>CM028132.1:992902500-1002902500 GCA_016271365.2 Neoceratodus forsteri
CTGATTGGTCAGCCTGCCTTCCATCAACAGTGAAACAGAGCACACACCACTTCCTCAGGATACAAACATCTCTTTGGCCCCCTATGAAATAATGGCTCCGGAATCAAGAGGGCAGAAAGGAATCCATCTCCTAAATATGAATATTTGGGGTCTGAGGGTTTGGTTAGGTCAGGAAGAGGGATTAGTTTAATGATTGGTCTACTACTGATACAGTGGCAGCAGCAGACACTATTTTTAAATAAAATTGTGTGGGATAATGGGAATGGCAGGCAATGACTTGGTTGGGGAGATGGTGGCTGAGGTAATAGGCCTAGCTACCTGGGGGTGACTAGAGGATCTTGTTATGTTTTTGATTTGCCCCAGAGTAGCTAGCAATGAGAAATGAATAGACTATTAGCTGGGGTGTTGAGTATACATTCTTAGCAAGTACTCAGAAAAGGTATTTTCACACCCATGCCAGGATATTTTATATCACCTAGTAAGTTGGTGAGCAGAGTTTCAAGGTTGTTACCTATCAAAACTGTCTGACAACATGAAGGCAATACTACTTTACTAACTGGGCAGTGAAGCTGTGTTGCTGTATAATATGCTTCTTGGTAGGAAAAGGCCAGTTGAGCAAAGCTCACTTCACAGGCTTGCAGTTATGTGTATTTTCACAAGAAAGTGTAGGTTCTTGGAACATTTATTTATATATGTATTTTTCTTTACCAGGTAGGTATGCTACACACCTAAATGCTTATTTACAGGTACAACCCAGGAGAGCAAAAATAGAGGAGCAGGTTGCATTTGAATCTAGAGGACCAGGTCACACAGAATAAAACAATACAGAAGTAAAACTCATATACTGTAGTAAATACAGCTCAAGTACCACACAGTATACAAACAATAAGAAACACTATTTATCTAATACACTTACAAGATTAATGCACTATATAAATCATACATACTTTAAGCAATGGTCTGCAGCCAAGATATGGGGACCCTAGTTATTGTTTTCCAGTAAAACAAATCCAATCCTAGACACTCAGTGGTATGCATGAAACAATATTGGCATCTTTTAAAAGTAGAATTAATGGATTCTTATGGTACAAAAATATTAATGGCTAAGACCATTGATGAGACTGGCTATTAGTCATGATGCTCTAAGCTTCCTTCACTTCTGTCTATGTTACGTTTTCCCACGTTTGGTATAAAATGTGCTTGTCCCTCCTTTATGTACTATCCTGATTGCCTGTTGGTTAAAGAAGTGAGTGAGTAGGTATATGTCAGAGGGTATAATCAGTATGTAAGAGTGAAATGGTAATACAATCAACTCCAAGTAGGGTCAGTAATTTGTTTCCATTACTTTTTTCTTATAAATGAATTAAAATGTTAAAACCTACTAACACGGGTCTGTTTAACACTTCAAAACAGAGAATGTCTGACTAAAGATTACGGGCCAGATATTCAAAACTTTGCCACGGAGCTAAATTAGCACTGCCTGGCAGGCAAACTTAGCCTGGAGCACAAAACAAGCCATATTCAAAAGGAATAGCCCGGGGCAAACAGCTTCTGAATATGGCATGGGAATAAGGCCGGGCAAACTGGGCTGGGAGTGCAGGGCAAACTTAGCTCTGGAATAAGACAGCTCTGAATATGGCAACCAGGAAGTGCAAACCACAACAGCAACACAGTGCACAGCGATGTGAAGGTAGGTACAGATTAACTATGTGGCCAGTGTGTGTGCCAGCAAATGTGTGGACCGAGTACAGCTGCAGGCAGCAGCATATGTGACAGTACAGTGTGCAAAACTGTAAAATATTCCCCGAACTGTTAGCGCAGTGCTAACACGTTTGCACGGGTTTAGCGCAGGGCTAAACCATTAGCCCGGTGCAAACATGTTTGCCCGGCGCTTAACTTAGCCATAATCAAAAGAGACATGCAAATGAGCCTACATAGGTAGTCTGTGGGCAAACATCCAGATTAGCATCTCATTATGCCCTGATTTGCATGCAGTTTGCACCGGGCTAACTGTTTAGCCCTACGCTAAACCCATGCAAATGTGTCAGCGCTGCGCAAACAGCTTGGGAGAATATTGTACAGTTTTGAACACTACTTGCACATGCGCTGCTGCCTGCAGCTGTACTGGGACAACACAGCATAGGCACATATGGTGGTGCTGCTACATGCAACTGTCATATTGTAGGTCATGCTACAGTGCACAGCAAAAACTACAGAAGCAAGGCTAGTAGTGTGTCGACACAGCAATGCCTATGGTGTGTAGGGCAGTGATGATGACTGCACTATACACAGTGAGAGGCCCAACCTTCAGGTGTTTACTGACAGTTGACATTACTGTTACACTGTTGTGTGACCCACAGATGCTGCATCTGTGGCATGGGATGCTCACAGTGACATGTACATTTCTGGCTTTGTGTGCTGTGGCAGTTGTACAGCTGTGCTGTATGTGGCTGGGGGGGCATATATTATCCGAAAGGCACACTGGTGTTGGGGTATTCCCAGTACTGGCCCATGTGCACTGCATGATGTGTCCAAGCCTTGTGGCCACACCTGGTCTGTAGCACAGCCTCGCCACCCATACATGCTCCCCTCAACATCCTCCATGCCCACAGTGCTGCTTGTGTGTGTTGGCATCTGTTGGTGTCCACAGAAGTGTGATCCACAGGTGTGTGCTGTATGGCCACACTGCCATGCTGTCCACTGGTGGCAGGGTCACCACTTACTGCCTGGCATGGCTGGGACTGGTGGCAGATGATGGCATCATTGTGATGCCATCAGTTAGCAGCATGCTTCCTATATGTTTGGCTTTATCTATGTGTCATATTAATTTGTTAGGGTCATGCAAAACCTGCGCTAAACCCGCGCAAACACCGTGCAAAGCCATAGTGTTATGCAAAGCTGATTGCCCAGGGTTAAGAGAAGCTTTTCCTGGGCGGTAATGTGCACCGCGTTAAGTGTCGCGCTAAGTCATGCAAAACCACTTAGCGCAGCACTAGTTGCTGAATATAGCATTGCGCCTGTATTCATGTCAGTTTGCCCCTTGCATACATTATAATTTTGCCCAGCGCTAATGCAGTTTACCTGTGCTATTTGACCTTCTGAATATAGCAGACCAGTGCTAATCCCGCGCTAAACCTGCACAAAAGGTTTTTGCCCGGCTCAAAGTTTTGAATATCTGGCCCTACATTTTTAGCTAGTGCTTTTATCTTGAAAAAAAAATCACAGCCTTGTCTTTACTAAAGTTACAAATGGTAATAGATGTGTTGTTCACTTGTAAACGCACACTCTGAAATGATCTTTTACTAAGCAATGACTAAAAATATCAATGTCATTTAAAGTCTTTATCAACTTAAATTAAGCAATGAAATTTATTCCCTTTTAAGTGAACAAAATGTTATAGCATTTATTTATAATTTAGCACTTTGTGATAGCCTTGTTTACAGTAGGTGTAGAATCTATTTTCAGAAGATGATCCTGTGAGAAAATTTAGAAAAGCAGAATGGTTACAGACTTGCTTACTAATAAAAGCGGCAGCATAATAGCAATACAACATATCATATTTTAATGAAAACTATTTTTTTAATGGCACTTTCATTAAAAATGTATACAAATTCTTAAAACTAATCAGACCACCCACAGTGACAATTACCAATATTTGGTTAGATTATTCACTACAATATCTTTTATCAGATTCCTGTACATTTACCAGTTACATATATACATTCATCAGTCATTTTATCTCACTAATACATGATCTTCTTTGGGGGTATCTCAGTCATCAGGTTACACCATAGGAATCTTCACTGTTAGTGAAGGGAATCCACATGGAAGATTTTCAGCAGTACACCTGGGGCCACCCACGCTGTCGATGTCCGCTGACATCATCAACCCTATATAGGTGTGAGTGGCCCCACTCCCTCCTCAGTTCTTTCCTGCCATCAACTTGCAAGCACAGTCTCCATGGAAGCTTCATTGCAGTGTTCACACCTTTTTCAGCCTACAGCTGCATTTTCCTGCAACCCTTACCTAAATCTCTTCTTAGAGATTTTTTCTTTTTGTTTATGTCAAGAGTTAATCCTTCCTCTTCTCTTTCCCATCATTGCCACTGCAGAAAGAAGATTGCCTCTACAGATGAACACTCTGTTTGAGTCTGCTGTCTTGGGCCTGATTCTGACTGTGAGCACTGCCAGAAGTTTAATCCCAAACCACCCTCAGGTGAGGCAGGAAGGCTGTCAAACAATTCATGGAACAGGTAGCCAACTCTGGGCAGGGGTCCTCTGGGGTTCTGGCCACTCAGTTGCCCACCAGATCTTCAAGCTCCCAGGCCTTCAAGGCCAGAGACAAGTCCTCAGGGAAAAGTCACAAAAAAGACCAGGATCGCGACCACTCCCCCTGGCGGCCATCCCATTCTGTGTTGGCCTCTCCTGCTTTGGGGGGCTCTTCATCATCAGCAGCTGCCAAGACAAAGAGACCAGATGTCCAGGTCTCTGTTTCTACCAGACTCATACAGACAGCTTCCCCACCCTATGCACAGTGTGCTCAGCTGTTGGTCTCCAGGTCATTGGCCCCTCCACCATCAATGACAGGCATGTCATCGATGATGATGATGCATCAAGACCTGCCCCTTATTCTCCCAGGGCTACAGGCTTATTAAGCTCCCAGGACAGAGGGTCATCAGCTTCTGTGCCATCAAACCCCCCTCCATCGATGATCTCTATGAACCTGAATGAGGTACTTGTCAAATTTTTCAGCAGCTGGGTGCCTTCAATAGACCCTCATTGCCAGCACTATCGCTGGCAACTCTGTTGTCAACAACTATTTGTTGACCCAGGGAAGCTCCCCATGGGCCACTGGTGGCGCATCTGGTACCAGATCCAGATGAGGAGGTTGACGTCAAGGAGGGGTATCATCCTGATCTCATCCTTTCTGATGATATAGAGGATGAGGAGGAAGAATTCTTCATTCAGATAAGTCCACTGCCTTCTTTCTGTCAGTGAGGACTCTATCAAACATACTCCTAGATCTCCTCCTAAGGATGCCACCTTTTTCAGTGTCATGAAGCAATTGTCTGCCACAATGAGCTTCCAGACTGAGGAGGAGGATATCACCAGAAAAGACCTGGTGGACTTTCTGGAGGTTCCTGAATTTCTCTCCTAGATTATTCCTCCTATGTTGCCAGCCCTGAACAATGCCACCACAGCAGCCTGGTACAGGTCAGACATGGTGCCAGCTATGCCACATAGAGTGGGCAAGATTTATAATGTCCCTTAGGGCTTTCCTTATTTTGCTGCCCAGGTCAAAACTACTCTGTATTCATCAAGGCAGCCCATCTTATTTGTTTTATTTATTTATTTATGTATGTATGTAGGTATGTATGTATGTATTTATTTATTTATGTCTTGGCATTACAACCTTTGAGCCTCACATGCTCTTTTACAAAGGTTCCACATCAAATTAGAATGCAAACAGTATAATACAGAGAACAAACTACAAGGCAATTTTGTCAAGGTATGTAGCCATGGTGGTACAGATTGGGGAGGTTGTATCATCAAAAGGCTGAGGCAACTTACAACAGAAATAATACTGTGTAAAAAAAGTCTGGCACTCGAGGTAAAAACAAAGTAGTACATAATCAGAAAGTGGCTACTCTCAAGTAATCCTTATTACTAAGTGCAGTAAGTGAGGGGAGTGGCAGCCAAAGAGGCTTAGTCAGAGGAAATAGAAAGGTAGGAAGGGATTTTTTGGTGGAGGGTGGCAGGTAGTAGCCAGCATGACTTTGTCAGAAAAGGTGGTATAGAGAGAGACAAGGGGGAAGAGGGTAGGAGTAGGGCATGGTAGTAGTTGGGGTACAAGAAGGGATGGGTATAAGCAAAGAGACAGGACCCAGGAGACCTTGACAGGACTTAGCACCTTAGTTCACCTCCCCCAGACAAGGAATCCTGCAGGACAGATCACTGGGGTAAAAGGGTTTATGACTGCTCTACTTTGGGCCTGAGGATTGTAAACTACTGTCACACATGGTTAAATTCCAGAATGCCAACTGGAGAAAGAGCAAGGCTGCTTCTCAAGCCCTTCCAGATGGCACCCAGAAGCAGGAATTGCTCCACTGCCTGCAAACTACTGAGGATGTCAATAAACATCTCCTTAGGGCCTTGTATGATATGGCTGACACAGTGGCCAGGGAATCTGCCACTGGCATATGCCTTTGTAGGCATTCTTGGCTTACAGTCTCTGGCTTTGGAGCTGATGTGCAAAATAAGGTGCTTAATGCCTCTTTCAATGGCACCAAGCTATATAGCCCTGATGTCCAGGACCTCAAAAATTATCTGCAGGCCTCCAACACAGCCATCAAGTCTGTGCATTCCCTCTACCACACTCAGCCTTGTGGCAGAGGGTGGTCTACTTTTTCATAGACAGGCCAATAGGTCAGGCTCGGGCCCTCACATCCAGGGAAAGTGCAGAGCCCAGTCATCCTTGCCCACCCCCTCCAATACTGGAGCAGTAGCCAAGTAGCCCAGGAATTATGGTCCAGCCTCCATAGCTGGTCCCTCGTCAGCTTGAATCCTTGCCAGATCCCCCCCCCCGGGTTCAGTCCTAGGAAGTGGTGGTCGGAGTTTGGGTCTCCCTCCATCTGAATGAATGGAGAACCATAACTTCAGATGCTTGGATCCTGCAGATTACAAAGAGTGTTCACACCCTGGAGCTCATCCAACAGCCTCCAGATACCCCTCTACCAAGCTCAAACTATCCCCCGGCCCATCTGTCTGTGCTCCGGGAGGAAGTACAGTCTCTTCTGTATACACAGGCAATCAACCTGGTACCAAATTGTCAGAGAAACCAGAGGTTATATTCCAGGTTCTTCCTGGTCCCAAAAAAGACCAGAGATCTGAAACCCATCTTAGACCTTAAGGACCTCAGTCTCTTTGTCCAGTACAAGAAGTTCCGGATGGTAACTTTACCAAGTTTTATGCCCCTCCTCAAGGATGGGGAATGGCTCTGTTCACTGGACATTCAGGATGCTTACCTGCACATCTCAATCTTTCCTTCTCACAGGAGGTTTCTTCACCTTGCCTTTCAGGGTAAACACTACCGGTTCAAAGTGCTGCCCTTTGGCTTATCCTCTGCACCGTGTGTCTTTACCAAATGCTTGGCAGTAGTTGCAGCAGCTCTCAGAAGAGAAGGTTTGTATGTCTTCCCTTACCTGAATGATTGGCCTCTCAAGACCCTGTCCAGGGAACAGCTCCTGCTACCTCTGGAGCACATTCTCCCACTCTTCCATTCTCTGGGCATAACTGTTAACCTGCCCAAGTCTTCTTCTAGTACAGTCCAAAAGACTGCAATACATAAGGGCAGTCCTGGACTCTGAACAGGGGAAGGCCTTCTTACCCCATAACAGGGAGGAATGCCTTATAGCTCAGGCTCAGGATGTCGCTCAGAGTCAGTACATTCCTGCCAGACTGTACCTGAGACTATTGGGTCTAATGGCAGTAGCCATTCCCACTATTCCAATGGCCAGGCTTCACATGCGCACCCTTCAGTGGACCCTTAGAGTGCAATGGGATCAGTGCACGGATGAGTTGGACCAACAAGTCCTGGTCTCCTCCCAGGTTTGCAAAGTATTGCAGTGATAGATGGACCCTGTGAATCTTCTTCAAGGGGTTCCCATCCAGATTTCTTCACCGCATTAGATTCTAACCACAGTTGCTTCAGGTTTTGAACTGGGAACACACCTGGTTCCCTTTCAAACTTAGAGCTCCTGGTACCAGTGGGAAGCCACCCTGCATATCAATGTCCTGGCTATGAGGGCAGTGCTCTATGCCTTGCAGGTCTTTCAGGAACACCTTACTCCTGGCCAACTACTGGTGCAGTCAGACAATATGAATGTCGTCTACTACATCAACAAGCAGGGGGCAGGACTGACTCATACCCCCTTTGCAGGGAGGCCATGTGAGTGTGGTGCTGGGCACTGGGGCACAGTCTAACACTCTCTGTGGTCCATGTGCCAAGCATCCTAAACATCCTGGCAGACAGTCTCAGCAGGACTCAGTCCAGCATGTATGAATGGGAGCTTCTCTCATCCACAGCAGAGGAGTTGTTTGACAGATGGGGTCATCCAGACCTGGACCTTTTTGTGTCCCCACACAAGCTCACCCATCCCTGATACTTTTGCTTAGTCTGTTTAGAACAGTTTTTTTAAAGTAAGAAAAAAAAATAGCATAAGGCACCATACTGTGGTAATAATCACCAAAACAAAGCTCCCATTCAGCTGTATTGGGTGCCTCCCTCAGATGCAAACTATGCCAGTAACTGACTGAATTACTAAAGAGCAGCTGACATCATGGAGTGATTTTTGAGCTGTGACCCACGTATTGTGACCTGTACCCAGGTCTGGGATGCCTCCTAGTGAATTGTGTCAGCTTTTTGGATCCAGTGTTTGCCAAGATAATCTAGTGCTTTCTTTCAGAGGGGCTTTATCTGAGTGCATTGAAAGATGTGCAGGTGAGGCCACATCTGAAAAAAAATCTCTGGACCAGGACTGCTTGGCAAATTTTAGACTGGTCTCTAACTTTCCATTCTTAGGAAATGTTATTCAGGAGTCAGTGACTCTGCAACTTGAAGCCCACTTCATGACCTTTGACATCTATAAGCCACTCCAGTCTGGATCTGGATCCAGGCATAGTTCTGAGACCCTACTGGTCAGGGTGCATAATGACATTCTCCAGACCAGGGATAGAGGGGAATAGCCAGTTCTCATTCTACTCGATCTCTCATCAGCATTTGATACTCTGGACCATAGACTGTTGTTGGATTGTCTCTGAAGTATTGTAGAGACTCTGGTAGGGTTATCAGCTGGTTTGAGTCCTTCCTCAGTGGCAAGATGTAAAGAGTGGTGATGGAAAGTTTTTCCTCACTCCTGAAGCCCCTGTTTTGTGGTGTACCACACTGTTTGATTCTTTCACCTCTGCTGATATCAGTATACATGCTAGCCCTGGGTGACATTATCAAATGGCATGCTTTGGGTTTTCATTGCTATGCAGATGATACCCAGATGTACCTGTCATTTTCACCCAGGATACCTACCGTGGTCGATGTACCAAATTTATGTTTGGTCGTGATCTAAAGTCAGATGTCCTCCAGCTGGCTTTGGCTCAATCCAGATAAAGCAGAAGTCCTAGAGATTGAGCCTGATTGATGGCAGGGCATGGTGGCTACAGCATAGAGGACCAGTCTGGTATTTGGTTCCTCTAGTCGGGTGGCTTCCATCAAGGTGAAGACTCTGGGTGTCATTCTGAATGAAAGACTGACATTTGAGGCTCAGGTGTCATCCATAATCTGGAATGGCTTTTTACTGTCTCTGTAACATCTCCCAGATTAAAGCCTTGATCCGACTGGATGACCTGCCCTCCTGCCCTCATTGGTGTATGCCTTTGTGACTGCCAGGCTCTACTACTGAAACACTTTTTATCCTGGGAGTGAGTAGAGGGGTCCGATAATGCCTGCAGTTAGTACAGAGTGCAGCAACCAGGTTACTGACTGGTCTTCTGAATTCATGTCATATAACCCTTGTCCTGCATGATCTACAATGGCTGCTGGTGAAGTGGCGAATCTTCCTCAATGTCACTTTGCTGACCTACAAAGCTCTACATTGATTGGAACCATGTAATTTGAGTGAGCTCCTGTCCCCTTATTGCCCAGCACACCTTCTCTGCTTCTCCAAGGGAAGCAACCTAATGGTTTCTATGGCCAGGTTTCAGACATCAGGTTACCAAACATTTGAGGTAGCTGGTCTGGCCCTGTGAAACTTGCTTCCCAGGTCTCTGAGTGGAGGTGAAGGCCTTTATGAGGGGCCTAAAGACCCACCTCTTCAATCAAGCTTTTGGTTCATTTCAATACCACTGGTCTTATTATTTAAATTATTGTACCTTGACTGCTAATTTATACTTTGTTTTAGCTGTTTTAATTTATGATTAAGTGTCATGTTTTTATTTGGTTGATCTTATTGTTATATTGTACAGTGCCCATAGCCTCTGGGATTGGGCTCTATATAAATAAAATTAATACCACTATCTTCTGGAAAACTTTTAAAAACATAACATTTAGACACAGCTCCTATAGTTCCTGTGGTTTCCTTGTCCTGTGTTCTTTGTCATTAAGGATATTTGTATGTGAACAGGTTTTTTGTTCTGGAGGCTTCATCTGTTATGGTCAGAAAATAGCAGTGGATATCGCCTACCTCGATTTCATCAAGGTCTTTGACATCGTACCCACTGGAAGACTGGCAAACAAGCTATGTAGTCTGGGGGTAGGCCACAAAATGGAAAAGTGGGTTAGCAACTGGTTGAGGGACGGGAAGCACAGGTAGTAGTAAATGGGATCAAATCTGAGGAAAGAAGGCTGACCAGCGGGGTGCCTCAGGGATCAGTACTGGGGCCAGTCCTTTTTAATATCTTCATCAGTGACATTGCTGAAGCGCTGGAGGGGAAGGTTTGCCTATTTGCAGATGATACCAAGTTTTGCAATGGAGTAGACACTCCAGAGGGCATTGAAAGAATGAGGAGGGATCTGTGAAAGCTGGAAAAATGGTCAAAAGTATGGCAATTAAAATTGAATGCAAAAAAGTGCAAAATCATGCACCTGAGGTGAAAAAAACCCTCAAAGAGCTACAGGATGGGGAGGGATTGCTGCCAGTCACCAGGGAAGACAGGGATTTAATGATAATCTTCTCAGATGACCTAATGGTGGCCAAACAATGTAACAAGGCTGTGGGGAGGGTTGTGGGATGTTGGGGTACATAGAAAGGGGTATCACTAGCAGAAGAAGGGAAGGGGTGATGCCATTGTACAAAATGCTGGTGAGGCCTCATCTAGAATACAGTGTACAGTTCTGGAGGCTGCATTTTCGCAAAGACATAGACAGGGTGGAAGCAAACCAGAGAAGGGGACCATGGTGGTGCAGGGCTTGCATCAGAAAACATATGAAGACAGATTAAAAGACCTCAATATGTATACACTTGAAGAGAGGAGGGAATGGGAGGATATGATAGAGACATTCAAGTATCTTAAAGGCTTGAACAAAGTGCAGGTGGGTGACATCTTTCAGTACAAGAGTTATACAAAGACAAGGGGACACGATATGCAATTGAAGGGGGGAAGGATAAGGTGAGATGTGAGGAAGTTTGTTTTCACAGAGAGGGTGGTAGATGCTTGGACTAGTCTATCCCAGGAAGTAGTGGGATTCAAAAATGCATGGCATAGACATAAGGGAACCCTAGATGGGGGGAAAAGAGGTGAAAGCCAATGACCAAGTAGGGTAAGTGGCCGCTGAAGCAGGCAGGGAATACAGGCAAACTAAGTGGACCTAGCAGTCCTTATCTGCCGTCAAGCTACTATGTTACTATGGTCACTTATTTCCCAACTGAAGTCACAATCCCATGACTGTGACATCAAAGTAATTTCCCTTGGCAGTAGATTGGGATATCACAGGGAGATAATTATAACTTCAGGAAGTGACGGAGCAGAAGAAGTAGATAGAATCTCTGGAGCATGGACATAGTTTTACAGAAATTACCTTAAAAATAAAGAGCAAAGAGAAGAGTAATACTGAAAAGGTAGCCATTATGGTGTTGAATAATATCAGAAAAGGGTTCTCTAATAAATCGGGGAGGTTATGGTCTCCATTTACAGAGCATATGGAGACCACACCTTGGATACTGTGCAAAGGTTTGATCACTGCATAGCAGGAAGAATGTTAAGGTGCTGGAAACGGTGCAGAAAAAGGCAATGAGGATGATTACAGTTCTAAGACATGTGGCCATTGATAAGAAACTAAATGATTTGTATTTGCTCATGGTGTACAGAAGGATGATGAGTGATATTACTGCTGTTTTAAAATTTTTAAATGGGATAAGGGAGCATTTAAACATTCAAAATTCTGTGCAGTTGTTAAAAGTGATTGCACAGAAGGTCACAGATTTAAGCTGTTTAGCACAAGATTTTGGATAGAAGCAGAGAATACATTTCATGAGCTGTTCAACTGTAAAATAGTTTATCAAGTGAAGTGGCTGAGGTAGAAAGCTGTAAGTCATTTAAGGAAAAGTTGAACAAATACTCCAGGGGAAAAATATACGAAGATATTCCTATTGAATCGGCAGGGGGACAGACTAGAAAGGCTTGTCTCCTTCTGACTTAAACTATTGTACACTATTGTAATGAAGATATTTATATTAAGAGTTATCTTTGATCTAAATATTATTTTTCCCAAAGTCAATCTTGAGACATTAGCTGCTCTTAAATAAAAACAGTTTTAATAACCTAAACACATATGTATGTTCTGGGCCAAAATTTGCATGTGCAATTTGGTTACTCATGCAAATATTAAACACATTTGGAATTGCAAAATGCCTTCCCAGACATTCCAAGGAGATTACCAGAATTTGTCAGTAGTGTAAATTCCGTTTCTGTTTGTAGACATTCTTGGAAGTAATGTTTCTACTAGAAAATCTGCTTTGAAAACTGAATTTAGTTACCAAACTGCACATGTCAATAGTTTGGGTATCTTCCGCCCAGGTCAGAACATTACTAATCTCTGCAGCCCCCCCCCCTTTTGTTTTTAAAGGGACACTGTCAACCACTTAGGCCTCAAAGTGTCCCTAGTTTGAAAAACACATTTTATGATTATTCATGTTCTATAGACACTGTTTATGCAGCTGGTAGTTTGATTCAAATTCCATTTTTCTTTTAAAAATTGAAAAACTTAGTGCCCACCATACTGGTGTTACCACATCAAAACATGTTTGTTTACATTTCTTGATCAACTCCCACTGCATCTTTCCTGGACTCATTAATACCCTCAACACAATCTAACCACTTATCATGCAGTGGGAGTATAGAAGACCATTGTATCATGAGTGGCTGTGCTATTTGAGGGTGTTTCTAATGTTCAGGAAGTATGCAATAAGAGTATCTCAAAGATCTGAAGCAAAACAAAGCTGGGTATAGCTATACATTACCATGCATTTCAGATCTAATAAGCAAGGAAGTGGATAAAGCAACCAGCAACACCAATGAATTTTAGAGAGGGTAAGCTATCATAAAATGTGGGTTTTAACCTAAAAAATATGATGAAAAAAAGGTTGACAGTGTCCCTTTAATAAAAAGTCTAAAATGACCCATAGTGGGGTTTAAATCATCCTTAAATCCTTACTTGTTAATTCAAAAAATAAGTGCACTTAGGGGCAGCTGAAAGAAGGCACTGTAGCATCCAGATCATTGAAGTGCAGGAATGGAAACAGATTTAGCAATCTGAAACAAATGACCCAGATTTGCAAGTACAACTCTGGAACCCACTTCCTAGCCGTAGCAGGGAGCACAAAACAAACACCTTGTATCGCCTCTGTTTTGCCACCATCTGATTTCACAATACAAAAATATGACCATGTACTACAGAGGGGCAAGTTTCACCTGCACGTGTAGAGCAATGTAGTTTCCAGATTTCGGTAATAGTGGGTAGTATTGGAGATAGTGCCCCAGCTAACAAACTGATGACTGTTAGCAGATGTGGTGCTTTGTAGCATTCCAGCAAATGACCATGCATTTAGCAGTGCTAGCATGTAGCACCACATGGGTGCTGGATCTCCACCTTATTTCTGTTCCAAGTTTCCCTCAGATTTAGTGACACCCCTCTTCTCCTTGATTTGATCTATGCATTTCAGGTGTCCTGTTGCCCCCTCTACAACTCCTAAGCAAGTTTCAGTCACTTCCTGACATCCACTGATACCCCCGTCATCCAGCACAACCCTTCAGCTACACAATACAGTAGTCTTCCAACACTTGGGCTAGTCCCCGATTTGTTCATTGTGGTCACTATTCTCCTGATGCAGTCCCTATCACCTGATTCCATCCCTTCACCTAATCCAATCCCCACATTTGAAATGACAAAAGTTATGAAATCATGCTCTGTTGTACTGAAGTAGAAGCAAACTACATATCATTTACTAACAGAAAATATGCTTATTAAAAATAGACACTATTCTTTTGGTTTTTTTAATAATTTATTTACTCATGATAACCCAGATGAGATAGAAACATAGACTATGACAGCAGAAACATAAAACTGACCCACCCAGTCTGCACATAAACAGCAGATTAAAGCTCCTGACCTGTTTGCTAGCCAAAAAGACACTCTTGGCCTAACACCCCCTGCTTTAATAAATTGTTTCTGCACCATCTCCAACCAAAACAACAGCAGGAACATGGCCAGGAATACCCTTAAGCCTCCTTTCTGGTGTACTCAGCTGGGAAAGCAGATGTTTGCTGTCAGTCCCCCAACTGGTTAAATGAATTGTCTGGTACACTGCTGAATCTCCTCAAGTTTAATCTGTTTGTGATCTTTGCAGTCTGTTTTTGCAGTCCAATTCCCTTGTAACTTTTACATTTTTTTTCAGTTTTTCTCAGTACATAACCTGTGACATTTTATACAATGATCTGTATGGATTTTTCTCAAAACCATATGTGATGGTTCTGCCTTAGTTGTTTTGAGCTTGACTTCATTGCATTTCCTGTGGAACTGCTTATTGTACTTGTAACATTTTTTGTGACTATGTATCCGATGTGGTACCTTTGTAAATGAGCACTTGTGCTCAAAGACTCTCTCTGAAGTTTTCAATAATTAAATAAATTAATATATACCCCAAGAAACACATGACCTATTGTCCTTACAGGGTTCTAACCCCAACTATCCACCAGCATGCCCCCTGCCCTACTGCTATCACCCTGAGCAACCACTAAGCCCTTCATTGTGTCCCAACCATGTTTTGAAACCATTGATAGTTTTGGTACCCATCACATCAGTTAGCTGACTGTTCCATGGCTTCACCACCCTTTCTATAAAATAAAATGTTCTCACTTCCCTCTCGAATATCTCCCTCCCATCAGTTTCCAGTCATGCCCTCATGTTCATGATCCACTATTTATGCTACATTGTCCCTCACAGTTTACCTTATTAATTTATTTCAGGAACTTGAAGTTGTTGTCATACTTCCCTAACTCGTCTGGCCTCCAGCAAGTAAATATTTGATGTCTTGGGCTGATCCTCATAAGTTCTGCCTTGTGGGCCCTGGATAATTTTGGTCACCCTACACTGCACTGTCTCCAGCCTGTCATTATCTTTCCTTAACTCCAGAACTGGGCACAGTACTCCAGGTGGGGCCTCACCAGTGATCTACAGAGAGGGGTAGTAATACTTCCTTACTTCTGCTGTAAATACCTCTTCCTATACACCCCAGCATCCTGTTTGCCTACTATAGGCTCTCTTACACTGGTTTTATTGTTTTAGGGAGTCACTGATGATGACCCCTTGGTCTTTTTCCTCAGAGACTGGAACAGAATGTTGGAAAGATGTGAAGGATTTTGGATCTATACACTAGATACAATTGGTAAAAGATGGGTACTGAATGGGGACCAGAATTGGTCAGCATGTTGGCAGAAACAGGATGCTAGAGATAGCACTTTTCTGCAGTTGAAATGTATATAATTTCTACTATAAATATAATTTCTGCCCCCACACCAACCCACCCAACCCCCCACTCCATCTCTATGCCCACCTCACCACCATTTCTTATATATAATTCTTCTCACTGAGTAAATTTGGAGACAGGCAATGGCACCACAATACGCACAGGGGTTATATACAGACCCCCTTCTCAGGGGAGGAAATGGACATGGAAATGATAGAAAGTATACTTAGAATGGCAGAAAAGGGGAGATATTGCTGATGGGTGATCTGAATATGCTAGATGTTAACTCGAGTGCAGTTGCAGCTGCCACTTCAAGAGTGCAGTTATTCTAGATGCCCTACAGGTGCATGCCTTAGACAACTAGTACTGGAGCCCACTGAGAGGAGCAATATTAGACTTGATTCTCTCAATGGAGATGGAGAGAGGATTACAGATGTAGAAGTGGGTAGCCATCTGGGAACTAGTGACCATCGAACAGTATGGTTCGAATAAACACAGCAATAGAGTCAAGCCTACAAAGACAAAAGTACTGGACTTTAGGAGGGCTGACTTTGCAAAATGGGTGAGTGCCTAAGGAATGCACTAGCAAATGGGCAGGAAGGAGGGTGGAAGAACAATGGGGAATAATAAAACTGCCATCACAGAGGTACCGGCCTTTGTGTGAAGCAAATAAACAAAACAAGACGATGTAAGAAACCACTATAGTTCTCAAAGGAAGTGGCAGTGAAGGTTCAAGAGAAAAAGAAAGTTATCTAGGAAGTACAAGGAATCACAGAAGGAGCAGGACAGAGAACTGTATCAGTTAAAGCAAAAGGAGGCTGGAAGGCAGTCAGAACAGCAAAGGCCCAAACCGAGGAAAATATAGCCAACTCAGTTAAGAAGGGGATAAAACCTTTATAGGTACATCAGGAGCAAGGAAGACCAAGGGAGGGATAGTGAGGCTAATAAAGGGGTGGGAGGGTGGGCAGATGGAGACTGTGAAAAGGCAGAGATACTAAACAAATATTTTGCTCAGTATTTACAAAGGAAGAGGGGAGGTACATAAAACAAACAGTAGTAACACGCTGGATACAGAAGTTGATACCGCCCATTTACAGAAGAAAGGGTTCTGAAGAACTCTTAAAACTGAAGGTGGACAAAGCAATGGGGCCTGATGGGATCGCATCCCAGAATTCTAAAAGAACTATGTAGAACTAGTGACACCACTGACTACCCTTTTAACAAATCATGGGAGGATGGGTGGACCCGACGACTGGAGGTGGGCAGATGTGATTCCCTTCACAAAAGTGGGAGCAAGGCATAAGCAGGAAACTATAGACCTGTTAGTTTAACCTCAGTGATAGGAAAATGATGGAATCACTTCTAAAGGAAAGAATTGTCAAGTATCTAGAGGCCAGAGGGGCACAGGACCCTAGGCAGCATGGATTCACAGCGCGGAAGGTCATGCCAGACGAATCTGATAGTATCTTTGACTGGGGTGACCAAAGTAGTAGATCAGGAGGGCTGTGGACATGGCCTACCTAGACTTTAGCAAGGCATTTGACACAGTCCCACAAAAGATTAATATACAAGTTAGCTGCCTGGGTGTGGGTCCTAAGATGACAGCCTGGGTAAAGAATTGGCTGAGAATAGGACACAGAGAGTAATAGTAAATGGAGTCCACTCAGAAGAAAGGAGGGTTACTAGTGGGGTACCGCAGGGTTCAGTATTAGGACCGTCCTCTTCAATGTCTTTATATGCGACATTGCAGAAGGACAAGAAAGAGTATGTCTCTTTGCAGATGACACTAAGATCTGCAACAGAGTTGATGCACAGGGTGGGGTGGAAAGGATGAGAAGGGACTTGGCAAGGTTAGAGGAATGGTCAAATGTATGGCAGCTTAGATTCAATGCTAAGAAGTAGTAATGCACCTGGGAAACAAAACCCAGGGGAAGAGTACATAATGGGGGGTGAGATACTAACAACAAAATGGAGAGGGACCTGGGGTAGTCATATCAGATGACCTAAAGATGGGCAAGCAATGTGAGAGGGCAGCAAGGAGGGCTGGGGGGATACTGGGATGCATAGGGAGAGGCATCACCAGTAGAAAACAGGAAGTTATTATCCCTCTGTACAGACAGCTGGTGAGACCCCATCTGGAGTACTGAGTGCAGTTCTGGAGACCCCAATCTCTGATAAAGACATAGACAGGATGGAAGCTGTCCAGAGGAGGGCAACTAAAATGGTGCAGGGTCTGCACCGGAAGACATATGAAGAGAGACTTAAGGAGCTTAATATGTATAGCCTCGAGGAAAGGAGGGAGAGGGGGGACATGATAGAAACTTTCAAGTACCTCAAGGGAATCAACAAAGTCCAAGAGGGTAGCATCTTTCAAAAAAAGAGGTGTGCAAGAACAAGAGGGCACAATTTGAAGATAGAGGGGGCGGCTCAGAGGTAATTTAAGGAAGTATTTTTTCGCAGAGAGGGTTGTGGATGCATGGAACGGCCTTCCGGAGGAGTTGTGGAGTCAAAATCAGTGGTGGAATTCAAGCATGCATGGGATAGTCATAAGGCAGTTCTGGGGGGGTGGGGGTAGGAAGAAGTAGGCTGCTGGTTAACTATGATCTGCAGCTTATCCAGTAGGTAGGGAAATGGGCAGACTGGGTGGGCCAAGCGGTCCTTATCTGCCATCAAATTCTATGTTTCTATTTTTCTATGTTTCTAGAGACTGGTAATATTCAATTACTCTTAGACATGAGATGATCTATGCACCAGTCCTACAGCTTCTGTGGCAGGGCTGCATGTACCCAGCTAGTACCAGGTGGAAGGACAAGGGTGGGCAGAAAACCACATACGCACATCTGTACTGCTGTATTTAATGATATAGCTACAATCAAAAATCAGAGAGATAAGATTTATAATAACAGAATACTGCGACTGAGTTACCCATTGTTGTTCTTTTGATGAAAAATAAATGAGACAGGGAATGTGCATGATCTGAGATGAATGTGGCTACAGCTCATATCCAAGTGATCAGCCTATGGGGTTATGACTAACCTCTCAATGTAAAACAGAGTTAAAGGATGAACATAATACTGTTCTGATGAAAAGGGAGTAAATAGGGGTGAACTTGCTGGCTGCCTGTGAGGGAAATTCCTGCATCTGTAGAGGGATTAGAACAAAGCGATGGTAATTACTAAGAGAAAGGCATAATATGAAGACACACTATTGAAAACCTGTTAGGCATAGATAAGGATTGGAAGGAGAGGGCACAATATAATCACTAGCTAGCAGCTGTGAAACATAACAGTGAGATATGATGCTAATGTGGTAAACAGTACAGATCCTGGGTGTGTGACAGTGGGACTTGGTTGCTATGCAACATATAGCTCCACCGGCTAGCTGAACCTAGAAGGGGTGATGATCTGTCACATGCACTTTTGGGCAATGCTGGTAGGGTGGAGCTTTTTCTGACCCTCCTTGCCTGGATGTTAAAAAGGCGTTCTAGACGAGCAGAGAGCACAGTTCACCCTGACTGGCATGCAAGACAGTTGCTACCATTGGGTGAGTCACTAAACATTGGAAACATGCACTTATTCATCATTTTAATGCTGATAAAAAAACTGAAAATGGCAGATTCAATATACTTATGGTTGTGTTGCCCTTTTGAAATTAAAACGAGAGAGAAACATGATTCAAGGTGATGAACAGAAATACAAATAGACTTCAGGTATGGGCAAATGTGTTTAAAAATGGTAAACAAATGTGGGAAATGTTAGAAGAATAATGCCGTGACTACTGTAGACTTTGTTTAAGTTAATATTGCCACCAGAATGTACACTAACATGACCATTTGGGTTGCGGTTGTGATAGATGCATAGTGAACAAGGACTAAATGCATGAGGTACTTAAACATAGAGAAAAATAACAACAATGTGACTGAAAATCCAACTTTATATGGCAACAACAGATAAAATACGAGAAATTTAGATGAAATAGAGATGATAGAGAAATATACAGGAATTGGACCAAACGTTTACATCAATGCAGATGGCAGGATATTCTATTTTTTTAAATACAAAAAATTGTTTTTATGATAAAGGTAAATCTAAAAAAAAATGGAAGATCAGAGCACAAAGAAATGATACAGAGTGACAATTTATTTATTTATTGAAAGTATCAGAACTACAAACCTTTGAGTTAGATACTTCTTTACAAAGGCTCGACATCAAAGAAGTGCAGGACAATTAAGGGTGAAGACAAACAATAAGGAGGATCCAAATCATACAGTGTATCAACAAACAATAACTTATTGACGCACACAGTGAGACAGTCAATACAAATGAAACAAATAGTTCATTATTACTATACATTATTATTATTATTATAGTACATTACAAGAATTTAGGCAAAATCATGCCATGCAAGACCCGATACAAAACTTTCAGAACTGTGGTATTCAGCAATAAACTGAATTTAAAGGTAGAGGGAGGGGTGTGGGTAGGTGTGAGATGCAGCTAGAGATGGATGGGGCTGATGCAGTCAGAGAAGACCTTATTAAAACCTGGACAGGAGGGGTAGGGGGGAGCAAGAAGCAGTCATCTTGACTGGAGGAAAGGCGGTATGGTATATAATTAGGTATGGTATACAAAGTTACTACATCTTTACATACAGAAACTTGTGACAATAAGGACAGTATATTTAAGTGCTGCAAGTCATTTTTCAGTACTAGACTCAGAACATATATAAGTAAATGAAAGAAATGTAGTATATATACTGTATGTGCATATATAAATATATATATATATACAACCAATAGGGATTATAACTGAGTAACTGTAATATAGTAGCATAATAAGGTTGCTCGAGTGCATTTTCTATATGGGTAATTGACTCTGCCATGTTATATGAAGTACCATACTAAGTTTAGAGGAGTATACAAGGAGATGAACTGTAAATAGTGGAGATAAGAGGAAGTGACAGAATTTGCAAATATAGGTAGATAATGAAATAGCTTATGGCAGGATGGAACATTTGTAAATATTAATATGTGATGTGTTTATGCATAGATCCTCTCCCCTAAGGAAGCCTTATGGGCAAAATGTTGAGTATATGAGGATCTGACCTGAATAATAAAGAACTGGATTAACTCTGACAATCTTTGAAGTGTGGCTGGTCTTATATTGTGGCTCTTTCCTCAGAGGTCATGAACTGCTTAACGCCCCCCATCCAGTACATTATCCTTGGGTTCTTGATTCCTATGTGCATCACCTTGCACTATTTGGCATTGAATTTCAACTGCCAAACCTCTGACTACTCCTTTGCTTTTACAAGTCTCTCTGCAGCTGCCTGTCCCACTTCTTGCTGTCTACCTTGCCACAGAGCTCAGTGTCATCTGCAAAGAGACACATTTTGCCCTGGATTCCTTCTCCCATGTTGCTAATGAACATATTGAAAAGGACAGGATCCAGTACTGATCTTTGTGGCACCCCACTGATGACTTTCTTGTCTTCTGATTTGACACTATTAACCACAACCCTCTGATGTAATATCTCATCAGCAGTGGGACTTAAAGCAGTTATTTGATTGCTTTTGATCGGTTTTAAGGCATTCCAGTATGCAAGTACATCATTTTATGATTCTGTTAATTTTGTCATTTATATGGCACCCATCTGATAGACTCCCCTACACAGGATCCAGTTTACTTCCTCAGACTTCAGACGTCCTCCAACCAGTACAACATCCATCATGCATTTACTGGACTAACTGTTCAACATACATGACAGAATGTGGTTCAGATATTCTGTCACCTGTAAGATAGACAGTCACCACCTTTTGGTCAAAGAAGAGATACAGCTGATTACCACTGTAGAGAAACATTAGTGGTTCATTTTTGTGACCAGCATTAAAACTTCTCCCATAGTACACTATATGCATTTCCTATTTACTGCAAAGCACAAATGGCACATTCTACTATATTTGCCTTCCCTACAGGTTTTTTTCAAGTCTACTAGCTTTCCAGACAACTACGTTTTTAGTTTTCAAACATTTTAGATTAGATAGCTACTTTGTACTGTTGGTCAGACAAGGAGAACCCATTCAACTGTTCACTCCACAAGGCAAAGGATAGTGCTGGATAGGATAAACTGGCTAGAAGAAATATCTAAATTACCCAGTACAAATGGTACTATATCTAGCTATATCAGATCGGTCTTGCTTGTTTCTTTTGTTTATTTACAATCTGGTGAGATAATGGGCCAATGACCCAGTTTCATGAGCAAACAGAACATATAACTTTAGAGCATACAACTACTAATACATATTGAGCAATAATCAAATTTACGTTTAAGCAAAGGCCAAATTCTAACTATGAATACATCTATATTGACATTTGCAAGAAGATCATTTTTAGGACAAGTCTAAAATAGGCTACAGAGATATTAACATTGGTTATTGGAACTGGTAATGAGTTGTAAAATGAAGGCAGTTTTAAATAAAAATTGTTTTTGACCAGTAGTAGTCCTTATTCTAGGTATAGAAAATTGACAACGCATAGATGACCAGGTTGAAACAGAATTAATTTGATTTTTGAAAATGGAATGAAATAGGATGGGAACACAACTGATGATCACCTTCTTAGTGAGAATTCCTATCTGTAATATGTACAGTATCTCTGCTCCAATGGAAGCCAGCCTGTTTGACTGTAAAGTACACAATGGCAGGTGTGACATGATAATTACATTGTGACTATTGCCACCTGATTATATATGGTCCTCACCCTGGACAGCAGTCCCTCTCCAGCTGAATAATAAAGCAAAATTGCATAATCAATTACTGGGAAGAAGAAACTTTGTGACAATAGCATCCTTGTTGAATGTGCAAGTAATAAATTGAATCTACAGTATATAAAGGTCTCAATGTTTGATGAATTGTTTCTACCATAGGAGTTAAGTGCGGGTTGCAGTAGAGGGAACTGTCAAGAGTGAGGCCAAGATATTTAAATGCCTTTACTTTCTCAATTTCTACTCCATTTAGAATGCCTAAAGAAAGAGCCAGGAAACAGGCAGCTTCATTCTATGGTTTTAGACAACCATTGTTTTTTTTAAGCATTCAAAACCAATTTGTTTTGAAGAACCAGTTTTGCAAATTTGCAAAGTCAGATGATAATAGTTCTCTTAAGTTGGGAAGGCTGGACCTGTTTGTGAGGATCACTGCATCATCAGCAAAAAAAAAAGGATTTTTACAAATGGTGGGTAATGTTCAAAAATGAACATAATAAAAGAGGACCCAAGACTGATCCATGAGGAGCACTCAGTGAAACAGGAGATGGGGAAGAAACATGACCAAGATTTTTGTTCTATGTGTTTGTCCAAAAAGGTAATTCTGACACCAGCTTACCACATCACCAAACATGCCTAATCTATTAAGGGCAGTCAATTAAAAATCATGATTCACTAGGTCAAAGGCCTTGGCAAAGTCCATGAAGATGGCCCCTAAAAAATGGCCCTTATTAATGGTCTTTGAGAACCACATGCATAAATCTCATCAAGGCCTTCACCATGCAGTGACCAGGCCAGTATCCCTGCTGAGCCAGTGTCAGAACCTTATGTCCAAGCAAGTACTACAGCATTTGCTCAAACACAATTTGCTTGAGTACCTTGAATAGAGGAGCCAATAAAGAAATAGGATGATAATGTTGTACAGTGGATGAATCTCCAAATTTGTGAATGAGAACAGCACTTTTCGAGACTATTAGAAAGTGACCAGAAGATAGTGACAAATTAAACATTTTTGTTAAGGGTAAACAAATGATGTCTATAGTGATCCTCATGAGCCTAAAGTCCACTTCATCCTCTTCAACTGACAGCTGAGAATGTAATTTCACAAGATAAGACAAAAAAAAAAAACACCAGGATCCAGTATCCTGAAATAAAACGTTGAATGTGCGTATGTTAAGGGATTGTGGGGGTTTAAAATGCTATCCTTTGTAGATCTAGTATTGTCACTAGGAATATAATTTGTTAAATCAGTGAACAAAAAGTATTAAATTCCTTGGCATTGGTTTGGGGCTCATTCAGCATCCCAGTTGGTGTACCTAAGATTTGAGGAACTGGTTTGTATTTTTTGCCCAGCAACTCATTTATTAGGTCCCAAGTGACCACAACATTTCTTCCAGCAAAATGTTTTTTTTTGTTTGTTTGTTTTTTATGAAAAACAGTTTTAATTCTCTAATTAGAGACTTACTGTTATTGTGAGCTTGTTTGTATGCTGCAAGGGTTACCACATTCTGGGTCCTTCTATATATCTTCTATTGTATGTCTCTAACTCTCATTAACTGAAGCAACTCTGGGATTACCCACTCCTGTTTATTTCCCCTGTCCCTTAACCATCTCATGGGGACAAATATATAGTATATGGTTAGGGCTTATTATGAATAGAAAGCCGTGGCTTTCAAAATCTTGTTGTAGGACAGTTCAAAGGTCAAAAAAGCTGTTGTACTATTGATCTGATGTCACATCGATAGTACACCAACTTTTTTACCTTGCCCTGCCACCTGATTGGCTCACTCAATGCTCTGAGAAGAAATAAAATTGTGTAACATGGTGGCCCGATTAAGCAAGTGCCAGTCGGGGGACCCTCCTCGTTTTGACACGGAGAGCCTCATAAGGCTCTGTGTCACAAAAGTGAATCGAGGTTATTTTATTTTTAAACCAAGTGGTGATGAGCTAGCAGTACGCGGTGATGCAGAACTGAGTCAGAGCGGGACAAGCATGAGGGAGCCAGAACGGGAGCAACGAAGCTCCATAACCAAGGTAACCATAAACTCTGGGGAAAAACAAAAAAGACAAGCCAGGAACCATATACTATATAAAATAGTGGATGGTTAACCATCCATAACTATGGCTGTGTTTCCATCTTGGTTGTTGAAGACATCGTGGAGACCTCTCAAGCTTCACTCTTGAGGTCTCCATGATGTCATCAACAACCTCGATGGAAACACAGCCTTGTTGTGGATGGTCACCCATCCACTATTCTATATATTGCAGGCAGTGTTAAAGCAGGAGAAGAATGAACTTACTGCTTCAGTCACATCTGTTAGATGATTCAGGAAGGACAGATTGACTAAAGAGAGGGCCTCACAAACATTTTTGACATCCAATTTTTTAATGTTTCTAGAATTGATGTAGACTGATGGAACATGATTCTTTATGGCGCTCCAGCAACAATACACAGGGCAGTGGTCACTGAAACTAGCAGATAAAATACCTGATTGTATAATTTTTGAAGTATCAGTGACAAGAACCCTGTCTATTGTTGTTGAGGAGCCTGTCTTATAGTGAACCCTAGTAGGGCCATTGATTAGCATAGTAAGCCTATACTTAAACAGTTTGTCCTTATACATAGAGATGTTCTTCCTAGACCAATTTATAGTAGGTTCATGTCTCCCAAGATAATTAACTCACAGTTAATAGGAATAGGTTTCCTATGCATTTGAATTAAATCACGCCCTCCCTCCTTGTGTACGGGTGAGTGTATATGACTGCTAGTGATATGAATTTCTTTTGACCAAAGACCAAGGTTAATGATAGGAATTCACAGGACTGAGATCAATTTTGTGGCTCACCCTGTATCACTAAAAATGATTCTTAATATAAAATAAGAAGCCACCTCCTGTGTCTGACTTTGTCAGAACAAAAGATGTTGTATCCCTTGAGACTGATCATCAAATTTAGAATTTTCTTGGGCAGCCATGTCTGAATGAGTGCAATAAGATAAAATTGGTGACGCTGTGTCAAGCCAACAAAACCATCCCATTTGGCCATAGCCTCTGCACATTTAAATATGCAGTTTATTGAGTGCCTTGGTAACTGGCCTAGGGACTCAGAGTTAGAGACAGAGGCAGGGTCTGTGGTAAGGGTGTATTGACCAAGTGGTGAGCAGTAATTAAAGAATCAAATTTCTCTTTAAAATAGAAGGATTGTAGTGAAACATGGGTACTATTTAATTTATTTAATGTGAGACCTCATATGACTTCTTAGAGACCAAGAAAATGTTTGAGAGGGTTTACCAAACAATTATTTTCTGAGTATATGTGGTTGTACAGGAGGAGTTAAAGTCAAAATAAGCTACGGTGCAAAACCCCTTAATTATTGGGTCAGTTGGTCCACGGTCTAAACTTGTGAATGGTCCTGGGATATTTATAATACTTTTTTTTACCATCCCTAAAGTTTAATTTCCCACTACAAAAGAATTTTACTTATACAGAAATATGTCCCTGCTAATGCAAATAAACACATAACCCTCCCTAAAAAAACATTTTCCGGTAACTTAAGAACAGTAGCACAGTCCAAAAACAGGTCAAGAGACCCAATTATATCACCTCTAAAGCACTGCATCTTGCTCAGTCAGAATTAAGCAGGCTAATGCCACTTTCTACCAGGCTGCCATATTGATCGAGCCTATCAGTGCTCAAGCAGGAAATTATGAAATGTTAGCAACATTTCAAGTAGTCATCTCACCACATTCATGCTAATCAATAAGTTGGTATATAAAAAGAAAAATATACACGTCTAAGTCTACAGTGCTTAGCCAATTGAACCAGTTGCCATTCCAGTGACAGACTATTTTCCTCTATATCAGCACTGCCACAGCAGCTAAATGAGAGGATGAGTCTTGGATACTATCCGACCATCTCTAGTTATTAATACTGTCTGTCACAGTGATCTACACTGTACTACTGTGACCAGTTTGCCAAATACTGCTCAGCACCAGCTCTGGTCTGAGACAGTTAAATAACTTATTTTTGCTGACACTACCTGGTTGTACCACAGGGTGCTAGTTTCAGACCCTTCAGGGTCACTTTCCTCTCAGTGCCTGGCCTCTTTAGACAAAGACAGGAAAGGGATGTTGGGGTTATAATATTACAATCAGTGTCAGTGGCTCAGCAGGTTGCACACTCGCCTCTGAGGCCAGAAGATTGAAAGACTGGGTAATAGCCCCACACCAGGCACTTGGGGTAAATCCCAATCATGAAGGGGATGCTACACTCCTGAGGTGCTGTCTTTTGGATGAGACATTAAACCGAGGTCCCTTCTGCCTGTTCTGGTGGTTGTTTAGGTGGATGTTAAACATCCCATGCCACGTCTCAAAAAGAGTAGGGGAAGTTTTTATTGAAAAATGAAACATGCAGGTAACTCACATCTAACGTACAATAGTTAGGACAAAAAGAAGACAGGGAAAACAGAAGAACAAAGCAGAGTACTGTTATGGAACAAAATACATCCTAAATAGGAAGGTTCTGGTCAGGAAAAAAAAGGATTATAAACAATGCATGTAGGAAAAATAAACATATTACCTGCAAAAGGAAAAAAAAGAAAAATCAGCCAATCAAACTGGTAAAGCTTAAGTGACCATAAAGGCATACAAAATACAATATTAAAACTAATACAGGCAAAGATACATCCTAAGTACTTATTCTAGGGTGAAAAGAAAAGGAAATGGAAAATACAGGGATAAGCTCCAGTGGTGTATGTCTAAAGGTGGCAGGCTAGCTGCACAACAAGCAGTTACTAATACCCTGCCATCGAGTGACCAGGTTTTGAGGCTGAATCTTCTGGCTGTCTACCCAGTAACGGGCAACCAATTCATATTCAACAAGAATGATTAAAGCTGCTGGAGGTATGTCATTTTGTTGAAACAAAGGGGCACAACATGAGTGACATAAATAATATTTAGAGGTGGTAAGAACCAGCCTGAGAGTGCTGCATTCATACCTGTGTTTGGATGGGGAAATGCCTACTATAATATAAGCATAATTAAAGTTAGACCATCCTGGGTCCCACCACTTTTATGCTAATTACATCCAATAGGTATAGCATATGGGCAATCCTGTAAAAAGCGAGTCACTGTTTGAATTTCATGATCACCACCCACCCAGGGTCAATATTGTTCTGTAATACTCTTATGCTTAGCATTGGACTTTACACTCAGTCTGCCATGACAGCTTAACCAAAGGACAGCCCAAATTTTTTTTGGGGGGGGTCTTTTATCCCTCAAGGAGGAGTGGATGGTGGAATGTACGGATAGAGGTATGCTAGAGTAAAAATGAAACATCCGTGAAATTGTGGGCCATAACAGAGGTGTAAAGGGAGTGGGGACTGGATTTTGAAAAGCAAGGGATGAAAATTCCATCTCTTTATTTTATCTATCACAGTGCGGACAAAGGGTAAGACATTCCAGGTCAAAAAGGCAGGAAAAACTGCTGAATTCCAACATGTTAGGATTGGATCTACCCAGTGTGTGACCCATGATTCCCAGAGCTGTTCTAATGTGGCAAGGTACTTCTATAAACTCCCAAGTCAGAAAATGACAAAAGGACTATACCAGGGGATTAATCATATTGATTCCCCCTTTATTTATAAATACATAGATGCATACATTGTTGCCAGCAGATTTGACCCTTTGGTCTCTGGTGTATACTTGATACAGTTCACTGTTTGTGCACAGTGACTGCGCTACCCCTCCCCCGTAGTTTTCTCCCCTGCCACCCCATGGTCCATAGTGATGTTTGCCCTACCCCCTATCTTTACCCTGCCCCTATGCCTGTTCCAACCCTTCTTGAACCCTTCTACTGTTTCCAGTGTCACTAACTCTGAAGGCAATGCATTCCATGGTGCCACAACCCTCTTGGTGAAAAAATGCCTTCTTGCCTCCACTCTGAAGTTCCCCCCTGAGAGCTTTAAACTATGGCCTCTTGTGATCCCCCTTCCTTTAGCTGGAAAAGCTCATCAACATTCCTCTTATTGAACCATTTCAGGTTTCTGAAAGTCTCTATCATGTTCCCCCTGTCTCTTCTGTCCTCCAACATGTACATGTTCAGTTTTCTGAGCCTGTCCTCATACGTCACCCCCTCCATTCCCTGAACCATGTTGGTTGCCCTTCTTTGGACTCACTCCAGCAGTGCTACATCCTTCTTAAGCCAGGGTGTCCAGAACTGGACACAATACTCCAGGTGTGGCCTCATCAGTGCACTGTACAGTGGCAGAATAAACTCTCCTCTCCTCTTCTGGATGTAATACCCTTAGCTATGCAACCCAGCATCTTCTTAGCTTTCACTGTCACTTTTCTACACTGCTCCAGGTTTTTCCCCCTTATCATCCACTAGCACCCCAGGGTCCTTTGCCACCTGCGTGACAGACAGCTCAACCCCCCCCCAAGTGGTATGTGAACCTTAGATTCCTCCCTCCCAGGTGCAGCACACAGCATTTGCATGCATTGAACCCCAGCTGCCACTTTTGGGCCCAACTGTCCAGTATCTTATAATCTTCCTGGAGTGCCCTTCTCCCCTCCTCATTTTCAACCACCATTCCCACATTGGTGTCATCAGTGAACAAACTCATCTTGCTAGTCACTCCCACCCCGATGTCCATGATGAACACGTTAAAGAGGGCTGGGTTCAGGACTGAGCCCTGTGGGACTCCACTGATGACTCCTCTAGGTGATATCTCTCCCCCCCCACCATGACCCTCTGTTTCCTAATCTTGAGACAATTTGCCACCCACTTCACCAATTTCTCCCCCAACCTCAGTTCACTCAGCTTCCAGATCAATCTCCCATGTGGGATGGAATCAAAAGCCTTTCTGAAATCCAGATATATGATATCAACTGGCTTACCCACATCTAGGTACCATGTCACCCAGTCGAAGAATTCCACCAGGTTGGTTTGAAACAATTTACCCCTGACAAACCCATGCTGATTTTCATCCTGAAAACCATTTACCTCCAGGAACTCCACTATCCTTTCCTTTAAGATGGCTTCTAGAATTTTACTTATGATGGAAGTCAGACTGACTGGTATGTAGTTTGATGGATCATCCCGGGGTCCACTCTTATGTATGGGCACCACATGCACCTCTCTCCAATCCAGAGGGACACAGCCTGTTTGGAAGGAGGAGCTATAGATTTCCATTAGTGGAGGTGCCAGGACATCTACCAGTTCTTTCAGAACTCTGGGGTGGACACCATCTGGACCAGGAGCCTTGTCTTTTCTAACAGCTCTAAGAGCCCTCCACACCCTCCCAACCTTGATCTCTCCATCAGTGAGATCACCCTTCCCCAGGTACCCTGTTTCTCCTCCCTGCAGCTCTGGATTATCCTTTTCCCTGGTTAAGACTGAGCTGAAGTAGTCTTTTGACAGCTCCTCCTTTTCCAGCCTGCCCTCTATCCATTCCACCCCTTCCTGAACTTTTTTATCTGCCTGTCACCCTTCCTTCTCTCCCTAATATATTTAAAGAATTCCTTTTTCCCCTCCCTAATCCCTCTTGCCAGCCTGAGTTCCTTATCTGCCTTTGCTCTTCGAGCTCTTCCACTAGCTTTCCTGGCCATCTCCTGATATTCCTCATGGTCCTCCACACTACGAGTGCGTTTATACATTCTAAAGGCCATCCTCTTTTTCCTCACTATTTCCTGTACTTCCTTCATCCACCAGCGTGGCTTCCTGGTTCTGATCCTTTTGTTGCAAGTCCTGGTGCAAGTTTTCATCACTTCCAGGATAATGTGAAGGTACAAATTGTATGATTTTATGGGGATCAGCCAACTACCTCAAATCAATTGAAAAACAAGGCCATAAAAACATGACTCTGAAGGTTTTGGAAAGGGGAAACACCATGCTAAGGTGTGTGAATAATGGTGAAATAAAAGTTTTCAAAATAGCCACCTTCTTTTTTTTGTCTGACGCCGCATTTTCCAGATCTGTATTTTAGTGTTACACAAGGCAATCCTATCCTCCCAGTTTGCTAAAGTCATATCACCGGTGCCAAATGAAATTCTCATAACTTTCAAAATGGAGGAGGTGACATCAATTCCCCATATTTCACCCACAGTACTCCCCAAGGAGCCAACAGCCATGCCACGACATTTATGTATGCTGAGCTGTACACCCAATATTGGTATGAAAGAATGGTACAGGTCCAGAGCAAGGCATTCCAAGTGCACATCTGGAACAGAGTAATATCATCAGCATAAGTCACCATTTTGACTGTACTAGTGCCATTGCGATTCAGAATATGTCGTATATGCATATGTTGTTGTATTTTACATATGATAGGGTCTATGCAATATGTGTATAACAAGGGACTAAAGGGGTAGCCCTGTCTGACTCCCCGATGCAGCTGAATCATATGTTCCTGATGACCATCGATCAGAGGAAGGATGGTAGCTGTGGTATACTATGTGTGGAGCCAGGTACAAAAAACATCAGGAATGCTGTAATGAGTGAGAGCAGTAAACAAGAATTGATGGGACACCTTGTCAAACCCTTTTCCTGGTCAAATGGTAGCATGTAGCCCACCAACAGCCCTGTGACACCCCTACTCACAACCTCACAAAATAAAATCAGGTTGTCAGCAATATGTCAAACTGGGCTGCACTAGTTTGTACAGGGGAAATCACATATGTGGAAATCAATGCTAATCTGCTCTTAAGAATAATCATTAATAGTTTCAGATCATTGTTTAAGAGGCACAATGACCTCCAATTATTTTATTTTGAATCCAGTCCCTTCTTGTGAATGAGAATTTGAATAGCCCCAAGCAAAATGTATGGATACTGTGTCTTCCTATAATATATGATTAAAAATGACAGTCAAGATTTCCACTAAGGGGTCACTAAAACTTTTATTGAACTCTGTCAAAAAAAACCATCTGGTCCTGGGCAATGTTTGAGTGAAGTCTTGCAATAGTTTGTTGCACCTCTAAGGTAGTAATAGGCATAATGAAAACCAAAAAGTCTTGCTGTGGAATGACCAGAACCTGAACTGAGCATAAAAAGGTGTTCAGAGACATGGTGGGTCCCTGAGCACCAAACATGTCATGTAGATGTGTGTGTATTTGGGACATAATACCCGCCCTGTCTGTAACAAAGTGACTGTCCAGCATGGATAGTTAGGAAATGTTACTGCAATGGGCTTTAGTTTTAAAGCTTTCAAAGGGGTCGCCTATACAGTGCAATCCTTGTATCCCATTTTGATGTTCTAAGAGAAGCGGATGGCTTCTGTTTTATTGAAGTTTCTTCACCTTACCTTTGATATCCACCACCAAAGTTCCATAATCTCCCTTTTCCAGAGTTCATCAAGGAGATGGCCTTAGTTAAAAGGGAGTGTAAGGAAAGGTACTCTACATATTCAGTTTTTGTTATACTTCAACAAATGGGTAAACAGGGCTGTTAATTCTGTTTTGGCAGCATCCCACCCTGTGCCCAAATCATCCTCCCCTGCAAGCCAGAGACTGACAAGCCCAAAGAAGATCCAACACCTTCCTCCAGGTGATCATATCCTCCAGCAAGGAGTTATTCAAGCACCAGGACCCTTTACCTGTTCTAAATGTGGGAGCTTCCCTGAACGTACCCCCCAGTAACAAATGGTCTGAGATATCAATGGGGGCAAGCTTCATGTGTTGCAGGAGTAAATGAGCGGAGACAAAAAAAAGTCATCTCTAGTGGCAAGTGCATTTCTATGGTACATGTAGCTTCCTGTAGGACATTGGCTTCTACATGCATCCAACAAGGAGGCATCCTTTACAATTTTAGCTAAGACATCAGTGTCACAGTATAGTTTGGAAGTCTTAGCCCACCTATCAATTTTAGGGAGGCTACAATTAAAATCACCTCCAAAAATGATATTTCTAGAGGTGTGCAGATAGGGTTAAATTGCCTTCAATAGGTCCAGCCTAGATTTCTTTGTCTGTGGAGGATAAGTGTTAATAAGTTAAAATGGGGACCCCAGAAATAGCACATCTAGCAAAAGAGCTCTGCCTGAGTCTATGGCTACCAATCTCTGTACCTGAAAAGAACATCCTGTAAACAATATCCCCACCCTGTCAAACTTGTCAGGCCCAATTTACCAGAAGGATAGTCCTCAGCACCAGTGTGTACTGGCTTGTGATATGTCCATCGTGCTTGTAAGCCTGGTTTACTGAAGAAAGATAACATCGAGGACCAGGTCTTTCAGAAGGGCAACAAGAAGCATCCTCCTGGTAGCAGTTTTTATACTGTTTGTATTGAGAAAGGCAAGATATAATGTAGAGGTCTTAAGAAATAGGTAAAGTAAAGAATGAAGAAACACAGCTAAGTGCAATCCATGCATTTAATGGAAACACTCTGGGTGAGAATCTTCAGTTTCTTCCATTGTTTCATTTTCATCTTTGGGGAGGAACAATCTCTTCTGTCATGTCTGTAGCTGCCTGGACTTTTAAGGATGTATAAGAGGAGGCATCTGAGTCAAAATCTGTTTCAGTGTCCATGCAGTCCGCCACTAAGACCTCATATTTATTGTCCAGGGAAGTGAGATTGCCCGTGGAAGAAAACTGGAGTGGCTGCAATCCCATCTTATGGTAGCAAAGTGATTGTTTATGGCACACCACAGTCATAGCAGGGGGAGGCATCGCTGACATATCTGGAAGGGATACATCCAGAGAGTCCTGGTTGGAATCTGTTGCCGGGGGGTGAGCACAATACAGCTGATGCTGATACTGAGCATTCCGTATGTGTAGGAAGAACAGGGAGGTATCAGCAGTAGGAGGCACGGTAGCAGGCTCTATCACTGGCACAGTAGTGTGTGAGAAGGTGTCAGAATCTTCATGATGGGCACGGATCACCACCATCTCCTTCATTTTTTTCTTCTGAATTGTCTTCTGTGCTCGATCCAATAAGATGTCCTGTGAGTTGTCTTCCTCATTATTATGGGTGGCCCATTTGCATTGACAATAGTAATGGCCTGTTTCCTCACACAGATTACAACACAGGTCATTTGTACATTGCAAGCTGGTGTGCCCCAAAGTTAAACACAAACTGTAATGCAGAGTGTTGCAAGCATTGCTCAAATGGGAGTCTGAACCACAGCCAAAGCAAGTCTTGGACTGATCAGGGTAAAAACATTGGGCCCTGTCACATCCCAGATAAGAAATGCTCGAGATATGCTGCAAGCCTGAAGTAGAGTGCTTTAGCTTCACTTTAAATTTCCTTTGTCCCGTCCAAAACCACTCAGTATCAAGGATGGGTTCGGGGCCCACAAGATGTCATATCTTTGTGACAACCAATAACGTACATCCTGTACATTTTGCCCTTCATTCTTTAAGATGACAGTTAGTGTTTGCACCACAGGTTTTGATAGTGGCATTGCCTGAAGAGGTAACCATAGAGGCGTGTCCTTCAGTTTATTGTACATTGACCAAAACCTGTCCAGGTAAGCCGGTGTCTTGAAACTGAGGTCAAACTCTCCTGCATATACCGAGGTGTAAAACAGCCAAGGGTGTCCATGCTTTCTCCCATGCTACCCCTTGTTACTGGAACTCCATTCCTTCAGATGTCTGGTTAGCACCAAGTCATAACCTATTTAAAAAGAAGCACCTGGTTTACCTTACCAAATTAGCCTCATGTACATGCTTCACTCCACCTTAGTGCCCCTCCATATACCTACTACTGTAGATTTACTCTCCCCCTTCCTTATCACTATTTCCAACCCTTGTCTCTCCCTCCCATTGCACTTATCTGATCTTTCTCTTCCCTATCGTGGTCTCAGTCCCCCTCACGTCTCCTTGAGCCCTTCTGTTCCCTTTGCTATTTCTCTTCTTACTTGTTACGTAGGTTAATTTAGTGTTGACAGCACTTATTATTTTTTATATTATATATTTTTTCTCTCAAGCACTGGGTGCTATCTGTATTTGTCTATTAAACTTGTACTGTCTGTGAACCATTCTGTATTGTATCATTATAATCAAGGTGTTGTACTGTATTTCCTCTATCCCATGTATTACCATGTTGTAATCTCTGAGGTCGTGTCTGAAAATAGACATCTCTATATCTAGTACACCTTACCCGGTTACCAAAAACAAATAAATAAATAAAACAGCCATCTATAGGGGCATGCAATAAGGCATAGAGTTTGTGGGTTGTAACTTAGAGGTATTCTTTCAAGAGGAATCTTCCCACATAGGATCTATCAGGGGGGCACATCCAAACCCCCTTTACATAGCAAACACACCACATTTCTTTGCTGCACTGGAGCTGAAGCCTTAGGAAAGGCATCCGATTTTCTGAAGAGTGACCACTTCTGTGCTGGTGTCTGTCCATCTACCTGCCTAGGGGTTGGGTAGGAAGGGGGGGGGTGCTGGTTCTGCCAGCTGCATTCTATCAGCCCATGTCAGAGGAGCGGAAGCAGGCTTTTGGGTATCATCTGAGTTGCCCCCAGTTGATGTCAATATAGGCTGGGCCATGGCAGTATTGGTGGAGAGGGTAACAGATCCCACTTCGACACCATTCTTAGCAATGTCATGAGAGCCCACAGAAAGCACGTGTGCTTGCCTTGGGATTATAGGCAGACCAAGAGCCACAGGAGCAGGAGAAGGCTGCTGAATCTGTGGTAAAGTTGTGTGATCATCAGGGGTGTGTGAAGACAAAGCAGGTTACAAAACGGCAGTATGTTGCATTGAAAAGTCTCCAGAGTTTATGTCCCTAACTGCTTGTGAAAGAAACCCAGCAACAGGTGAATCGAAGGAGGACATACCTGTGGTAAATACCATAGCTGATGGCTTTGTTTGAGGTGTAGAGTGCCACTGCCCAGTTACATCTCTAGTCCATCCAGTCTCTTGCAAAGTGCAAACTGGGGATCATCCAGCTGGTGGATAATCTTTTCCCCCTTTGTCCCGATATCTGGAAGGTGTGGCAGGTAACCATCGGTGCAACAGCAGGCTGCGAGACGTCCAAGGCAGGAACTGGAGGTGCGGGAAGAGTAAGGGATGCAGTCATCAGCAGTGTGAGAGGTGCAGTAACAGAGGTCCATGGCAGCATATCAGACAGAGAAGGAGCAGTGTAGCAGCCCCTGAAAGCATGGGGACTTCCATCGGGGGGGGGGGGATTGAAGGGGTATGCTGGTTTGCTGCAGCTGCCAGAATCAAAGCTGGCAGTCCAGAGATTCGACAGTCATCAGCGGTGTCTTGGGTGGTGATGCATCACTGAATTTGACAGACACCATATCTCTTCCACTTAGAGCACCTCATCAATGACACAAGTGTTTTTTCCCTGGAGAGAAAACAGACGTTCCTTATCTCTTCTATACATTTCATCTTCCTCAGCATGTAGATCCAAAGATATCTCTTCTTGGAGTTCAGAGCATCCTGCAGTTTTAAATCTGCTGTGTGCAATCACATAGTAGTCCAGGTGTCCGAATCCAGTTCTGTTGCGGGCACAGTACAGAGAACTGGTCCAATCATCTTCAGTCCTAGGGTGCATGGCAGAGGGGAAAGGGACCAGATTTCCCTTGCTAGGAGCCTCTATCACTGCAGTAGACTCAAGCTCCATCATCTTGGGAGCTAAGACAGCATTACCACCTATGACAAGAGTAGGGGAAGTTTTTATTGAAAACAAACAAAACAGAACACAATACAGTTTAGGAAATCAGCACTGTAAGGGACAACAAAAATATAATAGGCTAGTATAAGGGAAACAATAATTAGCCATGTAATACTAAATGTATAGAGTTTGAAAGGAAATATACAGAAGAACTTCTAGAGAAAAATTTAAAAAGGGGAAAAAATATTAACTAAAGTATCAAAGCATGCATTGTTGTGGTACAGCAACAGCTGTGAAAATCATGCTGGACATTTCCAGAAGAAACAGGAAAACTGTAATCAGAAAGAACTCCACCATGCTACATGCCTGTCATAACTTCTCCCACAGGATACAAGAAAATAGTAGATTACTGACAAAAAGACCCAAAATAATCCCCAAATTCCACTTCTGAATGGATTCAGAACCAGTTCTCTGACAGGAGGCAATATAAAAACTATTGTTTTGTAAACAGATGGTCGCAAATAGTTTTCCATCTAGATGCAAGAGCAGTCTGTCCCAAACGACATTTATCCACATAATATAGGGACTGTACATCCTGTATTTTCAGTTGCACTAACGAGAAGCTCGGAATGTCACTTTGTTGAAAAACAAAAGCACATCTGGAATGCCAAAGAAAATATTTAATTGTCGTCAAAAGAAGTCGAAGTGTATTCATGGCAAAATTCCCACTGGACGGGGTAATACCCATAATTATGTCATCATAATGTCAAAGTATTCCAGGTACTATCATTCGATGCGCATGCCAGGACATGCCAGAAGGAAAGCACATATGGGCAGTCCAAATAAAGGGCAATATTATTCCCAAAATCTGTACACAACCCACCCGTAGGCAATACAGTACCTCTCCATCCTACTTTTGCGCACAGCATTCACCTTCACTCATAGGCGACCATGAAAACTCAGCTACGGGACATGCCACATTTTACCTCGAGGAAAGGAGGGAGAGGGGGGACATGATAGAAACTTTCAAGTACCTGGAGGAAATCAACAAAGTCCAAGAGGGTAGCATCTTTCAAAAAAAGAGGTGTGCAAGAACAAGGGGTTACAATTTGAAGATAGAAGGGGGGGTGGCTCAGAGGTAATTTAAGGAAGTATTTTTTCACAGAGAGGGTTGTGGATGCATGGAACGGCCTTCCGGAGTAGGTTGTGGAGTCAAAAACAGTGGTGGAGTTCAAGCATGCATGGGACAGTCATAAGGCAATTCTAGGGGTTGGGGGTAGGAAGAAGTAGGCTGGTGGTTAACTAGGATCTGCAGCTTATCCATTAGGTAGGGAAATGGGCAGACTGGGTGGGCCAAGTGGTCCTTATCTGCCATCAAAATCTATGTTTCTATGTAGGTGGGGTCCTTTTGCCTCTATGGGAGAACTTAATAAATGCTATTTTCGTGGATGGCAGACCCGAATAAAAAGGATCTATTAAAAAATGTGTTGTCATAGTTTCCACAGAGTGTTTTGGAAGTCTGCATCACCTGCGGTGAAAAGTGAAGTTTCCATCTTTCAATTTTTTCTATCAATGTGCATACAAAGAGGGGGAAAGCAGGGTCACACCACTGTAGAAAGGTAGTAGTTCTCCACTGTGCCACAGCTGACAACATCCAGGATTTCCAAATTTGACGAGGGGATGCAAGGAATGATGCCACATTCCATTTCACAGACTGACTAAACATGAACACCAGAGGGTTTATCATAAATAACCCACCTTAATCAATAGGAAGGTATAACACATTCCTCTTTATGGGGTTAAGATGACGACCCCAGATAACTTGGAAAAACAAATTGTAAAATCTGACCTCCAAAACTTTCGGAATTTGAAAAACCATGCATAAATAGGTGAACATGTGCAGGACAAATGTTTTTAAAATGGCCACCTTCTTTTTCTTTGTCTTATGCCATGCTTTCCATATCTGTATACAAGTATTACATGCCATCAATTTGTCAGACCAGTTCTGGAAGGCCATATCACCCACAGCAAAACTGATCCCCAAGATTTTAAAAGAGAGTTTAGTAAGGGCAACACCACCAATGTCTTTGATAGTGGAGGACATACCCAAGGCCATACCTTGGCATTTCGACAAATTCAGGCATGTCCCCGAAACTGGGGTAAAAGACTGGAACAAATCCAATGCCAAACATTCAGAAGTCACATCCTTGACAAATAAGGTTATGTAATTCTCATACACTATATTCTTAATGGCAGTTAGACCCATGGCGGGTGAGATCCCCAAAATCTGAGAATGTGTTTGAATCTTTCGTAAAATGGGATCAATACAGTACATATATAACAGGGTGCTGAGGGGGCAGCCTTGCTGTACTCCAGATTTCAAGGGGATACTATGCCCCAAATGACCATGAATCAAAGGTCTAAGGCTCACTGACTCATAGAGAAGACTTTACCATTTATAAAATTGTTGAGAAATACCATAAAGGGGAAGTACTGAAAAAACACTTATGGGAAACCCGGTCAAAGGCTTTCTCCTAATCTAGTGTCAGGAGATAGCAAATATCCCCACCCTGAGTCCCCAGCTGTACCACTTCCCACAGGAGGATAAGGCTATATACAATGTGTCTCCCTGTTATCAAGCAAGACTATGTTTCCATAATAACCCGTGAGGATACCTGGAATAACTGAGCCATGAGTATTTTCATTAAAATCTTAATGTCTATTTTAAGGAGACACAATGGCCTCTAGTTATTCAAATCCATATCATGCCCCTTTTTAAATAGCAAAATATGGAGGACTTCAGTAAATAAAGGGGTAACTGAACCATGGAATAGCACCCAATTAAACAGTTCCACTAAAACAATACCAAGGTCAGATGACAACATTTTATAAAATTCAGATGTCAGACCATCCGATCCAGGGGCTACATTTATACTCAAATTATGGATAGCACAGGTGACCTCACAAGTAATGGGTGGTACCATTACAATCTGTGCAGTTGGGGAAGGGGGGGAGACAATTACCATGCTCAAAAAGGAACCCAGTAAGTGTGTATCAGGGTATCTGCCAAATAAGTCAGTCAGATGGTCATGTACTGCTGACATAGTGCCAGCCGAATCCATATACCTGCATCCATCTGCCTTTTCCACACCGCAAAGGAGCCTGTGGTGTACTCAGGACTTTCAGCCATCAAATGGGTCCCCAGCCCCCCTTCTGCCCTGTGTTCCACATTTATGCTTCAGTAGGAGAGAACTAGCTCTATCATACTGCAGTCACTCCATGTGTGCTTTAAGTTGCACCACATTGAGTAGGAAAAGATCATTTTCTGAAGCAGCTTCCATCAGTGCCTGTTGTAATTACATACATAAATCCAGATAATGGAGGTACATCTTACAGACCTTTTTCTTTGAAGCATGCTTAAAGTAACCTTTGATCACTCTCTTCGTATCATCCCAACAAACACCCAAAGTATATTCCATACATGCTAGGGACTGGCGGGCAAGAAGGAGGTCTCTTACTCATGTCAGGGTAAAGCATTATTTAGATGCTAAAAACCACGTCCCTCCCAATTCCTTCGAAAGAGCCACCGAGCAGAAGGTGATCAGATATCTCAATGGGGTGAAGGCCACATCAAGGGCCAAGAGACATGTCGAAACAAAAAGAAAGACAATATAGGTGACTAGGCTTGACCTAAAATAGGCAAAGCCTTCTGTGAGATGTAGAAACACAGAAACATAGAATTTGATGGCAGATAAGGACCACTTGGCCCACCTAGTCTGCCCATTTCCCTACCTAATGGATAAGCTACAGATCCTAGTTAACCAAAAGCCTACTTCCTCCTACCCCCCACTAGAATTGCCTTATGTCTGTCCCATGCATTCTTGAATTCCCCCACTGTTTTTGACTCCATCATCTCCTCAGAAAGGCTGTTTCATGCATCTACAACCCTCTCTGTGAAAAAAATGCTTCCTTACATTACCTCTGAGCCGTCCCCCCTCTATCTTCAAATTGTAACCCCTTGTTCTTGCACATCTCTTTTTCTGAAAGATGCTACCCTCTTGGACTTTGTTGATTCCCTTGAGGTACTTGAAAGTTTTGATCATGTCCCCCATCTCCCTCCTTTCCTCAAGGGTACACATATTAAGCTCCTTTAGCCTCTCTTCGTATGTCTTCTGGTGCAGACCCTGCACCCTTTTGGTCGCCCTCCTCTGGACTGCCTCCACACTGTCTATGTCTTTGAGGAGATGGGGTCTCCAGAACTGTATGCAATTCTGCAGATGAGGTCTCACCAACTGTCTGTACAGAGGAATAACAACTTCCTGCTTTCTACTGGTGATGCCTCTCGCTATGCATCCCGGTATCCCCCCAGCCCTCCTTACTGCCTTCTCACATTGCTTGCCCACCTTTAGGTCATCTGATATAACTACCCCAGGTCCCTTTCCATTTTTGTTGTTGTCAGTATCTCACCCCCCATTGTGTACTCTTCCCCTGGGTTTTTGTTTCCCAGGTGCATTACTTTGCACTTCTTTGTGTTGAATGTAAGCTGCCAAACATTTGACCATTCCTCCAACCTTACCAAGTCCCTTCTCATCCTTTCCACCCCACCTTGTGTATCAACTCTGTTGCAGACCTTTGTGTCATCTGCAAAGAGACACACTTTTCCTTCCAGACCCTCTGCAATATCTTTTTTTTATTAAATATACTTTATTTGTTTTTTCTTTTTTCATACCCAAGTCAGTGTAAAGCAGTCTTACATATAGTTCCCATGAATAGCACAGATCTGAAGGACTGCATATTGTCATGTGAAATAGGACATAGTTACAGAAAGATTAAAACTCACAACATAAAACAGACATACATGCATACCACAAACCCCTTCACCCTTCCCTCACCCATCCTACCAAGCATTTCCTTACACAATTAATAGTAGCTGTAGTTTATATCCAGTGCTAAAGCATAGGCAAGCTTAAGATGTAAGAGCCAACAGTATTCTGTAAAATATAAGAAATACATTAATCCGTATTGACAGCAAAGCATCTAACAGACCCCAGACATTCTGGTAGTTTGTGAGCCTATTTCTCATGCTTGCAATATGCCTTTCCAATTGCAGAGCCAAGAATACTTCTCTATGCCATTCTTTAATTGTGGGAAGAAAATCTTCCTTCCAGTATTTCATGATTAAAAGTCTGGCAGTGGCAGTTATAAAGGCAAGGTGAGCCTTTCTTATTTTAGGTGTTTGAGGGGGAAAAGAGTAAAAGAGACAGCATTCAGGTGTGAACAAGGCATCCAGGCTCAGTAAGGGATCTAAAGTACCTTTAATGGATTGCCAAAAAGCCTGAACCTTAGGGCATGTCCATAACATGTGAAATAGGGTACCATCTCCCATTTTACACTGTGCACATACTGGTGAAGGACGAAGCCCCATTCTATGTAGTTTCACCAGAGTGAAATATATATTGTGTAAGATGTTAAAATGAACTTGACGGAGTCTGTCTTGTTTAACAAACTTTTACATGTTCTGCCACAGCCTTCTCCAACTACCCAGTTCAGCAGATAATGATAATGATAATGCCTGTGACCAATAATAACAGACACCTGAGGGGAGACCAGCATCAAGTTCCTGCAGTTTTTTATATACTAGTGAAACTGCATGTGGCTGTCTTGCTATGTGCAGGATCGGGAGTAGTTCAGTGTTAGGGGGAACTAAAGGTAGTTTCCCAACAAAGGAGAAGATCACTTTTTTAACTTGAAGAAACTTAAATCTACTGACATCTGACACTCCTTGCTTAGCCTGGTATTCAATAAAAGGAACAAGTTTTGATGTAGTCTTCAAGTTTAGAATGTCTAACCACTGGCCAAAAAGAGGGTGGTATCAGTTTGTTGTCTATTTTAAAGTGGGGGTTACATGCAAGGGGCTGTTCTAGTGACATGTGCCAATTTAGGGATAGGTGATTCTGCACTTGATGCAAGGCTCTAACAGACCATGCTATCGGAGTGTTTTTGAGAGGTTTCGGCGATTTAGAGGGAGTAACAAGTAAAAGAGCAGGCAATGAACATGAATATTGTGAGACTAAGCATTTTGCTAATTCCAGCCATAATGGAGTGTAGAGTGGCATGATAGGGGGATCTGTACCCTGGGCACAATAGGCCAGCTACTGATATGGTATGCTCCATAATATGTGAAGAAAGAAGGAGCTGCAAGGCCACCTCTATTTTTAGGTGCTGTGAGTTTGAAGTATACCCTGCGAACTCCTTCCCCCTCCATATAAAAGCATTTATTGACTTCTGGAGCTTAACAAACCAACTTTTAGGCAGAAAACATCCCATCATACCCATTGGATAGAGTATATGAGGAAGTATATTCATCTTAACTGAGCTGAGTCTTTCCCCAAAGGAGAGTAGAAGAGAACTCCACCGATCCATATCAGAATAGAGAATTTTTAGTAATTTAGAAAGATTCTCCAGTATCATAGTAGTCATGTCCTGGGCTGCAACAATATCTAGATCCATTTGGGGGGGTAATATTCCAATGAACCAGGATGTAACATCCGTTAGGGTCCCAAATTTCTTGTATTAATTTAAAAGGCATTGTTTTCACTACTAGAATTGCAACCCCTCCCTGATTTGTAGATTCCCCTGCACCATAAGCATACCCCACACATGTTTTTTGCAATAGGAGGGTATCCTCTCCACGCAGGTGTGTTTCTTGCATACGCACAATCCCAGCCCGGAGGTGTAAAAGATGTCTCAGTATCATTTTCCTTTTGCACCTATCCTGCATCCCGTTCACATTCCAGTTTATAAACACATACGGCCCCCCCATATAAAGGAGAAATCTGGATATGCTGGAAAACTTGTCAGTTCAAAAACACTCTTACATAGCTCTAAGAGTAAATAAAGGTCATGCTTGGTATCCCCCCTAGAAAGAATTTGGTTCAGTATGTGCACATTATTAAAAGAAAAAGTTACTTTCTCCCAACCTTTCAGGATAAAAGAAAAACCTATAACACTTAAACCACTCATTTTTCAACAATTACCCCGGTTCTAAATAACTGCACTACTAATCCAAAACTGCCAGGTGATGTTGTAGCGCTAATCTGATAACAGCAAACAATCCCTCTTACCACCACCCTGACCCCCCCCCCCAAGAAACAAATCGTACCAAAACCATTATATTTTAACTTGGACAATCGTTCTATAGGTGTTAATTGTCCCGATCATAGTAATGAATGGTATGTTTCTAAGCTATGTCACTCTCGAACCATGACATAATATGGTATCTCTGGAAGTCAGGAGAAATAAGAGTCCCTGGTCTTGAGCCCTGGACTTGAGCAGCAAACTCCAGGAGGCCAGCACAAAGCACTTAAAAGTAAAAGTCAAAGAATATTTCCCTTGTGGGTCACAAACAGTCTTGCATCAATTGAGCAGAGAGATACAACCACTCCCTGGTTGTTTGCTGGCCAAATAGTCACAAATAGGTGATTCACAAGGGCATCAGTTCAGCTTTCAGTCTAAATCAGGCCTGCATTGTCTCAGTTGGAGAGCACAATTAAAATGATTGCTCTCAGCGTCTTAGCTGACCCAGGCCTTCACAGGCGATCCGCAAGGAAAGACCTCTTTCCCGTGTTTCTGTGTACCAGTCAGCAAATGAAATAAAAGGCAAACAATAAGTATCCTCTCTCTTTTCCCTTTTTAGTCAGGAACCCAGAAGGTCGGTACATTTGTGAGAAGCCTTACAGTTCAATGTAAGTGTCCACCTGGATGGAAGCAGAGATCAGACCCATTCAAGTCTTTCCCATTGCCTTACGGTCCCTCAATTACATAAGAAAAAGGGCAAAACCTGGTTCTCTTCCGTTTACTTGAACAATTCAGAAGCAGTGTTTTGAGCTCTTGCAGCGCTTGTTCAGGAGTGTCAAAGGACGTTCACTGATCCCCATGTTTAACTTTTAAGCTGGGTATTTGACTCAAAAAACTGTAGTCTCTGCAATAAGCTTGGAAACTATCGGGTGTAGCTCTTGCCTCCTGACACGCACGGTATGTGGCAGATCTTGTGTGATATGAATCTTCCAACCTTCCCACTGGACCTCGTGAATCTCTTTAATTTTGCTTAAGATGTATTGTTTATATTGAAAGTTCAGTAGTTTTAAAATTAGAGGTGTGGGAGGGAGCCTACCGGTGGTGGAGGGTGGAGGACACTGTGAGCTCTTTCAATAACATAAGCTCCTTCATTAGGCAAAGGCCCTGCAATTTTTTCACAAAACTTTTGCAGAAACATGATCGGGGATGCCCCTTCCTCTTTCTCTGGTATACTGATTATGATCAGGTTATTCCGTCTACTGCGCCCCTCTAGCGCTTCTAAATTTTCCTCCAGCTTCTTTAGTCACCTGTTCGTATGTATGGCCCCTTGAGCAGGTTTTTCATGCTTTTCTCCAGTGATATGGTTCTCGCCGCCAAATCCCCCATCCTGGTGTTAATGTTGCCACTGAGGATTTGATTTGCAGCATATCTTTGGATATGGTAGAGATCGAGGCCTGCAATTGGTGCATTATCTCCAAAAACCTTTCTTCCAAAAGAGCAGTGTGGTGAGTGGAAGATTTGGGTAGGCTGGCAGTCTGCTGTTTTGGTCACTTTGCGGCCTTGTCTTTTTCTGGTGAGGGAGGCAGCGTGTGCCACTGACAAGCTTTTCTCATGCATACTTCCATTCTGTCCCTTCAAGTCGGTGGTTAGAGTCTCTGATATTATAGTCAATCACTTAGGCGAGGTGAAATAAGCCTGAAATGTTTGTTTTGGTGCAATTATCCACGAGTAGTGAGCGGAGCTGTGGAAAGTTGCTGCCACCATTCAGACCACCATCACATGACCCCCATGCAATGTCACTTTTAAAGACATTAAAAAGGACCAGACCCAGTACTGAACCCTGCGGTACCCCACTAGTAACCCCCCTTATATGCATCCACTAAGGACGTGGAGGACAGCATTTTAAGGAGCAAGTTTGTATCACAAAAAAGCTTTGTGGTACGGGCACCCCTATCCTGAGATGCTAAGCTGCAGTTAAATTCATCCTCAAAATAACTAAGAGGAAGGTATGAAGGTACGGCTGGATCAGATGAAACAGATCATCCCTGGTCCTTTTAGTTTGAGGTGCATATACATTAATCAAATGATAAGAACCTTGAAACATAACGTCTATTAGGAGTGCTTGTCCAGGTTCTACATCCACCAGTCTATTTACAGTAATGGAGAACTCTTTAAATAAAATTCCCACTGCCATCACAATCATCAGAACCCATGGACCAAAAAGATGGTCCCCAACACCAGTGTTGGTGAGCTAGTGTCAAATTCCGAATAGTCTCGTGTCTCATTTCCTGAAGGAATATAACATCAAAATCAAGATCCTTCAGCAAGATGAATAGAAGGAGGCATCTGGAAACAGTCCTGATGCTATTAACATTAAGAGTGGCTATTTTCAGGGTGGGAGCCAAAAAAATGATGTGGTAGTAGTGGTATTAAAATTACTGTAACACTTCCTGACTGTGGTCACCAGCGCTCTGGGTAATCATTTTCAGTTTTTTTTGCACCTTCCCTTTAGATTTTACTGGCTCAGACTTCTCCACAGTGTCCATAGCAACTGGAGGGGGCAGGGAAGATGGTGAGGAAACCACTGAGGTGTGTCCCTCCTCTGCATCGGGTGCATCCTCCTCCAAAACCACAACTCGATTGACCAACAAGATAGTAGCTCCTTTTGCAGTAATTTCAAGGGGCAAGACTTTTGCTTTGTATGATCTAAGGGACCTCTTACACTTGACAAGTGATAGCTCTAGTGGGGACACATCCACATCATTAAGTGCTATGTACTGTTCCTGGGGAGGCAGTGACTGTGACTCTGGCATAAGCTCAGGGATTGAGTCCATATGCACCCTGTGAGAATGGCCTAATGATGTGTGAGAGACCCAAAGATTCCCAGGAAGGTGGTTCAGCTGCACAACGGAGTCACTATCAGACACTTGGGAGGATCAGCATCTGGAAAATGTGTAAATTCCTCTGCTGCTTCTTTATGAAATTTCTGTTGTCTAAGCCACTGGGCTGTATAAATGTACCCATCTCGAGGATCTACCTCTGCAGTATTGTGCATCACCCATGGGCAAGCACGATAGGAGTGCCCTGTGTCCTTGCACAGATTGCATCACAGTTTATTTGTACAGTGTGCACAGACATGTCCAATGGTCAAACAAAGGGGCCTATGCTCCAACGGGTGGGATTTACGTGACTGAGGTGTGTATCCTGCCCATGGAGCTCCACACCTGTGGACAGGAGTGCACCACTGGTATTCCCCAATGGCTGCAACCTGTCCACGGGCACATCCCCTGGTGCACAGCACTCTGGGAGGCAGCCAGGGGCAGAGTCAGAGACCCGGGTGGGCATCCAGTTGGATGCCCATTCCAGGACCAACAGTGGATCCCTTGCACTGTGGAGGGTGCATTGGCTGTACTCCACCATGGATGTCCTCAGGGGCCGGCGGCCATGGAAGTGAGAGGTGGGTATTGCTGCCAGCCATGTGGTGCCCCCAATCAGACAGAGAGGTAAAGGGTGGTGCCACGGGTATGTGTGTGTGTGTGGGGGGGGTTCACACCAGGCCACCATACCACCGGGTGTGCGGGGAGCTGCAGAAGCAGGCAAGTGAGGGGGGTACATGCAGTCCTGGTGCTAATGCCCCCATATGTATGTATGTGTGTGATGGTGGGGGCTTGGCATGCACTGGGACCGGTGGAGCTTGGCTCAGTGCTGGGTCAGTGGCCTAGGCCAGCCACTGGATGTGTCGGCGGTTGTTTCCGCTTGGTGTGGGATGGATGCACGGGGTCATAGGGGACTTATGACAGGGTTTCCCTGGCATGCCAGCAGCCTCCTATGCACCCCGGTCTGCAGCACTATGCGGCTTTGTGCATGTCACATAGTACTGACACATCTGCCTGCCCCCCGCGTGCTGCAGTGCACATGGGTGGGGTATCGAGTGCATGGTGGTTGTGTGCCCTCCTTTGTGCATCCCATGCAGGAGGTGCAATGAATGCAGAGTGTCTCTGCACCTCACATACATGGTGCAGAAGCACTCTACACCTTCGAGCATAGGGCTCACAGATTGCAGTGAACTTTATCACATGCATTACTGATGTGTGAATCCAACTCACACCTGATGCAGGTCTTATGTTGACCCAGGGTAGAAACACTGTACCTTATCCCTTCCCAGAAAGAAGTGGCTGGGCAAATGCTGCTGGCCCAGTGTAGAATGCTTGAGGGTCACTTTAAATCTCTGAGCGACTGGGAGAGGCTCATCAAGAACATCGGAAGTGAAGGGGGGTGGAATCATCCAAGGCATTGGAGGGCTGACTAGTAATCAGTACATTCTGTGCCATATCATTAAACCACTCAGATGGGATTTGGGCAGTCAAAGGCAAAGGGGAACTCTCCAGCAAGTTCTAAATAGAAGTCTCTAAGGAGGGGTCACTATGGGTCACAGCAGAACTAAAAAACGCTGCTGTAGAAAGAGCAGAGGGGGTGGGCATGCCATTGTCCTATGACATCCCTAGACCATCCCACAGCCGCTAGTGCCCGTACTGGTGACCAGTCCTTAGGCAGGTACAGGAAGTTGACTCCAGTAGGGAGGGAGACAGACGTCTGTTCAATGGAGCAGAGAGTTTGGGTCCAGGGCAGAATCTCCACATGAGATGGCGTTACCTTGGGACCAGACTGAGCTGCAACAGAATAAATTGCTCTGTGCTAGACAGGAACAATGGTCAGGAGAGCAGGAGTCACAAGAGTAGGAGGTAAAAATAAATTTGTCATACCTTCAGCAGTGGAAGCCATAAATGGTAGTACCTCTGCTGCTCCAGTGGAAAATAGAGATGTAGGTGGGTCAGGAGAATGTATTGGGGGTTAGATCCAATGTCTTTGTCAGCATCTGCTCGGGGTGGAGTTTTTGCCAAAATTGGAAGACATTCTGTGGACTGAAGATCCACCTGAGGACAGGGTTCTCTCCTTGGTAAATCCTGGGATAATTGAGGCTGACTGTGATGTAATGCAATGAGATTTTTCTTCTCTCTGTAGTAAGCAGCATCTTCTTTTGCTAACATCTGAAATAAGTGCATCTTTTTACATTTCAAAGTGTCCTGCAAATGCTGATCTGTATCAGTGAATTCCTCATTCAAGACCTGTTGCCATTCCGTGGTCCGGTTAACATCCAAACAATCCACAGAGTCAGTCATCCTGTAATCCATATGGGAAGTCATTGTTGGGTGCAAAAGCTTCTCAGTCACCATATTGAACCTGGCAGAAGAAAAAGGGGCCAGCTGCCCCTGCCCTGGAGCTCCGCCAGCTCCGTCCAACACAGTATCTGCCATCTTGAATAAAGACAGCAGTGCCCGCTACCACAAGAGTAAGGGAATTCTCTGGCATCCTGGCCAAATTTCCCCCATTCATTTCAGTTGGTTACCATCTGTACCCCCCCCCCCGGGTCACCCCTGTAAAAGGGACTTCTAGTCTCAGTGGGCATAACTGGTCAACAACAACAAAACAAATTCAATAATTCAACAAATAGAGGACCTCAAGGTGGCAGGGCAGAGCAGTATGACAAGACAGTGGACAGGGTACTTGGGATGCTGGGTTGCATAGGGAAGTGCATCTCCAGCAGGAGGAGGAGGTGGTGTTGCTGCTGTATTGCTCTGTGATGCACCCCTACCTGTACTGCTGTGTCCAGTTTAGGAGATCTCATCTCAGAAAGGTCATAGACTGGGTGGAAGGGGTCCAGAGGAGGGCAACTAAAATGGTGTAGACCTCAGTCACTCAGGTGTACACTCTGGGGAAACACAGTATGTAGAAGTTTGCCTACAATGTAGGCCAGTGAGCAGCACACCTTTGATCCAAACAACCCAAAAGCCAATGTAGCATTTGAAGTAAATGTGGTTTACTCCTTTGTTGGTTTCATGTTCTCCTTTCTACCCCTCTCCATAGGACTTTCAGTAGCTACATCCTCTCCAACCCATACCATGAATATCAACCACTTTGTCCATATAACAGAAATTCAAGTTTATTTAAAAATTAAGAATTCTAATACACATTGAAGGCATTGTCACATATGCTGAAACATTAGTAATGACAAGGGAGGCAGTGTGGCAAGGAATACCAGGGAATTTGGAATTCATGTGCATCTGTGTGTTATAGCATTCATAATTTTTAAACAAACTTGACCCTGTTTGGGTCAAAAGTGTGCTGCTCACTTGCCTACATTGTAAGCAACATTCTACATAAAACAGTACTGAGTTTGCATAGGAAGCCCTATGAGGAGATACATAGGGTTCTCAACATGTACACAGTGCAATAAAAGAGAGAGAGAGACAGAGAGAAGGGACATGACTGAGATTGTCAATACCTCAAAGGTATTAATACTGTCCAGATAGGAAATCTCTTTCAAATAAGGACTAGCACAAGGACTGGGGGCATGCAATGAAACTGGGGGAAGGGGGGAATTAAAAAAAAATTGAGGAAATATTTTGTTACTGAAAGGGTGGTAGAGACCTGGAGCAGACTGTCAGCTGAAGTGGTGAAGGCTATAACAGTGGGGGTGGGCTTCATACATGCACAGGATAAACATAGGGGTGTACTGGAAAAGAGGCAGAAAGTGGGGAGGATCATCAGGTAGGGTCTGCAGAAGAAGAAAAGGCAGAAAACACTTGGGCAGACTGAGTGGGCCAAGTAGTCCTTCCATCAAGGGGGCTGATCAGATAATAAGGCCACAAGCCAGAAGGGTGGGTGACCTTATTATCTGATTTTTCCTGAGATGGGCATATTTGCAAGTCCAAATATACCCACAGTTTATTTTATTTATTGCATTAGCACTGTGACTTTTTACCTTTAAGTCACACTTGCAATAATTTTTGGTTTGCCTTTCTCTTTTATATCTACTGTTTTTCTGTAGTGTAGTGGCATTTTTTGCTATGGCAAGAGTTTTGGCTCTTGTGTTTTTTTGTAGTGTAGGGGTGGCGTGGCTTTGTGCTTCATACTTTGGTTCATTGTGATAAGTTTATTTGGAGTGGTATGGCATCTGAAGCCAGGTTTGTCATCTTTCTGCAGTTGGATTGGGTGTGTTTCTGTGGTTGATCTGGCATGGCATCTGCTGGAGGCTGCAGCTGGTGGCAACAGGATGGAAGGAATGGCATCTGAGGAGGGAGCCACAGTACTGAGGGTCATGTCTTTCTATTGAGAGTGAAGTCAGCAGTGGCAGCAGCAGCATGGAGGCATAGTTTCTGAGAGGAGCTCTGTAGGGTTCTGAGGCCTGTTTGCTGAAAGACATGGAAGACTTCTTCGTTAATGTGAGGCTGCAGGTAATGCCTTTTTGTTGTAGAGTTTTGTTTTCCGGGTGTAGGAGTATTTTTAGTGTCTTGTAAGTGTGGTAATTAGCATGAGAATGTGTGTAATTGGTTTCATAACTTTGTTAATAAATGCATTAATTGGCTTAATCATTAAATTGTCTGTTTTGGTCTTTGTAATGTTAGTCAATGTGCGCTTTTTTTTCCAGTGGCATACAGGTTTAATTGCAGAGGTACTCAGCCTTAATTGTGGATGTATACTGAGAAATACATGGTAATGACTCCTATGGGAAAATATGTCCTTCCATGTAATCTACTGTATATTTATCTATCTGTTTGTCTGTTAACAAAAACCTATTTTAATGCACAAATTAGGGATCATCAGCTTTTCTGAAACAAATTAAGACATTATCTGTTAACATGAAATACTTGTACTTACACATTCTGTAAATTATATCTCACATACAAAATTTAGTGCAAGATTTACCTCTAAAATTGATGCACTGTATTTCTGTTGCTTGTTAATTGATGTTAATTGTCAATTCAATGTTAGTATTTGCACATAATTTAAAAATATAATGCTTCACAGAAGTTGTATTTTTAACTTGACCTATTTCTGTTTCTTAAATAGTGTTAATTTACAATCTGTGTATTCATGCTTTTAATTTGTATTGTACTTGATGTAGATCTGTCATACATTTGTGTCACACAGAAGGTTACTGAAGAAGTTAGAGGATCTGGGAGCAGTAAAGGACCTAGTTAGATGGGTGGCAAGTTAACTAGGAGGGAGATGGCAAAGGGTGGTGGTTAAGGGGGTCAAATCAGAAGAAGAAAGTCATGGGTGGAGTGTTACAAGGATTAGTCCTGGGACAGTCCTGTTCAATATGTTTATCAGTGACAAAGGAAAAGGAATAATGGGAAAGATATGTCTCTTCAAAGATGATACTAAGCTCTGTGAAAGGGTAGACAAACAGGAGGGTTAAGGGAGTAACAGAGGGTCCTGCAAAAGACAAAGAGAAGGTCCAAGGTTTTGCAGCTGAAATTCCAGGCCAGAAAGTACAAGATGATGCAAATAGATAACAAGAACCCCAGGATGAAATACTGGATGAGAGGGATTAAGCTGTGTACTACCTCAGAGGAAACTGACTTAGAAGTCAACATTAGTTGCTCCCTAAAACAAACTAGCCAATTCAACAAGGCCTGCAGCAAGGCAACCAAAATGCTGGGGTGTACAGTATCAGATGGGATTAAGATAGCAGGAAGGAAGGAAGGCAATACTACCTTTCTATAGATCACTGGTGAGATCCCATTTTGAATAGTGTGCCCATTTCTGGAATCCCCACCTTAGACAAGGCAGAAACAGGCTAGAGATTGTGTAGCATAGGGTAACCAAAATGATTTAGGGCCGACAGGGCAGATCCTATGAGGATCAGCTTTGGGCAATGAACATGTACTTGTTGAAGGCCAGAAGGGAGAGAGGCGATACGATAGAAATCTTTGAGGCCCTTAAAAGAATAAATAAGGTAAACTACGAGGAACTATTCAGCAGTAATGATGAGTCTGAAACAAGGGGACATGAGTGGAAGTTGGTGGGGCGATTCAGGAGGGATGTGAGAAACCTTTGTTTTACAGAGAGAGTGGCTGAGCCATGGAAAAGCCTAATAGCAAAGTTTGTGTGCACAAAAGCCATTAACAGGTTCAAGCACAGATGGGAAAGAGTAAAGGGCCTAAAGATTTTCATTTTCAGTGCTTTCTTAAAGACCCTCCCCCAACAGGTAGCTTACCTGCACTGGAGCTGTAAGTAGCAGTTATTAGAATTTTTTCTTGTTTATCTATTTTGAAGGGGAAGGGATTGTAGCTCAAAGGAGATGACAGCCTGATCCCTTCCACTTCTGGTCCCAACTGAGAAATGCTCTGCCCCGTGGCACCCCCGATTGCTGCAAGTGGTACTGTAGTTTAAAATATCACTTTTTATATTTTAGAGGGCCACCGGGGTATTATCAGAGCCATTGTTCAACTAACAGGGCTCCTTTTAGTTGATCAGAGGCTCTGATAAGACCCTAGTAGCCATCTAAAATATCAGAACATAAATTGTAAACTATGCTTCCACTCACAGTAGTGGAGCATGCCTCCTCCTTCACTCTACAAACTCCTTTATCACAAAACACTGGAGCATGGGGGAGGTAGAGGGGTTGAACTTTTTTCAGTCAGGACCAGGAGGGGGAAGGGATTGGGCTACTAGATTCTCACAGTGAATATTTAGGATCCCTTCCTCTTTAAAATATATAAACAGCAAAATTTTAAAAATTCTTACAACTCTGGAGTAGGTTAGCTACTGTTAGGAGGGCTTCTGAAATATATTTGAAATGAACACAATTGGTATTCTGAAAGCAAAAGAACTGCAGGGCTCCACCCACTGCAGCCCTAAAAAGAAGGCTAATAAAAAACCTCCAATATTTGTGTTACAATATACCAAACTGGTGCCAAAGGTAAAAGCAATTTTTTAAAACATTTGAAAATACTGGAACAAAGTGCAAGCCCAAAAAATGTTTTTGTAGCTAAAACAAGAGTTCCCTTTAGCTGGGCCAAAAACCTGATGGGCATGCTTGCAACTAGCCATTTTAAGTCTGAATCTACAGTAGTAGCCAGACACATGGTCAGATATTTCCAGATATTACGTGAAATTTCTAAAGAGATTCTCTCTGCTGCCCCTACTGTGGAACTGCAGAAAGCAGGAGATTTCTTTAGAAATAACCACAGTTGTATAGTTAGAAACACTTGGCTACCAAAGAATCCAGCTGGATTCCATATGTGTGGTCACTGCTCGGCATGCAAACTGACTTTGGTGGGAGAAGTTTTTCCTCACATATAAGAGAAATAACAGTTAAAATCCAATATTTTGTTCAATTGTTTAGCACATTTTTAGTTTATGTCATGTGCCCATAATACCATCCAAATAAAACAGAAATATACATAACAACTCCTCATAGCAACAAAATAATAACAACCAACTAATTTGTGCTGCTAAATATCTTAAATGTTACATTTAAAACCAATAGGGACTCTTACTCTCCATATGCCTGTGTAAATAAGTATGTTTTAAACCCCCTTTTAAAGGTTTCCACTGAGGTGGTCTCCCTCAGGGTCCTCAGGAGCAAATTCCACAAAACTGGTCTTGCTACCTCAAAAGGATCAGTGCCCCAAGGTTTTAAGGCTAGCCCTGTGAACAACTAGGAAACCTTTCTTGGTGGATCAGAGGAGGCACACAGGTATATAAGGATACACAATATCATGCAGGTAACCCAGGCCCAGCCATGTATGGCATTATTGGTTAGTAATCCAACTTTAGAGCAGATACACCACTTGACCCACAAAACAGGGTAGTTAGTGAGGTAAACAACAAAATAGAGAAGTCAATAGGGAAAAGGGCAGGGGTAAATGGAGAAAAAAGCAAAGGCAGTAAGGACAGGGATGGGGCTAAAAGGGGTAAGACCATCAAAAAATGGAGGGCAATGAGTATTAAAACCCATAGTTTGGGTAAAAAGCTCCCTGAACTAGTGGCCTTGATGGAAGAGGGAAGCCTGGATATCGTGGCAGTCATAGAAGCATGGTACACAGAGAAGAACCATGACTGGGATGTCAACATACCAGGGTACACAATCTATTGGAGGGACAGGGAGGGTAAAGAGGAGGAGGAATAGCTGTCTAGGTAAGGGAAGTGATCAAAACAACAGAACCAAAGGGGAAACAAGGAGGAGAGGAGGCACCATGGGTCACTCTGGAGACAGGAAATGGCACCACAATTCGCATGGGGGTTGTATACAGACCCCCATCTCAGGGGGAGGAAATGGACAAAGAAATGATAGAAGGCATCCTTAGGATGGCAGAAAAATGGGAGATATTGTTGATGGGGGATCTGAATATGCCAGATGTTAACTGGAGCACCTTTGCTGCAGCCACATCCAAGAGCAGGGTCATTCTTGATGCCCTACAGGAGGCATCTCTCAGACAGCTAGTGCTGGAACCCACTCAGGAGGAAGCAATCTTAGACCTGGTACTCTCAAACAGAGATGGAGAGAGGATCTCAGATTTAGAAGTGGGTAGTCATCTGACAACAAGTGACCACCAAACCATGTGATTCACGATAAACACAGGCGTAGAGTCAATTCATATAAATGTGAGGGTACTGGAATTTAGGAGGGATGACTTTGGCAAAATGGGATAGTGCCTCAGAAAAGCACTAGCAAATGGGCAAGAAGGAGGGCTGGAGGAGCAATGGAGAAACATCAAAACTGCCATCACAGAGGAAACAAGCCTTTCTGTGAAGCAAATAAACAAAGTAAAATGAAGGAAGAAACCACTATGGTTCTCAAAAGAGGTGGTGGGGAAGGTTAGGGAGAAAAAGATAGTATTCAGGAAGTATAAGGAAACACAGAAGGAACAGGATAGAGAACTGTACCAGTTAAAGCAGAAGGAAGCAGGGAAGGTGGTCAGAATAGCAAAGGCCTAAACCGAGGAAAAGATATCCAACTTGGTTAAGAAGGGGGATAAAACCTTTTATAGTTACATTAGGGAGCAAAGAAAAGACCAAGGGAGGGATAGTGAGTCTTAATAAAGGGTGAGTGGGTGGGCAGAGGATGATAGTGAAAAGGCAGGGAAACTGAATGAATACTTCTGCTCAGTATTCACAAAAGAAGAGGAGGGGGAGATACCTAATCCAATCAATAGAATCACTCTGGTTAGGGGGGTCAATACCAGTCCATTCACAGAAGAAAGGGTTCTGAAAGAACTCCTGAAACTGAAGGTGGACAAAGCAATGGGACCTGATGGGATTCACCCCAGAACTCTAAAAGAACTAAGGGGAGAACCAGTGACACCACTGACTACGCTTTTTAACAAATCATGGGATGACGGTGTGGTACCTGAGGACTGGAGGAGGATGGATGAGATTCCCCTTCACAAAAGTGGGAGTAAAGCAGAGGCAGGAAGCTACAGACCTGTTAGTTTGACCTCAGTGGTAGGGAAAATGATGAAATCACTTCTGAAAGAAAGAATTGTTGAGTACCTAGAGGCCAGCAGGGCACAGGATCCAAGGCAGCATGGATTCACAGTGGGAAGGTCATGTCAGATGAATTTAATAGATTTCTTTGACTGGGTTACACAAAAGATTAATAAACAAGTTAGCCAGCCTGGGAGTGGGTCCCAAGGTGGTAGCCTGGGTACAAAATTGGCTGGACAACAGGACACGGGGTAATAGTAAATGGAGGCAACTCCAAAGAAAGAGGGTTACTAGTGGGGTACTGCAGGGTTCAGTACTGGGACCAGTCCTTTTTAATGTCATTGTAAGTGACACTTCAGAGAGACTGGAAGGAAAAGTATGCCTCTTTGCAGATGACACAAAGATCTGCAACAGGGTTGATACAAAAGGAGGGTGGAAAGGATGAGAAGGGACTTGGCAAGGTTGGAGGAATAGTCAAAAGCAAGGCAGCTTAGATTCAGTGCAAAGAAGTGCAAAGTAATGCACCTGGGAAACAAAACCCAGTGGAAGAGTACACAATTGGGGGGGGTACTAGCAAGAACAAAAATGGAAAGGGACCTGAGGTTAGTCATTTCAGATGACCTAAAGGTAAGCAAGCAATGTGAGAAGGCAATAAGAAGGGCTGGGTGGATACTGGGACGTACAGAGAGAGGCATCACCAGTGGAAAACAGAAGTTATACTTCTGTACAGACAGTTGGTGAGACCCCATCTGGAGTACTGTGTGCAGTTCTGGAAACCCCATCTCCGCAAGGACATAGACAGGGTGGAGGCAATCAAGAGGAGGGCAACTAAAATGGTGCAATGTCTGCACCAGAAACCATGTGAAGAGAGACTAAAGGAGCTTAATGTGTAAACCCTCAAGGAAAGGAGGGAGAGGGGGGACATGCTAGAAATTTTCAAGTACCTCAAGGGAATCAACAAAGTCCAAGAGGGTAGCATCTTTCAGAAAAAGAGACGTGCAAGAACTAGGGGGTGCAATTTGAAAATAGAAGGGAATAGCTCAGGGACAACATGAGGAAGTATTTTTTCATGGAGAGGGTGGTGGACACATGGAGTGGCCTTCCTGAGGAGGTCATGGGGTCAAAAACAGTGGGGGAATTCAGGAATGCATGGGACAGACATAAAGCAATTCTGGTGGGGGTAGTAAGAAGTAGACTGTTGGTTAACTAGGATCTGCAGCTTTTCCAAAAGGTAGGGACCTGGGCAGACTCGGTGGGCCAAGCAGTCCTTATCTGCTCTCAAAGTCTATGTTTCTATGACAAGCAGCCTGTGCAGTTCACACAGCATGGGGGAAATGTGACTCAACCTCACAAGGCTACTCACCAACCTAGCAGTTGCGTTGTGCACCAACTGCAGGTGCTGCAACCTACTTCCATTGACCCCAAGGTATACAGCATTACAGTAATCCAGCCACGAGGTCACAAAATCATGCACCAGTAAGAGCAAATCCTCTGAGGGGAGAAGAGTTTGTATATATAGGATATAGGATGTACCAAGCAAGAGGTGAAAGTACGAATACAAGAACACCTTTGTGACATCAAAAAGGGCCATATGGAATCCTCTGTGGGAGCTCATTTTTTCGGAATGCCTCAGTAAAGATGCCAGAGGACTAAGGTTTGGTGTCTTGGAATGGATCTCACTTCCAGCATGAGGAGGAGAGAGGCTGCTATTCTTATTGCAAACAGAGTCAGAATGGATTTTTAGAATTAAAACTTAACAGCTATTAGGACTGAATAAACAACTGGACCTTGCATTATTCTTATAATCGACAGCAGGAAGGCACACTGAATCTCTTACATATTTTATTGTTACTTATTGCCTTCAATACTTTCTGAAACTTTTATGATTTCAGGAGTTTGACATTGTGGATAGAATACCTTTATGGCTACTGGATTCTTGTCTTGTGGAGTTCAGGAATTTTTGACATCAGTAATTTATATAACTGCCTTCCTTGTCAGAATTGTTATGGACATATTGAAAATCCTAATCTTCATAATGTATTTTTTGGTTCTTGGTCAATTATAATGTCCCATGTCATGTTAGTTTCTTCTTAACTCTCCTGCTACTTGCCCCTTTTTGATGTAGTTATTTATATACATTTTTCACCTTCCTCTCTTCTATCTGTTGGTATTGATGGATTACCTATTTATTGCTTTTCTCATCTCTCTGTAGTACTTAGTCTCATATATTTATTGCTGTAGTTATACTTTTCTGTTCCACTCTGCCTCTAATATGTTTTAAGTGTTGTCCTTGGGACTAAATAATTTGTTTATACCTTTAGCAAGGAAATAGCCTCTGAGCTAAACAAATATTTTACAAGTATCTACCAACTACAGTCACAAAATTCAAAGATAAACATAAATGATACAGAGGAGATACTATCAGTTACCAAAAATCAGATCAAAACATTAATATTCGATCTAAACCCAAATAGCTCTTCAAGACTGGATGTTTTTCACCCTGCCCTACTAAGAGAAATTGCAGACCAAATAACGACCACTGACAACAATATTTAATTCATCTTTAAAAGAGGGAAATGTACCAAGTGATTGGAAAGAGGCAAATGTGACGGACTAGGGGTGAATGCAAAAACTATAGACCAACCAGTATCACCTCAGTTGTTAGTAAAATGTTGGAGGGTATCGTAAAAGAAGAAATAAATGATCATCTAAAGAAAATGGGAAAATTAGATGTTAATCACCATGGCTTTAGAGAGGGTAGGTCATGCTTAACAAACCTACTACACTTCTTCAACCCAGTCAACAGAGCAGTTGATGCAGGGCTGCTGGTAGATATATTTTACATGGATTTTTCAAAGGCATTTGACACCTTGCCCCATAGTCCACTAATATTGAGGTTACAGGAATACCAGGTTAATTCCCATTTAATTAAATGTATATATTCTCAGTTAGAGAGTAGGAGGCAAAGGGTAAGTGTGGCAGGCCTCTTTTCCTCTTGGTATGAAATCACCAGTGGAGAACCTCAGGGATCAGCCCTGGGCCGAACACTTTTTAGTTTATATATTGCACCGATACAATCAACATTAAATAGTTGATGTAGCAAGTTTGCTGATGACATACAAATGGAAATGATAGTAAACAACAAAACATCCATTGTCAGCTTCCAGAATGAAATAGATCAGATGGGAGCATGGATAGAAGGAGACAAATGACAACTGAACCTGGACAAAGGCAAAATAATGCACATTGGTAAAGAAAACAGATGTGCAAACTATATACTATATAGGAAAAATATTCCAGTGACAAACCAAAAGAGAGATCGAGGAGTAATAATTACACACAATCTATCCCCCTCAGAACATTGCAAAAAAAACAAAAAAAAAAACAGCAAGTGTGGCTAACAAAACATTAGGATGCATTTTGAGAAATATAAAAAGTCAAGAGAAACAGGTAATATTGCCCAGGTACACATCATTGATGAGGTTGCATCTTAAGTATTGTGTGCAGTATTGGGCACCAGCACATAAGAAGGGCATCAAAATATTGCAAAGAAAGGCAACAAAAGAATAAAACAAACTAGGGATTTGGAATATGGTGACAGATTGAGGGAATTAAACCTTTACTCTCTACAGTGTTAAAACAAAAGGTCATCCTTTAAGATTGGAGGGAGGAAGATTTAAGGTAATGTAAGGTGGGGTGTTATTTCACTGAGAGGGTGGCTAAACCCTGGAACAGATTACCTGAGGAGGTGGTAGGTGTCAAAAGGTGGAGGGATTCAAGACAGTGTGGGATAGACATATGGTGTTGGTTAGTGGACAGAGGATAGGCTCCTTATGCACCGGTGACAAGTAGAGGAGGGGGGAGATGGGCAGACTGGATGGGCAAGGATGGTCCTTTTCTGCTGACACATTACTGTGATACTATGATGTGATACAGTATAAGAAATTAAGTGGGGACCTATGCCTAACGCTTAGAGCTTTTTACAACAGGGACTTCTGGGAATGTATAGGACTCTCTAAAATGGAGACAAACAGAGAAAGTAGCTTTCACCCACTCCAACTCAAAGATGAAAATTATTGGACTAATGGTAAAGCAAACTGGTTAAGCCAAAGAGCAAATAATGTTTGGAACAAATTATCTAGGGAGGTTGTACTACGTGAGAACTTAGATACATTCATGGTCTCATTAGATAAACATATGGAGAATAACAAATTCGTCTATTGTGATTGATGAGATGAGTCATTTTGGCTTGTTGGCTCCAAACTTGTGCACACCTATGAACCTATGAACCTTTTGCACTGTAAGCAATGTATTATTATATGTGCACTTTGTCTGTATGGTACTTTTGCACACAGTCTGTAGCTCTTTCTTTCCTATCTAAATTCCACTACATGGTAAACATAGACCAATCCTTGAGGAAAATTACGTTTCTCACCTGTGGCAGATCTCATTGTATTACTTACCCCATAAAAAAGCAAAACACTTCTGAATGTAATGCTATTTGAGTATTTGTTTTTTTGTGAGCATTTTTAAAAGGAGTGATTTTTGTGCCATTGAATTAATCAAAAAAATATTCTTTAAGCTTTGAATAATGAAAACAGGATATGGTGTAATGAGCATGTCAAAAACACAAATCCAGGCACTCACCACCACAAAAGAACTTGGCCCAGAAGGGAAACATTTTAAAAGGATTTATTGAATTGCCTGACACGTTTCTGGTCCCACTGGACTCTTTATCAAAGGCTTTGATGTAGTTATTTATATAAATGTTTCCCTTCTGGGCCAAGTTCTTTTGTGGTGGTGAGTGCCTGGATTTGTGTTTTTGACTTTTAGTTTTCCATGGCACCCCATCCTAGTGTGAGCTCCTTTGTGGTTTTTGTAATGAGCATGTGATGCATTCTTTGACTATTTATTGCACTATTGTTGGATGCATTTTCAATGGCCCCCTAAAGAAGGGATAGTGTGCCCTGAAGCGCCGGAGCTTGTTTGCACATTTGATCCTTATAAATGCACCTGCTGAGTATCGTTGGTATTTGCGCCATATTATTTTTGTTTGTTTTGTATTTACCCATGCACAGCCCTCTGCCTCACCAATGAGATTAATTTTGGGTCACAGCAAATGAGATTTGTCAGATAGAAAAGCTGACACATATTGCACTTCAGAAGAGGCTTTTTATAGAAATTTATGTCTTCTGGCTGTCCTGCTCGCTTTGGACCTTCTCAACCCTTACAGCCTCCATCTCTGGGACTTAACCAATCTTAACATCATGTGCTCCCCTGGCAATGGCCCTTCTTCTCCTATTCCTTGTAGTCCAGGGTCCAGACCATGATGAAGAGATGCGTGGGGTCTTTTGGGAGCTGGGCTTCATCCTGCATAGCCAAGCATTTCGTCTCTAGTTTCTCCCTTCCCTAGCTCCTCCTACCTCCCCAGGCATGGGCACTGACTGAGTCAGCCTTGAATCTGCACAGCATGCATCTTGCAGCAGGAGCAGTCTCTCTGGCACAGCCTCAGGCGATCACAGTGGTGGCAGAACCCACCACCAGCCCTCCCTGACTAAGATGCACTGCCACACAGCAGCTTGCCCAGACCTGACCTGCTCCATATGAGATGCTCTGAGTCAGCTCTGAAACTCAAATTGTCCATATGGCAGTATGACACACTGCCACTGGGCCATGGGGGTGGCTTCTCAAAGGATGCTTTTGACTATAAATGAATACTATGGATAGTATTTATCACCTAGAGGGTAACTCATTTTGTTCCTTAACAAAATACCATGGAATAAAAAAGAATTATAAGGAGATATGTAAAGATGAACTAGACATGGTTAAAAGACAGAGTCTCTCTAGAATGTCTTTTTTAGAGCAGCATTGTAAACTGACCAGACATTGTTATTGCTGTAACTAACCCCTTCTAATCAAGAATGCTAACTTTTGTCTCAAATTAGTCTTAACACAGCACAGGGCCTATAAGCCCTATAGGGTAAGGCTCAAGGAACTTAACATGTACTCCATGGAGAAAAGATGGGAATGGATGAATATGATAGAGACATTCAAATACCTCACAGGCAAAAACAAGGTACAGGAGGGAAGCATTTTTCATAGAAAAGGTTGCTCAAGGACAAGGGGTCATGCTATGAAGTTAAAAGGGGGGGGTAGGATCAGTGGAAATGTGAGGAAGTACTTCTACGTGGAGAGAGTGATGGATGCATGGAACAGCTTATCAGCAGAGGTGGTGGGGGTAGAAACAGTGACAGGGTTCAAGAACGCTTGGGATAGACACAGAGGGATCCTCGTGGTGATGGGAGGGCGAGACTGGAGACCGAGTAGGGTCTGCGGTGACACTATGGGTAGGGAAAATAGAGCAGACTAGGTGGGCCATCTGGTCCTTATTTGCTGACAGATTCTATGTTTCTTTATAAAGGAAATATCATAATATTTCTGTTTCTGAATTATTGTAGTATTCCAGATCACAGATGCATTTTCTTTTGGACTGGTATTGCATTGTTTGTTTTTGTTTATTTTGTATTTACCCATGCACAACTCTTTACCTTACCAATGAGATTAATTTTGGGTCACAGCAAATGAGATTTATCAGATAGAAAAGCTGACACATATTGCACTGCAGAGGAGCCTTTTTTTACAGAGATTTTTTTCTTCTGGCTGGCCTGCTTCCTTTGGACCTTCTCAACCCTTACATCCTCCATCTCTGGGACTTACCCAATCTTAACATCACGTGCTCCCCTGGCAATGGCCCTTCTTCTCCTATTCCTTGTAGTCCAGGGTCCAGACCATGATGAAGAGAGGTATGGGGTCTTTTGGGAGCTGGGCTTCATCCTGCATAGCCAAGCATTTTGTCTCTAGTTTCTCCCTTCCCTAGCTCCTCCTACCTTCCCAGGCATGGGCACTGACTGAGTCAGCCTTGCATCTGCACAGCATGCATCTTGCAGCAGGAGCAGTCTCCCTGCACAGCCTCAGGCGATCACAGTGGTGGCAGAACCCACCACCAGCCCTCCCTGGCTAAGATGCACTGCCACACAGTAGCTTGTCCAGACCTGACCTGCTCCGTATGAGATGCTCTGAGTCAGCTCTGAAACTCAAATTGTCCATATGGCAGCATGACACGCTGCCACTGGGCCATGGGGGTGGCTCCTCAAAGGATGCTTTTGACTATAAGTGGATGCTATAGATGGTATTTATCACCTAGAGGGTAACTCATTTTGTTCCTTAACAAAATACTATGTAGTAAAAAAGAGTAATAAGGTGATACAGTATGTAAAGATGTACTAGACCTGGTTAAAAGACAGAGTCTCTCTAGAATGTCTCTTTTAGAGCAGCATTGTAAACTGACCAGACATTGTTATTGCTGTAACTAACCCCCTTCTAATCATGAATGCTAACATTTGTCTCACATTAGTCTTAACACAGCACGGAGCCTATAAGCCCTATAGGGTAAGGCTCAAGGAACTTAACATGTACTCCCTGGAGAAAAGGTGGGAAAGGGTGGATAGGATAGAGACATTCAAATACCTCACAGGCAAAAACAAGGTACAGGAGGGAAGCATTTTCCACAGAAAAAAAGTTGCTCAAGGACAAGGAGTCATGCTATGAGGTTAGAAGGGGGAGTATCAGAGGAAATGTGAGGGAAGTACTTCTTCATGGGGAGAGTGGTGGATGCATGGAACAGCTTACCAGCAGAGGTGGTGGGAATCGAAACAGTGACAGGGTGGTGGGAATAGAAACAGTGACAGGGTTCAAGAATGCATGGGATAGACACAGAGGGATTTTTGTGGTGATGGGGGGAACAGGAGACCGAGTAGGGTCTGCGGTGACACTATATGTAGGGAAAATAGGGTAGACTAGATGGGCCATCAGATCCTTATCTGCTGACAGATTCTATGTTTCTATGTAAAGGTAATATCATAATATTTCTGTTTCCAAATTATTGTAGTATTCCTGATTGCACATGCATTTTTTTATTTTGGATTGGTATTGCATTGTTTGTTTGTTTGGCGCCAGGTAAATTAATGGAGCATATATGGCTGTCTGTCTATCTGCAATTTTATTAAAAGATTCTTCATTGCACTTGGTTAATATAATGGCCATTTATTTTAGATAGCTGTAGTTTTGTATACATTTGTTTCTTTTCAAATCGTAATATAAAACCCTCTTCTCACTCTTTCTGGACACACCTGTAAATGAGCTGAGACTTATCTCATAATGCTCTCAGGCAAAATATTATAAATAAAGAAAATAAGCAAAATTTAGCATATGAAACTGTATGGCAGTGGAATGTTTTATTTCCTTTTGAAATGTGCATGTAAACATATATAAACTGATGTAAAACAAATGTACACACATACTGCATCACAAGAGACATGCTAATACAAAGCATGATTTTTTTTTCAGGTACAGTATATGCATTGTTAGTGTCACTAAATACATTTAAAGGTCTACCAAAGTGGGTATGTATACTTCTGATATCCTAATATGAACAGAGCTGATTGGGCTTCATGGACAAACATTGTTAGTTTATTTTTGTGGTTTCTTTTTTGTGCTGTAAACATTGTATCACTTTGGTTGCCAGGGGCCTCATTCATCTCTTTGCTGTTGCCCAGCCCTGTCACTCACCATCTCTGGGACTTACCTTGCTCATAGTAATCCTCTATGGAATACCCCTCCAGCGTGGGGGGGAGGGTCATCCTCCCCAGGAACATATCTAGATCCCAAGCCAGTGCCCAGTAGATGGAAGGGACTGTGACAGCAGCAAGGCTTCATCCTGACACTGCAGGTTTCTTTCCTCCTGTTTTCACCTCACCCCATCCCCAACATCAGGTGGAGTCCTGCCAGACCTTGCATGCATACTGGCATGCCCATGGGGGAGAAGCAAGTTCCCTGGCCCACTGCAGGGCTCATCAGGATGGCTGGACCCAATGCCATATTTCCCCAAGCTGGAAGCATTGCAGAGTGGTAGTGTATTCCCAGCACTGGGTCCACCTTGCTGGCTTCTGGAGTTTGTTCCTGAACATATGTCACCAGCGTAGGGGCATATAGTGCTACCCATTGGGCCATCAGGCAGCCCCACATAGTTAATTATTTACAAATTGTTTGACCAATTAAGGTCATGTATAGCAAGTTCAACAGTAAATGTCCAATCAGATTTGTGAATATAATAGGTTAGGTCAAGTATGAGAGAATTTCCCCCAACTTGTAGTGGAAAAGCTTAGTAAACTGACTGCCTTTGTAACATCATTTTCTGCATTTAAACGCTCTGCCCAACCAGACTGTCACTACCACAGGCATTAGTGCTTCTGAGAAGGTGAAAACAACTTCCAATAACTACACTACCAGACTTGGGTGTAGGCTTTATTCTGTTTGCCTTATAACCACCGGTGCCTTTATCCTACTCTACTCTACTCCACTCTGCTCCACTCTCCTCTCCTCTCCTCTCCTCTCCTCTGGTCTGCTCTACTCTACTCTACTCTATACTACTTGGGATAGTTTGTGTGGAACCCCAGAAAATGGCAATGAAGATTATTTTGTTTTCACGTGAGAGGGAGAATGATACCTTTCTCTTAACTGCTCTTGTCTTAACCTCTGAACATCTAGACAGGAGCTTGCTTTTCTATTTCTCAATTTTTGCTTCTTTCTTTATTGTTTTGCATATAGCAACATACTATACTCCACTTCATCATGAAACTTGCTCATGTGGTTCTCAGAAAAGGAGTCTGACTGTTTCATGCAGAGTTTCATTCCTGAGTATCCAGAAGATATTCTGAACTGAATGAGTACTCCTTATCAACGATATTGTCAAATAAAGAGACACTCACAGCTGCAGCTAGGAGGATTACATTAGGGGTGGTCTGCAAAATACTGGCTGCCCCTCTGATAGTTCTATTTAGTGGCTCACTAGAAACAGAATTGGTGCCACAGGATTGGAGGAGGGCGGATGTAGTCTCACTACAGAAAAGTAGTAGCAGGGAGGAGGCTGGCAATTATAGGTCAGTCAACCTGACATTGGTGGTGGGAAAGTTACTGGAATCACTGATGAAGGAAAGGATTGTGGAATATCAAGAAACCAGTGGGTTACAAGACCCGAGTCAGAGTGGTTTTGCAGGGGGGAGGTGATGTCAAATGAATCTGATAGACTTCTTTGACTGAATGATTAAAGGATTTAGATCAGGGTGGAGTGGTGGATGAGGCCTACCTAGATTTCAGTAAGGCATTCTACACCATTCCACATAGGAGATGAGTATCCAAGCTGGGCTGCTTAGTACTGGGTCCAAAGGTGATAACCTGAACAAGAAATTGGTTAGAGGATTGGTGGCAGAGGGTGGTGGTGAACAAAGTTTACTCTGAAGAAGGGAGGTGACCAATGGGGTGCCTCAGGGATCCATGTTGGAACCAGTCCTCTTTAACATCTTTATAAGTGACACTGCAGAGCAGCTGGAAGGAAAGGTCTGCCTTTTTGCAGATGGCACCAAAACTGGGAATAGGGTGGTCACTCCAGGGGGATGGAAAGGATGAGCAGAGACCTAAGAAAATCAGAGGGGTGGTCAAGAGTACAGCAGCTGGGTTTCAAAGCAAAAAAGTGCAAAATAATGCACTTATGGCAAGAAACCCAGGGGTAGAGTACAAAATGGGTGGAGTGGTACTGATGACCACCAAGCAGGAAAGAAACCTGAAGGTAATCATATCGGATGACCAAAAGGTGGCCAGGCAGTGCAATGAGGCAGCAGGGAGGGTTAGTGGAATACTGGTGTGCATAGGGAGGGGGTATCACCAACAAAATGAAGGAGGTGTTGTTGACTCTATATAGACCACTGGTAAGATCCCACCTAGAGTACTGTGTCCAATTCTGGATACCACATCTCTGGAAGGACATAGGCAGAGTGGAGGCAGTCCAGAGGAGGGCAACTAAAATGGTGCAGGGTGTGGTAGAGCTGTGCTCTACCCAGAAAATTGGTGTAGCATTTTGGGACATTTTCCTATCTTCTCTCCTTCCTTCTGTTCAATCTGTTGCAACAGTACCTCTAGAAAACTGTCCTGTTCTTTTTCTAACACTGCAGTAGGTTGGTCACCTATAGCAGTCTTTTTTTTTCCTCCCTAAATTTCTTTTTCTTCCTTTCTTTGTTTCTTATTCTCCATTCCATCCCTCACCAGAAGCCATATGCCTTTCCAAGGAAATTACAGATATGGCTATGAGCAAATACAGTAGCTGACTGTATATAGGAAGAAGGCTGGAACCTGAATAAATATGTATACCTTCATAAAATGCCATGCTTGCTTGCTGACTGTTTAATAAAAAACTATGTGTGCTTTACATGAAGAAAGATAAAGTGCTTAAGGTACTCTCAGAAATAAAATGCTATCATTGCATTAATGAAGTGCAAGGTGCTATATAAAATGAAACTTCTTCTTGTTTGAAAATAGTGCCCTGCAAATCCTGCAAGGGAAGGGGTTTGATAAAGTTAGAGTGCTAGATAAAAAGAAACTGCTGTTGTTTAAACTATTATAATAACTGGGGAGTGTTTTCTCCCACAGGCAGAACCAGATGATAATTTCCCATTATAACCTGCAGGTTATAACAATGAAAGTGCACCGGGTTTCTGACATTGTGCGTATGTGCACACACTTTCTCCTCGCTCACCGATCCCTGAACTGCCGCATCATGAAGTACGACTGCACTGCACAACATAACAAAATCAGGAAGGATTAAACACTTGATCTTGTAGAAAATTCCGAGTCCTACACTAACCTTTACCATCAGGTTTGTATCTCAAAAACAGCCATCTTCCCCAGTCATCTTCAAGAATTGAGTGATGATCATCGCCGCAGCAAGGACATGGCCCTCTTATCCCTGCTCCCTCACATCAGGTAGCAAACTGTGAAAGCTGCTTTTTTTTTCCTTTTTTGTATTGGTGAAAGTAAAGTAAGTAAAAAATAAATAAAATGAATCTAACTCCTGGGGCTCAAAACAGCAAACTGATTTCATTTTAAACAGCAGCTGCACACAAGTCACACTGCTACTAATTTTAACAAATTGATGCTGGCAAGAAAACACTCCCCAGCAATTACATAAAACAATGCATGTGGGTGAGCGAATGAATGAGAAATTATGTGCCCCCTCAGTGTAGGATGCTCATATAAACCCCTCGGGCTTCACCCTTGGGGTTTATGTAGCATCCCACACCTTGGGTGCACTTAATTTCTCATTATGCACTCACCCCCATGCATTATTGTATATGTTATTAAGTGCAGTCAGAAATAAAGTGCAGCATGCCTGAAAGAAATGATTGGCACCATGCATTCCTGCTTGAAGCTGAACCAGCCTAAAATGTCATGGTGATCTGCATATACATCTCATGATGCATTATATTATAGGGTATGTGTGATTTTGTATTTCTTTGAAACTTGACGTATTGCCAATGCCCTTTGGGGGTAACCCTTGCTTCAGTGCTTCTACACTGAGGTAGCTTATATTTTAATTTTTTTTTTATTTGGGCTCCCCATCACCCAAACACACAAGACCAACACAGGATAGTTAATTTCCAGAGGAGAGATAGATCAGTAGATCAGTGGGTTAGTAGGTGCTGACCAAGTGCAGAAGAATGACATGCATTGTCTGTTGATGCAAACTGGTGTATTGAAGAAGGGAAATACCATTGCTTAAGGTTATCCTATGGTCACTAAGGAAAGTGAATTACCTGCAATTCTGGAAAGAATTTTGCTTTATTTATTTTGGAGTTAATTATTTTATCCTGACTTTTAAAGAAAATAAAGCCACACTGTGGTGTGTTGAACCAATCTGCTGTTGTCTGCTTTATCCTTCACCCACATCCGACCACACAGGGTCTGCATCAAAAGCCCTATGAGGAGAGACAAAAGGACCTCAATATGTACACCCTAGAACAGAGGAAGTAGAGACGGGTGATGATAGAGACCTTTAAATACCTGATGGGTATAAATAAGGTACAGGAGAGAAGTATTTTTCAGAAGTAAAGGTGCTCAAGAATAAGGGTGCACTCTATGAAACTGGAGTGGGGTAGTTCAGGAGAGATGTGAGGAAGTACTTTTCACAAAAAGAGTGGTCTATTCCTGGAACAGCCTTCAAGTGGAGGTGGTGGGGGTGAAAACAGGTGTTGGTTTCAATAATGCATGGGATAAGCACAAGGGTATCATAGTGGAAAGGAAGGTGGGGGAGGAAAGAAAAGCTGTAGATCGGGCATGGTCTGTGGTAGCAGTGTAGGCAGGAAGAAATGGACAGACTGGATGGGCCATGTAGTCCTTATCTGCCTTCAATTCTATGTTTCTATGTCTCTGTGTCACAGTTGCAGTAGTGATGGCTGTGGTCATGGTCAGAATGGCAGTTGTCATGGCTGTAATCACAGAAGCAATAACAATGGCCATGGTCACTGTGGCACTAGTTGTTAGTGTAGTTACAGTATTCGTGACCATGGTTGCATTTGCAGTACTTGTGGACATTGTTAGGTAGTCAGTGGCGGTTGTCACAGTGGCAGTACTTATTGTCATGGCCACAATGGCACTTGTCATGGATGGCAGGTGGGTCATCATGGTAAAATTCAGGATGGCCCAGTGACTCACAGTGGTGGTGGCTGAAGGAACAATAGTGACAGTGGTAGCTGGCAGCACACTGGTGGTACTAGTGGACCTATCATGTGTTCCCTGTCATTACATTTGGTGGTTGGCTGAGGTGGTGAGAGGAGGACTGTGCTGGTCATGGTATGGGCTCCCCACTTTATTTATTTATTTATTTATTTATTTATGTCTTTGATAACCCAGTAAAGTGCAGTGATCCAATGAACTATTTACAGGCATGACCCATGCTAAAAGGCACAAGAGACAAAGCAATGCAAGTTAGCTGGTACAGAACATAGGCAATTAACAGCAAATCAGCATACAAATGTAAAGGCAGAGGCAAGCACAGTGGTTTCTGACTAAATGACTATGTATGGAAGGGGGTGGCAGGTTGGTGTACCCAACCCATTGTGGGGGGTGTGGGGGACCACTAGACAGCATGGGAATATTAATTATGGCCAGGGGGAGTGATCAGAGGGTGGGGGTGCCACTAGACACCGGGTAAGTTTTTTTTTTCTATTGGGACGGCACAGAACTTATCACTGAACTGAGAAATCTTCACATGAATTGCAGATTAATGCATTAGTTCCACAGTTCCTACATTTTATTCTGCAGCTCAGTGAAAAAATATTGTAGAACAGGGCAAATATTTTCCAAACACTTTTGGAAGATTTCCAGTTTCCCCAAAGGTGGAAGTTTGGAAAATTCCGCAAAAGTTCTGCTAAAGCAGAATTCTCAACTTTCACCCAGCTGTATGCCCGATGTCATGAGAAGTAGGAAGGGATGAGGGAAAAATGGAAAAAAGGTATGTTCCTTGGCTGCCATGTGTGATGGTCGTGTTGATTCTCTGGTTTCACTCCATGTAGATCCCTGACAGCATGAGGTGTTGGGGGGGTGTCAGATGGGAATTGGGATTGAGGAAGGGACCTGACAAAAGGTGAAGGCAGCAGTCAATGGGTAAAAACACTGAATGGAAAAAAAAGTCACACTACTCCAGTCAAATTAGCCCCACCCAACACTACTGATAGCCTTCTGACTGGAGGACAGGACAGCAAGGTGCAGTTTCCGAGTCCTGCTAATAGAAGGAAAATGGTTGGCAGCACAACCCAAAAGTCCAGGCACAAGTGCAATACCCATAAGAAGAGAAGCCTTTTTTTTTTGAAGATACTTTATTGGTTTTTACAGATATTGGGTACAGACATTGGCTAAGAAGAAAAATAGCCACAATAATAAGGAGATACAGTAAATATGACATCAAGTGGCAGTCAAAAGAATACTGTGAGAAGTAATACATCGAGCAGCATCTGTACCCCCCCATCTTCCCCCTTCCCTACTGCCACAGGGTGTCAAGTAATGAGGCACTAATGATCGGGTATTAGGGTCAAATTCCAAGTTGAAAAAGTAAGGTTTTTATGTCAGTGAACTTCTTGTGTTGTGTTGTATCTGCAGAATAGTGTAAAGGGGATCACAAATATTTTTGTATTTCTGAAGGGTGTTCATGACTGCAGCAATGATACGTTCAGATTGTAGGGCAAACATAATTTTGTGATACCATTCTAGATAACTGGGTGTTGTGGGGTCCAACCAGTGTCTAAGAATTGCTTTTTTTTAGCACAGGCTTAGATTAACGCCATGTGTGCCCTTTGGGAACCCCCTGTAATTTCAGAGAAGTTTCCTATTATACAAATCTCAGGGTTAAATGTATCTTAAAGATTTAATAAGGGATCTAAGTGTAATTGAATCTGAGTCCAAAATGGAGAAATTTTGGTGCAGGGCCATAAGATATGAAGTAAATCTCCCGGAGTCTGATTGCAACTTGTACATTGATTAGATGCCCGAGAGCCAATATGATATAATGTGGCAGGAGTGTAATACAGGTTATGATTGATTTGAAATTGCGTTTATCTATATCTATCCCATTTAATATAGCAGTAAAGATGTTTCCGAATTTTGGACCAGGGCCTATGGTACGCCATTGGTGGCAATTTCTGGTCCCACCAACAAAAAGTTTGTATGTCCGAGCCAATTTTTATATTTTGTAAGAACTTATAAGAATACGCAATTAAATGGGATGATGGAAGAGAAGCATGATATTGGGTCAAAATAATTGAACAAGATGGGGACCATGGTTCTGTGCCAAAATGTTTCAACAACATGTGTGTAATCTGGAGGTATTTGAAAACACAAGTAGGAGACCATTTAAAATGGCGACTGGCATTTTGGAAAGAAATCAGTTTTTGATCTGTGACCAGGTCAGCTATTTTTTCTGCACCCATATTGGGCCAAAACAGAGTTGGTTTGAGAACTTTCCCAGTGATAAGGAAGTCAGGATTGTAAAATATAGACTGGTTTATATCACTGTATCCATCAGTTTTGAGAAAGGAATTCAGTTGGTGATGTGTTTGAATTGTGGAGCCTATCTGGGAGGTTTTCAAAATATTGGGGAGGTTCTTCTTAAGTATATATATATATATATATATATATATATATATATATATATATATATATGAGATTTTCTGGGAAGATATTGTTAGAGGTACAAAAGAATTGTTCAATATCAACCCATAGTGGACAATGGAAAGGTGTGGAAGTGTTGTCTGCAAGATGTAGCTAATATTTGATCCTTGTCAAATGTATTGCTGGGTAGTATAAACCTCCATCAATCTTGTGGGTGAGTTTAGTATAACTGCATCTGGGTTTTTTCCCCAGCCACAGAAAGGGTGTAATGATGTGATGTAAGTTAGAAAACCATGATACAGGAAAAGCCTCATTAAACATTTGTAAGGGGTATAGTTTGCGGGGTAGAATGTTCATTTTTATTATGCTCATTTGACCCCGTAGGGGGAGACAAGACCAGCATTGAGTATCTTATTTTAAGGTAAAGGTAGTAAACTATCCAGATTAAGTTTTCTCATGACTTTGTGGGAGGGATGAAGATAAATTCTGAGATATTTCAACCTGTCAGGACACCATTGAATACCTAATTGTGCCACTTCAGATTTCAAGGTGAATTTGTTAAGAAGGAGGATTTCTGTCTTATCTAAGTTTAATTTATAATTAGAAATAGAGCTAAAAAAGGTAATTATTTGGAAAACAGCAGGGAGAAATTGGGCAGGGGAAGTTATATGGAGCAGGATATCATCTGCATACACAGAGATCCTATAATCTTTGTCACCTAGGGTAATACTCTTAATCAGTGGAGACAGTTTTAGCTTCCTAATAAGGGGCTCTAAAAAGATATTAAATAAATATGGGGAAGTGGACATCCTTGTTGTGTGCCTGATGTAGTTGAAAAGAGGTGGAAAACAACCCATTACAGTGGACATGGACTGAGGAGAGGAGTAAAGAATTTTAATCCAATGAACAAATTCCAGAGGAATACAGAATTTGGGAAGGAGCATAAAAAGGTAGTTCCAGGAGACCCTATCAAAGGCCTTTTCATCATCCAATGATATTAGTGCTGCTGATGTGGAATGAGATTTGGATACTAAAAGAGATAGGCAAGTTTCCTGAGGTGGTCCAAGGAAAGACAGCCCTTAAAAAAGCCCACCTGCCCTTTACTTATTAAACCATCTCAAACTTTCCTAGTTGTAAAGCAAGGATTTGGGCCAGAATTTTTAAATCAACATTAATCAGGGAAATGGGTCTGTAGCTAGCAGTAAGAAACAGGTCTTTACTCAGTTTTTGGAGTACTACTATTGTGGCTTGGGTCAGAGAAGGATCCAAGATGCCTTCTTGGAAAAAATAATTGAAGGACTCTAGGAGAATAGTAGCTATTGTGTCTTTAAGGGATTTGTAAAAGTTGGTGGAAAAGCCATCTGGACCTGGAGCCTTAGCTAGGGTGAGTCTAGTCATAGCTGTAGTTATTTCCATAATGGTAAAGGGGGCCTTTAGTAAATCAATTTGAGAATCAGACAAAGCCGGGAGTTGAACATCACTAAGGAAGCTATCTAGTGATAGTAATGTTAAGGAGGAGGTCATGGGAGTATATGATTGAGAGTACTAGTCTTTAAAGGTCTCTGCAATGTCTCTGGGTAAGGTAAGAGGATTACCTGAAGATGGAAGGATAGAAGTTATAAGTTTATCAGTGGTCTGGGTACGAAGTCGAAGAGCTAAAAGCTTCCCTGCTTTCTTGCCTTGATCAAAATAAGAAGTTTTGGTAAGCAACATAAAAAATTCATCCTTTTCAGCAAGGAGCTGATTGTATCTGACACGAAGAGATTCTACTCTTTTCCAATCAGATGTTGGGGAAGATGGAGATAAGGTAGCTTCAGTTGTGGTGATATGGTTAAATAGGGAGGGAAGAATCTGTTCTCTTTGTTTTTTTTCTCTTGGATGCTAGACAAATTAATTCTCCCCTTAGGGCACATTTTAGTGTACTCCACAGGATATCAAATTTGGGCATAGAGGGAGTATTATATTGCATAAAATCAGTGATGAATTGTCTTAAGTGTTGAATGTGATCATCAGTTTTCAGTAATCGATTATTGATTTTCCAGGTTTCATCTTTATGGAAGTTGGGGGACAAGTTTAGGTGTAATTGAGCCCTACTGTGATCAGAAAATAACTTGGAGGAGTAGGAGGCTAGTGTAACACCTGCTAGATGATCAACACTCATAAGAAAGTAATCAATCCAAGAGTAAGACTGGTGGGGAAGAGAGTGGAAGGAATATTCTTTTATATTGGGGTGTAAGATTAGCCATGGATCTCCAAGGCCGAGGGAGTGCATGAGTTCATGTAATACTTTCTGTCCCTTGGAAGGAGGATAGGGTAAAGAACCTGACCTGTCAAGGTGGTTGGAGATGACCAGATTTCAGTCTCCCCCAAGGATAATTGGTAAAGCAGTGTATGGGGCTAGTAAAGACATCAAATCTGTGAAAAAAGGTGGGGGTCATCCAGGTCGGGTCCATAGATGGAACCAAGAATCATTTTGATATGGCCCAGTAATGTGTGAATGATAATGAATCAACCCTCTGGGTCTGAGAATTCCTGCAAGAGGTGAAATGGTAGTCTTCGTAGATAAAAATAGCAGTTCCCCTCTTTCGGGAGCTAAATCCTGAACCAAACACCTGGCCCATCCAGTTTCTGTGCAAGTAGTGAATTTGAATGGGTAAGAGGTGGGTCTCTTGTAAAAGAGCTATGCCTATATGAAGGGTGCAGAGGTGAAGTATTACTTTCATCTGCTTGGATAGCAATTGGGATCCCTTAATATTCCAAAAGCAAATAGAAAAGTTAGCCAGGATGTATTGAGGAGAAAAATAAATCTAGGACCCAACCTCTGCAGGCATGTTTCATTATGTGCCCATGTAAGATCAACAAACAGTCCCACTTACCTGTGGTAGTAAACTCCTGCCCTCCCTCACCCCCAGGTAACAAAATCCTTCTATAATATGGAACAAACAACCCCTGGTCCCTGTCCCCAAAGAACATTAAATCAATACCCAAAACCCACATAGTATTTGCCCCACAATTAGAAATAGAACAAACTGACTGAACTATGATAATGGTAAGAAACCCACCCTAGAAACAAATGTGTGAGTACTTCCTGTGTCACAACACTACTACTTGGCCCCCCACCCCCTAAACTTGTAATATACTATAAGGTTCCCTTGCAAAACTGTAATAATAGCTGGAATATTTATGGAATAATAAGTATTTAACATATTATCACCCCACATTGAATTGCAAGAACATGGTAACATGTTAGGGGCTGAAACAAGTCAACTAAGCAGTATATTAAATAAGAACCAGCAACAGTCTCTGTAGACAAAAGACTACCCATTCTATGGCCAACAATGATGAGATAGTCCAATCTTGAAACCTATATGAAGGAAGATAAAAAACAAACTCAGAGATAGGAGGGAAACATATCAAGTATCAAAGTTTGTATATTAGTAGGGATGAGGAGTATACAAGGTTACTCTGAGTCAGGGCATAGAATGTCCTAAGTATAGTAAGGAAAAGCAATAAGGAGAAGGGGAATATTAACCCAAAAGAGGTTGACAGACTGAAAGGAAGGATGTATATGGATAAAAAAAAAAAGAAATAAGGCAGGGAAGACAGACTGAGAGCTATTAAAAAGACCTTGGTTTCCACAGTAAGGTGCAGAGCCCAAAGGAGAACTCTTCAGCGCAGTAAGCGCCAAGCGGCAATCTTCATGATGATTTGCACATACGCGGGGAAGCAGTGGGAACATGTGCACATTTAAGAAGGATTACGTGGCAGTAGGTGGTTCATTTGTGTAGAGCTGGCTGGAAGGAGAGTGAGTCACAACACACAAGGCCCATTCAACCTGAAGAATGAGCAGTCACTATACAGTTCCATCTGGAAAGAGTTGGAAACCCAAGAACAGGACAGCGAGGCAATATCAGTATCGATCATTGCAGGTAAGTCCATCCACAGTATATGACTGAAAGGGCAAGGCAGAAGGAAACAAATGGCGTAGCATTATGGTGTATAAATGAACTTTTTCACTTTCGAGCAAAAATGGAGCTAGGTCTCTCTACAATGGGAGAATAGGTCTGGATACAGAGAGGATAGCTCTTTGCTCACTGCTTCTGCAGTGTTGAAAGCTTTCCAGAAGCCTTGATGAAGCATTAAAAGACAAGCTGGATATAGCATTTTAAACTTAATGCTGGCAGTAATTAGTTTAGTGATGGACCCATGGGAGGCAGCTCTATTTTGCCAGAGGAGGGGAGATCTTGAGAAATGTGAAGGATATGCTGTTCCCATTGCATTTCTTTTACTTCTTTAATTGTTATCAAAATGTGTTGCCGATCTAGGTAGCTGAGGAGGCACAGGATGAAAGGACAAGGTCTGTCTCCAGGAGAGGGCTTAGGCCACAGGGATCTATGAGCCTGTTCTACGATATAAGTTGTTGAATGTGGAGGGGGTCCAGCTATTTTATTCAACAACTTTTGTGTGAGTTGGATAGGTGATGTCTTCAGGGAGCCCAAAAATAACCAGGTTATTTCTGCAGTTCCTCCCCTCAAGATCCTCCAGCTTTGAATCCATGTGGGCAAGTTTTTGTCAGAGAGAAACCAGCTCAGGGTCTGTTATGGTGCACCTGACTTCCAAGGAGTAGGTACGGGCAGAAATATCTGACATTTTTTGGTTGGTATCTTTAAGTTCTTCTCTTAAATATTTCAGTTCTGCCATGAAGTCAGTTAGTGTGGATTTTAGTGGTGCCAGCTCCAGTAGAAATTTATTTTCAGTGAACGGCGTAGCAGTGGGTACTGAAGAAGTGCTTTCCCCCATGGTGGTAGGCTTGTTCTTGAGCTGTTTGGAATTTTTGTCCAGGGTCTGTGGAGGTGTATGAGTTGAAGGCAACTGCCGCATGTCTCCTTCCATTTGGAGCGTTGCTGGCGAGAATCAAAACATCTGTAGCCAACTGCAAATTGCAGCTGGCTTAAGACGATAGTCTATGCAGTTTTTATTGAGAATTATGTGGTGAAACCAGCTAGTAAATATAATTTAATAAAGGCCAGAGAGGAGCGAGGGTGCCATGCGTCTCTCACAGACAAGGCATCATGTGAGCTCCATAAGAAGGGAAACCTGGCTAGCTCCCAAACAGACTCAAACATCTCACAGCTCATGGGGTTTCAGAACACTGCAGTAGTTAAAAAGGCTCACTGCTCCTGTCAGAGTAGCCCCGCCTAACACTACCGGTAGCCTCCCAGTTGGAAGAGAGGGCAAGCAAAGGGCATCACAAGTCCTGTTAATAAAACAAAAATGGCAGCAGCACAACCCAACATTTCAGGCACGATTTGTATGCCTTACAAGAAGGGAAATGCAATTGGTTCCCAATGTGACCAAAACAGCTCACAGCTGATGTGACTTCAGAATGCTGCAGTAGTTTAAAAGCCACACTGCTCCAGAAAAATTAGTCATGCCTAACACTACTGGCAGCCTTATACTGGAGGAGAGGGCAAGCAAGGGGCAGTTCACAAGCCCTGCTAATCACAGGAAAACAGCAGCAGCACAACCAAAAAATCCAGGCCCAAGTTGCAGTCCTCACGAGAAGGGAAACACAACCAGCTCCTGAATTGAGGATCTAAGGAAAGGGTCAGGAAAGCACTTGCTAATCTAAGGGTAGACAAAGCAATGGGGCCGGACAGGGTGCATCCAAGAGTGTTAAAGGAATTCAGGGAGGTGCTAGCTGAACCCTGGACAGACATGTTTAACAGTTCACTGGAGATTGGTGGAATCCCAGAGGACTGGAGAAGGGCAGATGTAAAGAAATTACAAGCCTGTCAGCCTGACATTTGTAGTATCAATCAATCAATCATCTTTATTTTTTTTAAAATGCAATTCCAGGGTCTGTTCATTCTGCTTATACAATTCAATAAATACAAACATTTGAAAACAATCTGACAAATTAAAATAACAATAAATCTCTAAAAATCCATAGCTAATTATTAAAAATCCAGTTTATACTTTTCAAACCATTGTAACTAAACCAATCAGGATATGCCATGCTAAATAAATATGTTTTTAGGGCCAATTTAAAGTTCTGGACAGTAGTGAAATTGATGGAAACACTATTAAAGGAAAGAACTGTGGAATACCTGGAATCCAATGGACTGTAGGACCTAAGGCAGCAGGACTTTATGGAGGGGGGCAAGCCAAACAAATCTGATAGATTTTTTTGACTGAGTAACTAGGGTGTTGGATCGGGGGCGGGGCAGTAGACGTGGCCTACTTGGACTTCAGCAAGATCTTTGACACCATTCCACATAGGAGGCTGTAAACTAGTTGGGTAGCATGGGAGTGGGCAATAAGGTGGTAACCTTAGTAATAAACTGGTTAGGGGATAGAAGACAGAGGATAGTGATAAATGGAGTTTGCTCTGAGTAAGGGAAAGTGACCAGCAGGGTATCACAGGGATCAGTACTGGGGCCAGTCCTCTTTAATGTCATCATTAGTAACATAGCATAGGAACTGGAAGGGAAAGGCTGCCTCTTTGTGGATGACACCAAGATCTGGAATAGACTAGACACTCTGGAGGGGGTGCAAAGGATTGAAAGAGACTTGAAATGACTGGAGGAGTGGTCAAAAGTTTGGCAGCTAAGGTTTAATGGATAAAAGTGCAAAACAATGCACTTGGGTCACAGAAACCTGTGGATGGAGTGCAAAATGGGGCAAGAGATACTAGCAATGACCAACCAGGAAAGAGACCTGGGGTAATCATATCAGATGACCTGAAAGTGGCCAGACAATGCGATGCAGCAATTGGGAGAGATAGTGGGATGCTGGGATATATAGCTAGGGATATTACCAGCAGGAAGAGGGAACTGGTGTTGCCACTATATAGGTCTTTAGTAAGACCCCACCTGGAGTACTGTGTCCAGTTTTGGAGGCAACATCTCAGGAAGGACATAGACAGGATGGAGGCTATCCAAAAGAGGGCTACCGAGATGGTACAAGGTCTACATCACAAATGTCCTATGAGGAGAGGCTGAAGGAATTAATCATGTACACACTGGAGGAGAGAAGGGAGAGGAGGGATATGATCAAGACCTTTAAATACTTCACAGGGATGAACAAAGTAAAAGTGGGAGGTATTTTTTAGAGGAAAGAGTGCTCTAGAACAAGGGGCCATGATATGAAGCTGGAGTGGGGTAGGTTCAGGAGAGATGTGAGGAACAGAGATGGGAGAAATCTGCAAATTTCATTACAGGAAATATTTCACAAAATTTGTGCATTTTCGGAAAATATTTTGTGGGAGAGAAATGTGAAATTTCGCCCAGGAACAAAAGAATTTCACCACTCGCAAGTGAAACTCCACCATTCACAGGCGAAAGTCCACATTTCACCAGTGAAATTCTGCATTTCACAGCTGCAAAATATTTCATGGAATGCATGAATTTGGCAAAATATTTTGTATAGCAAAATTTGTGATTACGCTGGAATTTTGCTATCGAAATTAAATTTTGCTGCATCTCTAGTGAGGAAATATGTCTTCATAGAAATTTTGTTCACTAAAAGGATGGAGGATGCCTGGAACAGTCATCTAGTGGAGGTTGTAGGGTCAAAAACAGTAGTGGGATTCAAAAAAGCCTGAGATAAGCACAAGGGAGCCAGAAGGGATAGGTAAGGGCGTGGCAGAGAAAGTGTCATAGACCTTGAAGGGTCTACAGTGTAAGCAATGCAATGAAAAAGAGCAGATTGGATGGGCCACATGGCTCTTATCTGCTGTGAACTTCTATGTTTCTGTGACTCACACAACTCACAGCTGATGTAGTTTCAGAATGCTGCAGTAGTTTAAAAGCCACACAGCTCCAGACAAATTAGCCCCACCCAACAACACTGGAGACCTCCTGATATGAGATCAGAACAAGAACAAGAGGCATTTAACACATCCTTTTAATAGCAGGACAATGGCAGTAGCGGTATCCAAACGTCCAGGGACAAGCTATAATCCTTGCAAGAATGGAATCCTGACTGGCTCTAGAACTGACTCAGACAGTTTCATAGCTGATGCAGCTTCTGAATGCTGTAGTAGTTAAAAAGCCTCACTGCTCCAGTCAAATTAGCTCCACCTTATACTACTGGCAGCTTCCCTATAGGAGGACAGGGCAAGCAAGAGGCAGTTCACAAGTCCTGCTAATAGCAGGAAAACAGCAGCAACACAACCCAAATGTCCATTCAAAAGTTATAACCCTCACAAGAAGGGAAACATGACTGGATCCCTAATGGTCTCAGACAGCTCACAGCTGATGTAGCTTCAGCATGCTGCAGTAGTTTAAAAGCCATGCTGCTCCAGTCAAATTAACCCCGCCCAACACTACCGGTAGCCTCCCAACTAGGGGCGAGGGCAAGCAATCTGCAATTTAAAAGTCCTGCTAATAGCAGGAAAATGGCAGCAACACAACACAAAAGTCCAAGTACAAGTTGTAATCCTCACAAGAAGGGGAACCCAACAAAAATATGTTTGGTTGGGCCAGGTGTGGGATCAGATATGGACATGAAATCAGGTGAGAAAGCAGTGTAAATAGAGGGTAGAGGCTGGACCAGATAAGAGTGTCTGCTTGAGAAGTCAGCAGACTAACTTGCAGTGGTCTTGGCCTGGGAAACAGTGAAAAGGTGAGCATTGGTACAGCAGAGGGGCAAGGAAGATGGGACAGACAAGGGCAGAGGTAGCTGAGATAATAAGGGAGGGAATCAAATCAGAACATGGACATAAGGGAGACACAAAGAGAGAGGTTACAGCTTCGGCAAGAAGGGATAGCTAGGAAAGCGTATAGGGAGAATTGATGGGCATGGGGAAGGCAGTAAAGGGCAAAGTGACAGAAGGAATGGTACAGGGGTCCAGTCTAGAAAGGGTGAATTAAGAGGAGCTGTTATATACCAACCCCCAATCGATTGCTGGGAAAATAATATTCATTATGCTCTCATGTCAGCATGTCAGGCTGGGGAAGGGATACAAGCTGTATTCCTATATAGCACACTGACTTTGGGGAAGAGCGTGCCATGGATGGCATCGATATGGACAGAGATGTCAAGATCACTATCAAGCCATGATACACACAGGTAGTTAAAGCAGGAAACTTCCTTCAATTGGAAGCCATCCAAACTCTTGAAAATTGGGGGGAGGGCAGGATTCTAACCAAACACTGCATGGCTCCAAAGGCCATGGAGATGGTCTTTTTGGCAGTTTATCAGCCATCGTTATGTAGTTGTACAGTATGTATAGTCTTCTGTTACATTTACAATGCACAATGAAACAATACTACCAAATATAGTTTATTACTACACAGTACAGCAACTTGGAAATTTTCAGTCCCCAAGGGGATGCCACATATTGCTTCACAAACAGAGCTGTGGGAGTCTGTTTGCTGTCATCCTTGGTCACAACCAGGACTTAATATAAAACTGGACACCCCCCCCTCCAAATAACTGCACTGTTTAATAATCCAAGCCTTACCTAATGAGACCTGCAACAAATTCACAAACTGCATGTACCCAGTCATGCATGAGCAAGGGGCAGCCTCACTAAAAGGGAAGCATGGACAGAGAGATCATGTGTAGTCACCTTGTGGAGAGGGAGTCGGCAGAGTGCCCTTATTGGTCACACCCTGAACTAAGCCCAGAACTAAATGACTTCCCCTCCCAAAAATTTTACGCACCTCTATGACTCAAGCCTGACCACTGAGAATTGCAGCAGATTTACAAGCTGCATGCACATACTGTAGATGTGCCCATGCAGGAGGCAGCTTAGGAAAAGGGTGCACATACAGGTAAGTCATGTGCAGTGAGTTGTGGAAGAGGGCAGGTCAGCTGACTGCCCTGAGCAGTGATGCCTTGAGTTAAGCTGGGAATCAGAAAACCACTCCCTACCACCACCACTGCCACCAAAATTGCAAACAGTGAGTTAAGTCCGAACCACTGAGAATTGTAGCAGATTTACAGACTGAGTGCATAGAACACAGTATATGCAGAAGGAAGCCTTTCAAAAAAGCGTCACATGCACAGGTCATGTGCACTAAGCAGCATGAGGGTTGAGACAGCTGATTTCCCTCCTCAGTCACACCAAGAACCCAGTCTGGATCTGGACCCCCCCCCAATAAAAAGTTGCTTACCTCAGTGTTAATCCTGAATCCTTGAAAACTACAGTAGAATTACAAATTGTGGATGCAGCCATGAACACACAGGGATAGCCTCAGATATTGTAAAAGGATACATACACAGTCAGGTTTATGTGCCATAAGATGCAGGAGGGTGAGTATGCTGATTGCCATCCTCATTCACACCCAGAACAAGACAGAACTCAAAAATGTGACACATCTCTGTGTTAAGCCTGATGCAGTGAGAACTGCAGCAAACTTTTAAAATAGTAAGAAAAAATAGCTGTATTTAATTGGACGTTACCTGTGCATTAGATCCATCTAATGCGCAGGTAAAAAAAAGAGCCAGCTAGAAATGGTAATGGGTCCCTTTTGATATAAATGCTGAATTGGAATGTTGGCATTTCGAACAGTGCCATTTTTTTTCTCCTCAGCCAGACAGTTTAGAACTGTACCTCAGATACCATGTACAACAACCAGGCAGTAACCTTTGAATTAAATTTCATACAAGAAATGGAAGACAATTTACCACCCGAACAGCAACCTGAAAACCAGTCATCATTAACAGCCCTGTTTGAAATCAACAAAACGGTGAGTACAAGATATGCCAATATCTCTGCCACAGAAATAGATAAGATAGAAAAGGGCATAAATGAAAGCAACACCATAAAGACAACTGCCTGGGCATTAGGAGTTTTCAATGACTGGCAATCAGCCAGAAACATAACCTTAGACTGGAAAGAAACCCCTGTTCAAGAGTTTAATGTGATTTTTAGGCATTTTTATGCAGAGGTTCGTACTTCAAATGGATCTGAATATGCCCTTAGCCACTTCTCTGGGCTGCGTGCTGCTTTGAACAGGCACCTAAATTCACTGGCAGTTGGCAGAAACATCATCATTATTAGCGACCCCTCTTTCAAGTCTAGTAACACAGTATTTGTATCAGTCATGAAATGGTACCAGAAAAATCAGAAAGACAAATCAAAACACCATGGTGCTATTTCAAAAACTGATCTGGAACTGTTAAGACAATCACCCATCCTGAGCACTGCACCTGGCCTTGTCCGTAAAGTGTGGCTGGATATCCAGCTCTACATGGCCAGACACGGCAGGGAGGGGCTCAGACAAATGAAGACTGATAGTTTTAAAATAGAAAAAGATGACAGTGGACTGGAATATGCTACGTTGTCGTTCAACGAGCATACAAAAAGTCATACTGACCCAAATGAAATTAACCGAGAAACCTACCATGGCTTCATGTACGAACTCCCTTGCTTTCCTCTATGCCCTGTTTCCAGCCTGAAGAAATATCTCTCGAAGTTGCCTCCTGATGCTCCGTCATTTTACTGTCACCCAAAATGGCTGCCCCAACATTTTCTGGACGCTACCAGCACCTGGTACTCAAAAGCACCAATGGGATTAAATTATTTATCAACTATGATGTCCCGCATTTCAAAAGAAGTTGGGTTGCCCAACCGCTACACTAATCACAGTATCTGAGTCATGACAGTGCAATTAATGTCCGATGCTGGTCTCGTAAACCGTGAAATTATGTCTGTTACTGGCCACAGAAGTGAGGCCAGCCTAAGGGCTTACTGGGCACCCAGTAGCGAAGACAGATGTAAGTGGAGCCGGATCCTAGCACCAAAACCAGCAAGCAGCAAAGATTCAATGTCTTCTGATGCCAGAAATGCTGAGCTGTCACCACTTCCCGAATACACAGTGCCATCTACTGCCCACATCGCAGAAGGTCCTTCCTACCAAGCCTCACGAAGTGCACAGGGTCCTTTCACCCTCTCACACTGCACCGTCAATGGCGCAATAAATTTCATCTAGAATGAAGCAGGCAAGTAGTTTCTCAGTTACATGCCATCTCTAAAGCTAATGGTTGAGCCGGTTTTTAATCCTGTGATTTCTTTTCTCCTTCAGCGTTGACTCCAGCGAACTCAACGTTCAAGTGAACCAGCAGTCTCACCATGAATAAAAGAATATCTGTGCAGCTGCTTAACTAATAGCAATGTTCAGTGTGAAGATATTCTAAATAAAATGTGTCTGTTTTTTTGATTTTTTTTTTAAATAGCCTATTAATCCTGTGACAGCTTTATTACTTGTTCTGTTGTATTTATTGTGTGAGAGACAAATTAGCCCTCCTTTTAAACTGTTATGGATCTCTATTGGTAAAACAAATGTTTTAAACTTTTAAGTGTATCTGAATTGTAACATTTGTCTTATCACAATTTTACTTCCCCCTTACAACATGTGTGTACTATTTTATGCTAGTGGAAGGATATTTATTAAAACACATCTATTTTAACCAAGAAAAAATGTCTTTGAATATTTTTCTTTGTAATGTGAGTGTAGTTTCCCCATTTTATAAGTGCAATAAGACACTCTGGGGGTGTGCATTAGACATTTCTAATGCACAGCCAGGGGCTAAAGGCACTCGTGCCTTATTACCCCCCTGGCCATGCATTAGAAATGTCTAATGCACACCCCATCGTGTCTTATTGCTTACATATAAACAGTGTGCATACAGCCATGCAGATGAAGGGGGCAGCCTCTTTTAGACCCTAAGAGGATAGGGAAGATGATTGAGGGTGGGAAAAAGCTGGGGAGGGGAAGACAAAGGCAAGCCCTGGAAACCTGGGGAGTGATTTGTTTAGTTAACTGTCATTAATTTAGCATGAACACACAGGTAACTGAATAATGAATAGCTGAGTATCTGGAGTGCCAAGTGCTGAGTACAAATACACACTAAGAATTCAAAATATGGTACTTGCACATCCCTAGTAAAAAAGACAAGACATTTGGCCATTCTGTACATTGATTGCTTGAAATCAGATAAACGATTTTTGAAGAAATACAATGTTCTGTTTAAGTGCATCCTCAAAAACTGTTTTCTATCTGTATGGCTGATTGTCTCTCTATCCAAAGTACACATAACTGGTTTAAGTTTGATAATAATACTTATTAAATGGCAAGAAAAAAGTCTAGAAATTTCATTGGTCAGGGTCATCACCCGACAGTGCATTAAATCTTCATAAATGCATGGTCAGGTGACAAATCTCATTTTTCTCCCCAAAACACCTTAGAATAATTTTTATAATTTTAATACTCCCATCCAGGATATGCAGCATAGGATTTTAATGCATTTCCCAGGGGCATGCATTAAAATACTAAAATGCACACCCTGTCATGGCTTGTTACTTACTTACACAATGTAGGTGAGAGTCACACCTGGCAGCACCAGTCTGAGGGACACCTTAGTGGCAATTAGCTGTTTGCCCTGGGGCCTGCCGTGGCCAATCTAGCATGGAGCCACTGGAGGCTCAGTGCTCAGGAGGGGGGCAGGACGGCACACTCAGAGCCAGGTTAAACAAAAGCCCCATTCTGGTCAGAACTTCCATGCACAGTTGCAACTGAAGACCTCCCCATATCAGTTATAGACCCTCTCTCTCAACTCCAAACACTCTTTCATCCTGTGTGTCTCATTGTATGCCCACACCTGTACCATACCAATCCAACACACCATTCCCCAGCTGGCAAAGTATGGAACACACAAATCTGGAGCCTCAAAATATAGGGGCTGGCATACAGCTGTATATTTGAGTAGTATCATCACTCTAATGCTTATCCCTTCCATTGGAAAGATACATCAAGAGCTTTTTCTAATATAGTATCATAGAATCATAGAAGCTTGATGGCAGAAAAGGACCATACCGGCCCATCCAGTTTGTCCAATTTTTCCCCCTATACCTCCCCCTCCCTGCCAGCCCCTGTTCTCCTCCCTGATACCCAGCCCCATATGCCTGTCCCATGCCCTCTTGAATTCTTCCACTGATTTTGCCCCCACCACTCCGTCCAGCAGTCTGTTCCACGGCTCCACCACCCTCTATGTGAGGAAACACCCTCTCATATTCCCCCTATATGTTTTTCCTTTCAATGTGAGGCTATGCCCTCTAGTTCTGGCTCCCTCCTTCCTCTTTAGTAAACCCCCTTCTCCTACTTTATTGAGCCCCTTTACATATTTAAAAGTTTCGATCATGTCTCCCCTTTCCCTCCTTGTCTACAGTGCGTACAGAGCCAGCTCCTTACACTTCTGCATGTATGTCTTCCCCTACATACCTTGCACCATCTTGGTTGCCCCTCTCTGAACCCTCTCCAATGCATCTTTATTCTTGCGGAGCTGTGGTCTCCAGAACTGAACCTTGTACTCTAGCTGTGGCCTCACCATGGCTTAGTAAAGGGACATTATGACCTCCCTCCTTCTACTAGTGATGCCCCTACCTATGCATGACAACATTCTACCAGCCTTTCCTACCGCCCTCCTACATTGGATTCCTACCTAAAGGTTTGAGGAGACTATGCTCCCCAGATCCCTCTCCTGTTCCATTTTTTTATTTCCTCCCACCTAGGGTGTACCCTGCTCATGTGTTTCTACTCCCTAAGTGCATCACAGCACACTACTTGGCATTAAATTTCAGCTGCCACATCCCAGTCCACTCCTCGAGCTTCTTTAGATCCTCCCTCATGTCCTCCACCCCTTCTGGGGTGTCCACCCTATTGCAAATTTTTGTATTATCAGCAAATAGGCACACCATCCCCCTCAAACCCTCAGTAATATCACTGATGTAGATGTTGAAGAGGAGTGGACCCAAAACTGATCCCTGTAGCACTCCACTCTTCACCCTTGCTGTCCCAGAGTGCATCCCATTTAGCACCACCCTCTGAGTTCTACCTGCCAGCCAGGCCTCCACCCAGCTTGTTATTTTCCCACCCAACCCCAGGTTTTCCATCTTGCTCACCAGACTCCTGTGGGGACAGTGTCAAAGGCCTTACTGAAGTCCAGATAGGCCATGTCGACCACCCCCCCAGTCAATCACCTGTGTCATCCAATAAAGAACTCAATTTGGTTCGTCTTGCATGACTTCCTCTTCATGAAGCTGTGCTGTCTGCTGTCCTGCAAGCCACTCTCCTCCAGATAATTCACCACCCTCTCCTTAATTAATGCCTCCATTACCTTCCCCACCACTGATGTGAGACTGACAGGTTGGTAGTTCTCCTTCACCTCCTTACTACCTTCCTTGTGTAAAGGCACCATGTCCGCCCTCTTCCAATCCTCCAGCACTCTCCTCATATCCAGGGAGAAGTTGAAGAGCCTTGTCAAGGGTGCGGCCAGCTCCTCCTTCAAACCCCTGATCACTATGGGATGTAACCCATCTGGCCCCATTACATTGTCCACCCTCAATCTTTCTAGCTCTGCCCTAACCCTATCCACAGTGAGCGAGCTCTGATTCACCCATTTGCCCTCCTTCCCCTTCGACTTTAGCTCAGGTCCCCTGCCATCCTCCTCCTCCGTGAATACCAAGCTAAAGTACTTATTTAATACCTCTGCTTTTTCACAGTCCCTGTCCAATTGTATCCATCCTTCCCCCCTCAGTCTAGCAATCCCCTGCCTTGCCCTCCTCCTCTCCCACAGATATCTGAAAAACGTTTTATCACCCTTTTTGGTCTTTTTGGCTATTTTCTCCTCAGTAGCTGCCTTTGCCCTTCAGATCTTCTTCCCTGCCAGACTGCTCTTCTCCCTGTACTCTTCCATATCTTCCTTGCTGAGTGTCCTCTTAAATTTTCTGAAAGCCGTCCTCCTTTCCTTGACTGCCCTCACAACCTCCTTTGTGAACCAGAGTGGTCTCCTCCCCCTTTTGCTTTTCCTAATCTTTCTGATGCACATTTCTGCAGCTTCCAGTACCCCTCCCTTGATAGCTTCCCATAATTCCTCCACTGCCCCTATATTCACCATACCCTCCATTTTCTCCCTTACTGTCCTTCTCATCTTGTCAAAGTCCATGCATCTGAAGTCCATGACTGTGGTACTGGTTTTACTTGTCTCCCTCCCTGTCCTGACCCTGAACCTTACCATACTGTGGTCACTGGTGCCTAAGGCTTCTCCCACCTGCACTTTCTCCACACTCTCCCCATTTGTCAGGACCGCGTCCAGCAGGCTGTCATCCCTTGTTGGCTCCCTCACTAGCTGTTGAAGGAATACCTCCTGCAACGCAACTAATATCTCCCTGTTCCTTGTCGATGCTGCATCTGGAATTTCCCAGTCTACATATCGGATGTTTAGGTCCCCTACCAGTAGTAGTTCTCCTTTTTGGGCCGCCTTGTGACTGCTTGAATTAACTGTCGATTGCCCTCCTTCCCTTGCATAGGTGGTCTGTATACCACCGCCAGTCGCAAGGATTCTCCAAGCCTCCTGCCTAGCGCTACCCACAGTAGCTCAGTCTCCTCATCCTCCTCCAGTTATACTTATGTATTCCCTGATATATAAGGCAACCTCCCCCCCCCCTTTTTTTCCCTCCCTGTCCCTTCTGAACAGTCTGTAACCTGGAATTGTCATTTCCCAGGTGTGTTGCTCGGTCTACCAGGTCTCATTTATTGCTACTATATCTAGTTCTTCATCTCCCATGATGGCCTCCAAGTCCACCATCTTATTTCCTAAGCTCCTGGTGTTGGCTGATAAGCCCTTTCACCAGGTTCCACTTATATACCCTCTTCACTTGTCACCCTCATGCCCAACATATTAGCACTGTCCTGGGGGGCAGGCTGGTAGCCCCTCATTTCTCCTTCCTTGTGGTGCAGATTTATTCCCACCCCAATCTAGTTTAAATTGTAGGTTTCTTCTATGAACTCTCCTAATTTGCTCTTTAGTACTGCCCTCCCTATTTAGGTGCAGTCTGTCTGGTGCAAATAAGCTGTCATCCCCCTCAAGTGAATCCCCAGTCCCCTTCTAACCCATACCCCATTTGCTCACACCACCCTGCCAGCCACTCACTGAACACTTTATCCTCAGCCTCCTATCAGTGCTTGCCATTGGTACTGGCAACACTTCAGAAAAAGCCATTGATTTGAACCCCAGACTGCTGCAGTATCTAGCGTGTGCTCTGAATCTTCAAGTTCAAGTTTATTGAGGGGAATACTACATTGAGTAGATTCATTCACAAGGAGGTCCCGGTAGATAAGGGACAAAATATGAAAATATACAGTGCAATTGCAATAATTGTAAGAACATATAAACATATAAACAATGAAGTGCATAGGAGGTTACAAACAAAAATTGCAATGCATAGATACTTAAGTGCAGAAGAAAACAAAAAAAAATGCAATAGAAATTGCGAGGCAACTCGGATGCAGAGTATTGACCTGGCACATTGACTTAGGAGAGGGTCCTAGGGAGCTATGACAGTCACAAGTAATTGACAAGGAGTCAGGCAGGAGGTGTTGCTGTACATATTTGGTGGGGGATGAAAGGAGGAGGTTTGTAAATGTTTGGGGAGCAGGGAAGGAAGAGATGGGGATTGGGGGGACCATGGGAGATAGGAGGGGATGGAGGGGAGGCAAAGCATGTTATACTTACCAAAGATGTCCATAGGGTGAGGGGTTTCAATTTCCGTGAGAGTAGCATGCTACTGGGAAGAGTCTGTAAGTCAAGGATTTAAAGACATTTGTTGAAACGGTACAGTGAGCTTAAGAGTTTTTGTATAAGGTTCCATGCCAATGGGATGGCTTAGTTGATTGCCCCCTTACCATGGGTGGTACACATAAGATGCACATCAAGGAGGATGAAGTCAGAGTTTCTTAGGGAATAGGAGGAGTGAGATATATTGAGAAGGGAGGAGAAGTATGCTGGTAGTTTGCTTAGCATACATTTAAGGTTCCAGTTACTGAGGTGTAGCAATCGTCTGGTGCGAGGTGTTGCCAGCCAACTTCTTTATACAAATGGCAATGGTGGGTCCAGAGAGGGGATTCAGTAATAAATATCAGAGCCTGATGGAATAGTGTGTCATGATTTCTGCGGTTGGATGCAGCTGAGCAATTATAAATTATGTTGCCGTAGTCCAGGAGTGGGAGGAATGTTGTCTGTACTAGCCTGCGTCTGCCCTTGGGGGGAAAGAGCAATTGATTCCTGAAAAAGAACCCCAGTCTGATTTTCAATTTACCAGCAAGGCAGTCAATGTGTACATAAAAGGAGAGTTTGTTGTCTATCCAGATGCCCAAGTATTTATATTTATTGACCATGTCTAGATGATCACCTAGTATGGTTACAATTGGTGCAGTTGGCACAGTATGACACATGGAGGGTCTGTTGTTGCTGGGAACGAAGTAGAGTACATATTTTTTTTGTGTGTGTGTTAAGCAGAAGCTTGTGGCTAATGAGGTTCTGCTCCAGCTGGGTGAAATCAGATTACAGTAAGTCGTGTACTTCAGATAATGAGGTGTTATAGATGCCTGCTCCTCCAGCAGACTATTTCCTGCCAGGTCATTTGTTCCAAGATGGAACAGCAGGTGTGTTTTCTCATCCTGATGTTTCCCCCTTTGAGGGGATATAGTGAATGACATTCACTGCCATCATGCCTGGCAGGTACTCAACCCATACTGTGCTGCTCTCATCATTTCCCTTGTATCCCTCTCCCAACCCCTTTCATCCCATTTCCTACCCTGTTTTCACTATCACCTTTGCCCATTTTATCTCTCGGAGTACTGTCTTCCCTCTACACTCCCATAGCTTCATGCCCCCCACAGGCATTTTCTGCCAAGCCACCCACCTCTGCCCCACCATCTGCAAGCTTTTTCCTACCCTGTTGATCTGCCCCTGACCATGCCCTGACTGACTTCCTTGGAGGGAGAACCTTCCCCTTTCCCAGCCCTGTCTAGCCTTAGCCCTTCTGAACCTGAGCACTCTGTCTCCCACTCCTTTAGAGTTTTCCCTTCCTGTGGTGTGTCCACCCCTGTGATCCTGTCCCTATGTTTACTACCCTCTTTGTTTTTTCTCAGGCCTTTTCCAATTTTCCTGACCCTTCCTTCTTGCTTGAGTCTCCTACTTCCCCTGAATGCTCCTCAACTCCATTTTCCTAACTTTCTCCCCCATTTAGTGCCCCTAGTGGATTATATCTGTTATTCTGCACTAAGCCCACTGCCTGTATCCTTCTGGCTGGGGCTCCGCCCCTTGTTCTCCTTCCTTGACCCCTGTGCTGGCTTTGGACCTTTATACTTTATCTCCTGCCATTCCTCCTGGATTCTCTCATGTCCCTTGCTGCCTCTATCTGGGATTCCTGTAGCCCCCCCCCCAGATCCATCCCCTACCCCTCCTACCTTGCTGCCGTACTCCTTTGTTTTCCTCCAGTCCCCATCTCATCTTCCCCTGCCTGTTGCTGTGTTTGCCCCTTGTCCCCCTACAGCTCCCCCTTTTACCACTCCTTGTCCCCACACAGTGCTCCTTCTAATGCTATTGCTCCCTCAGTGGAACCCCTCCTGTCCTCCCATCTGCTCCTTTCCTTTTTCCAGCTTAGCATCCATCTCAGCCACCTCACCTCCTCCCTTAGCTGTGCAAGCTGCCTACATGCCATGCAACCCCTTTTTTTCCAAACTATGTCCAGTACCATGGCTGACCCACAACCAGTGCACTCCACCACCCTCCAAAAGATGCCCCCAGCCCTTGTAGCCTAAGGACCATGCCCCAGACCCACCCTCACCCTGCTCCCTTTGCCCCTCCAATTTGTTCACCCCTCCATTTTCCCTATGGCCTAGTAGTTTCCCTTTGGTTAAATGGTTAGGCTTGCTGCATTTGGACTTCAGATCCATAGTGTAATTTCTTGCAAGGGTTAATGAGTCTCCAATGTGGAAGAAGCAGCCATTATAGCAGAAATGCTAGTCACATATACAACAGATTTAAGCATTGTGAGCTCAAATGACTTTTTTTATTTTTTTTTTTTGTGGACAGTGTGGTGGAACAATAGAATAGGTTGCCCAAGGAGGTGGTGGAGGCAGACAATCAACAGGTTCTAGGTGGAATGGGATAAATAGAGAGGGGTAATAAGATATGAGTGGGCAGCACAAAGAGATGAGGGCCAGTCTGGAAGGTGGTAAGCCTTCTTGACTTTGTATAATTGATAGCCATTAATGGGCAGACTTGATGGACAATGAGTCTTTTTCTGCTATCACCGTCTATGTATCTATTTATATATGACTTGTTCTGGGTCTCACAGTGAGTCAGCGGTTGTGGTGGAATTTGAAGCAGGGATTTCTTGTTTGTAGTTCAGTGCTCTAACCACTTGGCCACACAGATTTCCCTATCTGTGTGTCACCAATTTACAAAAAAGGTTTTTCAGCATTCAAGACTGAACTGCAAATTAACTGCACCTGTAAAGACTTAGTAGAGATTATTGGAAACATCATTATTTGCCCTGTTTTATAATATCTGCAGGACAGTGACATTATCTGCATCTATATCCATATGTAATCTGACAATCTCTTTAGTTGCTCCCTTTGTATCAGCTTTGTTTTTTTTTAATTAAGCTTTTGGTCTCCATCGCCTCCTCCTGCCAACTGGCGATGGGGACACATCTGTAATTTTAAATTTTTTCCCCTGGCCCCCTCCCCCGAGACCCTGGCATACAGCCATGCGAGTGTGTGGAGGCATGCTTCACACCTCGTGGCACCAGCTCAGTCCCTTCCACCTCTAGATACTTTTGCTGCCCCTTCTCCACCTGCTTTACCCACCAGGCCTCCACCCAGTGGGAGTGGATCTATGGGGGGCACTAACCCACCCTCACCACCCTCAGGATAGGGGAGCTGCCTGCCAGCATGCTCAGTCCTGCTCTGCTCTTCCCCCACGCTGGCCCTCAGGTGACCTGAGGTTGTTCTTGAACCCAGGTCGCCTGGGTAGCGCAAGGTAAGGTGTCCAGCTCCTCAACCCTCTGCACCACTGGACCAGTATCATTAGCTCTGTTTCATAGCAGGTAGTTACTGCAGCATCAAGGTAAATCTATAACTGGTAAACTATTCAGGTCAAAAATGGACAAATGACAAAATTATCCATTCCACTGGGCAATTAAATAGTGATACAAACGCCTGAATTGGCTAGATTATTGGCATCTATTGAAAAGAGGTCTAAATTGTGATACCTGGTTGACATTTGAAACTATCCAGCTGCCTTAAAAATGGAACAAGCCCCAAATATAAATTGTCCTAACCCGAACTGTTGGACTAAACATGTAGTGTTGTGACTTCAGAGTATTATATAGCATGCAAGCTGACTACTAATTTGCTCATACTCACCATCTGGATGGCAAAAAATAGAACATGATTCCAACATTTGTTCTGATAAGTACAAGCTAGGTAAACTCAAATCTGTTATATAAATCTGTTATGTACTGTATTAAATCACAGATAAAGGCAGGTAAATTAAATAGAAATAACACTTACAGAAAATCTCAAGATGCAAACCAGTCCTAAATGGAGGATCTATGTAGGTGGGTCAGAATGTTTAGGCTAGTTATAATTACAAATCCTGATATTTTTATTTTTATGAAACATCTTGAGTTTGTCATTTCTGGTAGCATATGTCTATATGCTGTACTCATGGTCCTTATAAAATGGTACTGGTGGGATTCAAACCTTGGATCTCTTGTTTTACAGTTCAGCACTCTAACTGCAGGAGCACACTGCCTTCTGCAGGGTTTACCATGAGTGTCAGTGCCAAAAGGCTAGAGGGAGCATGAGCACCCCCACCTTATATTACACTTATGACTTTTGTCTTTCAAACATTATTTGCCCTCTCAAAATTCAGCCTGACATTTCATCTCTTTGTTCCCTTTCCAACTTCAACCTCCTCCCTCTTTTTGTAATGTACCGACACCCATGGGGTTCAATGAAGGAAAATTACCACTTGTTTTAGCAAGGTCTAAGAGCCATAATCATGTTTCTGCATTTGCACACATATACTGCAGCTATATTCTGGAATGGTTGGTTTATGCACATTTAGATAAAGCTCTTTCAAACAAAAGACTTTATAAATGGGCATAGCACATTAAGGAGAGAAATGACCACTTACGAAGGCATCAGTTCAGGCAGGTCTTAAACTGCCAAGAAGCACGAGCCATGTACAGTATTAGATCTGATGAACAAAGACAGCAGAATCACACTGAACAAGACAGTTTATTTCTTGGAAATTTAAAAAGCGCACAACACATCATGTAGCTTCATTTGTACTTAGCATCAGCACATCACGTAGGTTCATTTGTATGTAGCATTAAGCAGGTGTTTGCCAGGTGGGTGCCCAGAATGTTGATCCCAAAGCAAACGGCCTCTGTCAACATGTTCTCAGAGCCCAATCTAACATACAAGAACAAAGAGCTGGATTCTGACAGCACCCCACCAAATTGCTGCAAACTGTCATATTGCAGCAGAAAGGTTGCAGCTTTTTTAATGACAACAATTGTACTACTGCACAAGACCAGTGTGAAAAGAACTTCTGGGCTTTGTGATGGTTATGGACGGTTTATTGCCATTTCAAGGACAATTGGTTCACAAATGGGTCATAATGCATTGAAATGGTAATGAGCAAACAGGTACCATATACCACCTGAAAGTGACACACAAACATTGAAAGTCACAATACTTAGGTGGCAAAAAAATTCAGCTGTCCCAAACCTTTGATGCAGTTTCATTTTGCACTAATATTGAAGTTTTTTTTATATATTTACTGTACTTTATTTCTATGTTCCTCCAGCTGGCCCCATTTCAGCTGTACCTCAACTCCAAGCCCCATTACCCCATTCTCATGAACTTACCCCACCTCCTGGTCCTCCCTCGCCTATTACCCTAGGCTAGGCCACCAGAGTGTGGAATGGTCCCCCTACTGAACTCAAGCTTAGTGCAGAGGTGGGTACCTTCATCAGTGGTGCAGGGTCTGTGGAGAAAGAGCAGCTACATGGTGCCACATCCATGTTTTTTTTTCTGTTTTCCTCCATTCCCCATAGGACACTGAGAGTGGGTTCAGTCACATGCGTGCATACCCAGATGTGTGTCAGCACATGTTGCAGCTCACTGGCATCCTCCCTCCCTGTGCTCCAGCTTCAGCTGCACTGCCACCCATGAGCACCCAGGGGGAGGTAGGGCAGTGGAGTCTGCAAACCCTCCCACCCAGAGCAGGAGAGCATCCCCTGGGATGCTCACTTCTCCTCCCCCAGCCGACCCTTTAACAGCTCTGGCTTGTTCCCAAACTTGGGTCCTTGGCATGACAAACAGCAGTGCTTCTGCTGCGCTAATGGGTGAACCCTAGTTCTGAAATGTTGAAAATATGATTGGCATCCAGCCCCTAGTGTCTGTTGTTAATGCTGCAGCATCTAATGTGTAAGGGCCTATAGATACAACTCTGCCCTTGGTTTTGTGTTATACCTGTGCAGCACATAGTGTAGTCCAAGTTGCACTGGAGTACTGGTATTATAAAGAAGTCTAAGGCACTGATGAAAGTGTATGGGGATCTGCGAAGAAGGTTGGCTATTCTGAAAATGATTGTCAACCAAGACCACTTAAGCATTAAGGCACAGCCAGGGGCTGGAGAACCATTGGTTCATCCAACACTAGGGACTTATGAGGCACAAGGCACAATTGAGGGTCTTATGCCCTAGGGTTACACTAATGAAGGTAACCCAACCCCCTGAAATACCTTAAAACAATTAAGTACATTTTTTTCATTTTTTTAAATGAATAGTTTTATAATAAAAATTCTAATTATTCTGTTGTATACAAGGCTTCCAGCCAGTAACCTAACTCTTACAGAATGCTGTCAGCCAATCAGAATGCTGCATTCCCAACCATTGCTTTATAATAACTTTCAGAATATCCAGGCAGAGGTATGAAGATTATGACCCACTCTCTGAGGTTTAAGTAAAAGAAAGGAAGCAACAGAAAGACATTTGAAGCTAAAAGGATCTAATGTAGTGAGACCTATTCTTCTTAGAGGTCTGAAAGTTAGAGTAAGTTCTGGTGAAACAGTAAAGAGGTTGGTATTCCTATTAACTGCATTTACATTCCTACCACAACTGCAGAGAGCTAATAGTGGGGTTATTAACATAACAAACGTAAATGTTCTATATAAATAATACTGTTTCAGGCCGGCAACCGCTCATCTGACAGCATTTAGGCACAAGCTCAACATCTGTTTATGAACACTTTGCCTAATGATATCATCAGATATCATTAAGTGTGGCAGAATACAGCACAGAGGCAGGTGCAGCTGCCTTCACTACCCATCACACAGAAAGAAAAGAGCAGCATCCCCGATCCGAAAACCCATCATTAGGACAATTTTCTTCGACAAACCAGCCCTGTGATTTCAATCTGTATATCACCTGTAATTGTAGTTTTTAGCAAGAAGCTGATTCTATACATTTAGCGACGAATCACGTTGACGGCCTGAATACTGAAAGCACATTTGTGGGACCAGCTGCGGCGGCTTTTTTTAGACCCAGTGTTAACAAATTACTGCTAACAAGGCAATGCTTGGAGTGCAGCTTTGTTTCTCTTTCCTGTTCGTAGTGTTTAGATGTGCACAATTATGGAAATTAGAAATTGATTGCTCTTCAACAATGATTGATTATTGGTCACTTAACCCTTTTGAAGCACTTCTCTGTAGGTGAGGATATGAGATAACAGCATTCTTAACAGTTTTGTACATAGACTCCTAGGGTCCAAAAGAAGCCTTTTTCTGCACCACAATTTCCATGATAAACAGACCAAAGGGATGGCAGAATATCCCAAAGCCTCTTTGCCCTGAGGCAAATTGTAGAGATCATAGCAAGACTGAAGATTTTCCCTGATGGGCTATGTAGGAAACATATATCATTTTTTATAAATGTCAGTTTCTTCTTCTTTTTCAAAGCCCATCAACTGTTTTCCTTTCTAAACTTCCAACTGACATTTTTAAAGCCTTTTGTGTTCAAAGATCTGTACATTTCTTTAATAGCAATTTTGCACATAAAAATTGTTAACAAGCCAAACCCAAAGAGAAGATTTATTGATTTTCTTTATTAGTGGAAAACTACACAGCATCAAACCTGAGGTCTTGAAAGAGGCATATTCCACTGCCAAGACAAAAAAAATCAGTTTCTTGACTAAGGTAGCCACTAATTTGTTTGCCCCACTCCCAATTAACAAAGAGGGTTCTGTAAATACTAATACTTCCTGTAACCCATCTTTTATCTCTCTGTACTTAGCCCACAAGCTAAGAACATGGCATGAAGGGAACCCCTATTTGTTTATTTCAGCTTAAAAATCACTGTGCTAAGCTCATTTACAATGATGTCCTGGGAAAAAAATTAGATGCATGTTGCACACAAACATTGCAATAAATCACAAGAACAAGTCTTGGAGACTACAGCACAAATAGTAACATAATGGTGAGATTAACACAAATGCCAATCGTATAGACTAAATGCTCAATCCACAGAAAAGAGCAGATCCACCCTAAAGCATGCTTAAGGTAGGTGCGCAGCCCATATTCATGCCACAACTAAAGTGTGATCCAAAGTGGGCATGGGAGTGGCTGACATGAGTGGCTGGTACTGTCAAGGTGCATGCAATGGACAGAGCAGGAACCTACAGGGAGGAGAACATACCCTAGAAATGCTCTGTGATCCCACCACAAAAGGAGATGTCACAACCCCCTAGACTAATGTGGAAATGTTAACTGTGGATGCCACTGGCATGGAGTAACATGCCATAGCCACCAGTCAGGGTGGGGAAGCCACAGCAAAGCCACTGACAACAGGAAAACCAGGTCAAAGTACATGTGATGGGGAGGTGGCAGTGGAGCATTTGTGGCATCCACCACAGGCCATGGATGCCAAACTTCATGACAGAGGAGACAGCTATCATCACCACAGAGGTGCATGTGAACTACACCATCCAGTACAGCACTGGAGCACTGAAAAGCATACCATCACATAAGTAACTCATGTATGTTGGCATACAAGATGCAATTTTTTTTTTTTGGTCTTATTTGTTTATGCACCCCCAGCCCCCCAGTCGGCCACTCCTTCGGGACACACAGAACAACCCCATCCTACCAGCCACCTCTACTACCATCCCACCATCCCTTAAACGTGGCCCCAAGTTTGCCTGACATATCCCTTCACAGGGCCCCCCATATGGGACAATGGGGAGGGGAGTGCTTGCCTGTAAGCATGGAGAATTTGCCTGGAGCACACAGGAGAACCAGCATGGTCACTCATGGGCTGTGTGGTGGTTGGGGAGGCCAGCTGCTGTCATTCAGCTGGGCATTTTCCTTTTTTCTTCCCTGCCCACCCCCGTCACCTCAATGGCCACACGCTCATGTCATCCTGGAGAAATGTCCCATGGCGCTCGGTCATCCACGCCACAAGGTGTGTTGCTACAACTGGCCACCAGGAGCTGTGCAAGAGTGATGCAGGCTATAACCCACCCCTCCCCCATTGAGGAAAGCATCCAATGAATGCTTGAAACCCTCTTCGCCAGCCTCCACTCCTGTCATCCCGGGCTCAAGCATGAACCCAAGTCACCAGCATGCTGGGCAATCCCCTATCACCTGGCACCATAGAGCAGGCCAGGATGCTATTAATACTGAATAGAACACAGGGTGGCAGGAGACAAAGCATACACCTATACAATCGTGGTGATCAAACATAAGTAGCATGACCTGTGGGAAGCCTTGAAGAAGAAAGTGACACAGCGAAGGGAAACACAGATGTCAACAGCTGGTGGAGTGGAGGCACAGAGGAGCACTCAAGCTTATGCCAATCAATAAAATCTTGGTGGACCCCTGTAGCCAACAATTAATCTGTAACAAGTAGGAGGGACTCAACACAGTGGATCATGACTACTGTCATAGTGCTGTACCATAAGCATGTCATGCAAGTGCAGTATACAGTGCTAATACTATGCACATCTTCCACAAATGTACATCCACGAATACCTTTCAGGTATGAAGACAACAACAACACCAATGACAACAGGAGACAGAAAACAGGTAGATATTTTACATGCATGCAACAGGCAGTTGACAACACACATCCACTTGCAGGCATACAGTCCTGTATGTCAATCTATAAAATAACCACAACATCCACATCACCCACAGCTACAAAACCCACTGTGGCTGAAGGCTCCTAGGACACCTCTGACTTAGCCATATGACGTCAGTGGCACAGGGATGTCACACAGCATGCACCAGGCAGACACATCACATGACCCCCCCAAGACTTCTTGTGACTATCATATGCAGCATGCCACAGAGACCACAATATATAACCATATTGGACACACCCACATCGACCAATTAGTATTATCTTTAATTTGTCTTTTTTAACAGGTACTGTACCTGATATTTGGAAACATTCCTTGCTGACTCCCATTTTTAAGTTTGGCTCACATCAGGAGTTTGGTAATTACAGACTGATTTTAATCTTTTATGTCCTGGCTAAAGTCCAGGAGATGATAGTTTACAATCAATTGATTCAATATGTGGATTCCTTGGGTCTGTTGTCTCAGAACCAGCATGGCTTCCACAAAGGCAGAAGCACGGAGACTACCTTGGTCAAGTTCATGAACACAGTACTGGATGATATGGATAAAGGTTGTTTGACTGGGGCTGTGTTCGTGGACTTGACCAAGGCATTCGATTCAGTAGACCATCAATTGTTAATTTCTAGACTAGGGTCTTTGGGAGCAGGACAGTCTTTTTTGGCTTGGATAAGGAATTATTTAAGTGATCGGTTTCAAAGGGTTAAATATGGAGGTGTCATTTCTGAATCTGCAATGGTAAAGTGTGGGGTCCCTCAAGGCTCCATACTAGGACTACTTTTATTTTCTTTGTTTTTTGATCATCAAGTGAAAGTAATTAACAATGCTTTTTTAACTCTTTATGCAGATGATGCAGTAATATATACGCAGGGCTCTTCTGTTGGTGATCTAAGTGATTTCCTAACAAAAGAAATGTTCAAATTTCAATTGTCCCTTATTTCTAGTAGGATGGTTTTAAATAAACCGAAAACCAAGGTGATGATTTTTGGAACCACAGTGAGATTAAGAACTGTGGGCCAGTGTCTGCAGGTCAAATCTCTTGATGGATCATTGTTTGAGCAAGTGGATACATTTCAGTATCTTGGGGTCTTATTAGATTCTAATTTAAGTTATAAACCTCATTTTATGAGGGTAACTTCGAGAATTCACTGTAGAAGGGTCCCTTTATATAGAATTCATTCATTTATTATTATGGAGTCTAGGTTAGCTATTTGTAATCATTGTTTAGCTCCTATAGTAAATTATGCTGCCATTGTAACTGATACTGCTTCTGTGACAATAATGTCTAAGAAATCTACTTTACTTCAATTGATTGCTAAATTTGATTTAAATTGTCCTAAATTGTCTCACCATTGAGAAATTGTGAAAGAGATAGGTTGGCTTCTAGTTTCATTGAACTTCCATTATTATGTAGCTAAATTTACACATAGAATTATTAATTCTGAAGTCCCACAAAAATTGTGTAACCTGTCGAGGCCATATGACGAGGGTTACTTTTCCAGACATAGGACAGATGGTTTGGTTCTCAAAATACCGTTTAAGAGAACTTAATGTGGACAGACAGCCTTTGCTTATGTTGCTCCATCTATCTGGAATGAAATTCTTTGTGATATAAGACAGTTGCATTCTGCTAAAGTGTTTGCAGATGAACTGAGGATGTTTTTTGAATTACAATTTAATTGTAAATGTTTTTTATGATTAATTATTTTCTTTTGTAACAAAGACATTTTTGGTCTGCTATATTTGTATTGCATATGTATGTCTTTTGTATTGTATATGTATGTTTTTTATGTGGGTCGCACCTGTAAAAGGAACTAGTTTTCCAGTGTGCTTACCCGTTAAGCGAATAAACAAAAAAACAAACAAACCATGATGTGCACTGGACACTTCCTCACCCAAACCAGTCTGTGGTGCATGCGCGCATGCACACACACACACACACACACACACACACACACACACACACACACACACACAGAGTGACAGGAGAACTCTCCACAGACATTGACCCTCTGGAGTAGAGCTGGGGACAATTAGCAAATTCCGATTTCATCAAAATGTTCATGACATTCAGCAACGTTTTGTGAAATGTCATAGAAATTTGAAATTTTGCTGACATTATTTCACTGGTCATACCTCAGTATTTTTATAACTAGTGATCTGCAATTTCGCATGCTTATTGTTTGGGAGTGGCATTAAAAATGGGTGCCAAGTTTTATGGGATTTGAATGAGGGACAGGGAAGTTGTAGTGGTTCAAAATCTGGCAATTTATTATTCATGTAAACATTTATGAAAATATTTCTATGCTTACAACTTGGCCACCTTTGGAGCTTGATAACTGAAAATGTACTGTATGTGCCTACTTTCTTGAAAGAGTCATGGAAACTGCTAAATAGAAAGGCCATGGGTTGTATGAATTGTAAGTTACGGGGTTCAAAATTATATAATTTAATTATCTATTAAACTTTGTGAAAACTTTCAAAATATTTGAATGTTTATAGCTCCACTGCTATTGCAGGTATTGCAAATATATACTCAAGACCCAGCATGTATACCAAAGTATGTCTTGGAATGTAATAAAATGTTTAAATGTGGTTTAGTAGGTTAAGAATTATTGTGGCTGCAAAATTTGCTCAGAAATGCATGGATACATAATAGATAATGCCACTAGAATTCCATTTGTGGAATTTATCAGTGAGCTCTAGTGGTTATCTGGCATACTGCAAGAATTCAGGCTAGTGCACAGTAATGTCCATGACTATTCTTCATGGTTTGTCCCTCAACATAGTGATCTGACACTTTGCATCACTATACGTTTGCTGTGGAGCCTCCTATATATATATGCTATCTCTTTGCTACTTTACCCAGCCTTTACCTTCCTCTACAATGCCAGCTCAAGTGTATGACTGGGTAAAATGTATGGACATGGCTTTGACAGAAGTAGCACAACATTCCACATTTTCATAAAAGCTCATGAAATTCAACTTTAATTACTGATGTTATTTTGAAATCTTTGGCTGCTTATAACTTGTCTAGCCTTGGAGCAAGAGATCAGAGAGCTGACACACACAACCTCTTTTTTTCATGTTGTTTTTCTCTTAACCAGCAACTCATCTGCAGGGATATACCTTGATCAGGCTGAACCTAGCCATCATTCAGTTGGCCACTGGATATTTCTCCAACAATTTTTCCCTCCCATCTCCCCTGGTGGGGGCGGTGCCTCTGTCACCCTCACACAGCCACAGCTTCCCCTGCAGCAGTAGCAAGTTCAAAAGAAAAACCACGGCAGCACTCCAAAAACTTGAAAAAGTATGACAAACCATGCACCCTGTTGAAGTCTCACACTATAGAGGTAAAGCTCCGGGTCTCAGTGATGTGCCTTCTGATTTCAGTGCAATAAATACAGTATGTGCTCTGGCTATGCTTGTTACTTTATGTGAGTACTTGATATACTTTTTCCATTTTTGGAGTGCTGCCATTGTTTTTTTCCTTTTGCTTTACTTTTTGGTATAGCACCCAGCCCCTTCAAGAGCTCATATTTTTTTTAATTGGCAGGAACAAGCTCCCTGACCTAGCCACAGAGGTCACTGTGTTGGCGGAACCCACCACAAACTCTCCCTGAACAAGATGAACTACCTAGCAGCAGCTGTCTCAGCCATGCCCTGCCACCTGACATGACTTCCCAGACTTCCTCCAAACCTGGGTCGTCAACATGGCAGCACAGTAATCTGCTGCTGGGCCATGGGGTGGCTTCAAAGCCTAATATTTATGGTCAATGAACCTAACAAAATTGTTGATATTCTGTTCTCTAGTTTTAAAGTTACAGGGGCTTAAAATTTTGCCATTCACATAACTGCAAAATATAATTTTAAGATTTACAAAAGTTTGCAGACTTATAACTCAGTCACCTTTAGATCTAAAAAGGTGGTAGGGACGTGGCCATCAGGCAGTCAAAGGATGGTTGCTCAACCACCAATCTGAAGTTCTTGAGCATGACCTCTCCTCCCAACAAAGGTTGTGTTGTCAGGGCATGGAAAACAGGCAGCTCATCCACACCAGTCCTCAATGCTGCCTAGTCCTGTGCTGCATGTGGCCACTGATGGATGGGATAGCAGTGGACAAAGCCACTTGGAAGAAGATGCAAAGACACAGGGTGGCAGGAGACACAGCACATGACTGCATAAAGCAACCCCACAAGAGTAAGCACCACAACACTGCAGATATCTTCTCACAAAGCATGCAAATTGGGCACACTGCACACACACACACACACACACACAAACACACACACACACATGCACACACACAAAGACACACACACGTGGCAGGGCTCATCAGGAACTGATTTGCCTATGTCACCTTTATTGCATCAGTGCATGCCACCACCATATACACCCCGACTTCCACCCTTACCCTGCATGCCTGCCCAGCATGGTATAAAGTAACCTCCCCACCACTGTTGTCAGGTATGTCCACAGACTCTACTTCCACCATCAGTCAAGGACACAGAACAACAACCTAAGACAAAGGTAAACACTTTATTATTGTTATGTTTTGTAACAGGCAGCATGCAATAAACACCATGCACACCTTGCCAGAAGTGATCTGCAGTGTCACCCTGTCTTATTGAGGCACCTGAAGCACATCTTCAGCTGGCCAAATACCCTCTTTGTGATGCCCGTTATTTGGTGATGTGCCTTTCTGTCCATCTATTTTGCATACATATGGGGCTACAGGAAAGGGTTCATCAGGAGCATTCATAATAGGTATCTGCTGTAACCTACATAACATAAGAATATAATTGGTGTAGTGTACACATGTGTGCCCTTTCAGAGTGCACATCTTCTGCCCATGTGAACATATCAATGAGCCAGCCTTGGCTTGCAGGTAGATTGCACAGTAACTGCTTCAATCCAGAGTTCTTCAGTATGTAAGAGTTATATGTTGAGCCTGGGTACCTTGTACATTCCTTTGTAATTATGCCTGCAGAATCAAACATGGCGTGCATGTTAATGCTGTGGTAAGCCTTGTGGTTTCACGTGTCTCCTCTGCCTGTGTCAAGCCATTATTGGCACATGTATACAATCTATCACACCTGTGGCATCCACCCCAGCATAGATTGCTACCTTGGCATCCCTTATATCTGTCTCCATCCATGGAAATATGCAGTCTCTGCAATGGGCCAGAAGCAAGTCAGTCACCAGATTAGAGGTACTAGCTGAGAAAGTACTGTCTCATACTGATCATGGCACCTGTCATGCATTAAAAACTACCTGTCCCATGGTACTCCATGGCCATTAGCATGTGTGTGCATGTAAAGTGCATGGCTCTGTTGAGTTCTGGACTACAGCTGTGGTCCCAATAGCTGGCAGAGCTCTGCTATGGTGCACCTGTAAAAGTGGTAGCTGCCTGTGCACTGCTGTTCTGTTAGTATGGCTGTGTCTGCCCACAATCAGTAGACACAGTGGCCTCCAGCATGCCGTTCCTGCCACTCCAGCAGCTCACTGTGCAGGTCTACTAGGATCATGTCCATCATGATGCAAGGGGGCATTTGTACAAAGTGCAGTCCCTTGCATATCAGCACTCCCTGGCATCCCCACCATTGGCCATGGCAACCGATGCCTGTTCTCTTTAAACAATGTTCTTGTGCCACACACAGGCAACTACTGGTAGCCAGGAGTGGATGGAGCATATGGACATGTCTTCATTCTACCACAACCTGCTCATTTATGTTGTTATGGCAGAGCATCATCTGCAGGTTTACCAGACTGTGGAAAGATGATGAAGACCAAGCTCATGAAAGCAAAGCCAACACCCATGCCTCCAGAGGAGTTGTTCTCATGGACCATGACCTTGGAGGGTAACATCATGGATTGGGATGAGTGGTTCTGGTGGCTGATTGAGCCACCATGAGTAAATGCTTTACTATGTACATTTTAGTCATTGCTACCATCAACCTATTATTGCTTATTATCTCAGATCTTCTTGTACTGTTTATCAAGTGCCATATTATGTGTCATTGCAGAGATCCACCTCACCAATATGAACCATGATACTGCAGAGGAGAATACCACAGAGGGCAGGGGAGGAGCCCATCATGTAAGACCCAGTACTGGACCAAGGCGTTGAACACGGGCTGCTGATGGGCAGTGAGGAAGATAGTGCCAGGGGGGGAATCTGGTGTATGGCCTACCAGCCAGGGACAAATACAGGTGTACAATGGCAGAAATTTCCAGTAGCAGGTGCTGCAGCTGCCACCCAGGCTGTCCTAGCTGCTGTTGGACCACCAGCTGTAAAATGGGTGCTGTGTGCTGTGCTACCTGTGCAAGGGATGGGCAAACAATTGGACTGGTCATTCCTGGGGTATGTGGTAATAGTCTGGTGCCATGTGCTGCAGCGTGCACACATTCATATTGTGCTGTACACTATTGTTTTTTATAATTATTGTCATTCAAACAATATATATTTATGACACTTGAGAGAAAGCATTTCAGCATGTGATTTCTATGGCAGAAAGCCCAGGACAGGTGTGTTCTATGATAAAAGTATACTGTGTATGGTATATGGGTATTCATCCAAACATGGGAGGACGTGGCAGATACCTCTACGTAGACCCAAAGACATGCATACTATAGGTGCTGGGCCTTCACTCAACACACATGGCAGGCCATTTGTGATGGTGGGTTGGCAAATACACTTGACACATGAGCATACTCATGAACACACCCAGGACCTGTGCTACACGTAACTGCTATGGGGGGGAGGACTTTGCAGTCCCTCTGGACATCCTTTGTGCAGTCTACTGTTGATCCACATGGGTTGTCTATGAGAACTTTTCGTGCACAGCATGCTGCACCTCTATACTATGTAACAGCTTAGGGTGTGTGGCCACGTTGTGGATTAAGCCCTGAGTGAGTTAAAATGAAATGTATATTGTGAAAACAGAGACCTAAAGCAGATGATTAGGCTTCAGAAAACAATTTTAACTCTCAAAGTGCCTTTTTTATATATACAATTTATTTTTTAAAATAGGAAACGTGATATCAAGTTGTGAGATATCAGCTCAGCATGCTGGTGAACAAGGTTTATGCTCCATGCCTAGGACAGCAGAAGTGGAGACCAGAAGGGAGGGGGACAGAGTGTTCAACTGGAGCCAGGATGGGTTGGTAGAGCACTGCTTTAAGAGCAGCCCCAATGGCCAATTGTGGTGGCATGTATGATGTGGGTACCCATACACTGTGCATGCCCCCACCTTTGAATATCTCAGCATGTCTTGGAGGTGGGTTGAAGGGAGGAAATGAAAATAGGCAGACTAGTGCACCAGATGATGGCCCATTGGTCCCTCCCATGCCACCACATCCTTCAGGACATTGGCTCCACCCCCTGGGCCATCCATCTGTGGCACTGACTCTTCTACCTTCTTCTCATGAGGCCAGGATCAGCCAAAGCCAGAGACACAGAATGAGCCAATCTAAGGAGCCTGGAGGCACCAGTCAGTAGAGGGAAGTAAGTAAAGCAAGTAGAAGTGGACAGTCAGGCAGCCTGAAGGAGTGGGTGCAGTGTAGGCCTGGAGAGCACAACGAGAAAAAAAATTAAAAAATATATTTTTTAAACAAGCACTGGCCAGTGCCAATCATATTTGCTTGCTTGTATTTGCTGAGTAGTTTTTGGGCCTAGATAGCGTGGCACTTAAAATAAAAAAAAAAAAGTGTTAATAGTAAAATTGTCATAACTGGGAAATGAAGAGGTTCACACATAACATTGTTTTCTTAGATTCTGACTCCAAATTTTAAAGAAAGTGGCCCAGATATTCAAAAGGGTTGTACCCCGGTGCGATATTCAAAAGGGAAAAGTGCGCTGCACAAATCCCAATGCGCCGGAGCACATCAGTAATGTATGCAGGCACAGGTGGGGGGGCGTGCCCATGCATAACCTGCACAGGCCGATATTCAGCCCGGGATGTGCAGAGCCATGCATGCACAACCCCTACTTGTGCCGGCACAAAGTTAAGCCAAAAAAAAAAGGAACAACTGATGGCCACCCACAGGTGACCTGCCACATTGCAGGGTGCAACATGGCAGCTGCCACCTGTGGGTGGCCACTCGAGTTTTGGCTGCACCTGGTGGCGCCCCCCCATGCCCGATTGCAGGCATTCATAAAAATGAAACCCTGTCCTATATCCCTGGTGATCCAGTGCACCGATTTCTGCCCGATCGTGGGCATCTGTATCAAGTAAACCCTGTCCTATATCCCTGGTGGTCCAGTGGACCGACGTCTGCCCAATCGCGGGCATCTGTGTCAAGTAAACCCCGTCCTATATCCCTGGTGGTCCATTGGACCACACTCTGCGCAATCGTGGGCATTTGTTTTAATAAAAAAAAAAACCCGGCCAATATCCCTGGTGGTCCAGTGGACCGCACTCTGCCTGATGGCGGACTTCTGTAAAACAGAAAACGTCCTATCACTCTGGTGGTCTAGAGTACCCTCCTCCCCACATGCCCACTGAGCCCCACCACCCCGCTCCTCCCCCAGTCAGCCGGTGGGTGGCAGCACCCTACCCGCCTGCCGCCCCGCTGGCCGCCGACTGACACCTCAGTAGGGCTGCGCCCATTGGTTCTGGCGTGAGCCAATGGGTGTGCAACCCACTACAATACACATTCCAGATATGTGAATATTTTAATTAACATATCTGGAATGTATCTACGATATAGTGCACACCCATTGACTCACGCTGTGAACCAATAATGCGTGCTGCGTCCATGTGCCAGTTGGCGGGTAGCGAAAGGTGCACTTCGAGTGGGTGCTGCCGCCCGCTGGCTGACCGTGGGGAAGTGGGGCAGTGAGCTCAGTGGGCGGGTGGGGAGGGAGTACCCTACACCACCAGGGTAATAGGACATGTTCTGTTTTATAGATGCCAGCGATTGGGCAGAGTGCGATCCACTTGACCACCAGGGATATTGGCGTTTTATTAAAACAGATGCCCGCGATCGGGCAGAGTGTGGTCCACTGGACCACCAGGGATATAGGACGGGGTTTACTTGATACAGATGCCAGCGATCAGGCAGAAATCAGTCCACTGGACCACCAGGGATATAGGATGGGGTTTACTTGACACAGATGCCTGCGACGGGGCACATAGCGGTCCACTGGACCACCAGGGATATAGGATTATTCTATTTTTGGACATATGCCCGCAATTGGGCTGCAGGGGGCATCGGTCCTGATGGCTGCTGCCTGGCAGGGCGCCAGGCGCAAGTCGTCGGGATCAGCGCATCCTGCACGTAAATGGAGCCATAATGACCTGCAAATGGCCCCATGTGTGCCTTGCATAAATTATGGCACCATTTGCATGTCACCTTTAGAACATCGCGGGTGCTGTGAATGGCGCAATGGCACTTGCACTAGCGCATCTCCATGCTCCACTCTGACCACTTGCGTTGGTGCAGTGCCACTGTGCCATGCACACTGTAGGTGGCCAGGGTGCGATATTCAAAGCTGCTGAGCCATGGCGCAGCTCCTTTGAATATCGCCCAGGCCACACCCCCCTGTGCAGCCAAGTTGAGCTGCGCCCAAGGTTGTGCCACAGCCTGGTGAAGTTTGAATATTTGGGCCTGTATTTTTATTACTCCAGAATATGAACATGACTGGTATCATATATCAAATCCAACCTAAAATGTGATTTTGCTGAACAATTGTAAAAACAGGTCTGGGAGGGGGATTTGAAAAGTGAAACATGCATTTTCATAAGGTTGGGGGGAGAAAAGACCATCTTGAAAATGTGGGTTCAAAATAAAAAAAAAACTGCAGCAGTTTAAGTAAATTTTGAAACCTTTCCAACTTTCTCATAACTCTGTTTCTGAGGTTTTGACCCAAAGTTCTCAACATAGTCTTTCTACTGTCCCATCTTGTGAACACAACAGGAGACATTTTTGAAATCCTGACCAAAATGTCATTTTGTGGCATTATTGTGAAAACACATTTTTGACATGATTTGAAAAATTGTATCTGTCATGCCCATAAGGTGGGGTAAAAATTCTAATGAAAATTTGGGGTCAGAATCTCATAAATAGCAAAGTTATGAGTAAATATTGAAACATTTTGACGTTTCTTCCTAACTTTGTAATTTTTTTTGACATTTTACATTGTAACATAGTCTTTTTATTACCCTACCTTATGATCAAGACTGGTATCATTTTTTTTAAATCCAACCTGAAATGTGATTTTTTTTAATTCAGTATGCTTTATTGTACAAGATAAATCAGAAATTGCACTTTATAAAATAGTAATAAATAACAATAAACCTAGAAGAGGAAGGACTAACAATACTAAAATACAGGTTAGATACATAAATGTATGACATTGAAGCATCCTTGTTCACATTCATTTTTTGTTGTTTACCCACCCCCAACCCCATCCCTAAGGCCCCCTAATACCCCCTCTCCCCCCACCCTACTGCTACCAGATCAATACTAATATGGGGAATGTATGCAATACTGTAGAATGCAAGGTATAAAATGAGGATGCAATCTGGGTGAATAGGCCATATGGCCAACAGGTTTTGCTAAATAGATGTCTGGGAAGGGGTGTCTTAGGATGCAGGAGTAATAGTAGGGTGAGAAGAGGCTCCCACTGGTGTTTGTAATTATGCACTCTATGGCATAGCCCGGCAATGATTCGTTCTGCTTGGAGAGCTAAGAGGACCTCCTTGTACCATTCTATGTGGCTGAGGGTAAGTGGATCCAACCAATGCCTAAGTATAACTTTTTTGGTGCATGCTGAAATTAGGGCAATATGTGCTCGTGGGGCACCAGTTACCTTGTCGGAGTAGTCACCTACAATACATATCTCAGGACTAAACTTATCTTGGAGATTTAAGAGGGCGTCAAGACGGGATTGAATCTGGGACCAAAAATGGGTGATCTTTTCACATGTCCACAACATATGTAATAAAGTACCCGGCGATTTATTACACTTAGGGCATATGTCTGTAATGATGTGGTCCATTCTGTGTTGTTTGATTGGGGTGTAGTAGAGGTCATGGTTAACCTGGAATTACATGTACCTATATCTATCCCATTTTACATTTTGATAAAGACATTTCCAGATTGTAGGCCACTGTCTGATAGAAGCATAGTATCTCATGCCTTTCCTATGGGTCGCAGCAGTGAGAAGGAATTTGTACGTATAAGATATCAAGTGGGAGATGGGTCGGGAATCTACATAGGGTTTAATTGTGGAAGAAAGAGGCTTGTCCCATGGCCTATTACTGAAGTGATGTAGTAACATATGTGAGATTTGTAAATATTTGAATATTTGGGAAGGGGGTCACCCAAAGGTAATACTTGCCATCTGGAAAGACATTAACTTCTGGTTTAACACCAGTTTCTCTACTCTTTCCACCCCTATGTTTGACCAGAATAATGGAGATCTAATAACCTTCCCGGAAATCAGTAGATTGGAGTTACAGAACAAGGGTTGGGAGACATCTTTATGTGTGTCTCAAGTAAGAAATGAGTTAAGTTGTGATTGTGTTTGGAGTGATAAACCCAGAGATAAATTATGTATTTGTTTGGGAAGTTGTTTTTTGCTTAGAAAAGGGAGTGACTTATAATCAGTGTTGTATAGAGAGCACAATGCCTGTTCTATTTCTATCCAGAGGGGATAGGAGGAGTCATTTACATTGTCTAAGGAGGGGTTTAAGCCAGTATAAAACTTTGGTTAGGTGACTGGATAGGTAGTACAGATAAATGTTAGGGGCCTGCATGCTTCCATCTATTTTGAGGGCATGTGAGATAGTTTCTCCCTGGCATTCTTCCCTTTCCAGAGAAAAGAGATGAATATGTGGTGAACTTGCGTGAACCATGATAAGGGAAGAACACCATTAAACATTAGGAGGGGATATAGGAAACAGGGTAGACTTTCATCTTGAGGATACTCATGTGGCCCCAAATGGTTAGGGGAAGATGTGACCATCTATTTAGGTCAGCCTTTATTACTATTAGAAGGGAATCAAGATCGAGCAGCTTAAATTTACGAGAAGACGGTGTTAGATATACCCCTAGATATTTCAGTTTGGCAGGGTTCCACTGTAAACCCAGATGTTCTGTATCAGCCCTTAGAGTATGTTTATTAAGAGGCATCACTTCAGTTTTACCCAGATTCAGCCTGTAATTTGAAATGTAACCAACTTGTGCTATAATATGCAAGACTACTAGGAGAGATTTGGCTGAAGAAGACAAGTGTAATAGAATATCATCTGCATATACCAAAAGTTTATATTCCTTGTCGTGGAGTACGATACCCATCACCATAGGAGAATGCTTGAGTTAACTAAGTAAAGGTTCCAGAAAAAGTTGGACAAATAAGGGGAAAAGGGGCATTCCTGATGGGTGCCTGCTCTGAAATGTGATTTTGCAGTGCAACTGCAAAAACATGTTTGGAGGAGATTTAAAAAAATCACAGCTGCATTGTTTGTGTTAAAAATCCATGTTTCCTACTGTATATAACTTCACCTTATTTCTGGTCCATTCCTTACTTTACACCAATAATGAACTGGTTCAAGCACCATGCTTCACTTCCATGTTCTTGTTCTTGAAGTGTAATGTGGCCATAAATTTCTTATGCCAACTTATTAGGTAATTATTTTGAACTTTATACGAATGTTACATTTAACTTCTTTAATGCTGTGCTCAATACAGTATGACTGTGACTTTTTGTTATCATGCACTTTTATTGTAATTAAAGAATTGTAACAAATTAATGTGCTGCTGTTTCTGCATACCAGACACTACTGGAAATAAGCTTGTGCTTGATGTATTTTTTCTTCTACACCATATTATAAACAGACTTACTGACACTTCGCGAAATGCTTTGTCACTATATGCAGCAAGAAGTGAAGTCACTTTGTGCTGTGCGTAGTGGCAAAGTGGCACTATGCTGGTGAACTTCACTAATAAAACCCTTCCCCTTCCCTGTAGCACCCTTCCTTCCATTGTCCCTTACCACAGTACAGAAGCCGTACCCTGCCCACTCCACCAGAAAGTGTATAAAAAATATAGTAACTAAGTATAACTGAAATCTGAGCCTATAGTTGTAATAAAATCAGTGAACTTAAAATCTCTTCCCTCAACCATGTAGCACCCATCACACTCCCCCTTCCCCCACTAAAATACATGCACCTCCTTTCTCCAATCCCCTAGCACCACATCCCAACCTTCTTCCTCATGCATTCAGTTAAAACCACCCCAGATGGATGGCAAGTGGCACAGTCTTCCTGTCTTCACCTCAGCCAGCCACTGTCTAAATGAATGAGAGCACATACACTAACATTAATTATTAGTGTTATTTCAAAAGAATGATATTTTTCTTTGTGTTGCTAGGCCAAAATGTCCCTTAGCACACACAATAAGTCTTCCCTGTCTGCTGTTATTACCAAAAGGCAATCAAAGATGCTTGAGATCAAAGATATGCAGCTACTTACAGAAGCAAAAGCTTGTACAGACTTGGGCTAAAGATCTTGTCAAATGTTGCCACAATATTTTAAAACAACTCATGTTTATGAAAAGTTTATGGAATCACTTAAAAGGAAAAACTGCCTGTACATTTTTCAGATAAAAGTCTCATACCTGCATTCTATTACCCTGTATAGATGATAATGAACAGCTAATGAGAAGTATGGGGAATAGTGGCCTTTTGGGGTGGGGTATAGATTGTGTAGTGGGGGAGACAGCATTTGCTGCAGATTGGCAATTTTTATGGACCATGGCAGCATGTTGTGGTGGTGGGGGGGATCAGATATTACAGAGAGACAGAGAGCAATGGGGCAGATCGGGTTATGGGTTTCATGGGGAGGAACAGCAGAGATCGAGGAGAAGTGTACGGAGGAAGTGCCATGGAGCAAAATGTAAAGTAGCAAAGAATGTCACATTTGATATATTTAGCATAGCACAGAGTAAGCTGAAAGCACTGGGCAGAGGTAAAGAAGCAAAACTAACAGCAGGGACAAGGTCTCATGCAGGTCTTAGGAAATGCACAAAAAAACTCTACTTTTTCAGCCTTGTGATTGGACAAGGTCTCAAAAGGAAGAGAAAGACAGAGAGTGGGTGGAATCTGAAAAGATATCCAATGTTCAAGAGTTGTAATAGGTGAAGAAAGGAACCCCCCCAAAGCCTTCTAACATTTCTGACCACACCTCTCAACTGCTATGAATTTTGCATAGCGCTATGATTTTTTACACGCAAAGGTACCCTTGCTCAGCAGTGCTGCAAGTTCAGTAGAGCTGGCCAGGATGCAGGGAAGTGTCTCGAGTTACCTCATGACATGGATTAACTGCTACTGAAATTGCCTTCTTTACTGCAGTAACTCTACTATAGTATGCTTCAGTAGTACTTTGCATCCTGGACAACTCCACAGCAGGTGGCACCCTTTTGATAATCACAGTCATAATGTGTATCAAAAATTACAAAGGACTTCTGCAACTGCAGAATGCAGATGTCTAGATAAAGGCCAACTATTTGTTTGCTTGCAACTTTTTATAACAAAAGAGTTTTTACAATCTTGTGAGATTGTTTGTCCCCTGAAGAAGACCAAGGATTTTATATATTTCAAATGTTTAAATTAGGTATCCTAAACACTGAAACCAATTCATGTTTATAAACCACATTTTCCTTTAATGATCACAGTCATAATGGAGACAAAAAGTAGCCACACAGTTATTCCATAGTTCACAATTCGGAGCTATACAAAAAAAAATCTTAAATATTTTCAATATCCACAAACTGCAGTTTGTGACAAAGTTATGACTAGTGGGTCATAAATATTCTTTTTTTCCCCAAAATCCAGTACCCAAAGCATCTTTGCAAGTTCTAAAACTTTTCCTTTTTCTTGGTAATGTGCTGTTCATCCATTTCCTACATATACCCTGCCTGTCTAAGTATCCTCTCCAAGATCAAACAAGTTTATTTGCCCTGTTGTTCTCCATAATCAGTGCAACTTATTTACAGTGAATTGAATTGTCTAATTCTGTTTTCAAAATTTGAAATTCTAGGATTGCATCAGTGATACTAGAATTCTACTGTCCAGCTCTTTATGTGGCTAAATAGATGGAATGACACAACGCTAAATGTATCTCAGATTAGGAGAAGTAAAATGAAGGAAGAACAGAAAATCATTTATATGGAAATACTGCACATCTAACTGCTCTGGTATAAAATTACAAATGCTGTGCAGTTCTGTATTTTTAGTCAGTATGCAGAAATTCAGATTCTGGGATTTTAATTTTTTTAATGAAATCTGTAAATCAGTGGTCCTGCCCATAACTTCTCATTGCACACTATCAAAACAATCCAATCTCTTAGCCAATGTCTTGTTCAAGGTCCATTTTTTTGTTCTATGCACTAATGTTTTTACCCCTGCATTTTGCAACCTAAGATTTGTCTTGATTTCAACATCCCATCATTGAAGCAGACCTTTGTTAAGTTTGTTAAAACAAGCAATTCCTGCCAATGCCATCCTGTGTTTTATATCCCTGTAACTGCCTCCAACCTCTGCCACTTCACTGCCAAGATATACAGAAGTCTTGACTTTTTCAATTGTTTCACTGCTGAGCTCCAGTGCTTCCTATGCCTGATCTCTGAATGTGATCTTGTGAACTGAGAACAGTGGACAGCTTCCAGGAGTTACTGAACGACAAAATAAATTTACTTCTTAATTTTTTCTTTTATGGGTTATCTCTCTCTACTGTGTGAGAGACAGTGAGGGTGACTTTTATACATTTAACTGGAGTGGTGAGAGGACTCCAGTCCATTATAGTTCCTTTCTCCCCTGTGTGAGAGGCAGAGGAGGTGACTGTTCTGAACATTAAATGCTGGAGTTGTGAGAGAACCCCAACTCATCAGATCTAGTTCATTGTTATTATTTTTATATTTTATAAAAGGTTTTGGAATTGCTATTTATTTAGGTTAGTTAGGAAAATTTGGAAAAAGGGGTGGGGGTGTTATAGGCTTTTTGTTATTAAAAGATGTGTTGGTCTGTTGCTCTCTTGGTCATGAACTACTCCTCTGCTGAACTCCATGACCTCTGGCCCTTTTATTCCCCCCCTTTGCCTGCTGAGGTTTATAACTGATGTAGGGATTTAGGTATTGCTAGGAGAGGAAGGGGTTGGACTGTGGGCCACGGACATCGGGAGAGGAGAGAGCGGAGCAGTCGTATTGAGGTTGTACAGTCCATGAGATGCCCTGGGGCGAAATGGTCTCTAGATCATGGCTTGCCATGTCTAGTTACCATACCCAAGGGCTCCTGTAATTCAGGGTAGACAATCCGGTCAGCCCTGGAACCCCATCTGACTCAAGTGGTGTTATGCAGTGCCAGGTCTGTTAGAAACAAGACGGCTATTATTGCTGATCTTGTGGGGACAGCTGACCTGACATGCATCACCAAACCTGGCTTGATGACAACATGGGCCCCATTTTGGAAGCGGCGGTATCAGCCGGGTTTTTGGTGATACACCACTCGAGATCAGACCACAGGAGCGGGGGGAGGGTGGCTATCTGTTTTAGATTGGAGCTGTGCCTTACTATTGTACTAGTAGAAGTGGCCAGATCATTTGAGTCTACCATAGTAGCAGGTGTGGGCTGCAGGATCATTCTCATCTACCGTCCACACGGGGGTGAACAATTGTTCCTGCAGGAAGTAGCAGACTTTGTCATCAAAGTGGCATTGGAGTCACCCAGGCTGATGGTCCTGGGCGACTTCAATACCTGGGTCGATGACGAACTCTAGCAGTTTAGTCAAGACTTCCTCCAACTTATGTTTTCATTAGGGTTCACACAGGTAATTGCCTCTGCTACTCATAATCAGATCGCTCACTTAATCTGGTCTTTCTGCTGGGGAGCTAGTCCTTTGATTTGGTGGTGGAGCCAGTCATATGGTCTGATCGCTATACAGTAAGATTCAAACTCCAGCCTCCCCCTTATAGGCCTGCCCCTGTGGAGATGGTCAGATACCGCCCATTGTGGGGTGTTACTCTAGAGGGTCTTTCAGCAGTATTAGACCTATCGGGAATTCTGAGGGCGGGCGGGGATCCAGAGAATCTAGTTTTGGCCTATAATAAAGCTATTACTGGGGCTCTCGATGTCATCGTCTATGTCCGTGTTCATCCCCTCTCCCTTCGCCCTTGGTCCCCTTGGTTTTATGGGACTTTGAGGGAGCTCAGATGGGTGGGACGAAGGCTAGAATGTTGCTGGAGGAGAATGGCCCTTGATGCTGACTGCCTTAGATTGATGGATCATTATCAAAGCTATCAATCAGTAATCTCACTTAAGAAGGCAGAGTTCCTGTCTGGTGAGATAGCTGCTGCTCAGAATTGACTGGCTCAGCTCTTTCAAACTATGGACAGGCTGTGCAACCCAACCTGTCTACAGGTTTGAGGAGCATTTTCACAAGATAAGTGTGATGAGTTTGCTCATTTCTTTGCAGATAAGGTGGCTGACGTCAGGGCCGAAATCAGCTCAGCACCCTCTATGGGAGTTAGTCGTGGTTGGTGCGAGGTCACCGCCCCTTGGTCATCCTCAATATCTTTCAACTGACCAGAATTAGGGGACATCATGTGGATTATTCAGAAATTGTGGCCAACTTGCTGTAGTTTGGATCTGAGCCCTACTCGCCTATTATTAGGGTGCATTGAAATCATTGGCCCAATCCTTGCAGAGATTGTTTGGTGCTCTTTAGATTTGGGAGAGTTTCCTAGCTCACTGGAGGAGGCAGTGGTGAAATCACTTTTGAATAAAGCTTCTTTAGACCCAGGCATCTGTGCAAACTGCAGACCTATCTCTAGCCTTCTCTTTGTTGAGAAGGTGACCGAGAAAGTAGTTGCGCTGCAACTGGAGAAGCATCTTACCATCCACGATGTCTTCGATCCTTACCAGTCTGGTTTCAGGAAGGGACATAGTACTGAGACCACTGTGGTTTGAGTGCTCAGTAATCTCTTGATGGCAAGAGACCAGAAGCACCGCTCCATCTTGGTACTTCTGGATCTCTCTTCAGCATTCAACACTGTGGACCATGGGGTTTTGCTTGAGCTTCTGAGGGTTATCTGTGGACTGATGGGTCCAGTCCTTAGATGGTTCCATTCTTTCCTAGCTGGCAGGTCTCAGAGGGTGGTGTCATGGACTTTTTCCTCTGAGTCATTCTCCCTGCCATGTGAGGTGCCTCAGGGCTTGGTGCTATTCACCATGTTGTTCGCAGTGTATCTGCTGCCCCTCAGAGACATTGTAAGATGATATGGGCCGAGTTTTCATTGCTATGCAGATGATACATAGCTCTGTCTGTCTTTTGCACCTGACCCCGGATAGTGCGCTCTCGATGTTTAACAGCTGTCTGGTGGAAATCCGTGGCTGGATGAGGTCAAGTTGGTTGAAATTGAATTCCAGGAAGACTGAAGTGCTGGTGGTGGAGCTGGGGCACTGAATAGAGAGGTCAGTGGTAGGGTTACTGTCTGGGCTTTGGATTTATGGTGTACAACTACCCATCTCTGAACAGGTGTGTAATCTGGGGGTGGTATTTGACAATGGGCTGACACTGAGGCACAGGTGTCAGCAGTCATCAAATCTTAATTTTATCATCTTAGGAACATCACCAGAATTAAGCACCTTGTTCCATCCAATGATTTGTCTACGTTAATCCATGCCTTTGTGACCTTGTGCCTGGACTACTGCAACTCCCTATGCCTAGGGCTTCCGGGGGGTTGATGCCCACCACTTGCAGCTGGTGCAGAACATGGTGGCATGATTATTGACTGGGACTTCTCATACCAAACATATCACACCTGTGCTGCACGATCTGCACTGGCTGCCTATACAGTGGCAGACCACCTTTAAGGTTGATCTTATGACCTATAAAGCCCTACATGGACAGGGACTGGGTTATTTGCAAGAGCTCCAGATTCCTTACAGTTCTAGCTGACCTCTCCGCTCTACTGACGAGGGGTTGCTAGAGGTTCCCAGGGTATGGTTGAAGACATCTGGTGCAAGGGCTTTTATGTTCATGGCACCATCCCTGTGGAACTCTCTACATCATCAGATTAGAGAGTGTGAGACCGTGGAGAGTTTTAAGACCAATTTAAAGAAATAGGGCCCAATTCTAGAAGGGTTATGCCAGGCATAACAGCAGTTGCGCCAAGTAGAATGGCACATGTTGCAACTTACACCAGCAGCTGCGACATGCATGATTCTACAAAGTGACCTGTGACATGTTGCAGGCCACTTGTGCCAAACAGCTGTTATGCTGCATAAACCCCCTGCAACATGGCACTAGGGGGTTTATGGCAGCAGTTACACCCCATTCCAGAAGGGCAGCCACAAAGTGCCCACATCGGGATTCTACAAGAACCCCCAGAGGAAAGCTGGCAATGTAAGTTATACCAGCATTTAGCTGGTATAATTCACGGATGCCCCTGGGGATCCTGTAGACCTGTCGGCTGTCCTGTGGAAAGTGCAATGTTTCCCACCCCCCCATGCCCAGCACACCCCAGTGGGGTCCCACAGGGCTACCCATACTCCCAGACCCCCAAAACATCCATCAGCAGGAAGCCCCACAGGGCGGCCCTGCCATCCCCCACCTGTGCCCAAAACCACAAGCTGCCCACAAAATATGCAGCAATACAACAGTCCTGGCAGTCTACTGCCCTCCTGAAGTGTACAGTCAAGATATTAAAATAGATCCTGCATCCCTGGTAGTCTAGTGCCCCCCCCGAACTGTACAGTCCCATATTAGAACAATTAAACCTGATTCCCTGGTAGTCTAGTGGCCCCCTTGAACTGTACAGTCCCATATTAGAACAATACATCCCAATTCCCTGGTAGTCTAGTGGCCCCACACCCAGCTGTGCCAGCCCACAGCACCCCCACCCATCCCTAGCCAGCAACTGGCACAGCTCACCTCTTGCCTCCATGGCCAGCCACCAACTGAGGTGCAGTATTAATGCTACTGCTCAGAAGGGCTCAGAAATTAATATCTGAGCATGTCTGTGCTGTAGCGCTAATACAGCACTCAATCGGGCTGGCCAGCGGAAGTGAGAGGCTATGCCAGTCACCAGTTGGGGAAGAGTGGGGTGCTGGGTGGCTGGCATGGCTGGGTGGGGGCCACTAGACTACAAGGAATCGGGATGTATTGTTCTAATATGGGACCATACAGTTTGGGGGGCCACTAGACTACCAAGGAATCGGGGTTTATTGTCATATTATGGGACTGTACAGTTCAGGGCGGGCCACTAGACTACCAGGGAATCGGGACTCTGATGTTATTTTATGGTTGGGGGGGCACTGAACTATTGGGTAGGTGATGTGCCGCATATACAGCTGGTGACCAGGGGGTCGGGGCATGGGTGGGGGGTGTACTTGTGACCTGCGGGAGTGGGCTGCAACATGCTGCCCAGGTACGCCCTCTATGTGGTGTATCTTGCTGCATGTCACAATTCACAGGATTTTGCTGTGGAAATCCTGCCCATTCTAGAATACGGCGCAGGGTCAATGCCGCAGTTGTGGATGGTGTAGGTTGCATTTAGCGGCAATCTGCACCACCCTTCTAGAATCGGGCCCATATTTATTTAAACAGGCTTTTAATATTTGAAATATTGTGAATTGTAAGTTTTTTAACTGATGCTGTTGTGTATGTTTTGTGGTTTTATTGAATTGTTTAAAATGTTGCATGTAAAGTGCTTTGGTACCTGAATTGCACTATAGAAATAAAATTAATATTATTATTATTATTATTACATTGTCTACACACTGACCTGAATTGTGATCTCACTGATGTCTTTTCCAAATCAATGCAGAAAAATGGCCTATTAAGTAATTGTAAACCAATAAGGCTGCATTGTCAGCATACTTTCATTTCTGATCATTATACTATCTGCTTCAGTCCCCTTTGTACAGTGCCTTTGTCTTGTCCAGCTCCTTTGCCCAAACTGCAGAAGACATCATCAGGCATCATGCTAAATATGTGTAGACAAGACACAACAGTGTCTCCATTGCATCTGCATCATAAAGCATGATAATATTTTGGCTCTTGTTCTCATACATGCATGTGCTCTATTCAATAGGAAAAACAGAGCAACAAAATAAATTCCAGTAAGAGTAAAATAATGAATGGCTGGTAGGAAGAGTTTTGTGTAACTATTTCTTCTGAAAATGGGAAAAAAAAATAGGGGTCATATTTCCTTGGGCCTTGTCCATTTTCAAGGGTGGTAGTGAATTAAGGAGGGGCAAATCAGTTCATGTAAGTGTGGCACATAGCTCTGGGTAATTATGCACATATACAGTGCACTCTGCTGGTGTCAGTGTTGATATACACTACCTTACTGCCATGGTACACTTCCTTTATTATGCATGTGCTCTTTTTTGCTCCCTTGTCTGTTTCTCTGTTATCCAGCTTTATGTCCTCACCTTTCTATTTTGGTTCTCTTTTTCTCTCTCTCTCTCTCCCATACACACCCTTTCCACTCTGTACTCCTTCAGATTTCTGTCTGTTTCTCTCAGTTATTGTGGAGAGTAATACATATAGGCTAAAATGCAATATGGCTCTGGGTATGACAGCAGTAGGAATGGACAATGTCTGTGATATTTCAAAGATTGTGTTTCACATTGTTCATAGTAGAGCAAATACTCGTTATCATTTTCGAGCTGGTAGCCTCTTGGGCAGTTGCTGGATGATCAGAATCCAATTTTTAGTTTGGCCTTCGCAAAGCAAAACTGTATGGTATCATGGGATCCAGAAGTCATTCACTGTTTCAGCAAATAGACAAACGCAGCTCATCAGGTATTTGGATATGTTGACTTATGGAAGACATTTAATTGCACTAAAATAACAAGGGGGCATATTTCACATCCACTATGACAATTCCTTTGAGTTACCCCTCAAAAAAGTCAGCCTATTAGTCCATACATTAAACAGATCAGAGTGTAAGCCCAGCATGATGTTAAATTGTAAGTTTCTGTGAGTAACTATTTACAAACATTCAACATGTACTCATACTTGGGACTGTAAAGCACTCAGTATTTGGTATTCACCATTAAAAGGGGTGTTGGGGAAATAGTGGAAAATGTAGCTTAAATACATTAGATAGCCCTAGTTTAACTACATGAGATAGCCTGTCATTGATGCCTAGTATAGTACTGAATATACACACTTTAAGGCTCCAGTGACTGCCACTAGCCCAACAGCTACTCAAGTCAAGTCATTGTGGATCTACTGCAGTGAACACATCACTCCACCTTCTCCTGAAATCTGGCCATGAACAATGTTACACAACCTGACAGTAATGCTATGAATATACTGAGAGTAATTGTGTAATCTCTGTACTCAGCTGCCAGATGTATTGTATGCTGGACATGAGGAAGAAACCCATATAGAGGTTCCAAAGTTCTGCATCAAGTAAAGGTGTCCTGAATATAGAATATATGGATTGAAAGTAGTATGTATAGAAGATATTTATGACTGAAAGCATGACAGTTGCAAACTTTTTCATGTTTTCTTACATTGCCTTGTTTGGACATTATGCTGTTAAATTGTAGTTGCATACACTGTGCAACCATCTTGAAATTGCTGTACTAACTAACTACAGGTGTCATAGTTAGGCTTTGTGAAGTCTAATTTATTTTGCTCATCTGGCTTCTGAGCCAAGGTCCAGTCAATTTACAGCTGAGGGGAAGGATAGTTTGCTAATGCACCACAATACATTGATAGCTGTGTAAATTCTAGTCAATGCCATAATAGATATCCAGAAACCAATGTTTTGCACGTGCACTGCATGCTTTTCCATTGCACATGCAAATGTTAGAGTGAGAAGCATTTTCATGCATGTCTAGACCTCGATTTTGAAGTTGCATTTTCAATAAATGAGACATCCTGGATATCTGCTCTGGCATTGATTGGAATTTATGCAGCAGTGAGTGCACAAACTTTCTTTGAGGACTGTGGTTTGTGGCTTGTGTATCCTGAGCCCCTTCATGCTGGCAATTAGTTGGCTAACCACCTCCCTCCACAGCTCACTAGGTATAACCTGCTGGTGCACAGCTACATAACACTTTTCTCCAAACCTTATAGAAGCTATTGTGCCAGTGACAGGCAGCTTCTGGAAGGCACTGAAGCCAACCCATGTGATCATGTCTTTTTCTCAACTACAGATAAAGGAGACCAATGTTTTAGATATGTGCTTTGTAGTCTGACACAGATACTAGAGAAACAGTCTCAGAAACACTGATTTTGGTTTTCTGACCCTTTGTCACTTTAATGAGTACAACATCAGAGTTAGTGGCATTGCATGTTTGTGGTAAGACCTTTGTTTTCCATCATGATTATCTCTGCCAGTAACTGCTGCATATTGAGCCACTGCCAAGTAGCCTCTGAGTCCAGAAATCAGCTACAGCTGGTTCAGGAAGTTTGGCATGGAGCCCAAGAGCACTCAGGACTGTCACCCTCACAGCCACTGGCATATTGCCCCCATTTTTATTATTCATTTGATTCCCTAGCGTGGGTCTGGTTCATGAGCTACTGAAAGTGAGGCCATTATCTGACAACATTCTCCACAACTCAATGTGAGTTATGCACTTGCCTGTGTATAGAGTGGCAAGTCAGCAATCTTCTTCTTTTGAAACTATATCTGGAATTCATGTGTATGACCTTATCGCAGAGTGTTTTGTTCTATCTGATCCTTTACTACAGGTGTATGTGCAGTGTATTCAGTCAGTGAAGCCAAACCATATGATCTCACTTTCTTTAGCACAGAGGAGCAAGACCAATAGCTTTGTGCTTGCAGTCTGAAACCCACATGAATATGATTGTGACACACTGACTACAAATACTCCAGAGTAACATTAATAAATTCTTCACAGGTTATTCCACTGCATTCACAGTGCCAGTAGGCACAAGTACACCTGTACCTAATTTCCAACAGTCACAGATTTTGTGGGAGTTGGATAGGCTTTGCAGAATCTTGCACCAAATTATACATGCAAAGCAGTTCCAACAATGACGCATGCTAGACAATGGAGAAGAGATGCAGGAATTAAAAATCCAGATTTTGATGTACTGGGGGAGGCAACAAATTTACAAATCCTGCCCAGGTTACTGCTTTGCCAGATGTCTGTCTGACCCCTTTTAGCAAGTCTTACTTGACTCAGTGAGGTTTGTCATTTTAATGCCAATAATTCATTTAAGTTCAGGTCTTCCTTGAGTGACCTGGAAGGCAGTGTGCTATCCCCCTCCAAACACCTATCTCACTGTCCACAACCTGTCCATTTGACTGCAACTTATGGGTGACTTTTCATCCCTGGTGGTGGAGGCTGCACCCAAAGACCTCCAAGGAAGCCTTACAGCCCTTATGCTGCCCCATATGTGTTATGGTATGGTTGGTGGAGGGTCCATAGTAGTACTTAGGGATACTGATCTCACAGCTGCTGGATGGCATTTTTCACAATGTGTTTTTTTGGAGGGGGCAATAGATAGAATCACTGCTACTGCCTGAGTTTTGTCGGACACCACAAGCCCCAGAGCCACCACTTCTGTGAGCCACTTGGCAATGACTTCTGCCACAGCAATCATCTCTACTGTTTCATCAGCCCCACCAGTAGCGGTGATAAAGTTACTGTAGGATGTGGGGCTCGTGGTAGACTGGTAGAGACATTATGAATCTGTCCATGAAACATCTTCTCCCTGAACACCAGTGAGTTTAGGTCCAGAAAACACTGAGTGCACACAGTTCAGTGATGTCATGAGGTCCGGGCCTGTGATGATGCTCCCTGCCCTTGAAAAAAGGCCCAACTCTGAATCCCCAAATCCCAGTGTCTATGTCAATGTGCTGGTGTGTGGAAAACCACTTGCTACTGTTGCTGAATCATCCTCATCCTGTGATATTCCCCTTGATCCCCAATCTGGCTCACAGTGTAAACATTCTTCAATATGAGTATTTTTGTTGTTGCATTAGTTTCACACATAGCAACATAGCACTGTAATGATGGAAGCAACTTCAGGTCCATCTTGTCCACTCCTTCTGCTGCATGACAATGACAACAGCATACTTCGAGTATGGACACACTTCCAAGCATAACAGCAGAAATGTTACTTCTACTCACGCTGTGTAACCCTCAATACTATTCTCCCTCAATGATCTAACTTGTCTCACTTTGAAAGCCTGAACATTGCCGTTTCCATAAAGGCTATGCCCATGTTAACCACCCTCAGTGTGAGTAATGCTTCCTAATATTCCCCCTTTTTCTGCCCTACCCCTTCAGTGTGAGGGTATACCCTTTAGTTCTGCTTGTACTCACCTGATCAAACATATGCATGTGCTCCACCCTGTCTATGCCCTTTCATATTTGAGAAATTGTAATTATGTTCTGTCTTAGCATTCTGTTTCCTAGGCAAATAATTTTAATATGTCCAATCTCCCCTGTCTCCAAAGCCACTAATCAGCTTGGTGACCCCATGATGAACCCTCTTGATCTCTTTAATGCCTTTTCTGCACAGTGGTCACCAGAACTGGATACAGTACTCTAGGTACAGATGAACCAAGGCCATGTACAGAGGAGGATCCCTTTCCCAAAACATGCTCCTTACCAAAATCCTAATGCTTCTCAGCATTGCATTTTCTTGCTTGGCTTCAGCAGCACTCTGCCTGCCTGACTCCAGATACTGTCCATGATTACCCCAAGATCCTTTTCCTCATTTGAGCTGTCCAGTGTGGCACCACATAGGGTGTATTTGTGACCCAGATTACTAGCCCCTAGATGTAGTACATTGCCCTTCCCCACATAAAAGGAAGCTCCCATTTCTCAGCCCACACCCCTAATGTGTGCAGGCCCCATGTAGGGTATCCTTTCCTATGTTGTGTTTGCTCTTCTAGCCAATTCAGTTTTCATTAACAAATTCCTGCATTCTGCTCCTGTCCACTTCCTAGAAGTCTTTATTAAATATGTTCAAGAGTAACAGATCCAGCTCTAATGCCTGGGGTAGTACAGTCAGCACATTCCTTCCACTCTGAATGGTGACTATACAGCAGCACTGTCTGCTTCCTACAATGAATAAAAAAATCAATACACCTATACAATTATGAAAATGTGTGATACAAGCCAGCCCAGAGGCTCTCTGGGTTGAAGCGCCGGATGCCACACCTCATGTCACACCCATATTTGCCTGATGTTGGCTGGGGAGAGGACTGTGCATGAGGAGGACTACTCTCCTCTTCTGGGGAGGGTGGGCTTGCAGGCTTGGTCTATGACTGCCACCAGCGGAAGGGTTTGAAGCAGTTAGATTGGAGTGGCACTGAAGGGAGGGCTGCAGCCTGGTGACATATGTGTGCATCCACATGCGTGCACCATGTTGGCTGTGGCAGGGGTCATGGGTGAAAACAGAGTTAAAAATGGAGCCTTAGCTTAATGATTAACTGCAGACTGTGCCATCACCTGGGATGCCTTGACCCGTCTGGATGAGTGCTTTAAGGGGGAGTGGTATGGCCCTTCCCTCTCTGACCCCATCATGGAGGGTAATCCATGTGGACCAGGTCAAGGTAATTCCTGGGGGAGACAAGGACCAATATGTGGAGTGGGACAGGGCTGAGCAGCTGCCCAGACATCCAGAAGAATAAGTAAAGAATGGGAAGTAGACGTTGTGTGACACTGAGAGACTTAGGATGTGTGTTGGACGATAGAGACTGGAGAAGATTGTGTGAAGGAATGATAGATAGATAGATAGATAGATAGATAGATAGATAGATAGATAGATATACAGGCAGACAGACAGACAGACAGATAGACAGAGACACAGACAGGCAGGCAGGCAGAAATCTGGATTAAGCTCCAAAGCAAAATAAAGTGTCATGGAGATGGAGTGCAGCATCCTCCAGCTGAAGAAGTGGTTAGTGGATGTGCACTGCCGTGACCCAGATAGTTACAGAAGGGTCATCAAGGTGCAGGAGAGCCGGTCCTAGTCCAGGACGGCAATAAAGAGGAAGGAGGAAGAAGATGCTGTCACTGAGCCACTTGGCAAATGCAAAGTTTTAACATTATTTATTATCTAGCTACGGTTTTTTGTATTAGATTCAACTTTACTTGTAAAAGTCCTGTAAATTTGTTAGGTCACTAGCTCTAATTGTTCTTCACAATACCACAGTTCCACCATTACTAAAATCATGCCACTATAGGCCATAATGTTGGAGACTGGCACACACAGCCTCTCTGCTTAGCACTGCAATTCAACATGTCCTTTTAGTGTAGTGTCATCTTTAACTCTCCTGTAAAACTGTGTTACTGTTTGTATATTAACAAGCATTTATCAATGCCGAACATGCACTTGCAGGTATTTGCAGTGGTGTGTGATACTGGTAGTGGCTTCAGAGGAGCGAGGAGGCAGCAGTAAGAGCAGCGGGGTGCCGCATGGTGGAAGTTGCACTGTAAATGTAGGAAGGAGCTGGCAGTAAGATAAACTGGCCCCGCTGGCCTTAGTGGACCAAGAAGAGAGAGTGTGCCAGGCGGCAGGAGCCCCCAAAAGTAAAAGTGCACCATGGGCAATGTATAAGCTTGAGAGAGTTCAGGGGAATGAGGACCCGGGGGGGGGGAATAGAGAGTGGGCTGGGCAGCATGAGCCACCATTAGTAAATCCACAATGTGGCTGACATCTAAGCCTGGAGGAGTTCAGAGGGGCGAGGACCAGGGAGAGAGAGTATGCACCAGCTGGCATGAGCCACCAATAAGTGAAGCCACACTGCAGCTAATGTAGAAGCTGGGAGAGTGGCAGAGGAGCAAGGATCGGAAGGAGAGAGAGATTGCAGTGGGTGGCAGGAGCTGCCAATAAGTAAAACCGCACTGCAGCTAATGTATGAGCTTGAGGTGGGGGTTCAGAGGAGTGAGGACCGGGGGAGAGAGACTGTGCCAGGTAGCATGAGCTGCCAATAAGTGAAGCCACACCATGGCTAATGTAGACGCCAAGGTGGCAGAGCAGCGAGGACTGGAAGGAGAGAGAGTGGGGTGGGTGGCAGGAACTGACAATAACCATAACTCCAGCCATGTGCATTACTGTCAGCTGCAATGTGCATGGGCAGAATTATGGCTACAGAAGGAAATGAAGCACTGTCTCATTGGAGCAGTTTATTTCATTCAGCTACAGAACATGCCACATCAGTAAGCAGAACTACTGTCATGACCAGAGTGCTTGGTCATTGGTCAACATTGCCAAGCCTATAGCAGTTTCAGCTGTGCTTGGCATGGCAGTGACACACCTCTGAGATGCTGTTAGTTCGTTCCGGCCCTGAGCTCCGATGCTCTGTCATGTTACTTACTTTCGTGTGGCAGTGCAGGGGCCTTTGGAACCTATGCACCCATCCCTCTGTAGATGCGTGACCAAATTATCAGCATAGCCATCTTATTACCCCAGCACATGTAGGTGGTAGTCAAAATTTTCAAATCCTCAGCAAAACATAATTCTGTGCAAGTAGAACACCATTCTGTGCCACAGGTGGAAACACACATTTTGGACAGGATTTGAAAAATGACAGTTGTAACATACATACTGTAAGCTCTTGTAATAAGATGGCTAAGTTGAAAATGTTGGGTGAAGATATGTAAGATGTCTGCAGTTATGAGGCTGCATACTGAAATTTCAACAGGTGGGCATAACTTTGTCATTTATTAATATTTTGACCCCAGATGTTGAACATAGTCTTCTTATCACCCTACCTCAGGAACCTCGTAGGTGAACATTTGTAAATCAGTGGGAAAAGGCCATTCTGTGACACACGTGTGAAAACATGTTCGGGCAAGATGTGAAAAATGACTGCTGTATTGTTCATGAGGTGGTGTGATAAAATGGCTATATTGAAAAAAATTGTAGTGGCAATATTGAAAACGACCAAAGCTATTCATGTGCACAGAAAATATTTATCGACCCGTGTAACTCTGCCATTTTTAGGATTTTTTTCCACCTGATTTTTAAAATGCCCTTTTTGGGGCACCACCTCATGAACACTGCCACTGTCATTTCATTCATTGGTCTCAAAAGGTGATTTCGCACAGCAATCGTGCCATTCTACACCACAGGTATAAAACATGTTTTGGGCAGGATGTGAAGAATGATTGCTATACTGTTCATGTAGTGGTGGGAAAAAATGGCAATGTTGAAAATTTGGAGTGAAAGTATTACAAACTGCCAAAGTTATGAGAGTGTGCAGAACAATTTCAACATCTGCACCTAACTTGGGTGTTTTTTGGTATTTCTGTACCAAATTTTCAACATTGGCTTTTTCTGACCCTACCTTATGAACAGTGGTGCTGTCATTTCATTAATCAGTGCTGAAATGAGATTCTGCACAGCAGCCATGAAATCACCTTTCGGGACTGAGTAATGAAATAACGGTGCCAGTGTTCATGAGGTTGGGTCCCAAAAAGCCCATGTTGAAAATCTGGTGCAAGAAAATTCCTAAAAATGGCCAAGAAATCAACACAAGTTCAAAATGCCATTGACGGCCATTATACAGCAGGAACTTTCATTCTTCAGTTTGCGCGTTCGGCTTTGAAAAGTGCAGTCATGTCCTGGTCCACAGAAGATCACAGCCGCTGACCTCCAGAAGTATGAGGAAAGGGGAGGTGTGTGGGGAGGTGGGTTCTCAGTGGGAGAGTGGGGATGGGGACGGAGACGTCAGGGATGATGAGGCACCAGTTTCTTTTTTACAGTTTAAAAAAAAAAGATGTTGGGGGATTGTTTTCTTCTTTTCAATTTTTTTTTTACTGAAGATATTGGGACACTGGGAGTGAGCTCTCCAGTGTCCTAGTGTTTTGTGAGGGTACACATCAGGGGACACTGGGAGTGGGCTTCCCAGTGTCCTGCACTGAAGGGTAAGTCACACAGCTGCTAATGTGGAAGGTGGGAGGAGGTGTCAGAGGAACAGATGGACTGGGGAGAGAGAGTGTGGCAGAAGCCACCAACATGTAAAGCCACACAGTGGTTAATGCGGAAGCAGGGTGGGGTCAGAGGAATGGATAGCGGAGAGACAGTGTGGTGGGTGGCACTGGCAGGAACCACCAATAACCATAACTCAGACATTTACATTAGTGTTAATTGTAATGTGCATGGCCGGAGTTACATCTACAGAAAGAAATTAAACACTCTTTCATTGGAGTGGTTCATTTCTTTCAACTAGAGAACATGCCACGTCAGCAAAGCAGAACTTGTGTCATGACCAGAGTGCCTGGTCATTGGTGTAAACTGCCAAGCCCATAGCAATTTTAGCTGTATTTGACTTGGCAGTGAGACATCTCTCAAATACCATATAGTCCCAAGAGGTTCCTTGTGCAAGCGCAAGTGAACACAAAAATGAAAGCTTTTAACTTTTGAGTGAGGTGATTACTGATTAGCCAGTAGAAATATGATCATAGCACTTTAATTCTGCCCCTGATGAACACCATTGAATGAAAGGAGGTGGTCACACAATTAAAATGTAGGACAATCTGAGATGTGTGGCCCAATTGGGGGAAGGGTATAGCTGCGATTCTGTAGTAGTCAATGGGTGGGGCCAGGGCTTACATTATCCACCAGTGCACAGTGAGGCTATTTGTATTCCTCTGTTCAAGTGACTCTGATGCATAGAAAGAGATAAAAAATAAATATGGATTTCATAATTCTATCCACCCAAAACTGATTTTCACAATCTTATTTTTGACTGACTCAAAAAGTAAAACACTGAAAATATGTCATGTCTTCAAATGTGGTTATTGTTTTAAATAGAAATATTGCAAGTTTTGAAAATGTGCATTTTCTTAGAAAACGTATTATGAAAATTGTGCATTTCATTCAAATTGCATCAAAATCCACATGATTAGCACAAAATAGCTCCAAAATGATGAGTTAGCATCAATGAATCGTGTGACCTCTAGCAACTTTAAATTTGTGCAAGCTGAAAAAAAATGTGCAGTTTTTCATAAAACAAATGTATTGCTGTGTACAAATTGGGCTTTCAAATATAATGTGGTCATTTTGTGAAACTGCACTGAAATTCACAAAAATGGGGCATTTTCACGAAATGCATACACAACGGAATTGTGCAATTTCACCAACCACTGCTTAAGACAACATCTTTGCAACCTTGCAATAGCCTCTTTCAAATGCAAGGAAATGTGGCTAGCCATGGAATGCCTCAGGGTGAATGATTCCAAGCAACAGCTTTATGTGGAGCTCAGCAATACCATGAATAGATTGGTGTTACCACTTAATAGAAAAGGACAGGACAAACGTCTTACCGAAAAGAAAAACACGCTGACACAAAATCTACAAATATGCCCTTTAAAATGCAGAACTAAACAGGATTAAGCTCCAAGTTGAGTCTTAGACTGCCAGATGGTTTACAGACTGTCTGCCTGCCTCTTCTCTGCTTCAAAAAATGGCAGGATAACATGGTCTGGTTTCAGTGACTGCAAAAACAGTATTCTATTGGTCATGAAACTTCTTTGAGATTTTGCAGTCTTACTGAGTATTAATCCCTAAATAGCGAATTCCATTCAGTATTTGGTTCGGATATACTTTACTAGTCATGGTATCTGGGAACTAATATGTTATTACTTACATAGCTCTATCAAATATAGTCTCTACTGGGGTAACATCAATGTTTGATTGCAGAATGGACCCCATTATTGAGCCAGGGCATGTTCAAAATCAATAAATCATCAATGTTTTAATCCGTAATGTTTGTTGAAACTATACATGTTTCCTTATTTAGCTTCTGCCAGTAGTCTGAGAGGGATCAGCATGTTTGGTAACATATTTACATATACCCTGAAGTTCTTTTTAATTGATCCTGTGGCTCAACAGATAAGTGAGACTTTTTCTGCCTCTTTTTCCAAATTGTTTTGTTCCCATTTGCATATCTTGATATTTAATAACCTCAAGTCCCTCCATAAGGAAAATGCTGCAGTACAACATACTTCCTGTGTAGTAATATCCATTACTATGGTGTGATGCACTATTTGGTAGCATGAATTTCTGTCCCACAGGAGGTAAATGTATGATAATAGCATGATACTATACACCTCTTTTGCCACATAAAAGGCTAGATTCTACCGTTCAGTTATTATTAGAACATCGCTCCACCCATCCCTCCCTCCCTCCTCCATAAGATCAGATACCAGATTGTGCCACATCCTGCATTCTGACTGCTTTTCAGCTTTATAACTGATTCCAAACATATTGCTGATACTTTAGTCCACTACAAAGCAAGCAATATATATGTATGTATATATATTTTTATATATATATCACATGACCATGCGTATATCAGAGCATGACCACACACCTGCAATTTTACCCCCTTCCAAAACAATTTTGACATATTATTAGATACATTAACCACTCTGAGGTGTGCAGTAGCCCTCTGATATATGCACGCCTTGGGTAGTTGACACTCTCAGCCTGCGGCCTCATGCGTACAACGCACACCAAGGCTTGTGTATATCAGAGCATGACCACACACCTCAGAGAGGTTTATCTATTACAGATATATATATATATATATATATGCATTAATGCACCAGTTATGATTGTTAGGGTTCAACTCAGTACCACAAAAGTAGGGAAATATAGTATTAAGGTTTCCAACCCTAACTTCCCACCCCATAACTCCAAACAGCAAAAGACCAGGACCACAAGGGCAACTACAGACAGCCATCATCAGGAAGGGCAAACAACATACAACTGTTTCCAGATGACAGAAATGCAGTAGCATTGATGTGCTACATTTGTAGATTCATACCTGTGTCATGCACACTGTAAGAATTACACACTCACTTCTGGTTGCAGCTAGAAATCCATGATACTTAAATTACAACACTGTATCTATTTACAGAAGCACATGTTCCTGCAGCCACAGCTAGAAGTCCACAATTCCCAAATTACATAAGTTCTTTTGTCTGTAGAAGCACAGGACCCTATGGGGCACTGCTTCTGTAGCCACAGCTACTCATGCTCACTGTAAGACATACACACAGTTCTGTCTGCAGAAACACAGGTCCCTGGGAGGCCTATGCTTCTGCACTCACAGGTGTAAGACATACACACCAACTTCTGGCAGCAGAAGCACAGGCCCCTGTGTAGCCTGTGGTTCCACAGCTGCATATGGAAATACATGGTACCCAAATTGCAATCGTACTTCTGTCTACCGCAGTGAGGCCAGCACTTATGCAGCCACAAATACTAATGAAAGCTATAAAACATACTCATGCAGTTGCGTCTGCAGAAACACAGGCACCTCTGAGATCTGTTCTTCTGCATCTGCAGATACAAATCCATAAAGGTAGCACATCAGTGCTACTGTATTTTTCTTATCCTTAAACAGATGTATGTTGTTTGTCTTACCTGATGATGGCTGTCAGTGGTTGCTTGTGTGGTTTTGTCCTTTTGTTGCTTGGGCTGGAGAGTCAGGGTTGGAAACTTTAATGTTACATTTTCCTGCTTATGTCACATTAAGCTGAACTTTAACTGGTGCATTAATGCAGTTTTTGCAATGAATTTCATTTCTTTTTGACACAGTGGAATCATATCCTTATTCATGCATATCCCAACAGATGCAGATTCACTGGAACCTCTGAGCTCTGCACCAAGGGAAATGTCCATCCGTGTACGGAAGTGTAGGGGCCTGCAGACCATGCAATTCCATGCAGCAATGGATGTCAAAAATTTGTGGGGCCATCTGGTGGAATACTGAAGCAAGGGGCCCCATGGGCCCTGAGCTTCTATATGACCACAAGTACAGATTCGAAGGGAAAGAGTTCATCTGTCAGATGAAGCACAGGGCCCTGTGGCACCCACAGGTGCAGAGGTACACAGTCCATGCCAAGAGAAGATTTCTGTTTACTACATGGTAGTTGGGCCTGTGTGGGGAACACTGCACTTTCCCTACCCAGGCTGGGGGGGGGTGTCTCATGACAACACTACCCCCCAGCCTTGACCCATTAAGCTGGATCATTGAGTTCACCCTCAAACTCAGCTCACTACCATGGGATCACAAAGCACTACCTGCTGGGGTAAAGGCTGGCACTTCACACAGGGATTCTTCATATTGGCCCCATGCACTATGGTGTGGAGTGGCTACACACCACATATCTGTGGTGCATAGCCAATCTGCACCCATTGTGCCACCCATACAGCCAGCTGTGGGATTCACTAACAGGGCACACGGCTGCACTGCCAGATTGCATGAAGGGCAACATGGTTGGGGGTATGTTGGGGGCATGCTCGCATTCCACACCATTCACAGAGGTGCAGAGTGCTGGGCACAGGAGGCACACCTTACACTGGGTAACACCCAGCTGTAAGGAATACATGCACCCTCAGCATGCTGCCACTGGTGGCAGCTTGGAAGTGGGGGCACTGCAGACCCCCCTACATGCTGCCACAGCCCATGGATCAGCACAGAGTGCTGGGTTGCTGGACCAGGCACCCTCCCACCCGAGCTTGCAGCACACATCGTGACCACCATTGTTCTCCATGCCCCGTGGGCGCAAGTGATCTATTCATGGACTGGGTCTGGGCATCTCCTTGGATGTGCACCTGGTCCGCAGATATGTCCTCCATGCACCTGCACAACAGGGGGACAGGCCACAGACAGGTGGTGGCTGATAGTGATTACTGGTCAGGGTGCACCTGTTCAAAGGTGCATAACTCCACGCACCTCTGGCACATATTACCCGCCCATATGTGCGTAGGTCCCATTATTATTATTTTTTTAATTTTGAGCCCAAATTTTCAAGATAATCATTTTATGACTCCTTATAAATATGACATGTGGAATGTATAGAATAGTGGACAAAATGTAATTTTGCATCACAAGTGAGAAACTTGTTTCATGCAGGATTTGAAGAATGACACCTGTAACATTTATGAGGTGTTGTGATAAAAAAAAATTGCTACAGTATGCTGAAAGTTTGGAGTGAAAATGTCAACATCAAGCACATTCATGACTTTATTGTTTTTTAATATTTTGACCCTAAATGTTGAACATCATCTTCTTATGGCCCCATGCCACAAACCCAAAAGGTGAACATTTTTAATTCCTACTTGAAATGTGGTTTCATGAAGCAACTGCAAGATCACTTTTCAGGCTGGATTTGAAAAATTTAACCTGCGTTGTTCATGAGGTGGGGTCCCCAAAAGGCCGTGTTGAAAGTGTGGTGAAAAAATATTAAAAATGAGTAAAGTTGTGAGTGAATATTAAAATATTTTGATGTTCATTCATAACTTGGTGAAGTTACCATATTTTTCCAACAAATGTTTACACATAGGGCAAGATCCACAAAGAGAAACTTTTAAAGTTTCCCTCCGCAACTGCCGTTGTGGACTGGAATCGTTCGCATCTGCAATGGTTGCAATTCACAGCCGGGGCAGTTGTGGAGGGTGCTATGGCAGGTTCTGCTGCCCATAGCAGTCTCCTGCAGCTGTGGTGCTGTCCATGGTGACAGCATCCACAAGCTGCCATATTCAGCGGAGCCGGTCGTACTCCGGCTCCACCTACGTGAATGCCCACAGCTGCAAGCCACCTGCTGCTTCGCAAGTGGTTTCCCACTAGCGCCAAAGTTTTCCCACAGCTGTGGGTCCTTCACCCCCTTCTGTGGATCCTGCCCATAGCCTTCTTGTGATGTCACCTCATGAACGCAGTAGGTGAAAATTTTCAAATCCCACATGAAAAGCAATTTTGTGGAGCAACTGTGAAATCATCTTTTGGTACAGATTTGAAAAATGTTACCTATCTTATTCATAAGGTTGGGTCACAAAAGGCCATATTTAAAATTGTGCATAAAAATATTTAAAAATGACCAACTTATGAGTAAAAGTTCAAAATACATAGAAATACAGTGCATTCATTGGACTTACCTTATTTTCTCATATTGTAGTCGTGGTTTTAGCAGGAAGTCATCTTCCCAATTAGAGAATAGATGTATGCTGTGGGACCATGTGTAGTTAGTGAGGGGGTGTGTAAGGGTGTGGGTTGGAGGGTAATGAGTATGGGGTTGGGTGGAGTGGGGGATGGAGGCCTAGATTGAATAGGGATCAGTTTCTTATTTTTAGGTTAAACAGTTCAAAAGAAACAAAAAAGATGATTGAGGAACAGTTTTCTTTTTTTCACAGGGGGACTGGTGCTGACTCTGGGGATTGAGCACCCCAGTGTCAGCATTTTCTCTTTGGCAGTATGAAGGGTGGTCCCCCCGGTGTAACCACTTATGTATTGAATGGGTTGGATAATCTGTAGGAGATGGGGTGGTGAAGCGGTACCAGGGGGTGGGCACCCTGGTTTGCATATTTAATTGTACAGTACATTCATAAAGATGAGAGATGGCTGGCTGAGCTGGGTAGAGGAGGGATTATAGTAACAAAAAAATGAAATGGAAAAGAAGTGGAAAGAATGCAAGGGATGGCTAAGCTGAGAAGGGAAGGGAGTATAAATTAATAAAAAGAAGAATCAGTGATGAAGAGAGAGGCTAGCTGAGCTGGGAGAGGAAGGGAGCATGTAAGTGACTTTTTTGGGGGGTGCAAGTCAAAAAAGAAATTCCCCAATCACACCACTTTGTTGTGCGACAGAGGAATTTTCAAGTCTGGATGGCTCCTCTCACTAAGTCGGGAACCCTGCATTTTGGGGAGCCCAGAAAACACAGTTCTAGGCCTAATTAAACAAAATCTGGTCAGATCCACCATGGCTGCATAATGAAGTTAGGGAAGTTGGGTGGAATTGTTAAGTAGGTTTGGGGAAACAACACAATGATTTGTAAGTAGTAAGATTTGTTTTAGTTTCTGTTCTAAGGAAGGCATACACATTATTAGGAAAATATATGGAGGTGTACCTTTTAATAGAAGGAATAGGAAGCGTACAAAAGAACCCCAGGGCAAATACCACTGATGTATGTGTTATCCTGGATGACATTGGCCAGACGGTCAAATTTTAAAGAAAACATAATTGCACATATACCAATAATGCAAAGCATCAAGGGAAATATATGCAAATCCCCATGATGGTAAAGAAGGTGTCAGTACACGAAAAAGTAATGGCTGGCATATGTTCAGCCTTGGGATTATTTACACAGTTTTATTATTTATTTATTTATTTATTTTATTTTATTTTTTTAAGAGAAACAGGTTTTATGCCCATGAGGTGACGTAAGTTATATTTAAGCAGTGTATTGATGTCAGGAAGTCAGGTGTAATGATGATGGACTGTTAGAGAAAATGTGATATTAACTTTCAGATGGGGTCGCCTTTGATAAGGGCAAGGTAGTTATGCTTGTGATAATGGGACTATTAGGAAAGTATGAGGTCTACGCAGAAGTGGAGTGCAAATATGCACAGTTTCATAAGTATGTGCTCAGAGTGCAGGCAAATGTGATATACAGGTTTGTTTTAGAAATAGCTAAAAATAGTGATACATGCAATTAATAGAAAGACAGATAATTACATAGACATATAGAGAGAGAGACATAGACAGGCAAAATAGGAATGGCAGTGAAGTATTAAAATGATGCCAACCCTACCCCTATCCTGCAGACATGGACAGGCATTGGTGTGTGCCTTTGGGCACTGCCCATAACACTCACATCATTTCACTTCACCCCACCCTGCAGACACAGACAAGAGTCGAGGTGTGCCTTGGGGTTTTCAAACTTTACACTCACCCCATTCCATAAGGAAATACACTGAAATGGGTACAGTAGAAGAGAATGGAGTGAACTTTTTGGCTGAAGAGTCAAAGGCACACCTCGATACCCATCACTAGCTGCAGGGTGGGGATGGGGGTGGAATGGCGTGAGCATTACTGTTGACAATCCCAAGTCACACCCCTGATGCCTGTTATTCCCTACAGTGCAGGGTGTTATGGTCAGAACCTCTAATGCCCTGGGCATTTCTTGGTATTTTCCCTCCAAGTTTTCAGCATGTGCTTTTTGTGACCCCACTGCATGAACAGTGACATTATCAGTTTATCAGCCGAAAGGAGATTTTGCACAGTGACTGTGCCATTTGGCACCACAGGTGCAAAAACACATTTTGAACAGGATGCAAAAAATGACAGCTGCACATGTCTTGCTTCAGTAACAGTAACACACACACACACACACACACACACACACACCCCAGAACACAGTGGCAAAATGAAGAGATTTGTCTATGAGCATTATTTTCTTTGCAAGTTGGAGCACGGGGGGGGGGGGTTAAGGCTGGAGATCAGTTATGGTCCATGACATAACCACATGGTCAGAATATTAAATATATTAAAACAAACATAAATGCAAAAGTAACCATTTCAAGAAGAAAATGCAAACTGTGACATGTAACAGTTATAGGGTAAGTTAGCATATCTGGACTTATTTGCTGCATATGCATCTCAATTGCTAAGGGGTCCTGACCATGTTTACCCTTCCTCAAGCCAAGCTAGCTACAGTACGTCTAACAATAACATGGATGGAAAAATTATGCCATATTTTCAACAAGAAGTTAGCATTTTAAAAAGACAGTGCTGTAGACTGAGAAGCAACTTGTGTAGGTGCATTCATCATGCTAGCCAAGATATGTTCTGGTTGCGTTCCATAAGGCTAACCAGTGGGAGAAGTAAGGGAAAAGGACAGAAATCTAAAATAGAACCATTTAACCTATTTGTGATTTTAAGTTGCATGACAGAAATGCGGCTTCCAGAACTGGACACCCTATTCCAAATGAGACCTCATCAGTGATCTACACAGTGACATCACCACCTCCTTCCTTCTGCTGGTAATACCTCTCCCTATACACCACAGCATTCTTCTGGCTCTCCTCATAGCTTTGGTACATTATTTAGCCACCTTAAGGTCATCCAATATGAGTACCCCAAAATCCCTTTCCATTTTGATGACCATCAAACCCCCCCCCCCCGTAATCATTTCCTTGGTTCCTGCAACCCTTCCTTATTCAGCAGGAAGTTAGCACATCTGGACTTATTTGCTGCATATGCATCTCAACTGCTAAGGGGTCCTGGCCATGTTCACCCTTCCTCAAGCCAAGCTAGCTGCACTATGTCTAGCAATAACATGAATAGAAAGATTATGCATATGAAAACTTGTTAATTGTGCTGTAACAGAGGAAGTGGTAAGAGCACTCACAAAAATCAGAGAGCACATGACTTTGATGAAAAAATGAAGTCCTTTTATTTAAATACAAAACTGCATATTACATGTGCACCAAGTCCCAAAAATAAGCAGTAAAAGCTGTACCAACACTAACATGTCCCCTGACCACTGTCGGGCATCATCACATTGAATCTAAAACATCACAGCAGTGCCCCCATATAAATAGTGATTACATTTCATGTTACTAATTAATTCTAACCAATCATAAACTAAAGACAATTTAGGTTTATTACTAAAAGCAATTTTCAATAAACATCTCTAGTAACCATTAATTCAGACTTGAAGTAGCAGCAAGGTTTGTGTGGAACTTTAAACTGCACATTTAAATCACACTGTTTCCTTTACATGGGTTACCACACCCATATATTGCTAGTTGCAGCACCTAATTTTATTTCATATTGCTACCTCACATTTCATTTAAATATTTCTGGCCTACAATCCATACAAAGAATCAAAAACTGTGAACAGAGGAAAAAGAAGGTGCAACTACAGCAAATGTCTTGAGCTGACTATTTCTTGTGAGATTTGGATAAAAAAAATGATGTTGGGCTCCAATCCATCTTTTTAAACTGCACTATTGCCATTTAAAACTAAAACAATTACCGCGCTCATGCATTGCTAGTTGCAACACCTCATTATATTGTGTTTTGCTACCTCATATTTTATTTAAATATTTCTGACCTATAATCCATATACAGAATCAAACAAATCCATAACTGGAGGAACAAAGAGGGTGCAACAACAGTAAATGTCTTGAGCTTCCTATTTGTGATGAGGGTTATATAGAAAACTATGTTAGGCTCCAACCCATCTGTATAATATACGATGTTCAACAAAGTTACCAATAACTTATTTTGTTTTATTTCCCTCAAATACAACCCCATTTTATACATCATGAATCCTTTGCACTTACAATACACAAAAATGAACTACTATTAAAGGCACTGCACTTATTGTGTTGAAGATGCAACCATGAGTTACAAATTTAATATGTAATATCCACAAAACCTTTTTTATATTTATTAACCTTTGTGCCTTAAACCAAAATAAAAAGGTCACCATCACAAGTCATGTTGCACCCTCAGGCACAAAAGAAATGGACATATATGAAACATTTTCCTAAAAGCATTCTGGAATTATCAAAACTCATTTTATATGTTAGCTATATCACCTCAACTTCATGGTGCAAATTATTTCTTCCTAAATTTCTTTAAAAATGATGCTAGATCAATGGCATCATTTAAACCCTGTATACATCTGCTCCCCAGTTCATAAATCCCAAAACGTTCTCATCTACCAATCATTTGTTCAATGCCCCCCCCCCAAATCAAGTCTAACCACTTCTATGCCAACAAAGTTAATCTTGTGGTTCACTCTACTATTACCTTTTATGTGCTGGACTATGGCATAAGTCATGTCATTTTTAGATAGGGCACACACATGCTCTCCTACCCTTATTTTAAAACTTCTTATTGTCCATCCCACATAATAAATCCCACAACTGCATTGAAGTAAATAGACTACACATTTGGTGTCACAGTTAATAAAGTGTTTAGTTTGTACGTACTGTCCTGTACGTGGATTAACAAATCCCTGACATGTGTGCATGTATTTACAGTAAATGCACCTCCCACGTCTATGTGTGCCCTCGGGGGGGCGCAGACTAAATTGCTTGCGTAAAGGTTCTGGACTTGGGACTGAGTTAGTTACCAGTAAATCTTTTAGGGTTTTACTCCTCCTGAATTCTATTTTAGGACCCTCCTGTACCAATTCTTTTAATCTCAGCTCTAATTGCAGTATGGGCCAGTTATTTGTTATAATTTCTTTTATTTTGTCACTTCGTTTGTAATATGTAGTCACAAAAGGGCAGTTATGGATTTATTTGATTCTGTATATGGATCATAGTTCAGAAATATTTAAATAAAATATGAGGTAGCAAAACACAATATAATGAGATGTTGCAATTAGCAATGCATGAGTGTGGTAATTGTTTTAGTTTTAAATGGCAAAAGTGCAATTTAAACAGATGGGTTGGAGCCCAACATAGTTTGTTATCCAAACCTCACAACAAATAGTCAGCTCAAGACATTTGTTGTAGTTGCACCCTCATTTTCCTCTATTCACAGTTTTTGATTCTTTATATGGATCATAGGCCAGAAATATTTAAATGAAATATGAGGTACCAATATGAAATACAATTAGGTGCTACAACTAGCAATATATGAGTGTGGTAACCCATGTAAAGGACAACAGTGTGATTTAAATGTGCAGTTTAAAGTTCCACACAAACCTTGCTGCTATTTCAAGTCTGAATTAATGGTTATTAGAGTTGTTTATTGAAAACTGCTTTTAGTAATAAACCTAAATTGTTTTTAGTTTATGATTGGTTACAATTAATTAGTAACATGTAATTGAATCACTATTTGTATGGAGGCACTGTTGTGATGTTTTAGATTCACTGTGATGATGCCTGACAGTGGTCAGTGGAAACATTAGTGTCAGTACAGCTTTTATCGCTTATTGTTGGGACTTGGTGCCCATGTAATATGCAGTTTTGTATTTAAATAAAAGGACTTTATTTTTTCATCAGAGTCCTGTGCTCTCTGATTTTTGTGGGTACTCTTACCGCTTCCTCTGTTACTTTTTGTCAAAATGAGCACCACAGTAAATTGCCTGGTGTTCCATTTCATTGTTTTTCTGTTAATTTTGCTGTACATACCCTAAGACTCAAAGTGTGTCTCCTTTGGCTGTCATGATGTTTGTGGTTAATTTGAAACAAAAAAATGTAACAAGACACTGGCCTCCACTGGAGATATTAAACAACAGAGCAAACCACACTCTGAGAAGATTGCCTTGGACAAGATGCAATACAAAAAACCCTGAATGACAGGTTCCAAGGAGTATAAACTCACCAGAAATGTTAGAAAAAATTCCCCTTCCCCATTCATTCACAGGTGTCAATGAATGTATTTGTTAACCATGCTGGCTCTTCTTTTTGCTTCCCTCATGGTAAAAATGTGAAACTATATTTGTGTTATTTTAAATGAGTGATAAATAGCCTGTCCAGGGGGATGACAGCTCTGATAGTTGTTCCAGTCTTTCTTTTCACTGATATAAACTGAGCCAGGAAAAAGTAAGTAGGAAAAAAAACAGCATTTTGTTTCTACAAGTAGTTGTTAACTGCAGCTGGTATTTTAAACATGTGCAAGGCAACTCCACTTCTCAAACTTAAAAAGAAAAAATACACCATCAAAATCTGTGTTTACCAAGTACTGTGTCCATGATTAAAATAATTTGAACCCAGTCCCCCCAAAATGTGCCCTCACATGAACCTGCATGATTTATCTGTAAAGACAATTTAAAAATGTATTTCTAAATGCATTACAAACACCAATGCTTTCAAGGTTTTGAAACCACTAAAAAGACAAACTATATATATATATATATATATATATATATATATATATATATATATACATATATATATACATATATTAGAATATGGTAAACAAATATTGTTAATCCCAAAAGGTGAACTTTGGTTTTAGTATATAAATGTTTAAGAAATACCTGAAAGCTATTTTCCTTGGAAGCTGTAGTTTCAGACACTTCTTAGTCTTTCCTTTTGAGACACCAGGTGACTCTGATAATCATTTGTTCCAAGGGTTTTTAAGTCAGTTTGAAGGCATTAATTAACTTCTGTCCTCCTAGTCCTTAACAAAATGTGGGGACTCCACAGACTTGTTCTGTTCCTTGGTCCAGATCCCAAACTAGTGAGTCTTGTTTCAACATGATATATCCACCTCATACCCCTCCCACATGAATAAAAAAAAGGTAGGGGTGGATCTTTAGGAGCTTCTCGGGTGGAGGTGGGGTGGATCTTACTCCCCCCCCAAAAAAAAACAATGCTGCCTCCCACTACTCAGGTTCCAGTTCCTGTACCACCCATTTAAGAAAGAAAATAGAACCCTTCAACCATTGACTAACATGAAAGTGTATTTATTTGAGGGCGGAAAACATTTCTTGGAGGAGGGTAAGGCAGAGGAGACTATTTACACCTTCAGTCAGTTCCACAGACAGAAAACATGACATCACCCCTTTTGTACATGCAAAACATCTTTAGGCTCCACCTACTGCAGCCTTAGAAAACACCAGAATCTAGCTAAGTGGGTCCCACTTAGATTCAGGTTTTTTTTTTTTAGGGGGGAGATATCATTTTTCAGTGTTTTCCAACAAAACAAGATGGCAGCTGTCATGACTGGAAAAAGTGTTTTCTGTGTCATGAGAAATAAGTGATAAGAAAGCAAAATGCTCTTGCGATACAAACATTTTCTTGTTGTATCAGATGGTTATTCAAAGACCCTACAGAGCATGCTCAGAAAAAAAAGTTAAATCTTTTTATCTCTGGAACCAATTAATATTTTTCACAAAACATTCGAAAAGGCACTAACTTGGCACAGGCCACTTCTACCTTTACAGTTCTGGAAAAAAAAATCATTACCATCAAGGCTGTAGGAGACCTCAAACAAAGTGTAACTAGTACAGGAAAACTGCATTCCATGATAAATTGACATTCTGTATCTTGGAAACTGCACAAGCTGCTATCATGAAACTGCTGACATCTCAAGAACATACCTCTGACACAATGCATGCTAACTTTTGGGCAATTTTGTTGAACACCATCAAAGTTAATAAGGTGCAAAACTGGGCTTTAACATTAAACACCCTAACATGGATGGGCCTCTTTTTCCCATAGAAAAAAAAATGCTGCACAATACTCTCATCAATTAAATCCATAAACCCATTACTTAAATCTACAGTATATACCACAGATATTAAAGCTATTTGTAACAGCAAATAAATCCATATACCACAGCAATAAAATGTATATACCACAGTCATAAACAAGCATTTGTCAATGCCGAATGTTGTCTCGCTGGCATTGGCATTGGTAGTGCTGGAGTTAGAGAAGCATAATAGGAATGGCAGTGAAGTATTGAAGTGATGCCAACCCCACCCCCATCCTGTAGAGACCGACAGGCTTTGGGGTGTGCCTTTGGGTCATCAGTTATAATGCTCATGCCATTGTACCTCAACCTACCCTGTAGACACTGACAACTGTTGTGGTGTGGTTTGGGGTCTTTGGGTGTTATACTTATCCCATTCCATATGGAAATATGCTCAGGTGAATGTAGTATAGGAGAATGGGGTGAACTTTGTGGCCGAACAGTGCAAGGCACACCACAATGCCTGTCACTGGCTGCAGGGTGTGGGTGGAATGGAGTGAGCATTATAGCAGATGATCACAAGTCACACCCCTGATGCCTGTCAGTGTCTACAGGGTGGGGTGCTACAGTTGGTAAACCCTAGTATTGTAGACATGTGTTGGTATTTTCACTCCAAATTTTCAACATGGGCTTTTTATGAGCCCACCTCATGAAAAGCGGCACAATCAGTATGTTAGTTGAAGGGTGGTTTTGCACAGTGGCTATGCCATTCGGTGACACTGGAATGAAAACACATTTTGGGCAGGATGTGGAAAATGACAACTGTATTGTTCATGAGGAAGTGTAAAAAAATGGCAACATTGTAAATCTGGAGTGAAAATATGAAAAATTGATGAAGTCATGAGCATGCATAGGAACTGTGCAACACACATCTGTGACCCAATTATTTTGGGGAGTTTGTTAGCCACATTTTTAACACAGGCATTTTGGGACTCCCCTAATGAACAGTGGAGCTGAGATTTTGTTAATCTCTCCCAAAAGTTGATTTCCCACAGTGACCCACATTGTGCGCCACAGGTGCAGAAACACATTTTGAGTAGGATGTGAAAAATAACAGCTGTACTGTTCATAAAGAGGTGTGAAAAAATGCCAGTGTTGAAAATCTGGCATGGAAATATTGCAAATTTGTGAAGTTACAAGGGTGCGTGGGAACTGCGCAATGCATACTTGTAACACAGTCATTTTATGGACTTTGGGCACCAAATGTTCAATATAGGCATTTTAGGACCTCTGCTCATGAACAGTGTCACCGTCATTTCCTCAAACTGTCCCAAAAACTGATTTTGCACAGCGATCATGCTATACTGTGCCGAACACGCAAAAACACATTTCAGCCAGGATATGTAATATGACAGCTGTACTGTTCATCTGGAGGGATGGAAAAATGCCAATTTTGAAAATCTGGAGTGAAAATATTACAAATTCACGAAGTTACTAATGTGCATGGAAACAGCGCAACGCACGCTCATAAAACAGCAATTCTGGGGATTTTTTTCACCAAATTTGCAACATAGGCTTTTTGAGACCTTCCCCCAATGAACAGTGGAACTGTCATTTCATTCCTCAGTTCTGAAAGGTGATTCTGGGCAGTGATCATGAAATCACCTTTCGGGACCGAATAATGCCATGACGATGACTGAATTCATGAGGAGGGGTCCCAATAACCCCATGTTGAAAATTTGGTGCAAAAATTCCAAAAACAATTCCTGAGATATGCACCAAAGTTAAAAAAAAAAACATTTATGCCATTATACAGCTTACCGGCATTTCTTCAGTTCACGGTCGGCTTTGAAGAATGCAGACATGTTTCCGGTCCACCGAAGATCATCACGCTGGGTTCCAGAGGTAAGTATGGGGTTGTGGGGAGGCAGGGTGCAAAGAAGGTGGGTGCGGGTTGTGGGAGTGGGCAGGGAGACGACGAGGGACCATTTTCTTCTTTCTCAGGGTTAAAAGGAAGAAAAAAAAACATCACAGGACGGTTTTTATTTTTCAGGGGATTTGGCATGCTGGGGTGGGCTCCCAGCATGCCACCTAAGTGTTTTTGGGGGATGCTGTAGCTAATGGGGGATTGGGCACCCCTGTCAGCACACAACAAAAGTGGGGGGAAGAGCCAAGGAGGATTGGGCACCCCCTCGGCATATAAAAATTGGGAAGGTGCATTATGCTGACGGGGAGTAGGCTCCTTCGTCAGCACATACATAGGGTCACAGCATGCCAAAAGGGGATTGGGCACCCCAGAAGTTGGCATTGTGATGCCATTTGTAATCTATTTTTCACCAGGGAAAGCATGTTGGGAGGTCCACTGCGTATGGAAAGCTTTGCTCACATTGTAGCGGACCTTTCTTTAGATGTGCTCGCCACTTTATGTATACATGGTGTGGCACTGGCATGCAGGCTTATTGGGGAATGAGGGATGTACCTACTGATGCATGCCCTGCATTCGCCCAACAGTGACTGCGCCTCTAAATCTGCTACTACTGCAATATGTTGGCTGCACATGGGTGAGCCAACATATAAATAACACATTTAAATAAACTACTAATGGTATTTCTGTGCTGCAAGCTTTGCCTTGACCAGCTTCATGTATCATATAAAAACAAGCATTTGTCAATGCCGAATGTTTGCTTGCTGGCATTGGCATTGGTAGTGTAGAAGTTACAGAGCTGCATAATAGGAATGGCAGCGAAGTATTGAACTGAAGCCAACCCCACCACCACCCTGCAGAGAGTGACAGGCATTGGAGTGTGCCTTTGGGCCATCAGGCATAACGACCACACCATTTCACCACACCCTACCCTGCAGACACTGACAAGTGTCAAGGTGTGCCTTGGGGTCTTTGGCCCTTATGCGCACCCCATTCCATCAGGAAATACGGTGAGATGGGTGTGGTATAGGAGAATGGGGTAACGTTTGGGCCCGAAGAGTCTGAGGCACACCTTGATGCCTCTCACTGGCTGCAGGGTGTGGGTGGGGGTGGAATGGTATGAGCATTACAGGCAAGAATCCCAAGTCACACCCCTGATACCTGTCATTCTCTACACGGAGGGGTGTTATGGTCGGAAACCCTAACGTCTCAGGCATTCATTGGTATTTTCACTCCAAATTTTCAACATGGTTTTTTTGTGACCCCCACCTCATGAACAGTAGCAATATCAGTTTGTTATCTGAAAACTGCTTTTGCACAGTGACTACGGCATTTGGCACCACAGGTGCAAAAACACATACCGAACAGGATGTGAAAAATGATAGCGGTACTGTTCATGGGGAGGTGTAAAAAATGGCAATGTTGAAAATCTGGTGTGAAAATCTTAAAAAAACTGGTGAAGTCACGAGCGTACATAGAAACTGTGCAACACACACCCGTAATGTAACTAGTTTGGGGATTTTTTTACAGCAGATTGTTAACACAGGCATTTTGGGACCTCCGATCATGAACAGTGTCAGTGTGATTTTCTTTATCTGTCTCGAACAATGATTTCCTACAGCGACCACGCATTTCTGCGCTGAAAGTGTGATAACACATTTCGGCCATGTTGTGGAAAATGACAGCTGTACTGTTCATAAGGAGGTGTGGAAAAATGCCACTGGTGAAAATCTGGACTGAAAATATTACAAATTCATGAACTTACAAGGCTGCATGGAAACTGCGTAATGCTCACTTGTAACACAGTCATTTTATGGAGTTTTGTCACCACATTTTCAACATAGCCATTTTCAGACCTCTGCTCATGACAAGTGTTACTGTGATTTTCTTTATCTGTCCCAAACATTGTTTTCGCACAACAATTGTACCATTGTGCGCTACATGTGCGGAAACAAATTTTGGGCAAGATTGAAAATGGTAGCTGTACTGCTCATAAGGAAGTGCAGTAAAATGGCACTGTTGAAAATCTGTGTGCAAATATACAAATTCTAAAACTTGTAGCGCCATGTAGGGAACTGGCGCAACGTATGCTCCTAAAATAGCGTCATTTTTGGGATTTTTCACTAAATTTTCAACATCGCCATTTTAACACTCTTCTGCTCATGACCAGTGTCACTGTGATTTTTTAATGTGTCCCATACATTGATTTCAAGACAACCGACTGCACCATTGTGCGCCACATGGGCTGGAAACACGCTAGGGCTTAGATGTGAAAAATGACAGCTGTACTGCTCATAAGGAGGTGTGGTAAAATGGCAATGTTGAAAATCTGGAGGAAAATATTGAAAATTTTATAACTTACGAGTGTGCTGTAGGGAACCTGCAATGCATGCTCGTAAAACAGTCATTTTAAGGAATTTTTTCACCAAATTTTCAACATAGCCATTTTAAGACCTCTGCTCATAAACAGTGTCACTGTGATTTTCTTAATTTGTCCTGTACATTAATTTCGCACACCGACTGCACCATTGTGCGCTACATGGGCAGAAACACATTTTGGGTGAGATGTGAAAAATGACAGCTATACTGCTCATAAGGAGGTTTGGTAAAATGGCAACGTTGAAAATCTGGAGTGAAAATATTGAAAATTCACGAATTTATGAGCATGCGTAGGAACTGCGCAACGCATGCTCATAAAACAGTCATTTTTAGGAATTTTTCCACCAAATTTTCAAAATAGGCTTCTTGAAAGCCCAACTTATGGACACTGGTAGTGTCATTTTATTAATCGGTCCCGAAAGATGATTTCGCACAGTGACTGCGAAATCACCCTTCAGGCCCGAATAATGCCATGACAGTGACAGCATTCATGAGAAGGGGTCCCAAAAACCCCATGTTGAAAATTTGGTGCAAAAATTCCAAAAAATGCCGAGATATGCAGCAAAGTTGAAAAAACCCTATCTATTACATTATACAGCTTACCGGCATTTCCTCAGTTTGCAGTCGGCTTTGAAGAGTGCAGACGTGTTCCCAGTCCACCGAAGATCATCACGCCAGACTCCAGAGGTAAGTATGAGGTGAGGGGTGTGTGGGAGGCAGGGTGCACAGTGGGTGGTGCGCGGGTGGGGGCAGGGAGACTGCGAGGGACCGCTTTAAATTTACAGGTTTTTTTTAATTATTAAGATGACGCAGGACGCTTGCCACGCTGGTGGGCTCCTAGCATGGCAGCTGGAAAGGATGTTTGGGGACTGGAGCCGACAGGGATTCTGCACCCCGTCAGTCATCTGAGGCTAGTGCCACGCTGGGGTGGGCTCCCAGCGTGGCAGCTGTAAAGCTGTTTGGGGGCTGGAGCTGGACGGGGATTGGGCACCCCTTGGCCCATATGGACATGTGCCACACTGGGGTGGGCTCCCAGCATGGCAGCTTTAATGCTGTTTTGGGGGGCTGGAGCCGGCTGGGGATTAGGCACCCCCGTCGGCCATATGGACATGTACCACGCTGGGGTGGGCTCCCAGCATGGCACCAGGAAAGCTTTTTTTGGGGCGGCGTGGAGCAGATGGGTCATTGGGCACCCCATCAGCTATACTGTATGTGCTTGGGGGGGAGCGTCAGCATGCAATATGCATGCCTGCATGTTGAGGGGGGGAGCTCTGCTCACTGAAGCAGAGCTCTCCCTTTCAACTGTATGCCACTGCATTTTCAGCTGTCATAGACAGCTGGAGCAGTGATTGGTGCACTGTGACCATGCCTGCAAACACACTGACTGAATTGGAAGAGGCTGACACACCTCTGGAAAACTCGGATGATGGCACTATGTTTCTTGCACATGCGTGCAAGCAAACATAAAAAGGCGAGGTCATAATGCCACTCAACAATAAGCCTCATGGCTAACTACCGCATTAGCCCCCTGAAGGTATTATATCCTTGTATGCCACACTTTGCTAGCATTTGTTCAGTATATATTCTCAGTGCAGTACAATTTTCAAGAGGTTTGGAAATCCTTTTATACTAGATCTGCTTATGATATAGGAATATGTGTCAAGCATATCTCACATCATATACAGTATACTGTAAGTCAGCAGCCTCGATATCCATAAGCTCTATAACAGAGGTAGTTGCTTTTATATCAGAAACATTTGAGTGTGGACAGGATGGACCCTTGACCTCTTTCTTCCTGAAAAATTTTTTTTATATTCATACAATATATATGTATAACATACTACCAGTAATAGTCGGGTGCAAATAGCATACCTAGCAAATGCTGGGTTCCAGTGTCAGCTCAGTTCATTACTTGAATAGAGATATTATTCTCAAGTGCAGCAAGAGCGTCAATTAACTCCATTTTGGAAATACAGCATTTCCCAATGTAAGGTAACATTTTCAGTGGCCATCTTTTGTTCTACAAAGAGATAGCAGTCTTACATCACTGGACATACACAAAGAAAGGCTTACTGTGCATGACAGGAACTTACATATATAATGGACTACAATACCCACATGTATAAACTACAACTCTGATCAACTTCCTACCATATATACCCATGTATATACTACCATACATGTCCATGCATTTACTACACTCCTCCCCCTTAGACAGAAACTTGTCTAAAATGCTTCAACAATAACTTTCCTAACTTCTGAGTGGAAGTAGACTGTTCGGTACCCAGAAACAAGTTCACGGGATTATTCTGCCCCTTGTGTAGAACTCGTCACTAACTAACAGTACAAGTAAGGGTTCACTTACACAGAGGTACGAGTTCATTACATGACTTTAAAGGTCAAGTCTTTGTGGTGGTCTTCGGTGCCTCAGGGGATATTTATGGGCTGGAATAACTGCTGCTGATGGAACAGGAGATTCATTATTATTGTTTGGCACCGGCTCCGGTGGAACTTCATGGGTATGAGCAAAGTCCTCTGTGTCACTGTCCTAAGATGGAGTGACATTTTCTGCTGCATTTGCTGAAACCTTGCAATGTAGCAGGTGATCCTCATGTAGGTGAACAAGTCACTGTCTCACACAAACTGCATAAGTCAAAGATCTATGTGTTTCAATCACTATCCCAGGAATCCAAGAACCCTTGGGATGTCTACAGTGTCGAACTATCACCCTCTCCCCGGATGAAAAATTCATACTGGCTTAGAAGACTTGTCATGACCAAGGCCACTGGTTTACGGTGATTAAAACAATGAAATTCCATTTTCAAGACTTCAGATTCCAGAATTGCACTGGTGATTGTTACTCTAATTTCCAGATTTTACCAGGATTCTGCTATCATTCTTTTAGTATGTGCAAAAATAATTGGAATAAAAAGAAGGCTTAATATACAGAGCATTACATAAAGCAAATTGAAAATTGTACAGGAAGGAATTATAAGAAAAATGCAAGTTTTTTGTAGATTTGCTGATCTGACACAAAATGCCAAATTTCATGAAATCGTTGTTTTAACCGGTGTTCAGGCAGCTCTAATTCCAGAATTTTATTGGGTTTTGTGGGAAAAAACAAAAATCAGTGGCCTTGGTCAAGACCTTTTTGCTGTTGTAGTTGATGCTTTGCAACAGTCTTGGCCAAGTCTGGCTTGAGTAATGACAAACAGGCATGAGGCTGATGTTTTCAGAACAGTTCAGCAGATTTTCGCTCTGTGACTGTGTGAGGAGTGTTTTTGTAAGCAATCAGAAAATGAGCCAGCCTTTGAGCTGTAGGTACATGCCATGAATCAGGTTTATTCCAAGCTTTTTTGAACGTCTGTACAGCTCTTTTAGCTGCATCATTTGATGCTGGATGGTAAGGAGGAGTCAAAATATGTCAGAGGCCATTCTGCTTTTAGAACAGTTTAAAGACATGGGAAGAAAATTGGGGACCATTGTCAGACACTAACTCCCGTGGTAGTCCATAAGAGGCAAAAAGTTGTCTCAAAAGGTCTATAATCTTTTCAGTAGTTGTGACTTGTGTGGGTAAGACTTCAAGCCATTTGGAGTGGACATCAGTTACTACCAAGAAGTGTTGTTTGTCCACCTCAGCATAGTCGACATGGATACGGTCCCATTGTGTGGTAGCCCAGGACCAAGGAGCAGGGGAGCGGTAGCAGGTTGGTTGCAGACAGCCGCACATGACGCATATTGGTTGACAAGATGTTGGATATCTTGATCAAGTCCTGACCACCAGAGGTATCCTCTGGCCAAGGCCTTCATTCTAGAGATTCCAGGATGACTGTCATGTAAGTCAGAAGTAACCTCTTGCAGAACCTTTGAGGTATTACAACTCAAGTTCCCCACAGAACACAGCCTTGCTCTTTGGATAACTGGTCCTTCTTGTCTAAGAAAGGTCTGAGGGTTGGGTCTCTCATGAAGTTAGACCAACCATTTAAGGTGAAATCTAGGACTTTAGAGTGGACAGGATCTCACCGTGTCTCTGCCTCAACATCCTGTAAAGCAATTGGTAAGTTCTTGAGATGTGAAAAATGGAATACTGTTGCATCATCTTCCTTCACAGTAGCATCCTTGCATGGCAGTCTCAACAATGCATCTGCATTTGCATGATCTTGGGAACATCAGTATTCAATGTCATAGTCATATGCCAGCAAAATCAGGGCCCATCGCTGCATCCGGAGTGCTGCAAGAGTTGGTATTGCAGCCTTTGGCCCCAGAATTGCCAGTAGAGGCTTGTGATTCGTTAGCAGAGTAAATGTCCATCTGTACAAGTACTAATGGAACTTCTTGACACCAAACATTATGTTCAATGCTTCTTTCTCGATCTGAGCATAGTTTCTTTTGCTTGAGGACAATGTCTGGGAAGCAAAAGAAATTGGGTGTTCTTCTCGAGAACGTAACACATGTAAGATAACAGCCCCCACTCCATATGGTGATGCATCGCATACCAGCCTCAGAGATTTGGCTGAGTCATAGTGCACTAACCATTTGCTGCCTAGCAGATGTTTTTTTGTAAGCCTGGAATGCTTCCTCACACTGTGGGGACCAATTCCATTGAGCTTCTATCAGTAAAAAGTCATGGAGTGGTTGCAACATTGTGGATAGATGAACTAGGAACCATCCATAGTACTTCAAGAGGCCTAAGAATGATCTTAACTCTGTCACATTTGTTGGTGCAGGTGCCTTGACTGTAGCATCCACCTTGTCGTCTGTTGGGTGCAGGCATTGGGCGTCGATCTGGTGACCTAGGTACTCAACAGAATTTTGCAGAAATTGGCATTTTGACAGCTTCACTCTTAGTCCATACCATTGCAGTCTGGTCCGAACATGGTCCAGGATTGTCAGATGCTCTCCCACTGTGGATGCGGTTACCAAGATATCATCCATAAAGCATACTGCATGGTCCAGTACATGCAGTATCTGGTCCATTGTGTTCTGGAAAATTGCTGGTGCTGTGGAAACTCCATATGCCAAGCGATGATACTGGTAAAGTCCCTTGTGGGTGTTAATGGTAAGATATGGTTCTGACTCTGGTTCCAGTTCCAGTTGCTGGTATGCAAAGGATAAGTCCAACTTGCTAAAGAACTTGCCCCCTGAGAGTGTAGCAAACAAGTCCTCTGCATCAGGTAATGGGTATAGATCTTGCTGTATACATTGGTTCCTCAAATTCAGGCACTCTGCCAATTGTAGTCATGATAGCTGTAGCTACTGGTACAGTGAGTGCTCAGTAGCTACAGTGTCTACACACAAAACAGAAAATGTATTTTTCTGGCTTTCTGCTCTCAGTGTGTGATGCAATTTATGTGGTGTGCTTCAAGAGCCTTTTGCTGTGCTACTATAGTCAGTGTCTGAGGACATACAGTATAGCAGCTGAGATGAAGCAAAAGAATGTTAGCTTTCAGGTTTAAGTCATAAATCATGTGCCTCATGTATACCTGCTATTAGGAGTGTTGTATGTTTTTTAATACGTCAAAGTAGCAATTAGCTCAATCAATCAATCAAAATCTTTATTTATTCAGGCAATCACCGTTGAGCAAGCTCATTTGCAAGATGGACCTGATACATAGGTATACAAATTATAACAGTACAATCCAGACAAAGTACAATATGTGCAGTACAAATGATACAAGGAACACAGTGGTACAGTACAAGGAATAAATAAGGCATTAGTGGGTGAACGTGTACAGGATGGTTTGACTAAGGGACCATCTCAGGTAAAAGGAGGTAATGGCCTTTCCATGAACTTGATGGAGACATAAACTATTGTGTTTCAGATAGTCAAGCCTGTCCACTGGAGGGCCAGGCAGGCAGGAAATACAGGGGAGGGTAGGGTGGCAAAGGGCAACAAGGTGGGGGACAGGGGTTTTGACATAAGAGAACACGTGTAGGTGAGGTAGCTCAAAGCAGGAGAACTCCAGGAGGCGTAACATAGCAGGTGGACATATAAACCCAGGCCAGCCAGCATGCAGGTTTTTTAGGGGCAGTGAAAACAATTACAGATTTCTTTAACTAAGAGGTCATATAAGGTCTTGAAGGAGGATATGCTGATCAGGGAGCTAAGCTTCAGAGTTTTTTGTAGGGTATTCCACAAGGGTGGCAGCGCAAAACTCATAGCCATTCTCCTGAAGCATGTTTTCAGCCTGTGAACCTTCAAGAAAATAAAGGATGAGCTTCTCAGAGCATAGCCTCCAGGTTTGTAGAGTTGGAGACAATTGGAGATATATGGGGGAAATTTCTTGTTGATGGCTTTGAATGTCTAGAGTAAAGCATTCCTGTTTCTCCTGAAATGGAGTGAAGGCCAACCCACAGCTGTATAGACAGCACAGTGATGGGTGGCATGAGGTAGACCAGTAATGAATCTTAATGCCCTGTGATACATCATATCCAGTTTAACAAGGTGCGATGCAGGGCAGTGGCTATAAAGGAAGTCAGCATAATCAACCAAGGAGAGAAATATGGTTTGAACCAGCCGTCATTTGGCCTTGCTGGTGAGGTAGTTGTTAATCCTAAAAAAGAGACCAAGCTTCTGTCTTAATTTCTTTGGGATGTCTTCCATGTGGTCTGTGAAAGAAAGTTTATAATCAAGCCATACCCCTATGTACTTGAACTTGCTAACAAATTCTAGGTTTTCACCCAGGATTGTGTTAATTTGTGGGACAGTGCCAGTAGTGGCTGGGTTTGCATCCAGTAGAAAGGGAGAAAACAGCATAGCCTTGGTTTTCTTAGTGTTTAATAACAGTTTCTTTCTTAAGGAGTTGGCTTCGGAGAATGTTGAATTCCAATTGTAAGTCTTTGCAGGCTATTTCGGATGAGTAGCGACTAAGGTAGAGGACCGTGTCATCTGCAAAGAGATGAATACTGGCATTGGTTATGTTAATATCAATGTTGTTCACATAGATTGCTAACAGTAGTGGACTCAGGATCGAACCCTGGGAGACCTCTCTTTGAAGAGGTTTGAGGGGGGAAAGTTCACCATCTGACTTTACTTGCTGCCATCGGTCAGAGAGGTAATCAGCAAATCAGTGAAAGGACAGTGGATCCAGTCCTATGGCTTTAAGAGAGAAGAGGAGCAGGTCATGGTCGACAGTGTCAAAAGCCTTGCTCAGGTCTAAGAACATGGCACAGACAAATTTCTTATTTTCCAGGTCTCAGTGCCCAATCATTGGTAACTTTAGCTTGGGCTGCGATAGTGCTGTGCTGTGCCCTAAAGCTGTATTGCATAGGATTTAGAAGGTTCATAGATTCTATGTATTTTTTCAGTTGCTTGTTTACAATTTTTTCCAGTAGTTTGGACAGCATAGGAAGTAATGAAATTGGTCTGTAATTGTTTAGATCACAAGGGTCCCCAGATTTGAACAAAGGGATAACATGAGCTGTTTTCTATAAGGATGGGAGGGTACCGTGGGACAGAGAAAGATTAAATAGGTGGGTAATATGTGTGGACAGGATGTGGAAGGTGACTTTTAGAAAGTAAGGATCCAGATAGTCAGTGCCTGTGCTTTTCTTAACATCCAACTTTAGTAGGAGTTCTTCAACCTCCTTCAAGGAAGTATGCTGGAGGGAGAAGACTGAGTTGGTTAGAGGAGGTTCCAGGCTTTGGGCATCCAGTTGGGAATGAAGGGAATTTGCAGGCGAGTGTCAAAAACAAGGCCTGCAGTGGCAAAGATTTTGTTAAAACCATCCAGGATTTCCATTTTGTCGCAGGTTGTGACACTGCCAGAAATTATCTTTGCAGGCAAGGAATTAGCCAGTGTGTGACCAGACATATCCTTAATGGATTTCCAAAATTTGGAGGAACTCCTGGAAGCAGAGTCCAGTTCCGTGCAGAAGTAGGAAGCCTTAGCTTCTCTTATCAACTTTGATGCACTCATTCCTAGCTTTTCTGAAGTTACACCAGCCCATCGGATTTTTAGTGGTCCCTGCTTTTTTCTAAAGCTTGTCTCTATTCAGTAAAACTGATTTAAGTTCAGGTGTGAACTAGCGACAGGTTCTTCCCCTTACCCTAGTTTTTACGAGTGGGGCATGCTTATTTAAAGCCACAGTTATAATTTCAGAGACAATCTCGTAGGCCAACTGTACCGAGTTGGCAAGGTAAAAATCCTGCCAACGCGCTGAGAACTTTAGCTCATCAAGGTAGACAGACAGATAAAAGTGGCGCCTGACCCTCTTATTGGTAAACCTTGACATGAAAGGTGGGTTCTGAACCGACCTTATGATAGCAATAACACAATGGTCGCTAATGTCTGTGAAAAAAACTCCTGCATGGGAGAATAGGTGTGGTTTGTTTACTAGAATGACATCCAGCAGCATACCGTTGACAGGAGACTTTATGTTAGGGCATGTAGGTTCTCCAATAAGTTGAGATAGGCCATGGGCATCGCAAAACTCCTTAAGGGGTGCAGCAGCATGGGACAACCAGTTGAAGTTTAAGGCTCCAAGGATAATTATTTTGAGGGGCCAAGCTCAATTACATTGGTTAGGTAGGTAAGGATTTGAAAACCAGCAGAGGGAGATCTGTAGCAACCTATGACACAATAGGGCAGAGGATGGGGATATCTCCAACTTTAAGACCAGGCATTCGAATTGGTTAGCAACAGAGGACAATTCTAGGCATGTAACCATGTATTTGTTCATAACATATATGGCCACACTTCCCCCCAGTTGGCCTCTTCGGCTCTGAATAAGGAATATTCAGAGATTTTAATCTCCCTATCAGGCGTAGATGGTCTGAGCCAAGATTCAGAGATCACTAATACATCTGGTTTGGTATGACATATCCAGGCCTGGATAAATGTGAACTTTTTTAACAGGCTGCATATGTTCATGTGGAGGAATTGCATACCTTTCAGGTTTGCTAGGTCCGAGGGAGAGGTGAGAGTTTTTGCTGGCCAGGATTAAGTTCGACATATCCAGAGCACAGTAGAAGGAGAAGGAGAAGCTTCCTAAGGGTCACAAGAGATATTTTAAACATTCTAGTCCATGGGAGTCTGCTGCGTGTGTCAGGCCAGGTAAAAAGGTACCCATAATTAGGCCTGTACCATCCTAGTGCCCCGGACACCAATACCCAGACTGGGAGATATGGGGGCGGGTGTTTGCTTGGTGAAATGGTGAGCATAGTCTCTGGTGTCAGTTCTACATCAGTCCCACCTCTGTGCACAGTTCTAATAAGAGGCTGCAAGTAGGGAAGCCTGAGGGCACAAAAAGAATTATATGAAGAGAAGCGATGTGCACAGCACCTGCTGGAAGAATATAGTCTCCCCTAGTAGCCGAATGGGTGGGCTTGGGCACTATATAGGGCAAAAGTAGGAGAAGAAACAGAGTGCAGAGCCAGAGGGGCACTGTCATGGTTAAGCCTTAAAAATGACAGAAGAAGCTAGGCCTCCAACCCTTACCTTGTAAGCTTGATAAGCAACCTACACTGCTGCCTCAGGGATTCAACAGAGTAAGGCTAAGAAGACATAGATGTTTACTTATTAATTAACTTATTGATTTTTCTGGCAGACTAGACCAGGTACATAGGGCAAGAGTCTGCAGCCTAAGCCGCTATCAGTGTGGGTCAGGAGCCCAAGGGCAGAGTACCACAGTAACTGAGTATTCATAGGAAAAGTTTTGTAAGGCAGGCAGCACCAGGATAGCGTCAATGCTGAGGAGACTGGGATCAGTCAGGAACCTATCATGAAGTGAGCTGTGACTGTCCAGAGGCGGGTAATGAGGGGGACTGAGGAGCCTATAGGTCCTAGGAAGGAGGCTAGGGGGCATGGGAGTGTCGAGGGTGTGGTGCAAGCATATTTAATAAGTGGTGGAGGTGGGGGATGTGTGGGCAGGTGAAAATCTATGGCTTTTGCAGTACCTTTCTGGTGCGAGTGCCCAGGCTTGTGGCCTCAGGCGGCAGCTATGGAAGTGCTGCCCACCCGGGAGACCGAGTTTCACTCGGCATCTGAGCTGGGAGCCCTGGAAGGTTCACTGCTGAGGAGAGAGGAGACAGAAGAAAATGTATGTATTGGCCAGAGACAAAAGGCCACATAGTCCAGATACAGGAGCAAATCTGCATGACAAAGGTCAGTTTCTGTTTTATCTGTCTGTAGATAAATGTGTACCCAGAATTTTGCATCTAAGCAATTTATGGGGTTTTCAACAGGTAGCTAGAGAGAGACAGTTAAGCAGCCCGACAAACAGAATTTAGATGTAAGGAGCTGGAAGGATTTATTAGGCAATTTAGATTTAAAAGAAAACATGCATTAGTTTACATGACCCTTCAGCTGCACTCATAGAAGTTCTGGTGTTGATCCTCATCACCAATGTGATATATTGTGGGTCAGTACAGAAGAGACTCATACACAGTATGTCAGTTCAGTGGCCATCTTTTTTTCTACTCAGAGATAGTGGTCTTATGTCACTGGACATACACAAAGAAAGGCTTACTGTGCATGACAGGAACTTACATATATAATAGACTAACATACCCACATGTATAAACTACAACTCTGATCAACTTCCTACCATATATCCCCATGTATATACTACCATACATATCCATGCATATACTACAACATTTTTCAAAATAAATGGTAAGGAAGTGTTTGACTCCCAAAAGGAAGAAAAGAAAATTAGGTGACATCTATTTTTATAAGTATGGAAGTAAAAAGTGGATTTTTTTGTTAGTAGCATTGCATACTAGCTACCAACAATCATGCTCTTAGGCCCTAGGACATGGAAGTATTTTGATTTCACCAAAAAAAAAGGGGATTGATTTGTAAGTTTGTACCAATCCTAGTTTTGGGCTTCTACAAAAAAAGGGCAATATGTCATTTTCTATCGATGATTGCTTTATAAAATCCTAATATGGTGACATGAGGTTGTCTCAAGTCCTAAACTATTATTCAAGGTCAGATGAGAGCAATAAAATACTGTATGGGACAGCTGCTTGTGTATACAACATTTACAATGTGCTGGGATTTAAAGTAATCTAGCATTAAGTGTGACTGACAAATATTGTATCCATCTTTTAGTCCTTTTCTGTTGCCACATAGATGACATAAAGATCAGATAGCTATGAGGTTTATGTCTGATCACTTCATATTACTAAAATTACATTTTTGTGCAATAATAAAGGATTATTAAACATGTTTTCTTAAGTACATAAGAAGCTTTGAGAAGTTTTTTTTTGTTCAGGTTGCTTTTTAATCTCTATGGAAACTGGAAGATGAGTGTACTGTATGCACCAATTTACAAACCTCTCAGCTCTTGAGATGGGTTCACATCTACTGCAACAGAAACTCTGTGATTTTAACCATAACCCAAAAGGCAGTAAAAGGTCTCAAGAGAAATTACATCTGTAGCAATGACTTATAAAACAAGATCCTGCCTTGCAAAACTACTATATGCTGTAATGATGTTGCAGTCTTGGCTTGGGGATACCAAACCACTGAGTCTGCAGAATCCAAATGGTTAAGTTTGGTATTTTACCAAGTGGCACCATGGTATATGTTAATGCATTGTGATAAACCTATATTACACCCAGTACTGAGTTTGTTGTTATTCAATAGGCATTACAAAACTAACAAGCAAAATATGTTTCTAATACATTTCTTCAAGGGGACATCTTACATTAGTAATTGGCCTCTGTATGAAAGTTACAAGATGTACACATACGAACACCAGTGTTGTCACCTTAAAACAAACTGCATTACATTTTTCTCCCAGTATGTGAAAGTCAACTTATCAGCCCTAACAAGTGTTGTTATCAAAAGAATTTTGGTGCCTTTGTTCTTTCCCTTTTGCAAGTAAATTACACTTTTAGGATTTATTAAGACAAGAAACAATTTTTGAATAGCAGGTCAAAACTCTCTGTGGAAAAATTCTCATTACTTTCTAGCCTGAGGCAGTATTTACAGCTCCAATGTATCCATCTTTCTCCTGTGTTTTATATATCTATATTTTCAGAATCTTGTTGCTGTGCCTAATGCTATAATGTTGCAGCAGTTTGTTCAAAGCAAGGCTCAGATTTTTGCTCACAGCAGGTGCTATACAAACTCTGATCAATTATTGAAGTGTAAGCCCTGCAGTAACACAGCCATTACTGTGGCAGGCAGATAAAAATGGAACACTTTTAGCACCAGTATATTTACTCTGAAGTTTCTGCAACCAGAGCAAGAAGCAAAACTACCTTGTCCATCACATTGTTTTATGTACTAATTTATCCGTCTTTCTTTTTTCAAAATAAGTCTGCATTTGCTGAAAAGTTACATAAGTTGTTTCAAATGACAGTCTACTTTGAAATCTTAGCTAGTAATTTCAAAGCAATGTGTTTTCAATGGATTATGTAAATTATGTTTGTAATAAATTATCTAACTTTTTAGCAGAAATTGACATTGTTTTTTTCATGCTAAGAGAAATGTTTGTAGGTTAATCTGTTCTTTTACGTCCCTTTAGGTGATGGAAAATCAGACTCAATCTACTTTGTCTGGTTTGCATCAAGAAATGCTTACAAAGTGCAAATTAACAGCCACTGACTATAACCCTGAAGATAAAAAGGGTCTTGTAGTCCCCTTCTTGAAAATATATTCTAAAAGAAGACATATATAGATGGAAGAGGTTATTCACTCCAGCTGACATTTGCAAGACTGGCGATTAATTGTTTTTTTTTCCTTATTTGATCCATTATTTTACAATGTATTTGCACATGATAGCTCAGCTGAGATACAATAGCTCATTTTTAGTAAGGTCCAACAAATGACAATTTTTAACAACTGGTTGGAATTATAAGCTGAGAGCTTATGTGACTTGTTGAGGGTCATGGAGTAAGTGGCTGTAATGAGATCTCAACCTGGGTCTACTTGTTAGCAAGCCTATGCTCTAGTCACTATACCCATTCTGCATTATTTTCATATTTTCAATATGTTTAAAAACACTAGATAAAATAAAGACTAACTGGTCAGAATTTCTGTGTTTATGATGGGTAGCTAATAACAAGATAAATATGGTTTCATTTTAATTTTTAGACAAAAAGAAAAATGACTAGTCAAATTTTCCACACCAATGGGCAAATGAACAATCATAGAACTGCACGTTTGGTTCTGCCTAAGAGTCAGACACTTTGAACTTTGGGTGTTCAAAGACTCTAGCAGAATTTTAAAGCTAAATTCAAACTTTTGGTTCAACTGGTTTGATTGCTGGGAACCTATTGAATCAGCAAAAATGTATGGGCAAACCATCTATCTAACCCCTCTCCATCCCCACATTCACTGAAACATACACAAAACAAGTTACAGGCTTCTGGAACCGGGCCAGGAGCTGACAATACCTTTTAAAGCAACCCCCTAAGCCCTACCCCTCAAAGCCTCCATACCCCATAATGAGAGTAGCCCTTCCATAGGCCCATAAGCCACAATTTAGAGTGGAGAGGGGATGCAACCACTCTACATACTCAACTAACTAGTTTGTTTTACCTTCCCTGCATTTCCCATTCATACAAAAAGATAAATAAATAACTGTTGTCTCTCTGACAAGCAAAAGATGATAGCATCTTTTACAACACATCCACCAAAAGCAGCTCATGACTCCAAGTGCAATAACAACCGAGCAATTTAGTATTTAATTCAAAAGAATTTATTCTTTCACAAATAGTTCAATACATACTGCATGCTTGCTTCTTGTTCAAACAGGTGTGCCCACCAAAAAACTCACTCCCCAGTGCTTTGACCAAGGGTGTGGTCTTCCTCAGGGACCCCCTGAATCATTGAATCATTTGTGAAGGAATAAATTATTTTGAATTAAATAGTGAATTGCTCAGTTCTTATTGCACTTGGAGTGCTGAGCTGCTTTTGGTGGACATTTTGGAGTTTGGGGCAAGCAAACCCTTGCTTTAGTACCCAGCTAGAGCTGTGTACACATTGAAGGAGATTTTGGGCTTATCTTTTACAACACACCTTCCCTAACCCAGCCCCAAGTCCCCAGAAAATTACTTTATTTAACTGTTGTCCTCTTTCACCCCGATGCATGAATTGGTGAGGGATAGTGAAAGTTAAAATTCCCCCACCTCCACATGCTTGCTCCTTTTTCTGTAAGTAGACTGGAGCAAGTGGTACTCAGTCAAAAAGGAGAAGATGAAGCAGCTGCATCACTGATGAAGCTACAGGTAGGTGGACTGACCAATAGCTGTCCACCTAGTGTCATCAATGATGTTACAGCTCCACCCCCCCCCCCTTGGTCACGAATCCACTCAGTCCAGTCTACCTATGGTAACTGAATGAGCACAATGGGTAGAGGATGACTTAATTACCAGGATTTTGAGACTTCACTGCCCCCAGTCAAGGACTTGGGGGGCAGAATGGGAAGCCCCTCTTTTAAACATGATCCTTTTCTATGACCTTGGTGGGTGGGTGGAGGGGTGGGCTGGGGTTTGCTGTGAAAGATGCTCCATCTCTCGGCTTAGTGCCACAGAGCTGGCAATGATTTTTTGTATGTTTAGTAAGAACAGGTAAGGAGGGTGACTAAGTTAGTCCATCATGCACTGTGATTGCAACCCCCCCCCATACTTCAAATCATGGATTCAGGGTCAGTGGTGGTCTTCTGATTAACTATAGGGTTTGAGGGCCTTAAGGGAAGGGCTAGGAAAACTGGGTTGTTTTAAAAGACAGTAACCCAGCAACATTCACTGTGAACATGCAGTTTTTGAACTTTTAGATCATCATAAATTTTAGGAGGTTGATTCAAAGTTTGCATGATCAAACTTTGGGAGGTTCACACATCTGTAGGTAGCAGTGGACAGGGATGAGATAACACCTCAAATCTAATGTCAAATCTGGATACCTGGGGCAGGATTCAGAAAGTCTAATAGTGGAAGTAAATCAGCTATATGTTAAAAGTGGTGCATACAGAGCACAAATAGTCCAATGTAAAAGGTTCTTGTATCAATAGTGCAACGTGTTTGTATTCAAACACACCTTTGTACTTACAGTACAAACCATTGACACTGCATCTACAGTACATGCCATAGAGCTGGGCATGAATGCAAGTAGGGCACAGTGTCCACAATATGGAAGGAAGCAGATGATACATCCTCAACCACACAATCCATGGAAAATGAATAAAGTAGCCAGAGACACATGTGTTGGATCAGAAAAATATGGTCCAAGTAGTGAACTTGTGATTGCCCTAGTATCCTTTACCTCTGTATGCCCTAGTCAGCACAGAAGAGAGTTGACATCACATGTAGCAACTCTGCTTTTTTGGGGGGCCTACCTTGCCAACTGGCACTCCACTCATTCAGGCTTCACAAACCTAAACCGGGCTCACCCCTTGTTGCCTCCAGAGAGCCAACTTGACCTCCCATATCTCCAATGTCCCGTAGGGCTGGCTTGTCCCTACCAGGGGCCTCCCCAGGCACTGGGGAGGGAACAGTTCGAATACCTGGGACATCAGCTTGAGTGGCTTCGATGGTGCACCATGTGGTTAGTTGGCATAAGAGAACTCAGAAGCCATCATCTGGTATGCCAGTATGGTATTTCTTAATTTATTTCCCCTTCCTCTCCCCACTCACCTCCAATGTGCAAATCTGTATGCTTGCAGCTGGCCTGGGATGCTTTATGGTGTGTGGTTGCCTACCCACACCATGAACAACACATCAATCAACCCACCACCTAAATACCCTATGATAGTAGGGTAGTGAACGCCTCCATGCCAGCCTCCACTCTTGACATCTCAAGCTCCAAGCATGAACCCAGGTCACCAGATTGCAATACTGAACCCCCATTGAGCAACACCACGGAGCCAGCATACAACCATTATTAACTTATTGCTGCCACCACCCTTCCTACTTCTGAATCCATTTGTCTTTGCTTTGGATACATCTACTTCTAGAGCTTTTGTGAATGCTAGTTCTATTCAGAGTCGGTGCATTATATGCAGGTGAGAAGATGTATCGGCCATGACCTAAGTCCCTCTTTTGATGTAGCTTTGCATGTTTTGTTTTTTTTTTAGTTTGCGACTTTTGACCCAGGGGTGGGATTCACTTTTCTGGATGCAAGCTGCAAGAGCTTGTGTCCAGATTCAGACATTAAAATAATGCATATCCATAATAATAATTCAGATGTGATTCAGATGCAAAGTCACTATCTAGACTGCAACCTCTCAGCAACCCCACTCTACTCCCTCTGCTATCCTTAATATTGTTAAATCATCAACCCATGTCCAAACCTTTCAGAAAACCCTTCATGCATCCAAGAAGCCTGAGTGGCACCAACCTTTCTGATTGTTCATCTGACTGTTAGATCTTACTTGAGGAAAGGTTGGTAGAATATCTAGAGGAGCATGGTCTCCAGGATGCAAGGAAACATGGGTTCATGGTAGGGAGACTGTGTCAAATGAATCTGATTGACTTCTTTGACTGGGTCACTAAGATAGTAGACAGGGGCCAAGTGGTAGACATTCTCTATCTGGATTTCAGCATGGCCTTTGACTCTATACTCCACAAAAGGTTGATCAGGAAGTTGGCAGATCTTGGGGTTGGGGAGAAGATGATGAGATGGGTAGAAAACAGGCTGATGGACAGAACCCAGAAGGTGGTTGTGGGGGGAGAGTTATCTGGCACTAGAGAGGTCACCAATGGGGTCCCACAGGCTTGGTGATGGTGCTGTTGTTGTTCAATGTCTTCATTAATGACATTGGGGATGTCATTAAGGGAACAATGTGCCTATTTGTGGACAACACCAAGCTCTGCAGGAGAGTGGAGACAGCAAGCTGAAGGGATATAGGACCTACAGGATGATCTGGAAATGTTGGGGAGGTAGTCCGGGACCTGGCAGCTTGGCTTCAGTAGTAGTAGTAGTAGTAGTAGTAAAAATGTTATTCTGAAAACATTAGAAAGGGATAGCCCAGTTTAGCCAAAGCTTATTTTCAATGGGATCCCATTGTACAAAAAGTAGCATGGGTGCAATGCAAAGAAATGCAAAGTTATGCGCACTCGAGCCAAGAATCCCAGGATGGAGTATTACCTGGGTGAAGTACAGGCATCTGCATCAAAGGATGATTAGGACAAGGGAGTGATGATCATTAGTCACCTGACACACTCCACGCAGTGCAAGAAAGCAGCAGCAAGAGCAAACAAGATGCTGGGACCCATAATCCAGGTGATCAGTAGTTGGAGAGAGGAGGTTATACTGCCCTTCTGCAGGTCACTGGTGAGGCCACATCTCGAGTATGGAGTTTAATACTGGTTCCCACACCTCAAAAAAGGACATTAACCTGCTGGAGAAGGTCTAGAAGATGGCTACAAAGATGATAGCGGGTTAGCAGGGTAAGGCATATGAGGAGAGGCTGAGGGCACTGAACATGTACTCCCAGGAGGACAGGAGAGAAGGGGGGCATGAGTGAGACCTTAAAGTACTTGGAAGGCATAAATTAGGTGGCTAAGGAGGGTCTCTTTAAGCTAAGTGGCAACCATAACATGAGGGGCAAAATCTTAAACTCGAAGAGGGAAGGTTTAGGATGGTGGTCAGAAAGCACTTCTTCACAGAGAGGGTGTTGAATACATGGAATGTACTGCTGAAATAGGTGGTCTTGTTGAAGATGGTGAGCAGCTTCTAGAGAGGCTTAGAAAGGCATAGGGGAAGGTAAATATAATAGATAGGGAGGATGGAAAGGATTGGAGGAGTGGGAGGGTCAGGGTCTGTAGCTCAAGCTGTGGACCCTGCAATATGAGCAGACTAGACAGACCAAATTGCCTTCTTCTGCTGGTTTCTTCATATGTTCATATGTTCTAAATCTCTTCAGCAAGGCTGGCACAGTACTGCCTGCCTATCTCAGCCTGTTGCCAATTGATGAATCAGGAGCAGTATGGGAACATATATCAGTTGGCATTCTGGGACAGTGATAGTTGGGCTGTGTCAGTCCTGCTGAACAGAATTAGACCAATCATGAAAAATGAGTTGCAACCAGGGGTTCTGGAGTGTGGGGAGAGCTTGTTTAGTGGTTTGGACTTGGATGGTTGATTTGACAATATTAATTGGGCAGAGAGAGCAGATGGGCTTGCTGAGTGGTTGGGATGCAGGAGGGTAAGGTGACAATATTTGCAAATTACTTCCAATAATTCCATACAAAGCCTGAACCATCCATTGCTCAACCTGATACAAAATGGCTGCCCAGGTGAAAATGAGTTCAGAAGGGAAGTGGGAGCGTGGTGGGTTTGCTGAGTGGTCAAGACATGCTTGGGTGATTTAAACACATTTAGGTGGAGCAGATGTGCAGGGTGTGGGTTGGGAACATGAGAGTGCAGGGCATACAGTAGGAGGGTTTCTGCTACTGTGCATCCTTCTTTGAGTGTAAAAGACCTTAGGTCATAAAGCATATTCATTAGACAGGTAATCAAGGGGTGCAGAGCACCACTAGACTCCAGTGAATAAGATACAATCATCTGACAAACAATTGGGGACACCACCAGATGTCAGTGAATAAATCACAGTCAATTATATGCAATTGGAGGGGGTAGGGGCACCACTAGATGCACATAAAAAGCCTTACACAGCAGGTAAAACCATGTTTATTATGCAGGGATGGTCCCCAAGAAAAGCATTACAAAGTATACAAAAAAACAAGGGGTGTGTGTGAGGGGAACAAGCTCTAACACAAGTCCACAAAATCCGAGAAGGAGAGACAAATTGTTAATATATCTAATAGAGTTCTTACCCCAGCCCAAATTAGTGTGATCTCAAAGGATCACTTTTATACCTGTTCCATCTATAGATTGTTTCAACATACAAGTAAATATACAAGAAACCTTCAGAAAACTACACATCAAAAAGTTTTATAAAAGGAAAAGGGAGATGGAGTTCCAAAATAGGACAGAGGATAGACAACAGGGGCTGCACTCTATTGAGACACTAGGCCTGCTAATTGGAGAGAGTGGCACTAATATAGCTGCTGCACAAGATGTATTAACTGACCCTAATTGGATACCAAAGTTTCACTTGAGTGGTTTGAGGAGAATGAACAGGCAGAAGATCTTAGGACTGAATTCCTATTGCATGTTACAAAACAGAGAAACAACTTTAAACCAACGTGCATATTTTGTCCATGGAAAAGCTCCTCACCAGTCATTGCAACATTTGAACAACTAGTCAGGAAGCAGACAAGCTGTTTTATAATCATCATAATTTCAGATGTCATAACCTGAAGCAGAATAAGAAGCTATTGAACGTCCTTGTAATTTCTAAGACCTTGAGATCAAGTTGGCAGATAAGGCAGGACAAATCATTGTTCTAGATAAGAAATACTATTGTAAAGAGGTACTGGGACTGCTATGCAATACTTAACATTATTTGAAGTTGAACCATAATCCTACTGTTGTACTTTAACAGTATTTAAGGAATGTTTGACAGATGTATTTGAGCAGAACATAATTAACAAACAGGAACTTCTATATTTACAGCAGGAATACCTGGCAACATTAACTTTTTATATTCTTCCAAAGATTCACATGGACCTCCTGAACCCATCTGGTGGACAGATGATTTCTACTATCAGCTCTATAACTAACCATTTTTCAGTATTTCTGGATTTGCTTTTGACAAAATGATGGAGACTCCCTTCTTGTTTCAGAGTTGTCATGGCAGTTCTGGAGGCCCTTGAGAATGTATGTTGGCATGCTGGATACTTTTGGCTCGCAACTGTTGTGATTTCCTTATATACAAGCATACAACATCATCTGAGCCTCCATTATGTGAACATTTTCATAGACAGATTTGATACTGAGTCCATTCTTTCTTCTGATTTTATTGTCAGGGCCTTGGAAGTTGTCTTCATAACCATTTTTTTCTGTATGTTTATAATCTCCAGATTTGGGGGTGACCACGTAGTCATCGACGACCCCTCCTTTTCCAATCTGTTTCTAGGATGGTGGGAGGTGGTGGTTATCTATGACTCTGTGGCCATCCCCTTTACCCACAAGATAAAATATTGACTTTATTATATTGATTATCTGCAAGGCCACTGTTTTTCGGTTTTAACCGGAAAATCCGGTAAAATTTCAGAATTAGGGCTGCCTGAAGACCGGTAAAAACAAAGATTTCATGGAATCTGGCATTTTATATCAGATGAGTAGATCTACAAAACTTCTGTTTTTCTTTTAATTCCTTCCTGTACTATTTTCAATTTGCTCTATTTAATGTTCTGTATATTAAGCCTTCTTTAATTCTGATTACTTATGCACATACTAAAAGAATGATAGCAGAATCCCGGTAAAATCTGGAAATTAGAGGAACAATCACCGGTGTAATTCCGGAATCTGAAGTCTTGAAAACGGAATTTCATTATTTTAATCACCGTAAATCAGTGGTCTTGATTATCTGATATGGATTGGAACAACAAGTACAGGAATTTCAGAAATATCTCAATGTAAATTGTCTTAATTTGAGTTTTACTGTTGGTTGCAATCCACCTCAAATAAACATTTTAGACCTCACTTTGTGTGGTAATCAAGATGAGTCAATTTCAGTGGAAACTTTCAGGAAATCTATAGCTGGCAACTAATTTTTAGACCTGAGAGCTCTCATCCCTACCAGTTACTCAAGGGGATCTGTTATGGCTAGTTTTTCAGACTGTGGCATCATTTTTCAGACACAGCTGTGTTTGAAAAACAATCTGCCAATCTTCTCTTCAGATTAGTGGAATGTGGTTATGATTCCAAACTTTTGTTAGATTTGTAAAATGGAGCAAAATCCAAGTAAAGAACAAAACTTCTCCACACTACACAAAACATTCAGTGTAGAGATCCCAGATTAATTTTACAGTGAAATATGATTCCATAACTCCTAAAATAGCAGGCATCATAAAAACGTTTTGGCTCATGTTGTCCTGGGATCCACACCTAGTGGACTGTGTTGATGATCATCCCAGCATTGTGTATAAAAAGGGGAATAGCATTAAGGACATTGTGGTTAGGAGTTTCTTTACTGGCAATAACACCCACAGTGAAGGGTGGTGACCCTCTTTTTTCAAACCTATTGATTTCCAAAGATATGGATCATGTATTTTTTATTTTTTTGGAATTTGTTAACTGGGTAGGACCCAATAGCATTTGATACCCATTGTCAAGGGGGACCTGGAGATGTAGCAAGAGCAACAATGTGGAATAAATATGCAATACAGGATAAATATGCAGTACATTCATAACAACTACTACTACACCTCTTAGGAATCACTTTTACAAGTCCAACTAATGTTCAGCAATTCCAGATCCACCAACTTATAACCTGTGGCACAGAGTATGCTGTATATGCCTTGTAGTGTGACTGTTCCTCTCATTAAGGAGAGTATACAAGAACATGCAAGATCGATACAAAATGGTAAATGTGCCACCCCGGTCAGCACCTACTGGTGCAAACAACGTTATACAAATATCAGTACATTTCATTATGTGTGGCTAGAACATATTGGTCAGAAGCACAGGTGACAGGACAGGCTGAAACTCTGTTGCAAAGGGAGAGTAGACTTATTTTTAACATTGGGGCACTAGCCCCTTTGGGTCTTAATGCTGATTGGGGATATTATCCCTTTTTATGTGACTTTGTGACTATGATTGTATTATATTTTTTATATATCTATGTTTTCGTCTCCTTATGTGTACAGATCTCCTTTATGTCCATAGATTCTGAACCCTCTCTGAACCTTTTAGAAGTTTGACAAGCTTTGATGAACTTTCTACTCTGAAATAATATTTCTGTCACTGTGACAGATACAATGAAATTGTATGCTTGCTTCATAATATAATCGTTATGCTATATTTTAGCAGTATTGGGAATTTAAACATGTCTTGTTCATCATACTGAACTAGGGTTTTATTTATTGTTCATGGTTTTTCATTGTTTATATTTCCTGTTGAGAAGTACTTGTATAGGTTTTTTAATTTATGTCTTAGTTAATACTTGTACTCTCGCTGTTTACCTCCCCCCAACTGTTCCTTTACTTCCCTCACCTTTCCATATCCACCTTTTTAGGAATCGTTTATTGTGACATCACTGTTCCCCTGTATTTAAGGGGTGGTTTTAGAGCAAGACCCTGCTCTCTGATGAAGAAGCCAATGAGGAGTTTATTCACTTGGGTTGTGTTACTATCTTTCGTTTACTATTGCCACAATAAATCCAGTTGTACCTGCTACTTGAGCCTTTGACTCTTTTTTGCACACCTTCTGTTTTAAAAACATAGAAATATAGACAATGATGGCATAATAAGACCAAAGATCCACAAGTCTGCTTGTAGCTCCCTATCAAACCCCTGGACCTATTGTACATGCAAGGTACTAGCCCTCTCTAGTCACCCCCGGTTCCCTTCTCTAGTACTACAGCTGTCAGTAACCACCATACCCTTCACTCTGTTCCAGCTATGCTTGAAAGCATTAATGGTTTTGGCACCCACCACCTCAGTTAGTAGACTGTTCCATGGTTCTGCCACCCTTTATGTAAAATAAAACTTTCTCATAGACCTCTTCAACCATCCTCCTGTCAATTTCTATTCTTTCCCCCATTTCTTTGAACTGTTACTCGTGATAAATACTTCCTCATGGTTCACCTTTTTTATTCCTTTCAGGAACTTGAAGATCTCTGTCGTATGACCCCTTTCTGGTCTGGTCTCCAGTGAATACATAATCAGTGCTCCAGTGAGCCAGTCCTCATAAGATCTGCCCAGCTGGCCATGAATCATCTTGGTCACCCTTCATTGCACTCTTTCTAATCTGTTCTTATTATTCCTAAGGTGAAGTCTACAGAACTGGGCATAGTACTCCAGGTGCAGCCTCACCAATGATCTGTAATGAGGTAGTGATATGTCTTTTCTTCTACTATCAATACCCCTTCTGATACATTCCAAAATCCTATTTGCCTTGCTATAGGCCTTGCTGAACTATCTTTATTATTTAAGGAAGACTCTAATGATGCCTCCTAGGTCCTTTTCCTCAACGGTAGTGCTCAGTCTTACCCCTCTCATCCAGTTCTATGTCCTGGTGTTCTTGTTCCCTAGGTGCATCACCATGCACTTTTTGCCATTAAATTTCAACTACCAAACCTTTGACCACCTCTGTAGTCTTTCAAATCACTTTGAATCTCCCTAATTTCCTTGACACTATCTACCCTCCCACAGAGTTTAGTGTCACCTGCAAAGAGAGACAGCTTGCCCCCGATTCCTTCTCCAATGTTGCTGATGAATATATTGAAGAGGACAGGACTCAGGCAGATCCCCGTGGCACCCCACTCATGACCTCCCTCTCTTCTGATTTGCCACCATTAATCATAACTTTCTCTTGCCTTTTCTTCAACTTATTTCCTACCCCTGTTACTACAGTATGTTCCTTGCTGCACTCAGATCCTCCATCTTCCTCAGCAATCTTCTGTGAGGCACAGAGTTGAAAACCTTGCTGAAGTCGAAGTAGAGTAAATCCACATTGTTGACCCTATCCAATACCCTCATCACCTAGTCCAAGAAAACTATCAGTTTGGTCTGGCAAGACCTCCCTGTCATGAACCCATGCTCTTTACTATCCTGGAGAAAACATGCTCTCCAAGTAGTCCACAATGTCCATTTTGACCAGAGACTCCATCAGTTTTCCACAACAGGGGTATAACTGAAAGGTCTTAGTTCCCCACTTGCTTAACCTCCCTCCCTTATGGAGTGGAACTACATACACTACCCTCCAGTCTTTTGTAACTACTCCCGTCTGCAATGAGCTATTGAATAGCCCTACCAGGAGTTCAGCCAGTTCCACTGCAAGTTCCTTGAGTACCCCTGGATGCATCCCATATGGCCCCAGGGCCTTATCCATTTGTAAGGCTGCTAGCCCTTTCTCAACCCTTTTGTTGGTAAAAACCAGCTGCCTCATCTCTGGTATCTTGTTTATGGCTGCCTTTATGCCACTGTCTGGCAGAGGTCCACTGTCTTCCCTTGTGAAGACAGAGAAAAAATAATCATTAAAGATAGCTTCATTGTGTACATCCTATTCTGTTAACCTGCCTCCTTCTGATAGCCTAACAATTCAACCCTCATTTCTTTCTTTCTTTTATCCCTATTACTGTCTATCTCAACTAACTTGTCCCTGACCAACTCCCTCATCCTGTTGAAGTCCATCCTTCTGAAATCAAGGACCTCATCCCTTGATTGGGGCTTTCAGTTCCCAAGCATTAGCTTGAACCAAATAGATTTATAGTCACTGGAACCTAGTGTTTCCCCCACTTGCATGCCTCTGAGTCAGTGAGAACTACATCGAGAATGTCAGTCTGCCTGGTGGGTTCCTTAACCACCTCCACCAGAAGACAGTCCCTAAATGTATTCAACATGGTCTGATGTATGGTTCTTCTCACAGCTGGAATGTCCCGATCAATATCTGGCATGTTCGGATCACTCATCACCACCTCCCCCTTTGCCACTCCCTTTCATAGATCTTCCCCAAGCTCTCTATCCCTCTCTTCCCCATGTACTGGTGGTCTATAGATTACCACTAACCATTATGTCTTGTCTGAGGCCCACATGAGCTGCACCCACAGTGACTCTGTCTTGCCATTACTTCCCCTGGTGTATCCATCTTCCACAGCCTCGATGCCTTCCCTGACATATAGGACTATGCTCTCCCTTTACCTTTGCTTCTATCCCTTCCAAACATTGTGTAAGCAGGGACTGTCAGGTGCCAGTCATTATTTTCTGAGGCCCAATTTTCTGTTTTATTCCTGTGCTGCTTGTTTTTGTTGATGCTGCATAAGCCAAGGTCACCGTGCTTCATTATTTTGGATTTATGGCAGCACTATATGCCAGGGAATATCTTACGATCAGTGGAGAGGTGATTGAGGAGTTGGGGGTGCAGAAGATCCCAGGGACTATTGCAAACATTATGGAAACGTGCTATGGGGGTGGGGTACAATCTGAATTTGTTACCTGCCTTTAATGAGGCCTTAATGGATGCAAATGAGTTGATGCCATAGCACCTTGGGTGTGCTATGGGTCCATTTGCATGAGAATATATGAATACGGCAGAATGCTCCATAGGAGGAATACCCATTTGTGACCTAACTACTCATTTGCAGCTGCAAGCTCCTTGTCTCCCTACTGACCAGATTCATCCTGTGGTCAGTAGAGGGTTGTGGTTTGCGAGTGTCATAGGGACAGTTCCTGGCTCTTTTGTGATGGTATTTTGGAACATGCCATTCATGTTTGCAATGTGATTTGGGCATGTCTTAATATCAATTCAATGGGTGTATAAAACCAAAGTGTGGAGTTATGCTTGTGCAACATTGTCAATAGTGTAGAGGCTTGCTGTATGATTGTGTTGTTTGACTTTTCTATGTGGCTGCTTTGGTCATTCACACTCCCTTTTCCCTGTGGGCCTACAACCCTCACAGGGTATCATGAAACAAATAAACCCTTATGAGGAGGGTTCCAACCCTAGAGGTGCCACAGGAACATACTGTAATTCCTTTAGGCTGAAGGTACTTTAGGGAGGAGCCCAAAGTGAGACAGTAGCCTCTGGAGGAGGGAAGGATGGTGATAGCAAAGAATCAGATCCTCCTAATGAGGCTAGACAAAGCTTGTTTAAATAATTAAGGAATGAGGGGTGGCTGGTTACTTCCACCCATTAAACTGCAGGTGTAGCCGTTTAATTCAATGGGCATATGCAACCAAAGTGTGTAGTGGTTTTGCAAAACTGTTGGTAGTCAGGAGGCTAGTTGCTTGATTCGTTTGTTTGTCATATGCAGATGCTTTGGTCTTTCACAGTCTCTGTCCCTTGTGGGACTACTACCTGTTTGGGTACTGTGAAGGCAAGGGAACCCTCTTGAGGAGGTTTCCCTACCTATAAGTGCAACTGGAAGATAATTCCTTTAGGTTAAATGTACCTCAGGAAGGAACCCAAAACAACTGCAAAGCAGGAGCTGCAAATGCAAACTGAGCAAAGTAAGGACCTAGACAACTAATAGCTGGCAACAACTGATGGCAGACAAAACTATGATTTCCAGAAGATAGGAAATGGCAGGATTGTTAGATGATAAAAGTGAGTCACCATCCAACCTCAACTCACAGTAGAAATCCTACTTCCTAAATAAAAGTTATAATTAAATATATAACCATATTACATCCTTGACACTCAGAAGAAAAAAAAAAGCAGTGGAGAAAATCTCTGATAATCCATGGCCTATTCTGCCACCCTACTGGCAGGGGTAATTATTATTATGACAGTTCAGCTTGCTTATTTGTAATTCAATTCACTCTGGGGTGCATGAGTTGATCTCTGCAACTAAAGAAAGTTCCCCCACAAACCCTCAAAAGAGGCCCACCCCCAAAGCATGGGGTGAGGAGGGTAGTGACTGATGAAAGGCTAGCACCTAGTCTCAAGACCATGATGAAACCTAACCTTGACTGGAAACTAAAGTAACAGAATATAGAATAATACTAGGTAGATCTTAGGCAGGCACAGGGAAAATAGCTTTCAGAGGTGCTGCCATATTGCTCTGCACAGATAAAGGAACAAATGTGGGCTCAAGGCTCCACCCTCCAGCAGCTGAAGTCTTAAATACTATACCATAAGTTGCTGCTGACCATGGGCCTTCATAACTAAAGCATTTCTCAGAGCATTGGACCTTACCAACTAATGGGACCACTTGGAGGTGCCACAGAAGACAAGACCGACACCCATGAACAGGAATCACCCTCAAGATGCAGATTTCAAGAGGAGTAAGTTAGTATGTCTACCCACAAGGTAAACCATAAGCACAAGATTCTGGGAATATGATGATGGCCACTATGAATATATCCTTTGAGCCTGCTGGCATGGGGCAGAAAAAACTGACTGAATGGTGACTATTGATGCAATGGCATATATGACTGAGACTGACTGAATGATGACTGCTGAATGGAATGACTTATACAATTGAGAATGAGCTGAATGACAAGGTGCTGGAGGAAATCCAGTCTGGCAGAGGACAAGCTTAGATTGGTAGTTCATTATAAAGACAATCAATCAGCAATCTACTGTAGGAAGGCAGAGTTCCTGTCCAAGGTGATTGCTGCCACAACCAACAGACCAGCTCAGCTCTTCCATACTGTCGATATGTTGTGCAATCCAACCTGTCTTCAGTCTGAGGGAGAGCCTTTTCACAATCTAGATGTGATGAGTTTGCTCAAGTTCTTTGTGATAAGATTGTCACTATCAGGTCGGAGATCCAGCCACCATCCTCAAACGGACCTTGCAGTGATAGGTTTGAGGTCATAAGTACTTGGTCTCTCTGGTCTAACTTTGTCCAGTTGGATATGATGGAGGTTGTGCAGATCACCCAGGAGTTGTGGCCAACCTACTGCAGCTTAGATCCAGGGCCAATACACCTCTTGTTGGGGTGCATGGAGGTCATTGGCCCAGTCTTAGCTAGGATAGTCCATTGTTCCTTAGTGACAGGGGGGTTTCCAGAACCCCTGAAGGAGGCGGCTGTGAAACTACTCCTGAAAAAATCTTCACTGGACCCAGACATCCTGGCAAAGTACAGACCTGTTTCTAACCTGCTCTTTGTGGGCAAGGTCATTGAGAAGGTGGTGGCTGCACAACTGGATGATCATTTAACAACTCATAACATCTATGACTCTCCAGTCTATTTTCAGGAATAGGGCATATTATTGAGACTGTCCTTGTCCAGGTGTTGAATGATCTCCTGATGGCAAGGGATCAAGGGAGCAATGCCATCATGGTGCTCCTTGATCTCTCAGAGGCATTTGACACTGTGGACCATGGGGTGTTGATGGAGCACCTGTGGGTACACTGTGGACTGGCAGGTACAGTCCACAGCTGGTTTAAATCTTTCCTTTTGGGCAGGAAGCAGAGAGTAATATCAGGAATTTTTTCCTCTGCCTCCCTGCCCCTGTCTTGTGGGGACCCACAGGACTCCGTTGTATCCCTAATGTTTATTCAAAGTATATATGCTGCCATTGGGTGATATTATTAGGTGGTAAGGACTGAGTTTTCACTGCTGTGCTGATGACACTCCGTTCTACATGTCCTTCGCACCTGGGCAGGAGGAAACGGTCTCTGTTTTTAATGACTGCCTCACTGAAATTCAAGAGTGGATGAAGGCCAACTGTCTGAAGCTAAATCCAGACAAGACCAAAGTATTGGTGTTAGAAACTGGTTGCCAGGGTGGGAGGATGCAGGCTGGTAAGACTGAGGAGTTTGGCTCGGGGGACTCCCAGCTGCTTACCTCAGATTGGATGAAAAATCTGGGTGTTGTGCTTGACTGTAGTCTGACATTGAAATCACAGTTGTCAGCTGTGGTCAAAGCCTCATTTTACCATCTGAGAAACATCATCTAGATTAAACACCTGATCTCCCCTTGTGACTTGCCAACTCTGGATCATGCCTTTGTGACCTCTCGCCTAGGTTACTGCAATGTCCTATACCTAGGGCTACCAGGGGTACATCTTCACAGATTGAAGCTAGTGCAGAATGCAGTGGTTAGGTTGTTGACTGGCTTCCCTAGATCTTACCATGTCTCACCTGTGCTGTGCTATCTGCACTGGCTGCCAATAAACTGGCAGATCTCCTTCAAGGTCAGTTTGCTGTATAAAGCCCTACACGGCCAGGGACCCAGCTGCCTGAAAGGTCTTCTTCATCCCTACCACCCCTGCCCCCACCCTCTCCACTCCATTGATGATGGATTGCTAGAGATTCCCAGGGTTAAATTGAAGTCATCTAGTGCATGGACATTTGCTTTTTCAGCCCCAGCCCTCTGGAATTCTCTACCTCATCAGGTTAGAGAGTGCCAAACCATCGACTGTTTTAAAGTGCTGCTGAAAACATTTTTATTTAACCAGGCCTTCCATGATGATAGTTTAATTTAATGATTTTAACACTGCTGATTTTTAAATGAAATGTAATGAAGTATTTTATTTAAGAACTTTTTGTGAAAGTATGTAAAGCGCTTTGCTTCCCTGACATTTGCACAAAACAAATAAAGCTTTGATTGATTGACTGATTGATTGATTGAAAATATAAATGTATATCAAAGGCTAAATTAAAGGTAAACTCAGCCATTGGCAGGAAAAGCCAGAAGCTGTATTAAAATTAAGACCATGGTGTTGATGCTAAAACAGACTGATGGAGGTTGATTGAAATGACTGACTGAGAATTAGTGTCAGCAGCTGACTGGCAAAAGCCTGCTGAAATCAATAAGCACAAAAGCATTGGAATTTGAAACTAACAAGAAAGTTTCCATGTGGCTTGGTATGGATACCAGGTTGAACAGACTGAGAAAACAAAAGCTAAATACAGTATAGCAGAATGACATAGGTAGGTCACAAAAATCAGTAAGTACACCTACAGCCAAACTGAAGGTAAACACAGGAGATAAAGTTGGCATAAGTGCAGCAGGAGTTGCTGATCTAGAAAAAAGAAGAAAGCATAACTCTACGGCCAGGGAAGGCAGAAAGGCAAAATATTAACCTTGGGAGCAACTAAAGGCACACACCAAACACACTGAAGCCCTCAAACTCAACAGAAAGTTCAACAAGCAACATGGAAGAGCAACAGCAAATACGGGGTGGGGGGGGGCAGAGCCTTAGCAAAGTCTTTGGATGCTGCAAAGAAACAGGGGCTAGATTTTCAGAGCATTCCGGGACTAAGTCCCATGCAATAGACACCATTGTAGGACCAAAGCTCCACACCTGAGGTGGTTTGTATTTTCAGCTGGCACATCTGCAGGGGATGTTATACCTGGTCCCACCAGGCATAACATGTTGGCACAGCTGTGCTGAGAAAATGGCCATTAGCTGCCATAAAGCATGGAGCTAGTCATAAGCCAGACCCCACTTTCAAAATATGGCACATGTGGGGAAAACTAAGGCTTCACAAGGGAAGCCCCACTTGCAGCAGTTTTTCCCTGCATGTGTGTCAATTTCAGATGGGCTGAAAATCCAGCCCAGAGTTTTTGAATGATCCTGGAAGAAACTGATTTAAATAGCCCAGAAAGGGAAGGGGGCTGGCTACTCCCCCAGTTGAACCATAGACATAGCCTTTTAATTGTTTGCTTAAGGCTTAAGGCACTAATTTGCACCTGGAGCAAATGATTTGCTAGCCCTGACAGAGATCTTTGAATATCCAGGCCAGTATGTCAGTTTCCGGGTAAAATAGTGCTCTTAACATCACACCTAATACAATCAGGTTGACAACCTTTTTAATGAACAAATGAGAAATGAAAAATGCTTCCGAATTAAAAAGTAACAACTGGCTACTTTTAATAACATTTTCTGTCTGTTATTGTTGGTGCTACTAGCTCTTTAAAGTACTAATTTTTTCATGCTTAACAGTCCCAGCATTCCCACAGAAAGGGAAAGAGTCTTTGTTCTTTTAAGTACAAATATCTTCAGTTTTTATGGTGCAGCTATTGTGAAAAGGGACATACAGTTGGTGAAGTGAGATGGACCATAACTTTGATACACTGAGTTGCTCATCCTTTTATCTTAACACCAGTAAGCTGGAATGTTGCTGTCCCCAAATAATTTATCCAGTTGGGATTCTCTGGATCACATTTTCTCTTCTTCCCTCACATGTACTCGATATCAATTTTAAACATGTGTAAAGAATTTTGAAGAATACAGTAGTTTTTTTTTGTTCATAGCAGGAACATTGGCCAAGAACTGAGATAAGGCATATCAAAGGCATCTTTGAGAATGCACATTGTATAGAAAGAAACTTCGCTATGCATTTTTTATTTTATATATGTACCGCTCTCTCATAGCTTTGGTATAACATAATGTTCTTTTCTTAGTAGATGTGTCATAATGGCATAGTGACAAATAATTATTTTTATTGTATCTGGTGGAGTTGACTTCTGCTGGTAAGGTGTATATGTTGAGATAATGTTAGGACTGTAACACAAACTGTGCCACAAAATGTAAGGAAATTGAACATTGAAGAGGCACCAGTAGCTAAGTGATTGTGCAGTGGTATTTATAGGGTTAAACCTGCAGTGTTAATTTGTAGCTTTACCTTCTGCATGTTCTCGTTTAAGGGGAACAGTCATCATTAAGGGTCCCACACAAAAGTGTGGGACTGGTTCTCATTTGCACTTTGTGTGCAAAATCTTTTTTTTTTGTATTTCTCTTTTTCCCCACCTACTGCCCTACTAGAGCCACACCATCAAAAATCTTTTTTTATTTTTTGCTTTCTGCTGCTTACTGTTTACTGTAGTATAATAGATTATATCAGACTAATGTTGCTTACTTCCAGGCTGACATTTTCTGTAACTACAAATCCCAGAATCCCCTGCAACTGACATCAGACCCGGACAGCAATAGTGGGAGGCACAATAGCCTGCAAAGTATATTAGATCTTTGTAAGCTGTAATCAGATGTTTACAAGTCCTGCAGTTCCCCAGGGCTAAGTACAGTTCTCCGTGACTGTACTTAGTGCCTGAAGGACAGCAGGACCAGCAACCAAAATATCAGTGCATCCTGCTGCATCGCTCGATATGCACTTGTCCCTAATCATCTCAATGCCTTGCACTTATCCCCATCATATTCCTTCCTACCCCTCTCCTCCACTCTCCCCCACTCTCTATACTCTCCCCTGCCCCACCAAAGCACTCTCGCCACTCTCTCCTCATAAGAGCACTTATGTCTTCTTTCCCAGCTTGCTACCTCTACATTGATAGTGGTATCTCCATGTAACAATGTATTGCCCTGATCTGTATGATTTCTCACTCTTGATAATGTCTACCTATTGCTCACTCTTTGGTTGCCCTAGGTTACATGTAATTATTGTATTACTCTTATTACTAGGTTATACGTAATTGTTGAATTAATCTTGTTACTTTGCATGTTGCTTTGCAAATTTTTTTTCTATTATCTGTTTTTCCTCCTGGGAGCTCTGGCAGGTGGCTGCAGTCCCTCCTTACTGAAAGACACACTCTCCGGCTTCTTGCATCACCATATCATTGAGCCAGGTGAATCCCCCATGGATTGCCCCCCACGGTGGGGCCAGGAAGGAGGGTACTGGCCTCCCCCCTGCCACAGAGACCCAATCCAGATACCGGGCCTGACCCCTGTGAACACAGGAGCCATCACAGAACCTGCCAGGCTCTGCTTCCACATTTTCTCCCTTCCCCCCTCCCTACATACATGATGACATCAGTACATGTTTCCTGACCCATACTGCCCTCCAGCTGCCAGTGGGCAGTCAACGAGTGGGACAACAGGTCTCTGTCCCCCCGAGTGAGGGGAGCAGTCCTCCAGATGCTCGATCCCCTCTCACCCCTGTGGCCCAAACTCGTTCCCAAACCTGGGTCGCTGGCATGGCACATGGTGTGGCATTCAGTTCCTCAGCCCTCAGCACCACCGGGCTGGCCCTGCTTTGTAATTCTTTTTCAATATGTTGTACTGTACTCTCCAAGGTCATACCTGAAAATAGGCATATGCATGTCAAGTTTATCCCACCTGGTAAACAAAAACTAAATAAATAATAAAATATAAACTCTAACATGTACTGCAGGGCACTGAATCTGACACTGCTACAGTCCTGCTTTGATGTCATCTGCAGGGGATTCTGGATTTGTAGTTACAGAAAATTTCAGCCTAGACATAAACAAAATTAGCCTAATACATCCTGCTACACTACAGTAAACAGTAAATAAAAAAAAATATTTCTGCACACGAAATGGAAACTGAGTCCAGTCACACACTTGGGCATGAAGCTCTTAGTGCTGAATGTTCTCCTTTAAGTACAGCAAAACTGTTTTTATAACATGTAGTTACAGTTGTCTGTTTTTATCTTTTCTCCCCATTTATTCCTTGACTCCTCCCATTCCCCACCCCTACAATACCATTGCCATAATTACAAGCAACTTTTGGCTAGGAGACTGACCATGTGACAGCCTTCACAGCAGATGCCAAAGCCATTCCTGGTTATATTGGCAGGGGTGTGTGCAAATGCTGGGTAGCCTGCCACCTCCCTCCTTGACAGCAGAGGGCCTCAACTCCAGGATGGCCACAGGGTGAGGTCCCAGGAACAGCACAGACCCCCATCTCCAGGTAAAGTGAATATGCTGGTGCCATGCCACTCACTGGCCTGTAATTACTTATCTGTGCTTTGAGGCAACATACCAAAATTAGGGTTAGGTTCACAATGCTGATGTATCTCATGTATGGTAACTCATTCTATCACAATACACTTGGGTCATAAATATAATGTTACTGAGTGGCTGCAGGGTTAAAAACTGCACCCCTACACATCAAACAAAAGGATTGCACTAAATGCACTCTGCATAATTTTCTCTTTATACATCACTGCTGCAAAAGACCTAATGGTTGAAAAATCGTTTCAAACTTTGTTTTGTATTTTCTGCATGCAACTAATCCTGTCTTAACTGTGGCGCAGATGCTGATGCTGTGTCATCTTTTCTTGGTCTTGCTGCACATGTAGTGACTCTCCATAAGGTTACTACAGTCCATAATATGTTGCTCTTGGTATTTACAGTTTTGCCGTGAGGGCCATATTATGTGTGTTTATCATGGACTTTCATTATGGTTTTACTTATCTTTTTATTTTAAACTGCTTTTTTTCTCCCAGGATAGCCCAACAGTGATCCAAAATGATGTTTTCACTGGGGTCCTGCCTCTTCTTATTCCTGATTAGAAGTCATCATATAACAGAAAGGTTTATAATGAGGCTTTAACATATTTTTATGAGTTCAATTAATATGGAGCCTGCTTTTGTAATACAACAGCAAATAATTACTGAAGGATCAAATAAGGCATGTTTTGAGAAAAAGTAAAGCATAATGATGTGTTATTAATTACTGTTATTAAAACTATAAACATACAAGAAACCTACCACAAAACCACATATAATAGCACCATAAGAAATATCATTATGTACAAATCTTGTCAATCCATAGACACAGAGAGAACAAAAGGAAGTAAATTATGCAAACATATCCAAAGGTATTGTTACCTTTATGTTCCAGTAGTTATGCAAATGTGGTAAAATAATGCCTATTTCCCAAGTCTACCCTCGTTGGGGTGGCTCCTAGTTCACCATCTGGGCTACTCATGTGCCAGGGTGGGTGTAGTCATCAGTGTCCTTTTTGCCACAAGACCCCATAGTAGTGAGTGCACCCACACCTCAACACAGTACCCCATGCAGGGAGTTGATGTAAGCATAATACATAATATTAACAAAATCTGACAACAAATAAAAAAACAATATGCAAATTTGTCATACTAGTCTCTTCACTATGATCTTTTCAGTTATATGTACAATTACATGGCACAAAGTTGTTTTAAGAAGGAAACATCTTATTGGAGCTTTGTAAAGCAATGTACTGTACGACAGTTTTATACAGAATACAAATTAGAAATATTTGGATCTGCTATGGAACAATGCTAACACTGAGTTTGTTAAAACTATTACCCTAGAGCTGCCTTATTGTTCATGGATATAACATTGTGCTACCATGGAGATGACCCACGTTTCCTGTATAAGCTCAGATCTGTGCACTCCATCAGCTAAGGTGGAAGCATTTCCCAAGGAATTACATATTGTGCTGGGGTGACCTCAGCAGGGTAAGAGAGGGGAACAGAAAATAAATTCAAAGTCACTTTATAACATGTAATGGTTATCACCGCTTTAAAAAAAGACCATGCTAGCTCCCTGAGCTGAAGACAAAGAAACGTACCGCACAATGGTGCCAGTTGACATTATTGCATTGCTGGGGTATGCCAGTTGTTGTAATGGGAAGGGGTCATCATTAAATCCACAGGGCATTATGGCTCTGTCACATTGTAATGATACAAACTGCCATTGATAAGTCAAGCTACTGCATTGCAGTAAATAGTGACTAACAATACTAAACAACAAGATCAATAATTTTAGCAATGCTGACTCAAAAGGGTTATATACATAAGGACTGGTGAGTGGCCCCCATAGCACTAGTTTTCTAAAAGTATCCCAAGGATGAGCCACAAAACTATAGACTATAATCTGGATGTCAGTACAGGGGAAGCTACGGTAGGCAAGTGAATGGTTGCTAACTTAGAGATAAACATTTTGGACATAGTGGCTCATTATGGATTCTGTATAAATAATGCTACAAATGTCTTTGCATTCTTGAGACAAAACTATCGAACTAGATATAGGGAAACCCATGAATATTATGGACATGGACTTCAGTAATGCCTTGGACACCTGTACTATCAAACACAGGAGACGTGTTCATAAAATGGAGAACACATGTATAACTGGTTGAGTAATATAATGGGTCAAAAACTGGACTAAAAGTTGTAGTAAGTTATAATTTGTCATTGTGTAAACAGGTAACCAGTGGGTCCAATGGGGTCTGTCCTGGGACCAACACTGTCCAATATAATTATAAGTAACTCAGAGGTGGGTACTTGCAGCTGGATTGCAAAGATTACTGATGATACCTAAATGTGAAGAGGAACTGAATCACAGGAGATAAATGGAATGTAGAAAGACCAGATTAAGCTACAGTAGGGAAATGTACAGATATATCAGAGCTGTATAACATTTCTAAATATTTTCTTTCACCTTAGCTCATGAAATGTGAACACATTGTTTCAGTACTGACACTATGGTGCAGCATGAGAGGGGTGCCGCATTTCTAAGAAGCCGTCTTTCGGATGAGACATTAAACCAAGGTCCCATCTGCCTGGATTGGTGGTAGTTCAGGTGGATGTTAAAGATCCCATGGCACTTATCGAAAAAAGAGTAGGAGAATTTCCCCTGTGTCCTGGCCAAATTTCCCTCATTCACTAAAAATATCACCAACAGCTTAATCTGGTTCAAGGTCAGATGGCATTCATCTGTATCCCCTTCCCCCGGGTCGTGCCTGAAAATAGGCAGGATTTGTCTAGTGCACTTACCCGGTCAACAAAAAAAACTAAAAAAAACATTTCACAAACTACAACAGTTTGCAAAATTGACAAAAAAAGTGACAGTTTTAATGCAACTTTTTTATTTTCTGCAACTTGGGGATTTTGTTCTTGGCAGAAAATATAACAATTATTTCCACAGCTTGTGTTTTTATAAATAGTTTCTCTTCCCTGCAACTTGGGGCACAGTGTAGGAGACTTGGAAATGTTTTAAAACTTCCACAAATGCAGAACATTCAAATTTTGCATGCAGTAAAATGATGTATAGTACTTCATTCTAACATTATAAAGTCACGCACTTACGATTCCAAAAGAGGAATTTGAAGGCAAAGCACTACAGACCTACCTACTGTACATGGTACAGAGATTACTGTACCAAAAAGTGAGCAGGAAAAGGATCTAGGTGTTATGTTCTATCTCACTTTCAAACAAGATAAACAGTGCATGCCTGCAGCTAGCAAATCAAACAAAATCATGACATACATCAAGATAAATTGCAGGTGCATATTAAGAAATATTAAAATGCCAAGTCCAATATCAAATATGGTGTTCCATTCTAGTCCCTGTCAGAGGAAAGATATTGCCATGATTGAAAAGAATGACCAAGGTGGTTGAGGACTTAAAGAACATGAGCTATGAGTAGTGGACTGATTGGCAGAACTGGGGCTTTATTCATTGAAGGACAGAAGAATCTGGGAAGACATGATTACAGTCTTGAAATGCCAGTATGAATAACATATTAAATACAGCTCTTGTCCTAGTGTGAGCAACTAGGAGAAACATGATATCATTGAAAGGAGGAATATTCAATGGAGATATCAAAAGGAACTTTATCAATAAGTGATGGATAACTTAGATTTGATTGACAAGTGCTAAAAATTTAAAAGTCCTTCCCTTCTATAAAACCTTGCTGTTCTGGCATCATTTGAACAGCTATTGCTAACTTTATTAATATGTTTTCTGTCTGTTGATTTATTTTGCAGTTAGTATATTGGCCCCAGTATTTAAAAGGTTACCATGGCGGGGCAAGATGGGTACAAAATAGAGTTGAATTGTCCTTACTACTCAAAGCAGCTGACCAGCCCCATTCTATCTCCAGAGTCTATAATCTATTGCAAAACATAGATGAAAGTCTCCCTTCTAGTGTCTGTTATTATTGGACGCAAAAGTTAGGGATGGTAGAAGAGCAGGGCATTTGGGAACAGATATGGGCTAATAATCACAAGAACATTAGACAAGACAAATATAAGTTACAGCAATTTAATATAATGCATAACTTGTATTACACTCCTGCTAAACTTTATAGGATGGGTAAGTTGTTGTCACCCATATAGCAGATGTGGAATCAAGGAAGAGATTTATACCATGTATTAGGGAGTGTGCTCAGGTTCAATCTTTCTGGCAGATAATTAGGGCTTCCTGTCACAAATTACCGCATAGCGGACCTGTTTACACCAGAAATTTGTTTGCTGAACAGTTATCAAGTGAGCATGATCAAGAGAGACAAATTATATATGGGCATTATATCAGCAGCAAAAGCGGTACTCTTAAGACACTGGAAGGACCTAAATCCTCCACCAGTTATAGAATGGTACAGAGAGGTGGTCCTTGCTTTACAAGTGGAATTACATATTGCTAAAATGAATAACAGAGCTCATTTATATGACTCCATATGGGGAGCGTTGAGTACCGTTTATCAACGTGGCAAAGCAAAACTACCTAATAATAGGCGCTGCCTCTGAGTCTGATGAACAGTGTTCCTGTTGACCCTCTGTTATGCAGAATCCTAGGGTCACCGCAATTAGGGTGTGGAAGCTATGGAAAGTAGGGAGGGCTGGGAGGAGGAGAGAAAAGTATTAGGCTGGCTAAGTTGTTATATCCTTATTTAGTCCTGTAGAAATTAGTAGCATGTGACCAGCAAGAATGTTATTATGTCTATGGCACACTTAGTTTGCATTGTACAGTTGCACAATACTATAAAATCTGTGTGTTGTCAAGGATATCAATTAAAATAAAAGCGTATTGAATTAAAAAAAAAAAAAAAAAAAAGTTACCATGGCACTAACCATGTTAGTGCTGCACTAATCAGGACTAGTGCAAGCCAATGAGGTGGGGGCCATATTCAAGGGCCCATGGTGTGTGGAGCTGACATGACAACATGATCTCACAGAATATACCACTGCACCCATGCAAATGAGGGATATCCCTGCTTACAGGATTCAGGGCTTTATTCCTAGGTTTTGGCAGGGCTAAACAGCTGTAGTTGCATTGCTGTTTAATGCTGCCAAAACCATACCCTCATACTGCAAATGGGCCACCCCCTCCCCCAGATAGCCACTCCTGGGGACCAGTATATCCTATCCAATAAAAGGTGTTATATCAAATATAGCCTGCAGGACAAGAAATCATACTGTAATATGGTTACACAACATGCCATGCAACACGTATATAACCAAGAAGTATAACATGTATTATAGATCAAAGGAGTGCTCCCAACCAAGTGGAGCACTCCTTTCCCCTGTGCATGAGGCACTCTTATTCTGTGAAGACCATCTCATTCACAGATGCCCTGGAAATGGGCACATTCTGGGAAGTTTTTTTTTTTTAATATATTATTGATTGCTCCATCATCATGATTGCTGAAAACTAGTTGTTTCATTTGCCTTCAGCTTGAGCCAGAACAGCTCAGCTTCACTTTGCTGTTCTCACTCAGCTGAAGGTGCAAGAAACCATGAAGTAAGAAACGTCTATGGTTCTCAAAGGAGGTGGCAGTGAAGGTTCAAGAAAAAAAGAAAGCATTCCGAAAGTACAAGGAATCACAGAAGGAGCAGGACAGAGAATTGTATCAGTTAAAGCAAAAGGAAGCTGGGAAGGCAGTCAGAACAGCAAAGGCCTGAACCAAGGAAAAGATAGCCAACTCAGTTAAGAAGGGGGATAAAACCTTTTTTAGGTACATCAGGGAGTGAAGGAAGACCAAGGGAGGGATATTGAGGCTTAATAAAGGGGAGGGGGGTGGGCAGAGGGTGACAGTGAAAAGGCAGAGATACTGAACACATATTTTTGCTCAGTATTTACAAATGAAGAGGGGGAGGTACCTAAAACAAACAATTGAAACACTCTGGATACAGAAGTTGATACCAGCCCATTTACAGAAGAAAGGGTTCTGAAAGAACTCTTAAAACTGAAGGTGGACAAAGGTATGGGGCCTGATGGGATTCCTCCCAGAATTCTAAAAGAACTAGGGTTAGAACTAGTGACACCACTGACTACCCTCTTTAACAAATCATGGGAGAATGGGGTGATACCTGAGGACTGGAGGAGTGCAGATGTGATTCTGCTTCACAAAAGTGGGAGCAGGGCAGAAGCAGGAAACTACAGACCTGTTAGTTTAACCTCAGTGATAGGGAAAATGATGTAATCACTTCTGAAGGAAAGAACTATCGAGTACCTAGAGGCCAGAGGGGCACAGGACCCAATGCAGCATGGATTCACAGCAGGAAGGTCATGCCAGACGAATCTAATAGATTTCTTTGACTTGGTGACCAAAGTAGTAGATCAGGAAGGGGCTGTGGACATGGCCTACCTAGACTTTAGCAAGACATTTGAGACAGTCCCACACAAAAGATTAATATACAAGTTAGTCAGCCTGGGAGTGGGTCCCAAGATGATAGCCTGGGTAAAGAATTGGCTGGAGAATAGGACACAGAGGGTAATAGTAAATGGAGTCCACTCTGAAGAAAGGTGGGTTACTAGTGGGGTACCGCAGGGTTCAGTATTAGGACCGGTCCTCTTCAATGTCTTTATAAGCGACATTGCAGAGGGACTGGAAGGAAAAGTATGTCTCTTTGCAGATGACGCAAAGATCTGCAACAGAGTTGATGCACAAGGTGGGGGGAAGGATGAGAAGGGACTTGGTAAGGTTAGAGGAATGGTCAAATGTATGGCATCTTAGATTCATGCTAAGAAGTGCAAGGTAATGCACCTGGGGAACAAAAACCCAGGGGAAGAGTACACAATGGGGGGTGAGATACTAACAACAACAACAATGGAAAGGGACCTGGGGTAGTCATATCAGATGACTTAAAGGTGGATGGGCAAGCAATGTGAGAGGGCAGTAAGGAGGGCTGGGGGGATACTGGGATGCATAGGGAGAGGCATTACCAGTAGAAAACAGGAAGTTGTTATCTCTCTGTACAGACAGCTGGTGAGACCCCATCTGGAGTACTGCATGCAGTTCTGAAGACCCAATCTCTGCAAGGACATAGACAGGATGGAAGCTGTCCAGAGGAGGGCAACTAAAATGGTGCAGGGTGTGCACCGGATGACATATGAAGAGAGACTAAAGGAGCTTAATATGTATAGCCTTGAGGAAAGGAGGGAGAGGGGGACATGATAGAAACTTTCAAGTACCTCAAGGGAATCAACAAAGTCCAAAAGGGTAGCATCTTTCAAAAAAAGAGGTGTGCAAGAACAACAGGGCAAAATTTTAAGATGGGGGGGTGGCTCAGAGGTAATGTAAGGAAGTATTTTTTCACAGATAGGGTTGTGGATGCATGAAATGGCCTTCTGGAGGAGGTTGTGGAGTCAAAACAGTGGTTGAATTCAAGCATGCATGGGACAGTCATAAGGCAATTCTAGGGGGTGGGAGTAGAAAGAAGTAGGCTGCTGGTTAACTAGGATCTGCAGCTTATCCATTAGGTAGGGAAATAGGCAGACTGGGTGGGCCAAGAGGTCCTTATCTGCCACCAAATTCTATGTTTCTATGTTACATCAAGGAGCCTTCCATATCATGCATATCTACAGCAGCATTATACTCCTGTCTCTACACATAAGGAGAATCATTTCACTCCCCTTCCTTATGTATGCCAGTAACTCTGGTGGTGCATAGTGGATCTCTCACCCTCAATCACCATCCCACTCTGAATGTTCAATTGACACCTCTCCCATTCCATCCTATTTGCTTAGGACCCTCCACCCCACACTCCTTTGCTCCTTATCACCTATGATGTTCTGTTGCATTAGAGATGGTGACTAGCACAGCCCCTCCACTTACCACCTTGGTGGGCCACCATCTGAATAGCAGAGAGTGATTGCGTGCCTAATGCAGAAAGTTGTTTCTGAAATAGTAACAGCTTAGTGCTGTGCAAACTGCCCAGCCTTCCTGCATTATGATCCCTGTCTGCAGGCTTGTGTAAGTGGTCACCACTGTAGTTTGCATTCACTTATACATTGAGAAAGCTTTTAGCAAAACTAGTCGAGATACTGGATCCTGACCAGATGGCCTCTGTTTGTCTAGACAGGACTGACTGACCTCTATTCTCAAATGTTGGTGCAGGGTGTACAGATTCTCCCCAGTGTCTTGCCAACATTCCCTTCCCCCCAAAAACAGCTCATTCAATGCTGAGTGGGTGGTGATGTGTAAAATGGCTACAACTACACAGTACATTAAAAGTTTCTTTACCGTGTGTCTCTTGTTGCTGGTAAAAGGCTATGGGATACCAATATGTATGAGAAACACTATATAAATGTAAATTCTTTTTCTCTGCTTTGTGATATGCACTGTTTCAAAGGTCCCACCTAAATCATCTTCTATTATCTTCCACTCTAAGAAAAACATACATGATCCTCCTTTTTGAAGAGACACCTTTAGAATTTTTTTTGAGAATTATGTCCCTTCTTCTCCATTAAGGAATTTTTTTTCTTCCTTTTCATTATTTTAAAATTATTTTACAGTTTATTTACCAAAAATAACCCAGTTTAGAAGTAACATTTTGTTCCAGTGCTGTCCTGCTTCTACCCAGTGTTGCAGCTGGATGCAGTGGAGCAGAGAAAGGTCACCCAACAAGCTCAAGGACAGACATTTAGTGTGTCTTTGGGGGATTCAAACCTGGCTCTCCTGATTCACCAGCCTATACTTAAAACACTGGACTTCTCTGCCTTCAAACAAAACACTCAAGCACCTACATGGCTGTGAATGTTTGTGTATTCATTTTCTACTAATCACATTAAATGCATTAACACCAACTATGTTAAGTTACTTCTACTCCAATTAAGATGTGGCATTTCAGGTGCACTTTACAGGTGCCCCAGTGGCTATGTAAAAGTGGAATTTAGTCTTCCATGTGGCTCAGTAGCAGAGAGTTGCAATGCCTCATGGGATTGCTAGTTTTTAGAATGATCTTTAGTGATTGGCTTACAGGTCCACTTGAGGATGAGCACATCACAGATGTGACGGTATCCCTCTCTGGAATGGGAGGGAAGGAGAGAGTATTTGAGCATTGCACCCTCCAGCACTCCAAGCGGCCAAATTAGGAGTGGGATTTAGCACTATTCAGGGCTCTGGATTTTAGAGGAATTCTTATAAATAAAATGTCCTGTCCTACTATAGCTGAGTCCTAGAGGAGAACCTAGCTTACATGCCCTATCAGCTGAAGTAAGATTGCACAACACATTATATGATTTATCGGGATGGGGAGACAGGGGCAAGCTGACTCCTGCAAATGAAAAGGAATAATCAAAATGTTTCTGAGCATACCACATAATAGTGCTCTACCTGGAAGATGCAGATGGTACAGACGTATTGTCATGCCCTTCAGACCACATGGCTTCACACAGAGAGGTTGACACAGCCATGCATGGTACTAAACATATTATTTACAACCAGTACCTTGAATCTCTGTTAACTGTGTTTCATGACAACAGCAGACTTTTTTGCAAAAGCTAAGCCAGCAGTCTCTTATGCCAACAGATTCACAAAGTAGCCCTTTGTTGAGAAGTACACTTCTCATGCAGTAATTAGGCATGGAATATTACCAAAACAGGTGTCTGTAGCTTGTCAGAGTCAGAACAGGTGATTTAGAATTGGCGTATTTAAAAGAGCTGTGAATTAGTGAAACAAAAATGTGTTAATTTCTTGCTCCATCTGTTAACGTGTGTTCACTGCCAAGTATTTTACTTTGTAAATCTGTAATGAGTTTAGTAAAATGCAGCATTATTTTTTAAAACATGTAAAGCCTAAGCTTTTGGAAACAAACTGGCATAACTTTCGACTGTTGTAATGTTCTGTCTTAAATATTTTTGTCATCTACAAATTAGAACTTGAAACTTCAACAATATGAGAGTAATATTGTCAGAAGTATGTAAAATATCTGGATACAATGTTTAATTTAACTAGCTTTTTGCATGTTAATACACCAATTCACAACATTTCAAATAACTGTGCACTAAACAAGTTTAAATTCATTTAAAGACAATTGTCTTTAATTCTAAAATGTTCTGTAGAGGTTTCCTCCCAGTGATTAAATCAGAACTATTTCTCAAGTTGTAATAGCATTCTCAAGTACAAATCTTTGCATTGCACAACCGGGAACTATAACATCAGCCAAATAAACACAAAGAAATTATATTATCTTTTTAGCTTTCAGGCTTAGCATCTACCATCTATCATTTTGCTCAGCTTAGCAAGGGGAACAAAACCAGTCCCAAAAGAAGTCAAGATAAACTGATTTCAGCATTTGATTTTCAAGACAATTCATGGGTGGATAGCAAAGCAAAGCAAGAGCCCGAAAGGTCTCTGGGAGATAGAGTAACTCTGAAAACAATATGATAGAATGGAATTACTACTATGCTGTTACAATGACATTTAGTAAGCCTTAGGGGTTGGGAGGGGCCTGTGTTTAAATTGAGCCTTCTGCCTTTATAAGTTAATGGTACTGTTTCATAATCAGTTGAGGCTCACATTAGAGTATTCCCTCCTCCATGGTTCCGTATTTCTGCACTGCAAGTAAATAGTACTGTGGCTTGACAAGCTTAAATATCGTTGTTGCTAAGAAGCTTCATTTTAGTCCCTATGGTTTCCCTCTATAGAACAGTTATCTTATATGTTACTGAAAAATAATCTGATAACAAGACAAATTATCTCGTTGTATCTTATGAAGAAAACCAAACTTATTTCATGGCATATACAGTATTTCTTATTTTAATGTTTTTATATCTAACTGATTAAAACCCCTTTTTTATAGCTTCAAGGCAACATCTGGTTTTTAGACTAAACTACTGTTGTTTTGGAGTTTTTTTTCACAAATCAGTTTTTTTGAATTTTATAAGAATAACGTTTTAGTCACCATTTTTCAAAATGGATTGTTATAATCACTTCAGTTTTGGTGTTTTTAAATGAATCTTACAATTGCTCACTTCTGTGTAGTCAAGTTCCCAGGCCTCACTATACACAATGCATCTCATTAATGTCATCACCCCCCAGAACATACACACACACACACACACACACACATATACACTCCCTGTGGCTTCTTCCTGAAGATCTGATCCTGCAGCATCATGAAGCATGTTGTAGATGACCCCACTAAATAACTTTTTATGTTGTCTTGCATGCACAGCGCAGAGAGCATAATATGGTTGCTTCAGTGGAGAAGCGGGTTTTAAACGTGCGGTCCTGCAGCAGCCAATGGTACCACTGCTTTTTCAGGCAGGGCTCTGTGGCGCCAATGGCAGAGCATGCTGTCTATGACAGCAGTTACAAAAACGTGCCACTACCTTGAAAGAAATTAGCTACTGCAATCAGGGAGCACCACTTAGTGGTCCCTGATGGCAGAAGCCAATTACTGCTGGTGTCCTCTGTGAGCAACATGGCGGTGGCAACGGGGAAGGTGAGGGGCAGCCGCCGCCTCACACAGTCCATCAGAAAGCCAATGGGGGTGCCCAATCCCCCTGTCAGCATGCCCCCCCAACTTAATTTGCTAACTGGGATGCCCAATCCTTGTCGGTATGTCCCCCCCATTTCTTGTGTGCTAAGGGGGTGCCTAATCCTTCTCTGCTCGTGAGACCACCCCAGTATGTGCCGAAGGGGGTGCCCAATCTCCGTTGTCTCCAGTCCCCCCACTGTCTGTGTTTCCTTCCCCCAACCTGCAACCACCCACTGCATGCCCCACCTCCCCACACACCCTCTTACCACATACTTATCTCCAGAGCCCAGCTCAATGATCTTCGGTGGACTGTGAACACGTCTGCACTCTTCAAAGCTGACCATGAACTGAAGAAATGCCGGTAAGCTGTATAATGGCATAAATATGTTGTTTTCAACTTTGGTGCATATCTCAGGCATTTTTGGGAATTTTGGCACCAAAATTTCAACATGGGGTTACTGGGACCCCACCTCATAAATTCAGTCACTGTCATGGCATTATTCAGTCCTGAAAGGTGATTTTGTGGTCACTCTGCGGAATCACCTTTTGGGACCGATTAATGAAACGACAGTACCACTGTTTATGAGGTGGGTTCTCAAAAAGCCTATGTCGCAAATTTGGTGAAAAAAAAAATACCGTTTTACAGGAGTGCATTGCACAGTTTCCACGCATGTCCATAAGTTCACTAATCTGTTATATTTTCACTCCAGATTTTCAACATTGCCATTTTTCCACACTTCCTTATGAACAGCACAGCTGTCATTTTACACATCCTGTCTGAAATGTATTTTCGCACTATCAGCACAGAATAATGTGGTTGCTGTAGGAAATCTGTGTTCAGGACAGATTAAGAAAATCACAGTGATAGTGTTCATGAGTAGAGGTCCTAAAATGCCTATGTTGAAAATTTGGTGACAAAAGTTCATAAAATAAGTATGTTACAAGCGTACGTTGCGCAGTTTCCATGCGCACTTGTAACTTCGAGATTTTATAATATTTTCACTCAACATATTCAATATTGTCAGTTCTGCACACCTTCTTATGAACAGTACAGCTGTCATTTTTTCACATCCTGCCTGAAATGTGTTTTCATACAACTGGTGCACAGTGGCATGGTCACTGTGGGAAATCAATGATCAGGACAGATGAAGAAAATCATAGTGACAGTTCATGAGCAGAGGTCCCAAAATGCCTGTGTTGAAAATTTTGTGAAATAATTCCACTAAATGACTGTGTTATGAGTGTGCATTGTGCAGTTTGTATTTATGCTCATAAATCCGAGCATTTTTAATATTTTTACTTGAGATGTTCAACACTGCCATCTCTTCACATCTACCTATGAATGGTACAGCTGTCATTTTTCACATCCTGCCTGAATAGTGTTTTCCCACATCTAGTGCAGAATGGCACGGTCGCTGTGAGAAATCAACGTTCGGGACAGATTAACAAAATCACAGTGCCACTATTCATGAGCAGAAATCCCAAACACTTTCATGAGGTGGGGGGGTCACAAAAATGCTCTGTTGCAAATTTGTAGTGCAAATACAAACAAACAGCTGGGGCATTAGGGTTTCTAACCATAACATCCCACACTGTACAGACTGACAGGTGTCAGGGGTGTGCCTTTGCATTGCCAGCTGTCATGCTCATGCCACACCATCCCCCCACCCTCAAGCCACTGACAGGCATCGAGGTGTGCCTTGGACTCTTTGGCCCACAGTTTACCTCATTCTCCTATGCTGCACCCATTTCAGCTAATGTCCTTATAAAATAGGGTGACTGTAAGGCCGAACACCCCAAGGCACACCTCAGCACTTGTCAGTGTCTGCAGGACAGGGTGAGGTAAAATGCCATGAGTGTTATGACCAAATGGGGTGAGCATAAGGCCCGAGGACCCCAAGGCACAACGTGATATTCGTTGCACTGCAGGGTAGGGTGAGCTGAAATGCCATGAATGTTATGGCCGATGCCCAAAGGCACACCTCGGTGCCTGTCAGTCTCTGTAGGGTGATGTGAGGTTGACGTCACTTTCATACTTGACTGCTATTCCTATTATGCATCTGTTCAACTCTACCAATGCCACTTTCAGCAAGACAACATTTGGCATTGACAAATGCTTGTTTTCTTGTGTGGTTGCAACATACGCTATTCTTTTCTTTTTAACACTTTTACTTGTAGCACTGCAAAAAATGTATTGATAAGATGAACTATCCTTTGTCCCAAACTGACATCTTGTATATGAATACCAAGAATATTTATTTTATTTATTTATTTATTTAGCTTTTGTTGACCGGGTAAGTGCACTAGACAAATCCTGCCTATTTTCAGGCACGACCCGGGGGAGGGGGATACAGATGAATGCCAACTGACCTTGAACCAGATTAAGCTGTTGGTGGTATTTTTAGTGAATGAGGGAAATTTGGCCAGGACACTGGGGAAATTCCCCTGCTCTTCGTGGGTGGAGCCAATGCTACTGGCTGTCTGATGGCCAGTCTGCGTGAATCCCTGGAGGAGATGGATGTCGTCAGTACAGGAGAGTGGGCCTCCTCCCCTGTGCTAGTACCTTCTGAGGCCCCGGAGAAGTTTTTGGCTATCGCTAAGTCTGGTGGTAGCAGTTCTGTTCCAGATAATGTTAGCGACGGTCTACGTTTTCAAGAGGGTGTACAAATCACTGACTTTACTGTTTCTTCTCCCTCCCGTTCTACGCTGCAGGAAATGAGAGTGGCTCTGCTGCGGCAGGTTCAGCTGCTGGACGACAGACTTTCTGACAGAGATACGGCGCTTGAGCGGTCTACTACATTGGGAGACGCCGCGCACAGTAAGCCCCTTGCTGCAGATGACATTGTCAATACGGCATCCCCTATGCTCACTTCCGCATTTGCGGTTGTTCCGACGGAGGCTGGCAGTCCTATGCCCAATGATGTGGTGTGCCTAAAGCCTGGAATTGTTTCGAAAGACCTTGCCTGCACAGTCCCGGGAGATTTGGTTGTCGTTTCGACTTCGGATACCCTCACGAATGTTTCTGTCGCTACTGTGGGGAATAGGATCATGGACCAAGAGGTATTTCTCTTTTCTGCTGACAAAACTCCAGGTTGGAGTAAGCGTGGTGGTTTACTTGTCTCGGCTCATAAACCTGCACCAGACGCACTGTCCTCCCCTCCGGTCTCCTCTGCTTGGTCTCCGGAGAATGCTTTACTTAGTGCTGGTTGGGAGAAAGGGGATGGTGATGTTTGGACACCAGACTCTCAAGACCCTTCCTACTTGTTGATGTTACAGAAAGCTACAACTACTGCAGCAAATACGGGTTTGAGCTCCAACGAACCCCGGGGTACAAATTGTGCACATGTTATTTCTGCTACTGATATTGTTGATTTTGGTACTAATGTTGTAGAACCTATAATTGCACCGGTGCCCTCTCTAGGCAATCATAAGTCTGCCCCTGTTCCTGAGGACTTACCCTCGGTTTTACCCTCTAAGGTTCAGAAGGTTTTCAGTCCTGTATCAAAACCTGTAGTTCAGCCTAAGGATAGTGTACATATGGATAAACCTGATGGTTTTAGACTTACTGACTTATTTACCTTGAAGGGGGAACCTGCTCCTAGACATAATGCGCTTCGTCTCCTTTATAAAGGTGGTTTGGAGGAACCCCCAGACCGTCTATATGTTGCTAGACAACTACTTAAAGGGTCTATGCAGTTCTCAGCTACTGAAATATTTGCATTGATTAACATTGGTAATAATAATTTTGATGTTAGTTTTAAACAGGTTTCTAGTCTGGATAAATTCTGGGCCCAATATGCAACCCTTCAGACTTCCCCCCTTTGGGCACCTTTTCAAGTCATTCCTTTAACTAAACCTACAGTTCGGAATATCACGATTATTTTTAAAAATGAAGGGGTCAATGTGGAAGACATTTTATTTTGGTTGAATAAAAGGTGTGAGGTACTTAACAGACCCTGCCCTATGTTAGATAGTGAACAGATTTGGGATGGCAGTTGGCGGGTGAGAGTTAAATTATTTTCCTCTAATACAGGACCAAAACACCTACCTGGTTTTTTTTATTTGGGTAAGGATAAGGGCCTTATTTTTTACCCTGGCCAACCTAAATCGTGTTTCAAATGTGGTTCCCGTACACATCTTAGTTCAGCTTGCAGCATCCTGAAATTTAGTCATTGTTTCGAATTTGGCCATTCCTCTAATGCCTGTTCTAATCCTTTTAAGTGTAATCTCTGTGAAGGCACGGGACATGCTTATGGTCGATGTCCTTGGGCCTCTCACAATAGGCCTCACTGTCCTTCTCATGAAGGCTTGATCACCATGGCCCAACAAAAGCAATCTAGCGCTATAGATCACCCTTCTACTGCTGTAGACCCACATGTTCCCGTATTGTTGGAGACGACTAAATCTGGGTTGTCTTCGGCAATAGTTCTCCCGGCTGACACTGTTTCTCCCCTGGTTCCGAATTCCACCTTACATACTTCATCGAGTGATAAGCCAGATGTTGAAATGCCTCCCCCCACCCTTTGCAATTGGCTCCAGATTTAGATTCTTCTGGCTTTACCCCAGTTACCCATAAGAGAACTAGAAGAGGTCAGGCTGTTCATAGTCGAAAACAAGTAGTTCCTCGTACCTGGCACTCCCCTCACAAATTTGCCATTTTGGCTACAGATCTTCCCGAAAAAGACTCTGGTGGCAATGAGACGGATACCTCTTCTGTCCAGTCCTGCCCTGAACTTGACGGTAGCCAAGATTTGGACTCTATAGCAAAAAGGACCAGACAGTGTCAGAAGGGTAAAGTTCCTATTGATACTTGAATCCGATGGCTTCTTTATCCATCTGTTCCCTTAATGTTAATAGCATTAAGGGACAAAAGAAATTAGGTGGTATTTTTTTGACTATACAGGATTTACAATGTGATATCATATGTTTGGTTGATACTAGGCTCAAATCCCACAGTGAGCTACAGCGGGCCTCTCGTGCATGGACCACTGGCCCATCCTTTTGGTCCACAGGTCCAGATACTTGTGATGGTATCGGTATTTTATTTTCTAACCCAAATTTTCATGTTTCCAGATTGATTGACATTCTACCTGGTAGGGCCTTGCTGCTTGATTTCACTTACTTTAAAGAGCGTTTTCGCCTTGTGGCGGTTTATGCTCCCCAGACCAAGGCCCAATGGGTCTCTTTATTTAATCTAGTAAGACCTTTTTTACACACTTCTAGATTAACACTGTGGGTAGGTGATTTTAATTGTGGACTGCAGCAGAACGACAGAGGTCTCAAGACTTCTAAACTGTTTTGTGATTCGGTTGCACTTAGAAATATTTTAACTACAGCCCAGCTTATTGATGCATATAGAACATCTCATCCCAAAGGTGGCTTTACTTTTTTTAAAGGGGCACTGCGTACTCATATAGATTTTATTTTTCATCTAAAGTCTTATGTCGTCCTCTTGCCGCACTATTGGGATAGAATTTGACCATGTCGCTATGTGCACTCTCTCATGGGAAGCAGCTCTCGATGTAAAAAGAATCTATGCTTTAATGACTCCCTTTGATTCCCCCGTTTTTCAGAAATTATGGCAAAAGGAATGGACGGCTAGGTTATCAGTTTTTGACCTATACGATTCTATCGCGGATTGGTGGGAAGACTCTAAGTCCCGTTTGAAATCTGTTTTTCAAACCATGACGGCTGTCTCTCAGAACAAGAAATATGTGAAGTATTTGGCCCTAAGACATCAACTTCAGCATTTATTATCTCTGGCTAATACTACCTGCCACGATTTTAGTGATCAAATTAAGATTATTTGCGCCCAGATGAGGGACATGCAGTATGATAGAGCTAGTACTTTGAGTCAGGAAGCTAAATTTGGGACTCGGATGGATAGGAAGGGTTTAGACCCTTTCAAGACTTGCAAAAATCGTGTTACCTCCAAGTTAATACAGTGCTTAAAATCCCCTAACGGTTCTTTCATTTCTGATCCAGAAGCTTTAGTGCATCTTGTTGAACAACACATTTTTAATATGTTAGGTAGTAAACCTGATTCTGTATCCGCTGCATCTTTCTTAGAGTCGCTGCATCTCCCTTTTCTTTCTGTTTCAGATCAAGAGAAGCTACAGGTTGATATCTCTGAGTTTGAAGTTAAACAAGCTATTGCTAAATTATGTTTACATTCTGCCCCCGGTTCTGATGGCCTTACAGCACGTTTCTTTAAAACCCTTTCCTCTGACTTGGTTCCTACTTTAACCTTGCTGTATAACGAGATTTTGAACTCTGGTTTTTTGCCTAAATCAATGAAAGAGGCCATTTTAATTTTGATTTTTAAAAAGGGGGATGCGACTGACCTAAGTAATTGGCGACCCCTTAGCCTACTAAATGTGGATTATAAGATATTAGCGAAAATTCTTTTGAACAGACTGCTTAAGGTCGCTTTCCTTTTGAGCCCTTACCAGACCTGCGGTATCCCTGGCAGATATCAGCAGGATAATTTAATACTCTTACGGGAATTATTTTTTTAGGGATAAGAAATTGGTGTCTGGTTTTGTTTTGGGCATAGATCAAGAAAAGCTTTTGATCGAGTTCTTCATGAATTTTGTTTTCTGTATTACAAGCTTTTGATTTCAGATAAATTTCTTTTTGGATCCAATCCTTGTATAAGGGGGTTTTTATAATACCAAACGTGAATGGTTGGTTTGGGAATCTTGTTTCAGTTGTTCGGGTGTCCGCAGGGATGCCCTTTAAGCCCCATATTATATGATTTTTACATTGATGCATTAATAAGGGCTATTTTACAGTGTCCAAATATCATTGGAATACAAGGACCTCTTGCTGTACCCCCCATTAAATTATTAGCTTATGCGGATGATTTGGTTGTAATAGTAGATAAGAATTCCAAAGAAGAACACCTCCTTCAGATTCTTACGACTTTTTCGTCCTTTTCAGGATCCAAAATTAATTTTGCTAAAAGTGTGGGGGTACCTGTGGGTCATACCATTCTTCCACCTAATGGTACTTACGCTGGGATTCATATTAAAAATGACTTCTTTCAATATTTAGGGTTTTTTTTTGGATCTGGTGATGCACCTACTCACAATTGGCTTAGTGCTATTCAAAAGGCCGAAGGCCTGGTTGCCTGTTGGAAATCATCTTTAACTGGAAAAAAAAAGAGAGTGGTTTTACTGAAAACGTTAATCTTGCCATTTTTTTTGTATCTTTGTTCCGTTTTTCCACCACCCTCTAGTCTCTTTTCAAAAATAAATGGTGTCTTTTTTCAAGGTTTTTGGGGGTCTAGGCTTAACCCAATCAAACGGGTGTTTACATACAGACCCATAAGTGAGGGTGGGGTTAATATGATCCACCCTATTGGTTTTTTCTATAGTCTCTTTTTTTTCTATAATTTTGGTAGGGCCCTTAAACCTGGTGATTATATTTGGAAGCCTTTCTTTCTCTCATGGTTTTCATTATGTCTATCCCACTGGGACCCTGTACATAAGAATTTTTTCCGTGCTCTCACAAATCCCAGCTTATGGCAAGGAAAGTTTTAAAATGGCATTGTCCTGGGGTTTTTCCTCATTGGATTTTTGTACTTTTCCCAGAAAATTGATTTATGAACACATATGGAGGTATGAAGCTTTTGACCCTGTTCACTTTCCCTTCTGTCCAGTTAATCGTGTAGCCTGGGTTATTAAACAGCTTTCTAATCCACGTCTCCCTCCCTTTGTTTGGGATATGGTGTGGCAAAGTAACTATGGTAAGTTGGGAGTTAAGAGTAATCATAAACATAAGGCCTTGACTGCTCGTTATTGTCCTAGAGTGACTTGCCAAGATGTACTTGAGACACAGCAACATTTGTTTTTGGAATGTCCATTTTCTAGGGATTTATGGACCCAACTAGGTAATATGTGTTTAGAGCCACTATTTTCTCACTTATCTTATGATCAGCTTATGTTTTGTACTAGTACCATTTTGAATACTAAATATCATGTTGATACCTTATATGTAATTTTTGTTGTTATTCGATATTATCTGTGGCAAGCAAGATGTTTGTTAGTATTGCATCAAAAAGTGCTTCCTTTAACTGAAGTTCTCAATAATGTTTGTCATGCTTTGAATTCAATTAAGTTACGTGATTTTCAAACATTACCCTGTGCACAATTTCAGCTTTTCTGGCACGGTTGTACTTTCCCTTTTTTAGTATGATGTTGTCTATTTTTTTTCTCTTTGCTGTTTTTCCTTTTGTACTCTGTTTATTGTTATTTTGATGTATGAGTTGTCTGTATGCTTTTTGTAATGAAGCCCATCATTTCTCAATAAAATACCCCTACTCTTTTCGATAAGTGCCATGGGATCTTTAACATCCACCTGAACTACCACCAATCCAGGTAGATGGGACCTCGGTTTAATGTCTCATCCGAAAGACGGAACAGAGTAACTGACGGCAGATAAGGACCACTTGACCCACCTAGTCTGCCCATTTTCCCTGCCTGCCTCAGTGACGACCACAAACTCTACTTGGTCATTGGCTTTCACTTCTCTTTCCCATCCCTAGAGTTCCCTTGTGCCAATCCCAGGCATGATTAAATCTCACCACTTTGCTTGCTCCCACCACTGCCTGTGATAGGCTGTTCCAAACATCCACCACCCTTTACATGAAGAAAAATGTCCTCACATTCTCCTTTATCCTGCCCCCCCAATCTCATAGTGTGCCCCCAGTCCATGTACAACTCCCATACTGAAAGATGTCACCAACCTGTACTTTATTCAAGCACCTAAGATACTTGAAGGTTTCTATTATGTCTTCCCATTCCCACCTCTCTTCCAGTGTATACATATTGAGGTCTTTCAATCTCTCCTTATATGTCTATATTAATTATTTCTCCTTAGTTAAGGAAAAACAGATATATTGTAATGGTTTTCATATAACTTTTTTATAAGGTTATGTCACTATGTTCTTTCCCAACAATATTGCTAACTTTTTTTTTCCATAGAGCTTTTTGCTCTCTGTTGCTGCCTCCCATCTGCTTTGGCAGTGGGGAGACATAGTATTTTCTGGTGTTTTCTCCCCTATTCCCAGGGCCCCAGAACCTGATCATACATCCTGGTGGAGGTGAGCATGTGCTCCATGTCTCTGGTGATGGACCCTTCCCCCCACCCAGCCTAGTGCCGAGTCTCCCGCTGGGCTTGATGCTACCATCAAGCCCTCATTCGATGGCAGCCAAAAGCCTGGGAGACTCCAGATCCCTCCCTGGAAGAGGACAGGTGCTTGTCAGCACCTCAATCCAGCTCCACACCCTCCCCCCCAGCTGACCCATGGCAACCCGAGCTCACTCTCGAACCCAGGTCACCAATGTGGCGCAAGGTGTGACATCCAGTGCCTGAACCCTCAGTTCCACTGGGCCAGCAAAAATGCTAACTTTTGAAAGATTTTGGTTTTCTCTAACCAGCTTAGGAATTGATGAGAGGTAATCTTTTTTTTTTGCACTTGCCCAAGAGCACAGTCATTTTATAACATGGAAATCTATAATGTATATGTCATTGTTTCTAAAATTAACAAGTTAGTTGTTTTTGCAAAGCAGATAACACTTTTCTGCTCACCAAACATTTAAAATGATCAGTAACAATAAACCATACAATGTTAGAATGATTTTAATAATTAATGGGAACATCATTAAAAAATTGAGGGGCACTACACACAGTCATAGCCTTGGGTGGAGGTATCTGAGGGTGCACTTGACTCACTGTACAGCCACCCATCAAAACATCCATACACAAGCAGGTACAGTTGTATGCCGGTGGTGGATTGGTCCCTGAAAAAAGTCATTTCATAAAATTATGCAAATTGCCATTCCAGATGTAAGTGTTCATTGTCCTGGGATCCCTGCTCCTGGCAGTGGGAAATAAGGGAAAGGTGAGCCACTTTACAAAGCATAGCACCTCCATACAAATCAATTCCCTCTTTAGCTCTTCCTCCCCTACCCCGTTCCCTGTGTTGCTGGCACCCTGACCTGTGCACTACAGAATGAAAGTCTTTCAACTGTTTTGTGTATAGCACAAAGGGGTTCAACGCAGTAATGTACCATCAAGTCACCAGCAACCACCTTACAATACAAAACTGTAGCAGTGTATGGGGTCCAGGTTCTTCACCAATATCCAATTTTCTGTTCATATGACCAAGAATCTCAGACATCATATCTTATTTGTTTAACTGCATGGAGTATTATATTTCCACGTTTTACTTTTTTTTATCACATAGGATTTTATTGAGTTTTTCCAAATACATGTGTTGCCTGTTTATGTATTAAATCATACACTATCCTATGATTTATATTTTTCATTATAATAACTCCCCCTTTTGACTTGATTCATCACTGTGGGTAAAGGAAGGGAGGGATTTGCTTATTGTACCTCTACATTCTGTAATAAAGATGGCTTCATTACATATCATAGGGAAGCCCACCCTGTAGTGAAGGGTGCAGTATTTTTCTTTAATCTTAACACTTCCAGTGGGTAGAAAATTTATTTTAGCAAGCAACTTATTCTCATTTTTGATCTTGATTTCCTGACATTAATATGTAATAATTTCTAAAATTTTAAATCAAGAAAAAGGCTACCTAAAATAAAAAAAAAATTAAAAAAGATGCTTCCAACAAGAAATCATTTTGCAGAACCTGTAAGAGAACTTACTTTGCACATTGAAATGATCATGTAGTAATTAAACTTATATAAATAATCACAATAATAACTATTAAAGGGCTCAAAGAATTAATTTACTGAATGAAAGTAATTTTTGAGTACACAGTAAAATCTTAACACATTAACTCACTCTTAGCTAAAAGGTTTTATTAAATTTATAGTATATAGTGTATAGTGGAACATTGTTCTAGGCAGAAATTTGTCCCTAGAACAACGTTATTGTGCTGCAGTAGCTGCATCAGTTTGCCATTGTCCCATGCTAGCTATGTAACTACTACAGCAAAACATTGAACGTCTTTGTCCAGGTGTGATGAAGTGGCCTCAGCAGTGTGGAAGTGAGTGGCACTGGAACAAATCACTACATCTCATGCCACAATAAGGCATTTTTTGTACTGGGGGGACCTTTTTTGGATTAAGGAGTGTAATTATGGTTGCCTATATGCTGTAAAAGTTTGTGTATGAGCAACCATACATATATAAGGCTATTTTTAAATCTCAAGGTTTCTATGGTAATGAGACCTCTCGAGCTGCACTCTCAAGGTCTCTCCATTGAAAAACAGCCTGGTTGTGTATGATTGCTCATACACAGCCCTCTACGAAGTGATATCAGTGCTGTGCAGAAGGTTCAGATTCCAACAGAATGGACTTCCATCAGTCGCAGAATTCTGACCTACTGCAAGTGAAATGGTTCTCACTCAGTAATAATCCACAGCTTACATAAACTGTGGATCATTTTTTGCAATCTGCAGAAAATTATTCCTCAGTTTATTTGATCTGTGTAAAATTATTCTGTGGTTTACACAGAAAAGGCTTTTTGGAGTTCTTTGGATTTTAAAAACAAATTTGGAAAAGCATTTTGGAAGTGGAATTGTTATTCTGCACATATTCCAGTGGCAGAATTCCAAATTTCACACAGCCCACTGGGCACCAGGGATAACACTACAAACTAAGGAACAGGTGACTGGGTGTGTGTGAATGCCACTAGACACCAGGGACTGCATTCTAGAATGTGTGGAGGGTGATCTGGAGATGGGGTGCTACTAGACACTATGGGATGTGTCAGACACCCTCAGGATTGGCACTAATGGGCTGTTGTGTGCCATGAAAATATACCCATTATGGAACTGCAAATGGCCCCTTAGTGCCTTGCATGCCCAATAGGCTCATTTGCATGTTGTGGTTGAATATAGCCCACAGGGGTCTCAGTGCTGTCTGTTCTGGGTAGCGCTATTCTCCGTGGGCAATATACAGCCCAGATCCATGTTGGAGCAGTTGAGTTTTACTTAGACCTGTGCCAGCACTGTCTGATATGCAATCAGATAGCACCGGTCCACTATCCAACTGAATATAGAAGCCACTGGGTCGGACGCTAGCATGCCACACAATTATTTGTGCTGAGCTTGTGCTCCTTTTTCAACATCGTGGCCCCTAGCTTTATTCAACATCTTATAATAAAACTTAACATCTTGAAATAAGAATTAATATAGTGTCAAGATCTTAAAATATTCTTATTTGATGATTTATTAACTTTTTTTTTTTAAGATATTCAGATTCTGAAAATAAAAATTATTTTCCTATTTTAAAACATCATATTAAGATAATTATCATATGTAGATTCAACCTGGCTAGTCCTTCAAAAATGCATCACTGTATAATGTATAAGGAACTTGGATGACCCCCCCCCAAGAAGAGGCAATCTCTGCACACTGCTCTAGTGGGAGCTAGGCACTGGACAGGGAAATTCCCCAGCTACTTCCAGGGTCTCTTCACAGCAGCCACAAATTGTTCATATTCCCTCAAGACTGAGGTCGCCTACCATTTTAAGATACCATGCTACAGGGAAAAACCTAGGGGAAGCCTCGGTCACCTACAGGCTTTTCTTTGTGTGGAATAACTTGCCTGCCACAATTGCAACAGCCACTACCTTTCCCTCTTGCAAGAGGCAAATTAAAGCTCATCATGCCTCCTGGATCTCATGCCCCAGCTGCCCCAGTAATCCCTCCTCCGTTAAATACCATCAGAGGTCTGAAACTATTGAGTGGGACAACAAGGATCCCCCTCGCCTCTGCCACCTAGGCCTACTTGGCCGACATATTATTGTAAGCTTTGTTTAGTAACTGTCTCCATAGATGAGGGTTTCTACTGTACTGACTTCAACTGTGCCTGCCAGATCTGTACATTGTATGCCACTGTGTTGTCTCCTACGTTATGAACTGCTCCTGCTTTTAAACAAGGTCCCGTGTGGAAAATGTTACTCTAGTGTTTATGTACCTTTTCTCTATGTAGTTATGATACTCAAGGTCCTTGCAAGCAAATGTATTACTTCTATAACCCTCCCACCCCCAGGTTGCAACTGGAAATGAGCCTCCATGGGCTGTGTTTGCTTACCTGGTAAAATATATTTAAATAAATAAATAAATAATTGGAAGATAATTGGGCTAATTTTAATGATAAAGAAACAACAAACCCACTGCATACAGACTGCTTGTGCCTGGTAACAGCCGTAATCCCAAACAGAAAAAAATGGCATTGAACATCAAGATATGCTGAGAACACTAAATGTATTAAAGTTCTAAAATGTGCTTATGAGTGGGATATAATGTGCAACAAAGGCAAAGGCAGTAATCACATACCAGACAGTGGTTATAAACAAGGAACCGCTGAGCTGGCAACTCACTTGAGTTGCCACCTCAGTGGTTCCTTGTTTACAGGTATGTGATTACATGCCTTTCAAAATATTTTCCATCCATACATAGATATTGTTTGTTTGATTTTTTCTTTATATTTTAATTTTCTTTTGTTTTCTACATTTATTGAACTAAGTTTGTACACAGACACTGCCCACTGGCAGCCAAACTGTAGTAAACTTCTGACTACATAAGCTCAGACTGGAGAACTGTGTATGTCTGTGTGCAGCTGGCCACATCCCTTATGTATTGTGTATGAACATGGTTTCTATAATCTATCATCTGGGGGACTGAACATGTCTTTATGATCACCCCAATGTCCCTAAAGTAGAATGGCTGTCGAGATGGGAAGTAGTTTCCTGATGGGTGAACCAATCCTGCCTGATGTGGGCAAGGACATACCCAGGGCAAGCATTGCAGATAGTCAGGCATTGGTGAATACCTTTCATGACTGCTACCTAGTAAAGATTGTCTGGGAATACTCAAGAAATGGTGTAGCATTAGATCTGATATTCTGGAACAATGATTTTCTTTCCAGTAAATATGGAAGCAGTCACAACACCATGTGGTTTAGCATAACCCTAAGGGCCCAGTGTTCCAGGACTAAGATACTTGTGCCAAACTTTAGTAGGGTGGACTTTGGGAGGATAGAGTAATTACTGTAGGCTAAGCGCAAGGCGGTACGGCAACTTGATGGGTAGAAAGAAAATGGGAGGCCATTAAAAGTTTAGTATTGGAGGTTTCCGAATGTTGTGTTAAAATGGTGGGGAAAGTTATAATTCATAAGAAACCTATATGGTTCTACAAAGAGGTGAAAGAGGCTATAAGAGCTAAGAGGCAGGCTTCAAAAATTAAAAATTGTATTAAGATACCCGAGAGTAAGGAAGTTTACCAGTACAGACTGAGGGCATCAGACTAGTGGTAAATAAGGCCAAAGCTGAGGAACAGCTCAGGTTAATGGGGGGAGGGATGAGAATAAGGCCTTTTTTAAGTACAGTACTATATATTGGAGGAAAGAGGACATAGAAATTCTACAGAAAGGAGGAAAGTAGCTGGTCAAAAATGAGAGGAAGGGAACCTGCTTAATGATTACGTCACCTCAGTATTCAGAGTTTGGGAAGGAGGTTCTTTATCAAAGTGTGCAACAAAGCTGTGGGAGGAGTTTAGGTATATGATGGGACTGGTGCTTATTACAGCAAGCAGGGTACTCAAAGGGCTGAAAAGGTTGAAGGTAAACAATGCATCAGGGCCAGATTGGCTCCACCACATGTTGACAGATCATTTTAACTGGTCTCCAGTGATGGGGCAGTCCAAAAACACTGGAGAATTGCAGATGTAGCACCTCTTCACAAAGGAAGGGCAAGTGGGATCCTGGAAACTATAGGCCAGTTAGTCTGATGTCTATAGTGGGGAGGTTGCTAAAGTCTATCATCCAAGAACAGATAATGGAATTCTTGAAGTTAACAACCTACATGATAAAAAAGCAGCATGGTTTTATTAAAAGGAGGTCATGGCAGATGGACCTCATTGACTTTGTTCATTTAGTGCTACAGGTAGTTGACAAGAGACAGGCTGTGAACATCTTTATCTCTTTCCTCTCTTAGAGCACTTCTGTAACTGAAACTGACCTCCTTGTGAATGAGCTTGCTCAATGGAGTTTTCCTGCAATAAACTTGAACTTGAGTAATCTTATATGTAATTACTATCTTGTCTGTCTGTTATCACATGTAACCATGGTACTGTCCTGTATTTTATGACTTGGAACCTTTGTAAATGAGCCCCTTAGCTCAAAGGTATAAATCCAAATATGAAATAAATAAAAATCCTCTATTTTGGACTTTAGCAAGGCCTTCTATGTTGTGCCACACAGGAGGTTTGTGAAGAAGTTGAGGAACCTGGATTGGGAAAGAACTTAACCAATTGTATGAGCAACTGGCTGAGGGAGAGTAAATGAAAAGTGGTGCTACATGGTACAGCAGAACTGGTGTGATATGGTCACTCCATGAAAAGCCCACTATCATCCAGGCTGCTGCATTCTGCGCCAGCTGTAGTCATCACATCAAACTGCCAGATAGCCCTAAGTAGAGAGCATTGCAGTAGTCCAACCTGGAAGTGATGAAAGCATGGATGATTATCATTAAGTCTTCCTGGGCTAGATGCAAATTGTTTTGGTAATATTACACAGGTGGTACTAGACCAGATCAGACCACAGATGACATCTGTTGTTCAAGTGTAAGTCTGCTGTCCAAAATGACCCCCAGGGTCCTCACCGCATCAGCTGTAATTAGAGAGTGGCCACTCACTACCAGAAGAGCCACTCCATCCACAAGCCCCAGTGACCTGGTTCAATAACCATGTCCTCTGTCTTACCTGGGCTGAGACATAACCAGTTCAAGGCCACCCAGTTGCTTTGTCTTGGGTTTACAAGCAGCCCAGCTCCTTTTGGTCTTTAAAAGTAAATGGTTATGTCCCACCCCCATGACCTATTTCCTGAACATGTACATAATATACCTGAGTGTGAACATGATATGGTTGGCTGCCCTTGTGAGCAAGGCTGTCTACATGGCTTGGAGGCACGTGAACAGCTCCAAGTGTTATTATAGAGTTGAGTGGTTCTTGTGGGGCCCTTCACTAATACTGTACCTTCCAGGACTACAGATCAGGATAGACTTGGCCACTAGTTTATCAACTGTTTCTGGAAAACTTGTTAAAAGTCCAGATTTTGTCTGTCCACTGGTAAAAACAACTAATTTTACATAGTTTGACATTTTATATCAGAGCACTGTATCTGCAGAACATGTGTTTTTCTTTAAATTGCTTCCTTTACTGCTTTCATTTTGCCTCACTTTTCTCTCCGTTAAGCCTTCTTTTATTCTAATTATTCGCACAGAATCCAAATAAAACATGGGGTATCCTGTGAATATGGCGACTGCAATTGAGCAACTGCAAAAATGGTGACTCAGTCACAGTGCCTGTGTTCTGGGCTTTCTGGCAGGGTAGCGACAGGATACCATGGTGGGTGAAGGAGGGTGACAGGAAGAGGGGGACCATGTCGCATGAGTGGCAGAAGGGGAGGGAGGGTATGTGGAAGGTAGTGTGGCAGTCAGCTGCTGAGCTGGTTGTGTGGCGTGGTGGTGAGGGTGGCTGGCTGAGGTTGGGAGGTTGCCGGGTTTAGTTCTGGGGCCAATGTCGCTTTTTGCGTTGGGGCCGAGTTTTTTTTTTTTTTTTAAGTTTTACACCCCCACCCCAACATGCACCACCCTGGAGTTAGGAATTTTTAGTTAGAGGGGTCCGGGAGGGGCGCAGCCCCCCACATACATTACAGTCTGGTTACTGCCTTTGGAATCACTGTGAGTGTACATCGCCATTACTTATTTTCAGCGATGTACACTCGCCCAAATGGCGATTGCCGTTATGACATGGAAACAAACTAGAAATGGGACTAGCAATCATCAGTGTGATCCCAGAATTCGAAGACTTTAAAAAAAAACTGAATTTCATTACTTCAATCACAGTAAGTCAGTGGACTTAAGGAAAGTGCCAGAGGTCTATAAAACAATCAGTGTCATCCCCCTATTCAAGAAGGAGGCAAGGGCAGGCACAGGTAACTACAGTACAGACCTGTGAGCCTTACCTCAGTATTTGTTGGCAAAGTGTATGAGTCAGTCATAATATACATGGCAATTTATCACATAGATGAAAATGTGCTGCTCTCTAGTACACAGCATGGTTTTAAAAAGCTAGATCTGGCAAAGAAAACCTAATCTTCTTTAAGGAGGTTACTTGGATAGAAAATGGATGGTAGATTTAGTCAATCTGGGTATTGGTAAGGCCTTTCTAAATGACATCCCAAATCTGTTTCATCAAACATCCACGTGCACAAGGGCAATGTGGTGCCTAATTCCTGTGGGCCCTTAGCCCCTGAATGCATGGCTGGCTCAGCTCCAGTATGACTTCAACAATGTCCAGCACTGGTTCAGCACAAACCAACCCACCCTTAATGCCAAGAAAATTGTCTCCATGATCACAAGTGTAGCTATGAAAATAATATTTGTAAGTCAGAATTATTTGATATCTCTTTGTTGCTCCCCCATTGTAGAAATGTTTGTATTTGTTACCCAGACCACTTTTACACATCATGTAATACTTGTGCAGTTTAAGAGCAAAAATACCATTGTAAATTGTTTCATGCTCCAGTGTTCATCAGCAGAAAAGGCCAGCTTGGCCTGTCTTGTCTGCCCAGATGGTGCTTACCTAGTCTGTCTCTGCAACCCTCCCTCCTACCTGCCCATTTACTAATATTCCCTATGTCTATCCTACACATCACTGAAGCCCCACTACAGTTGTCTCCTCCACCACTTCTGCTGACAGTCTGTTCCAGGCATCCACCACTCTCAGTTCAGTGAAGTATTACTTCCTTGCACCCCTCTTAAACTGCCCTCTGCTTCATCATATGTCCTGTGGTCCTGGTGCACTTTCTCATTTGAACTCTCCTTCTGCATCATTTTCCCTTCCCCTTGAGGGTTTTTACCATGCCATAGCGACAGCGGACATGATGACATCCCCAACAGCGACAGCTGCAGTGCCGACTGTCAGCATTGCTATGTCGGGGATGCCTCCATGTTTCCCCAGAGGCAGTTTCGGGTGCTGCACAGACCATCATTGCAACGTGCGGGTTTTGCCTGATTCTTGTTGCTGTGATGGTCTTCGTGGTGTGGGAGTCACTGCAGTGATGGTATATTCCCGTGAGGTACTTGTAGGTCTCTATCATGTCCCCTCTCGCTCTCCTCTCTTCAAGGGTGTACATGTTAAGATCCCTCATTCTCTCCTCAGAGGGCTTTTGATGCTACCCCTGCATCATTTTAGTTGCCCTCCTCTGGACCTCTTCCACCCTGCATATGTCCTTTTTGAGGTGCACCCTCCAAAACTGGACACAATACTCCAGGTGGGGTTTCACAAGCAAACAATACAGTGGCACCACCTACCTCCTCTTGCTGGAGATACCTCTCCTTATGCATTCTAGCATCTCATTGGCTTTACCTGCTGCTTTGTCACACTGCCCTACCACTTTGCAGTTACTAGATATGATAACCCAAGGCCTCTTTCCTGCTTGATGACTTTCAGTACCTCTCCCCCCCCCCATCCTATGCCCAGCTACTGGGTTCCTAGGCACTAGGTGCATGATTTTGCACTTTTTGGCACTGAACCCCAGCTGTCATGCTGTTAACCAGTCCTCAGGTTTCTTATGGTCCCTACACATTCTCTCCACCCCCTTCTGAGTAGCCACCCTATTACAAATGTTGATGTCATCTGCAAAAAGGCATACCTTCCCTTGCAGTTCCTCTGCAATGTCACTTTTAAAGACATTGAAGAGGATTGGTCCCAGTACTGAGCCCTACAGCACCCAACTGGTCACTTTTCTCTCATTAGCGTGAGTTACAAGCTCATTTATAAAGGCTACACATCGATGATAGAGCATAGCAGGAAGGTACAAGAATACAGAGCATAGAACAGAAACATGTGGGACATTATATACAGGTTATATACAAGATGAAAGTAACAAGGCATATACCAATGGCATATATACAAACATAGTACAGTCAAGGCAATATGACAAAAATATACAATAACTGGAGTATGCATCCCTACACCCGTACCCATGAACTTTGGTGCCAGGTAGGGTCAGGTAAACATTCTGTTTACCCACATCTTCAATACTTTGTAGTTGAGCTGGGAAACTGAGATGGTAAGTAAGAGATCCCTGCCTCCTTCAATTTATCTGACACCCCCTCAAAAGGTTTGCACCCTGTTTATGTGACATGAAAGTAGTTTGGGAAGAAAAGAATCATGAAGTCCTCAATCATTACTGGGACCTGATCTCTAACCACTGTAAGAATCCATTATGTGATAACCCATCAATATTGTGCTGGGTCCCCCCTCAGTCAAATAGATCCTTTTAGGGTTTATCCAGAATGCCTCAACAATTGAAATGGCATACCCTAGTTCCAAAGATTTTGGGAGCCACTGCTCCAAAAATCTAGCAAATTCATCTAATTTCATTTCCATTTGGACTACCAGGATGTGAATGGTGGAAGCCAAATACATGTTCAAATTCTTCTAGACAAATTGTGAATGTACCCTGCTCTTTCACAGTCATGGCAGCAACCACTGTGGTAGGGTGAAACCCTCCACTGTGTGTTTAATAAAAATAAAGAATGAGGTCCTAAGGAGCTTGAAAGCCATACAGCTGCAACAAGGCTGGCTTAAGGCACCAGACAAAATAAATGTATGCTGTGACCTGAAAATGTTTTAACTTTAAGTTTTACTGAGGACAATAGTCAAACAGGAACAGCATACTGTACCAGGTAACCTTTTACTTTTGTTCCATACTTTGGTTACAGCCTTTCTATGCTAACCTTGCTAGTATTCTATCTTTTCTTCTCAAGGCTGACCACCCAGGGTAGAAACTTTTTAATGCTTTTTCTGTTTCTTTTCTTCTTACTGACTGCCTACATGCCCCCAAGCATTAAATTACAAGGTCTGCTGTAATAGTTAGGGTGTAAGAAAAGCTTGTGGGCTTTGGTGCTATGTTCTTTTCCCCTGTTAAGAGATACTATTTGTGAAATACAGTACCTGTGGTAGAAATGACATTTACAAATGCTCTGACTCGGTGTAAAACACTGATGGTGAACTGCTATAAAAAACCTTAGTTTTTCATGGAGGGTCATTAAGATAATAGGAAAGCCTGATGCTGTTCTTGGGGAATAAAATTAGGAATGCCTTTTGTTTCACATTGCTGGTCGCTAGGTATGATTGACAGGTCATATGACCTCTAGCACTGTGAAAGGGACTGGCTGAATGCAGTCTTGCAGAAGTCATTTGAACTGTGGAGGAGCAATCCTCTGACAAAAGTGAAATCTGGCTGATGCAAGAGTAGAAAACTTGAACGGAACCCGGTTGCATGTTCTACGAAGTATTAATAAAAAAAAAATCACTCCAGATTCAGTTTATAATTAAAAAGCTTTTTACTCACATATACGTGCCATGCATCAAAAATGCTGCCCCGGCATCTGACATTTTGGACATGTGTGCTTTCTCAAGGATGGTGTCTCAGTTGCAAATCAACTTATTTATAGTATAGTATTTAAAGTGACAGTGCCCAATTTCAAATAAGACAACTAAGTAAACCACAACCACAATATAAAATTATTTACAGCATTTAACAAGTAGCAATACATTAACTAACACAGATTAAAAAACATCATGATATACATCTAGGCTCTGTATGTTTGCTCCCGTACACCTTTGGTTATTTCCTGATGCAAGAGTAGTCAGTGTTGGGGCAGTCTCAGAAAGCTTGACCAATGGCATTGCTAAGCAAGGCTGAGAGATTTTGGACCAAAGCTGAGTCAAGCAGTTGGAGGGGTGAATGGTTTACCTGAAGTATAAGCTGCAGATGTGCATGAGCAGGTTGGACCACCCTCAGGTACTGGTCTTGTCATTGTGAACCTATTGGCTAAGCAGGAGCCAAGAGCCTTTTAAGTCATGTTTTTATAGTAGCCCAAGATCATCCTGATTAGTCAACTTCTGTGTCTTCTCTCCAACCCTCCATCCCACAGCCACCAGCACTCTGCCAGCCATTCTGATTTAGTTCTCTACATTAGTTACCATACTGTCCACATTATGCTCAACCACTAAACATTCAAAATAAGTGGCTAGTTTTTTATCCACCATGGTAGCCAATACCATCAGTAATACTGGTGTTCACTACAGCTTACTGTGATACGTTATTGAATGCTAACCTTAATGCAATGTTAATGCTTAGCATGGGCTATCGGAATTCTGGTGTCAAACATTATGGCATGTTAGTAGTACTGTTTGCATTGGCTGCCACTGTATACATAGTATGGACTGAGTCAGCACTGTTATAGCTCACTGCAGAGATTCAGGCATAGTGGTAGAGTCCCATTTTGACAGAGGTGACTACTGAGGATTTGGAAGGTCTCAGCTGAGAAGAATCCCTTTTAGCAGCATTTTTCTGCCTACACATGTTTGAAATAGTGACATAGTCCAGCAGCAAGCTTATGTCCTGTTAACTAGAGGATGTAAGAGGTCACAGTCACAAGGAAAATAAACATTTCACATTAATGAAACCACATGTGATGGAGCTCTGGGAAATGTGTCTTCTGTCTCAACTGTTAGCTCTCTATCTGCTAGCTATGACTACTAAAAACTAATTTGATTAAAAGTAAACCAGAGGCCACTCCAATGTGTTGATTAATAAGGGATTGCTTGAGATGCTGGTAACCTGGGTTCAGGCAAAAGATTGAAAACAGGTTTCTGAGGTAAGACTGTACAAGGGTGGGGCATTGCCAAGGTATCCAGATGGCAGGAGTATTATCCCTGGATGCTTTTGTATATGAGAAAAGGCAGTCTGTGTCAGTCAGTACTTTGTAGTAGAGAAAATGGTAGAAAGAGTCAAAATAGTGCTATTTTTTAGAATCCTTTATTTTTGCAGGTCATATTCAAGGCAATCAAGTTACAGATGATATTAGAGTGTATGGTTCTACCCGATACACAGACAAGAGGAGAAATTACATTTACAATTGAACAGTGTTGACCTTTGAAAAAGACTTGATTACATAGCAAAAGATCTTCACAGAGCTTCAACAGTAACTGTTGCTCTAAAACTCACCAACACTTCTGCACATCAGTTTAATAAATATTTCTGACTGAAACCTGCATAATGTGAATTTCTTTCAGTTATCCAATAGAACTTGGACCTGAGGCTGTGCTGGACCTTTATGTTTTGTACAACATTTCAGATTATGGGATCAAGTTGGTGTCATGTTCCATAATCTAATGTATCCATGGGTACCATCTCTTTTGAAACAGAGTTCTGTTTCATAAAACATAAATTAAATTTTAACTGTCTATTCTTTCTTGTTTGTCTCTATAGCCCCCTTCCCAAGTGAGATAACTTTCATTATTTCATTCACTTGCAACATTCTTGAATGGTTCATGAACATCCATCAACATTCCCCAACTATTCTTAAACTCAGTTCATGAACCAAGTTTATGAACTGTTCATAACCACACAGTTCATGAAGTTGCTAAACCTCTAAAAGATCATGATGAACCAAGACGAAAATCAAACTTCCATGACTAATTTGCATATAAGAATGAACAGTTTCCCATTGTAAAAGTTATGAATCATCACAAACTCAGAACTTCTGCAGTTAAAGGTGGAAAATACTGTATATGTTCTAAAAGGTAATTAACTATTTAAGAACCTACAAGGGCTAACATATAAACTCACCACATTTTAAGAGCTGTAGAGTCTGCTGATATAAATTGCAATTGGGCCATTCTAGTCATGAATGGAAGATGAGCATTGATTCCATTTAATCAAAACGCAAGAAACAAAAGTAAGTATAATCTAAGTTACTAATTCTAAAATGTACTGTAAGAAAAGCCTATCCTCAAAAAAGGTTGTGTTTGATAAAAAAAAAAATCAAATACCATGGTAAATTGCTTGGGTTGTGTGATAAAACAATAAAGAGTTGAATGGGTATGCCTCTGGTTTGTACAGTGGACAAAACTCTTTTGATACTAGGGGGTCAAAAAGGTTGCCTGATGAAAATAAACAATATTAGGAAAGCAGGTAATTTCTGGTTACCAAATATATTGACAAGCAGTTCCTTTAAATGTTCAGTGGAGGGAATTCGTGGACCTTTATGAACCTTTAAGTTCAAGAATGATCTTGAACACAGTTTCCCTATTTGTTGTTCTTGCACTATTTATGAACATTCCTGAACTTGACTACTGCACTCTGATGCATATTCATAGACTTGGTTCATGATTGAACTGTTCCTGGGTGCAAAAGAGCAGTTCACAATCACGTTGCCTGCATTCCTAACTTCCCCTATCATTCCCTTTGTAGTCCTTCATATTATTCTCCTACATTGATGTTTCCTCTTAACCCTTTCTGCTGACTTCTTTCCTGTTCTCTCTGCTCATTCCACTACCTTCCCCAACTCTCCTCTTCCTCATCTTTCTCTTTCTTTGCTTAACTTATCTGTTGCAGTCTCCTCCCTTCTCTTAGTCTAGAAGCTCTTTAGTGGTCTATCACTCACTCATTCACTTCTTTTAAACAAGAGCACACAGAATTTGTCGACAGAAAAGGGACCGCTTGGCCCACTCAGTCTGCCTAGATGGTGTCTTCCTTGTCTGTCTCCACAGACCATAGCTGATCTGTGGTCACCCTACCTCCTTTCTACTTATTTACTAATATTCCCCTCTGTCTATCCCACACATACTTGAACCAGCAGAATGTATAATTCCCTCATGCTCATCACTGCCCCTTTTTTCAGCTGTCAAGAGGTGTTGAGCTCAATCCCAGTTCTGCCTCTCCTTCTTCCCAAAGGGTCTAAGTGTATTCCACCTCAACACTCTGCTTATTCCTTGTGTTGGACAAATGTAGGTTATATTTCCTGCAGTTCTGCTCTGTTATCCATGTCATCACTAAGTCCTGACCTTTTGCCAGGTTCAGTGATATTGACATCGCAATCTCAGGGTATGCTGTTTATACAATAGATAGGATCCTGGGAAGTGTGGAAGCAGTGTGGCTGTCTATGTTAGTCATAGTCTCAAATGCAATCTCATACTCCAATTATTTGTACCCTCTTCCCATTAATCCTCCTTTGTATGTATAGTATCACTTTTCCTTCTGTTTCCAAATATTCATTAACATTATTCTCTTCTGCCCCCACTGCAAGTGTGACTACTTTTTAGACCTCTATCCTCTCTGTCCACCCTTGCCTCATCTGGTAAACTCCATGTTGTTGAGGATCTTAACATTAATTGACTCTCTCCCACCTCCAAAGCACTCACAGAAAATTGCATGTATCCACATACTTAAGCTTGACCTACATAGGTGGTCCTCACTTCCCATCTCTTTATGGGGGAAAGTAAGCATAATTAAAATAAACTTGTTACCTCATCTGCTGTACCCCCTCAGAATGCTCTGTGTTTTCATCCCTAAATCCTGGTTCACCAGGTTGCAATCACTTCTCAATGATTTCCTCTGGAAAGGGAAGGTGGTTCAACACGCTTACCTTAAACTGACAGCTCCCAGACTAAAAGGATGTTTATTCCTCCCTAATTTTTTCTTTTATGATGGGACACTCCATACTAGCAAACTGTTTAAATGAAGATTGAGGGATCTTGATTCTAACCTGTCATACAGGCCATTATGGCTGGAAATGAAGGCCTCACTGGTATGTCATTTTGATATCCAATTGTGCAGTTTGGGTTACTCTAGAATCTAAATATTTCCTGCTCCTCTGCACTCTATGCCACTCGGTTGGTCTTTGAAGGCCCGCTCCCAGCTCGAGTGATACTTTAACATAGACTTGGCTGGAGCATTGATGCAACCAGTGCTAGGTAACTGAAATATTAAAATTGCTGACTGACCAATCTCTCCTACATTTTGTTCTCGGTTGAAAGACGTCTTGATTTCCCAACTTTTTGAAAGAGATAAAATCTTACCATTCCAGTCCACTAAAGATTGGTTCTTGCTCCCTGCATCTCACCACTTTAAATATTTACAAATTACCCACTCTATTTGTTCCTTTCTATGTTCCCAACCATTGAGAGTAATAGATTCTTCATTAGATGGAACTTTCCATCAAATTGTAACACAACCACATGTGTTATGTCTTTACTATAAGCTGTTTCAGGGAGAAACATCAGGGAGATGAAGAAGATGGGTTGGAGATTGGAGCACTGCTGGAGGAGATCCCATCTGGAGGCGGATAAACTGGTCCTGCATGCCCATTATGGTGCATATCAGGAGGCAATCAACTGCAAGAAGACAAATTTTTTTGTCTAGGGAGATTGCCGCCGGGAAGAGCCGGCCAGCCTCACTCTTCCAGACTGTGAATAGGCTTTTACATCCTGCCTGTCTACGGCCCGGGAGGGTTTTTTCCAACATAGATTGTGAGGAATTCACTCGGTTCTTCTCGGACAGGGTATCCTCGATCCGGCGGGTGGCTTCCTCAGCCAGAAATGTTATAGCAGGCAGTGATCGCTTTATGTGTTCTGAGTGCACGCCATCTGGTTGGGGTGAGTTAGGCCAGTGGAGGTTAGTGAGGTTATCGAGGTAGCAACCAATATGAAGCATACCTTTTCTGAACTGGACCCAGTGTCAACGCATTTCTTAATGAGATGTGTTGACTCCATTGGCCCGGTGTTTGCCTCGATTGTACGGTGTTCCCTCTCTGAGGGTGTCTTTCCAGATGCCTTGAAGGAGGCTCTGGTGAGACCCTTCTTAAAGAAGCCATCTTTGGACCTGAAAATCAAGGCAAATTACCGTCCTATCTCCAATCTTCCATTTTTGGGGAAGATTGTTGAGAAGGTGGTAGCGCTTCAGTTGGAAGAGCACCTCGTATCTCACAAGTTATATGAACCCTTCCAGTCGTCTTTTCGTGCCAGACATAGCAATGAAACAGCACTTGTTCGGGTGCAAAATGATCTCCTCAGGGCTAGAGATCAGGGAGACAAGACAATTCTTGTTTTCCTTGATCTCTCTTCAGCATTTGACACTGTGGACCATTGTGTGTTGCTTGTCCACCTTAGGGACCTATGTGGACTCACCAGAACTGTCATCAAATGGTTTGAGTCCTTTCTTACCAACAGGAGGCAACGGGTTATGATGGGGAATTCCTCATCTACACCCAGTCTCCTTTTTTGTGGAGTTCCTCAAGGATCGGTACTGGCCCCAATGCTGTTCGCAGTGTACATGCTGCCTCTGGGTGGGATCATTAGGAAGTATGGTCTGAGTTTTCATTGCTATGCTGATGATACTCAGCTATATTTTTCCTTTGCCCCAGGAACATCAAATGCTGTGGAGGTACTTAATATCTGTCTGGCTGAGATTAATGACTGGATGGCTTCCAGCTGGCTGCGACTAAACCCTGATAAGACAGAGGTATTGGTAGTGGAGTCGAACAGAGTTCATGATAGGATGGCCTCTGACACAGGAACTGGGCTTGTTCTTGGAACTGTGTCATTGAAGGCCTCCTCTTGGGTGTGAAATCTGGGAGTGATTCTGGACAGGGACCTAACCATGGAGGCTCAAATATCCTCCACGGTTCGTACCTGTTTTTACCATCTCAGAAACATTGCCAGGATTAAGCCCCTTGTTCTGCCTCTGGACCTCCCTACCTTGATACATGCCTTAGTCACATCAAGGCTTGATTACTGCAACACGCTCTATCTCAGGGTCACGGGAAGATCTCTCCGCAGACTGCAGCTGATGCAGAACACAGCTGCCCGGTTGTTGACTAGACAGCAGAAGTCCTGTCATATTGCACCGGTTTTGCGTGAACTGCACTGGCTGCCAGTCAGGTGGAGAGTCCTCTTTAAGGTGGGTCTTCTCACCTATAAGGCCCTACATGGACAGGGCCCTGGTTGCCTGTCAGACCTTCTGTTACCTGCCCCCTCCCCACACCCTCTTCGTTCCTCTAGTGGGGGCTTTCTGGCCATTCCCAGAACTCTGTTGATATCCACTGGTGATAGAGTGTTTAGCGCCTCGGCTCCTGTTCTGTGGAACTCTCTGCCAATTATGGTCAAGGAAGCCCCCACAGTAGATTCCTTTAAGTCCCAGTTGAAGACTTTTCTTTTTTTTAAAGCATTTGAGGTTTGAATTGATATTTATGGTAATGTTTCTGACTCTGATTCTGTATTTTTATTATGTATTAATTGTATATCTGTTATTTATATATGGTTGTTTTAAAAATTTTGTACGGTGCCCAGAGTCTCTGGGATTAGGTGTCTTTTAAATACATTTTGCCTTGCCTTGCCTTGTTTCAGTCTCTAGACTCTACTTCCCCCTCTGGAATCTGTTATTATTGGACTCAGACCCTTGATATAACAGATGATCATACCATATAGCACTCGATCTGGAGGCAATTGTACTAATACATCAAGCAAGATAGGCTTTGGTTGATCCAATTTCAGATTCTGCATAACATTTACGACTCCCCCCTTCCAAGTTGCATAAAATGGGTAAACATGTATCCCCCCCACTTGTACCCAATGTCATCAGGAAGAAGGACATCTTTTCCCATATACTATGGGGCTGTATGAAAGTGATGCCTTTCTGGACTGCCATTAAAGAGTCACTTGACCCCTTCCTGGAACTTCAAGACCTTTTTACCCCTGCCATCTGCCTCATTGGTCTCTTTCCACAAGACCTGATAGGCATCCACAAAGCTCATATAGCTCATATATCAGCAGTTGCTAAAGCTTATAATTACGCACCACTGGCTGTATTATACAATTCCATCTCTTCAGGAGTGGCACTAAGAGATTCTAACAGCTCTTATGTTAGAGAAACACATTGCCAACCATGCAAAACATCCACAGCTATTTCACACGAGATGGGAGACTCTCTATACCCTACTGTCTCTCACACCAGGAGTGCAGTAGTCTCCACTATCTGTTGTCCTCTTCTCTTTTTACTGAAGCTACTTACACAAATCTCCATACCCCAGTCACCTTCATATTTCCCATGGGGTGTCTCAGTTGAGTCACTCTATTGGTTTCATAAACTTCGCGAGCCGAGCTGCTTGGGAGGATGAGGGTGGGGGGTAGGTTTCATTGGCTGTTTCTCTCTTACTTGTTTTTTGGTATGGTTTGTCCTTATCATCTAATCGTGACTTTTTGCACCTTCTTCCTTTATGTTTTGTTGTTTGTATATTTAGAAAATTCAATAAGGCATACTGAATTACAAAAAAGAAAATTGCATATATTCCTCAGCCATGCTTAGCTAATTATTGAACTCACCTACCTTAATCCCCAATACTTCAACTACTACATCAGCAGCTATGTCCTCTCCTCCAACCCCAAGTTCATCCTAGAAGCTGTCACTCTTCTGACACATCTAGTGTACACATGATGATTTACTGCATCTACAAGAACAGCTGCTGAAAAGCCCTCCCTTAGTACAGTACATCTGATGAGGTTGTTTAGGTCATTATAGCTGGACTCTCTCCTTGCTGTTCTTTGCTATACTGACTGGTTCCCTCTCTCAGTGTCCACCAATTTTGATGAAACATTTTTATATTTTCATTCCAAAGTTATATTCACATTATGTTCAAGTTAACAAAAATAATCCCTTTGGGAGGTCACGTGTGTGGATCTAACTTTCCCTGGATCAGTTTAGAACTCATTTCTCTGTTCACAGCCTATAACACTGCATGGCAACTTCATAAGATTTTTGGTTTCCTAGAGGATTTATTTAATTACAAACATCTCAGTAATGCCAGAATAAGGAGCACCAAAGCTAATTACTTCTTAAACAACCTTCAGAACAGCCTTAAATGGAACTGCAGTGAACCTGCTCAGTTTAGTCTGTAAAAGCTGTTTTGTAAATATTGATTTCTATTCTGTTTTTCTTCCACCATAATTGGCCTTTCAGTAAACTCACTGAGTGTTTTTATTCTATTTTAGAACTGTATGATGAAGTTTGTGTCACTTTAAACACAGAATTCTATTGTTAAACATAAATGCTTTATGGCAACTACAGTATGTAAGAGCTTTAAAAGGATGTAAGTTGCATCATACAGTTCTAAAATGGCTCTCACCACCACTGATTCAATTTGAATCATCCATTGTGTTTCCTGAAAAGCCAGCAAATATGGAACTAGGGCTGTGTGAACCTCCCAAACTTTGACCATGTGAACTTTGAAAACTGAACCAGGTAAAGTCTGCAAAAGTTCTCTTATTGCCAAACTAGTTTGCACTGGTTTGATCATTAAAAAGCATTAGGAAATGGGGGTGAAATCAAGTAACATAAAGTACTAGGCTGCTGAAGTACCTAAAGCAACAGGGTTATTCAGTGGCCCACATTGAAGGCTACAGGTTCAAAACATTATGTCAGTTCAGTCAGCGCAAACATAAGCAAGAGTATAGTATTCATGTTTATATGACCAACAATGCTCAAAATAAAATAGCTTGTAAGGCCTACAGCAGAGCCAGCCATGACGCAACACATACAACACAACAGTAAATGACATGTCACAAAATACTGCAGTAAAAAAGGGCTTCATTGCCATTTAATAACACTGTTTCCTGAAGTATACTGCAGCACTGAGTGATACACTACATCATTACTGCACTGCATCCTGGCTGGTGCCACTAGACAAGGCTTTCTATTATGCCATGGATAACCGCTGTACACACTGATTACATGGCAGTCAACATTTCCCCCAACATTATTTATCTGGCCTATGTAGACCTGCAGATTCACCAAACATTGTAATCTGCAGAAGATTAAGTGAAGAAAACAGTGCAGTATCCCTCAATGCAGGCTATCAGTTTCAAAAATTGTGTCCATAGGAACCGTGTCCCACATAGACATGCAATTATGCAATGGATAACTGCTGTACACACTGATTACATGGCCAACACTTCCGAAAAAAACTATTTATTCAGTTATTCAGCCTATTTAGGCCCACAGAATTACCAAACAGTGTAATATGAAGAAGGTTGAGTAAAGGCAGTAGTGCAGCATCCCAAAGTGTAAGCCACTGGTTCCAAAATGTGTGTCCATTGCCACACATGGACAAGGCTTCTCATTATGCTCTAGAAAAGTGTTGTGCACAATGGTTACATGGCCAGTAATGATAAAAAAGTATTTATTTAGCATATGTAGGCCTGCAAACTCACAAAACATTTTAAAATAAAGAAGTATCAGTGAAGATAGCAGTACAGCATCCCACAGTATGTGGGTAGGCTACTGTTTCCAAAAAAGACTAATGGACTCAGAAGCCCTACCCATGAAGTGTGGGAGATTCATCATCCATAAACTGATTCAACTAGGGTTTAGAAAGAAAGGGAGGTTATTTTTTTAGAGTGAGCCTCTCTTAATCTTTGGTTGAAAGGTGCTTGTTCCTGTTGGTGCCAGTATTGCCTGCAGCAATGAAAATTCTCTCTGTGTATGAACTTGCAAGTGTACAACTGAACTCTTCAATAACTACATCTCCTTCCACTAGTGGCATGTTCTCAACCAGATAATTCTGCACCATGTTGTTTGCTGGCATCTCAGACCCCACTATGTCAGATAGTGAGTTTCTGTGCTTTTCCTTCAAGTCATAGTGGGACAGTTCTCTGAGTGGATTTTCATCAATGGATGTTTTTCTGGAGGGTGCAGTAACAGCAACATCACTAAGTCTCAGCTGACTTGGAGACAAGAATGAGTGGCTCTCTTTGCATTCAGCAGTAGCAGTGGCAACACTTTGGGATCCTTCGTGCCCCTCCTCCACCTGGCCTGTCAGTGGTATTTGAAGGGATTATAAGTGTACTTTTGTGCTCCACTTGCACTGTTAGCCTTGTTTTCTGCCATATGTGCAGATACCAGATGGATGAGCCAGACTTTATAGGATTTCTGATCCTTACCACTGTGTTGTGCTTCAAAGAACATATCAAATGTGTGTTTGAACGAAGGGTCCAAAACAGTGGCCAGGATGTAATGGTCATCCCTACACATTTCTGAAATGTGTGTGTCATTCCAGAAATGTGATTTTATTATTTCTACTAGACTGAAAGCTGTGGCACCCTCCTTGTCCTCACATTGAGCATTCATGGAAACAAGCTGCAGGCTAATCAGAGCTAAAAGGAGGAGGAGTACCTGGTTTAGGCCAGCTGTATCAGCAGTTATCAGCTGTGTGGCCTCCTCAAAGGGCTTCAGCACAGTGCAGAGGGTCTCCATCAGTCACCACTGATTCAGGATGATGTTTTCCTCTCCCTTGCCAATATCAAGATCCACTTCATACTGGTGGTTAGCCTTCTGTTGTTCTATCAGCCACTGTATCCTGTAATAGGTGGAATTCTCCCTTACTGCCACATCTTAATTCAGGTGGTGGAGGGGAAGTGGTTCCACTGCTGAATGTTTGTACCAGCTTTCTTGCCTTCCTAGAATGGCTAAAATGACCACAGCACTTTTTGGCCAGATCTAAACAGGTCTGCAGAGTGGTGCCTTCCTCATGTAGGAAACCATGAACTACCAGATTTAGATATCCCGTGATATGGGCAAGTCAAATTGAGCAACTCAGTTTGAGTGACTCAGTTTGACCACCTGTGAAAAGAGTGAATGGGAAAGCATAGCAATTGTCAGAACAGCGAGGGAAAGGGGACAAGAACTGTGACAGAAGGTTAGAGTGATGTTAGGAGGGATCACAAGGGAAGGAGGATATAGGAAGGTAGTTTGGGCAGGCAGTTCACAGTTGGCTGCCTGGTTTAGTGGAAGTGATCTATGCCTGCGATGCCATAGGACCCAGGTTCAGACCTGGCTAGATGTGGGGTATAATGTTTTGTACTTTTTAATGTGTTGGGGTACTTAATTTTTTTTTCACATTCCCCACTTCCTCGCCGCCCTGGATGTGGTCCCCCCCCCCCGTCCATGGGTTGACCTCCACCAAATAGCTCCTTCCCAAATATTCCTCTGTACCCCAGTGGAAGGGCTCCCACAGAGTTGATTATATATAGTAAGGGGGTACAGAGGGCATAGCCCCCTGCATGAAAAATGTAGTAGATATTGGCCCTGGGTGTAAATGGTACAGATCATCACTGTTTTGAGATTCACCGTGGAGCGGATCGCCGTTCTTGTTTTCAGCAATTTGCACTCGCTCATGTTACATTCCCTGTTTTGTCCTCGCTCATATGACATGGAACTCCAGATTTATACAGTGAGCAAAACATGGAACATGTATACAGCTGCCTTTACAATGTTCTTTGCGTTATCTAATACTATAAGACCTGGTGTTAAAGAGTGTGGTGTCAACCACTCATCAAACTTCTGCTGAAGGAAGTATACTGTAATTAAGCAATAAGGCATGGCAGGGTGTGTGCTACTGTGTAATAACATCACACTTCAAGTGACTGAAGCATGAAGCTGCAGGCCAAGTACATCAGACACCGGAGTAGTGACACTATTACACAATAACATACATACCTGGAGTGCCTTATTGCTATTGCACAATGGCTCATTTCTAAATAAAAAAGGAAAAAAGGAAAAAAATAAATGTGTGTGCACTTTTTATTTGATTTATGTGTGTGTCTGTGTACCTGTAGAAAAATGTCCACAGTTTGTGTGTTCCCTCTAGGTGGTGAATGACACTGCCTGCCCAAACCCAAGCATTGCTCTTGTTTCTGTGCAATCATATTTGGTATTGCTACTACCCCCCATCGGCTGATTGCTTCCTCATTGAAGGGGGCTTCATTAAGTGATTTTTAAAAATTTAGCTTAAAACACCATGGCCGTTTCTTACTGCGGTCACTGAGCCGCCCTGTAAATATAGTGAGCACATTGTTGAAGTACTCAAGCACTGTCTCAAGGGAATGCTGAAAGGGGAACAGAAAATCCAGTTTGAGAATTTCTCTGGGGGATTTGTATTTGCTGTGCAGACTGGAGTTTTACTGGTGAGTACCAGAGAAGCATAGCAATGTGTGGCACTGGTTGAGTAGCAGAGGAGGATGGCCATGTGTGGCAGTCGTTGTGCTTCAAGAGTTTCACTTGTGATCACAAGTCTCGCTGTCAGTAGTTTCAGTCTCTGTGGTTAAATGTAGTTGCTTGGTTTAAAAAAAAGTAGATTCCACAAACTGCAACATTGTCTTCTCCACAACACTTAAAACTTGATGTGGAAAAAATAGTTTGTGTGTGTGTGTGTGTGTGTGTGTGTGTGGAGAGGGGGGAAGACAGTGACTCGCTGGAAAGGATTTAACAGGTATAGGGGAACTGACAGGCATGTGAGTAATGATCTCAAACATGCCATCTTCATGTTATCAAGTCATGTGTGTGCCTCCCCTGGATACAGTGATGTTACTGTCAGACAACATCACTGTTTTTAGGGCAGTTTGACCAATCAGGGTGATAGATTTATTGATGCCATTGTATAATAATAGTTTTTCTGTGCAATGGTCACTGTCAGACCAGCAGTATATGAAGCTGCCTACTTGCAGAGGTTAGAGGGCCTTGGTGACTTGTGGCTGCTTCTGCTGCTGGTACTTAGTCCAGAGGAGGAGAAGGAAATAAAACAGGGGAAACATACCCAATGGGCAGTCACTGCCATTTAATCAGTAGTCTGAACACTGGTCTACATATCAATAATGATGTGAACTGCAGAATGCTTTTAGGGCATGTGACACTCTTGTAGACACTGATGCAAATCTGGAAGAGTCGCTATGGAAAAGTAAGTAAAACTAAGCAACTGATACATTGATACTGCAACTTGCATTAGAGACAGAAACCTGCAATGCTCACAATGGAGAATGGCAGCAAGTCAGTGGCTGGCATTTCCACAATTGCTTTTGTTAACATTTTCACCTCAGGTTTTTTGGATTTATACAGAAGAGCCAGCCAGGATGCAATGCAGTGCAATGCAGTATTACTGCAGAGTGCTGCAGTATATTGTAGGGAACAATGCAATTCAATGGCAATTAAGCCCTGTCTTCATGCAGTATTTTTTGACATGCCATTTACTGCAAGGTACTGCATTGCATCCTCCACTGTATTTCTGGCCCATTTCCGGAGACTCGAGAAGTGAGAGTTGGGTGATCTTTTTTTCCATTAACTTGACTGCTGTTTCCTATGGAAGTGGCTGGGGCTTTGCTGCCCCTGTAAGGTTTGGGAGTCAATGGGTTGAAGAACTTATGAATGAATGATGTTTGAATTGTGATTCAGCTAACATTCGAAGAATTTTCTTCTTGTCTACCAAGTCCCTTAACATTCTCCTCCCTCTCCTCATCATTATCATAATTAGCTTTACTGCCTGGTAGTGCTGCTGCTACTGCTGGTGTTGACACCACACACTGAATGGCTTGCCTTCTCATACTAAGTTATGTGGGAGTTCAGCAAGTGCCTTTTAATGGTACAGCAGATGTTCAAAGGGACCCTGTTAGTCGAGCGGTTGCTTTTATTTGTTATAATTGAAACTCTAAATGGTAATAAAATGTATGTAAATTCATCCTCATTGACCTCAATGGAGCGTGCACATGTGGTCTTCATTTTCTGACCTCTCAAAACTTGCCAGCATGGGGGACTGTTGGCACTTTCGGCAAGTGGGTCCATTTTGCCTGTTTTCTCCATGGAGTGAGTTATGAGTGTTGTCATTTGTTAAAACAGCAGAAATGAATGGATTTTTTTATAGCAAGCAACTCTGGGCCAGGTGAACTATGATATATGTTTGGGGGGGGGCAAGTACAAAAATAGAAAGCTGCTCTTTAACTGCCCTACTCACTCCATCACTGCTCCTTCTACAAATAGCTTGTTCTCCCCTCTTGTGGCTAGGCACCCCTTTCACTGTTGCACTTTTTTAGCTACATTCTTCTTCTCTGCCTTTCCCTGCTCTCTCTCTCTCTCTCTCATCACTTCTTCTCCTTCTCTCCCTTCCCCCTACCCCCTGCACTCACTGGCGACACAAACCAATTCCATCCCCTGCTATAGAACCTCCTATAGGCCATCTGCCTTCCCTTCCATTCCCTTCCCACCCTCCCCACCTCTGGAACAGCCACCCTCTCCCCATTCACTCCTTCTCCCTCCTCTCTTTCAAAACCTTACTCAGGGCTCATGCTGCACATTTTGTGCCTGCAGCTAGCCACACTGTCTTGTTTCCCTCCCACATGCCCTCCCCTTTCCTTCTCTTGTCCTGCTGCCTTTTCTCTCTATCCCTTTCCTTTCTGCCAACAGCTTTGTTTGAGTACTACATGCCTCCCTGCCCCTTGTTCTATTTCCCTATAGAGTGTTTTATTTGTACAGTATTTACCTCCTACATATTATATTTTTCCCCTTGTAATTATTGTTATGTTTATATTATTTTGTATCTGGTATCAGTTTACTCATGCACAGCATTTTGCAGATTTGTTACTGTTCATTCTTCTCTTTACACATATTATACATTGTACTACTTTAATACTGAACAAAATCAGCCACATGTTCCTGCTATAATCTCTTTCACCCTAGGTTGCAGCAGGAAATCAGCCTCCACTCAATGTGCCTTTCCTGGACAACAACATTTTAAATAAATAACACACCAAGTATTTTTCCATCTGATAAATTTGGTTAGTTGTTTATCATTGTAACTCTGTGTGGAGAATATTGACAGTTTCCTTTTTTGCTGCTGTTAACAGGATACCCAGTCAGTACTTATGGGAGATAGAAGAAATTGGATAGGTACAATTGAAAAACAGAGACTTTTGAGGTTACTATAAAACAATATCAGAACCTAATACATACAAAAAACCATGTTCTAGTTTATTGATAAAGATTACTAGTAGATGACATGCCCAAATATGTACTGGTGTGAAGCCTGAGTCTCTCAGCAGTTTCTCCAACATGCAGCAAAACTTTGAGAATATAAGATGGGAGTAATATAAAATTTAGTACTGACTTTCTAGAGAAATTCCTTAAATAGTTACTGCTGTTTAATTGTAAAAATAAAGATGCATCTAGAATAAAAGTCAATGAAACTCTCTTACCTCCCAGCTAGGGGAAGCTCCCTTTAGTTGACTAATTTGAGTTACTGATTTTGGGACACAATAACCCAGGTGTGAGTCCCAGTGAGGGCTGGAGAAATATCTGCCTACCCAGGTAGCAAAGGCAGGCATAGAGTAACAGGCACCCATACTTGGCAGTTCAGGGGAAGGAGATAAATTGGAAAAAAAAACTGTAGGTAGCCTTGGGCAGATGGTGGTCCCACCCTCCCACATCCACTAGGGCCAATCAGCCATTCCCTTAAACTCCACCCCTCATATCCACCCTGGATTTGGTCTCCTGGTAGACATGGGTAACCTGCTAGGACTTGTCAAGAAGGGCAACCAGAGGGAGGGTTAGACTTGTTGGCCCGAGGAGGCTCTAAAGCATAGTCACTCCAGGTGGGGAAAAAAGAACAAATAAGAAAGGAAATAAACCATGTATTATATAGAGAATATGAGTAGGCAGGTGGAAAGATAAGAGAATTTTACACTACCTGAGGTGTGGATGCCCCATAAACCCCGAGGGCGAAGCCCGAGGGGTTTATATAGGCATCCCACACCGAGGGTTTGTGTAAAATTCTCATAAATAACCACCTGCCTATTACTTTATTTTTTATAATTGCTGGTCAGCAATTTTTTCCCACATTGATGCTGCTTGTCTGTGATTCACTGACACACACACACACACACAGACTGTCACACAGACCACACACACACACACACACACACACACTGCATCTTTATTAGGAAAAACAGATTGTTCTTCGTTAGGCATCTTTTCTTTTTACAACTGTTTCTTCATGCTTTGCTTGTTTTGCTTTGACTTGGTACATGGCGCTTACCTCCGTTAAGCGCTTGAGGGCGAGTTCAGTGCGATTGCTCTGTTTGGAGGAATTGCTCAGGCTGTACAGGTTATGGGCAGCAGGATCAACCAGATAAGAAGCTTTGGGAAATAAAAAAACGATATCTGGTGTGACGTTCGCCTGTGGTAGCTCCTCTGTAAGCGGGACGATGAGCCGCCATGTTTGTTGAGTGTTTAGCCCTGCCCATGAGGAAGAGGAGAGCCAATCAGGATATGGCTCTAGTTTGATTGAAGTGGCGCGTGTTTGAAATTATAACTGGTTCAGCCTATGGAAAGAATTGCTGACCAGTCTAGACAGAGGTGGCGCATGTTTGCCGTTATAACTAGCTGAGGTAGTTATAACGGCAAATTACAACTCGGTTTCTCTATGAGAAAAAATTGTGACCAGTAATTATATCCACATTGTGGCTATATTGTGCACAGGTGAAGCATGCTCATATGGCTGGAGACTATTTGAGAACCATACATTAGACTACTTTCAGACCCGGGTATTATGGTGATATGCAACTTCTTTAAAAATGGTATAAATAAAAGCAAATTAGATAAAAAGGTAATGTATGGCAGTCATACATAAACAAGTCTGTGTCTGTAGTGAGAGGTTTCTATTTAATTATTTATTTTTAAAAGTTTCGACAGGAATGACATACTGATCTACAAATAGCTTGTTTCCAGATGCATCCAGAGGAAGAGATAGAGGGATAAATACAGAGTACTACAATAGATAGTACAATAAAACAAAAGTATACAACAGACATCTTACAGAGAACTAACATTGCAACCAGGAACTTCGAGGGTGAAGCTCAAGAGGTTCCTGTGTTGTCATAGAAAATCTGAGATGAAGACACAGGCTTGTCTGAGTATGGAAGCCCTTAAATGATCTTATATAGTGTATGGCATCTGTTCCCATTTCAGACACTCTGCTTCCCTTCAGTGAACTGGCAGATGGGGGAGGAACTTGAGGGCGGGTTCAAATTATTGATTCAATTTGCAGTTGACTATGGCTGCAGCTTTTTCTGTAAGTGGAAAGTTCTTTTTTGTTTGTTTAAAAAGCAACTTTAGCTCGATGGGCTAGAGGAAAGCAACTGTGTGGCAGCATTCTAAGTTGTTGTGTTGCATCTGGTGACATCACTACTGCAGCACAACAACCTTATTCTAGGCATGGATTTCCAAGCAAAACAACATTCCATTATAGACTATAAAATGTATTATATCTACATTATGCATACTAGGGGTGTGCAGGGACTGAATAGTATTTTCCAAATATCATGCATAGTAGGGCTCTCAAATATTTGGGAACTCTTCCTGAATGTGGAACTAATTGCCTCCTATTCATTTTAGGGAAATAATAAAACAAAAAAGAAACAGTCCTCCACCCTACTTCACATCCCACATCATACTAAATACAGCCCCCCAATCATGTGACCTGCTGGTTTCACTATACAGAACAAGCAAATGTGGGCAAGGTTTCATTCATGAGAAGGAAGCTGGCTGTGGAGGAGTGTAGATTGTGCCAGTCACCTTGTCATTAGGAGAACTGGTTGCTGGGGAAGGAGAGAGGGAGCCAACAGGGTAAGAGTGACATGTGAATACTTTTTTAAAGCACAAGCTAGTGCTATTCGCAATGAGACAAATGGTAGCCAGCCATGGGGGCATGTGGGTCATGGATATTATTCTGTATACAACTGTGGGTGATGGGGGGAGTCAGGTGGTATTGGGATCCTAACAGAGGTTGGGGGTGTTGTATATATCAGGATTTGGGTGGGGAGGATGTGGGGTCTGTTTCTGTTTTAGTTTTTTTTTAATTTGATATGCACCAAATAATGAATACCATGTCCCGAATATTTAGGTGCTGAAAATGTAATATTCATCTTAATATTTGGGAAAAGATATTCACACACACTCAATGGATGCAACATGAATAGTAGAAGCATGAGTTCAGTGTGTGGAAGACTGCTGGGGCTGACATCTTTATTGCAGTGTACCACTAATTACAAAACTAATACAAAGCAACTGACTTGTATATTGTTGTTAAAACTAACATTTACCCTAAGAAGAATCAAAGGATGCCAGGAGGACTAGGTTGCTTCTAATAAAGGAATGATGATAGCTCCCATCCTGAGTAACAAGTACTGACACATAAACAAAAACCTGAATTTTCAGCCAGTTGTGGCATAATTCAGCTGTACTTGTGGTCCATGGAACAAGATTTTTAACCCTGCAGTTTTTTCCTTGTCAAAAGTAATGCAAGTGTAACACTCAGAATGATGCACACATTAACTGTGTGGTGCATATCTCACTTTACGGCCATAAATTATGAAAAGTTAACGCACCAGAATGTTTAAAAATCACCCACAAATATTCTGGCACATAAACAGGGATGTAGCAACATTCAGGCATTTAAAAATCCCGTTCACAATATTTAACTTCTATCTAATTGTTATACTGTACATACAGGGATCCAATTGTGAAGAATCTGATATGTTTTAATTTAGGTTTACTTCATTATTGTACTAGCGATATGCAAAGTCGTGAAACTTCACCTTTCTTGAACATTACAATGTTTCCCAACTTTGCGAAGCACTTTTTGTAGTTCTCTGCCTGGCAAAGTGTCTGACTCTACCTGGCAAAGCTACTCAGATTGGCATTACACCAGACAGCTGGTTTATCAAAGCAGAACGTGTGTGTGTGTGTGTGTGTGTGTGTGTGTGTGTGTTTGTACGTAAAGAAAAATTATCCCCCTACTGACACTTACGGTAATTCTTTACAATGGCTGAATTTACTGGCCTTCCATTGGTTTTCCTGCAGTGGCATGGCATGCCTGGTGCTTAGCCCTGAATAATTTCTTTTTCCCAGCCCTGTTGCTTGTCATTGGGCTGAAAAACATTTTTAATTCTTGTCACAATCTTCCCAAAGTCTGGTCCCAGCTCTGCTGTTTGCCCTGGAGTCTGAGACTCAACAATGCTGTGGGCGGCAGTTTTCCCAGAGTACATTTGCTTTTCTGTTTGTTGGTTGACAGCTCTCAGCTGTTTTGCATTTAACATTATCACTCTCTGGTTATAATGATGTATTACACTACAGTAAACAGGGTGTAATCACACCTAGTCAGTATTTCTACTATGTCAGCTAAGCATAAAATACAGTTTTTAATCTGGAGCCTTACAGAGAAATGCTTGTATTAAGATACATGTAAATACATGTACTGATTATGAATGTATTTTTATGAAATTCATTAAAGTTCTAAGTAAAAGAAAAAAAAAACTTGTTTAGAAAAAGTCTTAGAACACTGCCAGTAAGGATTCTCTGATCTCAGTTTGGGGGCTAACAATGAATAATGTTCATGATTTTAAGGTAATTGGGATGAAATAATAAAACATCAAACAGCAGAGATCATACTTAATCAAAATAATTACCGGTATTAGCAAAGTATGTTGCTTTATCAACATATAGAACATAAATGGTATGTTTACAAAAAGAATTAAGAAAATGGTACTGTGTTATGAGGCTGGTTATGTAGAGTTGAACTTGAATGCAGAGGTAGTACAATGATAATTTCCCGGAACTGAACAACAAAATTATTTTCTACACTACTGTAAGCATTCTAAAAAACACACGGATGCCTTTAAAATACAGTGTTCACTGTTTGCATGTTTAATATGATTTATTGCTCCAGTAATGTTCAAGTACATATTATAATTAAAGTTAATCTTGGAGTTCATCCTCCTCCTTAATTACACCCTCTTTCCAGAAGAGGTCACTGCTGAAACTGATTTAGCAAAAGTTGAACAAAGACACATTGTGAACTAGGATTTACACTTTTAAGTTGAAAGTATTAGAAATGTAATTGCTGTGAATGGTGGGAATCTGCAATCTGGCCACAGCTGAAAGTGCCAGTCCCAGCCTGACATTATTCCAAATTTCTCTGGAAGTGCAGCTGCCTGAGGAAGAAGGATTAATGTAACTCCCTACTTAGTGTGAAGTAGCCCAGCATTACAGCACTAGGCCAAGACACAACAACCATTTTATCAGGACCTAGAATTTAGGAGAAAAGCAGCTGTTTCACCCAGTCCTCCTGGGGTTCTCCGTTGAATCACTAAAACAAATATTAAAGTACTGTATATGTTCAAGTAGATCCTTGCCAACAGCATAAAGCAGCTCTGCCTGGATATTTAATACAGACAGACCTAGGCAACTTAAAGAGTGAGACAATAAAATAAGACAGGTGGTTATGAAAAATATCTCCTGTACTCAAAACCAGCTGCTCCATACGAAATTCAATCTAGGTAACCCCAAACAAGCTGTCTTTAGAATACAGGCACATATTAGTAAGAGACATGGAGTACCTATTTAGAGCATGTATTACATGCTTTGGCAACAACTGTTACTAGCACTGTTTGATTGGCACAACCTTGGCACTCGGTGCTGTTGATATTTTTAACATTATGCTTAATTTGTTTACAGAAGACGCTCATGCTCCAGTTGCACAGTCGACTTGTTCCCAAAGGTCTTGGGTCAATACTATACGTTTTACAGTGCTATTTTCTCCTCAGAGCTCTCTAACCATTAAAATGCCAAAGAGAAAAGTAATAATGAAAGAAATGACCTCCCATGTTTCAGATCTCAATGATTTGATGTTTAACACACCACAAATGCTGCAACTGGTCTAACAGTCTATGAGAAAGGGTATCCGCATGTGATGAGTGACTGTCTTTACCAATTGAACATTAAAGAGATATAATCCTGTGTTGTCATTCACACTATAAATTAACCCTTTTACTACAATGTTGTTTGGTTTAAACTGTCACACTAATGAGTTGCTTTTGAAATTCTCAGTGAGCTGCACATGTGCTGCAGAATTCAGCACAAAGCCTTGCAAAAACTGTTGCTGAAGAGTTGCAGCTCAGTTTTGCACTCCATTCTGATATAGCAGCAGATCTGTTTCAATTGACTTGCAAAAACATGTCATAGACGTTTCTCTTGAGCTGGCAAAGATGCGTAAACCAACACAATGTGAACTGGCAATGTACTGCCAACATTAAACAAGAGCTGGCTACAGTTTACAATGGCTGCCTTGGCTTGGCATTAGCATAATGTTTCATGTTGTATTACATTTATGAGTCACTGTAATATACTACAACCTTACACATTACGATAATATAAAAGCAGCCATTGATGTCTCTAGCAGGCTTCAGCAGTTTCCATAGACTTGCATGCTGTGAGCGCCCCCTCCCCCCACACACACACACACTTTGGATATCTGTCACATGAAAGTTACAGTGCCATCACAGACCCTCCTTTCACCACTTTGGCTGGCTGACATCTGAATGACTGGGATGCAGGATGCGTTCATAGTAATCAGCCGATTACTATGAGTTCATGCTCCCATTCATTCAGACAGTGGCCAGCAAAGGTACTGAGAGGAGGGTCTATGTTTATTGCCAACCCTTTCTTTCAACTGATATCCCTTTGCTTGGGATGGCATAGGAGGCAGTGGGTAGATGGGTGCTGCAGTAAGTGTATGGGAGTTGGGTGCCTATAATTTTGCAATGGTAGCTCAAACAGAGAAGGTTAGGATTGGATGTTGTGAGCATGTGGGGAAGGGAAGAGCTCCTTCTTGACTGTGGTGAGTTTGCTGGCTGCTACAGTGGGTGGGGGTTATAAAATACACAATGGGTATTGCTGGGTAGAGGAGGGTGGTATGCGGTTCTTCCAGAAGGTGGGGGAAAGGAATTTTTACTTACTGGTAAAGTAAGTCTAAAAAGGAATTTTGCACTGCAATTTACCTGAACTATGTGTAGTGTGAAGTTTGACTCTTCGAAAATGATTTGCTGACAGAATAGCTTTGTAACTGTCCCCCAACTCATAGTTCCAGTTGCATGAGCCCACACATAGAGATTTCATAACTCTTTTTCATATGCAGTCTCTATGGGACTATCCTTGGGCAGGCAGGCATTGGCAGTACTCCTAGAAAGCAGCATGCTCAGCTGGTCTAGAGGGGCTGCCTACAACCCCTTCCCTCCACAGGCTCCCTCACAGCCTGATGGCAATGTTGCTCTGTTGCCAGCCTCCTCTTTGCCCCTTTTGGTTGGCCTTTTGTTTTTTTCCCATCATTAATCTGGACCAGTCCCAGTGGTGAAATCAGCAGCCATCACAAGGGAAAATCTGCAGCTAATCACTGGCTCCCTGCAACTTTAATACTCTGTACCTCACTCACAGAAATATGTAGAAAAAAAAAAAGTCACGCTTCAGTTGCCACTAAAGATGCAGTTAATTAAAATTTTCCAGTGTAGTCAGTAACTTCGCACTACACGTAGTAAGGTGAAGGTTTCCTGACTTCATGCAACTTCACCAGCTAAAGTTCATAGTTATTATTTTTTTTTATGTAACCACCCCACCCACATTTGGATATGGTTTACACTCCTCCCACTGCCCCAGCCATTTAGAAATATTTCCCTCACCCCACCATTCTCTGACGCCAAACCTCCTTCTTCCCCATAGTCCTAGTGAAGCTGTGTTTGCAAATGTAAAGTAAGTAACATTTTTCTTTCCTCAGCCACTCCAATTTCACTAAAGTTCTCCCCACTCTCCTGCCCAAATAGCAATATAAACTGTCCCTCCCTGCTCCAGCACCCTCTAACATCCAACACTCTTCAACCCACCCCTCTCACCCTACAAAAAGGATATGGTGGGATCCCATAGTGGGCAAATGGTAGAGTCCCCTCTCATCTTAGGCCAACTACCGTCTAATGTATCAGTAGGGCAAGATGGAAAAAGGCTATGTTTAAAAATGCAAACAAAGCAGTCACATGGATGTCATTTTTTTGCACCTCAGTTTGCTCTTTATGTTTGCTTGCACGCATGTGCAAGAAACATAGTGCCGCCATACGAGTTTTCGTAGGTGTGCCTCCCTCACTTCCAGTGCCCTGCTGCCTTTTGCAGGTGTGGCCGCACCACACCAATGAATGTTGAGCTGTCTATGACAGCCATTCAGATGCAGTGGTGTACAGTTGAAAGCGAAAAACCGCTGCAACCAGCGGTGGTAACATGTAGAAAATTTGCAGACTGCCATCGGCCTTGCAAAATTATTCATGAAGTTTCTTGACTTCACACCGCATGTAGTGGCACTTTACATCATTCAAGCAAAGACTATGCACCATGGCACATCACCAGTGGAGCACTACTATGCATAGTTCTTCACCAGGTAAAATACCACTATGCGTAATGCTATTCTAATAAAAAAAATATGAGTTTTTAAGGTAAATATCTAACCCCACCCTTGTAGCTATATTCTCCTCCTCCCTCTCACCAGCCCCAAACAGTGAAAGTAAAGTCTACCACCATCATAGCAAACATACCTCCCTCTTTCCTAGTCCAGGTGAAGTTGTACTGTGCATATAAAAAGTAATAAAAAAGTTCCCTTTCCTTTTCATTTAAGTCATAGAAATCCTTCCTCCCACCCAACACCTTAATAAGAACTGATTATTGTTGCTTTTACCACCCACCTCCCCCCACCCTGTCCCTGACACATAATTTGCCCACACCCCACTCACTCTCTAGCAGTTCACCACCCACCTCCCACCACTTACCACAAAGGCCAAAGAAAGGATACAGGGTGCCGCTAGTGCTGCCTTGCTGGTAAGAAAAGAAAATAATTCATTGTTGCAGCCAGTCTCAACATAGCACTCTCCATTGCTGTTTTGTGAATGGTCATGAATGAACTGATGATGACATGCTTCTGTAGTAACAGCTGACAATCATCTATTACTAAAGGAATCCAATAGTTAAAAAAGAATCCAACTGCCCAAAATTGCTGTCATAAAAATGAACTTCAATGCTAAGTTCCGTTTTCTCAATTGTTTATTATAAATATATTTTTAAAAGGTAAGGGCACAATTTGCTGCTACCTTTTAAAAATATATTTATAATAAACAATTGAGAAAACAGAACTTAGCATTGAAATTTGTTTTTATGACAGCAATTTTGGGCAGCTGGATTATTTTTTATCTTTGCTTGTGCATGCGCAAGAAACATTATGTGACAGCTTAGGAGAGAAGTGGGTTGGAAAGGTGCAGCAGTGTGGCATCCAACAGCAGCATTGAATTTGGGGGACTGGCCTTGGTGCACCAATGGAGGCACAGTGTGCTGATGACACTGGCTTCCAGAAGGTGCACCAAGTTCTAACGCTTTCACTGCAGCAATCACGGGCCACCTTGTCATTGCAGTCTCAGCGATTGCTGCAATGAGGGAGCGACCCGTCATTGCTGGGCAGAACATTGCTGATGTGATATTGTTTGTGAACATGGCAGCGCATTGCTGCTGTGTTCACAAACAATATCAAAGAGCCATAGTGCCAAGGGTGTGCCTAACTCTCAGCAGCATGTGCCTCATCACAGATGTGTGTTTTGCTGACGGGGGTCCCAATCCCCATCGGCATCCATCCCCGGTGTTGACTAGCCGGCGGGGGAGCCCACTCCCCATCAGCAGTAGTGTCCCACTCCCTGTGTGATGTGCCGATGGGGAAGCCCACTCACCGTCGGCATCAGCCCCCCAAAGAGTAGTGTGAGAGACCGAGGGAGTGCCCAATCCCCCTCGGCTCTTGTACCCCCCCCCGCTTTTGTACTGACGGGGGTGCCCAATCCCCCATCGGCTACACTCCCCAAAAAAACAATGTTCAGGTGGCACACTGGGAGTCCACCCCAGTGTGCCCAATGCTCCTGCAAAGGAAAAATCGTCTCGCTATGGATTTTTTGTTTTACAACCTGTAAAACAAAAATGGTCTCTCACGGACTCCCTGGCCCCTCTCCCCACAACCTGCACCCATCTACTGTGCACCTTGCCTCCCCACACACCCCCTTACCCCATACTTACTTCCGGAGTCTGGCGTGATGATCTTTGGTGGATCGGGAGCACGTCTACACTCTGCAAAGCCGACAGCGAACTGAGGAAATGCTGGTAAGCTGTATAATGGGATAGATAGGGTTTTTTCAACTTTTTAGCATATCTCAGGCATTTTTTGGAATTTTGGCACCACATTTTCAACATGGGGTTTTTGGGACCCCTCCTCATGAGTTATATCACTGTCATGGCGTTAATCGGGCCTGAAGGGTGATTTCGCGGTCACTATGCGGAATCACATTTTGGGACCGATTAATGAAATGACAGTGCCACTGTTCATGAGGTGGGCTCTCAAAAAGCCTATGTTGCAAATTTGGTGAAAAAATTCATAAAAATGACTGTTTTACGAGTGTGCATTGCACATTTCCTACACACGCTCTTAAGTTTGCAAATTTGTAACATCTGCACTGCAGATTTTCAACATTGCCATTTTAGCACACCTACTTATGAGCCGTACAGCTGTCATTTTTCACATCTTGCCCAAAATGTGTTTCCATGCATGTAGCGCACAATGGCGCAGTCGGTGTGCAGAATCAATGTTTGAGACAGATTAAGAAAATCACAGTGACACTGTTCATGAGCAGAGGTCTTAAAATGGATATGTTGAAAATTTGGTGGAAAAATTCATAACAATGACTGTTTTACGAGCGTGTGTTGCTCAGTTCCTATGCATGCTCATAACTGCGCACATTTTTAATATTTGGAGTCCAGATTTTCAACATTGCCATTTTAGCACACCCACTTATGAGCAGTGCAGCTGTTATTTTTCACATCTCACCCAAAATGTGTTTCCGCGCATGTAGCGCACAATGGCGCAGTCGGTGTGCGAAATCAATGTTTGGGACAGATTAAGAAAATCACAGTGAAACTGTTCATTAGCAGAGGTCCTAAAATGTCTATGTTGAAAATTTGATGAGAAAAGTTCTTAAAATGAGTGTGTTAATATGTATGCTATGCAGTTTCACGCCCGCTCATACCTTCACACATTTGCAATATTATCACTCCAGATTGGCTACATTGCCATTTTTCCACACCTCCTCATGAAGACTAAAGCTGTCATTTTTCACAACCTGGCCGAAATGTGTTTTTGCACTTGCAGCACAGAATGGCTTGGTCGCTGTGGGAAATCACTGTTTGGGACACATTACAAAAATCACAGTGACACTATTCATTAGCAGAGGTCCTAAAATGCCTATGTTGAAAATTTTGTGATGAAAGTCCATAAAATGACTGTGTTACGAATGTGTGTTGCGCAGTTTCCACGCATGCTTATAACTTTGCACATTTGTAATATTTTCACTCCAGAATTTCAACATTGCCATTTTTCCACACCTCCTTATAAATAGTACAGTTGTCATTTTTCACATCCTGGTCGAAATGTGTTTTTGCAGTTCCCATGTAGAATACCATGGTTGCTGTGGGAAATCAGTGTTCAGGACACAGTAACAAAATCACAGTGACACTGTTCATGACCACAGGTCGTTACCTGCCTATGTTGTAAATCTGGTGTTGAAACTCCATAAAATGACTGTGTTACGCGCGTGCAAATTGGTATTAGAATAGTATTGGAACCTACTCGGGAGGGAGCAGTCTTAGACCTGGTACTCTCAAATGCGGTTGGAGAAAGAAACTCAGATTTAGAAGTGGGTAGTCATCTGGGAACAAGTGACCACCAAACAGTGTGATTCACGATAAACACAGCCATACAATCATGCCATACAAAAGCAAGAGTATTGGACTTTAGGAGGGCTGACTTTGGGAAAATGAGAGAGTGCCTCAGAAAAGCACTAGCAAAAAGGCAAGAAAGAGGGGTGGAGGAACAATGGGGAGTAATCAAAACAGCCATCACAGAGGCAACAAGCCTTTATGTAAAGCAAATCAACAAAACACAATGAAGGAAAAACCGCTATGGTTCTCAAAAGAGGTGGCAGGGAAGGTTAAGGAGAAAAGGATAGCATTCAGGAAATATAAGGAAACACAGAAGGAACAGGACAGAGAACTTTATCAGTTAAAGCAGAAAGAGGCTGGGAAGGCAGTCAGAATAGCAAAGGCCCAAACCGAGGAAAGGATAGCCAACTCTGTTAAGAAGGGGGATAAGACCTTTTATAGGTACATTAGAGAGTGAAGAAAGACCAAAGGATGGATACTTAGGCTTAATAAAGGGGAGGGAATGTTGGTAGAGGGTGACAGTGAAAAAGCAGGGATACTGAACGAATATTTCAGCTCAGTATTCACAAAGGAAGAGGAGGGGGAGGTACCTAAACCAAACAAGAGAAACACTCTGAAGACGGGGGTTGATACCAGTCCATTTACAGAAGAAAGGGTTCTGAAAGAACTAATAAAATTGAAGGTGGACAAAGCAATGGGGCCTGATGGGATTCACCCAAGAATTCTAAAGGAACTAAGGGTAGAACTAGTGACACCGCTGACTACTCTGTTTAACAAATCATGAGAGGATGGGGTGGTACCTGAAGACTGGAGGAGGGTGGATTTGATTCCTCTTCACAAAAGTGGGAGCAGGACAGAGGTAGGAAACTAAAGACCAGTTAGTTTGACCTCAGTGGTATAGAAAATGATGGAATCACTTCTGAAGGAAAGAATTGTTGAGTACCTAGAGGCCAGTGGGGCACAGGACCCAAGACAGCATGGATTCATGATGGGAAGGTCATGTCAGATGAATCTAATAGATTTCTTTGACTGGGTGACCAAAGTAATAGACCAGGGAGGGGCTGTGGACATGGCCTGCCTAGATTTTTGCAAGGCATTTGATACAGTCCCACACAAAAGATTAATACCAAGTTAGCCAGCCTTGGAGTGGGTCCCAAGGTGGTAGCCTGGATAAAAAATTGGCTAGACAACAGGACTCAAAGGGTAGTAGTAAATGGAGTCCAAAGTGAAGAAAGGAGGGTTACTAGCAGGATACCTCAGGGTTCAGTACTAGGACCAGTCCTTTTTAATGTCTTTATAAGTGACTATGCAGAGGAACTGGAAGGAAAAGCATGTCTTTTTGCAGACGACACACAGATCTGCAACAGGGTTGATACACAAGATGGAGTGAAAAGGATGAGAAGGGACTTGGCAAGGTTGGAGGAATGGTAAGATGTATGGCAGCTCAGATTCAATGCAAAGAAGTGCAAGGTAATGCACCCGGAAACAAAACCCAGGGAAGAGTACAATGGGGTTGAGATACTGACAACAGTAAAATGGAAAGGGACCTGGGGGTAATTATATCAGATGACCTAAAGGTGGGTAAGCAATGTGAGAAGGCAGTAAGGAAGGCTGGGGGGATACTGGGATGCATAGGGAGAGGCATCAATAATAGAAAACAGGAAGTTGTTATCCCTCTGTACAGACAGTTGGTGAGACCCCATTTGGAGTACTCTGTGCAGTTCTGGAGACCCCATCTCCGCAAAGACATAGACAGAGTGGAGGCTGTCCAGAGGAGGGCAACCAAAATGGTGCAGAGTCTGCAGCAGAAGACATGTGAAGAAAGACTAAAGGAGCTTAATATGTATACCCTTGAGGAAAGAAGGGAGAGAGGGGACATGATAGAAACTTTCAAGCACCTCAAGGGAATCAACAAAGTCCAAGAGGGTAGCATCTATCAGAAAAAGATGTGCAAGAACAAGGCAAATGATTTGAAGATAGAGGGGGATGGCTCAGAGGTAATGTGGAGGAAGTATTTTTCAGGAGAGGGTTGTGGATGATGGAACAGCCTCCCTGAGGAGGTCATGGAGTCAAGAACAGTGGAGAATTCAAGAATGAATGGGACAGACATAAGACAGTCCTAATGGGGGGGTAGGAGGAAGTAAGCTGTTGGTTAACTAGGATCTGCAGCTTATCTGTTAGATAGGAAAATGGGCAGACTAGGTGGGCCAAGCGGTCCTTATCTGCTGTCACATTCTATGTTTCTATGCGTTGCGTGGTTTCCACATATGCTCGGAAGTGCAAGCATTTTTAATATTCCCACTACACATTTTCAACATTGCCATCTCTTCATACCTCCCTATGGATGGTACAGCTGTCATTCTTCACATCCTGCCCGATCTGTGCTTTCGTACATGTGGTGCAGAATGCCACTGTCACTGTTGGAAGTCAGTTTTCAGGACATATTGACAAAATCACACTGCCAGTCTTCATGACAAATGGCCCCAAATGCTTTCATGAGGTGGGGTCACAAAAAGGCCATGTTCAAAATTTGTACTGTGAATACCAACAAACGCCCAAGGCATTACAGTTTCTAACTATAACGTCCTACCCTGTGCAGACAGACAGGCATCGGGGTGTGCCTTTGGATTGCCAACTGTACTGCTCATGCTATCCCACCTCCACCCCCCAGCCACAGACAGTCATCAAGGTGTACCTTGGACTCTTTGTCCCAAGACTTCACCCCATTCTTCTGTGCTGCACCCATTTCAACGTATGTCCTTATGGAATGGGATGACTGTAAAGCCAAACACCCTAAGGCACAGCTCAACATGTGTCAGTGTCTGCAGAATAGGGTGAGGTGACATGACTTGACCGTCATGGGTGACGACCCAAAAACTTACCCCAATTTCTGTCCGTCTCTACAGGATGGAGGTGAGGTTCATGTGAAGTTCAGTACTTCACTGCCATTCCTATTCTGCATCTGTCTAACTCCTGCATTTCTAATGCTAATACCAGCAAGCAAACATTCAGCATTGACAAATGCTTGTTAACTATTGGATTTCTTTAATTCTGGGCTCCAATAAGTTCCATAGTGGCCAACTTGGTGTTCTAAGTATTACTACAGGAATGTGTCATCATCAGTTTATTCAGGACAATTCACTGGACAATGATGGAGAGAGCTGTACTGAGACTGATTCCCATGAGGGATGGTTTTCTTTTTATGTTGGCTTGCCAGCCAACATCTTGTTGTAATAGCAGATTTCGGAGGTGCGTCAGTGTCAGTGGTGAATGCAGAGCACACATTAATAGCTGTGGCCCTCATGCCCCAATAAGCCAGCATGCAGGCACTCACACAAGAAATATGTAAAGTGGTCAACACATGTAAGGAAAGTGCTCTGCAATGAGAGACAAACTCGTCATACAACGGCACAATAACGCCTCCCGACGTGCCTTTCCTGGTGAAGTATTTCAATAAACATGGCGGCAGGGGCTACCTCCTGCCGCACAATGTGTACACAGCCAACTTCGGGGTACCCAATCTCCCCATCGGCATGGTAAATTATACTCCCCCCCCAAGATTGTGTGGCACACTGGGAGCCCACCCCAGTGTGCCTCCCCATAATGAAAGCTGACTGTCATCGGTATGTTCCGGCCCCTGCCCACATTCTGTGCCACACTGGAAGCCCACCCCAGTGTGGCTAACATCACCCACCCAAAGTCATGGGGCATACTGGGAGCCCAGCCCAGTGTGCACACCATCTGTAAAAAAAAAATGTCTGCGGTGTTTCTTTTTTTTTTTTTTAAATACCTGAAAAAAAGAAAATGGTCCTTTTGCCGTAGGGTCCTCAACCCACACCACTCTCTGCGTGCCCCACCTCCCCACACACCCCTCATGACATACTTACCTCCGGAGCTCAGCGCTATGATCTTCGGCGGTGGACCAGCAACACGTCTGGACTCTTCAAAGCCGACCACGAACTGAAGAAATGCCGGTAAGCTGTATAATGGCATTAATGGGATTTTTCCAACTTTGGTGCATATCTCAGCCATTTTTTTGAACTTTGCTTCTGGATTTTCAACATGGGGTGCTTGGGAACCCACCTCATGAACACATGCACTGTCATCTCATTACTCGACCCTGAAAGGTCATTTCACAGTCACTGCGCCCAATCACCTTTCCGGATCGAGTAATGAAATGGCAATGCCATTTTTCATGAGATGGGGTCCCAGAAACCCTATCTTGCAAATTTGGTGGAAAAATTCCAAAAAATAACCGTGTTATGAGTGTGCGTTGCGCAGTTTCAATGCACACTCATAACTTTGACAATTTTTAATATTTTCACTCCAGATTTTCAACATTGCCCTTTTTTCACACCTCCTTATAATGGTATAGCTGTCATTTTCAATATCCTGCCCAAAATGTGCTTTCACACTTGTGGTGCACAATGGCGCGGTCGCTGTGGGAAATCAATGTTTGAGCCAGATTAACAAAATCACAGTAACACTGTTCATGACCAGAGTTCCTAAAATGCCTGTGTTGAAAATTTGGTTATAAAAAATACCCAAAATAATTGCATTATGAGCATGCATTGTGCAGTTTCTACGCACGCTCGTGATGTCACCAATTTTTCATATTTTCACTCCAGATTTTCAACAATGCCATTTTTTTACACCTCCTCATGACCAGTGCAGCTGTCATTTTTTCACATCCTGCCCAAAATCTGTTTTTGCACCTGTGGCGCCAAAATGCACAGTCGCTGTACAAGATCACCTTTCAGCAAACTAACTCATAGTGCCACTGTTCATGAGGTGGGGTCACAAACAGCCCATGCTGAAAATTTGGAGTGAAAATACCAACAAATGCCCTAGGCATTAGGGTTTCCATCCATACTGGCCCACCCTGTACAGACTGACAGGTGTCAGGGGTATGACTTGCCGTTGTCGGCTGTAATGCTCACACCATTCCATCCCCCCCACCCTGCAGCCAGTGACAGGCTTTGAGGTGTGCCTTGCACTCTTCAGCCCCAACGGTCACCCCATTCTCTTACACTGCACCTATGTCAGTATATTTCCTTATGGAATGGAGTGAGTGTAAGGCCGAAGACCCCAAGGCACATCACGGCACTTGTTGGTCTCTGTGGGATAGGGTGAGGTGAAATGGCATGAGCATTATGGCCAGCGACCCAAAGGTACACCCCAATGCCTTTTACTCTCTGTATGGTGGGGCTGGGGTCAGCATCAGTTCACTACTTCACTGCCAATCCCATTGTGCATCTCTCTAACTCCTGCACTACCAATGCCAGTGCCAGCAAGCCAACATTTGACATTGACAAATGCTTGATTTTATTGGCAAGGTAGCACCAGCATACATAGTAATGTAGAAACATAGGAAGATAGGAACATAGAAGCTGACAGCAGATAAGGGCCACATGGCCTATCCAGTCAGTCTTTTTTTGTTGCATTGTTTACACTGCAGACCCTGCCAGGTGTATAGCACTTTCTCTGCTATGCCAGCAGTACCATTTCATTTATTTGGCCTTTAGGGTGAGTGGGTGGAGAATGATGGTGGGATGCCTGAGGGTGGTTGAGGTGCCAGATGGTGTTTAAGGTGGGGGCTAATTATGTGTCAGGAATGGGGTAGAGGAGGAGGGTAGCAGGAGCAAAAACAACTATTATGAAAGTTGCACATGGGGGAAGGAACTTGTGTAACTTAAATGAAAGGGAATGGGAACTTGTTATTTTTTTTAAAACACACAATACAACTTCAACAGGACTGGGGGAAGATATGAGTACTGCAAAGGTGGGTGGTAGCTTTTCTTTCAATGGGAGGGGTGGCAAGAGGTGGTGGGTTAATAACCACATGAGTGGGTGTGGGTTTTTCACTTAGAATCGTTTTTTTTTCCAAAGAGAGTTTTCTCATTGTCTGTCAGGGCAATACTGTAATCCCAGGGATATACCCTGTTCTGGCCCATTAACCCCACCATCCTCCCTGGTTCCCACCTCCAATTTGTCCCATGGTTGCTCCCTCTGTAGGCCCCCTCTGTAGCAAGGGCTTGTTCTGGAGTCAGCCGACTTTGTGGCTTAGATCCAGCATTGGGAGCATCACAACCCATGTGAAACTCAGGGAGTCCATGCTGTCATAGAGATAGAAATACTTTTTCATCTTCCCTCCTTGCTTCCCTGCTGTGGGCATAGCCCATTGAGTGGTCTTGGCCTCATGCAGTGATATTCTACATAAGGAGCAACTTACCCTGGCCCACCACTGAGGTCGCTATGACACCAGAGTTCAACACCATGACTCTATGATTGCAGCTCACTGTCATATACTTTCCAAATTAGCATTCTGAGCTCACACCAAAACCCTATTCACCTGCATGGTCATGTAGCATACTGCAGTTGTGCAATTTAGATGACCCTTAAAAACCATTAAAAAAAACAAAACTACTGCATGCAAGTTGGGATGAAGTCAGGATACTTTGCCTTGCAATGAACTGTGCAAAGTAATGGACTTTACAACAACATTGTTGGTAAAGTTTTATGTCGCTGTATCTCTACTGGCCACTAATGCCATGCAAAGTTGAAAATATGCTGTGTGAAGTGCTATGCGAAGTTCTGCAGCTTCATGTGGTCCATTGCCTAACACTGTGGATACTTCACCAAGCAAAGACTACACACGGAAGCACTTTGCCTGTGAAGTGTAACTTTGCATATCATTTCACTCAAGAAAGTGTACAAATTGCCCCTTCCTGGAGTGCTTTCTGTTTGAAAAAAGTAATGCCCCCATCCTCTATTAACACTCAAAAACCTACCCTCTTCTCTTGTTCAACCGTCATACCATCATCATATATGTAGTGTGCACCAATTTCCCCCACCAATTCAGCAACAGTGAGTTAAACACTGCATTCACCCTCCTCCCACTGTGCCCTGCAAAAAGATGTAATTAATAGTTACCCTTCTCAAGCCCACCTACCCACCCTCCTGTTCCCCAGCCATGCAGAAAATGCAAACACCCTGCCCCACTCACTCAGCACCCACATAGCATCCACCAGCCCATGTTACAGTGGAACCCACATAAATGGATACAGCAGAGAGAGGGGATGATGACCAGCACAGATCCTCCTCTCACCACCTCAACCTGCCACCACCTGAATAAATGGGAGAGTCAGCGTATAGTTGATTATTATAAGTATGTGCTTCCATTTCATTAGATGGTGGTCAGCCAAGGTGGCGAGAGGAAGGCCTGTGCAAGTTGTCCCTCTCTCTACTGTATCCTCTCTTTGGGTGCTACTGTGTCATGGGGGTAGACAGTTATGGGTGCTGGGTGGGTTGGAGAGGGGTTTGTTTTCATTGTTATGCTAGGGGAGGAGGTTGAGTGGGTGCCTAGTGGATGAGTTGGGGAGGGAGATGTTGATTATATCTTCTTTTCACAGTGCAGGGGGAGGAGGGTAGCTAGGGTGTTGTAATCATTGTTGCTGAATGGATAAGGGCGTACATACTACATTTATGAGAATGGTCAGAGATGGGGAGGTGGTGGGTTTTTGGGTGGTAGTAGAGGGTGGTGACTTGAAACATTGCTTTTTTTAACAGGGACACTTAAAAAAACAGTTTGCATGGCAAACTGCTGGCAAAGTTCACATTACCTACAGTATGTGTAATGCAAAGTTTGGTAGTTCATCAACAATTGACAGGCAAAGATAAAATTAGCAACACACCTACCACCCACTCATTGAGATTGCATATACAGTATGCCTGTTTTACATGTGATCATTATGGGAGTATACTTGGGCAGGTAAGTGGTGGTGGGTAGGAGAGGGTTTGCCCATCTTAACTGCCACCCACCCATAGAGACTGCATATCAGTCTTTATTGCACAGGATCAATATGGGGGAATCCTTGGGAAGGCAGGCAGTGGTAGAAGGATGCCAAAAGTAGTCCACAGTTCACTGGCCAATTTTGCTGTTTCCTACCATCAGACCTACCATTGTGCACCTGCAAGAAGCCTGCTGCCTATGCCCTACATGGAATGGCCCTAGGTTACTGGTTGAACTCCTGTCTTGCCACTCCGCCTCTCATACACTCCAGTCCACAGATGTGGGCCTCCTGGATATTCCCAGGGTCAGGTTGAAATGCTTGGCATATGGGACCTTCAAGATGGTTGCTCTGGTATTTTGGAATTCTTCCCCAAGATAACTGAGGAAGGCCCCATTGGTGGAGGCCTTTATGAGGGACCTGAAATTCCACCGCTTCACTTTGAGCATTTGGGACCTGTAAATAATCCCCATTTCTGTTTTCCTCCTGCGGAGGAGTTTTATTTGCATGTATTTATTTTTTTATGTATTAATTTAAATTTATTGAGTATTATTTAATCACTGTATTGGTGAGACATAGTTCATGTGCTATTATATATACTCTAAGGCACCCTGAGCCTCTGAGAAGGGGTGCCATGTTAAGTAAACTCTACAGTGAGGATATTCGATGATGTTTAATGATTGCTAAACAGGGTAGCAACTCATTAACACCACTTTGCAGGCCCAAAGCAAGGAAGGAACACAAAATGCTATTTTGGATGGCAAACTTAGCCAGTCACTACCCTGTTAGCTATTGACTCTAAAGTAAGCCAGTGCACCTATGCAAAGGAGCTGATAGCCCCTTGCATATAGTCACACTGACATATTTGTAGGTTTGGAGAGGCAGTAAGTAGCTGTTTGTGCCACACTATTTACTGCCTCCACAAACTAGGCCTTGCAAGCAGCATCCCTAACTGCTGCTGCCCTCTGATTACCCCAACAGTGCTTTTATGAGTTATCCCTGGTGATATTGTAGTCCCCGCAACCTTGATCATCCCACTGGTGCATGTTATCAGTGTACCCTGCTGTCATAGTGGTCCCCTTGCCTCTGAACACCCCAACAGACACACAGAGAACTGTCCTTGTGGCTAGTGGTTCTCCCTGCCCTGAACACCCCACCATATACATAGAGAACTGCCTTAGTGGTTACTGGTCTTCCGAACACCCGAACACCCTACCATATAAATAGAAAATTGCCCTGGTTACTAGTGATTCTTCCCCACCCCTGAACACCCTGCCATATACATAGAGAACTGCCTTGGGGGCTACGTGCCCCACACCTGTCCTCTCCATGGGTTATAATACCCTCACCCACCCTGCCCCAGTGCACCCCCCTCAGGTCTAACCCCCTGACTTGCCAGTACAACCCCCCCACCCTGTGACTGGCACAAACCAGCCACCCTCCTCCATGATTGGTCAGCGAATGACAGTTCATGATCACACTATTGTATTCACAGCTGATTAGTAAAGAGAATCATTTTGCTATTTTTTTCTACATTTAGGGTAGAAAGCTTTTGTTCTGCTACTATATAACACAAAAGATAGTTTAAATATATGTATTCCACTTAGAAAAGGATTTATTTTTTAATGTTTTTCTCCCTCCATTTTCACTGGTCAGGACCAGGACAGTCTTCCATTAATCAGAAGACTGATTGTCACCTGGGTAACTGCTTTGTCTGGATATCTTCCCATAGAAACATAGAATTTGATGGCAGATAAGGACCGCTTGGCCCACCCAGTCTGCCCATTTCCCTACCTGATGGGTAAGCTGCAGATTCTAGTTAATCAACAGCTTACTTCCTCCTACCCCCCCCACTAGAATTGCCCTATGTCTTTCCCATGCATTCTTGAATTCTCTCACTATTCCTGACTCCACAACCTACTCAGGAAGGCTGTTCCATGCATCCACAACCCTCTCTGTGAAAAAATATTTTCTAACATTACCTCTGAGCTATTCCCTCTTATCTTCAAATTGTGCCCCCTTGTTCTTGCACATCTCTGTTTCTGAAAGATACTACCCTCTTGTACTTTGTTAATTCCCTTGAGATACTTGAAAGTTTCTATCATGTCCCCCCTCTCCTTCCTTTCCTCAAGGGTATACATATTAAGTTGCTTTGGTCTCTCCTCATATGTCTTCTGGTGCAGACCCTGCACCATTTTGGTTGCCCTCCTCTGAACAGCCTTCACCCTGTCTATGTTTTTGCAGAGATGGGGTCTCCAGAATTGCACGCAGTACTCTAGATGGGGTCTCACCAACTGTCTGTACAGAAGGATAACAACTTCTGGCTTTCTACTGTTGATGCCTTTCCCTATGCATCTCAGTATCCCCCCAGCCCTCCTTTCTGCCTTCTCACATTGCTTGCCCACCTTTAGATCATCTGATATAATTACTCCTAGGACTTTTTCAATTTTTGTTGTTGCTATTATCTCACCCCCATTGTGTACTCTTGCCCTGGGTTTTTGTTTCCCAGATGCATTACTGTACCTTGCACTTCTTTGTATTGAATCTGAGCTGCCATATATTTGACCATTCCTCCAACCTTGCCAAGTCACTTTTCATCCTTTCCACCCCAATTTGTGTATTAACCCTGTTGCAGATCTTTGTGTCATCTGCAAAGAGACATACTTTTCCTTCCAGGTGCTCTCCAATGTCACCTATAAAAACATTAATAAGGACCGGTCCCAGTACAGAACCCTGCAGTGCCCCACTAGTTATCCTCCTTTCTTCACTATGGACTCTGTTTACTATTATCCTTTGTCTCCTGTTGTCCAGCCAGATTTTTTATCCTGGCTACCACCTTGGGACCCACTCCAAGGCTGGCTAACTTGTATAATAATCTTTTGTGTGAGACTGTGTCAAATGCCTTGCTAAAATCTAGGTAGGCCATATCCACAGCCCCTCCCTGGTCTACTACTTTGGTCACCCAGTCAAAGAAATCTATTAGGTTTGTCTGACATGACCTTCCTGCTGTGAAACCATGCTGCCTTGGGTCCTGTGGCTCACTGACCTCTAGATGCTCAACAATTCTTTCCTTCAGAAGTGATTCCATCATTTTCCCTACCACTAAGGTCAAAATAACTGGTCTGTAGTTTCCTGCCTCTGCCCTGCTCCCACTTTTGTGAAGTGGAATCACATCTGCCCTCCTCTTGTCCTCAGGTAGCACCCCATCCTCCCATGATTTGTTAAAGAGAGTAGTCAGTGGCATTACTAGTTCTACCCTTAGTTCTTTTAGAATTTAGAATTCCCATGACTAATATGGTTCTTAGTCCCCTTCCCCACATTTAGTTAGAGTTTCCACATCTGTTTGCACTTCCTCTTCTGACTCACAGTTCATGCCAGGTGAGCGTCAAGGTAATGCCATTAAAATTTTTTACTCCCTCTTCCAGCTCCCAATGGGCTGGGCAATCTCCTCTTTTAGAGGGCATTGGACATGTGCATGAGGAGGTTGAGGTCCTCTGGTCCAAGGGACAGTGTGGGAGATCAGAATGGCTGCTTTAGGGATCGTGGCAGTAACCACTTCATCTACCCAGCCCTGTTTGCAGTGTTCACTCCAGCCCCTTGCTTTCACACCTCTTCCTGGGATGCCAGGCCAATTGCTGCAGCATACTACCCCATGCAACAGATATCCCCAACTGGTATATGTGAGTACTGTATATTTTTTTAGGCTGAATCTTAATCTCAAATTAAAACTAATAATGGAGCTTTTAGCCTGCATGTGGAGTGCTGATGCTGTGTGTCCCTGATTTTGGTAGTGTTGTTTTACACTGAATACAGCAGTTTCCCTCATTCTGGGTTGCTTACAGTATCTCCTACAACCCCCATCCCTAGCCTACATACTCCAGCAACCTTTAGCTAACACCAGAGGCAGCAAAGTAATGGGATGTGCCATTCATTTCCCAGGGATGAACATGTCCAGGTGGATACTCAGTCTGTCTCTGTTGGCCTGTACTACTGAGATCTTGGGTTCAGAGTTCAAACATGAGTTTTTGTCATGCTGAGCCATCCTCTTCCATTTTGCACCATGGAGTAAACACCTTAGATTATTTTTCTTATTAGACAAAATCAAAGCATTTTCTTATTGGTCTACTGTGCAGCTTAGCATTCCGTGGGTTGGGCATTTCTGATATTTACCACAGAGAAAGCTAAGCCACATATCTACAGTGGTAAACATGCATTGTGTAGGAATTTTTGGGGACTGAGAACCCTCCCAAATAAGAAGCATGCTGTGTCAGCTTAGCTCAACTGGTATGGTAGCAAATTCCCCTAGCAGAAAGATTAGAGTGCTGCATTGGGCGTAATAATTCCTGTCCTGTAGACCACCACTAAAAGTATACCACTATGGCAGCCATCACCCTTGCATTTACCACAGCTCCTTCAGCCTGGAGACTTAAAAAAAATTTTTTTTTTCATTTCCAACTCAACATCCTCTAATACCAGAGTTGGTCTGCCATGGGGTTTGGTGGGGAGAGCAGGAACAAGCAATGCAGGATCACTGCCAATTTCTAGTTGCTCTTTATAGTCTTTTTTAAATTTCCTAATTGTGCTCTCATTTATGGTCAGTCCATACTTTGACTTATACAGGTGGACCACATTCATCACACCACTGTTAGCTGCATACTGACCAAGCTCAAACTGCAGCTCTGGACTGTAGTGAGCATATTCAGTCCACCTTCATTTTGAGGGGAGGGCGATGCTCGGTGAATCTCCTGCACCACAGAATTGGCAGTTTTCAAGGACACACCAGCACAATCACTTAAGGCTCATTCACACGAGTGACTGTGAGCCATTGCCAGTGTCTCACAACCATCACATTGGTGCCCCTTCCCACATATGAACCCTATTATGTATGTGTTGTAGCACTGTGTAGTGTTGCAATCATGATCCTTGATTTCCCTGGTTTGCGTCACGTTGTAGGTGGTTTCCTTTGCCGAGTGAACACTTGCATCAGTGTACTTTTCTTTTTATCCATTTACCGATGCTGTGACCTGAAGAATACCCACACCACCTGAAAGGAAAAGGGAAACATCAAAGCCGATGCTGTGTGAATGCTGCTCTTATCGATTTCAGAATAATTTTTCTGAATGATTGCAAGAGAGCCGCTGCAGCATTGGGCAGTGTGAACGTGTCTTTAGAGATGCTGGTGTGATTTCATCAGTCACAGAGAGTTCTCTCTTTCCCTCTGCAACCCTGTACCAGTGATATCGTTCTGACCAGACTAAAACTCTGAATGAACTCTTGGGATCGAAGATAAAACCTGATACTGATACTGATACAAGTACTGTTACTGACAGGCAATTACAGGTACTCAAACTAAAGTGGTAAATAAAGCTCTGTTCTATTCATATATTCATGTATTTAATTACAGTGTGAATTGGTTATGACCTGTGAATGGCAAGGTGTCAGGTAGAAAGGGGATTATAGTGACTGCTGTAATTATTGTTAATTACCACTCCTGACCAACAGCACTTCAGTACTTGCCTTGCACATTACAGTGATAGTGCTACGGTATAATGTACAATACATGCACGCAAATTTTTGCAGATGCCAACAACTACTCCTGGGTTTGCCCGCTAAATAAAGCGCATGTGCTATTTTTCTGTTCTACAGTGTTTTACTGTAGAATTTCTCAGCACCACTTTTGACTATTATGCATAGCTTTTACTACTAGATGGCACTGTTTTTCACAGATTGCCATTTTCTAATAGACAACACTACTCCCACTTTTCAGGAAGAAGCATTCCATCATTATCACCACTGTTATCTCTCTGTCCCATCTTCTTGCACAGATGCACCACCACCCTTGCTGGGAATCAAACTAGAGACTCTGAGTCCTGAAGGCAGTACTCTAACAATTCATCTAAAGGGCAGCACTTCCAAGCTGGGAGTTTAGAATGTTCCTTTGACTGTCTACTTGTTGGCATACAGACCACCACTATAGGTCTGTATTGATGTTACCAGTACTCAGCACTGCTTTTCACTGTTATTCACAGCTTTCACTACTAGATGAACTGCCTTGCATGGACTGATTTTTTTTCTAATATACTACAGTACTGTGAGTACAGTATGTTTAATTTAGTTTCATGTATTATTATTCTAAATGCATGATATGGTGCCCTACATGCCTGGTAGAAGGGTGCAATATAAATACAAATATTCACTGATTTATGTGTCATGTCAGGCTTAAAGCCTTGATTTATAGTGGGTGGAGTGAAGAACAGTTTACTCAATGTAACAAACACATTGAAACATTCAGAGAACCTCCTAGGACTTTAATCCCAAATAGTTAACCAGAAAGCAGCTTGATGCTCTTCAGCCAGGTGGCTTTTCTTTTCAAAAACACAAAACAGTTAGTTATCGTACCTTATAAATCAGAACTAGGGCTTGTAAATCCAATAATTCAGTTCCAGCCATTTACAGGAACCTACATGGACCTACCATACATTTTGTATTTTCTCCTTTCCGTGTGATTAAACCTAATTCAAAAAACACAGACAAAAAGCTATTTTGCTTCTCCAAAATTGTCATGGTGGATAAACCATTCTGAAAAAGAACTGAATTTATCATACAGATAAAATGTGCATTTAACATACACATAAGGGAATACAGAATGTCTTTTGATGTATCAAGTTTCCAAACATTTTCTATCTTTCATTTTCAAGCTACATGGGTTTTGATTTGTACAATTTTAACATTATTCCAAAAGCTAGTCAATCTGGTACTAAAAAGCACTGTTGCACAGTAAGAAGTCAAGGAATACAATTCAGCAAAGCTGGTCTAGTTGGTCCCAAGGGACATTTTTTTCCAATTCGGTTTGTCATAGCCCAGATCCATCATGTCATGCTAGCCTAACTTACTACCTCTGTCTTTTTTTTCCTTTTGCACGCTCCAGCTATTTTCTGTTGAACTAGCACTGTCACAAGAAAACACATAAAAACGCTCTTTTGCAAACACAATGTTTATTTCTCAGTTGAATTCTCTAGAGCCAAGGGTTTTTCCTCACTGTCTTTATCTTGGGTGAATGCTGACAGACCACTGAACCTTACTGCCAGTAGTGACAATCTTAAAGCTGCTTTGTACAAGGTGGAGAAAAAAAAACAAAACAAAGGCTACTGGTTAGCTGAGAGGTTTTGTATCCTGAACATCCCTGATTCAACAGCAAGGAAGGCTCATGTTCAAAGATGATTACTTGAAATATATTGCAGAGGTTTTTCACTGTAGCAGTAGTCAGGTGAATTGCTACTAGAGGATGCCTACAGTGTGTTCCCCCGGGAAGCAAGGTGTCAGCCATCTCATTCTGCTGAAGCAGTGACTTTAGCAGTCCAATGTAATTACCAGTAGTTGTGCCAAGATCTTAAGAACCCTGTGGCTTAACCCTCTAGGAATAAAGGTGGAAGAAGTCTTGAACAATTTTTAAAAGGCATTCTTAAAAGATAGAGCTGCCTTTTTGTGAGGCTGAATGAGAACCCTAGGGATCTGTGGTTTTTTGTACAGACTTATGTCTCCAGCCTTTCAGATCTGGGAGGCCAGGTAGGAATTTTCCTAAGTCTTTAGGATGCCACGGGGTACTGTCATATTGATTAAGCATCCTTGATGTCCATGGGGAATTCTGTAGGAGGATGCTTTTTAGAAGATAACAGCGGCATCAAGTGCTGACTCTGAAGTTAAAAATATAAAGGACACGATTCACAAAGTCTACTTCATTCTATTGCTTACAGGTTTTCAATAATTAGATTTACACTTTTACTAGATTTAGCCTAATTTCCATAATAATCTTGGTCTGTAAGAAAATAGGTGAAGATGAAGATAAAAAAATTAAATTGCGAGAAACAACCCCTTGAAAGTTAAATGTTGCAGATGGAAACAGAGGGGCCATGTGCTGTAGGATAGTGATCTTATGGTGCACATCTGGAAGGCTCTGCCTAAATCCAGATTAGGTATGGTGATGATGGAATCATATGTCACTAGACACAAAACAATAAGGCATGCTGTGAAGAAATTATAATGCATGTGTACATTTACAGTACAAATGCTTGTATGGTACACATTTCATGACCACCCCCAGCAAGTTTATTATACAAAGGCAAATGCATTCTATGTTACAAGAGTTTAATATGTTGAATTCATCTATCTGTCCATCTGCCTGTCTGCCTGCAATTTTTTTATTATTTTTTATTCTGGTTGGTAACCAGGTAAGGCCCACTAGACACAAGTGCCTGTTTTCAGGAGTGACCTGGGAGCACTGGGGTGGTTAAGTGACTTGCTCAGAGTCACAAACTATGCAAGTGGAGGCTGCAAGAATCAAACCCAGGTCTGCTGGATGTAGCAAGTTCATTCTCAGCTCATTACTCTAACCTGTAGGTTATACTGCCAGCTCCTGTATGTATATATCTATCATTTACAAAAACTATGTAATGTTGGGGTTCAAGAAAATAATGAAAAAAGAAAGAAAATGTAATATTTATAGTTAAAGAATCATGATCTTAATTCACACTATTGCATAGGAACCTAACTTCCCAATATAGTAAGCCTAGGTATTTGTTTAGAGGTGATAATAATATTAAAGCATTATATGGTAAAGTATGAGATACACACTATGAAATGGGTAGTAAAAATCTAGGAAACCAATTGGCTGAGGGCAATGGACCCCAGATCCAATATCCCAGCCCAACAGCACTGGAAAAAGATGTTACTTATCCTGACGTTATAACCCACAGAATCACTGCATTACCTCAACCTGAGCCCAAAATACCCACAATAGTCATGGCTGCCCTAACATAATCTATTAGGCCCAAACTAACAAAACAAAAACCAAAAAACAAATCAGTGTTCAGTCTAGAGCCAGCACATTTAATCTGTGCTGTTCATCTTTAAATAAATTTACAGATTCACTGGTTTCCAACGTGGGATAGAATTCAGTAATTTTCTTTCATACAGGTTCCTACCTCAGCTGCTGCTCCATTGCAGTTTCTCTCTGCACACTGAAACTCTTGCCAAATGCAGCATTTTGCTTTCTGAATTAGACAAGCCACTGACCTCGCTGTCATCCCTACACAAACATTCCTGCTGAATGCAGTACTGATTTTCCTTTTTTTTTTTGATAGGGTAAGTCACTAACCACACCACCCTCCTTTCCTAGACAAAACCACATACCATCATCATATTCAGATACCCTGATGGATTTCATACATGGTGACCATGAGGAAACCAGTAAACTCCCAATTCACTCACTTTGTCATCATTGTTGGATCTGCATCCTGCTCAGTTCTTGTGCTCCTTGATCTCTCATCAGCATTTGACACCGTGGACCATGCCATGCTTCTTGATCAGCTCTGTGAGTTTTGTGGACTCAGATGGTTTGAGTTCTATCTCTCTGATAGGGTGCAGCGGGTAGTGATGGGGAAATTCTCCTCCTTCCAAATGCCTCTGTCTTGTGGAGTTCAGCAGGGCTCAGTCTTGTTGCCGATGCTGTTTGTGGTGTACATGCTGCCACTGGGTGAGATCATTCAACAATACGTTGTGGAGTTTCACTGTTATGCAGATGACATCCAGCTGTATTTGTCATTTGCACCTGGAACATCTGGTACTGTTGACTTGCTTAACATCTGTCCAGCAAAAACAGTCACTGGATGGCTTCCAGCTGGTTGAGGCTGAACCCAGATAAGACAGAGGTGCTAGTGGTTGAGCCGGGTCGTGGGCATGATGGGCTGCAACCTGTGGCAGACATGAGCCTTTTCCTGGGATCTGCTCCAATGGTGGCTTCCCTGAGGATGCGCAATCTAAATGTGATCCTGGACAGCAGACTGACCTTTGAAGATCAGGTCTAGTTAAGAGTGTTTTTTATCACTTGCAGAACATTGCCAGGATCAAGCCCCTCATTCTGCCCAAGGACCTGCTGACCCTGGTACATGCCTTTGTTACCTATAGGCTCAACTATTGTAATGCTCTTTACTTTGAGGTCATGGGAGGGACCCTCCACAGGCTGCAGCTGGTGCATAACATGGCATCCCGGTTGCTGATGGGCCTGTCCAGGTCCTGTCATGTGACCCCAGTCCTGCATGCTCTGCACTGGCTGCCGGTCAGGTGGATGGTCCTTTTCAAGGTGGGCTTGCTGACCTATAAGGCCCTATATGAACTGGGTCCTGGCTACCTGTCAGAGCTCCTGACACCTGCAACCTCTGCTCGCTCCTTCCGCTCCTCTTCTAGGGGCCTCCTGGACGTTCCCAAGGTTCAGCTCAAGACATCAGGTGACTGAGCTTTTAGTGTTTCTGGGCCGATCCTGCGGAACGCGCTTCCATCTGCAATCCAGGAGGCCCTCTCAATAGGTATTTTCAAGCAGAGGCTAAAAGCCCACCTTTTCAGCCTGGCTTTTATAGAATGATCTTGTGCTGCACTGTTTTAATTATTATAGGTAACTGCAACAACTGGAATGCTGATTTTTATCTATTCTTGTAATTTCTTTTTTTTTTTTTAAACCCATCTTTATTAGATTTTACTTTCAGAGAAGAAAAAAAGGACAAGACAAAAGGAGAAAGTACAGACAGACAAGCCACAACCCCCCGGCCAACCGGGGGTACCCACCCCAAAACTGGGCAGGTGAACTATATACAGTATCTATATACAATCACAGCTGCAGAGAACACCCTCCCCCATATCCAAACATTCATACAGTCATAACAATATCCAAGATAAATATCAGCTCATGCTAAGGAAAACAAAACAAAGACCACTAAACATAAAATTGAGCCTAAGCTAAAGGGCCTATTGTTCCAAGAGCCCTATAATCTAATGGGTCAGACCTGCAGCTGTGTCCCGAGGAAGAGAGAGAGCCTTAAAAAACCTCTATTGGCAGTCTTGTACCTGTCCACACTAAGGTATCCCTATTGGGTAAGCACCCTGATGCACCAAATCCTCCAAACGTAAGATTAAAAGGAGAAAGATCCCGTTTAGTCCCAATATAAATATCAAAAATTATTGTTTTGTTAACTCGTCACTACAGTGATCTACACTTAGACAGACAGACCAACGAATGGGTAGGTTAAGTTGAAGCGAATATATTGCCTCTAAACTTCCCCATTTCTTAATATATGTACCTTTTCTACCATCCCGATACATTTTCCGCCTTAGCCTGCCTAAAGACCTCATAAGATCGGCTATCCATTGATCATATGTATAAATACAATCGCTCTTCCAATGCTTCAAAACAAAAGCTTTAACCAAAGCAGACATCAGTGCTATATGACATCTAACCTGCAGCATGAGATTTGGGCCATGTCCCTAGAATACAAATCTCAGGGAGAATAAACTCTGCATAATTTAAAAGGGGGTCCATATTCTGCTTAACCTGAACCCAAAGCGAAGATATCTTGGGGCAATCCCAGAATATATGCAAGGTATCTCCCGGACTCAATCCACACCTAAAACATTGGTCTGTCTGTCTAAGCCTCCTAGCACAGAGTTTAGAGGGGGTATAGTACAAATTAGAAGATATAAAAAGTTGCGTGGTTCTATATATTCTTGTAATTTCTTGATTTTAATTGTTGTTTTATTTTGTCAAGCTTTTGTTAGGTGCCCAGAGCCTCAGGAACTGGGTGCCTTAAAAATAAAATTTGCCTTGCATTGCCTCCCACAAAAATAACCAAGTTCCATGGACTTGTTCTATTGCTTCTTGCTCAAATAGATAACCTGCCAGATCTGCAACCCAGGCATAGTTCCGTAGTTCCTCTCTCGCTTCTTCCTGAAGCAGCAGACACAACAATTATGTTGACCTTACTTTCAAGCGGAAAAAAATGAAAACAAATGCATAATACAGCACATGTAGATATGGCACCACCTGCTGACCAGATGCCAACACTACAATAGCTTTAATTTTTTTTCTCAATTTATTTCTTGTTTTACTAACTGAAATTTAAGACATACCTTTGTTTAAAAATATGAATTAATAATTTATTGGATTCATTTCATAATCACAATAAGGGACTCCAGGGGATCACCTTTGGTGGGATAATGCCATTCTTGGAAGGTGGATGCACTCGGTTACGCTTAATGCAGTAATCCACACGAGGTGGGCAGTTATCCCATCACACACATTTCCTGTCATGCCTTACTGCTTGATTAACCAATGGAATGAGGTTTGTAAGCAATAGTGTGAACATGGATTCCCTAACAATGATTTTCCTTTCTTTTTCACTGTCTGTGGATGCTAACATTACCACTACATTTTTCTTACAGCATTCTCTTAGTTTTGATAGCCACACTTAATTATTTTTCCCCTTTTCACTATAGTTCCCCCATTGCCTGCCTCAGTCATTAGGGTTGGTATGGCTGCTCTGATCCTCTAGCTGAATGGGGAAGTGTGCTTCTGCCTTCAAAGTTGACACCAATAGAACTGCTGGGATACGCAGCAGGGGAATCATGAGTCACCCTTTCTCCTGGAGAGCTGAGCTCAACTGTATGATGCACTAGGAACCCAGCTCCAGTGTGGGCTTGTGGTACTCACAAATGAGCTACCACCTCTCAAGTTGCATCAGATCATTCTGACACCACATCACTGGACAAGTTTATAGTCACACGTTTGGCAGAATTTCTGGAAGGGTCAGAATTTCCAAAAGGGCCAGATACAGAAGCAAACACATTCTGTGCCTGTGTCATCACTTGCCACTTTTTTATGAACAGCCCTGTTGCTATATGGAGAAGGACTAGGTTTGCTGACATAAAGCACCTAAAGCTTTTTGTCTTCTAGGTTTTCTTAAAAAGATAGAGCAAGGAGCAATATTAACAGAGCAAGGAGAAACTTTCAGGCTTCTTTTCACTAAGCATGGTTACTGTCTTGTTACTATTTTGATTTGCGCTTACAGGTTGTGCTTGCAGGTTCTGTTACTGTTTTGTTTTGTTTTGTACTTACTGGTTGTGCTTATAAATTTTGTTATTGTTTTGTTTTTGTGTGTACAGGTTTTACAGTTTGATCTCTGTTTAAGCTAAGCAGAGTTATTGTTTTGTTACTATTTTGTTGTGTGCTTACAGGTTTTATTTTTGACTTACAGGTTATGCAATCTGTTTCTCACATTGAAGGAGTTAATTTGTTTTTCTTCTACAGCTCAGCCAGGGGATTAGGAGTGTAACTGGGGGTGGACCTGACAAAAGCTTAGTACCTTCCAACAGAAGGAAGATTTAAAAGGTTAGGTTACTTGGTGTGTTGAGGTGGAAGACTAGGTTTGGTGACAGAAAGCACAAAGCTTTACCTGAGCTCTTTGTCTTCTAGGTTTGCTTGAAAAGATAGAGCAAGGAGCAACATCTCACAGATCTGCCTGTACCTCACAATTTTGCCTTGAAGGTTTAGCTTTTGCACTGCAGTTGGTTTTTTAATTTTGACTTAGTGTGCATAGCTCACTGATTTTTTTCTATCCACTGCCAGGAGGCTGTGTATTACCCACCTACCCTTCCTCAAATCCCACCTTCCCCCAGGGCATTGACATTTATAGCCTCCTAGTACCTGACACTTCCTACAGAATTACAGCAGGAAGTAAACAGTACTACCTTTACTTCCTTCTAGCACAAGTTCTCACACATCATTAGAGGGCACTGTACATAAAAAAAAACTTCTTCTTTACAGAACTTCTATTTCTGTCCGCACATCCTCTCTATTACCTTTTTCACAGGTGCTTCTATTTATGTCCAAATGCCTTCTCTACTCCCTTTCTAGCAACCTTCTTTCTGGGGCTCTCTATGACTATTTCCACAGGCACTTTTATTTTCATCCTAACTCCTTCTCCACTCCCTTTTTAGTAACCTTCTTCAAAAAACCTTTTTAGTTTTTTGTTTTCTCTTAAGCAGGATTTATATTTCCATCCACACATTCTCCCTGTTTCTGTTACAGCCAACTTGCACAGGTGCTTTTTAATTTTTCCACACTTCCACTTTGTCTTCCTGATAACTCAGTCCAAGGAAGGCTCAGGTAGTGGTATCCCACAAAGGGGTTCACCTTGTGTACCATCCATCCTTAGATTTACAGCAACTTTGTTTTTCAACCGTTACCCATGTAACAATATGGACATCATCAACTGCAGATATTGTGGGACCCTCATCATGAAAGCTTACACAAGGCAGGAGGGGCATTGTCATACTTGCTCTGCACTAAATGACCTACATACTCAACTACATGCTGCTTATACTGAAATATACTTTCTCAGGGTGCAACTCAACCATGCTACGCAGCACTCAGACTTAAGGCACCAACCACTAACGCCACTCCCCCAGACAGCTAGCAGACCAGGGGACTGGCAGTTGGTAGGAAAACAGAAATCGCAGCGAAATAACTCTCATGAAATAACTCTTGCAAAATAACTCCAACACCAATCAAACTAGCAAACAGATTCTCTCCATTTTCATCCAAGCCTACTGCCAGGGCAGGCATGACAGTGGAGAGGACCCTCGCACAACACATGAACAAACAAACCATAACAAAAACTTCCAAGCAAAACAAAAAGCACGTCTTAATAATAGGTGACTATGATCAGCGGGGCAGAGTTGTGCATCCACCAAAGAGGCCAAAGAGAAATTGAGGTTAGATGCCTCCCAGGAACATCATCATGGAGGGACACAAATAGGATTGAGGGAATTGTGCCTAACACCTAGCGAGACAAGAACATTCTCATCCATATAGGTACAAACAACCTGGCCAGACGGTCAGTTGGAGAGACTAAGCAGTATCTAATGGCTCTAGGAGAAAAACTCACTTCTCTTTCATCCAAAGTCTCCTTCTCAGAAATTCTGTCTGTGTGGGGCAAGTGGGCTAACATGCAGAAGATCTGAGAATGGGACATCGTCAAATTTAATACCTGTCTGCAAAACTGGGGGTCAAGAAAAAGGTTATGGCTATGTAGTAAACTGGCAGAACTTCTGGGAGAGGGAGTTCTTTAAATGTGATGGCCTACACCTTACAAAAGAGGAAACACGTACTCTCGGCCAAAAATTCGATGTCTTCATCGACCATTTAAACTAGAGGGAGGGGAAGGGGCATCAGCAACAGTTGCATCATATAAGCTTATGAATGCCCCCCCCCATCTAAAGAAAATCTATTGAAACCAAAACTGGGCATCAAATGCGTCACAACTCCACACGGGCATTCCAAACATGATAGGGATGTTCAAAATATTAGGGACACAAACCACAAGTGAAGAAATCATGCAGCAAGCAGGACAAACCAAGACTGGAAGGCAATGTGTGTCAATGCCCGTAGCCTTCCAAACAAAATCACAGATCTCACAGCAATGATGGCCGAGGCCAGCCTTGACTGGGTTGCTGTCATGGAGACTTGGTTCATAGAGAACCATACCTGGGACATTGCCATCCCTGGTTACACTTTCTTCAGGAGAGACCACATAGGTATGAAAGGAGGGGGGGGGTCACTATTTATATCAAGGAAGGGATAAATGCTACAGAGACCCAGGGATCCCAATGTGAGACAGAGGCCATCTGGATCACTCTGAGAGCTGGAAACAGGAAATCTATCTGGGTTGGAGTTATCTATAGACCCCCAAACTAGGATATCAAAAAATACAAGGTTCTCCTGGAAGACATAATGAGGATGGCTGAAAAAGGTGAACTATTGCTAGTCAGGGATTTCAATCTACCAGATGTAGAATGGTCCACCATCACAGACTCCTCAGAGAGGAGTAGATACTTCCTCATGGCTTTGAGGGGGGCAGGACTGAATCAAATGGTGGTTTCTCCCACCACAGAATCAGCTATCCTGGACCTGGTACTCACTAACAGTGCCAGGGTATCAGATGTACAACTGGGGATCAATCTGGGTACCAGTGACCCCAGATCAATCTGGTTCTTCATTAGCAAGAATGAGGATCCCTGCCACTCCAGAATCAGGGTGCTCAATTTCAGGAAAGCAGATTTCCTGAAAATGAGGGAAAGGATCAAGCCCCTGCTGGCAACAGATACCACATGGAATGTGGAGGACAAATGGACAAAGCTGAAAGATGCTATAGCATCAGTCACAGCACTATGCCCTAAACAAATCAGCAAGTCCAAAAGAACAAGGAACCCCCTCTTGTTCTCCAAAAAGATAGCTACTATAGTTAAGAAAAGTAAGTAAGTAAGTAAATGTTTATTTCTATAAGGCACCCTTCCCAAGCTCAGGGAGCCTTTACAAAATCCCACATACAATATCAAAACCACAATAATAAATAACATTATATCCAAAACAAAATTTAACATAATTTATGTCACTGAAAATGCTTGATTAAAAAGGAAGGTCTTTAGAGCTTTTTTAAAAGAGAAAAGCTTTTCGGAAGTACAAGGAGACCAAGTCTGAAAAGGATAGAGAAATCCTACAGAGAGAAACTGCAGGATGCCAGGAAAGCTATAAGGGTGGCAAAGGCCCAGACCAAAGAAAAACTAGCTCAAGGAGTGAAAAGGGGAACAAAACATTTTATTGATACATTCGAGAAAAAAGAAAGAGCAAAGGAGGAATAACATGGCTAAGAAAGAAGGATGGACACCTGGTGTAAAATGACAAAGACAAGGCAGAAGTTCTCAATGAATTCTTCTGCTCAGTCTTCACACAGGAAGACATTGGTAATGGTCCACCACCAGCCAGGACACTTCCCCATAGCAGGGGAACTGACATATCCCACTTTACGAAAGAAAGGTTCCTTGAGGAGTTGTTCAAATTAAGGGTGGACAAGGCAATGGGCCCTGATGGAATACACCTAAGAGTTCTAAAAAAACTTAGGGATGAACTTGCTGCCCCACTTGCTGAACTGTTTAACAGTTCACTGGAACAGGGTATAGTACCACAGGACTGGAAAAGGGCCACGGTTGTGCCATTGCACAAGAGTGGTAGCGGGGAGGTAGCAGAAAATTACCACCCAGTAAGTCTGACCTCAGTGGTGGGTAAGATAATGGAGGCATTGCTTAAGGAAAGGGTAATGAACTACCTGAAAGCAAGTGGGCAACTTGACCCAAAGCAGCATGGCTTCACATCAGGATACTCATGCCAAACAAATTTGATAGAATTCTTTGACTGGGTTACAAGAGAAGTAGACCGGGGGCAGCAGTGGACATGGTGTATCTGGACTTTAGTAAAGACTTTGATACAGTCCCACACAGAAGGCTAGTCAACAAAGTGGAGCAAGTTGGTATCAGTCACAAAGTAGTCAAATGGATCACAAGCTGGCTGCAAGGCAGGACACAGAAGGCTGTGATAAATGGCACCTTGTCCCAAGAGGGGAAGGTGTCAAGTGGTGTGCTGCAGGGGTCAGTACTAGACCCCATCCTTTTCAACATAATCATCGGCGAAGTCGCTGAAGAACTAAAAGGAAAAGTCTGCCTTTTTGCAGACGATATGAATCTCTGCAACAGGGTGGACACACAGGAAGGGATTGCAGAAATGGAGGCAGATCTCAAGATGCTAGAAGAATGGTCCAGGAACTGGCAGTTGAGACTCAATGCCAAAACACTAAAAGTCATGCACTTGGCAAGAAGGAACCCATGCATGAATCATGTCCTGGAGTAGCAGCTACTAGAAGAAACAAAGCTGGAACGGTATCTTGGTGTAATGATCTCAAACAATTAAAGATAGGGAAGCAATGCAAAAAAGCGGCACCAAATGCAAGCAGCATCCTCAGATGTATTGGTAGGAGTATTACCAGTAAGAAATGTGATGAATCCTCCCTCTGTACAGGTCCCTGGTGAGATCTCACTTGGAGTACTGTGTGAAGTTCTGGAGACCTCACCTAAAAAAGGATATAGACTGTCTGGAAACCATGCAGAGACACACCACCAAAATGATGCAGGGTCTGCACTACGAAACATATGAAGCTAGGCTTAGCCAGCTAAATTTATTCTCCCACGAGCACAGGAGGAACAGAGGAGACATGATTGAGACATTTACATTTGTTAAATGGATCAACACAGTACAAACCAGGAACCTCTTCCAGGAAAACAGGGCTGAACATACTAGAGGACACAACATGTGCCTGGTGGGAGGTAAATTCAAAACAAATGTTAGGAAGTACTTTTTAATGGAGGGGTGGTGGACCCTTGGAACAGCCTGCCACCAGAGGTAGTGGCAGCCAAGATGGTCAGTGAATTCAAGCAGGCATGGGATAGACAGTATAGTCACCTTAGCAAGACAAATTGATAGTGGGGGGTAGAAAACCTGGGTGGACTAGATGGACCACATGGTCTCCTTTTACTGGCAAATTCTTATGTTCTTATGTTCTTATATTCAAAAGATGCATCCGCTTGTGATACAAAGTCACAATTTGTGGTAAAATATTGTTGCAAATGTGATTTGTATCTTTTTTGCTGCAATTCTATTTTAGAAGCAAAATTCAGACATAGTTTGACAATCTAATAGCCGGTCTAACAGTTTAAATGGATTTTCCTTTTGAAAACAATGACTGGTAGAACTTGATCCTTTTGTAAACTCTGTCCCTAGTATTTAAGTTGGTCTTGGTAGGACTGGCAGTTACTTATGTGCAGTTGTCTCAAGGACAGAAAAGTGTTGATAATACATTATCAAACCGTCATTTGTTTAAGTATTTATTTCTTTTGTCTTAGTCTACAAAGTAAGTGCACTAAGCAAGTAACTGTGTATTTTTAGGCATGACCCAAATGGTTACAAAGGCTAAATATAAGATCAAAACATAAGTAACAGGTTGACTTGCTTGATGCAGTACCAACAGGAAAGTGTATATGCATATCGAACAATTTTAGAAAATGGTACCTGAAATAGGCAAATCACACTACAGGAGAGATTGTAAGATAAGGAACTAAATTATTTCATTGAAGTGCATAAAATTATTTCAAGTACAGAACACTATGAATTAACAGGTGCAAACATAAGCCAACACTGAAATGTATAGGGTCACCTACCAATGCCCATAGGACATGACACTTCTAAGTACATGAGCATGCATACTTCAGTAGTAAATGTTTCCCAAGATTAGATCTAAATATGGTGTGCATAGGACCACAGGTGATGTCTGCAAGGAGGGAGTTCCAGAGTTTTGGCATGTAGCAAGAGAAAACAAGTTCACCCAAATTAGTGCAACATTCAGTGTTGGGTAACAACATGACTTGATTTTGGGACCTTAAGAGATATAGTATGTACAGGGGGATACTGTAAAGAGCAAAGCTAAGGTTTGGTGTCAGTAAAAATGACTAATGCTTTGTGACCCTCACCTGTCCTTTTGACAACTGCTAATAAGCAGATGTCAGGCCTACTACCACCTATCATCACTGTTTCCCCCCATTAAACTTCAATATATTTGATTGGTCCTTCTCTTCAACCAAAAAAAACATAATTTACTTTAATTTTCTAAGTGAATGACTGACAACTACATTGATGAAAAGATCAACAACAAAGTAGTTCTTCCAACAATATAGTTAATAGTCATTAACTGGTCCACCCTGCCCTTGAAAGATTGCATTTTAATAGTACTTCAGGTTTATCCTGGCCACAATTAAGAAAGCATTACTCCTTTCCCCCAGTCTCTGCAGTGTCCTCACACCAACCCCTCCCCAAATACTGCACATGCATTATCAATTGGGTTGATCACGTCCTCTACAAAATTTAGGTAACAATATTTGGTTGATTGCCAGGAAAAGGCCACAATGAGGATGTGGTGGTGCTCAGAGCAAAACATGCAGTTAAGGTAGAAAAAAGTTTGGCACTCACTCACTGTGCTTGTAGTGTCTGAATCTAAGTCAAAAGTATATAACTCTTTATTCTATGACACAAAGCTGGGTAACCACAAACAACATTGGCCCCACAAGGCCCTGACCCAATATGTTTTGTCAGAGGAAACATTTTTAAACATCAGGTCAGGGCCTTGTGGGGCCACAATTGTTTGTGTTTGCATGGCTTTTGGGTAGAGGAATTTTGCATCTTTGGCTCCAATTTACAGTAGTACCTCATTCAGGCACAGTGGTGAAAGCCAAACTTTTTTCTACTTTTGATATGATGAGAATGGAAAGAATTGAGTAAGGGAGACATCAAGGAGTTCAATGATTGATTGAAGATGTAGTGTCAGGAACAGGAACGTGATCTTATAGGGGATTGTTGGGGCTTCTGGGACAGAACTTAATGGCCTTCACCTTGCATGAAGGTAGTTCATAGGGCAGAAGTTTAACATCTGCTTTGGCAGATGGTTAAACTACCTGTTGAGGGAGGCTGGGGCTGGGATTCCACTGTGGAGGGAGGAACAGTGGGGAACCTAGCTAGGACTCCCCCAGGGATAGGGGTAAAATGTTCAGGGAATAATAGATTGGAGGAGAGAGTCCAGGGGACAGGGAAGGGCAAACACAACAGACAAGAAAGGTAGGGGAAACACAAGACAACAATGTTATTAGTGAATGGTAATGGGGGATGGCAAGTGAAAACGAATTGAGGTGTGGGTGCATGTTGGAGGTGGTATGCCTCAATGCCAGGAATCTAGGTAATAAGATTAGTGAGTTCCAGCCTTTTGTGGCAGACCCTGGGCAAGATCTAGTGGCTGTTACAGAAACCTGGGCCACTGTAACCAATGACTAGGTTATAGATATCTCAGGGTTACACCTTATATAGAAGTAATAGAGGGATGGGTAGAGGTGGAGGGATAGCTATCTACATCAGAGAAGGGATTGGGACAGTACAGGATGATACCATTGGGGGAATAGGGAGGCAGAATCACTGTAGGTTCAGGTCTCGGAGACATCAGGTAGGAAGACTCACATAGGGATGGTTTACAGGCCACTGGAGCAGGGAGAAGAGAGAAATAAGGAACAGGGTGCTAAAGTAGGGAGGGGTGGCAGAGGGGAAGGTTGTAATAGTAAGAGATCTGAACCTGACAGACACTGACTTGGACATCCCAGTGGCCAGGAATGCCATATGCCAGGCCCTTCTTTATGTCTTGTAGGACTGCATGTTAGTAAAACAGGTCAGAGATCCAGTCATCTATCCTAGACGTAACACTTACCAATTTGGAAAGAGTAGGCAGAGTACAGGATAGGTAATCACTGTGGTCCGGCAAGTACAATACTATGTGGTTAGAGGTGGCTTGGGGCACTTGTAAGCCCTTGCTTAAGTCTGACATGCAAGACTGCAGGAGAGTGGATTTTAAAGGATACCTAAACAAGCAGTTTTTTAAAACTGCAAACTCCAAAATCTGGCTTCATGCGAGGTAAAGTAAAGGCCACTGTTTACATTTATGCTAAAACTGCATTTATGTAAATAACATAAATGCAATTTATTAGCATTTAAAAAATGTAAACATCAGCCTTTCACTTACAAAAAACAGCCTTGCCTTCACCCTAAGAAGTCTGCAAACTGTTAAGTAAGGAGTCATGATGACATCATTGGAGCCAGAGCCAGAGACTAATATAGATTCCTATAGGCTAACTAGTTCTTCTTTCCCTCTTTGTTTTGAATTGTTTTACCAGATTGATCAACGCCATGTGTTAACATGTGGATCATTTTGATCAGTACACATGTTAGGCTATCATTTTGTTCATTTTATTTACTTTAACTTGCTGAAAATGTTTTGCAATCTAGCTGACTTTCTCTTTGGCAAACTGCAGAACAGTACAACACTTCAAATACCTGATGATCTAGTGGTTATATGATGCCCTGAATTTTTTTTGTTAACCAGGAGAGACACACTATGCTGAAACCTTGTTTACAGATGTAGCCTGACGGCACAAGGAAGTTAAGTGACTTGCTCAGGGTCACAGAGTGAAGTACCAGTCAGGTCTAATTCCAAAGCTCATGCATTCTTGTTAATCCACGAAAAAAAGCTTCTTTTGTATTCTTTTTCCAAGTGAACCCCCTGCACCTAGCCTGGCTTCTGTTGAACACCCCACCATCCATACCATATCCTTAGTACTGCCTGGGGCTGCATATGAGGTTGTGGTCTCATGAAGAGAATTATCACATCTCAGACTGTAATCGTATACCTCAGAGAGTTGCGCATACCTACACGGATATGGATCATCAGCTGGCACTGTTAAAAAATACCTCCCAAATCACACTCAAGTCCACTTTTTCAATGTTTGACTTCTGCTTCCACAGTAAACATTGAGTGGATCACTACCCTGCTGCACAGCGAAGGCAGTATGTACAGTTCCCCTGTTGTGTTTTTTGTCCTGCCTCATTAACCAGTAATTGGGTCTTCATGGTGGGCTAAGCAATAAGCCCAAGGACTCACCAGAAAAACTGCTGTTCATGCCCTCAAAAGGGCTGTACTTACTATGGATAACAATATTATTAGCAGGAGAGGCATACTAATGCCTTGAGTGAATCCACCAGACTTCCAGTGTCAGTCTACTCTTTTACCTGTGATCTGCAGAACCTGGCAGGACAGTTCCCAGCAAATCTTCTCCAGTACTTTTAGTGCCCTACTCCACAATGTGAGCTGGTTGGCTACCACCCTTCTAAATCTCAAATGATCTATACACAGCTCCCTCAATACTGTCCTAACAAACGTCAACACCTCCCCCACCTGAGGGTAATCTCCCTACACTGAATTCAAGTAACACTTTAAGTGCAGCCCTGCCATTGAGTATTTGTCATTGCTGGCTGCTTTCATTCACAGTCAGGTAGTGATCATGGTGCTGGCAGCCCTACATTTCAGATCTCACAATGATCTGCTAAACATCCCCCTTCCTGTCTTCCCCTAAACTGAATATAGATGTACCCTGTTGGAATGGCCTCTTCAATCCCTCTCTGGCATTCATTCTTCTCTTCTGCTCCCCACACCAAAAACTGGTGAGCTCACTACCCTTCTGCATCATGTAAAGGAAGGGATAAAAGCAACTGAACAAAAGAGTAAACAGGGAGGAGAGGAGGCACTGTGGGTCACCTTGGAGACTGGAAAGGGCACCACAATCCGCACAGGGGTTGTGTACAGATCCCCATGTCAGGGGGAAGAAATGGACAAGGATATGATGGAAGGCATTCTTAGAATGGCAGAGAAAGGGGAGATACTGTTGATGGGAGACCTGAATATGCCAGATGTTAACTGGAGCACATTTTCTGCAGCCACATCCAAGAGCAGGGCCATTCTTGATGCCCTACAGGTGGCAGGCATTAGACAGCTAGTTTCGAACTCACTCATGAGGGAGCAATCTTAGACCTGCATCTCAAGCGGGGGCAGTGAGGAGGATCTCAGATCTAGAAGTAGGTTGCCATCTGGGGACAAGTGACCATCAAACAGTGTGGTTCACGTTAAACTCAGCTACAGAGTCAAGCCATACAAAAGTGAGGGTACTGGACTTTAGGAGGGCTGACTTTGGCAAGATGGGAGAGTGCCTCAGAAAAGCACTAGCAAACAGGCTAGAAGGAGGGTGGAGCAACAATGGGGAATTATCAAAACTGCCATCACAGACGTAACAAGCCTTTGTGTGAAGCAAATAAACAAATCAAAATGAAAGAAAAAGCCACTATGGTTCTCAAGAGAGGTGGCTGTGAAAGTCAGGAAGAAAAGATAGCATTCCGAAGTATAAGGAAACACAGAAGGAGCAGGACAGAGAGCTGTACCAGTTAAGGCAGAAAGAAGCAGGGAGGGAAGTCAGAATAGCAAAGGCCCAAACTGAGGAAAAGATAGCCAACTCAGTTAAGAAAGGGATAAAACCTTTATAGGTACATCAGTGAGCGAAAGACAAAGGAGGATAGTGAGGCTGAATAGAATGAACGGTGGGTGGGCAGAGGAGGACAGTGAAAAAGCAGGAATACTGAACGAATATTTCTCCTCAGTATTCACAAAAGAGGAGGGGGAAGTGCCTAATCCAATTAACAGAAGCACTCTTGATAGGGGGGTCGATCCCAGTCCTTTCACAGAAGAAAGGGTTCTGCAAGAACTCCTAAAACTGAAGGTGGACAAAGCAATGGGTCCTGATGGAATTCACCCCAGAATTCTAAAATAATTAAGGAAGGAACTAGTGAAACCACTGGCTACTCTTTTTAATAAATCATGGGAGGATGGTGTGGTACCAGAGGACTGGAGGAAGGCGGATGTGATTCCCCTTCACAAAAGTGGGACCAAGACAGAGGCAGGAAACTACAGACCTGTCAGTCTGATCTCTGTGGTAGGGAAAGTGATGGAGTCACTTCTGAAGGAAAGAGTAGTTGAGTACCTAGAGGTCAGTGGGGCACAGGATCCAAGGCAGCATGGGTTCACAGTGGGAAGGTCATGTCAGACGAATCTAATAGATTTCTTTGACTGGGTGACCAAAGTAGTAGACCAGGGAGGGGCTGTGGACATGGCCTACCTAGACTTTAGCAAGGCATTTGACACAGTCCCACACAAAAGATTGATAGTCAAATTAACCAGCCTGGGAGTGGGTCCCAGGGTGGTAGCCCAGGTAAAACATTGGCTGGACAACAGGACAGAGAAGGTAATTGTAAATGGAGTCCACTCTGAAGAAAGGGCGGTTACTAGTGGGCTACCGCAGTGTTCAGTATTGGGTCCAGTCCTTTTTAATGTCTTCATCAGTGACATTGCAGAGGGACTGGAAGGAAAAGTATGCCTTTTTGCAGATGACACAAAGATCTACAACAGGGTTGATACACAAGGAGGCGTGGAAAGGATGAAAAGGGACTTAGCAAGGTTGGAGGAATGGTCAGACGTGTGGCAGCTAGGGTTCAATGCAAAAAAGTGCAAAATAATGCACCTAGGAAACAAGAACCCAGGGGAAGAATACACAATGGGTGGGGAGCTAGTAACAACAACAAAACAGGAAAGGGACCTGGGGTAATCATATCAGATGACCTTAAGGTTAGTCAAGCAATGTAAGAAGGCAGTAGGGAGGGTCGGGGTATACTGGGATGTATAGGGAGAGGCATCAGCAGCAGAAAACAGGAAGTTGTTATCCCTCTGTACAGACAGTTGGTGAGACCCCATCTGGAATACTGTGTCCAGTTCTGGAGACCCCATCTCCGCAAGGACATAGACAGGATAGAGGCAGTCCAGAGGAGGGCAACTAAAATGGTGCAGGGTCTGCAAGAGAAGCCGTATGAGGAGAGACTAAAGGAGCTTAATATGTATACCCTTGAGGAAAGAAGGGAGAGGTGGGACATGATAGAAACTTTTAAGTACCTCAAGGAATCAACAAAGTCCAAGAGGGTAGCATCTTTCAGAAAAAGAGACTTGCAAGAACAAGGGGACACAATTTAAAGATAGAAGGAGGGTGTCTAGGGGCAATGTGAGGAAGTATTATTTCACAGAGAGGGTAGTGGATGCATGGAACAGCCTTCCTGAGGAAGTTGTGGGGTCTAAAACTGTGGGAGAATTAAAAAATGCATGAGACAGACATAAGGCAATTCTTGTGGGGGGCTTGAAGAAAAAGGCTGTTGGTTAACTAGGATCTGCGGCCTATCCTGTAGGTAGGGAAATGGGCAGACTAGATGGGCCTAGCAGTCCTTATCTGCCGTCAAAGTCTATGTTCTATGTTTCTATGTTTCTATGAATGCAGTTAGTACAGTTGCCCGTGTCATTTTTACATATTAATAATACACATGATCATCTGGTAAGCCAGGCTGATAGCAGCAGGGCACAAGAGGAAATATAGGCATTCTTACCCATATAAGATCTAATCCACCTATGATTAAGCACTATTAAATGACATGCATAATGATGTGCACATCCATCATTTAATAGTGCCTAATCAAAGGTAGCCTAGATCTTTTAAGGATAGGAAAGCCTATAATTCCCCTTGTTCCCTGCTGCTATCAGCCTGACTTACTGGAAAAGATTTGTTTATTTTTGATATGTCAAAAAACCTGGGGACTGTACTACCTACATTCATGATGCACAAGGGTGAAGAGCGCACCAGTTTTTGGTGTGGGGAGAAGTAGTGAGAATGAATACCGGGGGGGGGGGGCGAGGGGGCCACTCCTGCAAGGTACTGCTATATTCAGGGAAGGGGAAAACAGAAGGGGAGAAATATGAGCAGATCACTGTGAGAAATAAGTTGTGGGGCTGCCAGCACCATGATCACTACCTGACCCTATTGTCCTGGCCAACATTTCCCTTCCCATAAAACCAGTTCATGCAATTGTCCAAGCCTGTGTGTGGGTATTAATGTGTGAACTGGCTGCTACTACACATTCAGTCACTTCATGAAAGCACTATAAAAATACTGATTCTTATTATTATTATTTCCCATGGATAAAGAAGGGAAGACAAGACAAGCATATTTTTGATTTCCAGGAAAGAATGAACTCTGGCATTGGACTACAGAAGAACTGTGCTACAAACAAGTGGTGGATCAATGGGGTGGTGAAGGGTGCGGCTGTAGCCCACACCCCCCATTGTAAAGTACTCACTTGCTGCTGTTGCATTTCACTTTGTTGAAGAAGTCTGATTCATTGATTGTACAAATGTTTACATTCAAAAATATAGATTACATTTGTGGTTTCAGTCAAAAATATACTAGAAAAGGATAATAGCAAAAAATATAAAGGCTTCATAAAAAATTTAAAAAGTGCATATCAAGTTTGCACACACTCCCAGCACCCCTTCCCCCTCTCCCATTGTAGCATTCTGGATCCGCCATAACCATAACTACTAGACCACCAGGTTATTCAAGATTTGCACTGCACTGTGGTTTGCCAAAGAGAAAGTTGTTTGAATTAAAACAGAATTTCAGCATGTTAAAGTAAACAAAATGAACAGAACCATAGCCTAACTTGTGTATTGATCTAAATAATGCACATGGTGTTGACGATTTTGGTGAAACAATTCTATACAAAGGGGAAAAAGAACTAGTTAGCACTATAGAGAGCCATATAGCTCTCTGACTTTGGCTCCGATGATGTCATCACTTAACACATTTGGTGTCCATTTTAAGAAGCAGGTAAGACAGTTTTTTTTTAAATTGGAAGGCTGATTTTACATTTTTCAAATGTTTTGGAACCACATTTAGGTAGCATATATAAATGTAGTTTTAGCATTAACGAATTCAGCAGCCTTTCCTTTAGTCCTGTTTTAGATCAGATTTTTGAATAGTTTGTTGTCAAAATGTTGTTAAGGTATTCTTTAAACATATGAGGGAAATTGAACTAGACAGGTTAGCTGAGGTAGAATGCAATAGTAGAGTGAAGAAATGATGGGGGTTAAAAAAGGGCCTATTCTTGAGGCAACAAAAACATGCTCAAGAATAATTATCAATAGAAACTATATAAGACACAGTGGGGTTTCTAATTTGGTTTGGTTTAATTGTTCTATTTGAGGTGGGGGGGATGGGAAGGGGAGGTTATGAAATGTTGATCATATGCCTTGTATCTCAACTTGTATTGTTTTTCTTTTATGGTCCACATAATGTTTGGTCTATCTATTTTTGGTTTTGTGGAGGTGAGGGTCATAGGATGGGGAGGGTTGGGGTGGGCCCCAGAGCACATTACTTAAGGGTGTTTTTGTTCTGTGTTGTATAGTTATAGTCTTTCCTTTCTGGTTTCCATGTTTATAGGTACGGGGACTACCTATAAATTTATTTCTTGGAATGTCAAGGGGGCTAATGATAAACATAAGTGATATATGATCTTGTGTCACCTCAAGAAGTATCAACCGGGGGTGGTCTTTTTTTTGCCCATTAAATAAACTTTATTAAGGTTTTGCAGGTCAGAGTCGAATAAACATGTTACAGATTTTGGTTACTGAATATTACAATAAGCTTACAATGTCAATAATTAAACCTGTTGAAAAAAACAAGGATGTTCTCTAGACATTATACTATCCTGGTAAAATGTCCCAGATGTGAGGTACATAGCAATCAATTTATGATGGAGAGTTATAACCCTGCCTGTCCCCTCCCCATAGTAACCCTCCCTCCCGCCCTTGTCCTTTCTCCAGAGGCAAACCAACACCACACTATGCCAGATCCTTAATTAACAGGGCCTATGAGTAAACAATGCATCCATATCCCAGATGATGTGGACTTACCGGTTAATGAGCAGGACCTGGAATAGGAGAAATTAGGTTCCATGCAGGACTAAACCTGTCCCTTTTCATCCAGCATTGATGGTTAATAAGGTATGAAGGGGTTCCCAGACCCATGTATATTTCCCTTTTTTATCTGTCAGGTTTGCAATGATACGTTCTGCATTTAATGCGAAAAAGATTTCCTGGAGCCATTCCCGCTACTCAGGGGTGAACTGATTGCACCAGTGCCGAAGAATAATTTGTTTACCACATGCCGTGATCAGGGCACTATATGGCTTCTGATTACCCATTGGACCCTTGGTGTAATCTCCTAGGATACAAACCTCTGGTATGAGGGGGTGGTCTTTTTACAAGAAACTCACCTGGGGGGGATTGTTTAACCAGGAGACACTGAGCTGAAACTTGTTTCCAGGTGCGATCTGGGAGCACAAGAAAGTTAAGTGACTTGCTCAGGGTCACACAGTATGCAAGGGGAGGCTGTGGGATTCAAACCAAGGTCTCCAGGTTTGCAGCTCAGAGCCCTAAACCTCTGCACTATACTGCCTCCCATCTAAAGCAGGAGGATATGCTCTACTTTCGAAGGGAATGGGTAGGACAGGTATTCAGGGTGGGGGTCAGTAGCAATAGGGGTGACGTGGCAATTTTCATATGCCAAGGTACACTCCTTCATCTGATAAATGAATGCTGGGACTTGGAGGGCCATTTTCTTCTGGCACATGGATGCCTGGGCCTCACTGAGTCCTTTTGTGGGTGGTATATGGCCATAACTCTAACTCCCCTCATTTCTTTTCTCACCTCTTGGCACAACTAACACCCTTTTCTTGTCTCCCCATAGTACTCGGTGGAGACTGGAATCTGGTAGTCCGTCCAGATCCGAATCATTCGGGTATCCATCACAAAGGGCTTTCACTGGCACAACGGGGGTTGCGTGACATGATGGATACACTAGGGGACACACAGATTCGAACACTCTTAGATGAACCCCTTGAAGTAGTTGATACCTTTAAATACCTAGGGTTCTGGCTGGATAACAAGCTCAACTTTCTGTGCCACTTAAATGAAACCTTGAAGAAACTAAGACAGTGATTAGGTTTATTCTATCGCATTAAACACCGACTCATGTTAGAAGCCAGAATGAGACTAGTATAAACTACATTCCTACCTATACTGGACTACGCTGACTTCCTTTACAGTCATTGCCCATCAACGATGCTAAACAAACTGGACACCCTTTACCACCGGGCTTTAAGATTTATCTTAAATCTACCGCGTAGTACACATCACTGTCGTCTATACCAGGTTTCGAGATGGACCTCACTCTCAACTAGAATAAAAAGGAATGCTCTCCTCTGGTTTTTTAGAGCATTATCTGATAACCTTCCTGCATACATCTCGAACATCTTCAAATGGGCTAAAGGTTCCTATGGCCTGAGACGCTTCTCCTTAATCTGCTTCCAGATTCCTAGAGAGAAAACTACCCTTGGCTCAGCAGCAATCAACTTCTCACTTCCATCATTTTGGAACACTATGCAAGACTCATTAAAATTATCCTCACTTCCAAGCATTTTCACATTCAAAGCTCTATTAATGGATTATCTGAAGGAATCATGCAACTGTTTCAGATGCCGATGACCCCTAAGCCTCGGGTGCCACTCTCAAATCCTACGCCTAAGTATCTCATCCACCCCACATTCCTAACAACAGAAACCTAGGACCTACAAGCCTACTTCCCTTAATCCAAGATGACCCTGCCTATTCTCTACCTTTTACCTATTCTGGCCTCCCTTTTGGCTGCCTACTCTTTCACCTCAATTTCTACCCTATTCCTTAATACCTCCTCATTTTTTATCATTTAGGTATGAGCTCTTACTCAGCGGAGACTATATGGGATTGTTGTCTCTTCTCATTTCAGTAAAGCTTATCATTATGTACCTTTGCATGTTAATTATGTTGACCGGTATGTATAGGCCCATATTGACTGGCACCTTCACAATGTTTTTTCTTTTTTTTTTTTTTTGCACCGTTGTCCATCGTAATTGTAATCTTATGAAGTGTACTGTATTGTATTTATGCCAAGGACCACCTTGAAAATGAGCTTGCTCAATGGTGTTTATGCCTGGTTAAATAAAGTGATTGATTGATTGATTGATTGATTGATAGGGGTGAGGGATCTGTGGCATATATTGCATCTAGGGAAAAAACAGTACACCTTTTTTTTGGCCCCTCACAAGTTATATTCCCAAATAGACTATTTTCTGACTAGCCCAGCAGGTCTGCCCAGTCTCTCCTCCTGTGATATTTTGCCTACAGTGCTTTTGGATCATGCCTCGGTCTTCATGAAACATTTATTGGCTGTACTTGAGGATCAAGACAGGGCATGGTGATTCAACACCACCCTTCTGTGGGACCCTAGTTTCATCTTAGCTCTCACTGCATTTATGCGGATGTTTTTTGGGGAAATCGATGGGTCCGTTCCTAGTCTAGACATGCTTTGGGGTGCTGCTTAGGGTGCTGTCCAGGGCAAATATATCCACCTTGCCACTAAGGCTAAAAACAATGGACAGAAAAATCGGCCTCTCTCTTGGCCCAGATTCAAGATCTGGGGCACCTTCTATCCTCTAAATCAGATCCAGCATGTTGGGGCATGCTCCATTCTCTTAAGGACCAATATTACAGGTTCCTTGCTGAGCAGGCAGATCTGGCTCTTCAGCGGGTCAAATTTTATTATCTGAAATCAGGAGAGAGGGCAGGTCAAATTCTAGCTCTCCGGCTTCGACAGCTAGAGAGCAGGCAAATGGTCCCTAGCATTCAGCCGACTCCGGGAGGAGATGTCCTCACTCATCTTAGAGCTATTGCAGAAGCTTTTCAGGTGTTCTGTAAATCTCTTTATAGTCCAGATGATGGTGAACAGCTAACTGAGAACTTGATAGAGGCCTATCTGAATTCCGTACCTCTTCCATATATCTCTGATAGTCAATGGGAGATACTGCAAGTACCTATCTCTGTCCTAGAGGTCTGCTGGGTAACTGAACAATTACTGAAAGAAAAGGCTCCCAGCCTAGATGATTTCAATGCTTGCTTCTATGCTACATTTATTGTTGTTCTGGCCACCTTTCTAACCAAGCTCTTTAATTTCTCCATTCCTCCGGACTTGCTGATACCTTGTTCATGTAAGCCTGGATAACCCTACTTCTCAAGCCCGGTAACCTGGAACTCCTCCCTGGGAATTACCATCCTATCTCTTTACTGAATTCAGACATTAAAATACTGGCCAAGGTATTGGTGAACCATCTGCCACTGACCTGGGAGGGGCTTATCAGCTCTGCATAGGTTGGGTTCATGGCTGGTCTTTTATCATCTGATCATCTTCGCAAAGTCTTACACTTGATTTCTGTGTCTGGGGAAAGCAGGACTCTGGCGGTCCTGGTCTCCCTCAATGTGGAAAAAGCTTTTGACCAAGTGTCCTGGCCGTTCTTATTCTCTGCACTTCATAGGTTCTGTTTCCCTTCCCCTTTCTGTGACTGGCTCAACGTCTTCTATCATCACCCCTCAGACAGAATCTGCTGTAATGGAGTGTTCTCTTGCTCTCTTTCTCTCTCTCTGCTACGCGGTACAAGGCAAGGTTGTCTCCTTTCTCTATTTTTGTTTAATTTAAATCTGGAAGCCCCATCTTCACTCTATTAGATTCAACTTAACCCGGGTATCAGAGTTATTCAAGTGTGGGGGGGTTAGGATATAAAATTTCTGCATATGCTGATGATCTCCTCTTGCATGTGGCAGACCCACAGACGTCCATTTCCATTGCATTGGAGGAGACTGATAGGTTTTCCTGGGTAGCGGGCTACAAATTACATCTGGATAAATCTAAGGTTATGCCGCTAAGTGCACACATGCATAAATAATGGATAGATGGACTCGGTCTTTCCTGGGATCCTAAGGTTCTTACATATTTAGAGATCAAGATATCCAGATCTATTTCCGGATTGGTCAAGCTCAATCTCTCCCCTCTCTGTCAAGACATTAAACTGGACCCGTAGAGATGGAGTTTTCTTCCCCTCTCTTTGTGGGAGTGCTTGAACATGATAAAAATTAATGTATTCCCCAGATCTTATACTCACTGGGTATGATTAGCCTCTACCTCACAAAAATATGGTTCTCATGACTTCAGAGTTATCTCTACAATTTTCTGTGGAACTGAAAGACTGTCCATAGGGCCTCTTAGACGCTTACCATTTGGAAAGAGTTTGGGGGCCTACGGGGGCCTAACTTTTTTCTATACTATTGTGCTATATACTTCAGCAAATTTTCAATGGGGTTCCACCATTAATATTCCCCCTGACCACTCCTATTACCCCCTGTGGCTATCTTTAGAGCAGCAGCTCTGCCACCTGCATGGTCTCACCTTAGGTAGTTTATTGCATGCTAAGCCATCCGAGCTTCCTAAACCGCTTCAGTCCTCCCCTATGTTTTGGTCCCTTAAAGTCCTTCATCAGATTTATTCCCATTTGTGCTTGAATCCCAGTTAAGATATTGCTCAAGTGCTTATGGGTAATTTGCAGTTTCGGATAGTGAACTGTCCTATACCCTCTACTTTCTGTCTGGCACTACAACGGGCTTTGGTGGATTCCTTACTTAAAGAGGGTAGGCCTTTTTCTGCAGGTGAGCTACAGGATCACTTTGGCATTTCCACCTACCACCCTTTCAAACACTTGCAGTTAGTTAGGGCACTTTCATCTTTTCCAGGGCCCCCTCCTTGGCGAGGGGATACTAGCCCCTTGCTAAAAACTTTTATAGATATTGCGGCTCATCCTCACCTCGTCTCCAAATTTTATGATGTCCTTCAGCAGCGGGTTCCAAGAAGCCCCAAAGGAATCTGTTTCTATTGGCAGCAGGAGTCTGGACTTGACCTGGAGGAGGGAGTGTGGCGGCAGGTCTGGCAGTGTTTATACAGATATGTTAAGCAAGTTTGCTTTTGCTTCTTACAATACTGTATTTTGCAAAATGTGTATTTCACTCCCTCCACATCCACAACTTGCATTCGGTGTGGGCATTATGAAGGGACCCTCAAACATATTCTTTGGGACTGCTCCCTGGTAGTGCCATTCTGACAGGCAATCTGGAACTCTTTAGATCTGCTTTTGTGACTGGATCCCTATTTTACCTTGCAGATATGCCTATTGGACCACTTCCCAATGGATATGGTTGGCTGCTATAAGGCTTTTATTTCTCTGCTTTCAAGTGTTGCTAAACTAGTTATCATGTGACACTGTCTGGATGGCTTAGTTCCCTCCCTTAGAGAATGGCACTCAGAAATAGTCCAAGCTCTTGAAACGGAGAAACATTTTGCCCACCGGCAGGCTTGTCAGGAGGGGTTTCAGAGGAGATGGAGCCCACTGGTAGCCCTCCTTCCCATATTACAGGCTTCTTATGGGGTGCTAGTTATAGGTGGAGGTGTGGATGGCACCCTCTCCTGTTGGGAGGGTGGAGGAGGTAGGCCCCCTTACCTTTCTCCCTTCTCTTTTCCCCATTTGGCTTCTTTTCTTCCTTTTGGGTTATTGCTCCTTATTGTGATCTGGGTGGGGGAGTAGAGGATTTGAGGGATCTGGCTGTGGGGGGGGGTTGGTATGTTGGTCATTATTGTCATTACTGTCCTGATCATGTTTGCTGCCTTCTGTATTTGTATTAAATCTACTGACACTTGTAATAAGTCAACTGTTGAATGATGTTTTGTTTGTTTTTTGTTGTTATACTTTCAATAAAGTATATTGAATTGCAAAAAAAAAAAAAAAGAAACATATGTAAGACACCAATTTGGGTCTCCAAAAGGGTCAGGGAGGCAGTGAGGGCTAAAATGAGGACCATTACAAGGTACAAAGAAAAGCAGGGGATGGAGAATGGAAAGAGTACCAAGAGAAAACTAAAGAGGCCAAGTGGGCAGTCAGGATCACAAAGGCAGAAACAGAACTGCATATTGTAGAGGAGGTCAACAGAGGGCAAAAACAGTTCTTTAGATATATAAGAGAAAAACATGATTGAAACATTCAAACACCTTAAGGGCATTAACAAGGTGAAAGAGTCTAACATGTTTCAACATAAGAAAAATCGAAGGACAAGAGGACTCAGCATGAGACTAGAGGGAGGCCGATTAAGGGGTAATGTGAGGAAGTTCTTTTTCAGACAGGGTGGTAAATGCATGGAACAGCCTACCTCAGGAAGTGGTGGATATGAATACAGTGCAGGGCTTCAAACAGCCATGGGATAGGCATAACGGAGCAATACAGATGAGTATGAATAGATAGGCCATTGACAGAGCAAAGGCCTATGGCACATTCATAAGGTAGAAAAAGAAATGGGCAGACTGGATGGGCCTTGTGTCCCTTATCTGCCATCAACTTCTATGATTCTATGTTTCTAAAAAAGAAAGATGGGAAGGGGAATTGTCAGGCTAATGGAGGGGGGCAATGTAATAAGGGAGGACAAGTAGAAAATGACTGTGCTAAACAACTACTTCTGCTCTGTATTCACTAGAGTGAATAGTAGGCCCTTGCTGAAGAGCAGCCTAAAGGCAGCTGATAGAGAGGTCCCAAAAATGAAACTGCAGAGATTTACTGGTGAAAGAATCAAAAAGAGACTAGTAGCCCTGAAGGTATATAAGGCCCTGGGGCTGAATGGGATGCACCCGAGGGTGCTAAGGGGACTGGCATCAGTCTGGGCTATTCAGTAGATCTATGCAGCAAGGGGTGGTTCCCAGGGATGGGAGGATGGTGGATGTGGTTCCACTGCACAAAGGAGGGGACAAGGAGCAGCCAGGAAACTATAGACCTGTCATGCTTACCTCCATGATAGGAAAAGTGATAGAGACAATAGTCAAGTAAGATCTAGTGAAATATCCAGAGCTATGAAAATAGATGTTTATTTTCATGTATGTCTACAAGCAGCTCTAGATAATAGGATTTATAACATGTGTAATATAACGGAAAGTCACTAGTCAAAAGCCATCACATGATCATGCATCGATATACTGTAGCTTGATGCACAGTCATCCTGGTACATAGCCTTATCACAAAATAATATACCTCCACAGAAAGTTTAAAAACAATTTGGAAGACATTTTTTCCCCCCTCACTAAACTTCTAATCCTCACAGACTTTCAGTAAACTGTATGTCCCCCCATGGACTTTGACTAAAGTGTGTTTCTCCCCCCACCCCACCCCCAGACACAGATATCTTATTAAAATCCTTCTGTCAGCTGGCCCATCGGCACAGTGGTAGTGCTACCATTTGTGGCGTCAGCAACCAAGTTTGGGAATGTGCTCGGGTTGTCAGAGGTCAGCAGGGGAGGAGGCTTGAGCTCCAGGGACTGCTTGTCTCCTGGGGGTGGGGTGTATTGACTCAGTGTAAGCCTCATTCTGGCAGTGGCCAGAGGAACAGCTTGCCCGAGTCCAACAGAGAGAGAGGCATGACTGACACCGCTTACACCCTTGGCCAAGTGCATGTCATGCCTCCGGGGCATACACAAAAATGCTCTAGCTCCCGTGCAACACCAATGAGAGGGGTGGATATGAACCCTGCTCCACTGGTGTCTCAACCCAATAGATGGACCCTGATGAGATTTAAGGTATGGCTCAGGGTCAGGGGTGAGGTCTGGGGCTCCCTCCCCACTTTGTCCTCACCTGGGGGTTAAACCAAGGCATGATGGGAGGTCCTCTTGGAGTTTGAGGTTCTGGATGTGTCAGTCGGGTGACAGTGTTGGAGTTGAGGGAGCTGTATAAACAAAAATTGAAAAACAAATCTTTCTGTCCTCTTTTATTTGTTTCTTTGGCTGCGTGCCATAGTTGCATTAATGGTAGCAGGCTGTGTAGTGGTAATGTCACCTCCAACCACGTTTCTCTTACCTGATAAACCATCCATTTCAAACTGATGAATGTAGCATATTGCATAATGCAGTCACAGACCAACAATCACAGCATGACTTGCTGCATGTGTCCCTAGAGTCAGCATTGTCAAGGTCTATCTCTATGGCAATGCAGTCACTGACTTTAGATTACAACATGGACTGCTGCATGTGCCTCTGGAGTGGGCAGCATCTCCCTCTTTCCCTATTCACGAACAATTCCAGTCAGCACTTTCTTGCTTTCTCTGTCACTCCCAAAAAGAGGACCCAAAAAAGAAATAAATAATAAATGCCACCGTGTGTGTGTGTGGGGGGGCAGTCAAAAGTCACAGTTCCACAGTGAAAAACTACAAGTACAGTCTCCTCATTAGGCCAAAACAGTAAAGGCAAAACAGAAAATAGCAGCAAGTTCAAGTAGGTGGAAGAACTACTTCACTGAACATGTAGACAATTAATCTGATTTCTAAATACAGTGGAACCCACTTATAATGGACTGTTTTGTGAGCACTAACTCTATCTGCCATACTCATTGTCCACTGTAAATCTGATTGCATTTTTGGAGCTCATGTAAACATATCTGACACCTCAGTGCTCACAATCTGTAGTGCTCATGTATTAAGTCTGTATTAGTGTTTCGTTTAACATATGGTACAGTTTTGTTTGTATTTCTTTTATATTTTTCAGCCTTTAGTGCAGACTTTAATGGGGGTTGTATGAGGCTTGTGTGATATACAGGTACAGTGGTGCTTTTGCTTTAAAAAACTTAAATCTTAATTTTGTCCCCCTTTCTTCACTTGTTTCTTGTGTTGTTTCTTGTGCTCTGTGATAATTATAGCTCAGGAGTTGTACTTTACTTTACCTCTTTCATTAGTTCTTCTTGGTGAAATCAGCTATTCTTGTTTGTGTAGTAGCTGAGTGACAGTAGCAGGGCCACATTTTTTTCTGTTGCCTGCATGTTTGCCCAGTTCGACTCTATGTCTGCCTGTTGTTCCATGGCTCCCCTGAGTGTCAGGAGAGCTGAGCGAGCATTGTGTGTGGTAGCCATCAGCTGTTCTTCATCTTCCATGGCATTCTCTTCTTCTCCTTCATCCAAATCATTGACAGGCTCAGTGGACAGCAAAGTAACAGAGTTGGTATCCTTGGCGATGTCATCCATAGTGGAGATTTCTTCTGCATGGTCACTTAGATGGCAGAGCTCTTCAAACACCACTGATGTCAAACATCTGATGGAGGGGGTCTGTTTCTGCTTCTGTCTCTAAGTCAACATCCAAGTCTAGAGCTCCCTGAATGAAGCCTGCTTTACTGAAGCAATGGGCAATAGTCTGTTGCCTGACTAAATCTCAGGTTTGCTTCATCATATGAAAGGGCCTCCTCGATGTCACTGTCCTTACCCTCCCGCTGCTATTTCCTTTGAGGGTCCATTTCACTGAGCCTGCAGGTTTTCTTTGTTTTATAAAAGATCAGAGAGAGTGGATTTAGGGATGGAGAAATGCAAAACTAGGTCTCACATAGTCATTTTAGGAAGGTGCTTGATTTCCTTGAGCATCTCCACCTTCCTAGCCAACTGAAAGTGCTCCGTTTAGAAGCCATGCCATTTGCCACAGACTGTTCACAGACTGCCTGAATCAAACCAAGACTGTGTAAGGTGCTTTCATGCTGAACAGCAGGGATTTGTAGAGCAGTCAATCAGCCGTGATCAGCTGATGATGTCATAGGATCAGCTGATCATGCCATGGGATCAGCTGCTGCTGCCATTGCTCAGTGACTGGGTTCCCACCAAGCAACTTCCTGACACCTAATGAGGTGATAATGGTCAGTAAAGCACTGAAGCAAGGTGATTACTGATGCTTGTTATGCCACTTTAGGAGGAAAGAAAGCTACATTACAAGCCGAATTAAAGGAATTGGTTATTGGCAAACACGTTTTCCATAATAAGCATTTGTCCATTATAATTGGGTATGTCATCAGTGGGCTCCACTGCACATAGACCACTTTATTTATTTTTTTATCACATGTGAACTAAATAAACCCATTTTATAAATAAAATAACCCACTCTATGGTGTTTACTGAGCTAAACTGACAACTTCCTGGGTGGTTGAAGGCACTCTTATTTATTTATTTTGATGACCAGATAAGTGCCCTGGTTCCAAAGTGCCTTTTCAGACATGACCCAGGTACAGAAGAGTACACAACAAAACAGTGGAAAAGGGACAAGTGCATAAGTATCATAATACAAATTGAAGTGACATGGTGCCAAATTAAGGCATTCAGATGGCACATTAAGTCTACACTCAGCCTGTGGCTTCATGCCTCACAACCCACCCAGAGGGTGCAATGGTTTAGCTCGATGTACACCCTGTCATATTGTATTTCTTACTTACTTGCCTCTGTTTATACCCACCCCAGCTGTGTGTGACACTACTCAAGCAATTTGCCATAACAACTATGAAGCTACTAATAACTATATGAAGCTACTGTACAACTATACTGGCTAAAAGGATGGGATCCCTCAAAGTAGAACAAGAAAAGAAGAAGAAGAAGAAGAAGAAAGAAGAGGTAACAGAATCAGCAATCAGACAATGCAGTGGTTACAGCGTCAAGTTAAGTTTGTCATATGTAAAGAGCAAAAGTTCATCTAGCATCTTGGCTAATGTGAAATTTCCTTTCAACTGAATAGTTAGAGGAACTGTCTCTGCGATCATTGACACAAGGGTCAATCCCAAAATCCAGTGCTTGCTCCTTAAGACATTTAACTCAGTTTACAGATAACATTTCTTCACCAAATGAGGAGAGGACATTACATATATGAAACTGTAAAAAAAACAAATTTTGAAATACAGTTTAGAAGACAGAAACAATTAAATTCCCTAGCTGAGATTTATACCCATATGTGCTCGAAATACCATTCCTCTGTCCTTGCCAGTTCAGCTACCACTACTGCTGGAAACCTGGGGCTCCGATGGAAACTCATCCTTTTAAATGCTGCAGGAACACAGATTTGATGATATTTGATGTAGAAAGGAGTGGGGTGAATATATTTAAAATACCATTTAGAAGTAAGAAAAAATAGTGCTCTAGCAGGATTTTGAACCCAGGTCTCTTCCAGGATGAGTGGCTATGGGTGTCCCAACTGTCCTGGTAGCTCAACAGGTTATAACAGTAGAATGGTATTCTGAGCAGACCAGGATTCAAATACCATCTAGGGCACTTATTTCATTCTCACGACTAAGTTGTATTTCAAATATCGAGTATGCACATTTCTAAGTAAAAAGCAAAAGCACATTTTGTAGCTCAGTGGCTAATGGAATGATTAGTTGGCAAGTAAAAGATCATCAGTTTGAATCCAGCTAGGAACATTATAGTTACCATGTGGAATGATAGCAAAGTAGCAGAACACCAAGACAGTAGTTGGGAGGAAGCCTGGGTTTGATTCCCAGTTGTGAACATTCTTACCTGCAGAGGTGATGGGTGCAAGAACCATTAATGGTCTCAAACATGTCTGGAACTGAGTAAAAGGCTTAATAGTCATACAGGTGGGAAGTAGTAAGGCAGTGGATAAGGAAAGAAGTGAGGGTAATAACCCCAACTTGATCTAAGGTTCAAGAGTAGGTTAGGGTAAAACAGGGCAGATTGGATGGACCAGTGGTCGGTCTTTTGCTGCCAACAGGTTCTAGGTTTTTATGTAAAAAAAAACTAACACATATATTTCTACATATTTAAATGAACTAGTACATCAAGTGACAAAACAGTTGACATTTAAGTGTAGCTGTAAGTGTATAACTAATGGTTACTGATTGCAACACCAGTGACTCAGATTCAGGAACAAGCCTGGGTCATTGGGGCCAGTTAAGGGCAAGGAACTGAGAGTTCCATAGAAAACTGCTGCTCCTTCAAGGAGGGAAGGCTACATTCCCTGCTACAATACTGCCAACTGGGTGACCACAGGTGGCAGTGTGGTCAGAGGGCCTGAGGGAGGTTGGGTCATCACTGACGGTATATTAGCACACATCGCATAAGTGCCCATGATGTCTTTGATGTTAAAATACCAGAGTATTGGGAAAAACAAAAAAGGAAAACACTCTTTGCTGGTAGGATGACTGGCCCGGTAAGCTCAATCACCATGAAGACGCCCCATGCCTCTCATTAGCAGTAAGCTCACTTTTCTGCCTGCCCCTACCTCTCCTTGGTTATTTGGAGAAACTGCCTGGGTTGCAGGGAAAAAGGTGCTGGTTGGGGAGTGCTGCAGTCAGGAGTAAGGGAGTTGGATGATTACATGGGATATGAAAGGGGATGGATAGAGCCTAGGAGGAAAATTAGAAAGTTAAATTAAAAACATTGATGAAATTGTGCATTTATAAAGTGAATAAATATTCTAATTATCTCAACATATGTCAGCCTACATTAAACATTTCTAAAAATAGAGGAAAGTGAAGAAATCAACATATTTTACATTTCTTAACCAATGTTGAGTAATATCAACATATTTTGCAAAACATATTGATTCTTAGTAAAATAAAATTTCCAGATGGCTAACATTTATAAAAGTCAACACATGGTGAATATATTAGTAGACATCAACATATTTTAGCACTTTAAAAATTAGAGTACAAGATAATTTCTATAAAGAAACTGAGCATAGCCTTTTCTGAATTTCAAGTAACAACATAATTGAGGCAATCCGTACACTTCTGCTTCAGCAAACAGATATAATCTTCCCACTCTTCTTTGGCAGACCTTGCTAATCCTCTCAGTCCTTTTGTCCTTTCAATTCTTGTAATAGTAATTTTTATTATTTAAAAATATAAATATTACCAAAGTAAATAGGCCAAAGAAAAATATAAAGCACACAATGTTTTGCCATTGGTTTGGTAGCTTTCTGACTGCTGCAGCAAGACCTTTTAGCCAGTGTTCTCAGGCCACATACACTGTGTGCATGTGCATGAATATGTGTATGCAATCAATCTCCAGGACAAACAATGCTCATTATTGGACTGGTAAATGGGTGCAAGTTAAGCAATGAGGCCCGACAGGGTGTATGTTGTTGTGTATTATGAAATGGGTGTTCAAAATCTAAAACCTCAATAAGGGACAAACAGGAGTGAGCGGTAAAATCCGCCACTGTAATTTTAAAGAAAAAACCCTCTTACCTCAATAAGGAGCGAACACTGTAATCTGAAAGAAAAAAACCTGAAGCCTCAATAAGAGATGAACGGAGCTGGGGGCAGGGCGTGTTATCACAATCCACCTTAGAAGCCACAGCTCACAACACTGCCTTTACTATCAGCATGGGAAACAAGATCCCAGACCTTCAGGCAACAATGACAGAGGCTAAACTGGACATAGTGGCCATTAGCAAGACATGGTTCACCAGTAACCACACTTGGGGAACTTCAGTACCTGACTATGTACTGTTCAGACGAGCTTGAGGTGCCAAAAGGGGGGGGGGTGGCCCTTTATGTCAATGAAAATATCAAAGTGACAGAAATTCAGAATACACATAAGGAGCCAGAAGAACTGTGGGTCACCCTGGGAACAAGAAATGGGACAGCCATATGAACTGAGGTTGTCTACAGGCCTCCAGACCAGGGGTAGGACATAGCCACATTACTGTTAGAAGATACACAAAACATGACAGCTAAAGGGGAGGTTCTGATAATAGGAGACTTCAACATGCCATGGAGGGAGGTAATAATCCCTCTTTACAAAACACTGGTTAGGCCCCATCTGGAGTACTGCTTGCAGTACTGGGGGATGCATCTGCACAAAGACATTAACAAAATGGCGGCAGTCCAGAAAAGGGCAAACAAAATGGTGCAGAGACTGCATCAGAAAACATATGAGGACAGATTAATGGAGCTCAATATGTATACCTTAGAGCAAAGGAGGGAGAGAGGTGATATGATCGAAACATTCAAACATCTTAAGGGCATTAACAAGGTGAAAGAGTCTAACACAAAAGAAGAGGGGGAAGTGCCTAATCCAATTAACAGAAGCACTCTTGATAGGGGGTCGATCCCAGCCCTTTCACAGAAGAAAGGGTTCTCCAAGAACTCCTAAAATTGAAGGTGGACAAAGCAATGGGGCCTGATGGAATTCATCCCAGAATTCTAAAAGAATTAAGGGGGGAACTAGTGAAACCACTGACTACTCTTTTTAATAAATCATTGGAAGATGGTGTGGTACCCGAGGACTGGAGGAAGGCGGATGTGACTCCCCTTCACAAAAGTGGGAGCAAGACAGAGGCAGGAAACTACAGACTTGTCAATTTGACCTCTGTGCTAGGGAAAGTGATGGAGTCACTTCTGAAGGAAAGAATTGTTGAGTACCTTGAGGCCAGTGTGGCACAGGACCCAAGGCTGCATGGGTTCACAGCGGGAAGGTCATGTCAGACGTATCTAACAGATTTCTTTGACTGGGTGACCAAAGTAGTAGACCAGGGAGGGGCTGTGGACATGGCCTACCTAGACTTTAGCAAGGCATTTGACACAGTCCCACACAAAATGTTAATAGTCAAATTAACCAGCCTGGGTGTGGGTCCCAGGGTGGTAGCCTGGGTAAAACATTGGCTGGACAACAGGACACAGAAGGTAATTGTAAATGGAGTCCACTCTGAAGAAAGAGGGGTTACTAGTAGGGTACCGCAGGGTTCAGTACTGGGTCCAGTCCTTTTTAATGTCTTTATAAGTGACATTGCAGAGGGACTGGAAGGAAAAGTATGCCTCTTTGCAGATGACACAAAGATTTGCAACAGGATTGATACACAAGGAGATGTGGAAAGTATGAGAAGGGACTTGGCAAGGTTGGAGGAATGGTCAGAAGTATGGCAGCTAGGATTCAATGCAAAGAAGTGCAAAATAATGCACCTGGGAAACAAGAACCCAGGGCAAGATTACATAATGGGGGGGGGGGTAGTAACAACAAAAAAATAGGAAAGGGACCTGGGGGTAATCTTATCAGATGACCTTAAGGTTAGCAAGCAATGTGAGAAGGCAGTAGGGAGGGCTAGAGGTATACTGGGATGCATAGGGAGAGGCATCACCAGCAGAAAACAGGAAGTTGTTATCCCTCTGTACAGACAGTTGGTGAGACCCCATCTGGAGTACTGCGTCCAGTTCTGGAGACCCCATCTCCGCAAGGACATAGACAGGACAGAGGCATTCCAGAGGAGGGCAACTAAAATGGGGCAGGGTCTGCAAGAGAAGTCGTACAAGGAGAAACTAAAGGAGCTTAATATGTATACCCTTGAGGAAAGAAGGGAGAGGGGGGACATGATAGAAACTTTTAAGTACCTCAGTGGAATCAACAAAGTCCAAGAGGGTAGCATCTTTCAGAAAAAGAGATGCGCAAGAACAAGGGGACACAATTTAAAGATGGGGGAGGTTCCGGGGCAATGTGAGGAAGTATTTTTCCACAGAGAGGGTAGTGGATGCATGGAACAGCCTTCCTGAGGAGGTTGTGGGGTCTAAAACTGTGGGAGAATTCAAGAATGCATGGGACAGACATAAGGCAATTCTTGTGGGGTGTAAGAAGAAATAGGCTGTTGGTTAACTAGGATCTGCGGCCTATCCTGTAGGTAGGGAAATGGGCAGACTAGGTAGGCCAAGTGGTCCTTATCTGCCGTCAAAGTCTATGTTTCTATGTTTTAATATAAGAAAAATAGCAGGACAAGAGGACACAGTATGAAATTAGAGGGAGGCCGTTTAAGGGGTAATGTGAGGAAGTTCTTCTTCACAGAAAGGGTGATAGATGCATGGAACAGCCTACCTCAGGAAGTAGTGGATATGAATACAGTGCAGGGCTTCAAACAGGCATGGGATAGGCATAAGGGAGCAATACAGATGAGTATGAATAGATAGGCCATAGACATAGAACAGGCCTATGGCACATTCATAAGGTAAAAAAAATGGTCAGACTGGATGGGCCTTGTGGTCCTTATATGCCATCAGCTTCTATGTTTCTATGTTTCTATCAGTGCTGCTGCCCATACTTTCTAATACACATTTTTAAAGAGTGTTGGTGCTACCTATTGGAGTAAAAGCTATACAACAAGAACATCATATAGGACAAAAGGCACTACTTTTATCTTTTTTGCAATTTATTGCTCTTTTTGTATTTTTTTAGCAATTTAAGAACAGAGATACAGTTTATTTTTAAATTTTAATAAATACTGATGGACCCATTTCACAGTCGCAATAAGGCAGCCCAGGGGGGTGCATTATGGTGCAATAACAGCCCTTCTTGCATAGTGGAAGCACTCAGTTTCGTCTTGTGCTTCATCCCACCTGAAGTGGGCCATTATTCCACCACAACATCCCCCCCTCCCTGTCATGCCTTATTGCTTAAATAACATCACGCCTCAAGTGGGTTGCAGGTCAAGTGCCTTCAGCACCTGATAAGTAAAATTATTACACAACAACACACACCCCTGGAGTGCTTTATTGCTATTATACAATTGCTGTTTTATAGAGAAAAAAAGATAAAAAAAAAAATTTAAACAGAGTTTGACAACATTTTCCTCTGTTCACAGTAGGCATATTAAAAAAAGTCAACAGTTTCTATTTTTGCCACTAGGTGGTGCTGCCACTACTTGCTGCCTGATCTCTTCCTCCCTATAGCTCTGTGCTTGTCTTTCTCTCATGGTCCCCCTCCCACCCCGGTGTGTATCTTCAACCTGCTCATCTGCCTTTGGATGTTATGAGCAAAGTTTCTTCATTTGTGTGCTTGGCTTGACTGCTTCTGAATTTTGTTTTTTAGCCACCACCCACTTTCCTGGTAAGATTTTTTAATGAGCAAGTGTGAGCAATAGCTGAATGGAATAGCCATGTGTTGTTCTTTTGAAGTACTGTTCAATCTCTGAAAAGCTGTCTAGATTTATACTTTTTTTATATAGCACTGTAAAAAGAAATAAAAGAAGCTTTCTGTGCAGCAAGTGACTGTGATTGGTAGTGGAAATGGACAGCCACATGCTATTCTTTTCAAAAACCCCTTACTCTGTCTCTCCTCCATACAAGCATCAGTGGTGTATTTTACAAGAAAGATTACTAGTATAGGCAAGAAAGTGACAGAATGTGGGGAAAAACAGAGATTTTGTGTAGCTGGAGGGCTCACTGTGACTTGGTAGGAGGGAAGCATGTTCATTTTAGAGATTAGGGTGTACTAATTTCTGCTAGTACAGTAAGTGTGATAAGGTTATGTAGCTACTGCACCTGGGTACAGTGATGTTATTGTCACATAACTTCACTGTCTGTAGGGCTCAGCAGCCGATGAGAATGCTAGGATTATTGCTGACATTGCATAATTGACGACTTTGTGCCTGTGCAGTTTATGATTCTGTCAAGCCATGCCCAACAAGCTCAAGCTCCATTGAGTCATTTGCAAGTAGCCCAGAAACAGAATGGGGAAGGGTTGGTCCTGGTCAGAGTCTGCTTCAACAATCTTTTGAGTTATTTGAAGAAAGTTTGTGCAGCTATGCAAGCCATCAGGGGCAGTGATGGTGGTGGTGGTGGTGGGGGGATGCTGAAGGTAAAGGGTGGCATTTGGAAATTAATTAACCAGAAGACACCATGGGGAATGTTACACCAATGACAAGGGAAAATAAAAGGTACCACTGAACAGCAGATATGCCATTAAGGGGACTGGACTGCCAATCTGAGCAACTGTGGAGCTGGGGGACTGGATTACTTACTAGGGGGATGGCATCAGGAGACTGGGGGTAGCAGCAGGCAAAATGAAACTCTGTATAACCACTGTAATTATGGCAGCAAAATTAACGAGAACCAAATGTGATTACTGTTTTTATTTACAGATAATTTCTCTAGAAGGCCTCATGGCCAAAATGTGACTGCAGTCTTAACTTTTCTTCCTAGTTTTAGCATATAGTACATTCAAAAGAACCCTTATGTTCTATTTGCAGCCAACACACTGATGCACTGCCATCTTCTTTCTTGATTATCTACAAACAGTGCATTATGCCTTGTACTACTACTAAATGCCTTTACTCTCCCACACCCATAATAGAAACTGATATATCTTTTTATGTTTTGTACATCTCTCCTAACAATACACATACTAACAAGTCTCACTCTCAGCACAAGGCATCATGGATATGTAAATTCTTGTGTAAAACAGGATGACAAGGCTGCACCAGAGCAGACATTGCCTTTTAAACAGTGTTTAGTATATGTTTAAATCCTATCATTAATGTAGGTATGCAGCATGTTTAACCAACACTAATCTGGAAAGGTCAAATGTCACAGTCATATGGTTTCATGCCGAATTTGGAAGATATGGGGTGAAAAAGCTAAAAGAGCTAGCACACCATCTTAAAATAATATTAATATTTAACAGTTGTTACCTTTTATTTTTATAACTTAAGGGCATTTGAGTTTCCCTTTTGCTAGTTAGAACTTTTACCTGACAGTACTAGGTCTGATGTGTGAATCAATACTCTAACATGTCAAAGCTACAGAAATTCAGAATACAGATAAGGAGCCAGAAGAACTGTGGGTCACCCTGGAAACAGGAAATGGGACAGCCATACAAACTGGGGTTGTCTACAGGCCTCCAGAACAGGGGGAGGACATAGAAACATTACTGTTAGAAGATATACAAAACATGACAGCTAAAGGGTATGGTCTGATAATGGGAGACTTCATGTCTAGATCTATTTCCTTTCATACTGTACATCACTGACATTTGTAACCCTTCTGATTATGGCATCTCATAAAATGTGCATCCAAAATAAAGAACTGTCTTTGGTCAAAATATATCACGTGACCATGCATGAAATCTGTTTCATGCACAGTCATCCTGGTCCTAAATCACATCACACTATAAGCATATCAGTCCTCCTACAACCAGAACTATCTTCCATCAGTCCCCCTACAACCAGAATTGATCTTCCATCTCAAACATGGCTGCTACCTTTACACTGTCAAAAACCTTCAACTGGTCCCTAAAAATAAAACTACCTTAAATAAAAAAATAAAACAAATTAATTGAATGTTGTGTCCTTGATCATCACACTTTTCTTACACACATAAACAATTTAGAAACATTAAGAAACATAGAAATATAGACTTTGACGGCAGTTAAGGACCACTTGGCCCACCTAGTCTGCCCATTTCCCTACCTACAGGATAAGCTGCAGATCCTAGTTAACCAACAGTCTGTTTCTTCCTACCCCCCCACAAGAATTGCCTTATGTCTGTCCCATGCATTCTTAAATTCTCCCACAGTTTTAGACCTCACAACCTCCTCAAGAAGGCAGTTCCATGTGTCCACCACCCTCTCTGTGAAAAAATACTTTCTCACATTGCCCCTGAGCCATCCCCCCTCTATCTTCAGATTGCGTCCCCTTGTTCTTGCACATCTCTTTTTCTGAAAGATGCTACCCTCTTGGACTTTGTTGATTCCACTAAGGTACTTAAAAGTTTCTAGCATAGCCCCCCCTTTCCCTCCTTTCCTCAAGGGTATACATATTAAGCTCCTTTAGTCTCTCCTCATATGGCTTCTCTTGCAGACCCTGCACCATTTTAGTTGCCCTCCTCTGGACTGCCTCCATCCTGTTTATGTCCTTGTGGAGATAGGGTCTCCAGAACTGGACGCAGTACTCCAGATGGGGTCTCACCAACTGTCTGTACAGAGGGATAACAACTTCCTGTTTTCTGCTGGTGATGTCTCCCTCTATATATCCCAGTGTCCCCCCAGCCCTCCCTACTGCCTTCTCACATTGCTTGCTAACCTTAAAGTCATCTGATATGATTACCCCCAGGTCCCTTTCCATTTTTGTTGTTGTTACTACTTCTCCCCCATAGTGTAATCTTCCCCTGGGTTTTTGTTGCCCAGGTGCATTATTTTGCACTTCTTTGCATTGAATCCAAGCTGCCATACTTTTGACCATTCCTCTAACCTTGCCAAGTCTCTTCTCATCTTTTCCACGCCTCCTTGTGTATCAGCCCTGTTGCATATCTTTGTATCTTCTGCAAAGAGGAATACTTTTCCTTCCAGTCCCTCTGCAATGTCACTTATAAAGACATTAAAAAGGACTGGACCCAGTACTGAATACTGCGGTACCCCAATAGTAACCCCTCTTTCTTTAGAGTGAACTCCATTTACAATTACCTTCTGTGTCCTGTTGTCTAGCCAGTGTTTTACCCAGGCTGCCACCCTGGTACCCACTTCCAGGCTGGTTAATTTGATTATTAATCTTTTGCGTGCGACTGTGTCAAATGCCTTGCTAAAGTCTAGGTAGACCATGTCCACAGCCCCTCCCTGGTCTACTACTTTGGTCACCCAGTCAAAGAAATCAATTAGATTCGTCCGACTTGACCTTCCCACTGTGAACCCATGCTGCCTTGGGTCCTGTGCCCCACTTTCCTCTAGGTACTTAACAATTCTTTCTTCAGAAGTGATTCCATTACTTTCCCTACCATGGAGGTCAAACTGACAAGTCTGTAGTTTACTACCTCTGTCTTGCTCCCACTTTAGTGAAGGGGAATCACATCCGCCTTCCTCCAGTCCTCAGGTACCACACCATCCTCGCATGATTTGTTAAAAAGGGTAGTCAGTGGTGCCACTAGTTCTCCCCTTAATTCTTTTAGAATTCTGGGGTGAATTCCATCAGACCTCATTGCTTTGTCCACCTTCAGTTTAGGAGTTCTTGGAGAACCCTTTCTTCTGTGAAAGTACTGGGATTGACCCCCCATCAAGAGTGCTTCTGTTATTTGGGTTAGGCACCTCCCCCTCCTCCTCTTTTGTGAATACTGAGCAGAAGTATTCGTTGAGTATGCCTGCTTTTTCACTGTTCCTCTCTGCCCACCCACAGTTCTTTCTATTCAGCCTCACTATCCCTCCCTTTGTCTTCCTATGCTCCCTAATGTACCTATAACAGGTTTTCCCCCCTTCTTAACTGAGTTGGCTATCTTTTCCTTAGTTTGGGCCTTTGATAATCTGACTTCCCTCCCTGCTTCCTTCTGCCTTAACTAGTATAGTTCTCTGTCCTGCTCCTTCTGTGTTTCCTTATACTTCCTAAATGCTATCTTTTTCTCCCTAACGTTCCCCACCACCTCTTTTGAGAACCATAGTGGCTTTTTCTTTCATTTTGATTTGTTTATTTGCTTCACACAAGGGCTTGTTGCCACTGTGATGGACGTTTTGATGTTTCCCCATTGTTGCTCCACCCCTCCTTTTAGCCTGTTCACTAGCGCTTTTCTAAGGCACTTTCCCATCTTGCCAAAGTCAGCCCTCCTGAAGTCCAGTACCCTCACTTTTATATGGCTTGACTCTGTAGCTGAGTTTATCATTATCCACACTGTTTGGTGGTCACTTGTTCCCAGATGGATACCCACTTCTACATCTGAGATCCTTTCACTGTCTCCATTTGAGAGTACGAGGTCTAAGATTGCTCCCTCATGAGTGGGTTCCAAAACTAGCTGTCTGAGGCATGCCACCTGTAGGGTATCGAGAGTGGCCCTGCTCTTGGATGTGGCTGCAGCAAAGGTGCTCCAATTAACATCTGGCATATTCAGGTCCCCCATCAACAGTATCTCCCCTTTCTCTGCCCTCCTAAGGATGCCTTCTGTCATATCCTTGTCCATTCACTCTTCCTGACACTTGGGGTCTGTTTACAAACCCTGTGCAGATTGTGGTGCCATTTCCAGTCTCTAAGGTGACCCACAGTGCCTCCTCTCCTCCTTGTAATTGTTCCATTGCTTTTATCCCTTCCCTTACGTAGAGAGCTATTCCTCCCCCTCTTCCACCTTCCCTGTCTCTCCTGTAGGTTGTGTACCCATGTATGTTAACATCCCAGTCATGGTTCACTGTGTACTATGTTTCTGTGACTGCTACAATATCCAGGCATCCTTCTTCCATCAAGGCCACAAGTTCAGGGAGCTTGTTGCCCAGACTATGGGCATTGGTACTAATTACCCTTCATTTCTTGATGGCCTTACCCCTTTTTGCCCTATTCCTGTCCTTGTTGCCTTCATCATTTTCTCCATTTACAACTGGCCTTCTTCCTATTGACATCTCCTATAATCTCCTCAGCTCTCTCATTTTTGTTCCCTCCAACTATCACCTACCACATCTCCACCCCTTCCTTTTCCTCTATATTACTTTTTTATTTCTTCTTTATTTTCACTACTCCTGACTCTCCCCCTTCACCCCCCACCTCTTCTGAGCCCTCAGTGATCTTTCCCTTTTTGTTGACTAGTTTCAGCCTGCTCCCAGTTGATGACCATGCACATTGGCAGCAATTCCTACCCTCTCCAACTTCGCTCCTCACATTTATCTTCATCTTCCACCCTCCCTCCTGCTTATCGCTCTGTTACTCTGTGTTTCCATGTATACATTCTACTTATTCTAGCTATTGTATTGATCTACCATAGTAACCTAATATGCCAACCTATTTATTGTTTTGTTCCTATTTCTGTAACTTGTATTGTATTTGTTCTCTGATGCAGAACCTTTGAAAAAGAGCCTGGCTCAAAGGTACTTGTAATCCTAGTTGTAATAAAAAATAAATAAATAAATAAATAAAATCTCTATCTTGGTGTTTACCTCACTTACTACCCTGATTTTTTTTTTGGTGGGGACTAGGATTGCCCTGCTCCTTTTCAGCACCTCCCCCTTTGGCTAGTTTAAATGCTTGCCAATGAAACATTTAAACATATCACCTAGGATCCTCGTTCCCCTCCTAGATAGATGCAGACCATCATGCCAGTATAGGCCTGCATCACTCCAGGTGAACCCCCAGTCCCCAGTGAAGCCAAATCCCCGAGCTCTGCACCAGATTTTCAACCACTGATTGAATCCCATGGTGTGGAGCACCCTAGCCTCATCCACGCCATAGACAGGCAGCACCTCCAAGAAGGTTACCGTGTGTGCTACTTGTCTAAGGCCCTTCCCCAACTCCACAAACTCTTCCTGCACTGCTCTGATCCCTTTTTCAGCAAGGACTTTTGTCCCTAGGTGGACAATGACATCCAGTTCCCTCCCCTGTGCAGCTGCTCCAGCAATCCTGAGGATTCGCTCCCTGTCCTTCCAAGCCATGGCGCCAGGCAGGCACCTTATCTCCCTCTCCCCTTCCTCCCCCAGTTCTACCCTCCTAAAAATGGAGTCCCCCACCAGAAGTTTTTTTTCTTCTCCTGTGGGGTCCCATGCCACCCTCCTGTGGGTCTCCTTTGTGAAGGTTCCCAGCATTCTCCTTGGTCTCCACTGTGGGTGCCTCCATAGAGGAACCACACTTTGACAGAATGTCATATGAATTGTGGAGAGGTACAACTGGAGGGATGCACATCTCTTCCACCACCCACACCATCCCTGAGCCCACTGTGGCCCAACCACTCCTCTTTTTTTGTAACCTCTGAGGCAACGGCAGTGACTCTGGTGGTCTCTGCGTGGGAGAGGAGGTCCCCCAAGTCCTGCCCAACTCAGCCTGGAGATGAGCAACCTCCTCCCTCAGCCCAGAGAGGTGCCTGCAGATGGGACAACACCGCATCCTCCAGAATGTCTCCCAGAAGACTGTTGCTCCACAGTCACTGCACTGCACCACTCCCATCATGTCTTATTTCTGGACCCTTAACTGTTGTTTGGAATATTTATTCTATCCTCTGTTTTTTTCTCTCCCTACTTACTTACTGCCTCTGTGCCCTTTAAGCTCCTGCTCTTCCTGTTCTGAGACAAGAAGTTCCTACATTTCTCAGTAGTCTCCTTACTTGCTCAGAGTCAGACCTTCAGCAGCTGGGTGGTGGGGAAGGAGAGCTACTGTTTTCCTTCCAGGATGGTGAGTCTTTTGTGGCTCTGTGATCACTCACTTCCTGCTCCCAAACAGGAAGTTCCTGTTGTCAGTCAAATCCTGTGCCTATAAAGGTAGAACTGGCTTAGGGTGGGGGGTGGAGGGGAGGGAAGGAGGGCAGTATTGTCCAAGTAGAAGAGGTATTGTTATAACAGCAGCTCCTTCTTCGTGTACTTAAGTACTGTTTATAGTTTTCATTACAACTACTTCCTTGCTGACAATGAAAAGTCCCCTTTTATCTTTATCCGCTCATCAGGGAAATCTCTTCTGCTTTCCCTGACAGTGAGAGAATTGAGTATCTGGCTTTAGAATAGACCTTTGTTGTGTGTGTGTGTGTATAGTATATTATAAGAGGAACATTCTGGCAGTGGAACTGAGCAGAATTTTGAATCCAAGTGCTCCATGCTAAACATTCCATGATAAACATTCCATATCTTGAACTTTGTCCAGCAGTAATACAATGACATCATCAATTACATCATTTGCAGTGGGTGGAAGGACTATTTTATCATAAATGCACACAAGTAAATCTATTATTTCTACATATAAACATGCTTTTTCCAACTGTAAAAAGTAACAAAAAAAAAAAGAAAGAAAAAGGAGCTCATTTTATAAGCACAATAAGACACTCTGGGGGTGTGCATGGTTCAGATTTGAATGCATTTCCAGGGGCTGAAGGCACCTGACCTGTGAACTCATGCATCCCTACTCCCCTGGGCATGTGGTAAAATCTGTTCCATGCACACACCATCATGTTTTATTGCTTACATAGCACACAAAGAAGAGCCACTCACCTTCTGCCATCTTGGTCACCAGTGATGTTACAATGAGTGAGGTCACACTGCTGATGAGGTTAATAAAAAGGAATAGTACTAGATGTGCCAGCTTCCAGGTAAAGTGTTGCTATACACATCATGCCATGTACTATCAAACAGAAAGTCTTCTAATTTGCAAAATGAAAATAAGAAATAGTTCAGAAATAAAAAGTAACAGTTGGATACTTTTAAAATTGAATGAGTGTTTCTGTCTGCTATTCGTGATGCTACTACTGTAGCAATTTATGGGAAGGAAAAAAATAATTGTAACATTTGCCTTTGAACTTTAGACCTTGCTTTAATAATTACGTTTAAATCATAAATAAAAAACTAATTCTAAAAGTAATTGGGTGGATAATGTCCAAGGAAATTAAATAAATGTAAACTTCACCTTTAATACTACTCAGACTTAGTTTCATTATAACTTGTCTAGAATCCCAAAATTCCTAAAATACACATAGAAAGTGTAACAGTAACAATAGGTCCCAGTCATTTGCTAATTTGGGTGCTTTGTATTTAGGGACACCACTTAACAATAGCATGGGCACAAACTTTGAAAGCCTGTTGATGAATTACACTTAGCAGAGTCAATTTCTGTATTATGAATATCATCCAAATTATACGTATCTGTAACACTCTGCTTCTTCCTGATGCTCTTCTGTTTGTATGTTGTTTGTACTGTTTGGAAATTTTCAATAAACCTTAAAAAAAAGAGGATGCCTGAATGTCTGTAACGATGTTTGCACACATCTGCCAAAAGGAGCCACAGTACGAGTGGCATGCAAGACAATCACCAGGGAATTGCAGTCTTGGGAAAGGGGATGACAGGCAGGAGCAGCTGACGGGGGCTGAGATGTGTTGAACACAGAATTCCACCCCTGGCATTCAGGTGGAATAGCAATTCCTCTTCCAGAATGTTTTGGGGAATTTTTTGATAAAGTCTGTGGAATTACATAAGTGTTTCCTTTAAATTGCAGATTTGCTTTCTGCAGTTTATATAAATCCTGAGTTAGTTTTTCACAGTTTGTGGACCATAAAGTGTCATTTATATATGCCATGGAACATTAAGCAACAGTTTATGTCAACCATAAATTAGTAATCTGTGGTATAAACAAAAAACACAAACTGCTTCTGGAATTCAGTTTTGGCAGCATTATGTGGAATTAGACAGTTCCAAAATTCCATGGAATTTGAATGGAAGTGGAATTTGAAAAATCTATACAGCTTTTTCCCATGGTCGATGCATAACAAAAGAAGATGGCAGCCACAGGCAAAAGAAATAGCTATTTGTGCTGGGTGAGGTGTCATGGGCTAGCTCACTAGAATCCAGGATAGGGTGAATCAGTCATATACAACCTTAATGTAGAGAGGACTTTAATTATTTTTATAAATGTGCTGGAAATCTCCTGCTTCCTGATTGGCTAAATGAGCTCCATCACCCATAGGCTAAATACCCAGAAGTGCACTGGTTCGAAAAATTTCAGGCAGGGGGATTTGGCAATTGAACCAAACATATACAGAATTAATGAACCCTTTCACTCATCCCTGACTGCTGTCTCAAACATGGCTGCTACCTTTACTCACTGAAACCATCTACTAGTCCTTAGAAAATAATAATAATAATATACAGTCTTTCCTCTCATGATAATGCCCCCTTAGACACATAAACAAATGAATGAAAAATAAGTTCTGTTAACAGTTTTAATTCCTGATGTTCTTTGGTGACCATGAGGAATTCCCCTCCTATCCTTGCCAGTTTGCCAGATCAGTTTCTGTTGCTTGACATGCTATAGATTCATTGGGATTTTGGTTCCATATAAAGCTTTCTGTTGTGTCTGAGGGGGGGTTATTTTTCTGCCAGAGGAACTCTACAGCAGTTTGAAATCTTGTATTCCATAATAAACATGCATTCCATCTACTGAATGTGGTGTGTTTCTCAGTGTACACATTTTATAACTGCAATAATGCACTTCAGATCAATGGTTGTCTGGGGTTAATATACTTTCATTTGCTGTAGGCTCTTGATGCAATCGTCTCATGCCTTATTATGCACCTGGACCTGTATTAACCCGGGTCAGTCAGCACCCTGTTGTTTCTTTCTGCATACACAAAAGATCACCAGTTCATGCTAACTAGCAACATTTTTCACCATGCTGTTATTTTGCAACTACTTTGTGCATTCAAAATATTGCTCTTATATGCATTCTGAATGTCCTTTGATTTTATACTGCAATATGTTTAGTCTAGTCTTCAAACTGTATTTCCTCTATTATTTATTCTGTTAGTAGAGTGGATCTGTAATAAAATGGCAGCACCAGGAAGTTTTTATGCTCACCCTTACACTTGAGCAAAGTGACTATATTGGTATAATAATGGATTTTGAGAGGTGTGTCACTGTCGGCCCAATGCTGGGCAGTCTGCAAGGGTTTGATAGTGTCAGGCCAATCATCGGCCAGACTGATCATGACATTCTTCTGATCTAGCTCGGTGGAACCTTCATGTAGTTCAAAGAAAAGAGTCACTAAATCATAGGTCATCTCTTTCCATTAATCTGTTTAATGCTGCCCAGCAAGCAGAGCTGATCAGCAGCATGATCAGCCTGCTGTGGTCCCCCTTCCCCCAATATCAAACAATCCCTACCACCCCTTCTTCTTCATTTTCTGATACTGGGATGTCCAATCCCCAGTGTTGGGTAGTACCCCAACCCCACCCATCTTTGCTGTGCAATACCTGGGAACCCTCTCCGGTGCTGTCAAACATAACACCAACACTGGGGTGCCTGATCCCCAGTGTCAGTACATGAAATAAAGAAAACCATTCCTCAATCCTTCCCACCCTTTCTTCTTAATTTGTTGACACTGGGGTGCCCAATCCCTAATGCCAGCTAGTACCCCCTGCCCATTTTCACAGTATGACACTGGGGAGCCCACCTCTGGTGCTGCCAAACATAAAACCAACACCAGGGTGCACAGTCCCCAGTGTTGGTACCTGAAATAAAGAAAACTGTCCTTTGTTGTATTTTTTAATTTTTATATACCCTGTAAAAAGGAAAAACATCCATCGATATCTGTTGCTGCTGCCTGTCCACCACCACTGTTACCCTCCCCCCACTGACCCTCCCACTCAGCACCCACCACCCCACACCCCTTACTTACTTACTGGGGGTCCAATGCCATAATCCTCTCTGGACCAGAGGTATGTCTTCACTCTTCAGCACTGGACGAGGAACTGAGGGAGTCAGGTGTGTGGTTCAATGTATTTCAATGGATTTTGGACTTGTCCTCATAACTTGGTCATTTTTAATATTTTTTCCCCATATTTTCAACATTGCATTTGTTGGTCCCTACCTCATGAACAAGGGCTGTGAAATTATGCAAATTTGTCTCAGAGGGTGAGTTTGTAATCACTGCATAAAATCACCTTTGGTGTAGGATTTGAAAAGTTTTCTCCATCTTTGTTCATGAAGTGGGGGTGAGGTGGGGTTATAAGAAGGCTATGTTTAAAATTTTATTTATGTATTTAAACATTTGATAACTGGGAAAAGCACACTGAACTGAGGCTTGTTTCCAGCTGTGACCCAGGAGTGTGTAGGAGGGAGTTACAAACAGTATACATACATAGAATAGAGACAAGAGAATATCACATACAATCACATAATTTTGTACGAAGGAGTTATTTACATTCAGTTGCAAATATACAGTTATTTACAATTAATTGCATGAATTCAATAATGTAGAGTACAGAGGTTTTGAAGTTTAAACCATGTTCATTTTGCTAATGCCAGATTACTTGCAGTTACAGGTGGGGAAGGGGAGTTGACGAAGTTAAGATTTAATGGAGTTGTATGAAGGTGAGATTCTGAGGGACTGGGAAAGCTGGTTCCATAGGTGGGGGGGGGACAATAGGAGATGGCAGATTTGCCAGCTGATGAGGATGGTTTGGGGAGAGAGAAGGAGCAGGACTCCCTAGAGTGCAGTGAGTAAGGAGAAAAGGCTGCAGGGGTTAGTTTCTCAGTCAGGTTGGGGGGGCAGTAGGTCGAACCAGAATTTGGAAATAAAAGAAATAGAGTGGCAAAAACTGTGATGGGAGAGGGGCATTAACCCAAGGGAGGAAAAGAGCATGCAGTGATGTGTTCTGAAAGAGGAATTTGTTGCAAAACAGCAAAAAGCATGGAATAAGGAGTCCAGTCTGGACAGTGAGGTGGAGGGGTGTTGTTGTACACAGTGCTCAAGCAGTCAAAGATGAGAGTGATCATTGTCGTTAGCAGTGTGCATCTAACAGGTAGTGGGAGGCAAAAATATTTAAAAAACAACAAAGATATGATCATACATTGACATTTTTCAATACACACTCATAACTTTGATAGCTTTTAATATTTTGACCCCAAATTTTCAAAATAGCTATTTTTTTCACATCACCTAATGTACATGACTGCTGTCATTTTTCAAATCCTGGCCACAATGTGTTTTTAAACTTGTGATGCAAAATCACCTTTCGGGCAGGATTTAAACATTTTCTCTACATTTGTTCATAAACTGGGGTCATAAGAAAACTATGTTGCAAATTTGGGGTAGAAATATTATAAAATGACAATGCTATATGAGCATACATTTAAACTTTTTAAAATACTATTGTAACTTTGGTCATTTTCGATCTTTTGACGCTAAATTTTCAACATAGCCATTTTTTCATAGCACTTCATGGACGTGACAGCTGTCAATTTTTAAAATCTTGGCCAAAATGTGTTTTCACATTTGTGGTGCAAAATAACATTTTGATCACTATTTTATAAATGGTACCTGTCATGTTCAGGAGTGGTCATAAAAAGACTATGTTAACAATTTGGCTTCAAAATTTGAAAACATATAACTATGTTATGAAGAAACATTGAATGTATTCCAGCATGTATTCATAACCTTATTTTTGCAGATTTTGACCCTAAATAAGTAATAATCCATGACAGAGTGTGGGTTATGGTGGGATTTCCGATGCCTGGTGTGGTTCAGTCACAAGGCCACAGGTCAAATGACTAAACCACAACAGAAGTGGATAAATCCCACCATAACCCACACCCTGGCATGGGTTATTGCAATTATACAATATCCCCTTTTACTTTTTGTAACAAAAAATAAAGAAAAACACAGTTTTTTGGCAGTTTAAATATTTTTTCTTGAATGTATTCTTACACCAGAAAAAAGTAGTTCCCTGTTGCTAGGTAGAACATTGAGGAGCTATCCCCCAACTCAGACCGAGATATGGTTACAGTAATACCATGTAAGTGTTTTATTATTTTTAATTTTTTTTTTATAACAGATGTATGGCAGCAGAGACAAGTGACTGGGAGAGTGAGAGGTAGCATGAGTGTCAACCCCGTTTACTAGTATGACAGCTGGCACTGAGTTGGGAGCTGACTTTTTTTGTTTTACTTTTGTATTCAGTTAATGCAGCAACCATACTGAAGTGCAGGCAGGGGTTCCTCAGGTCAATTCCATGATTAAAGTGAAGTGCAGTCAGGGGCTGCAGCAGCAGAGAGACAGCGAGTGAGGTTTGGGTGTGGCGGCCTTGCTAAATCTGATAGAATACAACGGGAACTGGCATTTGGCAAACAACTGGGAGGTGGGAACGACTACTGAGTGCCAGGTATTTTTACAAGGTTATTTTAAACAGTTTTTCTTATTGTTTTGGAGGGTGGTTGTTAGTTTCCAGGGAGTGGTTCCCCTTGCTGCTAGAGGAGTGCTTAGTAAGCATACAATATTGCAGCATTTGTTTACATTTCCGTGACTGTTAAAGGATTTGCTTTTCTTTACTTTTCCATGAACTAGATGCTGGATCTTTATCTGTATGTTATTGTAGGATTTACCCATGGGAAAAGACCCTAATTAGCGAGTGAGATTGCTAGAAAACTGGAGCCCATCATATAATGTTCAACACATCCCTTGTGTTACCCCACCTGCTAAACATGACAAGTCTCATTTTTCAAATCCCCCCTGAAATCTGGTTTTGCAGTCACTCTGTGACATCAACTGTTGGATGGGATTTCAAAAATTCCAATTGTCTTGATCATAACGTCAGGTCATACAAAGATTGCTGGAAATTTGGTATCATAATGTGGGAGCCCTCTCAAAATTAGATATCATCTCTCAGCTGGCCTATCCTGGGTAAATACAATCTAAAATGTGTAAAAGCAGAACACCACTGAAAATGAGATAACTCATCTCATCTGGTCTGTCCTGGGTAAATATATAGTAAAAATGTATGCAAGCAAGTCCCGCTACAACATCAATGCAGGCGGCAAATGTTCTGCATTGACTAATACCTGTTAAAAATCTTCTGCTACAAGGTCTTTAATTCACTGTGAAAGGTGTACTTAGATTTCAAATACTGTAAATTTAGGGTGAGCATGTACATGTTTATGAAGACTGACACCACAGTACAGCCCCATCCAACTTATTGTATATTTATCAAGGTGGGACTGGGAATGAAACAATCTTTTAAAACTTCAAAAGCACTTATCTTGTCTTGGGAGCACTGAGGAGGTTACATGACTTGTTCAAACTCACACAGTATGCAACTGGAGGTTGTGGGAATCAAACCTCAGGCTGTTGGATGTACCAAGCCCATTCACAACCCATTACTCTAACCTGTAGGCTGTACTGCCAGCCCCACATTTTCTAAAATACAACACTGTGGCTCTGTTAAGTTACAACTTACACTTTGTACAGCAGTCAAAAAAGACACATACTGTATCTAACAGAGCTGCAGTCAATGTATTCAGCCCAGCATTAGTATGTGCTGGACAACAATGCAGAATAACCGTTTCATTTTCCCACACTTATAGTTAAAATGGCATTACTAACTAGCTTTGTTTAATTTTTCTGCTCTCAAAAACTTATCAGCACTTCATTAGGACCTCTACCCCCCCCCTCCCAGATTTGTACTCTTTGCAATGAATAATTCAGTTGCCAAACCTACCCCAATGTCCAGGTTCCCAGAAGTGGGCTCAAGACAACATTGAGGTTACTTCTGTTTGTCAGGCTCAGGCAACAGTGTTAGCATGGCTCAGTTTGTATTGCAGCACTTCTGTTTCTGGTCCAGAAGGTCATAGGTTCTAGTCCTGCACTGGGATTGGTCTCATACCATCCCAGCTGGCACATGAGTATGCTGTACTGTAGGGTGTGCTATCCTTTGGACTGACATTACATTGAGGTCCTGTCTGTCTTTTCTGGTGGTTGTTCATGTTTATGTTAAACACCTGAACAGGCTCATCAAGACTGGCGTGTTAAAGGTTTCCTATAATACTAATAAAGTTTTAATTTATTTCAAATGGTACGCAGATCGTGAGAAACACTCATGTATGATTGTGACCATAAAGCAAAAAATATTTTAATAAAAATTTCAGATACAAACCATGAATACCCATGAACAATAAAAAACAATAGAATAAAAGACTCAAATGGCACAGCTACAGTAATGCATTTCACTTACAGTACAACACTCTTTAAGAGTACAAAACAGTGAAATATTAGTGTTTTGAATTCTAATTTTTAGTTTAAAATAGTCATATTCTGTAGCTGTTGTTGGTCAGACTGTTGACAGCACCAAAAATATTCCTTAACTGTTTGTAAGAACTAAGGAGTACATCACTGAAGGCACAGGATTGCAGACTAAGTGCTTTTAATAGTGGGACTGCCAAGAAAAGCTCAAGGTAGCCTTTGACAGGACAGAACTGAAAACACTGATGGAAACTTATGACGCAAGTGTAGCATTTAACCCCTTTTTTAATCACAGGAAATGTCTCCTTGAAAGCCATATGAGGGCAGTGAAATGACCCAACAGCCAGGAATAAAAGCAACATATTTGTGCATTTATATTAACAATAGTACAATTCATAAAAAAACACTCCTTGGGTGCTACTATCTTTCCATCAGGTCTTGTGGTTCCCAGACAGCAAACATGGAAAAAAACGATGATTTTTGTGAACTATCAGATAACAAAATGCACACAACACTAGGTCAAACCTATGTTCTTTTACACCCACTCACATCCTAAAGTAAACCTTTCTGTCCCACTTTTCCAACTGAAGAGTCATTTTTCCGATCTTGGGAAATCTCATCCGTTTAACTGACAGTTTCCTGCCTTTTTCTCAGAAGGTACAAATTTCTCAAATGCCAGTAACATTCCACTAAAGTGATTCCCATGACCTGCAACTAACTGCTGCAAGAGCTACAGTTTTAGAAAGCAATGGTTCTTCAGTGTGTATTCTATTTTAAATTAGCACACCTTCAAACATTAACACTCAAACACTGTAATTGAAAAACATAACTTAAGAAGATCACACTAAAAAATGTTGTCATGTACTGTACAATATGATTATCTATAGTATATCTTTGATTTACAACTCCCTTATTCAGGATAGCCCAGATGAAATGCAACATCTCATTTTCAGTAGGGTCCTACTAAATGATTGCTATAGCTGGATAGATTTATTCATTTTTTTTATTTTTACAAGTTTTGGCTAGAGCTGGCACACTGTGCCAAACCTAATTTCTAGGTGTGTCCCATGTACACAGGTAGGTTAAGTGACTTGCTCAGGTTCACACAGTATCGAAGCAGAGGTTGTGGGAATCAAGGTTGTTGGTCTACCGGATGTACCATGTTTTTAACTGTTCATTGCTCTAAGCTCTGAGCTATACTGCTGGCCACAGCTGGAGCACTTTATGTTAACTGACTTGCCCAAAGTCACAGAGTGAGTTCAGTATTTGGCTGTAAAACAAAAATAAACAAAACAACAACATAAAAGGAAGTGTGCACACACCAGAGAGGTCTGAATTGTTCTACTAAACCAAATTTGTCATAAGAAAGCTGGATTAACACCATTGCATATCACCTCACACAGGAGGCTTCACCACTAGGGGGCAGAGCTAGCCACAACCGACACTTCATTTACATCCACATAAGTGACATATCAAGTGCTCATTGTTGGATTTCAAAAGTCAAAAAAGTGTACAGTGGTGGATAGTGTAGTCAGTAGAGTTACAATTTCAAAATAGTGCATTATAAAACAACATTAAAAACTGAAAAAGTATACAAAACTAGAATATTTACAAAGTATCACACAAGGAGCAGGACTCAAGCAAATTTGTATACACAGTAAACTAATGCTAACAGATCTGCCCCAAAAAATAGACTGGCAGCAGCTGTAAAGGTAATGATTAGAAAATGGAATTGTCATGCATAAATACAGTTACTGTCAAAACCACAGAAAGAAGGAACAAGCATTTGTCAATGCCAAATTACATTACTGTTGTACCGGGTCTTGCGTGTGTATATTTTCACTATATATTTACCCAGGATAGACAGGAAGAGATGCAATATCTACTTTTCAGTGATGTCCTGCTTTCACACATTTTTAATATTTACCCAGGACAGGACAGCTGAGAGGCAATTTCTAATTTTCTGTGGGCTCCCACAATTTTGACCTCAAATTTCTAATAGTCTTTTTTATGGCTTGACATTAACAACAATAAAGTTATGAATAAATGTGAGAACAATTCAATGTTTCTTCATAACTTAGCAATTTTTTCACATTTTGACCCCCACATTTTCAACAAACTCTTTTTATGACCACTCCTTGTGAATATGACAGGTGTCACTTCTAAAATAGTGGCCATATATATATGTATATGTCCTTTGTACCTGGGCAGGTTGATGCAGTTTCCATGCTAAATAGCTGCCTTGCTGAGATCAAAGACTGGATGAGCTTGAGTTGGCTGAGATTGAATCTGGATGAGACTGAGGTGTTGGTCGTGGATCCGGGCCACCCAGGGGCGGGTGCTGGAGCTGGGCATATGTCGGGCCTTTGGCTTGATGGTGTCCAGCTTATCACCTCAGATCAGGTGCGTAACCTGGGCAATGTTTTTGATGATGGCTTGACCTTGAAGTGTCAGGTGTCAGCTATGGTCAAGTCCTAATGTTATCATCTGAGTAACATCACCCAGGGGAAAACACCTGATTCCCCTGGGTGACCTTCCAACACTGGTCTATGCCTTCATTACCACCCATCTTGACTACTGCAATGCCCTCTACTTAGGGCTGTCTGGGGTTGATATCCACTGCTTGCAGCTGGTGCAGAATGCTGCAGCCAGATTGTTGACTGGTACCTCTAGGTCCAGTCATTTTACTCCTGTACTGCGCGAGCTGTACTGGCTGCCAGTTCAGTGGCAGATTGCCTGCAGTATAAGGTAGGCTTGCTTACCTTTAAAGCCCTACACAAACAGTGACCCAACTACCTTAAAGATCTCCTGACTCCCTACTCCCCCAATTTCCCTCTCTGATCCACTGACGAGGGATTACTAGAGATTTCAAGGGTGCATCTTAAAATGTCTGGAGCACGTGCTTTTTCATTTGCAGCACCGACCCTGTAGAATTCTCTACCTCGTCGGTTAAGAGAATGCCTGACCATCACTAATTTTAAATCTATGTTGAAAACATATTTGTTCTCACTGGCCTTCCCAGACTAATTGAATTGTATTATGTTGATTTTAACAGTTTTATATTCTCTGTTTTAATGTATTTATAATATGTGCAGTGCCTTGGTTTTTGAAAGACACTATAAAAATAAAGACTGATTTGATCTGAATTTGCATCACAAGTGTGAAAACACATTTTGGGCAAGATTTGAAAAATGACAGCTCTCACATTCATGATATGGTGTGAAAAAATGGCTATGTTGAAAATTTGGGTAAAACTATTGAAAATTATCAAAACTACGAGCGTGTGTTGAACATTTTTAAAATATGCTCATATCTTTGTTGTTTATTATTATTTTTACCCCAAATGTCCCACAAAGCCTTCTTATGACCCTATCTCTCAAACAAGGGTGGAGTGGAGAAAATGTTCAAATCCTGCCTGAAAGGTGATTTTGCGCCACAAGTATGAAAACACATTTTGGCCAGGATCTGAAAAATGACAGCTGTCACATTTCATGAGGTGGTGTGAAAATATAGCTACATTGAAAATTTGTGGTCAGAATATTGAAAATTATCAAAGTTATGTGCATGTGTTGAAAAATTTCAGTGCACATTCATAACTTACAGTAGTTGTTTTTTAAATATTTTTACCTCAGATTTTCAATATAGCCTTATGGCCCCATGTAGCCTTCTTATGACTATACCTCATGAATAAAGGCGGAGAACATTTTCAAATCCTGCCCGAAAGGTGATTTTGTGCCACAAGGGTGAAAACACATTTTGTCCAGGATTTGTAAAATGACACCTGTCACATTCATGAGGTGGTGTAAAAAAATGGCTATATTGAACAATTGGTGTCAAAATATTGAAAATTACCTAAGTTATAGGTGTGTGTTGACAAAAATTTCAATGTAAGCTCACAACTTTGTTGTTTTTAAATATTTTTACTCCAAATTTTCAACAAAGCCTTCTTGTGACCACTCCTCATGTACAAAGGCAGAGAGAGTTTACAAATCCTGCCTGAAAGGTGGTTTTGTACAGCAATTGTGAAATCACTTTTACAGATGGATTTGCATAATTTCATTATCAATGTTCATGAGGTGGGGTTCCAAAAAAGCCATGTTGAAAGTTCAGGGAAAAATATTCAAAAATTACCATGTTATGAAGACACGTTCAAAACCCACTGAAATACATTGACCCACATATCTGGTTTCCTCAGATTGTGGTCTGGCATTGAAGAGTGAAGTCATGTCACTGGTCCAGAGAAGATTACCTTTTTGGACCCCTTGTAGGTAAGTAAAGGGTGGTGAGGTGGTGGGTGGAGGGGGCAGAATGGGAGGGCCGAGTGGGGAGAGTAATGGTGGTGGTACCAACAGATATTGATGGACCTTTTCCTTTTTTTACAGGATGTATAACAAAAAAAAAACCAACTATGAGGGATGATTTTCTTTATTTCAGGTATCAACACTGGTGATTGAGCACCCTGGTGTTGGTGTTATGTTTGGTGACACCGTTGGGGTGGGTTTACCACTGTTGTGCAGTGAAAATGGGCAGTGAGGGAGGTAGTAGCTGGCACCAGGGACTGAGCACCCTTAACAAGTAAGGGGTGGGGAGGGATTGAGGGACACTTTTCTTATGCTTGGTGGCACTGGTAGTAGGCTGCCCAGTGGTGCACAATGACAACAGGTAGGGTGGGGGTGGTAGCCAGCACTGGGGACTGGGCACCCTAGTGTCAGAAACTCAACAAGGAAGGGGTGGAAGCAATTGAAGGACATTTTTCTTCTGTTTGCTGGTATTAGGAGTAGGATCTCCTGTGTCACACAGTGAGAATAGGCAGGGTTCATGTAGTAGCTGGCACCAGAGACTAGGCACCCCAGTGTCAGAAAGTTGAGAAGGAAGGGGTGGAAGGGATTAAGGGATGGTTTTCTTTATTTCAGCTGATGTTGGGGGGGGAAGGACCACAGCAGGCTGATTATGATTTGAACAGCTCTGCTTGCTGGTTGGCATTATGCAGATGAAAGGAAAGAGCCTTCCTATGATTGGGCTGGCTCTCTCCTTTCAACTACACAAAGTTTCCATCCAGCAAGACCAGAACAGTGTCATGATCAGCCCAGCTAATGATTGGTCTGACACTGGTGAGCCCCTTGTAGACTGCTCTACATTGGACTGACAGTAACACAACTCTCAAAACCCACTTTCATAACAATGGGGTTCATGTGCCAACAGTGGGAATTATGCTCCTGAGGTGCATATCCTGCTTGTGGAGCTCTGCACCTGCGGGCAGGTGCACACCAGCACATGCACAACTGCTGGCCACCTATCCACAACCCCACCCTGGCACGTGGGTATGCACAGGTTCATGCAAGGTGGCAGTGGCAGAGCCACACACCTGGGTAGGCATCCAATGGCATGATCTCCCTGGATCCCTCAGTGGATCCCTTACGCAGTGAAGGACATATTGGCTGCACTCCAGCCTGGATGTCTTCATGGCCAGTGGCCATGGAGGTGAGAGGTGGGATATGCTGCTGGCCCTGCCATGCACATGAACTGATGGGGAAGTACGGGGGGCAGTGCCACATGGGTGCATGTGTGGAGGGGGTACTGGGATACTACAGTCCACTGCATCATGCCCAGAGTGGCTGAGATCATAGAGGTGGTGATGTATTGGGGAGTCTGCCTTCCATGGGCCAGTGCCCCCGTGTGTGTGTGTTGGAGGGGTTCGACTGGGTGCTGGGGTGGGTAGTCCTGGGCAGCCTGGAACTATGGCTGCTGATGGTGTGGTATGGTGGCATGGGACACATAGGGACTTATGGCAGGGTTTCTTGGGCATACCAGCTACCCCCCACATGCCCCGGTGTGCAGCTGTATGTGGCTATGTGCATGCCGCATAGTGCTGGCATGCCCCCTGCCCACCCTCTGCATGTTGCGATCCATGCGGTTGGGGTATCGAGTGCATTGGGGCTGTGTGCCCCATTTTGTGACTTCCATGCAGGGTGCACAATGGGTGAGGAATGTCTCCACACCTCACATACGTGGTGCGGAGGCACTACGCATCTTCGAACATAGGAGTCATTATGTTCGCATTGAGCAAGCACAAGGGAGAACATAAAAAGTGACAGGATGAGGGGTAGTGGAAGGCAGAAATTTTGGGAGAAGCTGAGAAACAAGATCTAGGTGAAACTTCAACCATGCACAGAAATATCCATAGGCTCCACATGACAGCACTAATCAGAACATCAGAGAAGAAAAAGAGGTGGTGCAGCCTGCTGACCATGACATTACTAACCAAATGGGCAAAATAGGGGTCTAAAAGGGCACTAGAAAAGCGTTTGGGGAGGAATGATGGGAACAGGCAATGGGCCAGATTTTCAAAGGTTGGCAGAGGGTTTGGGGCAAGCCCTGCATCAAACCCTATCATTGATGCTGTCATTGATGCAGCTTTGCCTATCCCAGCGGTGCAACTACTGCCCAATTTTCAAGCTGAGGAAGAGTTGCAACATTTTCCCTGCTTTATGGTATCTGCGCCAAATCTTAGGTGCATACTCTGTGTCAGTGGTCCGGAACAGTGAAACATGCTAGATCACACAGAGGTGGTTTGGCAGGTATTGGGGGGATGCAAGGGCTGTAAAATCCCAGTACTATGCCACAAGTCTTGTGAATCATATCATCAGTGCACTTGGAGCTTGCAGCAATTCGTGCCAGGTGAAAATGCAGACCAGGACTATGCATATTAGCATTAACCAAAACACCAAAAGAAAGAGATGGGTCAAGGAAACGTGAAACCAGCTGATAAAAATGTATTACTCACCAATGGGTAATGAGGCAATCTTCTGGGTCACCAAGCAAAAAGCTACTGTTGGTAGCAGGAGTGGCTTTTACAGCAGCAGGAAATGTAACCTGTGTTGATTCAGAGCTACTGGTCCTAATTTCAAACACTTTTTCTCATTCCTCTTTCCATCTTTCCCACAACCCCCCCATCCCACTTTTCTGGTGCCCTGTAAGACCACTATTATTCCTGTTTGGCTAGTAATGTCATGGTCAGTAGACTGTACTGCACCTTTTTTTCTCTGGACTTCCAATTAGTGCTGCCATGTAGAACCTATGGGTATTTCTGTGCATGCCTGAGTGTTCACCCAGTTCTTGTTTCTCAGCTTTTCCCAATAGTTCAGCCTACCATTACCCACCACCCCATCCCTTTTTCCTTCTTTCTGTGGTTTCAGCTGAATCTATATTTATGTGTGACAATTCAGTTTTCTAATCATTGTCTTAGGAGCTGTTGCCAGTATTTTTGAGGCAGGTGAGTTAGCTCAGAATTAATTTACTGTATATACACATATCTGCTTGAGTCCTGCTCACTGTGTGATACTCTAAATATTCCAGTTTTGTATGCTTTTTCATTTTTTAATGTTGTTTCAGAATGCACCATTTTGAAACTATGGCTTTATTGACTACACTGTCCACCACTGTACACTTTTTTTGACACTTGAAATCCACCAATGATCACTTGAAATGTCACTTTCAGGGGTATAACTGAAGTGTCAGTTGCAGCTAACTCAACCCTCTGGTGAAGCAAAACATGGGTGTGTTAGCCCTGCTTTGTTATAACAAATTGGGCTTAATTAAATAATTGAATCCTGTCTGGTGTGGTCCATTTTTCATGTTGGCTCGCGCTTGAGCACGAGTCAACATATTGCAGTAGTGGACTTCCGGTGATGTCGCTCCTACTATGGCTGCCTAGCTCTCGAGCTCCCTATGCCCATGATAGTTTCCTTGTCAATCATCTTACAAATTGATTTTAGAACACTTCAAAATAACAAGAGGGAAAGCTACAGATACCTGCCATGGAACTTCAGAATCGGTTCGCAGTTTTATCGCAGGATCCCACTGAAAAAGGCAAAGACACATCAGGCTTGGAGGCTTCAGCCACGTCGCAACACTCCAGGGACGCTGCCACTACCTCCAGGCATGGTGGTTCTTGGGTCAAGGCAAAAACCAGTAAAATTAACAAAAATACATTAATTAAACAACTAGAACCCACAATGGACAACAAGTTGGACAGAATCCTTACAGAACTCTCAGATATAAAATCGGAAGTCAGATCCTTCAAGGAGACCATTACAGAAATGAGAACAGACATCCAGGGCCTGGAGACAAAAGTCACAGTGTTAGATCAGCAACAGTCCACCACCTTGACTCAACTATCCCAAATAAAAGACCAAATTAAGCAGATAATTCAAATATGCAAACTGGCCATGGAAAGACAGGAGGACTCTGAAAATAGGCAAAGGAGAAACAATCTAAGGATTTACTCGGTCCCAGAAGGAACTGAGGGACGGAACATAACTGAGTTTGTAGACACTCTATTATGAACAGCACTAATGTTAGATTCTGATTTACCCCTGGAATTTGAGCGTGTTCTCAGGGCCTTAGGCCCCTAACCCACATCTATATCAGCAAGGCCTTGCTCAATAATTATTCATTTTCTGAAGTATCCAACCAAGGAACTTATTTTAAAGAAAGCTTGGGCAAAGAGAAAGGTTTTTTTGGGTCTACACATATATTCATTGATAATGACTATGCTCCATACACGCAAAAAAAACATAGAGAGTATGTCCCTTTGTTCCAAGCGCTAAGACAGAACAAGTATGCCTTTAAAACCCCATATCCAGTGCTACTCATGGTACAATTTCTTGAGGGTCAGATAATATACAAATCAGCAAAAGAGGCTTATATGGACTTTCAGAAGAGAAATATCCTGCTTCCACAGAGATCAGATGGATCAAAAAGACTGCCTATGGGTCCCGGGGAGATAAACAAACTGACAAGAGCTTACAGATGTAGCAAACCCTGGAATATATCTGCAGCTTCTCATACAAGGGCCTGCAAACAGATTGAAGCCTGAAGAGTTCAGACATCTCAGAGACTGTGGAATCTGGGTAGGTCCTTTTCTGTTGGGGTGGGAGCCGGGCTTGTACTCTGTCCCCCCAGGTGCCTGAGTGGACCACCTTGTACTCTGTCCTCCCTAGGTGCCTGAGCGGACCACCCAAGGAAATTTTAAATTAGAATAGGGGAGTTATTCCCACAGATTTCATTTGATGGAATGAGGCTTGATGTAGTGACGTGCCCCGGGGGGGTCCTCGTGGGTGCACTTAACCATTACTCTTGTGGAAAATTAAATAAGGAGAATTTTGAATAAACCCCATGATGGTTAAATTGATATTAGTCATCCAAGCGGCTTTCAGGTGCCCTGGTACTGATGGCCCTATCCAACCGGATCATAAATGTCAGGTTTACTACCCACACCGATATCCCCTTAAGAGTAGGGGTTCCAAAGAAAGTAAGAAAGGCGCGGAGCCGGGAAGGACCCATGGACTCGCTTGGGGTGTGGACCCCATCTGAGCTGTGCAGACTCTCAGGCTTTATGAGCCGATACTAAATAATCTCGGTGTATGGGACCAAGACATGGAATACTGTGATCTGGGGTGTGGGGGGGGGGCTTGGGGTGGCTGCTGGCTGATGGTACTCTGAGAAGATACCATAAATAAAATCAAATAAGAAGAGATTGGTGCGCCTGTGGTGGGAGCCCTGTCCTCCTTCAGGACCACTGCTGCTAATAATTTGACTCGATGGTGAGAATCCATTGGATTTACTGAAGGGGAAATTAGGAAAATAAGATCCCAGTCAAACTGATACTCCCATCTTAGATTAGGCGAGAGAGCAATGAGTGTGGTCTGCTTGAGATACCCCACGGGGGGATGGGATGCAGGTATGGATGTATTCATATCTTGACGGGGAGGGCCCTTGCCTTGAGGTCACAGTTAGACATAATCAATATCTATCCATGCTGGAATGAAGATAAACACTCCTTTAGTCACTTTCTTTGATGGATTCTTGAACTTTGGACTGTCAGTGTCAGTGTCTCAGTAGGTAGCACACTCGCCTCTGAGGCCGGGAGATCAGAGGGTTGTGGGTTCAGTTCCCACATCTGGCACTTGGGTTAATATCCCAGTACTGACACTGTAGTGCAGCATGAGAGGGGTGCTGCACTTCTGAGGTGCCGTCTTTCAGATGAGACGTTAAACCGAGGTCCCATCTGCCTGGATTGGTGGTAGTTCAGGTGGATGTTAAAGATCCCATGGCACTTATCGAAAAGGGTAGGGGAATTTCCCCGGTGTCCTGGCCAAATTTCCCTCATTCACTAAAAATACCACCAACAGCTTAATCTGGTTCAAAGTCAGCTGGCATTCATCTGTATCCCCCTACCCCGGGTCGTGCCTGAAAACAAACAGGATTTGTCTAGTGCACTTACCCAGTCAACAAAAACTAAAATAAAAGTCTTCAGTTCCACTCTATTACAATAAGATTATTGCCTATAAATATATGTAACCTAAGTTTTTTTTTAACCTAATTGGTCCATGGAATATTAGTACTGGCACATAGATGGAAAGAACTTAAGACATTAATTAACAAAGTATAAGGCAGATTTCCTTTATAAATATATTAAGGGAGGGCAAACGGGGGACTACGGGAACCTAGGAGCGCCGCACCTCACGTTTTTCTTACACCCTTTTCCCTACCCACAATTCTAGGAAATAGAATTTTACCTACCCTTTATCCCCTTATTTATTTAATTTTTCCTTCCTTATTCTTGTTTTGGGATGGATATTCCCAGAGGGAGCCCCTTGGCGGTAAGCAAAGCATTGCTCCCTCGGCAACCAGTTCGGTTGTCACAATTAGGTTGGCAGAAGATAGCCACCTACAACATGGAAGTCACCATTGTAAATAGTTCTAGGTTAAATCTGGATAGGTGGTATAAGCCCTATCAGTTCCCCTGTTGGGCTATAAAGGATTTAATTTTGTTAATATATCGGGTCTGGGAGTTTATAGCTGTCATGACTGCAAGAGTTATTCTTAAATATGGTGACGGAAGGGGGAGAATGGTATAATGGTGGTTAGACATGAATACATTTTTAAGGGTGCTATAGTACAATGTAAATGGCCCAACTGGGCCAGTCAAGAGATACAGAACCATTAAGGCACTTAAAAAATTTAAGGCTGAGTTACTCCTACTACAAGAGACACACATCTCTTCTAATGAGCACAAAAAGTTATCTGAATTTGGTTTTAGACAAGTTTACGAATCATCTTATCACAGAGGAAGACGCAGAGGGGTGGCAACGCTAATTGCTCAGAACTCCTCCTTAGAGATATCAGATCATTACTCAGATCCGGAGGGCAGACTGGTTGTGGTGAGGGGCTCACTTGGTGACCAGCAATATACAATTGTGAATATTTATATTCTCCCAGCAAGTGATGCCTCTTCAATACAACAGATAGTAGATAACATATTGGAATATCAGAGGGGAGTCCTGATAATTGGAGGAGATTTTAATTGCCTCTTAGATCCATCCCATGACACAACAGCCCCTAGAATGCCCCTACAGACAGCAGGTCAGCGACATCTGAGAAGGTCGGTTAGGGATTTAGGCTTGGTGGACACCTGGTGCCACCAACACCCCACAATGCGTAAGTTCAGTTTCTTTTCACATGGTCATAAGCATTATTCTAGACTGGATTATCTATGTATATCCAAGGAACACGCAGACCAGATAGGAAGGACTGAGGTTCATAATATAAGTTTATCAGTTCATGCTCCAATTACTTCAGATTTAGACATTCAAAGAGAGAGAAAGGTTACTTACTGGAGGCTTAATAATTCCCTATTACTGGATCCCGAATGTAAGGATCTGATAAAGACAAAAATAAAAGAGATAATAGAAGATAACTCTTCCCCACAGACCCCATCCCAATTACTTTGGGATACCCTGAAAGTAGTTTTAAGGGGCTATATTATAGCCTATGCAGCCCCCCAAAAATGTAGATTTGAAGCTAACTTAAAGCAATTACAAGAAAAGCTGAGTTTTTTACAACTTGCACATATGCAAGATGATTCATTACTGGATCAGATAGCAACCACACAACAGGCTATACAAAAGTTACTTACTGCTATGTATGTGCCCCCTCCCCAAAACAATCAGGTGGCATGCTGGGAGCCCAGCTTAGCGTGCCAAATGTCACTGAAAAAAAAAATCTTGTGATGTTCCCTTTTTTATTTTTTCACCTGTAAAACAGAAAACGTTCCATTGCGGTCTCCCTGCCACTCCCCCAGCCCTCGCCCACCCTCTGTGCACCCTGCCTCCCCACACCCCCCTTACACCATACTTACCTCTGGAGTCTGGCGTGATGATCTTTGGTAGACTGGGAACACGTCTGCACTCTTCAGAGCCGACCGCAAACTGAAGAAATGCTGGTAAGCTGTATAATGGCATAAATAGTTATTTTTCAATTTTGGTGCATATCTCGGGCATTTTGGGGAATTTTGACAACAAATTTTCAACATGGGGTTATTGGAACCCCTCCTCATGAAGTCAGTCACTGTCATGGTGTTATTCAGTCCCAAAAGGTGATTTTGCAGTCACTACGCAGAATCACCTTCCGGGACCAATTAATGAAACAACAGTGCCACTGTTCGTGAGGGTGGCTCTCAAAAAGCCTATTTTGCAAATGTGGTGGAAGAAATAAAAAAAAAATGGCTATTTTACAAGCGTGCGTTGCTCTGTTTCCACGCACGCTCATAACTTTGCGAATTTGTAATATTTTCACTCCAGATTTTCAAAACTGGCATTTCTCCACACCTTCTTATGAACAGTACAGCTGTCATTTTACATATACTGGCTGAAATGTGTTTTTGCATGTGTGGCACAGAATAGCACGGTCGCTGCGCGAAATCAGTTTTTGGGACAGTTTGAGTAAATGACGGTGACACTATTCATGAGCAGAGGTCCTAAAATTCCTATGTTGAAAATTTGGTGATGAAAGTCTATAAAATGACTGTGTTATAAGCGTGCATGCACCCTTGTAACTTCGCAAATGTGGAATATTTTCATGCCACATTTTCAACACTGGCATTTTTTCACACCTCCTTATGAACAGTACAGCTGTCATTTTTCACATCCTGCCCAAAATGTGTTTTCGCACCAGTGACGCACAATGGCGTGGTCGCTGTAGGAAATCAACTTTTGGGACAAATTAACAAAATCACAGTGCCACTGTTCATGAGGGGAGATCCCAAAATGCCTATGTTGAAAATGTGGTTACAAAAATCCCGAAAATAATTGGGTTACGGATGTGTGTTGCACGGTTTCTATACATGCTCATGACTTCACAAATTTTTCATATTTTCGCTCCAGATTTTCAACGTTGCCATTTTTTTACACCTCCTCATGAACAATGCAGTTCTCATTTTTTACATACTGCCCAAAATGTGTTTTTGGACCGGTGTTGCCAAATGGCATAGCCACTGTGCAAAACTGCCTTTCAGCTAAGAAACTGATAGTGCTGTTCTTCATGAGGTGGGGTCACAAAAAGCCCATGTTGAAAATTTGGAGTAGAAATACCAGCACATGCCTACGGTTTCCAACTGTAACAACCCACCCTGCCCAGACTGACAGGCATCAGGGGTGTGACTTGGGATCATTGACTGTAATGCTCCCTAACCAGCTCCCACCCGCACCCTGCAGCCAGTGACACACATTGTGGTGTGCCTTGCAGTGTTTGGCCACAAAGTTCACCCCATTGTCCAATACTGCACCCACCTCAGTGTATTTCCTTATGGAATGAGGTAATGCCCACAGACCTCAAAACAAGGACTAAGTGATTCACCCCCATTTGTAGGCATTTAGATTAGCCCATATCAGATGTGAATGCTTCCAGTTGGGATTGAATGTAGCAGTGCAAAATCTGCCTGTTGTTGCGTAGTAGATAATTGCAAGGTTCTGCCTGTAGTTCAATTGGCAGAGCAACACCACACCCCCAATCAGGCCTTAAAAGTCTGCTTCTTCTGGCTGGTCCAGGATTGTTTTTTTTCACTGTGACCAGAGGTGCTGCTCTCCACCCCTTCTCTCTCTGGTTTCCTGCACAAATGCTTCTTCCACATGTTCCGGTAGCTGCCTCTAGCCTCCGGTTCGCTTCTCCCTGTCCCCCTCACTCTTCTGTTGTGCCACTCATAATGACCTTCTGCCCCTGTTTAGTTCCTCCCACTGCCTCCAGCTCCCTCTCCTCACTCTCACCCATTCTGTTCTCCCCTCCTCCTGTCTGCTGCTCCCCTGGCCTCCTCTCCTTCTCTGCTTATCCTTTCCTGCTTGTTCTCCCCATTTCTGATGCTTTGTCTCCTGCCCCATCTTCCTCTGTTCATTTCCCCTCTCCATTTACCTCCAGTGTTCCGTCCTTCCTCCTCTGCTTTGTTCCATTGGGGCCTTGTCTCAGCCATGCTGCTGCTCCATTCCTTTTGCTATCCCTGATTTTACCTGCTGTGCTTGGATCATCTGCCTCCATTACTGTGCTGTCTGCCTTGTGCAGACCACTAGTCTTTCCCCAACTTCCGTTCTGTCCTTTGCCCAGGAACCAGCGCTGCTGCTGACCGTTCCTGTGTACTATTACCCATGTGCTTCTGCTGTCTCTCCTTTATTCCCTGTGAAGAGTTCATGTTCATTGCTCCTTGGACTTTCCTGCTGCTTTTTCTTTTATGGGTTTCATTCTCGTTCCATTGCTTTTGGCTCCCGCCACTCCCTGCCACTACTGCACATGCCTGGGGTTGGATCTTCAGGAGTTTTTATTCTCTATGGTGTACGGTCTGCTCCCCAGCTGTTCACCCTTGACCTCACTGCTTCTGCCTCTTCTTACCTCCCCCACCTGCCTCATGGCTCAGGTTCTTGGGTTTCATGACATTGGGAACTACGGATCTCCCTTGGCCAATCAGGAAACATAGAAACATAGACTTTGATGGCAGATAAGGACCGCTTGGCCCACCTAGTCTGCCCATTTACCTACCTACAGGATAAGCCACAGATTCTAGTTAACCAACAGCCTATTTCTTCCTACCCCCCCACAAGAATTGCCTTATGTCTGTCCCATGCATTCTTGAATTCTCCCACAGTTTTAGACCCCACAACCTCCTCAGGAGGGCTGTTCCACCCATCCAGTACCCTCTCTGTGAAAAAATACTTCCTCACATTGCCCCTGAACTGCCCCCCCATCTTTAAATTGTGTCCTCTTGTTCTTGCATGTCTCTTTTTCTGAAAGATGCTACCCTCTTGGAATTTGTTGATTCCACTGAGGTACTTAAACGTTTCTATCATGTCCCCCCTCTCCCTCCATTCCTCAAGGGTATACATATTAAGCTCTTTTAGTCTCTCCTTGTATGGCTTATCTTGCCGACCCTGCACCATTTTAATTGCCCTCCTCTGGACTGCCTCTATTCTGTCTGTGTCCTTGTGGAGATGGGGTCTCCAGAACTGGACGCAGTACTCCAGATCGGGTCTCACCAACTGTCTGTATAGAGGGATAACAACTTCCTGTTTTCTGCTGGTGATGCCTCTCTCTATGAATCCCAGTATACCCCCAGCCCTCCCTATTACCTTCTCACATTGCTTGCTAAACTTAAGGTCATCTGATATGATTACCCCCAGGTCCCTTTCCTTTTTTGTTGTTGTTACTACCTTCCCCTCCCATTGTGTAATCTTCCCCTGGGTTTTTGTTTCCCAGGTGCATTATTTTGCACTTCTTTGCATTGAATCCTAGCTGCCATACCTCTGACCATTCCTCCAACCTTGCCAAGTCCCTTCTCATCCTTTCCACGCCTCCTTGTGTATCAACCCTGTTGCAGATCTTTGTGTCATCTACAAAGAGGCATACTTTTCCTTTCAGTCCCTCTGCAGTGTCACTTATAAAGACATTAAAAAGGACTGGACCCAGTACTGAACCCTGCGGTACAGCACTAGTACCCCCTCTTTCTTCAGAGTGGACTCTATTCACAATTACCTTCTGTGACCTGTTGTCCAGCCAATGTTTTACCCAGGCTACCACCCTGGGACCCCACTCCCAGGCTGGTTAATTTGAGTATTAATCTTTTGTGTGGGACTGTGTCAAATGCCTTGCTAAAGTCTAGGTAGGCCATGTCCATAGCCCCTCCCTGGTCTACTATTTTGGTGGCCCCAGTCAAAGAAATCAGTAGATTCATCTGACATGACCTTCCTGCTGAATCCCATGCTGCCTTGGGTCCTGTGCTTACTGACCTCCTAGGTACTTAACAATTCTTTTTTTTTTCTTCAGAAGTGATTCCATCCTTTCCCTACCACAGAGGTCAAACTGACAGGTCTGTAGTTTTCGCTCTGTTTTGGTCCCAATTTTGTGAAGGGAATCACATCTGCCTTCCTCCAGTCCTCAAGTACCACACCATCCTCCCATGAGTTATTAAAAGGGTAGTCAGTGGTGTCACTAGTTCTCCACTTAATTCTTTTAGAATTCTGGGGTGAGTTCCATCAGGCCCATTGCTTTGTCCACCTTCAGTTTAGGAGTTCTTTCAGAACCCTTTCTTCTGTGAAAGGACTGGGATCGACCCCCTATCAAGAGTGCTTCTGTTAATTGGATTTGGCAACTCCCCCTCCTCTTTTGTGAATACTGAGCAGAAATATTCATTCAGTATCCCTGCTTTTTCACTGTCCCCCTCTGCCCACCCACCATTCATTCTATTCAGCCTCACTATCCCTCCCTTTGTTTTTCTACGCTCCCTGATGTACCTATAGAAGGTTTTATCCCCGTTCTTAACCGAGTTGGCTATCTTTTCCTCAGTTTGCACCTTTGCTATTCTGGCTTCCTCCCTGCTTCCTTCTGCCTTGACTGGTACAGCTCTCTGTCCTGCTCCTTCTGTGTTTCCTTATACTTCCTGAATGCTATCTTTTTCTCCCTGACTTTCCCTGCCACCTCTTTTGAGAACCATAGTGGCTTTTTCTCTCATTTTGATTTGTTTATATGCTTCACACAAAGGCTTGTTACCTCTGTGATGGCAGTTTTGATGATTCCCCATTGTTTCTCCACCCCTCCATCTAGCCTGTTTGCTAGTGCTTTTCTGAGACACTCTCCCATCTTGCCAAAGTTGGCCTTCCTGAAGTCCAGTACCCTCACTTTTGTATGGCTTGACTCTGTAGCTGAGTTTAACGTGAACCACACTGTTTGATGGTCACTTGTTCCCAGATGGCAACCCACTTCTAGATCTGAGATCCTCTCACTGTCCCCATTTGAGAGTATGACGTCTAAGATTGCTCCCTCACGAGTGGGTTCCAAAACTAGCTGCTCCTACTCTTCTGTCTCCTCTCCAGCACACCTCTTCTCTCATAGCAGCAGCTGTTTTCAGATCCTCACCTGGATTCTCACACTATTCAGTTGGTCACCCATTCCTGTTCATAGTATGTGCTGCAGTTTTCGCTGCCACGGCAGGTGGCTTTCACTATTTGGACTTAGCAGCTGCAGTGCTCCTCTGTTAATTTGTCCTCATATTTTTCATTTGTCTACTCTCCTGCAGCTAGCTCCCCGTGCTTTCTCAATATTGACCCTACCTATGTCTCAGACCTCTGCCTACTGCACCTCCTGCTTGTCATTACTTCCACTGGTGGTTTCCTTCATACCATGTCCCCCTCAAGTTTGTCTTGGTGCCTCACTTCTGTTTTGGGGTTTCCAACCATGCTCATTCTAACTGTTCCTTATTGTGCATCCTATTGGGCTCTTCATGGTCTGTCTGCCACCCCTTTTGCCACAGTACCACTGCCCCTTTTGCCTTGGTGCGCTGGTTGTTTGCTTCGGCTCTTGAAGCAACTCATATTAATTGCCAGCAGATTAGGCCTTACGGTCTATCGAGTCTGCTTGAACCTCAGATCCCTAGTTGGGTGCCGAGGCCTTCCCCACCTTGTGTTCCAGAAACCCCTATCATCCATCTCCACCCCCCTGGGCCAGGCCATCATCTGATACATCCACTTTCTGTGTCTGTCCCACAATCTCTTGAAGCCCTTCACTGTGGATCTCTGAACCAGCTCACCAGGCAGTGCATTCCAAAGGTCCACCACCCTCTCAGTGAAAAACCTCCTCCTCTTTTCCCCCCTCACCCTTCCACCTTCCAACTTCAAACCATGCCCTCTGGTGATACCTTCCTGCTTTAGTCTAAAGATCCCCTCCATGTTTACCCTGTTTATTCCCTTGAGGTACTTGAAGACCTCAATCATGTCCCCCCTGTCTTTCCTCTCCTCCAATGAAAACAGGCAGAGCTTCTCAAGTCTGTCCTCATACGTCAAATCCCCTAGTCCTCGTATCATCTTAGTTTGCCCTCCTTTTTACCCTCTCCAAGAGCTGTATGTCCCTCTTCAAGTGTGGTCTCCAGTACTGTACACAGTACTCAAGGTGTGGTCTAACCAGTCCATTGTACAGCGGCAGAATCACTTCCCTCCTCCTAGAGGTGATCCCACTTATGATGCATCCCAACATCCTGTTTGCCTTGCTAGCCGCTCTGCTGCACTGCTCAGAGTTATTCATACCTGCATCCACCATGACCCCTAGGTCAACTCCTCTTACCATTCTACCTAGCCTGCCCTATATACCATTGTACCTAGTTTTACATTTCGTACTTTTACCTCAGCCATCAGCGGCAGGCTTCACCCAGCCATTCTCACCTTTCCCACTCATACAGTTCAAGCCACTCCTAATCTGACTTACTAATGGACCCAGTTGTCAAGCACTCCTATGGTTGCTACTTGCAATCTCCTTCTCTGGACCCACTTCTCTGTCTATTTCATTCCATCCAACCTCTCTGTAGATCTACAATACTTGCTCACATCGACTATCCAGGCATACCTCTCACATGGGTCTCCTGCTACCTCACCTTGACCTGCTCTCCACCCAGAGACATGTCTTCTGTGTCCATTGCTCCATGGCTCGGGGTTACCCTGTAGCCTCCGGTCTCACTGTGCATCCACGAAGCCGCATCTAGAGCTTGTGAAGCTTGGAGTGGGGTCCTTCTCCCTGGCCCATAGTGAGAATGTCTTCACTCTGGGTGAACCTTCAGTCATCCCTCATTCCAGCAATACCTCTGAATGTAGAATTTATGACTTCAAGCTAAGAGGGGTGGGGCTCCTTTGGCAGGGCCCCTTTAGCTGCCCGAGCAGTTTCAGGGGCACTCGTTACACTATTCTCCTTCTGATTGCCTTTGGTTCACCTGGTCTGTTTTGTAGGCTAGTGTAGGCCAGCTGAGTGCCTCAGTAGTCATTTCTCTCCTCCTTTGCTTTTAGGTGCCTAGTTGCGTAGACATCACTCACAACCCTCAAAAGCATTCCTGTTAGAAGGACAGAGCAAGAGCTTCTTCCACATTGGAATCTTTTCCTCTTTACTCAGTCTTGATTCTAAATTGCAGTAGCTGAGCTGTCACTAACCAAAACATCCTTCAGCCTGAAGGGAAGATTACCTAGGCCTTGGATCCCCAGAGGTTTCCTCCTCAAAGGGGGTTTTCATCTCCTCCGTGCTGATGGTCATAATATTTAGATAAGGTTAGTACTTTTATAGGTTCTGTAGTTAGGTTTCACTGTTGTATGTAGTCGGATGGTGGCATGGTTCTTCCCTCTCTACTTAGGAAGTCCTGCCCTTCTGCCTTGTGTTAGCTTCCATTCCACTAATTATTTCTTATTGTCTCCCATTCCTCTCCTGTCCTACCCATCTCTACCTAGCAACCTCCATTCCCGTCTTTGATATAATTCTGACTCCTCCCCTACTTCGATGCTCAACACCCTTTTGGGTATTCTTTTTGGGCTCCTACCTAAGCATCCTTTAGCTAAGGGAATCATTTCTGCGGCACCTACAGGTGTGAAACCCTCCTCTTGGGTTCCTTGCCATTGTACCCCTACAGGGTAGTATATCCCATGGATAGAGAGGCGAACAGCCACACTGTATCTACAGTAAGTCACATAGGCATACATTATACCAAGTTGTGTAAGCTCATTGAATTGCAAGGTCATGCCTGTAGTTCAATGGGCAGAGCAACACCATGCCCCCAATCAGGCCTTAAAAGGCTGCTCCTCTTGGCTGGTCCAGGATCATTTTTTCATTCCCTCACCATCTTCCCCTCCTTCTCCAGTGGCTCATCTCTCTTTTCCATAGGCTCCTTCCTAACCTACCTTTAGAAAAGGGAATCATTCCCACAGCACCTATAGGGGTGGAATCATTCCCACAGCACCTATGGGGTGGAACCCTCCTCTAGGGTTCCTTGCTGTCATACCCCTACATGGTGGTATATCCCATGGCTAGAGAGGTGAACGGCACAATTTATCAAAGTTGAATAAGCATACAACATACCAAGTTGTGTATGCACATTGAATTTACAATACTGTGTCATTTGCATATTGTACTTGGTTTTCATATTGTTAAATTGCATTGATAACTATTGTATGAGTGCTTTCTTTTCTCTTTTGTTGTTTTTACAGTATGTGTGTGTGCTGTTGTGCTGGTTGATGTTTTTACTCTTTGACTTTGTATATCCTGTGAATATGACTCTGTGATGGACATAGTGTTGTGCGAAATTGGAAAATTTCACTCTGCAAAATATTTCACATAATTCGTGCATTTCTCAAAATATTTTCCAGTGTGAAATTTGAAATTTCACCCCTCCCCAGAGTGAGTGAAATTTCACCCACAAATCAGTGAAGTTTGCCACTTGTGGGTGAAATTTCACAACCCGCAGTGAAATTTCACTGTCTGTGGTTGTAATTTCACCTCCTGCAGGCGAAAATTAAATTGGCCACTGGCCAAAGTTCTCCCTGGTGTCTAGTGGTCCCCCACTCCCCTGACCACTCACTGGCCCAAATTTTTCTCCCTGGTGTCTAGTGGTCCCCCCAGCTGATCACTGGTTGTAACTGAATTAAGCACGAAGACCAAGGTTACCTTGGCCCCCTCATTTCCTTTTATTTAAAAAAAAATTCAACCCCCACTCCCTGGTGTTTAGTGGAACCCCACCCTCCACCCTGTCATCATGAGCTAGCACCAACCCTGCTCCCCCAGTACCCCAATCGGGCCACCAGCACAGCCCTCCACTCACCTTCACGGCTAGCTGCCTGACAGAGGGCTTCAATGAATGAGCATGTGCTTGTACAAGCATGCGCTCATTCATTGAAGCACTCAGTTGGGCTGCCAGCCATGGAGGTAAGTGGAGGGCTGTGCCAGTGGTCTGATTGGAGTACTTGGGGGGAGCAGGATGGATGCTAGCCCATGAGTCATGATGATAGGGTAGGGGTTGGGGGATCCACTAGACAACAGGGAGTGGGTGTTGAATTTTTTTTAATAAAAGGAATTGAGGGGGCCAGGGTAGCTTTGGTGGGGATGTGTTTAATTCAATTATGGGTGGTAATCAGCTGGAGGAGACCACTAGACATCAGGGAGTGAGGGTTGAATTTTTTTTTAAATGAAAGGAAATGAGGTGGCCAGGGTGACTGGGGGGGCTTAATTCAATTACAGTCAGTGATCAGCTGGGGGGGACCAATACATACCAGCATTTGCAGTGGCCAGTGGGTGAAATTGGAGGCAAAATGGTGAAATTTCGCAAAACATTTCATGTGGTGAAATTGCTGATTTTGCTGCAATTTTGGAGGTGAAATTTTATTTCGCTGCATCTCTAGATGGACATGTGACCAGATTGATCCATTAATTTCTTTTTTTTTAATTTCATGTGTTGATGTAATTAAGCAATAAGGCATGACCAAGGGTTATGTTAATGGTCTGTTAATCACCTTCTAGGGGTGTACTGTGGCACGAGGTGTAGCCGAGTGGCACATGCCCCTAAAGGGTGATTAACTGACCATTAACATAATCCCTGGGAGTGCCTTATTGCTATTATGATAAAAAATGTTTTTAAACAGTGTTAAACCTTGTTCAGCATATGGTTAAGCTCTACATGTATGTTAATAAAAGATTAACATAAGGCTGTTAGAATGTTTGCAGCCAATCAGAAAGCTCCATTTCTCAGACCATTTTTATAATCATGCTTCTGTTATACATTCTGCTATTTGCAAAGTAGACACAAAACATGGCTTGCAAGGTCACATGTCCAAGCAGGCCTCATGGGAAATAATTAGCCAACTCAGCTGCAGGGGAATGTTCCTTTGGGAACATTTAGCCACAGATCTGAAAGGCAGATGGGAGAGTGCCATTTTGAATGCCTCAGTCATCCTGAAAGGCAGAGGTGTGGGGTTACACACCTCGGATATCCTAGAAAACAGAATCATATAATTGAACTGTGGATGTCTGGGTGTGTAGTAAGCCAGCTGGTCTGGATGTTGTCATCCCTCCATACACACACCCATCTGGGGAGGGGATTAGCATACTAAATTGGGGTGAAACCACCTCCCACAGTCAAACAGAATAAATCAGTGAGCTAAGGTTCAGCTCTCTCTCTTGGACTTGGAACATCTGAAGACCAGGACCCTGACATACAAAGACTAGCTGACTTATAAGACAGCACAGTGAGGGACGATGCTTTCTGTGGCTAGGACAGGTGAAAGATTTAGTGTAAGGATAGCTCAGAATTTTGCTGTACACCAACTGTCTGTTTAACTAGCTTTATTTTCTATTTCTTAGTAAATGTGCAAACCATTTGTTTTCCTTTAAATACATCCTGCTTGTTAATACTTGTAGACACTAGTAAAGAATCCATTTTTATAGAATCAGTGACTGCTTGTTTTATTTAAAAAGGTGCAGTAGTTCTACTATTTCTGCTGGACTCTGTTTGCAGTTCATCTCTGATGGGCACTCTACCCACAGTCATTGTGTTGACCTTTCTGACCTTGTGCAAGGAGAAGGTAAAAAGCAGATTTCCTGGTTTCTATTCTGATAAAAACCTGGTGGTGGCAGTAAACTAGAAGTCCCTGGTGAAGAAGGTTTTTATCACAGGCACTTATGAAATGTGCTATACAAAATAGAAGTTTGTAATTTATAGGTCATAAATCAAAACATAGCAGGCAATGGAGCTGTGTCATTTACAAAACAGAAGAGGCACTTGAGTTGGACATTTAGATATAAATCTGAATCCTTGTGGTTTGAAATCAAACACAGATCCATATGAAACTTTAGAGGCGTGACCTGACCTATAAAAAAAAATGTTTTAATTGTTGTTGTTCAGTAAAATCACTAATGGTTGGGAATATGGTGTGGAAATCAATGAATTTCACAGTATATAGAAACCCACAGGAGCATATATATTCTGCACCAAAGCTTTGCACTTCCACTAACTGTTTAAATTTATTTAAGGGAGCATTCTGCTAGTATGAGGAGGTAGTGGACAGCACTAGTTCTGCTTCCCCTCAAGCACAATAAGAGCTGCCACAGAGCTTGATCATGAAGTGTTGATCATTCCTTCCCTCCCTTGTCAGTGGCAGTGTCTCACTTGTGGAGGACCCATCACATCTACCTTTTAACATAGGTTAGAGCAACATAATGTAGATGAGCTTGGTACATCCAGCAGACCTGGATTTGATTCCCACAACCTCCACTGGTACACTCTGTGACCCTGAACAAGTCACTTAAATAACTTGTGCTCCCAGGATGCACTTGGAGACAAGCTCCTGCTGAGTGTGCATTTCCTGGCCAAAATTGGAAAATAAAAAAAATAGATAAAATAATAATGAGCTAGACAAGGCAGACACCTCTGTCATGACGTAGAATTCTTGGACACAAAATTAGAATGCGAATTAGAAGTAATCAATGACATGATATTGCAATATAACTCCTTCAGATCACTATGTTACCCACTTACTCCTTAAACCATTTGAAGAAAAAACAAATTCCATTTCTAGTTTTAAAACCAACATAAAGTGCAAGTTACAATCCTTCAGGCATTATTTTTCCAGGCCTGAGTGCTGGCACCATTACCTCAGGAAACAGTTAATTGTATACTGTAGTTTCTTTTCCTAGTTGTACTGTACTGCTTTAGTTGAGTCTGGCGGCAGTGGTATCATTAGGATTTTGAAACTTGAATTATATGCCATTAAACCTGTGTAGTATCAGTGATTAGAAGATTTACTTTATGAAGCCTTTACAGCACTGAACTGATGTATTACTAATCAGTTATTGAAAATGTACTGCTAAAGTTTGCAGTCTCAATGCATTAAATTTCTTTGTGACAGGAACTGATCTTTGCAAAAATGATTGACTACTACAGTTTCAAACAAGCATTTGTCAATGCCGAATGTTGCTTGCTTCTATGTGCTGTGTAGGTATTTGGAAGTCATTGGAGTGTAAATATTGAAAATTTGCGAACTTACGAACGTGCGTAGGAACTGCGCAGTGCACTCTCGTAAAACAGTCATTTTTAGAATTTTTTTCACCAAATTTTTAACATAGCCATTTTAAGACCTCTGGTCATGAACAATGTCACTGTGATTTTGTTAATGTGTCCCATACATTGAGTTTGCACACCGACTGCGCCATAGTGCGCTACATGGGTGGAAACACGTTTTGGGCAGGATGTGAAAAATGACAGCTGTACTACTCATAAGGAGGCATGGTAAAATGGCAATGTTGAAAATCTGGAGTGGAAATGTTGAAAATTCGCAAACCTACGAGCTCGTGAGGAACTGTGCAACGCACGCTCGTAAAACAGTCATTTTTAGGAATTTTTTCACCAAATTTTCAACATTGCCATGTTAAGATCTCTGCTCATGAACAGTGACACTGTGATTTTCTTAATGTGTCCCATACACTGAGTTCGCACTACGACTGCGCCATTGTGCGATACATGGGTGGAAACACGTTTTGGGTGAGATGTGAAAAATGACAGCTGTACTACTCATAAGAAGGTGTGGAAAAATGGCAATGTTTAAAATCTGGAGTGGAAATATTGAAAATTCGCAAACCTACGAGCTTGCGTAGGAACTGTGCAACGCACGCTCGTAAAACAGTCATTTTTAGGAATTTTTTCACCAAATTTTCAACATAGCCATTTTAAGACCTCTGCTCATGAACAGTGTCACTGTGATTTTCTTAATTTGTCCCGTACATTGATTTCACAAACCGACTGCGCCATTCTGCCCTACATGGGCGGAAACACATTTTGGGTGAGATGTGAAAAATGACAGCTGTACTACTCATAAGAAGGTGTAGTAAAATGGCAATTTTGAAAATCTGGAGTGAAAATATTGAAAATTTCGCGAACTTACGAGCCTGCGTAGGAACTGCGCAAAGCGTACACTTGTAAAACAGTCATTTTTGGAATTTTGGCACCAAATTTTCAACATGGGGTTTGGCCCCTTCTCATGAATGATGTCACTGTCATGGCAGTATTCAGGCCCGAAGGGTGATTTCACAGTCACTGCACAGTCACTGTGTGAAAATACCCTTCAGGCTCGAATAATGCCATGACAGTGACATCATTCATGAGAAGGGGTCCCAAAAACCCCATGTTGAAAATTTGGTGCAAAAATTCCCCAAAATGGCTGAGATGTGCAATAAAGTTGAAACCCCCCTATCTAGCCCATTATACAGCTTACCGGCATTTCCTCAGTTCGCGGTCGGCTTTGAAGAGTGCAGACGTGTTCCCAGTCCACGAAGATTGTCGGCCGGAGTCCGGAGTAAGTATGGGGTGAGGGTGGGGAGAGCCAAGTGCGCAGTGGGTGGCGCGGTTGTGGGAGGGGGTCGGGAGATGCACCGCTGACCGCTTTTGTCTTACAGGTAAAAAAAAAAAGCGTCGTTTGACCGCTTTGCCATGCTGGGTGGGCTCCCAGCGTGGCACAAGGACGTTGAGGGGTGTTCAGCCGATGGGGATTGGGCACCTTGTCGGCAAAGGACTGATTGCCACGCTGGGGTGGGCCCAGCATGGCACCAACTACTGGGGAGACGACGGGAGCTCAGCCGACGGGATTGGGCACCTTCAGCCATACAGTGCATGCGGGAAGCACGACGCCTGAAGGTGGGGAGGAGCTGCACGTGAGCAGCTTCTTATCGCTGCTCACTCAAGCGTAGCTCCCCCTTTCAACTGTATGCCACTGCATTTTGGAGCGTGTCATAGACAGCTCCAAAATGCATTGGCTTACAGGTGCCGCACCTGCCAGCACACTGCCTGAATTGGAGGAGGAGCTGACACACCTCCGAAATCTCCGATGATGGCACTATGTTTCTTGCACATGCGTGCAAGCAACATAAAAATGAATTAGAACTTTATTAGCCACAATAACTTCTGTCCATATGCGCTATTTTCTAATAACACAGAAATATGACTTAGGCATGCATGCACTATGAATACCATGGTTTACAAGTTTATTTCTGAGGAGGTCATTTTGCTGTTCATTATGACGTCATATTATAGAGGACTATGTATGGGTACCTATGAAGAACACAGTGGCAATATCATTGAATAAAGCTGGTGGGGGTTAGCCGCCCTCCCTCCAGCCCTCCAGCTTCACAAGACTAAATTACCAATGGGGTCTTCTCTACTGCCCATGTCGAGTGAGTTCAGTTATGTAGTTAGGAAATAATACATTTTAAAAACTGAGTGCAGTAGATTACTGAAATGCAGCTTTTATCTGAAAGAATGTAGTCTAGGTTTTACCTGGAGTATTACGTGTAGTGTCCTACTTAGCTTAGTAGTTCCAGTCAAGGTTTTTCTCTCCTGTTCTGTGCTGCTGGACCCAGGTGCTTAATAAAGGAATATGTTTTTTTTTTCTTTTTACATAGATGAATAAGTACTTAGGTGGCTAAGGACAGAAAATGACTATGAGTCCATCGAGTCATTGGCAAAGGAACCCAAGGGTACAGTACAAAATGGAGTGGTGCTGGAAAGCGTTAAGGATGAGGATGACTTAAGTGTTATAATTATGCATGTGCAAATACCTTTTCCAGAATATTCACCTGAATATTCATATTCGATATTCAGTATTCAAGCTGGTGTTCTTTCTATTCTGTGCAATGCCCTTCCCCCACCCTAGCTTACTTTCAAATATAACTCCTACCCTCCCATCCTCAGCCACACACACACAGTACCCATACCCATCCCCCTACCCACTGTCTGTACCCCATAGCACCCTCCTTCCCTGAGTACTCTTAAAATTGTATTATTAAATTATTTAGTCCCATGGTAGATGACTGGAACAACCCACCCACTTCCACAGCCCATTGATATCCTCAAAGCTCCTGTTTGCACTAACACACACAATCTTGTAAGTCTCCCCCACCCCCCACTCTGGCAACACTCTCATCCCATTCCCTTCCCCCAGCCCCCAATTTCTTAGCTGAAGGCAATTAACGCAACCCATCCACCATGGCTGGCTAATTCCAGAATGGACATTCTCATGCTCTCTGTAATAGTAAGACCAGATGTTCCCAAGATCAGCTGGTTTTATAATTACAGAGAGTGTGAACATCTTCATTGAGAGGGTGGCTGACTGCAGAGGAGGGAAGGTTGTGCTGATCATCTTAGGATAAGAAACCGGGTGCTGGAGAGAGGAAGGTGGTATAAGGGTGCTGCTAGGGTAAAGGGATGGGGAGACTTACAGAATTACTGTATGTGTGTTAATGCAAAAAAGTGCTTTTAAAATGGTGGCTTTCCAAGGAGGTGAGTGGGATGTGCAAGTCACCTACTGTATGAAAAAATAATTTATTAATACAGTCAGACCTGGTTAATCCATGCCTTGTTATTATGGACACCTAATTATCTGAGCAGGGTCTCACTGAAAGGAGTTTGTATCATATTAATTGCCTCTTTCATTTGGAAACCTCTGATTTCAGATCTGAATCCTGTGTTCAGAGTACTGATACCATTACTCACATTCATTTTAAACTAGATAGTACAGTGCAAGTGTTAATGAGTGTGTTTGCGACAGTATCCTTAATTAAGCAATAATACCCGAGAGGGTGGGCGGTATTGGGCAATACCGGACTGCCCAGGGGCGTAATGAGGCCCGACGCCGCAGGTGGAGGGTCTTATAACCCCTGGAAGATCCGTATTGCCCTTCCCGCCACCCTCGAGGGTATTATCATGTTAGAAAAATGGGCACTGTAAAAACATAAGTTAAATAAAAAGAAAATTAATAAAAAATAGTTTAAAGTAATTTTGAAAAAAATAGTTCCTCCGCCTGCATTAGAATGATGTTTTTGGGCCCCTCTGAAGAGTGAGAAAACATGCAGTTTGATTTAAACTGTGCTTTTATTTAAATGTGGCCCCCAGTGGACTCAGAAGACCGAGCATGTCAAAAGCCCTGCCAGTCCGGTAAAAATACAGCCCGCAAAAGAAATGAGGAATACTTTTAAAAGTTAACAGCCAACATATTTACGGCTGGCAATGTGCTACGCTCTCGCCCGTCTCTGATGCCCAAGCCTTCAGTTTCACTGTTTACCGCTTCCATGTCTTCAGGGGTCGCGCGACATCCGTGTTGTGTGACTGAAATGCAGTTGCGTTTGTAACTGAAGCAAAGAAAGTGAACGCAACCAGCAGAAGGGAATGTGTGTGTGAGTGGGAAAAGACAGAGATAGAGCAGCAGTGGCAAGTCGGCAAGTAAAACAAAACGTTTTCTAAGCCACTGTGTGATGACAGGGGACAGGGGACAAAGGACATGTGGGCGGAGCTCAGCCAATTTATTTCGCAGTTGGTGGCTTTGGATTAATAGGGAGCTGTGTGCGATTTATTTTCTGAATGAGTGGGGACATAAGCTGCTTTCTGTGCATTTCTCTATGGTTTCTGTGACAGAACTTAATTGGCTTTGCGAGTCGCACTACAGGAAATGTCCGAGCAGCACACAAAAGCGTACAGTACAAAAAAGAAATAAAATGATGGTTTGTGAATGGGAAAACAGGTATTTTTGTTTTGGGCAGTTACTAGGTGGTGGTAGATGTGATAAGAAGTAAGTCTATATGTGGGAAGGGGGTCTCACTGACTATCTCAGTAAAGTGATAAAAAAAATGGCGGTAGTTTCAAATTGTGTGCCCATGCTGCACCAATCATAAAGCAGGCTGGGCACAAGGATACTTGGCTAGGCATGAGGCAGGTTAGGGCTGGAACTTTTTATTTGGTGGGCATCTATTGAAAGTTAATGTACCCCTTTGGAATGGGTACCAGCCAATCAGATGCCTCCAAATAAAAAGCCCATTTTCTAATCACTCTTAATCCCCCTCTGGTGTGTTAAAGAATGTTGACTGCTACCTGCTGAAAAAGCTGCACTTGCCTGCTCAAATCAACTGAGGCTAATAAAAGTCAGAATGTTATCTTCTACCTAGAGTAAAACCACTCAGAGGAAACACAGAAACATGTGGACTGTGTTCTTGACATAAAAACTCTGTACATGCAAAAGGGGCAGAAATTTCTAAGCCAAAAAAAGTGGATTATTTTAAAATAAACTAAGCATCAATGAAGCATTACTAAATCATTAAGAAAGGAAAATGAAATGTGTTTAACTGCTGGGCACTTTACTTCCAAGTTCGTTGTAGCAAAACAGGCACAAACAAATGTATTGGATTAACTAGGTCTGACTGTATGATATTGTTTGTGCTGTGGGGAGGAGGGTGGTATGCGATACATGTAGTGGGTTGAGGGATGGGGTAAGGGTGGTTTGTGTCTGGGTAAGGAACGGAGGGTGGAGGTATTTTTGTTTTTGTAATTGGGAACAAATAGTAGTTCCAAATATGAATAGCCCCTATATGAGAAGGGCTCAAAAAATTTGGGAGCCCTACTATTCGTGGTATTTGAGAAATTCTGTGTGTCCCTTGTACACCCCTAGTTGTAATATCAAAATGCATAAAATTCACTGTCCCCTTTACTGAGCTGTTGGAAAGACAAACAGGAAGCTGGGATGCATAGGGAGGAGGAGAAATAGCAGAAGTAGGCAGTTGATCTTCCCATTGTACAGGGCAGTGGTAAGACCTCATCTGGAGTACTGCACAACATACTGGAGTCCATTCCTGAAGAAAGACTGTGATGAAGTGTAAGCAGCATAATGCGAGCCAACCAAGATGACACAGGGACTGGGGGAGCCACAGAAGGGAGGGGCTTCAGGACTTGAATATGTAGCTTAGGCATGCCAAACCTATAAGCTAAAGTCTCTGGGCAAGCTCGATAGTCTGTTCTCTGTACTACCTATGTTTCTTTGAAATGCTGAGCTATTATCACCACTGGAACTAGTCTCAAGTCTCAATAAATCAGGTTTCTAGATTCTTTCTACCAGTTTCATAATTGTTTCCATAATGTGATTTCTGTTTGAACTAAACATTTCTCCTCCTCCCTACACAAGTAAAAAAACAAAAAAAAAAACACTAAATATAAATGTGGATCTTGATAAAGATTTGACCCAAGGGCACATCCCCTTCTTCTGAACAAGCTTAAAGCAGAGGGTCTTTCTGAGTCTGCAGTCAGTTGGTTTCATTCTTACCTTGAGGGAAAGTCCCAAGCTGTCCAGATAGGTAGTTCCATTTCATCATCACTCCCTATCTACTCAGGTGTCCCTCGTGGGTCTGTTCTGGGTCCTATTCTCTTTTCCATATTCATGAATGACCTCTCTTCTGCCTGTCCCTCTGCTTTCATTTATATGTACATTGATGACAGTTATTTTTGCATCTGACTCCTCATTTCATGATTTTACATCACAGCTTCAGCAGGATTTTGACAATATTCAGTGCAGGTTCCAATCTAACCAACTATCCCTCAATGCCATAAATCAGTTTCCATGACTTTTGACACCTCTTAGAGACTTTACAGACTCTCCCCTCTCCCTTTATTTCACACCCCTGATGATGCTATTATTAAGGGTGTATCCTCTTTTAAGTACCTCGGGTTCTGGCTTGACTATCATCTTATTTTCTTGGTTCATACTGATGCCATTCACCAAAAGCTCCTCCACAAGCTTGGTGCATTGTATGGGAACAAAGTGAGTATCCCCCTTCTTGTCCACTGACAGATTGTTTTAAAGATTATTTTCCCCATTTTTGATAATGGTGACAATCTGTAGTGGAGCTCCCAAATCCTTCCTTGCCAGACTGGACCCATTCTTCAACTCCTTTTGTTGTTATACTTTAGATTTTTCCCCTTGTACCCACCATTGCTCACTCTACTCTACCCTTTCACTCCTCTCTTGATGCCAGGTGCCTTTCCCATTGTGCCACTTTATATCTAAATTCTGGTTTGGTTCCCTTCCTTCCTACCTTACATCCCTCTTATCCTCTCTCTTTATCTCTTAGCTTCCTACTACCTTCTCTGCAATAATACTTCCCATTCCCTCACTAGTCCTTCTAGAAAATCTACTGTTGGCCAATCTTTCTCATACCACTTTATTAAACTCTGGTCCACCTTTCCCTTGTCAATTTACTCTGCTTCTTCTGCTTTCTTATTAAAATATTTCCTTCATAAATATTCTTCTCCCTCCTGCAACTGTCCATAGCTCTCTTCCTCCCCCCACCCCCCTCCAGTTTTGACCATGCAACCTGTTTCCTTCATTACCCATTCATTGTCTGTAAGAGTAGTTCCAGCATCTAAATTATCTCAATTTTTTCTACTACACATCTCTGTTATACTGATTTGACTTCAGTTTTTGATTATGCTCCTTGGTATATTATATTTGCTCTATGTGATTTTCTACTTCCTCTATCCCCAGGATGCATCTGGAAATGAGCTGTTAGCAGCTCAGTATGTCCCTCCTGGTAAAACTTTTGAAATAAATAAATAAATACAATAGAATGTGTCTATGAAAGACCCCCTTTGGGACCAAAGAATCTGTCCTTAATATCTATTTATTTTGAATAAGCACATTGACAGTTACTGTGCTACTTTCAATGTAAGAGGTATCTTTGAACATTTGGGTGAGCATTATGGACAATAGTCTACTCCACTCTGAATCTACCTATGTAACCTAGGTAACCTTTTGAACATTACTTATGAAATGTCCTTAATATCATGACATATTTAATATGCAGGGGCTCAATAGGCAAGTTTCAAGATAATGACATGAACCTGAGTACTACTGTAGTGTTCCATGCTACTGTGATGCACATACTGAACAGTTGAGTATATAACTAGAGGCAATACACAGGGCTATGTTGTACATAGCTTCAAGGATAGCAAGCAGGGTTACAGTGCACAAATGAAATGTTCCTGGCTATATCACTACCCTGAATGAATAAATACCACTTCTGAGAAATATTTTTTTAATAAAAATATATATTTATAGGCTGGGCCATATGCACTGAGGGTTGAGGTGCTGGATACCACACCCCGTGCCATGCCGGTGGTCTGGCTTCAATCACAGACCCGTGTAGTCAGATATCAGTTGAGAGGGGAGAGGACTGAGCCTCTGAGGGACTGTTCTCCTCTCCTGGGTGGGGGGGGGCTGGTTTACTGGCCTTTTACTACCACTAGGTGGAGGCGTGATGGTAGTGCAGGTTTATGGGTAGCACACTAAGAGAGTTCTGTGGCCTGGTGAGCTGTGCATACCTCCACATGCATGCTCACTTAGGCTGTGGGAGGAGGGGCAGAAAAGTGGAAAAAGTGTGATATGGGTCTCAGTGAAGCCATGTTTGCCTGTCTGCAGATCCACACTGCTACTTGGAGTTGGTCTGCACTGGATTATATGCTGGAGAGGGTTGGATGATGGCCCTCCCTTCACATCCCTGCCATGGGGAGAATCTGTGATGTACACGACCACTCCAGGAGAAGCAGGTGCTGGTCTCTAAGGGCAGAAACTGGGGTGAGAAGACATCCCAAGACTCCAAGGGGAGAAAAAGCAATATAGAAGAAAAAAAATATATTTTGTACTTGTATTTTGAACAATGAATGGAATCCCTGACTCTTTGGATGGGAATGAGTGGGGTTCCCCTTCTTCCTGAGGCTTTCCAACACTACTCAAAGTGTATACACAGTTAGTGTCTGCATTGGGCTTCTAGTTTGGTATAAAGTTTGTTTTTCTTCAGCCCTATGTTTTTCTCACAGTACTTTACTTGCACTTTGAAAGGTCAAAAAACATTGCTGAAATTGTCTTTGGCTCTGTCTAAGGCTCTGAAAGTTGAAGGGTTTAAATGAAGAGGCAGGCCTGGCATTTGTGCCCAGATCGCTGCCCTACCTTATAAATCTGCTCATATTGAACTGCATCAACCTAGGTTCTTCATTTCATATTAAAACATGAATTAAAAGCCACATATGTTTTACATTTCTGAAAACGGCATCACTGAACTTTTAAGAATGGTTTCTGTAAAGAGTTTTTCTCTCTTCACTGTCACTTACCCCTAGTGTGGAGTATTCCATAGAGCTAAAACTACTTTCTAGTTCTTACTAAATGCAACTCGATTGCAAAAAATCTGTACTACACATTAAACATTAATGGCAATGGTTTTGAGTGCCTTATAGGATGTGATTAAAGGGTACCTAAACAAGCAGTTTTTTAGAACTGCAAACTCCAAAATCTGGCTTCATGTGAAGGTAAAGAAAAGGCTGCTGTTTACATGTATGCTAAAACTGCATTTATGTAAATAACAAATGCAGTTTCATAGCTTTTGAACAATGTAAACATCAGCCTTTCACATTCAAAAAACAGCCATGGCTTCACCCTAAGATGTCAGCCAAGTGTGTTAAGTGATGAGCAAGGCTGTAAGAAAATCACGGCAAAAATCGTTGTTTTTCACGGCATCTGCATGGCAAAAAATGCCAATTTTCACGGTAAAATTTAAGGCAGCATATGCATGGATTTATGTGTGTAGTATCATTAGACCCCTATTAAATGAATCTTATAAACTTGTATTCTAAAATGTAACAGCAGAAGCAGTACTGTATGTTGCAGGTGGATGGCAGACTTGGTTCCCTGTATGGTATTTGTACAAACCTTCCTATGTTTCGATTCACTGTGTTGGCTTGCTACAAAACAGAGGTAAGTACCAGAGTCGCTGATCCGCAGATCTGTGATGGTCAAAGTGCTGTAACTTTCGGCTTTTCTAAGAACAGAAGAAAATCGGTCACTGGCTTGATTAAAGTCATCGGTATATTTTCTGAAAAAAAAAAAATGCTATCCTTGGCACTCTGTTTATACCAGTAGACATTAATAATGAATACATGTTATTCATACTGGTTTTGGGCAACAGGTCTAAGTAAAGAAGACGTTGCTATCATAACTGCAGAGGAGATACAGTCTGCTGCATTGAAGTGAACGTTCTCCACCAGGCTCACTAGCTGCTATGTCTACTGGTATAAACAGAGTGCCAAGGATAGCATTTTTTTTTTCAGAAAATATACCGATGGAGATCGCTATGACTTTAATGATTCATTATTAATGCTGAAAGAAAATCACGGCAAAAACCTGGCACATAACAATGAATTTACGGTAAAACGAATAAATTAGTCATTTTCACAGGACAGCTTGAAAATCGCGGAGATCGTGAAATCCGTGCGTGCCGTAATTTTCTTACAGCCTGATGAGTCATGATGACATCATTTGAGCCAGAGACAGAGATCAACATATATTTCTATAGTGCTAACTAGTTCTTCTTTCCCTCTTTATTTTGAATTGTTGTACCAGAATGATCAACACCAAGTATTACCTCATGGATTATTTTGATCGGTACACATGTTAGGCTATGATTGTGTTCATTTTGTTTACTTTAACTTGCAGAAAATGTCTTGCAATCCAGCTGATTCTTTCTTTGGCAGACTGCATTACAGTACAACACTTCAAATACCTGATCTAGTGGTTATGTCATGCCCTGAATTTTGTTTTTTGTTAACCAGGAGAGGCACACTAAGCTGACAGCTTGTTTATAGGTGTGGCCTAGGAGCAGAAGGAAGTTTAATGACTTGCTCAGGGTCACACAGCTAAGTACTGGTCTTGTTCAGTTTCAAAGCTCATGCTCTCTTGTTAATCCACAAATAAGGCTTTCTTTTTCCATGTGAACCCCCTGCACCTAGCCTGCCTTCTGTTGAACCCCCCACCATCCATACCCTGTCCTTAGTACTGCCTGGGGCCACATATGAGCTTGCGGCCTCATGAAGAGAATTATCACACCTCAGATTGTAATCTTGTACCTCAGAGGGTTGTGCACACCTATACTGATATGTATCATAAGCTGGCACTGTTAAAAAATGCCTCCCAAATCACTCTCCAGTTCACATTCTTAATGTCTGACTTCTGCTCCCACAGTAAATATTAAGTGGATCACCACCCTTCTGCACAGTGATGGTAGTATGTACAGTTCCCTGCTGAGTTTTTTTCTCACCTTCCCAGCAATTTTTCTCCAGTACTTTTCTGTGCTCTACTCCACAATGCGAGTTGACTGGCTACCACCCTTCCAAATCTTGAATGAGCTATACACAACTCCCTCAATACTGTCCTAACAAATATCAACATCCCCCCCCCCCCCGTAAACTCCCTACACTGAATTCAAGTAACAGTTTAGGTGGAGCACTGCCACTCTGAGTATTTGTCATTGTTGGCTACTGTCATACTCATTCAGGTAGTGAGCACAATGCTGGCAACCCCACATTTCAGATCTCACAGTGATCTGCTCAGCGTCCTCCTTCATGTCTTCAACTAACCTGAATATAGCTATACCCCGCTGGAATGGCCTCTTCAGTTCCTCTCTGGCATTCATTCTTCTCACCTGCTCCCCACACCAAAAAATGGTGAGTTCACTACCCGTCCGCACCATGAATGTGGTTAATACAGTCTCCCATGTTATAGTTGCATTTCAATAATAAACATGATCTTCTGGTAAGCCAGGCTGATAGCAGCATGGCATAAGTGGAAAAATAGGCTTTCCTACTCATATAAGATCTAAGTCACCTATGATTAGGCACTATTAAATGATGTGCATAATGATGTACACACCTGTGATTTAATGGTGCCTAATCAAAGGTAGCCTAGATATTTTAAGGATAGAAAAGCCCATCATTCCCCTTGTTCCCTGCTGATATGAGCCTGCCTTACTGGAAAGATATTTTTATACTTGATATGTCAAAATAAAACGGGAACTGTACTACTTGCATTCATTAAGCAGAAGGGTGATGGGCTTATCAGTTTTCAGTCTGAAGAGGAATAGTGAAGACTGAATACCAGAGGAGGACTGAGAAGGCCACTCTTGCAAGGTACTGCTATATTCAGGGAAGGGGAAGACAGAAGGAGAGAAGTACGAGCAGATTACTGTGAGAAATAAGATGTGGGGCTGCCAGCACCTTGATCACTACCTGATCCCATTGTCCTGGCCAACATTCTCCTTCCTATAAAACCAGTGCATGCAATTGTCCAAGGCTGTGTGTGGATATTAATGTATGGAACAGCTGCCGCTATGCATTCAGTCACTTCACTATCAGTCTAGTATTGCTTGTAAAGTACTTTGGGATACAGTGTGTATGAAAACCACTATAAAAATGCTGATTCTTCTTCTTATTATTATTATTTCCCATGGAAAAAGAGGACAAGACAAGCATATATCTGAGTTTCGAGAAAGTATGAACTTTAACATTGGACTGCACAAGAACCTTGCTACAAAAAAAGTGGTGGCTGTAAGGGGTGGTGAAGGGTGTGGCTGCAACCCACCCCCCACATAGTAATGTACTTGCTTGCAGCTGTTGCTGCATTTCACTTTGTTGAAGAAGTCTGATTTATTGATTGTACAAATATTTACATTCAAACTATGGATTACATTTGTAGGTTCTGTCAAAAACGTACTAGAAAAGAATAATAGCAGAAAATATAAGGGTTTAATAAAAATGTTAAAAAGTGCATATTAAGCATGCACACCACCCCAGCACTCTCATTGTAGCACCCTGGATCCATTATAACCACTAGACCACCAGGTTATTCAAGATTTGTACTTCACTGTGGTTTGCCACAGAGAAAGTCGGTTGGATTAAAACACATTTTCAGCATGTTATAGTAAACAAAATGAACAGAACCATAGCCTAACATGTACATTATACAAAATAATGCACATGCTTTTGACCATTTGAGTGAAACACTTCTATACAAAGGGAAAAAAGAACTAGTTAGCACTACAAAGAGCCATCTATCTCTCTGACTTTGGCTCAGATGATGTCATCACATTTCATTTGGCGGCCATTTTAGGAAGCAGGTAAGACAGTTTTTTTCTAAATTGGAAGGCTGATTTTACAATTTTCAAATGCTCTGGAACCACATTTAGGTAAATTATTTAAATGTAGCTTTAGCATTAATGAATACAGCAGCCTTTCCTTTAGTCACCTACGGAGTCAGATTTTTGAATAGTTTGTTGTCAAAATGTTGTTTAGGTATCCTTTAAACAAAAGGCATTTTTCTTGTTGAGACTAGAGAAATTATGTACTAGCACTAATGTAATAGCAACAAACTTGGCAGTGCTTGCTTGCTTTGTTGTTAAAACTAGTTTTAAATGTAATACATGAACCCCTACGTATATAGAGAGGCCATGAATAAAATGCAAATTTTCATACAAGTAAGCCCTTAAGATTTCGAGTGTGCAGGTCTTTTGTAGTGCACATCAAAATGTTTTACGTTTAGAACTGATTCTAGTTCAGGTTGGTGATTAGCTTTTGTAGAATGAAATAAGCTAGCTTTGCCCACAAGTATGTTTAATGTCAGCAGGCCAGCAGATGGCAGTGATGTGTTTGTTTTTTTTTTGCTTTCTCATACCATCACTATTGCAACTTTGCAAGTGACTGTGTATATGTAAACTAATAGTTATCATTCAGTTAAAAACCTGCAGAAAAGGACATCATCTGGGGAGTGTCCAGTGGGTCCATCACTATTTTGGTTCCTCTGTGTTAACTCTCAAGGCCTGCTTCAATATAGTACATGCTTCTTTCTCTTTGCTATAGCTTCCTATCCAAGTAGGCTTTATTCTTTACTCTGAGGAGCTTCTTATGGCACTGTTTTGGAGTGGGCTCTGCCTCCTTTTCTTTAGGCAATTGTGTGCCCTTTTTTTTTACCTGGGCACTCTGTTTTCCAGTCTCAGGACCCCCACCACTCACTCCTTATTTCATTAATAATCCTCTAGTACCTCTTTTCAGAAGGAATTCCTTATTGTCTCTTTTATTCTGGGCAGCCACTTACCTTTCCTTTCCTTTTGCTGAGCACCCTGCAGGTCCTGGGACTACTTTGGGTTGTCTAAATTTGGTGAGGCTGCCTAATTGCACTTTGAGGGTTATGGCTTAAGAGCTCCTGCTGCCATGTGCTTTGGTGCATGTGCATGGGAAGGTACCTTGTGCCCCCTCTATCTGCTGCTTAAGAGGGTATTAGTCAGACTTTAAGTTTAGAGCTTCAGAAGGCTGCAGATTTGAACATTACTGCAACCCAGAGAACTTGGGAAAGGTGCTAGAGTGCTGGATGCTTCTTGTCCCTGGACCCCAGAATTCAACTGATACAAAAGAAAATACAGAGTAAGTGGCAGTGACACACTTCATGGGCTAAGCTGGTACACATGGGATTTAATGTTCTAAATGAGTGTTTGGGATACAGATATACCCCCTGACACATTTACCATATCCTCTGGGAGTGTCTGATCATGCACTCATTCTGGTTAGCTGTCACTGGAGTAACCAACTCCATTATGGTAGAGGGGGCACCCACTAAACCCTCCTTATGGCTGCAAGAGATGTGATTCAGCTACTGAGCCAAACTGTACTATATTCTAAACTTTACTTGGCCATAGAAGCTAAACGCCAGCTCCTATTACTATGGAGACAGCCAGAAGGCCCCACTCTATCCAAATCAAAAGCAGAGGTCACAAGGATAGTGGGATTCCTCAGGATCTCCTTTACAGCAACAGGTAAATTGACCAAGTTCCAGATAGCATGGAAGTCCTGTCTAAAAATATATGGGTGGCTGCACACAGACAATAGGTACATGGTATTCTTCATCCTCTCATTCCTTGTCTATTGCCACATCTACATGTGCTATCCTCATGTGCCCATGAACACAAACTAATCAGAGTGGTGTTGTCCCCAAGGCAAGGATGCTACTGGGCAACACCATGAGCAACACTAAGGAGCACTTGCAACTTTCCATCACCCCTTTCTATTACCCATCTTCTTCTTACTCTGTCTAACCCCATTTCCTAAATGATTTATATGGATGTGCCGCTAGTCAGGATATGGTTTGCCATGTTGAAAATTTCCTGACATGCAGAGAACAGGTGTTCTAAATAAGTTACGAAAAATGTTCTCTTTGCTATTCTCTCTCTCTCAGTCACAAATGGATGGAAGATACATCTGTCTATCCAGTTTACTCATACTTCACTGTTATTTTGGATACACTTGTTATAGAAAAATGTGCCAAGCCTTATGATATTAATTTGCTGACAGGCCTATTGAAGTATACTATAAGTTAAAATTAAAATATAGTAGTCACAACTGGGGATATTCATCCTCATGCTAACAGCTACAACCATTGTGTCCTGGATATGTTATGTTACGAACTGCACTCTAGTAAGGCACAATTAACTATATGCAAAGTCATTTATTTCAATGTACTCTATCAAACTATAATAATATGTAGAGTAAAATTATCTTATTTTTTTTAAATCTCTTCAGTTTTTAAAATCCAATAAAATAGTTGAAATTAAAAAAATATATAAGCATTGCAAGATGAGTTCAGAGGAAAGCTTTCATTGCCAGAGCTGTGCAGTTCAGTGACGTGGTGATGCCAATACCTGTACAGCGATCAGGTGTCCACCTTGCAGGGTCACACCATCAGCTACAGCTGCGACCAGCTTGAACTTTTGCCTTTTGTAGTCTATACTACAGTAAATCCATGGACTGCCTGTAATGTATTTTTATATTTACATCAGTCATCATTCATCACTAAATATACAGCATAATGCCTTTTTTGGTACTAGTTTAATGCTATTATTACACTAGAGTTATACTCTGCATAAACTGGAGCACATTTACTGCCTGTAATTGTTCTGAACCATGTTCTACTAGACTAGGAACAAAGATCGCTTAATGACTTTGCTGCTATTGGGAAATGTCATTGCATTATCTCATCCAAGAACTGCAAAGTATTCTTTGCTACTTACCACTGGCCTAAACTGTGGTTTAGGTAGGTTGTGGCGAAGTGGTACTGGTCACCTCTGTAGGTGTCCTTAGCCCCTGCCATGGGTGGTGTCAGGAGAAACATAGAAACATAGACTTTGATGGCAGAGAAGGACTGCTTGGCCCATCTAGTCTGCCCATTTCTCTACCTACAGGATAGGCCGCAGATCCTAGTTAACCAACAGCCTATTTCTTCCTACCCCCCACAAGAATTGCCTTATGTCTGTCCCATGCATTCTTGAATTCTCACACAGTTTTAGACCCCACAACCTCCTCAGGAAGGCTGTTCCATGCATCCACTACCCTCTCTGTGAAATAATACTTCCTCACATTGCCCCTGAACCCCCCCATCTTTAAATTGTGTCCCCTTGTTCTTGCATGTCTCTTTTTCTGAAAGATGCTACCCTCTTGGACTTTGTTGATTCCACTAAGGTACTTAAAAGTTTCTATCATGTCCCCCTCTCCTTCTTTCCTCAAGGGTATACATATTAAGCTCCTTTAGTCTCTCCTCATACGGCTTCTCTGCAGACCCTGCACCATTTTAGTTGCCCTCCTCTGGACTGCCTCTATCCTGTCTATGTCCTTCTGGAGATGGGGTCTCCAGAACTGGACACAGTACTCCAGATGGGATCTCACCAACTGTCTGTACAGAGGAATAAAACTTCCTGTTTTCTGCTGCTGATGCCTCTCTATGCATCCCAGTATCCCCCAGCCCTCCCTATGCCTTCTCACATTGCTTGCTAACCTTAAGGTCATCTGATATGATTACCCCCAGGTCCCTTTCCTTTTTTGTTGTTGTTACTACCTCCCCCCCAATGTGTATTCTTCCCCTGGGTTCTTGTTTCCCAGGTGCATTATTTTGCACTTCTTTGCATTGAATCCTAGCTGCCATACTTCTGACCATTTCTCCAACCTTGCCAAGTCCCTTCTCATTCTTTCCATGCCTCCTTGTGTATCAACCCTGTTGCAGATCTTTGTGTCATCTGCAAAGAGGCATACCTTTCCTTCTAGTCCCTCTGCAATGTCACTTATGAAGACATTAAAAAGGACTGGACCCAATGCTGAACCCTGCGGTACCCCACTAGTAACCCCTCTTTCTTCAGAGTGGACTCCATTTACAATTACCTTCTCTGTCCTGTTGTCCAGCTAATGTTTTACCCAGGCTACCACCTTGGGACCCACTTCTAGGCTAGTTAATTTGACTATTAATCTTTTGTGTGGGACTGTGTCAAATGCCTTGCTAAAGTCTAGGTAGGCCATGTCCACAGCCCCTCCTGTGAGGGTTGATTTGTTGTCCAGTGAGGTCTAATTCTCATTCTCCAGTTGAAGCTGCATCTCTGGTTTTGTTCTCCGGTGGTGGAGATAATGGATTCGGGTTTTCAATGTTGGTGCCCACTGAGCCTGAACCATCCCTTCACATGCTTCTGGGACTGGTAAAGTGGTAGAACTCTATTGCCAGCTGTGTTCTATATGCAACTACCTCATTTACTAGCTGTATCTGCCTGAGTGTCCCTTTAGCTATGTGGTGCCCCAACATCTACGGTGCCAACTGTGTCAGCAGTATCCTGTAGGAGTATAAATAGAGTCTTGATCTGTTTGTTATAATCCCTTATTATCACATGACATTTTTCCTTAGAGATAATAATCACAGCCATGGATAGTGCAAAGCAGGGTGCCCAGTGGAAAGGGACAGCTTTCCCTTAAACTTTGTGGATCTTTCTGGTTTCAAATATCATGTGATCCATTACATACAAACATAAAAACATACGAAATTGGCAGCAGAAACAGGCCTCCCAGTCTATTGAGTCTGTTCGAGTGTGTAGCTAGCACCTCATCTCATAGCTGCCCCTCCCATCCCCTCTCTTCCCAGTATCCCTTCCCCTTCCCCTGTTCCAACCCCTCTTGAAACTGCCCACCATCTTACAAGACACAATGTCGTCTGGTAAGGTGTTCCATTTGTCCACCACTCTTTCAGTGAAAAAATGTCTCCTCATCTCCCTTCTGAATCTTTCCCCCTCAAATCTCAGTCTGTACCCTCTTGTGTCCCTTCCCCTTCTCATCTGGAAAATCCCTTCTGTGTTGGTCTTGTTTATCCCCTTCAGATACTTAAAGGTCTTGATCGCATCCCCCCATCCTTCCTCTCCTCCAGTGACTACATATTCAACTCTCCCAGCCTGTCCTCGTAGGGCTTGCTCTCTAATCCCTGGATCATCTTTGTGGCTCTTTGCTGCACCCCCTACAACAATCGGATGTCCTTCTTGAGGAATGGGCACCAGTACTGCATGCAGTACTCCAGGTGGGTCCTGCTCGATGACCTATACAGGGGCAGGATAACCTCCCTCCTTCTGGAGGAGATCCCTCTTGCAATACACCCAAGCATTTTGTTGGCTTTTGCTGCCGCCTTCCTGCACTGAGCAGGGTTGTTCATGCTCCCCATAATGATCATTCCTAGGTCCTTCTCCTCTTTGGAGCTCCCCAACTGTACCCCATTCAAGTGATGATCCCTCCCCTTATTCCTGGCTCTGAAGTGCAGAACCTTGCACTTCTTGGAGTTGAACCCCAACTGCCATGTTTCAGCCCACTCCTGCAGCTTAGTCAGGTCCTCCTTCAACCCTTTCCACCCCTTCACATCATCAACCACCGCTCCCATCTTGGTATCGTCTGCGAACAGACTGATCCTGCTCCTGATCCAGTGTGATATCTGCAATATCATTGTATCCACAATGATATTGCATTACAGTTGGACTTCGTTCATTTAATGACTTTGAATATTTGGTGCCCCATTCTAGAACTGTTAAATGCAGCCATGAATACTTGGCTCATTCTAGAACTGTTAAATGCAGCCATGTTTTTGCTACAAGTGCTCCTAAGCTATGGAACTCCATGCCTATTAATCAACATTAGAGTCAAGGCCTCTTGTGTCATCTCGGGCTATTTTAATTTGGTTGAAAGAAAGGGAATCAGACTTGTGTATGTGTCATTAATCATGTTTATGTTATCACACAAACAAACAGAGCCCTGGTGGCTCATTTCCAATTGTGATCTGGTAGAGGGGGAACAGGGGCAAAATGGACAGTGAATTACTGACAAATACAGAGTGCCATAAACAAATAAATATATAGGCAATTATATAGGAAATAAAAAATGAACAATAGTTATATACAGTAGATACAATGAGTATGTTTTAGGTCCCCTTTTTATATATCATTAACTTATACTGTTTACTGTATGATTCAACTGAGCAAGAAAGGATGTCATTGTAAACGAGTTCCTTGGCACCTATGTGACTTGTCATCATCATTGTTTATATTTTAGTAAACTAAAATTTGAATTTAAATTTGGAAATTTGAAATTGACTGGTATGCTATTATGCAGTCATTCGAAACCTCACTAGAGTGGTGACTGAATTGAACTGATAGGAGACTTTCTCATGTAAAGTTCATAGCTTGAATTAAAGCTTCCACTGGGTATAGGCAACAGAGAATGGTGGTAAATGGAGTTCAGTCTGAGGAAGGAAGGGTGACCAGTGGGTGCCTCAGGGATCAGTGCTGGGACTTGTCCTCTTTAATGTCTTTATAAGTGATATTGCAGAGGTGCTGGAAGGGAAGGTCTGCCTCTTTAAGGATGACACCAAAATCTTCAATAGGTGTAAAACCTGGGAGAGGGTCTGGAAAGGATGAGCAAAGACCTGAGAAAACTCAAGGACTGGTCAAGGGGATGGCAGCTGGGTTTCGATGTGAAAAAGGGCAAAATAATGCACTTGGGGCATAGTAACCTAGAAGCAGAGTACAAAATGGTGGAGTGGTATTGATGTCCACCAAACAGGAAAGAGACCTGGGGTAATCACATCTGATGACCTAAATGTGGCCAGGCACTATGACAAGGCAGTTGAGAGGGACTGGGGATGCTGGGGTGCATAGGGAGGGTATCACCAGCAGCAATATGGAGGGAGTGTTGCCTCTGTATAGATTACTGGCAAGACCACACCTAGAGTACTGTGTCCAATCTCCGGAAGGACATAGACAGAGCTGAGGTGGTCCAGAAGAGATCAAATAAAATGGCACAGGAGACAGCTCTGTGGCCCCAGGCAATGGGGGTTTGCCTGGCACCCTGGCTACCTGGGTTCCCTCCCTTCCAAGCCCGGGATGACAGGAGCAGAGACTGGCAGGAAGGGTTAGGAGCATCCCTTGGATGCTTTCTTCTGGGGGTGTGTGGGTTGGGTGCCAGCCTGCATCAGTGGAGGGCAGCTTCTGGCAGCAACACAGTAGCAATGCATATTGTGGCGTGGGTGACCACGCACCATAGTGTGTCAGTCTAGAATGGCACGAGAGTGGCTTCAGTCAGGTAGGGGGTGAGAGAAGGGCCAAAAATGGAAAATGGCTGCCCGACTGACCAGATGACTGTCACTGGGTCCCCCACTGCCACAAAGCCTTGACAGAATGCCCTGTCAAGGCTGCACCCATAGCCCCATGCCTCAGATCCAGAATGGAGTGCCAGTCTCCCCTCCCTGTCCTCCCAGGGGAGGGGGCCCCCCTATTGAAGGGATATGACCAGGCTGTTTGAGGGCATGGAATCGGGTTAGCAGTGGATGGCAGGAGGGAGCCTGATCTTGCCAGTAGGTCGGGACCTTGGTGGCCCGAAGGAGTGGTCAGTCGGGTGGAGGGGAAGGAGTGAGAAATGAATGGTGTAGGGTATGCATCAAAACCTGATAAGGAGAGACTAAAAGGGCTCAGTATGTACACCCTTGGAAAGAGGAGGGGGGCGGAATATGATAGACACCTATAAATACCTCATGGAGGTAAATAAGGTACAGGAAGGAAGTATTTTTTAGATAAAAATGTGCTTAAGAACAAGGGAACATGCCATGAATCTGGAGGGTGTAGACACAGGAGAGATATGAGGAGGTATTTCTTCATGGAACAGGTGCTAGATTCCTGGAACAACCTTCCAGCAAAGGTGGTGGGGACAAAAACAGTTCTGGGGTTCATCAATCCATGGGATAGGCATAAGGGAATTTAAGTGGAAAGGAAGGAGTTGGGGAGGGTAAAGAGCCAGAGATCAAGTAGGGTCTATTGTGATATTGTAGGTAGGGTAAAATGGGTGGACTGTGTGGGCGAAGAGGTCCTTACCTGCCATCAAATTCTGTTTCTGTTTATATATTTCACTGTTCTGTGGTTTCTGTCATCTGTTGTCTGTCTGTAGTAATAAAGGATCTTCTAGATTCAGCAGATTGTGTTGGCATTTATGTTTATTTCTATTGTTACTACTATGATGCGTAGTTCTCTGATGGTTGCTGTTTATTAGATCCAGGATTCCATTAGTACTAAACATTAGTTCATTTGTGGTGTGCGTCCCATCATTGAGAGTCAAGGGTAATAATTTCTATCATTGCTCAAAAATACCCCAGGCCTGGGGGGGGGGGCTTAATCCTCTGATGCTCTTTCCTTGGCATATCCACTTTTACAGACTCTAGAGCCTCATTTACTCAGTTAGCTCCATTGCCCCTTCCCCTGAGCATTCTCAACCAACCCATTCCCTGTCAAAATCTTCTATTTCCCCTTTCCACTGGGCACTCCATTTTGCCTTTTTCCACACTGTGACTGTACCATGTTCTTCCTTATTCCACTCTTTCTATTATAGTTTGGTGGGGATGTGACTTACTGCCATCACTGTACAAGATTTGTCTCCCAGCCTGCCCCCACAAATTAAAGCAGCACTGCATGGCAGTGAATATTTTGACCTATGCTTTTTATTCCATTTCAGAGTGCACATATCTCCCACTTTGTATGATAGTCTTTTTCCCATTATGAATCTTCCTTAACACATTTTAAAGAAAACACTGGATAATGTAAATAGGGCAGCAGCTGCTGCAGAACCACCTGATTAGGGATTTTAGCATTACAAGAAATATTTTAATTATCTTCACGTATTATATATCGATAGATAGATAGATAGATAGATAGATAGATAGATAGATAGATAGATAGACAGACAGACAGACAGACAGACAGACAGACAGACAGATAGATAGATAGATAGATAGATAGATGCTTTATTTATAAAGCACTCCTCTCTGGAGATTCGGAGTGCTGTACATTAAAACAAGTCAATACAATACAATAATAATAATAAAATTTCAAATTCAGATTCCAGATCAAGAAGAAATAGAAGCATTGTTAAAATGCATCCATCATCTGTAATTAAAATACAACACCCAATATAACTAACTATGAGTAGAATGCTTGTTGAAAAAGGAGTGTTTTATGACCTATTTTAAAGGGCTCTACCTAGGGTGCCTCCCGTAAATACCTAGGTAGTGAGTTCCATGGGGTAGGCATGGTAGCCGAGAACACATGACCCCTGGATGCTGCAACCTAGCCCTAGGAACCTCTAGGAGCCCACCCTCTGCAGAACGAAGAACCCGGGTGGGCCAGTGGGGTACCAGGAGATCTTGCAGATAGACCAGTCCCCGGTCATGCAGAGTCTTGTAGGAAAGAAGCCCTACCTTGAAGACAATCCTCCACCTGACTGGCAACCAGTGCTGCTCATGGAGGACAGGAGTAGTATGTTTGTTTCTTTTTACCCCTGATAATAATCTCACTGCCACATTTTGCACCAGCTGCAGTCGGCAAAGGTTGCCTCCAGATAACCCTAGGTATAGGGCATTGCAGTAGTCCAACCTGGGTGTGATGAATGCATGTATCAGTGTGGGCAGGTCCTCAGATGGAATCAGGGCCTGGATCCTGGAAATGTTCCTCAGATGATAATATCCACTTTTGAAAATGGCTGACACCTGAGCATCAAGTGTCAGGCTGTCATCAAGGATCATACCCCGATCCTTCACCTGAGTAGATGGGGTAAGAGAAATCCCCCCAGCACTAAGCCGGGAAGGGGTTACCTCAATAACCCCTCCCACCATGATGACTTGGATCCACCACTAGCACCTCAGTCTTTTTTGGGTTAAGTCCAAGCCAGTTTTGGGACATTCAGCTCTAGATTTCCCCTAGGCAGCTGTTTAATACAGAAAATGCCATCTGGTTACCAGATATGCAGGACAGGTACAGCTGGGTATCATCTGCATAACACTGAAAACCCATTCCATACCACCTGATAATGTCTCCTAGTGGCAGCATATACACTGTGAACAAGAAGGGTGACAAGACTGAACCCTGTGGCACACAAGACAGAGGCTTTGGGCTAGAAAGACCTGTGCCGACTGTCACGTCAGCCAAGCAGCACAAGGCCATCTCATACCATCAGGTGACTTCAGGCATGCAGGATATGCTAATGAGGGCTACCAACTAATGGCAGAGTTGGTAGACCTCATTAGCCTACCCCACATGCCAGAAGCCACCTGGTGTGTATGAAATGGCTGCAGGTGGTTCGCCTGACATGACAGTTGAAGAGGGTCTTTCAAATTGAAATAAAACACATGGAAGGTGATAAAAATGTATTTTAACACTAAAAGTCCTAATTGGGTGTGTCTGCAGCAGTTGTTGCTCTTTTTGCATTATCCATTGTTCTCCTTTAAGGCTGCTTGGCATAACCAGCAGACTTCTTGTGGGCACTCCAGAGTACTATAGGTCTTTGGGAAGAAAGGAAAAAAAATATCTAGTGAATAAAGGGCTACATTTGTTTGTGCCTTTGCCTAGTACTCCAGCTATGGCCTAATTTAGGTTTAGCACTCTGCATATACACTGCAGCAGAATTTGAATGTCATGGTGTAATGCAATGCTGGAGATGAAGGGGCAGAAACACAATCAGCCTGTAACCTGGAAAGTGGAAAGTGAATGCAAAAGTGCAGTCTCCTGCACAAATCAATCCACCAACATCAATGTGGCTAATCAGAAAAACTACAGCACCAAATATGTATGAAGACAGTACCACCCTTAAACTGTGTTCCCATATTATTTCCTTACAAACCATGGATGGTGCTACTTATATGCTGCATAATTAGTAGTTTTATGCTAATTTATTTTTATACTAACATTCCTATTTTTCTTTGATTTAGGCTTCAAGTGAAGCTTAAAACCTTTTTTTAGTCTTGCATATTATTTTGTGCATTTGAGGAAGATTAAAGTTATGTTTAGTGTGCATGAGTCAGCTGTACTGAGCTCTTAGTATTTCCATTTGAATTTATCCCCACCACTCCAAAAACTTGCAGACCTATCATGGTTTGTACTGGGTTTTATTTTTTGGAGTAAATGCATGTGGCTTACAGAGATTTAAGAAAAAAACAATACTGGTAATTAATCCATAAAAAGAGCAAAAATGCTGGAGCAAACTACCATTCTATTTACGCCATTAAGTGCATCTCTTCCATCCTTGAATTTCTCAAAAAACTTGGTTTTGTGATAACTTCTAAGCCTATTGTGAATCCTGCCAGGTATTTTAAGACATCCTTTTATAATAATTTGCTATGTCTAATTTGCGTGTTGCATAGTATTTATTTATTTTTATTTTATTTTTGTCTTTTGGTAACCGGGTAAGGCCCACTAGGCACAAGCGCCTGTTTTCAGGGGTGACCTGGGAGCACTGGGCAGTTGAGTGACTTGCTCAGAGTCATACAGTATGCAAGTGGAGGTTGTGAGAATCAAACTCAGGTCTGGTCTGCTGGATGTATCAAGCTCGTTCACACTTCATTCCTCTAACCTCTAGGCTATACTGCCAGCTATACTGTTTTTCTCAGGAGACCATTGTAAATAAGCTAATGCTCAGTTGCTTGTACCATATGACATCTATTCCTGTCTTTAAAATAAAACTCTATAATCAAATTTCTTTAATCTTGAAACCTATTGGAAAATACTGTATCTGTCTTCTTGTATTTCTTATGCATCTTCTTTAAAACTGCCTATTATGCTGTTTTGTTTGGCTATGTTTCTTTTGACTGCTGTAATGGCAGTTATATGCAGCAGGTCTGTTGGTCTGTAGGGGACCAGTCATTTTGCTGAAGAAGATAGAGCACTGTATATACTACTGTCTTGGCTCTCTGCGGGCCTGCAGTGATTAAAAAGCATTTTGCTCTATATGGCCCTTTGCTGGGCTGTGGCAGAGCAAATACATTGTTAATCCTTGTGGTGCTCTGCAGTAGATGCAAAGAAAGAATTTTCATTTATGCGTTGCATGTCATATACGATATCCTAAAGTTTTTTAGAAGCAATTTCTTTATACAAAATAACCAAGCTGAGGTGCCAGATCTCATTTTCAGTGGGATCCTGCTTAGGCTTCAAAAAGTTGAATCCTCTTACTACCACTGGTACTGCGATTTTATTTTGAAACTATTGTCCCAATTCTTCTTAATTGTTTCAAATTGATGTCTGACCCATTTCCCACTGAACAGCTTGCTCTTTTAAGGCTGCTTGGCATACCCAGCAGGTTTATTAGAGTCAAAATGGGTATGGCCCAGACAGGATAGAAGAAAGTAGACAATTTATTCTTTCCTTATGGATTTGTGAGTCCATAACTGGTTTGTCCTCTGTGCTAAAAATGCCCACATAAACTCTGCAGATGTAGAGGCACATATAATGTATATTGAAAAGGAATACTGAACTGAAGAGTAAAACATCTGAAAGTTTTTTTGTTCCTTTTCCCCTTGAAAATGGTCTGAAGGGGTTAAAGGGGGTTTATCAGACAGGTATAGGGAGAAAAAGGAACCAGAGAACAAATTGGAAAACCCTTAAGTGTTCTGGTTTTAAACCTCTGTAAGCTGTAGCAGTAAGTAAAAGGGCCTGCTTTAAAAGCCTAATGATTAAAAGAATGGTGATATCAACACCTTACCGGTGAGGCAAATGGCTGTAGTATGCTCTGTGAGGTACTTGCATGCTAATAACGTAACCTTATATATCAATAGGGCGTTCATCTGTACAAAGTGTATACTGCTGATCTACGGATGGTGATTATAAAAACGTGGAAGTACTAAGTTCTGTGGTGTCAGTGATCAGAGTGAGTTTGAGACAATAATGCAGAAGCTGTATTTTAATGGTGCCTGTCAGTAACCACTAAAAGGTAACATTTTGCTATGTACGTACATCAAAATCCTAACAGTATGTATTGCATGGAATACACAGTGAGCAGAACAGAAGTAAGCCAGTGAATGTAAAAGTTAAAAGTATTATGTCTTAGCGGTATGTGCAAAGGAGTATAATTGGCTTTGTAAGACACAGCTGTTTGTAGTGTGCATAATCTAAATAGAATATTCATGTATCAGAACTACAAAGCATTTAAATTACAGTTTACATTTTGAACAAAAAATGTCTGCTGTTCTGCTCCCCCAGCTTGCCACTATATGTGCTGCCAGAAGAATAGAGTGCAATTCTGTTTCTCTCACAATCATCAATGGTCAGAAATGACCATGCTACTGTAAAAGGGGCACAAGTAAGATGGAGATATGGCAACTAAGGCCATCACAGTGTAGATAGGTAGGGTAGGCAGGCGCTATTGGACTTTTCTGTCATCACTTTTAATATTTCTATGTATTACTCCCTGCATCCAGTACTAGACATAAGGGGATTCTGGAGGTCAGGGGTAAGGGGCAACAGACTTCTAGAAAAAAACATAAAGGGAACTTACAAGCTCAAATAGGCAGACTGGGTGGGCCATGGGCCCTTATCTGCCGACAGTTTCTATTTATCTATGTACTCAGTACTTGTGTGTTTCTTTCCAATGAGCATCACTCTGCTTTTCTTCACATTGAAAGTTAGTTGTTTTGACTGGGACCAACATTCTAATTTTACAGTCCTTTTTTTGTGTGTGCTTCACACCCTCCTCACTGTCTACACTGACACAAAGATTTATGTTATCCAGAGAGAAACGCATCTTGCCCTGGATACCCTTCCCTATGTCACTGATGAAGAAGTTAAACAGAATAGCATTAGGTACAACTGCAGCAAAATTGCTTACAGGTACACCTTACTACAATACTGTAACATTGAAAATCTGCCATACAAGCAGATTGGGTCTTGCCATGTTACCCCATAAAATGCATCTTCAGTTTATTTTTTTTAATGATAAAAAGTTAGTGCTATGTTAAAGCAACCTAATAAGCAAAATTCACCTTCTAAAACCCTACAATTTCAAGAACGTTTCCTATGCAGGCCATTGGATACATTTAGTATTTTAGAACTGCGTAAATACAAGCACTATGATCAAAGAAACTGACGGGGTAACATAACATAAAAACGTAGCAGATCTACTGAAAGTCTGTTATCGTTTTTGATTACAATTACAGTTCAACATTTCTTCAACACTGTTCAGCTATGTGGAACTACAGATCTAATATTGCAACAAAGATCAAAGAGCTTAATGATTAGCTGTAGTTTCACCCATTCAAGAGGGTTTAGGTATCTGAATGTATCTTGCACCTTTCAGGTTATCTAAAATATAGCTAATCCTCCAAATTTTAAATAGACTGATGTTGCAGTAACATTTGGACCTATACCATCTTCCACTGCAGAGTACCCTTTTTCTTCTGTTTTTAAGATGCTAATTTTCTATGTTTTGAGTCTATTTAATAATTTGTTTTTAAATTAGAAATAACTCATAGTATGCATTATTAAATGTTTTACAAAATGTTTCTGTCAATATTCTCAGCTGTATTTGAACACCCATGATTTAACACCATCATTATCATAAATATGATGAAATAGCATGCAACAGACCCTGCTCCCTGATTTTATGGAGCACTTAGGACCTCAGGGCTAGAGTAGGCCAGAAAACCTAAACTTAGACATGTCAAACATGAATTTAAATGTGACCCCACGCAAAGAGATTTGGAATAAAATTGATCAGCAGGGAGCAACCGTTTGGGCTGAAAAGGAATGCAGAATAAAGTATGTAAAACATTTTAATATGAACTGCCATTTTTTGCCTACTAGTAATAATTTTCATAATACTCTTTTATAAACTTTTTATTTATAAGTATTTTGTCCAATTCTAGTGCAAAAAAGGGACAGCAATTCTTGAAAAAATAATCAATGTAATATGCAAAGATATCAACAGAAAAAGATAACATCACACATAGGTGATCTTATATGAGCCAGATCAGTGAGGCACAGACTACTTACTGTATATTCGTGGGTGAAGTTTAGTTATTAATCCCCACCCCCATTACACTCAAGTTACTATTTTAACGGTGAACACTATAAACTGATTACATGAAAAAAAAAATATGTCCCGGAGCTAATATACTCTATAACCTGCAGGAGCGCTGTTGCCTTAGAAATGGAATTTAATATAGGTACTCAAAGTTTCCATAACCCAAGCAAAGAAAATGCCATGAGGGGGGTGATGAGAACATAAAAGCCCTCCTCCCATTATCAACAGAAGAGTAATTAACAATAGGATACAAGAACTGCATTGTGTCAGGGACATACCTTTTACCCAAATCACATACAACATTAATAAGCTCATACATTAAGCCTCCATTAAACAGATTTACTCTATTCATTATTTATAACTTCTCTTTATATGGATCCTATTCTTACTGTAAGTGCAAAATTAAGGGACCTGCATGCACAAGACAGGCACATCCAAAAAGAAACTATATATATGGTTCTATGTGATAATGACGAGTGCCGAAAGGCAACTCGCATTGTTGTGACGTCAGGGAGGCAAAAACAATTTTGCCACCTGGACATCCTTGGCACATGGAGGAACTTGCTTTCTATGGGGGTGCTGTGCCTTCCGACCCCCCCACCCAAGTGGTGGGCTACGCTCCTTGCACCCCCCTACTTAAGGATTCTCAACTCCAAGTGGGTGCATGTCGGGGGGGCCAAAGCAAAAAAAAAAAACATGTTTCAGGCAGGGCACAACAAAACTGCAGTAGCGCCCGGACCCAGACCTGATTCTGCAACCTCACACACCGCAGGCGGAGGCCAACCCCCGACACTAAATGCCATTATTTAGAGAATTCATAAACTGTAAATATAGAAAGAACGTACAAGATATACTCAACTAATGAATTATACAAGCAGGTATTAAAATCGATATTTCCACTTTCTACTTAAGAAACTTCTCTTGACCCCAACATGTTCCCAAATTATAGACCTGTCTCTAATCTTCCCTTTTTGGGGGATGTTATTGAGAAAGTGGCGGTTGACCAGCTTGTGGAACACCTGGAATCACTTTTCATCTTTGAATGTCTCCATTCAGATTTTTGGCCTTGGCACAGTACTGAGATGGCTCTGGTCCAGGTAGCACATGATCTCTTCATGGAGAGGGACCAAGGGCACTATACTACTCTTGTGCTCTTGGACCTTTCCTCTGCATTTGACACGGTCAATCACAAGGTGCTGCTGGATCAATTGCGGGAGTTTAGGGATGCTACTGGAACTATTTTGTTCTGGTTTCTCTCCTACCTCACCAGTCAATCACAGCGAGTAGCTCTCAGGAATTTTTCCTCAAGTTCTTTTACACTGTCCTGTGGGGTCCTGCGGGGTCCATTTTGGCATCTCTCCTGTTATTCTGTTCTCTGTGTACATGCTTTAGCTTCAAGAGATAATTAGATGGTACAATCTGGGTTTTCACTCTTATGCAGATGACACCCAGTTATACCTGTCTTGTGCTCCTGATGACTTCTCTGCCTCAGATACGCTGAAGCAGTGTTTGGCCAAGATTAATGACTGGATATATGTAAACTGATTGTGCCTCAACCCAGGCAAAGCTGAGGTTTTGGTGATTGAGCCAGGTCATCGGGGTGTCTTCACTGATGGGAGAAAACCTCCTTTTAGAGTTGATGGCTGTCCTCTCTCAGTGACTCGGATGGTAAAGGGCCTGGGTGTCATCCTGGATGATTGACTGGATCTGCAAAAACAGGTCACATTCGGTCATTAGGACTGGCTTTTTCCATCTTCAAAATATAGCCAGGATCTGCCAATTCCTGACTCCCTAGGACTTGTCTACGGTTATCCATGCCTTTATTACCAGTCAACTTGACTACTGTAATGCCCTATGCTGTACCTAGAGTTATCTGGAGGTTTGATGCGTCGCCTGCAGCTAGTGCACAACACTGCTGCCAGGTTGTTGACTGGTACCTCTATGACAGACCATGTCTCTCCTGTTCTGCACTGTCTACACTGGGTGCCTGAGTGTGTGTGTATCACCTTCAAGATCAACTTGTTGACTTACAAGGCACTATGCGGTTTGGGACCTGACTACCTAAAAGAGCTCATGATTCTGTACTCCCTGGTCTGCCCCCTATGCTTCACAGATGCTGACCTGCTGATTGTTCTGCCCTCACATTTAAAAAGATCTGGAGACAGAGCCTTTGGAGTAGCTGCCCCACTCCTCTGGAACTCCTTCCCTTCACATATTAAGGCAGCCAGCTCGGTGGAGGCCTTTAAAGCCTCTCTCAAATCTTATTTATTTAGAAAAGTCTATGACTTAATCTGATTTTATACTGATTTTTTGATTTTTGATTTCATCCTTTCTCTTGGTGCTTAATTGTGTTTTATTGTATTGTTTCATGGAAAGTGCTCTGAGCCTTTGGATAGGGCACTATATAAATAAAAGTTGCCTTGCCTTGCCACATATTAAATACTATGTCTAATCCGATTGGTCAAATATTCAAAATGCTTATAAGAGTAAATCCCATTACAACCATGGCTACTTACTGTGTAGTATGTCCCAATAGTCTGGATCATGTGGGAGGAAGTGACCAATACACAAACGATTTAGAAGATGGCAAATCAAGATCAGTGTCAACTGAAAAAAATTGGCTCAGAGAACTTTCCATCAAGACATTTCTACACCTTGTTGGGTTCAGAAAAAGTATAAACATTTTTATTCTTTATGAACCCAAATGTTGATGGATAAAGGATAGCAGTAGTTGCACCAAAAATCTGCAAACACTGGTTTTATGCTTGTACAACTTTTGCAACACCTCCGTTTTTTCCAGACCATGGCTAGAATTATACATATGAGTGTGCTATGATAAGTAAATTACATTTCTATCTTATGTTGTGAAGCACCCTCTCCTTTTTAGACACTGATTTTAGCATTATGATGACCTTGTGCACACATGTTTCCTACACTAGTTGTAGACTGAGCTCTGGCACCTGATTACTGGTCTGCAGCAACTACTGTTCTTGGTGTACTCACTCTGTTGGTTTTAGCCATGAGTCTGAAAAAGTGTTCCACTTCAATTAAACTCAGTGCTGCACAAGTCATTAACAAACCAACAATAACATCTTTAAAGTCAGCTACAATACTTGATTTGCAGAGTAGGATATCTTCACCACTCTCAAATTTCTTAAACACAGTTGATTCTCAAGTAATTCCATTTTCTTCATCAAGAGTACCATATGTATTGCCCTGAATCCCACTGAAGAAAGGGCAACTACAAAAGCTATTTTATTCTCACTGCTTTCAGTTATTTTAATCAAATCTTCAGTCACCCTTTGATAGCCCCACTTTTCCCAATTATAGCTTTTTGTTTATCTAGGACTTCAGCAATTTGTGCCTTGATTTTATTCAACTGAGATACCACTGCATCAGACAACTTTTAAAATTTTGAATTGGTTTTAGGATTTTCTTGTTAGAGCAGTCATGTTGCTCTTTTGCTTTTACTCAAGCTACTGGTTCCCTGTTGGTGCTTTAAGAGTAAGTAAGTAGTAAGTAAAGTTTATTTACAGTGGGATCACCCAGGATGAACCTCACTTCTAAAGCACTCTGAAGTATGCTGCAGCAGAATTACTGAATAAAGCAATGTAATTTCAATGGCAATTAGTCCCTTTTGTTATGCAGGAAACTGTGGCAATCACTTAATCCTGGCAGTGTCACATTTTCCTGAATAACAAAAGAGACTAATTGCCATTGAATGATTACTTTATTCAATAGTCTACTACTGCGCAGCATTCTGCAGGGTGTTGCAAAATGTTTGAAGGTTGGGTTTCATCCTGGGGATGCCACTGTACACAGCGCCCCATTGGGAAGGCTCTGGACACTGCACGGTAGGTAAAAATGATACACAACAATATTAAGCATAAAACAGGATAAAACAGTAAGAAACAATATAATCTAAAATAAATTAATAAGCAAATCCAGCAGTATATAAAGTTTTTAACTGTAATCACCATATGATATTTTTAAAAGATGCACCTTCAGCCCCAGCTTGAAAATCTCCACTGACGTGGCCTCCCTCAAGGGTCTTGGGAGCGAGATCCATAAAACTGGGCCCATCACCTCAAACACACAGTCTCGAGAGGATTTAAGATGGTCCCTGAGAACTGCTACGAGGCCCTTGGTGGAGGAGTGGAGTAAACGTACAGGTTGGGCAGGGGTCAGGAGGTCACTCGGGTAGCCAGGACCCAACCCGTGAAGTACCTTATAGGTGAGCAAGCCCATCTTGAAGATGATCCTCCACCTCACTGGCAACCAGTGCAGCTTGCGGAGAACCAGGGTCACATGAAAGGCCTCGGAAGGCCTGTCAGCAACCTGGCCACTGTGTTCTGCACCAATTACAGATGCCAGAGATTCCCTCCATTGACCATAAGGTACAGAGCATTGCAGTAATTGAGTTGCGATGTCACAAAAGTGTGTACCAGTGATGGCAGGTCATCAGGTGGAATGAAGGCTTTTATCTGGACAACATTCCTCAAGTGGTAAAAAAACACTTATGATGATGGATGACACCTGAGCCTCAAGTGTTAGTCCATCATTGAGGATGACACCTAGATTTTTCACCTTGGTAGATGCCGCCAAGAGAATGGGGCAGAGGAATAACCCTGTTCCCATGCTGGTAGCACCCACATCCCACTGATGACCAGACTCAATAACTTGCATTTCCATCTTGTCTGGATTGAGTCTAAGCCAGCTAAAGCAGATCCATATCTAGATCTCAGCCAGAAATATATTCAGCAGTTCCATGGCGTCATCCACCCCAGGTGCAAATGACATGTATAGCTGGGTGTCATCTGCATAGCAGTGAAACCCAGATTGTACCATCTAATGATCTCATCCAGGGGAAGCATGTACACCATGAACAGCAAAGGTGACAGGATCGAGCCCTGGGGAACTCCATATGTCATGGTCTTCAGGCAGGATGAGAAATTCCCGATCACTACCCTCAGCATGCTGCCTGTAAAAAAGGACTCAAACCAGCAGGTGATGGTATCAGTGAGTCTGCAGAACCGCCCCCAACCCCCATGATCCAACAGCACTACATGGTTTACGGTGTCAAATGCTGAGGACAGATCGAGGAGAATGAGTATTGACCACTCTCCCCTATGTCTTGCCCTGAAATGATCATTCTGCACTCTGACTAATGGTATTTCAGTGCTATGCCTTGACCTAAACCTGGACTGGAAAGGTTCATAGATGTCATAGGCCATGAGATATGCCTCAAACTGCAGAGACGCAACTTTCTCAATAACCTTACCCAGAAATGGGAAGTTAGAGATAGATCTGTAATTCACCAAGACGTCTGGGTCAAAAGATGGTTTCTTTAAGAGGGGTCTCATCAGCGCCTCTTTCAAGGCATCTGGGAAATGTCCCTCTAACAGTGAGCACTGAATGATCTCAGCCAACACCGGACCAATGTACTCAAGAGATTCCATTAAGAGATGAGTTGGTCCTGAGTCCAATTCACAGTATTTGACCTGAAACTTTAAAATCACCTTGCAAACCTTTGCCATCCCAACTAGCCTAAACTTGCTCCAAACAATAGGAGTGCTTCTGGATACACCTGACTTGTCAGCCTCAGGGCAACAATTGCCCCATTGGAGAGATTCCAGCACTAATGGAGGACACTGTGTCAGAGAAGAAAAGAGCAAACTCCTTGCACTGTGTGACTGAAGATGCATTTTTTTGGCTGCAGACAGGCACGATGAAGAAGACTATTCACAGTACAAGTAAACAGAGCTGATCTGTTCCTCCCTGCAGCAATCTCTGTGGACAGGAACACTGCCTTCTTATGGTTTATTTCCCTTTGATATTCACAGTAGTGAATTCTCAAAGTCACTCTGTCCTCCTTAGACCGAGATCTCCGCCAACAGTGCTCCAACCTCTGACCACTGGGCTTCCTCTCCTTGAGAACTCCATCAAACAATCGGGGTCTCAAGCAAGAAGACCTGAGTTGTACACAGACCGGTGCATCAAAATCATGCACCTTGACAACAGCCCCATTATAGGCTGTAACCGCCTCACCCATACTTGCTGCACATGCAGTGCTCACACCAGATAGATCCGACACCGCCATCAGTCCCTCTGGGAATAACCCCTTCAAAGGGTGGTAGGGACCATCTCCTCAGGGAATGCACTATGGGGGGCCCTGAATTAAAACTTTACAGTGCAGTGATCCAACCACATGACCAGATCAATCCTGAGATCAGTGACCTCACGTCCCAGTGAGAACACGAAGTCCAAGACATGACCATGGCTATGGGTCGCAGAAGCAAATGCTTGTGCAAGGCCCGGCAATGTCATCGACTGGAGTAAGTCCATGGAACTTGACAGGAAGAAGGTCTAGCAGAACATGACAGCTTTACTGTAGTTCAATTATACGTAAAGTGGTAAAACTGTTATTCTAGCTTTAAAGGCCTCAGAGGCCAAACTTCAGCCAGTGGCTCAATATGAAGTTGAAGTATGGTGATACTCCATACCAAAATAAATTGAACTGCCATTCTCTGCTTATTTATTTATTTATTTATTTTGTTAACCAGATTGGCTCACTGAAACAAGCATCCTTTTTAAAGGAGCGACATGGAATTAGTCACATTCAATAAAAGGGACAAATCAAATTTTACAGGTATATAAAGCACATACTGTAGTTACATTTACTAAGAGAGGGAAAAATACATTTTTGCAGGTATATTTAGTATGTCAGCAGTAGTAAACAATGTGACAAAGACATGATAGTAACAGGTCCCATACACATAAGCAAAAATGCCAAACAGGGACATATACACAATCATGTAGGAACATCAGCTGGTTCAGAGTTTGTGTAAGACACTGATTAAGAAAAGAAGGGGGTCAAAAAAGGAAGCTGATGTCATGTAGCACTCAGAAGATACAGGTACAAACATTCTTAGGGAGAAAGCACTCTTTAATCAGTCAGCTGGGTGACAGTAGCAAAGAGTTCTTCATGGGAGGGGGGAGTTCATTCCAGAGGTGAGAGGTTTTGTGTGAAATTAATTGCTGGCCAGCAGCTGTCAGAGGTCTGGGAGGTTCCAGAAGGGACTGAGTAGAGGAACAGAGGAGCCTCTTGTGGAGTCTCCTTACAGTACCAGCAGTCCCTTTCAACATTTTCATTGGGGCCACTGCTGTAGGTCTAGATGGGAGGGTGTGTTTGTTTGCCGATGATTCCAAGATATGTAATAATGTGGACACCTGAGGGGGTAGAATGAATGAAAGAGGACCTTCCCAGGTAAGAGGGGTGGTCCAGGGTCTGGAAGCTAGGCTTCAACACAGGTAAATGCAAAATTATGCATATGGGCATGAAAATCCGAGAACAAAGTATGCGATTAACAGGGAGGAAATAGCAGTTGTGGAACAAGAGAGGGACTTGGGTGTCATCATCGCAACTGACTGAAGGTGGCAAATCAGTGCCAGGTTGCAGTGGGGAGGGCAAGCAGAATGCTGGGATATGTAAGTTGAGGCATTGCTAGTAGACGTAGGGAAGTTATCATGCCCCTCTATGTGGCCCTGGTCAGACCTCATCTAGAGTTCTGTGTTCGGTTCTGGAGACCGTACCTGAAGAGGGATATTGAGAGGGTGGAGGTGGTCCAGAAGAGGGCTTCTCTGATGGTTCAAGGGATGCAGCGGAGGGTATACAAGAAAAGGTTGAGGAAACTTAATATGTACTCCCTGGAGGATAGCGAAGATAGCAAGGATATGATTGAGACATTCAAATATCTCAAAGGTATTAACAAGATGCAAAGATGGAGCCTATTTCAAATAAAAGGATATTCAGCAACTAAGGGCCATAGTATGAAGCTGGAAGGTGGACATTTTAAGGGAAACACAAGGAAGTACGTTTTCATGGAGAGGTTGGTGGAGGCTTGGAACGGCCTGCTGGAAGAGGTGGTAGAGGAGAAATGGTATCGGGTTTCAAGCAGGCATGGGATAGGCCCATGGGAATCCTGGGGGTAAAGGAAAAGGTGAAGACCAGGGGAGGAGGTGGGAGCTCAGAAACTGGGGTAATACTGGGCAGAGTAGGTGGGCCATATAGGTCCTTATCTGCCAACATTATGTATGTATGTATGTATATCCCTTAGGTTAGGTTGGTAGTTACTCAAACTTTGTGTGTGAGGCAAAGCAAAGGGTAGTTGAGTCTCTATTCAAAGGGAGAGCTGGTTAAGAGAAGCAAGGAGAGCACAGCGGTGCTCTCTGTTTCCTGTACATGAAGAAAACCTGCCTATCTAATGGTAGAGTATTTTGAGGTTGCTATGCTTATTTTCCTGAAGCGAGGTGAGTATTGGAACTCCAAAAAGGAGCACTGAGAGCAGAAAGAGTTGGCTATGGATAGGCAGGCTTAGTTTGTGAGGTAAGCTCTGTGTCTATAGAGTAAACCGATCTTTTAAAAGAGTTGCATGGTTGTGCATTGAACATGGTGTCTGAAAAGTAACCCTGGTCCAACAAAATACCATGGTATTTTATGTTGTCAAGAACTGTCAGCCTAGTTCCCTTAGTGGTAACAGTCTTTAGGAGCTTTGTTCTGTCTGATCCCTTTTCTTGACCGAAAAACCATTGATTTAATTTTCATAGCATTTAAGATAAGATGATTAGACATAAGACTTTGTTCCAGCAGTGTGAAGTCTTTACTTAGCCCAGTTTCTATTGCTTTTGTGTCAGAGTCTGATTTGCACAGCACAGCATCATCTGCATACAGTATTGCTTTGGCTTTACCACAGTTGGAAGGCATTTCATTAATGAATAGGGAGAAGAGTAAGGGACCTAGGATAGATTCTTGTAGTACTCCATTAGATATCTATTGCCCTGAGGAAAGGCATGATCCCCTTTCAATTTATCAGTTATAGCCCTTGAAATAACTCTAAACTATGAAGAGGAAAGATGGCCTAGGCGTAGGCTCACTAGTTTGGGTAGCAGGAGTTCATGGTTCACCATGTCCAAGGCCTCGGTTAGATCAATGAATATGTCTCCTGTAGATTTTCTGTCATCAGTGGCTCTGAAGACACCTACTGTGAGGCATGCAAGGCCTGTGTCAGTTCCATGTTGTTTTTGGATTTTCATGTTGGATGTCAGAGAGCTGGGAGTTTGACTCTCTTCGGGCTGTACAAGAAGGAATGACTGCATGCCTCAAACACAGAAGCCAACTCCACTGATCCGAGATGATAAAACACAGCCTTTATTGTACTTAGTTAAAACTGAATGCACCCCTACTTGTGTTTTTACTCTATATATGCTGCCAGTTAATAGTATATTAGCCTGTCTTGGACTTCAACCAGGGTGCTAAGTATTGATATGGGGTGATAATTTTCAATTGACTCCCTGGCTGTACCTTTGTGGATGAAAACAATATATGCCTATTGCCACTGTCCACTTATAGGGAACCTCCACATGTAGTAGGGACATGTTGTGCAGCTTGGTCAGCAGTGTGGCCGGTACCAGGGTTCCATGTGACATGGGCAACTGAATAACAGAGAACCCATGAGCATGACTTCATTACAGTGAGGACAGAAATGGTGGCAATGTTTTCTAAGAGGGACTTCACCTCCCGCATCCCTCTTTGTGGGGGGCTTTTCCCTCAGCACCCCCCTTACTTATATAACCAACTCCAATGATGTAGCGCCTTAGGGAGGAGGGAAAGCATTTTCACCATATCTGTCCTCACTGTAATGCAGTCACTGAACTTTGGGCTCACTTTTAAGCAGTTGCCAATATCACCCGGACACCCTGTTGAATGCTTCAACTATAAGTAGGGGATCACTTATAGAGTCTTTGTTCTATTGTATCTCCTGAAGGAGTAGTCCATTCTTTCAGGACACAATTGACTTGAGCTCAAAAATGTTTAGGGTTTTGCAAGTTGTTAGTCTGCAGGTCTTTCATGTAGCTATCCTTGGCTCTATTTATTGTGAACTGATGGTAGAGCTACCTGTATGCCAGCCAGTTCTGTTGCTGGCCTCAGGTTTTGTGTATACCCCAAGCCCTATCCAGTAGCTTCACTAGGTTATGGTGCAGAGGCTTAGCCACTTAAAGCAGAGGCCTTTATACATCCTTTGTACCAATGTGGCATTTTTATTTTTTACTATGGTAATGAAATTATTGATCAAAAATTCAAGGGCAATGTTGACATCCTGTTTAGACATTATGTCCTCCAAGCTACATCAGAGAGGTCTTCCAGGAAAGTAGTGTAATTTAATCTTGAGTAATCCCCTAGATTTGGTGACCCTAGGGAAAGCTTTTGGGAATCTGTTGCTCCATATGCAGAAAACCAGAGAATGGTTTCTCAGGGAGTCAGACAAAGTCCCACCTGCATGGACTCTGTCAGACCTGCTTACTAGAACCCAATCAATTAGGAAGTGATGACGGAATTTGATGTTTAGCCTTGTGGGTTCCTCAATAATTTGGTGGAGGTGGGCATCACTTATTGTACTTTTAAAAGTACACAGGCCTTTGTCAAGCCAGTTTAGATTAAATTCCCCAGTAGTATAAGCTCACTGAGGGACAGCTCACCTAGATAGCCCAGGAACTTACTGAGAACACGTTTAGCTATAGTAGGTCGACTGGAGTTACAGCCAACATACAGAGGTTTAGTGTTGCCAAGGAGGAGTCTGATGAGAACACATTCACATGCTGTGGTATCTAGGGATGGCAAGGGAATCTCTGTGGCATGAATGGAGTTTCTAATGTAATAGAGTACCCCCTTCCTTTTTTCTTTCCTTTCCTGTCTTTCCGGAATACATTGAAACCAGAATATCAGTTTCATTGGTTAGTATGTTAGGCCTAAGCCATGTTTCAGAGACTGTGAGGATATACAGGAGTATACACTTATCTGGGCCTCCAGTTCTGGGATCTTAGGTCGTAAGCTATTAATATACATGGGGCTATTTTTAGTCCTTTACAGGCCCAGACAGGGTCAGTAGGGGAAGCAATTCTGAAATTGTGAGGGCTACGGCCATGGTTTGGTTCAGTGTCACCTGTGGTTAATAGCATCAGTAGTACTGACGACCTTAATAGGAGCTCAAGGGGTATGGGTCTCTTTTTCTAGCCTTTGCACTGGATGGTTAGTCAGGATGTAGCTAACATGTTTTTGTTTTCCAACATGTAGAGCCACCATATCTGTGACGTATGTTATTGAAATTTCACTGTAAGTCATTGATGGGGGGAGCTTAGTATGTAGTCCCATTGGGGAAACTGGAAGCTCCACCACTAGTCTGTCATGGAGAGCCATGAGGATCAGGCTAAGCAGAGCAAAGGCTACGCCTATATGTGCCATAGTTGCTAGATTGTCACTAATGGGAGGGCAGGGTAGTACAGTATGTATCTGCATAGTTGTTAACGTTACCTTAAAATCATAAAATAAATGGGGAGGGGTCCTGTAGTCAGTAACACTATAAATCAGAAGTGCAATATGCAGTCCACCCAGATAGGGATTTGATGGGAGTAGTGTACTAAATAGAAAAGTTAGCCGGCTTATCAGCACAGTGATTGGATTTCCGCTTGCGATGCCGGTGACCCGAGTTCAGGAATGGGCATTAGTGGGCCAGCCAGGGGGAGAAATATTGAGCATCCCAAGGACTGCTCTCCTTCTCAGGGGGGGAGGAGAGCATGACCAGTGTTTGATGGACCCCTGGTGGAGGCTTGGGGCACCACAGCAGCTGGCACAAGAATGTAGTTTGAGGGGCGGGGCGGATGCTGGCTGTCATTGCACGTCCCCACCCCTCACATACAGGGGAGAAAATTCAGTTGCCTGCTGCCTGGATGAAGCATGCCCCTCTGCTCCAATGAGCTCCCAGGGCAGATCCCTGACCTATCCCAACTCTGAGGCACTTGAGTCAGTGCCACAACTCCACCCTGAGGGGCAAGCCAGGGGGTATTGGGAAGTCTCGGCTAATGTGGGAATGGGAGGAGAGGGGGCCATGACCGAGGCTGAGGAATGGTGACAGGTGGCATGAAAAAGCATAATGAATCAAAAAAAAAAAATTATGCAGGCATAAAACTGTAGGTCACTGTATATATAGTCCACTAAGATGGGGATTCAGTGGGAGTGATGTAATTAGTAGAAAAGTTAACTCGAGCATAAAACAGTAGGTCACCGCATTACACTGTATCCTAGAGAAACCTGCTTTTTTTGGAACTTGTCGAGAGTTCCAAAGTCCTTACATGGCCATTAAGTCAGAATGGAACTAGTGCAAGCTCCAATAATAATAAATATAAATACAAGAATCATTTCTTACTTGCTAAAACTACAGAAAAATATTTTTTTTGCTGTATTTGTCCTTGTAACAAAAGATCAAGAAAAACAGATTTGATACCTTTTATCATAGATGTTACAAAAGAAAACAGGTACTTAAGCTTTCGGATTACCTTTACCTTTCGGATTTCAGATTGGATAAAACTACAACATCTTCAAGTTAAGTTGTGACCCCCCCCCCAAGTTTAAAGAAAAAAAAATAAGTTTACAAAACAAAATCTTCAACTTCCTCTTTGGTCTTATTTCCTTGAATAAGTAAATTATTGCAATTTTGCTGGACATAAACATGTTGCATTTGTGGACCGAGGAAAACAAAGGTATATTGGTCTCCAAAGGTTGTAGACAAATAATAAAAAAGCTGCCAGTATATGGAGGAAAAAAAAAACACACTAGAAATGACTTGTCGTTAACTTCTTAATCCAAACTGTGCCATTTGTGTGCCTATAACAAAGCAAGTATTGACTGTGAGACCTATCTTAAATTACAAATAAACCCAGAGGTGAGAAGTTTGCTGAAGCAAAGAAGGTTCAAACTGCTTTTGAACAAGAGACTTGAGCTTAGATATAACAAAGAGCAAACCACAAAAGAACATTTGTATTGTTATTATAATTGGGGTCATAATGAAAATTTGTAACATGTAGTTTTTAATTGTCCACTATATGAAAAATGGAGAAAACAAATTCTTGGAGATACTCTTAAAATCTATGTTAATGCACTAAATGGTTGTTTAATCTTGATTTGGTTCCCTCGGGATCAGCTTCAAGGCAATAACTGTACACAGGAAAAAAATTGTCATCAAAGTGCTCCAAAAGGGAATGATACTTCCACAAAAAGATCCTGCATTGTGTTCTTAATCTGTTTTTGTTTATTATTTTTTGTTTTTAACAGAGGATTAACAAAGAAAATAAAAACTTCTTTGGCTTTGTATAAACCACTAATCTCCAGCAACAGAAATATAGAAACATAGACTTTGCAGCAGATAAGTACGGCTTGGCCAACCCAGTTTGCCCATTTCCTTACCTATCGGATAAGTTGCAGATCCTAGTTTTGCCAACAGCCTACTTCTTCCTACCTCCCACTAGAATTGCTTTATGTCTGTCCCATGCATTCTTAAATTCCTCCACTGTTTTTGACCCCACAACCTCCTCATGAAGGCCATTCCATGCATTCATCGCCCTCTCCATGAAAAAATACTTCCTCATGTTGCCCCTGAGTCTTCCCCACTCTATCTTCAAATTGTGCACCCCTGGTTCTTGCACATCTCTTTTTCTGAAGAATGCTACCCTCTTAAACTTTTCTTGATTCCTGTGAGGTACTTGAAAGTTTCTATCATGTGCTCCCTTTCTCTCCTTTTCTCATGGTTATACATATTAAGATCTTTTAGTCTTTCTTCGTGTGGCTTCTGGTGCAGACCCTGCACCATTTTAGTCACCCTCCTCTGTGTTGTCTCCATCCTGTCTATGTCCTTGTGGAGATGGGGTCTCCAGAACTGCATGCAGTACTCCAGATGGGGTCTCACCAACTGCCAGTACAGAGGGATAACAACTTCCTGTTTTCTACTGGTGATGCCTCTCCAAATGCATCCCAGTATCCCTCAGCCATCCTTACTTACTTCTTACATTGCTTGCCTACCTTTAGGTCATCTGATAGGACTACCCCAGGCCCCTTTCCATTTTTGTTGTCATTAATACCCCCCCAACTGTGTACTCTTCCCTTGGGTTTTTGTTTCCCAGGTGCATTACTTTGCACTTCTTTACATTGAATCTATGCTACCATACTTTTGACCATTCCTCCAACCTTGCCAAGTCCCTTCTCATCCTTTCCATCTCCCTTGTGTATCAACCCTGTTGCAGATCTTTGTGTCATCTGCAAAGGGGCATATGTTTCCTTCCAATCCCTCTGCAATATCACCTATAAAGACATTAAAGAGGACCAGTCCCAGTACTGAACCCTGCAGTACCCCGCTAGTAACCCGCCTTTCTTCAGAGTGGATTCCATTTACTCTTACCCTCTGCATCCTGTTGTCCAGCCAATTTTTTTAACCAGGTTATCACCCTGGGACCTACTCCCAGGGTGGTTAACTTGTTTATTAATCTTTAATGTGGGACTGTGTCAATTGTCTTGCTAAAGTCTAGGTAGGCCACATCCATAGCTCCTCCCTGGTCTACTACTTTGGTCATCCAGTCAAAGAAATATATTAGGCCTTCCTGCTGTGAATCCATGGTGCCTTGGGTCCTGTGCCCCACTGGCCTCTAGGTGCTCAACAATTCTTTCTTTCAGAAGTGATTTCATCATTTTCTCTACACTGAGGTCAAGCTAACAGGTCTGTAGTTTCCTTCCTCTGTCTTGCTCACACTTTTGTGAAGGGGACTCACATCTGCCCTCCTCCAGTCCTCAGGTGCCACGCCCTCCTCATATGATTTGTTAAAAAGGGTAGTCAGTGGTGCCACTAGTTCTTCCCCTAGTTCTTTTAGAATTTTGGAGTGAATCCCATCAGGCCCAATTGCTCTGTCCACCTTCAGGTTTAGGAGTTATTTCAGACCCTTTCTTCTGTGAATGGACTGGTATCAACCCCACTATCCAGTGCGCTTCTATGATTTGGTTTAGATACCTCCCCATACTATTGTTTTGTGAATACTGAGCAGAATTATTCATTCAGTATCTCTGCTCTGTCATTGTTACCCTCTGTCCACCTCCTCCCCTTTATTGAGCCTCACTATCCCTCTCCTGATCTTTCTTCGCTCCTTAATGTACCTATAAAAGGTTGTACCCCCTTCTTAACTGAGTTGGCTATCTTTTCCTTTGTTTGGGCCTTTGCTATTCTGACTGCTTTCCCTGCTTCCTTCTGCTTTAACTGATACATTTCTCTGTCCTGCTCCTTCTGCGTTTCCTAACACTTCCTGAACACTATTTTTTTCTCCCTAACCTTCCCCGCCACCTCGTTTGAGAACCATAGTGTTTTTTTTCCCTCGTTTTGTTTTATTTGCTTCATACAAAGGCTTGTTGCCTCTGTGATGGCAGCTTTGATTTTTCCCCATTGTTCCTCCACCCCACCTTATTGCCTGCTTGCTAGTGCTTTTCTGAAGCACTCCCCCATTTTGCTAAAGTCAGCCCTTCTAAAATCCAATATCCTCACCTTTGTGTGACTTGACTCTAAGGCTGTGTTTATCGTGAACCACACTGTTTGATGGTCACTTCCCAGATGGCTACCCACTTCTAAATCCAAGATCCTCTCTCCATCCCCATTTGAGAGTACCAGGTCTAAGATTGCTCCCTGCTGAGTGGGTTCCAACACTAGCTGTCTGAAGCTTGCCCCCTGTAGGGCATCAAGAATTATCATACTCTTGGATGTGGCTGCAGCAAAGGTGTTCCATTTAACATCTGGCATATTCAGGTCCCCTCTCAACAATATTGCCTCCTTTTCTGCCATTATAAGGATGTCTACTATCATTTTCTTGTCCATTTCCTCTACCTGAGGTGGGGTTCTGTATACAACCCCCGTACAGACTGTGGTTCCATTTCCTGTCCTCAGGGTGACCCATAGTGCCTCCTCTCCTCCCTGTTTACCCTTCAGTTCCATTGCTTTGATCCTTTCCCTTATGTAGAGAGCTCCTCCTCCTCCTCTTTTACCCTCTCTGTCCCTTCTGTAGATTGTGTTCCCTGGTATGTTGACATTCCAGTCATGGTTCTCTGTGTACCATGTTTCTGTGACTGCCAGGATATCCAGGTGTCCCTCTTCCATAAAGGCCACTAGCTCAGGGAGTTTGTTACCCAGACTATGGGCATTGGTACTCGCATTTTGACAACTGTACCCCTTTTAGCCCCATCCCTGTCCTTACTATCTTTGCCTTTTTCCTCCATTAACCCCTGCCCTGCTCCCTTCAACTTCTCTGCCTTCATGTTTATCTCACTAACTACCCTGTTTTGTTGGGGGGAAGCTGGGATTTCCATGCTTCTTTTCTGTGCCTCCCCCCCTTGGCTAATTTAAATGCTTTCCAATGAAGCATTTAAGCCTATTACCTAGGATCCTGGTTCCCTTCCTGGACAGATGCAGACCATCATGCCAGTATAGGCCTGTATCCCTCAAGGTGGACCCCCAATCCCCAAAGAAAACAAAATCCTGAGCTCTGCACCAATTTTTCAACCATTCATTGAATCCCATGGTGTGGAGTACCCTTGCCTCACCCCTCACCCATGCCATAGACAGGCAGCACCTCTGAGAAGGTTACCGTTCATGCTACTTGTCTAAGGCCCCTTCCCAACTCTACAAACTCCTCCTGCACTGCTCTGATCCCATTCCAAGCCAGGTTGTTTGTCCCTAGGTGGACAATGGCATCCTGCTCCTTCTCCTATGCCGCTGCACCCATGATCCTGAGGATTCACATCCTGTCCTTCCCAGCCATGGTGCCAGGCAGGCACCTTACCTCCCTCTCCCCTCCCCCCCAGTTCTACCCTCATAATGATTGAGTCTCCCACCAGGAGTTGTTTCCTTGTCTCATGACACCCTCCTCTGGGTCTCCTTTGTGGAGGTTGCCAGCATCCTCCTTGGTATCCAATTCAGGTGCCTCCATAGAGGAACCACACTCCACCAGAACAGAATATGAACTGCAGAGAGGTACAACTGGAGGGATTCACCTCTGATCCACCGCACTCACCCTCCCTAAGCCCACTGTGGTCTAACCACTCCTCTTCTTGGCAACCTCTGAGGGAAGCTGCAGTGGCCCTGGTGATCCCTGGGAGGGGAGGAGGTTTCCCAAATTCTCACCAGATTGGCCTGGAGATGGGCAACCTCCTCCCTTAGACCAGAGAGATGCCTGCAAATAGGGCAGCACGGCAGCCTCCAGAATGTCTCCCAAAAGACTACTGCACCACAGCCAGTGCATTGGATCACTCCCCACATGTCTCTCTCCCTTTTTGCTTAGATTTTCTTCTTTTTTGTTAGTGTGTGTGAGCATGCATCTACCCCCTATGCAGTGTGCTGGGCTGTTGAGGTTATGACAGGTGTATATCCTTTGCCCTTTTGGGGAAGTGATGTCAGAACCTCTGGTATAAAGGAAATTATGCACTTGGGATAGGTGTGGTGAGGGGCAGGGTGGATGGGACCAAGCCTGTGCCCTCCAGAAACAATCCTGTGCCCTCCAGAAACAATCAGCTACAGCTCTGATCCACCACCCTGGTGAGTGTTTTCCTTCCTTTCAGCAAAACAAACTGCACAACAATTTAAAAGAAAATATACCCCACAAAAAATCAATTTCAATTAGAGAAAAATAAACCGGTAAACTGTACAGCCTGCAAGCACAGAGCAGTAATAAAACCTGTAAGCACAACCTGTAAGCAAAAAAACAAAATAGTAACACAACTGTGACATTGCTTAGCCAAAAGAAGCCTTAATGTTTCTCCTTGCTCTGTTAATGTTGTTCCTTGCTCTGTCCTTTCAAGCAAACCCTAGAAAAAAAGAGGTCACTTGAAGCTAGGTGCTCTATGCCAGCAAACCTAGTCTTTACTACAACACATCTACTAACCTGACCTTTTAAATCTTCTTCCTGTTGGAAGGTACTAAGCTTTTGTCAGCTCCACCCCCCAGTTACACTACCAATCCCCTGGAAGCACTGTGGAAGAAAAGCAATTGGCTCCTTCAATGTGAGAAAGAGACTGCAATTCCTTTAAGCCCAAAACAAAAACCTGTAAGCTCAAAAAAAATAGTAACAAAACAGTAACTTTGCTTCACCTAAAGATAGATCAAAATGTAAAACCTGTAACATAAAATAGGAGATAATGGGAATATAGGCTACATGATCACTGGGGGTTGGAAATAAACAGGCCCGAACCCCTTAGTAACCCGTTTACATTCTGTATATTTCTAGAATTAGCTTAGGTTCCTTTCTCTTGGTTATCCATCATTATGATAAGCATTTTTAGCAATGGTTTGTATTCTTAAGATAATTCAATGTAAATACAAACTGTATTGTATGTTATACTGTAGTTATATGTGTTTCTGTAATGACAATTGTTGAGCAAATTAACCCAAATTTGAACTTGAATCAGTCAAGCCATACCATGACAGAAAAGTGCTCATAAAACTATGTATTATATTAAGTCCAGCAATATGTTGCTTCTTATGCTCCTCAACTTGTCCAGACCATTAACCATACTTTGTTGCCATTTCAGAAGTAGTTAAAAGGTTTAAGCATGACATATTTGCTAAACTCGATAAAGCTATAAGTGCATTGTCTCTGCTGCTCACCTGCTGTCGAGCACTCTCCCACCATTGCCACAGTTCACTTTTCACAGTACTCAAATAACAACAAAGCAATACACTGTATATGCTGGTAAGTCTGGGGTAGTTTTCAGGATTTCTTTTTAAATTTGCATCAAACGGATGGTGATGACATGTGGACAACGATGGAAATGAGCTTGCTCATTGGTTTTCCTAATAAATGAAATGTATTGGGCTGGTCTCATCAGTTGCAAGCTTGAGTTTTTGTAGGGTTCCATTTTGTACAGCAGAAAGCTAGAAGTGCTTAGCCTGTAGTGCAGTACAACAGGATGCTCAAGTGCTAGTTCCAAAATGATGCACAAGGGCAAAACACTACTAACTATGCAAGAAAGTTCATGGAAACAGTGAAGACAAATTAATCATACTTAGATAAGGGTATGATGGCACCAGATGTTGAAGGTTGACCCATTATACACACAGGCACTACAGATAGTTGAAAAGAAGGTAGGTGCTAATATTCTTAACAAATTATTAAATATTTGGGGTATAAGAAGGTGGGTTCAGGTAGGAGGCAATCTACTGTACAAGGATCTCTGAGCTGCTCAAGCTGAAACCTGTGAATATGGAATGGTTCAAGGTTTGGAAACATGGGCTGGCAGGTTTTGTAATCTGCTGGGCCTTTAAAGGAGAAGGTCTGTCTGCTGATGTCTTTATGGAATCTGGTTATTATCATTTTAGCTACCTTAATTAGTCTTAGAGAATAGAGAGTAGTCCTTGTGTGTGGTGAGGCGTAGCCAGCTGAGTTGACTGTGTATAAGGCAGCAGTGGGCCCTGAGGATGTTCCTAATGGTGAACCTGCATAGCCAGTTGTACAGTACATCCAACCTGTGCAGTATAGGTTTAGAGGCTGGTAAGTACACCACATCTCTGTAGTTCAGCAGAGGGAGAACACAATGTCTGATCACCTGCATGTTCATGCTGAGGTTAGGTCAGTTCCTGGCCCTCCATAGTTCTCCTAGATTGGGACCCACTGAAGCAGTGATGTGATTTGCATGTTTATGGTAGGTGAGGGATGGTCCAGATACATTCCAGGTATTTGAAGTACATGATCTGCTCAAGATCAAGGTTGTCCTTTCTACTGAGAAATAGGAAGGTATTCATCTCTGGGAGTTGTGGGTGGGCACCAGAGACCATGGCCTTGGTCTTTCCTTTCATTGAGAATGGAGTGGCTCTCATTTAGCTATGCTTCCATTGCTACAACACAAGTCTGGAGTGTATTCTTCACATTGGCCAGTGCGGAGAAGCTGCAATAATATAGTAGGTTATTAGTATAGATGAACTGATTATGTTTTAAAGTAGATGGACTGGGGATTTCTCACAGTCAGCTTGTTCTGCTCCTATCTGTATAATAAAACTCAGTTAATGAAGGGTATTACCTCACTCTTCCAGTCTAAATGTAATCTGGAGAACCACAAGACTTGGTCCTAGGTCCCACTCTATTTCCTATTTTTCTGAATGACTTTCCTCATTTTTGTTTCAATAAATGCTTCCACAAATATGTAGATTATACAGTGATCTTCCTCAGTGGCCCCTCAGCCCCCACACTGGAAGTCGATCTCCAGTGTGACTTCAGCAATGTCAGCTTGGTTCTGTCCAACCAGCTCACCCTGAATGCTAAAATACTGAATCAATGACCTTTGGTAACAGACAGCAGCTGCCTAGGGTCCCAAACACTCCAGTCATTATGATTCTGTATGGCTCATCATTAGAGGAGGTCCTCTACTTTTACAGAGCTAGAAGTACCAAAAATAGCAGACATAGAATACTAAGTTTTAAAAGTAGCCAGTTCTATTTTTCTTTTTTCCATTTACTCATTAGAAGATTTTAAACTTGGTATCATAAGGCAGGATTTGAGGAGCAGCACTTTACTTGGAGACTGATGTCTCTGCAGATGTGGCCAGTGTCGGGTTTGGTTTTGACACATCATGTGATGCAGCAGATTGAAGCAGAAATGTTTGACATAGTAATAACTATAACAAAAGAAACTTTTGTTTTCCTTTTGTTGTGAAAATTGCTTGATTTGTTGCCCGTGACACACTCTGCTGAATCACACCATGCTGGATCCCACCCCAAACCTGATCTTAACTGTAATTCTGTTTCTCTTCATATCTCATCAGCACTATAATCTCCCTTATTGTGACATCACAAGTGACTAATCTGGAAGCAGGTGATTGGCTCTTCTTGGTAAATTGTGATGTCAAAATCAATGAGGTCACAGGACTGATGATTTATGAGAAGGAATAGAACTAGATATGTCAGCCTTCAGGTACAGCACTGATCCACACATTCCACTTAGTTTTGCCAGGCAGAAAATCTTCTAATTAGTAAAAGGGAAAAGAATGAAACACTTCAGATATATGAAGTTAAAGCTGACATCTTTTGAAATGTACTATTCATTTCTGGCAGTGCACTAACCCTATAAATACCATGGTGTCTGGTTAGATCAGCATATCAGCTTCTCGAGACATATTGATAATCCATTCAAATCTTGCATCCTGCTGCCTGCTCCTCTGGAGAGTATCTTCAAATAATCTGCTCAACATTTGACTACAGTGATATAATTTATGAAGCTGCTTATAAGATCTGCCTTGTCTGACTGGATCCACCTTTTTCATTCCTTCTGCAACTTCACTAAACTGTCATCCCCACAATGACCACTTCTCTCTCTCTCTTCTCTGTGGTCTTCATGCTTTCCTTGAAGGTAGGCATCTCCATCACTTGACCAGTTTTGTCTCTAAGTTCTGGTTTTGCTTCATGCCCTGCTCTCTCTCTCTCTCCTACCTCCTCCTCTATCCTTCACTCTTCCACTCCAAGTCCTACTCACTCAGGAATTCTAACTCTTGCTTCTTCACTAAAACTTTCTTCAGATCCTCAGCTGGTGAGGCCTCATTCTCCTAATGATTTCCATTTCTCTGGAACTGCTTACCTCCCTGTACTCAATCTGGTTTATCTCTTCTCACTTAAGCCCTGGCTCTTTGATTTCATGGCTCACTCCTGTTCTTGTCCCTAACCCCCATTACACCAGCACATACAGTATCTGTTACTGATTGCTGTACTATGATTCAGCATATTTGCTTGCTCTGCTACCTTACTCTACATTGTTGCAATGTTTTGTGATGGACTTCTCATTTTTATGACTGTGGGCAGAGCCTACTGCCATCTTGCTGAAGCTCAGCTGGAAAATGACTTATCGTGGAACACATGTTTTGGACTTTCCAGTGTATCCTTCCACTAATGCAAATCACTGTGGCATTTGAATTAAATAATCCCTTCTTTCTGTTTAAAGATCATGTGCAACACTTAATTTTTTCACTATGAGTGATAGTGTTAATAAATAAATGCCGTTGAAGCAGTGCCATAGTTATTTTTTTACCCCTCAGCTTAATAAATACTGTAGTTTTGCTTTCATGTTTGTAGCTCCATTTTCCCCTGACTGCTGTAATTTGTTCCAGATGCTCTGCTAAACTGGGCTGCCGATGTCTGCAGCATCATAATGTCAGTGGGTGGTCTGTGAGAACTGCCATATGTTAGAGATGCTGTTCCAACTTAATATTTCCTGGTCAGCAATGGGCTGCAGTCAGGGCATTTTGGTTTCATTTAACACACTCTCCTTATCCTTATACTGAGTCCTTCATAATTTCTTTTAAATTGTCAGATTTATGTGTCTAACAATCTATCATTGCAGTGTTTTTCTGTAATCTGAGTATTGGAGTGGCCTGTGCCAGTGTATGACCCACTCTTAAAATTTATTGCATTTTCTGGCAGTTTAAATAGTACAACTGACAGTGACTTTCAACAAACAGTGTGAGTTCTACTCCCTATTTACCTATATAATCATTTTATTTCCCTGCCTTTTTAATGCTATCAACTTGTTAACCAAGCTTGTTACAGTATATTTTATTTTTAACTGACTTTAATGTCTGTCTGTGTGGTTACTTTTTGTTCAATTTTGTTGTTTCCTGTTTTAATTTTTTGCTGATATGAGGCACTACTGTACCATTGGTTATAAGAATGGGAAAGGGCATGCCACAGTTTCTATCACTTTCCCAAGATAACAATCAGTGCAAGCAGTAGGCACTTGGTGTTAAATGCGCCTGCTTAGAACCAACTGATCATAATGTTTTATGTGCTGGCCACTTTACAGAAGCTCAATTTACAATTTCACAAACTCGTTTAGATACTATTGGTCTTACTCTATCAGTGTTGCTGAAACCAGATGCATGTCCCACCATTGGTGTCATTTAAACAGGCAAAACCAAAATGCCATAGTAATGTATATTACGACTGCCATATTGTATTGCTGCTGAATGCTCACAGTGTGTCTGTAAAAGTGGTTGAAAAAGACAGGTATTTATTTTGCTGTTACTGGCAATATAGTGTCTGTGTTTATGGGTTCATGATAGTGTTATAAATGTATGTGTTGCTATCTGCTTTTGCTGGTTAATATTATGTAGGAGTGTATGTCTGCAGTAAATTATTATGTGCATGGATTTCTGTGACTTGTGCTCTTACATGTCTCTGTGTTGCTGCAGTGTACGTTTAGATCACTTTTCAAAGTCAGTGACTCACTACTCTTATGTCGGTGTGTATGGGTGAATGATATGGCAATATGGGTGCATGACAGTTATGCCTGGTTTATGGTGCACTGCTCGGTACTATATCTTTATAGATGAAGTATTCTATTATGGAGGAGTGTATGGGTGAAATGCAATAGTACAAATGTGTGTAAAGTTGCAGGACACTGTTATCTGCACTGATTTTGTGCCCAGCATTCTTGTAAATGTCTGCATGGGTGCACAGTACTATAACAGGAGTGTGTATAGGTGCAGGGAAATGGTACACATGTGCATATGTGTGCAGGGCACTTATGTACTGTTATTTTAGTTCAGGTCATGGTTGCATATCTTTGTATTGATGCAGGGTACTGTTATATGTGTCTATGGGTGGAAGATAATGGTACTGATGTGTGTATGGGCACAGCACACTGATGCCTAGTTATTGTAGTGCAGACCACAATTACATATCTTTGTATGACTGAGGGTTACTGCTTCATGACTGTGCATAGGTGAAAGACCATGGTATAACTCTGCGTATGTGTGCAGGGCATTGCGATGTCTAGGGATTTGTTGAAGCACATTGATATGTATCTATATAATGGTTTTTGGTAATGGTGTGTTATTGTGCATGGCTGAGAGGAAATATAGAAACATAGAACTTGACTAAAGGGAGACTGAATATCTGTCTACTCTGCTCTTTCTATACTAACTCACTCCACTGACCTACTGCACTGTTGTAGTGTACCCCTTCCCCCACTACCACACCTCGAACCTTTACTGCCCCTCTTGGGGACTATGATTCCTCTTGCTCTGCCCCAGTCCCCATTTAAACACTTGAAGTGAATTTGCATCCTACCAACCTCCACTCAAGCTACTAGTGACTGCATCCCTATTTTGTACAAATAGGACACAACAGTTTACCTTCTTTATATCACAAAGAAACTTGTATGTTTCGTTCATGTACCCACACTTCCTTCTGGATTTCAGTGAATAGGTGTTTAGAGCCATAGTTTGTCTAGATCTTTCCTCAGGTGAGGTCTCCAGAACTTGATCCTCACTAGGGATCTGTGCAGTGACAGAATCACCTTGCATTGCCTACTGTGAAAACCATTCCCTATAAAACCTATCATCTCCAGTGAGTTTTTGGTATGCTTTATTGCATTAACTTGTTTGCTGCAGGGAGTCTCTGACTATGGCCCGCATATCTCTATCCTCTATGGAAGTGGGCAGTCTAATTCCTACCATCAAGTATTCTGTGCATGGATTATGCCTACCAAAGTGCCCTTGTATTCACAAATTGGGAGTATGTGTAGGAAATAATGGTCAGGGAGCCATTGAGTGGGAGCGACCACAGCAGAGTGTGGTTCCAATTAGATATGGGCAGGGAAAGCATCCTAAGACCAAAATCTTGGATTTTAGAAGGGTGGACTTCAGGAACATGGGAGAAGTACTAAACTGACACCTGGCAGGCATCAGACCTGATATGGGGTGGACCAAAGGTGGTTCATCATTAAAGAATGAATACTGGTTGCCACAGAGTAGTGTGTTAGGCTCAGGGGTAAGAACACAAGGGCTAAAGCACTCAGCTGGTTTAGTTCTAGGGTTTCCCAGGTAGTAAGGGAAAAGAGACTGGCCTATAGAAAATTCAGGAAGACCAAGAGAGAGGTGGACAGGGAAAATTACCTAAGGTTGGCTAGGGAGGTAAGTAAGGACATCCAGTGAGCTAAAGCACAGAAGGAGCTGCAGATTGCTGATGGAATTAAGAAGGGAAAAGTCTTTCTTTCATTATATAAGTGAAAAAAGAGACAAGAAGGAAGGGATTGTTAGGCTTAAGGAAGGGGAATAGTGGGTGGAGGATAATGGGTGAACATAGTGCCAGTAATCAAGATTTGGGCATCACTATACCATGATTGGGACCTTGCGATCCCTGGATATAAACTATTCAAAAGGAACAGGGCAGTCAGGAAGGGGGGAGGGCTGGCAGTTTATATCAGGGAGGGAATAACTTGCATGATTGAGAAGTCAGAGGAAGGGGAGGTGGAGGAATTATGTGTTCAATTAAGATCCAATAGAGGGATAAAGGTGAGGTTGGTGGTGGTGTACAGACCACCCAACCAGGATGAGGAGAGGGACAGAAAACTGAGTTCACAAATATTGGAAGCTGCAGAGAAGGAGAAGTGGTAATTGTGGAGGATTTCAACCTGCACAGGGTGGACTGAAGAATACCATCAACAACATGTGATAGGAGTCAGGTGATCCTGAAAGGCCTGTAGAGTGGGTTTCTGACTCAGGGTGTCACAGAACCAACAAGAGCAGAGACAATGCTTGATCTTCTGCTCACAAATAGGGAGCATGTACAGGAAATAACAGTCAGGGAGCCATTGGGTGGGAGTGACCATTGCATAATGTGGTTCTAGTTAGATATAGGAAGGGAAAGCATCCTAAGATGACATTCTTGGATTTTTAGAAGGTCGGAATTCAGGAATAGGGGTGAAGTACTAAGAAGCCTCCTGGCAGGCATCAGAGCAGATACAGGTGTGGACCAAAGGAGGTTCATCATTAAGGAAGGAATACTGGTTGCCACAGAGGAGTGTGTTAGGCTCAAGGGTAAAAACACAAGGGCCAAAGTGCCCAGCTGGTTCAGTTCTGGGATTGCCCAGGCAGTAACAGAAAAGAGGCTGGCCTATAGAAAATTCAAGAAGACCAAGAGAGAGGTGGATAGGGAAAATTACCTAAGGTTGGCTAGTGAGACAAGTAAGAAAGTTCTGCAAGCTAAAGCACAGAAGGAGCTGTAGACAGCTGAAGGAATTAAGAAGGGGAGAAATCTTTCTTTTGCTATACAAGGGAAAAAAGAGACAAGAAGGAAGGGATTGTTAGGCTTAAGAAAGGGGAGGAGAGGGGTGGAGGATAATGGTGGAAAAGCAGAGATACTAAATTAATACTTCTGTTCCATCTTCACCAGGGAGAAGGATGGACAAGTGCCTTCAGGAGGAAGAAGAGGAGCGGGGGAGAGGGGAACACTGATGTGGTGATAGAGGAGGATAGAGTGAGGGATGGACTGCTAGCATTAAAGTTGGACAAATCACCAGGCCCAGGCAGAGTACATCCAAGGGTACTAAGGGAACTGGCCAAGGAGCTGGCAGGGCGATTGACAGACCTATTTAATAGTTCACTAGAGTCAGGCATGGTATGGCAGGACTGGAGAACAGAACATGTGGTGCCCCTTCACATAAGTGGTCCCAAGAATGACACAGGGAATTACAGACCAGTCAGTCTGACCTCAATTGTGGCAAGCTTATGCAGACCATACTAAAGGAAAGGTTGATGAAATATCTAGAGGAGCATGGTCTCTAGGATTTGAGGCAGCATTGGTTCTTGGAGGAGGGGTATTGTATAAAACAAATCTCATTGACTTGTTTAACTGCATCACTAAGACAGTAGACAGGGGCCAAGTGGTAGACATCCTCTATCTGGATTTCAGCATGGCCTTTGATTCTGTGCCCCACAAAAGGTTGATCAGGAAGTTGGTGGATCTCAGGACTGTGGATAAGATTGCCAGATGGGTGGAAAGCTGGCTGAGGGACAGAACCCAGAGGGTGGTTATGGGGGAGAGTTATCTGGCACCAGAAAGGTAATCAGTGGGGTACTGCAGGGCTCAGTGCTGGGCCAGTGTTGTTCAGTGTCTTCATCAATGACATTGGGGTGGTATAAAGGGCAAAATATGCATATTCACTGATGACACCTAGCTCTGCAGGAAAGTGGACACAGCTAAAGGGATATAGGACCTACATGATGACCTGGAAAAGCTGGGGAGGTGGTCCAGGATGTGGCAGCTTGGCTCCAATGCCAAGAAATGCAAAGTTATGCATATTGGAACCAAGAATCCCAAGACAGAGTACCACCTGGGTGAAGTCCTGGTATCTGCATCAGAAGAGGAGAGGGATCTGGGAGTGATGATCACACCACACAGTAAAAGAAAGCAGCAAGGGCAAACAAGATGCTGGGATGCATAGTTTGGAGGATCAGTAGTAGGAGAGAGGAGGTTATACTGCCCTTGCACAGGTCACTGGTAAGGCCACTTCTAGAGTATGGAGTTCAGTACTGGTGCCCACACCTCAAAAAGAACATTAACTTGCTGGAGAAGGTACAGAGGAGGGCTACAAAGATGACAGCGGGTCAGCAAGGCACGGTATGTGAGGAGAGGTTGAGGGCACCGAACATGTACTCCATGGAGGACAGGAGAGAGAGAGGGGACATGATTGGGACTTGAAGTACTTTAAAGGCATAAATAAGGTGGATAAGGAGGCTCTCTTTTAATTGAGTGGCAACCATAATATAAGGGGGCACAGTTTTGAGATGGAGAGTGGGAGGTTTAAGAGGGTGGTGAGGATGCACTTATTCACAGAGAGGGTGGTAGACACTTGGAATGCACTGCCAGAAAGAGGTGATCTCATTGAACACAGTGGGCAGCTTCAAGACAGGCTGGGATAGGCACAGGGGGAATGTAAAGATCATGGGTAGGGAGGATGTGAGGAGTGGGGAGGGGGCAGGGACAGCAGCTCAAGCTCTGGACACTGCAAGATGAGCAGACTAGATAGAACAAATGGCCTTCTTCTGCTGGTTTCTTAGTTTGTTAGTATGACTCCTACTGCACTTCCGAACCGCCTTATTTTTTTTTCCATGAGAGAACACATTAGGAGTAATGCCAAACAAATGTAAATATCTCAGAAATTATACAAGTTACACATCCACCATTGGCATGTATGTTGTTCAGGACAAAAATACTTTTCGAATGAGGGTAGTCACTAAACTGAATTCATTATATTTTTTTTAAATATAGCTATCCAAAAGGTGAAAATAATGAAGAAAAATGAAAATTCAGGTAAACAGATGGCCATATTTAAAAAAATATAATTAGTGCAGCTAGTGAATAGGCTCATTTGAAAGTTCTTTTTGTCCTGAACAACTTTCATGCTAGTTGTGTATGTGTAACTTAAATACTTTCCAAGAAAGTTACATTTGTTCTGCATGACTCCTACTGTGTTGACTCAGAGGGGAAAAAAAATGTGTCTGTTTGGTAAGAAATTGGTTAGGGGATAGCTGACAGAGGCTGGTAGTAAATGGGGTTCACTCCAAGGAAGGGAGGGTGATGGGGGGGTACCTCAGGGACCAGTGCTGTACCCAGTCATCTTTAATGTCTGTATAAGTGAAATTGCAAAGAAGCAGGAAGGGAAGGTTTGACTCTGGATGATGATACCAAGATCTGCAGCAGGATGGAAAAGCATGAGCAAAGACCTTAGAAGACTTGAACAGTGGTCAAGGGTATAGCAGCTAGGTTTCAACACAAAAATGTAAAACAATGCACTTGGGGCACAGAAATCCAGGTGCAGAGCACAAAATGGGTGGAGTGGTATTGACAACATTAAGAAAGCACACGTTAAAAAAAAGAGCTTTTACATACAGTTGATTACTGTTTAACAATGTTATGCATCTATTACTGCCACTGTACATCTGATGCAAACCCATAATCACATTCCTCACTTGAAGAGAAAAGGGCAGGGGGTGGAAGCCATAATGGACTCCTTCTTTTTGTATTAAAGGGATCCAATTTGTTACAGCAAAAACAAGGAAGGGGGTCATTTCTAAAATGTGCATATGAGCATCGGTACCACTTTTATTCAGACAGTGCCACCATCAGCAGCTACCACGTCAAGACTACTATTATCCCCACCTACTACAATCAGGGGAAAACCAGAAGTAGTATAACAACGCTGAGATCAATATGGTTTAGGCACATTTACCAGAAATTGCTGCTTAGAAAAGAATGAGAAAGTGACTGTGATGACAAGCAAGTCCCAGACCAGATCTCAAGTTTGTTAATAGTCTCTTCCTGAGTCTAATTTTTACAGTTGCATGAGCCAAGCTCCACAAATGTTATGCCATCATCAGATTTGTATAAGAGCATTTTGTAATTATGTGACCAGATCACAGTCTGATGTGCTGCCACAGTGCTCCAGCATAATTTCCCAAGATTCTGTTTATGCAGCCCTTCCCCTCTGCGGGCCACATAAACACCACCCCTTCCTGGTGCACCACTTCTCCTTTCCACAGCTGCAGAAATGATGACCACCATGGACAACATGGCAGCACAGTCTTAAACTGCACATGCACGAGTATCATGCATAAGTAGTCATGTCAGTGCCACCATGTTGCACATGGCTGACTTCTGGTTAAACTGCGCATGTGTGAGTATCACACATGTGCAGTACTGTAATCGCTGCAGTACTAGTTATGGCTGACTCCAGTGCGGCAAGAGCATTGCATATCCTTTTCAATGATCTTGCCACTCCTAAAAGCTGCCCACAGCCATATCGGCTCTGACCAGATCTTAATATTTTACTGTACATTAATCCTGTCTGGAATTTTATACCTGCCTAGTATATTTTGCCTTGCTTCTCTTACTGGTCAGTTATATCACATCTTATTTGTACTTATATATTGTATATAATTTCTGCCTCTGTACCTTTTGAGATATATATATATATATATATATATATATATATTTTTTTTAACTCTTTTTATCACCTTTATTACTTCCCGAACTCTCTCTCTGGTTGCCCTAACTCACCAGTCCATTTTACCACCTACTGTGACCTCCGTTCCACATATATATTACTGCCCCCCCCACTCACCAGCCAGGCACTGCCCCCAGCTCTGAGCCCCCTGGAGTGGAACCGCCCAACCACTTCTGGCACTCTATCTACAATAAAGAGCACTCAGCTGGCTTTTGGTGAGGTGGCTGAAGGGGCGGAGATGGAGACCCGGTGTTAGGCATGTGACGGCCGGCCCCATAGGGAGCCGTCGCCTATCAAAGGTGGAGTTTTTTTCTCTTTTGTATAAGTACAGTCCCTTCGGAGCATGGCTGGCAAGGTAAAGTTATGCCATTGCTCGGCCCCCTGGCAAATGCTGTGCCGCTATGTTGGTGCCTCCAGCTGCCACCAGAGGCTGCTGTATAAGTGGGAGCTCCCTAGATCCTTCCCCGGGAAGAGAGAGCAGTCCCCCAGATGCTCAATCTCTTCCCTCCTGCTGACCACCAATGACCCAGGTTGCTCCTGAACCCAGGTTGCCGGCGTGGCACAAAGTGTGGCGTCCAGTGCCTCAACACTCAGCACCACCAGGCCAGCAAGTACCTTTTGATATTTAATTGCTACAATGTGCTTATTTTATATTTACCATTTGCATCTGTATTTTATTGCACTTTCTATTAACCCCCCCCCCAAGGTTGAACTTGAAAATAAGTTTTGACTCAGTGTTCCTTCCTAGTAAAATCTTAAAATAATTAATGTATATTATTACTATCAATAGAGAATCAGTTATTAATGAACTCTAAGTAAAATAGTCAGAGTAAAAGGAGGGAGAGGAAATGGATGGAACAGGCAGGAGCTGATACTACAGAGGATGGAACCAAATCAGAAAATGGAGATGAGGGAGGTGTGTGAGCAAGGGACCAGTCCCCAGGAGAAGGAAAAGAGAAGGAGGAGTATGAGAGTGATGAGTGTGGGCTTGGTAGGAAGAAACAACAGAACGTGCTGGAGAAAAAAGGCCAATTAAAGGGACACTGGCAACCAGTTCTGCATTATATTATTTCTAGTTGAAAACCCACACTTTATGTTTGCATACTTGCTCTAAAACTCATTGAAGTAGCTGGTTGTTTGATCTACTTTCTTTCTTTATAGAACTGAAATTTATGGGAATAGTGGCGTTATGCTCAGCCTTGTCTTGCTTCAGATCTTTATTGCATTCATCCTGAATATTTGGAATACCCTTCCAAATAGTGCAGTCACTCCTGATGCAACAGTCTCTCCACTCCTCCCACAGCATTATGGGTGGCTAGATTGTGTTAGGGGCATTCCCAAGCCCAGGAAATATGCAATGGAAGGTGATCCAAGGATGTGAACACATTTTTGTATGCTAACACCAGTATGAGGGGCAGTGTGTTTTTTACTTTTAAAAGGAAAAAAGAAACTAATCTTAATCAAACAGCCAGCTACATCAGCAATCTCTAAAGAATGTAAGCAATCATATAAAATGCGTTTTTTAATTTAGGTACAATTTGAGACCTAAGGGAGTTCACAGTGTCCCTTTAAATATTGCTGACAATCAGGGCTCATTTTACTGCAACATGCAAATATTTGGGCTCATGGAGTTAACTACCATATTTACTCAAGATCTCTTATATATTTATGACCTCACAACTACAGGAGACTATAAAATCCTTTATCTCATACATTGTTGTGTTTTTTCTCATCACTGTGATTTTTGCCCAAAGGTTCCCTCCCATCATTTGCATAAAAATGTACCTGCCAACAATTTATTTCCTCAAATTGGTCTGGATTCAGGATTGCATGTTCTACAACTGCCTGTACCGCAGATCCAGGCACTGCACACCTACTGAGACATGCAGGGTTCCAGACCATGGTTACTGCAATTGTCTACTATTTGTAGGGCAGGAAGGCAGTTTATGCATATTCATGGGCTTATCTGTCACATTGAAAGTACACCCCCTACAGTAGTTGCCATGTGCATCACCCAATAGCCACCATGAATTACTCCTGTTGCAGATCAGAAGGTGGAACCTGGCAGGTCAAGTAGAACAAACAGTGTTGAGAGTTCCAGTGCTTATGGTGCTGCATCAGATATCAAAGGTATCATCAAGTCAGGGCATGCAGTGGATGGTCAGAGAATGAGTGACTGAGGGAATACTGATGTTGGGTGGGGGCAGACTACCCAGTTCCACATGCCATGCTCTTGTATGGAGTGCATGCAGTTTAGCCTAGTTGTCCCCCTATTGTGGTGCACTCACACTGCCACCCTGCATTGCAAACCACATACCATCAGCAGGACAGTCATGGTGCAGGGTGGTGAGGCAGCCCTATTTATTGATATTGTGCCAGTGCCGCAGTGACACTGCTGGCAGTAATGACCATGCATGTAGCCCACTATCCCTATAAATGTCAGAAATGAGGCAACATGAGGGACATCTCATCAGATTATAAACACAGAAGCTCAGAACATTGTATGAATTTATGTGTTCATGGTTACAAAGTGTGCTGTTGATGGAGTGAAATAGATTGCTTTGAATTGCTACAAAAATTTGTAACAGCACCTATTCGATGTGGGACAAAAGGCTCCTGAGTACAAACTGAGGTATTATCCCTTGTAGTGAAAGACAGTGAGGGGTATGTATATATAGTTTAACCCTTTCCACCAATAGAGGCAGTATAGCACAGTTGTTTAAGGCTCAGAGCTGCAAACCTAGAGACCTGGGTTTAAATCCCACAGCCCTCACTTGCATACTGTGTGACCCTGAGCAAGTCATTTAACTTCCTTGTGCTCCCAGGTTGCACTTGGAAACAAGCTTTAGCTTAGTGTGCCTCTTCTGGTTAAACAAGTTCCCCTCCCTCCAAAAAATGGTAGCTAAATAAATTTACTGTTCATCTCGCTTGTACTATAACTTTCAGTGTGCATATCTCTTTTTTTCACCATTGCTTTACTACACTAACAAACATATAGCCAAATGTTAATGCCTTGTATTTCTGTAAATCTTGTGCTATGATTGTTGAGCTGGCAGGATATGATCAGTACTTTTCTGAAAGACATGCCAGTGAATGATAAGCCATCTAAGTATGGGAAAACAAGGCTTTTTTGGACAAAGAGTGCAGAAGTAAGATAAGCTTCTGCCTCCCAGTTACACCCAGGATAAGGCTTCTGCTTTAAAGTTACATTACAGGTAGTACAAAAGATTTGAGTCTCTGTCCCTTTTCTTTTTCAGTAAAACAGAAATACTGACACCAATATAGCTCCACACTTCTACACTGCATGTTTTTTTCCAGCTTCAGAAATTTATGGCCTGAGCCTGAGGACATCCACTGCATATTGGATGTCGTCTCCTCAACTCTGAACAAAACTATTGCCTATAGAGTATTGCAGCCTGTTATCTAAATCTATGCAGCCTTAACTCTGCTACCAGACTGTGTGCACCGGATCATCAAGGCAAGACTTTTTCATACAAAAATATACAGTACATGATGGCCATAACTCTAAATAAAAATAACTTAAAGCAACACATGATAGTCCAACTGATATCTAACTGTGAACACTGTTAGTTAAGGGATTGGACTCCCTATGTTGCTTTAATACACATGACTAGGAGCATCTCCAGTCTACTGTGCATCAAATGTTGAATACTGTAAGCAAAGTTAAAGATGTTCCCTTGGTGTTTCAGATTTGCATTTTTCTAATGCACCCCAGACAGGTTACCAAAGCTGTTTGCTGCAAAAAATACATTCTCATATGTATGACACCATTAGTAGAATATGATGTACTCTATGGTGGTATGTCCAGCTAAGGATCTAAATAGGGTGACAGTGGGGTAGTAAGCTCCCACGATAATGGCCACTGGCATCTTCCAAGACACTCTTCATACATACCTGCCTTATATACCTTTGTTTCTTTTATATGCAAGTGTTTAGTGTTCTGTATGTATTTTTGAATTGTTTGAATGACTTCCTGGCATGTTTTAGTTTGGGGAGAGTTGAGGTATATTTGTACTAAGCCATCCAACTCAGAACTGGTCAATTTGAAAGGAAATATATCAAACGTCAATGTGGTAATCCTTATATTTCTTTCTACTGCTAAATTCACTACCATATTCTACATCTAAGAGAAAAGGCTTACGTATGGTTTTAGCATAAAAACATAAATCTTCCACATGTTTTTGGAATATTAGAACAAGTGGGGTCTCCTGATATTATCAATTTGTATAGTATTCTTACATTGGTGGTACAACTAAAGTAAATAACATGACAAATTATGTTTCCTTGTTCTAGTTTTAGTTGAACAGTAACACTCATGTTGATGCCTAAAAACCTGATGCTTTTATTAATAAATGTAATCTGATACCCAACATATTGTTACAAACATCAAGTATTAAGTGTCACCATGTAACTCAAAAACAAGCAGAGCAACCCATGACTAATTATGCTGATTTTGCAAGTTTGGATGCTTGTCATGTAATGGACTAAAAATTATAAATTTGACACGGGGTGTAGCAACTCTAGGGAAAGCCCTTAAAGGTGCATCTCATTAGTGACTAAATCATGTATGGGTACAATTTTCTAAGACTTTTAATAGTGGGCATGAAATCATAAATAATATATGTAGGTAACAAAAGGCTGTTTGCAACTATTACAACAGACAGTTAAGAAAATCTTAAATAATAGAGGTAATGGTTACGAAATCCAAAACACCAACACATTCATCTAGTTTTCCATTTATTCAATTTTTGAGCCAAGACAGATTTTTTTTTTACTTTTTCAACTATTACTATTAGCTTCTCAGACACGCAGACAAAGATGAAGGTAGGCCAGAGTGATACTGTGCTGTTGGTCTTTTGCAAATGTATTAGCAGTATTCTGATATAGCCACATCATACTGTAAATATATCAAGAACAGATGAATGTAATCGTGCAGTGTGGGTCGTGTTAAAAATTACTAGAAGCTTCATCTCCATTGTAGAAGGACACTAGTTACAAAAGTAATAACATAAATGGTTTTAACAATGGTTGAATGTATTGTATTTGAACTATCCAAAGAAGAATCTAAATACAATACATCAGGAATGCATTGTACAATTTCTTTTCTGGCTAGGTAGTTCTGCGACACTAAGGTAAGCATAGGAATCTTGTACTCCGAAACTGCAGTAGACCAAGGGTGTATGTTTTAATATTCGGTACTGAACAATTGAAAATGAGTAGACATTCTTTTCAGTTACTGGATTGGTCCAGAAGACAGGGAGAAAAGGGTACACTGCAGTGCTCAAAAAGATGTACCTATAGTATCAGCAGTATCACAAACTAGGCTTACAGCAGTGCATATGCAAATCACAGTGTTGTAAATATACTCTGCTGTATATTGTACAATCATGTTACAGTACATTAGCTTTTGGGGTTACACAGGTCCCTTTATTAAGCATTACATGTGATGAAGGAATCTTCATGACCTGAAAAGCTTGTACACTGAACCATCGGTATGTAACACATATGTTGGTACAACAAAAGATGACAAAATATATCATGCCGTCAATAACAAGTTGCACTAGATAAATGGTGTGACTCTTGTTGATGATATTCTGTAGCTAAAATCAATATAACATGTTATTTTGATGTTTGATATGTCACAAACAGAAATAACACACAGTACATTAGAGAAGCCAACATGAGTAAGCAGTACTCCATTAAACATGGTGTGTGGTAAAATCTAACCACACACCCTATGTGTGTTGTAACACAGGAGTAAAAGCTACAGTACATGAATTGCTTTCAGCCGCAAGGAAGTGTGATCGGATCTGTCATTTTATTGCACATAAAAAATATCCAGTTTTGACTGACAAAATGTCTACTGGGGTATTTGCTAGTTTTATAAAAAAAAAATGCTAACTTGGGTAGGCAAGGCAAGAAAAGACAAGGCAATTTTTGTTTCATAAGTGCCTTTTCCAAATGGTTCAGGGTGTTGTAAAGGGAGCATCATCAGTGAAATACAATATAAATTAATAAATTAAGCAATGTCAATAAAACTAAATAACAGATTAAGAACAGTTGGTTAGTTAAAAACATGTTTTCAGTGCCACCTTAAAGGCATCCACTGAATGGGCTGAAAGTTGAAAAGAGATCCAGACAATCAGCATGGTAACTCCAAAGAGTCTGTCTCACAAGAGCTTTAAGTAGAAGTAGAGAACTGCTAAATGACCCACATAAGTGGGACAATGAGGTCATACAGCAGGATGTGAGAGCAGGCACTTTTTCAGGTAGTCAAGGCCAAACCATGAAGGGTCTTGTACTGTATGTTACCAAGCAGATCTTGAAGTTGATGCACAATCAAACTGGCAGTCACTGTGGACTGCACTGAACCATTATTATATGCTCATTTCAAGATGCTCCAGCAACCAGCCAAGCTGCTGCATTCTGGACCAACTGCATGTGGTGCATTGAACCTCTGATTAAGCACAGAGCATTGCAGTAGTCTGGTATCGAAGTGACAAAGACATGTACTATTGTCAGCAGGTTCCCAGGAGCAAGATGCAGTTTGACTGGGTGATCTGATTGGGAATGAGCTGTGCAGTAAGACAAGTCTTACTGCATGGTCATGTAATGTGATTCAGCCAATAATTTTATTTTTCTCATTGCATTTTGAAAATACTGTGATTTGCCAAGGAGAGAACTGTTTATTAATGCTCGATGACATCAAAACAAAGCTATGCTGAACTCTAACAGGGAATCCTGATCAGAGCAGAGAAAGCTAATTTAAAAGTTTTACACTGAAAATATGTAGTGTGAGCTGGCCTACCAGCAGAGCAGTAGTTACTGCATGCACTGCCAATGGCCCAGGTTGAGAAATGAGCCACAGCCATCAGAGGCTGACTAGGGGAGAAGGACTGAGCATCCCATTGAGTGCTGTCTTCCTTCTCTGGGGGGATCAACATCTTGCTGCTGTACCACCACCTGGGTGACCTTAGGTTGAGGGGCAAGAGAGCAGTGTGTAGACGGGTGGTTGAAGCATGTCTGTCTCTCAGAAGCACCAAGACAGCTGGAAATCTGTGATGTCAGTGCACCTCTGGAGGGTGGACCATCAAAATTGGGGATAATTGGCACTGACTGGAAGGAAGGAAGAAGCCCTGCCTGCTCCACACATCCACCTCAGGCTTCCACATCCAACTCCTGGGGACACTCCCAGCCTCCACCTCCAATGTGGGTGGCAAGACATGGTGGGGAAGTCATACCAAGGAGCTGAGGACAGGGTCGTACTGGCCCACCTCAATACCTGGAAATTTCCAGTCGGGCCCCCTTTGTTGGGTTCCTGGTCGCTTTCTAAGCTCTGAGAATCTTTGGTTGTATCTTATATTTTTTTAATTAAATAGGCCCTGTAAGTAAATTCATAATGCAAACACAGAGCTGGTGTATCATACTGAAGTGGAATAGTTATATGAGTGTGACACCTTGGGCCCTCCATTATTGATTTCCCAGGTGGGTCCTTGTGTCAACTTTCCAGGTGAGCCCTCTGTAGCCCAGTCCAACCCTGGCTGAGGATGAACCCAACCCTAGGGACAAGCTGAGGGCAGCACAGGAGTATGTCCCGGTTGGTTTGCAGAGTCCCAGGAGTTTGGCATGTTGAGCCTTGAGGGATGGGCAGAAAGCAATGGCAGAGATAAAAAGAGGTCACAAGCAATTGTCCAGGGGCAGAAAACAAAGTAAAAAAACAAGTGTGTGTTATTACCTAAATACACAATGATTTGAATCAGATTGTGTCATGTAACATCACTTGTAAAGGGGCAGGACATTCATACCACTTCTAACAATTAAAAATTGACATGAAGATAAATGGTATATTCTAAGTAAGGGAATTGCATGTCCCCAGTATACATTGACTGTAGTGTGTTTATGGGACAACAGAGATACAAACTGTTTTTCATATGGAAAGGGGCTTAAAATCTACAGCTGGCAGTGCAAGTGAGTACTGACTGGTTGTCAAATTTTTATTGCTACTTCATTGTGAGAAAACAGAGTGCTGAGTAGACAGTGCATGCTACAATAATTGCATAAAGAAGAACATCTGAATATTTGAATATCCAGGCGATAAGGGGTGGGCTGCTAGTAAATGTGGGAGTCTCGCACCTAAATCACAGGATACCTCAATGGTATACAGTATCTTAGGAATTCCTATTGTTGTAGTCCTTAACTGGTCAGCCATACTATATACGTGGAATATGGCATCAGAAATAACAGAGGGTTTTCACTGATGTCAGTCTTTATCTCATACGTGCACTAGTATACAACAACTCTATCAGTCCAATAAAGAAGCAACTGAAAACAGAGAAACCTGACTTGATCTGTGTGGAAATAGGTTCAGGTTTGCCTAATCATTGGTGTACTTTGACTAGAATGCCCCTCTGAACATATTGGACTAGTACTAGTACCCCACTGTGTTTTTTCCCCTAGGGATCTTTACTGGATTCGTTAATTCAGCAAGTGTTTCCCTGTTTATTGTATTTTAGGTGTATCTGTTAGGAGGTTTGGGGCATTTTTTTTCTCTGAGAAAAGGGCACTCTCCCCTTAAATATATCCTTGTGTACTTGTGATGCTTTTCTGCCAACTTGTCATATTATAAAATACATACAGCGAAGCTTTAGATTTTTCTTGAAAAATATCTATATGGCATAACATTTTGAGCTAAGCATGACATTTTTTTCCTTTTTAAGGAAGCAGAGACTGGTTTACTTCATTCAATATGGATTTTATACTTGTCTTATAGTTCATGGATTCCAATAGCAGCATTAGCTTTTTATGTTTGGTCTACTTTAAACTTTCAGGTTCTCCCTCCAAAGATGTACCTTATTGATGCACTGTGTTTAACCTTAACCTGAGTGTATTAAGAGGGATAGTGCCCTCAACAGATGAAGTTTTTTTATTCTTCATATACTACATTCAGATCATTTACTGTATGTTCATTGTTACATAAAAATAAAGTTAAAAAAAACTGTAACAGTAAAAGTAAACCCTTCATTATGATAAACAGAAAATATATTTAAAAGCTATGGAACATCTTATATAGTTATTTTCAAAGGAAAAGTCATTCCACTAAAAAATTTCCAGTTTAAAAATAGCTTAATTCCTCCACATTTAAGGCACAGAGAAACACTGAATGACAGATGAATGACAGAGTGCTGCTATGCTGTTTCCAATCCAGCTGCTGACTGACAAGACTGCCATCCCTCAACATGGTGTTATTTAGTTATTACAACTATTTCTGTGCAAATGACATTGAGGATTATTTAAGATTATGTTGTAATCCCTTTAATCCTTGCCGCTTTAAATTTCAGGCTAACACCAAACAGCAAACTAACACTTAGAAGAGATGTCTAAAGCATGTTTTCTGAGCATAAATCTGCTGTTGTTATTCAACACTTCTTTTGAAAAGGACAAAGCACTGGCTGTGCCGGGTTTTTTTTTGTTTGTAATAACACATTTGCCTAACGTGCCTAAATAAAGTTTTAAATATCAGTTTTAGTGGAGCCCTACTTCTATCCAGCTTTACATGTAGGTTGACTGAAGCACATAGAGGTCATATGATTTGTTCAAGGTCAGATAGTGAGCCAATGGCTGTAGTTGGATTCAAAGCTGGGATTACTTGGTTCATAGCATGGATGAAATAATGTGTATTCAGAATAAGACATGGTTTACAAGTTGACTTTTTTGGGGGGGTTCTTGGCCCTGGTTGTCAAATTTGTTTGCTCATACTGGCCGACGCCCACCACTATTGCATCATAATATGATTGTTGTGCTCTGTTTGAATTAAATGCAATGCTAAATGCTTAAAACAAAGTACTCTGTAGTTTTTGTGCTCTTATTATTTAGGTTATTGTTATTTTATTGAGGTTTTATTTTCTATTGTTGTTGCTCATTATCAGTGTCATTAACTTATGTTTTTTACTGTTGCATTTTTTTTTGTTTTACCTTTGCCTACCTTGACAGTGCCCAGGGCCTCCAGGACTGGGCACTTAAATAAAGTTTTATTTACTGACTTACTTCCCGTACTTACTTTCTTACTGTTGTACACTTCCAAAAGTACAACATGGGGCCAGGCCAACAAACATGGCTATGAATTGCACTGTGGTGGGGACAACATCAAGGATTTAAACTGAAGCCTGGTATGTAAATTTTATTTTCCTATGTGGATCAAAGGTTCATAGTTCTATGCTCTAACCCCACAATGCCAAATAATATTCCCTAAAGGCAACCATACAGGGAAATGTTTTCTGAAGAATTTGTTTTTTTGGTATTGTCAAGTGCTTGAAATGTTGAAAACTACAATTATTGGGGTAAAACTTGTTTCAGTTGTATTATCTCACTCAGCAAAAGAAAAAAATCTGCATTGTTTTGCAGCTTGCAAATGGTCCTAGTAGTTGGATTCAGTACAAAGTAAGATTAGGGATGGCTAGAAAGAAGAGGTGCTAGCTGCACATTCTGGCAGACTTGATAGTCCTCTAGGCCTTTATCTGCTGGCAAATTTCGTATGTTCATATGTAAGAGTGAAATGCTTGTGACATGATTAAAGGTATAGGTTTAGATGTATTTTTTTCTGGCTTTGTGAAAACTGTAATGACCTAATCAGTCAAACAATAAACTCTGACTTGACTTCTCTAGTGAAGACTCATTTTTTAAAAAGGCTCATTCATCAGCTGACACTGTGCCAGCTTGGCTTAACAATCTGAAAGGGGAATGTAGGTGAGTGGGATTAATTTCTTCAGACTGTCTTTGCTGCTACACCATAAGTGAATGCAACAGTTCATTTCTGATAATGTCTATGCATTCTGATAAAATGAATACATCTTTGTATATGAGATTCAGTAGTATTGTCACAGCAATCTAATGCTCTTCAACCTGTCTGCAAGTTGTGTCAGAAACATCTCTGCCACTTCTGTAATGACTATTGCATTCTGCTGCCACTGTTGCGATGACTCAGATGAACTAGTGATGTCACCAGCTGAACCACCCCCATAATCATCATCACTGTCATTCTTGACCCTGACTTTAGTGCCAGCATGGCTACCACCACCATTGAGTTGTTGGAGAAGATTATCAAAAATGGTGTGTCTGGTGTTCAAGTAGACTGGTAATGACCATGATAAGGGCCGCTGATTCAGCGCTGAAATCTTTAGTGGCCTGTTCATATGTTTGAAAAAGCAGAGCATGCTTTTGAGAACAGACCACAACAACCATGACAGATATCACCCACAGGCCACATTAACACATTTTATTATCCTGAAACACATGTTTCTGTTCAATGAATCTCTCCATCATATAGAAGACAGAGTTCCATATTGTGGAAATGTCTTTACTCAAGCAATGCTGAGGAACATTGTGTTTCTTCTTGTAATGGCAGAGCAGTTCAGTGCACTTGGGGAGCTATGGAAATAGCTACAGACTTCCTGTACTATGTCAAGTGTTTGTTTTAACTGTGCATGTTTGTTGAGCGTGTGGCATACAAACAGATGTAGTGCGTGTGCAACAAGTGCATGAATGAAATCCCCATATCACCTTCAGCATGTTACTCCACTGCCTGTCACAAAGATTCCAACCCACAGACTGTGAGAGTATATCCAGATGTCTAGCAGTGAATGGATGAACCACAGACTGTATTTCCCACTCCACCATACTTTCCCTCTATGACCGATGCATTATTTTAGGTACTTCATCTATTCGTGTGCATCTGTGAGTCTGTCTGCTTCAAAATAATTTCTGAAAGGGCTGGTAGTGTTTGCAGTGGGACTGTAAAGGTGGTGGAGCTTGATCTGGATGCAATCCAAAGGGCAGAGATACTCAGGAAGTTTTGATTTCTACTACTTCTCGAGATATAACTAGGGAAATGCACATAACCCCAACTGCATCCTTCAGAAGGATCCCCATCTGTGAATGTGCTGCCTTGTACATAGTGGGGAGAATTTGCTTGAAAAATGTCAAGCATGATGGAATGCTGTATTTGGGCTTTATTTTATGCAGCAGTTTTTTTTTTTAGCTACTGTATGTATTTATAATTATGTACTGTAACATAACTGCTAGGTCATTACATTGATTCATGAAACTGCAAATAATAGCCACATACCTAGAAGAGAAAAGGAAAGCAGCATTAAAAACTGCACATACTATGTGCAGCAATGAAGAAGAAATTAAAAGTACATGTGTAATATATGAATTATACAATTTCTTAACATAAAGCTTATTCTATAGAAATGCTGAATGACATTGGGCCCTATACTCTATGCCAACAGGCCATGTAAACCAGGTGCTTTGGCATAGCTAAGACAGAATGCCAGGGCGCAGTGGCTGCACAGCATTCACGACTTGGGAATGCAGCTGGTATGCAGCCGATTCCCCTGCTGCACAGACAGTAACACACTGGGGGCGGGCTGGGGTTGTGCCAGCACTACGCACCATGCACCATGATGAGTAGTGCTGTGCACTGTGGCATGGCAGGCTGGCACACCAGGACAGCCCCGCCAAGGTGCCCTAATGCACCAAGCCCCATGCACATCAAACAGTAGAATGGCCCAATGAGCAGCAGTCGCTCCCACACACAACTTGACTGGCCCTGACCCCGTACCCCTGGCAGACTCCCCTGCACACACAGCAGAGCATTTCCAACCCCCCAATGCTGCACTCCACAACCCAGCTCAACACCACCATGCCCAAGCAGCCCATTGCCTGATAGTGCTGGCATGGCACCCGGGGAGGCACAGCCAACCCCCACTGGCACTGCCCATCCATGGTCTGTAGTCTCCACCCCTGTGGGGACACCCATCCTGAGTTTCACATGGCAGCTCCCACCACACAAATGTGGGGGTGCCTATGCCCCCACCCCAAATAGATCCCCTGTTGCTAGATGCCCCACAACGGCACTAACAACCCCCAACCTGTACCTGAAGTATCGGTACTGTGAGATGGATGGCCAGTGCACAGCCCTCCACACACCTCCATGGCCACCAGCCATCTGACCTATGCAGGAGCGTGCAGCCAATGTGTGCCCACGTATGTCAGATGGCCAGCGGCTGTGGAGGTGTGTGGAGGGCTGTGCTGCTGGCTATCTGGCTCATGGTACTGACACTTAAGGTATGGGTTGGGGGGTTGTTGGTGCCAAGGTGGCAGCACTGAACACCACTGTAGGGTTGGGGGTATGGAGTTCGGGGGTTGCCTGCATGGGGCAGGTGCACCTGTGTGCAGTGTGTGCATGGAGGGGTCACCTTGTACATGGGTGCTGAGGTTGCCTTCAGCTGGGGAGGGTGGTGGCAGGTGGTCCCCATGCTCCAGGGGCTAAGCCAGGGGTCCAGGGCCGAATGGGGCATTGCCACGTGGGTCCAGATGTCCACCGGTGCCATTCATGCACCTGGATCTGCACCCAGCTGTGAAAGTGATCCACTAGGGACCCAAGGCAGGCATCTGATTGGATGTCCAGCTGGGTCCACTATGCCTCCCCTGGCCACCGTGCATGGACCTGTGTGTCGGGGGGGTGGGGCAGTGGACAGGTGGTGGTCGGTAGTGAATACCAGCTGATGTGCACCTGTCCATAGGTGTGGAGCTACGCAAGTGGGATATGCGTCTCTGGCATGTATTTCCCACCCATTAGTGCATAGGGCCCATTATGTGTAGAGGGAGTTAAGTACTTTCAATTAGTTTATATTTCATGCCAAGAAATAATGTTAAAATGGAAACTTTGAAATTAATCCAGTAAAACAGCAATTAGTGGGTCCATTCATTTACAAGGAAAATAAAATAAGCAACAATTTTTGAATGCTAGTATCATCAGTGATGAAGAATTGCTGAAGATTAAAGGCTATCATCTCCCCAAGGAGTTGTGTCATTTGGATTGTGCTTGGGTAAGTAGGTGGCAGATAAGAGCAAGCATGTAATGACTTACACAGCGTAGTTTGTTTTGCCTGTGGTGGTTGGAGGGATGCTTTTAAGGCAGCACCAGTACCTGGGAATGAATCAATTGACTGCTGTGACTGCCATGGTGTCTGTATTCTTTGAACAAACTGTCTATGCAGCTCAGGGTGGATAAGGCAGTGGGACCTGATGGCATACATCCCAGGGTACTTAAGGATCTAAAGGAGGAACTAGCAGAGCCATTAGCAGAATTGTTTAGTGAGTCTCTGAGCACAGGAGAGGTCCCAGAAGACTGGAGAAGGGCTCATGTGATCCCACTCCACAAGAGTGGTAGCAGGGAGGAGGCGGGGAACTACAGACCGGTCAGTCTTACCTCAGTAGTGGGCAAGATTATGGAGGCACTCCTTAGGAAAGGATAGTGCAACACCTGGAATCCATAGGGGCACAGGATCCAAGACAGCATGGGTTTACAAAGGAAGGTCCTGTCAAACTAATCTCATAGATTTCTTTGACTGGGTAACCAGAGTGGTGGACCAAGGGGCAGTTGATGTTGCCTACCTTGACTTCAGCAAAGCTTTGACACTGTTCCACATAGAAGATTGATAAATAAGCTAGGTAGGCTCGGGTGGGTCAGAAGTTGGTCAACTGGGTGGCAAACTGGTGACTGGCAGAAAACAGAGAGTGGTGGTAAATGGTATACAGTCAGAAGAGATGCAAGTCACAAGTGGGTACCTCAGGGATCAGTCCTGGGCCAGTCCTATTCAACATCTTCATCAGTGACCTCGCAGATGGACTAGAGGGTAAGGCTTGTCTGTTTGCAGATGACACCAAGATCTGCAACAGAGTAGATGATCCAGATGGGGTGGGCAGAATGAGAAGAGATCTGGATAAACTGAAGAATGGTCAGAAGAGTGGCAACTGGGATTTAATGCAAAGAGTGCAAAATCATGCACATAGGAAGAGAAACCCTGAAGCCACTTATAGGCTGGGAGGAGTTGCTAGCAGTCACAAAGGAAGAAAGAGACTTAGGCATCATCATCACTGATGACCTAAAATCATCAAAGCAGACCTCTAAAGCAGTAGAGTAAGGCTAGGGGTGTTAGGGTGTATTAGTAGGGTATCACAAGTCGTAAGAGGGAGGTAATAATCCCTCTGTACAAGACATTAGTTAGGCCCCATCTGGAGTACTGTGCAGTATTGGAGGCCACACCTTCACAAGGACATTAACCAAATTGAGGCAGTCCAGAGAAGGGCAGCCAAATGGTGCAGGGACTGCATCAGAAGACATATGAGGACAGATTAACGGAGCTCAATATGTATACCCCTTGAGCAAAGGAGGACAGAGGTGATATGATCGAGACATTTAAACACCTTAAGGGCATAAACAAGGTGAAAAGAGTCTAACATGTTTAAATATAAGAAAAATAGCAGGACAAGAGGACACAGCATGAGATTAGAGGGAGGCCGATTAAGGGGAATGTGAGGAAATTCTTTTTCACAGAAAGGTGTGGTAGATGCATGGAATGGCTTACCACAAGAAGTGGTGGCTATGAATACAGTGCAGGGCTTCAAACAGGCATGGGATAGGCATAAGGGAGCAATACAAATGACTATGAATAAATAGGTCACTGACAGAGCAAAGGACGATGGCACATTTATAAGGTAGAAAAAGAAATGGGCAGACTGGATGGGCCTTACGGTCCTTATCTGCCGTCAACTTCTATGTTTCTATGTTTCTATGTTTCTAATCACACTATGTCCCATACATGGCCATCCCTGCTGCTGATGACCTTTTAAACTGAGTAGGAAATGGGAATAGTAGTGGCTGTTAGGAGGATGCCGTAATCATGTTTAAATGATCAGGAAGGACTCTGGTTCCTAATGTTCAAGTAGACTGATCCCGAATGAGAAGGCGGATGGCCGGGGAGGAAGGCAGGTTTGTGCTGTTCACCTTTTTGTAATAAGAAATGAATTGCAATATAAAAATTAACCGTTGAATACTTTTAAAAGTTAATATTAATTTTAGACAGTAAACTAGCTCTTAAGCATGTATGCAGTGTGTGTGTGTGTGTGTGTGTGTGTGTGTGTGCGCCTTGGGGGGGGTCATAACAATGGTCATTATTGTACCGGAACAGGTACCAGGAATGGATCATTTAATACAAAAGTAGAACTGCTATTGGGGACTTCAGCCCCACATAACCCGCAATGATGGCGTCTCTGTTCACGATTCCCAAAATGGGCCAAGGTTCTAAGTTTGTTGTGGAAATTTATGTTGTTTTGGATTTCTTGCCCCCGATGAAGACTGCAGTCATAGTACCTGGGTGTCTTGTGGCTGAGTAAATCACTCACTCACTCACTCACTCACCCACTCACACACATTTGTGCACTGAAGCTTTTGCTTGCAATAAAAGCTTGAATTTGATTTTTGTTTACTGTGTTTTGTCAACTACACTGGCTTTAACTTTCTCCTTGAATGCTGGGCTCTTTTGGATTTGCTGGATTTCTTGCAGCACATTCTCCATAGCAGTAAAAACATAGAAACATAGAAACATAGAATTTGACGGCAGATAAGGACCGCTTGGCCCACCCAGTCTGCCCATTTACCTACCTGATGGATAACCTGCAGATTCTAGTTAATCAACAGCTAACTTCCTCCTGTCTTCCACTAGAATTGCCATATGCCTGTCCCATGCATTCTTGAATTCTCCCACTATTCCTGACTCCACAACCTCCTCAGGAAGGCTGTTCCATGCATCCAAAACTCTCTTTGTGAAAAAATAGTTTCTAACATTACCTCTGAACCATCCCCCCTCTATCTTCAGATTGTGTCTCCTTGTTCTTGCACATCTCTTCTTCTGAAAGTTACTACCCTCTTGTACCTTGTTAATTCCCTTGAGATACTTGAAAGTTTCTATCATGTCTCCCCTCTCCCTCCTTTCCTCAAGGGTATACATATTAAGCTGCTTTAGTCTCTCCACGTATGTCTTCTGGTGCAGACCTTGCACCATTTTGGTTGCCCTCCTCTGAACAGCCTCCATTCTGTCTATGTCTTTCTGGAGACTGGTCTCAGAATTGCATGATACTCAGATGGGGTCTCACTAACTGTCTGTAGACAGGATAACAACTTCCTGTTTTCTACTGTTGTTGCCTCTCCTGTGCATCCTAGTATCCCCCAGCCCTCCTTACTGCCTTCTCACATTGCTTGCCCATCTTTAGGTCATCTGATATAATTACTCCTAGGTCTCTTTCGATTTTTATTGTTGTTATTAACTCACCCCTCATTATGTACTCTTCCCCTGGGTTTTTGTTTCCCAGATGCATTACCTTGCACTTCTTTGCATTAAATCTGAGCTGCCACGTATTTGACCATTCCTCCAACCTTGCCAAGTCCCTTTTCATTCTTTGCACCCCACCTTGTGTATCAACCCTGCTGCAGATCTTTGTGTCATCTGCAAAGAGGCATACCTTTCCTTCCAGGTGCTCTCCAATGTCACTTTTAAAGATATTAAAGAGGACCGGTCCCAGTACCGAACCCAGCGGTACCCTGCTAGTTACCCTCCTTTCTTCACTAAAAATTCCACGTGTTGTGTTGTAATCCTTTTTTGTGTCCATCAATATTAAAATGTCTTGATATTGGGAAGAGGTGCTCTTTTTCAAAGCTCCAAACAACTTTCACTCTTTTTGCTGGTGATATGATACAGTAAATAATTTCCCCTGAATTTCACACGAAGTGCTGATGAGTAAGAGACTGATTTTATTTATTTATGTTTTGACCACGAGAGTATACTAAGCTTAGAGCTCAATTGCAAATGTGATCTGGGAAGGGATGGGGGGGGGGTTATCGCATAATTTGGGCTACTCAATTTTGGCTACTCAGTTTGAGCGACTACAACATGAGCGATTGGCAAAGTACAGCGATTGCACCTATTAAGCTACAGAGCACATTCTGCAATTGTGGCTATCAAAGTGCGGCGTGGTATTAGAATAATAGAAATGGGCCGGTGCAGGGGATGTGGGGGGCCCTGCCCCCTGCATTAACAAAACAGCTGTAATGTGCATCACTGAAATGTGGATTTGCTGTTATTGCATTTGCTGTAATTGAGTAGCTCAAATTGCACTTGCTGTAATTGTTTAGCTGAAATGACATGGAACCGATGTGGGGTTACACAGGGGTCAAATAATAACTGGATACAGGGATTGTAAAACTCTGAATACATATATACATACATACATGACACCCCAATATAGCTTAACACAGCAATAAATATATACTGTAATATGCATATATGGTGTTTATTAGTTGGGAATACTACCAAAGCCTTTTATGGCAAGGAGGGGTGCAGGATCCACCATGGAACAAACGTGAAGTGGAGGAGGGTAAACCCCTAGGAGGGAGGTGGCAGCATCTAGGAGGAAAGTATTGTACAGATAGCACAACCCCATCCAGATCAAATACAGAACTAAACATAGAAACTAGGGCTGTGCGAATACCTATTCGGCCAAATATTCGGTATTCAGCAGCCAGATATATTGAGGTATTTGGTATTCAGGGCCCATTTAAAACAAAATTAAAAAAATCTCCTCCCCTTCCCCCACAGCCCAACACCCACCCTCTGTCAGCAGCCAAGTGCAACCCTCCTTCCCCTAAGCACCAACAATTTTATATATTTTTAGCAGTAAATTGTAAATAAATCCCCCTATGGATGAGTGTCACAACCTGCACACCTCCATGTCCAACTGCCATTTTATATTGTATAGCACTTGATTGCACATAAAAAAATATCAGTTATGTCCCCGCACCTTGGCAGCACCCTACTCCACCCTCTACCCCATCTACCCCTAGTTCTTAATATGTCTGAAAAGCTGACAGGCAGAACCTGCCCTCTTCTACAGCCAGTTGCCTTCTCATGAATGAAAGCACTCGTGCACTTGCTCTCTCTGTGTAGTAAAACCAGCTGATCGTGTGGTCAGTCAGTTTTACTATACAGAGAGAGCAAGCTCATGAGCAGTCACATTCACGAGAAGGCGGTCGGCTGTGGAGGAGGGTGGTTTGTGGAAGTCATCTTCACGTATTAAGAATTGGGTGCTGGGGAGGAGGAGGGTGCGGGTAGAATGCTACCAGGGTGAGGGGGTAGGGGAGCATAACTGATGTTTTTTTATAGGCAAATGAGTGTTATACAATAAAAAAAGACTGTGGCCAGCCATGGATGTGGCCGGGTTGTGCTGGTCATCCATTGGGGGCTTTATTAACAATTTACAAATAAACTATTACAAATTGTGGGTGCTTAGGGGAGGAGGGTGGTATTGGACTGCTGATAGAAGGTGGAGGGATGAGGTTACATTTATTTTATTGAGTTTGGGCTGGGAAGGATGGGCTTTTTATTTTATTTATTTATTTATTTTTATTTTGTAGGTGGTTGAATACTTTTTCTGGAATACAAATAGTCCCCTATTCAGGAAGGGCCACTGAGTATTCAGGAGCCCTACTATTCGTGATATTCTGGAAATAATACTCAGCCCCTGCACAGCCATAACAGAATCACTGAATGTGTCAGCAGAAAAGGACCAGTAGGCTCATCTAGTCGGTTCTGTGTGATGATAGTGAGGCACTAAACTGTGACTCCATTATCGCAAGTCAGGTGGCAAAACAATTTCCGCCAGCCTGACATCCCCAACATGGAAGAACGTCACCAGGGATTTAAATACTTTGCTTTCTGAGGGGGGCTACACCCCCCGCACCTCACTACTTAAAGATTCTCAACTCCAGGGGGGGTGCATGTCGGGGGGGATGCAAAAGCAAAATAAATACAAGTTCTGGGCCAGATGCAACAAATATGCAGTAGCAACCGGACCCAGACCCAAACCTGGAACCTCCGCACTGCAAGAGGAGGCCAAACCCTGATGCCATGGTGCAGCTCACCATCTGACTGCAGCGCCACCCCCTACATTCCCTCTGCCCCCTCCCAGGCCACGATTACCATGCTCCCTTCCACCACCCCTGAGCGCACGTACATATAGTGACATCCTGTCACTAGGGTCGCCCACAACCCTACATCCGATTGCCCTCCCTGCCCCCTCACCTTTCGGGCTTTTGTCCACATCACGTCGCCATTTTGGTTGGCACCAACTTTCAGGCACTAACCTCACATTCTACCCATCTAGTCTACCCTATTTTCCCTGCCTAACACTATACCCTGGACTCTACTTGGTAACAAGTGTCCCTCCCTCCTCCCTTACCTCTACTTATTATAACCATGTGCCTATCCCACACATGCTTGAAACTCCCCACTGTCTTCACCACACCAACTCTTCTGGTAGGTGGTTTCAGGATTCCACCACCCTTTCTATAAAGAAGTATTTATTCACATTACTCTTCAGCATCCCCCTCAAGCTTCATAGCATGCCCTTATCTTCTGGTGCTCCTCCTGCTTTGAAAAAGGCTCCACTTCTACACCTTGTTCATACTTGTGAAGTACCTACAAGTCTCAATCATGTCACCTCTTGAGCTCCTCTCGTCTAAGGAGTACATGTTGAGTTCTCACAGCCTGTCATTGTATAGTTTCTCATGCAACCCAGACACCATTTTAGTAGACAACCACTGGACTGTTTCCACCCTTTCGATGTCCTTATAGAGTTGCCGCCTCCAGAACTGGACTCAGCACTCCAGGTGGGGTCTCATAAGGGAGTGATACAGTGGCAACACCACCTCCCTTATGCTGCTAGAGAACCTCCTCTCTATGCACCCCAGCATCCTACTTGCCTTGCCTACTGCTCTGTCACACTGCCCTGCCACCTTGAGATCATCAGATATGATCACCCCAATGCCCTTCTCTTGCTTGGTTACTGTAGGCACCTCCTCCCATTTTATTCCTAGCCCCCAGGTTTCCCTGCCTCAGATGCATGACTTTGCATGTTTTGGCAATGAAATCCAGCTGGCAATCCATAGACCACTCCTCTCATTTCTCCAGATCCCTTTGCATTCTCTCCACCCATTCCTGGGTGTACAGCTTATTGCAGATTTTTGTGTCATCTCTAAAGAGATAAACCTTCCCCTATAGTTCCTGAGCAACATCACTTATAAAGACATTGAAGAGGACAAGACGTAGTACCGATCCTTGTGGCACTACACTGGTCATGATCCCATCCTCCTAAAGACTGTCGGTTACCACCACACTCTACCTCATGTCTTTCAACCAGTTTGATACCCAGCTGACCACCTCAACCCTATCCTCAGTCTGCTAAGTTTCCTTATCATTCTCCTGTGTGATAGTGTCAAAGGCCTTCCTGAAGTTCAGCTTGGCCTCATCCACTGCCCTACCCTGATCTACTGCCCTAGTTACCCAGTCAAGGAAATCTATGAGATTTTTTTTTGACATGACCTCTCTGCATGAAGCCATGCTGCTGGTGGTCCTGTAGCCCATATGTTTCCAGATACTCCTTCAGTCTACTTCAGCAGGGAAACCATTACTTTCCCTATCACTGATGTGAGTCTCAGTGGTCTGTAATTGCTAGCCTCCTCCCTGTTGCTGCTGTTGTGCAGAGGAAGCACTTTGGCCCTCCTCCATTCCTCTGGCACCACCCCCGTCTCCAAAAAGGTCATACATGGTGTGGCCAGAGGGGCAACAAGCACTGTGCTCAGTTCCTTAAGTACCCATTGGTGCATTCCATCTGATTCCTTCACATTGTTTTCCTTTAGGGCTTCCAGCCCCTGGTGGACTCTCCCTTTCACAAATGGACTTGTGTCTAGCCCCCTTCCCCAGGTGTCTGCTAATGCATGTCAGCCCATCCCTTCCCACTATGAATACTAAACAGAAGTATTCATTTAAAATGTTAGTTTTTATTGGTCTTCATCTGCAAAGTCCCCCCTTCTGGTCTTCTGATCTTTGCTATAACACCCTTGCCTTCCTCTTTTCACTGTCGTACCTTAAAAAGTGTTATCCCCATTCTTTACCTCCTGGATGATCCTTTTCTCAGTTTGAAACTTTTCTGTCCTACTCTCCTTCCTATCTCCCTTTATTTTTGTTGATATAGCTCCCTGTCTGCCTCCATTTGGATCTCCTTGTACTTCCTGAAAGCTGTTTTTTTCTCCCTTATCACATTAGCCATCTCTTCTGAGAACCAAGGTGGACACTTTCTCCTCTTATCCTTTATTATTCCTTTAAACAGCTTGCCATTACCATAGTTATTCCTTCCTTTATTCTATTCCATTGTGCCTTCAGCCCCTTAGCTACCTCCCCTTCAAGGTATTTCCCTAAGACAATCTCCCATTTCTTTAAAATCTGCTCTCCTGAAGTCATGGTAGTCCTAGTGTGTTTTTCCCCTGTCCAATTCATATGCCAAACCTCACTGTATGATGATCACTTGTACCTGGGGGCAACCCATTGTGACAACTGCTATGTTGCCCCTGTTCATATGTACCAGATCCAACACTGCCCCATCCCTAGTGGGATCGGTAACCAGCTGCCTGAGAAATGCCCCTAGCAGAGAGTCTAGGATGACCCTTCCTCTAGTTGTAGATGTAGCCAGGATGTTCCAGTCTAAATCTGGCATATTAAAGTTACCCATGATTACTACTTCCTTTTTGCTTGCCAGTTTGCCTATGACCTCTCCCAAAACCCTGTCCAGTTCCTCCCCTTGTGTTGGTGGCCTGGTCACCACCCCGCATGTATAAAGTCCCCATACCCCATTTCAAGTTTAAGCCAATGAACTTTCAGCCCCTCCATTTCTTTGTTATTTCCTTATATTTCTATTGCCTTTATGCCTTCTCTTACATATAAACCAACCTCCCTTTCATTCCTACCCCAGTCTTTCGAAACGTTGTAACTCGGTATGGCCACCTCCCAGCTGTGGTTGTCGGTGCAGCATGATTCTGTTAAGGTCACCAGATTCAGGCCTGCCTCCGCAATGGTAGCCTTAAGGTTAGCAATTTTTTTTCCTAGGCTCCTTGTGTTGGTGCTAGTGTTGAGCAAAATTGGAATATTTTGCCGGGCCAAATATTTTGTGGAATTAGCGCATTACACAAAATATTTTGCCCAACGAAATGCGAAATTTCACCAGCATTTGTGAGTGAAATTTTGCCCCTAAGCCAGCAAAATTTCACCTGTGGGTGAAATTTTGCCACTACGGATGAAATTTCGCCATTTTTGGCAGAATTTCACCACTTGCAGGCAAAATGTCACCATTGTCGGTGGACTGCTCCGAGGGCAAAAATGCGGGTGAAATTGTGAAAATTATGCCGTATTTTCATGAAACATTTCTCGTGGTGAAAATGATGATTTCACCACAATTTCACTGAAGAAATTTAATTTCTCAATATCTCTAGCTTACGCATGTAGCTCTCCACTCCTTTCATTCCTCCCTTCCTGAGTCCATACTTCTACCTTCTCTTTTCACTGGTACTGTCCTTCTTTTCTTCCTCCAACTGCTCACCTTCCCTATTATTTTTCTAAGCCTTAGTTCCACCTCTTGATCCTCCCATTCCTTCCCTCCTCTTGCTCCTACTCCCCACTACCCCTGGGGAATTGATTTGCCTTGCGGTATTTTCACTGCTGTTCCATTAACTGGGGTGGACATTCACTTCCTCCCTCGTTTCTTCTGCCACCCCCTTGGCTAGTTTAAATGCACATCAAAGTAGAATTTAAACCTTCTACCCAGGACTGCCATTCCCTTGTATGGATGAAGCCCATCTCATATTATATAGGCTTTTATTGTTCCAGGTAGGACCCCAGTCCCCAGTGTAGCCAAACTTCTCCTTCCTGCAGAATACCTTCAACAAGTTGTTGAAGACTGCAATGTGGAGTTCCTTCTCCACCCCCCAGCCTTGCACAGGTAGCATCTCAGTGAAGGCCACCGTCCATGTTACTTGCTTCAGGTCCCTCTCCACGTCCCAAAACTTATCCTGCACCACCCTTGCTGCATCCCCTGCCAGGTTATTTGTCCACAGATGGACAGTGACATCCAACTCCCCTCCTGCCTCACTTCCCTAGCAATACTAAGGATCTGCTCCACATCTCTCCATGCTGAGGTACCTCCCTCCTTCCCTCCCATGGTGTTCCCAAAACTGTCCCCTGAGCTGACCAGAGTAGGTCACAGCAAGTTGAGTTCAGAGGGTAGAATGACAGTGGATTAATGTAAGTAGAGTGACAAGATGTAGGAAGAGTAGAAAGAAGCACAGAGACGGATGTAAGGGACAGAAGGAGAAGGGTAGGAGCTGCAGTATGGGGTGTAAGCTACGCAAAGGAGCAGGTATGGGTTGAGTATTCTCTCTTGTGGGCTTTCAGAGTGAAAGGGGAGGAGAAAGAGTGGATGGTTATTCCATGAGTGTGTGTGTGTTGGGAGGGTGTATATGTAGTAGATGTGATAAATGTCAGTTTTGGTCCATCAGTCTTAGACTGTGTGGCATGAGCATGCAGGTTCTATGGAATGTTCTGTACCCAATTTCATCTGTGTAATGATTGTGCTGTAAACTAAAATGCTATCAGTTAGCATGTTTTCTGTGTGACTGATCAGTTGGAATGGGTTACAAACTTAGAGGTTTCAAGTGTGAAAATAAACTGAGCAGTTAAAGTTTTAATTCTGTCACCTTGTACGCTTATTGAACAAGCACTGTGATCATGAGAGATTTATAAAGAGTAAAGGGAGTTGCTCCATTAAAGTACCTCCTGTGTACTGTAGCAATGACAGGCAGGGAGTCAGATAGTTGCAATTTTAGGGGCCCAATTCTCACTTTCTACTGGGACTGATGCAAAGCATTTGGTGTTCTGTCACACTGTTGTACCACCTCCTAACAGTACTGTACACAAAGGCAGGCACATGCAGGTGGGCTGGGGAGCATACAAATGTGTGTGTGGTTTAACAGGTTTAAAAGTCATTTGGACACACTAGCAACTTGGCATATGCTTGTGATCAAACTGCAGCATGGCATTACATGAAGAACACAAGACAATGCCATGCTATATCCTGATTATTTCTCCATATACACAGCTGTCCCTCCTTGAATTATCTACTCTCTTTAAACTACCTGTACCCTTGTGATAGTGGCCCTAGTAGTCTCTTAGTTCCCACCTGCCCCTGTTTTCATAGTCCCTGGAAGTCCTGTGGAGCACCCACCATCTTCTCCAATGGTTCTGAGCCTGCTGTTTCAGTGCTACCCCAACCCCCTTCCCAGTCCTAGCTGTCTGGTGGTCCTTTCTGAACAGACTCTGTCTGCTGGTTTTATGTGCATAATTACAGTGCTGTGACTCCCTGTACCTCTTGCCTTTAATAAATGGTAACCTGTGTGTGTGTGGGGGGGGGGTGCTGAAGGCATGTGTGACTAAGTCTGCAAGTCACTATACCACTGTATTTGGGCCTGACAGCCATTTGCATAGTGAACCTCTATCTTTTTTCCTGACTACGTGGAGTAATTTTTGTGAGTGTTCAAGAAGGGGATCCACCCCTCCTTACCTTAGCAAAGAGGGGTCAAAATGACAATAGTGGTGCTAAGTGGTCACTCCAACCACATAGCACTACCATCAGTGACAAAAAACTGGGTCCCAGATTTGGAGTTCAAATGATTTGGAAATAGAGGTTACATTATGTACTTTCACTTACTGTAAACATTCTGTGCTGTAAAATCCCCTCCATCACCCCCCCATCCCTGGACACATATGGAAAAAAGCTGTTACAAGCTCAGTATGTCTTTCCTGGTGAAAAAATGATAAGTGCTAGACAGAGAGTTTAGTAGGCAGCAGTATGGTTGGGATCCTCACAACGAGCCAGTTTCTATGGTGAAATTTGAAAATCTACACCCTGATTTGCTTTATGGTAAGAGTTAAACCACATACTGCCTATTCCTTAGTCACTCAACCACACTGCCTTGCTTTAGAAGAAAAGTGGGTTGATGAAATCATTGGAATAATTGAAATGTCTAGCATTACTGCTAATGAAAATGCGTGAGGGATCCATTAGTCCTGCATATACAGCTATACCCCCCCCAACTAAAAATGCACTGAAATATTAGATTTTTTAAAGGAATGCTTCTAGGGCTGTATATGTCCATACTATATCTGCCTACAAGTCTAGTCATTTACCCGGTGGATAACACTATCATTTCTCTGAAGTTTCAGGCTCCTTTCAAACGGATGATCTGTAAATAGGTTACTGCTTGCTTTCAGGATATTTGACCTATAACCCTTCAGTCAGATTCTTTTTCAGAAAAGCCTACAGCATAGAGTAACCTTCCTTTCTCTTGAGTTCTACTCCTGTCTGCATGGTCTTCCGGCCATCAAACACAGTTAAAAAGTGACTGAACTGAAACAGCAGTACTGTTGCTCTTACTTTAGATGTTGTTTACCATTCCCAAGACGTTTAATGGCAGAGAAATTAAATATTGAAACATTGGATGCTGTATTCTTTCCAACATCTGGATACTGGTACCAGTCACAGTGCATATTAGGGAAATCTTTTCAAAGTATCCATTATATCATGTGCAATTATGTGAAACTAAGATATCTTTATACTTTTTCCTCTCCATTAATGAGTGTTGCAGTCTGTCTGAGAATAATATAGCCTCGCTGCATTTGTTCCACTGGATTAGCTTTGCATTTCTGTGGATGGAACCTGAGATAAGTGCAAGTATGTCTTGAAGAGCAAGGAAAACAAACAGGATAACCACAGTCATTTGGAGTAGCACTTGAGTAAGCAATTTTTGAAGAGCCTGTTTATTAAAGATGTTATAGCCGGAGAAAGCTGATCCAGATTTAAACCCATAACACATACTGTAATACCTGGCTAGTTGCACAAACATATCAACTATATGACACTGAAATTCATTATAAATGAGAGATGCTTGTTGTTTTGTTTGATTTTTTTTTTTGGGGGGGGGCTTTGTTTCACAATTTTAAGCACATATTGTGTGGCAAGGGCAGTTCTCTTTATTAGGGCTGGTCCTCAGTTCACCAGTTCCTACTGTTTTCCAACAGAAAAGCAGGTGGTGACCTTTTAACATAAGGAATAGACTGGGGGTTTGATCTTTGTCAGGTCTATTACATAAAATGAATGAGTGTTGCACCTTATCATTTGTTGGTTTTCTTGTCTATAACAGTGGTAAACAATATGCACTGATTTTTCAGGCTGTGTGAAAAACAGGGCAATGAATAAGTGGCAAACATTTCTATGATGTGAAAGCTGCTGTCAGGCTAAGTGAGCATGAGTGCAATCAGTAAACATTATAAAATGGGGTATAAAAAAATTGACCAAACTGAAGAATTGCATTAGGTAAAACTTAACACCCTACTGTTGATCATTTACCTAGAAACTGCACAGTTTATATCTGGCCTACTCTGATCTAACTAGCATCAACAGTTTTCCATAAAAATACATCTTTTTCCACTTTTTAATCACAAAAACACACAACAGGGCATGTATTTCTTCAAAATAAATGCAGTTTCTGGCTTCATTCAAAGGTACACGACCTTTATTACCAAACTCACCTATTCTACCTAGTAACAAGTTAAGTAAAGGTAAACAAAACCTTTTCCACTAAAACTAACAACAACAAAAAAAAAACATTTTCTATTTTATAAGCGTAATAATACACTCCTGGGCATGGGCTTCTTGAGAATTAAAGTACTTCCCAGGTGTGCTGAAAGTCACTCGGCCATTGGTCTCGTGCATTCCAGTTCACCTGGGGCATGCATTAATTCTCTAGAAAACATGATCTGTTTATGGATAATAGCTTACTAACCCCTCCCAAGGTGGCCCAGACACATTCCATGGCCACTGTCTTCCCCTCCTCAAGTCATTTCCCATGTCCTCAACCCCTATGCCCATCTTTCCATAGGTAGCCCCTGAGGAGGGTGCATGGGGAAGGGTACCATCCATAACGGCGACTCCTTCTCAGTGAAATCCCTAACGGTGAAAGGTGGGAGGGTAGGACAACCAGATGGGGATGGGCAAAATGGGTGACAGGATGTCTCTATATGTATGCATGTGGGGGGGAGTGAGCACAGTGAGCATGGACTAGGAGGAGGTGGAGGGGCTGTAGGGGGTGGCACTGCGGTGGGTTGCCAAGCTGTGTCATGGTGTCACGGGTTGGCCTGTGGTTGGGTTGGGTGAGGTACCAGGTTCATGTCCGGGTGCTGGTGCAATTTTATTGCGCCCAGCCTGAATCTTTATTTTTACATGCTTTCACCCCCCCTGACATGCACCTCCCTGGAGTTGAGAATCCTTTAGTAAGGGGATGTGGGGAGCAAAGCCCCCATGTAGGGGTGTGTGGGGAGTGCGCAGCCCCACCACAGAAAGCATTTAAAGTTATGTTCCTGGCACTGTTGTCCTGTGAGCCGAGGTGTCAGTAGTGCCAAAAATGTTTTCGGCACTCTGACTGCATGACAACGGCGATCGCCTTTAGGCTTTCACCGTTATCACATGGGACCTTTCCATAGACTGATTTTTTTTTTAATTGCCAGTTTCTTGGTATTATGCCCAAAGCTGACACTATATTTTAAAACAGTCACCCCCCCCCTCCCCAGCCCTCTACCCTGAATTCTAAAATACCATTTATAATAGGTGGGGTCCTCTCCCTTCCTGACACCAGATGCAGATCAACAGTAGTTAAGAATCCATGCTAGTTCAGTCATCCCCTTCACTATCTGCAGCATGCCTTTCCTATACTTAATACAGTCCTATAACTGTATTAGCATATGGTGCATGCAGGTATGAGGGAGGGAAGGAGAAGTGGTCTACATCACCAATGATTGTAGGATTCCTCCCTTCCTGTTGCATACATTGCATGATAATGTAGTCATATAGGACTGTATTATTGGGAATGGTGCACTGCTGGTTAGAGAGGGAGGATGACTGAACTAGCATGGATTATTGACTACTATTACCCTCAAAATTAAATATTGAGGGTCAGAAGGGTGCCCAACGCATCCTAAATGGTATTTAGGGTGTCTGGGATTGTCATACTGGGGAGAGGGGACCTCTATTTTAAGATACGGTTAGCTCCTAGCACAGTGTTAGGAGCCTGGCATATTGTTTTATAAACAGTCTCTGTGAGGATGGGGGATGGTGAGAGAGGGAAATTAATGACTAGGGTAACAGAAGTGTGCCATAGTTGGGTGGCCTGGAGAACAATATTATATCTGAAAATGCTTTTCAAACAAGGACACAGAGGAGAGTGAATGCTGCCAAAATTATGTGTATTTGTGTTTGGGGTGGTGGTGGCAGGGACTAACACTCTATCCAAAAACACTCTACTATGCAGGAGATTGAAGGGAGAAAATGCTGCTGCCATTATGTGTGTATATGTGTGTGTGTGTGTGTGTGGGGGGGGGACATTGTATACCAACATGCTTTATCATCCAGAAGAGAAATGAAATTGAATTCTTGACATCTATAACAAAATTAGAAGCAGATACATCAACAATGCCATCACAAGATCAACATATAGTAGTTGGCAGGCCAACTCTTATTTTATTGTAGATTTTCAATTTCATCATCAGCATAGTTATACCATCTTTGCTTCATACCAGAGGCACAAGTGTTAATATTCTGATCAGCCATTATGTTAAAGGCTTCCTACCTGAAACACATTCTTTCTGCTGGATTTTTCTTTGGCCCATTCTATCTGAGCGCCACATAGATCCAAAATGTCTGACTTATATCCTGGTTTCTGCAAAAAGGATGATTATATTTAGTATACACTACTTCCATTTTGAGGCATTTATTTGTGCCTGCCTAGTTTTCTGGATTAGTTAAAATAACAAACATAATTATTAAATAAGTAGAGTACTTCCAATGTATTCTGATCCCCAACAGAGTATTATACAAAAATTAAGGCATTTCAAGTTCCTTGTGTACATTATAATAATAACCTGGGATGTAATATGCATCACAGCAATGATTTCCCTATTACTAAATTGCAAGAAAAATTCCTGGGCTCTGATTGGTCAGTGCTGACCTTCAACAGCAATGTTATCTCAGCACAACAACACGTTTATTCAAAATGCAAATAAAATACATTTAAAAGATATATGTTTTAACTTTTTTTTACAAGCAAGCAATTTTTAAATTGCAATAATGCACTCAAGGGTGTGTGACCTGATTATAATGTCACTTCTTGAGTGCTGGACACACTCAGGCTTAAGCTTCTTGCCCAACCACCAAAGCTGTGATGTTATCCTACCATCATACAATCCCTGTCATGCATTATTGCTTAGACAATCCCGTTCCAGTTTTCCTGTATTTTTTTAATTTGTTTAAAAACTAGTTCTTCCAGTTGTCACTCCTCTATAAAATGATTTTAAGTAAACATATACAGTGTATATATATATATATATATATATATATATATTCAATAAATGACTGACCTGTACTTTAAGACATTTTACTGTACTCCAGAATCCAGATATGGGACGACGGTAAAGGAATATAAAGATTCAAGGCATAAGTTACAGAGCTGATCATCTCTGAGTCTTTATATTATGCAAAGTAACTTGGTCAATGATGCATGGCATGGGAGTCAAAAAGGGTCTTTCCTAAATTGCCACCCTTCAGAACTGAAAAACATACCAAGTGTATCCAGGATATACCATGGAACTCTAGAACCCTGTACACTTTTTTCAATACAAGAAATGATTTTTAGGATGGCAACAAATATCAGCACTATATAAGGTCCCCAATATGACAAAAGTGCTTGGGTTATCAGAAAAGGACTGATGCATGTTGTTGTTTTTTTTCATTTTTAACACAAAAATTGCAATGTTTCTTTAAGCGTAACTTAAAACAACTGATAAGTTAATTAAAAGCCACTAAGTCTTAAAATGTCAGATCAACCTCCACAGCACAAATCATACCGGAAATGCACCTGTCTAATTAGTCTCATTACTATAGCGTAACTCTTCACAGGGAATGTTATGTCTGTGCCCTCTACTTGGGCAGATGTCTAGGCAGACATTTCTGGAAATCAAATCTGGGACCCCGAATCCCAAAGGCAAAAGTTCTAGCCTTTCAGTAAGAAGGGAAACCCTCCTAATAGTAGCTGTACCTGTATACTGTCACATTATTGATTGTGCCCTGCCCCCATGCACACCCGACATGATGTGACATATCTTTGCCCTTCTTGTTCTGGGGCATGAGATGCTATCTGGAATGTGGTTATGGGGTTAGGTTTAGGCTTGTCTGGGCAACCAATGAAGACAAAGTAGACTTGTCACTGGTATAGGCAGCTACTTTACATTGTTGTGAATCCATATTCTGCCTGTTTCATGTTTTGCTCCTGTGTGTGTAGAATGCCTCAGAAAACTGCATTAACAATGCTTCAGTTAGTCAAAATGATAAAATAATGGGTTTATTAAGCCATGCCTGTACCACACTATTTGTTACTGGCATGCTAGAGGGAACCTAATTACTGGATTCTGGTGACAGTCATGTGGTTGCTACTATGGGTGTTCCATGTAGAGGTGGGCAAAGTGGCCAAAATTCACTCCCTGAAGCAATTCGTGGAGTAATGCAGAATCTGCAAAGTGATCTGCAACATGAAGTGGAGTACTTTGCATCATAATGAGGAAAGCGAAGTCCATTGATAAAAATAACTTTGCATTACTCTGCATTACCCCAACCACTTCTGCACCAATTTTAATGCGAAGTACATAGAAATCAATGTACTTCGCATCACTCTGCCTTGTTATTGCACCTGCCGCTAATTTTGCAGTGATTCATGGGATTGCAGGTCACATGGGCTCTAGATTGCTCTGCACAGCCTCAGTTCTGTGTAGTGTGTGTGTAGTGGTAGCTGGAGACAGTTTGCTCTCAGAGCTCTGTGATTCAAATCCTCTAAAAGCTGTTAAAAAAGCCTTTTTGAGACTTTTTTTATCAAAATTTAGTACATCAATTGTAGGAAATCCTTCTGTGCTCATATCATCGAGTGTTTATTGTTTGTGTGTGGATTCTGAATGTTAATTTAGACCATTCAATCTGTGTACTGACAGACACTTGTAGTGTGCTTTGGGGGAGGAGCTATCTGTGGTGGAGGTAGATTAACTGGGAGAAAAAGGCAGTCTTTCTCTTTTGGTTATATTTTTCTTGTATAACTGTGTCAATGCACACACAGTAATATTTTCAGTAATTCTTGAAATTTTTTTGCTGATTGTTGTGGTTCAGCAGTGCATATTTTCAGCTGGTTTAAAAGAGTTGGTTATATTACTGAAGTTTTCAATTTGCTACACATTACTTGTAATGTCTGTGTGTGAGTGTGTATGTGATGCATGCCATCAAATCAGACACCTTTTATTGTACCACAGAGTAATTGCAGCAGTGTGAACCTGCTTTGTGGTATCTTGGTTTTGGACTGCTACTGCAGGGCACTGCCCCCCCCCCCCCCAAACTGGGAAAAGGTATTCTTTTTCAGACTGGATTCTGTCTTGTGAGCACTGGTTAAGGTGTTGTTGTGCCTTTGGGTCTGCATCTCTTCTTGATTGCACAGTGCAATCTTAATCTGTCTGTGCTTTTGAATCTGTTTAGTGCCCAATCTCCATCTGCAAGCAACAGTTTTTTTTTGGGCTTCACATCCACCTGCCCAGACTTAAAGTTCAGAAATCTAAATTTGTTTAGAATTTTCTTGGTGATCCCCCAAAAATGCCTGCAAAGAGATGTGCAAATAATGCTGTTTCTGGCCATGGCACTGCTGCCAGTGGCAAGATTGTCTGTGGGCATGGTAGCATGCAAAAGTGCATAGCTGAAGCCAGTAAAAGGATTTCTCCAACAATGTTTTTTACAGTGCAATCTATAGTTTCACTCATAGTTGGAGGAGATGATGTCCCAGCTGGTGGTGGTGTTAGTGCAGTTTCTGTTGGCATGAGTATCGCTGCCTCAAGTTCCACTTCTGACCAGTTAACCATTTCAAAAAATAAAGTTGAGTCCAAAGCTGTGACTGACAGTGTAGATGATGTCATACTCCCCATTAACATCCCCATGGTAGTTGAACATGATTCTGATCCTGGCGACGATAACTCACAATGTCACATTTCTTCCGGCACTGTTGAAGTCATGCCTTTGCCATCCAATGATTTTAAGTGTGCCACAAAAATATCGAGTAATAATGATGATGATGATGCTGTGGTTGGAACATGTTCTCCACATGACTGCATCCAAGCTGAAAATGTGGATGCAGATGATGTTGATGAATATGATGATGATGTCAGTGTCCCCTGTTGGGAACCAGAGAAAAAGAAAGTCAAGGTTGCTGTGTCTGGGTCTGTTGACGTTAAATCCCCACCTCCTCAAAAAAGTTGAGATTTAGTAGTTCTTGTTGATGATAATGATGATGACCCAGTAATAATCATAGGTAGTCGTGGTGTTCAGTTTTAGTCCAAGTGTGTCCAGCCAGAAAAATCATGTAGCACATCCCCCATTTCAGGGCTTAAAAAAGTGGAGTCCAAAAACCAGCATCAGGGAAATGTTAAAAGTAGAGGATCACAATCCATTGTTTGGGATTTTTTGTCCAAGATACAATTGATGAGGCAATTGCAATCTGCCAGGTTTGCCATGTGCATGTGAGTCGAGGTAAAAAGGGGAGTCATCTGGGCACAGGGGTCCAGCATACACATCTTAAGAACAGGCACATGGCACTGTGGACCTTTCACCAGATGGCAGCAAATGCCATAGTGGGGAGTTCACTCTCATCATCAACCTTGCTGAGCATGTTATCCCCTTCCATGAGTGTAAGACCAAGTAGGGATGTCTGCAGTAGCAATGAAATAACACCAGAGGATTACTACAGGCATGATGAGGGGGAGGATTATGATTAGAAATCTTGTCAAGTGGTGGTCAGACTAGCAGTGGTGGTGGTGGTGGTGGTGGAGGTCAATGCAGTATGTCTAGTGCAAGTGGTATATCAACCCCTGTACTTAAAATGGAGAAAATAATTTCATTTGTGGACTTGTCACCTGTGCACTCCTCTTCATCACACATCCACACCCCACCCCCGGCCATTTGCAGAGCAGAGCCATTTGTCACATCCCACGCAAAACGTGTAAGTCAGCCCACGTTGGGGAGTGTTTTTGCCCATAACCTTCTGCCTACCTGAAGCATGTGACCTACACTGTGTAAGCCATGTGATGTATGTGGGCTGCCTGTGAATTTTCACTCCACCTTACAAAGGAAAAAAGCAGAGTGCACAACGTGAAGTCATAATTACAATGTGAAGTGGCAAAGTGAGGGTTTAAAATGAGCACTTCATGTAGCGGAATACTAACACGAAGTGGTCACTTCGCATCCACTTCACAGGCGGAATTTTGCTTTGCTGTATCTCAAGTTACGTAGGTTAACTTACATGAACAGGAAACTCAGACTCTACCTGAACAAAGACTGTTATGACCATTGCAGCAGTGCATGTACAATACCACCCAAAATGGCAATTATGCTGGACCCAATAAAAGGAATTTTAATACAACTACTATAAGACATGATGGCTCCGGACTTGAAGATACACTGTGAGGGTTCCACAACTGATAACTCGTCACAGACAGGCCACAGTTGTATATACTATATAACTCAGAGGAGGGGTACTGGAAGCATGTTTTTCCAGATCTCTGTAAAGTTGCATCTTCAGGGGATGAAACCACTGGTTGAGTCTACATCATGAGAACTGGGTGTGCAGCATCCTTTTTTCAGCTAGTTAAAGCTTTTCATGACACGTAACAGAATTTAAAGAGATATCATGTATTTTTAAAGGCCTTGATAGCATGCCCTGGCCACCAATGTTGATCTGTCCCTACAACAATAAAATATAGGTCTTGTATTGCTGTGTAATCAGTAATTCTGCTATAAGTTCCAGAACCTGCTTACATCACATTTTCTTTGACATTTTAAACTATAGCAATAAATCTCAACACTATATGGTACAACCACTGACACACAACTACAAGAAACGATTCTTGATTTTTCAAATAGTAATGGTATTATACATTGAACAGATCTCAATATATTGTGGTGCATACATACAGTCAGCAAGCGATAAGACATGATCGTGCATTGGTTGTGCTGGATTTACGACATGCACAAAGGTGTAGTAAGGCACGAGACCACAGACAAAGTGCTTTCAGATGGTTGAAGTGTGGTAAAACAACACAACCATTACCTCCAAAGTGTCATAGGCAACTTTTAAACAAGCATTTGTCAATGCTGAATGTTTGCTTGCTGGTATTAGCATTGGAAATGCAGGAGTTAGACATATGCAAAATAGGAATGGCAGTGAAGTACTGAACTTCACGCCAACCTCACCTCCATCCTGTAGAGATGGACAGGCATTGGGGTAAGTGTCTGGGTTGTCTCCCATGACAGTCATGCCATGTCACCTCACCCTATTCTGCAGACACCGACACATGTTGAGTTGTGCCTTGGGGTGTTTTGCTTTACAGTCACCCCATTCCCTGAGGACATACACTGAAATGGGTGCACCATAAGAGAATGGAGTGATGTCTGGGGCTGAAGAGTCCAATGTACACCTCAATGCCTGTCAGTGGCTGGGGGGATGGGATGGCATGAGCAGTACAGTCAGCAATCCAAAGGCACACCCCAATGACTGTCAGTCTGTACAGGGTGGGATGTTATGGTTAGAAACCCCAACGCCTCGGGTGTTTGTAGGTATTTGCACTACACATTTTCAACATGGCCTTTTTCTGACCCCACCTCATGAAAGCATTTGGGACCTCTTCTCATGAAGAGTGGCAGTGTGATTTTGTAAATGTGTCCCGAACTTTGAGTTCCATTAGCGACCATGTCATTCTGCACCACTTGTATGAAAACACAGATTGGGCAGGATGTGAAGAATGACAGCTGTACCATCCATATGGAGGTGTGAAGAGATGGCAATGTTGAAAATATGTAGTGGGAATATTAAAAATGCTTGCACTTCTGAGCATACATGGAAACTGGGAAACACATGCGCGTAACACAGGCATTTTATGGACTTTCGTCACCCAATTTTCAACATATGCATTTTAGGACCTCTGCTCATGAACAGTGTCACTGTGATTTTCTTAATGTCTCCCAAACAGTGATTTCCCACAGCGACCATGCTATTCTGCGTTGGAAGTGCAAAAACACATTTCAGCCAGAATGTGAAAAATGACAGCTGTACTGTTTATAAGGAGGTGTGGGAAAATGGCAATGTTGAAAATCTGGAGTGAAATTCACTAAAAATACCACCAACAGCTTAATCTGGTTCAAGGTCAGTTGGCATTCATCTGTATCCCCCTCCCCCGGGTCATGCCTGAAAATAGGCAGGATTTGTCTAGTGCACTTACCCGGTCAACAAAAGCTAAATAAATAAATAAATAAATAAAATAATACAAATTTTCAAAGTTATGAGTGTGCGTGGAAACTGCGCAATGCATGCTTGTAACACAGTCATTTTATGGACTTTTGTCACAAAATTTTCAACATAGGCATGTTAGGACCTCTGCTCATGAACAGTGTCACTGTGATTTTCTTAATGTGTCCCAAACATTGATTTCCCACAGCGACCACGCTATTCTGTGCCGGAAGTGTGAAAACACATTTTGGCCAGGATGTGAACAATGACAGCTGTACTGTTCATAAGGAGGTGTGGGAAAATGGCAATGTTGAAAATCTGGAGTGAAACTATTACAAATTTTTGAAGTTAGGAGCGTGCGTGGAAACAGCGCAATGCACACTCATAACACAGTCATTTTATGGACTTTCATCACAAAATTTTCAACATAGGCATTTTAGGACCTCTGCTTATAAACAGTGTCACAGTGATTTTCTTAATGTGTCCTGAACACTGATTTCCCACAGTAACTGTGCTATTCTGCACTGAAAGTGCAAAAACACATTTCGGCCAGGATATGAAAAATGACAGCTGTACTGTTCATAAGGAGGCACAGCAAAATGGTAATGTTGAAAATCTGGAGTGAAAATATTGCAAATTCGCAAAGTTATGAGCCTGCGTAGCAACTGCACTATGTTTGCTCATAAAACAGTCATTTCTTGGATATTTTACACCACATCTGCAACATAGATTTTTTGACTGCCCACCTCATGAACACTGGCACTGTCATTTCATTAATCAGTCCCAAAAGGTGATTCCGAGCAATGACCACAAAATCACCTTTCGGGACTCAATAATGCAATGTCAGTGCTTGAATTCACGAGGAGGGGTCCCAATAACCCTATGTTGAAAATTTGGTGGCAAAATTCCCAAAAATGCCTGAGATGTGCACCAAAGTTGAAAAAACCCTATTTATGCCATTATACAGCTTACTGGCATTCTTCAATTTGCAGTCAGCTTTGAAGAGTGCAGACATGTTCCTGGTCCACTGAAGATCATTGCGCCATGCTCCGGAGGTAAGTATGGGGTGGGGGGTGTGGGAAGGCACAGTGGGTGCAGGTTGGAGGGCAGGGCCACCGGACTCAACGAGGGACCGTTTTCTGGTTTGCAGGTAAAAAAAAAAAATAAAATCACGGGACAGTGTCTTGTTTTCACAGGGGTATTTGGCACACTGGGGTGGGCTCCCAGCATGCCACCTGACTGTTTTGTTTTGGGGGGCTGTAGCCAACAGGGGATTGGGCACCCCTGTTGGCACATACTGTGTGGGGGGGCGCAAGAGCCAAGGGAAATTGAGCACCCCCTCAGCAGAAAGCAACTGTTTTTTTTGGGAGGACATTATGTCAATGGGGAGTGGGCTCCCCTTTCAGCAAATTAAACTGGGCAGGGAGGGGACTGAAGCCGACTGGGATTGGGGCCCCTCTCAGCAAACAAAGACAGTTTTGGGAGGGTGCATGATGCCGAGGGGGATTCGGCACCCCCTCAGCATTGGGTGCTATGCAATATTGTTCATAAACTTAGCGGCGGATTGCCACTGCATTCACAAACAAATATTACACTAAGCAATGTTCCGCCCTGCAATTACAGGTCACTCCCTCATTGCAGCGGAATGGCTGATGCTGCAATGATGAGGTGACCCCTGACTGCTGTTGCAAAAATGTTACAAGTTGGTGGCACTTTGGGAAGCCAGTATCATCAGCACACTGTGCCTCCATTGGTGCACCGCTGCCAAGCCCCCAAATGCTGTGCTTCCATTGGCTGCCACAGTGCCGCGCCTCCACAACCCGCTTCTTTCCTAAGCTGCTGCATAATGTTTCTTGTGCATGCGCGCAAGCAAACATAAAAATGAGCAGCCTAAATTTTTTCAAAGTCACAAAAATTGTAATACAATATTGCCAAAAAATGTAAAATAATCCTTCCATAGATGTTTTCTACCTGTCAGTCATTTGTCTTTCTACACATTCAATACATTGTGTGACCTTTAACCATGGAATACAGGGATTTAAAACTCTGCATAATTCCAGTAGTAGAATGTTCCACCCCCCCCTACACACACTCATGGAATGGTAATATAGAATACATGAATTCAAAATGCTTTATTATCCAAGTGGCAGACACTCAGATGCACACACAGGCCTCAAAAGGAGCTAGAACCACAATTTCATCCATTGCAAGGTAAGGAGCAGGGAGTTCTCTGCCAAACAATTAAGGATAGAAGTGGCATTGTTCATGGTCATCAAAGAAACACAAGTTAACTGAAACTTTGAATAATACTTGTTTTTTTTTAAATGTGTGTATGTGTGTAAGGAGGGGCTCACATGTGTAAAGAACATTCAAAGATTTACTATTTTATTTAATTTAATGGACGTTTTTAGGGCCTAATTGAAGGCTTTTATATATGAGTAAAGGTGGCATCTATGTTTGTGACGGAACTCAAGAATGAGTGAAATGGCTTATGAATAGATATGTGGTGAAGTTTTAATTCGCTGGTGAAGTTGCCACAAAGTGGTGAAAAGTTGCATTTGCAGAGCTTTGCGAAGTTTTCCCAGACCTCAGCACCTTTGACTTGGCCCAAATCATGAATGTTTTCACTAAGAAGTTCAGAAATTCACCAGTGAAATCTTGCACTTCGCAGGTGAAAGTCTACACTTCGCAGATTGATTCCTCACTCTGTAAATTGCATTAAATTCGTAAACTAATTCACGGAGTGAATTTTGCCAACTTTGCCCATCTCTGCCTATGAATTCTGTATGTGAGTTGCCGGAATTCCAAATCTCATTGTCAGAACTTGTTCAGACCTATGCAGTTGTAGAGAATTAAGATATGGGTCTCAGAATTTCTTTAGCAAATCAGGAAGCAGGACATTTCCAACCCATTTTATAATTAAGCAATAAGCACAACAGGGTGTGGGATATCATGGGATATCATCACACTTTGGGTGGTTGGGCACGAGGCTGCAGGCCGAGTGCATCCAACGACCTGAGAAGTGATGATATCCCATGCTATACCATACCCCGGACTGACTTATTGCTATTATGAACCGAGTTTGCCATTTTATAAATAAAAAAAATAAAACAAACAGGTTTTCAAACTTTTTATGAATGAGCTTTGGGTAGTGTAGGAGTACATTTTGGAAAAATAGTTCTCAGACAGTAGAGGGCAAGAAGGCTGGTGGTGCAGGAACTTGTTTGAAGCCGTGACGATGTAGTCCGATATCATCATGGCTTCAAAGAGCTCTTGGCCAATCAGATTCCTCTATTTATGATCCTAAGTTCATAGTGTTCATTATTCCACACCAGCAAGAGTCATTATTTAATATCATTCATCATCATCTATAGTCCATAATTTTCCACGTTAAATGGAACTGCTTTGTGGGTAAGCAGCATAGTCCAGTCACTGCAGGATCATTAAAGTCTGTAGGAAATTTGGTATTCACCGTTTGTCAAAGATTCTTTGGTACTTCTCCTACAGGTTACCCATTAAGTGGCTCTTACCAAACATCAGCAGATTCCCAGAACTCCCAAGAACATGCAAATGCATGTAATAAGGAACAGAGCTTCCTTTTTGCTGTAGGCTTTTAAAATATATTTTACAACTTCCTCATGAGACAGCTTCTTCAGTAGTCATCAGTAGTGATTAACTCTACTGTTTATACCATTAATAAAGGCATTTGGTAATACTCTACATGTAAATGTATTAAATGCTGAAAAAGTGTAATGCATAACTTGGATTGTGCCAAATTAGAATGCTGTACATCCAAGTTTTCATGCTGTAGACTCAACATTTAGTGCAAGTACAACCTCTCACAAAGTTCAGAAAAAAAACATGCTCCCAGTATCCATCCTCCAGGTTAACAGTATTTGCAGGTGTGCCTTAACTGTGAGGCATGATCAGTTGTGCAACCCTCATGGTTTACAGATTTTTACCTGGTATCTGCATAGTCAGATACAGTAAAGGAAAGAGCAGAATTAGTGTTTGTATGGTTGATTGTACAGATTAGGTACGTATCAGATCAGGATGTTGCCTGGATGACCCACAAGCCCTCTGGCTCCACTGATGAGCTACTCAGATATTGTGCCCTATGCAACACCTGTACCAAAGCCACTAGGCTTGCCAAGGCTGAACACTTTTTTTCACCTTCCAGAACAACATTAACCACCCTTCTAAGTTCTGTAAGGTCATCCATGCCCTCTTCTCCCCCCACGTCTTGTCTGCCGCCCCAATTCTCAAGGTTTGAGATATCACCATTTCTGACCCCCTCTCTGTTGTCTCTGAGTTCAGTGCTTTCTTCATGTCCTAGTACCTCCTCCCTTCTCTACTCCATCCTCCTCCCCTCTCTCCCACCTGCCCCCCTTCCTGCTTCTGTCCCATTTCTCCTGCTGACACTTCACTTTCAAGTCCCTCCTACTGTAGATTTGAACCCTCACAAGGGCATAAGCCCTGACAAACCTGACTCTAAACTCCTCCATCTATCTTCCCCAGCCATAGCTCTTCCAATCAGCTCCCTTCTCAATCTTCCTTTCTCCCGTGCCTCTGTCCCTGACACTTGGAAACATGCTACTGTCATACCCCGTCCCAAAGGAGGTGACTGCTTCTGTTCTGGCAATTACTGCCCTAGCTCCCTGCTCCCCACCCTTGCTAAATTGCAGGATCACCTAGTGCTTTCTCAGCTTTCCCCTTTCCTTGACTCGCTCTCTTTCTTCACCTCCTTTCCAGTCTGGTTTCCTTAAATCCCACTCCACCTTCTCCTCCCTCCTCCGGCTTACTGACTCCATTCTCTCAGGCATGGATTAGAGCCTTATCACCTTTGCTATCTTTGCTGACTTGTTCAAAGCCTTCAATACTGTAACCCACCTTCTTCTCCTTGACAAACTTACAGCAGTCGGGCTTTCCATCTCAGCTATCAACTGGTTCCACTCCTACCTTGAGGGTAGGACTCAATCAGTTAGAATCATAGATTCCTTACTCCCCCAACTCCTCATCAGCACTGGTGTCCCCCAAGGTTCTGTCCTTGGCCCTATACTCTTTTCAACCTTCTTGAACTACCTCCCCACTACCTATTTCTTTGAGTCCATCCATATGTACACCTGTACCAAAACCGTCATATGTGCAATGTCTGAGTACTTTGCTTACATACTACAAAATAATATTAATAATCCCTCCAAATTCTGGAAGTTTATCCATTTCCTTTTCACATCACAGACCCAGTCTCCCTCTTCTGTTTTCAAGGTTGGTGACTCCCTTATCTTTTACCCTTCTGCTTTTGCTCTTTATTTTAACACCCACTTTACTATCTGTGTCCTTTCTCTTATCCCCTTTTCACCTACCCCTTTTTCCTCCCTTTCTGTGTCTTTCTCTCCTCCTTCTTTTTCCTTCTCTCATATCATTCTCTCTGTCTCCCTAAAGACTCTGCTTGCCTTTAATCCTATGAAGGGAGTTAGTCCAGATGGCCTTAACCCTAAATTTCTCCTTCTCTCTGCATTTGCCATTGCTCTGCCCATTACTCTACTCCTCAAGCTTTCCTTTACCTCTGCTACTGTTCCTGATATTTGGAAAGATGCTATTGTGATACCTCTTCACAAAGGTTATGATCCCACCACTCCTGGTAACTTCCATCCTTTATCTCTTCTTTCCACTTTGGCTAAGTCACAGAACACATTGTTCTTTCTCAGCTCACTTGCTTTCTTTACAGTTCCTCATTTTTCACACCATTCTGGTCTGGCTTTAGGAAATCCTACTCCATTTCTGCCTCTCTCCTTTCTCTCACTGACTCCATACTCACAGGTATGGATCAAGGACTGATTATTTCCGCCATTTTTGTTAATTTTGCTAGAGTTTTTGACACTGTGGCAAATCGGCTCTTTCTGGATAAACATAAAGCAGCAGGCCTCTCTGACTCTTCAGTCAATTGGGTTTGTTCTTACATTGGTGGGTGGTCTCGCTATCCGGATAGGAAAATCCATCTAAATTAGCTCAGGTGTTCAAGAGTTTGTTCTGGGTCCTATTTTCTTTTCCATTTTCTTAAATGACCTCACCACTGTCTGTTCCTCTATGTCCATTCATGTGTACTCTGATGACGCAGTTCTTTTTGCTTCTGGCTCCTCTTCCCATGACCTAACCTCCTGGCTGTAGTTGGATTTTGACAACATTCAGCACTGGTCCAAGTGTAACCAATTGTCCCTCAATGATAACAAAAAGTCTCCTTGACTTTTGGCACCCATCAGAGGCTTGCCAGATTTACTTCTCTCCCATTATTTAATATACTTGATGATACTAATATAGAAGATGCTTCCTCCTTTAAGTACCTTGGGGTCTGTCAATGACTTGCATCTTGATTTCTCAGTGCATAGGGATGTTATTCACCATAAGCTAGACCCTATGTTTGGAGCATTGTACAGGAATAAAATGAGAATTGCACTTCCTGCTCAGACTGGACCCCTTTTCCATTCTTTCTGTCGTTTTGCTTTAGATTGCCCCCCTTGCACTCACCACTGCTCTCTTTACTCATCACTTTCTCTCCCTTCTCTCGATGCTAGGTGACTTTCCCATTGTGCATCCTTAATATCCGAATTCTGGTTCAGCTCTCTTCCCTCCTATCTTAAATCCCTTCTTTCCTCTCCTCCTTCTTCCTCGTACCTTCTCTGCAACACTAATTCCCCTTCTCTTTCTATACCTTCTAGAAAATCTACTGATGGACAATCAGCTTTGTCCTACCAATTTCCTAAACTTTGGTCCTTCTTTCCCATTTCTATTCATTCTGCATCTTCTCCTTCCTCCCTAATGTCTCTTCTTTATGACTTTTGTTCTCCTACCGGCAACTGTCTATGACCCTCTACTCTTCTTATTCCCTTTCTCTATACATATGAGTGTGTTTTATTTTCTACTTGCTTTCCTTTATTAATTTGCTTCTAATTATTTATATTTATGCTTCATGTACTACTACATTACTGTAATTTTCTTATTTTCATCAGTTTATTGTTTAGTCATTTCCTTCTCCCCTTTCCCCAGGATGCATCTGGAAACAAATTGTTCTCAGCTCAACATATCTTTCATGGTTAAGCTTTTAAATAAATAAATAAAATGTACATAGATGATGCAATTCTCTTTGCCTCTTGTTCCTCCCCTTCTGATCTGATGGCCAAGCTCCAGCCAGACTTTGACAACATCCAACACTGGTTTCACTCAAATTAATTGTCCCTCAATGCCAAAAAAATGGTGTCCTTGACCATTGGCTCGAGTCAGAAACTCTCCAGACTTGCTGCTCTCCGATCCTTCCATACCCTTGAAGTGATTGAGCTCGACAATGTTCCCTCTTTTACATACCTTGGGGTCTCACTCGACCAACACCTTGTTATTTCTGAGCATGTGGATGTCATCCACAGTGAACTACACCCTAAACTAGGGACCCTATACAGAAACTGTTGCTGCATCCCCCTACTGGCTCACAGAGCCATATCCCAGAAAATGATTCTCCCTATTTTTGACTATGGAGACATTGTCTACAGTCCTGCTCCTATGTCCACCTTGACCAGACTGGATTCCCAATTTCACTCCTTCTGTCACTTTGCTCTGGACTGCCCACCCAGCATCCACCATTGCTCCCTTTATAGCTCTCTATTGCTTCCCTCCCTTGAAGCCAGGCATCTCGCTCACAATTCCTCCTTTGTATGTAAATACTGGCTAGGCTCTTTCTCCTCCTATCTCACTTCTCCCCCCAACTACACCCTTCACAACTCTGGCTTTTGTTCCCTGCCACTCCCTTGTAGGTCATCCTCAGTTGGCCAGGCTGCCTTCTCCTACTACTTCCCCAAACTTTAGAATTCTCTTCCCATTTCTTTCTTCTCTGTCTCTTCCCTACGCTACCTCTCCTTGCTTCTCTTCAAATTCACTTCTCATATAACTGCACCTGATCCCTGCCTCTGTACCACTCTTGTCATCCATCGACTAAATTAATAAATTAACTAAATTAACCAGTACTTCTAAAAATTATATCCCCCAAATTAGAAAAATGGACAATAATAAACCTAAAACACTGTTGATGAGTAAAACAGTCAGGAAACATATCAAAAAGAAAAATAGGGCATTTATTAAAGCTAAATTAAGTAACTCTCAAAAGAACTGGCTTGATTATAAACAATGCTTAAAAATATCTAAAAAAAGTATTAGAAAAGCAAAGAGTGATTATGAATATAGGTTAGCTGTAAATGTTAAAGATAATTACAAAGCCTTTTACACTTATATAAATAGTAAAAGGGGTGGTGCGCCTGTTATTGGCCCATTAGAAAATCAAAATGGTGTATTACAAATTGATAAAACCGATATGGCTGTAACTTGTAATAATTACTTTTGTTCAGTTTTTAATAACAAAACTACTCCTACTAAGAATCACAATATACATCCCATTATCACAAAATATAAGATTGAGGATAAGGAAATGGAGAAATTACTTTTGGGACTCAACCCTAATAAATTGGCTGGACCTGATGGAATTCACCCCCATATTTTGAAGGAACTGGCATATACCTTATCTGGTCCAATGGCTGCTTTATTTACAAAATCGCTTATAGAAGGTGAGGTCTTGGAGGAGTGGAGACAGGCTACTGTCATTCCCATTTATAAAAATAAAGGATCTAAACATAATGTTACCAATTATAGACCTATTAGTCTAACCTCTGTCCTGAGTAAAATTATGGAGGGTATAATTAAAAATTATATAGAGACTATTATACCACCAGACCAAACACAGCATGGATTTGTCAAATCCCGTTCCTGTATGACTAACCTGCTAGAATTTTATGGTGGAGTTAGTTTGGCTTTGGATGGGGGTGAAGCTGTGGATGTGGTTCTACTGGACTTTTCAAAGGACTTTGACAAGGTGCCGCATGGTGAACTTATTGACTCCATAATAGAAATGGGACTCGATAGGAATATAACTAGATGGATTGAGTCCTGGCTGTTTGAGAGGACTCAGCGAGTTTGTATAAAGGGCCATTATTCAGAATATGAACCAGTGACTAGTGGGGTCCCACAGGGCTCTGTGTTGGGACCTTGTCTTTTTAATCTCTATATCTCTTCACTAACATTTTCATCTAATGTCTGATTAACAAAATTTGCTGATGATACTCGCATAGGCCACAAAATCAATAATCCTGAGGATGTATGTACCTTTCAAAGCGCATTAAATGAACTTGAAAACTGGGCATTAACAAAAAAACTTGTGTTCAATACTGAGAAATGCATTGTAATGCACTTTGGGAAGGACAACCCATTAGCTACTTATTTTATGGGTAACAAAGTTCTTAAGGCTGTTGAAGATGAGCGAGACCTGGGAATTAGGGTCAAAAATGATTTAAAATTTGGCTTACATTGTCTACAAATTATTAAAAAAGCGGGGGGTATTCTCCACTGTATTAAAAGGCATATTGTAAATACAAGTACCAGGGTTCTTCTCCCACTGTATTCCTCGTTGGTTAGGCCTCATGTTGAGTATTGTGCTCAGTTTTGGTCACCTGGAGACAGGGTTCCATAAAGGCCCTTGAACGCATTCAGAGAAGGGCGACTAAAGGAATCAGCGAAGTTCAGGGACTGGATTACAAAGATAGACTTACAAAACTTGGACTCTATAGTCTTGAATATCGCAGACTTAGAGGGGGACTTGTGTCTGGTGTATAGAGCTCTACATGATAGTACCTTATGGGAATCTTTGGGACTGATATTTAGAGAAGTAGCATATGAAACTAGGGCTCACCCACTACAATTATTCATAGAATGTTGCAGAACTAAATTGAGAAGTTCTTGGTTCTCTGTTAGAGTGTCTAAAATTTGGAATGCGTTGCCATTATCTGTGGTGACTAGTGAAACCATGTATTTATTTAAAACCCAAGTAGATAACTTTCTAAGAGATAAATCAATTAAGGGTTATGACTAACTTTAGTGGCGAGCATTATGGACTATGGTCTTCTTGGCTCTGATCTACCTATGATACCTATGATACCTATGACTCCCTCCCTCTCTTCTTTATTGCACTCTGCAATTTAATTAGCACCCTCTTGCTACCCTCTTGGATGCATTTCTGCTATATTCCATGCCATTGTACATATTTGCTTAAATAGCCTATCTATTGTAGCTTGTTTGTGATGCTTAGCTCTGTTTTATTCATGCCAGAGTAAGTATTCCAAACAACAGTTAAGGGGCCAGAAAGAAGACATGATGGGAGTGGTACAGTACAGTGGCTGTGGGGAAGACGTCTTCTGGGAGACATTCTGGAGGATGTGGTGTTGTCCCATCTGCAGGCACCTCTCTGGGCTGAGGGACGAGGTTGCTCATCTCCAGTATGAGTTGGCCAGGATTTGGGGGACCTCCTCTCCCATGCAGGGACCACCAGGGCCACTGCTGTTGCCTCAGAGGTTGCCAAGAAAGAGGAGCTGTTGGATAACAGTGGGCTCAGAGAGGGTAAGGGTGGTGGTACAGAGACACAACCCTCCAGTTGTACCTCTCCACAATTCATATGCTGTTCTGGCAAAGTGAGGTTCCTCTATGGAGGCACCCACAGTGGAGACCAAGGAGAATGCTGGAAACCTCCACAAAGGATACCCACAGGAGGGTGGAATGGGACCCCATAGCAGAAGGAAACAACTCATGGTGGGGGACTCCATTGTTAGGGGCAGAATGAGGGAGGAAGTGGAGAGGGAGGTAAGGTGCCTGCCTGGCACCATGGCTTGGAGGAACAGGAAGCAAATCCTCAGGATTGCTAGAGCAGCTGCATGGGGAGGGAGCTGGATGTCATTGTCCACCTAGGAACAATTGACCTGGCTGAGAAAGGGATCAGAACAGAGCAGGAAGAGTTTGTGGAGTTGGGGAGGGTCCTTAGCCAAGTAGCAAGCATGGTAACCTTCTCAGAGGTGCTGCCTGTGTATGACATGGGTGAGGCTAGTGTACCTCACACCATGGGATTCAATCAGTGGGTGAAAAACTGGTGCAGAGCTCAGGGATTTGGCTTCATTGGGGACTGGGGGTCCACCAGGATTGATGCAGGCCTATACTGGCATGATGGTCTGCATCTGTCCAGGAGGGGAACCAGGATCCTAGGTGATAGGTTTAAATGCTTCATTGGCAAGCATTTAAACTAGCCAAGGGGGAGACACTTGAAAGAAGCAGGGAAATCCTAGCCCCCCCAAAAAAATCAGGGTAGTAAGAGAGGTAAACACCAAGATAGAGATGTCAATAGGGAGAAGGGCAGGAGAAAATGGAGCAAATGATGAAGGCAATAAGGACAGAGATAGGGGAAAAAAGGGTAAGGCCATCAAGAAATGGAGCATAATGAGTACCAATGCCTGTAGTTGGGGAAACAAGCTCCCTGAACTGGTGGCCTTGATGGAAGAGGGATGCCTGGATATCGTAGCAGTCACAGAAACATGGTACACAGATAACCATGACTCGGATGTTGACATACCAGGGTACACAACCTACAGGAGAGACAGGAAGCGTAGAAGGTGGGGAGTAGCTCTCTATGTAAGGGAAGGGATAACAGCAACAGAACAAATGAGTAAACAGGGAGGAGAGGAGGCACTATGGGTCACCTTACAGACTGGAAATGGCACCACAATCTGTACGGGGATTGTATACAGACCCCCATGTCAGGGGGAGGGAATGGACAAGGATATGATAGAAGGCATCCTTAGGATGCAGAGAAAGGGGAGATACTATTGATGGGGGACCTGAATATGTCAGATGTTAACTGGAGCACCTTTGCTGCAGCCACATCCAAGAGAAGGGCCATTCTCAATGCCCTACAGGTGGCATGCCTCAGACAGCTAGTTTTGGAACCCATTCATGAGGGAGCAATCTTAGACCTCATACTCTCAAATGGGGAGAGTGACAGGATCTCAGATCTAGAATGGGTAGCCATCTGGGAACAAGTGACCACCAAATAGTGTGGTTCACGATAAACTCAGCTACAGAGTCAAGCCATACAAAAGTGAGGGTACTGGACTTCAGGAGGGCTGACTTTGGCAAGATGGGAGAGTGCCTTAGAAAAGCACTAGCAAACAGGCTAGAAGGAGGGGTGGAGCAATGATGGGGAAACTTCAAAACTGCCATCACAGAGGCAGCAACCCTTTGTGTGAAGCAAATAAACAAATCAAAATGAAAGAAACAGCCACTATGGTTCTCAAAAGAGGTGTCAGGGAAGGTTAGGGAGAAAAAGATATCATTTAGGAAGTATAAGGAAACATAGAAGGAGCAGGACAGAGAACTGTACCAGTTAAGGCAGAAGGAAGCAAGGAGGGAAGTCAGAATAGCAAAGGCCCAAACTGAGGAAAAGATAGCCAACCCAGTTAAGAAGGCAGATAAAACCTTTTATAGGTACATCAGGGAGCATAGAAAGACAAAGTGAGGGATAGAGAGGCTGAATAGAATGGACGGTGGGTGGGTAAAGAGGGACAGTGAAAAGGCAGGATACTGAATGAATACTTCTGCTTAGTATTCACAAAAGAAGAGGAGGGGGAGGTGCCTAATCCAATTAACAGAAGCACTCTGGATAGGGGTGTCAATCCCAGTCCTTTCACAGAAGAAAGGGTTCTGAAAGAGCTCCTAAAACTAAAGATGGATAAAGCAATGGGGCCTGATGGAATTCACACCAGAATTCTAAAAGAATTAAGGGGAGAACTAGTGACACCACTGACTACCCTTTTCAAGAAATCAAAGGATGATGGTGCTGCACCTGAGGACTGGAGGAAGGCAGATGTGATTCCCCTTCTCAAAAGTGGGAGCAAGATAGAGGCAGGAAAGTACAGACCTGTCAGTTTGACCTCTGTGGTAGAGAAAGTGATGGAATCACTTCTGAAGGAAAGAATTGTTGAGTACCTAGAGGCCAGTGGGGCACAGGACCCAAGGCAGCATGGATTCACGGTGAGAAGGTCATGTCAGATGAATCTAATTGATTTCTTTGACTGGGTGACCAAAGTAGTAGACCAGAGAGGGGCTATGGACATGGCCTACCTAGACTTTAGCAAGGCATTTGACACAGTCCCACACAAAAGATTAATAATCAAATTAACCAGCTTGGGTAAAACATTGGCTGGACAACAGGACACAGAAAGTAATTGTAAATGGAGTCCACTCTGAAGAAAGAGGGGTTGCTAGTGGGGTACCACAGGGTTCAGTACTGGGTCCAGTTCTTTTTAGTGTCTTTATAATTGACATTGCAGAAGGACTGAAAGGAAAAGTATGCCTCTTTGCAGATGACACAAAGATCTGCAACAGGGTTGATACACAAGGAGGCTGGAAAGGATGAGAAGGGACTTGGCAAGGTTAGAGGAATGGTCAGACGTATGGCAGCTTGGATTCAATGCAAAGATGTGCAAAATAATGCACCTGGGGAAAAAAAACAGGGGGAGATTACACAATGGGGGGTAGGTAATAACAACAACAAAAATGGAAAGGGACCTGGGGGTAATCATATCCGATGACCTTAAGGATAGCAAGCAATGTGAGAAGGAAGTAAGGAGGGCAGGGGGTTTACTGGGATGTATAGGGAGAGGCATCACCAGCAGAAAACAGGAATTGTTATCCCTCTATACAGACAGTTGGTGAGACCTCATCTGGATTACTGTGTCCAGTTCTGGAGGCCCCATTTTCACAAGGACATAGACAGGATGGAGGCAGTCCAGAGGATGGCAACTAAAATGGTGCAGGGTCTGCAAGATAAGCTATATGAGGAGAGACTAAAGGAGCTTAACATGTATACCTTTAAGGAAAGGGGGGACATGATAGAAACTTTTAAGCACCTCAGTGGGATCAACAAAGCCCAAGAGCGTAGCATCTTTCAGAAAAAGAGATGTTCAAGAACAAGGCAACAAAATTTGAAGAGAGAGAGGGGGGATGGCTAAGGGGCAATGTGAAGAAGTAGTATTTCACAGAGATGGTGGTGGACGCATGGAACATCCTTTCTGAGGAGGTTGTGAGGTTTAAAACTATGGGAGAATTCAAGAATGCATGGGACAGACATAAGTCAATTCTTGAGGGGGGGGTAGGAAGAAATAGGCTGTTGGTTAACTAAAATCTGCAGCTTATCCTGTAGTATAGATGGGCGAAGTGGCCCCAATACGATCCACGTAGTGGAACGTGGAGAGAAAGTGAATTCACGGAGTGCTCCACAACGTGAAGCAGAGTACTTTGCGTTATTAATGAGTAATGCGAAGTCCATTGAAAACAATGACTTCGCGTTACTCCGCCTTCCCAAAACACTACTCCACTAATTCTTAAGGCGAAGTGCATTGAAAACAATGTACTTCACCTTGTTTTTAAGCTCCAAAGGCAAATTTTGCAGTGATTCATGAGATTTCAGATCATATGGGCTCTAGATTGTTCTACACAGCCTCCATTTGGGGTAGTGTGTGTAGGAAGCTGTAGGAGACAATCTGTTCTGAGAGCTGTCTGTGATTCAAACCTTCTAAAAGCTGTTAAAAAAGCCTTTTTGAGTAATTTTTTTTTGCTGAAACTTTAGTTCATCAATTATAGGAAACCCTCCTGTGCTCATATCATCGAGCATTTATTGTTTGTGTATTTTGAATGTTAATGTACAACATTCAGTCTGTGTACTGAGAGACAGTGGAAGTGTGCTTTGGGGAAGGGGTGTATCTGTGGTGTAGGTAGATTAACTTGGAGAAGAAGACAGTGCTTTCTGTTTTGGCGATGTTTCTTGTATAACTGTGTTAATGTACACACAGTAATATTTTCAATAATTCTTGCCTTTTTTGGCTGATTGTTGTGGTGCAGCAGTGCATAATTTTAGTTTGTTTAAAATGTGTGGTCATATTATTGAAGTTTTCAATTTGCTACGCATTACTTAGTGTGTGTGTATGTGTGTGTGATGCGTGTCATCAAATCAGACACCTTTTATTGTGCCACATAATTTCAGCAATGGGAACCTGCTATCCACTGCAGCTGCATAATTGTTTGTACTTCTTTGTGGCATCTTTACTGGTACTCGTACTAGTGACTCTTACTGCAGCAGTGCAGTACACCGCCCCCCCCTGCGGCCCGCCCCAACCGGCAAATATATTCTTTTCCAGATTTGAATTTCTGATGATGAGCACTGGTTAGGTGTTGTGCCTTTGCATCTGCATCTCTTCAATGCACAGCACAATCTTAATCTGTCTGTATATTTGCTTCTCTTTAGGGCCCAATCTCCATCTCTAACTTAAGTCACAGTTGTTTCTTTGGCTTCCCTTCAGGGTACTGGACAGGTGCGGTGCATAATTCAGCATGAACATTGTACTCATTAATATGTGTTTTTAAGTCAGGACCATCATCAGGAGTCACTTGTGATAGAAATCACATTCTTCATCATCACGGTCACAAATGCGGTCACAAATTACGATTTACGATCATGTCACGAATCACAACAGTAATTTTTTTTACTGGTTACTTGGATGTATTGTAAGCCTGTTTTGTAGTATCTCTCCATGCTTCACCACCCCAACATTGTTCTCATTAATGAGTATTTTTTAATTAGGGAGTTTTGTGCCACACCTCATCGGGGCCGGGGATGTACAGCTGTAGGCATTTGTGTTTCTTTATCATCTTGGTCACAAATGCAGTCACAAATCACAATTTACGATTACATCACGAATCACAACATTAATATTTTTACTAGTTACTTGGATATTGTAAGCCTGTTTTGTAGTATCTCTCCAGGCTTCACCACCCCACCATTGTACTCATTAATAAGTGTTTTTAAGTCAGGGAGTTGGACAGTGTCTGCATTACATACACAGACTGGAAAGAAAACTGCACCCTTACAGTTTAGCACAGTATACTTCCACTGCTCATAATACATATGGAAGACAACAAATAAAGGGCATAATTACATACAAGGGTCAGGGATGGTGGAGGAATACATTTTATAACACAGTAAGGAAGGTGTGGGTGGGCACATGGTGTGAGGGAAAACAAACTAATGTGGAATCCCATGGTGATCCAGCAGCAGTTCCAGCATGGACATAATTTGCAATTGATGTCCCTCTATGTAAGAAACATAAAATTTACAGAAAGAACAAATTAAGTAAAAAAGAGTACAGACAGAAAAGACAAAAAAATGTAGCTTTTAAAACAGCTGGTTGGTCTAAATCAAAGTTTAAATCTTCTCCTCGTTCTGATCTCAAAGTATCAGCAATCACAAAACACACGTCTCTCTCTCTCCATCTGCACAGGAGAAAGTAAAAGTGTCTGCTTGTATGATTCACTTTCTTTCTGCCTAGCTAAACAGCATGTGACTTACAGTACTGCAAGCCATGTGATGTGTGGGGGAGCTGCCAAATCTGAAACACCAAGTGGATCACTTAGAATCATAATGAGGAACTCAAAGTCCATTAAAAACAATGACTTCGCCTTACTTCACATTGCCATTTCGCCTTAACGCGAAGTGGTAATGACAAGGTGGAGTGAGCACTTTGCATTGCGAGTGGCAACGTGAAGTACCCACTTTGCGTTTACTTAGCCGGCAGAATTTAAATTTGCTGCATCTCTATCCTGTAGGTAGGGGAAATGGGCAGACTAGATGGGCCAAGTGGTCCTTATCTGCCATCAGAATCTATATTTCTATGTAATATACATATCTGATTAAATTGTCTATCTGTTGTAGCTTGTTTTTTGATGCTTAGTTTTGCTTTCTTTCTGCTGTGTAAATTCTGTTTCTATTGTTTCTTATGACCCTCTGCTAACCCCCTCCCCACCACCACCCCCAGACACACCTGAAAACAAGCTGCTATCAGCTCAGTACATCTTTCCCGGTAAAACTTTTGAAATAAACACATAAATACATAAATAAATAAATACTATTAAGTCTTAGAAAAAATAATTGGAATAGAATATTGATTGTGACAAAATGATGCTGATCCTTTCTTCTGTATAAAATGCCTTATGGTGCCAACAAAGATCTGTGTGAATGTATAAAATGGAGATGATGTACTGTAGTTAGTACACATGTTAAGAGACCTGCAGTAACACCTACAACCGTGGCTTTGATAATATTGTGCAAATAACTAGTCATTTACTACAAAACTGAAAAAATCTGTGTCATTTTTCAGTACTACAAAGATCCAATGGATCCTTGCTTAAAGAGAAGGCTAGTTTACATGTTTCACAAGTGCTCTTTACTGTTATGTTGAATCAGAGTCAGTATTTGGAATAATGCATTGTGATTTTAACTGACAGCCCATTTCCTACATTTTCATTTCAGAAAAAATAAATCCACAGCCACACTTACTGTAGGTCATTGGGTCTTATTTTAGTAAGTTCTATACAAGTGTTTCCTCTAGCTCTACGTATCTTCTTTGCTTTCTTCTGTATACATTATTTCCTTAATAATCAAAATGAATTACCCTTGGGGTGAGAGATACTACTAATGATGTGTTTCACCATTTATTGCCAGTCACATCTTTCTGATGCATCACAATGTGTGTCAGAGTCTCTATCTGATGCAGCTCATTTGCTATGCTGTACCCTTCTCCCTTGGCTGGAAGGGATTTGTACTGTATTTTCAAATTCTCTCTCATTTCACCCTGTCCTAGGTTTACTTCTGCACTTCCTTGCTTCTCTTTTTCCTACTTGTGGACTCCTCTACACTGAACTGCTGCTACTCTACCAATATCAGATCTGACTGACACTTCAGGCTACTTTGTCTTACCCACTGGGATAGGGTACCCCATGATTTCTGCTTGGCCGCAGCCTAATTGGAGAGATTGCAACCCTGGATTTTTACTAGAGTTTTAGAGCTGGGGGAGAGGACCTCACAGAGTATGGTAAGCATGGGTGGGGATTGGTACAACCATCATCCTGTAGCCCATCATGGTTATTGTTCCTTTATTATTGGCATTTCAAGCCCAGCAGTGTAAGAACACAAGCACGTGACTGACCAAGGGGAGGAGGTGCCAGGCAGTGCACGGTTACACACTCTGCCAACAACAATGCCTCACTGTCACCTCTGGGTGTCATTCCATGTGCAGCACTGCACCACATTAACACCTCAGGAGAAGAGCTTCTATACAGGTGCTTAGAGTAGGACTGTCTTCTTGCTGTCCTGGGCTTAGGGTTCAATCCTGGGTTAAAAAACATACAAAGTCACCCCACAGCCGGGTGTGCTTGAGAGAAACAGTGAACCAGGTCAAAAGACTCCAGCACTATCCACCATAAGAACACAGACACTGGCCAATATACTAGAAAATCATTTGCAATTATATTCAGAAGTGTGCAAAAATCCTCTTACCATGGGACACAAAGCAGGACCCCCTACCTCTGACCATTTTTTCCAGTATACCACAGTGATCACCAACCACTCAACACCATGGAGGGAATCTTTCAATCACTTTCTAGTTACATTATTTCTTTACTGTGGTTATTAGGAAATAATAATAATATTGATGACGATGAATTCCTCTGGCTAATTGTCTTCTTCCATTCTTCAAATTTCTCTTGTGCTTCCCTCAGTTACTCTCAGTACTTTACTAGCTTATTATAATTGTGCCCAAAAGTTGTGTTTGTGATCAGCTTTCCATACACCAAAATTGCTTCAGCATTTACCAGAACATATGTGTTGTGGCTCAAGAGGTTGCACACATGCATCTGATACTGGAACATCAAAAGGCTGTGGGTTTCAGCCCCATACCAGGAACTTGCATAAAATTGCAATACTGACACTGTAGTGCAGCACTGCAGTGCAGCATGAGGGGGATGCTGTTTTCCTAAGGTGCCATCTTTCAGATGAGATGTTAAACTGAGGTTCCATCTACCTGTTCTGGTGGTAGTTTTGTTGGAAATTAAAGATCCCAAGGCACTTCTCAAAAAGAACAGGGAAATTTCCTCTCTGTCCTGCTAAATTCACTAAAAATACCACCAACAGCTTAATCTGGTTCAAAGTCAGCTGACATTCATCTGTATCCCCTTCCCCCGGGTCATGCCAGAAAATAGGTAGGATTTGTCTAGTGCACTTACCCAGTCAACAAAAGCTAAATAAATAAATAATAAATAATACATTTCCCCCCTTCACTGAAAATACTGCTAACATCTTAACCTGATCCAATATGTCAGTTTGCATATACTGTATAGCTTCCCTTTCCCATGGGACAAGGCTGAAAATAGGCAGAAATATTTAGTCTTTCTTTCCTGGTCAGCAGTTATTTGTTTGAAATTTCACTATGGTAATGTCCCTTGAGATGTGACAACTTATTTACTGGTCAAAGCCAGAGGCAAAAGAAGAGGAAAACAAGACAATCCAGATAATATTTTAAATATAACATTACATTATAAAATAAACATACATCCAGTGCATCACAACCAAGTCAAACACTTCATTAAATAACATGTAATATATAAGCAATAAGTATTTCACAGGATTTAGGTCAGAATAGTCTACTGTATTGAAAAAAAAATATACACAGTTGTACTTGTTATGCAGAGTAATTTTTCTTTGGCTTATAAACATCCCCATTATAATTGTTAATCTGTGAACTGCCCTTTTTCAGACTTAATTGTGAGTTTATCTCATATTTGTTTTCCTTAGTCTTTCTTGTTAATTATTTTTTGTCTGTTGTCTGCAATTTCTCATTTTATTTGTAGTAATGTCTGGTGTGGAATCAACAAAGTCCAAGAGGATAGCATCTTTCAGAAAAAGAGATGTGCAGGAACAAGGGGACACAATTTGAAGATAGAGGGGGATGGCTCAGGGGCAATGTGAGGAAGTATTTTTTCAAAGAGAGGGTGATGGATGCATGGAACAGCCTTCCTGAGGAGGTTGTGGGGTCTAAAAGTGTGGGAGAATTCAAGGATGCATGGGACAGACATAAGGCAATTTTTGTGGGGGGGTAGGAAGAAATAGGCTGTTGGTTAAATAGGATCTGCAGCTTATCTGCTATGTAGGGAAATGGGCAGACTAGGTGGGCCAAGCGGTCCTTATCTGCCATCAGAGTCTATGTTTCTATGTGTGGTTAAGTGAAGTACTGTGTCAGTCTCTTTCTATAACAGTTGTAGTTTTTTTTGTTTAGCTGTTAAAGTGATGGTGTTTTGTCATTTATAGTAACTTGTTAATTATTCAGGTGTGTGTCTTGTTAGTCCCTGGCATGTTAAAAAAACATAAATAAACAAAAATAATGGTAGTTTTACTGTAGCTAACACTACTGTAACACAGTAAACTGTTTTGTTCAGAAAACACTGCTAATCCTTTGGGTAGATATTGTCTGCTGCAGATATTTAGTTGTACTGCAGATTTTTGTTTTCCTCACGATATTATAAATCCAAATATACGACATGACTGGGAAGAGACTCTTGACTAAAGTGCATTACAAAAACTGTGGTGGAGGAATGGCACGCAATGCATAACCTTGTAGCAATATGCAGTAGCCTAACATATTTATTCTGGTAGTTGAGAAAAAAAAATCTGAGAGTACAACATTTATGTACCTGTGATTTTCTCACCATTTACCATAAAGTGCATAACAAAAACCATGGTAGTGGTATTGACACACAGCTCAGTATCACGTAGCAGCATGCATCAGACTGACGTATTGATTCTGTAGTTGAGAAAAATATTAGGAGTACATAATTTACTGCCTGCATGTTGTGCTTTTCTCACACTTTCTTCTGAAGTGCATTACAAGAATTATGTTTGGGGGGGACTGACACACAGCACAGCACTTTGTAGTAGCATGCAGCACCCTGACATATTTATTGTGGTAGTTGAGAAAAATTCTGGGAGTATTGAATTTATCTATATAGTGCTTTTACCACTGATTTCCTAAAGTGAATTAGAAGAATTGTGGTGTGGGGAGTGACACACAGTGCAGCACATTGTAGCAGCATGCTGCAGCCTGATGCATTTTATTCTGATAGTTGAGAAAAATGCTGATAGTGCAGAAGTTATTTATGTTTTGTAGAGTTGCAGCAAAGTTTTACTCCGCCGGTGAAGTTGCTGCAAAGTGGTCAGAATTCACATTCACAGAATTTTGAGAAGTTTTCCCTGCCCTCAGCAACTTCAACTTTACCCGAAATTACAATGTTTTCAATGTGAACTGTAGATTTTCACCTATGAATGGCAGAAATATGCCCATGAATGGTGGATTTTTGCTGTTAATGTGTGAAATTCCACCATTCTTGGGTGACATTCTGCACTTTGTGGCAAAATTGCACAATACACTAACTTAGCAGATTAAATTGTGGAGTGAATTTAGTCAGCTTCATCCATCTCTAATACTGTTCTTTTTTCATACTTTCCTCTAAAATGTGATGTAAAAACTGTGGTGAGGGGATGGACTCAAAGTGCAGAACCATGTAGCAGCATGCAGCAGCCTGACTTATTTATTCTGGTAGTTGAGAAAAATTCTAGGAGCTCAGAATTTATGTATGTTTTGATTTTATCACAGTTTCTTTCAAATGCATTAGAATAACTGTGGTGTGGGGACTGACACACAGTGCTGCACCTTTTAGCAGCATGCAGTAGCCTGATTTATTTATTTTGATAATTGAGAAGATTCTGCAAGTATTGAATTTATGTATGTTGTGCTTTTCTCACCATTTCTCCTAAAATATGATGCAAGAAATTTGGTGGGGGGACTGACACATAACATACCATCATGTAGCAGCATGAAAAATTTATTCTGATAGTTGACAAAAATAGCAAGAGAAAACAGTGATACTGTATGGACTGCATATATATATATATATATATATATATATATATATATATATATTATAGCTGCACGGTAGTGCAGCTAGAGTTAGGGTTGCCCAGCCACTTCTATGTTAAACTCCAATATTTTCACTTGAATAACTTTGTCACTGTATAATAGATTTGCCTGCAATTTTGCATGCACATTGGGGCACCATAGATTTCTGGATCTGGCAAGTTGTCTTATGATCGGACAAGAGGTTGCAGAGCTACAGAGCACCAAAAAATGGACAAAAACAGGGTTTTGTGTGTTTCTTTGCTCGTGGCTGCAACCCACATGATTTCTCCTACTGGTATGAAATCTTCAGAAAAGATGCAATCTGGGTCACTGATGTGCCTTTTGAAGATTTGGTGAAACAATATTAATCTGTTCAAAAGTTATTCAAATTTTAATTTTCCCATTATAGTCAATGGGAAAAAAATATATGTGTCTCAGAAAAGTTGCCGCCACTACATTTTACTCTTGCAAATGGCCATTTTACTGTCATGCTGCAACCATCTTGTTTCAGTTAGTGGTGAAGAGAAATGTCTGTAATTCAAATTCTACTGCCTCTAGGTAAACAATGACAGTTGTAGTTACCTAAATAGGGCCTGAGGAACACAATGGTGCCATCAGTTTTTTTTCTAGGACCCCTAGAAATACCTTTTTCAAAATCGGGTCCTCCGTAGTGTCACAATTCACAACAGTACATTTGTGACACTGTCACAAAGCATGACACTGTTGCATCTGTACCGTCACAATTTGCGACACTACTGCACCAAAAAATACCATTTCTTTGCCACACCACTGCCCCTAAATGGTTAGGACTTTTTGACTGAAATTTGCAGGGTTGCAAGCCCTGGCCCCACAGATGTGCCTTCCGGTGGTTTGGTAAAAAAATGTAAAGTACTTACAAAGTTACAGGGCTCTAAATTTGAGAAATTTCCCATAGGCTAACGCTATGGCACCTGCAGGGACTTTCAGCTCCCGTATCTCAGAAATGATGCGAGATACAGATTTTACTTTCTCTACAGCTTAGTCCACTTTAAGATGGACTAAGCATGTGTGGAGGTTTGGAAGCCATGAATACCACTACAGTGGAATTTTTTTCATAGTTGCTACAGTTACTGGAATATTGCCAAATAAATGTTACAAGGGTTTCTTTTGAGTACTGTGGGGCTGCTATATGGCCCCATACTTATGTGCATGTGGAGGGGGCCTGCACACCCACATACACATACATTATGAAAAAATGGGCAATGTGAAGGGAGCGCAGGGCCCGGATGGCCCGTGCTCCTGCTACCACATATCAGTTAGTAGTTAGATCACACTTTCTCAAAAAGAAGGGAAATTCATTGCAAAAAACTCCATTAATGCATCAGTTAGGGTTGATAGCACAGTGACAAAAATATGGAAATGTGATGTTAGGGTTATCCCCCTACCACCCTACCCACACCCCCTCCCACCCACTACTCACCAATGGGGTGTGCCATGGGGTCATCATGTGGCTCAGATGGTGGCATAGCCACCGGGAGCTACAGGAGCAGGTGTTGCTGCACAAACAGGACACACTGACAAACTGTAGCAGGGTCAACTGGTGGTGTTGGGGGGTGCCACTGTATGGTACTGCTGATTCTGCACTATGTGTGTGTGGCGGGGGGCTGATGTTTCCACTTCCCAGTTCTCCTTGTGCCAAAGTTGGCATCTTCAGTGGATGATATTGTGTGTCCCATCTATGGACTGCATCCCCCTCCTTGCTGTGACTGATCCCAGTCACAGTTCTCCCAGTCACCACCTCATCTATACACTCATTTTAAATTAAAAAAAGAGAGAATTAAAAAAAAACAGAGTAAAAGAAAACAAAACAAAAAAAAAAAAATAGAACACATGAAGGTGAGGACCATAAAGAAAAAAATACCTTAACAACTACTAAATAAAGCTGCATTAACAGCTAGGTATACAGAAAAGAACAAGAAAAGTTAAAAAAGTCTGTAAAAGTTGTTTTTTGGCTGTTTTTCATAGCCTCTGAAAGCAGCAGTTCTAACTTCCTCCGTTATCTCAGTCAGACTGCAGAACAAAAATAAGGCACAGTCTGAACACAGATAAGTAGCATGTGACCAGCAGGAGCTATTTCCATGTGACCTACTGGCTCTTGTTTACCAGAAGCCTCAATCTGAGCAAACTTTGCCCAACTGCACCTCCACAGGCAAAGTTGTAGGTTAAGTTGCCATTTGAAGTTACAAAGGGCAAATTTCCTAGTAAATGGCAAAAATTCACAAATTACTCCTGGATGGGGAGTTTGTGACTTTGTCTGAACTTTGCAAGCAAATTTAAATTTTCCAACATCTCTATGTATATATTATGGAGTCTAAAGATCTTAGATAACAATTGGTAATGGTAGGTTTTAAGTATGCTGACTCATACTCTAAAGTGGCACCATAAATGAACATGTATAGGATATAGTGTTTCACTGAAGTAATCTAAGTACCATGGTACTCAGCCATACTACATGGTTCATCTTGAAATGATGTTCTTTGCAAATAGTCTGCAGTCTCTGGAAATGTGTTGCATAACATTTTTATAATTCTTGTGACATGGTGCAAAATTGCTGCTTTCCCATTCACACAATTTCCATTAAATTGGGCCAAAATCTAAAATCATTTCATGTACTGTATGCATTTTATTCATATAGTGCCATTTTCCCCAAATTGAGCATTTTAAAACATGTGAGTTCTTTAAGAAACATAATTTCAGCAAAAAAATATAATTTGTTTCTGAACTGTACATTTTTAAAAATGTGATGTTTTAGAAAAGCCCTAAATTCAACCCACTTATCTCAATTTTAACATACTGTTCTTGTTTGGGAAATTTTGTGCAATTACATAAAAATTAGAGCAGTTTCACAAAAAGCATGCAAAACAAAGTTTTTTTTATTTTCACTCAGCACTGTTCCAGAGTTCTTAGTATGATGTGCAATAATACAAATGTGCTTCTTTCCATGTTTATAGGTGTGTAATTTATTAAATTTGTTTTGTCTTTTCAGTTAGATGCACGTCTCTTCATATTTGGATAACTGTTATAGAACCTGGAGAACAGATATCTCATGTATTTCCTTTGCATCACTTCTATTTTATTTATTTAGAAATTGCTAAATGGGAAAGGCATGCTCAGAAGAGGCTCATTTACAAGTGTAACAGGGGTTGGGGGATTACACAGTGGGAGAGGAAGTACAAATAACACAGTTAAATCAACAGCAGCAAGCCCTCTGTTAGAGGAGTATGCAGTTTAAATTATTAAGTGGCAGTAAGAAGAAAGGGCTGTTATGAAGAACCAATGATTAAAACCAATAACCAGCAGATTGCAGCACAAATATTTATTAATGTAATTCAAAAGTTATACCAGAAAAGACATAGTGAGATGGTAGCATATCATTTCCTAATGAGTCCTGGGATTGCAGCCTCCAATAGCCAGCAGAATGCAGTGTAAATAACCCTGAGGAAGACAGGTTTGTAACATCCTCAGGAGAGTAGTGCATGTGCAATCTAGGTGAGAGTCAGGCTAAAGTATAAGATAGAAGCAGGAGACCACAGTGCAATGAAGCTCTGGGGTATTGTTTCAGAGAGGGGTAGGAGGAGTAGTGGTAGATGGCATTAGGAAGGGAGTGTCAGAGGGAGGTCAATAATATCAAAAAGGCTGATTGGCTAAAAAAGATGTTACAGTGAGACATGTTGAACCAGTACATGTCCAAGGAGCAGAATCAGTAGGAGGCATTGCATGGTGAGGGTAATACAGAGGAGTAAATAGGGAAAGAAGGAAGCCAGCATTTGGAAAGGAAGGTAGCACAGAAAGATAGATGATGTGATGATTCAACAGAGAGGATAGAGGGTGTGTGGTAGAGGAAACAGTGATAAGTGTGTAGAAGAGAGTCAGCGAAACAGTGACAGAAGGAATGGAGGAGGGGATCTGGCTTTGCCAGGGTGGATTCAGGGGCAGCACCATACAGTAGACCACATCCACATAGTCAAATGTTGATAAGATCATCTTTAGAAGGCTCTCTCAATATACCGGGTGGATCCAGCAGGAGCAATTCATGTATAGGGTGCCAAGATTTGGGCAGTCTTTTTATGCAAGGTACTAACATAAGCAAAGTCTAAGTTCCTATCTAGCCACACACCAAGGTACTTGAAGTAGTAGACCATTTCAAGTTGGGCACCATCCAGAGTTTAAATGACAGGGTATACACTGAGCCTTGCAAGGCATTGTCGTGTGCTAAAGGAGATGGTAACCGTCATTTTGCAGATTATGGTGAGGTGGTTTGAAAGGATCTAGCATTTACAGTGATCAAAGTTATGCTGATTCAACACTTTCAGTTCAGGGATGGAGGCCCCAGTGCCAAAGGAGTTGGTGACATTCATGTACAACTGTATGTTAGAGAAGACACAGTGTGGAGGTCATTGAGGAGAAGAGAGGAGAAGAAGATGGATTCTAATATAAAAGCTCGGGGCACTCCAAAGGAAATAGGACGGGGATAAGGTACCACCAACCTGGATCTACTAGTATCAGTCAGTGATTTAAGATTGAATCCAGTCCACCATGGGGTAGGCCAGTCCTGCAATACCTGGCTTCATCAAAGACCCTAGCTAGGTCAATGAATATGGCAGTGGTAATGTGGCTCAGGTCCATTCCCTTGAGAATTGTATCAGTGACACAGATGAGTGAGGAGACAGTGTAGTGGCCCTTCAGAAAGTCATACTGGAAGAAGGAAAGGAAGGAGGATCAGTCATGAAAGGCAGAAAGCACAGATTGAAACTGCTTTTCCTGGTGATTAGCCAGAGCAGGGAGTAGGGAGAGTGAGATAGGGTGGTAGTTACTATAAGATAAGGAATCACTCCCTTGTGAAAAGGGAAGACTTTCGCCTGTTCCTAAGCATACACAGCAGCTCCAAGACAAAATAAGAGATTCATGAGTATATAGAGATGGCAATAGTTGTAACAGGGAGAAATGAAGGAGTTTGGGGTAAAGACTAAGAGGGCTGTGGCCCTTGTAGCAGTTGAGTGCCCACAAAGCAGGCAGGATAGCTGCTGGAGTAATGGTGAAAAGAAGAATTGTGGAGTAGGAGTGAAGGAAGGGGGGAAGGCAACTGAAGCAAAGGTAACAGCACAAGTAGTGAAGTGGTAGTTGAAGGCAGCTGCTACTTAAGTTGAGGAGAGAGGAGTGGTGAAGCCATCTAGTTCCACAATTGTTGAAGCCGACTAAGTGGTAGGATCAAAGAGGGAGTAAACAACTGGCAAAAATTTAAAGAGGGAATTGAGATTGATCTACTGGTTGGAGACATAGTAGGCAGCCTTTGCCACTAAGAGGGACTTTGTGCTGGGGTTTTGGAGTTTCTTGAAATACTGCACATTCTCAGGGTGACCTGAGGCCTTTTGGTGAGACCACACTCAGTTATGAACCCTGATGAGGGGAATGAAGTCTGCAGTAACCCAAGGGAGGCAGATACCACACATTCTGACACTCTGGAAGGGGGTGTACTTATCCCATTCTTAAGTAAACTGTGACTGGATAAGGGGCAGGGATCTGTTATTATAAGAGAATATTTCAAGAGTGGCCCAACTGGAAACATGGAGTGCATTGAAGAGGAATGCCAGGTTGAGGAACTGGAATGATCTAGCCCAGATGTACTTCAGGAGAATTTGAGGATAGTAGATTTGTACGATGCAGTACACCATGTGGTGGTCAGTGAAGGTATCTGGAAGAGTACCTGTAGCTTGAATGCAATAGAGGTAAGATAGAATAACACAGTTGAGGAGGGGGTAATTAGAAGAGTGTGGAATAATCTATGTAGGTTACAAAATAAGCTGAGCAAAGTTATTCAACTCATCTGTCTAGATGAGGGACTTTTGTGATGAGGAAAGTCAGTTAGAATTAAAGTCACCTAAAACAGTGAGTTCGCCTTGAGAGGAGTGGGTAAGGAATGTAAGAGTAGGTCAGGGATGAGGTGTGGTTTAGCCCAGAGACAGATGCCATCTACAGTATGTAGATGGGGAGATGGGAGGGAAACAAAAGTTTGCAGAGGAGTAGTAGTTCATGGAAGGACAGGGTGGCAGCCCAATACATTACCTCACAGCAGAGACTGTGATAGATGTACAACATCATACCCCTGGTCTTTCTTGTCACAATCTAGTCTATGGATCCTGATATCATCATCGCTAACCCTGGCAGAAAGGCAGGACTCAGGAAACTCTAGGACATCTTGGAGGAACTGCAAGGCCCATAGCCTAAACTGGTTCAACTTAGGCAGCAAACTTCTAGCATTAAGGTGAAATGTGTCAAGACCCATAGGGAGAGGGAATGTGGAATAGAGGTAGAGGGCAAGAATTTAGTGCCACATTGCCAGACAGCAGAAGCAGAAAGGGGCTGGTAAGCTTGTGGAAGTAGGATGTTTGGTTATAAGGTAACTTAGGTGGAGGGGAACTGCAGGATTTGGGTATTGATGACAGTAAGAACCACAGGGCTTCAAAGCTGAGGGAGGGATAGGTGAGGAGACAATGAAGGATGGCAGGAGGCAGTGAGTAGAAAGGGAGAGCATATGATGAGCAAAAGGGAGAGATCTGAATGGAGAGAAGGATGAGGTGTTGATGGGTGTGGGCAAAAGGAGACATGAGAGAGGAAATAAAAAAAGAGGTAACAAAAGAAGAAATTACAGGAGATGGGGCTAGCATGTTGGGAGCCCTTAGTAGCAACACTGTGGCACACAGAAAAGGAGAGCCAAAGCTGAGGTAATTAAACTACCAGTAGAATCAAGAAGTAAAAGACCTCTAGATCAACATTTTTCAAATGAGGCCACTGTGATCACATGCGGACACCAACACAATTTTTTGTGGTCATAGAGCCCTTAAGAGCCCTAATGACAAATCAACTGGAAAGGGCCTTTATTTATTAATTATTATTTATTTTAAAAGTTTCACCAGAAAAGCAAACTGAGCAGCAGTGCTCATTTCCAGGTGCACCCTGTGAGATGGGGGGAAAGGGTAATCAATGAGGCAATTACAGCAAAGTAACAAATGTAACAAAAACATAACAGAGAATAAACTAGTTACAGTATTACATATTGTTCAACAATTCAGGCTAACAAGCAATTACAGCAAAGTCAACAAATGTAAGGAAAAATCATAACAGAGGATGAAGTAGTTACAGTATTACACATCGATTAACATTTCAGGATACATTTTTACACATGTACAGGGGCTAGCAAAATACTGAGGAATGGATTAGCAGAGGTACAACTGAGAAGGAAAGAGAGAGAAGTGCTCTCGGTAGACACAGAGGCAACACGGAAGAAGCATCTGGTAGCGAACTGCTAGGAGAGCAAAAAGGGATAGGGAGGGGTTAGAGAGGTGCCAGGCAGAAGTGAGTGGGAATGCCTAGCTTGGCAGTGAGCTGCAAAGATTGGGGTAAGAGAGTAGGGAGAGGTAAGGGGGGTGTAGAGTGGAGAGGAAACAGTTGATTGGGGGAAATTAAGAGCAGCTGTAAGTAGGGACAAAGAAGTAACATAAGAGGAAGGAGAGAGTAGTAGGGGAGTTGTAGTGGTGGGCAAATGGGGAAGAGAATTATACAGTTAAGGGAGGCTGTGAGAAAATACAGCCTGGCCAGCAGAGGAAGACCTAGGAAGGACAGCCATGGTACAAAAGTCATAGCTTCAAGGAGTGGGTGGGGTGGGGTTGGGTGATAGCGAGGAGGAGAGGTAGAAGGGGAGAGAGCTGAACCAGAATTTAGCTATGAAGCTGGTACAGTGGGAGCGGCACCTGTTATCAAGAGAGGGGAAAGAGAGAGACCGGTAGTGAGCACAGTGGTGGGTACGAGGAGGACAGTTGAAAGTGAAGCAACAGAAGGAATGGAAGACAGTGTCCAGTTTGGCTAGGGAAGTTTTGCGAGTGACACTGTAGACTACATCACTGTAGTCAAAAACTGGGGGGATCATTTTCTGGACCAGGGCACTTGAGGCAGGTGATGGGATACATTCACAGTTTCTGTACAGGGCACCTAGCTTGGGGTGCAGTTTTGTGAGGATGAGTTCCATGTGTCCAGAAAAGTTGAGATGTCAGTCAAGCCAAACTCCAAGATGCCTACAGGAGGTGATATCCTCCAGTCCCATCAAGGGTGCGGAAAGAGTGGAGGAAGGGGATCCAAGAGAGTCTTTACCTTGTGCCAACAGTCATGGAGATGGTCTTCTTGGTGTCCAAAAACAATGGATGTGTGTGTAACCAGAGCCGAACTTTGTCAATGTCATTCTGTAGTCTTGATGCTACTTCTGAGGGGGAGGGGCCAGAGATATACAAGACGGTATCATCTGGGCTGGGCTGGGCTGCATCGCATGGGGTTTCTCGTCCAGGCATAGGGAGGTGATCCTGCCCCTCTACAGATCTTTGGTCAGGCCGCACTTGGAGTACTGTGTGCAGTAATAGCTGCCGAATCTGAAGAGGAATATTAGTTTACTGGAAAGAGTGCAACGGAGGGCAACAAAAAATGTTACAGGTTATGGAGGGCAAGGCCTGTTAGGACAGGTTGAATGAGTTGAATGTGTACATGCTGGAGGAGAGGAGGGCTGGGGATATGACTGAAATGTTAAAGTATTTGCCGGGGATAAAAAAAGCTAGCACTGAAGGGGTGTTTAAACTGAGGAAGGGCAGGGACATGAGGGGACACAGACTAAGATTGGAGAGTGGAAGATTTAGGATGGAGATGAGGAGGCACTACTTCATGGAGAGGAAGGTGTCTAAATGGAACACTCTACCAGAGGGGGTGGTATAATGTAAGACAGTAGGAAGTTTTAAGAGGGCATGGGACAGAGCACAAGGAAGGGTCTGGGTGGAGGGGGCTGAGACCATCATGGGAATGACAGATGGGAAGGGGGTTGGTGCAGCTGTAATCTAGAGGGCTAGCTGCACACTCGGACAGACATTGATAGACCAGGTGGTCTGTTTCTCCTGGCAGATTAGTATGTTCATGTGTATCTGCATACATGTGGATACAGATGGAGGAGTAGATAGCAGGAAGGATATTTAAGAAGACAGAGAAAAGAAGGGGACCAAGTACAGATCCCTAACAGACTCCAGTATTGATGGGGGGGGAGGGAGTCAGCAGTCTGAATGGATTGTGTCCATCCCACAAGTTGGCACGGAACTAGTTTGTGGCAGTGTCTGCGAGCCCAGCTGCAGAGAGCTTGGCAAGGCAGAGGGGGGTGGGAGACAGTGTCAAAAGCCTTAGCGAGGTCGACAAAGATGGCAGAGGTGATGAGGCCATGGTCCATCCCAGTAAGGACAGAGTCGGTGAGTCTGAGGAGTGAGTGTTGCTTACGGAAACCAAACTGGAAAGGGGTGAAGAAGCAGAAGAAGTCAAAATAGGAGGAGAGTTTGAATAGTACCATGTGTTCCTGGAGCTTGGCAAGGACTGGATACCTTTAAACAGACATACGAGATACATTTCAAGTGGAAATAGATCAGGAAAGTAATTTAATGTATATTGTGTGAAATGGAAAGTGTTATATCAAGGGTTCTGGGGTATAAAAGGGTGTCTGGAGTAAAACAAATAAGAAGTGAAACCACCAGTAGGCTGGTGGCCCACATTGAGGTCTTCTGAGGTGGTATGATGTCACTTCAGTGACAACTTTACCATGACCGACACTGCAGCGACAACAGTGCCAAGTCGCTGTAGTGTTGGCATGGATCCTGGCACTGCTTTCAGGGTGTGCACCCATCCCGACACTCAATTTCAGATTGATTAATTTATTAGCGGGGGTGGGGATAGAGCCCACATGGAAGCTGGGGGGGAGGCAAAGTCCCTCAAAGAAAACACAGTCTGAAGTGACTCCTTTTATGCTGATAGCAAATGTGGTTGACATAAAGGAGGCACTGTAACATCGGTCGACAACCAAATTGTCGACTGACTGTCATAGATCCTTCCGAGGCCACCAGGAATTTGGGTTTGAAAACCAACACTCTACGCTATCACCTAAGATGGGGTTAAACACAGGAACAAAGAAAATTAGGCATAGCCACAAGACAAAAATAGTAGGAGCAGCCAAGATGAGACAGACCAGCGGGGTTGGGGAAAAAAGCAACAGCCAAGTAAAGGCAGATAGTTTAACAAACACTGCCAAAAATTAAGCAATAAGTCATGATGGGGGAGGGGCCTTTATGGTGGTATAATGGCCACCTCAGGTGAGTTGAAGCACAAGGTGAAGCTGAGTGCTTCCACCACCTGAGAAGGGCCATTAACCCACCATAACACACCCCCTGGAGTGTCTTATTGTGATTATGAAATGAGTCCCTATCAGTACTATATAAATAAATAAATAAATAAATTACTAAAATCTATATTTTATTTGCCAAAAAAGAAAAAAACAGTCCCATTTGGACATTGTGTTGTGACTTTTTTGCAAGCAGGTGGGGAACATATTTTAAGCAGCAGTGTGTAAAGGCATGGCTGCCTGTGCAGTGTCTCGTCGGGGCACAGCGGGCTTTTCTGAAATTAAAAAACAAACAAGGAAATGGTTTATCCACAGCACCGGGGAGCAAAGGATAGCTGAGCAGCTTTGAGGGAAAGGGAGACTTGAGCTACCCTGGCGGGCCGAATTCATCACAGGCTGCCTCATGGATTGCATAGTGGGGCGTCGGGAGACAGAGACCGTTAATTTAGTGTTGGGCATTGGGGTAGACAGGGCCATGGAACTGTTGTTTAGTACCTGGGCTGCTGGTCAGATTGGAGGGAGCAGCAGGTACGTGTAGTAAGCATAAAAACTTTTTTTTTTAAATGCAGGTGATGTTTTCCGTTCTGTCGGGGTCTGTCTCATTTTCCTGTGGTCAGGAGAGGGAGCAGTGTAGCAGTGGTGGTGAGTATGAAACACTGCTGAAAAACAAGAGAACTGAAGAAAAATTTGTAAAATATATCTGAGTTTAATGTGGGAGCAGGGCAAGGAAAATGATGACACAAAAGCTGGACCACTGCTTTGGGGGGGTGGGGATGGGTAAGGTAAAGGTGCGAGTGGGCGGTCTGTGACAGTGACTGAGCAGTCAGTAACAGTGGGGTGTGATATGACACAGCTGATTGCTGTTAAGGAGGACTGACTGCCAGGAGTTACTTGCACCTGGGCTGTTGTGCTGGAATAAAGGCAACAGCTCTCAACCAATCAGGAGATGGGATTTTTAATACCCATTTCATAATAAAAATGATGGTAAGTAGGTTGCAGATTGTAGACTCTGGTCATTCAGTCAGTTGGTACCTCATCTGCTTGACTGACAGGTTTCACTTAGTAGGCCAAGCAAAGTTAAACAACACAGTTATACTAATAATAAGCCAGCCCCTCACACTCCAAAGGGCATAAGGGGGGAGGATGGGAACAGCAGCAATCAAAATACTTAATGCAGAGAGTCAGCCTCCACACCCCTTGTAACACAAAGTGGAAGGGTGGGAGCATAAATAATAATAGTACTTAATTCAGAGAGTCAGCCTCCACACCTCTCAGACTATAAGGGGGACGGAGGAAGCATCAATAATAAAAATATTTCATTCAGAGAGCCAGCCATCATAGTCCTTAGGTCATACAGAAGAAGGAGGAGCAGCAATAGTAATTCTATTCTTTTATTTCTTTGACTAAGTTCTGGAAATAATTATTGATTTTGTTTTATTTCCATGAACTAGACATGCATGCAGGTCAGAATTTCCAAAGGCATAGATATTGGCATATCTCTGGGACATACATATATCTTTCTTGTCCCTGCTGTGTCTATCTTTTACTTGGATGCAGTGGAATAATTTTCAAAACTACACCCGACTGCAACAATAGGACATGGTTTTATGGCAGTCGTGACAGAGTGGTAGATGGAATTTATGTCTGCACTAGAATGGATAAAGCTCTGTTCCTGTTTTAGAAATGCTGAAAGGGTTAAACAAAGTTCTGGTAGCATCCAGGTAGGGAGCTAATCAAAGACAAAAAGTTCTGGAAGCATCCAGGCAGGGTGCTAATCAGACACTGCTGCAGCCAATGTTGGTTAGGGAAAGTGTATAAAACCCACCAAGGCAACACAGAAGATAGAGAGGCCTGTGGGAAAGCTGGAAGCTGTGCTACAAATGATGAATTCAAACTACAGAGACCTTTGGAAAGGACTGTGAAGTGTATAAGTGAACTTTATGATACTACTTGGAGGCTTGGAACCAGAGTGGCTGGTAGCCAAAGGTAGTAAGTGTTTATTTTGTTATGTTAGAACTCCAGACAGGATTAGGATTTTGTTTATGTTTGTTAAAGGGGCTGTGATCCCAGTTGGAGACATCGCTGTCTTAAATAAACTGCACTGTTTTATTTGACCGTGGACTGTGTATATTCCTTTTGGATACACTTACAGCAGTCCACCACAGGGAGATAACAAAGGTCACTCTACCACGTGTGGTGGCAGTGGTGGGATTCATCAGCCCACTGATGTGTCAAGGAAATGGAAAGGTCATAAAAGCCCTCTTGCAATTGACAGCTGCACAACAGGAGGTGACTTGACTGCGAAAGGAGATGAACAGAGCACAGCAGGAGGCAGACCAAGTGCAGCAGGAGACTAACCATTTGCTAATGTCCCAGATTGCAGAGATCTCAGCTGCAGAATGAGAGGATCATGCAATTCTCAGAGAGGCAGTGCAATGCATGAGCCAACCAGTCTCTGCAGAGCCATATAATTAAGAACCACGGCCAATCCAGGTGAGCCACTGCCTACAGAAAATGACACCCAAGGATGATGCGGAAGCATACTTGGCCTTTGAATGAACTGCATTTGGGAGGCCTGGACCCACTCTCAATGGGACGGCACTGTGGCAACATTCTTGCTGGTGAAACACAAAAAGCTTAATATGACCTAAAGGGAGAAGCAGAGTCAGACTACGACCATGTAAAAGAAGAGACCCTGGTGGTAACCGAAGTAACTCCAACGGCAAGAGCCCAGAGGTTCTACAACTGGCAGATCCAGTAGGAGAAGGCCCCAGATCACAAATGTTTGATTTGATCCACCTGGCAAGGAAGTGGTTAAGACCAGACATCAGCAGTTCAGCCCAGATCATAGAGATGTTGGTGCTGGATCATTTTCTTCATGGACTTCCACCAGGTCTAGGCAAGTGGGTGGGACAGGGCAACCTCACCACATATGTAGATACTACTGTAAATATAGGTACATCATTATTTTGCTTGATGATTTTATTGATTTGGTACTTATTTTGCAATTTTTGTATGTATTGTGACACTTCTTATGTTGTACCCTTTCCCCAAGTCATGGCTGAAAATAAATCCTTTTGATCCAGTCCACCTACCTGCTAAAATGGAAATAAATAAAACAAATATGACAGCCTGGTAGCCTTAGTGGAGTGATGCCTGGCTGCAAGAGAACTTTCCCACACTACACCTACAGAGATACCTCAGACCCAGTGGCGACCACCAAGCCCAAGGAACCAGAGCTATGGCAAACTGGTAAAAATGGGACAAGGAGTGGGGGCACTGAAAAGCAGCCAGAAGTTGAGAAAGGACTTGGGGTTCCTAGCAAAAAGGACAGCAAGGGGGGAACTAAGCCAAAAAAACCATATCAATCTTTTGAGTGTGGGGAACTGGGGTACATTGTGGTTAACTGTCCTAATATAGTATCTCAGAACCCATGCAGTGTGGGATGGGGGAAACAGACAATGATTATTGTGGGTTAGTGAATGTTGTTTGGGTGGCTGATGATATTCATATCTATCAGACACTCATTATAGTGAATGGGACACCAACAGTAGCCCTGGTAGACTCAGGGAGTGCAATTACCCTAATCTCAGAGAATCTGACAGACCCTTCCCAATTCATCAAGGTTAAGAAGGTAGGTGTTGGGCTGGCCTGGTGGTGCTGAGGGTTGAGGTGCTGGATGCCACACCTCGTGCCACACCATGACCCGGGTTTGGGAGTGGACTCTGGCCATCAGGAGTTGGCAAAGGAGGAAAGGATTGAGCATCCAGAGGACAGCTCTCCTTTCCTGGGAGCAAGGGGCGTTGTAGGCCCTACCGTCTGGAGATCCCTAGTGGTAACTGGGCACAAATTCAGCAGTCTGGATTTGGCAAGTGGGGAACGGCTATGGCAGCACTCCTGTGGATGGGAGCGGAAGTGCTCATGCACCATTCTGGAGTGCATTGCACTGCCGGGCCAATGGGGGGGAAGTAAACAGAAATACTCCCTTCCCATTGACAGGTGAAGGCAGGTCTAGTGGGCCAGCACCATGTCCAAATCTGAGCTTACCAGCCCTCTGATTTTCCTCTCGTTCATCACCCACCAGATACTGTAGATAGAGCACCAGGTGGGGTGGCAGCCCTTGCTCCCAGGGGGCTTAGATCTGGGGGGGCTTGGGGGTCATGATGAGGAGGAGACAGAGACCAGGGAGACTGGAGGCTTCAGGAGGATGAGAGAGGCTGGTGCCGAATGACCATGCTGGAGATAGTCCAATGGGGTAGGGTGCCATAAATAGAGCAGACAAAAAAAAGAAGGCAGGTGTTACCTGTGTAAACAGATCAGTAAAATATTATCTGATGTCCCCTGTGCAAATAGGTATACATGGTCAAACCATCTCTGTCACTGCCAGGGTGATATCAACACTACTGTATCCACTGATGTTGGGAAGGGACTTCCCTAACTTCCAAACCCTGCTGTAGTCACAGCTAGGGGACAGCAATGAACCTGAGCCAGAACTAATTTTCCCAAAAGAGAGTCCACTAAGAAAATTCCCATTCACCCACCCAGATTTGTACCTGTAGAACTGTAAGCATCATAAGACAAAATGAGAACATAGACAAGATAAGCTCCGGGTACTAAATCTTCATAGAAAACCCACACAGAGGTTCTTCTTAATAAACCTTTGAAACGTGTTAGAAAAGGGGTGGCAAATCAATTTAGAGAATCTGAGATCACCCAAGAGACAGGGAAGCAGGTCCCTGATGCAGCCCAAAAACTAGAGAAAGGTGTCTTAGGCAATTTAGGAATCTCTGGGAATAGCTTTGGCCAAGAGCAGGCTAATGACACCCCTACTGCAGAACATTTGCAGAGAAGTGGTTGGAATTAATGGGGTCCACATAGAAGGGATGACAAGTGGTACCCTACTTAATTCTTACCTATCATTGATGTTCCATTTGAGTGAATTGCAATGGATCTGAATGGATTCTTTGAGAAGTCAGCCAGGGGTCACCAGTATATATTGTTTATAATCGACTATGCAACATGGTACCTTGAGATGATTCTGATATGCAATACTGCCTCTGAGACTATAGCCAGAGAGCTGTTTCTGGTGTTCTTCTGAGTGGGCATCTCAAAGGAAATCTTGACTGATCAGGGCACACCATTTGTATCCAGACTTATGTATGAGCTCTGCGACCACCTTACAATACAGGCAATAAAAACTTCTGCATACCACCCCAGACAGACGGGTTGGTTGAGAGATTTAACCAAACTGTCAAAGGTATGCTGCACAAGTTAGTTAGCAAGGATGGGAAGAATTGGGACACTCTATTGCCAAATTGGTTATAATTGACTATGCAACATGGTACCTTGAGGTGATTTCATTATGCAATATGGCCTCTGAGACTATAGCCAGAGAGTTGTTTCAGGTGTTCTCCGGAGTGGGTATCCCACCAGATTCTGATGGCATTCATTCCAGTGTGCTGAGAGAGATGGCAGAGGTGTTGGCCAGGCCACTGGTGGACATGTTCCACACCTCCTTAGACATGGGATGCATGCCACAGGACTAGAGGATGGACCATGTGGTGCCTATACACAAGCGTGGTCCCCGGGATGAGCCAGGCAACTACAAACCTATCAGTCTCACTTCCATACTGGGAAAACTCATGGAAGCGATACTAAAAGAGAGACTGGTGGCATTTCACAAGGTGAATGACCTCCAGGATAGACTGCAGCATGGATTTGCCTTGGAGAAATATTGTCAGACCAATCTAACAGAGTATTATGACTGGGTAACAAGAGAGCTGGACAAGGACCACACAGTGGACATCCTATATTTGGACTTTGGCAAGGCCTTCAATTCAGTGCCTCACGGGCAGCTGGGGGGAAAACTGAACTCTAGGGGTTGGGGTGAAGCTGGTTAACTGGATCTTGAACTGGCTAAGGGGGAGGCAGCAAAAGGTGGTGGTGTGGGGAAATTCAGCAACCAGGCCAGCTACAGTGTGCCAAGGCTCCTGCAAGGGTCCGATGTTGTTTGGGCTATCTATTGGACATCTTGCACATGGTTGACACCAGGATACGTTTGTTCACAGATGATACTAAAATAGGGGTGGTAGTGGATGAAGATGAAGATGACGGGTGGAAACCATTACAGGGGGATCTGACCAAACTGGAGGAATGATCGGTGAAGTGGCAGCTGGGCTTCAATGCGAAGAAGTGCAAGGTTATGCACTTCAGGGCCAAGAACCCGAGGAGGGAATATTGGTTGGGAGGGGTGAGGCTGTGGGTCACCAAGGAAGAGAAGGACTTAGGGGTGATGGTAACGGACAGCATAAACAACTCTGCTCAATGCATTAAAGCTGCAGCAAAGGCTAACAGGATGCTGGGGTATACTGTAAGGGGATTCTCATCCAGGCATAGGGAAGTGATCATGCCTCTCTACAGGTCCTTGATCTGGCCGCACTTGGAGTACTGCATGCAGTACTGGCATCCATATCTGAAGAAGGATGTTAGACTGTTAGAGGAGGTTCAGTGTAGTGCGACAAAAATGATATGGGGGATGGAAGGCAAAACCTATCAGGACAGGCTAAGGGATCTGAGTTTGTACACCCTGGTGGAGAGGAGGGATGGGGGATATGACTGAAACATTCAAGTACTTGAAGGAGATCAACAAATCTAGCACTTATGGGTTATTTAAGCTGTGGAAGGGAAGGGACATTAGAGGACATGGGCTAAGATTGGAGTGGGGCAGATTTAGGTGTGAGATGAGGAGACATTACTTCCCAGAAAGGGTGGTGTAGAAATGGAATAACTTTCCAGAGGGGGTGATTTCATGTAAGACGGTGGGTAGTTTTTAAAAGGGCATGGGACAAGGCACAAGGGAGGATCTAGATAGGTAGGCTGGGTGGAGAACTTCCTGGAGGTGGGGGAAGGGGGGCAGCTGCAAGCTAGCAGTGCTGGCTTTGCAATCAAACAGACTTGATAGACAATGAGGCCTGTTTTTGCTGGCAGATTCGTATGTTTGTATGTATGTTCATATCTACTCTTCACAGTTAGAGAGGTTCCCAAGCTTCTGCCAGGTTTTCCCCATTCACTCTTGTATGCTTGACATCCATGAAGTATCCTAGACATAGCCAAAGTATTATGGGAAGAGCAAATACCCCCAGGGAAAAATATAACAGTCCACATACAGCAGATGTGTGGTCACATCACTCAGTTCGCTCCCATAGTGTAACAGCATACAGAGAAATCTCAGGCTCCCAACAGACTTACTATAACTGGCAGGCTAGCTGCTAGCCTGATGGAAGGGGCCCTATGAGGTGAGAGAGCCAGTGGGTCAGATGAACTATAAGTTTAGACAGCCTGACAGTAGGAAGTCTGAGCAAATCTATCACATTACCTTGCTCAAACCCTGGTAGGATAGAAAAGCCTGTATGGAGATATCACAGGTGTTACCCAAAAGTGACCACTAACCTGAGTCGGAGGTGAGGATCTCGGAAGAATTAACACCCGACCAGTTTGAGGAGGCTAGATAGATAGCAGACCAGGCAGAACACAGGAAATATTCCATGACATAGTCACTGAGCCAAGTGTGAAAGTCAGGCTAAAGCTCTAGCTCATCCCAGTAGCCAGAAGGGAGGAGGCAAGGGCAGAGATAAAGAAAACATTAGAGCTAGAGGTTATTGAGGAGTCTCATAGCAAATGGTCTAGCCTGATTGTGTTAGGTCCCAAACCGGATGGGTTCATCTGTTTTTGTAATGACTTTAGGAAAGTCAATGAGGTGTCAAAATGTAATGGCTATCCAATGCCTCGAGTGGATTGATTGAAAAACTGGGTGAAGCCAGGTTCCTAACCACCCTAGATTTGACAAAGAGGTACTGGCAGATTTCTTTAACACAGCCTGTCAAGGAGAAAACAGCCTTTGCAACACCAGGTGGCCTTTTCCAATATACAGTACTTCCCCTTTGGTCTTCATGGGGCCCCAGCTAGAGTATGTTTCAGAGGCTCATGAATAAGCTGTTAAAACCCCATGCCCAGTATGCATCAGCATACCTGGATGATGTAATTATTTATAGGCATGATTGGGACTCCCATTTGGTGAAAGTGGAGGCTATACTGCATGTACTTAGAAGGGCAGGACTTACGGCCATCCAAAGAAATGTGCGATAGGCTTGGAAGAGACCAAGGGCAGGATTCACAAAGCTTTCTAAAGGTGCAAAACCTTTCCTAAGTCCCCAAAACCTCCATAGCTATGGAAAAAAGGGGGAATTTCTCTGAGTGCTATTCACAAAAACCTTCGCAGCTGTGGAAAAACTACACTACGGACTGTGGAAAACAGTGCAGCTGCGTAAGTTCCTGAGGTAAATAGGTAATTGATAAGTATGGCACAGCCTCTCAAAGGCGATTCTCAGCCAGGTTCTTTCAGCAGTTGCAAAAACTGTTGCACACATTGGAGTGAGGCATAACACTCCCTCAGCAAACTGCAATAGTGCCCCAACAATTGAAATACAATTAAAGTGGAGGTCAGGCACAGGTAATAGCATCCCAGTGGGTAAATCAGTGGCTGAAGTTACAGCAGCATTAGCACACATTGCCATTGAATGGCAACAACCAACTACCACCAGACCCTGTGTAGCCCATGAGGGAGTACCACAGGCAGTAGAGCCTGAACAGCCTGTAGTGAGTGTTACTCCTGCAGGCAATAGGAACACACCATGGAGGGATGACCAGCAGTGACAGACAGCCATTGTGGTGCCGTGGTATTGCTGATACCTGTGGTGCTGCAGTGGTCCCAGTTGATGCCCTGGTTGCTGGTCTCTCTGTGGGTGGTTTCATTTTCATGCTATGGCAGAAATGTTAAAGTCTGCTGCTCCAGCTTATTACGTTCACTGTTGCTGTGCCTCCTAAGCCATTTCCGCAGTTGCAAATTTTCAGCACTTGGTCAATTTCCGCAGGTGCTGAATTTCTGCAACTGCTGGGATTTTGCGGAATTCTGTACCTGTGTAAGTTTTTTTTCAGAATATCGCGCAACTGCATTTCAGCAGTGCAGTAGGCTTTTTTCACGTAGCTGCAGGAGTTTTGGCCTTCTTTGTGAATCCTGCCCCAGATATCTAGGATATACTGTTGGGATGGGGCTGGACAAACCCCAAGTGAATGAAGTTGAGGCAATATAGAATTGGCCTTGGCCTGTTAGGAAGAAACAAGTTAGGGCATTCCTGGGGATTGTCAGGGGGTATAGTCATATTCAAAGGGGCCAATGAAGAGAGGGTAGAAGGGGACCTAGGGAAGGACACAATCCTTAACAGGTACTACTGCTCGGTCTTTACTAGAAAGGGAGCAGGGCAGGGACCACAACTGGAAAACAGATGTGTGGAGGAGGAAGAATTGAGCTTCACAACATTTACAGAACAGAGGATCCTAGAGGAACTTACAAAACTAAAGTTGGACAAAGCAATGGGGACAGGCTGAGTACATCCAAGGATCCTAAAGGAACTGTAGATGGAGCTGGCAGCCTTTGGCAGCCCTGTTCAGTGAGTTGCTGAACACGGGGATGGTTCCACAGGACAGGAGATGGGCAAATGTGATCCCTCTTCACAAGAGTGGTAGCAAGGAGGATGCAGGGAACTACAGGCCAGTGAGTCTCACCTCAATAGTGGGGAAGATCGTGGAGACATTGCTTAAGGAACACATTGTGGATCACCTGGTATCCATTAGAATGCAGGATCCTAGACAGTATGGGTTCATGGCAGGAAGGTCCTGTCAAACAAATCTGATAGATTTCTTTGACTGGGTGACCAAGGTAGTGGACCAGGGAGGGGCAGTGGATATTGCCTACCTTGATTTCAGCAAGGCCTTCAACATAGTCCTGCATAGAAGGCTGATAAACAAGCTGAGGAGTCTAGGGGTGGGACACAGGATGGTGAATTGGGTCAGAAATTGGTTAATGGACAAAAGGCAGATGGTGGTGGTAGATGGCACACAGTCGGAAGAAATGGATGTCACCAGTGGTGTGCCATAGGGGTCAGTTCTGGGACCAGACCTCATCAATGTCTTCATAGCAGACATAGCAGAAGGGCTAGAGGGAAAAGTATGTCTGTTTACAGATGACACCAAGTTCTGAAACAGAGTAGATACTCTAGGGGAGTAGAGAGAGAATGAAAAGAGACCTGGAAAAGCTGGAGAAATGGTCTGAGATATGGCAGTTAAGGTTTACAGTGAAAAAGTTCAAGATCATGCATGTGGGGAGCAGAAACTCTGGGGGGGCTACATATTGGGGGGTGAGTTGTTGACAGTCAGCAGGGAGGAGAGGGGTTTGGGGGTTATTATATCAGATTACCTGAAATCCAACAAACAGACCACAAAAGCAGTTGGGAGGGCTAGTGGGATGTTAGGGTGTACAGGGAGGGGTATTATAAGCCATAGGAGGGAGGTGGTGATCCTACTGTACAAGATGCTGTTAGGTCTCACCTAGAGTACTATGTGCAATTCTGGAGGCTGCACCTGAATAAGGATATTGACAGGCTAGAAACAATGCAGAGGAGGTAAACTAAGATGGTGCAGGGTCTGCATGACAAGGCATATGGAGATAGACTTAGGGACCTCAATTTGTACACATCTGAACAGAGACAGGAGAGAGAGGGACACGATTAAGACTTTCAAATATCTTAAAGGCATAAATAAGGTGGAAGGGGATAGCATCTTCCAGTATGAAAAGTACAATAGAACTGGAGGCATGACATAAAACTGGAGGAGGGTCACATAAGGGGTAATGTGAGAAAGTTATTTTTTAAAGAGAGGGTGGTGGATGCATGGAATGCTCTGCCTCAGGAGTCAGTGGGAGCACGTACAGTGGAGGGATTCAAGAGGGTGTGTGATAGGGACAAGGGAATCATACATATGAGGGGGATATAGCTGAGGCCACTGACCTAGTAGAGGCAGCAGGAGCAAATTTGTAAAATGGACAGACTGGAAGGGCCTGTGATCCTTTTCTGCCATCAACTTCTATGTTTCTATTTTTCTGTGTCAGTTACTACAGGTACTTTATTCCCCAATTTGGTACATGGGCTACTCAGTTGATAGAACTGATTAAGGCTAAAGCCCCAAACACATTAAAATGAAACAAGGCTTTTAGCACCTACGTACCACTTTATGTAGAGAGCCAGTACCCATAACACCTAATTTTAAGATTTTCTTCTACAGAGTGATGCATCAGAAGTTGGGCTTAGGGCTGTTCTCTCCCAGATGGTAGGTGATGAGGAACACCCAATCCTGTATTTCAGTCGTAAACTGCTACCCAGAGAACAGAAATATGCAACAGTGGAAAAAGAATGTCTAGCAGTCAAATGTGTGACTGACACACTGAAATACTATTTACTTGGCAGACAGTTTACATTGATTACGGACCATAATCACCTAAAAAGTATGCACAGGAACAAGGAGTAAAACACTAGGGTTATTAGATGGCTTCTGTCTTTGCAACCATTTAATTTTAAAGTGAGACACAGAGCAGGTTTGTTGCATGGTAATGCAGATGTGCTGTCCAGAGTCAACTGCCTCTCGGCGATGGCTGCTCAACCCAGTAGTGCCGAGCTGGGGGGGATGACAGACTGGTAGATGGAATTTATGTCAACAGAAGAATGAATAAAGCTCTGTTCCTATTCTATAAATACTGAAAGGGTTAAACAAAGTTCTGGACGCATCTGGGATGGGAGCTAATCAAATACAGAAAGTTCTGGAAGCATCCACATAGGGATCTAATCAAAGACAGAAAGCTCTGGAAGCATCCAGGTAGGGAGCCAATCAGAAACAGCTGCACTCCATGTTGATTAGGGGCAGTGTATAAAACTCATCTAGGCAACACAGGAGAAGTAGAGCCCTGGGGGAAAGCTGGAAGCTGTGCTACAAATGAAGCTACAGAGACCTTTGGAAAGGACTGTGAAGTGTGTAAGTGGATTTTATAATACTACTTGGAGGCTGGGAATTGGAGTAGCTGGTAACCAGAGATAGTGAGGGTTTATTTTGTTTAGTTAGAACTCCAGACAGGAGTAGGATGTTGTTTGTTTGTTAAAGGGGCTGCAACCCCAGTTAGATGAAGACAAGGCTGCTTTAAATAAACAGCATTGTTTTATTTGACCTCGGACTGTGTATAATTCTCCTGGGACACACCTACAGCAGCCCACCCCAGGGAAATAATGGTGGTCACTCTATGGCACAGCATGTCCTTAAACCTGGATGCATTTACTCTTCTGAGACTATGTCAACCAGATAGTCAAATTAATGATCTATGCTGACTTAGAGATTTTCAGACACTGGTGCAGAAGGCGGGGTGGGGATGGGGGGGGTGGTGACAGGCTCATCAAGGACACCTTAGGGAAGACTCTTCTAACAGAAGCCAACTTGAAAGACCTCTTTGCATACATCACAGCAATTCTCCCCAGTGGACCAATACAGAGTTGGTCCAGCAGCAAGAGGTGAAGATCAGCTGTGCAGGTGGTCTAATACACTTTAGCTTTGGGACATTTCCCATCGGACTTATGGCAGAATGATGGATCTCTCTTCTCTCTCTGTCTTCTGATGAGTAGGAGGGACTTAGATCTGTGACCACCTTGCAAAATTACAACCAGGTGCATCAGGGTCACCACTGCCATTTAAAAATCACTTGTTATTTAGTGTACACATGGCTTTTAAAATCTAAACAGTAGTCTCTCATCTAAAAACTATTGACATTTGTCTTTCAAGTCTGAATGATATGTTTCTACCAGAATTTGAAGAACATTGTTTTTTAGGGTGAGATTTCATAGACATTCACAATAAAAGAGATTGCATGCTTCAAGTAATATATGAACCCCAATTTTTCTCAAATGTGTGTTGTTGAGGGGTTTCTTGGTACAACTCAGTGAAGTTCTTATATGCCAGGTACATTATACTGGCCTCACCAGCTATCCCAAAGAAAAAATGCCATTTTGCAGCTATACTGGCATGGAATCAGTGATGGAAGCAAATCAAAGAAACACTGGGGTTAAAAAAATCCCAAGCTCTACCCATAGTTTATCCCCATGCTGCAGGACAAGGAATATCATCCCCTTTTTGATGCATTACTTAAAGATTTATTTATTTATGTATTTATTTATTTTTATTTCTTAACCAGGTAGGGACACTGGACAAGTCCTTTTTCAGGTTTGACCTGGAGACAACAAACAACAACAGATAACAAACTTAACAAATAACAATACTTTTATCAGCAAAAACAATATAAAAAGAATTTCTAGTAAATGGCACACAAACTCCAATGTTCCTTTAAAAAACAAAAATGTTATAATCACATCGTATAAAAACTTCTCATGCCCATAATAAAAATAGAGCAACTAAAGAGAACAAATATTGAAACATAATTATAACAGTTTTTGAGGTACCTTATAAAGGTTGTATTATTCTTTTCTTGGTGCACTGCTGCTGAAGTACAGCGTACACCTTTTGCTAGGGACTGTCTTGCCTTTCAATATAGTGATACTACGGGGTCATATTTCTAACACATATTTATTTTTTTATTTATTTATTGAAAACTTGGGAGAAAACCTTTGAGCACAGGTGCTCACTTAGAAAAGTTCCACGCCAAATACAAAGTCACAAAAAACATTACAAGTACAATAAACAGTTCCGGAGGAAATGAGTTGAGCCATGCTCAAAGCACTTAGGACAGATCAATTACATACAGTTTTGAAGTCAAAAGTGATTTTAGCTGCATTGGTACTTGGAAAACAGGAGTCACTGGAAGGTTTGATACCTTTTACTGGACCAAAAGATTTACCATCTTAATACAGCTTTTGAAAAAATCCATACAGATCATTGTATATTGTAAGAACAAGGGAACACAATTTGAAGGGGGGGGCAGTTCAGGGGCAATGCGAGGAAGTATTTTTTTCACAGAGAGGGTAGTGAATGCATGGAACAGCCTTCCTGAGAAGGTTGTGGGGTCTAAAACTGTGAGAGAATTCAAGAATGCATGGGACAGACATAAGGCAGTTTTTGTGCGGGGGTAGGAAGAAATAGGCTGTTGGTTAACTAGGATCTGCAGCTCATCCTCTAGGTAGGGGAAATGGGCAGACTAGGTGGGCCAAGTGGTCATTATCTGCCATCAAAGTCTATGTTTTTATGTATAAAAAGTCACAGGATGTGTACAGAGAGAAACTAAATAAAACAGTTTAACAGTTACAGTTGAAATGGACTGCAAAGGCAGACCACAGAGACCCTTTTTTTTTTTGTTGTTTAACCAGGAATAGCACACTAAGCTGAAAGCTTTTTTACAGGAGCATCCTGGGAGCACAGGGAAGTTAAGTGATTTGCTCAGGGTCACCCAGTATGCAAGTGGAAGCTGTGGGATTCAAACCCAGATCTGGTCCGCTAGATGTCACCAGATTTGCAGTTCAGAGCCTTAAACCACTGTGCTATACTGCCTTTTAAACTGATTGATCCTGGAGAGATTCAGCAGAGTATTAGGCAATTTGCTTAACCAGGCAGTGACCCTGACAACAAATGCTGGCTTGCCCAGAGAGTATACTGAAAAGGAGGCTTAAGGGCATTCCTGGCCTTTTTCTTGGTGTTGTAATAGTTGGAGATGGTACAGAAACAGTTGTTAGGCTTAGGAGCACCTTTTTGGCTAGCAAACAGGTTGGGAGCTTTATTCTGCAGCATAAAGGTAGCCAGTTAGTGAGTGCATAAAGGGTACAACCAATAGTGCAGTTATCTACACCAGATACAAAGTGGCATGCCTTATTACAGATCAGCTTTACTCTGTTTAGCACTGTGTCACAAGCAGCTGCATAGACGAGGGGGGCATTATCTATAAGTGACAGAATGGAGCTGGCTGGGTTGGCAGGGGGATGAAGGATTGAGCATCCATAGAGAGCTCTCCTTTCTCTGGGAGGGGGGACAGTGCAGTATGCTGTAGTATGACACCCACCGGTAGCTGAGTGTCAGAACAGGCACATTGCCCAGACCAGGGGAGGGCACACATCCAGAGCATATGGCTGCTTCTCTGGAGGCAGGGGCAGCTGCCTCACCCATTGCATGGTTCGGGTGCTCAGGGAGAAAAAGTGGAAAATGTCTGGGAGCTGACGGGGTCCATGATGACCCGACACATTTGGGTTGGAGTATGAGACCCTCTGAGGTAGGGCTGGAGCAACCTGTTAGCTCAGCAGAGGAGCCATAAAGTATAAATTAAAAAAAAAAAAAGAATGGGCCTGGCTACAATAAGGCATCTAACATCCCCAGTGAGATTTTTCCGGTTACAGTACAGGGTGTCCAGTCTTCTGTTAAGTATGGCCACCAGATTGTAAACCTAGGGGGAGCAAAAAACAAGGGTCTTTATTTTCAAATGGTCCCTAGATTGGCACATGTTGCACTGATCCCTGGCTGCAGCAAAGTCCAGACACACCTGGGACACTGTGCTGGACTTTAGTACAACAGGAGTCCCTGTGCCAAAGTCTCCAGATTTGCCACAGGCAGGGTGGTGTGCCAAACAGGTGGTACACTGGAGGAGTTCAACACAGGGTGCCATCACCCCATCTTGCCTGGTACAAAGCCAACCCATGAACTATGATGTTGGGGATAACACCACATCCCACCTGGTACAGGTACAGTGGTCCTATGGGAGTGCATTATTGGGTAGTGTGTGACATGGCACAGTGCAGCAAGGTACAATGGTGGCACCAGGAAGATGTGAACCTTACAGTCCCACAGACCCACAGACAGAGTACTCCCTAATGTTCAGGCACTGAGACCCTGCCAACTGTCCCATATCTGTTGAACTCCCTGACAAGTAAAGACTGCTCCTGGCTGCATGGTATGTGGTGCAGTTGTGTGCCAGGGATGTGACCTCTGGCAGCTCAACATGTCCTTGATGCCCATCCCTCTGTGTGCTGGTATACTGTATCTACAGGTGGTGTAGAAGCAATGGCAGGTTGCTAGGGCACTCCTATAGGCAGGTGACATAAATTTGTCTGGCAAATGGAATGACAACAGAACTGCTACCAAATGTAAGAGTGGGGAAGCTCTGTCCCTTCCACTGTACCCTACCATGTTGTAAAAGTGTCAGTGACGTGTTGTGTGGGTGGGTTCATACTGTACAACACCCACGTATCTAGAGATGATAGTCTCCGACAGTCTAGTAGGGTATCTCTGTGGATCTGCCTGTATCCTGCAGCGCAGTTGGTAATTTCTTTAAATTCACTCTTGCACCTTTTACAGTCTGATAAATTCACTCTATCCTCTCCTGATGCTGTGGTCAAGAACTAACTAGATAGATAGATAGATAGATAGATAGATAGATAGATAGATAGATAGATAGATAGATAGATAGATAGATAAATAGTAAATCAGTCAATCAATCAGTCAATCAATCAGTCAATCAATCAATCAATCAATCAATCTATGCAGTATGGATTTCTGTGCCCTCTGCGGTACTAGCACTCAGTAACAAAGAAAAAACAAAGTGTCAATTAAATCTTTCAAAATCCCCCTTCCACCTTTTACAGTCTGTTAAATTTACTCTGCCCTAGCCAACCCAGTGGTGAAGAGGGCTGAGGCCATGGTGCCTTACCTTCTTCCATCCCGGTGACCCTGTTCAGAAATGAGTATGGGTTGTTTGAGGTCACCTGGTGGAGTGGAGGGTGAGGAATTGGATTGAGCTGCTGTCTGGCAGCTCTCATCTCCTGGGGAGGGATGTCGGGCTTCCCCAACTCTTGGCTGCCACTAGGTGGAGGCTTGATGGCAGAGCCAAGCCAAGGGGGGGACCTGGCGCTATGCTGAGTGGGAGGAAGAGGCCATCACCCGAGCCTCTGTGTACCAGGGCCTCAGGTTAAACGGGGAGAAAAATGGAAAAATGGAGCATGGGGCAGTGAGGTTGGTGCTCTGAGTTAGGGGGCAGAATGAGTCCTCTTGAGGAGAGAACCAGAGTAGAACCAGCCCAGTGCACCCGATGGGAGGAAAAAATCTATATGAAAAAAAAAATTGACTCTGCCCTGCTCTTGCCACAGTGTTGCAGCCACCACTGTAGGCTCGTACTGCACACTCTCTCCATTCTGCTGCAGCATTCTTCCACCAGCCTGTCAGCTTGGAACTGCAGTTAAATATAATGATAATTAACTAACTGGAATGGTAATGCATGATTCTGTTGTGATTTTGAAAGTTTTCTGATCAAATGTCACTCTTTTTTTGCATACAAAGAGCTCCTTCAGTTGCCAGGTCCCTTCTCTGTGAGAGAGAGGAGAAAGCTTTAAATGGTGCTGACATGTGCTCTGCATAGCATAAGGAGTTCATGATTTCCAGCTTTGCTGATTGGCTGCTGCAGATCAAGCAGTTTGCCAGTACCAGGTCAATATCCTGCAACTGGAACCGTGCGGCAATAACCATGCAGGGTAGACCATACATGTATTTAGAGTGACAGGAGTATGATAGCAGAAGAGTATTACTGCTACACCTGTCACTCTATGCATAACTGAAAAAATGTTAATTTGCAGTGTGCTGGGCCTGGTCAAGCTGCTCCTGTGGTGGAGTGGCTATGACACCAGTACACGGTGTATTTGGGAGACCTAGGACTGTGGTTAAGTTCTCCCCAGGTCTCCCCATGCTACTACTTTTGAGGGTTTTAAAAAACAAAATAAAAAGTTTCCCCCTCTCATGTTTCTTCCCATCCCTGAAGTCCACCCCCCAAGAGTTAGTTATTTAAGTTCTGGGGGGTTTGTGGGAGGTGAAGCCCCATATGTGGGTGGTGCGGGGGGGGGGAGAATCCCTTGCAAAAAAACATAAAGTCCAATTATTTTCAATGGCCACGCTGCTTGGGGTTGAGTTGATGTTTTGTCCAACTGTTGTGCTCAGCGCTATGTTGCATGCTGCATTTGTAGCTGCACTGTTTTTGTTTGCAGTGGAATGACCCCATGCCAGTTTGCCAACAACTTGGACATGTTCAGTGTGTGCTCTCTGTAAAAAGTGCTGAGCCAAGATGTCAAAGTGGTGAAATGTGGAAAGGAAAATGTTTTTCTTCAGACCTGTTTGCGGGTGTCCATGTCAGCTTTTGACTGGTTTACAGAATGCAAATTTGGCATTGGCTTAGCCTTAGGACAAAAAGGCCCTGTTTGATTACTCATGGTTTCAGGAAATGTTGACCTCTGCGGATACATTATATCTGACAGCAGTCATTGGATAGGGACTTTTTACTGCTTCAGTTCATTTTGCTCCAGCAAATTAGTACAACTCTAATATCTCTCTATGAATTGATCACTGAGTTCCGGTTGTCGTAGTGTACTGAGAACCCACCCCTCAGACCAATGCTATTGCATTGCAGCTGGCAGCACTGTGGACCAGTCATCAGGATGTAGTGTTTATTGTTCCATTTTCCAAGGCAAGCTGTGGCATAGTAATAGAGTAGAACACCATAAGGTCTGTATCAAAACTTCTCAGAAAGCACTGAAGAGTACAGTTATGAGGTGGCGATATCTGGTGGTGTACCAGCAGATGCAAACATGTGAGGATGGGAGATGAGCACCCAGTCATGGAGACTATGATCTGATGACTGAGTGCTGTGACTTGTTGTGGTAGAGATTAGCTGGGACAGATTTAGGACATTAACCATGATATGTAGGGAAGTAGATTAAAACCTATTTACACCTCAGGCAAACCAATTTGTACATAGGAGAAGGTGCTCATAACTAGCCAAGATGAAGATATTGAGCACATTTTGATTTAGCACAGGAATATAATACGGTGATTTACTTGATGAAGAGTAAATCCTGGTGATAAATATAAGAATGGAATAGGGGTAGACCAGTTTAGCAGTTAGGAGCTCTTAGGACTTGGAGATAGACCCCTGAAGAAATATAAATGGGAGGCAGGATAAATAAGAACCCTGTATGCACATTTTGATCTGCCCTGCCTGTAAGTTGTGAAACCAGAGAGGTCAGTTTGGAGGAGTCATTACTAGAAGAAATCCTGATCTCAGTAAGAATGAAGATATTAGGGTTCTGTTGCCATCCCCATACCTTGATTAGATCAAATTTTGAGAGCAGGCTCTGAGAGGCAGTATGAAATAAACAGAACCCTTTGACTAGGTTGGGGAACCCTCAGCCCAGAACCAGAGAGAATAGAAACAATAAAACCTTGGTTTGCCTCAATATCTGCTCAGATGTAGCACTAGAATAGTTGTACTCATAAGGGGCGGAGGCTAGAAGAGTCATAACAATTGAGTGCAGCATGGTCTGGGATAGCAGAAAGTGCACTGGTTAGCTAGGTCGGCTATACTGCCATAGGGTATGGCAAAAGATAGCAGTGAACAATATATTTGGAGCAAATTGTGAGCTACTGTGGGCACATCTAATTTACAGTGAATAAACAGCTGGGGCAAGCACTCATGGGATCAAATTTTAGACCCAGTATTTTTAAACATAATTGGATTGGTGAGGAAGCAACTGTTGACAGACACATTAACATCCACTTACACTAATAATAGTGCTGTGTACAAATGTTAAATTCTGACAGAATGGAAGTTTGCATAATTCCAGAAAATTATGTCTAATTTTGTAGGATTTGGTAGGTAGCAGAATTCCAATATTTCAAAATCATCATTTTTTTTGGATTAGTAACCTGTTGTCTATATAAACCATGGATTTGTTTTCAGCAGTCCATAGGAAATTATTCCACAGGTTATGTGATATGTGGAATGGTATTCCATTGTTTACATAAAAATGCTTTTGGGAATTCCACAGATTAGAAATATAAGAACCCTGGGCACTTCCCACTTCTAGAAGTATATGGTCATGTTCTCATTCAGGAAGCCACTGACCTTGTACCATAAAACCTCTACCTGCACCAATTACCATTACCAGCATGGGCCTGGGATACTGGAGTAGGGCTACCATTAACAATTATACTGGGACATCAATTAAAATACCTCACATTGTGTTGTCTGTATACCTAGGGAGTGCTTACCCCTACAAGTGCACTGCAAATCTACACCACTGAGTGAAGCATTGTTTTGGATTTTTCAGACTTTTTAAGCACTGGAGCCAGCAGCCATGTGCATTTGCAGCCAGCAAACATTGTTTGGAAGAAAAAGTACCAAAAGCATCCTTCCACCTTCTTATGCTGATAAGAAACCTTAAATCTTTCCCAGGAAGTACTGTGAGTACAATTTCATTACATAGAAATTTGTCTCATTACAATGAATGAAGCAAGTACTATATTTATAACGTAACAGAACCAGAAGTTACAGCTAGTTATCTCAGCAACACCACTGAACTTGCACTCAGAAAACTGTAAGTTAAAAGAAAGCTTAACACAAATCTAACACTAGAAACTGGTGGAAAGACTACTGATGTCAAAAGCACTTTTAAATTTGGAACGTCTTCTAACATCTGAGATAAATCTAATTCATAAAATTTTTACATTAGAAGCCCACAGTATGTCGAATAAAAAACAGACACCAAGAGGTTTACGAATTACAAAACTACCCTCTGTAGACAGCTGCCAACTGTGCCAAAACATTCATAGAACTCCTGATTAAGGAAGATAGTCTAAAGCATCAGGAACAGTAGCATGACCGCTTCACAAATGGTACAGTATTAGCGCATGGTCAATACCATATAGCAAACAGTGTGAACTACTTCTTCGGTATAAGAAGATGATAAAGCTGTGTATTACAGTGTTGTATGGGTGCTGCCTTCTGTTTTCACCATTCGCTCTAAGTCTGCTGATTTGCATCATGTCATCATGGTGTCAGAGTGTCATAGAGGTTAGCCTGCAAGTAGCTTTGGCACACCAGACCATAGTACGAATCCTCCCTTATCTCACTTTTATTTTATGTATTTTCTTTTTTTGTGAAAATTTTAGTTTTATTCTGGTACATATTTAAGAGTGGTGTTGGGGTCAATGTCAACTCTGAGGTTGAAACTGTGCAGGTATAGAAACCTGCACTTTTCTTCAAATTATGTATGACCTCGAGTTGATTATATTTAGATGGGTGGGTCTGGTGGGGGTCCACAGACCCTGAAGCGGGGTTCAGTGTGGTGCAGAGCCCCCCAATAAAAATAATGAACATAAATGTGCTGGTGTTGTGTGCCTTTTATTGGAGGGGGATATGTTACAGATACAGTGAGTTGACATTCGAGATATGTTATCAGTGCGGTACTGCTGTTTGGTGAATTTTCTGCTCTGAGCTGTACCACACTGATAACACATTTGCTGAGATGTCACAGATCCTCAGGAACTAGGTTCTGAAATTGAGGGAAGTTAAAAAACAAATTCAAGCAATTCAAAGAACACCCAAAATACTCAGAACTTGAAAAATAACAACAAGAAAAAAGTAAACATGAGTCTGACATCATAAAAAGAAACCAGAGGGATCTTAATTGTGATGAGGCAGACTATAAAGAGATGCTAGAGGTCACAAAGCAGGAGCTGGTCTAAATCAAGACACAGAAAAAATCCACCAGAAAAAAATGTGGCCTGTGAAACAAGTGACCTAAGAGAAGTCTGAGCTGAGGAAATAGTTTCAAATAAAAATGTGAGTTTTTTTTTTTTTTTTATCAAAAGGCCAGGGGAAGAAATGCACTTAAAAGAAAAAAAACAGAAAAACACAAAAAGAAATGAGGACACCAAAATACCCGCAGAGGAAGAGGAGGCAGGGGCAACTCTCTACAACCTCTGCAGGAAGGACAGGTCATCAAAAAAAAAAATCTCACTGACATACCTCTGAAAGAGCCACAGATAAGAATATTATTAAAAGGACTCATCTTTGTCCCCCAATCTGTGCTGGACACTTTAAACTTGAAAACTGACATTTTCAAGTTCTTCAGGAAGCTATATTTAAAAGATTACAATTTGGAGGAACAAAAATAAAAAAGCAACATGGACTTCAGTACTGAACAAGGACAAAATGAAGTGTTGATTGAAACACAGAGTTATGGCACTGAAGAATTAATCAACATGTGGGACACTTCCTTGGATTTGGATGGACTTCAAAAACAGGACACAATAAGATTTAGATAACCTTAATATCACTGATAAACTTTTTGTTGGCAACCAGGTAGAGACAAGCAGACTCAGATATTTACATGTCTATGTACAATGCCACAGGTAGAGCATTTGATCTTCTTAGAAAGCCTATATTTAAATCTTGATCAGTGTTTGCCTTCATGCTGAATCACTAAAATCAAAACCTATGAGAAAGTTATCATGAAAGAAGCTGAAACATTAAAGAGTAATAATGCTCCTTTTGTCTGTCAGAAGCTTACTGCAGCAGAAAGTAAGGCATTAAAAAAATTCAAAACACACCTGATATTGTCATTAAACCAGCAAAGGGGGCAATACTGTTATCATGACAATTGTGTTGCACAAAGGTGGAATTGACAACCTATTGTTAGACAAACAATATTCAAGAAAATGGAAAGGAGACGCATGAATGTGTTCCTGAGAGAATGATTAGGATCATTACAAAGAGGGTAGCCCAACTTAAAATGGGCAGGCCCCATTGTCCCATTGCCCAGGCCAAGAAAGTGGGAAGCTCAGAGGTGGGGGGGAAGGGGTGGAGCTGAGGGCAGGAGTCAGAAAAGGGGGAGGTCCAGTGAAGTCACAAGGGAGGCAAGGCAGTGGACAAGGGAGCAATGAGGTGGCAGCAGAGGAATGGACAGGGTGAGTTAAGGGGCAGGCAAAAAGAGGCAGCTAAAAGGGGCTGCACAGCACTGAAGAGCTCACAATTTTTGCTCCAGAGTGAATTTCCTTTGGATGCACATCAGTCATTGGCAGTGATAGAGCCATTGGGCATTGATTTTGGTTTTCTGTGTTTAATTCAGCAAAATAAAGTTAAAAATATATTTAAAAGTGGAGAAGAGGTTGTGGCTGGTGAGAAACAACATTGAATGGACAACAAGAATCTGAACTGAGGTAATGTATTTTATAGATATAAGGTACAGGTGGAGAGCCTGCAGAGTGGAAAAGTTGCAGGCAAGAAACAAGGTAAAAATTGGTGGTATTGCTGGCGTTTGATGGCAAGCACAAGTGTGAGATGAGAGCAGACAGGGAAAAGAGATCCCATTTCTTCAGTTTTGAGGTTGCCTGACTGGTTCCCTATTTCAGGATAGGTTGGAAGGGCCATTATTTGGTATCAGTTAGCTCGAGAGGCAGCCACCAGCAGTATTGGTTTCTCATTTTATTCATCAGGGTTTTCGTCGAGAGTCCAAGAGAGACAGAGATGCAGGAGAGTTGTTTAGGTTGTGGAAGTAGCGAGGCTGTATTCGCATTTGCAGATGCTGGGGTCATGATGGCTGGGAGAGGGTTTTTTCTTAGCGTGGGAGGCTTCACGTTGTTGACTGACTGGTTCCCTATTTCGGGATCTCTTGGAAGGGCCATCCTTTGGTAGCAAGTAACTCTAGAGGCAGCCACCAGCAGCAGTGTGTTTTGTTTTATTCATCAGGATTTTCAGCAATAGCCCGAGAGAGAAGGAGAAGCAGGATATTTTTGCTAAGTCGTGGGAATAGCGAGGCTGTACTTGCATTTGCAGATGCGGTGGTCAGGCTGGCTGGGAGAGGGTTTTTCTCAATGTGGGAGGTTTCATGTGGTTTATAGGGGGCCGGCAAGAGCGGAGGTGCAGCCGCACTGGAAGGTACACCATGAAGGTGCAATGATTGCAAGTAATAGCTGCCCTCCGTGGTCTACCGGTGGGTCTAGCCTGTTTTTCTGTGGTTCTGGCAGGAAGAAAAGGCCAGGTAACAAGGAAAAGGGGGGGAGTGGAGAGAGACTGCAAGGGCTGACCGCATGGCAATGGTGTGTGACGTCATCGCCACGCGGGTCAGAAGGGGAGCCTGAACAAGCACGCTGTGGGAGTAAAAAGGGAGGAAGGCAGTACGCCTGTAATGTGGGCATTGGGGAAAGGTTTTTTCTTTTGTTTTTGTTGCCTTTGGGCTGGTTGTTGGCTGGTTTTCTGAGAAGGGGATGACACAAGGTATGCAAGGATCCCAGTGGGAGGAATCGATCGGGGCAGGGAAGAAAGGCAGGCTGCCTGTATTTGGTTTGGCTATCTGAGGAGCTGTTTCCGGTGGATGGAGCTGGGATTTGGAGGGATTTGGGAAGGTCTCGAAGGGCAGGCCCACAAGAAGGCCAAAGTGACTTGGGGGAAGGGACGCAATGAGCCTGGTCAATAGCTAGTTTTATTCAGCAGCTGGTTTTGTGCAGAAAATAAGGGAATTTTTTCTGTTGATTGCCCATCAATAGCCCAGCGCAGGGTGGCAAGGCAATAAGAAGCAAGGCTCTGTGAGCCAGGTCATTGGACCTCCCGTGTGGAGGGGGAGGAGTCCTTTTGGCAAGTACCAAGGAGGCAAAAGGGAGGAGGGGGTGGGACAAGTACAAGGTAGGAGGGAGGGGGAAAGGGGGGAAGGGTTTTTTTGAGGTGAAGGTACCCACCGCATAGTTTTGACAAAGGATGTTTACGGCAATGAATGGAATCGGAGCATGTCAAGTATAAACACAAAGACAGAGAGGTTTTGTTTCTGATGTGGTGAGCTCCATTCAAGAGAACTTTATTGGAGCCATGGTTCCCTTTTCCATAACAAGAGAATCTTCGTGGATGGATGGGGAGGCACCTGGGCCAAAAAAAAAAAAGAGGGGGAGGGATACGAGGAATGCAGGTGGTTTAACAGATATGCTGTGTCATTTTAGATACAGACCGAGGATGGCACTAAGGAAAACAAAGCCCAGCAAGGAGGAATGCTTCAAAGCGGTGATGGAATTGGTGGAGAAGGCGAATCAGTTGCTGGAGGTGGCGGAGCCTGAGGGTGTGGAGAAGTGTACAAAATGAAAGGGGAAGACGGGAAAGGGTAAGGAGATGAACAAAAGGGTCCCAACCAGGGTCACTGTACCAGAGCCCAGGGTGGTAGTACCAGTACCTGAACCAGGACCCCTCACTGTCCAACCCCGGATATCCCTGTACCCGAGCCAAGCCTGGACCACATCCCTGGCTCAGGGGTAGTACCAGATCCAGAAGTACCAAGGTGCCAGCCTACCCTGCCAGTACCAGTCCTGATTCCATCACTGCCACAGGTGATCCTTCCCCAGTACCAGGAATACCGACGCCGGGGTCCAGACTCTCTCAGACACGCGCACCAGGTAATCAAGGGGTGACTATGGAGAGCAGCATGAAAGAGTATACAGAGCAAATGTTGAAAGGTATGGGGGAGAATGGAATTGGCCAGCTAGAAAAGGCATTGGGTGAGTTGAAAAGAGAAGGTGAAGAAAAAGGGGGGTTAGGTACCGTGAAAACTCATGGAGTAAGAAGGGAATTAGGGGCTCCCAGGGTGCGCCTAGCAGACCATGTGCCCACAGCAATGAAAGAGAAGATATGGAAAGGAGAATATGTTGATATTTTCATATTAGCAAATATAGACAGTATGAAAAAATATGAGGAAAATGATAGTTTCGAGAAGAAGGACATGGTAGCAGCAGTGGTGCTGCTGAGAAAGGAGAAGGAGGAGGACAAAACATGGAAGGGTAAACCGTGGGATAAGTGGTCCACAGGTTTTACATATTTTACAGCCATTGTGATTGAGAAGCAGCCAGACTTAGCTATCCCACTTCTAACCTACTCCCTCATTATAAAAAATGCGTACAAGAAGGGAGGGCATAATTGGCTACAGTATGAAGAAAAATTTAGGAAGAGAATGGCTCATTTTGGGTACATACAATGGGATGCCAGGCAAATAGATTTGTGGTTGGAAATTTATACAGGCCCCTCAGACAAAGAAACGGAAGGTGAGAAATGGGGGGTGGCAACAATGAAGGCATGATGGGGATACAATAGGGCCTCCTGTTCCTGGCCAAACTGCCGGTTCCGGCACACTTGTTCCAAGTGTGGGGGACACCATCCAGTGTACAAGTGTAGGTACAACTGGGAGAAAGAGGTGAACAGCCAGGACAGCTCCAACCAACCGCCCTTTTGGAATGGACAGAATTCCTTTCGGGGGCAGCACTGGGGGAGGGGGAACAGGGGCAGAGGAACAGGGGGAAGGGACAGGCCTATCAGTCCCGACATTAACATACATGAAGGGCCAAGACAAGGTGGTTTCTGGCAGGCTCGGACACCCTTAAACATATAAGGATGGACAAGTGGTTGAGGGGGTATCCGGACAGGGTCGCGGCCAAAAAATTGGAGGAGGGTTTTCAGTATGGTTTTAGCTTGCAGTTTAAGGGGTGCAGGAAGAAGACGACAGCAAAGAACCTCAAATCTGTGAGAGGGAAGGAGGATATTTTGACTACAAATGATTCAGAAGGAGGTAAGGGCAGGTAGGGTCAAAGGCCTGTTTACAACCCCGCTGCTGCTAAACCTGAGGGTCTCCCCCTTAGGTTTGGTCCCCAAGAAGCAAGAGGATGAGTGTCGGCTAATACACCACCTGTCTTACCCAGAGGGGGACTCAGTCAATGATACCATGGGGAGGAAGACAGCAGGGTCACCTACGCCACGCTGAAGGATGCAGTAAGATTGATTAGAGCAAAGCGAGAGGCATGGCTGGTGAAAACAGACATAGAGTCAGCTTTTCACCTCCTACTGGTCAGGCCAGAGGACTGGGACTTACTGGGATTCCGGGTGGAGGGAAAGTATTATTTCAATAAAGCCATGCCTATGGGGTGTTCAGTAGCGTGTGCCACATTTGAGATGTTTAGTGCCTGGCTGCAATGGGCTTTCCAGACCAGGTTTGGCTACCAGATGGTAGTGCACTACCTGGATGACTTCCTGTTCATTGGGGAAGGGAAAGTAGGGACCCAGAACATGCTTAGGGATTTACAGGTGCTATGCCAGGAGGTGGGGGTCCCATTAGCAGAAGACAAGACTGAGGGACCGAGTTGCATAATCGAGTTCCTGGGCCTACAGCTGGACACGACTCAGGAGTTGTTCCGGTTGCCAGAACAGAAGGTTAAGAAGCTTAAGGAACTGTTGAAGGCAGTAGGAGGATGCAGGAGGGTGTGCCTGCAGCAGACGCAGTGGCTGCTGGGTCATTTGAACTTTGCATGTCGAGCGATCATGCCAGGGTGCACATTTACACAGCATTTAGCCTGGGCTATGTGAGGGACCACATGGCCTTACCATTGGGTAGACCTTAATAAAATGACCATGGATGATATGGCGGTGTGGGAGCATTTTCTGCAAGTATAATGGGCACACATTCTGGCAGGATGACTGGGTCTATAACACGGACCTACAGCTATATACAGACGCTGTGGGGGGTATAGGTATGGGAGGGTACCTCCAGGGACAATGGTTCACAGAACCTTGGCCGGAGGGATGGGCGCAGGTGGGAGTGATGAAAGACCTCACTTTTTTGGAGCTGTTTCCCACATGGATGGCTATGATAGTATGGGTAGAGGAACTTAGGAACAAGCAGGTCACATTCTGGAGTGAGAATAAGACAGTCATGGAAGTGCTGAACAAGAAAAGTACAAAGTCAGAGAGAGTTATGAGAGTATTGAGCAGAATGGTGTGGTTGGGCTTGTCCCTGAACATGTCCTTCAGGGCTAAACACGTCAATGGAGTTGACAATGTGATAGCCAATTGCCTCTCCCGATTGCAGATAGACAAATTCAGGACCGTAGAACCCGGAGCAGAGGACAAGCAGACCACCATTCCGGATCACATATGGACGATTGGATTGGGAGAGCTGAGGTATTGTTCTGCAACTCCTGGGCCCTTCAGACCCTGAGAGCATATGAAACCTCCTGGAGGGCATTTCAGAAATTTTGGGAGCAGTACTATGGGCAGGTAAGTGGTCCAGCAACTGGGGAACAGGTGGCACAGTTTATAGTCCAGGGTTTGAATCAGAACATGGCACACTCAACCATAGGGGTGCATTTGGCAGCAATAGGAAAAATCTGCACACTGAGTGGCTGGGAGGACCCTACAAAAACCAACCTGATCTGGAGAATGATGCAGGGTTGGATGAGGAGAACAGGGAAGAGACAGGATAACAGAAAGACGCTATCAGAAGGTCTGATGGTAAGGTTACTAGGGGCCTTGTGGCATATCTGAAGTTCCTTGAGGGAGGCGGTTTTATTTCAGGCACTGTAAGCCACCATGTACAGTGGGGCCTTTAGCCTGAGTGAGATAGTAGGCCACAGCAAAAGGACAGAAGGGGAGGGGCTGAGATGGGAGAACATTGAATGGAAAAGCGAAGCCATAACAGTTATATTACGGCAGTCCAAAACCGATCAGCAAGGACAAGGGAGGAGGGTTTGGTTGAGGAAACACCCAAATTGAAACCATTTGCCTGGTAACGGTGCTGCACATGTACATGGCAGACCGACCAAACCAGGGGAATGGAATGATGTTTATACATGGTGATGGCAGGCCAGTCTCGGGGTATCAGGTAATTGTCTTATTGAACAAGGTACTCCGGTTTGTGGGGGAATCAGTGGAGGGGTATTCCTCTCATTCCTTCAGAATTGGGTCAGCATCAGCAATGGCTGCTCAGGGCAAGGGACCCGAAGAGATTAAAGAGAGAGGAAGATGGGCATCAGGGTGTTATAAGATGTACATACAGAAGTTGCAACAAAAATGCTGTTAGTTTTTCCTCTCCCATAGCAGGTGCATAAAGAAGGGGGGGGAGGGGGTATGGGGAAGGGCAGAGACCGGTTATTCATTCTTTGTGCTTTGCTCAATCAGGTGCAACCAAGAGGCTTGAGGCATTTATTTGTGGGCATTCCTTGGTGCATTGGGCAGAGAAATGGGCGGCCAGGAGACAAGGGGGAAAGCAACTGTACCTGGACATTGACACAATAAGGCTGGTGTGGAAAGGTTTGCGGGGCATGAAATGGGTGCAGCTGCTGCCAGACCTCAGGGAAATCAGGAGGGATCATAGGTGACCGGACCTGATTGTGGTGCATCTTGGGGGCAACGATCTGGGAACAAGGCATCTTTTATCAGATAAAGCATGATGTTCAAATAATAAAGGAATGATGGCCAGAGGTTACTTTGGCTTGGTCAGAAATCACTCCTCGTAGAGTGTGGAAGCAGACGGAGAGCCTTAAAAGTATGGACAGGGCCAGAAAGTGCATGAATGCATGAGTGGGGAGACTGTTCCAGGGTATAGGGAGAATGGTCATTAAACATGGGACCCTGGAGTGGGTAGATGAGTATTACAGGGGGGATGGAGTGCATCTGTCGGGTCTTGGCCTGGCTATGTTCAACACTGAGATTTCAAACGCCATTGAAGCATGGCTAGCACGGAAATAAGGGTCGAGGGGACAAAAGGGGTGGGGAAGGGGGAATGGAAAGAGGGAGGAAGTCCATCGTCCATCACAAGCTGGAGGTGGACTAGTGGAAAAGGGGGGAAAAAGACAGAAAAAAGGGGGGGAGAAAATAGAAAAGGACACAGATCGACAAATAAGAGGCAGGGGCACGGTGTGTATGCACATGCCCCCTGTGCAGGACATAATAAGAAGAGGCCAGGATACCCCCATGATGTACATCTGGGGGGCAGAAGAGATGGAGAGATTGGTTTACTAATTAAGAGAACAACAAGAGGCAGAATGATATACATAGATACATAGATACATGGACAATGTTGGCAGATAAGGGCCTACAGCTCACCTGGTCTGCCCATTTGAGCTTGTAAGTTTACTTTATGTTTTCCTAGAAGTCTGTTGCCCCTTAACCCTGATCTCCAGAATTCCTTTATGTCTATCCCATGCATTCTTAAATTCAGTGATTTTTTCCAGCCCCCACCACTTCCTCTGGCAGGGTGTTCCACTTGTCCACCACCTGTTCTGTGAAGAAATTTTTCCTCACGTTTCCTCTAAATCATCTTCCCTCCAACTTCATTCCATGCCCTCTAGTCCTGGAACATCTTTTTCACTTAAAAATAGTGTATTCCTGCACCCTGTTCCTCCCTGTAATATACTTGTATATCTCTATTATATCCCCTCTCTCCCTCCTCTCCTCCAGGGAGTACATTTTCAATTCATTCAACCTGTCCTCATAGGACTTGTGATGCAATCCATGTACTGTCTTTGTTGCCCTCCTCTGAACCTTCTTTACCCTGTCTATGTCCTTACGTAAGTAAGGTCTCCAGAACTGTACACTGTACTCCAGGTGGGGCCTCACTAGTGTCTTGTATAATGGAATTATGACCTCTCTTTTCCTGCTGGTGATGCCCCTGCCTATGCATCCCAGCATCATATTTGCTTTACCTACTGTCTTGTCACACTGTTTCCTATCTTGAGGTCATCAGAGATAATAACCTCAAGATCCCTTTCCTGCTTGGTGCATGCTATATCCTCATCCCCCAACTGATATATTGTGCCAGGGTTTTTGTGCCCCATATGCATTATCTTGCACTTCCTTGCGTTGAATTTCCACTGCCAAACCCTTGACCATTCTTCAAGTTTCTGCAGGTCCCGTCTCATTCTGTCTACATCCTCTGGTGTGTCTACTCTGTTACAGAGCTTTGTGTCATAATGTATGCACACAATGTAAATTAATGTATGTATATATGATGAGAAAAGGAGTGCACAGTGAAATATGGAGATGAGATGTACCATTGTGAATTTCAACTGCCAAACCCTTGACCATTCTTCAAGTTTCTGCAGGTCCCGTCTCATTCTGTCTACATCCTCTGGTGTGTCTACTCTGTTACAGAGCTTTGTGTCATAATGTATGCACACAATGTAAATTAATGTATGTATATATGATGAGAAAAAGAGTGCACAGTGAAATATGGAGATGAGATGTACCATTGTGAACATTTTATTGTGGATTGTCATAACTATCAAATCAGTAAAATTATTGCCAAGACTGAGCAACCACACATTACTGGTCAGTGTATTTATTGGTGGGGTTCTGGGGCCAAAGAGGGTTGCCCAGCTTAAAACGGGCAGGCCCCATTGTCCCATGGCCCAGGTCAGAAAGTGGAAATCTCCTGAGGGCAGAGAGTTCCCATCTGAAAAGTCTGACTCCCTCTGTCCCCTATGGGCAATTTTTATGCATTAAAAAAAACTGTTCAGAATCTACAGATTTTGAAATACAAGCACTTGAATTCAAAATATTTTTTGAGGAAAGGGGATATGAACAGACTATTTTAGAAGATGCACTGGAGAGACATGTCTAAAAATAGAACTGAATTCCTTATCCTTGAAACAGGAGTACTCCAATAGGGAATCAACCAATACGTTCGGTAACATAATTTAACAACTTGAGTAACAAAATTGGGGGTTTGTTAAAAATCATATTGGCCAGTTCTCAAGAATCACATTAGACTAGCAAAAGTTATCAGAGATTCACCAAGAATTTCCTTCAACAGAGCTGCCAGTTTAACAATAAGTTAGTTCATAGCCACTTTAACACACAAAAGCAAACAAAATTTAATCTGACTTGGCTAACTGATCCCCATTGGCATGTATAAATGTGGCCACTGCAGCATTTGTAAGAATTTTTACCAAACAAAAATACTAGGTTTTGATATAGTGGAGAAAATGGTTTAAATAATAGAATTTCTCAATTGTTATTGTGGTGTATACCATATGGTGACCTTGCCTAAAACTGTATATTGAGAGAATGGTTTGCCCTGTCAAAGACAAGATCCAGAATTCTCTCTAATGTATAAACATTTTAACAGTGTAACCCCAGTGTGATTACACTTCTGGTGATACATGATGGAGATCTGACAACCCTCAAATTCATGGCACTTGAATCTGTGCCTGTCAATAAAGAGGTAGAAACAGGTGAAACAATCTGCTCTGCAAGGAGACGTTCTGGATTTTTACCCTAAAAGTTTGAAGCCCTAAGGACTCAGTGAGGATAGGGACTTAAAATATCAACATGACTTCTATACAGCATTAGTCTTGCCCTTTTAGCTCAGTGTAAATACGTTTGATTTTTTCTTTTCAGTAGCTACGAAGTGCATGATAATTTTTTCACTAATATATATACTCTTACACGGTAACCAAAGACTAAAATAAAATATATATATATATGAAACATCAAGACTCTCTTCACTGCTAAAGCAATATGTCAATAGTATATGCTTTGTTATAATTAGTTCACATTTACTATGTTTTATATTTTTGCTCATTTTTTCCTAGGTTACCATGCCTGGTTGGGCAATCCTGTTGTTGGCAAATCCTCTTTCAATGTAAACTGTTGCTGTACCAGGGATATCATAAAAACATGTGATGAGAGGTATCATTCCAGGATCTGTGACCAGTGCTTAGTAAATATTTTTTGCTATCGACTTCAATGTGTATGCACCTATGCACCAGTGCATTTATTAATGCGTTTTTCTGAGCCTTAAGATTAAGAGAGTAGCATTGTTTTTTTTCCTCTGTTTTGCAAGCTGACCCCCCCCCCCACACCTGAAATCTTGTGGCTTATTTTTTTCAGAATCAACCTTTGTATTTGCACTTTGCACTTATAAATAACATTGTGCACATAAATTTTGTGATTACTGCTGTCTTACACCTATTCCATCAGTATTTTGAAGTGAAAGAGATGACGCTGTAAAAAAGAATTGTATACACTTTTGTATTATGCCATTAAAGATGTATGAGGTGTGATGATGTCAGTACTTAAGCAAATACTTTTCAGGGATGTTTCCTTAGTATGGACCCCACCTCAATAAAGCTCTAGCCAAGTGAAGCACTAGGGCGTTCATTTGCTGTTCATATTAATTTTTCTCAGCATTCCCTTATAGCCAAGATGTTATTTTGCTCAATAAATTCTGCATTACTGTCATTACTTGGACTGTGTGGATCTGTGCTATATGACTGAGAGAATTAGTGGGAATCTGACATTAGAAGGTAGATTTGGCTACTTTGCCATGTTTATACTTCTGTTTATAACCCTCTCTCCTTGTGAGTTCATTATGCCTGATCTTTGTCATTGATAAACATGAGGCCACCTACAAATTGAAGGTCCATACTGGGAGCTGAGAAAATGCTAGGTATATTTATTAATTGTATTCAATGTTGCAAAGCACTAAGGACATTCCCTTCTCCATTAACTGTCTTGCATCATTCATATAATATAGTACTAGCTCTATCACACTGTACTGTATACTCCATTTGGGGCACTGTCATTCATCTCCACCATTCCCAGGGTCTGCACTCCTGAAATACTTCAAAGTTGCTTTGCCATGTTCAGCCTCACACTAGGAGGCATACTTGTTAACAGTTTCAATGGATATATTCCATATAAATATCACATTATACTGTACCTCAATACCTAACCTAGCTATGGTGTCCCTGGAGCCCTGGCACTCTCAATACCATTTGTGTATGGCATGCTTCCAGGTAGGGTGAGCATGTTCCCTGTGGCAATTACATGCATGCACTTGTCTCATCATGCCTATGTAGGATAACATTATGTTAAAGCATGTCAGCATTGTGACAGTACTATTAATAGATGATCCATGGTCTGGCTATATCTGTCCCCTTCTGACAGAGTACTGAATGCCCTAATGACTCAAAGATACTGACTCCAATGCCTCACCCCCTCACATAGGGGCATTCCAAACCCAACTCTTATTATACCCCTTCATCCTGATGCTAATTCATTTGGCTACTTGCCAGGAGGTAATGCACAATTGTACCTAGGTTTTAATTGTTTTCCCTGAGCATCTCTAATGCAAGGTATTCTTACAAATATGCCCATTGTGATCTGTGCTCTTTTCCAAGCTGATCTGTCTTTAGGTTGTTTCTGGTAGGAAGGGATCCACAGGGATTAACAATAACCACCCTTAAAGGGCAGCCCTCTTCCTGGCACCTGCTGCTGGAACTCTGGAGACCTCAACAGGGGACTGGTGACACCATAACCCAAGGAGCCTGCTACCATACCTGAGCCCACAGGAACCCTTTCTTGGTCACAAATGTAGACTGGACTCCCTCTCTCTTATTCCTTAACTCTCCAAGAACCCACACCTTGCTGCATGACTCCCCATCATCTACTGTAATAGGGACCACAGAGATTCATGACAGTTTTTCTGCTTCTAGCTGAGCTAGAACATCTTGTACACACAAATCCTGTCATCCTGTCTACAAGCTAGCAAAGGGCCACTCTAGAGTACAACTCTAAGGGGCAAACTTAACCCTTGGAGAGCCATCTAGTAAACAGCTCAAGCTGAGGGAGAGAGAGAGAGAGAGAGAGAGAGAGAGAGAGAGAGAGACCATATCCCATACTTCTCTACATAATAACTTAAAAACCTCAAAAGGATATGGGAACCTCATTGGAACATAAACATTTAGAATTGTTAAAACAAAATCAGACCAGCAAATCATCCAATTTATGCTTTGACCTAAGGGCAGCTACAACTATATTTCAAAATGTAACTTAGAATTTTTCTCTCCCTTGATTGTTCAACTCACATATCCAAAAAGATTCAAATCTAACATAAACTGACCTGGTCAAATGCTGCTTTAATATTCCCATTCATTGTTTTTTCAAGCCTAATCGTGCAGCCTATTCCATAGACTAGGGGAGTGTAAATACATTTTTGTAAATACCTGACAAGTTTTCAAATTCTACTCACCTAGAAATCCTGTATTCATAATTTGTTTCTCATTATATTGCCTTCCAATTAAGAAGAAAATAAGAAAAACTGTAGCCTTGTTCAGGTAGCCAGGGTTACTCCCATGGCCTGCCTCCCCTGCCCAATGATTGCCTGCTCTGCACCTCCACCTCATCTTTCCCACATGCATTTATTTTGTAATTTTCTAAATTTACTGAGCTTCTGCCATTGTGCCTAGAACCAATATGATACATCAGTTTAAACCCTCCTCTCTTTGGCCCAACCAGCTAAATGAAAAAATGGCCATATGAAAAGGTTGCCTGAACCCTCATGAAACCCATCATGATCGGAGAGGGGTGAGGGAACAATGGTAGTTAAATCTGGTTTGCTCAATTGGGCCTAACCATCTTCTTAAAATAGAGTACACCTTCCACTAATACAGTCATCTAACATCTGTTTATATTAGCATGTAGTATGTGCAGCTTGAAGGGAGAGAAGGAGTGGCATTCATGATAACTGACAGACTAGCACAGTCCCATACTGGAATACTGTATTTGTGAAAGTCACACTATGTGTTCAAAAAAGGGGCTGTCTAAGATGGCCAAATGTGACTACTATTGCCTCCCTTCAATCATAGATTGTGAGTTAAGAGTGGACTCAATGTGTTACATGTAGTTTGGGGTTGGGCTGGTATGCTAAGGAGGGGAATTGATTTATAAAGCTGTTAGCTTCTGGCACAGTGCCAGGAGTCCAATATTTCTGTGTGTGGAGAATATGGGGATGTGGATGGTAGGAAATGACATTGGGGGGGATTAGTGGTCATGGTACTATTAATTGTCACCTGGGAAGTGCTGCAGGATTTTTTTAAATTGTACTTAGTCTTCTCAAATATTTTCCTGAATACTCCTGAATAGAGAAATTACTCTGTACTCAGACATGAGTACTAATATTTGTTACAGTAGTTGCACACCCCTACCATAGGCTCCCCACCTGTGAGTGCAAAAATGTTTCCTTACACTTGTTGCTCACAATAGTAGTTTGTGTCTCCATTTTCTACTATCCCACACAAAATGAAAAATGTTCCCTGGCCCATGTGTGGATTTGTGCTACTGGGGATGATACCTCCAATGGTATATGACTGCAAACAATGACATTTTCAATTTTTCTTCCTCTTTCCTGTCAGTTACAGTACGTTACTACAGTTTACAGTGTTAGTTACAACAGCGGCAGTAGGTGTAGTAGAGACTGTCAGAGTTCCTCTGGGTGAAGTTCTTATTTCAGTATTAAAAAAATAGATGGTTTACAGTGTTGAACTGTTGTGAGTTTTACTTTTTAAATGTTGCTAATCAGACCGCAAACTAAACTAAAGTCATAAAACTGCTTTTGCTTCTTACAGTATAAAAGACATGAACTATTTTATTAATACTTCATTAACATAATGGTTTAAATCAGGACTGTGCTGAGTAATTCTGACAGGATAAACAGCACAGTCAACATTGTGACTCAGTGCACCAGAGGGCTAGTGTGTTGACATGTTGCATCCTGAAGCTTTGCATTCGACTGCCAACACCACCGGTCATGTTGAGAGATTATATTGTAAAGATGCCATCAATATTTTTTTGAGCTATGGCACTAAGATGATCAGTCATTCCCCATAGAAAATCTCAAACTGCAGAAAATATAGCACACAGGACAGAAAGCTAGAATGGCATTGACGCTCGCCCTATTTCCGGCTCTATGACAGCTATAGTAGTCTTCCGCTTTCCCAAGGAGGCATTATTTTCACTCTTCAGCTCTTTTGAGCATCACCACCTGCTCAGGCATTGCAGCTTGCCTGCTTATAGTGTTTTCCTCCTCCATCCCTGGGCTGGCACATCTCCATCCCTACATTGCTCTCCAGGCACCAACACCCACCTTCCTGTCATGGCAGATTGTCTATTGTGTTCTTTCCCTCCATCTTTCAAGATTAGCACTGCATAGAGCACCCTGTTTCTTTGGTGGCCAGAACCTGAATTGCTTTCTTATTCTACCTGCCTGCTTTTGCCATTCTGTGCCTTGGATGCCTCCTGCTGTCATTCCTATGTTGTGTTTTTCAGACCTTCTGCATTCCTGTTCTTGCTGTCTGCATTTTCAGTCCTTTACTATTCAATCCCTACATTCCTCTGCTTCTATTTGTCAGGGCTGTCCATGCTCTGTACATGCTATCAGAACTATCCATGGTCTGTGCTCTACTATGTTCGCTTTACTCCCTTTATACTAAGTACTATGAATGTAATTGTAATTATTTCCTATGACTCCCCTTGTTCCCTCCCTCCCTCTCCCCAGGTCACAACAGGAAATGAGTCAATTGGACTCTGCTTGCTTGCCTGGTAAAATATGTTTAAACAAAAATAAAAAAATAAATAAATAAAATAAATAAACAAACAACTAAATAAATGTTCCGCCACTTTGCTTTTTGCTAATCCTCCATTTGTTTCTAGGTACCTCACATCTCCTATTTGCTAAGTGTCTCCTCACTGAGTCATAGTAACATAGTATTGTGATAACAGAAAGAACATAGGGTACATTGTGCCCATCCCTCTTGTCTTTCGGCAGTGAGTGCACCTAATCTGTGCATGGACAAATACCCAAGATAAAGAGCCGGAACATTTCCTAACCCTCAATGCCATCATCCCTCAGGAATATTTATACACCTCATAGTCTTCACAACCTTTGTTTCCAACATGGCCACAGAAGATACTATTTGTAGCCATTCAGACTTTAGGAGAACTATTTTTGGGAGCATGCTAACTCCACTGCAAGAAACCTCTTGCACAACCATATATGTAATTCAAGGGATATACCAAACAACATGGTTTCATGCTATCATATCTTCCATACCAAAAGATGAAAAATAGTGAGCCAGATGTGAATTGTACAGATAGATTCATTTAACTCCTAGACTTGAAATTAAAGATAAAATACAGCATGCAAAAGGACTTAAACTATTTTACCATGGCACCTTATCACTGTCTGTCCCTGGTATGCCTCCCCTCCTGGTGGTCCCATCCCAACAGCCCTAAGGATAAGTAAATGGCACCCCCATCACTAGGTATATAGTTGCTGAGTCTTATGATCTGTATACTGTTTTGAAGCTGATATTCAGACATAGCACTTGCCCCTCTGTGGATGTGGTAAACTTGCTCTGATTATTATTTGGAGTATACTGTATTGGTACTGTATTCTGCAGCACAATAATACGAGATAGACTGGCAGCTGAAGCACCATAGTTTGACAAAGAATGTGCTATGATAAAGACAAAGCTTAACAAGATAGCCAGAAAGCTGAGAAAATAAACACACTGGAGTATAAAAAAGCACTGTTGTCTGTGAGAAAAGAATATAGTAACATGTTACAATTAAAGAAAACTGCTTACAATAGGTATTAGATCGTTAGATGATAATGAATATATATATATATATATATATATATATATATAAAATGCACCCCACCGGGTCCAGAATCACTTCCTCTCATGCTGTGCTGTCTACCTGACTTCACCTATGCCACTTCCCATGCCCTTTCTGTGTCTTGCAGACCAGTGTCAGGACCCCTCCCCCTTTGCCACAGTGTGTGGCACTGGCACACCTCCTTTAGACCACCTCCTGGCAGGTCTAAAAGAAGCCCTGTGCTGTGTTCATGGTGGGGCTTACACTTTCTCAAAAAGGGGGATGTTGCAGCTCCAACATGGTGCAAGCCCCCAGCAGCCTAAGTCACCCTGCTTGCATGGTGCAGTGTCTTGGTGCCATGGCTCCCCTTTTCATCGTAGACCACATACGAAAACTGGGATTGCTGCATCTTTTGATGCAAGGTACCACTTTCATCATTTATGTTTGATGTAGGCACCTTGTGTCCTTCCCTTGGCTTTGAAAATCGAGCCCTATATTACTAAATGTGGCCTTTTGTGGTTTAGATATAGAAATGGCATTTGACAGTCTTCCTTGAATGCTCATATTTGTAACCATATTAAAATTCTGCAAACTTAATCACTTGGATCAAATCATCAAATGCCAACCCTGTGACAATGTTATAATGTTGAAAGTGATAGGGTGTACAGTAGTTCTAGAAACTGACATTGTAAAGACAGATAAAGCAGACAAAAAGCGGCACCCTGTTGCCTCACCAACTACTGCCCTAGTATTTGGAGTTTCTTTATAGTTTGGTACCTCTTTTGGACTAATGTGCCTTTTACAAAGATGGTTTTGTACTGCACATAAGCTTCTGGGGCCCCTCAGGTGCCTTTAACATGTGCAATAACATTCTGCACAGTAGAAGCTGAATTTATTCAACAGGTGCAATAGCATTCTGCACAGAAGAAGATTCATTTATTCCTAAAGTTAAATCATTTCAAAATAATGAATGACAGCATAATTTTTGTTTCAAAATAAGATATGACAAGATAGTTTAGCTTATATGAGAATAGTAAGTAGGGCCATGAGTAGGCAATAGAAAGTAAAAATGTCTTCAGCAGTGAGGGAATGACTTTCAAATAAGTGCTAAGATATTCATATGAGAGAGGCAGGATAGGTGCATTGAAGTGTTAATAAAACAGAATGTGAAATGGTTTTAGTCCAGAACACAGGAAGGGGTGATGGCAGTAAACTGGAATACACATTAGGGCTGTGCGAAATTAAACTTCTGCTGGCAGAATTTTGACAAAAGTCGGAATTTCGTTTTTACCGAATTTCAGAATGCACTTTATCAACTTTTGCAGAAACTCTGACTATGAATGGTGTAATGAATGTAAGAATTGCAGATCACTGTTTTAAACTGAGGAAAGAAATTCTGCAGAACTACCTCTAATCACTGTCTATGGTCAGTTCTGAGGAATTTATGTCTGCAGTTCAACACATTAATCTGCAATTCATTAATTCATTCCACACTTCTGTGAATTACTGAACTGTGGAATGAATGTATGAATTGTGGATTAATGTATTAAACTGCAGAAAGAAATTCCGCAGAACTGATCACTGAACTGTGGAATAATTTACATGTATTCTTGATTACTGTATTAAACTATGGAATGAAATTCTTCAGAACTGTTATTCCACAGCTCATGTGTATTATTTTACAATTGAGTCAGAAATTTCCATGGAATAGGGTGCAAATTTGCCAAAACCATTCAGGATATTCTGATTGCGCCAAAGGTGTAAGTACGGAAAATTTTGTGAAATTTATCAAATTTTACAAAAGTTCTGTGAAAGCAGAATTCACAACTTCCACCCAGCTCTACTATGCATAGAAGTACAGGGGATAGGAAAGAGAAACCCTGAAGCCATCTATAGGCTGGGAAGGGAGTTGCTAGCAGTCACAAGGGAAGAAAGAGACTTGGGCATCATCATCATCATCACTGATGACCTGAAATCATCCAAGCAGACCACTAAAGCAGTAGGTAAGGTTAGAAGGATGTATTAGTAGGAGTATCACAAGTCAGAAGAGGGAGGTAATAATCCCTCTTTACAAGACATTGGTTAGGCCCCATCTGGAGTACTGCATGCAGTACTGGAGGCCAAACCTTCACAAGGACATTAACCAAATTGATGCAGTCCAGAGAAGGGCAACCAAAATGGTGCAGGGACTGCACCAGGAAACATATGAGGACAGATTAACAGAGCTAGATATGTATACCCTGGAGCAAAGGACGGAGAGAGGTGATATGATTGAAACATTCAAACACCTTAAGGGCAGCTGAAGACCGAGTCGGAGGTCATGAGGGTCTGTTTCAACAGCCCTCCCCCAAAATCAAGAACAAGAAACTGAAGAGAGGTCATGAGGGTCTGTTTAACAGCCCTCCCACTCCACAGAAGCCGCAACCAGGTACACCCGGAGACTGCAAGATCCAGTGCTGCTCTCACTGGGTAGCAGCTGTATTTGAATCTGGGGACTGAGTCGGAGGCCATGAGGGTCTGTTTCAATAGCCTTCCCCCAGAACCGAGCACAAGAAACTGAAGAGAGGTCATGAGGGTCTGTTTAGCAGCCCTCCCACTCCACAGAAACCGCGACTAGCTGGAGACCGAGTCAGAGGTCATGAGGGTCTGTTTCAAGAGCCCTCCCCCAAAACCAAGCACAAGAAACTGAAGCGAGGTCATGAGTGTCTGTTTAGTAGTCCTCCCACTCCACAGAAGCCACGACCAGCTGGGGACCGAGTCGAAGGTTGTGAGGGTCTGTTTCAACAGCCCTCCCCCAAAACCGAGCACAAGAAGCTGAAAAGAGGTTGTGAGGGTCTGTTTAGCAGCCCTCCCACTCCACAGAAGCCGTGACCAGCTGGGGACCGAGTAGGAGGCCGTGAGGGTCTGTTTCAGCAGCCCACCCCTAAAACCGAGCACAAGAAACTGAATCGAGGTCATGAGGGTCTGTTTAGCAGTCCTCCCACTCCACAGAAGCCGCGACCAGCTGGGGACTGAGTCGGAGGTCGTGAGGGTCTGTTTCAACAGCCCTCCCCCAAAACCGAGCACAAGAAACCAAAGAGAGGTCATGAGGGTCTGTTTAGCAGCCCTCCCACTCCACGGAAGCCGCGACCAGCTGGGGACTTAGTCGGAGGTCATGAGGGTCTGTTTCAACAGTCCTCCCCCAAAACCGAGCACAAGAAACTGAAGAGAGGTTGTGAGAGTCTGTTTAGCAGCCCTCCCACTCCACAGAAGCCATGACCAGCTGGGGACCAAGTTGGAGGTCATGAGGGCCTGTTTCAACAGCCCTCCCCCAAAACCGTGCACAAGAAACTGAAGAGAGGTCATGAGGGTCTGTTTAGTAGCCCTCCAACTCCACAGAAGCAGCGACAAGGTACACCCAGAGCCTGCAAGATCCAGTGCTGCTCTCGCTGGGTAGCAGCTGTATTTGAATGTAAAAGGACTTTAATTGCTCATATTCTGTGTCTGTGGTACTGGTTAAATCAGACCTATTTACCCAAAATTGCTTGCAAGCAGGGTCCACAGCATCAAATTCTGCCCTGCCCCTTTGTTTGGTATTGGCGCCAAAGCCCAGTTTGAAAAAAAAGAAAAAAAAAGCTTAAGTAACCAAGCAATCTGTTAGCGGAAGGAATGTATTTGTATCTGTATGAAACTGAAGTACTTCTCTAATGCAATTGCTTGCAGCTGCCTAACTAATTAATTTAATAAATGCTACATTTAAAAGCAAATCTACCTACTGCTAATCAAAGGAATCCTGGTCGGCTTGCATAGCATTAACTGGGCTTAATCTGAATTGCAGCACCCGCTACATTTTCCAGCTCAGCAAAAAACCTTAATCCTGTTGTGACGTCCCTGTGGCCTTCCAGTATAAATAATTTCTCTTTCTCCTGTTCCTTGTCCACAGCTGGGGACCGAGTCAGAGGTCATGAGGGTCTGTTTAGCAGCCCTCTCACTCCACAGAAGCCACGACCAGATACACCCAGAGCCTGCAAGATCCAGTGCTGCTCTCACTGGGTAGCAGCTGTATTTTATCCCCGCCAGTGCTGCGTGTCGGCTCCCCACCTCCCCCACTACCACCCTTGGTCGACATCTAGCTATATACTGTCGACCACGTGATCGAGTCATCATCTAAAACCAATCAGGTCACTCTGCCATCTGCAGCCTATACTTGCTAAACACTAAAGGGCACCCTCTCACTACTTTCTCTGTTAAACTCCCAAAAATGGCAACATGACATGCATCTTTTGGATCTTGAACCTATCCATCTTATCAGTAACACTCTTTTCTCACTCCCACCCTACTCTCCCTGTCGCAAAATCCCTCTCCAGGGACACATACAGCTGCCTCACCACTTACTACCCCAGAAATACAACCCTGTCATTTCACTTGACTACTCCTTTCCCAGTTCTACTCAGCATCAATTATACCTCTAGCCTAAGCTGCACCTTAAGCGAGTCTTTATTGGCATGACCTACACCCCCCACAGTGACTCACCCACTAAACAGCCCCAATCCACTCTTATCCCATGCTCTATTAGCCCAACTAGTCCTGACCATCCCTATACCAGTCAGGCTCCTCAAATTTACCACTAATCCATGCCTCTGCTTAACTCTCTCCAAATTGTCCCGGAAAGCTGCTCTCCTGCATGCCCTCCTTCTCCTCCTTCTTATCTCAGGTAACATACACCCCAATCCTGGACCTACATCGACTAGTGTTCCCAAGGGGCGCGGGCATGGTGGCCTACTACTGGCCTCCCTAAATATATGCAGCCTAACTATGAAGCTCATGCAGCTTCAGGGATGGATCGCCCAACACTCCCCTGACGTCCTGGCCTTATCTGAAACCTGGCTCTCCAAGAGTATCCCAGATGCCTCTGTCTCTCTAAATGACTATGCCGTCTCCAGAGCTGATAGATCAAGCAAGTGGGGTGGTGGTTGTGCCATATACGCCAGAACTAATCTGTAGCCCCTACTAATCCCCATGCCCTCACCATCTCATGGGGCCCAAACTATAACAATCAAAGCCACCCTAGGCACTCCTGGTAAACCGCTATACATTATGGCAGTCTACATCCCCTCCTCTAACCAGAAACTAGCCTTTGACTCTATCCTAGCCAGCATCACCCAGCTCCCAGCCAGGAGTGAACTGATTATTATGGGTGACTTTAATGTGAATTGGTTATCCCATACATCTGCCCCATTCAAAAATGCAGTCCGTGCCTATGACCTGACCCAGGTTGTCCAGTCTCCCACCAGGCAAGATCCCAGGTCAGGGACTTCCACCCTTATTGACCTCATCTTTACAAACCTTCCCCATCACCTCTCCAAAATTAAAGTGCTACTGGATGTGCTAAGTAACCACTCTCCCATCTCCTGCTATTGGTCGAATAAAATCACACTCAGCCTTCCTAAAATCTCCATCCAAAGGCACCTCAAAAAAGGCACCCTCTCTCACCTTAAACTCTATCTCTCTCATCCTGTAACTGGGCACCTGTTCACACTGCCCATTCCACTGATGCTGCCCTAACCTCCTTTATTAACATTTTTAACAATGCCTGTGACATATTTGCGCCTTTCTCAAAACAGGTAATAAAAAACAGGGACACTCCCTGGATCTAACAGACCCTAATTGAACAGATGCACCACAGAGACATCCTCTGGCATAGGGCACTGAACTCCCAGTTTCCCCATGACAGACAACTCTATAGAGAGGCAAGAAACAAGTGCACCTGGGCTATTCGGCTAGCTAAGTCAAACTACTATAAGCAAGCACTCGCCTCCACATGGGACTCTGGGAACAACTTCTGGAAAAATGTCAAGGAGCTCTGTGGGAAAACCGTCTCCCAAACCCCATCACAAATACTTGACCATGGAGTCCCCTCCCAAGACCCTACCACCATATCCAATGTCCTGAACAACTCCTTCTCTAATCTCAGTCACATCCTACCACTTAACTTCTTTGACCCTATCCCCAATGGCCCACTAGCACTTCCCCTACTACCACTCTCTCTCCCTTCCAGCAAGAGAACCATCTCCTGTAACAAGGCAAAACACTACCTATCCAAAGCCTTGTGCAACATGAGGTACAGTAGTGACTCCCTAGACCTTAAAATTCTCTGTCTAACTCTTGACGAGACCCCTCACCTCACCAAAATATTAAACTGCTCCCTGCACCTAGGTCAATTCTCTATTCTCTGGAAAAGGGGAATTATCACGCCAATCCTAAAAAAGGGTGATCCAACTGACCCTAGTAACTACAGGGCCATCACTATCCCCCCCCCCCAAAGCACTCGAAAGAATTGTGTCAGACCAGCTCACCGAATACCTGTCCAAGCACAATCTGCTTTGCTCCAAACAACATGGGTTCAGAGCAGGTCACACTACTACCACTGCCCTTCTTGAATTTACCTCTTACATACACGAGGCACTGGAACAGGGGTCAATAGCAGGAGCAATCTTTGTTGACCTGACCAAAGCATTCGACACCATCAGTCACCCACTACTTATCCACTCTCTCCCTTCCCTCTATCTCTCCCCTGATGCAGTAGCCTGGTTCAAAAACTATCTCACTGACCAGACACAGCAAGTCAAAATCAACACCACCCTATCCGCCAAGCTACCAGTTCTTGTGGGTGTCCCTCAATGGTTGATTTTGGGCCCTCTACTCTTCATCCCCTTTCTGAACTCCTTCCCAAAGGCCTGCAGTGGTAAACTATTGCTCTATGCAGACAATGCTATAGTATACTGGAAAAATACCAATCCTAACTCTCTTCAAAATACCCTGCAAGGCTGCCTTAAAGAACTAGAGTCCTGGTTCACCAATCATTGATTAATACTAAATTACAGCAAAACTAAATCTATGATCTTTGCCCACCGCCAAAACCCCAACAGCAATGCCCAGCTTACTATCTCAAATTCTCAGGGCATCCATATTGAACAGGTCCCTAACTTCAAATTTCTAGGCATCACACTGGACTCATCCCTCACCTACCACAGACACACTGGCCACCTCTCCTCCTCGGTAAACACCCGGCTTGGGATTCCCTACAGACACAAAAACTGCCCTCCCCAGGCCTTATGGCTGTCAGTAACCAGCTCAGTCCTATAACTGGTCGATTATGGGATAACAATCTTCGGTACGGCTGACCACACAGCCCTTAACAGTATCAATCTAGCCCTCAACAAAGTCTGCCGATTAAACCATACTTGCGAACTCTATGAGCGAGCAGACTGGTTGACCTTTGAAGGGAGACTAAAGTACCACAAGTGCCTCCGGGCCAAAAAGATCCTAATGAATCTTGCACCTGCTCGCCTTCACCCCCTCATCCAACTAACCCTTCACAGAAGCACCCATAGGCACCTGGCTAGCACCCCCCTCTTAGTCTCCCACTGTAGGACTACGCTAGGGCAAAGGTCTTTCCATTATCGTGCTCCCCTCTGGCTTAATAACCTTCCCTCTTCCATCTCCTTGGCCCCTAGCCTTGGCCTATTTAAAAATGACATTAAGAGACTTCTCCTTAACTCGGAGTCATGTGGCTGCTAAGAACAATCCACCCTAATTCAGTATGCGATTGAGAAATAGTGTCTCTCATAACCCAAAACTAGGCCTACAATCCAGGTGGGACTTTAAACCACAAACTCAAGGCCTGGGTAGGCCTACAGAATTGGTAAGCTGTCTCACTTTACCTTGATGACCCAGGGTCCTTTAACAACCCTAGAGATACTAACCAAGCATTGTAAATTCCTGTACGATGTAACCATGTAAAATTGACTTAATGTGATGTTCAGCTTAGTGTAGTATGTTCAAAACTGTCTTAAGTAATGTGTCCATTTTGTATTGACGTGGAGTCTTTGCAAAAGAGTCTTCGACTCAAAGGATTGTAATTCCGAAACTTCAAAAAAATAAAATAATTAACAAGGTGAAAGAGTCTAACATGTTTCAATATAAGAAAAATATCAGGACAAGAGGACACATCATGAGATTAGAGGGAGGCCGATTAAGGGGTAATGCAAGGAAGTTCTTTTTCACAGAAAGGGTGGTGGATGCATGGAACGGCCTACCTCAGGAAGTGATGGATATGAATACAGTGCAGGGCTTCAAATAGGCATGGGATAGGCATAAGGGAGCAATACAGATGAGTATGAATAGATAGGCCACTGACAGAGCAAAGGCCGATGGCACATTTATAAGGTAGAAAAAGAAATGGGCAGACTGGCTGAGCCTTGCGGTCCTTATCTGCCATCAACTACTATGTTTCTGTGTTTCTATGTTTCTATGGATGTGGAACAGAAAGAAACAAACTAGAAAACAATGTGTTTATTTCTAGACAGAGCAACAAATAGTGCAACACATTCTGACCATTTCCAAATAACTGGTTAAATTAATTGTCTAATACACCCATGAATCTCCTCAGGTTTAATCAGTTTAAGAGATCTATGTGATCAGCTTTTTCAGTCGAATGCAACTGTAACCATTAAACAGTTATAATAATCGGGTCTTCCTTTTTACCTAAGGAAAACTGTGGTGTTATTTGCCATAATAAAGGAGTGTTTATTACGGTAAACATACGCACGGTTTTCCCTCAGTCTACGCATGCGCCCGCCACAGCTCTTCCTCCCTGACTGCTGACTGCCAACCGCATCCTGAGAAGAGATGAACCATCACTGGGTCTCAGCTGTAAGTCTCACAAACAAAATTAAAAACTTTCACCTGCCACAGCAAAAAAAAAAAGACAATGTTTTAATAAATTAAAAAATGGCCGTGGATGCACACTCGAACCAAAGCAGACCACGGCCACACAGGAGTCATGGACATCTGTTCTATTCTTATTTTATATGATTGCTTTGGCCAAAAGGAAGACCTAGCAATTATATAAAATAAAATATGGGTCAGGGTGAAATATATTAAACAAGATAGCAAAGACCTGCCTGTTTTCCTTGGAGGAGAGGAGAGATGGGGGGACATGATTGAGGTCTTCAAGTACCTCAAGGGAATAAATAGGGTGAACATGGAGGGGATCTTTGGACTAAAGCAGGGAGGTATCACCAGAGGGCATGGTTTGAAGTTAGAAGGTGGAAGGGTGAGGGGGGGAAAGAGGAGGAGGTTTTTCACTGAGAGGGTGGTGGACCCTTGAAATGCACTGCCTGGTGAGCTGGTTCAGAGATCCACAGTGGAGGGCTTCAAGACAGGGTGGGACAGACACAGAAAATGGATGTATCAGATGATGGCCTGGTCCGGGGATTGATGATAGGGTTTCTGGAACACAAGGTGGGGGAGGGCCTCGGCACCCAACTAGGGATCTGAGGTTCGAGCAGACTCGATAGACCGTAAGGCCTAATCTGCTGGCAATTAGTATGTTAGTATGATAGACCTGGAAGTACCTGCTTGTAAATTCTTTTACTGTGATTTTTGAGCACTCACTTTAGTAAAAAAACTTTGGATATATTCATTTTGCAGTGCTTCTCATTATTTGTGCACCACATTCATTGTGGTTTTCTATTAAATAAGATAACTTTAAACATAATGGGCTCTATTCACAATATAGTGCAGAGGCTGCACATAAAAGTGATCGCAGCTCCGCGCCCCAGGGAGATCCATGTGGAGTCTGCATTTACAATGCAGCAGTCCCCGCCCGGCTGCTCCCTTCTGCATCCCCGCCCACCCTGGGTGGAGGTTCACGGGAGTATGGTTGCGGACCCAGGTCGGTGGACAATCATCTGCCCCACCCAGGTCTACAGGGGATCCGTTGTGCCTGTATGGTGCCATCTTGCTGGGGGGAATGCAGAGCACCAGGCAAGCTGCTGGGGGAGCATATCTAGTCTGCCCACCCCCAGCCCAGCCACAATCCCTGACACCTGTTGGAACATCCAGAGGGGCTCTGATGACCACCCACCTGCACTAGTGGGTCCCGCAGTGGCATCTGGAGGGGGCGTGTATCCGGTATGGCTGCCCTTCAGATGTGTAGCCACCAGCCCCGCATACGGCACTCTGCACTTTTGCAAATGGTGCAGAGTCCCGGCATGCTCCCCTCCCCTGCTGAGGCCCTGGCCCACCCACACACAGAGCTCCGTGCTTGGCAGGGGATCTGGTGCGGAGGGGGGACATACATATTTGGTGAATGCCACTGAAGGGGAGCACTGGGCATGAATGGGTGCAGGGTGGCTATGCACCCGAGTTACACAGCGCATAGCCACCCCGACCAATTCATGAATAGGGCCCAAATGAGCTCAATCATGATACTGGATTTATGATGTACTATGGAGAACTATAACATTACTACATTCCCAGACATGGCAAAGAGATGTACTGTATATGGTATACTGTGTTATTAAAAGGTACTTATACAGCTATACTGCTAATTTATGCACCCATCTAATCTCCTATTTCCACCTTCCCCTATACTATGTGTATTCCAGTTTACCACCATCAATTTTGTACTCCTGTCACAACACCCTTTACATTCTTTTTCATTAACACTTCAGTTCTCCCACCCAGACTCTCCAATGGGAAAATTGTAATACTTCCTTCAAAGGCATTCCCTCACTGCTGAAGACATGTTTCCTCTCTATTGTCTACCCCCCATCCCTGTTAACATTTCTCACATTACCTTAAACTATCCTATTATAAATTATTTTGAAAAATTGTAACTTGAAATACAGGTTCAGCTTTGTCTGTTTAGAATGTTATTTCAACTGATCGAGGGACTTGTGTGATTTTTAGAGCTTGTGTACTAGACTTATGCTGGCCCAACTAAATCTATTCAGAGACTCCTGTTTTCTAAGGACTAATACAGCTACAATTCCTCTGCCCTCATAACTGAAACTTTTTTTGTAATGGGTGCGACAAAGAGGATGTGTTGAAGGGATAAGCATTGCAAAGAGACAGTACAAAACTGCTTTTTATGCTGATGATATATAGTAGTAGTGGTAGAAGTAACATTTTAGTTTTTGAGAGGATATAAAACATAAGGTCCAAAGGACCTACTTTGAAAAGTTGTCCTGTATTTCAACATAAAACGGACAGGTTTCATAATATGACAGAACAATACGTACATTCCAACAGTACAAATTAGGTTTTACAATTGGACATTTTCCTTAAATTAAAGCAGTAATGACATATAGAGAAATGAGTATCTTACAATAAGAGTTATCAATAATTCACTGGAAGTCTTAGTATGGTGCATTTAACTGCACTGTTATTTAATTGGTTAAACACAGTCATTGAATTAAACATAACATTATTGAAGAATGAAATATTCCAGCCACTGTGTCTGGTTAATGAGTGGCAGAGATAGCAGAAGTTATTTCATGAGTTTTGTAATGCTGATTCAAAAGAAAATCCTTTTGGCCAACCAGTGTGCACATTGGTAGATACAAACTGTGCAAACAGACAGGCATATACAATCAGTTTACACATCTGCAGCTGTCAGTTACTTCCACACTTACTGCTTTCATTAATGTAGTTCATTTGGGAATGTTTCTTATTATAGGTGATATTTCAATCCACAATTTGGCCAATCAAAATGCAGTGTCATTTGACCATACTGGTTCTGGATTTTTGGAATAGTACAGTAACTCCTCTATGAATAACATCCCTCAATGGGTATTTATGATAATTTTCCCCATTTATAAATTGTAATTTTGCTTTATTAATCCATTTTGTACCTTGTAAATCAGAGATAACAATTCTTTTTTTAGGATGCAATGTCAAACTATCCCATTTTAATTTTTGATGCAAAAGGCAACAGCGAGTTGTATAGGGACATTGTAAGTCAAACCTTGCTAGCTAGTTGTTTGTTGTTTGTTGTTTCCAATTTGTCAAGTAGTTTTGATCTACATAACCACACACTAAATTCCAATATTCCAAAATAGGCAAAATTAACTTAGTTGTAATGGTATTTTGCATTTTATAGGTAGACTGCCCAATCTCCTCAGTGGCCCTATTCTTGCGTTAACTGTCCTAGTTATATTATTTATGTCTGTTTCAAATGTCAAGGAATTATGTACTATAACTCTGAAGTATTTGTACTGATTTGGTATAGTTAATTTGTGACCCTCCGTAGAAAGGCTGTATGTCATATATGTCTATTTGGTTACAAAAAGTAACATATTATGAAAGACCATGTCTTGCATCTTTTTAGGACCAAGGACCACTCTTGATTCATAAAACCAGTTTTGTAATTTAATGAAATCTGCTTGCAATGTGTTCTTTTCTCAATACTGTAGATTGATAGTTTTTTGAATGGCTAGTGTAACAGTATCATCAGCATAAAGTCTGATTTCCATATTACTGGTATGATTTGGGAGGTCAATAATATGAATCAAGAATAGTGAAGGCCCTAGTAGTGAGCCTTGAGTAGTGCCTTTTGTGAGATATCCTACTTTTGATATCTGGCTATCAACTATAGTCTGCTGCCTCCTCTGGCTTAAATAAGAAGCAAACCAACTTATAGGATGAGGGACTAATCCTATCTGTTTTACTGTAACTTGGCAATCAGAATTTCATGATTTATCAAGTCAAAGGATTAGGACAGGTTGACAAACACTGCACCTGTGGACTCCCCCCATCCAGCGCTAGCAACACTTTATCAATGAAGTCCACGAGTGTGATACTCTTCAAATTACCTGTCCTAATGACTGACTGAAATGTTGTCAGCTTTGAATATTTTTCTAGATATTCAAACAGCTGTATATGCTCCATATGCTCCAAACGCTTGTTTAATGTGGGCAAAACAACAACTGATTGATAGTTTGAAAGTATAGCTGGTTCTCCACATTGGAATATGTGAACTATCTTTGCACATTTCTAGTTATCTAGAAATGTGCCCTCTACAATACTTTGAATGAATGGCTGAGTTGCCATGGCTGATATAACATTAACAGAGTCTTTCAAAAATATAGATTCAGTATTATCTAATCCATAGGATTTCATAATGTTTAATGTTTTACTTTTTATGGGTACTTCTTTAACTTTTATCTTTCTAAAATAAAATAGTGGAGCGGTGTTATCTGATAACTGCATCCTCTTTACTGGTATCACAGTATCAAGGAGTGTAGAAAAGTAGTAGGTTAAGGTATCATCAGCTTGTTTGGCACCTAAGGTTTCTCCATTTACAGGCAGTAGCTTCATTTTGGGACATGATTTACCTGGAGTCTATAGCTCTAGCTCTTTGATTATATTCCAATAATCCTTTGGTTGTGAGAAATTTGCAATTTTATTTTTATAGTAAGCTGTTTTTACTTTCTTCATGATATTTTTATTTCAATTTCATAATTTAAAAAAAATTATGACTAGGTGGGCCAAGCGGTCCTTATCTGCTGTCAGATTCTATGTTTCTATGTTTCCATGATCCCAGTTCACTGGATTGGCTGATCTATTAATGTTTCTCCTTACTTGATCTTTAACTCTAATCATTTTCCTAATTGAATTGTTGACACAGGGGATATACATAGATACATAGACAGTGTCGGCAGATAAGGGCCTATGGCCCACCCAGTCTGCCCATTTGAGCTTGTAAGTTCAGTTTGTTTTCCTAGAAGTCTGTATCCCCTTACCCCTGACCTCTAGAATTCCCATGCATTCTTAAATCCCGTGATTGTTTCAGCCCCCACCACTTTCTCTCTCTGGCAGGGTGTTCCACTTGTCCACCACCTGCTCTGTGAAGAAATTCTTTCTCATGTTTCCTCTGAATCGTCCTCCTCCAACTTCATCCCATGCCCTCTAGTCCTGGAACATCTTTTTCGCTTAAAAATAGTGTTTTCCTGCACCCTGTTCCTCCCTGTAAGATACTTGTATGTCTCTATCATATCCCTCTCCTCCTCTCCTCCAGGGAGTACATGTTCAGTTCCTTCAACCTGTCTTCATAGGACTTGTGATGCAATCCATGCACCATCTTTGTTGCCCTCCTCTGAACCTTCTCTACCCTGTCTATGTCCTTACGTAGGTATGGTCTCCAGAACTGTACACTGTACTCCAGGTGGGGCCTCACTAGTGTCTTGTATAGTGGAATTATGACCTCCTTTTCCTGCTGGTGATGCCCCTGCCATACATCCCAGCATCCTATTTGCTTTACCTGCCGCCTTGTCACACTGTTTCCTACTCGTGAGGTCATCAGAGATGACAACCCCAAGATCCCTTTCCTGCTTGGTGCATGCTATATCCTCACCCCCAACTGATATATTGTGCCAGGGTTTTTGTGCCCCATATGCATTATCTTGCACTTCTTTGCATTGAATTTCAACTGCCAAACCCCTGACCATTCTTCAAGTTTCTGCAGGTCGCTTCTCATTCTGTCTACACCCTCTGTGTGTCTACTCTGTTACAGAGCTTTGTGTCATCAGTGAACAGTGAAATTCTGCCTTCTAGATCCTGCGCAATGTCACTGATGAAGATGTTGAATAGGACCCGTCCCAGTACTGATCCCTGTGGTACCCCACTGGTCACTCTTCCCTCTGTGGAGTGACAGCCATTTACCACCACCCTCTGTGTCCTGCCACCCAGCCAGTTACCTACCCACCACACTACTGTCCTGCCCACACCCATATTCCCCAATTTGTGTAATAGTCTCTATGTGGCACAGTGTCAAGGCCTTGCTGAAGTCCAGATAGGCCATGTCCACTGCCCTCCCCTGATCCACCTCCCAAGTCACCCAGTCAAAAAATTCAATGAGGTTGGTCTGACATGACCTCCCCCTGGTGAAACCATGCTGCCTTTGGTCCTGTAGTCCATTGACAACCACATGTTCCACCAATCTCTCCTTCAGCAGTGCTTCCATGATCTTCCCCACTACCGAGGTGAGGCTGACTGGTCTGTAGTTCCCTGCTTCCTCTTTGTTCCCACTTTTGTATAAGGGGACTACATCTGCTGTCCTCCAGTCTTTGGGTACCTCCTGTTTCCAGTGATTGGCTAAACAGGATAGCCAGAGGTTCAGCCACCACCTCTCTTAGTTCTTTAAGGACACTGGGTGCACCCCATCTGGCCCCATTGCTTTATCAACTCTTATTACTTCCAGTTCCTTCAGGACCCTTTCTCGTAAAGGCACTTGTATCCATTTCTGCACCATTCTCAACCCTTGTACTCCTTCAGACCCATTACCTCTCTTCCTCAGTAAAGACTGAGCAGAAATACCTATTCAATATGTCAGCTTTACTGCTGTCATCCTCCACGTGGCTCCCATCCCCTTCAGTCTCACTCATCCTCCCTTTGTCTTTCTTTTTTTCACTTATGTACCTGTAAAAGGTTTTGTCCCTTTACCCACTGATTTTGCAATGTGTTCTTCTGTCTGAGCTTTGCTTCCCTTACTGACCTCCCTACCTCCTTTGTTTCTCCTGGTACTTCTCCCTATCCCCTTCTGCCTGTGTTTTGTATTGCCTGAATGCAATCTTTGGCTTTCACTTCTTTTGCTACCTCTTTGGAAACCATAATGGTCTCCTCTTCCTTTTCCTCTTGCTAACCTGCTTAATGCATAATTCTGTTGTTCTTGTAATCCCCATTTTAAATACTGCCCACTGTTCCTCAACCCTGATTCCTGTCCCATTCCTTAATGCCTCTTTCAAGTATCTCCCATTTTCCCAAAGTCTGCCCCTAAAATCCAGGATACGTGTTTTTGTGTGGTTTGGTTCTGCTCTTTCTGTGAATTCAAACCACAATGACTGGTGGTCACTGTTACCCAGGTGCTCCCCACTGTTACCCCCATCACACTGTCCCTGCCAGAGCACAAGGTCCAGTATTGCCTTCTGCCAAGTTGGTTCCATGACCAGTTGCTTGAGGAAGGCACCCTGAAGGGAGTCCAGGATAAATCTGCTCCTAGTTGATGCTGCTGCTGGGATGCTCCAGTCCACGTCTGGAATATTAAAGTCTCCAACCAGTACTACCTCACCCTTGTCTGCCATCTTTTGGATGGCTAGCATCAGCTAGCATCAGCTCCCTATCTGTTTCTTCCTCCTGGGCTGGTGGTCTGTAGACCACACCTGTGCGGATGACTGTCCCCATTTTCCTTTCCAGCTTAACCCACAGGATATGTTTTTTTCCTCAATTGGAATACTTTAACAGGAACATGTACAGCACAATTTTTCAAGAAATCATTAATGAAATCTTCTATACCTAAGTTTATGTTAGGGATTAAGTTTAGCCTATACCAGTGCCATTGTTATAAACTTACACAAAAGTTAGCTGGGTCATATTTCACAAAACGTCTTTTACTTGTATTCATAATATTTGTTCTTGGAATATGTTTTCCCTTTGTATGGCACATTACAGGATTTTGATCTCCCAAATTTGGGGACACCCGAACTACTCTCAATATCTAGACTTTAAGACAAAAACATCAGATCCAAGACATTTCCAATACTTTGAGTACATCCTCTTCTGGTGGGCTTGTCGATCATTTGCTGGACATTTAAAATCTGGAAGTATTACCCAAGCTTATTTTCTCTGGAAATCCCCCAGGCAGCATTGAAGTCTCCAACAGTTATAATTGCCTTTTTTATTGCAAATGATGCTATCCTTTGAGCCACAAATTTGAAGTTTTCAAATGTATTTTTAGGTGGAGAATAAATGACTCCATTTAGTAGCTTTAACACTCTGACACAAACAGGCATTCTATTCCTATTACACCCCCTCCTGAAAAAACAGTCTCAGTAGTACCTTGATTACAATGAATGTACAGAAGTACACCTCTGTCCCTGTTTGCCTCTATCTTGTTTAAAGCTTAGATAGTTTTCCAAATGTATTTTATCATTGTTTATCTTTTTTGTTAACCGGGTTTCAGAAAGTTTGATTATATCAAAATTGTATTGCAAAGCTAACAGACATAGGTTATTCATCTTTTTTTATGAGTCGTTTGGCATTTTTTTGCCCTGTTTTCAAACTGAATGTTTCAATGGATCTAGGACCCGGATTTAGTTCCACATCTCCAGCAAACAGCAACATAAACTGGTTTGGATTTATTTTAAGTGCTTTGGTGCGTCTTGCCAGTCCAGTTGGATTATGAAGTGACACTTTTTACATGAGTAACTATTTATTCTGCAGCAGTGACAAAAGCTATTCATCCTCATTTTTGGCTGGATAATTAGCCTGTTCTTTTTGTTTGTTTGTTTTTTTATTGTACTGAAAGCCATAGGGTTACCCTGTATTTCTGACTGTAAAGTGCATTTTCATATGGTTTTTAGATGTCGTAGCATTATATACTGCATTTAAGTAAACTATAGTTACTATAGCTAAACTCATATATTGCGTTAATACAAGAGGCCTCATTTCTGAACTAGAAACCCAGACAAAAGTGAAAGGGTAAAAGAAAACCAAATCCAAATACTATTGCCTGTCCACACTATAAAACTCTATCAAAATACAATCACTTTCAACAATGATAGCAATAATAAGACAAGGTGCTATAAAACACTAATAATAATATAGCAAACCACTATATATTATACTTATATAATAATATGGCAAATTGCTATACTGCCTTTAAAGCACTGTGTTAATAACATCATTTTAGATGTAGTAGCAGTATTTCTGGCTGTAGAAGCGAGATACTACACCATATCATGCTGCCATTGTTTCATTTAAAGCACTGTTGAATGCTACAACTTAACAAGGCTAAAATAAAAGCATTTTAACTTCAGGTTTATAATTTCTTATGAACAGCTACCACATAATTTTAAGCAAACATGCCATGGTTATCTGTTGATGTGCAGTAGTTTACTTTAATAAAATATTCGAAAGTCACTGCAAAATGCATTATTTAATCATAGTAAATTTTGTATTATGATGATTTACAACCACTACACATGTAATGCAATGGAATTTGCTACCATGTCAGCAGTAATCTTCTTGTTAAGTTTCTTTTGATATGCATTACTCATGTAAACCCCTTTCATTACTTTGGAAACATGGATGCATTGGGCACCAGACAATCCACATACTTCCTTGGTTAGGGTGTTTTCTTGGCTTGGATCTCTGGAGAAAGGGACACACAAAACCATTTGTATTTTTTACTAGGAACTGGGGTGGACCATGGCACTGGGGGTACCAAGAAAGCACACAGTCCACTTACAGAAGAATGTTCACAGGCAGAATTAAATCCAAGTAATAGGTTTTATTCTGTTTTGATGGACTGACAGAAAACATTTGCCCACTGGGACTGCAGGCGAAGAACAGGTACAACAAAGTCCACAAAATCCACAGTCGCACCAAACTGTTAAATACTGTAGTACCAATAAAATTCAGCCCAAATGAGAAAAGGCTTCCTCTTTATTTACCAGACAGAAGTGAGTTAGTTCCAAACTCTGTATAGATGGGAGGCATCTCTTTTTCAAAACAGATTCATGACTGTGAAGGCACCATTTCAGTATTTAAACAGTCCTCCAACAATTCACAAAGTAAAACTTGTCCCGATAGGCAGGAATTCCCTGAGAGTGATAGGGCAAAATCTGGCCATTTCAGTAACTGGGTAGCATGTTGCCACTCAAAAGTCTCTCAGAAATGGGGAATGTCCCCATAAGTTACTCATAGTTACAGGACCCCTTGCCTTTCAGGATTCCTTGCCCCTTCAGATGTACCGTGCAAGAGAAGGCCACCACAATGACCTGACGCAGGTCTCTCTGCTGTGAGTTGACTGGGGCTGAAATGGGTGAGGAGAGAGGTGTCACCTCTCCTGAGACTCCCCTCAGTCAGCACCCCAGGCTAACTGTACTGCTCTTAGGCAGAAAACTGTCTGCACAGCAATATTCTAATGTGACCTATACTGCTGTGAAAGCCACTCCCACTTTGAACCTCTGCTTTAGTGACTGACAGAAGCTGCAAAGAGAGCCCAATACGTTTAATTCTGTCCTGCCTAGAATGCCTACCTAAACATTCACAAATTACCAGGGTTCTAATAACCCTAGGGGGCAACCCGGGGGTTATGCTCATATGTCAAGCATATAAACTATTCCAAATTAAATGATAACCTTTGCATGCTCTATGGAATAGATATAAACAGCAATACAATTAAAATTTAGGCTATGAACATTCACTGTGTAGTGAACAGCTCCACTTTCAGCAATGTCCATTCACAGTACCACACATTATTCCATTAAAACAAATATTAAGGAATATAGCAAGTGACCACAATATTTATATGTAAAAATTGCAGCTGATAAGACAAGTAAAAAAAAAGGGATAAGCAGAGTTAATGTTTATGTGGTTGTTCTCATAGAAATATAGACAGTAAGGCTAGAAGACTTTTAATCCATCAAGTCTACCTTGAGACCTTTCCATACTGTACAGTACAAGTCCCATTAAACTGTTCCACCACTGAGTTTGTTTAGCATTGCTTTTTTACTGTTGTCAATGAATTGGAAACTCATATTGCATTGTTTTCCAATGCTTAACCAGCTCAATAGAAATGTTTATAAAATTTTTTTGCAACTCGGTTAGAATGTATCTACAGTCCAGTCAAAATGCAATGCAAAACTACATTTTAACTCTTAAGAGATAGTTTGTGAAGAGCTTTGTGCTGGATCCAACAATACTTATGCAACTCAGTCAGAAATGCTAGCACAGCTCATTGGGGGAACAGTTTAATGTGACTTGTACTGTAGTTCCCAACACAACTGTACTACTCCTCTACCCTCAATTGCTCTTCCACCAATGGTCATCCTTCCCAATGACTCCCCTGAAGCTGTCCTTCTATGTTTTGAGACTGTGTATGGCCACTGTGAGGTATCAGCATGGCTCAAATGGTAGTGCATCTGACTCTGGGCCAGAAAATGTCAGGTTCTAGTCCCAGACTGGGAATGGGCTCATACCATAAATGCTAGAACCCAGGAGCAGTACTAAGGTGATGCTGTACTGTTGGGTTGTGCCATTCTTCAGGTGAGACAGTAAACCAAAGTCTCCTCTGCTCATCTCTGGTGTTGTCCTGGTGGATGTACAGGAGGAAATAACAGAACCCAAGGCACTTTTGGAATGAGTAGAGGATTTTTCCCTATGTCCTAGCCAGTGTTCCCCTTCCCATAAAACCAATTTATGTCATTGTCCAAGGCTGTGTGTGGATGTTGAAGTGCAAAATAGCTAACACTACACATTTACAATTGCTTCACTACCAGACTATAGTAGTTTTAAAATGCTTTGTGAAATATTGTGTGTGAAATGTACTATCTAAATACCAGTTCTTCTTATCCTCCTTCTCCTTCTTCTCCTTCTTTTCATGCTTCTTTTTCTTCATTAACCACATTACTAAGAAGACTGTTCCATTTGTCCACCACTCCCTTCATGTTGCTTCCAGATTTCTTTTCTAAACTTTCCCCTGCCACCCTGAGACTGTGATTCCTAATGGTTGAACAGTTCTTCATTTTGAACAGTTCTGTATGGTCCACCCTATTGTACCTTTGAATACATTTGTAAGTTTCTATCACATCCCCCTCTCCCTTGCAGCTGTCAGTGAACACATGTTGAGGATCTTTTTTTTGTTGCCCTTCTTTGGACTGTTTCCAATTTGTCCTGGTATTTTCTCAAGTATGGGCTCCAGAATTGCATACAATACTCCAACTGCACACAATACTCCAAGTTTGGTCCAACCAGTGGCCTGTACAGTGGCAGAATCACCTCCCTCATGCATCTTATGAAACCTTACCAGATGCAACCCAGCATCCAATTTGCCTTATCATACCATTTGTTACAGTGACAGGAGGATTTTATACTGTTACTAATTATTAACCTCAAGTCCCTTTCATCACTGGAGTGTTCTACCTTAATTCATTTGATCCAATACTCCACCTATGAATTTCTGCAGTGTGCATCACCTTGCATGTCTTGGCATTAAAGTTTAATTGACAAATACCAGACCACTCATCTAGTTTGTCTGTATCCTTCTTCTTATAATTGATCCCCTGCTCACTGTTGACACTGGAACAGATCTTATTTTTGACTGCAAATAAATTCACATTCCCTGCAGCCCAACACCAGTGTCACAGATATATAAATTAAAGAGGACTGACCCTAAGACAGACTCCTGGAGTGTACCACTGGTCATCTCCTTTATCCCTGAGAATTTGTCATTAAGGAGCCCACTCTTGGCCCTTCCTGACAACCAATTCCCAGTACACCTAATGAGCCCTTCTCATAAACCAAAGTCACCCACCTTCTTAACCAGTCTCCTTATGAGATACAGAGTTAACAGATTTTACTAAAATCTAGATTTAGGGTATCAGGTTCCTGTCCTCTGTGAACAGGCTGTCTCACTGAGTTGAAAACATCTATCAGGTACATTTGATATGATCTAATCCTTGTAAGCCAATCCTGGATCTTGTTCATTAGCCCCCTTTCCCCATAAACATTCAGCAACTTGTTCTTTATTTATTGTCTCCATGATTCATGGTAGATCAGAGCTAAACCAGAAATGCTGTGGAGTAACTCACCTGACAACAAATTGAAGACTTGAGTGTACTTAAACACTAGTATGCTGATAGAATTACAGCTTTGACATTTTTTTTATGTTGCCAAGCTAAATTATAAACAATATATGCATTTGTAGTTGTGTTCCTTCATTGCAGGTTCAAAAGCTAAGCCCTTGGAGGAAACTTTCATAGAGTCCAGAGCCTGGAGCCCAGAGCCCAGTACATAAGTACTGTATCTGAAGGAAACAAGGCATAATCAGGGCAACTGGAAACTCAGAAAACCTAATCGGAAGAAGGCTACAAAGAATAGAAACTAGAAACAGAGGACTGAAGGAGCAAGGACTGAAGAGTGGAAATTGTTGATGAACTTAAAAACTATAACATACAAGAACAAGCATACAGCATATGGAGGGTAATCCCCAAATGGTGAATGCTGTGGTGGAAATGGCAGTAACAAAAGGCTAAAATAGAGACTGAGACAGAAAAGTACTGAAAGAATATATTAGCTTAATACAGGAAATGAAAGATGATTTGATGAAGGAATTTTTATAATTTTCCCCTTTATACACAAACAGACTTTATAATTGTATACTTTTTTTAGTGTGTAATTTTTCCAATTACCTTTGCTTAGTTTCCTAGATCCCTTGTACTTGTAGGGTATTAAAATCTTTGGAGATTTTGCTTTAAATTTACTCCTTTTTTAAAATAAAAGCATTCTTTTTTTTCATGGGCTTTGTGATCACATTATGTTGCTCTGGCATCACATGGAGTATAGGTTTAAGTACTGCTAATTCACTCATGCTCAGTCTAAGTTAGCACACTACAAGGGAAAAAAACTGCACAAGGAGTCAGATAATATAGCCAACTTGGTAAAACATTACAGAATCAGAGACATTACTCTGGTTTTCTTCTTTTAAGTCTATAAAATAAAGTGTCTTAATAAGAGTCATTACCATAGCAAATCATTTCTTTCTGAGAACCGGGTTTTGCAACTGGTCCCTCTAATTAGTTTTATGGTTTTAGGTTCATCAGCAAGGCCACTGATTTACGGTGATTAAAATAATGAAATTCCGTTTTCAAGACTTCAGATTCCAGAATTACACTGGTGATTGTTACTCTAATTTCTGGATTTTACCGGGATTCTGCTATCATTCTTTTAGTATGTGCATAAGTAATCAGAATTAAAGAAGGCTTAATATACAGAGCATTAAATAGAGCAAATTGAAAATAGTACAGGAAGGAATTTAAAGAAAAACACAAGTTTTGTAGATCTACTGATCTGATATAAAATGCCAGATTCCATGAAATCTTTGTTTTTGCCGGTCTTCAGGCAGCCCTAATTCTGGAATTTTACCGGATTTTCCGGTAAAAACCGAAAAACAGTGGCCTTGTTCATCAGTAAATGGTCCAGCGCAATCTGTGGTCTAAACAAAATAGAAGCCATAGTTCATGTGGCTAAAGACTTCATTAAGTGAGTGATTATTTTTAAAACCCTTCATAAAATATAAAGCAGCCTTAATATTTTGGCTAGCTGATTTCTTGAGAAAATTTGCTCTGTAAAAGAATGTCACTGAGATTAAAATATTAGTATCATGTACTGCTTGATTTCTCCCTGCAGCTGCAGAAGTAAATTAGCTTTTTAAGGAATTTCAGACCTGGTTAAATTATTAGATGTCAGGGAAGGTGATAGGATATTTGTAGACTCCCCATTCAAAATGGAAACATTATATATAACCTTGTATTATACTGTATAATTATTGTCTCCAGTATCTTACCCACAATGAATTTCATAGTCATCAGTCTGTAATTACTAGGGTCCTCTTCACCTCACTTTTGTGTAAAGGTGGCATATTTGTCACCCTTCCATCCTCCAAAACCTAATCCATTGCCAGGGACTTGTTGATGAGATCTAACTGGGGAGCTGACAATGTGTAATCCATCTCCATGAGCACCATGGGTTGCATCTCATCTGGCCTGAGGATTTTTGAACCTTCTGATTCGCTGGCATTTTGAGTACTCTGTCATCAGAAACCCTGCCTAGCTCCAGTTTCTGTCCCCCAGGTCTGAACAATTTTATTCTGCTGCTGATATAAGGGTTGAAGCCTCAACCATCAATATTTATCTGAAGTACTCATTTTCAACATTTGCCTTCCCATGTCATCCTCCACCTTCACCCATTTCATTATTATCCATTCTATGTTGTCATCAGTAAATAAAGAGATTAAGGAAAAAAAACATAACAGTGCTATTTTTATGCAGATTTATTTATTTAGAAATGACGGCCTTAAAAAGCACACTGAGCCGAAGCCCATTTCCAGGTGTGACCTGGGGGAAAGGCAGCATGGGATAACATTTACAAAAATAAAAAGTAAGCAAACATAAACAACCACAAATTAAGTTATATACAGAATACAAATTAGGCAACATGTCTGCACAGTTTCCAAATGGTCAATGTCCTTCTTGAGGTGAGATCTTCAGAACTGAATGCAGTACTCCAAGTGTGGCCTCACCAAGGACCTGTAGAGGGGCATGATAACCTCCCTCTTTCTGCTAGAAATACCTCTACTTATACTGTACATCCAAGGATGCCCCCACTTTCTGTGCTGCTTTCTCACATTGTTTTCCTACCTTTAATTTGTCATTGATGATTGTGTCGAGATCTCACTCAGTTTGTGTCTTCTCAAGTTGATTTCCTCCCAATGTGTACTTTTTTCCAGGGTTCCTCTTTCCCAAGTGCATTACCTTACACTTTTTGGCATTAAATTGTAACTGCCATTCTCTGGGCCAATCCCCTAGCCTTCTATGATCAGCTTCCATGTTGTCTGCTCCTTCCCTTGTGTCCACTCCATTGCAGAGTTTAGTATCATCTGTGAACAGGCAAACCTTCCCTGTTAGCCCATTTGCTATGTCTGCTATAAATATGTTAAATAGGATCAGTCCCAGTACTGATCCCTGTGGGATACCACTGGTCACCCTACCCTCCCTTAACAATGATCCATTGACTAGCACTCTCTGGTCCTATCATTCATCCAGTTAGTTACTGATCCAGCTGACCATCTTCTGGCCAACTCCCATATGTTTCAGCTTATTTGTTATCCTTCTGTGAGGGACAGTGTCAAAGGCCTTGCTGAAATCTAGGTATAAAATGTGCACCACCCCTCGCTGATCCAATGTTCTGGTGACCCAGTCGAAGAAGTCGATCAAGTAGGTTTGACAAGAGCATCCTGCTGTGAAGCCATGTTGCTTTGGGTCCATATTTCCAGTATCTGTTAGGTACACCACTATCCTCGCTTTTAGTAGTGACTCCATCATTTCCCCACAACTGATGTCAAACTGACAGGGTGGCAATTTCCTGCCTCTTCCTTGTTTCTGCTTTTGTGTAAGGGCACAATGGTTGCCTGTTTTCCAGTCCTGAGGTATTTTCCTGCTATTTAGTGACTTGTTAAAGAGCTCAGCCAATGGTGTGGTCAGTTCCTCTCGGAGCTCATTCAATATCTTAGGGTGTATGCCATCCAGTCCCATGGCTTTTTCCACTTCCAGTTTATTAAGCTCTTTTAGGATCCTGTCCCTTGTGTAGGGGCTAGTATCTGCTCCCTGGGTATCTTCCTTTGTCCTGCTCAGTGTAGGACCTTTGCCACTGTCTTCTATGGTGAAGACAGAGCAAAAGAACTCATTTACCACTTCTGCCTTGTCCTTATCACTCTTTGCCATCTTACCTTCCTTGGTTGCTAGTCGGACTATTCCTCCCTTAGTTTTTCTTTTGTCTCTTAAGTTTCTATAGAAGGTTTTGTCTCCCTCCTTAACAGCCTACGCTATTTTCTCTTCCATCTGTGCTTTTCCCTTCTAACAGCTTTCCCTGACTCCTTTAATTTGTTCTTGTATTCTTCCATGTCTGCTTCATGTTTTGTTTGCTTGAATTGTGTAAAAGCCTTTTTTTCTCTTTGATTTTGAATGCTACTTCATTAGCGAACCAGAGTGGTCTTTTCCTTCTTTTGGTCTTGCTGATCTACTCAGTGCATACAGTTGTTACTGTATGCAGAGCAGCCTTCAGAGTATTCCAGTGGTCCTCTACATCTCCTGTGATTCCTCTTTCTAGCATGGATGCAATGATAGTTCTCATTTTGGGGAAGTTGGCTTTTCTGAAATCTAGTACCTTGATTATGGTGTGACTATTTTCCTCCATGTTGTTCACAGTAAACTAGATTGAACTGTGATCACTGGTCCCTAAAGTGGCTCTCACCTCAGCTTCTGGGATCCTTGTGCTGTTTGTCTGCACTAGATCCAGTATTGCTTTGTCTCTAGTGGGTGAGTTCACTAGTTGATGCAAATCTGCTCCCCTTAGTGAAAAAAGAAACTCTTTGTCTGAGGATGCTGTGTATGAAGATCAATTCACATCTGCTAGATTGAAGTCCCTCACAAGCAACAGCTCACACCTGTCTGCCATCATTGAATTGGTTTCCAAGAGCTCCTTGTCTACGTTGGCCTCCTGGGATGGAGGTCCATATAAGACTCCTACCCAAATAGGGGATTTGTCCCCAGCTCCTAGTGTAACCCAAAGGGCCTCTGCTTTACTGTGTTTTCCCTGAATTTCTGTTGCGCATATGTCATCTCTGACATACAATGCCACCCCTTCTTTCTTTGCCTCACAATCTTAATGGAATAACACATACCCTGGGATTCTGACATCCCAGAAGTGGTTCCCAATTAACCATATTTCCGTAACAGTGACACAGTCTAATTGTGCATCTGCCATTATGGCTGTGAGACCAGGGGTTTTGTTTGGCAGACTACGAGCATTGAAGCACATTGCCTTACATCCCCTTCTGTTTTGTCCATTTGCATTTTTAACATGTTTTGGTTGTGTAATATTGTTGACATGCTTGGTCTGAGTACATTTCTTGTGGTGTTTGGTCCAAGTATGATTGGCACATCCTTGTGATGAACTAGATGGTGATGGGGGCAGCATTTGGCAACCCTTTTTGTTCTAGGGGTGCCTGAGCCACCACCCCATCCACTAGTTTACCTGACCGATGTGAATGTTAAATTTTTGCCCTAGCACTTAGGTCCCCTCCTTTGAGAGGTGTGGGCCATCAAATTTAAAGAACTCCTGTTCCCAGAAGTCCTGCCATTTTCCAATAAAATGGTGACCTTTTTCCTGGCACCAGTCCTTTAGACAGGTATTTAGCTTGGAGATGTCCCCTTCCCTGATCTTCTGCCTGCTGTTTCCTTTTTTCCGGACTGGCAGAATCTCAGAGAAGGTGATAGTGGATGAAAGGGAGGCAAACTTGTCACCCAGCCTGATGAGGTTTTTTTTTTTTTTCCTCTACTCACTCACTGTAAAAACAATGAGTGATGTTTTGCCTTTTAGAAGTACCAAGTCCTTGTTACATCAACTGCACATAAAATCAAAGTACACACAGAACTGATAGGATGGAAAGGAAACTTGTTTTTATATCAAGGAGGTGTGGAGTAAGTGTTCCAACAGCTCCTTATGCTGAGAGAGTAGCCACTGGCTGGGTCTGAGCAAAGTGAGTGAGGAGAGAAGCTGCCTCAGTGGAGAAAGGAGCCTGGACTGTGCACTCCAAGGAGGATTCAGGTAGAACTGCTTTCAAGGAATCCCTGTTTCTGCACCTGTCAGAGTCTGCCTTCCCTCCATGAGTGGTCTCTCTCCCAGTTGGTGAAGATCAGTGCAGCTCAGCAGACAGTAAGGATAGGGGCTGAACTGCACTTGGTGTATGCCTCCTAGGGTTGCCCTTTATGACTGAGCAGTTGCTGCTAGTTGTTTCTGGCTGAGCTTTCTATTAGCTGACCACTGTTTCAGTAGTGGGTACAACAGTTGGTGAAGATCAGTAGACAATAAGGCTAGGAGCTGGACCACTCTTGGCATATGCCTCCTAGAGGTGCCCTTTGTGTCTGAGCTGTTGCTTCTGGCTGATAGCTTTCTATTAGATGAGCACTGTTTCAGTAGTAGGTACAGCTGATTTACATACTGCAGCCAAGAATTCTGAGTAGGTGTTCCAACAGCTCCTTATGCTGAGAGAGCAGCCGCTGGCTGGGTCTGAGCAGAGGGAGTGAGGAAAGACATAGCCTCAGTGGAGAAAGGATCCCAGACTGTGCACTCCAAGGAGGATTCAGGTAGAACTGCTCTCAAGGAATCCCTGCTTCTGCACCTGTCGGAGTCTGCCTTCCCTCTGTGAGTGGTCTCTCTCTCCCAGTTGGTGAAGATCAGTGAAGCTCAGCAGACAGTAAGACTAGGGGCTGAACCACACTTGGCGTACGCCTCCTAGGATTGCCCTTTGTGTCTGAGCAATAGTAGTATAATATATGACACAGTAGCAGAAGTAAAATCAGTGTATACCATAGCCTGCTTGAAGATCATTAACAAACCAAATTTTTGTATTTTATTTGCAATTTATTTTTCTGCTACTGTGAGTGCAATCTAGGGCTGTTTCAAGGGTAGGTTGGCTCTGACTCTTATTCTCATCTTTCACTGATTACATTGTCAATCAGAAATAGCACTCCACTCTCAGGGACAGTTTTTGGTGCCTCTTTATGGCAAATGAGTCTTTCTGGGGATTTACACAGTGCATGTAATGTTAAATTAGGAGAATCAGGATTCAAACCATGATTTCCTGGTTCACATTTCTGTGCCTAAATCACTAGACTATGCTGGTTGCTTATCTGCATGGTTCTGGCAACATGTGTAGACATAACCACTGAACCTGGCTCAGTGCCACTCATCAATTGATCCTGGGTCAGAATGACCCTAATCAGGGGTCGAAGGAACAATCAGTCATAACCACCATGCATGAATAAAACATTAGTAGAATATACCTGGCATCTGATTATGTATGCTTCATGCTCATGCTCTGATTATATCCTCAGTGTTTACAGAGAACATACTGTATGAAACCATCCTCAAAACACTATCATTACTACATTGAATACAAGTTCAAGATCACACAGTAATTCGTCTATTCCCCCCAAAAGTATTAATTCATTACCCACACACAATTGTCTGAATAGGGATTATAACTTGATTTTGCTTGTTGTCTACAGATGGGGTATACAAAGGATTAAAATGGTTAAAAAGTAACAATGAGTACCTGTCAAAAAAGTGGATTAAGAACAAATCACCAGGTGGCTGAAATGCTAAGAAACATGAAGCTATTCACCAGGTTCCATATCAAGAAGAGCTTATAACTTCTGACTCTTGATCATAGTGCACATTCCCAGTCACCCATCACTCCAATAAATTCTGGCAGGTCTGACCAACTCCTGGGAGCTCTTCACAGTGGGGTTCTGTCAAACACACTGCTCTCTTCTATTCACATAGTTATGTTGTCACTGGCTTCTAATCCCACACAGAGGTGTTTAGATTTCAGTTGCATGATTACTATTGCTGAAATGCTGTATAGTAGTATTGTTTGTGCAACTTAAGGTCTGTCACATCTTGAAACATTATGATCAGTGGTTTCTCTTCAAGGCACTATAAAGAGTTCTAAAAGTACATTTGCGGTTACCACAGGCAATACAGATTACATCAGTTACTTTAGTTAGAATCAGAGTGGATACTGGGGGAGTTAGGTTGGTGATAAATGGCAAAACTTTTCCCTCAAAAAATAAGTGCAATCATGGTAATAGTAATACACAGTAATTCAGTGTCTGCAAACCAGTAAGTCTTTGTGTGTGCATCTTCAGATTATTTGGCTTCAAAATGGATTTAAAATTACAAATATGTTCATCATAATGTCTTTTCAAAAACTCCTTTTTATGACAAATAAAGCAAATACATGAGCATATTACTTCTGTCGATCTGTAGTTTAAATTGGGACATGACACAACAGTTAAAGAATTCTTGAAATCATCCTTAGTTTGCATTGCAATTGCATAAAATGCACTTACTAGGTTTGCAATGGCTGCAGATTTAGATTCCTTGTAGAATTCTAGTTTTCTTCCATCAAGAACAACCCAAACAGTGTTCCAGTTTTTCCTTTAAGAAATTAATATACAGCATTAATGATTACATAACTTTTAACTCTACCATTCAGAATCTATTTTCAAATAAATTCAAAATCTGCTGTCTGGTACTTTGGGTCCCATTCTATGTTTGCAATCATGATGGCCCTGACAGACTCAACTATTGTCAAACAAAAATCAATGAAGACCTTGGGTGAATACATGAGGATACCAAAATGTGCAACACTGTGCAGCAGGTTGTATAAATTCTGTTTACCAATGTCTGGATACATAGAAAGCTTTATTTTCACAAACAATTTATAACACCTGTTACGTGACACAAGGTAGAATGTATAAAAAAGGTTTGTTGGTCTGGATATTAATATCATCACTACTATCAGGGTTATCAGGTGAAGCAGTGTGGTTAACAACAAAAGTTAGTGCTGTTGTTATTAAGGTACAGATTGTCAACATGCAGTTGACTAAATGGTTCTGCTTGTAATATGATAGGATGTCTATTTTATTGTTCAGATTTATTTGTCCCTAGAGCCCTGTCCAATGAAACACAGACTACCAATTGTGTAGCTGCTCAGTTGGCAAGTAATTTATTATATTCTCTTACAAAAGTTCACTTCCAAAATATTTTCATCATCATGTTTTACATAATTATGTTCCTTATTATCATTACTATATACAATTTCCATAAACCACATTTTCTTCATTGTTTTCCCATCTCGGACCCCAACTTAAAGCTGTGGGACTGTCACAATATTCCTAAACCACATTTTCATTCTTGTTTTCTCTTCTCACCCCCAGACATACATCTGGGGGGGCCACTCTCATCATTTTCTTCTCTCTTGTTGGGTATGCGTGTACACCCATACCACTCATCTGTCTGGTGTTGTTCTGTGACCCTCTGAGTCAAATTCTCCCACCCTTCTCCTCCCCCTCCCTGTTTCTGTGCCCTTCTTTTCTCTGACATCCACCTTTAGCAGTCCTGGCAGACCTGCTGTCCACCTTCAGCAGTCTGCCCATCTCATGTGCACCTACACCTTTCTTTTTCCACTAGCCCATCTCCAGCTTGCAATGGACGGTGGGCTTCCCCCCAAGTAGGTGTATGCCTCCTCCTTTTTCCTTTTTTTTTTAAGACTCACCTCCTGAAAGGGCACAAACTGCCCTCATGTCCACTGGTATCCCAAATACTCTTTTCCTGGTAGACTTAACTCGGATCCTTTCTATCAGTTTTTCATAGTAAAACTTCCCCTGCAGGTCACCCATCTGACCTATTCTTCCACCTTGTGGTTCCAAAACCTCCTGTTTCCTTTGCCATATGTCCCCCCACCCTTTTTTGTCAGCAACCTCTGGCATTGCCTTATCCTGTTGGGGAGAGGGGGGTTGCTGTAGGGACCTCCCCTGGAATATGCAATCCTTTCTCCACTAAGGGAACTAGGAACCGCCTAGTTAAATGTGTCCCCCTCTCCCGATGTTCATTGGTGCCCTGATCCCCCTTTTTATCACTCTTTGCCTCAGCACTTGTTGGGAAAGAAATGAGTGGAGGGACCTCTCATTCCCCCACTCTTCTTCCCGAGGGAATCAGCTGTCTACTGTCTACCCACTTGCCTTTTCTTCCCCACTTCCCACTGGGACTGTGTCCTCATTCCCCCATTGCCCAGCAGCACCTCCTGATCATACACTGCCAGGCCTGTGCAGGCAACTTGATATTTACACTACTGTGCTGCATGTCAGGCTGATTTCCCTAACTCCGTTCACAGAGTCCTTTTGATCTCACCCATGAGAAGGCTGTTGTTCCTTGTGGTACTCCCTGAACAACTCCCTTCCTCATTGTGTATTGTCCACTGACTACTAATTATGCTCCCATAACCATTTGAATCCCGCTTCTCCTTTTCCTATACCATGAAACCAACAATCGGACATGATTGACCTGCCCTCCTCCAGCATTTAGGCTTTTTCCCTTCTTTATATCATTCTTCCACCTTGCCCCCAGTCTATTATCCAGGGAATATAGAACACCATACTCAGTTTCCAGTAGACTGCCAGGTAACGTAGCTAAAACTGCATAGATGTCTAAACTGCGTCCTAGTGGATAATTCCTGCTGCATTTTTTCTGCACCACTGCCGGACTTTCAACTGTAGTATTCAGTCTCCGCAAAACCCCAAGCCTATTATTATGACACCTATGTGGCCCGCTATTATTTGTTAATTTGGTAGAATGAAATGGTCTAGCACGGGGCGCAGACAGGATACTAAAGTATAGCTTATTGCCAGGCCCTTGTGCAAATAGAAATAACTGAATATTTGCTCTCATTTGAGTTGCACTGCTGGCCCCCAGCAGCTCTGGCTAGTGAGTAGCCCAAGAATCTCTCCCTCTATTTTTTTTTTCTTCTTCCGACCACCTATATCCCCATGGATTCTTGCTTCTGACATCTCACCTAGATGTCACTTCCCAGCTGGAAACGATCATTGGCCATGGTTGATTGCTGCCTCACCGGCACCCAAGGTACACTTATTCCTTGACCCTTCCTTTCCAATAATGTTTGCCCCACCGCGGCTCACCAGGTGCCTATGTCCCTTCCCTGGATGGGGCAATCTTACCGAATAAGGGTTGCTGCCCTGTAAGCACTACCCTCCTGTGCACTACCCTGTGCCATCCCGAATACACCTTTTCTTGTAACGTATGTGATTTTACAAACCATTGGCCTTTCTTATCACCCTCATCTTGTCCACCTGCCTGGAATTACCTTGCCACTTTGATCCTGGATTTTCTATTTAACTCCCCCGGGTCACCCTACAGAAATTACTGCCTCTTCCCTGTGTCGAGAGTGCCTTATTCATTACCCCCCATGTAAAACCTTCCTAAAATCCACCTGGGGTGCCCTCCTGCACACCCCCAACAAACACCAACATTTTTTCTTTTTTTTTGTTTGTTTTTAATTTTTTATTTATTCATTTTGAATACACCCCTTGTGGGGTAAAGGGGCGCAGCTCCCCAATTACCTTTCTTCAACCTCCTGTCTTTGATTGCTCTGTCCGGCCTTCCCCCAAAGCTGTGGGCTGAAAACTCCCCACCCTGGTCTAGCACCCCCCTGCATCTCTCCAGCTGGGCTTCTGTCGTATTGACCCAACCCTTACTTTCAACTATTGCCTGCCGGCCACCAGCCAACTCTGTGCTCCTGCTGTTCGTCTAACTACCCCCCCACTCACATAACTTTGCCTGTTGCTTGCCACCTGAACCCCCCCAATTCTCCCCCAGGTGCTTACCAGCTGTTCCACACACCCTGTAGTAATACCCTCTGGTGTGAGGCCCTTCGGTCCTGTGTTGTGGGGATGGACCATTCTTTGTTTGAGCTAATGGGCTCCTTGATGGCCGCTGCCCTGCTGCCTGGGAGTTGCTGTAGGAACCGGAGGGGTGGTTGAGGTGTTGGGGCAGACCTGGCCAATGGTTCTGCGGCCAGTGCCAGTGGTTGCCATGGACCTGTTGACCACCTGTCTGTAGAGGCCTTAAGAGCCCCCTGCCACCTTTCCTACCGTGCCCCTTTTCCAGCCACCCTTTTCCACCCTTACCCCCTCTGTCATTCCTCCCTGGGTCCTTCAATGCCTTGCTTTGCACCCTTCCCACCCTGGTCCATAAAGACTCTGAACCTTCATCTTCACTGGTGGTCCCTCCTGGGAGCAAGCTGTGCAGATCTGCAACTTGAAGCTGAAAATAATCACAGAAAATTGTTAATATTGACCAACAGACTTTCTCTCTGATCTCCCCACGTACCTCTTCCCCCGGGTTCTTTTAAGTGTTTTTACCCTGTCCGTCCGTGAAATTCCTAACTCAGCTGAAACCCCTGAAGTCCACCTGGTCCTTGGCCAAACCTTCTGTTTCCCCTGTCCTGTTTTCTTTTTATCTGTTTGTTTATCTATAGTTCATCCTTTTCCATTCTTTTTTTTTTGTCCCTTTGTGATGAAAACCCATCATTATGTGTTACCCACCACACCCAGGTCCTGTCGCATGCTTCTACACATTCCCTACCAACAGGGCCGGTCCACTGCAAGCAATACTGTCCCACTAGGATGCTCTGGCAAACACCTTGACAAACCGATAACCCCAGTACATTCCTATCTCTCACCTCGTAGCAAATAACAAATTTCTGCCCAGAAACCACCTACTGCTTTACCATGTTGGCCTCCCTCCCCTAATTTGTGGTGGTTTTTTATAGTATTATTGTATCACTCTTATGCACTGGGGCCTGCCCCATCCCAGTCACCCCCCAAGCCACATGCCAACTTAATAAGGTGACTGCCATGTGGCTGACGAATTCACAAAAATGGTGGCCGGGAAAGGGGCTCGTGGCCTACTCTCCATCAGTCGCTCTGCCCCCTGCTGTACTAGCTGAACCATCTAATGCTTATGTCTCTATCCCTGTTCCTTCCCCGTTCCGCTTTTTTTTTATTACTCTTCATTACGCTTTCCTTCCTGCCCTTGCCGATGTGTGGTTTCCCCACCCTGTTGCTTATTCTGTGCATGCCGTGGAATGTCTGGCTTCTGTAACCTTACTTGCATACTCAGGTGCATGTCAGCTGCTCCTTTTGCTCTTATAAGGTCACATCGCGGGACCTAGGATCTATTCTCCCAATGCACGGCCAAAAACACATGTTCCTTCTGTGCACACACTCTATCCTTGCACCTCCTAAGTATCTATTCTTCCAATGTATGGTCACTTCAAATCTAGCCACTAGGATACATTACTGCACCAGCATTTTCTCCAGCAAGGCTTGGATCCTGGGCCCTCTACCACTGCTAAATGCCCCTTCTGGTAAGCTTTTGTTCAATATTATCCTTCACCCATTCCCCTCCTGAATCTCCCTTTCTATCTCCCACCGGGAGCTAGGTCTCCCTTATTTAAGATGTGACCCCTCACGGTCGCCTGCCTTTCTTTAAAATGGTGTCCACCCTGCCGACAAAGCTCCCTAACATGGCAGCCATGCATCTGTCAGAAAAGGAGATCAAGCAACTGGGTCCCTCCTGCCTTCCATCAGCAATCAGAGGGATGGCAACCTCCCACAATTGCTGTCTGCATTGGTCTCAAAGCGAGGAGATAAAAACCCTATTCGCAAATTTTTTTTTTTGATTGCTGCAATCTGTAAACATCCTCCCCCCTCCCCCGTGCTCCCCCAGAGTCCCCAACGTGGTCAGTCAAATGCGCCCCCAGGCCAGCCTCCACCACTCCTGTCCCAAACTGTCGCCCCACCACCCAGGACTTGAAAACGATATCTCCCTGCAGAGAAATCAAGTCAGGAACCAAACACAAATGGCAACTCATTTTTAACACACTGTCTGTCTTGCTTACTTAATAGAAAACCTTGGGAACTGCTGCAAGTGAAGAACTAATCTGCAGCTCTCCACCAAAACTCATTTTTTTATTTTTTTTTTGGATACTAATAGAACAAGGACACAACATAGGAACATTGAGTCACGTCCCAAACCACCCCCCCCAACCCCCCAGGACTTGAAAAAAAACACCTCTCCATGACAGACCGCAATTCAGTTTCAACAGCAAGCCACCAGCTTCTGAAATGACCTGGACATCCCCATCTGCTCCTGGCCCCATTTATCTCCAGCGGTCCTGCCAGGACCCGACTCTGCCCTCCTCCAATGTGTCTCAAAGGGAGTTCGCCCCCGAGACAGTGCCATAACAAAACCACAAAAAAAACCCTACCTGTGTCTCCCCCAAGCATCTGCAAGACCGACTACCTCGCCTTAGTCCACGTAGCATTCCCCACGTCCCTAGCTCTCCCGTCTGTTGCAAGCGCGGCACTGCCACTGGTACCCTCATCCCCAGGAATCAGTTCCCTCTGTAACAAAACAAAAATCAGCAGAAGCAACTACATTTGCTGTGAATCCACCTGCACTCCGTTTGCAAGTATGCAATGGCTCCAAGTGGCAACTCCAATTCCTAGCTTCACCAAATGCAAAATTGATAAGCTGTTCTCCAAGTTGTGAGGAGCACACATTTTCTCAGTGACTACCACCATATATAACCATACTACAATCAATACCGTGAATTGAGATCACATCTGTGGGGAACCAGCTCAGTGCGTTACAACCCCACACAAGCAAGTTTCTCTCTCCTTGGATCCACTCTTCATGTTGGAAGCTCTAACATCCCCACAACTTTCAGACTGTTGCACACACAGTGCTGCTACCAGCACACCCGACTTAGATTCTGACCATACTGTCTGCTTACCAATACCACTAGCACTCCTGTTCTAAGTTTGAACACCACGCTGTTCACAGTCACCTTGCTCAATTCCCTGTGCCTGAATTAATTCTCTTTCATATGACCAGTGATACTGCTGCATAGCCCATCACATAGTAAATATCCTTATACATGTTTACTTACCCCTTGTAGCTAAACAACACTTCACCAACAAACTCACTGTGGACTACCTTCACATCCCCTGAATCAATAGGCTACCAAAATATCTCCCATTGGCTCAAAAGGTACCGAATTTTTAAACAAAAATGTTTTAAAATCAGGTGCTACCCTGAACGTGTTATATGATGTAATTACCAACTGATGTGCTTCTTGGTAAACTGAGTTTTCTAGAAGCAAAATTGTGAGCTTCCTCTGCTTTGTCTGCCTCTTTTAAACCCCTGTTTGCTCACCCCTTTCTCTCTTCCCTTACCCAATCAACTTCCCTTCTCCTTTTGTGATGTCATGAGGCTCCTCCCTTTATGAAGTCCCCTTGCCTATCTCTCTCCTTGATTGGCATGTCCTCCGCTCAGCTCCCCATCCCCCAACCCACCCTTCCCTGCCTCTTTTTTCCTTGCCTACATTCACTCCATTGTCCAGGGCCAGAGACAATTGAGTCTGCCTTTTTAGGAGGCAAACCTATTTAGCTGGGATACTCTAACTGTTCAACAACATATGATTTTCACTGGGGTCCTTCATCTGCACAATTTGCAGCTGGAAGGACTGAAATATAGGTCACTCAATGCCTCTACTCAAGGTTATACTTAGTGACAGTGGGTCAAGTGGGTTTTAAAATGGAATTTTTGATTCACAATTAACTACTATTACTGCTGTACCTCACTGGCAATAGCTCTGACATCTGATGGGTTGCAAAAGTCCATTCCAGAGTCATAAATGATAATCCTTGCACATACAAGTCACACTGCTGAAGAGCATACTTCTCTAATGTCCTGCATATAAACTGCTTTAAGAGTGAAGAGACATTTGCACATTTGTGGTGGAGGAACCAGTTTTTTGCCATCTACATTGCATGAACAATGTAGTAATGTGAAGGCTAGAGATAAATCAAGCTTCAGGGTTCTGGAAAAAAAAACAACAACCTAACAAGTGGTTTTTTTTTTATACTTTGTATTTATTATACTTTCATTCACAAAACCTTAGGACAGTTTTTACAGTATACAAGTTAAGACAGCACATAATTACATCAGTCAGGTACATAGCAATACGTTATTTGAAGGTCTCAGGACAACTTACATAATTTATAAAGCAGTTCATATAATTTACAGAAACCATCATCCGGGTCAATACATTTCAAACGTACAAAATTAGGATCTAAGAATGAAATATATATAATCCATTTCCTCCATTTATGCTCAAAGGCAGACCATTTATCTGTGCTTTTGGCTATTAATCTCTCTAATACATAAATTTCTCCCCTTATTCCCCACCAGCTCTGAATGTTTGGGGGCAGCTCCTTTCCCCAATTTTAGCTGCCAGGATATAAGTGATTAACAATGGTCCTCTAGGTATTGGGAGATCCTCTGACAGAACTGAGAGTAATACTAGCTCGTGGATCAATATAGCTTCCACATCTACCAGTTCTTTTAATGCCTCTAAAATATCTCTCTAGAAACCTGCTAACTGCTGGCAGGCCCAAAAAACACGGAACTGATCCGCAGATATTTCTCCACAATCTCTCCAGCAATAGCTTGACGTCCCAGATGAGAACTTGGCCAGCATTGCCGGTGTATAGAAAAATCTATTTCTAGCTTTCCAGGCAAATTCTCACCGATGGGGGTCTCTCAAAAGTCCCATTGAGAATTTAGTAACTTTTCCCAATCCTCCTTTGATACCTGGAGTGGAAGCTCTTCATTCCAGGCATTCAGAATTCCCTGAGTAGAATTTTTTGATAATTCCCTCAATCCCCTATATATTAGTCCCACAAAGTGGGGCCACAGCTGCCCTCTCACTGTGGTCATAGCTATAGTAAGAAATGAAGGGGGGGATCTGGGAGCCTACTGTAGGCTAGTCCCCTCCATTCGATGCCCTTTCTTAAGCTTGTATATATTCGAAAGTCTTGTTGTGAAAGACTGTAAGTTTCTTGGAGTTTGGTAAATGAGAGAACCCCTCTGGCATCCACCAAGTGGAATATAAATTTAAAACCTTTTGTCTCCATTGAGCCAAAGTACCACCTGTTCAGAGTAGAGATTGGATTCTGAAATTTAATAGATTAAGATAGGCACCTACTGGTTCTAAGCTCTCTTAAATGGATGAGTTTCCTCCAAGTCTCTATAGTAGAATTTGTACTATAAATAAGTCTAGGTCTTTTATTTACTGGAGTATACATCAATTGTAGAAGGTTGCCCCCCACCCCATTAAGGGTAAATTCCAGGTTCTTCCAGGGAATGTCATACATTGGGTTGTTCCAATTAAAAACTCTAGCTATCACAGTGGCATAAGCATACATCTGAAGATCAGGCAAATTTAAACCTCCCTTATTTTTTGGTAACATTAATGTGTACCACTTGATATGAGGTTTTTTCACAGCCCAGACAAATCTCACCAGAGACTTATTCCAGGAGGGAAAATACATCCCATCTGGCATCACCGGTATGGTCTGAGAAAGATATAGCAGCCATGGGAGGATATTCATCCTAATAAGATCCACCCTAGAATATAATGATAAATGAAGTTGGGACTACTGATGTAGATCAGACTCTATTTTTTGTGTTAGGGGTTCATAGTTCACCATAGTGAGGTGCATTAACTGGTTCGGTAACTGTATACCTAAATATTTTATCTTGATGCTGTTCCAGCACAGAGGTAGACGGCTTTTCAGTGTTCATGACGGGGAGAAATGGAAGGGGAGAACCTCCATCTTAGAAGAATTTAATTTGTATCCAAAGAACTGAGCAAATTGCTCAAGTACCTCCCATATTGCTGGGATAAAGGACTCTGGATCCGATACTGACAATAAAATGTCATCCACATATAAAGCCAACTTCCAAGATTGATTGCCCACCTGAATGCCCTTGATTTTTTTCTGAATTTCTAAGCATCATAGCCAAAGGCTCAATATAGATGGTGAATAGCAAAGGGGACAAGGGACATCCATGTCTAGTGCCTCGCTGTAACATGATATGAGGTGTGATACTGCCATTAAGTTTTAAATAAGCACTTGGTTCTGAATATATTTGTTCCAGCCAATTCACAAATTCCCTTGGAAACCCAAATGACATTAGTGTTCCCCATAAAAATCTCCAGGACACCCTGTCGAAAGCCTTACAGGATCTAAACTGACTTAAGCAGAGGGGGAGGCTGAATTAGCCATACGATCCATCAAATGAATTGTTCTTCATACATTATCTGCAGTCTGACACATGCACAGAAATCCTGCCTGATCTGAATGTATCAGGGTAGGTAATATAGTCTCCAACCTATGTGCCCATATTGCCATATATAGCTTATAATCATTATTTAAAACTGAGATGGGTCTGTATGACTCAAAATTTAATGGATCTTTACCTGGTTTCAGGATAGCTGAGATGGCCACATATGACCTTGAGGGTGGGGGGGGGCACCTCCATCCTGCACCTCTAAAAAGTCTTTTGCATCAGCTGGATCACTTTTGAAAGATGTCTTATACCATTAATCTCCAAAGCCATCTAGGCCAGGGCTTTTTAATGTTTTAGAATTTTTAACTGCTTTCTGGATCTCTATAGTGGAGATACGGCATAAAAGTGAAGCCTGCTGGGACTCAGACAAGTGTGGAAAGTTAAGGGGGGACAAAAAATGTGTTATATCCTCCAGGGAGGGGTGTGTGGGATCAGAGTACAAATCTGCGTAATATTGCTGGAATGCTTTCAGAACTGCAGGAGTTTTGTTAAGAATATCTCCTGTTAAGGGGTCTTTAATCCTTGTGATAGTGGCAGTCTGCTTAAATCCTCTAGTACGCCTAGCTAAACTTCTGGCACCTTTAGGGCATCCCTCATAATAGAGTCTTTTAAGATATAGTAAAGACATTTGCGTATTATAATCTAAAATGGCTTGTAATTCCAATTGGATTTGTCAGAGCTCAGTTTGTGTAACTCTTTCCCCTCTGTCTTGCATCTACTGTAATTCTTGCAACTTAACTTGTAATAATTTGTATCTGGATTCTCTCTGTTTATTTAGTCTGGAGAAATAAGAGATGATCTCTCCTCTAATCACAACCTCCAGAGTATCCCAGAGTATAGTAGCTGAAATAGAAGGGTCTGTGTTCTCCTCTAGGGTTTGTGTGATACTGTCTATCATTCTGGTCTTAAACACTGGATCCTTCAAAAGAGAAAGATTCAATCTCCATAAGGTTGTTTTATGAGTTTTGTTTAATCTCACCTTAATTAAGAGAGGTATATGGTCTGAGAGGAGGCGAGCTTCCAGGGATGTATCTTGGATCATACCCAAGTGCTCTGTAGATGTAAAAAAATAATCTATTCCAGCTGATGTGTGATATCTAGGGGAGACAAATGTGTGTCCCTCCACAGAGGGGAAGAAATGGCACCATACATTTGTAAGACCTGTCTTAGGTATCTGGGTTTTTAAAAGTTTTTGAGTGGGAGTAAACCTATGCTGTTTAGGAAAAGTGGAGTCTTTCTGCAAGGACATTATTAAGTTGAAGTTGCCTCCTATCAGCATTATCTCCTTTTGCTTTTCAAGCAGTCTATTAAAGAATTGTTTCAGTAATGAGGGAGATTCTCCTGGCGGCAGACACATACTCGCCATTGTTACTTCAGTCTCATACAAACACCCTTGTACTATGACAAAATATCCATTATTATCTGAATATCAATCCTGTTTAACAACTATGTGTAAATAGCTGAATGTGGTTTGTCCTTAAACTATGTCACCTAAGGAATCTAGAGTACTGTCTCACCAATGTCTCTGTCAATGGATGATGTAATGAACAACACTGACCAATCAGATATACCAAACCTATGTCATGTCTGCTATGTGTAAACAGCTGAATACTGTATACCCATGTTAACCTGTACTCCCATATGTTTTCTACTGTATGTTATCTCTTACTGTTATTCCCGGGTCGCCGCTGAAAAAGGGACCTTTGGGGCCCAGTGGGCTTACCCGGTCATCAAAATTCAATAAATAAATGAATAATAAATAATGTACCTCCCCCTTAGTAAATGGAGCAATAGCTGGAATCAAAATTGCCACTCCACGCCTTTTCCCTGACTTACTAACCTAATGAGAGTTTTCATAAACAATATGTAACCCCTTGTTACCCGGGGTTACTAGAATCCCAGTAAGACCTAGTGGTAGGCAGGGAAGGCAGCTTGTGAAACTCCAGTTAAATGGGTTTCACACTGACTCACTCTGTTCTCAGTCTCAGCTGAGACTGAGAGATGACATCACCATAGAACTGTCGCAGCTGCATAAGCCACATTGGAATCTGCAGCAGAGGGAGTGAGATAGAATGTTGGGAGTTTTTGAAGTCAGTTTTCTGTTTACCTACTTGGGAGAAGGAAGTCTCCTGCTTGCCTGCCAGCAGGAAGGAAGTGTCTTTTGTTTACCTTTTGAAACAGAAGGTCAGTGTCCAGTTTCAAGTGGTGGAGACCGCTCTACAGGTCTCAGTGCCCCCTCCCTCTGGGGGGGAGAAAGAAAAGTATCCCTCTGTGGTTTCCAGGGGCAATCCCATAATGTCTGCTATCAGAAGAAAGCGCCTTTTGCAGTTTCTGTTTTGGTCTTAAAAGTGGAAGAAGTTGTACTTCGCCAGTGGGGCACCTGCAACGAAAGGGTGAGTGTTTTGCTTTAATTTGAGAGGGCAAACAATATGTTTCTTCAGTTTGGAAAATGTGAAGAAGTATGGGATTTGGACTACTATTTGGGAGGCCTATAGTACTAGGACAAACAAATGGAGCAGTGTCAAAATCTAAAGTTTGTATGAATTCAAGTAATGTTGTAGAGGGGGTGCTAGAGTCCATCCACCGTTTAATCTACATTTCGAAGTTTTAGTTTCTGTTTTTCCAGAGAAATGGCTGGGTATGGGCTGTGGGAGCTGGAGGTGGGAACACCCCCCATCTTTAGTAACCAGGTCCACCTCTACAGATTTCTACTGTGATTGCTACTTGCCTCATGCGCCTGGCCATTGATGAGGTAGGTACCCAGACGTGGGTCTCAAATTGCAAAATCTCTCTAGGAGTCACAGACCCTAAGTGGTGTGGGGAGCCACAACTTGGGAAAAGAATTCTCTTTGTTTGATGGGAGTCAGAAGGAAGTAAGAAGAAAATGTCTCTAGGGGTCGCAGACTCTAAGTGGTGTGGGGAGCCACAAACAAGTAAAATGGGTTCATTTTTTAAATGGACCGTCAGTCAAGTGGCCGGCAGGGGAGCCGGGCCAGTCGGGCTGTGTATCCAAAGTGCATGCAAGTCCGGGCTGTGTGCCTGGTGGGTCCAGAGCCTGAAATTAGTAGAAATGGGTTCATTCTTTAAGTGGACCGCCTTGTAGTCTCTAATCTGCATTATCAGTAAGCATGCCTTGAGGGGTCCATCTATGCTTTGTTATGTTCAGCTAGTTATGAATAAAAGCCACACTGAAAAATCCCAATCCTGGTTCTGGACATTACAGTTATTGCTTACTGTGTTCAGATTTACTTGGGTGCCCCTGTGCAGAGTAGCCAAACCTAGGTCCCCTTGTACCAGGTAACCTCATCCTCCCCGAACCCAGGTCCCCACCAGGTATTCCTGCCAGCGCCAACAGCATGCCACCTGTTGTTTTGGTAAAAAGGCAGGGGTGAGGGGTTACAAATATCCATGCAATGTGTGAGCTATGAGAGGCAGTGGATCATGGCAAATTATAGAATAAAGAGTCAGGGTTTTTAAGCCACTGGCTTTTGTACTACAGGAAGCTGTTGCAGGAGACCAACTAAAAAGGTCTAGCAGATATCCTGGTTAGCATGTTAGACAGAATATTTGTGTTTTGAAACTAAGTGAGGGTGGTTGGCCCAGAAGCGAGAAAGCACCCAGCTCAAAGGAACAGAAAACAAATTTAAATGATGGGATAAATAAAGTAAATAAAATAAGCACAGTAGTTTTCCACCCCCTGACTAAGACTTGTTTGGAGTCAAAGTGCTGGGTATTTTGTGAGTGCTTTCACGCATGGCACCTCAATAAATGTGAACATACAAAACTGCCAGCAGATACAGGCCATATGGTCTATCAGGTCTGCTCGAGTGTGCAGCTAGCAACCTTTACACTGCAGCTGCCACTCCCTCCCTTACCTGCATAACAGTGACCCTCCTCCTCACTTTGTTCCATCCCCTTTTAAAACTGCACACTAACTTACAGGATACTACCTCCTCAGGAAGCACATTCCACATAGACACCACCCTTTCTGTGAAGAAGTGTCTCCTCATTTCTCTTTTGAATCTTCCACCCTCCAAACTCAGACTATGCCTCTTGTGTCACTTCCACCCCTTAATTTAAAAATCCCCTCTGTAGTTGTCTTGTTTGTACTCTTCATATATTTAAAAGTCTCTTATCATATCCCCCAATCCTATTCTCTCCTCCAGGGAATACATGTTAAGTTCCCTAAGCCTCTCCTCATAGGGTTTGTCTTCCAATCCCAGATCATCCTTGTTGCTCAGCGCTGGACCCTCTCCAGTAACTTCACATCCTTCTTCAGTTAAGGGTACCAGGACTGCATGCAGTACTCCACTTGCAGCCTCACCAATGACCTGTACAGTGGAACAATCACCTCCCCTTTCAATATACCCCAGCATCTTATTGACATTAGCTGCTGCTTTCCTGCACTATGCCAGGTGGTTCATCTGCCCTATTATTATCACCCCAAGATCTTTCTCCTCCTCTGTAGTGGCTATCTTTACCCAACCCAACTGATAACACCTCCTTGGGTTCCTTGCTCCCAAGTGCATGACTTTTCACTTCTTAGCATTGAAATAATTTGTATTAGCAAGTTACACTCAGCTCCTGCTATATCTTGTTATTTTTTACTGCTCCCGGGGTGCTGCTACCTGTGATTGTTTGTGTCTGCCTGGGACCAGCAAGCACCATCCTTTCTTGAGCATGAGGATCCCTGTGCTTGGTCATCCTGATTAGCAGGTTAGACAGAATGATGAGTTTAGTGATTGGTCCAAATGCGGGAAAACTCCCATGTTCAAAGGAACAGAAAAAAAATATGAATGGGAAAATCATGTAAATAAAATAAGTATGGTAGCTGCCAGTGTAAGATGTCATGTCAGGTAGTGCTGAATGCAACTGTGAAATTTAGCTTCAACCGGATCTGCAAAATTTCTGAAATTCTGCAGAATAGGCATTTTCCCTGCAAAAATTGCAGACTTTCACATACTGCAAATCTATTAAATTCTACACAAAACAGCAAAACTCCGCAGTTTCCACAGTTTCTACACAGAATATCTATCCACTATTTAAAAAAGCATGAGTCACATTAAATACACGTAGTTTACTTTAAGAAAAAAACTACATGGCCCAGTGGCACAGAGTGTTGAGGTGCTGGATGCCACACCTCGTGCCATGCTAGTGACCCAGGTTTGGGAATGAGTCTGGGTCATCGGAGGTCAGTGGGGGCAGGAAGAGGACGTGAGTTACTGCCGAGTGGTGGCTGACTGCCTCGGGAGAATGTAAGAGGTGTCCTCGGAGCTTGACCACCCCCTGGTGGAGGCTGGAGTAGTGGTGCCTCTCTGAGGACAGCAGGCGTTAGGTTGAGGGAGAGTTGAAGAGACCTGGTACTGGAGCTGTGGTGTGCATGTGCACCTCCACACGCATGCACCACCACTTCCGGGGGTCTTGGGCATAGGATCATGAGAAGTAATGGTGGAAACAGAGGGAGAACACCAAGGATGATGCCTCAGAACTGGCTCAGGGGATCTGCCAGGGTGTGCATAGCACCTCAAGACCCCAAAAGACCCCAAGACCAGTAGGGTTGGCGAACGACGAAGGTGACCTGCTGCAGGAGGATAAAAAAAAGTTTAAAAAAAACGATAAAAAAAACTGCAGTTCACTTGATGGAGTCCCTAAAATCACAACAAAGTTCTGCCAAACACTGTGTTAGCAGAATTAGGATTTTGCTGGAATTCCAGACCACCAGCAGAATTGTACATTTTGCACTGCATTAGTGTTGGACATAATCAAAAGGGTGGATTGATTGGAATTGGAAATTCACTTATTTTGAGTCTAAGAGGTCTAACAAAATGAGCAAGTTAGAAGCCCATTCTGGGAAAGATGAGTTTGATGAAATCAGCATCACAGAGACTTGGAGGAAGGACTTCAGTCAGCAGAATACGAAACTAATGGGTTATAGGATATTCAGAAGGGATAAGATGGGAAGAAATGGAAAGGGAACTTTTGCACATTAAAGCGGATTGAATACTTTAGCATCACTCTTAACCCCTCACTGGATTTCTCCCTATATATCTCCACCAACTGCAAGGCAGTTAATACTAAGCTTGCCATAAATTGGGGGTGATAGAGAGCCATTTTCCAGGTTGGAAGCATTCCAGTGCAGCTCTTTCCTATGAGGCAGAAACATTGCTCAAAACTTAAAATCTAAGAAAATTTACCTGAAATCTAATAACAGACAGAAGTTCAGCAAGTGGTCTGGCATCGATAGATACTGTATTGATGATGGGATGACCAAATGCGGAACATCAGGGACAGCACAAAGACCCCCCCCCCATTGAATTCTGATAAGGTAGCAGAAACACTAGGTGGTAGTGGCACTAGTAACGCAGATCGTTTGATGGAACCACCATGGCAGGCCATGCTTAAGTCCATGCGGACCATGGACTCTAAAATTGAAAAAACCCTGCAAAAACTTGAAAAACATGATGCAGCCATAACGCAACTTACAGGATCTGTAGCCAAAACAGATAAAAGGGTGGTATCAATGCTAACAACAGTGGCTACTATTACTATAGAAAACGGTCAGCTTTGGGGGTGTATGAAGGCACAGGAAAATGAAATTTGGACCAGAAATATTCAGATTGTAGGGATGCCTGAAGGTGTGGAGGGGTGACTCTTCTACCATACTTATTCAAATGGCTTAAAGAACATTTGCAATTGCAGGCTGAATTTCCATGTGCAACACTCTCCAAAGCCTACAGAGTAAATCTGGGGGTACGTCTATCATCCTCCTTTAAACCACAAACTATCTTGTTGAGATCCATGGGTTCTGAGATCTGTGATCAAGTTATACTGGCAGCTCATGCAGCATATCCATTTAAAATCAATGGAGCAGATGTGAAAATGTACCCTGACCTATTTTTTTAGACCTGTGCTCAGAGGAAGTGTTTTGATGCAGTAAAACATCGGCTCAGAACACTGGGAACTATCCATTCATTTTTGCTGCCAGCTCGGCTCCGGATGATGTATGAAGAGAAGCTCTGGCAATTCTCAAGCCCTCAAGATGTGGGTCACTGGAATGAGAAGGTGGAAAAAGAATTTACAGCATGTCAAGGGCCCTCCGATCATCAAAGCTCCGATGCTGAAGAAAACCGAACAGTGAGCACTGAGTTCTTTTTGAAGCAGGTCTGGACTAAACAGTAAGGTTTCTTAAGTGTTTCTAAGCTACCTTTCATGGGCCAGGGTTTATGAGTAAGAAAGCTAGATGAGTGCATCTACAGTAATTCCTCATAAAGTTTATTACTGTTTTTAGTAGGAATTACAGCAGGGATTTGGTTAAATAAACATGTTATAATGGCATTTCATGCCATGCAGTTCTAGTGGAAAACTCTGCCATCTTTTTTTGAAGTCTCAGTTTGTTCTTCCCTGCTACAGGGGACGATGCTGCGGTTGGACCAGTGGGTATGACGCAATGTTGCACATTGAAGTTAAATGATTGCATAATTATATGGTTATCTGTTATGGAATAAAACCCTTCTGGTAAGTGGTAATTTAGTTTACCTATAATTGAACTTGTTGGGCAATGTTGATGTCTAAGTTGTGGATGGGGGCTTATGAACGGATCACTGTTTACTATATATTCCACCTAGCTATATACCAGGTTTAAACAGCAATCTCAGGATTGTGTTAATACTATCTTTTCATTCTCACTATCAGAAATACCTTTACCAATGAAGTGGTTAGCAAATTTCAAAAGACTTACTGGACTTACAAGTGGGCTTTGTGCCCAGGATTCCACCATTTCCTTCTGTAAAAGACTATGGAAGTGTGTTTCTATACTAGTATTAATAATACATGATATTGTAATGCCATACCATGTATGTACCCTGTACAAGTTATTGTGGATGTTAATTGTCTGCATAATCAGAAAAGTAATAAACATAAAGTTTAAAAAAAAAAGTTTGGCATAACCTACGGAACTAGGCACATGCTTACCCTGAAGGCCATCACTAAAGGAGTCCTCTTGCCCAATCTACACTATGGACAGCTACCCTTTGTCCATGCTTCTAAAATTATCTGGCTAAATGGGATGTGATATATAAAAATATTTGTCATTTTGCAGTGTCCTTCCTTCATCTGTCTCACTCACCACTGCAATCTATATTCTAGCCTTGGATCACTGTCTCAATCAGGGTGCTCTTATGCTCTCAGGTGTTTCCTACATAAGCTCCTAAGATTCTTTACTCCTTCTTCTAACATTTTGTTCCTTTAATCCTTCCATCAGGTCTATCATCTCATATCCTCTGACAAGTCCCTTCTCCATGTTCCCACGTGTGCCTCCAGAATTGGCAAACTGACTTTCTCCTCATTTGCACCAAAGTTCTGGAATTCCTTCCAGGTGCCCTTATGAAGTACTCCATCCTTCCCCCTCTTCAGAGGTGCTCTGAGAAAATGCTGATGATACCAGGGGTGGGGAATGTACACTTAGAAGAGAACTCGCTTTAGTGCCTGCCCGTGGAGTGGCTGCATGCTTGAGTTGATCATGCAAGAGTGGGGTGAGTCATTATGTGTGAGTACACCAGTGGGAGGCCTCCAAGTGGTCTTTGTAAACTGTTTTGCTTTCTATTTAATTGTCTGGAAATTATGTCAGAGTCTGCTGTTCATATTATACAAAGGCTAAAGTAAGAATGTAAAGTATGTCAAAGTAAAGCTTACTAATAGAATTTGATTGTTGAATAGTATCTGATTTGGCCCTTGCACAGCCTTGGTGGATATTTCCTGCCACATAACTGTACAATTAAAGATATTTTAACAGGGTTTGAAGTAAATGTCTTGTGTTATTTTCCTGTTGGAATATATGGTCTTGGTGTAAGCTGTTTCGGAAATCCCTGATTAAATATAATATTGTAATTTGTAAATTGCAGAAATGTTGTTTTGCCTATTCATATTTAAAATGGAGAACATTTTGTAGACATTGTTTATGGTAGGAATGGCGTTAGGGTTTGTGTCTAGTTGTAGTAATGTTATAAAAAATGGTGTGATAAAGCATGGTGGTTATGATGATTGGCTGTGTTCTCCAAGCACCATTAGTACAGCATTCCTAAAGAATTGTTTTAAGGGTGTTCATCTATGTTGTGGGTGCTGGATGAGTCCAGGGAGTCATTTCATTTAAAATTGAAGTTATTGAAAAATTGTAAAAAACACACCATACTGGTGAATATTTGAGATGTCTTTTACAGTAATTTGTGACTTCCTGAAATTTGCTTTTTATCAGATCTAGTAGAGATTGTTAACATTTTAGTGTTTTAAACGTGATGCTCTGTGGGGATAGTAATCTAAACCAGGGCCAAACTATGCCCTGTTATGGAGTACACCAGAACAATAGGATAGTAGGGTGGTTCTGGGACTAAGGTGCTTTTTTTAGGTTTAGTCAGAATAGACAGATAACTCTTGTTTATGGTAAAATGTCTGGAAATTTGGAGATAAAGAGGGGGGTACAACAGGGTCGGTTCTTGGACTGTCCGTATTCACCATGTATTTGAAGGATCTGAGGAAAACATCGGGGTGTCAGTTGTATGTGGATGATACTGTGGTCTATGCTTCCAGTGCCACCCTTGATACTGTGCTGCTTAATATGCAAAGAGCATTTGGTAGGTTACAGATGTTCTTTAATGATTCAAAATCAAAACTGAATTCAGGAAAAACAAATACTATGATTTTGGCCTACAACCGAAGTTAGAAAATTTATTTATTTTATTTTATTTAGAAGAAATCAGAATTGCAAACCTTTGAGTCAGGGATTCATTTACAAAGGCTCCTCATCAGGAAACAGATAATATATACAAATACAGACATAGTTACATAGAGTACAGATCGATGTAGGGAACACTATACATGTATGTACATAAATACAAGGGATAAAATTCATAAGAGAGCAAAAACTCTATACAGGAAAACATTGTACATGTATGTACATAAATACCAGGAATACAATTCATAAGAGACTGAAACTCTATACAGGTCCTATACAGTGATGTAGCTAAACCATCTAGTACACCAGAGACAGCAATTTGGGTTCTGTTATAAATAAAAATATGTAGTAACTTAAAACAAACATGGTGACACTTGAGCAGCTACATGTTCTGCCAGGGTATGAGACAGTTGGGGGGGGGGCCCAGTGAGGTGGGGAAGCAAACAGCTATATGCAGTTACAGCTGCAGGTGGTGATTAGGTGTTGCCTAAGGGCAGATTTGAAGGACCTTATTCTTAATTGAGATACAATATCAGAGAGGAGGGCATTGCTTCAGGTCAGTGCCCGTTATCAGAAGGATGTTTGGGCCAGGGATGTCCTGACCCTGAACACTTGAAGTGTACACTTAAGTGCACTCCACGTGGAGATGGCAGGGATGCAGGGGGTGAGGATGGAAATTAGGCCTGGAGGTGCAAGGCCTGCAACAATTTACTTGGTTAGGAGGCAGTTTTAGTAGAGCAATCTTTCTTCAAAGTTGAGAAAATCAGCAAGGTAATATAAGGTACATGTGTGGGTGAGTCTGCTGGAGCCCATAAGTAGGTGGCAGGCTTTGTTCAGCAACATTTTGATTTTATTGATTGCGGTTTTGTCTGCTGCCCCTTACACCAGGATGCTGTAGTCCACCAGGGATAGCACAGAGGAGGTGATGGCCAGCCTTAGGGCAGCAGGTGGTAAACTGCTCTTGTGGTAGTACAGTAGGCCAACACATGTGTTTATGGCTGTAGCGAGGGTGCGTGTGTAGTCATGAAAAGAGAGAGCAGATGCAAAACTGTAGAAGTTTACTGCTATTTTAATTTCACTATATTCACTGATTGTACCTGAGCCATGAAAATAAAGTAGCAGTAAACTTTGACAACTATAGGTACTCTTATCATGTAGTCAAGCAAGAGAGTAAGGCATCCCCTTGGTATGGGGGAGAGTACAGGGGGCAGCTCAGTCAGGCCAGACTGGCTTTAAGCTTGCCATGGTGGTCTGCTTTAAATTTATGGACTGTATTTTCATTTATGACAGCATTATGTTTCTTTTATAAAAGCACATGGCACTCATGACCCCAAACTCAGCAATGTGATTTCCAATGGTAAGAAACAAACTCTGGAGGCTAACAGGTGTACTCTGACTGCTACTTCTTGCAAGGAGACTGGATTTCAGTAGACTCTTGAAAAATGTTTTCTGCAAGATTGACGGAAACATCATAAGATTTACTAAGCACTTCAGGGGTAATAGTGGTGACAACTGCAAAATCTGCATCCCTCTCCCTTTTCTGTAGCTTGGAATGAGAGACCCATTGATGAAGAAACATGCTGCAGACTCAGGTGAAATCTGAACTCAGGTAATGTCATTCATCAGTAATCTGTCCTACTATTTACTACTCTATTGATATGTTGTAAGGTGAATGAAAGTTGATTGCGAACCCAGATAACCCTCTCAGCAAGAAAACAGTCAGCTGTTTGCCCAGTGCAAAAATTTAGTAGCACTTTCAAGTTTGTTCCTTTCCGAATGTGAAATTAAGCTAAAACTAATATAAACAGTCTTAAAGTATTCAGCTTTTGCAGTTGATATTAAGCACTATGGAAGGTCAGGTTATTATGCAGGTCCAGGAAACATTCAAGTTCAAATTCAGCCCACATTTCAGAGTATAGATATATATATTATATACCAGAACATTACAGCTAGGGTTAGAACTAATAGTGAACTATCAGGTCTAATTAGATTACAAAGAGGACTCAGACAAGGCTGCCCCCTGTCTCCATTAATGTTCGCTATTGCCATAGAACCCATGGCCATAACTATAAGAAATAATAATAATATACACGGATTAAAAATAAAAGAGGAAGAACACAAAATTAGCTTATATGCTGATGATGCCCTTATTTATACTGAAAATTTGAATACAATTTATAAAGAATTAAATATCACCCTTACATCATTTGGTAATATATCAAGATAAAAAATTAACTGTGACAAAATTGAACTTCTAGAATCGAAACGATCACACAAGTTCATTTACATAAGCTCTAAATATAAACATTAAAAAGTACATACATTTTGTTTATTTTTTAATACATTTTTCTCCCCCTGGTGACCAGTCTGCCTACCTTATATCCATATCCAGGCATCCTCCAGATATCCAGCCACCATCTCAAGGATTTACAGCTTCAGCCTGTAGCAATCTCCTGCGGCTTACCCCCCGCGGAGGAGAAGCGGAGAGCCCCCCATACTCATCCACTCAATCAGGATCTAGTGCCATGAGTCATGCCCAAGTGAATCCCCCATGAAGATGGGCATCATGCCACTGTGACTGGCACCCATTTTTTCCCTATTCTCCCCTTGTGTGTGGCATGCAGTGATGCCAATGCTTAGGCGTTCGCACACTACCGCATGCACTCCTTCCCGGCGTCGACCACAGCAGATCCCTTATTGTCCATCAGTGCCCTGCATTGCTCCCAATCATCACTAGAGGCCACTAAGGCATTGAGGCAGCATACCCCCCTCCTCAGAGACAGAGAGCAGTCCCAGGGATGCTCAATCCATCTCCTCCCCTACCAACCCCCAATGACACTGGCTCATTCCTGAACCCAGGTCGCCAGCGTGGTGCGAGGTGTGCCGTCCAGTGCCTCAACCCTCAGCACCACCGGGCTGGCCAAAAGTACATAAATTTAAATATCTGGGCATATATTTAGACAACAACACTGAACAATTTTCTGCAAACAATTTTTAACCTTTAATTAATAAAACACAAGGAGAACTTAACAGATGGGAAATACTACCAGTAACTTTGATAGGCAGAGAGAATGCAATTAAGATGAACACTTCCAAAATATCTATTCTTATTTCAAACACTCCCCATAATTCTACATAATTATTTAAAAAAAATGGAAAAAATGATCCAAAAATTCCTATGGTGGGGTAAAAAACCATGACTTAAAATAGAACAATTATATATATCCAAACAATCAGGTGTCATATCCCTCCCAGACTTTTTATGGTACTATCAAGCAGCTAATTTATCTATAATTTATGAATGGTTCCATCAAGATAAATATAAAGCAGCATGTCAGATCAAAGCAAGTTTTACATGACATGAAAACATTAAACATATTCCAGGTTATATTAAGGCCCTTACAGATCCAAAATATATTCAATATGTATATCTACAATAAGTACATGTAAAATATGGAATAACATAACAGATTTAATTTATACCCAAAAGGATGTATTTCCTTTTTCCTTCATCTGTCTTAATGGCAATTTTATCCCATCCATTACAGACATAGGATTTAAAACATGGCAAACACATGATATAAAATAAATTAATCAATTAAATAATAATACAGGATTGCTGGATTTTGAAATAATTAAGCAAAGCTATAATCTTCCTAATACACATTTTCTTTTAGATTCTTACAGCTAAGGGACTACCTGCAGAAAGCAGGATTTAGGTTAAACAGCCCTCAAATCAACTCACTGGAAAACCAGTTAATAACATTTGAATAATAAAAAACTGATATCTAAATTCTATACCATCCTGCAAACAACCTGGGGACAGATGTTCCATATACTGTTTTAAAGCATAAATGGAAGGGAAAACTAAACACTCAGATAACAGATGCAAAATGGGCAATTATTGTGAATATAAAAAATGTAAGTATATTATCAACTAAATTAATACAAATAAATTTTAACATAATACATAGAACTGACTACACTCCCCATAGGATTAATTTAATGAATCCTAATCATATTCACCCTCAGTATGTCCAAGATGTAAATCTGAAATTGGCACATTAAAACACATGCTAATATACTGTGATAAATGTAAAGTTTCTTACAGAAAATGATAGATCCGTTGTACAGAATTACAACTATCCATTAAAAAGAAATATAGAAAACCTGTTTTTAATTATGGGCCATTTAAAAGACAAAACCAATACATTGCAACAAAATCTGTTAATGATCGGTATAATAAATGCTCACAAATGCATATTAATGAAATGGAAAGATATATGTCCACTAGATTATAAAACATGGTTAAATACAAAGAATGATATGTATAAACTTGAAAAAGTGCACTACATTCTACATCAAATATATGATTTATTCAATAAAGTTTGAACTACAGCAATTACTTAAAAACAAGTGATTTGATGGAGAACTTAACGTAAAGGTGTATATAGTAGTATGGTAATCACCCAGTCTACCTTATAAATGAAGACTTTTTGAATATAAAATATAATTAATTATAGTTTAACACTATGTACTTAAGAAAATGATTTAAAAAGATTTTAAATATTTTTAAAATGAAAGTATGTAAAACACAATATGATGTACCTTGTATGAAGTAATATTAGAAAAAAGGAAACATTCAAGTAGAAAAGCTAAAGATCAACTGCAGCAATATTATAAACATATTATAAACGTTACTCCTTTTCCCAACATAAGGACAACTAGGCCTTATTTATTACATATGAAATGAAGAGATTGCTATTTGTCATATACATATACTGTTTTAATGCTCTCCTATTTAAAGGTTTCACAGAAAATCTCTCCGACATTTTTGACCAGCTGGCAGGACCTTGAGTGAGTGCTCATTCCATTCAAGCAACAAATACATAATTTTCCTCAAGGTCCTGGCAGCTCAGTACCAGGGACTTGAGGAAAATTATGTCATTGTTACTTGAATGGAATAAGTACTCACCCAAAATTCCACCAGCTGGTCTGAAAATGACTGAGGGATTGTCTGTGAAAATCTTCAAAAAAGACAAGCAGTAAAATAACATCTGAACATGAGAAATGACCGTTCCTGAACATTACTTGCAATACAGTATGGAGTGGTTGTTCTCATGGTAAGCAAATTAAATACATTAAAGGCATTTTAAAAATACTGCACTTGATCTTTAATGAAAAAGATGAACAAAGGTGGGACTGCTATATTGATATCTGGGCTGTTTAGGTCTTAAGGTTAGCTTGAAGATTATACAAACCTAGGTGTTACATATCTTAGATTATGCAGATATAATTTATGATCACAGTAGTATGGAAAAACAGTATAAATTAGAAATCTTGTATAACAGATTGATGAGATTAGTACTCAGATGACCAAGAGATACATATCACTATTTAATGCATAAATATGTGGATGGATATCAATGCCTGAACATGGGCTATTGCATCAAATGTTTTTGTTTTGAAATGAGTTAAGGGACAGGTCCCTGAATATTTATTGGGAAAGGTTATCCACTTGGGAATCCTAATCTAATTTAAATTTGAGAAGTTCTAATGGTATGGAATTGGTTCTGCCAAAGGTTAAAACATAAAGGGTGGGTGTCATTTACATGGAATGCGTTTCCTATATAATTCTGAAAGAGGAATGAATAAGTGTGCTAAGCTCAGGCAGTGAAATCCTGTTTTTTGCAATATAGGCCTATGGTTTTTTGAAAACTTGGTGTATTTGTACTCACTTTGAAGTGTTAGAAGATGGTGTAATGTAACTGTAATTAAAATAGCTTAACTAGCCCCTGCCCTCCTTTTCATTCTTTCTCAGCCATCTCTCTTGTTCTCCTCCTCATCTTTTCTCCCTCTTTAGAGCCCTTTTCTTTCAAGATAGTTAAGTAGTAAATTATGTAAAGGCCTAAATTATTGTAATTAACTACTGGAATTTGTGATAATATATATGTTTTTGATTATACATTATGTGTTGTCTCAGCATGTTCGTAATTAACTGTACATGCAACTATTTAATTTTATGATAGTGGTGGGTCTCCGTTGTAAATGAGCTTTTGCTCAATGGATTTTTCTTACAAATAAAACTGAAAATTGAAACTGAACATTTATAGAACTAACCACCACTTACATTGTAATGATGTTCTCATTCAAGGCTGGCTAACTGTTTTATTACTGCCTATTATTCACTGTCTAGTGGTGTATTTGTTCACATTCTATGCTAGAAACTGCTGTTTTTGACTGCCTATTGTCCACTACATAGTGTTATATTTAATCTTATTGTGTTCTAGTTTGTTTGTGGTAATCTTATCATGCTCTGCTGTACCTGTAAGTTTATCCTGCCTTGCTTAACCTGTAATTCTTGATTAATTGTAATGTTTCTTTTGTACTTTCCAGGGTCATACCTGAAAATGGACATTTATTTTCCTAGTGTACCCACTTGGTAACAAAAGATAAATGAATAGTTATTTTGGGTCAGAAGGGACAGTAGATTCACCATGTCTGTTCCCCCTGCTTCATAAGCAAGAATGAAAAAAAAGATTTTGTACAAACATGAACTAATTCATAGCAAAAAGAGTTAAAGATTTAAGTCAGAAAAGCTATTAAGAGGATGTAGTGGGGACTGAAGCTTTATGACTGATGTTAACCAAGAGGAACTGTGATAAAACACTGCTGGGAGTATGTTGCAGTATAAACCAGCAGACCAAGCTAGGGACCTTAATCATAAATTATGAGAAGCAATCAGAATGGTTGTACTATCTAAGGGCCTGGTGGAAACTGTGTGAGATGTTTACATTTATCTACTATTGATTGGGATAGTGGTACCACCAAATGGAAAGTAGGGCAAGAAATTTAAAATTTACTGCAGAATTTTTATCCCAATGCATAAAAGGGTAAACTAGGAAAACATTAGAACTCGCTCTGAGCTGTGGATGTCAGATTTCTTTTGTGGGTGGTGGTGGAATATGGGATCTAGTGACCATGATATAGTTAAAAGTGATCTACAGTCACAGCCAAATACATGGTTAGATATTTAATAAGGGCAAGGGTTGAAGTTAAGATAACATTTTCAAATGTCAAGAAGGCCAACTTTAATAGGTCTGAGAGATTAGTTGAGTAGAACCTAGATAATATGAATTTAGAAAAGGGGGTGGTGGTGATGTGGAACTCCTTCAATGGGATAAGAACAAGTGCTGCATCACAATACACCTACAAGGAGAAAGGGAGCAAAAGCAGTCATGTGTCTTAACTGGATGGACAGAAGCAGAGTAGGAATAAAAGAACTTATTAAAGGTATGAAAGGAGAATTAAACTATGGAAAATAGGGCCAGATGTAAATAAGCACTGAAAAAATATAAAACGGGTATCAGATTGGCAAAACAGAAATTTGAGAATGACTGTGAACACTAATCACTGAATCTGGAAAGGGGAAATTAGCAGATGATGCTTCAATCTCAAAAGGATAAATGAATATTTAAAGTCAGTTGGGAAAACTGGCCATAGATAGATGATGCATTCAGTGATCTGCTCAAGATGCCAGTGACCCAGTTGATGTTATCACTACAGGGGTGCCCAGTGTCATATTCCATCATAACTAAAGATAATGTATCCAGATATTGATGTCATGATGTCCTCAGTTCTGACTAGCTGCAATGCGTGTTACTTGGTCTCACCATATTGAAATACTAAAATATGCATTGTCATCTATAGGATTGTTAAAAGTTATTGTAACAAAACAGTACTGTGCATGTGTGTGGTGCCACAGACTCTTTAACATGTGGGCTGTAGTAATCAGCTGACAAAGTTAGATAACAAAGGCAAGTGCCAAGTGATAGCCTTGACTATCTTTGATGTTCTTCACTCATGATACTGACTGACATGAGGGAATCTGACGCTAGGCAACACTGTCAGGGGTGGATCCAGACATGTCATGAATGGGGAGGTTCTATATATTCGAGGAGTAAATCTCCTCTGTATTGATATAATCTAGAAATGCAAATGATTAAAAAGAGGGGATTCTAACCCCTGCCTCCTGGATCTACCAGTCGTCTGTAGCTTACTTGTTGTACACGTAGTAATTTGAAGGTAATAAACCACATGAACCAAATTGCCTGCATCATGGATGCTCCATGATGACATATTTTAATATGAGAAGGAGAAGACATTTCTGAAAAGCAACCTCAATGTACAGCAGTAGAGAGCTAACAAGTGGCACATAAACTTCACCCTGAATAAGTGCATGATCATCCACTTGGACCTTAACAGTTTAGGTCAGAGATACTTTAAAAACAGTAACAATGTAGCATGTATGGACCATCAAAAAGTCATTCTGGTTAGCATTTACTTGGAATTATAATTCTAATTAAATATCCATGAGTTTAGCAAAGTTACTCTTTGGCTACTGCATTGGTCATTAATGTTTTAGAAATTACCAATCCAGTTGCTAGCTGACACTGTGTGTCATGCATGGCTTGCACCACACCACTAAAACCTCAAAATAAGTAACAGCCTTGAAGCTGGTCATTTTGTTGGAGTAACAACTGGCTGGAGGGAGGTGTCCCCCTAACCATTCCTTAATCCCTTGGAAATGACCAGCTTCTTGGTAGTTTTTGCTTAGACTGGGAATGTAACAGCAATGTGTATTGGCAATGGGTAAAGTAGATCATAGGCTGAGCTGCATAACTTAGGTTATAACAAGCCAGAAAAATTATGCAGTTCTGTTCCTTTACAGGGCACTGGTATGGTTTCACTTGGGGATACTATGCATAGTTCTGGTCACTGTAGTAATATTGCCACAATCAAGAGCATATGGCAGACAGAAACAAAAATGATTAAGGGAATGAAGAGGTTTTGCTCTGAGAATGATTTTAAATTGATGGACAAGGATGATCAAGGTAAATCTTTTCAGCTTGATTGGTCAGTTAAACTGGTGGGCATTCCTTATGCTTGAGGGATGAGGTGGTAGTAAAGGCAATTTAGAAGAACCACTGTGGTTCTGATCCAATGAGTGATAAACAATGGAACAAGCTCTTCAAAGGAAATGATGGAATTGGGCAGTACTACATCTGTTTATTTTTTACTCTATATTTAACCCTCCTTACTTTGTGGGCCAAGCTCTCTCCTTCTTCCTGTCCACAAGTTATAAATCCTTTGCATACTGGAGTGGATACTACTAGTACTCAATATATCTACTTCCAAAAGCTTGGAATTCTATTCAGATTTAATTGAGATTTACTGATTATTGAGATTGATTGATTTAGGGCTCCCCTCACATTTTTAAAATTACAAAGTACATAGATACATAGATACATAGACAGTGTCAGCAGATAAGGGCCTATGGCCCACCCAGTCTGCCCATTTGAGCTTGTGTTTTTTTTTTTTTTTAATCAGTAGCATTGTCCTGTATCAAATGACTGAATTTGTGCATATATTGATCTCAATTTACAAACTGTTGTATTGTTTTACTATCTGATGACAGGTATACATTCCTTATACTGTAGTTTTTCAAAGTATTTTATGTATTCTGCAGGACGTCATTTGAAAATGAGATTGTGGTTCAATTTTTTTGAATTACTCATGATTGTTTTATAAACTCAATGTTACTTCCTGTACCTTGATATAATAAACCTGACATCCCTCTGAGTGGGGTTGGCTGGAAAGCTCCCAATTAGAAAGTGAGACTGAGAGCACAAAGGTGTGCACTTGGAGTGCATAGCAGCATCAACCCCCTGAGCACTGCCATTGTTTCCACCTAGTTTACATTCCCCTGTGTTGCAACTCTGCTCTCACTAGGGCAAAACCTAAAATGGGAGACCATTCTGGCATGTCTGAGGCAGCTTGAGGCCGGGTTCATCCAGTACACTTTGAATGGCACTCACCAGCATAGAAATGGGCATTTAATATTACCGTATCTTACCCCAGTGTCCTATGTCCTACTGATGGTAAGATGCGCCCCCCCAAAATCAAAAACTGAGGTTGGAAATATCTGTGATTAGTACTCAACACTGCATCTGCTGCTTGAGGAGTGATATGAACATACAAAATTACCAGCAGAAACAGGTCGTAATGGTCTACCAAGTCTGCTCAAGTGCGCAGCTCAGTTAATTACATGGAGCTGCCCCCCCAACTCCTCCTGGAGTCAACCACCACCATCCAGTTCCCCTTCCCTATCCACTTTCCAGTAGTGTCCCCTTCAGTCCTAATCCTCTTTGTCATATAATCCCATCCCCCCTTGAAACTGGCCATTGTTCTTTGTGCCACCACCTCCTCCAGCAACTCATTCTATCCCTTCACCACCCTTTCAGTGAAAAAGTGCCTCCTCATTTCCTTCTTGAATCTACTCCCCACCAATTTTAGGCTATGACCCCTTGTTGTACCCTCCTTTCTTAAGTTAAAGATGCCCTCTATACCAATCCTGTTTATGCCCTAAAGTTACATGAAAGATTCAATCATGTCCCCTCTCTCCCTTGTGTCCTCCAGGCAGTATATGTTCAGCTCCCTCAGCATCTCCTCATATCGTCTGTCCCACCATGCCCTTGACCGTATTGGTTGCCCTCCACTGGACCCCCTGCAGTAGTTCGTTATCCTTCTTCATCTAAGGACACTAGAACTGAACACAGTATTCCAGATGTGATCTTACCAGTGACATGTATGGTGGCAGAATAACTTCCTCTCTCCTAGAGGCGATTCCCCTGGTGATGTAGCCCACATTTTATTTGCTTTGGCTGCTGCCTTTCGGCACTGTGCTGTGTGTTTCATATCACCCCAGACCATTACTCCCAGATCCTTTGCCTCCTCTGATACTGTCACCTGTATTCCCCCCAGCTAATACCTGGCCTTTGGGTTTTTGGCTCCCATGTGCATTACTTTACATTTCTTAGCATTAAAGCCCAACTGCCAGATGCCCCATCATTTCTCCAACTTAGCCAGGTCCTCCTTTAACACCTGTCTCCCCTCCTTCATGTCCTCCCTCCCACAGAGTTTAGTATCATCTGCAAAAAGGCAGATCTCACTACTAACCCCCTTTGCAACTTCACCTATAAATAAGTTGAACAGCGCAGGACTGAGTACTGAGCCCTGTGGTACCCCACTGGTTACAGATCTAGGTTTGGACAGTTCCCCCCTAATACCATTCTCTGGTTCCCATCCCTTAGCCAGCTCTTGACCCACCCAAGCATTTTGTCCCCTAATCTCAGGTACCCCAGCTTGTTAATCAGCATGCCATGTGGCACTGAGTCAAATGTCTTGCTGAAGTCTAGGTATGGTATGTCCACCGCCTGCCCCTGTCCAGAGACCTCATCACCCGGTTAAAGAAGTCTATCATTCTGGTTTAGAATCGTAAGCAGCAAAACTTGTAGTTAGACTTCTGGGCAGCTGTGTTGAATTTTTCAAACTAAAACTGTAACAGTTTGTCTTGAACATTGCAGTTACTGATTACAGTATCTAACTTGACAATTGCACACAGCATACTACATGGCATAATTGGAATTCCTAGGAGGAGCAGAGACAGCCCTTGGACTGAGGTTCCCAGAGGTTTCTGCTACCTATCCACTTCTTCCTCCTTGCTTGTTTTCACAGGCCCAGTTCCTTATTTTACCTTTTTCACTGCAAATATTTATTAGATGAAGATCTTGGTGCTACTATCCTGGTTTCAAGCCCTTACACTGCTGTCTTATTTCTAGTGTTGCAGTTCTCAGCACTGCTCTGAGCTCCCTCTGGCCTAGAAGCAACCTGTCTTTTAACAGCAGTAACAGATCTTGTTTTGTTTACAGTCTGTTGCCATAGGTGTCTGTTGAGTTGTGGAGGCCAATTTTTTCACCCATTTTCCCTTATTGCTTATTGGAATGTAAACAGCTGCCACTGCTCTGAGCACTTTCTTCAACAATCACCAAATGTGCTCAGCATTGCCAGATTCATACAGATGCTTCAGACCTATGGTTAGCCCTCTCATTATGCTAGTCTGTGCCTGAGACTTTGAAGTCCCCCAGGATCCCCATGGTATATGATTTGGCTGCTCTCATAGTTTTCCTGACCAGTTGTGCATCATGCTCCACTGAGCAGTTTAGGTGCCTATAACACCCCCCCAGGTGACTCTTTTTCCCTCTTTTTCACCAAATTTGACTCAAATGGATTCTGTGACACTTAGGCCCTGTCCACACTGAACACAGTTCAGTTGCAGCGTTTTTAAAAATGTTTTGAAATGCACTGTGCTTGTGTGTCCACACTGGTCCTACTGTGTTTTACCATGGTTTTGAATTGTGTCCACACTTGCAAGGCAAACCTGTGGCATTAAACATGGTTTCCAATCCATGTTGCATTGAGGAAGCAGTGAATTATGGCTCTTTGGAGGACTACAGTAGCAGAATAGGCTACAACACAGTACCAATATCCATCCACACTGATGAAGTAAGCATGCTTGTTTTGCAATCATATGGGAAACTATGTTAAAACCCTGATATGATCAGAGTTTAAACACAGTTGTCAAACAGTGCAGGACTGTAAAGAGCTTTAAAATCAGCCTGAAAATGCACCTTTTCCAACAAGCTTTAAATGAATGATATTTACAACTGGGGATGTTTTTTTAAACCAATGCTGAATATGTGCTTAGTTTTAAATTATCGTGATATTTTTTTGTTTGTGCAGCGCTTTGAAATACGAATTGCGCTGTATAAATAAAAATATTATTATTATTATTAACATGGTTTGTAAACATTACTGGATGTGGACGCAGACTGTGTTTGGGAGCACCTGCAACTTTCTAACATGCCTGCAAAATTAGAAGAGCCATAGTGTGGACAGGGCCTATATGTCCCAATACCCTCCTTGTACTCCACAGGGACTCCTTCCCCTATGAAGAGAGTCACCCACCCCTCTGCCCTACAGTCAGGCCTATCTCTTCGGAATAGACTGTATGCTTCTATCCTTGTGTCCCAGTCATTTTCTTCCCCAACCAAGTCTTTAAGAGCCACTATGTCAGTGAATGAATGTGGATGAAAGCCAGCACGGTTTTGTTAAGAATAGATTGTGTGAAACTAATATGGTTTGTTTTTATGATTGGGTGACGAGGAAGTTGGATCAGGGTAGGAACACTGATGTGGTAATGCTGGACTTCAGTGGGGCCTTTGATAAGGTCCCTTATGGGTTATTGTTATCAAAACTATTAGATATGGGAGTGGAGGTAGGATTGGTGAGATGGATTGGGCATTGGTTGATGGAGAGGATGCAGAAGGTGGTGATAAGGGCTACTTGTCAGATGCAGTGAGGGTTAAGAGTGGGGTGCTGCAGGTGTTGGTGATGGGGCCATTGCTGTTTGGTATTTTTATGAGTGACTTGAAGTTAAATAGTGAGAATAAGTTAATTAAATTTACGGACGATGTTAAAGTGGGGGGGTAGTCAATACTTTTGAAGAAAGACTGAAGTTTTGACAGGATTTATTAGACATTGAGGAGTGGGCATAAAAGAACAACATGAGTTTTAGTACTAATAAAAGTGTAATGCTGAATATGGAAAAGGGTAACATAAAACAGGATTGCTATATTCAGGGTAGCAAAATAAGATCTTCTACCTGTGAGAAAGATCTTGGCATATATATACAACAGGATATGAAAAGTGGAACACAATGTAGAATAACTGCTAATAGATCTAGGTACTTGGTGAATTGCATTAGAAAAAGAAGTTTTCATACCAGGAATGCAGGAGTGCTTATTCAACTGTTTAAATCATATGTTAGGCCAACTCTGGACTACTGTTCTTCAGTTTGGAGTCCTTATTTAAAAAAAGGATAGGATTTTGTTGGAACGTCCACAAAGAATCTTAACTAAAATGGCATCAGGTTATGGAAACCAACCATATGAAGCCAGACTAAAATTAATGCTACTATGGTCTTTGGCAAATAGAAGAAAGAGGGGTGATCTGTTGCTCTTTTACAAAGTTTTGCACCAGGATAAATTAAGAAATGAATTGTGTTTGTTATTTAGTGAAAATATTTTTAACTGGAGAAAATATGACCAGCAGTTAGTGAGTGAAAGATGTTATACCAATACAAGAAAATATGGGTTTGTATGTAGGGCAATTGGATATTGGGATAAGTTATCAGCATATGTTGTGCAGGCAGATTCTTTTTCTGCTTTTAAGATCAGGTTGGATAAACATTTGACAGTTGGTGATGATTGTTACCTCCACTGAATTGTGGGGGCAGCCTATAATGGGCTTTATGAAATGGGCATTGAAATTCAGGCATTCTCATTGGCCACTGACTGTGTGCTAAAGTGTCTAACAACACAGGAATAAGACCAGGCAATACCCACTGGGCATTGATATGGGTGATGCTGCCCACAAAGAATGTTAAAAAATCAAATAGCTGCCATCTTGTTTTGTGCCTCAAGCGATGCCACCCTTCCTGTGAAACTAACTTGCACATATTGAAGTAAATGCACAACCTGCATGATTTTTCCAAAAAAAGCAACTGCCACGATCACAATCATCTCATAACCCGCCCGCTCAACACAACACTGCGGTGTAATTACTGCGGGACACAGATAGCACTTGAACCCTCCCCCTGTTCCTGGCTGACGGAAGCCAAGCAGCAGAAAAAAACAAAGTGCCACTATCTGTCTCCCAGCCCGGTCGCTCGCTCTCTCTCCATGCGAATACCAGACTCACACTCTACATCAGGGGGAAAAAATGCAGGCTTACCATGGCTCACAGAAGCACAACAGCAGTAAGCATAGCATTCCTCTCACCATTGAAATCACCCGTGTCAGCTACTACCATGGTGTGCTGCTTCAGCTGTTCCAGTATGCTGTCCATCTTTGCTCGCTTCAATAGAGAACCGGACATACTGAGACGGCTTGCATGAGGGGAGTTAGCTACAGAATCTGCTTCTTTGCTTTTGTGTGTGTGCGTGTGTGTGTGTGTGTGGGGGGTGAATACTGCCATGACAACCAGATGTAACTACAGAAGCCTTTGCAGGACAAAATTCCTTAAGTCAAACAAAAACAGTAGGCGGAGAAACTATTTTATTAAAAATCAAGACAAACATTAAACTTTTTCACTTTTAAATACTATACACTTTAGCTATCACATACATCTGTATTTTTTATAGCCATTTCATAAGTGCAATAAGCCACTCCGGGGTCTGTGTGTTAGACACTTTAACACACAGCTAGGAGGCTGGATGCACTCAGCTGGTGGCCTCGTGCCTCACTACGCCTCCTAGCCGTGTGTTAAAGTGTCTAACACACACCCTGTCATGTCTTATTGCTTACATATAGCCTTCTTGACTGTATTACGTAACTTTAGTATGAACTTTAGTATGAACTATGTCCTGACCTTCCAAGTCCAATAGAAATTTGCTGGGTGTGCTTCTTATGCTGGCAAGCCTGCAAGTCAGGATTTTTGTCTCTTCATGCTTTCTTGATACTCAAGGAGTCTTGTTTCTTGTGCTCAGCTGCTCTGCTACTCTCCCCTCTCTCATGGTAACCTCCTACACCAGCTCCATATCTTTAACTTCATATCCTCCTTAACTGCCCTTTCCATTTTCCTATCCAATACCCCCACTTCCAATGGTACCTTCCTTCACTTTGATCCTTCCTGCACCTGTACCAGTAGAGATAAAAGTCACTGCCATTCTCCTCCTTCCCCAATCTGTTCCTGCAATGGCTCCTCCACAGGTTTACTGCCCATCTTTACAGCCTCTTGCCACTCCAGCCTGGCAGTGCACCTCTTGAGTGTCTACTACCTAAGAGTGGCTGTAGATATATTCCACAGCCTTCCAAAGGTAGGATGGTGTACATTGCATAGCCCTGGCAGTGGGCCAGATGTGCTTCCCTCCCAGTGACCTGGATGCTAGCTTCACTCCCTGCCTCTGCAGTTACCAAACCTCCTCCCCATGCCCCTTTGCACAGTTAGTTACCATTATAGACTGGCAGTATGCACTCTAGAGCAGTGATAGCTCATAAAAACTTCAGATGCACACCCCCATAAACCCTTGCATGCTGGATGGCATACATCCTGCAGCCCTGGCAGTGCTCTAAGTGCACTTCCAACTTCCCTGGTAAGCTACACTTTCAAACACAGTTGTTAGCCCTCTGGTTCACTCTTCTTCAACTCAATTCCCTCTTCACTACACTTTACTTTAACCCTTTCACTGGTGGGACTGCTCCCCATTGGCTAATATGGTGTGTAATCATAAGACGGTGAATTCCACCTTCCATTCAGTAACTTGTAGAAATAGTTCCTTAGCACAATAGCACTGGCTTTATTTTTGTAGTTAATCTTTTTATTGAAAATATTTTCTTTCAGTTCTCAAACAAGCAACTTAATGGTGTAAGTATGGAGATAAATTTGCAAGAGTAGAACATGTTTCCCTGGTGTTGAAGTCCTGAAATGAGTGACGTTGATTATACTGTAACAAGAAATCTATAACAAAGCTGTTACTAAACCAGTAGCAGGTCAGCCGCATGATAGTTTCGGATACTGCAAGATTCAAGTATAACAAATCACAAAATTAATTGCAAATTGAACTATGAACAGTAAAATGAAAAGAACAGTGGAACTTAAAGAGGTGTCAGTGCCAGAGAAGGCAAAGGGTTCCCAGTGTATGTCAGCCCTGGTGAAGAAAGTCTGTCCATTATAGCGGATATATAGGGTATCCATGTGCAAATTATCCCACATCTGTTCCGGTGGTAATATATTGTAAAAAGGGCCTCCAGCAGCTATTAAACCTGGCAAGAGCATTTTTAGCCAAATGAGATAGGTGGTCTAGGATAACCACATGAGCCAGGCTTGATAGCAGTTCAGAATAGGAGGCTGTAGATGCTGAGTACCATTTACATAGTAGCATTCTCTTAGCTTGCAAACTAAGTAGTGCCAGCTAGTGGTGTCCAGTAGGGTCAATGTGTTGAAGTAAGATCCAGCATGTAAAGTGGAGCAGATAACAGAATAGGACAGCCCAAAACAGTACATGCTAATTGGCCAACTTGCTCCCAAAAGGACTGCACCTTGGGACAGGACCATAAGATATGGAGAAGGTGCCTCCAAGGGGAGTTACATCTCCAGCATATATCTTTGGCAAAAGCATAAGAGCATGTAAAACTGCAGGTGCCCTGTACCAGAAACAAAGAATCTTGTTTTGAACAAGTTTGCTGCGTGTGTCACTGAAGGTCGTGTGGCAAAAAAACAGCAACTGTCCCATTCTTCCTCTGATATGGCAATTGACAGCATATGTTTCCACTTTGCTTTTGCAGCAGGGTACTGGTTAGGTATGTGATCCCTGATGTTTTGGTAGATACAACCGCAGAGGACTTTTTCCTTTTTTTTATTTACTATGGTTTTATGCCAGTGCCAGACCTTTTAAGGCTCAGCTTCTGACTCCCCTGACCTCTGCCCACCCCACTGACTTACCTGGAGTGGTGATTCACCCAGGCATACCCCCTCTGGGCAGGGTCATCAGATGGCATGGCCCCCATGGATAACTCATCTAGGGTACTGGTGGGAACACCACTGGGAGGACCCCCTGGATTACCTCCCAGGGCAAGTCTGCTGGACTGTACCGTACCGACAGAAACTCGTCACTAAGTCAACGTCTAAATGTTGCAGATAGTGGCAAACAGCCAGATAGATGGGGTATCATGTATGGAGCTGGCAGTGAGTTTTAGTTGATGGTGAGTTACCAGGGAGGCATGGCATGCAATGACATAGAACACAATGTGCAACGTCTGGCCAGCCTCCATAAGAATTCAACTCTGGCAACTGTGTTCCTTCACAACCACTGCTAGGAGTCAATCATGCTTTGGTCACACATCCCCTGTCTCCCCAGAGGAGGACAGCAGGCCCTGGGATGCTCAATCCTCCTCCGTCAGCTGACCCTCTGATACTCCAAGTCTGTATCTGAACCCAGGGCATCAGTGCTGCAGATGGAAATTCAGCTGTTGCACCATCAGGCGGAGAGCTGTCTTTTATGGGTCAGCCACTTCTCTATGGGAAGGGGTAACTGTGCGGGTACAGGAGATTCTAGTAGTTGCTATACTGAGCTGCAAATCTGCAGAAAATGCCAGAAGTCAGATCTGGGGATACCCCATATGCTTTGTAGCTCCTGAAAGGTGACAACTATATGTCTGTTTGCATCCAGTATATCATGGATGTACCAAATGCCCTTGTTTTGCCAAGAGGTCCAGGTGGGAGGTGTGTTGGCTATTTGAACTGCAAGGTTATCCGACAATGGGACATATCCCAAGCTTTTGGGATCAGTGCCTAGCCAGTTATTCAGTTTAATCCTGCTTGAGACCGAGGATGTAACCACAGGGTGAGACTCTAAGTGTTTAGGGAGGGAGAGGTAGTATATCAAGAAGGTGAGGGTTTCCCCCTTATTAAATGTCTCTCAATCTGAAGCCACTGGGCTGGATGGGCTACAGCATCTGTGCCACCCTAAAGGCCCATAAGTAGCTTGTGACACAGTGGAGGCCTTAACCTCCCTGTGACCAGTGGCTCCAGACTTTAGCCCAGCTGTAGTGGAGTTGAGCATCTTCCATATAAAGTGGTCTAAGTATCTGTCTAGTAAGTAGAGACAGTCATTTTGAAGGAATCTCCAGGGGAAGATGTGATAAAATGTACAATATTTTGGAGGTGGCTATAATTTTAACAGCCGCTATCTTGCCTGTCAGCAAAAGACACAGTGTCTTCAATGATCCCAATCTGTTTTGAGTTCAGCTAGTAGGGGGTAGAGATTGGCATCTCACATTTTGGCAAGGTCGGAAGTAACCTGTATGCCCAAGTAAGTGATCGACTAAGATGACTATCGAAGACTGAGGGTTTCAAAGGGGACTGACTGGAATTTATGATTTAAGGGGAGGACTTCTGTTTTTGACTGATTCATCCAAAGCCCAGAAAGGGTAGTGATATGAGATACAAGGGTCAACAAGGGTCTTCTAGAAGGACCAACAGGTCATCAGCATACAGCATAGTGGTATACTCCTCTTTGCCAAGAGAAATCCCTTTAATATGCATGCACTGGTGGATTGCAGCTGCCAATGGCTCTATTGACAGAACAAAAAGCAGAGGTGACAGTGGGCATCCCTGTCCCATGTCCTTAGCTAAGGGAAAAGGGGGTGAGAGAAGAGAGTTGGTAAGGACCCTAACCAATGTGGAGGAGTATAGGATTTGAATCCATGACCAGAAACATGGACCAAGTCCTAGGTGGGCTAAGGCAAAGTGAAGGTATTGCCAATTAATCAAATAAAAAGCTTCCTTGAAGTTAATGGCCACTGCCACCAATGGAATGAAGGAAGATTTAGCAGCATAGATAAGATCAACTAAGGAGCACAAATGATTTGAGCTTAGTTGGCCTTTGACAAAGCCCACCTGGCCGGGGTGAACAAGTTGGGGTAAAAGTGGATCCAACCTGGTGGCAAGGGTTTTGGCGTATATCTTGCTATCAACATTAATGAGAGATACAGGGTGGTAGTTCAATGGAAGAATAGTATCTTTCTCTTTTTTTAGTAACACTTTAATTACTGCCTACGCATAGTATGAGGAAGGGTTTCAGAGTGCTCTGCCTGTTTGTATACTTCACAAAGGAGTGGACATAGTAAAGAGGCCAGGGGATTGAAGAATTCCGCAGGATAGCCATCCCATTCAGGGGATTTCCCAGTGTTGAGGGATGAGAGGGCTTTTGAGATCTCTGCCACAGAGATGGGTACAGTACATCTATGGTTGTGGCTTGCTCTGTCGTGATTTTAGGTAGTTGTAGGGATGATAAAAATCTTCCAATAAGTTGCAGGTCGAACTTAGAAAGGTCTAGGTTGGGCAAAGAAGCTCGGTGAGATGACGACAGTTTCGACTGAGAACAGGAGCTGAGCAAGATGCCAGACTCAGCTGCAGCAGAATGGTTTTAATGGTGTATGTTTGAAATATCAGCTGTATCCCCAAGCTCATTCTCTGAGATGGAAGCTTTTTATTTTCTCCACTTGTATTCCTTGAGTCATCTGTTTTGTTGAAAGTTAATTCCTGTTTGTGTTTTTTTTTTGCTTGCTTTCCTGGTATGTCTAGAAATATGCGAAGCACAAAAGAAAGTGGTAAACTGCATTTGAATAAATGGAAGAAATTGTGGCATAATGCTGTTGTAAGCCCTCCACAGCTTCCATTGGAGCAATTGTTGCAGGTGCAGGTAACCTCAAATATTGCCCTTCCCAAGAAGTTTAGTCAAAACCCGATATTCCCCCTCCTGAAAATTCTGGGCTCAAGTAAAATTTCATCATTCTTTAAAAAAACACATAAATTTGCAAAACCCCAATGCTGTTGAGGAGAAACATGGCTTGTTCTTTGGAGATTAGTATTGCAACAGATATGTCATCTGCTCCTAAGGGGAATGTGGAACTCCAAGTCAGGGAAAGTAATAACATGGAGACAGAGGAAGAAGTGGAGGGGGGTGAAGTTATTGATAATGGAGAGGTGGAGGGTGTGAGGGTTACCCAGCTCCAAAGGAGGGAATCAATAACTGAATATGTTCTCGCTTCAGATGTGCAACTAATACCTGACCTTCAGTCTCAAATGAAATGTGATGGGGGTTACAAGAACACATTCAACAGGCCCTTACTTAATTTTGGGCTGAAATTAAGGACGCTTTGAAGCAATCAGTTAATGGTTTGTCTGAACCAATAATTTCTTTAATGAATCAATTGCAAACTTTAGCAGTTAGTACTGATGAGATGGAAAACAGAATTTCAAGATTACAAGATGGCTCATTAACTTAAATAAAAATTCAGACACAACAGTGAAAAAATCCAAGCCTTTCAACAGAAGCTGGCTGAAATGGAAGATCAGTCCCGATGGGTAAATCTAAGAAGCAGTGGGCTCCCTAAGGGATTGGAAGGCGCAGAAAACTCCCTCAGCTTTTTTGAAAAAGTTGTAACAACAGCAAAGGGTCATCCTTTCCCCAAACAAAAAATAGTCCTTGATAGAGCTCACATAGTTGGGGGGAGACATGGAGGGAATAACTATCCAAGGCCAGTAATAATCAAGCCCCTCAGATATCAAGATAGGGAGGCCATTCTTCAAAAAGCTCAAGCCGAAAAAGGCCTGAAATACCAAGATATATCTTTGCACATTTATCCTGATTTGTCTGTGGAAATGGTGAATAGAAGGAAGCTTTTTAACACGATTAAGAAGAAATTATATGATGCAGGCATCAGATTTGTGATGCTCTATCCAGCAAAGATCCGCTTATTGGTGAAGGGGAAACTTATGATTTTTGATAATGCAGATAAAGCCATGGAAGCATTTGAGGAGAATTATGGAAATACTGTTATAAATAACTGCTTGCATTCTCTGCAACAGCCCTATTAGCCTATCTTCATCATATTTGTCATTTAATAATGAATATATAAGCCATTGATTGTATTCACTGTGGGGGGAAAAGATGGGGAAATGCAGTTTAGGGATATCAAATGAAATGTTGGTTAATTATCTCTATGCTTTGGGGCAGCTGTTTTGATTTAATAACCAATCAATTGACCTACTGCTGTGAGTATAAGCAATGGAGCTGTTGGTAGTGAACGACTCTGCAAATGTTGGGGGTGGGGAGGTTCAGCACAAACCTTAGTTTAATCTTGAGAAAAATATAGGTGGTGGGTGGGATGGGTTCTTTTTTTTTTATTATTAAAAATTCGGCTTAGTTTTTTCAGCTGGTGGTCCGGGATTCCACACCAACAATGGAAAGGGGAAATGGCAGTGCAATATATTGGATTTTCTCTTTATGTACTTCTTAATAAATGCAGGGTAGGATTAGGATAGCTACGTGGAACATTGAGGGTCCCAGAAATAAAGTTAAGACAACAAAAATTTTAAGGTATTTGAAAATTAAAGGCATAAATTGCATTTTTATGCAAGAAACCCATTTTTAACAGGGTGATTTTGCTGGTACCAAACACGTTTTGGACCAGGGACCTTTTTGAGATTTAACCAGGTGTCACGTGGGGTGGCAATTTTTTTTTTATCAAAAAGACTCTACCTGGGATTATGATAAATAAGACCATAAAGGATTTAGCAGGTTGTTATCTTATACTGGAAATCATATTGGTGGGTGAACAATATACATGTTCTTCTGTATATAGGCCTAATACTAATTCTCCAAAAAATTTTTCAGAATATTTTTGCAGTTAATCATATGTGGTTCCCCATATGTGATTGGTGGGGATTTTAATCTGACATTGAGAAAACAGGATAGAACATCTGCTACCAATTCAGCTTTTGGATCCTCAGCTAAAATAATTAAAAATGTTATGAGGGACCTGAGGCTTGCTGATCCATGGTCAGAGTCTACTCAAGAAGTTAGACAATGTTCTTTTTTTTCAGCATGCCATCAAGTATTCTCCAGAACTGATTTCTTTCTGATTTCAGAGTCATTGCTGTATGCTGTAAGAGGGCTAGATTATCTGGGCATAACTATATCAGACCATTCCCCGTGTATAATGGATCTACAAACCTCAGTCAGCAATTTCACTAAATTGTATTGTCGAATGGACATTTCTTTATTAAAAGATCATGGAAACAATGCTTTCTTTTTGTGGAGATGAAGTTATTTTTTCTACTGAATGGGGCAGCAGAAAAAGGTCCAGCTCCCCATATGATGCACAGGGGAAACACCAGACCCCACCCAACAAATAACACACCAAAATCTGGACAATGGAAAATCATGTACACAAATGCTCACAGTCTGGGAAACAAGATCCCAAACCTGCAGGCAATAATGACAGAGGCTAAACTAGACATAGTAGCAATTAATGAGACGTGGTTTACCAGTAACCACACTTGGGATACTTCAATTCCTGGCTATGTACTGTTCAGAAGAGACCGAGGTGCAAAAAGGGGGAGTAGAATGGCCCTGTATGTCAATGAAAATATCAAAGTTACAGAAATTCAGAATATACATAAGGAGCCAGAAGAACTGTGGGTCACCCTGGAAACAGGAAATGGGACAGCCGTAAGAACTGGGGTTGTCTACAGGCCCCCAGACCAGGGGGAGGACATAGACATATTACTGTTAGAAGATATACAAAACATGACAGCTAAAGGGGAGGTTCTGATAATGGGAGACTTCAACATGCCAGATACAGATTGGTCAATACCAGTAAAAACATCTGCTAGAACTAGACACATGGTGGATTCCCTGCAGGGGAAGGGCCTCAAACAACTAGTACAACAATCCACAAGAGACAGGGCTATCCTAGATCTAGTACTGACTAACAGGGAAAGGATCTCAGATCTCCAGGTAGAATGTCACCTGGGGGCCAGTGACCATCACATGGCATGGTTCAGTTTGGCCACTACAACTAATTCATCCCATTCCAAGGCAAAATTGTGGGACTTCAGAGGAGCTGACTTTGATAAGATGGCCAACAGAGTTAAGCTAGCCCTGACAAAAAGAAATACAGGTGAGAGGGTACAGGTAAAGTGGGCAAGCATTAAGGATGCAATACTTGAAGCAATGTCCCATTATGTTAGAGAGAAAAGGAAGTGCAAAAGAAGAAGGAAACCACTTCGGTTTTCAAAAACAGTAGCAGAAAAGGTCAGAGCCAAAAGGCTGGCCTTCAGGAAATATAAAGGAACACAGCGGGATGAAGACAGGGAGGCATACCAAACTTCCCTAAGGGAAGCAGTAAGGCAGACAAAGGCTCAAACTGAGGAAACACTAGCACAGACAGTAAAAGAAGGTGACAAGACTTGTCAGAAGTATGGCAGCTAGGATTCAATGCAAAGAAGTGCAAAATAATGCACCTGGGAAACAAGAACCAAGGGGAGGAATACACAATTGGGGGGGTAGTAACAACAACAAAAAAGGAAAGGGACCTGGGGTAATCATATCAGATGACCTTAAGGTTAGCAAGCAATGTGAGAAGGTAGTAGGGAGGGTGGGGGTATACTGGGATGCATAGGGAGAGGCATCAGCAGCAGAAAACAGGAAGCTGTTATCCCTCTGTACAGACAGTTGGTGAGACCCCATCTGGAGTACTGCATCCAGTTCTGGAGACCCCATCTCCACAAGGACATAGACAGGATAGAGGCAGTCCAGAGGAGGGCAACTAAAATGGTGCAGGGTCTGCAAGAGAAGCCATATGAGGAGAGACTAAAGGAGCTTAATATGTATACCCTTGAGGAAAGAAGGGAGAGGGGGGACATGATAGAAACTTTTAAGTACCTCAGTGGAATCAACAAAGTCCAAGAGGGTAGCATCTTTCAGAAAAAGAGATGTGTAAGAACAAGGGGACACAATTTAAAGATAGAGGGGGGACGGTTCAGGGGCAATGTGAGGAAGTATTATTTCACAGAGAGGGTAGTGGATGCGTGGAACAGCCTTCCTGAGGCGGTTGTGGGGTCTAAAACTGTGGGAGAATTCAAGAATGCATGGGACAGACATAAGGCAATTCTTGTGGGGGGTAGGAAGAAATAGGCTGTTGGTTAACTAGGATCTGCGGCCTATCCTCTAGGTAGGGAAATGGGCAGACTAGAAGGGCCAAGCAGTCCTTATCTGCTGTCAAAGTCTATGTTTCTAAGACTTTCTATAGATACATTAGTGAAAGGAGAAAGTCCAGAGAGGGTATTGCTAAGAACAAAGGTGATAAGGGGGCATGTGAGGAGGAGGACCATGTAAAAGCATCTATCCTAAATAGATACTTCTGCTCAGTATTTACTGAAGAGAAGGTAGGGCAGGCCCCACAGCTCAGCACCATGGACACAGGGGGAAGGAGGTGAGCACTAGTCCCTTCACAAAAAGAAAGGATCCTACAAGAGCTCAATAAACTCAGGGTGGACAAGGCAATGGGACCTGATGGCATACATCCCAGGGTACTAAAGGAGCTAAGGGTGGAACTAGCAGAGCCATTATTAGAACTGTTTAGTGACTCTCCGAGCAGGAGAGGTCCCGGAAGACTGGAGAAGGACTCATGTGATCCCGCTCCACCAGAGTGGTAGCAGGGAGGAGGCAGAAAACTACAGACCAATCAGTCTTACCTCAGTAGTGGGTAAGATTATGGAGGCACTCCTTAAGGAAAGGATAGTGCACCACCTGGAATCCATAGGAGCACAGGATCCAAGACAGCATGGGCTTACAAAAAGGAAGGCTCTGTCAAACTAATCTCATAGATTTCTTTGACTGGGTAACCAGAGTGGTGGACCAAGGGGGGGGGGGATTGATGTAGCCTACCTTGACTTCAGCAAAGCTTTTGATACTGTTCCACATAGAAGATTGATTAATAAGCTGGGTAGGCTCAGGGTGGGTCAGAAGTTTGTCAACTGGGTGGCAAACTGGCTGACGGGCAGAAAACAGAGACTGGTGGTAAATGGTATACAGTGGGAAGACAAGCAAGTCACAAGTGGGGCACCTCAGGGGTTAGTCCTGGAGTCAGTCCTCTTCAATATCTTCATCAGTGACACTGCAGATGGACTGGAGGGTAAGGTTTGTCTGTTTGCAGATGATACAAGATCTGCAACAGAGTAGATGATCCAGATGGGGTGGGCAGAATGAGAAGAGATCTGGAAAAACTAACAAAATGGTTGGAAGAGTGGCAACTGGGGTTTAAAATTCAAAGAAGTGCAAGATCATGCACATAGGGAACAGAAACCCTGAAGCCACTTATAGGCTGGGAGAATAGTTGTTGGCAGTCACAAGGGAAGAAAGAGACTTGGGCATCATCAGCACCAATGACCTAAAATCATCCAAGCAGACCACTAAAGCAGTAGCTAAGGCTAGGGGAATGTTAGGCTGTATTAGTAGGGGTATCACAAGTCCGAAGAGGGAGGTAATAATCCCTCTTTACAAGACACTGGTTAGGCCCCATCTGGAATACTGCATGCAGTACTGGAGGCCACACCTTCACAAGGACATTAACCAAACTGAGGCAGTCCAGAGAAGGCAACCAAAATGGTGCAGGAACTGCATCAGAAAACATATGAGGACAGATTAAAGGAGCTCAATATGTACACTCTAATGCAAAGGGGGGAGTGAGGTGATATGATCGAAACATTCAAACACCTTAAGGGCATTAACAAGGTGAAAGAGTCTAACATGTTTCAATATAAGAAAAATAGCAGAACAAGAGGACACAGCATGAGATTAGAGAGAGGCCGATTAAAGGGTAATGTGAGGAAGGTCTTTTTCACAGAAAGGGTGGTGGATGCATGGAACTGCCTACCTCAGGAAGTTGTGGATATGAATACAGTGCAGGGTTCAAACATGCATGGGATAGGCATAAGGGAGCAATACAGATGAGTATGAATAGATAGGCCATTGACAGAGCAAAGGCCAATGGCACATTTATAAGGTAGAAAAAGAAATGGGTACCGTATTCCTGGGCCAATTTGATTACTTCTTTTATAGAAACTAAAGGATTGGTTAAATACAATAACATGTCATCCACATATAAACTTATTTTATGTACAGAATTTTGCGGTCCTTATCTGCCATCAACTTCTATGTTTCTATGTTAGTATTTCTGCCCTTTGGGAATCCTTTAAACTGTGGATTAGGTCTTTTTTTCAGCAGATGTCAAATAGGAGGAGAAAAGGATGGTTTAAACAGGAAATACAGCTACAAAATGATAGTTCCACATTGGAACAGCTTTATTTACTGAATCAGGATACAGATATTATATATTATATGTTGGTGAAAAAGAGAACTGTATTAAATAAGCTTTTGACAGATTAAGCGGAAAATCATATACTAAGAATTAGGTCTAATTATTATATACATTTAGATAAGTCACTCCAATTGATGGCCTGGCAGTTAAAAAACTACCACAAAAATAAGGGTATTAATCAAATTAAAGATCTAAATGGTGTCCTTCATATGGAACTGTCGCAAATTTGTGGTATTTTGTCTGATTATTATCAGAAGTTACATTCATCAGAAACAGTGGGGGATAGGAAGGGTTTGGAAGAATTTTTGGATAAATTGTAGCTAAATCAAATGGGTGACTCTATTAAAGATGCTTTGAATGGGCCTATTTTGCCTGTTATTATTATTATGAAATTAATAGGGCAATTGATGCCCTGACTGTTGGCAAGGCACTGGGCCCAGATGGAATCCAAATCAATTTTTATAATTCAAGGTTTATTTGGTTCCTATCTTGAGTAGGCTATTTAACTCTTTTGTTGATGCTCAGTGCTTGCCAGCCTCCTTTAAACAAGCCATAATCTTATTATTTACAAAGCAAGGCAAGGATCCAGATTAATGTGGCTCATATAGACCTATATCTTTGCTGAATACAGATCACAAGATTTTTACCAAGATACTTGCGTTAAGGCTGGAGGGGACACTACCAGATCTCAATGCACCTGATCAAAATGGATTTTTGAAAGGGTGAAAAATAAGTGGCAATTTAAGAAGATCCGTTAATATTGTAGCTAATAATAAACATCCTGATGCTGTGTTTCTTGCCATTAATGCTGAAAAGGCATTTGATCTCACTGAGTGGTCTTTTCTATTTGCTCTGTTGGATAAAATGAATTTCATTAATTAGTTTATTAATTGGATCAGATTATTATATTCTGTTCCAGAAACAGTTATTAGAAAAAATAATTTGTATTCAGATAAAATTCAACTGCATACAGGTATGAGACAGCGATGTCCCCTTTCACCTCTGCTCTTTGCTCGTGTGACGGAGCCATGATGATTAGGAAAAACCAGAACATTTCCAGTGTACAAATGAAAAATTCTGTACATAAAATAAGTTTATATGTGGATGACATGTTATTGTATTTAACCAATCCTTTAGTTTCTATAAAAGAAGTAATCAAATTGGCCCAGGAATACGGTAAATGGTCAGGTTATAAAATGAACTGGCAGAAAACCCTGCTGTTGAAATTGAATCCTGATCATAATCTATCTGTCCCCGAAATAGGGGTGGGGCAAGTGACAGATAGTATTAAATATTTGGGCATTGTCTTACTAGCAGCTATGATCAATTATACCAGGCTAATTTCAAGGTTATGATAGGTGTGATGAAGAAAGACCTTGATAACTGGATGCATCCTCCATTAACATTGATTGGCAGGATAAATGTCATAAAAATGAAAATCTTCCCTAAATTGTCGTATAACTTTCAGGTTATACCAATTATGATACCAGATTCTTTTTTTGATTCCCTTAAAAAAATTATTACTAATTGTATTTGAAATAAAAAGAAACCTTGAATATCTTGTCATAAACTTATCCTGCCTAAGAATAAAGGAGCTTTAGCATTACCAGACTTCGAATTATATTATTATGTAGCTCAAATTCAGGGAATCTGGTACTGGTTGAGGAATGATAATGTTCAGTCTGTCTCTGTTAATTTGGAAAAAGAGATGCATGAGGATTGCCTATTAAGACAATTCTTGATTTCAGGGTATTACATCAATAGGTCAACACGTAAAGTAGTTAACCCGATCACACAAGCTACTATAAGGTATTGGTTAAATTTGCATAAATATTTGGGTTTACAAATTCCTATTACTAAGTATTCACCAATATATAATAATTTTTATCTTTTTCCATCAATAAACAATGGAACTTTTAAGGCTTGGTGGAAGGCTGGCATTTGCAAGCTTCTCCAGATCAGTAGTAATGGCATGCTTATACCCTTTGGTGACATTCATGAAAAATGTAATGTTCCATTTTTTTCATGACTTTAAATATATACAAATACAAATTTTTATTAAGTATAATAAAAGTTATTTCTTAGGATCCACCATGTTTTAGACACATTGGAGGCCTATCAATGTAAAAAATTGATATCAGAACATTATGGTTGCACAAACAATAACATAGCACAAGATTCTGATATAATAAATTTAAAAGAAAAATGGGCAAAGGACCTGGGAATGACTATTTCAGCTGACCTCTGGGACAAGATCCTTGCTTTTCCTATGATAAATATAAAATCATCTAAATTACAGCAAATTCACTTTAACACCTTACACAGGACACATTTTACACCATATAAGCTTTATAAAATGAGATGTGCCAGCACCTCAGGTACACTGGTTCATGTGCTATATGCATGTCCATATCTCTCTAATTTTTTATTTAAAATGTTTTCATTTATTAATATGACCCTGAAAGTAAATATCAATTTGAATCAAATGCTAGGATTGCTGGTTTTGTCTGATCAGGTATAAGTACTTACACAGTATCAGCAAACCTTTTTTTCTATCACAGTGACTTCAGCCAAAAAATGCATTCTCCTGAAATGGAAGGATGCAGCCAAACCTATGTTTGACACTTGGTTGAATTTTTTAGTAGATGTGATGAAGCTAGAAAGAATTAATTATCTGAGATCCAAGGACGTCTCCACTTTTGAAAAGATATGGGGTCCATTATGTCTTTTAATACAGAATGGAGTTAAATAACCAGATTTAATCTAGGATAGTTATTTGCATTAGTCTATTGTTGGAGTTGGCGGCGGAATCCTGGACACCTAGTTAGTTAGGAGGGATATGATGATGGAATTTGAGGGCTCTATCTGAATACTTTATAGCATGGCTTGCTTTTTAGCATGGAAGACTTTTTTGCACTTTTGATATTTCAATCTGAACCCTCACTCAGAAAAAAAAAGAATAAGTTGGGGGTCAGGTGCATAGGAGGATTAGTATAACGTGGCATAAAATTGTTACATGATGGAGTTGACTGACTTTGTGGGGGGGAGTTGTACCCTGTTGGGTCCCTGAGGCTGGCAATGAGTCTCTCCACTTGTTGCTTATCTAGTCAATATGCTAAAACGTTGCTGCATTTCTCCACTTCCTCCCAGTATTTAGAAGTAGTGCAAAATTGCAGTTTCAGCTTTCCCGGAAAAGGAGCAAATTAATCTCTAGCTGAAGCTTCAAAATGGCTAAATGCAATGCTGAAGTCGTGTCTGGGTGTGGGAGAGTCTCATAGTGAGAGTCTATGGTCTGAAGTTCCCTCTCCAATCTTTGGAGGTCTTGTTCGTTTTGACTCCTAAAGTGGGCCACAAAGCTGATTATTTTGCCCATATCTTGGATTTCCAGGCCTCCCATGTAGTCCCTGCTGAGGTATCCTTAGGCTGGCTTATTTGCAGGAAGGAAATGGTTTTGCTTTGGTCCAGGGTAAGAATTCAGAGTAACGGAGCAGCGAGGGGATCAAGTCTCCAAGTGGAAGATTTAGGAGTAACTTCACCCCATATAAAGTGGAGTTGTACAGGTGCATGATCTGAAATAAGAAGGGGCATGATGGTAGAGCTGATGGCAGCTTGTGTTATGTGGGGGAGAACAGCACTGGTTTTAAGCAAAGGTCTACAACTATTTGTCATACTACTGAATGCTGGGGCTGTCTGGATGGCAGGAGACAAACATGATGAGCTCTTGATCTTTTTTTGTCTAGCATTTCCTATGTTCTGGTGTTCCACTGCTGTTCAGTGAAAGGTAATCACCTTTTAAGCAGAATTCTGGGCATGATCAATAACATATGTTTTGTATTGTCCAGGGCAACAATGTATACAGTAGGTGGTCACCCCTAATGACTTCTATTGAGTAGTCATGTACTGGGAGGCAAACAGTTACTTCAGCAACTGATGCATCTCACAAATCAATTTGTCCATAAATATACATAGACTGAATCCCTCTGTTAGCTGGAGCAGCAAATCCTGACTGGCATGCAGGATGCCCTCCAGTTTCTACTCAGTGCTGAACTTTGTATCTTATGGAGCCAAGCAGTGTATAATTTGAATGTGGCAAATATTTTCTCCTGACTAGGGAGAGAACAAACAATACTTCTTTGATTCCAAAGAGATCTGTCAGCATTGAAATTTAGATTCAGAAGGCCAAACTTTTGCTAGTTTAGAAGAATACTTGTTCTGAAATGTTGAAGTTCTGAATAATAATTCTATTAGTGGAAATAATATTGGTGTAAATAGGAATATAGTGGGATTTCATAAGAAGGGTATTCTTATATCAGGAGTTTGTTTATGTAGGCTTCACAGTAGTATGCTTATTATTAAGTGTTAATCTGCACTCATTTATTCTACTTTTTGAAGTAAATTAGAGACCTGCCACTGGAAATCCAGGCTGTAATGGCAGGGTGGTTCAGTTAGCATGTCTCTCACCTGTAGGGTAGAGGATAATGAGTTCTAGTCCCACACTGGGAGTTGGGTTCAGCTTTGAAACTGAAGTGCAATATGATGGAGTACTCTTTATTGCCAAGGATTCCATTCCATAGATAAAACAGTAAGTTGAGGTCCATTGCCTGCAGCTGAAGGTTATTCACATGAAAGATAAAGACCCCATGCTACAAGGCCACACAACAGCTAGGCTGCCCTGATGGTGACCCGTGTTCTGGAGTGGACTCGGGGAGCTTTATCAGGGGTAGGACATGTGGGTGAGAGAACTGCCGTTTGGCAGTGCATCTTTCGGTGGGTTTCAGCACCACAGTGACACCTGCAGGAAGGGACAGGGAGCTCACTCCTCCACAGAAGACTATGTGCATGCATAAACTAGTAGTTGGCTACTGCCTTGCAAAAAGGAGGTAGTAGGGACACTAAGCAGAATATCATGGGGTTGGGGACATGTACCACATGCCATTTGAATGACAGTCACTGGTACACTCAAGCTCCACTCTGTGTGGATCACTGATGGTCATGATGGTGGGGGAGTGACAAATGTGGCTGGGAGGTTGCTGGTAGGAAGACACAAAGGTAGGCCAAGATGATGGTTCAGGGGTCAAACAGCTAGGGAAAAAAAGGAAAAAAAAACTCTCACATTTCTAAGTGTACAGAATCACTTTAATTTCACAATCAGATGTCATGTCATATGGATACTTATATAAAACAATGTATTACTAGATACTGGAAGTTTGTTTGCTTGACCTGGGTCACCTTTGTAAATGGACACTTGATGACCAAAGGCCTTCCTAGAAAATGACATTCATTGTTTCAGTAAATCAGGTATTGAGGAAATTTCTATAAGAGTGTGTGTGTGTGTGTGTGTGTGTGTGTGTGTGTGTGTGTGTGTGTGTGTGTGTGCATGTGCGTGCATGTGGGTGTGTGTGTGTGATGCTGTTAAACACATAACAGTTGTTTCATATACTGTACCTACATACATTCCCTACACTTTTGCTATCTAACTCATTATTTTGTAACATGCTTTTGAGATAGAGTGCATATAAAAGATTTGATATGAAGCCAAATTCTGTTCTGTGCTGTCTGTGGTGCAGATAGGTAGTGCAGACTGTAGTATCACACTGCTCTGCAGATTACGGAATGAATAGTATTCAGGCAGCATGCAGTACTGTATTCCATAGTTGCTTATAAATGTAAGAAGCTCTGGAATATAAATTGTACAGATATTTTGTTAAAAGGCAACACCTAGTGGTGTGCTGTGTAAATGGCACACACACAGAGTCATGCACTCTTAATTCTCCAGGATGACTGTTTCTCAAGTGTGTGGGCTTTGGTAGTTATGTGTGTAATGCAAAATGGGTACTTAAAAATATAGCTGATGTTCAAATACAGAAGTACAGGTGCCCCATTCTTAGCCACACTACTGTGGGGTCAGAAAATATGGTGTAAGCAAGGACTTCATTACTCCACTATCCATTTGTGCTACAAATGTTACACATAATTGCAATGCAACTCAGCCAGATGTTGATGGGTATAAATGAGAACTGAACCCATTGACATGCTTGTAGGCAACTCTCACAAGGACACAGCTTTGCATAACACCAGTCCCATGGAGTGCTATGCCATATTATGTGAAAGTATGTGCATGCAGTGCCCCCCGACCTTCCTCACCACCCACCTGCTCCTCCCATACTGTATCTTTTGTCCTGCTTCTGGCCAGTCTCCATTCTGATTTTCCCTGACCTAATGGCTGCATCACTGTCATCAAGTGGAACCCCTCAACTCAGGTACCTCATTGCATGGTCTTACCACATGCTGCATATCTCCTTCACCTACCAGCTCCCGCTAACCTGTTGCACCTTTGCAAAACCCTTATGCCTGTCTGTAGCTGTTCTACAGACAGGATGTCTCAAAAGTCTGTGTCAGTGTTTATGAGGGGAGCTGTGCTTTGTGACTTGCTCTGTGGGCCATTTTTATGCTGCTCAAATAATCTTCTTTATAAAGTCACAACTGGCAGAATTTTCAAACCTGACCTAATTGCCTGTATTTTCAAAAACGGCTTCCATCCAAATTGTTAGATCATCTATTCAATGGTATGGCTGTTTGGATGCAAAACACAGGGCTTGCATGAAACAAATGACACATGCACCATTTTTTAAGCTTATACCATTTTTGATGTATGTGATATTTTATTGATGCAAGCTGTTGAGAATCATGGAAACTGTTACAAAGATTGGAAGTCTTTAAAAATAGGGTGCACAGCTCTTGTTGCAGTTGGGAAGATGCAGACAGATAGAACATGCATTGCAAAATGTAAAAAAGTTGTAAAACATTTAAGGATTTAAATGCTTCTATACAGTTCATATATATTTAAATATTTAGGGATTTGGATAAACCACCCAGTGAACTGTTGCCCTACATGGGCATTATTGTAGAACCAGCTATGCTATTTTGCAGCCAAATTGGTAGAGACACTTAAAGGAAATAACACCAACCAAACCTTGCCCCTGAATATGGTGATGGGGCTTTAGCTGGTTTCTTCATACTGGCAATCATTTGTGGTGCCATTTTTTTAAATCACTGGTATTGAATAAAGTATTTTCAGACACAAGTACTTTATTTGCATCTTTGTGAACATGTTCTTTGGTTTCCTTGTCTGTCATTATACGGAGAGCCCCCCCCCCCACCACCACCACTGTCCAGCATCCAATTATTTGAAACTCAGTGTAGACATTTGTTTTTGGAAAACACATTTGTATCAGCCTCTGCCCCTTTTAAAAATATTTCTTATGTGTTTTGGGGCCACTCTGGCAAGGGCTGTGACTCCATTGGTCATCTGATTGGCTTATCAGCAGGTCAGTTAGGTTGTTAATATAAGAATGTGTGCCTAGCTTCATTCAGCAGATTGCAGTTAGCCCATGTGAAGGGAGGGCAGGGTTGGTCTCCCACCATGGGATTTTCTTTATCCTTTTCTCAGATGAGGAGGGTGAGACAGTCAGAGGGTCATTGAATGTGGGTGTATTGTCTTTTTACTGGATCTGATAAGGGAGGTGGTGAGTTATCTGTACTGTTGCTATGTAGACACTAAGTGTGAGAAGGGTCTTCTTATCATGCACTACTATTACTAATAATTATTGAGGCTCACCAAGACAAGGGGAAGAAGGTACAGTATGTGTGCTTAGAGGGTGAGGAGATAGAAGGATTGCATTTTGAATTCTCAGTAGTGGGGAAGGAATTTGGGAACCATAAGTATGTGCGTGGGGTGTTTCATTTTAAAGTTTTGTTAAAAAAGAATAGCCTTTGCATGGTGAAGTACCCACTTTGCCTGGTGAAAAAGCTCACAAAGGACTCCTTCACACCATCTGAAGTTGGAAAACTTTATGAAATGTTTCATGAAGTGAAGTTTCTCAACTTTGCACAGCTTTGTGGTCTACTGCTGCTGTCAGGTAAAGTAAAGCTTAACCATGATCAAGGGAACTCCAGTCTCTGACCCTTCCTGTTGTCACTAACTTTAATCAATGTTTCACTACTTGTGCACTTCCCTTCTCCCACCCTCTTCTGCCACCCAGCTCATCTTCCTTTGTTCCCCGACCCTGACCCCATTAGCTCCTCGTACACCTCTCACTCCTCCTTCCTCTTCTCCCATTGCTCCTCAGTCTTCTACTTTCTACTTCTCCTATATCACTCTAACTGCTATACTCTACAGTCTTCTTTCTCCTAATCCCTTCAAGTCAAAACACAGATGGGATTGATCCTAAACTCCTCCACCTCTTGCCACTTGCCAGTGCCTTTACCATCTCCTCCCTTGCCTTCCCCATCTCCTCCCTTTTAAACTTTTTCTTCTGTCTTAGCAAAGTTACTGGGGTTTGGAATGAGGCAAACGCTCTCCCCTTCCACAAAGGGGATGACTCCTTCTCAGATAACTACTGCCTCATCCTTCCCCAGCCTGCACTTGTGATAGTATAGAAAAAAACTCATCCATGCCCAGCTTCTCTTCCTTTCTTGATTCCTCATTCCCTACCCTTTCTAGTATAGCTTCCATGAGACACACTCTACATTGTTATCCATTTTGTGGTCAACTAACTCCATTCTGAAGGGGTGGACCAGGGGCACTTTACTTCTGCCATATTTGTTGACCTCACAAAGGCCTTCAACACTGTGTCACATCCCCTTTCGTTTAAAACACTCACAGAGGTAGAACTCTCTGACCTTATTGTTAATTGGTACTGCTCCTACTTTTTTGATAGATACCACTCAGTCCAATGAAGCAATGTCCTTTCCACCCCTCTTCCATCTCCTCATGAGTTCTCAAAGGTTCTGTCCTGGGCCCAATCCTACTTTCCATCTTTTTAACCTCCTCTCAGTATGTGTCTTTGCACACATGCTCATGCACATGGACAACACAGTACTTTTAGCGTATTAATCTTTAGTCCTCTATCTGGAATGCACTCTTGATTTTGTTAACATTTGGCACTGATTGTGTGAAAATCTTCTATTGCATAATAGTAAGGAGACAGTCTCTATTTTCCTCAGTATAAAAAGACATATGCCAGGCTCAACATTACCCCTGCCTTCAGAAATCTGGATGGCTTCCACATTGAAGTTCTCCTTTCAAGTGCCTTTGGGTATGGTTGGATTTAAAACACAACTTCCTTTACATTAATCTAATCCTTAAGAAACTGCTGCTCAGGCATGACACACTGGCCATGACACACCCATTCTCCAACTCCTTGTCCTCTGAAAAATTATCCTTAAGATGCTCCTCCTGGTGTTCATACTGCAGATGTGGTATATAACACTGCTCCTAAATCTACCCAGGCCAGGTTGGATTTATGCTTGCTAGCACACTGCCATCAACTGCTCTGCCCATATCCACTACTACTTTCTTTATACAGACCTCTCCTGATCCCTTCATTCCTGGCATCAATCGTGCAGTACCTTATTCCTCTCTAAATTCTTGTTCAGCTCCCTTTCTTGTTATGTCTCCTCTACCTACTCCCTCTGCTCATGTGAACCAAGTTCCACTGATATCCCTCACTCCAGAACATCTGTGGGAGAATCTGCTTTCTACCTCCATCTTCCTTTTCTCTGGATCAACCCCTTTCTGAAGCTCTGGCCCTTCCCCTCCTCCCTAACCTTTAGAGTCCTCCTAAGAGGAGGCAGTATAGTGCTGTGGTTTAAGGCACTGATCTGCAAACCTGGAGACCTTGGATTGAATCCCACAGCCTCCACTTGCATACTCTGTGACTGTGAGCAAGTCACTTAACTTCCTTGTGTTCCCAGGTCACACCTGGAAACAAGCTTCAGCTTAGTGTGCCTTTCTTGGTTAAACAATTTCCCCTTTCCCTTCCCTTCCCTTTCCCATAGTGAGTGCTTTACCCATACTTGATCCGTTTTTAAATATTCTATTCTTTTATCTCACAATATACAGTTATACATTTTTTGATTTAAGCGCTGCATATTTTTAACTGTAAATAGTTAAATTCCTCTTAATAAAGCCTAAAGCATTAATTCATTTCTCTAATGAAGAAAAATGAAGAAAAACATGTTACAGTATTTTACAATGAGTTAAGTTATTTCTTTTTCCCTCCCCCTAATTCTTATTTAGACAGAGGGCATCATCTTATGTCATAGTAACAAACAATTATTTTATATGATTTTTATATTCTCATTAATGGTGGAAATAATTCCATAAATTCATTCCATCCCACTGCCATTATATCATCAGACATTTCCATATGAAACCATAACTTTTCAAAGATAAGAGTTTCTTTAAGTCTGTGCCACCACTGTTGTTTAATAGATCAGGAAAGAGCGAGGTCCTTTCAATGTTCCAAAATTATTCTTTTGGTAGTAATGTTTCCCAAACTAATAACTTTTTTCTGCTCTGCTGATATATTCAAGGTGTCAAAGATTAATATTACCAGGGATATGAGAATCTGTATAGTTACAATTTGTTGAAGCATTCCTACTGTCTCCACCCACCAATTGTATATCTCTTTACAAAACCAAAAATTGTGGGCTATGTCCGCATCCCTTACACATCCATGCCAGCACATCACATTTAGATTAGGATTTACTCTATTTAATGTAGCAGGTGTAATATATGCCCTATTTATTATTTTAACTTTGGTGCACTAGTTTTTAGCCAAAACATGTTTTTTATTGGCAGCTACCTGAAGTGATAGCCATTGTTGGTTGGTTAATTCTACTGTTAGTTCACTTTGCCATTTTTTATACATTTTTTCTCTGCATACTAAAGATTTTTCCATAATACTTTTGTAGGTTTTAGGTAATAGTTAATTACTGAAGTTTTTAATAATTTTCTTTTCAAAATCTATTCTAGTTCTAAATTGGGTAATTATCAGTCCTATTTTATTTATTACCTTTCTTAGGAAACACCAAGTTTTCCTGTCAGTGAAAATGCTGACCTTCCCCACAGCAATGTCACAATACTGATGGAGGTATTGTGCTGCCTCTGGACTCTTCCTTTTCAGTGGGGGTCTGCCCCCACCCCTCATGCAGGGGGCTCAGCCCCCTGCACCCCCCAGAGTCTAAGATTCCAACTTCAAGTCGGAGTTGATCCAGGGAGAGGGCAGAACACTGGGGGAAGGCGAAACAAGGAACATGGACCATTACTACGAATGTCGCCTTAATGGTCCTTTTCCTTGTTTCACTGTCGAGGTGTCTACAAAAAGGGGTGCTACATCTTTCATATGTATTATATAGTGTGTTATAATATATGAACATTTTTAGAAGGTTTGTTTTAATTTTTTCAATGTGCTGCATATAAGTAATAAATCCCTGTTCATTTAACAAGTCCATCCATATACTGATATTTTCTTTCTGTAGAATCTTGCAAATATTTTTATGACTAGGGTTCTTCTCTTCTTCAAACAGTATTAAACTGGCATGGAGCCAGGGATTGTTCTTTTCCTGTCATATCCTTAGTGCTTGTTTCCCATATACATAAAGATTATTCATAAATGGTATCTATTTAAATTGTTTGAAGGAGTTTTGAAATAACAAAAAACTTTAACCGAATCCCATATTTTGATTTGTTAAGTCATTCCTTTATTACCCTATCTTTCTTTACTGAACAAAAGGCTCATTCCTGTAAAATATTTTTTAAATGTGCCATTGCATGCTTATAGGGGTCTGGACAACCAAGCCCTCCAAATAATCTATTTCCTGATACATAGCTGCAAGCAATTCTGGATTGCCCCCCTTTCCAAAGGAATTTTGAAAAAATATGTTTGATTGATGAGAACCACTTATTATCTGGAAGTCCCCACAAGCATTGTAAAACAAAGATAAAATTCTTGAGGGCCATCATTTGTATAACTTTGATTCTTCCCCATAATGAAATGGGCATATTTTGCCATAATCTAAATTTGCTTAGAATTTTTTATTTTCCTAAATTATAGTTTATTTGGATATTATCCTCTACTATTTGGCTAAGTATCAATCCTAGATATTTTATTTTTTAAATAATTGTAAATTTTAATATTCTGGGTCTGTCTCTTCATACAATGCCATAATTATTGACTTGGTTGTATTTAACTTATAACCAGCACATTTTTAAAATTGATCTATTAGGTTCAGCAAAGCATTGACCGATGATGCAATATTATTAAATATTATTAAATTATCATCAGTGTACATGCTTAATTTTTTAATTTATTTATTTAGGAAATCGGAATTACAACCCTTTGAGTCATAGACTCTTTTCCAAAGACTCCATTTCAGAATAAAACATACATAGAATAAATGTGGGTGAGCAAACATACAGAGTATAGATACAATGAGCATGGGTCAATGTCTATACATTTGGTAGTTAAAACAGGGCAGGGCTAGCAACATATTTAGCTAAGCAGTTAAGACCTATACAATTGGTAGCTAATGCAATGCATGATATGAGTTGGTAGTAATCCACCTCAGGGAGGCCTTGTCTTATACATAATACAATGCATTTAAAGTCTAGTGCAACTATATGGTAACTGAGGGAGGTGAGGAGCCTGTAGGCTAGAAATAGTGAGGGCACTCAACTGCCTGGCCAAGGGCGGGTGTGTGGCCTAGCAGCATGGTGCAGGATCAACAGGTTACCGGTTACACTGGCATTTACATGGGGAAAGGATATGGGCCCTTAAGGCAGCTTTAAAAGGACCTAGATTGGTGATTGATGTGACAGCTGGTGGGAGAGCATCGTACCTGGATGGAGCACTTAGAGGGAAGGATCACTGGGCCAGGGTGGTCATGACCCTAGACAACTTCCAGATAGTTTTTGGGGTAGCCCGTGTGGATGCTGAGATGGTGGTTGCCTGAAGAGAAGCCATGACACCTATTGGGGTTAAACCCATGTGGATTTTTTTGGTGAAGAGACATAATAATCTTTCCTCAAGGGAGAAGATATTGGTGAGCGCATATAGGGTGCAGGTATGTGTATTTCTGTTGACACCATAGAGGAGCTGGCAGGCCTTATTGATGACTACTTATATTTTAATATTTAATATTTTCATGATTAATTTCTACTCCTTTCATGTCATTATCATCTCTTATTCTTTTTAAAAGTGGTTTCAGACAAAGTAAGAAAATTGTAGGTGAGAGGGGGCAACTGTCTTACCCCATTATTCATATTAATAACATTTGTTATATGATTGTTAACTGAAAAACATGATCTATTTTTTATACAATTGGTTAATAACATTCAATAATCTATTGGGGATACCCCATTTCTGCAGTATCTGTAGCATATAGTGCCTGTTCACAATACAGAAAGCTTTACTTGCATCTAAGGCTACTGCATAATATTTCTCTGGCAACTTCTTAACCAATTCCATCAAGGCTTGTTCCCATCTGGTTGCTTGCATTAATGTATGTCCAGGGTCAAAATCATATTGATCCTGATGGACAGAGTGAGGCAGACCCAGCAACAACCTAGAGGCAACCATTTTTGCTATAATTTTATAATCTACATTTGGTAATGCAATGGGCCATTGACAGAGCAAAGGCTGATGGCACATTTATAAGGTAGTAAAAGAAATGGGCAGACTGGATGGGCCTTGCAGTCCTTATCTGCTGTCAACTTCTATGTTTCTATATATTCCTTTGGCTTCCCCTCTTTATGAATCAGGATTATTTTGGCTTTATTCATTGTTTCCAGGAGCTGGCCCACTCCATCCATCAGGTCAATCATTAATTAAAACCATGGCAGCAATTCATTTATAAATGCTTGATAGAATTCTCCGGAATAACCATCCATTCTTGGTGACTTATTTTTTTGAAGTGATTTAACAATTTCTACAATTTCTTTTTCCTCAGAATTGCCCTTCTTTACCTGCATTTTTGAAAAGAGAACCTGTTGTAAAATGTTTTCCATTATTTTTAAGACATTTTCTTGGTCATTTTGATTTACTGTATAGTTTTATAGTATCTTAGCATAATTTCTTCCATGTGTTGAATCTCAGCTACTGGTATATGATTTTCATTTCTTAATACTGTTATTATATTTCTTTCAACTCTTTTTTTAAATTCGTTAGCCAATAGTTTTCTGGCTCTATCTCCTTGTAAATATCTCAATCCACTGACTTGGAGTACTTTTTTTCTGTTTCATTATTGATTTATTGTTGTTTATCTAATCTACATTATATCCATTCTTTGTAGTATTTCTTATTATCTTTAATAACTAACATATCTAATTCTTTTAATCTTTCATTTATCTCTTGTTCCTTTTTTATTTTGTTATACCATATTTGATATGACAGTATTGCCCCTGTTAAGACAGCCTTAAAGGGGTCAGTCCCATAAAATTAATACTGTTTCCTGTCCTGAGCAGTTAAAATACCAGTACTCAGTTATAACTGTTTAAATTTTTTCAGTAAACTGGGATTTTCAACAACTCATTATTAAACATCCAACTTCTTTTTAATGGTTCATATTTATTTTGTACAACTACGTCAGCAATTACATGGTCAGATATTAAAAGAGATCTGATGGATGTAGTGTAAACCTGAGAATATAATTTTAGAGAAGAATATATAACCAGTTCTTGAAAACCCTTTAGATTTATAATTAAAATGAATATATTATTTGATCTTTGGGTCCCACCAGGCCATAACTATAGAACATGTGCAATTCCCAAGGGTGGTGTCGGCTCTATTAGTTCTGTATGTTTTATCCCTAGCAAATAGCAATCCTGCCCTTAACACAGCCACCGCTAAACTAATGTATGCTAGGAGGAGTAACAAAAGAATATTTAGCAGGCTAAGACACCACCTTAAAAAACTACTACTGCTTCTCCTACTCTGTTCAGGAAATGTTGAATTAAACCCAGGTCCAACTATTTCTCTGGATGCCCCTGCGGACCTCCCTCAATATAAAGGGATTAGCTTTCTCCATATCAATGTCTATAGTTTGCTAAAGAAGATTGACTCTATACAGAACTGGGCTCTACATGCATCTCCTGATTTCCTCATGATAACTGAATCCTGGCTCACACCCTCGACCCCGGACAAATCTATCAACGTACCCGGATATATCATCTACCACTGTGATAGACCGACTAGAGGGGGAGGGGTTGCAATATATGTCAAAAGCAAATTTACAGTCACAGTCTTTGACTGTACCTCAAAAGCTAAGGAATTTGAATGCCTTGCTCTAAAATTATCACTTTCCAGCAAGAAATCACTCCTTATGGCAGCATGCTACCGACCACCGTCTGGTGGCTGGGCACTTCTGCCACACCTTCAAAACCTTCTTGACTCTGCTAATACTGAGTGTATTCTAATGGGGGATTTCAATCTAAATTGGAATGATGACAGCTCTAAGAAATTGAAGGATCTATGTTATGTTAACGGTCTGTTACAAATGGTGACTGCTATAACCAGACCTAACAGAAAAAACCCTGAGCGCAGCACCCCCCTGGACCTTATGCTAGTAAACAAACCTCACACTATCTCGCATACTGGAGTATTCTTCAATGATATAAGTGACCATTGTGCTACTGCCTGTATCAGACATCCTTCCTAAATAAAAACTGCCTCCAAATTCAAACTGAAAAGATGCCTGAAAAAGTTCTGCCAGTACACTTTCCTGAAAGATCTAAGCAACATTCGTTGGCAGGATTTCTATCTAGCCCACACCTTTAACAAGGTATTTAACATCTTTCACAGCCTCTTACTGGGGCTAATAGACAAACACACCCGACTAAGACTGATCAAATCAAAAAATAAAACTCCTGGCTGGTTCTCTCCCATCCTGAAGAAAGCACTTAGGGATAGGGACTACTGGTGGAAAAAAGAGAGAAAATCCCACCTGGAGGCTGATTGGTTAGCATTCCGTACCACTAGGAATGTGTGTACCAAACTAATTAGGTCAGAAAAAGCTAGGTACTTCCAAAAAGAACTAAAAGACAATAAAAACAGGTCTGCCAAATTTTGGAACATCCTCAAAGAAGTCGAAGGTCAGTCCACTGCAACACCCCTTCCAAACAAAATTGTGTCTGATGGTACCATCTATACAGACAAAGCAGATATACTAAAGAAGCTCAATGATCACTTTGCCACTGCAGGGCTTGCCTTTGACACCTCACCTATCAGCAAACTTAGCCCGGCAAGAGACTACACTGTTGGCTTCACTGATAACCACAACCATAACCAACCGCATCCCACCTCCTTCAGCTTCCTCACAATTACATTCAAGCAAGTGGAGGACCTCCTCCTTTCTCTGGATTCAAAAAAGAGTGCCAGTGCAGATAATATTGAACCTTACTTCCTAAAACTTGGGCATACCTATCTGACCACCCCCATTACACACTTATTCAACACCCCTCTGATTCAAGGTGGGCTACCTGTCTTGTGGAAAACAGCCCACATCCTACCATTATTCAAGACTGGGGATCCGAGTGATCTGAACAATTACCGGCCTATTTCTATATTATCCATCCTCTCTAAATTACTTGAAAAATTGTCAACATCAACTTAGAGAACATTTGGATTCACAAAGTTGCTAAACCTGGCTCAGTGTCGCTTCAGAGCGAACAAAAGTACAGTATCGGCTCTTGCCAAAGTAACTACAGACTGGCAAATGGTCTTGGACTCTAAGAAGCATGTATTTGCCCTCTTCCTTGATCTAAGTAAGGCCTTGATACTGTGGATCATACCATCATGCTTACTGCACTGGTAACATCGGACTTGATAGTTCTGCCATTAAATGGTTCACCAGCTACCTAACCAATAGGTTACAACAAGTCAAAGCCATAGGAGATCTGTCCGCTCAAAAATCCTTGTTACAAGGATGCCCACAAGGCTCCATCCTGGGCCCTATCCTCTTTGCAATATACATCAATAATCTGGAATCGCAGCTGGGCACAGCAAATGTGCACTTATTCGCAGATGATACTGTACTCTATACCAGATCCAGAAGCAAATGATTTGGTACCTTTTAATGGACCAACATAGATGTAACAACAAGAACAAAGTGCTCTAGCTTTCGGACCAACCAGTCCTTCTTCAGAAGCTCATGGCAGTTGTTTAGAAAATACAATACTTATAACAGCTAGATAATGCAGAGAAAAACAGAAAAAAATCCCCATTGGTTTAAAATACTCATTTAAAAAAAAAAAGATGATGTCAGAGAAGTTTAACAGTACAATACTGCCCTCAGTCCGAAAGAACCTTGGGTTCAGATGTGCTTGGTGCAACACACATACAAAGAATCCTACTGCACATAAATTTAATTGACACAAGATAACACTGCTGAAGCAGATAACTCCCAAATCAAGCCATGAGTGTCACAGTCAGTATAAGGATGTGATTACTGAAAGGCAACCCCCACCCAGCTTAAAGACAAACTAAGATAGTTATAGGGCTCATGAAATTACAATGTATGCATTAAAGACAAGAATTACCAGTAAAGTTGTCTAAAAACATCAGTGCACACTGTGTGATGTGTAAAACCTAGCTGGACATGTCACCCAGCTGTATCCTCAAGCTAAATAAAGGCCCAGAAATTACAAAAACCTCAGGACTATATAAATGATAATTTAAATATAAATTGATAATATTAGTGTTAAAAAAACTCTAGTTGAGGAACCTCAAGAATTAAGACCATGCAGCCTGATATGTACTGATGTCAATATATACTAAGAATGTACACTTCATCTACCACAAGTGTCTAGGAATCTGAAAAGAGATAAAATATAATTTATCTCCTCCTGTTCATACAAACAATACAACCCTAACCACCCACATCACAATAATGTGGGTGGGGGCTCTACAACAAAGGATGTCTCTCTCTCTCCCCCCTCCTTTTTCTCTCTCCTCTCTCCCACAGACACACACACACACACATACACACACACACACATACACACACTCCTCTCTATCCTAGTGAACCTATATTAACTTCAGTCACTGCAATTGTTCCCTATTGCACTATGCAGTATTTGAAGTTAATATAGATTCACTAGAAGAGAAAGTGTGTGTGTGGTTGTGAGAGAGAGAGAGAGAGAGAAAGGAGGGGAGAGACAACATCTCCTTTATACTATGTATCTCCCCACCCACATTATTGTGATGTGGGGTGGGTTAGGTTGTATTGTTTGTATGAACAGGAGGAGATAAATTACATTTTATCTCTTTTTTCAGATTCCCTAGACACTTGTGGTACATGAAGTTGCTACATTCTCAGTATATATTGACATCAGTACATATCAGGCTGCATGGTCTGAATTCCTTGAGGTTCCCGACTAGAGTTTTTTGTTTAACACTAATATTATCAATTTATATTTAAATTATCATTTATATAGTCCTGAGGTTTTGAATTTCTTGGGCCTTTATTTAGCTTGAGAATACAGCTGGGTGACATGTCCAGCTAGGTTTTACACATCACACAGTGTGCACTGATGTTTTTTAGACAACTTTACTGGTAATTCTTGTCTTTAATGCATGCATTGTAATTTCATGAGCCCTATAACTATCTTAGTTTGTCTTTAAGCTGGGTGGGGGCTGTCTTTCAGTAATCACATCCTTATACTGACTGTGACACTCATGGCTTGATTTGGGAGTTATCTGCTTCAGCAGTGTTATCTTATGTCAATTAAATTTATGTGCAGTAGGATTCTTTGTATGTGTGTTGCACAGCACATCTGAACCCAAGGTTCATTCGGACTGAGGGCAGTATTGTACTGTTAAACTTCTCTGACATCATCTTCTTTTTTTTTTTTTAAATGAGTATTTTAAACCAATGGGGATTTTTCTGTTTTTCTGCATTATTTAGCTGTTATAAGTATTGTATTTTCTAAACAACTGCCATGAGCTTCTGAAGAAGGACTGGTTGGTCCAAAAGCTAGAGCACTTTGTTCTTGTTGTTACATCTATGTTGATCCATTAAAAGGTATCAAATCATTTGCTTCTGGATCTATTCTTGCAAGGACCAATACGGCAACTACTAAATCTGTACTCTATACCACAAATTCATCCTTGGATCTGGCCATGAGTACTTACAGAAAGACTGTCACCCTCCAATACAACCTTCTCACTCATAAGCTCCTCCTCAATGCCAAAAAGACTAAAGCAATGATTCTCTCACCAAAGTCTACTTCCGGATGTCCACATATCACACAGATCCAAACACTCTTAGATGAACCCCTTGAAGTAGTTGATACCTTTAAATACCTAGGGTTCTGGCTGGATAACAAGCACAACTTTCTGTGCCACTTAAATGAAACCTCAAAGAAACTAAGACAGCGATTAGGTTTATTCTATCGCATTAAACACCTATTCATGCTGGAAGCCAGAATGAGACTAGTACAAACTACATTCCTACCTATACTGGACTACGCTGAGTTCCTTTACAGTCATTGCCCATCAATGATGCTAAACAAACTGGACACCCTTTACCACCTGGCTTTAAGATTTATCTTAAATCTACCCCATAGTACACATCACTGTTGTCTATACCAGGTTTTGGGATGGACCTCACTCTCAACTAGAAGAAAAAGGAATGCTCTCCTCTGGTTTTTTAGAGCATTATCTGATAACCTCCCTGTATACATCTCGAACATCTTCAAATGGGCTTAAGGTTCCTATGGCCTGAGACGCTTCTCCTTAATCTGCTTCCAGATTCCTAGAGTGAAAACTACCCTTGACTCAGCAGCAATCAACTTCTCACTTCCATCACTTTGGAACACTATATAAGACTCATTAAAATTATCCTCACTTCCAAGCATTTTCACATTCAAAGCTCTATTAATGGATTATCTGAAGAAATCATGCAACTGTTTCAGACGCCGATGTCCCCTAAGCCCCGGGTGTCACTCTCAAATCCTATGCCTAAGTATCTCATCCACCCCACATTCCTAACAACAGACACCTAGGACCTACAAGCCTAGTTCCCTTAATCCAAGATGGCTCTGCCTTATCTCTACCTTTTACCTATTCTGGCCTCCCTTTTGGCTGCCTACTCTTTTACTCCAATTTCTACCCTATTCCTTAATACCTCCTTAGTTTTTATCATTTAGGAATGAGTTCTTACTTAGCAGAGACTATATGGGATTGTTGTCTCTTCTCATATCCGTAAAGCTTATCATTATGTACCTTTGCATGTTAATTATGTTGACCGGAATGTATAGGCCCATATTGACTGGCAAGTTCACAATGTTTGTTCTTTTTTTTTTTTTGCACTGTTGTCCACTGTAATTGTAATCTTATGAAGTGTACTGTATTGTATTAATGCCCAGGGCCACCTTGAAAATGAGCTTTCTCAATGGTGTTTATGCCTGGTTAAATAAAGTGATTGATTGATTGATTGATTGATTGATGTGTATACCAAACATCTATTAGATGATGCTCTTCTAAAAACTGATTAAGTAGCCTAAAGGTTATTTTATGAGTTTGTGTACTCGGTGTAGTTTTGTTCTTAACCACATCCAACAATGAATTCATGTCCCCCAATAATAATATATAATCTGCTTTAATTTCTATTAACCCTCTTGTTATGGATGCCAAAAAATCAGAATAGTTTTCAAAACGTGCATCTATAGACCCAATTGTGTATTTGTTTCCCAAAAGTTCTGCCTTTGTAAGTACCATTCGGCTTTGATTATTCATCCATTTCTTTAGTAGTGTGAATCCTAAGTTCTTTCTTATTGCTAATAAGAAAGAACTTAGGATTCACACTAAGTTATTTCTTATTGCTAATAAGAAAGAACTTAGTGTGAATCCTAAATTCTTTCTTATTAGCAATGCAACACCTGCTTTCTTTTTCATACCTATTGAGTAAAATATTTGTCCTATCCTGTTCCTGTTAACTTTCTTAATTTCATTTTCTTCTAGATAGGATTATTGTAGAGCTATGATATCTGCTTTTTTATTTATATATGTTAGTATTCTATTTCTTTTCATTGGTGAATTTATACCATTAACATTGAACGTGGCACATTTCATTTTATTATTATACATTTTCCATCTTTTTAATAACTAGTGTACAACCATGGCAGTGTTTTATAAAAGCAATAATGTTTATACACAGTTTTTTTTTCCTTATAACCATAATATCCATTTAAATCCATATATCTTACTCTCTAACCTATAATTGTTGGATTTTCCCTATCTGTTTCTATTCTCCTTATTCCCTTTTCTTTCAGTAGGGTATTTCTCTTTCTTTGACCAGAAATAGTTTTTATTTTCAACCCCTTCTGTGGTCATATCCCTTCCCCCATTCAATAGAACAGTATTACCCATACTGTTTTCCATAGTTGTTCTGCCCCCCCCCTTTGAACAAGCCTTAGTTCATCTCATGCCATCCAAACAAATCAGGTATTTTTTTTTTTGCCAACATATCCAGAGTCTCTTAGGGTGTTGCAAAGATAAATGCTTTATTTTGTATAATCACTCTTAATTTTCCCAGAAATAACATAGAAGTTTTATAGCCCCCTACCCATGGTTTATTTTTGATAAAGTTGCATTTTTTCATTATTTTATATTTTCTGGAGGCAGATCATGAAAAATCTGTATATTGGCTCCCATTAAATTAAATATTTTTTTCTTGTAAACCTGCGTCATATGTTTTTATCTTCTAAGTGCATTAATTTGCTATGATAGCTCTTGGGGTTGCAGAGTCTGATGGTTTGCATCTTAAAGATCTATGAATCCAATCAATATCCAGTGCAATTGCTTCTGGAGATGTATCCATATATGCAGATGCAATTTTTTTTTAAATGTTTGACATATTGTAGAATCATTGTCCCCATTTTCCGGTACTCCTACAATGTGGATGTTTTTTCTTCTTGCCCTTGTTTCAAAGTCAGTTATTTTTTCCTGTAATTCCTTTTGTGTGTTTTCTAATGATTGTATTTGTCTTTGCATAGATGTTTGGTTGTCTTCCAAATTCCATATATTTTTTGTTTTACTGTTACAATATCATTTTTGGTTTTGTTATTGGTTTTTAGGATCTCAGTTATGGTAGTAGATATTTTGTCCACCATATTCTTAATGTTGCTACTATTGAGAGTTTTCCATTGATTTAGTTTTTAACTGATTTAATATAGATGTTGCCCATTCTGACATTTTTTCCTTCTGATCATCGTCATCCAAAAAGTCTTCTAAGAAGGATGTTTCTTCTTGAGAAGTTTGATTTGTATCTGCTATGTTTTGAACCCAAACTTCTTCTAATTTACTTCTTGGACTATTATTGGTTGGAATGTAGCCTAAGTGGGTGTTTTCTCATTTTGTTTGTCCTCTACATTCACAATTTCTTTGTCTTTTTGTTCTCTTGTAATAAATGTGCCATTTGTCCTTGTGGTATTAGCCACGTATTCTGCTCAGAATCTCCTTTTATTAAATTCAGTTGTTCCATTTGAGACATCTGAGTCTGATCCAGTGTATTATCTTCCTCATTAAACTCTGCTTGCTATGTATTTACTCTATACTTAATATCCAAAATTGTTCTCTTTTCTTCCATCTGGATTTAGTACTTCTGTCCTCTGCACTTTCAGTTTGTTTCAGTTGGTGCTTTCGGCCCTCTGATTCCGTTTCAGAAATATCCATTTGTTGAGTTTCTCCTTCTCATTGTCTTTTTTACATGTGTTTCCTTTGTTTCTCTTTTGAGACTTTCAGTGCTCAAATCTGTGTTCTTTTCCTCTACAGGTGTGCTTGTTCCTAAACTCTTTTTTCCCAATGCTAACTTCTGTGTTCCCAGCATTTTATTTGTGTTAGTTTTACCATTAGCAACTCTTATTTTTTCTAGAACAAACACTAGGCTTTCTAGTGTAGTTCTAGTATTCATATGGACCCCCTCCCCTTCTCCCAATGTTGCCATTTCACTAGGCCTTTCAGTGCCTGGTTGGGAGTTAGTAATATTTGTAAGAGCATGCATTTTTACTATTGAGTTTGCCAGTTTGTTATGCAGAAAGTCTCCCTGGCTAAAAGGTACAGTTCTATTCAAATTTTCTTCCTGGTTATTTCTTTTGCAAGTCATAACTTTTCTTTTAGAAAAATATTTAACAATACCTTTTATCTCCGTTGCCATTCCCATTCCCATTCCTGTCGTTTCTCTCAATTTTTTCTAAACCACTGGGATTTTTTCTGAAGGGTTTGTAAGAGGAGGGATGCTTCATTTATTTCCACCTTTTTAATCATATCTGGTTCCTCCATTGTTATCAGAGGTTGTGGGTTTAAAGTAGAGTTGTTGTCTTGTTCAGCTGGATTCAGCATTTTAGTGGCTAGGGTAGAATCCATTAGCTCATTGTCTGAAGAGTCTTCATTTGATTGTTTCAAAGCCATTTGTAGCTGTCTTCTTACGATGATTTCTGCTGATTTGTTAGGTTTGCTAGCTGCCGCTTTATATGAAAATGCACTTCTAGTTTTTTGAAACACAGAGTCCCTTTTTTAGAGCCATACATTTCTTTTTTATGTTCCTTCATTTTTGTTAAGCTTGTTTAGCTCACTTTTTCATCCATTAGTTGGCACAGGTCTTTTACTGTATTTCTAAATCTTATATACTGGTCCACATTTTAGTTCCATGATTTTGCTAATATTCATGTGAATATCTGGAGCAGGAGCTAGGAAGCTGTGTGCTCACAGCTCATGCTGTCGCCATCTTGCGCCACCACATTGCCATCTCCTTGCAGATCCACCCATTCGCACACACACACACACACACACACACACACACATGCACACACACACACACACCCTCTATCCATACTTGCTCCTGTAACTAACCATCCCTCCTCCTCCTCCACTGTTCTTCCTCAACTTTGACTCCCTCTTCTCCCTCTCCATCTGCTACATTCTGTCCCTTTTGTTCCTTAGCCACTATCCCTGCCTGCTTAGTGTTGTTTACCTCTGCATGCCAACACCCTTCACCCTGCCTTGTTGGGACTTCTTTTGTCCCCTAGAGCCCACTGCTGGTACCATCCTCATTTTCTTCTCCTGTAGTTATAAAACTATTTGTTCTTTAATAAATGTTTTCTATTAACATGTTTTCTTTTAATATTATTGTTTGCCTCATTTGTAGTTGGTACACTACTGTTTCTGTTGCATTGTATCTTTTATGAGCACACTTGTTTTGATGTGTATTGACTATTATTTAGTGCTTATAGTTTTCAATATACCCCCATCTGCAATTATAAACACATGGACAAAGATGGCAGAAAAAGATCAATGGTCCATCCAGTTTATATGAGTTCCTTTTTTAGCCCAGAGACCTACTGTTCCTTCAGGGTCCTAGTCCTCCCCATCCTCCCCACCATTCTCCACCCTGATTCTGCCATCCCAAGCAACCACTATACCCTTCTTTCTGTCCTAACCATTCTTGAAAACACTAATGATTTTTGCACTTACCAACTCGGGCTCCACCAACCTCTCTGTAAAATCGTACTTCCTCATAACCCTCATGAACCTCCCTGCTTTTAGTTTGTCCACATGACCACAATCTAGTATTCAAGCTAAATAGTTCCCCACAGTTCACCTTGTTAAGTCTTTTTAGAAATTTAAAGGTATCTATCATATCTATCCTCTCCCTTCTGGTCTCCAGTGAGTACATGCTCAGTGCCTTAAGACACTGTTCCTAGGACCTGTGCTTCCCTGTCTCTAGTATATCCCTTTCCTTCCTGAGGTGAAGACTCTAGAACTCATGCAGAATTCTCCAGGCATGGCATCACCTTGGACCTATATAGGAAAGTATTACCTCTCCTTTTCTGCTATCAATAACCCTCCTGATATATCCCAGCATCCTACTCACCTTGCTAGTTGCCTTGCTACCTTGTCTAGATTGCTTTAAGGAGTCACTGATGATAACTCCAAGGTCTCATTCCTCTGCCATATTGGTAAGTTTCACCCTTCTCATCCTGTACTCCATTCTTGGGTTCCTGCTCTCTTGGAGCATTACCTTGTACTTTCTGGCACTGAAATTCAACTGCCAAACCCTAAACCACCCCTCTAGGTTTTGTAAGTTTCTCTGAATTTCCCGATTTTCCTCCTCACTATCCACACTCCCACAGAGCGTAGTGTCATCTGCAAAGAGACACAGCCTGGCTTGGATTCCCTCACCAATGGTGATAATGGACATGCTGAAGAAGACAGGATCCAGGACAGATCCTTGTGGTATCCCATTTGTGACCTCCCTTTCTTCTGATTTAACCCCATTGATCACAACCTTCTGCTGCCTCTCCTTTGGCCAGTTATCTACCCAGTTTGCTATGACCTTGGCCACACCCAGATCCTCCATCTTCTTCAGCAAGTGTCTGTGTGGCACAGAGTCAAAAGCCTTGCTGAAGTCAAAAGAGTGAAAATCTACAGCATGGTCCCTATCTTATTCTTTCATCAGCAAGTCAAAGAAAACTGTCAGGTTAGTCAGACAAGACCTTCCTGTCAAGAATTCATGTTGTTTACTATCCTGGAGACTGTTGCTGTCCAAGTAGTCCACTAGGTCCTCTTTGCCCATCTTTGACATGTGCTTTCTTACAAAAGAGGTACAACTGACAGGTTTGTAGTTCCCTGCTTGTTCCCTCCTCCATTATGAAGTGGGACTATATCCACCACTCTCCAATCCTTTGGAACTACCCTCATCCTTAGTGAGCTGTTGAATAGACCACCAGCAGTTTAGCCAGTTCTGCTGCCAGTTCCTGGACTATCCTTGGATGCAGCCCATCTGGTCCTGGTGCCTTATCTGCAGTATCTTTATGGCTGCAGCCCTTTCAAGACCCTTTTGCTGATAAATATTGGCTGTCTTATCTCCAGGACCCTCTTAGTAGCTACTTTGATGCCACTACCTGGCAAGGCCTACCTTCCTCTCCCAATGAAAACTGAGCAAAAGTACGCATAATGTTTCCTTTGCATTTAATGATCTTAATAGCGTAATGTGTTAGTGGATAAACTTTCCTCTGTAAAGAATGTGATTAATGTCTGTGCTTTACTATCTGTAACTAAGTTTGGGTCACCCTTAAAAAAGGGACCATTGGTCTCAGTGTGCCTACTGGGTCAACAAAATTCAATAAATAAATAAAATGGCAATGGCCTTTTGCCCATCCTTCTCTATCCCCTACCCCCTCCCCCTTAGCTAGCCTCACCATTCACTCAGATCATATCTGAGAAAGAACTTTGGCTCAGGCTGCATTTCTTGGCCACCTGTTTGTAAACAAATAAATATATAATACAGTTTTCATAATGAAACTATTTACATTTGCTAGTGTATAAAAATGGCAATGCATTCCCATCATTCTTTTGATAATTTTCACATGCATACCCTAGGAAGATTTGGGGTTACTAGATACAAATTAGGTTTTATATTTATACTGAGATGAGGGATCCAACACCAAGAAGTGCAAGGTGATTCACTTAGAAAATAAAAACCCTTGTAGAGAGTACTGTATAGGAGGAGTTCAGCAGGTTACTTAAGCAAAGGAGAGGGATTTGTGAGTCCTCATCAGTGACTTCCTCAAGCAAGCTAGCCAGTGCAATAAAGCCTATAGCAATACATTAAGGATGATTGGGGTGTAATGGGAGGGGTTTTATACTTGTATACTTGACTATATACTTTGTCATAAGACAGAAGGAAGCTATTGCCCATCTGAACTGTCTCCCCACAAAATGGGTTAATCCTGTTAAATTATTCTGTATCATACGTTTATGAAAAAATATTTTGAATTCCACAAATGTCTTTGGCTTCCACAATCTCCTCTGACAGTCCATTTCATCATCTACTTGGTCTTGCATACTGTTTTCCTGACCTGCCACAGCTCAATTTGTCTTTTGTGTGATGTTTGGTTTAGATCATTCTTACTAAATATTATTCCCTTATCTTTCCATAATTCATCACCTAGAATTTTGAATAATTGTAGTAGGCTGCCCTCAGCCTCCTGTTCTCTAATCTAAATAAACTTAATGATTACAATTGTGTTTCATACAATTTGTTTCTTACTTTGTGGATAATTATGGTTGCTCTATGCTGTACCCTCTCTAATAATGCAATATCCCTTCTAAGATTCAAATGGGGTCTAACATATATCTCTCACATAAAGGCAAAATGCATTGTTTGAATTTACTTATGAATTATTTTTATGTTCTCTAGTATTCTATTAGTAGATATTGCAGTTCTGCTGCACTGATTAAAACTTCAGGTCATTTGGGGATTAAAATGCAAAGGTCCTTTTCAGATGTAACTATTTTCAGTTCTTTCCCATTCAATTCATTAGGTTGTTTGTTATTTCTTGAACCCGTGTGTAGTGTTTCCACCTCCACACATTGATATTATCATCTCTAAATTTTGCCAGCCAACCTTTATTCTTTGTCTCCATATCTCTTGTGAAATAGAGACAAGGGACGGTCCCATTACCAACTATGTGAGACTCCACTTTATTACTGCTTCAACCTTCAATAATTTACCATTGTTTCACACTTGTTGAATTTTGTTTGATAACCAGTTTGTTACCCATGACATGATTTTCCCATTTATACAATATTTCATCATTTATAAATTTAAGTGTATGTGTGGTGCTTTACTAAAGGCCTTTTGGAAGTCTAGAAAGATGACATCTACCAGGACATTGCTACTTAGACTATGGCTAACCTTTTCATAAGCTGTCAGCAAATTTCTTAAACAAGATCTGTTTTCCTTGAACCCATGCTGAGTACTGTTTGATACATCCTTATCCATTAGGTATGTATTTACTTTTCCTTGATTAATGTCTCCATTATTTTTCCTGATATCACTATCAGACTGATTGGCCTGTAGTTATCTACATCTGTCTTTTCTCCCTCTTCATGTAATGGTATAACAATGGCATTGCACCATCAGTTGGCACTTTGTGAATCATGTATGATAAATTAAATAATTCAGTTTGTTGCAGAACTAAAGAATTCTTAACCTCTTTAGTCAGTCTTGGGTGGAGATTATCTGGACCAGCAGACCTGCTTATGTTTGTGGTGTCTAGTGATGACATTAACTCATTGATTGAAAAAGTTCTATCAGTGGCATCATGATTTTTAGCCTGTTTGTTAGTTCATGATAATTTCACATCTTTATTAAACACTGAGCAAAAGTAATCATTCAATTTGTTAGCTATTTGTTCCAGTTTATTGGCAAGTTCACCATTGTCCATCAATGGTCAAACAATAGTTCTATCCTTAATTTTTGGAGTTATTTACATAACCGTAAAAAGATTTTCCATTGTCCTTGTCATAGGCAATTTTGAATTCAGTTTGTTTTTAGACTCCCTGAACTGCTAATTTTTTTTTTAAAGTGTAATTTTGTAAATTTGTACATTATCCTTGGATGGTGTTTTATTAAGCTTAATATAAGCCCTTTCCTTCATTTGTTTGCTTATGGACATACTAAGGTGCGTACTATGGTGTAAGGAGCTAAGAAGGCTGTTGGTCAATATATGCTCCTGCCATTCACCCATAATAGGAAAGAGTATTTCCATTTGAGATATAACTGTCTAGTCATTTTTTAAACTGTTTTTTTTCTCTACTAATTATAATATCCTGTGGTAATTTATTCCATGGGTTCACCACTCTCTGTGTGTAAAAAGATTTTTTTTTAATCGTATTAAACTTTTTTGGTCTCAGTTGCAGGGGGTGGCCCCTTGTACCTAATCTATTATACTCAAGATCTAGTTCATGTATCATATTGTATTATATCATAAGATAGCAGTAGATCTCCTTGTACTCTTCTTGTCTCTAGAGACATGAGATTTAGTTTTTTTAAGCGTTCATTGTATGTCAAAGTGTTAATGTTGTATATTATATTGGTCACCTGCCTCAGTACCCCTTCTATTCTATTTGTAGTACAATGAGTAATTGGTCCCCATACTGGGCTTCCATAGTCCAGTAAAGGTCTCGCATAGGATCTGTAAGTGCATTATCACATTTTCATCCCTACTTTTAAAATTCCATTTTATAGTTCACAGTACTCTTTTTGCCTTTACTACTTGTGCATTGCAATACTTGTCGTATGCTAGTTTTTCTGTGTCTGTTAGAAACATAGAAACATAGACTTTGACGGCAGATAAGGACCGCTTGGCCCATCTAGTCTGCCCATTTCCCTACCTACAGGATAGACCGCAGATCCTAGTTAACCAACAGCCTATTTCTTCCTACCCCCCACAAGAATTGCCTTATGTCTGTCCCATGCATTCTTGAATTCTCCCACAGTTTTAGACCTCACAACCTCCTCAGGAAGGCTGTTCCACGCATCCACTACCCTCTCTGTGAAATAATACTTCCTCACATTGCCCCTGAACCGTCCCCTCTCTATCCTGTTATTCCTAAATCTTTTTCCTCATTTGATTCTCTTAGAGTTTTCTGGTTTAAATGATATTTAGCTTTCTTATGTTGCCTGCCTAAGTGAATAACACAGTTCTTCTCATCATTAAAGCTCATCACTCAAATTTTGGACCATTTTGTTATGGTATCTAGATCCCTTTGGAGTGTCTCCACATCATCTTGTGTTTTTACAATGCCAGTGAGCTTTGTGTCATCTGCATATTTGCTTAGCCAATTGTTGACCAGTTTACCCATATCTGATACAAATATCTGAAACAGGACTGGCTCCAGCACCAATTCCTGCAGCACCCCACTAGTCGCTGCTATAGGTTCTGATGAATGACCATTTATGAAAACCCTTTGGGTTCTACCCTTCATGACTTGACAGAGGGATCTTACATTTTTGTTAAAAAAAAAATATTCAGAAAATGTGGCTGTTCTAGACTTAGCAACCTTTTTTTTAATTATAGTCCAGCACTCCTCAATAGTTTTACTCTTCATGTTCTTTTTCCTATTCTATTTTAGGATCTTTATTCATTACAATGGAATTTGCCTTATTGTAATTTTTTTGCTGTTATGTACCCTGACTTTTGTTTAACATTTTATCAATGCTAAATTCAATCAAATTGTGATTACTGGATCCTAGATTTTCTCTCACCCTCAGATCCTGAACATTATTTAGTATGCTCTTCATGACTGGGTCAAGGATGTTACCTTCCCTTGTAGGATTAAGTATTATTTGTGTTGACCCTTTGTTTAATATGGAGTCCACAAATTTCACTTGCCTACTGATGAAGCTGTCATTTCATCCCAGTTAATGCTGGGAAGATTAAAATAACCCATAATAAGTGCATCTCCCTTTTCAGATGCCCATTCAATTTCTTGTATTAATGCCAAGTTTATATCATTGTCACCATTAGGTGGTCAGTATCACAATTCATTTATTACTTTTCTTTCAATTTTTTATCTAAATTAGATCTGAAGGCTTTCAGTCATTGTGCTATTGATATTAATATCACTCAGTTCACATCTTCCAGTTCAGTTTTAATTTAAACAGCTACACCTCCCCCTTTTTAAGCTGTCAATCCTTGTGCTAGAGCATGAAACCTGGTATTTCCCCGCTCCATTCAATTTTTTTATCACACCAGGTTTCGGTTTACAGTTGCTATATCAAATTATCTTGTTTCAGAATGCACTCACATTCACTTTTTTGTCATACTTAAACTGTGAGCATTTAAACCAGTGTTTTATAACCCCCAGATGCTCTTTGATTTGACCTTTACTTTCATATTGTAACTAACATCAACTTGGTCCTGTTTGTCTCCTGAAGCCCTCTGTGTTCTAGTTTAAGAGTTTGTTAACAGTTTTTAAAATTGTTTTCTCCAGGATAGCACTTCTCCTCTTGTTAAGCTGTAGACCCTCCCTACTGAACAGGTCACAATTATTTTTGTAATTCTCCAAGTTGGCAACATACTTATATTTATTGCTTCATGTCCCTTTTCTTAGCCATTCATTTAAGCACTTGTTTGCCATTTGCTGGCTTCTACTTGCTTTTGGCACTGGGAGGATATCTGAAAAATCTGCTTCATTGCCTTTATTTCCCAGTGTTTCTCCTAGTGTTATATAAACATTTTTATCATCTGAATCAAACTTCTTTTCCATTTCATTAGTTCCAGTGTGGATTACCACCAGTGGTCTTTCCCTAGAATGCTGTACTGCATGGAGCACCATTTTTTATATATCTCTCAAATGAGCTCCTGAAAAACTTCTTGTAGTCCTATCCTCTTAATCAGCTGCATTAATATATTTATCTGTAGATTTTAGTATTGAATCCCCCAACTCAAAAGTTTGTCTTATTTTATTGTTTGTTTAGGTATGTGAATGGGGTGATGTTTTCCTATGCTACACCTGCTGTCTCCTGGGTGCTAGGTTATTGCAGAGGCACATATATTTTGCTTATTGGAGCTTCAAACTGCATAGCCCTCCACCCTTTTAACTTTATGCTTTCTCTTGGCTACACTCCATTCATCATCAAAATCATGATCTTTTCCCCTTTTATGTTTCCTACTTTGATTCTCAAAAGGAGGTCAACTGTTTGCGGTATTGTATTACATTATAATAACTGGTCAGTAATTTCTCTCAATGTACTGACCAGGTTGATATTTTCCATAACAACCAGCTGGTTGTTATGACATTCATGAGCCATGCCAGTCAAACTATGCTGCTGCCTCATTGGCCAACATTCTGTATGTGGGCAGGGCAAAATAGTCTCACAAACTGCTGGAGAAAAATTGCTGGTCTGTTATTATAAAAAATAAAAGATGGGGAGGGTTTTTCATATGAGAATTTAATGCACACCCTCATTGTGGGATGCTTTGATAAACCCCTCGGGCTTCACCCTCGGGGTTTATGTAGCATCCCACAACTCGGGTGTGCATTAAATTATTATATCAAACCTATCCCCATCCATTATTCTCTATTTAATACATAGGATCTTAAAGCTTGGTCTCAGATCCTTGGCACTTACCTGTTTCTAAGTTTACCTGAATCATAGAAAGCAGTCAGTCGAGGTTGGCAATCAACATCAGAAGTTAATATAATAAAAAGTGGGGTTCCCTAAGGCTCTTTCTAGGGCCCCCTTCTGTTCTCCATATTGTTTAATAAACTGCCTTTGGTTTGTAAATACATGCACACTATTCTTTATGCAGATGATGCAGTCTTGTACACCCATTGCAATTATATTAACATAATCAGTTAAAGACTGGACCGTAGCTTCAAATAAATTACAGGAATGCTTCAGGCAAGAAAAAATGGTCTTAAACCTCCCAAAAACACAATCGATGCTCTTCAGCACCAGTCATAGCCTCAAAAATTGACCCCAATGTTTTGTATCAAGGCAGAAATTGGAACCTGCATGGAATAGGTTAACTCCTTTAAATATCTGGGTGTTTATCTGGACCCTACTATGCTTCCTTGATCCCCACATCCAAAACACCTCTGACCTGCTTCATCAAAAGCTAGGCTGCAGTCATGCCTGGAAAAGACAAAGGGGATGGGGGCAATGGATGGGGGCCTTAATGCTGTTAAAATGTTTACATGGATAGTCTAAATATCTGTGGATGGAATGTAAAAGGAGTCAACAATGTGGTTAAAAGAACTAAAATTTTATAAGAGCTGAAAAGAATCAAATGTGACATTGACTGCTCACAGGAGACTAAACTCTCCCATGTGGAACATTCTAAATTCAGAAAAGCCTGGGTGGGGGGTATATGCTGGTTTGCACTGTCAGGTGAAAAAATCAGGAGTTGTGATCCTGTTTAGATGGGGCCTACCATTTTGGGTTACCCAGATGTTTTCAGAGGGGACTGGTAGGTTTGTGAGACTATCAGAGTCTGGGCAGGAAGACTGATACATATAATATCTGTGTACATGCCTACATCACCCACAGGAGAATTCTTCAGAAGGATCTTTCAACATATTGCTTCCCTCCAGGAGGTTTAAGTATTATACCTAGGGGACTGAAACTGTGTGGAAGATCAGGACTTAGATAGAAGTGCCAACAGTAAAACAAGTCTGAGAGCTGGCACAAAGTTATTGAAATTGCTTTGAACAAATGGAGGTTTTGTTGATCCTTGGAGATTACAAAACCCTGCCATAAAGGAATTTACCTTTTACTCCCCATCAAGTAACTCATACTCCCACTTAGACAGGTTGTATACTCAGAAAATGTTCGATCACATGATAGTGGAAACAAAGACACACCTCCTATCTTTATCAGATCATGCATTAATGTTATACAGTTTGGGGGGGACCTTGCATCAAAGAAGCTTGTGTAGGTTAAATGCAGGTTTATTACAAGATAAACATGTTATAGATTCCACAAAAGAAGTTATAAAAAACTTTATAAGAGAGAATGATACAGGAGAAACATATAAGATTTCTATGGGATAGCCTGAAAGCAGTGGTAAGAGAACATGCAAGATCACAGGCAGCCTTTACAAAGAAAAGGCACCAAGAGGAGATTTTAAAGTGGAAGAAAATCTCAGATCCCTGGAGGCAGAACATAAAAAATCACAGGATGTGTCATTCTTAACTAAAATCAAGGAAGCAAAGGGGATGTTAAATACCCTAATATCTAGAAAAGCAGAGAATACAATTAGATTTTTAAATCAAAAGTATTATGCAGGGGGGGAAGGCAGGTCGGTTACTAGCCCTTAGATTTAGTAAACAAGAAGCAGAAAGATATGTTGAGGGGATAAGTAAGGAGGGGAGGGGGAATGAGATAGGTACTAATCCGGAGGAAGTAGTAGAGAAATTCCAAAAGTATTATAGCAAGTTATACAAAAAAGAAAGACAGGAGGATCACAGTGAGAACATGTTTGAATTTCTGGATGGAGTGACACTCCCAAGTCTTTCCAATGAACAGCAACAATTTATAGATGCCGCATTCATGGAAAATAGCATAAAAGAAGTAATGCTATCATTAAAGGCAGGGAAGACCCAGGACCAGGTGGTTTAATTGCAGAATTTTATAAGATGTTCTCTAAGGAACTGTCACCATTGCTCACTAAAGTGTGTAATGTAGCACATAAGGAGGGAGAAATCCCAGAGACCTGGGGAGGGGTGACAATTTCAGTACTGCCCAAACCTAATAAAGAGGGAACTTCCTGTGCAGACTTCTGCCCTATCACCTTATTAAATTAAGATGTAAAAATATTGTCAAAGATGATAGCAAAGAGATACATCCAGACCAAATTGGATTTATCCCAGGGAGACATAGACATGATAACATCCATCTTTTGTTAAATGTTCTGGCAATGGCTGATAAATTACCCCCGAACCACTCAAAACGGTCATTGCAATAGATGTGGAAAATGCATTTGACTGACTAGATTGGGAATTTCTACAGGCCACCTTTATTAAATTTGGGTTTGGTACTAAATTTATAGGATGAATTTCAAGTACATACTGTACCCCAACAGCAAAAGTCAGGGTTAATGAAATATTCTCCCAAGAGTTCAAAATAGAGAGGGGAACAAGGCAGGGATGCCCTCTATCTCTATTACTCTTTGCTTTGAGTATGGGACCATTGGCAGCTAAAATTCATCAAGACTCGGAGTGTAAGGGTATCAGGGTGGGTGGGGAGGAAATGTGCATCTCGCTCTATGCAGATGATACCTTATTATATGTATCAGATCCTGAGAACACATTACCATACATAACTAAGTTATTGTCACAGTTTGGTAGCATATCAGGCTTTAAAGTTAATGAGTCTAAAACAGAAATGCTGCCACTTGATGGTCAGAGGGGGGTTAGACCTTAGGACATTTTAAATGGGCTAACACAAGAGTTAGATATCTAGGGGTTTGGATCACAAGAAATATTAAATAGCTAGTCCAAGTAAATTACCTGAAGTTGCTCAAAAAGGTGCAGGTGGATTGTGGCAGGTGGAAAGAACTTCTGCTGTTCCTTATGGGAAGGGTTGAAGTAGTTAGAATGAATCTACTACCAAGGTTCTTGTTCTTCTTTTCCTCAGCCCCTTTTAGATCCCCCTCCACATTTTGGAAAGAACTCAAAATTTACCCTGTCTCGATTTGTATGAAGTGGCAAGAGGCCTAGAGTGAGATGGGCAGAGGGCTGGCTCTTCCAGATTTTAAAAGGTACTTTTTGGTGGGACAAATAAAACATATCATTCCCACATGAGAGGGGGTTAGAAACCCTTGTGGGTAGAACTGGAAAAAGAGACAAGAAGTATGGGAAAAGTAGGGGATATGGTATTTATTGATCAGAGAAATTTGAGTCTACTGGACTCTCCCAATCCATTGGCTCATGGATTTAAAAAGACCTGGATAGAAAATCTGCTCAAGATTAGGCCTAAAACTCAGCTTGGTAAAGGATACTCCCTTAAGAGCATGTTTAGACTTTTTGCCACTTAAAATATCAGGTGGTTTGAAGCAATGGAATTTAAAGGGGCTTTCAACAATAGCCCAATTCTGGGAAGGAGGGAAGCTTAGATCTTATGCACAAATGGGTAGGGACTTCCATTTCTCTGTAGGAGACTTTTTCCATTTTCTGCAATACAGGAGTTATTTACAGGATCCAAACAGGAGCGCACAATTAAGCACAGACCCCAACCCATTGAAAGTACTATTGACATAAATAATAAAGGGATAAGATAACAAATGGATAGTATCCAGAATTTATAGTTTGCTATTAGAACTGAAGGAGGAAGAGACAAAATCCAAAAAAGACAGATGGGAAGCAGAAGCCCAGGTGGCATTGTCTGAAGAGGATTGGGCAAAGATCTGGTTAGGAATTTCAAGGACAACATTCTCTCCCTTCCGGAAGGATTTTACATAGAAACAGAGAATTTAATGGCAGATAAGGACCGCTTGGCCCACCCAGTCTGCCCATTTCCATACCTAATGGATAAGCTGCAGATCCTAGTTAACTAGCAGCCTACTTCTTTCTACCCCCACCCCCTAGAATTGCGTTATGACTGTCCCATACATGCTTGAATTCAACCACTGTTTTTGACTCCACAACCTCCTCCGAAGCTGCCCCATGCATCCACACAACCCTCTGTGAAAAATACTTCCTTACATTACCTCTGAGCCGCCCCCATCTTCAAATTGTGCCCCTTGTTCTTGCACACCTCTTTTTTTGAAAGATGCTACCCTCTTGGACTTTGTTGATTCCCTTGAGGTACTTGAAAGTTTCTATCATGTCCCCCCTCTCCCTCCTTTCCTTGAGACCATACATATTAAGCTCCTTTAGTATCTCTCCATATGTCTTCTGGTGCAGACCCTGCACCATTTTAGTTGCCCTCCTCTAGACAGCTTCCATCTTGTCTATGTCTTTGTGGAGATTAGGTCTCCAGAACTGCACACAGTACTCCAGATGGGATCTCACCAGCTGACTGTACAGAGGGATAACAACTTCCTGTTTTCTACTGGTGATGCCTCTCCCTACGCATTCCAGTATCCCCCAGCCCTCCTTACTTCCTACATTGCTTGCCCACCTTTAAGTCATCTGATATGTACTAACCTCGTCCTTTCCATTTTTGTTGTTACAGTATCTCACCCCCATTGTGTACTCTTCCCTGAGTTTTTGTTTCCCAAGTGCATTACCTTACTTCTTAGCATTGAATCTAAGCTGCCATACATTTGACCATTTCTCTAATCTTGCCAAGTCCCTTCTCATCCTTTCCACCCCACCTTGTGCATCAACTCTGTTGCAGATCTTTGTGTCATCTGCAAAGAGACATACTTTTCCTTCTAGTCCCTCTGCAATGTCGCTTATAAAGACACTGAAGAGGACTGGTCCTAATACTGAACCCTGTGGTACCCCACTAGTAACCCGCTTTCTTCAGAGTGGACTCCATTTACTATTACCCTATGTCCTATTCTCCAGCCAATTCTTTACCAGGCTATCATCTTGGGATCCACTCCCAGGCTGGCTAACTTGTATATTAATCTTTTGTGTGGGACTGAGTCAAATGCCTTGCTAAAGTCTAGGTAGGCCATGTCCACAGCCCCTCCCTGATCTACTACTTTGGTCACCCAGTCAAAGAAATCTTTTAGATTCGTCTGGCATGACCTTCTTGCTGTGAATCCATGCTACCTTGGGTTCTGTGCTCCTGTGGCCTCTAGGTATTTGACAATTCTTTTCTTCAGAAGTGATTCCATCATTTTCCCTATCAATGAGGTTAAACTTTCAGGTCTGTAGTTTCTTGCTTCTGCCCTGCTCCCACTTTTGTGAAAGGGAATTACATCTGCCCTCCTCCAGTCCTCAGGTACCTGAAGAATATTAATTTTCCTAAGGAATCTGCTTCAATCCAAAGACAACTGTAAATTGTAAGGTTCACCTCCCTCTGTTGTGAGCACAACTCGCTTTCTTGCAAATCCTAAATCCACTGTTGCAGCTTACAGCCAGAGGTAGCTTCACCTGAAGAATTTTAGATGGAGAGTGGTGATTAGACATTTTCGTACTCCAACTGTCTCAAAATATTTGGGGACGGGTTACTCTGACAGGTGTTGGAGGAACTGCCAGGAGTTGGGTACTCCATATCTTTTGGACTTGCCCAAGGGTAGAAGTATTTTGGGAAGGGGTAAGAAGTGAGGCAGAGGAGGTCTTCAGACATCCACTGCCATTGGAATTTCAAAGATGGGTTTTGGAACTTCCCCCACTTGGACTGAACTCCAACTCTCAAAAGTATTTGTTTTATATAGTGGCGGCAACTGCCTTAAAAACCATAACACAAAAATGATTAACCCCCACTTTACCTACAACAGAAGCTTGATAAGATAATTGCCAAAGGATAATGATCATGGAAAGAATGACAGCCAGGATTCGGCATCAGAAAGACAAATTCATAAGCAGATGACTGCCTTTCTTCCATTATATGACCAACAAACAAGGGAAAAATGTCATACACATTCTGGCTGAACAAGATATGTAATGCTGTGTTCTCCCTTCCTGGGTTCCTCTCCAGTGCCCCACCTCCCATAGTGGAGTTTAGCAGGGTAGTACTCTGCCCTTAGTTCTGTCTTCAAAATAAGAGTTAGTTCCTAGGCATGAAATGTCTGTTATTTTTATGACATTAATTAATTTAATTTATTGTTTGTAAGTGACAGATCGGTGTTGCCAAGAAATATTATCACAAAGAAACATGGAGAAAAGTACAGTAAAAGGTAAAGACTGATGTACTGTACATTTTTGTTGATTATTGTATGTCAGATATTGTCTACCTTTTTGTCATAATGTGTTTATGTAATGGTTGTATGTGTTTTCTCAAGCAAAAACTTCCAATAAAATATAATTAAAAAAAAAAAGCTAGGGTCCACGTACAGAATCTGCAAATATTTAGCTCCCAAATCCAGTATCAGAATAACCCAGGCAAACATGCTCCCCACACTGGACTATAGTTCCCTGATCATTCATGCTTCCAGCAAAACAGTGCTATAGAAAAAGCACACCCTTTATTACAAAACTGCAACATTTGCTTCCAGCAGTATCAGTAAAATGCACTATTGTATCTCACTACTTTCCTTGAACTGGCTACTCCCCAAGCTCAAAGCCTGCCTAGCATTTGCCAGGTTCATCAGAAAAATAATTTGCACAAGTGCCCCTACTTACTTAACTCAGCAGATCACATTCATCAATATACCCTCCTCCTGCTCAGCCTCAGACAATATCATCACCATCCCTTTGTTCCATACAAACCTAGGACAACCTACTTTTTACTACCAAGCCACCTCAATCTGGAACTCAATACCCCCCCATTAAAAAGACTTCAACAATCTCTGCCTTCACTAAGATGCAGAAAGACTGCTGCTTTACACTTAATGTCTGTAATTGCTTTGGCTAATCTCCCGCCTGAATATCCTTCATATATGTATCCTCATACACTGTTTGTTTTAAGCTATTGTATCTTGCACCTCCTGCATTGTTGTCACACTGTCTATCTGTACTGCTTTTGTTCTTTCTGTATGTACATACCAATTACTATACCTCAGTCCATTGCCATGGATGTACCAGTATATGTACCAATTACTGTAATCTGCTCCCTCGGTACCTAAGCTCAGTAAATCATGTCATTTACTCTATTCATGCAATTGTACCCTGGTTGTGACTGAAAAAGGTGCTTGTTACCAGTGCACTTACCTGGTTACCAAAGCTGAAATAAAATAACATAAATTATACAATGGCAAGAAAAAATCCTGTCCTCTGATTGGTCAGTCTTGGGCTGGACCCATGATGTTATCCCAATATAACATCATGGGTCTAGTCTCAGCCTCACTGTGAACCTGTAGATGATTTGTTTCTGCTTGATTGTTTCATCTTCTCTTAAAAAACAAAAATATTTTTCTTCACATAATCATCTTTAAAAATATTTTTTATTCTGTATAACAACGAGCCATTGTATATTAGCAATAATGCCCTCCAGGGTGTGTGTCATTTGGGATAACGTCACGCCTCAGTAGTTGGATGCACTCGGCCTGCAGCCTCATGCCCAACCACCTGAGGCATGATGTTATCCCAGCATGACACACACCCCGTCAGGCATTATTGCTTAAATAAAATATTGAGTGCTACTAGTATTGTGAAAAGGTTTATCAATACATGTCAATACCCTAATCATAATGTAAGAGTGCTTCAGTTTACCAAGTTCCAATTTCTAACTCCAATTTTGTTCGTTTTAGGTCTTTTACTTTGATACACTGTTTTAAAATAAAAGCTGTGAATCCAGAGCTTTATTCCTTATTGAACTTATTACAAGCAATACAAAGTAGTCCTAGTTCTCCATTTCCTAACAGAATTCAATCCATATACTTTTTCTTTTTTTTTTTGGTTGTTCTTGGATAATGCTCTTGCTTGCACTTAAGCCTTAAAAATAATATAATTTAGTACAAACTCATTACTAGGTTTATGGGCAGTTTCTGGCCCTATGTCTACCTCACACAGACACAGGCAGACATACATTACCTCTGCCTGTGTCACACCATACTCACAGTCATGCTCACTGCAGCCTTTACGCTTGAGAAACTGGAAGTAATGTAAATTATGTAATATGCACTTCTGGTCCAAGCACTCACAGCATGGTGAATGTATTTGCTAACAATTGGATTAATTAGCTCTATACTACAGTCACCAGTCACCAATGACACACTCGCTAAAACAGTAAAATTAAAAAGTTTAGTAGCCCTCAGATAGGCTATCAGACATGTATAGGCTGGTGCAGTGCTCTAGGACCTCCATTATCCCACAATGTTTCCTCCTGGAGATAGACAGGATAGAAGGGGGATATTTTTGTAAGTTTTTTTTCTTACTTTAAATGTTACACAGACACAAAGTGGCACAGCAATATGCCATGCTAAATCACAGCCTCAGGCATGACTCTCTGCATTGCTATTGGTCTTTATGCTCATTAAATCAGAAGTGATGTAATACACACTTGCAGTCTGTGCATTCCCAGAAAGGTTAATGTATTTGCTAAAAATGGGCTTATTTAGCCCTATAGTGTAGTCCCAAATGGCAAACTTCCTAAAAGCCAAAAGCAGAAGGAAAGATGATCCAGTGAACTACACACCAGCCAGCCTGACAACTACCATGGGAAAGGTAATGGATTACATACTAGGGGAAGATCTGTTGAGTTCCTAGAATGTAATGGGTACAAGACTCCATGCAGCAGGGGTTCATGAAGGGAATGTCTTGCCAGATTAATATCTTTTACTTTGTCACCTGTGTGCCAAGGGTGTCTGACAAGAGACAAGGTGCTCAGTTTTCAAAGCCCCATGAATCCAGTAAGCTCCTAGTGGGCCAATTGTTTGGCGTATGGGGCTTGTGGCATTAACCCAGCCAGTGATCAGGATTTTCAATCCCAAGAGCCAAATGCTACAAGTTAGACTAGGTTTTCCCTGCTCTAACTTGTGCCATTTGGGGGACCCATTTTACAGGGCTTGTGTCAAATATTTGGCACACGCTGCCATAAATCATTAAATGTGTTGCAACTGCACCCAATGTACTAAAGCTGGGTGCAGTTGTATCAAAGGAGTTTGGCGCGGCTGCATCAACAAATGGGGTTGACACAGGGTTTGATGCAAGCCCTGCATCAACCTTTAAAAATCGAGCCCAAGCAGTCAATATAGTACACTTTGATTTTAGTAAGGCCTTTGACTCGGTCCCACAAAGAAGGCAGATCAAGAAGATTAGAAACTTGGAGGTGGAGGAAAAGTTGGTGAATTAGGTGGAAAGCTGGCTATGGGGAAGGATGCAAAGGGTTGTAGTAAATGGGGATTTCTCCGAGGTAAGGAAGGTTATTAGCAGAGTGCACGGGGATTAGTACTGGATTCTGTTTTTTTTTTTTATCTGTCCATTTGTGATATAGGGAAAGGCATAAATGGCAAGGTCTGCTTCTCTGCAGAAGACAAATGTCTGTGCAAGCGCTGACATGGAAGAGGGAATTAGGGCACTCAGGGATAATTTGGGAAGGCTTGAGTAATGGTCAAATATCTGGTAGCTGTGCTTCAGTGCAACAAATTGCAAGGTTATGCTCATTGAAAAATGGAACCCAAGGTTGTAGTATGAAATGTGGGGCTCTGGTGGTGGTTCCAGTGTTGGAATTCATCAAGGTGGAAAAGTGCCTAGGTGTAGGTTCTGGTGTTTGAATTCACCAAGGTGGAAAAGTACCTAAGGGTCATGATAACAAAATTAATAAAATCCACAGCATACTATAATAGAGGTGTGGGAAAAGAGGACAGGATGTTAGGATGCATAGGTGGGAGATCAATATCAGAAGTCGGAAGGTAATCCTCCCACTGTATAGGTCATTGGTGAGACCGTATTTGGAGTACTGTCCAAGGTACTGGAGTTCACACCTAAGGTAAAGCTTTGACAAAATGGAACAGTGCAGCACAGGGTAGCCAGGATGGTCCAGGGACCTGGGGGCATATGATACAAGGAGAGGCGGTAAACCCTTCAGAAGTAGAGGCAAAAGGGTGGCATGGCCAAAACATACAAGTATTTGCACGAGATAAACAGGTCTGATGTCAAGGAAATCTCTCCTTGAGTTCAAGTACAGGGACAATTCACTCAAATGTAAAGGGTGGTGGATTCAAGAAAGATATCCATAAACACATTTTCATGGGAACAGTTGTGGGCAAGTGGAACAAGGTACTGGAAGAAGTGGTAAGGGCCAGATCAGTGAGCAGTGTCAAGGGGATATTGATAGTCTAAAGCTCTTCATCAGAAGAGGGGGAGCAGTAACAAAGAGTCCTGTCAGCCACTAGCGCCAGAGCAGAGTACATAGGGAGTGTGGGCAGACTGGATGAGCTGGCAGGCCTTTATCTGCTGACAATGTATATGCAACCCCCCCACATGAAGAAGTCCCTCACTTCATGTACTTAGGTATTTGGCTAGATGAAATTTGGATTCCGCCTAGCACTCTCTTACTGTCTGCACTCACATTTCTTCACCAGTGCTACTATGGGACTGACGTGTCCACTGCTAAGTTCCATGGATTGTATCTCACTACAAGTGCTGGATCAACTTGTAACCCTAGACTGTATCAGTTACATACTCTCTGTGTAAGCTGGGTCTACCTTACCCTAGACAGCTTTGCTTTTTTTAAACTCTGTGCACTGTAATTCACTATGTACAGTAGTTGTTTTACTCCGTTTCTTGATGTGGAGCCATTGCAAATGAGTCTCTGACTCAAAGGTTGTAAATCCGATTGTGAAATGTATGTATGTATCCTGAAGTGTATAGACCAGGGCCTGTTCACTGCAACTATCTTTTGTCAACCTTTCCAAATCAAAAGACCATGGCCCACCTGACCGACCTAGACAAATGGGTAAAGGCCAGTAATTCTAACCTCACTAGCAGTTGGTTCCATTCCATCCACTGTGGAGTTCCAGAGGGTATTATTTTGTGTCAAATCCTCTTCTTCATCCTCTTAAATGACCTCCCCACTGTATGTGTCTCCTCACAGATTCATATGTATGTTGATTTAACAGTACATTTTGCATCAGGTGCCTAACTCCTTAAGCTAGACTCATCTTCTGGGACAGTGACAATGTCCAGTGATGATTCCATTTATACCAGCTTTCTCAAAGTGTCAAAAATGCATTTTTATAACCTTTGAAACCAAACTGAAGATCACTAGTCTACCCTGTCCCCTTGTCTTTATATTTCTCAAACATGCCCCCCTCCCCTCATGACAGGTCCCTCACTTCATGTACCTAGGCATCTGGCCAGATGAAATCTGGATTCCTCCTACAATTCCACATTCATGCAATGAATAGGGTGGGTAGATTGGATGGGCCTTTTTCTGCCACCACTGTCTATGTACAATATAAATATAACTTTTCTGCTGTCAAAACAATACAAAACTTCAGCCCAAGATCGGTGCACTGCATCACAACAAATCCTGCCTTCAACTCCTGATCTGCTGCAAGATTATCCTCAAGATGCTCCTAACCAGTACACATCTCTGCAGACTCAGTCTACAGTGCTGCCTTCTAATCTACCCTTGACAGGCTGGCGTTGAAACTCTCTTCCACTGTTTCTGTTGTTTCATACTCATTTGTTCTCCTCACATCCACCACCGTTACTTTTACTAGAATCTTGCTCTCTCTTTTTTAAGGATCAATGCCTTTCTCACTGGTCTACTTTTCTTGCTAAATAGTGGTTTCCTTCCTTGCCCTGCTATCTCTTTTCACTTCTAACCCCCTCACTCTTCCTTATTCTAACTCTCTCCTTTTGTCTGGTCTCAGTCCTCTGCTGCAAACCTTTGATGGCCAATGCCTTCTGCTCCTGCTTCCCCTGCCACTTCTGAAATAGCCTCCTCCATCCTATTTGCTCCTCCCCCACCCTTTTAAAACCATCCTCAAGGATCATTTGTCACCCCTTCCCCGGTGTCTGAAACTAGCCATACTGCACTAAAACTTCCCCCATTCTTCTCCCCTTTATGTCCCTCTCCCTGTCTGGCTGCTGCTTCTTTCTTTCCAGCCTAACTGTTTATTACCATTACAGCCTTGTGTCTGCACTTTATGTCTATCCAGCCCATCTACTCCAAATAGTTCACGAAATGGCACTGTATTTACTTTCATTTTGTTGTATTTATTTTTCATTGTAATTACATTATTTGACTCTAGTACTGTAACTTTTTGACCATGTTCATTCTGGGTTGCTGTTTTTATTGCAATGATTGTAATTGCACAACACAATATTAATTGCGTACCATTACTGACATTTTCCTCATTATCTGCCCTCTAGGTCTCACCTGGAAATAAGGTTGACTCAGTATCACATTTCTGGATAAGATTTGAAATAAAATGGACCACAAAATGTTCTGTGTCACTTTGGAGAAATGCACTACATGGCCACCAAAATGGTAGCCTATATTCAGCAAGTTACTGTTTGTACTGCTTAAATCTTAGTAAATAGCTTGTTTGGCTACCTGAACAATAAGCAGTGAAATAAAAAAAATGCTTTGTCAATTCGAAACATATATTTGATTCCCTTGAATTTAGTTTTTGCCACTTAAACATTTATTTGGAAGTGATGGGGTAAGATTTTGAGAACACCCCCTCACCCACCAACCCACCCACCTGGGGCTTTGCATAATGATTCTTTCACATTCCCAAGATTTGTAATGGAAAGTTAGATCACCACATCTAACATTTGAGTGAAAGTGCTGCAAGTTGTGACACTTTTGACTCCACTTGCATCAAAAAGTGACCCTTTTGTGATGTAAGCAGTTATAAAGCATGGAAACTGTAACATCTATGTCTAAACCACAGAAAACAGCATTCAGTGGTTTTGAAACATTTAGCATGATGCAGGCTTTGCTCAACATTAGAACTTGTTCAACATTGGGAGGGATATGATGTGCCTAGGGTCCCTTCCTACCTAACATTACTATGTTGCTATGCTACTATTTTTATTTTATGTTATAGAATTACTATTTTTATCCTCTTGTTTTCATTCAGTTTTTAATAACTACAGTCACTCCTACATGAATTGTATTGCTGTTTTTTTTTGTTCATTTTGTCATCTTTAGTGCAACACTCTCTGTTAAGTTTATTTTTAGGTATCCGCATTGCCTCCAAGGTTTTATACATGTATTTATGTATGAATCAAATGAGTTGTTTCCAATGTTTTAAGCAGCAGAAAGAAACCTGAAATTAAAAAGTCTTGCTATAAAAATATTTATCTTAATTACTAGTAAAAGGTTGATTTAAAATGCACTGCAATTTAGCAGTAAGTGTCAAAGAGTAGGAGTAGAACAAATGCAACTTACCTTAATTTTTTTCCTCCTTCTGCTATTTTGGTTTTATTTAGAAAGCCTTCTTTATCCACATGCTGTTGACAAATGAGAACATTTTTATTTAGAAGTTACAAAGTACACACATATTACAAAATGTCCTTAATCAAATATTATTCATCAGTAAGAGATGTGTGTGCAGATTTGTTCTGATATTCTCTTGTCACTTTCTTTTTACACTAAAGATCACTCCCCTGTGACAGACCAGGAAATTATCTTTGACTAAGTCTACCTATCCCAGTCATTAGATTTTAAATAAATAAATAAATCATGGGAAAAATAATGTACTCTTTATAGGGTCTCCCTATCACTGTTCAAAAAAACATGTTTGCAACTAATTATTCCCTCAGGAAATTGACCACAGTATGTCATACCCACTTCAGACTGTGTGTGTGTGTGTGGGGGGGCATTGATTTAGACATTAGAGATTTGAGATTTTTATTTGTTTTTATATGTTGGTTGTTTTCATTATTGTCCCTGTTTTTGTCTTGTATTTATGTACTTGCAATGTTGTTGTAAGGTGCCCTGAGCCTTTGGGGAACGGTGCCCAAAACAAATAAAATCTACTACTACTATGTTTAATACCAGTCATGCTCAACCATCCTGGGCTATGGTGTCCTTCATGGTTTTGTTCTCTCATCTGTATTATTCATGGGTTATATGCTGTTAATGGATAATATCATAATGTGATATAGCACAGATGCACAGCTATATGTGTATTATTTGCTCCTGACAGTTGGAGTTCAGTGCTAGTATTACTTCAGTGTATTTTAGAAATCAGTGTTTTTAATTAAGCCATAGAAAAGTGATGGCAAAGAAGGCTTCACAGTCTACCCAGTCTACCCTGTTGTTCTACCTTGGTGAGGTGAGATAGCCTTCAACAGGTAGGTGCTCAACACTAGTGAGATAGAGTTACTGCTGGTCAGCCATGATATGCAGGTATTAGCACTGCAGCATGGACTCAAGCTTTCTTTTGATGGGGTTTGACTTAAGGCTAGTAGTGAAGTCTGTGGTCTGGGAGTAGTCCTTGACAGATGACTGGTATTTGAGTCCAAGATGTTGGCTATGGTCATTGACTTCTTTTATCATTATAACAAAATATCCAGACTTTTCCCTATCTTGCCCTTGCTGGTCTGCACACACTAGAAACATAGAAACATAGACTTTGATGGCAGATAAGGACCTCTAGGCCCATCTAGTCTGCCCATTTCCCTACCTACAGGATAGGCCGCAGATCCTAGTTAACCAACAGCCTATATCTTCCTGCCCCCCACAAGAATTGCCTTATGTCTGTCCCATGCATTCTTGAATTCTCCCACAGTTTTAGACCCCACAACTTCCTCAGGAAGGCTGTTCCATGCATCCACTACCCTCTCTGTGAAATAATACTTCCTCACATTGCCCCTGAACCGCCCTCCTTCTATCTTTAAATTGTGTCCCCTTGTTCTTGCAAGTCTCTTTTCTGAAAGATGCTACCCTCTTGGACTTTGTTGATTCCCTAGGTACTTGAAAGTTTCTATCATGTCCCCCTCTCACTTCTTTCCTCAAGGGTATACATTAAGCTCCTTAGCTCTCCTCATACGGCTTCTCTTGCAGACCCTGCACCATTTTAGTTGCCCTCCTCTGGACTGCTTCTATCCTGTCTATGTCCTTGTGGAGATGGGGTCTCCAGAACTGGACACAGTATTCCAGATGGGGTCTCACCAACTGTCTGTACAGAGGGATAACAACTTCCTGTTTTCTGCTGCTGATGCCTCTCCTAGACATTCCAGTATACCCCGGCCCTCCCTACTGCCTTCTCACATTGCTTGCTAACCTTAAGGTCATCTGATATGATTACCCCAGGTCCCTTTCCTGTTTTGTTGTTGTTACTACCTCCCACCCATTGTGTATTCTTCCCTGGGTTCTTGTTTCCCAGGTGCATTATTTTGCACTTTTTGCATTGAATCCTAGCTGCCATATGTCTGACCATTCCTCCAACCTTGCCAAGTCCCTTTTCATCCTTTTCACGCCTCCTTGTGTATCAATCCTGTTGCAGATCTTTGTGTCATCTGCAAAAGGTATACTTTTCCTTCCAGTCCCTCTGCAATGTCACTGATGAGACATTAAAAGGACTGGACCCAATACTGAACCCTGCGATTTCCCACTAGTAACAGCCCTTTCTTCAAGAGTGGACTCCATTTACAATTACCTTCTGTGTCCTGTTGTCCAGCCAATGTTTTACCCAGGCTACCACCTTGGGGCCCACTCCCAGGCTGGTTAATTTGACTAATAATCTTTTGTGGGACTGTGTCAAATGCCTTCATAAAGTCTAGGTAGGCCATGTCCACAGCCCCTCCCTGGTCTACTACTTTGGTCACCCAGTCAAAGAAATCTATTAGATTAGGTCTGACATGACCTTCCCACTGTGAACCCATGCTGCCTTGGATCCTGTGCTCCACTGACCTCTAGGTACTCAACTATTCTTTCCTTCAGAAGTGACTCCATCACTTTCCCTACCACAGAGGTCAGACTGACAGGTCTGTAGTTTCCTGCCTCTGTCTTGGTCCCACTTTTGTGAAGGGAATCACATCCGCCTTCCTCCAGTCCTCGGTACTACACCATCCTCCCATGATTTATTAAAAGAGTAGCCAGTGGTTTCACTAGTTCCTTCTTTAGAATTCTGGGTGAATTCCATCAGGACCCATTGCTTTGTCCACCTTCAGTTTAGGAGTTCTTGCAGAACCCTTTCTTATGTGAAAGGACTGGGATCGACCCCCCCTATCAAGAGTGCTTCTGTTAATTGGATTAGGCACTTCCCCCTCTTCTTTTGTGAATACTGAGCAGAAATATTCTTTCAGTATTCGGCTTTTTCACTGTCCCCTCTGCCCACCCACCGTTCATTCTATTCAGCCTCACTATCCCTCCCTTTGTCTTTCTATGCTCCCTGATGTACCTATAAAAGGTTTTATCCCCCTTCTTAACTGAGTTGGCTATCTTTTCCTCAGTTTGGGCCTTTGCTATTCTGACTTCCCCTCCCTGCTTCTTTCTGCCTTAACTGGTACAGCTGTCTGTCCTGCTCCTTCTGTGTTTCCTTATACTTCCGGAATGCTATCTTTTTTCTTCCTGACTTTCACAGCCACCTCTCTTGAGAACCATAGTTGCTTTTTCTTTCATTTTGATTTGTTTATTTGCTTCACACAAAGGCTTGTTGCCTCTGTGATGGCAGTTTTGATAATTCCCCATTGTTGTTCCACACCTCCTTCTAGCCTGTTTGCTAGTGCTTTTCTGAGGCACTCTCCCATCTTGCCAAAGTCAGCCCTCCTAAAGTCCAGTACCCTCACTTTTGTATGGCTTGACTCTGTAGCTGAGTTTAACGTGAACCACACTGTTTGATGGTCACTTGTCCCCAGATGGCAACCCACTTCTAGATCTGAGATCCTCTCACTGCCCCGTTGAGAGTATGAGGTCTAAGATTGCTCCCTCACGAGTGGGTTCAAACTAGTTGTCTAATGCCTGCCACCTGTATGGCGTCAAGAATGGCCCTGCTCTTGGATGTGGCTGCAGCAAATGTGCTCCAGTTAACATCTGGCATATTCAGGTCTCCCATCAACAGTATCTCCCTTTCTCTGCCATTCTAAGAATGCCTTCCATCATATCCTTGTCTATTCCTTCCCCTGACATGGGGTCTGTACACAACCCCTGTGCGGATTATGGTGCCTTCCAGTCTCCAAGGTGACCCACAGTGCCTCCTCTCCTCCCTGTTTACTCTTTTGTTCAGTTGCTTTTATCCCTTCCTTTACATAGAGAGCTACTCCTCCCCCTCTTCTCCCCTGCCTGTCTCTCCGTAGGTTATGTACCCTGGTATGTTAACATCCCAGTCATGGTTCTCTGTGTACCATGTTTCTGTGACTGCTACGATATCCAGGCATCCCTCTTCCATTAAGGCCACCAGCTCAGGGAGCTTGTTGCCCAGACTATGGGCATTGGTACTCATTACCCTCCATTTTCTGATGGCCTTACCCCCTTTTGCCCCATCTCTGTCCTTCTTGCCTTTGTCACTTTCTCCGTTTACCACTGCCCTTCTCCCTATCGACACCTCCATGTTTGGTGTTTGCCACCTACCGTGATTGTTTGGGGGCTGGGATTTTCCTGCTACTTTCCAGTGCCTCCCCTTGGCTAGTTTAAAAGCTTGCCAATGAAGCATTTAAACCTATCACCTAGGATCCTGGTTCCCTCCTGGACAGATGCAGCCCATCATGCCAGTATAGGCTGCATCACTCCAGGTGGACCCCAGTCCCCAATGAAGCCAAATCCCTGAGCTCCACACCAGTTTTTCAACCACTGATTGAATCCCATGGTACGGAACACCCTAGCCTCTCCTATGCCATAGATGGGTAGCACCTCCGAGAAGGTTACCGTGCGTGCTACTTGACTAAGGCCCCTCCCCAAGTGCAGGCTTTTGTTTCCTCAAGACATGATTACTGCAGTATGCTCTACAAAAGCATGTTTGGTAGTCTCATCTGACACCTACAACCTGTCCAGAATGCTACAGTTACGGTGTTGAGGTCAGAGCATATTTCTTCTTCACTATATGCTCTCAGCTGACTACCCATAAGATTGCAGATTGACAACGGGGTTCTTGAGTTAATTATAATGCCTTGAATGGATTGGGTCCTTAAACACATCTGTGATCTTCTGATCCCTACACAGAGGCCAGGATGATGAGGTCTACAGGCCAAGGCCAGCTGTGTGTACTCTCATCAAGATTTGAGTCCACTGGCAACTTAGGTTTTATGGTAGCTTCCCCAGTCCACAGGAGCTCACTTGTCATGGATCTCAGACTCTGTCCTTTCTCTGAGCTCCTTCATATTTGAATTGCAAGATACCTTATGAAGAATTGTTTCCCCTAAAGGACTTCAGAAGACAATTCTTTTCTCTGACATGCTGTAAATAATATGCACCACATAAGCACTTTACATACATAAAATATTAAACTAATAGTATGTATAGATTTTATTGATAACTTTCCACATCCCCTACTTTTTTGCATTATCTGCACTGTTTTAATGCATAATAATGTTGTATTATCATTTTTCAGTGCTCTGAGTCAGTGGAAAGGTGTTCTTTTGAATAAAACAACTTACGGATAACTAATCACAATGATATATTGTGTTAATTTTTCTTTATGTACCATATATACCTCCACTTATTCTTTTTCCCCAGAATATATCAGGAAACAAGCTGATCTTTCAGCATGCTCACCTTCCTGTGAAACAATTTTAAATAACTAAATCACAGGATCTATAGAGAATGGTCATTTTGTTTGCCATGGCTCTAGGAAATTTTCCCTACCTACAGCCCTTATTTGAACAAACAATCCATTCTTGATCTACACAGAACACACCCTGGAAACACACTGTTATTTTGCCATTCAGCAGTGAATGTTGAGCTGACTGATAAGTCGACAGTTTAGGAAGATATTAAGAGTGATGCACAAAAGCAAGTTCTGTTGAAACTGATAATGTCAAATTTTTGGCATACTTGTATTAAGCGTGCATAATTGCAAAGAAAAAAAATTATGAGTGAAAAATCATTCACTGCTCCTCAGTATGTTCATTTTTCTATAATAGATTATCATGCAATACTGTATAAGCTAAACATTCTAATGCCCAATTTATTAATTAAAATTGTCAGTATTTTAACATTTAAAACCTTTAGTTAAAGAACATTTAATTAAACCATTTACCAAGCCCACAGTAAGTATCCTGGTATAACTAAACTGTGGTATGTTAGCTCTTGGTTGGACACTGAATCAGCATCCCAGATGGGCCATGCAATAAATGTGCAACAACAATTGCTTAACATGCAGCTTAATTAATATTTGGTGCAATGGCTGTCCTTTATTATGCCTCATAATTTTGGAGAATGCTGTTTAATCTCTTGCTGACATCAAAATACATAATAGATGAACGATAAAGGGCTTAAATAATAAATAGCATTGCTTATCTATTTACATTGGACAGTATTTATCTTATATTTTAATGCGGAGACCCTTAGTCATGCATTAGGAACATATGAGGTACTGTATAACTGATACATTGTCCTAACCAGCAAGAAATATACTGTATAAAACTAGGATACGCCTAATCCATATTTCTCTGTAATACTTACAGATTGCTTTCCAGCAGCAGTGATTTCAGACAAGTTGTGCTGAGAGTGATTCCTTCTGTGACGCGAGATCTGCACACAAAGAAACAAAATGATCCTTGTCATCTCTCTTTCATAACACAATTTTAAAGCAAATCTCACAAGTCTGAGTCAGCATTAAATTTAAATTCATACTTCATCATGTGTTTTCTTCTTAGGGTCTAAGCCACAAAAGTAATTTTAAGTCCTCCTCTCTGATCATGTGGTGGTCCCTACATATCCTCAGCTGGCTCTTATCTCTCAGGGAGAGTGTTCCTGACCCATTCCACAGCTCTGCATGTGCCAAGGGGCATGCCATCCCACAATTAAATCCTCATTATGAGTAGGCACAGTGTATGGCCTCAGGTGGGCTCACATACTATGTACTATAAAGGGAATCTCTTGTGTGCCTCCTAGTGTAACACCCACCAGCACTTCTGTCCTATCTTTACCATCAAGGGATAAAGCAAGCCAACAGAACCTCTTGTGAGAGGTACTGGCAAGCATGAACTTTCTTCTTTCTCTATAAAAACTGTACACCTGCAAAAGGAACATATAACTCCTTGAAGGACTGCCATATTCCACAAGCCACTGCTCCACATGGAGCATGGGATCCACTCTATGTCCAACTTAGGGAATTGATTGGGTGCCTGTTGTCTGCTCCTCCCCCCCCCCCGAATGCCCCCAGGCACTGTAGGGACCATTATACTCATGTATTGAGGCAATGGGAGGCTCTGGATTCTGCAGTATATGGAGACCACTGAGGTGAGGATTAGGCAAGAAACAAGCAAATCACACATAGACTGGCTCTGTTGTGAATTGGGCCCTTACACAGTCATTACGAAGGATAAAAAGGAGATAAGATCAAAAATTTAGGTTAGATTGCTCTAACCTAGCACATTATTCAGTAAAAATGGGCTGCATTTAACTGTACAAACCACTACAGATTGCTTTCTCCATTAAAAGTAGATCTTTGGTTTATACACAAACCTTGATATATTTGTGTTGATCATTATTGGTAGTTGTGTGATCTTTCATAAAAAGTTCAATAAATAAAAAGTTGATCTTACATTAGAATACACAGTAGTGTAAGAACATTTGCAACTGTGTATCCTTATACAACATTATACTCATGCTTGCCAAAGTATTTTCCTACAAGACATCAGAAACCAGTGGCAAAATGTTGCAGTACAGTAGTGGCAAAATATTGCTTCCATTGTGGCACTTTATTGAACAGTTAGAATGTGCTACAAGTTATCAAACAGTCATAACTGTAACATTATTGACCACAGTTGAGGCACCTTTCTGCTAGCTGAAATAAATGTAATATTCTAAAAATGTAAACATGCTTATGAGAAATTGTCAAGTACATAGCCCTAAAAAGGGAAACATTTCATAAACTGTGGCAGTAATGAAGCCAAATCATTCATCAAAATCTAGAGTCAATGCATCCCTAGGACTTTGTGAAATCTTGGATCCTACTTTGTTTTAAATTTGAATTTGTGTGCCAATCTTCTGCTCCATGCTTAGTGCATCTTACTCCCTTGCATTTTTCTTTCCAAAGGATTTTGGGATTAAAAATCAGTGTTCTGTGCACTAATTGTTTTTTGGCCCTGTGTGCCATGTATGGTGTTGTGTTATGATGATCCTAGGTGTCCATGGATGCACAAATGCATGCCCCATGAATACATAAGATGTAAAATACCTGAACTGTCCAAATCCCTTGCACCAATATGCCCAGTGTGGGGAAGGGGGTCATATGGAGACATGATAATATTGGGAATTCTCATATCCCTATATATGCAAAGCAGGATATGCATTGCCTCAGATTCTTATGGGGGTGCCAGTATGCCTGGAAAAAGCAGCCATGCACACCACACAGACTCTAGCATAGTGTCTTCTGAGCCTGTGCAGTCTTGCATGACAATGCTGTCCTGTGTCAAACATCCCATTAGCACAGCGGGACTGGGAGCCACTTGGGCTGTGAGGTCCGGGGCTTGTCTTTGTTCTGTACAACTTTCCTTTGACCAAGTACCCTTTCCACAGAAAGCAGATTCAGAAGGCCATTTGTGCCTGAGGGATGGCTCATCTGCACATGCAAAGTGCTTTGCTGCAGCCACAAAGGAGGATACGTAGCCCACTCGACCCAATTCATCTCCATCTACACATCTACAAAGGAAATTGGGTTGCGAGCAGCATTGTGTTCTGCTCTTCTCAGGGAGGTTTCTGCATGTTGCAGATGACAGACAGAGAGTGCCAGTGCTAGGCAAGGTAGGACCCTCCCATAGTGTCTGTGCACACTCCAAACATGGCATCCATGCCTTGTTGTAAGGCTTAAATTCCACCCTCACACTGGTTGACTCCAGCCCTCTATGATGGCATAGAGGGCCTTGAGGCTAATTGTGCCACTTTATTTTTGTTTTAAGTAGTCTATACCTCTTGTATTAAATATGACAATCCTTGGATGAGAGCCATATTCCACAATCCCCTGCTCTGTGCAGAGCAGAGGATCCACTTTGTCACTGATGCAGACCCCTATGCCTAGTGTCTGGCTCCACTCTACCTCCTTGATTTAGAGATGTACAGACATATACTGTATGGCTGAGTCCAGAGGAATGGAGCTTCTCTCCTCTATAAGCATGACTGATGGATATCCTGGGTATCTTCGTGGACTGGGCACTTAAGGGGATACAGTAAGGATACACCACCCTATGTTCCCCCTTCCCCCCTGCACCACAATGTACTTGAGAACATGGGCTGCTATTGGGGGGGAATGGAAGCCCAACATGATCTTAATGGGGTGGCTTCGCTATGCATAGCAGCACTGTTTGGCATTAACTTTATTGGGTGCACAAGCCCTATAGTGAATCAGGTCTATTGATTGTTTAGAAATGCAATTTACTAAAAAGGTTTGGGAGAATGTACCAGTTTAACAAAATTCAGTACATATTTCTGCATTTTTGTAGTAAAAGAAAACATACAGAACTTATGTTAAACTTGCTCATGTATTATATGGACTGTTGGTTGAAATATCAACCAACCACCGGTGCCTAACAAGTATTCTCTTTACACAATGTAATGAAACTATGCTCTAGCTTTGGGTAGATGGCATGACTCTTATCCTAAGTTAAAAGGGTTGCGTGTTTTCATTAAATTAGTGCCAAATAGAGAAAATTTCCATATGTTCAAATCACCAGTAGAAATACAGGAACATACTAAACCCCTAAACATCAAAGTTTTCACTTTAATAGCTTCACAACCATTCAACATATTTGCACAAAATGTTGCATGCCAGGTTCCGGGGGGTAGTTCTCTTGACTTTCCAAGTTTTATTCCCATCAGATGTGCAGATTCCGATACATGGATAACAAAACAATGAAAAGAATTGTAGGGCTTTTTTTTTTTTGCTGTTTTATGTCATCACCTAGTGCCCAGACAGTTTGGAATTTTAGTCTGAATTTTTTCAGGGTAGAAAGAGCTTATACCACAATGGTGCCTTTCACTGGTTTGGTGAAAAAACATTAATCCATTCCAAAGTTATTACATTTTAAAATTTCAGTTCTGAGCTTACTCAGTATGGTCTTTTGGATAGCTGCTAGGAATAAAAGAAGAATTTTGTCCATATAAAAAAAATATCCTTTTGCGTATGAGGTAATCCTGTTTCATGAGGAAAACAATCCTTTTTCATATGGTCGCCATCTTATTTCCATTTCAATTTTGTTTTCAAAGCCCACAACAATGACATCCTGCACACACACACCAACACATGTATCTTGCTAATCATGACTCCCATCTGGTGGATTCTGCACTTAGTTTGTGGATAAATGACCCAGAAATGGTTTTTTTACACATTTAAAAATCCTTTTACATAAGCCAATTTTCTTTTTTTTGTATGGTCATACGAAAAAGGATCCCTTCATATGAAGAAAAAATTTGGAATTCATTTTTTTCTGATTCTTTTTTGTATAAAATAATTATTTTTTGTCTGAACAAAAAAAGCATGCAAAAAGGATCCCTTCATATGAAAAAAGATTCTGAAAAAAACTAAGTCCAAATTCTTTTTTTGTATGACGGGATTCTTTTTTGTCTGCTTTTTTCATTCACACAAAAAAGGGCACCTTCATATGAGAAAACAATTTTGACTTTTTTCCCCCCAAATCTCTTTTAGCATGAAGGGATCCTTTTTCCTGTGCCTTTTTGTTCATACGAAAAAAGAATTCCCTTATATGAAAAAAGATTTCCAACTTTTTTTATGATTCTTTTTTCATATAAAGGGATCCTTTTCTGTAAGCTTTTTCTGCTCATACGAAAAAGGATAAAAGGATTTCCTCGTACATAAAAAGATTTTGGACTTTTTTCCCCCCACATTTGAACTTCAACAAGCCATAATGCCATCAATTTTTGGACTTAAGGGACTATCTATATATCAAACAAAAAGGTCTTAATGTGTACTACAGGAATAACACATAATCCCCCCTAAAAGTTTAGGGGCCACATACAAAACCATAAAAATTAAAAAAATTAAGTCCCAATATTGGAACTTTAGCAAGCCATACAATGAAGCAAATGAACTGTGAGCCCTGCACTTCTACACCAACATAGATCATGTATTCATCTATGGGGGGAGGGTGGCAGCACAGGGCCCAGAGGGCCCTGCACTCCCACAGGTAAATGAGGATACAATTATACTATCTCAAAAAGTAAGGAAATTCACTGCAAAAAAAACTTTGTTAATGCACCAGTTGGGATTAAAGCAACAAAAGTAGGGAAATGGGTGCTAGGGTTCCCAACCCTAAAACCCCACTCCCACCCTGCAGGCAGTAACATGAAAAAACATTATGTTTTGAACTCTCCTGCATCTTCGCAAGTCAGGCATGGAATGTGCCTTGGGGTTGTAAAGAATTACTTAAAATAAAAATAGAGTGGCACAATATACTCCAAGGCCTCACTCTGCCATCATAGAGGGCTGGAGGCAACCAGTGTAGAAGTGGAAGTTAAGAAGGAGGGCAAGATGGCAACTATCAGTGAGGCAGCATAGGCACGCTAAAGTGTAGTTTTATTTTAATGAGTCCAAGTGCAGTTTAAATTGGGTTGGCTATAATACAATTATTTATGGCTGCTGCCCTATTTTATGTTATAAACATCTGAGTAGCCCCATGCATTGTTCCCTGGCATCAGCTGTTTTGGCAGCCTGCTGGTTCTGAGAGTGGTTTCACTATTCTTGAAACTTAGAGCTGAGGTGGATCATCTATTCCTGGAGAGAGCCTAGCAGGGAAAGTTAGAGCAGTTTGGTTGCTGCACTCAATCCTTTTTTCTGGTAAACACTCAGACCATTGGGTTTTCCTGTGGCAGCATACCTGTAGAGTGGCAGGAGTGGATCTTTCACAAGAATTTTCTTTGTGCAGGGATGAAAGTGTGTCCTCTGGAGTGTACTTTGCTGAATATCTAGAACTGATGGTGGATCCTCCACTTTGATTTTGGAGACAGTGGTCAGAGTATCTCGTCTTGTTTCCTGACTTGTTGGATCTGTTGTGGCTAGTGGGATGCTCAGCGGCAGTGAGTTACCCCCTCCCACAAAAATACTGAAAGCTCTGCTTTGGGCTGTTAAGACTGTTGTGGGAAAGCATTCCCTCTCTCCTTTCTCTCTACCAGAATGTGTTTTCTGGACTATTCCATCTGTAGTTCCTGTTTTTTTGGAGTATATGGCTTTCAAGTAGAATTACAACTTCATAAACTGTACCTATTTATTTTTTATACGCTTTGCTCTCCACTTGGTGTCAGCTGGTGGGATGCTAGACTTATAAGCTGGATTTGAAATGCTGTGTTAGAAAAACATTTTTGGACTTTGAAGCTTGGACTCAGACTATGCCAATTGTTTTAATGTTTGTTTTAGTATTTTTTAAAATAGTGTTTTTGCTGTATGTATGGGTGTCTGAATGTTCAAATATTTGTTGTGTTAGTGTGTGCCTGTAGTGAGATTGGGGGGTTAGGGAGGATATTGTTGGCTTAGCCTAAAGGGGTATTTTGTTGCTATGGTGGGTTTCTTTTGGGTTAAACTTTATTTTGCCAGGGCTAAGATGTGGAAGTGAGATATAGGTGTGAGGCACATTTACTCCAGAGACCTTCTGTGGCAATGCTGCCCATTTGATGGACTCCCATTGTCTCCCATGGAGGTTCTTAGCCACTGCAGGGGGTTGTAAATCATCAGGATGTAGTGCAATAACCATACTGTAGGACTTAGATATAATGTTTTGAGTGGGTTCATTGGGGTGGTTGGGTCTTGGAGGCACCCAATGAGGGTATAGAACCAGAAACAGGGTCTGCCATGACTGGTTCCCCTCCTTAAGGCTTTGCTTAATATCAGCAAACAGTAAGTAGTGCGTCCGGCTAGCTCTACTCCTCCCCTTTGGGCCATGCTTTGTAATGCTAGTTCACTAAGGAATAAAACAGTGCTGATGTATGACTACATTGCCCATTCCTTAGTTGACCTTGTTTGTATTACCAAGACCCAGGTGGGGGATGACTCCAGCCCTGTGCTGGAGGCATCTATCCCACCTGGTTATTTGGTGATATATTGCCTGAGGTGGGACAGCAAGAGAGGTTGGGTAGCCAGTTGTTTTAAATTTGCATTGGGAATCACTGTGTACCCAATGGGAACTTTTGGGTCCTTTCAGTGTATCGCTGCTAGATGTGCAGTAGGTGTTAATTGCACAATAATCCTTGTAAACCATCAACTAGGATTTGGGGGTGATTTTATGCAGGACCTGGGAGATCTTGTTGTTGATCAGGTGCTGAATGCCTGTAGACTTCTGGGGCTCAATTCTCAAAACCCTGGGTTTGATGCAAGGTGCCTGCACCAAACATACATGGCACAAGTGACACCTTGCATTAAAATTGCCCAATTAGCTCTTCACAAAGGCAGCCTGTGTCAAATGCAGGCTGCATGCTCCAAAGTGTACTTGTGCTAGCCTTGCCACACAAAATGGGCTGCAGCATGATACAAATAGGCTTGAAGCAGACTCAGGCTGCCATATCCCCATAAGTGCAATTCACAGAACTGTCCCAGATGGAGAAATTCTAAGTACACTTAGACCAGCCTGGACTGGTCTAAGGGTACTCAGACATGTCCTTCTGGGACAGTGTAGCTAGGCAGCAATGTGCTGGCTCCCTCTCCCAAGCTCCGATGTCCTCAAATACATAAGAAACAGGAAAATCAGGTGATAACATCCCTCCTCTTGGATCCCCTATGGCCCCACAAACTGTAAAGTAAAAAGTTTCATGGTGGTTTAGTGAACCCCTTCCCTGATCCCCAAATATGCCCCAATAAATACTATTATTATACATATTAATATTGCCCAACTCTAGTGGTCCAGTTTCTCCCCTCTCCAGTCCCAGATGCGGCCCGATACAAGGAAACATATAACAAATCCCTCCTTGAACCCTGAAGATGCCCCTTATAATAAATATTAGTCATGCCCCATATTAATACATATTACTATTGTCCCACCCTGGTGGTATAACGGCCCCCACTTCCCCACCCCAGCAGATAGTGCCCACCACCCCATTCCCCACCCATCCCATATCATAGCTGGCACCAGCACAGCCCTCCTCTCACTTCTGTGGCTTGCACAGACTGAACTGTTACTGAGAGTGTACAGTAACATGTATGCACTCATTGTAATCATAGTTGCCGAAGATGATTCAGTTGTGTAAGCAATAGATATAAATTTTTTTTGGTCAGCTTTAATCTGAACTGTTCGGTTTTGTTATTAATATGGTTTGATCCAAAGCTATAGTTAGATGATTACTGTGCTTGGGAACCCAGGATTGAATCCCTTAATCGCATTTCATGTAGTCACTGTGAGACCCTAATTAAATTGCTTAACATTCCTGATTTTAACCTAATGTTGCTTTATTTCACTGTATTTATGCCCCTGTTTTTTTTCAACATCCCTAAATGTCATTTAGCCTCTCTGTGTGTGCAACTAATGGTAACTGCCAACAGTTCATGGATTGTAAAGCATTTTTAAATGCTGTGTATGTGAAAGATGTTATCTAAGTTTCCTTCCTTCCTTCCCATTGATGCCTATTACCACTAAAGGCCAAATCTGATCCGTTTATACTTAGAATTGTTTTCTCCCCAAAACAGCTTTTTCTGAAGGGTCTGCTGTATAAAAAGATGTACTCATATTATGGAATAATCCAAGGAATGGGTGAATCCAGAATTACTCCTAAACATTCTGACTAGAGATTTCATATGGACTGCTCTTATTCTCCACTGAATTTATTACTTCCCGATTCTTTTCTAGGCTGCCTGTGAAAGCAAGGAACACTAAGAATTGCTAGACAGGAGACTGACATGTTTGTGATGCAATTAAAGGTATAAGATGATGGGAAGAAGAAACCAGAATCTCTATATCCGGTTCAGATTGGGCTCAAATCTGGCATGGTGTTCATAATACCATGGCCTCACCCTCATGGAGGGAATTCCATTGGCAGGTAGTAGTTAGATATTTTAACACTCCAGTTACAGTAAAACATTATAGATACTTTCATCCTGATTTTTGCTGGAGGGGATGTGGAATAGTTGGCAACCACACACATATATTTTGGGAATGCCCACATGTCCAACTGTATTGGAAGCAGGTTGCTGCATTAGCAGGCCATATACTAGATTTAGATATACTGCTTCTCTTTCAGGCTTGGGTCCTGGGACTACCCCCACCGGCCAAGAAAAGGAAAAGTGGTAAATATTTATTTACATCTTACTGGCAGTAGCTCTGAATACTCTCACTCAGTTATGGCTTACTCCAACGATACCATTAGAGGATATGTGATTGCATACTGTAACTGTCATGGCATTCTAACTATGGACTAACGGCTTTACTTCGGGTACAGAGTGAGCATTTTTGCAGCAGATGGCTGCCCTTTTTCATTTTCTGGCAAAGAAAAAAGGTCTCAGTGTGTTGGAGATCCTGGCTCACTATACTTAGCTATAGTTAGTTACACTTATGTAAATGTAGATATACTTTATTAATTTTTGTGTTTCATTTGTATGGCATGAAATGATTGTACCTTCTCTTTTAGTTCTGGTATGCCCAGAATGTCTACATAGGTAATTTGCTTTCTGTCCTGGCATCTATACAGTATTCTTTTTCATGGTAGAATTGTATTCTTTGTTATGACGTATTAATAAAATATCATTTTAAAGAAATGGTATATAATGAAGGTATAGTGGGTAGGAAGGTTTTGAAAGGAAACTTCAGCAATAAGGTGGCAAACTTCACCCTTCACAAAGGTCAATCAAAGTTCTGGTAAATCTGACACTTTGCCCAAACCTTTGTTAAGTGCCATAACTTGCAAAGTTTAGCTTAAATTAGCTTCAGGGCCTACTGCCAAATGTAGAGGACCCTGCAAGCAAAAAGTTAATTTTTTCCCATCCAAATAGAACTCCATCTGCCCCCACAGCACAAGTAAAACAAATTACCTCCCCTTCCCTCAACCAAGGCAGCACCAGAACACTTACCATTGACCACAGCATGGCCCAATAATAAAAAAAAATACCTCCTTCTCCCCAACCTACTTAGCACCTCAACACACAATATCTTTCCCCAGGGAGGGTGTGCTTGTTGATTTAAAAAAATATATAGTTTTATCCTGAGATGGTAAACAGCTCAGTTCTCTTCATACCACCTTTGCTGGCCTTAGTCTTAATAAATGAGAACCAGTGAGTGCTCAGATACTATGATCATGTTCTTGCTCTCATTCAGACTGTGGACAGCCAAGAGGTGTGAGGAGGGCTGCATCAGTCACCATCGTGGAAGAAAGTGTGTGTGTGTGGGGGGGGGTAGTTTGGTATGTTTGGGGAACTAGGGTTATTTGTTCTTATTAATTTGGCCATTTGGGGGGTTGGATGCTATGTGAGTCTGAAGAAGGGAGTTTTTTTCACAAGGAATGTGGGGGGAGGAAGGTGGGAGATGGGATGCTATAAGGGTGAGGATAAGGTTTCTTTTTTTTTTAAGTCACTGTGAACTGCAAAACTTTACACAGCAGACCTCACTGGCACTGTGATAAAGTTGGTCCTTTGACAAAGTCTTATTTGCTGAGTTTTATCCATGGTCTTCTGCTTTTGCGGAGGGTGCTATTTTAACTTTCTCCACAAAGAGGTTACAAAGTGTAGTGGGCAGTCTTCGTCTACCACTAATATATGACTAAAAATTACACATTTCCTCATGGAATAAACTGAATAGAACAAAAATTCAGAAAATGTTTAAAAATGTTTTTTTTTTTTAAACAAACAAGCTCAAACAGATTTGCCAGCACTTAATCACTCAAAACTGAAACCAACAATGTGGTGCTCAACCTGCTGGAAATAAACTCTCCAAACCCAGTACTCCTCAGAGCACAACCAAATTGCAGGACAGTTCCATTTCAAAAGACCACTCAGAAATATATTTAATGTCCTACCTTTTTCTTGCAGGTTTTTTTATTAATGTATCCTGCCATCAAGGCAGTGAATGAATCTCAATTTTTTTCATTTAATAACATTCTTTGGGCATATCACCTCTTATTTTGCGCACTGAGGCTCAGCATCATGTACACACCTGTGCATGTGACCACTCACTGATGTTTCAGCTAAATCTGCCTCCTTCAGAGATGAGTGACAGTTTGATTCATCAGTGTTTTTATACTGAATAACAATCATGTGATCAGTGCATACAAATTGTTCAAAATCTTAAAGAGCTATGGCCATTGACTTGACTCATGGCATAACAAATATATACCACCCAGAAAAAAAAACACCCTATAATAAATATTGCTAAACTGCAAATGTACTAAAAAAGTTAAAGCAATATTTACAAGAAGTACGAAGGGAGAGGGAGAAGAGGCAAGAGAAAGTGCAATAAGTGCTTATTGTGACTCCTTAGCAAAATTATGAGATCATCAAAATATTGTGTGTTCATGGGTATTTACATAACCCGTATGGTGGAATAGAAATGGTTAAAAACATGCTTAAATACAAACTTGCAACTGCATACATAATTACTAAGTGGTTGATCACACAAAAATATACATTTGGAGAAACGTTGTAGAAAAATAATCAGTATGATTACAAAGTTCCAAGTCAAAGAAAACAGTGTAAAGGCAAATTATTATTGAGTCCTTTTGATGTCTTAGCGTCCAGAGTACATATCCAGAAGGACTCTCTTTGTGAAAGTTTTTTTAGCATAACCGCTGCCCCTTGCATAGGGTTCCACTCATTCAATACCATTAAATCTCAGGTTGGCAGCAGAACCATGGTCTGGCTCTTTGAAATGTCCAGCCATTGAATATGTCATATTTTCATTTCTTATGGCTGGTTTGTATTCAGTGATCCATTTTTTAAAACTTCTGTTTGCCACACATAACCAGGTCCACAGAGAAAAGTTAATAAATAAACCACTCCAGCAGTATAATAATTTTTGAGTGAGTTACTATCATAATGTTTTCCTGTTCTCGAATATTTGAACACCTTGTTGTCTCTTGTGTTACCACAGTTCATACAAGGTCCACATTGATAGCCCCCTTTTGGAGGGCCTGGTAGCCAGGAGTTCTGTTGCTCTTGGAAGCAGTAGAAACTGTTAACTACTTTGCCTTTGATGTTTTGTCCACTCATATAGCTGAATCATGGTTGCTCAAATCCTGGTTTGGCAAATGTGGTATTAGCCTGCAAAACATGCCAGTGCTGTCTGATGCTCTCATTGACCACATGCACTTCTGGACTATAAGTCATAACAAATATTGAAGTATTTGTCTCTGCATTTTTTTTCTTTCCATGTTATCAGCTTTCTCATAAGCTCTCTTTCCACACAAACATTAAGGCTGACAATGGCAATGAAGATTCCACCCCCATTTGCCTTAGGCGTCGGGCAGAAGTGTTAGTTTGAAACCCTAACATCACATTTCCCTACTTTTGTCAGTTTAATCTGAACCCTAACGGTTCCATTAATGCAGTTTTTTGCAAAGAATATGCAATTGCCTGACTTAAAATAAAGTTCATCTCATTATGTTCATGAGTGAGGGGTGCAGAACAAAAACATATGACTGGCAGAGGCACAAGTGAATAATGTGAGTTCAGATTCCTCACAATTGATGATAAGTGGCATGTATCGAGCCAGGCCATTGTTTGTCTAATTAATACAAATGCTTTTAAATTAGTTATTTTTATGAAGTTAGCACTGCTTCAGTATGATTTCACTGCTCTTTTTTTTAGTGCTATAAAGGCCATTTAGATGTCTTAAGGGTTTCTTTGTGACCTATCTAAAGTGGAGATGAATGGCTAAAATGAAGATAAATGATTTACTTAATGTAGAAGGCTTCAGCAGCTAAAATAAATAATTAATTTGCAAGGTTTGACTTTCTTCTAAATTATAAAAATCACAATATCAAGAAAGCGAAAAGATGATATAGTGACATTTCAGAAAATTTGTTTTAACAACAATGGTAAACGATGATATATATGGGATGTGCAATTGACTGACTCAGAATATGTAATTTATCTTCACATGTGAAGGAGCAGGGCAATAACTAATGAGTGCAGAATCGTGACTAGGTTATGTAACTTCTGACCCTTCACAAGTGATGATGTTATTCTGAGTTAGGCTATTGCATGTCAAATTAATACTAAGTATTGTAAACGGTTACATTTTTTAATTACAGTGTTTTATGAAGAGTTAATCTGTTTGTTTCATTGGTCTGTTCTGAAGGCAGCAGAGGCCATTTTAATGTCAGCAGCCATTGTTTAAGCTACTGTACCATTGGTTAAGGGTTCTTTTGTGACTTGTTTAATGTGAGGATACATGGCCCACAGTAAATGGCCCAAGTGAGGATTAATACGTTATCCTCATTAAATCTTTAGAGGCTAGAAAAGATCAGTTATCTGCAATGTTTAACTCTCATGTTCATTGTAAAACTAGGGTATATACAATAGATTGTGTTCAGATATGCCATTTTTCCATAAGTAAGGGGGCAAGACCATAACTCATGAGTGGTGAATCTACAAGTATGTTATGAAAGTTCTGCCCACTCATGAATAGAATTAAATGTCATATTTAAAAACAGGACTGTGTATGTTCTTGGCATACGTCGTTCTGTATATACAAATGATATACAAATGTGGTGGATTGTTTCTTGTGTGTGCTTCTCAGTGGTGGATTGTTGTCTTTTCTTGCAGGCTGGACTCCCCCAACTTTCAACAAAAGTACTGTGCCTCCCCCCAGAAGTGCTGGTTCTCTTACCCCCTCCACAATAGATATATACCTGAGGAGTCTGGATTTTGTCAAAGGGTCTCATGTTGTGGACAAAGTTTGCAGTTACACCATAGGTAAATGGTTAGCATTTTTGTTCTGTAACTGTATGTGAGTGTGAGGTAAAAGTGTGATCAGCTTGTTTGTGGTCATGAGTGAATGTAAAGTGTAGCCAGCCAGTTTAGGTAGGAAATGTAGAGTCAGATATTTCAGATATTAAGGGGAGAAAGTTTTAAAGTGCTGCTGGCACAGTGCAGTACTGTACATTTGGTCATGATTTTTGTTTACAGTGGGCATATTTAAAAAAATATCAGAGGACTGCAGTGAAGTGGGGGAAAATGATAAGAGTGGGAGTGGGGTTTGCAATTAAAAAGCAGGATTGGGACTTCCAGTGATGTCATCAACGTGTTCAGCCACTTGAGCTGGAGCTCTGGCCCATCCATGATTAAATCCACCTGAATCTGACAGTTCTAAAGCTCTCTCACCCAGTTAAAAGTAAACAGCAATGCAGAGAAGTGGGGGCCAGGGTAAACATCTAGGCAATCAATCAGGAGCACAAAGCAAATCGATGACAGGCAGTTTGAAATGCCGCAGCCCGAGTCTCTTTACTTTGCAGGCATCAGATGCCACCCTTGGATTGGGCATGGAAGATGAAGAAAGCTGTGTCAGCTCTCATATGTTGGGGCAGATTAACAGTAGTAAAATTATGAAGACGCTTCATAGGATTGACACCAGTGTTTCTGAAACCCAGGAAGATTTCAAGAAATTGAAGCAACATATGGCCCAGGTGGAGGAGTCAGTCAATGATCTCTTGGAGGAGGTGGCATGTCTAAGCTGTGTACTTCTATATGTCTGCCAGTGGGAAAGAGAATTAATGCACTGGGCAGAGGATGCAAAGGACTGGGCATGCTGAAAAAATACTTGAATCTATAGAATCTCTGAAGTGACCAAGGGATCAGATAAGTCTGCATTCCTCCAGTCGTGGTCCGAGGAGGAACTAGGTATGAGTAAAGAAGACGTGGTGGAGATTGAGAGGGCCCACTATGGTTTGGGCCAGAAGCCACCTGCAGACAAAGTATCTTGATCCATTGTGCTAAAATTACTTAAATACCAAGTGAAGGAACAAATTTTGTGCAAGGTGTGGGCCCAAAAAGGATTTAAATTACGATGGTCCATGGGTCTATATAGACCAGGACTACCCCACAGACTTACTGAGTTAACAGAAAATGGTGCATGGGGTGATTAAACAACATAGAGATAAAGTCATTAAAGTGCAAATGTGCCACCCGGTGAAATTAATTCTCCACCTGGACTCTGGGACTAAAACGTACGACAACCTGCTCCAGGCTCAGAAGACATACTGCCAGAGTTGCTTGTTGAGGACTATGAAAAGGAATTTCAAGCAGTGGTGTGGCAGTTTGCAGGACGCCAGAAGGGAAAACAATGCCTTCAAAATCACCCATCATCAAATCAAATACTGATGGACTTGCAGAAGGTGTTTGGCACCATCCTGCTGCATAAAGATGGCTAATGTATGGTGGGGGACCGGTTCAGATTCTTAGGAGTTCAGATTTCAAAGGAGGTTGATAAACTGTATAACATCAATTATATCCCCATTCTCTAAGTGATCCAGGTGGACTTACAAAGGTGGTCGGTCCTGCCCCTCTCTTTGATAGGGTGAGAAGAAGTGTTACATGTGAATGTGCTTCCCCAGTTGTTTTTTTTCTTTTTTCCATCCTACCATTGGAACCCCCCAAATCATTTTGGTCAACTCTGACAAAGGTAACAGTCAGATTTGTATGGGCTGAGCAAGAGCCGCATCTGTAGTGGAGCCTTCTAAAATGAAGGAGCGGAAAGGGTGAGTTAGACACAGGGCACCATGTTTTCTGTGATGCTGCAGTTGCAGCAGCTGCTGCAGTAACATTGGCCTGCTGCAGAAACAAGCCTCTGCCACAGAAATAGCATTTTGTGGTGCATTAAAAATGCCCATCACCCCTGAAAACACCAATTAAATGGTCAAAATGATTGTAAGCAAGCTTAAACTGGCATTGGTGAGAGTTGTTGGCAGCTCCATTATACATCCATCCCACGGGTTGCAGTAAGTCAGTGGGGCCACCACTTTCCAATCCACTGGCACTCAGCCCTAAAACTTATGAGCATTATGGCCTTCTACAAACACTGAGGGAACTTCAGGAAGCCTATTTCATGAGAAAGAATGGTGGTTCTATTTGCCAATTGCAGAACTGTGGAATGAATCAAGTATTAGTAATTATTGCAGACAAAAAATGTGAGGCTTTCTGAACCTTTGTCTAATGTAAAATGGTCAAGCTACTCTCTAGCCACACAGTAAATCCCTACAGAGTGGGAGAGAAGCAGTTATGGAAGCCAAGTGGCACTGACACAAATGACACCACCGGTGTTGAACTGTGTGAGCAGGAAGAAGCAACTAGAGCAACATTACAGCACAAGCTATCACCACCAGGCTTCAAGCAAGTGGGTGGGAGGGAACCATTGGAACAGCACTGTTTTGTAACTAGGCAATACTGATCTTCAAGCAACTGGGAAAGCAGGGGGAGAAACTCTCAGGAACTTAGCTATAGTAAACAAGCAATGGGCAGGTGGGATGGAGCTATGGGACAATAAAACAAACTACAGTAAAAAAATAAATAACCTTTCAATTCCCCCATGTCCTATAGCCAATCCAAATTATGATGCCAGAATTGCTTTGCTTTGCCTTGCCTGTGCATCTTCCAAACTGTCCCAGGCTGCCTTATCCTAAGCATGCTTTCACAATTTTATTTTGGAGCTCATTTGAGTTGCCAGAGAATGTAAAGTCCATCACAGAATTGCCACAGAATCACTGCAGAATTGCTCATAGCCTGACTACAGCAAGCACGAGGTCCTGCCGCAGAATGTAGGTCCAGTTTGCCACAGTGAACTGGGGCCCTTAGATGGTCCTGACTTTCAATGCTATTTCTTAGCATGTCAAGTCAATGCCATGCTAGCCTATACTCAAAAAGGGTGACCTCCCCACAGTGGGTGACCATGGAGAATGGCAGTCCAGTGCTCAATCAGCTTTGGGATTTCCCATTTGGCTTTATGCAGCCAGGGGTGCTCCAATATGTTCTTAATGCCTGGATGAAGACTACTTTAAGAACATGGCATCAGGCAGTGGATGTGGTGGGAGGGAACAGAGGTACAAGTAAACTCACACCCATTATGGCTTGTCCAGGGTTTTCCCCAGCATGAATGGACCCTACTTTCCAGAGGTCGAGTTGGAAGGGATTTAGTAGGGTGGATCAGGTCTTAGCTCAAGGCGCAGTTAGAAGTTTTGCATAATTTAAACAGGAATTTAACTTACTACACAGGAATGTTTATTGTTGCTTGCAACTTATAAGTTACCTCCTTTCAGATGACTGGAAAGTAGATTGGTTAAAGCCACATGACCCTCTGTAGCAGGGGCTAGCCCTTTACTTAGATAACACCACACAGAGTCATTGGGTTTCACTTATATATAAGGTCCTTGAAGGGCAAAATGTAACACTAGTTCAACAGGCTCAAGCCCAGTGTTTGCTTCTCTAAATCTATAAAAAAAAATAAAACAATGTCACTCCTTCAGCCTTTTACTTCATAGAACAAATGATAGTGAGAAAAGAAGTGAAAGAGGAAAAATAGAAACAACCAATGGAAAATACAGAAAAGAAACACCGCATCAAACACGGGAGGGAGGATGAAGCCTGAAAACTATCATGGAGCTTCTATTTAGAACTTAGGTGACAGCCAGAAAGAGCATGAGAGCTGCCAGAACAGCAGTGCAGTGGCTTAGCTCGATAATGTAATTTACTTCTATAAGTCTAGCAAAAATAATAAAATAATGTCACCCATTCAGCCTTTACTTCACCTGCCAGTATCACATGTCACTAAATATCCGTTTTCAGCCACTTGCTTTGCCCACCAGTGTTACATGCCAAAATACACCAGTAATGAAGTAGCTGAAGCTATAATTAGAATCGCACAGGAGATGAGTGCAGTTGTGGCTTGTGTTAGCAACACTTATTGGTATGCATGTTTACTCCCCCAATAACCTTCATCTCCGCACTTGGTTCTGGAGGCATAAATGGTGAGCACTGGGACCAAGAGATGGGATCAGGACACCAGAAGGGGATGAAAGTCATATTAGCTGTAGTAAGAGTCAGAGCAGATGGAGTAAGACATGAGGTCAGAAAGCAATGTCAGTTTTGTTTAGCTTTTTTTTTATTTTGTTTTTATCAATCGGGTAAGTGCACTAGACAAATTCTGCCTATTTTCAGGCACAACTTGGGGGAGGTGAATACAGATGAATACCAACTGACCTTGAACCAGATTATGCAGTTGGTCGTATATTTAGTGAATGGGGGGAAAGTTGGCCAGGACGCAGGGGAAATTCCCCTACTGGTTGGTACGGGGAACTGCTGCTTTGTTCTTGCAGGTCAGTAGTTGGCATCAGGCTGGCGAGTGAGCAGGATGTGTCTGAGCTGCTGCCAGAAGTTCAATCCCTGACTCTGGTCAGCGTTGTAACTGGGGATGTTGCTGTTTGTGCACTGAAGATTCTGAACAATTTACTGGATGGAGTTCCAGTAGTGGAGATGTCTATACCAAGTGAGAGTGTGAGTCTGCACAATGATGTCCTTACCTTGAGAACAGCTGCTTCTGAGGAGCGAATTGTGATTTCAACGCTGCGAGTTGTTGCCCAGGAGGATTATTTGACTCCCACCACGATTTGGAGCGATTCCAGAAATGAGCTAACAGCATCTCCAGCTGAACTTGAGTCTGTGGGTTGCGCCTCAGCAGAGTATGGCTGACATAGGCGTGACTGTTGCAGAAAGAATGAGGAAGTCTTTCCATCTTTCAACGACCGATGCTTCTCTCTCTACTTCTGACTGGTCTAAAGAGACTGCTTTGCAACAGGAGGGCTGGATACAAACTGAAGCAGGGAACTGGATTCCTGACCTGAACTGGGTCTCTCTCTCTCAAGGTGAGAAACTTTTGCACGAACCTGTTAACTCTATGGGGGATAATGGCCAGTCTGTTATACCCGACCTCCAGTTTCATTCTGGTCCGCAGCCTATGGATAAGGCATGTACTGTTCTAAATTCTGCAGATTTGCCTGAGGAATTGAATGATAATAATACTTCCTCTCCCTCCCCAAACCATGACAAATGATGAACTGGCCCTAGGTATTCTGACTTCTTTAAAAATAAAAAGGTTAACCAGGCTCCTAGATGGAATGCAGTTCACCTCCGTTATCATGGAGGATTGCAAGAACATCCTGATAGACATTTTGTAGCTAGAACTCTGTTGATGGACTTCATGTCTTTTCTGGCATCAGACATTTATGTCTTGATTAATGTACATGGTGAAGATATGTTTGATGTCAGTTTTCGAACATTTTCAAGCTTGGACATTTTTTGGAAAAAATATGAGGCCTTTAAGTCATTACCCTTATGGACTCCTTTTTTGGCTATACCCCTTACCTAACCTCTGTATAAAACTGTTAATATACTGTTTAGAAATGAGGGGGTTAATGCTGGTGATGTCTTATTCTGGTTGGAGAAACAATTTCAGGTTCTGGGTTGATCTGAAGCTATAATTGATGCAGAGGAAATCTGGACAGGGGGTTGGAGGTTTAAAGTTAAACTTCACATGCTTGGCTCTGATGTTGTGCATATTCCAAATAGATTTTTCTTAGGAAAGGATAGAGGGATAGTCTTCTATCCAGGACAGCCAAGGGCCTGCTACAAATGTGGTAGTCCTCGGCACCTTAGCAGTACCTGTGATAGGGTGCTTTGTGTGTTGTGTGGGGATTATGACCATGAAAGTTCAGTTTGTAGAAACCTTTGTAAGTGTAATCTCTGTGACAAAATGGGCCACACATACCCATCAGTGCCCTTGGGCAGGTCAGAATAGACAGGGAAGCCTGAACCAGGTGGACCTGGTTAATAATTCTCAGGAGCAACGTTGGCCTACAAGGCCAGAACAGGCTCCTCAGGAAGGACCAAGTGCAGAACCCCCTCCGCCTTCCTCTGATTCCACACCCACAGAGCCTGATGTGAAAAGTCTTTCACATGATCATTCTGTAGTCTCTGATGAAACTCCTAGTACCTCCACAGCTGGACAGGAAAGATCTACCATGCCCCCCCCAGCCAGAAAGTGGTTTCTCCTTGGCTAAAAGGGTTATAAGATCTTCAAGTAGGCCTAAGGGCCCTAGTACTCCTATCCCTAATTTGAATTATTTTCAAACCCTTCAAGACATGGAGGGGGACTCTGACTCAGATATTTCTTCTTTGTCTGGTGTTGTATCTGATATGGAGTATGAAGATGCCTCTAATTTCCCAGTTAGAGAAACCAAAAAAAAAAAAAGACTGGCAGAAAGAGAAAAAAGGATAAGGTGATGGGTTGGGTTTTTTTTCCTTTTCTGGTTTTCTTCCCCACATAAATACTTACATCATATGACGTTTTTACTGTTAACTACCTTTAATACTTATAGCATCAAAAATTTTAAGAAAGGGAGTAGTACTTTTGTTTTTTTTTTTTAAACATTTTTCTTTGGATATTCTTTTTCTGCAAGAAACCAGATTTGTTTCCTTCTCTGATGTTACACAAGCTAAATCCCTTTGGCCCTGGGATCCATCTATTTGGACCTTTGGAGAAGACACTGCTGATGGGATTGTAATTCTTTTCCATTCCCCCCATGTACAAGTCCAGAGATTGGTGGACATCCTGCCTGGCAGAGGCTTGATATTAGACTGTCTTTATCAGTGTTTTTTTCTGTGTCTCATTAACACTTATGGTCCCCAGACTAAAAGTTTGAGAATACAATTATTTGATAGTATTAAACCTTATTTGTTTATGACTTAAAATGGCATTTTGGGGAGGAGATATGAACTGCAGTTTAGATGTTAAAATTCGGGACTCTAGTCAACAAAAAGTTTATTGTGACACTCATGTTTTGTGTAATGTCTTGACTCAGATAGTGTGTATGATGTTTACAGGGCACTTCACTCTGATGGAGGATTTACTTACACGAGAAGTGCCTATTCCATGCATATTGATTATTTTTTTGTCTTGAAAACATTAACTGCTAGTAACTGTAAATTAACTCATAGTGAATTTTCTGACCATCTTATTTTTCAATGAGATGTACATATGTTAAATGTTCCTCCTAATTTTCCTTCTGTTCCTATACGATGGAAGCTAAATTCTTCCATCTTGGATCAGCAGGGTATTGCGCAACAAATTTCTCTTTTGTTTAAGTATAGGAAATCAATTCTTGGATTCTATGATAGCTGGCTATTATGGTGGCAAGACACCAAAGTTGATTTATAATGTTTGTTTATTTCTTTAGGTAAAAAAAAGGAATGTGGAGTATCTCAGTTATCTGAATCTTAGAGACCAATTTTATAAATTGATGTCCCTACCTATTGCTTTGGATGCTAGAATTAAGTCTCAGATTGATGAATTAAAATGTTGCATGCAAACTTTTCAATACAATAGAGCATCTTCTTTATTTTCAGAAATTAAATTTGGTACAGTGTCTCAATCATTTTCTGATCCTTTTGAGGCCTGTAAAATTAAAATAGAGCATAAAGTTATGAATGGTCTCTATGACTCGGATGGGGGCCTAAGGAAATCAGATGTTGAAATGCTTAACGTCATCTCTCAGTCGGTCCAAATTCCGTAGGGATGGGGTTTGAACATAAAACCAGTTGGGAATCTTTGGTGTCATGTAACATTCCTACTCTGTCTTTGGCTGTTGCTAGATAACTAGAAGGTCCTATTTTATTATCTAAAGTTCAACAAGCTATTTCGACTCTCAAACCAGGTGTTTCTCCAGGTGAAGATGGTCTGACAAATGAATTTTACTGCTTTTTTGTATCTATCTTGGCGGACATTTTGCTCGAGGTATTTAATTGTATGCTGCTGGAAGATACTTTGTTGCAAAAATTTATGACTGCTATCATTATTTATTTATATAAAAAGGATGATAAGAAAAATATTCAGAATTGGAGACCTATCAGTCTGTTAAATACGGATTATAAAATTTGATCCCAAATTTTATGTAAAAGACTGCAGAAAGTGGCAGTTTATTTAATACATCCTACCCAATCATGTTCCATCCCTCACCAAAATATTCAACAAAATGTGATTTTTTATGGGATATTTGTGAATTTAGTGCACAACGGAAATTACAGGGTTTTTTAATTTCACTTGATCAATGCAAAGCATTTGAAATGTGTCTAATAATTTTTTTATTCAGGGTTCTCCTAGAATATGGTATCCCTTAATGTTTGATTGACTAGATTAAGTTGTTTTATAACAATTCTGCAGCTGTCCCTTCCCTTAATGGTTGATTGGAGGATCCTATAGCTATTAAACGGGGAGTTAGGCAGGGTTGCCCTCTTAGCCCTTTGTTGTATACTTTCTGTCTGGACCCTCTTATACGAGAAATATTGCATGATCATACCATTGATGGTCTTTCATCTAAACCTGCTATTGAATTGCAGAAAATATCAGCCTATGCAGATGATATCTGTCTTTTAGTTAGGGATGCACAATCTGGGGAAGATGCATTATGTGCAAGGCCACTGATTTTCGGTTTTTACTGGAAAACCCGGTAAAATTCCGGAATCAGAGCTGCCTGAACACCGGTAAAAACAAAGATTTCATGGAATCTGGCATTTTATATCAGATCTGTAAATCTACAAAAACTTGTATTTTTCTTATAATTCCCTCCTGTACTATTTTCAGTTTGCTTTATTTAATGTTATATATATTAAGTCTTCTTTTATTCTGATTATTTATGCATATACTAAAAGAATGATAACAGAATCCCCGTAAAATCTGGAAATTATAGTAACAATCACCGGTGCAATTCCGGAATCTGAAGGCTTGAAAATGGAATTTCATTATTTTAATCACCGTAAATCAGTGGCCTTGATTTACGTGTCTTTGACAATTTCACGGCTTTAACAGGAGCAGGTATTAACTATCAAAAAAGTGCTGTAATTTCTTTGGGGACCGATATGGGTGTACCTGTATCTCATATTGGACAAATGATGGTATCTTCTCAACCCATTAACATTTTGGGTCTTTATTTTGGTGCTGGGGATCTAGCAGTCAGAAACTGGGAAGATAAACTTAAGATAGGTGAAGCCAAGGTAGCACACTGGAAATCATGGTCTATGGGTAAGAAAAAAAGGGTCATGATTTTAAAAAAATTCTTCTTCCCATTTTTTTTATATATTTTGCACATATTCCTGATTTCACTTGTTTTTGAGACTCATTTGTTCAGTTGTTTTTTTCAATTGATTTGGGGGAGCTGATTGAATCCTATTAAAAGGGAGTTTACATATCTTCCTATTAACAAGGGAGGTTTGGGTATGATCAATCCCTTGTTTTTTTGTTTCATTCTTATATTCTTTTTTCTTCCTTTGGATCAGTAGGATGGTCTCGAGGTTGGTGGGACTCTTGGACTGATACCCTTTTTCTTCCTTTTTTAGATCATTGGGATAACCCTTTACCTAAGTTAAATGCTTCTTATTATACTCCAGATTTTGTTAAATCTTCTTTCAAAAAAATACAGATGTTGAAACTTTCGAAACTTGAGGTTTTGACATTAAATAGGAAGGCTTTGTACACTAAGATTATGGCACAGAATCATGCCTCACAAGTAGACTTTCCTAGATGCCTTCCTACTAAATTAAACAATGCATTACTTATATTAACAGACAGAAAGATTCCTTTTCATATGTGGGATGTACAGTGGTTGAGTGTGCATGGTAAATTGGGGGTGAAAGGGATATGGAAGCACAAACCACTTACTGATAGACAATGTTTGAGGCCTGAATGTAGGGGACAGGAGGAAACTTTAGAACAATTCTATATTTCCTGTTTTTTTTTTTTTGCTACTCAGTTTTGGTCAGATGTGGCTGCTCAATGGCAGTGGGGTCCTGTAGCACATATTTCTTACGAGTGTTTGGTTTTAGGGGAATATATGGGATCTTATGCAAAATATCACCCTAGTACTTTGAATGTGATATTTTCATGTATTAAGTATTTTACGTGGCAAGCGAGATGTAAATTTTCATTACAACATATTAATATTCCTAATTTGATCATCCTGAAACAAATCAAAGCAGTATTGAAACAATTAAAACAGAAAGAGAATGCTCAATATGATAGAGGGAAATGTTCTATGCTCTGGCAACATATCCATTGGTTATCTTGATTTATATGCAGTGGTTATTATTGGTGATATTTTTTTTTCCTTGTGTGAGCCTTGTTCTTTTTATGTTTTCTGTTTCTCATTTACTTTTTTGATTATGTATCCTTATTTTCAATTTTGTTGTAAACCTGCATTGTATTTTTGAATGTTTTCTTGCATTCTTTTATTGGCTCAAAACTGATGTAATGTTTTTTTTTCTTCTAATAAACATTCTCCTACTTGTGTATAGGTGGAAGCCTTGTCGGTCTCAGCCAAGATGGCCGACATCCAGGATGAAGATATGGATGGCTGTGGTGGAGGACCTGGGGATGTTTCTGAGCCCTCTGAATCTTGACCTATGCTTAATAATATTTTGGAATCTCCTACTTCTATTGTTCCTGCAGGAACTGAAGATGGGCCATGTTTAGTGGAAGGCATCGTGGAAAATATATTACCAGGCCCTGCTCCAGAACATCGCCTTGCTGCACACAGTCTGACTTCTCAACGGGACTTTACTACCCTTTCCGAGGAATATTTGTGGTATGTGTTTCAACTGCATACACCGTTTCTGACTCAGCTTGTACATGCCGCTGCACCTGATATTCCTGATGCTTCATTTTCCACTACAAGTAACTCTGTTCTACAATCTGCTTCTCTTCCTGAGGAACATCATTCTCAGATTCCCTCCTCTTTGCACCTATGGGACACTAACCATTCTGGTAGCACTCCTACTTTTACATGGACTCCTGAATCTGCCTTGCAAGCCACTGGTTGGCAATGAGTAACTGAGGGAGCTCCTTGGAATTCCCCAAGACCTGTAAGTGCAGAGGAGATTATTAATTCTAGTCATCATCAGGATCCTCCCTGAAAAATGACATATTGCAATGGAGCAATGCTTGAAGGCTACAGAACCTCAGGAGCAAGAACAGCCGCTCCCACCAATGGACAATTAGGACACTGGCCGGCCGCAGTCTGCTGCACACCAATCCATGGGTCCCAACAGTATGCATGCTCAGTCCAGCAGCTCCTCTGCAGAAGATGACCAAACACCTCATACTTCTGACTTTCCCCCAGGAGCTTCACAACACACTGACCCTCAGGATAATGCCTTTAAACTTAATGACTTGTTTCAGGCAGTAGGTACCCCTGCACAATGCAGAAATGCAGTCCACATGAAGTATGTTGGAGACCTGAACTCTGCTGCTTCTCACAGGACTGTTCTTTATTCCATGTTAAAAGATTGTCAGGGATTAGCCCCACTTATTTATTTGCATTTATCTGTGTTCATGGGGAAGCAATCTATGACATCAGTTTTAAGAATGTTTATATGTTGAAACAGTTTTGGACTAAATATGAGACTGTTAAATCTACTCCACTTTGGGCCCCCTTTCTGCTTATCCCACTCATAAAACCTCTGTTTAAGATGATCACTTTGCTATTCAGAAGTGAGGGTGTGAATATTGCAGATGTTCAATACTGGCTTAAACAAAGGTGCGATATTTTGGACGCCCCTCGGCCTATCTTGTATGAAGATATGGTCTGTACTGATGGGTGTAAGGTTAAAATTCAACTCCACCAAACTGACAGAGGCATAGCTCATTTACCTGGTAGCTTTTATATTGGGAGAGATAGGGGCTTATGTTTTTATCCTGGTCAGCCTCGCACCTGTCACAAGTGTGGCTCTCAGATTCACTTGAGCTACACTTGCGATAAACCTCGGTGTACATTGTGCTTGGCCAATTGTCATGTCAGTTTAGGTTGCCCTACCCCTCTGCTGTGTAATCTGTGTGACGAACATGGTCACACTTATCAATCCTGTACCTGGGCAGATCATAATGGGTTGGACTGAGCTCCCTTAGACCAAATGCAGTTGATTACAGACTGCCAAGTTCAGACTCAACATGGGTATGACAGTATTCCTGTAGGAGTGGACCCCCCCAGATGTGTCCACTGCCGCTGCCATTGAGCCTCCCTCTTTGGTGGCGTTTGGCCCTTCCACATCCACTTCAGTTGCTCCTTCACACCCTGAGAATGTCCACACTTCTTTCACCCTAGAACAGGCTTGTTCAGCTGTTCCCATTGCTTATATTCAAAGCCAGAACCAGATTCCCCTTCCCCCTCTCCTACAGATTGCTCCTTTACTCCAGTCACTACTTCTAGGAAGACTAGGGGGAAGAAATAAACTGTGGTATCACCTCCCAGATGGTCCATTCTCACTAGAAATAGATTCCAGGCCTTGATAAAGAAGTGACAGTGGGGTGACCCTGGGGAGGAGGACACAGATTTGAATTCTTCCTGGGCCTCCTTTTCCAAGATGGATTACTCCTCTGACCCTAGAATGGACTCCTCTCATCAGACAGATGTACACCAGGAATTTACCCCCCTATAGGTAGGATGACCATGTTCGGTCCCTCCATTTTTGTTCTTTTCTATGGCTTCACCTTATACGCTGTGCTGTATTTCACTTAATGTATGCAGCGTTAAGTCTTTTCGGAAACAGCTCACTACCTTCCAATACTTATATGACTTGTCAAATGACATTTATTTTCTCCAAGATACAAGGTTGAAATCCTAGCAGGATCTTATTCAGGTTTCCAAGAAATGGACTAGGGGCCCTCTTTTTGGACACATGGGGAGGACATATGTGACGACGGATTGGGCATTTTATTCGGTAATTACTCCTTTCAAATCTCCAAGATTCTAGTCATTCTCCCAGGTCAAGCCATGTTGATAGGTTGTACTTATTGCTCTTGGCATTTTAGATTAATTAACATATATGCCACACAAAGCATAGCGTTGAGGTCTGCTCTTTTCAACCACTTGCAACCCTATTTCTACACCTCGCATCAAGTCCTATTCAGGGGGAATTTTAATTGTTGACTAATGCATGCTGATAGAGGGGGGCTAACTCCTAAAACTGTTGGAGATATGGCTGCCTTAAAAAGAATTACACATACAGCTCAGCTTAAAGATGATTATTGTGAGGTCCATGAGACAGGTGCAAAAACTTACTACTGAGGAAAATTTGCTACTAGGATTGACTATATTGTTCCTTCTAAAAATGTTCAGGTGTTACAGGCTATGGGTGCACCCTTGTGAAACTTCAGATCATTTCATAGTCTCCCTGACTTGCACCTCTGTCAGTGGTTCCCCTCCTCCCAGTCTGTTTCCCATTGGAAGCTGAATTGTTCACTTCTGGCTGATGCATTACTCTCTGAGATGGCCTTGAATTTTATTCATGCTAAGGTGTCTGTCATTGATGCCCATGACTGCTCCCTTACTTGGTGGCAAGACACTAAAATTGCTTTAAAATGCTTTTTTCTTCGACAGTCTAGATGTAAATCCTTGACTGACTACCTGACATACTCTAAATTGAGGCATGAGCTGTTGAATTTGCTCTCTCTCTCCTTTGCCACCCAATGTGATGTTTCCCATCAGATTGTAACTCTCAAGGCTGAAATTGAAGCCTACTAATATGATAGAGTCTTGTTCATGAAGTTTGAAGCACAATGTGGCACCCAGGGAACTAGACCTTCTTTGGATATTTTTAAGATTTGTTCTGACAGGGTACATGCTACTCTTATGGAATGGATCAGAGATCCTGTTACTCAGACTCTACAGTCTTCCTTGCCACATATTAAGCAGCAGGTTCAAATTTACCTGGAAGGGCTTGCTGGTTCTCCCGCTGCAGTTACTATGGACCCTGAATTTTTAGACAGAATCGCAGTCCCATTTGCTGACCCAATGCAATTGGACTTTTTAACTCACTCCCATTTCTGTAGCTGAAACCCAGTCAGCCATACTACACCAAAAGAAACAGATTTCCCCAGGGTGGATGGTCTCCTGGCTGAGCTATACCAACATTTTATTTCTGTTTTTTTTCCTCGTTGATGTTTAGTTTTAACAAAATTCTGAGATCTTGCTCGATACCTCAAGGTTTCTCCGATGCCATAATGATTTTGCTGTTCAAAAAGAGGGATAAAACTGGTGTCCATAACTGGAGTCCTCTTAGTTTACTAAATGTAGACTACAAGATATTTGTGTCCATCCTGTTGCACAGACTTCTCCCTATTGCTTCCTGAGTTATTTCCCCTGTACAGTCTTGTGGGATCCCTACTAGGTCTTTGCATCATAATTTATCCTTTTTATGGGATATTATTGCCAATAGCACTAGTTCTCACCTATCTTTGTTAATTGCTCTTGACCAGGAGAAGCGGTTCAACAGAGTAGATCATCAGTATTTGTTTAAGGTTATACACCATTATCATATCCCATCCCAATTTATTTCATGGCTATGGCTGTTGCATAATACTGCCTGGATAATGCCATATGTTAATGGCTCCCCTAGGATGGCTTTTTTGGGATGGAAAGGGGTACAACAAGGGTGCCCACTTAGTCCCCTTTTATATGTCTTTCAATTGGACCCTTTACTTTGGACTTTATTGTTGCATCCATCCATCCCTAGAATTCCCTCCCCTATACAGCCTTCTGCTCCAGTTGTTACTGCTTATGCAGATGATTTGGTTGTTTGCACTATCCCTTCCATCTGTATCCCTAATTTCATACATACTGTTGCTAGGTTTGAGACACTTTCAGGTTCCAAATTAAATTCCTCTAAAAGCTCTGCTATCTACATTCCCACATCAACTACTTCATCACCCGTGGTGGACTTAGCAGGTATTCCCATAACAACTGAACCTGTTAAAATTTTGGGTGTAAAGTTTGGTGGACCTGATGATGCCTGTAGCAACTGTACTTTGGCCATTGATAAAGCATTAGGTCTGGTCAGTTCCTGGAAAGGAAGAACTATATTTAAAAAGAAAAGAGTACTGTTATTGACAACATTAGTGCTTCCTATATTTTTACACATAGCACCTGTGTATCCCCTACCTTTTCCATTAGAAGCTAAAGTGACTTCAGTTTTTTTCAAGGTGTTTGGGGAAGCCAATTAAACCCAGTCAAGAAGGTCGCTACTTACCCTGATTATGGCTTTGGTGGGATATGTATGATTCATCCAGTCATTTTTTTCCATTGTTTATTCTTTAAGCACACTCTAGCTCAGGCTTTTACTCTCTTTCCTTTAGTTTGGTATTCTATACTGAAACAGTCATTAGACTTGCTATGTACCGTGTGGCAGTCTACCCCCTTCGTGATCCCCAGAAACTTTAGGAGACATAATGTTCCGAACTACTTAATACCTGTATTTCAAAAATTGAGGTAGAGGATTATTACACTGCATGATATACTATCTTCCATTAGAAAACAGCTGTACCATAATATTATGAATACATGCTTTTCTGAAACACTAGTTTTGTTGAATATGGCTGGAGACTGTTTAGACAATCTTAAGGTTTTTTTGCAGCTCACCGACCCTCGAATACCATTGAATGTCTGGGATGTTACTCGGTTACCCTGCCATGGGAGGCTAGGGGTCCGGGGAAATTTGAAGCACAAATTACTAGATGACAGAATGTGCCTTTGCGATATCTGCTTACACACGATTGAGATGATGCACCATTTTTTTCTAGACTGTCCTTATAGTGTTTCTTTTAGGGTCCTGCTTTTGCAAAAATGGAAGGATAAGAATTTGAAGTCCATGACTTATGATATTTTGGTTTATGGTTGCTTTACCCCTAACCTAGCTCGGCACCATCCCAGTATTTTACGATTGTTTTTTGCCTTTTGTAGATACTATTAATAGCAGGCTAGATGCACCTTTTTGTTGCAACAAAAAGTTTATACCAATGTTCAGGTTATCAATCAAATAGTACAGAATATGCAAGCTGGGTTTTTTTTTTCAGAAAGGAAAAGAATGACTTCCTCTGAGCATGCCAAATATTGGCAGCATTGGGATTAGCTCCTGACAGATACAGTGTAACTTTGCATACAGTCATTTGGCTGTTATTTTCTTTTGACTCATGTATGTTGCGATGGCTTATTTTTTGTGTTTAAGGTTGCACTTTCTTTCTCTTTCTCTGAGAGTTTGCTTCACCCCAGATTTTTTTGTTGATAGACTGATCATTGATTTTTCGATTTTGATGTTTTTGTTGCCTGTATTTTCTTTTGTTTTATTTTTTTCCTTCCCCCTTTTTTCTGCCTGTATTTCATTTGTTTTTCTGTAAGATGCATTACATTTCTTTTCTACTTCTGTACTCTCCTCATGAATTTGTATATATAGTTATGGTTTGACATGTGTACTTTGCTTTGTTTCAATAAAATATTCCTCTACCCTTGCACCAGGGGGCTCTGCTTCCTGTGAGCAAGGATGGAAGAGCCCAGTTTGGAGCTGAACAGAGGAGGATGCAGCATGGAGCACAACATTGTGCAAACTGAGGGCACTCCTAGTTGCCCTATGTCAGCTGATGATGTAGAAAAGACATTATTTTGCAAGAAAATATGAACACCCAGACCCAGAAGCGACTGACATTGCTGAAAAAGCTTTGAGAAAAACAATGGAGAAAAAGAAACAAACACTTCAGGAACAGCTCCATAATGTGACAAAAGAATATTCTGTGGAGAAAAATAAACTCAAAGAGAAAAAAAAGAGAAAATGCCTGATTAATTTTTCTCATGCAATTCCAGGGAAGAAATTGACCCTCCAGCAAGTTTTTCGGTTTGGCGCTTCCAGTGAGGTCCCGGATCGAACCTCAGAACCTGCCAAAAGTGAAGAGGCTTCCACATGCTCAAAATAGTCACCCCAAACTTCCTTAGAATCTGCTGGATGGAAACAGACTCCAAATGGTACTTGGCTACCAGACCCTGATATTCCTTTACCTGGCACACTTGAGTGGAGGCCCACGGTACTGCCTAATCCACAAGAGTTCACAGAGCAAATCACGGAACAAACATTACAACCTATTAGCCAAACTGATTCACATGGGCAGGAAACTTATATTGCTGGTGGGACTCAGAAAAACGATGACTCCAACCACCAACATCAGTCGAGTAACCCCTTACTTTTACCTATTGGTCCTGCAGAAGAAATTTTTTATGAAGCTCAGACTGTAACCACAAATGATAATAATGAGTTACTTGAGGTTCAAGAACTTTTACAGAGTCTACTGCAGTCGTGGGCTCCCTGATCGAGCCACAGAGATCTACATTTGCCAGCTTACTTCAGAAACCTGTAGAAAGTGCTAAACGAAGGCATGCAGTATGAGTAAGATATTTGGGGGGAATGCAATCTCCACCACACAGGCTTTTTGTAGGAAAGGAAATTTTTTTTTGCAATCCGAAGTATATGCTCTAATTCATGCCACAAGTGAAATGACATATGACATTAGTTTTAGATCTGAAGAACTGCTGAATTAATTCTGGGTACTACATTCTGCACAGAAAAATGACACTATCTGGGCACATTTTCAGGCCATCCCCTTGACAAAACCTACAATAAAAATAGTTACAATCCTTTTTAGGAATGAAGGAGTTAACCTAACAGACATCATTTATTGGTTGGAGAAGAGATGTGATATTCAAGGTACACCTGAACCCATTATCGATCTGGAAGGTTTCTGGATGGGAGGATGGAAATTTAAAATCAAGTTGTGAAGTACATTACAGGGTATTGAGCACTTACCTAATTGTTTTTCCTGGGAAGAGACAAGGGAATAATCTTTTATCAGGGAAAGCCATGTGTATGCTTTAAATGTGGCTCCTCTAGACCCATCAGTACACATTGTGAGAAAATGAAATGCTCTGTGTGTAGATTGATGGGGCATGCAGGATACCATTGCACAACTACCCCGAAATGCAACCTATGTGAGAAGGAAAGTCATTTGTTCACAACATTTTCCTGGTCAGCACACAGAAATACTAATATAGATTTTGCAGAACAGGACTTTAATATAAATAAAGCAGCCTGCACTCAACATAGAATACCTGTGAGTAGGAGGAGATCTGACATCCCTGCAGCAATGTACATGGAAGCCCCCCCAAGCAAACCCAGACTTAAGTGCAGAACAACTGCATAAAAATCCACCAGATAGGAGGAATCAGCCTCCTTGAGTACTGATGCCCCCAACCCCCAGTGGATGAAGAAGAATTCCAGATTGCTACCCATGGGAAAAACAAAACTCTCACCATACAAAATATGGAAACTGAACCAGTCCTGTTGACAAACTAATATGCTGCCCTCAAGTGGGGAGAAATAGAAATGGAAGATGAATGGGTCTCCATTTCAGTCTCCTCTTCTCAAGCAAAAATGCCCTCTGATAGTGAAGAGCCAGAAAAATCTGACTCTAAATGTGACATGGGGGAAAAAATAGAAAACAAGAGCAGATGCAAAAAAAATAAAAAAGAAGAAAAAGAAAGACCCTTAAAAGATATTTAATTACCTCTCTTTCTCTTGGACTTCTATAGTTTAAAAGTGCTTCTTTGAACAGAAATAGCATTAAGTCCGAGATAAATAGAAGAGCAACATTTGCCTTTTTTGAAGAGAATTATTATGATTCAGTTTTCTTACAGGACACCAGATGCCACATAATGAAGGTAATAACAATGGCTGAAACCTATGGTTATTGGGGTCACAGTGTCTGGTACATTGGAGAAGATCAATGTTATGGCCTAGGAATTGGTATAAATAATGAAAATATGAACATTACACAATTAGTGGGCATCTGTCCTGGGCGAGCCTTGTTAGTAGACATAACCTTTAATAAAATTGATTTTAGGCTTCTTAATATATATGCAGGACAAACCAAAGCAGGGAGGATAGACTTACTTAAAGCCATTCAGCCTTTTCTGTTTACTTCCAGACAAATAATTTTTGCAGGAGATTTTAATTGTGGTAGTCAACGCTCAGACACAGGTTTACAGACAAAGAAAGTTTTGTGACACTCTTTTCCTTAATCAATTACTATTGCAGACTGGATTAGAAGATAGTTTTTCAAAAGTGCAAACTAAACCTGCACACACATTTCATAGAGGCAAATTATCATCACACATAGATTATATTTTTCATTTCCCCAGCTTTACCACTACTTTCAGTTCACATCCAAACAGTGCCTACATGGGATCATGACTTATTAGAAATAATTATAGCAAATTATAAAGAAACAAATACTGACAAAGGCTATTGGAAACTGAACACAACCTTACTGGAAGATGAAAATATACTCCAAGGTTTACAACACGTCATTTCTGCAAGAAAATCAGTGGAGTTTTTGTATGACACACTAGTGAATTGGTGGTTGGACACCAAAACAGACTTTTCAGATTTTCTTAAAATTACAGGTCAGTTGAAAGGGATGCAGAAAAATCAGACATATAATACTTTACATCAAAACCTCTAATATCTAATATCCTTACAAAATACCACTAATACGGATTACTCCACACAAATCACTCAGATTAAAAGCAGTATGGCACAATACCAGTATGAAAGGATGACTTCTTTAAATCAGGAGCAAACATTTGGTACACAAAGTAAATCCTTTTTTACCAATCCTTTTGACAGTTGTCAATACAGAAGGAAGCAAAGAACGATGCCTTTTTTGGAAAATGACTCAGGGGTTTTAGTAACAAATAATACAGATATCTTAAAAATGGCTGAAAAGTATATTACCAATGTTTTTGTTCCACAGAGATAAACCAAGAAGAAATGCTCACATGGCTTCAGCAGCAAAATTTACCACAAATTTCAAATGACCTTTCAGTCATTTTACAACAATTGATTAGCACAGCAGAGGTAGAAAACACTATATAACAACTTAAGACAGGGTCAGCACCTGGAATCAATGAATTGCCAGTTGAATTTTACAGAAAAGTAGTATCACAAGACTTATTACAGGAACTAATGAAGGCATACAATTTTATGTTAACAGAAGAGGCCATATCAAACATAATATCACAAGGATTAATAATATTGAAATATAAAAAAGGAAACAACACTATGCTGCAAAACTGGAGACCAATCTCTTTGTTAAACTGTGATTTCAAAATTCTTATGAAATTTCTTAGCAATATAATATCATTAACCTTACCCCACATTATACATGCTTCACAAGTTTGCACTGTCCCGGGAATCAAAATATTAGATGTGTTAATTCTGATTAGGGAAATTATGGCAAAAGGAACAGAAGGTGAAGTCTCAGGACACATGTTATGCCTTGATCAATCAAAGGCATTTGACCAAGTAGCGCACCCCTATTTATGGCCATGTTTACATAGTTATGGTTTCCCTGAATCTTCTATAAATTGGATACAGAAATAGTATGCTCTAGCCTTGGTCTATCCATACATTAATGGGGAGATAGGACAGAAATGTGATATAAAAAAGGAGTGAGGCAGGGCTGCCCCATGAGTCCAGCACTCTATATTCTGACACTGGATCCTTTAATTATGGCCATTCATAACAATGTGTGCATAAATGGCTTGTCAGTTTCTAGCCAAGATCCAGAAATTAAGACTCTGAGATATACAGATGATTTGATTTTAGTAGTAGCTGACACACAATCTGTTCAACCCACAAGAGAAATATTAGTAAAATATGAATCGGTGTTTGGAACAAGATTGAATTATGAAAAAAAGTACATATTTGCCCATAGGTAAATATTACTTAGCTATGGATTCTGTAATGAACATATCAGTTTCTAATATACCCCCAAACTTTTGGGACTTTACTTTGGTCCAGGATACCTGGCCACTTTAAATTGGGAACAGACTTTAAAAGTAGCCACTAAAAAAGTCAAGATAGGGAACAAATGGAACCTGAGCAAAAATAGCATATTTATCTTATAAAATCTTTTCTAATACCTATGTTTTTTCACCTCAGCCACATTTTGTTCCCACCTAAGCATTTAGAAACAAAACTGTATAGTTGTTTTCTTTTCTCTGTTTATGGGGCAGTAGATTAAACCCAGTTAAAAGGGCACTGGTGTATTTATCAATTTCCAAATGGAGTTTAAACATGATTAACCCCTTAGTTTTTTTTTTTCTTTAATACAAACATACAGCCAGTGGTTTTACAAAAAAACAACCTTATGGATAGCTTGGGCGTTAGATCATATAAACACTATACTTAAGGACTGGGCCATGAATTTAGCAATACCTAAGCAGAAACCCATACAGCATTTAAGCCAACATTTTTTGCACTGCTTCTCCAAACTAAAACTATGGAAAGTGACCAAACACGCACTTTTAACTATGTCCAGAAAGACCTTTTATGATTTTATGTTAGTAACCTGGTTCTCACAAACTCCCACTTATCTTTCTTAACCAAAACCACAAACCCTTGAGATACAATACACTCTGATGGGCCCAGGACTCCACCTCATATGCGGGATGTGTTATGGTACAGTGCCCATCAGAAACTTAATGTCAAAACTAATCTGAAATATAAAGATAAAAGTGAAAGTAATTATCCTAGACCATCTTGTACAAACACACCAGAAATCATATATCACCTTTCTTTGAGTGTCCCTACATTATCACTTTATGGCAAGTGGTTAAAAAGAAATGGGGGTGGAGCCCCGTTTATAATATTCCACCTGACACTCTATTATTAGGAATCATTCCTTCACAATGGAAGGAATTCCATTCCAGTACAGTCAGACTTATTTTAATATGCTTTAAATACTGTTGGTGGTCGTTACAACATTTTTTTCTATTACAAGGACAACTTTTTTTTTACAGATAATTCAGATTCTAAAAGACATTAGAGAGAAAGAACATAAGAATTTTCCAGATCAAAAATACAGGGAGTGGTGAAAAAATGTGCCTCCCCTAAGCACCTCACATTTCATATAACTGAAATTTTAATGGTTTTGATTTACATTGGCAAACTATTTTTAACTTGTTGGAAATAAGACAGAGGGAAAAATTACAAATAAAGAGCTTAGACAAATAGAAGTCATTTTAAATCAAATTACTGTAAGTTCCTTCTTTTGATTAATATATAATTTTTCATGTAAATATTAATTGCAATATTATGTTTCTTGGCTTGATAACCTTAATAAAAAATTACCTACTCCTTTAGTAAGGGAAGGGAGAGGGGAAGAATTTTTAACATGAGGTAATTCATTACAGGCCTATGGTTTCATACGCTTAGGAGTTTTGATTTTTATTGAATGCATTTAATATTTGATAAGCAGGGTAGTATGCATTAATGCTTATTTTCTTTACAGTTTTTTTTTAGGTTTTCCTTATTATATAGGATTTGATTAACGTATCAGTTATAGTTTGAATAGGAATCAATCAATCAATCAAGTCTTTATTTAACCAGGCGTTCATCATTGAGCAGAAGCTCATTTGCAAGATGGACCTGGGTGGATCATGAACAACTGTATATACAGGTCAGCACAGGTATTTACAAGGCAATACAGATAATACTGTTTACAGAGAGGAAGAAAAAAGAAGTTCATATGTACACAGAATTATACAGATATTGTACAGATTACAGGGTATTTACATACATAGAAGTGTCTATAGGAAGATAAAGCAGGTTATCTAAGGTTGCAGGAGGAAGTAATGGAAGAAAAAAAAATATACACCAGGTAGAGGCGAAGGTGGGGGGGAAGGGAGGGAGGTAGGTGGAGAAAGGCTAGGAGGGCATGGTGCACAGAGAGGAGTTGGTAAAATGGGATATAGAGAAGGTTAATGGAGAAAAGGAGTATGTGTGAGCCCCGGGATTGAATGCTATAAAGTACAGGGCATGGTAGGATGTCTCAACCCAGGGGTAGTGAGCTCCTATCTGAGGTTGGGAAAGGAAGGATAAGGGGATGGACGGGCCTAGTGTTGATAAGACAGGGGGATAAGAGATAGAACAATTAGGCATGTGAGGAGCAAGCTGGGGGGGTCAGTACTTAAAATTGGGTCTAGGCGTGGCTATATGCCAGTGCAGACACCGATACTGGGTCTGAGTGGGTGAAGCAGTTACATACTTCTCTGATTGTATGGAAATAAAGCATCTTGAAGGCATTTATACCGACTAGAGTGCTTAATTTGAGGGTTTTTTGTAGATTGTTCCATAAGGTAGGTAGCACGAAGCTTATGGCTGCCCTGCCAAAGCGGAATTTTGCTTTGATACATAGATACATAGACAGTGTCGGCAGATAAGGGCCTATGGCCCACCTAGTCTGCCCATTTGAGCTTGTAAGTTCAGTTTGTTTTCCTAGAAGTCTATTTCCCCTTACCCCTGACCTCTAGAATTCCTTTATGTCTATCCCATGCATTCTTAAATCCCGTGATTGTTTCAGCCCCCACCACTTCCTCTGGCAGGGTGTTCCACTTAGTCCACCACCCGTTCAGTGAAGAAATTCTTTCTCATGTTTCCTCTGAATCGTCCCTCCCTCCAACTTCATCCCATGCCCTCTAGTCCTGAAACATCTTTTTCGCTTAAAAATAGTGTTTTCCTGCACCCTGTTCCTCCCTGTGAGATACTTGTATGTCTCTATCATATCCCCTCTCCTCCTCTCCTCCAGGGAGTACATGTTCAGTTCCTTCAACCTGTCTTCATAGGATTTGTGATGCAACCCATGCACCATCTTTGTTGCCCTCCTCTGAACCTTCTCTACCCTGTCTATGTCCTGACGAGGTATGGTCTCCAGAACTGTACACTGTACTCCAGGTGGGGCCTCACTAGTGTCTTGTATAAGCGAATTATGACCTCCCTTTCCTGCTGGTGATGCCCCTGCCTATACATCCCAGCATCCTATTTGCTTTACCTGATGCCTTGTCACACTGTTTCCCTACCTTGAGGTTATCAGAGATGACAACCCCAAGATCCCTTTCCTGCTTGGTGCATGCTATATCCTCACCCCCCAACTGATATATTGTGCCAGGGTTTTGTGCCCCATATGCATTATCTTGCACTTCTTTGCATTGAATTTCAACTGCCAAACCCTTGACCATTCTTCAAGTTTCTGCAGGTCCCTTCTCATTCTGTCTACACCCTCTGGTGTGTCTACTCTGTTACAGAGCTTTGTGTCATCAGCGAACAGTGAAATTCTGCCTTCTATATCGTGGTGCAATGTCACTGATGAAGATGTTGAATAGGACCGGTCCCAGCACTGATCCCTGTGGTACCCCACTGGTCACTCTTCCCTCTGTGGAGTGACAGCCATTTACCACCACCCTCTGTGTCCTGCCACCCAGCCAGTTACCTACCCACCACACTACTGTCCTGCCCACACCCATATTCCCAGTTTGTGTAATAGTCTTCTATGTGGCACAGTGTCAAAGGCCTTGCTGAAGTCCAGATGAGCCATGTCCACTGCCCTCCCTGATCCACCTCCCTAGTCACCCAGTCAAAAATTCAATGAGGTTGGTCTGACATGACCTCCCCTGGTGAAACCATGCTGCCTTGGGTCCTGTAGTCCATTGACAACCAGATGTTCCACAATCTCTCCTTCAGTAGTGCTTCCATGATCTTTCCCACTACCGAGGTGAGGCTGACTGGTCTGTAGTTCCCTGCTTCCTCTTTGTTCCCACTTTTGTATAAGGGGACTACATCTGCTGTCCTCCAGTCTTTGGGTACCTCCCTGTTTCCAGTGATTGGCTGAACAGGATAGCCAGAGGTTCAGCCACCACCTCTCTTAGTTCTAAGGACCCTGGGTGCACCTCATCTGGCCCCATTGCTTTGTCAACTCTTATTACTTCCAGTTCCTTCAGGACCCTTTCTCGTAAAGGGACTTGTGTCCATTTCTGCACCATTCTCACACCTTGTACTCCTTCAGACCCATTACCCCTCTTCCTTAGTAAAGACTGAGCAGAAATACCTGTTCAATATGTCAGCTTTACTGTTGTCATCCTCCACGCTGCTCCCATCCTCCCCTTCAGTCTAACTATCCCTCCTTTGTCCTTCTTTTTCACTTATGTACCTGTAAAAGGTTTTGTCCCCTTTAACCACTGATTTTGCAATGTGTTCTTCTGTCTGAGCTTTGGCTTCCCTTACTGACTTCCCTGCCTCCTTTGTTTCTCCTGGTACTTCTCCCTATCCCCTTCTGCCTGTGTCTTTTGTATTGCCTGAATGCAGTCTTTTGGCTTTCACTTTCTTTGCTACCTCTTTGGAAAACCATAATGGTCTCCTCTTTCTTTCCTCTTGCTAACCTGCTTAATGCATAATTCTGTTGTTCTTATAATCCCCATTTTAAATACTGCCCACTGTTCCTCAATCCCTGATTCCTGTCCCATTCCCTTAATGCCTCTTTCAAGCATCTCCCCATTTTCCCAAAGTCTGCCCCTAAAATCCAGGATCACGTGTTTTTGTGTGGTTTGGTTCTGCTCTTTCTGTGATTTCAAACCACAATGACTGGTGGTCACTGTTACCCAGGTGCTCCCCACTGTTACCCCCATCACACTGTCCCTGTTTGTGAGCACAAGGTCCAGTATTGCCTTCTGCCGAGTTGGTTCCATGACCAGTTGCTTGGAAGGCACCCTGAAGGAGTCCAGGATAAATCTGCTCCTAGTTGATGCTGCTGCTGGGATGCTCCAGTCCACATCTGGTATATTGAAGTCTCCAACCAGTACTACTCACCTTGTCAGCCATCCTTTGGATGGCTAGCATCAGCTCCCTATCTGTTTCTTCCTCCTGGGCTGGTGGTCTATAGACCACACCTGTGCGAATGGCTGGCCCCATTTTCCTTTCCAGCTTAACCCACAGTATCTCTCCCCATTTTGTTCCTTCTGGATCTGTGTGGCCTTATGTCATTTTTCATACAGTGCCACCTCCTCCCTTCCTGCCTGCTCTGTCTCTTCTGAATATGTTGAGCCAGGTATGGCCATCTCCCAGTCATGGTTATCATTACACCAGGTTTCAGTGATGGCCACAATGTTCCAGGTCTGACTGTACCATGACAGCCTCAGATCTTCCATCTTGTTGCTAAGGCTCCTGGCATTTGCACACATGGCTTTCCATGATTTGACCTCCTAGACTGCTTCACTGTTCTACTCCAGCCCCTTCCTTGGTTGTCATTTATCCCTGGTTCTCCTTGCTGTCTGCCCTTCTGCTGAATTTTGCCCCTTTTCTGCTTATCCACCTTTTGGACACTAATCTCCAACTTTGGGTACTTTAAGTGTAATAGCTGAGTAACTCCTTAATGCGTATTTCCCAATTATACTCAGGGGAAGACAACAGGAGATATAGTAAGGCAGCTTATTATAGATGGCTCTATAGGTCTAGATAGTGGCGTTTCTGTGGTGCCTGAACTTTAGTGATGTCCACTCCACTGCCGCATATAGGGCGCAGTGATGCATGTCAAAGGGAAGTCCCGTTATAAACCTCAGTGCTCGATGGTAGAGAGTGTCCAGTTTAGTCATGTAAGAGTTGGGGCATTGGCTATAGAGGAAATCAGCGTAATCAACCAATGATAGGAAAATGGATTGGACCAGTTGTTTCTTGGCATCTCTGGTGAGAAATTGGTTGATTCTAAAAAACAGCCCAAGCCTTTGCCAAAGTCGTTTTAGCAAGACCCCGATATGTTCAGTGAAGGAGAGTCTTTGGTCTATCCAAACTCCCAGATACTTGAATTTTGTAACAAATTCTAGTTTTCACCCAGAACTGTGGTAATTTGGGAACTGTCCCACTGGACACAGGGTTAGCTGTACGGATGAAAGGAGAGACCATCGCTTTAGTTTTTTGGCGTTATGGGTAGCTTTTTGGAGGAGTTGGCTTTGCAAAGGTTGAATTTGACTATAGGTCATTGCAGGCATCTTCAGGTGTTGGGCAACTCACGTGAGAACTGTATCATCTGCAAACAAATGAGTGTTGGCTTCTTTTATACAGTAGTCGATGTTATTAATGTAGATTGCAAAAAGTAAGGGCCCTAATATAGAACCTTGAGGTACCCCTCTTTGCAGAGTTTTTAAGGGGGACAAGCCTCTTTCAGCTTTAACTTGTTGAAGGCGCCCTGTAAGATAGTCAGTAAACCAGTGCAGAGAGGAGGGGTTCACACCTATGGTTTGAAGGCAGGAGAGCAGCAGACTATGGTCGACGGTGTCGAAAGCCTTGCTTAGATCAAGGAAAACAGCACAAATAAAGTTTTTGCTCTCAAGATTACGCTGCCAGTCATTAGTAACTTTTGTGAGGGCTGAGATAGTGCTATGTTTAGCTCTGAAACCGGACTGCATAGAGTTTAGCAGTTCCCTAGACTCAAGGTGAGTACTCAGCTGTGCATTTACAATTTTCTCTAGGAGCTTGGACAGGACCGGAAGGAGAGAAATTGGCCTGTAGTTATTGAGATTGCCAGGGTCACCTGATTTGAACAGTGGTATGACATGTGCTGTCTTCCATATAGGTGGTAAGATGCCCTGAGACAGGGATAAGTTAAAAAGGTGGGTGACGGGTATTGCTAGTACGTGGTAGGCAATGTTTAGGAAGTAAGGGTCAAGGGTGTTGGCCCCAGCACTTTTTCTAGTATCCAACTGAAGCAAGAGGTCCTCTACCTCTTTCAGTGAGGCAAGTTGAAGCGAGAAAGGCGGTGAAGCTATCGGAGTTTCAGGCAGTTGGCTGGCAGTCTGGGAGCGAAGTATGTTTGCAGGGGAGTTATCAAATGCCATGCCTGCAGTAGCAAAGTGGTTATTGAATGCGTCAAGTATATCCATCTTTTCGGTTATAGTAGAGTTGCCAGAGGTAATCTTGGTCAGGGATGAATATCCTGGGGAGTGGCCTAGCAGATTGTTGATTGTGTTCCAGAGCTTGATTGGGCTCTTTGTGGCAGAGTCAAGTTCAGATTTGATGAAGGTGGCCTTCAATTCTGTGATTGTTTTGGTACATAAATTTCATAGTCTCCTGAACTGGTTCCAGTCCTCTGCAGTGTTCAGTCTGCATGCTTTTTTCCAGAGCGTATCTCTTTCTAGAAGCAAGGACTTGATCTGAGGGGTAAACCATTTACAGGTTTTGGTCCTAGTTTGAACTTTAATAAGGGGAGCATACTTATTAAGGGCCCTTGAGAGAATGTCGTGGAAGATATTGTAAGCTGACGTAATCGTTTTGGTCAGGTAGAAATCTTGCCACTGAGGGGAGTACTTAAGCTCGTTTAGGTAGGCATGTTCATTGAAGTTCCACCTGGATCTCTTCATAGAGAACTTGCTGATGGGTGCTGGGTTGTTGGTGGATCTTACTCCTGCAATAAAACAATGGTCGCTGGCATCTGAGCAGAAGACATCATCGTGGGAGAAGAGATGAGGTTTGTTCACCATTAGCACATCCAAAAGTGTACTTTTACTGGGATTCTTCCTGTTTGGGCATGTTGGTTCAGTAATAAGTTGCGTCAGCCCATGTTCATCACAGAAGGATGCAAGGGGGGCAGCTGTGTTAGAGAGCCAGTCAAAGTTGAGGACTCCTAAAATAATAGTTTCTGGCAATCCCTGTCCCAACTTGTCACTTAGATATGACACAAGCTGTACACCAGCAGATGGTGGTCTGTAGCATCCTACTATGCAGAGTGCAGTAGTCTGTGTAATTTCCACTTTGAGAATTAGGCATTCGAATTCACTGGTGACAGATGCCGAGGATAAGCAGAAGGCAGAAAATTTGTCTTTAATGTAGATAGCTACCCCTCCACCTCGGGCATGCCTATCAGCTCTGAACAAGGCATAGTTGAGGTTGTTTACTTCTCTATCAGTGGTGCTGGGTCTAAGCCAAGTTTCGGAAATCACAAGTATGTCAGGAGAGGTATGATTTACCCAGGTTTGTATTAAGGTTATCTTTTTAAGGCGGCTACAAACGTTAATGTGCAAGAAGTTTATTCCTTTTAAATTTGCTAGTTCTGCTGGCAAAGCAATAGCTTCTGGGGGGCCAGGGTTGAGTTCTACATTGCCTGAACATAGCAGGAGGATAAGTAGAATTTTTCTAAGAGCGCTAATTATAAGCTTGTTATTTCTGCCATTCTCCCGTCTAGTAGATCTGATGTTTTTAGGGACTGGAAAGTAGCCACCATAGACAAGCTGATCTGTTGTAGCAAGAGCTAGTACCCCTACCACAATAGGCGGGGATGAGATAGAAGTCTGTGTGGTGGGAGATGGGCCTTGTGGTGGGGGAGTGTTATAAGTACTACTGGTATGTGTGGTCCAAGAGCAGGGTTCGAGGTATTGGTACTTGGAATCAAGGAGGCAATTAAAGGATAAGTTGCCATGTGGTATACAGCAGAAGGTGCCATTGTAGACCAAACATGATGGTAGTTCAGGTGTCCAATGCTGGGCAGCTGGTATCAGCAGAAGAAGGGGCAGTATAAGGAGCCATATAGGGCCCGACATGATGGTACCTCAAAAAGGAGCCACCCAATTAGCCCAGGGGCCAGTGGGGTTGCAGGATTAATGCAGCTTATCAGTAGCTTTCCAATCCAGGTCAACCCGAATTTGATAGCATTAAAAATATTTAGTGGTGAAGGCACAGCCAAGGAGAGCCTATGCATTTTAGTAAGGCGAGGCCCTGAGAATTGGATCCCGTAGGCTGGACAGAGAAGAGGGGGATCATGAGCTAAGTCTCTATTGGTGGGGCACTGCGCCCGGGGACGTGGACTAATATTTTGGCAGGAGCTACTGTATTTAATAATCAGCGGAGGTGGGGGAGGGGGGTGGTCAAAAAAGTTGCGGCAGTTGCCACACCTTGTAGGGTCTTGGGTCCATGTCTGCGGTCTCGAGCGTTGGCTAGAGGGGCGCCGACTGCCCGGTAGCTGGGAATCCCATGGCTTGGAAGCTGGGAGCCCGGGTGGCAGTTCCTCGGCTGAGGGAGAGAAGGAGAGTGAGGATTAATAAAGGGGATTCACATAAAGGGTTATACAGAACAGCAGGGAGTCCAAAATTTGCAGAACTAAAGGACGTGTATTACTTTGGCGCCCAAAAGTGTCTCGGGCCAGTGCATGTATGCAGAGAAAGGGCTGTAAAACACTAGATTTCTTTCCCAAACCACAATTCAAGTCCTTTCAATTACAGTCTGGATTAACACTTCAGCGTTTTAACATTTGTCCCAACTTTTGCATGATGCAATACTTACTTTATTGTTATAATTTGCTTACGTATATGGACTCATCTGCATTTAATAACATGGCCTAATTATTATTTGGAAGTTGCAAGAAAGGTTTCCCTATTCTTTTAGTGGGGGAAGGGGTTCTGTATTTTACATTTACAAATACGTTTTGGAGTAATAAAATACAATTGTGTATTTAATGTATGATGCAATACTTAACTATGTTTATCCTTCTTTGCGATGATGATTTTGTGTGAAGTAACACTATTGTGTATGTATTTTGTTTTTAAGTTATAATAAAAATTCCCTACTCTTTTCAAGAAGTTCCATGGGATCTTTAACATCCACCTGAACTACCACCAGAACAGGCAGATGGGACCTTGGTGTAACGTCTCATCCAAAAGATGGCACCTCAGGAGTGCAGCACCCCCCTCATGCTGCACTACAGTGTCAGTATTGGGATTTAACCCAAGTGCCTAGTGTCGGGCTAGAACCCACAGCCTTCTGATCTCCCTGCCTCAGAGGTGAGTGTGCTACCTGCTGAGACACTGGCACAGCTTAGATTGATACATAGTGAGAGAGCAAGAGGGAGCACACAGAGAACTATCCTGTTACTGATTTGACTACTTCCTGGTAAATGTATTTGGGTGGTGGCATACTTTGGATAATAAAAGTAAGCAGGCACAAGCAGAGAGTTGCAGAGGAATAACAACTCTGAAGTTCCTTTCACCTATCTCTGGTGGTTTTTCTGCCAGAAGTAAAAGGCACTGCTTCACTTACGAGTAGTTATTTTCCAATATTCCCCATCTCAATAAAACTGGTCCAGGTAAATCACCCACAGGACACACACACCTAGAAATGTGCTATTACAATTCAGTGTGCATTTCCTGTCAAATAAATAGGCAAATAGTAAATCAGTCTGAGAGTGAATGTCCCCTAGTTCTGCTTGCATTTATCAGCTTGCTTGTACTTACCAGCTTACACACCTACATATACAGTACTCCACAGTGTCTATCCCTTTAGTCTTTGAAAAAAACATGACAATGTTTCCTCTCAAGATTCTCTTATCGAGGCTGAGTAATATGAGAATGTTAAAACATTTCAGGGCAATAAATCTAAGTGAGGGCATGCAAACAATGCTAGGCCAAAGTATAAGCTAAAACTATTTATTTATTTTAGTCTTTGGTAACCGGGTAAGGCCCATTAGGCACAAGTGCCTGTTTTCAGAGGTGACCTGGGAGCACTGGGTGGTTAAGTGACTTGCTCAGAGTCACACAGTATGCAAGTGGAGGTTGTAAGAATCAAGTTCAGGTCAGGTCTGCTGGATGTATCAAGTGCGTTCACACCTCGTTCCTCTAACCTTTTGGATATACTGCCAGCCCAACTAATTCCAGAAGTCTTCAGAGTCAATAACATTTTATGGCATGAAGACTTTGTTGCACTTTAGAAACAAACTGCTATTTCTTTATGAGAAAAGGATGGTAGTAGAAAAATCAAAGGTTCATCAGTCTTAAGTGCATCCATCTAGGTTTGGAATAAAGCATCCAACAGACCACAAAAATATTGCTGATCATGTCCTTCTGCTCCTAAGTGCAACCCTAGTATACCTAAAATTTGCAGCATGGATTATATTCTCTATGGTTTCACTCCTCTGCCAAAGCAGGGTAACATATAATTAATTCAAGCACTGCACCAGATTTCAATATTATTCTGTCCTCTAAATCAATAAATCACTATGTTTTATCTTATTAATCAGAAGCTTTTTAAACTGATGTGCTCATTGTTTCCATAACAAGCTTCTTGTACAGCCCTAATCGCTAGTCTGAAAGGTAATTTTGTTAGTATTATCAGTCTTCTGCTCCAAGTATATAAGTGCCAGGAGTCATTTCCCCATATTTATTTGTGCACCTGACAAAGGGAAGAAACTGCTGTTTCATACAGAAACCATGCAGAACAAACCACGTACAGGGGGAGAATCTCCAAACTAGGAACTTCAAATGAGCCAGTATGTCTATCCACCACCATGGATCTTGTGATTTGGATTAGCCATTTATACTGGATTTTCATTTCTGTGGTATTGTCCTATAATGCATTTTGTACGTTTTGTAAATTGTATATATTGTCTTTATTTATTTCTTGGGGGTTCCCTCTCACATCCATGGTACATCAACTGCAACTATATTCATTGCCCTGCCTTTGATTGTTTTGTTTTATCAAATGGCTTCTTGTCCTATACGTGCTTTTGCCATTTCCTGTTCTGTGCAATCTTGATGGCCTGGGTCATGCCTGAAAATGTCCATGGGATCAGTGTACCCAACTGATAAACAGATAAATACATACATACATAAATAAATAAACAAATAAATAAATAAATGGCATACAATAGGTGTAAAGTTTCATTTTTCCACTATTCTCTGCAACAGGGGATTCATAATGGCTTTTGCAATTTACTGGCTATTGTAAACTTCTGCACATCAATACCCAAATATATTTATAGACAACTGAAAATGAAAGTCAGTTTTAAAACATTAATGCCTAGAGTTATCAGTAGACATGCTCACTCTGAACAGGAGTCACTAACTGCCCATTCCACTTTCTCTTTTAGATTAATACATTTGTTGAGAAATTTATTTTTTTAAGATAGTTCCCTTCACCTATATTAAAATATTTCGAATGTTCATTTGGAGATTCATAGTATTTTGATAATAGAGATACCCAAGTTTAAATATGTTGTTTGTAATTCTATTGTTATAGAGCTTTATTGACCTATTTAAGAAGAATATCACTTAACAGTTAAACTTAGGGTGAGTAACAGCTGGTGACATGGCTGTGTCCTTGAGAGTTTTTCATTCTTAATATTCTGCATCTTAAGCAAAAGAGCTTTCACAAAAAATGCTGTAGTTTCTGGCAGCCTCTCCTCTGGGGAAGAGAAAAATGTCAGACCATATTTTTTGTGTTCTGAACCTTGTTTTCAGGAGTGTCAGATCTCTGTTTCATTAGTCTGTAAGGTAAGCAGGAATGATTTGCAGATTCTGCTATCGGCTGCAAAATGAATGACTTTATGTTTATAGTTTGCTGATATAATTTTACACAGATAGATTTAAACATCAGTAGACAGTTAACGAAATGTTAATTGTTTAGCCCTGAAGAAAATGTATTATTTATTCAGCCCTTCATTTAGCGTCTACACACTATACTAATTGGAACTTAGCTTTAGTCTTCAAGGCACAGTGATTGTGGGCCCATGTGCATCTTATTATAATGTCTACACTCTTGTGATACACCTTTCTCATGGTGCCTTTGTCTTACCATCAAACCTCTAACAATGAAAAGCTCCCAAATGTCTGGTGAGAAAGCAGTTAGCTGTGTGGTACATCAGCCACATGGTATGTGGCAATTGGGGAGGTGTCGGTCCCAGAACCACCATGGATCTCTCGTTCTCAATGTATGTGCTTTAGGACTAACATCAAGTAAGAATGCTTCCAAACCTTAAAGCTGCTGATGAATAGCATATTTGTGGTACACCCACACTATTCACAAAAACTTTGGCATGGAACTTTATATATTTAATCTTCGCTTACCATTTCTTGTAGGTCTGTTTTATTTGATGTACATCTGTGAATATATGAATATTCACTTTGCAACAGGTATCAGATCTCAATAAAACCTTATTTAAAGACAGGCAGCGCTTCCACCTTGTTGTGAGACAGGAGAACATGAGCATGATTTAATCACTCACATGTCACATGTTAACATTTTAACTACACCTTCTCTGCTCTACAGATGGTGTGATCCAAAACTGCAGCAGCATCCTAATGTGGGCAACATGGCTTTCTCCTCTGCTAGCCCATCTCTCTGGAACTCCCTTTCAGAAGGAATTAGATCTGCCCCCTTCCTCCCCATCTTTAAATCACAGTTTCTAGGTTGCCTATTGAGTCCATCCCACTGCAATTATGCAGCCTAAGATACTAGATACTGTACTGTCTATGTTATATTTGTACCACTTGGGCTCACTCTGCTATATTAGCACAAGTATTGCGTTCCTTCAATGGTTTTTGTTTAACTCACATGCTTTGTGCCACTTTATTGAAACTGTAGCTAACTGTTTTTACTTTGTTTTTATCTGTAATTTTGGTTAGTTTTGAAAATATATTTTCCAACATGTTTATAATCATGTATCTCTTATCTTCATCATTTTCTTTGCCTACCTTGGCCCAGGTCATTTTTGAGAAAGAACCTTGGACTGGTGCATTCACCCAGTCAAAAAAATAGAATGCAATTTAAAAAAGACCATCTATTATAAGCTGTGTCTGGGATGTCCAACATATATTTTTCCATGATCCTGCTGAGTCACTCACTTGGTCCTGCTATAAAGAAATGCTTCCCTTAATGGGTCTTGTATACAGCATACCCCTCCATATCAAACAATAGCCCTACATTTCAAACCCGCACAGCACTGCACTGCTTTTCACCACCTCTCATCTTATTTTCAGCTCCAGGGCCTAATCTCAGCCCAGTGTCAGCACAGCTTCCACCACATTTTCCAGTCTTATCTTGATTTTTTATTTATTTTTTTTATTTTAGTCTTTGGTAACTGGGTAAGGCCCACTAGGCACAAGTGCCTGTTTTCAGGGGTGACCTGGGAGTACTGGGCGGTTAAGTGACTTGCTCAGAGTCACACAGTATGCAAGTGGAGGATATGAGAATCAAACTCAGGTCTGGTCTGCTGGATGTTTCAAGCTCATTCACACCTCGTTCACACCTTGTTCTTCTAACCTCTAGGCTATACTGCCAGCCAGATTCTCCTCAACAGAGTGGCAAGTTAAGTTCACCAAGAAACCCACAATTAGCGGGTTTGAAAAGAAGCGGATTGTCAAAATTACGTGCAAACAGCATCAGTTGGAGTGGCAAAGTATACCTAAAGTTAAATGGTTTTCAGTTTGCAGTGTCAGGTCTCTTTCTACCCACCAAGAGCACCACCAGGGTTTGAAAGAGGAGTGACAAGCAGCACCAGTTCACTTAAATCAGGACATTAGGTTTTTCTTCATAAGAGCAGTGGCATCAATACTGTAACTAAAAAAACAAAAATAACAATGAGGCAGCAATCCCTTTAATCTAAACTTAAAATGGGTTTCACTTTTTATGTTGGTGCACTTGTGCAGCCAACATCTTGTGACAGTGGGGATTTGTAAGCATGGTTGCTGTTGGGCGAACGCAGGGCACGCATCAGTAGGTGCATCCCTCATTCCCCAATCAGCCTGCATGCCAGCTCCACACCATGCATACTAATGTGGCTAGCAGATCTAAAGAGAGGTCTAATGCAATCCAAGCAAAGCTTGTCAGATGCAACGGACCCTTCCTGCGTGCTCACCACATTGTCAGCATGGCGTGCGGGCAGCCACCCAATTGCTGACTTCGGGGGTGCCCAATCCCCCTGCTGGCTTACTCTGGCCACACAACTTTGCCGACAGGGGAGCCAACCCCCATCGGCATAAAGCAGTCCCCCCATTTCTTTTAGGCTGAGGAAGGTGCCCAATTCCCCTTGGCTCTTGCCTCCCCCCTCTTTCCTTGAGTGCCGACAGGGTGCACAATCCCAGTTGGCATAAATGAACCCCCCTTTTGGTGTCTGCCAATGAGGGTGCCCAATCCCCCGTCAGCTGCAGCAACCCCCCAAAACAGTTAGGTGGCACACTGGTAGCCCACCCCAGTGTGCCAAGTCCCCTGGAAAAAAAAATGTCCTGCGATGTTAGTTTTTCCCCCATACCATAAAAACAGACCCTCGTAGTCTCCCTAGAGTCCCTACCCACCACCCGCTCCCACCCATTGCACACCCTGCCTCCCCACACCCCCATCACCCCATACTTACCTCCAGAGTTCAGCATGATGATCTTCGGTGGCCCGGGAACATGTCTGCACTCTTCAAAGCCGACCGCAAACTGAGGAAATGCCGGTAAGCTGTATAATGGCATAGATAGCGGTTTTGCAACTTTGCTGCATATCTCAGTCATTTTTTTGAATTTTTACACCAAATTTTTTACATGGGGTTTTTGGGATGCCTCCTCATGAATTCTGTTACAGTTATGATGTTAATCGGTCCTGAAAGGTGATTTCGCAGTCACTGCACAGAATCACCTTTTGGGGCTGACTAATGCAAGGACAGTGGCAGTGTTCATGAGGTAGGCTGTCAAAAAGCCTATGCTGCAAATTTGGTGGAAAAAATCCAAAAAATGGCTGTTTTACAAGGGTGTGTTGCGCAGTTGCTACGCACGCTCGTAGCTTCGTGAATTTGCAATATTTTCATGCAAGATTTTCAACATTGTCATTTTTCTACACCTCCTTGTGAACAGTACAACTGTCATTTTTCACATCCTGGCTAAAATGTGTTTTGCACGTCCGGCGCACAATACTGCGGTCGTTGTGGGAAATCAGTGTTCAGGGCAGATTATGAAAATGACAGTTATACTGTTCATGAGCAGATGTCCTGCAATGCCTATGCTGAAAATTTGGTGATGATACTCCATAACATGACTGTATTACAACCGTGCGTTGCGCAGTTTGCACGCCCGCTCGTAAGTACACAAATTTATAATATTTTCACTCCAGATTTTCAACATTACCATTGTTCTGCACCTCCTTATGAACAGTATAGCTGTCATTTTTCACATCCTGACCAAAATATGTTTTTGCAGTTCCGGCAAAGAATAGTGCGGTCACTGTGGAACGTCCATGTTCAAGACACATAATGGAAATGACAGTGACACTGTTCATTAGCAGAGGTCCTAAAATGCCTATGTTGAAAATTTGGGGCTGGCAGTCCATACAATTAGTGTTTTATGAGAATGCATTGTGCAGTTTGCATGCACGCTTGTGACTTCGTGCATTTGTAATATTTTCACTCCACATGTTCAACATCGGCATTTTTCCACACCTCCTTATGAGCAGTACAGCTGTCATTTTATATATCCTGCCTGAAATGTGTTTTCACACATCCGGCGCAGAATCGCACGGTCGCTGTTTGAAATCAGATTTCTGGGCAGTTTGAGGGAATGACAATGACACTGTTCATGAGCAAAGGTCCTAAAATGCCTATGTTGAAAATCTGGTGCCGAAAGTCCAGAAAATGACTGTGCTGCAAGTGTGTGCTGAGCAGTTTCCATGCAGCCTTGTAACTTTGTACATTTGCAATATTTTTATGCCACATTTTTGCCACTGGTATTTGTGCACACCTCCTTATCAACAGTACAGCTGCCATTTTTCACAGCCTGCATAAAACGCATTCCAGCAACTGTGGTGCACAATGGCGTGCTCGCTGTGGAAAATCACCTTTTGGGACACATTAACAAAATCATAGTGCCACTGTTCATGAGGGGAGGTCCCAAAATTCCTATGTTGAAAATGTGCCTAAAAAACTCCCACAAATAATTGGGTTGCGGACATCTACTGTGCAGTTTGTATGCATGTTCATTGCTTCATCAATATTTCATATTGCCACTCCAGATTTTCAACGTTTCAATTTTTTATGCCTTCTCATGAATAATACAGTTGTCATTCTCTGCCAGCAAATGCCACAGCCACTGTGCAAACCCACCTTTCTACTAACAAACTGTGCTGCATTTCATGAGGTGGCCTGACAAGCAGCCTATGTTGAACATGTAGAGTGAAACTACCACTACACGCCTATGGTGTTAGGGTTTCCAACTGCAGCACCCAACCCGGTACGGACTGACAGGCATCAAAGCTGTGACTTGGGATCATCAGATGTAATGCTCATGCCATTCCACCCCCCCACATCCACCCTGCAGCCACTGGCAGGCATCATGGTGTGTCTTGCACTGTTTGGCCACAAACATTGCCCCACACTCCTATACTGCACCCACATCAGCATATTTCCTTATGGAGTGGGGTAAGTATAATGCCCAAAGACCCCAAAGCACACCATGACACTTGTCAGTGTCTACAGGGCAGGATGAGGTACAATGGTATGAGCATATTGCCTGATGACCCAAAGGCACACCCCACTGCCTGTTGCTCTCTACAGGGTGGGAGTGGGGTTGGCACTACTTCAATACTTCACTGCCATTCCTATTATGTGCCTCTAGCTCCACCACTGCCAATGCCAATGCCAGTGTGACAATATTCGGCATTGACAAATGCTTGTTCACTGTAGGGTTTGTAAGAGAAGCAAGGAGAGGGAACTGCAAATTGTGGTTACAGGGGATTACAGATTGTGATTAGGTGTTGGCAGGGAAGCTCATTAACACCTCAAAAGCTGCAATCAGATAGCCTCAGGAAGTGTCAGGGAGGCAACCTGATCACAGCTGTGTAGGTGTTGATGGGCTTCAGTCATCCCCTACAGTAGGCACCCCTAATCTGTAATAGCCAACAGATTTACGATGGAGCCATACTGGATTTGGCTTTTGGAATCAAGGAATTGTCTACTGTAAGCAGTAGTCCAGCTTAAGCATGGATGGTATAAGTGATGCATACTGTACTTTTTAGGTAGGAAGTAGGTATGTTTTAACCCACAACAGGGTATGGGTGTCTCATGCTGAAGGAAGAGTGCCCTTACAGCCACCCAGGGCATGCAGAGACTGAGGGAGCTCAATATGTACTCCCTGGAGGAATGGAGGGATAAAGGGGATATGAAAGAAACCTTCACATATATGAAAGTCATAAATAAAGATGGTACAGAGGGAATTTTAAGATTAAGGAGAGGGAGGGACACTAGTGGGCACAAACTAAAGTTGCAGGGTGGTAGATTCAGAAGGGAAATGAGAAGGCACTATTTCATGAAGAAAGTGGTGACAGGGTGGAACACATTGCCTGAGGAGGTGGTATCCTTGAAGATGGTGGGCAGTTTTAAGAGAGGATGGGACAAAGTCAGTGGGAAGGTCGCCAATGAGGCACTGGGGAGGGGTAATAGTTAATATGGGGATGGAATTGGATATGCTGGTAGGAGGTGGGAGCAGCTTCAGTGTAACAGACTGCTAGCTGCACACTCGAGCAGACTAGATAGACCATCAAGCCTGTATCTGCTGACATTCTTTGTGTGTTCATATGCATTAGTGCCTGATAAACCCATGCCCTGTTTTGGGTTAATGTACTTTCAAATTGGATAAATGTTGAAAAGAAATTGAAAGTCTTGTGAGTCCTTTTACAAAGAAGAAAAGAAAAAAAAATTACTGTGTCCTGCACTTGAATTGTTCAGTAAAGTAGTTCATTATAGTATAGCATGGTAACTACTTTTTTCTGCAAACACATATTAAATAACATAAGTAAAAGTAACTGTAGTAAAAAATAAATATTTTTGTCATTGTTCTTTGAACAAAATACAGTTTAGTCTGACATGATTGCTTTCATTTTGATTAGCTCTATTGGTTTCAAGATGCTTCTGCTTTAGCTTACATGAACACGCACATGACTGTCAGATGGTGATGGACAAAAAGGTGAGATGAGGGCTGTGCTGGCAGCCAATTTCACATGTCGTAGACTACTATAGGTAGGGCTGGGCTGACTAGATGAGCCAGTGGGCCTTTTCCTGACAGTAATTTCTATGTTCCTATATAAGTGCTTATTGCAGCAGTTTCAGTTTGAACGTCAGAGGTTTATGGGAAGATTGTAAGCAGTTCTCACACCTACACAATACACTTCATAGACTGAGGAAGACTAATCTAAAATCTTCTAAAGCTTTTTCAGGCAAAGCCCACAAAAACAAGGACGATTAGGGCATGGTTGGGGAGAGATGAAATTATAACACAATTATAGCTCTAAGACGAAAATGCATGTGGATGAACACGTGCTAGATATTGCTGATATTGTCTGAAAGAGAACCAAAATCCAAAAAACAGTTTTAAAAAGTGAATATTTTCATGTTAAGACCTGTTTTAGAAAGGTACTGCAAGTATTCTTCAACAGAAAATGCCTATCTGCCTTATCACATCTGAAAACTGTATTTTGACAGCTGTACATACCACATTCTGGCATCCAACACACCATGTGATTGTCAGTATGAACCCATGTGTCATACACAATGTTAATCACTAGAGACTGCAATTACAGATGGCCAGATTCAATACACTATATTATATCTCAATTTAAAAAAAAATGCTGCTACCTTTTTGAGTTCATTAACTCATCCAATACCAGTTTCCTCTGACTAATCAAAGTTTCACAGCTGCAATGCTACTTCCTCAGTGTGGCTGCCTCGTACATTTTTTAACAGCATGACAGATGGATAATCTATAATATGTATTTTGCAGATCCCTGGGGTTTGCCACTATGCCAAGTATCAGAACTCCTCCATGGTGGGCCCCACATACAGTACACAATTGTTTTGCACATAACACACTACAAAGAACTCTTTCCTGCACATGCATTGAATTCAATTACTTTTTTAATGTTTAAATAAAGTTTGTCACCTGTGGTTAGCAGCCAGTTTTTCTTTGAGGGAAGCATTGTTAAAACCAGCATGAACTCAGAAATGGAACACCCATTTGAGCCATGCGAGAATGCCCTTGGGGCAATCACTATGGGGGGCATTGCAGAAGTGACAGTAACAACAGAAGATGTTCCAGCAGATGCACTGGGAAGGAAGACATTCAGTTCAGGGGGCACCCTTCTAAGTCTGTGATTCATTCTTGTTCTAGATAAATGCCAGTTCATAACTTGAATGGACCCGAAATCTGAAATGGTGCCCCAAAGTGAATGCCTCACCACTTAATTCCACTGCTTAAATGCCCAAATACTTACTGCTCCTGCTAGAATGTCCCCTTAGTGATTTTACCTAGGGCATTAGAGCTAGGGATTTGGGGGTACATCACTCCTGAGTATATTCTGCTTTTCACCCACACCCACTTTATTTACAGGACAGGGGCAGCTGATGGAGCATGATCGAGTTATCTTGGTGGTTAGAATAGTATCCCCTTCCCATGGCCCAGACCGTAAATTGTGGGTTAGTGGGGGGAGGGTTAACTATTAAATTATTGTATGCTGGGGCCCCAAGGGATTGGGTTTAGGAGGAAGTGTTTTGTTAAAAGCCAGTGTTGGTGTGTGGCACAGTACCAGCAGCTGGCAAGTTCTCTTTTGTTAATGTGTCTGTGGTAGGGCACCATAAACTACTTTTTAACACTCCATAGAGTGAAGATAATTGACTACAAAAATATAACCAGACTGAATCCTGCCAAAAGCTAGCTTTCTACCAATTAATCAGAAACCAAAGACCACTGTTCTCCTGAGGAAGTGAAAGGTAGGGTGTGAGTAGCTTGGATGAATGTAATAAATTCTTCAAAAACACTATAAAACGTTTGATGTTTGTGTGGGTGGATTCTACACTTCCAGGAGCCATCAAGTTATGAATACACATATGAACAAATGAAGTAGCCAGCAGAAGAAGACCTTATGGTCCATCAGGACTGCCAGATGAAGAGCTCATGTATTCTTCTTTACAAGTCACTAGCCCCCCAGACTCTCTGACATTCCCAATAACTTTATCCCACCAACTCTTGAAGCTACCAACAATTTTCTTGTTGAGGGCATCTCCTCTGGCAGCCTGTTCATCTTGCCATCATCCTTTCTGTAAAGAAGTGTCTGCTGACCTTCATCTGGAACCTATCTGCAGCCAGTTTGTAACTGTGCCTCCTTGTGTTCCTGTCATCACTGATCTTAAAAAGTTCACTAAGGTCAACCTTGTTGATGCCTCTGAGGTACTTAAAGGTTTATATAATTTCCCATGCTCCCTTCTGTCCTCAAGAAAGTACATATTCAGGTTCTTCAGAATCTGCTTGTATGAGAGTGCTTGCTGACCATAAATCATTTTTGTGGCCGTTCCCTGTACCACCTTCAGGTGATTAATGTCCTTTTCATGATACTACTGTAAGCAGTGCTCCAGGTGCTTTCACACCATGGATCTGGACCATGGCAGTATGACTTCTTTTCTTCTGCTCATGAACCCCCTGCATAAGCAACTCAGCATCATATTACCCCTAACTGCTGCCTTGCTGCAATATGTAATGGATTTATGCTTGCTCATGACTGCAGTCCCCAGGTTTTATCTCCTTGTACACACAAGTCACTCCCTGCAGTCTGTACTTGGCCCTAGGATACTTACTCCCTAAATGCATGACCTTACACTTCTTTGATTTGAACCCAGATTCTTGACCATCTTTCCAGATTAATGAGATCCTCCCTTAAGTTTCTGACCCTCTGTGTTCCCCCTCCCACAGAGTTTGGTGTTGTCCAGGAATAGGCAAATTCTGCTTTAATGCTTTAATCAATATCATTTTTGAACATGATGAACAGCACCAGTATGAGTACCAACCCCACTGGAAACCTCCCTCATCCCTTAGTATCCTTTGCAGACCATCACCCTTGGGTTTCCCCGGACCAGTTTTCCACACACCTGGTCATTTTGCCCCCTGCCCCCAGGTCTTCCAGCTTCTTGCTCAATCTCTCATGGGGGATGAGTCAAAGATCTTCCTAAAATCCAGATACAGTGTGTCCCCTGCCTGACTACAGTCATTCACCTTTGTTAACTAGTCAAATAAATTGATCATGACATCCCAGCAATAAACCTGTGCTGCCTGTCATCTTGGGGCTTATTTATCTTAAGAAACTTGGGCAACTTTCCCTTGAGAATGGCTTGCCAACTATGGATGTCAAGCTGACTGATCTTTGGTTCCCTGGCTCATCCCTTGCCCTGTTTTTATGCAATGTCAACATATCCACAGTTCTCCATTCCTGTGGCACCACAACAGTGCCTGGGGTGCTACTGAACAGGTCACCTAGAGGGGTTGAAAACATTGCTGCCAACTCTGTCAGCACCCTTGAGTGCATATCATCTAGCCTAGAATATTTACCCACTCTAAGGACCATAAGTCCCTTAAGAACACAGTCCTCCATGATCATATCCTGGCACATCCACACCCCTAACACTCTCTATCCCTATCTTATCCTGTGTCTTTGGTTAAACCTTTTCTTTAGTGAATACTGAGCAGAAGTTTTGGTTCAACGGTTGCTAGATACTTTAAAATTCTATTTGAGCTGGGATAGTCTGATATTAGGATAATCCTGATCCATATTTGACATCCATTCCTAGTCTTGGATGGCATTTGGATATCATAATATCCAACTGTCCTAGTACCTTAATTAACTTCTTTCATATTTTAACCCTTAACCACCCCAACCCCCACTCAAACCACCTTGTAAAGCCTCCCTCCTCTTCTCAAGCTTACTGATATTGCAGTTGTTTCTGGCCCTATAAGCTCTTATAATAAATACATTTCAATGGGTTTACACAACTTGGTATCTGGGTATGCTTGTGTGACTTGAATACACTGTGGCTGTTCACCTCTCTATCCATGGTATATACCACCCTGTATGGGGTATGAAGGCAAGGAACCCTAGAGAACAATTCCACCCCTAAAGGTACCACAGGAATGATTCTCTTGGCTAAAGGTAGCTTAGGAAGGAGCCCATGGAAGACAGAGATGAGCTACTGGAGGAAGGGAGGATGGTGGGGCAATGAGAAAGCAATCTGAGGAGCAACTGAGAGGAACAGCCTTTAAAGGCCTGATCAGAGGCATGGTTAGTTGCTCCGCCCCATTGAATCACAGTCATAGCCTTACAATTCAATGGGTTTACACAACTTGGTATGTGGTTATGCTTGTGTGACTTGAATACACTGTGGCTGTTCACCTCTCTATCCATGGGATATATACCACCATGTAGGGGTACAAAGCTGAGGAACCCTCGATGAGGGTTCCACCCCTAAAGGTGCTGCAGGAATGATTCCCTTGGCTAAAGGTAGCTTAGGAAGGAGCCCAAAAAGAGTGCCCAAAAAGAGTGTTAAGCAGTGCCAAAAGGCAAGGAATGCAATAGGAAGGAAAGACCTGGATATAGGTTAGTAGGTGGAGATGGATGGGAGGTGGATTAGAGCAGTAGGAAATAATGAAGGAACAGCAACCTGCAGGAAGGTTTGGAGGAGGCAGAAGTGCACAGTTTTGGAGGAGGCATGAGGGGATGACTTCCTAAGGATAGAGGGAACAGCCATGGGACCACCATCCACCTCCAGCCAACAGTGGGACCTAACTACAGAACCTATGGAAGTACTAACCCTATCTAAGTATTATGACCATTGGCATGAAGGAGAGGAAAAACCCCCTTTGAGGAGGAAACCTCTGGGGATCCAAGGCCTAGGTCGCCTTCCCTCCAGGCTGAAGGACATTTTGGTTAGTGATGGCTCTGCTACTGCAATTCAGAGTCCAGACTGAGGGACATGGAAAATATTCCAATTTGGAAGAAGCTCTTGCTCTGTCCTTCTAACAGGAAAGCATTTGATGGTTGAAAATGACATCTCTGCAACTAGATGCCCAAAAGCAAAGGAGGAGAGAAATGACCACAGAGACACTCATCTGACCTACACGATCCTATGAAACAGACAAGGTGAACCAGAGGTGATTAGAGGAAGAGTAGCATAAAGGGTGCCTCCAAACCCACACAGCAGCTAAAGGGGCCCTCCCTGTGAGAGTCCCACCACTCACAGCTGAAGTAATAAATGCTATATCTAGAGGTGTCACTGGTATGGGTGACAAATGAAGGTGCTGCCAGAGTTAAGACATTCCTACTATGGGCCAGATGAGAAGGTTCCCACTCTGAGATTCGCATACTCTAGATGCGGACTTCGTGGGTGCAGAGTGAGACCATTGGATACAGGCTAGCCCTGAACCATGGAGTAATGAACACTGAAGGCACATCTCAGAGTGGAAAGAAGGTAGAGTCAAAAGGTAGCATAAGACCCATATGACGGATATGCTCAGATAGTTAATGTGGACAAGTAGACCTACATAGAGGTCAGACAGAGTGAAGGAGACCCTGACATGGGTCTGGAGGAGGCAGATTGCAATTAGTAACCAAAGGAGTGCATGCCAACTGGGTTCATTAGTAAGCTAAATTAGGAGTGGACTAAATTGCATGAGTGGATGAGATGAGAATGGCCAGGCAAAGCCTGCAGTGGACAGTCAAGGTATGAAGCACCAGGAGTAAAGCTAGGTATAATGGCAGGTAGGAGATGCTTTAAGAGGCAAGAGAACAGACAACCAGAGTACTACTGCAAAAAGGGCAGTGGGCTGAGTATGGAGAGCCCAAAAAGAAAGGGCAACAACAAGGAGCTGGGGGGAGGAAGCAAACAAAGCTGGAGGAAGGGAAGGTACAAATAGACTCAGCATCATCAGCCATGGCTGGGAAGACAGTTCGAGGAGCAAATATGCAGCAGTAGACTAAGGAAGAGATATGTAAGTTGTGATGGAGGTGAAACAATAGAAAGAACTATGAATGACATATACAGGTCAGGTGCTGTAAATGGATGCAGTCCCCATGTTCTGTGATCAAACAGGGTAGGGACCAAGCAAGGAGGTGTACTCAATCCACAGAGTGAGCGGTAGACAAGAAGGAAATATGACAGCGATGCATCTGGGTGTGAGGTAGGAGAGAAAAAGGAAGGAGAATTGGGAAATAGGCAAGGTTGCATGCCAAGGATAGTCAGGTTGCAAATGCAAACAGAAAAGTGATGGGAAGGGGATGATGGTTAGAGGCTCAGATATGGCAGAAGCAGGAAGGAAGCACAGATCCCAACAATGACAATGTCTGTAACCCAAGCATGATGCAATGAGTGGGAGCCAGGTCAGGTCTGCAGGTGAGTCCAGGTATAGGGGACAGAGCACCGCACCAATGGAGGAGGGTCAGAACAAAGAGGGCGATGCAAGAAGAGGAAGGTAGTGCAAGGCAACTGAAAAGGAGTGGGACAGGAGTGCAGGGGGCTTGCATGTGGGGCCACTAGGATGGAGGAGATGAGGGAGCACTAGTTGGGAGGAATGGTGAGAAGTGTGGCAGAATGGGAGAAATGGACTGGAGCGAAGGTCGTGCAATCCAGGTGGCAGCTGCGATGCAAAGGGAAGAACAGAGGAGCAGAGTCGAGCCGCTGGGTGATGTCACACCCAGGCACTGGTACTGAAAAATGAAGCAGAAGCCAGAGGCAGAAGAAAAGCCCAAGGAAAATGGGATGAGGACGAGCAATGGATGAAGGAGGTATGGGACAGGAGAAAGATGAGAGGAGGAGTAGGGAGGGGAACAAACTGGGGGGCGACCAAGATAGGAGCAGGAGGGGCCCAGCAGAACCAGCCAGGCAGCAAAAGCAGCAGAGATAGGAGAGACAATGAGGAACAGGAGAAGCAAGTGAGGGAGTGGCTGATGAAGCCTCCAGCCACAATGAGAAATGGTTTGAGGAGCAACTGAGAGGTGCAGCCTTTAAAGGCCTGACCAGGCGGCCAGCAGTACAGGGTGAAAGGGGGAGGATGTGGAAGCTGAAATCCTGGTAGAAAGAGTAAAGGAAGCCCTCAGGTCCCTTCAGATGGAGAAAGCACCTGGGCCACATGAGATACATCCCAGGATGCTATGGGAACTGGTGGATGTCCTGGCAGTCCGTCTAGTGGAGCTTTTCAACATCTCTCTGAGAACTGAGTGGGTGCCCCAAGACTGGAAGGTGGCCCATGTCATGCCAATCCTCAAGGGGGGATCAAGAGTGGAATTGGGAGATTACAGGCCCATTAGCCTGACATCGGTGATCGGCAAGGTGATGGAGGGTATTGTCAAGGAAAGGCTAGGGGGGTTACTTGAGCAAACTGAGTACCTGGATGATAGGCAGCATGGCTTTGTCCTGGGAAGATCATGCCAGAAAAACCTTGTTGAGTTCTATGACTGGGTGACGAGGGCCCTGGACTAGGGTAGGCCAGTGGACATCCTCTTTCTGGACTTCAGCAAGGCATTTTATTTGGTACCCCACAATGGCCTGCTGGCTAAGCTGAAGAAAATGTGGTCAGGGAGACAGTTTTTAAGATGGATAGGAAATTGGTTCTCTGAGCATACTCAGAAGGTGGTGGTTGGAGGGTTAGCCCCATCCCCAAGGTGGGTTACTAGTGGGGTTCCCCAGGAATCAGCACTGGGACCACTCCTGTTCAATGCCTATGTCTCAGACATAAGGAAGGGGATCAGGAGTGATATGTGTCTCTTTGCAGATGACTCAAAGCTGGGTGCATTGGTGGATGAGGAGGAGGGGAGGGTGGCCTTGCAGGAAGACCTGGAGGCTCTGGAAAGGTGGTCAGGAAAATGGAAACTAAAATTCAATACTGGGAAGTGGAAGGTTCTGCATCTGGGAGTCAGAAATCCAAGCCAGGGGTATACCCTTGGGAGAGACACGATTCAGGTCCCAGAGGGTGAGAGGGACCTGGGGGTAGTGGTAGATGTCAAAATGAACAACTCAGAGACCTGTAGGAGGGCAGCAGCAAGGGTAACTAGGATGCTGGGATGCATCACCAGGGTGATTACCTCCAGAAAGGTGGAAGTGATCCTTCCACTGTACAACTGCTTGGTTAGGCCACACCTCGAGTATTGTGTGCAGTTTTGGAGACCACATTTAAAGAGGGACATTACACTCCTAGAGAGGGTCCAATGGAGGGCAACCAAAATGATCTGGGGCCTGGGGGACAGGACCTATGAGGAGACCATCAAGGAGCTTGACATGTACACCCTGGAGGAGAGGAGGGATGGGGGGACATGATAGTGGTATTTAAGAACATGAAGGGAATTAATAAGAGAGGCCCAGTCAGGGTGCTCCAAAGGAAGGAGGGTGGGGCAATGAGAGGTCATGGATGTAAGCTGGAAGGGGGCAGGCTCAGAGTGGAGAGGAGGAGATGTTGTTTCATTGAAAGAGTGGTGGAGCCATAGAATGCACTGCCCAGGGAGCTGATAGAGGTGAAGACTGTGGAAGGGTTTAAGAGGGGATGGGACAGGTACAGGTATGGGGGAGGGTAAATCTGACCAGGCCCAATATAGGTGGAACATCTAGTACTGGGGACAGTATAGCCCAAGGGGGGACACCAAAATCAGCCCTAAGTGCAGGTGCTGAAAATTGAGCAGACTAGAGAGACCGTTAGGCCTATTCTGCTGGCATTTTAGTATGTTAGTTGCTCCTCCCCATTGAACCACAGGCATAGCCTTACAAATATTAATCCAGAAGCAATTACTGGAAGTACTGGTACTCTCCTTCCAAATCAAGCTGCTTCCTCTGACATTGGAGCAAGCTATGATACCCTTCCCCCCAATTCAACATAGAACACACCACCCAACGCATCCACTATCCCCTGCCCCTCAAGTTGCTCCAAAAATTGCACAAGATCTGAGTTGAGTGCTCAGATCAATCACTTTTTTCAGGTCCCGTGGCAGAGCTACTTGCACTTCTCTTTTTATGCCAGCATAGGAATGAATGATGATCTCCTACTGTAGTAACACCTGATTGCCTGACTATCAGCTGTCCTGTGCCATCAGCTGCAGTGCATTGTGGCATATATGGTTACAAACAATGTCAGCTTCAAAATCATCACAAACAGTATGATGCAGTCTACTATACTGCAGTAAACAGTAAGGGAAACAAAATATTTTTACCCACAAAGTATAAAGGTTAGTTATATTAGTTTCCCCCACTGGATAGTTTACTTTAATTTTTGTTAGTTTACTCTTATGATCTAGTTTGTGCTCACTGCTATACTTGTTTGTACTGACAGAATGTGCAGTTGCATCTGCTCTAGTAACTAATTTTATTGGTATTCAAACTCACTCCTTGTATCCACATTTAAATAAATGTTGCCAGTACTAACTAACAAACTTGTGGAACAGGGGTTCCCCCCAGCCCCTTCTTTTGCTAGCTACTGCCTATGGCCATACCACACTGAATGTGCCCAACCTGGTCTGATTTTGATTAGCTATTATAAGTTGAACTCTCTACTTCACTCCTTTCTAATTTTTACTGACTATGCTTCACTCACCCCTTATTATTTTTCCTCCTTTGTCCTTTCTTCCCCTTCTCCACTCCCTCTATCTTACTCCTCATCTCCCTATCCCCCTTCTGCCTCTTCTCACCTTTCATCCACTTCATTTCCTCTTTCACCCCGATCTCCTCTCCTCCCAATCTCAGTCTTGATGCTCTCCTCCAACTCTAACTCCACTCCACCCCCTTCCTCATTTCTACCTGTTTGCAGACACAGATCTCATACCCTTATGCTCCTCACTACCCTTCTGCTACTGCTGAAGGATGATGTGAAGCTAAACCCAGGTCCCATGTCTTCCCCAACCCTTCCCAAAGGGCAGAGCATTTTCATAAATGGTCACGTGGTTTACAGACAGGACTGAGGAAAGTGTGGTGGTAGAGTTCTTCTATTCATATGTCACAGCCTTACGTGTGATGTTATGTATCATTCTGTCATCCTCTCGTCCCATGAACTGCTCCATCGTTGGAACTCTTTGTCCTGTTTAGCTTCTATTTTCATCAGTGGACTTATTTATCCTCCAAAGCTAATGCTAACTCCTGTCCTACCACAGTTTCAACCAGTGGTGGGTGAAGTTAGAAAACTTCACTCCATGGAGAAATTTGTGAATTTGCCCAAATTTGCAAATTTAATCCGCAAGGTGAAGTTCACCTTCGTCTTACAGATGGAACTTCACAAATGGCAAATCTGGTAACTTTGCCTGTGGATTTTGCCTGCAAGTAGATGTTTTTAATGATCCATGGGATTGGAGGTCACATGGTGCTGCAATGAGCTATATTGCCATGCATAGGCTGAATTCAGTGCTGTCTTACAAAGATAGAGTTGGTGTTAAGTCTGTTCTGAATCTTTGTGCCCAAAAACCTTTGCAAAGCCTTTAAAGCACATAGTTTTTTTCAACCGAATCAGTCCATAAAGTGTCTGATGTGCCTTGCGACTCTAGATTACCAATTATTTGTAGTAGTTTTTCTGATTTAGTTACTTTATAGTTGTAGTTTTGTTTTCTGTACTGTGTGTAGTGAGGCAGTGCTGTGTGTGTGTGTGGGGTTACCTAGCTAGCAGCAAGCAAAAGGCAACCTTTTCTGTCTCAGCAGCACTGGTGCTACTGCAATCAGTGTTTTGTGTGAAATATGTTTTCTGTTTTTTGTGGTTTGTAATTTTTCTTTGTTATTTTTCCTTTTTTGGGGGGAACAAAGGAGTAGGACACTTGGAAGTAAAGAATAGAAAAATGATAGCAAATACTTAAAGTGGCACAGGTATAAGATTTAATAGGTGAATAAAGATCTCACTGTTTTGTGGGGAACAAAGAAATAAGACACTTGGAAGTAAAAGAACAGAAAATGGATATGAAATAGTTAAAGTGGCACAGGTAGAAGATTTAATAGGTGAATGAAGAGCTCACTGCATACCAGGCCCATCACGAGTCACACCACCATGGCGTAGTGCTGCCATACCCTCAAGAAGCTTCTCCTGATTGACAATATCAAGTTTAATATCTTTCTCCATCTCGGTAAGCTGCCAATGCAGGTCCCCCACTTCCTCCCTTAGGTTGACAAGCTCAACTGCTGCTGTTGCTGCTGCTGGAGGGTAAGGTGATACTGGTGATGTTGGTTCAGGAGGAGCTTGAACTTCAATAGAGAGTACTGCCACATCCACGGGGTGTGCCCACCACCCTACCATGAAATGAGGACTTCCCTTACATCCTCCATAAACTACTGATGACATGGACATGCCACCACCTCCCTCATCCTGACTTGCCACATACTTCTGCTTTTCTTTCCACTTGGCCCAGTGATTTCCATGAAATGGGTCAGCTGGCCCCCAGTACTCACATGGGTCCCATGCTTGCCATGATGGACACATTCATTGCATCAGTTGCAAGTGACCATGCTGTGGTCACTATGGTCACAGGTAAAAAAAAAAAAAGACCACACAAGAGAAGACTTGGGGTATGGGTGGCATGGGCAGTGGGGTGCTGCTGCTGGATGAACAGAGGGCTCACCTGTAGAGGGGAGATGGTGCCAGTGGTGGTAGAACCACAATGGGGTGCACAGGGGTTCTTCTCCTCCTCCTCCTCCTCCTCTGTTTTTTCCTCCAGCTGCTACTGCTGCTCCTCATAGTCCAGGACCAGGGCAACACTATTGTCCTCCTACTGCTGCTGTGGGCACAGCCCTGTTGGAGAATCAGGTGGTGGTGCTGCCGCTGCTGTTGCATTGAGAGGAGTAATAGGAGGAGGAGGTAAGGTGGTATAGGGGGTAGCTCCTCAAAAAACTAGGACCAGTGAAGACAGATGGCCCTGCCATGGGTGCAAACACCATGATGCCAACACTCCATCACTGATCACTAAATTATAAACTAGAAGCCAAACCATGGAAAGAAAGGGAAATAGAGAGATACTGACAGAAAACAGTAAAGACAATGAGAAAAATAAAAGTATCAGAAAGGTATAAAAATGGATTCCATCAATCTTTAGAGTTAAGGGACAATCTATATATTTTAAAAAAAGGACTCAATGAGTACTAAAAGACTAAGTCCCTAGGAAATACCAACTGAAAATAGACATACTGTACAAAAATAAATTCTGAATGAAAATTCCAGTAGGATAACATTGCAAATTTAATTATCCATGACTCAGTCTCTGGAGTTAAGGAACAATCTATATACAAAAAAAAATGTTGCAATCAGTGCTACACAATTAAGTCCCTAAGAAATAACAATTGAAAATACACATGTAAAAGTTTTCCTTTTTTAACATTAAAATTCCCTTAGGATGACACTGCAACTTTAACAAGCCATTACACCATTAGTCGGAGGTAAGAGACAATCTATGCACCCAAAAAAAGGACTAAAGGAGTACTACAAAATGAACACATAATAACCCTGGACAAAATCATGAGGTATACACAGCACCCCAAAATTACCTCCCAACTTCACCTTGGTGCCAAATCCACAATTTAAGTCCTAAAATCATCAAAATTCACCAAATGTGCACCTCCTGTTGAACTACAACCACACTGAGTTGAAGACAATCTGACAAAAATTGACTAAGCTGTGTCTAAAAAAAACTCCAAAACAATCAGCACCCAAGAGTTAAGATGAGCACTTAATATATTTTTCCTTTGAAACAGGCCTGACAAATGAAACTTAGAATGAAGCACATGAATCACTTTTCAGATTGCTCGAATTCACTTAACCCTGCTCAGAACAGGATTTTATCATGGTTCTTGGCCAACACAGTTGCCTCAAACTGTGTTAATAGCAGTGTGGATGCCAGCCATTTTGTAACACAGTTTAAGGCAACCACCAACATCATATCAAATTCTTTGGTTTCTGGGCAGCCAGGAATGGGGGAAAAAAAAGACTTGCTAATCTCTCTGGTGAGGTGTTGTCTGCTGCTAGTTGTATGTAGTTTTACTGCACTGTTTATTTTGTTTTCCTTTCAATATTAAAAATCCAAATATATAAAACAACAGGAAAGAGAAGCTGGAGTAAAGGGAGAAGTGTCAGCAAGGTGGCCAAAAAATGCATAGGTTCTGTGGGGCAAAACATTGTTGTACCTAAAAAAACTACCTCTGAACTAGCTTCATCCATTGGCTCTGGGGCCGGTTATAGTAGTTATGAAGGAGTAGTTAGTGGAAATGGGGTGGTGGCATCCATGTTGCCAAATGAAATTCTCTGCTACACCTGTGACATCCATGCTGGTGGGTACTTGGAGAGGCAGCAACAAGAGAATCAGTCTGAAAACTAGCAACATCTCTGACTCAGGATTAGGAACAGTGGTCAAGGAGGAGGTTGCTGGTGTCCCCTTGACTGCTGGTTGTGATGGCACTGAGACTGATTTGAACAACAGGTTCCTAGTATGGATATGTGGACCTGTGGCCAAACAGCTCGTAGCAACTTTCTGTGCATTACAGTCTACTGGGCATAGGTACCTGGGGTAGTATTTGACTCTGGCCAGGGGAAAAATTGTGCTAAGCCTAATTGCAGTGGTAGCGAAATACTCTGAGTATTTGCCAGCAAGTCATGTTGGCAGTGAAGAGTGTAACTGGATCACACACAGGTCAGAATATTTTACAGTTGCTCCTGACTGAGAGTGATAAGTGATGCAGCCCGTGGTGGTGGTGGTGGTACCACTGGGGGTAGGGGTGGGGATGGCACAGGGTCTTTGGGCCACTACGGATTGGGGGAACAGGGGACTGCAGACCTTGAGACTTTTGTGCACCAGTAGCTTCATTTTGACCCAACTTCACCTTCATGTACCACAAGGAGAAGTTACAGACAAAGTTGTCAGGTGAAGTTACCAATGGTGAATTTCTCTTTAAATAGACAAGTTTCACAAAATTATCTACAGAGGTGGATTTGGTGACTTTACCTTAACTTCACCTGTTAATTAGAACTTCACAACATCTGTAATCTCAACCATTTCCTCCCTCTCAGCCTCAGGTCAGGTCCTAGTCTCTGGGGAACAAAATATAAATTGACTCCCCCCTTGGCAAAAAATACCATTTATAAAATTAAGTCTCTCAATATCATGCAGCTCATTACTAAGCCAACTCATTTTAACCCCAGCTTCACAAAACCTTCTCCTATTGACTGGGTCCTGTCTTCACACCCCCACCACATTATTTCCACTGGTGCCCTGCCTGATGCTTACAGTGACCATTGCATGGTCTACTGCATCCATAAGACTTGCCGCATCAAAGCCCCAGTTATATTTGTCCATTAGGGCTTGCTTTAGTCTCTTGATCACCCTTCCCTGCCAGATTATCTTTAGGCCACTGGCTGGTCGGTACTTAGTTTATTCACCAATATAAATGTTGGTCTAACCTCTTTCATGGTTAAATGAATTGCAAAATGGGACAAACATGCCCCACTCAGGAGGTATCGTTCTATGGGTTTCACTTTCCCTGGATCTCTGCAGAGGTCATTGACCTACTCAAAGTTTGTGATTCTGCCTTGCATCTATAGAAAGTTTTGGGCTGTCATGAGAAATTATTGCGTTATAAAAAATTGCTGTATGCAACATCAGCACTAAGGGCACCCAGAAGGTAGGGGTGTGTGAATATCTGTTTTAAATATTCAGCTGAGTATTCTTATTCAGGGGCCCAATTATTTGCTATTTCTGCTTTGTTGTTCATTATTTGGTGACTAGAACAGTGTGTCAAACTTCAAGATCTCCTGAGACTTCCTGTCAAATCAGAGGCCACTTTGTGAGCTCACTGAAGGCAGCCCATGTGACACAGCACTCACAGAAGTTACAGGCAACAGAGACAGACATCTGAGCAGCAATGAAAGAGCAATCTACTTCCATCCATTTGTTACAATTAGCCAAAAAGCAAACATTTTGGCAGTTTTGGTTTCTTTTCTAAATCCCAAGCTAGAGAGGATAAGTTATTTCACACTTTTTTGTGATAATTTTCAGCGTTTCTCAGGAGAACTACTAAGAGTGTTTTTTCCCTATAAATAAAAACAAAAAGTACTACTAGGCCTGTTTCTGCTCTGCAAGCAATCTGTCACCAGTGCACATTATAAAGCAGACTTTTTGTGCACTTTCCTATTAAATGGCAAGTACCACCCTGAAGCTTAGAAATAAATAAAATAAACAGTTTTTTGTCAGACTTCTGTGTGACACATTCAGCAACCTATAGGAGTGTTTTTTTTCTATAGAGTTTTTTTCTCCTCTCAGTAATGTCTGGTGGTACCCAACCCCACCACCTAGCCCCATATTCGACCTTCTCACAGCCTTACAAGTTATCAACCACAGTTATCCAGGACCAGTATGTGGTGGATGGCCACTAGTCAGCCATGTCGGGTGTGCAAGAGCCTGCTGGAAGGGCCAATTTTCATCTGAAATCCTGGTTTTCTGCCCATTATGTGGTAAACAAGGATGAGTAATTACAGCTAGCTTGAAGAAGGGGTAGAAGTGGATAAGAGTGGACAGGGAAGAAGCACCAGTAAAGTGCTAGTCTGGAAGCATAATTATGTAGTATGACAATAACATGCTAATTTTATTTTTTAAATGTCTTCTTTGGCACAAAGGCACATACTTAGAACAATGTATTTCTTGAGTACACACTGTACACACAAAGAACCAAATGGCAGCAAGCTGCCCAGAAGCACTGGGGGTCAACCTACTAGTCCCCTGTATGAGCTAACAGCTGTACATGTCGGTGTACTGGCAGTTGAACAAGTGGCTATGGAAAAACCCAGTCCTGGGTTCCTCACAGGAAGATATCAGATGGGGTGCACCCCAGGGTCCTTAAAGAACTGAGAGAGGTGGTGGCTGAACCTCTGGCTATCCTGTTCAGCCAATCACTGGAAACAGGGGAGGTACCCAAAGACTGGAGGACAGCAGATGTAGTCCCCTTATACAAAAGTGGGAACAAAGAGGAAGCAGGGAACTACAGACCAGTCAGCCTCACCTCGGTAGTGGGAAAGATCATGGAAGCACTACTGAAGGAGAGATTGGTGGAACATCTGGTTGTCAATGGACTACAGGACCCAAGGCAGCATGGTTTCACCAGGGGGAGGTCATGTCAGACCAACCTCATTGAATTTTTTGACTGGATGACTAGGCAGGTGGATCAGGGAGGGCAGTGGACATGGCCTATCTGGACTTCAGCAAGGCCTTTGACACTGTGCCACATAGAAGACTATTACACAAACTGGGGAATATGGGTGTGGGCAGGACAGTAGTGTGGTGGGTAGGTAACTGGCTGGGTGGCAGGACACAGAGGGTGGTGGTATATGGCTGTCACTCCACAGAGGGAAGAGTGACCAGTGGGGTACCACAGGGATCAGTGCTGGGACCGATCCTATTCAACATCTTCATCAGTGACATTGCACAGGATATAGAAGGCAGAGTTTCACTGTTCGCTGATGACACAAAGCTCTGTAACAGAGTAGACACACCAGAGGGTGTAGACAGAATGAGAAGGGACCTGCAGAAACTTGAAGAATGGTCAAAGGTTTGGCAGTTGAAATTCAATGCAAAGAAGTGCAAGATAATGCATATGGGGCACAAAAACCTGGCACAATATATCAGTTGGGGGTGAGGATATAGCATGCACAAGCAGGAAAGGGATCTTGGGGTTGTCATCTCTGATGACCTCACGGTAGGAAACAGTGTGACAAGGCATCAGGTAAAGCAAATAGGATGCTGGGATGTATAGGCAGGGGCATCACCAGCAGGAAAAGGGAGGTCATAATTCCGCTATACAAGACACTAGTGAGGCCCCACCTGGAGTACAGTGTACAGTTCTGGAGACCATACCTACGTAAGGACATAGACAGGGTAGAGAAGGTTCAGAGGAGGGCAACAAAGATGGTGCATGGGTTGCATCACAAGTCCTATGAAGACAGGTTGAAGGAACTGAACATGTACTCCCTGGAGGACAGGAGGAGAGAGGGATATGATAGAGACATACAAGTATCTTACAGGGAGGAACAGGGTGCAGGAAAACACTATTTTTAAGAAAAAAGATGTTTCAGGACTAGAGGCATGGGATGAAGTTGGAGGAGGACGATTCAGAGGAAACATGAGAAAGAATTTCTTCACAGAACGGGTGGTGGACAAGTGGAACACCCTGCCAGAGGAAGTGGTGGGGGGTGAAACAATCACGGGATTTAAGAATGCATGAGATAGACATAAAGGAATTCTAGAGGTCAGGGCTAAGGGGAAATAGACTTCTAGGAAAACAAACTGAAATTACAAGCTCAAATGGGCAGACTAGGTGGGCCATAGGCCCTTATCTGCCGACACTGTCTATGTATCTATGTATCTATGTATGTCTAATATTACATTTACACTACAATACACTTCAGTTTATCCGAATGCCCCTGGGAACAGCAAAATCATTTGGATAAGCGGGTGTTCAGATAAACAGAAATACGAGCAAAATGTGACAAATCATGTGCATTAACATAAAGAAAGTAAGCAAAAGTAAGCAAGACACCAAGACAGATTGCTGGGTTATAAAAAGTAGAAATTATATTTATTAATACAGTATTGTAGTGTTAAAAATTAGTGCTCATGATTGAATGTTTTATTGTTACTGTTCCATTTCCTTTGTTAAAAAAACTGGCAGATCGAAGTTTGGTATTTGTGTGCATTTCTTTTCTGCACTGCCTTCTGCCATAACTGTCTCAACAGCAGAATGTGTAGTCCATCTACATCTTGCTGGTTTTCCAGCCAGGTGATTGTTTTTTTCCAAGCAGTTACTGGCTTCACTATCAGTAACATGCGCTCGTTCTCGTCAATCGGTTCCTCCGCATTTTTGGATTCATTCAGTTCTTACTGTGACTGAACTGAATGAACAATGTCAGTATCAGAAAGCTCACCGCAGCCTTCATTGCTCTCATGTGCCAGCACTCAAATCCAGCACCGAGCATTTCCTCTTGGAGATGGTAACAGCAGGTAAAAGCAGGGCAGGTAACTACAGGGGAGCTTGTCATGTGCTTATAATGTGCTTAGCCATGCTATGATTGTTTTTTCACACTGCTCGCACTAAATATAGAAGAAGTATGATTAGTGGTAATGACCTCTAATGAGGTAAGTGGAAACAGCTTGTCACTTATTGAGTTTAGCAGAGAACCATGGGGGACACACTTTGATTCTGGATAACTAGGATTTCCGGATTAGTGAGATTCAGATTAACGGAAGCGTACTATAAATTATTATGAAATGTAGTCACTCACTGCAAAAATGTCAGTGAACCTACAAGTCACACTCATTAATAATTCAGCCTGACTAAAACAATAGTTTTTTTAATGTCTTCTTTGGCATTAAGCCACAGTCTTAGAATAATGACTTTCTTTAGTGCACACTGTGCATACACAGAGAACCAGACAGCATCTAGCTGCCCAGAAGTGGTGGGAGTCAGCTGACTAGTCCCATCCTAGCAGTTAACAGCTATATACAGCAGTGCATTCACAGTTGCACAAGTGGCCATGGAGGAACCCAACCCCAGGTTCCTCGCATGAAGTTGCCTGATATTAAATTTAAATCATATTATAGTAGTATGAAACACACACAATTACTGTAACAATACCAGTGCACTGTCAAGGTTCCCTCACTACTAACCAAACCTGACTAAACAATTTCTTTTTTAAAGTTCTTCTTTGTCATGGTTTAGAGGCCATGAACAAGCTGAGTACACAATTACGCACAGTACACACTACTGCAGTACGCAAGTACAGGACAAAACAACAGGCACTCAGAAGCAGTTGTGGTGGGAGTCAGCTGACCCTGGCCTCCACAAAAACATAATATAAATGTTTTAATTCACTGATGTTGAGCACTTACTGCTCTTCATATAGAGTACTATGAATTTATATTGTTAGTTTTCCTTGTTCTTTGTTTCAAATGAGTCCAAATAAGTTAGAAAAAAAGTTAAATTTCTATTCGCTAAATAAACCCCTTCAAAATCTCCCTTACTCCCTTAACCTGACACAACCTGTTTAAAACATGACAGCTTTATATCTGGTTTAGTTTTAATACACAGACTGTGTGTCTGCTCACTGGACCCTGACTGTTTCTCTTAGCAGACAGCCCTGTTTTAGTTTTACTTTGTCTGTACACTAGTAGTTCTCTGGAAAAAAAAAGCCTTATTTTTGCACTACACCCGTGAAAAAAAAATCAACCTTCTCAGCTTGGGATTTAGAAAGAGAACAAAAACTGTCACAATTTCTGCTTTTTGGCTAATTTTAACCAGTGGATGAAAGTAGATTACTCTTTCACAGCATCTCAGGCATCTGTCTTCCATGACTGTGGCTTCTGCAAGTGTTGGGTCACATAGACTGCCTTCAGTGAACTTCCAAAGTGGCAGGAATGTCACCGGGTGTGGGATTCCAAGTAACACACAAACAGGCAGCCAACTTCAAGTACATAAAAAAATGCATGGATGCATTTATCATTTTAGTTCCTTTTTCAGAAAATCAAAAATAATAAAATAAATATTTACAGAAAGAAAAATAAAAGGTGTTAGTGCAGCACACCAAACAAACAGGCTTCCTTCAGCTATTTCCTCAGACACCTTCCTATGTCTTTTTTCAGCTCAGAATTCAGCACAGTGTGTAAACCTGCACACCTTTTTCCTTTGTAGCCAACAGCACAGTCACTGACCCACCTATCTAAAAAAGAGAACAAAACTAGCAGCAGGCTTAAATACATTTCTCTTTTTTTTTTTTTTGCAACTTAGTATATTTTATTAGTTTTTTCCATAAGTACACCTAATACATTAACAACAAACACAAGAATAACCTGTTAACAACAAAGAACATTAAACAGAGACAAAAAAAATGAAAATAGCTGAAACTAAAAAAGTGCCTCCCTTCCTCATACCCTCCCCACCCCTGGTGCACCCCCCTCTGCTCCCCGGGTGAACAAAAAGGATCTATGAACTAAAGATTTAGGTAGGAATAAAGCTCCACCCAGCATGTCTGTGCTCTGGTCTGGGAAACGAAGTATCCTATTGCCCTTTCTGCTGAAATAGCTGTCAGACATTCCTGTACCCATTCAGAATGGGAGGGGGACCAAGTTCCCAGTCAGTATCTAACAATTAGTAGTTTGGCTACTGAAGAGAATAGTGCAATATAAAATCTATGAGAAACACACTTGATATTAGAGTAATCCCCCAAAAGCCATATTTCTGGAGTGAAATAATTATTATAGCCCAGCAGAGGGGATACTTTGTTACAGATTAGAGACCAGAGCCTTTTAGCTGGTGGACATGCCCACATTTTATGACTCAAAATACCATTGACCGATTGGCAAGTAGGACATACTGGTATGGGCAACTTTTTCATTCGAAATAGGGTACTGGGAGTAAAATAGAGATCATGCAGGACATTAAATTGTATTAGCCATAGCCAATCTTGTTTGATATAGGTATAAATGGAGTTGCAGATGGAGTATCAGTGTGCTAGGGAATTAAATACATTTCTAAGAGTGACTTAGTGACTTCACCATCAGGTGACCATGTAATTGTATGTTTCACTATAATTTCTTCTTTTATGCATTACTAACATTCCTTTACAATCTGCTATCTGCTTTGGACTAACAGACTGCATCATGACATAAAATGCTCTAGACATATATTACTCAGAAGATTGCTAACTTCTTAATTCAGATCTGTGTCCTGATAATGGGGTTAAGCCCCTCCCTTGCACAGTGACCTCACATCTTCAGATCACTATAAATTCCTACATTCCGCTGCTACCCTATAGGGCTCAGTTCCACAGGAGGCTTCCCCTTGAAACAGCAGAATCTATACTTGTTTGTGAAGTAGGGCCTTTGGAAAAAGTTGTTACATTAGGGCTCCTTCCATTCACCAGAGACTCACTAATTGAGTAGGGTAAGTTCCTATTTATACAACATGACAATATGCTGACATGATAGAGTAGCTTGTACTAGTTTGGCTGGGTGTGTTCTGTTGGAGTTTTGCCCCCAGTTAATATTACAAATTTGCCAGACTGAGAGTACCTGCTCTATAACAACATCCAATACTGTACCACAGGTAAAGAACCCATTTTTTTATGGCTGTGGACAGAGCCTACAGCCATCTTGCTGTCTGTAGCTGGAAAAATGGACTATCGTGGAACACATTTTTGGAGTTTTCAATGTATCCTTCCACATCTACAAATCACTATGCCAATTGAAATAAAATACTCCCTTCTTTCTGTTTAGAATGGTGGAGCCATAAGTCCCAGCTGTGTATCAGATGGACATTAGGGAACTGAAACAGCTTGTTAAATATTGGTTGCCTATTAAACTGGAGATTTGTTTACCCCTTTCGAAATGTAACAACTTGCACATTTAAATATTTAGTATTTAAACATTTTCTTGCTACTAGCTTCAGTTGAGCAGATATTCTCTTTCAAGAAAGATTCATACCTCATAAATGTCACCCTTTTTTAGCAAGGAATCTCCAAAAAAGAGTTACACTGTTTTTCTAACCTCTTAAGACACTATCTGATAAGCACTGTCTCAGACATATGCCAGGTCATTTGTGAACCATCCATTCCAGGCTAAATATTTAGCAATCAGCAGGCGTTTTTTACTATGTTTTTTTGAGAAAAAATATATTGCACTACAGCAAACACACACACACACACACACACACACACACACACACACACACACACACACTGTACACACCATCATCATGAACACAACATTCAAAATACATACTGCAATCTAATATGTTATAAAACAATAAAGAAACTGTTTGTGTCAGTGAACACAGTAAAGTTCAGTTTACAGCAGATTTCCTTTAAATATTTCTTATCCTATATTTTGTATCCTGAATAGCGAAGGGGAGATGCTACATCTCATTGTCATAGGTATCTTCATTTACATATTTTTGCACTGTATTTACTCAGGATGTCCCAGATTACATCCAATATCTTGTTTTCAGTGGGGTCATGATTTTACCATTTTTATAATGAATTTATTCAGGGTAGCCTAGTCCAGATGTAAAATACTGTTTCCAGTTTGTTTTGATTTTATGCAATGTAGCATAATATTGTGTAGTTGTAGAGCCCCACTGAAAATAAGATGCCATGTTTTTTGTGAATGATCCAGGCTAAATATATAGCAATCAGCAGACATATTCTTGGAAAACACATTGCAAAAATATATAAAATGAAGACCACACTGAAACTGCTTCTCAGCAGATCTGCATTGTGCAAATCCATTAGAAATAATGGGTAAAAGTATCCCAAAAGCTCTCCACTGCCATTTCAGCTCTGACAAGGGCTTATTTATATACAGAAAGCACTGCATTCTATAACACTGCTGCAAGTTTCTGGGATGACAAATGGAACTGGAACATGCGGGATATATATTTATGAGACAGGAACTGTCTCCTGTTTTATTAAATGTGCTATCTTTTTAGTTAATTTTCTCTCAGCCCTTTATGGACATATAAAAGTTCTTCTGAGGGCAACAGGCACATGCTTAGTTTATAGGGACATCCCTGTCTTTTTCCCACAGTTAAGGAACTCATTTACAACAATATGAAGAGTGGGGTGGCTTTTTGGCAAAAGCGAAAGTATTGCTGTGCCGCTTTGAACTGTGCCATAGCTCAAAAGTAAGAGAGAATGAGGAGCGCACATGTTCCTTGTCTTTCTTCATTTTATTTTTCATCCCTCTCTCTCTCTCTCCTTGGTTATATATCGTTACTTGACCCTTGAAGGTCATTTCACAAATGGGCACAAGGAGAGCAATGCAGAGACATGGAGCAGCAGCAATCAAAAGTAAAAGTTTTGCCGCTCCATATCATAATCCCAAATCACTTCAGAATTTGTCTCCTTAAATCAGAGCAGCTTTTTGGCTGCATACATACTCCTGGGCTAGCTGGTAGAATCCTCTTTTATTTCTACAAAAACCAGTAGCCGGGAGTCTTCCCAGCCTTTTTATTTCCTTTTTATTTAATAAGTGGGAAGGGTCAGGAAGAAATCATCGAGCAGCGGCAAAGAAAACAAAGTAGTGCCACTCAGTGACTGCTACTCCTGCTCTACTAAATACATTCTTTATTTTGTAACCACTAGAGTTGCGGCAAAGAAAAAAAGTAATCAATTGCCACTCTGTGATATAACTTGCTCCTTTTTATTTTAATATAGCCCATAATTTGTGGAGAAAAGCGTACCCTGAATTGTTTTGATTTTTATCTGTATTTATTGATTGTTGTTTTTATCTTATTGTATAGCACCTTGAAGCATGAAAGGCACTATATCAAATAAAATTTATTAGTATTATTATTATAATTACCAAGGGCTTCAGAGCTGCTTTCTTAGAGGAAAAACTAAACACATAAGGCAGCTTATATATCCTAACTGGGCATTTCATCTGTTCATTGTACCTTTTTCAAAAGGTCATCAAGGTTACCAGTTAAAATAACCCTTTACTATGTTATTTCAGTCCATACAGTCTACTGTATTAGTTCCTTCTACAGCTGGTACAACAATTAAGTATGAACACTGCAGCATTTTGCACATTTCTCTGCACTCAGGCACTTTACATAGTTCTAACATTCTTCCACTTTAAATAACAATGTTTATAAGCACTTTAGAAACTTTTCTGCCATAAAAACAGCCTGCCAGCATGCTGGCCATTATCCAAAACATATATATTGATAGGTGCTTGCTCCATAGCTGATAAGCAGAGCAGCTCGCTCTAACTGATAACATGTATCAACAGCCACATGGCTATGTCCTTATAAATCAGGGGCATCTAAAGCCTTTTTCACAATCCCTCAGCTTATTCAGGTTTTATCCAAAGTATACCCAGATCAGTTATATTCTGGTTTCAATTCCCATTCAGACTCGGAGGTTACCTAATTTAACCTCCCTAATTCATGGACCTTGGAGTGGAAAATAAGGAAATTAAAGTGGTACATAGTGAAGAGAGTGGTGAGGCAGGGAGGATGCCTAAAGGTGGCCAACCTTTCAGACTAGAAACACAGGGATAGCATATACAGAAGAAGATAGAAGAACTGTTGTAACAGTAGTTTTCAGAAAAAAGGACATTCCAAAATATTGGCAGGGTAATCCCCTGTCACAAAGATGTCTTGGGAGATCTTGAACTCCTGCTGAACAGCAAAATGATAAATAGCTGGGATTTACCCAAGAATTCTAAAGGAACTAAGGGTAGAACTAGTGACACCGCTGACTACTCTGTTTAACAAATCATGAGAGGATGGGGTGGTACCTGAGGACTGGAGGAGGGTGGATGTGATTCCTCTTCACAAAAGTGGGAGCAGGACAGAGGCAGAAAACTACAGACCAGTTAGTTTGACCTCAGTGGTAGGGAAAATGATGGAATCACTTCTTCTGAAGGAAAGAATTGTTGAGTACCTAGAGGCCAATAGGGCACAGGACCCAAGGCAGCATGGATTCATGATGGGAAGGTCATGCCAGATGAATCTAATAGATTTCTTTGACTGGGTGACCAAAGTAGTAGACCAGGGAGGGGCTGTGGACATGGCCTACCTAGATTTTAGCAAGGCATTTGATACAGTCCCACACAAAAGATTAATACAGAAGTTAACCAGCCTTGGAGTGGGTCCTAAGGTGGTAGCCTGGATAAAAAGTTGGCTAGACAACAGGACGTAAAGGATAGTAGTAAATGGAGTCCACTGTGAAGAAAGGAGGGTAACTAGTGGGGTACCGCAGGGTTCAGTACTAGGACCAGTCCTTTTTAATGTCTTTATAAGTGACATTGCAGAGGAACTGGAAGAAAAAGTATGTCTCTTTGCAGACGACACAAAGATCTGCAACAGGGTTGATACACAAGATGGAGTGGAAAGGATGAGAAGGGACTTGGCAAGGTTGGAGGAATGGTCAGATGTATGGCAGCTCAGATTCAGTGCAAAGAAGTGCAAGGTAATGCACCTGGGAAACAAAAACCCAGGGGAAGAGTACACAATGGTGGATGAGATACTTACAACAGTAAAAATGGAAAGGGACCTTGGGGTAATTATATCAGATGACCAAAAGGTGGGCAAGCAATGTGAGAAGGCAGTAAGGAAGGCTGGGGGGATACGGGATGCATAGGGAGAGGCATTAATAGTAGAAAACAGGAAGTTGTCATCCCTCTGTACAGACAGTTGATGAGACCCCATCTGGAGTCCTGTGTGCAGTTCTGGAGATCCCATCTCTGCAAAGACATAGACAGAGTGGAGGCTGTCCAGAGGAGGGCAATCAAAATGGTGCAGGGTCTGCACCAGAAGACATACAAAGAAAGACTAAAGGAGCTTAATATGTATACCCTTGAGGAAAGAAGAGAGAGAGGGGACATGATAGAAACTTTCAAGTACCTCAAGGGAATCAACAAAGTCCAAGAGGATAGCATCTTTCAGAAAAAGAGATGTGCATAACAAGGGGGCACAATTTGAAGATAGAGGAGGGAAGGCTCAGAGGTAATGTGAGGAAGTATTTTTTCACAGAGAGGGTTGTGGATGCATGGAACAGCCTCCCTGAGGAGGTTGTGGAGTCAAGAACAGTGGGGGAATTCAAGAATACATGGGACAGACATAAGGCAGTCCTAGTGGGGGGTAGGAGGAAGTAAGCTGTTGGTTAACTAGGATCTACAGCTTATCTGTTAGGTAGGAAAATGGGCAGACTAGGTGGGCCAAGCGGTCCTTATCTGCCGTCACATTCTATGTTTCTATGTTAATAGCCCTGAATAGTGGAGATTATTCATTTTTCATCCTGAATAACAAATAGCCTGTTATTAGTGGCAATGCTGTTTGTTACTTGCACAACCGTACTGGGAGGCCAAATCAAGATACTTCACCTACAACCTTCAGAAAAACTTTAAATCTTCCGATAGGCTCTGGAACAATATTCATTTCCTTCTCAACCCCTTTACCCAGCCTATCTCGATTCTCAAACTAGGAAATGCACCTATCTCCCAACTGTGGTCATAAACACTTTAACTATTTTTTCAGATCTGTACTTCCTTCCTTCCTTCCTGCCTTCTCCATCTCCTGTTGGTCCTGTCTCCCACAGATGCCCCCATATCCCTAACTTCTATCCCAGAATTTATTTTTCTATCTATTCTCATCAGAGACCACCCTCACTGTATTACTCTTTCTTAATTATTTTAAGAGGGTGGGTCCAGATGGGCTGAATGATGCTTATCTTCTTTATCTCTTATTTCTGCTTCTCTTTTCTCCCTTTTTAGTCTTTCTCTTCAATTTGGATCTGTCCTCCAGTCCTAGAAGCAGTCTAAAGTCCTCCTCTCTCCAAACAGGCTGAATCTACCTTCCCATATAATTGCCTTCTCTTCTTGTCATCCATGCCCTGGCTATGGTGCAAGAAAAAACGTTGTCTTCCACCTACATTTACTTATCTTCTTTCCACTCCCCTTTCCAGTCTGGATTCTACAAACACCATTCAACCATCAACTCTCTCCACCAAAATACTGACTGTGTGCTGAAAGGCATGGACCAAGGCCTGTTTACAATGGTCATATTCATAGACCTAGCAAAGGCCTTTGATACTGTGTGACAGTCCCTTTTCTTGGATAAGTTAGGTGCTGCAGACCTATTTGACTTTAAAGTCATGCGGTTTTGCTCCAATCTCTTGGATCCGCTCCAGTCAGTCCAAGTTGGTGATACCCAGTCCACCTTCTGCCCATCCAGTCTGGTATCTGCCAGGATTCAGTCCTCTGCCCATTCTTTTTCTCCATCTTCTTAACTGACCTCCTCTCCACCTGTGACTTCTCACACATGCACATGTATGCAGATGATACAGTTCTGTTTGTTTCTGGTGGTTTGGTCCCTGGGTTGGAATAATTCCTGCAGCATGACTCTGGCAATGACCAGTGTTGATTCTGCTCAAATAACCTTTCACTAAATGTATTTTTTTATTTATGTATTAAATTTTGTTGACAAGATAGCCCTACTGAGACTAATAACTTTTTCAGGGGTGACCTGGAATTAATTACATTTAAAAGCCTATCATGGCAAAATCAATTACAAAACACAATAAACAGATTACTGACAATAGTACACACAGGGTCACTTGAGTTATCAAGTACAGCTAGTGGCAAACATTTGACTTATGGTTTCAGGACACAGTGCAGCAGAAACATTTAACTGGCAGCAGAGTCATGAACGGTACTGTTTAATGATTTCAGGTACAAAGACATTGCTCTAGGACAAAAGTCTTGAGTCCTTTTTTAGAGCCACCAATGGAGGAATGGTTAAGGAGAGTTTCTGGGAGGTCATGCCACTGGGAGGGGCAGAGAAGGCAAAGGATATCCTACCCACTCAAAACCTAGTTCTCAGTATATCAAGCAGGGTATTGCTGGATGAGCGGAGCATTCTCCTGGGTGTTTTGATGGCCAAAACATCTTGGTGGCTGAGGAGAAGAACCTTTAACTAACTAAAATGTGAGGCAAAGATAGTGTAGCTGAGTTACCCTTCAAATGAGGGCCATGTCAAGGAGTGGAAGACATTGCAGTGGTGCACCCTTGAGGGGACACCAGCAGAAAAAAACCTCTCTGTTGTAGAGCACCATTACCTTGTTTAATTCAGAGCATCTTATGGATTGTAAAATTGGGGAGCAGTGTAGTGGTAGCAATAGCAAGTTGAGAATCCTTAGACAGATAGTTATTTAGGAGATACAGTAATCCAATTTTCTTGTGTAGGGACTAGGATGTAATTGACATGGTGTTTGAATGAGATGTCCTGTTCCAAGAACACTCAAAGATATTTCACTGAGGCTACCTCTTCAACTGGGACACCAGTAGATATTGCCACTGGTAATAGGTGTTGTCTGGAGGTGCCAAGGTACTTGGGGCTGAACAGTACAGCTTTAGCCTGTTTAGTGTTTGGGACTAATTTGCTGAGGGTGAACCAGTTTTCAAGTTCCCAGAAATCAGTAGCTAGTAGACTACTGATCTGCACTACATCGTCAGAACATCTGTACAACATGGCATTATCTGCATAAAGTAGGAAATTAGCTCCACCACAGATTCTAGGCAAGTCATTAATAAATAAGGAAAACAACAAAGGACCCAGAGCAGAGCCTTGGAGAAACTGTCTGTCAAGGGCTTCTGCATAGACTGAGCACTTTTCCACTTGACTTATTGGAAACTCTTAGCCAGGTAATTAGATAACCATTGACAGGAAAGGATGTCAAAATCAAAGTATTTCAGTTTAACTAACTGGAGGCTGTGATTCACCAAGTCGAAGGCTTTGGTGAGGTCTATAAATACAGTACCCGTTGCGTGCCCTTTATCCTTAGCTCCAAGTATGTCTGACAATAGCTTAAGCAATGCTGTGTCAGTGCCATGATTTTTTCTAAAGCCATGCTGCTTGTTAGTGAGTAGATGACGCTGTTCCAGATAGCGTTGTAACTTATTGTAGACTAACCTTTCAAGGATTTTGGATAGGGAACTAAGCAATGATACTGGGTGCTAGTTTTCAATTGGTCCTCTGGGACCCCCCTTGTGTACTAAGACTACATGGCCCAGTTTCTACTTTCAGGGACTCTCCCTTCAATTAGAGATTTATTAAGCAGCTTAGCCACAGGAAGGGCAATGACAGGAGTGGCTGGCTTAAGGATCTTTAACTTGAGTTTGTCATAGCCAGCAGAGCCTTCATCCCTTAGCTGCTTTAGGAGTGGTAACACTTCTCTTCTTGTTATCATACAGAAATGGAACTCAGGTTACTGACTCACATCTTCTTACTGAGCTTAGGAGCCAGTTGAGATCTGTAAAGAAGTTATTAAAGGACTTAGCCATCGCCACCCGGTCTTGGTATATCAAGCAAATCTGTCTGTAAATGCCAACAAATCTATTTTCCTAACCATCAAGATTAGAAAAGAGACTAGCAAGGCTGCAATACTCCCCTGTCTTTAAGACTCTGAATGCATCCTGCTTAAAGAGTTATCCCACTTTAAGTAGTTAGGGGTGTAGCTGGCCAAAAACCTCAGCTTTTCCATACACACTGACATAATGAATAAGAAACTGAGCCCAAAGATTGATGTTCTGTACTGAAAAAACTCTTGCCTTTCTTTCTGGGTCCACAGAAAGATCATCCTCAAGATGATATGTACATATAAACATATGAAAAGTGCTAGCAGAATAAGACCTAGTGGTTTATTGAGTCTGCTCATATTGTGGAGTCTCAAGTGGCAGCTAAGGACTCCAGCCCCCCCAACTGATAACCCCCTCCTTTCCAGCCATTCCTTTTTTGACCTTAACCTTACTTTTTACCCTGTTCCTTCCCCTTTTGAAGCCTTCCACTGTTTCTAGTGACACCATTTTGTCGGGGAGCCCATTCTGCCCTGCAAACACCCTCTCAAGGAAAAAATGCATTCTGGACTCTGTCCTGAACCTCCCTTTCTATCTTAAGGGAATATCCCCTCCTGTTTTTATTTCCACTGAGCCTGAAGAGGCTCTTCTTGTCCACCTTGTTAATGCCATCCAAATACTTAAAGGCCTCAATCATGTTCCACTTCCTCCTCTCCTTCAGGGAGTACATGTTCAGGGCACTCAGACTCTCCTCATATGTCCTGCCCTGCTGACCTTTAAACATCTTTGTTGCCCTCCTCTGGACCACCTCCTTCTTATTCCTGTAGGAACACCAGTGCTGCACACTATACTCAAGGTGCAACTGCACCAGCAACTTGTATAATGGCAGAATGACTTCCTCCTGCCAGCTGCTGACCCCCCCCTGCAATGCAGTCCAGTATTCTATTGGCTTTTGCTACTGCCTCCTGCAGTGTGAAGAGTGCTTCAGGTCACTAGTGGTCAACAACCACAGTTCTTTTTCTTCCTTGGATTTGGCTATCAGGACCCCTCCCAGGCTGTACTCCATCTACGGGTTCCTGACTCCAGTGTAAATTATCTTACACATCCCTGCATTAAAGTCAAGTTGCCATATTCTGGATAACCTCTCAAGCATGGTCAGATCTTCCTATTTGTTGTGTATCCCTTTTGCTGTATCTACCCTCCCACATAGATTGGTGTCATCCACAAACAAGCACATTTTGCCCTTTAGGCCTTCTTCAATGTCATAAATGAATACATGAAACATCACTTGCCCAAGTACTGAGCCCTATGGGACCCCACTGGTGACATTACTAGAACCTGAGACCTCCCACTACCACCCCTTAGCATGATAGAAACATAAAATTTGATGGCAGATAAGGACTGCTAGGACCTCCCAGTCTGCCCATTTTCCCTACCTACTACAAAAGCCGCAGACCCTACTTGATCTAAAGTTTTACTTTCTTGTTCCTATCACTAGGGTTCCCCTATGCCTGTCCCATGCATTTTTGAATTCCACAATTATGTTTGCCCCAACCACCTCTGCTGGGAGTCTATTCCATCCATCCATCGACTACCCTTTCTGTAAAGAAATACTTCCTCATGTTACCCCTTAGTCTACCTCCTTCCAATCTCATGTCATGCCCCCTCATTCCTGAACATCTCCTTTTCTGGAAGATGCTACCCTCTGGTACCCTATTTATGCCCTTTAGATATTTTTAGGTTTCTCTCACATCTCCCCTGTCTCTTCTTTCCTCCAGGGTATACATATTAAGATATCCCAGTCTCTCCTCGTATGACTTTTGGTGCAGGCCCTGCACCATCTTTGTTGCCTATCTTTGAACTCCCTCCACCCTGTCTATGTCCTTATGGAGATGCAACCTCCATAACTGGACACAGTACTCTAAATGAGGCCTCAGCAGTAATCTGTACAGTGGTATCACCACCTCTTTTCTTCTGCTGGTGATACCTCTCCCTATGTACCCCAATATCCCACTGGCTTTCCCCACTGCCTTGGCACATTGTTTGGCCACATTGAAGTCATCAGAAATTATTACCTCAAATCCCTTTCCTGTTTGGTGACTGTCAGGATCCCCCTCCCCCCCATTATGTAATCCTCCGCTGGGTACTTGCACCCCAAATGCATGACTGCACTTTTTCTTATTGAATCTCAGTTGCCACACTCTAGACCATTCCTCCAGTTTACCTAGGTACTGCTTCAGTTTTTCCACTCCTCCCGGAGTGTGCACCCTGTTTCAGATCATACTGTCATCACCAAAGAGGCACACTTTCCCTTCTAGCCCCGCTGCAATGCCACGTATGAAGACATTAAACAGGACTGGTCCCAGAACTGATCCCTGTGGTACCCCGATGGTCACCTTCCTTTCCACAGATTGAGCTCCATTTACCACCACCCTCGGTCTTCTATCACTCAACCAGTTCTTAACCCAGTTTGCCACCTTGTGACCCACCCCCAGGCTGCTCAGCCTGTTCACAAGTCTTCTATGTGGGAACGGTATTGAAGGCCTTACTGAAATCCAGGTAGGCCACATCCACTGCTCCCCCAAATTCACTTCCCTAGTCACCCAGTCAAAGAAATCAATAAGATTTGCTTGACATGATCTTCCCACTGTGAATCCATGCTCTCTCAGATCCTATGATCTGCTGGACTCAAGACATTCCAGAATCCTTTCTTTAAGTAGTTATTCTATATTTTTCCCCCTTGTTGAGGTGAGGCTGACTGGTCTGTAGTTTCCAGCCTCCTCCCTACTCCCACTTTTGTAAAAAGGGACTTCATCTGCCCTCCTCCAGTCCTCTGGAACCACTCCCACATTGAGTGATTAGTTAAATAGGACTGCCACTGGTGCTGCCAGCACCTCCCATAGTTCCTTTAATATCTGATGTATCTGATCCGGTCCCATTGCCTTGTCCACTTTCAGTTTTGTGAGTTCCTTTAGGACTTTCTCTTCTGTAAATGGACTGTTGTCCACCTCTCTCCGATATCTGCTCAGGTTGCTTAATTGTTGTCCCTCACCTTCTCCTTCAATAAATACAGAACAAGAATATTTGTTCAGTATTGATGCTTTTCTCAGGTCTTCCTCCACACACTCCCCTTCCTCCCTTTTAAAACTTACAATCCCACCCCTGTTTTTCTCCTTTCCCTAATGTAATGTACCGATAAAAAGTCTTGTCCCCTTTTTTTACCTCCTGTGCTATTTTTTCCTCCATTTGCACCTTTGCGCTCCTGACTGCTTTCCCTGCCTCCTTCTCTTGCCAGTGTTTGACTTTAAGGATGTAGTCTGTAGCCCTGACCTGACATCTGCTCTTGCCAAGTGGGAACCTGGATCACTGTCTCCATTGCTTCTGCTTCTTTGCCCTTAATGCTCCATCTCTCACCATCACTGCTCTCTCTCTATTCTAATCTCCCTTCCCCTCCCTAGAGGTCTGACCCTCCCTTAATAATGAGTGGTGAGTTCAAAAGTGATAGAGGTATATTTTTGGGTTGTCCACATCTGTTGTTCTATTTTTGTAGCCTATTTTAAATGTATTAATAAATAGGAAATGTTGACGCATTCATATACCATGGTGTGTGCTGCCATTCCTTTGTTGTTTGTTTAGCATCACTCACACATGTTCCTTCTTCCTGTCCTGGGTAGGGCATGGGTTGTTGCAATGTACAGAGAAGAGAAAGATAGCGATCTGCAAGTGCATGCTTTTGTGAAGTGTGCCAGTAAAAGTGATTTGTGAGAGAGCAGGGAGGATGAGAGATGGATTGGGGAGAAGGAGGTTGTTCCACAGTGTTGGAAGGCAGGTAGTAAAAGCAGTCTGGCCTGCTACATATTTACTGTGAGGGATATGAAAGGAATGAGCAGCATATGATTGGAAGGAATAGGAGGACAAGATGGCATGGGAAAGGAAGACAAGAGGTAAGTGAGAACAATGGAAAGCTGTCTATTGTTTTTCCAGTTCCCTTAATGTACCTGTGTGGCCTGATTTCTCCAGGGTCTGGAGGTAACATCTATAGGAATTAGCCCTCACTTCAGATATCTGTTAAAGTTGAGAGACCTGGGTTCTTAGTTCTCTTTATGGGGTTCAATGTCTCAATATGGTTATAGATTTGCATGGTCCCCCCACACAGAGAAATTATAGTGGTCTGTGTATTAGGTCCAGCACTACTCCCTTGGATATAGTACCTACCAACTCTTTCCAGAGATTACCCCCATAGCCCTCACAGTGCAGTAATGAAAGTATAATTCCTAACTCTCTTCAAATAATATGCTTGGAGACAGTAACTGCAAAACAAATAAGGGATTTTAATATGGGAAACATGTTCAGGCTGTGAAAGGGAATGAACGGGTTAAGCAATGTACCACAGTTAATGTGGCTCAAAGTGCCACTGCCTGGCTGTACCATGCAGGCCTCATCACCCCTATTTCCCATAGGAAGCTCTTTTTTTGCACAGTTCATTGGATACCCAGGTGTTGAAACATGGTAGTCTCCATGTCCAATTACACTGCACATGATAGCAGGTGATGGTGCACTTGATTAAAAATTTCACCAAGAACAAACAAATTGTATCCAGGGCCAGATGGCCTAATTCATAGGATTCCCAAACTGTGGCCCTATCTAACTAACTAACTAACAACTGGCACAGTTACATAACCCGTTGACCCTGTTGATGTACTCATGGTAATCAGACCTCAGAGGCCTTTACACTAGGCAGTGCTGTTGCAACAGTGGTATCTGTATCTTTGATTGTTTCACTTCTCTCATGGACAGCTGTAAACATGGCTGTAATGCAGTTGCATTATCAGCACTGGTTTTCCTCAAGTCACTCCATCTGTCTCTCCTTTTGTAATGTCTGTACAGCTTCTACTCAGAAGGCACCAACTAATCTGACCAACATAACTATCCCTACAACTCCAAAATGTGCCACAGAAGCCAAACACTAGCTCTGTGACTGGTAGCACTGACTCTCATTAACACTGAGATGTAATTCAGGGCTCTGTCTGAACCCCTTAAATTCAAGAAACAGTCTCTCTCTCTTATCTCCAGAGAAAAAGCTGTGAATGGCTTACCTATTTAGACTTTCCTCATGCATTTTGATGTGAAATCACTGTGCTTGCACTTCATAGTCTCCTTATAAGCTTTTACCACCTGCTTCACTCTTTAACAGGATGGTTCCCTTGGGAAACTTGCAGCTGCATGTGGAATGTCCACTTTCATTCTTGGATTCATTTAGGAACCCCATTGGGGGTTTAAACACTTTGGGCTTGATTTTCAAAGCCCTGAGTATGATGCCAGGTGCCTGCATCAAACATAATTGACGCAAGTGGCACCTTATGTTAAAAGATACAGCAATCCCAATTTTCGAATGGGGTCTGTATCAAAAAGCGAAGCTATTGCACCAAACTGGCATGGTGCCAGTCTTGTGATTGAAATTAGGGTGTGACAGGTCATAAGGGGGCTTGCACCGTAGTAGGGCAACACCATCCCCTTTTTTGGAATTTTGCAAGCCCTACCATAGATGCAACAGGGGGCTCTACACAGGCCAGCCAGGAGGTGGTCTGAGGGCCCTGCACCACTGCGTGACAATATGATGATTGGCGGGGAGCCTGCTAGGAGTGGGTGCCCTTGGGGACATAGAGGAGATGGCAGAAGACCAGAGTGGTGATGTGGCACTGGGCCAAGGTGCATGCTGCAATGACTGGCAATCAATCGGCTGGCAGTCTGGGGAGGGTTGGCAGAGAGAGAAATTGACCTGGCCCCAGGTGGGCACAGCCATGGCATCTGCCCCAAAGGTGCCACTAGCAAGAAGCATTTACAGGGAATGCATTGGCTGCAGGATGAGAGCTGCCAGTGGTGGAAGGGAACCTTCTTTGGGCACCCCAGCAGTCCCCTGGTACCCAGCCCCCATTATTGTTGCAGGCTGCCTCCCGCTTACAGGCTTCCGACTAGTGGCACCTCTGGGGCAGGTGTCATAGCTGAGCCCAGCTGGGTCCAGATCAGTTTCCTTCCCTGCCAACCCTCCCCAGACCACCAGCTGATTGACTGCTAGTCACTCCAACATGCATCCCAGCTGGGTGCCACATCACCACACTGGTCTTCCACCATTTCCACTATGCCCCCTAGGGCACTCCCCTTCTCCTTCTTGCCCTGCCTCACTCCTGCAATGAATAGTCACAATCCCTACTTCAAGGCCCCTCTAATGATGTGCGGGGGGGGCTGGATCCCCGTGGCAATTCATACAGTTATGCCAAATGTTTGACGCTAGCCTGCAGCTGCTGTGACTCCTGGGTTTTTGGTGCAGGGAGCCTCCCTTTTATAAAATTGAGAGCAGAGTCCCTCATGCACCAAGAGTTCACTGCAGCCCTAGAATGATGCAACTCACATCATTCTAAGGGCTCTTGGAAAAATTAGCCCTTTGTTTCCTGAAGACAGCAGTATGCTTTCTCTTGGACCTGTTACCAGAAGACTGACCCAGAACCATTTCAGGAAAGAACCACGCTCAGAAGTGCAGGTGCAGTGAGGTGCTACCAAGGTGCAGCTAACCCCTAAAAATAATATAATGTCCCATGGCACTGAACACTCAGGGGTGAACACATCTTTATCCTGACAAAACAGAACATGCACAGGACCATTGCAAGGGCATTGGTATACTTTCGTTTGACTGAAACCCACTTGCCCAGGTTTCAGAATCCCAATGCCACATGCTCAACACAAGGTTGCCTGACGCTGGAATTTTGTCCACGGTGGAGTTAGTTATATAAATTAAGGGGGGGGGGTATGAAGCTTCCCAAAACATGAAATAAACTCCACCGCAGGCAAAATCCCAATATCTGGCAACCATGTGTCAAACACTACCGCCCTCAATAAAATTTGTCTCACCCTAAATAAGGCCTGCAGGCTGATTACTGGTGCCCCCAGGCTCACTCACAAGTGTCAGTTCTATGACAAGGCAAAACTGCTTAATCTAGACAAACGGCTATGCTACCAAACCTGCAACCTCACGAAAAAAACTCTTCTCGGGCTATCTCTTCCCGGGATGACAGCCTCCATCTGCCAAACCCAACCCTCTGTCGCTACATGAACCTCCTGCAAGACCAATCTACTGGTCCCAAGATCCCGGACCACCCATGGACAGAGGTCCTTCTGCTACAGAGCTCCATCATGGTATAACTCACTCCCTGCCCCCATCTCCGATGCCCCCACAATCTCCAACTTCAAAACCACACTTCAGAGCCAACTATTTAATACCTGCAGCTGCTCCTATCTCTGAATGAGGCATAGCTCACTTCGTACCTGACAACACTCACTGGGCGGCATTACTCCTCACCGCACAGAACCTCACCCCATTGCCTATTGCCACTGTTATTATCCAGCTGTTTTTTTCGAGACTGTATCTATGTAACAAAACTGTTTAACTGTATAAATGTATGTAACCACTTGTGCTTGCTAAGTTATGTGACTCGTATGCTGTAACCAAAAAGTCTGTTCTGTGTGTCTTCAATGTGACGAGGTACCTTTGGAAATGAGTCTCTGGCTCAAAGGTTGTAAACTGATGTACAAATAAATAAATAAATAAATGTGGCATCGGGATACTGGAGCCCTGGCAAGTGGGTTTCGATATTTTATAGTATATAGCACATACTGAAATTCTAAATAGAAAGCCCTACTTGAAGCTATGTAATCAGAAAGCTTTTAGAATATGTGCTCAAGAAAAGATGACATACACTAATTTTAAACTTCCTTGTGTGAATAGGTGAAAGAGTCAGAGACATTGTGCAGCCATAAATGACAGTGAAACCTGCAGACAGGTATTCAAAAGATGCCTATGATGTATTCAAAGAACAGCAGACTTGTAAGGCAGCAGAATATGAAGTGCACGTCAGCATTGTGTGGTATTGGCATTTTGTAATGAATTATTAAATTGTAAGACACAGGTGACACATTAAAACATATGAAATGGTAGTAATAAGATTAGGAGACTGTTCTTAATGAAGTTAATTTGTTTATGTACAGGAAAATCAAAACTTGCTTTCTGGATAAATATGAAAAGCTAGAGAAGTTAAATTAAAAAAAATAAATGCACTGTATGTGGTGGAATATTCTGCTGAAACATAACAAGATTCTGATATTTTTAAGGACCTTAAAAAGGAATGGAATTAAAACAGCTTAGCATGTGCTGCCTTAATATTTTGTTTTAAATATGCCTATTTATATTTTCTTGGCAATAAGACCCCTGAAGAAGCCACTATATGGTGAAATGTCAGGGCAGGTTGTGTAATAAAAATAACTATAATCATCTAGAGCTAAGAAACCTAAAGTGTCTTTTTTGGCAGGAACTTTCTGTAAGAAAAAGTGGAGAGCAGCCCTGACCCCCTTTTTGTGTTCACCATACACACAAATGCAGTGAACACCTTGGTATGAGAGTGCCCTCTGAGCGGTGTGACACTGTCCACCCAATGCAGAACAGTGTTGCATGGGCATGACAGTGCCACATCAATTAGCACGCAGACTGACTGTGACAGAGTTTCTGGCTTGCTGGCAGGGACAGCACCAACTTCAAAAGATGTTGCCGTCCCTTGGATCTGTGCCATCCAGCAAGCCAGGCTGATCTCTCATGGTCAGCCTGGAATGCATGGAATGTGTGCCTGCAACAAAGAAAACCATCCATTGATGTCTGTTGCTGGCAGCCCTAACTGTACCCCTAGCCGACCCTCCCTGTCAGCGCACGCACGCACACACACACACACACACACACACACACACACACACACACACACACAGCAGTGATGCTGGGGGTGCTCAATCCCTCAGTGTCTTTCCCTAAAATAAAGAAACAAAACTGCCCCTTGTCCTGTTTGAAAACCCGTCCATTGATGTTTGTTGCTGCCACCCCCCCAAACATAACATAGTGACACTGGGTGTGTCTAATCCCCCAGTTTCCTCAACATAACTATCCTTGAAATAAAGAAAACTGTCTCTCATTGTTTTTTTTCCCCCTGACAAGAAGAAAAACGTCCATTGAAGTCTGTTGTGCGACCCCCAAACATTACTCAGTGACACTGAAAGCTCTAACCCAGTGTCCCTACCAGAGACACTGAGTGCCTCAATCCCACAGTGTCCTCCATTAATAGGAACTGTCTGTGAAATAAAGAAAATTATCCCTTGTTTTTCTCTTTTTTAAACCAGAAAAAAGGAAAACCGTACATCGTTGTCTGCTGTGCCATTACACACCTCCACCTGACCCTCCCACTCAGGACCCACAACACCCCCACTCCATACTTACCCACTGGAGGTCCGTCGCCATGCTCTTCTCTGGACTGTAGACACATCTTTACTCTTCAAAGCCCAACCACGAACTGAGGTAAGCGCTTCAATGTATTTCAATGAGGTTTTCAACTTAGGGGCATAACTTCACCATTTTTTAATATTTTTGACCTAGATTTTCAACATACCTTTTTTGGGACCCTACCTCATGAACAATTAAGTGACATAACACAATTCTTTCCCAAAAGAAAATTCTGTGGTTGCTGCACAAAATCACCTTTTGGGCAGGAGTTGAGCATTTTCTCTACCTTTGTTCATGAGGTGGGGTCATACGAAGGCTATGTTGAAAATTTGGTGTAAAAATATTAAAAACCAAAAAAGTTATGAGCCTGTGTTGAAATTCGCTAATGCAGGCTTGTAACTTTGGTAATTTTAAATATTTTGACCCTAAATTTTCAACATACAGTAGCCATTTCTTCACAGCACCTCATGAATGTGATAGCTCTCATGTTTCAGATCCCAGCCAAAACGTTGTTTTTGCATCCTGAAAGGTGATTTTGCAGTTGCTACGTGAAATCACCTTCGGGCAGGAGTTGAAATTTTCTTCTGTTCTTGTTAATGATGGTGGTGATCATAAGAAGGCAATGTTGAAAATTTGGGGCAAAAATACTAACAAACAACAAAGTTATGAGCCTATGTTGAAACTTATGAACGCAGGCTTGCAACTTTGGAATTTTCAATATTTTGACCCAAAATTTCAGCATTGCCACTTCTTCACAGCACTTCATTAATGTGCTAGCTGTCATTTTTCAGATCCTGGCCAAAATATGTTTTTGCATCCCTAAAGGTGATTCTGCAGTCGCTGCGTGAAACCATCTTTTGACCAGGAGTTGAACATTTTCTCTGCACTTGTTCATGAGGTGGGGTTATAAGAAGGGTGTGTTGAAAATTTGGGGCACAAATATTACCAAACAAGACAGTTACATTGCCCAACATCATCACTTCTACTTTGCATTCTTAAATGTTAATAAAATTATCCCTTCACTGAAGCAATTTTCAAACACACACTCACCCTATGACACCAGTGCACATGGCGAACATTCGGCATTGACAAATGCTTGTTTTTGCCATTGTACTGACCCAGAACTGACTGACAGATCCAGTCAGCTCTTTAAAACTAATTTGAGCTCTTAGGCCTCTGATTGGTTGTGGAAAAAGCAGTCACATGAGAAGGGGAGGTTAGTATATCACTTGATACAGGATTGGCTTGCTTTATCCCAGGTGAATGAATGAGTCATTCAACAGTCCAGCAATCTATATGTCTTGGTTTCTGATTTGAGGAATTCAATTAGCTTATTGTATGTCTCAGCCACTGACCCAATTGCTATATCTCGTGGATTTAAGGTGAAGAAAAATGCAGCCACTAGGTAGATTAAAAGGCAGTGCTACAAAGATTGGGATGATTCTCAATACTAAGAAGGTTCCTGGGCATACTGAGTGGGCTGCGAGCCTTTATCTGCTGATAATATCTATGTTTCTATGTTCATGTCTATATTTACACAATGTCCAACTCCCATAACCTTTTCAAGGTCCCTTGCTGATGTTAGGAGAGTCCCATCTACACTCCAGTTCTGATAGGAAAGCTGCTACAGGTAAGCCCCCTTTATGAATGCATGACTGGGCTCTCCATCAGCAGCAGGGAAATTCACTGTAGCTGCAGTCAGCAGTCCTTAAAGACATAGTACATTTTTACTGCAAAAGCAGTCCTCTTCACTCTGTACTTCAATTCAGAGACAGTAGTCTCCAGAAGTGTTAGTGCTAAGGCAGTTTCTTAGTAACCCCAACACCTTTTGGGGGTGTACACCTGAAAAAGGTTTTATCATTTTCCTTGACCCCTTTTTCTATCCACAGCTCTGTATTTGCCTTTGCATTTCTTAAAAGTTGCTTGTCTTTCTCTAGTTGATCCTTATGCACCTCCCCATGGCCTCATTTTGCTCCAATACAGTATGTCGGCCCTGAAATCTCTCATCTCTCCTTAACTGTATCCTTCACTTGTCTGCCCAACCACATTGGTTTCCTATGCCTTTGTCTTACAGTTTTAATGCACTCATGCACTGCTTCTAATACCACCACTTTAATTGCTACCCACTTTGTTCTGACCCTCTAACTTGTGAACATTCTCTAGCTAACCTTTAATTATTTATGTCATTTTTTATGTTGGCTTGCATGCACAGTGCACGAGAAACATACTGAGATAGTACAGCATTGCAGATGTGTGTCCATGTTGTAGCCAATGCAGCAGATGCTGTAATGAGCATGTCCTTCAGCCACCAATCAACCAGGTAGCTTACATATTTTGGGAAATGTCTGTACTTTGAATTTTGTATGTATCCTCCCATCCCCTACACCCCCCAGGAAGCATCTGGAATTGAGCGATAGTCTGCTCAGCATGCTTTCTTGCTAAAACTTTTAAATAAATAAATAAGCTTCTGATGATGGCAATTTCACAGAATGAGCTGCACTTGAAAGAAATCTGACGCTGCAATCAAGGACAGTTTCATCATTGCAGTGGCAGCTCCCCCCTCCCTCTCAACCAGGCACACAGACACCCAACAGACAAGAATCTGCCCATGCACATTACAGTGCACAGTAATGCACATGGGCAGAGTTTTGGTTCTTGTCGGCTCCTGTCCCCAGTTTGTTCAGTGTGCCTTTCCTGGTGAAACAGTTAAATAAATAAATGAGCCACAGTGTGGCTTACCACATTGGCGGCTCCTGCCACTCCCACCCACACACTCCCCGGAAAGCAGACATTGGGGTGCCCAATCCTTGTGTTTGCATGTATCCCCTCCCATTAATGTGGCACACTGGGAGCCCACCCCAATGTGCTAAAATACTTCCTTATGATTCTGAAACTGGAATGCCCACTCCCAGTATCAAATGGGCCTGACCCCCCCACACCCATATTTTCTCAGCTGACCTCAGAGTGCCCAATTCTCGGGTGGGCATTGATTCTCCCCCCTCCACTAGTCTGGTACACTGGGAGCCCACCCCAGTGTGCCAAAATCTATTTTAATAATACTTCACCTGCAAAAAAGAAAACCATTCCCAAGGTATTTTTTTTTTAATCTGAAAAATAAAAGAAAATGGTTCCTCATCATCCCCGCTGCCCCTCCCCCATCCCAACCCTCCCTCTGCAGACCCTCCTCCCTGCACCCCCCTCACCCTATACTTACCTGTGGAGGTCAGGAGCAGTGATCTTCAGTGGACTGGGAACACGTCTGCAGTCTTCAAAGCCGAACTAAGAACTGAAGAAATCATGGTAAGCCCTATAATGGCAGCCAGTGGAGGGTTTCAACTTAGGCTGATATCTCAGCCAATTTTTGGAGTTTTGATCCCAAATTATCAAGATGGAGTTCTTGGGAGCCCACCTCATGAACACTGGCACTGCCATTTAGTTTCTCAGTCCTGAAAGGTGATTTTGTGATCACTGTGTGGAATCGCCTTTTGGGACTGATTAATGAAATGACAGTACCACTGTTCATGAGGTGGTGTCCCAAAAAGCCCATGTTGGAAATTTGGTGAAAAAACTCCCAAAAACGACTGTGCTACTAGTCTGTGTTGCGCAGTTTCTATGTACACTCCTAACTTCATAAATTTTTAATATTTTCACTCCAAATTTCCAACATTGCCATTTTCCACATCCATTTATGAACAGTACAGCTATCATTTTTCGCATCCTGCCAAAATGTGTTTTTGCACCTGTGGAGCAGAATGGCACCGTCGCTGCACAAATTCAACTTTCAGGACAGATTAACAAAATCACAGTGCCACTGTTCATGAGGGGAAGCCCAAAAAAGGCCATGTTGAACATCTGGTAAAAACATTCCAAAAATGATTGCCTTACGAGCATGCATCACACAGTTTCTACGCACACTCATAACTTCACAAATGTTTCATATTTTCACTCCAGATTTTTAACATTGCCATTTTTTCACACCTCTTCATGAACAGTACAGCTGTTATTTTTCACATTCTGCCCAAAATGTGTTTTCACACCTGTGGTGCCAAATGGCACAGTTGCTGTGCAAAATCACCTTTTGGGATTGAGTAATGAAATGATAGCACCACTGTTCATGAGGTGGGGTCCCAAAAAGTCCATGTTGCGAAAATATCAACAAACACCCAGGGCATTAGGGTTTCCAATTGTAACGCCCACCCTGTACAGACTGATTGGCATCAGGGGTGTGACTTGGGGTCGTCAGCTGTAATGCTCATGCCATTCCACCCCAACCCCCACTCTGCAGCCACTGACAGGCATTGAGGTGTGAATTGGGGTCTTTGGCCCTAACTTTCGCCCCATTCTCCTATACTGCACCCATCTCAGCTTATTTCTTTATGGAATGGGGTGAGCGTATGTGCCGAAGACCCCAAGGCACACCATGACACCTGTCAGTGTCTGCAGGGTGGGGTGAGGTGGAATGGTGTGAGCATTATGGCCAATGAACCAAAGGCACACCCCCAACACCTGTCAGTCTCTGCAGGGTGGGGATGGGGTTGGCGCTACTTCAATACTTCACTGCCATTCCTATTATGCATCTCTCTAACTCCTGCACTACCAATGCCAATACCAGCAAGCAAACATCTGGTATTGACAAATGTTTGTTATAAGTCTGTTTTCCTAAAATTAGGGACCACAATGCTGGAATTCAAATATCACTTCACGGTACTGTGGTAGCTCTGTCCAGTTTGGGCCTCTAACATGCTATCCCTAATAATGTCCTAACTGAATATTACTAGATCTATGCTTGCTTCCCCCTGGTTCCCACACCCATAGAAGAAAACAATTACACAAAGCATCCACAAACTACAGCGCTGGTCTGTTTGGGTCCTTTCCTCCTTTGCGTCCCAGTCAAATTTCAAGAAGGTTGCAATCTTTCATGATTAAAATTCTTTCTTGGGTTGTTGCCATTCAAATTTCATTTTCTTACAGTTCATCTTTCTCAGTTGTCTGGTTAGGTGGCCTGCAGACTATTACTATCCTGTACCTTTTTTCCCTTTTCTTTAGCGTCCCCCTTGTGGAGGGGAAGACTTTTTGCCTGCTTTCAAATCCCAGGAACTGTTCCAATGCTGGAGGAAAAGCTTGGCAGGCAGGAGCTGGAGAAGGCAATGTCAGAAGCTCAGAACTGGAGGAGTTTATGGTTGAAATCTAATCTGTGACCCTCAGAGGGACTGAAAGAAAGAATGGAGAGTGTAGCAGCCAGGGGATATAGGAGAAGGCTAATGCTGGAGGGTGGAAGTGATGAGAGGGACAGTTGTTGGGGGGGTTCAGGTCAGAAGGAAGCATAGCTGATGAAGTTGGGGTAAGAGGTGGAAGTAGAATAGAGAGACTACAAGAACAGGGTAAGAAAATTGTGAATCCTAGGGCTTAAGGATCAGGATGGATGACTAGGAGATACTAATACTGGCATTATACAATTTTTACATTGATTGTATTGAAAATCCCTCTAGCTTCTCCAAAGATATTCACTAGAAGGAAGTCATTATTTTGCACAGCAACATTTCAGCCACTATTTTTATATTTGAAATTTCATCTGATGGGATAGCAGACAAGGCACTGTGAAACATTAGGGGTTGTCCTTTGAACATCTGGAATCATTTTCTGCCTTCTTGTTGCTGTTTTTATGAATTCTGAACAATTGTTAATTGATTCTGATGTGTGTGACATTTCTTGTTCATTTCAGTGGCTGCGTTCTTCAGGGGCATCTTAAGCCCAAAAATGGGTCATGTACCCCCGAGTTTAGACTGCAGCCCCACCAGTCTTTTCCCCCACCCTTACATTAAGGGATTGAAAACCCAGCAACACTATGCCAGTATCTTCCCCCATGGGCTATTCATCCATGAGTCTCAGCCCTGCCATGTCCCATCCCACTGTAGTCCTAAACTTACCTCTTTCTTGCTGTCTGTCAGTCTGTGTGAGGCACCTCGACTCTTAATCCTGATTCTCAAAGTCATCGGCAGGTCTTCCATTGACAATCACTTCTTGAGCTTAACGGCACTTGGCAGGGTTCAGAGGACAGTTTGGACTCCCAACCATTCTTTGAGTCTTGCCAAGTGCCACTGACAAAGCTGTGTGCACATGAATGTGAGTGAGCGAGAGTGAGCCGCACCCCAGCAGTTGCACTCACTCACTCACTCAACCTGCCTGAGCCAGCCCCCCAAGTCCAGCCTGCAAATCAGCTGCAGACCTGACCCACTCCACACTGACCTGCCTCCCAACTGCAGCACTTACTGCTGTGCTTCTCCTCCTCATCTCTGACTCTCTCTACCTCCTTCTTCTCATGACCAAGCCTCCTCTCACTCTTTGTACCTCACTTCTGTTGCTGCTTGCTCTTTACTGCTTCCCTCCCAGCCTGGACTGTCTGCATCAGGAGGGAGGGATTTGGAATCATGACAGGATGGGGAATGAGAGACTGGGACTCCATGTCCCACAACTCAATGTGCTGCAACCCTTCACCTTGGGGTTGAGGATCTGTTGCCTGGCATTGGTCAGATGCAGTGCGTGGTGGTACATCGCATGGAGCAGGATGACCATAATGAGCAGCAGGAGATGGAGCAGTGGGCTGGGACTGAACAGTTTTGGTCACGTCAAGCAGTGGGAGCAGCAGAGAAACACGCAGCAGGAAGGCACATTAATGTGAAGTAGTATTTTTTCACAGAGAGGGTGGTGGACGCATGGAACAGCCTTCCTGAGGAGGTTGTGGGGTCCAAAACTGTGGGAGAATTCAAGAATACCTGGGACAGACATAAGGCAATTCTTGTGGGGGGCAAGAAGATATAGGCTGTTGGTTAACTAGGATCTGCAGCTTATCCTGTAGGTAGGGAAATGGGCAGACTAGGTGAGCCAAGCGGTCCTTATCTGCCATCAAAATCCATGTTTGTATGTAAAAATTATAGAAACACAGAAATATAGACTGCCCTAGTGTCCCTACCTCCTGTGCCACCACAGATCCTACTCGATCTCTGGTCCCCCCCCCCCATTTCCTTATCTCTAAGGTCCCCTTGTGTCTAGCCCATGCATGCTTGAATCTTGTTACTGTTTGAGCACCCACCATCTCTGCTGGGAGGTTGTTCCAGTCATCCACCACCTTCTCCGTGAAGAAGTATTTCTTCACATCTCCTCTGTGCCTCCCACCTTCAAACTTCATAGTGTGACCCCTTGTCCTGGAGCATCTTTTTCTATGAAAAATGCTACCTTCCTGTACCTGATTAATACCTATGAGGTATTTAAACGTTTCTATCATGTGCCCCCTTTCCTTCCTTTCCTATAGAGAGTACATATTTAGTTCCTTAAATCTTTCCTCGCAGGATTCTTGATGCAGGCCCCACACCATTTTGGCAGTACTCTTTTGTACCACTTCTACTCTATCTATAATCTTCTTGAGATGGGACCTCCAGAACCGGACACAGTACTCAAGGTGGGGTCTTATCAGTGATCTTTACAAGGGTAGTACTACCTCCCTCTTTCTGCTGGTGATGCTACTCTCTAAGCACCTGAGCATCCTGCTAGCCTTCACCACTGCCTCATCACACTGCTTGGCTACCATCAGGTTTTCAGAAGGGATTACCCCAGGTCCCTTTCCTGTTTTGTTGTTACTAATACCTCCCCGCTCAATTGGTATGATGCCCCTGGGTTTCTGTGTCCCAAGTACATGATGTTGTACTCTTTAACATTGAAACCTAGCTGCCATTCCCTTGACCATTCTTCCAGCTTTTTCAGATCATCCCTCACTCTCTCCACCCCCACTGGTGTTCCACTCTGTTACAGATTTTTGTGTCATCCGTGAACAGGCGTACTTTCCTTCCAGCCCTTCTGCACTGTCACCAATAAAGACATTAAAGAAGACCAGGCCCAATACTGATCCCCTGTGGCACCCTGCTGGTCACCTTGCCTTTTCCAGCATGGACCCCATTTACTACCACCCTCTGACTCCTATTGCTTAGTCAATTTCTTACCCATTTTACTACTTTTGGACACATTCTTAGGTTGCCCAACTTGCTCACAAGTCTTCTATGTGGAACGGTGTCCAATGCCTTACTGAAATCCAGGTAGGCCACATCTACCACTCCTCCCTGATCCACTTCCCTGGTCATCCAGTCAAAGAACTCAATAAAGTCTGTCTGCAAGACCTCCCTCCATGAAACCATATTGCTTCAGATCCTGTAATCCACAGGTTACAAGGTATTAAATCTTTTCCTTCAGTAGCGATTCCATTACTTTAGCCACTACTGAAATCAGGCTGACAGGTCTGTAATTTCTTGTCTCCTACTTACTTCCCCTTTTGTGTAGTGGGGTCACATCTGCCGTCCACCAGTCCCCCAAAACCTTCCATTTCTAGTGATAGGTTGAACAGAACTGTCAGAGGTGCAGCCAGCACCTCCTTGAGCTCCCTCAGTATCCTAGGGTGCACCCTGTTGGGTCCCATTGCATTGTCAACATTTAATTGTGCTAGTTCCTTGAGGACTCTCTCCTCTGTAAAAGGACTAGTGTCCACCTCCCTTCCTTTAATGCCCTTGTCCCTTATTGTTGGCCCATTACTTACCATTTCCTCTGTAAATACTGAACAAAAGTAATTGTTCAATATGTCTGCTTTTTTTTTGTACTCTTCCTCACAACCCCCCCCCCCTTCCCCTTTTATCCTGACTATCCCTCCTTTGGTCTTTCTCTTCTCACTTATATATCTAAAGAATGTGTTATCCTGTTTTTTACTGTCTGGGAAATATTCTCCTCTCTTTGCATCTTTGCACTCCTAACTGCTCTTCCTGCCACTCTTTGTTTCTTCTGGTATTCTCCCTATCCTCCTCCCTCTGTGTTCTCTTGTACCTTCTAAATGCTCGTTGTTTTGCCCTTATCTTTTCCTTTACTTCTCTAGAAAACTACAGCAGTGCCCTTGTTAAACTGCCTGATGCAGAGATTTGTTGCCTTTTCAATGCCCCCTTTATTTTTGCTGAATGTTCCTCAACTCCCACCAGTTTCTTTATCCCTGCTATGGTGTCCCTGAGGTGTTATCCCATTTTCTTAAAATCAGCCCTCCAGAAGTCCAGGACCCTCATCTTAGCATAGCTCAGTTCTGACCCAGTATTTATATTGAGCCACACCGAACAGTGATCACTGGTCCCCAGGTGGCCACCCACAGCGACATCAGTAACACTGTCTCCATTTGTCAGTACCAGGTCCAGTTTTGTCCCCCTATGAGTGGGTTCCTTAACTTGTTGCTGTCACAAATGCACTCAACAGGTCAGGCCCTCTGCTCCCACAGTGCCAACCTCTGAGCACAGTATTGTGACCAGGTAACAGACAGGGTAACCCTCCTGTCTGCTTGTGGGTTCAAATCACCTTTGGTCTCAAGTTCTGGGTGGATTCAAACTGTGAACCTTATGCTAGCATACCCCAAATGTACAGGGTCAGACAATCTGCTCTTCAGGAGGATGCCAGATATTTTTTTCCCAAGGGCACCTGAGCAGGTATCCAAAATGAACCCTTAAAACCCTATAAAAGACCTTAGGTATATTCTTACCTTTTCCCAATTTAATAACACCGTTAAGCTCTGAACAGTTTTTGTCAGTCTTAACCTTCCATACGTCACATGCAAAAAGAACTTGGAAGACACACCCAGGCAGACTTTGGAATAAAAGATTAACTTAAAAATGGATAAAAATATGTTAAATGTAAACACAGAACAATATAACAAAGAGCATACAATCACATAAAGAAAAACAAGGGAAACTACAGGCAAACTCCTACCTCAATACAATCAGACTTGTTATATCTAATGTATTACCTCTATAGTGCTTATAGTTAGATGTTGTTTCCTAAGAGCCCAGAATGAAATGTCACTCATTTGAAACACAGAATATAGTTTAAAATGTTGTGTTTCCACCCCTTCTATGATATCATCTAGCTCCTCCTTTTAGAATATAAAAAATTATACAAACAATGATCTTCCTGTCAGGAGATATTTTAAATACTGTGAATTCAGCAAAAACTAATTTTCCAATATGACTCCTTAATTAACATCCCCTCTTTGATCTTAAGCAGTTCCTCTTCTGAGTGCACATCAAAGGATTTTTATGACTTTTCACACCATGGTATAAAAATGTTTTTTCCTCTAAGACGTCATAAAGTTTATGATCCCTATATCCTGATAGCTGGGTCAGTTCTAATTACAGGATATCCTTAATTAAGTCTCTTTAATCTTTTAACTATCTCCTGAATTCAGGTCACTTGACTGTAACTGAAATCTGGGGGGGGGGGGTTACTCATGGAAGCACTGACAATCACACACTATATTTTTGTATTGCAAATATCATAGAATAATCATAACCAGCTGGCCAAGCATCACAATCCTCCCTACCTAGACTGAATTTGGAGGCTCTACCCTCTGCATGGGATGAGATTCCCAAATCAGTTCACTCCTCATAAACAAGCGACAGGCCATCAGCGTTCTGACTGGTCACTCCAGCCCTATGTGAGATTATCATGTCATACTCTTGAAATGCAAGACTCCATCTTAATAGCCTACCATTAGTTTTTCCCATTTGTGTCAACCAAACCAGGGGGTTGTGGTCCATTTGTACCTGAAAATGCTGCCCATATAAGTATAGCTCTAACTTTTTTAGGGCTCACCCTATGGCAAGACACTCTTTTTTCACAGTGGAGTAAGCCTGCTCCATGGGAAGTAACTTTTCACTCAGGTACACTATAGGATAATCTTTCCCTTGGATGGATGTCTGACTCAGTACTGCCTCAATACTCACATCTGAGGCATCAGCCTGAACTATAAAGGGACTGCTATAGTCAGGACTTTTCAGTACAGGAGCACTGTACAGTGCCTCCTTTAGTCTGGTAAAGGCTTTTTCACAGACTGATTCCCAGGTAATTTTCTTAGGCATCCTTTTCTTTACCAGGTCAGATAGGGGGAGCAGCCAGTTCACTGAAATTGGGTAAAAATTCCCTGTAGTACCCTGTTGTCCCTAGAAAACTCCTGACCTGCACTTCTGCATTTCTGGTCTTGGCCATGCCTTGATCACCTCTATTTTTGCTTGTTTAGGACAGGATTGTCCCAGGCCTACAACATGCCTGAGGTATGCCACTTCAGCCATGGCCACCTGGCACTTCTCAGTTTTTTTTTTAATTATTTTTTATTTATGCCTCCTTCTCACCCCCTCAGCTCTGGACTTCCTTGGGAGTGCATGGAGTCATCCCCCTATGGGACACACCTTACCTAGCCATCCTCCTTCACCCATGTAGTCTTGGTTGTACCCCCCCCGGGCGGGGACGAAGTGGGCCCCAATGCACTGACATAGCAGTAACTTCGGTCGGGAGGATGCCAGGTTGGCAGCCGCAAATCAGGGGCAAGCTCCGGCGCTCCTTCCCTGCTGGACCCGAGAGGCATTTTCTCTGTTTTTCTCTGGGGAGTGGCTGGTGCCCTGATGTCAAGGCATATCTGATGTCTGCCACTCACCACTCCTTCTCTCTACTCCGCAGTTCCTGCTGTGTCTCCAGCCTTCACCAGAGATCAGCAGAGCACCGAACAGGGACCCCTGTCCCTCCCTGGGAGAGGAGAGCTATCTTCTGGATGCTCAATCCTCTCCCTCCCTAGCTGACCGCAAGTAACCTGGGCTCATTCCTGAACCTGGGTCACTGGCATGGTGTGAGGTGTGGCATCCAGCACCTCAACCTTCAGCGCCACTAGGCCAGCTACATTTCTCAGCTTTGACAGTGAGCCTGGCCCTCTGTATCCTGCCCAGCACTTCCCTAAGGTGGGACAGGTGTTCCTCCCAGCTGGCACTAAAGATGGCAATGTCATCCAGGTACTCCACAGTGTACTCCACTGCACCATTTAACACCTGGTTCATCAACTTTTGGAAAGTGGACGGGGAGTTCTTCATTCCAAAAGGCATTACTTTAAATTCAAATATACCTGTTGGAGTGATGAAGGCCACCCTCTCCCTAGCTCTGTCCATTAACTATACCTGCCAGTACCCCTTTGTCAGGTCGATAGTCATAAGGTATGTTGCCCCTCCCAACTTGCCCAGGGGTCTGTCTGAGGCATCAGGTGGGCATCTGACTTTGTGACTGCATTCAGTCCATGATAGTCCATACAGAAATGAGTAGAGCCATCTGGCTTGGGCACAAGGACTACGGGTGAGGCCCAGGGGCTGTGGGATCTCTGGATTATGCCCTAAATCCAGCATTTCCTCCACCTCCCTCCTGATGTCCTTTTGGACAGCCTCTGACACCCAATATGCTGTCCTATGTCCCTGTCTCCACATCATGCATCGCTAAGGTGGTGAGTCCTGGCTTGGCGCTAAACAGTGGGGTGAAGTCTGCTAAAACCTCCCTTACTTCCTAGATCTTGTCTGGGGCCAGCTGGAGAGACAATTTAACTGCCGCCACAGAGGACTCCCGCTTGCTTTCTTTCAGCAAGTCCAGAAGGGGGACTCCTTCGTCCATCCCCTCCCCAGGAATGCACACTGGAAACACCATGTCAGCCCTATTAGCATATGGCTTCTTCATGTTGACATGATACATCCTTTCTGTCTGTCTTCTGTCAGATAATTCTATGATACAGTTCACATCATTTACCTTTCTAACTACTTTGTACGGTCCTGCCCACTCAGCCTGCACCTTGTCTTTCTGGACCGGAATAAGGACCATGACTTCCTGACCCATCGTGTATGAGCAAGCTCTGGCTCTGTGGTCATACCACACTTTTTGGTTCTGTTGGGCAGCTGCCAGGTTGCTCTGAGCTGTCCCCATTAGCTTCTTCAGCCCTTCCCTAAACCTAAGGACGTAATCCACTATGGGAGTTCCCTGGGTGGCATGCTTACCTTCTCAGTCCTCCAGGATCAAGTCTAGAGGCCCACGTACCCAGTGTCCATATAAAAGCTCGAAGGGAGAGAATCCTGTCGACTCTTGGGGCACCTCCCTGTATGCAAACAACAGGTGGGGAAGGTATTTCTCCCAGTCCCTCCCATGCTGTTCAGCAAATGCTTGGAGCATAGACTTCAGGGTACCATTAAAGCTTTCCACAAGCCCATTGGCTTGCAGATTATAAGATGTCGTGCACCTCTGCACCACCCCACTCTTCTCCCACAAACATTTCATCAGGTCTGATATGAAGGAACCCCCTCGATTGGTGATAACCTCCTGCGGAAACCCAACACGGGAGAAAATCCCAAGTAAGGCATCTGCCACTTTGTCTGTCCTCAGTGAGGATAGGGCAACTGCCTCTGGGTACTGGGTAGCATAATCCACCACAGTCAGGATGAACCTCTTCTCAGAAGAGCTGGGGGTATTTAAAGGCCCTACAATATCCATTCCCACCATCTGGAATGGCTCCTCCACTATGGGCAATGGAATTAGGGCTGCCTGGGTTTTCTTACTCACCTTCCTCATTTCTTGGCACCGGTGACAAGACCTGCAATACTCCTTCACCTGCTGGGGTGAAGTTGGGCCAATAGAAATTCTGGGCCAACTGCTGCATAATGTGCACAATTCCCAGATGACCAGACAAGGGAATATCATGTGCAATCTTGAGCAACTGCTCACAATTCCCCTGGGGAATGCCAAGCTGCCTGCCTATCACCACTTCCTCTGTCTTCACAGCCTGAGTGTACATCAGTCCATTTTCCCAATAAGCCTTATGTTTACCATCACCTCCTTCTGCAGCATCAGAGTCTGCCTAAGCCCTCAGCTTTTCTAGACTAGGGTCACTTTCTGAGCAGCTGCAAACTCCTTACACATTCCCAAGGCATGGGACAGGTCCCCTTCAGTTTCTAAACTAGGGTCCCTAGCACTAGCATCAAGGCAATTGGGATCACTATCCTCCCTAACCCTCTGACAATGGGTCACCCCTCCCTCTTCAGAGTAACTCTCCATAGCTGTATGGTTAACTGCTACTTGGGAAATATCTACCCCTTTACATTAGTCTCCCTAACAGGAGATACAGGCTGGGGAACCAGCCTCCCAGTGGTGTTCACAATGGCTTCTGTGGGGTCCAGGGAACTACAATTTTCCCTTGCTGCTTGGCTATGGGTAACTGCACACACCATCTCTGTTTGAGATTGTTGCTAAGGATGACGTCAACTGCTAAAGTTTTGGCTACAGCCACCTGTTGTACAGTTCCCCCTGTTTCACCCCAGTCTAGGAGAACAGTAGTGAGGGGCAATGTTTTCTCCTCACCAGTAAAGTCTTGTACAGTTACAAATTCATTGGGTATAAGCTGACCAGGCTCTACCAGATCCCCCTTTACCAATGTCAGGGATCACCCTGTGTCCCTAAACCCTTGTGTCTGTACACCATTTACCATGACTGGGTGCATGTGTTCCCTCATGTTCGCAGGCATGCTTCCAGGGACACACAAATAACCCATTTCTTTCTTAGCCCTATGTTGTGTATTGCTCGCCCTTTTGGGACACTGTCTGGCAATATGCCCAGTTTCTTTATAGACCCAACATTCATTTCTTTTCTCAGATAAATCTTTTCTCTGAAACCTAGGGCTAACTGGTTTCGGGGGAGGCAGTGAGAGTTTTGGCTACCTTGAAGGTGCACTTTTCCATTTCTGCTCTGCCACACCAGCCCCATTCACTCTCAGAGCAGGTCTGCTCTTGGCATAGTGGCCCGAGAATTCAGCAGCCTTTTGCACTGTTTTAGGATCTCAGTCCTCCAGCCAGGTTTTCAGCTCTGCTGGGCATGCCCAAAAAAATGTTCTAACAAAATAGCATTTCCAATTTTATCTACAGAGTTTGCTTCTATTCCTTCCCACCAACATTTTAAAAACTGACATTGTTTCATGGCTAGCTACTCATAGCTCATATCAGAGCTTCTCCTGAGCTTATGGAATTTAGCTGTGTATGCTTCAGTAGTTAAATCAAACATTTTTAAAAGTGCAGCTTTAAGTTTGCTGTAATCATTACTGTCCTCATTGTCCATTTGACCCAATGCATCCTGAGCTTTCCCAGTAAGTAGTGGGAATAGCTGGAAGCTCCAGGACCCTCTAGGAATTTTAGTCTGAACACAGACTTTTTCAAAGGAATTTAAAAAGGCATCCATACCTTCCCCTCATTAAATTCAGCTATCAATTTGGAATGAAATTTGTAACCCAGTCCTGTAGTTCCAGTTAAACCCAAGCCACTTACCTGCTCTGGTGCTGGTGGTTGGAGTCAGAGCTCTTCCAGTTCATGTCACCTCTGGTGCTCATGTTCCTTATGGTCTGCCTCTCACTGTTCACGGTCCGCTTCTCACTGTTCTCATTTTCTCTTCTCCTCTGCAGCTTATTTCTCTCACTCTGCTTCTCTCTGTTCTCACTCTCTCTTCTCCTTCATGGCTCATTTCTCTTGCTTAGCATCTCTCTGGAACTCCAGCTCCATTCTGCATGACTCAGTCTGCAGCCTGAGTGCTTCTGGCTCCAGAATGCTAGTGACTTTCCCCTGCTGCTGTGGCCCTTCGCTGGCACTGGCCATGCTGTCATCCTTACTGAATCTGGACACGGCACTGGCCACTAGCCCCTCCACACTCAAGGTTTGGTCCTTTATAGTCACAATATGTGACTCGATGCTTTGGGCATCTGCTGCCATCAGGGCATCCATGAGGTTCTGTTTGGTGCCTCTCTCCTCATACAGGACTCCTCTGTCCTGGCACAACTGCCTCAAGTAGTCTACAGTGTACCCGCTGCAGTTGGAAGCCATCTTCTTCCCCAACTACAGCTACTCTAATTTGCACTTTAGAAAAAATAAAACATGTAGGAACTTGACTGTAACCAAAATGATATAGTCCTGTTTCCTTTTTACAAATAAATTACTGCCTTTTTTTGCAAGTGAGTTGTACAGCATTAAGCTGACACACTGAACAGTTAAAGCTTTTTTTACCAATTTTATCTGCACCGCTGCCAACCAATCTGTCACAAATGCATTCAGCAGGTCATTCCCTCTGCTCCCACAGTGCCAACCTTCAAGTGTAGTATTGTAAACAGGTAACAGACAGGGTAACCCTCCTGTCTGCTTGTGGGTCTGAATCACCTTTGGTCTCAAGCTCTGGGGGGATTCAAACTGTGAACCTTATGCCAGCGTACCCCAAATGGATAGGCTCAGATAATCTGCTCTTCGGGGGAATGCCAGATATCTTTCAACTAAGGGCACCTAACCAGGTATCCAAAATTAACCCTCAACTCTATAAAAGACCTTAGGTATATTCTTACCTTTTCCCAGTTTAGTAACACCATTAAGCTCTGAACAGTTTTTGTCAATCTTAACCCTCCATACATCACATGCAAAAAAGAACTTCAAAGACACACCCAAGCAGTCTTTGGAATAAAAGGTTTACTTAAAAATGGATACAAATATGTTAAATGTAAACACAGAACAATATATCAAAGAGCATACAATAACATAAAGAAAAACAAGGAAAACTACAGACAAACTCCTACCACAATACAATTAGACTTTTTCTATCTAATGTATTACCTCTATAGTTCTTATAGTTAGATGTTGTTTCTTAAGAGCCCAAAAAGAAATGTCACTCAGTTGAAACACAAAATATAGTTTAAAATGTTGTGTTTCCACCCCTTCTATGATGTCATCTAGCTCCTCCTTTTAGATATAAAAAAATTATACAAACAATGATCTTCCTGTCAGGAAATATTTTAAATACTGTGACTTCAGCAAAAACTAATTTCCCAATATGACTCCTTAATTAACATCCCCTCTTTGATCTCGAGCAGTTCCTGTTCCCAGGGCACATCAAAGGATTTTATAACTTTTCACACCATGGTATAAAAATGTTTTTTCCTCCAAGATGTCATAAAAGTTTACTATCCCTATATCCTGGCAGCTGGGTCATTCTAATTACAGGAGACCCTTAATTAAGTCTCTCTAGGCTTTTAATTACCTCCTGGTTTCAGGTCACTTGACTGTAACTGAAACCTGGGGGGAGGGGCACTCATGGAAGCACTGACAATCACACACTGTATTTTTATATTGCAAATATCATAGAACAATCATAACCAGCTGGCCAGGCATCACAGTTGCCTGAGGAATGCCCCTTTCAGGGAGTCCAGGATGTCCCTACTTGTGTTGCCACAGTTGGTAGGCTCCAATCTATATCCAGTAGATTGAAGTCCTCTACCAGCAACACCTCCAATTTGCCTGCCATCCTTTGGATTGCTTCCATCATATCTTTATATATGTCTCCCCCCTGTACTGGAGGTTTGTAGATCACTCCTATGCAAATAGCAGCCTCCCTCAGTGTCTCCAGTGTGATCCACAGTACCTCAGCTCATCCCTGCTTGCCCTGTATTTTAGTAGCTTCTGTGTCATCCCTGACATTAAGAACCACTCTTCCCTATTTTTTTTTACCTACCCTGCCTTTTCTTAACAGAGTGTAACTGGGTATGGCTACATCCCAGTCCTGGTTTTCATTGCACCATGACTTGGTAAGTGCTACTATGTCCAGGTCCACATCTGCCATGATGGCCTCTAGGTTTCCAATCTTATTGCCAAGACTTTGAGCATTTGCACACATGGCTCTCCATATTGTCCTGCCACCCCCTCTTATTTTCTGCACTATTTTTTGGCTATCTCGCTTTCTTTTTACCCCTTGGATTCCTTTGGTATTTGGTTTATTTTGGGATTTCACTTCCTCAGGATTCCCATTGCTGACCTCATAAGCCTTTGGGGGGGGACAGTGTGTGTCTTCCTGCCTCATTCCACCTCCCTCCTTGGCTAGTTTAAATGTTTGTCAATGTAGCATTTAAACCGTTCTTTAAGGACCACAGTTACCCTCCTGGATAGATGCATGTTGTCGCTCCTATACTGGCCTTTATCCTTCCATGTGGGGCCCCAGTCCCCAATGTAGCTGAAACCCTCCTCTCTTCCCCATTCCTTCAACCATGTATTGAAGATCCTGGTATGGAGAATCCTGTCCACCCCCCTGTCGTAGACAGATAGCACCTCAGAGGTCAGATATCATGCTACTTGCCTAAGACCCTTCCCCGATTCCATAAACTCCTCCTGATCTATTGTTAGCTCATTCATGGCCAGGTCATTTGTCCCCAGATGGACAATGACATCCAGCTCTCCCTTCATTCCTGCTGCCCAAGCAATCCTTTGGATCCTCTTTCCATCCCTGTCAGCCATGATGCCAGGAAGGCACTTAATCTCCCTTTCTTCATCCTTATCTGCCCCCAGCTCTATCCCCCTCACTATGGAGTCCCCCATCAGGATTCACTTCATTCTTCTCTGGGATTCTCTGTCATCCACCCTTGGGGTCTCCACTATGAAGGACCCCCACATCCACCCTGGTCACAACTTCATGTGCCTCTGTGGGAGATTCCCACTTGGCCAGTGTGGTGTAGGTGTTTTGCAGTGGTACTGGATGGAGGATGTGCCTATGTTCCACCACCCTAATCCTCCCTGAGCCCACTGTCATCCAACTGCTCCACCTTCTGGGCAACCTCCAAGGTAGTGTTGGCAAACTAGGTAATCACTGGGTGGGGCAGTAGGTCCTCTGAACCCAAGCTAACTTGGCCTTGAGTCTGGCCACATCCTCCCTCAGCCCAGAGTGGTGCATGCAGATGGGGTAGCAATGCAGTATATACAAAGTCTCCCTGAAGACTGCCACCCCATAGCCACTGCACTGCACCACTCCCAGCATAAATATGTCCTCCCTTGCCTGTTTTACAGTTTTGCCTCCTTTAACCCCTTTTTACCCCTTACATAACTATTGCTTGACCCTAACTCACCTCTACCCTGCCTTTCTTTGTTTTGTTCACTTTAAACCCTTAATTACTCCTACCCTAGATATGCTCTCATAACCAAATAAAAATGCATAACAAAAAAAGAACTACACTGGGGTTGTGGTGGGTGGGGGGGGCTGTAAATTATATTAATAAAAATGAACAAAAAAAAGGAAAATAACATTTAAAAGTGAATGAAGGGGTGGAGGGGATACTAGACTGGGGACTAAAACTGAATAGAAATGGATACACATGCCAAGGCTTAAAATAACTCAACTTATTTATTAAAATCAACACATGGCAAACAAACACTGTTTGCATTCATATGGCACATTTGCCATGTGGTAATCTTTAATTCCATTGTGTTTGTGAATAGCATTGTGCTTGTGTACACTGCTTAAACTTTTGACCTTTCTTTATTTACACCCTTGGTAAAGAAGCCAGTCAGCGTGTAGAGAATAGAAGGCCTAGCACCAAGGGTGAGTAGAGTGCCAAAGGAAGAGGATGGGGAGGATGGTGGGTGTGATGAAACAGTCTGAGCATGGACTGTTAGTAGGCTGATTTTATGCTGGATGTGGGAGGAGGTATTCTCCCACATTGAACCTTGGGCTTCAGTCCTTCCATTTCAATCTGTTTTGAATAAAATTGTGCTTGTGCACACTGTATAAGCTTCTGGCCTTTTTCTATTCCCACCCTTGGTATGGAAACTAGGACGTGTGTAGAGAATAGAAGGCCCAAAAAGATTACATCCCCCAACTCACACAGTGTGTGACCAGTAGAATGCAGGAGAGGAAGCCCCCCATGGAGAAAGCCTCTGAGGACCCATGGCTACTGACCTGTCCATCCTCTGGGCAAGCTAAGAGGAGATGATCCTAAATGCTTGTCTGCTTTCTGCTTCTGGAGAAACAGAAGAAGTCCATGTTCCAAGCCTCTTGATGATGTGCTCAGGAGTGTTATTCTGTGTTGTTGAGGAAGCTGCTCTGATTCAGAGGAATAAGGACTGAGCCAAGTTAATGCAGGAGTGGTAGTGATGGGAAAGTTAGGAATTCAAGGATTTGTTCAACATGAGCAAAAGTACTCAGGGAGAATTGTGGAGAATGCAATGAAGAATACTTTTCATGCTGTAGTATACATAGCTCAGTGACTTGAGTTAGAATGACCCACATGACAGCGTTTGCTTGCAGGAGTTAATATTTTAAGTTACAATGATGCTGAACACAAGGGGACTGAGTCTGCTGAGGATGGAGGTGATGAGAAGGTCTGAACTGGAAGTGAAAAATAGAACAGTTGTTTTTATCAGGTAGCCCTGGGAATGAAGTATACAGCAGTTGATTGTCAGATGATTGAGACTGTCTAGAGTTACCAGAGATGAGCTTGTTTGGGTGCAGCATCCACTATAGTTAATCCCATAAAGAAGAGAAGATGTTGAGCAGCTCCGAGGGATATGATGACTGGAGGCCAGGGAGTGACAATCCAGGACTAGTTAAAGTTAGAAGCATAGCCATTGAAGAAGCAGTAAGCACATAGTGCAGTGCAACGCACTGCATAGAAAACATTTAGAGGTTTTGAGCTGTGTTGCAACCAAAGGTCTGACAAACTACTGAGTACTGTAGTAACAATCCTCCTGAAATGTGCCATAGAGATGCCAGAGACAGATGAATGGGTAACAAATGAAATGCATAAAAGGTGTCAGCATTTGAGAGTCAGGACCCAGGCCAAAGTGGTTGAAAGTGTTATGGCATTGTTGATATGAGCACAGGATAGCAATATCTTTGAAGGAACCAATGAATGGATTCCCAGGCTGGATGAGGACAGAGGTGCCAATAAGTCGACAATGAGAAGCATCATTCCAGAAATTATCTTGAGGCAACTTATTTATTTATTTATTGAAATTTGTTAACTGGATAAGCCCTCTGAGATGTAGTGTCCCTTTTTCAGGTGCAACCCAGAGTTAATTACATTCACTATAAAACAGTTCACTGTCCTACACAGCCAATATACTGTTAGGCTTGTGCAACTGTGTTAGTTGAGTTTTGGCCATTCACACTAGGTATTCCAGAGGAATTACCACCTTGTAGAGGTACGAAAGGCAAAGAACCCTCAGAGAGGATTCCATCCCTAGAGGTGCCACAGGATGATTCCCATGGCTAAAGGTAACTTAGGAATCCCCTAAGGAGAGAAGTGCTGCCCCTGGAGGAGGAGGGGAGGATGGTGGGGCAAAGAAAAAATACTTCACAATGAGGCTGAGAGGAACTGCTTATATAGCTCAGGAAGTGGGAGTGATTGGCTGCTTGACCACCGAACTCCAGGCAAAGCCTTTCCAATTCACTGTCATATGCAGCCAGTATAGTGTTATGCTTGTGCAACTGTGTTAGTTTGGTTTTGGCCATTCTCACTCTCCATTCCAGAAGAATTACCACCCTGTAGGGGTATGAAAGGCAGGGAACACTCAGAGAGGGTTCCACCCCTATAGGTGCCAAGGGATGATTTCCATGGCTAAAGGTACCTTAGGAATCTCCAAAAGAAATGTAGTACAAGCATCCCAAAAGAATGAGGTGACATGAAGCATATGAGCAAGCAGTAACTGTGATGTAGGGACAGTAACTGTAACATAGTAGTAGAGAAGCATAGGCAATTTAATAACATAATGACATGCTCAGTTTGATAATGTAATGAAATGCCCAGGATTGTGTAGCATGAAACAGGTTTGCATTGAGAATGAGGGGATCCTCTAAGGAGAGAGGGAATGGCAGGACACCATTCACCTCCATCCAACAGCGGAATCTATCAAAAGAAACTAGAGGACACTATTATGCTAACTAACAGTTATGACCTTAGGCAATGGAGGAGAGAAAAAAACCCTATGAGGAGGAAATCTCTGGGGATCCAAGGCCTAGGTCACCTTCCCTCCAGGCTTTGGATATTTCATTTAGTGATGGCTCTGCAGCTGCAATTTGTAAAACCCAATTAAGGGGAGGTGGAAAATATTCCAATTTGGAGGAAGGCTCTCACTCAAACCCTCTAGCAGGACCACCATGGAAGGTTGCAAGAAAACTCTGCAACAATATGTACAACCAAGGTGGAGGAGGAAAACGACAACTGTTGAGGCACTCACCTGGTCTACCCACCCTAAAATCAAACCAGGTGAACCAGAGGCAGTCGTAGGGAGAATACGGTTAAGGTGCCTTACTAGTGAATCCACTAAAGCCAATGGACAACTGTTATAGTGGAACACTAGAGCCAAAGGAGATTATAGTAACCACCCTTCACCGCTAGTCTTAAATTCTATACCAGGAGCTGCTGTCGCATAGCAGGCAGCTAAAGGGGAGCCTGGGGTGAGGACATTTCCAGCTACGGGCCAGGTGAGAAGGATCCCTCCCAAAGTTGGACATGCTCAATGATGCGGACTAAATGCAGAGTGAGACCGTCGGCTGCAGGAACCCAGCACCAATAAAGAATGTCTGGCCTGCCCCAGAAATAGACTGAGAGGTGAAGCTGGTGAGCTGACTGAGCACTGGTGTACTGAGATCATAATGAGCAGTGAGTGCTGAGACCTTGCAGGTCAAATGCAGAATTGAGTGCAACAGAATCCATGAGGTTGAAGCTGAGGGATGGCAGTAGGCATGAAGCAATGATTTGCATAAGCAATGAGTACATAAGCAAGTGTGGACCTGTACATAGGTCAGTAAACAGAGTAGTAATAAGTGGACCTGCACATAGGTCTGCATAACATAGTAGCAATGAAACAGCACTGAATAATGGGGCAAGTCAGCTAGCATTTAAAAGCCAAATCAAGGTGACAAATACTCTGAGTATTTTCAGCTGTGAAGGCAGGATTTAGAACAAAAATAAGTAGCTACATGGGGCCATGACTCCCAAAATACCTCCCAGTCCCCACTGTAGGACAAACAAGGAAGTGATGGAAGGCTGAGAACCACATGCAGATATTAAAGCTAGGATAACAGCCTCAGCGGGTGCTTTTTGGCTGACCTCAGAGTAGAATATGTTGAATAAATATAGAAGCAACAGCTGTATGGAGTACACTGAGTTGTAAAACTGCAATAAAACATGGAGACATAATGCTCTGAAAGCAGGTATAGCCAGACAGTGCAATGAAGCTGCAAGTAGAATGAAAGCATGAATAAGCAGCATAGCCAGGGTCATAGTAAACCTGTGTCATGTGAAAACAATTGAATATGTAACATGGAGCAGCTATGGTTGAGCTGAAACACACAGATAATGATTGCAGTTGCACTGCAGTAGTTCGAGAGTGGTGAGCAACAGTGTAAAAAACAAAAACACTGGGTACAATAGTAATTGCAGTAAGCAGTAGCAGTGGCTGTAGTTGTAAGTAACTGAAGCATGTAGTATGAGCTCAGAGTAGCAGTATGCTAGGAGCTTAGAAACAAAGTCCTCACCAAAAGGCAAAACCAAAGACACACGCACACAGAAAACAGGGAACAAAACAGAAGCACACACAGCTGAAGGCAAAAATACAAACCAGAAGCAGAAAAGCACGCACAGAAGCCCAACAGCGGCAAGCAGGAGCAGCAAGGTGGTGGGTGGCAGAGGCCCCAGCCAGCGAGGTAGGCCCAACCAGCTCAGAGGACAGACTGACAGAGCCTTCGGCTGCAAAGAAAAAATGCTTCACAATGAGGCTGAGAGGAACTGCATATATAGCTCAGGAAGTGGGAGTGGCTGGCTGCTTGGCCACCGAACTCCAGGCAAAGCCTTTCCAATTATATACTGAGACAAGTGACCAACGATCATGAACTTTTAAAAAATAACAGTTAACATACATGGGTAAAGTAATAACCGCAGTTTCCATTTTGAGACAGATACGAAGTATACATAACACCAACTTAAAGAGTAGTAGGGCTGAAGTGAAAGCTCAGCACCTTCATATGCTGTAAATGACCAAGAGCAAGCAACCCCATATAAGGAGTATCATCAGAAATGAGGAGTTTCATGGATGTAGTTGAGACGAAGAGTGGAAACTGCTGCAAACTACAGGTGAGGGCTGGCAAGAAAAGATCAGGTTGTTGAGCAGCAGAAACAGGTTTAAAGGGACAGCAGAAAGGATTAACAAGAGAAACTGCAATTGGAGAACAAACAATGGGGAAATGGACACTGCAGGAGGGAAAGACACTTAGGAAAGGGAACTGGACTACAAAAATGAACACATGGCAGTAACAGAAAACACTTGAGAGGAAATAGGGAGCATGCCTCTAAGCTGGTAGGAATGTCGTATAGTGCTATGATGCCACTCTCAAAAGGACTTTACACTCACATCTATCCTTGCACTGTGAAATTAACAGATATTCATCATAATGTTAGGGCTCTTATTGAATGCACTGACTATGGAAAAAATAGACTAATAAAATGAAATGGTTCTTAACATTAAAAATATAGGCCACTATCTTAGACATGTTAGTAGTGAAATAGGTAGTGCTACATATCCTGGCCATTTGGTCCAAATTATTTAAAGCCAGTACTATGAGTTACAAAGCTGAGAGGTTGAGCAGATCGATGGGGAGTGTAGATGTAAGCTAGGCAATAGGAGCATGTCATACCTGGAAGTGCTGCAATGGGAATGGAGTGGCAGCTGCAAAGAAAAACAAAAGCCCAAAAAGAGAAGCAAATAAACCCAGACATAGAGGAGAACAGTCACAGTACACAAGATGCAAACTCAAGTTGGTGATGTGGAGAAGAGGAGAGGAACAGCCCTAGCAAGGACATGAGAAGCAGTGGGCAGCAGGGGGTGAGGCGCTGGGGAACGCTACAATGCTAGCAGAGACAGAGCAAGCAAGGACAGAGGTGGGAGAGAGGGGGGCAGTTGGAGAACTGCCAAACAAACAGCAGGAGCCAGGAAAGGGAGACGAGCAGGGAAGGGGAGGCAAAAAGCACCAAAACACATGAAGGGGATGGGGGAGACATGGAAGAAGCAAGTGGGGAGCAGAAAAGCACAGCACATACATTGGCAATGGACCCGGCTGACAAACAGAAACAAATTGAGAGCAGGGCAACAAAACAGGCATGAAGCATGCAGCAAAACAGCACAATTAGGGAGAGAGGAAAGCAGCAAGGCAAGGAGCAGGGACATGAAGGAGGGACAGCCACACATACCACACAGGAGTCCAGTGTGACAAAACACATCTGAGCGTGGACTGTTAGGAGTAGGCTGCTTTTATGCTGGTTGTGAGAGAAGCTATTCCCCCACATTGAACCTCAGGCTTCAGTCCTCTCATAAATAAGTTCAGTCCTTATAAGCATTAGTTTGTGTGTGTCCCTCTTTATTTGGTTTTACTTGAGCTAATTGTGCTTATGGACTGCACCTTCATGAATTCCTGTGCACCTCCTTTTTACATATTGTTTTATACAGACTGGAGACTAGACTGGAGCATAACTGCGGGGCCAGGCAGGTCTGCTTACCTGAGCCAACAGCCGACCAGAACTTTCTTGGCTTAGCTAATCTAGGGTAACTCTCCATGGTTAGCTACTGAAAAATATGTTAATAATCTGCTAGCTATCCCCCCCCCAAAAAAAAAAATAGAAAAAAGAAAGTTCAACTTTAAATGTGAAGAAGACCAACCCAGTGCAGCAGGTAGGGCTAGTCCAAGCATCCACCACCCTTTCTGTGAAGAAAAACTTCCTCACATTTCTCCTTATTCTGCCCTCCTCCAATCTCACGGTGTGCCCTCTCATCCTTGTACAACTCTTGTGCTGAAATATGTGACCCCCTGCACTTTGTTGAAGCCTTTAAGATACTTGAAGGTCTCTATCATATCCACCCGTTCCCTCGTCTCTTCAAGTGTATACATGTTGAGGTATTTTAATCTGTCATGATGTGTTTTCTGATACAAGCCCCAAACCATCTTGACTGCCCTTCTCTGGACCACCTCCACCCTGTCTATGTCTTTCTGAAGATGTGGCTTCCAGAACTGAACACAGTATTCTAGCTGAGGCTTCACTAGCGTTTTGTTCAGTAGCATCACTTCCTCCCTTCTTCTGCTAAGGACACCCCTTCCTATGCACCCTGACATCCTATTGGCCCTCCCCACAGCCTTGTTACACTGTTTGGCCAACCTTTGGTCATCTGAGATGATTATCTCTAAATATCTTCTTCCCCTGGGGACTGTCAGCAATTCCCTGTTCATTCTGTAGCTCTCCACAGGGTTTCTTCACCACAGGTGCATGATTTTGCACTTTTTTGCATTAAATTTCAACTGCCACACCTTTTACATTTTTCTAGCTTTCCCAGATCCATCCTCATTCTTTTGACCCCCTCTGCACTTAAGACAGAGGAGTGAGAATAAGGTTTAAAAAGAACAGTGATGGGAGTATGGAGGGCACCCAAGGGCAAAGTGACAGAAGGAGTGGAATAGAGGGTCTAGGCTGACTAAGAAGGATTTGAGTCAGCGATGTGCATCACATCACAGAGTCAAATGCTGTAAGAATTCTCACCACATGCAAAGATAGGATACAAGCTTTTTAATTGTATAATGCTTTGAAATACCAGGACTATATACACATTATATTCTATTCCAGTTTAAGTAATGAAATGAATAACATAGACTTAAGGGCATAATTCTGATTTGCAGTTGTAGACAGCACAAACCAGGTGGTAGGCACCCATAACCTTCTGCTGCTACCTGAAACTTCCATACACAAAGCTGAGCACAAGTCAGGGTGAATTTTCATGGGACAAAGATAATTGCCTAACCTGTTGCCAAGCAAAGGTCTGTCATTTCTCCTTGACCTTGAAAGAACATGGCATGACAACATTCACCCAGAACATATCACTTTGCCAAAAGCTGTACCATGTTGATGGCCCTGGAAATATATGGTATGCATCCCAGCAGGGTGTTTCCCCTCCAAGTTTCTTGGTCCCTATCAACCTTGTGTTCCCCCTCTCTAACTTCCCCACACCATTGGTCACCTCCCTGGTGGTCAAGTGGACTCCCCACATGCTCACTTTGAGGTAAAACTCCCTGGTGGTCTGATGGTTCCTGCTACCTAAAACAAGAATCCTACCCAACCTAGTAATCCCTCCATTAATACAGTATCTCTTGGCCATCAGGTACATGTTGCACTCACATGCAGCACTGGACTGAAGTGAGTGTTGCCGTTTGCATGGCTCCACTGCATATACCTAGCTAGTATTAAGTGATCTTTGCATTTATGTAGAGCCACACATTGCAGCTGTGCATCAGGCCCCATCTGTTTGCAGGTTTCAATGCAGTGAAGCAAAATGATGATCACACATGTTGCCAGTCTCTATAAAGCTACTGCAATCCCTTTTCCAGAATGTATGAGTTCACATGAGATGCAACACACTGTGCAGTACTGCTTCTGTCCAATTCTACAGCTGGAAGAAGCAAGAGCACAGGGAGGTCTATTGACTTATCTAGGGTCATCCAGGAAGTAAACTTCTGTGGTGGGCTTTGAATGGCCTCTTCTGATCCCCAGTTCTGTGCTCTTATTAGTGCACCTTGCTGTCTCCTTTCTTTTCACATACCTTGGCTCAGTATCAAAGGTTCTAAAAACAGATCCATCTGAAGTAGCTTCATGTACAGTATGTGTGGCAGGTGACTGAAACTGACTTAAATGTTTCAATTTCCATGTATCTTTAGTGCTATAAGCCAATAATTCTTTAACAACATTTCGTACAAGGAAATGGGATGCTTTTTTAGCAGATCTCTGTTTATTCAAATTAAATATATAAACAGTTTAAAATGAACCGTATGTAAATATACAGTAGATACTGTAACCTGATACTTAAAATAATGTATTGTACTGTACATACAGTATCAGTCTGTCATACTGTTTGTCTGCATATCAATCTATTAGATTTATGAGTTTATAAAAAATGAAACAGTCTCATCCATAGACATCTGCTCAACATAGAGTCCTCTAGATTTGACAGTTAAAATCCATTTTACTGAATCGCAGAGTTCAGTAAAATGGAAACAAATGCATCTGGCTCTCTGGTTTACCTGGTTCCTATGGTGTTGCCCTGCCCCCTTGTGCTGCTTCAGAGAACACTACAAAACAGAGCCTGGGCTTAGTTTCAGTACATGAACTACAAAATACTGTCACTTCTCACTTTTCTGGCAAGTTCAAGGTCAGTGCCCAGCTATTTTCAGCTCATCTCCCCTTGATCCATGAAGTGGAATGACAAGGTAACATGATTCAGGGTCCGCTGTATTACAGGAACTGTTACATAAATGGGGAAAGTGGAAATCAATCCCAGCTGACAGTGTCTTCAGGATAATCAGAGCTCACTCCATGCCGCTGTCGGTTCCTCTGAATCAAACACCGTCTTAGCTCTGTCATTTCTATTTAACAAAACCCTAGTCTCACTTTTGGCAAAGTAAATAAATATAATACTAGGACTTGCAATACATTAAAGTGACTTTCCTTAGTTAATTTTGACACTTCCTCCAAATAAAAGGCATCCCTCTGACAAGGGAACTGTTTCCAACGTAGTTCAAATTATCTATTAAGGCCAGACTATCATTTGCTACAGCAAAACCTTTGCAAAAGATATCACTCTTAGCTATCAAGTCATACTTACTGTGGCCACAAACTGTCACATTACAAAGGCCAACATCATCAATGTGCTGTCTACCATAACTTAGTTTCCTTCTGTGTCACTAGATCTATTGCCCTCATTCAACATTCTCAAATCCACCTCAGTCATAAAGTAACCATGGTACTTTGGCTTTTGGTTCTCTGGTTAGGACACTTCAGTCTACATCCATCTGTTTTGCCAGCTGTTACCTTAGCTGGATTCACTTAAACTCAGTCATTTGTGAAATCATCCCCCTTCCCTACCCACCTATCTAGCGAAATGGAAATTTACTTCTTTAGACAAAAAAAATTGATATGTAAAAATATCCTGAACAAAGCAGCTCAATACAATTCCTATAGTAGTGTACTGTTTATCCTATGCAGCACAACCCCACCTAGTGCAGTTATAGAAACTGGCATTTTTGCTCCATCTAAGACATTTCCTTGGGAGTGTCAGATGCCAGGGAACTCCAGAAGTCTTACTCTAATCTAATCAAATTATGAATGATTGAGAATGGAGACTTAGACTACTGTAAAAAGTATAATGTCAACAAACAAATGTTTCATCATAGCACTGTAATTCAGAATTTTTAATTACCCCTCCGCTTCTGTGGCAAAACAATGCCTGAACTGGCAGCTATTTGAATCTCTCACAGGTCATTGAGCATTCTAGTTAATTACTCTATGAATAGCCTGTTTTTCTCCCCTCTGGAAACACGTTTCTAATGGCAGCCGAGGTCTGACAAATGTGTCATCTACATAATTAGCTAGGAAGCAACACATAAAACATTAAACATGCTTTGTGCCGACAACTATCAAAACATTTCATTTGTTGTCAATTATTCATCACTTTGTAGGTTCTGAAGGGGTTGTTAATATGGAAATAAGTCCAGATGCTAACAAGGTAATAATTTCTGATTCAAACTAGTAATCAGAGGGTTAGTTTTAAAAACATGGCATAACTACATATGTGACAGTTGTTCACACTGTATTGATATCAAACTTTATACAATCAGATGAATTCCACTATTGCTCCTATGATACATAACTTATTACTGTTTAAACTTGTTAGGACTTAAGGAATCTAGACTTTTACACTGCCTCATGTCATTTTAAAAATAGTTTCAGTGAAATGTGTGCAACTGTTTGCTTTTGGTGGCCAGTGCTACTACCATCTCTATCAAACAGACAGGTTAGCCTGGTAATGCAGCTATAACCCCAGGATAAGGGTATGACAATTAATTGCACAAAGAATACTCTTTAACATGGGTTCTTGGTGTGATACAACATACTTTCTTACCATTTTGAAACTCTGATACAGTACGCTTCTGTTTCTGCCAGAAGCCATAGCTTTAGCTTTTTAATACCAGTCACTTACAATTAGTGTTTCCACATGTTATGATACAGATGGGCACGCAGAGACATGTGCATTGTTGTGGTTTCTGCCACTATTGTAATGGCAAATGTTTCGCAATCAAATGGTGCCATGAGTGGACAGCATTTCAAAATCTGTGGCCACATGTAACACAATAGCAAATGGAATCCATGCTATAACATTTGTTATATTCAGTTTGTCATCTGTTTTTAAAACAATTTTGCAGTGTTACCTGTAAATTACATTAGCTGGCTATATCCACATGCTGTAAGCAATTATTTCATATGATGGCTTGAGGACATAAAACAATTATGCATGCTTCAAGTGTTTTTCATGCATGAGGTACAGCAAAGTGCTGCAACCACCTGAGGTGCATTATTTCCAATGCACATCCTGGAGTGTGTTATCCGACCTATAAAACAGACTTTGATTGTAAAAAAAATGTAGTTCAAGTAAAGTGCATAGGCTGTAAGAGAATAATCAACAATTATGTGATGTGTTTCTACCAATTAGATTATAGGACTTTGCCAGCCCATTTTGTAAATGCTGATAATGTGACACAGGACTATGATATTAACTACCACAGAATTTCCTCGGTGTGGTCAGCCTAGTAGCACTGAGGGCTGAGATGCTGTGCGCTTTATCTCCAACCATGCTGGTGACTCAGGTTCAGGAACCAGTTCAGAATGCTGGGAGTTGCCGGGGAGGGAGAGTATCAAGTATCCAATAGACAGCTCTCCACTCCTGAGGTGGGAGGGCATGCCATCTCATTCCTTGGCTGCCACCTGGTGGAAGCCATGTGGTAGTGCCAGAATATTCGAGATGCAGCAGGGAGGGGCCACAATTCTGTAACATCTCTGTGCCTCCATGTGAACATACTTACATGCCACTGTGGCTGGGGAACATTAGAGAAAATGGAAAAAGAGTTGGAGTGGGGCTTCATGAAGCCCTGTCTGCCTAACTCCATTGCTTCACCACCACTTAGACCACTGACCCCGGGGATAAGAGACACTGAATGGGTGGAAGACAGCCCTCCCCTTCCTGGTCCTGTCATAGAGGGCAAGTCATGGGGGATTCATGGGCAAGGTGGGAGGGGGAAACAGACCTGAACAGCACACCCACATTAGCTAAGGGAGAAAAAAGCTTTAATGCAAAAAAAAAAAAGAATCTCCTCCATGACACAACTGAGATAACAACCAGTAAAGTGTGTTGGTCTATACTGGAAATATCAGTTCATGCTACCAGACAGGCATTCTGTGGACTGTTTAATGTCCATGTTCACTGTTTTAACAAAACAGGAAGATATGGGAAAGAGATGAGCATGGAGTTCTATCTAACACCTACCACTGGGACTTGTATGTCAAGCTCCATATTTAATCAAATAAATAACATAAAACTCAAAGGAAATTATATCAGCAGCTGCAAGTCAAACTGTTTAGAAAGGTTTTAGCCTTTAAACCTCAATGTGGTGCAAAAGCAACCGATAACTATAAATGGTAACTGCTACGCTCGCCTGCCTGATCAATGGTTTTCACATATTGATCTCTGAATGAAGCTGACAGCCTACACTGGCTGCACATTTCCAAAGCATCTCTATTTTTGGTGCAAAACCAATACAGGCAATTACCTTTATTTTATATGCCAAGTCCTATCAATTCAGTCTGATTCAGTGTCATTTTAATTAAATATCAGAATCTACTGCAGGACAATTTGCACAAACAAAGCCTCAAACTTGACTATGAGCTTGATTTGAAATAAATAGGGTCAGGAACCTACAATCCTAAAAATATGACAGCAGAAACTATCTGAAGGCAGATTTTGTCATCAATGTTTATGTGATCAAGGTGCATAAAGACAGCAGTGATCTGTGGCTTTCTGTTCCACTTTTCTCTTCTTATTGTTTGCTGCTGTAATTTAGGCATTGCAGCAAGAGAAGTTATCTTCTAGTAAGAATCAAAACATTTAAAAACTGATGTGAAGTGCATGTTTCTATGTATAGTAATTGTGCATTTTAGGGTTATAGGAGTAACTGAAATGTTTGAAATAAACAATGATGATTGGTTAGAATGATGTCATGATTTATAATGTATGTTTGCCTGTTCAGAACTGGCATCTCTTGTGGTTTTGAGTGCCTTCTCAAATTATTTGGGTGAAAGAACTGTGAAGAGAAGCTGAGCAGTTCTGGCAAGGAAAGAACTTGAGAAGGCACTCCTACTGTATATTCGTAAGAGATGCCAAAATTGTATAAATAAACATATAAATCATGTAAATGACTTGTGGTTTTACAAAAATGGAACACGAATGTAAAATTAAAATGTTTTACATAAGAGAAGCCCCTTTGTGGGAAATGGGCTATGCCAACAGAAGTTAAAATGTCTGAAGTTTAGAACTGTTTGCATGGGAGAACCTGTTATGGTTATAAAAGTGTCTAGAATGTTTAGAAATAATTGGCTAAAAATGATGTCATGATTTATAATGATGCGAAGACAATCTGCTTAGCCTGTGTAAATTAATGATATGCTTTCAAAGAACAGGAGCCAGCCAATATGGCTGAGAAATTAACTCCTGAGCATTTGCATGGAGTCTAAAGGATGTGAATTCCCAGTTTATTTACTAAGGATAGTCCAGCTGTGATTCAACATTTTCTGAGTGGAGCCCTGTTTAGACCCATAGGACAGCTTGGTGAACTGCACTGAAAGAGCACAGCAAGTGTCTGCCATCTACAGTATATTGATAGTTTCAGTACATCGCAACAAAGCTGAACCAGCATATTTGCACATTGGAAAGATGATCAAGTAGCCAGGCTAATAAGATATAACCTTATATATGTATGGCATAATGCTGATACTGTTGTATATTTAGGCAATAAAGCACTCTAAATCCAAAGTTATGTTGAGGTTTCTTCTGTCTCTGTTCAGTGTGTGTTCAGGTGGAACTTAAATATATGTCAGCACTTTTTGATAAGCATAGGGGGGAAAAATCCAGTGCCTTGGTTATTATTAATTTCTCAGCATCAAAGAAACATGCAATTTTTTTATGTTCTACTTATAAGGGACAGTTAATAGGCAATGCTTTATAACAAAAAACACATTCCTGAACTTCGATATTTTAAGTTCTTTTTCTTTAAAAATCAATGGCAACCATTTTATACATTGTTAAAAAAAAAGCCTGAATTCAAGTTCCTGTGTCATGAGTGTTTCTTGAAAATATCATGATATTTGGTTTTGTGGTTTTTGTTAGCTTGTTCTGCACTAACTGGAAACAGTCAGGCTGAATCTGCTTCTCTGATGGAGCCTTGGAGAGTGATGACATCATATTGGATACAGCTACTGTATCCAAAGTGCAAGTCCCGGCTTGACTGAAGAGCTGCTAACTTCCTAATTAGAGCAGTCTGTAGAGGTAATTGTTTGCTGTCCAGGGTTTTTACAAACTCAGTCTCTTGTATGTGTTCAGATAAATTAGCTGAAAATCTATCATTTTGCTCTTCTAAAATGCTGATCATTTGAGTTCAGTGCTGAATTGAAATGGCATGCATTTGAGAAATCAGCTTGTCTGTATCACAGCTGTGAGTTCTGTCCCATCAAAACTATATGCTTTTTTTCTTGCTGTATAACACTGGGTTGTTTATTTAGTGGATATAAAATAAATCAAAAGTTTGTTAATTCACACAAGTAGTTTGTATTTGATGTAGCCTCAGTAAATAGGTCCATGTAAGAACAATTCTTTTCCTCTCAGATTGACAAACAGGTGTTTGCCACAGTCTGCTATTTCAGGCGCATGTACTATATGAACTCACAAACTTCAGTTCATTGATGGTTTCTGTGTGAAACTACATAATGTATAACTAGAAACAGTATAGAGCATCCCGATGCCCACTGTCTCCTGTGCCATAGTTTAGGCAGCTGCACTCTTCTGCTCCATCCACTGCCCCACAAGTCCTCAATCTCTTGCCCCACATTCAAGGCTGCTGCACCCTGCTGCCCACTGTCTTCTTCCACACAGTTGGAATTGCTGAACCCTGTTGCCCCCATCATCTGCCTGAACAGTCAGGGCTGGTGCACCACATGCACCACATCCAACAGTCAGGGATGCTGGACCCTGATGCACCCCTGTGTCCTGCCCACAGTCAAAGCTTCTGCACCATCCTGTCCACAGTCCCCTGCCACCATAGCTAGGGCTGCTGCACCCTGCTCCTGCCTACTTAGATAGGGCTGCTGTGGCCTGCTGTGCCACAGAGCCCCTTTCCTCTACAGTTAGAGCTGCTGCACCATGCTGCCACTTGCCACAAGAGTTATGGCATTTGCTGCATCCCATCCTCTGCCCTCAAAGTTGTATCATTTCCACCCAGTTTTGGCTGCTTCACCCTGTCCCACAGTTTGGGCTGCTGTACTCCAATGCCTCCCTTGTCTCCTGGCTGAACAGTTGGGACTTCTGCACCTTACTTTTTTTTTTTTAATTCTTTTTTCCTCCTCCAGTCACCAGCCAGCAGGATCTCCATCTGACATTACCCAGGGGAGATGGTCAATCTTTCTGCTTGGCCTGAGAACCTCCCACAGTTCTACTCCTTCCCTGGGGCCCCTACCACCATCCTGACACTTTTTTAATTTTTTATTTATTTCAAATTTGGATTAATACTTTTGAGTTGGGGGCTCATTTACAAAGGATCCAAGTCAACAAGGAATACAAGGCATTTACAAGTGATGAAACATTTGCAGAACAGAAAGAACATCAACTGACAAGTAGTATTAGTGTGCAGTTACAACATTAAGCAGGGTACAACAAGTGAGGAAAAACAGGACCAAACTTGTGGAGAAACATATTAATGCAGCACTAATTAAGTGAGGTACAGTGTTTAACAATCATGTTACAGTTCAGATGGAGTGCTCCCATTCTGCTGAAATGCAGCTTTAGCAGCCAAGGTGAGACTTTGTCAAGGGGAGGTAGTAGGTGGTGGCAGTTTGGGGAGGAGGTGGGCAGTTGTGGAACAGGAGGTTGGGAGTGAGAGAGGGTAGTGTTTGATGCATGTGAGAACAGTTGTCAGAGGCCGTGGGTTAACAGAAATACTGACAGTCAGATTTGCTGGCAAGAAGAGATGGAAGCCCATTTTTAAGGTGACCAAGTCTGAGGGAGTTGGCAAGGTCTGAAGGCAGATCATTGAACCACGTAGGCCCACAGTAGGAGAGGGATCTTTGGCCAAGGGTGGTTCATTTGAAGGGAACAGTTAGAACAGCCCTGGAGGCACTCCTTGTGCATTTAGATGGTTATGTAGGCTCAAAGAGGACTGAAGTAGCACCATCAGGGACATTTTTGCAAGAAGGCATGCCTGTTATAGGAGTCTGTGGTGGAGTGGGAGCCAGCCAGTTTCATTGTATAGGTCACAAGAGTAAGTCATTTTGTGTACTCCCAAGACCAGGCAGCACATCTTGTTGAGGATGGTTTTGACCCTTTTAAGAGCTGTGTCTGTACCTACCATATATATGACAAGACCATAATCCACAGATGAGAGAACTGAACTGCAAGTAACAAGTTTCAGGTCAGCCGGTGTCATAGAGATGTGGTGTCTATACAGGATGCCAAGCTTCATTTTTGGGGACTTTACCAGTTGCTCAGCATGGGCAGTGAAGGTGAGGGTGTCATCAAAGTGAATCCCTAAGTACTTGAATGTGCTACTTACTTGAATGACTTACCAACCCCATGGCTTGGATACCCCTGTGACAGGGCCACTGCTCCTCTTCAGTACCCTTTCTTAGAATTTAGATAGTGTCGGGTGGTGGAGGAGGAATCAGGAGCTCTGTTGCAGGCAGGGTCTGGCTGTGGGTGTAGGGGACCACCTCATGGGTCAGTCTTCATCCTCCTGTTGGCTGGGTTTTTTCCTTGTTCTGCTCCTCCTCAAGGTGCAGGTGTGCAATGATGTCAGCACACAGTGGGTGCATTCTCGCACCCGCCTGCAGACATCCATAGTTACCTGTTCCCCAATGTATGTCCCTGCTGTGGTAGTGCTCCCAGCCTCCACTGGGAGCTGCCACATGGTAGGGAATCCCTGACCTTCTCTCCCAGGAGAGAAGAGCAGTCCATGGGATGCTTCATTCTCACCTTACCTACCGACCCCCGTGCCCTGCGTTTGCTCCCGAACCAGGGTCAATGGCATGGTGTAAGGTAAGGCAGATGCCTCAGCCCTCAGCACCACTGGGCTGGCCCTTCTGCACCTTACTGCCTTCTGTCCTTCACCCCCATAACACTAGATTAAAGTATTTTCCTGTTTTTTCTTTTGGGAAGTGCAGCAAAAAAATCTGACTTTGGTGGCAGAGGGCAGCATGGTGCAACAATGAGAATTGTGGAGTCATGGGGCATGGAGCTGTAGGGTGCAGCAGTCCTGACTGTGTAGACAGGAACAAGGTGCAGCAGCTCTGGTTATGGTTGCAGGGGACAGACTACAGCATGGTGCAGAAGCCTTAATTGTGGGGCAGGACATGGGGGGGGCATCAGGGTACAGCAGCCCTGACTGTAGGAAAAGATGTGCATGGTGCAGTAGCCCTGCCCATTTGGGAAAATGGAAGTAGGTAGCAGGGTGCAATATAAGCCCTACCTCTGGTGGCATAGTCAGCATGATGCAGCAACCCCAAATGTGGAGGCAGGGAACATGGGACTCTAGGGCATAGCAGAGCACAGCAGCCTAGACTGTGGTGACAGAAGCAGGGGGCAACATGGTGCAGCAGCTCTGACCGGAGGGGTTGGGGGACAAAGTGCATCAGGTTGCAGTAACCACAACTGTTCAAGCAGGGGCAGGAGGGTGCAGTGGTCCCGATTGTTCAGGCAGGAGATGGGGCAACAGGGTACAGCAGCCCTGACTCTGTGCAGAAAGAGAGTGGGTAGCAGGGTACAGTAGCCTCAAATGTGGGGCATGAGAGAGGGAGCTTGTGGGGCAGTTGACGGGGCAGCACAGTGCAGCCGCTTCAACTGCAGGCAGGAGATGGGGGCATCAGGATGCCATATAGTGTTTCTAGTTATACATATACTTGATGTATTTTCACACAGAAACCATCAAAGAACTGAAATTTGTGAGTTCATATAGTACATGTGCCTGATATAGCAGAGTGTGGCAGGCACCTGTTTTTCAATCTGAGAGGAAAACAATTGTTTCACAAAAGTGAACCGATTTATTAAGGCTACATCAAAGACAAACTACTAGTATGAATTAACAAATGTTAGATTTATTTTATATCTGTTAAATAAACAGTCCAGTGTTACATAACTAGAAAAAAAAAAACACAGTTCTGATGGGACAGAACTCACAGCTGTGAAACAGACAAGCTGATTTCTCAAAAGCATACCACTTGAATTCAGCACTGAAACGCAAATGATCAGCTTTTCAGAAGAACAGAATGCTAGTTTTCAGCTAATTCACCTGAACACAAACCAGAGACTGAGTTAATAAAAACCCTGGACAGCAAACAATTAACTCTACAGACTGCTCTAATTAGGAAGTTAGCAGCTTTTTAACTCTTCAGTCAAGCAAGGATTTGCACTGCTGAAGCAGTAGCTTACTCTAATATGATGTCATCATTCCCCAAGGCTCAGTCAGAGGGACAGAAACAGCCTGACTGTTTCCAGTTAGTAAAGAACAAGTTAACAAATGCTGATTTAAAAAAAAAAAAAACACAAAACCAAATATCATGACATTTTCAGGAAACTCTAATCATGACACAGGGACTTGAATTCAGGCTTTTTTTTTTTTAACAATGTATAAAATGGTTTTCCATCGATTTTTTTTTATTATTATTTATTCTGCTTTGTGGCTGAGCTGGACCGTCGGGATCAGTCCTGGTCACTGACTCCCAAGCCTCAGCCTCTGAATTTATGCCGGCGCTCCCCAGTCACCCTTGGCTTGTCCCTCAGAGGGTGGGGTTGCAGCCCCATCCCCACTACCAGAGCCACACTACTAATATCTGGTCAGGGAGCCGGCCTCAGAGGCTGATGGAGGCTGAGGTCAGGTCATCATAGAGATGGCCAGCTCAGTGATTTTTCTCCCATTAGCAGGGGTGGGGATGTGTAGTGATGCCAGTGTACACCCCACCCCTTGCACATGATGGTGCCATGCACATGGGATCTCCCAGCCTCCGCCATGTGCCCTAGGTGTGCCAGCACATAACCCCGCATCCCCCTGGAGAAGGAGAGCAGTCCATAGGACATGCAATCCTTCTCCCCTCTGCTGGCCCTCCAGTTCCCAGGGTTCAGGATGCCGGCGTCACACACAGAAATCTAACTGCTGCACCGGTGGGCCGGCCCACCATTGATCTTTAAGCAATAAGGCATGACATGGCATTGGTTGTACAGTCAAAACCACATAAGATAGCCATGGTTATTGTGGACAGTCAGGTGAAGTGGACAAAAGCCAAAGTCCAAATTCTGCTACTATGCTGGCAATGCTAAATTTATTTGTCAACTCAGACCTTGTCCACCATATTGATGTCAAATCGCACTTTACAGCAGCACTTAACAGCTTCTTCCTTTCCCAGCTGACACCCATTAACACCTGATTTAAATTATAGTGCTAACTGCTAATTAGATGAATGATCCCAGGTGGCAGCAGGATGAGGCTGTGCCAGATTCAGTAGAAGAGCCTATTCTGCCACCTACTGCCCTCACTGACACAGAGTTTAACACACTGTGCAGTCTCGGTGAAAATGATACAGATCTAGAGATTGACGCAGTAGCTGAAGTGATCGCCACCATGAAAGCAAAGAACAAGCAGATTGAACACTCTGGTGACAAAGAAGAAGAGGGAGACTCAGAAAACAAACTTGTTTCAAGCGTTGATTTGTGTGATGCACTCTTGGCACTTCAGCGAGCTATGGAGCAGAGGCTCGATATCCTGCCAAACTGGCGACCTGCTGTCCAGAATGAATAAGGAGTGGAGTGTGTACACTATGGCCAAAGGAAAGCAAAACAAGATTACTGAGTTCTTTCATTGATTCTCAGCACAGTACACAAGCACATTGCCCACACAATCCCCGACTCTGTACTGAAAGTTTTAAAATTTATAAATAAAGATTGAACTTTTAATTTCCCATACAACACAAGAAACAGAAAGTGTTACTCTAAACAGTGCAGCACAGTACAATAACTTACACAGATCATTTTCACACAAGCAGAAGCAGAAAGCACATATATAAGCACCACTGATACTGTATCCCCGGAAGCCATGGTTAGTTTCAATTTTTGGCTACCATGGACGAGTGATATAGCGAAAGAATTCAGTTAGATCGAATCAGTCCATTTTAAAGTGGCTTACACTGTACTAGGTTTACCCCATGGTCAGGGTCATAAAGGCATGAGGTGAAGCCGAGTGCCTTCAGACCCTTGCCGTGGGATAACCCTAGTACAACCAACATCCCTTGCATGCCTTATTGCTTATATAAAATGGGTTTTGCAAAAAATTTCAATTATATATACTCAGAAGAACTGTTAAAAACCATGAACTGTATTAAATTGATGTAAAATAGTTCTTCCACCACAAGAGGATGCTATTAGTTTGATTTGACTATGGAGCCAAGGAGCAAGAGGAGTTGTGCTATGCTGGGAGATCATCTTTTTAACTTTGAAGCAGCTGGAGTTATACTGTGCTGGGATGTAATGTTCTGGTTTTTTCATTGGTGATACTTGTGGGAGAAAAAAGGATATGAATCTGAGGAGCAAGCGACGTTGTGCTGTGCTGGGAGATCTACAATATAAAGTTTAAGTCAGCTGGAGTTATACTGTGCTGGGAGGCAAATGTTATAATTTTTATGCTGGTGGTACTTGTGGGTAAAAAAAGTATATGAAAATGATTGTGGGAAGTGAGAGAGAGACGTGGATGTAGTTGTGGAGTGAGCAATGCTGTTTGAGAGTGAGCGGGCTGTGCAGTAAGAGAACAGTGCTATTTACTTGCACTAATACTGCATATGGACAGGCGCTGTTAGCCAAGCTCCACTTCCATACCGGTTGCACTACAGGTGCTGGTCTGTTATGGAATGGGTGCTGCATGGTGAGCTCGTATGAAAAAAACTCTCCATGTTGGAGGTTGTGGCATAATGAAGTCTCTGCTTTTTTATTTTTATTTTTTTTTGGTTTGTTGGGATCCCACAAGCAGGTAGAGGATCGCTAAGTGACAGAGCGGGTAGGCGGTGTGAGGAAAGGTGAGTGGGTGAGTGAGATAAAGAGCATGGCAAATTCCAAATAAAAAAATTAAAAAGTGAGAGCTGCTTTGTAAATTTACTTAGAGATGAGCTGGAAGTGATTTGTAGATTGGGGAATGGACTGCATGGTTATGGGTGATAGTGCAACTGTGGGAGAAAAGACACAATGAAAAAATGGTTACTGGTTTAAAATTGAAGATACAAAAGATTCTGTCAGAAGAATCTATCCAGCTGGCACCATGATATGGAACACTATTAAGCCAGGCTGTCTGGGACTTGTTTTAGCCATCGGTAGTGCTCTGTGAATGCCATGGCTAGAACCAAGTCTCAGCCAATTGGGATGCAGGAATTTCCTTACCCATTTTATATTTATATTCACCAGACAAAAAGGTTGGGCTTAGTTCTAAGTCAACCATAGGGGCAGTGCAAAAAAGGGCCTTCATTTCTGTTTTATTGTGTTGTCACCCAAAAGTTTTATACTCAGTGCTTGCTCGCATGGGGGAGGAGTTGCCATTTGTGAGTGGCATACAATGTAAATCACAGATCCAGATGTTAGTAGGTAGTCTCAGAAACTGCACCCAATAACAGTCTTAGAAACTGCTCACAAATATGGCACTATGTATCACTGTAACAAGTGCCTGGTGCAAGCTACAAAGTAACCTATTACTTTAAAGTCAAAAGGGAATCTATGCCCATTATGTCTTTCCCTTTTGCTTTATAAGCAGGGAAGAAAAAAAATGAAAGTATTCTGTGCAGACATGTACTAATTCATATTGATTCCCTACCACTTTACTATGCAGGATAGCAATTGATTACCCTGGCAAGCAGAAATTTGTCTATGCCTACAGTGCCTTGAAATCATCTACTGTCCTCATATCAAGTGCCTCTGCTGGTAGACTGTTCCACAGGTTCTCCACTCACTGGGAGAAAAAGTACCTCCTAATGTCTTTCCTGAAGATACCAACTCTGAGCTTCTGGGCATGTTCTAGCATCTTGCTAGATGACACCGAATTAAACATTTCCATTTGGGGGAGGCTGAGATCAGATCCCCCTCTCAGACTCTTTTTTTTCATAGTGAACATGTCCTGGGCCTTCAGCTTACTTCTCATAACTTATGTGCCACATACATCTGATCATTTCATTTGCCCTGCACTGCTCCTTCCTGACTGCTTCAATGTTCTGTTTGTATGAAAGAGACAGGAAGTGCACCCAGAGCCTTGCAGAAAGGCAGGATTACTTCTCCTACTCTGCTTTTCATTCCTATTTTAACATACTAATTGCCAGCAGATTAGGCCTTATGGTCTATTGACTCTGCTTGAACCTCAGATCTCTAGATGGGTACTGAGGCCCTCCACCCCCCCTTGTGTTCCAGAAACCCCTATCATCCATCCCCACCCCCTGGGCCAGGCCATCGTCTGATACATCTGCTTTCTGTATCCGTCCCACAATCTCTTGAAGCCCTACACCGTGGATATCTGAACCAGCTTACTAGGCAGCGCTTTCCAAGGATCCACCACCCTGACAGTGAAAAAACTCCTCCTCTTCATCCTTCCACCTTCCAACTTCAAACCATGCCCTCTGGTGATACCTCCCTGCTTTAGTCTAAAGATCCCCTCCGTGTTTACCCTATTTATTCCCTTGAGGTACTTGAAGACCTCAATTATGTTCCCCAGTCTCTCCTCTCCTCCAGTGAGAACAGGCCGAGCTCCTCAAGTCTATCCTCATACATCAAATCCCCTAGTCCTCTTATCATCCTAGTAGCCCTCGTCTGTACCCTTTCCAGGTGCCGCATGTCCCTCTTCAAGTGTGGTCTCCAGTACTGAACACAGTACTCAAGGTATGCTCTAACCAGTCCACTGAACAGTGGCAGAATCACTTTCCTGCTCCTAGATGTGATCCCCCTTACGATGCATCCCAACATCCTGTTTGCTTTGCTAGTCACTCTTCTGCACTGCTCAGAGTTATTCATACATGCATCCACCATGACCCCTAGGTCTTTTTCCCCTGCTGAGGCCTCCAGCGCCTCCCCTCCCAGGGTGTACAAGTGTTTAGGGTTTCCCCACCCAAGATGTAACACCTTGCACTTGGTGGTATTGAAATGTAATTTTCAGGTGTGAGCCCACCTTTCCAGAGTGTCCAGATACCCTTGCGGGGCCAACCTCCCCTCTTCCCACTCAACTACTGCTCCCATCTTGGGGTTGTCAGCAAAGAGACTCATTTCACACCGTATACCCTCCCTGATGTCAGATATGTATGCATTAAACAGGTTTGGACCCAGGACCAAGCCCTGCGATACCCCACTACCAACCTCTCTAGGGTTCTAGAGCTCACCACTGACCACTACTTTCTGAGTGCATCCAGCTAGCCAGTTTCCTATCCATCTGACCATCAAAGGACCCACTCCTAACCTCATCAGTTTCTCCACCAGACCATTGTGGGGGACCGAATCAAACGCCTTGCTGAAGTCCAAGAATAGTACATTCACAGGCTTTCCCCTGTCCAGTTCTGATGTTACCCATTCATAGAACTCCACAAGGTTGGTTTGAAATTTTCTACCTGGAACAAACCCATATTGCCGACTATCCAGACCTCCCACCTCCTCCAAGTACACCCCCAATTGTTCCTTTAGCATACTCTCCATTATTTTTCCCACCACCAAGGTCAAACTGATGAGTCTATAGTTACCTGGTGCTTCCCTCAACCCCCCTTTATGGATTGGCACCACATGTGCCTCTTGCCAATCCCTAGGTACCCTCCCTGTCTCAAGCGACCTGTTGAAGAACTCCACCAGGGGTGCAGCCAGTCTGTCCACCAATTCCCATAGTACTCTCAGATGAATGCCAACCAGCCCAGGAGATTTATTTTTCTTTAGAGCCTTAAGGGCTTGCCACACCCATTTGGTGGGGATAGCATCATCCGTCCACCCCACCTTACTGTCCTTTTTTATCCTTTTCCTGATGTGACAACCCTGGGGTACCTCTCCCTCCCTCATGCTCCATTTCTGTTGCTCCCCTGATCCCACACACTATCGCTTCTATCCCCATCATGCCTTGCTTTGTAAATAGCCCATCTCCTTCCCTAGTGAACACAGAGGCAAAGTACTCGTTTAATACCTCTGCCTGGTCCCGCGACTCTTCCACCAGGGTCGGACTAGGAAGCAAAGGGCCCACCTGGAAATGGGTCTGAGGGGGCCTTGGTACTGGCTCCTGGGGGGCCCACTACAAAGTCACAGGGTGGTCTTGGTACTGGTCCTGCGGAGGGGTCCCCACTACAAAGTCACAGGGGGGGGCCTGGGCTTCCCAAATTTCATACTGAATGGCAAGGCCGTGTCACGGTATCATGGACATAGATGCTTCATTGTGCTTTAGTTGCAGTTCTGATGAACATTTTGCTTGTTTTCATGCTAAGTAAACCTTACTTTGCCAGGTTACTAGGGCCTGACTAGCCCTTTTGGCCTTCGTTATTCTAAATATTTTTACTACTTTACTTGAAGACTGTCGATGTTAACATCTGGGTAATTATCTCTATTCGCCTGCTGTAACCAATGTATTTGCTTTTTTCTGCTGCTCTTGGTGATACTTTGTTGTCCTGCCCTGTTCTTTGTGTTCAATAAAAATATACTTAAAAAATGAGAGAAGTGGCTCATGAATTTTGCATGTGATGTGTTCAAATTCCAGATCACATGTTGGACCTTCTTCTTTACAGTGGGTATTAGCGCATAGACATATGTCAATGGAATGGCAACAGCCAATCCAAATACAGTATTTAACATGTCCATTTTCTAATTTGTAATTGTGTGCTATGTAACATAGTTTTTAACCATTTAATTGTGTCTGTAACAAGTGCTCCACAGGGTCTCCATTATAAATGAATATTCTGCTCAATGTATCTTCCCAGAATAAAACTAAATTGAAAACTTAAAAACTGAACTATATTCTGTTGGGGGCAGGGGCCTATTCCAGTGGAAGGGTGGGTGTTCCAGCAAGTGGGTGGTCATCCTGGCCCTTAATGTAGTACTGAGGCAGACAGAAGTTTTATGTCTTGTCCTCCAGTGGTCATTCTGGCCTGGGGTGCTCAGTGTGGCAGAGAGGTAGTCATTCCAGCCCTAGTTTGGGCATTCTGGGCCACTGGTGGTCATTTCATTACCACGGTGGGCATTCTGGCCTGATCCTGGTCATTCTGTCCCTCAGGTGAAGGTATTCCAACTCTAGAGTGGCTATTTAAGCCCCAGTGTGGTAATTCCAACCCTAGGGTTGACAATAAGGCACAGAGGGTGGTCATTCCAGACACCAGGGTGGACATTCTGTCCCTAGAGTGGTCATTTTGATTCCAGTGTGGGCAATTAGGAACACAGTTGACATTCTGGCTCCAGGGTGGGAACTTTTGCCTTAGGAAGGTCATTCCAGCACCCAGAAAGGGAATTCTGTCCACAGGGTGGGCATTGAAGCACACAGTATGGTCATTCCAGCTCCCAAAGTGGGCATTCTGGCATAAGGGTGGTGGGTGAGTCACAGAAAGGTTTCATTCCATCCACCAGAGTGGGTATTCCAGCCCTAGGGTAGGCACTGAGGCAAGAGATTGTTCATTCCAGCTACCAGGATGGGCATTCTGGCCCTAAAGTAATTATTCTGGCCCCTAGGGTGGGAATTACAGCCCTAGGTCATTCAAGCATGTAGGGTGGGCATTCCAGCCCAGTGGGGGCATTTCAGATCTAGGGAGACCATTTCAGTCCCAGGTTAAGCACTAAAGCACATACTCTATGAAGAGCTATGGAGCTCTCCCACAATTTCTCTCTCCCAAAATCTACCCCAGAATTAAATAAAAAAATCATAAGTCCCTCATACATGTAATACTAATAACCAGCGGTCAACTTTTTTTCTTAACCGTCATCTACTTCTATCTACTCACATATGATGCAAAAAAAGGGATTGGTAGGGTGCAGGTGGACGAGACCTTGCTTTTGCGGGTAGAGGGAAAGGAACCAATGGTGTCATATTTCTATAATTAAGCTTCACTGGGCGTTTGGGGGAGGGAGGTGGGGGCCAGTAGGGAATGGGAGGGGAGATTCAATTTAAAAAACAAGTTGTGTGGTGGAAGGGGGTAACTACACATAATACAGAGGTTGGGGGTCAATTAACGTTTTTTTCTTAATAAAATTGTGAAAACCAAGGGCTAAGTTGATGCAGCAGTAAGAAACTTCATTAAGTCTTAATGAAGTACGAAGTTCCTGGCTTCACATTATCAATCAATCACTTTATTTAACACTTTATTTAACCACATTAGCTTCACTCAAGAAGTAAAACTTTGCAACCTCTCTAACTTTGGGATTGGATCTTGCATCCATAGTCTCAGAGGCAACAGCTCTAAACATTCATCTAAAGGGACACTGCAGTTAGAGTTATAGACTGTATGTGGCATTTTGTGATCTCAGCTTTGACCATCAGATGGAACTCTGTATTGTCTTTTAACCAGGTATAGCACACTAAGCTGGAAGTTTTTTCACAGGAGCGACCTGGGAGCACAGGGAGGTTAAGTGACTTGCTCAGGGCCACACAGTATGCAAGTGGAAGCTGTGGGATTCAAACCCAGATCAGATCTGCTGGATGTTTGCTCATTTGCAGCTTAGAGCCTTAGACCACTGTGCTATACTGCCTCCAATATTACATTACTTCCTCTTTTTCTTCTTAATTTTTACAGGTCAGGATCCAATCATCATAACCAGTATAGTATATAGCTTCTTAAATACTGAGACACACTGCTTAAAGTGTTTGAAATACAGTGCTTTATTTGGTTATCAGAAAATGATACTTGCACTGCTCTCAGTGTTAATTCTACTGAAAAAAATAATGGCCTACACCTTACTCCTGGAATGCCCTTAGCGGTCTTGGCCTCAACTTTGACCACAAACTATGGACCAGACTCCTGAGATTGAACTGCATACATTACAGGTGTAGTGCTCCTATAATGCATTTAAGCTTCTGAAGCCCAGTCAGTTATTACAATTGGCACTGTGGCAGCTGAAGGAATATCATAGCTGCCATTTGTTATTTGGATTACTTGGACTCTCCCTTCCCCCCTCACCCCCCAAGATGCATTTGGAAACAAGATGTTAGCAGCTCACAGTATGTCTGCCTGGTAAACATTTGAAATAAATAAATAAAACCATTGCCAGGTGCCAACTATGGCAGATAATGCCAAAAGAGAGAATACTATATGTTCCTCTAATGTCCCATTTCAACAAAATGCATTCCCTAATTTAAGGAAAAGAATGAGTGTTTGCTGAGAGTAATAATGGCTTGAAACATTTTATTTTGTAGTGATATTGCACACAAGTATAGGGACACAACGACTAATGAGTCTGATGTTTGAACTGTTTACAGTTTTACTTCATTTGAACTGCATGCTCGGTCGGCTCGCCAGGCCTCCCCCGGACCCCCTCCCAAGTCCCAACTGAAAAGCTTTTACATTTCTCTTTGCTTCTTACCAGACAGATGCTCCTCTAGGTCATTTTTGAATAATCTCACTCCAGCCTCCGGCTCCAGAGTCTTGAACGCCACATCAAAACGGCACTATAGGCCACGCGGTCAGGTCCGGTACTTTCCGTCGACTCTTCAAGAACTGCAGTCTGCGCACAAAGAATAGCTTGGACACTAGTCGGTCACGACACTCAGGATCAGGATCACTACCAGCTGGTAAGAGAGACCGCCGCACTACAGGGTACCGGCTTTTGAGGTGCCCGCTGTCGCGCCATGTGACGTCAGTGTTGAGTGTCGATCGGTGACTCCAGCCAATCAGTACACAGCCCCCCCTTTACTTGCCTAACTGGTTCCTCGATCCCTTGAAACTGGAAACTCCACTCCGGCAGACTCACTGTACACAACACAAAGGGGCCCAGCCCCACAGACACTATCACACTGACGCTGTCTGGATCTCCTGCTGTGCCTGTAACTTTTGGGAATGTAGCGCTGTGCAGTAAGGTATGTAGTGCTTCATTCATTGCCACAGCCAATCTTATCCGCTGATCATGTATCCCTTGCCCCCCCACATAGCCAGCATCAGTACGCATGGGCTTACAGTTGGGGGGAGCCCACCTGGAAATTTCTGGGTATCCGGGCAGGCCAGTCCGACCCTGTCTTCCACCCACCTACCTTTTGATCTCAATCTGCTGAGCTGGCCCTTAGCTTTTCTCCACTCCTTAATGTACCGGAAAATCCCCTTTTCCCCTCCCTGTATCCCCTGTGCCAGCCATAGCGCTTTACTGGACTTTTCTAGATGCAAGACGGTACGTTTCCATTTCCCTATCCCCTCTCATTGTTTTGTATTTTGTGTAGGCAGCCTTCTTTTCTCTGACCGCTACCTGAACCTCACTGGACCACCAGCACGGTTTGCGTGACCTTGCTCCCTTACGCTTCACTTTAGTGCAGGTCCTGACTGCCTCATTAAGTCCCCATTTTATGACCTCCCATCTCTTTTCCACATCTGTCATTGCAATCCCCTTCAAGTGATCCCTGAGAATATTTCCAATGTTCACAAAGTCTGCCCCCCCTGAAGTTCACAGCCAGTGTCCTAGATCTCTCCCCCCATGTTTATTTGAAACCAGACATTATCATGGTCACTCCCAGTCAAGGGATCCTCTACAACCAGGTCCCTTACCAGATCCCCATCTGCCAGAACCACGTCCAGGACATGCCCTTCCCTTGTGGACTCCATCATGTGCTGTGTTAAGAATACATCCTGGAAGCCATCCATCAGCCTCTGCTCCTTGGCCACCTTACAGGACATGGTTCCCCAGTTTGTACCTGGCATATTAAGGTCCCCCATCAACACCACTCCTTCCCCTTTTGGTTGGCACTGGGCAATGATGTTGTCCAGCAAACCATCCTCCAGAACATCACCCATCCCAAGGGGCCTATGTACTACACCCAGCTTGACCGTATCTTCTGCCGAGGTTCATAAGGTAACCCATAAGGCCTCCACGTTTCCCTCTGCCTCTTCTACCCTAGCAATTTCTATGTCGTCTCAAATGAACATAGCCACTCCACCTCCTCTGCCCTCCTTTCTATCCTTCCTAAGCACAGCATACCCCCTCACGTTTCAGTCTCAGTCATGGTTATTGTTGGCCCACGTTTCTGTGACCGCAGTCACATCCACCACCACCCCCACTCGAACAGCATGGCCAGGAACTCTGGCAACTTGTTTCCCAAGCTCCTGGCATTTACTAACACCACCCCCACCCCTTATCCCTGATCCCTTCTCAAACTGCATCCTGGTTCCTTACACTTCCATCCTCCCTCTGCTCCTCCTGAGACCTCATCCCACAGTCTATTTCCTCCCTTCCCCCTTGGATTTGAAGGCTACTCCCCTCATCTAGAGGAGAGAGCTTCTGGTCAGCCCCTCCCTTATCCCTCCCCCCTCACAAGTTTAAACCCCACCTTTCTTGAATGTAGTCCTCCACCCCCTGTTTAAGGACTTCCTTCCCTAATGGGGTAAGATGAAACCTGTCCTTGGCATACAGTCACTTATCCCCCCAAACTCCTTCCCAGTTCCCTAACACCCCTGACCCACTTTCTTAACCCCTCTTCCTGAGCCAGTCATTAACCTCAGTTATCTTCATTTTGTTCTCCACTGAGGCCTTTGGTACTGGCAATATTTCTGAAAAGGAAATGTTGCAACCATTATCCCGACAGACTCTGGCAAGTTCTCGGAACCTTTCTTGGCTTTCCAAAAACGCTATATATCATTAGTCCCTCTATATCATTAGTCCCCAAATGCACCAGGAAATCAGGTTTCCCTCCACAATCCCTAACCAGTTTGTACACCATGAACTTTGCTCTGTGCACCGTCAGCCCAGAGATATTCACTACCTGCACCTGGCTATGGCATCCCCTTCCCTGTCCCTTCCAGTGGATACCTTTAATCATTGAGTCTCCCAATAACAGAACCCTAACACCACCATCATCCTTATGGTTACCTCCACTATGCGCTCTCAATCCCCCCCCCCTTATCTGTGATCTTAATTCCATGGGAGTCTTCCTGCCTTATTATGAGATACCCCCTTGTCACCTTCCCCTTTCTGCCTCCCTTAATATTTTGCCCACTTAACTCAGACCCCCTCCCGAATAGGTATCCTCTTTAACCCTGTCTTATCCAAGTCATTTATCCTGGCCCTGACCATTTTCCCTTTCCCCACACCGCCATCCTCCCTTGTAATAGTAACCTTCCCTCCAGAGGCCCTCTGTGGGTCCCCTTTACCTAGGGCCCCATCCTTGGTATGGACCCCCCTCCTGAAGGGGGGCCCCCTCCCCCACCTCCTTGTCTTCCAGTTTCTCTCCAGTCATGCTTTCTCCATCGTGTCTGCAATATGTTGCAGCTCCCCCATCTGCTTAACATTTAAGTTTCCCCTTCTCCCTCTGGGACTATTTCTATCCTTTCAATTGCTGGCCTGTGATGACATATGGGTATCCTACTCCCTCCCGCCTCGGCCTCTGTATCAGTTGCCTCATTTCCACCGGCCCCTTCCTCCCCCCCATAGGTTGCTTAGTAGCTCATATTTATTGTAACACTCTATGCCAACCTCCATCAAGTGACCTGAGTTTCCACCGATTGCCCCTCTAAGCTGTCCCTCTTCCTCCCCTCTCGCCCTGTCCTCCTTAGGAGCTCCCTTCCCACTGTCTGCTCTTCTAGACTTCCCCACAACAACCCCTGCTGACTCTTCCCCCTCCACTTTTTTTATATTTGGAATGTTTACCCCATAAATTTTCCCCTTAGAGTCAACATCCCTATCCAAGGGTCCTCTGTCCCTAATATCCCCCCTCCTGCTTGCTGTAACATAACCTCCTCTAATTGCTGAGCATTGCCCCAGCCTCCCCTCAACCAACCCTTCTGCCACCCATATCCACACTCCTTATCCTTGGACAGACCCCCCAACTCCCCCAGCTTACTCCTTAATCAATATACTTCACTCCTGATACAAAATAGCTGTCTACAGAGTGGGCAGCCTCCCTCTCTCCAGGTCCAAATGAGAATTATTGCCGCTCCACAGCCTGTGCAGCCTACAACCCTTCTGAAGATGCCTGCCATGTGGAGTGAGGCCACCCTGTTTGTCCCTCTCTATTCATAATGGGCACGTCCCCCTTTTCCCAGTCCTTTCCCCCTGAAATACAGTCTCTCTATGCTGACTGCAGTTGTTTACAAACCCAATTTCAACCCCACCAATAACTTTCCCAAGTCTCAGAAACACATACAGTCCAGTGTGTGGCCAGTCCCACTAACAGTGTGTATATGCAGACACCAGGTACCATATGATGTCAAAGGCCATCAGCTCCTGTTGCTTCACATTTCAGTCACAAACAGAAATGCACAGCCCTTCAATATAGGCATCAGATACCGTATGATGTCACAGCCCACCAGTTCCTATTGCTTCAAGTATCAGTCACAAACAGAAATGCATAGCCCTTCAATCCCAACCCCCAGTGGCTTTTCAGTATTTAAGAAAGCCTATAATACAGGGTGGGTGGGAGGGCTCTACCACCACCAGGGAAACTTCACATTTAAATTTCACTCTAATTATCACTGCCAAACAAGTGTTTCCACAACCAGCACACAAGCCCCAATAGTTACAATATCACAGCCCAAGTAACAGTTCTAACTCAAAGTAGTAATTTTTAACACACAGAACTAATTTCAAGTATAAACTATTAAAATATTTCAGTTAAAATAGAAGATAAACCGAACCTCTTTCCTGAACACCCTGCATCTGGCCCTAGTATGCTTGTCTTCTTGATGGCAGCTGCATAATGAATTCCATGCATCAGCTCCTTGTTTATCATGACTCCTAGGTCTTTTTCTTCCATCACTGTAACACGAGGTGCATAAACAGTGTGCAGGTCAACACTAGATTTGCAGTGCATTCTCTGTGATGTCTCCCAAATGTTAAGAAGATTTTCTAGTATCCAGCCCAGTGGTGTGGCAAGCTAAGGCGGGGGTGCCTTACCGCCTGCCATATGGCGTCCCAGGTTTGGAAATGAACTAGGGTCACCAGAAAACTAACCTGGGGAAAGAAGGATTAAACATCCAGTGATGGCTCTCCTTTGGGGAAGGGGATAGCATGTACCACTGCTTAGCCGCCACCTAGGGAAGACTGGATGGCATGACCGTGGTTGCCCACCTGGTTGGCTGGGTGCCAGCATTGAGGTGTACTGCATTTTCGTGTAGTGCATGTGCACCTTGGCATTCATGATGGTCAGGGGGAGGTGATATGCCCCATAGGCTCTGCACTACCTACTGAGGCACCCACAAATGGCAGTTCAAGAGGTCAGAGGTAAGGCCCAGGGAGAGTGGATGATGGCATTGGGGACACCACTGGAAGGGGGCTGCTGGAGTTTCAGGAGGACAAACAGAGGATAGAAAAAAGCATTTTCTGGTGTCCAGAGACATAACTTACCTGCTGTAGTATCCAACTCTAGCACCCATACCACATACTCCCCATCCATACTGAAGCTTTATCTGTTGTCCTGTGACCCAATACCCTTAAGTTCAATATATGTATTAAAGAATTCCTTAGTATCTAAAGGCTCCCCATCACCCACTCATGGTCCAGGAATAACCCAATCTTCCCCAATTTATTTATGCAGACCTTCCCCCCCCATATACCACTTTAGACTCACCCTGTACTGCAGCCCTGGTGTCCAGTGCTTCTCTCCTTTTGTTATTGTCCCCAGCCAATAGCCAGTGCCCACTCTAGCCTGATGGAGCACCTTAAGAAGCCCACTATAGCCTGTAGCCAAAACTGGGAGGCAGTGATGCTTCCTGAATGGCCCTGTGCCCAACAACCCATGTTTCAGACACTCAGTAATGGAATTGCAGACACCTAGGAAGTGTTTTTGACCCTAGTGAGCATGGTTTAATGAGTTACAAATTTAATGTGGGCACAAAGCGGTCTTTGCAACTACTTCTGTTACATGTAGCAATTTTGAATCAAGCCATTTTGTTTAATAAGCACTTTAGGTAATGTCAGGTCATGCTATAGCATTTTGGGTGGCAGATGTTAAACAAAACTGAACTACTGAAAAGCTGCAAATGCCAAACTAAACAGTCAAGTTTCCACATGCTACTGTGTGATACTGTATAATGCAGATTCAATTTTCTTTTATATTGCCATTGGAGCTAACCACATTTTTAACTAGCATGACAACTAGAATGCACAGTTTTTATTGTAAAGATAATGGTAAAGAGTGACAGATATACATTAATAAGAGGTTAAAATAAATACTGCTAATTTGTATTTGCTAATTTTATTTCTACATATATGTATCTGTATGTAAAGACAGATACATTAGATAGATAGATAGATAGAGTAGGTACAGACAAAAGAACAAATTTATATTGCAAAATGAGTCTGCATGGTTAATGTGCAATGTAAATTAATGTACATGACTGTGTTTATGATGTTGCTGGTATGTACATATGCATATCACCATCTTACTACTACGGGTACAGTATATAATTCACAGCTTTGCAAAGAGTTTTCAGATAAGATATATATGAAATCCACTGTATACTGGAAATATACATTTTTTTTGGTTTTTTATATTTCTAGAGAGGACATAAACAATGTAAAAAGTAAAAAATATATAACTTTGTTTTAACTGCTACCATCTAGGAGTGTATGGAAATGTTATTCCACTGGCAGGATTTTGTCTGAATCTCCATGGAATTTTCTCCCTCAAACTTCTGTGGAATTTCCTCCACATGAAATGCAAAAACGTCAATGGAAGTCATAATTTCTTCTATGGAAACGGAAAAAAAAATATGTAGGTGTTTGGTTTGTGGAATTCAAAAATCCAATAAAATCTTGTCTATGTCTAGTACTCGTGTTAGCTGAAAGGGTGAATAGTAATTAGTCATTTGTCTATGCCCCTTATTTTTGTGCCACTGTCTCTTATTATGCAGCTATTTCCAAATGCCAACATACTAACAGGGCTAAGGGCATAGGGTGTGCTGCATCTTCAAATTTAGATTTTGTTACAGTTTTAGACATGAATATGGGACCCCAAAGCCAAGACCCATGCATACATAAGTGCAGGATTATGCACATGGAGGTAAAGTGTCCTGCTTAGAAGCACACAGTGAGTAGGTGAAAGTAGCAGGAATTAAACCTGAATCTTCAGGTTTCCAACTCTGCATGCTAACCAATATGCTAAACATAAACACCTCCTTCCTCCCTTCATCACCCTAACTAGACCTGAAAGTGATCTTTTGTGAGTAAAGCCATGTACTTGCCAACCATCCTCTGAGCCCCTTCCCTTTGCATCTGTGGGGAGGGGTCTGGGTTGTCCATGCCACAACCTTCAAAAAAACAAACAATTGGAGCTTAATCTACAGTGGAGGGGGGACTGCAATGTGTGCCTCGATCTTCCATTCATTCCTCCCAGTCTTGGGTACTCCCAAACCTCCATTTCAAGGGGAAAATAGTGAGGTATCATTTGCAGTTCTACACCCTTAACAAGGCCTGCCTCCAATGTGCATCAACACTGATGCGCTACCCTAACCCCCCTTTCTTTCCCTGTTTGATGCTAACAATACTCATGGCTGTTCAGCAAGAGCCATTAGGATTGTATCAATGATAGACTGGCTTTTTTTTGTAACTGTAGTTTTACTTGCCAGTTGGCAAGGAGATTAGTAAGATGCATCAATTCTGCATAATATCTTTCATACATACTGTCTTTTAAAAAGTGTTTTATCAGCCAATTAGATACAGACTATTTGATAATTTACACAGGATAGCTTAGCTAAGATGCAATATTATAATTGTCAGTGAGGTCTTGCTTTTTCCCATTTTTATGTTTGTCATGCACCCAAGCACAGTGAATATTTTCTTAGCAGAGTGGCTTTTGAGGGGTGTGACATGGTCAGTTCAATGCAAACTGGTCTGCAAGGGGCTCGTCAGTGTCACACCAATCAATCATAAGCCAGGCTGATCATGACACAGTTCTGGATTGCTGGGTGGAAACTTGGTGTAGTTCAAAGGAGAGAGCCAACCCAATCGTAGGTCGGCTCTTTCCTTTAATCTCCATAACCATGCCCAGCAAGCACAGCTGATCTTTCATGATCAGCCTGCTGAGGTTGAATTACACCCCACAAAAAAGAAAACTGTCCACTGATATCTGTTGCTGCTGCTGCCCTTACTGTCACCACACCTAACCCTTCCACTCAGCATCCACCACCCCAAACACCTCCACAAACATAACACTGACACAGGGGGTGCCCAATCTAGAGGGTCACCACCTGATATAAAAAAAAAAGTCCCTCATAGATTTTTAATACACCCTGTAACAAAGAAAACCATCCATCGATGTCTGTTGCTGCCACCACCATTACTGTCCCTTCACCAGACTCTCCCACTCAGCACCCACCACCCGACCCCACCTCATAAACATAACACCAATACTGGGGTTGCCCAGTCCGTCAGTGTTGACACCTGAAATAAAGAAAACTGTCCCTCAAAGTTTTTGTTGTTGTTTTACAATATAACCTGTAAAAGAAAACCATCCATCAATGTCTGTTGCTGCCGCTGTTAGTCCACCCACCTGACCCTTCCACTCAGCACCCACCAATCCACACCCCTCCAAGCCTTTATTTACCCACAGGGTATCAACACCATAATCCTCTGACCACAGATATATCTTCATCTTCAACACTGGACCATGAACAGAGGAAATCCAAGTATGTGGTTTAATGAATATCAATGGGGGTTTGAACCTAGTGGCATAACTCAGTCATTTTTGAATATTTTTGGCCTAAATGTTTTAACATTCCTTTTTTTGGGACCCAAGCATGTGAACAATGGCAGTGAAATTAGGAAAATTTGTCCTGAAAGGTGATTTTGGGCAGGAGTTGAAAATTTCCTTCACCCTTGCTAATGAGGCGGGGTCATGAAAAGGCTATGTGAAAAATTTGGGATAAACATATTAAGCAACAAAATTATCAGCGTACATTGAAATTTACAAATGCAGACTCATAACTTTGGAAATTTTCAATATTTTGACCCAAATTTTCAACATAGTCATTTCTTCATAGCACTTCATGAATGTGACAGCTGTCATTTTTCATATCCTGGCCAAAATGTGTTTTCGCACAGAATTTTGGACTGAATTTGAAAAATGTCTCCACCCTTGTTGATAACGTGGGTTCACAAGAAGGCTCTGTGCAGTCATAAGAAGGTTATGTTGAACATTTGAGGTAAAAATATTTGAAAACAGCAAAGTTATGAGTCTATGTTGCAGTTTTTTAATGCACGCTTCTAACTGGTAATTTTCAATATTTTGACTCCAACTTATCAACATAGCTATTTTTCACATCACCTCATGAATGTGACAGATGTCATTTCTGAAATCCTACCCAAAATGTGTTTTAACATTTGTGGCGCAAAATGATGTTTCAGACGTTGTTTTATAAATGGCACTAGGTATGCTCAGAAGAAGTGGTAATAAAAAGATTATGTTGAAAAGGAGAGAACAAAAATGGGGACAAAAATGTGAAAAACAACTAAGTTATGAGGAAACAAGTTGTTCCAAAATGTACTCATAACTGTATTTTTTGCAGATTTTGGCCCCTAATGTTCAACAATCCCTGAACTGATGGTCTTGATGGAACAGCAATGCCTGGATATCATGGCAGTCACAGAAACATGGTACACAAAGAACCATGACAGGGATGTTAACATACCAGGGTACACAAACTACAGAAGAGACGGGGGGGGGGAGTAGCTATCTATGTAGGGGAAGTGATAAAAGTAATGGAACAAAAGAGTAAACAGGGAGGAGAGGAGGCACTGTGAGTCACCTTAGAGACTGGAAATGGCACCACATTCCACACAGGGGTTGTATACAGATCCCCATGTCAGGGGGAGGGAATGGACAAGGATATGATAGAAGGCATCCTTAGGATGGTAGAGAAAGGGGAGATACTGTTGATGGGGGACCTGAGTATGCCAGATGTTAACTAGAGTGCCTTTACAGCAGCCACATCCAAGAGCAGGGCCATTCTCAATGTCCTACAGGTGGCATGCCTCAGACAGCTAGTTTTGGAATACACTTGTGAGGGAGCAATCTTAAACCTTGTACTCTCAAATGGGGACAGTGACAGGATCTCAGATCTAGAAGTGGGTAACCATCTGGGAACAAGTGACCACCAAATGGTGGTGTTCACGATAAACTCAGATACAGAGTCAAGCCATACAAACATGAGGGTACTGGACTTCAGGAGGACTGACTTTGGCAAGATGGAAGAGTGCCTTAGAAAAGCACTAGCAAACAGGCTAGAAGGAGGGGTGGAACAACAATGGGGAAACATCAAAACTGCCATCACAGAGGCAACAAGCCTTTGTGTGAAGCAAATAAACAAATCAAAATGAAAGAAAGAGCCACTATGGTTCTCAAAAGAGGTGTCGGGGAGGTTATAGAGAAAAAGATAGCATTTAGGAAGTATAAGGAAACACAGAAGGAGCAGGACAGAGAACTGTACCAGTTAAGGCAGAAGGAAGCAGGGAGGGAAGTCAGAATAGCAAAGGCCCAAACTGAGGAAAAGATAGCCAACTCTATTAAGAAGGGAGATAAAACCTTTTATAGGTACATCAGAAAGTGTAGAAAGACAAAGGGAGGGATAGTGAGGCTGAATAGAATGAATGGTGGGTGGGCAGAGAGGGACAGTGAAAAAGCAAGGATACTGAATGAATACTTCTGCTCAGTATTCACAAAAGAGGATGAGGGGTAGATGCCTAATCCAATCAACAGAAGCACTCTGGAGAGGGGGGTCTATCCCAGTCCTTTCACAGAAGAAAGGGCTCTGAAAGAACTCCTAAAACTGAAGGTGGACAAAGCAATGGGGCCTGAGGGAATTCACCCCAGAATTCTAAAAGAATTAAGGGGAGAACTAGTGACACCACTGACTACACTTTTTAACAAATCGTGGGAGGATGGTGTGGTACCTGAGGACTGGAGGAAGGCGGTTGTGATTCCCCTTCACAAAAGTGGGAGCAAGACAGAGGCAGGAAACTACAGACCTGTCAGTTTGACCTCTGTGGTAGGGAAAGTGATGGAATCACATCTGAAGGAAAGAATTGTTGAGTACATAGATGCCAGTGGGGCACAGGACCCAAGGCAGCGTGGGTTCACAGTGGGAAGTTCATGTCAGATGAATCTAATTGATTTCTTTGACTGGGTGACCAAAGCAGTAGACCAGGGAGGGGCTGTGGGCATGGCCTACCTAGACTTTAGCAAGGCATTTGACACAGTCCCACACAAAAGATTAATAGTCAAATTAACCAGCCTGGGAGTGGGACCCAGGGTGGTAGCCTGGGTAAAACATTGGCTGGACAATAGGACACAGACGGTAATTGTAAATGGAGTCCACACTGAAGAAAGAGGGGTTACTAGTGGGGTATTGCAGGGTTCAGTACTGGGTCCAGTCATTTTTAATGTCATTATAAGTGACATTGCAGAGGGACTGGAAGGAAAAGTATGCCTCTTTGCAGATGACACAAAGATCTGCAACAGAGTTGATATACAAGGAGATGTGGAAAGGATGAGAAAGGGCTGGGCAAGGTTGGAAGAATCATCAGAACTATGGCAGCTTGGATTCAGTGCAAAGAAGTACAAAATAATGCACCTGGGAAACAAAAACCCAGGGGTGGATTACACTATGGGGGGGAGGTAGTAACAACAACAACAAGCATTTGTCAATGCCGAATGTTGCTTGCTTCTATGTGCTGTTTAGGTATTTGGAAGTCATTGGAGTGCAAATATTGAAAATTCGTGAACTTACGAGAGTGTGTAGGAACTGCGCAATGCACGCTCATAAAACAGTCATTTTAGGAATTGTCTCACCAAATTTTCAACATAGCCATTTTAAGACTTCTGCTCATGAACAGTGTCACTGTGATTTTCTTAATGTGTCCCATACATTGAGTTCACACACCGATTGCGCCATTGTGCGCTACATGGGCAGAAACACGTTTTGAGCAAGATGTGAAAAATGACAGCTACACTGCTCATAAGGAGGTATGGTAAAATGGCAATGTTGAAAATCTGGAGTGAAAATATTGAAACTTCACAAACTTACAAGCGTGCGTAGGAACTGCGCAACATGCGCTCGTAAAACAGTCATTTTAAGGAATTTTTTTACCAAATTTTCAACATAGGCTTTTTGAGAGTCCACCTTATGAACACTGGCAGTGTCATTTCATTAACTGGTGCGGAAAGGTGATTTCATGCAGTGACTGTGAAATCACCTTTCAGGCCCGAGTACCGCCATGACAGTGCAAGAATTCATGAGGAGGGGTCCCAAAAACCCCATGTTGAAAATTTGGGGCCAAAATTCCCAAAAATGCCTGAGATATGCAACAAAGTTGAAAAAACCCTATCTATCGCATTATACAGCTTACGGCATTTCCTCAGTTCGCGGTCGGCTTTGAAGAGTGCAGATGTGTTCCCGTCCATCGATGATCGCCGCACCGAGCCCGGAGGTAAGTGGGGTGAGGGGGTGGGGAGGCAGAGTGTGCAGTGGGTGGGTGCAGGTTGTGGGAGGGGGGCAGGGAGACTACGAGGGACCGTTTTTTTATTCACAGTTTTTTTTTTTTTTTAAGAAGACGACTCGGGACGTTTGCCACGCTGGGGTGGGCTCCCAGCGTGGCAGCAGGAAAAGCTGTTTGGGTGGATGTGGAGCCGACGGGATTGGGCACCCTCTGGCTAAAATAAGATTTGCCACACTGGGTTGGGCCCAGCGTGGCACCGGTAAGCTTTTGGGGGCGGTGTGGCCTTGGAGCCGACAGGGATTGGGCACCCCTTCAGTTATAATAACAGTTGCTGCCACACTGGGGTGGGCTCAGCGTGGCACCTGACTGCTGTTGGGGGACGGGAGCCGATGGGATTGGGCACCCCATCGGCCATACAGTGTATGTGCGTGGGGGAGGCGATCAGCACGCAATATGAGTGCTTGCGTGTGTGTGTGGCAGGAGGGGAGAGCTCTGCTCACTGAAGCGGAGCTCTCTTCAACTGTATGTCACTGTGCACTTTGAGCTGTCATAGACAGCTGCAGCACTCATTGGGGAACTGGGGCCACGCCTACAAACACGCTGACTGCATTGGAAGAGGGGCTGACACACCTCTGAAAACTCGGATGATGGCACTATGTTTCTTGCACATGCGTGCAAGCAACATAAAAATTCAAAGGGACCTGGGGGTAATCATATCAGATGATCTTAAGGTTAGCAAGCAATGCGAGAAGGCAGCAGGGAGGGCTGGAGGGATACTGGGATGTATAGGGAGAGCCATCACCAGCAGAAAACAAGAAGTTTTTATCCCTCTGTACAGACAGTTGGTGAGAAACCATCTGGAGTACTGCAGCCAGTTCTGGAGACCCCAAATCTGCAAGAACATAGACAGGATGGAGGAAGTCCAGAGAAGGGCAACTAAAATAGTTCAGGGTCTGCAAGAGAAGTCATACAAGGAGAGACTAAAGGAGCTTAATATGTATACCCTTGAGTAAAGGAGAGAGAGGGGGGACATGATAGAAACTTTTAAGAACCTCAGTGGAATCAACAAAGTCCAAGAGGGTTGCATTTTTTAGAAAAAGAGATGTGCAAGAAAAAGGGGACACAATTTGAAGACAGAGGGGGATGGCTCAGGAGCAATGTGAGGAAGCATTTTTTCACAGAGAGAGTAGTGGATGCGTGGAACAGCCTTCCTGATGAGGTCATGGGGTCTAAAACTGTTGGGAAATTTAAGAATGCATGGGACAGACATAAGGCAATTCTTGTTGGGGTAGGAAAAAATAGGCTGTTGGTTAACTAGGATCTGCAGCTTATCCCGTAGGTAGCGAAATGGCAGACTAGGTGGGCCAAGCGGTCCTTATCTGCTTTCAAAATCTATGTTTCTATATCTCTTGTGTTACGCCACCTCTTGAACATGGCAGATGTTTTTTTTTTTTCAAATCCCTTCTGAAACTTGTTTCCACAGTCACACAGCAAAATCACCTTTAGGATGAGATTTAAAAAATTCCTCCTGTCTTGATCGTAATGTCAGGTTATAAAAAGACTGTTGGACATTTGGGGTCAAAATTTAGGAAACCACTTAAAAGTAGAATAGCTGCCATATCCTGGGTAATTACAATCTAACAATGTGTCAAAGCAGGATGCAACTGAAAATGAGATATTGCATCCCCGGTTACCCCTCCCGACAGCGACATTTCACCAGTGAGGTCCCCCACAGCGACTACAGTGCCTTGTCGCTGTGGGAAACCCGCTGGCACCAGGTGCTGTCTGTCAGGGGTCCTGCACTCCCCCAATCAGCTCTGACTCAGAGTTGATAATCCTTAAGAGGGGGTGGTATGGGGGGGCAAAGCCCCCCGCAGAATACACAGTCAGCCAGTGGGAACCGGCAGCCACCTGCAGAATGTGGTTGACCTGCCGGTGTCACTGACAGGTCGTTCAACAAAAATTTTGTCGAGCATCTGTTGTGGATCCTTGCATCCCATATACTCTATTCTGGGTAAATATATAGTAAAAATGTGTACATGCAAGACCTGGTACAACAGCAATACCAGCGTTGAACATTTGGCATTGACAAATGCTTGTTTTTTGCTGGGGACACTGAAGCATTAACAGGGTGAATGACTTTTTATGGGTTACACCATAAATAGTGGCTTTGGCTGAATTTTATCTTAGGCTGCCTTGCCTTCTCCCCATCATAACAAATAGGTAGTGCTGAGGTTGAAAGCAGATAAGACAACAGATGTTGAAGTGCTCACCAATGTTCACAAACAGACACAATAACAGAATTTGGTCAATACACCAGCTATAATCTCTGATGCTCTTAAGAAAGGGCTGCAGGATCATTCACGTTCAACTTGACAACCACCAGGGCCAATCAGAAAGGATCAGTTAAAGGGACACTGTCAACCCCTTTTCCATCATATGATGTCTAGCTGAACACCCACATTTTGTGATTACTTATGTTTTCTAAAATTCATTGATGCTGTTGGTTGTTGTAACTGATTCCTTTCTTAGTGGAACCTAAATGCATGCTAGTAGTGGAATTATGCCCAACCATTTTTTGTCTTAAATCCTTGGTCTAGTTTTACTGCATTCTTCCTGAATATCAGGAGCACCTTCAAACAGTGCAGTCGCTCAAGACTAAATAGTTACCTCTCCTCCCACTGAATCACAAGCAGCTATTCTGTGTTGCGGTGTTACCAAGTCCAGGAAAGACACACTGGGGTGATCAAGGCCTATAAACATATGTGTTTTTTGTGGTAATACAAGTATGGTGGGCAGTTTGTTTTTCACTTTTAAAAAGCTAAAAGTAATTGTAATCATACTACCAGCTATATCAGCAATCTCTACAGCATGTGTCTAATCATAAAATGTGCTTTTTAAACTAGAGATACCTTGAGGCCTAAGGGGGCTGACAGTGTCTATGAGTATCTCATCCAAAGAACTGAACATCAGTCAGTACAGCAGCCCTCCCCTTGTACTGTTAGGCTTTTATTGGGTATGGGCCTGCATCCCCAATGAGAAACATGAACCCATGGCATTCTGGCCTGGCAATGAGAGTACTATCAGCCGAGTCAGACTGTTGCTTTGGAGTAAAAAGGCAAGACCTCTTAAACAATTTTGTTTTTCTTATTTAATCATACTAACATACTAAAATGCCAGCAGAATAGGCCTAATGGTCTTTCGTGTCTGCTGGTTTGGTCAGCCCCCACCCTGGGTGCTGACCTTGCTGTCCCCCTCGCCTTCTCTGGCTTCTCCCTTCCCAGTTCCGGATATTCTTGCTGCATTGGATTTTGCTTCCTGAGCCCTTCCCCTGTACCTGTCCCACCTCCTCTTGAACCCTCCACTGTCTCTGCCTCCACCAGCCCCTAGGTAGTGCATTCCATGGCTCTACCACCTCTCAGTGAAGTAGCACCCTCCTTTCTCCCTGAATCTTCCCTCCAGCTTCCACCCATGCCCTAGTGGCCCCTTCCTCCTTCCTTCAAGCACCCTCACTGTTCCTCCCCATATACCCCTTCATGTACCTGAAGACCTCTATCATGTCCCCCGGTCCCTTCTCTCTTCCAATGTGTACATATTTAGCTCTTCGAGCCTCTCCTCATAGGTCCTGTCCCCAAGCCCCAAATCATTTTGGTTGCCCTCCTCTGGACCCTCTCCAGGAGGTTAATGTCCTCTTTAAGTGTGGCCTCCAAAACTGCACCAGTACTCCAGGTGCGGCCTCACTCAAGAGTTATACAGGGGAGTATCACTTCCTCCTTCTGGAGGTGATCCCCAGTGATGCATCCCAGCATCCTGTTGGCCTTGCTGCTGCCTCCCCAAGTCTCAGAGTTGTTCATCTTGACATCCACCACCACCCCAGGTCCCTCTCAGCCATTGAGACTTGTAGTATTCCCCCAGGGTGTACACTTGGCCTGGGTTTCTGGACCCCAGATGGAGTACCTTGCATTTCCCTGCATTAAACCTCAGCTTCCACTTTCTAGACCATCTTTCCAGAGCCTCCAGGTCCCCCTGCAGGACCACCCTCCCCTCCTCCCCATCCACCACCGCCCCCAGTTTCGAGTCATCTGCAAAGAGACTCATCTCACTCCTGATTCCTGTCCTTATGTCAGATACGTAGGCGTTGAACAGAAGGGGCCCAAGGACTGATCCCTGTGGGACCCCACTAATGACCCTCCTTGGGGAAGAGATTATTCCACCAACTCACGACCCTCTGGGTCCGGTCCTGAGCCAATTGCTATCCATCTGATCATCTGGTTTCCACCCCATTTCTCCTAGCTTATCCAACAGGCCCGTGTGAGGAACAGAGTCAAATGCCTTGCTGAAGTCCAGAAAGAGGACATCCACTGGTCTACCCAGGTCCAAGGCACTTGTCACCCAGTCATAGAACTCCACCAGGTTTGTCTGACACGATTTCCCGGGATGAATCCATGCTGTTCATCGTCCAGGCACCCTGACTTATCCAGGGCCCCCTAGCCACTCCTTGACAATGCCCTCCATCACCTTGCCCACCACTGATGTCAGGCTGACAGGCCTGTAGTTCCCTGCCACCTCCCTTGATCCCCCTTGTGGATAGGCACTACATGCGCCACCTTCCAGTCTTGGGGCACCCACCCTGTCCTCAGAGAGATGGTGAAAAGCTCTGCAGGGTTTCGCAGGACATCTGCAAGTTCCTTCAGCACTCTAGGATGTAATTTATCCGGCCCGGTGCTTTCTCCGTCTTAAGGGAGCTGAGGGCTTCCTCACTCTCTCTGCTGTGATTTCCACCTCCAGTACCTCTTCTCCTGCTTAGCCCCTCCCCAGACCTGCCATTGGTAAGGGTCCCCTCCTCATTATCTCTGTCTCTCCCATGTATGATGCAGCATCCCCATTTTCCTGGTGAAAACTGAGGTGAAGTACTCATTTAGTACCTCAGCCTGCTCCTCTGGGTCTTGTGCCCATCTCTCCCTGATTTAATCCTGCTAATCTGCCCCTTCACCCTTCGTCTTTCCCCAATGTATCTAAAGAACCCCTTTTTCCCTCTCCTAATTTCCCTGGCCAGGTTCTGCTCCTTCCTTGCCTTAGCCGCCCTCACCACTCTAGTGGCCCTTCTAGCCAACAGCTCATACTTCCCTCGATCCCTTTCACTCCTTGAGCACTTGAATTTCTTATAGGCTGCTTTCTTTCCCTGCACCACCTCCTGGACCTCCCTGGTCCACCAACAGGGTTTTTGGGCCCTACCGCATTTTCGTTTACTCTTGCACAGGTGCTGGTAGCATCCTGCACCCCTCTCCTGATGATTTCCACCTACTATCAGCGCCCATGTCTGACCCAATCCCATCCAAATGCTCCTAAGGATCCTTCCCATTTCCTTAAAATCCACCCCTGAAGTCGGTTACTCCGCCTTTGTGCAGCCTTCACTCCTCCTAGGTCCAGGCAGAACCAGACCGTGGCATGGTCACTCCCCGCCAATGGGTCCTTACCCCAGGCCCCCAATCTGGTCACTGTCTGCCAGGACCACATCCAGTACCCGTGTTCCCTGGTCGGTTCCCTCACCTGCTGAGTTAGGAACGCCTTGAAAGACATCCAACAACCTCTTTTCCCTGGTCACAGAGGATGTCATAGTCTCCCAGTCTGTTCCTGGCATGTTTAAGTCCCCTAACACCACCACCTTTCCTCTGCCCAGTCTGCAGTGTCTCCAACATCTGCCACCAGACTGTCCTCCAGCTCCTCCGCCAGGGCAGGGGTCTATACACCACTCTATTTTTACCTCTTGCCCCCTTGTTATCAAGGTGACCCAAATCGCCTCCACGGTTCCCTCCGCCTCCTCAACTCCCTATGCCAATGCAGTTTTTACTATCATTGCTACCCCTCCTCCTTCCCTCCCCCCTGTCCTTCCTGAACATAGTGTAACCCTCCAGGTTCAGGTTCCAGTCATGTCTTGCAGTGGCCCAAGTCTCAGTGACCACTGCCACATCCACTGCTCCCTCAGTTAACATCGCCTGGAGCTCAGGCATTTTATTGCCCAAGCTCCTGGCATTTAGCAGGACTACCTTCCACCCTTTCCCTATAGTTCCATTTCCCCTGCTCGTGTTCCCTTGGGGATTCTGTTTTCTCCTGATCTGCACTTTGCCAGTTGGTCTTTCCTGCAATCCTCCTGGTCCCCAGGGGGTGGAGACAGAGTCCTCCTTTATCGGCATCCCTTGACTGCCTTTTCTCCCATCCCACCCCCTTCACAAGTTTAAACCCCACTTTTCACCAATGAACTCCTCATTTTCAACTTAGGATTCCTCCTCCAAATTGAGATGTAGTCTATCTCATACAGCTCCTTATCCTCCCAGGTCTCCCCAATCCCCCATCAACCCATACCCTCTGGCCTCACACCACCCCTGAGCCACTGGTTTATCTCCCTAATTTTCCTTTTGTGTTCCCATCAGCCCTTGGCACTGGCAGGATTTCTGAGAAGGAAACTGTGCATCCTATGTCATGACAGACCCTGGCGAGCTCCCTGAATCTTGCCTGTATCTCTAGCTCGCTATTTCCTCAATGTCATTTGTGCCCAGGTGGACCAGTATGTCTGGGGAACCCCACAGTCCTTTGCCAGCTGATATACCTTGTGCTTAGCCCTGTGCACCGTTAGTCCAGGGAAGCATCTTGTTCTAACTGGCCAGGCTTCTCCCTCCCTATCCCATTTGATACCCCTGATCATAGAATCCTCAGCAGGAGCACTCTGACCACCCTTTTCCTCCATTTCCCTTCCATGTTCCTCATCCTTTCTACCGCCCCCACCCAACTGGCTCCTTGTTCCTCCCTATCTGGGTGCCACATACACCTCCTTATTTACCATGGCCACCCCCTCCCTCCAATCCTATGCCTCCTCCTCCTGAGTATCCTTCTGTACCTTGTTAATTCCCCTCACTGCTCGCAACTGGTCCTTCTCCCCATCTGCTAAACTAGCCTGGCTCATCCTCCCTTCCTGTCTCCATTTAGTTCCTCCTTGCTCATCGTGCTCCCCTGGCTCTAACCCTCAGCCTCTTTACTGAATCATCCTTGTACTTCTGGTCCTTATTTACCTTCCTCCCAACTGGTCCTTCTCCTTGCACTTTCCTCTCTTCCCTTGCCCGATCTACTACTCCCCATTCTCCTGCATTCCAGGTCCCCCTGTTCTTCCTGCTATCTGGCTCCTGTCTCCTGCCCCCACTCCCACACCCTCTCCGTCTCTAACCACCTCTGTCGTGGCTACATCCCCCATCCTTGAGCAGAAGAAGAGAATTGAAGCGTTACTAAGTATAAGGTCTGATCCACCTCCTGCCTTGCTTCCTTCTGTCCAGCACTGGCAATCTGCCTACTTCCCTGAGAATGTTGTCCCTCCGTCCCCCCTTGTGAGGGTCCCCAGTTACCTGCCTGCTTCCTTGGTAGTGTCCTTTGGGCCCTCTGCCAGGGTCCCTATGTGACCCCTGAGTATTCTCCGCACCTTCCCTATACCCCGCCCAGTGCTTGGTGCAACCCTGTGGGAGATTTCCAGCCCCTTCCCCAACCATACCACCCCTTCCCCAGTCTCCTCATCCCCAGAACCTCCTCCCTAAGCTGTGCCAGCTGGTAGCACACTGGGCAACCACCAAACTTCCAAGCCCAGTCCAGTATTATGGCTGCTCCACACCCTGTGCACCCCACCACCCTCCCAAAGATGCCAGCCCTAATGATGTGTGGTTCCATCCCCTTTCAAATAGTTTTCCTTGGGTGAGCCACCAGGTTCCCCCTATTCCAAGATACCCCTACTGCCTAATCAGGTCACCCACTAATCTAGAGACAGTCCCACTGTACACCAGTAACTCTGTTACTAGGTGCAGTACAACACATTAAACATGTAAGGAAAATGAACAACTCCTAAGCTCCTCTCCCTGCCTTTAAATCCAACCCCAGTGGCTAGAACTACATGAGCTGCACCAGCAGCCTTTTCCTCCAATTGCAGGGCAGGTCTTCCCCTATAAATTTGCAGACTTCTTGGGGGGGGGGGGTCGTCTTGGGCAGACACCTGACAAGAGAGAGTGTATCAGCCCTGTGTCTCCCCTCCAAGCCCTGCAGCTAAAGAACCATCTCCAAGCAAATCCCACCAAACAGGTTTTAAATCAGAAGAAATAGGCCTCTACCAGCACAGCCTGTTACAAAGTGAAACATCCACAAAAAGAGCCCCACTTACAGCCACTAAATCAGTTTACAAACAACCAGGATCCCCAGAACAATACCTGCTAGCCCCTTAGAAGCAAGAAAGAAAAGAACTAACCTACCAAGTAATATCCACAAGAACCCTATGAAAACAGCAGCAGCTACTGTCCTGGAACACAACTGATCCTACCCCCTTCCAGTTCTTTCTGAGAAGATAAAGCAGCTAGCACCTCAACCTGATTCATCCCTGCCTCCACTCAATTGGCTGAGTGAGACCTGGCCAGACCATTAACACCCCTCCCCCACTATGAACTAACCTTTTACAGCTAATGGAGTCAGCACAAGGAATCAAAATTCAAGTCAAAGCCCCCAAACTATGTTTTGCCAAAGGAAACAGGTCTCCAATTTAATCAGCTTCACTAACACAAATCAAACTAGGCTTGAAATTAACAGATATAGGTCTCCAATTCAAATAACCATCTCCAAGCAAATCCCACCAAACAGGTTTTAAATCAGAAGAACAGGCCTCTACCAGCGCAGCCTGTTACAAAGTGAAACATCCACAAAAAGAGCCCCACTTACAGCCACTAAATCAGTTTACAAACATCCAGGATCCCCCAGAACAATACCCTGCTAGCCCCTTAGAAGCAAGAAAGAAAAGAACTAACCTACCAAGTAATATCCACAAGAACCCTGTGAAAACAGCAGCAGCTACTGTCCTGGAACACAACTGATCCTACCCCCTTCCAGTTCTTTCATATGTTAACTGGGTAGAGACACTGGACTAAAAGCCCTTTTTCAGGTGTAACCCAGATAGCCAAAATACAGAATAACAAAACATCAAATGCAACAATTACTTAACACATTTACAAATTGATTTTCTCAGTAAGAACTGTTTAAACATGGACTTAAAACACACAATAGAATTAGTCATACGTATAAACGTTGGTAAAGAATTCCAGAATTGCGGTACAGAAATTGAGAAAGCACAAGAGCCTAGTTTTTGTTTGCACAATAAAGTTTAAAGCAACAAGCTACTTACAGACCTAAGCATTGATGGTACCCTACAGACTGAAATTAAATTGGATAAAGAAAACAATGGACTTAAAAAAATAGATTTTAAAATTAAACACCCCAAAAAATATTGAATTCTTGAACTAAGAGACATCCAACCTAGCTGAGCATGCAGATCACAATGATGTGTATGGTAAGAAACAGATAAAACAAAATTACAAATATTGTTATATGTTACAGATAATGGGCCCAATTGTCAAAGCATTACATCTGACGTAATTCGACTTATGCCCCAAAAATGTTGCAAGTAGCAATTTATGCCAGCAGTTGCGACAACTGATGTTCTGCAAAGCTGCGCCAAAGTGGACTTACACCACCAGTCATGCCCTAAACCCCCTGCAACGTGGTGCTAGGGGGTTATGGCAGCAGTTGCACCCTATTCTGGAAGGGCAGCAACCAAATCCCCCAGTTTACTATTCTTGAACGACCCCCAGAAGACATCCGCCAAAGTGCAGTTACACCAGTTTTTAGCTGGTGTAAGTGCACTTCATACTTCATGCCCTCCAGAGGTTGGGAAAATGTGCCTCTATACATCCTCCAGTACATGTAGCCTCCACCCCAACCCCCAGTCTGTAAAGCCCCACAGGGCTTGCCCATGCCCCAATACCCAATCCCTGGTTAAAGCCCTTCTGGGCTTTGTCATGCCCCCCGATCCCTTAATATTTTAATACAGCCTCTCCATGCTTTATGTCCCCCCACCCTCCGTTATAGGTGCAAAGCCCCGAATCCCTTTAATGTGTAAACAGCACCTACCCTAACACCCAACTTGATCCCCAATATGTAGGCACCAAATGCAATTTTACACATTACCCTGGTGGTCTAGTGGCCTCCAACCCCCACCCAGCAGTGCCCAACCTCCCCACTCCCACCCGACCCATTACAGGCTGGCGACTGGCACAGCCCACCTCTCACCACCACAGCCAGCTGTCTACTGAACATGAATGGGTGTGTCCTACTGTACTGTACCCCCTCTCCCTCCTTTCCTCAAGGGTATACATATTAAACTCCTTTAGTCACTCCTCGTATGGCTTCTCTTGTAGACCCTGCACCATTTTAGTTGCCCTCCTCTAAACTGCCTCCATTCTGTCTATGTCCTTGCGGAGATGGGTTCTCCAGAACTGGATGCAGTACTCCAGATGGGGTCTCACCAACTATCTGTACAGGGGGATAACAACTTCCTGTTTTCTGCTGGTGATGCCTCTCCCTGTACATCCCAGTATCCTCCCAGCCCTCCCTACCACCTTCTCACATTGCTTGCCAACCTTAAGGTCATCTGATATGATTACCCCCAGGTCCCTTTCCATTTTTGTTGTTGTTACTGCCTCTCCCCTCATTGTGTAATTTCCCCCTGGGTTTTTGTTCCCCAGGTGCATTATTTTGCACTTCTTTGCATTGAATCCAAGCTGTCATACTTCTGACCAGTCCTCCAACCTTTCCAAGTCCCTTCTCATCCTTTCCATGCCTTCTTGTGTATCAACCCTGTTGCAGATCTTTGTGTCATCTGCAAAGAGGCATACTTTTCCTTCCAGTCCCTCTGCAATGTCATTTATAAAGACATTAAAAAGGACTGGACCCAGTACTGAACCATGTGGTACCCCACTAGTAACCCCTCTTTCTTCAGAGTGGACTCCATTTACAATTATCTTCTGTGTCCTATTGTCCAGCCAATGTTTTACCCAGGCTACCACCCTGGGACCCACTCCCAGGCTGGTTAATTTGACTATTAATCTTTTGTGTGAGACTGTGTCAAATGCCTTGCTAAAGTCTAGGTAGGCCATGTCCACAGCCCCTTCCTGGTCTACTACTTTGGTCACCCAGTCAAAGGAATCAATTAAATTCATCTGACATGACTTTCCCACTGTGAACCCATGCCGCCTTGGGTCCTGTGCCCCACTGGCCTCTAGGTACTCAACAATTCTTTCCTTCAGATCAGATATGATTCCATAGTTTTCCCTACCACAGGGGTCAAACTGACAGGTCTGTAGTTTCCTGCCCCTGTCTTGGTCCCACTTTTTTGAAGGGGAATCATATCTGCCTTCCTCCAGTCCTCAGGTACCACACCATCCCCCCATGATTTGTTAAAAAGGGTAGTTAGTGGTGTCACTAGTTCTCTGCTTAATTCTTTTAGAATTCTGGGGTGAATTCTATCTGGCCTCATTGCTTTGTCCACCTTCAGTTTTAGGAGTTCTTTCAGAACACTTTCTTCTGTGAAAAGACTGGCATCGATCCCCCTCTCCAGAATGCTTCTATTAATTGGATTAGGCACCTCCCCCACCTCCTCTTTTGTGAATACTGAACAGAAGTATGCATTCAGTATCGCTGCTTTTTCACTGTCCCTCTCTGCCCACCCACCATCAATTCTATTCAGCCTCACTATCCCTCCCTTTTTCTTTCTACGCTCCCTGATATACCTATAAAAGTTTTTAATTAAGTTTGTTTGCAATACGTTTCCTTATTTTATGAGACAGTATAATTACATCCTCATTTGCCTGTGGGAGCACAGGACCCAGAGGGCCATGGGCTCCCATCCCTCTACAGATGCAAATATGTATGTTGCTGTGGAGGGGCCCTGTCCTTCCAGTTTTTGCAAAAGCACAACCAAGTTGTCACCATAGCCTTCTTACTACCCCACCTCATGAACCCAGTACTGAGAATGTCCAAATCCCCACCAAAATGTGATTCCATGCCACCGCAACATCATTCTATGCCACAGGTGTGAAAAGACAGTTTAGCCAGGATTTGAAAAACAACAGCTGTCACATCCATAAAGTGGTGTAAAAATATATCTATGTTGAAAAAGTGGGGACAAAATATTTAAAATTACCAGAGTTATGAGCGAGCATAACAAAATTTAAACGCATGTACATAACTTTGCAATTTTTACATATTTTGACCATAAATTTGCAACATAGCCTTCTTATGACCCCACATCATTAACAAGGCAGTGCCATTTTTCAAATCTTGGCTGAAAGGTGATTTCAGCAAGCAGCCACCTTTCTGAACAGATTTGTAGAATTCCACTGACATTGTTCATGAGGTAGGGTTCCAAAAAGGCCATGTTGAAAATCTGGTGTCAAAATATGCAAAATTGGGCAAGTGATGAATCTGAGTTGAAAACCCCATTGAAATACCTTGAACTGCATTTACCTTAGTTTCACATAGTGCAGTCGCCGGTTCCAGCAGCAAGACGTGTCTTCAATGGGAGAGTGGATTTTCACCCTGGGACCCGTTCAGGTGCGTGAGGGTATATGGGGGATGTGGGGTGATGGATGCTGAGTGGGAGGTCAGGGTTGGGGGTTCAGATTAGTGAGGGACCTTTTTCTTGTTTACAGGTTTAAAAAACAAACCAAAGAAATATTGAGAGACTGTTTTCTTTATTACAGGCAAGACAGCCATTGGGGGGGCATGAGACACCTGGGAGGCAATAAAAAAATATGGGGACAGCAATCAGAGGGGTGGGGGTGCCACTAGACACAAGAGAAGCAATGAAAAATATAGGATCGGGGAGCAGATGGTGGGGGGAGCCACTAGACACTAGGGAGAAACATAAAATATAAATACTTGAAAAAAATATGGGGAGAGCAATCAGAGGGTGGGGGTTCCACTGGACGCCAGGGAAAAATCCTTCTATATGGGGACAGAGATTAGAGTGTGGGGGTGCCTCTAGACACCAGGGAAAACATGCTTGCATGCCAGAAATTATTTTTCCCTCTTGAAAAAGGATCTTTTTTTGAGTGATGAAAAAAGATTAATAATCTTAAAAAAAACAACATTGCAAGGGCATTTCTCCAACAGTTAAGTGCAGAATCCAGCTAAGGGGATCACAATAAGCAAGGCACATCTGTTTGTCACGCTACAGAATGTGATTTTTGTGGTTTTCCAAATTTGAATTTTTAGGGAAAAATGTAAAACAAGATGGCGGCATATGAAAAAGCTCACGAAAAACGGTTCCCATACGAAACATTATTCAGTTATTTTGAAGTACTGACTGAGCATGCTTAGGATCCAAATGTTTAAAATGTAATAACTTTGGCACGAATTAATATTTTTTCACCAACCCAGTGAAAGTCACTACTGGGGGGCCAAGCCCTTTCTACCCTGAAAGTCTCAGACCAAAACTCCAAACCATCTGGGTGCTACGTGATGGCAAAAAAAAAAAAAAAAAAAAAACAGCAACAAATGGAGATTTTCTGTGGGGGTTTTTTTTTTTGCCATCTGCACATTTGACCAGAACGAAACTTGGCACGTCAAGATATCTATCCCGTGAGACAGTGCATGCCAAATTTCATGCAAATCTGTTGGACATTTGTGAAGCTATTAAAGTGCAAAAACTGGAGTTTAACATTAAAATGCCTACTCAACCCTAATTATGGTGGCACACCCGCACCACTATAATATATTGTAGGAGTGTGGTAGAACCTCTGTATTTAGGGTTTTACTGGAAGTTCTATGTTAAACCTCAATTTTGGCACTTTAGTAACTTCACAACTGTTGAATGGATTTGAACACAGTTCAGCATGTGTGGTCTCATGGGGCAGATCTCTGGATGTGCCAAGTTTTATTCAGCTTGGATATGCAGTTTTTGATTTCTAAATAGTGCAAAAAGTAAATTTTAATAAGTGTTTTCCCATTGATTACAATGGGTTTTCATCTATAACCTGTAGCACCCAGCCAGTTTGGAATTTTGACATGACATTTTCAGGGTAGAAAGGGGCTGGCCCAAAGATGTGCCTTTTGCTGGTTTGGTGGAAATGTTTTAATCCGTTCCAGTTAATTTAAAAATTTTTATAAATTGGTTCTGAGCATGCTCACTAAGCACCTCAAGAGAGCTGTATGAAACAAAAAAAGATTTTTTTTTTCATATTGACATCATCCTTTTTCATCATTGAAAATCCTTTTTTGTTTGGCCACCATCTGGTTTTCTGGTTTTTCTAAAAATTCAAAATTGAAAAAAACATATAACTGTCATTGTGCAGATACACCAAGACATCTAACTTACTTACTGGGACCCCCTTAGCTGGATTCTGCACATCATTTTTCAGAAATGCCCCTCAAATATTGTTTTTGGAAGTTCAAAAATCCTTTTTCGTATTATATAATATGAGAGAATATTCTTTTTTCGTATCAAGAATGATGAAATAGGATTCATTTTCATGAGGGAAAACTGCTTCCCCTGCTATTTAGTAGCACCCCCCACCCTCCACTTGCATCCCCCCCTTGGTGTAATAATTTTCCCTGGTGTCTAGTGGCACCCCTGCCTTCCAATCACCGTCCCCATAATGAAAAATATTTCTCTGGTGTTTAGTGGCTCAACTCTCCCTACAATCATCATTCCTGCAATTATCTTTGGGTTTCCTGGTGTCTAGTGACACTTCACCCTCTGATCACCCTCCCTGTTATTAATACAATAATTTCCTGGTGTTTAGTAGCACTCCCCACCCTCCGATCACCTCCATTATGACTAACACTTCCCTGGTGTCTGGTGGTGCTCCCCACCCTGCGATCACTGTCCCCAGTAATTCATTCACAGTTTCCTTGGTATCTAGTGGCACCCCATCCTCTGATCACCCTTGCCTTTGGGATTTTTGTTTCCCTGGTAGCCAGTGGCACTCCCCCATCCTCTGATTTGCCTCCTTCCTGAAATAAAAAAAATGGCCCCTCTATGTATTTTTTTTTGTAAACCTGGAAAAAAAAGTTCCCTCACTGATCCGCACCCCCACCCTGACCTCCCACTCAGTATCCACTACTCCATACCCCTAACACTCCCCACACTCCCTCATTCACCTGAACAGGTCCCACTGTGAAGATCCACTCTCTGCTTGAAAACATGCCTTTCTGCTGGAACCGCTGACTACAATATGAGAAACTAAGGCACTGTAAGTGCTGTTCAATGTATTTCAGTGAGGTTTTCAACTTTGGTGCATAACATAGCCATTTATGCATATTTTGACACTAAATTTTCAACATACCCTTTTTGAAACCCCTCCTCATGAACAATGTTGGTGTAATTTTGAAAATCTTGCCTGAAAGGCAATTTCACGGTCTGTTGGTGAAATCACCTTTCAGGTGGGATTTCAACATTTTCACTGTACTTATTCACAAGGTGGGGTCATAAGAAGTGTATGTTGAAAATTTGAGTCAAAATATGCTAAAATGGCTGAGTTGTGCACATTTGTTGGCAATTCACTATGCTCTCTTGTAACTTCATAATTTTCATATTTTCACTTATATTTTCAACATAGCCATTTCTTTACACCACATCATGAATATCACAGCTGTCATTTTGGAAAAGTTGCCCAAAGTGTCTTTTCATGCCTCTGTTGTGGAATGATGTTGAGGTGGCCTGAAATGACATTTTGGTGGGGGTTTCACAATTTTTACTACTGGATTCATTAGGTGGGTAAATAAGAAGACTATGTTGACAATTTGGTTGCTGTTGTCCTACAAATTGAAGTGCAGGGCAAACAAACAAACAATCATCTGGTCCCAGTGCTTCCTCATACATATATGCATCTATGCAGGGCTGGGAGCGCAGGGCCCAGAAGGCCCTGCGTTCCTTCCCACTTAAAAGAATATGCTTACACTATCTAAAAACATATGATTGATGGCAGAACGGGACCCAGAGGGCCCTATACTCCAACAGGACTATAAGGATACAATTATACTATCTCAAAAAGTAAGGACATTCTTGGTAAAAGATGCATTAATGCAACATTTAGGGTTCAGGCTACAGCAACAAAAGTTGGGAAATCTGGCTATAAGATTTCCAATCCTAAAACTCCAATACCACCCCTAAAGCAAATCAGGGCAGATTCTTCCTAGGGGTTGTCAACCTTAAAGCTCACCCCATTCTATACACTCCAGAAATATACATACTTAATGGGGGGAGCTTTAGGGTTGACAACTCCTAGGAAGACTCCACCCCTGATTTGCTTGAGGGGTGATATTGGGGTTTTAGGTTTGGAAACCCTAAAGCTAGATTTCCCTACTTTTATCATTGTAGCCTGAACCCTAAATGTTGCATTAACAAAGTTTTTGAAAAGAATATATATATATATATATATATATACTTTGCAAAACTTAGCAAACTTTAGCAAAATATGCTAAAATGGCTGAGTTGTGCATATTTGTTGACAATTCGCTATGCTCGCTTGTAACTTCCATAATTTTCAATATTTTCACCCCATATATATCTATATATATATATATAGAGAGAGAGAGAGAGAGAGAGTGATATGCAACAAATTGCACATACAGACAAAAGGTAGTTACCAAATGCCTGAATATAATAGGGCAGGGTGATTTATTTCATGTCAAAGAGCCATGGATTCACACCCAACATTTTAATAAGAATTTAAAATGATCAGCCAAAATGTTTGCCTCCAGAGGTATACAACTTATGCTGTACCTATTTGTTTACTATGTCTTTGCGGTCCATTTGTGTTGGTTTTATGTTTCTTGGCTGGTACTGCACTTGTTTTCTTCATTAGGCCAGCTTAGCATTTCAATTCTTCTACCCATTACTTTTAAACTACTAAAAAAGCACCACAAATACCTATTATATGTATTTCCAAAAATTCATGATTCTACTTAATATATAAATCACCAGCACTGATGGCATCAATCAGCACTTTGGATTTGCTTGTGCATAAGGTCATCTTATAAGTATAGAAAGTACAATATAAGAGGGTCACATATGCAGTGTTTGAAAAAGTAGATTGTGTCCATGTTGCATGGAGGGAGGTTATCTGGTTCTTTCATATGTTTTATGATTTATTTTACCTTTTTCATAAATAGGTCATTTTCAGTGTATTTATATCGAGATTGTAGCATCTCGTACTGTTTTATGAGTGTTGCTTCTTGCATCCATAAAGTGGCAGAACCAATGGATGAAGGGAAGTGGTTCCCTCACCCTTAGAATGCACATGGATATATTTACAAACATAAGAAATGATCCAATCTCCATATATATAGTAAAGTATGCAGATTCCAATACCAATAGAAAAAAACCTTACATTTTGTTAAAGAGAACATTCTTATTTTTGAATATTTTGAACCAAACACACATGATAATACCAAACATCTAGTTCACATCCAAGAACTTAAACTTATGTAACAAGGTAACATCAATAATAAGAAACTGCTTGCTAAAAATCCTGCCAAAAAGTGAAAAATGCTAATTTTGTCTCATTTAGCAGCTGGGTACAGAAATGCTCATTAGTTTTAAGAGGGTTAATCCTTTTAACTTTTGCATATTGATATGCCAATTATGCCTAATTGTACAAGAGGCATCAGTCAAGGTAATAGTGCATAAACACATGAAAGTTATTAAGTACATCCCAACATGTAATAAAGTAGGTGTTAATTGGTAGCTGAGTTCTACAGGCTATTGAGGTGGATAATTCAGTGAGAGATGGATCACTTGTAATTTCTCTGCATAATTCCGTTTGCAGTCTCATGCTGTGATGTTTTCATGCTTGTCAAAAACAACTAGAGCCTAGTGCCTTTTGTTACTCATAACCAATGAAAGTATAAAAAGCATCATTACATATATTTAGCTTTTAAACTTCATTCAAAGGTGTAGTGTTTGGGATGTTGTATCATTCACACTGTTTATAACCATTATCTAATGCCTCATGCTACCTATTCTATACAGAATCTTAACAATTTGAGCAAAAATGTATACAATTGCATATAGTAACTAGCATCTATCCAAACAGGATTTAAGACATTTAGGCTTCAGGTTCCACCTCTTTATGTCAAACACTGTAAATAATTTTGCCAGTGAAACATTAACAGTCTACTTAATACTGAGAAAACTTACATTTGTAATATGAAGTGGCATTTTTACCAGTCATGGCAATGAACTGCCACTGTGCAATCAATCCCTCCTCATCCATGTTTGTAAAAATAGTGGAGACAGTGGATTGTGCTTCTGTCAGGCTTGAAACTAGTGCCATCTGGTGATATGAAACTGGTTCTCCTTTTTTTTTTGATGAAAACTCTATTGTTTAGTGAACATGACAGTTATACTGTCTTTCTTTTTGTTGTTTTGCAAGTTAATACTGGGAAGAAACACATTTGGTAGCACTAGTGAGTTGTTCTGTCATGGGAGAAAATGATAGATGGTGTGCATCAATTGTTGAGTTGAGTGGAAGAATGGCCCATTTTATTCCACTGCTGATGGTGAAATAAACAGAAAATCTCCACAGCAGTGGAATAAAATGAGCCATTCTTCCACTCAACTCAACAACTGATGTACACCATCTACCATTTTATCCCATGACAGAACAGCTCAATAGTGCTACCAAATGTGTTTATCCCAGTATTAACTTACAAAACAACAACAAGGAAAGACAATATAACTGTCATGTTTGCCCCAGAGGAATATGAAACTGCCAAAATTCATGCCACTTTGATGGCAACTGCATTTCACGTATTTATTTGCCCAGTGAATTGCCTAAATTCATGAGGTAAAACTTGAGCAATTAACATTGTTCTGCCACAAATATTTGTGAAATTTGGAATTTGCCATCAAAAAACACAAACAAATTGCTGTCTTTAGATGATATAAACTCCCCTATCCACTACTGTTCGATGTAATTCCACCCCCTCCTCCCAAATAACACTTTTAAATCTGGCATTATAGCCTAGCAGTTAGAATGCCAAACTGTTAATGAGCTTGGTAAATACAGCAGTCCTGGGACAGATTCCCACAACCTCCACTTGCATACTGTATGACTCTGAACAAGTACTGTAACCACCCAAGTACTCCTCGGTCACCCCTGAAAACAGTCACTTGTGCCTAGTGGGCCTTACCCGTTTACCAAAGAACAAAAGAAAATCTTATAACCCCCATTACCCTGCTATCACCTTTCTCTCTCCTCCACCCCTGCTCTGCTGAATTTATGATAAACATTACATCACACATACAGTACATACATACATAAACCCATATATATATATATATATATATATATATATATATATATATACACATATATATGTGTGTGTATATATATATATATATATTTATATATATATGCATATACATACACACACACATACACACACACACACATACACACACACACACACACACATACATATAGTACATCTTCCCCCATGCACCAATGCACCAAACCTACTCCACCATCTCCCCTGCCTAAGTAGATCATATTTTTCAATTAAACTCTCCACCAACATCCTCTGTCTCCCTGTTATCTTCTTCCATCAGCACCTAGGAAATATGTTTTACTGTAATGCTGTAATAAAGAAAACAGTTCCCTGTTTGTTTAGTGTCCCAGTAACTGATAATGCAGCCACTTGTAGGACTGGTGAATGGTGATATAGCTGTTCGTAGTAAAACCTGACTGGCTAAAAATTTGGTCAATCAGATTTTACTAGGAATAAAGACAACACCATTCATTCATGTGCCAGCACCACTAATGAGAGGGACTTGAAACACAGCAGACACTCAGCACAGTGGAATGTTTTCTTTACTACACCATTACACTAATGTATCTTTTCTGGATGCTGGTGTTGGTGGAGAGTAGAGGGGGCCAGATGGGGGTGCTATTCATCTAGTGGGGGAGTGTGTTTGCATTGGGGGGAGGTATAAATAAGTGGTGTAATGTTGGGCGTACATCACTCCACAGAGTAGAGGGGGGGAGGAGGAGGAGTGTGCTAGTATGAGAATGGGAGAGGGGTTATAAGATTTAAATGTATTTGGGAGGTAGAGGATTACACAACAGTGGGTAGAGGAGGGATTTTATGAAACCATAGGGAAAAAAAATCACTGGCAAAGTTGGTGCACCTGCTAGAAAATTTGTGAAGCTTTGCAAATTGTAAATGTCCTGAATTTGTGCCAGCTTTGCTGGCAAATTAAAACTCTTTAATATCGCTACCCAAACCCTATAGCTACCCATCTTTCAATTAAAAGTATACAGAGAACAACTACTTGATAATGACTATCTGAGGGGATAATGCCCCATCAGTGTCCATTACAAAAAAAGTGAAATCTTTGTAGGTAATACCAAGATATCTTTAGAAACAACTCCTGTAACATAATCTCAAAGCAGAGTCCAATGAATCCTTGACATTCATTCCCACTTTTGTTTTTACGGAAAGACTTTTAAGTTGTTGCAAATACTCCAAAAATGGTTTTCACTTAGCTGGCCCAGCAGCTTGGTGACTGAGGTTTGGGAGCCTACTCAGGTTGTATGGGAGTCAGTCATGGTGGTGGTGGAGGGGGGGACAACAGAGAGTCTGGTGGACTGATCTCCTCTCCCAGGGAGATGAAACATGCTGCACTGCTCTGTCACTGCCACCCCATGGAGACGTGGTGGTAAGGGAGTTGGGGTGACACAGCCTGGGAGATGTCAAGCACCAGCTGTACGGTGCATGTGTGCATACCTCTCAACTGTCCTTGATTTTAAGGGATGTCCCTGATTTTGCCTCAAAATTTTCTTCTGTCCCTCATAAAATTTGTGTTTTTATGACAGAAGAGGGGTGATTAAAATAACAAAATAACGTCAAAGATTAAAGATTCAGACTTGTTCTTCTTCAGAAAATGCATCTTAACACAAATCCTCTTATTCTATCAGCATTCTGAATGAATTGTATCAATTCTTAAGATGTGTCTCTGATTTGGGGTCTTTGTCCCTGACTTTTTTAAGCCTTGCCCCTGATTCAGGAGACAAGAGGTTGAGAGGTATGCATGTGTTCCTTCATGCACACTCACACCTGCATTATTGTATGCTACCTGGTGGGGGGAAGACAAAATGGCAAAGCAAGGCAGGCAGAACGAAGCCCAGCCTACCTGCCCTGGCCCATGTCATCACCCTGAATTCCTTCTGACAGCTCTGGATGATTGGCCATCCCCCTCTTAGTGCCTATTTGGGGACAATCTGTTTGGGGAAACTAGACTGCAGGTTGGTCTCGGGGAGGGGTAGGGCATGGGAGGAGAGCACTTGCTGCTTCGAGGGAAAAAAAAGTATTCTGGGAAACAAAGATTTTCACATAGCTGGTCCACTAGGGCAGCAGTAGCACTGCGACTCACTATGCCAGTGACCTGAGTTCTGGAGTGGACCTGAGTCATCCAAATCAGATAGTGTAAGGAGTATTGAGTATCCTAATGACAGTTCTCCTCTTTTGAGGAGAGAACAACTGTGTTCTCCACCTCTTGGCTGCTGCCTGGCTTAAGTTGCATGGCAGCGCAGCAGGAGACACTCACATTATGGTGAATGCTTTCATCAGGCATTATGTGTGTCACTGCACATTGTCAGCTCCTGGGGAAACAAGAACAGAGGAGGCCTTGCACTGCTGACTTCTGTGTTCTACCTCCAGTACAAAGAACCCAGCTCCTAGTGGGGGTGGGGTTCTTGCTCATAAACGCAAGGGGGGAGAATTTCCAGGAAAGTGGAGGTAAGTGTGGAGAGAAGGCAGGTGACAGGGCTGGGGAGGCTGGGGTGAGTGGGGTTGGCTCCTAGGAGTATAAACACAGAATGAAAATAAGAATTATTTTCAGATAATAGAGTGAAAATTCTCAAACCCATTGAGAATCCTCTGGATATAAGGATTAAAAGACAGAAATGAAAAGAGTCACTGGCTTGCAGTAGAATGGAATCACCCTGAGCTCATCTGCCACAAGTTTCTGCATGAAACCTCTTTGAACAAGTATCTACAGTTTGCTGCCAGGGAACCATTTCCTTTTTATTCAGATTAGAACATCTGCATCAGCACAATATACAAAGCAGGCCACACAGTGAAATTGTCTGACATCTGAAAATAGGTTGACAGTAAGCATAAAACATATGCAAGGCTGTTAGAAAAAGCCAATATAATGCGATGGGTATTTTTGTGAGTGAAAGTTTGACTTACTGGTTTAGGAACCTGTCCAGTGTCAGTTAGGATCATGGATTTGGTCTGGTTTAGTCTGTCAATGTTGCTGATGTCACTCTTTTTTCTCAGTTGAACAGCTCCTGAGCTCGGATGCAACGCATTCTGCTGCTCAGCTAAGGCAGCACCAGTGCCTATAGATTTCTGTGTGTCTAGCAATCCAGCCTGAAAAATGTCACACAAGGTAATTAACTTGGTTTGAAAGAAACATGGAAGTAAATGACAGTGAAAATGGAGTTTGTATCTAATTATCAAGAACAGAAGTAAAACTTAGAAAAGATCAATACTATCAATAATCATGAAGGCTTTACTAATATAGATAACACAGCCACTAAGCAGATAATTACTTCACAATAAGTAGCATTAAATACACTGAAACCCTTCTGAAAATAATGCACAATTACATTAATAAATGTGCTTAAAAATTGTAGTGAAATTTAAGCATCTTGTGGTTGGTTTTCAAACGTACAGAAAAGTGTGCACAGGTGTCTGAATAGGTATGCAGCGGGGTGTCCTTGCAAAACTGCAACTATTCCAGCATGCACACAAATGTCACAACCAGAGCTGTCCAAAACATGTCAGGCATGGGTGGCATTATTTTTAATGGTTTGGCTTTGAAATAAAACATTTTTTATTGATCTTGAAGTCTGCGTCCCCTTTATGAGGTTAGTGTGTGCCTTAAAATTTTTCTTTTTGACCTTAAGGGCATTAACAAGGTTGAAGAGTCTAACATGTTTCAATATAGAAAAATAGCAGGACAAGAGGACACAGCATGTAATTAGAGGGAGGTCGATTAAGGGGTAATGTGAGGAAGTTCTTTTTCACCAAAAGGGTAATGGATGCGTGGAACGGACTAGCTCAGGAAGTGGTGAATATGACTACAGTGCAGGGCTTCAAACAGGCATGGGGTAGGCATAACGGAGCAATACAGATGAGTATAAATAAACAGCGCTTCGACAGAGTAAAGGTCTATGGCACATTCATATGGCAAAAAAAAATGGGCAGACTGAATGGGCCTTGCGGTCCTTATCTGCCATCAGCTTCTATGTTTCTATGTTTCAAATGATTTCATTAGTAATTATTGGTTTACTGAACTTTGCAACACAGAACTCATTATTGTATTAGCATAAGTATAGTACTGCAGTTATAGTAAAGCATAAGAGCAGAACTACTACACATTTTTAAATACAGTGATCAGGACAGCTGCAACAAATGTTATCATAAAATGAGTATTTGCTTAGTAACCGATTGTAATGAGGGAAGTCAAATGATGCACCATTCCAGCTAGCTGCACTCTCAGATAGCTCCCACCCAGTTCCTCTCAATTATCAGGTTATTACCTAACTTTCTTGCCCAGAATTGGCTACTTTCAGTGCCCAGTGCATTTTATTATCTGCTTTTGCATCATCTGGTGGTTTAATGCTGACAATGGAGGCAGAAATATAGTCAGCACTTCCCCCTCATATGCTGCCCGTAATTCCCGACAAGGCCGCAAAATGGAGTAAGGCACAGCCTGCAGCCTCCTCATGGCTGATTCTATCAGTGACAGCTCTCACAGAGGAAAAATTTCTGCAAGAGTTTGGTCCATTTAAAGATATGTTAAACTGGCACACTGAGGAACTTAAAGTGATGAGGGCACCAATGGACAGGCTCGCCAGACACATTGGAGATGATGAAGCCCATACCAGTTCTCTAGAGGATTGGCATGGTCACCTGGAGCCTGAACTAGTAGCTTTGCGGCATAAGTCTACCCAACTGGAGGCAAGACTCAAGGATTGGGAAGGGAGGAGTAGGAGAAACAACGTGCTGGTAAGCAGGCACCCCAAAAAGGCAGAGGGGAATAATCCAGTGTTATTTGCCCAAACATTAATGGAGAAATTAGCTGGGCAGTCTCCTAACAGGCTCTCTTATATTATTGAGACGGTGCACCACTCCATCAGACCGATGTGCCTGGAAGGTTCACCACCTAGACCTTTCATTATTAAATTTGTAAATTACCTGGATAAGCAGCACCTGCTTAGTAAAGTGAGAGAGTTCTGTGAAGTTATGATATAAGCAATGTACCACAAGAGGGTGTTGGTGATGCCAGGAATTACCCACGCCTGGTGTGTTGTTTGGTCATGAGGCACAGCCGAGTGGGCAAAACACACCAGGCGTGGGTAAATCCTGGCATCACTAACACCCTCGAGTGGCATATTGCAATTATACAATGTCTCCATTTTTTATGAGAATAAATAATAAATACAATAGTTGTGGCTTATTTTTATTTATTTTTATTGCATTTTTTTTAGTTTACTTGAAAAAATAGTCCCAGCTTGGTATGGCTGCTGGTATGGCTGAAGTGTCGGTGTGTATGTATAGAATACAGCCCCACATGTATATTGTCAAGTCTTTTTGTGCATTAAGGAGATGATGTCTAAGAGTTACAGGCTGTTAATTTTATGTTTTCTTAGAGAGACAGAGTGTTTGTCGCTATGTGTAGTGCAAGGGGTAAGCGGGAAATGGCACAAACAGTGCTTCTGGGTATGACTTTTAATTTAGGTCACGTAGTAGTGCCGCCAAAAGGAATTTCTTGTATGCATTTTATTCCCTATTTAGTTTGCTTGTTTTTTTTTAAATTATAACTGATGGGGAAGAGCTAATGTGGTAACTGTGACAATACAGTGGGGAGAGAGTGGCGACATAGAGTAAGCAGGAGCAGATTGTAGAGAGGGAGAACGAACGGAGAGACAAGAAGTGGGAGTGAGCCAGTGAGACAGCATGAGAAGTGAGGAAAATCATGTGTCTCGAAGTATTTCTTTCTTTGTACACAGCACTAGGTAGTTTGGTAGTCTAGTGTTTCACAGGGATTGGAGAAGTGTTGATTTAACTGAAGCTGCGAGTGACTTCAGGGACTGGAGATATTGAAGGATTGTGTGATCGTGTAGAAGTGAGGCATGCAGACTGAAGGGGTTTTTGATTTGTAGAGGACTGGGAGTGATTCTAATGTTGGTTGCAGATGGGGCTGGGTGGTAGCTGGCACCTCTTCCTGTGGGGTGATTGTAGCTTTTACAATGGGAGAGGAGTGCCAGGTAGCCAGTGAGATTACAGGATTTTATTTTATTTTTATTTATTATACATATTGGAATTACAACCCTTTGAGTCAAGGACTTGTATCCAAAGGCTCCACATCAGTTCCAGTGAATTCAACACATAGACAGCAACGCAAATGCAATACGATAGACAGGAGGATACAGAAGTTTTTTGTTACATACCAAACAGTGAATAGCAGACAGTATTCATATATTTGTAGGTGTCAGAACAAACAACATAGAATCCTAAGCCATCCAGTGCCCAGATAAGTGTTACAGTTTACAACAGCAGTACAGAGGTCTATACAGTGAGAAAGCTAGGCTCCCAGGACAAATACAGTAAATTCAGAATTGCAGCCTGAGATAAGGCGATTGTCGTCATTGTGCTTGGTTTTAATGCCCATTGTATAATCTACGATTGAGCTTGCCTCAATTTCTGATTTTTGTTCTGGAGTCCACAGTTAATCATAGACTGCTCCCCAATTGCACTCTGAGCGACTCTGTACACTGTGACTTATTTCAGTGGAGTGTTAATCATTTAGTTATCAGAGCTATAAACTGCCCTGCCACTCTTTTATTCTGATCACTGCAGTTTGAAGGAGACTCCTCTGAATTGGTGCAACTTTAGGAATTCCTTGGGCCATTCTTGTAATGTACTTTGGCTTCTGCCTTTTGCTTATTTTATTTCAAGGCAGGCGTTATAAGCCCCGGTGCTGTAAAATCTTTTTTTTGCTCCGTTGCTCCCCATATTTGCCATTCGTCTAGGGCTCCTTAATGTTGGAACAGTCAGCTTCATCCTAGTTGAACTCCTTATTTGTTTTTCTTATCTTTTTTGTTCCCTCATTATTGAACTTTGTGGAGACGGAAGGGAACTCCTTCAAAGTATTCTACTGACTGATATGCCGCTGTTTTATTTTGATTATCTACACTTTGAAGTTCAAAGACTTATGTGTTCCTGCACTGTACTTTAGACTTTTATAATGGGCATCTCTGACTACTGCTCTTGCTATCATGATATTATGTTTACACGGGACTTACTTATTTTAAAATTGTTATTACAATTACCATTTACAGTAGGTTTAGACTTGGCAACAGTGACGTTTTCTGTATAGTGGATTTTCAATATTGAGTAAGACTAGCTGTTTTTTTTTTTCTTTTCCTTTTCATTTGTTTCTTTTTTCTATTTAGCCAATTCTATTCCATGTTGCCTATGCATTTTCATTTTTTTGCTTAAGTTTGTTGCCTATGGTTCAATACAACCATGTTGTTAATGGTGACTTTATTTTGTGTTTTATAGCAATTGTTACAAAACTAGGCTAGTTCTTGTTCTGCACTTTTACTTCATAGAGTCTGATTCTTGTTTTGGGGGGGGGGAGTCCGGGAGTGATTGTTTTCTTGAGGGGGTGATGCTTTTCATTACAAGCCAGGGCATTAGTGTAGTGCAGTCATTAGGACTGGGGAGTTATCAGCATGTATTTGGTTTTTATTTTATTACTACAGTATTTTTTTTTCTTGTTACTCTGTTACAGTGTTTGGGGTTTTATTGGTGGGGTTAGGATGGGGTGCGGGATCCTCTGAGGTTCGAGTCGGTGATGTTGCTAGCATTTTGTGGGAGGTAGGGGTTTTGAAACAGGGCATCACTTTATCACAATGAGGTTGTTATTTTATATTCTGTTTTATTTTTGGCTTTATTCTCCTCATCTTATGCTAATGGTGAATGTGTTGCTTCCTGTTTTGTACAGGTAATGTCCAATGCTTATAGGTTTGTGATCTGGAATATTAAAGAGGCCCAAGAAAGATGAAAATTCACATGATTCTACATCATTTAAATAAATTGCATGCAGATGTTGCCTTCTTGCAGGAAACCCATCAATGTTGGGATAATGTTGCACTTTTTCAGCAAGAGTGGGTGGGTCAGGTTATTGGTGCTGGATCCAGAAATAAAAGAGCCGTGTTGAGTATAGAGATTGCTCATTGTTTGGCATTCCAGCTTCTCCAGGAATGGTGATATCTGGATGGTCATTTTATTTTCATTTATGGGAAACTGGGTTTCTACGAAGTGGTCCTCGAGTCACTATACAGTCCCAAGGCTGATTCTCTGGGTTTTTGTGCAGATTGAGCTACTCGATTGGCCCAGTATTCCCAAGTTCCTCTCATTTTTGGGGGGACTGGAACATAATATCTCTGACTGATCTTGATCATTCCAGTTTGATACAAAAGGGTCTAACCCCAGAGCAGAGGGGCCTGCAGGAGTTTGTGGATTTTCCCAGTTTGCTGGATCCCTGGTGGATTCTCCATTCCGAATTTAAGAAATTTACATTTTATTCTATTTCCCATGGAACTTTTTTCACTCATAGACTTCTTTCTTATCAGTCATGAGATGCTTGCCAGCTTGGTTTCCTGTTATCATGTTCAAGGCCCCTATATAGGGACAAGGTGTCCATACAAGGTATGGGTGTGGGCAGGACAGTAGTGTGGTGGGTAGGTAACTAGCTGGGCGGTAGGACACTGAGGGTGGTGGTAAATGGCTGTCACTCCACAGAGGAAAGAGTGACCAGTGGGGTACCACAGGGATCAGTGCTGGGACTGGTCCTATTCAACATCTTCATCAGTGACATTGCGCAGAACCTACTGTAGAAGGCAGAATTTCACTGTTCGCTGATGACACAAAGCTCTGTAACAGAGTAGACACACCAGAGGGTGTAGACAGAATGAGAAGGGACCTGCATAAACTTGAAGAATGGTCAGGGATTTGGCAGTTGAAATTCAATGCAAAGAAGTGCAAGATAATGCATATGGGGCACAAAAACCCTGGCACAATATATCAGTTGGGGGGGTGAGGATATAGCATGTACCAAGCAGGAAAGAGATCTTGGGGTTATCATCTCTGATGACCTCAAGGTAGGAAAACAGTGTGACAAGGCAGCAGGTAAAGCAAATAGGAGGCTGGGATACATAGGCAGGGGCATCGCCAACAGGAAAAGGGAGGTCGTAATTCCATTATACAAGACACTAGTGATGCCCCACCTGGAGTACAGTGTACAGTTCTGGAGACCTTACCTATGTAAGGACATAGACAGGGTAGAGAAGGTTCAGAGGAGGGCAACAAAGATGGTGCATGGATTGCATCACAAGTCCTATGAGGACAGGTTGAAGGAACTGAACATGTACTCCCTGGAGGAGAGGAGGGAGAGAGGGGATATGATAGAGACATACAAGAGACATACAAGCATCTTACAGGGAGGAACAGGGTGCAGGAATACACTATTTTTAAGAGAAAAATATGTTCCAGGACTAGAGGGCATGGGATGAAATTGGAGGAAGGACGATTCAGAGGAAACTTGAGGAAGAATTTCTTCACAGAATGGGTGGTGGACAAGTGGAACACCCTGCCAGAGCAAGTGGTGGGGGCTGAAACAATCACAGGATTTAAGAATGCATGGGATAGACATAAAGGAATTCTGGAGGTCAGGGGTAAGGGGCAACAGACTTCTAGGAAAACATAAACTGAACTTACAAGCTCAAATGGGCAGACTGGGTGGGCCATAGGCCCTTATCTGCCGACACTGTCTATGTATCTATGTATCTATGTATCTATGTAAGGTATGGCATTTCAATCCTCAGCTTCTCTGGCATCCCAGTTTGTTACAATTCTTAAAGGACTTTATTAAGTTCTTTTTTGAGACTAGTGAATCCTCAGTTTCTGCCTTGGACATCCTGTGGGAGGGCAGAGAAATGTTCGATCAGAGGGGAATGTATCCGCCTCACTTCCAAGAAAAATTTAATTCAAACTGCCAACTCCGAGCAACTCCTTCAAGAAATTAGATGGCATGAACACTGCTTATCTTCCAGTACATCAGAGGAGGAGTTGTAGCTTCTCAATTCTCTTCATGCTCGGTATGCAGATCTGATGGTGGAAAGGGCCAAGTTAGCTCTTAAATGTACAAAGATAAGCTATCTGGAATCTGGAGAGAGAGAGATAGAAAGCTACTCATCCTCCAACTCTGACAACTGGACTCCGCTAAAGCCATCCCCAAGATACTGCTTAGTCTTGCAGATAATTTTGAGACACAACCTGGAGCAATTGCGAAGGTTTTCTTCACACACTATGTAATTGTTGTATCGTGTTGGCCCAAGTGAGGTGGTCTCCTCAAAGCAGATTAGTATGTATCTGGCTCAAGTTCAGCTCCCGATGCTAACCCCCAACCAACAAGAACTTTTCAGACATCCAGTGACAGAATCTGAGGTGAGCTGAGTAATCCAGTAGCTCCCGTTGGACAAAGCCCTGGGGCCTGATGGATTTACAAATAATTTTTATAAGGCTTTCATCATAGAACTAACCCCCTTTTTAACATATCTGTATAATTATCTTTTTGAAGCAGGCATCCCTGACCATGCTATGACCCAGGCCGGGATAACTTTAATTAAGAAACCAGGGAAGGATGGTCTCTCTCCCAGTGACTATAGACCTATCTTGTTACTTGATACTGATTTAGAAATTTTAGCTTAGGTCTTAGCCACCAGATTTCAATCTGTTTGGGACAAACTGATTAGCCTTGTGCCAGGTAGGCTTTATGTCAGGTTGCTTCTCAGGTGACCATCTTCGGAAGCTTCATTATATTATTTCTGCATCCAGGGAGAGCAAGATCCCTTCAGTCTTGGTCTCCCTGGGTGCAGAAAAAGCTTTTGACCAGGTCTCTTGGTCCTACTGATTTCTAGTTTTAGAGAAATTTGGGTTACCTCTGGAATTTATCTCCTGGCTTGAGGTATTACATAATAATCCAACAGCTAGGGTTTGGGCCTATAATGTTTTGTTTTCCCTGTTTATGTTACAGAGGGGGACATGGCAGAACTGTCCCCTGTCACCCTTTCTCTTTAATTTATATCTCAAACCATTGATTATTACATCCACAACAACCCATTAATACAAGGTATAGAAGTAGGGGGTTCTCGACATAAATTATCTACCTATGCAGATGACCATCTCTTACATATTGAGTAGCCCATTGCTTCTGTTATGGCAGTGCTAGGTGAAGTCTATCATCTTTCCCTCATTTCTGGATACTAACTTAACTTGGACAAAACAAAGGTTTTCCTCCTAAATAGTTATGGTCTAAAACAGGAGATACTCCATATGGATCTGACCTGGGAACCAAAAGGGCTAACTTATCTAGGTATTCACCTAGTTCAATCTTCTTCTGCTCTACTTAAGGAAAACTTGGTCCCTCAATACAGCAGATCAAGTTGGACTTACAAAACTGGACATCCCTGCCCCTTTCTTTGTGGGGGCATATTAGAGTAGTTAAAATGAACCTGCTCCCCCGTATTTTGTATCCCCTGAACATGATTTGTCCTTATCTCCTGAAAACATGGCTTAACTGCCTGCAACAGCTGATAAATTCCTTTTTATGGAAGGGTAAAACCATCCGACAAGCCTACCCCAAACTCACGGTGCCTAAAGAATGTGGAGAGTTGCACCATCCTAATGTTTTCCTTTATTACTGCACTTTGCATGGTAGCAGGTTCTTGAGATGAGGCCATGTTTGGTCTGGATTGTCTGAAGATACTTATGCCCCCGTCTGGCTCCAGATTGAGAGGGATCTCTGCCAGCAGGCTGGAATTCAGCTTAACAGCCTTTTATTTTTGAAGCCTGGATCTGGATAAACTAGCAGAATGGTCAGAAGAGTGGCAACTGGGATTTAATGCAAAGAAGTGCAAAATCATGCACATAGGGAAGAGAAACCCTGAAGCCACTTATAGGCTGGGAGGGGAGTTGCTAGCAGTCACAAAGGAAGAAAGAGACTTGGGCATCATCATCACTGATGACCTGAAATCATCCAAGCAGACCTCTAAAGCAGTAGGTAAGGCTAGGGGGTGTTAGGGTGTATTAGTAGGGTATCACAGAGTCGTAAGAGGGAGGTAATAATCCCTCTGTACAAGACATTGGTTAGGCCCCATCTGGAGTACTCACGTGCAGTATTGAGGCCACACCTTCACAAGGACATTAACCAAATTGAGGCAGTCCAGAGAAGGGCAACCAAAATGGTGCAGGGACTGCATCAGAAGACATATGAGGACAGATTACGGAGCTCAATATGTATACCCTTGAGCAAAGGAGGAGAGAGGTGATATGATCGAGACATTTAAACACCTTAAGGGCATAAACAAGGTGAAAGAGTCTAACATGTTTAAATATAAGAAAAATAGCAGGACAAGAGGACACAGCATGAGATTAGAGGAGGCCGATTAAGGGGAATGTGAGGAAATTCTTTTTCACAGAAAGGGTGGTAGATGCATGGAATGGCTTACCACAAGAAGTAGTGGCTATGAATACAGTGCAGGGCTTCAAACAGGCATGGGATAGGCATAAGGGAGCAATACAAATGACTATGAATAGATAGGTCACTGACATAGCAAAGGCCGATGGCACATTTATAAGGTAGAAAAAGAAATGGGCAGACTGGATGGGCCTTGCGGTCCTTATCTGCCGTCAACTTCTATGTTTCTATGTTTCTATGAAGCCAGCTTCTCTCCCTTCCAGCTTAAAGCCCACACCTATATTGTGGTCCCTGAAGACCCTTCAGGCAATTTTGCATCAATATGGGGGTGGACTGGACAAAAGCACTTTCCCAACATGTCATTGGCAATCCTAATTTTGCTATTGTGCATCATCCTATACTGCTTGGTTTTTGTCCACAAATTCAGGAGTCTGTTATTGCCAACCTGTTGCCAGAAGGTAGTTTTTTGATGCTAGCCAACTTCAAAGTTTAATTCAATTTTATTTTTATACTGGAAAGTATGTGAGCAAAAATGCCCATTTTCACAAAAGTCCATTGGTACAGAAATTTGATGATACAGAGAAAAAGGTAAAAACAGTATTTGCATAATTTTACATCATTTAGGAACAGTGTACATGGCAGGAGCATCTAAATTAGAAAAAAAAAATATAGAGCACACAGCAATAGAGCCAATATAAGGATACATATAAATTCTAAGGTAACTCAAGGGTTGGTGGACATTTGGGGGGTACCTACCAGGGCAGACACAGGTGGCGGATTGGAGGAGGTGGCCCTTGAGGGAGGAGGTGAATGAGCAAATTGAACTACATGCCTGAAGTTCAGGGGGAAGTTTATTGTAAAACTTAGGGCTCTTGTATGTGATGGAGTTCTGAGCATGCTTGGTGCTGTAATAAGGGGTGTCAAAGATATGATAGGCTGCACCTCTTGTACTGCACTTGGGAACTGATAAGGGGAAAAGGGAGTTAATGCTGATTGGCAGCAGGTTAGGGTGAACTTTGTGCAGGAAACAGACCATTTGAAGTTGGAACCTGCCTTCAAGGGTGAGCCAGTTGAGGAAGGCATAGAGATCATCCAGAGGAGGCTGGTCACAAAGTGTATGATATTATCGTATGTAGTCCTGAGTTTGAAGAAAAGGGATGTGTTTGGGGGGTGTAGACAATATGGCCATAATCAAGGAGGGGCAGGAGAAGGGAGCTGGCAAGGCATAGTCTGGAGATGGGATAAGGAACTTTCTGATTCAGTATAAGAGACCTAGCCCCATATGGATTTTTTTGATGAGGTTGGTAATATGGATATTGTAGATCCAGTGACGGTCTAACTGCAGTTCAAGGTATTTGAATTCATAGACTTGTTCTATGATGTTACCAAGATTGTCTGAGAGGGATCGGCCTATGACTGAGGCTTTTCTTTGGCAGAAAAGATCATAAACTTGGTCTTCTTGGAGTTGAGAATCATGCCTTTGGTAGAGAACCAAGTGTATAGCTTGCAGAAGTCAGCCTGCAAGTTACTGAACATTTTGTTCAGGTTAGTGTTGCTGCAGCATAAAGGACTAGTTGGGTGGTTTGGCAGGTGGAAGGGAGATTATTGATGAAGAGTGAGAACAGGAGTGGGCCCAGGATGGAGTCCTGGGGTACCACATATTTAATCAGACATTCAGCTGAAAAATTACCGTCGATATTAGTTTTCTGCGATCTGCCAGAGAGGTAGCTTCTGACCATTTGAGGACATTTTCAGATATGTACAAGCCCTTGAAGGTGTCCAGGAGAAGGCAATGGTCAACCAGGTCAAATGCCTTGGTCAGGTTCACAAAGACAGAACCTTTGTACTGGCCCTTATTGCTTGCCTTGAGTATATCACTGGTGAACCTGACTAGGGCAGATTCGGTGCTACATCTGGATCTGAAACCATGATGGGCAACAGAGAGCAAGTTATGATGGTTGAGGAAGGCAGTGAGCTGGGTATAAACAACTTCAATGATTTTGGAGAGGGGAGCAAGGAGGGAAATAAGTTGGTAATTCCCTACTTCATTCCTTGACCCTGACTTGAAAAGTGGTTTGACGGTGGCAGTTTTCCAGGTGCTAGGGAAATAGCTGGAGCAGAGTGAGTAGTTTAGTATATTGGTGATGGGACCACTAAGGAATTAATGGCCAGTTTAAGGATTTTATGTTTTAAACTTTCTTTTATTCATTTTAAAATGAGCAAGCAGAAACCGTTGCATACAGTGAAACAAGGTTATATCAGCTCCTGTATTCACCTTATTAAATGTATGTTAGCAACAGTATACTTTTTTCCCACTGCTATATGATACATCATTTGGGGTACTCTCCTGTAAATGTACAAAATTACTGACATTACCCTTTAGGATGGGCAGCTACATTAGACCCATGGGGTAAAGATGACAATTAAGTACTAACTTAAGGCATGTATTATCCATGTCCACCAGGCCACTGTCCCCACTTACTTGTGCATCTACATTAAAGGAATAATTCAACCTTTTGCATCTGCTACAGCTCTACTAAGTCAAAACATCAATGTCTCATTACACATTTAAATTTAAATACACTGAAGTACAAAATAAGATCTCCAACTCAGCAGAGAACCATTTAGTAGCTATTTCTTTCTTTATGCTTGGGCAACCTTTAATACTAAACTGATTCAATTCAGCCCCCTGTGTTGGTAATACTGACTTCAAGAGCTATCAACCACTTTAACTTTGTTAAACTTTTCTTTTTTTTTTCCCTGTCAATAACTAACTGGTTAAACAACACATGGCTGACACCATTTTGAATCAGCACCTTAACATTTAACTTTATGTTTTAAAATAACGGAGTTACATGCACAAAGTCAGTTTAAGATAAGGAGTCTGCAGAAATTAGCTTCATTCTCACCTACACTGGTGAGAATAAATTAAAGGATGGTTTTGTCGCAGAGTTAAATAAAAGACTTTGTTATTTTTTGTTTGTTGTTCCAAACTGACCGGCCTCCTGGCAGTGGAGTAAGCAAAGCTACTCAATGTTATAAAGTTAAACCACTGCTCCTTAGTCTTACTCTTCCTCCGATTCTTCTGACAATCCATATGCTTCTGATGGTTTCTGCCTGAACTCGGTAGTAATCACATATACTTTCTTCCTGGCTTCCTCTGGATCATTAAACTGGAAAGTTTAAGGATTTTAAAGTCAATTGCATCTGCCCCTTTGCGGGGTTTAGGGTTGTTACTTCGGATGAGCTTTATGGTGTCCAAGGGCTTTAGGACCTTAAAATAGAATCTCGGGCTGGGCTCAGACATAGTATTGGGGCAGGGGAGGTTAGGGGGTGGATGAGGGGGAGGGTGAATGGAGGTGGAGGGTTTATGTTTATCAAGGTCACCAAAGAATGAGTTGGAAATATTGGCTACTTCAGAGGGGCCGTTGGTCTGCTTGCCACCACGGATCAGAGTAATAGGTTTGGTATTTTTCTATTTCCTGAGTAGTGAGTTCAGTGTAACCCAAAGTTGATGGGGGTCGGATGTTTCCTCGAGTTGTTTATTATGGAAAATGTCAATTTTGGCTTTTCTGATGACTGATTTGCACTTGTTTCTGAGTGCTTTGTAGAAGGAGAGCTGGGCAGGGTCTCTGTGCTTGGTGATATATTTGCCCAGGCTTTGTCTCTGGTCCTCATCAATTTAATGATGTCAGACATCCCCTAACTCTGATTTTTTTTGAGAGGGGCACATTTGTTGCATACGCTGTTGAGGATGGTAGAGAATCTGTTATGGATAGAGTCGCGGTTACCTGGTGCAGCAGTGGATGACCAATCAACTAGGCTGAGATTGTGTGAAATATTTTCAATGGAGTTATTTGTCCAGCATCTAGAGAAGATGAACTTGGGGGGAGGGGGGGCACTGGGCTGACCATCGACAGTAGGTGGTGCAGTGATTACTAATGCTGTCCTGCAATACTACGGAGTTGGAGATGCAGGAGGGGTTGGAGACGATGACCCAGTCAATTAGCAACTGAGTCCCCATCTTATAATTTGACTTTGTGGGTGTGGAGATAAGCTGATGAAGGCCAAGATTGGCAATCCAGGATTTGGCGGTGTCGGCTTGGCTGGAGAACCAATTATGTTGAAATCTCCAAGAAGAACCTGTTCCCTGTTAAGAGGGTGGGAGTGTTTGAAGGCTAACAGGGACTCCAGATCAGAGGGAGGGGTTCCTGGGGTGAGATAGGTAGTAGTGAGGGTGAGGGTTTTATTTTGTCCGAGAAATAGGTTAATGGAAAGGGTCTCAAGCAGAATGAACTCAGAGCTGAGATTGTGTTTGGTGAAAGAGAACTTGTTGGAAATGAAGAACATGCAGCCGCCACATTTTTTCCCTCCTCTGTCTACCCTGACACAAGTGAATCCACTGAGTTTGATCTCCCCGTCAGCAATTTTGTGAGAAAGCTAGGTTTCTGAGAGTGCAATAATGTCAAAGTCATTTACAGCTACCCAGGCCTGGAAAGTGTCTGTTTTAGCTGTGAAACTCTGTATGTTCAGGTGGACTATGCTAATGTTTTTCCCTTTATTAGTGTCGGATGAAATGGGAAAGGGGTGGGCAGAGGTTACCTGGACCAGGGTTTGGATGGATGGTTCCGGTGAGGAGTAGGAGAAGGATAAGGGTCTCAACTCCTGGAAAACCTTGTGATGAGGGGTAACAACTTTGGTTTGAGGAGCCTTGAGTATTTAACTTGAGTGACAGATATGGGCTTGGTAGCCAGCCAGGGGTAGGAGAGGAGGAAGAAGAGTCTAAGGTCCTGTTGAGGCAGTATGAGGGAGAGACAGCCAAGAGCAGGTGGAGGGTTTGAGAGATAGTGACGAGGCAAAGAGACTGTCAACAGGGGATGAAGTAGGTGTAAAGGGAAGGGTGCCGAGACCCAAAATGGGTGAGGGTGAAGGGAGGGTGGATTGCAGAAGAAGCAGTAGGAGAGTGAAGAGCACCATGGTTGGTGTTTGATATTCACAAATACTTCCAAATCAAGGGTGCTGTTACTTCTTTTTTTGGATCCTCCCCTTGGTCTTTTCATGTCTGTTTAGATAGCCCCCACCTAGTCTCCTTAGCGAAACAGCCCTATCCTGTCATGAAATTGTACATTTTTTTTCAAGAAGTGGATCCTACTACCCATATAGGTATCTGCTATTATTGGCAACAAACTTTAAATTTGCCTGCAGATCCTAAGGTATGACAGACCATGTGGCGATAACTATACAAACTGATTAAGCAGGACAGGTACAGATTGATGCAGTTTCAGATCTTGCAAAATGTCTATTATACTCCTCTGTGGCCGTTTAAAATGGGACTGCTCCAGCGCCATTGCGTAATAGATGCTGATTAGTAGATGGTAGCCTCAAACACCTTCTTTGGGACTGTGTTAAGGCAGCTACACTCTGGAACTTCATAAAATCATCCCTTGATCCCTTATTGGGGCTTAATTAGTTTTTTACTCCTGAGATTTGTCTAGTGGGGAGCTACCTGGATGACCTTATTGGTCATCGGAAAGCATATATGGCCTTAACAGCTGCCTCAGCCAAGCTTATTGTCTTGCATCATTGGCTGGATGATGCTATTCCTAGTTACAAGAAGTGGCATCAGGAAATTCTTCAGGCCCTGACAGACGAAAAGCAAATTGCAGGTGCTCAAGGGTTCAAAAAGCAGTTTATGCTTCGGTGGGAGCCGTGTCAAACTTTAATATTATTGTATATTATGGGATTTCTGCTGCTCTACTAGATTGCCCCTAGTGTCTTTCATGGTTTTCTTCCCATCTTCTTTTTTTTTCCTTGTTATTTTGACAGTCTGTTCAGTTGTATAATAGTTTGTTTACGTCTAACACATCTTTATCTGTCGTGTGAAACATAGAAACATAGATTTTGATGGCAGATAAGGACCGCTTGGCCCACCCAGTCTGCCCATTTCCCTACCTAATGGATAAGCTGCAGATCCTAGTTAACCAGCAGCCTACTTCTTCCTACCCCAACCCCCTAGAATTGCCTTATGACTATCCCATGCATGCTTGAATTCCACCACTGTTTTTGACTCCACAACCTCCTCCGGATGGCCATTCTATGCATCCACAACCCTCTCTGTAAAAAAATACTTTCTCACATTACCTCTGAGCTGCCCCCCCCTTCTATCTTCAAATTGTGCACCCTTGTTCTTGCACACCTCTTTTTTTGAAAGATGCTACCCTCTTGGACTTTATTGATTCCCTTGAGATACTTGGAAGTTTCTATCATGTCCCCCCTCTCCCTCCTTTCCTCGAGGCTATACATATTCAGCTCCTTAAGTCTCTCTTCATATGTCTTCTGGTGCAGACCCTGCACCATTTTAGTTGCCCTCCTCTGGACAGCCTCCATCCTGTCTATGTCCTTCAGGATTGGGTCTCCAGAACTGCACGCAGTACTCCAGATGGGGTCTCACCAACTGTCTGTACAGAGGGATAATAACTTCCTGTTTTCTACTGGTGATGCCTCTCCCTATGCATCCCAGTATCCCCCACCCCTCCTTGCTGCCCTCTCACATTGCTTGCCCACCTTTAGGTCATCTGATATGACTACCCCCAGGTCCCTTTCCATTTTTGTTGTTGTTAGTATCTCACCCCCCATTGTGTACTCTTTCCCTGGGTTTTTGTTTCCCAGTTGCATTACCTTGCACTTCTTAGCATTGAATCTAAGCTGCCATACATTTGACCATTCCTCTAACCTTGCCAAGTCCCTTCTCATCCTTTCCACCTCACCTTGTGCATCAACTCTGTTGCAGATCTTGGTGTCACCTGCAAAGAGACATACTTTTCTTCCAGTCCCTCTACAATGTCGCTATAAAGACATTGAAGAGGACCGGTCCTAATACTGAACCCTGAGGTACCCCACTAGTAACCCCTTCTTCAGAGTGACCCATTTACTATTACTCTCTGTGTCCTATTCTCCAGCCAATTCTTTACCCAGGATGTCATCTTGGGACCCACCCCAGGCTGGCTAACTTGTATATTAATCTTTGTGTGGGACTGTGTCAAATGCCTTGCTAAAGTCTAGGTAGGCCATGTCCACAGCCCCTCCCTGATCTACTACTTTGGTCATCCAGTCAAAGAAATCTATCAGATTTGTCTGGCATGACCTTCCCTTCTAATAATCCATGCTGCCTTGGGTCCTGAGCCCTCTGGCCTCTAGATACTCAACAGTTCTTTCCTTCAGAAGTGATTCCATCATTTTCCTACCACTGAGGTTAAACTAACAGGTCTGTAGTTTTCTGCTTCTGCCTTGCTCCCACTTTTGTGAAGGGAATCACATCTGCCCTTCTCCAGTCCTTGGGTACCACCCCATCCTTCCATGATTTGTTAAAGAGGGCAGTCAGTGGTGTCACTAGTTCTACCCTTAGTTCTTTTAGAATTCTGGGATGAATCCCATCAGGCCCCATTGCTTTGTCCACCTTCAGTTTTAAGAGTTCTTTCAGAACCCTTTCTTCTGTAAATGGGCTGGTATCAACTTCTGTATCCAGAGTGTTTCTACTGTTTGTTTTAGGTACCTCCCCCACTTCCTTTGTAAATACTGAGCAAAAATATTTGTTTAGTATCTCTGCCTTTTCACAGTCACCCTCTGCCCACCCTCCCTCCTCTTTATTAAGCCTCACTAGCCCTTCCTTGGTCTTCCTTCATTCCCTCATGTACCTATAAAAGGTTTTATCCCCCTTCTTAACTAAGTTGGCTATCTTTTCCTCGGTTTGGACCTTTGCTGTTCTGACTGCCTTCCCAGCTTCCTTTTGCTTTAACTGATACAGTTCTCTGTCCTGCTCCTTCTGTGATTCCTTGTACTTCCTGAATGCTTTCTTTTTCTCTTGAACCTTCACTGCCACTTCCTTTGAGAACCATAGTGGTTTCTTACATCGTTTCATTTTGTTAATTTGCTTCACACAAAGGCCTGTTACCTCTGTGATGGCAGTTTTTATTATTCCCCATTGTTCTTCCACCACTCCTTCCTGCCCATTTGCTAGTGCATTCCTTAGGCACTCACCCATTTTGGCAAAGTCAGCCCTCCTAAAGTCCAGTACTTTTGCCTTTGTATGGCTTGACTCTATTGCTGTGTTTATTGTGAACCATACTGTTCGATGGTCACTAGTTCCCAGATGACTACCCACTTCTACATCTGTGATCATCTCTTCATCTCCATTTGAGAGAACCAGGTCTAAGATTGCTCCCTCTCGAGTGGGCTCCAATACTAGTTGTCTAAGGCATGCCCCTTGTAGGGCATCAAGAATAACCCCACTCTTTGAAGAGGCTGCTGCAACTGCACTCCAGTTAACATCTGGCATATTCAGATCACCCATCAGCAATATCTCCCCTTTTTCTGCCATTCTAAGTATTCTTTCTATCATTTCCTTATCCATTTCCTCCCCCTGAGAAGGGGGTCTGTTTACAACTCCTGTGTGGATTGTGGTGCCATTGCCGGTCTCCAAATTTACCCACAGTGCTTCTTCTCCTCCCTGTTTTCTCTTTTGTTCTGTTGCTTTGATTTCTTCCCTTATGTAAAGAGCTACTCCTCCTCCTCTTTTACCCTCCTTGTCCCTCCTGTAGATAGTGTATCCTGGTATGTTTATGTCCCAGTCATGGTTTTGTGTGTACCATGTTTCTGTGACTGCCACGATATCCAGATGTTCCTCCTCCATCAGCAGTCTACTACCTGTGATGTGATATATTGTATTTGAAGCTAAGGTCATTACTTCTTTACCACAAATGCTATTTGATATGTATGATGTTTAGAGAAAGACATATATTAGGATAAAGCTTAATTATCCAGTCACATGACATCTGAGGTCATTGGTGGGAGGGTATATAAACCCATCACCAGGGATGCAGAAGAGAGAGGTAAGCGAGTGTGATGTCTTGTGTTTTAGTGGGGTTGGGGAGTGGTGGGAGATGTTTGTTGTTTTGTTTCTGTGATTTATTATTGTTGATTGTTTGTTCATTGTATTTTGAAAACGTTAATAAATTATGTTCAATAAAAAAAGCAACTGATTGTAATTTTTGTGCATTCTTGTTTTTATGTATTTTGTTTAAGTACCTATGGTGCTTTGTTTTGCACTTGTTCTTGTTGTTACTACACCCTGTATACTTTGTACTTAATTTAATGCATTCTCTATCTTTTCCCCTGTGTTAGGGTGTGGGTATAACACAGACACTTTAGGCAGGAGTACAGTGCATAAAAAAAAGCAGAAGTGTGTTTATAATTTTTATTTTCTTTGACTCTCAAAAATAATAAAAAATAAAATAAAAAAAAATACTTACGTACAGAAAGAAAAATGGGTGTTTGTATAGCACGCCTTAGCAGCCTGGAATTAGCTTGCTCCAGCTATTCTGATTCTTCACTCAAGTCTTAACTTTGCTTTTTAACTCAGAACAGTGTGAAAACACACACTCCTCCCTCTCTCTCTCTCTCTCTCTCTGGCCAGTTACACACTCGCTTACCTCTCTCTTCTGCACCCCTGGTGATGGGTTTATATACCCTCCCACTGATGACCTCAGAAGTCATGTGATTGGATAATTAAGCTTTATCCTAATGTATGTCTTTCTCTAAACATCATACATATCAAATAGCATTTGTGGTAAAGAAGTAATGACCTTAGCTTCAAATACAATATATCACATCACAGGTAGTAGACTGCTGAATACATATAAACCACTTTTCACCGTAAGGGTGCTCATTAAGGAGCGAAGCCCCTCCTACTTTGATGACATCATCAGGCACTGTTTCTATATAACCATTCATTTTGGGTCTGCCAGCCCTATATAGCAGTACCCATGTAATGTTCCAGGTGAAAAAAAATATTTCATAAACTGTGTTGTATTATAGCTTTTTTTTTGAATTTTTTTTGCAATTAAGATTTTTATTGTTATTATATGCCACTCCAGAAGAGAATATGAGAAACAACAGGTTCGCATTTTAACATGAGTTGTACAATCATCTATAGTGCCCTGACGTGTTAGTTCTTAGGGCATACATTACAAAAGAAAACAGACAGAAAAACAGTAATAACAATGTAGGTAAAAGAAATAGGGATGTAACATAGAATAAGACAACATAAAAAAAAAAAAGTACCCACACCCTCCCACCAAGGTTACTGTACCTGAGAAAGGTTGGTAAAGATAATAGAGAAAAGAAGCCAGAGACTATATAAACCAGGTAATCCATATATTAGGCCTCGATTCCAGCATCGCAGGAGGTGTCTGCTTAATTCCATTTAAGTGAAAATACTTTTCTGGCCTCGATTATAAGTTACATATTCTCCAATTGAAGAGCTGATCGTACATTCCTGATGCCACTCCAAAAGAGTCAGGGAGCAATCAGACGACCAATGCCTTAAAATTATTAACTTCATGGTGGCAGTAATGCCACTTGGGCTCTCCAATATTTAGGAGTGGATCAGGAAAAACATTTAACAAACAAATTTCTGGAGTGTTTATAGGGTAGGAGCCAAGGATAGCGCACCAGCTTATTAAGAGAGTCCCAAAGGGGTTGGATCTTTGGACATGCCCAGAGAATGTGGTATAGGGAGCCTTCATTTAGCTTGCATCTCCAACAGAGAGGAGAACTGCGTGCTTTCCATCTGAAAAGGTGCGTGGGGGTTAGATATAAATGGTGTAACAACTTGAACTGGATCAACCTGAGTCTGTCTTGCTTAAGATATGCATAGGTAGTATTCCACAGCTTAGTCCAAAAACCCGGAGTATCCACGAGGTTCAACTCATTAACCCAATAATAGCAAACTCCAGATGGAAGATTAGCATCCCATTCCAATAGCAATTTGTAACTTTAGAAATTGCATGTGGCTGGTCGCCACCGCTAAAAGAGAATCAATATTCAACGGCTCAGAAACTGAGGTTATCAACTCAGGGAGGGATGGCGACAATGCCTTCCTCAGCTGTATCCATCTAAAAAAATAATTATCGTCGAACCATAACAATTTTTAAGATCCTCAAAGGATCTCAACATACCCCGATCCAAAAGATCAGCGGCTGAGAGGTGGCCGATCTGTGACCAAAAAGACGGGGGGATAGTGCGTCCTCCAATTTTGAAGTGGACATTTTGAAAAACGGGTTGGGCGGCAGAAGTCCACCACTTGATTTTAAAGTGTTGCTGAAGCTGAAGAAGGGCCTTCAAGGACCAACCCATAGGGTTATTCTTAAATGACCCAGGAATATCGGATGGGGAGGAAAACAAAAGGGCTCACAATGATGAGTTCACACCCTTCGCTAACCCATATTCGATATCTAACCAGAGAGGCCTATAGCTTAATGACTCTCTCTCCTTATTCCACCATCCTAGCCTAGAGACATGTTGTACTATATAATATATGTAGATAGAAGGGGTGGTTAAGCCCCCCCTTACTTTTAGGCACTGTTAGATTGTGATATGATCTACGAGCTTGTTTGCCTTGCCATAAAAATGAGTCAAAGATTTTTCGTAATTTGAGACACCATTTTTTTGGGAGATAAGTCCCGATCATGCCTAAGGGGTATAGAAGTCTAGGTAAAACATTCATCTTTTAAATATTTACCCTACCCCACAATGTTAAGGAGAGAGACTTCCATCTAGTTAGATCCTCTGATATGGTTTGAACCAAGGCATCTAAATTTTTTTGGATCATTAGCGACATACTTGTGGAGATATTGATACCCAGGTATGATAGGGACTTATCTTCCCAGCCCAAACTAAGGGCCCCAGAATCTAACCTTAATACCCTACTATTTAACGGAAAATTTTGGATTTTGCACGCATATAATTTATACCCGACACTTTGAAAGCGCCTATTTCCTCAAGTATAGCCGAATAGAGACATTTGGGTTTTGACATGCAACAATACATCATCTGCATAGGCGGAGCAGGATATATGAATCTCTGCCCACCCTAATACCCTCTATAAGCGGATTCCCTAACAGTCTGCGTAGAAACAGTTCCAAATATAAATTGAATAAGAGTGGGGACAAGGGACAACCTTTCCTAGTGCCCCATTCTAGTATAATACGCTGAGACAAAACTCCATTACATTTAACTCTGGCAGATGGAGAGGAGTATAAGATTTGAACCCATTTTATAAAGTGGGCTGGGATACCAAAGGCAGACATCGTTTGGAATAAGAAGCCCCACGAAACTTTATCAAAAGCTTTTTCTGCATCAAGTGAAAGGAGCACAACCGGGGTATCTGAACTTTGACCTCCATCATAAGATGCAACAGCTTCCTTTAGATGGTCCTGTAGCTTTCCCCCTATGAAGCCAACCTTGCTCTCTGCAGATCAGTCTATCCATTACATTAGCTAATCTCCCTACGAGAATCTTCACTAAAATTTTGACATCTGTATTCAATAACGAGATAGGGCGATAGCTATCTAAGTTCAGAGGGTCTTTACCTGGTTTCAGAATTAAGGTGATTGTAGCCTCAAGGAAAAATGGATCTGAGACCCCATGCTCAAACCAGTGATAAAACACTTCTAAAAGGATTGGGGCTAGCTCAGAGGAAAAGACCTTAAAAAAATTACTAGAATAGCCGTCAGGGCCGGGAGATCTATCAAGAGGCAATTGCTGTATAGCTTGACAGATCTCAAGAGTAGTTATTGGGGAGACCAGGTCTGCGGCCTCTTCCGGGGAAATTTTTGGCAGTGCTACCAATTGAAGAAATTTCTTGATATCTGAATCCGAGACATCTGACTGAGAATCTTTGGAGTATACCATTTGAAAGAAGTCTTTAAAGGCATTTGCCATAAGATGAGGATCCGTACAGACCTGGTTTTCCTCGCAGGACGGATTCCTGCAATGTACTGCGCTGAATCCATCTGCTTTATCCGCATTGCAAGTAATCTTCCCGCCTTCTCACCTGTAGCTAGATTTTGAAGTTTTGCGCGTAACAAGGCAAGCTCGGCCTGGTGCAGGGCAAGCCCCGAGTATTGGGCCTGTAGCCTATGCAACTTAAGTCTGTCTGCATCAGACGAGCGTTGGGATAATCTACATTCAATTTGGCTAATTTGGGTTAGCAAGGAGGTCATCTCCATTTTTTGGGCAAGTTTTTTCCTGGAAGTAATCTTTATTAGTTCCCCCCTTAAGGAACATTTCAATGCGGCCCAAATCATATCTTTTGGGGGTATTGAGTTTTGATTGTCTTGTAAGAATAAGCTAATGTATTCTTTAATTTCTTTTAAGTGACGTTCATCTCTTAGTATTTGAGTGTTTAATCTCCATTGGGGTGAGCGCCGGAGTAGAAGGGATGGCCTGAATAATATACTAACCGGAGCATGGTCCGATATGACCCTTGCTGAGATATCTGCCTCTATGATGTCAGGGATTGCAATAGAACTGAGTAGGATATAGCCAATTCTCGAGTAAGAATTGTGAACTGGGGAATAAAAGAAATATTGCCGTCTCCCAGGGTGAAGGACACGCCATATATACACTAGATCAGTATTGCTCATAAGACCCTTAAGAGCTATCTGTGCTGGTGAAAGGCCTTTTCTCTTTTTAAAGGTTCAGTCTATGTCATTCTGTAGTACTAGATTCCAATCTCCTCCAACATCTACTACTGGAGGCATGGCTACAAGTAGCCTCTGTAGCATCATGGAGAAGAAACAAGGGGAATCATTATTATGGCCACAAACTGATCCTATAAGTAAGGTTTGCGAAGCTAATTGCGCCCTTACAAGTATAAATCGGCCTTCCTGATCCCAATATTCCTGCAGCAATTTAAAGGGGACACTTTTAGCCACCAATATAGCTACTCCAGCCCTTCTGGTCAAAACCCCAGCTCCATACACTTGGGCAACCCGTGACCTCCTGAAATACAAAGAGATCCTCCTCTTCAGGTGGGTTTCCTGAAGAAGAGCTATATGTGCCCAGCTGGTAAAGGTGTCCCAATATTATTTGTCGCTTAGCCCTATCCTTGGCTTCCTTCACATTCCAAGTTATAATCCTATACGTTTGACTCATTGCATATAGGAATAACAATTGTCATGTATATAAACAATGGTCAGGAACCATTAACATTCTCACTAAAGAAATGAGACGTATATAAACACTAACCTGCAAAAAATAAATGTGCATATCCAAAAAGCAGTAATCTTGACTATTGTTAAAGCCCTTCCCACCCCCTGTCCCTTCCAAAACCATAACCTCCCCATCCCTCCAATAAATGAGCCCCAATATACAGAAAAGTCCCTCCTCAAGAACCCACTCAACCCCAGTTCCCTAGAACTGTTCTCCTAAAAATAGTCCGCCACATGATATCCATTTAAGCAGCCCAAAACGATCAGTTGCACAGCCCGCAGTCCCCGCCCACCAACGTCCGAGCAGTAGAGATAACGTTTAGCTCCAAGACAACCAATAAAATAGCAAAAAAAAAAAAAAAAAATAGGAAGTACTCCAAATCCATATAGTCTGATTGAGAGATTAGATTCCTTCGTTGGATAAGTCCAGGCTTCTCAGAAACATGTCTGCGTCCGATTCCAATCCGGACTGATGAATTCTCCTAAAAAAAAAAAAAGGGGAGGGGTTTTATTGGGAGGGGATAAATGTTCAAAATAAACAAAATCTAGTCCGAAGTAGGAGTCGAGCCAGTGCGAAGTGTCACAGCAACCATTAAGGAGGCTGAACTGCCAATCTCCTCACAGATAGGGGGATCCCAGATACTGTTCCAAGAGTATACTGTCCATCTTATAACCTCTCAATGGTCAGTCCAAGTTTTGGCCAGTCGATTCTTGCGGCATACTAGCATTCAGGTCCTTCCCAAAAGAAAACCCACAGGAAAATGGATGATATAACACACATACAGTCAACTAAGCACACCCCCACTTTCAAGGCCTTCGGGGATAACTCCTCATTTGAAAAGATCAGGGAGAAGCCGCTGCAATTCTTGGTGGGCTCGTGAGCAGGAATCAAAGGATATCCAGGTACCATCTAGATTAACCATCAGGACTGCAGGATACTTCACTTTGAACTGTTTTGCAGCAGCAATAAGTTTAGTAACAATCGGATGCAACTCTTGACGTTTTACTCTTACAGAGTGGGGGAGATCCTGGATGATTCGAATCCGCCTGCCTTCCCAAAGGAGCTCCTTTACCCCTCTTACTTTGTCCAGCACATGCTGTCTGTCCAAATAGTTAAGAAATTTCACAATCAAGGGTCTAGGAGGTTGAACCTGTGCAGTAGTCGAGAGGCCCTATGTGCTCGTTCTTTATGATGAAGTCTCCACCAGTTGGGGGGGCAGCGATCTTTGCACACAGCTTTTGGATAAAGGCAATTGAGGAATTTCCTCCTTTCTCAGGGACCCCAATTATAACAATATTGTTGCGTCTGCTGCGCCTCTAAGTCCTCGATCTTATCCTCCAGCTTTTTAAATCTAGCGCTTTACTATTGTAAGCTCCATCTCACAGTTATTCTGTTTGTTTTCTAATGAGCTTATTTTGCCTCCGTATCGCCCATTCTCAGAGTTAAGGACTCGACTGACTCCTTTATCTGATGCATATCTTCAGCCACCGAGGTGATTGTGGCCTGTAGAGGTTGTAGGAGCTCGAGAAATCTGGCCTCTGAGGTAGGAGCGTCTCCCGTGGAGTAAGCTAGGTAGACTAGCAGCCTGCTGTTTATGCAGCTTAGCGGCCTTGTCTTTTCAGGCGTTCGGGGAGGAGTGTGCTTCAGCCTGGCTTTTTTGATATAATCCTCCATTTATTTGCTGATTGCTTGACTGGCAGTAGTCTCCTCGGGCACTCTTGACGATCTGCGGACTCGATTTAATTAATAGCGATGTAAAAAATGGCAAAATTAGTCGGACTGGCAACGGAGCTCCACGAGTGCGCTGCTTCCCCTCAGGCTGCCATCACATGACCCCTCATTATAGCTTTTTATAGTAAGGTTATTTCTGGGTTGGTTAGGGGAATGGGAGAATGAGGGTGTGCTCCTCTTCTGCCTTCTCCCTCCAACTCAGAAGTCCAGAATGAGTTTTTCAGGATTATTTATTCTTCTTATTTTAACCTCTTTTATTCATGGTCACAGACATGCATATTATCGCTTTGTTTTCCTTGACTCCACAATGTACAAGTTGTATAGCCCTATATTCTGGGCTCTTCCTCACAGTGGGGCTATTTGTTGAATTCAAGCACTCTTTTATTTTGTTTTCTGATGGCTGAAATCAGCTGTCAGGTTCAATTTCATTTGGGCCTTATAATAGCTTTAGCCCCTTTTTAATAGCCCAAAATAACCTTTTTGTTTTTTTGTACTGGGGGATCTACTATAATTGCAGACACGATGGCGCTTAAGAAATTCATGCCCGTAGTATCTGCTACACTTTATAGCTTTTGCCACCTGGTGTGGTGCTCATTTAACCTGACCACCACCCTGCAAATAAATAATATTCATCCGGGGCCACTTTTTGCAGCTACTACAGTGTTTTGGAGCTACCTCTGCTCCAAAACAAATGAGACAAAACTTACAGTATTTTACATTTTTAGCCACATCTTGCAGCTGGTGACTATGTTCGAAGCCTTATTCTGTTCCTGAACCTTTTATTTTAAGCAAAACCAGCATCTTGCAGCATTCTATAAAACAATCTCCCACACCGCAGGTGCGGTGTGCTCCTCATGTGTTCTCCAGAGCTTTTTATTTCTTTTATAGGGGCATAATCTTTTTCAAAGCACCCCCTTCTCCTTGGCACTCCAGGGCACATCACTTTATTCTTTATTTACCTAAAGCTCGGCTTGCACTTTCATTCTTTTTTCTCGCTCAGAAGTTTAACATTAAAAGCACAGCTTGTGCCAACAATAGGGAGGCTGTTTTTGGAAGACTAAATAAGGGACAGTAAAGGAATAAGAATACTGTCAGGTTGGCCACCCTAACAGAGAAATAAACAGGAGAGGAGAAGAAGAAAAGTAGAGAATACAGGAAAGTGTGAAAAGAGATATTTTTCTAATGGGGGGGTCATATACTAGCTGGTTATAATATTTATTCATTAACAGGGGCAACACACCCTGTTACACCCTGTTCCCCCTTTCCACAGGTTGCACTTGGAAACAAGTTTCAGTGCAGTGTGCCTATCCTAGTCACCATATTTAACATACATAATAAATTATCCCAGCATCAGACTACTGTGCTGTGCACATTACACTTCTAGTAAAGTTGCATTTTACCTACAATACCACTGCACTACCACCGCACTGTCTACCATGATCATCATTATCATTATAGGTGATGCAGTTGCATTTACAGGATCTACGACCAATCATCGACAAATATTTTGTCGAATGAACAGACAGTGAAACCATCATGTCGAGCACATTTGCAGTCAGCAGACAGTTTCCAAGTTGGAGATATTTTTTCCTTTGGGGCTTTGCCTCCCAAACTGCAGTGGGAGGCTTGCTCCCCACTGTCTCCCCACTTTTTATAATCAACTCTGAGTCAGAGCTAATTAGGGAAGGGGGTGCAAATACCCCAAATACAGTGCCTGGGTCAAGCACCATCTTTACAGTGACCTGGCACTGTGGTCACTGTACTGACAGTCACTGTGACAGTGTCACTGTCAGTGGTGGATACCCATTTTACCTACAGTACCACTGCACTGCCTATAATAATAATGATAATGATGATCGTGATCTACTTTTTTTTCAGTTTGGCTTAGCTATCAGATAACTATGGTAGTGCTAATAGGTTATTATTTGGATTTAGCAACATTATGTTTGCTATTCAAGTGCAAACTGGTTGTTTAGCGAATCTGCTACAAAGCATTATTTGCACCACTTAGACAGCCTGGGTTTTCCCACAACCACCTTACATCCAATGAGTTACTCTCCAACCTGCAACCCTCCATAAAGTAAAAAAAAATATTTAAGATGCCTTATGAAGACATTATTTTGTGACACTGACACCTTGTAAGGCACTAGCAACAAGCCTAGTCAAGTCTTAAACTGCTGTTTGCCAAGATCATGTAAACAGCAATGTGTTTATAGATGTCTCTACTGTAGGTCAGTGCAGTTTCATCATATTCTGGCACCTAACTTGCAAAAGGAGTTACACCTACTCGTTTTGGTTTCACTGGTCACTGACATGTGGAGTGGTGAGTTTCTTTTTGAAGAGTGAATATACATACAGTAACTGGCCTCCTGCCAGTGCCCTGTTCCATTTAACACTGTCTATTTTAATGAACTTCCCCTTCCATTGCTGTCAACCAACACCCATAACTGGTGTTGGTAAGGGGGGGGGACAAAAGTACGCTATCTTAAGTCTTCACTTTTATCCAGGACTCCCAGTGCTTTATGTAGAGGGTGGCCTGCTGGTTCTTCTAGGGTAAGGATGGGCTAATGTGGAATTTGTGTTCAATGAACAAGACAAAATCCAGTGTTTTGTATAGCAGCAAAGCAGGTTCCTAGAAACTTGATTTCCCTTAAGCACTTCAGTGTCATGACACAGCTCTTTTTATAGGAATCACACACTGAATATGGAAAGTTGGTAGCAAGCTGAATAACCTACAGCAGCAAATCAGTGATTCTGGAGACAGTATTTCTCATGCTGTGCACATCTTAGTGTCACTTCCAGCTCTCTCTTACTTGGGAAGGACTTAGCTACTGAATGAACTCCTTTCATGTGAAAAAGAGTGACTTTTGATAGAGGACATCAGAAATCACCATCAGAGATACCAGCAATTCATTCCAGCTAGCTAATTCAGTACATTTACCTATAGTTTCAGACAGGCTAGTGAATCTGCTGCAGAGGAGAGGAGGGGGTGCACAGTTTGAGCCTGCAGCCCTGTGAATTGAATAGGCTGGGGAAGTTGCAGAGGGATTTGTGAAACAATTATTTGAATTATTTTAGTGACTGCAGGTGGTGCTGTAGGGCTCATAAATCCATCTTTTTTATTTTCTGCCAGTGTATCTGTAAGCTTGCCAGCCAGCCAGTCACTGATTAAAAAGAAAAGTAGACTGCTGCATGAGTCATAAGGGGCTGCATCCTCATAAGTCACGATGCAAGTCAGGGGTAAGTCTATTTCTGAAAAGTCTGCATTATGACAAATGTGCAAAATGCTCGTCTCCTGTTATCAAATGTTTTGATGCATTTGCAACAATTTCCTCATTCTACAGCACTAAAATGATGTGTGCATCATTATTTTTGACGTGTCCTTTTTGGAGTGCAACTTGAGGATCTTACGACATGAAGTTAAGCCACATTATCTCCGGCCCAACACCCATGTTGCAAGTCATGCTGCTGCACAATAGTTTGACCACAGATCTTTGAAAATCCAACCACAGGTCTTTCAGTGGATTTTTGTAGCAGGGTGAGAATAAACAGGCACTTAGGCAGGAGGAAAATGCATAAAATAAACACAAACGTGCATTCATAATTTTTATCAAAACTCAGATCAGAATATTTACAGAAATAAAAGAAGAAAAAATAACTTGGTGTTAGCACACCTAAAACAAAAGAACTTCAAAAGCTTCTTGCTTTAAACACTCTTTTCTTAGTGATTTCTCAAGTTTCTGGTGTGGACACTTGCACACCTCCTTCTCCTTCGATGACCACCAACATACTGGCCTACCGGTCTGTCTGCGCCTTTAGGTGCTGGGCTTATATCCCTCCCAAACTGTGACATCATATTTAGGTGACTGTGGTACAAAAAACAATTAAGCTTTTTCTCTAGCATAAGGTCCTTGATTAGGATTACATCTACTTTTGTTAGTAGCTATAACTATATTCTGTAACATGTCATAGTTCTCCCATCTCTTTATGCAGCTAATGTTTATTTCTATATCTTTTTTCTGTAATGAGGCTCATTAAGCATCATATGCCCCTCCCTCTGTCTGACATGAAACACCTCTGTAGCTATAAGAACAGTCATTGTGGGGGCAGCCAGCCCTATATAGGACCCTTACAAACTCAGAAGCTGGATTTTTGGGTCGGCTTTTCCTGGCCCACCAGACTACCAATTTGCTACACAGTACAACCCAGGACCAAAAGGTAAAAACAGTTTAGTTTATTTAAAATGGGCTAGGCTTTTAGGGACATAACTATAGCCTTTGCTTAAGCCCTTTTTATAATTATCTTACTTGTTCACTGTGTGTTTTTGGGACAGCAAGCTGTTTATATGAGTGGGACTGCCTGGCTTTAAAAGGTACAGGACATGACCTTTTTTATTTCTTTGTCTTGCCTTATCTTTAATACTGGCAATCCCACTCTGGCAAATACATCATTATTTCTTGCAGGGCTCTTTTCAGCTGCACAGAGTCCCTGTATTATTTTATGAATGAACTACAAGGGTCCCAATGCCTGAAATTGCAGCCGATGGCTAAGCTTTCCATTTGGGCCTATATGTACATTTGGGCAGCCCAGTTACAACATTTCTGGGCTGTCCTACACATTAAAACATGATTTTTCTCCTTTTCTGGACACTCTAGAGGCTTTTTAAAGGGGTCACAAATAAGAATTTATTCACTGGTGTTGTACACATTTCATTTATTTTACCTAGGGACATTTTCTTAAAGAGACAGGTACCACAATATGCATACTGGAACAGAAATTGGGCAAAGGGGGATAGCAAAGCTGAAAGGCTAATTTGTCAAGTAGGCCACCCTGACAAAGAAAAGAAAAAGGACAGCAATATAAAAAGAATAAGGGGACAGGACAGAGTGAAAGGAAATATGGTGGGAGTTACACATGTGGACCTTGCCTTTCTCTACCATAACAGGGCAACCTGTTACAATGGTGTATAGTCTGTTAGTGGGGGAGGGGATAAGGCCTGGTGGTGTTGCTTTTACCTGTCACACATGAGTCAAATGGCACTAATAATAATAATAATCATAATAATAAATACATAAAAATAATATAAGTGATCATATATTAAATTAGACTTGATCGTATCATATCATATTATATCAGTTACATAATCTTTTTATGTATCATAGTGTATGCAAGCAAGGTTTACTTTCTTTTCCTACAGCGACCATGTCTGAGTGCTGATCCTCAAGGCAGAGAACAATGCAAATGAAAATGAGAGTGTGAGCCTGAGGGCTGTTTGGGCCAATTTTTTTCACATAAATTTGGTGTTTAATGCAGTAAGAGGAATTGGGCAGGATGTCTAATTAGACTACACATAGGACTAATCAACCAGAGGAAGGCAGTTTAAATTTAAGTATGGGCAAGTGTCTGTACTTATGAGCTGGACACTTGGAAATTGCAGGAAGACATTTCCCAAAATGCAAAAGTTTTTTTTTTTTTTTTTGCAGAAACTGTGAGAAAATTGCCGGAGTTGTGCTAAACATTCATAGTGCTCCATATACTGTATACTGTATTTTTATTGTTTTCTGAAGCACATATAGGCCAGATTAAATTGTTAAATACATACATAATGACTTCCATATGCTTAAACTTTAAACCTCGGAGCTGGAGTGAGTGGGGTGCTCGTATAGGGGTAGTGAGGACCAGGAGACGCCCTGGGGCAAAATGGATTCCAGAATGTGGTTCTCCATGCCTGGTTTCCACAGCCATGGGCTCCAATGTTTTTGGACTGATAGCCCAGGTGGCACCAGAATCTCATCAGACTCAAGTGGTGTTATGCAATACCAGGTCTTTTAAGAACAAAACAGCAGTAATTGTTGATCTTGTTGGGACAGCAGACCTTGCATGCATCACCGAGACCTGGTTGGATGATAATGCGGGTCCCATATTGGAGGCAGCTATTCCAGCTGGGTTCTTGGTGATACACCACTTGAGATTGGACCGCAGGGTTGGGGGTGTAGCCATTTGTTTCAAGATGGAACTAGGCATTCTAGATGTGCCAGTTGAGGAATCCAGTTGGTTTGAGCATACTGTAGTTTCAAGTGTGGGCTGTAGGATCGTTCTCATCTACCATCCACCCGGGGGTGAGAAACGGTTCCTACAGGAAGTAGTGGACTTCACAGTCGATATGGCATTTGTGTCATCCAGGTTGATGGTCCTGGGTGACTTTAACACCTGGGTCAATGATGAACTCTCACAATTTGGTCAGGACTTCCTCCAGCTGAGGACATTGTTGGTCTTTACACAGGTTGTTGCCTCTGCAACTCATAAGTTTGGTTACTCATTCGATCTGGTTTTCCTCCTGGGGATTGAAACCTCTGATCTAGTGGTGGAACCAGTCAGATGGTCAGATCACCACACTATAAGGTTCAGTTTCCAGGCTCTCCTTTAAAGTCCTGCCCCTGTGAAGATGGTCAGATACAGCCCTTTGTGGGATGTGAGCCCTGATGGTCTACTGGTGGTATTAGACCTATTGGGATTTCTGGGGGGCAAGCAAAGGTCCAGAGAGCTTAGTTCAAGTCTATAATAAGACAGTTAATGAGGCTATGGATTCTATCGCTCCGGTCCGTGTTCATCCTCTCTCTCTCTGCCCTCAGTCTCCATGGTTTGACAGGACCTTCAGGGAATTGCAATGAGTTTGTCGAAGGTTAGAGTGATGCTGGCGGAAATCTGCCCTGGATGCTGACCACCTTAGACTGATGGAACATTACCAAATCTAGCAATCAGCAATCACCCATAAGAAGGCAGAGTTCCTGTCCGGGGAGATTGCTGCCACTCAGAACTGACCTGCTCAGCTCTTTTGAACCGTGGACAGTCTGTACAACCCAACCTGTCTGCAGGTTTGAAGAGCTTTTTCACAAGTTGAGTCTGATGAGGTTGCCAACATCGTCGGGACTGAGATCCTGCCGGCTCACTCTAGGGGAGCCGATGGCAGATGGTGCACGTTCATCTCTCCTCGGTTTTCCTGGATTTCTTTTGCCTGGCTGGAAATCGTGGATATCATGTAGATTGCCCAGGGTATGTATCCAGTGTGCTGTAGTTTGGACCTGGGCCCAACTCCCCTGATTATGGGATATTCTGATTTCATTGGCCCTGTCCTTGCGAAGATAGTTTGGTGCTCCTTAGAGTTGAGTGAGTTTCCTAGCTCCCTGAAGGAGGTGGTGGTGACACTGCTCCAGAAGAAAGCTGCTCTGGACCCAAACTGCTTTGCTAACTACAGACCTATCTCAAACCTTCCCTTTGAAGGGAAGGTGATTGAGAAAGTTGTTGCACTACAGCTGGAGAACCACCTTACCATCAGTGATATCTATGAACCTCTCCAGTCCAGTTTTCGGAAGAGGCATAGTACAGAGACTGCACTAGTTCAGGTGCTCAATGATCTCCTGATGGTGAGAGATCAGAAGCGCTACTCCATATTGGCACCTCTTGATCTCTCTTCAGCCTTTGACACCGTGGACCATGGGGTGCTCCTCGAGCACCTGAGGGTCACCTGTAGCCTGTCTGGTACAGTTCTCAGATGGTTTCAATATTTTTTCACCAGCAGATTTCAGAGGGTGGTGTCTGGTATTTTTTCCTCTGGCCTATTCTCTCTACGATGTGGGGTCCCTCAGGGGTTGGTGTTGTCCCCCATGTTGTTCACAGTGTATATGCTGCCCCTCAGAGACATTGTAAGATAGTATGATCTGAGGTTTCACTGCTATGCTGATGATACCCATCTCTACCTGTCATTTGCACCTGACCAGGATAGTGCGAGCTCGGTTTGTAATAGCTGCCTTGTAGAAATCCAGGGCTGGTTGAAAACCAGTGGGAAGAAATTGAATTCTGGAAAGACTGAGGCATTGGTGGTGGATCCGGGTCACCGGACAGAGGGTTTGGTAGCTGGACAACCATCTGGACTTTGTTTCAGTGGTATCCACCTGCCTTTCTCTGAATAGGTGCAAAACCTGGGGGTGGTCTTTGACGATGGGCTGACACTGCAAACGCAGATGTCGACAGTCATCAAGTCCTCATTTTACCATCTCAAGAACATCACTAGAATTGAGCACCTTGTTCCATCTGGCAACCTTCCAACGTTGATCCATGCTTTCGTGACCTCATGCCTAGACTACTGCAACTCCCTATACTTAGGGCTGCCAGGGGTTGAGATCCTCCTCTTGCAGCTAGTGCAGAACGCTGTGGTGCAGTTGTTGATGGGGACTCCTAATTTGAGTCACATCACACCGGTGCTGCACAAACTGCACTGGCTGCCTATTCAGTGGTGGATAACTTCCACGTTGGGCTTCTGACCTTTAAGGCCCTGCACGGACTGGGGCCAGACTATCTGCAAGAGCTCCTGAAGCCTTATTGCCCCTGACTACCTCTCCGCTTAGCTGATGAGGGGTTGTTAGAGATTCCCAGGGAATGGCTTAAAACATCAGGGGCCCCTGCTTTTATGTATGCAACCCCAACCCTGTGGAATTCTTTACCTCATCAGACACGTGAGTGCACGATTGTGGAGAGCTTTAAGAGGGCCTTGAAGACCCATCTATGGCATCTTGCTTATGATGATTAATTATATCTGGACCGGTATTTATTGTCTGCTGTATTTGAAATCTTTATGGTTTTTATTCACTGGATTTTATTTGTTTTAAAGTTGTACGCTGCCTTGATTAAGAAAGGTGCTTTGTTAATAAAGCTATCATTTATTATTATTAATCTTGCAGAAGGAAGTCTGTGATGTTAAAATTTATCAACATCTTGCTTATCTTCTAAAATCTACAAACTAACCTCATGCAGTGCTAACTAGATTTTATTTACTTATCCAGAGCCTGTCAATATTAAATAAATTCAAAAGCAGCATAGTTTCTAAGTGCTTAGTTGTAGAATTTATCAGAACATAAATACAAATACGTCTCTTCACTGCATCACTGATTTGTAATGCACTGTTGTTTTATTCTGGCTGCATTGGTGTTTGTCTGTTCGACCTGTTTTATCACAGGGCCAGATTAAAACGACCTGAGGCCCTAAACCCAAGAAAAATCTGGGGCTCCCTTCACCTACAGTAGGACATACCCTTTCATATCAGCCACACCCCTTCAACAAAGCCACAAACCCCAGCCATTGCATATGAGTTAAATCCTTTCATACAATAAAATGCTTTGTTTGTTGTTGGCTCAGCATGTTAGTTAGGTACATCAGGTAGCTGAGAGGCTTTTGTTTTTCTAGCTACTCTACTTCCACATTTGCCCCGGATTTGGCTTCATTTCTATGCTGTGTATCTGCTTTTTCCCTCTCTGTCTCTTCCATTTCTGACTGGACATCTTCTTTTGCTCCTGATTTTGCTTCAGTTGCCCCCTGCATGTCTGTACCCTTTTCTCTTTCTCTTCAGTTTCCCCTTGCACATCTGTATTTATTTCCCCATGCTCTGGTTACAGTTCTCTCCTGCTTGCCATCCTTTTTTTCCTCTTCCTCTTTCTCTTCAGTTATTACCTGCACATCTGCAGGAGAACCACTCATGTCAGTTGTAATGTGAGCTAGCAGGAAGGGACATAAATGAGGAGAGGTATAATAAAGAATTTAAATATAAACCAACAAAATGAAATGATTTTGGCAAATGAAATACACAAGCCTTTTTGTTTTCTTTTTGGATGCTGCCAGTTTTGCTTCAAGAATAATCTCCTCCTCTGCCTTTGCAACCTACAGCACTAGTCTGCTGCTGCCTCTCCTGCCAAGCGACCATGACACCACACCACACTCAGGCCTGAGGTCACCACCCCCCACCCTCAAATTCCCACCCAGTCCCCATTGTCTCTAAGTCCTCTCCCCTCCCCACCCATAACACTCAGTATCTCGTGCTGATCAGATCTTGACTGACTTTCCACCTAGACTGGTCCCTTCTGGGCTGTCCCAACTGCCCTGGCAACCCATGCCCCAATGCCAACCTGGTCTCTCACTCATTGTTTGAGTCACTCATCCCTCACCTATCTGTCGCCCAGTCCCTACCTGCCTTCCCTATGGTCTCCTCAGTGGGGGTTGGGTTAGTGAGTGCATGCAACAGTACATGGCAAATGGCACGGTGGTTCTGTGTGACTGTCCTGTTCTGTAGCCTGAACCATGCAATCTCAGAGATCACTTTCTCCAACTGACTGCTTCCCGCTTGCTTCCATATGGAGTTCTTCACTACTGATGCAGGCTTCTATGTCTCCCACATCAAACTGTTCACCATGTGATGTGAGTGACAGTGGAGTCAAGACTTAACAGCAGAGTGCTGTGATGAGAAGGCTGGCAAAACTGTTAGCTCACTAGCTCAGACCGTTTAAAAAAAAAAAAAGAAAAATACGAGCAGCAGTGAGGTGGAATTAGGGACCGTCCTGCCAGGTGGAGGCCCTAGGCTCAGGTCTAATGTGTTTTTGCCTTAATCCAGCCCTATTTATCACTGTTTTTAGTCATGTAACTCCCCCAGGCCATTCCTGAAAATAAGCATCTGCATGTCTACCATAATGTACTTACAATGTGGACATAAATAAATAAGTTTTTTTATGCTGTTTTTGCATGTAAACATGTAAGTGGATGATTTGCAAGGGTGAGACCACTGTTATTAACTCCTTCATAAGCAGCTTCAATGTAAGAACCAGCCAGGCCATCCTAAATCCTCAGCTGTCTGAATCAAGATCCATCCAGAATGAAATGTGCACAAAGAAAACCTACTCTTCTACTTGCAAGAAGTTCTGTAGGGACAAGGCCTGCTGCCAGCAAGATGACAGCTTAGTCCCTTATCTACAGATCAAGCCACGAGGATCACCACCCATTTGAGCACCCAAAAGTAATGTACCCATGCCAAAAGTGTATGTCTTAGTAGTCCCTATTCTGCTGTGCCACTATCTGTTTGCAGTTTCATTGAGTTTTTATCACAGTCTACCATAATCTGTGTTGTACCGTTTGGTAGTCTCTCCTGTCTGTGAATGCGAAAGTAGACTGTCACAAGGTTGCTGCCTGTGTCTGGAGGACATGTAGGATGCTCATTGCTGAACTCATGGCCTCAGTGGTCATCAGCCGATGGATATCACGCACATCACAAACCTCCTGCAGAAAAACCTGACAGACACAGCCAAGCTGAAACAGTCATCGGTGCAACCCAACCATGACCTTCAGAGCCTGGGGTCCTTGGTTGAATGTAGCTAGCAATGCTTGGAGCAGCTAGGGGGCAGGGAATCTGATGTGCAAACTCATCTAAGAGACCAGGATAGATCAATTAGCAATCTACTATCCAAAGTAAGTGATCTGGAAGATCAAGCCTAGAAGAACAATTTGAGAGTGGTTAGCCTTCATTAGGAGGAAGAGGGCACAGACATCATCCATTTCCTCTAGGCCATGGTTCCTTCCATTCTGAATGTCCCAAATAGCCCACCAATTGAGACAAAACAAGTGCACCAGAAACTTGCCCCCCATCCCGAGTCAGGTGATAAACCTTGCCCAATCCTTCTAAAATTACTGAGGAACCATGTTAAAGAGAACATTTTTTACCTTTGCTGGGGAGAGAGGATCACTCCAATTGGAAGGGCATCTAGTGTCTTTCTTTCAGGACTTTTTCAATGAACTATCATAATGCCAGAGGGCCTACACTGCTACTATGTGGAAGCTGTCACATCCATGCATCAAAACTGCTCTCCATTACCCGGCACTGCTCCAGGTGTTTGTTAATGGGGCACAATATTAATTCTCATCGCCTGAGGTAGTGGACAAGTTTATACATAACAGTGACCAGATTATCAATTTCCTATTCCTCCTTATGAGCAAACCTATGGAATGCCCCACTGACAGAGATGGAAACCTCTGATACTATCAGAGATAGGTAGCCACAGGTACAGCCACCTCAAGAGGAGGAAGAAGGTGTCTGGGTTCAACAGAAAAGGGTCTGGAGAAAGAAGCACTAGAAAGCTGAGATTAGGTTGGTACATAGCAAGGCTCCTAACAGTTCAAGAAGCAGTGGTCACAGCTCACCTTCATCTGCATCATCTGCAGCCCTTCAGTGATCCTCGACCTCCCAACTCATAACAGATTTGATCCTCTCATTCAAGTTGCAACCCAGGAGATGTCTGCTTCTCCTCCTTTCCCTGTCTCAGCAAATCCTGTGAGAGGCAATTCTACACATGCACTGCCCCAGTCACAGAAATCCTGACTGAAACATGCAATTAATCCACCTCAACAACCACTGATTTATCCTTATTCCAGATCCTTCTATGGTGGACTTTGCAGTAGAGGGACATTTATATCTCCTGTGTGGCTGGACTGTTTCGGCTGGATTATGCATGCATGGACACCTCTGGAACTATGTCAAAGAGGCTCTTCCCCCTCCTGATACTCATGGTATGCCTTGGGTCTAGGACTCAGTGGTGGTGCATGATGGCCACCCACTTGCTACGTCTTTATCTGAATATGCTTTCATGAACTATTCCATTCTGGTTTACATATTTGTTGTATATCTTGTTTCTACTGCAGTTTCCTTTTTTCTGTGTTAATATGTTGCTCTTCCCCCTTGTTTAACTGGGGCCTTTTTGTTACTTGGCCACATGCTGGACTGCCCCCCCCTCCCGTGCAACCCAGGTTCTGAACCCATCTCCTATTCCACACAGTTTTAATATGTCTCTGTACTACTTGCCAAAACCATTATGCTGGATTATGTTATGGTACAGGGAGAGGTAGCACTGGTAGAGGGGTGAGATCTATAGCAATGGTATTAATTTGGTCATGGGCATTTCCATGCTATGCCAGCCTAGTTACAGGTCCTCCCACCGCCAGAGACCTGGTGTGTTTCAGGCAAGTTGGCAGAGTGGAAAACATTGCTAATTTCTTCAGCCACAAACATGGACCCCTAGAATGCTTCTGACCCCCCTTGCATTCTGTCCCATGTCATCCATTTCTTTGGTGCACAGAGGCTGGTTATCAAATCTTGGCCTCTGGTCCTCCTCAGCCATATGACCACTATTCTTATCTTAGCACCTCAAGTACTTCCAACCCCTCTACCCCCTCACTTGGACTTCAAGCAGTGGGAGGAATGGAGTTCCTCTTTCAGCAACCAGACCTGTTCTATTTCTATCTCTGCTGTGCTTTATCTAGTTTTACACACTGTGATTCAACATCTGTTTCCAAGCTGATTCTCTCAGAGTGGTTAGCCGTGTGTTTTTGTCACTGATTGTTACTTCCCCTTTGGTGGTTTTGTCTTCACTACCCACACTCCCTGTTCCTGGACCATGGAAGATGCACAACAATGGTGTCCTATTGGCGTGGGGGTGACAGACTGTGGTCTACTGTTAACCTTACTTTTTTTTTTCCATTAAATCTTTATTCCAGTTTTAGTTACAGAGAATGCATCCAGGAAACACAAGCACAAACATATGGGTACACACTCATGTGTGTTACAACTAATAACAGGATCCATCCTCTGCAATAACCCCAAAAACCCTCCCTCCCTCCCCATCCTCACCCCTCCCCTCCCCAGCACAAGACAAGTTAACATGCTCTCCTCAATCAGAGGGGAACCTATATACCCTACAATGAGTAAGTAGTATAGAACGGACCCCAGATCTTATCAAACCTAGGGAGTTTGTTTTGAAGGACGGCTACCATCCTTTCAATCCTCAGGCTGGAAAGTAATTCCCCGAGCCATTCAGTATAACTGATCACGACAGAGTCTTTCCAGTGTCTAAGAACAACCTTTTTTAGGGTGGCCGAGATTAGAGCCATATGGAACTTCCTATTCCTAACCGAAATACGAGATACATCCTCCAACAGGCATATTTCAGGAGTGAAAAGGTCCTCCAGGCCCAGTAATGGATCCACTCTATTTTTAATGGCTGTCCAAAGTGGGATTATCTTCGGACAGTTCCAGAAAATATGCATCAGATCCCCATCCCCTGAATGACACCTATTACATATAGGATCCGCCACCATTTTTAAACTCGCTAGCTTCTGTGGAGAGTAGTAAATGTTATGGAGAATTTTAAACTGTATCAGTCTTAGCTGGTCCTGCAGGATAAAATTGTGGCAATTTTGCCAAAGGGCAGTCCAATTAAGTTCCTCCTTGGGGAACACCGAGGCCCAATAGGAGCACGGAGCCAGATTTTGAGAATAGGCCCAGTTAAATAATACATTGTATACCTTGGAGACCACATGCGAAAAGCCTACCAGAGGCCCCAGGGTCTCATAAAATTCTACTCTCGGGATCTGAATTGGACTCATGCCCATCTTACTAAGTAAAAGGTGCCGAAGCTGATACACTTTGAAGATCACCATGGTGGGCAATTTAAATTTATGCAGGATCTCCAATGAGGAGAGCGCTTTTCCATCAGCTTCGAGAAGATCTTTTAAACAACACTTATCAGGTAGGGCCAACCAAGTGGGACTAAGAGGCTTATTATCAATTAGGAAACGCGGGTTGCCCCAGATAGGTTGTGACCAATCCCTGAGGTGATCATATTTTAAAAAGCTACAAAGCTGCGCGTGGGTCCTCACAGAGACCCCTATCGGGGATTTTCTAAGGGGGGTGGGGAGTAATTTCGGGCTAGGATAAAGCAAGGTCTCCGGAACGAGACCATGTTTCTTAATGAGAGCTAACTCAGTTTGTATCCACAAAGGTACATAAGATGTCTGAGTTGGAAAATCCATACCCTGTACCCACCTAAGATATTTATTAACATGACCCGCCCAGAAATAAAGAGCAAAATGTGGCATCCTTAACCCCCCCAATGGTTTCGACGCAGCCAATTTATGGTAGGCCATCCTAGCTTTCTTGTATCCCCACACAAAATTAGCTATAAGCCCATGGAGTTTTTTAAACCATGAGAGTGGTAACCAGATATTTAACATACTAAGGGGATAAAACAACCGGGGGAATACATTCATCTTAACTAAAGTTATCCTTCCCCATAAGGAAAGTGGGAGTTGCGCCCATCTTTTGAGATCTAAATCAATGGTATGCACCATAGAGTCCAGATTTAACTGGCATACTCGTGTCATGCTCCTCATCAGGGTGAGACCCAAGTATTTAAAGGAATCAGACTTCCATGCTAAGCCTAGCTCGGTAATCTCTTGTTTAAAAAGATTTTTACTAAGGGGGTATACCACGGATTTGTCTTGATTTAGTTTGTAATTGGCCAAATGACTATATTCACAAATAGTTTCCAATAAAGCTGGGATGGATACACTCGGCTTGGAGATGTGTACCAAGAGGTCGTCTGCATATGCTGTTACTTTGATAACATTGTCCAGAATTTTAATGCCGCTTATTTCTCGGTTACGCACTATACTCCTAATAAGGGGCTCCAAATACAAATTAAAGAGAAGGGGGGATAGAGGGCATCCTTGCCTGGTACCCACATGCAGGGCAAAGGGATCTGAGGTAGCCCCATTACAGGTGACCCTGGCTGTGGGATTTGAATAAAGGGAACCTACCCACTTTAAAAACACCTCTGGAAATGCAAACTTTCCCACTGTGGTTAACAGGAATCCCCAGTGGACCTTATCAAAGGCCTTCTCAGTGTCCAAAGAGACCAGGGCCATAGTAGAACTACTCTCTTCGGACACCAAGAAGATGTGAGCCAACGTCCTGAGGTGATCGGCAGCGGATCTGCCTTTCATAAAACCAACCTGTTCCACTCCGATAAGTTTGGGTAACACCCTATTTATTCGATCCGCTAATAATTTCACTAGGATTTTAATTTCATAGTTTAGCAATGAAATAGGCCTGTAACTAGCTGGATGTTCGGGGGGCTTGCCTGGTTTTGGGATTAGAACAATGAGTGCCTCAAAAAGTGACTGGTCCAGCATCTGGCAACTGAGAATATACTGGAATAACATAAGCAATAAAGGGGATAATTGCTTAGAAAATTTTTTATAAAAATTGGATGAGAATCTGTTTTATCTAACGGGAGACTCTGAATGACAAACTCAATTTCATCTTGGGTAATATCAGCAGTCAGCTGTGCCCATTGGGATTCTGCCAGTGAGGGAAGCTCCAGATCCTTCAAGAAAGCAAGTATCTCCATCTCGGTAGGGGGTGTCACCATAGCACCATACAGGGATTCAAAATAATTTCTGAATTCCTGCGCTATCTCCCCGGGGGTGGTCTTAATTTGGCCATCCTCCCTGGATTGAATCCCAGAAATTATTCAAGAGGATTCTAACTGTGTGATACGTCTCGCCAGGAGCCTTCCCGCCTTTTCCCCATGATCCAGGTAGTTGGCTTTAGTTTTAATTAGTGTTAGCTCAGCTTGTTCCCCTAACAGGTTTAGGTACAAATCTCTCAACTTAACTAACTCCAGCTTATCTTTCTCCGAGGACTGGGGAAACACATTGGCCTCCCTGAATCTTATCCTGGCCAGTAAATCCGACATGACACGCTCCTTTTCCCTCTTCTTTTTAACTGCCTGCCCAATTAAAATGCCCCTTATGAAGGCCTTGAACGCCCCCCAGACCATGTCTGGACGGATATTATCTCTTACGTTATTGGCTATAAATTCTTCTATTTGTGTCGAAATACATTTAACTGTATTGGGGTTCCTCAAAATCTGGTTATTTATCTTCCACCTACTACCCCTCTTAGGCAGAGATAAGAAGGAAATTGAGACCGACACTGCAGCATGGTCTGAGGGAGGTCCAGCCACAATTGCCATGTCCATCACCCCTGGAAAGAGAGTTTGGGAAAGCAATATGTAATCAATGCGGGATGCCGTGCATGAACTTGAGAAGTAAAAGTATATTTCCAAGACTTTGGGTGGACCACCCTCCACACATCTGATAAGCCAAGCTGGTCCAGTAAATCCCTCAAGGCCCACTGGGCCTGAGTGAGAGCCAGATGAGAACATACTAACATAGAATAGGCCTAATGGTCTTTCGCATTGTCTGCTTTCTTGGTCAGGCCCCCACCCTGGTGCTGACCTTGCTGTCCCCTCGCCTTCTCTGGCTTCTCCCTTCCCAGTTCTGGATATTCTTGCTGCATTGGATTTTGCTTCCTGAACCCTTCCCCTGTACCTGTCCCACCCCCTCTTGAACCCCTCCACTGTCTCTGCCTCCACCAGCCCCCTAGGTAGTGCATTCCATGGCTCTACCACCCTCTCAGTGAAGTAGCACCTCCTCCTTTCTCCCCTGAATCTTCCCCCCTCCAGCTTCCACCCATGCCCTCTAGTGGCCCCTCCTCCTTCCTTCGAAGCACCCTCACTGTTCCTCCCTATTTACCCTCTTCATGTACCTGAAGACCTCTATCATGTCCCCGGTCCTTCTCTCTTCCAAAGTGTACATATTTAGCTCTTGAGCCTCTCCTCATAGGTCCTGTCCCCCAAGCCCCAAATCATTTTGGTTGCCCTCCTCTGGACCCTCTCCAGGAGGTTAATGTCCCTCTTTAAGTCGGCCTCCAAAACTGCATGCAGTACTCGGTGCTGACCTCACCAAGCAGTTATACAGAGGGAGTATCACTCCCTCCTTCTGGAGGTGATCCCCTAGCGTGCGATCCCAGCATCCTGTTGGCCTTGGCTGCTGCCCTCCTACAAGTCTCAGAGTTGTTCATCTTGACATCCACCACCACCCCCAGGTCCCTCTCAGCCATTGAGACTTGTATTTCCCAGGGTGTACACTTGGCCTGGGTTTCTGGCCCCGTGTGAGGTACCTTGCATTTCCCTGTTAAACCTCAGCTTCCACTTTGTAGACCATCTTTCCAGAGCCTCCAGGTCCCCTGCAGGGCCACCTCCCTCCTCCCCATCCACCACCGCCCCAGTTTCGAGTCATCTGCAAAGAGACTCATCTCCTCCTGATTCCTGTCCTTATGTCAGATCGTGGGTGTTGAACAGAAGGGCCCAGGACTTATCCCTGTGGGACCCACTAATGACCCTCCTTGGGAAGAGACTATCCCACCAACTCGACCCTCTGGGTCCGGTTCTGGAAGCCAATTGCCTATCCATCGGATCATCTGGTTTCCCACCCCATTTCTCCTAGTTTATCCAACAGGCCCACGTGAGGAACAGAGTCAAATGCCTTGCTGAAGTCTAGAAAGAGGACATCCACTGGTCTACCCAGGTCCAAGGCACTTGTCACCCAGTCATAGAACTCCACCAGGTTTGTCTGACACGATTTCCCCAGGATGAATCCATGCTGTCTATCGTCCAGGCACCCTGACTTATCCAGGTCCCCCCCAGCCTCTCCTTGACAATGCCCTCCATCACCTTGCCCACCACTGATGTCAGGCTGACAGGCCTGTAGTTCTCTGCCACCTCCCTTGATCCCCCTGTGGATAGGCACTACATGCGCCACCTTCCAGTCTTGGGGCACCCACCCTGTCCTCAGAGAGATGGTGAAAAGCTCTGCCAGGGGTTTCGCCAGGACATCTGCAAGTTCCTTCAGCACTCTAGGATGTAATTTATCTGGCCCCGGTGCTTTCTCCGTCTTAAGGGAGCTGAGGGCTTCCCTCACTCTCTCTGCTGTGATTTCCACTTCCAGTACCTCTTCTCCCTGCTTAGCCCTCCCCCCACCTGCCAGTGATGCCCCCCTCTCCCCAGACCTGCCGATTGGTAAGGGGCCCTCCCTCCTCATTACCTCTGTCTCCTCCCATGTATGATGCAACATCCCCATTTTCCCTGGTGAAAACTGAGGTGAAGTACTCATTTAGTACCTCAGCCTGCTCCTCTGGGTCTTGTGCCCATCTCTTCCCTGATTTAATCCTGCTAATCTGCCCCTTCACCCTTCGTCTTTCCCCAATGTATCTAAAGAACCCCTTTTTCCCTCTCCTAATTTCCCTGGAAAGGTTCTGCTCCTTCCTTGCCTTAGCCACCCTCACCACTCTAGTGGCCCTTCTAGCCATCAGCTCATACTCCCCTCGATCCCTTTCACTCCTTGAGCACTTGAATTTCTTATAGGCTGCTTTCTTTCCCCACACCACCTCCTGGACCTCCCTGGTCCACCAACAGGGTTTTTGGGCCCTACCGCATTTTCGTCTTACTCTTGCACAGGTGCTGGTAGCATCCTGCACCCCTCTCCTGATGATTTCCCACCTACTATCAGCGTCCATGTCTGACCCAATCCCATCCAAATGCTCCTTAAGGATTCTTCCCATTTCCTTAAAATCCACCCCCCTGAAGTCGGTTACTTCCGTCTTTGTGCAGCCTTCTACCCCTCCTAGGTCCAGGCAGAACCAGACCATGGCATGGTCACTCCCTGCCAATGGGTCCCTTACCTCCAGGCCCGCAATCTGGTCACTGTCTGCCAGGACCACATCCAGTACCCGTGCCTCCCTGGTCGGTTCCCTCACCTGCTGAGTTAGGAACACGTCTTGAAAGACATCCAACAACCTCTGTTCCCTGGTCACAGAGGATGTCATAGTCTCCCAGTCTGTTCCTGGCATGTTTAAGTCCCCTAACACCACCACCTTTCCTCTGCCCAGTCTGCAGTGTCTCCTAACATCTGCCACCAGACTGTCCTCCAGCTCCTCCGCCAGGGCAGGGGTCTACACCACCCTATTTTTACTCTCTTGCTCCCCCTTGTTGTCATGGTGACCCAAATCGCCCACGGTTCCCTCCGCCTCCTCTACTCCCCTATGTCAATGCAGTTTTTACTATCATTACACTCTCCTCCCCTTCCCCCTGTCCTTCCTGAACATAGTGTAACCCTCCAGGTTCAGGTCCCAGTCATGTCTTGCAGTGGCCCAAGTCTCAGTGACCACTGCCACATCCACTGCTCCCTCAGTTAACATCGCCTGGAGCTCAGGCATTTTATTGCCCAAGCTCCTGGCATTTAGCAGACTACCTTCCACCTTTCCTATAGTTCCATTTCCCTGCTCGTGTTCCCTGGGGATTCTGTTTTCTCCTGGTCTGCACTTTGCCAGTTGGTCTTTCCTGCAATCCTCCTGGTCCCCAGGGGGGTGGAGACAGAGTCCCTCCTTTATCGGCATCCCCTTGACTGCCTTTTCTCCCATCCCACCCCCCTTCACAAGTTTAAACCCCACTTTTCACCAATGAACCTCTATTTTCAACTTAAGGATTCCTCCTCCAAATTGAGATGTAGTATATCTCTAGCATACAGCTCCTTATCCTCCCAGGTCTGTCCCCAATCCCCCATCAACCCATACCCTCTGGCCTCACACCACTCCCTGAGCCACTGGTTTATCTCCCTAATTTTTCTTTTGTGTTCCCCACTAGCCCTTGGCACTGGCAGGATTTCTGAGAAGGAAACTGTGCATCCTATGTCATGACAGACCCTGGCGAGCTCCCTGAATCTTGCCTGAATCAGGTTTAGACCTGTCCATTAAGGATCTAAAACAAGGTTAAGGTCTCCCCCTAGGATCATGGGGAGTTGAATGAAGGGCGTTAGCGCCTCCAACAGTTTTACAAAGAAATCTTGCATGTCAGTGTTGGGGTCATAAACAGATCCTACCAAGATCTTTGTGTTTTGCAGCTTCCCTTTGACAAGGGCGTATCTACCCTCGTTGTCATGGATGACCTGAAGGGGGGTAAAGGGGACAGATCTGTGCACTAGTACCATAACACCTCTACTCTGCGTGCTGCCTTGTGAGGAGAAGACCATCCCCATTTGCAGACGTCTCATACTATTACTCTCCGTGTGGAGTAAGTGTGTCTCTTGTAAAAACACAATATTTGCTTTTACCACATCAACATGCTTCAGGATTCGATACTGCTTGGATTTCTGTCGTGCACCTTTAACATTCCAGCTTAGAAATTTAATAACCTTATTTGATGCCATGATCCTTTGTATTAACCTGGTACAATGATCTGCACATCCCAATCCGGTATCCCCAACTTCCAATCCTGAAGTCTTGTGGTCCCCCCACTTCTCCCCAGCCAAATAAAGCCCACAAGTAAAATGCCCACCCAATCCCCTCTAACATCCCCCCCAACATTGTGAACAAAACAACCCCAAAACCTCCCCCCCATCCCAGCCCATGCTATCATGGTCCATGACAACAGTACACACAGCCCGTTTCCACCGCCCTCCCCTCCCCACCACAACCCGCCTAACAGAACTTTTGACAACCCGCTATATAAACTATCCTCCCAGCATCACAACGATTCAACACTTTGAAGATCTAGTTGTCTTGAACTAATTCCTAAAATAGGATAATGAGACCAGGAAATGACTATAGCACCCCAATAGTTATCTTTCTTACCCCATCTCTATCAAACAGTTGACGTGTTTTAAAGTACAGACCCGGGCCATGTATCTTCCAACATAACTATTATGATGAATTGTGTTACCCAGCTTCAACTGAGTCATACGCAAACAATATTGGGCTAAACCCCCTTGTTTTCCTATTGTGCCCATATAACGGATGTTTTAACCCTGCTAAAGACACTAAATTATTTTCCAGCCATAGGATACTATACTAATATATCCAACACGTTAAACTCAAAAAATGTAATGTCTATATAACGTTTTTATGTGAATTGGTCCTTCTGTTGTAGGCTATTTGAGCAGCGGTACGATCTCTGGCTCCATCTGGTGGCGGATTGCAGAAATTAAGATACAAGTTTCTACTTTAATTAAGTCCTTAGGTAAGGTAATCTTTCCACTCCATAAAGCGGATAAACAGAAAAACCAAAACCGCTCCGGGTCTTCACCCCATTTCCGTGACATCCATGCACAAATAGACGATCGCTTATGCTGTTGAGCAGGCGTAACACCGCAGGGCGAAACAATGCTGAGAAGTGGTGGAAACAAACGGTCAAGAGAAGAAAAAGGAGAGTCCCGTTTTGTACAAGGATAAATTTCTCCATCCGTAGAACAGCTGACAAAGAAGGAGCCACATGGGACAATCACTAGTCCCCCACTAGGATCATAAGCCAAACGAGTAACTACAAGCCCCCAGATAACTATTAAGTGCCCCTAAATATGAAATAACCCCCTCTAGAAATCTCAGGAGTCCTTGAAAAGATCGGGAAGAGCTGTTTGGAGAGCAGTTGTAGCAACTTCCATGTTGTCGTAGGAATTCCAGTCCCCTGCTATCTGAACCTGAAATTTAGCAGGGTAGCCCATTTTAAATTTAATTCCCGCAGCGATTAATTTTTTAACAAGCGGGTGAAAGGATGCTCTCTTTTGCCGGACAGTTAGGGGTAAGTCTTGAGCTACCCTAATCTTTGTTCCTTCCCACTGCAACTCTTTTGTTTCTTTGGTTTTCGCTAAGAAAAGCTGCCTCTCTTGATAATTGAGGAATCAGAATATGAGGGTACGTGGGGGTGTGCCCTGTGGTGGTAATAGGCAGGCACGGTGGGCTCTTTCTGTGGTGTAGCAGGGTCCAAGCGGAGAGGACCTGCTATTTTTTCCACAAACCTCTGCACAAATTTAATCGGATCTGGTCCCTCCTCCTTCTCTATTAGACCGATAATCACCGCGTTATTGCGGCGACTTCTGCCTTCAAGGTCTTCCACTTTGGATTCTAGCTTGGCAATGCATTGTTTCATCTGGCCCAACACAGGTTCCATTCTTTCATTTCACCCCTCCAGTGACCGTATATATGCTTCGTTATCTGTGGTTCTCTGAGACAAATCTTCCAGTGGGCAGGTAATACTTTTGATCTCACCCGCTAATTCTTTCATTTCCACTTTGAAAGGATGGAATTCTTCCAAGAATTTGGCTAATGTAAGGGGTTCTTCCTCTGTGGTCCCAGTCGTGGAGATCTGGGATTGCTGTGAAGTCGTGGCCTTGGATTTTTCCGAGGCCTTCTCCAGCGTTGCCGGTGGGGTATGTTTTGGCGTAGCTTTACGCATTTCTATTTCCATCGAGACTTCTTCAGCATCTACACAGTCTTCCGGATTAGTAGGAGAGCAAAATTTCTTTAGAATTAAAACTGAAACTTAAATTTGGGTTGTTTAGGAGGAAGGGTGGTTGGAGCACTTGGAGAAAACAACTAGCTAGTGCTCTGCATCACGTGACTCCCATTAACCTTATTTCTTATCAATGTCCCTTTTTTTGCTGGACTGCATGAAGTGTTCATCATGTGGTTTGCATTGCTGGTATTGAATGATATGTCTACTGTAGCAGTCAGTCATAGTGGTTTGTATTGTTAGTATAGTATGGTATCTCTACTGTAGTCAGTCAGTCATATTTAATGTTTCTCTGTGCCAGACCTCTTAGCAAAGTCACATACAATTGTACCTTCCTCCAGTGGGTGATTGCATGTTTATGGGATCTAGGCTTGTCCAGGACAGCTGCACCTTGGTGAACTGTCACCACTGTAAATTCTACTTCCTGGAATGTTAGGGACCTAAACTCCCCCATCAAGAGTAAAAGGGCCCTGAACAGACTGAAATCCATGAGGGTAGGAGCTGCTCTGTGGAAGAAACTAAACTTACCTCCAAGAAGGCTGTTAAACTTCAGAGGAAATGGGTGGGTATTGAGGTCCACAGTAACACCCCCTACTCCAAAGCTGGGGTTTTGATCTTGGTACATAAGTGCCCTAAGTGGCAGGTGGAGTTAATTCTAAAAGCTATTCATGGTAGATGGGTTGCAGCTAAACTGTCCACTCCTGAGGGCACCTTCATAATGGTTAGTGTATACGTCCCAACCAGGCCTCTTCTCTTTTCTTCTCTTCCCTTAGGCACTCAGTTGCTACCATGGTGGATCCCTCCACCCCCATAATTATAGGTGGGGATTTCAGTCTCACTCTGGATGCCCAGCTAGACAGAAATTTTAGGAAACTGGAACCACAAGTCTGATCTTAGACTGAAATTTGGACATGATGGCATTATGTCCCTTAAAGATATTTGGCAACTTCACCATCCCCAAGACTGGGATCATTCATGCTTCTCTCCCATCCACTCCACCTTAAATAGGCTGAATTTTTCATAGATATCCCCATCGTCCACTCAGATGACTGCCTCTACCACCAATATAGTTCATCTATATCTGTTGGACCACTCTCCAGTAGAGCTAGTCCTCATTTGGGGCCCCCCTCCTGCACAGTCCTCCACTTGGCATCTGAATCCCTCCTGATGCAGGATGAGGATTTTGTGCAGTGGCTCAAGATGAAGGCCACTTCCTACTTCCAGTGGAATGATGCTGGGATACCAGTAGATCCACAGTTTGTGAGGCATTTAAGGCTATGAGCCATGACCAGATAATGGTCTATGTGGGTGCCAGACACAGAAAAAGGGAGAAGAAACAAAAGACCTTAGAAGCACAGCTTGTAGATAAGGAAAATATTTTCAAGACCACTTTAGATGCCACAGTAGACCCCATCCCTACTCGTTTACTTGAAATTAGGTCACTACAAATGTAACTTAACGTGCTAGCCAGTTGGAGAATAGAGCTGGAGATCATGCGGTTAAATCACAAATACTGGGAATAGAGAAACAAAACTGGCAAACTGCTGTTAAATGGACTAAGTAGGAAACATGCCAACATGTATATTAAGGGCCTTAAGGATCACATGACCATGAAGCAAACTCTGCTGGACTGCATTAACTCTATAATATGGATCTTCTACAACTGGCTCTATGACACTCAGGACACCATGAAGATGGTGAGGAACCCTCCACCCATCCAACTATAGACCCATCTCCTTGATCAATGCTGACTCCAAGATTCTGGTGAAGCCATTGCCATCTCATCTTGACACCCTGCTCCCCACACTGATACACCCTTCCCTGGTCAGCTTCATCAAGGAGAGGCTTAGTACTGATCATTACAGGTCCCACTTTACTCTGATGGCTCAGACTGGAGGTGCCCCCACCTTGGCAGCAGTGGTTGCCTCAGATTTTGAAAAGGCATTTGACTCAGGTGAGTGGGGACTTCCACCTCATCCTGGAGAGATTTGGTACTACTTTTGGCTTGGGTATGGATGTTGTACACTCAGCCCAGTGCCAGGCTTTTGACAATGTTCACATTCTTCCACCCTTTTTTGTTACACTGTGGGACATGCTAAGGCTGTCCATTATTGCCCCTACTATTCATGTTGGCTATAGAGCTCCTAGCACTGGCCATTAGCCAGCATCTTGTTCTTAAAGAGGACAAGAAATAATTTATAACTTGCAGCTGTTTATAAAGTTCTTAGTGTCAGAAATTGTTTACATTCCCCTAAAGTATCCATATTTAATTGTATCTGGATAAATAGTAACATGAAAAACTGTAGTATGCATTGTTTTGTTTTTATGGCAAGTTTTCTGTTACAGTTCTCTTCATGGAACCTGCGATCTGGAGTTTTAACTGTCATGGTTTGCGCAGAGAACCTTAAGCAAGGTTCTAAAAGGGCAATAGCTCATAATTATCATTCTGTACACAAACTGTGACATAGTAAAAACTCCAAACTACCAATTCCATGAAAAGAACTGTGTAATATGTTGTTCATGTAAAGAAAGCAACTTAAAGCACAGATTTTCATATCAGTGTTTATTCAAGTACAGTTAAATATGAATCATTTGGAGATATGAATTTCATAGTTTTAAACAAGAACATTATTAACTACTACCTATTAGCATAAATTGCCTGTCCTCTTTAAGGGTATTGAGATGGAATACCACGATTTTCATAGGATTTTTTATTTGGACAATTGCCTTGTGCTGTTAAGAGATGCACCTTCCAGCATCCCAGTGCTGTTGGAGCTCCTCTCTTTCTTTTATTCTATTGTAGCTCTAAGACCAGCCCTGGGAAGACGAACATCTTCCCTCAAGCTCCACCTCCAATCAAGCCAGGGTGTCCAGTCTGGGGCTCTAGTGGGTGCCAAATGGTATTTAATACTTGGACATCTGGATCCTCCTGAACACATCAGAGATGCTCGAGAGGAATATGGGGCCACTTTTAAAGCAGTTATGGGAAAAATGTGATTGTTGGAAATACCTTCACCTCTCTCTTGTGGGGAAATTCTCAGCTATAAAAATGGTCATTGTCCCTAAGTTGAGCCACTGCCTAGCTCACCTCACAGTTGAGATCTCCTCTGTATGGTTTAAGAAAATGGATATTTTGATTAGTGATTTCTGATGGGAAGGGAAACCCCCACCAGGTACAGTAAGGACAAACTAAGGGTGTACTGGAACAAGGGCGGCTGGTCACTGCCCTGGTGCTGTACATACTCCACAGCCATCAGGAGTGCACACACACTCCAGTGGCTGTTCACTCACCTGAAATTACCCCCCAGTGGCTTGAAATAGAAACAGGCCTCTTCCAGGGAATGCAGCAGTCTTTTCTTCTTTATACTTCCCTAAGAAACTCCTGGCAAAAGAGCCCCACCTTCTCTCTGTCATTGAAGGCCTGGCAGAGGTTGGAATTGTGGACTCACCACTCCCTAACCCCTAAACCACTCATTCCTGTCTGGGTCAACTGGGTGGGTGCAGTGTCCACTGAAAATTCTGGGAGAATAAGTGAATATCCAGTATTGCTGACCTCTTACAGCCTTCCTGATCACACCTAGACTCCTTTGCAAAAATCAGGAACAGGTATGGCCTTCCATCTGGGGACATCTGGAAGTTCCTTCAGATCCACAGTGCTATTGAGTCATTGCTGAAAAACTGCCACCCTCATTTGTCTCTTAGGCCTCATCCAGCTTTGGAGACTTGGCTAAAATCCCCACAGAAGGTGGCTGGCAAGATGTATAGAGTAATTGATGAGTTGTCAGACCCCTTAAAGCAGCAGTTCAACAAAAATGGGTTAAAAATCTGACCCCAACTTTTTTCTTGTTAATCAATGCCAGATGTCTTCCAGATTGTTTAGGTGGTAAAATTTTCAGTTTTCATTATCATTTAAGAATTTTATTAAAGTTTTAAAATTATTATTTTTCAAGAAAAAAAAGATAGCTGCCTTGTTTTTGCATAGAAATAATATTGAGGGCCCTAGGATGGTAAGAGTCCAGACACAAATTCAAATGTACACTACACAGCAGAGGGAACATCTAGAAACCCAAATAAACAGTTCTGTCAATATTTTTCATAACTGTGGCAGAAAATTAGCTTTTTGGAGTAACTTTTCTCATTGCACTGCTGCTTTAACTAGAGCCAAGCAGAAGTGGGAACAGGCACTAGGTATTCCTATCACTGAGGCGAGGTGGCAACAGTTGTGACAATTGGCTCATAAAACCTCTATAGATGCTAGGAGTGAGCTAATTCAAAATAAAGTGATGGACTACTGGTATATCACCCCATGAAAACTCAAAAAACTAGGCTTGATGTCTGCCAGTATCTGTTAGAAGTACCAACATTCTGTTGTAGACCTTTTCCATGTTGTCTGGTCATGCCAAAAAGTTGCTCCCTTTTGGTGAACTATCCATGGTCATTGCTCCTCCATTTTGCAAATAACCACTCCCCTGTATCCACCACTCTACATTCTGGGTCTATCTCTCCCTCAGGCAGTCTTATGCAGTCCACAACTGCAATGGCTCTTCCTAGTCATCATAGAGGCCAAAAGGGTAATCTTGCAGAGATTGCAAACTGACATAATGCCCTCAGGAGGACAGTGTCTCTCAGCTGTCCACACCCTAGCCAGTATGGCCAGACTGTCCCATTTTGCTAAGAAATCACTAGTAAAATATCAGATAGTGAGGTTCTCTTTTATAAGCTCTCCATTTGCTCATTCCAACCCCTCTTGATCAGTGGTCACAGTTGTACTCTTCCCAGGCACACCCCTTGATGTCTTTGCTCTGTATTATTGCTACTGTTGTATCCTTGTAAAGTTTCAATGTGTGTATGACTTACACATCCTGGATCATAGACTCATTAATGTGTATTTGAGATACCTTTGTTTTGCTGTATTGAGTCAAACTTTAATAAAAATTAATAAATGCAAAAAAAAATGCTGAAAGTTTTTAGTTAGCACCCCATGTAGGTAAATGGCACAATTTGCACTTATACTGCCACCCACTGATTCAGTTGCTGTGACAACTTAGGCTGCTTTAACACAGATGTAAAGTGCTAAATACTCACATGGTTAGTAGAAGATGCTGAAACCAAACCTGGCAGTGAATCAGATGAAAGCACAGAATCCCATAGAAAACCCTTTCCCACCTCACTCTGTGTTGTTTTCACCAAGCTCAAGTCTGCATGCTACATTATTAGTGTTATTATATATTTGTTATTATATCTGAGAGTTTTCTTTGAAAATTGCAATAGTTTTAAACAGTTTAGGAAGAACTCTAACAATTGCAAGAAATTACAGAAATATTGTATAGAATTGGTGAAAATTGTAGATTTTGCAATAACATTGTGAATGCAGTTTTGAAGTGGCCCTGCATATGAACATCCCAGACTGAGTGACATGAGGCAGGAGTATGCTGTCTGCATGTGAATGTACAGATGAGTCCACAGGACTGCAGGGAACTCTATTCTGGGATAAGTCTGGTTAGTCTGCAGTATGAGATGCACATAACTAATCCTACAAACACTCTATCTTGGGTAGGGTAAAACAGAAAATTAGGAAAGGGATTTAAGAAGACTAAAAAACAAACTACATTATTCTGTATTTAGCTAGGGAGGTACACCCTATCTAGTGCAGGACAAAAATAAACTAGGTAATGGATTTTTAAGTATTGGTAGAAAAGAGAAGCAATCACTGGCTGGACAAACAAAAGAACAGAACACAGGTATGACAAGGGGCTAGCCAGTTGCAGGGACTCTGGGGTGATCATCTCCTGTTCTGTGTTCTGGAGGGTGGGTCACTGTACCATTTATAGGAGGTTTGTAGACAGATCATTATGCAGAGCTTGTGGCTGCAGAGGATGAATTATTTTGACTGCGCAACAAGTTGAGCTGCAGTCTAAAAACACATCCTACACTCCCTACCCCCAGAGACCCACTGGCCCAGGAATTGAGGGTGGTGGGGGAGTGAGAGGGTGACACAAAGGCAAGCATGAGTACATCAGGGCCCTTTGGTAGGAACTGCAAACTGCTTTTCACCCCTGGAAGAGACATAGATACCTGGCTCCCCTCTGAGAGGCTGTGAGCCAGTTGCAAAGAAGGAAGGAACTGCCTGTGAGTGCAACACCCTGTTGCGGGAGGGGGGCTTGGATATAAGGCAACCAGCAGAGTTCTAATTGTTTGAGAGTCTATGTTAAGAGGTGTGGATTGTGTGATGTGCATAGGAGAGTGAAGCAAGAGATTAATCAAATGCCTACCAGGCACATCAGCTATTAGAGATGGAAACAGGATAGGGAGCTTGGTTAGCAGGATAGTGGGGGAAACAGGATCTTGATACACGTAGGTACCGATGATGTGGCAAATCAGAAACTAGAAGCATTTAAACTGAACTTCCACAAGCTGGAAGATAATTTGAGGGGAAAGGCAGTGTCCTTGACCTTTTTGGAGGTCCTTCCAGTGTGGTGTAAGGGGAAGAAATGATTGAGGAGAAAACAAGAGGCTTTCAATAAATGGCTGAAAGGCTGTCATCAAGAGGAAGGGTATCACTTTGTAGGAGACTGAGGGTCTTCTGGGACAGAAGGTTCATTAAGAATATGCCTTTCCCTTGACAAAAGAGGAAACCAGCACACTTGGGCAATAGCTGAATATCAATGTAGATGGACATTTAAACACAATGGAGGGCGACTTCTGCAACACAAATCCTTGAAGAAGATCCAAAAGGTGGTCTGTGTGAATGCCAGAGTGATAGGTCCTACATTCATACTACAGATGAGCCCTTTTTAAAAATATTTAGAGCCTTGTCTGTTTGTGTAAGGAAACAGAGGGAGGAGGTCAAGGAGGTATACCTAGTAAAACAGTGGAAAGTAGGCAAGAAAGTGAAGGAAGCAAAGGCACAGACAGAGGAAACAATCATCAAAGAGGGACTAGGAGGGATAATACTATCTTCAGATGTATAAGTGCAAAATCATGCATTTGGGGTGCAAGAACACGGGGAGGATTACATGATGGGGAGGACTGATGGTCACCAAACAGGAAATAGATTTGGGGGTAATCATATCTGATAGCCTATAGGTGGCCAAACAATGTGCCAAGGCTGTGGAGAGAGCCAGTGGGGTGCTGAGGTGCATAGAGTATCACCATCAGAAGGAGGGAGGTGGTGATGCCACTCTATATATCATTAGTGAGGCCTCATTTGGAATACAGTGTCCAATTCTGGAGGCTGCATCTCCGTAAGGACATAGACAGAGTGGAGGAAGTTCAAAGAAGGGCAACAAAGATGGTGCAGGACCTGCATCAAAAGTCATATGAGGAGAGAATGGGACACCTCAATATGTACTATATACCCTGGAGGAGAGAATAGACAGGGGAGAATGATAGAAACCTACAAATATCTAAAAGGCATAAATAGGGTACCAGAGAGTAGCATCTTTCAGAAAATGAGATATCCAAAAATGAGTGGGCATGACAAGAATTTGGAAGTGGGTAGACTAAGGGGTAGTGTGAGCAAATATTTTTCACAGAAAGGGTGGCAGATGCATGGCATAGACTCCCAGTTGAGATGTTGGGGGCAAACACAGTGGGAGATTCAAGCATGCATGGGACAGGCATAGAGAGACCCTAGCAATAGGAATAAGGTGGTAAATCTGGAGATCAGGTAGGGTCTGTGGCTTTTACAGTAGGCAGGGAAAATTGGCAGACTAGATGGGCCTAGCAGTCCTTATCTGCCATCAATTTTAATTTATAAGTAAGAAGAAGAAGAAAGGAAGGGGAATGATAATGAGGATTAAATATAGGCAGAGGCAGGGGACTGCACAGAAGAGGACCAAGAAAAAGCAGACATCCTAAGCAGATATCAGCTCAGTCTTCACATTGGAGGGAGGTGAGCAGACTATCAGGGAGTAGTATGAATTGGGAGGGGGGAGAGGTGGACACAAGTCTGTTTTCATAGGAAAGAATCTAGAAGGGATTTGCAGCTCTAAATATGTACAATGCTATGGGACCAGACAGGATCACCCCAAAGGTTCTAAAAGAACTCAGGGAACTGCTAGTTGTTCCACTGTCAGACTTGTTCAACAGCTCACTGGAAACAAGCATGATTCCAGAGGATTGAAGAAAAACTGATATGATACCTCTAAATATGAAGGATAGCATGGAGGAGGCTAGCAACTATAGGCCAGTCAGTTTTACTTCAGTGGTGGGTAAGTAATGGAAACCCTGCTAAAGGAAAGACTGGTACAGTATCTTGAATTCAATGGGTTGCAAAACCACAGGCATCATGGAAGAACAGGAGGTGGTCCATGCCAAGAAATCCAATAGATTTCTTTCTCTGGTTGACCGGAAAAATAGATCAGGAGAGGGCAGCAGGTGTGGCCTGTTTAGACTTCGGCAAGACCTTTGACACTGTGCTATATAGAAGGCTAATAAAGAAACTGAGCAGCCTAAGGGTTGAACCGAAAGTGGTGAATTGGGTTATAAGCTAGTTAATGGATGGGAGACAGAAGTGTTGTAAATGGCATTCATTTGAATGATGAAAGCATGATCATTGAGGTGCCAAAGGACTATGTACTGGGATTGGTGCACTTCAATGTCTTCATAGGAGACAACTGGAAAGAAAAGGAAGGTATGCCTTCTTGCAGATGATATAAAAATCTGCAACTGGGTGGATGCTCAGAAGGGGTGAAGAGATTGTGTATGGATCTTGGAAAACAGGTGGAGTGGTCAAGAATATGGCAGTTGGGGTTCAATGCCAATAAGTGCAAAAATAATGCACCTGGGGCATAGGAACCCAGATGCTGAGTATAAGATGGAAGGGGAGAAACTAACAGTTGCTAAGCAGGAAAGGGACCTTGGTGTTATTATATATGATGACCTCAAAGTGGCAGAGCATTGTGTCAAAGCAGTAAGTAAGGCTAGTGGGATGCTGGGATGCATTGGGAGGGGTAGCTCCAGCAGTGGGAAGGAGATGGTGTTGCCACTTTATTGCTTGTTGGCATAACCCCACCTGGAGTATTGTACCCAGTTTTGGAGGCCACGCCTCAAAAAGAACATAGACAGGATGGAGACATCCAGAGGAGGGCAAATAAAATGGTGCAGGAGTTGCGTGATAAGCCTTATAAGAAGAGACTGAGGGATCTCATCATGTACAACCTGGAAGAAAGGAGAGCAAGAGTGGAAAAGACAGAGACCAAGAAGTATCTCACTGACATGAGCAGGGTGCAAGAGGGAAATCTCTTTCAAATGAGAAATAGCACGAGGATCTGGGGCAAGTGATGAAGCTGGAGGTGTATGACAGGGAGATCCTGCCACTCTTGAGGACCAATCTTTTCTTCATTCTGGGCACCCCTCACCTTTCTTGACTATGCTATAGTGTTCTCTTTAATTTTCTTTTTCCCTCTCAGGTCCTTGTACAGGGAGGTTATTGTTGTGACCTCCGAACTGATGTAAAAGAACAGGCTGTGTTCCTCATTGCTGGATTTAGTACACAATGGCACTATGTTCATAAAATACCTCAATGTATATATCTTACATGTATGAAACCTGTAAATGTTGAAAATACCATGGCAGTAGGTGTTTTTGATAAAGGTAAAAAGTACTAGGTGACTATTATAGAAATTAAGCTACCAAGGCAGAGATATCAGAAAAAAAAACTGCTGTGTTGTTAAATGCATGTAAATTGCAAATTGTTTGAGATGCCCTTTTGGTACCATGCATTCCTGCTGTAAACTGAGCCAGTCTGAAATTTCATGGTGATTTGCATGTACATCCCATGATGCTTTGCATTATTGGGGTATGTGTGATGTTGTGTTTCTTTGAAACTTGGCTTTATTGCCAATGCCCTTTGGGGTAACCCTTGCTTCACTGCTTCTGCACTGAAGTTCTTTGCCCTTAGCTTGTTTTTTTTAATTTATTTGAGCCCTCCACCACCACCCAAGCAAACAAGTCAAACATAGGGATGAAGCAGTTTTTCACTAAAAAGTTAGATCAGTAGATGCTGACTAAGTGCAGTGGAAGGACATGCATAGTCTGTTGCTGCAAACTGATGTATTGAAGAAGGGATATGACATTGCTGAAGGTTATCTGCTGTATTTTAAATAAACATCACGCAGAGATTGTGTATTGAACCTGAAGTTCTGCATCTGGTCCATCTGTGATCCCAAAACCCCTCCACAGACTTGGTGTCAGAAGTGAGATGACTTGCTGGAAATGTTTGGACTGGCCTAAGAGGGACATTTTCTGGTGGATATTGCCCAGATATCCTAGGTGGACCAATACACCAGAAGTTCCCAGAGGACAACCAGGAGAAGAAAGTCCATGGAGTTCTGACCAGAACCATGGCTGACAGATGAAAAGAAGCTTCTGCCTGGACTGGACCTCTGAGCTTGGAGGAAGGCCAAGCCTGAAAATGACAACGAGATGGAAATGAATGAGAAACTACCATGGGGTTGAGGAAAAACGACTACACAGAGAGACAGAGCACTGCTGCCAGGTGCTGAAGAGGTCCCTGCCAAAGAGTTTAGATAAAGAATCAGATGAGTATTTTTCATGGGCTCAGCTGGAGGAGGACTCCCTGACTGAGCAGGATATTCCTTTGTTGCCTGTGTTCCCAGAATGTTACCCATTGGAGGTCAGAGATGCAAGTATGGAACTTAAATGTGGGACCCCAGATAAGACTGTGCCTAGTGACTTTGTGCTGGGGTTGAAGACTCCAAGCAAGCAAGAAGATGCCTATGAAGCTGAAGGGACTTTTTCTTGTATTAATACAGCTAAATCTATTGGCAGTATTGACTGGGGTATACTGCAGGCTAATGATGCTAATGTTGCCAAACTGTACTGTACCAATAGTCTCTGTTGAGAAATATGTTAATGCCTCAGTGTAAGGCATGATGATATCCACTGTTTTTATGATGGAATGTTTTTCATTAATAGGGACCCTGAGATGGAGCTTCTAAAGATGGATGGGTGGAAGCTCCATCGCATCCTGGGACAGGAAGGTAGGAAGCAGTCTGAGATAACTGCTTCCCTCTTAAGTGGGGGATATGTGACAGATAGATCCTGCCACTCTTGAGGACTGACCTTTTCTTAAATCTGTTGCAACAGTTCTTCTATTTCTTAGCCTAATCTGTCCTTTACAATTTCTAGTCTAGAAGTTTGGCCACTTCAGGGCACCCTCCTCCCCTTTCTTGACTATGCAACAGTGTCCTCTTTAATTTTCCTTTTCCCTCTCAGGTCCTTGTACAGGGAGGTTATTGTTGTGACCTCCAAGCTAATGTAAAACAACAGGCTGTGTTCCTCATTGTTGGACTTAGTATGCAATGACACTATGTCATAAAATACATTGACGTATATACCTTATGTGTATGAAACCTGCAAATGTTGGAAATACCATGGCACTAGGTGTTTCTGATAAAGGTAAAAAGTACTAGGTGACTATTAAAGAAATTAAGCTACCGAGGTAGAGATATCAGAAACCTCCTGTTGTGTTGTTAAATGCATGTAAATTGCAGATTGTTTGAGAGGCCCTTTTGGTACCATACATTCCTGCTGTAAACTGAGCCAGTCTGAAATTTCATGGTGATTTGAATTGTAATCCCATGATGCTTTGCATTATTGGGGTATGTGTGATGTTGTGTTTCTCTGAAACTTGGCTTTATTCCCGGTGCCCTTTGGGGGTAACACTTGCTTCACTGCTTCTGCACTGAGGTTCTTTGTCTTTAGCTTGTTTTATTTTATTATTTAATCCCCCTACCACCCAAGCAAACAAGACAAACATAGGCATTAGGTCTTTTTTCACTAAAAAGTTAGATCAGTAGATCAGTGAGTCAGTATGTGCTTATTAAGTGCAGTGGAAGGACATGTATAGCCTGTTGCTGCAAGCTGATGTATTGAAGAAGGGATATGCCATGACTGAAGGCTATCTCTGCATTTTAAATAAATGTCACAAAGAGATTATGTGTTGAACCTGACATTCTGTGTCTGGTCCATCTGTTATCCCACAACCCCTCCACAAGGTGGGGTATTTAATAGAGATGTGAGGAAATATTTAATCACTGAAAGGGTGGTTGACCCCTGGAAGGGACTGCCAGCAGAAGCAGTGAAGGCAAACATAGTGGGGTTGGGGGGCTACAAGTGTATTTCAAAATGGGCAGGGATACATTTTAAGGTATGTAAGTGAAAAAAGGAAAACCAGGGGTGGGATTGTAAGGTTAAACAGAAAAGGGGGGGGGTCTGTGCAGAGGGGGACCAGGGAAAGGCAGACATATTGAACAAATACTTTTGTTCAGTGTTCACAGATGAAGGAGAAGGGTGGCCAGAAAAAAGGAACAGAAGCTTTGGAAGGAGGGAAGTGAACACTTGTCCATCTTCTGAGGAGAGAGTCCTGAAGGGACTTGATAATCTGAAGGTGGACAAAGCAATGGGGAGAGATTGGATGCATCCATGGGTACTTAAGGAGCTCAGGGAGGTGCTGGTTACACATCTGACAGTCCTCTTTAAAAGCTCACTGGACACAGAAGTGGTTCCAGAGGACTGGAGGAGGGTGGCTGTAGTCCCATTACCCAGAAGTGTTAGCAGAGGAGAGGCTGGCAGTTATAGGCCAGTCAGTCTAACATCTGCAGTGGGAAAAATAATGGAATCACTGCTGAAGGAAGGATTCTGGAATATCTTGAATCCATTGGATTCCAGGAACCCAAGGCAGCATGTGTTTATGAGGGGGAGGTCATGTCAAATGAATCTGATAGATTTCTTTGACTGGGCAACAGAGGAGCTAGATCAGGGTGGAACAGTGGACATGGCCTATCTACAGCAGATTTCAGTAAGGCTTTCAACACCATTCTACATAGGAGACTAAGAAGTAAACTGGGTTGCTTTGAAGTGGGTCTAAAAGTGGTAAACTGGACAAGAAATTGTTTAGGGGATAGGCGACAGAGGGTGGTGGTAAATGGAGTTCACTCTGAGGAAGGGAGGGTGGACAGCAGGATGCCTCAATGATCAGTGCTGGGACTGGTTCAATGTCTGTATGAGTTACATTGCAGAGGAGCTGGAAGGAAACTCTTCCTCTTTGCAGATAACACCAAAATCTGCATTAGGGTGGACACTCCAGGGAGGGGTGTTGAAAGGATAAGCAGAGACCTGAGAAAACTAGAAAAGTGGTCAAGTGTATGGCAGCTGGGTTGCAATGAAAAATAATGCAGTTAGGGCCAGAAACCCAGGGTCAGAGTACAAAATGTTTAGAGGGGTATTAATGACTACCAAGCAGGAAAGAGAGCTAGGAGTATTCATATCAGATGACTTAAAGGTGGCAAGGTAGTGTGACAAGGCAGTCGAGAGGGCTAGTGGGATGCTGGGGTGCATAAGGAGGGGTATCACTTGCAGAAAGAGGGAGATGGTGTTGCCTGTGTCTAGATCTATGGAAAAAGTCCACCTAGAGTACTGTGTCCAGTACTGGAAACTGCATTTCCAGAAGGCCATAGGAAGAGTGGAAGAGCTCCGGAGGAGTGCAACTAAAATGGTGCAGGATCTGCATCAAAAGGCCTACAAGAAGAGACTAAAGGAACTCAATACGTACACCCTGGAATAGAGGAGGGAGAGGAGAAGATATGATGGAGACCTTTAAATACCTCATGGGGGGAAGTATTTTTCAGAAAAAAAAATTATTAAGCACAAGGAGACATGCTATAAAGCTGGAAGGTGGTAGAGTCAGGAGAGATGTGAGGAAGTAGATCTTCACAGAAAGAATGGTGAATTCCTGGAACAACATTCCAGCAGAGGTGCTAGGGGTGAAACAGTGGTGAGGTTCAAGAATGCATGGGATAGGCACAAGAGAATCATACTAGTAAGGAAAGTGGAGGGGAAAAGAGCTGTAGATCAAGTACAGTCTGTGATAATGATGTATGTAGGTAAAATGGGCAGACTGGGTGGGTCAAGCAATTCTTGTCAGCCATCTATTTCTATTTTTCTATGTTCTATGTTACTGTGTAACCCAGGCCCCCTGCAAACAAATGTGGTCCCCAACCCCCACTGCAGTTCCTAATGGTCTCATACTCTATCATATTAATATTCACTGCCTTCCCCCCAAAACTGACCTTATTAGGGTATGGGTGGCCCAGACCTCCCGATGTACTGTTATCCTATGAAGCCTGGCTGTTAGCCAAGGTTCACTCTAGATATTGCTCTTCCTGAGTTCTCTGTCTACAGACATTATAGAGGTAAAAGGGATGGGAGGGGTCACCTTTTACATATCTTCTTTCTTAAATTTTACACTTAATTTACAAGATGCTGTGCCTAGGTCTCACAAGCTAATTTGTGGCACATTTACTTTCCCTCAGTGTACCCCTCTGATCATCACAGCCATCTATTGCTCCCCAGGGAAGGGTGGAGATGTAGTAGTTGTTATTTTTTCAAATTGCCTCACTTGACTCAACTTTTCAAATGTGCACATTATAGATGAGACAAAGTTTTAATTCACTAGCAAACTTCTGGCGAAGCTGCCAAATTCACCTCTGTGGAGCAATCCACAAAGATTTCCCATAGGCTTGGAAATTCACCTAGGCAACTTCTCCAGTAACTTCACCAATCACGGATTTCACTGTCAACTTCTCCTTACTCCCTCCTGCCCACAAACTTCTCCTTACTCCCTCCTGCCAATAATTTCTCCTTGGACCCTCTTGCCCAAAACTTCTCCTTATGCTCTCCTGCCCATAACTTCTCCTGACTCCCTCCTGCCCATAAAGTTCTCCATACTCCTTCCTGATCATAACTTCTCCTTACACCCTCTGGCCCATAACTTTTCCTTACACCCTCCTGCCTATAACTTCTTAGATATATCTCCTGCCATAACTTCTGCTTACACCCTCTTGCCCATAACTTCTCCTTACTCCCGCCTGCTCATAACTTCTCCTTACATATCCCTCCTACCCATCAACTTCTCCTTACTCCCTCCTACCCATAATGTCTCCTTACATATCTTTTCTGACACAACTTCTCCTTACGCCCTCTTGCCCATAACTTCTTACGCCATCCTGCCCATAAGTTTTCCTTACTCCCTCCTGCCCATATCTTTTCCTTACTTATCTCTTCTGCTCATAACTTGTCCATATGCCCTCCAGCCCATAATTTCTCCTTACTCTCTACTGCCCATAACTTCTTCTTACATATCTCTCCTGCCCATAAAGTTCTCCTTACACCCTCCAGCCCATAACTTCTCCTTACATATCTCTCCTACCCATAACTTTTCCTTACTCCCTCCTGCCTACAACTTCTTAGATATATCTCCTGCCATAACTTCTGCTTACACCCTCTTGCCCATAACTTCTCCTTACTCCCGCCTGCTCATAATGTCTCCTTATATATCCCTCCTACCCATCAACTTCTCCTTACTCCCTCCTGCCCATAATGTCTCCTTACATATCTTTTCTGACACCACTTCTCCTTACGCCCTCTTGCCCATAACTTCTTATGCCATCCTGCCCATAAGTTTTTCTTACTCCCTCCTGCCCATAACTTTTCCTTACTTATCTCTTCTGCTCATAACTTGCCCATATGCCCTCCAGACCATAATTTCTCCTTACTCTCTCCTGCCCATAACTCTTCTTCTTACATATCTCTCCTGCCCATAAAGTTTTCCTTACTCTTTCCTGCCCATAACTTCTCCGTACACCCTCCAGCCCATAACTTCTCCTTACATATCTCTCCTGCCCATAACTTTTCCCTATGCCCTCAGGCCCATAACTTCTCCTTACTCTCTCCTGCCCATAACTTTTCCTTACATTTCTTTCCTGCCATAACTTCTCCTTACACCTTCCTGCCCATAACTTCTCTTTACTCCTGACTGCCCCAAACTTTCCCTTACATATCCGTCCTACCTATTACTTCTCCTTATACCCTCCAGCCCATAACTTCTCTTTAGTCTGTCCTGCCATAACATCTGCTTATGCCCTCTTGCACATAACTTCTTCTTATGCCTCCTACCCATAACCTCTGCTTACTCCCTCCTGCCAATCAGATCCCCCAAGACCACACTCAAAATGATCAATGGTCGTTCTTTACAGAACTTCTCAATGCTTGTTTTTTTGTATAGCTTCTCAAACACAGACTGGAGCATAGTATATGAGTCCTCACGTCTTGAACATGCTAGGTTGCATTTCTGTTCTATTGTCCTGTTGGTTTGTAATACCCATGATCCTACAAATAAGGAGAGTAAGGGGTGCACACCTACTCTGGGTTTACTTTGAAATTATTAACTTATTTAAAAAGAGGGATGCCACCTTTTCTACCCATAAGGCATTTGCTCCTGTTGATAAACAACACTTAGACAGGCTCAGGAATCTCTGTACCAGGACTCTTAGGAAAGACAGGGAACATATTTTTCATTACAAATTTATCAGAGATTCCCCATCCACCTCCAGATTCTGTAATATAGTAAATTTGTTCCAGCACTTTCACTTTACCTCTGGGTTTAGTAGCCTCAGGGGCACCACTGGAGAAGTCATAGATCTTGAATGCCGTAAACACTAAATTTGTTGAAGATCCACAGGTTATTGCCCCTACCACCTATTGGCTGCAACTCCAGCCCTCTGCATGTAACCCCCAACCCTAGCAGTTCAAGTTTTGCCTTCTCCCACATCACTGCTTCTGAGGTCCTCCATGAACTATTACACATTAAGCCAAAATCTTGTTCTGGGTATGATGGCATTTTCCCTAGATTTCTGAAACTGGCTGTCCTAGTAATTGCTGCCCCTCTGGCTCACACTTTTAACTGGTCCTTTTCCTCTTGGGTTTTCACATCACTGAGGAAACACACTATCATGATCCCCCCCTTGACAAAGGTGGACCCTCAAACTCATCTGCAAATTACCTACTGATCTCCCTACTCCATGTTCTCTATGCAGGAGAGTGAACACAGCTGAAGGGATAAAGGACCTACAGGATGATCTGGAAGAGCTGGGGAGGTGGTGCAGGATCTGGAAGCTTGGCTTCAATGCCAAGAAATGCAATGTTATGCACACTGGAGCCAAATATCCCAGGACAGAGTATGACCTGGGTGGAGTCCAGTTATCTGCATCAGAGGAGGAGAAGAACCTGGGAGTGATGATCACTAGTGACCTGAAGCACTCCACACAGTGCAAGAAAGCAGTAGCAGGGGCAATCAAGATGCTGGTATGCATAGCTAAGGGGATCAGTAGTAGGAGAGAGGGGGTTATACTACCCTTGTACAGGTCACTGGTGAGGTCACATCTAGAGTATGAAGTTCAGTGGTGATGCCCACACCTCAAAAAGGACATTAACTTGCTGAAGAATGTCCAGAGGAGGGCTACAAAGATTACACTGGGTCAGCAAGGTAAGGCATATGAAGAGAGGTTGAGGGCACTGAACATATACTGCCTGGAGGACAGGAGAGAGAGAGAGGGAGAGAGAGGGGGAGGACATGACTAGGACCTTCAGATACTTGAAAGGGATGAGTAAGGTAGATAAGTAGGTCTCTGTAAGCTTACTAACAACCATAACACGAGGGGGAACATCCTTAATCTGGAGGGGGAAGGTTTAGGAGGGAGATCAGGAAGCACTTCTTCACAGAGATGGTGGTGGACACTTAGAATGTGCTGTCAGAATATGTGGTCTCATTGAAGACAGTGGGCAGTTTCAAGAGAGGCTGGGACAGTAATAGAGGGAATGTAAGGATCATAAGTAGGGAGGATGGGAGGAGTGGGGAGCGAGGAAGAGACAGTAGCTAAAGTTGTGGACCCTGCAGTACAAGCAGATTAGATAAACCAAATGGCCTTCTTCTGCTGGCTTCTTTGTATGTTTGTATGTTTTCAACACAGTCCTTGAGAAACTGATCACTAGGCAGCCATTAAACTTTAAATCTGTGCACTGTTTCTTTTTCAACTACCAATCTGGGTTTTGAGCAGCTCGCTTAACAACCACCTCCCTTTTAGGACTCACAAACTTTATTCTGTCTGGCAAGAACAATGACCTGCCAACCAGTGTCATTTTCACAGATCTGATACAAGCTTTTAAGATGGCAGATTGCACTCTTCTTCAAATTGAACTCATTGCCTCTAGTCTTATTTGTTCTCTTCTCTCCAGGTTCTCCTCTTACCTTTCTGGAAGCACTCCATCTGTCTCTCTCTTGCCCTCTTTGACCTTAGGCACATCAGTATAGTGTCTTTCAAAGCTCTGTTTGGTGCTACTCCTTTTCAATATTTTTGTTGAATGGCCTACCAGGGCCTGTAAAATTCTGCAATACCCATTATAGATAGATAGAAAGATAGACAGACAGACATATAGATGTAAATGACAATATTTTGTATACAGTTCTAATGGTCACAGTCCCTCTGTTATCTGTAATGCCCTGTAATATGATTTTTGCATACTGTCTGCCTGCTTCAAATTGAATATTTTAGCTCTAAATCATTCAAAAAGCATCTCCATGCTCTTTGGAATTAAAAAATAAAAATCTGTCGGGCTGTAACAACCTCATCATTAAAATTTTTAGTTATTACTTTGTGACTTTGTGATAGACTATAAGTGCTTTGGCATACAACTTAAAGGAGTACTACAGTCAGAGTTTGCAAAAACATATGTTGTACAGAGTGTTTTATTTATGTGTGTAGACCTTGTGTGTCCTCTGCTTAGTTTGCTAATAAGTTTTTTCTATATTAGTCTGCTAGTTATATAGTAGTTTTATGGCACCGGTGATCTCCATCTTAGCAGGGTGTATTGCTCTTCTTTTCTTCAATGCCTCCTATCCCACATGACAGTGATGAATCCAGGACAACACATGTTTTTTTGCAGATTTTGACTGTAGCACTCTTTTAATCAATCTCTGGATTTGTCCTCACATATCCAGTCACTGGTCTCAAAGTCATACAGAAGAGTGGGAGCCCTCTGTTGGGTAAGGCACTGCCATACTCAAGATGTGGGAAAGTGTCTGGTTAAGCATATAACTCTATCAATAATTAACTTTGGTGATGTGGTATATGACATTGCCCCAAAATGCCAGTCATCAAAATACGATACCCTATTTTCATATACATTTTTTATGTCCTGGCTGAGGCAGGTAGGGTTCCCTTCAGCCCTGTCCCTACTGATCCCAACTATCCCTCACTCCCCAGCCTTACCTGTCGGCTTGGTTAACCTGCACAGTTTGCCCCCTTTGTGGGATCAGGAGGGGGAAGGCAATCCTGCCTTACCCCAAGACATATATCCAGCATCCTGGTCAGTAGGGTCCTAGCAGTAGAACAGGTGGGGTTCAGTGTGCACAGCATCTTGTATGCATGCCTCATCTACCATTTTCCAATTTTTTCCCCTATACCTCACTCTGGGGCAACAAGCTGACATATGTGTGTGTGGAGACATGAGTTGGCTTGGGAAACCTGCAGCTCCATCCTCTGATGTTGCTCACTGGAACCATACTACCATTAGGCCTCCACCTGGTGGCAGTCATTTGACACACTCTACCATCCTCACCCTGAGGAGTAGAGATGTTGCAAATTAGCACTTTGCAGGCAAAGTTTGGGCAAAGTGCCAAAAATTCACACTTCCTGGAGTTTTGTGAAGCTTCCCCACACCTGGGAAACTTCGACTTCACCTGAATTGCAACGTTTTTGCTGTGAAAAGCATAATTTTGCCCATGAAGATCAGAATTTGTTGGAAACTTTATGCACTTCATGGTGAATTTCCACACTTCATGAGCCATATGTTTCATGAATTCGCACTTCATGAATTCCATGAAATTCATGAATTAATTCATGGAGTGCATTTTGGGGATGTTGCCCATCTCTACTGGGGAGAGGAAAGCAGTCTTACAGATGCTTAATCTCCCTCCCAGCTGACTCCCAGCAACCGGAGATCACTCCTGATCCAGGGTCACCAGCATGTGGAAGGTGGCGCCACCACCGCGAAACTGGGCTGGCTTAACTTGATACCCTATTTAATGACCTCTGTAGGTTTATCCTTCACTGTCCTATGCAGACACATCACTGCATGTTGTATGATTGCCTGAACTGACCTTCACTGAGGGATAGGTGGGTACAGCATCTGGCACTTTTCTTAGTTTCAAGTACTGGTTAAATAGGTACTGGTTAAATCAATTCCCCATTACCAAGCACCCTACTCATCCCTGTTTCTTCTTTCTGACATCACCTTCACTCCCACTTGAGTAATAGATTCTTTGTTCCTAGGTGGGAGTTGAATTCTGACTAACTTGCCTTCAGCCATAAACATCTGCAGGCAGCAGGTCTGCCCATGCAGTGGTTGGATTTCTGCTTATGATGCCAACAATATGAGTTCAGATACATGCACGGGGAGTCAGAGAGCTGGCTGGGGGAGGAGGATTGAGCATCTGATGGACTGTTCTCCTCTGGGGGGTGGGTTGGGAAGTACACAGTCTGTGACTGACTCCTAGTGGAGGCTGAGTGTCAGTGCAGATGAGGAAGCCGGGCCTGGAGACTCCCGCAACCACCAGACTAATGACATGGCACTGCTCAGAGGGTTATGGTGGGGACTCCTCTAGTGGCCCCGCCCCAGAGTGCAATCTGGGGTGAATGCCGACGGAGGCGAGTGAGGTCCCAGGGGGATGAAGAGAGGCAAGGTGAGGAGGGCAGAGGAATCACAAAAAAATAAATAAATAAACATCTGCAAGCTTGGAGCAACCTTTCCTTGGGTAACATCCCACCTGCCAGCATTGTGTCTGACAAACAGTTCCTCAAATTTTTTATTGTATCTTACTGTGGCTGTACCTAATGATGTATTTATGTTCCTATGTTGTACTAGCTGCTCTAGATGCTTCACTCATTCTGGTTATTATTCCAGTACATATGTAACCCAGTACTGGGCTTGTACAATTGTTATACTGCTGTTTACTCTTTATATTGTGTCACCTCACTCCTAGTCACATTTGTAAACAAGATTATTATTTTATCTCTGCATGATATCAGAGACATTTCCAATAAATAAATAAACACATAATGAAGAAAATAAATAAACAAGGACAAGGCAATGCTTGACTTTAAGAAATAAAATATGTATAATTATAATAGTCTTTCAGTAAATCTTTCAAGAGTAAAAAGACTTGTATAGCTTAGGGAAATCATCCCTTTTGTTACTGATAATATGCAAAATTTTAGGTTGAAGGGTAGAAGAATTTTGTAGAATACAGACTATTAACGGTGTTCTCAATTAATTCTGACCTTTGAATCTCTATTTGATTGATACATCCTGGGTGGCTTCCATGTTTTTTCTCTTGTTTCTGAATTTACATAAAATTTTCTTCCTGAGACATTGTCCACATGAACTTCCCATAGGTCCAGCAGCACTTGGACCGGAGGACCAGACGGACTTGGTGGCTCCAGTTTCAGCTTTAAAGTATCTGCAATAAAGTAATAAGACAGTTTAGGGTAAACTACAGTCTAAAAATAAAATAGTTGTGATATTAATTCAGAACCATATACCAAGCTTTATTGCAACCAACCGTATAGATACACACACAGCTGAGCCAGTCATGTTGTGACACTATAACTTGCAGCAAATGGCATGTCACAAAATACTGCAGTAAAAAAGGGCTTAATTACCTTTGAATGACATTGTTCCCTGCAGCATACTACAGCATTGTGTGATACACTGCAGCATTACTGCGCATTGCATCTTGGTTGGTGCAGCTGTATAGATATATATTAGTTTCAAAAAACTTTGTTAATGCATTAGTTAGGGTTTCCACAATAAAAGTAGGGAATTGAGGTGTTAGGGTTTCACCCTAACAACCCACCCCTTTCCTGTGGAGACCAGGAGGTGGTGGGGAGGGGGTGGCACAGGGGTCACCAACCCTAACACTCACCACATTCTATTGTAAAATAAGTTGGGTGGCAACGGTATAGGAGAATGGGGTTAGTGTTAGGGTTGGCGACCTCAGTATCACCCCCTCCCCCAACACCTCCTGGTCTCTGCAGGACAGGGGTGGGGAGTTAGGGCGAAACCCTAACACCTCATTTCCCTACTTTTGTTGAAGCAACCCTAACTAATGCATTAACAACATTTTTGCAACTAATTTCCTTCCTTTGTGAGGTAGCATAATAGTATCCTCATTTTACTGTGGGAGTGCAGGGTCCTTTGAACCCTGCGCTCCCATCCCCTCCATCCAGATACTATAACAGTATCCATATGTTATGGTGGAATCCCTCTATCAAGGTAGTACAACTGTATCCATATGTTACAGTGGGAGTGCAGGGTCCTTCACACCCTGAGCTCCCATCCCTCCATCAGCATAGTACAACAGTATCCATATGTTATGGTGGAAGTGCAGGGTCCTTCGCAGCCTGCACTCCCATCCCTCCATTGAGACAGTATACAGTAACACTATCCTTATTTGAGCCCAACTTTTCAACATTGCCTTTTTATGACCTCACCACATGTACTCAGCACAGCAAATTTTCAAATCCCTGCCAAAACGTAATTCTATGCAACTGCAACGTCATTCAATGCTGCATGTGCAAAATCACATCTTGGACAGGATTTGAGAAATGACAGCTGTGACACACATCAAGTGGAGTATAAAGAAGAATATGCTGGAAATACGGGGTGAAAATATTGAAAATGTACCAAGTTATGAGCATGCATAGTGAGATTATGCCAAATGCCCATAACACAAAATTTTTACCCAAATGTTCAACATAGCCTTCTTATGACCCCTCTTGATTAACAATGTGACTGTCATTATGCAAATCCTACTGGAAAGGTGATTTTGCCAAGTGACAACGAAATCACTTTTCTGGCAAGAGTTGCCTAATGGCAGTCATATTGTTCAGGAGGTGGGGATCTAGAACTCCATGTTGAAAATGTGGGACCACAATCTTTAAAAATGGCAAGTTATGGCTGAAAGTTGACCCTCCCACCATTGAAATACATATGACCACAATTACCTAAGTTCAGATTGCAGTAGCCGGATTCAGCAGCAAGATGTGTTTTCATTGCGGGAGTGGGTGTCAAACCAGGGACCTCCTTAGGTGAGTGGCAGTCTGGGGGGATGTCAGGGGGTGTTGGAAGGTAGGTGCACAGTGGGGGGTCAGGGGTACGGGCGCGATCGGTGATGGACAGTTTTCTTCTTTACAGAGCAAATGGCTGCAAAAGACATCAAGGAACGGTTTTCTACATTTCAGGAAAAAAAAGGAAGAACAGAAACAGATGGAACCACTGCCACCAATGATAACTGGGGTAATGGAGGACAGGGGGTACCACTGGACATCAGGGAGATGTGGCAAGTACCAAAAAAATATATATATATATATATATATATAAAATGGTAGCATGGTAGTGCTACCATAGTTAGGTTGAGGAGACATTTACATGTTAAACCTAAAATTTTGCACCTTAATAACTTTAGAACTGTTCAACAGATTTGCCTGAAATTTGGAATACAAGATCAAGAACCATAGGTCTTGGGATCTGCCAAGTTTCGTACTGTTCAGATATACAGCTGCGGAGTTATTAAGTGTGATCTGCACGTGCGTTTATGCTTTTTTGGAATTCTTTGGTCATCTCTAGAAGTCTCACAGTCCAAAATCTTCAGGGAACATGCGGCCGGGTTCCCCGATGTGCCTTTTGAAGATTTTGTGAAAAAATATTAAACGGTTCAAAAGTTATTCGAAAAACAAGTTCCCATTATAAGTCAAAGGGAAAGTTAACAAAAAGTTCGACAGTGTTGCAAATGCAGTTTTTACTTTCGCAAATGGCCCTTTTACTGTTGCAAATCCACCATTTTGTTTTTAGTTGATGATCAGAAAAATGCTTGGCATTTAAAGTTTGGACCCTCTAGCAACCAAATTTGTTTTGTATTCACCTAGTCGAACACTGAGGATGCTAGGCATGTCTTTATTTTGGGGTAAAACACCCCAGCAATATGTTTTTCAGATTTCAGGAAAAAGTACTTTCGCAAAGTACTTTCGCACTTACGACAGTTTAGAATGAATTTGTGAAAGCTTTCGCAAAGTTCCACAGTACTTTTCCAGGCTGTGTGAAAATGACAGCAATACTTTGGCACCCTGCTGCAAAAGAACGGTTTGGTATTTTGAGCTGAAATTTGGAAAGAACACAGCCAAGATGTGTATTTCAGTGTTTTGGTGAAAAAATATTACAGGGCGGCAAAGTTACGGCACTCCAGAGTTGATGCTTTTTCCCACAGGATAACATTACGGCATCCGCTGCATTACAGGAATCCTTTGCCACCCTGCTGCAAAATAACAGTTTGGTCTTTTGGGCTGAAATTTGGAGAGAAGAAAGCCAACATCCCACAGATGTGCCTTTTACTGGTTTGTTGAAAAAATGTTACAGGGAGTGAAAGTTATGGCACTCCGAACTTCTCTTTTTTTCGCATAGGATAACATTACGGCGTTCGCCGTGCCTTTCAGGGCCTATATCTCGGAAACGGTGCAAGATATGGACTTTTCATCAGAAAAATGCTTAGCCCCCTAATAGAAACTAAGCATAAAACTAGCAAGGAAAGTCATAAATCATATGACTTTTAATTTTTTTTCTACGTCGTACGGTTCCTGAGATATAAGTTATTTACTATTCCAACTCCTCATTTTCTGCTCCGAGACCCATTATTATACATACATTCTTTGTACTCACTGTCTTTCTCTATGCTGGTTTTGGGGAAAAACTAGCCTGTGCACTTACATTACTGTTACCCTTACCGCTTCTGCTTGCGGTTCCGTAACCGTTTAACTTACTGTTCCCATCTACGGCACCATGTGCATTACCCTTCGCATTTCCATTTGTACCTGCATATGTGTTATTTTAATGATTTCTGTCTACAGTACTGTTTATCTTTCTGTTTCACTTTGTGTCACCATGAGCATTACCATTTGCATTTGCGGGCACCGTGTACTATCTGACAAGACATCACGTGGCGGGAGCTCGGGGCCTGAAGTACTTCTCAAAAAGAAGGGAAATTGGAGACAAAAAACTCTGTTTATTGCATTAGTCAGGGTTGTTCCACAGCAACAAAAGTGAGGAAATTCGGTGTTAGGGTTGAAAGCCCCCCTTGGACCCCCCACCCACTCCCCCAACCGGTGTCGGGGTGCGCGTTGGGGTTGTCGGTCCTAATTCTCACCCCATTCTCCTATACCTCTGTTTCTTCACACAACATCAAATTTCCTCACTTTTGTCAATGTGGAACAACCCTAACTAATGCATTAAACAGAGTTTTTTGCCTCTATATATATATATATATATATCTATATATATATATATATATATATATATATATATATATATATAGATATATATAGATATGTATATCTATATATAAATAGTGACAACCAAGGCATAGGTTTTGCTTAGTGGGATATCCTGTACCTGCCCATGCCTTTAGTTTTGAATAGTTATTTTAAATAACAGCAGTTCTGAAAATTAAAAATTCCCCTTCATGATCCCTTTTTGCCAGCTGATCCCTGACCCTCCCCTCACAAAAAGGGACTGGCTCATGAAAAGGGATCATGAAGAGGGATTGGCTGGTGAAAAGAGATAATTTATTTATTTATTTGTTTGTTTATTCAAGCGTTAACCAGGAAGGCATACTGAGCATGCTAAATGCTCGATTCCGGATGCATCCTGGGGAAGGGGAGGAAGAGGGATTTTTAAAACTGCTGTTTTTTTTTAAATAACTACACAAAACCAAAGGTATGGGCGGCTAGAGGATGTCACCCTAAGCAAACCCATACCTTGGATTTTACAAAACCCGACACTGGGACAAGTTCTAACATTTTGTTTTCTCCCTTCGCTAAGTGAGAAAACAAAATGGCAGCCGACGAACACAGATTTTTCTCACGAAAAGGGATTTTGCAAGATTTCCAAATCCCTGTTTGTGACCCATTCATGACAAGGAATCCCTGATTGAAACTATGTGGCTAACTAAAAGACTGAACTGCGCATGCTCAGAAACTGAATTTTTTAAATTTAATAACTTTCGAATGGATTCATATTTTTTCACCAAACCAATGTTAGATTGTTCATTTGAATAACCTCTTTCTACCCTGAAAATGCCAGGCTGAAATTCCAAATGATGTGGGTGCAGTGCAATGCCAATCAATGATCCTGACATTTGCCAGCAAAGGCAAAAAATGCATTTTGTGGTGCTTTGCTGCATGAAAACTGCAAATCCAATCAAAACACAACTTGGCAAGTCAAGAGAGTTACCACCTGAGACCGTGTATTCCAAATTCCAAGCAAATCCATTCTATGGTTGCAAAGTTATTAACATGGAAAATTTGGGGTTTAACATTAAACTGCCTACTCAACCCTAACTATAGAGGTGTGACCATGCCTCTGTAATATATATATTCAAAATAGAAATTTCAAATGCAGAATAGAAACATTTTATAAATAGGAATCAGTTCAATTAATAAAATAAATGAAAAACATATCAAGGTATAGTATAGCGGTGCCAGCCCAGTGGCACTGAGGGTTGAGGCACTTGACATCACACCTCATGCTGTTGCACCTGGGTTATGCCCCTATCATCCCACATACACCTCAGATACACCTTGCACTGTATTCCTGGTCTGTTTATACTGTGATACTGCTATTTTGCACTAACATGTAGTTCAGGCACCCATTATATAAGCATGAGTGCCAAGAATGTGCTTTGCTGCTAATATTTTCCAATGTTTACATCCTTCATAGGATTAGATCGTGCATGACTATTATACCTCACTATAATGCATTATGTTTGTCTTTTACATATATTCCATATATAATCTACCTAATCACTGATAAGATGACTCTGTGGTATCATCAGTGATTACTTTATACACTGTATAAATATTCTCATATAGTCATATGCAGTTGTGGCCAGTCAGCATTTGTCTTTGTCTAATCAAGATAGCTGACAAAGAGAGAAATCCTTTGTTATGTCTTATATTATAGATAAGCAAGAAATGCCACGTATAATAGAGCCCAGTCAGCATTTCCTTTGTCCAAGCTATAGTGCTAACTGAAGCATGTTATTTGTCTCATATGATACCCATTAGTAATTCTGTCTCCTAAGTCATCATCCAATGAAGAATGACTTAGGACCAATACATACTGTTTCTCATATCTGTAACTATGAGGTAATCTCTGTTGCTGTGCTGTTATCTGTGGTATATAAGTCTGTGTATCCTAGTTCCACGCGGGGAGAGAGGAGAGAGAGAACAAGATCTTGGAGAACCTGAGATCCTAGAAATCCTGGAGATTATGTACATTCTTCAGGAGAGTGGTGAGAAACCCATCTCCCTTGTGATTTTCTCTGTCACATGCTTGGCGTAAGTAATATAATAAACCATTATTAGTACTCATGCTTGTTTACAAATGTTTCTTGGCAGACTCCGAAGACATAAGAATCTGTATTATTAGTATTATTATTATTTACCCTACACACTAAGAGTGTTTAGGTAACATAAAATGGTGACCGGGCAGTGTGTCTTGGTGTTTGCCAAGTTACATTTTAATTTCCTCTGTAAATTAAAACACTGGGTGAGAAATCTCCAGTAACAAGCAGCTGAGAGTGTCTTCTGTTTAAATATCTTCAGTCTGTTGTGTGTTCTACAGTGCAGACAAAATAATCGTTTGGCAGATAGTCAATTTCTGTGTAATGAGTTGTTTTATTTTTGTTTTTGTTTTTGTTTTCCTCTCCTTTCTCTGTGGGAACACACAGGTGTAAAGGGATCCGATCAGACAGATAGACTGCTTTAATTTGTAGTTTAAAATCCTAATGGATCTTTACTTATCTAGGAGTCCACATATGCCAAAGGCTGTTTGTGTCCTGTCATGAACTTTGGTTGTAAACAAAGTTTTTGATCCACAGACAGCTAAGAATTTATCTTAAATGACATGCCCAAAAAATATCAGTACTGAGTTGAGGCTGGATGCCTTAACATACCAAACTGCCTACTGTGGTTGGTCTGATTTTGCTGAGGTAGCAAAATTCAGTGGTAGCCCTTTCAGGGAAATCATTGCCATTATGGGGAATTGAAACATGGTACCGAAAGAGTTGATCCTGAAGGATTATTAATTGCAACATAGTTTAAATGTGTTGATGCTGTTTTGAATAAACTATCTGTTTTGGAATCTGAGTATGTTGCTTGCAAAATGAAGATTAGTCTGAAAAAGGCTTCTCATAAAATAAAGGATAGATGGACTGCAGTCTCAGCTGCAGTATCTCCATCAGAAAAATGGGTTTCTCTTTAATGAGAGGGGAAGCAAAAACCTGCATGCCTTAGGAGAAAATGCTGAAAAGGCAGAACTTATTAGAAAAAAGGTTTTTCAAACAAATAGTGTTCTGGCTAATAACACTGATTCCTAAAATTTTGAAAACAAGGAACTTAGAGATGATAAGTCTGAAGTAATTACTGAAAGAGTTAACGTGCTGGTATTAACACCAGACCTTGACTGAATAGCATGAATTATTATGTTTTGAGTACAGCAGACTTGATATAAATGTTTTAAATCTAAAATGTGACACAGCTTCTGTTGATAAAAGACACGTTTTACAAGATGAGAATGTTTTGCAATCTGAAAACAAGGCACTTTACAGCATGCTCACTCCTGTATCTGAGCAGTTAGAATGTAGGAGTAAAGTCAGATGTGGCGAACTTGTGCCATCAGCTAGAGGTATTGGCAGGGCATATTACCTTAATACCCATAGACCTTGCCTCTTCTGATATTGAAGAGTTTGATTTTGAACACTCACAGTATGCTGTGAGTGGATTAGAACAAAGGCTAGCCACTTTTTTTATGTGATTCACAAAATGGAGAATTGTTAGTCTCAAAATGGTGGACGTACATGTCATCAGGTTGCATCCCCATACCATCCCCAAGATGACTGCTCATGGTCATGTGATGATGGTCATAAAACAGTATCCCAAGATGCCCATGAGGTAATCTAAAATGGCCAACCACCACATCATGGAGGTTGGATAATCCAGTCATAGGGCCTGTGATTGCTGCCATAACTAAGCAAAACATACCAGAGGTTTTTGGCATGATTAATAATGTTATCAGCAAGACCAGTGTTTCTAAAGGACAGAATATTCTCATTAAAAATGATGTTGTTGTACTTTTGAATGAGGTTGGTATGCAATCTGTCATGAAGTCAGTGTCTGATGCTGCAGAAGCAGCTGTTGCTGTTAGCAATGTTTACTATATTAGAACGTCCTTGGTTAAGGAACACATTGCTGCTAATTATGATGTGAAATAGCATCAGGTTTCCCTGAGAAGACTGAATGTACTGCTTTTCCTAACACTGACAGCACTGAACATATGCAGTGTGTTAATACCTTAAGCTGTAACATTAAAAACAATGTTGCTACCATCCAACAACCTTCCGGTGGGGAAACCCACTTTACGTTTGATGGGGAAGGGGACAACCCTGATTCTGAAAGCCCTGTGGCTGCGATATTTTCAGCCTCACAGGCCATGTTGGGGGGGAGGGTTACAGGTTTGATTTCTGAATCTGGGCTGACAGCTATTTCAGTATTACTTTCTCCACCCCTGATGGCTACTGAACCACAGTCCATAGCTGGAGAACTATGTGCAACTTGCACACCACTTTTCTTTACTGTGCAGGCACCCCTGATAGTTCCAGCACTGCCAGCACATGATGCAGAACTCCCTCCATCAGTGACACCTGGATCATCCCATACTGTGGCTGCAATAGCAGGCACAAACCAGGAACAGTCTGGGTTATTCCCAGCACAGGCAATAGCAGCCACAAGTCAGAAACAGTCTAGGTTATTCTCAGCAAAGACAACAGCTGGCACTTCTCGCAAGAAGGTGCAAGGTATCCTAATACTGATAACATTATCTTTTCTTTTGGGATCACTGACCATGGTCCCAGTATTGGTTAATCTTAACACAGTTTTAGGGTATATTGAAACTGCTACATCAGATATAGCAATCTCAGCAGTTTTAGCCCAAAAATACAATGGATACATCAAACCCATTGCTTATGCATCACAGATGCTCGCCCCAGTGGAACTGAAATATAACCTTTGTGAAAGGAATCTTTTGGCTACATACTGGGCAGTGAGATACTTTATGTACATCATTGGATATACACCCATTGTGCTGCATTCCAATCATTTGCCAACTAACTTTCTGTGGTCAGACATAGTAAAAGATGACTCTGGCTCCAATGCCAGACTTACACAATGGTCTCTCATTTTACAGGATCATGGCATCACTGTCCTTCCTATCAAAACTCCATCTTTGTTGGCCCATGGCCTACAGTTTTCAGGAGAGACCCATGATTGTGCATTCAAACCCCTCTGTCCTGCCTGTCCCAAGGCTCTTTCTGACAGAACCTAAGAAACTGTTAAAATACACCACTCTGTGTCATGTTTTGACTAATGACTCAGCTACACATACCAATGAGGGTCAGATAGCAGGGTTTGGTATTCATATTTTACATTCTGGTGATGACAGAGTGAACATGGCTATTAATTGCATCATCGTATATGTACGATTCACAGGCATTGTTAAAACACGCCTGGCAAATAAAATGTAAAGCAAGGAGGCAAGGAGTCTCCTTATTACCACAAATGTTTGTGGATGGTTTAGGGGAGCTGATAAGTCCTTGAGTGAAACAGCTTGTGTTAAGAAAGGAATAAGGAGATTTTTGCCTACTTAACATGATACCAGCACTCCACGAGAGGGTTAAGTTCTGCATGCTTTAAGAAATGGCCTTGATCTAATTACAAAGCACTGCAGAAACTGTTTTTTTTTTGTTTTATTTCAGTTTCTAATTGGGTCTGTTCCTTTCTGACTGTATTTATTTGGAAGAAAACAAGCTGCTGTTCCAATACTCCTAATATTACCTCTGTGAAATACAGATACTTGTTTGTGTACATCACAACACTAATCTAATGTAAATACAAAGTGGACATTAATAAGGTTCAAGCATATTCCAAAATGTGAACCTTCTGCTCCAAAAGAAGGACCCTCATTTGAGGGCAGTGTATAGGTTCCTTAATAAAGGAACTGAGGAATAACTTCAAGAAATAGTTCTTATAAGTAAAAATGACATTCACCAATCCAATGATGGCCTACTCATTTGGAACATCAATGCTGTAACACTCATGAAAAGTTATGGGTAATTCCTGTACACCTGAGAGTACATTTTTTTCTACTGTACCATGTACATGATACTCCAACTGGTGGACACCAGTGAGTCAATAAAACACTAGACAGACTGAAATCCTCTGTCTGATAACCACACATGAGAAATGATGTAGAACACTATACTAGTAACTGTTTGATCTGTGCATAGAACAATCCTATACCAGCAAGGAAAATGCATTGTTACCACAGAGGCAATCAGACCCCTGGAACAACATCCAGTTTGACTACATTGGCCCTATGCCAATGGCTAGGAACAGCCAGAGTGACTGCAAATGTCTTGATTAATCAGCTATTTACCAGGTAGGGCTTTACCCCTAAAGGTAAATTCTGATTACAGGGATCCAGTTTTATAACCAAAGTAATATAGGAAATTCTGGATTTGTTATGTGTAAAACAAAAGTTTCATTTCCCTTACAACCTACAGTCATCAGGACAGGTGGAATGGGGTAACAGGCAGATCAAAGTTATGTTATCCAAGCTTGTTCAGAAAACCCCAAAGGACTGGGATACATTATTGCCTTTACTCCTTATGGCAATAAGAGGGACACCCTCAGCAGGTACCCAGTGTACCCCATTTTTGAAATCATGACCGGATGGTTCATGAGACTGCCAGCACATTTACTTCTGGACCTGTGTACTGCCACTGCTGTTGGAACATCAGAAGATAAATATGCTAATTAACTCTCAAACAAGACATCCAAAAAGTACACTTGTTTGCTGCACAATGTATGGGCAAGACCCAACAACAGGCACTATCCCAGTGTAAATAAACTCAGTCCAGCAATCTACCAAGTTAGACTGTCTCATAATAACAGTCATTAATAAATGGCTACATGCCAATCAAATGAACATTTGTAAAGAAGATTATATTACTTTTCCATACCCCAATGGGTAGAATAGTACTGAACTATGTTTGTCTTTTCTCTTTCCTTTTAGGTTCCAGAGAGAGAGAGAGAGAGAGAGAGAGAGAGAGAGAGAGAGAGAGAGAGAGAGAGAGAGAGATACTTGCTTTTATGCTTATTATTCTTTTTAAAAGTATGGGTCATCTTACTAGCCCAAACTGCACATCATATTGCAGATAAGAACCAATGACCTAAACAGGCTTGTTAAGGCAGAGTAACTCACATGCCCACATGATCTAATTGCATCCTGTGGAATTCACACTAAAGTTTTAAAAGACATGTTCATCATCCAGAAGGGTAGTGAGGCCCTACTGAATGTTATGATCATTGCTTTGGATCAATCCTAGCAGCTAAACGTGATCTGGACCCCTGTTTACATTTTATTGATAATCAGGAATTCTGCATCCAAAATGTATATGGCAATAAAAGCCATTAGACCTTAAGGTTTTACCCTATGATGCCCCATAATTTGTGACACTTAATACTGAGTGACCAAAATAGAACCCTGGCCAACCCAGTGGTCTGATTTTTATTTCACAGCCAGGTACCCTAGTTAAAAATGTGCAGTTCATGCACATCCCAGTGATTTTAAATCTCACCCTATAGAACTTGGAATTATTTGTTTTATGTTTCACAACAAATATTTCTCACATTTTGTTGTTAAATAATGATGTTATTGGATACTTGGGCAGCATACCAGGTACTCATTAATGACCCCCCATATAGAGACTGATAGCACCACACACACACACACACACACACACACACACACACACACACAACACACACACAGGGGATTTTCACATCCTGACCGCAAGTGGTACATCTTATAACAGTAAATCTACCCAAACGCACTAGGCATTTTGTTTTTGATTTATTTTTTATTTAACAAAAAAAATGTTTACTGTAGACTCAGGCCTATTTGGCTCTGACATATCTATTTGAAATAATGCTGATATAGCTATTATTCAAACAGATATGTTAAAGGTTCATGATAATATGAAACATAATATCATACCCCCATGGTATACATGATCTTGCTCAAGAAAAGCAATTTACATTTACAATATTAAGGATGTTGTGAAGAGGGTTGACCTGGCAAACATTAATATTAATTAATTAATTCCTGTTTACATTAAGGAAACAGATGAACATCACATAGATAGGGAAGTCCTTTGCACTGCCTACAGCTATTATGTTCCTACAACCCTTTGGTTATCTCTTCCAGGATGTGGAATTAGGACATATCCTTGATCTTATACATGACAGATGTATGGGTCAGTGGCATTGCCATATTATGCACTTCTGTTGCATGTGTTAAAAGTGTATCTGAATCTAGCACTTCCCTTGTCAATGGCAAGGAACCTTGGATATGTCACCACACACACCAGTATTGCTTCATGTTTCAAAACGTATTCCTGCACAATCCAGGAAGCCATGTTTGTGACTCTCACAGTGTCATTGCCGCATCTTCATCCGGCAACATCCATCTCTGATCGTCTGGCAACTGTCCATTCTATTGGTCATCTTGATGGGAACTTTTATCATGAAAGGTTGAAACTACCTCCTTTCCTTGTTTACCATGAGGTCTTGGAATCATGACTGACTCTAAACTTTGATTGTCATCCCTGAAAGGATCATCACCTTTTATGCATATGTGACATCTTCCAACATGTCTTATCAACTTGTGAACACTGGCCTAATAATTGAAATTAGGCTTCCACTTGTGAACTCTGAAATAAAGTGTAGCAAGTGAAACAAGTCTGGGCTGGGGACAATCCCCTAACTTCAGCAGGAAGACTCTTCTTCATTTGATCTACAATCAAGAAATCCATTTTCCTTACTGCTAGTTTACCAAGCCCAGCTAGCACCTCATACAAACTGAGTGCTGCCATAAACATTTACACTTTATGCAGCTATGTGGTCATCTTCCACTGAACTCTGTTGCTATTCCATTGTAAAACTCAATGTGCAATCTATTGCACCCCCTGCTGAGGCCTCTGAAAATACTGCAGCCTCCTGAACATTTGGATTTACCTTTGAAAAATCTAAATGCATTGAATCTGAACTATGAATCTTCATCTGACACTTGAAGAAACCCAGGATTTATCCCTGGAACTGTTCATAGTTTACGGCTTGTGGACATTTACATTTCGTGCCCTGTCCAACTTACCAACTGGAAAAAATTGCCATCCTCCAAGGTGGTATATTCTGCTGATGTGGAACATTGTATGGTGACCATCTATACATCCTTCTGATATGGACTAAAAGTTATGCAAAGTGAACTTTTCTAACTTCTGTTTTTGCTCCCTAAACAGGTTGTAGGTTATACTGTAACACATCTGTTCCCATCCCGGAACCAGATACCATTAAGTCTAGTCCTAAATATCTTGATGCTCTATCTCAATTTTTACTTATTTTTAATATCCATACAGGCAACTTAAGTTTGTCTCTTCAATTTCTTTCCAGTAGGACAGATACACACCTAATACATATCAGTAATTATATTGTTTTGATATTGGAAAACCCCATTGTGAATTTTTATTCTAAATGTTTTTAGTAATACAAGGTTTACTAACATTTTCTCTTATAATTACATTTTGTTGTTTAAGGAAAACCCTGAAACACCACCCTGACCAGTTAAAATTTCTTTATGATGCTCATGCCTCAGGCCTGTAGATGAATGGTAAATAATCATCGTCTTTTTGTTGTGTTGCCACTTTTGCAAATGGGGTAACAAAGAGGGGACTGTTGCACCTTGGTAATGTCCCTATCATCCCACATACACCTCACATACACCTTACACTGTATTCCTGGTCTGTTATACTGTGATGCTGCTATTTTGAACTAACATGTAGCTCAGGCACCCATCATATAAGCATGAGTGCCAGGAGTGTGCTTTGCTGCTAATATTTGCCAATGTTTATATCCGTTATAGGATTAGATCATCCATGGCTATTATACCACACTATAATGCATTATGTTTGTCTTTTACATATATGCCATATATAATCTACATAATCACTGATAAGATGACTCTGAGGGATCATCAGTGATTACTTTATACTATATATATATATATATATATATATATATATGAGATATATGAAAGGCATGAGTGTGATATGGCAAATATTGTCATTCCTGCAGAGTGAGCTCTGGATATCTCACGAGTGCCGAAATGCAGGAGTGACAATATTTGCCATAGTTCACAATCTGACCATCGTGTATTCGATATATACAATATGGCCAAGAGTTTTAGAAGTTTTGTTATGCTCTCTTGTGTTCTGTTCCTGTTTATGTGTTTTCTCATTCTGTGTGTGAGCTTTTCTGAATGGGCTGGCGGTGTTATAAACTCTGGGAGACACATGAGTTTGTTTTGCAATGCTAAATGAGTCAGTTATAGGTAGGAGTGACAAACATACTTTTGTGAGGCTGTATTATTTAGAAGTCTGGCTGCAGTGAAGCAGAGAGCATCACAGTAATTGTAATGAGCTGAGAGGCAGAGTGTCAGAACAGCTGATACTGTTTTCAGTGGTAATTAAGTTAACTGCAGGCAGAGTGCAGAGTGTTCTGCGAAATTGTGCTCTTTAGGATTCTGGCTGTAGTCAAGCTGATAGTATCACAGTAATTGTAATGGGTGAGAATCAGAGTTCAAGGAACAAGAGAGAGTGTGTTTCAGTGGTAGTTGAGTTAGCTGCAGGAAGTAGTTTAGACTGTTCTGTGATGCTGTGCTGTTTCGAATTCTGGCTGCAGTCACAGTAATGAGCTGGAAGTTGTGGGGGATAGGTGTGTTTTGTAATGCTCACTGAGTTAGCTGTAGGCAGCAGTGAGACCTCTGAAATAGTTCTGCATTTGTGTTTGTGGTAACAGCACAGGTGTTTCTTGCATGCTGAGGGGAAAGCTACCTAGAGTGATGACCTTTTGTGACCTGTGCATGTAAATGGTTGATATCATCACAGTAGAGCAGAGGATAAAAATATCACACTGCAGTGGATGATACACTGTTTTATCTCACTCATTTACCACTCACCCCATTGTGTGTATGTACATATATATATATATAGATACTGTATATATATATAGATACTGTATATATATATATATATATATATACACACACACACATATATTCTCATATAGTCATATGCAGTTGTGACCAGTCAGCATTTATCTTTGTCTAAGCAATTAGCGGACAGAGAGAGAAATCCTTTGTTATGTCTTCTATTATACCTAAGCAAGAAATGCCATGTATAATAGAGCCCAGTCAGCATGTCTTTTGTCCAAGCTATAGTGCTAACCGAAGCATATTATTTGTCTCACATGATACTCATTAGTAATTCTGTCTCCTAAGTCATCATCCAATGGAGAATGGCTTAGGACCAATGCATATTGTTTCTTATGTCTGTAACTATGAGGTAATCTCTGTTGCTATGCTGTTATCTGTAGTATATAAGTCTGTGTAACCTAGTTCAATGAGAGGAGAGAGGATAGAGGGAACAAGATCTTGGAAACTAGAGATCCTAGAAATCCTGGTGATTATGTACATTCTTCAGGAGAGTGGTGAGAAACCCATCTCCCTTGTGATTTTCTTTGTCACATGCTTGGCTTAAGTAGTATAATAAACAATTATTAGTACTCATGCTTGTTTATGAATGTTTCTTGGCAGACTTTGAAGACATAAAAATCTGTAGTATTAGTATTATTACTATTTACCCTACACACTAAGAGTGTTTAGGCAACAGCGCCACACTGGCGACCCAGGTTCGGGAACTGACCTGGGCTGTCAGGCGAGGGAGAGGATTGAGCATCCAGAGGATTGCTCTCCTATCCCAGGGTGGGTAGCAGAGCCTTTCCAGTTCTGTTGTGACCTCTACTAGAAACTGGAGGAAGCACAGTGAGCAGGGATGTTGTGGGGGGTGGGACTTTGGTAGACTCCATCAGCAGAGGAATGGTGGAAGCCATGTAGTGTCACTGCATGCAGTGTTCCATGGGAGGAACATCCAAAAAAAATCTCTGGGGGACTCAGTGAGGTGATGGAGGCCCGGAAGCCCAGGCCCATATCCTGAAACCAAACCAGCCTTCCCCTGGCTCTCCCGAGTCTCTTGACCCAGACCAGGACCATCCCTCTAATCTCAGACAGGCTGTCAGGTAGGTGAGGTGGGCTCTCCCTTGGGGGTGATCTGAGGAGCTGGACAGGTCAGTGGGTCCAGGTTGGGGGTGCTCAGAAATGTGTGTTTCCCGGGGAAAAATGTGGTTTCAGGCTGGGAGCAGTGGTAGTGACTGTGTGGCCACCCCTGAGAAATGCCCTGGTCCCCAGTGCATAAAGAGAATATACAAAAAAAAAAGAAAGGTATACTATAGTAGTTCAGTTGTTTCTCATAAAATTGTGCAGTCAGAATGTTCACTGTCTAAATGCATGATGCATGGACAGTGTAATGTAGTGTGACTGAAAACCACACTAGATTAAATAAACAAAGCAACAGTTCAGAGGTCAGACACTCACCACCTCCAAATCAAACACAGGCATCTGTCAAGCCTGCCTGGTGGCACTGAGGGCTGAGGCACTGGATGCCACCCCTCATGCCATGCTGGCGACCCAGGTTTGGGAATGGATGTGGGGCACCGGGGGCTGGCAGAGCAGCAGAAGGATTGAGCATCTCATAACTACTCTGATTCCTCTGGGGTGGGCACAGGACATGCACCACGCTGCAGTGGTGTCTAGCGGAGGCTAGGTGCACTGACAGTTGTGGGCATACCAAGGGGAGGGAGCGCAGCGGGAATCTGCATGCAGGTACATCAGACACCATTGCACGTCTGGCTCCCTTAGGGAGTTGTAAATGGTGAAAAAACATGGGGTGATCACAGTGGCTCATGGCCGAGCCCTGCACCCCTGGACATGAGAGGTGTGGTTAAAAGGATCCTGGCACAGGCCCCTGAGGGGGTGTCCTGCTTACAGGCCGGCCTGTGTGATTCAGGTGCATAGATGTGTATGCCAGATCTGGTCTGGGGGTACAGGCACCAGCGGCCAGTGGTTGCTGAGGCCCACTCCACACAGAGGAAGAGAAAAAAAAAGTGCTAAAAAAAAAAAAAAAACTTCGGCACTTGTCTCCAGTTCAATTCAGACTTCATATTACATTTTATTAAAACATATCCATATTGAAAAGACAGGCTGTGCTTGCCTGATGCATTTTGGATCAATACTGACACTTTATTAAAGGCTAACGCACAGTAACATACCCAACACTTAAATATGAATATGTCATGACATCATACGTACATAATTAAAACATTTACAATCATTGGCTAAATACAAATCACAATTAGGTTCTCAACTGGGAAAATCCGGTTTCAAACAAACACTAATAACATACTTAGGAGCATAGATGCAACCAAGCACTTGGGGTGAGAGGAAGAGGGGGAAACAGAAACAGAATCAGGTCTAAAACAGCAATACAATTTATAAAACTAGTATGTACAGTGTATACATTCAAACTGTAAGCATCACTAGCTCTATATCAGTGCTCATACTGAAATGTCAAAGCCACCTATTATTTATTTCTGCTTTTCAGAAAAAGTCTCAGTTCAAAACCAGTATTGAGACTCGGTGGTTTAGTTGCATTTAATGTGATGATCTAAAATGTTTCTCTAGTGAGCAACCAGTTGTTAAAATCACCTCCTCTTGGTTTCTGATTAACTTTCTCTCTACCCATAAATGTAAACTTATGTTCATTGGCCATTGAAAAGAAAAACATTACATTTGTAAAAGCAGCCCATATAGTGAAAATGCAAGGCAGGGGAGAACACAAGTTTACATTTATGGGTATAGAGAAAGTAGAGACCTGTTGATGATCCAGGTCAAAGGTTTGGCAAGAGACTGGGCTCCTTCCTTAAGTAACCTAGGGCTGATACCATCGGGGCCGCCAGAGCCTTTGTTTCTGAGGGCCTTTAGAAGATTAAAGACCTCGTTCACCTTGACCAATCTCAGGTTAAATGTTTTAATTATGTATGTATAGTATATATGATATCATGACATTTTAGCATTAGAGTGTTGGGTATGTTACTGTGCTTTAGCCTTTGATAAAGGGTCAGTCAGTATTGATCTGAAATGTGTCAGGCAAACACAGCCTGTCCTTTCAATATGGAGATTTTTTAATAAAATGGACTACGAAGTCCGAACTGAATTGTAGACTGGTGCCTATGTTTGATTTGGAGGTTATTATTGCTCGACTTCTGAACTGTTGTGCTTAAACTTTTCTGGTGCACCATATGCCCAATGCAAACTCTATCTGTTGAAATTAAATAAATAAACTCCAACCATACACAAGCAGTTTTGGCTTTGTGGCCACGCATCTCTCCCTGCATGATCTTGATGGGATACCATGGTTCAGAAGGCTGCATGCTTGCCTCTGAGGCGGGAAGATTGTGGGTTTGAGTTCCACACAAAGAACATGGGCTAATAAAGAATACTGATACTGTAGTGCAGCAAAAGTACTGTCCATTTGATGAGATCATATACCATTATCCCTTCTGCCCCCTCTGATGTTTTAGGTAGAAGTTTAAAATCCCATTGCACTTGTCATAAAAGTAGGGGAATTTTTTTATCATCCTAGCCAACAGTCCTCCTATTAATAAAATAGGTCTATATAACCCCCATGATACATCTGGAATTGAGCTGTCACAGTTCAATTTTTCTTCCCTGGCCAAAAATGACAAATAAACAAAAGAGTGATTAAATAAATATTATCTCAGCTGCAGAATGGGTCACACTTAGAAGCATGTAATTTGTAAGCAATTGACCACACTGAGTGGGGTTTGAAAGATTTGAGATGTACAGTGGAAGCCAGCACCAGTTAGAGTGAATGCATACCATCACACTTCCTACTGCAATACTGATATCAGACACTATCAACCGCAAATCAGTGATGCCGTCCAGTATCACATCCTGGCATGCTGCAGTTACCAGCAGCATTATTGATGGCAATGGTTATAATTGTACACCCCTTGGGAAGTGCATCTCATGGAAACATAGAATTTGTCAGCAGAAAAGAACCGCTTGGTCCACTCATTCTGCCTAGAAGGTCCCTGCCTAGTCTGTCTCCCCAGACCCTATCTGGTCTCCAGGAACCCTTTCCCCTCTCTGCCTATATACTAATATTCCCCATGTCTATCCCTTGCATGCATGAAGCCCCCCCCCCCACTGTTTTAACCTTCACCACTCCTGCTTGCAGACTATTCTGGGCATCCACCACTCTTTCAGTGAAGCAATACTTCCTCACTTCCCTTCTAAAGTACCACCACTCCAGCTTAATCACATGCCCTTTGGTCCTCGTGTTCTATCTAATTTGAAATAGATTCCCCTCCTGCACCCTGTTCACCCCATGAGGTACTTATAGGTCTCTGTGATGTCCCCTCTTGCTCGTCTCTCTTCTATGGAGTACATGCTGAGATCCCTCATATCCTTTCAACCACACTCTGAAGTGATTTATTGCAGTTACACATTGGGCTAAATGACTTATCTTCCACCAGTATATATAGCAGATTTAATAAATAGGTAAACAATGTTGTATAAGTGCAATATAACAGCAAATTTATGTTTTATAATGTTAGATATTCTTACATAGTCCACCTCTTCTACATCATATGATTTCAAGTTGATAACCAACATTTGATGATTGCTTACATTCTTTACAATTCATTGATGCTGCTGGTTGTTTCATCTGCTTCCTTTCTTAGTAGAACTGAAATGCATGCTAATGGTGCAATTGTAACCAACCTTGCTTATTTCAGGTCTTTAATCTACTCTTATTGCATACTCCCTGAACATTAGGAACATGCACAAATGGTGCAGCTACTCATGATGCAATAGTCCCTTCTCCTCCCACTGCATCATTAGTGACTAGATTGTATTGGAGGTGTTCCCACGTCCAGGAAGCCTGCAGTAAGAGTTGATCAAGGACTGTAAACAAGCACATTTTTGTGTGGTAACACCAGTATAGTGGGCAGTCTGTTTTTCATTTTCAAAGAGAAAAAAAAAGGAATCAGAATCAAGCTATCAGCAATCTCTGCAGAATGTAGTCAATCACAGCATGTGATTTTTCAAACTTGGGACACAGTGAGGCCTAGGGAGGTTGACAGTGTCCCTATAAGAGTAAACTGGTTTATGAGTGTTGCTGAATACAAGCTAAAGCACACCTGTAGTCAGGAGAATGGGTGATTGTACTGCAATCATATAGAAAGGTAAAAAGATTGGTTTTGAAAGCTGGTGTGGGAGCGTAGTGATTTGTTACACTGGTGGTTTATGATCAGGTATTGATTAAGGCTAGTGTGTGTGTGTGTGTGTGTGTGTGTGTGTGTGTCTGTTAGACTTAACCTCTGTCAGGTGATGTGTTTTCACCAACAAAGATTTTAGATTCTTTCCTGACATCTTATAAATTATTGCAAAGGCCTAGCTTCTGTTACATGATGTTTTTAGTATAAATAAATATTAGTCACTTAAAAGTGTCACATGCGTGTAAGTTGTCTGCAGCACAGTAGCACCTTATCATTAATTTTAGTGTTATATTTCCTTTATTGAGGTCTTTAGCTATACTGCTAACCAATGCACCTGTCGCCTAACTGTATTATTAATACTGGGACTATTAAAGCATTTGTGCATGTTATGTTTTAAATGTGGTTTCTATACCTTTTAACTCTACTTTCAAATGTCCTTTTTCTTCTACTGTATCTTGCAGGATGCCCTTTTTAACCATTTTGAGTTTGATTTTGCATTTTGTATACATTTAAAATAATGAAGCTGAACTGCTATGGCTATTTCCTGGTTTTTGTCAGTATTCTTAGCATGTTCTGAACACCAACACTGCCTAACACTATTTTCTTGTGATTAATGTAAACTAATGTGAACTAGCATGTAACTGGCACAGTTCTCGTAGATTATGGGACAACATGTGTTCAAACCCAGCTGAGACTACTGATAGAAACCTGGTTATAGCCATATTAGAAGGAGTACTTTTTGAATCCTTTGAAATAACAAGGGTTAAAGCAGACTAAAAATTGGGGGAAAGAACGTCTTATATGACAGAAGAAAGACAGCAAGCTGAAACAGAATATAAATGTTTGACACATGTTACAGTAACTATAACAAGCCCTGCTGTTTTAACTTTAGCTGGACTGTTTTTTATAAACATTTAGGGTGGGATATTCAAAGCAGTTGTGCATGGCACAACTGGGTTGTGCATGCACAATTGCGTAACTGCACCATGGAGCAATATTCAGCAGGAGCCACTGCGCAGCGCAAGTAGCAGTGTGCCAATGCGCAATGCTAAAGAATGCATGCGTAAGGGCAGAGGGCATTCCCATGAATAGGTGGCATAGTGCGATATTCAACCCCCGACCCATGGTGCAAGAGTGGAGCAATGGCCAGATGCGCTGAGCAGACCTGAGCCTATAAATACAGGGAGCAAGCAGGGGGACAGCACTTGCATCAGAGGGTAGCGAGACAGAGAGAGACAGGAAGACAGACAGAGAGAGCGAGAGAGAGAGACAAAGAGAGAGACGTAGAGGGGAGAGAGAGAGAGAGAGAGAGAGATAGTGAGAGACAGGGAGACAGAGAGACAGAGAGTGAGAGAGTGAGAGATAAAGAGCCACCAGACCCTGGAGGGAGTGACACAGCCATCCACAGGGGCATGAGAAAAAGGTGGCAGGCATGTGCAAGCCAGAGTCAGGTTTCGCAAGAGGGAGCCTGGCAGAGTGACAGGCACTGCCCCATGGTGGCAAGTAGAACACTGGAGCCAGATGCCAAGGGAGAGACAGGCAACAGGGGCCATGGCCAGTGCAGCCTTCCAGTTGGAGGCTGTAATGAGGGTGTGAGGAGGCAGGAGGCAGAGTGACGTGGCCTTGGAAGGGCCCGTCTATGGTACGCCAGAACAGGTGGTACCATCCTTACAGCAACTTTGAGAACCACACTGATACGGAGATCGTGGGCCAGTATCACCTGAACCGGGTGATTCTGAGGCAGCTCTGTGAGCTGTGCAGTGAGGAGATGCAGGCACCCACCAGACGGAGACATGCTCTGACAGTGAAGACGAAAGTGACAGCCATCGTGTGCCTGCTCGCCACAGGCACCTTCCAGAGATCAACAGGGGACACCACAGGCATTACCCAGTTGGCCACATCATGCCCCTCACACTATTCCTAAACGCCCTGCTGCCACATGCTGCAGAATACATCCAGTTCCCCAGCACACAGGCAGAGCGTATAGCAACCATGCAGGAGTTTCACAGGGTAGCATGGATGCCTGGCATGCTAGGGGCCATCGACTGCACCCATGTGGGTATCCGCGTGCCACCTGGCCCAGAGGGTGTAGCATACATGAATAGGAAGGGCTACCCCAGTGTCAACTGCCAGGTGATGTGTGATGCCAGGGGGTGCATAACCAATGTCTGTGTGACACACCCTGTGACTGCACATGATTCATTCATCTGGTACAGCTCTGCACTGTGCCACAGGTTCGAAAGTGGGGAGATCCCCATGGGCCACCTAGTGGGTGAGTATGGGATGACCATGGGCAGCTGGAAACAGCAGGGCATGGGACAGGGTGGGCAGGGTGGGTGAACTGGCGGGAGCACCAAGGATATGCAAGGGGCACAGCAACAGAGGACACCAGGCTAACCATGTATCTGTCCACACAGGTAACAGTGGCTGCCCAAGCAGGCCCTGGCTGCTCACCCCCTACAGCGCCCGTCATCCCCAGCAGAGGACCAGTACAATGAGGCACATGCCAGCATGCAGAACATCATTGCGCGTGTGTTTGGGATGCTGATGGCACGATTCTGTTGTCTAGACAGGTCTGGTGGTGCCCTACAATACAGCCCCTCGAAAGCCTATGGCCTATTCCTGGCCTGCTGCATGCTGCACAACATGGCCATTGACTGTGGGATAGCTGTCGAAGCTGAAGAGGGAGACAGCAGTGGGGACAATGAGGACAATGGACTGGGGGGCAGTGGGCAGCCCCTTCTGGGCGGAGGGATCCCTGGGCTCCTCAGAATGGTGCACCAGCACTGGGACACGGTTGCACAAGAGCACTTTGGTGCATGCAGGTAGGTGGAGCAACACCCATGCAGTGAACAGACACAATGGCACAGCACACAGGCATGGGTAGGCATGGCTATGGGCATGCACACAGAGATGTGGGGCAGGGGCGAGGGTGGCAGTGCCACACAGCCACACAGCCACACGCAACACCATACAGCACCGTATAGCAACACACATACACACACACACACATACTGGCACATACTGGCACATGCAGGCACACGCTCATGCACTAGCACATGGCATGGTTCAGAATCAGGGCACCGATGCACAGGTACAACCAGTGCTGTGCTGCTATCATCATGAACACACCACACAGGCCAGTGGCCGGGCAGGTGCACACACAGGCAGCATGTGGTGCGACATACAGTTGCCACAACTGTGGCATGCACCCTTACACATCACTCATGTGCACACATGGCAGTGGCAAAAGACTGTAGACAGGGCAGCATGCACATCAGGTCTGCCGCATGTAAAGAAAGCCAGCGCGGACATGGGGGCAGCCGCGCTGGGGCCGGTCAGCAGCTAGTGGCTGCTCAACGGCCACAGGGGGGTATGCAATCACCCCAGGGGTCGAACTGTGGGAATGTAACTGGGTCCACATAAGGGTGTGTAGGCACCCAAACAGGCCCGCCCCACGCAAGCCTAGAATGCCAACAGCAGAGCCTGGCATCGACATTGAGGGAGTCGCCCGACGCTGGGTCCGTTGGGTGGACAGTGCACTCCGCAGTGTCTGTTACTGGTGCCCATGTCCTGTGGCAGCCAGTGGCATAAGGCCGACTGAGATCACATTGGCAGTGCTATCCAGGGATGCGTCATGTCCACAGGCACTGTATGGCCTCCAGGACCTGCACGGTGCCCCTCTCACACTGCTTGGCTGCCTGGTGCACCTCTCCGTGAAGTGCATGCACCCCAGCTACTAGCAGCATCTGTTGTTCCACGAAGACCTGCAGTAATCGGATGTGCTCTGTCAATGGGTCAGTGTAAAGGGGTGCATCGGCATGCCGTTATCCCACCTATGGTGTACAACCATGCTGCACAGCCCCCCACTCAGGTGGATGCTGCACAGTGGGTTCCACATGGGGTAGGTCATTGTCAGGCACACTGGCAGTGCACTCTGCGTCCTGCCGCTCAATGAACCCAGCCATCTGCCAATGCTGCCCCTCCAGCCCCTGTGCACTGGCCAATGCCTGAGCGGTTGCACCACCACCACCACCATCCAGCACCACTGTGGCTGTGCACATGGCAGCATTAAGGGCAGAGGTGGGCAGCTGTACCACTATCGACAGGTAATAGGTCATGCTGCCAGTGATGGTAGTAGGTATTGGTGTCTCCCCAATGACACTACTCACACTGTCCACGATGATGGTTATGTCATCATCGGCATCAGACCCCACCCCAATCTGTGTCTCTACGCAGAGCATGCCATGGCTGGCATCCTGCTGGAACACAGCCAGAGCCTCATCCGACACTAAGCCCAGGACATCCGGCTGGACTGCAGTGGTGTGCTGCAGCTGATTGGGCCCCCGGATGCCCGTGGAGGTGGATGGCTAGTCCTCCAAGGCTGGGCCTGCCCCCACAGTAGCCATTGGCTTCCCTACCACTTCATGCTGGTGTGCTGGTGCTGTAAGAGAGAACAGATGTGTTAGTGCCACCTTACCAGAACCCCCCCCGGCATGGCATACAAACCATGCAGTGATGGGCTCCCTCCTGTCTGGAAGCCACCACCCAGCACACCCTCAATGGTGCTGCACTGCATGGTGGCCAACACCAGCTCCTCTTGTGTTGTGAGCTGTGGCACAGCAGCATGGCCCCCACCAGTGGCTGTCTTGGCAGCCCGTATGATCACCACCTTCTCTTTAATCTGGTGTTTGTCAGTGCACACCTTCTTTCTCCACTCCTGCACAGATTGCTGGTGGATGCCCTGCTGGTTAACGGCCACTGCCACCTCCACCCAGGCCACAGCTCTGGCCTGTGGTGTGCCAGTGGCACCGCTCAGCAATTGCTCCCTTTCAAGGTAGGCCTCGAACAGGGCATTGGCTTCCACCATCGTAAAGTTGGGCCTGCACTTGAAGGCAGGCCCACGCTCCTTGGTCTCCTCATACTCTGACATGTTGCCACCTGTGGACATGGACAAGTGTGTTACTGCCTGCAGCAGCCCACCCCATCCACCCTGCTGTACTGGCTTTTCCCACTGCAGGTGCAACTTACCTCAGATAGTTGCAATACCGGTTCATGGCCTGTGCTGTTGTGCGGCGCCTTTATAGCACATCACATGTGAATGAGCTGTTGTGCAATGGTAATGACATGCTAATATCCCCAGTGTGCCGCACGTTGGCTGATGAGCTCATTAGCATGTGATGGCTGAGTACTGTGCACTTGCTGCTTGTGCAATGGAATTGCTTCGGCTCATGTCGTGGCACAATGCCGTAACAAGCGCAGTGTGCTGCTTACAGTACACATGCGTCATGGCTTGTGCTACCACCTATTGTGCACTGTGTGCTCAAAGTACTATTGGGTCCATAGTGCCTAATGCAGCATGGGCCCTATGGTGCTCAGGCACTATAGGGCCCATGGCGCACCATGCGCTATGGCCCCTATAGCATTCAGGTGCCATAGGGCCCATGATGCACTATGCACTATGGCCCCTATAATGCTCGGGTGCTATAGGGCCCAAGGTGCAGTATGCGCTATGGCCCCTATAGTGGTCCTGTGCACTATGCACAGGGTGACCCCTGACCCCTGACCTGACCCTGTGCCCCCTTGGGACTCCAGCTCCACATGCTGGGTGGGCCACGCCCATGCCGCGCATCCATGGTGATGCGCGATTGATGGGTGCCATGCAACCCTCCATGAGGTGTGTATCCCGTCCACATTGTGCACGTGTGCTACTAGCTGCTATCTTGTTTCACCAACCCATATAGGGAGCATGGCTTGGTGAGGGGTGCAACATGCTCACAATTGGAGTGAGGTGGAATTAGTCAACCTTGTGGCCCAGGTGCAACCACAAGCACCCAGCCTGTTTGGACAGGAGCCCCTGCAGCAGGCCAGGACAGATGTCTGGCAGGCCATTGCTGCTGGCCTGGTCCAGGACACTGGGGTACAATGTACTGGTGAGCAGTGTACCACCGGTAATGCAACCTCATGTGGAAGGACTCTAAGAGGCTGAGGAAGCTGCAGGCATGTGTCCACAGGGGGGCCATGCCATGGCCAGGTAAGTTGGCACATGCTGCTTCTGTGTTCAACCGCCATAAATGGTGTTGGCTGGGCTGCCTGACATGCCCGGGGGGCACTGTTGGTGTGTGCCATGTGGTGTAACATTGCCAGCCACTGGGTGCACTGTGCCACTGCCCTGCAGGTCATGTCAAGCTGGGGTGCACACTGTGCACAGGGATGGGGGCGGTGGGTTCATGCTGTGGCTGTGATCTGATGTGTGCCTCTCTGTGTTCCATTCCTAGATCCTGAGGATCGGCACCATGCCAGGGCAGCGGAGGTGCCCGGCGGGCCACAGCAGACCACTGCAGGACATCTGCCAGGGGGTGCTGGCCCAAGTGGTGGAGGTAGAGTGGCTGCGGGACCAGTGCATGCAGTGTCGCAGTGGGCAGGTAGGCACTGCTCTCTTCCTCTTCTCCTTGCTGGGTGGTAAGCGGGGTTGGGGGTGCAGCCATGGCCACCTGTGTCATCTGCTGTGTCAGTGGTGTGCAGCACACTGTGCAAGTGTACATGCCACTATGGAGAGGCCATTGCACATGTGCACCAGCTGTTGGTGGGATCAGTGTGTGTCTTGCTTCCACCAGTGCTGCTGTGGTACTGCTGCAGCACTGTGCCAGCTGCCTGTCACTGAGTGGTCAGGTGGCTCTTGGGCAGCGGTGTCCACTGCTGTGCACTATCGTGGCATGCTGGGTTGTCAGCAGGCATTGGCCCACCCACTGTGGGTGGCCAGGGTGCCACTCCAGGGGCATGTGTTCCCACTGTCCGCTGCACACAGTGGGAGGGCATGGTTTCTATGTACTTGCACTGATCACCTGTCCATTCCTTTGTCATAGACATCCAGAGGAGGTCGCGGCTGCCACTTTACTGCTGGCTATTGAGGCAGATTATACTAATTACATCTTCCACATTGGAGGTGGCCCAGCAGATGAGGAGGATGGTGCTGCATGACATGGCAGCATTGGAGGTGCCAGGCGGTAGCAGGCCGTGGCCACCCATAGCTGACCCTGTGCATTCTGCTTGCCTCTGCCTTCCCTTCCCTTCCCTTCCCCCATCCCACTGTACAGTCCCTATCCCCTAATCCTCACTCTCCTACCCTATCCCTCTGTTTTTATGTGTACATGGTTCCTTTAAAACAGTTTATATGCTTAACCACCTATGTCTATGTCTGCTTTGCAGCTGGCGAGTGGAGCCATGCTGCAGTGGCATAGTGGGTGTCTGTGTAATGTGTCTGTGTCATTGTGTGGGCCATGCATGGTGGCCTCCTGCCCGTGGGTCAGTGGCTATGCCTTGGAGTGGCCATGGGCTGGCTGTACAGGATGTGTGGCATGTGTGTTGTGCGCCATGTACCAGGGTGTGGCTTGCCGTGGTCTTGATGGGTGAGGGCATGCCATCCAGCGGGGGTGTTCCAGTGGCAGCTCACCCTTGGCTGTTGGTGTCACCTGTTCCCTGTGTCCACTGCCCTGGTGCTGAGTGGGGCAGCTGCCTGTCTGTACCCTGAAGGCCACGGTCACCTGTAGTCCACCACTGTGCCTCCCTGCCACTGTCCCCAGCTGGGTTCCACTGCCTCCCTGTGCTGTCCCCCAGCTGCCTTGCTCCTACCACTGCCTGGAGCTGGTCCTTCTGTGTCTTGGTGCATCTCCCTTTGCTGCTTTGCACATCTCTGGTTGTGCTATGATGCAGGTCAGGTTGCTCCCTGGTACACTTCTGTCTTCGCCATAGTGCATTCCTGCGGTATTCAGCCATGTTGTGCTGACGCATGTCGCCGTGTGCAACCATTGAATATCGCAGTCACTGCACCATGGTGCATTTGTGTTGCACTGCACTAGAGTTGTGCTGGCCTTTGGCGCATTTCTGAATATCTGGCCCTTAGTTTACAATGGTGCATATTATTCTCATAAAGTGGTAAGTCATTACAGTATTTTTTAAGACTTTTTAAAGTTTAAATAGACCTTTATGTTTAAGTTTTAATTTGCATTGTGATCATTTTATCCAAACTGCATACAATAATGTTGATATGTAATGAGAGACACCTACAGAAACATACATATTATAAACATTTAAGAACATCATCTTAATGGCTTCCGCAAAGCATTGATATCAACTTACATGAAAGCTTAGAGAGTTAAAGAAGTTTTTATAGTTTCCTGGAACATTGACAAAAGTTGTTATAGTTTCTGTGAAAGGTGATACAGAAATACAAATTATTTTCCATTCCTCTGGCACACAATATGAACTAAGTATTTAGCACAGAGGTAATGTACCACATCCCATAACCTACTCACTTCAACTCTAGACTTATCAGTACTGGTACTTAAAGGCAACCTCAGAGGCACATGGGAACTCAAAGTTAATAAAACTACTGCACTCACAAACAATGCTCTTAAGATACAAGCTGCAAATATTATCCTTAGTTATGTATATAAATGACCATCAGTGGCCAGACTGATCTCTGATATGTACATGAACAACCATCAGTGGTCAGGCAGATCTCTGATATGTACATAAACAGCCATCAGTGGCCAGGCTGATTTCTAATATGTACATAAACAACCATCAGTGGCCAGGCTGATCTCTGATATGTACTTAAACAACCATCAGTGGCATGGCTGGTCTCTGACTCAACATACTGTGGACACATTATGCCTGTGCTGTGGCAACTGCACTGACTTTCTGTTAGGTGGTGCACCACTTTCAGGATGTTGTTGTTAACATACAAGGCTCTACATGGTTTAGGGCCAGACTACCTTAAAGACCCCTTAGTCTGGTATGCTGCTGTTTCACTCCATTGAGGATAGCTTCCTAGTTGTTCCTAGGGCATGTTTGAAACTTTCTGGGGAGAGGACTTTCGAAGTAGCTGCTCTGCTGTTATGGTACTCTCTCCCATCTCACCTGAGGAATGCCTCTTTGGTGGAGTGGCTCAAGAAGGAGACAAAAACGTATCTATTTACCCTATCTTATAATCTGGAGTTTTAATGTGATACATTCTCTGCTTTGCCACATCAGCTGTATATTATGTATTATTTTAATGTATGTTTCAATGTTTTTATTATTCTTGTTTATGATGATTTATGTAGTGCTCCAAGCCATTGAGATGGAGTACTGTATAAGAATAAATGCCTTGTCTTGCCATCAGAACAGCAAGAAACATAATATTAATGTTTCTATCATTAACCTGTAATGCTGACAGTGTGGTGTACTGTACCTCATACTGTGCAAAAAATGACCAAAATTATACTATGTAAGAGAAAAAAGGCAGCCCTTATTAAACAGAATGACTCTCACCTGGCATAGAATATTAGCTAAGATAATCAGCACACAAGAAGGATACCACTTAGGGACTGGAAGATTTTTGTCTGACTTACAAATTAAGCAAATTAATAATGATGTGAGACAAGTCCTCAATAAACCTATAACACAAGATGAAATTTCTAGAGCGATTGATAGTCTATCTTTGGGAAAAGCTCCGGGCCCTGATGGGATATATATTGATTTTTATAAAAAATTTAAATCTTTTTTGATTCCTATTCTGACTAAGCTTTTCAACAGTTTCAATAGGGCTCGATCCATGCCTTCTTCATTCCAGAAGGCTATTTTGTTGTTATTTTATAAACAAGCAACAGATCCAACTTTATGAGGGTCATATAGACCTATATCATTACTAAATTCTGATTATAAAATCTTTGCCAAAGTTCTGGCTTTAAGGTTAGAGGGGACACTCCCTGCTCTCACTGAACAGGATCAGACTGGCTTTATTAAAGGATGGAAGATTACTGATAATTTATGGAGAACGATAAATATTATAGCAAATAGTGAACATCATGATGGAATATTGCTTGCAATCGATGCAGAGAAGGTGTTTGATCAAGGGGAATGGGTATTTATATTTACCCTTCTTAAGAGGATGAATTTCAGTAATCAGTTCCTGACTTGGATTAAAATATTATATTGAACTCCGGAAGCTAATATTAGAATAAATAATGTTCTATCTGATACCATTTTTTTACAAAGAGGTATGAGGCAGGGTTGTCCCCTTTCCCCTTTGTTTTAGCCATGGAACCATTAGCTATTGCTATTAGGCAGAATGGGAATATTTCTAGAATACAGGTCAATAATATGGTCCATAAAATTAGCTTGCATATGGATGATATTCTTCTGTATTTAACAAATCCTTTAAACTCCATTCCAGAATTTATCAGAATGACTAATATATATGGTAATTATTCAGGTTATAAAATAAACTGGCAAAAGACTCTTTTGATGAAATTAGATGATAACTATCAATTGGATATGGCAGGGATTGGGGTAGGAGATCAATCAGATTCTATCAAATACTTGGGTATTAACCTAACAAATAAATATGAACAATTATATCAAGCTAACTTTATAAAGTTACTTATGGAACTTAAAGTTGATTTAGAAAAGTGGAATCATCTTCCATTAAATTTAATTGGTAGAATAAATGTAATACAGATGAAAGTTCTTCCAAGAATCTTATATAAATTTAATGCCATTCCTATTATGATTCCTAATATATTTTTTGACAATTTAAGAAGGATTATTACACATTTTACATGGAACAAGAAACAAACAAGGATTTCTTATTAAAAACTTACTCTTCCTAAAGAAAACGGTGGGTTGGCTTTGCCGAATTTCAAACATTATTACTATGCAGCTCAAATAGGGGAAATGTGGTATTGGTTAAGAGATAGTGAATTGTATTCTCTGTCTATGAGAGTTGAACAAGATATTCATGGAAGTCAGCCTTTAAGTTAGTTTTATTTATTATAGTAACAATAAAAAATCTCAGGAAATAATTAATCCAGTTACGTATACATCTATTAAATGTTGGCTAGAGGTTCATAAACTGTTACAGATCAATCTTCCAATCACTAAATTTTCCCTGGTACATAATAACTATCACTTTACACCATCAATTTGTGGTGTTCAATATAGAGGTTGGAATGAGAGAGGTAAATTTGACTTTTCTCAACTTTAGGAGAATGGCATAATGTTATCATTTGCACAATTACAAGAGAAGTACAATATACCTCTTTTGCATTACTTTAAATATCTTCAAATTAAGAACTTTATTAAGGTAAAAAACAACTCTTGTTTTTGGGAAGTACTAATGACTTGGACTTGCTAGAACAAAACCCTAGTAAAAAACTTCTATCTAAAATATATGATCCTATTGCTAATTATATTGGTATCGGTGATAATATCTATTTGTTAAAGGAAAAATGGTCAGAGGATTTGGTAGTTGAGATCTCTAACAGTTTATGGGAAAAAATATTGGCATGTCCAATTGCTAATGTTAAATCTAGCAAACTGCAGCAAATACATCTTAATGCTCTTCATCAGACTTATTTTACTCCTTATATGCTGCACAAACTTAATAAAACAATTTCTCCTAATTGCCCTAGGTGCGTGTGCACTTCTGCCACGTTAGTGCACGTTACACAACTGCCCTTACCTTTCTAATTTTTGGGTTAAAATGTATGACTTTCTTAATAAGGTTTTTAAAGCTGAATATAAAAATTGAACAAATGATGGGTCTTTTGGCCTTTCCAGGGCAAAACAGTTTGAGACAATTGCCATATTTTAATAATAAAGAAGCATATTACTGGAACTGGAAAAGACTGTCTGCAGTTAAGTTTGATCAGCGCCCCCCATCTCTTTTGCTCTGAGACAGAGAATCGTCTCCTACTAGTTCATGCATCGGGAGAGGCTGCCTGGAATTTTTTGAAGAACTGTTCGTTTCCTGTGGAACCTTCCCCCTCCCAACTCCCCTTCCCCTTTTCCATTTTTTCCCTCCCAATTTTTTAACTTTCTGATAGACGCTATGAGAATGGAAAGGATATATTATCTAAAGGAGCAGAAATTAATATCTTTTGAAAATACATGGGGCCCCATATACACAAATTCAAGAGGGAATTATAAAGTAATATAGAGTATTTATTTTTGTTGTATTTGTGCTGTGCAAAAATATGGAATCCTGGATAGTATAGTGGGGAGGATTATGATGATGGTTATAAAGGGAACTATCTTAATGGTGTAATTGTCTTGAATGAAATGTTACCCTTATGAACCAATCTGAACCCTCCCTAGGTTATAAAAAAAGAATACCACTTCATTCAAGCTATTTATTTGTTTATGGAATACTGAGACAAGGTAATGCCATGTGCAGTAGCTCATTTCTGAGGATATTCTGTGGCAAAAGGTCCCTAACCATTTCTCTTGAGTTTGGACTGTTTGGTACTAGTACTAAAGGTAATTCAGAAGCACACAATAAAGATGGAGACTGGAACTGAATTTCATAAAACTACTGGATGAAAAAATGACTGTAGCCCAACATCCAAGTTGAGGGCTTGCCATATTAGGCTCTAGAGAGCAAGCCAGTGCCATCCTTGTAGTTGGTGGCACTAACAAATTTCCTCTCTTGACCTAGTCCCATGATCCCAGCTGCAGTAAGCACTGGACAGTACAGTGGGGAGGAGGGTATTCCTGCCAGAAGGCTATGTGTTTGAAGATCACACTGGTGGGTTGTATCAGCAATGAGGCTGAATGCCTCCACTGGGGAATGTGCTCCTGACAGTTCGATCTCAAAAGGGAGAGGGAATTACAGTGACTGTGATCTGGGCAATGGCAATTCATTGAACTTTAAAATGGAGATGGTAAATTTCAGCACCTACAATATGAGTAACAATTGCATTACTGCTTTTCTGCAGGGTGGTCTTTGCCCCCCCACACCCCCATTGCAGGAGGCTTTGCCCCCAGCACCCCCTTACTTATATAACTAACTGTGAGGTCATAGCACCTCCGGGAGGGGGGGAAATCAATTTTAACATTCAACAAATTGCCATTGCCAAAATTGCAGTAACTGTAATTTCCTCCCCGTACTGATGTGCTACTGCTCCGGACCCCAGGACAGGCATCAGGGCTAGAAGTTTCAATAATAGCACTTCTGTGCACAACAAAAGTGGCAAGTGAAGCAGCAGGAAGAAAACAAGAAATGTAAAGAAACATGGTGGTGCCCATGTCACTTTCCCTTTAACCTCAGAACAATTATAAGACAGGGGTCCAGGGCATAGCCAAAAGTCAATTCAGAGCTGAAGAGCTCATGCAGCAGGGGATGCATGCTGCATGCACGCTGAAAGGACATTTTGCTTGCAAGTCTACAACCTATAAGTTGCCAGAACTCTGAAATTATAAAAGGCTGTGGAGGCAGAGACTCTAGGCAGTTCCTCCTCTAATCTGAGGAAAATCTGACATGGCTACCAGTATTCAATAAATTCGCACTTTCAGATCCTTAGGAAGAAGCAGCTCAATTGTGGAACTAGCAAAAGAAAGAATAAATTGTTATGAACTGGGCAGGTTTGCCCAAGAAACTTTCCCCAGTGGGATATTTTTCTAAACCTCCAGAGGTTGATTTGCATTTGGGCCAACAGCAGCTGAAAGTGAGTGCAGCTGGACCCATTCAGAAAGAGGAAAAATAAAATGAAGAAATAACTAACTGCAGCATTCAACCCTTCATCAAGGAAATCCCCAGATGGGCTGAAGAGGATGAGAACAAGTCCCCAACAAAGGATGAAGGGGGAAGTTACTAAACTAAGGCTCACTACTTTTAAGCCCCATATGCTGCAGAGACCACCATGGTACTATGCAAAGGAACAATATCTGATATGTAGCTGCTGTACAACAGAGACCAGCATCCAGCATCTGAGACCTTGTGGGGTCTGACCTGGTCTGCAAACTGTGGTTACTAAATCAGTCCCTTGGTCTCTGCAACTGTTTTAGTTAGATAGTTAGTTAAGGAATGGGGGCTTGCAGGAGTGAACAATAGCTGAGCTAGCCACCCCCAAAATTCCATAATATTAATTCGGTCTGACATTCCCCACCATGAATCCATGCTGCCTGTAGTGTTGCAACCCAATTAATTCAAGATATTCTACCAGTCTTTCTTTCAACATGGCTTCCATTAATTCCCCCACCACTGAAGTAAGACTGATCTGACTACAGTTGCTAGCCTCCTCCCTGCTGCCACTGTTATGTAGAGGGACTACATCAGCTGTTCTCTAGTCCTCAGGAACCATGCTTGTTTCCAGTGAGCTTTTAAACAAGGCAGCCAGGGGAACAGCTAGCACTTCCCTGAGTTTCTTTAGACCCCTTTGACGTATTCCATCCTGTCCCATAGCTTTATATACGTTTTGAGATGTAAGTCCCCTCTGGAATCTTTCTTTTGAAAATAGAATTGCATCCAACCCCCCCCCCCGGTACCTGCTATTCCCTGGTGGTCCACCCCCACCTGCTTCCACTGTGAAGACTGATCAGAAATGCATGTTCAGGATGTCTGCTTTGTCTTGGTCCTCTTCTGTGCAGTCTTCCCCCTCAGCCCTTCTAACCCTCACTATCCATCCTCTTACTTTCCTCTTCTCACTTATGTGTCTGACGAAAGTCTTATCTGCCTCAGAAACCCCTTTGCTGATTCTTTTCTCTGTCTGTAGCTTTGCTCCCTTCACCACCTTGCCTGCTTCCCTCTGCTTTACTATGCATACCTCCCTGTCCTTCTCCACCTGTGTTTCCTTATAGCTTCTGAATGCCACTCTTTTTTCCATCACCAAGTTTATCACTTCCTTAGAGAATCATAACAGCCTCATTTTTCTTCTGCTTTTACTCACTTCCTTCACACAGACCTTAGTTACTTCAGTTATACCCTCCCTTATTTTTGCCCTCTATGCCTCCATCCATTCTTGGTAACCCCCCCTCCCCCACCTGAGGCAGTTTCTGAAGCATTCCTCCATTTCTTTAAAATCTGCCATCCTAAATTCAAGGACCCTATCTGCATGTGGTTAGCCTCTGTTCCTGTCTTAATGTTAATCCACACTGTACAGTGATCTCTGATACCACAGAGACTTCACACACTGATGTCTTCACTGCTGCTCCTGTTTGTAAGCACAAGGCCCAGTACTGCCTCATCCCTAGTGGGTTCTGTGACTAGCTGCCTCTGAAAAGCCCCTTATAGGAAGTCAAGGATGGACCTTCTCCTTGCAGAAGCTGCTCTTGAAAGGCTTCGCCTCACATCTGTCAGACTGTAGTCACCAACTAGCAGCACCTCCCTCTTACTTGCCATGTTGATAATGGCTTCCCCAAGTACCTTATCCAACTTTTCCCCCGGTGCTGGAGGCCTGTATGTGACCCTGGTATGGACGGTGACCCATAGGTGTATCTCCAGGATGACAGCAACTCAAGCCTTTCCTTTCATAGTGGTGCTGCTGAATCTTCATGGCTTTCATTCCATCTCTCACATATAAAACCACTCCTCCCTCCTCCCTGCCCTGTCTCTCCTAAACATAGAGAAGCCTAGTATGGCCATGTCTCAGGTCTGGTGCTCACTGCACCATAACCCTGTAATGGCCACTAAATCCAGGCAAGCCTCTGCCATGATGGCTTTCAGATCTAGATTTCCTTGCATTACATGGCTCTCTACAACCTGCTTCAACATTGCTTGCTGCCCTGCTTCTCTCTCCCATTCCTGACCGCATTATTCTGTAAAGCTCCCCCTTACTTTCCTCCTACTTTTTTCATTTCACCATTTCTTGGCTCCCCAGTCCTTTATCCTTTCTTACCTTGGTTTTATCCCCTTTTCTTCTGCTTTGTCCCCATCCCTGCCTTTCTGAACCCCTGCCTTAAGGAGTTTTCTCTCCCCAGGCTCTCCATCATTACTGCTTCATCATCCGAGGGGGAAATTGCTGCAAATTTTTGTTTTACTGCCCCCCATGGCTAGTTTAAATGCTCATCTAATAGCATTTAAACCTCCCACCAAGGCCAGTGGTCCCCTACCTGGAAGGATGCAGTCTGTCTCCCTTATCCCTGCTTCAGAACTCTCTTCCTTTTGGGGAATTGCCTGGGGATTTGCCGTGGGGAACACATGGACTTTTTTGAGTTGTGGTATTTTATAGAGGAATTCACTTTGGAGCTTTTTGTTCTTCTTAAAGAATGTTTGGATTGGCTCCTGTGTGGACTGATCATATGGATTTACTGTCCACCTGGATTTGTTTTTGTGGCTCAGCATGTTCGCAGTTGGAGATTGGGATCTCGATTGGGCTCACGCCTGGAAGATTTGGCTTTATTCTTTCATCTAGGATTTATGGACTGTTGCATCTGTTTCACTATCATTGAGGAGTGGGTGAGTCTGTCAGTCTTTTGATCCTAACCCAAGGTAGTCTGCTGGGGTGGTTGGTTGGGCAGACTGGGGGTGGTGCTCTCTGAGGACGGGCCCCAGAGTGCCCATGATTCCTGGGCTTTACAGTGGGCAGGCTGGAGAGCCTGATCATGTGAACCCTAGTTGCTAATCGATATCCCCAGCAGCACTTTGGGGGATGATCAAGGGGATTCTCTCCATTTGTAAAAACGTTGGCCTGAACCCAGGGTGGTTTGCTGGAGTAAACAGCTGCCACAGGAGTTTGGGGGGTGCTATCGGAGGATGGGCTCATGACACCCGTGGTTTGTGGATTTTTGTTGGGGTAGGCTGGAGAGCCTGCTCACGCAGATCCAGTTATAGGCTGGTTTCCCTAAATAACACCTTGGGGGATGACCTTAGGGAGAGTTTTCTTTTCTGCTGGCTGATTGATTATATCCCCTCCTAAGCAGCTGGAATAATTTTCCTGTGGACTGGTTTTCATTCTATTTCTTGGAGTATATGGTACAGTTATAAATCATTTCTCATTTGATCTCTGTTTGAGTGCCTATTTGAGAGATAGGCCATGGGAGAGATTCCTCAGGGGCGAGAGCTCTGAGGGATTTTCATTTTTCTAGTAAAAGCATAAACTGGAAGAAATTGTGACTTCTGTCCTTAACTATTACAAACTCCTTCTTTCTGAGGAATTTATAAAACCTGCTCAGACCTGCCTAAAGATTTTTCTCTATGGAGTCGGCTTGAAGAGAAACTGGATCACTGTTTTAAGTTATTTAAATTAGTGCTGGTGTTGACAGTATTTATATTAAAGTGGTTGTTTAAAATTGTTCTCTAAATACTTAGATAATTATGTGTTGGGACCAAATATCCATGGACAGGTGCTGTTCCCCCTCTAGGCTGAGGGACCTGTGCCCTTTTGATTGCCTCCCGTTGCAACCCGAAGTATATAGGCATTGCCATGTCCTGGGGATTGCACGGAGGAGGCAGAGAGGGAGGGGGTCTCCTGGCTATGAGGTGGGGGAGCGGAGTGGGTGAATAAGGGTGGTGAGGTCAGGGAGACACCCTGGGGTGAAATGGACCCAGGATAGGGGAGTGCAATGCCTGGATCCCATACCCAAGGGCTCCACTGAGAGTGGCAAGTAGTCTATTCCTCCAAGGCCTCTCATCTGACCCGGGCATTGTTATGCAATGCCAGGTCTATAAAAAACAAGACAGTAATTATTGCTGATCTTGTTGAATCATCTGACCTGGCTTGCATTACTGAGACCTGGCTGGACAGAAATGCTGTTCCCATTTTGGAGTCAGCTGTTCCAACTGGGTACTCAGTAATACATTACCCGAGGTTGGATCGTAGGGGTGGGGGGTCGCTATTTGTTTTAAATCGGAATTGGGCCTTGTGGAGGTTCCAGTGGCATCCCCTAGATCCTTTGAGTGTATCATGGGAGCAGGTGTGGGCTGCAGAATCCTGCTCATTTACTGTCCACCCAGTAACGAGAACGTTTTTCTGCAAGAAGTCACAGACTTCATTGTTGACCTGGTGCTGGAGCCCTCCAGGTGGTTGGTCCTGGGGGACTTCAATGCCTGGGTCGACGATGAACTCTCACATTTTGGTCAAGACTTTCTCCAACTAATGAGTTTGTTGGGCTTCACACAGGTGATCACCGCTGCTACCCATATTCAAGGTCACTCTTTGGATCTGGTGTTCACCCTGGGAAAGAGATCACAGGACTGGTGGTGGAACCAGTTGGGTGGTCTGACCGTCACTCCATAAGGTTCAATTTTGGGGCCCCCCCTTATGAGACCCACCCCTTTGGAGATGGTCCAGTATCGCCCTTTGAGGGGAGTTACCCCTGAGGGTCTGATGGTGGTACTGGACCTATCGAGTTGGTCTATGGAGTGCATGGAACCAGATGCCTTAGTAGTGCACTATAATAATATGGTGCTGAGGGCACTGGATTCCATTGCACCTGTCTGTGTTTGCCCCCTCTCCCTCCACCCTCGGCCCCCTTGGTTTGATGGGACATTGAGGGAGCGGAGGAGAGTGGGGTGAAGATTGGAGCATTGTTGGTGGAAATCTGGCCTGGAGGATGACAGACTTAGATTGATGGCTTATTACGTGGACTGTCAATCAGTAATCTCCCATAAGAAGATAGAGTTCCTGTCCAGGGAGATAACTGCATCAAGAAACCGACCTGCTCAGCTCTTCCGGACCATCGACAGACTGTGCAATCCAGCCTGTCTGCGGGGTCAGAGAGCCTTTTCACAAATACAGTGTGATGAGTTTGCTCGGTTCTTTGAGGATAAGGTGTCATCAATCAGGTCGGAGATCCGCAGCATACGTTCAAATGAGCATTGCAGCGACCGATGCAGGGTTACATGCCTCAGTCTACCTGGATAGATTTTGACCAGCCAGCAATCATGGATATCATGAAGATTGTCCAGGGCGTACGACTGACTTGCTGTAGCTTGGATCCTGGTCCTACGCCCTCCTTGTGGGTGCATGGATGTGATCGACCAGTCCTCAAGTGATAGTCTGAGTTCTTTGGATCAGGGGTGTTCCTGGAGTCCTTGAAGGAGACTGTCGTGACACCCCTTTTGAAGAAACCTTTCCTTGACCCCGACTGCCTCGCTAACTACAGACCGATCTCTAACCTGCCCTTCTTGGGCAAGGTTATCGAGAAAGTAGTCACATTGCAGCTCGATGACTTTCTTCCCACCCATGAAGTCTATGATCCTCTCCAGTCCAGTTTCAGGAAGAGGCACAGTACCGAGACGGCATTAGTTTGGGTACTTAATGATCTCCTAATAGCGAGAGATCGGAAGAGCCATTCGATCTTGGTTCTCCTTGATCTCTCTGCAGCGTTTGACACTGTGGACCATATGACATTGCTGGATCACCTGCGGCTACTCTGCCGACTGTCAGGGACAGTCCTCAGATGGTTCCACTCTTTCCTCACAGGCAGAAGTCAAAGGGTAGTTTCAGGGATTTTCTCTTCCATTCCCTTTGCTCTGTCCTGTGGGGTGCCGCAAGACTCTGTGCTTTCTCCCATGTTGTTCACGGTGTATATGCTGCCATTGGGAGACATTATAACGCATTATGGGCTGAGTTTTCACTGCTATACAGATGATACTCAGCTCTATTTGTCCTTTGTACCCGAACAAAATGACGCAGTGTCAGTTTTTAACAACTGCCTCACTGAGATTCAGGACTGTATGAGTGCGAACTGGTTGAAGTTAAATTCGGATAAGACTGAGGTGTTGGTTGTGGACCCGGATCATTATGTAGAGAAGTTGACTCCTGGGGTCCCCTCTGGTCTTTTATTAGGAGATACCCAGTGAGACCTTATGAACAGGTGCAAAATCTGGGCGTAATCTTGACAGTGCGCTGACGCTGAAGACACAGGTATTGGCCACTGTCAAGTCATCCTTTTACCATCTGAGGAATATCGCCCAGATAAAACACCTTGTTCTGCATGATGACCTTCCTGTGTTGGTCCACGCTTTTGTTTCTTCTCACCTTGATTACTGTAATGCTCTATATCTAGGGTTGCTGGGGGTGGATCTCCATCGCCTGCAGCTGGTGCAGAACGCGGCAGCCAGGTTGTTGACTGGGTTATCAAGAACTTGCCATATCACACCTGTGCTGCAAGAACTGCACTGGCTGCCACTGCGGTGGAAAATCACCTTCAAGGTCACATTGCTGACCTATAAGACCCTACATGGTCAGGGACTGGGCTACCTTCAAGATCTCCTTTGTCCCTACCACCCTCTTCACCCACTCCACTCCACTGGTGAGGGATTGCTAGAGATTCCAAGGGTTCATCTTCAATCATCTGGGGCAAGGACTTTTTCTTTTATGGCCCCGACCCTGTGGAATTCTCTACCTTGTCAGATTAGAGAGTGCCTGTCCATGGAATCATTTAAGAGGTCTCTGAAAAGTCACTTATTTACACTTGCATTTGGATAGATTATTTTATGGTCATTTTATTGTTTTATGTTGTAGTTTATTATTGTTGATGTTTTATTCTTGTTATGTACCAGTGCTTTGATTTATTGAAAAGCGCTTTACAAATACAATTTTGATTGATTGATTGATTATTGAAGCCCACATTCTCTCAGGCTGGCCCCCAGTCCCCAGTGTAGCCAAAGCCCTCCTCCATGCCCCATGCCTTCAACCACTCGTGAAATGCTCTGGCGCAGAGTTCTCTTACATCTTCCCACATGTACACAGGTAACACCTCAGAAAAAGCCACCATGCATGGTAACTGCTGAAGGTCCCTCCCCAGCTTTCAGAAGTTACGTCCATGCAGTATTCTCATCTACAGTACATCAAACGTGGAACCTGTATCTATTTAATGGCTGGGTACCAAGTAACTGTTAACAGGGAACTCTCTTGTGATATTACATAGATTACATAGATTACATAAACAATACTGAGCATAAAGACATTTGTCTATGAGCTCGCAAGTAACACCTAATTATATCCTTTTATATTCTTCCTTACTAAGAATTCATCTAGCTGTGTTTTAAATTCCTGCATTGTAATGCTTTCCACAACCTCCCCTGGTAGCATATTCCAAATTTCCATTACCCTATTACTTAACCAATATTTCCTTCAATTTGTGTTATATCTATCTTTTACCAATTGGTAACAATGAGCTCTAGTGTCATAAGTTTGAACCCTTTTAACAAAAGCCCAACAGGTCCCATAAGTTTGTATTGGTATTGAGGAAAGTCAACACAAACATGCAAGATACTTAAGGAATGTGTGGGACTGATGTAGTGGTGGGGTGAGGATTTAGAGGCAGGGTATTGCAGGGATTGCATGCTGTTGTTTTATTATTGTTTAACATATTCCTTTACTTCCTCAGATACTTGCTCTTGCCCTCCATAATAAACCTTATTCATTGTTGACATTTTACTTCTGCATAGTGTTGTTTAGTGCTTTGTTACTGTGTCATTGCATTGTGGGGTGAGACTGTGTGGTATTGTAGTAGTAGCCGTAGTAAACTTCATTTATAAAGCACCAGTACCACGGGATCTGAGTACAGTACAGCCACTACAACAACAACATTATCATAAATAAATAACAATTCATAATATACAATGACAAAATAAATAAAATTATTAATAATAGATACAGATATATAAAATAGAGCTAATAATGTAATGCTGGTTAATGAGTACATATGCAGCTTATAAATAAAACAGTGCCAAAGGTCTCCTGAAAGAGGAAGTATTTCTGCTGTAACCTTGTGATGACCTATTGTTTTAAGCACTGTGACTCCTATTGTACTTTATTGACTGTTACTGCATTGTTACTTATAATTTCCCTGTTGTATTAATGTCTGGATTGATGTCTCTGCACTCTGTCTGAATTTGTAACCCACTCTTCCCTGGGTCACACCTGGAAACAAGTCTTGGTTCAGCGTGCCTTTCCTGGTTACCAACTTTTAAATGAATAAATAAATAAACAAATAACTAAATAAATTTATTTCATGCCCCTCTTAAAGGCCTGCATTGAGGGGCACCTCTCTCAGAGCCCTGGGAAGCCTGTTCCAAATGGCAAAGCCGTCAGATGAAAAAGCCCTGTCTCTGGAAGATTGCAACCTCACCCTAGGAATGATTAAGACACCCAACTCAGAGGAGTGGAGTGGTGAGAGGTCTGATAACGGGGTCAGTACAGTGCATTATAGGTCAGTAAGCTGACTTTGAAGGTGATATGCCACTTCACCAGCAGCCAGTGCCATTCATGCAGGACTGGGAAAATATGACATAACCTCAGAAGACCTGTCAGCAAGCAGGCCACTGTGTTCTGGACTAGCTGTAAATGTCATAGAACACCTCTACTCACCCTATGGAAAAAGCATTGCAATAATCAAGTCTAGAGGTGACAAATGCATGCACCAGTGAGGACAACTCTTCCAGGAGAATCAAGGTTTGCAATGGGCAGACTAGGTGGGCTAAGCTGTCCTTATCTGCTGTCAAAGTCTATGTTTCTATGTAAGGTTTAAATCCAGGCAATAGTCTGGAGATGATAAAATCCATTCTGGACTACACCCGATACCTGAGTCTCAAGTGTCATCATCTCATCCAGAATGTCCCCAGATTCTTAACCCTAGTAGAGGCAACCAATCAAGAGGAATCTAACCATAAGCCAGGTCCTTCTTTGATGGCCTCCACCCTTCCCCATCCAATCATGGTCAATCCTCACTACAGCCATCTTGTCCGGATTGAGTCTCAACCAGCTTGATGACATCCAGTCCTGGATCTTTGCCAGGCATGAATTTATTACCTTGACAACTCCAGGAATCCCAGGTGCAAAAGACAGATACAGCTGGGTATTTCCAGCTTAGCAATGAAAACCCAGACCATGTCATCTGATGATCCCTTTCAGTGGCAGCATATACACTGCGAACAACATGAGAAAGTGGATCAATCCCTGGGGTGCTTCACAGAGCAGGGGCCTTGAGAGTGAGGAGAAACTCACCATCACCACCTTCTGCATCCTGTCTCCAAGGTAGGATTTAATCCAGGAGTTGACAGTGCCAGCAAGGCCGCAATACTCCCTGAGACAATCCAACAACAGCCCATGATTTACGGTGTTGAATGCTTTAGAGAAATCATGGACAAAGAGAACCAACTACTTTCTCAGTCTCTAGCCCTAACAAGATCAGTCTACACCCTGACCTATGATGTCTTGGTACTGTGCCTCAACCTAAACCCAGACTGGAGAGGTTCATAGATGTCAAAGGCCATGAACTGTTCCTCAAGCTAAAGAAACACCATCTTCTCTATAACCTCACCCAAAAAAGGGAGGTTAGAGACAAGTCTGTAATTCTTCAAGCAGTCTGGGTCAAAAGATGACTTTTTCAGAAGCAGTCTCACCAAAGTAGCCTTTAACACCCTAGGAAAGACCCCTTTTAAAAGGGAACAGTAGATCAGCTTGGTGAACAGTGGACGCAGAAAACAAACACACTAGTTATTAGGTGAGTTGGGCCCAGATCCAGCTCACAAAAGGTGGACCACAGCCCTGAGCCCACCCCACAAACCTCTTCCATACAAACCAATATAAATTCTCTCTAGACTGGTGGTCAACATCCCCCTTACTAACTCAGTACTGCTGGATCAAGCTAATCAGTTTGATCAGTTGGAGAGATCCCAGACTGAATCAAGAACATCCTATCAGAGAAAAAACAACCAAACTCTTCATGCACAGCAGATGAATTTGCTTTTCCTGTTGCACACGCACTGTATTTAATAGTCTTTCCTCCATGCAAAAGAGCTGAGCTGGTCAGTTTCTCCCTATAGATATCTCCCTAGATAGAAATACTGCTGTCTTATGGAAGATTGCCCTTTGATACTCACCATAGTGTGTCCTCAAAGCCAGTTTGTCCTTGTCAAACCTAGATCTTCTCCAGCAACACTCCAACCTCTGAGCCCTTAACTTGATGTCCCTGAGTGCCATGTCAAACAATGGGAATTTCAAGCACTAAGTCAAATGTCATTTAAGGACTGGTGCAACTCCACTTAAAGCTGAGGAAATGGTCTTATTTTAGGCTGTCACTGCCTACCATGATCCAACTGTACAAGCAGCTGACATGCTTGAGAGAGCCACTACCACTGTAATATTTCTGGGTAAAGCCCCTTCAAAGGGCAGTTGTGAACAATCTCTGTACAGTGTGGACTCGGGGTGGGGGGGGCCTAAAAGAGAACCTCACTATGCAATGATCTAGCCAACTAACTGGATCAATGCTGAGGTTATTAACATCAAGCCCCAGTGAGAACATTAAGGCCAAGGCACAACAGTGTTGATGAGTTGCAGAGGCACCCACCCGTGTAAGACCCGGTGAATCTATTAGGGGGAAATTTTGATGAAAATTGCTAAAGTTCATCATTGATCCAGTCATTAATGTTTCCCATAATTAACCATCTGGGGACTCCAACACCATCTCAGTGTTAAAGATAATGATTTCCTGCAGGAACACACTCTCACACCTTAGAAGCCAGTAAATAAGAAGGATCCTGCAACCTGCACCTGGACCCCACACATGGCCATGCATTCAAACATAGAAGAGGTTCCAAATGGGTGCAAGATGAAATTTATTCCAGATCAGATCTAAAACAGATGGCCGCTACTTCCCCACATGATCCCACTGTAGGCAGTGCACCACAGAGAATCTGACTGGGACAGCTACCTTCAAACAGAAGCGGCATCATCACCCATCCAGGTCTCCATTAAACAAACCAGACTGAGCAAAGAACTAGACATTAAATCTGCCATAATAGCTGTTTTGTTCCTCATTGATCTGGCATTGCAGAGCACTGCCCACAGGGAGTGGATGGAGGTTGTTGGCCTGTTGGCTACCTGCCTGTGGTATCCCTGGGTATGGGCACCAAATACATCTGGCTTCACTCTTGGGACAATTTTTCCTTGGGCATTTTCTAGTCCTCACCAGCCCTATAATACCCCCCTGTTAGCCCACCCCATCCCCCACTGCCTACCATCCCACTTTCTAGCATTCCCCACCTCCCTGCTGTGCCTATATGCCACAGGGGAGTGGTATCAAATGGGTGGAGGTCTAGCTACTTGGATGGGGTGTGACTGAGTGGAGAGGCCCATCATCCTTGGCACAGAACAACCGGCACAGTACTTTCTGTACTTCCATCAAACAGTTCCCATTACCCATAACTTCCACATACACTCTAAGTACTCACCTACAAATAGCCCTCTTACTATACTCACAAACAGTAATACAAAGTAAACTAACTTACACATAAATATGCCTAATCATACCATTACACTCACCCAAACCCAGCCCCACCCACCCAGGCAATCTAAGACACTCAAATTTAAACTTTTAAATGGAGAATCCACATATGATACATACAGTCTGTGGTGCAAAAAAAAGTCCACTGCAAATAGTGAAATTTGTTAATGCCCAGAAATAAGACTGAACTTTCTGCTCTTACCAGGAATACCCATAGAAACATCAAGGAAATGTTCCAGGGCAGTTCCCCACGCACTTCCAATTAACAGTTTATTTCCCAGGAGTATATTTAAATGAATAACGGAAACAGTTTGAACCTGAGGGTTCTATCACCACCCTCAAGTTTAACCATGGAGTCCCTGGCCCACAAGCTTGACCAATCAGAAAGCCATTTTTTTGCAGCATTTCTTCAGAGGAACCAGGCAGAATAATAATGTTCCCAAATCCAGAGGCCCAACAAGCAAAATGACAACCTTGGCACAGTTCTTTAATCCCAACTGCTAGCTAGATGTTCTTACAAGATTCACAGTTCTATAACAGCGGCAACCTTAGTTTTGGAATACTAACATTTGCAACTGCTTGCACATACGCCCAAGACCTCTCAGTTCAAGATCTGCTCCTCTCCTAGCCTCACTCTGGTCTGTCTGGTTTCCACACTCGTGCCCAGATGAACTCCAACTCAGCTTCCACTCTTCTAGATCAGTGTTATCATTAGAAACACACAAAGACCACTTCAGCATGCCAACTCTGCAAAAATGCCCAGGAGACCACCAAACTCCAAAATCAGATTAAAGGCCAGTCCTCTGAGGCAGCGCTTCACCACCTGGGAAAAAAATAGCACCAAAACAATGGCATCCAAACTGACAAAAATAATTTTGTAAAGCACTACTGAATGGAAGCTAACTATCTAAAATGTAAAAGAAGTTAATCTTCTAATGCCTTCTCACTTGGAGCCCTGGCTAACACTATTTCCCTAACTTCTATGACTAATTAACCAAGTATTAAATTTATTATCCAAGCAAACATTTAAAACTTAAAAATTGGAAGTTAGCTACTTCTTTCAAAAATATCACTTGGATTCTCCAAAACAAACACAATGATAAAAAATGTTGATCTTGATTAGAAACTCAATATATTATTTCCTGGGGAGTGATATTCTGAGTGCCAGCAGGAAATATATGGGGCTTCTCTTAGTGGAGGCACCACATCACTAATAACATCTAAATCCAGACCCTCCCCCAAAGGTTTGAAAGGGCCAAACCTCATCCCAGTAACTGCAGAATGGAGCCACACACCTTGTGTAAATCGATTGAGGACACCTTAAGCAGTAAACTCAGTAGGGACACTACATGACAAACTGAGAACCTCTGACCACTGATATTACAATATAACTTATGTAGTGAGATTGCTCTGTTCATGTTCACTGTATTAGTACATTTTTATTAATTATTCTCCCAGCAGCCCTTTATACAGTACATCCTAATCTTTCAAATGCCAACCTTTTTTTCCTTTCTCTCTTTCTTACTCTAAGTATAAAACTTCTGTGTTAAAATTTTAGAGATTTTCTTTTGAATCCTCATTATGACTTTGCCTACCACACACCCAATAATTAACCAAAACCACAACTATAGTGAAAGTGAGTGCACTGATCGACCACTGCAGAATTGCTGATCCACGATGAGCAGATCAGTCCAGATGCAGCCCCGCTGCTTTGTAGAAATGGTCTAATGTGGGTATTTTGGATCATTCTGGTGGTGAGATATGAAAATGCTAGTGGCAATATTCATCCTTGTGTGAAAATTCCTACTACCTGGAAAAATGCAGCTGCTTTCAAAAACATAAAAACATAGAATTTGATGGCAGATAGGGAGTGCTTGGCCCTCCTAGTCTGCCCATTTTCCTACCTAATGGATAAGGTGCAGATCCTACTTCCTCCTACCCCCAACTAGAGTTGCCTTATGTCTGTCCCATGCATTCTTGAATTCCCCACTGTATTTGACTCCACGACCTCCTCAGGAAGGCTGTTCCATGCACCCACAACCCTCTTCATGAAAAAATACTTCCTCACATTACCTCTGAACTGTCCCCCTCTATCTTCAAAATGTGTCCCCTTGTTCTTGCACATCTCTTTTTCTGAAAGATGCTACCCTCTTGGACTTTGTTGATTCACTTGAGGTACTTGAAAGTTTCTATCATGTCCCTCCTCACCCTCCTTTCTTCGAGGGTATACATATTAAGCTCCTTTAATCTCTCTTCATACATCTTCTGGTGCAGACCCTGCACCATTTTGGTTGCCCTCCTCTGGACATCCTCCGCCCTGTCTATGTCTTTGCGGTGCTGGGGTCTCCAGAACTGCACGCAGTACTCCAGATGGGGTCTCACCAATTGTCTGTACAGTGGGATAACAACTTCTTGTTTTCTACTGGTGATGCCTCTCCCTATGCATCCCAGTATCCCTCAGCCCTCCTTACTGCTTTCTCTCATTGCTTGCCCATCTTTAGGTTATCTGGTATAACTACCCCCAGGTCCCTTTCCATTTTTGTTGTTGTCAGTATCTTACCCCCCATTGTGTACTCTTCCCCTGGGTTTTGTTTTCCAGGTGCATTACTTTGCACTTGTTTGCACTGAATCTAAGATGACATACATTTGACCATTTCTCCAACCTTGCCAAGTCCCTTATCATCCTTTCCACCCCACCTTGCGTATCAACCCTGTTGCAGATCTTTGTGTCATCTGCAAAGAGACATACTTTTCCTTCCAGTGCCTCTGCAATTTCACTTATAAAGATGTTAAAAAGGACTGGACCCAGTGCTGAACCATGTGGTACCCCACTAGTAATCCCCCTTTCTTCACTGTGGATTCCATTTACTATTACCCTCTGGGTCCTATTGTCCAGCCAATGTTTTACCCAGGCTACCACCCTGGGACCCACTCCCATGCTGGTTAATTTGTTTATTAATCTTTTGTGTGGGACTGTGTCAAATGTCTTGCTAAAGTCTAGGTAGGTCATGTCCACAGCCCCTTCCAGGTCTACTACTTTGGTCACCCAGTCAAAGAAATCAATTAGATTTATCTGACATGACATTCCTGCTGTGAATTTAGGGTTCTAGCTCATGGGTAGAAGGGAGGGGGCATGCAGAGGGAAAGAGTGGGACAAAAGATTTATTTTTTAAATGTTACACCAGGGATGTGAGCCATGGGTTGGAGCGTTGGAGGTCACACAGGGAGAGTAGGAGGGAGGATTGTTTTTCAAAAAATAAAGATGGCCTCAGAGTCAGGTGTTGGAGGTGGGTATCTGCAGAGGGAGAAAGTTGGTGGAATTTTTATTTTTTTGGTTAAAGATGGCAATATTTTCTAGTACAAACAACAGAGTCACAGGAAGGAGCCAAGCTACATGCATCACATTATAGCCCCTGTGTGTGGATGTACTGGAAATTACTGCAGTGTTGTGAGTGTGCTCTACACATGGGAGCTGATACAATGCCTAAACACAGTGGCACAGTAGTGTAAACACACCTTAAGTTATTTCTGAACATCCACATGATGGACACTACCTCCACATCCTTTTGCTAGATTACTTCCTTTTATTTGTCAGTCTACCTTCCCAATTATTATCACCTTGCTAAAAGAAGCCTTCCTAAATAAACAGTATATATATATATATATATATATATATATATATATATATATATACACATATATATCATAATTATGTTGTAACTATGCAACATGAGGGAAAAAACCTGTTCCTCTGTTCAGACTACTAAAACACCTGACAAAGTGACCTGTATGGTCCTAAAACATTGGGCTTTTCAAAGCACATGGACTGACTCATGGTGCTTGCACCAAAAATAAATGGTGCAAGGGGCCTCCTACACCACACTGTGTGTCAGTCCCAATATTTGTATGCAGGCTATAACTGATGGTGGTCCATCTGCACCACTTGGGTTTGCACTATGCTTGTGGCTAACGCATGGCTGTACCAAAGCAGGAGGGGCCATTCATTAGAACAATTTATTTATTTAGTTTTTGTTGACCAGGTAACTACACTAGACAAGACATCTGCCTATTTTCAGGTACAACCAGGGAAAGTACAAAGAAATGTGAGTTCAACACAGAGGACAACATAATACACTTTAAGCAGTTTCACAAAGTCAGGGAAAACATAACATATTCAGTAGGTACATACAGTTAAAAACATGCACAGAACACATACATAGAGTCACCAAGGCTATGAGCAGTGCATTATATACAATTATATACAGTTCAGGACTACCAAAATAGTAAAGCCACAGTCAGAGCAATGCCTGATACATAGAGCAGAACCATTATATACAGGGCCAAATACATGCAGGCAGGCTACTTCAACAAGACCTGCACTGGAGTTAAGAAAGCTGGGCTCAGTGCAGGGACCAGGTGTAATTATGGAGGTTTGAGACAACCACATGCTGAGGAGAGCTTTAAGTGATTCCACAGGGAGTTTCGGAGGCATGCATGGGAGGAGGAGGAGCAGATCTGGACAGGAAAGGAGCTCCATAATCTGGGAGCACACGAGGCAAAATCTCAGTCCCCCATTTGAATGTGAGTGGCATGAATTTTAAGAACAGCAGGGCCCAGAAACCTGAGGGAGTAAGACGAGGAGACAGCTGGTACAAGGAGCTCTGCCATTCCGGAAGGGGGGGTGCTAGTGCTAAGGACCTTGCCTGTGAAACAGCCCAGGACAAAATTTAAGTAATTGGGAGGGGAGAGCCAGTAAATATTGCTATACAGGTCACAGTGGTGGGTGAGATGAGGGGCAGCAAGAGCAAAATGGCAAATGTTGTTATAGGCTATGGACCACCAAGAACGCACTGGGTCATAATTTAGCATGCATAATAGTGTACAACATTATGGCAAACCCGGATCTGTGCACTCTCTGAGTTGGACCCCCCCCCCCAGAGTTGAGAATCTTTATTGCGTGGAGTCTGGGGGCCAGAGCTCCCCCACAGTACAATAACAGGAAGAAATTGTGCACTGCGCTTATGCCACATGGCATTCTGCCGTGCGACATATTGACCCCATGCCCACATAGAAAGGTGGGCTTTTGAGGTACGAGCAAACAGGAAGAGCCCATAACAGAGAGAAGGAAAAAACACACCTCTGGCCAGTGCAAGGTGAGCAGCAGAAGTGAGATTGTTCTTCATTCTATAAGTCAGACCCAGTTTGCAGTTAACAGCTCTGCATACATTCTGGATATGGTGTCCAAGGTCAAGCTGAGGGTCAAGTGTCACCCCAAGGTATTTGATGGAGTCAGTGATGAGGACAGGAGCACCATCATGACCAGTGATACACAAAGGGGCAGGGGAGGCATTTATCTTGGCCAGGGACCCAAACAGCATGGCCTGGGTTGTTTTAATGTTGAGGACAAGCTGTGGGATGATATTAAGGTTTGGATACTCCTAAAATCCTCACTCAGTTGGTGGTTAATGACCCCAATGTCCCAAAAATAAACGAGGATGACCAGGTTGTCAGCATACAGGATGGACCTGCAGTAGGCAGAGGAGGAAGGTAGATTATTGACAGAAATGGAGAAGAGCAGGGGCCCAAGGACTGAACCTTGTGGAACCCCTGAGGACACAGCAGTGGTGTCTGAGAGCACCTTACTGTATTTAATAAGCTTCTGTCTGCCCTGTAGAAAGTTGGAGAACCAACTGAGCACAGGAAGGGACAAACCAAGGGACCCGAGTTGAGAGCAAAGTAGGACATGGTCAACTAGGTCAAAGGCCTTGGATAGGTCTATGAAGATGGCACCTGAGAGTTTGCCCTGGTCCAAGGCTGCTATGATCCCAGAAGAGACAGTGACAAGAGCAGAGGACATACTGTGCCCTTTATGAAAGTCATGCTGCACGAGAGACAGCAGCTCATGAGACTGAATATACTCCATGAGTTGTCAAGCCACAACTTTCTAGTGAAGCTTACTGATAGCAGAGAGCATGGCTATCGGTCAATAGTTGTCAAGAATCTTAGGGTTACCCTGTTTGAGAACAGGGACAACCCTCGCCACCTTCCATATGTCAGGGATAACTCCAGAAGCCAAGGACAAGTTGAAGATATAGGCCACTGGGGAGGCACCAAGATGGAGGAGCTTAGGTTCCATGCCATCATGGCCAGCACTGTAGAAGGGAGTGAGACCAGAGAGCAATCTCTACATCTTTCGTGCTGACACAGCCTTGAAGTAGAATAACGGGTGGGAGATAGGGTCTGGTTGTGGAGCAGAGACCTGGTCACAGCTATCACATCCACTGGAGGAGAATAGGGAGGTGAAGGCGGACAGGTCCAAGAAATGCAAGTTAAATGCATTGGCAATGGTTAGTGGATTGTTGCAAATAGAACCATCAATAAGCATGTCAGTGGCCTCACAATTGCAGGAGCCACTTACAGTGTTTTTAATGTTTCTCCAGAAACTCCTAAGGTCCTTTGCTGAATTCAACACTGCAGGTTTGCAGAATTCACTTTCGGCAGTCTTGATTGCTTTTTTACACTCATTTCTGAGCCTCCTATATTGCTAAAATATGGCCCGGTACATCATGACCTTGAATTTGTCCCAGCACTTGACTCTAGTCTGCATAAGGGCAAGGGGGCTCACATGCAACCACTTGGTAGCAGACCCCCTTAGCCTCCGTCTAATGAGAGGAGCATGTTTATCCTGCAGCACCCAGAAGGTGCTGAGAAAATGACTGACTGCATTGGAGGAGTCCTGGGCATTCCACACTGCAGATCAGTCAGTAAGCCATAGATCATTATGGAATGACTCCAGGTCAAACCTGAAGAAGTCCCTAACTTAGATGATTTTGCATGGACTTTTCAGGGAAAAGATCTTCCATATGCAATACACAGGGGAGTGGTAGGAGATCAAGTTGGGAAGGGTACCAGAAGAGCTAATCCTCTCTGGTCTATTGGACAAAACCCAGTCCAGGAGGGAGCTCATACCACCATTGGAAGACCATCTAGTGGGTTCCTAAATGAGTTGGGACAATGAGAAGCCAGCAAGCAGAAGCTCATACAGCTTAGCATTACCACCAAGCCAGTTTAAGTTAAGATCACCCAGGATCATAAGCTCGTTATTCCGAGTCTTTTATCCAACAGTATCAAAGAGGTAGGATAGCCCCGCTATATCACCCATGGAGGGATTGTAAGTACAGATAATGTGTAGCTTCTTGGTGTTTCCGCATAACAGGAATGAGCACAGCAGTTCACAAGAAGACTGCAAATGCTGTTGGCAGGACAGAACCATCAGGTTGAGGTGACTCTTGTAGTAGACCTAGATACCACCTCCCCGCTTTTTTCCCGGGTGGTCCTGCCTGACAAGATCAAAGCTAGGAAGCACAGATGCCAAGTCAGGGGTTGAAGGCTTCAGCCAAGTCTCAGTTATATCAAGGATGTCAGGCTTGTAATGCATGACACAAGCAAGGAGATAAACCAGGTTGGGCAGGAGGCTGAGGATACTGAGGTGGGCTATTTTTAACCCATTGCCTGACAGCCAGCCCACAGATGAGGAGGAAGCTTGGTAGGGAGGATCAGGGTTGAGCTCAGTGTCCCCTGCAAGGGCTAGAGTCACCAATAGGAGCCAGAGGAGATGCCGTTGGGGGGGGGCCATCCCTAACAGGCGGCTTGCATCCAGATCGCCTGACCATTATGACAGGATACAGGAAGCTCCTGAGATCAAGACAGCAGAGAGGCCAAAGGGGCTGTCTGTCACAGGCTATTAGACTGGAGAAGGAGAAGTCTGGCTTCTCAAGCTGCCCAAGTGTGACCCAGGGGCTTCCCAGTGGTGGAGCACAGTCAGCAATAATCAGGGGAAGGCATAGTGCAGTGAGTAGACCAAAGATAAAGGAACTGGTGAAAGGGACGGGCTTAGCTCCCCTGAGAAGCTTAGGGTCCCCCATGTCATGTGCCTAGTCTAACCAGGATACTGAAAGGAGAATATTGGGGGGGGGCAGGACAAGCCTGTCAGCCACTATGAGGGCCAAAAAAGGGAGGATTCAGTAGTGCTAGCCCACCAGGCCCCACTGGGCTACCCAGGAGGACTCGAGAGGAGAACCCAATAAATGGGTGGTCTATCCTACAGCTACCCCCACACCCCTGGTCAGAAGATAGCCCCCACTTATGTGAGAGCACAGCACCAGCTACTGACAGGATTACCAAGTTCCGTGGAGGTGATCCCAAACAGGAGGCTAGTAGCAGAAAACTAGATACCACAATACATTAAGCAAAAATAGAATTGTTTCCTAGGTGAGGATGCTACAGCAAGATAAATTGAACAGGCAGGAATTCTTCAAACAATTCATCAAAAATAGACAAAATGATCTTAGTCCAAGCCACTAAGGGGTAAGATAGGCTTGGCAGAGGCCTGAGTAAAATCAGAGAGAAAGGTTAGTACGCACTATAAACACCACGAATAATGTGAGCTACAGTGTAGTTCAATTCACCTGAAAGACAAGCCAAACAACAGAAACACATAACAGGGCAAAGTTAGGCCACCTAGCAGTAAAGAGGCTCTCAATTAACCCCCCCATGATTCTCCCACCCAAACTTCCGTTTAAGTGAGTTAGCAACATCAAGAAGCAGATGAGGGATCAGGGCTAGAGGGAGCTAGCCACCACTGGTGACACAGTCTCATTCACTGACTGCAACAAGTGCACAGCAGGATGAGTTGTTTTTCCGCAGCTTTCTACAAGTTCAGAGTTAAACAAAAGTCAGCAGCAACAGGTGCAAGTTAACCAGCCAATCCCGCTATCTGAGTGGAACACATAAGACAAGTGGGAGTGGCTTAAGCCTATTTAAGAGGTGGAGGGAACGGGGTGAGCGAACGGGAAAATTCACCTCCATAGCACCGACCAGCAGCCACCCATTGATTCTTTCAGCCCCAGTATGTTCTTTCAGTCCAAGTTTCTCCTGCTTCAATGCAGGGGCTCTGAAGATTCCTTAAGTGTCCTACGGCACTTACAGGGGAGGTCCACCTGACTGCAGTCAGAAAGTCAGCACCTCAACCCTGCACATCAATCAGCTTAGTGGTGGGGGGGGGGGAACCACCAAGGCAGGGGCCTCCCTCACCACCCCTCTGTCTCAGTCAGGGAGTAAGATTAGTAGCCTGCTGGATGCTGCTCTAGCCTTTTCAGGTGGCAAAGTGTCACAGTGGGAGGGACCAATCTGGTGCAATGAGGAATTTTTGAAAACGGTGCCAAAATTCAAGGGACTGCACTGGGAGGCAGAGAGTAAAAAAGTCCAGCACGAGTTCACAAAATTCACCCCCACAGCACTGAGTAGCAGCTGCCCATCGATTCTTTCAGCCCCAGAATGTTTTTTCAGTTCAAGTTTCTCCTGCTTCAATGCAGGGGCTCTGAAGATTCTTTAAGTGTCCTATGACACTTGTAGGGGAGGTCTGCCTGACTGCAGTCAGAAAGTCAGCACCTCAACCCTACACATCAATCAGGCGGTGGTGGGGGGGGACCCACCAAGGCACAGGTCTCCCTCACCACCCCTCTCTCTCAGTCAGGAGTAAGATACTGCTGTATCCACTAATATGGGACTCTAAAAGATCCCCAAAGTCCGCAGGACCTGCCCAGAGTTAGACCAGCCAGAGTTGGTGTAATGGCCTCATGCACTACCACGGCCCATGGATAAGGGAGGGTCGGAAAGCTACTACAGCTCAGGATATCCCCCAGTCACCACCCATTCCTGTATACACACCCCTGTCTGTATAGTGTAGTAACAAGCATGTGTTCATGCAATATTCTCCTACAGCAGAAATATTTATTTCCTTTCCATGGCAAGCTGCTGACCTTGTGAACAATACCATGAGATAGGTTGGATTTAGTGCCCATCAGAACAGTGATGCAAAGTATGCTGCACATTCAGCCTCACAGACAAAAATCTGCTAATATGTAACTATGTTCTAGGTGTCACAGAGTGTCATGTTTGTGAATGCTGTATATCCTGCATGTAGCAGTACTATATTATACTAATACATGACACATCTCTACAGCAGTCGGTACTTGTCTACAATGGCCAGCATCACTACAGCTATTCATATACATGTTATAAGGCAGGGGTGTTAATACATTTGCCCATGTTCCTATACTCTACAAATTTCTTAAAATCTTGCATACGTCACACGAACAATGTTTAACACATACAAAGGAGACACAGATTTCTGTAACATGCATGATGGAGCTCTTTCTGAAACAATGGACAGATGCTAGTATACATTTGTGTAATTAGTCTATAAAAATGAAATGGGTCATGTGTCACTATAATGCATGTACTTGTAACACCTCCTGTCACAGAAAGATGTTTATGTCTGTGGAAAACCAGGTGCTGATTTCTTTGATGCTCTTTGAAGAGCCTGGTTTGTTTACAAAGGTGTTAACAAATTACTATACACCCCAGCTATGTCACAACGTACAGACCTTCATTACAGTGACTACTGTTTCTGGTGTCAGAATAATACAAACTCCAAAGAGTCAATGCAACCCGACTGAAAAGCAACACCCTGCACAATGCAATGTACTTATAACACAAACATCTCAGATTCATCATGCAGATATAGCTGTTTCCATGTCATACCATATGTCATTATACTGTAGTGCTTTTTTATCTTTTATTAAATATTTATCAGAGGTACACCTCCACATTTATAAGGTATAAAAACAAATGGGCAGACTAGATGGGCCTTGCGGTCCTTATCTGCCGTCAACTTCTATGTTTCTATGTTACGTTACAGCATGCATTGTTGGCTGTTTGCACCTGATGTCTCACAATATATTCTGTCTGTCATCAACAACCTTTTAAGGTTAAAGTGTCAAATTTTGACCCTTAATAACTTTGGCACCATTTAACGGATTTGGCTGAAATTTGGAATGCACGATCAAGCATCACACCTTGGGATCTGCTAAGTTTCGAACTGGTCACATATACAGCTGCGGAGTTATTAAGCATGATCTGTGCATGCATTTATGCTATTTGGTGAATTCTTTGCCATTGCCCACAGGTCACACATTTTGCGCCAGTGGTCCGAAATATTCAGGGAACATGCAGCCAGGGTGCCTGATGTGCCTTTTGAAGATTTCGCGAAAAAATATTAAATGGTTCTAAAGTTATCCAAAAAACAAGTTCCCATTATAAGTCAATGGGAAAAGTTAACAAAAAGTTCTACACTTTCGCAAATGCACTTTTTATTTTCGCAAATGACCTAACTACTTTCGCAAATCCGCCATTTTGTTTTCAGTTAGCGATCAGAAAAATGCTTGGCATTTAAAATTGGGACCATCTAGGGACACAATTTTTCTGTGTTCACCTAGTCGGAGCCTGGGGATGCTAGACATATCTTTATTTTGGGGTTAAACACCCCAGAGATATGTTTTTCAACTTTCTGGAAAAAGTACTTTCGCACACATGACACTTTAGCAAATCACTAAAGTACTTTACAACACTATGGCCAAAATGACAGGAGTTCTTTGTCACCTTGTTGCAAAAGAACAGTTAGATCTTTTGGCCTGAAATTTGGAGGGAAGGCAACCAACATGTCACAGATGTGCCGTTTGTGGTTTGGTGAAAAAATATGGCTTCAAAGTTATGGTACTCTGAAGTTGATGCTTTTTCCCATAGACTAACATGGTAGCGTATGCCGCGCCTTTCGGGGTTTGTATCTCGAAAACGGTGCAAGATACAGATTTTTTTGTCACAAGTTACTTAACAAAACAGTAGCCAGGAAAATAATGATTTCTGTGAAATTTAAATTTTTTCTCTACGTCGTACGGTTGCTGAGACATTTGCAATTAAGTACTTCCAATGTTCATGTTAAGCTTCCATTGTCATTACAATGCATACTTTCTTTGTACGCACTGTGTTTCTCTATGCAGTTGTCCAGCAAAAACAGGGTATGCACTTCTGTTATTGTAACAGTTACTGTTTCCCCTTGTGTTTATGTACCTGCTAGTATTACCGTTCCCGTGTGTGCCACCTTGTGTGTTACCCATTGTGTTGTCATTTGCACTTGCGTTTTTGTTACTGTTACCATTTGCATTTACACCTTGTGTTTGCGTTGCTGTTCCTGTTACTATGTCACAAGACATCACGTGGTGTTCTCGTCATCATTCTCAAAAAGAAGGGAAATTAGAGGCAAAAAACTCAGTTTAATGCATCAGTTAGGGTTGTTCCACAGCGACAAAAGTAAGCAATTTGGTGTTAGGGTTGAAACCCCCCCCGGACACCTCCAGCCTGCCCCCCCCAACCAGCATCAGCGTCCGCACTGGGGTCGTCGGTCCTAACACCAAATTTCCTTACTTTTGTCGTTGTGGAACAACCCTAACTGATGCATTAAATGGAGTTTTTTGCCTCTAATATATATACCGCACATCTGCACTTTCACCCCCCTCCAAAACCATTTGAGCCATTTTATAAGGCAGATAACCCACTGTAGGATGTGCAGTCTCAGTCTGATATACGCATGCCTTGGGTGGTTGAACATACTTGTCCTGTGGCCTCGTGCATCACAACACACACCAAGGCACGCGTATATCAGAGCGTGACCACACACCTTAGAGTGGGTTATCTATTTCATATATATACAGTATATATATACATATGTATATATATTTTAGAGGCAAAAAACTCTGTTTAATGCATTAGTTAGGGTTGTTCCACAGCGAAAGTAAGGAAATTTGGTGTTAGGGTTGATAGCCCCCCCCAGGACCCCCCTCCCACACCCCCAACCAGCATCAGAGTGCACATTGGGGTTGCCGGCCCTAACTCTCACCCCATCAGATGTGTGAAGAAGCAGAGGTATAGGAAAATGGGGTGAGAGTTAGAACCGACAACCCCGGCGCGCACTCCGATGCAGGTTGGGGTGTGGGCGGGGGTCTGGGGGCTTTCAACCCTAACACCAAATTTCCTTGCCTTTGTCGCTGTGGAACAACCCTAACTAATGCATTAAACTGAGTTTTTTGCCTCTAGTTTCCCTTCTTTTTGAGAATTAGTCTGAGAAATAGTGAATGTAATGCGGCAGTGGGGGCTCCCACCACGTGATGTCTTGTCACATAGTAACACTTGCCCACAAATGCAAATGGTAATGTGCATGGTGACGCAAAGCGAAACAGAAAGATAAACAGTACTGTAGACACAAATGGTTAAAATAACACAAACACAAGCGCAAATGAAAACACAAAGGGTAACGCACATGGTGGCGTAGACGGGAACAGTAAGTGAAACAGGTACGGAACAGCAAGTAGAAGCGGTACGGGTAACAGTAAGCACAGGCTGGTTTTCCCCAAAAGCTGCATAGAGAAAGACAGTGAGTATAAAGAATGTATGCATAATAATGGGTCTCAAAGCAGAAATGAGGAGTTGGAATGCTAAATTGCTTATATCTCATATCTTATATCTCGGCATAGAAAAAAAATGTTAAAGTCATATGACTTACAATTTTCCTGGCTAGTTTTGTACTAACCATTTTTCTGACAAAAAGCCTGTATCTCATACCGTTTCCGAGACACAGGCCCTGAAAGGCGCGGTGAACACTGTAATGTTATCCTATGGGAAAAAAAGAAAAGTTTGGAGTGCCATAACTTTGCCTCCCTGTAATATTTTTTCACCAAACCACCAAAAGGCACATCTGTGGGATGTTGGCTTTTTTCCCTCCATATTTCAGCCCAAAAGACCAAACTGTTATTTTGCAGCAGGGCGGCAAAGGATTCCTGTAATGCGGCGGATGCCGTGATGTTAGCCTATGGGAAAAAGCATCAAATTTGGAGTGTCATAACTTTGCCACCCTGTAATATTTTTTCACCAAAATACTGAAAATTACATCTGTGAGATGTTGGCTGTTTTCCCTCTAAATTTCAGCCCAAAAGACCAAACCGTTCTTTTGCAGCAGGGTGGCAAAGAATTGCTGTCATTTTGCCACAGCCTGGAAAAGTACTGTCGAACTTTGAGAAAGCTTTTGCAAATTCATGCAACAGTGTCACAAATGCGAAAGTACTTTTCGAAAGTACTTTTTCCAGAAATTTGCAAAACATATTTCTGGGATGTTTTACCCCAAAATAAAGACATGCCTAGCATCCTCAGGGTCCGACTAGGTGAATATAAAAAGAATTAGGTTGCTAGAGGGTCCCAAATTTAAATGCCAAGCATTTTTCTGATGACCAACTGAAAACAAAATGGCGGATTTGCGACAGAAAAAGGGCCATTTGTAAAAGTGAAAACTGCATTTGCGACACTTTCAAACTTTTTGTTAACTTTTCCCATTGACTTATAATGGGAACTTGTTTTTTGAATAACTTTTGAACTGTTCAATATTTTTTCAAGAAATCTTCAAAAGGCACATTGGACCCCCTGGCCGCATGTTTCTGAAAGTTTTTGGACTGGTCGTGCAAACCATGCGACCTGTAGGTGAGAGCACAGAATTCGCAAAAAAAGCGTAAACGCATATTTTGTTGGTGCTTAATAACTCTGCAGTTATATAGCTGACCAGTACAAAACTTGGCAGATCCTAAGATCTACCATGCCCAATCATGCTTACCAAGTTTCAGGCAAATCTGTTGAACGGTGGAAAAGTTATTAAGGTGCAAAGTTTGACCCTTTAACCTTAAAATGGCTCCTCAACCCTGACTATAATGGCACTACCGTGCCACTATAGTATATATATATACATTTTCAGCTCTGCTGATACTTTGTTGAGGGGAAATTTTGTTGTCTTCTTGGGATCTACTACAGTGACTTCAATGCTTACAAGTTTTTTTCACACACCTAAAGTATGTGATACCAATTAAACCCCAGTAGCAAAGCTTGAGGGGTTTTATTAGGCATCACCCACCGAGGGTGTGTGAAAAAAATTGAGAAAGACACATCTTCACATTTTTTGATTTTTTATATTTGCTGGCAAATCTGTTTGTAGTTGTAAACAAAGACGCTCATGCGCACAAGTTGCAGTTAGCAGTTCTAAAACAAGCATTTGTCAATGCCGAATGTTCACCGCTTGCATTGCTATTGCAGCAAGACTTGCTCGTACACATTTTCACTGTATGTTTACCCAGGATAGACCAGATGAAATGTATTATCTCATTTTCAGCAGCAGCTTGCTTTTATACATTTTTAGATTGTATTCATCCAGGATAGGACAGCTGAGAGGCAATATCTGATTTGCAGTGTGGGCTTCCATGTTTTGATGCCGAGTTTCCAGCAGTTTTTTTATGACCTGACATTATGATCAAGAGAGGTGCAATTTTTTAAAATCTCATCCAAAAGTTGATTTTACAGTGCAACTGTGAAAACAAGTTTCAGAGGGGATTTGAAAAATGACATCTGCCATGTTCAGGAGGTGGGGTTACTGAAGGGGTATGCTTGAACGTTAGCAGCCCAAATCTGCAAAAATAAAATTAAGAGTAAACATTGGACCAACTCAATGTTCCTTGACAACTTAGTTGTTTTTTTCATAGTTTGACCCCAAAATATTCAACATAGTCTTTTTATGACTACTCCTGAGCATAACGAGTGTTATTCATAAAACAGCAGCTGAAACATCATTTTGTGACACAAGTATGAAAGCACATTTTTGCCAGGATTTGAAAATGACAGCTGTCACATTCACAAGGTAGTGTGAAAAAATGACAATGTTGAAAATGTGGGGTTAAAATACTGAAAATTTCCATGGTTATGAGTGTGCACTGAAAAATTTCAATGTACGCTCATAATTTCTAAAAATATTTTTACCCCAAATTTTCAACATAGCCTTCTTATGACCCCACCTTATGAACAAGGGCAGAGCAATTTTCAAATACTGCCTGAAAGGTGATTTTGTGCTGCAACTGCAAAATCACCTTTCAGGACAGAATTGCCTAATTTCACTACCCTTGTTCATGAGGTGGGGTTCCAGAAAAGATCATGTTGAAAATTTGGAGAAAAAATATTCAAAAATGAACAAGTTATGAGGACAAGTTCAAAACCGATCAAAATACATTGAACTGCATACCTGATTTCCTCAGTTACTGGTCCAGTTTTGAAGAGTGAATACATTTCTCTGGTCCAGAAAGGATTATGGCATGGGACCCCTGCTAGGTAAGTAAGGGGTTGGGGGGTGCTGAGTGGGAGGGTAAAGTGGGGGAAGGGTAACTGGGGTGGTAGGCTGACAGTGGCAACAGACATCTATGGACGGTTTGCATTTATACAAGGTGTATAAAAAGTAAAAAAAAAACTACAAGGGACAGTTTTCTTTATTTCAGGTACCAACATTGGGTATTGAGCACCCCAATGACAGTGCTATGTTTGGTGATCCTGGGGGTGGGCTAGCTGATGTCACACAGTGAAAACAGGCAGTGTGGAGGTACTAGCTGGACCAGGGATTGGGCACCCCAGTGTCAGAATAGTAAGGAGGAAGAGGTGGGAGGGATTGATGGTTTTCTTTATTTCAGGTACCAGCACTGGAGATTGGGCACCCCAGTGTCGATGTTATGTTTGGCAGTACTGGCAGTGGGCTGCCTAGTGTCACACAGTGAAAATGGTCAGGGTGGGAGGTACTAACTTGCACTGGGTAGTGGGCAGCCCAGTGTCAAAAAATTAAGAAGGAAGAGATGGGATGGATTGCTTGATGGTTTTCTTTATTTCAGGTACCAATGCTGGGGATTGGGCACCCCACTGTCAATGTTATGTTTGGCAGCACAAAGAAAGAAGGGGTGGAATGGATTGTTTTTATGTTAGGGGGAGGACCATAGCAGGCTCGTCATGATCATGACATTGATCAGCTCAGCTTGCTGGATGGTGTTATGCAGATCAAAGATAAGAGCCACCCTATGATTCATGCATCTGTTTTCTTTAAACTACACAAAGTTTCCATCCAGCAAGACCAGAAGAGTATCCTGATCAGTCTGAATGATGATTAGTTTGGCACTGTTGAGCCCCTTGCAGACTGCCCTGTATTGGACTGACAGTGCCACACCTCTGAAAATCCACTATCATACCAGAATGTTCGCTTTGAGCAAGCTCAAGTGCAAATGGAAAAAGGTATGCTTCTGCAGTGCTGACAGAAAGAAAACTGGCTTCCATTTTAGTTACCCGATGTGATATAGTTATCCATTACCAGTGGGTTTATGTCTGTGGTTTTATCAAGTGTTTATTACAATTTGATGGGATCAGTAGAGGATGTGAGAAAAGAAAGCATGGTTTACAGTAATAAGTATGCTGCTATGTCTCAGGCTTAAGGAGAATGTGGTCTTGCATGAGGAAAGTGTGATAAATATACTTATTTTCTACTTTTTTAATTGCTAAAAAAACAGTAATAAAAAGTCACTATGAATATCACTATTAAGAGGGGCAATTAGAGATGTCAGTATCATTAGAAAAAGTATAACTGAGTGATTGACAATTCTGATTCTTTCTTAATAATCTACCAGTTGGTTATTTTGGAACTCCATCATAACTGGCTTTCTGGTTATTTCAGCAAACTCCAATTGGATAGGGTAATTGAAACCAGCAGACAGTAGGTTGATAAACACGTCCACCAGTTCAGTAATTATAATGGAATCTATCACTACTGATTATTTCAGTCTTTAGCAGGTTGTTGTGCTTAGCCATGTTTCATGCAATTATTACTTGAAAGACCACATGAGGCATCATATTTAGTGTTGATTGGCACCACAAAGCTTTACAAATCTGCAGTGCATAGCATGTTACACCAAGACTGAAGAAAAGCAGATTATTGTGAGCATATTCACTTCTAAGCTGAATAGTAAATGTCAAAAGGTGAAAAAGAAACATCTTTGTTATACAGGCTTTTTTGCCACATCTTAATATTTAGCAGCTAATGATGGAAATGGCTTCCTGCTTTTCAGATAAAACATTAGTAACTATGGCAGTGCCACATTTATTAATTAGATCCACTATGTTATTGATCTATAGTGTATGGTAGAATGTTATTCCAAGTATTAATCCATACCCAGAATAACATTGTTGTGCTGCAGTAGCTATATCATTTTGTTGTTCTGCTGCACTAGATTAGTAGCTACTGCTGCACAACAGCATGGAATGTCTCTGCGCATGCATGTCTCAGAAAATTCAGCTTTTCATGAAATGGCCGTGGATGTGAGAGCTGGCCCCAGAAGAGTGGTGCTGAAAAAAACTGCAACAGTAAGAGTACAGTCATGAATTTATGGTTGCCCATGCACTATAAAAGACTGTATGAACAACCATGCACAACAAGGCTGTTTTTTTATCACAAGGCTTCCGTGGTAATGAGACTTCTCCAATTGTGCTCTTGAGGTCTCCTGTTACCACAGAAACCTCTCAATTGAAAAACAGCCTTGTTGCGTATGATTGCTCATACACAGTCCTCTATATAGTATCTTATATATCAGCTAATGCCTGTATTTGATTTATGTGTATTGTAATGCATTATTGTACCATGCTACTCTTATATTTACTATGTATCCTTTGTTCCGTGTACTTGGGTTGCTTCTGGAAATGAAGCTTGGCTCAGTGAGCCTTTCCTGGTAACCAAATTTCAAATTATTACACTGGTAAACAACAATACAAAATATGAACAGAATGTAGTTATCAGTTTGAAAAAGACTGACATCACAGGAAAAAACAAACCTGGTGGGAGCAAGAAGATGAATGGGGAAAAGAAATGAAAGGATACAAACAATTCAAAAAGGGCAAAGAGGGCAGCAGGGGACTGTTTGGATATTATTGAATTGTTGAAGACAAATAACACAGAAACTAGTAAAGATTTAAATTAATGTAACAAAAGAAAAAAATAATTTGTCTAGGAATAAATTATATACTGTCTGACTGTACTCAATGCCCCAGAAATTCTGCAGTTCCACAGCTGCAGACATTTCTGCAGAAGTTGCATCATGCTGCAGAATATATGTAGTGCTGCAAAATGCCAAGCTCTTGTGATTTTTCATTCAAATATACAGTTTTCCATAGTGTCTTTGTCCTGACCCCTCCTTGTTTTTCCTGAAGTCCCTCTTCTATGCTCCATATGTGATCTCATAGGTGACATCTCATTACATTTTATAGAATGACAGAACTGCATTGTGCCACAGAAATGAATAATTCATTTCACAGGAAGGCAGGGGCTAGCATTCAGCTCACATCATTGCGTGAAGAGCCTGCAGAGGGTGTGCAGGCTAAGCGGCCTGAGGGGCCACTATAGGGTTTATGACCCCCCTCTTCCTAGCTGCAGGATGCCTCTTGGGGCCCAATCACCCCCCTGCACTGGCTACAAGCTCTCTGAGCAAGTAATGAGAACTAGGAGTCATTCCACCACAGTCCATGTTGTTCTGTACAATACATAATATTCCTGACCAGGATATGACAATCCTTGGAAGACTGCCATCTCATGGTCCCTTGCTCAGTCCAAAATGGGGGATCAATTGAAATGCTGTCCTGAGCATCTGACTGGATGTCACTTATAGGCAGCAGTGGGCAGGTGCTGTGGATACCATCCAACATAGAGGTATCCTGACAGGAATATGTGCAAATGATGTGCATCACTGACTACTTTGTGGATTGGGCTGTGATTCTATGGTGTAGTAGTAACCAACTGCATTATCAAATCATCATAAAATTGTCAGCATAGCATTAGAGGGTGAGTCAAGAAGAATAAATGAGGCTCTCAGACAAAATCTTTACAACACGTTTTTACTTTCCACAAGTAAAGCCATGCCACTTCTCAGTTTTATAGGACATTTTCGAGAAATAAATATATGTATTTTTGGGATAGTAATCTGCATGTGGCAGGTAGGCAAGCAGTTGTATTTTTTAGAAAAGGATTAATGCTCGGTTCTGCTCAAGACTTTGCTCATGGATCTAGAGTATACCATCAGCTGAACTAACTTGGCTCCACATTATAAATCCCTGGCTTGTGCAGTTTGAGGCAATTGTATTGGTAGAAAAGCTAAGTAAGGAACCAAGACATTTTTGCAAGAAGGAATAATCTGATAAAAATCAGTTGAGCTTTTTCTTCTTGTTACAATTCATTTACCGAGGATATCCCATCTAAAGATGCAACATCTTGTTTTGATTGGGGTCCTGCATCTGACCATTTCCACAGCTAGGTGAACTAGAGTATTACTTGCAGATTAAGGGGCTTGTTGAAGGTCAGTGAGTATTTCACTTGTGTGAGATTCAAGCCTGTGATCTTGTAACTGGAGCTCTAACCACAAGACTATGCTGCCTCTATGTTGCAGCTGTAAGCAGTGATTTAGAAAAATAACTGAGCTACACCAAGACGATGAATGTGGGTGTCAAAAACATCCAAGAATATTGTAAAGGGATGACATCAGAAATGGATCCCTTGCAGCATTCTAAGCCCAAGGGACTACATAAACAGATTTGCTTGTGAGATCAATGATTATTGTGATGCAGTTTGAAGCAGTATAGTGCAATTATACACATTTTCATATCTAGAACTGCATGGCTTGTTAACCATACAAAACGCATGTTGTTTAGATCATATAATACAAAACACTAAGAGAACAATTTCCTAATGAGGTCTTCTTGAGCATATTTTATGTTTTATTAGATGAAGGCTGACTGCAGTGATAAGCACAGATTGATTTGCAGCTGCTTTAAAATCTATAGTTTTTACCCTCTTCTACCAGAAGAAGGAGATTAGAATCTTTTGGCTTTTCCCCAGGGCTTCTAATATGTTGCATAGATCACAATTATTTTGAGGAAAGCGTGAGTATGTGTACTATGGGTCCTTACACCAGTACCTGAAATGTGTGTATTCTTTCAAACTAATAGTTTCAGAGCCATACAGTATGTAAAATTGGAAGGACATTTTAGGGAAAACAAAGGAACATTTCTCATAAACTGAGGTAGAGCCTAGTTTTGTAATTTAACCCTTTGTTGACATTGCTCTTCTATAACTAAGAAATAAGTGATACAATTAAATAGAAAACTAGAAAGGATGCATTGTGGTGCTCGATTAAATTTAAAATTCGTGAGCAAAATGCTGGCATAAAATCAATTCTACATCTGTAAAATGTTCAATAATATTTGTGCAATTTTGCAAAAATGTTATTTTCTGTGTTTTCCATTTAGTTGTACAACTATTGACATACAATACTTGGCATAGTCTAAATTCCACACATGAATATCATCCATACCAAGTATCAGTCTCTAGTTCGAAGGGCAGCTAAGTATAGCCCCTCAAATCATTCACACATCTTCACAAAATTTTGCAAAGAAGTAAGTTGTATCACTTTGAACTCATGTAACTTTGAACAACTTAAAAACTGTCAAATCATTTGGAATGGTCTTTGTTCCTACCACACAGTGATTGCATGTCAATAATCCGGTCACTAGCTCTAAGGGTGGCTGAGTTTAAAGCAATCAAATGTTCATAAGACATTTAAAAAGGTTTGCAACTACTGTAAGTAAATGATAAAATGTTAAGCCCCCGAACCATTAAAACTAAATTCTGCAGCTGGCTGCATGGTGCCAAGCAGTGAGCAACCCACCTTGGAGACCTGGGTTCACACTGTGAGCCCAGCGCATCAGGATCAGAGACCAGAAGGAAAGCAAAGGAATGTATTTGCAGATGCTGTCCTCCTGGTGGAGGGTTAAGCAATATCTGCTCTTAGAGCAGCTCGTTGTGGTAGACATGTGGTAGTGCATGTGATATGGGTCACCATATGTTGAGAGGACACACACACCCAAGGATGCCATCATGGATATATCTTGAAGGAGCTAGATAGGGCCTCAAAAATGTGAAAAACTCAGCCAGCTGGGTTGCATGAAATGATGGCACCCACGGACCCAATCCCATGTGCCACTAGACCCTGCTCAGTGGTATGCACAATCATGAGCCCAGGTCTTGAGGACTTCAAGGCACTTCTCCCTCCCACCTCTCTATTGGCCACAGAGGGAATGAGTCCCCCCCCCCAGGAAAAGATAGACCCAGAAACCCAGCGACCATGGGCGACATTGGGAGTCAAAAGGCTTGCTTCCTTGCTGGAAGTGAGTCTAGTGAAGAGTAATATGGATGGTTCAGAAGACTGGAAGAAGTGAAACACCATGGACTATGAGAAGAGGGCAAACATGATAAAAAAAAAACAACTAAATGACACAATTAGCAGGGCATAGACAAAGAGAATTAGTACATAAATGACTTTTCACATCTCTTGCTTAAAGGATGGTTGAGCTGCAAACAGCCAGCTATTACAAATAACAAATCCTTAAGGGAGAATTCTGTGAGAATTTATAAAAACAATGAGCTTTCTAGATAAGTATCTAGAAGCTGTATCCATGAATTTTACCTATCCTTCATCTGATCTGCAATGGTAGAAAAAGAGAAAGGCCAAGTGGTGTAGCAAGAAGGTAATATTCTTTGGGGACTTTTAAGTTAGGGCAGTGGCTGTGATGGAGAAGCATGGTATAACCATGATGGTAATGTAGGTTTGGTGTTTTGTCTGCCAGTAGCACAAGTCAAACGAGTGCTATCCAGAGCCAAGAAATGTAGCTGAAGGGAGAAGCAGACTAATTCTCCACAATGACATAAATGACGTATGGAGCACAAGTTCTGAGCACATGAGGAGTTCATTTGCAGATCTAGAGATGTTCCTAAATGGAAAGGTATCCAGGATGATTTTTTCTGAAGTCCACATGGTTCTGGGGCCTTTTAAGGAATAACAGAAGATGCAGCGGCATCTTCAGTGGCGACTCCTTGTGGCAATGCGTGGCTAAGTGTGAAGCCTGAGGGAATGTGGCAGACTCCCCCGACTCTGCATTATAACATCTCTAGCTGACTTGGGTATGATGAAAAAGTTCAAGGGGCATGCTGTGATATCAGTCACTGAAGCTGCAACTAACCAGCAGGTTCTCTGCTACAGAAGGGGCATGAGTGAAATGCATCAGCTAGCATTTTACTGTTACTGCTGCTGTTTGTGTGTGACTAAACTAATCTGGTGTGCACAAAGTCAATGTACAAACTGCCAGATCTTTGCCGAGCCTTGTGTGACTGCTGCAAATAACTGTGTGGATATGCTGCATATGTTTTAATGCTACCTGCCCATTGCTGGAACTAGAAGGATCATTGTTTTAAACTGCCTGCCATATTTGTGTGAAGGAACTGTAATCTGCTTGTGAAATAGAGTTTGCTGATCTGCTGCAACTGTTAATGCTTTTGACTGTTCTGTGCTGCATGTCTAACAAGTACTTTGTCTAATCAGCCCCTGCTTCCCTGTTCAGCTTCTCACTGGCCATCTGTGTTGCTTGACAACAAAGCACTAGCCAATTTCATTAACTGCACCCCAACCCCCCGATTGGTAGTGGCAGCCCAATTTGGTGAGTTTTTGGAGCTTTATTAAAAGTCTACCACTTGCAAGATGTGGTGGCTCCTTGCGGTGAAGTGTGGCTAATTGTGGAGTCAGAGGCCCTGTTGCAGGCTCCCACAACTCCACATTATAACATCTCTAGCTGACTTGAGTGTGGTGAAGGAGTTCAAGGGGCATGCTGTGATATCAGTCACCGAAGCTACAACTAACCAACAAGTTCTCCACTGCAGAAGGGGCATGAGTGAAATGCATCAGCTTGCATTGTCCTGTTACTACTGCCGTTTGTGTGTGACTGAACTAATCTGGTGTGCACAAAGTTGATTTACAAGCTGCCAGATCTTTGCAGAGCCTTATGTGACTGTTGTAAATAACTGTGTGCTGCATATGTTTTAATGCTGCCTGCCCATTGCTGGAACTAGAAGGATCGTTGTTTTAAATTGCCTGCCATATTTGTGTGAAGGAGCTGTATTCTGCTTGTGAAATGGAGTTTGCCGAATTGCTGCTGCAACTATTAATGCTTTTGACTGTTCTGCACTGCATGTCTAACAAGTCCTTTGTCTAATCAGCCCCTGCTTCCCCATTTAGATGCTTTACTAACCATCTGTGTTGCTTGAGAACAAAGCATTAGCCAGTTTCACTAACAGCACCCCCACCCCCCGATTGGTGGCAGCCCAATTTGGTGGGTTTTTGGGGCTTTAAATCTACCACTTGCAAGATGTGGCAGCATCTTCAGTGGCAGCTCCTTGTGGTGAAGTGTGGCTAAGTGTGGAGTCTGAGGGAGTCTGAGGAATCCGTGGGACCGTAAGCCACATTTCCTTCATCATTACTGCTGTATTCGGTAACTAGTTATCATTCAAGGTGGGAAATGCCTAGTTGTGTTGTTTCAGTGTCCTTTCATTGTGGGTTGTTGTTTAGTTTGTTGTTACTAAATAATGTATTTGCCAGTTATATTGACCAGGAAGGGAGGGGAATAAAGTGGATTTTGATTATAATATGTCTTCATTGCTGTTAAGTAGTGTTAATGTTATTCAAACTAGTGGCTTCTTGTAGATGCATGGGGCTGCTGTGAGGGAGTGTGGATCTTGTCTGTTGCCAGGGTTAGTGCTCTATGCTCGAAACTGCTTGTCTGTGTTTTGTATCAGTTTCAAACTATTAGTGTTAATGCATTTAATTTTATTATCTGGTGATATTGAGTCCAATCCTGGACCACCTGGATCTAACACTGACCCTTGCAGCATTACATGGTTTACCCTACATGGGTTTAAGATTATGCATTTGAATGTACGGAGTTATTTACCTAAGTTGCCTAAGGTAGAGGTCCTTGCTCAAACTTGGAAACCAGATGTTATTGTTTTAACAGAATCTTGGTTGAAACAGTGCACTCTAAAGTGTGTAACATCTCAGGATATAACATTGTCAGTTCAGAAAGGGTGGGGAAAATAAAGGGGGAGACATGTTAGTCTTGTATAAGGAAGGTCTGGAAATTAATCTTTTGAGTAGTAGTGCAGTCACTGATTCAGTTGCTGACTGGTTGTTATTAAGATTCATTTTGGGTGGCAAGAAATGTGTTACATTGGGGGGCCTGTACAACCCTCCGACAAGTGGCAGACATGGCCTGTGGGCAGTTTTGGATATTTGTTCAGGATATCTGTCTTCTTCTGACTTTGTTTTGGTGGGAGACATAAACTTGAATTGTTTTTTATCTGTTAGCCTGGCATTGGATTCTATTCTTCAGATTTATAAGTTGATTCAGATGGTTCAAGAACCATCTAGGCTTAATTTACAAACAGGGAACCATTCCATATCAGATTGGGTAGTTACAACATGACAGATATTATGTCCTCAGTGGGGGTGCTTGCTGAATCAGTTAGCGACCATCAAGCTGTTTACTGTGTCCTGAATTTTAAAAGGACCAAGTCTTTACCTAGCTTTGTACAGGTTCATAACTTTAGGAAATTTGATCATGGAAATTGAATGCAGCGACTTTCCTTACTAGCTTGGTCTTTATTATACTTAATTCCATACCCTGATTGTGCAGTACATTATTTTTGCAATCAACTGTTATCGGGCCAAGAAATGTTTTTTCTATCACGTAAGATCAGAGTGCGGGAAAATTTTAATAAATGGTTCACTGAGGATCTAAAAGAATGGATTAAGGTGATGGGCCTGACTCTAGAAGCTTGATGCAAGTCGCCACCAAAGGTGACTTGTGCCAAATGCCATTGCGACATGGACCCTGTGCCCTATTCTAGAAGGGTCAGGGTCCCCACATCTAAGTCCTGTGACTTATGACATACAGCCAGGTATGCCGAAGAGAGGGCATACCTGGCGAGGATGTTGCAAGCCACAACCGCAATACCGCATGGCACAAGTGCCCCCCCATACCCGATCCCCAGCGGAGACCCACAGGGCTAGAGGCCTCCCACCCACTGTTGTGCCACCAAGGGTCCCCCAACACCTATCCCTATCCCCATGCGCCTGGTGTACTGTGCAGTATATACAGTACATGCAGTCTGATGTGTGTGCAATACTTTTGGATAAATGTACCTGGTAGTCTAGTGCCCCCCTACCCAGCACCCCCCACCCATAACCAGCCAGCAACTGGCTCAACCCACCTGTCACCTCCACGGTCAACTGCCGACTGAGTCCAGTAGGAGTGCTCACTGTATAGACACACTCAGAAATTAATGAATACTCATTCATTTCTGAGCGCATCTATACAGTGAGCACTCCTACTGAACTCAGTTGTCAACTGGCAATGGAGGTGAGAGGTGGGCTGTGGCAGTCGCAAGCTGGGGATGGGTTGGGTTGTGCTGGGTGGAATGGCACAGCTGGGTGGGTGGCCACTAAACTACCAGGGTTGGTGTGCGGTATTACCGATCACAGCAGTGTCTTGGGGTCTGGGCACAGGTGGAGGGATTGACAGCGCTGCCAAGTGGGGCCTTTAGCAGTGGCGGTTTGGGGGCATGGGGTGTGTGGGCAACCCTGTGTGGCTTTTACCATTTGTGGGTTCAAGGGGCAGAGTTGTGTGCTGCCCTGCAGGGCATGAACTGTACTGGGGATTGGGGGGCATGATGCGAGATGCCCTGCGGGGCACCTACAAGGGTATTCTGGGCATGGGGGTAGGGCACATGGATTGTGTGCTGGGCTGCTGGTGTGTCTACAGAACCCCCAGGGGACGTACGCACAGTTACACCAGCTAAATGCTGGTTTAACTTATGTGGATGGTTCTCCTTCATAGGTTCTTGTAGAGTCCTGACATTGGGAACTTTGTTGCTGCACTACGGGAATAGGGCGCAACTGCTGCCATAAACCCCCTAGCACCATGTCGCAGGTGGTTTAGGGTGTAACTGCTGATGTATCTACACTTTGGCGTAAGTGGCCTGCGGCATGTCGCAGGCCACTTTGTAGAATACCGCACGTCGTAACTGCTGGCATAACTTGCTACTTGCACCATTCTTTTTGGCTCAAGTACAGTTATGCCAGGTGTAACTATTCTAGAATCGGGCCATAGGACTCTTGTGTTGTCTAAATATAAACAATTGCCTTCTGTCCCTTTACTAAATAGATATTGTTACATGAGGAACAAAGTTATTTAGTTAGCTGTGCTAAAAATAATATTTTAAAAAACAACTTAGTGATAATTGGTCTGACCCCAAGAAATTTTGGGAGTCTGTTAATTCTTTAATTGATCCAAAGGAAAAAACTAATGTTAGTAAGATTGTGACTTCAGATGGCATAGTTTCTGACCCAGTGGTAATAACTGTACTGTTTAATACCAAATTTTCAGACTGTTCTAGTTACGGAAGTACCCTGCCTAAGCCACTTACTAGTGAAACTGAAACTAAAGATGCGCAGGGTATTAGGCTGTCTTTCTATTTTCATAGGGTAACAAATTTTAATGTTCTTAAGCTATTACAGACTAAGGATTTGATTAATATAAGAACTCCTATTAGTTCCATACGTTCATCAAATGTTGTTCTTCAAACTATTCCACATCACTCCAAAACTGGTTCTCGATTTTTTTCAGTTGCTGACCCCATGTTTTGGAATTCATTATTGGCTGATCTTCACTCCTCTAGTTCATTGAAACAGTTCAAGCATAATTTCAAGTCATATTTATGTCATATTAGATGTTTGCAACTGCTTTGCTTAAAATTGTTCTGTTTAACATTGTTTAATGTGCCACTATTATTGTCATGTCATTTGTTTGTCCTTATTGTCAGGTTAAGCCTAAAAATGGACTGGTTCCAGTGTTCTTACCTGGTTAACAAAATTTTAAATACAAAAATAAATAAATAAATTAGGCAGACTAATTCTTACTAAGGGTCTGTTGCAAAAAGGAGGGTCTTCTTTGCTTGGCCAGCTGGAGTGTATTCTTGGCTAAGGGATGGGTACATACCCAGGATGGACTGCACTGTGTCCAGAGAGTGTGGGGGATATTGGCCACTTGTGTAGTATGAGAATCACATTCAACACAATTGGTCTTGCCAAGAGCTTGATGCACTTGGAAGGCCATGACTGGCACTCAATGAGACCTCATGGGGGGAGGAAATGACTAGGACACAAAGAAGAAGGGATTTAGGCTACAGTACTTTGCCATCAGTGTAGGGTTGCCTACCCTGGATTAAAGACATTTTAAGAAAATTTTGAAAATAGCCATGAAATTTTCCCCTGTAAGTAATCAGAAATCTTTGTTAACTGAATTTCCCCGGATTCTAAATGTTTAGGACCAATCAGAATTGGGTATGAGTCATTTCTATGCCTCTCAGAGTAGCTGAGTTACAAGAGTACAACATTTCATGTATAGTAAACTGCGAAATTGTGAGCCCCTATATCCGTAACTTTAAAACATCTTAAAATATTGGCACATTTAGTAGTATTAGAGACCATTCCATTAATGTTATATAGGCAATTTTCACATATTTAGCACTAAAGGTGGCTGAGCTTTAGTTTTAAAAAGCATAATATTTTAAACATTTCATGCAATTTCACAATGACATACTATAAACTGCCCTATTTTAAGCAGCTATACATTCAGCACCATACACTCGAATATCTGGAAATTTATCAGAAAATTGGTAATAATTCATGAGTAAGTATGTCAATGTTCAGGGCTCTAGCAAAAAGAATCACTGAGTTATAAGTAGCCAAACATTTCACATATTTTCATGAGGTTCCACAAAGAAAAAAAAGCCAGGTACTGAGTCCCTGTAAGCTCAAATCACATGCATGAGTATGTGGAATCTAAGCAGGATCTGAAAGCATCAATGTATGGGTCTTTAGCTTAAAGAACAAGTTGAGTTTTAATCAGCTGACCATATTGATACAGTTTTTTGAAATTTCACAAAGAAATAATCTGCAAGATTTTGAGCCTGTCTACGTGCGACATAACCTGTTCATATGCCACAGGATTTGGCAGCTACCTAGATCCATATTATATAGAAATATGTACAAATTGGAAGCCTGCCAGCTCAGTGGTTAGATTTCTGCTTGTGACACTGACAACTCGGGTTGGGGAACAGACTCAGGAGTTGGAGGTCCGGCTGGAGGGAGAAGGATCGAGCATCCTGAGGACTGCTGTCCTTCTCTGGGGGAGAGGGAGGGGTGGGGTATCTGACATTGGATAGACCTCTGGTGGAGGCTGGGGCACTGTGGTGACCATCACCAGCATATTAGGCGGTGGGGTGGATGCTGGACATCATTGTACATCCCCAGGGCAACAAAGCAGCACAAAAGTCTGGCCCCTCGGCTTTACAGCCTGGTTCACTCTGTCGCTCACTGCCTATGACGCCACTGGGGGGGCCTGCTCTAGTGGCCCTGACCTAAGGAGGTAATCCAGAGCTTTCCCACAATGTCCATTGGGAGTGGGAAGCCCCCACGGTGGCCCCACCCAGGGGTGTAAGCCTTGGCATGGGGGCAGCAAATGGACAGGTCCAGGGACAAGAGGGGATCAGATCCAAAAAGAGAAAAAAAAGAAAATAAATATATACGAATTTTCAGGTCTCTGGATGAAAGAATGGCTGAGTTATTACCAGCTGATAAACACTGGTGAAATTTCATACAATTTAATGATTTTTGTCAAATTCATGAAATTTCATGAAAACATCATAAATGTGGACTCTATTAATTTGTCTCAGCCCCATGGCCCCTATACCTTACCCATAAGTATTTTTTAATCAACTGCACATCCACAAAGGAACTCAATACAGTAGTTTAACTAGGCATTCTGTTCTATTGAGATACAGTAGGTTTTTCAGACAAGTTTAAAACAAAAGTGATAATTAATAACCCTGATCATCAATATAGCACACTGAAACAGAAAAGTGATGGACAGAAAAAGACTTGAACAGCTTGTCCCAAAATTTCCTACATGGAGACAGTCTAATCTCCGTCCTCCCTCCCTGTCACCCCTTCCATTTCCTCTACCTTGCATCTCATAACCTCCTTAATATTTGTCCCACTTCTTCCTGAATCATGCTATCGCCATTGCCTCCACAACATTATCAGGAAGTTTGGTCTACTCCTCTATGCTTTTATAATTGTTCCCAATGTCTTGGGCAAATGCCCACTAGTGAATGCACTGTTTCTTCTTTTGAACAGATTTGCTGTGTCTATTATGTTAAACCCTTTCATGAACTTGAAAGCCTCTGTCATGTGCAATCTCTCCCTTCTTAAGGCTGTGGGCATAGTCTACAGCCATCCTGCTTTCCCTTGAAAAAAGGTGTTTCCATGGAACACATCTTTTAGGATGGATTTTTCAGTGTATCATTAGATAACACTGCAAATCCCTATCACAGTTAAAAAATACTCCCTTCTTTTAGTTTAGAATGATGGACACAGAACTCCAAGCTGCTTTTCTCTGAAAGCAAATGTACATGCCTTCCAAACAAATCTAAATATCTTCAAAACTATTCAAGGTGTGCAAAAACAACCAGTACAAAAGTTGTTCAGGGCACAAAGCCTTTCACATGATGGTAGTCACTAATCTGAATTCTTTATATTTTGTAAAATATGGTCTTCCAAGCAACCTAATATTTTTCTCTCTGATTGAACTAGGAGTCATAGAAAAACAAATGTAAAAATCTAGGAAAATATACAAGTTACAAATATACAACTGACATAAAGGTGGTCAGGACAAAATTACCTTTCAAATGAGGGTAGTCACTAATCTAAATTCATTACGTTTTTTTAAATATAGCCATCCAAAAGGTGAACATTGTGAAGAAAAATTAAAATTCAGGTAATCAAATGGCCATGGTTTAAAAAATCTAATTAGTGCAGATTAATGAATAGGCTTATTTGAAAGCTGCTTTTGTCCTGAACAACTTTCATACTGATGTGTTCTGAGTAACTCCTATACTTTTAGAGATATGTACATTTGTTTGGGATAACTCCTATTGAATTTCTGACAGCCTGATTTTTGAAACCACTACACTGAGACCAGAACATATGGGCTTGGATATTCAAAGGGATTGCATCAGCACAACCTCGTATTGTGCCCTGGTGGGATATTGAGAAGGCTGCTTGGCGCAGCACAAATCCCGATGCATCAGTCGCAATGATAATGTATGCAGCGCAGATGCAGGGGGCATGCCCATGCATATGCAGCACATCCCGATATTCAGCCTGGGAAGTACAGCACATATGCCAGTCCACCCCTGCACTCCACCACATAGGGGGTCTCAAAGTTAGGCCCATGCAGAGAAGAAGCAAATCCCAGCCACCCATGGGTGGGCTGCTGTATTGCAGGGTGCAACACAGCAGCCCAGCCATGGGTGGCCATCTGCCTGACCAGAACACCATCTGCAAGCACTCACAACCCTGGTGGTCTAGGGGAACCCCCCCACCCATAGCCATGATTGCATGGTATATGTCTATAAAGATATCCCTGGTAGTCTAGTGGCCCCTTCCAGTCCCCGATTCCTCTATGTGTGTGAAACATGACCACCCCTGGTGGTCTAGTGGAATCCCCCCTGCCCGTTGCCGCAATCATGGTAAAATTCCGTATTGAACTGCTGTGGTGTTCCAGTGGCACCCCAACCCCACCCACCACACAGAACCCCTTGCCCCCCCTCTACCCCCATCATTGGCAGGTGGCTGCATCCCACCCACACATCACCCAGCTGCCTGAATGACAGATACGTGGGCTGTAAGCCCATTGGTCCCCAGTGTGGACCAATAGGCTTGCAGGGCATACCATACAAGACAGTCCCAAATATGTGAATGGTCATTCACAATTTGGGACTGTCCAGTACAGTATGCACTGCAAGCCCATTGGTCTACACTGGGGACCAATGGGCTTACAGGCCATATTGTACCTCATCATTCAGCAGGCTGCCGGTGGTGTGCGCGGCAGGACGTAGCTGCCCACCAATGACGAAATAGGGGGCAAGGGGTTCTGTGTGGGTGGGGGTGCCACTGGATCACCAGGGCAGTTCAATATGGGATTTTACCAAGATTGCAGCAACAGGTGAGGGGGTTCCACTAGACCACCAGGGACATTATATTGTTATTTATCGGGGAATCAGGGACTCAGGTGGGTGGGGAGAACACTTCACCACCAGTGATGGTCATGTTTCAAACTCATCAGGGAATTGGAATTGGGGACTGGGGGGGCCACTAGACTACCAGGGTTTACTTTATTAACATATACCGCATGATCACAGCTACGGGGCAGGGGATGCCCCAGGATCCCCACAGTATACGTCATGCTGTACAGGGTGCCAAGTGCAAGTCACTGGCCTACCCTGTGCAAGGCATGCAAATGGAGCCATAATGACATGCAAATGGTTCAGTTTGTACCTTGCATATATTATGGCCTCATTGCATGCCCCCTGCTAAATATTGTGGGTGATGTGCCTAGCAGAATTGCACTTGTGCTGGCATATCCCCTTGCTCCCTATCTGTGGCTTGCACTAGTTCAGTGCCACTGCACCATTCGCAGTTTGTACGCTGACCATGCCATATTCAACAGAGCTGCACCATGGTGCAGCACTGTTGAATATTACCTGGACCTGGCCCCAGTGCATCACAGTTGTGCTGCACCCAGGCTTGCACCACTGCCTGGTGCAGTTTGAATATCCCAGCCCTGGTTTATATCTTGTCATGCCTAATTTAACAGCAGAGCCTGAAGTTATTCTAGGAATATAGAACACATCAATGGAATTCTTTAGTTCTTAATATGAAGAAAAAAAATGGTTTGAAACAAAATGATCTGCTTATTGGGGGCACATTAGATCTTTTCAGGATGGGATCATGTTAAATCTTTTCAGGAAAAAAGCAGCAGATTAATTTCAATAAATTATTAGCCAGCAATATCTATATGAGAAGCTGACACTGACCAGATAGGGGGAAGAAGGAAGACACAGAGGAAAACTATGCTCACACACATAAAGAAGACTTGGCTGTCTGTGAAACTTTTAGAAGCAAATGGTTTGATACCTTTTAGGCATCTATGCTGCACCACTAATTTACTGTATTTCTTTTATTATGTCCTCTTTGGCAACTTCTACTAGTAAAACACATTTAATGTATAGTTTACTAAATTATGACCTTGGGATAACTCTTAAATGACTCCTAAATAAGTTTTAAGCTATTCCCTATGGGAGGTCAAGACCTGTGCAAAAGGTAAAGTATTATTTTTTCGTACTGTTTTACAAATTTCCAAAGTAAAACATTTGAGAAACAAAAAAGTATGTACAACTAATCTATGCATTTTCAACTTAGAGGGAAGTCAATATTTGTGCAAAATCAAACCCAAAGTTTATACAGTTTTGTTCTAAAGTTATTTTATTCTAAATCGTATTGGACTGTTGAGTGTTATTTTTTTATATTTTTTTTTACAAATTTCTGAAGTAAAAGTGTAGAGAAATACAAAAGTATGTACAGCTAATCTATGCATTTTTAACTTGGAGAGAAGCTAATAGTTGCTCAAAATCAAACTCAAAGTTTATACAGTTTTTGTTCTAAAGTAATTTTATTCTAAATCTTATTGGACTATTGATGAACTGAGCAAAGAAATGTTTAGATAAAATAAATTGATGACTCCAGGATTGGGAGGTCATTAACATTGCAAAAGGTAAAATGATGAAACCGTAAATGCATTTATTAAGATCATTCTTCTCAGTGTGTAATTAAATATACAATAATGCATGTGTGGTGTTTAATGAGATTTTACACACACCCTGAGGTGCTGGATGCTGCATAAACCCCAAGAGCATTCAACACTGAGGGGTGTGTGTGTAAAATCTTGAGTTAAACACATCACCCCATGTTTTATTTTATATAATTGTTGGGGAGTGTTTTCTTGCCACAGCAATTGCATAAAATAAAACGGCCAGCCTTCCAATAAGGATAAAGCCTGTTTGTGGCCAGTGGCTGAGGAGCTGCAGCAAGCTTTTGTTTTTCATTCCCCCTAACTGAAATGGAGCTTTACTGAATAACAAAAGTGAACCTTTTTTTTTTATACACTTACCACCAATGGTGCTGAGTGATGGTGGTGGCTAAGTGTGCTTTAAGTGAGGGCAGAGCAGAGTGAGGTACATGCATGCAGCAAGGAAACCCCAGTGCATGTTCCCCATTAAAACCAGTGGGTTATAATGGCGAATTATAACTGTGGTTCCCTATGGGAGAAAGCACTCCCCAGTTATTATAATGAATTAAAAACATTTGAATATACACCTACAATTATACAACCATTGTGATACATATTTTTAGGATCAGAGGAATGGTGCAAGGCTGCCAGAATCGTGGTGCTCTCACTGCTTCAGTGTGTGTGTGGATCAAACCAAAAAGAGCCATAACATATGCTTCTAGCTTCTCAAAAAACAATTATATTTTATTATATTTGCTTTAACCTGAAAATACAAAATAATAAGAAGGAAGTAAAACAATCAAGATGAGATTTCTGTGTTCTCCAACCATACATTGAAGCCAAGCCATTCAGGCTTCTATTTTCAAAGCAATTATATTTTATTTTAATATATTTAATATTCTGTATCTACATAGACACTAGAAAAACAGTTTTTTGGGTGTTTGGAAACAGGCAAATGCAGCCAGACATATAAGAAAGTCAAAAGAGAGTATCAGTTGTGTGGGCTAGTAACAAGTCAAGGAGTTTGCTTGACCACTCCAACAGAGGTCACCCACTGACACTATTGACTGCTGGTGGGCACTGGTATCAGAGGAAGAGCTAGGCAAGTGTTGCAAGTAGTCAGTGTAGGAGCAGGAGGAAGCAGATGGCAGGCTGCCTGCCATAGTCCAGCTCTTGTTTTAAATCCCTGGTGGTGCCTGAGTGGCTATAGCAATCATCTGTGCAACAGCCCTCCATCTGTAGGGATTAAGGGGACTCCGTTTAGCTGTCCTGTTGTATTTGGGCAGGCTCGAGCTCCATTACAGCAACAGATCTGACTGTAGTCCTGGACCCCCAACTCTGCTACTTGTACAGGACTGACTACTTGAGAGTGAGGAATCCTCACCTGCTTGCAAAGGAAATGGGTGGAATAGCAGTTGGTGTTCATTAGTGTGCTGGGGCAGGCAGGTGGGCTAGTTGGGCTGGGAAGAGCACCTTTAAGTGTAAGGATTGCATGTGTCTGAACTGTTGTGGATTGCATGGGTGTAGGCAAGGGGGTGCTCAGGGTGTTCAATGCCCCCTCTAAAAAAAGTATCACAGAAATTTTCAAATTCCTGTATTTTATTTTTGGGTTGGCTCAGCTGCAAAAACACTCAGTATCTCAGCAGTCTCCATAGTGGCTGGAGTTAACTGCAACACAGTGTACGTGCATGGGACCATTGATGGCTAGGGAAGTCAGAGACATCATCAACAGAGAGAGCAGGAGAAGCCTGGTAAGGCAGAGTTGTTAGCATGCTGTGTGCTGCGTCATCAGTACAGCACCAAGCAAGTTGTGGTGTCCTGTTGACTGTCATGGTGGTAGAGTAGGACTGTGTGCTGCTCTTCCCTAGCCTCAGTTGAACTGTGGAAGAACTTGAAGTATGGTCTTCCACAGAAAGAACAGACCCATCCATGACAGAGCTGCAAGTAACATGCGGCGCATCTTCTTGACTGTGCTGGACGCTGGCTGGACTGGTGGTGTGGTCCAAAGAGAAGACAGGAGAGGTTGAGGAAAAATCTGCCCTGGCCTAGTGGCCTGTAGTCCTGTCTTGGGAGGGGAGCGACTGTTAAGGCAAGCCAACAGGATGATAATCAGCAGAAATTGGTGAGTGGAGAAAAAATAAAAATTGATTCAGAGGAGGGGACTTCTCTCATTCAGAGAGGTGGTGAGGGATAGTTGCACCATCTCCTAGGGCAACCCACTCATTACATCTCAACCCCACTGATGTTCTGCCCAACTTGGAGCTTATCATGTGGCATGGGAATAAGTGTGGAAAGACAGATGCCTGACTGACATCTTTGTCTCTGGCTGTTGCAGAGTGCTCCCATGTGCAAAGGTGGAATGGAGTTAGGAGTACTTTCTATATGCAGAGTTGGGATGGTAGTAGAGGAGGAGGAGTGATGCAAATATGTGGAGGTGTTGCCATGTGTAGGAGTGGGATGGATGGAGAGCAATGCTCCCATGTAGGGGCAGTGGGATGAAGGGGTGGATTACTTCCCATGTACAGCACTGATATGAAGGTGCAAGGAAAGCTCCCCATGTGTGGAGGTTGAATGGAGGGGGAGGAGTGCTCCCTATGTGCTGGAGGTGGGATACAGTGGGGGAAGTGCTTTCCCTGTAGGGGAGGTGAAATGTAGTGGGAGAAGCACTAGGGGGTAGGGGATCTGTGCTCACGATGCATGGAGGTGGGATGGAGGTGGAACAATGATACCTATATGTGGAGATGGAATGGAGGGAAGAGTGCATTCCATGTTCAAGTTTATTGTGAATTGGATGTCATCCATTGAGAAAGCTCATTTGCAAGGAGGTCCCTTGTACAAGCAATGATAAAGACAAGATATGGTGTGAGATACAAAAACTAAGGACACACAATATAAATTAGAATAAAGCAATTTTCTTTACATTAGTATATAGAATAGATAGACAGACAGACAGACAGATAGATATTGATTTATAAAAGCACACATTTCCTGGGACTCTGGGCGTTGTCCAATACAAAGAGCAAAGAACAATATAAAATCATGCGCCAAACATGTATGTAAAATTCAGCTAGGAGCAGATTTAAAATGCACTGTCTATCCCACTAACATCCAATAATTAATCAATAAAAGCTTGCTGGAACAGGTAACTTTTTAGGCCCTTCTTACAGGCTTCTAGTGAGGAAGCATCCTTTAAACAGAAAGGAAAGGAGTTCAACGGGGTAGGGGCAACCACCGAGAATGCCCTGTCCCCAGAATGCCATAATCTAATACTGGGAATTCCAAGAAGGCCTCTCCTGGCAGAATATGCACAATGTTGAATTCAACAAGGATTGAGACCAAATATTATTACATAAGACACTATGTCCACCATATGGAAGAGCACTGGAGAAGGAGAATTGCTCCTCATATGCAATGAAGGCATGGAGGGGGAGGAATGCTCTCTATTTGCAGATAGGTAATGGAGAGGATGGAGTGTTCCCCATGTGGGAGGTGGGATGGGAGGGACAGTCACTTAGAGACCACCATCCTAGACCTTGCTCCAGCCTGTGTGTGAAACTGTTTGAAATGGGGACAGTTATGATGATGCAGATGTGCAAGCCACATCTTTTCTCTGGCTGCTGTAAAGTATTGGGTTGATAGATGGGGGGTGCAAGAGGCAGCACCAGTCACAAAGGAGTACCCACTGTATCCTGCTCCCCACACCCACCCAACAAAGTGGGGACAGTTGTGGAGGGGCAGATACAGGATCCACATTGTTATATCTCAGTACCTCAGAGTGCTCTCCATGGGCAGAGCACTTTTAGGTGGGTGAGCCTCTGGCTGAAGTGGAGTGTTCTGTAAGTGTAGATGTGTGGCATAGGGTGAGGAAGTGCCAGCCACGCAAAGCCCATTTCAACCTTCATGCTAGCCCTGGTGAAGCAGGGACAGACATGAAGGGGCAGATGTGCAACTTGCATCTCGATCCTTGGCTGATGCAGGGTGCTTCCCTTGTGTGGAGGTGGGATCGGGGGATGGGGCATCATTCTCTCAGAGTCACCTGCTTGGAGGCCACCCAATGCCAGTTTCAGCTTTCATGGAACTCAGATGGGTGAAGATGGACAGATGTGTGATTCACGTCTGTCATTGGCTCTTGCAGAGTGCTCCTCATGTACAGGAGCTGGAATGGAAGAAGAAAATGCTTCACATGTGCAGAGTTGTGGAATGGTGTGTTGGGTGCCAATGGCCTTGGGCCACCCAGTGGATCTGGACTGCAGCTCCATTTCCACCCACCTGGAGCCCACCAGGGCTAGATAGAAACAGGTGTGGTGTGGCAAATGTGCAACTCACATTTCTGTCTCTGTCTGGGGCAGCCAATGTGCAGTGGTGGGACAGTTGTGGAGGAGCACCAATCATCAATTTCTGCCAGGCCACAGTCCACTATTTGCCTTGGGCTACCCACCTGACGGTCACCTTGTCACTGTGCCAACTTCTGTGGAATGGGATGGCTGCGAAGGGGAAGATAAGTAACCTAAATCAGTCTCTGGCTAATGCAGATTGTTCCATATGTGCTAATGTGAGCTGGATGTGTAGGGGCCAGCAACTGCCCAGGGGTGTCCATCCAGTGCCCTCCCTACACTGTGCTAGTCAATGTGAAGGGGCAGATATCTGACCCCCATTTCTACCTCTGTCTCTGGGTGCTCCTCTTGTGCAGTGGTGTTACAGATGCACCAAGTTTGTTTTACACTGTGTCTCTCCTGGTCTCTGTCTGTCTGTCTCTCTCTCTCTGTCTCTCTCTGACCTCTGCTCCCCCATGGGGTAAGAAAACCCTGCACTACTGCTGTCTGTCCCAGTCATGGCTTTCTTTATGCCAGTTTCTCTGCCTTTCTGTATGTGCTGTCTGCTTCCACTGGGCTTCAGAAAGACAAACAGAGTCTGACTAACAGCAAGGTGCTGGAAGAGTGAGTGGCAATAAAATGGATGGCAACCGAGCTTGGGCGCACACTGTACTCCACTTCTCTGTTTTAAGGGAGTGTTGACACCGTCTCTGACTGGAATTTTTATTTTATTTGGACCTGCACATATATGTTGCACAGGATGTGGCTCTCACTGTTGCTGTGTCTGTCTCAAGGGCTTAGGGTGGGGAGGTGGAGGTGGAGGGAGTAGACACTGCTAGGGGAAGGGCCACCCATTGGAATGAACATTTGTTCAGTTGCAGGTCTGGGAGCCTTGGGGTATCGTGGTTATGGTCACTACATTACACTGCCCCTAATTTTACGCTGCCAAGGTGGTGCTGCAATAGTGACAGTATGTCACCTGGTGATCCCTCTCATTCTGCTTACTCCCCACATCTCAGCATGTTGTTGTCACTGTTTGGGGACTCTCTCTGATCTGTCCCTGACACTGGTGCCATTCACCACCTGTTTTGATCCTGTATTCTCTTTTGTGGGGGGGGGGGTGCCGCTGCCTCTCCTTCTCAGTGTTTGTCCCTGCAGCCCGCGTCTCTCTCTCCCTGCAGTCCAGGATTAAGTTACAGCTCTACAAGCAATGCTGCCTAACTTCTCAGCACTCTCACTCCAATCCATGGGGCAGATCAGTGGGTACCATTACAGAGAGCAATTCTCAGGCTGGGCATTGTGGCACAGAAGAAGCACCAGAGTTAGAGGAGCTCAGGGACAAGAACACATACTCACATTCACACAGAGACACAAACAAGTTCAACGTGGACGTCTGTCAGAGGAAGGATAAATTATATTTATTTGTTCTTTACTGCTAGGACTGTTTACTGTTTATGGCACAGAAAGAAGAGTACAGAGAGAAGGGGATCTAGTGTATGGCTGGGTACCTGGACATCTGCAGGTTGGGTGGGGAGATAAATGGTAAGACTAGTAAGGGGATGAATGAAAAATGAAATGCTCTCATTGGAGCACTTCATTTCTTTCAAATAGAAAATGGCTTCCAGCTGTGAAACTGTGACTAGTGTCACAGTCTGGTTGCATGCTCATTGGTCTGTCAGGGAAAGCCCACTGTAGATTGCTGTGCATTGGACTCATCCCTGACACACCTCTGAAATGTTATACTACCACAAGATGCTTCTTGCGCATGTGCAAGGAAGCATAAAAAAACTATAAGGAATTTAGATTAGTGACTACCCTCATTTGAAAGGCCTTTTTGTTCTAAATACAAAAATGTAAAAAAATGCACTTGAAGCACAGAAATCTAGGGGCAAAGTACAAATGGGTGGAGTGGTACTGACAACATTAAGAAAGCACACATTAAAAAAAAAGAGCTTTTACATACAGTTCATTACTGTTTAACAATATTACACATCTATGGCTGCCACTGTACATCTGATGCAAACCCATAATCATGTTCCTCACTTGAAGGGAAAGGGAGTAGAGACCATAACTGGCTCCTTGTTTTTGTGTTAAATTGGTCAGTTTCTTTATAGCAAAAACAAGGAAAGGCATCTTTTCTAAAATGTGCTGATGAGCATGGGGACCACTTTTTTCCAGAGCATGCCACCACTGGCAGCTACCACTTCAAGACTGCTTCTACCACCACCTAATACAATCAGGGGAAAACCAGAAGTAATTTACCAGCACTGAGTTCAATATGGCTAAGTCACATTTGTCATACATTATTGCTTAGAAATGAATGAGAAAGTGACTGTGATGATGAGCAAGTCCCAGACCAGATCTCTAGTTTGTTAATAGACTCTTCCTGAGTTTGACTTGTATGGCTGCATGGGCCAAGCTCCATGGATGTTATGCTATCATCAGATTTGTATAAGAGCACTGCGTAAGCACATAACTGGGCCATTGTCTGATGTGCTGCCACAATGCTCTGACATAGTTTCCAGTGATTCTGTTTATGCAGCCCTTCCCCTCCACTGGCTGCATAAACATACCTACTTCCTGGTGCACTACGTTTCCATTCCACAATTGCAGCAGTGATGGCCAGCATGTACAACATGGTGACATTGACTTAAACTCTGCATGCATGACTGTTGTGCATACATAGTTATGTCAGCACCGCCATGTTGATCAGGGCTGACTACAGGGCAAACTGCACATGCGTGAGTATCACGCATGCACAGTATTATAATTGCTGCAGTATTACGGCTGCTGCAAAAGCACTGTATATTCTTTTCCACGCTTTTGCCACTCCTAAAAGCTCTCCACAGTCATATCGGCTCTGACCACGCATTGTTTTCTCCAGTAAATACATAGTGAGGATTTACAGTCTTTTATCATACAATATGCCTTGTTGGATTTGGGTCATCTTCCATGACCCTCTACTCTGTCCCTGTCTTTCCTTAGATGTGGATCCCTGAACTAGACACTAGGGAGACCATGCTTCCCTCTCCCCAGCATGCTGAATGTATTTTTGCAGACAGCTGAATTGAGGGTGGCAGTGCACTGTGAGTTTGTGAAGAGGGCACTAAGCAGCTGAGAAATAATGTCCTTTATTCATTATGGATCAAGATCAGGATGGCAGCCCTCATCTACTAATGTGACCTTTAGGGTCTGGCTGGAGTCCAGGTATGAAGGTGGGGTTGTTAAAGGATGGTGTTAGAGACAGGAGGAGGCTGGCAGATGCCATCAGGTTAAAGCTTGGTTAACTTGCTTTTCTCAGATTGTATGGGTGGATGGGTGTTGAGGGCAGATGATGATTAGGGCAGAGGGTGGCCATGGGACTACCTTATCCCTCCCAGGGAGGGCTACAGGTGTTTGTGTTTTATTTTTTTTAACCTTTTAATGTTAATTTCTGAATACAAATACAGTGAGTAGTGGATACAATTTGTTTTTCATTCCCAAGTTCAGTATCAAACAGTCCATTATCTGTAGTATTTAGGAATCAATATTTGCCACTCTCACAAAAGTAAATAAAAAAAATGCTCTAGTAGCAACTTTCCAAGAAAACTGCCTGCATACTTAATTGTTATTATAAGACGAAGTTAAGTTCAGTTGTGTTACAACTTTTCAGCAGGAAGTAATTAATTATATTAACTTTGCCATTTTAGTTGACTATATGCCCCTTCTGGTTTAGTTAAATATTGTGCGAAATAATAACATCTGGAGATAAGAAGATATGTGCATTTCCCTTGAAGTATTTTGATTGCTATGTTTATAAGAGTATGATTAATTTAGTTTTCTAAACTTTATTGGTCCGTTGTGTTAACAAAAAAGGCTCTTATCTAAAAATTTCTATTTACAGTATGCCTCACATGTATAAATTCAATATTTTGCCAGGTTTTCAATATTTCCTATATTACTTGAACACATGAGATGGAAAAAATGCATCCTTGCCTTTCAAACCATTGGGGAAATATATCAATTTTGTAGGGCTAAAATATGAATCCCTACCTGTCACCTGGAGCCACATGGTACTGGACTTTCAAAGCTCATTTATTTCCTCAAGATTTGAGTGTCTCAGAGATATGCTGCACCAAACTAGCAGCAAAAAATGAGATTTTCAGTCCCTTGTGTTAATTCTGAGGTCCCTTGAGTGCCTCTAGAAGCAGCTTGCAGGCAGTCTTAACTGCAAGATGTCATGAAACAGGTCCAAGTGCCATAACTGCATTCAATATTAGAAAATTGAGTTCAGTTGTGGCATTTGGACATGGCTCATCTACAGCACTGCATAGCATGGCTGCAAAGATTGATGCAGGTACTGTACCTGCTTTTGAAAAGCTGCTCATTGTTTTTATCTCCTGTTAGGAATGCAGTATCTCAGAAATAAAATCAGACCAAGGAACCACCAGTTTGTCTCCTTACCACATGGCAGTCCCAGTCATGCTCCTGTATTTCAGACTTCTGCTGCAAAACTTCACATATAAATTCTTGTTCAGACTTGATATCCAGTGATGTTCTGCTCCTATAGAAAGGTATCCAGTCTAGTTTTAGAAGTATCCACGCTTCTTGCTTCTTCAGTCTTTTCTCCCAGGTGAATCACAAACACTACATATAGAATAATGTATGCCAACCATGCACAAGAAGGCTGTGTTTCCACTGAGGGGCTGCCAGAATGACAGCGTCACCTTGATAGTGAAGCTTGAGAGATCCCTTAAAATCATGACAACCCTGAAGTTGAAACACAGCCTCAAAGTGTATGGTTGCCCATGCCTTATTCTGCTAGTGTATGGGCAACCATAAAAGCAGCAAAGAACTTGTACTCTCTCTTTTCCCTCTCCACGGCTTGTCTGACTGCCCTCCTCACAACATTTCCTCACTCCCAGACACCACACTCTCGACCACTGGCACCTTTCTGACCACTCATTACATTGTGATGTAACTACTGCAACAGAACAAAAAGTCATTCTTCTGCAGTAGTTACATCATTCCTGTAACAGAACCACATTTTCTAGTGTATGGATTTCCATGCACTTGAACCCTACCCATACACTATATGAACGTTAATAGTTTTTCAATAATAGTTCATGAACTCAGTGCATGAATGGTTATCAGAGTACATCAAATTCTTTACACATGTTCATAAAGTTTATGAGACCATTTAATATGGAAGCTGTGTTCGTGAATGGTCATGAATTTATATGACTTGGGAACTTGAAGGGGGAAGATAGGTAGGTGAGGTGCTTGAGGGGTTTCTCAACTCAGAGATATGGAGAGTTGATCCTGTGGCTCACTAGAAAAATGGGAGTAGGGAAGGAGCAGGTAACATTGTCCATATTGTGACACATGATCTACCTGTAGCAAGTGAGAAGGTAGGATTAGTGAAGGGAAATTTCTGAGTGTTGGTAAGGGGCCTATATCAAGTGACATGCATGGTGGATTTTTTTGAGGTGCTACCTGTGTACGGCCAGGGAGAGGGAAGAAAACTCCATACCAGGGCATTTAATGAATGGCTAAAGGCATGGTGCATGGAGGATGGTTTTGGATACATTGGAAATTGGGGACCAATCTGGGAGGATAAGGGTCTGTATGAGAAAGATGGCCTACAGTAAATCCTTCTAGGAAGGGGACCGAAGCCCTTGATAGCAGGTTTAAATGCTACATGGATGATTATTTAAACTGGGCAGGAAGGAGGTGGTGAAAGCAAAGGAGGCAACATGTGCTACTGCCAGATGGTAAATTGGATGGTAAAATGTTAAGAAATGAAGACCATAGAAGAGAAAATGCCCCTAGAGCAGATGCACAGAAAGACAGGGAAGGGAAAGAAGAAAATAGGAACATAACACAGGCAGGGGAGGACATACAATAGGATTACAGGGGACCAGTTATGGTGAAAGTAAAAAGGAACAGGGCAAGTCAAAGGCTAATTCAGGGAACAAAACAGGCAGGAAGGTGAGGGAGAAGCAGGGTAAGAGACAAGAAGGAAAAAAGATTTGGAAAGTGATGTGCACCACTGCAAGGAGCCTTGTTAACATAATTCAAGACCTGCAAGTCATCATGGCAGATACTAACTTAGATTTAGTGACTATAATGGAGTTGTAGTGCATGGAGCACCACAACTGGGAATTGAATATATTGGGCTACACTCTGTCCAGGAGAGAAAGACCATGGTTGAAAGGAGGAGGGGATATATTATATGTACAGGAGGGTATCAAGACCACAGAGAGACAGAGGCATAAAGAGGAAAACAAAGTGCTGGAATTACTATGTGTCAATGTGGAGATAGACTCTGTGCCCACTATTCATGCTAGAGATGTGTACAGACCCCCGACACAGGGCAAGGAGAAGGATAAAGCACTTGGGGAAGCCATCATTAAAATGGCAAATAAGCAGGAGGTACAGCTAGCTGGCGACTTCAATCTGCCTGATGTGGATTAAAGTCTTCTGACAGTGGCTTCAGCAAAGAACAAAGCCATCTTTGATTTCTTGAAAGGAGCTATTCTCAAGCAGTTAGTCAAAGAACCCACTAGTGGCAGGGCAGTGCTGTACCTGGTGCTTACAAAATAAGGACAGCACTGAAGACGTCTGGGTTGGCAGTCTCATTGGTACCAATGATTTCCATACAGTGTGGTTCAACACAAAGGCAGGAGCACAGGCAAACCACACGGTAATGAGGGTTTTGGACATTAAGAGGGAAGATTTTACTGAAACAGGTGAATGCATCAGAAACTGTCTGGGGGGGTGGAGGAGTGCCAGGGACGAGCAGAGGCTCAGAGGGAAGAATAAGGGATGCCATAGCTAAACCAACCAACCTATGCATAAAGGAAGTAAGCAAAAGCAGAAGGAAAAGGGCACAATTATGGATCTCAAAGGAAGTGTCAAGGGTAGTAAAAGAAAAAAGTGCTGCATTCAAAAGCTAGGAAGTGCAGAGAGAAGGAGGATGGAGAGGTACACCTAACAAAGCAGAAGCAAGCAAGCAAGGTGGTGAGGGGGAAACATAGACTTTGACGGCAGATAAGGACCACTTGGCCCACCCAGTCTGTCCATTTTCCTACCTACTAGATAAGCTGCAGATTCTAGTTAACCAACAGCCTACTTCCTGCAACCCCCCACTATAATTGCCTTGTGTCTGTCCCATGCATGTATCCACCACTATCTCCATGAAAACAAATTTCCTCACATTACCCCTGAGCTGTCCTCCCTCTATCTTTAAATTGTGCCCCCTTGTTCTTACACACCTCTTTTTCTGAAAGATGCTACCCTCCTGGACTTTGTTGATTCCCTTGAGGTACTTGAACATTTCTATCATGTCCCCCCTGTCCCTCCTTTCATCAAGAGTATACATATTAAGCTCTCTCAGTCTCTCTTCATATGGTTTCTGCTGCAGACCCTGCACTATTTTAGTTGCCCTCCTCTGGACTGCTTCCATCCTGTCTATGTCCTTGCGTAGACGAGGTCTCCAAAACTGCACACAGTACTCCAGATGGGGTCTCACCAACTGTCTGTACAGAGGGATAACCACTTCCCTTTTTCTACTTGTGATGCCCCCTTCCTATGCATCCCAGTATCCCCTTGGCTCTCCTTACTGACTTTTCACATTGCTTACCCACCTTTAGGTCATCTGATATGACTACCCCCAGGTTCCTTTCCATTTTTGTTGTTGTTAGTACCTCCCCTGCTATTGTGTACTCTTCTCCTGGGTTTTTGTTTCCCAGGTGCATTACTTTGCACTTCTTTGTATTGAATCTAAGTTGCCATATGTCTGACCATTCCTCCAACCTTGCCAAGTCCCTTTTCATCTTTCTACCCCCCCTTGTGTATCAACTCTGTTACAGACCTTTGTGTCATCTGCAAAGAGGCATACCTTTCCCTCCAGACCCTCTGCAATGTCACCTATAAAGATGTTAAAGAGGACTGAACCCATTACTGAGCCCTGAGGCACTCCACTAGTAACCCCCCATTCTTTGGAATGTGTTCCATTCACTATTACCTTCTGTGTCCTGTTGTGCAGCCAGTTTGCTACCCAGGCTACCACCCTGGGACCCACTCCCAGGCTGGCTAACTTGATTATTAATCTTTTGTGTTGGACTGTGTCAAATGCCTTACTAAAGTCTAGGTAGGCCACATCCACAGTCCCTCCCTGGTCTATTACTTTGGTCACCCAGTCAAAGAAATCAATTAGATTCATCTGACATGACCTTCCTGCTGTAAATCCATGCTGCTTTGGGTCCTGTGCCCCGCTGGCCTATAGGTACTCAACGATTCTTTCTTTCAGATGTGATTCCATCATTTTCCCTACCACAGAGGTCAAACTTACAGGTCTGTAGTTTCCTGCTTCTGCCTTGCTCCCACTTTTGTGAAGGGGAATCACATCTGCCATCCTCCAGTCCTCAGGTACAGCCCCATCCTGCCATGATCTGTTAAAAAGCGTGGTCAGTGGTGTCACTAGGTCCTCCCTTAGTTCTTTTAGAATTCTGGGGTGAATCCCGTCAGGCCCTTTGCTTTGTCCACCTTGAGTTTTAGGAGTTCTTTCAGGACTCTTTCTTCTGTGAATGGACCAGTGTCAACCCCCTACCCAGAGTGCTTCTATTGGCTGGTTTAGGTAACTCCTCCTCATCTTCTTTTGTGAATACTGAGCAAAAGTACTCATTCAGTATCACTGTCTCCCTCTGCCCACCTCCTCTCTCCTTTATTAATCTTCACTAACCGTCCCTTAACCTTTCTATGCTCCCTAATGTACCTATAAAAGGTTTTATCCCCCTTCTTAACTGAGTTGGCAATTTTTCCCTTGGTTTGGGCCTTTGCTAGTCTGACTGCCTTCCCCACTTCTTTCTGCTTTAATTGGTACAGTTCCCTGTCATGCTCCTTCTGTGATTCCTTATACTTTTTGAATGCAGTCTTTTTCTCCTTAACCTTCCCTGCCACCTCTTTTGAGAACCATAGTGGTTTTTTACTCCGCTTTGTTTTCTTTATTTGTTTCACACAAAGGCTTGTTGCCTCTATGTTGGCAGTTCTGATTTTTCTCCATTGTTCTTCCACCCCTCCTTTTTGGTCATTTGCTAGTACATTTTTCAGGTATTCATCCATTTTACTAAAGTCATCTCTTCTAAAGTCTAGTATCCTTGTTTTTGTATGGCTTATCTCCATGGTTGTACTCATTGTGCAGCACACTGTGCAGTGGTCGCTTGTTCCCAGATGTCTACTGACTTCTAAATCTGTGATCCTCTCTCCATTTGAGAGTACCAGGTCTAGTATTGCTCCCTTCCGAGTGGGTTCCAACACTAGCTGTTTAAGGCCTGCCCCCTGCAGGGCATCGAGAATGACCCTGCTCTTGGATGTGGCTGCAGTACATGTTATCCAGTTAACATCTGGCATATTCAGGTCCCCCATCAACAGTATCTCCCCTTTTTCAGCCATTTTGAGAATGTCGTCCATCATTTTGTTGTCCATTTTCTCCCCTTGAGATGGGGGTCTGTATACAACTCCTGTGCGGATTGTGATGCCATTCCCTGTCTCCAAAGTGACCCAGAGTGCCTCTTGTCCTCCCCCTTTACTTTATAGATCTGTAGCTTTGATCCTTTCCCTTATGTGTAGAGCTACTCCACCTCCTCTTTTACCTTCCCTGTCCCTTCTGTAGATTGTGTGCCCTGGTATGTTGACATCCCAGTCATGGTTCTTGGTGTACCATGTTTCTGTGACTGCCACAATATCCAATTGTTCATCTTCCATCAGGGCTACTAGCTCAGGAAGCTTGTTTCCCATACTACAGGCATTGGTACTCATTGCCCTCCATTTAATGTTGGCTTTATCCTTTTTTCCCCCATCCCTGCTTTTATTGTCCTTGCCTATTTTTCCATTTACCCCTGTCCTGCCCTGTGTTGAGCTCTGTACCTCAGTGTTTACCTTACTACCTGCCATGTTTTGTGGGGGATGGCTTGAAATTTCCTGCCTTTTATCAGCGCCTCCCCCCTTGGCTAGTTTAAAAGCTTGCCAAGGAAGCATTTAAACCTATCACCTAGGAGCTTGGTTCCCTTCATGGACAGATGCAGACCATCATGCCAGTATAGACCTTTATCTCTCCAGGTGGCCCCCCAGTTCCCAATGAAGCCAAAGCCCTGTGCTCTGCACCAGTTTTGCAACCATTCATTAAACTGCATGGTGTGCAGTACCCTAGCCTCACTCCTGCCATGGACTGGTTACACCTCTGAGAAGGTTACCGTGCTTGCTACCCATCTGAGGCCTCTCCTCAACTCCACAAATTCATTCTGCACTGCACTGATCCCATGCCTAGCTAGGTCATTTGTCCCAAGGTGGACTATGATATCTAGTTCCCTCTCCTGTGATGCTGCTTCTGCAATCCTGAGGATTTGCTTCCTGTCCCTCCAAGCCATGGCACCAGGCAGGCATCTTACTTCCTTCTCCTCTCCCTTTCCCAGGTTTACCCCCCTAACAATAGAGTCCCCTATCAGAAGCTGTTTCTTTCCCCTGTTGTGTCCCTTGCCACCCTTTTGTGGGTCTCCCTTGAGGATGTCCTCAGCATTCTTCTGGGTCTCCACTGAGGGTGCCATCATAGAGGAACCTTGCTCTGCCAGAATGGCATATGATTTGTGTAGCGGTACAACTAGGGGGCTTCGCCTCTGGTCCACCACCTGCACCCTCCCAGAACCCACTGTGGTCCAACTGCTCTTCTTACTTGGCAACCTCTGAGGCAGTGGTTGTGGCAGTGGTGTTCTTTGGAAAGGGGAGGCCTCCTTAGTCCTTGCTAGCTCAGCCTGGAGGTGGGCAACCTCCTCCCTCAGAGCTGACGGTTGCCTGCAAATAGGACAGCAACGCAGTTTCCAGAATGTCTCCCAGAAAACTGCTGCCCCACAGCCAGTGCATTGCACCACTCCCCACATGTCCCTCTATCTTATAATATACAATATATATATTTTTTATTACTATTTGTGGTGTGTACCTACCCTTTTTGCACTGTGCTGGGTTATTAAGGATATGACAGTTCTGTCTCAAGACCTGTTGAGGAAGTGATGTCAGAACTGTGGCTATAAAGGAAATGCCACGCCTGGGGGGCGGGTGTGGGCTAGGGTGGGTGGGTAGTCCACAGCCACTGGTGACCTGTTAGAAACAATCAAATACACAACTGCTCCACCACTCTGGTGAGTATTGCCTTTATAGTAATTCAACTAACACCACAATTTACTAGACCATGGCTCCTGCACAAGCCACTCTACTGAGCTCAGGGTTAAAAATAAACTCACTCCTCAGCCAGCAGGACATTTAAAATGTTGCAAAAATATCCTTCCAAATCCTAGGTCTCAACCCCATCAATCAAGCAAATGCAGTTGTATCTCAGTCCCTCTGGTTATAAAATTACTACACTTTTAATGGAATCCTGCAATTCTCTGCTTAATGCCAATAAGGAAAAAAAAATGAAACTTTTTGTAGAAAGCGTAGCTCCCCTTCTTTACAACTATTATGCCTTACCAGGTTACAGGTCCTAAATGGAGTTATAGTTTGTTCTTAGTTTGTTATTTGCAGTGTAGCAAGGTTCTCAGCTTCCAACAGACAAATCAAAGTTAGACTGAGCAAAGATGCAGACAGAGGAAAGGATTGCCAAAAAGGTCACTGCAAGTGATAAGACTTTCTTCAGGTACAAGGTAAATAAGAGTAGGTATAGTAAGAATTAGATGAATGGCAGGCAAGACTGCACAGAAGGAGACCAAGGAAAAAGTTGACATCTTGGACAGATACTTCTGCTCAGTCTCCACAGTGGAGGGTGGAGGGAATGTACCACTGAGAGAAACATGGATAGGATGGGAGAGGGGGTGGAGATGGGTCAATTTTCTGAGAAAAATGCTGAGAGGACTTTTCAGACCTGAAGTTGGGCAAGGCTATGAGACCCAAAGGAACTCACCACAAGGTACTAAAATGAACTTAGGGAGGTTCTGGCTACCCCACAGACAGACAGTCTTGTTTAACAACTCACTAGAAACAATCATGGTTCCCGTGGACTGTGGAAGGGCTGATGTTGTCCCTCTGCATAATTGCTACTGTACGTGTCAATGTGGAGGTAGGCCCTGCATCCACTATTCATACTAAAGTTGTGTATAGGCCTCCAATACAGGGCAAGGAGAAGGATAAGGCACTTGGTGGAGCCATCATTAATATGGTGGGTAAGTGGGAGGTGTTGCTAGCTGGTGACTTCAATCTGCCAGATGTGGTTAAGGGTGGCAGCAGGGAGGAGGCTAGCAACTAGAAGCCAGTCAGTCTCACTTCATTGGTAGGGAAATTTACCAAAACACTACTTAAAGAAAGGCTGATAATATATCTTCAATGAAATGGGCTGCAATATGATAGACAACACAGATTCAAGGTAGGGATCTTATGCCAAAGGAACATATTACATTTCCTTGATTGGGTGAGGGGAAAATTGAATAGTGGATACCTGTGAACGTGGCTTATTTGGACTTTAACATGGCCTTTGACACAGCGCTGCATAGATAGCCGATTCAGAAGAGACCAACATAGGGGTGAGATGCATAGTGATAAATTGGGTTAGAAACTTTTTAAAGGATTGGAGACAGAGGGTTGTGGTAAATGGCCCTATTCTAAAGAGGGGAGTGTGACAAATGGGTACCACAGCACTGGGTACTGTGACCAGTCCTCTTCAATATATTTATAGGGAACACTGCAAAAAAGTGGGAAGAAATGTTGTGCCTGTTTGCAGATACCACAATCTGAAACAGATTGGCCACTCAGGAAGGGGTGGAAAAAAGTGCAGGGATCTTGCAAAAATAAAGGAATGGTCAAAAACACATCAGCTGGGGTTCAATGACAAAAAGTACAAAATAATGTGCATACGACACAGGTGTCCATGTGCTGAGTATAGGATAGGGGGAGTACTAACAGTCACAAGACAAGAAAGGGACCTCGAGGTTATCATCTGTGGACCTCAAGGTGGCAGGGCAGTGCGACAAGGCAGTGGGTAGGGCTAGTGCAATGCTGGGTTGCATATGGAGAGGTATCTCCAGCAAGAGGACAGAGGTGGTGTTGCCATTATATTGCTTACTAGTGTAGCCACATCTACAGTACTGTGTTGAATTCTGGAAACTGCACATCAGAAAGGACATAGAGTAGAGGTGGTCCAGAGGAGGGCAACTGAAATAGTGTATGGTTATATGAAAATCCCTATGAGGAGAGGTTACAGGAGCTCAACATTTACACTCTGGAAGAAAGGAGAGAGAGAGAGAGAGAGAGAGAGAGAGAGGAGATATGATAGAAACATGCAGGTATCTCAAAGTGGGAATGGGGGTACAGGTGAAAAGACCTTTCAAATGAGAACAGGTGGACCAGATGGAATGCAGCGAGGGGGGGGGTTCAATCAATCAATCAATAAATCAATAAATCACTTTATTTAACCAGGCATAAACACCATTGAGCAAGCTCATTTTCAAGGTGGTCCTCGGCATTAATACAATACAGTACACTTCATAAGATTACAATTACGGTGGACAGCGGTGCAAAAAAAGAAAAACATTGTGAAGGTGCCGGTCAATATGGGCCTATACATACCGGTCAACATAATTAACATGCAAAGGTACATAATGATACACTTTAATGAAATGAGAAGAGACAGCAATCATTTATATTCTCCACTAAGTAAGAGCTCATACCTAAATTATAAAAAATAAAGAGGTATTAAGGAATAGCGTAGAAACTGGGGTAAAAGAGTAGGCAACCAAAAGACAGGCCAGAATAGGTAAAAGGAAGAGAATAGGCAGGGCCACCTCAGATTAAGGGAACTAGGCTTGTAGGTAATAGGTTTCTGTTGTTAGGAATGTGGGGTGGATGAGATACTTAGGCGTAGGATTTGAGAGCGGCACCCGGGGCTTAGAGGTCATAGGCATCTGAAACAGTTGCATGATTCCTTCAGATAATCCGTTACTAGAGCTTTGAATGTGAAAATGCTTGGAAGTGAGGATAATTTTAATGAGTCTTGCATAGTGTTCCAAAGTGATGGAAGTGAGAAGTTGATTGCTGCCGAGCCAAGGGTAGTTTTCACTCTAGGAATCTGGAAGCAGATTATGGAGAAGCATCTCAGGCCATAGGAACCTTTAGCCCATTTGAAGAGGTTCACGATGTATTCAGGGAGGTTATCAGATAATGCTCCAAAAAAACAGAGGAGAAGATTCCTTTTTCTCCTAGTTGAGAGTGAGGTCCATCCCGAAACCTGGTATAGATGACAGTGATGTGTACCACAGGATAGATTTAGGATAAATCTTAAAGCCTGGTGGTAAAGGGTGTCCAGTTTGTTTAGCATCATTGATGGGCAATGACTGTAAAGTAAGTCAGCGTAGTCTAGTATAGGTAGGAATGTAGTTTGTACTAGTCTCATTCTGGCTTCTAACGTAAGTAAGTGTTTAATGCGATAGAATAAACCTAATCTCTGTCTTACTTTCTTCGAGGCTTCATTTAAGTGGAACAGAAAGTTGAGCTTGTTATCCAGCCAGAACCCTAGGTATTTAAAGGTATCAACTACTTTAAGGGGTTCATCTAAGAGTGTTCAGATCTGTGTGATATGTGGACATCCGGAAGTAGTCTTTGGAGAGAGAATCATTGCTTTAGTCTTTTTGGCATTGAGGAGGAGCTTATGAGTAATAAGGTTGCATTGGAGGGTGACGAAGTCTTTCTTTAAGTACTCATGGGCCAAATCCAAGGATGAATTTGTGGTATAGAATACAGTATCATCTGCGAATAAGTGCACATTGGCTGTGCCCATCTGTGAGTCCAGATTATTGATGTATATCGCAAAGAGGATAGGGCCCAGGATGGAGCCTTGTGGGACTCCTCGTAACAAGGATTTTTGTGGGGACAGATCTCCTTTGGCTTTGACTTGTTGTAACCTATTGGTTAGGTAGCTGGTGAACCATTTAATGGCAGAACTATCAAGTCCGATGTTACTCAGTGCAGTAAGCATGATGGTATGATCCACAGTATCGAAGGCCTTACTTAGATCAAGGAAGAGGGCAAATACATGCTTCTTAGAGTCCAAGGCCATTTGCCAGTCTGTAGTTACTTTGGCAAGAGCCGATACTGTACTGTGTTTGGCTCTGAAGCCAGACTGAGCCGGGTTTAGCAACTTTTTTGAATCCAAATGTTCTCTAAGTTCAAGAGTGATGCAAGGAAACATTTATTCACTAAAAGGGTGGTGGATGCCTTGGACAGATTGCCAACAGAAGAGGTGGAGGCTAGAACAGTGAGGGGCTTCAACCATGCATGGGATAGCCAAAGAAGCATTTTAGATAGGATGCATGGAGGTGGGAGGGTTGATGAAGACCAGATAGAGTCTGTGGAGACAGAATAAGTTGGGACACACTGAGCAGAATGGGAGGGTTAAGCAGTCCTTTCTGCCATCAAATCCTATGTTTCTATAATTCTATGCTCAAATATTCAATCTAAAAAGAGAAGGTTGAGAGAGGGCATAATTACAGTTTTCAAAATGAATACACCTAGTGGAGTATATACAAATGTTTAGTCATGCAAGTGCAAGTAAGACAAAAGTACGTGCACACAAACTGGTGGGGGAGGGGGAAGGGGGGAACCTAAGACTGTATTACTTCACAGAAGGATGCTTAACATGTGGAGTAGCCTGGCCTACCCAGTTAGGTTGCAGAAGATAGCACTGTTCAGACTTTCAGTGAAGGACTAGTCAGATTCCTGAAGGACTGTAAGGGAAACACAGCATGACTAAAGACAGTGTTCCAACTGATTAGCATGGAGGTTTGTACATGCTCAAATTGGGTATAGTTACAACTGAGTAGCAGAAAGAAGAGACTTTTTAGCTCCTTGACATCCCAATACTATATATGTTACTATGCATGGATGTTTGAGATGGTAAACAAATTAGGGCTATAGGACATGAACCTAAGCTCAGGTGGGGACATGATAGGGAGAAACATTTGAAGGTATTGCCTCACACTGAAGGTGGTTAATATGTGGAATTATCTATCCATTGATGCTGCAGAAAAGACAAATGGTTGTGATGACTACGCTTCCATTTCTCTTTAGCAAAAATTCCTAGTTAATATTGTGGGCTTGCTGAGGTTTGTTGGGGGAGCAGGTGAAATATGTTACCCCCAACTGAGTAGTACTTAAACTGCACAGGCTCCAGTGCCCTTTGGATACTGATTTTTGTTGCTCCCACCACCTCACCTTCACCTTCAGTGGCTACTCTCTCTCCTTGGGATCTCTGACCTTTTTTTCATAATATACCCTTAGTCTAATGTGAACCTGTCCCATTGGCACCTCTAATGATAGAAATCTCCTCAAGAGGGTTCCTGGTTCTTCATGGTACCTAGGATGTGAGGTAGTCCCTGTAGCAGGGACAAAGAGAGTGTATGACACATCTCCACTACTCAAGCATAAATGTTTATAACCTAACATACTATACTCATTTACCTCCTACTCAGTTGAGATGTATTTAGGCTCTGCACCAACTATTAATTATAACAGTCATGCTGTCTGTGGAGCCTATGTACCAGTGTTGGCTGGCTATGTGTGATAGCCATGTACCTGGCCCACACATGTCCCCACCTGCAGACAGGCACAACTTTCACCACTGTTGCACTGCATGTCACCTGCCTGCAACCCTGCCCCCTCCCAGCACATTGATGCACAGGGGGCAAATTGGCAGACACAGGTGGGCATCAAGTCCCATGCCCATCCTAGCCCTGAAGTGAATCCCCTGCTCCATGCAGAGCAGGGGCTTGTAGGACACTGTGCATCACAGGATTACAAATAAGCAGAGAGATTTCCCCAGTGGCTGCCCCCAATCTTCTCTGCCTGACCAGAGGGCTGATGTAGCATGGCATGGGGGATGTCTGTCTCACTGTGGCCAGCTGGTGCTGTTCTTGGGGAGCATGCATGTAGCCTGCACTCCCCCCCACCCAAAACTCTTGCTATTGTGAATGGTATGGAGAGTGGGCATACCTCCTGGCCACTCCCCCAGTCCATCTGCATGTTTAACTACACAGACGATGGAAGATCTGGTGCAGAAGGCATGCACAATCCTATGACTACCACAGGGCTCTGCAGGACCACTGATTAGCGCCTCAGCAACATGGTGAAGTCTACGCACCATGGATATGCAGCACACAGGCCCTATCTTGTTATGAATGGATGCATTGGGGCTCACGATAGTGATCGATGTACTCCAGCAGGACTTTTATCACAGCAATGGCCTTCTGGTCTTTCATCAGATGTGTCTGGTACAGTGAGTGTAATGGTTAGTGATGACAAGGATGTTCACCACATTTTCACTCTCGAGTTCAAAGGACAGAAAATCCAAACAAACCAGCTCCAGCAGCCATCTGATGATGATGTTAGCCGGGGGTGGCTCCTTTTGATAAACTTTCTCTGAACACACTGGGCACAGTTCTTGTAGTGATGCTTTACTTCCTCTGCCATCCTGGGCCAGTAGAGTCAGGGGTGCACTTACTCCGGAGTGTGATCATATTAAGGATGGTCCATTTTGTAGAACACAGACTTCATCACAACTTTTCAGTACTTCTAAGGAGGAACCATCTGCATTCAAGGTAAAGGAGTGTCATTCTGGGTGATTCTGAATGGAAGTCAGTCCTTAAGCATCAAGTATATCCATTCCCTGAGCAAACGTAGGACATCAGGGCATGTCTGTCATACTTTGGCTGCATCCAGTCCATTTTCCTGGGCCGTCTTCACCTCATGCAAACCATGAGCCATCTGTCATGCTTGTTTAAGTTCAAAATGTGTCAGCCAAGGCAAAAAAAGTGAAATCCAATTTTGTGAAGTTGAGGTAAGCTTTGAGATGGCATCTGCAAAGGCTCCCTGCATGACAGGTGCTCTGTTGGTGGTGGTGGGGGGTGTAACTCTGTCATCAGTCTCTATTCTCAAAAGCCTGAATTTGATGCAAAGTGCCTACATCATGCAGCAGTGGTACAAGGGGCACTTTACATCAAAACCTGCAGATTTCACAATTCTTGATGCCCCCTGCACCAAACTGGGACCCAGTGTATCAAACCAGCCCTGTGCCAGGTCTGCACCAAGCTGTTGGTTGTGCCAGGGTACTAGAGGGCTTGCAGCAGACACAAGTTTCCATATCCCCTAAATCAGGATTCTGATTATCCTCCCAGAGGGCTCACATTAAAGTCCATTAGATAATGGTCCTCGTGCCATCCTCAGAGCCCTCCCTGGACAGGAGGGATCATGTGCCTCAGCCTGTCTGTGGTCCCCTTGCCCCTACAACAGCATGGTATGTGCACTGGCACTGCTGTTGCCTAGTGCACATACCTGGAAAATGAAATGGTTCCCACTGTGGTGTAGTGCCCACAGTGCCCCCCCCATGGTGCCTAGCATGTGGCATCCCCAAACACAGTGGCACTTCAGTGGTACCCCGATGCCCCATTGAGGTTCTGGTGCCACCCCTCCTGGCACCCATCTGTGTGCCGCCAAACCTCCCCATGGACTGCTTCATCTCCCATGACCTTGGCAGCCTCCTGGTGGGTCATGTTACCTGGGTGCAGATGCTGTCTGACCACCCTGCAGTTTGTGGCAAACCTCTCAGGTGCACTGTCTCTTTGCCATATGGCCACCTTCGCAACAAGCTGTGGGACGTTGGTGCTGGAACCCTACCCAATTGTTAATTGGGCGCTAGATCCCTGACACACCAGCAAGCAGCGAAAGATGCTGTTGGTGTGGCTTTCACTGCTCTTTGAGAATCAGACCCATGATCTTCACTGCAGTGGCCTAAACAGATTTCTGCTTGCTCTTCAGTGGGGTTAGGTTAGGCAGGATGCTATGACAGTTCACCTTTGCTAATGTTATTTAAGCCATTGTGAAACTTCAAACAGTAGTTGTTGGCAGATAAGGCTGACAATCACCTGTTGCCTGCAGCATCCAGTCTTGCATTCACTAGAATAGAAGTGAGTTGTCCATTTAAACAAGGAACATAGCATTATGTAAGTATAACTTCTGGGTGGCTTTGGCCACCCACTAGGGTTCATGGGCCTTAAAGGGTAAACTCTAGCCAACCAGGAGATTTACTGCTTGCTGGATGGGCTGAGCATTTTCAGGGTATGTGGCCAGCTTCTGGTGACTGGTAAGTCAACAGGTGTGGTTGTTTACTCAGGTCTAGGTGAGACATTGAAGACAGCTGTAGCCTGCAGCTGAAGGAGTAAAGGTCTAGCTAGAACTTGATCCCACCCAAGCCTTGGGATCATCGTAGCATCCTGCAACATGGAGCCCCCAGTGTGCGCTTCCCTGCTGTATGTAGATCCTAAAGATAAGTTCTTTTACACACAAACTAAGTGCGCAACCTCTGTGGTAGAAATATAATTGTTCTGTTCATTGACTAGGAAATGTATTAAGGTACCTCAGTACCTTCCCCCTGCTCAGTACCAAGGAGAATATCTTGCAATGGGAGGAGTGGATTAATTTGGTTCTGGACCCTCCTCACTAGGAGAGTCAGGCTCTGTGAGAGGATGATAGGCAGGATCTTTGGTAACTGGGACCCTCGAGGATTATGACAAGCTCTCCAGCCAAGATTAAATTGTAGAGCCATGGCACAGGGCCTTTAGCCATGGGACCAAAGCCTCAAATAGGTGGTGATTATGTAGGCTACAGGGCCTCTAAGTTGGCTACCATGATTTCACAGGGAGGTGGACACACAAGAACCCAGCTCTGGTTATGGTTGACTCTCCCTTGAGGGGCAGCTGTAAAGTTGGTACCAAGTCTAGGGGATGGTTAGAAAGATGGAATTCCTGGGTAGATTCTGAGTGGAATGCCCCTTAGTCACATTTATATTTCATGATTAGTGCTGTTTGAAACTTCAGCCTGAAGTCTGAGTTAGTCTACCTCAAGATGAGTCCTGTCTAGTAATTTGGGTATGAAACCCATGGCTACTGTTCATGTTCTAGTGCCCATTGATTGTACACAGCCCCAGAAGCATCATTTCACAGATGCCATCTATTCTGCAATGGATAAAAAGCAGATCATCTTAGCCATATTTATTGACTTAGCAAAGGCTTTTGATTTTGTCTCCCACCCTCCTCTCCTAAATAAGTTAAGCATCATTGGTCTTTCACTGGATCTTCTATCCTGGTTCAGATTATGTCTAACCTGTCGGTCCCAGTCTGTAAAAGTTAACAATATCCTACCCCCCACACACACAATCTTTGCTGGTGTCCCTTGGATTTGATCCTTGGACCTGTCCTTTTCTGTCTGTTTAGTAATGATTTGCCTTCTGTATGCACCCATACCCACATCCACAAGTATGCGGATGACACTGTCCTTTTCCTATCTGGTCCCTCTACTCCTGATGTCCAAACCCCTCTTCAACATGACTTCACTGCAGTCCTATCCTGGTTCTCAGCTAACAGCCTAAAAATGAATGCCAAGAAAAAGTTGCCATGACCTTTGGCACCAAGCAGAAACTTGACAGTCTTCTCTCCTTCCCTGCCTTCGCTACCCCTGCTTGCACTCCTTTCAAAGAGGTCCCTGCCTACAAATACCTCGGGTGTGGCTTGACCCTTCACTGAACTTCTCTTCCCCACTTTAATGCCCTTCACTCTAAGCTCTGCCACAAGCTGGGGCTTCTTTACCACCAAAAGGTAGTCTCTCACAATCCCAGTCCGATGTGATCTTCTAGTCAAATGTATTGTCCCAGTCTTTGACTACGCTGACATCATATATGTCTCGGCTCCAGCCATCTCCCTTGCTAAACTCAATGTCCTCTTCTATGCATTCTGTCACTTTGCTTCTAATTCCCCCCCTCTGACTCACTAATGTGACTTCTACTTGTCCTTATCTTTCCAAGCCCTCTCACAGAGATGTTTGTCCCACTGTTTGACTTTCGTCTCTAAATACTGGTTTGGACTCTCCCATCCTACCTCTCCTCCCTTCTAGCTCCAGCTACCCCATCCCCTTACCACTCATACACAAATTACCACCGCTTCTTCACTCTCCCACATGCCTGCACCTCAGTGGGGAAACTTGCTTTCTTTCTCAGACTCCCTTCTCTTTGGAATAACACGCCCCCCAACTCGCCTTACCCCTTCCTTTTCTGTGCCTAAGCGACTTCTCAGACCATCTCCTGTTACAGCCTGCTACTGCTCACCGACCTAAAGCACAATTAATCTTCCTGTCCTCCTCTTTGTCTCCCATCTCTAGTTAGCAAAAATAATAAAATAACTGAAAATGTCTGCTACCTGTTTTAATCTCTGGTTATGTCGTTTTTTAAATTATTTTTTCTTCATGTATAATTTACTTGCCAATATAATTGTATAAAATGACAATTGTATATTGTGTATTACTGCATCATAAACTTTGTAACCGCTTGTTGTGTTTTGCACCCCCTTCCCTTGGTCACACCTGGAAACAAGCTCCGGCTCAGTGTACCTTTCCCAGTCACCACATTATAAATAAATAAATAATTAATAATGCTGACTAAAGGGCAAATGCCCTGACGAGGTGCCTTCTTAAATGGGACAATGAATTTCATGAAAGACATTGCTCACTGTAAGAGCTGAAGTAACTTAAACTCTCCTGACTGGGACTTATGATTTCTTCCCCTTGCAATAATAATATGCTCATGATCTTTTACTTTTACAAAAGTGTATTCTGCTGGACTTTACACTTAATGCAGACATTCAGTTACTAGTTACCAAGCGTCTGCTTGTCAGCCAGGTGATCTGCAGTTATTAAGCAACCCCCAGATAACGTTCCTGCATCCAGAGATCGCTGGCCTGAGAGGTTAAGTAATGGAAGGGCTAAAGTCTGAGGTTCAATGTGGAGGAATAGCTCCTCCCACATTCCCCTTAAAGACCAGTCTCCTTCAGCAGTCCCCTGCCTAGCGCGTTGTGAAACACAGCATTTTTCCCTGCAGCCAGAGGCTCTGTTGGTCTGCCTTCTCTCCTGGGGCCTGCTAAGGCTTTGCTCCCCCCCATGCCTGCTTGGACTCTGCTTTGTGTGTGCTGGACTACTGTTTTTCTGATTTGTATTACTCCATGTTTCTATGTGTGCTGGTTCCCTTCCTGGTCCTGTCCTTGTGTTTGACTTGTTTGTTTCTTTTGTGCTTTCCAGTTTTACAGTGCCCTGTCTATTCATTGCTACTTGTGCTTCAGTTTATACTTGGTGTTTCCTTATGCCTGTACCCCAGGCTCCATTTCTCACCTACAATTGCAGCCCTCTGTTCACTGCATTGTTCTCTGTATACTTTAGCTCACCCTGCTTTCTGCTTAACAAACCTCAGTCCCTGCTGTTGTCATTGTCTGTTTCAGCTCACACTGCAATCTGCTGTCATGTTCCCCTTAATTGATTACACCTGTTCATTGGTTTGCTGCCTAGCTAGCTACTTTTACCTATTTTACATCTTCATTATAACCTAAGCAACCTAGTCCATGGAATGCAGTCCTGCTTCCTGAACTTACACCAAGCAAATATTGCTGCTGTTTTCAGTGCATTGCCTCTCACTGCAGTTTCTATGTTCATTCAGATTGCTACTCCTACAAGTTATAGTTCAGTGCTGCTGGATGCTGCTCAGTTACTTTGGCAGCACTACTGCATTACTTTTCACTTCTATGTTTGTGTTATTTTGGATCATTTATTGTTACTCCCACCTTTACCAAACCTTACTCATACCAAACCCATAGCAGTTTGTTTCTGATGACAACCTAATCCTGCTTTCATGGCTGTCGCATATTTAACTTATTTCATTAGCTGCTTGGTGTTGTGGTGTTATGTTTGTGGCTTCTTTGTTTTTCCTGTGACGGGGACTAAGGTGTCACATCAGGCATCGTGGCTTCAGCAAGTGGGAGCATCTTTTAACTTCTTATTGTTTTGTTGGTCACTGGCTCGCCCTGGCCTTCTATTGCTGCTCCACACGGCCTTTATGCATTCTGCAACTAGCTATTCTTGGCAACTCTCTACCTTACGGCAGCAGGTTCCTTCCAGCCTTCTACTATCCTTTCCCTGCTATTCTGCACCTGATTTACATAGTCCTCCCAGCCTTTCTGTCCCTTGCACTACCAGTATTGCTCATATACCAGCCATCATGGCTCTAACCCAATCAGCTTGCAAGCCCATTCATTCCAAGACCTCTTCCATTTCCATACTGTCATCCCATTCCAAGTATGAGTGAATAACATGTTTACTTGCTTTGAACAGCACCTCCTAAAACAACAGAAAAATTAAAAATAAAAATAACCTTCTATGCTCCAGTGGCCGCCCCCCCCACCACCACCTCCTCCATTCTGGTGTAGGCTTAGCTCATATGGCAGTCATCCTCCTCGATTCACCTACTGCCTGGTCCGTTCCGTCTACAGGGGCGGGCATCTCTCAAGCCCTTTCTGGACGTTCGCCCACTGATTATGGCTCCTGAAGGTGACATCTCACTTCCCAGACACTCTGCCCTGGTTCCTGCCCTTGTCCAGTGCTTCCCTGGTTTTCCTTTTGGGCATTTCACCCCTCACACTGGCATTTCATCTCCACTTACACTCCTTCTCCTGTCCTGACCTGTGCTACCTCCACCCCAAGTCTGGCAACTGCACCCCTTACCACATTGCTCCCAGAACCAGTACCCCGCTCAGTTTTAAAATTGCTTCCTTGTATTCCCCTTGGTGCTCCTCACTTTCCAGCTTTCCAGTTACCACTACCATTCATACCTGCTCCCTTTTCCACACTCCTTGCAGCGCCCCCTAGGCCTGCATAATTGGCTCTCCTCATGGCTTTCTGTCATTCGTTGCAATCCATCACTACTGTCTGCTCCTTCCTGGATTGTTCTAAACCCCTCTTACTGGCATTTCTGATGCCTCCTCCTCATGTTCTCCTACTCTGTGTTGCTTCCTTCTCATTTATACTACCTCACAATTTACCTACCTATGACTAAGCAGCCAGCTGCCTTTTCCTTGCTCAGCCCTTACCAGTAGTTTGTCTGGACTCTGTCCCTAACTCGTACCTTCTGAGATACTGAGTGAAGGTAGGCTTGTCCTGTCTATCAATGATGGGATTCTATTGCACTCACTACTACCTACAACTTTCAAACCTGACATCCTCCATCCCTTAATCTACCTGGTGGCATCGAGTGAAGGTTAGCTCACCCTGACTACCAGGGATGGGAGCCATGTCTGCAATCTACCATGTCATACTTATGCATTCTCTATCTGATACCGTTTGCCACTTCCCTTCAGCAACAGGACTTCTTTACCCCATGTGCCTTCAACATTCTACCTATGCCTAGTGGCCTTGAGTCAAGGTAGTCTCGCCTCGACTACCAGGGATGGGAGCCTGAGTCTACATTCGACTATTTCAGCCTTATGCATTCTCTACGTGTTACACAGCTGCCGCTTCCCTTCAGGAACGGGACCACTATACCCCATTTGCATTCAACATCCTACCTCTGCCTGGAGGCATTGACTGCAGGTTGTCTCGCACTAACTATCAGGGTTGGAAACCCATATCTGCACTCCCCTTTTTCAACTTTATGCATTCTCTACCAGACTATCCATTTGCCACTTCCCTTCGGGAATGGGACCACTTCACCCCATTTGCCTTGACCATCCTGCCTCTGCCTGGTGGCACTGCGTAATGGTCATCTCACTTTGACCACCAAGGATGGGAGCCTGTGTCTGCATTAGACTGTTTCAACCCTCTGCATTCTCTACCTGATAACCAGTTGTCACTTCCCTTTGGGAATGGAACCACAGTACTCCATTTGCCTTCCACATTCTACCTTGCCAGTCTGCATCTTGCACTTCCATGGACTCACCGTACTCATCTCTTCCTTGGCCTCCTTGCGCTTTGTACTTGGACTCTGTCTGCGTGTTCAGTGTCTACCTCCATACAGTTTGACTGCCTCTTGGACCTCCATACTGCTGGTTACACCTTCCTATCTGCCATGTAAGTTTGCCTTCTCATTTGGAAGTGGGAACCTCATGCCTCATAGTTGCAGCACCTTCTGTTCTCTGCACTAGCTGTTCGCCATCTTCTGTGAACATGGGACTTCCATATGTCAGCTTTGTAGCACTTGGTACCTGACTTCACTTCTGATCTTCCTTGGATCCACCACTTGTAGCCTGCAGTGGCTTTGTTAAATCCTACTTCAGTTTTCTGTGGTGCTGTCCCAGTCTTGTTCCTTCTTGCACCTGCAATGTCCATACCGCTTGGCATCTGCTGTTTTCTTCTAGGACTTCTTCCTCCAGTCTACTGACATCCCCTGCAGACTTTCCCCTCCATTCTTGGACAGCTGCCTTCTCCTCGCCACCCTAACAGCTCTGGGCTTCATCCTGTTTGCTGTGGCTCCTTCTGGGTATTTTACCCTATCTCTGGCCAGTATTCCTACCCAGTCAAGTCCCATTTATCTATTTCATACTCCTACCCTGGCCATTCTAACAATTCCCATCCACTACTCGATGGAGTACTTGTTCATTTCACCTGAGGAAAACTACTTCTAGCAAACATCCCTTGGACAACATGCCTTATAGACTCTTGCGTCACTATAGAGTTATCTATACTTCCCAATCATCTCCCCAGGATTAGTCCTGGAATCCCATTCCTCTGGACTATAGAAAGATCTAATTTCTCATCCGACTATACTGGATACTCCCTACACATCCTGTCAGTTCAAGCACTATGGCTACCCTATCTACCATTCCTCATAGGATATACTTTTACATGGAAAGTGACCTAATTCCTTTCATCATGCAATGACTCTGTAATCATCATCACCATTACAGATAATGGGAACTGCAAGATACCTCATAGCAGTACTGACATCACAAGTAAGTTTTTCCTTTCCATCACGTTTCCTACGAGCACTGACACTGTTAATCATGTTACTCGACTCCTACTTCCTTAATTGCTATTGGATGTCCTGAGACCTTCATAGCTACTTTCCCAGAACTCCCATTGTTGGATCTCCAGTGCCTAGCTGCCTTACTAAAGACATTCTATCCAAACCACTATTTTCCAGCTCCAGGATGTCACCATACTTAATATAATCATCTACATTCCTTCATCATAATACCATCAATCAGATCAGCTGCCCATCCAGCAGTCATTCTAGCTCATTCCTCATGATTCACCTCCCATACTCCCTCCAGTGAAGACTTTCACCAAGAGCAGGCTTCCATTGATAATTCAATCTGAATATCTGTAACTGACCTGGCTGTCTCACTATCTCAGGCATGCCTCCTTCCAGGCCTAGCTATATCTGACTTCAATGCTAAGCACCTCTGGCATTCTACATTGCTCTCAACTTCCCATTGCAACATCAGTCTATAGACTCCTTCAAAGACCCATTTCTGGGCTTCCTACAACATTCAGATAGTGGATTAACCATAATGCAAAGCAGTCAAGGCCACCTCAGCTCATGTCACTGACAGTTACACCACAGCAATACCCATATCTCCTTTCCCCCAGCATACCAGACAGAGCCTACGCAAGTATTGTTACAGCATCAATACCCAAATAAGCTCTTGAATTCATCATACTGAACATCCAATTATTTCCATATACATTCAGTCACCATCTCTATTGCGTATACCACCCTTCCTTTATTGGTGTAAAAACTTCCACATCACCCCTCTTGCCAGATACCTAAAGATTCTTTCTGATTCCTTCATCTTCTTCATGGATGCCTACATTGCAACTTATCGCTCACTGCCTAAATCCAATCCTTTAGATTTTTGTGTGAATGTCAAACCTTCTACTAAGTCAGATTGTTTACCTTATGACTTTATAATCCATCATACTTCCCACTATTCAAAGTCCAGCAGCAAACTTTATCAGATCATGCTCTTCATGCTCACTTTTTCTCTGTAATTCCATGGATATCATCCTTCATTACCTTGGAAACCTGGACTGCATTTGCCCCTTTTTCAACTGGACCTACTCCACCTCCAGGATCTGGATGCTCCTTCAGAATAGACCTACCTCTTCAGCCTCAAAATAATCCTACCAGAACGCATCATCCAATGGACTTTGAAGATGGACCATCATCTCTCTAAGCAGTTCACCTTCCTCAGAAAGTAGAATATGGTTGCTAGAACCTAGGTTTATCTCCTCTTAGTTTGCTGGAGGACAGGCAGTCAGTAGCCATGGGTCCTCAGAGGTTTTCTCCACCTGGGGGTTTTCCCTCTCCTGCATGTTACTGGTCATACTCTCCATGAGCTGGAGGAGATAATCATACTCTTTTTGACATTCATTGGGCTTTCTATTTCCTACTCACTACCCAGTTTCCCTACCAAGGGTGGGAATCGAGCAAAGCCAAAAGTAAACTACATTACACAAGCACTACTGACTCATACGCTATTCACCAAAACATTGAATGGGAGAGCTAAAGCCTGAGGTTCAGTGTGGGGGAATAGCTCCTCCCACATTCCCCTTAAAGGCCAGCCTCCTTCTTTAGCAGTCACCTGCCTAACGCATTGTGAAACACCCGCCATCCACCCCTGTCTCCTCCTTCTCTGGCACTCTGCTCACCCCTGGTACTGGGCTTTCTATTCCCTACTCACTACCCAGTTTCCCTACCAATGGTGGGAAAAGAGTAAAACCAAAAGTAAACTACATTACACGAGCACTTCTGACTTCATACACTATTCACCAAAACATTGAAGTGATTTTATTATTACATTGGTTCCTTCCCTGTGGAAAGAGTCAGGAGGGTTACCCCTAGGCCAGGGAGGAAGTTAGACAACTATTCATGAAATTGGTCAATTACTGTCCATTCAGTGCAAGGAAGTTGAGCTTATGCACTGGGTAGTTTTCTCTGAATTAGTCAGGCTACAGCTGGCAAGGGGGACTGGCTGAAGTATTTCATGGTGGTTCTGGTATAGCACAACACTTAACCCATGCAAGCTAGTATCAGTGTGCAAGATATATGGCTTGTTGGGGTCTGCAAATACCAACACAGGAGCTTCACTTAGGTATTTAATGATCTCCCTGAAGGGAGCCAAATGACTCTTATCCAATTCAGTACTCTCTCATATGGTTGTCCTTCCCTGGGTGAGCCATTCTTCTTGTGGATAGGCAGGTATCCTCGGGTGACGTTGCTCATAGTGGAAACTATGATGGAAAGGTTCTTTACAAAGTGCTTATAGTGCCCATAAAAGCCCCCCAGGAAAGACTGAAGTGTCTTCAGGTTGTGCAAATCTGGCCAGGTGGTGAAAGCCTGTACCTTGGCGGGGTTAGTCCTGACTTCTTTAGCTGAAATAATGTGCCTCACATATTATACTGGTGGTTGGTAAAACTGACACTTACTAATAAATGCTTTCAGACTAAACTGCTTGAATCAGTAAAGATTTATTTATTTGAAAGTTTGTTAACTGAAAAAGACGCTGAGTCATGTCTCAATTCTAGGTGCACCCCAGGGGAGAGAAGAGAGTTATACAAAAAGAATAACACTGCAAAACATTAGAGTGTGATTGCATAGACATTACAAGTGCAAGAGCAACATGGTGAACAAGTAGGTAAACCGCAGCTTGGATTACTGGAGGTAATATAGCGCAGTGGTTTAAGGCTCTGAGCTACAGATCTGGAGACCTGGGTTTGAATCCCACAGCTGCCTAGATGCATACTGTGTGATCCTGAGCAAGTCACTTAACTTCCTTGTGCTCCCAGGTCACATCTGGAAACAAGCTTCAGCTTAGTGAACTACTCCTTGTTAAACAATTTTCTCATTTCCTTTATCACACTGCTATGAGCACAAGTGTGCAAGAAAACAAATAAAGTGCACAGTGCTTGTTGGGAAACATCCATGAGTCAGGTCCTGTGTTCCTCCAAGGTTTTCTGGATGACTATAAGCTCATCTAGACATGCCAATACTTCAAGCAGATTCATATCCCTACTGCCTTTTTTAAGAGCCCTTGAAACATGAATGACACCCTGGAAATGCTGTATGTCATCAGATCAAATTGGTAGAATTCAAGAAGGCAGATGAAAGCAGTCTTTTCCTTATCTTCCTTGGCCATGTGGATCTTATAATATGCACTCCTGAGAGTCAAAGCTGAACACCACTTTCTCTCCATCAGGTTAGCAAGGTATCCTTCATTTTTGACATGGTATATGGTCCAGTACAGTTTTCTTATCCCAGGACCAGTGGTGTATACACATACAAATGGGTATCATGTTCAAACAGCGATGGGAATACTGCAAAGACCATTACAGTGACAAAATCGGCAGTTTGCTGCAATGGTCCCCGGTATTCCTGACACTGCTGTCTCTGGGGATATCACCCCCTCCATGAATCAGCTGTGACTCAGAGTTAGGTATCTATAGAATGGGGTGGGGCAGAGCCCCCCCTGCAAAAAACACATGCTTTCCTGGATGGCACAATGCCGACTGTCGACATTGTGCCTTCACTGTAATGCCATTTGACACAATTCATGTCACTGTGGCATGGTGGACCCATATAAATGAATCCACTTTTGTTCCTAGTAACTGTGATCAGAGAGGCATAGGAACTCTGATACTCCTTGATAAGGTCTGTAGCCATTAGCTACTGTAGGTGTTGACATACATCCTCCATGTGTTTTGAAGTTAGACACATTGATCTTTCTGTGAAATCTTGGGTGTTCTAGGTCCTTATAATTTAATTTATTTCATCATTTTGGCTGGGAAAGACACATTGAGAAAAACTCCTTTCCAGGTGCATGTGGGAGCATAGGAAGGTTAAGTGACTTGCTGAGAGTCACATAGTATACAAGTGGAGGCTGTGGGCATGAAACCTAGATATGTTAGATGTACCAAGCTTGTTCACTGCTCATTGCTCTAACATCTAGGCTATGCTGGCATCAATGTGTGTGTTAATGGCCTCTCTTTCCTCAGGGTGGTGTCTTTTCTTGCCTTGTTCATTACTCTTACAGTCTCTTGCCAGACACCAACAGTAGTAAGGGTTGGCATAATGCCTATTGAACCATCACTCTCACAGGTAAGCATTTGTCCATAAACAAATCAATGATCAATGCAGGACTCTACTCTTTGATAGTGAATTCTGCTATCCCAGTCACTGCACACTATGTATTAGGGGCCAAAACCTAATCCTATAGCTTACAAGTGAACTCCACTATCCCAGTCACTACACACTCTGAGCTGGGGGCACTCTGAGCTGGGTGACAAAACACCCCCCTATTCCTGACAAGTGAACTCTGTTATTCTAGTCATGGCACAATGTGTCTTGGCAATAAAATCAACTACTTGTCATTTACTTGGCATATTATTCCCATGGGTTCCTGTGGCACAGATGGCTTCATGATCTGCAGCTTCAGATACTCTTTCTTCACAATGGTCTGGATTGTAGAGAGGTAAACACATGAGATACTGTGTCTATTCTTTCTCACATCATAACTGGGCCAACCTCCCAAAGATGTTTGCATTGGTATCAGGCTGGAGAGGCATCTTGTCTAGAATCTAGGTATCACAGTAAATTTACACCAGGGTCTCAATTAAAAACATAGAAACATAGAATTTACCAGCAGATAAGGATTCATTGGCCCACATAGTCTGCCATTTCTCCCTGCCTACATTACTGTTGCAGTCTACAGCTGTGCAGAATATGAAAATTCCAAATTCATGAAATTCTGCTGGAACTCCATGAAATTCCATGGAATTTCATCTTATTTATGTAGAATATTTGCAAATTTCTTTATCTGGTGACAATTTGGCTATCTATTGAGCTAGAGCCCTGAATTGTCACATGATCACTAGTTTATATGTGCCATGAAACATGCCATATATCATAACATTTGAACAAATCATTTCAAAACTGTAGTGGCTCAAAATCTGCATTTTATCTCATGGGGAAATTTCATAGAAATAGTTATCAACTTATAACTTGGCCAGCTTTGTAGCTAGAGATGCAAAAATTAGCATGCAAAACCTTTTTGCAAGGGTCATAGAAGTGACAAAATATTGAGAAATATGGTTCAGATATGTGCAAGCTACAGGGGTTCAACATTTCACTATATAATTATTTGAGAAATTTTGTAAAAACGTTCTAAATATGTGGATGTTTGGAAATTGCTATGCTTCTGCAGGTATGGACCTAAAATTTGTAATTCATATCCAGTGTCAGCGTACCTGGTACCTAACAACACTGGAAAAACAGTTTAGCAATTTAAAATTTACAGTGGAAATATGAAAAATTATTGGCAACATTTTCTCAAAAATTCATGGTAGCATAATAGGTGATGTCATCTGAATTCCTCTTTTGAAATTTAACATCCACAAAGAACATATTGCTACATCATCTGATACACTGAGCTGATCTGTTTGCAGTCCTGTGGTTGTTCCCATATTTGCCCCTACCCTTTTTCCTTTTAGCCTAACCTTATAGACTCAGTAGAAATACTGGTCCCCCTGATATCCTCCTTGTTCTTTACAATGACTCACTCCCTTTAAAAACTAATTCTGGTCAGAGCCACTAGGGCTGCTGATACATTAACATGATAAGTGTGGGTTATGGGCTTAAACATAAAATTGAAGTGCCACAGTCAGGACCATGTGTAAATGTCATTTGTGGTAAATGTAGATCATTTATGGGGTTGATCCTGTATTTCCTATGTGTTTAAAATGTGAGCAGCAAGTGCATATTGTACTATATGGGGAAGGAGAGGCAGTTCTGCACCAAGGCTTTCAAGTAATGGTAGATGAAATTGTGCAGAGAGGAGAGGTATGGCTTCACTGGGGACTGTGTACCAACCTGGAAGGATAAAAGCCCATACTAAGGTGATGGCCTGACTCCATCCAGGAGTGAACTATAGTCCTCAGTGAATGGTTTAAATATTACCTCAATGGACATATAAGACAGTCGAGGGGTGATAGAAGAAATTGGGGAGGTAGAAAGTTGCCCACCACAGACTGAGATAGAGAGTAGGGAGATCTCTAGGGGAGAGAGTACCACCGGATGCAAGTTATTTAAGGAAGTAGTAGGTTAGCAAAGGGGAGAAGAGAGCAGTCAGTGGAGAAATGTAAGGAAGGGGAAAACAATTGGGAAAAGGAGACAACAAGAAGAAACAAGCCAACAAAATATGGAAGGTGATGTGTGTCAATGCTAGAGTCTGAGAAATGAGATCCCAGACCTAGAGTCTGTCATGGTGGAGGCAGACCTGGATATTGTGGCCATTACTGAATCACGGTGTACTGACAACTATGTCTGGGACATGGTCATACCAGGCTACACAATATTCAGAAAAGACAGGGTAGGGAAGAAAGGAGGGTGTGTTGTCTTTATGTGAAGGAAACATGAAAGTGACGGAGGTACAGGGAATTCAGGGGAGTTGAAGTGATGTGGGTCACTTTGACTTTGTAGTAGAGAAACAGGGATGTTGTTTGGACAGGTGTGATCTTCAGGCCTCTGACACAAAGGGAGACTCAGATAAAGGAATCTAAGAAGCAATTGGCAAAATGGCAGAAAGAGAGCAGTGTTGGTAGTGGAGGTCTTCAATCTGTCGGACGTAGTTTGGAACCTTTCAGCTACAGCATTAGCTAGGAGCAGGGATATCCTGGAGTCCCTGCAAGGGGCATACTTCAAGCAAGTAGTTAGTGAACCCACTCGTGATTGGGCAATACTGGACCTGGTTCTTACTAACATGGACAGTATTGCAGATATCAAGGTTGGATGTCATCTGGTGATCATAGTACAGTGTAGTTCAACATAATTTATCCCTCAACATTCCCCTCTAATCCCCTGTCAGTGCCCTTGTGGGGTGTGCATTCCGTAGGGGTGAAGGCTCATCTAATCTCCAACGATCTCCCACTCCCCCATCCCCATATTCTGACAAGGTTTCTCACTATCCCAAGTGTTAAAAAAGCAAAATATATCTGTTGAAGTGCTTTGTGTGTATGTATATGATATGTACTGTACACGAGTATAAAAGTAAGTGTGTATGTATATGCTTTAAAACATATATCTGTGTATATGTATTGTCTAATCTGTATATGTATATGTATATAGAATATATTCTGGATGGCAAGTGCTGCCTGCATAGCCCACAAAAACTTTTGATATAGCTTTAAATTTATTGAGTAGTATGTACAGACTTAGCTCTACACATATGTTTTATTTGGCTCTCGTATTCAGAATTGTATTCCCTTTTCCCCCTTTCCCCCAGGATCCATCTGGAAATGAACTATTGTAGTTCAGTATGCTTTTCTTGGTGAAACCTTTCAAAATAAATAATTTAGTCTGAGGAGTTTCAAACCTTCCTCATATGCCTTATGTTCCAAACCCTTTCTTCTTGCCTTCTTCTAAATAAATACAATTTTCTTCCTATCAATAATATTTAAAGCTCCCCAAAGCAGTGAGCGGTAATCTATGATAGGTACAATACATATTGTATAAAACTACTGCATTATAATGGTATGCAGCAATATACCAATGTTGAGTTATCTACATTATTGGATTTTATTTATTTATTTTTGTGTTTTTTTATTTTAATAATCCATTCATTGTCTTCACACTAATGACACAACCAAGGATGCTCCTTACAATCTGTGACCTTGTTTTTTTGTTTTGTTTTTTGTGCCACTGTATTCATTTTTGAGAAATCACTTGTAACTTGGCATGTGCTCTGGTTTCTTAGATTGACAATGGGTTAACCTTATCAACTGCAAAATGATGGCTGTCTGCCCCCAACCCTCTCATCACTCTCTCTCTCCCCCCCATTTATAATACAGGGATCACCATTTACCACTCACTCCAGGAAGTGACCATTCACACAGAAACTATTGAGCTTCATATCACAAGGCAAAGTAAAGGAATTGAAAAAAGAATGTCACAGAACTAGTTGTTTTATTAAATATTTGATTGTAGACCCTTCTGTTTTGTGCCTCATTGACTTCCATGGCCAATTTGGGAATGTCAGTGATGGGGGGGTGCTTTCACTGATTAGTAGCATAGCATAGCAGAAACAGAGATTCTTAAACATATGGTCCTCAGCCTAGAGAAGCTGTGAAAGGATTATCTGAATATAAAGGAGTTACAATTCAACAAAAAAATAAAAACATATAATCTGATATGTACAAGCAGCTGGATTTAATGCATGCAGCCTACATCACAATGTCTTAGCAGCTACCTTTGCATGAAAACAACTGACTAGAATGTCAGCATTAGATCAGTCCAGTAAAGGTTAACATAAAGGCAGACAGGACTTGAAGACACACACGCATGCACACATGAAAGAGAAAGATAGAAAATGAAAGAATGCAAAATAGCAGCAGACAGAGGTAAAGTACACACACACAAAAAAGGGTTAAAAACCTGACAGTGACTATTTGTAGTCTCAGGAGTTCAAGTCAAGAGCAATGAAATAGTGCAGCTATTGCAGTGGTGGGAGAGGGGGAGACAATGGAACAGCACTGTGGAGGTGAGGCAGAGATTTGTTTTTTCATGTCCAGCAGAAGCATTCAGTGGATGGACACCCTCATGATATCCAATCACATGCTTCCAGAGTGTTTTCTCTCTCTATCTCCTAGTCATAGCAATAGGACAGCAAAAGGACATCACCATGCAGCCCTAAAAAGAGTGGTTATAATTCCATGTGATGTAGTTGTTTTTCAGCTTTGGTGATGTGGAACTATGAAGGAGTCCTGCTATTAAACCAATGTTGCCATTAACTAAAAACCTATAGGAGGAATTGTTTGTGTTCAAAAATAAAGCTGCATTTTTGTAAAAGGTGACTTGAAGTTACCCCCACCACCTTACGCAATGATTAATATTAAGCTTTCTCAGTTTTGGAAGTGACATCATTTGGCTTTATTTAAAAGATATTTAGGCCCGCAGATATGACAGCAACATATTGTTTAATCACAATATGATTAATAAGTCAGTATTTGAGGTAAAAATTGCTGCATTTATATTTAATGTTTAATCAGGTGCAGATTTTATTTGTTATTGGGGGTTCTTATACTTTTCATTCATGGTTCTGCAGAAGCATTTTTGGCAACCAGTGTCTGGATACTTGTGTCTTCATTACACTAACATAGAAAAAGAGCTTTTCCATGAAGATACTAATAAATGAGAGAGGAATTCCAATAAGATGGAGAGAGGAAATGTATCTGTTCTGTATAATTAGCTTTTATCTGGTGCAGAGCTGAGGATAAGCACTGACACGCCATTTTAATAGCGAGTCGAGGAAGTCGTCCCCACATGCACTGTAATTATTAAGCATTTATCCATAGGTAATGAAACCTATAGGAATGATATACAAATGTCATGTATGTATTATAAGGTATATGCTAAATTATTTCACCTTACTAAATAAGGTGCATTCTTTTGCATCATGGTGAAGCAGAACAGACATGTGCTGGCAGTGTTACATGTTAACCAGTTGGTTTTATTCAATATTGGATGACACTACAGTGACTATGGGAACAATCTGGGGTTGGGTGGAAGCAGGGTGCCATAAGGCAGAAGCACTAAATAAGTACTTCTGCTCAGTATTTACTAAATGGAAGAGGGGGGTGACACCCAAGGTGGGAGAAATGGCAGAAGCAGGGGGGGTAAGGGGTGGAGGGCAGAGTTCGAGAGGGTTTGAAGGCAATGAGGGTGGACAAGGCACCAGGCCCAGATGGCATCCACCCCAGGGTACTGAAGGAGCTGGCAGAGTTCCTGGCAGGACCTTTGACAGACCTATTTAATGCCTCACTACATTCGGGGTGTGTAACTCAAGACTGGAGGATGGCTCATGTGGTGCCCCTCCACAAGAGTGGTCCCAAGGATGAACCGGGGAACTACAGACCAGTGAGCCTCACATCCATCGTGGGTAAGCTAATGGAGACTATCATGAAGGAGAGGCTGGTGGCCTTCCTAGAGGCCAAAGGATTACAGGACAGCAGACAGCATGGCTTCATGCGTGGCAGATCCTGCCAAACCAACCTGGTGGAGTTCTATGACTGCGTAACTAGGCAACTGGACAGGGGCCATGCAGTGGGTGTCCTGTATCCGGACTTCAGTAAGGCATTCAACTCAGTGCAGCATGGAAGGCTGGGAAGGAAGTTAGTAGGCACAGGGGCAGGTGCAAAGCTGGTGAGATGGGTAGGAAACTGGCTTCAGGGAAGGCAACAGAGGATGGTGGTGGGTGGGGAGCTCTTGCATCCAAGGGCAGTGATAAGCGGTGTTCCACAGGGCTCAGTGTTGGGACCAGTGTTGTTTGGGATATTCATTGCAGACATATCATCAGACATCAAGAGCAAGATCAGTCTGTTTGCTGATGATACCAAGGTAGACGCGGTGGTGGATGACCTAGGAGGATGGCAGGGGTTGCAGGATGATCTGGCAAAGCTTGAAACCTGGTCAGACACCTGGCAACTGAGGTTTAATGCCAAAAAGTGCAAGGTGCTGCATTTTGGGATGAAGAACCCAAGGAGGAGTTACCAGCAGGGGGGAGTGCAGCTAGCCCAGACAGAGGAGGAGAAGGAGAAGGATCTGGGTGTGCTCATTACAGGGTCAATGAACAACTCGGCACAATGTAGGAAGGCAGCTGCAAAGGCCAACAAAATGCTGGGTTGTATTGCAAGGGGTATATCCTCTAGGAGGGAGGAGGTGATTCTGCCACTGTATAGGTCATTAGTTAGACCACACCTGGAGTTCTGCATGCAGTACTGGCGCCCATATCTGAAGAGGGACATTAAGTTACTGGAGGAGGTGCAGCACAGGGCAACAAAGATGATCGAGGGACTGGGGGACTTACCATACGAGAGGAGGTAGAAGGAGTTGAACATGTACTCACTGGAGGAGAGGAGGGACAGGGGTGACATGATTGAAACCTTTAAATACATGAAAGGAATAAACAAGAAGGGTACAGAGGGGCTGTTCAAAGTAAGGGAGGGGAGGACCACCAGGGGCCATGATATGAGACTGGAGGGAGGAAGGAAGGTTCAGGAGGGAGATGATGAGACACTTTTTTACAGAGATGGTGGTGGCTGGGTGGAATGCGTTACCTGCAGAAGTGGTATCCAGTAGAACAATGGACTGCTTCAAAAGGGGATGGGATGGGACAGGACAAGGGGGAGGGTTAATGAAGGGGAAGGGTGGAAGGAAGGGGCAGCTGCAGAATAAGGGGTGCTAGCTGCACATCGAGCAGACTTGATAGACCCCTAGGCCTTTATCTGCTGGAAAATTTTGTGTGTTCGTAATCTAGATTTATCCAAAACTATGTTTTGACAAATTGTGAATGCATTGTCTCTCTGCACTCGCAGATCTTTGGACAAAGTATTTAGAACAAAGTGCTTGCAGTAAAGGTTTTTTTGTTAGCAAGTTTAGCAGTCAAATATAATTTTAAAAAAATGCATGTCATACTTATATTTCACAATACCAGAGCTTGCTGACTGACAGTGATGGAGATGGGCTTCAAGAAGCTGCACCATTTAACATCAGTATTTTTTCTGATACTGCTTGAAAAAATACACTACGCAAACTCAAGAAGTGAAACTCTTGGTTGGCAGTAATTTTCTGTGCAGCAATGTGCCCCAAGTTACAAATCAGAGACAGAGCGAAGAATACAAAAGTGGAACAAATTCTTAGAATTGCATTATCTCACATCCCAGAAAGGATGGCTCTACTGGCTATGTTATGGTTGTCCTTTTTCTTTCCTCTTTTAATCTTTGTGTCAGTTTAGCTATCCCATGTGCAGTCAGGTAGCATAAAAAGGGACAATAATCTGAAGTAAAAGCTTCTCAAGACAAAGTTTCGGTGATGCAGCATCTTATTTGGGGGCTCTAAGTCACTGTGGCTTCTTCAGCCTCAGCCTCTAGCTGCACTGGGAAATGTGTGATATAAGGAATGATCCCACTAACCCCCTAAGTACGGAGGGAAAGTGAGGAAAGAAACAATTTGTGTGAAGTTAGCGACTGAGAGGATGAGTGAAAAACACATGTGCCTGTTTATTATGTATGTGGGTGTGGGTGAGTGGCAGGTAGTAAATGAAAGAATAAATGAGGAAAAAAAATGCATGGCAGAGAGAGAGAGAGAAAACAGAGAAGGTATGGGGAGAGGGTGTGTGCTAGTGTGTGTGTGCGTGTGTGTGTGTGTGTGTGTGTGTGAGACAGACAGAGTAAGAGAATGTGCATATATGTGAGAGTACTCAGAGGGAGAAGAGAAAGAGGGAGGGGTGGAGAGATGGAGAATGAGAAACAGAGTGAGAAAAGCAGGGGAGGGATATGGGAAAGAAATATGATAGAAGGAGAGAGAGAAAGACAGGGATGGTGAGGGCAATTGTATCCTTATGTTTCCCCCCTCACCCATTTAGACTTTCTACCTCTGATTGCGGGTGTTCCATGACAAGCAATGTTTTGATGTGGAGTAATGGGTAAAATAAATTAAAAAGAAACAATAGTAATTCACAAACTCATAACTTGGTAACTCTGGCAAGGGCCCCTTCTTGGACCTCCTCCTCTCAACAACCACTTGGGTTGAGTGCCTAACTGTTAAACTGAGGTGCGTGTGTGTGTGTGTGTGTATGTGTATGTGCTTGTGTTGAGGTGGGGGCATTGAAAGTGAACCCAGATTAAGCCCTTTTTGTTAAATGGCTCCCTTCCTTGGAGCACAGAGCACAGGGCTTGCTCAGTGATGATACTCTGTTCACCAGGGCTCTAGGAGTGGAAAAGCCAGACAGTTTAAATTAGGAGAAGATGCAGGCAGGTCAACTATTGCATATGACCTGCAGCTTTCAAAGTTCCAGAACATCCTCAGGAGTCTGCATTGCAAGCTTTGTTATATAGACAGGCAAACCGCGTTAGAGAAGACAGTAACTGCACTGTTTAAAAAGAAGAGCCTTTTTTGTTTGTTTTGTTAATGTGGCATAAAACATCTTTCTGCTATACCTGACATACAATAATGACTTAAGAATACTCCGATGCAGTCTGATTCTGATTTTGAACCTCAATCCAGTATCCACAGTATACTGACTGCCTCATATGTTCCAAATTGTCTGTTCTGTTGTACATTTTGACTGCAGTTAACTACAAGAAGTTTTTAACCTGTCTTCAAGATATCAGCACTCACCTTTTCAATAATTTCTGAATATACTGTACTGATTTAAGCAGAACAGACATGTGCCAGCAAACCTACAAGTTAACCAATTTGTTTTAACGAAGTATTGAAGATTTGCCACAGTGACTTTAGGAATAATCTAGATTTATCATGAACTATGTTTTGCACATATTATGAATGCATTGTCTCCCTGCACTCTCAGATCTTTGGACAAAGTATTCAGAACAAAGAGCTTGCAAAAGAGCAAGGCTTTTTTTTTGTTAGGAAGTTCAGCACTCTAGTACCACTTTAAAAAAATGCATGTCATATTTTACAATACCAGAGCTTGCTGACTGGCAGTGATGGGGATAGGCTTTAAGAAGCTGCACCACTTAACATCAGTATTTTTTCTGATACTGCTTGGAAAAATATATACCACAACTTCAAGAAGTGAAACTCCTAGATGGCAGTCATTTTCTGTGCAGCAATGTGCCTCAAGTTACAAATCACTGAGATGGAGTGAAGGATGCAAAAGTGGAACGAATTCTTAGAATTGCATTATCTCACATCCCAGGAAGGATGGCCTCTACTGGCTATGCTATGGTTGTTCTTTTTCTTTCCTCTTTTTTTCTTCGTGTCAATTTAGCTATCTCATATGCAGTCAGGTTAAGGTAGCATAAAAAGAGACAATAATATGAAATAAAAGTTGCCCAGCTCCGCTTGATATACTGCAGGCTGCCACAATCATAGAAATCTAATGGCAAAAAAGGACCCCACTGGCCCATTGAATCTGCCCCCCCACCACACTCATTGTCTATACCATGGGACCTCCCCTTCCACCACTTAACAACTCCATATGTCTGTCTCATGCCCTCATAAGTTCCTCCACCTTTTCAGCCCCCACCACTTCCTCTGTTAGTTTATTCCAGGCCTCCACAACCCTCTCCATGAAGAAACACCTCCTCATATTGCCTCTATATCTTCCTCCTTCTAATCTTAGACTACGTCCTCTAGTTTTAGCCTCCATCCTTCCTTTTAAATAAGCTCTCCTCCTTCACCTTATTGATCCCCTTCATGTACTTAAATGTTTCAGTCATGTCCCCCCTCTCCCTTCTAGTCTCCAATGGGTACAGATTCAGTTCCCTCCACCTCTGCTCATATGGCTTCCCCTGCATACCATGCACTATCTTGGTTGCCCTTCTCTGAACCCTATCTATCCCATTTATGTTCTTGTGTAGGTGTGGTCTCTAGAACTGGACCCTGTACTCCAGGTGTGGCCTCAACATGGCTTTATAAAGAGGCACCAGTACTTCCCTCCTTCTGCTAGTTATGGCCCTCCCAATGCATGCCAACATTTGCCTTTCCATTTGCCTTCACCACCACCTTGCTGCATTGGTTACCTACCCTAATGTTGCTTGATATTATAGCTCCAAGATCCCTCTCTTGCTCTGTTGTTTTGATTACCCCCCCCCAGAGTGTAAGCAACTTGCAGGTTTTTATGCCCCTTGTGCATCACAGCACACTTTTTTGGCATTGAATTTTGTCTGCCAAGTTTCTGACCACCCCTCCAGAATCATCATGCCTCATGGCCTCTGCCCCACCTGGGGTGTCCAACCTATTGCAGATATTTGTATCGTCTGCAAAGAGTGACACCCTACCCTCCAGCCCTTCTCCAATATCACTGATGCAGATATTAATAAGGAGGGGTCACAGTATTGACCACTGGAGCACCCCACTCATCACCCCCTCACCCTGGAGTGTACCCCATTTACCACCATTCTCTGGCTTCTGTCCGTCAACCAGTTTTCCAACCACCTAGCTATTTTCCATCCAACCCCTAAGCTTTCCAGCTTATTTACCAGCCTTCTGTGAGGAACGGTGCCAAAGGCCTTACTGAAGTTTAGATAGGCTGCATCCACCATCCCTCCCTGATCAACCACCTGCATCACCCAATTGAAGAACTCTATTAGGTCATCTGACATGTCCACCAATTCATGAGACCATGCTACATATCATCCTTTAAGCTGCTGTCTACCAGGCAGACTAGCATCCTTTCCTTTATTAGTACCTTATTCACCTTACCCACCACTGAGGAGAGGATGACTGGGCGATCATTTTCCGCCACCTCCTTACTGCACCCCTTATGGAGTGGCACTACATCTTCCCTCCTCCAGTTGTCTGACACACACCCTGTATCCAGGGACAAGTTAAACAGCCTCTTCAGTGGGGCTGCCAACTCTTCCTTCAATTCCCAGAGTACCCTTGGATGCAAGCCATCCAGTCTCATTGCCTTGTTCACCTTTAACCCTCTTTCAACCTGATCCTTGATGACAGCCTGACACTTGAAGCCCAGGTGTCACCTGTCATCCAAAGTGTTTCTTACCACTGCAGGAAGATTGCCAGGATCAAACCCCTGGTTCTGCCTGATAACCTGCCTACTCTAGTACATGCCTTTGTGACCTCCAGGCTGGATCACTGCAATGCTCTTTACTTCGGGGTCTCTGGAGGTACCATCCAGCAGCTGCAGCTGGTCCAGAATGCTGCTGCCAGGTTGCTGACTGGTGCCTTAAGGTCTAGTCATGTGACCCTGGTGCTGCATTTTTTGCACTGCTGCCTGTCAGGTGGAAGGTTATCTTAAAGGTGAATCTTCTCACCTATTAGACCCTACACGGTCTAGACCCTGGCTACCTGGCTGAGCCGCTGTCACCCTGCACCTCAGCCCACTCCTTCTGCGCCTCAACCAGTGACCTCCTTGAGGTTCCCAGGACTAGACTCTGGACTTCTGGTAGCAGTGCTTTTAGTATCTCCTGGCCAGTCCTGTGGAATGCTCTTCCTCCTTCACTTAGGGAGGCCTGATTGGTCGAGGCTTTTAACAGAGGTCTAAAGGCCCATCTTTCTGCCTTGGCTTTCCCAAGCGAAATAGTCAGACCAGAGCTGTGCTGTTTTACAATGCTGCTGATTAGGTCTGATGTTATGTATTTATTTTTGTGTATTTTATCTGTCTCCTCTATTCTTTTATTTTTTTGTTTATGTGAAGCACCCAGATCCCCTGGGATTGGGCATTGTGCAAATAAAACATGTCTTGCCTTGTCTTACATAGGTCCCTCCCTTACCCTGACTTCACTGAACAGGCTAGGATACACCTTTTTGTCTTCCGTACCCCTTCCTCTCAGCTCGGTTCCCCTTCCCTCACTCCTTCGTGAAGACCAAGCAGATGCAGCTATTTAGTAACTCTGCTTTCTCAAAGTCCCCCTCCAGTTGTATTCCCCTTCCCCTCAACCATACTATCCCCTGCCTCGCCTTCCTCCTTTCCCGCATGTACCTAAAAAAACATTTTATCCTCTTTTGGTCTGCCTAGCAATTTTCTCCTCAGTGTCAACTTCAGCCCTTCTTATCTTCTGCCCTGCTACCCTCAGCTTCTCCATGTAAGCCTCCCTGTCCTCCTTCCTTTGTGTCTTCTTATATTTTCTGAATGTCTTTTACCTTTCCCTGATCACCCCTGACACCTCTCTTATAAACCAGAGTGCTCTTTTTCTTTTTTGTTCTTCCTCACCTTAATGCAAATTTCAGTGGCTTTCAGTACTCCCTCTTTGATAGTTTCCCATAGCTTCTCTATGTCTCCTATATTCCTCTTTCCTGCTATTTTTTCCCTAAATATCCTCCTCATTCTGGTAAAGTCTGTCTTCCTGAAGTCCATAACCCTCGTGCTGGTCCGATTAGATGCCCTCCACATCTTCACCCTGACTCTTACAGTCCTGTGACCTCTTGTACCTAGGCCATTACCCACCACCACCTCCTCCACCCTTTCCACATTTGTGATGACCATGTCCAGTAGGTTATCTCCCCTAGTGGGCTCCTTAACCAGCTGTTGTATGAGTACACCTTGTAGTGCCTCTAGGATCCCCCTGCTTCTAGCTGAAACTGCAGCCAGGATCTCCCAGTCCACATCGGGAAGGTTTAGATCCCCTACTAGCAGAAGCTCCCTCTTGAGAGCCATCAGTGTAGCCACCTGCATCAGCTGTCTATCCCCTTTCTTCACACTGCATAGGAGATCTGAATAACACCCCTAGCCTCAATGATTCTCCAGTTCATTTATCCAGTGTGACCCACAGGACCTCTGCCTCCCCTTCTTTCTCCTACCCTTCCATTGCTCTAATGTCGTCCTTGATGTGCAATGCCATCTCCCCCCTGCGTTTTTTTTTTTCAAGTCCTGTCCCTTCTAAACAGTCAGCAGCCTGGGATAACTGTCTCCCAGGTATGATGCTCTGTCTTCCAGGTTTCACTTACCACCACAATATCTAGACCTTCGTCCACCATGATGGCCTACAAGTCCACCATTTTGTTCCCTAAACTCCTGGCATTTGCTGATAATCATTTCCACCATGTACCCCCCTCTGCCCTCCCCTTCTACCCTTGTTATCCCTTTTATCTACCTACCCTTTTACAGTTTTATCGGATTTTAAATGTTGTAAGTTGTATAGTGCCTTGGTTATAGAAAGGCACTTTAAAAATAGCGTTTATTATTATTATCATTATTATTATTATGCTTCCCTTGTTCATGCTTTTTTCCTGCACTCTATCTTCATCATGGGGGTGGGGGAGGCTGCAGGCCTCCCATCTCTTCTGCCTCCATGAGGCAACTTTGTCTTAACCGCGCCTTGAATTCAGTTTAAATTAAATGTTCTTTCGATAAACTCCTGTTATTTAATCTTTAGTACTGCCGATCCCGCCTTGTTCAGATGCAGTCTGTCCGGGGCAAATAGGCTCTTGTTCTCCCATCTTGATCCCCAATACCCCCACTAACCCAAACCCCATTTGTTGCACCAACCCATAAGCCATTCATTGAATTGATCAATTCTCTGCTTCCTTGATGTTCTTGTTCTTGGCACAGGCAGTACCTCTGTGAAAGCAATAGACTGGACCCCCCCCCCGTACTACTACAAAACCTGGCACACTCCCTAAATCTTGCCTGCAACTCCTTTAGACTATTCCCCTCCAGATTATTGATGCCCAGGTAGATCACCAAGTGAGATCTCCCATCTTGCCATTTGCCCCACGAGGATATATTGTGCTTCACCTCAAGTGCCGTCATTCCCAGCATGCACTCAACCCAAATTGCACTGCTCCTGTCTCCCTTTCTACACCATCTGATACACTTTATTACTGAGTCCCCTATGAACAAGATCCAGCTACTCCTTTCCTTCTGCTTGCACTTTAGGTTTTCCAGCTTACATGCCCTTCTCAGCATCCCATTTACCTCTCTGTTCTCCTTTTCCCCCTTGTTCACCTCCACTCCTTCCTCTGAGTTCTGCTCTCTCCTTTGACTACATCCTCTTCTTCACCCCCTTCTGGTGTCACCACCAGTCTCACTCGTCCTTGTTTCACATTTCTTCTGCACTGGCCCCTCCCTTTTTGATTGCCCTGCCTCATTACTGTCTAATTTCTTCTGTGAACGGGTGCCCTCCTCCTTCCCCCATGTTGATCCCCTCCCATCCAGAGCTTATTTTAAGCTCCCTCACTATTTCTTCTGTAGGGTGTGTCCCCCTTATGAGTGTGTTCACCCCAAACCCTTGCACAGTTTGGAGACTTCCCTTGAGGTCCCCCCCAAAGGTGCATCCACCCCTTCCTCAGGAACATTCTTTTACCTTTGCTCCACCTCTTTCCTTGTGGCCTTCTTGCAGCCGTTCTCCTTTTTTTTCATCTTCTTCATGTTTATCCAATGGCGCAAGCCTGTTTTTGTGCTCTGTATTCTTGTTTCGCAGCCTACTGTCTGATGTGCCTCCTCTTTTTCTGTGCCCCTTCCCTATCTGTGCCTGCTTTGCTGTTTTTAATTTGACTACCTGCTCCCCCCATCCCTCCCATATTTTTCTACACCTGTTCCTAAGTCCCCTGTGGCCCCCCTATGTTCAACCTTTCTCCTCTCTCCCACTGGTGCTTCCTTTCAACCTCCTCCAATTCTCTCCCCTTTCTCTCACATCTTTTTCTACACCTGTTCCTAAGACCCCAGTAGCCCCACCTAAGTTCCCATTTCCCCCTCACCCAGCTGGTGCACTCATTGGATCTCCTCCAATCCTCTCCACTTCCCCTCTCCCCCACCCTGCTTAGTGCCTACCCATACCACCCCACCTTTCCCTTAGCTGTTTAAGCTGCCTACAGATCATGCAGCCCCCCCAACTTCCATGCTATATCCAACACCATGGCTTTCCAACACCCATTGCACCCTGTGACCATCCCAAAGTTGCCCCTTGCCCTAGTGGCCTGGAAACCATACCCAACACCTGCCCGATCACTTGTTTGGCATCCCCTCCAACTTTGTTGTAATTCCATTTGATCACGTTAGTCTTCCAAAAGAATGAAATAATACCCCTTTTCTTACTTATCTTCTTCTCTGAGATTCTGCCAGTCTGGGAGATGGGGGAAGATGGACAAAAGGTCAGAGAAGGGGATATAAGGGAGCTAAACATGTGGCTCAAGGGCTAATGCCAGGAAAATGGACACAAATTTGTAGGGAACTGGCAACAGTTTTGGGAGCAAAAATTCTTTAAATTTGATGGACTGCATCTAAGGAGGGAGTCAGTGAATTGGGGCAGAAGTTTGACATCTTTGCAGAATATTTAAACTAGCAAATGGGGAGAGGGGTGTAGCACCCGGCATGTCAAATGGGAAGAACACCCTTCCCCCCTCAGCTAGTGATCAAACAGGAGTTCAGCATGTTTGCAGTTCATCTACATCACCAGGTAAAGAAAAAAGGTCTGGCTTCCCATACAATGCACAGGGGAAATGCTGGACCTCGCCCAACAACTAACACACCGAAATCTGGCCAGTGGAAAACCATGTACACAAATACTCATAGTCTGGGAAACAACAACCCACAAGAGACAGTGCTATCCTAGATCTAGTACCTGGTTAACAATAGCTAAATAAATAAATGAGATCCCAGACATGCAGGCAACAATGGCAGAGGCTAAATTGAACATAGTAGTTATTAGCGAGACATGGTTCACCAGTAACCACACTTGGGAGACTTCAGTACCTGGCTATGTACTGTTCAGAAGAGACCAAGGTGCAGACAGGGGGGGTGGAGTGGCCCTTTATGTCAATGAAAATATCAAAGCTACAGAAATTCAAAATACACATAAGGAGCGAGAAGAACTGTGGGTCACCTTGGAAACAGGAAATGGGACAGCCATATGAACTGGAGTTGTCTACATGTCTCCAGACCAGGGAGAGGACATAGACACATTGCTGTTAGAAGATATACAAAACATGATGGCTAAAGGGGAGTTTCTGATAATGGGAGACTTCAACATGCCAGATACAGATTGGTCAATATCTGCAGGAACAGCTGCCAGAACTAGACATATAGTGGCTTCCCAGAAGGGAGAGGACCTCAAATAACTGGTACAACAACCCACAAGAGACAGGGCAATCCTAGATCCAGTATTGACTAATGGGGAAAGGATCACAGATCTCCAGGTAGAAGGTCACCTGGGGGCCAGTGACCATCACATGGTATGGTTCAATTTGGCCACTAGAACTAAATCATCCCATTCCAAGGCAACAATATGGGACTTCAGAGGAGCTGACTTTAATAAGATGGCCAGCAGAGTTAAGCTAGCCCTGGCAAAAAGAAATACATGTGGGAGGTACAGATAAAGTGGGCAAGCATTAAGGATGCAATACTTGAAGCAACATCCCATTGTGTTAGAGAGAAAAGCAAGAGCAAAAGAAGGAGGAAACAACTTTGGTTCTCAAAAACAGTAACAGAAAATGTCAGAGCCAAAAGGCTGACCTTCAGGAAATATAAGGGAACACAGCATGGAGAGGTCCCAGAAGACTGGAGAAGGGTTCATGTGATCCTGTTCCATAAGAGTAGTAGGAGGGAGGAGGCAGGGAACCACAGACCAATCAGTCTTATCTCAGTAGTGAGCAAGATTATGTAGGCACTCCTTAATGAAAGGATACTGCAACACATGGAATCCATAGAAGCACAGGATCCAAGACAGCATGGATTTACAACAGGTAGGTCATGTCAAACTAATCTCATAGATTTCTTTGACTTGGTAATCAGAGTGGTGGACCAAGGGAGAGCAGTTGATGTCACCTACCTTGACTTCAGCCAAGCTTTCGATACTGTTCCACAGAGAAGATTAATCAATAAGCTGGGTAGGCTCGGGGTAGGTCAGAAGTTGGTCAACTGGGTGGCAAACTTGTTGGCAGGCAGAAAATAGAGAGTGGTGGTAAATGGTAACAGTCAGAAGAGATGCAAGTCACAAGTGGGGTACCTCAGGGATCAGTCCTGGGGCCAGTCCTCTTCAATATCTTCATCAGTGACATTGCAGATGGACTGGAGGGTAAGATGTGTCTGTTTGCAGATGACAACATGCTCTGCAATGGAGTAGATGATCCAGATAAGGGTTGGGCAGAATGAGAAGAGATCTGGATGAACTGGCAAAATGGTGGAAGAATGGCAAATGGGGTTTGCAAGATTATGCACATGGGGAAGAGAAACCTTGAAGCCACCTATAGGTTGGGTGGGGAGTTGCTGGCAATCACAAGGGAAGAAAGAGACTTGGGTATCATCATTATAGATTACCTGAAATTATCCAAGCAGGCCACTAAAGCAGCAGGTAAAGCTAGAGGGATGTTGGAGTGTATTAGTAGAAGTATCGCAACTCATAAGAAGGAGATAATAATCCCTCTTTACAAGACACTGGTTAGGCCCCATCTGAAGTATTGCATGCAGCACTGGAGGCCGCACCTGCACAAGGACATTAAAAAAATAGAGACAGTCCAGAGAAGGGCAATCAAAATGGTGCAGGAACTGCATCAGATAACATATGAGGACAGATTAATGGAGCTCAATATGTATACCCTAGAACAAAGGAGGGAGAAAGGTGATGTGATTGAAACATTCAAACATCTTAAGGGCATTAAAAAGGTGAAAGAGTCTAACATATTTCAATATAAGAAAAATAGCAGGACAAGAGGACACAGCATGAGATTAGAGGAAGGCCAATTAAGGGGGAATGTGAGAAAGATATTTTTCAGAGAAAGGGTGGTGAATGCATGGAATGGCCCACCTCAGGAAGTGGTGTATATGAATACAGTGCAGGGCTTCAAACAGGCATGGGATAGGCATAAGAGAGCAATAAAGATGAGTATGAATAGATAGGCCATTGACAGAGTACAGGCCTATGGTACATTCATAAAGTAGTAAAAATGGGCAGACTGGATGGGCCTTGTGGTCCTTATCTGCCATCAACTTCTATATTTTGTGTGTTTCTATTCCAAGCAGACCAATAGCCTGTCAAGTGTACCATAATAACATGGTTAGAAACACGAACTAGCTTAAAAAAAGTTTCTCTTTTAGGCCAGCTGCAAAGTACAGGAATGGCATTCCAGTTGCAGAAAATGTACCGGAACACTGTTCCTGTGTGTTCCAGCCAACTTTCATCACTGAATATTTTAAAAAGAAAGAAGAAGAAAGAACCACGCATGCGTGGAAGTTGGGGACAGGGGTTGTCACTGTTAACAAAACCAAAAAATAAAAGTGGAGGATTCCTCATCAAGACACTGGGGGATTGGACACCTCCAGTGTCACTGTTATGTTTCTGGGGTTGGGGTGGAGTGGGGTGGTAAGTGCTGAGAAAATAAATGACTATCAAAAATAAAAAAAATTAAAAAAAACACAGACCTGCTGACTGCCCAAAAAATGTTTTCCTGCAGTTTAAGTTGTGCGAGTGCGGAGCACGACCACTAAAAAAATGTTGTCTTGCAGGTCAAGTAGTGCGAGCATGAGAGGGCCATGGTGCACAGTGGCGGAGGGAACTTTTCTCACCTCATGAGGTTGTTTGTTCGCAAGCTGCTTTTCCACTGGTCCTCACAAGAGGTCTGCAGGGCTCCACCCATGCAGCCCTAATAAAAAGAGTTACTGTATCTACTCCTTTTCTTATAGGATCTGTACTAGTCAGAATTCCTCCTTTTTTGTGCACCAGAATATTTTAACCCCACTTAATGTTTCTGAGCACCTATAAGTCCTAAACTTACTAGTACATCAGGCTCTCTGGATTTTCAATTTACTGGGAGTGATTCTTATACTGCACAACCTGCATTCAAATTAGAATTTTCAACACTCTATGCCTCCTTATTCAAACTGAGGGGACTGCTATTCTTGTGTTGCCCAGCTCAGCTGTTCATTTCCTGGCAAAACCATGCATCTAACTCCTACCCCTGGTGACCCCTATACTAGCTGCCTTCCTAACCCCTGCCTTTCATTTTGAACCTCCCAGACTTCATGTTCTCTAACAAGACCACTACCCCTTCCCTCAATCAGAGCCTTTCTAGTTTCAAGATGTATTCCTACTGGTAATATGCAAATACCCAACATTACACATTTCTTGCTTTATCACATGGCAGAATTAATTTATATGCACTTCTCATCATGTGGCTTTCCTAATCTTAACTGCACCACCACTGGAATTCAACCTTATGTACTGATGTTATTTTGCCATTTTTGGCAGCTTATAACATGGACATACTCTTAAGAAGAGCTTGATAACATTCACACACACACACACACACACACACACACACACACACACACACACACACACACAGTTTCCTTGTAATGTCTATGAACATGCCATGTTTAATATTATTGCATTTTCTAGTTTCAAATTTGGCAGACCTTGGCTAAGTTGTTTCAAAATAAGATGGAAATAACTGAAATTAAAATGTGTGAACATGTTTGACTGCCTATAACCAAGTCCAGTTTAAGGCTAGGAATCTGAAAATTGGTACACATATACACATGGTCTGTCTGTAACATTTACACAGGTGCTTTAATGCTAAATGTGATATATGGTACACATAACCATGTGGTATAGTAGTTTAATGGTTTCAAATTTGATGAAGTAATATGTTCTTTTAAAATTAGTTGGAAAAAACAAAAATTGGTTGCTGGCAAATGCTTGGCTGCCTGTAACTAAGTCCCTTTTAAAGTTAAGAATTTGAAACGTAGTATGCATATACACATGTTATGTCTCTGTAACATTTAAATGAGTGCCTTAAAAATTATACTAAAATAATTGAAATTTGGAAGAAGGTTTGGCTGCTTACAGCATAGTCTCCTTTAAAGCTTGAGATCTAAGAATTGATAGAAACATAGAAACATAGACTCTGTCAGCTGAGATGGACCCCCTGGCCCACTTAGTCTGCACTGAAGTCCCTAACAACCTACTGTGCCATCATAGACCCTAAGTGATCTACGGCCTTACCTTTGCCCTGTACTCAGTTACTAAGGTCCCCCTACACCTATCCCATGTATGTTTGAAATGCACTGTTTCAGTATCCACCACCTCTGCTGGGAGTCTGTTCCAGGTGTCCACTACCTTTACCGCAAAGAAGTATTTTCTTACATCCTCCTTCTAGCTTCATATCATGCCCCCTTGTTCTTGAACTTCTCTTTCTGTGCAATATGCCACCGTCTTGCACCTTATTAAAACCTTTAAGATATTTGAATGTTTCTATCGTATCTCCCCTTTCTTTCCTCTCCTCCACCAAGTACATATTTAATTCCCTGGATCTTTCCTCATATGGCTTTTGACACAAACCATGCAACATCTCGGTTGCTCTTCTCTGCACTGCCTCCACCCGTTCTATGTTCTTCTTGAGGTGGAGCCTCCAGAACCAGGTGGGGTCTCACCATACAGCTGTACAGGGGAAAACTACATCTCTTTTTCTGCTACTGATACCCCTCCCTATGCAACTGAGCATCCTACTAGCCTTTCCCACTGCCTTACTACACTGCTTTGCTACCTTCAGGTCATCAGTTATTATGACCTCCAGATACCTATCCTAATTTGTAGTCATTAACACCTCCCACCCCAGCTGATATGATGCCCTTAAGTGTCTGTGCCCGATATGCATCATTTTACACTTCTTGGTATTCCATACCAGTTGCAAAACCCTTGACCAGTCTTCCATCCTTTTTAAATCTTCCATCTTTCTTTCCACCCCCCACAGGAGTGTCCACTGTGTTGCAGATTTTTGTGTCATCCTCAAACAGACATACCTTTCCTTCCAGCCCCTCAGTGATGTCACTAATAAAGACACTGAAGAGAAATGGTCTCAGTATTGACCCCTGTGGGACGCCGTTGGTTACTTTACTTTCTTCCAAGTGAACACCATTTGCCACCACCCTCTGAGTTCTGTTACTTAGCCAACGTTGTACCCATTTGACTATCTTTAGACCCACTCCCAGGCCACCCAGCTTGCTTACCAGTCTTCTGTGTGAAATGGTGTTGAATGCCTTAATAAAATCCAGGTAGGCTACATCCACTGCTCCTCCCTGATCCACCTCCCTGGTGACCCAGTTGGATATGCATTAGATGTTCCAGCGTTCAATATTTATTTATTTACTTAAATTTATTTATTTGTAACTGTTATTGTGAATTTTCTATAAGGTTGTGAGTTGTCATTATATGTGAGTTCATATATGAATAGTATGATAGCAAGTTATTTTATAAAAACTTACAATAAAAATGATACTGGAAAAAAAAAAAACCTCTATCAAGCTACAGTAGTTTGGCAAGGTCTCCCTGCTGTGAACCCATGTTGCCTCGGATTCTGCAATCCACTGATATTGAGGTATCCCCAAATCCATTCCTTAAGCAGTGTTTCCATAACCTTGCCCACCACTGATGTCAGGCTTAATTGTCAGTAGTTTTCTGCCTCTTCTTTAGCCCCACTTTTGTGTACTGGGACCATATCTGCCTTTCTCCAGTCCTCCAGTGCTTCCCCCATGTCCAGTGATAGATTTAACAGGGATGTCAGAGGTGCAGCTAGTTCTTCCCTTAGTTCTTTTAGTACCCTGGGGCAGACTCCATTGGGGTCCGCTGCCTTGTCTACTCTTATTCTTTCTAGTTCTCTGAGTATTCTCTCCTCTGTAGAGGGACTACAGTCCACCTCTTTTCACTTAATGCCTTCTCCACTAACTGTTGCATGTCACATGACCCTTCCTTCATGGATTCATGTCATTATGGTGAAACTTCTAATGTGACTTGCACAAGAGTGTGTATATTCTGCTGACTACATAATTGGAACTTAAGCCACCACAGAGCCTAGCAACACAGTGAAGACATGACAACACCCCTATTATGGGTGGGTACCTTGGTAGAAAGACGAAGGTCACCAGCCCCCCTCATAAAGTGCTCTAGTGCTATTGGGCAAAGTGCCAAATGTACTTGAAATAGTAATTGAAATGTGTTGGCCTGCTGCAAAAGAATGCACCATTATGTGTTAGTACAGGTACAATTAACGCTAGTACATTAATTAATAAATAAAGTACCTTATTCTGCCAGAGCATGTTGATTGGCTAGTTAAAAATATAAGAACATAGAAGAATAAAGTGCAGGTGTGCTTTAAAAACAAAGTGCCTATTGTGCTATATATGACGTATATATGTACCTACAGTGCAGTAGATATTTAAAGTGCAATACGCCTAAAAGAAGTGAGTGGCAGCTAAAGGAACCTGTAGTCAGGAGCTGTAAGAAATAATTCCTATAGGGAAGGCAGTGCCCTCTAATGCCCTGCTTTATACTACAAAGTGCTGTCACTCTCAAGAAAATTGGTGAGGCTAAGGCTCATGTGTACCTAATTAGGTATTCAGGACTTTTTTTGTACTCTAGATATCTATTGTTATCATAATGTCTACTTGATGTTAAAGCTAATACAGTATGGTTTGTGCTTCTGGGTCACTCTGCCTGATGTTATAAAGTTACAGATAGAAAGACAGAGAAATAGCTTAAGTATCTAACCACCTGACTAATGATGTCATGAGTAGCAGAGTATATAAACTGGCCACCAGGGTGAAATTTAGATAGGTGGGCCAGTGTGAAGCTGTCGTTAGAGAGAGAGAGTGTGTGTGTGTGTTTTCACATTGGACTAAGTTTGAAGCTAAGTTTAGACCAGAGAGGATTCTTTAGGAAGCAGTATGGCTGAAGAAAGCTATAACTGGGCTATGTAGGTGTGCTGACTTAACACCATATTTTCTTTTCTGTAAAGATTTATTTTATTGTATTAATTTTCTACAAAAATAAAATGCTACATGCTTTTGTGCATTTTTTGTGCAAATAACATTTTTTCTGCCTGTTTGTGTGAAATCCCACATCCCAATGACATATGGTGGTAGTGGTGGGATCTGGCTGGAAGTCTGGGAATCTAGGGGAATTCCAGTCAGGTGGTACCAGCCCTGGTACTATTTGGGTGACCAGGCAGCAGTGCATGGTGCCAGATTTAAAAATGAGGATTGACAGAGGTGGTGACCTGAGTGAGGTACCCTGGAAGGATCAAGAGAGATGTGGAGACTGAGTGGCTGACCTGACGTGGCTTGTCAACTGGCTTAGCAGAAGATGGCTGGAGGTGGACCAGCACTGGAGGGAGTCTGAGCACAGTTACGAGGTGCTACTGGAGATAACCCATATGGAGGAATTGGTGGAGGCAGCTGAGGACTAGGAGCCATGACACCTAGAAAAGGAAAGCCCTTGAATGGAAGCCTTGTTGCTGGAATTTCCAATTTTTTACTTGCTGTTACCTAGTGGAGGATGGTATTCAAGAAGGGAAGGACCATGAGAAGTCCCCAGGTAAGACTGTGTCTGGACATGATAGTTCTAAGGTGAAGACTGCAAGCAAGTTGCAAGAGACCGTGATTGTTTAAGGAACTTGTGTAGCTAATGTAATGACCAGTACACCACTTACTGACTGGGAAAAGTTACAAGCAGGGAATGCTGAGTTAACTAGCCTACATGCACATGCCTCTGTACAGGAGGGTAGGATGTTGAATGGGGGTGTGGGAACAAAATTGTAGTGGTATGAACTGAAGAAGGGTGTTCTTCATCACATGAAGCCCAATCCCAATACTGGTCATGTAGATGCCAAGGTGGTGGTGCCCATGGTCTATAGGAAGGAGGTGCAGAGACTGTTTGCTCCAGGCACTCTAGACCTTTAAATTATGGAGAAATCCTGAGTAGAATAACATCACAATATTACTGGCCAGGAATGAATCAGCAGGTGACTGCCTATTTGGAAACAGTACTGCATGCCGGGGGTACCTGATGGACATGTAGGAGGTGGAACCCCAAGGTGGAAGGGCCAAAATAGATGGCACCTATGGAAAAGGGTGAGACACCCATGTAGGTGAAGATGTACCAGATGGTAGCCAGCAGCTGACCATGTTTTATTACTGCAATATGTTTCTAGGACAAAAACCCCAGGAAGTTGTGGTAGATACCTATTTGTACTGATGGAAGTACCATTAGGCTGATGAAATGTGGGAATAGGTACTATGTTTCTCTTTGTAATACAGCCCCAGGGTAAAGTATGTACCTGTGGGTACATCATTATGATTATTACTTTTTAAGGGACCCTGGGGAGGAGCTTTATGGAGATTGTGGGCTGGAGCTACACAACCCTCCCTGGGCAATAGTTGAAATCTAACCTCTAATTGTTTTCTCACTAGTTGCCTTAAAAGGTGTATAGTGTGGCACTGTAAAAAGCGCATAACATTCCACTACTGAGTGTCTGTCTAAGACATGTGTCCTTATCTAGAACCAACCTGCAAAGTTGGTGTGGAGTAGTGAGTTACTTCACAGAGATGTATATCCCTGACAGTCATTCAGTATTTACTGTCATGGAAGTAACTGATCAGTGTCTCAGGGTTATGTAACAAATGGAACAAAATGTATCTACTGTACAGTGATTGTTTGTGTTAAGGACCCTGAGATGGAGCTAATGCTAGAGGGCAGACCATAGCTCCTTCCCCTTCCAGGGAGAGGGAAGGTGGACACTGCCTACTGCAAAATACTGGACCATGAAATGGCTGTCATGACAGTCTTTCTTTTCTATCTTCTCTATCAAGTTTTTTCATGTTTTTTCATCTGATAGGTTGGCCACTTATCAGATTCTCTTTTGACCAGTTTCTTAGTCTTTTCTTTATTTTTCTGGCCCAGGTATGAGGAGGTAGCAGAGGAAATTGACCTCCAGGGGGAATATCTGAAGGTACACGCTATTAGTAGGTGTCTGATATTCCAGAGGAAAGAATTGGATGCTAGTATCCAATGTTATTTTTATGAGGTGTCCAGTATAACTGGTTGGAAGAAAATAGATAGGCATTGTTGGATGCTATGGTGTAAAAATATCTTGAGCCCCAGGGTGATGTTAGTAAGTATTGTCATTAGTTAATCACTGTATGACTGATTGAAATACCTATTCTGATTTAAGGGATCCTGGGGGGAGCTCTATGGTGTGGATCGGCCTGAGCTTCAGCACACCCCTTTAGGGTATGTAAGACAGTTCAGACAACCGTAGGATGGTTGTCCTCTTAAGCAGGGGAATGTGTGACAGGATGACCCCTGTCATGGGTGGGTACCCAAGTAGAAAGACGAGGGTCCCTTGCCCCCCCCCATAAAGTGCTCTAGTGCTTTTGGGTAAAGTGCCAAAAGTACTTGAGATAGTAATTGAAATGTGTGGGTTTGCTATAAAAGAATGCACCATTATGTGTTAGTACAGGTAAAATGAATGCCAATACATTATTTAATATATAAAGTACCTTATTCTGCCAGAACATGTTGGCTGGCTGATTAAAAATGTAAGAAAACAGAAGAATAAAGTGCAGGTGTGCTTTAAAAGCAAAGTGCTTATTGTGCTATATATGATGCACCTTCAGTGCAGTAGATAATTAAAGTACAATATGTCTAAAAGAAGTGAGTGGCAGCTAAAGAAACCTGTAGCTAGGAGCCACTAAGAAAGAATTGCCTTCCTCCTCCCCCTGAGCTGGAGGTCTATAGATCAACCCTACATGGATAGTTTTTCCCCTCCCTGTCTCCAGAGTGACCCACAGTACCTCCACATTATTCTGTCCCCCCCACTTATGTGGTCTTTATGCTTCCCTCATGTAAAGAGCCACCCCTCCTCCCTTTTTACCCACCCTGTCCCTCTTGAATAATGCATATCCTGGTATGGCTACTTCCCATTCCTGTTTTTCATTGCACCAGGTTTCCATAGTGGTCACTATGCCCAGGTCCCCTGGTGCCATGGTGGCCTCCAAGTCAGCCATCTTGTTGCCCAGACTTTGAACATCTGCACACATGGCTCTCCATCTGCTACTGCTAATTCCCTTCTGCTTGTCCTTTTGCATTCCCCCTTTTCCTCCACAATTTCTATCCCCTTTCCCATCTCTCTACCTCATTTTTACCTATTTGTGTTTGTTCCCTTTTGGTCTTCATACCCTCTGGTTTCCCATTTCTGAGCCTGAAAGCTTGTGGTGGGAGCAGACTATGCCTTCCTGCCTCCTTCCACCTCCCCTCTTGGCTAGTTTAAATGCTTCCCAATGTAACATTTCAATTGTTCACTGAGGATCTCAGTTCCCTCCTGGTGGGATGCAGGCCATCACCCCTGTACAGGCCTCCATCTCTCCAGGTGGAGCACCATCCCCCAATGAATCCAAATCAAGAGTGTAGCCAGGGATTTCAGATCTGCACACCAAGTGGACCCACTGCTACCCCCCCCCCCGGGTGTAGCTAGACAATACACAAATGTACTCCAGGACCGTGTTTGTTGCCTCATTTGGCACAATAAATACAACTTTTGTATCTCATGACAATGGTTGTTGCCATATATGGGTAAATACAAATGCCATGCATTGTTCCCTAAGACACCCACATACCAGCCCAGAGCCTGTAAAGTTTTATTGTCCTTGGGATGCAAAGAGAGTATTAGTGACCAGTCCTTCTAGTTTCGACTCCTATGAATAGAATTATAGAAAGGTTCAGTATTTTCTTTGTTAGTTTTCATGGAAAAAGGAAGCAGTTCAGAGCCTATTTGCTACCCCCCTTAAATAAAATTGCACACCATGGAATGCTTGGAGTATGTCTGCCTACACCGATGATCCAAATCTCTCTTCTCTGCACCATTTCCTCAACAATAGGTTGAAATCTCTGGTGTGTAGCCTTCTGTCCTCCCCCTTGTCATAGACCGGTAGCACCTCTGAGAAGGTAACAGATTGTGCCACTTGCTGAAGACCCCTCCCCAATTTCCTGAACTCCTCCTGGACTGTTTCTGGCCTCTTTCCAACCAGATAATTTGTACCGAAGTGGACAATGACATCTAGCTTCCCACCCAGCCTCCCCAGCGATCCTAAGGATCCTCCTTCCATCTCAGTAATACACATAAACATGCTGTATGTTTCATTAAAGGGGAACTATCAGCAATAAGAGCCTTACACCAAACAGTGAGACTGATTACAATTAGCCCTTTGTGTGCAAAAACACGTTTTTTTCTATTTACTGATTACTGCAGTGTAGTAGATTGTATCAGGCAAATGTAATTGACATGTAAGTTAACATTTCCTTTAATCAGAAATGTCAGATTGCACTGCAGCTGACATCAGAGGAGAGCTGCAGCAGTGGGAGATTCAATAGTCTACAGTGAATGTCAGAGTTTTTTTATAAGCTGTAAGCTTCTGTTTGCTGGTCTGCTGTTCTCCTGGAGCTAGGTATTGAGATGATACAAAATTTAAAATTTCACTGGTAAAATTGCCGTGAATTTGGCAGTTTCACCATGCAAAATATTTCATGGGATGCAAACGTGAAGTTTCACTGAAAAATGCTAAATGTCACCATAAAATGGTGAAATTTCACCAGCGAGCTGCGAATGTTGCCATTTTGTGGATGTAATTTTGCACGCTGCAGGTGAAATTTCACATTCCGCAGCTGAAATTTCATATTTGCACCCAGAAAATATTTCACAAAATCCAGGAGCTCAGAGCACTGTATAATACGTGATAAAATAACCAAGTTATTAGGACAACACTTAGATTGCTTGGTGTTTCCCTTAACACACGGTACCCAGAAAAGTTAAATATCATATATTTTGTCCAACAGGAAGTCTATGGCAATTCCCCTGAAGTGAACAAATTGTTGGATGAAAAAAAAATAGATTTGGGGTCTGAAGTTGTTTGTTTGTTTATTTTTGTTGACCGGGTAAGTGCTCTAGACAAATTCTGCCTATTTTCAGACACAACCCGGGGATGGGGATACAGATGAATGTCAACTGACCTTGAACCAGATGAAGCTGTTGGTGGTATTTTTTGTGAATGGAGGACATTTGGCCATTGCACTGGGAAATTCCCCTGCTCTTTTCTAGAAGTGCCATGGGATCTTTAACATCCACCTGAACTACCACCAGAACAGGCAGATGGGACCTCGGTTTAATGTCTCATCCAAAAGACAGCACCTCAGGAGTGCAGCACCCCCTTCATGCTGCACTGCAGTGTCAGTATTGGGATATTACCCCAGATGCCTGGTGTGGAACCCACAGCCTACTGATCTCCCAGCCTCAGAGGTGAGTGTGCTGCCTGCTAAGCCACTAACACTGCCATGGCAGGAGCCAGATTCTGACTGAAGTTTCTTTAATTACAATTTGTTGGGCAGCACAATATACAGCAAAAAGATAGATGCTGGGGGTAATATAGTTGTAGGCACAGCACAGAGGAGTTTGGATTAAAGGTAATGTGTGGATTATATCTGTGAAAATATGAGTTTTAAAGCAGCAGTATTTGTTAATTGGTAAAAAAAATGTCATATACAGTAGTTTTTAGCATAAAAATGAATTTCTAACATGCTAAGATTCATTCTCAGTGTATTTTTAGTTTTCTCAGATATTGTTAAAACAGCTTTTACAGCTAAATGTATCATTAATGACTCACATAATTAAAGATCGCCACCACTCACAATTTTTAAAAATATTTTCCACTGAAGTTACCTGTTGAATGTACATGCTAGATTCATACTATGGATGTATTAGGATGGTGCTACCACATGTTTCCAATGGTGAATAGCATGACACTGTACCAAGATGTTTTTTTTTCCCTTCATGATGGTCATGGCATAGGAGAGGGCACTTTCAAAAACTTCAATATCCTATATCTTGGTTCAGGAGTAAAAAAATGCTAAAAGAAAATGTATACCTTTTTTGTTACTACACAAACATTATTGCTGAATAAAAATATATGGTTACTAACAAATACTACTGCTTTAACAAATATAAACAAGCATTTGTCAATGCCGACTGTTGCTTGCTTCTATGTGCTGTTTAGGTATTTGGAAGTCATTGGAGTGCAAATATTGAAAATTTGCGAACTTACGAGCGTGCGTAGGAACTGCGTAACGCACGCTCGTAAAACAGTCATTGTTAGGAAATTTTTCATGAAATGTTCAACATAGCCATTTTAAGACCTCTGGTCATGAACAGTGTCAGTGTGATTTTGTTAATGTGTCCCATACATTGAGTTTGCACACCGACTGCGACATTGTGCGCTACATGGGCGGAAACATGTTTTGGGCAGGATGTGAAAAATGACAGCTGTACTGCTCATAAGGAGGTGTGGTAAAATGGCAATGTTAAAAATCTGGAGTGAAAATATTGAAAATTTGTGAACTTACGAGCCTGCGTAGGAACTGCATAGCATGCAGCTAATAAAACAGTCATTTTAGGAATTTTTTCACCAAATTTTCAACATAGCCATTTTAAGATCTATGCTCATGAATGGTGTCACTGTGATTTTCTTAATTTGTCCGTGCATTGATTTACGCATCGACTGCATACTTCTAGCTACAAGGGTGGAAACACATTTTGGGTGAGATGTGAAAAATGACAGCTATACTACTCATAAGAAGGTGTGGTAAAATGGCAATGTTGAAAATCTGGAGTGAAAATATTGAAATTTCGTGAACTTATGAGCCTGCGTAGGAACTGCGCAACACACGCTCGTAGAACAGTCATTTTTTGGAACTTTTGGACCAAATTTTCAACATGGGGTTTTTGGAACCCCTTCTCATGAATTATGTCACTGTCATGGTGTTATTCAGGCTCAAAGGGTGATTTTGCAGTCACTGCACAGTCACTGCGCGAAATCACCCTTCGGGCCCTAATAACGCCATGACAGTGACATCATTCATAAGAAGGGGTCCTAAAAACCCCATGTTGAAAATTTGGTGCAAAAAATTCCTAAAAATGCCTGAGATATGCAATAAAGTTGAACCCACCTATGTAGCCCATTATACAGCTTACCGGCATTTCCTCAGTTCGTGGTCGGCTTTGAAGAGTGCAGACGTGTTCCCGGTCCACGAATCGTTGCGCCAGAGTCCAGAGAGTAAGTATGGTGTGAGGGGTGTTGGGAGGCTGGAGTGCGCGTGGGTGGAGTGCGGGTTGTGGGAGGGAGTGGGAGGCAGCGCCGCAGGACCGTTTTGTTTTACAGGTTTAAAACAAAAAAGACTACGATGGAGCGTTTGCCATGCTGGGGTGGGCTCCCAGCATGGCATGAGGGCTGTTCAGCCGACGAGAGTTAGGCACCCCGTCGGCAAACAACAGATTGCCACGATGGGGTGGGCTCCCAGCGTGGCACCAGCTCCGGGGGGGGAACGACAGCAGCTCAGCCGGCGGGGATTGGGCACCCTGTCAGCTACACAGGATGTGCAGGGCATGCATGCCTGCATGTGGGGGGGAGCTACTCTTATCGGTGCTCACTGAAGCATAGCTCCCCCTTTCAACTGTATGCCACTGCATTTTGGAGTGTGTCATAGACAGCTCCAAAATGCATCGGCTTACAGGGTCCGCACCTGCCAGCTCACTGACTGAATTGGAGGAGAAGGTGAGACACCTCTGAAATCTCCGATGATGGCACTATGTTTCTTGCATATGCATGCAAGCAACATAAAAAAGGTATTATGGAGTGTCCCCATCCCCCTCCATGCCCTCTGCTAAGAATCACAGTAGTGGAGTTTTATATTTTCTTATACAGGTACTGTATTTTGCATTTGGGACATTGAGGTAATGCTATGTTATGTGATGTACATAATCTCCTACACAGCACTGCACTGTAACACTCTAGGGGGAGGATTTATTTTGAAATACTTATTTAACAGCTTTACTCTTCTGGTTTACTTGGTCTAAGCTTAAACACTTTCTGGTAGACTTATGTCTATGTTCACATTCAAAGAGCCACTGATGTCACAAGAAGAACTTTCAGAAACATAATATTTGGACACACAGCAGCTTATATTTCTCATTAGCCCTGTATTTCTCATACCCATTATGTAATACTGAGATAATTTGCATGAAAATAGGAAGTTGTTCCTTGTGGGTTCATCAGCTCCTATTGCTTCTTCCCAAACTGATGTTATAATAATCTGCTTGTGATGTCACAGTTTTTCCTGTAGCATCAGACTGTGATGTCACAACAGAGCATTGTGATTTCAAGTAGGGAGCAAGGTAAAGAAGCAGATGAACTCTGGGGATAAATATCTTGCTTCTGTCTGGATTTCTTCAGTAACAGAAAATGGTGAGGAGAAACCTACAGAAGATAAATGAAATACAAGCAGAATTATGCCCACCTATTATGTTTTCCAATATTTTACCAATGGCATCATTTGCTCTTTAATAGGAAAGCTTTGACTGCATAGAAATTCTAATGTTTTGAAGTGTGCTCTGAGTAAGGGTTGTGGGATTAAGTTTAAATTATACAGTTTGAAAAATGTCTTGTTATTTGGAATTTGGTTAGTTTTGGAGGCCTATAGTTCATATCTACCTTTGAAATATTTATTGTGACAATAGTGCACCCAGTGATGGCTATCTCTGTGGGCTGTTTTGCATGGTACTCCACAAATGTATTATTAACATGCTCAGGTTCCTCTGGTCTCCTATTGTCATAATGGGATGCATCTATAAAGTAGAAGGAAAGAAAGAAAGAAAGAAAGAAAGAAAGAAAGAAAGAAAGAAAGAAAGAAGTAGGTAGGTCTATCACACCAGACAGAGATAGGAATTTACAAATACCCTGCAAACATAGAGATATACTCCAAAGTAAAGTATTTTGTTTTATTGCAAAGGCTGCAAAGATAATAAAACACAAGCCCATTGCAGTTTAGCAGTTTGAGATCTGTATCTCTTCTTCAGGAGGGCACCAAGCACACTATTAACCAAGTAATTTAAAATGAAGACCAGGGAAGATTTTTTTTTGTAATTCAGGGGAGGCATACATTCAAAATAAATTGAATGTTAAAGCTAAATTCCCATCTACTGTATTCAGAGTTGACCGTGGGAAGATTACATGTAATCAAGCTAGCTAAACACAGGCTTGAAAAAAAGGGGCATTCTACTAATCTAACTCACAAATAGTCAGGAACCTTGAAATGGATGCATTTTAGAAAAATCAACAACATGTGGTATTGCCGTCTACCTTTTAGTGATAACCAACCAAGGCATAAATTCAGATCACAGTAGGGTGTGTTAAAATGGCAACCAGTAGCCAAAAGTGCAAAACAGCTGTACATTACATTTAACTTGTAATAAAATTTAGAAATGTGAAATAAATAAATGTCCTATCTAGGATTTGAACTCACACCTGCTCAGAATACCGATTTCCTGCACTACCAGTTCTGTTACCAGGGACAAGTGGAAACCTGGGTATCCCAAGGGCATTAATCCTTTCTTACAGCACACTCTGGAGACACACACATAATAAGCAAATATGTGACTGGAGGCATGAGGCATTAGCCAGGTCTCAGTCAACTTAAGGTGGGGTGGGGGAGAGAATTACAGTAATTACCAAATAACTGGAAGCCCTGTGCTATTGCTTTTATAAAATTGCAGAAAAATAATAAAAACAAAAGACTAAATACATCTTTAAAGATCTAGTGGATTGGACTAACAGGTTTACCTTTCAGTTTGCTGTTTTAACTAAGTTCTAAGTTATTGGTTTTGTGTAGTCTGGTGAATAAGAGTGATGACTACTTTTTTTTTAATATTTGCATTTTATTATGTTGTCTTGTGCCTGAGCAAGAAACATGTTGCTGAAACTTTGTAATAGCATGTTTTGGAGGTGCAGTCATGCTGTGGCCGTTGGCGCCACTGCTTTTTCAGGCTGGGCTCCATGGCATGAATGACAGCAATGCAAAAACCATGCCACCACTTTCAAATGTTTTAGCCGCTACATTGAGGAAGCTCCATCTCATTGCAGGGCATGCCTCATGTGGTGTAACATTTCAATAACATGGAAGGCAGTGGCTTGCTGCACACCCTCATAGTCCCTCTGTAGCCAACCTTAGGGGTGCCCAATCCTCCTGTTGGCATATGTGGTCCCTTCCATGCTGTGGTGTGCTGAGGGGGGTGCCCAATCCCCTTTGGCATCAATCATGCCTCCAAAGGCAGACATTCTTGCCGATGGGGGTGCCCAATCCCCCTGTCAGCATGTTTCCCCCCTGCCAATTTCCTGGCACTGCCTCTATTGTGTACCACATCCACACTGGGAGCCCACCCCAGTATGGGTGACATGACCCCCCCCACCAGTGTGCCACACTGGGAGCCCACTCCAGTGTGCACAATCTGTTAAAAAAAAACAGAAAACGGTCCACGGTGATTTTTGGTTTTTTTACCTGAAACAAAGGAAATGGTCCCTTGCTGCCTATTGATGGCCCCCAACCTGTAAACAACCTCTAGGCAGCCCACCTCCCCACACTCCCACTCACCCCATACTTACCTCTGGAGCCTGGCGTGATGATCTTCGGTGGACCGGGACCATGTCTGCACTCTTCAAAGCCGACCGCTAAGTAAAGAAATGCCGGTAAGTTGTATAATGCCATAAATAGGGTTTTTTTCAACTTTGGTGCATATCTTGGGCATTTTGGGGAATTGGGCACCACATTTTCAACATGGGGTTATTGGGACCCTCCTCATGAATTTAGGCACTGTCATGACGTTATTCTGTCCCGAAAGGAGATTTCATGGTCACTGCATGAAATCACCTTTTGGGACTGATTAATGAAATGGCAGTGCCACTGATCATGAGGAGGGCTCCCAAGAAGCCTATGTTGCAAATCTGGTGAAAAAATTCCAAAAGATGACCATGTTACGAGCATGCGTTGCGCAGTTCCCATCCACGCTTGTAACTTCGAAAATTTTTAATATTTTTGCTCCATATTTTCAACATTGCCATTTTTTCACATCTCCTTATGAATAGTCCAGCTGTCATTTCCCACATCATGCCTAAAATGTGTTTTTGCATATCCGATGCACAGTGGCGAGGTTGCTGTAGGAAAACAATGTTCAGGACACAGTAAGAAAATCACAGTAATACTGTTCATGAGCAGAGGTCCCAAAATGCTTATATTGAAAATTTGGTGAAAAAATTCCAAAAAATGACTGTGTTACGAGCATGTGTTGCGCAGTTTCCACACATGCTTTTAACTTTGAGAGTTTTTAATACTTTTTCTCCAGATTTTCAACATTGCCTTTTTTTCACACCTCCTTATGAACAGTACAGCTTCATTGTTCACATCATGCCTGAAATGTGTTTTCACACATCTGGCTCACAGTGGTACAATCACTGTAGGAAAACAATGTTCAGGACTCAGTAAGAAAATCACAGTAACACTGTTCATGAGCAGAGGTCCCAAAATGTCCATGTTGAAAATTTGGTGAAAAAATTCCACAAAATTACCATGTTATAAGTGTGTGTTGAGTAGTTTCCATGCATGCTTGTAACTTTGAGAATTTTTTATATTTTTACTCCAGATTTTCAACATTGTCAATTTCACACCTCCTTATGAACAGTACAGCTTCATTTTCCACATCCTGCCCGAAATGTGTTTTAGCACATCTGGCACACAGTGACACAGTCACTGTAGGAAAACTATGTTTGGGCCACAGTAAGAAAATCACAGTAACACTGTTAATGAGCAGAGATCACCAAAATGCCTATGTTAAACAGCTGGTCAAAAAATTCCGCAAAATTAATATGTTACAAGCGTGCATTGCGCAGTGTCCATGCACCGTTGTAAGTTCGAAAATGTTTAAAATTTTCATTAGAGATGTTCAACATCACCATTTTTGCACACCTTCTTATGAACAGTACAGCTGTCATTTTTCACATCATACCCAAAATGTGGTTTTGCGCATCTGGTGCACAATGGCACGGTCACTGTGGGAAAACAACTGTTCATGAGCAGAGATCCCAAAATGCCTATGTTAAAAATTTGGTGAAAGAGTTCCAACACAGACTGTTACGAGTGAGTGTTGCCTTGTTTTCATGCACGCTCATAACGTCAAGCATTTTTAATATTTTCGCTCCAGATTGTCAACATTGCCATCTCTTCACATCTCCTTATGAATGGTCCAGCTGACATTTTTACGTGGTGCAGAATGGTGCGGTCACTGTGGGAAATCAACATTCAGGACACATTAATGAAATCACAGGGACATTGTTCATAAGCAGAGGTCCCACATGCTTTCATGAGGTGGGGTCACAAAAAGGCCATGTTGAAAATCTGTAGTGCGAATACCAACAAACTCCCGGGGCATTAGGGTTTCTAACCATAACATCCCACCCTGTACAGATTAACAGACATCAGGGTGTGCCTTTGGATTGTCAGCTGTAATGCTCACGCCATTGCACACACACCCTGCAGCCACTGACAGGCATCCAGGTGTGCCTTGGACTCTTCATCTCCAAAGTTCACCCGATTCTTCTATGCTGCACCCATTCCAACATACTTCTTTATGAAATGGGGTGAGCGTAAGGCTTGATGACCCAAAGGCACAATGTGACACTTGTCAGAGTCTACAGGGTAGGGTGAAGTGAAATGGCATTAGCATTATGGCCAGTGACCCAAAGGCACACCCCAATGCATGCCAATCTCTGCAGGGTGGGCTGGGGTTCATGTCAGTTCTATACTTCACTGCCATTCCTAGCATGCATCTCTCTAATTCTTGCACTACCAATGTCAAAAGCAGCAAGACAACATTTAGCATTGACAAATGCTTGTTTTGTTTCTGATACTCAAAGAGTAGGTGCAGTGCAGTTCTTGAAGCAGAGACCATAAGTGACACACTGGGAGAAGCAGTTGCTGTGTTTTTGTTCAGCAGGCTGTCATACTTGATGAGATTTTGGTTTTTAGACTTACAAGTGTACTGTGATATAACACCTCAAGCACATCTCTAATAAATTATAGGTAGTGTTCTTAAAGAGCAGGTATTCACAGTTTTTTTTTACAGGTTTGCAGCAGTCCTGCCTAATAAAGAATTTTACCATACTTGCAGTGTGTTGTTTCTTTACTGTTTTGTTTTAAATCTACTGTGTCCTCACGTGTTCTGTTAGTTTTAGCCATACAATGAAACGACTCGGTTTAAAAAAATCACCACCGCCTGGAACATGGACTCTCCAGTAAAAATGACATCAATTAAAGATGGAACCCCTGTGGATTCTGCAGGACGGCACTATGTGCATGTGCTTGGTTAGTGTGGCACTGCTACATGCTCATCCCTGTTAGGGTGACTGACAGCTATAAACACTCACACAATAAATATTACTGTGTACCTAGGAGCTGTCAGGGCAGGGCACTGCTCACGGGTACCCACCCACCGCAACCTGCCTCAAATCATCATATCTTGCATACCTTGCACTAACTTTTGACAGAATGACCGTGCTGAAATGCTTGCATGTTATTGCTTGTGCTGACATGATGTGATACCGAAACATTTAATGTTTGTCGGTCAATGGTTGTTTCGGGATATCATTTGTTGGCAAAGCAACCCAGACAGTAAATTGCAGTCGGGCAGTAGATTGTCAGCAAGTTGCCAGTTGGGCAGTAGTACGGATCCCATTTTGATACCTTAAGCTCTCCATCCATCTGAATGCAAGACCGGTATTATGTAATCAACTCTAAGATGTCCAGCTCATTCTGAGGTGATTCCTTAAGTTTCTACATGGCATTGTACCACCACTTCCAGCCACTGAAAATAGTTTGAGAAATTCTCACCCTCTCTGCAGGTGGTAGGTCACAACTAAAACAGAAGGGGCCAGATCGTCAAAATTTTACACAAATAAGGGGCGCGCTCCATGCCTGACCATATGGTGGCTAGCTGAGGAGGTGTGTGGAGGGTTGCGCTAGTTGCTGTAGGCAACCATAGCACTGAGGACACTGGTGAGGTGATGGGGGATGCTTGGCAGCACTGTGGGTGGGTGGGGCTGCTAGATGGCAGGGAGTGGGGCTTTGTGACAAGCAGCACCATGGATCATTGTCGGGGAAATCACTGGACCCCAGGGAGTGTTGCAACTTTTACCACTGGCAGGCAATTGGGAGGGCACTAGCACCAGAGATTGTATTTGAGACATATGGGCAGGTGATCATAGGGAGGGGGGAACCACTAGCACCAGAGATTGTGCTTGTGTCATATGGCCTGGCAATCATAGGGCAGGGGAACCACTAGTACCAAGGACTGTACTTGTGTCATATGGCCTGGCAATCATAGGGTGGGGGAACCACTAGTACCAGGGATTGTACTTGTGTCATATGGCCTGGAAATCATAGGGTGGGGGAACCACTAGTACCAGGGATTGTATTTGTGACACATGGTCTTGCAATTGGAAGGAGGGGGGACCACTAGCACCAAGGACTGTAATTGTGACATTTGGGCTGGTGATTGGGGTGGACCACTAGCATCATGGATATCTACACCACTGTGGGACCAGGCAATTGAGGGGGTGGCTCAGTGCTAATCTGCCTTGCTACCCATGTAAATGATCCCATAATGGGCATGCAAATGGTCCCTTAGCACCTTGCATGCCCAATGGGCTCATTTCCATGAGTCTCTTTGAATATTGCATAAATAGCACTCCAACACTATCCATTCTGGTAGTATACTTCTGGAGTCCTGTTGGGGCAGTACAAAGTGGCTTGGTGCTGTGCTGACATAGCCCTTTATTCAGTCAAATAGTGCTGTTGTGCTATTTCACTGAATATAGCATCTTCAGGCACCCAGGCAATTGCAAGGCACTGCACAAATTTTGACACTCTGCTTTGTACAAATTTAAATTGTGGGCCTCAGGTCTTTTCTACTCTGTAGGGCACTATAAGTGCTCTCTATCATTATGAAACAGTCAGTTCTGTGCAGTTAGGTTATCCTGTGCATAGAGATTTTATTACATCCAATTATACCTCCTAGACTTTCTTCTAATCTGTAAAGCTTCTCACCATTGGAGCTCTTCTATTCTTGTATCCTGTGAATGGCTTGACCAATCCAGCTGTCATGTGTGTCCTCCCCAGAAGCAGTGAAGGTGGTGCCAGAGAATATATGCAGGTTTCTATACAGACTAGTCTTGTACGGTGTCAGCAGCAGGTCTGGCAGATAGCAAATGCAGTAGCAGAGCATCATTCTTAATCAGGTCTCTCACATCCTGAACAGTCTTTTCCTTGGCTGACAGAAGGGATTGAAACTTCTCATATCCAGACAGTCCATTGGGGTACTCAAGGGGAGGATCTTGGCTATTACACTCCATTGAGGAGCCATCCTTAACAGATGGCACCTAATCTGGAACCTTTAAGGAGACTGTTTCATTGCAGCGTCCATATGCACATTTAAAATTTGCTAGGCAGAGCTTTAAATTCACCTTATAACAGTCACTTTCAATTTGACAGCAGTTAAAATGTTTATTATATGATCTTTGTTGCCCCTATAGGGATTCAACAAACAAGAATTGCTTTACTGAGGTCTATGTCCTCTGTCATATACCAAATGAGCAATTTCTCCTGTTCCAGTCCAATTGTAGTATTGGGGTGGGGCATTTTCGGTAAAGTCACAGAATGTGGGACTATTAGAGTGATGTACATGAAATAAATCCCAGTGATGGCTGCAATGTAAGTCCTGGGCACTTGTGGAAGACTCACCTATACTAAGAGGGGGACAGTGTGGGTTCTTGAGGTTGAATACTTAGGGGTATCTAAAGTGAACTGCACAGAGCCTGCACCTGGAGTAGTCCATGGAAAAGATCTTCTGATACGCAGGATGTGCCCCTCCTTCCTGAAAATAGCAGCAAATCCCATGGCCCATACTATCCTATCCCACAGTTCAGTGACCCCAATACCTATAACACACTTGGAGTAAAATGCAAAAACAGAACATGGTTATTACAGGGCTGGGTAATGATAGGTGAAATGCAAAGGATGGCAGAAAATGTAATAACCAATAAACAAAATGCAATCCCATACTGTCTCACCCTCACTGACTGTCCCACACTCCTTGGTTTACCACGTTACATTATTCACCCCCAAAGACACTAAGGGGCTCTCTTTTTTTACATTTGGTGGGTACCACACCAGGTATTACATTGCAGGCCCACAAACTTTGTAGCAGCCAACATGGGGGATGTTCTGACTTGCACTTTCAAACATTTTAATTAGTAGTAGTAAGCAGTAGTTTTATTTCTAATGGCAACCTTCTCTGGAGGTCTATGATGCCATACAATAAAGTGCAGGAGTGAGAACACAATGCACAAATAAAATGCAGACATATTAAAACTCAAACAGTTAAGAAAGATACAAATTTAGCTGAGATGGTAACCATTATAAGGTATGTATTATTCCCAAAGGACTGGGTTAAAAAGATGTGTCTTCAGACCCTCTTTAAGGCTCCAGTAAGGGGCTTCCCTAAGGGGATTGGGAGCCAGTTCCAAAGCACTGGGCCAGCCGCCTCAAAGGCATTGATCACCCACATTTTTTTACTTGGCCATCAGCACAGAAAAGAGACCCACCTAAGTAGAACAAAGAGAGTGTGAGGGCAAATAAAAATACAGCAGATCTGAGAGGTAGCCAGGACCCAACCATGTAGGGCCTTGTAAGTTAGTAAACCAAATTTAAAAGTGATATGCCACTGAACCAGATGCCAGTGCAACTCACACAGCATCGATAAAACATGACAAATCATCAAAATCATGGCCAGTAGCCTGTATTCTGCTGCAGCTGCAAGTGCTGTAGAGTACCTTCATTGACCCCAAGGAAGCGAACATTGTAGCAGTTGTGCCAAGATATCGTAAACACATGCACTAGTGTTGCCAGATGCTGAGGGTGGGAATACAAGATCTAATCTGGCAGATGTTCCTCAGACAGTAAAAGCTACTCTTGACTCCTGCCCAACACCTTAGCCTCAATTGTCAGACACTTGTTCAGAATGACCCCCAGATTTTTTACCCTTGTGGCAGCTGTATGCTTAGAAGAGTCACGTAGAAGTCCTATCTCCTTATCATTATCCCCCTAGTATCTGGATCAACTACTAATACTTTAGTCTTGTCAGGGTTGAGTCTCAACCAGCTCAATGACATCCAGTCCTCATTCTTAGCTAAGCATTTCTTAAGCACTTCCCTGAAACATCCTGGGTGCAATTGACAGATACAGCTGTGTATCACCTGCATAGTAGTGAAACCCACATACATACTATCTAATGATCCTCCTAGAGGCAACATATACACATAAACATAGAAACTGATGGCAGATAAGGGCTATCTGTCCCATCCAGTCTACCTATTTCCATTGTGATCACTTATGCTGCAGACTCTTGGTCTACAGCACTGTTTCTTCCACTGCCTTCCATTCCTCTATGATTCCCTTGTGCCTATCCCAGGCTTTTTTGAATCCTACCACTGTTTTTGCCCTCACTGCCTCCCCTGGAAGGCTGTTACAGGCATCTACCACCCTTTTTGTGAAGCAGTACTTCACATCTCTCCTTAACTTACCCTCCTCCAGCTACATATCATGACCCCTTGTTCTAAAGCAACCTTTTCTCTGAAAAACACCTCCCATCTGTACCTTATTCACCCACAAGAGGTATTTAAACATCTTGATCATATTAGGCCATATGGTGGGGTCCATTATTGTGTCATTTCTTTCCAGCAAATCGGGAACTACTTACTCTATGCAATGTTATGTAGTCTAGAACCTGACAGACCTTGTGCTAAAAGTTCTACACAAGAAACCCTGCAGTTTTCTGTCACAGCACATCCAAATTTACCTGGCTGTCAACCAATGTTGTCACCATACCCATTAAATATTTTCCGGCTATAATTTCAACAATATTTGCCTAATCTGGGCCAAAGATGTCTCAAAATGTATTGAAATATACCCAAACATGTATTGAAATGATTAGTGAAAGCATCATGCAGCTTATATATGATACATGGTAGAAAATGTGTTTGAAATGCACAAAATAATCCTTGCATTTTATCTTTGACGTAAGCATTAAATTGTTTATAGATTCCAGAAGTCTTGCCCATCTAGTGCATATTATACCCTAAGATTTTCCTCATTGATCATGCAAATGGCTAAGGTGCAATAAACAGCCATACTGTATCTCTATTTTGATAAAATTTGTGGGTCAAAACATTACCCCACCCCCCCAACTTATCTATCATCAGCAATAGTCATGGTTCATTATAGCTATAAATATGTTCCATTTTAACTCCATGCAAAGTATTGAATGATAAATGTATGATATTTTAAATTAATTTCTTCCTAAATATTCATAATAGCATGTGTTTTCATGGCAAACAACATATTTTCCTTAGAGGCAGCATTGTACAATAAGCTGTAGTCAGAGCCGATACAGCTGCAGCAAGCTTGTAGGAGCACCACTGCCATGGGAGAACAACTGCTGCTGAATGCTTGTGAATGCCACACACAATATGGTGGTCACAGCCGATAGGGCTGTGAAGCACTACCAAGTGACATAAGTTACACATGTGCATAGAAATCTTTCAACGCCCAGGTGTAACTTGGCCAAATGTTGGAGGTGTTACACCAGATTTTCAACATGGCCTTTTTTGGACTCCTCCTCATGTACAGTGCCAGTGTCATTTTGTTCAATTGTCCTGAAAGTTGATTGCACAGACCAAACACGCTATTCTGTGCCACAGGTGTGAAAACAGATTCTGGGCAGGTTGTGGAAAATGACAGTTGTACTGTTGTGAAGGAGGTATACATAAATGGCAATGTTAAAAATGTGAAGTGAAAATATTAAAAATTAGCAATGTTAGGAGCATGCATAGAAAGTGTGCAACGCACGCTTATAACGTAATCATGTTTCAGAATTTTGTCACCAGATTTTCAACATGGCCTGTTTTGGACCCCTTCTCATGTACGGTGACAGTGTCATTTTGTTCAATTGTCTTGAAAGGTGATTGCGCAGAGCCAATGTGCTATTCTGCACCACAGGTGTGAAAACATGTTTCAAGCAGGTTGTGGAAAATGGCAGCTGTACTGGTTTGAAGGAGGTGTGCAAAAATGGCAGTGGTACAAATGTGGAGTGAAAATATTAAAAAGTGGCAGTGTTAGCAGCATGCATAGAAACTGTGCAATTCACACTTATAACGAAGTCATTTGTTGGAATTTTGTCATCAGATTTGCAACATGGACTTTTTGGGACCCCACCTCATGAACAGCGGTAGTGTCATTTCACGAATCAGTCCCAAAAAGTGATTCTGTGCATTGACCATGAAATCTTCTTTCAGGACTGAGTAACAAAATTACAGTGACAGTGTTTATGAGGTGGGGTCCCAAAAACCACACGCTGAAAATTTGGGCCAAAAATTCCAAAAAATGGCTGAGATATCAGCATAAGTTGAAAATCCTATTGAATGGCTGTATAGCACACTTACCTTTAATTCTTCAGTTCGTGGTTGGGCTTTGAAGAGTGTAGATGTGTCCTGGTCCAGAGAAGATGACAGTTCTGATCTCCGGAGGTAAGTATGGGGTAAGGGGGGTGTGGGGAGGTGGGTGCTCAGTGGGAGGGTGGGGGGAGAGGGACGGTAGAGATGACAAGGGATGGTATTCAGGTTTACAGGGATGAAAAATAATGCAACAAGGGATTGTTTTCTAATTTACAGGAGAGAAACAAAAGAAACACATTTCAGCACACTGGGGTGGGCTCCCAGTGTGCCATATGAATGGGGACTATGAGGGACTGTTTTCTAATTTACAGAAAAAAAAATGAAAAACATTCTGGCACACTGGGGTGGGCTGCCTGTGTGCCCCATGAATAGGGAAGGGGGCTGCACAGGCTTCCAACATGGGGATTGGGCACCCCAATGTCGAGCATAATGTGGGGAGGGGTGCAGCAGGGATAGAATGGGACAATGAGGGACCATTTTCTACTTTTCAGAGACATAAAGTACAGTATTTTCAGACACAGGAGTGGGCTCCCAGTGTGCAACATGAACTGGAGGTTGTAGTGCAGGGACTGGCATTGTGCCATTTGCAATGTGGTGGTACCCACAGAACTGTGCATACGCACATGTTCATGCAGTGGAATGCAGAAGTAACAGCCGAAATAGTGTGGCTATTATTCTGTATGCCAATTGTGGCAGTGGAGGGTTAAGCTCCATTAGACTTTCGGAAGAAGACTTCCAAAAGTCCAACAGAAGCTGTTGTGAAATCAGCCATTTTGATGGATTAGTGGTGTAAGCAGCCATGGCAGACTGCTACCAACCTTTTTGAAGTTTCAGAAGAATCATTCTGAAACTCCAAAAGAGAAGCATTCCAAGGCCTGTTCTGGTAGCTCATTTTTCTGAGCTGTCTCAAAATGGCTGCAGGCTCCGCCTACGCAGCCATAAAAATAGCACATAAAGTCTTTCTGCAACCATCTTACAGGGATGTTCTGATGTCTCAAATGATGATAAATTTAAATTCAAACAAAAAGAAGACAGGATAGGAACATAATAAAAAGTGCATGTCCCTAGCAACCACCACATTTTCCGAGCAGCAATACTTAATATATATGGAATATTGCAAGCATAGCAATGGCATTGTCAACCATGTAGATTTTCAGGAAGTGACATTAAATTGGTCTCTGTAAGATGAGCTTTTTTAATTGACTTCAATGTTGTCTCCTAAACCTTGTTTTTTTTACTTTCAGCATCCAGTGTATAAGTATTAGAAAGTTAACCCAGTATTGAGCCAGCCAGTTGAGGCACATAAATAGGGATAGTAGTAAAGCTTGGAGGCTTTGGATTTGACCAGTCAACAAAAATGGAAAGGGACCTGGGGGTAGTCTTATCAGATGACTTAAAGGTGAGCAAGCAATCTGAGAGGGCAGTAAGGAGGGCTGGGGGGATACTGGGATGCATAGGGAGAGGCATCACCAGTAGAAAACAAGAAGTTGTTATCCCTCTGTACAGACAGGTGGTGAGACCCCATCTGGAGTACTGTGTGCAGTTGTGGAGACCCAGTCTCCGCAAGGACATAGACAAGATGGAAGCTGTCCAGAGGAGGACAACTAAAATGGTGCAGGGTCTGCACTGGAAGACATATGAAGAGAGACTAAAGGAACTTAATATGTATAGCCTTGAGGAAAGGAGGAAGAGGGGGGATATGATAGAAACTTTGAAGTTCCTCAAGGGAATCAAAAAAGTCCAATAGGGCAGCATCTTTCACAAAAAGAGGTGTGCAAGAACAAGGGGACACAATTTGAAGATAGAGGGGGTGGCTCAGAGGTAATGTAAGGAAGTATTTTTTCACAGAGAGGGTTGTGGATGCATGGAATGGCCTTCTGGAGGAGGTTGTGGAGTCAAAAACAGTGGCTGAATTCAAACACACAAGGGACAGCCATAAGGCAATTCTAGGGGGCAGGGGTAGAAAGAAGTAGGCTGCTGATTAACTAGGATCTGCAGCTTATCCATTAGGTAGGGAAATGAGCAGACTGGGTGGGCCAAGCGGTCCTTATCTGCCATCATATTCTATGTTTCTATTCATGCAGAACCAATATGGCCACACTCAAAGATAGTGACGAAGACCCGGAAAGCCCGTGTCAATCATCCAAGATTCACAAGAAATCCAGTTATAGAACTGGTTTGCATTGTTATATGCATCTAGACTCAATCAAGAAGGAGTCCACTCAACTGTTTACATGTGTATGGTGGGATAAATACCGTGAATGTGCTCAAACATGGTTGAACTTGCATGGTGATGATCAATGCATTGCTGAATCATTTCAATAGCACCTGTTAAAATAATTTGATGACATCCCCTGTGACGCAGGGTTTCATCCCACCTCCTATAGGCATTTTATAGACAAAAAGTGCGTACAGAGTACAAGAAAATGCTGTGCTCAGCAGTCAATATTACAGGGGAAACAGGATGATAGACAGCCTGTCTCTTCTAGCACCAGTTCCACACCTTTGCCCAGCCCCAGAAAGAAACTTCAGTCAAGATCTGGCCTCCCTTTCCATGCACCTGGACCTGTTCTTCCTGCCATCTGCATCATATGCAAGAAAAGGGACCAATACATTACTGTGGCCCATAACCGCAAGAAGGATCAACTAGTCCAGGCAGAAACTATAGATGCAGCAAAGTTAAAAATAGTTACAGAGTTGAAAGAGGATCAGAGCATTGTCATTCATATACAAGAACAGAATTGTGTGTCAGTGAAAGTCCGGTACCATAAATATGTTGCAGAGACTACACAAGATTTTTGACAAAAGTCATCAGATAAGGAGAAGCCTACTTGTGCTGAGCAGATGTACAGCAAAGCTTACAAGATTTTATGTGCCACTGTCATCCACTAGAGGCTCATTGTGGACCAAGAGGTGTTGTGGATGACAAGACTTACCCAGGTTTTCGCTGAGCTTGTAAAAAAGCATGAAGGTCTTGATTCTTCAAATTACAGGTAAGAGATACATTGTATAAGCAGACATTTTCATAATCACTTGGACACAATCATTGTAGACAGAACTAAAAATTTAAGCATCGCACTATTTTTTTTAATCTTTGAGTTTGTAGTAAGTCCCGAATACAATAGTAAAATCTAAACTTAAAACACAGTAGCAAGACTCTTGCTTTCACTACAAATAATGTCCCTGTGGAGAACCCTGTTTTTAGAAATGATGCATGTTTTTGTATTACAGAGTTGTTAGACTGAAATATCTCCTGAAATGTGACTTCCTTCAGCTCACCTTTCATGCACCACAGGAATATTAGTGACATGGTGTTTGTTGACACACTGTCAACAAGTATGCTTATTGACAGACTTCCTTATCAATCAGAGGTAGGAACAGAAACAGACACTACAGAGACAACTCAGAGTGAAGAGTGAATTCATGCTTAACCACAAGCTGATCTGCCATCTCATAGATCATCAACTGCAAGTACACCAGCTCCTGATCTGCATTTAACTAGGACTCTGTGCAATGCCACATTGATCTTCAAGAGCACATTGAATAACAATCCTAGAAAGAGTTGTCCCTGGTGACCAACATCAATTGATTTGACTGTTGATGCTGCAAAATCTGTCATGCCAGTTGAACTTTATAATTTGATGGCCTGGATTATTGAAGTATCAGAGGCACCACCGCTGACTGGCTATGTTGATCTTCCAGATGATGTGGACCTTAAACTGATATCACTTTGCCAAGACATTGTTTTCCTTGCATCCAAGGGTCAAAAACAGACGCCTAAATCTCTTTGCCTTGAATTGACAATTTGACACTTGACAGGATCATCTCAAGTGGTCTCCATACTAAAACTGTGACATTGTGCATCTTGGAATACAGTGATTAGCCATGACACAAGCCTTGCTCAGCTACTGTTTGCTAAAGATTCTGTTAAGGTCCCACTGGGCTTTGCAAAGAAGAGTCCAACAGTTCTAGTCTGGGACAATATTGATTTCGGAGAGGAAATCCTCCCCAGGCATGGCACCACCCACCATACATATGCAATAATGCTGCAGAGCCACATTACTGAATCTACACCAACACCAAGCAGAGAACCACTGCCAAGAGGAGTCTATTCTCTTAAAGCACTCCCTAGTTTTGCGATATAGAGCAGTACCATCAGCACAAGAAGCAAGGTCCACAAAACCTGAATCATGATGCACCTGCCCTATTAGAGACTGATAAGTATGGATCGAACCTGGCACCAGCAATAGAACTGAATTGACATACATTTTTGTGAAGGCTCTCAATGCTGACTCATGCACACTTCCTAGTTGGACAGGTTTTCATACTGTTCTTCAACATGATTGTATTCTCAAGAAGTTAGCTATCCGTTACCTTCCAGCATGGAGGCATCACCAACAGAGATGTCTACTGTCAACACTATTCTGAAATGAAGAATTAATATAGTTGATCAGTTTGAACATATGCATGTAGTCTTAGTCTTTGACCAAACAATATATGCTAAAGCACAACAAATCCACTGGAAAGACAACAATTATACAAGACATTTGATAGTGAAGCTCAGTGAATTCCATTCCTGCATGTCATTTTGAGATGTCCTTGGCAAAAGATTTGAGGATGCAGGACTTTGTGATATATTAATAGAGTCAGAAGTTGTCACCCAAGGATCAATCCGTAGTGTTCTGAATGATCACCATTATAACCGGAGTATGAGAGCACACAAACTTCTGTATGAAAGCATGCAGTGTCTGAGAGTCCAGACTTTCCTTAAATCATTACCACTGGACAAAGCAGATGAGTTCCTAGAGGTCATCAAAAAAATCAAGATAGCATTCCCCATTAACTTATTTGATGTTCTGTGTTCAGCTAATGAATTCACCAATGTGGCCATGAAATATGAAGACTTTGTCAAGAGGAAGAGCCAAGAGAATCCAACATTTTCCTTCTGGAGCTCTTACATCAATGTGGTACAAATCTTGCTCCTTTTTGTGAGAGTAACCCATGGGTCTAACTTGGAGTTGAAACTTTCAACTATCTGCTTCATGATGCCCTCGTTCTTCTGATATGATCAGGTGAACTATGTCAGGTATCTTCCATCATATTGGCTGGAAATGGTTAACCTGCCCATCACACACCTAGAATTTTACAGAGAACTCAGCACTTGAGGACAGTGGACAGTCCAACATCAAAGTGGACATGGATTCTCTTCAATTGCATGGGACTGGCAATTGAACAAACCTGCAATAAAGATTCAAAAACAAAAGGTGGCTTGATTGGAATGACGCAAAACCGTGCAGCAGTTTATCAATGGATCTTGTCACAACATGAGAGAGCTGCTATAATGAGACAGTGTGAAGTGATGTCAGGCATGACTCCAGAGGTACGCAAAAGGAAAGATCTTGATAGCACAAGAATTTGGAATGATGATGGGCTGGAGAGAAAGGTTTGCCTGTTTGTGGATGACACCAAGATTTGCAACAGGGTGGATACTCCTGAGGGGATGGAAAGGTTGAGAAAAGACCTGGAACTGCTGGAGAAATGGTCACAGGTATGGCAGCTAAAGTTTAATGCAACGAAGTACAAAATTATGCATGTGGGGAGCAGGAATCCTTTGGTGAGTTACAGGTTGAGGGGAGCTGTTGACAGTATCTAAGGAAGAGAGGTACTTGAGGGTCATAATCACAGATGATTTGAAGGCTGCTAGACAGATGGCAAAGGCAGTGGGAAAGGCCAGTGGGATGTTGTGGTATATTTGAAGGGGACTCACAAGCCAAAGGAGGGAGGTAATAGTTCCACTGTACAAGACCCTAGTGAGACCTCAACTTGAATATGGTGTACAGTTCTGGAGACTACACCTTCCAAATGATATTGACAAAACAGAGATGATGCCAAAGAGGGAGACCACAATAGTGAAGGGATTACATCACAAGCCTTATGAGAAGAGAGTGAGGGACCTCAATTTGTGCACTCTTGAACAAAGGAGGAAGAGAGGTAATCCGATAGAAACATTCAAGTACTTCAAGGGCATTAACAAGGTGGAAGGGGACAACATATTGCAGGTGAATAGTGGTATCAGAACAAGAGGACACGACATGAGACTGAGGGATGGTCGCATAAGGGGAAATGTCAGGAAGTTCTTTTTCATGGTAAGGGTGGTGAATGCATGGAATAGCCTGCCCCAAGAGGGGTGGCAGCCCATACAGTGGTGGGTTTCAAACATGCCCAGGACAGAAACAAAGGAATAATAGAGATAGGAAGAAAAAGCTAAAGCCAATGACCAGATAGGGTCATTGGATGCTTTGTTAGGCAGCTTAAAAGGGCAGACTGGATGGGTCTAGTGGTCCTTATCTGCTGACAGCATCTATGTATCTATGAGACAGACATAATGAGCATTCTGTTCTCTACTGAATGCATGAGTAATTATTTTGATGCTCCTCTTGTGGGATTGATGTGTGTTTAAGTTCAGGTGTTGTTGCTACCACTGAGATTACAAATGACTTGCTAGCTGTCCAAGAGAAAGGTGAAATTGTACTGATGGACTTCTTGAACCAAAGACTGCTTTCTGCTACTCAAGACAGTTTTTTTCCCATCAAAAGCCAGAAAATGAAAACATTCAGTGATCAAGTTAAACCAAAAACAAAAGCAAAAGTAACTGGCAAAGATGTGATTTTTCGTAGTGACAAGACACTCTTTGCAAGACTTCTTGAATTAGTTCAACATAGGGGAGCTGATTTCAGGGAAATCTTGCCCTACTCTTTGGGAACAGTTTCCTACCCTCTTACTAGTGCTGAAGGTAATGTGGCAAAAAACAACAAATCAGCTCTGCTTGATCTTATGCAATCCAAAGGTGGAGACTGCCTTGTTGACCATGTTCCAGAGAATGGTGCAATAATCTTTGATGGAATGGCTGTCATCCAAGCACTACGTGATGTTCCTTCAACAGTTGGTGAGCTTGCAGACACTATTTTACTGTACATGGTTAAATTTGCAACAAAGTACAAGCATATTTGTTTGGACTTTGTCACAGATCAGTATACCGATGTGAGCATAAAAAATGTGGAAAGGTCCTGCTGAGCAGCTGGTGGCTCACAAACTATACAAATCTATGGAAAGGAGCAGAAACCCCCCAGTCAGTGGAATAAGTTTCTTTCTGATGGCAACAATAAGGGAGCACTTCAGAAATTCTTGTACACTTAAGGAGGGATGCAGATTTGCTGTAGGCAATACATCACTCTCTCTTCATAGCCCATTGAGAGGAGTTACACTGCCTGGCTGTGCAGGAGGGTTCAGTGACAGGCAGCACTGTTAATTAATTAAGATGTGACCATGAAGAATATGACACACATGCTGTATATTTCTTGCCAAGGACTACCTGAATGTGATAATTATGAGCACGGATATAGATGTTGTAGTCATAGGAATCAGTCTGAAGTCACAACTGCCAGTCAATTTTTATTTCTTCACTGGTGTTGGGAATCAAATCCACATTATTGATTTGGAGAAAATCACTTCAGTTCTAGGCCTGAAGGTATGTACCTTCCTTACTGGACTCCACACATTCACAGGATGTGATTCTATAAGTGCCTTCTTTGGGAAGGGAAAGAGAAAGGCATTTGCTGTGGCATCTGTGAGTGAAGAGTTCCTTAATGCTTTCACAGACCTTTTGAAAGACTTTACATTGCAGAAATCAAGCAGCCCATAATACAAGTACAGGGGTAAGTAGTGTGCAAATATAGAACTGCTATAGAGCAGGCTCTAATACATCCCAATGGTGCGCCATCTGATGAATGAAACTACAGGAGGGGAAACATAATCATGGCATATCCTGCAACACAGTTGTAAACAAGAGAGTAGCGGGGAAGGTGTGTCCAGCAAAACAGGAAAATTGAAGAGCCAACAAGCTGAGGCACAGACTACAAAGGTAGAGGTGGAACATACCTGTCCAGTGAGGCTATGCTCCATGGAGCACTAGTGAAAACAAAAGCACAGCACCCGGCCAAAACACGGCTGCACATAGGTAGCTAAAAGGAGAATGAATGGTGATCCCCAAAAGAGCTACTGACATGAGAGTGCACACATAGAATGCAAAGCCAAACGGAAACTCCGACCCACAGGAGAGACAAAACGGAGCTGTGCTGCCACCATCAGGAGTAGGCACTAGCAGCTGGGCAGGCAAGATGGCATAGGGGAACAACACCAATCCCATAAGGGCAGGAAACAGGGAGCAGTGGTCAGAATGGAGAAGGGTGAAAACAGAGGATCCGCACAAGGATCCACTGCAGAAAGCATAAGGAGCGACAACAGAGGTATGGAGAGGGGAGGGAAGTGGGGTCTAAGTGTAGCGGCCCACGTGTGCTCTTTCCACAATGCAGAAAGACCCAGACAAAGGTAGAGAGCCCCCACATGGAGCCAACCTCAAGCAGAAAACCCAGCAAGGTGGAAAATGAGCTGTGTAGCGGTCAGTTCTTGCAATGGAGCTCACAGTGGGGCAAAGTGGAAAACTGAAAAAACACGGTGGATGCAGAGTCCATGAGAGCAGTAACGTATGGCCCACCATGGAGAGTGCAGCGGGATGGCAATAGAGGAGTCGGCTGCAGTTGAGAATGAGCAAGGTAGGGACCATACAGGCAAGAGGGTGCAGCAGAGAAAAATGAGAAACAGAAGGGGAAGGGAAGGAGGATCAGCCCACATGCCACATAGGAGCCCAGAATGATGCAGTTTCACAACGTGCTATGCAGGGGACTGATGAAGGTGGCTGGCCCTTAAGGAGAATGTGGGAGGAGCTATTTCCCCACATTGAACCTCGGGCTTTAGTCCTCCCACTATGGGCATGGGGTAATACCTTGACCTATAGTTACTACCAAAAGATAGATATAGTAATTTATTACACATTATCTGTTAGACTGATTTTTACAGAAACTTTTCATGAATAAAACGCCCCAGTAGGGCAAGATTTTTCATTCTTTAGCACATGTTATTGACAATAATTACTTAAGATAGTTTTCACCCAACTTCGCTATAATTTGCAATATTTTTTTCTTGTGTATGACTTCAAAGTTTCCCAGTTCATTCAGTCTTGCCTTTATTATACTTCCATATACATTACAATCATTTTTAGCTAATTTGGGCCTTTATAGGGCAAATACTAATGGAGTTATGGACAAGAACCCTTCATTGGTATGGTGTTAGAATTGGTTGACAGCCAGGTAACTTTGGCTGTTCCATGACAGAAAGCATCAAGGTTCCTTGTGGAGAACTTTTAACACAAGATCTGTCAGGTTATTAGCTATATAAATCTGCAGAGTAAGCTAGTGCCCCTGTTGCCGGAACAAAACTCATTTTCTAGGCACATATCTCAGTTCAGCATATGGCCTATATCCCCTTGTTCCCTCCTCCCCTCCAGTGTGTACATATTGAGCTTCTTTAGTGTCTCCTCATAGGACTTTTGATGCAGACCCTACACCATCTTGGTAGCCACCACCTGGACTGCCTCCACTCTATGTCTTTCTTGAGATGTGGTCTCCAGAACTGGACACAGTACTCCTCATGGGGTCTTACCAGTGACCTACATAGGGGAAACATCACTTCTCTCTTCCTGCTGGTGATACTCCACCTATGCACCTAAGTATCTTACTAGCTCTCCTGATTCCCTTGTCACATTGTCTGGCCACCTTTATATCATCCAATATGATTATCTCCAGGTCTCTTTCCTGCTTGGTCATTGCAGAGATCTTTCCCCCAATTTTGTATTCCACCCCCAGATTCCTCTGGCCCAAGTACATTATTCTGCACTTTTTTGCATTAATCCCTAGCTGCCAAACCTTTGACCACTACTCCAGCCATTTTTTTTTTGTAATTGATCATCTTTATTGTTTTCAACAACAACACCACTCAACATACATAAGCTGGAAAACATAGTTGAGAGTGCGAAATGGAGCAGCATAGAACAACCTATAGTTAACTCGCCCTTACAATTGAGGAGTTAAATATTCTCCCCCCCCCCAAGGCTACACACATACACAATCCTAATTTATCACTCCTGAGGTATTCTGGGCACCAGGCCTCCACGCCATAAGGAGCGTTTCTAAGGAGCTCCAAAGGGACGTATATGTTTTCAATACTCCAGCCATTTTAAATCTTGTATCATCCTTTGCACCCCCCCCCAAGATTATCCACTCTATTGCAGATCTTGGTGTCATCCACAAACACGAGATGAGAGGAGTGACCCAGGGGAACACCACAGGGTAGTGACACTGGGAGTGAGGAGAAACTCCTTGTCATAACTCTCTGTGCCCTGTTCCTGAAGTAGGACTCAAACTAGCAGATGACTTTGCTAGTGAACCCTTTGTACTGCCTCAGCTGATCCAACAACAACTCATGGTCTACAGTGTCAAAATCTAAGGACAGATTGTGGAGCATGAGAATAGACCTTCTTATCTATCCTTCACCATAAGAAGATCATTATGCACCCTATCCAGTGCAGTCTCAGCGCTATACTTAGACCTAAAGCAAGAATGGAGAGGCTTCAGTTAAAATGAACTCTATTTGAATTCCAAACAAAACACAACTTTCCAAGTGGCCTATTGCAAATATTCAGTCTGGACTCCTAAGAATAATGGCTTAGTCTGACCCCAGGACTAACTATGTCCTCTTGGCCTTCACTACCTATCTATTACCCCATATGTCACAAGGCCAAAACCCTGTATGCATACTCACCATTCAGAAGTCTTTGATGTGTACAGGTGCTGACCATGAATAAAGGCTGGTAGCATTTTTGGATTTACCACTGCAGCTGGTGGACTGAATATTAGCTATTGGTATCCTTTTGCACCTGAACTGTCCTTTTGCTGGATTCAACCTGCTTGAGCATCAACTGAAAAAAGGTGCCAGCCTATCTGACCCATCATTCACCAGGAACTTGCCCAGAAACAGAAACACATACACACCTCCAGTCAGAAACAACTGCTCAGGAAGTAGGCAATTATTGGCACTGGTTAATCTTGACTAGCTTGCTCAGTGTACAAGTACACAGGATCTTTTTGCATAAATTACCTTTCTGTCATTGGCCTGACCACTGGTTCTGTTTGCCTCACAAATCTCTGTTGTAGTTAGAAAAATCCTGTAAAGAAGTCTTTGCAGACCTTCAGAGCAGGTTTCTAGCAGCTCTCTGCCTTCCTCATTATAGCTCCATCAGAAAACTGTCTCTCTGGTTAAAAGAAAAACTGGTTTCTCAGTGCTGAGGCCTATCGGGGCACTGACAGCATGCTTTTCCTCTCTCATAGCTGAACAGCAACTCAGACTCCCAGCCCATGAAATGCTGTATCATCTCACATACAGAATCTGGATGCTTTCATCTCATTAGTTCAGCTTGCACATGCTGTGCAGAAAAATGCAGCATACATCCTCTGCAAGCCCTGAGCTAATGATTGCTTTGCCTTCCATCTACTGACCCCCACCATCTGAGAAATCTCTAGGGGTTGCTGCTGTGTCCAAGCTCCATGAGATGCTTATTCACTTCTCTCTTTGTTCTGCTGCTTACATTGGGACCAGAAACATCTCCCATATGGGCACTGGCCAGTTGTCGCTCTGCTGTGGCAGTAGAGCCTCTTTCTCAGCCAATCTGTATCTATTCCTGTGCCTAGAGGCATGTTCACACTCAGTCCCAGTGCCACTGCCTGTCCTGGGACTACTGAGAATTGTTCCGCTCTGTGGCACTGTGACATGGAAAAAGAAGAGCTCTGCAGTGCTGATATCTGCACTTCCCACTAGCAAAGCCCTGGGATCAGGAAAGCAGGAGGTGTTTATATTTATTTTACAATTTATTAACCCAGGATAGCTCAGCTAAGAAGCAACATTTCATTTCCAGTGGGTCCTGCTTCTACCCATTTGAACCGATGGTTGTTTTTTTGTCTGCTGACTAAACCAGAAGTGGCACAACACCTAATGAAATCATACAACACTATATAAAGTACTTTCCCACACTCTAGTCCTCTTTATGAACTTTTACCTGTATTGTTTATGATTTTTGATGATGATTAAACAGAAAATCTTTGATTTAATTCTGTACAAATACATGCATTGGCTGTTACTGACAAAATGGTTGACACTAAAGAAAAACTTGAAAATAAAAGTGAGTAAGGACCTGAATGAATGAGGATATGATTCCACTATCACAAAAGGGAAAGGATATTCATTCCCTCCCTTGCTCTCAGGATTGATGACTCCCTCGTCTCTGACTCTTCTGCTGTTGCCTATGCTTTTAACTCTTACTTCACCTTTTTTCTCTTTCTCATTCCTTCCACCCCCACCCCTTTCTTCACTCACTCTGCCTTCCCCCTCTCATTTTCTTTCTCTTCTACCATTCTCTCTGCTTCCCTTTAGGCCCTGCTTGCCCTAAATCCTCACAAAAGATGTAGCTCTGATGGCCTTGATGCTAAGCTTCTACTTCTCTCAGCTTATGCCATCACATTGCTTATAATCTTGCTCCTAGACCTCTTTTTCCTCTGCAACTGTCCCTGAAGCCTGGAAACAGGCTGCTGTCACACCTCTCTGTAAATGTGGTGATTCTTCTTCTCCTGGTAACATCCATCCTATCTCTTTCCTTTCCACCCTGGATTGGCTACAGGAACATCTTTAACTTTCTCAGCTGTCCTCCTCTCTTGTTTCCTCCTCATTCTTCACTTCTTTCATGTCTAGGTTTAGGAATACCACTCCACTTCCTCCTCCCTCCTCTGCCTCAATGACTCCTTCATCTCAGGTATGTATCAGGGACTGATCTCCTCTGCCATATTTGTTGATCTTGGTAAAGCTTTTGACAGTGCCACATTCCATCATGCTGAAGAAGCTTAAACCACTGGGCTTCTGACTCCATAATCAGTTAGATTTGTTGTTACTTTGAGGGAAGGCCTCCAGCTGTCTGGATAGGAAGCTCCTTTTCCACACCACTCCCCATCTGCTTAGGCATCCCTCAAGTGTCTGTCCTGGACCCTATTTTCTTTTCTGTATTCATGAATGACCTCCCCTCTGTCTGGTCCTCTTCCTCTATTCATTTGTGTCAGGGGATACAGTACTTTTTTCATCTGATCCTCTTCCTGTGGCATTACCTCACAGCTACAGTTAAATTTTGACAACATTCACAGCTTATTTCAGTCTAACTAACTATCCTTCAATGCCAAGAAAAAAACAGTTTCCGTGACTTCTTGCACCTAACAGAGACTTAGCAGACTCACCTCCCTCCCTTAATTTCACACCTTTGATGGTACTATGATTCAGGATGTATCCTCCTTTAAGTACCTCAGGTTCTTGCTGGACTGACATCTTGATTTCTTGGTGTATATTAATGCCATACACCATGAGATCAACCCAAGCTTGCTGCATTGTATGCGACAGTATCTCTCTTCCTGCTTGCCGAAAGATTGTCTTAAAGATGATGCTCTCTATTTTTGGCTATGGTGACGTAGTCTACAGAGGAGCTTCTAAATCCTCCCTTGCCAGATTGGACCCTCTTTTTCACATTTTTTGTTATTTTGCCTTAGACTGTTCCGCTTGTACTCACCACTGCTTACTCTGCTCTGGCCTTTTCACTCTCTCACTGGATGCCAGGCACCTTTCCCATTGTACCTCCTTTATATCCTAATTCTGGTTTGCCTCCCTTCCCCCATACCTTATGTGGGAGGGCAGATTGGAATGAAGGCACAGAAGACGAGAAAAGTTCTTTTAAAATTTACCATGGGACAATACACTTTATTGAATAAGGACTCAGAGACACTAGACAAAGAAATAAAAACAGTTCAAACAGTGCATAGCTGGAAATTCTGAATTGCTTCCAGCACTTGACCAGTCAGGGTGATCCTGTGCTACTATAAAAATCTTTGCGTTAAGGGCTGTCAGCTCCCGCTCAGTCAGTAGCCTCACAGGGACAAACCCAGTATCTGGGGGTGGTCCTACCTGCAATTCTACAACCCATACTTCAGGTAGACAAATCACCCCTCCAGCTGCTCAACTCAGCTCTGGTCCAAAACCTCCCAGCCTTGTCTAGCACCTCTACTGGTCAGTCTTTCTGAGACTGTACCAACACTGACTACTCCCCTTCCATCAGCCAGTTTTCTATCTTGAAGAGGGCTGCATTTCTCCGCAGTCCAAATCTCATCTCATCTGCCAGACTGTGCTCAGCCAGCTCCTTTTTCAGTGCTGAAGATCATGTGATCTGTCAAGCATACCTTAACATCTGCTTAAATATTTACAACAATTTTATATATGGTTGTTTTATACAGAAACGTAAACAAAAACAGGAAACACAATCATAAAATAAGCCAAAAAGGAAACAGAGAGGAGAACTTGCAGGCAAGGAGTCCCATCTCTCTGGTTCCCAGACTCCCTCATGCTGGAGCTCTATAAAGCTTAATGATTCCAGCTGGCCTGAGCCCAAAGGACTCCATAAAATGGAGTCCAGCAAATCAAAAGTATATGGAGTCAGGCATTTCTTAAACATGTAATTTTTCATCCTAAACATATAGTAATGCATACAGTTTGTGCTCAAATAAACATTTCATTTAGTATCAAGAAAACACAGGTGAGACCAGCAATGTGAAACAAAATGCATTGCTAATGGATTGTTTGTGGCAGTTTGTAAATCATGTGTTTTATACATTTTATCCCTCAAAGAGCATCATTATTTCTGGTACGTTAATTACCCTCCATGTAAAACAAAAGGTGGTTTATAGTGGTTCAACTTCAGAGTTTTCTTATTAAATATTTATTAACGGTCAAAACACAGATTCATAGCATTTATGTGATTTGTTTTACAGGTACTGTATTTTATAAATGGTAACTCTTAACAGGGAAGAGATCAAGCACCAAAGTCCACAAGCTTTTCTTTCACTCAAACTGTGTTAATTCAGCTCTTATGACATAACACTTAGCTGTGTGTGTGTGTGTGTGTGTGTGTGTGTGTGTGTGTGTGTGTGTGTGTGTGTGTGTGCATGCATATGTGTGTGTGTGTGTGTAGGAACAGAAAGAAAATAATCAGAAAGAGCATTAACGTTTCTACCCTGGGTGATCACGCCAGAGAAGAAAACACAGAATATTAGAAAGGTTAGCATGGAAGTATGGATGCAGCCAAAAGGACAGGAAAGAAACATTGAAGGTTATCAGGCATGCTGTAAGCCCATTTTTGCACTAAAGGTTTCAGCTCTCAGCATGTTTTCATTTTATCTGGTACCTTATTGCAGCCTTGTTGCTGCATGGCTTTTAGTTTCTAGTCCCACCAGACATCATTCTTTATTTTTTATTAAACAAAAATAGAGTGGGCGGATGGGATGTAGGGGGTGGTGCTGCCGTTGGCTGCCGAGCTGTGCTGTAGCATCGGGGGTTGGCCTCTGCTTGCGGTGTTGGGGTTCCAGGTTCAGGTCTGGGTCCAGGCGCTACTGTGTTTTTCTTGCGCCTGGCCCAAAATGTTATTGTTTTTGCTTTTGCATCCCCCAGACATGCACCCCCCCGCGGAGTTTAGAATCCTTAAGTAGGGTGGTGCGGGGGGCTATTCCCCCGCGTGGGAGGGTATGGGGGAGGCAGCCCCCACACAGAAAGCAAGTATTTTTAGTCCCTGGTGCCATTTTTCTGTGCACCGGGGTTGTCAGGGTGGTGAAATTGTTTTTGCCGCCCTGACGTCGCTCTTCTGCATGTCGCCCTTTCATGGGCTCTGACATCACTTAGAACCCTGCCAATCTACTCTTCCTCTTCTGCTTTATATCTTAAGACTCTTTGTGTCTTTTCTACTTCCATCTGCAACTGTCCATGACTCTCTACCTCTTGACTTCCTCCCCATATAGTCCCCCCTTCTACCAAAACTCAATTTTAATCTACTGCACATACCTGTTGCATTGATTTGCATTACAGTGTTTATGATTATGCTCTTCTGATATACTGTATTGCTATATATGATTTCAATTTTTTGCAGTGTTGTAAATACGATTCAGTTTTCCACCTCTTGATCTATCTCCACTTCCCTTGCCTCTAAGATTCATCTGGATATAAGCTGTTATTAGCTCATGATGTCTTCCTGGTGAAACTTTGAAATCAAACAATCAATCAATAAGTTAAATAAAGATTCATTGCAAAACAATATGTTAATGAACATATTAGGGTTGAAGAATGCATAGTGGACAAAGTAAGGACATGAAAACTGTTATGGTTTGGCTTTTTGGGAGTCTTTATGAATCAGTGGTGTTGTGTTCCTTGGGGTTGTCAACTCTAATGCCCACCCTCTCCCCTGAGCAATCAAACATGATCTCTTGCTTGAAGAAAGCTATGACTGATACTGTTGGTTACATGTGCTAAAGCATTATTTTCTGCCTTCAAAGAGTATATCCCTATAAGGCACTGGCTTGGAGCTGTACCTTGTGCTTCAGACAGGAGACAACAGGCTGGGGAAGGGGGGAGGCATTAGGGTTGACAACTCTAAGGAACACCACACCACCGATTTGCAAGACTCCTGAGATGCCAAACAAAACTGTTTTTAATTTCTTTACTTTGTCAGCTTTGCATTTTTCAACCCTAATGTTGAATTAACTTTGTTTTTTTGTGATTATACAGTATATATATAAAAGTATATATATTATTTATAATAATAATGTTAGCTTACGTAGTATATTTTACCTGCATCCAGAAGTGCGTGTGTATGGTATGTCTTGCAGTGTTCATTCCACAGATACAAATTCACAAACATAGCCCATCAGTTCTACTGCATGAGTAACATCTGGAAACAGTTGCATGCTGTTTGTTTTACCCATTGATGGCTGTCTGTGGTTGCTTGCATGATCTTGTCCTATTGCTGGTTGGGGGGGTGGAGAGTTAGGGTTGGAAACCCTAACGCAGCATTTCCCTACTTTTGTGGGGTTAAGTTGAACCCTAACTGGTACATTTCTGCAGCTTTTTTTTACAGTGAATTTCTTTTCCTTTTGATATAGTAGAATCATATTGATTCAAGACCTGCACAATCAAATCTGGGTCTTGTGCCAAGGGAAGAGTTAATCTACCTGTGGAAATGCACAGCCCTTTGGGTCCTGCACTTCCATGAGACTAGAAATTGAAATGCATTGGGCCAAGAGTCCTTCTAGCTGTGGAAACACAAGGCTCTCTGGACTCTGCTCTTCCATGCAGCTTTTGGTGCAGAGGTGCTAGGCCCTCTGGACCTTTGCAAGAGAAGACTTCTCTTCATTATATTTATTTATTTATTCATTTCTTTATTTCAAAAGTTTCACCAGGACAGACATACTGAGGTGATAACAGCTCATTTCCAGATGCGTCCTGGGGGAAAGGGGAAGAGGAGAGTAATGTATAACAAACATAAGCAAATTACATGACAGGTATAAGGACTAGAAACGACATTAAGCTACAATCATATAATCAATTACACAGTATTTGTGAAATTTTATATGCAATTCATGCAAGGATGAGGAGGTGATAGCAACCAAGGGGGAACAAAGCTAGTACAATAAAGTGCAAAGTACAATAAGGAGCAGCAGAGAAAGCTGTCTCTAAGGTACAAAGGACAGCACAGATCCAAGGTGCTGGGGAATCTGGGGATAACAGAATGGCTGGCATGGGAGAAGGAAGGAGATGAGGTGGCAGGAAGAAAGAGGTATAGGGCAGCTATCAGGTACAATTGCAGGTGTGAGCCAAGAAGTCATGGAATAGGGAGGAGAGTGAGCATTGGGTAGAGGCAGAATGGATGTTCGGCAGGAGAGTATTCCATAGTTTGGGGAAACAGTGAGAGAGAGAGAGAAGCCTGGCTGGCTTATCCCTACTCTTGTCTTCATTTTCTGACTTATACACCTGTAGAAAGACTTATCCCCTTTAGCTACCCACCTGGATATCCTTTTGTCAGTTTGCACCTTTGCTCCCATTACTGCCTTTCCTGCTTCCTTCTGTTTTACTTTGTGCACCTCTCCTTCCTCCCTGTGCATTCCCTTATACTGAGTGAATGCAACTATTTTTTCCTTCACCACCTAGGCCACATCCTTAGAGATCCATAACAGTCTCCTTTTCCTTCTTCTTTTACTCACTTCCTTCATACAGAGGCTGGCTATCTAAATTATGCCCTGTCTTATTTTTCACTACTGTAGCTATACCCATCCCTGGCAATTCCCCCCTCCCATGAGGCAGTTTCTGAAACAGTCTCCCATTTCTTTAAAACCCATCCTACTAAAATCCAGAATCCTCATCCTTATGTGGTTTGCCTCTGTTTCTGTCTTAACATGAAACTGCACAGTATGGTGATCACAGGTACCTAGGATAATGCCCATTGTGACATCTGCAATGCAATTCCTGTTTGCAAGCACCAGGTCCAGCATTGCCTCATTGCTAGTGGGTTCATTGACTAGCTGCCTGAGAAAAGGCTCTTGTAGGGAGTCAAGGATGGTTCTGCTCCTTGCTGAAGCTGCAGTTGGAAAGTTCCACTCCACATCTGGTGCATTGAAAGTCACCTACTAGAGGCTGGCCTGCTGGTACAGTGGTAGTACTACCAATTGTGATGCCATTGACCCAGATTTAGGAACGAGCCCAGGGAGACAGCAGGCCAGCCGGGGAGAGAAGGCTTGAACATTCATAGGACAGCTTGCCTTCTTTGGGGAGGGTTCCAACTTGGTACTTCACTGACCTTTGGCGGAAGCTGGAGGCACAGCAAGTATAGAGGACCAGAAGAGGGGGTTGGGCAAGACAGATATCAGTGTTCATCACCCTAACATCAGGGTGCAAGCCTTGCCCTAGAACAGAGAAAATCAGCACTAGAGTGCCGAGATGACAGAGTACCGAAGTGGAGACCATAATAATTCACACCTGCTTGATCCTCTGGAGGTCCGATGAAACAGTGAAGTGTCTGGTTGTGTCGGGCACCACCTCATACCCACCTGGGGTGTATAGCCATGGCTCCATGGGGACTCACCAGAGGCCAGGTAGGTCATGAAGCAGGGCTACAGCAAGTGTGTGTCTCCTGAAGGAGTGGTGCTCTGGGGGAGGGGGGAGTATAAACAGAAATTTAAAAAAAAGTCACCTACTAGCATTGGCACACATGGCTTTCAGTACCTTACTTCCTCCCTCCCTCCTGCCTACTTCCATCCTTAACTCCCACCTGACTATGTTGTTATTTGACGCTCCCTTTGACCCACCTATTCCCTTTTTACCTTTTCCATTACATCTCTCCTTTACTCCTTCCTGCTTGCTTCCCTGATTTATATCCCCAAGTCTTGTCCTCACCCCTGTATTCTTGCATCCCTGATCAAGGGAAGTTTAATTCCCTGGTCACTAGATGTAATAGGTTAACCCACAAATGTGAGCTCTACAAGCTTGTGGACTGGCTAACCTTAGAAGGTAGACTTAAGTATCACACTTGCCTTCTTGCCAAAAAAATACTCCTGAGTCTAGCACCTAAAGGCCTCCACCCCCTTATCCAGCCTGTCCTACACAGAAGGGCTCCACGATGCCCTGCCAGTACCTCTCTCACTGTCCCCCCCCCACTATAGGACCTCTCTAGGGCAAAGGTCTTTCCGGTATCGGGCTCCCCTCTGGCTTAACAGCCTACCATCCTCCTTCTCCCTGGCCCCTAGTCTTGGCCTCTTTAAGACTGGACTCAAGAACCTCCTCCTTAACTCTGCGGCTTGTGGCTGTTATTGATACTCCTCCCCACCCTGAATCTCAAAAGGAGGGCTGCTGTAAACAGTACTAGTGCTAGTTGCAGAATAATATCCCGGTGCAGTAATGACATAATGTTTTGCTTTAACAATGACTACATACTCAGGTCTTACAAACTCACTGTATATAAACCCAGACTCAGGGCTCTGTTAATGACCATTTGAAGTTGTAACCTGGAGTATCTCTCAACTATTGACCTAGGATCTTCTCTAAGTTCCTGGATGCTGTTACCCTACAATGTAAATAATGTATATCCCTCTGAGCTGTATGATTTGTGTATAATTTCTGTCTAATGTAATATTTTAACCTTTTTTGTACTGACCTGGAGCCTTTGCAAAGGAGTCTATGACTCAAAGGATTGTAATTCTGATTTTTCTTCAATAAACAATAAACAAACTCCCATCTTGTCCTTTACTTTGCTCCTTCATCATTGGGGAGCAATAGTTGCTCCTTTAGTTCTACCACCTTGCCTGATTAGTTTAAATACTCAAAACCAAGCAGCATTTAAACTTCCTACTAAGGACTATGGTCAACTTCATAGAAGGATGCAGGCAGTCTCAGCTATAGAGGCCCATATCTTTTCAAGTTGGCTCCTAGTCCCCAATGTAGCCAATACTCTCTTTCATACAGTACACCTTCAACCAATTGTTCAAAGCCTTGGTGCAATGTTCTTTCATCTGCCTAACTGCATACAGGTAATATCTTGACAAATGCCAGAGTGCATCCATCTTGCTTGAGTCCCTTCCTGAGCTCCATGAAATTACCTTGTACTACTCCTAGCCTGTCTCATGTCAGATTATTTGTCCCCAGGTATAGAATAACATCTAGCTCCCTTCCGTCTCCTGCTATGCTAGTGATTCTCTGGATCCACTCTGCATCCTTCCAAGCTAAAGCACCTCACAGGCTCTTTACCTTCCTCTCCTTTCCTCCTCCACTCCCAAGTCTCTCCCCTAACATTAGAGTCCCCCATCAGAAGCTGGTGCTTCCTCTTCTGAGGGCCTCTTCCTCCCACCTTGGTGCCTCCCTTTTTGAAGACTCCCACTTCATCCCTTCCCACTGCCACATGTGCTTCCTCCTGGCTGACCCATCTTGCCACCAGTATAGCAAAGAAACCGTGCAGTGATACAACCTGAGGAGTATATACACTTCCCTCCATCCCCACCTTCCCAGAGCCCACCAAGTTCCAACCATTGTGCCTCTGCCCAGGCATTCTCAGAGGGAGCTGCAGCAAACCTGATGGGCAATGGGTGGGGCAAAAGGTTCTCTCATACATTTCAACAACCTCTGCTCTCAGCACAGAGAGGTGATTACAAATGGGACTACACCTCAGTCTCCAGAAAGAGTCCCAAAAGATTGCTGCTGCACACAAGTTGCACTGCACCACTTCCATGCTCCTTCCTTCTGTTACCTTAGTTCCTGTTGAAATGTCCCTGTACCTTACTGCCTCCTTTCTATGCCCATTTAATTTCTACCTCTTTCTCTACTTGTTTGAAAATGATTTTTACTACCTTAGGTAGGGTGTCCCTTGTGTTGTCTTTTTTAACTGTGATAACTTACTCTGGGTGTCTACTACTACTTCTAGTCCTTTTGTCTGAACACTGTTTGTTACCCTAGCCAAGACAGGATGTTTCCTATTTCCCATTTTATCCCTCTGACCCATGCCTACCTTATCCTGGTGCCTACTACTCCTTTACCCACTTGATGTTAACACACTATGTATATCTACCTACCCTGAAGTTGACTGTTTCAGTATACCAGAACACAGTGGAGTGCTATCTCCCACCTTGGCCTTGTGGTCCTTCTGCAGAACCTACTGCATATTAACTGCAGATGCCTGCAGACTCCTAGTACAGATTCTCCACACCTGCACTATTCCACTTACATGCTCATCGAAGTACCTACTCAACCCTAATAATGGGGGAATTACTATGCATCTATAAGGTATAAACTGAAAAACACTATATTATTGCATCTATTAGGGTTGAAAACCAAAGTATGTAAAGTATGTAAAGTAAGGAAATGAAAAATTTGGGTTTAAAGTCTCTGATACAACAAGTGGGTGGTGTTCATCTAGGTTTGAATGATCATGTGACACAGGGTTGGTGTTTAATATCTGCATTCTCAATGCAAGCACTGCTGTATCATTTACTTTGCAGGACAAGAAAGTGCCAATATTAGGCCAATGTCAACCCTGCATTGCATAATAGTTAAAACCCAGAGGAATACCACCCCACTATATTGTCAAGGTTCCAGAGAATATGAACCCTAATTTTTGATTTCCTTTCTTTGTACGCTTTGTGTTTCAACCCTAATAAAACATACAAAAAATTGCTTGTGATGCATTCCACTACCATGTGGAAGACCTGGATTCGAGACTAGGATCTGACTCCACCACCTTTGGCAGGTTGGGACTGGGTTAGGATTCAGAGGCATTGAGTACCAACCCCATGAGGAGGGTGAAGTGCATTCCATTCTTGCAGCCTCTCCTTTGGTGTGAAGTGGTGTAGGACATGGTGGACATGGTGACTGACCACATCTCATTGGTCACCATCCATCACATTGGTAGTGCAGCAGGCACCACTTTCAGAAGCCAGGGTTTTGGGTGGGCCAGGATGAAAAAGAAAGTGAACACCATTGGCAAGTGGATGTTGATGGGACATAAACTGTCCCAACAAGATGTACTCAAATGCCTTCTGGCACCCTCCTCCCTTCACAGATCTTGATTGTTCCTTTAGCATTTGGCAGCATGTGGTTTGGTTGTCAGGGACCTTCCAAAGCAGCAAGACCCCATGGTAATGAATGCAGGAATGATCTAGATTGGAGGGCTAGTAAGTAAGTATGCATGTGTGGGACTATGGGGGCAGCTGCATCTGACTGTAACACAACTAAATATACAATAAGAACAAAAAAACTCTCCACCCTCTTACACCCATGCCATCTTAACCCCATGCAATTAAGCAAGCATTTATCAATGCCGAACATTGTCTTGCTGGCATTGGCATTGGTAGTGCAAGAGTTAGAGAGACGCATAATAGGAATGGCAGTGAAGTATAGAACCGACGTGAATCCCAGCCCACCCTGCAGAGAGTGACCTGCATTGGGGTGTGCCTTTGGGTCATTGGCAATAAAGTTAATGCCATTTCACTTCACCCTACCATGCAGACTCTGACAAGTGTGGCATTGTGCCTTGGGGTCATCAGGCCTGACGCTCACCCCATTTCATAAGGAAGTATATTGAGATGGGTGCAGCATAGGAGAATGGGGTGAATTTTGAAGCCGAAGAGTCCAAGGCACACATGGATGCCTGTCAGTGACTGCAGGGTGGGGGTGCAATGGGGTGAGCATTACAGCCAACAATCCAAATGCACACCCTGATGCCTGTTAGTCTGTACAGGGTGGGATGTTATGGTTAGAAACCCTAACTCCCTGGGAGTTTGTTGGTATTCACACTACAAATTTTCAACATGACTTTTTTCTGACCTCGCCTCATAAAGGCATGTGGGACCTCTGGTTATGAACAGTGTCCCTATGATTTTGTTAATGTGTCCTGAATGTTGATTTCCCACAGTGACCTACCATTCTGCACCACATAAAAATGTCAGTTGGACCATTCATAAGGAGGTGTGAAGAGATGGCAATGTTAACAATCTGGAGTGAAAATATTAAAAATGCTTGACATTACGAGCATGCATGAAAACTAGGCAACACATGCTCGTAACAGTCTGTTTTTTGGAATTCTTTCACCAGATTTTTAACATAGGTATTTTGGGATCTCTGCTGATGAACAGTGGCAGTATGATTTTCTTAATTTGTCCCGAACGTTGTTTTCCAACAGCGACCGTGCCATTGTATGCCAGATGTGCAAAACCACATTTTGGGCAGGATGTGAAAAATGACAGCTTTACTGTTCACAAGAAGGTGTGCAAACATAGCAATGTTGAATATCTGGAGTGAAAATATTAAACATTTTGAAACTTACAATGGGGCGTGGATACTGCTCAACACACGCTTTGTGGAATTTTTTGACCAGCTGTTTAACAGGCATTTGGGACCTCTGCTCATGAAGCATTACAAGCATGCATGGGAACTGTGCAACACACACTTGTAACATGGTCATTTTGTAGAATTTTTTTCACCAAATTTTCAACATGGGCATTTTGGGACCTCTGCTCATGAACAGTGTTACTGTGATTTTCTTACTGTGTTCCAAACATTGTTTTCCTACAGCGACTGTGCCACTGTGTGCCAGATGTGTGAAAACAAATTTCAGGCAGGATGTAAAAAATTAAGCTGTACTGTTCATAAGGAGGTGTGGAAAAATGGCAATGTTGAAAATCTGGAGCAAAAATATAAAAAAAATCTCGAAGTTAAAAGCATGCATGGAAACTGCGCAGCACACACTCGTTACACAGTCATTTTTTGGATTTGTTTTACCAAATTTTCAACATAGACATTTTGGGACCTCTGCTCATGAACAGTGTTACTGTAATTTTCTTACTCTGTCCTGAACATTGTTTTCCTACAGCGACTGCGCCACTGTGCACTGGATGTGCGAAAACACATTCCGGGCATGATGTGGAAAATGACAGCTACACTGTTCATAAGGAGATGTGAAAAAATGGCAATGTTGAAAATCTGGAGCAAGAATATTAAAAATTATCAAAGTTACAAGCGTGCATGGGAACTGTGTGATGCATGCTCATAATACAGTAATTTTTTGGAACTTTTTCACCAAATTTGCAACATAGGCTTTTTGGGAGCCCACCTCATGAACAGTGGCACTGTCATTTCGTTGATCGGTCCAGAAAAGTGATTTCAAGCAGTGACTGTAAAATCACCTTTCAGGACTGAATAACACCATGACCATGCCTGAATTCATGAAGAGGAGTCTCACTAACCCCATGTTGAAAATTTGCTGCCAAAATTCCCCAAAATGCCCGAGATATGCACAAAAGTTGAAAAAACCCTATTTATGCCATTACACAGCTTACCGGCATTTCTTCAGTTTGCAGTCAGTTTTGAAGAGTGCAAACGTGTTCCTCAGTCCACAAAGATCATTGCACTGGGCTCTGGAGTAAGTATGGGGTAAGGGGGTGTGTGGGGAGGTGAGGGTGCACAGAGGTGGTTGCCTGTTGGGGTGGGCCACCAACAGTCAGCGAGGACTGTTTCCTTTGTTTCAGGTAAAAAAAATCAACTTAGGTCTGTTTTCTGTTTTTACAGGTTGTGGCCACACTGGGGTGGGCTCCCAGTGTAGCACATTGGTTGTGGGGGTTATGTCACCCACACTGGGGTGGGCTCCCAGTGTGGCATGGCACACAATCTGGGGCAGAACCAGGAAAATGGTGGGGGGGGTTAACATGCCGACAGGGGAATTGAGCACCCTGTCTGCAAGGATGTCTGCGTTTGGAGGCATGATACAGAGGGGGATTGGGCATCCCCTCAGCACACCACAGCAGGAAAGGGGGCACATATGCCAACACGGGGATTGGGCACCCCCAAAGTTGGCTACATAGGGACTGTGAGGGTGACACTGCACAAGGCACACTCTTCAATGAGGTGGAGCTCCATCATTGCAGCAGCTAAAATGTTTGAAGGTGGTGGCATGCTTTTGCACTGCTGTTATAGACAGCGTGCACTCTAATTCGTGCCATGGAGCCCATCCTGAAAAAGCAGTGGTGCCACTGGCCACAGCACGACCGCGCCTCCAAAACCTGCTATTCTAAAGTTACTGCAATATGTTTCTTGCACAGGTGAAAGACAACATAAAAATACCCCTATCCCTCCAGGCCACCTAGCAACAAGACCCACTCTCACTGGCCCTGAACCCATCTTTTAAATAAAATCCAGCACTGGTAACTGTCACAACCCTCCTTCCACCTCAGCCTGCTGATATCTACTAAAGTGTAAAAAAAATAAATAAATAAAATACTTTTAGAGCTTAGAAACATAGAAAAATAGAAAATGATAACTGAAAAAGATCCTTATTCCATTTAGTCTACCTGTAAACCCTGACATACCCCAAGACGTAATGTCTATAGTAGGGTTTTGCTCATACTACCACCTTTTACATGATTTTTGCCTTACTGCTACCCCCTTGGGTCTATATTAAGCACTTAACTCTGCCCCAACCATACCATGGGCTTGATATTCAAAGAGCCATTACAGCAACGCAAGTTGCATCACTCTAGGGCTGTGGTGAACTCTAGGTGCATGAGGGACCCTGCACCCAATTTTATAAAAAGGGGGGGGGGTGCCTGATCCAAAAACACAGGAGTTGCTGCAGCCACAGGCTAGCGTCAAACATTTGGTGCAACTGCAGAAAGTTCAGCAGGCATACATCCTCCCACCTAGCACAACATTAGAGGGACCAGGATGGTTGGGGGGTGGGGACTGGGGCAGAAGCATCATGGTATGCCATAGAGGACATCAGAGAGACAGTGGGTATGAGAGGAAGTGATGTGGCACCCAGGGGTGTTGTTTTTTGTAGCCATACAGCTGATGGGATGGGACAGCTTTGGGGGGGTCCAGGGACAGACAGTGACATGACCTCAGGAAGGAACACCCTGGCAGCTGCTCCATAGGTGGCCACCTCATATAACACTGTAGGAAGGAGACAGCCTGCCACAATCTGGGAAGCTGGATATGAGGGGACTTTGGCAGTGTCTGAAGAATGTTATCCCCACCATTGGCATCCTTCATCCTGCAGCTTCAGCTTACCACCTACAGGGTTATGTGAGGTGGTCACCTATGGCGCAGCTGCCTGGTCTGTGCCTACCTGGGGACATGTCACTGTCTGTCCCAAGGACCCCCCTGAAGCAGTACCATCCCATTAGCTATATGGCTATGCAAATGGCACCCCTGCCAGGTGACGCATTACTCCCTCTCATGCCTGCTGTCTCCCCTTCTGCCCCCTATGGGACCTGCCATGCCCCTCCTGCCCCTATTGACCCACTTTCAGACCCCGTCACCCTTTGCCACAGTGTCTGGCACTGGTGCAAATCCCTTAGACTACCTCCTGGCTTGTTTAAGTTGAGCCCCTTGCTACATCCACAGCGGGGCTTCCAAAATTCCAAAAAGCAGATGTCGCAGCCCCACCATGGTGCAAGCTACTTTGTGACCTGATGAATGGGTGCTTCTGTTGCAAGGGTGATGCAGGGTGGATTGGGTGCAAGGCATCCCAATTTCAATGCAGCCTGCATTTGAAAATCAGGATTGTTGCAAAGTTTGACCTAAGGTGCCACTTGTGTCAAACTTCAGTTTTTGAAAATCGAGCCCCATGTTTTTTTCTTCTCCTTCTCTGGGGGAGGATCTGTCTCCAGGCTGGCCCCATCTCCTGGTTTCACATGGGTTTACAACAAATTCTTCCCCATGACTGGAGGAAAGGCAAAGGTCTGCTTGGAGGGATGATAGATTACTTATTCCAGTGACCTTTTATTTTTGTTGATTTTGAATTGTGTTCCTTACTGTCAGCTGTAAACAGGGAGCAGAGTTAAAAAGTGGGAGCAGCGGATCGGTTGTGAATCAAACACCCCCAAGGATAGCAGTTTTTGTGGTTTGTGTATTGGCAACAAACGATACGTATTTTTAAATGGCTGCATATCTGTGTTGCTCTTTGATTGTTGGGCTAACTGATTGTTGTGTGTTTTGTTTTTTTTTCCCTAGCTCATAACAGGAGGAACAGAGCATAGTGGGACTGGGCAGTGCTGCTTAGCTGTGCAATTATTGTTTTGCTTATAGCTGCTGTACTGTACTGTATTGTTTTGTATTTCTTCAACAATTCACCTGGGCTGAATTTGGTATTGTGATACAAACTGGGCTGAGTGATTTTTGGGACAGAATTTAATCAAAAGGAAGTGAATTAGGAAGGTTGGTGACCAAATGATGTTTGGTTTTGTTGATTGTTTCTGGAACATGGGGCTTGGCCCAACCCTCCCTTCCCCATCCCACCGATGCTGGAGGCATCCACCTTTATAGGCACCCCATAGAGTTTCACTTCCAGCCACCACATGGAAACAGGAATTAGCACAACCTAAAAACACAAACTCTGAGTGTGAGGGAGGTGAGGAATAGAAAGAGATAGAGAGAGAGATGGGTAGGATAAGGACATTGACAGAAGAAGAAAAAGGTCAAGGAACTATAACAAACAAAACAAGGGGCCTAACAATAGCAGATTGCGGGTTTAGATAGCATGAAAGGAGTGGATACAGACAGATCAATAGGAGAAAATGCAGGGAGTGGTGCAGTGCACAGGGTGCAGAGAAGCAGTTTTCAGGAGGACATTTTGGGTACTGTAGTGCTGCTCCATATGCAGGCACCTCTCTGGACTGAGGGCAGAGGTGACCAGACTCTGGGCCGAGATAGCAGGAGTACTAGAGACCTTCATCCCCACCCAAAGGCCACTGTGTCACCAGCCACTGCCACAACGGCTGCCCAGGCAGAAGGTGGAATGGACTATGGTGGACTCAGGGAGGCTCAGGGAAGGAGGCAGAGACACATTGCCCATCCTGCCCACCTTAAGAACTCCTACACTGTCTTGAAAGAGTGGGTGAGTCCAGCAAGGGGACCTGAGGCTGTGACCAGGGAGGATGTGAGGGTCTTCCAGAAAGGAGAACTAGTGGGGGGAAAAAGAGGACCCCATGGGAAGAAGTTACTCTTGATGGAGGACTTGATTGTCCAGGTAATGGATCTGGGCAAGGACAGTAAGGAGAAAAGGGAGGTTAAGTGCCTCCCAGGAGGCACAGCTTGAAGGGAGGGGGAGCAGATCCAAAGGATCACTGTGGCAGTGGCAAAGAGTGGGGGCTTGAGGTCATTGTTCACATGGGAACAAATGACCTGTCCAAGGACAGGGCAAGCGTGGAGTATGTCCAGCAGGATTTCGGAGTGTTGGGAGGGTAGCTGGTGAAAGTAGCAAGCTCCTTGACTTTTTCTGAGGTGCTGCTGGTCCACTTCAGGGTGGAGAATGGGAATCTCCGTATCAGAAGCTTCAACACATGATTGAAGGGCTGGTGGAGTGAGAAGAGGTATGGCTTCATTGGAGATGGGGGATTCACCTGGAACGGTGTGGCACTGTACTCGAGTGATGGGCTGCATCTGCCTAGGAGGGGGAATGCAGTCCTAAATGACTTGTTTAATTGCTTCCTTGCCAAGTGTTTAAACTAGCTGGGGGGGGCAATAGGAGCAGGGACACTCTAGCAGCCCACTCTCACAAGATGGAGGAGCCAGAAATGAGGAGCAAGAAGGCAAGATGCTGACAGCAACATCTAAATCAGACATAGAGGGAAAGGCAGAAGCAGGAAGGCAGCATAAAGAGGAAAATTGGGGGGTGAGCAGGGCAGCAAAGGCACAGGTAGAGCACAGATAGGCAGCAGAATATGGAAGGCCATTTTTACAAATACTCGCAGCCTGGGGAATAAAATCTCAAATCTGGAGGCATTATTAGTAGAGGCAGACCTGGACATAGCAGCAATAATGGAGACTTGGTTCACCATTAATCATGACTGGGATGTTTATGTACCAGGGTATGCTGTATTCAGGAGGGAGACGTTAGACCTGGTTAGACCACACCTGGAATATTGCATGCAGTTTTGGTGGCCACACTTAAAGAAGGACATTGTACTGCTGGAGAGGGTTCAGAGGAGGGCAACTAAAATGATTTGGGGTCTGGGTGATAGACTCTATAGGGATAGGCTTGTAGAGCTTGGCCTGTACTCACTGAATGAGAGGAGGGACAGGGGGATATGATAGAGGTTTTCAAGTATCTAAAGGGGTTAAATGGGGTGGGACTTGATAAGGTTTTTTGGAGGAAGGAAGGAAGGAGGGGCCACCAGGGGACACAGCTCGAAGCCGGAAGCTGGGAGACTCAGGAGTGAGAAGAGGAGGTGTTACTTCACAGACAGGATGGTGGAGCCATGAAATGCTCTGCCTGAGGAGCTAGTGGAGGTTGGTATGGTGAAGGGTTCAAGAGGGACTGGGACTTGTATAGGAGGAGGGTGAAGACTGGAAATGTCAACCCTGGGGAGGGAGCTCTGGTGGATGGTGGGGGGGTTCCTGGAGGGAGGCATGGGGGATGGAAGCAGTGCCCATTATGGGTGCTGACATTCAAGTAGACTTGATAGACCATGAGGCCTACTCTCCTGGCATTTTAGTATGATAGGGGGAGTAAGAAAAAGGGGGAGTGACATTGTATGTCAGGGAGGGCATATAGGCAACAGAGGTACTGGGCAGATGGGGGAGGCCAAGACACTATGGGTCACCCTTGAGCCAGGCAATGGCACTGCAATCCACACAGGGGTGATCTACAGGCCTTCAGCACAGGGGAGGAGGTGGACAGGGAGCTGGGGGATCAAATTAATGAGAGGACAACAAAAGGCAAGGTATTACTGCTGGGTGATTTCAACATCCCTGATGTGGATTGGACCATCCCAGCACCTGCGTCATCCAGGACCTGAGACATCCTAGATTCCCTACAGGGGACAGGCCTCAGACAGATAGTGACTGATCCCACCAGAGACAGGGTGATTCTAGACCTAGTACTGACCAGTGGGGATAGAATCACAGACATCCAGGTGGAAGGACAACTGGGAACCAGCGACCACCACATAGTCAGGTTTACCATAGGGACAGGAACACAGTCTAGTCACACCAAGGCAAAGATCTTAGATTTTAGGAGGGCATATTTTGCCAAAAAGGTGAGTTGTATCAAAGAGGCCCTGGCAAGGAGGGAGATAAGAGGGGGAGTTGAGGAACAGTGGGAACATCTTAAGGGAGTCATAGAGGAGGTGATGAACCAATGCATCAGGTTAGTAAACAAAGGCAAGAGAAGGAGGAAACCAGTATGGTTCTTGAGAGAGGTGGTAGACAAGGTAAGGGCCAAAAGGGTGTGCTTCAGGAAATATAAGGAGACTGAAAGGGAGGAAGACAGGGAGGTGTACCTAAGGAATCTAAGGGAAGTGGAGAAAGTTGTAAGGAGTGCAAAGGCACAGAATAAGGAGAGTTTAGCTCAGATGGTGAAAAAAGGGGTTAAGACATTCTATAGGTACATCAGCAAAAGAAAGAAAGCTGGGGGAGGGGGCATTATAAGGCACATAGGCGATACAGAGGTGTGTAAGGAGGGAGATCTGGAAAAGGTGGAAATATTGAACAAATACTTCTGCTCAGTATTCACTGAAAAGGGGAGGGTCAGGGACCACAGCTGGATAACAGACACGAAGGAAGGGGGAGGTAGATACAAGTCCATTTACAGTGGAAAGAGTCCTGGAGGAGCTCAAAAACTGAAGGTGGGCAAAGCAATGGGGACAGACAGCATACACCTGAGAATATTAAGGGATCTGCAAAGAGAGCTAGCAACATCACTGGCAGCCATGTTCACTGAGTCACTCAACACAGGAGTAGTTACAGAGGACTGGGAGAGGGCACATGTAGTCCCTCTACACAAAAGTAGAAGTAGGGAGGAGGTAGGGAACAATAGGCTTCACCTGTAACCATAGCACTTTTTCTGCACAGCCAAGCTACTTATCTAATTCCTCTTCACTCCCCCACTACTCTAGTTAGCCCTTACTATTCCCCACTCAACTCTCCTTTCTCCCTTACCCCTCTCTTTTTCTATTACCTACTATACTTCAACCTCCTCCCACCCAACCCTCCTTTTGAACAAAGTTAACTGACCTAGCCTGTTTCCTGCTATGTATCTCCTAACCTCTCCTCTCCTTGGATCTCATCAATTGCTAGTATGTGTTACTTTCACAATTTTTGTATTGGATTAGTATTACTGGAATATTGTTTTTGTATTTCTGGGACTATTTAGTGTAATTGAGTTAAAGTTTCTCCCATGGGTGTATCACATGAACAATGTATGTATGTATCCAATGTGTCTTGTTTTCATCTTGTCTGTTTTTACTATGTGGAACCTCTGTAAATGAGCTCTTAGCTCAAAGGTTGTAATCCGACAACTCAATAAATAAATAAATAGAACAGTCAGCCTCATCTTAGTAGTGGGTAAGATAATAGAGGCACTGCTTAAAGAAAGAATAGTAGCGCACTTGGAATCCAGCACCACCCAGGATCCAAGGCAACATGGATTCACAGCAGGAAGATCATGTCAGATGAATCTGATAGATGTTTTTGACTGGGTGACAAGGGAATTAAATCGGGGCGGGGTGAATGTCACCTACCTCAATTTCAGCAAGGCCTTCAACACCATCCCACATAAACAGCTGGTTAACAAGATGAGTAATCTAGGCATGGGGTACAAGGGTGGCAAGGGTGGTGCACTGGGTTAGGAACTGGCTAACGGACAGGAAGCATAGGGTAGTGATAAATGGGATCCAATCTGGGAAGGGGGGGTGACCAGTGTGGTACCACAGGGATTGTTTCTGGGGCCAGTCCTGTTCTACATCTTTATTAGTGACATTGCGGTAGGGCTGGAGGGAAAGGTCTGCCTATTTTCAGATGACACTGAGATCTACAACAGGTTGGATACTCCAGAAGGGGTGGAGAGAATGAGGCGGGACCTGACGAAGTTTGAAAAATGGTCCAAAGTTGCCACAACTGAGGTTCATTTCAAAGAAGTGCAAAATAATGCACCTGGGATGGGGAAAAACCATGGGGAGAGATACAGAATGGGGGGGCTGAATGCTGGCAATCATCAAGGAAGAAAGGGACCTGGGGGGTTATCATTTCAGATGACCTAAAGGCATCTAAGCAGAGTACAAAGGCTGCAGGGAGGGTCAGTGGCATGTTGGGGTGCATAGGTAGAGGTAACACTAGCAGAAGATGGGAGGTAGTGATGCCATTGTATAAAATGCTGGTGAGGCCTCACCTGGAGTACTGTGTGCAGTTTTGGAGGCCACACCTTCATAAGGACATTGATAGGGTGGAGGCGGTCTGGAGAAGGGTGACTAGGATGGTACAGGGCTTGCACCTGAAAACATATGAGGAGAGATAGAAGGACCTCAATATGTACTCACTAGAGGAGGGGAGGGATGGGGGAACATGACAGAAATGTTCAAGTATCTTAAGGGCATAAACAAGGTGCAGGGGTGACCTCTTCCAATATAAGAGGAGTACAAGAATGAGGGAGCACGATATGAAATAGGAAGGGGGCAGATTGAAGGTAAATGTGAGGAAGTTTTTCTTCATGGAGAGCGTGGTGGAAACATGGAATAGTCTGTCACAGGAAGTAGTGGAAGTGAGCACAGTGGAGGGATTTAAACATGCATGGGACAGGCACAAGGGAACCTTAGATGTGAAAAGGAGGGGTGAGAAACTATCGACCAGGTAGGTCAGAGGCCACAAACTACTGTTTATGAGCAGATTGGATTGGTCTAGCGATCCTTATCTGCCTACAGTTTCTATGTTACTATGATTCCCCCATGGTAAGATCTGCAGACCCCCCTTTCACCCACTGTGCACAGGATCCGGTTCTTTGTGGCGGGTAACGTCACCAGCGTGGGGCCTTTAAAGGTATGGATCTTCATTCAGAATCTCCAGTATTTTTCCATATTTTTCTCCATTGGACAAAAATCTGATGGCATGCATAAACGACTTCTGTCACAGAACAGGCAGAGAACAGCAAGAGGAAGGAGCTGCTGTTATAACTATACTTCTCTACTGGGACTAAAGAACTAGAACTCTATTACTGGGACCTTCAATTTAGGGTAAAAACAAAACAAAAACAAACAAAAAAGATTTAGTGTGTTTGACCGCGTTGGCTGAAGTGAATTGTTATCTGTACAGTTATCTAGGTGTTTGTCTCAGTTGGCTGAAGGGAATTGTTATCTGTGCAATTAACTAGGTGTAGAAAGAGCTGTGAAGTAGGGGGAGTGATTTAGCTAGAAGGAAGCCAGGTTAAAGCCAGATTTAAAAACTGCCCTAGATAGTTTTTGTCAGAGAACAGGCAGAGAACAGCAAGAGGAAGGTGCTGCTGTTATAACTATACTTCTCTACTGAGACTAAATTGGCCTCCTTCCATCCCCTCCAGCCCGACACCCTAAGACAGTTTTACTTTTATAGGCACAGGATTTGACTGACAATAGGACCTTCCTGTTTGGGAGCAGGAAGTGAGTGATCACAGAGCCACAAAAGACTCAACATCCTAGAAGGAAAAGAGTAGCTCTCCATCCCCCCAGCTGCTGGAGGTCTGACTCTGAGCAAGTAAGGAGACTACTGAGAAATATAGGAAGTTTTTGTCTCAGAACAAGAAGATCATGAGCTTAAAGGGCAGTAAAGTACGTAAGTAGGGAGAAAAAATAAATAAAATAAAAAATAAATAAATAAACAGAGGAAAGAGTAAGTATTCAAAACAACAGTTAAGGGGCCAGAAATAAGACATGATGGGAGTGGTACAGTGCAGTGACTGTGGAGCAGCAGTCTTCTGGGAGACATTCTGGAGGGTGTGGTGTTGTCCTATCTGCAGGCACATCTCTGAGCTGAGGAAGGAGGTTGCTCATCTCCAGACTGAGTTGGCCAGGATTTGGGGGACCTCCTCTCCCACCCAGGGACCACCAGGACCACTGCCGTTGCCTCAGAGGTTGCCAAGAAAGAGGAGCAGTTGGACCAAGGTGGGCTCAGGGAGGGTGAGGGTGGTGGAACAGATTCACATCCCTCTAATATACCTCTCCACAATCCATATGCCATTCTGGCAAAGTGTGATTCTTCTATGGAGGCACCCGCAGTGAAGACCAAGGAGGATGCTGGGAACCTCCACAAAGGAGACCCACAGGAGGGTGGCATGGGACCCCACAGGGGAAGGAAACAACTCCTGGTGGGGTACTCCATTGTTAGGAGGGTAGAATGGGGGAAGGAAGGGGAGAGGGAGATAAGATGCCTGCCTGGTGCCATGGCTTGGAGGGACAGGGAGCAAATCCTCAGGATCACCAGAGCAGCTGCATGGGGGAGGGAGCTGGATGTCACTGTCCACCTAGGGACAAATGGCTTGGCTAAGAAAGGGATCAGAGTGGTGCAGGAAGAGTTTGTGGAGTTGGGGAGGGGCCTTAGACAAGTAGCATGCACAGTAACCTTCTTGGAAGTGCTGCCTGTCTGTGGCATGCATGAGACTAGGGTACTCCACACCATGGGATTCAATCAGTGGTTGAAAAACAGGTGCAGAGTTCAGGGATTTGGCTTCATTGGGGACTGGGGGTCCACCTGGACTGATACAGGCCTATACTGGCACGATGATCTGCATCTGTCCAGGAGGGGAACCAGGATCATAGGTGATACATTTAAATGCTTCATTGGCAAGCATTTAAACTAGCCAAGGGGGGAGGCACTGGAAAGAAGCAGGGAAATCCTAGCCCGCCCCAAAAATCAGGGTAGTAAGTGAGGTAAACACCAAGATAGAGACATCAGTAGGGAGAAGGGCAGGGTTAAATGGAGAAAACAACAAAGGCAATAAGGACAGGGATAGGGCAAAAAGGGGTAAGGCCATAAAGAAATGGAGGGTAATGAGTACCAGTGCAAATAGTCTAGGCAACAAGCTCCCTAAACTGGTGGCCTTATTGAAAGAGGGATGTCTGGATATTGTGGCAGTCAAAGAAATATGGTACATAGAGAACCATGACTGGGATGTTAACATATCAGGGTACACAACCTACAGGAGAGACAGAGAGGGGAGAAGAGGGGGAGGAGTAGCTCTCTATGTAAGGGAAGGGATAAAAACAATGGAACATAAGAGTAAATAGGGAGGGGAGGAGAGGAGCCACTGTGGGTCACCTTAGAGACTGGAAATGGCACCACAATCTGCACAGGGGTTGTATACAGACCGCCATGTCAGAGGGCAGGAATGGACATGGATATGATAGAAGGAATCCTTAAGATGGCAGAGAAAGGGGAGATACCATTGATGGGGGACCCGAATATACCAGATGTTAACTGGAGCACCTCTGCTGTAGCCACATCCAGGAGCAGGACCATTCTTGATGCCCTACAGGGGGCATGCCTCAGACAGCTAGTTTTGGAACCCACTCATGAGGGAGCAATCTTAGACCTCATACTCTCAAATGGGGACAGTGAGAGGATCTCAGATCTAGAAGTGGGTAGCCATCTGGGAACAAGTGACCACCAAACAGTGTGGTTCACGATAAACTCAGCTATAGAGTCAAGCCATACAAAAGTGAGGGTACTGGACTTCAGGAGGGCTGACTTTGGCAAGATGGGAGAGTGCCTTAGAAAAGCAATAGCAAACAGGCAAGAAGGAATGGTTGGGCAACAATGGGGAAACATTAAAACTGCCATCACAGAGGCAAAAAGCCTTTGTGTGAAGCAAATAAACAAACCAAAATGAAAGAAAAAGCCACTATGGTTCTCAAAAGAGGTGGCGGGGAAGATTAGGGAGAAAAAGATAGCACTTAGGAAGTCTAAGGAAATACAGAAGGAGCAGGACAGAGAACTGTACCAGTTAAGGCAGAAGGAAGCAGGAAGGGAAGTTAGAATAGCAAAGGCCCAAACTGAGGAAAAGATAACGAACTCGGTTAAGAAGGAGGATAAAACCTTTTATAGGTACATCAGGGCTAAAAAGACAAAGGAGGGATAGTGAGGCTGAACAGAATGGAGGTGGGTGGGTGGGTGGGCAGAAGGACAGTGAAAAAGCAGGGATACTGAATGAATACTTCTGCTCAGTATTCACAAAAGAGGAGGAGGGGGAGGTACCTAATCCAATTAATAGAAGCACTCTGGATAGGGGGGTTGATCCCAGTCCTTTCACAGAAGAAAGGGTTCTGAAAGAACTCCTAAAACTGAGGTTGGACAAAGCAATGGGGCCTGATGGGATTCACCCCAGAATTCTAAAAGAATTAAGGGGAGAGCTAGTGACACCACTGACTACCCTTTTTAACAAAGCATGGGAGGAAGGTGTGGCACATGAGAACTGGAGGAAGGTGGATGTGATTCCCCTTCATAAAAGTGGGAGCAAGACAGAGGCAGGAAACAACAGACCTGTCAGTTTGACCTCTGTGATAGGGAAAGTGATGGAATCACTTCTCAAGGAAAGAATTGTTGAGTACCTAGAGGCCAGTAGGGCAGAGGACCCAAGGCAACATGGTTCACAGTGGGATGGTCATTTCAGATGAATCTAAACTATTTTTTTGACTTGGTGGCCAAAGTAGTAGACCAGGGAGGGGCTGTGGACATGGCCTACCTAGACTTTAGCAAGTCATTTGACACAGTCCCACACAAAAGATTAATAAACAAATTAACCAGCCTGGGAGTGGGTCCCAGTGTGGTAGCCTGGGTAAAACATTGGCTGGACAACAGGACACAGAAGGTAATTGTAAACAGAGTCCACTCTGAAGTAAGGGGGGTTACTAGTGGGGTACCGCAGGGTTCATTACTGTGTCCAGTCCTTCTTAATATCTTTATAAGTGACATTGCAGAGGGAATGGAAGGAAAAGTATGCCTCTTTGCAGATGGCACAAAGATCTGCAACAGTGTTGATACACAAGGAGGCATGGAAAGGATGAGGAACTTGGCAAGATTGGAGGAATGGTCAAATGTATGGCAGCTTGGATTCAATACAAAGAAGTGCAAAATAATGCACCTGGGAAACAAAAACCCTGGGGAAGAGTACACAGTGGGGGAGGAAGGTAGTAACAACAACAAAAATTGAAATGGACCATGAGGTAATCATATCAGATGACCTTAAGGTTGGCAAGTAATGTGAGAAGGCAGTAGGGAGGGCTGGGGGATACTGGGATGTATAGGGAGGCATCACCAGCAGAAAACAGGAAGTTGTTTTCCCTCTGTACAGACGGTTGGTGAGACCCCATCAGGAGTACTGTGTCCAGTTCTGGAGACCCCCATCTCTGCAAGGACATAGACAGGATGGAGGCAGTCCAGAGGAGGGCAATTAAAATGGTGCAGGGTCTGCAAGAGAAGCCATATGAGGAGAGACTAAAGGAGCTTAATATGTACTGTATGCCCTTGAGGAAAGGAGGGAGAGGGGGGATATGATAGAAATTTTTAAAGACCTCAGTGGAGTCAACAAAGTCCAAGAGAGCAACACGTTTCAGAAAGAGAGATGGCCAAGAACAAGGGGGACACAATTTGAAGATAGAGGGGGGTACGGCTCTAGGGCACTGTGAGGAAGTATTTTTTCACAGAGAAGGTGGTGGATGCATGGAACAGCCTTCCTGAGGATGTTGTGGGGTCTAAAACTGTAGGAGAATTCAAGAATGCTCAGGACAGACATAAGGCAATTCTTGTGGGGGGTAGGAAGAAACAGGCTGTTGGTTAACTTGGATCTACAGCTTATCCTGTAGGTAGGGAAATGGGCAGTCTAGATGGGCCAAGCGGTCCTTATTTGCCATCAAAGTCTATGTTTCTATGTTTCTGTGTTTCAGACCAAGCATTCTGATCATGTTGCCATTAGTTTCATCCCTTCCTTTGAGCCACTCCAAGCGCATTACCTTCTGTGGTCACTGAAGTGGCAGTAGAGTGCCGGAGCGGGATGCCTTCCATGCCCAAATGATGTCAGCATTGTCTGCAATGCTTAATCCTCCTTCCCCTCCCCATAGCACTGTGGCAAAGCTGGCTTTTGTGTGAACTCAGGTGACTGGCATCACAAGTGTTAGCTTTAGTGCTGCACTGAAGGGCTGACTAGTCCCAACCATGTTTGAAGCTATTAATGATTTTGGCAGCCATCACCTCAGCCGGTAGACTGTTCCACAGTGTCCCATAATAATAGCGAGTGCAAAACATTGAGGAATAGAAACAGCTAGGGCAAAACAGTGATTTCCATTTTGCTGACTACGGCATTCCCCCCTTCTCAAGTTGCACCCCACCTGAAATTGGTTATTCATAGTAAGGGCAGAACGGGGAGCATAGCCCCCATAAAAGACATGGTTGCTGTTTGTGTCCTTGCTATTTGTGAGTTTTGCACTCGCTGTGATCACATAAAACCCTGTTCCACAGCTCAACCACTCTCTCTTCCTCCCTCTTTCTCTCTCTCTCTCTCTCTCTCTCTCTCTGTAAAACAAAACTTGCTCACATCCCTTCTGACTCAATCCCTTGAATAGTTCCCACAGTTTGCCTTGTTTATTCCTTTCAGGAACTTGAAAGTCTCTCTCATATCACCCCCTTTCCCTTCTGGCCTCAAGGGGGTACATATTGAGTGATCTAAGCCAATACTCATATGTCCTCAGGACATGAATAATTGTGTTTACTGTACATTGCATTGTTGCAATGTTTTCAACTTGTCCTTGTCTATCATTACGTGGTGAATCCAGAACTGGCACAATATACCAGGTGTGGCCTCACTAGTAATCTACAGAGAGGTAGTAATACTTCTTCTCTTCTGCTATAAAAATCCCTCCCAATACACCCTGGTATCCTGCTAGGCCTTGTTACATTGGCAAAAATGAAAGAGCCTGGCACCAAGTGAACTACAGTACGCAAAAGAAACACATATAAGGCAAGCAGGAATGTAAGAAATGTATTAATGACGGATACCATGGAGCCATAAACCCCTGTGATACACCAACATTTCATGCTGCTCCCTCAGCACTTTTTCAAGGTGTAGTACACCATCAATTTGTCAAGATTCATATAGCAGCATTAATTACATATGTTTTAAAGTGCTAGTTCACTGATTAGATTTACAGCCTATTTATTATATACCGATTGTGCTGAATAGTCAAATGTACAAAACATAGTATATAAAATATAGATACTGTAGATAGATAGATAGATAGATAGATAGATAGATAGATAGATAGATAGATAGATAGATAGATAAAGAGTACAAAAATCACAATGGTAATGTGCAAAAGGACCACATATAGTATGACAGATACCACACACTGAAGATGAAACATAATTTAACAAAAGAAAATGGAATATAAATATATTTCTCCTTAGTTGGATTATCAGTATTAAGATAATTTTTGATTTCTATGATAAATTCATGTCCACCCTAAGGGGCAAAATGATATATAGTCAAAGCATGCATATTTTACATCATTTTTCAAAAATTGCTTTAGTTGGGAAAATCCCTGAGAAATGATATATTTTACAATTGTGGTACATGTGTAGACAAATAAATCCACTATTAATAAATTACAATAAATAAATAAATACATCCACTACTAAAATGAGGAGCCCGTAATTTATGGATAAACAGGTAAGAACCAAATTGTGTAGAAGATGAGAGATAAGCTCTATTATAGCCAATATCAGAACAAGCAATATAAACTTCAAAGATTACATGTCCATTGCCAGAATATCTACTGCTTCAAAAAAACAACAATTTCAAACCTCTGCATTCTTCAGTTTAAAGATCCAGAAAGCCTCCCTGTATAGGACATTATCATTGGCCCCACCCTGTGGTCCTAGCCTAGGTCTTTCATTCCCTTGAAATCTGAAACTGTAATCTCGCTGGTTATATTTGATATGTTTATCCAGGGTATGCTCCTCCTCCAGTTTCACTATTGCCTTCATGTGCTCTTGATTTTTAGGCTGCTTTTCATTTTATCCACATAAAAGGACCCACACCTACAAGTGGCTAAGTAAATTATCTCTTCTGTGTCACAGTTATTTAAATTAAAGATGTTGGGCTGGATATTCAAACTGCGCCATTCTGTGGCACAAGCCCTTGCACTGCTCAAAAAAGTTGCGTTGGGGTGTGACCGGGGTGATATTCAACGGGGTTGCGCTATTGAGCAACTCCTTTGAATATCGCCCCCCAGCCACAGCCACTGTGCATGGTGCAGTGGAACTTGCACCACTGCAAGTGGTCAGAGTGGAGCATTCAAGATGTGGTGGCGCAAGTTCCATTGCGCCATGCACAAATTTCCAATATTCAAAGGTGACATGCAAATGGAGCCATAAGTTATGAAAGTAGCGGGGGGGGCATTTGCATCACTTACAGACCCATTTGCATGCCATTAGCATGCAGGTCGCCGATCGACAACTGCGCCTGGCGCCTGCAGAGCAGCAGCCGTCGAGGGACCGTTGCCTGCAGCTAATGGTGGGCATGAAGTAAATCTCCCCTGGCCCGATTGAGCATAACATAACAGAACAACCCCCACTGGCCGATCGCGGGCATAACAGTATTAACCCCCACTGGCCCGATCACGGGCATAACATAACTGAACAACCCCCACTGCCCGATCGTGGGCATAACAGTATTAAACCCCCACTGGCTCGATTGTGGGCAAAACAGACCTGAACAAGCCCCCGACTGGCCAGATCGCGGGCATAACAGAACTGAACTCCCCGACTGGCCGATCACGGGCATAACAATGACCCCAACCACTAGCCCAATCGCGGGAAGAATGAGTTCAACCCCAAGACCAATATCCCTAGTGGTCCAGTGGACCTCGAAGCCTGATCGCGGGCATTAGAGTCAACCCCCCTCCAAGGTCCAATTTCCCTGGTGATCTAGTGGCCCTCCGCCTCACCCACCCACGGAGCCCCACCACCCTGCTCCCCACCCATCAGCCGGCGGGCGGCAGCACCCCACCTGCCTGCTGCCCTGCCGCCCACCGACTGACTGCTCGGTAGGGCTGCATGCTCATTGGTTCAGAGCAAGAGCCAATGGGCGTGCAGCCCATACCGTACAAGGCAGTCCACTAGATCACCAGGGAAATTAGACCTTGTGGGGGGTTGACTCTAATGCCCGCGATCAGGCTTCACGGTCCACTGGACCACCATGGATATTGGTCTTTGGGGGGGGTTGAACTCCATTCTGCCCGTGATCAGGCTAGTGGGGGGTCAGTTCTGTTATGCCTGCAATCGTTTGCCAGTTGGGGGTTCAGTTCTGTTTTGCCCGCGATCGGGCCAGTGGGGAGCTTAATACCGCTATGCCTGTGATTGAGCCAGTGGGGAGGTGTTCCGCCCACAATCGGCCACGGGGTTGCTTATTATGCCCGCGATCGGGCTGCGGAGGGCACAGGGAAAGAAGTGAGGCCCACCCACAGGTGGCAGCTGCTGTGTTGTGCCCTGCAATGCGGCAGCTCACCTGTGGGTGGCCCTCGACTTGATCCTTTTTTTTTTGGCTCAAAGTTGTGCAGGCATAGGTTGGGGGTTGCACCTGCACAACTCTGCACAGCCCTGCTGAATATCGGGCTGTACAGTTTATGCACGGTTCCTCCCCCTCCGGTTGAGCATGCCTTCATTAGCATTGCGCTGTTGCTCAGCATGATTTGGGGGGGCGCAACTGCCTCCTGCTGAATATCGCAGAATGGAGCAATTTTGGACTTGCGCAGGTGCAACCCTATTGTGCATGGTGCAACCCTTTTGAATATCCAACCTGTTATATCTAGGTGCTTCCTCTCTTACACAGAATGTCTGGGTCTTCTGAACTACTGAGCAATATTTACACCTGCTCATCTGTGTGTGTGTGTCTGTGTGTGTGTGTGTGTGTGTGTGTGTGGTGTTAGAGGTGGTATCCTGGTCCAGTTAGTAGGGGTCTTGTAGTAGCTGTGTGTTATGTTGCCTGCTATATTTCTGTCCCTTTTATGTACGATCCATAGGTATTGCTGCCCTATGTCCCTTAGAGCTAGCTCAGCACTCACAACTTGCCAATGTTTCTCAACAATCTGTCTAATATCCTACTGAACTGAATATGTGGTGACAGTGTTTTGACATCTAACGTGCTTTTCTACAGATGCCAAGCTATTTCCTTTTGAACCCTATGTAACTTCCATTCCCAACTTCCCTGTCCTCAGACCCAGGGCTAACAAGTTGTTACCTGTTGAGGGGTTCCAGTTGATCTTTAGCCTCCAAGGTATCATTTCTACTGTACCCCTGGACACAAAGCTTCCAATAAAATATCAGCCTGCACCTGGTAGTCAATTTGGCTACTACAACTATGTTTTACATGTAGGAATTTACTTTTTGGAACATTATATGTGTACCCCTCTGAGATCGAGCAAGAGGATTATAAGGCTCTGGAAAAGTAGGGTAAATGAATTAGAAGAGGAAGCCAGGAAAATATTAAAGCTCAGGGGAAGGGACCAGAGCAAGAGACAACCACATAAATCCATGGAACATAGGAAAGTCTAAGACTGGTAAACATTTCTAGCTATACTATTACTCCAGTCAAAATACAAGTCCTTAAAAAATGTCTCTCATTTGTCTCAACACAAACTACTAATCATTTTGAGACTGATAGATCTTTGTCAAAACAACATGAAAGGAACCCCTTCAGAGTGTGGGGAATCTAAGGGGCGAGACAGTGATAATAATAACATGTTAATTTTTTACATACAAGGTCTACATACTGTCCTCCCTACAATGCAGCAGTGATGACTTTTGAATGACTTTGTGAGCGGTACACTGAATCACTATTTCATGAAAAAACAAAAGTTAATTATGTCAGTAACATGAAACTTGAAATTGAAGCTCTGTCTAATATTAGCAAAAATACAGAAATTGTGGTGATGCCCACTGATAAGGGCAGACCTATTGTTGTTCTTAATGCCAAAACAAATATCACAGAAGTAAAACAAAAGACAAATGTTGACTACTACAGGATACCGGATTGAGACCCCAGAGAATCTTGTAAAAAGGAAACTGACCAAGTGATTCAGGGTGCACTAGAAAGGGGTTTTAGAATCAAACAGAAATTCTTACCTGTGCATCATCCTGTCAGGGCAGCTTTTTATATATTGCCCAAAATACATAAATCCCTATCTAATCCCCCTCGGATACCCTATAGAGATTACCAGCATTGGCTCTCTCACTGAATCACAAGCCCAGTTCATAGATGCACACATTAAACCTGTGGCATAGGGCCTATACTCATATATTAGTGACTTCTCAGACATTGTAACAGTTTTACATGAATTTCACATTGAAGATAATTGGTACTTGGTTACAATGGACATGGATTCCCTATATACAAATATTCCTCAAGAGGGGGGCCTGGATGCCCTTCATAGGGCTCTTACTGTAAGCACAGAGTATGGCCCAAGGTTTACTGAACTTTTGGTGAAACTCACAAAGAAAGTATTATGTTGTAATGCCTTTCTCTTTGATGGTAAATGCTCTCTACTTCTACAAGACACAACTATGTGGGTCACTATGGCTCCCAACTATGCAAACATCTATCTTAGCATGTGGGAGGAGGACCATATGTTGAGTCCTTATGTCAGTCCTTTCTTTTCCAAGTTGTATATTTGGAGATTTATTGAGCACATCATATTTGTGTGGTAGGGGTCCTTAAATGAACTGGAGGAATTCAAAAAATATCTCAAAAGAACCAACAGGTATTTGTAGTTTAATATGACAGCAAGTTTAGAGAGTATCCAGTTTTTGGAACTAAAAATCAATAAAAACAATGCTAAGAGAGTGGAAATTACCTTATTCTCTAAACCTATGGACAAAAACTCCATTTCCCAATTTACCAGTTGTCACTCCCGCCACACCATTGAGAATGTCCCATAAAGCTTGTTCTACATGTAAAATTGTTGTATTCAAAGTGACTACCAGATGCAGGCTGACAATTTAGCAGAGAGCTTTGTGGCAATGAGGCACAGTAGGAAGAGCATCATAGAGGATTGAGAACAGGTGGATCCCCTCAACAGGGAAAATCTTATTATCCCCAGGTCTGAGAACAGGAGAAATTGGAAAAAGGGAGGTTACATGGCATGCAGAAGGAAATGTCTTGGCATCTGTAGCAAAGCATGTTAGGTGCCAATATTTTGTCACCACATATTCGGTTCAGTGTAAGATATTAGATTGCTGAGAAACACTGGCATGTTGTCAGTGTTGAGCCAGCTCTGAAGGATATGGAGCAGCAATACCCACATATGGTATACAAAAGCAGCAAAACTATAGTGCTCAACATAACACATAGCTACTCCAAGACCCCTTCCATTAGGACCCAGTCACCACCCCACACACCACCAGACACACACAGATTTTGTGGGTCTAAATATTGCCCAGTAATAGAGAATACCCAGACATTCTGTGTAAGAGAGGGAACACCTAGATATTACATCTTTAATTTCATTAACTATGACAAAGAAGGAGTAATACACATAGCAACTTTGAAGAGCTGTTCCTTTTTATGTGGGTAAAATGAAAAGCCCTTCATTGGACTGCCTCCACTCTGTCTATGTCCTTCTTGAGATGCAGCCTCCAAAACTCAACACTCTGCTCCAGATGAGGTCTCACTAATGATTTGTATAGTGGCATCACCACCTCCCTTTTTCTGCTGATGATGCCTCTCCCTATGAATTCCAACATCCCGCTGAACCTTCTAAATGCCTTCTCACACTGTCCAGCCAACTTTAGGTCCTCATATATAATCACTCCTAGATCCTTCTCCTGTTTGGTGACTCCTTCCTCGGGTTCCCGAATCATAAGTGCATAATTTTGCACTTTTTTGCTTTGAACCTTAGCTGCCATATACAGTATTTGACCATTCCTCCAGTTTGCCCAGGTCCCTTCTCATTTTCTCCACCCAACCCCCTGATGTGTTGACCCTATTGGAGATCTTTGTGTCATCTGCCAAGAGGCACACTGTCCCTTCCAGACCCACTGCAATGGCACTTATGAAGACATTAATGAGGACTGGGCCTAGCACCAATCCCTGAGGCACCCCACTGATCGCCTCCCTCTCTACAGACTGAACTCTGTTTACTAATACCATTTGTGTCCTACCACTCAACCAATTTCTAATCCAGTTTACCACCCTGGATTCATCTCCCAGGCTGCCCAATTTGTTTATTAGCCTTTTATGTGGGATGGTATCAAAGGCCTTGCTAAAATCCAGGTAGGCCACATCAACGGCCCCTCTCTGATCTATCTTCCTTACAATTTGACTCTGTTTATCACTGCTGTCTGCTGTCTTCCTTCTATCCAACTACCCACCCATCTAAGTATGTCCTTACCCACATATACTGTAGATCCTCTAGGTTTTTCAGTAACTTTCTGTGTGGTTCTGAGTCAAACACCTTCCTAAAGTCAAAGCAGAGTAAAATATACTCCCCTAGTTACCCATTCAAAGAATACTATCAGGTTGGCCTGTCAAAATCAGAGCCCATTCCTCTCCAGGTAGTCTACTAAGTCCTGTTTTACTAGTGGCTCCATCAGTTTACCCACAATGGAAGTGACACTGTTAGGCCTGTAGTTACTCAGCTGCTCTTTATCCCCATCCTTATAGAGTATAACTATGTCTGCTATCCTCCAGTTTTTTGGAACCATCCCTGAATGAACTGAGCTGTTTAATAGTCATGCAGGGGTTCAGCCAGTGCCACTGCCAGTTCCCTGAGCAACCTCAGATATAACCCATCTGGTTTCCATCTTCAAGACTGCAAGTCTTTTTTTTTTACCCTTTGTAAATTCCTTCTGTCTGATTTCTGGAATCCCCCATTCAGCAGCCTTTATGCTACTAGCTAGCAGGAGCCCACTGTCTTCCACTTTGAAAACTGAGCAGAAGTAGTTGTTACAAATGGTTGTCTTATGCATGTCCTCTATTAACCTGCACCCATCTGTCAAATTAACAGTTCCTTCTCCTGTCCTTCTTTTTCCCTAATATATCTGAAACACTGTTTATTTAGTTAGATTTTGTTGACTAGAAAAGGAGGGCTGGGTAATTCTGGAACAACGTAAACATACAGATACTTCATATTTACTAGCAGAATGAATTTTACAATATAATGGTGCTTATAGTTGTCTCAGATATGATCAGTGACAGTTGGATGATACAGTACAATGAGACCAGATACAGAGTCATGAAAACAAACATTGGAGCTCCATCAAAATTCCTTCCAAGTGTTGCCTTCTCCCCAATATTATGAGGTGGAGACTCTGTTTTATTCAAACTGGGGGAGCCATTTTACCAATAAGACATCAGCAGATACTGAGGTACTGACGGAATTTATGGGACTTAGGTCAATCAAAATAGAAGCATCAAATATGAATGGCAAGATTGTGGTGCTGAATAAAAATGCAGTATGAGGCTGTAATCTACCAACTACTTAATGACACCACATGTTTAAAAAAAACTACTAGGTGACCCTATGGAGCATTATCAGAAGAAAATTGATTTGTTCCTGGAATATTCAAGAACAATGAAATGGATCACACAAGAAGAGAAGGACTTAAGTACTACTGACAGTCACAGGATGCCAACCATAAATGTCCTTCCAATGATCAATAAGGGCCAGATCAATCTCCCTGGCAGAACCATCATTTCAGGACAAAGATACTTGACTGAGAAACTCTCTGTAAGGTTAAAACAAGGGACTCCTAATAGAGCTGATAAAGGATTTCCCAAAAAGAGACAGAGACACGGCAATCACTGAGTCTGATAAGATTTTAATAGGCACGGAACCACACTTTCCTCTGTGTAGCTTCCTTGGAGTACTGAAAAACAGTGTAAATTTACAAAGCTTATATACAGTTAAACAAACAGGAAGATCATACAAAAAGTTGCTGAAGCAGGTGTTTCAGTCATGCCCTTCAGGCTGGGTAGTTGCCTCTTAGTAACAAATTCAACATTCTTGGCTTTACAAAAACAGTTCCATATACTGTATGGTCTGATCATGCATTACTATCATGTCCAACCATTTTTTTCCTGCATGCTGTAATTTTCCATTTGCAGCCCACTTTGCAAATGGTCAGTGGGAATGACCGCTATAATTACAGGCTATTTCTGCAGCCTGACCTTGCAGCCCCTGATCTGTGCTTACGTGCATTTTCAGTTTCCCATGATGGTTCCTATACTACAGTGTATACCCATTCACCTTAGATAATTACAGGTTAGTTTCTCAAGCCATCAGATAACTAGAGGCTGGTTTCTCAAGCAACATAGAAACATAGACTTTGATGGCAGATAAGGACCGCTTGGCCTACCTAGTCTGCCCATTTCCCTACCTACAGGATAAGCTGCAGATCCTATTTAACCAACAGTCTATTTCTTCCTACCCCCCACAAAAATTGCCTTATGTCTGTCCCATGCATTCTTGAATTCTCCCACAGTTTTAGACCCCACAACCTCCTCAGGAAGGCTGTTCCATGTGTCAACCACCCACTCTGTGAAAAAATACTTCCTCACATTGCCCCATAGCCATCCCCGCCTATCTTCAAATTGCGTCCCCTTGTTCATGCGCATCTCTTTTTCTGAAAGATGCTATCTTCTTAGACTTTGTTGATTCCACTAAGGTACTTAAAAGTTTCTATCATGTCCCTCCTCTCCCTCCTTTCCTCAAGGGTATACATATTAAGCTCCTTTAGTCTCTTCTCATATGGCTTCTCTTGCAGACCCTGCACCATTTTAGTTGCCCTCCTCTGGACTACCTCCATCCTGTCTATGTCCTTGTGGAGATGGGGTCTCCAGAACTGGATGCAGTACTCCAGATGGGGTCTCACCAACTGTCTGCACAGAGATATAACAACTTCCTGTTTTCTGCTGGTGATGCCTTTCCCTATACATCCCAGTATCCTACCAGCCCTCCCTACTGCCTTCTCACATTGCTTGCTAACCTTAAGGTCATCTGATATGACTACCTCCAGGTCCCTTTCCATTTTTGTTGTTCTTACTACCTCTTCTCCCATTGTGTTATCTTCCCCTGGGTTTTTGTTTCCCATGTGCATTATTTTGCACTTCTTTGCATTGAATCCAAGCTGCCATACTTCTGACCATTCCTCCAACCTTGCCAAGTCACTTCTCATCCTTTCCATGCCTCCTTGTGTATCAACCCTCTTGCAGATCTTTTCCTTGCAGTCTCTCTGCAATGTCACGTGACTACAGTCATGGTTCCAGCCTAATACTATGTGCACATGCATGCCCTAACTATGGCTTCTTTTCACCTAGACTCCCACCATTCATATACAATGCATTCCTATATTTTATCCTTACACGGTCTGTCTCTGTGTACCATATTATGTAGAAACTGATGAAAGATGTGCCAATCTATATCCGTGACAGTATGGATATATTATCAGCATTAGAGGTGTTGACCTGGTTCCATGATCTGATGTGACTGTGAATCTGGACTGGCTATACACATCAGCATGATCTGGGTCTGACTGCCATTGAATATCATCTACCTAATTTAAAGTACAAAATTGATCCATGCAGTTGATACCATACTAAATTGAGATAGGATGTTTTACCTTCAGACATGAAGCACTGTGATGAGGACTACCATGGCCCCCTCCTAGGCAAATTTATTTTGAGGTTGGTAGGAGGGGGATATGGTGTTCAACCATCACAGGAACCCCTATCTGCTCCACATATTTAAATGGAGTAGATACATTATTAATTTATTTAGAATTTTGGTAACCAGGAAAGGCACGCTGAACCTAGACTTGCTTACAGGTGTGACCAGGGGGAGGGGTACAAATGTGGGATCAAGCTCAAATAAATAAAGTACAGTACAGCTCAGTATAGTACATAACATTTGGGTACATTAAGATATAGGACTAACAGAGTAACAACAGTGCAGCAAGGTGCACTCTGAGGAAGGTACAAACATGGAATAAGATATACATACAGTGCAGTGTATTGCAATATTAAAAATGCTTATGGTAAGGAACAATCCAGAAAGGGCAAATACACAGATACATACTAACATACTAAAATGCCAGCAGAATAGGCCTAATGGTCTTTCGAGTCTGCTCGATTGGTCAGCCCCCACCCTGAGTGCTGACCTTGCTGCCCCCCCCGCCTTCTCTGGCTTCTCCCTTCCCAGTTCCGGATATTCTTGCTGCATTGGATTTTGCTTCCTGAACCCTTCCCCTGTACCTGTCCCAGCCCCTCTTGAACCCCTCCGTACATAGATGATATAATAATCATATGGAGAGGCACTAGTACACTAGCAACTGAATTCATCGATTTCCTGAACAGCAATGACCTGACGCTCCATTTCACTTTCATTTGCCATTCTACTGCCATAACTTTTTTGGGGATTTAAAGTTCACAGCTTTAGAAAATGGCAAAATGTAAATTACAACCTTTAGAGGGAATTCCATACTGAAGATAGATAGTGCACATTCTGCACACCTTAAAAGAGGCATTTCTTTTAGACAATTTCTATGCCTCAAACAAAGTTGTTTTTTTGATGTTAATTTTGAACAACAGGCAATAGCACTGTGACTCTATTATTCAGAGTATCACTGGGCAATTGATCGTAGGAAGACTGAATTTGTGTCATGATCAATTGCTGTAGCAAGAAATCATCCAGCTGTGCTGTTCCGCACTGTTGACAGTAGATTAAATCCCTCCTTTCTCCTGTCTGGGACAGCCTTTTCTGCAGAAAAATGTGAACAGTTTGAGCAGTTCTTTGCTGACAAAGTGTCCTCTATCTGAGAATGTATTACCTCCTGTCATCCAGTTTCTATTGGAAGAGATTGGTCTGCTGGTGTACGTCATCTGCTGTGCTGGACTGAGTTTTTGCCAGTTTTGGCAGATGAGGTTCTTTCTGTGCTCGCCAGTTTGAATCCCACCACCTGTGACCTTGACCTGGGCCCAATGTGGCTTGTCATTGACTGCTTGGATTTCCTGGGACCAGTGTTTGTTGAGATCGTCAATTGGTTATTAAGTAGGAGAGTTTTTCCTGCATCTCTGAAAGAGGCTTTAGTGAGACCCCTCCTTCAAAAAACATCTTTTGATCCTGACATTCTTGCAAACTATAGGCCTGTCTTTAATCTTCCCTTTTTAGGAATGCTTAATTGAGAAGGTGGTGGTTGACCAACTGGTTGAGCACCTGGAGACATTGTCCATCTATGAACCTCTCCAGTTGGGATTTTGGCCCTGGCACAGCACTGAGACAGTTTTGGTCCAGGTGGCACATGATCTTTTCATAGTGAGGGACTGAGGGCACTATACTATTTTGGTGCTCTTGGACTTATCATCAGCATTTGACATGGTTGATCATGAAGTGCTGTTGGATCATCTGCAGGACTATGTGGGCACTACTGACGCAGTATTGTGTTGGTCTCGCTCATATTTAACCGGAAGATTGAAGTGCGTGGTCCTAGGCATTTTTTCCTCAGATTCCTTTGTACTGTCTTGTGGTGTTACACGGGGGTCTATCTTGGTACCTCGGTTGTTTTCCATGTATATATTGCTGCAGGGAGGGATCATTAGACGGTACAATCTGGGATTTCACTGCTATGTAGATGATACCCAGTTGTACCTGTCTTGTGCCCCTGATGATCTTTCCTCCTTGGATATGCTGAGTCATTATTTAGCTGAGATTAATAGCTGGATTTCTGCTAACAGGCTATGCCTCAACCCCAGCAAGGCATAGGTTATAGTGATTGAGCCAGGTCATGGGAGTATTTTCGCTGATGGGAGGCTGCCCACCCTCATGGTGGATGGTCACCCCCTTTCAGTGACAGGGGTGGTTAAGGATCTTGGTGTTATTCTTGATGATCGGCTTAACCTTGAAAAACAGGTCATGTTGGTCATTAGGACCATTTTTTTCCATCTCCAGAATATCACCAGGATCTGTCCATTCCTGACTCCCACTGACCTGGCTATGTTTATCCATGACTTTGTCAATAACTGACTTGATTACTGTAGCACCCTGTACATGGGGGTTTGATTCGTCACCTGCAGCTAGTGTAGAATGTTATGGCCAGGATGTTGACTGGTACCTCTATGAGGGACCATATCACTCCTGTCCTATGCTGTCTGCAGTGGCTACCTATGAGTGTGCACATCACCTTCAAGATAGGCTTGTTAACATACAAGGCCCTACGCGGTCTGTGACCTGACTACCTTAAAGAGCTCCTGACTCTGCATTCCCCTGTCTGCCCCCGACGCTCTACTGAAGCTGACCTATTAGTTGTGTCATCTTCCCGCTTAAGAAGATCAGGAGATAGGACCTTTGGGGTGGCTGCCTCACTCCTGTGGAACCCTCTTCCACCATATATCAAGGCTGCTAGCTTGGTGGAGACCTTTAAAACCTCACTTGAAACGTATTTATTTGAAAAAGCTTTTAATGTGAGCTGAATTAATTTATTATGGGGTTGTTTATTCTATTTTATTGTTATTTTGTAAAGTGCTCTGAACCCTTGGATAGGGCGCTATATAAATAAAGTTTGCCTTGCCTTGCTAATGGACCTGAAACAGAGGTTCTTAGACAGGGTTACTCTAATTCTATTTTAGAAGAGGCATTATACAAAATCAGCTGTACGGAAAGAAGTACCCTCCTTCAACCTAAATCTTGCAGATAGGACACATTTAGTACAGTGACATTAGTACCAAATTTAACCATGTTACCCCTCAGAGAGCAACAATTGCCCATAAATCTATAATGTTATGCGAGGAGATCCAGATGTGCTTGATTCAGTGGACCTTAATCCCAGAATAACATACCTTAGAGCCAAGAATCTGGGGGACCTTCTGATCTGTAGTTAATACTCCAAATCCTAAGAGTTCAATCTCTTGAACTGGATCCCCTAAAACCAGCTTTCAATGTGTACAAGGCAATATATGTAGATTTTGTGTCAAAGGCAGGCGGTTCATCCTTACCACTGATGTACAGTACACAAAACTGACATACGACAATTTATCAATTGTTCAGCATCTTTTGTCATGTATATAATGTGGTGTCCATGCCCTAAAATTTATGTTTGACATATAATAAGAGCTCTGATAAAAAAAATTCAGGAGTATGTAGATTTCATCACACAACAACCAGACACTCCTCTTGATATCCACTTCTCCAACCACCATGGCAAAACTCCTTCTTTACGGTGTGCCTTCAGCACAGAGAAACCATTACAGCAATGGCAATGTGGGTGCTGCAACCCATGCAACAGTCATTCCGATGATCATGATTTTGCAGTGCCCACCCATCGTTACTGTACCAGGGGTGTTGCGCTCTTTGTCCCTGACACCTCTGAGCTGAAGGTGATTATATTATTTTCAGAGGAGTGTGGGGGTGATGCCCCCCCCTTAAACAGCATGGATGTGCCCCATGCCTTTGGCATGATGGTGGTCAGGTGGCACAATTGCCACATGGCATGGTCGCCGTTGGCATTTTTGTGTTGCTCTACTGTCAGATGCCCATATGGGTGTCAAACCAAAATGGCAGAACCCTTCTATACTACAGTTTCTGGGAATTGACCATGTACCTGTCTGCCCAAGAGGTGGGAACCATATTAGGACACTATTGCAATGGGAATACAGATGGAGTTATTCTTTACATGTCCTACATTCGTCTGGTTTGAACAATAATCTAGACATATTGCCTTTTCTATAAATGAGTACCCTGTGATTCTGCATGATTAAAATTTGTTTATATCTTTTTGTCTTACAGTATATTTTTTCCATATTTTTTATTTATTTAAAAATTGGTAAGTGGCAAAGGGACACTGAGCAGAGGCACATCTTCAGGTGTGACCCGGGCAAGGGAAGGGGGGCAGGATGGGAGTACAGAAAGAATAAAATTGCAATACATCAGATTGTGGTTATATATGCAACATTACAGATGTGGGAGCAATGTGATGAACAAGTATATTAGCAGCACAGACTAACACAATGATATGGGGACAATTATGTAAGAATACAATAAAGTATGCTGTGCCTTTTGGGGAAGGTGAGAGTGCTAATGAGGTACAGAAACAGACAGCAGACATAGCAACAATTAGCCTTGATTAAAAGGGGGTCCTAAGCTGGGTGAGGTCAAAAAAGGGAGGAAGAAAAGTCAAGAGATGGGTTGACAGGGACAGGAGGGTGCAGGAAGATGCCTTAGCTAAAGGGAGTGAAGGAGGGGGAGAAGTGAGGGGAGAGGGAAGCAGGTTCCAGAGGGAAGGGAGGTAATAGGAGAATGCAGCTTGCAAAACAGTATGCTGTATAACCCCCTCCCATACTAGGGACCTTTCACCACACTGTTAATTGGGATTGATGATTCCATTGGGAAACATCTACTTAGGGATCTACTTTGCATGCAGCTTGTTTGATGCTTTAGGTTGAGGAGGGCTTGCCTCCTTATAGCATCCTTTCCCCACTGAGAACTGAGACTTTACATTTGCTATGTTGCTATGCAGGCTTTCCTTCCTCCCTTTGCCCTGGTGCACTGTGGGATGTCTCTTTCTTTCTTCATCTGCTATATGTCTTCTTTCGTTATCTCTGACCCTGTGCAGTGATATGCCTTTGCCCTCTTTGTGACACTGGGTGTTTTTTTTTTACTTTTTATTATGGGCCTTTTTGTATTTTTCTTCATCATTCTGTTTAATACGTGCTTTTTGCTGATGTGCATTGCAAGCTCATCTATTAGGAAATGTATAATTTCAAATTAATTGCATACAGTTTTAAGAAACTAGTAATTCTTGAATGTTTGTACTGCTCTGACCTGCCCCCTAATGAAGAATAATGCATATGACTTGAAGAACCAGGGTTCTGTTGCTGAAACTTTAGCTGCCTTTTTGTAAATAAAACACTGATGCCACTGTAACAGAAGCCAGCCAGCTAGTTGAACTTGTATTTATTAACTCACAGGGAGAGTGCAAGTAGTTGTGCTGCCAACTGGCATAATGAATCAGGATGAGCTGTTAGTAATATTTTTAGTTTTTCCCTACCCTTGATCTCTCTGCAATACACTGCTCCATGTCTGCTTTTGCATTGCTGACTGCCCTCTTGGCTTCCCTTGATTTTAATTAAGTCATGAACTTATGTCATGAAATGCACTTATTGCACATGTGTCTGGACTTGGATATTTTTTTTCCTCTTCTCTTCTCTTCCTCTGTGCATACTGTAACTTGCCAATTTTTGACCATTTTGGGTCCACATTTTCAGGGATCCCACATTTCTATCCCACCTCATGACCACATAATTTGCATCTTGTAAATATGATTCAAAGTGTGTGTTGGCACAATCACCCAAAATACATTTTGCATCAGATTCCAAGGTGCTACTTAAATAGTTTTGAAGGGACTGTCATGACTTAGGCACCTTAAAACTATGGATCCAAAATTACCAAAAATTGCCAAGTTATAAGGAAAAGAAATAAAAAAGGAAAAAAAAAACTCAGTGCTGCACCCACTACATTATGTGTTCAGTTATCAAGGTGCTTGTTATGTGGTCATTAGGTGGGGTATGTGGTCATTAGTTTGGGTGTCAACTTTGCCACCTTGAAAAGCTGGGCCCAAATTAACATAATTATGACCAAAAGAGAACAAAAACTTGAAAACAGTAGGTTAACAGATATGTCCAACATGGACATTTGGGAATTCATTTTTTAGATCTTTATCTTATCTGCAGGTAAAGGAGCATGTTGAGGGCCATTGAGGAATTTTGATGTGGGACTGATCTGTTGTAACTGGAGGTGGGGGGAGGTTGGCATGGTTGCTAGAATGTGTGCAACAGTAGGGGTGTTTCATTGCTGGGTGGGTGAGTGGGATCAAGGCTACTGGCAGTGGGGTTGGAAGTCCACCACCCATAGCTTTTAAGATCAGGCAGACAGAAGGGAGATAATGGTTACAGAGTTGAGCATCCCCCCACTGATGACTTCAAAGATCAAGCGACTGAAAGAATTGATACCATTGGTGGGGATGACAACATCTGCCAGTGACTTTGAAGATTGGGTGGGTGGATGGAAGGGAGGATAACAGCACAGGGTTGGGCACACACTGCAGGTTTTCCTTTACAGATCTGTTTGGGTGGAAGAGGGGGTATAAGCAGCAGGCTTGGGCAGCTATTACTGGTTTGTTTAAATAGGAGGGTTGTTCTGTGACTTGAAAATGCATGAAAATGTAGTTTCAAGCCAGGAAATAAGGTCCCTCTCATAAAACTGATTTACATCAGTTTGGCAAAAATTCAGTTTAGAAAGTGTGTACGTGTGTGCATGCACGTGTGGAAACTGCACTTTATTTTCTAAATAATATAAAAACTACACATTTAGAGTAAAACTATTTATCAAAGAATAATCCTTGTGTCAAACTTTAACAGACTTAAAAGTTTGAGGTTTTAACTGTTTGACATTTTTGTGCTATCAGTTATTAAATGAAATTATGAAATAGGTCGAGAAAATATAGTAACCTGATTGACTGAGGTCCTTGCAATTCCATGCTTATATCCCAGCACATCAGTGTGGAAAACAGTTTTGATTATTCCAAGTGCTGTTTACCCTTTCCACCCTCAAGGATGTCACTTCTCATCCCTGCTACAATTGGCTACCCTTGTGCTCTCACACTGAACCTGATTGTATTAAAAAAACAAAACGAGAACTCTTACTATCTTACCCTTTATCACCATGTAACTTGCTACCCATTTTTTACATTAAATCAGCCACCTTGTCCCCCCAATAAATAACTATGCTCACTAATTCCCACTGTAGGGAAAAATTTCTAGCCATGGCTCAGTGTAGCTCCTGCTCTTTCAAACTACCATTTTCAGTCCTGTGCTGACAATGTTTAAAACTGAAGGCTAGTGATCAAATGTCACAGCAAGGGTTCCTGAACTCACAGACCACCACAATATTTGTGTCACAAAAGATTTAAACCATCATCTCCTGAAGTGGACTGCTTTTCCCCACCACAATAAAAAAAACAGCAACCCAGTGTCGTACATATGAACATGGTGCCTGATCTGATGTCTGCAGCTATTACTGATGGCAACTCAGAGGTCATAATGGCCATTCCCAAGCTCAATTATTTTTTCCTCTAACAAAAAACAAAACAAAAAAAACACCAACTGGCACTCATACAAAAGTTTTTGGAACCTTTATCAAGCTTAGTGTTACAGGCCATAAATAACTGAAGCTGCAGACTGCCCTCACTGCTGAAACCCTGAATTACAAGCATATGCTCATAGGCTACACTGCCCATTGGTATCATCTAGTGGCCAAATGGACACACAGCAATGTACAAATTGCACTACTTTTTCTGTTTCTTTTTTCATTCTTTTAACCTTTTTTCTATTTACTGATTAAAATAAAAAAGTAAAGAAAATGTTTTTCTAATTAAAAAAATAATTTATTCACTCATGAGAATGGACCCATTTCATAAGTTAACCTTTTTTCTGTTTACTAATTAAGGTAAACAAAAATGTTTTTCTAATTAAAAAAAAATAACTATACACTAATTAAAATTTTGCTATCAGTATAGCCTAGAGGTTAGAGGAATGTGGTGTGAATGAGCTTGATACATCCAGCAGACCAGACCTGAGTTTAATTCTCACAACCTCACTTGCATACTGTGTGACTCTGAACAAGTCATGTTACTGCCCAGTGCTCCCAGGTCACCCCTGAAAACAGGCACTTGTGCCTAGTGGGCCTAACCCGGTTACCAAAGACTAAAATAAAAATAAAAATAAATTTCTTTACTCATGGGAATGGACCCATTTCATAATCATAATAAGGTGCTTCAGGATGTGCACTGAACTGGGATAACGTCACTTCTTCGGTGGTGGAAGCACTCCACCTTCGGTGCTATGCTTCAACTCACCCGAAGCATGCCACTGTATCCCAAGAAAATGCACACTCTGTCATGCTTTATTACTTAAATATCTTCATTTTCATATTGCTACTTTTTTTTTAATTTATATCCATGTTACCAGGAAGGTGAACTAGATCAAAAAACTGAGTCATTTTCAGCCATGCCTGGGGAAAGGGTACAACATAAGAGGTGTTACAGTACACACAAGAGTACACAAAAGTACAGATTTAGAAAGCCATCACAAAGTCATTATGTACATATATACAAAACATCCACTTATTCCAAAGTAGACATTGCAAGAAAATCAAATATAATCTAACTTAATGATCTTTTACACAACGGTATATAGAAGAAGTATTTCATTTATAAATGGAGTACTTTGTTGGTATATCAATACCCTGCTGTACTAATTTATTTAAAACCTTAGAACCATAATAAGAAAAAGAGCTTTCTGCCATTCTGACCCATTTCACGGCGATATACTTTCAGTATTTGGGATCAAATGTTTTCATAAACAGTCTGTTATGCTTGTTTCAAACACTTTTTGAACAAAGCTTGCAACGTTTTGGAATATGCTATCTCCTTTTGCTAGGACTTGCACATGAACTTAATGGTTTTCAATCTTCTAGAAATGTTAAGTCTCTGAACCAACCATTGCCAAATTTACAGAATCCAGAGATCCTGTCACCAACTCCACACATGCCAAATATTAAGCTATTTGGATTAGGAATTGTTATGTTATTAAGATGAAAAATCTGGATTTAACTTTAAACTGCCTTCTTAACCCTAATATACAGGTGCTACCATACTGCTGCTGAGGAGGAAGCAAAGGAAGAGTCAGGCAGTTTACCACATGATAGTGACATGTCAGCTATGAGTACTGATTTAGGGGAGCATGATGATAGTAATATGGTGAAGATGGGGGTAATACTGATGCAAAAACTTACATTCCACTACCACAGGAACAGGAAGATCAATCAGTCACATTAATAATTTTAAAATGTGTCTTCCAGAACAACTTAACATCAACATACTTCATTATCATAGATGGTTATTTATTTATTTCTAAACTGGTGACCAGGAAAGGAACTTTGAGCTAAAACCTATTTCCAGGAATGACCCAGCACCCAGGGATGAGAGGTTAGGGAGAAAATGGAAAAAATAAAAACGCTGTCAAAAATAAGCAATTAAAGAGCATCAATTATTAATATTTCAGAGAGGGGTGCAACACACATCACAGGTAAAGGCAAGAATATGTAATAATTTAAAATATGTAATAAGGTGCAAAAAGTGGCAATTATAGGAAACTACCACAATGCAATATAGTTGAACTAAGAAGCAATGAGAAGCAACAGTTGTGCCAAAGCAAAATCAACCTGATCAGACCATAGTAAATAAGGAGTGGGATAGAGAATGAGCAACGGAGGGCCAGAAGGACCAGAGAGAAAGACAGAGTGAAAAAGAGGAAAGGGTCATAGAAGGAGTAATGCAGTAATGCAAGCTATTAGGTGATGGGAGGGTTAAAAAGCAGAGAACAAAAAGGGGGTGGACAGACATAGGGGTGATGTGGAACCAAAGAAGCAACTTAAAGAGTGAGGGGAGGAGAAGATTTGAATAAGGAGGTTAAGGCTTTTCCAAAGAATAGGAACATGGAAGCAGCAGGATGATTCCCTAGCAGAGGTTTTACAGTGGGGGATGAAAATAGAGCAAATATCAGAAAAGTGGAGAGAGTAGGAACTGATAGAAGGGGAGGAGAGGTTAGAGGAGAAGGTAAGGCACATGCTTTTGAAATGAAGGGGCAGTAGTATGGAGAACAGTGATGAATAAAAGTCAGGGCATTTCAAGCAAAGGATCAAAAAGAAGTGGAATAGAGTGTCCAGTCTGGCTTGGCTAAGCTAGTTTAGGGTGTAGCACCTAAAATCTCCATGTCTGTGTAATTGAACACTAGCAAAACCATTTTAAGGATGATCTCACAGTGGACTTTCATCGGGAGGCAGGCCTTGTTGTGATACACTGTGTCATTCTTGGGGCAAAGTTTAAGGTGCATGGCTTCAATGGAGAAATCAATGTTTTGATCCAACCATACTTTTAGTTACTTGAAAGAATATGCTTTTTAAGGATGCACCATCCAGTATCTTAAAGGCATGGACTGATTGTAGTCAAGCTAATATCTGCTTAGTGCCAAAAGCCATGTAAACATTTTTTTTGCAGTTAGATAAAACAAGTTTAACCAGATTAACACTGGGACTTATCAATGTCACATTGGCATTATAATCTGAACTCAGGGACCAAGGCTCCAGAAGAAATGGGTAGAGTGTCATCCACATACATATAGAAGCATAAGGAAACACAGAGTGAGGGTCACTAGCTCCATATGGACTAGCTCTATATTGTCTATCATTGACTATGGCATTGTATTCTATGGTGCTGCCTCCACCACTGCCCTCAGAAAGTTAGGGGTCACCCTCAACAAAGCCTGCAGGTTAGTTACTGGTGCTAGTAGGGACACACACACCTGCGACCTATACATGCAGGCCAATTGGCTCAATCTGCAGAACAGAATCACCTATCACACCTGTCTTATTGCCAAAAAGCTCACCTTAGGGTTAGCACCCCCCCCACCCAACAGCCCCTAAATAGGACCACCACCAACTCACGCAGCACAAGGAGAGCATGCAATCTAACTTTTCAGGTACTGCTTTGCTGGACAACCCAAGGACAAAGAGCATTCATGTGCAGAACACCCACCTGGTATAACAACCTCCCAGCATACATTCAAGCAACTCCCAAAATTGGGCCTTTCAAAAACTGTCTTTGACAGCACCTAGTCAGCCTTAGCAGATGTGATTGTCCCACTTAATCTTGGTGGTCTCTTGTTTATAACTATCCAACCATTTTACTGACAAAGCCCCTTGGGCTGCCTTATTATGTCACTCCTGAGTCCACGATCCTCCACATGTTTCCCACACCATACTCTGATAAACCACCACAATTATCCCAATCCAAATCAATTGCCTCACACGCTCTACTTACTTCTCTTCTTTCCTTATTTATCTGACCTGATTACACCTACTACTCAGCACATTCATTGTCTGTCTCTTATTGGCTTTCCTACTACCCACCCTCTCACCAACTTCTAGTTTTCTTAATTCCTAGTACTTAATATCAGTTTTGTTAAATATTGCACTGTATGTATAAGGTTTAACTCCAAGTATCCTGGGTTTATTGTATCTCACTCAGCCTTCTTATGTGTATCCAATGTTTCTTTATCCAATGTTTTCATGACTGTTATTCCAACTCCGTATAATTTCTGAGTGTTCTGTGTTTATTGTAGCTCACCCAGCTGCCTATTTGTACCCAATTTTGTTGCAACTAAATTATGCATGTCTATTTCTCCATCACTGTATAATTTCCTTTGAAGTGGAGCCTTTGTAAATGAGCCTCTGGCTCAAAGGTATTAACTCTGAGATTCAATAAATAAATAAATGGAGAATGTGTTCAAGGATGGAGCCCTTGGGGATTATTGAGCTGATAGGGTGGATATCCAGTCTGAACTGATTGATACTGGTCAGCAAGATACTGTACTAATAGAACCAGCCAACTACTGTCAAAGAGGCCTGCCCTTCCAAGCATATCCAGGAATTGGCCTATAGTAACAAAGGCCAGTTGACCAGTATAATGAATAATTCTGCAGAGATTTTGCCCTTATCCATCCCACTAAGAATATAATTAGTAACCAGGAGAGGGAAGGAGATGGTTGAGTAAGATTCACAAAAAAGCAGATTGGTAGGAGAACAGAAAGGATGAGCAGTAAAGACATGACAAAACACATGCTTCTCCTGCACCTTGGTTGGGTTAGGAGAGAACCAGATGGGGTGGTAGTTCCCAGGAGAAGTAAACTCATCCCCTTTATGATGTGGAGGACATTAGCCTACTTCCTAGCCCAGGGATTAGTCCCTGGAATGAGAGGTTGTTGAGGGTAACAAAGGAAGCAGCGATGGTTGGGGCAGAAAGGTGTAGGAGTTTGGGTCCAATTCGATGTGTCTGTGTCCTTTATAGTGATTGAAGGATTTCAGAGCATTTAGGTCAATAAGAGAAGAGATGAAAGAAAAGTAAAAGGGGGTAGAGGCTGTTGAGGGGGGAAGAAATGATATGGGAGGGAGAGGATTCATTTAAGCAGGAAGGAAGGGAAGGGGAGGGAAGGGAAGGGAAGGGAAGGGAAGGGGATGGTAGAGGGAGAAAGATCAAAGGAGGTGATGTTATTAAAAGCAGTAGTTATCTCCTGGGTGTTAAAGATGGGAGAGTCACTCAACATTAGAATGGGGTAGATAACTGCATATGGGGTCAAAAGGTGAGTGCATAACCTTTCAAAACTTTGTGGAGGAGTTTAAGTCTTTCTGAAAGTTGGTAGAAAAGCAATTAGCTTTGGGCAATCTGTTAGGTGTGTTAGAGGGAGAAATCTCCTTTTAACAACCTCTTTTATTAGCTTCTGATCTGATACCAGAGTACCGTGACATCCTGATTCCCTAATGTTTGCATAACAGTTGCTCCTGTGACATCTTATTTACATAGCAGCTGAAAACAGATGTAGAGTTATGTACATAATATGCATGAATCAAAAAGTCAATATTATCAGCATTCACAACCAGCCCCACAAATTCTCTCCCTAACTGTGTTATCTTGGCCTGCCCTGTACTATCTTAATATGCTTTAGCTACTGGGCTGCCTGTTTATGATTAAGAATAACTCATTCTTATACCTTTTTGGTACATTACTACCACATTCAGCTCACTTCCAATCAACTGAACTTAATTCATTGATGCCTCATATGGCTGACACAGAGAAAACCCAGATAACAGATTATCATTGTAGATACCCCAAATAATCCTGGAAATGTCACCTGAGTGGATATATCCTGGTTAAAAAGAGATGAAAAATAAAACCTGATGATCAGGGTAGGGTAGAGGGTGTTTATTTTGTACTGCAATGGAAATATAGGCAATTGAAAAAGAGTTACAGTCATAGGATATAATCATCTCTTTTTTATTTGAGTTGTTTAAATAATGATACTATACCATCCATGATCTGGTAGATTCCTTAGTAATCGGAAAGCTAGCCATAACCAGGATATATCCACTCAGGTGACATTTCCAGGATTATTTTTGGGTATCTACAATAATTATCTGTGTCAGCCATATGAGGCATCAATGAATTAAGTTCAGTTGGCTGGTAGAGATCTGAATTTGGTAGTAATGTACTGAAAAGATATATGAATGCCCAGGCCAGATGGTTACCACTCCTTAGTAGAATACAATACCAGAACTGTCTACTCACCAAAAAAATTCTGCTAGGGCACATGCCACCAGGAGTGACAAAACTCCTTACTGCCTACAGCAGCACCCAGCTTACATGGAGAGCTCAACAACAGACCTTCCAGGTCCCCAGATACCGGATCACTATGGATCAGAGGTTGTTCATGCACAGGGCTCCTCAGTGGTATAATACCGTTAACAAAGAAGCACTTGCAGCTGTGACTCTTGGTCCCTTTAAAAGGGAGCTATGACTATCCCATGCCTCTACCACGCATTGTGACTGCCTCTCCTAAACAATGGTCATTTCCTCCTACCTTAGTCATTGGTGAGCTGTAACCAGCCATACTTCCTCACTCTCTTCTTCACCAGCCTCCACCATCCCACCCTTTACCCACCCTTCCCCTGTCAGCTGACACAAGGCCTCTAACACACCCACACCAATCTCTTGCTATCCACCTCTACCCTCCAACAATGGCCCTTTAGCCTGCTGACTCCATTCTGACTCCCTCCTATCCCATACACAGTTCACCTTGAAAACTTAATCAAGTTGGCTTTTGCTGTCTCTCTCTCTCTTCACTATTTACTGTATATATCATGTTTAAGTCAACTGTGTGTGTTAAGAATGTAACTGTTGTTTTCCTTTGTACGTATGTTACCTATATCCTTTGACATGGAACTTTTGTAAATGAGCGGTTCCTGCTCAAAGGTATTTGTAATCCTAGAGTTTAATAAATAAATAAATACAATAACATATTAATAAATGTTGTACCCAGTAAGACATGCCAACATATGAAATATGTGAAAAATGATCAGAAGTAACATTTGTAATACAGTACTATTGAGCAGCCTATCAGCTAAGACAGAGGACATTAAGACACAACAGTCCCTAAAGTTAAGCATGGAGAATGTTTTGCTTACCAAGGGAATCACTGGCTACCCTGTGTATAGTAGCAGAGAGGATAGGGAACTTTCTGCTTGGCTCAGTTGGTAGCACATCTGTATTTGGGCTAGAAAATAATGGGTTCTAATCCCACACAGGGACTTGGGCTCATACCATGAATTCTGGTGCCCAAGTGCAGTAGTAAGGGATGCTGCACTATTGGAGTAAGCTGTCCTTCAGATACAGTAAGACATTAAACCAAGGTTCCTTCTGCCTGTCTTTGGTGCTGTTCTGGCAGATGTCTATCTGGAAGTAAAAGAACCTCATGGAACTATATCCAAGATTGTGGGAATTTCCATGGTGTCCTGGCTAACATTCTCCTTCCACAAACCAGGTTTCAGCTATTACTTGTAAACTGCTTTAGAATACAATGTACATGAAAAGCAATGCATAACCCAAGTCTTTTTTCTAATTAGATGTTTTCCCAGCATACTTATTCTTACATGCTTAAGAAGTTATGAAGCAGGTGTGAAAATAATGTAATTAGAGTTCCTTCTGACCTTGCATTACTGTGTTATTCTTTTAGCTTTCATAATTTTGAATAGATGTCCCACAAGTACCATACCACTATACATGCTTGTATAGGGATACTAGAATTACATGTGGCAGATGGCAGCCTTACATAGAGAAGAACAGAGGGTATAAGGTGGCTGCCATCACTGGGACCAAGTGGAAGGTTGGGAATCTTTAGGACAGGTTTTGGAATGCCAACAGATGTCATGGAGTTTACCAGTGGGAAAAGGATGGGGAACAGCTGGATCACAAGCAACAGGATACTGACACACTCAGGAGGCAAAGTAATAACTGAAACAAACTGAACATAAATTTGCAATATTGTATTACAAAACCAGCTATCAGAAGCACAACTCAAAGCTCCTACTGGATGTAAGGAAAGGTTATACGAGGGGACTGGTTGGGTACCACTAGAACCAGAGATTGCATACTCAATCCATACCAGGACTAACACCAGGATCAAGGAAAGAGAGGCATACCACTAGAGACAGAGATTGTCTTCTAAAGTTGTTCTGGGCCCAACACTGGGATCAGGGAGGAAGAGGGACACCAGTAGAGCCAGGGATTGTATTCTCAAGCTATACAGTGATCAACTTTGGGACTGGGGGTAGTGGAAATGCAACTAGAGCCAGCAATTGGGCTTTCTGATAGATGCCAGGCCTGACACAGGGATTGGGTGAGATAGTAGATGTCACTACAGCCAGGAATTTTTGGTTGGGAGAAAAAGACGTGGGGGTTCAGTTGTTAGAAGTAGGGTATTGAGGCCTTAGCTAGTGCTGCATACTCCATCTGAGTGCTTACAAAACCAGCTGAATAAGTCAGTGCGCACTTTACAAATGCCAGCACCCCTCATTTGCATGCTTGTCTGTTGTCAGTTAGCACTCCCACACTAACAGATTTGAGCCACACTAACTACGCCTATGAACATGGCACCTGCTGCACTAACACAGTGTTCAGCATGTAAAGCACAGTTAGCAAGGCACACCTGTTAGAACAGTGCTAGCTGTTTGTATGACAGGCCTGGGTGATTTCGAACGTTGTGATACTTTCCAGTGGACCAACATGGATATTGTACAGTATGTAGATATTACAGTACACAAGCTTTTGGGGCCATATACAGTAGGTCCTATCATTAGGTGTTTTTAAAATAGGTTTATAAAGCAGTTTCAGAGTTCCTTCTTGAACACATAGTAGCACTTCTACACCACTGTAAAGTTTTACTGAATAACGAAGGGTCTAGTTGTCATAACTGAAGAATTCTGCATGAAATCACTGGTATTGGGGAATATCTTACCAGGTTCTATTGTAAATTAATTAACTTGTGGCTTTATTGCTGTTGCAATACACATGAGCCAAGTTGAAGAAAAGAAAAAAAGTACACAGAATAAGACCTCACTGCCTCGGGGGAACCTCAAGCTATATCAACTGCCAGCAGTGGCTTGGCTCATATAGTGGGCGCACTTTAGAAACACCAAACTAGCAGGCAGGTTTTTAAGCAGCCTGCTGTATGGAATATTTTTCTAAAAAATGTCTATGATAAAAAAAAATAAACTTTTAGTCTATGAGTACTTTGCCCCTCAGTATTTTCTACACTGTCTCATAGCAGGCTCAGCATATTTTTCAATGATAATCTCTCCTATAAAAATAACAATAAATAATTTTTGATGCTTAAACAGACACACGCACATGCACACGCACCTACCACTAAATAGATAAGAACTCATTTCATCTACATGCCCTTTGAAATGGGGAACATGTTTTCCTGACACAAGTTAAAAATGAAAGGTTCTCAAACAGTACAGTATAATAAATGTGGATGCCAAAGGTCCAGTGTCTTTTATTTAATCCGTGAAGGGCCTCTTATCAAGCTAATAAAAACTCATACAACAAATTCTTAATGAAAAGAGTAAAAGTTAATAATCATATATCTGTAACGGCTTCCGGCTCTTTAATTGTAATAATTATATCTCTTATTTTAGCTAAATGCCAGGTTTCTATATTTTGGTCTGTGCAGTGTGTTCCACTATCAGATGCATTCTGAAAGGAAGGTTGTTGCATCAACAAGCAAAATATTTCAATAAGTTTTTCAAATTCAAAACTACTGCCCTAAAATATGAAATGTGTTGATGTTCAATAACATGCTTTGGTAAAAAAATAAATAAATAACATTAATAAAATAAGCTGTAAGCATTTCATCATGGTTTCTTACCTTATAATTATAAGACGTCTTCTCGTGTTTTACACTGCTATTAGATTGACAGTTAGTTACCCTTTCACCAAATATGGGAAATGTCTAGAGTCACATGGGCAAAAAACAGCAATCACCCTCATCTATCTTGCAGTGCTTACGTTGATGATGGATAGCATAAAACCTACAAATGAAACCACTTCCTGCTAGGGCAGTATTTTTGTCACATAAAGACATTTTACTAAATCTGAACTACAGAGTTCCTAAAATGATCGTGTGTCCATTCTTTTGTACAAAAATAAAGCAGTCTTAATTTATATGTAACCAGAACTAAAGAAACAATGCTTTTTTAAATGCTTTCTAGTTGTTATAAGTAAGTGCTAACTACAACTAGGCAGGAAGTGTTACTGTTCCATACTACAGAACACAAATGTACTTCTCCTTTTTTGTCTTTTGTAGTAACTGTTAGAAGTTTGCAAAAAAATGCTGTGCTGTTTATCTGCATAGGGTAGCTAACCACTAAAGTATCATTAAGAATGATGACAGTCTGGAGCTGTGCATTTACTATGTCTACATTGTAATTTTTCAGCCTTAAAACATGAATAATTTGAACCTAGGTAATACAGTAACATTTGCAATAGGTTTCTTTAAGTTTGTCCTGGGATTTATTTTTTATCATACTATGCTTTTTTCCTGCTGGCACCCCCTAGCCCCATGTGCAGGCTCACCCTTGGCTCGGCGACCCATACCATTATCAGGGGATCCCCTCCCAAGTGGGGCCACTGAGGTGGAACTGAAGGTGGCTGGAGGGTCGAGCACCGAATCCTGGCTCATACACAGCAGCCAGCAGAGTTTTTCAATGGAGTCCCCTTGGAGCTGGGAGTGTGTAATGATGCCAACACTAAGGCAAGAGTCAGTCCCAACTCCACCCACATTCCAGCATGGTGCCATGTCCCCCAGCCCCTGCCAGGGGGAGAGCAATACTGAGACCAGCTCCCTTGCCCTCCCAGGAGAAGAAGAGCAGTCCTCCGGATGCTCGATCCTTCTCCTTTCCTGCCGAACCCCAGTGGCCCGTGTCCATTCCCGAACATGGGTTGCCGGCATGGTGTGAGGTGTGGCTTCTAGTGCCTCAACCCTCAGTGCCACTGGGCCGGGCTTGTCCTGGGATTTTTATTTGTCATTTAGTTCTAAGATCGTTACTCTGTAAGTGTGCCTTGTTGTTCACTTAAAATTGTTAAAAAAGCATCATTGCATAACTTTACCAGGCTACCAATCAGAACTTTGACTTTTATCATCAGTGAAAAGTATACTGCATTTACATTGACTGTTTCTAAGAATATCTGCACCTTTGGAAAGTCACTTAATTTTATGTTTTACTGCTTGGTGTGGAAGTTCAACCTCGCAAATGGAGGTGGGTATCATGTATAGCCATAATTTACTGAGTTTGCCAATTACTAGTTTGGAAAGTTTCCAGGTAAAACTGGGTTTTAGAATTTTATCAGGAAATAAAAGTCAAAAGACAAGCTGATTACCTTGTACTGCAAAGGAAACAGTTGTAATGTATTGTATCATGCCTGGTCACTCAGAATGAATCTAAAGTGACTCAAATTCATCTAAAAAGAAGGATTTTATAAGTTTATTGTAAAGGGTTGCATACAAAGGAAGGCATGTAGATATACTGTAGCATACCAAATGGTGAGAAGGAAATTAACTTGGTACTCTGTTAACAAACATTTGTTAATGCTGAATGTTCGCTGCTTGCATTGCCGTTGTACCAGGTCTTGCTTGTACACATTTTTACATTCGCTTGTGCCTCTCCGATCCAATGCACTGCTCCGTTGAGCAGGCGTGGCGGTCCTGCACTAATGGGTGCAGGAGCTCAGTATGACAGCGGTGGTCCTCTGCTTCAAAGGAAAGCACCGCTGCCATACTGAGTGCCGCCATCAAGACGTCCCCCCCTCGCGTCACGCGCTGCCCCCCACACAGCTTTACTGCCACAAATGTTGTTTGCTGGTGGGGGTGCCCAATCCCCCGTTGGCTGCATGGCCCCCCCAAGCCATCCTGCTGCCATGCTGGGAACCCACCCCTGCGTGGCAAACATCCGCTTTCTTTTGCCGACGGGGGTGCCCAATACCCGTCGGCTCCTCGGCGCTCCCCTCGCGTAGTTTTCCGATGGGGGTGCCCAATCCCCCTTTGGCTCCTCGGCCCCTCCCAGCCATCTTCTGCCTTGCTGGGAGCCCACTCCAGCGTGGCAACGGTCCCACGTAGTCCTTTTTTTTTTGTTTTTACCTGTAAAGGAAAAAACGGTCCCGCGACACGTCTCCCAGCCCCCTCCCACAACCCACACCACCCACTGCGACTCAGCCTCCCCACCCCCTCCTCACCCCATGCTTACCTCCAGACTCCAGTGTGACGATCTTCGGTGGACCGGGAACACGTCTGCACTCTTTAAAGGCGACCGCGAACTGAGGAAATGCCGGTAAGCTGTATAATGGGCTAGATAGGGGTGTTTCAACTTCTTTTCATATCTCAGTCATTTTTTGGAATTTTTGCATCAAATTTTCAACATGGGGTTTTTGGGACCCCTTCTCATGAGTGATGTCACTGTCATGGTGTTATTCGGGCCCGAAGGGTGATTTTGCAGGCACTGCGCAGTCACTGCGCGAAATCACCCTTCAGCCTCGAACAATGCCATGACAGTGACATCATTCATCAGAAGGATCCTAAATCCCATGTTGGAAATTAGCAAAATTCCAAAATGACTGTTTTACGAGCGCGGCGCTGTTAGTTCCTACGCAGGCTCATAAGTTCACGGATTTTCAATATTTTCACTCCAGATTTTCCACATTGCCATTTTATGACACCTTCTTATGAATTGTACAGCTGTCATTTTTCACATCTCACCCAAAATGTGTTTCTGCCCATGTAGCCCCAATGGCGCAGTTGGTCTGCAAAATCAATGTATGGAACACATTAAAAAAATCACAGTGACACTGTTCATGAGCAGAAGTCTTAAAATGGCTATGTTGAAAATTTGGTGAAAAAAATCCTAAAAATGACTGTTTTACGACCATGCATTGTGCAGTTCCTACGCACGCTTGTACATTAGCGAATTTTCAATATTTGCACTCCAGACTTTCAACATTGCCATTTTACCACACCTCCTCATGAGCAGTATAGCTGTCATTTTTCACATCCTGCCCCAAATGTGTTTCTGCCCATGTAGCGCCCAATGGCGCAGTCGGTGTGCGAATTCAATGTATGGGACACATTAAGAAAATCACAGTGACACTGATCATGAGCAGAGGTCTTAAAATGGCTATGTTGAAAATTTGGCAAATAAATTCCTACAAATAACTGTTTTACAAGCGTGCATTGTGCAGTTCCTACGCACGCTCGTAAGTTTGTGAATTTCCAATATTTTCACTCCAGATTTTCAACTTTGCCATTTTACCACACCTCCTTATGAGCAGTACAGCTGTCATTTTTCACATCCTGCCCAAAACATCTTTCTCCCCTTGTACTGCAAAATGGCACAGTCGGTGTGCAAAATCAATGTATGGGACACAGTAAGAAAATCACAGTGACACTGTTCATTAGCAGAGGTTTTAAAATGGCAATGTTGAAAATTTGGTGAAAAAATTCCTAAAAATGACTGTTTTATGAGCGTGCATTGCACAGTTCCCACGCACTCTCGTAGGTTTGCGAATTTTTAATATTTGCACTCCAGATTTTCAACATTGGCATTTTACCACACTTCCTTATGAGCAGTACAGCTGTCATTTTTCACATCCTGCCCAAAATGTGTTTCAGCCTATGTAGTGCACAATGGGGGTAACAAAAAGGTCATGCTGACAATTTATTGTGCAAATACCAGCAATCACACAGGGCTTTAGGGTAAAGCACTATACATGCCAAGCACCACTGCAAATACCTGCAAGCGAACTTTCGGCATTGGCAAATGCTTGATTATTATATATTTACTCAGGATACACCAGATGAGATACAATATCTAATTTCCGATGGTGCTATGCTTTTACACATGCCTAGATTGTAATTACCCAGGATAGGCCAGCTGAGAGGCAGTATTTAATTTTCAGTGGGCTCCCACATTTTGACCCCAAATTTCCAACAGTCTTGTTATGACATTCACATGAGGATCAAGACAGGTGGAATTTTTTGAATCCCATCTGAAAAGTGATTTTGAATTGTAACTATAAAAACAAGTTTCAGAAGGGATTTGAAAAATGACACCTGTCATGTTCAAGAGGTGGGGTAACACAAGGGATATGTTGCACATTAGAGGCCAAAATCTGCAAAAATAAATTTATGAATTAACATTGGAACAATTCAACATTTCTTTATAACTTAGTTGTTTTTTTACATTTTGATCCCAAATTTTCAACATAGTGGGCTCGATTTTCAAAGCCCTGAGAATGCTGCAAGCCCCTAGTGTGCCAATCATTTGGCATATGGGGCTTGCAGCATTTTCCCGGCCGGCGATCAGGCTTTTCATTCCTGAATGCCAAATGCTGCATGTTAGACTAGCTTTTCCCCTGGTCTAAGTTGTGCCATTTGTGAGACCCTTTTTACGAGGCTTGCAACAAATCTTTGGTGCAAGCTGCCTTCAACTAAGGAAACTGTCACAACTATGCCCGATTTATTAGAATCTGGTGCAGCTGCATCAAAAGAGTTTGGCACAGCTATGCAAAAAATGTATTTGACGCAGGGCTTGATGTAAGTCCTGCGTCACCCTTTGATGATCGATCCCACTCCTTCTGAACATGACAGGTGTTATTTATAAAATAGTGGCCAAAACATCACTGTGTCACAAGTACTATATGAAAAAATATTTTGGACAGGATTTGAAAAAAAATGACAGAGGTCACATTCATGAGGTATCGTGAACAAATGGTTATGTTGAAAATTACCAAAGTTACAAGCATTCATTGAACAATTTCAACTTAAGCCCATAACTTTGTTCTTTTTTAATATTTTTACCCCAAATTTTCAACATAGTCTTCTTTTGTCCCCCACCCCCATGAGCAAGGGACCAGAACATTTTCAAATCCTGCCAAAAATGTTATTTCCTGCCACAAGTGCAAAAGCATATTTTGGCCAAGATTTTGAAAAATGACAGCTGTCATGTTCATGAGGTGGTGCGAAAAAATGGCTATGTTGGAAATTTGGGTCAAAATATTGAAAATGTCTAAAGTTATGAGCCTGTGTTGAAAATTTTCAACATATGGTCCTAACCTTGTTGTTTCTTTTTAAATATTTTACCCCCAAAATTTCAGCATAGCCTTCTTAAAACCCACTTCATGAACAAGGGCAGAGAAACATTTCAAATTCTTCTCAAAAGGTGATTTCGTGCAGTGACTACAAAATCACCTTTTGGAATGGATTTGCATAATTTCATTTATTTATTTATTTATAGAGATTCAGAAATACCTTTGAGTCGGAGACTCCTTTACAAAGGTTCCACATCACAGTAATAGAGGCAAAACAATATTACGTAGTAGGACATGGACTAGTTTGTTACAAGAAACAGTAAAGGCTAACAATCAAATACTAGTAGTTAATTAGTACAGGTTTTAAGTAATACATATATAAACTCAGGTTTAGAAATAACCTGACAGTCTTAGGTAGGGGAATGGGGGGGTAAGCAGGCCAGAGGCCTTAGTCAGGGGAGAGGGGGGAAGAAGGGGAGGGCTAATGACAATCACAGGGGTTAGAGGCTTGGAGATAGTCCCTGAGATAAGTTTTGAAGGGGCCAATTCTGTTCTCTTTTACTAGTGAGATGGGTGGTCTATTCATCCAAGAAAGGGCTCTGTAACTGAAGGACCTTTGGAATTGGGAGGTTCGGCAATGGGGAACCAAGCGAAGCTGCTTGCCTGAGCTCCGGGTGTGTTTGAGCTTTGGAGCCAGATGGACTAGCAGTGTGCGATGAGGGTGGGGGAGGAAGAGGCCGAGGGAAATCTTTTTGGCCATGAAACAAGTATGGAACCTGATTCTGTTATCAAGGTTAAGCCAGTTGGTAGCATTATATAGTGAGTATGTGTGGGTAAGATGGTCACAGCTCAAGATGAGGTGGCAGGCTTTGTTTAGGGAGTGACAGAGTCTATATAGAGCTGAGGTGTTTGCTGCATTATAGGTCCATAAACCATAGTTTACACACATTCGAGCAGACTTGATAGACCTCTAGGCCTTTATCTGCTGGCAAATTTCATATGTTCATATAGTCGAGCAGGGAGAGGACTGAGGTGGAGACAGGGAGCCTATGGGCATCAGGGGTAAGACAGTGTTTGAAGCGATACAGGATACTGAGCGCAATATTGAGGTCAGTGGACAGATGATGAATATGTTGTTGGAAATTAAGGGCTGGGTCCAGGGTGATGCCCAGTTATTTAAAGGAGTCCACTTGCTCAAGTGGGGTCTGATTGGCTGTTAGAATTTGGGGCAGTGCTCCTTCTGGGAGTTCTTAGGGTGTGAAAAGAACATAACTTTAATCTTCTTATAGTTTAGTATAAGGCACTGAGTGGAGAACCACTTTTCAGCATCACTAAAGGAGGATTAGAGGGAATGGTGGAGTTCACAGTTCACCATATTTGTTCATGAGGTAGAGTCCCAAAATGGCCATGGTGGTAATTTGGGGAAAAAATATTAAAAAAATGACCAAGTTATGAGGACAAGTTCGAAACCCATTGAAATACTTTGAACTGCATACCTGATTTCCTCAGTTCCTGGTATGGCATTGAAGAGTGAAAATGTGTCTCTAATCCAGAGAGGATTACAGCATTGGACCCCAGTAGACAAGTAATGTGGGGGTTCTAATGACAGCGGCGTTATGGCTGTGGCAACAGACATTGATGGATGTTTTTTCTTGTTTTTACAGGGTGTATAAAATTAAAAAAAAAGATTAAGAGGGACTTTTTTTTTCTTTTTGTTTACTTCAGGTACTGACACTGGGTATTTGGCACCACAGTATCAGTGTTATGTTTGGCAGTACTTGGAGTGGGCTCCTCAGTGTTGCAAATGAAAATGGGCAGAGGAACTATCTGGCACTGGGGACTGGGCACTCCACTGTCATAAAATTAAAAGTAAAAGGTGTGGGGGCGTGGGATCATGGGTGCTGAGAAGGAGAGACAGGTGGGAAAGAGTAACAGTGGCTGCATGCAGGCTACAGCAGCAGACACCAATGGATGGTTTCCTTTTTTTACAGAGTTTATACAAATAAGAAAAGACTACTAGGGATGGTTTATTTCAGGTACCAAAACTAGGGATTGGGGACCCCATTTTCATTGTTATGTTTGGTGGCACCAGGGGTTGGCTACGCATTGTTGTACAGTGAAAACAGGTGGCGTGAGGTGTACTAGACAGCATCAGGGATTGGGCAGCCCAGAGTTGGAAAACTAAAAAAGGGAAGCAATGTGAGGTGGGAAGGACACTTAGAGGGTAGAAGGGATTGTTTTTTATGCTGGGGGAAGGACCACAGCAGCCTGATCATGACAATGATCAGCTCTGCTTGCTTGATGGCTTATGCAGATCAAATGAAAGAGCTACCTTTTATTTGGGTGGCTTGTCTTCATTGAACTTCACAAAGTTTCTACTCAGCAAGACCAGAAAAGTTTAATGATCAGACTGACTGATGATTGGCCTGACACTGTTGAGCCCCTTGTAGAATGCCTTGGATTGAACTGACAGTGCCACACCTCTCAAAACCCACTGCCATACTAATATGTTCGCTTTGTGCAAACACAAGCGTGAACATTAAAATGTGTTAAGGAAATTTCGATAGTGATATTTTCTGGGTCCTGTCAGTGTACTAGATGACTGGAAGGATTTAACGTCACAGTGCAACAAAGATTAAAGTATGATTCTGCTTTGCATTTAAAAGGACAAACGTAATGTATTTACAAATCCAAGGAATATTTCTCTGTTCCATGCAGAGGAAAGAAATGTCAAAGTTGACAAGTACTAACTTCCTGTTAGGCGGTCATGCTAGCAGCTACATAATTTTGGAGTTCAGTCTAGACTGCTTATTTCACTTCCTTAATTTAATTCTTATCCATGATTTTGATACAGAGCAACTCCTGTTCTCATTTGAAGACACCGTTGAGTGAATCATAATGTCAAATAAAAAATCCTCTATTGACTCATGTAGTGTACAGAAAGGGAGATCAGGCTTACCTGTTACAAATAGTGCAGCATTGCTTTCTGTTGTGGCCAGCTAGCAAGGTAGTAACACAGAGGCTGTGGCACTGTTGCGAGATACCATGGTGTTTACATCACCTTATGACTTGGCCTTAATGAAGGAAGTTCCATGGACACAGACCACTCTGTTTCAAAAGTTTGGGCTTCCTTAGACTTGGGAATTTGTGTAATAAAGCTGCAACCTGGAACACCAGTGCCAAAAGTCAGTTGAAGCTAAAAGGTCAGTACATTAACAATGCTGTGACAAATAAGGTCTCCCAATAGTACACATTGAATTGATGACTTTTTTTCTTTTCTTTGTGCGGAGACTGCAAAATGTGCATACAATGCCAGCAAAAGATAAGCAGCAGCAACACAAGTACCTCATGCATTTCCAAAAGAGTGCTTTGTCAGAGGTATATTCCCTGAAAGGCAATTGATTAAAACAGTCATTTTCATTTTTTTTTACCTATCTTTATCTCTGACTGCTGCCAGGTATCCCCCATCAGACAAACATTCCAGTTACATCACTTACCATCTCTAGGTACTTACCCCTGCCTCCTTTTGTTCCCCGACAGCATGCCCTCATTGCTGGGTCCCAGAGTGTGCAGCTTCACTGACTGGGCAAGGATCTGGTTCGGGAGGTGAGTGCCTGGTTGGCTGTGAAATGCCTGTAGGGAGTTGGTCATCATGCTGCCATCTAGTGTTTTTCCATCATTTTTCTGCCTGGCTAGCTGGCATGTAATGACATGATGTGCGGGTGTGGGCCATGGTGTGTAAGCATGAGTTGGCATCTGGTGACTTCCCTCTGTTCCCTGTGGCAGCCTTCACAGTGCTACCACCCAGCCTCTTCTGGGTGGCTATCAAACAGTGGAGGATGGAATCCCCCACCATAAAGGAGGAGAGCAGCCCTGTGGGATGCAGTCACTCCTTCCACAGCTGTTCCACTACAACTGGATTCCATTCCAAAATCTAAGTCACTGGAGTAGTGAGCAGAATTCCTACCATTGCACTACATGGCAGCCAAATAGCCATTTTCTGAAAGTGATTCCATACATAATAATAATCTCAGAGTACCTGCCATATATTAACCTCCCACATACCAACAAATTAATTTCACACATCATGAAATCACTATTATTGGGAGGTTAAATAACAGAAAGGACCACTTAACATTTACTTAAAAAGATGATTATTTAACTCTTAAAATAATAGCAAAAACACATCATGGGCCAGATATTCAAAACTTTTGCCTAGTGGGCAAAATGATTGTGCCCTGTTTGCCCAGGGTTTGAGCCCGAGCACAATGTTCAAAGGGGGCTGTGGCACATGTTAAAAGGGTCAAAGTGTGTGCAAGAAAATAATGTATGTGGTGGGCAAAGGGAGGGGCAGGGACAGTAATCCCAGTGCAGCACAATATTCGGTGCATTATCACTGCTCAAGGGGAATAGTACCGAGAAGAAGCTTGACTTACTCTGGGCAATCTAGCAACTTGTGGAGGCACTGCAGCCAACAAACACGTTGGCAGTTGGGGGAGCACATCTGCTCCCTCGTGTCTAGTGGTCCCTCCATCCTCTGATTGTCATACCCATTAAATGAAAGAATTGTCCCTGGTATCTACTGGTCCCCTCCACCTTCCAATCACCATCCCTGTAAATGCAAAAAATGTCCCAGGTGCTTAGCGGTCCCTCCACCCTCATATCACTATCCCAATAAATGTAGAAAGTGTCCCTGGTATCTAGTGGTCTTCTCCATCCTCTGATCTCCATCTCAGTAAATGTAAAAAATGTCCCTGGTGCCTAGAAGTCTCCCTACCCTCTGATCGACATCATAGTAAATGCAGAAAATGTCCCTGGTGCCCAGTGTTCCCCCCAACCCTCTGATTACCATCCCCATTGCTGACAGAATAGTCCCTCATGTCTAGTGGTCACCTCACCCTCTGATCACCATCCCCATTAACTGAAAGAATTGTTCCTGGCATATAGTCACCCTCCCCTGCACTCTCATCACTGACTCCAGATCAAATAAAATATTCCCTGCCATCTAGTGGTACCCGCCCACCCATCCCCTTCCTTTCATAGCATTAATTTCCTTGGTGTCTAGTACCCCACACTGGGCACCAGCCAACGCACCCTGCCACCTCCTTACCTCAATCTCTGGTGCTGCAGGAGTCCATACAGTGACTGGCATAGCCCTCCTTTCATCACCTCAGCTGATTGCTGTATATGATGACAGGGAGTGTGAGCCCCTGTACTGTAAAGGGAGCATGCATACTGTCTACTCTTCTTTTTACCCGAAGGTGAAATTTTGAGGTTTTGGATATGGCCATCTGGTTCTGTCTCCTTTCTGAGAGGTGTAAGTGCTCTTTTAAAATGTGCACTTTTTTTTCATTAAATTCTTATTTTTCCCTCGGTTTTTTGGTTCCTGGTCTTGTGTGCCTTTCATGTCCTTTTTTTGTTTGCTGTTTATAAGAGTACTGGTTTTGATTGTCAGGGAATATGTCCCCTGTTACAGGACTGGGCAATCGGGTGTGGGTGGGGCTGGTCACAGGGACACAAACCTGTCACCACTTCCCATACAAATGTCCCCATAATGGGCATCCAAATGGTTCCTTAGCGCTTTGCATGCCGAATGGACTCATTTGTATGGCGCTGTCTGGATATCATGCTGGGAGCAACTGGTGCTATCGGGTCTGGGGATGCTGTTCACAGCACTGCCAGAATCCATGTCATGGCAGTGCTTCTCAGCTTATCACTGCACCAACATGTCCCTGTATTCAGTCAGACAGCATTGGTGCACTATCTGACTGAATATAGCATCCTTAGGGTCATGAACAATGGGTAAGTGGAGTGCAAATCTTTGTACTCCACTTTCCATTTTTGAATATCTGGTCCCAGGTGTTTGTGGTGACTACTGCTGCTTACAATCTGCTGGCACTGTATACACATTTAGCTGTTTTTGCATGAAAATGTTAAAGCCAATCATCAATTCAGTGGGTTCTACATGAAGACCTTATTTGTCATACTACAAGTGTGTTGCCTGGGTGCCAAACATTTTGCTTGAATTGACAGCTTCCTCTAACTGCAGTAGGATATTCAAGAAGATATAAAGGCTGTTACACATGGAATTATGAATGCAGAGGAATGAATTAGCACCATGAATGACAAACTTTCAATGATAAAATAAACTTCAACAGCATACTGTATGTTAAAAAAAAGTTTCCTTGCTCAAACAGAAGAGAGATCATCTGGAAAATCAGAGTTAGTGAAAGAATTTGACTCATCTGGAATCCCAGAAGTCACAGAGACTCAGGGTGACATGATGGCATTGCTAGAGACCCTGTTCTGTGGCCTATTACAGATGCCAGCCAACTAATTGACCTCAGATGTGAAGCATAAAAACAGAAAAGTGACAGGCAGAAAAACACCTGCACAGTCGGTCTAGTCTGTCCCAAGATTCGCTACTTAGAGATGCTCTAGTCTCGATTCTTGCTTCTAGAAAACCCCCCTCCTCCATGTCCCATTTGATAACTCCTTTATCAGCATCCCACTTCCTCTTGAATGCCACTATTGTCCTTGCTCCACAACCCTGTCAGAAAGTAGAACAGATTTTTAGGGTCTTGGAACTGTGATGAGATAAAGGTAAACTTGTCTGTAAAATACTCTCTCATCTACTGGGGTTGGGGGAACAATCACATTTTATTCATGTCCCAGCAGAAGGGCCTACTTATGTGGAAGGACAAGCAATATTATGGTTATCTAGACTTCTCTGTGGCTTTATTAAACAAACTTTGGCCAGAACTGATATGGCTGCAGCCGAGCTCACAGAGCTCATGGCAGAACATGGAACAGTCTATCATGTCCAAGATGGCCACCGGGGGGCTCAGTGCACATGTGTGAGCAGTTGCGCAATTTCACTTCCTCAGTTGTGGTGAAGTCATGCATGTGCACTGAGCTCTGGTGGCCATCTTGGGCACTGCAGACTTTTCCGCAGTGAACTCAGTGCACATGCATGACTCACCACAACTGCAGAAGTGAAGTTGTGCATGCACCACTACTCACATGCACACTGAGCTGTGGAGGGGGAGAATGAGCACAGTGTTTTAGAGCTGTGGTAGAAGAGTACTGCAACTCCAAAATTGTGCTTTGGTCTCTCGTTTTTACAGCTGCAGTGCTGCAAGATGGCTGTAGTCTCCACCCACTGCAGCCATAACAAGAGAAGCTTTTTGGGATGTCCAGAGAAAATTGCTTCAAGTGAAAGTGTAGTGTGGATTGCTGTTTCCAGCTCTTCTGTATGACAGTTAAATAATTAGAACTTTTAATGCACCTTTGTTGAAGACGCATAAAATGATATGCAACTGTGTTATACACAGGTAATCTACTGAATAAGTCAAGCCTACACATTTTTCTGTAACATTCTGGGACTGGTCAGTCCTAAGTCATCTGGAATTTTATGTGATTATATCTTCCTTCTGTTGCAAGCTTTTTGTTGCTGTTTGAACTAGCACCTGCCTTCATCATGGACTGTGAATGTTTAGCATTGTACTGTAAATTCATTGGCTAGTACAGGTGTCTTTGCTGCATTTCCCTCCGATCTTAAGACAGGTTTAGACTTTTGTGTCTAACTATAATTTAGCTCTTCTCTTATTGGGACATTGGTGTTCTGTGACTGGAGTAATGTGGCATTACATACTGTACCTTGGCAGCCTGCTGATCTGACACTGCAGGATTGATAGATGTAGGGGGAAAAAGTTCTAGTAACCCTAGCACTGTTTATGGCTCAACCAGCACACTCTATTCACTATTACAGATTGACAGTGGTTTGTTTGTATAACATGCATGGCCTTTGTCATCACCACCACCCATGAGAGACATGACTTGCCAAGGCATTGGTATGAATGCCAGAGCCTTCAAACCTTTGGGTATGGGCCAGCCTGCTACAGCAATGGTAATAGTAGTAGTAGTAGTAGTAGTCTTTATTTATTTGTGGTACCCTTCCCCTAAGGCTCAGGGTGCCATTACAAAAACAACACAAAATATAAAATACCCAGCTATACTGACTCTAATCAATACATACATACATATAAAAGAATCACAAAAATCCATGGCCCAGATATTCAAACTGCACCAGGCTGTGGCGCAAGCTTGGGCGCAGCTCAACTTGGCTGCTCAGGGGTGTGGCCTGGGCGATATCGAAAGGAGCTGCGCCATGGTTCAGCAGCTTTGAATATCGCACCCTGGCCACCCACAGTGTGCATGGTGCAATGACACTGCACCAGTGCAAGTGGCCAGAGTGAAGCATGGAGATGTGCTAGCGCAAGTGCCATTGTGCCATTCACAGCACCCGTAATATTCAAAATGTGATACGCAAATGGAGCAATAATTTATGCAAGGTGCACATGGGGCCATTTGCATGTCATTATGGCCCCATTTGCATGCAGGGTGCGCCGATTCCCGACGACTTGCGCCTGGTGCCCTGCCAGGCAGCAGCCGTCAGGACCGATACCCCCTGCAGCCCGATTGCGGGCATCTGTTTAAATGAAAAAAAAACCCTGTCCAATATCCCTGGTGGTCCTGTGGACTGATTGCTGCCCGATCGCGGGCATCTGTTTAAATAAACCCCCCCAGCCAATATCCCTGGTGGTCCAATGGACTGATTGCTGCCCGATCGTGGGCATCTTCAAAACAGAAAATGTCCTATTACCGGGGTGGTCTAGGGTACCCCCCTCCCCACACGCCCACTGACTCACCACCCCGCTCCCTTCCCGGTCAGCTGGCGGGCAGATGGTTCAGAGCGTGAGCCAATGGGCATGCAGCCCATACCGTACTACACATTCAGATATTGAATGAAATCATTCACGTATCTGGAATGGCTCTGGCTGCTCAAATACTACGCTATGGCTCATGCTGTGAACTCATGGGTGTGCAGCCCTAACGAGGTGTCAGTCGGCGGGAGGTGGGGTAGCAGGTGGTGGGTGCTGCTGCCCACTGGCTGACCATGGGAGTGGAGCAGTGGGGCTCAGTGGGTGGGTGGGGAGGGGTACCCTAGACCACCAGGGTAATAGGACGTTTTCTGTTTTAAAGATGCCAGCAATTGGGCAGCAATCAGTCCACTGGACCACCAGGGATATTGGCCGGGGGGGGGTTATTTAAACAGATGCCTGCAATCGGGCAGCAATCGGTCCACTGGACTACCAGGGATATTGGCCGGGGGGGGTTTATTTAAACAGATGCCTGCTATTGGGCAGCAATCAGTCCACTGGACCACCAGGGATACTGGACTTTTTTTTTTTTATTATAACAGATGCCCGCGATTGGGCAGAGTGCGGGCCACTGGACCACCAGGGATATTGGAATACATCTTATTTTACAAATGCCCACGATCGGGCATGGGTGGGCGCCGTCAGGTGCAGCCGGAACTCAGGTGGCCTCCCACAGGTGGCAGCTGCTGTGTTGCGCCCTGCAATGTGGCAGCTCACCTGTGGGTGGCCATCAGTTGTTCCTTTTTTTTTTGGCTTAACTTTGTGCTGGTGCAGGTAGGGGTTGCACTTGCATGGCTCTGTACATCCCAGGCTGAATATTGGGCTGTGTAGGTTATGCATGGGCACGCCCCCCCCACCTGTGACTGCATACATTACTGATGCGCTCCGGTGCATTGGGATTTGTGCAGCACACTTTTCCCTTTTGAATATCGTGCCGGGGCACATCAGTGAGTTGTGCATGGCACAACAGTGTTGCGCCATGTGCAACCCTTTTGAATATCTGGGCCCTTATGTATAGTTAATCAACTTTAGCTAATCCCCAAATGCTTGCATAAATAGAAATGTTTTCAGACCATTTTAGAAGCCTCTATTGAGAAGTACTCCCTCCGAGTCCTGGGCAATGAATTCCAAAGGACCAGGGCTGCCACCTCAAATGCTCGGTCCTTGGATGATTTTAATCTCAACCTTGGGACCACCAGGGGCTATCCTTGGTAAAGCTGAGCAGATGTCCCAGGGCATAAGGGTGCAGGAGCTCTAACAGATAGCCCAGGCCCAGCCCATGTAGGCCTTGTAGGTCAGCAGACCCACATTAAAAGAGGTATGCCACTTCACTGGCAGCTTGTGTAGTTCTTGTGGCACCAGGGACATATGACAGGATCTAGAAAGACCTGTCAGTAAACAAGCCGTAGTATTCTACAGTAGCTGCAGGTGCTGCAGCGCTCTTCCCTTGACCCCAAAGTAAAAACCATTGCAGTAGTTGAGCCTCGTATTGGCAGCTACTACTAGTGGCAGTGGTAGCACTTCTGCTAATGACACCAATGACCCCGGTTCAGGAGTGAACTCTGGATGGTCAAAGGGCTGGCCAGGGGGAAGATGATGAGCATCCAAGGTACTGATCTCCTTCAGGAAGGGAGGGATTTGTTGCCCAGCAGCAGTCCAAATCCAAATGGTGCCTAGGGGTCAGTGTGACTGGGACTGGAGCTGAGGGTAGGACTGGTGTAGTGGCAGGTGTCTTTACATTGGGAGTGTTTTTTTTCCTCAATGTGAGTAGACGTCAGTTCACACCAACTTCACCAGAGTAGTAACCATATGGAAAAACCCAAGCAGAGTGAAGCTGAGCTCACTATGACTCCTCCATCTGAATGATGTTATGGTGGCACACTGAGGACAATATGTTTTTGTACTCCCCTTCCCCATCCTGTGGGTCATACCTGGAAATGAGCCTAGGCCAGTGTGCCTTTCCCAGTTACCAATTTTCATATAAATAAACAAGCAAGCAAACAGATTGATCTTGGTCCCTCCCCCTGCCCCCCAAGGAGCTCTGCCATGAGGGATAAGTCAAAGTCCACATGTAGGATGCTAGAGGAGATTCCATGTGGTGGGAGCTGGTGAGGGTGTCTGAGCTGATAGAGGGTACATCACTGCAGACCCTATGAGAATAAACAAAAGTTTTCAAAAAAGAATGTTGGTACATATAGTATGAGATCAGATTTAGGTTGGTAATAGGAATATTTTAATGGAGCAGTGCCTCCATCTCTTGGGATACTTCTAACAACTGCTGTCAGGGTGCTTCACCACAAAAAATAAGTAACTGAGCATATCTACAGGGACAAGAAACCCCACTGTTATGCCCACACCCCCACTTATAACTTCTAAGCATGCACAGGATAAATAAGAGTAATGCACAACTCAATAACAGCAACAGAGACAGTAATTATATGCAAACTAAATAAGGGACTATATCTGGGGACAGGCACAAGGTTCTGGGTGGAGGAAAAGTTAGAAGTTAACTGTGCTAAATCTATATGTCATTTTTCCCAGTAGAAGCTGTTTTTTAAATCCAGGTTCAATTGAAAGGCTATTCCTGTAGTTCAATAGGGTGAGCAACCAGCCACGCTCACTTCCTGAGCTATATAAGCAGTTCCTCCTAGCCTCCTTCTGAAGCATTTTTTCTTTGCCAGCTGGAGGCTGTAGGTCTGTCTTCTCCCTTGGGGCCTACTGGGGCCTTGCCTCCCCCTCTGCATTGTTTGTGCTTTGCGCTCTGCTTGGTTTGTGTTGGATTTTGCTCATGTGTTCCTCCTGCTTTGGTTAGTATTTGTTTTGCTTCTGGCTGCTGTGTGCTTCTTTGTGTTCTTGGTTTCCCATTTTCCTGTGTTTGTGTTTTTCCTTTTGAATTTTCTTTTTGGGGGTGGCTTTCTGGTTTTCCTAGCATCCTGTTGCCCTTTTCTTGTATTGTGTTACTCCTGTGCCTCTGCTCTCAGGCTTCCATTTATTCCCCAGATTTTGCAAACCCTCAGTTCCCTGCATTGTTATCTGTATGCTTCAGCTCAAGCTCCTGCTTCCCTGCCTAGCAATCTTCAGTTTTCCTGCAATTGTTATGTATGCTTTAGTTCACACTGCTGTTTCTCTGCTGTCTCCTGTGCTTCCACATTTATTATTTGCAACTGGTCCAGGCTCATACTGCCTGGCTAGCTGCCCTTCCCTGTCAAGCTATGTTTGTTCTATGGCTCTGCTCTTAATTCACTGACTGCTAGTTCCACTTAGCTAGCTGCTGCATTGCTACAGTATACTGAAACTTTCAGCTATTACATTAGCTGCCTGGTCTCAGCTTACAGCTGCAGGCATTTTAGCTGCATGTTTCTGAACTTAACTATTTTGAACCTTTCAGTCATTAATTTTCTTCCCCTGCTCACATTACTCTGGCAGCTTGCTATCCTATGGCTGCATCTTTAACTAGGACCTTGCCACTACAGGCACCTTTTTTGTGGGTTTCTACCAACATTACAGTTGCTGTTTGGTCTCATGGTGCTCAGCTTGTGGTTTCCCTGTTATTCCCAAGGGGGAACTGAGGTGTCATGGTGGGGCATCATGGCTCCAATTAGCAGGAGCATGCTTTCATATAAGCAATATGATTTTGCCCTGCTCCTTTGCCTACATGGTTTTTCAGCTATCCATGCATAAATACAATAAACTCACAGCCTACATGGCTTTCACAATATTCCTTGCATTCCATTAGTGCATTGCAAATTATCCTTACTGGAATAACCTCCTCAGCCTTAATGGCATTTCAGTTATTCATGCCAAGCATAACAATTCACTATTCATGTTGAAACCATAGCAATCATCTGCTAAATCTGATTGATTCAATCACTTGCATCACAGCTTCTCTCACTGCCTGAAAGCCTCTCACTGTCTAAACACCTACCTTCTATGTTACCAACAATTCAACTTCCATAATGGAACTGGTTGGCTTGTTTTCTGCTGGTTGCTACTACTATCAAACCACCAAATGCTGGCTCACACCGAAGCCTTCTACCTCACCCAGGTCCTGCCTTGGTAGTTCTTGTTGTTGCAGAGTTCACTCGCAACCTTTCACAGGCCCCACCTTGGCAGTTCTCATGTTGCAGAGTTTGCTCATAACCTTTCAAGGTCAGCCTCCTCATCAATATCTATAGCCGCTGGCTTTACCCAGACTCCTCATCAATAATCTGCTACCTAATAATCTATGACCACTGGCTTTGTCCAGCCTCCACCTATCTTGCACTCAAAGTTGATTTATGCTCTCATTCATAAATCAGAGGCATGTCAACCATGTCCATTACCTTTTCTGGCTTAGAACTTGCCTCTAAGCTGATGGTTTTGCTTTGCACTCACAAAGTCCGCCTCTTGAGCATGGGAACCTCAGGGCAGAGTCCTTCTCACCTGGCCCATAGTGGAAATGTTCACACTCCAGGTGGAGTTTTAGCATGCTGTAATAAGATGCACCTCTTGATGCAGAATTTTAGAATTCAGCTGCCGAGACATGGGGCCCATACAGCCCAAAAGTGCTCCTTTGGCTATGGCATCACCATGGCACCTTCAAAAGCTATTCTTCCTATGACCACCTCTGGTTCACCTGGTTTGTTTTAGTCAGTAAGCCAGCTGAGTGGCTCAGTGGTCATTACTCTCCTTCTCTCGCCTTGGGGTTCCACTTTTGCGTCAGAGTACCCATTGTTGCAGAGGCCTTCACAAACCTTCATGGTGTTCCAGTTAGAGGGATCATGACAGCTTTCCACCAAATTGGAATATTTTCTCCCCTTTGAATGGGTTTCTAAATTGCAGCAGCAGAGCTGTCACTAAATAAAATCCCCCAGTCTGGAGGGAAGATGATCTAGGCCTTGGATCCCCAAAGGTTTCCTCTTTTTAAAAAGGGGGTTTCCTCTCCTCTGCACCAAAGGTCATTATGTGTAGTTAGCTGTTTATAGTGCATTCCCTATTTTCATTAGGTAGGTTTCTGCTGATGGTTGGAGATAGATGGTGGCCCTACTTGCTGTTCCTTCTCACCTTAGGAAGTCCCGATGTCATCAGTGCAATCCATATTATCAGTGCAATCCTGACAACCTGTGCATCTCATTTGTGTTTAATCAAGCTCTCTCACTGCTGTCAATCTGCTTCTCTACCTTGTAGCCAACATTTACTGCTTAATGTTCTTTTTGGGGCTCCTTTCTAAGGTACCTTCAGCAAAGGGAATCTTCCTGTGCACCTCTAGGGGTGGAACCCACTTTGAGGGTTTCTTGCCTTCGGTACCCCTACAGGGTGGTAATTCCCTGTGGAATAGTGAGTGCGAATGCCAAACAGTCATCACAGTTGCACACGCATAGCGCTACTCTTGTTGTGTAGGCCCATTGAATTGAAAGGCTATACCTGTAGTTCAATGGGGTGAGCAACCAGCCATTTCCCCTTCCTGAGCTATATAAGCAGTTCCTCCCAACCTCCTTCTGAAGCATTTTTTTTTCTTTTCCCACCATCCTCCCTTCCTCCTCCAGCGGCATGCCTCTCTCCTCAGGGGGGGTTCCTTCCTAAGGTAACTTTAGCCAAGGGAATCTTCCTGCAGCACCTCTAGGTGTGGAATCCTCTTCAAGGGTTCTTTTCCTTCAGTACCCCTGCAGGGTGGTAATTCCCCATGGAATAGAGAGTGTGAATGGCCAGAAAGTTATCACAGTTGTACAAGCATAACACTACTCTGGTTGCGTATGCCAATTGAAATTCTGTTTTTACTCTAGCTTTACAAGCTTTTAGTTATCCTAGTAGGTGTTTCTGATTTACATGCTGCTGGTAGGAACCATTTTAGAACTGTTTGATGATTTACATGCTGCTGATAAGAACCATTTAGAACTGTGTGATGTAGTTTATGCCCCTTTTCTATTCTTCTATTGTCGGCACAATGCAGCCATAAAAACATAAAAACATAGAATATGTCTGTAGAAAAGGACCTGTAGGTCCTTCTAGTCTACCCTATTTTCCCTGTCTAACACTACACCCTGGACTCTATTTGGTCACTGGTGTTCCTCCCTCCTCCCTCACTACAGTTTATTATACCCACATGCCTATCCCACACATGTTTGAAGCTTCTCACTGTCTTCACCTCACCACCTCTTCTGGCAGTCTGTTCCAGGTTTCCACCACCCTTTCTATGAAGAAGTATTTCCTCATATCCCTCTTAAACTCACCCACTCAATTTTATAGCATGCCCCCGTGCTCTGGTGCTCCTCCTTCCGTGAAAGAGATGCCCTACCTGGACCTTATTCAGCTCTATGAAGTACTTACAGGTCCCAATCATGATTCCTCTCTCTCTCCTCTCCTCCTGGAGTACATGTTAAGCTTCCATAGCATCATCTCACATGGTTTCTTGTGCAACCCCCCCACCCTGTTGATATCCTTGTGGAAGTGCAGCTTCCAGAACTGCACACAGTACTCCAAGTGGGCTCTCACAAGAGATAGTGATACAGAGGCATCACCACCTCCATTCTTTTGCTATAGATCCCTCTCCCTGTGCACCCCAGTATCTGGCTCGCATTGTCTACTGCCCTGTCACCCTGCCTTGAGATTATCAGGTGTGATCACCCCAAGGTCTCACTCTTGCTTGGTGACTATAAGTACCTCCCCCAATCTTATACACAGCCCCTAGGTTTCCCCACCCAGGTTAATGACTTTGCATTTTTTGGCAACAAAACCCAGCTGCAACTCCCTAGATCACTCCTCTAGTTTCCCCAGATCCCTTTATATTCTCTCCACCCCCTCCTAGGTGTCTACCCTGTTGTATATTGGACTGGCAGTATAACCTAGAGTTCAAAGAAACAAGCTGTGAATGGGCTTGGCACATCCAGCAGATGGATTTTATTCCCACAACCTCCACTTGCATATTGCATGATTTTGAGCAAGCCACTGAACCTCCCCAGTGCTTCTGGGTCACACCTGTACATAGTGTGTCATAATCAGTTACCAAAGAGTGAAAAACAAAAAATACTTTTACGTCATCTGCAAAGAGATGAGACACATCTTCCCCTCCAGTACCTCAGCAATGTCAGTTATGGAAACACTGAAGGGGACAGGGACCGGTACCTATGCCTGTGGTACTTCAGTGGTCACTCTCCAGTTGTTAAGGGTATGGCAGCTGGATTTCAACATGAAAAAGTGCAAAGTAATGCTCTTAGGGCACAGAAACCCAGGGGCAGAGTAGAAAATGGAAGGAGTGGCACTTATGACCACCAAGCAGGAAAAAGATCTGGGAGTAATAATATCAGGTGATCAAGGACATTACTGAGAAACAATCAAATTCCCCTCCGGCCATGTTAATTGTTGAAGGGTCCACTACCCTTGACCCCATGGTCATTGCAAACACCTTTAACACAGCTTTTACTGACCTCAGTACTGTTCTACCACCTGATTTCTTCACAGTCAGTCACACCCCCTCTAACACACCCTGCACTCTGTCAAGCCACCCTCATTTTTACTTCAGGGAGATTAAGATGAAGGAAGCTCGCCACCACATCACCTCAGCCATCTCCACTTCCAGAATCAGCAGTGACACCCTAGACTTTCAGCTGCTATCACTTACACTTGACAAGGTCCTCAGTCCCCTAACTAAAATTCTTAACCTCTCTCTCCACACCAGTACACACCAGTACATTCCCTGAAAAATGGAAAACTGCCATTGTGAGTCCGATCCACAAAACTGGGGATAAGACCTGCCACTCTAACTACCACCCGATCTCCATATTGCCACCACTATCCAAGGCCCTAGAGCGTATTGTTGTGGACCAGCTCACTGATTATTTGGACAAATATAATATTCTGTGCACACAACAGCATGGTTTTAGAAAAGGGCATAGTACCACCACTGCCCTGCTGAATTTACCGGTGCAGTGAATTGTTCTCTTGATAAAGGTCTTCTTACTGGGGCTGTCTTCATCAACTTCTCAAAGGAATTTGACATGGTCCATCATTGGCTGCTGTATGACCAACTACTCCTTGCTGGCCTTTCACCGGACTCAGCCTGGTTCAAAAGCTACCTTGACAACCATTCTCAAAGAGTAAAAATTGCCAGTGCTTTTTCGGATACCTTGCCTGTCTGCTCCGGAGTCCCTCGGGGTCTATACTGGGCCCTCTCCTTTCAGCCTCTTTTCAAACTCCCTACCACAATCCTGCTTGGAACAAATCAGCCTGTATGTGGATAATGCTGTTGTCTTTTCTACACACAAGGACCTTTCACCACTACAACACAGCCTCCAGCTCGGATTCAGTGCCGTTGAAACATGGTTCTCCAATCATAAACTAGTCCTCAATCACAAGAAAACCAAGTCATTGCTATTCTGCAATTCACGTAACCATTACAAGCAACACCCCCTTGCCATCTCCACCAAGCAGGGGACTGTCCTCGAACAGGTTTACTCATTCAAATACCTAGGGATTCTGCTTGACCCCAATTTCTCCTATATGGCTCACATTGGCAGTGTGGCTAAAGCTGCCAACATGCCTTGGATTACTCTACAAGCACAGGCAGCACCTCACCCCAGAGGCCCTGAAAATTGCCATCCAGAGATCTGTGGTGTCAATTATTGATTGTGGTCTCATTATCTATGGCTTTGCCACGACGTCTGCCCTCCAACTTATAACAACTGCACTTAACAAAGCATGCCAACTCACAACTGTTGCCCACTGCCTCGCCCACACCTGTGCCATTTATCAACAATCCGGATGGCTCCAACTCTCCAACCGTATAAAGTATCTCACATGTGCCATGGCGGGGAAAATCAACCTTGGCCTCACACCCTGGGTGTTACTGCCTTGTTAAATCAAAACACCAGGAGCTCGACAACCCAGATTCTGCAAGTTCCTCACTGTTGAACTATGCAGTTCCAAAGCTCCTTTGCCTATAGGACTCCTCTATGGATGAATGCTCTCAGCCACACCATCTCCACTGCCTCAACCCTAGGTCTGTTCAAAACCAGGCTCCAGGCTCATCTCATTGCCTCTAGCTCCTGTGACTGCCTCTCCTAGCTGATGACCTACACAGATTTAATCCTAACTTATACACTGCTTAACCTCAGGCCCCCCCAGTCCCCCCCCCAGCTTCTGAGGCACCACTTCAAATCTCAGGTCTTTGTACCACCTCATTAGTCTCTCCTGCCCCCTTATAGCACTTATTCCCCCCACCCTGCTCCCTTTTCTCTTCTATCACTCCTTCCCATTTATTTTTTGACAAATGCCTCTAGCTTCATCTTCATCCTCCCCCTCTCCTCTCATCCCTGTTTCTCTGCCACCCCTGGGTGCCTGACCCTATCCATTCCCTGTGGGCACATGCATCCTGGCTGTGCTCACCATTTTACTATAGCTGCCTCTGTTAACTACATATACTTCTCCTCCTCCTCTACACCTTACTCTTCCTAGAATTGACCCCTTTCAATAGCACTGTTGTATATGAATTGTTTACTGTTATTTCACTGTTGCTTCCTTGTTGTTTGTTATTTCTGACGTGGAACCTTTGTAAAAGAGCCTTGGCTCAAAGGTACTTGTAATCCTAGAATAAGTATATAATAAAGAATAAAATAAATCTAAAGGTGACCAGGCAGTGTGACAATGCAGTTGGGAGGGTTAGTGGATTACTTGGGTGCATACAGAGGGGTATCACAAGCAGAAAGTATAAACTGCTAGTAAGACCCCACCTTGACTACTGTGTCCATTTCTGGAGACCACATCTCTGGAAGGACATATTTAGAGTGGAGGTGGTCCAGAGGAGGGAAACTAAAATGGTGTAGGATCTGCATCAGTAGTGCTACAAGGAGAGACTAAAGGACCTAAATATGTATACCCTAGAAGGGAGAGGGGGATATGATGGAGACCTATAAATACCTCCCAGAGTAAATATGGTACAGGAGGATGTGGGAGGGTGAAACCCTCCTGCTGTATTTTTGTTTAATAAAAACTAGAGAATGAGGTCTTAAGGGGCTAGAAATTCATACAGCCACAACAAAGCTGCCCTAAGGTACCAGATAAAATGAAAGCATGCTGAGACCTGAAACACTCAGTGCAGAAATGAGTTTATGCAGCTTGCCAGATTACCTTTAATGTTCCTTTCCTAACCTTTTGGCTGCAGCCTTTCTTCTATGCTAACTTTTCTAATATTTTATCTTGTTTTTTTCTGGCCTGATTACCCAGGGTTGAAACTTTAATGCTCTTTCTAATTCTTCTCTTTCAGAACCCCCACCACCACCACCACCATAGCAAACATTAATTATACAAGGGCTGGTCCAGCATAGTTAGGTTGAAAGAAAAGAAGGGTACGTTGGTGCTGTGTTCCTCTGTTAGCTACAATTTGTAAAATCCAGTAGCAATGGTAGAAATTACATAAATACTATGGGTCCGATTCAGAAGGCCCTGAATGTGACGCAAAGTGCCTGTGTCAAAAAGGATTAAAGCAAAGGGGCACCTTGCACCACAAACTGCCGCTGTTCCGATTCAGAGCCACTGGCTGTGGCAAACCTGGGACCCCCTGTACCCAACTGGCTCTGCACCAACCCTGCAACAGGACCAGGGTGCACCAGGGTAGTGGGGGCTTTGAAGTTGACACAAGTTACACCATCCTCTGGATTTGGATTCATAATGCTGGCCGGCTCCACCAGGGCTTAGACCAGCTAATCGCTGATCTAACAGCCCATGCACCACTCCCACTGCCTGACTGCCACAAGTTCAGACTGACACAAGGACAATGGGTTGCCCAGTCCTGTGTACCTCCAGAGGGTGTGTGATACCATGCAATCTGTGACAGGTTACATAGCATCGGTGATCATCAGTAGTTCAGCATCAGTGCACAGTGTATGGCATCCTGATGTATTGACAGAGGACTTGCAACATCCCCCCCATGGCAACAAAGCGGTGATGGATACCTACCACATATTTCATCTGTTTTGTTTTTCAGTTTTGTATATGACACTCCATAGCTGAGTTCCAGCAGTTCCCTGATGCATCCAAGTAGCCCCTTCCAACCTGGTCACACTTTGGACAAGTCTGCTGTTCAGTTCACAACAGTGTGCCATGAAAGCTTCCCTAAAAAGGCAGTAGCTCACATTGCCCCCATACAGCACCCTGCCCCAAACCCCTCCCATGTGCCATTTGAGTGGCGCACAGGAGTGGCTGATGCACTCTGCCGGTATTTGGCACTGGAACCCCTCCAGTATGTGAATTGGTTGTAGGGTCCCTGTCACATTAGTGATCAGTGCAAGCTTCTGTTGGCATAACTTGCCTTGATCTTTGTGACTCGAACCCTATGAATCCGTGTTTTTAACCCTAAATAAAATATAAAACAAAATACTGAAGGAGAACTACTGTAAACTGCCTTTAGTTTTATATGGAGGGTTAATAAGGTATCAGGAAGCACAAAGCTCTTCTTATTGGATGAAATGTATAAAACTCGTGTTTTTACAAACTGCTACAAACAATGAATTAGTAATGTCTTTTGTTTCACATTGCTGGATCTGTATTTTCTTGATAATAAATGAAATATTTCTTTAAGTTGAAGCTGAAGATATTGCTACATATATTGAAAATTTACCTGTTTAATAAATGCTTGGCTCCATGTTCTTTTGGATAGCTGGCTTCCATTTTGTGAATCACTATAGGCCCAGGCCAGCTGGGCTCTGTGGGCTTTAAAGAGCTCTAGCATGAGGGAGTCTGGGAACAAGAAAGGTGGGACTTCCTGCCTGGGAGTGCCCTTCTTTATTTTCTTTCTGCCTTATTTTGCAATTGTATAAAGGCAGATCTGTATTAAAATGTTTTTCATTGTTTTGTTTAGTTTTCTGTATGAAACAGCAACATTTAAAATTGTTGCAAACATTTAACTAAAAGTTAAGGTATGATTGACAGGTCACATGATCTCTAGCCCTATAAAAGGGACTGGCTGAGCACAGCCTAGTAAAAAAGATCAGATAAGGTGATATCTGGACTGTGGAGGGAGCAGGTCTCTACAACAGAGAAAACTGGCTGATGCAAGAGTGGAGTAGTCTGTGCTGGGGGCAGTCTCAGAAAGACTGACTAGTGGTGGAGCTGTCCAAGGATGGAATATTTTGGAGCAGAACTGAGTTGAGCAGCTGGAGGGTTGATTGGTTTATTTAAAGTATGGATTGCAGAGCTGCAGATGCAGTTAGGACCACCCCTCAGGTACTGTTTTTTTTCCCTGTGAGCCTACAGGCTGAGTGGGAACTGACAGCCCTTTTAGTCAAGTTTTTACAGTACCAAAGATTGTCCTGACCAGTCAACCAGTACAAGCAATACAGAAGTTCCAGATTTGCACTGTTTGCACTGTTTATTACCTTGTCCACTGTCTTCAAGTCCTTATTTAATGAAGTGCACTGTCCTATGGGACTATGGGACATTTCAAAAACGTTTCTTACATTCTATGTCTTCACTCCAACCCACCCTCCCACAGTGGATAGTACAGTATTTTCAGAAAGAAAAGGACTCGAGGACAAGGGAGCATGATAAGCAGCAATAGGGGGTAGATTCAGGAGAGATGTGAGGAAGTATTTCATCACAGAAAGAGTAGTGGAATCCTGGAACAGTCTTCCAGCAGAGTAGGTGGGGGGGTGAAAACTGGGGGGGGGTCAAGAATGCATGGGATAAACATAAGAGAATCCTAGAGAAATGGGGTGGGAGAATGTGAGGATCAAGTAGAATCTGCTGTGATACTAAAGCAGGGCAAAATGGGCAGACTAGATGGCCAAGCAGTCCTTATCTGCTGGCAAATTCTATGTTTCTGAAAGATGGCTGTTTACCACCACCCTGCCTCCTATTTTTCATCACCTTATCCACAACCACCAGGCTGCTATGTATCTTTACAACGGTATAATTGTTAGAGGTGGTGGAGGGGACATGTCCTTCCCAACATTTACTGAAGTGGAGAATGATCATTGTTGCCCCCACCAACATTTAGAGCCCCCCAATTCTTCTGAATGACAGTTGCACTGTTTGTAATTACTATCATTGGCAGCCAGAGCCACCAAAAACAAGATACACCACTGTCTAATACACAGTTGTTAGTGCCACTACCTCACAGTTAGCCAGAGAGCAGGGATGGGGGACAGTGCCAGTTACCTGTCTCAGCAGACAGTCACTCGATAGCTTGCCATTTAAACATATTATTCTACAAATTTAACTATGCTGCTGGCATCTCAGTCAGCCAACACCACGGGGGGTGGTGGAGATGGGGAGGTAGGACAGTAGTCATCGGTGAGGGGAATGAGGTCATAGATCAGACAGTGAGGGTTTGAGGATGTGAAATGTGTTCAGACTCTCTGTTTTTCTCTCCAAGACTCTGGTTCTCCTTACGGGCATGAGTGTTGTGGGGTCAGGGGGGATTGGATGGCTTTTAAGCAGCAGCCATTGGTGATGATGAGGGGCTCATGATACTTTGTACCAGAGACAGCACCAAGCTATTGGCAATTTTGAAGTCAAAAATCAGCACCAGCAGGCATGTCCAGGTAGGATAATAAGACCAGCATCTACACAGCTTACAACTTATTTTCCTTTCCAATGTGGAGAGATTGAATCTGATTCTCAACTGCTTCTAGCCTGCTACTGCTCGATCATGACAATGAGAAGATCACTCAGCATTGCTGCTGCAAATTTGACTCTGGACTTGACTCTCTACCTCGGCATGCAACTCCCGTCCTGCTGCCCTTGGATTTTTTTGGCTCATTTCCAGCTTTCTGGCTGTGCTGCTCTGACTCGTCTGAGTTCTTTTTTTTTTTTCAAATTGAATAAACTTTATTGAGCTTGATTAGAAAGACAAAAACCATGAACATGGAAAGGATAAGTGGTGAGTAATACACAGACCAGTAATAAGTAAACCTATGCCAAGACAAAATGTCTATAGGTTTGTAACAATTGCACATAAGTGATCCGGAATCATAGGTAAATCCAATCAAGTTTTTTATAAAGCAAAAAAAAAAAAAAACAATGGTCCCACCCATCCCCCTCCCCACCCAAAACCCTAAACCCCTCTCCCCCTTTTCCCCCAGAGACTGAGCTAATCCCTCCCAAAAAATAACGAAGGACAATAACACGGCGAATGGGACACAACAGGAAAAAACAGAAAAAGACCTCAAAAGCTTAGAAAAACAAATATCAAACTAAACAGCAGGTCCAGGCACAGCCCATCCAAACCTTACCAGGGTGGGGAGACATTATAGTCCCAAATAATTGAACATCACCCAGCCCCGAGGGTCAGCAGGGTATAGAAGGGTTCCCATACCTGAGTGCATTTCTTTTAGAGATCTAACATATTTGCAATAATGCATTTGGCTTTTAAGGCAAAAAGCATTTCCTGATACCATTCCATATAAGTAGGGACAGTCTGATCACACCAGTGCCGAAGAATAACCTTCTTGGCAGAGGCTGATATTAGAGTAATATGAGGTTTCTGATTCCCAATTAAGGCCCCAGAAAAATCTCCCAGGATGCAAATTTCAGGTGTAAATGCCTGATCAAGCCCTAACAAAGGGTCCGGGCATTGCATAATATCCTCCCAGAAAGCCACAACCCTCTCACAAGTCCTGAGGATGTGTAGTAATGAACCTTGTTCTTTTTAGCACCTGGTGCAGGTGTCCAACGCCATCTTACCCATTCTGTGGAGTTTGATCAGAGTATATTTATTTATTTATATTTATTTATATTTATTTAGTGATTCGGAAAAGACTTTTGAGTGCAAGCTCTTTTACAAAAGTTCTGCATCATAGATTGCAAGACAAAGTACAATAGGAGAATGCAAAGGTACATTACAATGAACGATACAGCTGGGATTCAGAACTTGCAGAATAACTCAAAACATAGGTACAAGTTAAATAACAAGAAAAACACTTTATGAGGGTGGGAGGGGGGAACATGTAGCCACAAAGTGCCTTGTCAGTAGTTCAGAGGGATAGGGATAGCTGGCAGAGGGGAGAAGACAGGAGGTATGAGAGACAGGTATGTACTGTGGTGGAGGAGAAGGGTGGGGGAAGAATGGTGATAAGGTATAGGGAGAAATGGTGTGGTGAGGGGAGGCTGAGTGGAGAGGACATGCTAGAGTAAAATGATGGGGTGTGAGGGGGCATGGTCAGGTAGCCTGCATTAGTAGTGACTGTTAGGGAAACTCACTGGACTGTGAGTTGGGGAAGGGGGAGGGGTGGCGGGTGCCTAAGAAGCATGATGCAAACTGATTGCTGGGGCAAGTCATAAGAAGGACAAGAGGAAGGGGGTATGGGAGGCCTGACTAGTGTATGATGGGGGCAGATAGAACAGGTGTGTCTGGACTCAGGGGCAGGTGCACTTAGAGAGTGTTATTATGTGCTGTTTGAGGTCAGTTTTGAATTGTGCCAGACAATTGGTGGCCAAGAGGTGCCAAGGGAGTTCATTCATCCATGTTATGTAAAATTTGGAACTGCATGAAATGATATCTGTCCCATTTGATGTGTTTGTAGGTAGCCTTGCGGATACATGACCAATCACGAGAACTTCCCTGAGAGGGAAAAGCCTGGTCCCAAGAATAAAAAAGGTTTTGGTCTATCTCTGCAAGAAGCTCCTGTAGGTTTTCATTGTAAATGGCTACAACATGGAATGTAGGGGCTACCAGTACCAAGGAAAGCAGCTCATCTCCATACCTTCTGTTCCAGACCCCAGTACCAAAATGTTGAAGCAACATGTGCCTGAGTTGGAAGTACTTGAAACACATGGATGAGGGCCAGCCGAGTTTCTGTTGGATGTCAGAGAAAGTAAGAAGTTTGCCAGCGTGTGCCAGATGATCAATGGACAGAGACGTCAAAGAGAGCCAGGCCCCCTGGGTCAGCACCTTCCCAGCAATTTGCAAGTTGGGATTCCCCAAAAATGGGTTGGGTAATGTCAAGGGGTGGGGTCCAAATTTAGCAAGAGACATAATTGTTTATGAGCAAACAGAGAGTAACCTATCAGCGTGTCTTTTATAGATCCGTGAATCTTTTTGGGAGGAGCATACAATAGGGCACAAGGGTTCAAGCCTAACTGAGAGCACAACAAATGCTCAGTCCCCAACCAATGAGGGACATACATGTGTTGTGGTATCTCTAGGGCAGAGCGACACCAGGAGAAATAATGAGACCAGTGGATGGCCAAATAATAAAGGTAGACATTGGGAACCTTTAATCCACCATCTTCTCTTGTTCTCATAAGTTTAACCAGAGCACTCCGAGGGGGTCTCCCCTGCCATAGGAACTTATAGAAGAGTCTATTGATGTGAGAAAACCAAGTCTTAGGCAGAGGTAAGCATTGTCAGAGGGTATAAGAGCAGCGGGAGAACATTAATTTTAAGAATATTCAAACGACCCCACAGAGACAATGGCAATAAGGACTAGCGGTCTAGGTCGACTTGAATTTGGTGAAGAACTTGATCTAGGTTATCTTTCTTCAATTTGAATGGATCAGTACTGAGGTAAATTCCTAAATATTTAACTTTGTCCTTGACCCAAAGAAGTCCCAGATGCTCCACACTTGCCCAGGTAGTAACAATGTTCTAGGGCATGACCTCTGTTTTGGAATGACTAAGCTTGTAGTTAGACATAATACCAAAATGGGTTATAATGTCCTGAATAGCAGGTAATGAAATGGAGGGGGATCTAACATGGAGAAGGATATCATCTGCATAAACAGACAATTTATAATGCAATGGGCCTACGGGGATACCATGAACTTGGGGGGACAAATTAATTTTCCTGATCAATGGCTCAAGGTATAAATTAAATAAGAATGGGATAGGGGACAGCCCTGATGTGTTCCTTGCTGCAAAGGGAATGAGTCGGATAAAACCCCATTGCACAGAATGCGTGCCATGGGGTAAGTGTAGAGCACCCTAACCTAATGGGTAAACTCGGCAGGGAAACCGTATCTAGGGAGCAGATAGAACAAGTAGTCCCAGGAGACTCTATCAAAGGCCTTCTCCATGTCCAGGGAAGCCAGAACTGATGGAAGAGGAGAATCCCTGGACACAGAGATGAAATGCAAGAGTTTCTGAAGATGGTCAGTGGACAGCATGCCTGATATGAATCCCACCTGCTCACTACTGAAGAGACAGTCCCAGACTGAATTTAACCTGGTAGCCAGGACTTTAGCAAGAATTTTTAAGTCAACATGAATTAAAGATATGGATCTATAATTGGAAACTAATAAGTGATCCCTGCCTGGTTTAGGTATGACTACTATAATAGCAGCCGTAAGGGAAAAATCTGAGAGACCTTGCAAAAAAACATATTGGAACAAATTCAAAACATGTGGTGCTAAGAGCTTTTTAAATTTCTTATAGAAATTTGAGGAAAATCCATCCAGACCAGGGGACTTATCGGGGGCTGAGGAGTCTATTGCCGAGTAAACCTCTGGTAATGATAAGGGAGCTTTTAATAGTTTCACCTGAGCATCTCCGAGTGAAGGTAGATCCAAGTCCTGAAGGAAGGTATTAAAAAGGGGAAGATCAAAGGGATCTGAGGGAGCAGCATATAACGAGCGGTAAAAACACTGTAATTGTGAAACTATATTTCTAGGCGAGGTGATAAGGTGACCAGAGTCAGACCTGAGGGACGTAACAATCCTATCTGCTTGCTGGGTACACAGACACAGAGAGAGAAGATTTCTGGCTTTCTCACTCTGGTCGAAATACTTGCCTCTTGTTTTCAAAAGGATATGTTCGGCTCTTTCTCTAAGCAAGGTATTATACTGGGCCTGAGGAGCTTCAAGAAGTTTCAGATCTGATTGTGGGGAAGCCTCTGAAAGTTCCTTTTTGGCCGCTCTAATTTGTAGCAGAAGAGAAGAGGTAGCCTTCCTTCTGGTAGATAGGCGAATTAGTTCACCCTGAAAGGCACATTTAAATGAACCCCAAAATATATGAAGCAGTGGCATAGTGGGTGAATTAAGAGTGAAAAGGTCAGAAATTAAATATTGTAGGTGTTCAACCACATCAGACAGTCACAATAACTGATTGTTAAAAGTGCCACGTTTTATCTCTTACCAGAGGAGGTTAACCTGTAGCACAGTTGGGTGATGATCAGACACGATCTTGGCCCTGTAGTGACACAGAATAACACCTGGCATTGCTTCAATGCTCAGTAGAAAAAAATCAATGTGGGAGAAAGAATTAAGTGGAATGGAATAAAATTAATATTCTCTTGTGACCGGAAGTAAAGATCTCCACGGATCCACCAGCCGTAAAGAGTCTATCAGATCTTGCAGGTAAGTTGGCTCAGGGTGAGAGCTTGACCACATCTTGTGGTCCTATCCAGGTCATTATCTAACATCATATTCCAATCCCCAGGAAGAATAATTGGAAGAGAGCTCCACAGAGACAATATGGAGATAAGTTGAGAAAAAAAAGTGGGATCTTCTGTGTCAGGCTCATAAACATATCCCAAAATCATCTCCATATGTCCCAGTAGAGCCCTCACAAAGATGTATCTACCCAGAGGATCGGTCACATCCTGGAGAAGATGGAATGGGATAGACCTGGACACTAGGATAGCCACACCTCTTTTACAAGACTCTGTACCTGAGCCCAGTGCATGCCCAACCCATAAGTGTCTTAACAACCGGACCTGAGCTGGGGGGAGATGGGTTTCTTGAAGAAAGGCCACCTCCACTTGTAGCTTATAAAAATGTAACAATACCTTAGTACACTTAGTTGGGGACTGGGCCCCCTTTTTGTTCCATGAGCAATACCTAAGGTTATGTACCATATTGTACTGTAAAATATTGATGTAGTCGGGAAAAATAAGCTCCACAGCAGTCAGCCCAGAATTCAGATATGCTAATAGCCAGCCCCCGAAGAAAACCCCCAACTCCCCACCACCCACCCACTCCCAGAACATCCCACAAAAATTCCCATATGTGAAAATAACATACAAAAGAGCAGATTGACCAATTCAAAAGAGACTACCCACCCCACCATCCCCATACCCCCTTATCCCCTACCATCCCTCCCCACAACGTGTAAAACAAGTCCCAACAATTAGTCTCCCAATAACCCCTTCCCACTATGTACCAAAGAACAAACAGTAAGATATAAACTGCAATAGCAATAACAAAATCCTCCAGTAAGCCCCTCCCACCCCCAGGTTTTACAGGTGCATGAAACTCCCACCAACTGTGGAATCACACCCAACCATCCGGCCCCTCCTCCATCCCCAATCTGCACAACAATATGCATTCTGCCATCCATGCATAGCTTACCTCAGCTATGAGAGCCAACTATAACCATATCAAAAGTAGAACAGTGTAAAACAGCATTTAAGATTAATAAGAATAAAGGTAACTGGCAATATATATTGCTAACTTAGCCATAACAACGATAAATTATACCCACATTGTGTAAAAATGACTAAACAACAAACCCCAGAGTCCTGTGTTAACAGCTGCAAGGTATAACAATCAAGTAGCCCTGGGTTCATAGCACAGATGGAGCCCTTCTTCTGGATAAGAAAAAGAGAGATAGAATCCTGCCCACACCAAAACCCAGTAAGATTCGCTCACCCATCCGGAGACTGAAGGGTATCTGGCATATGTCAGAAATGAGGGATCCAGTACTTCGTGGGGAAGTTCCTGGTTCTCCATTATTCTTCTAAATAGGAGCCTCTAATAACCAGTCCAAGTCCAATGTTGGCACATGGTGACCATGGCAAGGAAGATGGAAAGTCCATACAGTTGAGGCATCGACATTTCCCCAAATGCCCTCATTCGGAGAACATAAGTCAAAGTATGATAGTGTACTGCATAGGAAGTTTAAAGAGGCAGGTGAAAATAAAAATAAAGCCCACTTTGGTGCAGGAACTTCCGTATAGTGATATCTGCGTGGGTCCCAGTTCGAGAAGACATCCAGTAAATACCAAATATTCTCTGTAAGGAGAAAGTGAGGCAGTAAAGAAAAGAGGATGTTTTAGCTTTCTCCGATGCTTTCACACAATCTACCGCAGGGTCTTCCTCTAATTCAGTGAGATTTTGCCCCAAAAAATGCATGGCATTCACCAATTCTTAAAGAGGTCAGGAAGCAGGTCTTTCAGCTCTCGGTGGGCATGTTCTATGGTATCGAAAGAATGCCACTTACTCTCATGCAGTACCTGGAGGTGTGCAGGGTAGAGCATCTTGAATTTGACCCCTACGGCAAGTAATTTGGCCACCACAGGATGAAATGCCACATGTTTCTGGTGAGTAGCTGCTGGGAGGTCCTGGGAGAATTGAAGCTTCTTACCCTCCCATAGTATGTCCTTCAAATCCTGTGTCTTTCAGAGGATATATTGTTTATCTTGGAAGTTAACCAGTTTAATCAGGAAGGGATGAGGAGGAGAGCTGACCAGGGGCTTACAAGGAGTAATGTGCCCATTCTACCACATAACTTGGGCCATTAGAAGAGGACCCAGCCACCCACTCCAGAAGTTTCTGAGTGAAGAGAATCAGCGTAGTTCCCTCCTCACCCTCTGGCAGTCCAAAAATTACAATACTGTTGCGGTGGTTTCTTCCTTCCAGATCCTCCAACTTGTCTTCTAGTTTGCAGATTCTCTGCCTTTTTTGGGCATTATCTGAGTCCGTCTGGGCCTGCCATTTTTCTAAAGAGTGGGTGTGAGCTTCTACACCTCCTACCCTTCTACCCATGCCATTTAGATCTCTAAGCGATTTAAGCTGGTCTGTAATCTCTTTGTGGGATTCTCTAAAGGGTTCCAACTCCATAAGAAAGTGCTCTTCTGTGAGAGGAACAGGTGTCATGGTAGGAGTGGCAGTTCGACCAGTGCCCGAGGTCTGGACCTTGGATCATTTAGTTTCTTTATCTGGTGTGTGTGGTGGAGTGTGCCTCGGAGGAGCTTGCCGCATCTCCACTTCAGACATCTTCTTCAAACGTGGACTGAAAACTGGCAAAGGTAATCCTGATGTCCAAATAGATCAAAGTTAGCAGAAAGCTAGGTAGAGAAGTCACTTTTAACTTATTTTTGCACAATTTGGGTCAGAGGAGAGGGGACATCAGAGGAGAGCTGCTACCGGGACAAGAGTATCACGTGACTCCCTGACTGATCTGAGTTCTGCTTCTGCTCTTTCAATACAGAAATTGTTCAGTAGCATCAGTTCAGGTTGCTTTCTAAATGTCTGCAATGGAGCCTATTCTCATATAAAAGTTAAATTTATAACTTTCAATCTGCATTTAGTTATCTGAATTGCAAACAATGCAAGACGAATTCTGAAAAAAAAAACAAAAAAAAACTTTCTGTATCTGTTGGGGGTGGTGTTGCATAACTAAGAAGCAATAAAATTAATGTGTTTTTAAATGTGGAGAAAAGCAGGATAATGTACCTCTTTAGTCTGATTTAAGTTTTATCTTCTGGATTTTTATGGTTGAGTTTATGTAGGTGGATAGATGAGTTGTGTGGCTTGGCTTTAGTGAGGCTGAGAGGAAAGAGCCAGTTGCTATATTTTTGTTAATATGGAGTGACCGTGTAGATCAATGAGCTGTGTGTGGCCTGGCTTGGGCTTGTGTGGGTGTTCAGTGGTGGTATATTTTTGTTGGTTAGGAATTTGATCTGCATAGCCACTGATCTGTATAACTTGTGTTTGGGGAGAACCCCTTTCCCTCAACTGATGTCCTTGGTGCTTTGTTGTTGGGGTGCTGCCACTGAGTAGCTGGGGAAACAGTGTGGTTGGTGTGTTTTTTGTGGGAGGAACTGGGGTGTGCCATTCCAGTCCCGGTGTTGGTTTCTGGATTTTTGAGTCTGACTTGTTATGTGAGAGGATGAAGTCCACCTGTATAGGGTGTCAGCCATGGAAGTCCAGATCAAGCACTTGGGAAAGGCCAGAGAGATGCATTGTCCTGCTTTTATCCCCCCCTCCTCCTTTAGTAACACATTGGTTTTTCTGATTCTTTGGTTGTCTGGCACCACTAACCCCACTGGTGAGGCACTGGGGACATAAATTAATCGCTGCTGGTGAGTTATCTTTCAAAAGCAGGTGGTGCATTGCAGCCACGGCATGGACTGGATTTTTGATTGAGGGGGCTGCTGCTGAGTAGCTTGGGAAGCAGTGATGTTGTTGTTTTGTTTGGGGGGGAGGTGGGGGTGGCATTCCAGTCTGGTTTGGGTGTTGGTTTCTGAATTTTTGTGGCTGACTTGTTATGAGGGTGAATGAAGTTCACCTAGATAGGGAGATGGCTGTGGAAATCTGGAGGTTGGAACTTGGGCCGGGCTGGAGAGGCGTATTGTCCTGCCTTTTCCCCCATTTGGTAACACATTGGTTTCACTGATTCTTTGGTTGCCAGGCACGCAAAACCTGACCTCCATTATAAAATGGTAATAAAAATTGCTGAAACCTGATTGGCTAAAACAGGTTTTCAGCCATGTCTTTATCAGGACATAACGTTTTAACTGGCATTAACTGAACTAATTAATGTGTCCAGTGCCACACCAGTGGAGGGGGGAGGGTCCTCCACTGGTGTGGCACTGGACACATTAATTAGTTGCTGCTGGTGGGTTTTGTTTTGGGTGCGGATGGTGAAGAGTAACCATTGTGAAGATGGACTTTTTGATTGGGATACTACTATTGAGTAGCTGGGGAAGCAGTGGGGCTGGTGTGCATATTTTTTTGATGGTAGGATGTGGGGTGGTGTGCCACTCCAGTCTGTTTTGGGTGTTGTCTCTGGATTTTTGAGGTGGACTTGTTATGTGGGTGGATGAAGTCCTCCTGCATAGGGGCCTCGGCTGTGAATGTCCAGATGCTGACACTTGGGCCAGGCTGGAGAGGTGCATTGTCCTTTTTATTTCCCCCTTTACTAATGGATATAGTACATAATCCCAACAGCAACAACAATCCCAAGGAACACCACACTGAGACTGACTGCTCGAAACACAGCAACCTGACATAGAAAAAATTAGGGATGGTCTACCCATCGGGTAGCTGGAGCGGGTAAGTCAGGTATCAGTGTTTTTTGGTCGGGTAGAGTAGTTTGGGTAATTTACTATCCTACCCAACCTAACAGTGTACTTCATGGTTCAGGTACTGTGGACATGGGTAATGGGGTGAGTAATGGGTAATTTAAAAATAAAAAGCATTTTTCAGACAGCATGTGGGGTTCTGGGACTCTTACCGATCTCTATTCGGGCATCACAGGCAGCCTGTAGGGACTCACAGCAGACAGGAGCACATGTCACCAGCCTGACAATCTGATTGATCAGTGCTGCTGTCTGAGCTCCATGTCTGCTGTGTGAGCATGCAGACTACAGTAGCTCTGGAGCTTGGTGGGAGAGGGAGCAAGATTCGGAGCTCACTGAAACTGCAGCCAAAAGTTGAAAAAACTGAAAAAACAAAACAAAAAGTTAAAGCACAACTTTTGTCCAGGATGGAAGAGGGAACAAGTGTTGGGGACTAAAGAAAGGGGGACTAATTGGAGCAAGAGTCATCAAGTGCAGAGATGTTCAGAAGAGAAGGAGAAGGGGAGGGGTGCTCATTGCTGCTGGCAGCAGCTGTGAAAGCCATTTAGTTTGTATACATGCTGTCTGTTATTAGGTGCTCTGAGCCCTGTCTGTGACATATACTCTGTGTCTCTCTGCAGTGTAGTGAAGCCATTTAGGCTGTATAACTCACTGTCTGTTGTTAGTGCCCTGAGCTCTGTTTGTGATATAGGTACTCTGTGTTCTCTGTATACATACACACTGTCTGAATAGCCCCAGGGATTAGGCGCCGCATAAATAAACTTGCCTTGCCTGTCTCTTTGGTGTCCCGAGCCCTGTCTGGGACATAGCTACTCTGTGTCTTACTGCAATACATTTAAAGCCATTAGGCTGTATCACACACACACTGTCTGTTAGGTGCCCTGAGCCCTGTCTGTGACATAGCTACTCTGTGTCTCTCTGCAGTATAGCAAAAGTCATTTCAGCTGTATTACACACTGTCTGTAGGTGCCCTGAACCCTGTCTGTAACATAGCTAGTATTCTGTGTCTCTCTGCAGTATAGTGAAAGCCATTTAGGCTGTATTACACACCGTTAGGTGCCCTGAGCCCTGTCTGGGACATTGCTACTCTATGTGTCTTTGTAGTATAGTGAAAGCCATTTAGGCTGTATTACATGCTGTCTGTTAGGTGCCCCAAGCCCTGTCTTTGATGTAGCTACTCTGCGTCTCTCTCCGCAGCATAGCAAACGCCATTTAGGCTGTAATATGCACTGTCTGTTAGGTGTCCCAAACCCTGTCTTTGACATAGCCCTAGCTCATACAAACTGGCCCCCTATAGCCTCAGTGAACTTGACAGACAAAGCCACAGAATATTTTAGAGGTAAATTTCTCGACATTTGGAATCAGCATGCCCCACTATGATGCTCGTCAAAGTCCATGGGAGCCACCTTCCATGGGTCTCACCTGAACTCATAGCTTGTCAAAGAGCACGGAACCATGCTTGAAAGCTACATAAAGCCTCAAAGCTCCCTAAAGACTGTGATGTATATTGTTCTCTTCACAACAAGTGCACAAAAGCCACTTGTTTGGCTAAGGCAGACTACTTTAGCTCAACCTTTCAATCGAACATAAACAATCCCTCTAAATTCCGTAAAGTCATCCACTCACTCTTCTCCCTCCCTTCCACTCCTCCCTCCCTCCCCCTTCTCAATATAAACAACACCCTTATTACTGATCACCTCAGTATTGCTACTGAATTTAATTCATACTTCACCTCTTGTGACTCTGTTCTCCTATCCTCTTAACTGTCTACTAGGCCAGGTGCCCCTCCACCTCACCACGCATACTGCCCCAGTCTACTTGTTTTGCTTTCACTAAAATTGCCCCTTTTGACACATTTGATGCCTTGCAAGCCTTAAACCAATTCAAAGGCAGTTCACCTGATGGCTTGGAAACCAAGCTGCTATATCTCTCAGCTATGGCTATCGCTGCCCCACTGTCTGACCTCTTCAATCTCTCTTTCAAAATGGCAGCTATCCCACCTGTTTGGAAGCATGCCATTGTTCTTCCCCTACCTAAGGATGGTGATCCTTCCTCACTGGTAAACTACCATCCCATATCCTTTCTTCCCACCCTCGCCAAACTGCAAGAACACTTGGTTCTTTCCCAACTCTCTTCTTATCTCTCTAATTCCAACTTTTTCACTCTCTTTCAATCTGGTTTTCAGAAAAAACACTCCACCACTACCTCTCTGATTAGGCTTACTGAATCCATCCTCTCAGGGATGGACAGTGGTCAAATCATGTCTGCCATTTTTGATGACCTAGCCAAGGCTTTTGACATGGTTTCCCACACCCTACTACTAAACTCCCTTTCCTCATTTCCTCAGCATGTCTGACTGACTCGGCCACTAACCGGTTCAGAGTCTACCTTACAAGTAGGACCCAGTCAGTCAGATTCACTTACTCCACATCCCACCCCCCATCAACACTGGTTTCCCTCAAGGGTCTGTGTTTGTCCCTATACTTTTCTCCATATTTCTTAACGACCTATCATCTGTCTGTTCATCAACTTCAATACACACGTACACAGATGACAGTCCTCTATACCTCTGGACAGTCCTCCACAGATGTTGCAAACAGACTTCAACAAGATTTCAACAATGTTCAGCACTGGTTTTGCTCTTATCAACTTTTTATAAATGCCAAGAAGGCAGTCTCCATGACCTTCGGCACTAGGCAGAGACTCTCTAGGCTCCCCTTTCTGCCCTCCTTTCATACCCTTGATGGGACAGTCCTTGAGGACACCTCCTCATTCAGATAACTGGGTGTTTAGCTTGACCAACATCTCACCTTCTCTGGTCATGTGGACGCCATCCTGAAAATGCTGGTCCCTAAGCTCAGCACTCTATACAGGAACCTGAACTGCCTCCCTCTCCCAGCTAGGAGTGAACTTGTCCAGAAGATGATCCTTCCTATTTTTGACTACTGTGATGTAGTCTACAATACTGCTCCCAAGACCTCCTTAGCTAGACTGGATACCCTCTTCAACTTCTTTCGCATCGCTCTGTACTCTTCTCTTCTCACCCACCACTGTCAACTCTACCACTCCCTGGCATTTCCCTCACTAGAAAACAGATGCCTTCATCATTGTGCTAAATTTGTCTCTAAATTGTGGTTTGGATGCTCCCATCCTATCTCACCTCCTCTGTACAAGTCCTCCCTCCCTCTGCCCACTCACTTAGATCTTATGACTCCCGTTGCCTGGTTGTTCTTTGCCGGTCAACCACTGTAGGCCAGGCTGCTTTCTCATATCGCTTCCAAAACTGTGGAATTCGCTTCCTCACCAGATTTGCCACTCCCCGCCACATAACTTCAGCCCTGCATAATTTTCTCTCTGTGAATTGTTCCTGCAATTAATCTACCTGGCATTCCTGACCTGCTCCCCAGCCTCTATTCAATATATTAAGTAACTATTCTGAATTACAGCTCCATTCCAGACCCACTACTTTCTTTCCCTGCAGAGATCCCTACCTGGCCATTCATTTGGGTTATCTATAACTACCAATATAACAATGACTTTAGGTTCCTATCAATCTACTACTATCATTATATCTATAACCTTGATTCCTATTCATCTGCTCCCCTCCCAGCATCACTACCTTTCCACCTCCTCTGTTACACCCTATCCACTCCTTTCTTTCAGGCAAAATGGTACCATCATCATGAATTTAAGGTGTTATCCTAATGTAATGCACTTGACCTGTCCATTGTGACTTCTTTATACAATTGTACTCTTGTGCTGCACTTAATATGTTCTTTCTGTTATTTGCTATTCACCACTGCCAATATTGTTGTAATAACGTTTGCTGTTACATGCATGTATATATTTCCACTACCCTTTCCCCAGGATGCACCGTGAGACAAGCAACTTGTTGTTCAGTGTGCCTTTCCTGGTGGTTCAATAAATAAATACATAGCTACTCTGTGTCTCTCTGCAGTATAGCGAGGGTCATTTAGGCTGTATTACACAGTGTCTGTTAGCCTGTTAGGTGCCCTGAGCCCTATCATAGTTTCACTGTGTGAGATATCTCTCTGTAGCATAGTGAAAGCCAAGGCTGTGTCTACTATGTTTCCTATTTTCCAGACTAAGTCTACTAAAAGGAAGCACAGTGCTGGTGCACATGCAACCGAAAATGATGTAGACAATATGACTCCTAGCACTAATGAAGAACATAGTAATACTAATAACAATAACATCAGCCAGGATTGGCACTATGTGTCCTCCTGAACCAAAGACGCATGTTACCAATGAAATGATAGAAGAGTTTCAGAAAGAACTGCCGGGAGTTACTCATAGAGGTACTGAACATTTTGCCACATGTGACAAGAAACTTCCAGCTGCTGAAGCAGCATGCAAGGAGAGGGAGGCATCCTCCTCAGATATAATCTTAGATGTTGAGGTAGTGAATGCTGATAAAGATGATGGTGATAGCAGGGACTGGGAATAGGACAGTCCATGGTATGTTCCACCTGATGATGATGGCACTTCCAGTTCTTCTGAGCTTTGTGGTAATGAGGTCAGTACTAGTTTGGATTAGGGTGTTAGAGACAATGCCGAGTATGGTAGGAGAGTCAAGTGCAGAAAAATAAATCATATGCTAAATGTAAGAATAAGAAGACCATGAATGGGTGAAATTCATGTGAACAAGGACATGGCAGTATAGGGTTTCCTCCAAGTCCCTTGAGTGTACAAGAAATAGCACAGGCAGTGTAGTACAAAGCACAAAGAGTAAATCTTTAGTGTGGAATTTATTTAATATTGACCCTGCAGACAACCATTAAGCTGTATGCAGTCTGTGCAAAAAGAGTCTCAGTCGTGGTGGCAAAGTGGGACATTTTGGAACATCAGTATTGATATGACATGCAAAGGCAAAATGCCTAATTGAATGGGCTGGGCAAACAGTGTGGTCTGTATGGGCAATAGTGGAGATGGTGGTGACAGTGACCATAATGACAATGAACTGGAAGCAGGAACTGACATTAAATCACTTGCTGTGTCCTTGCAGTCTTCCAAGACAAACATAGATTGTTTTCTTCTGACACCATCAAGTACTGCAAAATCCCACAGAAGTACTCCATGTAAAAAAGATTTGAAAAATAAATCCCCCCCAAATTAAAAATATTTCATCACTTTCCTCAACTAACATTAAAAGAAAGTGTTGCGACTGAGACATCAAAATTTACCTGCAAGCATCCGACATACCAGCTGTTAAATACAACCATTGCAGAACTTCTTTGCTGATTGTCAGCTCCCTTTTGCTTTTGTTTGCCCAGAAAGGTTTCCTCAAGTTCATGAACCAGATTGAACCATGGTACACCATTCCTCGTCAACCATATTTCTCAAAAAAGGCTGTCCACAGTTGTTTAACTTGCTGTGTTGTGCAGTCACTAAACAGCTGAAACTCTCTGAGGTGAAGCAATTTCACATAACCACGGATATATGGACCAGCAACCAAGCAATTGACTACATGACTATTACAGTTCATTGGACAAGTTTTCAGTCAGAAAGCAATAATTCTCACTTCTACCATAAGTAGTAGGAAGCAGGCTGTAATATGTATCACTTCAGAAGAAAACCACACTGCAGTGAATATTTTGCAGGAGCTGAAAAATCAATTCCAGAAATGGCTTCCTCCAAATTCCTGCGGCTGGATTCTCAAAACACTCAGAAGATTCAAAACCATCTGCATGTCCCCAAAAGTTCTGCAGTTGCAGAAAAAAAGGGGAAATTGCACTGAGTGGTATGCACAAAACTTTCATAACTGCAGAAAAAATACACTGGAGACAGCAGAAAAAAAGTGCAGCTGTGGAAGTTCCCAAGGGAAAAAAAAGCCATTGAAAAGTATGGCATATCACCTTAAAGACTATTCTAAGCCAGTGGTTTTCCAGAGTTGCAGAAAAAATGTTGCATACATTCTGTACCACAGAGCATGAGGTGTAACTTTCCCTGAGCAAACTGCAGTATACCAACAATTGGGATACATTTATAGTGGAGGTTCAGGCACCAAGCAACAGCAAACCAGTGGGTCTATAGTAGTGTCAGTTGTTTCAACAAAAATAGCACAAATTTTCATTGAAAGGCAACAAACCACAACCACTAGACCCAGTGCAGCCCATAAAGGAGCCCCACAGGCAGTAGAGGCAGAGCTGGTAACAGCCTGCAGTGAGCACTACTGAAGCAGGCAACATAAACACCCCACAGAGAGACACAACCATCAGTTCCACTATTAGTTTCAGACAGCCACTGTGGTGCATGGTCCTGCAGGCACCAGTGGTGCTGCAGTGGTCCCAGTTGAGGGGATGGCTACTGGTCTCTCTGTGAGTACTTTCTGCTGCATCTAGGAAGTGCAAGATAATGCACATGGGGCACAAAAACCCTGGCACAATATATCAGTTGGGGAGTGAGGATATAGCATGCACCAAGCAGGAAAGGGATCTTGGAGTTATCATCTCTGATGACCTCAAGGCAGGGAAACAGTGTGACAAGGCAGCAGGTAAAGCAAATAGGATGCTGGGATGCATAGGCAGGGGCATCACCAGCAGGAAAAGGGAGGTCATAATTCCACTATACAAGACACTAGTGAGGCCGCACCTGGGTACACTGTGCAGTTCTGGAGACCTTACCTACGTAAGGACATAGACAGGGTAGAGAAGGTTCAGAGGAGGGCAACAAAGATGGTGCATGGATTGCATCACAAGTCCTATGAGGACAGGTTGAAGGCACTGAGCGTGTACTCCCTGGAGGAAGGGAGGGAGAGAGGATATGATAGAGACATACAAGTATCTTACAGGGAGGAACAGGGTGCAGGAATGCACTATTTTTAAGTGAAAAAGATGTTCCAGGACTAGAGGGCATGGGATGAAGTTGGAGGGAGGATGATTCAGAGGAAACGTGAGGAAGAATTTCTTCACAGAACGGGTGGTGGACAAGTGGAACACCCTGCCAGAGGAAGTGGTGGGGGCTGAAACAATCACGGGATTTAAGAATGCATGGGATAGACATAAAGGAATTCTGGAGGTCAGGGGTAAGGGGCAACAGACTTCCTGGAAAACATAAACTGAACTTACAAACTTAAATGGGCAGACTGGGTGGGCCATAGGCCCTTATCTGCTGACACTGTCTATGTATCTATGTATCTATGGCTAGACTGTCAAAGTCTGCTGCACCACTTAAAATGGATCACCTGTTGTTGTGCCTGCTGAGCCTTATCCTCAGCTGCAGTTCCTCACTTGTGAATTTTCAGCAGCTGTGGAAAAACTGTTGCAGATTTTCAGTACTTGCAGAATTTTGCAACTTGCCTGTTTTGCGATTATGAGCAACTGTGGAAATTTTCTTTGTGAATATGCTGTAACTAAATTTCCACAGTGCTGCAAGGTTTTTTTCCACAACTGCAGAATTTTTGACTCTCTGTGTGAATCCTGCTCCTTATCTCCAGGGTTCATAGTATCAGATAATGGTGGCAACATAGTCAAGGCTATTGGAGATGGCAACTGCCAAAACATACCAAGCCCTATGCACTAATGAGTGGGTAATACACACTGGAGGCATGTAACCTGCCTGCATAGCTCTGCACCTGCGAACAGATGTGCACCAGCCAGTATTCACTACCGGCAAACACCTGTCTGCAGCCCTGCCCCCGGCATGCAGATCTGCGCAGGGTGGCTGGGGGATCTGTAGTAGACCCAGCCGGAAATCCAATCAGATGCCTGTCCTAGGTCCCCAGTGAATCACCTGCACCGCTGGGTGTGGGTCCGGGTGTGTGAAGTGCACCTGCAGCTGGACCTACATGACAATGCCCCATCAGGCACTGGAATCCAGGCATGGCCCCCGGAGCCTGGCAGCCACCCCTGCCACCCTTCCCAGCCCAAGGCAACCCCTGTGCCCGTGCAGCAAGGCATCCACCCACACACACACCACACACACAGGTGCACCTGCTGCTTCATGCATGCAGTCCTGGACCCCCGACCCTATGGAGGTGTTCCATGGTGCCCCCCAACAACCCCCAACCTGTACTTGTTGATAAGGTAAAGTGAGCTGGATGGCCAACAGCACAGCCTTCCACACACCTCCATGGCTGATGGCTGTCTGCCATATGTGGACGCGCATTGGCTGTGCATCCCTGCATAGTTCAGATGGATGGTGGCCATGGAGGTGTGTGGAGGGCTGTGCCACTGGCCATATGACTCACAGTACCTTAACCACAGGTTCAGGTTGGTGGTCATCGGTGCCAGGGGGGTGGCTGTTCCCACTAGGTGCCATGCTGGCACTGTCTGGCAATATGACACTTGGGCACAGCAGTGCAGCCATGGTGGGGGTGAGATGGAGTTAAGCATAGAAACATAGAATTTGATGGCAGATAAGGACCCGCTTGGCCCACCCAGTCTGCCCATTTCCCTACCTACTGGATAAGCTGCAGATCCTAGTTAACCAGCAGCCTACTTCTTCCTACCCCCACACCCTAGAATTGCCTTATGACTGTCCCATGCATGCTTGAATTCCACCACTGATTTTGACTCCACAACCTCCTCTGGAAGGCCGTTCCATGCATCCAAAACCCTCTCTGTGAAAAAAGACTTCCTTAAATTACCTCTGAGCTGCCCCCCTCTATCTTCAAATTGTGCCCTCTTGTTCTTGCACACCTCTTTTTTGGGGGTGGGGGAGCACTGTTGTCTGTATGGGTGTGTCTGCCAGGGGGGGTACAGGGTCGGGGCTGGCCAATGCTGTGTGTGGCAGTGCTGCCCCACTGCTCGTGAGCCTATTCTGCTGTTTGGTGTGTGTGGGGGCTGGGCGCATATGGGCAGTTATGGCAGTGCTTTCTCTGGCATACTTACTGGCCCCCTACACACCCCAGTGCACAGCGCTACTCACCATGGTACGTGGTGTGTACTGTCGGCATGCCCCTGGCATATCCCCCACCTGTGGCACGTTGCTGTCCACGTGGCCAGGGGATTGGGTACATGACAGCTACATGCCTCAGTCGTGCATGCTGCATGACCACTGCTCCATAGCATTCCTACTTAGCTATGCCAATGTGCCCAGTTTCCACTGTGGTTTAGCATAGTGCATAGGGCCCACCTTGTTTTGCACATTTTTAAATCATCTCATCCATGGATTCTTAAATGGAAACAGAAATGCTAAAAACCTGTTAGGTCTTGCTATGAGAATATCTGGGCATTTTAGCCACTCTGTGAAAGCTCACAAATCCTGAAGGGGCTGCAGAGGTGAAACAACTTACCCTTGCATACATTAAAACTGGAAGTTCCAACCCACTGGAATTCAACATTTCACATGTTGGAAAGGCTTCATGAACAGGAAAAAGCTGTACGTGACTACACCATACAGAATAAAATAGACAAAGTGGACATCATGTTCAGTTCCAGCAGCTGGACTCTACTAGAATATTTGGTCACCTTATTGGAGCCATTTGAAGCTGACACACATGATGTCAGTACAGAAAGTACAACTCTGAGTCAAATCCTTCCTCAAATCAGATTCTTCACATTTTCCTTGATGACATAAAGAAAGAATTTCAGTCAAACAACGCCACCACTGCTGTTATGCTGGCAGATGACTTGAGTCTCAGACTGTACACTGATCAAAGAATAAATGCCATGTTTAAGAACAACACCGATCTGTTGGCTACATTGCCAGATCCCTGCTTCAAGTGGAATATTGAAGCCATCTTTCCTGCAGGGGAAGACATTGAGTACTGGAGAGATCTTCTCCTAACTAAATGTGACATTGCCCTACAAACACCTTTAGCTGATGTACAGCAGTCAAACCCTGCTGAAACCTCACCATGCACCTCTGATGCAGACAATAGTTCAAGTTCAAGTTCAAGTTTATTGCAGGAAAACTCCATTGAGCAAGCTCATTCACAAGGAGGTCCTGTGACATAAACACTTAAAGTACAAACACAGATAGGTAATAACAGTATATACATGAAATACACGTTACATGATGCAGGCTGGATATACATACAAGGGTACCACATAGGTGACCGCAGGTGGTAAACATTGATTTGAGACAGGAAGGTTAATTATAGGTCGTATACTGATAAATGAAACATGATGACTGGTGTGATTTGATTTAATCAAATCAAATCAAATATACAGTATTTTGGCAGCTAGGACAAACAACAGTCTACAACTGATATGGGAGGGAGGAGAGATTTGATAGAGTAGCAATGGAGCGTAAGCAAAGATAAAGCCAGGAGTAGAAGGGGAAGGGAAAGCAGTTAATATGACAAATCAATTATACCTTACCAGTGGATAAATATGGCACACATGGGGAAGGAAGAGACTTAATGACAGTTACAGGTGTCTTTTATTTTGGCTGAACTTAGCGATTTGTAGAAGTTTATTGAAACTGTGCTAGTTAGTTTCAGTATGGTTTGTAATTGGTTCCAAATGGAGGGAAGGGCATATGCAATATACGTTTACAAAGGAAGTCCGTCCTTGGTATGTCAAGCATAATAAAGTCAGATTTTCTTAGAGTATGCACTATGTGAGATACTAATAAGGGAAGAGAGATAGCTTGCAATTTCTGCAGGAGCAGTTTAAGAGTCCATAGCCCAGCATGGAGCAGGTGTCTAGTAGTAAGGGATGTCCAACCAACAGCTGCATATAAGTCACAGTGGTGCGAACGGTAAGGGGAGTTGGTAATGAACCGTAATGCACGGTGATAAAGGATGTCCAGTTTACTTAGATTTGCAAGAGTGGTGGAGGAATAGATTAAATCGCCATAGTCGAGTAGGGGGAGAAAAGTGGCCTGTACAAGCTTGTTTCAAGTTTCAAGGGGGAAAAGGGGCCTATTTCTGTAGAAGAAACCTAACCTTGCTTTTAACCTTCTAGAGACATCTTCAATGTGGTCACTGAAAGATAATTTATTGTCGATCCAGATACCTAGATATTTAAATTTGGTTACAACTTCCAGAGGCTCGTTTAGCGTGGTGACAATGAAGTCTTGGGCAAGAGTATTGGGGGGGCCTGAGACAGCACTGCAGGAGAATATCATCACTTTAGTCTTCTTGGCATTGAGCAGAAGCTTTGCCTTTATTAAATTATGCTCAAGTTGTGCCAAGTCCGCTTGAAGCACTCCCTTGACTTCAGATAACGATGAGCCAGAAGTATACAACACAGTATCATCTGCAAAAAAGTGCAGATTGGACGTAGATATGTTAGCATCTAAGTCATTGATGTACAGAGAAAACAAGATAGAGCCTAAGATGGATCCTTGGGGGACTCCTCTTGCAACTGGCAAGGCAGCAGAAAAAAAGCCTTCCACCCATATAATAGCACATCTATCAATTCTTCACAGTCAGCAGTGTCATCATCAAGGGAAAGGACATGTGCAACTACTTCTCGGGCATCCTATACTGTCATAAAGGCAAATCACTTCTGAGTCACCTGCAACAACATCGACTGGTATACTGTAAAGGAAGTGTAGCAGGTTCATCTGCCAGCTGGTAGCCATCTCAAGCGGCACAATGATCCTGGAGTAGTTTGCAGATTTTATTGCGATTGGTCTTGAGGAAGATCCTTTACTGTATTGGAAACAAAAGAGAACAACATGGCCAGATCTAGAAAATCTTGCAATAATGTACCTTGGTTGTCCATATTCAAGCTTATATTCAGAACGCATATATAGTGCAGCTGGAGTAGTCACTGACCACAGAACACTGCTAAGTCCTGCAGATGTGGAACGGCTTACATTTCTTAAAATGATTTCTTACAATTTCCCAATTGTCACAAACACTGATTTATGTGAGTCTGACCCTGATAATGAACAACAGCCTGCAAACAGTGATACTGAGTATGATGTCTAGGCTGTGTACAAAACAAATGGAACCATCACTACTGCCACCAGGCCAGCCACATGTGCCACACTAGTACTACTCTTACTTTTCATTTGTCAGTCATCAGTTTATATTATGTAAGTTTGATCTCTGCCCACCATGAATATAATTTTTTAAAACAGCAGTAGGCTCAATCACAGCAGCTGTGCCTCTAGTACCTACCTCAGCAATGCCCGCCATGGGTAGAATTATTTTAAAACAACAGCAGGTACAATTACAGCAGCTGTGCCTCTCATACCTATCTAAGAAATGCCTGCCATGGATGTAATTTTTGGACACAGCAGCAGGCTCACTAAGAGAGCCTGCACCTCTCGTACCTGCCTCAGCAATGCTCACCATGGGTATAATTTTTGGAAACAGCAGCAGCAGGCTCACTCACAGCAACTGTGCATCTCATACCTGCCTCAGCAACATCTGCCATGGGTATAACTTTTGGAAACAGCAGCAGGCTCACTCATAGCAGCTTCACCTCTCATACCTGCCTCAGCAATGCCCACCATGGTATAATTTTTAGAAACAGCAGCATGCTCACTCAGAGCAGCTGACATTCTTGTACCTGCCTTAACAATGCCCAGCATGGGTATAATTTTTGGAAACAAAAGCAAGCTTGCTAAGAGCAGTTGTGCCTCTCTTTATCTACCTCAGCAATGCTCATCATGGGTATAATTTTTGGAAACAGCAGCAGGCTCACTCACAGCAGCTGTGCCTCTTGTACTTGCCACAGCAATGCCCACCATGGGTATAATCTTTGAAACAGCAGCAGGCTCACTAAGAGAGCCTGTGCCTCTCATATCTGCCTCAGCAATGTCCCCAGGTATAACAGATTGGGGCACTAAGCAGACAGTGTAATAGTCCCCAAAAAACTATTTTCATATGATTTTTGTTATGGTCAGGGCCAGGTAATCAGGTAGTAGAACAGGTCAGGTTATGACTACCCAACCCCACCTGACTTCTGTTTTCATCTTTTTTTTCAGGTACTTTTGGGGTACCTGCAGGTTGTCTTGGTGGTTGAGTATTTTAGTACCCACCCATCCCTAAAAAAAAAATTCTGAGACACACAAACACAATACTAACAGGACCCCAAGACTGAAGATGCTGACAAAAAAATAAGAACAGAGCTAGACTTGTGAAACACTTTCACTGACACCCTCCCAATGTCACATAAGCTCATATATGGGTGCTCCTCCCCCCTCACCCCAGTTGTGGGGGGCTTTGCCCCCACACCCTGCCTACAATATGTAAACATCCCATCAACTGACACACACTGAGGGGATGCTCTAGGTGGGCAACAGACAAAAATCCTGGTCACCCACATGGAAGTCTCCCTCATCCCTGATGACCAGATTGTGGCACCCTCCTTGTGGCTCTCCCCTGATGGGATATGTGTCACAGGCATAGAAGCACAACCCCCATAGACACAGATGAAATGGTAAGTCTCCAAATTAGTGAAGTAACAAGGTAATACCGTAGAAAAACCTTGGAAATCTCCCATAAAACACATCACACCTGCACCTTCTAAATAAAAGCTGCTTTGACATTTACCTGCCAATAACACAGAGCAGATGGAGGAAACATGGCACACAGCTGTCAGGATTACACGCTCAGGATATTTACCATTGGACATCTCGCCTTGTTGGGATTCCATACTCTGGATATTATGTGTTGGGATTTCAAGTGTCAGTATTTTGTACTACTCCCTTACTAACACATTGATTTAGCTGATTGTTTAGTTGCCCAGCAGCCCCACACTCCACAGGTGAGGCACTGGGCACATTAGTTGCTGCTGGTTGATTTTCATTCAGGCATGGGTGGTGCAGAGCAGCCATTGCATGGACTGAATTTTTGATTGGTGGAGTTTTGCCATCATTTAGTTTCCCTGTATTTTGGTTCATGCGTTTACATGATTTGAAGTTTTTTTGTATTAACAGACATGCTGACTGCTCCCTCCTTTTCTACCCTGTACAATTGGGACTGCATAGTTCATCCAATGGGCTGTGTGGTCTGGAGGGCATGGGACTGAGGTGAAGAGGGGTAGCCAATGTGTTGTTGTTAATATGAGAAGGCTTGGACAGTGTATATGGATGGGATGTGTTTGGCCTAGACTGAGGATTGGGGGGAGGGGTATTGGGTGATGGTATATTTTTGTTGGTTCAGAAATTGATCTGCTCAGTGGCTGCTGTCTGTTACTTGTATTTGGGGGAGGACCCCTTGGCAGCAATTGATGTGCTTGGTTCTTTATTGTTTTGGGAGGGTCCTGACAGATAGCTGGGGAAATGGTGAGGTTAGGGAAATGAAGGCGGTGGAGCGGTATGTCACTGTGGTCTGGTTTGGGTGCTGGCTTGTGGATTTTTGTTGCTGACATGTTATTTGGGTGAAGGAAGTCAACCTCAACCTGAACAGGGAGTTGGCTGTTGAAGTTGGGGGACTAACACTTGGGCTAGGTTGGTGAGGACATTGTCTTGTCTTTATTCCCCATTTGGTAATACAGTGGTTTTGCTGATTCATTGGTTGTTCAGCTCCCCCCAATGGTAAGGCACTGGGCACATTAATTAGTTGCTACTGGTGGGTTTTGTTTCAGGTGTGGGCAATGCAGTTCAGACATTGCATGGATTGGATAATAATAATAACAATTAACTTTATTCATATAGAGCGATTCATAAATATCAAAATGCTTTACAACAATTAAAATAAAAGCCATAAATAATTAAAATTCAAGTAACAGCTAAAATCCAATATCTAGATTACAGAAAAACCTGATTAAATAAATAGACAGAGGTTCACTATCACTGACTGCCCCTGCCTTTTGGTCCTGTGCTGGATTGTGCATGGTTCATTGGTCTACATGGTTTGAAGTTTTTGTATTGATAGATGTGTCCTGGCTGATCCCTTCCTCTTGGTCCCATGCCAGACAGGTGGTACAGTTCATCCACTGGCTGTGTGTCTATCTGGCATGGGACTGAAAGGAAGGGGTGATCAGTGTGTTTTTGTCACTGTAGAAATGCTTGGACTGAATATATATGGATGGATGGGTTGTGTTGCCTGGCATGCAATTGGGGGTGGCATGGATAATAATTGTAAAATCATCTGAAGGTCATATGCCTGCAACTATTGCACCAAAGTTACTCTTCTGGTTCTTTATTTGCCTTGAGTGGGATACAGTGTCAAATGCCTTACTGAATTCCAGATAGACCACATCCACTGCACTCCTGAGATCCATTTCCCTAGTTAACCAGTCAAAGAAATCTATGAGATTTGTTTTACATGACCTCTGCTCGTGAAACCATGCTGCCAGTGATTCTGCAGCCCACATCCATGTTCTACTCTAGAACTCTGTGACTGAGAGGGTCATAAGCTACATCATACAGTTCTAAAATGGCACTTATCACCAGAGTGCATATCAGAAACACAAACTGAGGTTACTAAAAGGCCTGTATAGATGGAACATTAACAGAATTTCAATCAGTACTAAAGACAAAAAAACTTCTCTTGGGAAAATGACTACAAGGTTTAGAATAGTTCTCCATTAAGGATTAAATGCAACATACACATAAATAATGGCTGTTCATCCAAGACATGCAGCTACTCAGCAGCCAACAGTCTCAGGCGGTCTGCTTTAATCACCCCTCCTAAAGCACCAGTATGTCCAAAGGCCATGCAGTGTGTTCTTACTATCTCTAACATGTGCACATGAAACGATTAAGTTCCAGAGTTTGTGGTAGTTGGATCAGTGTGGAACCAATGGCTTGAGTGGTTGGTGGGAAGCCCCAAACCAATACTTAACACAATTATAAGGCTGCTCTCTGATGGGCAAGCTGTCTGCTGAGAAGAGTTCTATAGTTGCACAGGAATGCCCAGATACCTGTCTAACTATACCAACTGTAAACTTTAAAACATTGCAGGGGAGAGGCCTGAATTGTAAACTCATGACATGGATGTTCAACAGCTGAAGCAGTCTCTTTGGAGTATCCTCCTCACTAATTTTGGGTCATGAATCAGCTGAAAACTGGACTGGTGAACTAATTGTATTTTGGGTATTGCAGCGGTGCAAGCCATGTAGAAATCCTTGTGAAGTTAGTCATTTGATGATCCTTTTCACCTCACTGATGAATTTTTCTTCATCTACAGTACCTGAAAGCAGGCAGTCACACTGGATTTAGGTCACTAAAACCCTCTACCAGGACAAATCTTGGCAGCAGACCTATGACAATGCCATTAACCTCCCTCACACAAAGGATCTTTAAGAAAAGCAACTGCTTCTCCAACAGTATTAAAGCACTGCCATGTTCTGGAAAACTTTGAGGGAAGTACTGTAGAAGGGCATCGTTCAGCTAACATTCTCCCTACCAAGATTAGCACTGGTGGCACCAGTACCTCTGATAGGCAGTGCATACTTGACTTACTAAAAAAACACTTGGCCACAGCTGGACTTGCCTTTGATATATCCACAGCTAGTAAACTCTGTCACCAGATCAATAACCCCATCTCTGCTTGTCCAACTACAGAGGCTCCTGCCCCCAAGGCCAACTTCTCCTTCAGCCCTGTCACCAACAAGTAAGTTGAAGATCTTCTGGGCCTAGAGACCAAAAGAAGTGCAGGAGTGGATAATTTAGCACCCTACTTCCTAAAACTGGGTTACTGTGTATTGACTGCACCCATCACCTACCTTTTTAACATGTCCCTTGCTCAGGGTGAACTTCCTTCCATGTGGAAAATAGTGCACATAATCTCATTCTTTAAGTCTGGTAACCCAAGTGACCTTCACAACTACTGGCCCATATCCCTCTTACCTATCCTTTCCAAACTCCTCAAAAAAGTAGTAAATACACAGACCAGAAACTTTGTAGACTCTTTTCAGTTGCTAAACCCCATTCAATCTGGTTTCAGAAAAAAACACAGCATTATATCTGCCTTAGCAAAGTTAACAAATGACTGGCATTTGGCACTTGACTCTAAATGTCATGTGAACACCTTATTCCTTGACCTAAGTAAGGCCTTTCACACAGTAGACCACAACCTACTGCTGAGCCTACTGCAAGGTATTGGCCTAGATGTCACTGCTGTCAATTGGTTTACATGTTACCTTATAGGCAGACAACAGCAAATCAAGGCACAAGGAGACATGTCACTAGAGATGTTGCAAAATAAAAGTTTGCCAGCAAAATTGTCATGAAATCGGCAATTTCACTGTGTAAAACATTTAGTGAAATTTGCAGAAAAATGGTGAAATTTCACCCACAATTTCACCTGCAAATGGGCATCTCCTCCTGAGATCCCCATTCCCCTGGTGTTTAGCGGACCCCCCAGGCTCACTGGCCAAAATTTAGGAAAGAAAATTATCCTCTCCTTGGTGTCTAGTGGTTGTCCCCACTACCCTTGGCCAATCGCTGGCTGAAATTAAATAAAGTACCCCCCCACCTGAGTTACCTTAATGTCCTTCCTGAGTCATCATGACTCTCCTTTAGTAAACAAATAAAAATAAAATGTCCAACTCCCTGGTGTCTAGTGGACCCCCCACCCTGTCAGCAGATAGTGCCCAGCCTGCTCCCCCCCCAGTACCTCGATCAGGCAACCAGCACAGCCATCCACTCACCTCCATGGCCAGCAGCCCGACTGAGTGCTTCAATGAATAACCATGTGCTTGTACAAGCATGCGTTTGTAAGAGGTCTAAACCTCACTTTCAGATTCTTGACGATATTGGGAATGCAAGTAATCACAAACAAGTTGCATTTGAGTAATAAACAAGTTTATTACTGCAAAAGGGATAAATCACAGTTGCCCTAAGCAGTTCTTACCAATATGAACCGGGTGCCAATGCTAAGCATTCCCTACACCTAGAGGTTTCTCTGTAGTCTCTTGGGATCTCTTGGGTCTCTGAGGTGTAAAGCCTGTGCATAACATTATATACCTGTGATAATTACTATGGTTACTAAAAGATAGAAACAGTTCTAGTTACAGAGATGAGCCCTATTGGCTAAATTAGAGGTGGCTCCCGGTCCAAGATAACATTATATAATTCTGTAAAGTCATCAGTTTTAGAACAAAGAAGTTCTTATACAGGAGTCTTACATAACAAAGGTGTAGTGGTGCACATCACCAAAGGATGGCAATGTTGCCTTACATATTATACTTACTTCAAGGACAGGTGTCTTGGCATCTGACAAGTAAGAAATAGACAGAAAATACATGGTATAATATGTGTGCATTAGCAAGCAAAGTGGATTACAACAATATGCATTCATATCCTGACATCTACTCTTGTACGGTAGATGCCCTTAGCCCTAAGTATTAGTATACCCTATGCCTAAGCATTAGCTGTCTATGGTGTACCTCTGAGGGTATCAATTAGGGTGCAGGGACCTCGTGTAACAATTCCCCCCCTTGTTCCATCCAAGGGCAACACAGGCAAATCCAGGGAAAGGACAAGAGCAGTGGTCATTTATAATCCCGAAGCACGAGCCTTGTAAAGGAACTCGAGCTGCTCACGGTGTTGGCATAGTGTACGTCATAGGCAGCAAAGCATAATAATCAAAGTGAATATCAAAAATGCTTGTATAATAACAAAACCTTTAAAAGTAATCTCTAACCAGGTGTTAGTCAATGCATTATTCATATCTCCATCATTAATCAAATCAAGAACAGCTTCATTGGCTTTGGTTATATTATTGCTGATGTGGATGAGGTGTGTGTCCTTTCCATCTAAAAGGGATTTCAGTGTGAGTGTAAGTGGGTCTATGTGTACGTTAAAGTATGGTAGGTATTCTGACAGTGTGAGTAAATAATCTGGGTTACCATCAATAATGTCTGCATCCATAAGGGGGATGGGGTTATAACAGTATGTCCAATAACAGTCTTCTGGTGGGGAACAAAACAAAAGTTGGGGTAATCAATAGCACAAGTAACAGAACCATATGTATAAGATTTATAGTTTGTGATGATACAGTATTCACCATCGGAGTTGTACTGTGAGCATACTGTAGGCAGTCTCCACTTTTGCAACTGGACAGGTCATGTGTAGGTCATCTTCGAAATCCGTGTTGACAGGCGATGAGCTTCCTCATGATAAGACTGGTATAGCTGATCAGGAGACAGAGTTGAGTCAAAAGAGTTGGTGCCATTGTCAGTGATGTCATCATCCATTGTGAAAGTCCAATCAATGCTGTTTGGAGAGTAGCCACAAACAGGGCGTATAACATCAAACACATCACATCGGCACAGGTAATATATTGCTTTTTCGCACAGCAGTCCATGTGCGGTGCCACCCAGGCATCCAGGAAAGAATGGTAGACTAGTAGAGGAGGTATATCCAGGCGTTCTCTGTAGATGTCTTCATCCAAATGCCCAATGGAGTGCGCCAGTGCAAGCTTGTCGAACAAAGCTGTAGTGGGATCAAAACGTGGTAAGGAGACAGTAAAAGAGACAAACATGGTATCTGTTATGGAACACTTCTTCGTAGAAAAACAAGGACCAGTATTAGGGTGTCTGGTAAAAAAAAAACAAATTTCTCACTGTAGAGAGAGGAATAGATAAAGTCTGTTGCATACACATGGATACACAAGTAGAGAGTTTACATTTAGGACAATACCATTTGGAAATGCGTCTATCATGTATGATGTCAGGAATTCTTCCAGTTTCTAAATCACGGAAGAGGTTGTTGATGGTAGGGAGAATGTATGAGCCATAAGCGGAACAAAGTATTTCCCTACCAATATTTTGTTTTTCAGCTTCTTTATTGTTCTGTTGTATGAGTGCTTTAATCTTATCTTTTGAATCAATGAATGCTTTAGCAATATCGTGCATATTGTATACAGTGTATCTTTCTTCCTGACTAAGACCATCCACACCATGCAATAATGGAGGTAAAACATTATTAACCAAACCAGTGGAGAACTTTGCAGAATGACTTTTGATAGCAGCAATGTCCGCTTTATTCCAAATAGATATAGCAGTACTAAAAAGACCTGTGACAGTACCTGTAGCACCTGTAACATCAGAACTGTCAACTTCACGTTTGTTACGTTTATTGTTCATGTTCAAAGTACCAGGAGAAGTTTTCCTCCTAAAATTACCTCTATGTTCAGTAGAGTAAACCCCAGTAAAGGAATCCTTAGTACGAATCTGAAATGCAGCTAAACTATCAAGCAATAACGTACTATAAAATGCAGATGTATTAGTATTGTGACACATACCAAATTCTTTCATGTTCCAGTAAGTAAGGTTAAACAAAACAGGTATATGCATAAATTGTAAATTATTAATCAATGAACCTGGGAGGGCAGTGGCTGTGAGACCACTACGGGGACCAGGGTTATGTATTGGGCATTCCAAAAGTTGTTTTTCAGTGGGCGGTAAAACAGAGAGATACATGGCAGCAGAGGCCATGTGGTGAACAGCACAAAATCTGCTAGCAGAATCTTTGGAAAGAGAGTTACAGTAAGAGGGATCTATTAAACCAGTAATGTTGTACAAACCAGAATGTCTTAATGCAGTTTGTAACAAGGACAGTGAACCATTTGGGGATAATTTAGCATTGGGTCAACTCTGGAAAGTTCCCTTGGAGAGTTTGGCCACAGGGAGGATTTGTCCTTGTGATGTGGTTTGCCACTCAGTTTGAAGGGTAGATTTGTCAGGAGCAACGACCGAGGCAGTGAGATAAGCATCGGAACCTTCCTGGACAGTGATCATAGTATCTGGTATTTTGATGGAAGCTCCCTCTGTAGGAGGTGCTGGAGGGTCCAGTTGTCAAAGGAGGTCTGGTACTGTGCCTTGGGCACAAGGGAGCACTCCTGAAAGGAGGAGATATAGGAACAAGATAGCCATATTGTCAGTGTATCTGAAAAGGAAGATCAAAGATTAGTATATTAGTACAATTCCGCCCAATGGGGCTAGGAAAAGTAAATTAAGTTCCTTTGTACAGTTTAAACTGGTTAGCATGCAACCATTTGTCAGTCAGTTTGTTGTTGTGGAGGAGTCTAACCTGATAGACTGCCAGACTGACCTTGTTGACAAAGGGGTAGGGGCCTTCCCACTTATTGGAGAAGGAATGGGTGGGATGTGCAAATCGAAGCACCATTACCTGATCTCCAACCTGCCAATCCACTTCTTGTGCATGTTTGTCAAATTGTATCTAGGATTGTTGCTGGACTTTGCCCATGCAGTTTGCAGCATACAAGTGTGTGTGTATGAGGTCTTTTCTGAGTTTTTCCACATACTGATCCACAGACACACGGTCTATGGTAGGGGTGTGCAGGTCAAACAGCAAGTGTTCAGGTAATCTCATCTGTCTTCCAGTCATCACCTCAAAGGGTGTCAGCTGGGTAGTGGCTGAGGGTGTACCCCTGATTACCATAAGGAGTAAAGGCAATAGGGAATCCCAGGTTTTGGGATTGTCCTCAATGAATTTGGAAAGCATTTGCTTAATCCGTCTGTTGGCTCTTTCTACTTGACCTGAGGATTGAGGGTGATAAGGTATGTGGAACATTTGCTGAACCCCAAGGAGTTCAAGGGACTCTTTCATCAACTCACCTGTAAAACTGGTTCCTTTGTCGGAGTCTACCTTGAAAGGCAGGCCCCACCTGGAGAAAATCTGCTCTACCAAGATTTTGGCAGTTGTCTTTGCAGTGCATGTCTTAGTGGGGAAAGCCTCAACCCACTTAGAGAATAGGTCAGTTACCACAAGAGCATACTTGTTGTTTCTGCTGGTATTAGTCAGAAGGCCAATAAAATCAATTTGGATGGTATGCCAAGGGCCAGAGTGTCTTTGTGGTAAAAGTTTGGCATTTTGTTTTGTAGGTATAGGATTGTTTTGTGCACAAACAAGGCAATTGTCAAAGTATTGTTTAACATCTTTGGTAATACCAGGCCACCAGGCAGTGGTCTTGAGTTGTTGGAGGGTGTTTTCTGCTCCTTGGTGTCCACCAGTAGGAGTGTTGTGTACTTGGTGCAAAAATTCAGATCTTAGGTGTCTGGGGACTACCCATAACTTGGTGGTAGTGTCATCTGGTTGGAACCAAATGAGCTTGTCGTCAGGGGATAAATGCAACTTACCTTCATGTCTTCGGTATTATGTGTAGGTAGTCTTTCTTCAGTATCCTTGTCAAGGAATCTGAACACCTCTCTGAGTTCAGTGTCCAGGTGTTGGGCTGCGGAGAGGTCCAAGGGAGAAAAAGACTCAGATTTCTTCTTGAGGGCTGTAACATGTACAACTGCATTAGCTTCTGGATGGTCCATCATCCAGACGTCCCCCCCTCGGGCACCTTTCTTAGCAAGGGTGTCTGCTGTGTCATTGAAAGCATGATAGGGGTCATGAAGAGAGTGAGCTTTGACCTTGTGCACATAAAGTTTGTGTGTATATTTCTGTGCCAATGCATGTATGTAGATTACCAATTCTTTGTATTTCACTGAGCTACCGTCAGAAGAGAGAAAGGAGTTCTTCTGCCAGAAAGGGAGAAATTCTGTAAGGGAACAACAAACCCAATTAGAGTCTATAAAAATGATGGTATCCTGAGTTCCATGTTGGATGAACTCAAGGGCACAGGCCACTGCTGCCATCTCTGCATATTATGATGAAGCTACACTACAGCGTTTAGATATCTTGACAGTGTTCCCATAAGGATAGACTACCAAAATACCTATCCCTGCAATCTGTTTTCCCTGATAGTATGATGCTGAACCATCAATGAAAATATGACACAAAGAGGTACTCTCGAGTACTTGTGGCATGGCAGGGAGGAAAGGACCTGGTTCTGGGAGGTCAGGTGACTGCAGTGTACAGTCATGGGGCTCTCCCTGAAAAAGGAGACCATGAGCTAGTAGAGACAGAACTTTGGTCTGGTGGACCTGGATATCCCTATCCTGGAGAAGAAGTGACCAATGTGTCAGCCTAGTGTTAGAGACTGACCCATATTTCACTCTATCTGAGAGCAGAAAGGTAGTTGGCTTGTGGTTAGTGTTGAGAATCAGTGGCGAGTACCCAATGATATACAAAAAGTGATTGACAGCCCAGAAGGCGGCCAGAAGGTTCCTTTCACAAAGGCTGCACTTCTGTTCCACTGGGGTCAAGAGCTGTGATGCATATGCAATGGGTCTCAAGGTGCCATGCACCTACTGGGCCAGCACTGCTGACATGGTAATGTGAGAGGTGGCACACTCCAGATGGAATGGTAGTGCTGGATTGGGGTTAACCAGTGCTGGGGCGGAGGCCAAAACCTGCTTCAGTGACGTCACAGCCTGGGTGTGGGCAGGACTCCAACTCCATGGAACATCCTTTTTGAGTAGATCATACAGAGGAGTGGCTTTCTGAGCAAAATCACAAATAAAATCTCCTGAATAGTTTACCATACCTAGAAACCTTCGAAGAGTTGCCACACTGGTGGGCAATAGCAAGTCTTGTAATCCTTGTGTCTTTTTCCAGGTAGGGCTTCGGCCTTGGTCAGTTATTTTCAGACCCAGAAAGAGTACCTCTTTCTGACATAATTGTGCTTTTGCTGGATTACATTTCAGGCCTGCTCTCTGAATGAGAGTCAGTAGTTCATCCAAGAGATCCAGATGTTGTTCCTGCATGGCCATGGACAACAACAGGTCATCCACATATTATAAGAGCTATTGGAGGGCTGAGAAACTCTGTAGGGCATCCATCATGTGGAGATGGAAAAGGGATGGACTATTATGGAATCCTTGTGGCAAGCAAGTCCACGTGTATTGTCGTCCTTCAAAGGTGAAGGCAAACTTGTACTGACTTTTGAGGGCCAATGGTAGTGACCAAAAACCATTGGAAATATCCAGGGCACTGAACCATTTCTGATCTGATGTTAGAAGTCGAAGCACATCTGGTGCCAATGCCACAGTTGAGGAACAGCTGAGAGTGACCTGATTCAGTTTCCTGTAGTCAATAGTAAGTCTCCAGGTGCCTGTGGGTTTCTTCATGGGCCAAACGGGGGAGTTGGCAGTAGAAACACAAGTGCTGATTACTCCTTGTTTAAGGAGTGACTTGATCATTTCTCGAAGAGAGGGTAAGGCCTCAGTTGGAAAGGGATATTGCCTTTGCCTTTCATGCGCCGGGCCTGGCACCTCGATGACAGTATGCATTCTACCACAGTCATGCTTGTTAACTGCAAACACTTCCAGATGTCGTGCAGAATAGGTAAGAGTTTTGGAAAAAGTTAATGGTTCTTGAACAAATCTATGACGTCATACTCTTTGTTATTGATAGATATTGTTGCCACAGCATGTGAATCAGGAATCAGGATGGTGTGGTATTGACCCTGGATCTGTATCAGCAGCATGTTAGCTAGAGCCACCACACAGCCGTGTGGTGAAAGGAAATCAATGCCTATGATACTAGGATGTTCATGCAGTACCATTAGTTGAAACGCATGTGAGACCTTCAAATGGCCTAGCTCTACCCGTAAGGGTAGAGAATGGTATGCAGGCAGCCTAGTATCATCAACTCCTGACATGCTGGTCTTCCATCCGGTAGACCAAGGGGACGTGTCCTGATGTTCGTCATGTAACACAGATACAGCTGCACCTGTATCCAGTAAGACTATTAGTTGGTGGCTCCCAACCTCGGCCGCGGTGCAGGGCCTTCCGTTCATATCTAAGACCAGCTTGTTTACAATACGGACTGGGGCCTGTAATTGTCAATCCGTATTGCTGGAGGCATGCAGAGGTTGGGCCTGACTTGCATGAATGACTTCACAATGCTGTACTGATGCGATATAGGGAGGAGCTTCTGGGTTCAAGCTTGTGTGGGCCGGGGGGGGTCGTACTTCCGGTGTCTCCATGGCCAGTAGTGGCATGGGCCGCCAGTTGTACCGCCACAAGGGTCTGTGTGGGGACAGCATCCACTACAGAGCGTACTTGCCCCAGGAGATCTCAGAATTTTCGGTTTTCTTCAGCTATCTCCTTGTATGAGGGACCCGTTCTCCATGATGGTTTCCCAGTCTGCCCTTATGCCTCCTGTTTTGGGGCCAATTCTGGTTCCCACTCCACTGTTGTTGTTGTTGTTGGTCTTGTTGGGGGTTTTGTTGGTTACCAGCTGGAGGGGCCGACGGATGTTTGGTTTGCTGTTGCTAGGCCTGCCCTTCCACGGTATAGTGTGTCGCGGTCCCGGAGGCGGGTTCCATGGCAGTGACTTTCTTACAGTTGATACACTCTCTCGGTTTTCCGAAGAATATCGGCAAACCTATCCGTATTTTGGTAAGTGGTTGGCTCTACCTTTTCTCTTACTGCTGGGATCATGCTCCTAAGGAACAGGATCTTATATTCAATAAGATCTACATCCGCAGCTTCTTGTACCAGGTGTTTTCCTGCTCGGTAGGCCATCCAGAGTCTCTGGTGGTAGGTCGCTGGGCTTTCTTTTGCATTTTGTTTTACGGGGTATGCCAGCATCATTCCTACTACACCTGGGCTATGAGCCGAGATGAGCTCAGCTGCAACCTTGTCAAAGGTAGCGTTCCCATCCTGGCGAACTGCTTCGGGGAGTTTGGCCCATAAACCAGGATTGATGGTCTGGCATAGTATTTGGACCTGATATTCTGCAGCGAGGCTGAGTATCTTGCATTTAGAGCGCACCTTTTCCAAGTGACAGCTGAGGTTGTCAGATGGGCTCATCTGACCGATACTGTCAGCAATTTGCTGAACAGAGTAGGCCATTTGTAGGGGATTAGTTGGTGGTCGATCAGGCAAAGGTAACACGTCTCACGCACCGTCCAAGGCTGAGCGAGCAGCAGCTTCGGCTGGAGTGCGAACAACACCTTCCTGAGTGCCAGCTTCTTGGAAAATTTGTCGAATCTAACTTTTAATGGCTTTCATGCTCCTTTCAGGAAGAGGAACATTACCTAATGCTCTATCAATCATGATTTTAATCTCTTGCCTGTCTTCCACACTAATAATGGCTACCGGAGGTGCCGTCGGGTCCAGGCTTGGGCCTGGTCCCCCCATCATGGGGCGCCGCCATGTTGGCATTTCCCATGATGAGCATCATGACACCAACGACGTGTGACCTGGGGAGTGGTGGGCGGGGACCCGCCATACTGTGGATGGCTGGGTGGGGATTCTGGGCCATAGTAAGGGCATGACTGAGCGTTGTACTGTGAGACGTCATCATCAGATAACTCCCCTTCTGATGACAAGTGAAAGGCAGGTGCTACGCCTCCCATTGCCTTAACATGGCCAGCCAAAACCTCTCGCTGATGGCGCAGTTTATCCATCTTAGCTCTACATTCATCATGATTCACACTTGCAACATCCATATCAACCTGATCCTGCTTCTGTTTCTGCAAAACACGGTACGCGGCGCTCAATTCTCGATTGTCCCTATAGGCTATTTCTAGATCATTACGTACCTGGTTGGTCTCGTCCTGAAGCTCACCCATTTCATCACTCAACTATGCATTAGCAGCACTCAACAAATCATTCATTTGCACAACCTGATTCTTATCCTGTCTCAAACTTTCACACTCCTGTTTAAGAGTACACATTTCTTGTTCACCAGCCTGTGTGGAATGATGCAATAGTGAATCCTTTTCATTTCGCAGAGCTTGGAGCTCCGACTCCAAGTTCTGCTGTATTCTAACACACTCAGTTTCCTGTAAACCCATCTCTTGCTTAAGAGATGCGATCTGCAGATCAAGGGTGCGAAACCTCGCTCCGGAGGCTTCCAAAGCAGCGTAGAGAGCGGCAACCATCAACCCTGTAACACAACGCTTATTGGTTGATTGTCGCATCTCTGCATACTGGGTTGAAATCCCCAGTACAGGGTTGTCGGATTGACTTGCATCCCACGTGAAGTCAGCCCATCCTCCATGGGAGGTAAGGAAGTTAGAGACATCAAGTCTCAGTTCTGCGCAGATATATGATACTGTGACCATTGTGTGGAAGGGAACGAAAATTCAAACTGTGAAAAAGACAGCATGTTGTGTATCAATCCACAATACTAGTACTTTAAACACAGCTGGGCTACTGTATAAGTTGTAGGCTTGCAATTCAAAGCTGCTGTGGAGTGGGTCGAGATGGCATCGACCACGCCCAAAAAGTCAGCCAGACTTTGCAAGTGAATACAAACTAGTGGGGAAAATGGGAGAGGTGATATGGGAGTGTACACCTACAGTCCCTGTGGGAAATGGAGAAGTTCCAGCAACAAGTGAAAACTTACAAACACCAAATATCGCCTGCACACGGTCGCCAATTTGTAAGAGGTCTAAACCTCGCTTTCAGATTCTTGATGATATTGGGAATGCAATTAATCACAAACAAGTTGCATTTGAGTAATAAACAAGTTTATTACTTCAAAAGGGATAAATCACAGTTGCCCTAAGCAGTTCTTACCAATACGAACTGGGAGCCAGTGCTAAGCGTTCCCTACACCTCGAGGTTTCTCTGTAGTCTCTTGGGATCTCTTGGGTCTCCGAGGTGTAAAGCCTGTGCATAACATTATATACCTGTGATAATTACTATGGTTACTAAAAGATAGAAACATTTCTAGTTACAGAGATGACTCCTATTGGCTAAATTAGAGGTGGCTCCACGGTCCAAGATAACATATAATTCTGTAAAGTCATCAGTTTTAGAACAAAGTTCTTATACAGAGTCTTACATAACAAGGTGTAGTGGTGCACATCACCAAAGGATGGCAATGTTGCCTTACATATTATACTTACTTCAAGGACAGGTGTCTTGGCATCTGACAAGTAAGAAATAGACAGAAAATACATGGTATAATATGTGTGCATTAGCAAGCAAAGTGGATTACAACAATATGCATTCATATCCTGACATCTACTCTTGTACGGTAGATGCCCTTAGCCCTAAGTATTAGTATACCATATGCCTAAGCATTAGCTGTCTACGGTGTACCTCTGAGGGTATCAATTAGGGGTGCAGGGACCTCGTGTAACATGTTCATTCATTGAAGCACTATGTTGGGCTGCCGGCAATGGAGGTGAGTGAAAGACTGTGCCTGTGGCCCAACTGGGTTACTGGGGAGGGAGTGGGGTGGGTGCTATCTGCTGAGAGGGTGGGGGGGTCTACTAGACACCAGGGAGTTGGACATTTTATTTATTTTTTACTAAAGGAGAGTCAGGAGGACTCAAGATGGACATGAGGGTAACTCAGGGGTGTTATTTAATTTCAGCCAGAGATTGGCCAGGAGTTGAGGGCAACCACTAGATGCCAGAGAGAGGATATATATATATATATATGTTTTTTAAATGCTAGCCATGAGCTGTGGGGTGGAAGGGGGACTACATTAGACACCAGGGAGTTGGGGAATAGTGGCAAAATTGCAGAATTTCACCCATGGGTGGTGAAATATCACCTGCGAATGATGAATTGTGATGGTTTGAGGGTGAAATTTTGATCACTCTGAGGGTGAAATTTCACATTTCTTTCCGTAGAACATTTTGTAAAATGTGTATATTCCGTTAAATATTTCACGGGGTGAAATTTGTCTATTTCGCACAACACTACCTGTCACCACTAAAAACACTTCTTAGAGGTGTATCACAAGGTTCAATACTTGGATCATTATTATTCACTTTATACAGTAACAACATTAAAGTGGGTATCAATCTAGCAAGTGTTCATTTATTTGCTGATTATACTGTTCTATATGTTGCCGAACCCACCCTTGAACCAAGAATTCAGTTTATTGCAGCAAAATCTTTTGAATCTCAAACTCTTGCTGAATGCTAAGAAAATGAAAACCATGATTTTTTCCCCTAAACTAAATTCGGTCAATTCTCCCTTATCGGGAGCCCAGCAACAAATATTGTCTCTTCTGGGGGAGTCCATTGAGATAGCAGACAAATTCAAGTACTTAGGATTTTGGATTGATCTCAAACTCTGGTATACAGTTTACATAGAGGAACTGGCTGAAAACTTAAAGCAATGTTTAGGGCTGTTCTTCATAATCAAACACCTTTTATCCAAGGAAGATAAACAGAGACTAGTGCAATCAACTTTCCTTCCCCTTCTGGACTGTGCCGACTTCCTATATAGTCATGGCCCAAGCACAGCATTGGCCAAGCTTGACACCCTATACAATACAGTATTAAAATTCATTACTGGTGCTCCATTAAGGACTCACCACTGCTTCCTTCACGCTATTCTGGGTTAGCAGAACCTAAAAACCAGGAGAAGTACAAATGCAGCAACCTGGACCTACAAAGCCCTAATTGAAAAGCTCCTGCTATACATATCAAGCTTCCTAACCAGTACCCCTGGTAGTTATTTTCTTAGGAGACATTCTTACTTCTCACGCAACATCCCTAGATGTAGAATGCATTTTCGGTTCTTATCCACAAGCCATGACCTACCTGCCCTATGGAATAACCTCCAAAAATCCCTTAAGGTCTCAACCTTTGTTAATTTGGCAACCTTCAAATCATTTCTAAGACAACACATCAGGGACTCCTGCTACTGTTACTCCTAACTCTCTATTACTTCCCTAGCTGCATGTGCTTAGTATGCCTTATATGCTCCTATCTATACTCTCTTTAATAAAATTCAAATATCCCCTTTAACTACACCCTCATCTCCATCCTTTTCCTTTCTTCCCACCCTCCTCTGTTCTGGGGGTTCCTACCTCTAATCATCTCCTCTGATCTTCCGTAAATTTCTCTTTTTTCTGCACCCTACGCAGTAGTGAAATGTACTTGTTCTTAATTGCACTTGGGCACCTTTGCCATGGTCATATATGAATGTATTGTAAATATTATTCTTGTGTTACTTGTGTATACTGATGTAGTACTGTTTTTAACATTTTTCCACTATGACGCTGTACTATCTTTGTTGTTGTGTTTCAGCGCTGTTTTTGCTGACCAGGTCCACTTTGTAAATGATTTTCAATCAATGGTGTTTCACCTGGTTAAATAAAGATTGATTGTTTGATTGATGTACTTTAGTATAATTCAGAAGTTCTGTGGAGGAACCCCCTGGAAGGGATTCCAGGTTGTTTGGACCAACTGACTGAGTTGATGGAAAGCATTGCTATTATTTTGTCTCCTCCTTTCTCTGGCAAATCTGATCTGCAGTCTGGCTGCTGCCAAAGTTTCTCAGGCAATATGCAGACATCCAACTCTCAAGCTTCTGTATCTAGTGGCTGTCTCACTCAAATGAGCAAAAATGATCACTTTCATTGGTGTCTTTTTGGATCCATTTTCCATAAAACATCTGTTCAGGATACTTTCCTTCACTCTGTAGAGCACATCCCTTATTGGGTGACTGCTGGTCTACTCTTTGATTTGACACAGGCCTGCAGACTAGAGGAAAAATTAAGGTTATGCCCATAATCTTTGAGCACATTTTATTTAATTTTAAAAGGACTGACTGACCTGCGTGGCTCCTACAATTATGGTATACCTCTGGGCACCTTGCCAAACATTCTGTTGCTGCCTCCCTGTCACTTTCTGTACTCCTACAGTACTGACAGTTTGTCCCTGATGCTTTCTGCCATTTATGTAGTGGAGAGCCATTTCTCTTTTTTTCCATTTGGTCCCTCAGCATGGCTTCCAGTCATTTTTCTTTCCCTTGTTGGCCAGATGGTGCAGTAACAGAGCTGCTTCCTAGTGCATGGCTTTGACAAAAAAGGCCAGTGCTGCTGTGGGCTCAAAGAAAGAAGAAAAATCATTGCCTCTGTATTTGCAGCCTGGTCTCAAGCTGCACCCAAGAGGTATCCATGATGGGTTACTGATGTACGTGCTGGATATGGATGAGTCAAAGATGAATTTGAATTTAGTAAACATGCCAAAATGTGATATTTTGGACACCAGAGAAGAAGCTCTGAAGGAACCCAGTTTCTTTAGGCACTTCTGCCTTTCAACATAATGACTAATTACTTTTTATAGGGAGAACACACAGTGCATGTCCAAGGTATTGGTCATGACTTGCAGCATCAAATCAGCAAGCTGGAGATCAAAATACCTTTTGTTGTATGTACAGTATCTCAGCGTCCTTTCTGTCTCTGTCTTACAGAGGATGAAACTATAGCTGCTACTGAAGAAGTCTTTAGTTGAAAAGAATGACATTTGGTAAGGACATTTTAACAATCACCAGAGAATTGTGCATTATTATTGCAATGAGATAATACTCACTACAGTTTAACTGTAGTTTCAGGTAGGCTAGTAAGATCATGCTGCATAAGAAAGCATTCACAGTGTTAGCCTATACTAGCAGCTGCAGAACCTGCAGCAAAACATGGCAGATTAAATTAAACAGACCATGAAAATGGCAAGGAGGATTTTATATAGCTTTATTTGACAATCTTTTCTTTTCTGTTATTGAGTGCTGGTGGTGAAGAGGGCACCGAAATTCATATTTTTCCTTTTTTTTCTTTAGTTTTTACTTTACTTTGTTTGTCCTCTGCAACAGGAACATACAATGGCCATTAAATGCAAAACACAAACAAAAAAGTAAAAAAGCAACCAAATGAGTAAAGCAACTACCAAAAAATGATTACAAATACACACACAAAAAAGAAACAAAACCAAATGTAAAGTGTGATGCCACAAAAATAAAGTAACAAAACAAAAACAAATGTAACATGTAACTGAAAGAAAATTAAAAATTAAAAAAATCAAATGCAAATTAAAGTAGTAAAGTGCATCCAAAATGATGAGTAAAACAATGTTAGCACAACTAACTGATGCAAGCAAATATTTAGGACAACTAAAAAGTAAATGCAAACAAAAAAGCACAGCACAGCTTAAAAGTGAATGCAAACTTAAAAACACAGTGCAACTAAAAAGTGAATGCAAACAAAAACACAGCACAACTGAAAAGAAAATACAAACAAAAAAAGCAAAACAAAAAGTGTATCCAAACAAAAACACTGCACAACTGAACAGATAATGAGAACAAAAAGCACAACTAAAATGCGAATGCAAAAAAAAAACAGCACTACTAAAAAACCTGAATGCAAACAAAAAAGCACAGCACTGCAAAAAAAGAGAAAAACAATGGCATAACAAAGATGGGAAAGCACACAAACTCAAAGTACTAGTGGTACTAAACATCTCAAATAGGGTCTGTAAAGTGAGAAATACATATACAGTATATTAAAATACAAAATACTGTGTGCTGACTTGGATTCAAACCTCTAATCATTTGCCTACTAATCAAACATGCATTACGTATGCCACTGAGCTGCAGGTAAGTGAGTTGCAATTCCTATAGTGTAGAGGTGTGTCATATCCTGAAAACCTGGCAATTGGGGATCTAATCCCAGCAAGTGATGTACCTTAATAAATTGTTGTTCTTAGCTAAATTTATTTCTCATATAGTTTACTATTTCAGCTCCATGCCACCATGAATTGCCACACAAATGAGTTCCCAGATTACAAAAAAGAATGAAACAAATGTGTAAGTCCCTGCCAGAATTTGAATTGTTGATCCTTTGCCTGCTAAATGAAAACATATTCAGTGTGCCACTGAGCTTCAGATAAACAAGTTCCAGTTCCTATAGTGTAGAGGTATTATACATTCTGCAAAACAGAGGAATGATGATCTAATCCCAGCAGGCAATTTTCCTTTACAATTTGATGTTCTTAGCTAAATTTACTTGTCATATAATTTACTATTCCAACTCCACACCACCACAAATCACCACTCAAGCGAGTTTCCATCATACCCCCCCAAAAAAATGTTTATTACTCCCAGGATTTGAACTGTTGATTCCTTGCCTGCTAAGCAAACATATTCAGTGTGCCACTAATAAGTGTGTTGCAGTTCCTGTAATGTAGAGGTTATGTCATACCCTGCAAAACCGGTGACTGAGGATATAATCCTAGCTGGCAATGTATCTTTACCTTAACAAACTGTTGTTCTTAGCTAGATATATTTCTCATATAATTTTCTATTCCAACTCCACATCACCATGAATCAGCAATCAAGTAAGTTTCCATCTCACAAAACAAATCTGAAAAAAAAACTATTAAATCCCTGCCCGGATTTAAACCACTGATGTTCTGCCTGTTAAGCAAACACACATTCAGTGTGTCACTGAGCTACAGGGGAGTGGGCGGCAGTTCCTATGATGTAGCAGTCATGTCATTCTGCAAAACAAGTGACAGAGAATCTAATCCCAGCAGATGATTTACCTTAATAAATCATGGTTCTTGACTAAATGTACTTCTATGTAATTCACCATTCCAATCCCACACCACCATGAATCCCCACACAAGTGAGTTTCCATCTTACAAAAGAAATTATAACACACATATAAGTCCCTACCAGGATCTGAACTACTGATCCTTTGTCTGCTAAGCAAACACATATTCAGTGTGCCACTGAGTTGCAGGTAAATGAATTGCATTTCTTATGATGCTGAAATAATATCATAACCTGCAAAACAGGTGACCGGGGATCTAATCCTAATGGTGATTTACCTTCACAAACTATTGTTCTTAGCTGAATGTACTTACATAATTTACTGTTCCAACTCCAAACCAATACGTATTACTACTCAAATAAGTTTCCATCTTACAAAAAAGGTAAAAAAATGTTTAAGTACCTGCCAGGTTTCAAACTATGTCTACCTGAATTTAAACACAGATCCTTTCCCCACTAAGTGAACACACATTTAGTGTGCCATTGAGCTACAGGTAAGAGAGTTGCATTTCCTATGGTGTAGAGATTATGTCACAACCTGCAAAACATGCAACTAGGGATCTAAACCCAGCAGCTCATTTACCTTCACAAATGATTGTTTTTAGCTAAATTTGCTTTTCATAATAGTTTACTATTCCAGCTCCATACTACCATGAATCACAACTCAAGTTTGTTTCTATCTTACAAAAAAGATGTTTAACTCCCTGTCAGCATTTGATTCACTGATCCTTCGCCTGTCAAGCAAACACACATTCAGTGTGTCACTGAGCTACAAGTGCATTAGTTGTAGTGCATATGGTGGAGAGGTTATGTCACAACTTGCAATATAGGTGACTCGAATTGTATTCAAACCTAGACAAGCCTCAAGAGGGACTTATTTAATTGACTACAGCATACTGTAGAACAAAGTTAAATTGTCTGAAAGTCTGCTATTAGCTCTGCTGAAACCCTTCAGTGCAGCAGCAATAACATCTAACTATTGTTTCTCATACAACAAAAAATACAGTGAGAAAGAAAACATGTGCAATACAGAGGATCAAACCCAGGCTTGTGTAGGTCTGAAACACTACACCAAGCCCTAAACACCCCATCATTGACATAATCAATAACATCATGCAGCCGAATCACTCACACTGAATGTAAACTTAAATTTGACTAAATACACGAAAGAGTATGCATGACCACACTAGATGCAAATGGATAGCATGTTGGCACCTAAAAAATACAGCAAAACTAATAAGCATTTCCCAATGCATTAATGTTTGCTTACATGTTTTAGTAGTGCAATTGGTTTGTTAGAAATGTAACTATTAACAAGTAGTAGGGGAGTGCATGGAGTGGGAAGTAGCACCATGATGGGGGAGGTAGTTCATTTCTTTAACTATTGTAAATGCAACAGGCAGGGCCATACCAAAGACTTGCTCCAGGACTGGCAATGTTCACCAGGAAGCAGGTGTTGAGAAGCCATCTCATTGCCAGTGGGGTCCTGCTTCTACCCATTTCTGCAGCTGCATATACTGGAATACTGGGATGTTAAGTGACTTGCTTAGGGTCACACAGAGAGTATTTGTTTCCAGTGGAGTTTGAACCTGGTATTTCCTGGTTCCCAACAGTCTTCTAACCAGTAGAAGGCCATGGGATTTTGGTCTTCTCCTGGAGATGGGTGACTGGGTGCAAAGCTCATTGAATGATACCTTGAGGTAGAATGATAGAGCAATCCAGAAGCATGGCATTCTCCCCCTTTTCCTCCTTTCAGTGCTTCCAGCTTCCCTACCTAGCATAGAAGAGATACATCATGATTTGGAAAGGTAAGCCCACTTCCTATCTGTCTCATATGAACAACCTGACAACTGCTGCCACCACAACCACCTGTGCATGTATGTAGATGTGGACAATTGATAGTCTGAAGCAGCATATGAAATTCCCCTGCACCCAAATGCATCTATAACAGTACCACCTAACCCAGTACTGCTGTTCAGTCATTTTATAAAGAAGATAATACTAAGTCAGTATCTGGAACAGATACCATTGTTACCTTGTCATCAGAGGAAAAGTACAGTTGTCCGTGGGAGTATTGGGCAGTGTGGGTTAGGACAAAATATACAATCCTCACATCTGTACAAAAGGAAGGCAGTAACACTGCCATCAAAACAGCTTATGGAGAGTGCTAGTGAGGAAAATATATTGAAATGGAGCTGTCAGAGCAGAGGCATTAGAGTGAGGCAGTTGGGGAGGGTTAAGCACACAGGGAAGAGGACAAAAAAACAAGGTAAAGCACAGAATTCGTCCAAGGAAGGGAAGGGACAAGAAGATACGTGGCTGAAGAGTAACAAGGGAAAAAATCAGGAGAGGAAGAAGGGCATGAGCAATCAGATGTGGCAGAGAAATATAAAGAATAAGAGGACCTAAATGTATTATCTGTCACACTAGCAACTAGTGGTGATGATGAATGTGACAACGAGGAGTGTAGGCCATCATGGAAGGAGATAGCAACATTAAGAAAGATAATAAAAAAAGGAAAAACAGGAAAGCAAGTTTTTCATGCAGGGAAATCTAAAGACCCTTCGTGTCCCCATTGTACCCAGCAAAATCAGTCCCACATTGCTTTATCACCTGCTGCTGCTGCTGCTTTATTGCCTGGACATCCCAAGTCATGTGATACCACAGTGGCTGAAAAGATAATGTTATTTATTTATTTAGTTTTTGTTAACCAGGTGGATGATCTAGACACAGAAGTGACTATTTTCAGACATCACCCAGGATGTTACAAAGTTACAGTTAGAACAATGACAGAATACAAAAATCTGGATGAGAAACAAAATAGTACAAAAACGGTAAAAGCAAATACAGTTATAATGAGACAACAGGTAGGGTACGAGGTATAACAGGTAAGTGCCATAACAATTTTCAAAATTCTCAAGCATACAGAAGGCCTAAGTGGTGATACTAGTCAGTTAGAATTCTAAGTAGTAGTGAGAGAGGAGAGAGAGAGAGAGAGAGAGAGAGAGAGAGAGAGAGGCAAAGGGTGGAAGAGAGGCACATAGGGCTGGTAGGTGAGGGAGTGCATTAGAGGGAGAGAAACAGTGAAAGAAGGCAGGACAGAGAGCAGGATAGGACAGATAATTGAAAATGCAGAAAGGTTACAGTGAGGGAGACATAGGTAATGTTACAGGTTAGGGAGGGCAAACAGCCTAAGGTGGATTAAAACAAGCGCATGGGGCACGGTTGACAAGGAAAGTTCAATGCTTATTTTTGAAAATGGCATGACTGGGTGCTAAGTGGATAGCTAGGGGTAGGAAATTCCAATATTTTTGGGTCACATGGAAGAAAGCACAGCACTCTTGGAAGTTTTACATCTAGAAACATGTAGCAGGGATTGGTCGGCTGAACAGAGGCCATAGGAGGAGAACTGAGGAACAAGCAGGGAGGCAAGTGACATGGGAATATTTGACCTAATAATACTATCCATCAGGGAGCCAAGTGAGAGGAGCCAGTGAGCAGAGGGGTAAGGCCAGTTAAGATCTGCATAGAGCAAGTAGTGGAGTTTTAGCCATGGGGATGTAGAGGCGTAGTGGCAGATATTATTGTAAGTTATATCCTATTTTCTAAGAGTGGCCTTTGATGCATTTATGTAGGTGAAGGCACCATAGTTAAGTGATGGGAGTAAAATGCCTCAGGCAATGGCCAGTCTGGTGGAGGGAGTGAGAATGTAGCTTGTGCTACAGGCAATAGTGATTTTGTTATTTACAAATTTACGGGTGGCCAGGATATGTTGGTCAAAATCAAGAGTTTCATCAAGTAGGACCCCAAGATATCTGAAAGAGCTCACTGTCCCCAATAAGGAGCCATCTGGGCAGGATATTATAAGCTGAATATGTCAGGGTTTTAGTTTGGCAGCAGAGCCAAAGAGCATTGTCTGTGTTTTACCAAAATTTAGGACAAGCTTATGTCTGGTGAGCCAAGTTTGGATACTGAGAAAGGCAGAGGAGCGATTAAGGCTGATTTCAAGTATATTTTTGGAACTAGAATACAGAACAAGATCATCAGCATAGAGGGTGGACAAAAAGGAAGGGGTATTCAGTGTAATCCAGCCAATAAAAATAGAGAACAGAAGAGGACCCAGAATGGAGCCTTACGGAATGCCAACATTGATAGAGGCTTTATATTATATAGCTGAGTTAAATTTCACTACTTGAACTCTATTAGATAGGTAGCTGTTGAATCAGGCCACCGATTGTTACGAGAAACCAAGGGATAAATGGTTGGCAAGAAGAAGAGGATGGTCCACAAGATCAAAAGCTTTTGTATGGTCAATAAATACTGCACCAGTTAGAATTCCAGAATCCATGGCACAACGTGTGTCATTCATGAATTAAAGCAAGGCAGTAGAGGTGCTATATCCCTTGTGGAAGCCATGTTGATTTGGTGACAGGAGATTATTTCTTGGAGAGAAAATCAGTGATTTGAGAAGCCACTAATTTTTTAAGGATTTTATTCAGGACTGAGAGGATTGCTATAGGCCAGTAGTTAAAGATGTCTTTCTTGTCCCCTTTTTTGAAGATTGGAGTGACTCTAGCAGTTTTCCATATGTCAGGGACATGGCTGTGACACAGTGATAAGGTAAATATTCTGGCCAAAAGAGAGGCAATAAAGGGGGCAGCCAGTTTTAGAAGCTTGAGTCAAGACAGTCTGAGCCTACACTAGTGTTATCCGAGATAGCATTTAGTAGTTTGAGGACAACAGCTCTGTATATGGCTTTAAAGTACAAAGGTGGATGCTCAGGTATGAGGCTAGTAGGTATGGTGTGGGACATAGGTTGAGCAGTAAGGAATGAGGTGGTGAATTTTGACGAATCAGAGAAATGTTTATTAAAAGAGTTCACAATAGTATTGGAATCAGTGCAATGTACGCCATTTGGGATCATGTCGTTGGTAGAATGGGATTGTCTGGTGCCAAGAAAGGCTTTTATGTGAGTACAGAATTTTTTGAGTCCCCAGCAGCGTCCAATAGGTGTCATTTGCAATAGTAGCTTTTGGCTAATCTGATTTGCTTTTTTTTTATCGTATAATATTTTATTGAGTGATTTTAAGTATTTATACAGCAGATGAAGAGCCATACAGCCAGCCACATAATGACCTTGATACAGTAAAGTAGTACAACATCAATAAAGTGTGCCATCCAATGTACAGCTTGTCTTATACTAATCATTCACTTCATAGCAGTTTTGACACCTCTATTCTAGGATATAGTTCTTATTAGAAAATGTACTTTAAGTAGATAGAAAGGATTATGAGAAGTGAAAGCTGATGCTTACATTTAAATTCCAGTGTCTGGGCTAGGGTAGTATAGTCTAAAGCAAAGAAACATAGAAACATAGAAACATAGAATTTGACGGCAGATAAGGACCGCTTGGCCCACCCAGTCTGCCCATTTCCCTACCTGATGGATAAGCTGCAGGTCCTAGTTAACCAGCAGCCTACTTCTTCCTACCCCACCCCCTAGAATTGCCTTATGACTGTCCCATGCATGCTTGAATTCCACCACTGTTTTTGACTCCACAACCTCCTCTGGAAGGCCGTTCCATACATCCACAACCCTCTCTGTGAAAAAATGCTTCCTCAAATTACCTCTGAGCTGCCCCCTTCTATCTTCAAATTGTGCCCCCTTGTTCTTGCACACCCCTTTTTTTGAAAGATGCTACCCTCTTGGACTTTGTTGATTCCCTTGAGGTACTTGAAAGTTTCTATCTTGTCTCTCCTCTCCCTCCTTTCCTCGAGGCTATACATATTAAGCTCCTTAAGTCTCTCTTCATATGTTTTCCGGTGCAGACCCTGCACCATTTTAGTTGCCCTCCTCTGGACAGCTTCCATCCTGTCTATGTCTTTGCGGAGATTGGGTCTCCAGAACTGCACGCAGTACTCCAGATGGGGTCTCACTAGCTGTCTGTACAGAGGGATAATAACTTCCTGTTTTCTACTGGTGAGATAGAGAAACTATGAGGTAGCCCATTCAACCAAAGTGAAGGGGGTTGGAAATTGGTGCTGGGAGTTTGCAAAAAGGTGAATTGAGACAAGATTCCCATCTCTTGTAGTAGAGTCACATATTGCCCTTCTGGAGATGAGAGTCTCTCAAAAATGGAGAGTTTGGCTAATGCTGCATGCCAAGCTGAGTGGGGATGGCTGACTGACACCAAAAACTAAGAAGAAGACGCTTGCCCTCTAGGATGGCTACCATGCACCAGTCCTTATGTGGTTTAACCAATTGACCCAAAGGGGTGGTGACTACCATACAGAGTCTGGGTTCCACCAGGACTATGTGATGATTAAGTACTAAGGAGTTGTCAGAAGCTACCATTTTCCAGTATGTGGTCAACGTCTGGCAGGACCAAAGAATATGGAGAATGTGTGCTTCTGCTTGTGAGCAAAGCCAACATATGTTGTGTCTAAGCAAACCACATGCGAAAAGTGCTGCCGGGGTCCAGTGTCACAGCAGCAATATTTTAAGCTGCAAAAAGTGGCTGGTGGTATCCCCATAAGTATGGTGTATGTCTTTAAGATAGGAATTCCATTGGACTCCAGTAATGGGTGATCCAATGTAAGATTCCCATTTCTTTTTGCTGGACAGAGTTGTGTTGGGTTGTGAGTCTCTCCATGAGGTATAGAATCGACCCATGATCCCTCGGGTGGTAGGGAGCTGTTGCAGGTTAGCCAACCAGGACCATTGTGTAGTTTCTCAGTGCCTAGAAAGAAGAGGTTGCAGTGCACTTCAATTTGTAAGTATCTCCAAAAGTCCTTATGTGGTAGTGAGAATCGCCTCTGAAGCTGATCAAAAGGGAACAAAGGGAATGTACCTGAAGGCAAAAGATCTTGCACTCTATGGACTCCTGCTTTGTGCCATGAGGGCCAGTATATGGGTGCCCCATCTATTTTGATAAGACTATTGTGCCATAGAGGAGCATACTGTATAGGGGGAATCCAGGACTTCATTTTAGGGCATGATTTATTCCTAAGGCTTTTCCAAGATCGAGCTGTGAAAGACACTATTGGCGGGAGGGAATGTGGCAAACCTGCAAATGGGGTGAGGAGTGTGTAAAGTGGTGTATCTCCTACCAGGTCAGCTTCTAGTTGGACCCAATGTGGAGGATCCACAGTGGTGGGGACAAACCATTTTGTCGCCTGTGCCACTGTACAAGCTAGATGGTAACCAACAAACCAGGGGATGCCCAGGCCGCCCTGCGACCAGTGCGCCCTCAGTTTGTGCTTACTCCACCTCGGTAATTTAGAATCCCAAAGAAAATTAGCCATTAACTTTTCTAAGGAGTCAAAGAGCTTGGGTGATAAGGTGATGGGAAGATTATTAAGAAGGTACATAACTTGAGACAGCATCAGAATATGGATGGCTGATAATCATCCTGGTAGAGAGAGTTGTAGCTTCCACCATCTCTCTATTTCTATTCTTAGCTGAGCTACTAAAGGGAAGAAATTTGTAGACTCAAGCACCACCCAGCTTCCTGGTATGCAGATACCCAGGTACCTGAACCCATGATCTGCTCAGGTCAAATTAGTGCTTTGAATGCAGACCTTGATGCAGTTCCTGTTTAAAGGATCCAAAGTGGTTTTCCTATGGTTAATTCATAGTCCAGAGAGTGTCCCATATTCATCTAGAAGTTGGAGTACCGCGGGAAGAGTTTGTTGAGAGTTGGTCAGAGTTAATAGCAAGTCGTCTGCATAGGCCGCTACTAAATATGAACGATTGGCAACCTGTATCCCCTGAATTTGTGGGGAGGTCACCAGGGTCCTGATCAGAGGATCCAACGCTATCAGAAATAGTAAGGGGGATAGCAGACAGCTTTGCCTGGTGCCACACTGTAGTTCAAAGGGAGGGGATATCTCACTGTTAGTAAGAATGCATGCTGTGGGTGCTCTATAGACAGTACACACCCATTGCATGAAATGGGTGCCAAATCCATATTTAGAGACAATTTCATAGAGGTACCCCCACTCGATGGAGTCAAAGGCTTTGGAAAAATCAATCTCCAAGGTTGTTGAAGGAAGGGGGGATTTAGAGGCAAACCACTTGAGGCTGAGCAGGAGCCTAGTATTGTTTATGCCAGATTTGTTTCACATAAAGCCTGTTTGAGAGGGGTGAATGATTGAGGGAAGAATGGAGACTAATCTGGAGGCTAGCACTTTGGCCAGTATTTTTGTGTCCACTGACAGAAGGGATATTGGGTGAAAATTGGCACAATCTAATGGATCAGATGATTTTTTTTGTAGAAGGGAGATGATTACCTCTTTCATAGTAGGGGGGAGAGTTACGGCATCGTGAGCTGACTGGAGGGCACATTGAAGAGGCTGGATAATGTCAGTACCCAGAGCCTGGTATAATTCACTGACATATCGTCTGGGCCTGGGGCTTTCCCCCAAGCCAATTGGGAAAGTGCCAATTGGAGTTCTTCACAGGAAATTGGGGACTCCAGAAGCTCAATCTGCTCTGCAGTAAGAGCTGGTAAGGGAGTGTACTGACGAAATTTAGCCATGAGAGCCTGCAACTCCTGAACTGTATTTGAGGAGCAGAATTGATAGACAGTGTGATAAAACTGTTGCATTGCGGTGTTGATATGCATGGGACTAGTAGTTATCTCACCTGACGCAGAGCGGCGAGCATGTATTCGTGTAGTTGCTTGCTGCTTGCAGAGACGAAATGTGAGGAGCTTCCCAGCTTACTCCCCTCCTGCCCAGAAGGCTTGCTTCTGTTGCAAGAGGTGCCATTCTGCATTTTGATGCAGTATAACATTGATTTGGTACTTGAGACCAACTATTTGTTGGCGTAGAGGACTATCTGGCTTAGCCCTGGTGGCAGATTTAAAATGGTGCTCTAAGACCTCCAGTTCAGATTGAAGTTGGCTGAGGGTTACTTTATGCTTCCGATCCCTAGCCGCTGAGAAGGCTATAATGTGTCCTCGTAATACCGCCTTGAACGCCTCCCATACTGTACCCGGAGCTACCCCACAATTCATATTCAAAGAGAAATAGTCTTTGGCCACTTGTAGTATATGGGGGCGGAAGTCTGGATCTTGAACTAGGAGGGGGTTACAGCGCCAGCAAGTGCCATGTGAGTGAAGGTCAGGAGGGGGAAACTTAAGTGAGACAGTGGCATGATCTGATATTAATATTGAGCCAATCTTGGCACCAACAAACATCTAGCTGCAGGCTTATTCACCAACCAAAAGTCTATGCGACTATGGGGATTATGTGGAGCTGAATAAAAGGATAATTCCCTACCTGTAGGATTGTCCCTTCACCAAATGTCTGTGAGGCCCCACTCCTCTATCATGATTTGTAGGGATTGCCTAGCCCTGGGGTTAGCATGTGGGTTGGGTTGGGACTTATCCAGAAATATGTCGCCCACCATATTAAAATCTCCAGCTAGTATTACAGGGAGCGCCGACCCATCCGGCTGTAAATCCGACAACACCTGACTTATAGCTGGGAAAAAGTCAACATGTTCCATATTAGGGGTGTACACATTCCCCAGTAAAATAGTACTCATGGGGGAATGCACTTTCACCACAAGCCATCTACCCTGAGCATCTTTTTTGACTTCTGTCAACACACAGGGTGAGGCATGTCGGATGAGAATGGCCACAGCTTTTGATTTGGTGACCAGGAAGCTAGCCAGGACTTCCCCCACTCACATTTTCTTTAGCCAGTTACTACATTTAGCCACCAGGTGGGTTTCTTGGAGCAGGGCGCTATCTACCCATAACGATTTCAAGTGTTGAAGGACTTTTGTATGCTTAACCGGATGGTTGAGTCCTTTTACATTCCAGGATATCCAGTGGTATCCCTGGGGCAGGGAAGGGGTAGCAGACATCTTCTCACACAATAGACAAGAGGAGTTACTTACAGAATGTCCCATTAGAGCATCAGAGGAGGAGATATGAAGTGCCAGATTCCCTAGATACCATAGAAAGAGGAAGGTCACCAAAATCTTCCCTAGTTCAGAGGAAGGTGTAAGCATCGCTAGTTATGTTCCTACTATAGGTCTTCGCCTATTCAGAGTCTGTAACCATCTTAATAATTCTAGAAAAACCAAAAAGAAAACAAACAAATAAGTGATATATACCAAAACAAACAAGGAAAAGTTGGCAAATAGCCCAAAATTCAACAAGTGTCAAATGTTAGAGAGGCATCTATACACTACAGTAACAACACTGTGAGTCTGAAGGTCAATGCACGAGAGGGTAATACACACGTATGTGTCCCTTACAGGCACGCTCGATTCAGCACTCAACTCGAGGGGGTAGTTTAGGAAACAGTTATCAACCCAACTCATCCTAGACCCGCCCCAACCGTAGGTCGGGCAATGTGACCCATGGAGGAGGAAGGGGAGGGAAAGGAGGGGAAGGGGAGGATATATGAAGGGAAAGGATGGTGAGTACACCCACCTACTGATTACTAATCACTAGACTTGAGCCAGCCCCGTTGATGTAGTGAGGGAGAGCAAAGGGGGATTGTAAGCCCAGAAGTAAGCCTGAGACTTAAGCACTAAATTGAATGTCCATATATGACATTTGTGTCATATGTTGAAGAGAGGGGACTATAGTCACCCGTGCATGCCTGAAGTAAGAGCTACACCCCAATTAGGGTGAAAGGACTGTGTGGGCTTCACTTACTGTCCAGCCATAGCATGTCAGCCACCCTCGGGAAAAAAATATGGGAGGTAAGCCCAGAAGCAAGCCTGAGACTTAAACACTAAATTGGACGTCCTTATATATCCTATGTCGGGGGGGTACAATCACCTGTAAGCTCTTAAAGTAGTTAGGGTGAAGAGACTGTATGTGCTTCACTAACTGTCCAGGCATAATGTGTCAGCCACACCCGGAGGAGAAAAAAGGGGGAGGGGGATTAGACCGCTACCTATATATGGGTTTAATGCTTCTGATAGGAAGCATGTAGCCTTGTCCATCCTGATGTGGGAGTGATAGATCAAGGAGCTCCTTCTACTATAGTTATTACATAGGTGGTATGTAAGGAGGAGAAAACTTGATCACAGCCCCACCACTTCTCAATTATAAAGCAGCAAATACTAGAAATAGAGAACAAAGAAAACAAATTAGGGTCCAATGTTTCAGCCTTTGACCGACTCGGGGAAGCCCCGAGGGGTACATCCAGGTTCCGTAGATGAGTTCATCACTACAGTTACATAACTGATGAGCCCAGGTCTTACAGGGGAAAAGGTATCTGCAAGTTTCACCAATGATGCCTCTGGCAGATCAGCCCAGTTGGTTGATTGTTCTGTGTCCATACCAGGGGAGTCATCATGTAGTTGGTCGTGTGATGGGGAGAGACTCTCCCTAGAAATCTTTGCAGGAGGCACTGCTGAGATTTTAGAAGGCAAGTACTGATGCCCACTTCTAGGTTGCTGTCTAGATTTAGGAAGAGGGTTTAGCATGCGCTGAGGAAGAGAGAGTTGCTTGCTACAGGTAGGTGAGACAGGGGTCAGGCCTTGGGCAGCAGTGTGAACAAATTGGGAAGCTCGAAAATGATCACTTGGCGGGGGACTGGTGAGCTGCGGGACTGGTCCTGTTGATAACAGGGTCGAGGAGGAACCATAAGTGGAAAAAAGGTTCCTACCAGGGGGTGCTGCATGGGAGGGCTCCCAGACCCTTCTGGGATTTGCAGTAGGACATTGCAGGCCTGGCCAGAATTTGTGGATCCAGCATTCAATCTCTCCAGGGTGGTCAGCTGTAAATTCATGGCCCTCCTTAAAGATGCTCAGTCTGGTGAGATTTTTAAATTTGAATTTAAAGTCATGCTGATATAAGAAACGTTTGATGGGGCCAAAAGACCTCTGCTTTGCAGTAGTTTCCTGAGCAAAGTCTCCATAGATAGCAATTGCTGTGCCTTGCCAAGACAGTTCCCCCAGATCCCTTGCCACTCATAGAATCCTCTCCTTCGTAGTGTATCATAACAGGTATGCCATGATTGGCCTGGGAGTATTGATATTCTTGTTTGAGCAAGCTGAAACTCTATGGGCCCTTTCCACCTCCATTTGTCCATTCCATCTGTCTCCTAATATGCGTGGAAGATTCTCATTTAGGAATTTCTCCATTGATTGGTCCTCTGCTCCCTCTGAGAATCCTGTAATCCACGGATTGTTCCACCGACTCCAGTTTTCATGATCCTCGGCCCTCCTCCAGAGCATTGCCAACCTCTCCTCATGTTGTTGTAAACATTGCCAAACCAGTGCTTGTTGCAGTTCACAGGACTCAGTTCTTTGTTCCACAACATTCATCCTGTCTTGAAGCTGTTATACATCCTTTGTAATGCCAGACAGAGGAATGCTGATGTCATCAACTCTATCAATTAGGGTTTCTAATAGCTTGGTAAAGTGTTGCAAAGATTCCCCTACAGCCACCAGTTGATCCATTTTCTATGAGGCAAGGCAGTCCGATCTCCAAGGAGAAGAGGTAATAAAAGATTTCGATCCAGTAGGTAGGAGATAATATCAGCCCCCCCATAGAACGTGCTCACAGATGCAGGGGAGTGGCGACACGCCGTGCCAAGTAGATGGCCTGGCATGCAGTGCATGTAAGACTTCAATGGCCTAAATAGGCCCTCTTAGTACCAGGTCCCAGTGCCACTGATAAATAAAAAATCTTCTGAAATCCACTGAAATGAACGTGCTGCCCAGCAATGGGGGTATTACCCATGCATTAAGCGCTTGTTTTGTGGTGCGAGCTCCACAGGATCTCGGGCATCTGAGCGTGGATGGGCTGAGGTCTGGATGGAGCTAGAGAGTTATGCTATTCAGGGTTTTAGTGAAGTAACCAATTATAAACTCAATATTGAAAAAACACTGGTATTCCCCCTGAATCATAAAACTTTTAAACAAGAAATTGCTGCATTAGGGTTAGCTTGGCGTGCAGATGCAATAAAGTACTTAGGGCTCATCCTTACAAGGTCCCTGGCCCATACACAACAGTTAAACCTAGACTTTCTGGTTCATACTATTGAAACAGATTTAAAAAGATGGGCCTTGCTTCCACTCTCGATGTGGGGGAAAATTAATTTAGTTAAAATGAATGTATTTCCCCGTTTGTTTAACCCAACAAACATGTTAAATGTTTGGCTTCCATTAAAATGGTTTAAAAAAATTCACGGCATAATCACCAGATTTATTTGGAATTATAAGAAGTCCAGAATGGCTTATCATAAACTAGCCACTCTAAGTCGATTGGGGGGTTGAGGCTGCCTCATATAGGGTTGTATTATTGGGCAAGTCATGTGAATAAGTACCTCAGATGGATGAAGGTAATAGATCTCCCGGATCAAGGTACATATGTCCCATTTTAGTTAAAGGTGGAGATATCCTATATACTTGAGCTAGGCCCATCTCCCAGGGCATTGTTGCATAGCAATCCAAGCTCTCTACCCACGGCCCTCCAAAATTCTCCTATTGAGATATCCATTTGAGCCCATTCGCAATTATGTCCCTTTTTGAAATATAGCCACACTAAAGACCTATCTCAACCTTTAAAGGGCAATCTCAACCTCCAATTGGATGGTAAACCCCTTAGGAGTAGTTGGCTTCCACAATTGGGTGATAGCCAAGTCAGTGAACTAATTACGGCAGAAGGGCACTGGTTCTCGTCAGTTGAAATTTTGAATAAATTTCAAATTACACAAACTGATATATTCAAACGTTTCCAACTTCGACATCTTTTGGTTAAAGAGTTGGGTATAATTTCCATGACCACTTCCTCACTGGACTTCCAAACAGAGATAGGGCCATTAGCAGGAGGGGCTCATGCCGTTTCCAGAATATATAGCACTCTCTATAGCTGGGTTCATTCTCAAAATTTGGCTCCGGTTACCTATTGGTCCGCACTTTTTCCTGATTTGGTACTTGACTGGATGCTAATTTGGCATAGTTGCCATAAATATATGTCACAAGACAGGCTTAGACTGATGCAATTTAAGTTATTGCATAATATTTATTATTCCCCTATTAAGCTAGCAAAGTTAGGTATTGTGTCCTCTTCTACATGCTATAGATGTCAGCAGGATAGTGGGGATCTCCTTCATATTTTCTGGAAATGTTCCAGGGTAGCTCCACTCTGGACTAAGATTAGACAAAAGATTGATCCTTTACTGGGTCTGAATGAGTTGTTTACTGTGGAGATATGTTTGTTAGGGGATGTTTCCACTATTTCTGTGCGGAATAGGAAATATCATATGAGCTTGATTTCCACTTCAGATAAGAAAGTGGTCCTGAGGCACTGGAAGGATACTTCAGAAATTACCTATGGTGAGTGGCCACAGGAGCTACTTGCTAATCTTAGAACAGAAAGAGTCATTGCTAGTCTCCAGAACAAGCTACCAAAGTTTAACCGGATTTGGGGTCCCCTATATACCTTGTATTCTTTACCATCTAAGGAGTGATTCTTCCCTATCTCAATAGTACAGGTTGAGGAAATGTGTTGCTGTGCTGGGATCTTTGGGGGGAGGAGGATTAGGGAGGAGGGGTTGGAGGGGATTTGGTAGGGGATGAATACATCCTGGCAATTTCTGTCTCATGTACTAATGTAAATAATGTTATGTATTCTTATGGCTTGGATGTATTCTCTGTTGTGGAACACTTTAATAAAATTTGAATGGAAAAAAAAAAAGATGGTTATGCTGCCATTTTCTTTGGTGGCTAGACCTTGCCCACTTGATTTGCTTTTCACAGCCATTCTGCTGAGCTCTGTAGGTGCTGAAATCAGATGGGAGGCCTGAGTTTTAAAACACCTCAAATTTTGTCTCTAGCCCAGACAGAGGCAAAAAGTTCTTTGTGGAGTCATCTAGTTTGCTTTCCACAAACACACCACATAATAAAAGGAGTGAACCTATCCTGAATGGACACAAACCTGGTGAGAAAGTAGTCAAGTGGTCAAGTGCAGTCTGGGCATCATGGGCCTATTACATTTGGGAGCAGTCTGTTGAGAAGACCTCATGTAGGAATTTTGCTTGATCCAACTTGGCATAGTCCCGAAAGGTAACATATCGTGGTGGGGAGAAGGGACCACAGAGTGACTCCAAATACAGTAAATGGGAGAGTGGTCACTTATAGCATCAGGTAGTGTACCAGCAGCCACAATCCTGTCAATGCGATTAGATAGTATACAGCCAATAAGGGTACCGGAATTTGAGGTGGATGTTACCTTAGTCAGATCAGTTATGACTTGATGTAGGTTATAGCCTTATATTAAGGAGAGGAGAGGAGAGTGTTGTGGGTTTGATCCAGCTAGTTCAGGTTCATGGGTTCATGTCATCAAGTAGTACTTCATTATGTCTAACAGCAGAGACAGTATGGTCAATCAGCTCAGCAAAGCCTGAGTAGCCACTTTGAGGAGGATTGTAAGCACAGGCTATGTGCAGTTTATTTGCACCTAGGAGGAGGATAGCATGGAGGGATTTGCAGGAGAAGATGGATGGGGGAGGTAGGAGTTATGGAGAGATTAAGATGAGATTTGGGATTTATAACACAACTCCCCTACCCTGCTTCAGAGATGGTCTGTCACTCCTTGTTAAATGAAAGTTCATTAGGGTGCAGGCAGCATCAGGAATAGAAGGCTTAAGCTAGGTCTCTGATAGGCACAGAACATCAGGATGATAGAGAGCCACAAAGGTCTTTAGTTCCGCGAAGTTACTTAGTAGGCTTCTGATGTTGAGGTGCATAATGCACAGACCTTTCGAGTTGGTCCATTTAGCATTTGTAGCAGCATTTGTATATGCGTGTTCAGTCAGAGGGCCAGGGTTCATGTCTCCCAACAGTAGAAGAGCAAGTAGCAGGTAGGTACCAGAGCTTACAATGAGCAAAAGGCTGAAGTTGAAATACATAGTACTGAAGCTGTTTAGTAGAGGTAACCATAGCAAGATAGAAGAAGAACCTTGGAAGTGGCATAGGGGTGAGAATATGATGCTTGGAAGGCACAATGAGCAGATTGGAAAAGGTAAAATCAGTTTGATTTGGTGATGGCAGATTTAGGGTATAAGGGCATGGACCCACTGTGAGCCATGAGAGGATGAGTGGTGTCAGGCTGGTGATCAGCAATACCGAGAATTGGTGACTGAGCCATGGGGTTAGCATATATTGATCACTAGGAGGCAAGGTAAGGGATTTAGGACAGGAAATTGAGAAAGAATGGGGCAAATAGAGAAGCAATCAGTGTAGCAAAGAAAGTTAAAAGCAGGAGGTGAGAAAAGCCATGAGAACGCCCCTAGTGGGCAGCAAGTATAAGGAGAAAATGGGAGATTAGGCTGTTAGTCATATGACAGGGCATACCTATATAAGTAAACATCCAGATAGGGTAGGTGGGGGGGGGGAGGCAGGTTTTGGCAAATGGCTCTTTCTCTGGGCATACCTCCATGCCTTAATGGCTGAGGATTCCAGGTGGCCATGTGAGTGGCATTCAATGAAGGGCTGGACTAAACCACAAATGCGGTTCAATGAAGGAAATTGTGAGCCCGATCAGGGGCTGCTGGAACCTGGGGAAAGAGAGACAGAAATAAACTTATTATTAGAGGGAGGCTTTGCTGTAAACAGAGAAGGTGAAATCAGTGGGAGGAGAGAGCTGAGCTAAATTGGGGGGAAGGGTTTCAATACAGAGCAGAGAAACGGGTATCAGAGAGATCAGGGGAGAGCAGCAGCGCAAATTAACATTACATACTGAAAATGCAGAAAATAAATGGGTTTCAAAGGAGACAGGGGAAAGCAGCAGTAGAAATTATCTTTAGATACAGAAAGAGAGAAATAATATTAAGCAGCGTAAAGCAGCAGTAGAAATGAGCTTTAACTTTTGGAAATAAATGTTAACTTTTGGAAATAAACTATAACATTTAGGTACAGAGAACTTTAACTTTTAGGCACAGAGTAAAATAATCTTAACTTTAGGCACAGTGTAATAACATCCCACCATGGCTAGTCACTCCACAATTCCTTTTGAAGCCCTCCCCATAGCAGTCCTTTCATGTAGGGAAAAAGCAAATATATATTCTGTGGTGTGGGAGTATTTTACAGATGGCACCACATATCCACTGAAAGCATGTTGCAATCACTGTGATCATTGCTTACAATAAACTGTCACATACTCACACAAGTTCAGTCCAAATGACACAACACATTGGGGCGATAATGGCCCTTGATCTTCAGACATTTTCTCCTGAAGAAGACATCAGCTTTGAAGACTGATGACATGAAAATTACATGCAGTTTTCCACCATGTGTCACGTTGTCCAGGGCTGTTCTCCCCAGTGTGTATGAGGCAGTATGTAGAAGAAGAAGAAGAAGAATCAGCATTTATATAGTGCTTTTCATACACAGTGTATCCCAAAGTACCTTACAAGCTTTGCTAGACTGGTAGTGAAGTGACTGAATGTGTAGTGGTGACCGGTATCACACATCAGCGCCCACACACAGTCTTAACAATTACATGAACCTGTTTTTTTGCATATAGCAATGCTTGTGATGGTGGCAGAGGAGAGTTATGCACATTTCACAGGTAATATCAGGAGCAATAGTGCAAATCAAAGTTTCACTGCCTATTGGGTTGTATTCAAATCAAGCTTCAACATCATTCTTATCCTGCCTCCACCACTACCAGCCTCTTTGGGGGTCATTGTGAAGCAGATACCATCACAAAGGCACACCAGTAATAGACCTGACTTACTTAATATGTTGGTAATGGAGGGGAAGCACAGTGAGGAAGACATTCTGTGCTTCATCCAATCAATGCTAGACATCTGGCTATATCCTTATGATATAAGGATGGAAATTTCCATGACGGACAGTCTAGATTTAGTATTTGCCGTATTGGTAATTGTAAGAACGGATATAGAAGCAAATGATTTGATACCTTTTAATGGACCAACATTGATGTAACAAGAATAACAAAGTGTTCTAGCTTTCAGACCAAGCAATCCTTCTTTAGAAGAGTAATGCAGTTATTTAGAAAAAAACAATACTTTTAACAGCTAGATCATGCAGAAAAAAAAAAGAAAAAATCCCCATTGGTTTACAATACTCATTAAAAAAAAAAAAGAAGTTGATGTCAGAGAAGTTTAACAGTACCATGTTACCTTAGGCTGGGAGGGTCCCAGGGTCAAAGGTGCTTGGTGCAAAACACATACAAAGAATCCTACTGCATATAAATTTAATTGACATAGGATAACTCTGTTCAAGCAGATGACTCTTAAATCAAGCTATGAGTGTCACAATGTGTATAAGGATGTGATTACTTAAAAACAACCCCCACCAAGATTAAAGACAAACTAAGATTGTCTTAGGACTTCAAGAAGTTTCAATGTATGTATTACAGACAGGAAATTTTCAGTAAAGCTGTCTTAAAAATGATGGACAGTGGCAGTAAAATGCTAATAGTGATGAATGATGGTGATATAAAATGCATATTGTTATATACATGCCCTAATCTTGTGGGGAGTCACATGCTGGACAAACATGCACAGATAAAACAAACACTTGACACTATTTGGGAGATCACTAGCTATTTATACTGCATTCCCAAATGTGCTGAGCTTCTTTGACAACACCAACAGAAGCTCCATGTTTCTAAACAAGGTGAAACTCTCTCTTTAACATAGAAACATAGAAAAAGAGTTGGCAGAAGGAGACCAAGGGTCCATGTAATCTGCCCATGCGTTCCTTGGGTCAACAAGGACTGTGGCTCCACTCAAACCACTTGTGCCTGGTAAAGTTCAATTAATGTCAGCAGTAGAACAACCAGCACAGATTGTACAGGCTAAAACATCTAGTTTATTTATGTATTTGATAAAAAGTACTCCCAACAGTGACAAGATGTTCTCCACCATAATACCAGCAAAACTATTACTGTATAGTAATAGCTATGATTGTCCTGTTAAAGCATCCTATAATGTTAGCACTATTATGCCGATAATTGCACATCTAAGTGGGTACCTGCCTCATTTAGTGAGGGATGTTTTGTTAAGCAAACATGTTTCTAAATTGTTTGAAGATTTATGTGACACCACGTCTTTAAGTGGAGTTTCATATTTAAATGATTCAGTTAGTGGGTGCCAGTGGTTCTTGAAAAAGCTTGGTGCAAAACTGGTTAGATCGCTGTGGCTCTGCACTCTCTGTTTTACTTATTGAGCCTGATGTACTATGTTGTGAGTACTTTTTATCCATTACATAAATAAACTAGATGTTTTTGCCTGTACACTCTGTGCTGGTTTTTCTGCTGCTGCCATGTGTTCCTTGGATCTACTCAGATCCCAGGACCTAATCTCCCTTCTGCCTAATGCCTCCTACTTATCTTGTTGCTTTTGATCTCACATTAGCCCTGTCCTAACCCAGTTTGAATGATGTCATGGACTTTGTTCCACAAACTCAGCTGATACTTTATTCCATGGTTCCACAACTCTTTCTGTAAAATAGTGTTTTCTAAGCTCCCACTTGAAGCTTCCCCCCTCAATTTCCACTCATTCCCTCTAATATTTGAGTCAGACACTTTGTTGAACAAGTCAGAGGATGGCACCTATTTATTCCTCTCAGGAACTTATTTGTTTCAATAATGTCTCCCCCTCTCCCTCCTTGTCTCCAATGAGAACATATTTAATGCTTCCAAAAACTCCTCATACGAGTGCCCTTAGATACCATGAATCATTTTGGTCTTTCTGCTCTGGACAGCCTCCAACTTGATTTTATCCTTTTTCAGATGTGGACTCCAAAACTGGACACAGTATTCCAGATGGGGCCTTACCAGGGACCTGTAGAGTGGCAGTATCACCTCCCTTCTCCTGCTGTTGAATCCACTCCTTATGCACACTAGCATTTTGTTGGCCTTGCTATAAACTGTGTTGCATTGACTGGTCTGTTTAAAGGTGTTGCTTATAATGACACCCAGGTCCCTTTCTTCTTGTGTGGCACTGAGCTGGACTCCATTGAGGTAGTATTCTATCCTTGGGTTCCCTTTAACCAAATGCATCACCTTGCATTTCTTTGCATTGAACCTCAGCTGCCAGACATTAGACCATCTTTCCAACCTCTGTAGGTCTTTTTATGAGTCCTTAGCTGCCTTCTTACTGTCTGCCCTTCCTCCTAGCTTGGTATTGTCTGCAAATAGGGCAATTTTGTCCAGAATACCTATGCCAATGTCACTGATAAAGGCATTAAACCAGACTGGTCCCAACACTCAGCATTGGGGCACACCACTAGTGATCACATCTTCATCAGACCTCATCTTGTTGACCATTACTCTGTTTACTGTCCCTAAGCCAATTACCTAGCCAGATGACTATGCTCTTGGCTACACCCAGGTCCTACTACTTTTTCAGTAGGGCAGTTGTGCGGCACCAAAGCAAAGGCCTTACTGAAATCAAAGTAGAGGACCACTGGGTGGACTCTGTCTAGTTCCCTGGTGACCCAGTTAAAAAATGTGATTAGGTTCATTAGGCACGTCCTTCCTGCCACAAACCCATGCTGCCTGTCATCCTGCAGATCCTTCTTATCTAGGTACTCTACCAAGTGCTTCTTTATTAAGATTTCCATCAGTTTCCCCACTACCAACAGAAGACTAGCCAGTTGGTAGTTGCTTGCTTCCTCCCAACTCCCTCCCTTGTGGAGAGGCACCATATCAACTTTTTTCCAGTCCCCCAGCACTACCCCCATCTGAAGTGATCTGCTGAATAAATGTGCTAAGGGATCAGCCAAATTCACATGCTAGTTTCTTTAGCACCCTTGGGTGTATTCCATCAGGCCCTGGTGACTTGTTCTGTTTGAGTTGATCCAGGGCCTCCCCAACCCTACTGCGGATGATAGTTGGTGTTTCCATTTGCGGGTCATCTTTGTCAGCAGCCTTGATGCCACTGTCTGGTACAGGGCCTATATGTTCCTTGATGAACACTGAGCAAAAAAAGTTATTCAGAGCAGTGGTCTTCTGACTATCCTCCTCCACTATTCTGTCACCGTCTTTGAGCCTAACTATTCCTCCCCTTTTCTTTCTTTTATCTTATCGTAAAAATAGTTTGTTCCCCTCTTTAACCCCTTCTGCTAGCCAAAGCTCTGTTGCAGCCTTAGTTGATTTCACCATACTCTTTGTTTCTTTGTTCTTCTGAACGTAAGCTTCCTATGCGTTGTGTTCCTGAGTTCTTTTGTAATTCCTATAGGCCTCCCTTTTGGCCCTAATTGCAGACTTTACCTGGCTACTGAACCATATTGCTTCTTTATATTTGTTCTTTTTGGTCACTGTTCTTATACACATCCTGATAGCCTCTAAAATGGCTAGTTTAACCAGCCCCCATATTTCTTCCACATCTAACTGCTCCTGTATCCTTAACTGCCTGCTTCTAACTACTTCCCTCATATTGTCAAAACTGGCTCCTCTAAAGTTTAAAGCCTCAGTCTTGGATTGCAATTTTTCTACCCATAAGGCTAACTCAAACCACACAGAGTTGTGGTCACTGTTGGCCAGTGGCTCCCCAACCCCTGTAACACTTACTGCCTCCGTATTAGTGAGGACTACATCCAGGATGGTGTCCAGCCTAGTCAGGACACTAACTAGATGTGTAACTAGGCAATCTTGAAGGGCATCAGCCTCTTTTTGACTACTATTAGAACCTGCCATTGGGATGCTCCAGTTAACATCGTGCATATTCAGGTCACCTACCACCACTATATCCCCTTTTTGTTCTTTACCCCTGATCTCCCCTAGGAGCTCCTTGTACCTGCTCTCAACCTGCTTTGGAGGCCAATGTAACAATCCCATATGGATCCTCTCTTCTGTGCCAAGCTGAACAGGGGTTCCACACCCTCTTTTCGATGCTATCTACTCTGATGGCCTTTATCTTGTCTTCCTTAGTTACACCCTACCCTCCCCCCTCACTTCCATCCATTCTGAAGAGGTCATAACCTGGGACTGAAAGGTCACAGTCATTTTTCTCTGAGGCCCAAGTCTCCATGACGGCTACCAGGTCCACTCAGGAATTACCATTATTGCCTGCAGGTCACTTAATTTGTTCCCCAGGCTTCTGGCATTGATGAATACTCCTTTCCAAAGGCCGGTACTCCTCATGTTATTTTCTACTATTGGTTCTGCCCTTGGGCCTGTGGATGTGTGGCCCTATGGACACAGCATGGGATTAGAAGAAGGCTGATTAAGGGGTAATGTGAGGAAGTTCTTTTCCACAGAAAGGGTGGAAGGTGCATGGAACGGCCTACCTCAGGAAGTGGTGGATATGAATTCAATGCAGGACTTCAAACAGGCATGGGATAGGCATAAGGGAGCAATATAGATGCGTATGAATAGATAGGCCATTGACAAAGCAAAGGCCGATGGCAGATTCATAAGGTAGAAAAATAAATGGACAGAAATGTCAATTTTAAACATCAATGATGTGTATCAACACGGGTTTAAACCAGGCTATTCATGTGCTACAAATTTAATTTCTTTTTATAACTACATTAGTTATAATTTAGATTGTAATATACCGATGGACATTGTTCTGTTAGACTATAGTAAGGCATTTGACAAAGTTTCACATTCCATAATAATAAACAAACTTAGTAGTATGGGATTCTCAACCTCGCTAGTCTCATGGATAAACCAGAGGCTGAATAATGGAACTCAGAGAGTCAGGGTAAATGATACCTTGTCAGGTAAAAGGGATGTGTCCAGTGGGGTGCCACAAGGTTCTGTGCTTGGGCCTACTCTGTTTAATTTGTTCATAAGTGACATGACTATCTCATCCAGTAACATAATGGTAAAATTTGCCGATGATACCAAACTTGGGAGAATGGCTATTAATCTAAGTAATGAACACGGACTTCAAGCAGATTTAACGTTAGTGGAACAATGGGCATGTACTAATAAAATGTACTTTAATTTGTCTAAGTGTGCAGTATTAAACCTGGGAAAAAATAATCAGATTCAAACATATTACCTGAACAATACTATCATCAGAACTTCACAAGTTGAAAAAGACCTAGGGATACTAATTACATAGAAACATAGAATTTGACGGCAGATAAGGACCGCTTGGCCCACCTAGTCTGCCCATTTTCCTACCTAACAGATAAGCTGCAAATCCTAGTTAACCAAAAGCTTACTTCCTCCTACCACCCACTAGGACTGCCTTATGCCTGTCCCATGCATTCTTGAAGTTCCCCACTGTTCTTGACTCCACGACCTCCTCAGGGAGGCTGTTCCATGCATCCACAACCCTCTCTGTGAAAAAATACTTCCTCACATTACCTCTGAGCCGTCCCCCTTCTATCTTCAAATTGTGCCTCCTTATTCTTGCACATCTCTTTTTCTGGAAGATGCTACCCTCTTGGACTTTGTTAATTCCCTTGAGGTACTTGAAAGTTTCTATCATGTCCCCTCTCTCCCTTCTTTCCTCAAGGGTATACATATTAAGCTCCTTTAGTCTTTCTTCGTATGTCTTCTGGTACAGACTCTGCACCATTTTGGTTGCCCTCCTCTGGACAGCCTCCACTCTGTCTATGTCTTTGTGGAGATGGGGTCTCCAGAACTGCACACAGTACTCCAGATGGGGTCTCACCAACTGTCTGTACAGAGGGATAACAACTTCCTGTTTTCTACTATTGATGCCTCTTCCTATGCATCCCAGTATCCCCCCAGCCTTCCTTACTGCCTTCTCACATTGCTTGCCCACCTTTAGGTCATCTGATATAATTACCCCCAGGTCCCTTTCTATTTTTACCGTTGTCAGTATCTCACCCCCCATTGTGTATGCTTCTCCTGGGTTTTTGTTTCCCATGTGCATTACCTTGCACTTCTTTGCATTGAATCTGAACTGCCATACATTTGACCATTCCTCCAACCTTGCCAAGTCCCTTCTCATCCTTTCCACTCCATCTTGTGTATAAACCCTGTTGCAGATCTTTGTGTCATCTGCAAAGAGACATACTTTTCCTTCCAGTTTCTCTGCAATGTCACTTATAAAGACATTAAAAAGGACCGGTTCCAGTACTGAACCCTGCGGTACCCCGCTAGTAACCCTCCTTTCTTCACTGTGTACTCCATTTACTACTACCCTTTGCGTCCTGTTGTCTAGCCAATTTTTTATCCAGGCTACCACCTGGGGACCCACTCCAAGGCTGGCTATGTTTTGCATTAATCTTTTGTGTGGGACTGTATCAAATGCCTTGCTAAAATCTAGGTAGGCCATGTCCACAGCCCTTCCCTGGTCTACTACTTTGGTTACCCAGTCAAAGAAATCTATTAGATTTGTCTGACACGACCTTCCCATCGTGAATCCATGCTGCCTTGGGTCCTGTGCCCCACTGGCCTCTAGGTACTCAACAATTCTTTCCTTCAGAAGTGATTCCATCATTTTCCCTACCACTGAGGTCAAACTAACTGGTCTGTAGTTTCCTGCCTCTGTCCTGCTCCCACTTTTGTGAAGAGGGATCACATCTGCCCTTCTCCAGTCCTCAGGTACCACCCCGTCCTCCCATGATTTGTTAAAGAGAGTAGTCAGCGGTGTCACTAGTTCTACCCTTAGTTCTTTTAGAATTCTTGGGTGAATCCCATCAGGCCCCATTGCTTTGTCCACCTTCAATTTTATTAGTTCTTTCAGAACCCTTTCTTCTGTAAATGGACTGGTATCGACCTCTGTCTTCATAGTGTTTATCTTGTTTGGTTTAGGTAACTCCCCCTCCTCTTCCTTTGTGAATACTGAGCAGAAATATTCGTTCAGTATCCCAGCTTTTTTACTGTCACCCTCTACCCACATTCCCTCCCCTTTATTAAGCTTCAGTATCCCTCCTTTGGTCTTTCTTTGCTCCCTAATGTACCTATAAAAGGTCTTATTCCCCTTCTTAACAGAATTGGCTATCCTTTCCTCGGTTTGGGCCTTTGCTATTCTGACTGCCTTCCCAGCCTCTTTCTGCTTTAACTAATAAAGTTGTCTGTCTTGCTCCTTCTGTGTTTCCTTATATTTCCTGAATGCTGTCCTTTTCTCCTTAACCTTCCCTGCCACTTCTTTTGAGAACCATAGCAATTTTTTCCTTCGTTGTGTTTTATTGATTTGCTTTACACAAAGGCTTGTTGCCTCTGTGATGGCTGTTTTGATCACTCCCCATTGTTTCTCCACCCCTCCTTCTTGCCTGTTTGCTAGTGCTTTTCTGAGGCACTCTCTCATTTTCCCAAAGTCAGCCCTCCTAAAGTCCAGTACTCTTGCTTTTGTATGGCTGTGTTTATCGTGAACCACACTGTTTGGTGGTTGCTTGTTCCCAGATGGCTACCCACTTCTAAATCTGAGATTCTTTCTCCATCCCCATTTGAGAGTACCAGGTCTAAGATTGCTCCCTCCTGAGTGGGTTCCAATACTAGCTGTCTGAGGCATGCCCCCTGTAGGGCATCAAGAATGACCCTGCTCTTGGATATGCCTGCAGCAAAGGTGCTCCAGTTAACATCTGGCATATTCAGGTCCCCCATCAACAATATCTCCCCTTTTTCTGCCATTCTAAGAAAGTCTTCTATCATTTCCTTGTCCATTCCCTCCCCCTGAGATGGGGGTCTGTATACAACCCCCATGCAGATTGTGGTGCCATTTCCTGTCTCCAGGGTGACCCAAAGTGCCTCATCTGCTCCCTGTTTACTCTTTAGTTCTGTTGCTTTGATCCCTTTCTTTACATAGAGAGCTACTCCTCCTCATCCTCTTTTACCCTCCCTGTCCCTCCTGTAAATTGTGTATCCTGGTATGTTGACATCCCAGTCATGGTTCTCTGTGTACCATGTTTCTGTGACTGCCACAATATCCAGACAACCCTCTTCCATCAAGGCCACTAGTTCAGGGAGCTTGTTATGCAGACTACGGGCATTGGTACTCATCACCCCCCACTTTTTGATAGCCTTACCCCTTTTAGCCCCATTTCTGTCCTTACTGCCTTTGCCTTTTGTTACACTTAAATCTGTTCTGCTCCCTAATAACTTCTGTACCTTGGTGTTTACCTCACTAATCACCATGTTTTGTTTGCAGAGGCTCAGTTTCCTCTCCTTTCAGTGCCTCCCTTGCTGGTTTAAATGCTTGCCAATGAAGCATTAAACCTCTCACTTAGGATCCTGGTTCTCCCCTGGACAGATGCAGACCATCGCACAGTATAGGTCTGCATCCTCCAGGTGGCTCCCCGTCCCAATGAAGCCAAAACCTGAGCTCCATACCAGTTTTTCAACCACTCATTGAATTCCCTGGTGAGAAGTGCCCTAGCATCTCCCTTGCCATAGACAGGCAGCACCTCCGAGAAGGTTACCGTATGCGCTACTTGTCTAAGGCCCCTTCCCAACTCTTCAAATTCCTCTTGCACTGCTCTGATCCCATTCCTAGCCAGGTCATTTGTCCCTAGGTGGACAATGACATCCAGCTCCCTCCCTCATGCAACTCCTCCCACGATCCTGATGATTCGCTTCCTGTCCCTCCAAGCCGTGGCACCAGGAAGGCACCTTACCTCCCTCTCCCCTTCCTCCTCCAACTCTACCCCCAATGATTGAGTCCCCCACCAGGAGTTGTTTCCTTCCCCTGTGGGGTCCCATGCCACCCTACTGTGGGTTTCCTTTGTGAAGGTTCCCAGCATCCTCCTTGGTCTCCACTGCAGGTGCCTCCATAGAGGAACCACTATCCACCAGAAGAGTGAATGAATTGTGGAGAGGTACAGCTGGAGGGATGCAACTCTGTTCCACCACCCTCTCCTTCCTTGAGCCCACCCTGGTCCAGCCTCTCCTCTTTCTTGGCAACCTTTGAGGTAGTGGCATTGGCCCTAGTGGTCCTTCGGTGGGGGAGGAGGTTTCACGGATCCTAGCCAGGTCAGCCTGGAGACGGGCAACCTCCTCTCTCAGACCAGAGAGGTGCCTGTAAATAGGGCAGCATCGCAGCCTCCAGAATGTCTCCCAGAACACTGCCACCTCACAGCCATTGCACTGCACCACTCCTATCATGTCTTATTTTGTGTCCTCTCTACTGTTTCTCAGGATGCTTATTCTCTCCTCTCCTTACAACTCTCACCCTTCCTGTTCTGGGACAGCAACTTCCTATCTTCTTCAGTAGCCTCCTTTTTCCTTGCTCAATATCAGACCACCAGCAGCTGGTGGGGAGAGTGAGCTACTTTTTTCCTTTAGGATTGACAAAACCAATGTTTCTCTATGATCCTTTCCTTCCTACTGCCAAACAGGAAGTTCCTATTGACAGTAAAATCCAGTGGCTATAAAAGTAGAACTGGCTTTGGGTGGGGTGGAGGGCAATTAATAAGAAAAAAGGCTAGCAATAGGAAGTTGTAATTTGACTCACCTGCTTTTATAGTGTCTAAACCACGCCCCCAGATAAGCTCTCTTTCCTCCTACTGGTTTAGCAAAGTCAGCTGATTAGTACCCTTCCCTGCACAGAACACACACTTACTTTCTTTCTTTTCTTTCTTTTTTTAACCCTAAATAAGACCTCTTCTACTTCTAATAAAGTTATCTGTCTACTTTATCTTAACAGACAATGACTCCTGCTGAGATATAAGTTTTAAATTAATAAGAAAATGTAGCTTCTTTTAGTTAGCGGCTTTCTGCTCTACAAGCAAGGCTAGCAACCTAATTAACAACAAATTAACCCCATCTATCCACTGTACCAAGATAGCAAACCAAACAAATGCACTACTTCTTAGAATCTCCAAAACATTTGTGACTAGATCAGAACATTGTCTTTTGTCCCTCTACAGATCTCACATAAGGCCCCTCTTGGATTATGGTTCACCCTTTTGGAACCCATATTTGAAATCAGATATTAATAGAATTGAGCACATTCAACGTAGAGCCACCAAGCAAATCTCACACTTAACCAACTTAGACTATAATACCCAATTAAATAAAACTGGACTATACACATTGTCATGAAGATGTACCAGAGGTGACTTACTACAACTGTTTAAAATCCTTGGGAACCAGGAACAAATGCAATTATGTGGTATCAAATATTCTACTAGAAAAACTGTTGCTAGACTTCACAATAAACAGCTAGAAGTTATGAGGGCTAAAAGTAATAAAAGAATGAAGTATTTCTCAATCAGAACACCAAGACTGTGGAACACTTTACCAAAGAATATAGTTGATTCAACAAATATCATAACATTTAAAAACAAATTAGACACATGGATGTTTGAGTAGGGACTGGGTTAATGTTCCTTGTATATGGAGGACAATCGTGATGGGCAACCGCCTTCTTTTGTCTTAAACTACCAAAGACTGGATGGGCCTTGCGGTCCTTATCTGCCATCAACTTCTATGTTTCTATGTCCGGTTCCTGATAGTTTCCAACCACTTCCTATGTGATTTCTTAAGTCATGGGAGAGAAATTCCTGTGTGTGGGCGGAGTAACAAATAAGATGCTATCAGAAGTGTGCTTTCTGATAGGTTCCCTAGCATTAGACTCCCCCTTTTCTATTTTAAATGGTTGATGTGAATGTGAAATTTCTGCCCAAGAACACTCACTCCTTCCTTTGTTATGTGAAGTCCATCAGACCTGAATGGTTCCTTTCCAAGAAGCTCCCCCATGAGCCTGTGACGTGATATCCTTTTTCAAGATACCATCCATGTAACCAAGCATTGAATTCCTCAATGTCCTTAATCACATTTGCCACACACTGGGAGGACCTCCAAGAATGTCAATGCAGTCCTTCTGATGTCCAGCTGTTCCCCCAGCTTAATGAAATTCTGCTTGGTTTCTTCTGCCATTTGAACAGACAAGTCGCTCATACCAAGACAAATTACAACAATGTTTTTTTCTTCTGCTTCGTCAACCAACCTAACAATGCCTTTTGTGTCTCACTGTCCTTATACTCCTGAGAGACATTTATCACATGGAAGGCCCTAAAAGCCACCCTTGGGGTGGTATTATGGGATATGCAGCCAGAAGGAGACAGAGGGAACAAAAGCTTAAGAAGCTGGAGGAACAGCTTAGGACACTGGAGCAAAAGGCCAAGCAAATCCTGCAGTTTAACACACATTGCACACTAGGGCGTAGAATGGTACAAATACGAATGGAGATCAATGACCTGCTAGCTCACAAAGCTGAAGTGGCAATACTTCCCGTGAGACATAAGTTCTGGGAGGCTGGAGAGAAAGGGTGGAAGCTCCTAGCTTACTGACTAAGAAAACAACAAGCTGAGCAGCACATCCCTGGCCTAACAAATCAAGCAGGGACATTCCATACAGCACCGGACCAAATTAATGCTATAATGAAACTATTCTTTTCACAGCTTTAACCATCCTCCAGAACATTAAATCAAAGTAAAGCAAAAGACTTCCTCTCATCCCTATACCTTCCCAAACTCAACCCCAATAAGCAGCCCTGTTAGACCTTCCCATCTCTTCCAAAGAAGTGGAAACAGCTCTAAAGGAGATGAACTCTGGCAAAGCCTATGGGGGGAAATGGCTTCCCAGTGGAAGCATGGTAGATGGTCTCCTCACAAGTCGCCCTCCTGCTAAGCTTATGTATAATGAAGCATTGGTCACAGGCATCCCCAACCCCCACCCTCTTGGTTGCTACAATCACTGTTTTCCTTAAAAAAGGTAAAGACCCCACCTCACCGGCAAGTTATTGACCAATCTCCCTCATTAATGTGAACAGCAAACTGTTTGCCAAAGTCCTCTCTACCAGATTAAATCCTCTGCTTCCCTCCCTCATACATCCCTCTCAGATGGGCTTTGTCCCTGGCAGATACAGAAGAGATCACATTTATTCCAGGATAAACATCCTTCATTTCACCAAATCCCTTCCCACTCCAGCGGCAGCAGTGGCCATAGATTTTGAAAATGTTTTTAATTTCATGGAGCGGGACTACTTAGCACAAGTCCTACTACACCTGGGGTTTGGGGCACAGTTTAGGGGCTGGATTTCAGCCTTATACCATCACCCAGTGGCTAAAATCCTAACTAATGCAACTCTTTCTCAGAATCTTTCACTTTAGGGCCAGGTACCAGACAATGCTGCTCACTGTCCCCCCTTTTGTTTATCATAGTGGTAGAACCTCTGGCCACTGCCATACTGCAACATCCTAAAATTCAGGTTATCACCATCGGGGATAGCTCCTACTCCATGTTCATGTATGCGGATTATCTCCTAATACCCCAGGAAAATTTTAGACACTTCTGTCCCAGAACTCATAGCCCTCCTAGCTAATTTTGAAACACTCTCAGAACTCAAAGTCAATCTCACTAAGACTGAGGGACTACCCATGAATACTCTAGTGAACCCCTCCCAGATCTCATCCTTCAGTTTCAAGGGAGCCACCAAATCATTGGTATACCTAGTAGTTCACATCTCTCTGGACCTCTCTAAAACATTGGAATTAAAGCTGAAGCCAGTCATAGCAGAGCTCAAATCTGAACTAGAGAGATGGCAAGCCCTTCATCTCACACTTGCTGGAAAAATCTCTGCCATTAAAATGATCATGGCACTGAAACGCCTATGCCATTTACCACATACCCATGGACCTACCTGCTATGCGGTTCAACACCATAAACTTGTCCATAGGGAAATTTATACGGGATCAGAAGAAACCTCACTATAGCAGAAACAAATTGAGAGCCCACTGGGGACAAGAATGGCTAGAAGGCTAGAAGTGGGCCTACTCTGTGGCCCAGACTCTGAACTGGTTTGCTCCCCTAACTCCCACTTCCCCCCCCCAGTTGACTTCCCTGGAGAAAGCAATAGCTCAGGTGCATAATCTCCCATTATTGTTGTACAACCCACTCCCTAAGAAGCTCAATGCCCACCCCACTATAGCTCTTTCAGATAAAGCATGGCACCTAGTACACAAAAGACTAAAACTATACCCACAACCCTTACGATATACCCCAATTTGGGGAAACAGGCAACTTTTGATAGACAACAAGCCCATATACTGGAACTACTGGGATACTGTAGGGATTACCACATTCAGAGATATTGTAGAGGAAGGTGGAACTAACATCAAGCCCTTTACTGAGTTAGTGCAAGGAGCAGGAATATGGCAGGAGGATTTCTGGAGACACCTGCAGTTACACAGTTCCATGCTTACTTACATTCAAGGCCCCAATTTTTCTGCAGCAACTGGGGTCTAAATTGTGCAGCAAGACCCCCTGTTGCCACAGAACTTCTGTGGCGTTAGTTTCCTATTTCTGCAGAAATTCTGCGGCAACAGTTGGGAGCTTCAGTAGCAGTCAGCAACCCCTTCCCCCAAGCACTCGGGTAGAACAAAAATGTTAGTTTTTGGGCTGGGCATACAAACCAGAGAAAGTGTGTCAATTAATTCCTGAGTTCTTAGTATTAGAAAGTAAAAATCTACCCTATCCATCTCAGACCCATCCCCCACCCCAGCCTGGTAGTCCTCAGGACCACTAAATTTTAATGAGTTATATTTTTAGCAGCTACTACACTGCCCAGTGATCCTTATCCTAGTTTTACCACTAGGCCAGAATGCCAGTGTCTCATTCCAGGAGGGCTTAGTACAGCTATGCACAAATCACTTCTAGGACATGAAACCAGAATTGAGACCCGGTGGTGAAATTAGAAGGATGAAGATTGTAGCACAGTATGGGACCCGATAAAAATATTTCTACTTCAAACAAAGGGACACAAAGAGGTTCTCAGGATGGGGTAGGTAGGGAGGGTGGCTGGAGCGGTGCTGAGCAGGATGGGGGGATTAATCTGTTTTGATTTTTAAGGTAAAGCCCTAGTAGAAAAACTAATGGTCAGGAGCTGTACCAAAATGCTTTAGACTTTTGTTTTTAAATTCCACAGAATTCCAAAAAGCATTCTGTGGAATTTAATATAAACTGTAGACTAGTTTGCCGGGGTTTATATGATCCATGGAATAACCACAGTTTATATGATCCTTGGAATAATTTTCCTTGGTCAGAGTCAATGTAAACTGAATATTTGTTTTACTAGTAGTTACCACCCCAACATCCACGGCTGAACCCATTTCTAAAACATTGGTTGGCTCTTCTCAGTATCCAGGCCAAGTGGCTGATATCATGCAAATGGAGATCTACAGATATTCCCTCAATGTCAGAACTTCATTACTATCTTGCTAAGATGGCCTCTCTAGACCACTTATCACATGTTATTGCCAATACTCTCCCTAAGTATTACTCATGCTGTAACCCCTTTCCTACATACCTGAAACCTAGAACTGGGATAGGATGAAGTATATTGAGCATGTTTCTTTTGTCACTGTAACTCATTTTCCCCTTCAAGTTGCTTAATTGTATGACCTGTATTATAAAATGCATACCATTACTGTAAAGAAAAGTGTTAATATGTAAATTTAGATCAGTTGCCTGGTCCTTTGTGTTTTCTTCTTCAATTTTGCTTGCAGGTGAAGAGAATACACCATAAGAAGTAACAATTTAGTGCATCCAATTGCTAGTCAATAGCTGTCCTTATACTATAGCTTCCTCCCCTGGTTGGTGTTATTCCTATATACTTCATTATACTCAAAGCAGGATTTAACAGGTGTTCTTTAATGCTATCAGCTATTTGTCGCTTACCTGTATAGGCCTATACTGTTGTACTGTATATGCATATGGAAATTTGATCTTGAATTTCTGTATTATATGTTGGAAACTAATAAAAATTATTAATAGAGAGGCATTTAATAATCATCTTAGTTTGTGTTCCTTTCCCAGGTGGGACTCAACTGCTCTGATCATTGAGTTTCCCAGAACAATAAATTGCTTACTTCTCACTCCACCTCTTGTTTACTTTGGATGCCATCTCTCCGATCTGCTTGGTCCCGTCATCAAGTTCAGGGTCACCTCTTGATGAGTCAGGGTCCTTCATCTTTGCCAGTGGTGAAAAGTGGCTCTTCATGGGATAGTATTGGTCCAAACAGGTCCTATGTTGTCCATCCTTGAAATCTTCCTCTTCCACAGACCCACTAAACAAAAATATTACCCTTTAACTCTTAGGGCCAGTGGGTCTCCATGGAGAGGATGTGGTTGGCTTGAACTCTGGTGTAGCTGGTTAAACAGTCTGGCAATCTCCTTCCATGCTGCATCTAGCTGGGCCAGAAGGTCATTCAGATTCCTACATGTAGCACATTGACTCATCTTCCAGTGCTGACTCCTGAAGTTGAGTGCCCTGCAGCCCCCTGCAACTTACCACCTCCATCCTGAAAACCAATATTTGTTTTAACTCCCTCATTCCCTGATCCTGCCCAGGAAGTACCTGCTGTCAATCACTCTTTTTGCCTATTAAAAATAGGATTTCCTCCAGGTGGGTGGGTGAGAAGTGTGAGTAGCTATGATTTTGAAGCTGCTGCTGCTTCCTGAGTGGTCCCTGTTATGGTGCTGACTGGCCCAATGTGTCCACCTGTAGTCAGTGGCTGAACCTGCCCTAATGAGTAAATCCCCTGTTACAGCAAACAGCATTTATTCAGTAATCTACCTACAAGGTAAAAACAATCAGCAATGTCCTCAGTCACTTATTCCCTAGCCATTGATTGTTACTGTATCTTGAAAACAAAACCTTTTAGTAGTAAAGTTCTAGCTCTTTAGTCAGCTGCCTCCTTGCTCTGATAGCAACATTGCTCTCTGCCAAAAGCTAGTAATAGTGAAGTCTAAATGCAGACACCTGGTTTACTTCTGTGTAAGCCACTCCCCAATTTATAGCTCTCCTCTTCACCTAGCTAGCTGCAAAGATGATAACAGTTCCTTTCCCCAGCTCAGACAATCACACTAACTCTTGTTTGTTTTTGTTTTTTTACCCTAATTGAATATCCCAATTTACCTTGCAGACCCTGTAACAGGTGCTGACTCTCTTTCTGAGTCTAGTAGTAAAGTTCTAGCTCCTTAGTCAGCTGCCTCCTTGCTCTGATAGCAGGATTGCTGTCTCTGGTGGAGAGACTCATAGAACAAAAATCTTTGTTTCAAGATATGAAATTTGATTATGTGACCTGTGGTGGACAGTTGTCATGAGCACAGTGGTATGTTCTGCAAATGTGTTTCCATATTATGGGCATATGAGCAGGCCACTAAAAATTTCAGTGCAGCACCAGCAATTCTTAGCATGTTCACTTCCATGCTGAATCTTCTTGAATGCCAGAAATGCCATTATTTATGATATTCTAAAACAACCCAGCAAATCAAGACTGGTGGGGCTAGTAACCATGATGGCACTGATGGTGGAAGCAAGAAACATAGTGATAATGGTGGAGATCAGCTGTCAGTGACATCACTAGTTTGTCTGAGTCATTGATAGTATCAGCAGGATGCAATACTCATTAAAGAGGTGGCAGAGAAGTTTCTGTCGCAACTTGCAGACAGGTTTGACAGCATTAGATTGTACATGCTATGTGCCATGGCAAGACTATTGGATCCTAGACATATAGATGTGTCAAATTCCTCTGAATGCATAGTGTATATCAAACGGAAAGTGTAGCAGACAATTATAATGGTGCAACAAAAATAGTGTGAAGAAACTGGCTAGAATGTGGATTCACAAACTCCTGGTCCTACTGCTTCTCCTCTTCTGCTTGCATTGTGTGGATAACCAATGACATTTAGGAGCTTTTTGATACTGAATGCTGGTGCTACTGGGGCATTTTGAAGGAATCCTCAGACCTCTTATTTGTACAAATCATGCAGGTTGAACATACAGAGCCACTGTCTAACAGAAATAGTGACCCAGTTTCATTCTTTTAATACAGGCAAGTCATCTTTCCTGCATCTGCTAAACTGACTTTGTGCACTCTTTGATGTCCTCCAACATATGTCACTTCAGAAAGCTGTTTCAGTACAACTGTAGATTCTGCCTCACCTCATTGCTTAAAGCTAGATTTTGAGAATCCTGAACTATTAGCCATTCTCAAACTCAAGTTGCCAAAGATCAGTTTAACCTTTCATTTGATTATTTACATGTCTAACACATTTAATTTACTACTATTCCCACGTCTACCCTTACACCTCCTGGTGGCACAGAAAGTGTCCCCAGACCAGACTCCTCTCACTAACACTGACAACATACTTTGATTCACCATTCCCAGCAGTAGTGGCACAACTCCTCAACCTCCTAATGAGACTACAGTAACTTATGTATCGTCATCACCAAGTTCAAAATGATCACGTGTGTCACTGAGCACACAGAGTTAGTATGAGTTGAATAAGACCCATCACCTAATCCAACCCAGCATGAATGGAACCAAGTGACCTGACCTGCCATACATAGTCATGAAGAACAAAATTCTCCAGACTGAGCTCTAGTCAGTAGTTAATTACTACATCTTTTCTGACAGAAGGCAGTGTCTGTGTTCAAACATAGTGCAACTAATGCAAAGCAAAACAAAAATCTGAGAAGAAATAAAAGGAAAAATCAAAAAATGTCCATCCATGGATGGAAAATATTGTGAAGGGTAATGTAATGTCCTACATTTAATGATTCTTCATATATATTTTTTTCTTTTTTTTTGTTTTTGTGCTGCATAACTTGTTTTTCTTTGGGAGCATATAATTATATAATTTGAAACTCAATGAAGTTAGACAGAGCATAGTAGTTTGCATACAGGTAAAGCAGAGACTACATACCTCTCAGCCTGCTGAAAATATAGGATGTGAGCCAGGTGAAAACCTCAGGACATGGATAAGTCAGCTAGCACGGGGTTAGAAGAACTGCAGCTGAGTGGTTACAGCATGAACAGGAGAGCCCATGAGTGTGTCACTTAAGTGGCACAGGAAAGCCTTGTATCTGTTAGTTTCATGCCCGGTATTAGATGACATATACTTGATGCAGTAAGTAAGAGTAATATAATAATAATAAACTTTATTTATATAGCACAATTCACAAGTATCAATGAGTAATTGTAGGAATGAATGAGTAATATGTACTGTAAGCATTAACACACGACAATGTGTGCTGTTATTGGGGATTAACACACACCTCAAGTGCATTGTGAGGCATGAGGCTGCAGGCCAAGTGTCCTCACATCAGCTGGGGTGTGCATTAATCCCCCAATAACAGCACACCCTGGAGTATGTTAATGCATTTATAACATGGGTTATATTTAAACAACAAAAAAATATCAGAAAAGGTGTTTTTTTTGCTGTTTAAACAGCAAAACCGGTACTGTATCCTGCCACCTTGCAAAATAGTCCCCAACAAATTATGCATACTGCAGTGCTGTTATGCACATAGAAATGTCACACTAACACTAATGACATGGTCTGTAACATTTCTTGTGTATAACAATGTGTGCTGTACTGTTTACTACAGGTACTGTGCAATCCCCCTATGCACAGTGCTGTGAAACTTGTCTCTTTCTCTGTCTGACTGACAACCACAAGTATTGATTTCAACATTCTATGAAGCAGCTCAACATCTTTCATCCATGTCAGTCCCCCGATACACTGATGCCCAGAAAAGATGTTGTTGTGCACTTACCACTGGCACGCCTACTGTAAGAGGTTGTGGACCTACACTCCTCAGCAGCGAAAGGACAACTGTGCAGCAATTGTCTATGCCAGTCTCGGTGCTGTCATTGCCACTTGCTGGCTCTCTCACTATGAGCTGTGTGCGTCCAATGGCAAGCTCTGCTGCTGATCAGCAGAACAAACAGGATGCTGAGCAGCTGGTTCTGGTGATTCCTCAGTGATGACAGTGGACAACAGGCACACAGCAGGAGGGAGCGACACAGGACACTCCAGGCACTGACTGCTACATATGCAGGGTGAGTCACAAGGGGTGAGCGGCTCATGCTGGGCAGTGACTTGGGGTGATTATGTTTTTTCACTCTTTCAGGAGGGGGGGAGCCGTGCACAACTTTCTGAGCCATGAGCATTATCCCTTCATGAAGAAAACCGTGGAGTGCACACAGTAAAACTAGAGACAATTACAGTCAGTCTCGCACATATGTCTAGAACTGCCTTCCTGTCCATTGGAAAACATAGTTTAGAAACTGAATTGTGTATTGTTTACTAATTATAGCATATGCTTAGTGACAGCACAAATGGCTGCTGTTCAGAAATCTGATTTCCCTAAACAAGAAGTGCAGTTCTGCCCAGAAATCTTACCATGACCATTTCACCCTGACTGCCAATAAGGGTAATTTAATGCACTGTCAGGTGATGCATTTCTACAAATCAACTATAACACTATGTGCAGCCCATGTTATAAAGATCTGTAAGGAATAGTCTTGTATGAACATAAGAAAGATAGAAAGATATGGTAGTATAGGCATACAGTGTGAGGTGAAACTTGATAACTGTTTGATAGGAATGATGATAGTAGCATGGTTGTTCAAGGCAGCATCTGTGGGATGCAGAGCAGTTAACTTATCAAGGGGCAAGAGAACCATGGCCACACAGGTTAAGCACAACATGTCGAGCCAAATGGGGCCCATAAGAAGACTTTTGAAAGTGAGTCCTTGAAAGGCTTGCCCAGCTTATTGTTACAGTATGGGGCTACCTAACATTTTATGTTCATATTTAATGCAATAGAGTGAAACTTGAATGCAGAATTAATGCAAGTGTATAAAATGTGTGTGCAATCAATGCAAGTGCATAAAACTTACATGCTGAATGGACAAGTGCAAAAAACTTGCATGGGTATTTAATGCAAATATGGAACTTTAATATTGAGCTTCATCAAATGTTTGGGATTTGAGTATGTAGCAAAGTTCCAGCAGAAGATAGAGAAAGCACACAAAGGAACCACATGTAGAGCACAGCTGCAGCAACACAGGGAACAGCCCCCCTTTCAACAGAGGCAGCAAGTGGATCAGGGAGCATGGACTAGGAAGTTAAGCCTGAGGCAGGGCTACTGCACCAGCAATGAATAGTTAGCAGCAGAAACATGCATAAGGTGAATATGAGTTGCAGTGGTAGCACAGTTCTGCAGATAAGGAAACCACTAGGGAATGCCCCCATAAAAACTTTACATGCAACATCAGTGAAAGATGCAGAGTGGTGGAGGCAGGTCTCAAAACAACTATACTGCTACTTGAATAGTCAGGCTAGAATACAGGTCCTAGTGTAACTGCCTCAAAAAGCACAGCTTAAATGAATCCAAAGCATTGCACTATGAAACCTGTGGTCGAGACATGTTTGTGCTTGCACTGGAGAAATTGAACAGACAGATAAGAGGTGGAAGAGGAACCAAAGCAGTCATTAACAGTGGCAGAAGTGAATGCAAATAGCTACTGAGGGACCTGGAGGCTGGGAGAATGGATGTATGCCCACCTAGGGCTTTAGCAGCGCAGCAGTCACCAGGTACAGGAACGAGGGTGGAGGAGGGAGAAATGACAGCCTCATGGCTGCAGGGAAAAACATTTGTCCTGGCTGAAGAAAACAAGAATCCAAAGATTGTGAGGCTTGTGTTTCTTTCTACACCTCAGTGGGGTGTAGGGTGGTAGTTTCACCCATTGACCACTAAACTACAGGGTAGACCCACAGCCCAGCCTTCGCATTACCACCATTTTAATTTAAAGAAATTCTGATTATAACACTAATGAATATTTTTGCACGTAGATTTGCTCCTCTACATTTGAAATTTAGTTTACTGGACCAGGACTGTTTTTTGCTGTGCTATGCAGTTGCAGAGTACTTTAGCTGTATGTTCCAGGTGTTTCATAAGACTTCCAGTTCTCAGGAGCCTACAGTGGTAGTTTCACATGATGCCTGCAGTACATCTGACTGCCTAGAATAGAGGTGTTTGCCGTCAGAGTCCTCAGGGGTTTTGTCCCAATTGAACTTAATGGATACACACATTTTTTAGCAGCCCCTCCTCCAAGGTAAATAGTTTGATCTCCCTTTCCTTAGCTAAACAGTAGACACCAATAGAGATGTTTCCTTCCCCCTTATTTGCATGGATTGGCACTAGAGCCCCTAGCATATGCCATATGTGACAAAAAAACAATTAGAGGTATTCTACGTGACTCAGTGGATATTAAATTAAGACTCTCCATGGATGACATTCTTGTAACCCTAGTTAATGTGAAGTATCTTTAAAGAGTACTTGATCCTGTGCAACTAACTGCCACATTTTAGGATATGAAATTAATTGGGCTGTGAGTCAATCCCACTGAACGTACACATGACCCAGGTGCATTTGTATTCTCTTTTATTCCATTTGTGCTCCCAGTGGATGGTTTATAAAGTATTAAAGCTTCCTCTCCCTCAGATTAAGTGTATCAGCAAAATTGTCCTAATTTATTGTATAGGATAAACTTTGGCTTGTAATAATGGGCTTTATTACCTTTATGATTTGGGGGGGGGGGTGGTAGAGCGACAATATACACTTTGAAAATCATTGTGCTTCCAAATCTACAGTACAATTCACATTATATTGCCACACCAATGAGTTTGTTCTGCATTGTTTTTCAAAGCTTTCAATGTATTGGCAACTCACATTGTATTATTTTCAACAGTGAACCATCTCAAATGCAACCTTTTTCAAATATATTTACAATGTACTGCAACTGGAATGCATCTGTAGTTCTGTTGCAAAGCAATGCAAACCTGAGTAAAAACTCTGAGATCACCATTTTTACAAGGTTGTGTGCTGGTTTCAGGAAGACATAAAAACATAGAAGTTGTTAGCAGAAAATGACCTCCTAGCCCACCTAGTCCACCCTAAATTCTTTACCTACTCTGCTATCACAGACCCTACTCAATTTCTGGCTTTGCCTTCTCCTGCCCCTATTAATAAGGTCCCCTTGTATCTATCCCATGCATGCTTGAATCTTGCTACTGTTTTAATACCCACCACCTGTGCTGGGAGGCTGGTCCAGTCGGCCACCACCCTTTCTGTGAAGAAACACTTCCTCACATCCCCTCTGAGCCTCCCCATCCAGCCTCATAGCATGCCCCCTTGTACTTGAGCATCTTTTCCTATGTAAAATGTCACCTTTCTGTACCTTTATAATATCTTTGATGTATTTGAATGTTCTATCATGTGTCCCTTTTTCCTCATTTCCTCTAGAGAGTACTAATTTAATTCCTTGAGTCTTTCCCTGTAGGGCTTTTGATGCAGAGCATGCACCATTTTGGTTGCCCTCCTTTGTGTCGCCTCTACCGATCTATGTATTTCATGTGATGGGGCATTCAGTACTGGACACAGTACTCCGGGTGGGGCCTCACCATTGATCTATACAGGAGTAACAATACCTCACTCTCTCTGCTGGTGATACCCCTCCTTATGCACCCCAGCATTCTACAAGCCTTTCCCACTGCCTTACCAACTGCTTTGCTACCTTCAGTTATGATGACTCCCAGGTCCCTTTCTTGTTTTGTGGTTTTCACCCCCCCCATCTGATATGTTGCCTTTGGGTTTTTGTCTATGTGCATAATTTTTCATTTTTTGGTGAGATTTTTATGCCATCCATGAACAGACATACCTTCTGTTCAAGCCCCTCTGGGATGTCGCTAATAAAGACATTGAAGAGGAACAATCCCACTACTGACCCCTGTGGCACTCTGCTGGTTACCTTGCCTTCTTCAGTGTGAACCCTATTTACCACCACCCTCTGACTCCTGTTACTTAACCAACTATGTACCCATTTACCTTTTGACCCACTCCAAGGCTGCCCAGCTTGTTTACCAGCCTTCTGTGTGGAACAATGTTGAAGGCCTTACTGAAATCCAGGGAGGCTACATCCACTGCTCCTCTCTGAACCACTTCCTTGGTCACCCAGTCATAAAACTCAGTTAGGTTTGTTTAGCAAGATCTTCCCCCGTGAACCCAAGCTGCCTCAGATCCTGTAATCCACTGGTCTCCATTTATTTCCCAATCCTTTGTTTTATTAGTGTTTCCATAACTTTGCCCACCACCAAAGTCAGGCTTACAAGTCTGTAGTTTCCTTCCTTCTCTCCATTCCCACTTTTGTGTGTATGGGGCTACATCTACCCTCCTCCAGTCCCCCAGGACTTCCCCTGTATCCAGTGATAGGTTAAACAGGGCCATCAGAGGCAGTCAGCTCCTCCTTAAGTTCTCTCAGTATCCTTATTGAACCCCATCTGTCCCCTTTGCCTTATCCACTTTCAGTTGCACTACTTCCCTTATTGAACTTATTTTTTTTGCATACTTTCTAGGACTCCTCAGCAGGGGGAGTTGTACCTATGGCTCTCCCCTTCTGTGGGCTGTCTCTCTTGGCCCCTGCCCCAGCCACAGCTAGAACTCAACCCCTATGCCCCACCTCTCACAGCCACATCATGGGGGGACTTACTCCGCTCACCATTGAAGGCCAGGTGAGCTCCAGGGGAGCTGACTTGGATGCATCTGCTGCATCACCAGTGGACCACCTTCACATACATGGGGAGGATTTTCTCTTTGTTTCCCACTCCCCATGGCACGGATGTGCAATAACACCAAGGATATTCCATCCGTGCACAGCACATCTGACGTCGGCCCACATTGACCCTCCAGTGGACTGTGAGCTGTACTAACCCCTAGCCACCACTAGAAGCCAGCATGTCCGAGGTCAACCCTTCCCACCTACCCCAGAGGTGGAGAGCAGTCGCTGGGAGGCTCAATCCTCCTCCCTTCCAGGTGACCCCCAGCTCCTGGGGACGCTTCTGACCCTGGGTCACTGGTGTGATGTGAGATGTGGCATCCAGCACCTCAAATCTCAGTGTCACCAAGCAGGCTTTCATATTGAACTTATTGAGAAATTCTACAACTCATTGATGTGATAGTTTAATGTGAATTGTACTGTGCAGTACTGTATATTATTACTGCTGCTTCTTTCCGGATTCCTTCCTCATGGTTTGAAGAGATTAATAAATGTTGAGAGAACTTATTTTGGTAAAAGAATTGCTATATCTGGGACACATAACGTAATTTTATCCTGAGATCATGATGGGCTGTCGTTGCCTGATTTTTACTCATATTATTAACCAGCACATGTATGCAATACACTGGCTTGTGCCTAGTGGCAACACTCTAATGTGAATGTTTGGGGGATATTATAAAGCCCTTTGTCTAGGAGAACTGAAGGCCCAAATGCCGAAAACCCTGTGTTTCACCCAATACCTGCCAAAGGTCTCGTCCAACCACATTATGTATGTACTGTTTCATACTAAAACACTAAAATGCCAGCAGAATAGGCCTAATGGTCTTTTGCATCTGCTCATTTGGTCAGCCCCACCCTGGGAGCTGACCTTGCTGCCCCCTCTCCCTCTCTGGCTTCTCCCTTCCCTGTCCCAAACATTCTTGCTGCACTGGTTTTTGCTTCCAGAACCCTTCCCCTGTACCTGTCCCACCCCCTCTTGAACCCCTCCATCATTTCTGCCTTCACCAGCCCCCTGGGTAGTGCATTTCATGGCTTCACCACCCTCTCAGTGAAGTAGCACCTCCTCCTTTCTCCCCTGAATCTCCCACCTCCAGTTTCCACCCATGCCCTCTAGTTGCCTCCCCTCCTTCCTTCGGAGCACCCTGACTGCTCCTTCCCTATTTACCCCCTTTATGTACCTGAAGACCTCTATCATGTCCCCCAGTCCCTTCTCTCTTACAATGTGTACATATTTAGCTCTTTGAGCCTCTCCCCATAGCTCCTATCCCCCAAGCCACAAATCATTTTGGTTGCCTTCCTCTGGATCCTCTCCAGGAGTTCAGTGTCCATCTTTAAATGTGGCCTCCAAAACTGGATGCAGTACTTGAGATGCGGCCTCACCAAGCAGTTTTACAGTGGGAGTATCATTTCCCTCCATCTGGTGGTGAGCCCCATAGCGATGCATCCAAGCATCCTGTTGGCCTTTGCCACTGCCCTCCTACAAGTCTCCAAGTTGTTCATCTTGACATTCACCACCACCCCCAGGTCCCTCTTAACCATCGAGACTTGAAGCATTCCCCCCCAGGGTGTACACCTGGCCCGGGTTTCTGGCTCCCTGGTGCAATACCATGCATTTCCCTGCATTGGACCTCAGCTTCCACTTTCTAGACCACATTTCCAGAGCCTCCAGGTCCCCCTGTAGGGCCACCTTCCCCTCTTCCCCATCCACCACTGCCCCCAGTTTTGAGTTTCCTAGATAGTTCACAGGGGACAACAACTGAGAACCCTGGAGGCTGGATAATGACATATGTGAGGATATCTCCAAACTCAAATAAAAAGTCACCTATTGTGACTTAGAATGTTGATGATAAAGGACCACTTGACTCATGGACAATGGTCTGAAGATAATAGGTTGATGTATTTTTGGCAAATCCAGTTTGCCTTCAGTCATCTTCATTTTTATGAACGTCTAAAAATTTGAAAGGCCCTCAGGCAACACTTGATCCAATCTTTTTCATGCACCTGGATACCAGAGGAGAAACTGACATTTTATTGATGGTATGCTATAGAGTAGGTGATCGATTTTCAGTTCATACAAGAAATGTTGGCCTCTAGATTATCCCCAGTGCCCCAAAAGACAAGCTAGAAGCAAGATCTAGGGTATCAACTTACTGATCAAAATTGAAATGCCTTAACATTCTCTAAAAAGTTCAGAACTACAGTACAATATCCAATGAATGCCACTACACCTTGCATGCAACACTCTGACTATACTATTGAAGATGGAGATACTGGTGGATGAGGGATACTTTTGGCATGGCTGTGAGGAACCAAGTACCCTGTTTCATTTATTGTTACCCAGTAATAAATATACTTTGGAACTGGGCTTTGTCCTTTCTCTCAGCCATAATGGGCTTTAAAGTTTTGTTGTTATGGAAGATGTGCCTTTTGGACCATTTTAGACATGATTTATTTATTGAGCCCAATTAAAAAAAATCATACTAATTGGTTGCAAGGCAACAAAGAGTAACTTTAAATTCCATGACCCACCACCCCACCATTTTACCATTTAAGAAATGGGTGGTGATTTTTGTTAATCTTTCTGGGATGGAAAAATTACATTACTTTTTAATTAATATGTCCTTTCCTGATGAGCAGGAATGGGTAGACATCAGAGTCACTGTTTCAAAGGGTTACTCTTTCCCAATTTTGTTATAAAACATTGTGAATCCTCCTGACTCTCTTATCTACCATAAACCTTGTGTTCTATTCAATTTCCTCCTACTCACCTTTTCTTTCTTTTTTACTTATATGTGCAGAAGTTTGTAGTATATGGGCTGTATCCTAAAAGACATGTATTTACATTTTGATGTGTAGTTTGTTTTGTATCTGCAAACCACCTGCCTCCTGGTTGTAACCCAATAAAAGATGATATGTAACAAATGTTGTCACTTGTATTTTGTTGTCTGACAAATTTACAATTAATAGAAAAAAAATTAGTTTAAAAAATGTTTTGGTGCCTACCTATATAATAGATCAGAGTGATTATTTGAACCACAGTAAAAGCTTGACTAGAGCAATGCATCAGTAGGACTGATTAAATAAATATTCATCAGTTATCTACTTTGCTTACAGCTCATAAATAGATGTGTAATTATTATGATAAATGACCAATGGTTTCTAAAGAGTTGCTGATGCCTCTGGAACACCTTGAGAAAACATTAATATTTAGACACAGTTCATCGTGTATTTTGTGTTTCATAGATATCTTCTTCCCCCAGATTTATGTATTTATGTATGTATGTATGTATGTATTTAGTTATTTATTATACGTTTATTAAGAAGGAAAAAGGATTACAGTCACAATACCTGTAACATGGTGGACCAAAACTATAATGTTTTGATACACTAATTAGAAGAATAAATTGAGAGAACTCATTGTAAAGAGGGGTGGACCAAATCCCACTTCCAAAAAACAAACTCTGGGCAGAGTCAATATGGCTGCAAACTGAGTGTGGCTTTTAATTTTGACCCCAAATTTTCAAGTTAGTCATTTTATGACTGATCTTATAAACATGACATGTAGCATTTATAGTATATTGGCGAAAATGTCATTTTGCACCACAAGTACAAAAAGACATCTTGTCCAGGATTTAAAAAATTTCACCTTTCATGTTTACAAGGTGGTGTGGAAAAATTGGTATGCTGAAAGTCTGTAGTTAAAATATTGACGTTTGGCCAAGTTATGAGTGAATGTTGAGACACTGCACATTCAGTCATAACCTGGACATTTGGCCATATTTGTACACCAATTTTTCAGCATAGCAATCTTATTACCCCATTGCAAGAACCTCATAGGTGAACATTTTCAAATACTTGCTGAAATGTGATTCTGTGCCACTGAATGTCATTCCACACCACAGGTGCAAAAACATATTTTGGCCAGGAACTGAAAAATAGCTGTCACATTCATGAAGTGGTGTGAAAAAATGCTAGATTGAAAATTTTACATCAAAATATTTAAAATGACTAAAGTTATGACCAAGTGTATATTCATTTCACAACACGCTGGTAACTTTGTTATTTTTATATATTTTGACCCCAGATGTTCAATATAGCCTTTTTATGAACCCACCTCATGAACAATGATGGTGAAAATTGTCAAATCCAATCCAAAAGGTAATTTTGCTAAGTAACTACAACATTGCCTTTTGGGCCTAATTTGCATTATTCCACCACCATAGCCCATGAGTAGGGTCCCAAAAAGCCCATGTTGAAAATTTGGGGTGAAACAATGCAAGAAATTACAAAGTTATGCCACAAAGTTGGAAACCCTATTGAAATACCTTAGTTTCTCATGCTACAGTCAACAGTTCCAGCATCAAGGCACGTCTTAGATTGGAAAATGTTTTTTTTTTGCACTGTGACCTGTTCAGCTGAGTGAGGGTGTATGGGGGAGTACCGGGGGAGTGAGGTGATGAGTACCAAGTGGGAGATCAGGGTGGTGGGAGTAAGATCAATGAGGGATCATTTTCCTTTTTACAGGTTTAGAGAGAGGGAGAGAGAAGAAAAAACATTGAGGGATGGTTTTCTTCATTACAGCTTACAGGATAGCAATCAGAGGTTGGGGTGCCACTAGACACCAGGAAAACTTATAGGGGGATGGGTATCAGAGGTCAGTGTGCCACTAGACACCAGGGACACATAGACAGGGATCAGATGGAAGAGGTGCCACTGGACACCAGGGAAACAGATGGGGATGAGGATCAGGGGGTGAGGGGTGTCACTTGACACCAGGAAAACATGTATGGAAGTCAGAGGGTTGGGGTGCCACTAGACACTATGGAATGATATAAGATGATGAGGATTGGAGGGTGGTGCCACTAGACACCAGGAAAACATATAGGGGACAGGATCAGAGGGTGGAGATGCCACTAGACACCAGGAAAACATATACAGGGATGGGGATCAGAGGGCAGGGGGTGTCACTAGATACCAGGGAAAATTACATTAATATGGGGATGGCAACCGGAGGGTTGGGGTACCAGTAGACACCACATACAATTACATAAATACAGGGCTGGTGATTGGAGTGTGGGGGTGCCACTAGATTCCAGGAGATGCTATACAAATTTAGGGCCAGCAATAGGATGGTGGAGGAGCCACTAGACACCAGACAAACACTGCACACTTATGGAGCTGGAATCAGAGGGTGGGAGTGCCACTAGACACCAGAGAAACAGTAAACAAATATGTGGCTGGTGACCAGAGGGTATGGAGTGCCACTAGACACCAGGGAAACACTATACAAACACAGGACCAGGGGTCAGAGGGTGGGGGTGCCACTAGACACCAGGAAAATGCTATACAAATATCAGGCCAGTGATCAGAGGTGGGGGGGTGCTAATAGACACCAGGAAAACACTATACAAATATGGGACCAGTGCTCACAGGGTGGGGGGTGCCACTAGGCACCAGGGAAACATTTCATATATAACAGGGATGGCAATAGGAGGGTAGGAGGTTGGGGTGGCAGGGGTCAGATCAGTGAGGGACCATTTTCTTTTTTACAGGTTTAAAGTAGAAAAGCAGTGAGGAATGTTTTTCTTTATTACAGGTCACATTTCTAAAATTAATATGGGGATGGCGATTGAACCTGGAAGTGAACTGGAAGTGAATGTGGAGCAGAAAAATAGTGTTCCAACTGGGAAGAGCAGTGCTGTGGTCAATGGAGAGGATCACATATGTTTCAACTGCACTGTGGAAGGACACAGTTCAGATATTCAGTCACATGCTTCCACAGCCCCCTTCTTCCACTACATAATAGCAATATATCAGCATAACTCTGCTATGCAGCTGTAAAAATGAGCCACTCTGAACTCATGAGGCTCAGTTTCAGCAAACCCCAAGTCAAATACTACCTGTTTGGCTTGGACTTGTTTCTTTATTTGATTTGTTCCCTTACCCAGCCTCCTAGCCTGTTTGCCAGGCTTGCTGCCAGTATGCCAGTCATGTGATTGGCTTTTGGAGGCTGAGGTGAGCAGCAAAAGGATTCCCGCAAAGCTGAAGTCCCAAACATACCCTAGTCTACATGCAAAAAATGGAGTATAACTGGGAACAGCGAGGAAGATCTGGTGTCATTTGCAATTGCGAGGAGACCAAAAAAGGAGGAGGATCACAAGATTTTTTTCAGGAGGGAGGGCAATGTATGGTTGGTCTAATTGTTGCAGACTTTCAACTTGTCAAGGAGATTAGAGATCACAACTGTCAGCAGATGACAAAAAAAGACAAAATCTGAGAAGTAAGAACAATTTAGGAAAGGTGACAGCATTCATGGGAGCAAAGGAAAGTGAAAGTGGGGGTTGGGGTGGTGAGACTCAGAGGGAGGATGATAAACAGTTGTTTGTGTGGGGGAGTGAGCTGAGTAAGGAATAAAGAAAGAAGGGGAAAGAAACTAAAATTGGGGAAGCAGGCTAAAAGGAGGGAAGAGACAAAAGATCATGGGACTAGGAAGTATTATAAAGCTAAAAGGAGGACAAACTAAGAATAAGAAATCAACAAAAAAGACAAGAAGTTACATTTACAACAGAAAAAAAGACAGTGAAAGGAGATAAACTAAAATTGGGTGTTGGGAAAGTGGGCTGAAAAGAGGAAGGATGAAAATAGATTGTGGGGTTCTGTGCTCACACCATGATGACAAAGTACAACTAAGAAACAAAATCAAGAAAAGGAAAAGGAAAATCAGTTACATTTTTACAACAGAAAATAAAACAATATAATGCTAAAATAAAAGCAAAAAGAGAGAGAGAGAGAGTTGGAACAAAACTGAAATTGGGTGCTGAGGATGTTGACAGAAATGAGGGAGGGTGGCAAAAGATTATGGAGTGGGGGTGCTGAAACTAAAAAGAGGACAAACTAAGAATATGAAATCCAGACTATAAGTTACACATGTTTACAAAAGAAAAAGAAAAGAATATAAAAGAGAAAGAAAGAAAGAAAGAAAGAAAGAAAGAAAGAAAGAAAGAAAGAAAGAAAGAAAGAAAGAAAGAAAGAAATTAATTGGTGGTTGTGGAAGTGCCACCATGTAGCTGCATCCCTGGAGCCAACGTAACATCTAGATATAGTGAAAAATTAATGATTGCTGGAGCCAAGGGATAACATTAAACTAAAATAAGTATGAAATAAGAAATCACTCCTTCAAGAAAAAAAGCTTAAAAAATACAATTTCATTTTTTACAACAGAAAAAAAGAATTTAAACTGTAAAAAATAATAAAGATTAAAGAAGTCTAGTGTGGGGGGGAGAAAGACAGTTTGGGGTCTCAAAGCCTGTTATAATGCTGTTGGGGACTGGGCAAACTAAAAATAAATAAGGGAAAGGGGAAATTGTTTAACCAGGAAAGGCACACTAAGCTGAAGCTGGTTTCCAAGTGTGACTTGGGAGCACAAAGAAGTCAAGTGACATGCTTAGGGGCACACAATATGCAAGTGGGGGCTGTGGGATTCAAACCCAGGTTTGCAGCTCAGACCCCTAAACCACTGCACTATACTGCCTCTACCACTGCACTATACTGCACTGCAAAAACATAAAAGGACATTCTGCACCATCCTTCAATCAGAAGCAGAACTGCACTGTCTGCATTTATAATCCCTGCCTTCTTTGTGTGCTGTAAGACTGTGACCTACCCGAACTAAATCTCCAGTGAGTTCAGCATCCTACCGCAGATTGAAGATCTGACAGCCGGCTGCTTGCTGCACCATGTAAGACTATTGCTGGACTTTGTACTGAAATTGACTTTGGGCACATTACAGCCACTTAGTTCCCTGACATTCATCTGGCTGTTACAGTGGTGTTGAGGGGGTGAGGAGGCAAGCTGCACAGCCAATCAGGGTCTACAGGGGAGGGGCCGCGGTACTTTAAATTGCTCATGCTGGCCCGAAGTCTGAAATGCCTTTTCACATAACCGCACTGCCTGCATCTATAAACCCTACCTTTTTTATGTCCTGTAAGACTGTGACCTGCCGGAGCTAAATCTCCAGTGAGTTCAGCTTCCTACCATGGATTGAAGATCTGACATTCTGATGCTTGCTGCACCATGTAAGACTATTGCTGGACTTTGCACTGAAATTGACTTTGGTCACTTTATAGCCATTTAGTTCCCTGAAGTTCATCTGGCTGCTGCTGTGGTGTTGAGGGGGCTCGGAGGCGAGCCGTACAACCAATCAGGGTGTACAGGGGTGGGACTGCGGCACTTTAAATTGCTCATGCTGGCCTGTGGTGCGAGCCCTCTAGCGTGAGCATGAGAAGAAACAACATAGAAACCCTTACCCCAGCAACTCCCTGAGGTAAGATAAAATTGACAAATTTTAGTATTGGTGGGTAAAGGGGTTTCAAAGCAGAAATGTTAGTGTTACTATGAGACTTGAGTGTTTGGAAACAACCACAAACTAAATGGAATATTTCTGGTTCTAAATATATGGGAGTACTACAGGATGCTGGAGCAATGGGTCTAATAGTCTACTCTATGTAATTATAGAATAATTCTCTTTGAATTATAATATATGTATTTATGCATTTCCTGAATAATTCCTTTTGAATTATATTATTTTAAAATTTCTAGTTTTATTTCTTATTGTAGTAAGATTTTATACTAAGACCGATGTATAGGACTTTGAATTAATCATAGTATGTAATAAGCTGAGATAGGGATTCAGATAATTCTATAGCCCGTGGTCATAAATAGAACTCATTAGAAGTATAACAGGAACTATTGATTGATTATTATGGAATTTTAAGAAGGAAGTCATAGGAAATTTTATTAATTAACTCTATAGCCTCATGGGTGGTAGTGGGTTCCTTACTAACAGTGTGTCTGGCCCAAGTGATGATTACGAATCAAATGAAGGAGCCCACCCAGTTAACCAACAATCTGGCAGTTGGACATTTAAAGACACATTTGAAAAATCAGCAAGAATGTAATTCAATAAATGGCAATGAAACCAGGAGAAATCCATTTCAGAAAATAATAAATGAGTTAATACAACAAAATTATAAAATGGCAACTCACTGGCACTGGCAGGTACATGGCAATTTTCTGCTGATTGCTTTAATACTAAGTGTGGATGTGGAGATCAACCCAGTCCCCGAGAATATCATTCAGCGGAAGATTGTCCATGATAATGCCAGAAGTTTAAGAAATAAGCTTGAGTTGCTTAGGGTTTGGGTAAATCAACAGCTCCCAGATTGTGTAGCATGGACGGAAATGTGACAGGGTGACCCCTGTCATAAGTGTGTACCCCAATAAGAAGACAAGGGTCTTCCACTTACCCTGCCCCCCATTGGAAACAAAGGCTTAGAAGCATTCAAATGTGCTGAACTACTGTCTAAATAATAAAGTGCTGACAAAGATGCACCTTTAGTACTTAATGCAGTTAACATTAATGGCAGTACATTTCAGTATAAAGTGATAATGTGCAGTAAAAACATGTATGCCATGTATGCCGTTGGGCATAAATTGAATTGATGAAGCTATAAAATAGCATAAAGTGCAAGGTACCCTTTAGCATACAGAAAACAGTGCAATTAATGCATTAAAAGGTTTATGTTAGATATACATTAACTTCAAGGTGTTGGAAATTGGATTAACGGCCCCATTAAGTAGATAGGGGAGTCAGTGGAGAACTGACTGTGAGAGGTGCAAGACCTCGTGAGAGAGTGGGCTCACACTACCACTTTGAGCAGGCTGAGGAAAAGCCTGATGATCCTGCTGTTCCAGCAGTGATTCTGTTATTGGCTGAAAAATGAACATTTATTTTTGCAAATATTTAATTTCTCATCTTTTATGCAAACAAATAAAATGATAAATGTTTTGTTTTGAATGTCTTTATGCACCAAATTGTCTTCCTGTGTCTGATGTTATCCTGAGTACCCACACCTTACGACAGGAAACATGGCTTAATGGAATCATAAAAAATAAAGAAATAGAACTGGAGGGATTTTATAGTCATTGTTTGGACAGAAACAATAGAAAAGGAGGGGGTGTATTATTATATAGTAAATGGGAAATGGGACAAATGGACACACTATTCTCAGGAGAAGTCAAAGGAATTGACTGCTTAATCATAAGATTCCCTCTACTAAAGTTACTAATTGGGGTTATCTAATCCCCACCAAGAATAAAAACAAAGAATTTTGAGAAATTGGCCAAACTTGTAATGGAACACACTAACGGGCATAAAATAATCCTGGTGGGTGATTTCAATTCAGCCTGGGGCTGCCCCAAGGGTCGAGCCCTGGAACAGAGCCAAGGCTTTTGGGATGTTAAACAAGTTATTGAATCACCCACAAGGAAAAGCTGTTTAGAAAGTAAGGGTAACATTTTAGACTTAATGGGCCCTATGCACAACAGATGCGCACCATGTGTACACGTGCGTAGGCAGGCATGGAAGCATTACAACACCCAGATGCACAATCCACCACACAGCAGCATGCACAACAGGTGTATAGTCAGCATACAACAGGCAGGCATAGCAGTACGTGGCCACTGCACCATGCAGATACACGGAGGTGGAGCCACGCACACAGGTGCGGAGGCACACACAATGCACATGCAGGATGGCTTGCACAACAGTATGCCACGCAGGCCATAGTGCATAGGATACACCAGGGAGACGGTGGCATACTGGGCCATGCACACAGTATGGGAGTCTGCACAGGCCAACATGGCATGCAGACACCCAAGCACAGAGTTGCCAGCAAACCCGGAGTGGTGACACATCGGGAGCACCAAAGCCACAGCACAGTGCCAGCAGTGGCACACTGCACCATGGGCACAAACACCACCCACAGGCATCAGCAGCCTGCCACAATGACACATGGGGCATGCTGCAACATTCGCATGGCACACCAGTGCCACGTGCAAATGGCACACCAGCATGCCCATACCAGGGTGACACCAGTGGCAATGGAGTGGAACAGCACACCCCCCTGGATGACAGGGATGCCCCGGGTGACCCCACATGCCCCCAGGGCACACCAGACCACCAGAGGAGGAACAGCATGGTGGGGTCACCATGCAACATGGCAATGTATGTGCCACAACACAAGCAGCCATCATGGCTGCACATCCCAGTGGCGGGTGGTGGCACACAGCACCATGCACAGAGTATCCCCCAGCACTGGATCTGAGATGCCACGAGGTGCACCCCTAGCACTGGGCACATAGGTCATGGGTGCGGAATGCAGGATGGCCAGCACACACACTGTAACCCAAGTGGGCCCTCCCCACCAGCCCCAGGCAGCATGGCAGCCTGGCAACCCCAGTGCCCTGCCCCCCGGAGACAAGTAAGACACACAGGCTGGTAACAGGTACCTTTATGGCAGATAGCGGTGCCACAGGCAGATACTTTTCTCAGCAACCACCATCCACAAACCCACCCACAGGCACCAACAACGCACATTCTATGCAATGACAGAAACAATACTGTAACAGGATTCCCACCCACCATGGCCTGCACAAGGTCCACAGGCACACCCCGATACACAGCCAGAGGATCCAGCAAGGCTGCACACAGTATGGCATACAGGGTCCCCTCCAACCCACCCCAGCCCAGTATGTAGGGATGCCCTGCCATGGGCAGGCCAACACAGGCTACACAGGCAGGCGTCCTCCGGCAGGTGGGCCCTCAGGCTGTTGCTGCCATGGTCATATTGTTGTGGATCATCCACTGTCCTGCTCATCCTCTGGCTCCACCAATGGTGATGGCTGGTCCCACTGACCTCCGAGGCGTAGCACCATCCTCCACACTGGTCCATGGTAATGCAAAGGCAAAGGGACACACATCAGTACAGCACAGGGCCAGTGCAAGGGGTGTCACACACAGGGCACATGCAATCATACCTACCAGAGAAGGGACATAGATGTTCCAGGCCCTGTATTTGTTGTCCTCATAGTACAGGTCCTCCTCAGCACTCTTCAGGATCATGTAGCGGGGCAGCCACTCCTGGAACTACTGCCTCCGTGCCACCCTGGATTCCACCATCATGTGCGCTCCATCTGGATGGACCTGTAAGGTAAGCTCCAGTCTGGCAAGCATGCCACCATGATCCTGTGCAGAGAATAGACACATGAGCACACAGGGCACCAATGACTGTCCTCCCCTGAACACACCACTCAACCTGTCAAATGCCCTGATGGCCCACATGGTGCTGAAGCCACCTCTGTCAACATATTCTCTCTCAACAACACAAAAGACGTGCCAGGGAAACGTGGCCATGTGCTCCACCATCTACCCTGCTATGACACCAACTGCATGCTGCACCACTAAATGCATGTGGTGCTGGCACATGATGCTGGACAGTACCCGGCCGTGCAGACACACCCATGCATGGGCAGGCTGGTGGTGGCTGGCTGGTACAAAGGAGGCTGCAACAGCACATAGGCAGTGCCACACAGATCGCACTGCCACAGAAGCAATATGTGTTCGGGCGTGCTACTGCACGTCCACCCACTGGAGGAGATAGCTGTATGCAGATGGGGACAACGACACTGGCCACGTGCGTTCCACACCTGCATAGATGGCTCGACAATGTGGAACACACATTGCATCTAGTGGTTCCTCCTACCATGGGACACCATCAGCATGTTGTGTGACAGCATCCTTGGGGCAGTGGGACCATGGACGCGCTGGTCATGCACCATGACGGTGAAGACGCAGGTGATGTGTGCCCTTGGCTACTATGTCACTGGATCTTTCCGGTGTGTCACCAGTGATACCGTGGGCATGAGCCAGTCCTCCTTCTCCAGCTCCATGGCACGGGTGATGGATGCCCTCATACAACATGTGCAGGAGCACATCACCTCCACAAAGATGCCTGCGGAGCAATGAAGGAGGTGTTCTACACAATGCACTGCATGCCAAACGTATGCGGTGCCATTGATGGGACACAGGTCCCCATCCTCATGCCCGCTGCCCCTGAGGAGGCATACAGAAACCATAAGGTGTTCCACAGCATTAATTGCCAGGTGGTCTGCGATGCACATGACATTATGACGGATGTGTTCACCAGGTACGCAGGCTCTATGCATGATGCCTACATCCTTGATGGCTCGGGCATGGGTGCATACCTACACAATGGGTGGCTTGACAGCTAGCTGCTTGGTAAGTCGCCACATCCATGCAGGGTGAGTATTGCACATGCCATAGGTCCTGCCACTGACATCTCATTCCCCCCATGCAGATGACAGTGGCTATCCACTGTGGACCACACTAATGATGCCGTACCATGCACCTTCCATGCCTGCTGAGGTCGCATACAACACGGCATACAGATAGACATGAGCAGTCATGGAGGACCATTGGTCAACTGAAGATGCACTTTAGATGTCCGGACCACACTGGTGGCAGATTCATGCTGAGTCCAGCAAAGACATGCAAGGTGTTCATGGTGTGTGCCATGCTGCACAACATTGCAAAGCATGCGAATGTGCCACTGCTGGCTGATGCCCCTGATGAACCAAGTGGCAATGGGGATGATGATGTCGGGGCAGCACCCGCCTGGGTCCAGGGTGTGGTGGGTGGCCGTGTGGCCTGGCAGGCACTCATGCAGGGCACAGTCACATGCTGGCCACACACCTTTCATGGGGTGGGTGAGTATTGCGGTGGCCATGGCACAGGGACCATGCAGGATGGTGCCTGGTAACTGCTGCAGACTGCATGATGTGGTGGCCCTGCACAGTGTGCCGCTGTGGCCTGCCAGTGCATGATGATGAGGTCATGCCTGAGTGTACCCTGTTGAGGGTGGGCATGTGTTCATGTAGGGGGGCATGGGGGGCCATGCCCAGTGGTGCACCTGTGCATGGGCTGGGCCAACTGTCCCCAAGCCATCCATGGGGTACTGCATGGTGGCTCCCCATAGTGCTGTACAGTGGTTCTAACCCAGACCATCAGGACCCCTGTGGTCTGCTAGCCATGCCTAAACCCTGCTGCCCAGCCGGCATGCAGGTGGGCATGTCTATGGCCCAGTGCCTCCTTGATGCTCACCAGCATCGGCAGTGCCGTGCTCCTGCTGTGTGCCATGTGCTTGTGTGTTCTCGCTGTCCATGCCCATCAGTGCAGTGTGTGCCATGGGTGTCTGTGACCCATCAGACATGCCTGTACCTGGGCATGGTGTGTTGTCCACTGCTGGCAGCATGATGTCACCAATCCCCCCGTGCTCGGCGTGCCATGGCTGCCGGCCATGCGGGCAGGACCTTGGTGGCCCTGCTGTGTGTGTGCCACAGCAGCTCCTGCATGCCCTCCAGTGTGACCACACACCCTAGTATGGCCATATGTATGTTCCACTGCACCACTGTCTGTGCCTCCACAGCAGTGGTGGTCCTACATTGTTCCTCCAGGTGGTCCTGCTCCAGCTGCTGCAATTACCGGTACTGTTCCTCCACATAGGGCTGTGGCCATGGCTGCCAGTATCATATATGGGTGCTATCCAAAGGCCCCTCATCCCCGCTGTCACTGTGTGGCAGTGCCACTGCATGGTGGCATGTAGTAGCAGGGGGTCCCGTGGCCTCCATGCATGTGTTAGGGTCCCTGCATGGTGGAAGGAGTGCTACTTCATGCATCCTGGACACAGTGTGCTGCATGTCCATCCCTGCTGCTGTGTCGCTGCTGGTCCCACTGTCCTCATTCTGTGGGTTGGTTGCGCTGTCCCTCTCACTGACCATGTCCTACTGTGCCTCAAGTTCTGCTCCTGCATGGGTGCAAGGGCTATGGTTAGTTCACAGCACATGGTTTCCCTCTCCTCCAACTCCAGGCTGTGCATACTTACCCTCCTTGTCCACTGCCTGGTCACTGGTCTCCGGCCCTGCCATGGTTGATGCTGCAGGCATCTGGTTCCTGCTCTATGCCACTCCATGGTGCTCTGATCAGGTGCCACCTGTGGGAACAGTGCAGGGGCTTACATGCTCTGTGGTGCTGCTGGGATTTTCTGGCCGGCTGTGTGCAACGTGCATTACCTGCCATAATGTCCACCCCTTACGCAACTCCATGGATGCTAACTGGCATCAGCGTTTTGTCCACCAGTCCCTCCAGGGGTGCCAACTGGCTGTCTGTGCTTGGCTGGCCATTGCCCATCCTGCTGTGTGCCCTCCCTCCAGTGGCTAGTTTATGCTTCACCACTGCCCTCAGGTCCTGTCACTTGTGCTTGATCACCACCAGGGTCCAGGCCTCAGGCTCAGTGGTGTTTATGGCAGCCTGTATGTCCAGCCATAGCCTGGCCTTGACCTCCACCAGTGTGTTTGGGGCCTCTGCACCACATAGCCTGCTGTAGTGCTGGTGTATGTCTGTAGCCATGATGGTGATCTGTCCACTGCTGAAGTTTGTGGTGCAGGATGGGGCTCCCACCCTGTGCCAGGCCACATCACCATTCAGGGGTGCCACTGCCCCCTCATCCATTGCTGTCCTCCCTGTTCTCTGCTCCCTCCTCTGCGTCCACTTGCAGTTCCACCATCGCGTCCTGCCAGCTGCATTGTGCGGCATTCACCACTGTGTGACTGCACCGGGGATGTGCCGTTGCCATATATGGCGGGGTCATGGGGCATTCCTGCATAGTGCGGGCCTGCCCACTCTGCCTGCACAGTGAGCTACGTGGCTACACACCTTCGTGCCCTTAAAACTCCTGATCTTCCTGTTCTAGGACAGGAAATTCCCATATTTCTCAGTAGTCTCCTTCTTACTTGCTCCGAGTCAGACCTCCAGCAGCTAGGGTAGGATGGAGAGCTACTCTTTTCCTTCTAGGATGGTGAGTCTTTTGTGCCTCTGTGATTAATCCCTTCCTGCTCCCAAACAGGAAGTTCCTGTTGTCAGTCAAATCCTGTGCCTATAAAAGTAGAACTGGCTAAGGGTGGGGGGGGGGTGAAGGGAAGGAGGGCAATATAGTCCCAGTAGAGTAGTATAGTTCTAACAGCACCTCATTCCCTTGCTGTTCTCTGCCAAAAGCTATCTAGGGCAGTTTTTAAATCCAAAACACCTGGCTTCCTTCTGCCTAAGCCACTCTTCTTAATTCACAGTTTCCTTCTACACCTAGCTGACTGCACAGATAACAATTCACTTCACCCAACTCAAAGAAACACACTGACTCTTTTTCTTGTTTGTTTTTACCCTAAATAGAAGGTCCCAGTAGTAGAGTTCTAGTTCTTTAGTCCCAGTAGAGTAGTATAGTTCTAACAGCACCTCATTCCTCTTGCTGTTCTCTGCCAAAAGTTATCTAGGTCATTTTTTTAATCCAAAGCACCTTGCTTCCTTCTGCCTAAGCCACTCCCCCAATTCACAGTTTCCTCTTACTCCTAGCTAACTGCACAGATAACAATTCACTTCACCCAACTCAGTAAACCATCTGATTTTGTTACATAAGCTGAAGGGCTTTGGGGTCTTGAAGGAAACATGTAAATGGTTTAAGTCATATCTAACTGGAAGTAAACAAATAAGTACAGTGGGAGGAACAGCTTCAAACCAGCTCAAGGTTAAGCAAGATGTACTGCAGGGATCAATACTGGGTCCCTTGTTTTTCCTAATTTACACTTATCAAGTATCCACTGTTGCCAGGAAATCTATAGTCAGGTTATGTACAGATGACACAGCACGTCTCACTATGGGAACAGACTTAAAAGAGATCAACACAAATATAAAAATGGATTTTTTTCCATTCAGTAGTGATTTCAGAAATCAAACTTAGTCCTGAATGGCAGAAAATCAAAAGTTCTCTAATCAGCATAAGAGTAAAATTCCTCCCTCAGCACTGATTGTAAAAGCCACAGCCGGATAACTTTTACAGGAGATCACTAAATACAAGTATTTGGTTCTATGGATAGATAGCAATTTAAAATTTAACTACCACATTGATGTACTAGATGAAAAAGTTAACTCCAGACTAGGTGCATTAAGATGAATCAAACATTGCATGGCCCACACTATGAGACAGACAATAGTAAACCAAATGTTGATTCCAGTAATTGATTATGGAAACCATATCTATGGGCATGCAACTAAAATGCAAATTAAAAAAGCGGAAGCACTATATAACAAACTAGCTCGATTCATATTGTCAGTGGATCGAAGCTCACACCATTGTCATATACTGATTGAGGTAAACTGGCTCACAATTAGGAATAAAATAAAAAGATCCTCAGTAAATCACTTAAGAAATATTATGGCAAGCCAGCCTGGTGGCACTGAGGGTTGAGGCATTGGATACCTCACCTCGCACCACACCGGCAACCCAAGTTTGGGAACCAGCTCGGTAACTGGGGGTCAGCAGGGAAGGTAGTAGGACTGCACATCTGATGAATATGTGGCCTTGATGTTTTTACTGTATTTGTAGTAAGTTTGTATGTCATGGAACTGAATCTTATTAAGTTGATATCCAGGAGCACCTTGTAAATGGGACTTGTCCCAATGGTGTATGTCATCCCTTCCCGGTGGAAAAATAAAGACTTTACTACTACAGTACTATGACAGAAGTCTCTTGGCTTTTGTACCAGAAGTCTACTGGGCTAACTGGCCATTTTAATAATAAAAAAATATATATTATTTGAAAAAATAATTCTTCTGTGTTTTTCAGATCATCCTGCTGTTTAAAAATGCATTTTGTTCTTGACCTGATGTTTACCATACTGCAAAGTAGAAGCCCCTTGGCTAGTGTAGTACATGCCAACTGGGCTAGCTGGCCACTTTAGTCAAATATTGCATTTGAAAAAATAATTTTGCATGCATTTCAAATCTTCCTTCTTTTTTTAAATGTTCTTATCCTGACCATTCTGGAATAATTTGTTGCTTTGGACAGTCACCATTTCTAAAAAATATGGACAGAAATAGGACTAAGAAGAATAATGATGGGTTGCAAGACAGTTTGCCAATAAAAAGCAGATAAGTTGAAAAATCATCCGCTATGGAGGAAGGGTGGGGTAGGGGCTGTGGGACACTACTGTGGGACAAATTGCTCTACTGTTATCAGTCACACTCCTAGTTCCACTGCTGAATTGTGTTTAATAGGAAACAAATTCTCAATCTTTCAATAGTTCAGGAAGCACATCCCTTTCCTCTACAACTGATCCACTGCCTGGTATAGCAAGAAAAATAGGCTAAGATACTATGAGAAAGCAGTAAGGAAGGCTGGGGGGATAATGGGATGCATAGGAAGAGGCATCAACAATAGAAAACAGGAAGTTGTTATCCCTCTGTACAGACAGTTGGTGAGACCCTATCTGGAGTACTGTGTGCAGTTCTGGAGACCCCATCTCAGCAAAGTCATAGACAGAGTGGAGGCTGTCCAGAGGAGGGCAACAAAATGGTGCAGGGTCTGCACCAGAAGACAAACGAAGAAAGACTAAAGGAGCTTAATATGTATACCCTTGAGGAAAGAAGGGAGAGGGACATGGTAGAAACTTTCAAGTACCTCAAGGAATCAACAAATTCCAAGAGGGTAGCATCTTTCAGAAAAGAGATGTGCAAGAACAAGGGGCACAATTTGAAGATAGAAGGGGCTCAGAGGTAATGTATGAAAGTATTTTTTCACAGAGAGGGTTGTGGATGCATGGAACAGCCTCCTTGAGGAGGTCATGGAGTCAAGAACAGTGGAGGAATTCAAGAATGCATGGGACAGACATAAGGCAGTCCTAGTATGGGGTAGGAGGAAGTAAGCTGTTGGTTAACTAGGATCTGTAGCTTATCTGTTAGGTAGGAAAATGGGCAGACTAGGTGGGCCAAGCGGTCATTATCTGCAGTCAAATTCTATGTTTCTATGTTGTAAGAATAAGGAAAAAAGTAGCAGAGGTGTTGTTATTTAAAAAAAAAAAGAATAAACAAGCAAACAAAAAAGGTTGCAGGGACATTAACCACAGAAGAACTGAAATGATGACTACATATTCTTATAGTTCCGCCTACTTGGACTGTGTGGCTGGGTGTTTGTGTTTGTCTCTGCCAGTAGTTTAGTTTTGTGGATTTTCATGTGTTTTGGCTTGGAGGAACGAGACCATTCTTGGATATGTAATCTATGAAAGTTTCCTGGACTAAGAAACTGGAAAACATCACTGGTAGATATTGGGATTCTCATTATAAATCAACTTTTTTGGAAGCTATCACAATCAAAGTAAGTACAGCTAAGAAATTCTACAAGCTCTGACCTGGGGAGTACAAATTGAATCCACATTTCCATCTGCCTTGTTGCTAAAGGGATCTGCATGTCTTTGAAAACCATTCACAACTATTTAAACAAAGGGAAGACACTAACAAAGAGTTTTAACTTCCTGCATATGTCCCAGGCAAGTGTTCCAGAAATGTAATACATCATTTGTCTTGTTACTGTAGATCAAACAGTTTACTGGCCCTTTTCCTGTGGATTTGATTATTCTACATCATTTGGCAATGGGGCAAATCATCCCACTGGAGGCACACCACCGAAATTGATCTGCCCCTGCTCATGTATGAGCTTTGGGCACATCTAGCCACATCACATACAACTATTCCAATGTTGCATTTTAAACATTGCCACCTGGCATGCTACTATTCAAAAAAGAAATGCAACCTCTCTCTGACTGAACTCCACCTATGCACCCTGAGACTTGTGCTCCTCCCCCTGCTGCTATCAGGGACTGTTCACCCTAACCCCGGACCTAACACCTCCAACCAAAACAAGCCAACAGGCACTCTCTCAATCATGTGCTGGAACATCTGCAGTTTACTTCCTAAGCTTGATGCACTGCAAGCCTTTACCACCCAACACAACCCGGATATTCTGTCAGTAGTTGAAACTTGGCTCACCCCAAAGATTCAAGACCAGGCAATCACCATTCCTGGCTACAATGTCTTCTGGGTTGATCGTAAGTCCAAAAGAGGTGGAGGGTGTGCCTTATATGTAAAATACACTTTCCGAGGGCACCCCATTGATTCCAATCTTCCAGAAATTCCTGCTCAGATTCTTTCAATCAGACTCTTATTAGGCACCCACAATAAGGCCCTCACAGTTGTCACTGTTTACATACCTCCTAAGGAACAGAGACCTGGTCTAACCGCTGTCCTTGACTTTGTCAAATCCCACCCATTGGACTCCGAAATCATCCTTCTTGGGGAATTTAACATTAATTGGCTCTCAGCTGAAGGTGGATCATTTAAGGACTCTGTTATATCAGCTAACCTGACTCAAATGGTTGACTATTCAACCAGAAAGAACTACAGAACTGGGACCTGCACCCTACTCGATTGGATCCTAACCAACCAACCCTCTCAGATCACAAAAACCTCAGTCCTCCCTGACTCACTCAGTGACCACTCTCCCATCAGCTGTACCTGGTCAAACAAATTCTATAAGCCCCCTCCAAAAATCATCACCAGCAGAGTCCTACCCCATGATCAGCTACCCCACCTCAAATCGCACCTCTGTCTGCAGGACTGGTCCCCCATCTTCCAGGCAACAGATACTAATACTGCACTGGAGCAATTTATTGACATTTTCAATGAAGCCTGTAATAAATTTTCCCCCCTCAGAAAGCATAAAGTTAAATCACTCAGTAACCCTTGGCTGTCAGGAGACCTTCTAAAAAAACTTAAATTCGGGGACCACCTCTGGGAACTGGCTAGAAACTCTGGTAAGCAACTCGACATCCAGAATTATAAATGGGCATGGAACGACTGCACCAAATCCATTCAGCAACAGAAATTTAACTACTATAAAAATGCCCTCACTAACTCCTGGGGAAATGGGAGGAATTTCTGGAAAAATATTAATGATGTCACTGGGAAGCAGTCAAAATCTTAGCTGAACATACTCAACATAAATGGGCACACTACACTTGACCCTAAAACTATTGTGAACACTTTTAACACCACTTTCACTGACCTTAGCAGTGTTCTCCCCTCTGACTTCTTCCAAGATGCATCAGCTGCCACCCCCCAACTCCTCCAGCCATGCCTGTCACCCACCTTGCTACTTTAAAGCACTAAAGAAACATCAAGTCCGAAACTACGTTGCCAAAGCCATCAGCAAATCTAGAACAAGCAATGACACACTTGACCTTAAGCTACTGGCCCTAACGCTTGAAGAGTACTTGGGCCCCTCACCAAGATCTTTAATCTCTCTCTCTTTCCCTTAGCCAATTTCTGAACAAATGGAAAATGGCCACTGTTACCCCGATTCACAAAAGTGGTGATAAGACTGACCATGTGAACTTCCGCCGTATCTCCATTCCGCCTCCCTTATCGAAGGCACTAGAATGTATAGTAGCTTACCAACTTACTGAGCATCTGGACAATTATAATATTCTCTGTTAACAGCAACATGGCTTTAGAAAAGGTCATAGTACATCCTCTGCCTTACTCGAATTCACCGGCTCCATTCACAGCTCCCTTGACAATGGACAAGTAACTGGTGCTATTTTCATCGACCTGACCAAAGCCTTCAATACTGTCCACCACTCCCTCATGCTGAGCCAACTAAAAAAATGCTGGTCTCTCCAATGATTCAATCTCTTGGTTCAGAAGCTCTCTTGAAAACTGCTCCCAGTGTGTAAAAATCAGGGATGTGCACTCTGATTCCAAACCTGCCCTCTCTGGCATACCCCAGGGTTCAATACTGGGCCCCCTACTCTTCAGCCTGTTCCTTAACACCCTACCGGACTCCTGCACTGAACATATCACCCTGTATGCCTATGATGCAGTAATCCTTGCCACACACCAGGACCCGAAGAAATTGCAAGAAAATCTCCAACTCGGCTTCTCCTTGGTTGAGAATTGTTTCACAAAGCACAAACTGATCCTTAATCAAAAAAAAACCAAGGCCATGATCTTCAGCAGCTCCCATAATAAACATAAGCACTTCTAACTCTCCATTATCACCGGACAAGGTGCCGTACTGGAACAAGTCAAAAACTTTAAATACCTTGGGATCACCCTTGACCCTCACCTCTCCTACACTGCCCACATCGACCATGTCGCCAAAGCCACTAACTTCTGGCTAGGCCTGCTATTCTGTCATAGGAAACACCTGACACCCGAAGCTCTCGCTGTCGCTGTCCAGAGCTCCATCATATCCATCATTGAGTATGGCATTATCATTTATGGCTCTGCTACAACCACCACACTCAAACGTGTATCCACTTCCCTCAAGAAGGCCTGTCAACTTGTCACTGCCTCCCAATGCCTATCTCACACCTGTGACCTCTAGTTTCAAACTGGATGGTTGAATCTTGCCAATCGAATAAAAACACCAAACTTGTATTACTACTAAGAAAATCTTGCTGGACCTTGCCCCCCCTGGAGTCTGTGCCCTCATACAACCGAGAATCCACACCTGCCATACCAGGGGATCGAAACCTCAGCTTCTGCAAATCTTGCATTGCCGCACAACACAAGGCCAAAGATCCTTTGCTTACAGGGCTGCTACTTGGTACAATGGTCTTCCCAGAGACATCTCATCCTCACTATCGCTCAGCACTTTTAAGACTCTGCTCCGCCTAGCAGTCACTACCTCCAACCTCTGTGACTGTTATGGCTAAACATGTCTTTTGGTTCCATACCTGAAGATTCCCTTTTGGATCCACATCTACTCCTGCATTTTGCCAGCACCCCCTCCCCCATACTATCTTCACCTCCCCTGCTGGCCCATAACAAATGGCACCCAGCTGCACTACCTCTATTCTTACCCGCCTTCCACCTCTCCTCTCTCTGTTTCCCCTCCCATCTACCTCCCCTTTTCTACTATCCACTTAGTCTCCCTGATTTCACCCTCCTCCTTTCCCTTTCACTTTCCCTTCCCCAAAGTTTCACCTTATTGTTCTTTTTTCCTCTACAAGACTATGTGTTTTTTTTTATTTTATAAACTGTTCTCTGTTTATGTTTGTCTTAATTGTACCAATGACGTGGAACCTTTGTAAAAGAGCCTCGGCTCAAAGGTATTTGTAATCCTAGCACAAATAAATAAAAATAAATAAATAAAAATATGCTTTCAATGTTCCATTATCCAGTCATCTCATGACTCAGATTCCAGCACGACAATAATAGTAGTGCTAACATATTTGTGCCGCATGGGGTTGCATCTGAGGCATCTGATTCGTCTTCTGGTACTGACTTGGCACACACAAAAAGTCATATCTGAAACCCTGGTGATAGACCATCAGGGAAGGCCAACACAAATGTAGGAGACAAGGGTGATACTGTCTCCCCTGCTGACACCATTATTTTACATGAGGAGGAAGATGACTCTGATGATAATGACACAATGAATGAAAGCACTGGTAATGCTAGCCAACACATACTGTAACTATGCTAGGAGCTAAAAAGAAGGCCACTTCTTGGGAATGGAACTACCACTATGCTGGCCCCCAAAATGCATGTTGTGCAACATGCACACTCTTCAAAGCTGGTGTCAGTGGGAAAGACAGAAAAATCACAGTGGCAAGTACACTTCAATAACACAAAGAGAATGCACCCAACTGTATGTAGCAGAAAAGAATAGACATCATTGTCTGTTGAGACAGAGGATGAAGCAGATGACAATGGCCCAGAAGGTATTTCTGCTTTATTAAAAACTAATAGTACAGCTAATTATTTATCAACTCCACCTAACAAAAAAACAGACAACGTGGTCTTTCATCTCTGCCACTATCACCATCTGACACCTATGCATCTGACAGTTACCCTTAAATACACCATTTCTCTTGCAACAGATCATGCCCAAAACCAAAACAGTTAACCATGCTGGAGTCATTTCAAAGGGCATGTAAATTTAATCACACCCATCCATTTTTCCAAAAATTAAATAAGGCAATAGCAGAAATGATAGCACTCGACCTCTGCCTCTTCTTTTGTTAAATCTGTTGGCATTAAGCAAGTAATGCTGATTGCAGTTCTATAATATCAAATACCATCCAGAAAGTATTCTGCCACCAAAGCAGTAGCAAATGTTTTTTTGTTAACTGTGAGATAAAATGGTTCAGGCCTTGGAGCTCATAACAGTGCCAAATATACAGTGCATATTACAACTGATATGTGGACCAGTAGTCAAGCTGTGGACTACGTGACAGTCACTAGTCAGTGGGCATCCTTTCATAGTTCCTCTGCCTCATCCTCTGTCTCAAACACAACCACCACAATATTTAAGAAGCATACGGCCTTATGTAATACTAGTTTGAGTGTAAATATCACACAACAGTGAACCTCTTGCAGATATCACAAAAATGGTTTGAAGAATGGCTTACTCCTCTTGGCTTGTCTCCAGGGTTTCTGGTGTTTGATAAAGATGCTAACATCATACCTGCCATGAAGGATGGAGGGTATGTGCACATACCTTTCTTTACTCATACTCTGTCATGTAGTACATGATTTTCTTAAGGATAATGAAGCATTCAGAAGGCATAAAATGTTGCACACAAAATATGTGGACATTTTAGTCATTCTGCTAAAGCCTGCAAAATATTGTGGCAGCTGCCAAATGACAATAATATTCCCAAACACCAGCTAAAGCAAAAGGAGGTCACCAGGTATTATTCCACCTTCTATGTGGTACAATGGTTCCTGAGAAGCATAAAGCAGTGCATCAGTATTAGAGATGGGCAAAGTGGCCCCAATTCGCTCTGTGAAGTGGAACACGGAGTGAAAGTGAATTCGCGGAGTGCTCTGTAATGCGAAGCATAGTACTTCGTGTTATTAATGAGTAACGCGAAGTCCATTGAAAACAATGACTTTGCATTACTCCGCCTTCCCAAACCACTATTCCACTAATCTTTAAGGTGAAGTACATTGAAAACAATGTACTACGCCTTACTTTTCCTTGTTCTTAAGCTCCAAAGGTGAATTTTGCAATGATTCATGGGATTTCAGGTCACATGGGCTCTAGATTGTTCTGCACAGACTCAGTTTGGGGTAGTGTGTGTAGGAAGCTGTAGGAGACAATCTGCTCTGAGAGCTCTCTGTGATTCAAACCTTCTAAAAGCTGTTAAAAAAGCCTTTGAGTCATTTTTTTTTTGCTGAAACTTTAGTTCATCGATTATAGGAAACCCTCCTGTGCTCATATCATCAAGCATTTATTGTGTGTGTATTTTGAATGTTAATGTACAACATTCAGTCAGTGTACTAAGAGACAGTGGAAGTGTGCTTTGGGGAGGGGCATATCTGTGGTGTAGGTAGTTTAACTTGGAGAAAAAGACAGTGCTTTCTGTTTTGGTGATATTTATTGTATAACTGTATTAATGTACACACAGTAATTTCAATAATTTTTGCCATTTTTTTGCTGATTGTGGTGCAGCAGTGCATAATTTTAGTTTGTTTAAAATATGTGGTTATATTACTGAAGTTTTCAATCTGCTATGCATTGCTTAGTGTGTGTGTGTGAGTATGTGTGTGATGTGTGTCATCAAATCAGACACCTTTTATTGTGCCACATAATTTCAGCAATGTGAACTTGCTATCCACTGCAGCTGTGTAATTTTTTGTACTTCTTTGTGGTATCTTTACTGGTACTCGTACTAGTGACTCTTACTGCAGCAGTGCAGTACATTGCCCCCCCCTTGGCACGCCCCAACCGGCAAAGATATCCTTTTCCAGATTTGAATTTCTGATGGTGAGCACTGGTTAGGTGTGCCTTTGCATCTGCATCTCTTCAGTGCTCAGCGCAATCTTAATCTGTCTGTACATTTGCATCTCTTTAGGGCCCAATCTCCATCTCTAACTTAAGTCACAGTTGTTTCTTTGGCTTCCCTTCAGAGTACTGGACAGGTGTGGTGCATAATACAGCATGAACATTGTACTCATTAATATGTGTTTTTAAGTCAGGACCATCATCAGGAGTCACTCATGATAAAATCACGTTCTTCACCATTACAGTCACAAATGCGGTCACAAATTATGATTTACAATCACGTCACGAATCACAACAGTAATTTCTTTTACTAGTTATTTGGATATATTGTAAGCCTGTTTTGTAGTATCTCTCAATACTTCACCGCCCCACCATTGTACTCATCAATGAGTGTTTTTAAGTCGGGGAGTTTTGTGCCACACCTCATCGGGGCCCGGGGAAGTACAGCCGTAGGCATTTGCATTTCTTTATCATCATGGTCACAAATACAGTCACAAATCATGATTTACGATTACATCACGAATCACAACATTAATATTTTTACAAGTTACTTGGCTGTCGTAAGCCTGTTTTGTAGTATCTCTGTAGGTTTCACCACCCTACCATTGTAATCATTAATAAGTGTTTTTAAGTCAGGGAGTTGGACAGTGTCTGCAGTACATACACAGACTGGAAAGAAAACTGAACCCATGCAGTTTAGCACAGTATACTTCCACTGCTCAGACTACATATGGAAGACAACAAAAAAAGGGCATAATTACATACAAGGGTCGGGGATGGTGGAGGAATACATTTTATAACACAGCAAGGAAGGCGTGGGGGGCACATGGTGTGAGGAAAAAAAAAACTAATATGGGGTCCCATGGTGATCGACCAGCAGTTCCAGCAAGGACATAATTTGCAACTGATGTCCCTCTATGTAAGAAAAATAAAATTTACAGAAAGAACAAATTAAGTAAAAAAGAGTACAGATAGAAAAGACAAAAAAATGCAGCTTTTAAAAAAGCTGTTGGGTCTAAATCAAAGTTTAAATCTCCTCCTCATTTTGATCTGAAAGTATCAGCAGTCACAAAACACACTCCTCTCTCTCTCCATCTGCACAGGAGAAAGTAAAAGTGTCTGCTTGCATGATTCACTTTCTTTCTGCCTAGCTAAAGAGCATGTGACTTACAGTACTGTAAGCCATGTGATGTGTGGGGGGCTGCCAAATCTGAAACACCAACTGATCACTTAGAATCATAATGAGGAATGCACAGTCCATTAAAAACAATGACTTTACCTTACTTTGCATTGCCATTTCTGCCTTAACACGAGTGGTAAGACAAATGGGAGGTGACACTGCGTACTTACTCCCGCGTGGTGGGTGGCATCTGACCACTGCCAGCGTTCACTTCGCCAGCGGAATTTAAATTCACTGCATCTCTAATCAGTATTCTATAGATAACTCAATAGGGAAAAGGGATGTGTCACTTGAGTCAAGGTAGTGGACTCTGATGACACAATTGATCCACATTTTTCAGCCATTTGAGGAAGCCACTCAGGAAAAGTGTGACGTCAATATTCACTCTGTCAAAAGCCCTGATATTCCTTCTTAGGAACAAACTAGAAAAACAAAAGACAACACTTCTTGAGAACAGTAATGCTGTTTTTCTCCGTTGGCACCCCAGCATCTCACTGGCCCTGCCCAACACTTTGTCACAATGCTGTGCCATTTTGGGATCAATAGATATGATGCCCTCAATGTCTCGTTTCTGCTTTTGCACTTTTTGACACTGAACTCCAACTGCCATGATCTTGATCACACTTTGAGATTCCCAACATCCCTATGCATTTTCTCCACCCCTACTGAGTGTCCAGCTTATAAAAGATTTTTATATCATCTGCAAAAAACATACATTCCATTCTAGTTCTTCTGCAATGTCTCTTATGAAGAGCCAGTTTCAATACTGAGCTCTGCATACCCTGCTGGTCATGTTCCCATCATTAGAATGATTGCCATTAATCACCACCCTCTGTCTGCTACCTTTAAACATTTGCTAACCCAATTCAGCACTTTGGATCCCACCCCTCACCTGCTTAATTTCTTCATCAGTCTTCTGAGTGGCACGGTGTCAAAGGCTTTGCTAAAGTCCAGATAGACCACATCCACTGCCATCTCATCATCTATTTTCTTCATCACCCAATTGAAGAAATTAATCAGATTTGTCTAGCATGACTTCCCTCAATGAATCCATGCTGCCTGTTGTCTTGTAGTCCACTGAATTCAAGATACTCTAGCAACCTTTCCTTCAACAGGGTCTCCATTAGGGATGGGAGAACTTCAAAAGGTTCTGAGGTTCTAAAAGGCTCTGATATGCAAAAAAAGGTTTGGATCCTTATCCAAACCTTTTATGACCTTTATTGTTTTATGGTAACTGTATGTTAAAAAAATCATTTTAAACTACTTTTAATCAACATATCTGTGGAAAGAAAATTAAATCACTGTCCTCTAATTACTCTTCTGTTTCTGACATTTAAAAAAAATGATTTGATACCTTTTATTGGATCAACATAGATGTTACAAAAAGAAAACAGTGCCTAAGCTTTTGGACCAACCAAGACCTTCCTCGGAAGTGTATGCCAGTTGTTTAGAGAATTACATTCTATTAACACCCAGATCATATATGAAAAAAAAAAACAGAAAGAATTTTCGATGGTTTAAAATAATTTTTTTTTAAAAACAACAGACATTGAAATGAAGGAACCAGATTCTATCAGTCTGCTACTACTGAAAAACCTTCCAAGGTCAAATGTCAGCAGAAGCAGATAACTTGCATACTTGCGCAGAAAGTCCCACTATCTTAAATAATGAATGAATGAGTGTGTTATGTGAATACATTCTTAATTAGAAGCAAGACCTTTAAATTTAATACTTACATAAGTGCATGTTAAAACTTGATAGTATTTTATGTTAAAAAACTATACACCAAAAATGTTCTATGTATGGAAATATGAGGGCATAAAGAAAAATTCTTGTGTGGGGAGTATGGGAATGGTTGGTTGTCTTGTGGTGTGGGGGTTGTGTGTGTAGGTGGGGTGGAGCAACTTTGTATGTGTGTTGGGTTAGGAGGATGGTGTGTTGTTTTTGGGGAGGGTTTGAAATGCGGAGCGCAGTGGGGAAATAAAGTGGAGGTTGGGGTTGTGGTTATATTGAGGAAAGGATTATATTCAGGTACATGTGTGTTAGGGCTCCTGTTTCACATTCATAGTGAATATATACTTCTTTCTACTATTTATCTTTTCCCTTGGGGGGAAGGTTTAATTCCATTGGGTTTTTATTCAGATTCCAAAGACTGTTACTGTACATATAGTAATGTGATTATATTCTAACACAGTATTGAACTCTAAACATTTTAGGATGCATTAACTCATTTTCTAGGGGGTCCTTGAGAGATTTTTTATTTTATTTATTTGGCACTAATTCTGATAATTTAATTTTCCCCCCCGAGGACTACTCCTACTCCATTTAAACATTCATAGCCTAGCCCCCAAGCTCAACCAGCTCCAGGTTCTAGCTGCCCACCATGCCCCTGACATAATCATCTATCTGAGACCTGGCTAAACTCAAACCTCCCTGACCCATCCATCACTATTTCAGGGTTCACCATCACTCGGCAAGACTGACCCACTAGAAGTGGAGGGGTGGCTATCTACACCAGCTCAGCCTTACATTTTTCTGTCTCTCTCTCTCAAAAGCTGAACACAAAGCCTACAAGCTGCTTATGCTGAAATTGTCCCCTCCTTCCTCACTAGCCATCTTTGTGGCTGGTATCTATTGCTGCCCTGGCACTCCAGCCACAACAGTCACTGATCTTCTGAGCCAACTGACATCTCTTGCCCAATCGGGTGAACTATATGTCATGGGTGACTTTAACCACAACTGGCCAGCCCCCACTTTTAATGAAACCCGAACCAAGATATCTGCTTTCAACCTTACCCAAACCATTATGGAACCTACACAGTCAAACCATAACACCGGAAACCACTCCCTTCTTCACTGGGCGCTTACTTCCCACCCACACCGTGTCATCAGCTCTGGCCTTCTTTCTGACTCCGTTAACAACCACCACCTAACCTACTTGGTCCGCAAAATCCATTGAGTTAAATTCTCTCCCAAATTTATATTCAAATGGTCATATAAATCCCTAAAACTCTCCTCTCTCCTTTAAGAGCTAGCTCACTCTAACTGGGACCCAATCCTAAGATGCTGTAACATGGATCCTGCCTTACCGACTTCTGGAACACGTTCCTTACTGCCTGGGACAAACATGCCCCACTGCGCCATGCTATGGTCTGAGGGTCTCATCTTCCCTGGATATCATCCGAGCTGATAGCTTGCCAACAAGCCTGTGACAGGGCGTGGTGTATTTACAAATCCATGCTCCTCCAAGGCGACAATATCACCTACCGCATGCTCCGAAACAATTGCACAAAGGCCATCCACTTAGCTAAGGCCGACTATTTTAACAACACCCTAAACACAAATCTTGGGAGGCCTTCTAAATTTTGGAAAGTCATCAACTCCCTTTTCTCCCCCCCCAATAACAAATCCCCCCCTTCTCCTTCTCGCCCAACGAACTCTATTCTCTGAGCCCCTGATGGTAGCCTCAGAGTTCAATTTCTACTTCACTACTTGTGCTAAGACCTCCTGGTTTCCCTTCCTCCTGTAACCCCACCCACTCCCCAGACAGCTACCCCCCCCACCACCTGGCCAGAACCCTTTCTCCTTCAGACACATCTCACCCATTGTAGCCTTAGATGCCCTTTATTCCCTGAATTCCTCCAAAGGTAAATCTCCCAACGGTCTCGACAACAAACTCCTCTTCCTATCTTCCCCTGCCATCGCTACTCCCCTCGCTGCCCTGTTAAATCTTTCATTCACCACTGAGTCACTCCCCACAGAGTGGAAGCATGCCACCATCCTACCTCTACCAAAAGGAGGTGATCCTACCTCCGCTGCTAACTACCATCCCATCTCCCTCTTCCCCACTCTCACCAAACTCCAGGAACACCTAGTACTATCTCAACTCTCCCACTTTTTCTCTGAAATGAACTTCTTCACTCCATTCCAGTCTGGTTTTAGAAAACACCACTCTACCACCACCTCCCTACTAAGACTCATGGACTTCATCCTCTCTGGGATGGACAAAGGACAAATTACTGCTGTTATTTTCATCGATCTAGCCAAAGCATTCAATATGGTATCCCACTCCCTCTTCCTATCCTGCCTATCAGGGGCTGGGCTATCATCGTGTGCCACAAACTGGTTCAGTGCCTACCTACAAAATAGAACCCAATCTACAAAAATAGCTGAATGCACCTCCCCCCCACTCCCTATTACCACCAGCATTTCCCAAGGCTCAGTCCTTAGCCCCATTCTCTTCTCCATCCTACTCAATGATCTGCCAAAGGCTTGCTCCACTACCTCAATACACATGTATGCTGATGACATGGTCCTCTTTACTTCCGGCCTTACCTATGAAGAAGTCACTTCTAATCTTCAGTCCAACTTCAAAAAAGTACTGGTTCAACTCCAACCGACTATCCCTAAATGCCAAGAAAACAGTCTCTATGTCTTTCGGCACTAGACAGAGACTATCCAGACTTACATCCCCTCTGATCTTCCGTACCCTAAATAACATCATCCTTGAAGGCATGCCCTCCTTTAGGTACCTGGGGGTTTGGCTTGATTGCTACCTTTCCTTTTCCACACACGTGGATGCCATCCTATCAAAACTGCGCCCTAAGCTAGGCCCCCCTATAGAAACCGCACTAGTCTCCCACTTCCTGTGAGATGCGAAATAGTCCAGAAAATGATTCTACCGTCCTTTGATTACTGCAATGTTGTCTACAGCTCTGTCTCTAAGTCCACCTTATCCAGACTGGACCCCCTCTTCAATGCCTTCTGCTGCTTCACCCTCGATGCTCCCCCACACCCATCACTGCGAGCTCTTCCATTCACTGGCCCTTCCATGCCTGAACAACCGGCGCCTACTTCACAGTGCTAAACTTGTTTCTAACTTCTGGCTCGGTTCCCTTCCACACTACCTCGTCTCCTCCTTATCTTCCCTGCCTACCCCCTGTCCATGCCCTCAGGTCTACTGACTCCAGGCTATTAGTAATCCCTCACCAAAGGACCTCCGTAGGCCAATCGGCTTTCTCTTACCTCCTCCCTAAGCTCTGGAATGGCCTGCCGGCCCAAATCCGACATTCTTCCTCCAAACACTCTCTATCCTCTGCCCTCACTAACTTCCTTGCACCTAACTGTACCTACCCCTGACCTCCCCCTGACTCATTCTCTCCCCCTCCTTGACCCCCTCCTCCTTACGCACCTGACTGGCATTTTGGCCTTCACCCAAATGATTGGCTTATACATTGCCCTAAATAACCCATGCACTTACCCTCTCATGACACTTCTGCTATCTCCCTTCTTATTGCAACCAACATCTTCCTTAAGTCTACCCCCTCATCTTTCCCAGTGTTTACTATCCAGACCTGTCATCTCTCCCCTGGTCCCAAGCTCAGATCTCCATTTCTCTCTGCCAACTTGGTGCATCATACTTCAATTCAATCTCTGATTTAGGCACTTATGTAATCACGTATAGTTCTAAATGTGTAATCAAATATGCTATGCCACCCTCCTTGTAGCACATGTACGTACTGTCTCCTCATGTAACAAGTTGTAATTAACCACACTTAACTATGTAACAATTGTTTGTATTGCTCAATTCTAAGTTCAACCTATTGATTGCTGGATGTATACCCTCCTCCCTTGTACCCCCCGGTCGCACTGTGAGATGAGCATCTTTTTGCTCAGTGTTCCTCTCCTGGTGAAACAATTTAAATAAATAAATAAATAAATTATCCTGCTAGGGACACTGGGCAAAGTTTTTTTTCAGGTCTGACCCAGACAAAAAACATACAATAAATACAGACAAAATACAATAAATAAATAGAAACATAGAATTTGATGGCAGATAAAGACCGCTTGGCTCACCTAGTCTGCTCATTTCCCTACCTGATGGATAAGCTGCAGATTCTAGTTAATCAACAGCCTACTTCCTCCTACCCCTCACTAGAATTGCCTTATGCCTGTCCCATACATTCTTAAATTCTCCATTCTGTTCCTGACTCCACAGCCTCCCCAGGAAGGCTGTTCTATGCATCCACAACCCTCTCTGTGAAAAAATACTTTCTAACATTACCTCTGAGCAGTCCCCCTCTGTCTTCAAATTATGACCCCTTGTTCTTGCACATCTCTTCTTCTGAAAGATACTACCCTCTTGTACTTTGTTAATTCCCTTGTGATACTTGAAAGTTTCTATCATGTCCCCCCTCCCTCCTTTCCTCAAGGGTATACATATTAAGCTGCTTTAGTCTCTCCTCGTATGTCTTCTGGTGCAGACCCTGCACCATTTTGGCTGCCCTCCTCTGAATAGACTCCACTCTGTCTATGTCTTTGCGGAGATGGGGTCTCCAGAATTGCATGCAGTATTCCAGATGGGGTCTCACTAACTGTCTGTACAGAGGGATAACAACTTCCTGTTTTCTACTGCTGATGCCTCTACCTATGATTCCCAGTATGCCCCCAGCCCTTTTTACTGCCTTCTCACATTGCTTGCCAACCTTTAGGTCATCTGATATAATTACTCCTAGGTCTCTTTTGATTTTTGTTGTTGTTATTAACTCACCCCCCATTGTGTACTCTTCCTCTGGGTTTTTTTCCCCAGATGCATTGCCTTGCACTTCTTTGCATTGAATCTGAACTGCCACATATTTGACCATTCCTCCAACCTTGCCAAGTCCCCTTTCATTCTTTCCACCCCACCTTGTGTATCAACCCTGTTGCAGATCTCTGTTTCATCTTCAAAGAGACATACCTTTCCTTCCAGGTGCTCTCCAATGTCACTTGTAAAGACATTAAAGAGGACCGGTCCCAGTAACGAACCCTGCAGTACCCCACTAGTTACCCTCCTTCCTTCACTGTGAAGTGCATTTACTATTACCTTTTGTGTCCTGTTGTCCAGACAGTTTTTTATCTAGACTACCACCTTGGGACCCACTCCAAGGCTGGCTAACTTGAATATTAATCTTTTGTGTGACACTGTGTCAAGTGCCTTGCTAAAATCTGGGTAGGCCATATCTACAGCCCCTCCCTGGTCTACTACTTTGGTTACCCAGTCAAATAAATCTATTAGGTTCATCTGACATAACCTTCCTGCTGTGAAACCATGCTTCCTTGGGTCCTGTGCCCCACTGGCCTCTAGGTACTCAACAATTCTTTCCTTCAGAAGTGATTCTATCATTTTCCCTACCACTGAAGTCAAACTAACTGGTCTGTAGTTTTCTGCCTCTGCTCTGCTCCCACTTTTGTGAAGTGAAATCACATTTGCCCTTCTCCAGTCCTCAGGTACCACCCCATCCTTCCATGATTTGTTAAAGAGAGTAGTCAGTGGCATTACTAGTTCTACCCTTAGTTCTTTTAGAATTATTGGGTGAATTCCATCAGGCCCCATTGCTTTGTCCACCCTCAGTTTCAAGAGTTCTTTCAAAACCCTTTCTTCTGTGAATGGTCTGGTATCAACCCACTTATTCAGAGTGTCTCCCTTGTTTGGTTTAGGTACCTCCCCTTCCTGTTCTGTTGTGAATACTGAGCAGAAATATTCATTCAGTATACGTACTTTTTCACTGTCACCCTCTGCCCACATTCCCTTCCCTTTATTAAGTCTCTGTATCCCTCCCTTGGTCTTTCTTTGCTCCCTAATGTACCTATAAAATGTTTTACCTCCCTTCTTAACAGAGTTGGCTATCTTTTCCTCTGTTTGTGCCTTTGCTATTCTGACTGCCTTCCCTGCCTCCTTCTGCTTTAACTGATAACGTTCTCTGTCCTGCTCCTTCTGTGTTTCCTTATATTTCCCGAATGCTATCCTTTTCTCCTTAACCATCCTTGCCACCTCTTTTGAGAACCACAGTGGTTTTTTCTTTCATTTTGTTTTGTTGATTTGCTTCACACAAAGGCTTGTTGCCTCTGTGATGGCTGTTTTGATTATTCCCCATTGTTCTTCCACCCCTCCTTATTGCCTGTTTCCTAGTGCTTTTCAGAGGCACTCTCTCATTTTTCCAAAGTCAGCCTTCCTAAAGTCCAATACTCTTGTTTTGTATGGCTTGACTCTATGACTGTGTTTATTGTGAACCACACTGTTTGGTGGTCACTTGTTCCCAGAAGGCTACCCACTTCTAAATCTGAGATCCTTTCTCCTTCCCCATTTGAGAGTACAAGGTCTAAGATTACTCCCTCCTGAGTGGGCTCCAACACTAGCTGTCTGAGGCATGCCCCCTGTAGGGGATCAAGAATGACCCTGTTCTTGGATGTGCCTGCAGAAAAGGTACTCCAGTTAACATCTGACATGTTCAGGTCCCCCATCAACAATATCTCCCCTGTTTCTGCCATTTTAAGAATGCCTTCTATCATTTCCTTGTCCATTTCCTCCCCCTGAGATAGGAGTCTGTACACAACCCCAATGTGGATTGTGGTGCCATTTCCTGTCTAACAAATAAGCAACAATTCATCAATAATCATCAAACACGACAAGTACAAGTTGTTAATGTAGTAAATATTGTTTTAACCTAAATGTAAACCCTGTATATGAACTGATAGTTCTCAAAATAGGAGACAAGTCATTCCAAAAGCTAGGGGCCTGACATTCAAACAAGTGAGAACCAAATTTGTTTAAGCAGGAGGAGCTACCAGGACTAAACCCTGATTTGATCTTAAGTTAGCTTGAACTTCACAAACTATTATCAAATCAGTCAAAAGAGACAAATCTTTAGCGTATATGACCTGATGGACCATATTACCTAAAGCATACATATATTTAAGTTGAGGTGATAATCAGCCCAGAGATGAATATAGAGAACAATGATGAGTCATAACCGGAACATCCAGAACAAAGTGGCAGATATTATTGTTAGCAACACTTAAGACCTGCCTCTTCCTTGCACCCAATTTATTATACAGAGGGGAGACATAGTACAAGTGTGGTATTAAGATCCCTGTAGCTAATGTTTTCCAGGAATCATAAGACAGATGTGGCTGAAATTTATAAAGCATCTGTAACTTATGATGGATTGTTCTTCTAACCATTTTGACCTGTGAAGAAAAAGTTAGAGGGATCAAGTAAGACCCCCAGATACTTAAACTCAGATACCTGCTGAAGTAAAATATCTTAAGCATCATGAATAGACAAATGAACAATTTCATTAAGCCAAATATAGCTACCAAACACCATAATTTTAGATTTTCCTTACATTCAAAACTATTATATTAGAGGACATCCAGCTGCATAATCTTTGGAACTCAAGTTCCATGACCACATTAATGTGTTCAATAGAGTGCCCCTGACAGTACAAAATCAAATTGTCAGCATAAAGAAGACAATTATTTGAATGAAATACAGAGGGAACCTGATTAATAAACAAGGAAAATAACAGGGGACCAAGCATGGACCCTTGGGGTACACCACACATGATAGGACATGAAGTTGACAAAATAGGGCTAATTGAAACACATTGAGAGTGACCCTGCAAAAAATCATAAACAAGAGCCACCACTGAATCAGTCAGTCCTAAATCAGTAAGTTTATGACAAAGCAGGGAATGGTTTATCAGGTCAAAAGCCCTGGACAGGTCCACAAACACTGACCCAGTAAGCAAGCCACCATTGTAACCATGTAGGATGGTGTTCATGAACCTGACCAGGGCTGTACCAGTCCCTTGACCACATTGGAAACCATGCTGTTCAGTACACAAGACAGCACCCTTTTCCAGAAATTCATTAAGTAGATTAGCCATCCATTTTTAGAGTATTTTACTTAGCAGATTTAAGATGGAAATTGGGCGAAACCTCTCGTCTCAGATGGCATTAGCCATTTTGGGAACAGGCATGACTCTAGCTTGCTTCCATGCCAAAGGAAAACACCAGTTGATATACAAAGATTATACAATGTACAAAGCGGCTCAGCCACATAAAGGTCAGCTGTTTTAACAAACCTTACATCCAGCCCCCCCAACACATTCTCCAGAAGTGTTAGGCAAGGAATAGAGTAACTTCAGGACTTTGGTAGTGGTAATCCACCCAAAGAAAAATTTAGGTGAGGAACCACTTTCCGTATGTCTGTCAGAAATGTCAGACATTAAGTCAAACTGAGTTGAAAAACCATCTTTACAAGAAGACCAATGCCTAGATAGTCAAAAGGGTTTCACATGGCACAACCCACCAATGCACCCCGGCATGATATTCAAAGGGGCATGTTGCACTGCGCAACTCCAGATGTGCCGGGGCGCATTGGTAATGTATGCAGAGCAAGTGTGGGGGCATGCCCATGCATATGCGACAGATACCGATATTCAACCTGGGATGTTGGGTGGCCACCCACCCACCCAGAACACTGTCCACAAGCTCCCTGTCCTGGGAGCCCTGTGCCCCCCCACCCCGTCACCCAATCGTGGGCATCTGTAAAATAAATCCCTGGTGGTCCAGTGGACTGCCTCCCCATTGCCCGATCATGGGCATCTGTAAAATAAATCCCTGGTGGTCCAGTGGACTGCCCCCCATCACCCGATTGTGGGCATCTGTAAAATGAATTCCCTGGTGATCCAGTGGAACCCCCCAGTACCCGATCATGGACATAAGTAAAGAAATGTCCAGACCGACCCAGTGATGCTGAGGGCTGAGGAGCTGGATGCCTTACCTCATGCTGCACCAGGTGACTCATGTTCAGGAATGAGTACGGATCGCCGGAGGTTGGCGGGGAGGAGAAGGATAGAGTGTCTGTTGGACTGCTCTCCTTCTCCAGGGTGGGGGGTTCACTTCCTGATGCCCGATGGCCCCCTGGCAGAGGCTGGGGGTCAGGGCATAGGTTGACAGCATCAGGAGGAGTCTGGGCAGATGCTTAGGGGAGTGGCGTGTGGATGCTTGCACCTCTGCCCCCACTGGCATCATTGCATGCTCATGGCTCCAGTAATGGGAGGGAAGGAGCGAACAAGGAAAAAGGGGGTACCTCTCGTGTGGCTTGATGGCCATCCATGAGTGTTCATCAGGAGCTGGCACCCAAGCTGTATCCTTGAGGGTGGGGAGTTAGGGAGCTCCCTGCTGCCTCACTGTGGAGGGCAAGCTGCAGGGGTTTCAGGGTGCCAGTGGTCCCAGTCGAGATTATGCATTCTTTCACATGATGAGCCAGTGTAGTACAGTATGGTCTGCATGCCCATTGGTCCACACAGTGGACCAATAGGTGTAGAGACTGTACTGTACGCAGTCAGACAGCAGGTGGCCAGGTGTCATGTGGGTGGGGTGCTGCCGCCTGCCACTGACTGAGGGGGTGATTGGTGGTGGGGGGCCTCAGTGGGCAGCTGGGAAGGGGGGTACCACTGGACCATCAGGTTTTCTTTCACTATTTCCACCCATGATCAGGTGCTGGGGGGTTTCACTGGACCACCAGGGACATTTCTTTACTTATGCCCATGATCGGGCACTGGGAGTGATTCCACTGGACCACTGGACCACCAGAGGATTTATTTTACAGATGCCCAGGATTGGGCGATGGGGAGTGGTCCACTGGACCACCAGGGTTTTATTTTACATATGCCCACAATTGAGCAATGGGGGGTGGTCCACTAGACCATCAGGGATGTATTTTACAGATGCCCATTATCTGGTGATAGGGAGTGGTCCACTGGACCACCAGGGAGTTCCTTTCTATGTATGCCCATGCATGGGAGCGGGGACTGCCATGGGACTGCAGGGTGTCTGTCCCTGATGGCTGCAGCCTGGCAGGGCGCCTGGTGCAAGTCACCGGGGATCGGCGCACCACATGCAAATGGGGCCATAATGACATGCAAATGGCTTAATTTGTGCCTTGCATGCATAATGGCCTCATTTGCATGCCCAGTGCTCAATATCATGGACGATGCACCTAGTGCAACTGCACTTGCGCTGGTGCATCCCCCTGCTCCGGTTCTGACACTTGCACTGGCACAGTGCCACTGCACCATGTGCAGTGCATCCACCCTCAGTGCCGTATTCAATGGTGCTGAGCCATGGCACAGCACCGTTGAATATTACCAGGTTCATGCCCTGGGGCAGCCCAGTTGTGCTGCGCATGGGCTTGCGCCCCTGCCTTGTGCAGTCTGAATATCCAGGCCCAAGAAATCAAGCTAGAAACATCAAAAGAACAATGATTTCACAAATTGTCCATCTCTAGAGGGTCAGTACTCAATGTCTCAGAAACTTGAAGAGAAGTAAGTAATACTTTAGCTTTAGGAGAAATAAGAGAATTTACAGTATCACAGAAGTTTTTTTGGTCAGAAGTCACACCCTCCATTTTGTGTTAAAAAAAATGAATCTTAGCCTTCGTTATCTTTTTGCTTAATAAATTCCTAGCTGCCCTATACTCCTGTAAAAGTATCTGAGAGGGGGATAGTTTCTAAGCCTGCCAGGCTACCTTTTTTTTGCTTTATGAAGGCCTTTAAGTCATTTGTGAACCATTGATGTTATACCCCTCTAACACATTAAGTACAGAGAGGAGACAGTTTATTTTGGATGATCAATAATTGTTGGCAGAAAAAATCAACAGCACAGTCTGGATCCTGTATAGATTTCAAATGGAACCATTCCAAATTCCACAATTCACCAATCAAAACATCAGGTTGAATGCCTTTGAAATCATGAAATTTAACTAGTCTAGATGGAATCTTACTTCGCTTAAAGTTAAGAACACCAAAAGTGACCTGATGGTCACTCACTGAGTCAGCAAGAACACCAACATGGGATACAATATTAACTTTGTTGGTAACAAACCAATCTAAAAGTGAATGGTTCGTAGGACCTATATTTAACCTGGTAGGTTCCTTAATGAGTTTAAACAACTTATAGGAATTTGGAAAACATTCGAGCCTGCTATCAAATTTCTCCCAGTTTAAATTAAAATAGCTCACTATGACAAAGTCACGGTTAACAATAAAGGGGGCAGTTTTATCAAGAAAATCTTGTAATCCAGATTTACCACATTTAGGGGGGATTATAAAGAGCCCCAACTACAATGTCTTTAGAACCTAAAAGCAGATCTAATAATATCCAATAATTATTTTCCTCAAAATTCAAACTAGAATAAAGTACCGTGGCCTCCAAGTGTTCCAAATAGTAAACAGCCACCCCTCCACACAATTTGGTACCTTTTTGATCAGACCTCAGAATCTTGGTTCCATGTTGTAGAGGCGACAGGAATGTTGGCGACCTCCCCTACAGCAACACATGGTCATCGACATCCCTGACTCGGCCAACTGCAGTCCCCAACTGGAAAATTCACTGACACACTATCGGTGTTCATGCGGGTCTATAACCCCCACACACCCCTCTCCCTCCACATAAGTTCGAACCGGGGTGGATCTCAGGGAAGCGACCAAACTCTGAGTCAATGACTCTGGCATCGCTCCAGCAACGGGTTGTTGTTGCTATAACAGTGTCTCTGTAAGAGTGTTGCTGTTACAACGGTATATCCAGAATCTGATATCCAGGCAACAGACACATACTATCTGGTATAGAGGGTTTCAGCCAAGACTCAGCGACTACCACCATATCTGGTTTATACAAAGTCATAAGAGACTCAACATTAGTCAGTTTAAGGAACAAGCTTCTAGTATTTAGATTTAACATTTTAAATCCATGAGAAAGATACCAGTCTGGGACAAGTGTTCCCTCTGTAGGGAGTAAGGAGTACATAGGCTGGGAAATATATATCATTTTGTAAAACATATTGTTATAGCACTGAAGGTCTTAATGTTTATGATGTTAGAAAATAAATGTCACAGGATAGGTGTAATACTGTATAAATGAGTGAAACATTTGTTCATACTAGGGAATTTTTCTTTATACCCTCATATTTCCATATATCAAACATTTCTGGTTTATAGTTTTTAACTTACAATACTATCAAATTTTAAAATGTGCTTATGTGGGTATTAAATGTAATGGTCTTGCTTTTAATTAAGAATGTATTCATATAACACGTTCATTCATTATTTAAGCTAGTGGGACATTCTGTTCAAATATGCATGTTATCTGCTTCTGCTAACATTAGACTTGGGAAAGTTTTTCAGTAGTAGCTAACTGGTAGAATCTGGTTTGTCATTTCAATGTCTGTTGTATTTTAAAAAGGTTTTTTTATGTGTGATCTGGCCGTTAATAGAATGTGATTCTCTAAACAACTGGCATACACTTCTGAGAAAGGACTTATTTGGTCCAAAAACTTAAGCACTGTTTTCTTTTTGTAACATCTATATTGGTCCAATAAAAAGTATCAAATTATTTACTTCTGGATCTGTTCATACAAGTACCAATACAGCAACTAAACTAATTCTGTATTACATTTAAGAAAATAATACTAATACTATGTAAAACTTATATTATTAACAGTAATGGTTTCTGTTTCTCAACAGGTACAGGCAGGTACCACATGTGTTTTAAACAGTTAAGTGATGAAGAAGAAGCCAGGAACACAAAAACAGCACCAGGCCAGAACACAGGGCAGCCAGTCAGAGAGAGCCAGTCAGCCAGCTACCACCCCCACCTACTACAATCAGGGGAAAACCAGAAGTAGTCTACCAGCACTGAAATTAATATGGTTAAGGCACATTTACCACATAATGTGACAGAATGCCCTGCCCACTGAGCTAAAGCTTTTACCCCACTAAGCGAGTACAGGGAGGAAGATAACAGATGACTGACTTCTTGGGGGGGGTCGCACAGTATGCAAGAAGTGGCATTGGTGCACTGATAACTGACTGGCAGATTTTATATTACACACACACGCACAATTACTTCACACACCACTTATGCTAAGGGTGATGCTGCAGGTACTGCTGCTACCCATACAGATACAGGGACCTTGCCTGACATAACCCTCTCTGACACAGTAGTTTCTCCCTTCAAGGATTTTTCAAGGATTTTTTTTTTTTATTTATTACACATGATGTGATGGAATGCCCTACTCACTGAGTCAAAACTTATACCCCTCTGAGTGAGCACAGGGATAAAGATGACAGATGACTGACTTCTTGGGGGGGGGGTCACACAGTATGCAAAAAGTGGCACTGGTGCACTGATGACTGGTAGATTTTATATTACACACACACACACACACACACACTTATTTCACATACCACCTATGCTAAGGGTGATACTGCAGGTACTGCTGCTATCTACACAGATATAGGGACCCTACCTGGCATAACCTTCTCTGATACAGTACTTTTTCCCTTCAAGGATTTTATTTTATTTTTTTTATTTATTCCACGTGATGTTATGGAATGCCCTGCCCACTGAGCCAAAGCTTATGCCAAACTGAGCAAGCAAAGGGAGGAAGATGGCAGATGACTGATGACTTCTTTGGGGGGGATCACACAGTATGCAAGAAGTGGCACTGGTGCACTGTCAACTGGCTGGCAGATATTATTTTACACACACACACACACACAGAATTTATTTCACACACCACCTACACTAAGTGCAGTGCTGGAGGCACTGCTGCTACCCACACAGATTCAGGGACCCTGCCTGGCTTAACCTTCTCTAATCCATTACTTTTTCCCCTTCAAGGATTTTTTTTTATATATATTCCACGTGATGTGATGGAATGCCCTACCCACTGAGCCAAAATGTATACCCCACTGATCGAGCATAGGGAGGAAGATGGCAGATGACTGACTTCTTGGGGGAGGTTACACAGTATGCAAGAAGTGGTACTGGTGCACTGATAGTGATGACTGGCTAGCCTAGCAGATTTTTTATTACACACACACACACACACACACACACACACAGATTGTACACAATAAAAAATAAAATAAATCCCCACTGAAGTGGCTGAGCCCAGGCAGGAGAACTGAGTGATTTGACTTGTTGGTGGTGGTGGTGGGCAATTGGGCAAACAGCAAGAAGACTAACTGGGAGTTGTGTGGTATTGGGTGGCACACTGGCACAGTTCAACAAATTTCACCCCCTCTGCTAGACTGCTACTCCAAAAAATAAATGGGCAGTCTGGCTTTGGTACTTAATAGTGAAGTCTCTCTTCAATCTCTTGTTCTCTGCTTTCTTCTCTGCAGCACTTTGTCTTCAAGTTCTTTCTCACAACAAATTGCCCCAGTCTCCTCCAAGTTCCTCCTCCCCTCTCTGAGTCTCCTCTCCTCTCCTAACAATAACAACTCCCTTCCCCACCTCAATCCCTGACTACCACACCCAGTCCTTGGCTCAATTCAGTTCTGAGTCCCTGACTCCCAGTCCCCTAATCCTCACCCCCAACTTCCCTTAACTTGTTTTCTTTTTGTTTAGTACTATATGTTATATATATCTATATAAATACTATATATATATATATATATATATAATATACAATATGTATATATACATACATATATATATACACACATATATATATATATATATACATATACATATATATATACACTCTATGCAAAAAACTTCATTAATGCATCAGTTAGGAGTATTCTACAGTGAAAAAAGTGAGGAAATTTGACATTAGGGTTTCAACCCCTTGCACCCCACCCCCAACTTGGCCTCATCAACAGGCATCAGGATGTGCGTTAGGGTCATCAGCCCTAACTCTCACCCCATCCCGTATGTAAACAAGCTGAGGTGGTGCAGTGTAGGAGAATGGGGTGAGAGTTAGGGCTGAAGACCCCCAACACACAGCCCGATGCCTGTTGGTGAAATTTTCCTATCTATTGCATTATAAAAAATCTGGCCATCTTGTCCTGCATTCACGATCAAAGATGGCAATCAAAGAATCTCATGATCAAAGAATTTGCAGACTCATGAACAAAGAATTAAACATGCTATAAATCAAAATATTTAATGAATTCCGGTAAACCACCACCACCATGGTTTGACAGAATGAAGCCCCCTGAGCAAAACCCACCATCCTATGGCACCCCTGGGCTGAGAAAATAGAATTTTTATCTGGCCATCTTGTCGTTCCCTCATGATGCACGATCGCGTTTAAAGAATCTCGCGATCAAAGAAATTGCAGGCCCGCGATCAAAGAATTTGCAGGCTCACGAACAAAAATAAAAAGTTTATAATTTAAAAATTAAAATAATTGCTGCAAACCACCACCATGGTTCAACAGAATGAATCCCCCTGTGCAAAACACACCCTCATTTGACTTCCTAGGGAACCCCTGGGCTGAGAAAATTGATTTTGTAATCCAGCCATCTCATCCTGCCTCATGATGCATGATTGCAATCAAAGAATCTCATGATCAAAGAATTTGCAGGCTCATGATCAAAGAATTTGCTTGCTCGTGAACAAAGATCGAGGGACGAGACGGCCAGATTTTAAAATTACTTTTCTTAGCCCAGAGGTTCCCTACAAAATGAAGCTGGGTTTTTCTCAGGGGGCTTCATTCTGCCCCATCTGAATAACAATAATACTGTATTAAATATCCCTGGTAGTCTAGTGGCCTCCCCATCATAATAAACAATATTATCATGTGTAATGTCCTGGTAGTCAAGTGCCCCCCCATGTGTATGTTTTTTCAACTCTGGTAGTCTAGTGGTCCCCCCGAGTTGTATAAAATTATTATTACTGTTAATATCCTGGGTAGTCTAGTGGCCCCCCCAATCTGTATGAAATAATACCCATTGTCATTGTACATATCCCTGGTAGTCTAGTGGTCCCCTCCATCATAATAAAATAAATCATCGTTTTGTATTTCCTGGTAGTCTAGTGGCTAACCCCCACTAGCCATAACAGCCCACCCAGCACCCCACCTTCCCAGCCAGCGACTGGCACAGCCAACCTCTCACCTCCACGGCCAGCAGCTGACTGTCTGCATTATGAGTGCTAATGCAAAAGGCTCTGAAAATATTTCTCAAGCGCCTCTTTGCATTACCAATAAGTAATGCAGACAGTCGACAGCTGGCCGTGGAAGTAGAAGAGTGGGCTGTGACACTCGCGAGTTGGGGAAGAGTGGAGGAGTGCTGGGTGACCTGTTACCTGCGAGGGGGTCACTAGACTACCAGGAAATACAAATGATAATTTATTTTATTAAGATGGAGAGGGCGCCTGTCAGACTACTAGAGACCTGCTCTTCTGTGACAATGGATATTATTCAGCAGATGAGAGACACTAGACACCGAGGCAAGTAATAGTAATAATGTTTATACAACTGGTCTCACTGGAGCACCGAGATGAACAAAAATACACGCCCAGAACACTGTCTGCGACATTACACATGATAATATTATTATTACAATGAAGTACCGATACTTAAAACAGTATTAACTGTTGTGGTAGGTCAGAGACAGACAAGCCCCACAGGCAAAACCCAGCCTCATTTATTAGATTTGTAGGGCCCCCCTGGGCTGAAAAAATAATTTTAAAATCTGGCCATCTCGTCTCTTGCTCACGATGCACGATTGCGATCAAAGAATTTGCAGGCTCATGATCAAAGATCGTTAGAGAGCCGCGAACAAAGATTTCAAAAGCTCAGAAGTCTATTTTTAGACTGATTTGGATGCAACCAAAGGCATGGCTCGATAGATTGGGGTCCCCTGAGTAAAACCCACCCAAGTTTTACTTCAGAAGTGACCCTTGAGCTGAGATATTTGTGTTTTTCTGATCGGAAAATTTAAAACAAGATGGGGTACCTCGCAATCAAAAATTTTAAAAAAATCCTTGGGGGACAAAGATTCTTGAACCTCAAAGCTGCAAATTCTTTGATCGCCAGGCAGGACCAGATGGCCAGAACCCCATTCTTTGTTTGCAAAACATACATATAAATTTTCCCTTGGACTTATAATGGGAAATTAAAAGTGGCATAACCTTTGAATACCTTAATATTTTTTCACCAAACAAAAAGCGGCATGTTCAGCTACGAAAGCTCTTTCAAATGAGCCATCTTGCAGAGTGGCACACCACACAACGGCCATGCAGGGCCACATCCAAAATCCCAAAAGCTGCCTCCAAAAATGGATAATTTTGCATTTTTCAGCATTCTCGTATGCAAACATCGTAAGTCTGACTGAAACGCAATCTGGCAAATCAAGAGACCTATCATGCCCCACCACACATTCCAAATTTCAGGCAAATCCATTGAATGGGTCCAAAGTTATTACTGCCCAAACTTTTGACTTTAGCAAGCAAGTGACTGCTGAACCCTAACTATAGTGCTGCGACCGTGCCACTACACATACACACATACACACATACACATATATATATATATATACATATATATATATATATACACATATATACACACATATATACACACACATATACACACACATATACACACACACACACACATATATATATATACATACATATATATATATACATACACACACACACACACACACACACACACACACATATTCATTGCAAAAAACTTCATTAATGCATCAGTTTGGGTTGCTTATATAGTGACAAAAGCTAGGAAATTTGATGTTAGGGTTTCAACCCTAACTCTGAATCCCTCCCCAGTGTTTTGTGGGGCAGGACACCAACATGCTGTGCAACCATGTATGATGGCCTGTACATGAACTGTATAGCTCCATGCAGATAGTACAGTTGTAATCATAAGTCATGGTAGGATTGCATGGTGAGTTGGGCCCTGTTTTTCCATCCTTCCATTGATATAGAGCAACACTCTACATATGTCACAGAGGGACCACGGGGTGATTTGTACCCTGTCATACTATCCCTGCATTAACATAGTACAACACTATTTATGTGTCACTGTGTCCATATGTCACAGTGTAACCTGTTGGTTGTTCAGATACTGCTCTCCCATCCCCCATCAAGAGGATGTTAAAGATCCCATGGCACTTATCGAAAAGAGTAGGAGTATTTCCTCAGTATCCTGGCCAAATTTCCCTCATTCACTGAAAAATGCCAACAGCTTAATCTGGTTCAAGGTCAGTTGGCATTCTCTATATCCCCTTCCCCTGGGTCATGCCTGAAAATATGCAGGATTTGTCTAGTGCACTTACCCGGTCAACAAAAACTAAATAAATAAATATACGTACAATGCATTCTATAGTTCACACTATCCATATGTTACAGTGAGAGTACAGGGTGCTTCATATTCTGCTGTCCAATTCCTCCGTCATCATACTACACCACAATACATATGTCACACTGCCTATATGTCACAATGACAAAAATGCAACATACGGATAGTGTTACACATGGATTGTCTTGTACTGTTTCAATAGATGTATGGTAGTGCATGGTCCAAACTACCCTGTGTTCACACTGTGACATATGTACAATGTGACATATGGATAGTGTTGCACTATCTTGATGTAGAACTAGGAGGGCAGTGTGCCACAGTGACATATAAACAGTGTGTTCTATGGATTCTGACATACTATGTCAATCTATGGATGAGAGTGCATGGTTCAAAAGACAGGACACTCCCAGTCCCACATTGATATAATAGAACAGTGTCTTTATGAAATGTTGGGAACATTGTTGGTCCATGTAGGTACTGCAACAGTCTGCATAGATCAGGTGTGGAGTGTGGAGTTATTCACAGTACAGTCACATACCTACATGCAGTCACATCCCTACAAGTAGATAGTAGAAGAGTGTACATAGCTAACAGCAGAACCACATGATACTTCACATCCTGTGCTTCCATACCTCCATCCACACAAAACAGTATGTATATATATATATATATATATATATATATATGTCACAGTCACACAGTAGGTTGGTTTACACCCTGCATTCCTATCCCTCCACAGGTGGACATACACTGTGTATCCATCTGTGGAAATATAAGAGAGTGTGGCCCATATACTTCAATGCATCAAGTTATGAGCAGGTGTAGCATAATAGTATGAAACAGTCATAACCATCTCATATTAAAGAACTTTCACCAAAAAGGTTCTACATAGCCTTCTTAATACCTACCCGTATCTTTGCACAGCATGTGGGTGTACCCCTCCAAGACACTGGGATGGCAGCAGAAGTGAAACAGTTGCTGAAAGATGATGATGGATGCCTCTTGTGGTATGTTTACAGAGTAGTATGTTCCTTCTGTTATATTATGGTGTTTATTTCTGATTGGTTGTGTTGTGTTGTACTATTCCCTGCTTGTATGTGTGTTGTGTATGTGTGTGTGGGAAGGGATTCAGAATTAGGGTTGCAAACCCTAATGTCAAATTTCCTTGCTTTTGTCACGGTGTAAGCAACCCTAACTGATGCATTAACAAAGTTTTTTGTAATGAATTTCCTTACTTTTTGAAAAAGTGTAATATTACTAGTAAATAACGTGTTGGTGGGAGTGTGGGGCCATCAAGTTGCCCATTTCTGCATAATAATATGCATCTGTGGGAGCACGGGCCCTCTGGGCCCTGCGCTGCCACTTACACATAGCTACAGAGCCATACAGCAGCCCTATATGGCAAGGAACCCTTATAACACTAATTTTCAGCTATCTCAGGAACTGTAACAACTAGAAACAAAAGTCAAGTACCATTGTAACCATGATGGTGAGTACTGCATGCAGCAATAATAACCAAAACTGTATCTTACATCATTTATGAGATATGGGCACTGAAAAGCACTGGACAGGCACTCTTTGAACCCTTGTGATATCAATTTGCCAATATCTTATTAACCATGCAACCCACAAAATAAATTCCACTGCAGGTGTAGTCTGTGGTTTCCAATCTTGTTCCTATGACTTAGATCACTTAAAGGTGCTCTAAGCCATTGGTAGCAAAAAGTCTGTATCTCGCTTCATTTCCGAGATATGGAAGCCGAAAAGCACAATGGGCATCACAATGTTATCCTATGGGGAACAAACTCAATTTTGGAATGGCATATCTATGGAACCCCTTAATTCCCCAAAACCTAAACAGCATAATTCACACTTGTAGGGCATCCCCTCAATATCCTGAAAATTGCAAGTCAAAAGACTGTACTGTTCATTAGCAATGCGATGGTAACATTTTTACATCTTTAAAATTCCTAGTCCATGAGATAGCAACATTTTGGGCTGTCTGATAAATCCCTGTCCATGAGGTAGCAAAATTCTAGTCTGTGAGGGAACATCTGGTCATGCCAGGAAGGCCATCTGGTCATGAAATTCAGGGCACCTGGCCACACAATGACGGACAAGACTCATGGACCAGGATCATCTCGAGGACCGAGATTTTGTCAGCTCATGGACTAGGATCATTAGTGAGTCATGGTCAAAGAATTTAAACATTTTAAAAATATATTTTTTTATGAAAACCAGCCAAACAAAAGGCATGGCTTTGTAGAGGGTGCCACCCTGAGCAAAACCCATGCCTCATTTGGCCCTAAAGTCACCTGTGGAGAAAGCTACCACATTTTGTTAGCAAGAAAAACTGAAAACAATATGGCGACTCGCAGACAAGAAATTTTTCTGGCAAACTAGGATTTTTTTAGTCCACGAGGTAGCAAAATCCTAGTCTGTCAGCTTAATCCTGATCTGCGAGGGGACATCTGGTCATGCCATCAGGGACATCTGGTCATGAAATTCCAGCCATCTGGTCATGCAATGATGGACAAGGCTCGCAGACCAGGATCGGCTCTTGGACCAGGATTTTGTCAGCTCATGGACAAGGATTGTTAGCGAGTTGCTGTCAAAGAATTTAACATTTTTAATAAGCTAATTTTTCACCAAAATGGGCCACACCAAATGCATGGCTTTGTAGAAGGTCACCCTGAACAAAACCCATGCATCATTTGGCCCAAAAGTCACCTGTGGAGAAAGCTGTGACATTTGTTTGGCTGAAAAACTGAAAACAAGATGTCAGCTCATGGACAAGGAATTTTTCTGATGGACTAGGATTTTTTTACAATCTTAGTCTGTGAGCTGACAAAATCCTTGACCATGAGACCATTTTTAGTTCATCAAAAATACATATAAATTTTGGAGTGAACTAAGCATGCACAGAACTCGAAAATCAAAAATGTAATAACTTTCGAATGGATTAATATTTTTGTACCAAATGAATGCTGGATTGTTCCTTAAACCAAGCTCTGTCTATGTTCAAAATTTCAGACCAAAAGACAACACGGTGTGGTTGCAGCACCATGAGCAAAAAACATGTCAAAAGTGGCGAAAAACACATTTTTGGTGTTTTGCTGTGCAGAAACCATAAGTCTGACTAAAACACAACTCGGTAAATTAAGAGATATACTATACCAGACCACACATTCTAAATTTTGTGCAAATCCGTTGAACGGTTGCAAAGTTATTAACTCGCATAAATTGAGGTTTAACATTAAAGTGCCTACTCAACCCTAACCATAGGGGCACAACAGCACCCCTATAATATATATATATATATATATTCTTTCATATTTTTAGAGTGAACTTCTTCCTCTGTTGCCCACAGGACAAAAACCCCTCACAAGCAGCACAAGTCAAGCACACAGAATCTGACAGCTCGGAGTAGCCTATAGAAGCTACTGATCCTTTTCTGTCCCAGTTCCTCTGTGCAGCTTTAAGGTGGACCTACAGTGTGTTGAAATACTTGATACTGCATTTGACTGTCTGAACACCTTGGTCCTAGTGTGCACTTGCTTTGAGAAAGGGTTAAACAGCAGGATGCAGTGTGTGTTATATGGCATACTAATATTATGCCATTGCCCCTTTACTTTTTGCAGTATTTTTTCCTGAAAATGTATTTTTTCCACTGCTTATCAATATAAGCCTGGACCAGACAAATCCAAATCCTTTGCAAAAACAAGTCCAAACTTGTCCTGGATTTAGCACATCCAAAACCAAATCCAAATCCACCGCGGGTTTCTGCATCCCCAAATGTTACTTAACAGAAGACTCTAAAATATCCTATGCACACATGAGACAATTATTCATAGATGGTACACACAATGCCCTTGCTTTGTGATTAATTCAGTATAGGGGGAAAAAGGAGAGACTTGAATGGAGTTATTTTACTACATGAACATAATCAAGTTTTTAATAAAAAGAGCAATACATTTTTTTTCCAGTTTGTAATTATAATCATAAAGTTTCCAGAGATTAGGAATGTTGGTTGTTCTTCTCTTTTAGTTTTAATTAGACACATATTTTTGCTAAAATAATGCCACTTATAATGCATGTTTTCTTAATTAATGATATTCAGTGATCTGAGTTGATAAGACCCATTATAGTTAAAGTAGAGGTGACAGTCAGTTAAAGACAGGTGTGGAAGTCAGTCATGCTAGCAGAATCTGGGTCCAGTAATTGAGTAATTGGGGATATGAGTATGAGAAATGCATTAGGTTACCAGAGCATTTGGTCATTTTGGACAGATATTAGAAATGAATTTACTGATATAATTTACCTAGGCTGTATATAATAGGTAGGCACTATGCAGCAAATTAAACTGAATTTGTTAAAAGTTGTAATTGTTTTGCTTTTTGTTTGCTCGGCAGTGGGTATTTTGGATGATTGTATGACATTCTTCTTCTGTGATGTGGCACTCTAGATCTTGTTTACATTTAACACTTTGGGCAGCCAAATATCTAAGAGAATGATTAAATAATTATATTTTAAAAGTTACAAATACATTTGGTTTATCCCACTTATTCAAAATGTCAGTTCAATTTTAGATAAGCATGGTGATACAAAGGTGCTGTAAATCTTGGGAACAGTGATAGAAATGAGTGTGGTATAGACTGTACTGATCGCAAAGTTCCTTAAAGGTTTTGAATATGTTGTTAGCTTAGCACTGACCTATTCTGGGATCTGACCGTGCCAGGTTATTAAATTATCTTGGTTTGCGTTCACAAAATGTTTGCTCTAGCAGCAAATTAGTACCTGAAGCAAACTGTAGGTATATTGGAACAGGCTTGTCACATGTTGCCAGTGTTAAAAGAATGTTCCAATGTATCCACCTTGTTATATCCTCTTGAGCAGTGTCTGTAAATAGGCACCTCTACGTCTACTGAGTAATGATTATTTTGTAATTTCTATTGTAGCAAACTGTACACTTGCTATCTTGCTATGCATATCACCTTGTTGTAACATCCAGGGTCATGTCTGAAAATAGGCATTTCTATGTCTAGCACACCTTACCCAGTTATCAAAAACAAAATAAATAAATAAATAAATATAAGTTGAGGGAAACAGAAACTAATCAGTTATCTGGCCAATAGGAAGCTAAAGGGATGACAGGAACAACTGAACTATTAGGGCTCATAAACTGTGATCGCTCCTGTGGAGCAATTTTCCATATGCAGCCTTCCCCATATAAATGACCCAATAGTATAGGTAAAATGTTATAAGCCTCAATACAGGCTTGGAGCAAACAGAGATTGTGCTCCTCAATGACCATTCAAGATATAATACATCATTTCCCTGGTAATCTAGTGGGCCCCCACCCCTTGTTCATTGTTTCAATCTTGTTTAATATACCCCTTATTTGTCTAGTAGGCCACCTACCTGATCATCTGTTGGAGTAATATAACCACCATCACTGGTAGTCCAGAGAGCAGCTGTCCCATGATCACAGGTCTGAGTAATATAACAGCCATTATTGGTAGTCCATTGCCCCCGGCCCCTGTTAACTGGTACAAATAATGTAGCAATCATTAATGGTAGTCCAGCAAACCCCCTGCCTCTCAATCGCTGGTCCAAGAAATGTAACATGCAACATTAGCAGTTCAGCAACCCGCTACACCCCATTTCCATTTGACTCCCTTCTGATGGCAGCTGGCAATAACCAACACTCACCACCACCGTTAGTCACTGTCTGCAGCACTCCTGAATGAACAGCTGCCATACATGCACATGGACGTAGTATGAATTTCACTGATTCCAGAGATCAAGACATATTTATGATAACGTACACTGGCATGCCACCAAACCTGTGGACTTCCTACAGTAGATACCACCCCTCATTGTGGGATGGCATTTAGGATGCCCCCCTGGGTTTAGTGATATGCTGCCTTACAGTGTCATACATATGACTCTATCCCTGGAATCAGTAAAAGTCATACTAAATCTGCAAACATACATAGTAGGTATTCATTTGGACTTACTCAAATTTGCAGTGGCTGTGTTAATGTGTGGCTAATTGTTCTGAATCTGTTGGTTGCACTGCCACGCTCTGATGTAGTGAAGTAGTTTACTTGCAGTGTTCGAATTATTATTTAAGATAAGATTAAACTCATTACCAATGACAAATGAAGAATTGCAATTGGCTCAATGTAAGAAAAGCTTTAAGAAAAAGTTAGATTATTATTTTTATTTGGACCATATATAGATGACATTGTAATTGGCTAGCCCAAAATGATACACATAGCTGTGGAAAATGCCATTGGGGCATGAAAAACTACTAGTTAGTTTAATGGATAGAGTTCCATATTTAAAAAAATATAGCTGTCCTATGTGAATTTTGTTGGAAGGGAGAGAGTATTCTCTGGTCCCACAACATGCAGATCCAAATTCTTACCGAGCGCAATGAGTTTCCAGTAATAAAAGACAGTTGGTGCCCTGATGATTGGCATAATCCAGTACTTTTTTAGTAGTAGTAGTAATTGTAATAGTAACAGGGATTTTTTTGCAGCACTAAGAAGGGCTGAATTAATACTAAATTACAAAAAAGAAAACACATCTAGGCCTTAAGTCTGCAACACACTTCACAGTTAACATATAAACACAAAATACAAAGTATGTTTAGTTCTAACACTTAACAATAATAGCTAAGTCACATATCCTGAAAAGGCACAGTCTAATGCTTCAGTAACTAGTTAACAAGTTACACAGCACCTTAATATTGCAATAATACTGAAAAGTATTACCCATTTCAATTTGACTGATACACATAAGGTAAGATCACATAATATTGCTAAGTCCAAATGACATTAAATTAAACCTTATGTATGTGAAAGAAAACATCAGAACACATATACGTGACACTGACTAACACATCAAAAGCTAACCAGCACTTGCACAATTCTTTCATATTGCACAAATATCAAAAATGTATTTCCCAGTTCAGTTGAACGATATATGGAGAGCCCAGAAAGAGAAGGGAATCCAAATTCACTGACAGCCCATGGTATACAGCTGAATAAGTATATTTTCATTTTCCCTTTATGTGTTTCAAATTTCTTTTTATTTCTGGTTGTATAACGTCATTTTTACTTAGTCCCAGAAAGTCCCTGCAGTTTACTATCTGGTAGTTGAATAAACTTCAAAAAAATCCTATTTGCATAACTCTTCTCTTCTCTCTTCTAACATTTCTAACTCCAAGATACTTCCATTTGTGTATGACTCCTCATTCATTATAATCCTGTAATTTTAGTCACTCTTTGAAGTGACTCTATCATCACACTTTCTTTCTGAGTTAACCCTGAATGACACACTGGACATCCATATGCTTTAATAAGTCTAATTGGTGTTTTGCATACAAATGAAAGTCATGCTAAGACAGCTCTGCTTTCTTTACTACAAGGGTACAGAAGGTGGGTCACAGGAACTGACAGCAGGAGCTGCTTGAGTAAATTAAAGTCCTAAACAAAGAAAAAGCAGGGCTACATGGTATCCAACAAAACATGAACCGAAAACCTTGGCATTAGGTTTATAAAAAAGTTTATTACAGGTGTATACTGTAGCAGCACTTGTGCCCACTAACTGCCAATGTTTAGAACAGTTACGACCTCATGAATCATTCCATGCTGTCACTTGCTGCTCAGAAATATTCGGTAGTCATTTTGTTCCCATTCTGGGAAGTTGCCCTGTCAGCCACCCATATAACTTTCTTGGGGGTCAAGATTTCTGAGCTAATGCTCAGTCTACAGGCAGTGTCCTATTGATTCCCTCTGAGGCCCAACAGTTTACTAGCATCAGCTGCTCTCAAATCAAGGCATGTAGGGACAGGCACCAATGATTCTCCCACTGTGCAGAATTCAGCAGACAGTTGAGAAACCTTAGGCAATACTGTAGCGATAGTTGCAAACTGACCCCTGAATGACCTTCCACAGACTCGTGGCATTCAGATTCCAGAGAGAGGCACACCTCCTCCCACATAGCCTGTAAGTGCAATTTCTTTTCCTGTAACTTAACAGAGGGTGCTGTGTCAGCTCTGTCAAGATTCAAAGTATACACTTCCACGCAAACAGCAGAATCCACATCTTGCTGCAAAACCATACCAGAGGCCTCCTGATTTACAGTACATGGATAGAGAGGAAGACTGGCTTCTCTTTCCAAACAGCTGCATCTTCACCACTGTCCACCCTGGGGTCCGACATCTTGCTTGTGAGAGCAGCAGCACCCTCCGCAGCAGGAGTAGGGAATACCCTTGATGTCCTAGCCAAATTTTTCCCATTCATCAATAATACCAACAGTAGCTTAATCTGGCTCAAATTTAATTATCTTACATCTGTATTCCCACCCTCCCAGGGATACGGCTGCTAATCTGAAGGTGGACAAATACAATGGGGTTAGATGGGGTGCATCCAAGGGTATTGAGAGCACATAGAGAAATACTGGCTGCACCTCTTACAGTTCCATTTAACAACTCATTGGAAAAAGTAGTAGTTATGAAGGACTGGAGGAGGTTTGATGTAGTCCCTATACACAAAAATGATAGTAGGGAGGAGCCTGGGAATTATAGGCCAGTCAGCCTGACATCGGTGGTGGGAAAGTTAATGGAATCAGTTCAGATGGAAAGGATTGTGAAATATCTAGAATCCAGTGGGTAAAGAGACCCAAGGCAGCATGGTTTCACAGGGGTGAGGTCACTTCAAATGAATCTGATAGATTTTTTTGACTGGTTGACCAAGTAATGAGATCAGGGTGGAGCAGTGGATGTAGCCTATGTAGATTTCAGTAATGTTTTCAACACCCTTCCACATAGGAGGCTAGCAAGCAGGCAGGGTAGCTTAGAAGTAGGTTCAAAGGTGGTAAACTGGATAAGAAATTGTTTAGATGATAGGCAGCAGAGGGTGGTGGTAAATGGAGTTCACTCCAAGGAAAGGAGAGTGACCAGCAGGCTGCCTCATGGAACAGTGCTGAGACAGGCCCTCTTTAATGTCTTAATAAGTGGCATTGCAGAGGAACTGAAAGGGAAGGTCTGCTTCTTTGCAGATGGCACCAAAATCAGCAATAGTGTTAACACTCTAGGGGTGGAAGAAAGGATGATCAGGGACCTGAGAAAACTAGAGGAGTGGTCAAAGATTTGGCAGCTGGGTTTCAATGTGAAGAAGTGAAAAATAATGCATTTGGGGCACAGAAACCCAGGGATGGAGTACAAAATATGTGGAATGGTATTGACAATAATCCAGCAGAAAAGAGACCTGGGGGTAATAATACTGGATGACCTAAAGGTGGCCAGGCAGTGCAACAAGACAGTATGGAGGGCTAGTGGGATGCTTAGATGCATAGCGAGGGGTATCACCAGCAGAAAGAGGGAGGTGGTGTTGCCTCTGTATAGATCACTGGTAAGACTCAACCTAAGGTACTGTGTGCAGTTCTGGAGACTACATCTCCAGAGAGACATAGGCAGAGTGGAGGTGGTCCAGATGAGGGCAACTAGAATGGTGCAGGGTCTGCATCAAAAGCCCTACAAGGAAAGACTAAAGGACCTCAATATGTACACCCTGGAACAGAGGGGGGCAAGAGGGGATACAATAGAGACATTTAAATACCTCACAGAGGTAAATAAAGTACAAGAGGGAAGTATTTTTCAGAAGAAAGGGTGCTCAAAAAAAAGGGGACCTGCTATGAAGCTGGAGGAGGGTAGATTCAGGAAAGATGTGAGGATGTATTTCTCCACAGAGAGTGGTGGATTCTTGGAACAGCCTTCCAGCAGAGCTGGAGGGACAAAAACAGTGGTGGGGTTCAAAAATGCACAGGATAAGCACAAGGAAGTCATGGTGGAAAGGAAGGGAGGGAGGGAGAAAGAGCTGTACATCAGACGTGGTTTATGGTAGTAGTGTAGGTAGGCAGAAATTGGCAGACTGGATGGGCCAAACAGTCTTTTCTGCTGTCAAATTCTTTGTTTCTATGAAACTAGGCAGCACTGCCTAGTGCTCCTGTCTCAGTCAGTGAAAACTAAATATATATATAATTCATATATAGTGGTGCCTGCCAGGATACATCTTAGTACTTTGCAGTATTACCACAAAATGCTGCAGTATGCTGCAGGGAACAATATAATTCAATGGCAATTAAGGCCTTTGTTAAGCAATATTTTTTGACATGTCATTTAATTACTTTGTTGCATCCTAGCTGGCTCCGCTGTGTGTGTGTGTGTGTGTGTGTGTGTGTGTGTGTGTGTGTGTATATATATATATATATATATTTCCAAAAACTATGTTAATGCATCAGTTAGGGTTGATATCAAACCATAAAAAGGAAGGAAATATGACATTAGCGTTTCCTATCCGAACACCCTACCTTACCCTGTGCACATCAACAGGTGTCAGAAGTGTGTCTCGGGGTCGTCAACAATAATGTTCACCCCTTTCCATAAGTAAAAAGGCTGAGATGGGTACAGTATAGGAGCGTGGGGTGAGTGTTAGGGCTGATGACCCCAAGACACTCTCCGATGCTTGTTGGTGTATATAGGGTGAGGTGGGGTGTTAGGGATGGAAACCCTAATGTTGCACTGTATTTCCCTCATTTCTATGGTTTGATATCAATCCTAACTAATGCATTAACAGTTTTTTGCAAAGAATTTCCTCACTTTTTGAAATAGTGTAATCATAGCCTTATTTGCCTGTGGGAGCGCAAGGCCCTCTGGTCCCTGCACTACCACCCATCTATAATTTTTGAGATAGAGTGATCATATCCTTATTTGCCTATGAGAGTGCAGTGCCCTTCAGCCCCTGTGCTCCCATCCCTCCACAGATGCATATCTGTACGTCACTGTGGAAGGGCCCTGCACATCCACTTATAGGACAACAGTGACCAAATTGGCAGCATAGCCAACTTATTATGTCATCTCATGTACCGGGTACAGAACATTTTTGACTCCCTGCCCAAACATAATTCCATGCAACTGCAACGCCATTCTGTGCCACAGATGCGAAAACACATTTTGGCCAGGATTGAAAAAGGATAGCTGTGACATACATGAGATGGGGTAATAAGATGTCTATGTTGAAAATTTGGTGTCAGAATATTAAACATTTTCAAAGTTACGAGCGTGTGTAGCGAAATTGCAACAGTCATAACATTGTCATTTTTACATATTTAGAGCCCACATTTTCAAAATAGCCTTCTTATGACCCCACCTTATGAACAATATGACTGTCATTATGTAACTCTCACCCAAAATGTGAATTCACCAAGTGACCATGAAATATCCTTTCAGGCAGGAGTTATGTAATGAGAGTCATATTTTTCATGAGGTGGGGTCCCCAAAAGGCCATGTTGAAAATATGAGGTCAAAATGGCAAAAAATGTCTAAGTTATGCATAAAAGTCTAAACTGCCATTCAAATACATTGAACGGCATTTTCCTTAGTTTCTCATTTTGCAGTCCCTGCTTCCAGCAGCAAGACGTGTCTTCGATCAGAGAGTGGATCTCAAACCTGGGACCTGTTCAGGTGAGTGAGGGTGTGTGGGGGTGTACTGGGATGTGAGGGGTGGTTGGTGCTGACTGGGAGGTGGGGGTGGGGGCTGATTGGCGAGGAACCATTTTAACCCAGGCTATGCTATTTGTATTGGCTTCTAAACTTAAATCTTCTCAAGTGAACTTCAAAGTATTCAGCACTACCAACTCCCCAATTAGTATTGTTACTTCCTTCAGATACCTAGGCATTACTCTGGACCAGTCCCCTGACTTTGGCCTGCATGTGCAATCCACTTGTAAATCTGTACACTCAAAACTTGGCATAGCATATAAAACTGGCTACGCTGTTACACCCTCCGCTAGGTTGGCCATTGCACGGGGCATCCTGCTTCTCTCGTTGACCTATGGGGTACCAACTTATGCCATCACGCAAAAATCTACGCTACGTAGAAGGGATGCTGCCTATAACAACATTTGTTGATTTGCCTCCTCATCATCACGACTAAAGCACCATTGCCAGCTTTATGCTGACCGAGACTGGCTATCACCCTCTGCAGTCAGACTACACTCTCTTGACTCTCTGATTGATAGCATTATGAAGTCTCAAACTCCTATAGCATTTATAGTCTTGCTGCTTCCCCAGTCATCCCCATATGGCCTACGCTCAGTTGAGAAATCCCTTCTTAATGTCCCAAGATTTAAAACCTCAAAAGGTGCTAGTGCCTTCCCTTACTTTGCCCCAAACTACTGGAACACTCTGCCTCCTGTGGTACGTCAGTCTCCATCACATGCCACTTTCAAAAATGACCTCCGCAAATACTTATCCTTTGAGGCTTGCTCTTGCTTTAAACCACCATAATTGGATTCTCCTCAGCTCTTCCCCCCATCACTCCCTTACTAAACCTATTATCTGGTTGTCACCTGTGTCTCTATTCGACCCTCTTCTCCCCACTCTTCTAGCAAAAGGCCACCTCCTTGCTAAGGTAGTAATCAAGTGCCTTTGAACTCTTAGCTACCTTATCCTCTCACTTATACCTTGGCCCCGTACTGTGCCACGCACTTATATCTGAAGTGAGATGCCAATATTATCCTTCCTGCTGGTGATACAGTTGTGTATCTCTGTTGAAATGACCTTCTCAATTATATGTACCCTGTCTAAACATACTGCCTTTAAACTGCATTCTTTTTGTATCATTCTAATTTTTAGCTTTTGCATCTGAAAATGTTCCTGATTCCTGTATAGACTACCCAGCTATGTAACTAGTTTTGTCTCACTATTTGTATGATGATTACTGTGATCTGTATCCTACTGCTGTAATCTGACAGTTTTTGATATTATGTTTAACTGTACTATGCTAGTTATTGTCTGAAGTCACATCCTAACACCCCCTGTACTGTACTGTTTTAATCTGAAACCTCCCAGGTTGTGTCTGAAAATAGTAATTTCTATGGCTAGTACACTCACCTGGTAAACAAAAACTAAATAAATAAATGTGTTACAAAAAACAAGACATTGAGGACAGTTTTCTTTATTTCAAGTTACTGACACAGCATCTGAGGGTGTCTGTGTGTGTGGGGGGGGGGGTACCACTAGACACCAGAGCAATATAACTAATGAAGAAGGACAGTGAATGGCGGATAGGGGGTGCCACTAGACATCAGGAAAATATATCTTATTTAATGGGGACCACAATCAGCAGGTGGGGTGTGCCACTAGACACTAGGGAAATATATCTTCTTTAATGGGGACCATGATCGGCAAGTGGGGGTTGCCACTAGACACCAGGGAAACAAAAAAAATAATCAGGGAATAAAGATCAAACGGTGGGGGTGCCACTAGATACAAGGGAAATGAACGAGTATAGGGACTGGAGGATGAAGAGGCTCCACTAGACACCAGGGAAAATATTGTTTTATAATGGGGACCATGATTGGTGGGTGCCACTAGACCAGAGGGAAAGAAAAATATTCATGGAACTAGACATTGGAGAGTGGGCGGTTAAGTGGTATGGGTGCCAGTGGGTAGGAGAGTGCCACTAGACACCAGGGAAAAATAAAAAATGATCGGAGGTAGCGATTGAAGGGTGAGGGTACCACTAGACACCAGTGGCAGAGTTAGGCACATGCAACCCATGCAATTGCATGGGTTCCTGAGGCAGTGAGGGGGCCCCCTGCCATCATGACTTTAAATTAAACCCACCACCCTAGCATTCAAAACCAGAAGCAGGGACTCAAGAAAGTGCACTGAATCAATCATAAAAATATGGAACTGCTAAACATGTATTTATTTTATTTATTGTGATGATGTTCTAGAGCTGCTGGCCTCCTCCTAGTTTATTGCATGTCACCCGGCTGAAACCCAACAGCTTGCAGGGCATTATTTATTCTTTCCAAACCACCTACAAATCTGTAATTCCCAAACAATATTTTGTTTTTTCTTTTCTTTTCTGCAAGGTGAGGCAATGACATTACAACTTTCCATAATAACTCTCCCATTGTACAAATTATAACAATGCATCACCCCCAGTGTTTTGTTACAGAATGACTGCGAAGTCTTGAGCGCTCCATTTGCATTCGGATACCTTTGTTATCTGAAAAAGGATGCTGGTATGGATGGAGCTGAACTGCGATTTTATTTCTTCATCTAGAAAATGTTTGCACCTGTATGATCCTCTTCCCAGCAGGGTTTTCATCACTGGACTGGTAGTACTTAACTGTAATAAGCTGTGCCATTTTTGAATTCTGCTGTACCATTATAATGCTTCAACTAGGAAACTATTATATAGTGACTGTAAAAAAAAAACACAACATTAAAAAGATCTACAGATAATTACACAATAGAGAAACATAGAAACATAGACTTCGTCAGCAGATAAGGACCGCTTGGCCCACCCAGTCTGCCCATTTCCCTACCTATTGGATAAGCTGCAGATGCTAATTAACTAACAGCCCACTTCCTCCTACCCCCCACTAAATTTTCCTTATGTCTGTCCCACACATTCTTGAATTCCCCCACTCTTTTTGACCCCACAATCTCCTCAGGAAGGCTGTTCCATGCATCCAACACCCTTTCTGTGAAAAAAATACTTCCACACATTGCCTCTGAGCCATCATCACTATATCTTCAAATTGTTCCCCCTTGTTCTTGCACATCTCTTTTTCTGAAAGATACTACCCTCTTGGACTTTGTTGATTTCCTTGAGGTACTTAAATGTTTCTATCATGTCACCCCTTTCTCTCCTTTCCTCGAGGGTATACATATTAAGCTAATTTAGTCTCTCTTTGTATGGCTTCTCTTGCAGACCCTGCACCATTTTAGTTGCCCTCCTCTGGACTGTCTCCATCTTGTCTATGTCCTTACAGAGATGGGTTCTCCAGAACTGCATGCAGTATTCCAGATGGGGTCTCACCAACTGTCTGTACAGAAGGATAACAACTTCCTGTTTTCTATTGGTGATGCCTCTCCCTGTGCATCCCAGTATCCCCCAGCCCTTCTTACTGCCTTCTCATTTCCTTGCCTACCTTTAAGTCATCTGATATGACTACCCCAGGTCCCTTTCCATTTTGTTGTTGTTGTACCCCCACATTGTACTCTTCCCTGGGTTTTGTTTCCCAGGTGCATTACTTTGCACTTCTTTGCATTGAATCTAAGCTGCCATACTTTTGACCATTCCTCCAACCTTGTCATGTCCTTTCTCATCCTTTCCACCCCCCCCCCATGTATCAACCCTATTGCAGATCTTTGTGTCATCTGCAAAGAGACATACTTTCCCTTCCAGTCCCTCTGCAATGTCACCTATAAAGGCATTAAAGAGGACCGGTCCCAGTATGAACCCCGTGGTTCGCCACTCGTAACCCCTCTTTCTTTGGAGTGGACTCCATTTACTATTACCCTCTGTGTCCTGTTGTCCAGCCAATGTTTTACCCAGGGTACAACCCTGGGATGCACTCTGAGGTTGGCTTACTTGTTTATTAATCTTTTGTGTGGGACTGTGTCAAATGCCTTACTATAGTCTAGGTAGGCCATGTCCATAGCTCCTCCTTGGTCTACTACTTTGGTCACTCAGTCAAAGAAATCAATTAGATTCGTCTGACATGACTTTCCCACTGTGAATCCATGCTGCCTTGGGTTCTGTGCTCCACTGCCCTCTAGGTACTCAACAGTTCTTTCCTTCAGAAGTGATTCCATCATCTTCCCTACCACTGAGGTCAAACTAACAGGTCTGTAGTTTCCTGCCTCTGTCTTGCTCCCACTTTTGTGAAGGGGAATCACATTCATCCTCCTCCAGTCCTCAGGTACCACAACATCCTCCCATGATTTGTTAAAAAGGGTAGTCAGTGAAACATAGAATTTGATGGCAGATAAGGACCGCTTGGCCCATCCAGTCTGCCCATTTCCTTACCTAATGGATAAGCTGCAGATCCTAGTTAACCAACAGCCTACTTCTTCTTACCCCAACCCCCTAGAAAAATCTTATGATTGTTCCATGCATTCTTGAAATCCACCACTGATTTTGACTGCACAACCTCCTCAGGAAGGCTGTTCCATTCATCCACAACCCTCTCCATTAAACAATACTTCCTCACATTACCTCTGAGCCATCCCCCCTCAATCTTCAAATTGTGCCCCCTTGTTCTTGCACACTTCTTTTTCTGAAAGATGTTACTCGCTTGGCAGCGGTGTCACTAGTTCTCCCCTTAGTTCTTTCAGAATTCTGCAGTGAATCCTGTCAGGCCATATTGTTTTGTCCTTCTTTAGTTTAAGGAGTTCTTTCAGAAACCTTTCTTCTGTGAATGGACTGGTATCAACACCCTTATCAAGAGTGATTTTATTCTTTGGTTTAGGTACCTCCTCCTCCTCTTCTTTGTGAATACTGAGCAAGTATTTGTTCAGCATCCCTGCTTCTTCAATGCCCACCCCTTCCCTTTAATAAGCCTCACTATCCCTCCCTTGGTCTTTCTTCGCTTCCTAATGTACCTATAAAAGGTTTTATCCCCCTTCTTAACTGAGTTGGCTACCTTTTCCTGAGTTTGGGCCTTTGCTTTTCTGACTGCCTTCCCCCACTTCCTTCTGCTTTAACTGGTGCAGTTCTGTGTCCTGCTTGTTCTGTGTTTCCTTATACTTACTGAATGCTACCTTTTTCTCCCTAACCTTCCCTGCCACCTCTTTTGAGAACCATAGTGTTTTTTTCCTTTTTTTTGTTTTGTTGATTTGCTTCACACAAAGGCTATTTATTTATTTATTTATTTATAGGAAGTACCTTTGAGCCAAAGGCTCTTTTACAGAGGTTCCATGTCATAGTAATACATGGGCATTACATCATTTACAATGGTTACAAGCATATAAGCTGATACAAGGTGGTTCCATGCCTAGAAAGACATGAGTACATCAGGTTATAGAGGTTACATAATTACAATAACAGGGAGTACATAAGTAAAAATATACAGACACATAATTTAAAGCAGGCTAGGCTGACAGGTTGTTAAGTGAACAACTTGAGATTCTACTGGATATAGAGTGAATCAGGTAGGGAGCAGAGGATGATGTAGTCTGTAAAATAATTAACTAATACTATACACAAGGAGGCAAGAACTTGGTAGGCAGCAGTTCTTTTGTCATAAGTGCTAAAGAGTGTAGTCATAAAGGAGGGCTAGACTAACTGAGGGGGAAGTGCTGAGGAGGGGACTTGGAGCCTGCTATGGGAGTGTTAGTTTTTGCTTCTGTGATGGCTATTTTGATTTTTTCCCATTATTCCTCCACCCCTCTTTCTTGCCCATTTGCTAGTGCTTTTCCGAGGCACTGTCCCATTTTCTTAAAGTCAGCTCTCCTAAAGTCCAGTACTCTTGCTTTTGTATGGCTTGACTCTGCAACTGTGTTTATCATGAACCACACTGTTTGGTGGTCACCTGTTCCCAGATGGCTACCCACTTATAAATACGAGATACTTTCTCCATCCCCATTTAAGAGTACCAGGTCTAAGATTTCTCCCTCCTGACTGGGTTCCAATACTAGCTGTCTGAGGCATGCCCTCTGTAGGGCATCAAGAATGACCCTGCTCTTGGATGTGGCTGCAGCAAGGTGCTCCACTTAACATCTGGCACATTCTGGTCCCCCGTCAACAATATCTCTCCTTTTTCTGCCATTCTAAGGATGCCTTCTATAATTTCCTTGTTCATTGCCTCCCCCTGAGATGGGGTCTGTATACAACCCCCGTGCAGATTGTGGTGCCATTTTCTGTCTCTAGGGTGACCCACAGTACAACTTCTCCTCCCTGTTTACTCTTTAGTTCCATTGCTTTGATCCCTTCCCTTACATAGAGAGCTACTCCTCCTCCTCTTTTACCCTCCCCGTCCCTCCTGTAGATTGTGTAGCCTGATGTGTTGACATCCCAGTCATGGTTCTCTGTATACCATGTTTCTGTGACTGCCATGATATCCAGGCATCCCTCTTCCATCAAGGCCACTAGTTCAGAGAGCTTGTTACCCAGGCTATGGGCATTGGTACTCATCACCCTCCATTTTATTTATGGCTTTACCCCTTTTTGCCCCATCTCTGTCCATACTGCCTTTGCCTTTTTCTCCATTTACCCCTGTCCTGCTCCCTATTGACTTCTCTGCCTTGGTGTTTACCTCGCTAACTATCCTGTTTTGTTAGGGGAGGCTGGGATTTCCCTCCTCCTTTTCAGCACCTCCTCCCTTGGCCAGTTTAAATGCTTGCCAATGAAGCATTTAAACCTATCACTTAAGATCCTGGTTCCCCTCCCTAACAGATGCAGACCATCGCACCAGAATAGGCCTGTATCCCTCCCGGTGGACCCCCAAGTCCCCAATGAAGCCAAAACCCTGAGCTGTGCACCAGTTTTTTTAACCATTCATTGAATGCCATGTTGTGGTGTACCCTAGCCTCACCCTTGCCATAGACAGGCAGCACCTCTGAGAAGGTTACCATATGTGCTGCTTGCCTAAGGCCTCTCCCCAACTCCATAAACTCCTCTTGCACTGCTCTGATCTCGTTCTCAGCCAGGTCATTTGTCCCTAGGTGGACAATGACAACCAGCTCCCTCCCCCATGCAGCTACTCCCGCGTTCCTGAGGATTCACTCCCTGTCCCTCCAAGCTGTGGCACCAGGCAGGTACCTTACCTACCCCTCCCTTCCCTCCCCCATTTCTGTCTCCCTAATGATTGAGTCCCCCATCAGGAGGTGTTTCTTTTCCCTGTGGGGTCCTATGTCACCCTCCTGTGGGTCTCCTTTTGTGGAGGCTCCCAGCATCCTCCTTGGTCTCCTCTGCAGGTGCCTCCATAGAGGAACCACTCTGTACCAGAACGGTGTATGAATTGTGGAGAGGTACAACTGGAGGAATGTGCCTCTGTAGAGATGTTGTGAAATGATATTTTGCCAGTGAAATTCCAGTGAAATCATCAATTTTGCAGTGCAAAATATTTTGCAAAATGTGCCCATTATGCAAAATATTTTGCCAGGTGCAAAATGCAGACTGTTGCCTGCAAAATGCAAAATTTTGCTGTTAAAGAGGCAAATTTTCACTGGCAAAATGCAAATTTTGCCTTCCACAGGCAAAATTTTGCATTCCACAGGAACAATTTCACCTTCTGCAGGCAAAAGTTCACATTACGCAGGCGAAATTCCAAATTTGGCTTCCGTGAAAAATCTCTTGAAAAGGGCGAATTTCACAAAATATTTCGTGTAAAGAACCTAGCCAATTTCAGATATCCCTGTTACACAATAATATCAATAAAATCAGCAATTCCAACATAGATTAATCAGACCAAAAAGTAAAAAAAAGTCCCTAAGAGTTTCATTGTTCTCTGCTCAGTTCACACCTTCCCTGCTTTCTTCTCTTCAGTACATGTTCCTATAGATTCTGTCTATTCCTTATTTCTTTATTTTTCTGTCCAGATGATTTTCATATTACTTTGATCTTCACTACGCTTCCAGTGGAAATCCTTGTTTGTAGTGTATTTCACTTTCAGTTAACTTTTATAGTTAAATAAAATATCCACTGAAATAATGAAGAAAATATTTAAGAAAAAATGCCCTTTTGGGTATCAATAACCTGACTGGTCCCAAAATCTAACAATGTTAAGATGCCACAGAAAGCATTTCCCAGGTAGCTTTCTAGAAAAGTAATTTTCTAATTTTTACAAATATATGTTAGTAATTTAAATCCTAGGGACTGTGGCAAATGAGTTACACTCAGTTGATGAAAAACTCCCTGATACTGAACTTCAAAGTCCAACGTTTCAATCTGCCCTCCAGAAATATCCGACTTAAGCACTCACTAAGTAACACTTAGAGGCACCTAGGCACACTAATATATGATCATTCATAGAAAATGAACTAGGTTATATGTTTAAATGTCCCTTCCAATTAAAAAAAACCTCTCCCATCCAACCAGTTCTTAAATGTCCATTCCAATGAAACCTGTTACAATTATTAAAATAAGAAATGGATTCCTGTTTACTTGCCTTTTCAAAGCAATTACATTTTAATGTAGCTGTCCCAGCCAGCTGTTGTTACACTGGCTTGCCCTTAGTTCACCTTCGGTCCTTACTATCAACAACCTATGGAAATACCCCCGTGCCCCTGTGTTTCCATCAATGATGACACAAAAAATCAATTGGAGATGTACCCCATTTTGGATTTACCAAAGTACCGTTGGGGGTTTTATAGTGCAGGCTTTCATGAAAGTCACTTGCAAAGTGCTCTGTGCTGAAATTACTGATGCAAACAGCAAGATTCAAAAATACAAACTTTCTTAGACAAATACCTAGCAGCGAACAACATTCAGACAGTATTACTGTCTGATTCAGCAGAGTTCAAAGATACCGCCTAGCTTAGTGTGCATCTCTTACTTTAGTTAACCTGGTGAAGGAAAGAACATATAGGCCCAGATATTCAAAAGGGTTGCGCCATGTGCAACAGGGTTGCGCATGCGCAAGTCCTACATTGCGCCATTCTGCGATATTCAGCAGGAGGCAGTTGCGCCACTGAAAACAGGTTGAGCAACAGCGCAATGCAAATGAATGCATGCTCAACAGGAGGGGGAGGAACCATGCATAAACTGCACAACCCGATATTCAGTCGGGTTGTGCAGAGTTGTGCAGGCGCAACCCCCAACCTGCGCCTGCACAACTTTGAGCCCAAAAAAAAAGGATCAAGTTGAGGGCCACCCACAGGTGAGCTGCTGTATTGCAGGGCGCAACACAGCAGCTGCCACCCATGGCTGGCCCCCAGCTCAGTCCCTGTGCCCCCCCACCCGCCCGCATTGCGGAAGAACGTGAAAAGAACCCCCGCCCAAACATCTCCCTAATGCCCGATCGCGGGCAGAATGTATACTGACAACCCCCCAGTGCCCGAGTATCGCAGGCAGAATGTATACTGACAACCCCCACCTAGTGCCCGATCGTGGGCAGAATGTATACGACAACCCCCAAACATCTCCCAATGCCCGACGCGGGCAGAACATGAAACAACCCTCTAGTGCCCGATCACGGCAGAATGTAAAGACCCCCAATCCGAATATCTCCCTGGTGGTCCAGTGGACCGTAATGCCTGATCACGGGCAGTATGTATAATGACAACTCTGCCCAAACATCTCCTAATGTCAATCGCGGGCAGTATGTATAATGACAACCTCAAATATCTCCAATGCCCAATCACGGGCAGTCAGGTAATGACAACCTTCATCAAACATCTCCAATGTCCGATCGCGAGCAGAACGTGAAACAATCCTCAGTGCCGATCGTGGGAGAATGTAAAAGAACTCCCTAACCCGAATATTCCCTGGTGGTCCAGTGACCGTAATGCCAGATCGTGGTAGAATGTCCAGTGATAACCCCCAAACATCTCCCTGGTGTCTAGTGTCCCCACCCCACCCACCCACGGCCCCACCATCCTGCTCCCCCTGGCAGCCGGGCGGCGGCAGTATCCCACTGCCTGCCGCTTAGCACGCTCACGACCGTTGGTAGGGCTGCACACCCATTGGTGCAGAGCTAGAGCCAATGAGCATGCAGTTTGAGTAACAGAGCATGACAGTCCAGACGGTAATGATTCCAAATCTGGACTGTCATGGAGAGGCGGCTGCACGCCCATTGGCTCAGCTCTACACCAATGGGCGCAGTCTTACTGGACAGTCAGTCATGGTGGCGGGCGGCAGGCGGGTGGGATGTTGCCGCCGCCGCCGGGGAGCGGGTGGTCGGGCTTCGTGGGTGGGTGGGTGGGGGACACTAGACACCAGAGAGGTGTTTGGGGGTTGTCACTGGACATTCTACCCACGATCGGCATTACGGTCCACTGGACCACCAGGGAGATATTCGGGTTGGGGGTTCTTATTCTGCCCACGATCGGCACTGGGGGATTGTTTCAACGCTCTGCCCACGATCTGGCATTGGGAGATGTTTAGGGGTTGTTATTATACGCATTGCCCGCCATTGGGCATTGGGAGATGTTTGGGGTTGTCATTATACATACTGCCCGCGATCGGGCATTGGGAGATGTTTGGGCGAGGGGTTGTCAGTATACGCTCTGCCCACGATCGGGCATTGGGAGATGTTTGGGGTTGTTTCACGTTTCTGCTCATGATATTGTGCAGGGTGTCGGTCCTCGATAGCTGCTGCCTGGCAGGGCGGCCAGGCGCAAGTCCTCGGGGATCGGCGCACCTATATGCTAATGGCATGCAAATGGGGCCATAATCAGATGCAAATGGCCCCCCCTGCGCCTTGCATGAATTATGGCCCCATTTGCATGTCACCTTTTGAATATCGGAAATTTGCGCATGGCGCAATGGTACTTGCGCCACCGCAAGTTTAATGCTCAACTCTGACAACTTGTGGTGGTGCAAGTTCCACTGCGCCATGCACAGTGGCTGTGGCTGGGGGGTGATATTCAAAGGAGTTGCTCAATAGTGCAACTCCTTTGAATATCGCCCGGGCCACACCCCTACGCAACTATTTTGAGCAGCACAAGGCTTGCACCTCAGAATGGCGCAGTTTGAATATCCAGGCCATAATGTGCAAATGCATGTTTAGAAGTCTACCAAACAACTAGGAACTGAATCAGAGCAGATGACGAGCCACATATTTGCAAATATTAAATTTAATTCAGTGACATGATCGACCTGTAGGACCCAATTAATCAGGACTGCTCTGGCTAATTACTTAAAAAAAGAGATTGTTTCCACATGTTTTAAGTCCTTTGAGTAATATACAGATATATATATATATATATATATATACATATATGTGTGTGTGTGTATATATATATATGTGTGTGTGTATATATATATATATATATATATATATATGTATATATATATATATTTCAGTGGCATGGCAGCACCACTATAGTTAGGGTTCGGCGGTCACCTACATACTAAAGTCAAAAGTTTGGGCGTTAACAACTTTGGACTCGTTCAACAGATTTGCCTGAAATTTGGAATTTGCAGTGGGGCATAGTAGATCTCTTGATTGGCAAAATTGCATTTCAGTCAGACTTATGGTCTTAGTATATGAAAACTCTGAAAAAATTCAAAATTATCCATTTTTGGAGGCAGCTTTTGGGATATTGGACGTGGCCCTGCACAGCCATCCTGTGGTATGCTGCTCTGTAACATGGCTCATTTGAAAGGGCTTCACTGGTCAAACATGTCACTTTTCATTTGGTGAAAAAATATTGAGGCATTCAAAAGTTATAGCACTTTTAAATTCCCATTATAAATCAATGGGAACATTTATATGGTTATTTTGCAAACTAAAGAATCGGGTTTTGGCCATCTAGTCCCGCCTCACAATCATAGAAACATAGAAACATAGACTTTGATGGCAGATAAGGACCACTTGACCCATCTAGTCTGCCCATTTCCCTACCTAGAGGATAAGCTGCAGATCCTATTTAACCAACAGCCTATTTCTTCATACCCCCACAAAAATTGCCTTTTGTCTGTCCCATGCATTCTTGAATTCTCCCACAGTTTTAGACCCCACAACCTCCTCAGGAAGGCTGTTTCATGCATCCACCACCCTCTCTGTGAAAAAATACTTCCTCACATTGCCCCTGAGCTGTCCCCCCTCTATCTTCAAATTGTGTCCCCTTGTTCTTGCACATCTCTTTTTCTGAAAGATGCTACCCTCTTGGACTTTGTTGATTCCACTGAGGTACCTAAATGCTTCTATCATGTCCCCCCCTCCCTTCTTTCCTCAAGGGTATACATATTAAGCTCCTTTAGTCTCTCCTCATATGGCTTCTCTTGCAGACCCTGTACCATTTTAGTTGCCCTCTTCTGAACTGCCTCCATTCTGTCTATGTCCTTGCTGAGATGGGGTCTCCAGAACTGGACGCAGTACTCCAGATGGGGTCTCACCAGCTGTCTGTACAGGGGGATAACAACTTCCTGTTTTCTGCTGGTGATACCTCTCCCTATACATCCCAGTATCCACCCAGCCCCTCCTACCGCCTTCTTGCATTGCTTGCCAACCTTAAGGTCATCTGATATGATTACCCCTAGGTCTCTTTCCATTTTTGTTGTTGTTACTACCTCCCCCCCATTGTGTAATCATCCCTGGGTTTTGTTTCCCAGGTGCATTACTTGCACTTCTTTGCATTGAATCCAAGCTGCCATACTTCTGACCATTCCTCCAACCTTGTCAAGTCCCTTCTCATCCTTTCCACGCCTCCTTGTGTATCAACCCTGTTGCAGATCTTTGTGTCATCTGCAAAGAGGCATACTTTTCCTTCCAGTCCCTCTGCAATGTCACTTATAAAGACATTAAAAAGGACTAGACCAAATACTGAACCCTGCGGTACCCCAATACTAACCCCTCTTTCTTCAGAGTGGACTCCATTTACAATTACCTTCTGTGTCCTGTTGTTCAGCCAATGTTTTACCCAGGCTACCACCTTGGGGCCCACTCCCAGGCTGGTTAATTTGACTACTGATCTTTTGTGTGGGACTGTGTCAAATGCCTTGCTAAAGTCTAGGTAGGCCATGTCCACAGCCCCTCCCTGGTCCACTACTTTGGTCACCCAGTCAAAGAAATCAATTAGATTCATCTGACATGATCTTCCTGCTGTGAACCAATGCTGCCTTGGGTCCTGTGCCCCACTGCCCTCTAGGTACTCAACAATACTTTCCTTCAGAAGTGATTCCATCACTTTCCCTACCACAGAGGTCAAACTGACAAGTCTGTAGTTTTCTGCCTCCATCTTGGTCCCACTTTTGTGAAGGGGAATCGCATCCACCTTCTTCCAGTCCTTAGGTACCACACCATCCCCCCATGATTTGTTAAAAAGCGTAGTCAGTGGTGTCACTAGTTCTCTGCTTAATTCTTTTAGAATTCTGGGGTGAATTCCATCTGGCCCAATTACTTTGTCCACCTTCAGTTTTAGGAGTTCTTTCAGAACTCTTTCTTCTGTGAAAGGACTGTGATCAACCCCCCTCTCCAGAGTGCTTCTGTTAATTGGATTAGGCACCTCCCCCACTTCCTCTTTTGTGAATACTGAACAGAAGTATTCATTCAGTATCCCTGCTTTATCACTGTCACTCTCTGCCCACCCACCATCCATTCTATTCAGCCTCACTATCCCTCCCTTTGCCTTTCTATGCTCCCTGATATACCTACAAAAGGTTTTATCCCACTTCTTAACCGAGTTAGCTATCTTTTCCTCAGTTTGTGCCTTTGCTATTCTGACTACCCTCCCTGCTTCCTTCTGCCTTAACTGGTACAGTTCTCTGTCCTGCTCCTTCTGTGTTTCCTTATACTTCCTAAATGCTATCTTTTTCTCTCTAACCTTCACCGCCACCTCTTTTGAGAACCATACTGGCTTTTTCTTTCATTTTGATTTGTTTATTTGCTTCACACAAAGGCTTGTTGCCTCTGTGATGGCAGTTTTGATATTTGCCCATTGTTGCTCCATCCCTCCTTCTAACCTGTTTGCTAGTGCTTTTCTATAGCACTCTCCCATCTTGCCAAAGTCAGCCCTCTTGAAGTCCAGAACCCTCACTTTTGTGTGGCTTGACTCTGTAGCAGAGTTTATCATGAACCACAATGTTTGGTGGTCACTTGTTCCCAAATGGCTACCCACTTCTAGATCTGAGATCCTCTCACTGTCCCCATTTGAGATTACGAGGTCTAAGATTGCTCCCTCATGAGTGGGTTCCAAAACTAGCTGTTTGAGGCATGCCACCTGAAGGGCATCAAGAATGGCCCTGCTTTTGGATGTGGCTGCCGTAAAGGTGCTCCAGTTAACATCTGGCATGTTAAGATCCCCCATCAACAGTATCTCCCTTTCTCTGCCATCCTAAGTATGCCTTCTGTCATATCCTTGTCCATTCCTCCCCTGACATGGGGTCTATATACAACCCCTGTGTGGATTGTGGTGCCATTTCCAGTCTCTAAGATGACCCACAGTGCCTCCTCTCTCCCTGTTTACTCTTTTGTTCAGTTGCTTTTATCCCTTCCTTACATGAGAGCTACTCCTCTTCTGCCATCCCTGTCTCCTGTAGGTTGTGTACCCTGGTATGTTAACATCCCAGTCATGGTTCTCTGTGTACCATGTTTCTGTGACTGCTACAATATCCAGGCATCCCTCTTCCATCAAGGCCACCAGTTCAGGGAGCTGGTTGCTCAGACTAAAGGCATTGGTACTCATTACCCTCCATTTCTTGATAGCCTTACCTCTTTTTGCCCCATCCCTGTATTTATTGCATTTGTCACTTTCTCCATTTACCCCTGTGCTTCTCCCCATTGACATCTCTATGTTGGTGTCTACCTCACTTAGTACCCTGATATTTTGGGGGGGGCTAGGATTTCCCTGCTTCTTTCCAGTGCCTCCCCCCTTGGCTAGTTTAAATACTTGTCAATGAAGTATTTAAACCTATCACTCAGGATTCTGGTTCCCCTCCTAGACAGATGCAGACCATCATGCCAGTATAGGCCTGCATCACTCCAGGTGGACCCCCAGTCTCCAATGAAGCCAAATCCCTGAGCTCTGCACCAGTTTTTCAACCACTGATTGAATCCCATGGTGTATAGCACCCTAGCTTCACTCATGCCATAGATAGGCAGCACCTCCGAGAAGGTTACGATGTGTGCTATTTGTCTAAGGCTCCTCCCCATCTCCACAAATGCTTCTTGCACTGCTCTGATCCCTTTCTTAGCCAGGTCATTTGTCCCTAGGTGGACAATGACATCCAGCTCCCTCCTCTGTGCATCTGGTCCAGTGATCCTGAGGATTCACTCCCTGTCTCTCCAAGCCATGGCACCTGGCAGGCACCTTACCTCCCTCTCCCCTTCCTCCCCCAGTTCTAACTTCCTAACAATGGAGTCCCCCACCAGGAGTTGTTTCCTTCCCCTGTGGGGTCCCATGCCACCCTCCTTTGGGTGTCCTTTGTGGAGGTTCCCAGCATCCTCCATGGTCTCCACTGTGGGTGCCTCCATAGACGAATCACACTTTTCCAGAACGGCATAGAAATTGTAGAGAGGTACAACTGGAGGTATGAGCCTCTGTTCCACCACCACGATCAAAGAATTTGCAGGCTCACAATCAAAGATTCTTTGATCCCGAGGGAGGGACTAGATGGCCAGATTTGGAGGGACCAGATAGCCCAATCTGAACAACTTTTAAAATGAAATATTTCAGAAACGGTTTGATCTTTTAATTTGAAATTTGGAGGGTGTTGAGGGGATGTCCTGTAGATGTGAATTAGGGTGCTTAGGTGTCAGAAAATACATTTGTTGCAGAGATATGGCATGGCGCAGTTTACGTTTTGCAGACGGTGTTTTATATTGTGGTAGTGGCTTGAAATTTATAGGGTAGCTAGCCTTACTGCCATGGATGTACTTTTTAGTTGTTAGGTGTGTAAAATGTAAACAGGTGCAGAATTCTGCCACTCTGACCAATGAAAATCTCAAACTTTAAAATGTTATATCTCGGACACAGTCTGGTCTTTTAAATTGAAATTTGCAGGGTGTTGAAAGGATGTCCCGTACATGTGAATTACGGTATTCCGGTATTGGAAAATTAGCTTGCTGCAGAGATATTGTGTGACACACTTTACATTTTGCGTATAGCGTTTTGCATTGTGGTTGGCACGTTTAATGTTAAACCTCACATTTTGCACGTTAATAACTTTGCAACCATTCAACAGATTTGCACAAATTTGGAATGCACAGTCTGGTGTGGTAGATCTCTTGATGTAGTAAATTTTGTTTCAGTCAGACATACAGTTTTGGCACAGCCAAGTGCCAAAAATGCACTTTTTGCCACTTTTGTGCATTTTTGTCTGTGGCACAGCACGGACACCATGTGGGCTATTGGTCCTAGTCTTGGAACATAGAAAGAGCTTGGACAAAGGAATATGCTGCTTTCTTTTTAGTGAAAAAATAGTAATCTGTTCAAAAGTTATTACAATTTGAAATTCCCACTATATCTGATGGGAAACTGTATATGTATTTTTGGAATGTTAATGAGAAAGACCAGATGGCCCAAATTGAGATGACCATAGCTCGATAACAGTTTGGTGTTTTTACTTGAAATTTGCAAGGCTTTGAGAGGATGTCATAGAGATGTAAACTATGCTGTTTAGGTGTTGGGGAAGTAATTTGTTGCAGAGATATTCAATGACGTAATTGACATTTTTCCCATAGGATTACATTGCAGTCTGTGTCTTGACTTTCGGCGCCATTATCTCAGGAATAAAGCTAGAAATAGACTTTTAGCTACAGATGGCTTAGATCACCTTTAGGTGATCTACCTACTGGAAAATGACTTGACATTTTAGAGTCAGCCTACAGTGGAATTTTGTTTGTACACTGCACGGTTCGTGAGATATTGTGAAAGTACTGTCACAAGGGTTGAAAGAATGCATGTCCAGTGCATTTTGGTGCCCAGAGCTCAGAAACGATGTGAAATATGGATACAGTCTGTGATTGTGGCATAATTGTCTCACTATCATGGTTGCAATGACACTTGAATTGTTTTTCTAGCTGTTACAGTTCCCAAGATATGGACAAATTACTGTTACAAGCATTTGGTGGCCAATAGGAATGATGCATGGCTCTGTAGCTATGCATAAGTGGCAGTGCAGGCCCAGAGGGCCTGCACTAACTCAGATGCATATTGATATGCAGAAATGGGCAAGTTGGTGGGAGCATGGGGCCCTCTCTCACCAGAGTGGTTATTATATTATTATAGTGGCGAGGTAATGCCACTATAGTTAGGTTCAGTGGTCACTTACATACTAAAGTCAAAAGTTTGGGTGTTAATAACTTTGGACCCGTTCAACGGATTTGCCTGAAATTTGGAATGTGCAGTGGGACATGGTAGATCTCTTGATTTGCCAAATTGTGTTTTGGTCGGATTTACGGTCTTAGCGTATTGAAATGCTGAAAAATGCAAAATTATCCATTTTTGGAGGCAGCTTTTGGGATTTTGGACGTGGCCCTGTATGGCCATCATGTGGTGTGCTGCTCTGCAACATGGCTCATTTGAAAGACCTTTACTAATCAAAAATGTAGCTTTTCGTTCGGTGAAAACATATTGAGGCATTCAAAAGTTATAGAACTTTTAAGTTCCCATTATAAGTCAATGGGAACATTTATCTGGTTATTTTGCGAACAAAGAATGGGGTTTTGGCCATCTGGTCCCTCCTCACGATCAAAGAATTTGCGGGCTCATGATCAAAGATTCTTTGATCCTGAGGAAGGGACTAGATGGCCAGATTTGGAGAGACCAGATAGCCTAATTTGAGCAACTTTTAAAATGAAATATCTCAGAAACGGTTTGGTTTTTTAACTTGAAATTTGGAGGTTGTTGAGGGGATGTCCTGTAGATGTGAATTATAGTGCTTAGGTGTCAGAAAATACATTCTTTGTGGAGATATGACATGGCACAGTTTACGTTTTGCAGACAGCATTTTGCATTGCGGTAGTGGCTTGAAATTTATAGGGTAGCTAGCCTTACTGCCATGGATATACTTTTCAGCCATTAGGTGTGTAAAATGTAAACAGGTGTGGAATTCTGCCACTCTGACCAATGAAAATCTCAAACTTTAAAATGTTATATCTCGGGCACAGTTTGGTCTTTTAAATTGAAATTTGCAGGGTATTGAGGGGCTGTCCTGTACATGTAAATTATAGTATTCAGGTGTTGGAAAATGAGGTTATTGCAGAGATACTGTGTGACACACTTTACATTTTGTGTATAGCGTTTTGCATTGTGGTAGGCACTTATAATGTTAAACCTCACATTTTGCACATTAATAACTTTGCAACCATTCAACGGATTTGCACAAATTTGGAATGCACAGTCTGGTATGGTAGGTCTCTTGATTTACTAAATTTTGTTTCAGTCAGACATAGAGTTTTTGCACAGCAAAGTGCCAGAAATGCACTTTTCACCACCTTTGTGCATTTTTTGTCTGTGGCGTTGCGCGAACACCGTGTAGGCTATTAGTCCGAGTCTTGGGATGTAGAAAGAGCTTGGGCCAAGGAACATGTTCCTTTTTGTTTGGTGACAAAATATTAACCTGTTCAAAAGTTATTACAATTTGAAATTTCCATTATATCCGATGGGAAAATGTATATGTATTTTTGAAATGTTAATGAGAAAGACCAGATGGCCTAAATTGAGATGACCATATCTCGATAACAGTTTGGTCTTTTTACTTGAAATTTGCAAGGCTTTGAGGGGATGTCATAGAGATGTGAATAATGCTGTTTAGGTGTTGGGAAAATAATTTTTGCAGAGATATTCAATGACGTAATTGACATTTTTCCCATAGGATTACATTGCAGTCTGTGTCATGAATTTCTGCGCCGTTATCTTGGAAATGAACTGAGAAACATACTTTTTGCTACAGGTGGCTTAGATCACCTTCAGGTGATCTAGCCACTGGAAAACAACTTGACATTGTAGAGTCAGCCTGCAGTGGAATTTTGTTTATATGTTGCACGGTTCATGATGAGATATTGTGAAAATACTGTCACAAGGGTTGAAAGAGTGCCTGTCCAGTGCTTTTTGCATACATGTGATATCTCCCTCTTTGTGCAGGAGACTCCTGTTTTTTTAACTGAACTCCCTCTCTCCCTCCCGGAAACAAAATCTCCTGCTTAAGTAAAATTATGTCCAAAATACATATTCATGTTTGTTTTTGGCAGATAAAGACACATAAAAAGTAAATTAGTGATGAACAATGTAAGTAATAATGTTGTACAACTAGTTGTTGATTCATTTTAGTGCTTATTCTTGACAAACTGAAATATATTTAATGCTTTTATTCTTATTTTTTTACGCCATATAAGGACAAACTCATGATGTCACGGCATCTCCCTACTAGTAGGCCAATCTCCCTACTAATTTGACTCAAATCTCCCTCTTAAGCAAGTTGGACATATCACATGTATGTTTTTGGTGCCTGGAGCTCGGATATGATGAGAGATATGGGTATGGTCTTTCCAGTGTTGCTTTTAGTACTTACTGTCACGATTACAATGATGCTAGACTTTATTTTCTAGCTCTTACAGTTCCCAAGATATGTGCAAATTACTGTTACAAGGGTTTGGTGCCCCATTGTGCTGCTGCATGGCTCTGTAGCTTTGCATAAATGGGAGCATGGGCCCAGATGCATATTGTTATGCAAAAATTGGCAACTTGGTGGGAGCTGGTCTCCACACTCCCACCAATATGTGTTTTTCACTACTCATACTACATTTTTCAAAAAGTGAGGAAATTATATGCAAAAAACTGTGTTAATGCTTCATTTAGCGTTAAAGCAAAAAATGTCAGGAAATTAGACATTAGGGTTGAACCCTTAACCCCCTTCACACACACCACCCCAATCCTCCACAGTCTGACAGATGCCTTGGTGTGTCATTGGGGTCATGAGGCCTAAATCTCCCCCCATTCTCCTTTAGTGTAGCATGTAAGCATGCTCGGTCATGGAATATATTATAGGAGTACGGTCATGCCCCTATGTTTACAGTTATGAAGCCTCTTCTATGTTAAACTCCAAAGTTTGCTCATTAATAACTTTGGACCCTTTCAAATGATTTGCATGAAATTTGGCATGCGTGGTGGGGCATGCTAGATCTCGTGATCTGCCAAATTTCATTTTGGTTGGATTTACAGTTTTTGCACACCAAAATGTTGAAAATGAACTTTTCGCCAGTTATGTGGGCAGCTTTTTTGATTTTGTCCATGGCACTGTACAGCCGTCATGTGCCGTGCTGCTCTGCAACTTTGCTCAGCCAAAAGATCTTGGGTCAAGGAATATGCCACTTTTCATTTGGTGAAAAAATATTAATCCATTCAAAAGTTATTAAAGTTTTAATTTCCCATTATAACTCAATGGGGAAATTTATATGGTTATTTTGAGAAAGAAGAGAGGGGTTTTGGCCATCTAGTCCCACCTCACAATCAAAGAATTTGCAGGCTCATGATCAAAGAATCTTAGATCATGAGGAATTCTTTGATCATGACCATGGACACCATCTTTTCATCATATTTTCAGAGCACCTCTTTGTATTAGCGCTCATAATGCAGACAGTCTGGGGCTGGCCGTGGAGGTGACAGGTGGGCTGTGCCAGTTGCCAGCTGGGGAAGGGTGGGTGGGTGCTGGGTGGGCTAGCATGGCTGGGTGGGGGTGGGGGCCACTAGACTACCAGGAAATACAAAATGATGATTTCTTTTATTATGATGGAGGGCAGCTAGACTACCAGGGATATGTACAATGACAATGAATATTATTTCATGCAGATTGGAGGGCCACTAGACTACCAGGGATATTAACAGTAATAATTGTTTTATACAACTTGGGGGGGCCACTAGACTACCAAGGATGTAAAAAATAAACATTGGGGTGGCACTTGACTACCAGGACATTACACATGATTATATTTTTTATTGTGATGGGAAGGGGGGGCACTAGACTACCAGGGATATTTAATACATTATCATTGTTATTCAGATGGGGCAGAATGAAGTCCCCTGAGCAAAACTCAGTCTCATTTAAGTTTATAGGGCACCTCTGGGCTGAGAAAACTCATTTTAAATCTGGCCATCTTGACCCTCGCTCTTTGTTCACGAGCGAGCAAATTCTTTGATTGTTGCCCTGCAAATTCTTTGATCGCAAGATTCTTTGATCGCGATCATTCATCGTGAGTGTGGGATGAGATGGCCGGATTTTAAAATCAATTTTCTCAGCTTAGGGGTGTCCTAGGAAAACAAGTGAGGGTGGGTTCTACTCAGGGGGCTTTGTTCTTATGAACCATGGTGGTGGTTTACTGCAATTCTTTGAATTTCTTTAATTAGAACAGCTTTTATTCTTTGTTCGTGAGCCTGCAAATTCTTTGATCACAAGCCTGCAAATTCTTTGATCATGAGATTCTTTGATCGCGATCATGCATCGCGAGCGAGGGACGAGATGGCCCAATTTAAAAATCAATTTTCTCAGCCCAGGGGTATCTGAGGAAGTCAAAAGAGGGTAGGTTTTACTCAGGGGGGTTCGTTCTGTCAAACCATGGTGGTGGTTTACCACAATTCCTTCAATTTTTTGATTTATAAGGTTTTTAATTCTTTATTCATGAGCCTGCAAATTCTTTGATTGCGAGCCTGCAAATTCTTTGATCGTGAGATTCTTTGATTGCGATCTTTGATCGCAAAATAGGGACAAGATGGCCAGATTTTTTATAATGGAATAGATTGGAAAATTTCACTAATCTTTGACATTGAATATCTTGGAAATGGTTTGGTCTTTTTACTTCAGATTTGGAGGGAAGAAAGGCAACATCCCACAGATGTGCCTTTTGGTGGTTTGGTCAAAACATATTACAGGGTGGCAAACTTACAGCACTATGAAGTTGACGCTTTTTCCTATAGGATAACATTACGGCATCCGTCGCATTATAGGAATTCTTTGCCGCTCTGCTACAAAATAACGGTTTGGTCTTTTGGGCTGAAATTTGGAAGGAAGAAAGCCAACATCCCACAAATGTGCCTCTTTGTAGTTTGGTGAAAAAATATTACAGGGCAGCAAAGTGACGGCACTCCAGAATTGATGCTTTTTGCCATAGGATAATATTATGGTGTCTGTCACACCTTTCAGGGCCCATATTTCAGAAACGGTGCAAGATATGGACTTTTTGTCACAAAAGTGCTTAGCCCTCCCAAATGGGGACTATGTACAAAACTAGCCAGGAAAGTTATAATTCATACGAAATTGAAATTTTTTTTCTACATTGTATGGTTCCGGAGATATAAGCAATTTAGTATCCCAAGTCCTAATTTTGTGCTCCTAGGTCCATTATTATGCATACATTCTTTATTTTCACTGTGTTTTTCAATGCAGTTTTTGAGAAAAAGAAGGGTGTGCCCTTTCGTTACTGTGCCAGTTAGAGTTTTCAGTTGCGCTTCCGTTACCGTTCGCATCACCGTTCCTGTCTATGCCACCATGTGTGTGTTACGGTTTTCATTGTCGTTTATTTATTTATTTGCTTTTGATAACTGGGTGAGTGCACTAGGCATAAGAATGCCTATTTTCAGGCACAACCTGGGGGAAGACAGTTTGAAAAGTACAATGAGCAATACATGTGATGCACCACATGAGATATGTAACACAGTTGGGAGGGAAATCAAATTACAATAAGCTTAGGGTGTAAAGAAAACATTGATTCAATATAACAATGACACTTAAGCTATAGAGAAAAATTGTTCAGTATAAAGCAGTCAGAATACAGTTTGGTCAAGTATCAACAAGTATCAAAACAACATACGAAACAGGCATTGCAAGAGAAAGGTATACACAGAAACAATACACTAAGTGCCAAAAACTGTGGTTAATGAAAACAGGGGGAGAGAAGGGAGAGTTGTAGGAAGCAGGGGAAGAGGGTAAGGGATGAGTGAAGAGACATGAGTGGAGGGCATAAGAGAGGCGGTGAAGAGGTGTCAAAGAGGTAGACTGCCTAGGAAAACAGAGGGCAGGGAGAAAAAGTGGTCTAAGGTGGATGAAAGCAAGTGCAGGGGCTAGTTGTACACAGATTATCAAGGTGAAGTTTCTTAAAAGTAGCATGGGTGGGCGCTCGACGAATGGTTTGAGGAATGGAGTTACAGTACTTTGGAGCTGAGTATGAGAAAAGTGCATGCACTCATATTGGTTTTGCATCTTGGGATGTGAAGAGAGGCTAGGTCAGCAGATCAGAGCCCACAGAAGAGAGGTTGTGGGTGCAACAGAGAGGCAAGGGATAGGAGGAGTCCTGATCTGGCAATGCAGTCAATCAATGAACCAAAGGACTGGAGTCGATGGACAGAGGGGCAAGGCCATTTTAGGTCAGCATAGAGCTGGCAATGGTGTTTGTAACGTTAGGATGCAGAGGCATAGCGGCAGATGTTATTATAGGTGGTGTCCCATTTGTGGAGGGAGGATTTTGAGGGAGATAAGTAGTGACTGAGCCATATGCCAATGCTGGGTGCAGAAAGCCTTGTGCCACAGCTAGTCTAGCCAATGGGGTAAGGGCATAGCTAGTATAGTAGGCTCCTCCTAACTTAGCATTGACAGATTTACAGGTAGTAGTTATGTGCAGGTCAAAATCTAGGGATTCGTCAAGAGTAATGCCCAGATATTTAAAGGATCTGGTGCTAACCAGCGGAGTGCCATCTGTAAATGAGATTTCGAGGGCATTTTGATTTGCTTTAAGTCTGGCAGGTGAGCAAAAGCATAGAGTGTGTCTTGCTAATATTGAGAACTAGTTTGTTCTCTGTTAGCCAATCCTGAATACTTAAGAAGTCCAAAGCAAGAGGTTGATCTATGTCAGTGATATTTCTTGCACTGTGGTAAATGATTAGGTCATCTGCATAGAGCAAAGATGAGCAGGCAGGTGCACGTAACAGGATGTCATTTATAAAGATTGAGAAAAGCAGGGGCCAAGTATAGAGCCCTGGGGCATGCCAACATGTATAGACGAAAGGTCAGACATGGCTGAGTTGAAAACTACAGCCTGTTTTCTTTCAGACAGATAGTATTTGAACCAGGCCACTACATCAGTGGAGAAACCAAGGGAGCGTAGTTTAGTAAAAAGAAGGGTATGGTTAACCAGGTCAAATGCCTTTGTTAAATTGATGAAAATTGCACCTGTCAGGAGGCCTGAGTCCATAGAAGCATAGATGTCATTTGTGAGTTTGAGGATGGCGGTGGAAGTGCTGTGGCCCATGTGGAAACCATGCTGGGAACAAGAGAGAAGGTTGTACTTCTGAAGATATTCTATGGATTGGGTGGCCACTAGTTTTTCCAAGATCTTGCTAAGCACAGATAGAATTGCTATGGGATGGTAATTCTTGAGTTCTTTAGGATCACCCTTTTTGAAATGGGTGTGACTTTAGCTATTTTCCGATATTAGGGACTGTACTATGGCATAGAGATAGATTGAAGATTTTGGTTAGGGAGAGGCTATGAGCAGGGCAGCAGCTTTTAGGAGTCTGGGTTCCGACCGTCTGACCATGAGCTGGTGCTGTCAGGAATGGAGAGTAGCAGTTTTAACACTTCTGCTCTTGTAATGCTCGGAACCTAAAGGAGGATGTGTGAGTAAGCGGTTTTGCATCGCGGGAGGGAACAGTGTGTGCATGAGGGAAGCAGGCCAAGTAGCTGGTTAGGTCAGAGAAATGGTGATTAAATGAGCTGGCTATAGTCACTGGATTATTGCAGTGTATGCCGTTTAACAGCATGTCACTTGTATTGGGTTGATTTGCTCCAAGAAGGGTTTTATTGTTGACCAGAATTTCTTGAGTCCCTGCAGCTTTCGTTAGCAGATCTTTGCAGAAAGAGCTTTTGGCTAATCGAATATGTCTTTTGCACATGTTTCTCAGGGATCGGTAGTTGTTATAGTCGGCCTGGAGCCCAGAGGTTTTAAATGCCACCACATTCTGTCCCTGGCCCTAATTTTGGTGAGTAGGTCTTTGGTGAGCCACTTTGTCTGAGTTCCATGAATCTGACGAGTAACACAGGGAGCATGGGTGTCTTGGAACACATGAAACCGGGCCAGGAATTGGTTTAAGCTGACTGGGCATTAGCTGAGGTGTATATGGGTGAGCAGTCAATCAGTGAGAGATTATGTATAAACTGTGTTAGGTTAAAGTTAGCCAAATTTCAGAAAGTGATGAGTTTTGGAGGTGGAGATGGTTTGCTGGTAGATCGCCAGATGCAGTAGATTGGGAGTGATCACTTATTGCATCTGAAGGGTACTGCACATACTATACTGTCAGGGCGGTCTGTAAGTACCCAGTTGATAAGAGTACTGGTCCGACAGTTGCGCTAGCATTTCCGTTTCTGTTTTGTTTGGTGTTATTGTTGCTGTTACCGTTACCATTTGCATTTGCATTTGCAGTACCGTGCCTGTGTGCATTACGGTTTGTGTTTCCATATGCGCTTGTGTTTCCGTTTCCATTTCTGTTTCCTTTGGTATTATTCTTGCTGTTGCTGTTACCATTTCATTTACAATTGTGGTACCGTGAACGTGCGCATTACAGTTGCATTCCATATGCACTTCTGTTTGCATCTCCATTTCTGTCACTGTTCGCTTTGGTGTCACTTTGCACTTACATTTCTATTTCCGTTTGTGTTACCATTTACATTTGCATCACCATCTGTGTAACAGCTTACGCTTGTGTTTGCATTGCACTTACTGTTACTATGTCACATACGGGCCCTGCACTCCCACCAACTTGTGCAACTTTCTTCTTTTCTATTCTTTCTTAAAAAGTAAGGAAATTCTATGCAAAAAACTTCATTAATGCATCAGTTAGAGTTCTTCTACAATGAAAAAAGTGAGGAAATTCAATTTTAGGGTTCCCACCCTTGCACCCCACCCCAGCCCGCCCCCACTAACAGGCATCAGGTGTGCATTGGGGTCATTGGTCTAACTCTCACCCCATTCTCTTACACTGCATCACCTCAGCTTGTTTACACATGGGATGGGGTGAGAGTTAGCTAATGATCAACACACACCCCTGATGCCTGTTGGTGGGGCGGCTGGGGTGGGGCAAGTGGGAACCTAAATTGAATTTCCTCACTTTTTGCTGTAGAAGAACCCTAACTGATGCATTAACAAATTTTTTGCATAGAATATATATATATATGTAAAATACAAATGGCATATACAGCACAGCACAGTTGAATAGCAGATACTGTACAAAATTAAACAGCAAAATATAGAATGGGAAAAGTAAACCAAAAACCTCTCACATCCAACCAGCTGTGTGTGTGTGTTTGGACTGAATTATTTGATCAGTGCGGTACCAGTTTCAGCAAAAAAATTTCAGAGAAAGAAGTGAGCCAGGAGATGAACCTGGGAGCCTACCAGCTAGGTGAATTACATGAACATCACCAGCTTCCTGAGATTGCTGGAGGAGGATGTCTGCCTTTTGGGGTGACATGGTGCTACAGGCTCACAAGGAGGAGGACACTTTCTGTCTGCTCTTGGTGATACCAGGAAAACAAACACAACAAAAAACAAACAAGTTGGTGGTGATTGGAAGGTGGGGGGTTGCTGCTAGACACCAGGGAAAGATAAATTAAGTAGGGGGAAGTGATCAGAGTATGGGTAGTGCCACTAGACACCAGAGAAGTGAAAGGGTATGGTTATTGGAGGATGAGGGTTGCCAGTAGACACCAGGGAAAAGCAGTACAGTAGTGGGGATGGCAATCAGAAACACAAACAAGGTTGCTCGACTCATGAAAAAGGATCCTTTTGTGATTCATGATATGAAAAAGGATTCCTATTTCATATCACACAGTCATGAAAAAGTCATAATAGTAAAACCAAAAACACATTTCCAGGGCATATCTGCAACTGTGAAGTGCAGATTACACCTAAGGGGTCCTAATTAGGGATGGGCAAAGTTTGTATTTCTGCTATTGCAGAATTTCTTTGAAATTGTGAAACTTTAGTGGACTCTTCCACTCTTCTACCTATGGCAGAATTCCAAACTTTTGCCTATTTACTGTGGATTTCTCCACCTAGTACCGTGGAAAATTTTGTGAACTGCAGTCATTTTGTTATAAAATGTGGAAATAAAAGTATCTTGCCAATTATTTCACTGTATCATGTAATTATCTACTGTTTTCAATGTGATTATGCAGTGTGTGTTTTTCTGCCATCATTGCGTGTTCAAATTTCATTTCTACATGTGTTTTTTTAATTTTTATGATCACATACTGAATTTAATCATCCTGCCTGTCGAGCACCTTAACTGCGTTGTCTGCAAGTAATTTTTTGTGTTTTTTAATTTGTTTGCTTTTTACGCATTTTCTGGTATTATGTCATGTTTCTTTCTTTTGAATTCCACAGAAATCTTCTATTGCGTTCATTTTAATTCTGTGGTATACGAAAAATTTCACGATTCAGCACTGAAATCCCGTGGAAAGGTCAAATTTCACCACAAGTAGCTCTGATCACGTTTTGCAGCTCTGCCATCACATAGAGTGTAGAGGAAGGGATTAGGAGGAAGCATACATGTATTTCTGCATAGCTAGTCATTCTGCAGTTGTTTTCTGAAGAGGGAGAGCTGTGTTTGTTCTGCACCACAGAACAGGCTTTGAGAGTGATAATCCACCAGCTTTCTTTCAGGAGAAGAAACAAAGTGCTGTTATCGGTACTTTGAATGCTCGTCACAGATATTTCATCAGTTTTGTTGATCTTTTGACAACATAATAATATCTTGTGTTAGTCTGTGTTCTGTAATATGAAGAAGTGCTGCACTTTTTCAATATTTGCTGTTATTTTAGGGTATAGTAAAGCACAAACAGTACAAACTTGTCAGGCAAAGGCAACGGGAAGCATGTAGAACATGGAAAAAGTGCCATTGGTACTGGATCAGTCAGAAGGGTGTCACAAGGAGGTGGAGTGGGTGCTGTGGAAGGTGGTAGTAGGAGCAGCAGCACTGTTTCTGGCACTGCAACTTCTAGTGGCAGTGCAATGCCAGCCATACCACATGCTGTGCCAGTGTCAGCTTCACTGGGAATCATAGCATCCAGCTTCTTTGGCACACAGTGAAGAAATGCTGCTGCCAGTGCAGCTGTAGTTCATCGCTCTAAGCAGCAGTCCAAATAGACTGCAGTGGATGTTGCCACACTATTATGTGGTCAGAAGAGTGGCAACTGGGGTTTAATGCAAAGAAGTGCAAAATCATGCACATAGGGAAGAGAAACCCTAAAGCCACCTATAGGTTGGGAGGAGAGTTGCTGGCAGTCACAAGGGAAGTAAGAGACTTGGGCATCATCATCACAGATGGCCTGAAATCATCCAAGGAGACCACTAAAGCAGTAGGTAAGGCTAGGGGGATGTTGGGGTGTATTAGTAGGGGTATCACAAGTCGGAAGAGGGAGGTAATAGTACCTCTTTACAAGACACTTGTTATGCCCCATCTGGAGTATTGCATGAAGTACTGGAGGCCACATCTTCGCAAGGACATTAACAAAATGGAGGCAGTCAGAGAAGGCAAACAAAATGGTATAAGGACTACATCAGAAAACATATGAAGACAGATTAATGGAGCTCAATACGTATACCCTAGAGCAAAGGAGGGAGAGATGGTGATATGATCGAAACATTCAAACACCTTAAGGGCATTAACAAGGTGAAAGAGTCTAACATGTTTCAATATAAAAAAAATAACAGGACAAAAGGACACAGCATAAGATTAGAGGGAGACCGATTAAGTGGTAATGTGAAGAAGTTCTTGTTCACAGAAAGGGGGGTGGATGCATGGAATGGCCTACCTCAGGAAGTGGTGGCTATGAATACAGTGCAAGGCTTCAAACAGGTATGGGATAGGCATAAGGGAACAATACAGAGGAGTATGAATAGATAGACCATTGACAGAGTAAAGTCCTATGGCACATTCATAAGTTAGAAGAAAAATGGGCAGACCAGATGGGCCTTGCGGTCCTTATCTGCCATCAACTTCTATGTTTCTATGTGAGTCCCTAGGGTCTCAGGATGACCATGAAAACAGTGAACAGTCTCAGTCGCAGGAGACCCACAGGAGACCCAGGATTTAACTGAGGAGCTGGTAGTGACTAAGAACAAAGAAGGTTTGGGTGCAGTGGCAGGCAGTATCAGAGGCGATGACAGTAAGGGTGGTGGAGGAGCAGTTACTGTGGGGATAGTAGATAAGGAGCAGCACATGGCACTTCCAAATGTGTCCAAGGAGCAAAAACATTCTTGCAGTGAACACACTGTTAGTGGCAGTGGTCATGTGCATGTTACCAAGGAAGAGGAGCTGGGATACAGTCATCTCTACTTTCTTAGCTGGAAATGCCCAAAAGCAGGGAGGGTAGTAGTGACGACAGTTGTGAGGATGACAATGAGCCAGTAGTTGACCCTAATTGGCAGCCACTCCATCCACAAGCAGCAGCTAAAATTATTAGTGGTAAAGGGCAAGCGATTCCTTTTCCATCAATCTATAAACAACAACCTGTCATGGTCAAGGGACTGCAACTGGCAAAATGGGATATGGAGATAAGCAGCAGCATGCAAAGAAAACTGTTTTACCACCTCTTCATGTCTCTGTCCCCATCTGCCTCACCCACAAAAATCTGGTATGTTGGTGGACATTCATTGGTGTGGGATTTCTTTGTAATCAACAACTCTGATGACAGTGCTGTGGTGTGCAACATCTGTCATTCCAAAATTAGCAGGAGTAAGCCAGGTTCACACTATTGGCTGACTAGCATGCATAGTCATATGCAAAATAAGCACCACATTACGTGGACACAGCATAAGCAGCTGGCATCCATGTCCACTTAAGCTACTTCAGCACAGTATGAAAGTGAGGGTCCCAAGCCAGTTCATGATGTAACATTTGACCCCTTATTGTGTTCAACCACTACTTGTGCAGATACAAGTGTAGGTAGTAGTCAAGCTGATCCGTCCACTGTATGCATAGAGAGGTTTTTGCAGCATTTTCCTGCTACCACAGAAGGTAGACAAAGCCACAAGAGCATACCGGGCAAAGCCAAAACACAACCCACAGTGCTGCATAGATGCTAAGCAGCCAGGTATCAAATCGGCACTAAACAAGAACAAAAAATATCATTGTAAACAGCTGGTGACAAAAGAGTTGAACACGGCTGTTGCCAAGATGCTGGCAAAAGACCTTTTACCATTCTCATTTGTCAAGAATGAGTGTTTTTGAGAACTAATGGAGAAGGTTGTGCCTAAATATAAAGTTCCAAGTCGAATGTACAGTATTTCAGCACTATTTCCAGCATTGTACAATGACCTTGCATGCATGGTGTCACATGCTCTGTCACACTCAGCAGTAGCCAGCACCCACCTGACCACAGACATCTAGACCAGTGGCCCATCATCAATCATTAGTTATATGTGCATTACTGCACACTGGCCTATTTCCCTTGAGAATATGCTATGCACCCCTGTCCCTCATCTAGTTGTCCCCTGAGTACTGACAGCAGTATTAATAGTTGTCAACAGCATGCCAAATTGAGCATGCAGAGTATGCATGGGTCTCATACATCAGAGAGAATTCTCACCCGCATAAATGAGGCCATTACACACTGGCTAAAGCCCCATGGATTCAATGCAGCATGTATTGCCAGTGACAATGCCTGAAATGTCATCAAAGCAATCACTGATGGCTGCTTTTATCATGTTCCTGCTTTGCTTATGACTAAATCTCATTGTGAGGTCCAAGATGGCCCTTCATTGGACAATAAAACCTTGTCTCTGCTGACTGTCTCTCCTTCTATCTAGCTCTGCTTTTAGCTGTAACTACCACCTCTATTTTTTTTAATTTGCATTCTCAGCCCAGAAGTTCAGTTAGCAACTGTTGTAGTACAAAATCTTTAATATCTTGAATTTTTAGCTCAGTCAGTAATTTTAGCAAATGTTATAGATTGAATTTTTTTTTTTCATTACCCATTAGCAAGTTATTCTGTATTGCCACTATCAGGACACAATCTTTATCTAAAGCGATCCTGCCTGTTGATCATATAGCTACCTCTCCTTTGTTCTATTTAAGCATCTGTTAAATAAAGACAATTAGACCTAACACCCTCTCCTTGCTCCTCCAATCTTTTTTCTATTTTCTTACCCTACTTGAAGAATTGCTGCTCTTATATTGAGATCATGTTGTTACACATATCATGCCATTTCTTACTCGGCTGCTTTTTTCCTAATTAACCATCAAGCCTGTACATTATTGGTGATATTAAAAAAAAAACAGTTATCCCACTAAGTCTACCAATGCTACTTCCATTACATCTCCTCAGCAGCACCGATTCTCAGGGCACTAACATGCCTTTTCCTTACCAGAGGACTGATACCCTCTGATTGGCTGGCTGAAATTCTAAGTCAAATTCTGAGGACTGCTGATTGACCGCCTGCTCTCTGAACTCTGCTCTAAGCTATGCTTGTCTGAAACTTTAGGTTTTAGATAAGGACTTAAAGCCCTTTTAATGAATTTATGCTAAAAGACTGTCATTGATTGTGAAACTGTGAATGACTGTTAGACTGCACTGTTACTGAGTTGGTTTAGCCTAGAGTTAGCATGTCTAATTGTTTGCAAGCCAAACAGATCATTGCACTCTTAAGTCTTTTGGGACAAAACTTAAATATTTTCCTCTCAGTCTGTCTTTCTTATCTCACCCCCTGCTGATTCTTCCTTTTGTCCTCTCTAACCTCTGCTGTTTCCCTCATGCCATCCATCTGTAATCTACCTTATTTAATCCCTGCTTCTCTTGCATCTAGGGAGAAGCCCTGAGCAGGCATTCCCCTGCTGCTACACTGTGGCATCTGGCTCCTTTGCAGCTGCCCTCCCAGACCCAAGATGCTCTCCAAGCGGTGCCGAACCATCCCAGGCTGGCTTCCACGAAGACCTCCTCCAACTCTAAGGTACAGTAGCTCTGTTCTCTCACTATCGCTTAAACTTGTTCCTGGCCCTATCTGGACACTTTCCTATATAGTGTTCCAGGGGTCACATGCCTCCCCTGTAATTTACTAAGTGCCTGATCTCCCATTTGCAGCCTATACGACTTTGCCTCCAGGGGTGCTCATGCCCCTCAACTGCTTCCTTTAGAGTGTGACTATATCCTTGTACCCTACCTTTGCCTGAGTTGGCTACCTTTCACCCATAGTCTCTGAAACTAAATGCCAACACTCCTAGCAGCAACCACTGCAATACCCTACCCCCACCAACTACAATACCTCATTAAGCCCAGCCCCACAATGCCTCTCAGGGCTACCTAGATCCTACAAGGCATCATTCTACTCTCTCTTATCTGCCTCCTGGGGCATCACAGTAATGAGTGCAACCAAAATAACCATCACTAACACACAAGGCTGGTGTTAAATGTATATGGAACTGGGGCCACAAACTACCTAAAGGAAATGTGCAATGCACAATATGCAACATGATCCCTGCACAATCTTGCATCTGTCCCCTCAAACTAATAACCCCCCCCTTTGGTCCTGTACCTAGTGGACTTTGTGATTCAATATGGAACTATGAAAGGAAGTCCTCCCAGCAGAACTTGGTCACGTGTTAAAAACATCTACTGGACCACCTTTCTCATCTACTTCTACTCCTACTTCTACTGTCAAGCAATGTACACCAGAACACAGGCCCCTCACCTGCCCATTGTGCACAGCTGCAAAGACAAATTAGGCTGATGCTGGCCTCAATAAACATCTGTAGCATCCTCCCCGAGATGGACAACCTGAAGGTAAGGGTTTCTTGGCACAATCCTGATGTGCTATCAGTTGTGGAATCCTGGCTGTCCTCAAAGATACCAGATACAGCAATTGCATTACCTGGCTATGCCCACTTTAGACAGTACCACCTGTCAAAAAGAGGTGAGGGATGTGTCATTTACATCAAAGACCACCAGCAGGGACAAGGCCTTCCTCTCCCCAGCAGGAGTGACAATGTGCAAGCACTGGCCATCAAACTGTTCCTTGGGGCACATAATAGGGTGCTCACAACATTCTCAGTCTACATCCCACCTAAAGTGACCACTGCTGGCACCAGTGACCTCATGGACTATATCAGTACCTTCAGCCTTAACACAGAAATTATACTGCTTGGTGCCTTCAACATCAACATCAACTGGCTCTCCCCAGCATCTGCTGCTATTAAGGACACCCTGTCTGCCATTTCCATCTCCCAAATGGTGGAATCTCAAACTAGAATCAGCTACAAAACTGGCACCAGTACCCTGCTGAATTGGGCATTCATGAACCGTCTTGCACATATCGGTATCATTTCTCTTCTCCCGGACTTCTGAGTGACCACTCTCCAATCACATGTACCTGGAATAACTACTACTGCAACCCCTGTCAAAATATCACTAACTGTGTCATCCTAAAGGACATCTTCCACAGCTAAAAGCAGACTTCAAGTACCAAGACTGGACTGACCTGTATGATACTCAAGATGTGGACATAGCCCTTGACCTCCTCATTAAAAATGTAATGCAGTCTGTGAAAAGCACGCACCCATAAAAACAAGAACAGTCAAAGACCCCACAATCCATGTATTACCCTGACCTACTTGAGCAACTCTCTACTAGAGATCATCTCTGGTGAGTGGTAGAGTGCATAGCACAGCTGCAAACATACAACGATACAAAAAAGCTCAAAATGCCTGCACAAAAGTTATCCATCTGGCAAAAAGCTATTTTTACAAAGAAGCCCTCACTGGTTCCTGGAAATCCAGTAAGTCCTTTTGGGACAACCTTAGTGACATCACTGAAAGGATCCAAAAACTGCCCCAACTATGCTCACCATTGATGGAGTGCCATCCTTAGACTCCCTTCTCATTACAAACTCCCTGAATAATGCTTTCTTGGACCTGAGCAGTGAGCTCCTTGCTAACTTCTTCAGTCCCAACACCACAAAAGACTCACAAGGGAAACCATCCCTTCACCACAATCAGCCTCTCTTTTTCTTTAAGAAAGTCACCAAAATGGAAGCCAGAAAATATCTGGAAAAGGTGCTTGGGAAAGGAAGACGCAGTGGGGACTCCCTAATCCTTAAATTTGTAAGCCTAGCACTGGAGAAAATCCTAAGTTCGCTGACTCACATTATCGACCTTTCCCTCTGTCACTCCCAATTTCCCCATCATTGGAAATCCTTCTACAATCATACCAGTGCACAAATGCAGGGACAGGACACTCTGAAACAACTACCAATATCAATACTCCCCACCCTCAGAGCCTTAGAGGATTGTGACCGATCAGCTTGTGGAATATCTTCAACAGTACTAACTATTGTGTCCTGAACAACATGGGTTCAAGTGGGCACAGTACCCTCACAGCCTTGCTGAAATTCACAGGCTATATCCACCAAGCATTAGACCAAGGCCACCTGGTTAAGGCAGCCTTCATTGACCTATCAAAGGCATTTGATACAGTGCACCATGGGCTCCTCTTAAACCAGCTATCCAACATTGTTCTTTCACCTAACACCCAGGACTGGTTCAATATCTACCTGAGCAACCACCACCAATGGGTAAGGGTCGTTGAAGTCCTCTCTGACAGCAGACCCATTAGATCTGGTGTCCGGCAGGGATCCATATTAGAACCGCTGCTGTTCAGCCTATTCTTAAATAATCTCCCAGCATTCTGCCAGTGTCAAATGTTCATTTACGCAGATGATGTGGTCCTGTTTACCAGCAACCAAGACCCTGAACTTCTAGAGGTAGATCTACAAAAAGGCTACGCATCTGTGGAACAGTGGTTTAAGGAACATAGATTGGTCCTAAATTATAAAAAAAACTAAGACTATGGTGTTCTCTGCCTCTCCAAAGCAAACTCAAAACCTTCCCCCTTGCAATCACAAATGACTGCAGTTCCTCTCTTGAGCTAGTTCGGCATTTTAAGTACCTGGGCATCACAACTGATTCCACCCTATCATATGCCTAGCACATTGACAATATTGTGAATGCTATCAATACAAGAACTGGGATCTTATACCAGCACAGGCACTGTCTTACACATGAAGCCCTAAACATGGCCATTCATAGCTCTATTGTATCACTCATCGACTATGGGCTAGTGATCTATGGATCTGCAACAGATACAGCCCTTCACTGCATCGCTATTGCCCTAAATAAAGCATGCCATCTCCTCACAGGTGCTGCCAGACTCACGCACACCTGTGATCTCTATGCCATGGCAGGTTGGCTGCAGCTTGATAGAAGAATCAGTTATCAGACCTGCTTCCTTGCCAAAAGAGTCTCCCTTAACCTTCTGCCACCTGGGATACAGAACCTTCTGACCATACCTCAGAGCTCAAAACAGACCAGAAGTGCTGCTTCTCAAGTATTCCATGTACCAAGGTGTCATACTACATTGGCTCAATGGGGCTTCGCATAGTGTGCCCCTTTCTGGACAAATGCACTACCTCAAGGCATCTCTGACACTGCAATGATTGGCTCTTTCATGCACAAGCTTCATCAGACCCTACTTGCCATGAATACCTGTGCCTGCCCTCACTAGCTTCCATCAGTGACTTTACCTACAACTTCTGAAGCCAGCAATTACAACTGGTGAAGGCAATAATCCCACTAGCATGTATTCAACCCATCCATTGTTACCACTGAGTAGTACTGACTCAGCACTTCTATTATACTCCCTGCACTTCCTCTAGCAGTACTACCACCCCACTCCAATCTACTACCCACTCTCTTACCTCCCCACCGTTCCCTCCTGCTGCCCTAACTCTAGTCCTCTCTACTCTTTTATTCCCCTGTACTCATTCCAATTGCTGTTGTATCCCCAGGACACAGGCATACATTGTACTATGCCTTAATAGTGTCTACCCTTCCATAATAAGTGTAATGTGTACCTCCACTTTATATGTATGTGTACTTCTGTCCTTGTATTTTGTACCAGATTGCAATTCAACTGATGTGGAACCAATTAACGCGCATCTGCTCAATGGTGTTATCCAAGAATTCAATAAATAAATAAATAAATTCTGGAGCATGAAGCAGTGAGTACCATGTTGGCTGTCAGTCATAAAATTTGCATTCATTTCAGTTGTTCTGCGCTGACTAGAGCAGAGCTCCACGCTCTACAGAAGGCCAGTAATGTACCACAGCATCGCTGGAAGCTCGATGTACCAACCTGATGGAATTCCACACTCAATATGCTTGAGAGGCTGTATGAACAGTACAAGCCATTCAATGAGTATATAATGCACATGGGGGATCAGGAAGCGCAGTCTGCCATGTCACTGAGTCAATCACAATGGTTTTTGATGGACAGTGTCATCCAGGTACTGCGATCACTAGAACAGGTGACACAGATTGTGGCGCAGACAATGCTTGTTTGAGCCAGTTGTTACCATTGCTGTGTGTTCTCCATCATGAAATGTGCAATGTAAGGGCAATTTGAAGTGGCTGCAGACTCTGTTGGAGTTGAGCTTGCTGACCTCATCATGCAGCGGTGTGATGATGATGCCAGGGTGATTCACATTACCAACTTAGAGGCATACATCCTGGCAACCCTGTTGAATCCCAGGTACAAGCAAGGCATAACTTCACTTCTTCCCAGTGGGAAGGATGATATTGATCATTATATAGTCATCCTGCATGGCAAGGTTGAAAACTGAATGAATAAATCGGAGCTAAGGGTGGAAAAATTGGTAACAGTAGATAAACCTGAAGCATCAACATCCTCTCGCCCAGTATCCTTCTCCTCCACTAGTACAGCGTATGCACCTTCACTCTCATCATCACCAATAGTAATGGTGCCACAAACCTCTCTGATCCATGCTGAAGGACATAGGTGCCTCTACACAGCAGCCACCTGAGTGAAACACAGAACTTCAGCTCTCTGCACGCCATATGTTGCAGTCATATCTTGATGACCCTCAGCTGCTAAGTATTGAAGATGAACCCCTTGGTACTGGTGAAGCAAGCTGGAAATTTGGCCTGTGCTTGCTGCTATCGCCATTGAGTACCTCATCTACCCCTGTGCCAGAGTAATCTCAGAATGTGTTTTCAGTGCACCTGGTTCAATTGTAACTGACTGCGAAACCGCCTGTCAGAACATAAAGTGGAGTACCTAAAGTTTGTTCAAATGAACTCCCAGTTCTTCCAAGCAGTGCATGGTGTCAACAACAGCAAGCTTCCATGATCCTGCTGAAGAAGGTGGTGAGCATCAGGACTCATCAGAGGATGAGGATAGTTTTAAAGTGTCCTCTGATGAAGACACAGCTGAAGGGGTTGAGTTCTCTGAGTAGGAGAGAGAGCAGGGTTTTATTTAACTCTAAAAATTGATTAGCGTTTTGCTCATAAAAGTGCTTAAACATTGTGAAAATGCATAGCACTTGCCTCACTGTGTTTAACAAATACAACACTTCTAGAAAACATATATAAATACTTTGTGTACAGTTAGTATTATCCCAAGAAAAAACTGCTAATCAATTATTTAAAACCCTGGAGAGTCACATATCATGTGTCCACCCATGAAGGGATGTGATTTGTGCAGCTGTATTAAAAGTGGATGCTGATGTCATTGAAGGTCATTCAGTCCAGTTTCCACCTGTTGTGACTAGTTGCTGCCCAAGTTAGCCGATGTTCATGGCCCTTCCCCTCCACCCATAAAAACAGAAATACCCGAAAAATTGACAGGACACATGTTTGCTTATCCCTTACTGTTTATTATGATTCATGTTGTGTGGTGCAACAATTGCTGGGGGAAACACTCAGCTGCCAGTTGCTGCCCAAGTTGGTCAATGTTCATGGCCTTTCCCCTCCACATGTAAAAAAACAGAAATACCAAAACAATTGACAGGATACGTTTGCTTGTCCCTTACTGTTTATGATGATTGCTGTGAGTAACTACTATGCCCCATTAATCCTGCTGATGATGACCCATTTCCTGACTACACCACCCCAGTGGATCTTGCTGTGCCAAATAAGAGCAAGAGGAACTATTATGTCCCTTTAATTCTGGTGAAGATTACCTATTTCCTGACTATACCATCCTGGTGGATCCTGCCGCACCAAATGACAAGAGCCAGAGGAACTACTGTGCCCCACTAAAGTTGCTGATGCTACTGCTGTTTAACTATTGCATGAATCCACAGCAGTACCACAGGTTTTTATAACTTTGACAGTTCATTCATGTTACATATGGTACTTAACTAACTGATTGAACAAGTATGTCCAATGCTACTGTATTGACTTAATGATACTCATGTAAGAAGTTATACTAAAGAAAACAGCATTGTTTTTGTAGTGTGGGATGTGCGGTGTGTGCACAGACAAGGGGTGGTATTAGGGTAGTTTGTTTGGGTAGGCAGAGTAGGTCATAAAAGTACTGTTTGTAGAGACATGCGAATAATGCTTCAGTAGCATGCCAATTAGAATTAATCAGTGCTATGGTAAAATCTTTCTGCTTCTATAAATAGCCTTTGCCTTACTTATATCATAGGTTATGATATGACACTTCTGCTACACTGCTAAGCCCTTTGAAGATTAGACCACCATTCATTTTCACAAGAACTGTGGCACCTTGATGTGTTCTATAGAAGTTGCCAGGTAAGTATCAGCATGTTTTTGCCAAAAATATTTGTTTTCTCAATGAAAAACAGGTAATCATGTAGGTATGGGAGCGATATTATTACTGCCATACAGGAATGGGTTAGAGATAGCAAGAGGTGGTATCAGTGTTTTTCCCAATTTATACCACCGATGCGTTTTGAATTGTACAGATGCTGTAATACATTTAAGTGACTGTGGTTTACCTGTTTAGGGGTGGTGGCCTAGGGTTGGTTGGTAAACATGGTTTTGGTACTAATAATTTTCAAGACAATTTTGTTGCACATTAAATGCTGACTGATGTCAGACTTGTAATCGAGAATGTTCAGAACTGTCATACCAGCAGAACATGTGTTTTCACACAGTGTTGTTAACAAGGTATTGTTTCTCATGTGATTCAACAACTCCATAATTGTTATGTTTTCAGTTGTCATACTTCTGTACTACTAATTGTAGCCCAATGGATGCTTGCAGCTGCTGCTCCCAAAGTGCTTTCTTGCTGCTGCTGCTGCTGCAGCTGCCTGGATCATCCTTTACTTCGCCATCACTGTGGCTTCATGTTGTGTTCATCCTAACTTCCCAGGTAAGTAATTTTTTTTTTTCAGTGCAAACTTTGAAGTGTTTACCCTTATTTTCATTTCCAGACAGGACATTCCATGAAATTAATGGGCTGGCTCATTACTGGCCTCTGGCTTTCCTAGGGTGTTTTTATTTACAAGGTAAGTAGCACTGTTTGTTATGTTTTGTCAATATTTGTTCATGAGATCTACAGCATCATAATCAAGTCAGTCTGATACACCACTGTACACTTGATCTCTATGCAGGTGTAGGGTGGCTGGGGGGAAGTGGAAGGGGATTGAGATGTAATTGCTGAGGTAGCTGCAGAGCACTGCCGTGCTTCATTTGTTATGTACGGTTAGAGACTGGAAAGGATTTTTGGCTTACATGATCAGGCGATCAGCAGCTGGTAATAATAACCAATGTTATTAGGTATCCTTTCTGTTTGAAACTATCATCATGTTTTATTTTCAGGCCTGCCTATGACATGCTCCTTCTACACTGCTGCTGCTCTCTTAGTCCACCAGCCCTGTGGTGGCTTCATGGTGTGTCCATCCAAACTGCCAACGTTAAGTACTTAAAATATTTTGTTTTTATTGGCAGTGAAAGCTTAAGAGTAAGTTTTTAGTTTCTCTTTTAGTTTGGACTCAGTCAGACAGTATTTGAGACAGGCATTTTTTGGGGGGGGGGATAGCCAGTGGGGTGTGGACACTACAGTGGTACTGGTACTGGTGTAGTAGATGCTGTAGAGGTGCAGACCTGTTGTGATGCAAATAGATTAGGTAACGGAAGAGAGTATGTTATGCATCGCTGTGTTTCCGGCCTAGATGGTGTTGTTCCTCAGCCAAAGCATGGCAATCCATGCTTCTCTTATGTTTCTGCAACTCTCAGTGTGCTTCCCTTTTGGGTATACCTGTATAAAGGCTTTGTGAATGCTGCAGCTGCTGCTGCTCCAACTGCTGATGGGAACCACCTGTGGTCCACTACCTTCGTGGCCTATGTCTGTGTCCTTCACAATTCGCAAGTGCCCAGATAAGTACTTACTAATGTTTTCTACAGTAACAGATTGCATCATTTTTTCTTTCCAGACAGGTTGTTCTGTGGTCATGGCATATGTGTACATAGGTTTGGACTTACTGCAAGTGGAGGGGTGGGCAGTGGCAGTGGTAGGTACAACCCATGTTCAAAATAGAAACAGAAACATAGACTTTGACGGAAAATAGGGAACATTTGCACCACCCTGTCTGCCCATTTTCCTACCTTTTGGATAAGCTGCTGATCCTAATTAACCAACAACTTCCTTCAACACCCCATTGGGATTGCCTTATGTCTGTACCATGTATTCTTGAATTCCACCACTGTTTTTCACCCCATGACCTCCTCAGGTAGACCGTTCCATGTGTCCACCACCCTCTCTGTGAAAAAAAACTTCCTGACATTGCCCCTGTGCTGTCACCCCTCTATCTTCAGATTGTTCCCGTTTGTTCTTGTACATCTCTTTTTCTAAAAGATGCTACCATCTCGAAATTCATTGATTCCACTGAGGTACTTGAAGATTTGTAGCATGTCCCCCTCTTCCTCCTTTACTCGAGGGTATATAGATCAATCTCCTTTAGTCTCTCTTCGTATGGCTTCTGGTGCAGACCCTGCACCACTTCTGCCATCCTCTGGACTGACTGCATCTTGTCTATGTTCTTGCAGAGATGTGGTCTCCAAAATTGTCATCAGAACTCCAGATGGGGTCTCACCAACTGTCTGTACAGAGGGATAACCACTTCTTGTTTTCTACAGGTGGTGAGATGCCTCTCCTATGCATCCCAGTATCCCCCAGCCCTTCTTAATGCCTTCTCACATTGCTTGCCTGCTTTTAGCTTGTGCAATATGACTACCCCCAGTTCTATTTTCATTTTTGTTCTTGTTAGTGCCTCCCCCAACAATAATTTAACTCTTTTCTTGCTATTACCTATTCCCTTTTCTCTGATACCCTACCTTTTAACCATATCCTGCATGAACTTTATCTACCTTCTCCTAAAATTCATCACCGGGATTCAAACACTTGACACTTCACATTGTACTCAGTGATTCAAACCTCTAGGCCATCCCTTTGGCCACAAATCACTCACTGTGTTATGTGCTCGAGACATGCACTTTGCATCTGCACATGGCATTAATGTTATCCTGTTTGTCTGAAAAACTCATCAACATTATCAGCATCTACACCATGGCTGCAGTTCATCACATGACTCATGAACCATCTTGAGTTTTGCCCTGTTGTTCACCACCAGGGTGGTCCCTCAGTTTCCCTCCCCCAAGGGGGATGTTTGTGACTAACTCAGACTCAGTACAGTATCAGTGGTCAGCACATGACCCCTGCTGACAAAAAAAGCATCACCACTTCCATGGTTTGTCATGTTCTGTGCATGTAGTTATGAACCTCCAAGTGCTGTGCAGTGTAACAGTGCAGTGTAACAGTTGATTGTAACAGGAAACTGCCTGTGGGGTGCCTCAGCCAACATGGCTAGCCATTGACATAAGCTTCTGTGAACCTCGACACACAGTAAATAATCCCATCCAAAGACAAGGAACACTAGACTGGTATTAACAGATTATGTTGTATATTTCAAACCAAAACAGAACAAGTTACAGCAGAACAAAGAACAGTGCAGATAAGAAACAGGTTGCAAATCACAGAAATAGCTACATATCGAGAATCAACACCAAGTCAAGACTCGTCATTTCAGTAAGCAACAACAGATTAAAACATTCTGTATTTACAGGGCTAACTAACAAGAAACAATCACACAACAAAAGATATTTAAAACAATTTGCAGTTAACATTTGAGCCCTGAATGCTAACACAATGAAATTAACACCATCAGAGGCCAACTGCTGGCCTCCGATGTGATCTCCCTACTTTGGCCTGCTTCCGCAGCAAACATATGATGGCTTCCTGGCTCTCATGTATAGTTAAGAGGTGGGCCTCGAGTATTACTGCTGTGTTTCATAGAAACTTAATGCCCTATCCCTCCTCAAGTTGCTATTGCTGTCAACCTGCTGGGTGGGTTCTGGGTAGCTTGCAGTTGTTGACCACCTGTTGCTACATGTGTCCATGGCCCTGCTGCACCTGCTGTTGTCCCTGTCTTTGAGGGCTTCTGTTGATTTTCCCTTTCTGCTAGCTTTGCAAGCTCATGCTGAATCTTCAGCACACTTTTTTTGTCCGTGGGGTTCTCTTCTTCTGGGACTTATTGGCTTCCGTTTGTGGGGTGCTCACTGGTGCTGCCAGTGTATCAGTATTGTCTGCAGTACAGAAAGAAATATGTTGTTTGAGCGCACTACACTGTGCAAGTGTAACTGTCACAAATTAAATCATTACTAATGTTAGTTCAATCAGTTCTCTAACCAGTGTGGTGTCAACTTGTTGTTCCACTACCTTATTCTGATGCATGGTTTATGTCCTTTGTCTCTTCAACTATTCTTCTTGGTCATTGATGTCTGTGTTATTACCAACTTCCCAAACCCCACATCAACACATCACAGACAGGATGTGAAGTATAGAGGCCATGAGTATGTAAAAGTCTATGTTTAAGTAACGTGTCAAAGAAAGTAAGGAAAATAAAAAAAGCCTTCAGAAGAGACAAACACAAAGGATGAGGACAGGGAACAATATCTGTCAAAGCAGAGAGAATCTGGGAAAGTAATTAGAAGGGCTAAAGCAGAGACAGAGGAAGGTATAGCCCAGGCTATTAAGGCGTCAACAAGACCTTCTTCAGATACATTAGGAAGAGCAAAAGATTAGAAATGGGATCGTTGGGCTGAAGAATGAAGTAGGAGATAAGGTGGTGGATGACATAGAAAAGGCTGAGATACTGAACAAGTACTTTTGCTAAGTATTCACCAGGGAAGTGGAGGGTGAGGTACCGAGACTCAATAACAGAGGTATTCAAGGGGTGAGGTGAAGACACCAGCCCATTCATGGTGGAAAGAGTCCTAGAAGAACTTGGGAAAATAAAAGAAGATAAGGCAACGGGGCCAGATGTGATCCATCCAAGAGTACTAAAGGAACTCAGGGAAGTGCTGGAAGAATCACTGGCTGCTCTTGTCAATGCATCACTAAGTAGGAGAGATTTCCATGAGGACTGGAGGAGGGCTGATGTTGTCCATCTCCACAAGAGTGGAAGCAGAGAGGAGGCAGGCAATTACAGGCCTGTAAGCTTGACCTCAGTAGTGGTGAAACTAATGGAGTCCTTAATCAAGGAGATCATTGTGAAGTTTTTGGAGGATAGTGGGGCACAGGATTAGAGATGCAGCTACGCTTTAATTCACTGGTGAAGTGAACCCGAAGTGGCTCACTTCGAATTTGTGTAGCACTACACATAATTCCCATTAAAAAGTTGAAATTCGCTGTAATGGACTTCATGTTGACCACTTCGCGTTCATTTCGAGTTCCATTTTGATAAGGTAAAGTCATTAAGAAACAGGCCACTGATCACATGCATGACTGTTTCTGCAGGTCTGCAGGTCACATGATTCAGAGAGGCAGTTAAATAGGCAGGAAATCAGTGTTTTACTTTCACTTTCTTTTGTGGAAATAGGTGTGCAGCAGATCTGTTTTGTGCAGTCTGTGTATACTAGTGGCAAAAGTAGCTCAATTTTGCTTTTCTGTGTTTAAACCTGTAGTGATTCAGTTTTAGTAGTAGTGCAGGATGTTTTATTTAATTAGAAAGGCTTTTTTGTTTGCAAAGTTTTTTTGTGTTCTTAGTTTTAGTTCCTGTACTTATTTTACTTCTACCTGTGCTAGTATATTTTTTTTCTTTTGTGTTAGCAGTTTAATTTATCAGTGGGTCGTGGCATGCAAAATGATGGCCAGTGGGGGCCATGAATACGTGATATCCTCATCCGCCCAGTTCAATTACACTGGCCCAGTTTGAGACCTCTACTACAGCCACAGACAGCCCTACTACAGTGGTCCTCCAGCAGCAGCAGGAGGTACGGTAGCAGTAGAAGAAGCAGCAACAGCAACCACAGCAGGTTGTTGCCCCTCCACTACCAGCAGCACAGTAGGTATCATCTGATGCCCACCCCAACACCTGTACCGGGCCCTGCATGGAGCTCTCCCACGTGGGATTTTTTTACTAGCCTCCCCATGGACTCCACTGTGGTGTGCTGCAACATTTGCAACATGCTGGTCCATCGGGGGTGCAAGGGTGGGCACCTCATCATAGCTGGGCAGAGAACCCACCTAGTTGATCACCACTGTGCTGGGTGGGATGCCAAGCTGCAGGAGGCAGCCCAGGTGGACCTGGCTGTGCTGTGGGCCAAGGTTGAGGCAGTGAAAACAGTGATGGAGGCAGCCATGCAGCATCTCACTCATATCAAGAAGCAGAACATGGAGATCATCGGCTTGCTGTGGAATTTCAGTGTTGGTCAGCAACAGCCCCCACAGGCCCCTAAAAAATTTTTTGGGCTTGCAATTTAACCCCCCACAAATGTCTCCTCTGCTTTTAATCTTTTTTCTTAATAGTTTTATTTTGCTCCAGACTAAGTATGAAATTTATGTCCAGGTAATGTTTAGTTTGTGATTTTTCCTACTTGTTACTTAATTTTCTTTATTTGTTACATGACTGATGGTCGGCAAAATGGCAGACATTACGTGCTTTCATTACAGGCGAAACTGTCATGCCGTTATGCATGCTGCAATTAAAATGTCTTGAAGATGGCTTTTTGGCAGCACAATCTCAACTGAAATGAAAGCACGCAGTGTATGCACAGCTGGCAACCACATGATTTCACACAAAATTAAGTAATGTTGAGTAAAAGCAAAACAATTAGTATTGCGTAAAACATAATGGGGGGGTGGAACATTTGGGGCAAGTGGTGAATTGGATTTACCATTATGAGGGTGAAGACCAAGAAAGACAGGATTAACAAAATTCCCCCCCCAAAAATTAATGTCTGCTTTTATTTATTTTCTTAAGACATATTTATGTGTCTTACATTGTACAGTAAGTATGTCATTTATGTTCAGTTAATGTTTTCTTTGTAATGTTAATTTTGTTAATCCTGTATTTGTTGAGCCCTATAATGGTAAATCAAATCCCCCACCTCCCTCCAATGCCCCCCCACACCATTATGCTTTCTGCAATAGAAATTGTTTTGTTCTTACTCAATACTGTATTTTATGTAATAAGTCATGAGGTCGCCAGCTGTGCATACACTGTGTGCTTTCATTTCAGTTGAAACTGTGCCAGCAAAAAGCCATCTTCAAGACACTTTTATTGCAGTGTGTAAAGTGGTACGACAGATTCACCTGTAATGAAAGCATGCAGCATCCGCCATTTTGCTGACCATCAGTCATGTAAAAAATAAAGTAAATTAAGTAACAACTATGAACATACTTGTTACTTCTCTGAACATTTAGTTAAAGCACCAGCACAATTATCACAATGCCATTATCCCACCTACCATGCCTCCCAGAAATGTGCTATATTGTGTGTGAATTTCCCAATGTTTAAATTTCATGAAAAGCCCAGATTGGGGGGGGGGAGTGGAGCCTGGCAGCCAACATGGTGGGATACTAAATCTAACCAGAGGGACCTGAGGTACCCCTGTGTCCCCATCCGAACGTCCAAACCACGTATTTAAGATGTAACATGTCAAAATTCATGCACCAGAATACTAGTGCTGTAAATGAAGCCGTTTTTCAAAAGAATAGAGCAAGGCTTCAGGCATCAGCGTCATGTGTAACCAGACTGGCATCCTGGTGCAGTGCCACGTTTTAGGCCACAGCAGCAGCATCGCCAAGTCCTCACTGTATCCAGCACGATCCGAGAGAAGCAGGTCAGCAATTTAGGCAAGCCTGAGGGGCAATGGCTGGGCAAAACTCCTCCACCAACATGGCTCAGGACATGATGGCGATGCTGAGTAAAGTATTGCAGGACACGATGGAACTAAAGCTTTCGTCCTCAAAAATAACTGAAGACCTAAAGTTGTTAGCTCTCAGGGTGAAGGGCACAGAGAAAATAGCAAAGGTGCAGGCGGACCAGCTGTCCCAGCAAGATGACTATTTGAGGGAACATCATGGACAAATCCAATACTTGCTGTTGAAGGAGGATGACTTGGAGAACAGGGCTAGAAGGCAGAATATCTGGATTGTGTGTATCCCTGAAGGCATGGAGGGCAGAGATACGATCTCATTTCTTGAGAATGCTTTGCCAGCTATGTTAAAGCTCGAGCATAAGGCACCACCAGAACTCCAGAGGGCTCATCGTTCATTAGCTAAAAAAACTAAACAAGGAGAGGGCCCTAGCCCTGTACTCTGCAAGTTTTTAAGGTACCCTGTGAAAAAAAGATATTTGAGTTTAGCGAGGGAAATGAAGGCTGTGTCATGGCAGGGCTGCTCGATTCAACTTTATCATGATTACTTGCAGGATCTGGCAAGAAGGAGAAGGGCATATGCCAGAGTGAAACAGCAGATCTATAAGATGGGCATCGCGACTTCTCTGAGGTATCCTGCCATGCTGAGGTTCAGTACAATGTGGTCTTCCATATGTTTAGTTCCCCAGGGAGGTGGAGCAATCCTTGTTGACCATTTAGCCGAGAGGGCAAGATCCATGGCATACTTTGCCACCGCCGCATGCTGCTGACTGGCAGAATATGGAAGCTTCCTCAGCACCTATGGAAACAACCTCTGGAGCTCAGCAAAATGAGCAGGAACAAGGGGACGAGTGGCATAGAGTCCAGAGGGGCCAATTGAGAAAACCTGGCAGGTCACTCCCAACAAAAGCTCCTTTTTAAAAGAATTGATCCAGAAGTCACCAAAGATTACAGAATTTATCTGATGACAGCACACTCTCCATTAGCCACCCCAATAAAGGTCTCTAATAGATTTGAACCCTTGAGAGATCTTATCCCAGCAGCTTTGGATTTGGGGAAAACACGAAACCATGATGCCTGAGGACCTCGCTGACCAGAGCCTGCTGGCTGACTTGCCCCCCCTCTGCAGGGACTGGGCAGAATGTGGAGGAGGCATGGGGCGAAACTCACTACCACCCTGAACTGTACACTGCAGATGCCTTGTTTAAGCACAATCAGTATTGCTTTCTATGCTGTTGGGGAATTTCCTCCCTTCTGGGAGCATATAGCTTAAAGTGGAGGGTGCTCAGGGTGCCCAACTGGTTTAGTTTTCATATCAAGAATTTCTGTTTTTGTTTCAATGTCATATGCACTGGCAGCTCGGCATGCCTGCTCTGACTACTCCAAAATGAGACCAGCGGAATGCTCCAGTTGCCTTTGCATTTATTATCTGCCTTGCATCTCCTAGCAGCTCAGTCTTGGTTAATAATGGTCCATTTTGGAAACCATTGTCACCTGATTTATAGCATTTGATTCTTCCTCTCACATGCAGAAGCTCCCCAACACAACCAAAGCGAGCTTGTTAAATTCCCAGTTCAGCCGATGCTGCTCATTTGGGCTGCGCACGTTGTGAACTGGGATCAAATTCCATCCGGGTACCTAAAGGCCTTTATGCTACTATTTTGTCAGTAGACTGATAACCTGGAATTGGGTAGCCCTTTATGATTAGCGGGGAGTAGTCTGGGATGGTTGACGCTGACTCCAGCTCATGGGCTGCAGCCTGGGGTATAAGCGGCTCTGTGAGAGAGGGATAGAGCTCTGCTAGCATGCGATTTCAAGGTCTTGGGTAGTGAAGTAGTGTCCCACTCAGGATGCTAATGGGGACAGCTTCTGCAGTAAGTTACTCTGTATTGCACTGGGGGCAGTTTTATTTTTCCGTTCTGTAGGAAACAAGTTGACATTTTATCTTTATGCATTTAACTGTTTTATCTATTGACTTAGCTGTTTCTATAGGGGTTCCCAGGAGCCTGAGGTTTGTTCAGGTTGTTCAGGTTTATGGGATTCTTAATGCCTCAATTAGAAGACGGGGTGAGGGATATTGATAGGGTGTCAAGCTCCAAACTCAGAGGACTTCCTGACCATGGGCTACCTAACACATGGGTGGGACAGGTTGCTAAGGAGATCCTCTTAGTCAAAGGTATGCTACAGGTGTTAAAGTGTGGGAAGTAGTTCAAAGAAAAGTTATGGAGGCCTCAAGGCCTACACAAGGTATAGCTAATGTGACATATAGGGTTGGGTTTGAGGGAAGGGGAGTGGACGGAACTGGTACTACCGAAAAGAAGCTCAATGGTGGTTATCTTGTCACCAAGTCATGTCTTTTATTGCTCTGGCTAGGGCTTCAATATCCTTTAATGGGTATAATAGATGGTGGGTAAAGATATGATCATGACCACCTCCTGAAATGTGAGGGGTTTGAACTCGCCCATTAAAAGGAAAAAAATCCGAGCCCAACTAAAATCTTTGAGATGGCATATAGCCTTCCTGCAAGAAACAAAACTGACCCACATAGAAGCTAAGAAATTGGTAAGGAAATGGGTGGGCTGGGAAGTTCACAGTGTGGCTTGCAAAACCAAAAGGGAAGGTCTCTATTTTATGCCATAAAAACCTAAAATGGCAGTTGTGAGATCATAGGGAGGACAAGGATGGGAGATGGGTAGTAGCCAGGGTTAATACCCCCATGGAGGAAATTCTCTTAGCAAATCTATATGCCCTGAATGGAGACTCACTGGAGTTCTTTCATAAATTTTCACAGGCACTAATGGGGATGGCGACAGGGGAGATGGACATAATACTAGGGGTGGACTTTAATCTGGCATTGGATGCCCTCATGGGTAGGTCCAACTCCAGGCCCGACTCTCAATCCTGGGCCATCAGAGCCCTGAAAGACCTTCTCACTTTGCATAAACTACAAGATATTTGGAGGGCAGCCCACCCAACTATGAGGGATTATACTTACTTCTCAGAAGCCAAACAAGTTGCCAGCAGGCTAGATTACTGGTTTACTTCCCCAAACATCTCGACTAAGATTCTAGATGTCAATATAGACCACCTGTATTTGTCTGATCATGCCCCACTGACGCTTTCCGTGGTGCTGCCTACCCCCTGCTCCAAATCAGTGAACTGGAGGCTCGGCCCCCTACTGTTGCAGGAGAGAGAATTTAGGGAATGGCTTCAGGGTGAGGTGAAGACTTACTTTTCGGACAATCCTCCAGGGTCCGCCTCGGCAGCTGCCATATGGGAAGCATTCAAAGCGACTCTGAGAGGCTGAATTATAAGTTATGCCTCCCACCACAGGAAACAGAGGGAAAAAGAAACTAAGGAGCTGGAAAAAGCTCTGGGAAATAAGGAAAGGCAATATAAGAAAGACCCGCCAAAAATTCAAGACCCAGAGTTTTTACATGAGCTATTGGCACTGAGAATGAAGCTAAGTACGTTAGCCTCCTGTAAGGCAGAACTCCAGATTTTAAGATTGAAACACAAGTATTGGCAGAAGGCGAAAAAGCTGGGAAGCTGCTGGCATACAGACTGAAGAAACAACAAGCCGATAGGCATGTAGCACAATTGCAGGATAGTAAGGGGGAAATTTTTAGCAAACTGGACTCAATAAACAAAATCATGTTATCCTTCTATGATTCCCTGTATAGCCCTCATATTACCTGGGATAAAGCCACATTTGATAAGTTTATGGAGGGCATGAAGCTCCCCAAACTTACAGAAGCCCAATGTGAGCAACTGGAGGGGCCCTTAGAATTGAAGGAAATCAGGAAAGCAATTAATAAAATGGCAACACGAAAAGCTCCCGGGGATGGCTACTCAGCAGATTATAAGGTAATCCAAGAGACTGCTGCTCTCCCTATGAGAGATATGTTACAAGAGTCTCTAATGAAGGAGACACTTCCAACCACCTTTAGAGCGGTGATTATTACAGTTCTTCTGAAGGAAGGGAAGGACCCCAACCTTCCAGCAAGCTATAGGCCTATGTCACTTATAAATGTGGATACTAAGATCCTGGCAAAAGTATTAGCATCTCGATTGGAAACAATCCTTCCATGTTTAATTCACACCTCTCAAATGGGCTTTGTGATGGTCCAGGCTAGTACAGATCTCCTAAGATCTTTAATATCTCTTATACAAAGGGCAGGGCAAATCCACACCATGGCGGCAGCCATCTCGGTGGATTTTGAGAAGGCCTTCGACTCAGTTAAGTGGGACTTCCTGCATGATATATTACAACACTATAATTTTGGCACTGTCTTTAGAAGCTGGGTCAAAACTCTCTATACAGCCCCCAAGGCAAGACTGCTGACAAATAATATTCTTTCAGACCGAATTGAATTACACAGGGGAACCAGGCAGGGGTGCCCGCTGTCCCCCATGTTATTTGTACTAGTTATAGAAGCCTTAGCCAGTGCTGTTAGGGAGCACCCCAAGGTTAGGGAGCACCCCAAGGTTAGGGCAGGGTTCAACAGATCCAATAGCCCGACCTCTCATACTATCAGATCTCAAGTAGGGACAAGCATTTTTATGTCTCCTGTAGTCCATGGACAAGTACAATCAAATGTGCCTGTGGTGCTGCATTTACTGTTTTGGCCAGAGGGTCAATAGCAGGGAGAGCCAGAGCCACTGAAACAAGACCTGTGTCTGTCTGTGCTGGTGGTCAGGTGATCGAGGGAACAGCGAGCAGGTGATAAAGGGCAGAACTGGAGGGCTGGGCAAGCTGGTGCATCGCCAATATGTGTGAGGAGCTGAGAACGAGCATAGCAAGGGCAGTGGGGGCGCACCAATCGGAGAAAGAGCTGATACAGGGAGGAGCAGAGGAGACTGACTGGCAGGTCATATGGTCAATCCATTGGCCTAAGTTGGGGATTGTTGTACTCTCATCTCACCTGAAGGCAGCTCACTTTGCTTCTGAATCTTGAGAAGAACGGACTTGGTGTGTGATCTGAGAGAAACTGAAGGAGAAATACAGTAAATACTGTATTTGGCTGCAAATATATTTTGGGATGGTGACTGTAAAAAAAAGACATAAAAGTCTGACGGATGGTTGTCAGTGAGTGCAGCGTGGTAGGCTCATTGGTGAGCAGGCGGAGGGGAAGTGCGGGAGCCACAAGGAGACGTTTGGGCAGAATCTAAATAAAAAGAATTAAGTTAGCCTAGCCACTTACCCCAAAAGGTGTTACTAATCTCGAGGAGAATGGATGTGGTATGTGATCTGAAAGAAACTGAAATGGAGCCACGAGAAGATGTTTGGGCAGAATCTAAATAAAAAGAATTAAGTTAGCCTAGCTACTTAGCCCAAAAGGTGTTATTAACGGGCAGTAGGCATCCCAGGCATAAAAACAGACCTGAAATAAATACATAAAAGTAGGCAGAATCAAGGCCACAGATTAGAATGATTCAGACAGTGCAGTACTGAACTGAGTGAGCACTGAGCAAGCAAAACAAATAGAAAAAGAAACCTACTGTGTGTAATAATAACCTACTGTGTCTGTGTAACCTAGCATTTTAGTGCTTTTGTGCCATAAGGGAAAATAAAGAGGGGAGAAAAAGCTACTAGACCAGTCCCTCCTTCCTTACCACTGAGAGTGAAGAAGGAGGCTGAAAGACAAAAAAGGAAAAAAGATTTCAAAGAACAAAAAGAAGAAAGCTTTTATGTGTGGGTGGGGGCTCTTAGGCTGGGGATTGTGGGCCCAGGGAAAGCAAAGGGGTGACATTGTCCTAGTGTGTGCCTTGTGAAAAAAACAAAACAAAAATATTATAAAAGAAAATAAGAAGAAGCCAAGCCTGTTGGTGCATGGTAAAGCTTGACTGTGTGTGTGGGGATTGGAGAAGAGTGAAGCAAGGGTGACCATCGGCAGCCTGCCCAGCCTACGATCTGCGACTCAGCCTCACAGACTTACATTGGCTTATTAAACAAAGAACCCCCCCCCAAAAGAGAGAAAAAGCAAATAAAAAAAGGGTGGTGAAGAAAATAGTAAAGGAAAAGGCAGCCTAACTTGGGCTGTTTTGTTTGGTAGAAGAGATTGTGTGAGAAAAGGAGTGAGTGGGTGACCCTCCAGTTGACCTGCCCAGTGTCCTGCTGGTGGCTTGCAAAGAAAATAAGAGAGGATAGGAGCCTTCAGCCTAACTGGGGGTTCAGCTGTTGTGAGATAGGATAGAGATTGTGGGGAAATTAATTAAGGAGTGAAGGGGTGACACGGCAGACACCCATGGCAGTGTGTGTTCTAAGAAGAAGGCCGGCTGACTTGTGAAAGTCAAAGACAAAAAAATAAAAGAAAGCTTGTAAAAAAACTAAATAAAAAAGTTTTGTTGTCTTGTGGGCCTGGTGCCTGGGGCCTGGGCTGGGCTAGTGTTGGGAGATAGGAGATAGTGTGGAAAGGAGTGAAGCCAATGGGTGACTGAGTCACTGACCTACCCAGTGTCCTGTGGCTGGCTGGCTTGACAGGACTTGTGGTGTTCAAAAAAAATAAAAAGTATAAACAGCAAGCACTAAGCACCAAACAATACATTCTCCAGAGCAAGCAGTGATACTATTGATCTTAAAATTCTGTCCCTTACCCTGGAAGAGGTGGTGCACCCACTCACCAAAATGTTCAATCTCTCCCTCTGCCTTAGTCAATTTCCCAGCAAATGGAAGTATGCTATAGTCACACCAGTGTTCGAAAGTGGCAACAAGTCCCTACCAGGAAACTATCAGCCTATATCTGTACTTCCACCCCTCTCCAAGGCCCTCGAACGCATTGTGGCTGACCAACTCTCAGACTACCTGCATAAGTATAGCATACCAAAAACACAAATCCAGGCACTCACCACCACAAAAGAACTTGGCCCAGAAGGGAAACATTTTAAAAGGATTTATTGAATTGCCTGATGTGTTTCTGGTCCCACTGGACCCTTTATCAAAGGCTAAATGAGGCAGAAAAAATTACACACATATATAACCCTAGAATAGATCACATGACAAATTACATCAATTAAAAAACACAAATAAAATGTGTCTAACAATGAAGCAGTACTACATTCCTCCATGGAATTCTATATATCTAACAGGCAGAACACTAATTACTTCAAACATTCAATGAATAAAAACAGCAGTACTAGTTTAACAATTATACAACATTAGAAAACTACATTCCTCCATGGAATTCAATATATCTAACAAGTTACAACGGACCACCTATAGATTTTCTTTTAAAATTGATGGAATATGTTTTAACTTTCAATGTATTTTTGTTTAATCAGTCTGTTTACAAGCAAATTAAAGGGACAGCCATGGGAGCAACTTGTGCACCTTCAGTAGCTAATCTATATGTTGGACTGTGGGAAAAATAATTTATTTATTCAGCAATTAATCCATTTCTCAATAAAATTGTTTTATGGAAGTTTTTTATAGATGATATAATTTTGTTATGGAAAGGAACTCAATCTGAATTTCAAGAATTTATTAGTTTTTTACATTCTACAAATGACCATCTGCGCTTTATTTTTAATATAGCTAATGATCGACTTCCATATTTGGATATTTCTATAATGAAAACGGCAAATGGTAGTTTTGAAACAGAGATTTTTGGAAAAAATGTAGATGGCAATACTGTTTTGATGGCTTCTAGTTGTCATCCAGTCCATACGATTAAAAATATCCCTAAAGGTGAATTTTTAAGAGTTAAAAGAAATTGCAGTACAGATAATAGTTTTGTGATGAATGCAGATGTAATGGAAGCAAGGTTTAAGGAGAGGGGTTATAGTAGTATAAATATTTCACAAGCAAGAGAAAAGGCAATGAATACAGACAGAAATACATTATTACGGCCATCAAGTGTGAATAATACACATGATACATGGTTTAATGTTGTTACATCTTATTTGTCACATGCAAAGTTTTTTTCTGAGGTTATAAGTAAACACTGGAGGGTTCTATTAGCGGAAAGAAATCTTGAGAATATAGCAGAACAGTCACCAAGAACTACATTTAGAAAGGAAGCTAGTCTAAAAGATAGTCTTGTACATAGCCATTTTGTAGATACACAAACAAATACATGGCTAATACAACCATTTGGTTTCTTTAAATGTAATAATTGCATTTATTGTGATGTGAATAATGGTAAAACTTTTCAACCATTAACAATACAGGAATTTACAATTAGACAATTTACATCTTGTAACACAGGTGGTGTGATTTACCTGGCAACCTGCTGTGTAATGCCTTTATGTGGGAAAACTGAAAGGAGTTTCAAGATTAGAGTTGGTGATCACAACCAAGCTATAATTAAGAAAAATTTACTTTTGTATGACAGCACATATTTTAGCATGTAAAAGCGATAAGTGTAAACATTTTTTTAAGTATATGGCTATTGATAAAGTATCTCGAAACCTGGGGGTAATTATAGAAATTGATTCTTAAAAGAAAGCTTTTGGGATTTTGCAATTAAAAGCAACTATTAGTCAGGTTTAAATGGTAATTTTGATCTAAAGCCTTTTTAGAAGAAAGACGTTAGTCTATTGAGAAAGTGAAGCTGGTTTTTCTTCTCCTTTTTGTAAATCCCCTCCCCCACTCCCACTTCTATGTTCTTTCCCTTGCATGTGGACTTTAGGTACTAATGATATCATTATTAGACATGTATGATTTGATGTGTTTTCTAATGATGTATAATTGTTAAACTAGTACTGCTGTTTATTTTATTCATTGAATGTTTGAAGTAATTGGTGTTCTGCCTGTTAGATATATTTAATTCCATAGAGGAATGTAGTTTTCTAATGATGTATAATTGTTAAACTAGTACTGCTGTTTTATTCATTGAATGTTTGAAGTAATTAGTGTTCTGCCTGTTAGATATATTGAATTCCATGGAGGAATGTAATGATGTATAATTGTTAAACTAGTACTGCTGTTTTTATTCATTGAATGTTTGAAGTAATTAGTGTTCTGCCTGTTAGATATATTGAATTCCATGGAGGAATGTAGTTTTCTAATGTTGTATAATTGTTAAACTAGTACTGCTGTTTTTATTCATTGAATGTTTGAAGTAATTAGTGTTCTGCCTGTTAGATATATTGAATTCCATGGAGGAATGTAGTTTTCTAATGTTGTATAATTGTTAAACTAGTACTGCTGTTTTTATTCATTGAATGTTTGAAGTAATTAGTGTTCTGCCTGTTAGATATATAGAATTCCATGGAGGAATGTAGTACTGCTTCATTGTTAGATACATTTTATTTGTGTTTTTTAATTGATGTAATTTGTCATGTGATCTATTCTAGGGTTATATATGTGTGTGTTTTTTTCTGCCTCATTTAGCCTTTGATAAAGGGTCCAGTGGGACCAGAAATGTGTCAGGCAATTCAATAAATCCTTTTAAAATGTTTCCCTTCTGGGCCAAGTTCTTTTGTGGTGGTGAGTGCCTGGATTTGTGTTTTTGACTTTTAGTTTTCCATGGCACCCCGTCCTAGTGCGAGCTCCTTTGTGGTTTTTATAAGTATAGCATACTCTTCTTGCAGCAGCATGGATTTAGGAAAGGACACAGTATGTTGACTGCCCTACTGGAATTCTCAGGAGAAATTCACACTGCCTTGGACAAAGGATATCAAACCGGAGCTGTTTTTATTGACCTAACAAAGGCGTTTGATACTGTTCACCATGGCTTACTTAGCACACAACTACACAGTCTTGGGCTCGGAAGGACCAGGTGCCTGGGTTAAAGTTACCTGCAACGCCTCAATCCGTAAAAATCTCAGAAGTTCTCTCAGACTCAAAACTGGTCCTCTCCGGGTGTTCCACGGGGTCAATCTTAGGCCCCTCCTTTTCACCTTTTCCTAAACTCCACAAATCCTGCCCAGAACAAATAATCCTTTATGCTGATGATGCTGTAATTCTCTCCTCTCATAAGGACCCGAAACCCTTACTCCAGAGCCTGCAACTTGCTTTCTCCAATGTTGAAAAGTGGTTCCAAGATCACAAGCTGGTCCTAAATCACAAAAAAACAAAATCCATGCTTTTCTCCAGTCCACAAAACAGAAAAAGACAAATTCCACTTACTATCAAAACATACCCAGGAAATACCCTTGAACCAGTGTCAACTTTTAAATACCTTGGAATCACCTTTGATCAAGGTCTTACCTTTGCGACCCACATTGATAACACAGCGAAAACGGTGAACCAGCACATTAGTGTCCTGTTCCAAAACCGGCAATTCCTTACCCAAGCTGTGCTGAGGATTGCTATCCAAAGCTCTGTCATCTCAATCATAGACTATGGCTTAATTATCTATGGCTCTGCCACTACCACCACACTAAGGCGCATCACAACCACCCTAAACAAGGCCTGTCGGCTGCTCTCTGGAGCGCAAAGATGTACTCATACATGTGAGCTCTACACTGAAACAGGATGGTTGCAACTCTCAAATCGCATAAGGTACCTCACATGCTTGATGGCAAAAAAAATCCATCTTGGACCGTCCTCCGCCGTGTATCCAAGACCTACTTTGCCCGAATACCAGCATCCGCCCCACCAGAAGATCGGAACACCAGTCTCTCCAGGTCCCCAGATGCCGGACCACACAGGGCCAAAGATCTTTTGCCTATCATGTCCCCAGCTGGTACAATGCCCTGAGCTCGCTCATTACATCCTCCACGTCACTAGGAGCGTTCAAATCTATGCTTTACTCTCACCTCTCAGACTCTAGCTCCTGTGACTGCCTTGACTAATGATTCTTCCCTCATGGCTGTTTTTACTGTTTTTCATCCTCCTCCTCTGCTCCTTTCTTGACAAAGGCATCTGAGTACCTCTAACTACTCTAAGTCTGCTCCCCTCCCCATATCTCCTCCTACCCTTCCAACCTTGACCATTCCTCCAATGTTTTGTTTTTTCCTGTGATGTACTGTATTATACTGGCTTATTGAAACGTTTATAATTTGCTGACCATTCTATGTAACATGTCTTGTTTGTTTGTACATTGATGATGTGGAACCTTTGTAAAAGAGCCATTGGCTCAAAGGTAATAATTCCTAGAACAATAAACTAAACTAAACTAAACTAAACACTATCTGTTGGTGTCGGGTATCTGTCTGACAGTGACTGACTGACTCACTGTTGATATACAGTATTTCTTCCTACTCCTAGTCCCAGTCAACTCATCCCACCCAATCCCATTCCACTACCTCTTGCCTTCCTGCTCTTCCCTGTGTGCTTTGCTTAATTTAAGCAGTGTATGAAAAATAGTACTGTAGAACTATTAAGCAACAACCTTATAGCTAGTATCTGTCTATTCCGTCCCATGACTGCAGTGACCCACCAGTGAAAAAAAGGCACACACAGTGTTTCTAATTCAAAATAAGTTTATTAGTTCCTTCCATTATCAGACTTAAAGCAGCAGTGCAACAATCTGGTGAAAATTTTGACCTATGCTTTTTATACTATTTTAGATTGTCACTTACCTCCTGACTTGTATGATACCCTTCTTTCCAGAATTTGAATCTGCTTTAGTACTTTTTTTTTACATTTGAAATAATAAAAGGAGAACTCCTTTTAATATGACTTGGACCAGGTTTTCATCAGTATTTGCAGCTGTTTTTGAACAGCTATTGTTCTGTAAGGTTAGAGAGCACTACCTGCTGCATAATAGTTAATTTTAGTCACAACAGAAGTGATATATAAACAACTGATGGACAAAAACAGCTGAAAATACTGATGAAGAACTGGTCCGCACCGTATTAAAAGGAGCACTCCTTTTATTATTTCAGACATGAAAAAAGTACTAAAGCAGACTTAAATTGTGGAAATAAGGGTATCATACAAGTCAGAAGGTAAGTGGCAATCTAAAATAGCGTAACAAAGTATAGGTCAAAATTTTCACCAGATTGTTGCATTGCTGCTCTAAGTTAAAACAGTGACCAATTCATACAGATAATATGCAGAAGAGCAAAGCCAAGCAACAAAGTCTCTTATCTCTCCGGTCAGTAGCAGCAACAACATCGTCTTCTATTATGAGACAAACACAGTCTTCTACTATTACTACTGGTAGTACTACTCCCACAGATAAAAGTCATGAAACTGAATCTGCATCTGAGGTACCGGATATAACTGCTGATGAAGCACTTGATGTAAACAGAGAAGTTGTTGCCTTATCTGAAAAAGCTCCTATGTCATTTGCTAAGAAATGTAGTTTATTGCTTGATGATGAGGTGGAAGTTGGGAGAAGTAAAGAGAATAAATATGACCAAAAAAAAGTGCCAGACTATTTCAATGTCATTGGTTGTCCATTTATAAATGGTTGAGATACAGTGATAAAAGGGGACTTATGTACTGCACAGTATGTGAAAAGTATCCCACTATTGCAACTCCAGCCTTTTCAAAAACAAATGTCTTTGCTACAGGCTCTAACAACTTCGCATTGAGTCACTACGTGCACATGAAAAATCCAATCCATATGAGCTATGCCAGAACAAACATATTCTGTAAAGTGGTCAATGAGTAGTACACTGTGAGATAAGTGAGTCACCACTTTACCAAGCTTTTGCACAGCTGGAAGAGGCCATAAAGGTGAAAATGAGACATCTGTTTAACACAGCGTACTCCATTGCCAAAAATCTGCGCCCTTTCTCGGACATGAAGTGGCTCTGTGAATTACAAGAAAAAATGGCATTAAGCTAGGTTCAAATTACACTAATGATAAGCGAGCCAGGGACTTTTCCGGTGCTATATCAGCAGTTATATCCAGAACCCAGATGCAGACTCATACTAATGTTAAGTACATGACAGTTCTTGCTGATGGCAGTACTGATTCCACTATAACTGAGTGGGAAAATGTTTTCCTACGGTTTGTTGAAACAAACTCAAAGCAGATTTGTACACTGCTTATCCAAGCTGTGCCACTGGAACATGCACATGTGGAAGGTGTATTTCATGCAATATCGACTGCATTGGAATCAGTAAATCTTCCCTCAGTAACCTACAAAATGTTAACAATCCAGGTCCGCTACTTATTTCAACAAATTTTGATGAATTGATGTAGCAGAAAAATGTAAGTTACGAATTCTCAATAATTAATGTTATTCTCTATAAGCTACAGTTGGCAGTTCTTGATATCATAAAAAATCCATTTGTATCAAAGCTCAAAAGTGCTCTCAAAAGTATATTTAAATTTTATCACTATAGTCCCAAATAAATGAGAGAGCCCAAGAAAGTACTAACATCATGGATACAGATCTGGTGCACTTTAGTGCAATTAAACAAGTGAGATGGCAACCAGTAGATCATGTTCAGTACATGCAGTTCAGGTAAATCTACCTACTGTTGTACAAACCTAGAACATGCAACAACTTCACTGCTGGTGATGAAGGTTCAAAAAAAAAGGCCTCTTAAAAGAAGTACAGAATGTGCAGTTTGTAAAAGCTTCACATACTGCAAGATTTCACCAATACTAAAAACCTGTCACTGCAGTTTCAACGAGATGACATAATAGTACCGGAAGTTCCACAACTTGTTGAGACCTGCCTACTCCAGCTTAGGAACTAGAAAACAACACCAGGAAAATACATTGCAGCTTTCCTCAGCCATTACAAACCTGAACAGAAATGTATGGACTATGTTGTGTCAAAGAGGGTAGGGAGGAGCACACTGTTCATTTCCCATTCAGAGACAACTGTCTACAAATCAATTTTGTGACAGATGGACACTTCTGAACTTTAATAGATGCAGCAGTAGCATTACATTGATGACAGATTTTAAAATTTCTCAGAGTGCCTCTCAAATGGTTCAGCTGTATAGATTTTAAGCAGTTTGATCTGCCAAGAGACCAACTAGCAGTGTCTGGTACCTCTGAACTGGCAAACTTGGCTGAATACTTTCTTTTTCGGAGGAGGAGCAGGACCATATAAAGTCAGAGTATGCTGCATTTAAAACACGACTGCAATCTGCAGTTGAAAAACCCTATTTGTAGGTGTATACCAGATTACTAAAGAAAACCACCCAGATTACTTACATTCTTGATCTAGTCAAAATACTCATGGCAATGAGTGTCTCAACTACAAAATGTGAACAGTTTTCTTTTCAGAACCTAATTAAAACAAAAATCAGGACACATCTGGCTGATGATTCACTACAGTCTCTTCTGAAGATAGCAGTAGAAGGTCCAGAACTGCATGACTTTTTCCCTGATCCAGCAATCAACTACTGGCTGCTCTCGGGTACAGGCACTCGGCATGTTCGTGGGCATGCTGCTGCTGCTACATCTGCTGGTGCCGCTGCTTCTGCTTCTTTTACTGATGATCCTGATGCTAGTACTCCTGCTCCCAGTGCTCCATCATCTTCTTCTTGGCCTAGTCCTTAATGCTAATGTTGCATTCACTCAATGGCTGAGTCCTTCTTCTAACTCAGTCTGAAACATTTCTCCAATCTCTTCTGATACAGACTTCAGCCTGTACTGTCTGACTACTCTGTATTAACAAACAATATAGGAAAATATTGTTTTCCTGATTTATGGGTTCTTCTACATCTACATCCATCAATCTATTAACTAATAGTACAATACAAGCCCTGCTACACCATTTAATTTATTTTTATTAACTTGGTTGAGCATTTCCATTGAAATGCACCGGACTACCACTTGGAACTCGGGGACTACCATTTTGGTCAAGGCCAGTTGTCCAGGACTAGCATGCCATTCTGAAATTTGCCGATCCCTGGATTGGGGTGTAAGTAGAAATGTCTCTCACCATGCCCTGTTGTATATGGATGATTGTCTTCTTAACTGAGGATTTACATACATGTGTACAGTACATTGTAGAATTACTGCAAGCATTTTCAGAACATCTAGGTCTAAAGGTTAACCAAGGCAAAACAGAGGTTCTCCCTTGAATACCAAGCTTTCCTCTGAGGACATCTCCAGATGGGTCTGGTTTTGCGCTAAGGGGGCATTAAATATTTGGGATTAGGATCCTGCCTTCTGTTTCCTCTCTGCCAGAGGCTAATCTTGCTCCACTGGTTAATAATCTAAAGCAGGAGACTCTACGGTGGAAGCAGCTAAACCTGTCCTTGCCAGGCCAGGTGGTGGCAATTAAGATGATATGCACCAAGGGTTTACTATGTTGTCTCCCATCTTCCAACTGTAATTCCAAAAATGGTTCCAAAAATTAGAGCGCCATAATGGGTGTCTTCCTGTGGGAAAATAAAACCCTTGATACCTGCAAGTCAAGCTTCAAGCTCCTTGGAATAGAGTGGTTGGTGCCTTCCTCATTTTCAGTACTATGCCTATGCCTTCTCAGTGGATAAAATGCTTAAATTGTTTGAGAACCTCCTGAAGCCTTGCCAGCCTGGGAAGCAATTGAAAGTGGGGCCCTTCTGGGAATCATCTCTCAGGGTATCTGGGCAACCACCTTCCCTCTTCACTCAGCCATTGGTTGACTATTAAGGCTGGCCATTGGGTCTGGCCCAAATTAGGGGTCATCAGCAAATCATGCCTGAACCTAAGGAAGTTTCTTACACTCTGAAATAATTCCAGTTGGACAATTAACCAAAGACCATTTTGAGGAAACCAGGAAAGAAAATCAGATCAATCAGTTGAGAGATATCCTAATGGATGATGGGTATACCCTAGATAACTTTGCTTCTTTACAAAGAAGGTATAACAGGGAAAACAGAATTTTGGAGATACTCAGCTTAGACATCTCTATACAGGCTGGCTTCATAGGGGTGCCCTTGTGTTATATGTCAATCCATGGACAGAGCCTCTGGTAAAAGACTGCCTTTAACTAGATTGGTAAAAGTGAAGAAAGGCTTAGCTGGCCAGATTTATAGATTCATGAGAGATGACCTCCCTGACCCTTCAATGCTGGCTAAAATGAGATGGCAGAATATGCAGGGCTCTGCTATAACAGAGGAAGAATGGAAGAGTAGTCAGATTATAGTTAAATGGGCTTGTGTTGATCCCCAGAGTTTTCTGATCCAAAACAAAATACGGCACCTCTGGTACCGCACCCCAGCAGTATTACATAAAATGGGCCTAATACAGAAAAATGTGTGTTGGAGGTGTGATGCCCAAGGGGCAGATTTACTTCATGTGATTTGGCAGTGTGACCCCATAAGTCCCTTTTGGTCTGAAGTAGCTCAATGCTGCTCCAGTATTTGTGGTTGCCAGATCCCTAATTGGCCAACACTTTGGGTTCTGAGGATCCCCCCTCCAGGTTGTAGAATGACAGGCCCATGCCTTGTGTGGCTTTTGCAGGCCTTTGTAGAGGCTGAACGGCTCATACTTTATAAATGGATGACACTTAAGCTATAGAGAAAAATTGTTCAGTATAAAGCAGTCAGAATACAGTTTGGTCAAGTATCAACAAGTATCAAAACAACATACTGAAACAGGCATTGCAAGAGAAAGGTATACACAGAAACAATACACTAAGTGCAAAAACTGTGGTTAATGAAAACAGGGGAGAGAAGGAGAGTTAGGAAGCAGGGAAGAGGTAGGGATGAGTGAAGAGACATGAGTGGAGGGCATAAGAAGGCGGTGAAGAGGTGTCAAGAGGTAGACTGCCTAGGAAAACAGAGGGCAGGGAGAAAAAGTGGTCTAAGGTGGATGAAAGCAAGTGCAGGGGCTAGTTGTACACAGATTATCAAGGTGAAGTTTCTTAAAAGTAGCATGGGTGGGCGCTCGACGAATGGTTTGAGGAATGGAGTTACAGTACTTTGGAGCTGAGTATGAGAAAAGTGCATGCACTCATATTGGTTTTGCATCTTGGGATGTGAAGAGAGGCTAGGTCAGCAGATCAGAGCCCACAGAAGAGAGGTTGTGGGTGCAACAGAGGCAAGGGATAGGAGGGTCCTGATCTGGCAATGCAGTCAATCAATGAACCAAAGGACTGGAGTCGATGGACAGAGGGAGCAAGGCCATTTTAGGTCAGCATAGAGCTGGCAATGGTGTTTGTAACGTTAGGATGCAGAGGCATAGCGGCAGATGTTATTATAGGTGGTGTCCCATTTGTGGAGGGAGGATTTTGGGAGATAAGTAGTGACTGAGCCATATGCCAATGCTGGGTGCAGAAAGCCTTGTGCCACAGCTAGTCTAGCCAATGGGGTAAGGGCATAGCTAGTATAGTAGGCTCCTCCTAACTTAGCATTGACAGATTTACAGGTAGTAGTTATGTGCAGGTCAAAATCTAGGGATTCGTCAAGAGTAATGCCCAGATATTTAAAGGATCTGGTGCTAACCAGCGGAGTGCCATCTGTAAATGAGATTTCGAGGGCATTTTGATTTGCTTTAAGTCTGGCAGGTGAGCCAAAAAGCATAGAGTGTGTCTTGCTAATATTGAGAACTAGTTTGTTCTCTGTTAGCCAATCCTGAATACTTAAGAAGTCCAAAGCAAGAGGTTGATCTATGTCAGTGATATTTCTTGCACTGTGGTAAATGACTAGGTCATCTGCATAGAGCAAAGATGAGCAGGCAGGTGCACGTAACAGGATGTCATTTATAAAGATTGAGAAAAGCAAGGGGCCAAGTATAGAGCCCTGGGGCATGCCAACATGTATAGACGAAAGGTCAGACATGGCTGAGTTGAAAACTACAGCCTGTTTTCTTTCAGACAGATAGTATTTGAACCAGGCCACTACATCAGTGGAGAAACCAAGGGAGCGTAGTTTAGTAAAAAGAAGGGTATGGTTAACCAGGTCAAATGCCTTTGTTAAATTGATGAAAATTGCACCTGTCAGGAGGCCTGAGTCCATAGAAGCATAGATGTCATTTGTGAGTTTGAGGATGGCGGTGGAAGTGCTGTGGCCCATGTGGAAACCATGCAGGAACAAGAGAAGGTTGTACTTCTGAAGATATTCTATGGATTGGGTGGCCACTAGTTTTTCCAAGATCTTGCTAAGCACAGATAGAATTGCTATGGGATGGTAATTCTTGAGTTCTTTAGGATCACCCTTTTTTGAAATGGGTGTGACTTTAGCTATTTTCCAGATATTAGGGACTGTACTATGGCATAGAGATAGATTGAAGATTTTGGTTAGGGGAGAGGCTATGAGCAGGGCAGCAGCTTTTAGGAGTCTGGGTTCCGACCGTCTGACCATGAGCTGGTGCTGTCAGGAATGGAGAGTAGCAGTTTTAACACTTCTGCTCTTGTAATGCTCCGGAACCTAAAAGGAGGATGTGTGAGTAGCGGTTTTGCATCGCCGGGAGGGAACAGTGTGTGCATGAGGGAAGCAGGCCAAGTAGCTGGTTAGGTCAGAGAAATGGTGATTAAATGAGCTGGCTATAGTCACTGGATTATTGCAGTGTATGCCGTTTAACAGCATGTCACTTGTATTGGCCATTTGATTTGCTCCAAGAAGGGTTTTTATTGTTGACCAGAATTTCTTGGAGTCCCCTGCAGCTTTCGTTAGCAGATCTTTGCAGAAAGAGCTTTTGGCTAATCGAATATGTCTTTTGCACATGTTTCTCAGGGATCGGTAGTTGTTATAGTCGGCCTGGAGCCCAGAGGTTTTAAAATGCCACCACATTCTGTCCCTGGCCCTAATTTTGGTGAGTAGGTCTTTGGTGAGCCACTTTGTCTGAGTTCCATGAATCTGACGAGTAACACAGGGAGCATGGGTGTCTTGGAACACATGAAACCGGGCCAGGAATTGGTTTAACGCTGACTGGGCATTAGCTGAGGTGTATATGGGTGAGCAGTCAATCAGTGAGAGATTATGTATAAACTGTGTTAGGTTAAAGTTAGCCAAATTTCAGAAAGTGATGAGTTTTGGAGGTGGAGATGGTTTGCTGGTAGATCGCCAGATGCAGTAGATTGGGGAGTGATCACTTATTGCATCTGCAAGGGTACCTGCACATACTATACTGTCAGGGCGGTCTGTAAGTACCCAGTTGATAAGAGTACTGGTCCGACAGTTGCGCTAGCATTTCCGTTTCTGTTTTGTTTGGTGTTATTGTTGCTGTTACCGTTACCATTTGCATTTGCATTTGCAGTACCGTGCCTGTGTGCATTACGGTTTGTGTTTCCATATGCGCTTGTGTTTCCGTTTCCATTTCTGTTTCCTTTGGTATTATTCTTGCTGTTGCTGTTACCATTTTCATTTACAATTGTGGTACCGTGAACGTGCGCATTACCAGTTGCATTCCATATGCACTTCTGTTTGCATCTCCATTTCTGTCACTGTTCGCTTTGGTGTCACTTTGCACTTACATTTCTATTTCCGTTTGTGTTACCATTTACATTTGCATCACCATCTGTGTAACCGCTTACGCTTGTGTTTGCATTGCACTTACTGTTACTATGTCACATACGGGCCCTGCACTCCCACCAACTTGTGCAACTTTCTTCTTTTCTATTCTTTCTTAAAAAGTAAGGAAATTCTATGCAAAACTTTAATGCATCAGTTAGAGTTCTTCTACAAGGAAAAAGTGAGGAAATTCAATTTAGGGTTCCCACCCCTTGCACCCCACCCCAGCCCGCCCCCACTAACAGGCATCAGGGTGTGCATTGGGGTCATTGGCTAACTCTCACCCCATTCTCTTACACTGCATCACCTCAGCTTGTTTACACATGGATGGGGTGAGAGTTAGCTAATGATCAACACACACCCCTGATGCCTGTTGGTGGGGCGGCTGGGGTGGGGCAAGGTGGGAACCTAAAATTGAATTTCCTCACTTTTTTTGCTGTAGAAGAACCCTAACTGATGCATTAACAAATTTTTTTGCATAGAATATATATATATATAGTAAAATACAAATGGCATATACAGCACAGCACAGTTGAATAGCAGATACTGTACAAAAATTAAACAGCAAAATATAGAATGGGAAAAAGTAAACCAAAAACCTCTCACATCCAACCAGCTGTGTGTGTGTGTGTTTGGACTGAATTATTTGATCAGTGCGGTACCAGTTTCAGCAAAAAAAATTTCAGAGAAAGAAGTGAGCCAGGAGATGAACCTGGGAGCCTACTCGCTGGTGAATTACATGAACATCACCAGCTTCCTGAGATTGCTGGAGGAGGATGTCTGCCCCTTTTGGGGTGACATGGTGCTACAGGCTCACAAGGAGGAGGACACTTTCTGTCTGCTCTTGGTGATACCAGGAAAACAAACACAACAAAAAACAAACAAGTTGGTGGTGATTGGAAGGTGGGGGGTTGCTGCTAGACACCAGGGAAAGATAAATTAAGTAGGGGGAAGTGATCAGAGTATGGGTAGTGCCACTAGACACCAGAGAAGTGAAAGGGTATGGTTATTGGAGGATGAGGGTTGCCAGTAGACACCAGGGAAAAGCAGTACAGTAGTGGGGATGGCAATCAGAAACACAAGCAAGGTTGCTCGACTCATGAAAAAGGATCCTTTTTTGTGATTCATGATATGAAAAAGGATTCCTATTTCATATCACACAGTCATGAAAAAGAAGTCATAATAGTAAAACCAAAAACACATTTCCAGGGCATATCTGCAACTGTGAAGTGCAGATTACACCTAAGGGGTCCTAATTAGGGATGGGCAAAAGTTTGTATTTCTGCTATTGCAGAATTTCTTTGAAATTGTGAAACTTTCGTGGACTCTTCCACTCTTCTACCTATGGCAGAATTCCAAACTTTTGCCTATTTACTGTGGATTTCTCCACCTAGTACCGTGGAAAATTTTGTGAACTGCAGTCATTTTGTTATAAAATGTGGAAATAAAAGTATCTTGCCAATTATTTCACTGTATCATGTAATTATCTACTGTTTTCAATGTGATTATGCAGTGTGTGTTTTTCTGCCATCATTAGTGTTCAAATTTCATTTCTACATGTGTTTTTAATTTTTATGATCACATACTGAATTTAATCATCCTGCCTGTCGAGCACCTTAACCACGTTGTCTGCAAGTAATTTTTGTGTTTTTTAATTTGTTTGCTTTTACGCATTTTGGTATTATGTCATGTTTCTTTCTTTTGAATTCCACAGAAATCTTCTATTGCGTTCATTTTAATTCTGTGGTATACGAAAAATTTCACGATTCAGCACTGAAATCCCGTGGAAAGGTCAAATTTCACCACAAGTAGCTCTGATCACGTTTTGCAGCTCTGCCATCACATAGAGTGTAGAGGAAGGGATTAGGAGGAAGCATACATGTATTTCTGCATAGCTAGTCATTCTGCAGTTGTTTTCTGAAGAGGGGAGAGCTGTGTTTGTTCTGCACCACAGAACAGGCTTTGAGAGTGATAATCCACCAGCTTTCTTTCAGGAGAAGAAACAAAGTGCTGTTATCGGTACTTTGAATGCTGCGTCACAGATATTTCATCAGTTTTGTTGATCTTTTTGACAACATAATAATATCTTGTGTTAGTCTGTGTTCTGTAATATGAAGAAGTGCTGCACTTTTTTCAATATTTGCTGTTATTTTAGGGTATAGTAAAGCACAAACAGTACAAACTTGTCAGGCAAAGGCAACGGGAAGCATGTAGAACATGGAAAAAGTGCCATTGGTACTGGATCAGTCAGAAGGGTGTCACAAGGAGGTGGAGTGGGTGCTGTGGAAGGTGGTAGTAGGAGCAGCAGCACTGTTTCTGGCACTGCAACTTCTAGTGGCAGTGCAATGCCAGCCATACCACATGCTGTGCCAGTGTCAGCTTCACTGGGAATCATAGCATCCAGCTTCTTTGGCACACAGTGAAGAAATGCTGCTGCCAGTGCAGCTGTAGTTCATCGCTCTAAGCAGCAGTCCAAATAGACTGCAGTGGATGTTGCCACACTATTATGTGGTCAGAAGAGTGGCAACTGGGGTTTAATGCAAAGAAGTGCAAAATCATGCACATAGGGAAGAGAAACCCTAAAGCCACCTATAGGTTGGGAGGAGAGTTGCTGGCAGTCACAAGGGAAGTAAGAGACTTGGGCATCATCATCACAGATGGCCTGAAATCATCCAAGGAGACCACTAAAGCAGTAGGTAAGGCTAGGGGGATGTTGGGGTGTATTAGTAGGGGTATCACAAGTCGGAAGAGGGAGGTAATAGTACCTCTTTACAAGACACTTGTTATGCCCCATCTGGAGTATTGCATGAAGTACTGGAGGCCACATCTTCGCAAGGACATTAACAAAATGGAGGCAGTCCAGAGAAAGGCAAACAAAATGGTATAAGGACTACATCAGAAAACATATGAAGACAGATTAATGGAGCTCAATACGTATACCCTAGAGCAAAGGAGGGAGAGATGGTGATATGATCGAAACATTCAAACACCTTAAGGGCATTAACAAGGTGAAAGAGTCTAACATGTTTCAATATAAAAAAAATAACAGGACAAAAGGACACAGCATAAGATTAGAGGGAGACCGATTAAGTGGTAATGTGAAGAAGTTCTTGTTCACAGAAAGGGGGGTGGATGCATGGAATGGCCTACCTCAGGAAGTGGTGGCTATGAATACAGTGCAAGGCTTCAAACAGGTATGGGATAGGCATAAGGGAACAATACAGAGGAGTATGAATAGATAGACCATTGACAGAGTAAAGTCCTATGGCACATTCATAAGTTAGAAGAAAAATGGGCAGACCAGATGGGCCTTGCGGTCCTTATCTGCCATCAACTTCTATGTTTCTATTGTGAGTCCCTAGGGTCTCAGGATGACCATGAAAACAGTGAACAGTCTCAGTCGCAGGAGACCCACAGGAGACCCAGGATTTAACTGAGGAGCTGGTAGTGACTAAGAACAAAGAAGGTTTGGGTGCAGTGGCAGGCAGTATCAGAGGCGATGACAGTAAGGGTGGTGGAGGAGCAGTTACTGTGGGGATAGTAGATAAGGAGCAGCAGCATATAGCACTTCCAAATGTGTCCAAGGAGCAAAAACATTCTTGCAGTGAACACACTGTTAGTGGCAGTGGTCATGTGGCATGTTACCAAGGAAGAGGAGCTGGGATACAGTCATCTCTTACTTTCTTAGCTGGAAATGCCCAAAAGCAGGGAGGGTAGTAGTGACGACAGTTGTGAGGATGACAATGAGCCAGTAGTTGACCCTAATTGGCAGCCACTCCATCCACAAGCAGCAGCTAAAATTATTAGTGGTAAAGGGCAAGCGATTCCTTTTCCATCAATCTATAAACAGCAACCTGTCATGGTCAAGGGACTGCAACTGGCAAAAATGGGATATGGAGATAAGCAGCAGCAGCATGCAAAGAAAACTGTTTTACCCACCTCTATGTCTCTGTCCCCATCTGCCTCACCCACAAAAATCTGGTATGTTGGTGGACATTCATTGGTGTGGGATTTCTTTGTAATCAACAACTCTGATGACAGTGCTGTGGTGTGCAACATCTGTCATTCCAAAATTAGCAGGAGTAAGCCAGGTTCACACTATTGGCTGACTAGCATGCATAGTCATATGCAAAATAAGCACCACATTACGTGGACACAGCATAAGCAGCTGGCATCCATGTCCACTTAAGCTACTTCAGCACAGTATGAAAGTGAGGGTCCCAAGCCAGTTCATGATGTAACATTTGACCCCTTATTGTGTTCAACCACTACTTGTGCAGATACAAGTGTAGGTAGTAGTCAAGCTGATCCGTCCACTGTATGCATAGAGAGGTTTTTGCAGCATTTTCCTGCTACCACAGAAGGTAGACAAAGCCACAAGAGCATACCCGGGCAAAGCCAAAACACAACCCACAGTGCTGCATAGATGCTAAGCAGCCAGGTATCAAATCGGCACTAAACAAGAACAAAAAATATCATTGTAAACAGCTGGTGACAAAAGAGTTGAACACGGCTGTTGCCAAGATGCTGGCAAAAGACCTTTTACCATTCTCATTTGTCAAGAATGAGTGTTTTTGAGAACTAATGGAGAAGGTTGTGCCTAAATATAAAGTTCAAGTCGAATGTACAGTATTTCAGCACTATTTCCAGCATTGTACAATGACCTTGCATGCATGGTGTCATGCTCTGTCACACTCAGCAGTAGCCGCACCCACCTGACCACAGACATCAGACCAGTGGCCCATCATCAATCATTAGTTATATGTGCATTACTGCACACTGGCCTATTTCCCTTGAGAATATGCTATGCACCCCTGTCCCTCATCTAGTTGTCCCCTGAGTACTGACAGCAGTATTAATAGTTGTCAACAGCATGCCAAATTGAGCATGCAGAGTATGCATGGGTCTCATACATCAGAGAGAATTCTCACCCGCATAAATGAGGCCATTACACACTGGCTAAAGCCCCATGGATTCAATGCAGCATGTATTGCCAGTGACAATGCCTGAAATGTCATCAAAGCAATCACTGATGGCTGCTTTTATCATGTTCCCTGCTTTGCTTATGTGCTAAATCTCATTGTGAGGTCCAAGATGGCCCTTCATTGGACAATAAAACCTTGTCTCTGCTGACTGTCTCTCCTTCTATCTAGCTCTGCTTTTAGCTGTAACTACCACCTCTATTTTTTTTAATTTGCATTCTCAGCCCAGAAGTTCAGTTAGCAACTGTTGTAGTACAAAATCTTTAATATCTTGAATTTTTAGCTCAGTCAGTAATTTTAGCAAATGTTATAGATTGAATTTTTTTTTTTCATTACCCATTAGCAAGTTATTCTGTATTGCCACTATCAGGACACAATCTTTATCTAAAGCGATCCCTGCCTGTTGATCATATAGCTACCTCTCCTTTGTTCTATTTAAGCATCTGTTAAATAAAGACAATTAGACCTAACACCCCTCTCCTTGCTCCTCCAATCTTTTTTTCTATTTTCTTACCCCTACTTGAAGAATTGCTGCTCTTATATTGAGATCATGTTGTTACACATATCATGCCATTTCTTACTCGGCTGCTTTTTTCCTAATTATTAACCATCAAGCCTGTACATTATTGGTGATATTAAAAAAAAAAACAGTTATCCCACTAAGTCTACCAATGCTACTTCCATTACATCTCCTCAGCAGCACCGATTCTCAGGGCACTAACATGCCTTTTCCTTACCAGAGGACTGATACCCTCTGATTGGCTGGCTGAAATTCTAAGTCAAATTCTGAGGACTGCTGATTGACCGCCTGCTCTCTGAACTCTGCTCTAAGCTATGCTTGTCTGAAACTTTAGGTTTAGAAAGGACTTAAGCCCTTTTAATGAATTTATGCTAAAGACTGTCATTGATTGTGAAACTGTGAATGACTGTTAGACTGCACTGTTACTGAGTTGGTTTAGCCTAGAGTTAGCATGTCTAATTGTTTGCAAGCCAAACAGATCATTGCACTCTTAAGTCTTTTGGGACAAAACTTAAATATTTTCCTCTCAGTCTGTCTTTCTTATCTCACCCCCTGCTGATTCTTCCTTTTGTCCTCTCTAACCTCTGCTGTTTCCCTCATGCCATCCATCTGTAATCTACCTTATTTAATCCCTGCTTCTCTTGCATCTAGGGAGAAGCCCTGAGCAGGCATTCCCCTGCTGCTACACTGTGGCATCTGGCTCCTTTGCAGCTGCCCTCCCAGACCCAAGATGCTCTCCAAGCGGTGCCGAACCATCCCAGGCTGGCTTCCACGAAGACCTCCTCCAACTCTAAGGTACAGTAGCTCTGTTCTCTCACTATCGCTTAAACTTGTTCCTGGCCCTATCTGGACACTTTCCTATATAGTGTTCCAGGGGTCACATGCCTCCCCTGTAATTTACTAAGTGCCTGATCTCCCATTTGCAGCCTATACGACTTTGCCTCCAGGGGTGCTCATGCCCCTCAACTGCTTCCTTTAGAGTGTGACTATATCCTTGTACCCTACCTTTGCCTGAGTTGGCTACCTTTCACCCATAGTCTCTGAAACTAAATGCCAACACTCCTAGCAGCAACCACTGCAATACCCTACCCCCACCAACTACAATACCTCATTAAGCCATAGCCCACAATGCCTCTCAGGGCTACCTGGATCCTACAAGGCATCATTCTACTCTCTCTTATCTGCCTCCTGGGGCATCACAGTAATGAGTGCAACCAAAATAACCATCACTAACACACAAGGCTGGTGTTAAATGTATATGGAACTGGGGCCACAAACTACCTAAAGGAAATGTGCAATGCACAATATGCAACATGATCCCTGCACAATCTTGCATCTGTCCCCTCAAACTAATAACCCCCCCCTTTGGTCCTGTACCTAGTGGACTTTGTGATTCAATATGGAACTATGAAAGGAAGTCCTCCCAGCAAGAGAACTTGGTCACGTATTAAAAAACATCTACTGGACCACCTTTCTCATCTACTTCTACTCCTACTTCTACTGTCAAGCAATGTACACCAGAACACAGGCCCCTCACCTGCCCATTGTGCACAGCTGCAAAGACAAATTAGGCTGATGCTGGCCTCAATAAACATCTGTAGCATCCTCCCGAGATGGACAACCTGAAGGTAAGGTTTCTTGGCACAATCCTGATGTGCTATCAGTTGTGGAATCCTGGCTGTCCTCAAAGATACCAGATACAGCAATTGCATTACCTGGCTATGCCCACTTTAGACAGTACCACCTGTCAAAAAGAGGTGAGGGATGTGTCATTTACATCAAAGACCACCAGCAGGGACAAGGCCTTCCTCTCCCCAGCAGGAGTGACAATGTGCAAGCACTGGCCATCAAACTGTTCCTTGGGGCACATAATAGGGTGCTCACAACATTCTCAGTCTACATCCCACCTAAAGTGACCACTGCTGGCACCAGTGACCTCATGGACTATATCAGTACCTTCAGCCTTAACACAGAAATTATACTGCTTGGTGCCTTCAACATCAACATCAACTGGCTCTCCCCAGCATCTGCTGCTATTAAGGACACCCTGTCTGCCATTTCCATCTCCCAAATGGTGGAATCTCAAACTAGAATCAGCTACAAAACTGGCACCAGTACCCTGCTGAATTGGGCATTCATGAACCGTCTTGCACATATCGGTATCATTTCTCTTCTCCCGGACTCTCTGAGTGACCACTCTCCAATCACATGTACCTGGAATAACTACTACTGCAACCCCCCTGTCAAAAATATCACTAACTGTGTCATCCTAAAAGGACATCTTCCACAGCTAAAAGCAGACTTCAAGTACCAAGACTGGACTGACCTGTATGATACTCAAGATGTGGACATAGCCCTTGACCTCCTCATTAAAAAATGTAATGCAGTCTGTGAAAAGCACGCACCCATAAAAACAAGAACAGTCAAAAGACCCCACAATCCATGTATTACCCCTGACCTACTTGAGCAACTCTCTACTAGAGATCATCTCTGGTGAGTGGTAAGAGTGCATGGCACAGCTGCAAACATACAACGATACAAAAAAGCTCAAAATGCCTGCACAAAAGTTATCCATCTGGCAAAAAGCTATTTTTACAAAGAAGCCCTCACTGGTTCCTGGAAATCCAGTAAGTCCTTTTGGGACAACCTTAGTGACATCACTGAAAGGATCCAAAAACTGCCCCAACTATGCTCACCATTGATGGAGTGCCATCCTTAGACTCCCTTCTCATTACAAACTCCCTGAATAATGCTTTCTTGGACCTGAGCAGTGAGCTCCTTGCTAACTTCTTCAGTCCCAACACCACAAAAGACTCACAAGGACAACCATCCCTTCACCACAATCAACCTCTCTTTTCTTTAAGAAAGTCACCAAAATGGAAGCCAGAAAATATCTGGAAAAGGTGCTTGGGAAAGGAAGACGCAGTGGGGACTCCCTAATCCTTAAATTTGTAAGCCTAGCACTGGAGAAAATCCTAAGTTCGCTGACTCACATTATCGACCTTTCCCTCTGTCACTCCCAATTTCCCCATCATTGGAAATCCTTCTACAATCATACCAGTGCACAAATGCAGGGACAGGACACTGCGAAACAACTACCGGCCAATATCAATACTCCCCCCACCCTCCAGAGCCTTAGAGAGGATTGTGACCGATCAGCTTGTGGAATATCTTCAACAGTACTAACTATTGTGTCCTGAACAACATGGGTTCAAGAGTGGGCACAGTACCCTCACAGCCTTGCTGAAATTCACAGGCTATATCCACCAAGCATTAGACCAAGGCCACCTGGTTAAGGCAGCCTTCATTGACCTATCAAAGGCATTTGATACAGTGCACCATGGGCTCCTCTTAAACCAGCTATCCAACATTGTTCTTTCACCTAACACCCAGGACTGGTTCAATATCTACCTGAGCAACCACCACCAATGGGTAAGGGTCGTTGAAGTCCTCTCTGACAGCAGACCCATTAGATCTGGTGTCCGGCAGGGATCCATATTAGAACCGCTGCTGTTCAGCCTATTCTTAAATAATCTCCCAGCATTCTGCCAGTGTCAAATGTTCATTTACGCAGATGATGTGGTCCTGTTTACCAGCAACCAGACCCTGAACTTCTAGAGGTAGATCTACAAAAGGCTCATCTGTGGAACAGTGGTTTAAGGAACATAGATTGGTCCTAAATTATAAAAAAACTAAGACTATGGTGTTCTCTGCCTCTCCAAAGCAAACTCAAAACCTTCCCCTTGCAATCACAAATGACTGCAGTTCCTCTCTTGAGCTAGTTCGGCATTTTAAGTACCTGGGCATCACAACTGATTCCACCCTATCATATGCCTAGCACAACAATATTGTGAATGCTATCAATACAAGAACTGGGATCTTATACCAGCACAGGCACTGTCTTACATGAAGCCCTAAACATGGCCATTCATAGCTCTATTGTATCACTCATCGACTATGGGCTAGTGATCTATGGATCTGCAACAGATACAGCCCTTCACTGCATCGCTATTGCCCTAAATAAAGCATGCCATCTCCTCACAGGTGCTGCCAGACTCACGCACACCTGTGATCTCTATGCCATGGCAGGTTGGCTGCAGCTTGATAGAAGAATCAGTTATCAGACCTGCTTCCTTGCCAAAAGAGTCTCCCTTAACCTTCTGCCACCTGGGATACAGAACCTTCTGACCATACCTCAGAGCTCAAAACAGACCAGAAGTGCTGCTTCTCAAGTATTCCATGTACCAAGGTGTCATACTACATTGGCTCAATGGGGGGCCGCATAGTGTGCCCTTCTGGACAAATGCACTACCTCAAGGCATCTCTGACACTGCAATGATTGGCTCTTTCATGCACAAGCTTCATCAGACCCTACTTGCCATGAATACCTGTGCCTGCCCTCACTAGCTTCCATCAGTGACTTTACTACAACTTCTGAAGCCAGCAATTACAACTGGTGAAGGCAATAATCCCACTAGCATGTATTCAACCCATCCATTGTTACCACTGAGTAGTACTGACTCAGCACTTCTGTTATACTCCCTGCACTTCCTCTATGGCACTACCACCCCCACTCCAATCTACTACCCCACTCTCTTACCTCCCCACCGTTCCCCTCCTGCTGCCCTAACTCTAGTCCTCTCTACTCTTTTATTCCCCTGTACTCATTCCAATTGCTGTTGTATCCCCAGGACACAGGCATACATTGTACTATGCCTTAATAGTGTCTACCCTTCCATAATAAGTGTAATGTGTACCTCCACTTTATATGTATGTGTACTTCTGTCCTTGTATTTTGTACCAGATTGTAATTCAACTGATGTGGAACCAATTAACGCGATCTGCTCAATGGTGTTATCCAAGAATTCAATAAATAAATAAATAAATTCTGGAGCATGAAGCAGTGAGTACCATGTTGGCTGTCAGTCATAAAATTTGCATTCATTTCAGTTGTTCTCTGCGTGCTAGAGCAGAGCTCCACGCTCTACAGAAGGCCAGTAATGTACCACAGCATCGCTGAGCTCGATGTACCAACCTGATGGAATTCCACACTCAATATGCTTGAGAGGCTGTATGAACAGTACAAGCCATTCAATGAGTATATAATGCACATGGGGGATCAGGAAGCGCAGTCTGCCATGTCACTGAGTCAATCACAATGGTTTTTGATGGACAGTGTCATCCAGGTACTGCGATCACTAGAACAGGTGACACAGATTGTGAGCGCAGACAATGCTTGTTTGAGCCAGTTGTTACCATTGCTGTGTGTTCTCCATCATGAAATGTGCAATGTAAGGGGCAATTTGAAGTGGCTGCAGACTCTGTTGGAGTTGAGCTTGCTGACCTCATCATGCAGCGGTGTGATGATGATGCCAGGGTGATTCACATTACCAACTTAGAGGCATACATCCTGGCAACCCTGTTGAATCCCAGGTACAAGCAAGGCATAACTTCACTTCTTCCCAGTGGGAAGGATGATATTGATCATTATATAGTCATCCTGCATGGCAAGGTTGAAAACTGAATGAATAAATCGGAGCTAAGGGTGGAAAAATTGGTAACAGTAGATAAACCTGAAGCATCAACATCCTCTCGCCCAGTATCCTTCTCCTCCACTAGTACAGCGTATGCACCTTCACTCTCATCATCACGCAATAGTAATGGTGCCACAAACCCTCTCTGATCCATGCTGAAGGACATAGGTGCCTCTACACAGCAGCCACCTGAGTGAAACACAGAACTTCAGCTCTCTGCACGCCATATGTTGCAGTCATATCTTGATGACCCTCAGCTGCTAAGTATTGAAGATGAACCCCTTGAGTACTGGTGAAGCAAGCTGGAAATTTGGCCTGTGCTTGCTGCTATCGCCATTGAGTACCTCATCTACCCCTGTGCCAGAGTAATCTCAGAATGTGTTTTCAGTGCACCTGGTTCAATTGTAACTGACTGCCGAAACCGCCTGTCAGAACATAAAGTGGAGTACCTAAAGTTTGTTCAAATGAACTCCCAGTTCTTCCCCAAGCAGTGCATGGTGTCAACAACAGCAAGCTTCCATGATCCTGCTGAAGAAGGTGGTGAGCATCAGGACTCATCAGAGGATGAGGATAGTTTTAAAGTGTCCTCTGATGAAGACACAGCTGAAGGGGTTGAGTTCTCTGAGTAGGAGAGAGAGCAGGGTTTTATTTAACTCTAAAAATTGATTAGCGTTTTGCTCATAAAAGTGCTTAAACATTGTGAAAATGCATAGCACTTGCCTCACTGTGTTTAACAAATACAACACTTCTAGAAAACATATATAAATACTTTGTGTACAGTTAGTATTATCCCAAGAAAAAACTGCTAATCAATTATTTAAAACCCTGGAGAGTCACATATCATGTGTCCACCCATGAAGGGATGTGATTTGTGCAGCTGTATTAAAAGTGGATGCTGATGTCATTGAAGGTCATTCAGTCCAGTTTCCACCTGTTGTGACTAGTTGCTGCCCAAGTTAGCCGATGTTCATGGCCCTTCCCCTCCACCCATAAAAAAAAACAGAAATACCCGAAAAATTGACAGGACACATGTTTGCTTATCCCTTACTGTTTATTATGATTCATGTTGTGTGGTGCAACAATTGCTGGGGGAAACACTCAGCTGCCAGTTGCTGCCCAAGTTGGTCAATGTTCATGGCCTTTCCCCTCCACATGTAAAAAAACAGAAATACCAAAACAATTGACAGGATACGTTTGCTTGTCCCTTACTGTTTATGATGATTGCTGTGAGTAACTACTATGCCCCATTAATCCTGCTGATGATGACCATTTCCTGACTACACCACCCCAGTGGATCTTGCTGTGCCAAATAAGAGCAAGAGGAACTATTATGTCCCTTTAATTCTGGTGAAAGATTACCTATTTCCTGACTATACCATCCTGGTGGATCCTGCCGCACCAAATGACAAGAGCCAGAGGACCTGTGCCCCACTAAAGTTGCTGATGCTACTGCTGTTTAACTATTGCATGAATCCACAGCAGTACCACAGGTTTTATAACTTTGACAGTTCATTCATGTTACATATGGTACTTAACTAACTGATTGAACAAGTATGTCCAATGCTACTGTATTGACTTAATGATACTCATGTAAAAGTTATACTAAAGAAAACAGCATTGTTTTTGTAGTGTGGGATGTGCGGTGTGTGCACAGACAAGGGTGGTATTAGGGTAGTTTGTTTGGGTAGGCAGGTAGGTCATAAAAGTACTGTTTGTAGAGACATGCGAATAATGCTTCAGTAGCATGCCAATTAGAATTAATCAGTGCTATGGTAAAATCTTTCTGCTTCTATAAATAGCCTTTGCCTTACTTATATCATAGGTTATGATATGACACTTCTGCTACACTGCTAAGCCCTTTGAAGATTAGACCACCATTCATTTTCACAAGAACTGTGGCACCTTGATGTGTTCTATAGAAGTTGCCAGGTAAGTATCAGCATGTTTTTGCCAAAAATATTTGTTTTCTCAATGAAAAACAGGTAATCATGTAGGTATGGGAGCGATATTATTACTGCCATACAGGAATGGGTTAGAGATAGCAAGAGGTGGTATCAGTGTTTTTCCCAATTTATACCACCGATGCGTTTTGAATTGTACAGATGCTGTAATACATTTAAGTGACTGTGGTTTACCTGTTTAGGGGTGGTGGCCTAGGGTTGGTTGGTAAACATGGTTTTGGTACTAATAATTTTCAAGACAATTTTGTTGCACATTAAATGCTGACTGATGTCAGACTTGGTAATCGGAGAATGTTCAGAACTGTCATACCAGCAGAACATGTGTTTTCACACAGTGTTGTTAACAAGGTATTGTTTCTCATGTGATTCAGCAACTCCATAATTGTTATGTTTTTCAGTTGTCATACTTCTGTACTACTAATTGTAGCCCAATGGATGCTTGCAGCTGCTGCTCCCAAAGTGCTTTCTTGCTGCTGCTGCTGCTGCAGCTGCCTGGATCATCCTTTACTTCGCCATCACTGTGGCTTCATGTTGTGTTCATCCTAACTTCCCAGGTAAGTAATTTTTTTTCAGTGCAAACTTTGAAGTGTTTACCTTATTTTCATTTCCAGACAGGACATTCCATGAAATTAATGGGCTGGCTCATTACTGGCCTCTGGCTTTCCTAGGGTGTTTTTATTTACAAGGTAAGTAGCACTGTTTGTTATGTTTTGTCAATATTTGTTCATGAGATCTACAGCATCATAATCAAGTCAGTCTGATACACCACTGTACACTTGATCTCTATGCAGGTGTAGGGTGGCTGGGGGGAAGTGGAAGGGGATTGAGATGTAATTGCTGAGGTAGCTGCAGAGCACTGCCGTGCTTCATTTGTTATGTACGGTTAGAGACTGGAAAGGATTTTTGGCTTACATGATCAGGAGATCAGCAGCTGGTAATAATAACCAATGTTATTAGGTATCCTTTCTGTTTGAAACTATCATCATGTTTTATTTTTCAGGCCTGCCTATGACATGCTCCTTCTACACTGCTGCTGCTCTCTCTTAGTCCACCAGCCCTGTGGTGGCTTCATGGTGTGTGTCCATCCAAACTGCCAACGTTAAGTACTTAAAATATTTTGTTTTTATTGGCAGTGAAAGCTTAAGAGTAAGTTTTTAGTTTCTCTTTTAGTTTGGACTCAGTCAGACAGTATTTGAGACAGGCATTTTTTGGGGGGGGGGATAGCCAGTGGGGTGTGGACACTACAGTGGTACTGGTACTGGTGTAGTAGATGCTGTAGAGGTGCAGACCTGTTGTGATGCAAATAGATTAGGTAACGGAAGAGAGTATGTTATGCATCGCTGTGTTTCCGGCCTAGATGGTGTTGTTCCTCAGCCAAAGCATGGCAATCCATGCTTCTCTTATGTTTCTGCAACTCTCAGTGTGCTTCCCTTTTGGGTATACCTGTATAAAGGCTTTGTGAATGCTGCAGCTGCTGCTGCTCCAACTGCTGATGGAACCACCTGTGGTCCACTCAACCGTGGCCTATGTCTGTGTCTTCACAATTCATAAGTGCCCAGATAAGTACTTACTAATGTTTTCTACAGTAACAGATTGCATCATTTTTCTTTCCAGACAGGTTGTTCTGTGGTCATGGCATATGTGTACATAGGTTTGGACTTACTGCAAGTGGAGGGGGGGTGGGCAGTGGCAGTGGTAAGGTACAACCCATGTTCAAAATAGAAACAGAGAAACATAGACTTTGACGGAAAATAGGGAACATTTGCACCACCCTGTCTGCCCATTTTCCTACCTTTTGGATAAGCTGCTGATCCTAATTAACCAACAACTTCCTTCAACACCCCATTGGGATTGCCTTATGTCTGTACCATGTATTCTTGAATTCCACCACTGTTTTTCACCCCATGACCTCCTCAGGTAGACCGTTCCATGTCCACCACCCTCTCTGTGAAAAAACTTCCTGACATTGCCCCTGTGCTGTCACCCCTCTATCTTCAGATTGTTCCCGTTTGTTCTTGTACATCTCTTTTTCTAAAAGATGCTACCATCTCGAAATTCATTGATTCCACTGAGGTACTTGAAGATTTGTAGCATGTCCCCCTCTTCCTCCTTTACTCGAGGGTATATATCAATCTCCTTTAGTCTCTCTTCGTATGGCTTCTGGTGCAGACCCTGCACCACTTTAGCTGCCATCCTCTGGACTGACTGCATCTTGTCTATGTTCTTGCAGAGATGTGGTCTCCAAAATTGTACGCAGAACTCCAGATGGGGTCTCACCAACTGTCTGTACAGAGGGATAACCACTTCTTGTTTTCTACAGGTGGTGAGATGCCTCTCCCTATGCATCCCAGTATCCCCCAGCCCTTCTTAATGCCTTCTCACATTGCTTGCCTGCTTTTAGCTTGTGCAATATGACTACCCCCAGTTCTATTTTCATTTTTGTTCTTGTTAGTGCCTCCCCCAACAATAATTTAACTCTTTTCTTGCTATTACCTATTCCCTTTTCTCTGATACCCTACCTTTTAACCATATCCTGCATGAACTTTATCTACCTTCTCCTAAAATTCATCACCGAGTTCAAACACTTGACACTTCACATTGTACTCAGTGATTCAAACCTCTAGGCCATCCTTTGGCCAAATCACTCACTGTGTTATGTGCTCGAGACATGCACTTTGCATCTGCACATGGCATTAATGTTATCCTGTTTGTCTGAAAACTCATCAACATTATCAGCATCTACACCATGGCTGCAGTTCATCACATGACTCATGAACCATCTTGAGTTTTGCCCTGTTGTTCACCACCAGGGTGGTCCCTCAGTTTCCCTCCCCCCAAGGGGATGTTTGTGACTAACTCAGACTCAGTACAGTATCAGTGGTCAGCACATGGCCCTGCTGACAAAAAAGCATCACCACTTCCATGGTTTGTCATGTTCTGTGCATGTGGTTATGAACCTCAAGTGCTGTGCAGTGTAACAGTGCAGTGTAACAGTTGATTGTAACAGGAAACTGCCTGTGGGTGCCTCAGCCAACATGGCTAGCCATTGACATAAGCTTCTGTGAACCTCGACACACAGTAAATAATCCCATCCAAAGACAAGGAACACTAGACTGGTATTAACAGATTATGTTGTATATTTCAAACCAAAACAGAACAAGTTACAGCAGAACAAAGAACAGTGCAGATAAGAAACAGGTTGCAAATCACAGAAATAGCTACATATCGAGAATCAACACCAAGTCAAGACTCGTCATTTCAGTAAGCAACAACAGATTAAAACATTCTGTATTTACAGGGCTAACTAACAAGAAACAATCACACAACAAAAGATATTTAAAACAATTTGCAGTTAACATTTTGAGCCCTGAATGCTAACACAATGAAATTAACACCATCAGAGGCCAACTGCTGGCCTCCGATGTGGTCTCCTACTTTTGGCCTGCTTCCGCAGCAAACATATGATGGCTTCCTGGCTCTCATGTATAGTTAAGAGGTGGGCCTCCAGTATTACTGCTGTTTTCATAAGAAACTTAATGTCCCTATCCCTCCTCAAGTTGCTATTGCTGTCAACCTGCTGGGTGGGTTCTTGGGTAGCTTGCAGTTGTTGACCACCTGTTGCTACATGTGTCCATGGCCCTGCTGCACCTGCTGTTGTCCCTGTCTTTGAGGGCTTCTGTTGATTTTCCCTTTCTGCTAGCTTTGCAAGCTCATGCTGAATCTTCAGCACACTTTTTTTGTCCGTGGGGTTCTCTTCTTCTGGGACTTATTGGCTTCCGTTTGTGGGGTGCTCACTGGTGCTGCCAGTGTATCAGTATTGTCTGCAGTACAGAAAGAAATATGTTGTTTGAGCGCACTACACTGTGCAAGTGTAACTGTCACAAATTAAATCATTACTAATGTTAGTTCAATCAGTTCTCTAACCAGTGTGGTGTCAACTTGTTGTTCCACTACCTTATTCTGATGCATGGTTTATGTCCTTTGTCTCTTCAACTATTCTTCTTGGTCATTGATGTCTGTGTTATTACCAACTTCCCAAACCCCACATCAACACATCACAGACAGGATGTGAAGTATAGAGGCCATGAGTATGTAAAAGTCTATGTTTAAGTAACGTGTCAAAGAAAGTAAGGGAAAATAAAAAAAAAAGCCTTCAGAAGAGACAAACACAAAAGGATGAGGACAGGGAACAATATCTGTCAAAGCAGAGAGAATCTGGGAAAGTAATTAGAAGGGCTAAAGCAGAGACAGAGGAAGGTATAGCCCAGGCTATTAAGAGCGTCAACAAGACCTTCTTCAGATACATTAGGAAGAGCAAAAAGATTAGAAATGGGATCGTTAGGCTGAAGAATGAAGTAGGAGATAAGGTGGTGGATGACATAGAAAAGGCTGAGATACTGAACAAGTACTTTTGCTAAGTATTCACCAGGGAAGTGGAGGGTGAGGTACCGAGACTCAATAACAGAGGTATTCAAGGGAGTGAGGTAGAAGACACCAGCCCATTCATGGTGGAAAGAGTCCTAGAAGAACTTGGGAAAATAAAAGAAGATAAGGCAACGGGGCCAGATGTGATCCATCCAAGAGTACTAAAGGAACTCAGGGAAGTGCTGGAAGAATCACTGGCTGCTCTTGTCAATGCATCACTAGAAGTAGGAGAGATTTCCATGAGGACTGGAGGAGGGCTGATGTTGTCCATCTCCACAAGAGTGGAAGCAGAGAGGAGGCAGGCAATTACAGGCCTGTAAGCTTGACCTCAGTAGTGGTGAAACTAATGGAGTCCTTAATCAAGGAGATCATTGTGAAGTTTTTGGAGGATAGTGGGGCACAGGATTAGAGATGCAGCTACGCTTTAATTCACTGGTGAAGTGAACCCGAAGTGGCTCACTTAATTTGTGTGCACTACACATAATTCCCATTAAAAGTTGAAATTAAGCTGTAATGGACTTCATGTTGACCACTTGCGTTCATTTGAGTTCCATTTGATAAGGTAAGTCATTAAGAAACAGGCCACTGATCACATGCATGACTGTTTCTGCAGGTCTGCAGGTCACATGATTCAGAGAGGCAGTTAAATAGGCAGGAAATCAGTGTTTTACTTTCACTTTCTTTTGTGGAAATAGGTGTGCAGCAGATCTGTTTTGTGCAGTCTGTGTATACTAGTGGCAAAAGTAGCTCAATTTTGCTTTTCTGTGTTTAAACCTGTAGTGATTCAGTTTTAGTAGTAGTGCAGGATGTTTTATTTAATTAGAAAGGCTTTTTTTTTGTTTGCAAAGTTTTTTTTTTGTGTTCTTAGTTTTAGTTCCTGTACTTATTTTACTTCTACCTGTGCTAGTATATATTTTTTTTCTTTTGTGTTAGCAGTTTAATTTATCAGTGGGTCGTGGCATGCAAAATGATGGCCAGTGGGGGCCATGAATACGTGATATCCTCATCCGCCCAGTTCAATTACACTGGCCCAGTTTGAGACCTCTACTACAGCCACAGACAGCCCTACTACAGTGGTCCTCCAGCAGCAGCAGGAGTGCGGTAGCAATGAAGAAGCAGCAACAGCAACCACAGCAGGTTGTTGCCCCTCCACTACCAGCAGCACAGTAGGTATCATCTGATGCCCACCCCAACACCTGTACCGGGCCCTGCATGGAGCTCTCCCGTGGGATTTTTTACTAGCCTCCCCATGGACTCCACTGTGGTGTGCTGCAACATTTGCAACATGCTGGTCCATCGGGGTGCAAGGGTGGGCACCTCATCATAGCTGGGCAGAGAACCCACCTAGTTGATCACCACTGTGCTGGGTGGGATGCCAAGCTGCAGGAGGCAGCCCAGGTGGACCTGGCTGTGCTGTGGGCCAAGGTTGAGGCAGTGAAACAGTGATGGAGGCAGCCATGCAGCATCTCACTCATATCAAGAAGCAGAACATGGAGATCATCGGCTTGCTGTGGAATTTCAGTGTTGGTCAGCAACAGCCCCCACAGGCCCCTAAAAAATTTTTTGGGCTTGCAATTTAACCCCCCACAAATGTCTCCTCTGCTTTTAATCTTTTTTCTTAATAGTTTTATTTTGCTCCAGACTAAGTATGAAATTTATGTCCAGGTAATGTTTAGTTTGTGATTTTTCCTACTTGTTACTTAATTTTCTTTATTTGTTACATGATGGTCGGCAAAATGGCAGACATTACGTGCTTTCATTACAGGCGAAACTGTCATGCCGTTATGCATGCTGCAATTAAAATGTCTTGAAGATGGCTTTTGGCAGCACAATCTCAACTGAAATGAAAAGCGCGTGTGTATGCACAACTAGCAACCACATGATTTCACACAAAATTAAGTAATGTTGAGTAAAAACAAAACAATTAGTATTAATATAAAACATAATGGGGGTGGAACATTTGGGGCAAGTGGTGAATTGGATTTACCATTATGAGGGTGAAGACCAAGAAAGACAGGATTAACAAAATTCCCCCCCCAAAAATTAATGTCTGCTTTTATTTATTTTCTTAAGACATATTTATGTGTCTTACATTGTACAGTAAGTATGTCATTTATGTTCAGTTAATGTTTTCTTTGTAATGTTAATTTTGTTAATCCTGTATTTGTTGAGCCCTATAATGGTAAATCAAATCCCCCACCTCCCTCAATGCCCCCCACACCATTATCTTTCAATAGAAATTGTTTTGTTCTTACTCAATACTGTATTTTATGTAATAAGTCATGAGGTCGCAACTGTGCATACACTGTGTGCTTTCATTTCAGTTGAAACTGTGCCAGCAAAAAGCCATCTTCAAGACACTTTTATTGCAGTGTGTAAAGTGGTACGACAGATTCACCTGTAATGAAAGCATGCAGCATCCGCCATTTTGCTGACCATCAGTCATGTAAAAAATAAAGTAAATTAAGTAACAACTATGAACATACTTGTTACTTCTCTGAACATTTAGTTAAAGCACCAGCACAATTATCACAATGCCATTATCCCACCTACCATGCCTCCCAGAAATGTGCTATATTGTGTGTGAATTTCCCAATGTTTAAATTTCATGAAAAGCCCAGATTGGGGGGGGGGAGTGGAGCCTGGCAGCCAACATGGTGGGATACTAAATCTAACCAGAGGGACCTGAGGTACCCCTGTGTCCCCATCCGAACGTCCAAACCACGTATTTAAGATGTAACATGTCAAAATTCATGCACCAGAATACTAGTGCTGTAAATGAAGCCGTTTTTCAAAAGAATAGAGCAAGGCTTCAGGCATCAGCGTCATGTGTAACCAGACTGGCATCCTGGTGCAGTGCCCACGTTTTAGGCCACAGCAGCAGCATCGCCAAGTCCTCACTGTATCCAGCACGATCCGAGAGAGCAGGTCAGCAATTTAGGCAAGCCTGAGGGGGCAATGGCTGGGCAAAACTCCTCCACCAACATGGCTCAGGACATGATGGCGATGCTGAGTAAAGTATTGCAGGACACGATGGAACTAAAGCTTTCGTCCTCAAAAATAACTGAAGACCTAAAGTTGTTAGCTCTCAGGGTGAAGGGCACAGAGAAAATAGCAAAGGTGCAGGCGGACCAGCTGTCCCAGCAAGATGACTATTTGAGGGAACATCATGGACAAATCCAATACTTGCTGTTGAAGGAGGATGACTTGGAGAACAGGGCTAGAAGGCAGAATATCTGGATTGTGTGTATCCCTGAAGGCATGGAGGGCAGAGATACGATCTCATTTCTTGAGAATGCTTTGCCAGCTATGTTAAAGCTCGAGCATAAGGCACCACCAGAACTCCAGAGGGCTCATCGTTCATTAGCTAAAAAAACTAAACAAGGAGAGGGCCCTAGCCCTGTACTCTGCAAGTTTTTAAGGTACCCTGTGAAAAAAAGATATTTGAGTTTAGCGAGGGAAATGAAGGCTGTGTCATGGCAGGGCTGCTCGATTCAACTTTATCATGATTACTTGCAGGATCTGGCAAGAAGGAGAAGGGCATATGCCAGAGTGAAACAGCAGATCTATAAGATGGGCATCGCGACTTCTCTGAGGTATCCTGCCATGCTGAGGGTTCAGTACAATGTGGTCTTCCATATGTTTAGTTCCCCAGGGGAGGTGGAGCAATCCTTGTTGACCATTTAGCCGAGAGGGCAAGATCCATGGCATACTTTGCCACCGCCGCATGCTGCTGACTGGCAGAATATGGAAGCTTCCTCAGCACCTATGGAAACAACCTCTGGAGCTCAGCAAAATGAGCAGGAACAAGGGGACGAGTGGCATAGAGTCCAGAGGGGCCAATTGAGAAAACCTGGCAGGGTCACTCCCAACAAAAGCTCCTTTTTAAAAAGAATTGATCCAGAAGTCACCAAAGATTACAGAATTTATCTGATGACAGCACACTCTCTCCATTAGCCACCCCAATAAAGGTCTCTAATAGATTTGAACCCTTGAGAGATCTTATCCCAGCAGCTTTGGATTTGGGGGAAAACTCGGAAACCATGATGCCTGAGGACCTCGCTGACCAGAGCCTGCTGGCTGACTTGGCCCCCCCCTCTGCAGGGACTGGGCAGAATGTGGAGGGGAGACGCGGGACGAAACTCCACTACCACCCTGAACTGTACACTGCAGATGCCTTGTTTAAGCACAATCAGTATTGCTTTCTATGCTGTTGGGGGGGAATTTCCTCCCCTTCTGGGAGCATATAGCTTAAATTGGAGGGTGCTCAGGGTGCCCAACTGGGTTTAGTTTTCATATCAAGAATTTCTGTTTTTGTTTCAATGTCATATGCACTGGCAGCTCGGCATGCCTGCTCTGACTACTCCAAAATGAGACCAGCGGAATGCTCCAGTTGCCTTGCATTTATTATCTGCCTTGCATCTCCTAGCAGCTCAGTCTTGGTTAATAATGGTCCATTTTGGAAACCATTGTCACCTGATTTATAGCATTTGATTCTTCCTCTCACATGCAGAAGCTCCCCCCAACACAACCAAAGCGAGCTTGTTAAATTCCCCAGTTCGGCCGATGCTGCTCATTTGGGCTGCGCACGTTGTGAACTGGGATCGAGGCACCACATCCGGGTACCTAAAGGCCTTTATGCTACTATTTTGTCAGTAGACTGATAACCTGGAATTGGGTAGCCCTTTATGATTAGCGGGGAGTAGTCTGGGATGGTTGACGGCTGACTCCAGCTCATGGGCTGCAGCCTGGGGGTAATAAGCGGCTCTGTGAGAGAGGGATAGAGCTCTGCTAGCATGCGATTTCAAGGTCTTGGGTAGTGAAGTAGTGTCCCCACTCAGGATGCTAATGGGGACAGCTTCTGCAGTAAGTTACTCTGTATTGCAACTGGGGGCAGTTTTATTTTCCGTTCTGTAGGGAAACAAGTTGACATTTTATCTTTATGCATTTAACTGTTTTATCTATTGACTTAGCTGTTTCTATAGGGGTTCCCAGGAGCCTGAGGTTTGTTCAGGTTGTTCAGGTTTATGGGATTCTTAATGCCTCAATTAGAAGACGGGGTGAGGGATATTGATAGGGTGTCAAGCTCCAAACTCAGAAGAGGACTTCCTGACCATGGGCTACCTAACACATGGGTGGACGGGTTGCTAAGGGAGATCCTCTTAGTCAAAGGTATGGCACAGGTGTTAAAGTGTGGGGAAGTAGTTCAAAGAAAAGTTATGGAGGCCTCAAGGCCTACACAAGGTATGGCTAATGTGACATATAGGGTTGGGTTTGAGGGAAGGGGGAGTGGACGGAACTGGTACTACCGAAAGAAGCTCAATGGTGGTTATCTTGTCACCAAGTCATGTCTTTTATTGCTCTGGCTAGGGCTTCAATATCCTTTAATGGGTATAATAGATGGTGGGTAAAGATATGATCATGACCACCTCCTGAAATGTGAGGGGTTTGAACTCGCCCATTAAAAGGAAAAAAATCCGAGCCCAACTAAAATCTTTGAGATGGCATATAGCCTTCCTGCAAGAAACAAAACTGACCCACATAGAAGCTAAGAAATTGGTAAGGAAATGGGTGGGCTGGGAAGTTCACAGTGTGGCTTGCAAAACCAAAAGGGAAGGTCTCTATTTTATGCCATAAAAACCTAAAATGGCAGTTGTGAGATCATAGGGAGGACAAGGATGGGAGATGGGTAGTAGCCAGGGTTAATACCCCCATGGAGGAAATTCTCTTAGCAAATCTATATGCCCTGAATGGAGACTCACTGGAGTTCTTTCATAAATTTTCACAGGCACTAATGGGGATGGCGACAGGGGAGATGGACATAATACTAGGGGTGGACTTTAATCTGGCATTGGATGCCCTCATGGGTAGGTCCAACTCCAGGCCCGACTCTCAATCCTGGGCCATCAGAGCCCTGAAAGACCTTCTCACTTTGCATAAACTACAAGATATTTGGAGGGCAGCCCACCCAACTATGAGGGATTATACTTACTTCTCAGAAGCCAAACAAGTTGCCAGCAGGCTAGATTACTGGTTTACTTCCCCAAACATCTCGACTAAGATTCTAGATGTCAATATAGACCACCTGTATTTGTCTGATCATGCCCCACTGACGCTTTCCGTGGTGCTGCCTACCCCCTGCTCCAAATCAGTGAACTGGAGGCTCGGCCCCCTACTGTTGCAGGAGAGAGAATTTAGGGAATGGCTTCAGGGTGAGGTGAAGACTTACTTTTCGGACAATCCTCCAGGGTCCGCCTCGGCAGCTGCCATATGGGAAGCATTCAAAGCGACTCTGAGAGGCTGAATTATAAGTTATGCCTCCCACCACAGGAAACAGAGGGAAAAAGAAACTAAGGAGCTGGAAAAAGCTCTGGGAAATAAGGAAAGGCAATATAAGAAAGACCCGCCAAAAATTCAAGACCCAGAGTTTTTACATGAGCTATTGGCACTGAGAATGAAGCTAAGTACGTTAGCCTCCTGTAAGGCAGAACTCCAGATTTTAAGATTGAAACACAAGTATTGGCAGAAGGCGAAAAAGCTGGGAAGCTGCTGGCATACAGACTGAAGAAACAACAAGCCGATAGGCATGTAGCACTAATTGCAGGATAGTAAGGGAAATTTTTAGCAAACTGGACTCAATAAACAAAATCATGTTATCCTTCTATGATTCCCTGTATAGCCCTCATATTACCTGGGATAAAGCCACATTTGATAAGTTTATGGAGGGCATGAAGCTCCCCAAACTTACAGAAGCCCAATGTGAGCAACTGGAGGGGCCCTTAGAATTGAAGGAAATCAGGAAAGCAATTAATAAAATGGCAACACGAAAAGCTCCCGGGGGGATGGCTACTCAGCAGATTCTTATAAGGTAATCCAAGAGACTGCTGCTCTCCCTATGAGAGATATGTTACAAGAGTCTCTAATGAAGGAGACACTTCCAACCACCTTTAGAGCGGTGATTATTACAGTTCTTCTGAAGGAAGGGAAGGACCCCAACCTTCCAGCAAGCTATAGGCCTATGTCACTTATAAATGTGGATACTAAGATCCTGGCAAAAGTATTAGCATCTCGATTGGAAACAATCCTTCCATGTTTAATTCACACCTCTCAAATGGGCTTTGTGATGGTCCAGGCTAGTACAGATCTCCTAAGATCTTTAATATCTCTTATACAAAGGGCAGGGCAAATCCACACCATGGCGGCAGCCATCTCGGTGGATTTTGAGAAGGCCTTCGACTCAGTTAAGTGGGACTTCCTGCATGATATATTACAACACTATAATTTGGCACTGTCTTTAGAAGCTGGGTCAAAACTCTCTATACAACCCCAAGGCAAGACTGCTGACAAATAATATTCTTTCAGACCGAATTGAATTACACAGGGGAACCAGGCAGGGGTGCCCGCTGTCCCCCATGTTATTTGTACTAGTTATAGAAGCCTTAGCCAGTGCTGTTAGGGAGCACCCCAAGGTTAGGGAGCACCCCAAGGTTAGGGCAGGGTTCAACAGATCCAATAGCCCGACCTCTCATACTATCAGATCTCAAGTAGGGACAAGCATTTTTTATGTCTCCTGTAGTCCATGGACAAGTACAATCAAATGTGCCTGTGGTGCTGCATTTACTGTTTTTGGCCAGCAGGGTCAGTAACGGGAGAGCCAGAGCCACTGAAACAAGACCTGTGTCTGTCTGTGCTGGTGGTCAGGTGATCGAGGGAACAGCGAGCAGGTGATAAAGGGCAGAACTGGAGGGCTGGGCAAGCTGGTGCATCGCCAATATGTGTGAGGAGCTGAGAACGAGCATAGCAAGGGCAGTGGGGGCGCAATCGGAGAAAGAGCTGATACAGGAGGAGCAGAGGAGACTGACTGGCAGGTCATATGGTCAATCCATTGGCCTAAGTTGGGGATTTGTACTCTCATCTCACCTGAAGGCAGCTCACTTTGCTTCTGAATCTTGAGAAGAAACGGACTTGGTGTGTGATCTGAGAGAAACTGAAGGAGAAATACAGTAAATACTGTATTTGGCTGCAAATATATTTTGGGATGGTGACTGTAAAAAAGACATAAAGTCTGACGGATGGTTGTCAGTGAGTGCAGCGTGGTAGGCTCATTGGTGAGCAGGCGGAGGGAAGTCGGGAGCCACAAGGGAGACGTTTGGGCAGAATCTAAATAAAAGAATTAAGTTAGCCTAGCCACTTACCCCAAAAGGTGTTACTAATCTCGAGGAGAATGGATGTGGTATGTGATCTGAAAGAAACTGAAATGGAGCCACGAGAAGATGTTTGGGCAGAATCTAAATAAAAAGAATTAAGTTAGCCTAGCTACTTAGCCCAAAAGGTGTTATTAACGGGCAGTAGGCATCCCAGGCATAAAAACAGACCTGAAATAAATACATAAAAGTAGGCAGAATCAAGGCCACAGATTAGAATGATTCAGACAGTGCAGTACTGAACTGAGTGAGCACTGAGCAAGCAAAACAAATAGAAAAAGAAACCTACTGTGTGTAATAATAACCTACTGTGTCTGTGTAACCTAGCATTTTAGTGCTTTTGTGCCATAAGGGAAAATAAAGAGGGGAGAAAAAGCTACTAGACCAGTCCCTCCTTCCTTACCACTGAGAGTGAAGAAGGAGGCTGAAAGACAAAAAAAGGAAAAAGATTTCAAAGAACAAAAAAGAAGAAAAGCTTTTATGTGTGGGTGGGGGCTCTTAGGCTGGGATTGTGGGCCCAGGGAAAGCAAAGGGGTGACATTGTCCTAGTGTGTGCCTTGTGAAAAAAACAAAAACAAAAATATTATAAAAAGAGAAAATAAGAGAAAGAAGCCAAGCCTGTTAGTGCATGGTAAGCTTGACTGTGTGTGTGGGGATTGGAGAAGAGTGAAGCAAGGGGTGACCATCGGCAGCCCACTGCCCAGCCTACGATCTGCGACTCAGCCTCACAGACTTACATTGGCTTATTAAACAAAGAACCCCCCCTCCAAAAAAGAGAAGAAAAAAGCAAATAAAAAAAGGGTGGTGAAGAAAATAGTAAAAGAAAAGGCAGCCTAACTTGGGCTGTTTTGTTTGGTAGAAGAGATTGTGTGAGAAAAGGAGTGAGTGGGTGACCCTCCAGTTGACCTGCCCAGTGTCCTGCTGGTGGCTTGCAAAGAAAATAAGAGAGGATAGGAGCCTTCAGCTAACTGGGGTTCAGCTGTTGTGAGATAGGATAGAGATTGTGGGAGTAATTAAGGAGTGAAGGGTGACACGGCAGACACCCATGGCAGTGTGTGTTCTAAGAAGAAGGCCGGCTGACTTGTGAAAGTCAAAGACAAAAAAATAAAAGAAAGCTTGTAAAAAAACTAAATAAAAAAGTTTTGTTGTCTTGTGGGCCTGGTGCCTGGGGCCTGGGCTGGGCTAGTGTTGGGAGATAGGAGATAGTGTGGAAAGGAGTGAAGCCAATGGGTGACTGAGTCACTGACCTACCCAGTGTCCTGTGGCTGGCTGGCTTGACAGGACTTGTGGTGTTCAAAAAAATAAAAAGTATAAACAGCAAGCACTAAGCACCAAACAATACATTCTCCAGAGCAAGCAGTGATACTATTGATCTTAAAATTCTGTCCCTTACCCTGGAAGAGGTGGTGCACCCACTCACCAAAATGTTCAATCTCTCCCTCTGCCTTAGTCAATTTCCCAGCAAATGGAAGTATGCTATAGTCACACCAGTGTTCGAAAGTGGCAAAAGTCCTACCAGGAAACTATCAGCCTATATCTGTACTTCCCCTCTCCAAGGCCCTCGAGCGCATTGTGGCTGACCAACTCTCAGACTACCTGCATAAGTATAGCATACCAAAACACAAATCCAGGCACTACCACCACAAAAGAACTTGGCCCAGAAGGGAAACATTTTAAAAGGATTTATTGAATTGCCTGACGCGTTTCTGGTCCCACTGGACCCTTTATCAAAGGCTAAATGAGGCAGAAAAAATACACACATATATAACCCTAGAATAGATCACATGACAAATTACATCAATTAAAAACACAAATAAAATGTGTCTAACAATGAAGCAGTACTACATTCCTCCATGGAATTCTATATATCTAACAGGCAGAACACTAATTACTTCAAACATTCAATGAATAAAAACAGCAGTACTAGTTTAACAATTATACAACATTAGAAAACTACATTCCTCCATGGAATTCAATATATCTAACAAGTTACAACGGACCACCTATAGATTTTCTTTTAAAATTGATGGAATATGTTTTAACTTTCAATGTATTTTGTTTAATCAGTCTGTTTACAAGCAAATTAAAGGGACAGCCATGGAGCAACTTGTGCACCTTCAGTAGCTAATCTATATGTTGGACTGTGGGAAAAATAATTTATTTATTCAGCAATTAATCCATTTCTCAATAAAATTGTTTTATGGAAGTTTTTATAGATGATATAATTTTGTTATGGAAAGGAACTCAATCTGAATTTCAAGAATTTATTAGTTTTTACATTCTACAAATGACCATCTACTTTATTTTTAATATAGCTAATGATCGACTTCCATATTTGGATATTTCTATAATGAAACGGCAAATGGTAGTTTTGAAACAGAGATTTTTGAAAAAAATGTAGATGGCAATACTGTTTTGATGGCTTCTAGTTGTCATCCAGTCCATACGATTAAAAATATCCTAAGGTGAATTTTAAGAGTTAAAAGAAATTGCAGTACAGATAATAGTTTTGTGATGAATGCAGATGTAATGGAAGCAAGGTTTAAGGAGAGGGTTATAGTAGTATAAATATTTCACAAGCAAGAGAAAAGGCAATGAATACAGACAGAAATACATTATTACGGCCATCAAGTGTGAATAATACACATGATACATGGTTTAATGTTGTTACATCTTATTTGTCACATGCAAAGTTTTTCTGAGGTTATAAGTAAACACTGGAGGGTTCTATTAGCGGAAAGAAATCTTGAGAATATAGCAGAACAGTCACCAAGAACTACATTTAGAAAGGAAGCTAGTCTAAAAGATAGTCTTGTACATAGCCATTTTGTAGATACACAAACAAATACATGGCTAATACAACCATTTGGTTTCTTTAAATGTAATAATTGCATTTATTGTGATGTGAATAATGGTAAAACTTTTTCAACCATTAACAATACAAGGGAATTTACAATTAGACAATTTACATCTTGTAACACGAGTGGTGTGATTTACCTGGCAACCTGCTCGTGTAATGCCTTTTATGTGGGGAAAACTGAAAGGAGTTTCAAGATTAGAGTTGGTGATCACCAACAAGCTATATTAAGAAAATTTACTTATGCCACGCAGCACATATTTTAGCATGTAAAACGATAAGTGTAAACATTTTTAAGTATATGGCTATTGATAAAGTATCTCGGAAACCTGGGGGGGGGTAATTATAGAAATTTGATTCTTAAAAGAGAAGCTTTTGGGATTTTGCAATTAAAAGCAACTATTAGTCCAGGTTTAAATGGTAATTTTGATCTAAAGCCTTTTTTAGAAGAAAGACGTTAGTCTATTGAGAAAGTGAAGCTGGTTTTTCTTCTCCTTTTTTGTAAATCCCCCCTTCCCCCACTCCCCACTTCTATGTTCCTTTCCCTTGCATGTGGACTTTAGGTACTAATGATATCATTATTAGACATGTATGATTTGATGTGTTTTCTAATGATGTATAATTGTTAAACTAGTACTGCTGTTTATTTTTATTCATTGAATGTTTGAAGTAATTGGTGTTCTGCCTGTTAGATATATTTAATTCCATAGAGGAATGTAGTTTTCTAATGATGTATAATTGTTAAACTAGTACTGCTGTTTTTATTCATTGAATGTTTGAAGTAATTAGTGTTCTGCCTGTTAGATATATTGAATTCCATGGAGGAATGTAATGATGTATAATTGTTAAACTAGTACTGCTGTTTTTATTCATTGAATGTTTGAAGTAATTAGTGTTCTGCCTGTTAGATATATTGAATTCCATGGAGGAATGTAGTTTCTAATGTTGTATAATTGTTAAACTAGTACTGCTGTTTTTATTCATTGAATGTTTGAAGTAATTAGTGTTCTGCCTGTTAGATATATTGAATTCCATGGAGGAATGTAGTTTTCTAATGTTGTATAATTGTTAAACTAGTACTGCTGTTTTTATTCATTGAATGTTTGAAGTAATTAGTGTTCTGCCTGTTAGATATATAGAATTCCATGGAAGAATAGTAGTACTGCTTCATTGTTAGATACATTTTATTTGTGTTTTTAATTGATGTAATTTGTCATGTGATCTATTCTAGGGTTATATATGTGTGTGTTTTTTCTGCCTCATTTAGCCTTTGATAAAGGGTCCAGTGGGACCAGAAATGTGTCAGCAATTCAATAAATCCTTTTAAAATGTTTCCTTCTGGGCAGTTCTTTGTGGTGGTGAGTGCCTGGATTTGTGTTTGACTTTTAGTTTTCCATGGCACCCCGCCCTCAGTGCGAGCTCCTTTGTGGTTTTTATAAGTATAGCATACTCTTCTTGCAGCAGCATGGATTTAGGAAAGGACACAGTATGTTGACTGCCCTACTGGAATTCTCAGGAGAAATTCACACTGCCTTGGACAAAGGATATCAAACCGGAGCTGTTTTTATTGACCTAACAAAGGCGTTTGATACTGTTCACCATGGCTTACTTAGCACACAACTACACAGTCTTGGGCTCTCGGAAGGACCAGGTGCCTGGGTTAAAAGTTACCTGGCCCAACGCTCTCAATCCGTAAAAATCTCAGAAGTTCTCTCAGACTCAAAACTGGTCCTCTCGGGTGTTCCACGGGGGTCAATCTTAGGCCCCCTCCTTTTCAGCCTTTTCCTAAACTCCACAAATCCTGCCCAGAACAAATAATCCTTTATGCTGATGATGCTGTAATTCTCTCCTCTCATAAGGACCCGAAACCCTTACTCCAGAGCCTGCAACTTGCTTTCTCCAATGTTGAAAAGTGGTTCCAAGATCACAAGCTGGTCCTAAATCACAAAAAACAAAATCCATGCTTTCTCCAGTCCACAAAACAGAAAAAGACAAATTCCACTTACTATCAAAACATACCCAGGAAATACCCTTGAACCAGTGTCAACTTTTAAATACCTTGGAATCACCTTTGATCAAGGTCTTACCTTCCGACCCACATTGATAACACAGCGGCAGTGAACCAGCACATTAGTGTCCTGTTCCAAAACCGGCAATTCCTTACCCAAGCTGTGCTGAGGATTGCTATCCAAAGCTCTGTCATCTCAATCATAGACTATGGCTTAATTATCTATGGCTCTGCCACTACCACCACACTAAGGCGCATCACAACCACCCTAAACAAGGCCTGTCGGCTGCTCTCTGGAGCGCAAAGATGTACTCATACATGTGAGCTCTACACTGAAACAGGATGGTTGCAACTCTCAAATCGCATAAGGTACCTCACATGCTTGATGGCAAAAAAATCCATCTTGGACCGTCCTCCGCCGTGTATCCAAGACCTACTTTGCCCGAATACCAGCATCCGCCCCACCAGAAGATCGGAACACCAGTCTCTCCAGGTCCCCAGATGCCGGACCACACAGGGCCAAAGATCTTTTGCCTATCATGTCCCCAGCTGGTACAATGCCCTGAGCTCGCTCATTACATCCTCCACGTCACTAGGAGCGTTCAAATCTATGCTTTACTCTCACCTCTCAGACTCTAGCTCCTGTGACTGCCTTGACTAATGATTCTTCCCTCATGGCTGTTTTTACTGTTTTTCATCCTCCTCCTCTGCTCCTTTCTTGACAAAGGCATCTGAGTACCTCTAACTACTCTAAGTCTGCTCCCTCCCATATCTCCTCCTACCCTTCCAACCTTGACCATTCCTCCAATGTTTTGTTTTTTTCCTGTGATGTACTGTATTATACTGGCTTATTGAAACGTTTATAATTTGCTGACCATTCTATGTAACATGTCTTGTTTGTTTGTACATTGATGATGTGGAACCTTTGTAAAAGAGCCATTGGCTCAAAGGTAATAATTCCTAGAACAATAAACTAAACTAAACTAAACTAAACACTATCTGTTGGTGTCGGTATCTGTCTGACAGTGACTGACTGACTCACTGTTGATATACAGTATTTCTTCCTACTCCTAGTCCCAGTCAACTCATCCCACCCAATCCCATTCCACTACCTCTTGCCTTCCTGCTCTTCCCTGTGTGCTTTGCTTAATTTAAGCAGTGTATGAAAAATAGTACTGTAGAACTATTAAGCAACAACCTTATAGCTAGTATCTGTCTATTCCGTCCCATGACTGCAGTGACCCACCAGTGAAAAAAAGGCACACACAGTGTTTCTAATTCAAAATAAGTTTATTAGTTCCTTCCATTATCAGACTTAAAGCAGCAGTGCAACAATCTGGTGAAAATTTTGACCTATGCTTTTTTATGCTATTTTAGATTGTCACTTACCTCCTGACTTGTATGATACCCTTCTTTCCAGAATTTGAATCTGCTTTAGTACTTTTTTTTTACATTTGAAATAATAAAAGGAGAACTCCTTTTAATATGACTTGGACCAGGTTTTCATCAGTATTTGCAGCTGTTTTTGAACAGCTATTGTTCTGTAAGGTTAGAGAGCACTACCTGCTGCATAATAGTTAATTTTAGTCACAACAAGTGATATATAAACAACTGATGGACAAAACAGCTGAAAATACTGATGAAGAACTGGTCCGCACCGTATTAAAAGGAGCACTCCTTTTATTATTTCAGACATGAAAAAAGTACTAAAGCAGACTTAAATTGTGGAAATAAGGGTATCATACAAGTCAGAAGGTAAGTGGCAATCTAAAATAGCGTAACAAAGTATAGGTCAAAATTTTCACCAGATTGTTGCATTGCTGCTCTAAGTTAAAACAGTGACCAATTCATACAGATAATATGCAGAAGAGCAAAGCCAAGCAACAAAGTCTCTTATCTCTCCGGTCAGTAGCAGCAACAACATCGTCTTCTATTATGAGACAAACACAGTCTTCTACTATTACTACTGGTAGTACTACTCCCACAGATAAAAGTCATGAAACTGAATCTGCATCTGAGGTACCGGATATAACTGCTGATGAAGCACTTGATGTAAACAGAGAAGTTGTTGCCTTATCTGAAAAAGCTCCTATGTCATTTGCTAAGAAATGTAGTTTATTGCTTGATGATGAGGTGGAAGTTGGGAGAAGTAAAGAGAATAAATATGACCAAAAAAAAGTGCCAGACTATTTCAATGTCATTGGTTGTCCATTTATAAATGGTTGAGATACAGTGATAAAAGGGGACTTATGTACTGCACAGTATGTGAAAAGTATCCCACTATTGCAACTCCAGCCTTTTCAAAAAAACAAATGTCTTTGCTACAGGCTCTAACAACTTTCGCATTGAGTCACTACGTGCACATGAAAAATCCAATCCATATGAGCTATGCCAGAACAAACATATTCTGTAAAGTGGTCAATGAGTAGTACACTGTGAGATAAGTGAGTCACCACTTTACCAAGCTTTTGCACAGCTGGAAGAGGCCATAAAGGTGAAAATGAGACATCTGTTTAACACAGCGTACTCCATTGCCAAAAATCTGCGCCCTTTCTCGGACATGAAGTGGCTCTGTGAATTACAAGAAAAAATGGCATTAAGCTAGGTTCAAATTACACTAATGATAAGCGAGCCAGGGACTTTTCCGGTGCTATATCAGCAGTTATATCCAGAACCCAGATGCAGACTCATACTAATGTTAAGTACATGACAGTTCTTGCTGATGGCAGTACTGATTCCACTATAACTGAGTGGGAAAATGTTTTCCTACGGTTTGTTGAAACAAACTCAAAGCAGATTTGTACACTGCTTATCCAAGCTGTGCCACTGGAACATGCACATGTGGAAGGTGTATTTCATGCAATATCGACTGCATTGGAATCAGTAAATCTTCCCCTCAGTAACCTACAAAATGTTAACAATCCAGGTCCGCTACTTATTTCAGCAAATTTTGATGGGGCCAGTGTCATGATGGGCGAGAGAGGAGGAACCATAGCAAAGTTGCAGGAACACTGTCCTCAAATAATTGCGATGCACTGTGTTGTCTATAAGCTAGAGTTGGCAGTTCTTGATATGTTAAAAAAAATCCATTTGTATCAAAGCTCAAAAGTGCTCTCAAGGGTATATTTAAATTTTATCACTATAGTCCCAAATAAATGAGAGAGCTCCAAGAAATTACTAACATCATGGATACAGATCTGGTGCACTTTAGTGCAATTAAACAAGTGAGATGGCTTGCCAGTAGATCATGTTCAGTACATGCAGTTCAGGTAAATCTACCTACTGTTGTACAAACCTAGAACATGCAACAACTTCAGCTGCTGGTGATGAAGGTTCAAAAACAAAAGGCCTCTTAAAAGAAGTACAGAATGTGCAGTTTGTAAAAGCTATTCACATACTGCAAGATTTCCTGCCAATACTAAAAAACCTGTCACTGCAGTTTCAACGAGATGACATAATAGTACCGGAAGTTCCACAACTTGTTGAGACCTGCCTACTCCAGCTTACGGAACTGAAAACAACACCAGGAAAATACATTGCAGCTTTCCTCAGCCATTACAAACCTGAACAGAAATGTATGGACTATGTTGTGTCAAAGAGGGTAGGGGAGGAGCACACTGTTCATTTCCCATTCAGAGACAACTGTCTACAAATCAATTTTGTGACAGATGGACAACTACAGACTTTAATAGATGCAGCAGTAACGTACATTGATGACAGATTTTAAAATTTCTCAGAGGTGCCTCTCAAATGGTTCAGCTGTATAGATTTTAAGCAGTTTGATCTGCCAAGAGACCAACTAGCAGTGTCTGGTACCTCTGAACTGGCAAACTTGGCTGAATACTTTTCTTTTTTCACGGAGGAGGAGCAGGACCATATAAAGTCAGAGTATGCTGCATTTAAAACACGACTGCAATCTGCAGTTGAAAAACCCTATTTGTAGGTGTATACCAGATTACTAAAAGAAAAACCACCCCAGATTACGCACATTCTTGATCTAGTCAAAATACTCATGGCAATGAGTGTCTCAACTGCAAAATGTGAACAGTTTTTTCTGTTCAGAACCTAATTAAAACAAAAATCAGGACACATCTGGCTGATGATTCACTACAGTCTCTTCTGAAGATAGCAGTAGAAGGTCCAGAACTGCATGACTTTTTCCCTGATCCAGCAATCAACTACTGGCTGCTCTCGGGTACAGGCACTCGGCATGTTCGTGGGCATGCTGCTGCTGCTACATCTGCTGGTGCCGCTGCTTCTGCTTCTTTTACTGATGATCCTGATGCTAGTACTCCTGCTCCCAGTGCTCCATCATCTTCTTCTTGGCCTAGTCCTTAATGCTAATGTTGCATTCACTCAATGGCTAGTCCTTCTTCTAACTCAGTCTGAAACATTTCTCCAATCTCTTCTGATACAGACTTCAGCCTGTACTGTCTGTACTACTCTGTATTAACAAACAATATAGGAAAATATTGTTTTCCTGATTTATGAGGTTCTTCTACATCTACATCCATCAATCTTATTAACTAATAGTACAATACAAGCCCTGCTACACCATTTAATTTATTTTTATTAACTTGGTTGAGCATTTCCATTGAAATGCACCGGACTACCACTTGGAACTCGGGGACTACCATTTTGGTCAAGGCCAGTTGTCCAGGACTAGCATGCCATTCTGAAATTTGCCGATCCCTGGATTAGGGGTGTAAGTAAGGGAAATGTCTCTCACCATGCCCTGTTGTATATGGATGATTGTCTTCTTTTAACTGAGGATTTACATACATGTGTGCAGTACATTGTAGAATTACTGCAAGCATTTTCAGACATCTTAGGTCTAAAGGTTAACCAAGGCAAAACAGAGGTTCTCCCCTTGAATACCAAGCTTTCCTCTGAGGACATCTCCCAGATGGGTCTGGTTTGCGCTAAGGGGGGCATTAAATATTTGGGGATTAGGATCCTGCCTTCTGTTTCCTCTCTGCCAGAGGCTAATCTTGCTCCACTGGTTAATAATCTAAAGCAGGAGACTCTACGGTGGAAGCAGCTAAACCTGTCCTTGCCAGGCCAGGTGGTGGCAATTAAGATGATGATGGCACCAAGGGTTTACTATGTTGTCTCCCATCTTCCAACTGTAATTCCAAAAAAATGGTTCCAAAAATTAGACGCCATAATGGGTGTCTTCCTGTGGGGAAAATAAAACCCCTTGATACCGCAGAGTCAAGCTTCAAGCTCCTTGGAATAAGAGTGGTTGGTGCCTTCCTCATTTTCAGTACTATGCCTATGCCTTCTCAGTGGATAAAATGCTTAAATTGTTTCGAGAACCTCCTGAAGCCTTGCCAGCCTGGGAAGCAATTGAAAGTGGGGCCCTTCTGGGGAATCATCTCTCAGGGTATCTGGGCAACCACCTTCCCTCTTCACTCAGCCATTGGTTGACTATTAAGGCTGGCCATTGGGTCTGGCCCAAATTAGGGGTCATCAGCAAATCATGCCTGAACCTAAGGAAGTTTCTTACACTCTGAAATAATTCCAGTTGGACAATTAACCAAAGACCATTTTTGTGGGAAACCAGGAAAGAAAATCAGATCAATCAGTTGAGAGATATCCTAATGGATGATGGGTATACCCTAGATAGCTTTGCTTCTTTACAAAGAAGGTATAACTTGGGGAAAACAGAATTTTGGAGATACTTGCAGCTTAGACATCTCTATACAGGCTGGCTTCATAGGGGGTGCCCTTGTGTTATATGTCAATCCATGGACAGAGCCTCTGGTAAAAGACTGCCTTTAACTAGATTGGTAAAAGTGAAGAAAGGCTTAGCTGGCCAGATTTATAGATTCATGAGAGATGACCTCCCTGACCCTTCAATGCTGGCTAAAATGAGATGGCAGAATATGCAGGGCTCTGCTATAACAGAGGAAGAATGGAAGAGTAGTCAGATTATAGTTAAATGGGCTTGTGTTGATCCCAGAGTTTTCTGATCCAAAACAAATACGGCACCTCTGGTACCTTTTCCAACAGTATTACATAAAATGGGCCTAATACAGAAAAATGTGTGTTGGAGGTGTGATGCCCAAGGGGCAGATTTACTTCATGTGATTTGGCAGTGTGACCCCATAAGTCCCTTTTGGTCTGAAGTAGCTCAATGCTGCTCCAGTATTTGTGGTTGCCAGATCCCTAATTGGCCAACACTTTGGGTTCTGAGGATCCCCCCTCCAGGTTGTAGAATGACAGGCCCATGCCTTGTGTGGCTTTTGCAGGCCTTTGTAGAGGCTGAACGGCTCATACTTTATAAATGGAGCACTAAGGAGGTCCCCTTCCTCACGGATTGGCTGGTGGCTATGGCTAAGCTGGCTAACTACACCAGGCCTACACACCTAACCAGCGACACACTGCATATTTACTTGGAGAGATGGTCCCCATTTATGCACTTCATTCAGTGTACATCCTCCACCTCCATTGATTCTATCAGCAAGGACCTGCTAAAGCCCCCCTGAAGGCCTCCCTCCACTACATGCTTTGCCACCAATAATACTGGGTAAGGGAGAGGACCCCCCCCCCAACCATAGGCCCAACTAGTGTTAGATTTCCTCTGTCTCTCAGATTATTTGACCAGTTTTGTTGTATGACCATACCATAGGCTTAGGGCCTTATGTAAAACAAGAAATCCTTTATTTGAGATTCCATGTATTTAGGATGTAGTATGTGAACTGTTGTTTGCACTCCTTTTCTTATGAAGAATGTAACTGTTGCTGTGTCTCTATAACTCAATAAAAACTTAAACTGCAAAGAAAAGCCCAGATGAAAAATAAAGTGGCAGAAATGTGTCACAGTGTGTTAAGTGACAGCACTGCCTTGTGACGCCACTTGCTGCTGCTGGTGCTTTAGTCCCGCTGTTTTAATTTCACGAAAAGCCCAGATGAAAAATAAAATGCCAGAAATGCATCATGGTGTGTTAAATGACAGCATTGCCTTGTGATGCCACTTGCTGTTGCTGCTGTTCTCCTGCTGCTGTAATTAAATTAAAAGTCCTGATGAAGTTTAAAATGCCATAAATGCATCACTTTGTCCCAAGTGAGAGCATTGCTTGTGTTGACGCCTGCTCCATCACCAGTACATATTGCCTTTTGTGTGTGCTTTCATACCACAATGGTGAGTTAGTATGCATGCCACTATAATTTTTTTTTGTACACACAGGCATTTAATTTCTGTATAATCTTGTTCTGTGTTGTAAGCAGTCTGTCATGTTGTTCCTTTTCAGGGAATCTTGATACTTTACAGTGATGGACATGAGGAGCAAATCACATCAACATGCAAGCAATGCACATGTTAAGAGTTCAACACCTAATGTGGTACTGTAAAATTAAAATTTTCTTTGGGGGGGTGCTGTGGTTGACTGAAAGACAATCATTTATGATTCTTTTTTTTTCCAAGACATAGGCACACCACTGGTGGTCCACCAGTTTCAGATGGCTGCTGACTTTGGCTGCATGGATATTGTCAATCCATGCAAGGTAGTATTTTTTTTTTTGGGGGGGTGCATGGTGAGTATTTGAACAAAAGTGCATTAATGTTTTTGTCATCTTTACAGGTCTTTAGGGTATCATCATCATCATAACTGTTGTCCTTCTTCAGCTTGGAAGATACCATCCATGGCAGTGTACAGCACCTCAATGTTAACTGAAAAGAAATGAAGAAGAAATTATGAGTTCATTGTTTCTACCACATTCACTTCCCAGCGTGGCTGTTCCTGTCTTATGTTATAAACCAGGCCATTAGTAAGAACCCCTTATGAAGCTGAAAATACCAAGCTATTAGTAAGAACCCCTTATGAAGCTGAAACTACCAAACTATTCGTAAGAACTCCTTATCAAGCTGAAAATACCAAGCTATTATTAATGTAGTAAACCATGTCCAAAAATCTTACACATGAGTGACATGCTCTGGCCCACTGTGTTAAGTTACATTACATCACGTGGTTTCAGGACCAGGATAACACGTTTTACAACCATGGCATACTGAAGTACACCTCTCCCATCTGTCTCTCCCATCAGTGAATAACAAATATATTATGTGGCCTGTATGCTGTATGTCACCCCCGGTGAATGCATTACACCTGCGCCACAAAAATAAAAATCTAAAATGAAATATGAAATAACACTGATACTTACCTGTTAATGTTATCCCTTTGGTGCCTGCGGTAGGATTACTGTTGTACTGTCAGTTTAAACAGTCTGTAACCTGTGAAAACAAAATGAAAATAAGTTGCCTGTATGTGTTGACAGTGGCATCTTTAATCTGGTGTAGGAAAGACTGACACCACAGTTTAACTTAAAAACAAAGTACATGACATTGGTACATACTTACTGTCCATTAGTAATAAGAAACTGGGTGGATGTGGCTAGCTGCAAGTTCATAGCTTAGGCACAGGTAGAATGTCTCTTTGTCACTTTCAAGAAGCAGGGTGGCTGTTGCTGGCTGAGTTTCCATAGCTTGGGCACAAGTACAATGTCTCTCTGTCACTTTCAAGAAGCATGGTGGGTGTGGCTGGCTGTGGATTAGCAGCTTGGGCACAGGTAAAATGTCTCTCTCAGTCTCAAGAGGCGGGGTTGACTGCAGGTAATAATGAAATGACTGCACACATTATGTGAACTATACCTCAAAATCAATAACGGGGAAGTAAAAATAAAAAGACAGTCAATTTATTCTTAATTGTCATATGACAGTGAAGGCCATTGTTTGTCTTTTAGTTATTCCAAAAACCAGTAACATTATGGCACTGAGACAGCCTTCACCACAATAAGTTTGCCATTATGCGCTGCCACCAACATCCTCTGCATCACCATCAAGGAGGAAGCAGCCCTCGCAATCTTCAAGCCCAGAGTTGTACCCAATTGGAAATTCTTTTTCCATGGCTGTGTCATCAACATCAGCATTTGTCACTTCCACAAGGATGGTCTGCTTCACCACCATCAGCAGCACCACCAGCATCGTGACTGGGTACAAACAGACATGTGCTTCTTCGACTTGGTATGTGACCTTCATTCATTTTGATAAATGTCAGCATGCTAACATTTGTAGGTGATACGTTAATACAGTAGTCACACACGATGGCCCCCACAGAACTAAATACTCTCTCCACACTTACACTGGAGGGTGGGCATGTCAGGTACTTTACTGCCACTGATGTGAGCGCTGGCCGTTCATTCACCTTGCCATTCCAGTACACCAAAGGATCATCCATTATTGTCAGATGCCTGTTTTCTGCCAAATAGGCCTCAACCATGCTCTGTGATGTATGCATTCCAGATGAATCATCCACCTTTTCACAAGATTCATCTAGGTCACAAATTCTGACTTGGGACAAGGTACCCCAAAGTGGATTAATGGACAATTATTTTGCTAACACCATCCCTTGCCCCTCTGCCATCTTCCTGTATGTACTCGGTCCACAGTGACTTTCAGCCTTGTTATGCTGTGATTTGTATAACTTTGCACGTGAGTTATGTGCCCCATGAACCAATCGGACCAGCTGTTCAGTCAGATTTGTAACCTGATCTTGCCATCTATCCAGTATGGATGCAATGCCACGTTTGTAGCATGGGTCCAGCATTGTTGCTATTCCAAATTCTGGAGTTTGCTGAATAGTGGTGATGTGTTGATTGCTGTCTAATATAGTAATTATGTGTTTCAGTAATGCACAGTTTGACCTATCTCTGGCAACATCAAAGCTAGGCTGCAGATTCAACAAAGTCTTCCTCAGCACCCAAAGAAGTGGAATGGACTGACTAACTAATGCAGTGTCACCACTCACTGTCTCTGTGGCATGTTCAAACGGCCTCAAAATTGTTATTACTGAGTCTATGAGTCGCCATTGTTCACTTGTCATAGATATTGAGGCCCCTGAACTGTCACGGCTAATGTGCATAAATAGGTAGTCTGAGATTGCTTTGTACTGCTCGTACAATCACTTTGCCATGTAAAGTGTCAAGCTCCGTCTCGTGACAACTTCAAGCTTCAGTTGGTGCTGAGGGAGGCTGTTTTGAATCTGCAGCTGCCTAAGATAGTCACCGGCCTTTCCAGACTGTGCAAAGTGGGCACAGATGTGGTGTGCAACAGTCAGCACTTGCTTTATTTTAGGGTACTGCAGAAACTCCTGTACCACCAGATTTAAACAGTGGCCATACAGGGAACCTGCTCAAAGCCACCATTGCTGATACATTTCACAACATTTGCTCCATTATCACTAGCTATGAAGCCAGCTTTTAGGGACAGGGGATGCAGCCACTCATCAATTTCTGTCAGTAGCAAGTCTAGCATGTGTTCACCTGTATGCGATCCTGCTACACTACGCATCGCAAGTGTGGCATGCTGTCTAATGCCATGAAGATTACTACCTCCACCACAGTCTGACTTATTACACAGTTTTCCCATCCCACCATTACAGACAACCCCAGGTAGTTGTGCCCAATGTGCAGTAATACACAGATAGGAACTACCTGCCATTTTGCCGCTTGTTCACATATCCACGCTTAAGTGAATGTAAGGTGATGCGGAATGTTGAAGGGCATGTCTTACAGACTCTGTCACCATACGATATAACTCAGGAACAGCATGGGTGGAAAAGTATGTCTGGGACGGGACCCTCCATTTAGGACATGCGCATGCTGCAAAGTGCTGGAAGCCCACATTCTCCACAAATGAAAATGGCAAAAGGTCAGTTGCCAGCATTTCCGTTACAGCAGCATTGAGTTCACGTGCAACTACATGATTGAGTGGGGATTTACTGTTGCACTCAAAAAGGCTATGCAACATGGGCTGCATTGTTTGCTTCTTTACACGTAGTGTGCCAAATGGTTGTACTCTACTAACTGACATGGATGGGGTTCTTTGGACGTGTGATGGTGGGTGCACAGGTGACAAGCCAATACATGTGGTTATTTTCTGTGTTTTTTGAGCACAGGGGTTGATGTGGTAGAATTACTACATGGACCACCACTGCTACTCTGACCACTGCTTGTACATTCAAAATCATCCTCCTCCTCATGCCTGTAGTAATCATCTGGCGTTATTTCACCACTTTTACTGACATGGCTACTTACACTACAGAAAGGGGATACAATGCTCACTAACAAGGCTGAGGGTGAACGGCCTGGTGGTGCTGAGGGTTAAGGTGCTGGACACCACACCTTGCGCCATACCGGCAACCTGGGTTCGGGAGTGGACTCGAGCTGTGGGTGGTTAGCGGAGAAGGAAAGGATCAAGCATCCAGAGGACTTCTCTCCTTTCCTGGGAGGTAGGGGGGCACGATTCCACCATCTAGTGACCCCTAGTGGTGACTGGAGGTCATACCAGCAGTCAGTATCCAGAAACAGGGGGATCGGCCACGGCGGCTCTCCTGTGGGAGCATGCACATGCCGTGCTGGAGTGCATTGCACTGCTGGACTGGTAGGGGGAGGGAGATCAAGATGCAAAAACCCTGACCTGTGGATAGGTGAAGGCACCACCTATGACCTGGCCACAATCCCGCTGTCGGACGCACCATCCAGGAGCACCCTCCTACTCCAGTTCTGGCACATCAGATTTGTAGATAGAGTGCCAAGTGTAGACAGCCCCACCTCAGGGGGCTCAGAGCAGGGGGATTCGCTGGGCTGGAGTGGCCTGACTCTGGTGGGTTTCAGACAGGGAGGTAGAGTCAGGCATAAGTCAGCTGCTGGAGAAAGTTCCATGGGGTTCGGGCGAATAAAGTATACAAAAAAAAAACATGGCTGAGGGTGAATGCCCAATGACAGCATTAGCTACCCTCTGGTGCTGAGTCCACAGTGCCATGTGTCTGATCGTCAAATGTGTATGCTGGCCCCCAGTGCCCAAATGACTACCCTTTTTAACATGCTTCACATGCGCTTGGCAAAGCTGGCAGATTGCCACTATTTCATCATTGCCATCTTGTACAAAAAAGTCCCAAACTTGGGATTTGGATGCCCTACTCTACACGTGTCACCGCTGGTGCTGCTGCTGCATATGTAATTGCACTTTTGGTGGCAATGAAATGGGGGTGTATTGAATGATTTCTGCTGTTGTGCACAATTGGACTTTTACTGAACATCACAATCTATGACTATTAAGTCAGTGTCATCATCAATAGACACAGCTACAGCAGAATGCTGGGGGGGGGGGCTGACTAACAGACTGTTTAGAAACAGCCACCTTCACTTTCTTTTTTTCCGGTTTCCAGTGGGGTCACTAGCATCATCATCATAATCATCATCCACTAATTCACTTTGGATGCTGTCCTCCTGTGGAGATATTACAAGTTCAACAGCAGCCTCAATGTTATCAGCCACACTTTTTTCATCAACGTCTGAATGTTTGGATGGCCTAACCTCAACATCACTGGAAACTTGAGACTGTGAGTCATCATCATGATCAGAATAATGTTCAGGTACTGTAGAGTGGGACATCAACTGCACTCAAGTCTGCAGATTCAACAACATTTTTCCCACATGCTAAGTTTAACTGGGTTGAACTTGTAGCAATACTCATGCTGTTGTCAACCATGTCCTCACTAACTTTATTAACAGCAGGGAAAATACCATCTCCAACCAGCATTGAAGTGACTGATTTTGCAGTGAAAAACATAGTCGGAGAAATCCCTTTACTTGCACCAACTATTAACTTTCCCTTCTGCTGCATACTACCACAGCCACGGCCATGACCACTCAACACTGCTAGCCTCGGTAGCGCCTGATGAACCTGAATAGTTTTCTTGTCAGCAGCTCCACAGCCAGAAACTGCTTTGCCTGGCCATCTTTTCATGGGCATTTTTTCAGATGACACAGACAATTTACAGCAACTTGATATTTCAGCACTTTTAGGTTGTTGGAAAGTAAAATACTAAATGCAGCTGCACAGGCACAACACAATACCTGTCCTTGAATCCTTAAACAATGTTAAAAAAGCAGTCAAAAAAACGATACCTTGTTTTGATGGGGGGGGGCACAGTACCTATCTACACAGAAGCAGGGAAATATATTGCAGACAAGCTTAGAAATTCAGAGTACTGCTATTGCAGACCAGGTGCTGCATGAAATGCGTGTCAATGATAGCATGCACGCAGATTAAAGGTTGGGCACAGAAACTTGAACTGTTCAGTAAAATGTCTACAATACAGACAGTCTTGTAAAAAGACTGAAAAACTGCCCAGCAAACAAAAAATATTTATAAACAATTCAATGAAGTTGTACTGTGTCTACCCGAACACAAAAATAGTAAAACAATAGTCAACGACATTTGGAAAAAATGCCTTTATCGCTAATCTCCCTTCTGCTGCACTGATCAGCCCCTCCCAAGAAGTGTACTTCTATAGTCTCTGTCAATACAGAGACTGAATCAACTAAATTAACATTCAATATTCACAAAAAATCAATAAATGCTCGATGTTATAACAACATAAGGGTTTACTACAATCGATCAACTAAATTTTGTCACAAAATTTGGTGGCAAAAAGGCATTTTTGAAGGTTTTTAGAGGGTTTTAATCTCAGAGCTCTGAAAGCAAACTGTCTCCAGCTTTCCACTACACACACTACAATGAACTGAGGCTGTGCAAGACAATATAGAGCCCATGTGACCTTACATCCCATGAATCACTGCAAAATTCACCTTAAACTGTAAAAATTCAAGGCAAAGTAATACAAAATCCATAGAGAACAATAGGAACATTGCGTTTCTTCGAGATGTATAGTTAATTGCTTCGCTTTATGGAGTATTACGCACAATTTGGGTTATATGCGAATTACTACATGTAGCAGATTTTAGGCACTTTGCCCACCACTACACAGGCTCCAAGGCAGCATGGATCCTTGGCGGGAAGGTCCTGTCCGACAAATCTTATAAATTTCCTTGACTGGGTAACCAGGGTGGCACTGGTAGGTCAGGGAGGGCTGGTGGATGTAGCCTACCTTGATTTCGGAAAGGCCTTCGACACCGTGCCACACAGGAGATTGCTAAATAAATTTTGGATCCTGAGAGTGTGAGTCCTACGGTGGTAAATTGGGTTGGGGACTGGATAAGGGACAGAACTCTGAGGGTAGTAGTAAATGGCATGAAATCGGAGGCCACCCTTGAGCAATATATTCAACCTTCCTGTTCTAAAGGGTCATAGGTGTCAGTGAATTAGAGTACTGCTGCTACAGTACTGCCCAGTAGACATCTCAGTTATATGGTAGTACAACTTAGAGCATATAACTGTGTGTTTTTTATCGATAATAACCACGTCTTAATTGGTTCTGGAGGTTACTATGACAATGAAGCTAGAGATGTTTTCCGTTATCATGGTAACCCCTAGAAGCAATTTCAGCGAGTTTACTGTTAAAAACCCATACAAGTACAGTGGCTTTTATAGTGTTTGGGATACTAAGCACTCATACAATCACCATCATTGTAGTTTGTGATACAAAAATATCAATTATTCCTCCATCTTTTTTTGGTGCCCTAGCTCCAGTATCCATAAGTGCCAGCTCTTGGTGATGAATAAGGGCTCCACGTACATTGGATATCAATAAATAGTTGTGCACACAGTACTTTCAGACCCTATTAAATCCTTATCCAGGGGTCATGCTTAACTTTTTATATGCACTGGCCCAGCTGGGAAAGTGGTACCAATTTGCACTGGCCCACCAAGATTTACACTGGCCCCATGTTATAATGGGGATTACTCTAGAGAGGGAAGGGCTCCGACACCTCAGCACTTTCCAAATATTCCCTGTTTTCCAGTAGTACCCCCCTTCCTCTCTTCTTCCCATAAGTTTTTCTTGGTGTTTAGTGCACCCCCTCCATCTCCTCCTCCTTATAAGTTCTCTGTGGTGTCCAGTGGTACCCCACCCATCTCCCCTTCCCCAGGAATTCTCCATGGTGTCCAGTGGCAACCCCTCCCTCTTCCCTTCACTATAAGATCTACTAGGTGTCCAGTGGCAACCCCAACTCCCTAGAGCATCTCATTCTTAACCTCATACTAGTCCCTGATGGTGACTGAAACAAACCCTCCACTCACCTTCTTGTCCAGCCACTATCTGACCCTAACAACTAAGGTAAAAAAAAAAATTTTCCCCACCCATCTTAACTCCACCACCCTCCCTCCTTTTGTCTCCTCAGCAAGTCACCAAAAGTTTGAAAGTATCTGAATAAAATCTTAAATAAAGCATGCCACCTGTAGTAACTTAACAGTCTCAATGCATGTCCCGAATGCCAGCACTCTCTAACGGTAGTGCTTTGTGATAACACGTTAGAGAGAGAGAGAAAGAGAGAGAGACTACCGGCATTTGAGCCCCACAGTGAGACTTAAGATACTATCAGCAGTATGGTTTCTTAATGATTTTATTTGCATACTTTTGAACTTTTGGTGAGTTGCTGACTAAGGAGACATGGGTGGGGAGCGTTGTGGGGCTGGGATGGATGGGGAGAAGGCTTTATTTTTTTTTAACACTAGCCCCATCGGGCAAGTTAGGGGGAAATCACAGTAGCCTGGGGCACTTGGCACGATATCCCGGGTCAGTAAATTAATGTTAAGCGTGAACACTGCTTATCTGTGTTAAATAAGAATATGCATATCTTAACACCAGATGGGACTCCACACTGCTGCTACTTGGTCTTTCTGCTCTGCCTCCTGGCACTGTGTGCTTGACTCCACAGGGATAGCAGTGATGGTGGAGCTTGTGGGAACAGCTGTTCACAATGAGGAGAGGAATATGGTAGTTCAAAGCAGTTTTTTGGGCAATTAAAGTACATAATGAGATTAAAGCAGCATGGCATGCCAGCAATTAAACAAATGGCAGAAAAACAATCAAGCAGTACAGTGTAATTTAATGACTATCTAATAGCAGTAAGTTGTATTAATAAAAGTAATATACTCACTAGCATGGTCATCCTCCACTCGCATACTTTTGGCTTACGTAGCTCCTATGTTGGTCTCCTCCTGTTGTGGTTTCTGCATCTTCTTCCCCTTCCCTTTGAGGGTCACAGCACCACTGAGGGCCTCCAAAACCTCTGCATCTCACCTTGTGTGTCATCCCATTTGTGCTTTTTTTGCCACTCTGTATGCCACATGACATCCTCCCCCTTGGCATCAAGGATTACCTTTATGGCTGCCCACAGATCCTCCATCTCCTTTAGAGGGGGCCTCTCCAGCCCATACAGTTTGGACGTGTTAGCGGTGACCTCCTTCACTAGCACTGCTGCCTCTTTATGGAAGAAGGTGGGTGCAAGTTTTTTCTGTGTGCTGGTGACACTGGTGGAGGTGGTAGCTTGCTGTTTCTGGCCTTGTTCCTGCTGACCCCCCTTTCCACCGCATTCCGATGTTCAGCCTCCTCCTCCTCCTGGATCCTGCTAACCTCAATCCAACTTCAGAAGTTGTAGCCATGTTTTTCACTAATTTGAACTTTAAGCAGCAACTATCACCTGAGCTCACTATACTACCTCAAGTCCCTCTATCTCCTCAGTCTCACAGAACAGGAAACAGCAAAATGTGTGCTTTCCATTTCCGCCTTTAGAACCACGAATTTTTTTATGCTGTTTTAGAAAAATTCCATGTTTATAATTTGAACACTGTGTAAAACCTGCAGGATTTTTTTACTCTGGACATACGTAAATGCGGAAAAAAATCACCTTACATGCGGTAGTTTACTTATGAAATGTGCAAATAGGTTTTTGGTCTTTTAGATTGCCATATTAATAAATTATCCATGGTTTGAGCCAATTCTGTGGAATTTATTCTCTGCCAGCAGTGGGCTGCTGGTTAACTAGGATCTGCAGCTTATCCATTAGGTAGGGAAATGGGCAGACTGGGTGGGCCAAGCGGTCCTTATCTGCTGTCAAATTCTGTGTTTCTATGTTCTATGTTTCTATGTTTCTATGTTTCAATGAGTGACCATATTTGTTTTTATACCATTGTTAGTTACAATTTTAGGGTCACATCCATTTTTTAAGCACACAACCTGTCGAGCACCTGAACTGTAGGGTCTGCATTTAACCTTTCTGTGTTTCTTCAATGCTTCGTTTTTTCCTCCTTTCATGATTTTATTACAAGAATCTTTATTTCATATTCCACAGAACAAAACAGTTGCATTACTTTATATTCCATGCTACACTAAATTTCATGGTTTAGCATAGTACTTCTGCCAAAAACTTGCATAACACTGCATGTAGCTATACTCACAGGATCTGTGGTCTTTGCTTCTCACATGGGTACTGCCTGGGTGTGGAGGGAGACATCAGGTGACAGCACACCATTCTTATTACATATCCTGTGAGTTCTATATGCTCAGAAGAGAAAGTGTGTTGTGCACTGACACTGCTTATGTTGAATGTATATGTGTGGATGCAAATTAAGGTAAGGGGTGATTGAGCTGCCAACACATAGAAGGAACTGCATGGTGTGTCGTGTGAGACTGACAATGCTGTGGATTCAGGTAGCGAGGGCTACCAGAGAGACACAGCCCTCTCCAGCCAGCAGTCGCAGCAAGGAAGCCCCCCCCCCCCAGAAGCTAATCCTCAGGTACGGACGCCGCTGATTTTGGAGCACGTGTTTTAGCACCATTACTCAATTCATATCTCGGACAACAGAATCTGAAAGGCCTACCACAAAGACCTTATGTGCTTTAAATGTGCTTTAACTGTCAGCATACGTCTACAGATAGTTTTTGACATCTAATTTATTTCATATGCCTAAGACTTTTACTGCTATCTCCAGGGTCCCTTAACATTCTTAATTGTTATACATTTCCCCAAGTCAACAGATTGCTCTCTCTGCCCAGCTGTAAAAGTGCATTGTGCTAGCTACACAATTTCCCCAAGGCAACAGTTTGCTCTGCCCAGCTATAAAAGTGTAGAATAGTAATTACCAGGCTGCCTGTGATTGCTCCTCCCTCTCTGCTGACTACATAATCTCCTCTCCTTTCTCCACAGTCGGGATTCGGGTCACGAGGGCTACCAGAGAGACACAGCCCTCCCCAGCCAGCAGCCACAGCAAGGAAGCCCCCCCACCATCGAAAACTGATCCTCAGTCATGATTTGGGTCACAAGGGCTACCAGAGAGACACAGCCCTCCCCAGCCAGCAGCCGCAGCAAGGAAGCCTCCCCCCCCAAAGCTGATCCTCAGTTGGGATTCGGGTTGTGAGGGCTACCAGAGAGACACAGCCCTCCCCAGCCAGCAGCCGAAGCAAGGAAGCCCCCCCCCGAAGCTGATCCTCAGGTACAGAAGCCACAGAACTTGGAGCATGTGTTTCTGGCCCCGCCACCCCCACCACTGCCCTTGGTGAGCTCCTTGCTTTATAGTGCTCTCCCACATGACTTTGAAAACCTATCAGCCCACTGTCCCATTTGCAGCTTATCAGCTACTACCACTAGTGACCACTACACCTCAGACATAGCTTTTTCTCCACTCTTTCTACCTATGATGCTGCCTATTTTGTCCCTGCTACTCCTCTCACGGGCCCCACTGTCATCCCTTCCCCCAGCAGACCTCCCAAACAGGGAACCTCCCCCTCGTATGACCCCCTGCCTCACCCCCAGCCCAACTATGCTGCCCCTCACCTCCTGCATGCCCATGCAAATGTACACAACTGGGCCATTAGCGCCACCATCCTGCCCCCCTCTTTTCTCCCTGGTCATTCTGTTCTCCGCATTCCAGTGCTCCGCTGCCCACTGCCCGCAGCCTCAGATCACACACCTACCACCTGGCCAAAATACCTCTGGCATAAAGCCAAACAGCTTATTCTACTGCTACTCCTCCTGGCTGGGGATATCGAGGCAAACCCTGGACCCACCACCACAAACTCCCACACCGCATTTTCATTCCCCAAAGGTCTCAGGCTCCTGCACCTCAACACCTGCAGCTTACTAAACAAAATATCTGTGCTGCAACCAATTGCCCTAACCCGTCACCCTGACATTCTGATCATATCCAAAACCTGGCTAAAACCCCATCATACTGATTCTGAAGTATCCATACCTGGCTACACAATCATTAGACATGATAGACAAGGGAAAAAGAGAAGCAGTGGAACTGCCATGTACATCTCCCCTAATCTGCAGTTTACAATGGTGCAAATTCCCTCACTTCCAGCCCACATCGACTCTCTCCTAATCAAACTCTCACTCCCGTGTACCACCCCAATGTACGTTGCAGGCACCTACTGCCCTCCCGGCACCCCCCTACCTGACATCCTAGCTAACCTGGACACGCTAAAGTCCTTAGCCACAGGAGGCGAGCTTCACGCCATCGGAGACTTAAACCACAACTGGCTAGCCATAAATAAGGCCCACCTTAAGACCAAGATCAAGGCTCTAAACCTCACACAACTAATTGTAGACCCCACCCGGCTAAACCACAAAACGCAAAATCACTCACTACTGGACTGGGCTCTCTCCTCCCACCCCAACAGGATCCTATGCACGGGCCTGCTCCCTGACTCCCTAAGTGATTTTCCTGATCAGGAAAGTGCACAGGCCCACAGCCTCCCCCCCAAGACACTGCACACAGGGTCATATAATTCCCTGGTCCTAGCATCGCTCGTGCAAGACCTAGGACAAGTAGACTGGTCCTTTATCCCAGTGGCCACATCTATTGACATCACACTCGAAACTTTCAAGGCCAAATTTCTAAAAGTCTGGGACAAACATGTCCACCTACACACAAAAAGGGTCAGAGGCGCCCACCTTCCCGGATCACAGTTGATATCATCAGCAAATGCCACTCCAGGGACCATGCATGGAAAGCCTACAAGAAACCGGGCACCCAGGCATCCTTCCAAACCTACAGAGCCCTCCACAACTTCTGCACTAACCTCATTCGCCAAGCAAAAAATAACTATTTTCTATCGGCTTTCAGCGTAAACCTAACCACCCGACAAACTTCTGGAAATCATTCAAATCCCTTTTCTCCCCTCCTACCCAGCCTCCACCTCCAGCACTGTCAGTTCAGAGCACCTACATCACCGATCCCTGCGAGGTCACCGCTGCTTTCAATACCTACTTCTCCAGCTGTACTGACTCGCTTCCATCGACCCTCCAGTGTCCACCCAACCGTGGCCCCCTTCCCCCACCAAGAGCGCTCCCACCAGCCTTACAGTTCTCCTTCCGCCCTGTATCCCAGACCAAAGTATTCAAATCCCTATGATCCCTGAACCCCAAAAAAGGTAAATGCCCTACGTCCCTGGATGCCAAGATGTTATACTTGTCTGCTCCAGCCATAGCCACCCTTCTAGCCATGATATTCAACCTCTCCTTCACGCTGGGCAAATTACCCACTGAATGGAAATGGGCTACCTTCATACCCCTACCTAAAGGGGGCGACTCCTCCTCCCCAAGTAACTATCGCCCCATCTCCCTACTCCCGATTCTGGCAAAACTACAGGAACGTCTTGTCCTCGCCCAACTCTCTCCCCATCTGGACGCCTCCTCCTTCTTCACTCCATACCAATCCGGTTTTCGCAAATCACACTCAACTATCACCTCCCTGCTATGAGTCACTGACGACATACTCACCGGCATGGACAAAGGCCACATCACCTCTGCCATCTTTATAGACTTAGCCAAGGCTTTTGACCCTGTCTCCCATACTCTGCTCTTTTCTAAACTGAATGATGCCAGGCTCTCCAAACCAGCCACCACATGGTTCCATGACTACCTGGTGGGCAGACACCATGCTGTAAAAGTTGCTTCACACATCTCTAACCCTCTACCAGTTACAGTTGGTGTCCCCCAAGGATCAGTCTTGGGCCCACTGCTCTTCTCCATATTCCTAAACGACCTCCCATCAGCCTGTCATTACTCATCCATACAAATGTATGCGGATGACACAGTACTGTATGCCACAGGCCATACCACAAGCAAAGTGGCAAATCTACTACAGCAGGATTTCAATGCCATCAAGGAAGGGTTCCGGCCAAACCAACTATTAAACCCTAAGAAAACTATGTCGCTAACCTTCAGCTCACAGCAAAGACTCTCCACCAAGCCCCTTGCTTACAAAACCCTGGACGAGTCCCTACTGGAACAATGCACCAGCTTCAGATACTTAGGCATCTGGCTCAATCCGCACCTTGATTTTGCCACTCGTATTGACTCCATACACAAGAAACTACTCCCTAAACTCAGCGCCCTATACAGGAACAAAAGCTGCCTCCCCTCTCCTGCCAGGAAAGCTATTGTTCAAAAGATGATCCTCCCAGTACTCGACTACGGCGATATAGTCTATACTCTTGCTCCCTTCTCTGCCTTGGCTAGCCTTGACACCCTTTCCACTATTTTTGTCGGTTTATACTCGACTGCCCACAAACAACCCACCACTGCACCTTATATAGCTCCCTAGCACTGCCATCCTTCCAAGACCGCAGATTAATGCACTGTGCTAGGTCCACAATCAAATTTTGGTCCCATTCCCTTCCCCCCTACCTGGCCTCTACCCTCTCCCAACAACCTCCCCCTGCTAACTCCCTCAGAAGCTCTGACCCCAGGCTCCTCCACATCCCCTTTATGCGCACAACCAAAGGACAGGCCGCTTTCAAATTCTGTATCCCCCAGCTATGGAATGCCCTGCCAGCTGATATAAGACACTCACCCAACCCAAGCCACCACAATCGCCTACTCAGCACCCACTTCTCTTCCAGCTGCTCTTGCTTTAGCTAGTGCCAAACTATGTCATTGTATTTGAGTGCTCAGAAGTGTCTCTCTATAATGTTCCTGTATCTATCTGTCGATTGTCTGTACGGTGGATGGCCATTCATTGTGTTGTTTAACTCTGTACCTTGTGATTTATGCTATTGTCTTGGGTCTTGACCCCCAGGTTGCATCTGGAATCGAGCAACACTGCTCAGTATGCCTTCCTGGTTAAACTCGTAAATAAATAAATAAATACTAGTCTCACAACAAGCCATGGACAACACTGTTTAGACACAAATGATTAAAGATCATATGTCTGTCATGTGTTTTCACTTTTCATCATTATCATTAGCGTTCTTGGGGTTCTATGTGGTAATAGTGACTGCACAAAGGTGATTGCTATTATCGCAACCTGCATTATCACCAAAAACATTTTCAGCGATATGCAAAAAAAGGCTACCGGGAATTGTGCACCCCCCTAAATAAAGATTCTCAACTCCAGGGGGGTGCATGTTGGCAGCTGCGGGAAGCACCAAAGAAACACCCATCCCCAATCCCAAACCCAGGACCTGCTCCATAGGAGCCAACCACTCTACCCACCAAACCACACGGTTGGCTTGGCGGAAGCAGGCTCACCACAGGGTCACATCCCTGTTCCCCATCCCTCCACGTCCTGTCACCCACCCTCCCTTCCTGTCACCCACCCCTAACCTCATGGTCACAACGTTTGCCATCCCCCTACAGTTGCCCATGGTGATAGCACCATTATATGGGTTGCCGTTATGACAGTCACCCATATGCGGTTGCTATCATCACGGTATTCCCTTGCATTGGTGCTTTTTACAGAACATCAGTATAGCCATCCCTGGAATAATGCGAAACCAGTGTGGTGGTTCTGCCACTGAGATCATTCTTGTCCCTCACACACTCCACAGTTAACATCCTGTTATGTTATACTACTGCTAATGTTCACGTGTGAGGGTGACAGATGTTCTTATAATTTGACAAATGAGGTCGGGTGGGTGGCATGTGGGCAACCAGGGTGGATGCTACCAACGTGGGTGACCAGTTAGATGCACATTAGGTAGTGAGTGCATGGCGGACTAGGTAATGAGAGGATGCTCAGAATTGTTGGTCCAGCCGCACATGCGCGATCCCACCCTGTTCTTACCAATGTCTTGTTTCCCTTGTGATTCTTCAACTATATTTATATTTTTTTTTGCTTTTCAGGTCTGCCTCTGTAATGCATGATGTATGGATGATATTTCCACTACTGCAGTCCCGAATGTACCCAGACCAGCCATGCCTGAGGCTGTCATGTAGATCACTAGTGTACAGGTAAGTAATTCACACAAACCTTGAACCCTTAGAAACATGCATTCTTATTTGCATTGCCAGACCGGTCATTCGATAGTGGTGTGGAAGGTACAGATAGATTGTGACTGACTTCAAAGCAGGTGAGTGGGCATTGAGGGGGGGATGTGGGGTGCAGTACTGATGGATTATCTGCTGCAGGGTCAGACCAGTTGTCTAGAATTTAGATTAGGCAAACTAACAGTATGTTCTGAGTTGATGGTGTGGCCTAACTGCTGGTGTTGTTCTGTTTGTGCAACTGTTGTGTGGTCTCCCTTTGAGGTCTGCCTCCTGAGTCCCTAAAGCTTTTTGACTGCTGCTGCCATTGCTGCTGCTTCTGTTGCTGCCACGACACTTCCTTTCTGTGCCTGCCCAGTGGCTTCATGGTGTGTCGATGCTAACTGCACAGGTAAGTACATAATATTTATTTTCCTTTTCAGTGACAGGTTGCAATTGTTTGTTTTTTTCTACTTAGTGCTGCTTCTGACTGTCTGTGTGGCAGGTGGTTGGATTAAGATTTCCAATTGGGGTGGACACTACAGTGGTAGTGGTAGTACTGGAGTAGCTGCTGTAGCAGCAGACCATTTGTGCTGCAGGTATATCAGGTACAGAGAAAGTATGTTCTTGGTTGTTTGTATCCACTAACAGGTGTTGTTCCACAGATAAATAATGCCAATCCATGCTTCTTGAAACTCTCAGTTTGCTTACCTTTCAGGTCTGCCTCACTACGACTTTCTGCATGCTTCTTCTGCTGCTGCTGCTCCTCCTGTTGCTGCCGGGATCCTCCTTTACTCTGCCAGGCCTGTGGCTTCCTGATGTGTTCATCCCAAATGCCTATGTAAGTACTTCATATTTAAAAAAAAAAAAGGAATCTTTGTATGGTAACGAAATAGGTGTAGATGCAGATGGTCTTTGAGGCAAAAAGGTTGGTGGGGATGGTAGTGGGATGGACAGTGTTAGCAGTTATGGTACATTATACAATGGGCATAAAAATAAAGAAATCTGATTGGTTGGCTGGCACCTTTTCAGAGTGGTAAAATTCTGCATCACCAATGCAAAAGGTGCCAATCTGCCTCATTTAGAATGCCAGGCAACAATGTGTTACTACAGCCCCGAATGTCACCCACATAGTCCGCCATCTTACACTCTCGCTAAGCGTCAAAAAGTCTGACTGAACCGCAAAATGGAAATGAATTTTAAAATTAACTACACTCAGGAGCATGAATTCATATTCACCTCACTGCAGTATTACAGAGGTGAAACAGAAATAGACATTGAAGCCATCACAGAAAATGTACCTTTGCCTGAGACATCTATGCAGGTTTCTGAAATCGGTGATGATTAGCTGTTAAATCCTGTCAGGCAGTCAATTTCCAGCGTGCCTGCTGAGACACAGGTAAACCATGATTTTAAATCTCTGTCACAGGTCATCTAGTTTAAGTGAGATGTCCATGCATTTTGGATCTAAACTTCTGTCTGGTAAACATCGTGGTCTTAGGGGAATGAACCATTTTTTCTTTTCGGTTTATTGCTTTGGCTGTCACTAATTATTTATGGTCAGAAGACCGCTTGCTTTTCTTTGTCTGACATAGCCTGCACTCCCTGTCCCATATAGTCCATTCTGGATCTCTTAAAAAACTCTCCCACAAATCGAGCTGACACCTGACTCACCTGTCGGCGTATCCCAATACAACCCCTCTATCTGTGTTTGTGTTGCTCTCTCCCTCCATTACACTCACATCACTCCCAGTATGATCCTCATTTCTGACTGCAAACTTTCTCCAGCAAAGAAACATGGAAGCTAGTTACCACACGAATAATGGACCGCTAGCTCAACTGATAGCCTCAACCTTTTGTATTTACTCCCACTCATGTCCGTTGCAGTGCCATGAGGTCCCTAATCACAGCATAACACTCCCATGGTCTCCCAGCGATTAGCAAAGTTGTAAATAATAATAATAAAAAAAGGAAACTCAGTTCTGTCTTGACCCTGTTGAGTCGATCATGTAAGAAATGCGAGCTGCCTCGTAGCAGTCTTGTACCCTATCCAATGGTAACAGAACCAAACAGCTGGTAGCACAGTAAGCAGCCCTTGCTAAAGTAACAAAAATAAATAATACTGAAAAAAGTCTCCAGATTTACAACTATACTATTACAAAATGGGGCTGCCTCTCAACCTGTTTTACCTAGAAACAGGGAACTACTTTTTCTGGTGCAAGAATACATTTAAAAAAAATTAAAAATAAAGAAAAAACTATTTTTCTTTCAAAAACTAATAAGGGACATTGTATAATTGCAATAAACCACTCCAGGGATTTACCCACACCTGGCAAGGTTTGATCATTTGGCCTGTGGCCTCGTGACTGAATTAGGCCAGGCGTGGGTTAACCCAGCATCACCAACACCCTGTTGTGGTTTATTGCTTAAGTAGCTGCTGCAGGCTCAGACTAGTTGTGATGCATGTAGGTAATAAAAAGTGAGAGTATGTTCTGAGTGGGTTTTTAGGTTACCAGGTGTTTTAACCCTACTAAACTGATTGTAATCCATGCTTCTCTTGTGTCTCTGCCACTCTGGGTGTGATTTCTTTTTCAGGTCTGCCACTGTAATGTTGTCTGGATGCAGCTGCAGTCCCTGCTGTCCTGAATGTACCTTGCCAGCCAGACCTGTGGCCTCATGGCTTGTTGCTGACAAGTGCACCGGTAATTAGCTGTGGTTGTTATTTTCGTTTGACCTTTTTTCCCCCACACAGGTCAATATATGGGAGTGGGATACAGGTAGTACTCCATTCTGTGAATGATTCTTGGCTACAAATATGCATACCTTTACATTTCTTGGCATTGAAGCCAAGCTGCTAGATTCCGGACCACCTTCCCAGCTTTGCCAGATAATCCTGTCGGTCCTGTATCACTTTAGCTGTGCCCACTGTCCCACAGAGCTTGGTATCATCCATGAACAGGCACATTTTGCCTTTAATGCCATCCCCAATGTCATTGATAAAGACATTGAACAACATGGGCTCCAGCACCGTACACTGGTTACCTCTCTGGTGCCAGGTAACTCCCCCCCTTATTTTGCCATATTGTCTGGGCAAACTCAGAACTGAAATAGCTGGCTACTTTGACCCATGTGTTCTCCCCCCGAGCCTAATGCACTGTTCTGTGGCAAGTAGTATTCCTGGTGAACCACCTTTTGGCCCACCCCCATATCTGATCTGATGACCACCAGGTGACTACTTAGCACTTCGCCCATTTTTCTGAAGACCGCACTCCCAAAATCCAAGATTTTGGTATTGGTCGAGATGCTTTCCCTGCCCATATCCCACTGGAACCACACTGTACAATGGTCACTCCTACCAACTGGCTCCATGACCGTTATTTCCTGTACATGTTCCCCATTTGTGAGCACCACATCAATAATTGAATCTCTGCTCTTGTTGGTTCTGTGACGCCCTGAGTCAGGAACCCACTTTGCAGTCCTACCATCATCAACTGATTCCTAGCTCATGTCGTGGGTGGTATGTTCCAGTCCACCTTAGGCAGGATGAAATCTACCACAATTAACACCTCTTATTTCCCAGTAGTTTACAATATTTGTGCTGCACATGTGCTGCCCCCCTCCCCACTGTTCTTACCAATGTGTTGTTTCCCTTGTGATTCATCAACTGTATGTATGTTTTTTTGATTTGCAGGTCTGCCTCTGTAATGCTTCCTGGATGGATGATACTTCTGCTCCTGCTGCCCTGAATTTACCCTGCCAGCCTTCCCTGTGGCAGTCATGTCAATCACAAGTGCACAGGTAAGTACTTCATACAAATCTTGAACACAGAGAAACATGCATTCTTATTGCCTTTTCCAGATTGATCATTCAATGGTAGTGTGATAGGTGCAGATAGATTATGACTGAGTTTGAAACAGGTGGGTGGGTGTCCGGGGTGGGGGGACAGTAGTGGTGGATTACCTGATGCAGACTCAGACCAGTTGTCCTGAATTTAGATTAGGCAAAGGGTTAAACACCTAACTTGGCACCTTAATAACTATGATTTTATTTGATGGAATAGCCTGAAGATTTGCATTTGCAGCCAGAGTGGCAAAGTCTGAAGATGTGAAAAATGTTATGCTAGCATCCGATTGCAGTTTCTGAGATGTGGAATGCTGATTTTTTGCAAAAGTGAAGAATTTTTTTCCCATTGGTTAACATGTTTTTTCTTTTATTGTTCTCATGCACAGACTACAGAATGGAATCTTTATACAAAACTTTCAGGGCAGAAGCAGCCAGTGCCAAGGTAGTGTCTTTTGTATGTTTCATGAAAATACATTGAACGGTTTCAGAGTTATAAGGATTTTTTGGATAAACCTCTGACATGAATAGGAAAATAAAATGACCATGAGCGCTTATTTTTCATGATTTACCTCTCATGAGAAAAAAAAATACAGATCATGATGGCCTCCATCTACGTTTTTATAATGAGTAAAAAGCATTAAAAATACACAAAATGCTGTATTTTCAAAAAACAAATGCCAGAACCTAGCTAACCAGGATCAATTTCGCTAGATTCTGGTTTTAGTTTTTTGACACAATGCCAGGAAATATTGGGCTCTATGCATCAAAGAGTGTAAAAGATGTGGAAATGCGACATAACAGCAGTGTGCAGCTATGCGGTGCACAAGGTGAACTCGGAACACAGTATGCATGAATGGGCACATAGAATCTCTGGACCCTGGAGGCGGAACCCCAGGGGATGCATAGCAGCATAGCGGCATACACAGGGTGGGCCAAGGATACTCGGACCCTTCCCTAGACCCCACTATATAAGGGCATGCAGACTGCCCAGTGCAGAGGTACAGAAGTGAATAGGATGTAGGAACCCAATGCAGAGGCAAAGGTGGAGAGTGCCAGAGACACAGATGACTCCACACCGCAACCCACAATGCCTGAGGGGGCAGCCCAGAGAGGTGAAAAGTGCCAAGGAAATGTCCGCACCCAAGGCAGCACATGAACCTCTTCACCCAGCTTCACTGGTTGCCAGGTGATGGCAATGATCACCAACATAAGGGCCCACTATGTAAAACTGTACAGGGCACAATCCCTGTCCATGGTCATGGAGGTCAAGGCCTGCCTGTGGCTTGATATACAAGCCAGCAAGAATGCCACCAGCCCAGAGGTATGGACACTGGGGGCCATCAAACATAAGTGGTGTGACCTACGTGCAATGGTTAAGAAAAACTCACTGCAGCTACTTTGGCATGCCAGGACATGGGTGGAAGCCCACCAAGCAGTGCACTTACACTGACCCCAAAACAGAGGATGGTCACAGACACCCTCACAGAGGTCTGTATCCACAGGGAGGTGAAAGGCATTGACACCCTTGAAGGTACTGTACATAGACACAGGCAGGTACAGGAGACCTGAGGGAATGTACCTCATGCATGTTCTAACAGCCATTTGTTCCACCCCACAGACTCTGGCACGGAGGGATGTAAACCCACAGGTGCACCAACACCCGGCCAGGACCACATGGCACAGCATGGCAGACATGGTGATGATCAGGGAGGATGATAATGACACAGGTGGGACACTGGTGTGCATGCTATTAAGACACAGACACCTACAATGGGCATGACACAGCTAGCATAACATCCCCAAGTCTCCCACAGGTATTAAACAGGAGACAGAGACACAGCTGGAGATGGAAACAGACTTGGAAAGCACACAGACAGGGCTATACGAGGGGACAGAGGAGCCAGACGAGGAAATGGACAGAGAGAGCAGCAGCCACATGAGGCAGCACACCCCATACTGACAGGCATGACCAACAGAGGGGGGCACAGAACAGACATGCCAAGGCACCACGACCATAGCCATTATGACAGTATGAAGCCCAGTGGACAGTGGGGATGAGGGCCCAGCAACACAGGCCATGGGCTGGCTATGGAGAGCATGCACCCGAGGAAACATGGACACATACTATGCAGAAGTCTGGCAGCTGGAGCAGGACAGGTTGAAGGCACAGACGCACAATACAGAGGCACTGCTGGGCCTGACTGAGGACACGTGGGCCATACATCATGGGATTGACAGACTGGGTGACCTCATGGATAGGTTTGTTGACCACCTGGTTGCAGGATCCGCACCACGTTCCCAGTCAGCCATTCCTAGCCACATGGCTAATGGCCATCCTCAGGACACAGGCAGCACAATGCCCACTGACTGGGAATAGGGCAGCCAGCCATGGGACATGTACAACACCCTGGAAGAAGGGTCCCAGGTACATGTATGGACCACAGCCACACACCTGGACCACAGGGCACAGACACACAGGAGCAGGACACGCCCCACTCCGGAAATCACTCAGGAAGACCTAGACAGCTGAAGCACAGCACCTGAGGAATGGATTGAGGACCAGCAGATGGACCCCACACACACAGCCGTGTGTCACTGGGTAATGGACGTGTACAGGCACCTGCCCAGATATGAGGCACACAGTAATCCGCATGCCTAAAGAAAAGCTATATGATAGAACAGGTCAGTGGTACAACACAACCACAAAATACAACACATGTATAGCACAAGCACTGTCTCACCACCTTGCATACAACACGCACTACCCTGCCATGCACACCACACCACTACGCAGCCACCACCCCTAACACACAAATCCATTGCCCACCACCTCACCACACACCAGATGCCCACATATACATTAGACCATGATAACATACAACACCACCCCCACAAATGGCAGCACCTAACCCACACACTAACATAGTGTGATCATTTTCCCACCCAGACATATCAAAGATCCAACCCACACCAGTGCTGCCCCCTCACATGCAATGCAGTGCAGCAACTCCCACAAGATGCCCTCCGCACAGCACTCTCACCTTTCATAGCACACATTCCCCATGTACTCCCTCAACAATGCAGTCTACCCTCCTGACCGTAGCAACCCCCCCCATGGATGGGTGCACTCAGTGTGTGACATCGTCATCATGCACCCGCTGCCCACACCATCCACCACCCACAAACACCCCATCATTGTGATGTCCACACATGCCGCACATGATGCTACCCCCATGACATGGTCGTGCACCCAACAGAGGCTGACGTACATATCACATGTTCGTATTGTCCTGCACTCTGTCAATCGCCATCCCTAATGGTGGAATGTTCCCTGTACGAGGGTATCACGTGCTGCATGGCCACTCAGTGTCTCCCGTCCTGTGCCATGCTGTCCACCATCCACATCCAGCAGTGCACATGGCCGTGGGTATGTTGGCATGTGTACCTGGCATCGCATATTGAAGATATGGAGCATAGCACATGCGGTGAACACCTTGCATGCCTTCAAGCAGTGACAGCATCATCATTCCACTTTTATGGTGCAAATACCAGAACCCCATCTTCAGCAGGCCGATCATCCTCTCAATGACAGACCATGTCTTCTTGTGGGCATGGTTGTATGCCTCATCCACAGCACTGTGTGGCTTCAGGAATGGTGTCATCAGGTATGGCCTCAGTGGGTATCCACTGTCACCTATGCAAAGGACAATAATAATAACACACAATCAGGTGCTGGTGGTATGGGAACACATGGTGCTGCTGTATACTCATCTAACAGCCATCCATCAATGTGACCAGTACTGAGCAGGACTCCCATATGGGAGTCATCCAGTATGTATGCATCATGGCAGGATCCGGGGTACTTGGCATACACATTGGTGACTGGGCCATTCGCGTTGCACATGACCTGGCAGTTCACACTGCAGAACCCCTTTCTGTTCCTGTATGCCTCCTCATGCTCAGATGGTGACACAGTCCCTATATAGGTCTATCACATCGAGTACAATCAGCATGCCATGCATAGCATATAATGCCTGTTTAGTGGCACAAACATGGGCCTTTGATGTGAGGAACTGGATGTGCATCTGCACATGGCCCAGAAGGGCATCTGTTACCTGCACCAGGGGCCGGTACACAGAGGACAGGCTGATGCCGATGACATCACCAGACACCCTTTGGAATGATCTGATGCCATAATATGACAGTGCACATAGAACCTTGGTCTCTATTGTCACTACCTGGATCACCTGGTCTGTGGTATATAATTGCCATGGACAATGTTGCACACCTATTGTATTGTGGCCCAGTCACCCCTGAAGTGCTCTATGCAATGTGTGGCCCATCATGTCCGTGCATCCAGCCATTGTCGAAATACATGAGGACTTGGCCTCTGCAGCCCCCACCACTCTTGCTCCACATCCCACAGGAGAACATTTATTAGGACACCAGGACACATCCTATCCCTCTCCTATGGATACCTGTCCACCTGTGCATCTGCTGATGCTGGCCCTTTATTTGTGCCTGACCCCTCATATGTCCCTTTAAGAGGACATATGGTGGCCCCTATGTGCACTGATGGTAACCCATTCAGATGTTATGTGTACACACTGACAGGTAAAACTTTTCAATGGCAGCAGCAGCTCCCATTTACCTTAGTGCTCCACAGGTTGGGCAACAGGGACTGTACCCCAAAAAGCTGTGGTGTGTTTCCAAAGACTGCTGCTTGGATGACCCCAATAGGGGCAATATGTGGAAGCATGATGTACCTGTCTGGGATGAGTACCATGCCTATGATGGATTTCACCATGCTGTGGTGACACGGAGAACAGCAACCATCAGTACAATGACAGCACAACACCGCCAATTGGTGTTGTGCCATTGCTGGAGAAAAGTGTGTTTTCTGTTATCTCTCCCACCCCATGCTAGCACTCCTTGTGCAGTCTTACCATTTCAGCACTACAAAGGACTACTTAGGCATCTGGTGCTTGTGCCATGCCCCTGGACAGCAACACCACCACCTGAGGACAGCAGGGACTCTGAGGAGGTGGAGGAGAATGCATAGGGCATTGCTGCTGAACTGTTACACACTGTCCAGGATGTATTGTGCCACACCTGTGGTGACATCCCCTTTATGCATTCATTTATTGCTCTGTTTACATGTGTTTCTGCAAGCACATTGTGTTGTACACCTTTGAACATAGCTGCCTATTGGCCAGTCCCATTTCATGTACTGTGGTTTTATATTGTTGTATTTTACTTAAAGATCTTATTGTTGTAACTCTGTGTCAGTCATTGTCACTGACATGGTGGTACCCCACCACTGTGGGTGGGCGGGAGGCTAGTGACATGTGTGCGGGGCACCATGTGGGCTGGGTTGAGTGTCCATTGTGCACTGGCGGTGACATGTGTAAGGGTGTCACAAGTATGTGGCCTGAGTGGGATGGGGGATGTTCCCATGGCGGTGACTGTCATGATGGGAGTGAGGCTGTGCCTGGGTGCAATCAACCTGTTCCTGGGGCTGTGCTGTACTTGTCAGCAACACGCCTGTATGCCTGTCTTCCTACCAGGGTTCCCTATGATGTGGCCTCATGCATGTCCCATGTATGTGCCCATGGTGGTGCTCATCCCACATATTCATCTGCCTCATACCTCAGGGGCATGGCATGCAGCTCTCAGGGTTTGGGGACTGTGGTCAGGGACATAGCATCAACACTGGTGGTATACACTCTGGTGGCCAGTATACTATGGGTCATACTGACTGCCACTTTGTGTATAGCTGTCCACAGTCTGTGGCTGTCCTGCCTGGCATGTATCTGTGCACCTTTGCCCACAAATATGTCCCCGTAATGTCATGTATGGGGTGGTCAGGGTGGACTCTTGTGGTGGTGTCATGGCCATCCGTGTCACACAGGGACTCACATGGGGTATGGTGGTCCATGTTACTGTGTTACCTCATCCATTCCTTCCACAGCATCCCATTTTGTCTGGGAGCCACTGCCCACCTCTGTGTGCAGCAGCTTGTGGCAGCCCTTCTACTGCTGTAGATGTATTCACATCCACCAACATGCCTGGTTGTCTTACTAGATGTCATGCATGCATGTTCAGGGTTGCTGCACGTACTGCTACATGGCCATGCCCCCGCAAGAGCGCATCACACAGTAGACACAAAACTGTGTGCAGTTGTCTACACATGCTGTTGCATGCCTCTCTGGTGTACCATGCTCACTGACCTCATATATGCCATTATGCACATGTTTTGTGCACCTGTGCAGATGGCACATTCCATTAGAGCATGCCCAGCTTAATGAGAGGAGCCATTCATCTGCGTTCTCTGTATGAGAAAAGTGGGAATTTCTTGAGTTGTGCAGCCACTTCTAGTGTTGTGCTGCTGGCTAGAGTGGGACCAGTGAGCTGGCGGTCTGGTGAGCTGAGAGTCTCTCTCTCTCTGTCTCTCTCTCTCTCTCTCTCTCTCTCTCTCTCTCTCTCTCATCTATCTAATCTATCTATCTATCTCATCTATCTGTTGTTTGTCTGGTGGCATATGAAATGAGTGAATACAAAACGGTGACCCCAAAAGTCAGCAAGGGCTTTTCAGAGGGGATGAAACAGTAACAAATGTTTAACCCCCATCCTTGAGGTCCTATGACCTTGAAGTTGGTTATTTAAGTAAGGGGAGGGGGTGCAGGGGACAAATCCCAAAAATGTGTCTCTGTTTCTGTCCTCGCTGACCTTACATCATGATTCTGGGCTTGCTGTTTTGTATTTGCCCATTTCACATAAAACCATCTGTCTGCATCAAGACCCAAAACAACAAGTGTTCACGGAGGTGGGTCTTGCCAAACTAACCTGTTGTCTTCTTTGACCGTGTTACAAGGATAGTAGATCAGGGAGCTTTGGTAGATTTTGTCTATCTGGACTTTAGCAAGGCCTTTGACACTGTTCCACACAGAAGGCTGGTAAGGAAGCTGGACCACATGGGGGTGGACAATAGGTGGTTGAGTGGGTGAGTAGCTGGCTGAGAGGGAGAACACAGAGGGTTCAGGTAAATGGGGCATTTTCAGCTGAGAGGGAGGTGACCAGCGGGGTACCACAGGGTTCAGTACTGGGTCCCCTACTCTTCAATGTGTTCATAGCAAACATTGCAAATGGGCTGGAAGGTAAAATGTGTCTATTTGTTGACAACACCAAGATTTGCAACAGAATGGACTCCCTTGAGGGTGTGAGGAGTATGACTTTGAAGAAAATGGAGGAGTGGTCAGAAACATGGCAGCTGAAATTCAACACCAAAAAAGGATTACTACCTGGGAAAAGAGAAGCAAGCCTCCACTAGGCAGGAGAGGGACCTAGGGGTCATTATATCAAAAGACATGAAAGTGGGTAAACAGTGTGAAAGGGTGGCACTAAAGGCAAATGGCATGCTGAGCTGCATCAGGAAGGGAATTACGAGTCGCAGGAGGGAAGTGGTGTTACCACTCTACAGGGCACTGGTGCACCCCCACTTGGAGTAGTGCCTACAGTACTGGAGACCGCACCTCAAAAGGGACATAGACAGAATCAAGATGGTGCAGAGGAGGGCCACAAAAATGATTCAGTGACTGCACCATATGGCATACCAGGACAGGCTAAAGGAACTCAACATGTGCTCCTTGGAACAGAAGACAGAGAGGGGCAACATGATTGAGACTTTTAAATATATGAGGGGTATAAATAAGGTTAACATTCAGGAGCTTTCCAATTGAAAAATAGCGAGATAATGAGAAGGCATGGCATGAGGCTGAAGGGAGGGAGGTTCAGGAGTAATACAAGGAAGTTCTTCTTTACAGAGAGGATGGTAGAACCACAGAATATCCTACCCACGGAGGTAGTGGGGGCTAAAATGGTAAACAATTTGAAGAACACATGGGATAGATATAAAGGTAGCATATGGAAAGGCACAGGAGGGGAGGATGAATAGCACCGGGTAGGTTCTTGGCCAGACTAGATGGACCTTGCGGTCCTCTTTTGACATCACTTTCTATGTTTCTATATTTCTGTCTGTCTGTCTGTCTATCTATATATCTATCTATCTATCTATCTATCTATCTATCTATCTATCTATCTATCTATCCATTTGTGTCTGTCTCTCTGTCTATCTATCCACCTTAACTATTTGCCTCCTACAAGATCTTATTGAAAAGAGCATCCCTGGATTGTGCCAGCTTCCAACCCAAAGGACGCCTGAGCCACCTGGTGAACAATAGTAGGATATTTTCAGAAGAAATGCTGAAGTACGCCACAAATTATCAGTGCAGCATGCATTAGTGGGCAGTGTCAGCCAGGTGCCCCCTTGGGCAAGGCTCAGTGTTTCAGTTGCATGATGACAGCCCCTTCCCTTATGACTTCCATCTGGGCAGATAACCCCTCTCTGTGCAAGGTGAATTAAATGTAGTTTTCCATTATTAATCAGGAAAATAAAAATAAAAGGTAGCCATCCACATCAGCAGCTAATTAAGATAAAGCAAATGCTACTGCACTGAATGAGGGACATGTTTCTGAGCACCAGGGTTTACTGCAGTTGTACTCTGCTCAGCCCTTGTATATTGTTAAACATAACATTGAGAAATAAAGTTTCAGCTCTATCACTCCAACCACTCTGCTCTCGAAGTGAACTTACGTTTATGAGATGCATTCTTCAAAACCTGTATCAATGCCATATAACTGCAAAGAAATCAGATTAATTCTTTGAAAAAATGATGACATTTCTACTTCTAAAGAGGCTTTAATAACTGTTTAGAAAATTCAGATCCAGAGGTATTGTTTACAAAAATTGATCTGATTTCAATGCAGTTATTTGGCATTGATCCAGGTTTTGAATTATGCATTTCATAAATTTGTGCAATGTGCATTTCATGTGTAACTGTTGTGCTGCCTTGTACTACTGTATGCCTGCTTGCTTCTATTTTGGCACTGTTCTTGTCTGGTGTCACTTTTGTTACTTCTCTCTGAGAAGTACACTTGTTAGCTAGTTAGTTAGTTAACCAGGTAGGCCCACTGAGACAATGAAGTCCCTTTTTTAGGGGTGACTCAGAATTAATGATATGTAACTAGAGACCTGTGGAATTCACAATAATGAAATAACACAAAATAAAATGAAATTGGATGACTAAAACAATATAAAACTAATTCATCCATGCACAGCAACTTGATCTAAAAATAATTAAAAAAACATTGTTTTTTAGTTGATAAAAACCTTCTGAAATCTTGAAGCAGCTCAAAATGAAGTCAGCTTAAGTGATTAAGTGGTTAGGGGCACCTGTGATTGTGATTAGTGAATGTATTAACTGCTAAGTGCTTACAGTTTGTTGCCATTGTTACAGTCGGGTCGGTCTGCATAAAAGAGCTCGCTCAATGGTGGTGTTTGAAGGCTGTTGAAAGGCTGCTCTTTCATGTCCATTAAGTTATTGGGGCACCTCATTCACCTGATTCACCTGACAATCAGTGTTTCTGTATGTAAATATACTTAAGTGATTGTAAGTGAATACTGAAGTGATTGTATGTCGGGCAGCTCTAAAGTGCAAGGATAACTAGAAGCATAATATTGTGTGCTTGTTTCACAGTTTAAAACATGTCAAAACCACAAGTTACTATTTTAAAAAGTTGCAAGAAATTTGATAGTGAGGGGTTGTATGTGACTGACAGCAACATTCTACTGTGCCAGTTTTGTAACTGTCAGCTGGAGTGGGAGTCCAAGGCCGTGCTTGTGAAACACTGTTTCTCAGCTGGTCACTTAGAAAAGAAAACTCATGCTGCAGATGGTGCTCTGAAAAGAACAACTCAATCAACAACTGGAGAAACTCTGCAGCATGCAAAGAAGGCAAAGTTAGAGAAAACTGCATTTATCGAGGAAACAGTCTTGATGTGTGCCAGTGCTAACATTTCGTTAGAGAAGCTTGACCACCCTGTGGTAAGAGAATACTTCAATTGTTACATACAAGGTGAGCTGACAGATAGTATATTTGTAAAACAAAAAATGCTAATTTAACTACATTAAGCAGGGATAGTAAAACACCTTTTTTGCCATAGCTGTTTAGGGGATTGTGACCTTCATAGTGCAAATTGTTTGAGACGTGAGTATTAATGTTGCTTGGATAGTGCTTTTGTGGCTCCTACTATCCTTTTTCATATAGTGCTAGTATCTGACCTAGGATCCGACCAATGGATCCGAGGTTGGATCCATCAGATCCAGGTCAGATCCATAGATACTTCAGATACTTACAGTGGATCCTAGGAGGTCGGATCCTTAGTCAGATGTCTATCCCATCCAAAGCTATCTGATATCCGACCAAAATGATGGAATCCAGTGGTATCCAACCTGGTAGGATACTATCTGAGCAACACTAGTGAGTATCTCCCAAGAGCTGGCCAGGCAGCAAAGGAAGAAATAATTTCTGCTATAACAGGCAAACATCTGGCTGTGATCTGTGATGAGAACACTGACAGTGCAGGTCGATGTGTGTTTGCTGTTCTCTTTTAGTCACTTGATGCTGCTGGTAGCATTCACTTTGCTTCAATATTTTTCCTTGAAACTGCAAATTAGCGAGAGGAAATCCAGTGTGGTATAAAATGTGTGGTGAAAACCGCAAAAGTCAAAACCCCACATACAGAATACTGGAGAGGATCTGGGGGAAAGTGTGATTTACTATTACAACACCACCCCACCATGAACCATCAAGTATCCTTGAAGTGTTGTTACAACCCTAGGTTTTGCACATGACATATTGGGCTCACGAATGCCACATTGTTGAAAATATATTTGTAGATACCTTAACTGAGGTAAATTCTGTTGTGGCAATGGTTAAAACAGGGTTTTCTTTTTCTAGAAAATTGAAGTCTGCTTATTTGAGATTTCTTAAAACAAACTGTCCTGAGCTGCCTGCTGTCTTGTATCCCCAGCCAATATTAACCAGGTGGAACTCCTGGTCCAGGGCAGTGTTTTATCTACATGATTATTTGGATGCTATCTCAGCTCTTTTGATCAATGTGAGCAGAGGCCAGCTAGCATGAAAGTCCTACTGTACTAACAATGATGAAAGATGTCACCTTTTACTCTGTTATTAAGTTTCAGTGCAGTTTCATCAAGACACACTGCACCCAATTGTAGATTTCACTACACAATTAGAGGAAATCAAAAAACCTTGGACACTTTTGCTATTACAAAAGCTGCAGATGTTGCAGTGAAACTTTATGCTATTAAGTACCACAGTTGAGACCCAGATGAGCACATAGTGGTAGGCAAGGGTGCCGGAAGATGGTAAAAGCTGAGGGGGCTGAGAATCAAAAGGGCACTTATGAGTGCATAAAGGGCACTTTTTCTATACTAGTTTTGCCATACAGAAATAAAAAGTGGAGGGGCTACCGCCCCTTCCGCCCCCCCGGTTCTGGCACCTATGGTGGTAGGTATGGAGCCACACATAAAAGAAAGGGAGATCCAGCAGCTTAAGTTCACCATTCAAAATTAAGTAGCCAAGCTTGAGAAAGACATGCCTGCAAACTCAGGTACTATTCAATTCCTGGCTTCTGTTGGCTTTCTGTTTAGTTCAGTTGAGATAGCCACACACCCATCAGTGGACAAAACATTTTACAACAATGGCTTGTAAATGTGCCACTGCTAAAAGATGTGGACATTAGCAAATCTGTGGGATGGTACATGAAACTGAGTGACAGTGTCAAAGATGCTGTTAAGAATAATTCTGATGGCTCAGTAGATATTCTTAACATGTTGTTTGGCATGAGGTGCCAGAATGCCCACTTACCAAACATTGTTATCTGCTGTCTTATGTATCCTGTAGTTAGTGTGGACTGTGAACATTTTTTTTTCTCAAGATACATTCTTCCTGCGAGTGACAGACAGCAAAATATGAAAAATGAAAATATAAAGTACTACTGTATATTTGCTTTTAATTGCTATTTTTCTCCATCTTTCAATACTCAATTAATAATGCTGTTCTCATTGCTTGATATGTGTAGTACGTGTACAAATGTTATGCTGGGAATGTTTAAATTAATTTCGAGGCTGCTTTATTACTGAATGTAGTAACAAGAAATATAATGAAATTTTGGATTAACAAAAAGAAATAACAAGAAATTAATGAAAAATTAAAAGAAAGTTAAAATAAATAAATTCACAGTCCTCCATATATGATATGATATGATATGATATGATATGATATGATATGATATGATATGATATGATATGATATGATATGATATGATATATAACAGTACATTGTCAAATACATGATCAGATAACAGTCAGATATGACATAGTCAAAACACATGATCAGAGAAGAAATACATACAGCAAAACTTGGAGTACCAGTACATGATAGAGTATTAATAACAGTCCTTGACTAAACAAGGCAGGGAAAAAAGATCAGTAGGGGTACCAATGTGAACTGGGCTAGGCAAGCAGATGCAGTTTTAATAACACAAGTAAGAGTCAGCAATTGCTGGAGCACAGGTTGCACTCTAGCAGGACAACTTTGAGCCAGTCCTTAAATCCACCAAGTAAGAAACAGTCCTGAAGTGTAGAACGAAGGGAGTTCCAGAGGTTCGGTGCTGTGGTTGCAAATAACCTCTTTCCCACACAGGATCTTACTCTAGGTACCTCTAATAGAGTATTTTTTACACTTTATTAAGTAAAACAAAATGCACGTAGCACTTTAGATACATTCCATTTGAGCATGCAAACTCAAGTAATAAATGTATAGGGTAATAGGTGCCATATGAATTCCAGCCTCTATAAACAAGATCAATATTCTTATTGAGATACTTTCTATATTGACAAGTATCAATCAGTGCTTCATACCTTACACAAGAAAGTATATTTATCTTAATCCCTTTAAACTTATTAAGAGAAAAAGAACCGTAAACTATTGATAAATACGAACGGTAACTTGAGTAAATAAAGATCATCTAACTGGGAGCAAATTTAATAACCATTAAAACCAGAGTGGCTCTCAAAAACCTAGTCCCCCACCAAGAGAATCAGTCAAGTCCTATTAGTACAAACTAGAACAGTCCATAAAACATACTGACAAATGAACCAAAGATGCACGGCTCGACCAATATACCGTTACATAAATAATACCTGACAGAATGTCTTTTCAGACTCCGCAATCCCACCCCCTCCAGGAGTATCCAACTAGCCCATCATTCAACAAATGTTTCCATTCTCTTCTGTATTCTATGTGTCATATCCTCTATCTCCTGAATTTCATGAGCAATTGGTTTCCATTCAGAGCATGTGGGGGAGTCTGACTTAACCCATCTACATGTAATTGCTTTATTCATAGCTGCTACACAGATGTACCATAGATATCAAGCATTAGGTCCTTTAACTCCTAAGGGAGGGCAGGCAAGTACTAAGTTATGAAACTGAAAATGGCCAAGAATTTCTAATAAATTTTGTAACTTATCCTTTACATCTCTTTTGCTCTTTATTACATATTATTAATGATTTATAACTGAATGTTATGTTTATCACATGCAGTTAAAGCAAAGACAAAATTATGTGCCCTTCAGTATTTTCCAGTACAGCTCTATGGCCAGATGTCATGTCTGCCCAAAACTGACATTTCAACAGAATGTTAACCTAGCTCACTCAGTAAACTTTCTAGAGACTTTATATCTGTGCTTTCTTAATAATTACATCCGCAGAGATTGCCACTGATCAGATGAATCATCTGCTCTACCACAGTAGTAGTATGATCATTTCATAAACCACTACATCTGGATGAGATCACTTAATGATTTGGAGGACCATGACGCTATAGCACACATTTTAATTTTTTTGCTATATAATTTTGTCCATGTAGCATTGCACAAGTCTCAGTTCCCATTTCTCATTTTTGGGCAGCACCAATAGCCATTGTGGGAGTAGAAATGTATTGCATTATAGAAAGAAAGGAAAAGTAAATGGAAGCAGGGCTGAAGCACGTAATTAAAAAGGAAAGACATACAGAACTGATAACAGCTCATTTAAACACACACACACATGCATACATTTGTATATCCAAATTAAATTAACACTACATAACAACTTTGATGTTGTATCTTACTTACCAGGGACTTCTACCCAAACCATGCAAAATCATACTGACACAATTTGGCAGTGATGATTTGCATGATACATGGAGAGAATACTACATTTAAAAGATGAGTGTAACTTGTATGAAATAAGGGAGTTTTAAACATTTGGGGGGGGGGTCATTTTCAAAGAAGATGCACCAGTGCATCTCAAGAAATGTGCAGTATTCAAGGGGAGGAGATGCATTGCACATCTCTGGCTGCACCCAAGTGCAATGATAATGTATGTGACGCATCTCAAGGAAGCATGCCCATGAATATACAGCACATCCCCATATTCAGCTAAGATATGCGGTGCAGGTGCCCGCACATCTCAGAAATGTGCCACACAAAGTTAGGCATGGAAGAACCATACCTAAGTCCCAGTCACCCACAGGTGTGCTGCTGTACTGCACATAGTAGCACAGCAGCCACAAGCCCCTGCAGCCCAGTAGCAACCACCCTATCCCTGACCCTGATCACAGTGTTTATATAGGAATGTGAAAGTCTCCATTCCCTGGTAGACTAGCGGAATCCCCCAAGCCCCTAATCCCATTCACCATAGTAGTACCCATGTCCCCTTTCCATAGTGCAGTGGTCCCCCTCCCATCCCAATGCCCATTCAAAATCTAATGGTAACCCCCAACCCTGTCCACAGTGTAGTGGCCCCCCTCCCAGTCCTGATCCCCATTCAGATAAAATAAAATAATTTGACAGCCCTTTTTCCATAGTGTAGTGGCCCCCCTCCATCCTGATCCCTGTTTGAATAAAAAAAATTACTTTCCAAGCCCTTTTTCCATAATGTAGTGGCCCCCCCACCACCCACTCAGGCACTCACATCCCACCCCACTCCCCAGTCCCAGCACAGCCAGTCAGCCAGCGAGCAGCACAGCACTCCACACTCCCCCGTGGCTGCCCACTGACTGAACTGTCAATTTATGACAGCTTACGAGAGGTGGCTAGGAGGATAAATAAATACTAAAAAGCTGGTCTGGTGGTGCTGAGGGCAGAGGCACTGGTCACCGCACCTAGCACCACACCGGTGACCCAGGTTCAGGAGCGAGCATGGGTGCAGGAGGCTGGCAGGGAAGGAGAAAGATTGAGCATCTGATGGACTGCTCTCTCTCTCCATGGAGGGGGGTTCACAATGGTCTGTGCCCGACTGCCCCCTGGCGGAGCCTGGGGGTCAGGGACACACGCCGTATATTGGGGTGAAGTCTGGGGGCAGACACCAGGATGTGGGGTGTGTGCAGACTGTAGCTTACAACAATCATTCTGAAGAACTACAGACTAACAAAGCCTGACCTATTATTTTGTGTTGGGCTCACCTGTATGTTTGTAGTACCATATATCACTTTGTGAGCTACTAAAATTTAATTTAGTGAGTTTTTTAATGGTTTCTACTGTGTTGGGAGTACAAGGTGCTGTGTGATCTTTACCAGCACTTCTGGGGCAGTTGTGCTCTTTAAAGCAGGAGCTTGGCGAGTGGGGTGAGCCAGTGGGGGAGTGTTGTGTGTCAGCGTCACGGAGGATCGCAGCATAAGACGCACATCTGCATGTGTTCGGTGTGTTCTGTGGGAGATGTGGGAGATTGAATTCAGGTATTCAAAATCTGGAAAGCTCTTTGTGTAAAGTAGTCTCTTTATTTCATAGTTGTTTGGGCACAAGTCATTTATTGACTGGAAGGTTAATCCATCAATATAAATTTCCTTGTGCTCAATACAATGGCCCAGTTAAGCATTAAATCAACTATGTTTGAAGGGGTCCAATGTGTTATGTGCCTCATGTTTAACACCACTGTTAACATAGAGCCATCCATGAGGTATATTTGTCATAAGTGTGAGGAGAACACATCTTTGAAACAAGAGGTGGCCTTATTCTATAGTAGGCTTTCTGAACTTGAATCTAGCCAGAAACTAATGTAGGCAAGATTCAACGCATTGAATCAAACATTAGCAAAAGTTAATATGGATGTTCCAGGTCCTAGTAATATGCCACAAATTGAGCCTGATTGTTTACACTCTCATCCAAACTCACAGTCTGTATTACATTTAGGTAGTAGTAAAAAACACCCCAGAGAAACAGACTGTACTGACAACTCTGATGAGCAGTGGTATGAGGTTCAAAGTCAAAGGGTGTACAGAAAAGGATGCAAGGCCTCAGACTTTTCTTTAACAACTAGTCAAAGATTTGCTATTTTTAATCAGTCTGTGGCACCTTGTTTGACTGAAATTGATAATGATGCAATAGGTTTAGATGAATCAGCTGTAGTACAGAAAGAGGGTTTGTCAAATATTTCATTATATTCAAAATTATCCATGATCCTTTCCACTTCCCTTTTGGATACCCCACTAGTGCCCCTTGTATTCCTCCGTTCCAGTCCATGCACTGATTCTGAACATGTACCAACCATAATTGATGCCTCTGGCATACATCAGGCATCACAAAGGCAGGTCTATGTCATAGGGGATTCCATGGTGAAGTTACAAGATAAGGCAGTCTGTAACCCTGATAAGGAACATCTTACTTGTTCAAGTTTTCGAGGAGCCAAAATCACAGACATTACAAATATGATTTATAGTAACATTCTGGCAAATGGGGGAAAAATCAACTTGTGGTGATCTACATTGGCACAAATGATTTTTTACATTCTAGTATTTTAGATATAAAAAGGATTTGGTTGCTCTTTCAAATATGCAAGTTGAAAGAGGGTGTGAAATAGCTTTTTCTGAGGTTTTACCCATTCCACAAGCATCAATTGAATATAATAATAAAATATGTTTCTTCAATAACTGGCTTCATGTCATATGCCTTTCACAAAACCAGATGTGCATTACCCACTGGGAAGATTTTATTGGTAGACCTGAATTATATTGTAAGGCTGAGTTACATCTGAGTTATAAGGGAAACCAAGTACTGAGTAATCACTTTTTGAAATATATCAACAATCATTTAAAATAATTGACTTGGGGGAGAGCCTACTTCCTTCCCCAAGTAGGTCATCTAAAATAATTATTAATCCAAGCAATTTAAAATGCTTATATTTTAATGGTAGGAGCATGCAAAATAAACTTGATGATTTGAAAATTGTACTAGCGGCAGATGAAGTCGACATTATTCTCATCACAGAGACATGGGGTGATGATAAATTAAGTTGGGATTTCACCCTTCCAGGGTTTACATTATATAAACATAATAGAAGGAAAGGAAAGGAGGTGGTGTCACCATATTTCTAAAATGTTCATTGCAGGTGCTAGACATTTCTAATAAAATGAAAGAACTGGACGGCCCAGTGGCACTGAGGGTTGAGGCACTGGACGCCACACCTCGCACCATGCCAACGACCTAGTTCGGGAAGGGACTCGGGTCGCCGGGGGTTGGAGGGGCAGAGGAGGATTGAGCATCCCAACAGATGCTCTCCTCCTCCAGGGGTTGGTGCTTTGAGCAACCAATGCACCGGTGACTGTGGAAGCATGGGCATCAGGGAACAGGCGGTTCTTCAGAACCGGGGAGTGGAGGATTGTATGGGCACTTGGCAATGACATGCATCAGCACGCCATCTGCTTGGATGTCAGCCCTGCATACCGATGTCCTCAGGGGTAATGGGACCTAAGGGGAGTAAATGGGAAAACACCCCACTCACCACCAAGATGATGACTAACCTAATGTTCTGGATCACCTACCACGGGCAGACCCCAATGTGCAGGCACTCCAGAGGGAAGGTAAGGGGGACACAGGAGTATACCAGGCACTCTAGGTGCAGACTTCATGGTAGGGTCACCAGGAATGGTCAAAAGTCTGAAGGAGTGGGGGTGAGTGGGTAGTAAGGAGGGATAAAAATAAAGAGTAAAAAAAAACAAAGAACCAAAGAACATTGTTGAAAAATTATGGATTAAACTTTTGATAGATAAGTCTCATATATTATTTTGGGAGTCTGTTACCACCCTCGCAGTACTTCTAGTGATTATGTGGACACTATTATTCAGGAGGTTGAATTAGCTAGTTCTTTTGGTGATGTCATTTTGGCAGGAGATTTTGATTTACCAAATATTGACTGGGATAAAATGGTGGCTACAACAAATTTTGGTAAAAAAGATAATTGATATGTGTGAATTGTGTGATCTACTACAAGAGGTTAGATCACCTACTAGGGGTTCTAATTTTCTTGATCTTATTTGTTATAGTAAATCGCTACTGTTAACAACATTCTCAGTGTTATCACCTATTGGCAACAGTGATCACTGTTCAATTACTTTTGTTTTGCCACCACATACACCCACTTCCTCTATCTGCACCTCTAAGATTTATTTATATGATAAAGCAGACATCAGAAATATAAAAAAATTAATTGGATAATGTTGACTGGTTATCCACTTTTAACACTCTAAGAATAGAAGAATATTATGATGAACTGTCTACTAAGATTGTTTAATTAAGGAATAGTTATGTTCTATCAAGACAAAAAAACTCTTCTAATAAATCTAAGTCTAAATGAATGACTAATGAATTAGTAAAACCTGTTAAGAAAAAGGATAAATGCCACGCAACCTGTTTAAAGTGTCATACACCCTCAAACTGGAACTCCTTTTTATGTATTAAAAAAAAATAAAAATATAGTATACGTAGAGCTAAAAGGAAGTGTGAGGTAAATTTAGCTTTAAATGCTAGAAAAGATAATAGTAAGTCCTTTTTTGCCTACATAAACTCTATGAAGAAAACTAATAGTCAAGTCGGTCCCATTCAAACAAATGTAAAATTAATTTGTGATCCACTTGATATAGCCAATTTATTTAATATTAATTTCTGTAATGTATTTAAAAAAAAAAAACAGGTAAATTGCCTAGCTGACAATCCCTCAGGTGGCCATAACTCTATATTGAAATCAGATATCTATGCCAAATTAATTAATCTTAAGGGAGGAATTAGTGCATCTCCTGATGATATTCCTGGTCACCTACCGTATCTACTAGCAGACAGCTTGACAACTCCTTTAAAATTATTATACGAGTACTGTCTAAAGTACAATTTTGTGCTAGAAGTCTGGAAAATTGCTTATGTAATTCCCATTTACATAGATACATAGATACATAGACAGTGTCGGCAGATAAGGGCCTACAGCCCACCCAGTCTGCCCATTTGAGCTTGTAAGTTTACTTTATGTTTTCCTAGAAGTCTGTTGCCCTTTAACCCTGACCTCCAGAATTCCTTTATGTCTATCCCATGCATTCTTAAATCCTGTGATTGTTTCAGCCCCCACCACTTCCTCTGGCAGGGTGTTCCACTTGTCCACCACCCTTTCTGTGAAGAAATTCTTCCTCACATTTCCTCTGAATCATCCTCCCTCCAACTTCATCCCATGCCCTCTAGTCCTGGAACTTCTTTTTAACTTAAAAATAGTGTATTCCTGCACCCTGTTCCTCCCTGTAAGATACTTGTATGTCTCTATCATATCCCATCTCTCCCTCCTCTCCTCCAGGGAGTACATATTGAACTCCTTCAACCTGTCCTCATAGGACATCTATAAAACATGTCCCAAAAATCAATGGGGAAAATTATAGACACGATAAGTCTTACCTCATCTATGGGTAAAATATTGGAAAACCTAATTAAGGATTTGATGACTGCATCTTGTGATAATACTGATACTTAACAACATCGTTTTAGGAAAGGTAGGAGTTGTCTAACAAATCTGCTGTGTTTCTACGAAGATTTAAGATTACAGCTAGACAATAGACTCCCTTATGATGCAGTTTATGTAGATTTTAGTAAGGCTTTTTATTATCTCCCTCATTGGGTACTAAAACAAAAACTATATCTCTCGGATATTAATCCAAGTTTAGTAAGATGGATAGCAAATTGGTTGGACAAACACTTGCAACAAGTTTTAATAAATGGACAACTTTCTTGTAGAGGACAGTTACAGGTGGTGTTCCCCAAGGGTCTGTATTAGGCCTTTGGTTGTTCCAGTTCTTTATAGCTGATATTGCACAACAAAATTGTGCTAACTCAGTAAAATATGCCGATAATATAAAGATTCGTGGGCCTTGTGAAAATCCAGTTCCAATATCTGCTATCCAAAGTTCATTTGCATCACCAGGTAAGAAAAAAGGTTTGTCTCCCCATACGATGCACAGGGGTAATGCCAAACTTCACCCAACAACTAACACACCAAAATCTGGCCAATGGAAAATCATGTACACAAATGCTCACAGTCTGGGAAATAAGATCCCAGACCTGCAGGCAATAATGTCAGAGGCTAAACTGGACATAGTAGCAATTAGTGAGACGTGGTTTACCAGTAACCACACTTGGGAGACTTCAGTATCTGGCTATGTATTGTTCAGAAGAGACCGAGGTGCAAAAAGGGGGGGAGGGGTGGCCCTGTATGTTAATGAAAATATCAAAGCTACAGAAATCGGAATACACATAAGGAGCCAGAAGAACTGTGGGTCACCCTGGAAACAGGAAATGGGACAGCCATAAGAACTGGGGTTGTCTACAGGCCCCAGACCAGAGGAGGACATAGACACATTACTGTTAGAAGATATACAAAACATGACAGCTAAAGGGAGGTTCTGATAATGGGAGACTTCAACATGCCAGATACAGATTGGTCAATACCAGCAGGAACATCTGCCAGAACTAGACTCATAGTGGATTCCCTGCAGGAGGGCCTCAAACAACTGGTACAGCAACCCACAAGAGACAGGGCTATCCTAGATCTAGTACTGACTAACAAAGAAGGGATCACAGATCTCCAGGTAGAAGGTCACCTGAGGGGCCAGTGACCATCACATGGTATGGTTCAATTTGGCTACTACATCTAATCATCCCATTCCAAAGCAAAATATGGGACTTCAGAGGAGCTGACTTTGATAAGATGGCCAACAGAGTTAAGCTAGCCCTGGCAAAAGAAACACAGGTGAGGGGAGGTACAGGCAAAGTGGGCAAGCATTAAGGATACAATACTTGGAAGCAACATCCCATTGTGTTAGACAGAAAGGAAGTGCAAAGAAAGGAAACCACTTTGGTTCTCAAATACAGTAGCAGAAAAGGTCAGAGCCAAAAGGCTGGCCTTCAGAAAATATAAGGGAAACACAGCGGGATGAAGATGGGGAGGCATACCAAACTGCCCTAAGGGAAGCAGGTAAGGCAGTAAGGCAGGCAAAGTCCCAAACTGAGGAAACACTAGCACGAACAGTAAAAGAAGGTGACAAGACTTTCTATAGATACATTAGTGAAAGGAGAAAGTCCAGAGGGGGTATTGCTAAGCTTAATGGAGAAAAGGGAGCATGTGAGGAGGAGGACCTGTAAAGGCATCTATCCTAAATAGATACTTTGCTCAGTATTTACTGAAGAGAAGGTGAGGCAGGGCCCACAGCTCAGCATCATGGACACAGTGGGAGGAGGTGAGCACTACTCCCTTCACAAAAGAAAGGGTCCTACAAGAGCTTGCTAAGCTCAGGGTGGATAAGGCAATAGGGACCTGATGGCATACATCCCAGGGTACTTAAGGAGCTAAAGGAGGAACTAGCAGAGCCATTAGCAGAATTGTTTAGTGAGTCTCTGAGCACAGGAGAGGTCCCAGAAGACTGGAGAAGAGGCTCATGTGATCCACTCCACAAGAGTGGTAGCAGGGAGGAGGCGGGGAACTACAGACCGGTCAGTCTTACCTCAGTAGTGGGCAAGATTATGGAGGCACTCCTTAAGGAAAGGATAGTGCAACACCTGGAATCCATAGGGGCACAGGATCCAAGACAGCATGGGTTTACAAAGGAAGGTCCTGTCAAACTAATCTCATAGATTTCTTTGACTGGGTAACCAGAGTGGTGGACCAAGGGGGAGCAGTTGATGTCGCCTACCTTGACTTCAGCAAAGCTTTTGACACTGTTCCACATAGAAGATTGATAAATAAGCTAGGTAGGCTCAGGGTGGGTCAGAAGTTGGTCAACTGGGTGGCAAACTGGTTGACTGGCAGAAAACAGAGAGTGGTGGTAAATGGTATACAGTCAGAAGAGATGCAAGTCACAAGTGGGGTACCTTAGGGATCAGTCCTGGGGCCAGTCCTATTCAACATCTTCATTAGTGACCTCGCAGATGGACTAGAGGGTAAGGCTTGTCTGTTTGCAGATGACACCAAGATCTGCAACAGAGTAGATGATCCAGATGGGGTGGGCAGAATGAGAAGAGATCTGGATAAACTAGCAGAATGGTCAGAAGAGTGGCAACTGGGATTTAATGCAAAGAAGTGCAAAATCATGCACATAGGAAGAGAAACCCTGAAGCCACTTATAGGCTGGGAGGGTTGCTAGCAGTCACAAAGGAAGAAAGAGACTTGGGCATCATCATCACTGATGACCTAAAATCATCCAAGCAGACCTCTAAAGCAGTAGGTAAGGCTAGGGGTGTTAGGTGTATTAGTAGGGTATCACAAGTCGAAGAGGGAGGTAATAATCCCTCTGTACAAGACATTGGTTAGGCCCCATCTGGAGTACTGCATGCAGTATTGAGGCCACACCTTCACAAGGACATTAACTAAAATTGAGGCAGTCCAGAGAAGGGCAACCAAATGGTGCAGGGACTGCATCAGAAGACATATGAGGACAGATTAACGGAGCTCAATATATCCCCTTGAGCAAAGGAGGGAGAGAGGATATGATCGAGACATTTAAACACCTTAAGGGCATAAACAAGGTGAAAGAGTCTAACATGTTTAAATATAAGAAAAATAGCAGGACAAGAGGACACAGCATGAGATTAGAGGAGGATTAAGGGGAATGTGAGGAAATTCTTTTTCACAGAAAGGGTGGTAGATGCATGGAATGGCTTACCACAAGAAGTGGTGGCTATGAATACAGTGCAGGGCTTCAAACAGGCATGGGATAGGCATAAGGGAGCAATACAAATGACTATGAATAGATAGGTCACTGACAGAGCAAAGGCCGATGGCACATTTATAAGGTAGAAAAAGAAATGGGCAGACTGGATGGGCCTTGCGGTCCTTATCTGCCGTCAACTTCTATGTTTCTATGTTTCTATGTAAAGTGACCCGGACAATCTGTCCAAATGGATTGTGACCTGGGGAATGAAATGCATTTTTGAGTAAATAATCCTAAGCATGTATACATTCTGGATAATATGATGTTGGCTAGTACATCAACAGAGAAGGACTTGGGGGTTTTAATATCAGATGATTTTCTTTCAAATTCTCATATAAATGAGATTATTCTCAAAGCTAATCAAGTTATCTGGTCAATTAAACATAATATTACATCAAACAAGGAAAGAGTTTTGATGTCACACTATAGAGCCTATGTTATCCCACATTTCGATTATTCATCCCAACTATGGTGTCCATTCAGGAAACAGAACATTGTACTATTGGAAAGAGTACAGAGGAGGTACACCAAAATAGTACAGTATGAGGTTTAAAGGAAGTTCCATATGAGAACAGACTAACCTTATTAAATCTAATGTCCCTATCAATTAGGTGATTAAGGGGTAATCTCCTTCTTATGTATGACATCATAAATGATCCACATTTAATAGCTAATTTAGTGTTTCTTTTTAAGGATTCAACTTACAATATTAGGGGACATCTGTTGCAGTTACAACTCAGGAAATGTAATCTTCTTCCACGGAAGTTCTTTTTTACAGTATGTATTATTAAGCCATGGAATGCTTTACCTATTGGAGTGATTGTCAGCAATTCTAAAAAAAAACATATAAAATGCGGTTGCACAAATATATTCTTTCAGGAGCAATCCATAGTTATTATTAGTACATAGGAGCAAATTGTGGGCATTGTGGATCTTTTGCTCCTATTAAATAATAGTATAAATCCTAGTATGACAGCTTACAGCAATCACTACAAGCCCATTGGTGGACACTGTCGACCAATGGATTTGCAGTTTATACTGTAAGCTGCCATTCACAACTTTGTGAATGACACAAGTTTTGAGAATGACAGCTTACAGTACACACAGGAAGCCCATTGGTTGACAGTCAGCCAGTGGGCTTGTAGTGATTACTGTAAGCTGTCATTCATTGACAGTTCAGTCGGTGGGCAGCCATGGAGGTGTGTGGAGGGCTATGCTGCTTGCCAGCTGACTGGCCATGCTAGGACGGGGGAGCAGTGTGGCATGTGGGTGCCTGAGTGGGTGGTGGTGTGGGGGGGCCACTACATTATGGAAAAAGGGCTGGGAAAATTATATTTTTTTATTCGAACAGGGATCAGGATAGGGAAGGGGTCCACTACACTGTGGAAAGGTTGGAGGTTACCATTAAATTTTGAACAGGAATCAGGATGGGAGGGGGCCACTACACTATAGAAAGGGTTGGGGGTTACCATTATATTTTGAATGTGGATCGGGATGAGAGGGGGGCCACTACACTATCAAACAGGGCTGGGGATTGACATTACACAGGACTGGGAGGGGGCAGGCCACCAGGTGCATCCTGCTGGGTGCATCCCTACTAAATGTATGCAAAAGTGGCCATAATGAGCAGGCACATGGCCCATTTGCACCTTGCATGCCTAATGGCTGCATTTGCATTTTTCTGGTTGAATATCAGTAATTTGGGACCAGTGTATCTTGGGATGTGCCAAGCATCCCTATTCCTGGTATTCAGGCCATCCCCCAGGATGTGCTGGCACATTGTCAGTGGCCCCCATTTGCACCACCCCCTTGGATTTCCATATTCAGATGAGACACACAATCACACATCTTGTTTGAATATTGCATTTTTTTGTGCTGTCCCTTTTATTTGGGCAGCTCATCTAGATGTTCCAGGTATGCCCCAGGCTTTGACAATGGAGGCCCTGGAATATGCAGACATTGACACTAAACCAATTTTATTGTTGCATAAAAGAGGAGTAGAAGAAATTATAAGACAGCAAGTGATTGTGTGACCATATGGGTTGTAACACAAACAAATGTGCATCTAAGCATCTATAGTGTTTAAAGAGGGTTTGTTCTGCATGGTTTTCCTTGCCAGCTGAAACCTTGTTGTACCACAGTTCAATGGTCAAGGAACATAGCTGTACCCTTCTGTGGTACAAAAAGGTTCCAGTTGACCAGAAATCCTTGTGGTGACTGATGTTTTTCACAGCACTCCCTCCCACATATCAAGAAGTTCATGTTCTGAACTCAAACTGACATTGCAGCAGAGTGCTGTGATAACATTTTCATTAAATCAAAATAAACAAAACAACTATACAATATAAAAAAATCAATGAGCTATGGTTTTCTTTATTTTAAGGGGACTCAAGCCAACACTGGGGATTGGGCATCCCAATGCTGGGATGATCTTTTTCAGCAGGGGTGGTGGACACCCTGGTGCTGCCACCTATTTCTTTGGGTGGGGTGGATGATCTGGAGGGAAAGGGGGTGTAAAGAAGTGATGCCAGTGGTGGGCATTCTGTTCCGCTATTATTATAACTAGAAGGGGGAACAAGCAAGCTGTAGGGGAAGGGGCAAGAGAAGTCATACCAGGGGTTGTCACCCCAGTCTGCTTAGTAGTTTAAATAAAAAAAAATTGGAAGTGGGGGTGAGAGACCTGGAGAGGATGGGAAAGGAAGAAGTGGTGCTCGAGGTGGGCACTCTTTTCTGCTAAGCAAAAATGATAGACAGACAAACAGACAGATGGATAGATAGGCAAACAGATATAGTTAGACAGACAGACAGAACAAGAGACACAGAAACAGATCAGGTGATCGGAGGGCCACTGTTGTAATTGAATCCCGCAGCACAGGTTCAGCTGTGGCTTCACATTTCTCAAAAGTCCTTCTATTCTCATAGTGATAATGTGGATGAAGACATCATGGAACATGATCAGGTGAGCAAAGGTTTGAGGGAGGATGTGGGATAGTCATTGCTCAGTGGGGGATAAGGGTGGGATGGATGGGGTTGCTGGGGTGGCAGACTACTGATGCACTGTCTTCTTTTTCTTAGTTGTCAATAAAAAGATCAACTAGGGACAGTTTTCTTTATTGTGTGGGGGCAGAAGTCAACACCCAGATTTGGGCACCCCAGTGTTGGGAGGGTGCCGCTGCATATTTTAAAGAAAGTGGGGTGGGCAACATTGAGGGGAGGGGCAAGAGAATTGGTACTGTGGGTAGGCACCCCAGTCCACTTACACTATAAAAAATTAAACATGGAAAGTGGGCCTGGGAGACCTGGAAGGGAAGAGGGAGAAAGAGGTTGGGCACCCCAGTCCAGTTAAGAAAAACTTGAAAACAAGATAGATAGACAGACTGACAAATGGATAAATAAATATAGATAAATAGGTAGATAGACAGACAGACAGACAGATAGGTAGAGTTCATTCTTCAGCTCTCATGAAAGAACAATGTTTTTTTCCTGTGACCTCACTAAAGAAAAAAGTTGTGAATAAAAACTAAGTTCCCCCTCTTCTTTCATGACCTAAACTTCTTCTTTCATGAGTCATGAAAGGACTCATGCAAGAAGAATCTCACTTCATGAAAGAAGATGATGAACTTAGTTTTTTTCCATAGGTATTTTGTGAGCCAACCATCTTTTGTTATTACAAAAGAACTCATGAAAGAAGAATCTTGACTCATGACAGAAGATGGTGGACTTCATTTTTTTCCATAGTTGTTTCATGAGCCCACATTCTTCTTTCCTGAGTTCTTTCATGATCACAAAAGAAGAAGGTCAGCACATGAAAAAACTATGGAAAAAACCATAGTCCACCATCTTCCTTTGTGACCCGAGATTCCTCTTTCATGAGATGGAATTCTTCCTTCATGAGAATTTCACTTACGAAAAATGCCTTGGTAAGGATTTTGTGGATGTCCCAAAAACATATTTTGGAGCCATTTTTGAAAAAAAATAATTCCAGAATCAAGCTAAACAGAACGTGTTTAGCTAGATTTGTGTGTTTTGTTTTTCTCTAGGCATCATTTTTATGGGTTTTCAATTTTCTTTGAAAAAAAAGTAACAAGATTGCTGCCATATGAAAGAATGTCTTTTCATCACAAAAGAAGAATTGTGGCTCACCAAAGAAGAGTCTTATATCACGAGTAGAAAATTCTTCTTTTGTATCAAACATCTGTCTGAAAGAGCCTACGGTGCATATTAAGAACCAAGATTTCAAATCCTTATCAATTTGGAGTGGATTAGTATTTTTTCACCAAACCAATGAAAGGCATCACTCTAGTGCAAGCCCTTTCTTCCTTGAAACTTTCAGAACAAAATTCCAAACCATCTGGGCTGTAAGTGTGAGGGGAAAAAACAGCAAAGAAAAGTTTTCTTCCTCTTTTTGTACTGTTCAGGTCTTGGGATCTGCATATCTGAAAGGAAAGAAACTTGCCAAATCAAGAGACCTGCCCCCTTCCCCAGACTGCACATGCAAATGTTTATGGAATTCCACTGAACCAGAGTGAAGTTATTAAAGAGCTACTGACACCTCAAAGAAAACTTTAAAAAACATAATAATAAGGTACAATTCTGCCTGCATTCCATATATATTCTATATATTTCTCCTCCCCATCATTTCTTACTGGGGAAATTTGCATGAATAAATGATCTTTAGCCCTTAAGAGTTCCTTTAGGGTACATCTGCCTCTATAGCTTACTACCTACTTTAGGTCATAATCCTCTGTTATGACATCACAATTAGAGATGCAGTGAATTATTAATCCGCCCGTGAAGTGGGCGTGAAGTGGTCACTTCATGTCCGTGGATCACAACGCGAAGTGGGACCTGTAAAGTGCTCACTTCACATTATTATTACCACTTCACATTCTCATTATGCCTTAATGCGAAGTAAGGCGAAGTGAGAAGAAAATAGGTACATCACATGGCCTGCAGTACTGTAAGTCACATGCTTTTGCCAGGCAGGAAAGAAGTGAGTCGGAGAAGCAGTTTCACTTTCTCCTTTGCATTTGTACAGGGAGAAAGCAAAATTGTGAGAGGAGAGGAGTTTGCTTGGCTCTCGTTTCTTGTTACTGCCAAAACAATCAAACAGATTTTTTAAAAGCTATTTTATTTAGTGTTTGTATTGTCTTAGTGTTATTTTGGTTAGTGAATTTTTTTGTATAAGTTTTGTTTTTGTTTCGTGTGTATGACTGTGTGTGTGTGTGTGTGTGTGTGTGTGTGTGTGTCCCGTGGACCCAGGAGGATGGAGGGTCATGTTTAAGTCAGAGAAGGCAAGCCACTGGCCGATGGGTGCATTAGGAGAGGAGGAGGAGTGAGGACCCATGGGGGTGGGGTGGTCATGTGATGTTGGACTGCTCCAGACTCCTGGCCAGTGTTGCTTCCCCCCACAGAAGCAACAGGAGCAGCAGCAGCACCAATGCCACTGGTGGCTGTTGCATGTCCACCTTCCCCCCCACCACCACTAGCAGCAGCTGTTGGGGCTCCAGCACCACCCCCTCCACCACATCCACAGCCACAGGAGGTGGCCCCGGCAATTGTGGGTGGTGGTGGGACTCGTGCACGATAAGTGCATACTGTGTCTGGTTCCCCCCGCAGCTCCCCAGTATGGAAGTTTTTTAATTGTGTGGGGGGAGACAGCACAGTGGTGGAGTGCTGTGTGTATGGTGCGCTGGTGTACTGTTGGTCCCCTGGGACACATTTGAGGACTGGTGACCAGCACACTCACATGCTGAATCACCACAGGGCAGAGTGGCAGACTGAAACAGAAGGGGCCAGGTGTCCACCTACTGGCCCTTCCATGACAGTGGCCAAGGGCACTGCTGGTGTGGGAGATGTGCCTCGCAGCAGTCACCACTGCAGCAAGAGGAGGAGGGCTACATCAGCCGCTACACCACCACCACCACCAGCACCACCACCACAGCCACCAGCACCACCCTGTCCAGCACCAGCCCCACTACTTGGATTACCCACTGCAGTGGACCCTGGCACAGTCCCTGTAAGCCAGTCTGACCTCATCCTGGTGTGGGCAGGACTGGAGGAAAACAACACACTTTTCAGTGCTTTGGAGCAGCAGGTTACCAGAGTGGAAGCACAGCAGTAGCAAATACTTTCAGTGCTTCACCTGCTGCTGGACCACCATGGCATCCCAAGGCCATAGTAAGTCCAGGTATTGTTTTTGGTCCCCCCAACCCCACCCCTGATCCCACCCCACTACAGTGTTGTACTTTTGTTGTGTGTTTTTTGTTTATTATTATTAAATCATTCACATTTTCCCTTCCAGGGGAGTCTTTCTTGCACCACATAGTGCAATACATTTTTTTGAAAACCATGTATAAATGCATTACAGTGAGCCATGTGATTGAGGCATTCCCATTCTGAAAATCTGCCCACATTCCACCTCCCTTCCCAGCAATGTTAGGACCTGATGGAAGGGAGAGCACATGTGCATGCACCTTACAGTGAATATCTGATTGTTCAGGTTTCAGAATGTTTCTTTATATTAATGGTCAGTTTATGGTGAAATGTGTGGCCACGTTTCCAGTAAGAAGAGCCTTGTTAGTGGAAACATCCCACATTTCACCACAAAGTGAACCTTATAACATTAGGAAACATTGTTTGGAATAGCTGCTGGACATTTAGTATAGTGGAGCATACACCTGTGCTCCCCCTGCCATCACGTCTTAACGTTGCTGAGAAAGTCTGGCACAATGTGGGCTGCTTTTCAGATTGTTAATTCCTCCATCATGTGACTCACTGTAATGAAATTATGGGTGGTTTTCACAGACATGTATTGTACTCTGTGGAGCAAGAAATATTCCAGTGGTAGTAAAGCTCCCACATATTAGTTTATGTGCATCACCATAACTATGTAATGTGGTGACTGTCTGTAAAGCAGCAGCACAACAATCTGTTGATAACTCTGACCTATATTTTTTAATGCTATGTTACATCTTCCTTTACTTACATCCTGACTGACTGGAATGATACAATAATTTGCAGTAGTTGAGTGTGCTGTACTACCTTTTTTCATGTGTGAAATAATGAAAGGAGCATTCCTTTTAAATTGGTGCTGCTGACAGTGAGTGTGACCAGGTCTTTGTCATTGTTTTCCTCTGCTTTTCTCCATCACATCAAGTAGTTGTCACATATCACTATGTTGTTAATTAACAGTTATGCATCAGTCAGTGTTTTATATGACACTATGGAACAATAGTTATTGAAAAGCAGCTGCAAATAATTACAAAGCTGGTCAGAACAATATTGGAAGACATGCTCATTTTGTTTTCATACATGAAAAAAGTAGAAGTAAAAGAAGCAGATATAAATTGTGAGAAGAATCGTATCATTCAAGTCACTGATGACTCAGACATAAGTAGTGGTTTCTGTGGCAATGTAAAGTAGCATAAAAAGTACAATTCAGAACTATGAGGACATTCTTGCAATGCTGCTTTAATTGTAAAAATATCACTATGACATCATGACTATGAGCTCACAGCAACAATCACAGAACACACAAAAGTGGCACAGAGTCCCCATATTTTTTCTGCAGGCCCATAATGCATCCTCCTTGCATGCAGAAGATTGACAAGAGGTAATGAAGTGAAATGAGACTGTTTCAGCACAAAGTCCCCCAGAATTAATGGCACAGTCAGTCATGCGCGCAGTGGTGGCACAGAGTCCCCAGATTTTTTCTGCAGGCCCACAATGCATCCTCCTTTTGTGCAGATAATTGACAAGTGGTAACAAACTGAAATGAGACTGTTTCAGCACATACTCCAGTATAAAATGATGACTGTGAGGTTTGTGTTACTGGTCCAATGTGTTGGGCGATATGATTCCACCAAATGAAATGTGATCATCTCAACTGGATTGAAAGGTGCCCTTTGGCTGTACACTAATAGTAGCCTTGGTGAGTATATCTATATATATATATATATACTGTATATATATATATATATATATATATATATATATATATATATATATATATGTATATAGATGTGTATTTTGTAGGTGATGAGGACGGTTGAACTTGACATGAATATGTACTCATGCTATTGTTCTGCATCACACAGGTGACTCATAAACTGTTGGTGAGCACATTTCAGTGCTCAATGAAAATTGTTTGTGCTTAAATTGGCAACAGATAACTCTCAAGCACATGAAGGTAAGTGTTTTTTTTGGGGGGGACGTGGGGGAATCATATTTTCAGTTTTGTCTGTAATGGTTTATTATTTTTTCACTTCTTCAAAGATTTCATCAGCATCCTTCTGGAATCCGGTTGTTAATGATGGTCATGGTCATCTAGTGAAATGACTTCTATGTGTTGCATGTGTGCCTAAGTTCAGGGGAGGGGTGTGCCTGATGTTGAAGAACTTTTTTGGATAAGGCTCCTTTGACAGAACAAAGCATCTCAAAGTTTCCTAAAAAAGGAAATGAATGACTTCTTACAAGTTACAACTTCATTGTTATGTGTCCCTCCCTGGCTCTCAAATCTCAATCCCTATTGTCAAGTTACATTTCAGAGACACATCTTGTCAACTAACACAACCTGTTGTGTGCAATATTTTCAGCAGTCTTTACAAAGCAATGAAATGGATGAAATAAAATTTTCATACTTACCAGAATGGATTTCACATGGATATTACATCGGTTCCTCTCTGTAGGGTACAGCTACAGCATCTTTCCCAATGAGTACTAGTGATGGAGCCTGTTTGTTGCCTGTAAAAGAAACAAAAGAAGTGTACTGTACAGTGGTTGTTACAGAAAAGTTTAACAGTTCTGCAGTAATTCCCGCAGTACCGCGGTAAACATTACTGCGATTTACCATGGTAAAATCTAATTGAATAACATTGGAGATTTTACCATTGTACCGCGGTAAATTGTGGTCATTTTTACCACTGTAGTGGGAATTACCGTGTACCATTAAACTTTTCTCTAACAACCACTGTATGTGTTTTGCCACTGTGGCTCTGAAAAGCTACAGAAAATAAGACACACAACTTAAGGAAGTGAGGCAGCATAACAAACATGAGTGAACATACTCAATTTGTGGTTTAAATATTAAGAAACTGGTGGTGGTGGTACAGTGGTGGAGTGGTGGTCCGTGGGGAGCAGACAGTCCCATGGTGGCAGGCTTGGAAAACATCAGTCCCGGTGGTGGTGGTGGTCTGTGGGGGGCAGACAGACTCATGGTGGCAGACTTGCATAACATCAGTCCTGGTGGAGGTGGTGGTTGTGGTCTGTGGGGGGGCAGACAGACTCATGGTGCAGACTTGCATAACATCAGTCCTGGTGGTGGGGTGGGGGTCCGGGGTGGGGTGCACACCACCTTTTAAATACTGCAGTTAAAACCTGCCAACATTAACCACATCATCATCCTCATAAAGAAAACTGCCCTCATAGTTATCGTTGTCTGAAGTCTGATCACTGGGAAATTCTTTCTCCACTGTGTCATCATCTACATCAGTGGTGGGCCATTTCAGGCAGCCACTGCCAGTGCCACGAGGATGCTCCATTTCTACACCAGCAAGAACACCATGACTAGGCCATGGTACAAATACCGAGGTTTCAGTCTGTGCTGGTATGTGCCTCTCATTCATTTTAATGAATGTAAGCAAACTAACATTTGCAGGAGACAGGTTTGTCTGATGATCCCTGACTATTCACCTGCTGAGCTGAATACTCTCTCAACACTTACAATGGAGGGTGGGCATGTCAGGTACTTCAGTGCCACTGCAGTCAACTCTGGACATTCACTAGCGTTTCCACTCCAGGACAAAAGAGGATCTTCACTTATTGTCAGATGCCTGTTTTCAGACAAATATGACTCAACCATTCTCTGTGCCACACTAAGTCCAATTGTTGATGCATCAGCCTATTCTCCAGAATCATTTATTTCAGAAATACCCACTTGGAACAAAGCCTCCCAAAGCAAGTTTACGCCACCCACTTTGGATGACAGACCACCTAGAACTACAGTCCCCTTACCCTTGCATGATATGCTTGCTGGTCCTCCAGCTACACCTTCAGCTGGATTATGCTGCTGAGGTTTGCTTACCTTGGCAAGTGACTTCTGTGCCCCATGAACCAAGCACACCAGTTGACCACTGATATTTTTTACCTGTTCAGGCCCTCCCTCCAGTACTGATGCAGTTCCACGTTTGTATCATGGGTCCAGCATTTTTGTCATGGCAAAGTTGTTACTATGCTGAATGCTCACAATGTGATGATTCTGGTTGAATACTGTCAGCATGTGTTGCAGCAACATACTGCCACCACCATCTCCGGCAACATCAAGGCTATGCTGTGCATTCACCAGTGTCTGCCTCAGCACCCACAGCAGTGGAATTGATTGGCTAATTGAAGCAGACTCACCACTCACTGCCTGTGTGGCATGTTCAAAAGGCCACAAAATTGTTATTACAGAGTCCATGAGGCACCACTGTTCAGTCACCATAGACATGGAGGCCCAAGAACTGTCACGGCTAGTGTGCATAACAAGATAGTCTGAGATGACTTTGTATTGTTCATACAATCTCTCTGCCATGTATAATGTGGAGTTCCATTGGGTGACAACTTCCAGCTTCAAGTGGTGCTGAGGCAGGCTGTTTTATATCTGCAGCTGCAGCAGTTGGTCACGGGCCTTTCCAGATCTTGAAAAGTGAGAGCAGATATGTTGTGCAATGGTCAGCATTTCCTTTATGTCAGGTTGCTGCAGAAACTCCTGAACTACAAGATTTAAACAGTGGGCCATGCATGGAACATGAAAAAAAAACACCATTAGTGATGCATTTCACCACATTTGACCCATTGTCACTTGCTATGAACCCAGCTGTCAGGGACAGAGGGTTTAGCCATCTGTCAATTTCAGTCAGTACCATGTCCAACATGTTCTCACCAGTGTGTGAACTGGTCACACTGTGCATAGCAATTGTTGCATGCTGGCGAATTCCAGGAAGATTGCTACCGCAATGATCCACCTTACTGCACTGATTATTCACACTACCAACATCACAAACAACCCCTGGCACCTGCGCCCAGTGTGCAGTTATACACAGATATGAACTCTCCGCTGTTTTGCCACTTGTCCACATATCCATACTTAAATGGATGAATGGAGAGGAGGAATGTTGAAGGGCATGTCTTATTGAGTCGGAGACAGTGCGGAACAACTCAGGAACAGCATGGGTAGAAAAGTATGTCCTGGATGGGACATTCCATTTTGGACAGGCACATGCAGCAAACCACCTGAACCCAGAATTCTCCACAAAGGAGAAGGGCAAAAGATCAATTGCCAGCATTTCTGCTACAGCAGCATTAAGTTCACATGACACTGTATGATTGGGGGGTACTTCAGCTTATGTGCAAAAACACTCTGTAACGTGGGATGACTTAAACGTTTTACACGGGGTGTGTTGTTGGTCACAAATGGTTGTGCTCTATGATGAATGGCATTGGCAGGGGGTGGAGTGTGGGCATTTGACGAAGACAGTTGCACAGGTGATGATGACAAACCCAGAAATTATGTTATTTTGCCAGAGTTGCCAACCGGGGTTGATGTACCACTTGCACTAGACATACTGCATTCACCACCACCACAAAAACTGCTTCTCTCGCCAGCACTGGACAACATTTAAAAGTCATTATGGTCCTCCACCTCATTATGCCTGTAGTAATTCTCTGCTCTTATTACTGCACTACTGCACATGTTTAATTTCCTACTGGGCTTAACAGTCATGGAAGGATATAACATGCTGGCTATGGTTGCTGGTGACATGGGTGAATGCCCCACTGTGGTACTAGCTGCCAGCTTGTGCTGGGTCCACAGAGCCAAGTGCCTATTCTTAAGATGTGTATGCTATCCTCCTGTCCCAAGATGGCTCCCCTTTTTACCTTGACTCACACGCACATCGCAAACCTGGCAGACTGCAACTAAACAATCATTTGCATCTTGAACAAAAAAATCCCAAACAAGGGAGTGTGATGCTTTGCTTTTAACATGTCCATGATGATGTGGCTTATTTAAGTCTGTTATTTTAAGCATTGAAGTGGAGGGGCACGTGATGTTTCTGGCACTGTACACCTGGACTTCAACTGACCACCACCACTACCTATCATATTGATTACTGGGTCATCATCATCATCATCATCATCAACTAAAACCAGTAAATCACAAGTTTTTACGGGGGGGTCATTCCTGCAAACAGACTCCAACACAGCCACTTTTAATTTCTTTTTCTCCGGTTCCCAACTGGGGTCAATTACACCATCTTCTGTTTAGATGCTAACATGTGGACTACATGTTGCAACAACAGCAACATCATCATCATCATCAGCATCTTCTCATTCATCATCAGCATCTACACCACTATTACCTGATATTTTTTCACCACACTGTGAATCACTGCATGGAAAATGTGTGATGTTAAGTGCCACGGTGGATGGAATATCACATTGTATGCTATCGTTGACATGATCATCAGAATCCTCAGGTTCAGTTAATGGAATGTTACTGGGAAGTATGACATCATCTACGCTGTCACTCACTTGCACTGCTTCACACTCAATATGTTTGGATATGGTACTCTGGTCAGAATTAGAACTTGATGCAACAATGCTAATACTACCTCCACCACCACTAACACCAGTAACACTAACACCACTGGCTGGGAAAACATCATCTCCTCCAACTATGAGTGAAGCTGCTGATAGGGCTGTAAAAAACATTGCAGGAGAAATACCTTTCCTCACATCAGCAATGCACTTCTCCATCTGTGTACTACTGCCATGCCCATAGACCCGCTTACTGCCAACATTGCCATGGCTGGAAACAGCTTTGCTTGCACGTCTCTTTGCAGGCATTTTTGGGGGATCAGCCACAAATATTATTGCCAAATTTTGGTTTTGATACATTCACTTTCTGACTGGAGGGATGTTGGCTGGATGTAAAGCAAAATAAACAACTGCAACTTCAGCAACCGATAAGATAGTACTGTGACACTGTCATGTAATTAAAATAACTTCAGTACCAGTAATACTGATGGGGTCACAAACTCACAAAAACAATCCAGTCTGGTACAAAAATACTTTTGAACATGGGGGTGGGGGCCGGAGGGGAGCACTGAATACGGACAGTGCTGATTTTTATGGCACTACAATACAAACAGCAAAACTAATAACAGAGAACATGATCGCAGTACAAAATCAGGCAGCTGCAGTGGATAGCAGGTTTACACTGCTGTGCTTAGTTGCACTTACACTAGTCTGTTTCACAAATTTTAAAAGGTGTATTACATTTGAAGCATGCAACACTGAACACACAACACAGAACAGTTTGTGTACAATGCTGCACGAGGAATGCAATGCAAATACAAAAGTTCAGTGTACTGCCACGTAATATAAATTTCTAATTTAAACAATCTGACCTTATGAAATGCTGCACCACATTCACACAACAAACAGCAAGAACACTTCTACTATTACTGACAGTTTTACTATGTGTACAGTAACACAGTCATAGAAACATAGAAACATAGACTTTGACGGCAGATAAGGACTGCTAGGCCCATCTAGTCTGCCCATTTCCCTACCTACAGGATAGGCCGCAGATCCTAGTTAACCAACAGCCTATTTCTTCCTACCCCCCACAAGAATTGCCTTATGTCTGTCCCATGCATTCTTGAATTCTCCCACAGTTTTAGACCCCCACAACCTCCTCAGGAAGGCTGTTCCATGCATCCACTACCCTCTCTGTGAAATAATACTTCCTCACATTGCCCCTGAACCGCCATCCTATCTTTAAATTGTGTCCCCAGGTTCTTGCAAGTCTCTTTTCTGAAAAATGCTACCCTCTTGGACTTTGCTGATTCCACTGAGGTACTTAAAAGTTTCTATCATGTCCCCCCCCTTCCTTTTTTCCTCAAGGGTATACATATTAAGCTCCTTTAGTCTCTCCTCATACGGCTTCTCTTGCAGACCCTGCACCATTTTAGTTGCCCTCCTCTGGACTGCCTCTATCCTGTCTATGTCCTTGCAGAGATGGGGTCTCCAGAACTGGACACAGTACTCCAGATGGGGTCTCACCAACTGTACGTACAGAGGGATAACAACTTCCTGTTTTCTGCTGCTGATGCCTCTCCCTATACATCCCAGTATACATCCAGCCCTCCCTACTGCCTTCTCACATTGCTTGCTAACCTTAAGGTCATCTGATATGATTACCCCCAGGTCCCTTTCCTTTTTTGTTGTTGTTACTACCTCCCCACCCATTGTGTATTCTTCCCCTGGGTTCTTGTTTCCCAGGTGCATTATTTTGCACTTTTTGCATTGAATCCTAGCTGCCATACTTCTGACTCATTCCTCCAACCTTGCCAAGTCCCTTTTCATCCTTTCCATGCCTCCTTGTATATCAACCCTGTTGCAGATTTTGTGTCATCTGCAAAAGGCATAATTTTCCTTCCAGTCCTCTGCAATGTCACTGATGAAGACATTAAAAAGGACTGGACCAATACTGAACCCTGCAGTACCCCACTAGTAACCCCTTTCTTCAGAATGGACTCCATTTACAATTACCTTCTGTGTCCTGTTGTCCAGCCAATGTTTTATCCAGGCTACCACCCTGGGTCCCACTCCCAGGCTGGTTAATTTGACTATTAATCTTTGTGTGGGACTGTGTCAAATGCCTTGCTAAAGTCTAGGTAGGCCATGTCCACAGCCCCCCTGGTCTACTACTTTGGTCACCCAGTCAAAGAAATCTATTAGATTCATCTGATATGACCTTCCCCTGTGAACCCATGCTGCCTTGGGTCCTGTGCTCCACTGGCCTCTATGTACTCGACTATTCTTTCCTTCAGAAGTGACTCCATCACTTTCCCTACCACAGAGGTCAGACTGACAGGTCTGTAGTTTCCTGCCTCTGTCTTGGACCCACTTTTGTGAAGGGGAATCACATTCGCCTTCCTCCAGTCCTCGGGTACCACACCATCCTCCCATGATTTATTAAAAGAGTAGCCAGTGGTTTCACTAGTTCCTCCTTAATTTTTTTAGAATTCTGGGTGAATTCCATCAGGACCCATTGCTTTGTCCACCTTCAGTTTTAGGAGTTCTTGCAGAACCCTTTCTTCTGTGAAAGGACTGGAATCAACCCCCCTATCAAGAGTGCTTCTGTTAATTGGATTAGGCATTTCCTCCTCCTCTTTTGTGAATACTGAGCAGAAATATTAGTTCAGTATTCCTGCTTTTTCACTGTCCCCCTCTGCCCACCCACTGTTCATTCTACTCAGCCTCACTATCCCTCCGTTTGTCTTTTTACGCTTGCTGATGTACCTATAAAAGGTTTTATCCCCCTTCTTAACTGAGTTGGCTATCTTTTCCTCAGTTTGGGCCTTTGCTGTTCTGACTTCCCTCCCTGCTTCCTTCTGCCTTAACTGGTACAGCTCTCTGTCCTGCTCCTTCTGTGTTTCCTTATACTTCCGGAATGCTATCTTTTTCTTCCTGACTTTCACAGCCACCTCTTTTGAGAACCATAGTGGCTTTTTCTTTCATTTTGATTTGTTCATTTGCTTCACACAAAGGCTTGTTGCCTCTGTGATGGCAGTTTTGATAATTCCCCATTGTTGCTCCACACCTCCTTCTAGCCTGTTTGCTAATGCTTTTCTGAGGCACTCTCCCATCTTGCCAAAGTCAGCCCTCCTAAAGTCCAGCCCATCTTGCCAAAGTCAGCCCTCCTAAAGTCCAGTCAGTTATATAACAAAAATATAACCAAAAAACAAAGAAATCACTAGTTCTCCAACTTAAATCTACCTACACACAGATTCATCCCTCCCCCACGCAGCACATGTTTACTGTCTTTCACCACACACACTCAATGTTGTAAATTAACATTCAAAATCCACACACAAACAAAAACACTTGATGTTGTGAGCACAGGAGGGTTTTCTACAATCGATGAACTACAGTTGGATCCCACCCAAAAAAGCAAAAATGCTTTCTGAACAGCTTTAATAAGATTCCTACAGACAGCTATCAGAGCACACTGTCTCCTACTCCTTCCTACTCATACTACCCCAAACTGAGGCTGTGCAGATAAATATAGAGCCCATGTGACCTGAACTCCCACGAATCACTGCAAAATCCACCTTTGAAGCTCAAAAACAAGGCAAAGTGAGGTGAAGTGAACTTCCACCAATGTACTTCACCTTAAAAATTGAAAGAGTAGTGACCAGGGGAGGCGGAGTAATGTGAAGTCGCTGTTTCTAATACACTTCGAGCTCCTCATTATAAGGCGAAGTACTCCGCTTCGTATTGTGGAGCACTCTGCGAATCCACCTGTACTCTGTGAAATGCTTCACGGAGCAGATTGAGCCCACTTCACCCACCACTAATCACAATCTGCTGTCATCGGAGTAATTGTGATGTCATAAGAGATGCATTATTATTTTAGTTAGGGAGAAAACAGCAGAAATAGATGAACTCTTTGGGAGCAAAGATCCTGTTTTTATGCAAATTATCTCACTTATAAATAATAGGGAGGAGAAATGCAGAACTAATGTGAAATACAAGCTTGACTGTGTCTATAGATTATGGTTTGCTAAAGTTTACCTGAAGGTGTCAGCTGATCTTTAAAGTGAAAAGTTAGGTGTTCACCATTAAACACCCCACTCAACCCTAACCATATGGATGCTACCATGCCCTCTAATAGCATAATTATACAGGCGCAGTAGCTCCTGTACATGAGGGTTCAGTGAGCACTTTAATGTTAAACCCCAATTTGTAAATGATAACTTTGCCTCCATTCAACTGATTTACATAAAATGTGGAAAGCATTGAGATGGTGCCAGGATCTCTGCATCCTTAAACTTTTGTGGCAATCGGTTCAGAGGGGCATAGTTGCAGAGTGGCAACCCTCCCAAATCATCAAAAATAAATACTTTTTTTGCTCAACTATAACTACACAAACTCTAGCAACAGCCAATATGGCTATAAAATAATGATATTGTGGACAGTGCAAAATGTCTAACTAGCAATTTTTGCACTAACCACTGATCCACTTAACTGCACTTTCTAATTATTATTATTTATTTATTTAGCTTTTGTTGACAGGGTAAGTGCACTAGACAAATCCTGCCTATTTTCAGGCACGACCTGGGGGAAGGGGATACAGATGAATGCCAACTGACCTTGAACCAGATTAAATTGTTGGTGGTATTTTTAGAGAATGAGGGAAATTTGGCCAGGACAACGGGGAAATTCCCCTACTCTTTTCGATAAGTGCCATGGGATCTTTAACATCCACCTGAACTACCACCAATCCAGGCAGATGGGACCTCGGTTTAACGTCTCATCCGAAAGACGGCACCTCAGAAGTGCAGCACCCCTCTCATGCTGCACTACAGTGTCAGTACTGGGATATTAACCCAAGTGCCAGAAGTGGGAACTGAACCCACAGCCCTCTGATCTCCCGGCCTCAGAGGCGAGTGTGCTACCTACTGAGCCACTGACACTGTGAGACATCACATTATGATACACACACACACACACACACACACACACACACACACACAGTGACTAATACATATACAAATACTGTATATGCATGTATATCCCAGTGTAACATAGCAGTGCACTGTCTATACACATTTTTACAGATAAAAAAAGACTCTGAGGGACTGTTTTCTTCTTATCAGGCTCAGAAGGACATCAGAGGGTGAGGGTATTCAATTCCATTCAATTTTTATTTTACCAGGAAAGTATATTGTTGAGAGAACTAATTTACATGGTGGTCCTGGATGGATTGAGACACAAATCAGAATAACAATTAAAACTAGAACATATGAAACAAGGAATACGCTAAGTAGTGAAGGATATAAAACAATGCATTAAACAATGAGTATGCAATTAAGCAATAGGTACACAATCTTTACAATTTAAAACAATGGATTAAACAATAAGTATACAATCTTTACATACATAGGGTTCAGCTAACAGCAGTCAAAGCAAGGAAATGCTATCCGTGGTTAAGAAGAATAGCACAGGGATAAGGAGCTACAAGCCCTATAGGGACTGCAGGCCAAAAGAGGAAGGTGAATGGAGGAAGGATGGAATGGAGTAGGAAGATGGATGCGGGTAAGATGATAAGGGAGAAGGATGCTAGTGTGCAAGAAGTATAAAATAAAAGTACAGAGATGTGGGGAGGGTGGGATAAATTATGAATAGCAGTGACACTTATCCATTACATAATGACTGAGGAGAGCCTTGAAATGGGAAAACCCAACCCAGTGGAACAGTTTTAAGAACTGTTGAAGGGTGTTCCATAGACTCAGTATGGTATGGCTCAAGGACAAAGCACCAAAAGGAAATCTTACCATGGGGACATTGAGTGTGATGTAAGTGTATTTTATGAGGGGGTAGGTACAGGGGGTGCATTTAAAGAGGGCAGAGATATAGTGATGCAGTGTGTTGGAGATGGCTCTATAGGCCTAGAGCAAAGCATGTCATATCCTCCTAGTGTAAAGAGAGGCACAGTGTATAAGAGAATAGAGGGAGCAGTGGTGAGTTTTGTAAGGGGCATTAGAGATGAATCTAAGAGCTCTATGGTAGAGTGTGTCCAGCTCTGCTAATGTAGACTTAGAGTTGTGGCTATGAAGGAAGTCCACATAATCCAACAGAGGGAGCAATGTCATCTGTTCCAGTCTCAACTTCACATCTTGTGTTAACAGATGTTTAATGCGGAAAAATAAACCTAGTCACTGCCTTCATTTTTTAGCCAGTTCATCGATGTGAACTGAGAAGGAAAGCTTGTGGTTGATCCAGACATGTAAGTATTTGAATTTCTCAGCATGTTCCAAGGGTTCCCCTAGTACTGTCGTAAGCTGTGCGAGGGCTGTATGAGAGAGGGCTGGCACTGATTTTGCATGCGGGGGAAGGAGCATGACTTTTGCCTTCTTAGCATTGAGCAGAAGCTTCAAGTCAATTAGAGTTTGTTGTAGTATATCAAATTCATGCTGCAATTCCAGACATGCAGCCTCAGGGGAAGGCCAAGCAACGTATAGCACAGTGTCATGAACACTTGTAGATTTAATGTCGTGGTTAATATTATTAATGTAGATAGCGAATAACAGAGGTCCTAAGATAGAGCCTTAAAGTACCCCTCTCAGCATAGATTTTAATGGGGAAAGGTCACCCTGAGCTTTTTCTTACTGATAATAACCTAACAGATAACTGGAGAACCACTTTATTGCCTGAGCATCCAATCCAATGTTCTGTAGCAAATTCAATAGAAGGCCATGGTCCACAGTAACAAAGGCCTTGCTTAGATCTAGGAATAGTGCACATACTTAATTCTTGGAGTCAAAAGCAGAAAGCCAGTCATTCATAACGTTTTCCAGGACTCATACTGTACTTTGCTTAGGCCTGAAGCCAGGCTGCATTGGGTTGAGCAAGTTTGAGAGTTCCAGATATTCTCTCAGCTGAGAGTTTACAATTTTTTTGAACAGTTTGGACAAAATATGCAGCAACAAAATGGGCATGTAATTGTTAAAGTCACATGGGTCCCCTGATTTGAAAATTGGGACAATATGGGCTGTTTTCCATACAGATGGAAGAGCCCCTTGGGACAGAGACAAATTGAAAATATGGGTAATGGGAGGTACCAGGTAGTGAAAACCAAGTTTTAAAAAATAAGGTTCTAGTTGATCAGCACCTGCACTTTTCTTAGTGTCAAGAGCAAGTAGGAGGTCTTCAACCTGTTTTAGGGTGATAGTGGTGAATGAAAACTTAGATGAGTGTGAGGAGGAATTGACAGAGGAGAAGAGTGGGCTAGAAGTATTGGTTTGCTGGGACAGCTTGCTTAAGGGAGTAGTATCGAAAGCAAGTCCAGCTGTAGCAAAGTGATTGTTCAGTTGTTCCAGAATGTGATGTTTACTAGTATAAGTGTCAGCTCCTATAGTGATTTTACAAGGTAGGGTAGATGAGGAACTGTGGCCTTCTATATCCCTAAGCAATTGCCAGGTAATTGCCACTAGACACCTCATTTAAATCAGCAATGACATGCATAAGGTTGAAACTGATCTAGATAGGGGAATGTAGACTAGCAATTTTTGCACTAACCACTGAGCCATTTAACTGCACTTTCTAATTGTTGTGATACACACACACACATGCGCGCATGCACGCACGCACACACACACACTAATACATATACACATATATATATTGCAGTATAACATAGCAGTGCACTATCTACACACACACAGTTGCCACACATACACAAACACACATACACTGCCTTATACAGCATTTATTTACTTGTGCATCTAACTCTAACTTTTACTGTATTTAGGATAAGCACTGTGTTTTGCACTAATTGTAATAATCTATGGCACAACTGGGCAACTAAGGTAGTGGACCAGGAAGGAGCGGTGGATGTGGCCTATCTGGATTTCAGAAAGACCTTCAATATTGTCCCCTGTAGAAGACTGACTAACAAACTGCACAGCCTAGGGGTGGACCCTAAAATTGTTCTGTGGGTGGAGAACTGGCTGAATGGTGGGGGTCAGAGCATTGTGGTAAAGAGGGAGTACTTTGGAGATGGGCAGGTGATGAGCAGAGTGCTGCAGGGGTCAGTGCTGGGGCTGGTCCTCTTCAATATTTTTATTGAGAACATTACAGAGGGACTGGAGGGGAAGGTAGGCCTCTTTGCAGATGATAGAAAGGTTTGTAAATGGGTGGACACACCAGGGGGTGTTGAAAGAATAAGGGAAGACCTTAAATACTAAAGAAATTATCTGAAGAATGGCAGCTGGGATTCAATGTAAACAAGTGCAGAATCATGCACATAGGGCACAAGAACCCAGGGGCAAAGTACAAACTAGGTGGGGAGGTACGGACAGTCACAAAACAGGAAAGTGACCTGGGAGTTATCATCTCAGAGGACGTAAGAGAAACTAGGCAATGCGATAAGGCAGCTGGAAAGGCTAGCGGGATGCTTGGATGCACAGGGAGGAATATCAGGAGTATAAAGAAGGAGGTCATCTGGGGTGTGTGGCCAAGCTAGGGAGCAAGATGGATGTGTAGAAGAAGAAGATCTCCCATACTGTCCAGATTATTTCAGCTCCATCCACTTTTATTTACTGCCAATAGATCATCACTTGTATAGCACTAGAGTCTGAAATGGCAACAGCAGCTAAATTTAACAAAGAGCAAGCACAACTCCCATTTAAAGCAGTGGGAGACTTGAGTAAGACTTTGGGCCCAGATCATCCAGTCACCTGCGCATCCTGTAAGAACTCTACGGACACCACGCTGAGTGCAGCTTGTTCAATGGGGGGCCATCTAATTCCACAAGTTCTTCTTTGGAAAACATACTCTCCTACCTCAAATATGATTTAACCACACAAATGCAGGCAGGATTTACCAATCTTAATGCCCAACTTACCCACCTGCAACAAACGATGAATGCCACGAGGGACAAGCTGGAGGAACATGATGGGCAGCTCCAGCAATTGGAGGAGAGAATGAGTGCCCAGGAAGACGCATCCTATAAGTCAGATCCCAAGCTGCAAATGGCCCTGAAAGAGACTGATCAACTAAAAGCTACCCTAGATGATCATGGAAATAGGGAGCAATGATGTAATGTTCAACTGGTGGGATTTCGTGATGGGACTGAGGGCCGGGACTGTGGGACTTTCTTGTAACACTGGTTGGTGCAGACCCTCTCTCTACATGAGGATAGGACCCTGGAAATTCAGCTGGCCCACAGATCCCCAGGCTGCAAACCTGGTCCAAATGAACACCACAGACACATTATTGTTAAATTCCTGAGGTACCAGGACAGACAAAGGATCCTGGTGTCAACAAGAACAGTTAATTTTATCATGGTGGAGGGGCAGAAGGTTAGCATTTTCCCTGATTTTTCCTGGCACCTACAACAGAAAAGATAGGCATTCGTGGATGTCAAGAAGACCTCCATGCCCGGAAATGTCCTTTCTGCCTAATATACCCAGCCAGACTGATCATCTGAGCACCAGACAAAGCTACAAGATCTTTTACTGACCCCAAGGAAGCTCTTACCTATGTCTACATGGAGCTTGAGAAGAAGGGACAGGGAGCCAACCACTCGCCATGATCTGACCACACTTCAGAGGAGGCCTCAGTCTCCATGGTAATGCATAATTGTTTTCCAAGGGGTATGTGTTTGTGTAGGGGGGGCTGTAACTCTCAGACCCCGATAGGCCTTGCCCAGCCTATCAGGGTTGGACCAGGGGCCCCCCTCTCCTCTCGGCACACCAGGCTGCAGCTCTGGAATGAACTTAACCTTGGGACCGAGGCTTTGATTGGGGCCTTTATTGCATCATGAGCTCATTTAATCAGACCAGGATTCACAACAGGAGCATACGTTAATCATTTTGTAAGCCCCAAATCTGCTTTATATTTAAGACTGCCTTATGCAATAATGGGGGCATGATTACAGAAAGGGCCACTGAGTAGTCTGATGGACTATTAATAAATTAATAAATCTGATCCTTTCTTCCAAGATGTTTGGTCTACCGAGGTCGGAGGAGGTGAGACCTGAGAAACAGGCACGTTTTGTGATGGAGAAGGCTTTAATGAGTGGGACTGAGGGGCTGATATGGGGGAACTTCGAAGACTCAAGGGAAAGCTAAACCAGCTTTCTTCGAGAAACAGAAAGATGTTTATTAATTACAAGAGCAGAGAACTATTTTGAAGGGGACAGGTTGGATAAATGGTTTGCCTAACGAGTAAAACAAAAATGAGCAGAGAGACAGATTTTGGAATTAGAGAGTATATGTATATATGGGAAGCTCACAACCAACCAAAAACTTAGAAATAGTACATTTCAAATATTCTACCCAAATCTTTATACTTCGGGAGTCCCACAAGGCCTAATGCCTGACTCCTTTCTCCAAAATATCCCCATGAAAACATTAAATCCTGTATTGGCAGATGATCTAGATACCCTGATTACCCTCATAGAATTTGGAAAGCAGTATGGTCTTCCAATGCAGGCAGGGCTCCCAGACCAGCTGGCATTCCTTTGGAATTCTACAAAAACTTCTGGCAGAACCTCAACCAGATAATGTTTTTGATGGTGCAGGAAGTAATGAAGATGGGCACTTTGGCAGAATCCCAGTTGCTAGCAACAATCATATGTTTGCCGAAACCCTGTAATGACCCTGTTGAATGTAGTTCATATCGACCCACCTTTCTATTAAATGCAGACTACAAAATAATGGCTAAGCTGTTGGCTGCTAGACTTGAGAGAGTCCTGCCACAACTAGTTCATCCCAATCAGGGGGTTTTGTGAAGGGCAGAGAGGCTAAACATAATATCAGGAGAACCCTTAACATCATACATAGATGGGCATCGGGGAAAAAAAGTAGGAAATTGAGGTCTTCTGGCATTGAATGCTGAGAAGGCCTTTGATCAAGCGGAATGGCCATTCATGTTTACTGTCCTTGATGGGCATGGGATTGGGCCCAGACTCCGAGCCTGGATAGCAGTGCTGTATAAGTTTCCCCAAGCCCAAATCCTCACTAGTAACACTCTGTCTTCACTCTTCAGGCTCTATAGAGGTACCAGACAGGGGTGCCCCCTCTCCTCTCTACTCTACTGTATATCCTGACTATTGAGGTGTTGGTCCAGGTCATCAGATGACCTCCAGACATTCAAGACTTCAAGCACGGGGAGGGAGAACATCTTATATCGCTGTTTGCAGATGATGTTCTGTTATTTATAGATAATCTGGGGGTGGCCATGCCAGCCTTGACAAAGCTTTTAAATACTTACAGTCCACTATCTGTGCATAAAATCATTGGTCTAAATGTGAGAGGCTCCCCTTATCAGGGAAACCTACTCATATTTGGTTTGTGGGTGTCTCCTTCACTCCTGCCTCAGCTGTTAAATATTTGGGAATTTTAATCCCTAAGTCACTATCAAAATTGGGAAAGCTTAATTATAACCCCCTCATTAAAAAAAACAGGGAAGATTGTGACAGATGGTGTTCCCTACCACATACTTTGATAGGAAAGGCCAATCTAGTCAAGATGTGCGTGCTGCCCCAATGCCTATATCTGTTCCAGACCCTCCCCATTCACATCCCAAATAAATATTTCAAACCACTCAGGGGCTGTATCACCAATTTGTTATGGAGTGGAAGGAGACTCCGGGTGAAGTGGGAGACTCTTTGGCAACTGCTTGCAAGAGGAGGGCTTGGCCTCCCAAATTTGAAGCTTTACTACCAGGTGGCACAAATAGCTTTTCTATTGGACCGCCAGGCTGAGACGGGGTCAAGGCTGGTATGAGTAGATATGGAGGAGACAGCCTTCGGCGCACCACTTTATGGAGCTTTGTTTGCACCTTAGCTTCAAAAATAGGTGATCAAATTGAACTCAAACCTTTGTACTTGATCCTCAGCGAGAGCGTGGCTAGTGGCACATGCCATAATAAAGTGTCCCTCCACACTATCAGCCTCTAATTCAATACACACTCTGGGAGGAGGATCTTATCTCCCACCCAACCCTTGAGACCCTGAGAGTGTGGGAGTCCCATGGACTCATAAGGATCTCACACTTATATGAGGATGGGACCCTAAAATCCTACCAAACCCTCACAAAGGATTTTCATTTAACACCTAAACACTTTTTTTGTGTACCTCCATGTTCAAGCTCATCTGTCTGCTGGGCAGGGGACAGCGATCCAGCACCTGACTCCTAAGAGATCCCCTATAGAAGAGGTCATTTGTAGTGAGGGTAACAAACCCAGACCAAAACCTATGCCCAGAATCTATAAGGTCATCTTGGGAGGCTTGCCAGACCCTTTTGGGGACATCAAGAGAAAATGGTAAAGAGACCTAGAGCCAGACTGTTTGATGTTGATGAAAGGACACTGGGCTATAATACTTAAGACAGGAATAGATTTTGCAAAAAAATAACAGAGCAATACATTAAAATTTCTTTCTTCGGGAATATTTTGCTCTGGCCTTCGCTCACAAAATTAATAAGGAAAAATCAGATCTTTGTCCCAAATGCAAGGCCCACAAAGGCACATTTTTTCATCTTGTGTGGGAATGCCCCTTAATAAATAAATTCTGGCAGGAAGTAGTCTCTACACTGAGTGAGATATTGGGAGGCCCATGCTCATTGGAGCCCGTACATTTTCTTTTGGGTCTACCGAGAAGCGTGGTTGGGAGAAGGATGAGGACAGAGCATCCCCTGTGGAGAATTGGCATTAATGTAGCCAAGCAGACTTTGACACTGTAATGGGGGTCTGAGAGAACACCAATGATACCCCAGTGGGTCCAGTCCTTGTTTTACTCTATGAAACTATAGCACCTACAGTACACAGTTAACAATCAAGAAGAGAAATATACACAAATGTGGAGGTGCTTGGAGGCGACCCTGGCTTCCCATTGGTTCCCTGCCTTTTAGTCTTAGTGGTGGGGTGGTGCTTCTTCCTCCTTTTTCTTCTCTGATCTCTCTTCCCTTTCAGGGGAGAGGGTTCATGGGTAACTGTTATACCTGGGGGATTCACAGCTTGACATTCCAAGACCATTGCATTAACTGTAAGTTTAAGTAACTTTTGATTGTTTCTTGTTTAAGACCTGTGAACAAGGTCATGGACCACATGGACTTTCACTGGACCTAATATGTGTTATATGGTGTATTATTTTGTTTTTAAACCAATAGATTTACTGACATGTACTGTTGAATTAATTCATAAAATGATTTATTTCCTATGTCATTTATAGATGCTGTACTGCTGGAACTGAAAAAGTTGACTTAAATAAAGTTTTTCAAAAAAAGAAGGAGGTCATCTTGCACCTGTATAAGACACTCATGAGAGACTGCACCTGGAATACTGCATCCAATTCTGGAGGCCCCGTCTGAGAAATAACATTGACAGAGTGGAGGCAGTGCAGTGGAGGGCAACTAAAATGATGCAGGGCCTGTGGGATAATACCTACAATAATAGGAAAGACTAAAGAAGTTAAATATGTATTACCTGGAGGAAAGGGGGGTATGACTGAGACATACAAATACATCACTGGTATAAACAGAGTACAGGAAGGAAGCATCTTCCAAAGTAAGAGATGCTCCAAGTCAAGGAGGCACAACATGAAGTTACAGGGGGGAAGGCTCAGGGGAAACATGAGAAAATATTTTTTCACAGAGAGAGTGGTAGACACCTGAAATAGCCTACCAGAGAGTGTGGTAGGAGCTAAAATGGCCAGAGAATTTAAGGAGTGATGTGAAGTAGGTTAGCTGTCTGTATTGAAAATGTTTTTTTTTCAATGTTAAAGAGTGGTATGATGAACTCCATGTTTTTCTTTTGTGATAGCATAAAGAATAGTAACATAATGACTTCCCAGCAAATGTGAGTGATGTAATTATTTGTATTTGTTTCTGGTGAAAGTTTTGATATAGCAAAGGCAAGCTGTGCCTGCCAGTGTCCACCAAGGGAGGTGGGTGAGGCAGACTAATTCCTTTAAGTTTTTGCATCTGGATCTTTCCCTTACAGAAATAATTATATTAAATATTTGCACATTGCAAACATAAAACTACCCATGTGTCATGCATGCTGCAAGCATGATTTTTATGTTAAATTGGAACTGATTGCATGTATGTGGCATGCTTGCAGCAAGCAAGTGTGGCAAGCCTATTTTTTTATGTTAAACTGGAACAGATTGCATGCATGTGGCATGCATGCAAAAAGCAAGTGGTTACTGATAACTGTACAGATAAAAGATAAGTGACTTGCTTGGGATCACATAGTATGCAAGTGGGGGTTGATGACATTCAAACTCAGGTCTTCATGTCTCCAGTTCTGCAGTTCAGTGCCCTTAGCCACTACATTATACTGCCTGCATACATATGGCTCATTTGTACTTCAATACAAGTTTGCACACATCTGCATGCATTTTGCATGATTATAGCCATTGTTATATGTTTTAATTTTCTTGTCCCCCTCATCTTAGCTACACAGCTGAACCGCAGCACACATACGATTGGAAACACATGTGGTTCTTCCTACCCCCCAGTACACACACTTGCCCACAGAACTACCTAATCACTTCTGTCTGGCCTGTACTTCTACTATTTTCTCTTCACAATTTTGAATGCTTCCATGCAAACAGACTTTAAGGGACAAACATAAAAGTAGCAATAACTCAGTACCCACCCACATGGCCAGTCCCCCCCCATACACACACTGTAGTGGGTGTGGCCACACTGTTACCGATCAATCCACCAAGTATACTGTAGGTGTAAGTTCAGACTCTCTTACCTGAGTACTAAGTGAGCTAGAGGCAGGAGTCTTTAGGGGATGATGTCCATGGGACAGAGTGCTGGGGCATACCCCTTTGAAATTAATGGGTTATTTTGTATTACTGTTTTATGCATTTTGATGGTGAGTTGGAGATTAGTGAACACCACTGTTCTACTAACAAGACCATTGTTAGTTAAGCGGTAGCCTTCATTAATCTCCAGTTCTACATCATAATATATAAAATAGTAATAAAAAATACCCTCATTCATTTCAATGAGATGTACCCCTGCACTCTCCCTTGCTCTACATCATATAATGTGCCTGAGAGCAGGGCTGTGAAGATCAGCTTCACTTGGGGTGGGGCATAAGCCTGACTATAGTAGGTCTCCAATAGTCTGTGCATGCCATACTGTTTATCTGTCCCTGATTGCAAGAGACAGCCCTCATTTCACCCCCAAAAACCACTCTACCCTCATCCATCCCTTATGGAGAACATGCTGGTCACACAGAGGATATCCTGTAAATTTAGACTTAATGGCATTTGAGATTTCAATGGGGGGGCAACAACCAGTGGAGATCTTGTGCCATTTAGCCCCTAGAAGGTATGCTGTGGAATGTCTGTAACATCTCTAAAAGGTAACACATATTTGTTTGCTATTGAAAAGTGATATGTAAATCAGGAGAAATTCAAATATATAAGATTCATCTTTCTGTATCCCGGAGCAGTGCATCAGATTTGGGCTTAAACCCACACAGTTACCAATAATTTTTTTTTTCCTGATTGAAGTTCTGAACCCCCACCCAAAAAAAAACTTTGACCCTGTTTCTCTCCCAGACTCCATTTCATTCAGTACCCATCCAATATGGCTCGTGAAGCTGACCAAAGACACAGAAAAGTGAAAAGCACATGGATATTTCAGTTCTTCCTCCTTCTCCAATCCCACTAAAAAAATAAGTTACTTTTACTTACCCGGCCATCTAGCTTGAACCTGCAGCCTGACCAGGTATACCACCAGCCCAGTTTTCAGTCTGCTCCTCTGCCATACTTCCAGAAGCTGGATGCTGGAACTGACTGTTCCAGGTCCCCACCGTGGTCCACGACCAAGTCATCTGACTAACTGAGCCCATACAACCTGTGTTGCTTGCTTCTTGCTTGGCTGCTGCTGCACTGCACTAATCAAGGCCTGTGATGCTAGGCCTAGCTCGCTCTCGTAGGGGGACCACACTATTTTTATTGTGAGGTGAGTCTAGTAGTGTAGGCAAGTAGCTGAGTTGTTGAGCTAGCTTCTAGCTCACCCTCTGCCTCTTCAGTCACCAAGGAAGACTGAGAAGCACTAAGAGCAGACCAATAAAAATATACTGCTGCAACACTGCTAGGGAAAGCTCATTGTTCACTGACTCCTCTAAGCTGTAGTGTGCAGCCTGTCTATTGTGGAATGAATGACAGTGTTGCACTCACACAACTCACATGCTCTTGCTTGGTTGGAGCTCCTCCACATCACGTGTGACAGTGCTGCTGCTAATAGGTGCAGAGAGTGGACAACACAATACAGACATAGTTGAGTCAGGAGTGCAACCACAGTGTGAGCACACACAGTCCAGAGGGGCACTTCTTGTGCATAAGATTAAACCCAAATTTAATGCCATCATTGCCACAAATCTAGGCACAAATGTGGGGGGCAACTGCCACCCCTCTGCCCTACTTAAATGGCATCCCTGCTTTATGGCAGAAATTCATTCTCAGGTGCTAATATCTGTACAAGTAAATACAGTATTCACAGCTTAAAATGGAAATAAGTGTGCTAAAGCACTTTGCCAGTTTTGTCCATTGTCCATTTTACTGTTGAGGTAATGTTTTTTTCTTTCTTTTTTTTTGGCTGCCAGTGTGCTTATGAACTGTAAGCTGCATTGGTGGTGACTGGGGTTATAGTGTTGGTGGTAGGGGTAGGGAGGGTGTTTGCAAAAACCTAGGGTCGCACACTGATCACATCGATCAATCTGATTGCTGTGTGAAATAGTCTTTGATGGTGGTCTGCTTATGTTTAGTGATACAGTAACATAACCACATGCTCAGTTTTAACCAAGTTGTCCCATACAGGAACAATATCGTTGCACTGCTCCATGGCCCTTCTCAGTGTAAGGAGTGCTATTTACACATCCAGGGTTGTCACATTTGGCTGCAGCTCATCTTCATCCTCCTGCACCTCTGCTTCAGTATCATCGGGATCGTCGATGGAGGCACCAAGCATTGCTTCCAGGACCTCGGCTATGTCATCATCATCTTTCCCCTCTTCCACCTTGTTGTTCCCTAGGCAGCAGATTGACTCAAATTCCTTGTTGGTTAATCCTGGCAGCGAAGGGATTTCATCCAGAGGGTCATCCAGAGGGTCCTCTTGCTCCTCCCCTGTATCAGCCTGATAGACCCCACCCTTTTTGAAGCAATTCTGCATTGTTGTAGGTGTCACCACGTCCCATGTGGACTTCGTAAGCCATACCACATCGAGCAGGTTAATCTTCTTTACACATTCAGCGGCTGTCAGCTCCTCTGCAGAATTGAGTGCTTCAAGTAGCTTGGTTCTCATGGAGTGTACATAGTGTCTTTTGAAAGGCATTATGACACCCATGTCAAGCAGTTGGATTATACATGTTGTGTTAGGGGGAAGAAAGATAAGGCAGATGTTCTGTAGCCCTTGATTGTTCGGGTGGCCACTAAAGTTGTCAACTATAAGGCTATTTTTCTGGAATGAAGTTGATGATCCCATTCTTTTACCCAACCAGTAAAGATTTCCCATCATTCACACTGTTCTGTTATTTTTGACATGAAACTGATGCATTACATCACATGACGTGCACGCCGAGAACATGTTGAGCAAGCTGAGAACTGATCTGAAATGCGAATGTGGAACATTGTTAAAAACTAAAATTCTGTCAATTTAATGTATTTTATCTGTGCTATAGTTGGTATTTACATATATTAAACCCTTTGCGAGTAAAAAAGAAACTTTTTTTGGCAACACACGTTGTAAACTGCATGAGCTGTACAATCGAATGTCTGCTAACCATGGTTTAGAAGGTACATTGAAAGGGTTCACTTTATAATGAGGAATACTGTAAATGAGAAGGACTTTTGGAAAACAGAAAATGGATGTTATATCCGATTGCCCACCCTAAGCCTGTCCGTTCTATTTGGTGACTACTGTAGAACGATTTCCACTGTGTTCTAAGCTACTGTATCTCCATGTTTCAGGATGTGTCATGATCATTGTGAGGGTTAGTGCTCTTCATTATCCCTCATTTTGATGTCCATGTCTCTCATTTCAGTGACAAAAAATTAGATATGGTGCATGCTTCCATATTCCCTACTCAGCACAAAGAGTGATAAGAATGGCCATAGTGGATATACTCCATACTGAATGACAAAGAGAAAGTAAGTGAGCTCTAAAAGTCATGGAGAAACACATATGAAACATTTAAATATATAAGGGGATCTGCATAGCCCAAAACATATTTGTCAGGCTTCACACCACAGAGGCCCCTCTTCGCACATCTGGAATGGGGGGTGACTATATCTTAGGCATTTAATGCGGTAAGCAAACAATACTTTACAAATTAATGGCAATTTAATGACAAAATTTAAAAGCCATTAAACATTTAGCAAAAGGATTTAATGGTCAGGATTAATGAGTTTTCCTAATATTAATGGGAAATCAATGGAAATGGTTTTTTAAGGGCTCTAATTACTATCAGTAGTATGAGAAATATAAATTGATGTGTTTCAGTGTTGGGTAAGTTACTTTTTTATTACTTTCTATTACTTTTGGAAACTTGTTCCAGAAAGTTCTGTGTAGTCACTAGTAAGGATGGAGAACTACTGGAAAAAGTAATACACCTTACAGTTACAATTACTCATGTCTTTTTATACCAAAGAAATATGTAACCGTAACTGATTACATTTACTTGAAAGTAACTAGTAACTAACCTATTACTTTCAAAAAATGTAATCTGTTATAGTTATTCATTATTTTTGTATAAAAAGAAATAAGTAACTATAATTGTAAGGTGTATTATTTTTTCTAGTACTTCTCCATCCTTGCTAGTGACTGCACAGAGCTTCCTGGAACACGTTTCCAAACATAATAGAAAGTAATAGAAAAAGTAATTTACCCAACACTGATGTATTTATTTAAGATGAGATTTGAACCAGCTTAGCTGCTGCACACATGGCAAGTGTGCACATGTGAACCTGATGTGATTTTTTAAGTGACGTTCACACCAACCTAGCTGCTGTACTCATGTTAAGCATGCAACATGCAAACCTGATGTGATTTTTAGAAGATGATCACACCAGCTTACCTGCTGCACACATATCAAGCTTGCAACATACGAACCTGATGTGCTTTTTAGACCTAGTTCGCTTAGGTTCACTTTGAGTATGTTAACTGATTGCAAATACTGTTCAATTAAGCATGTGGCATGCATTGTGCATGTAGGCAGTACACTTATATTTCTTTAAGAGTTTGCCCAAGGGCAAACTAAATACTGAGAAAGTTTTTACCTTAAATCCTAATAAGTGTTGTTAAAGATGGATGTTAATATGGCAATGCAGTGCTGTGTATCATGTGACATGTTTACACATGGTGATTTAGGAGAACAGTCTAGGTATGCAAAATGTAAATTTATAGATGAACTCAAGGGAGAAATATCATGGTTGACAAAAAGGTTGGATATTTGAAATGAAATCAAGATGTTAGAACAGTGTATAGACTGTACAACAATGAAATTACAATAGGAACATGAAGCAAGAACACTGTATTGTTTTGCCACTACTGATTTATTAATTGGTGGGGTAGGGAATAAAAGGAAAAGAACTCTGTAATGGAAATCTTGCATGAGGAAGAAGAACCTACAGAAGATTAGAATATATTCCAAGGAAATACCAAGAGAAGGATACTAGCAATGGGAGGTGAGGGAAGTGTTTAGAACTAGTAAACAGGTTCTCAGTGTTAAGTAACAATGATACACCCACAGAGAGCCATACTGAGCCCATGGTTGTAGTTCAGGCAACACAAGTCCCTGACCCTAATCAAATTCATGAAAGGAAGTGATCATTTTTAAGCAAAGGGGCCAAGAGTTATATAGTGCCATAAACCATAATACTTCAGCTAATGTGAAAATTACAGATAAATCTGAAACTCATACAGCACAAATTAATGTGGACAACAATGAGACAGGTGAACAAACCTCAAGCATAGAAGGCAGACTTTATGCTTAAGTGTACTGATGCAATTATTTGCATGGGCATTAAAGAGAATACTATGATGTGCTCTCTTTCTGGTGCCAAGATTCAGGATATTCAGAATAATTTAACAGACTACCTTGAGGGCTCATCTGAACCAACTGTTTTGATATACCTGGGTACAAATGATGTAGGAAGAAGAAAAGAGATTGATATCCAGAGAGACTCTGAATGGGTGGGACATAAATTAAAGGAACTAAAGTGTGATGCCATAATCTCAAAGATTTTACCTATACCAAGAGTAAGTCATAAAAGATAAAAGGACATTTTACAACTGAATGGTCAGTTTAGAAGGTGGAGCATAAGGGAATGTTTCAAATTCCAGAGAAACTGGGAAACTTTTAGTGATTGTTTGAGAAGGATGGCCTGCATCTTAATTGGTAGGGCACAAGACTGCTGGCTATAATGATCAACAGCAGTTTCTTAACCTGTTTAAACTAAGTGGGCAGGGCAAATGGGTGGGAAAGACACTGACAGGGAATTACATACAGGGGTTAATAATACCATTCAACAAGAAGCCTGGAAATGCTTTCTTATAAATGCTAGAAGTATAATAAAGAAAAAAGACAAACTTGAATACACATTAGTCACTAAAGGGATAAATATATGTGCAATAACTGAAACATGGTGGCATTTAGATTTTATTTATTTTTATTTAGTTTTTGTTTACTGGGTAAGTGCACTAGACACAGCAATGACTATTTTCAGGCACAACCCGGGATGGTAGAGTACAACAATACAGGGAAGATATTCCAATACAAGTACAAAAAATTATTGACAATAGGGTACAAATAGTTTTGAAAATAGCTTATAAGCAAGTTAAGGAAGTAGCTATAGAACAAGGAGGTTGCAATAACCATGTAGGAAAAAATAAAATAGGAACTGTACAATAATCAAAATTACACCACAATTTGTTTGAGGAACAAGAAAAAAAAATAAGAAACATGACAGATTGAACATTTTAGTGCTATGAGGGACTGAAAGCTAATTCAGGGGAAGGGGCAATAGTAAGTAATAGAAGTAAAAGATACGAAAAGGGGATGAGATGATCTATGGGGAGAAATATAACAGGTTACAGATTGTTTCATAAAGATAGAACTGAAAGGGGGGTGGAGTGACTCCATATGTATCAGAATCAATACAAAGTGATTCAACAGTATGTGATTTATAGGACCAGGCATGGGTAACTTATATCAAACATCAGGAAAGAAAATCACTCTTGGAGTTATATACAGGCCACCTTCTCAAGATATAATTAAGGAGAACTTTATGAGAATTTATGAAAATTAAACCCCAGGGATAATATTTGTGTACCTGGTGACTTTAACATGCCTATGAATTAATTGGGAATTACATAAGAGAATGTCAGTAACTGAAAATGACTTCCTAAACACAATTGATGGTATTGCATTAGACTAATATGTGATAGCAGCAACTAGGTGCAAATATGTTCTCAACTTAGTACTGAGTAATATGAATGAAAAATTGGAGAATTGTAAAGCTATTGAACCACTCTGTAATAGTGACAATAGTATGGTTGTCTTTGATATCATCAAAGTTCAAAAAATGGTGAGCGGCACAGCAAAAATCAAATGTTTTGACAGGGCACAATATGACAGAATTAGAACTGAATTACAATCATGGAATTGGAAGACTGCATTTGAAAGGTTGGACCAAAACCAAATATGGTCCATTTTGTTCAATAAACTCACAGCATTAATTGAACTATATGTCCCAGAGAGGGAAAAGTACTACAGCAATGGTAGGATCCCAGGCTGGCTCAATTGCAAAATTATTAGACTCATTAAGAAATGTAACAAGGCATATAAAAAAGCAAAGGCAACTAATACAATTACGGCTTGGTCTAAATATAGAAAGCTAGCAAAGGAATATAAAGCCAGGGTTAGAACTGCTAACAAAGGCTTTGAACTAGGACTGGCAACCTGGGTTAAAGATAATTACTAAGCTTCTTATAACTATATTATTCAGAATAGGACAAGTAGTATACAGATGGAGGCTATAGACAATGATACAGGTGATCTTGTTTCTGATGGGAAGTGCCAGGCTGATCTAATGAATAAATTCTTCACATCAATTTTTGGTGAGCAAACAGCAACCCCAGATCTAGATTTACCAAATGGTGGAACATTTCCATTTGTGCTCACAGAAAGTGATGTTAGGAAAAGACTAGAAAATCTCAACCCCTATAAGTCTCTGAGTCCAGACGGTCTGCATCCTAGGTTTCTTAGGGAATTGACCAAGGAACTAGCAGGACCTGTTACATCCTTACTCCTGATATCACTCAATACAGATTGTGTGTATAATAATTTGTGGGATGCTATAATATCACTGATATACAAAAAGAGTAACAAAAAAGATCTAGGAAATTATAGGCCCATTAGCATTACATCAACATTGGGTAAGGTATTAGAATGTATTATTAAGGAATACATAGAGGATTTTGTTAAGATTTCAGGTTCTGCAGACACTAACCAGTATGGTTTTGTTCCTGGCCGATCCTGCCAGACCCACGTTATACAGTTTTTTGGGAAAGTAAGTCAATCACCTAATAAAGGACACCCTGTAGATGTTGTGTTCCTGTATTTCAGCAGGGCATTTGATACTTTCCCTCACAGTGAGGTTAAAAACACCTTGCTAGAATTAGAATGGGATATAAGTGTGGTGGCTGAGATTAGATCTTGGCTTTATGGTAGGAGACAACATGTCAGGATTAGAGGTATAACATTAGATTGGGCAATGGTGACCAGTAGTGTTCCACAATGTTCTGTGCTCAGTTTATGGAACAGATTACCAACTGAACTTTTTAATATCTATGTGGTCACAATGAATATTGAGGATGGTGTGCAGATTTAAAAATACACCAACAATACAAAAATGGGCTGTATTGTTAGCAGTCCAGAGAATGTCAATAGATTTCAAATCCAACAGTTTAAACTACAGGAGTGGTCTGACATGCATAAACTCAGATTTAATGTTGGAAAATGTGCAGTTATACACTTCGGTATATCAAACCTAGGGCAAAATATGTACTAAATGGGCAGCAACTGAAAGAAACAACAGAGGAAAGGGATCTTGACACTGTTATGACAAACAATTTTAAATTTAAACACTGTAGACAAACTGCAAGGAAAGCAAATGTCATTCTTCATTGCATTCAAAGACACAGTAGTAGGAAGAGAGACATTGTTTTGCCACTGTACTGTTCCCTATTGAGACCACACCTTGACTATTGCACCCAGTTTTGGTCTCCTTATACCAGAACTGAGATTGATACACTTGAAAAGGTTCAGAGAAAAGCAACAATGACGATATCTGGCATGGAACACCTAACCTACGAGGATAATTTAACCACAATGGATCTATACCTGCTTGAGTACAGGAGATCAAAAGGGAATATGGGCTTATCTATAAGGCTTTTTCAAATAATGACCTATGGCATTGCCTGGTTTGGAACTATGGGAGCAAATGTATAGCACTACAGCCCATATCTTACAAGTCAAGGGAGAAGCTAGTGTACTGTAACTAAGAGATGAGCTGGGTGGTATAGTCAGAAAATAGCTTGGCAGAAGAAACCAGGAGAAAGGACTGCTGTGTGACTGAACTTCTCTGCTGGGACTAAGGTAGAAAAACTTTTGTATTTGGACCTTTAATTTAGGGTAAAAAAACTAACATACAAAACAAAACAAAAAAAAAGTGTGTGTTTGGGTTAACTGAACTGAATGGGTAACTGAAAAGTCATCTAGGTGTAAATCTCAGGTGACTGAAAGGACTTAACTGCTGTGAGGTTTAAATTACTTGTGAAAGATCTGGTAAAGTGGTAGGGTGAAGCAGCTAGAAGGAAGCTACATTTAAAGACTGCCTTAGAAAGATTCTGCTAATAGCTTGGCAGAAGACACCAGGAGAAAGGACTGCTGTGTGACTGAACTTCTCTACTGGGACTATATTGCCTTCCCTCACCTCCAACCCCCCACCCAAAGCTAGTTCTATTTTTATAGGCACAGGAGTTGACTGACAACAGGAACTACCTGTTTAGGGGCAGGAAGTGAGTGATCACAGAATCACCAAAGACCCACCATCCTAGAAGGACAAGAGTAGCTCTCCGGCCCCCTCTAGCTGCTGGAGGTCTGCCTCTGAACAAGTAAGTGGTCTACTGAGAAATATAAGATATTCTTGTCTCAGAACAGGACAATCAGGAGCTTAAAGGGCACACAGGTAGAAAGTAAGAAGAGAGAGAGAGAAAAAAACAGAGGAAATAGTAAGGATTGCAAACAGTTAAGGGGCCAGAAATAAGACATGATTGGAGTGGTGCAGTGCAGTGGCTGTGGAGGAGCAGTCTTCCGGGAGATGTTCTGGAGGATGCGGTGTTGTCCCATCTGCAGGCACCTCTCTGGGCTGAGGGAGGAGGTTGCTCATCTCCAGGCTGAGTTGGCCAGGATTTGTGGGACCTCCTCTTCCATCCAGGGACCACCAGTGCCACTGCCGTTGCCTCAGAGTTAGCCAAGAAAGAGGAGCGGTTGGACCACAGTGGGCTCAGGGAGGGTGAGGGTGGTGGAACAGAGGCACATTCCTCCAGTTGTACCTCTCCACAATTCCTATGCCATTCTGGCAAAGTGTGGTTCCTCTATGGAGGCACCTACAGTGGAGACCAAGGAGGATGTTGGGAACCTCCACAAAGGAGACCTACAGGAGGGTGGCCGGGGACCCTGCAGGGGAAGAAAACAACTCCTGGTGGGGGACTCCATTGTTAGGAAGGTAGAACTTGGCAAGGAAGGGGAGAGGGAGGTAAGGTGCCTGCCTGGCTCCATGGCTTAGAGGGACAGGGAGTGAATCCTCAGGATTGCCAGAGCAGCTGTACAGGAGAGGGAGCTGGATGTCATTGTCCACCTAGGGACAAATGACCTGGCTAAGAAAGGGATTAGAGAAGTGCAGGAAGAGTTTGTGGAATTGGGGAAGGGCCTTAGTCAAGTAGCACGCACGGTAACCTTCTTGGAGGTGCTACCCATCTATGGCATAGGAGAGGCTAGGGTGTTCCATACCATGGGATTCAATCAGTGGTTGAAAAACTGGTGTGGAGCTCAGGGATTTGGCTTCATTGGGGACTGGGGGTCAACCTGGAGTGATGCAAGCCTATACTGGCATGATGGGCTGCATCTGTCTGGGAGGGGAACCAGGATCCTAGGTGATAGGTTTAAATGCTTCATTGGCAAGCTTTTAAACTAGCCAAGGGGGGAGGCACTGAAACGGAGCAGGAAAATCATAGCCCCCCCAAACAATCACGGTAGTAAGTGTGGCAAGCACCAACATGGAGGTGTCGATAGGGAGAAGGGCAGGGGTAAATGGAGAAAGTGACAAAGGCAAGAAGGACAGGGATGGGGCAAAAGGGGGTAAGGCCATCAGGAAATGGAGGATAATGAGTACCAATGCTCGTAGTCTGGGCAACAAGCTCCTGAGCTGGTGGCCTTAATGGAAGAGGGATGCCTGGATATCATAGCAGTCACAGAAACATGGTACACAGAGAACCATTACTGGGATGTAACATACCAGGGTACATAACCTACAGGAGAGACAGGCGGGGAGACGAGGGGAGGGTAGCTCTCTGTGCAAAGGAAGGATAAAAGCAACTGAACAAAGAGTAAACAGGGAGGAGGAGGCACTGTGGGTCACCTTGGAGACTGGAAAGGGCACCACAATCCGCACAGGGGTTGTGTACAGACCCCCATGTCAGGGGGAAGGAATGGACAAGGATATGATGGAAGGCATTCTTAGAATGGCAGAGAAAGGGGAGATACTGTTGATGGGAGACCTGAATATGCCAGATGTTAACTGGAGCACATTTGCTGCAGCCACATCCAAGAGCAGGGCCATTCTTGATGCCCTACAGGTGGCAGGCATTAGACAGCTAGTTTAAGAACCCACTCATGAGGGAGCAATCTTAGACCTCGTACTCTCAAACAGGGGCAGTGAGAGGATCTCAGATCTAGAAGTGGATTGCCATCTGGGGACAAGTGACCATCAAACAGTGTGGTTCACATTAAACTCAGCTACAGAGTCAAGCCATAAAAAAGTGAGGGTACTGGACTTTAGGAGGGCTGACTTTGGCAAGATGGGAGAGTGCCTCAGAAAAGCACTAGCAAACAGGCTAGAAGGAGGTGTGGAGCAACAGTGGGGAATTATCAAAACTGCCATCACAGAGGCAACAAGCCTTTGTGTGAAGCAAATAAACAAATCAAAACAAAAGAAAAAGCCTCTATGGTTCTCAAGAGAGTTGTCTGTGAAAGTCAGGAAGAAAAAGATAGCATTCCGGAAGTATAAGGAAACACAGAAGGAGCAGGACAGAGAGCTGTACCAGTTAAGGCAGAAAGAAGCAGGGATGGAAGTCAGAATAGCAAAGGCCCAAACTGAGGAAAAGATTGCCAGCTCAGTTAAGAAGGGGGATAAAACCTTTTATAGGTACATCAGCGAGCGTAGAAAGACAAAGGGAGGATAGTGAGGCTGAATAGAATGAGCGGTGGGTGGGCAGAGGGACAGTGAAAAGCAGGAATACTGAAAGAATATTTCTGCTCAGTATTCCAAAGAGGAGGGAAGTGCCTAATCCAATTAACAGAAGCACTCTTGATAGGGGGGTTGATCCCACTCCTTTCACAGAAGAAAGGGTTCTGCAAGAACTCCTAAAACTGAAGGTGGACAAAGCAATGGGTCCTGATGGAATTCACCCCAGAATTCTAAAAGAATTAAGGAAGGAACTAGTGAAATCACTGGCTACTCTTTTTAATAAATCATGGGAGGATGGTGTGGTACCCGAGGGCTGGAGGAAGGCGGATGTGATTCCCCTTCACAAAAGTGGGACCAAGACAGAGGCAGGAAACTACAGACCTGTCAGTCTGACCTCTGTGGTAGGGAAAGTGATGGAGTCACTTCTGAAGGAAAGAATAGTTGAGTACCTAGAGGTCAGTGGAGCACAGGATCCAAGGCAGCATGGGTTCACAGTGGGAAGGTCATGTCAGACGAATCTAATAGATTTCTTTGACTGGGTGACCAAAGTAGTAGACCAGGGAGGGGCAGTGGACATGGCCTACCTACACTTTAGCAAGGCATTTGACACAGTCCCACACAAAAGATTATTAGTCAAATTAACCAGCCTGGGAGTGGGTCCCAGGGTGGTAGCCTGGGTAAAACATTGGCTGGACAACAGGACACAGAAGGTAATTGTAAATGGAGTCCACTCTGAAGAAAGGGTGGTTACTAGTGGGGTACCGCAGGGTTCAGTATTGGGTCAAGTCCTTTTTAATGTCTGCATCAGTGACATTGCAGAGGGACTGGAAGGAAAAGTATGCCTTTTTGCAGATGACACAAAGATCTGCAACAGGGTTGATACACAAGGAGGCGTGGAAAGGATGAAAAGGGACTTGGCAAGGTTGGAGGAATGGTCAGACATATGGCAGCTGGGATTCAATGCAAAAAAGTGCAAAATAATGCACCTGGGAAACAAGAACCCAGGGAAAGAATACACAATGGGTGGGAGGTAGTAACAACAACAAAACAGGAAAGGGACCTGAGGGTAATCATATCAGATGGCCTTAAGGTTAGCAAGCAATGTGAGAAGGCAGTAGGGAGGGCCGGCGATACTGGGATGTATAGGGAGAGGCATCAGCAGCAGAAAACAGGAAGTTGTTATCCCTCTGTACAGACAGTTGGTGAGACCCCATCTGGAATACTGTGTCCAGTTCTGGAGACCCATCTTCGCAAGGACATAGACAGGATAGAGGCAGTCCAGAGGAGGGCAACTAAAATGGTGCAAGGTCTGCAAGAGAAGCCATATGAGGAGAGACTAAAGGAGCTTAATATGTATACCCTTGAGGAAAGAAGGGAGAGGGGGGACATGATAGAAACTTTCAAGTACCTCAAGGGAATCAACAAAGTCCAAGAGGGTAGCATCTTTCAGAAAAAAAGACTTGCAAGAACAAGGGGACACAATTTAAAGATAGAAGGAGGGCAGTTCAGGGGCAATGTGAGGAAGTATTATTTCACAGAGAGGGAACTGGATGCATGGAACAGCCTTCCTGAGGAAGTTGTGGGGTCTAAAACTGTGGGAGAATTCAAGAATGCATGGGACAGACATAAGGCAATTCTTGTGGGGGGCAGGAAGATATAGGCTGTTGGTTAACTAGGATCTGCGGCCTATCCTGTAGGTAGGGAAATGGGCAGACTAGATGGGCCTAGCGGTCCTTATCTGCCATCAAAGTCTATGTTTCTATGTTTCTATTGTCAGTTTATGGAACAGATTACCAACTGAATTTATAGGCAGTAGTTCTATGTCTATTTTCAAAATTTGATTGGATACTTATTGCAGAGGAATGGGTATCTTGGACTACACTCCTGTGTAAAAGGCAAACTTCATATGGGCCCATGGTTCGATTAGCTTGTACATTACCTATGTTACTCAGTTACCAAAAGAATAGTATTACAAAAATTGACTATATGACTTATTTTGTGAAGTATGTTAGCAGCAAAACATTGCATACTAATTTTATAATTATTATATGAATTTCAGCCTATTCACTGATGGAGAAGTCTTTATGCTCTCAAAATGTTGCATTGTTTTGAATAAAGAATATTGGCTGATGAAAAATAAAACTTTGCACTTCATGTGAAAGTAGCTCTGTGGTCTTATTTCCCATTTATGCTTCAGTTTTTGTCTGGCCTGGCTGAGGCCATTCCCCATAGCATCTGAAATCTGAACCCTCCTTCCTCACTGTTAATTACCATTTATTCATGGGAAAGGCTGAGTGACTTGACATGTTTATGAACTAGGAACTTTTTTGAAAGATAAGTCTGCTCAGATTGACACTTAGCACACAAAATAGTGCTTTGAAACACTATTCAGCAGGCTGCTTTAATAAAGTAGTATAGTGATAACACAGAAGCTCCAATTTTATCTAGCCCTTTAGGAATCAGGAGAACTCCTTTTTTTCTACTGAAATAGCAAAATGTCTGAAGGGCTCTGTTCACTGCAACAATAACAACTAGGAGGATTTGAAACTGAAACTTGCAGGTTTGATAGAGTGTGACCCAAGGTGTGTGTTTTTATGTTTTTTTTTTATTTACCAAAGTACAGTAGTTTTTAAATTATTTAAGAAAAACATTTTCATTTGTGAGCATGTGCAGTTTAAAATACTAGTGTTCTTAAGATAACTGAATTTTTGCAGTATTAACTCATGTTGTATCATTGCAAGATGCTCTCATTTGCCAGCTGACAGGGCCAGCTTCCTGCAGATGAATTCCATCTTTGTCATCCTGCTGCTTTCATTCAGCAGGGATAGGGCTACATGTCAGTGTATACCACCACCCCTGCTGAACATTTTGTGCATTTCTGTGTGTGGTTCTGTTTGCCATCAGCCACATAAGTGGCTTTATTGATTTCAGCTGGACAGTGGGGTGCTCAATGCCCATTACCAGTTAAATTATCTAATTTAGTTTTGTATAGTCTAACACTAGGGTTCCCACCCCTGGTGTTGGTCCATTCTCCCTCCCCTCCATACGCTCCCCCCACAAACCCATTATCTGATATTTCCAGCACCGGGGTGCCCAATCACTATGTCCATGTACACAACATCCCCATACAGCATAGTGGGACACTAGGGTGCCCACCCCCATTGCCCCAAAGTAGCATGCTGACACTGGGGTGCCCAATCTGCCGTGCTGGAAATAGTAGTACTGTTCCTGAAACACAGAAAACTTCCTTGCTATGTCTCTGTATTTTTTCCCCATGCTGAAATAAAGAAAATGGTCCATCATTGTCTGCCATCATCCCAACCCAACCCAACTCTCCCACATAGCACCCAGGACCCCACCCCTGACTCTATACTTTACCAGCTAAGGACCAACACCATAATTGTCTCTGGACCGAAGACACATCTTTACTTTTCAATGCAGAACTGAAAATTGCAGAAAACAGGTGAGTGCTGTGCAATGTTCAGTATTGCAATGCTTTTTCAACTTTTCTTCATAACTTGGTCATTTTGATGTATATTTTCACCTAATTTTCAACATGAACTTTTCTGACCCCACCTCATGAACACTAGCAGTGAAGTTACTTTTATCAGGCCAACAAGGAGATTTTGAGGTCCCTGGCTGAAATCTTCTTTTGGGTTTAAATAACGTAATTTCATTACCAGTGTTCATGAAGTGAATCTAGAGACATGTTGAAGCTTAGCCAACCAAATTTTAAAAATGGCCAAGTTATGAGTGTATGTTGAAGTTTTTTGATGCACACTCAGAACTTTGATCATTTCCAAATATTTTAACCCCAAATTTTCAACATAGCCATTTTTTTCACACTACCTCATGAACATTACAGCTGTCACTTTTCACATCCTGCCCAAAATGTGCTCTCGCACCTGTAGCTCAAAATGATGTTTAGGTGGGATTTGAAAGTTTTCACCTACTGGGTTCATGAAGTGTGCTCATAAGAAGACTATGTGGAAAGTTTAGGGTAAAAATATTGAAAAGCAACAAAGTTATTGAGGTATGTTGTAATTTTTCTATGCACACTCATAACTTTGGTAATTTTCAATATTTATACCCCAGATTTTCAGCATAGCCATTTCTTCACACATCCACATGAATGTGACAACTGCTATTTTTCAAATCCTGGCCAACACGTGATTTTGCACTGCTGGCACAACATTACATTTTGACCAGTATGATATTAAATGGCATCTGTCATGTTCAGAAAGAGGGGTTATAAAAAGACTCTGTTGAAGTTTTATAAACAGAATGTCATACAAAAAACAAATTAAGATTATGAAGTAAAATTGTTTGCAGGGATGTGCATTGATGCTCTCTCCTGTACCATTGATCTGAGTTAAGGTGTGAGCTTATTGAGCTGGTTTAATGGGACATGGCTGGTGGGGAAGGTGCTGCAGTGTACAGCACTGGCCCCAGTCTGGGGAAGGAGGGAGCAGAGTTTTGATGCACTCACGACACCTTGCGATGGGCCAGGGAGCCTTCCTTCACAAGGTATTTACATGCTTGTCGAGGCCTGTTGAACCCATGCACTGGGTCAGGACTATTTCCAGTATTGTATTTATTTCACTTGTACTTTTTCTGATGGTGGAATTGTATCCTCAGTTGCACAGGTCCCCAAATGGACCTGAGCAAATGAGGATACAATTCCATTATCAGAAAAAGAAGGGAAATTAATTGTAAAAAGACTACATTAATGTGGACATTCAGGTTCAAAAATGCAAAGTGCACAAAGTAGAGAAATGAAAAACATTAGGGTTTGAGGTTTCCAGAGTATTGTTGAATCAGTGGTGGGATAATCCATGGGGTTGTCAACCCTAACGCCCACCACCACCCCTGAGCAAATTAAGTCAGTTGTGATCTCTTCTCTTCACACAGAGCACTGTTTGAAGAAAGCTACTACAAGTTCTGTTGGCAACATGTAGTGAGTCATAATTCTCTACCTTTGAATAGTGTATCACTATGAGGCAGTGGCTTGGAGCTGTACATTTTGCTTCAGACTGGAAGCAATGTGCTGGGGGAGGAGGTGGGAAGTAATGTTGACTACCCCAAGGAAGACCTCACCACTGATTTGCCAATACTCCAGAGACCCAAAACCCTAATGTTTTTCATTTCCCTACTTAGTGTGTTTTGTGGTATTTAACTCTAATGTCTACATTAAAGTACTTTTTTTGCAATTAGGATATATATACACTCACACACATACAGCAGTAGTTATCTAAAGGTTGACTACCTCAAGATAATGCTGAGATACTCAAGTTACAATTTGCATTGGCTGTAATGTAATTCTACCTCAGCATACCCCAGCATTACCTCAATACTAATCAACTTTTGTACGATTACAACCCCAATCAAATATGGAGGAATTCAAAAACAGTGCAATATATACTATCTTCTCTGAATTTTAATCCCTGCAATTTGAAATCATCTGCCTAGTGTAATGGGACAGTGTGAGGGCAAATGGAATGCGGGGATGCAAGACAGCGGGATCAGTAATAGAAGGGAGTTGATCCTGGCCCTGTACAGATCCGTTATTTGACCTCACTGGGAGTACTGTGTGCAGTTATAAAGCTCACACATGAGAAAGAAGAGGGACAGGCTGGAGCCAGTACAGAGGACGATAACTGAAATGATCCAGGGTCGATGAAAATCCTACATAGAGAGGTTGGAGGACCTCAATGTGTACACCTGAAAGGCAAGAAGGGAGGAAGAATATGATGGAAACATACAAGTACCTCCATGAAATAAGCTATTCTTCAATGGGTTGTTTACACTGAGTTGGAACACATGCACAATAGGGAACTCAATGAAGCTGGTGTGTGGGGGGGGGGGATTCAGGAGGAATGCCAGAAAATACCTTTCCATGGAGAGAGTGACTGACTGGTGCAACAAGCTAAGTGAGGTTATTTGTGTTAAATCAGTAGAAAGGTTCAAACATGGGTGTTGACAAATATGTGAGATGTGTACGGTCTGAAATAAAGTAGGGTCTGCAGTGATACTGTAATTAGGGAAAAATGGGCAGACTGGGTGGGCCATGCTTTTCTTATCTGCCATCAAGTTCTGTTGTTCTACGTTTTTGTGTATAAAGGAGAGAAGAAGGGGTAGGGAGGATGAAGCAGTGAGTGGGCCATCATATCCAGTCTTAGGTGAGACTTGGCAGACTGGATGGTCTGTTTAGCCTTTTGCTGCCATTAACATTTATTCGGTACTTTTATGTAAGCTTGAAAAAAGTGGTTCTCAAAACAGCAAAATTAATAAATGTGACATGCATACAATTAAGATGATGCCCATTGGATAGTAATACTAACAGAAAAAATAATCTAAATATGCATTTCATATACTTTATTGTAAGATAAATAAAAGCAATGTAAAGCACACATTTATAAGACACTGTTAGACTTTGTTTTAATCCTTGTCTACTGCAGTGTTGCAATTCAACTCCCTTTCATGAAATCGCAGGGAAAAGTTGGCTAAATCTGCACAAATCTACACCAGGTGAGAGCCCTGTCTGAGATTTGTTTTTCACAAAATGTTCAAAATAACTACTTAACAAACATTTGTCAATGCCAAACATTGCTTGCTTGCTTGCTTGCCGAATCCATGTTGAAATAAAAAAAAGTCATGTTCCTCTGTAGGCAGTGGCCCCATTCCCAGATTTCCATTGTAACAAACACATTTATTTATTTATTATTTATTTAGTTTTTGTTTACCGGGTAGGTGCACTAGCCAAACAGGTGACTATTTTCAGCCATGACTCGGGAGGTACAGTAACAATACAGAGTTCATTTACATAATACAGGGAAGCAGTAACAGTACAGAGAACAGTTTTCAGTAAAAGGCAATAAAGGAGTTCAGCTTCAGTGACAATCAACAGGTCAAGAGAAAAACAGCAGATTTACAGTGTACAGGTAGCATTTAGTGAGTGGCTAAAGGTATACAGGGTAGATCCAAAGGACAGGTGGGTCAGGGGAAGGGGAGAGAATGGGGAGGGAACTGGGTGAGCAGATAAAAAGGGGGATCTGGGAAGGCAACCTTGAGGCTAAGTGGTTAAGGTGGCAGCAGGGATGAAGGAGGCAGGGCAGGGGGGGTCTGGGTGTGGGGTGGTGAATGGATGGTGGTGGTACATGGTCGAGGTGGGGGAGAGTAGGTCAGGCAGAGCTGGAGGCAGGAGACACCACCTGCAGTGGGGCTATAGAGGGGTAAAAGGCGGCGCGAAAACAGGGCAGGAAAGGACATGATAGGCATTGGCGGCCAGAGGAGGAGTGAAGTGGGGAACATTTGGACGGGGCCGGGGGCTTACGGTATATGTCTGGGGAGGGGGATATGGTGGCATAAGTGGTAGAAGGCTATGGGAAGAGACCGAGTCCATGGAACCATGCGGCTGCTAGACAGAGCTGCAGGGGAGGGGATCGGAGGTGAAGACGGCCATGGGGCGGCTTTAGCGGCAGAACCACTCAAGAGGAGCCCAGATTCATGGAACCGAAGTCGGCAGGGGAGAGTTAGGATGGCGGGGTTCAGGGTGAGGTATGGCGGGGGAGCAGTATCAGTGGCTGGAAGGTGCGGCAAGTACCCGGGGTTGTGGTACTGTTCCCAGGCAGAGGAGTCGGTGCTCAGTCAGGGTAGTTGGGGGGACTGTGGAGGTTAAGAGCAAATGGGTCTAACTGGGGGGTATAGAAGCGTAAAGTCAGTGTTGGGGGATATGACAGGAATGGCGGAAGGGGCTGAGGGGATGAGACCGTGTCCATGGAAACCGTCACGCAGGCTGGACAGATCGATGAGTGTGAGAATCAGGGTGAAAGCGGTGGGTGAGCGGATACATGGCAGGAGCCTACTAGAGAGCCCAGTATCATGGAGCTATAGGCGGCTGGGGAGGCTAAAGATAAGCGGGGGTTCAGGAGTAAGGTGCAGCGGGTGAGGCGGTTTTCAGTGGCTGATGGTGCGGCTAATGTCCGGGGAGTGGTGGAACTGTATCCAGGCAGGGAAACGGTGTTCAGGAGGGGTGGGGGGGGCTGTGGAGGTCCAGGGGAAATAGGAGTAGAGGAACGGGTCCGTTGGGAAGCGCTTAGGCATTGGCTGCGCCAGTACCTGGTACCCCTAGATCATCAGTACAAACATTCCAGTAAGCAGCAGTAACACGTAGAGCAGTGCAGACAGCAATAACAGGTTAACAATGCAGTAGTCAAGGCACAGTAACTTACAGCAAAATTACACACTCTAGACAAGTGCAAATAGAGAGAAGTACCCTGAAACGGGTCTGTTGGGGGGCACTTCGGCATTGGCTATGCCAGTACCTGGTATCCATAGATCATCAGTACAAACATTTCAGTAAGCAGCAGTAACAGGTACAATAGTGCAAACAGCAATAACAGGTAAACAATGCAGTAGTCAAGGTGCAGTAACTTACAACAAAATTACATACTTAAGACAAGTGCAAGTAGTCTTCGAGGTCGCAGTTTTGAACTCGAAATGAAGTGCATATGGGCAGAGACATATATCACAGTGTTAATGTTGTGAGTAAAATAGGATAAGGAGTAGGAAGGAGGGAGTGGTGGGGCAAGAGAGAGAGGTGGCAGGACAAGCTCCAGGGTAGGGTCATAACAGGCACACTGGTCTGTGGAAGCAGGTGTTCAAGACAGCTTGCTTTTTAAAGAGATCATGGGGAAGATGTCAGTCTAAGGTCGAGTGGCAGGAGTTTCCACACTTGAGGGGCTGTGTACCTGAATGCTCAGACCCTTTGGAGGTGCAGCAGCGAGGATTTTAGTAAGGATTGTCCGAGGATCTCAGCTCACGTGGAGGGAGGGCTGGCTGAAGGTTCAGTTAGGGATGCTGGTCTGTAGAGTCTAATAATGGAGTCATAAAGGCAGCCCAGGTAGTATAGTCTGGTGGCAGAGGGGAGAGCCAGCCGAGGTCTTTATACAGTTAGCAGTGATGTTTAAGTCTTGGGGCTTTTGAGGCATACCTGCATATATTGTTGAAAGTGACATCCATTTTTGTAGTGTGGATTTATGCACCATGGGTAGGATGGGAGCACAGTAGGTCAGAGCGGGTAGGAGGAGGCCCTGGCGATGGCTAGTTTGGCTGCAGGTGTGAGCACGAGCTGGATCTGTAGGCACCCAGTTTGCAGTTCACAGATTTACATGTTTCTTGGATGTGCAGGTTTAGGTCCAGAGATTGGTCTAGCAGGATGCCCAGATAACGGAAGGAGGTAACCACCTCATGGGGGGTCCCATCCAGGTCAAGGACTTTTAAAGGAGAGTGGCAGGGACTTATCTTGTGGGCAGTGCCCAGAAGCATCAGTTTGGTTTTGCTGGAGTTCAGTAAAAGGCAGTGGGTATTTAGCCAGAGTTGGACAGCGTGGAAAGCAGATGTCAGTGCCACGTTAAGTTGGTCTACATTGTTAGAGCTATCATAGATAACCAGGTCATCTGCATAGAGTAGAGAGTCACAGGATGCAATGCTGTATGGCAGGTTATTTATGAATAATAAAAATAGGAGGGGAACCAGTATTGATCCTCGTGGCACTCCAATGTTGATGGTAGTACAGTCGGAGATTGATGAGTTAAGTTTGACTGCTTGGGTCCTGTTGGTTAAGTAACTCCTGAACCAGCTTATGACAGGGGGTGAAAAGCCAAATTTATGAAGGGTGGATAGGAGTAGGGGGTGGTCCACGAGGTCGAAAGCCTTGGTGAGGTCGATAAAGATAGCACCAGTAAGCTGACTTTTGTCCATGCTTGTGAGAGTATCAGTGGTGAATTTGGCTAACGCCATTGTGGTGCTGTGGTTTTTCCAGAAACCATGTTGTGCTGCACATAGCAGATTTGATGTTCCAAGGAAATCAATGGTCTGAGTGGCTACTAGTTTTTCAAGTATTTTGCTGAGGACTGACAGAATAGCTATGGGTCTGTAGTTTGAGATCTCACTTTTGTTGCCCTTTTTGAAGATGGGAATGATTCTTGCAGATTTACAGATGTCAGGGAAGGTTCTGTTGGAGAGGGAGAGGGTGAATACCTTGGCTAGTGGATAGGAGATGAGATGGGCGGCTGCCTTTAGTAGACGAGGTTCCAGTGAGTAGCACCCGGGGCTGGTGGTGTCCGATATTGAGTTTAACAGTTTGAAGACTTGCAATGCAGACACAGCTTTGAAATAGAAGGGCTTGTAAATATCCAGCACATGTTTCTTGAGAGAGGTATCTGCTGGTGCACCGTCTGATGAGGGCTGGGAAACCACAGTTGGAGGTTGAAGTGTGGAAGTATACTGGGACAGATCAGAGAACATCTTATTAAAAGCATTTGCAATGGTAAGGAAGTCATTACAGTGGACATCATCAAGAATAATTTCTGAGGGGGTTATGGATTGAGGTGTACCCAGAAAGGTTTTTATGTGGCCTCAGAACTTGTGTGGATCTCTGGCTGAGCTGGCAAGTAGGTTCTGGCAGTATTTGCTTTTTGCTAGCCTTACTTGCTTTTTGCAAGAGTTTCTATGCTGCTTATAGATGGTGTGATCCTGGGTTGGCCAGTGCTTTCTTTTATACTTCCTCCACAGTTTGTCCCTGGTTCTAAGTTGGCTCAGTGGGTCTTTGTGGAGCCACCTCATCTGTTGTCCCTTGACCCTTCTTTGTACTTTTGGGACATGTTTAGTCTGTGTTTCTGTGAACTTGGTGAGGAACACGTTAAGGGCATCCTCAACTTTTGTAGATTGGTAGATATCCATCCAGTCAATGCAGGATATGTCCAGGAGAAAGGCACTTAGATCCAGGTGTGCGAAGTTGGTGAAAGTGACCAGGTGGGACTGAGGGGATGGAGAGGGACTCAAGTGCCAGTGACAGATAGTGGGTGAGTGGTCAGTTATAGCATCAGCCAGGGTGCATGCCTTAGTAATGCGGTCAGGTCTGTTTGTGAGGATCCAGTCAATAAGCGTGCCTGATTGGGAGTTTATCATCCTGGTATTTTCAGTGATGAACTGGTGGAGGTGGAAACCTTGGATTAGGGCTGCAAGGGAGCTGAGGGCAGGGCACAGCCAGTTTAGGTTGACATCCCCCCAGGAAGATGGCTTCGTTCGAGTTTATGGTTTGAGAGGTTAGCTGGAGCAGTTCGTGGAGGCCATCCACCCCTCCAGTGGGTGGATTATAGAGACAGATAATGTGCAGGTTTTTTGCACCAAGGGACAGGATAGCATGTAGTGATTCGCAGATCTGTTGAGGGTTATGGACAGGAACAGGTTTAATAGTGAGGTGTTTTTTTATAGTATATGGCAACACCCCCAACCCTTTTCAAGCCTGGCCTGTCCTGTCGCAGGATAGAGTATCCGGGTAGGTGGCATTGGGCATCCTGTATGCGAGGTTTGAGCCATGTTTCCATGAGGCAAAGGATGTCAGGTCCAGCTACTTTGGTCCACGCCTCAAGCTCTGCCATATGGCCCAGGAGACTTCTAATGTTCATATGCGCAAACAGTAGACCTTTGTTAGGTTTGCCAGGGGAGTTGCTATTAAGGGGGAGGCCAGGATTCGGTTCCACGTCACCCGCCAGTAGTAGGCGAAGAGAGGCTAGGAATTTAAGCTGCAGCTTACATATAGATTCGATAGATGACCGTTTCTTCCTTGTTTGATGGTAGGTTGTGAGGGAGAGATACATGCAACCATTCTTTAGAAAGAGGTAGTGTAGGGCGGGTTTGGCATATTGTTTGGTAAGGAGTAGGTTAGAGAAGGTGAAATCACAGAGTGAGGGGGTGTTGTGGCGTATGAACAGAGGTAGAGACAGCGAGGAGTAGTTTAGGCATACCAGGAGGAGAAGGAAAACAATGTGCTTGTAGTTTAACAAAAGGTGGCGACATGCACTCACATAAGAGAGACATGTTAGCGTATTTTTGTTTAAATTTTTTTGGGTTAGGAAACAAAGAGTAGCAGGCAGAGCAGGGAAAAAAGGGAGTTAGTTTAGAGGATGAAGCAAGGATTCAGCAAAGTGGAGGAGAATGAGAAAGGTGGAGAGAGTGGAGAGAGAAACCGGGTTCGGAAGTGGAAAAAAAAGTGAAAAGGCAGGTCTGCTCTCAGGAGGGCTGTTGGCAAGGTCTTTCAGTCAGCGAGTATGATTAATGCCCCAGTGGTTATAAAGTATAAGGAGCCAATGGAAAAGTGGACACTTAGTCATATGACCACCAAAAGCCTATAAAGCTAAAGGGTCGACCAAGGTGGGTGAGGTGGGGGGCTGATGGGGAGCCGGGGCAAAGCGCCGGCAGGACCAGTATCCACAGAGGAGCTGTTACACAAGCCAAAAATGGCTCACCTCAGGTGGGGGGAGAGTGGCTTGCTCACAGCCCCCAAGCACATTTAAGCAGTCCAGTAGCAAAGTGAAAACAGCTGCTTTCGGTGAACAGTGGGTCCAGCTAGTGCCACCAGCCCTTACTGAAGAGAGCCAGTGGGAGAAAGTGTTTTAAAATGTACCTTACGGCCTTTGTGCCTTTAGCGGTATGGGGTGCCAGTGAGCGGCTGGGCTCCTGGATCCCTTCCCGGGCAAGCGTGCGGCGGGCAGCCCCTGTCCACAGGAACTCCTGGAGGAGCACAGCTTTTTTTCTTCAGGGACCGCCGGGCAAGCGGTGATCCCTGAGGCTTCTTGGGGTGTGGTGGAGGGTCCCTGGGTCTGGGCAGGAGCAGGTCCGAAGCCCTGGTGGGCTTGGAGAAGTTCCTGAGGAGAGTAGAAGGGAAGGGCAGTTAAGTAGGCAGGCCTGCAGAGGCAGACAAAAGAAAGGGGCTGAAGGTTAGTAGAGGGTGGGGATTAGTGACAGGAGAGCAGGTTCAGGTTGCAGGCAGCTTAGATTGCTAAAGTATTGAATTGCCAAGGTGCAGAGAAGCAGTTGGGATTTGAAATTTCAGAAAAGGCAGGAAGGATACAGAGAGCAGCAGTTTTAAGAACAATCAGTGAAAATTGCACAGTCAAGTCAGCTAGGATTTACATTTAAGGTCTCAACTGTACTTGTAGCAGGGGTTTGGGATTAACAAAGGTGCAGAGAGGCAGTTGGGATTTGAAAATTGAGAAAAGGCGGGAGGGGGACAGAGTGAGAAACACACAGTCTAGGCAACTTACAGCTAGATTTAAGGTTAACAGCAGTTCTAGTAAATTCAGTAAATTTTAGGCAGAAGAGGGAAGGAGTAGAACAGCTAAAGGCAGAGGTAGAAATTAGTCTAAAATTACATAGTCAGTGTAGCCAGGTTAGGAAATAACTTCACAAATTACATTTAGGCAGGAATTACAGTGTTCGCAGTTAAAGCACAAATAGGCAGAAACCCAAAAATGTCCACAGAGGAGCTGTAATACTATCCGAAAAAGGCTCACCTCAGGCGGAGAGAATGGCTTGCTCACAGCCCCCAAGCTCGTTTAGGCAGTCCAGTAGCAAAGTGAAAACAGCCGGTTTCGGTGAACGGTGGGTCCAGCTAGTGCCACCAGCCCTTACTAAAGAGAGCCAGTGGGAGAAAGTGTCCTGCTCACTGGTAAATAGTGACCCAGTTTCATGATTCGCAATCCCCATTGTAATAAAACAAATCCCAGTGTCCCCAGTAATCTAGTGGCCCCCCTCCCTGATCCCTGATCCCCGATCTGGATATAAATATAAAATGACAGGTTCCCCAGTAGTCTAGTGTTCCCCCCAGCCCCAATCATCCATAATATATATTAATTTATCCCTGGTGGTTCAGTGGGACAGCCCAGCCCTGATCTCCTGTAAATTGCAAAGCCCACATACCTGGTGGTCTAGTGGACCCCCCCCCACTGCCCTACCACCTCTGCTCTTCCCATCCCGTTACTGAATCAGTTTCTGGCTCAGCCCACTGCTCCCCTCCACAGTCAGCCACCAACTGAGCTCTGAATGAGCGTGTACTGTATATAATATAAGCTCAGTGAATGACAGCAGCTGTCAATCACTGAATGCATACTATATGTGGTATGTACTCATTCAGTGCACAGTTGGCAGTTGGTCATGGATGTGAGCGGTGGGCTCAGCCAGTTGCTGGCTCGGTTATAGAATGGGGGAGCATGGCATTAGGACAATGTGGATTGGGGGTCCATTAGACCACCAAGTTTGTGGGCTTTGCCATTTACGGGGGTCAGGGCTGGGGCATCCACTGGACCACCAGGCATGTGGGCTTTGTAATTTACAGGGGATTGAGGCTGAGGCATCCACTTGACCACCAGGGATACATTAATAATTATTATGGCAGAACAAGGCTGGGGAGGCACTAGATTACCAGGGAACATATCAGTTGTTATTACAGCAGGGATCGGGACTCAGAGAATGGGAACACTATCTACTGGGGAACATGATATTTGTTGTATTACAACAGGGATTGGGAATCAGGGAATGGGGCCACAATCTACTGGAGAACATTACATTTTTTTATTACTGTGGGGATTGGGAATCAGGGAACAGACACTATCTACCGGGGAACATGACAGTTATTTTATTTCAAGCCCAAATTCCCACCCTTGGCGATGCCCAGAGACAGCAAGGAAAATGGAGTGATGGAGGGGAAATGGGACAGCGTTATGCAAACGAAACAGACAAAGTGCTCTGTCATTGAAGCACTTCATTCATTTGAACTATACAATGTTTCTGCTCATAGACTGTGAACCACTATCATACTTAGCTAGCATGATCATTGGTCTTTCAAGGATGAGCCCAATGCTGCTCGACCTCCATTGGGCTAGTCAGTGACACACCTCTGAAATGCCATTCAGTGTAGCAAAACATTTCTTGCACAAGTGCAAGCAATGTAAAAATAGAAGTGATTTTTTCAAGTAAGCAAAAAGAAATATATATTATTATGTTTTGGAATATTCAAAAATAAACTAATGTAAGTGAGATAGGAAAAGCACTTTAAAATGCATAAACATACCATGGGGAAAAAACGCACTGGATTTATCATTCTTACACCTTCTTTAACATAATCCTGATAGGTATAGTGTCCCTCAATAGGGTTAAGCCTACTACTCTACAGAGCTTGAAAAATATGCAGTGTAATCTAACATCAAATTGCACAGGGAGGTAAATGTGACAGAGATGCAAAAAAAATAAAAGGCATCAACAATGTTTTGATTAAATGAAACTGTTTTTCTTTAACAAAAAATGTTTTTTTGTCAGTCAGGCCAGCTGATCTTGGTACCAGATTAATACTTAATCTTTTACCTGCAGTAATAACGTTTTCTAATGTAACAGAGTTACATAATTCCATTTGCGCACTTTGAGGCAAAAAGAAAAACTTCTATTGCAGAGCAGAAAACAAACAAAAAAAAAAAACACACACACAACAACATGCATAATGTCTGGGGATCCAAACATCCTTTCTTCATAATCACTAAGACTGGACATTATTTCATCAGGAATGATTTGCAATTTTGTCAAGTCTTGGTAGACTAAAGGCCCGATATGACATGTTTGGAAACCCTCTTAGCGCAACCCTTGGATATATCAAGAGTTTGCTGTTTAACTTGCATTCCAAACTGCAACTCCTTTTTCAAAGGCAGAGCTCTAACATATTGATATTTTATAATTCCTGCTTTAATATTCTAAATTTGGTTATATAAGTCACATTTATCTTGTTACATTCTTGAGATGATTTGTGAAAGTAGGATCACAGTTTTAAATAATGAATGTACTTATTTTAATTTGTGTTTAGACTGTGTGGTAAAGACCATCTTAAAAAACAGTTTAGATTCCTCTAAAACAGAGTCGCAGGCATATTGTACAGATGTTCTTTCTGCATACTAGAGTTTTGTTATGTTACTACCTCTGGTATTATGTAAAAGAGACCGCAATTATAGTCTTCACCAAGAATCAACAGTTTACTAGTGTGGAGATATGGTCAGACTCTTATAAATTATGTGGCTCTTGCAGCAATAGCCTGTGTGGGGCATAAATGTTTACAAAACAAAAAGTTTTAACCATAAATCTGGAAGTTTGCAAAGTTTCTGCTTCTGCACAAAGGGAGTGACCCCTCCTCACCCAGCAACTACTGTACTTGCCAGTTTCCCTTCTATCCTCCTTTGCAAAGTTGCAGGAGAAGATTATCTACTCTAAGCTTGCTGACTTCCTTCAATCCTTCAGCTTCCTCTCCCCCCTCCAGTCTGGTTTTTGGAAGCATTTCTCAACTGTCCCTTCCCTGTTGCATGTCGCTGACTGTATCCTCACTGGGATGGATCAGGGACACATCACAGTGGCTATATTCATCAATCTGGCAAAAGCCTTCAATTTGGTGTTCAACCCTCTCTTCTTGGACAACCTGAGCTCTGCCAGCCTCTCATCTCCTGCTGTTGATTATTTCCTCTCCTACCACATGGGCTTTCAAAAGTAAGTGCAAGTTGGAGATGCTTTGACCCCTCCCCTTCCTATCCTGGCTTTTGTCTCACAGGGCTCCATCTTGGGTCCTATCCTTTTCTCAATTTTCCTAAATGACCTGCTCTCTACCTGCATCTCCTCACACATTGACATATATGCATTTACACCTCTGACCCCTCAGCCATGGCTGTGGAAGTTCTGCTCCAGCAAGACTCCCACAGCATGGCTGGCCTACCAGCACAACAGTAGCACTACCGCTAGTGATGCTGATGACTAAGGTTTGGAAATTAATCTGGGGTGCTGGAGGGCCGGCCTTGGGGGGGAGGAACTAGAGTCCATAGGCTTGCTCTCCTCCTCTGTGGGTGAGGGTGGGCAGACCCAATGCTTGCCTGGCCCCTAGCAGAAGCTGGGGGAAGGCAGCCTGGGCAGAAGGTTGGGAGGTGGGGCAGATGTCAGTGCACATTATAGAGCATGTGGCATGCACCATAACATCCCTGTACACCATGCCTCAAAGAAGGACAAGAAAAATGGAAAATGCCAGCAGGCACTGGTAGGTCCAGCATCCATCTAGCTTAGCTCACTGGCCCAAACTGGATCTGGTCCTCGGCGGGGATTGGGGACCCCCGCTGACACCATCAGTGTGGGTAAGTCCTGAAGGATAACGGCTGGTGATAAGTCCCAGCAGAGGTCAGGAAGATGGGGCTGGGGTGCCAAACTGAAGGATGGCCACCCAGTAAAGGGGGAAACATAGAAACAAAAAAACCCTTCCACAATGTTTTGTGTGGTTCCAACCCAACCAACTCCATGTCAACACTAAGAAAACAGTGTCCATTAGCTTTGGCATCAGCCAGAAACTGACCAGGCTCTCTCCATTACCTGGAGAAACCACAAACACTGGGGCACTTCTGGATTGTTGGGCCAGTGCTCACTATGGCTCCTCATTCCCAAATGAACTGCAACAAACCAGACTCAAGTGGCACACTGACTAAAAAGATAGATGCTCAAAATATCTGCAGATTGAGTTTATTCAGACATACTGGAGATGCTGCTACCACTGACCCGGTGCTTCGACCACATGGGTCTTCCTCTGGGGATGTGTCAGTACAGACAGAAAACAATTATAAAGCTCTATTTTAAAGAGATATGCCCCAAATACCAATACAAACACCAATTAAACACATAATTATTTTTTAATACTAAATGCATTAATAAATATGACTATAATTATTTGATTCAAAAACTTTCTTTTTTAGTCATGAGATCAGAAAGCATTCACAGAAAATAGATATCAAAATCTCAGTGTAAAAAATCACTATAAGAAATGTATACTGTATATCAACAGCCCTATAAGTTTATTGAACTGGGTGGAGTCATGCGGTAAGTAAAACAAGCAAAGATTGGACTAACCAACGTTTGTATTAACTGTAAAATATAGATCAACAAAACATCCATATTGAAAACATTATTATGTGAATTCAATTACAAATATGGGCAGTAATCTATTTCTTAATTGAGACCCCACGGTATACCTGCATTCAGGGCAACCATCCTCTTGGTCTCTGTCTATAAGAGTAATTCTTCTTGGTCTCTTTCTGTAAGAGCAATTCTTTGTAATTGAATCCCCGATTTAGTGGGGGTACATCTTCAATACCCATAAAGTGCATATCATTGACACTGGACCCATGGAAATATTTAAAATGAAAACCAAAAGCATTTTTTTTTCATCCTGATTTATTATTGCTCTGGCATGTTCCTGTATCTGTTTTTTAAGGATCTAATTGTACATCCAACATAATATTTCATACTTGGGCACCATGCCACATAAACCACAAATTGAGTGTCACATGTGATAAGTTCTTTAATGTCAACATTGTGACCATTTATAGAAAAATTTCCACCCTCTTTTGCATGTTTACAGATGTTACAATTTCGACTTGAAAAAAAACTTTGGGGGGGGGGGTTACCAGCTCCTGGAAACATCCAGCCACTTGGTGGCTACTAAGAAAACATACTCACATTTTCCAGGAATTGGGTACCCCCCCCACAATAAGTTTTTTTTTATTATTTTCATGTTGAAATTGTAGCATCTGTATTCTATTGGACATACAATTAGATCCTTACAAAAATGGATACATGGGGGTTGTCCTGAATACAGGTATACCATGGGGTCTCAATGAAGAACTAGATTACAGTCCATATTTAAAATTGAATTCACATAATAATTGTAGCAATATGGATGTTTTGTACATTTATATTTTACAACTAATGCAATCGTCGGTTAGTCCGATCTTTGCCTGTTTTACTTGCCTCATGACTCTGCCCAGTTCAATATACTTGCATGACTGTTGATATATATATTTCTTATAGTGATTTTTTACACTGATTTTCTACATCTAATGTATTTTCTGATGTTATTGCTACACATTAAAGTATTTGAATCAAATAATTATCATATTTATTAATACATTTATTATTAGAAATTAATTATGTGTTTAGTGAGTATTTCTATTGGTATTTGGGGTATATCTCATTAAATTAGAGAATTATAATTATCTGTCTGTCCCTTTTAACTGACACACCCCCTGAGGAAGTCCTACATGGTTGAAGCACCTGGGCAATGGTAGCAGCTTCTCCAGTATGTCCGAATAAACTCACTTTGCAGATATTTTGAGTGTCTGTATCTTTTCAAACAGTGTGCCACTTGAGTTTGGTTTGTTCTCTATATTGCCTGTTTTCTCCATTCTGGATGGCCCCCTTCCCCTTGAAATAGTCTCAGTCTTCAAGTACCTCAGTGTGTGACTCAAATATAAGCTGTACTTCTCTGCCCACATTGACACCATTCATGCCTATCCCTAACCCAAACTCTATGCCTTATACTACAACAAGGACTGCCCTTCCCTTCCAGTCCACTGGCAGCTGGACACCAAAATGGTTCTCCCTGGTCTTCAACTACACAAATGTGGTCTATGGCACCACTCTCTCTCTCTTCCATTGCCAGACTGGATATCCTTTGCAATGTATTCTGTTGCTTTGCTGCTAACTCACCATCTTGTACCTATCATTGCTTTGTCTACTTCTCCCTCTCAGTTCTCTCTCTCCCTTCATGTAAGCAGTTCCACTGTGCCTCTTTCATTTCAAAACATTGGTTTAGGTCCCTTCCTTCCTACCTGTACTCCCTCCCTTCTCCCATTCCCACCTCCTCTTACTCCCTCTACTACAGGGAGCCTTGCAGTTCTCCCTCCTCCATCCTCACTCCTCTGCTTGGCAGTCTTCCTTCTCCTACTGCCTCCCCTCCATCTGGAGCCTGCTCCCCTCCTCCTTCCACCTCTGTCACTCACTCCCAGCCCTTAGACACCATCTGAGAAGTCACCCCATCCCATCCTGTCCCTGCCAATCCTTCACCTGACACTCCCCCCCTTCTGCCTCTCCATCATGCCCTTCTCCCTCAGCCACTTCTTATGATTTTGGCTTTACCTATGGGCTTCATTGTACTAGTGTACTCAGACTGTTCTTCAACAGGCAATATGCACTTTATGTAACTTTAAGTCAGCATTGCTGTATTCCTACAAGTTGACTTTTGATCCCATCATTTGTTATGGATTTATCACCTGCTTGCTCTACCTTTTGTTATTGTACTTTATAATTTTGTGTTTGTACATCATTGACATTATAACTGTTTTGTTCAATTTGATGTAACGTTGTTTTTCTGTAATCACCTTCCCTTGGGTCAAACCTGGAAATGAGCCTTAGCTCAGTGTCCCTTTCCTAGTTATCAACTGTAAATAAATAAAAAAAGTAAGTAAGTAAACAAACAAATAAATAAATGTTGCATCTAGCAATAATGACCTGCCCAGGCAAAGAAATGCCAGTCTCTGTATTGTAAATACACATCCATTTAACAGTATCTCTATTCATTCAAAATGTCTGCCCCTTCAGATCAGAAAGCACATCCTGACACCCATAACCTTTTATCTAGTGATACCTCAAAAAAAATGTTATTCTAGTATCCTGAATATATATAATTTTTTTCTGGTAATGTCTCCAATACTGGAAAGGTTAAAACTATTTTTATGACTTTTAATGCTATTAACATTAAATGTCAGCAGGCACAGAGTGGGATCTGTACACTTAGGTAGCTAGAGGGGGGTTAGGGTCAGAATGATATAGGGTGAAACTGAGTTCTCCTCTGTTTTGCCACTGAAGTCTGGCTGAGAATCTTCTCCATCTGAAGAGGATGCAATCAAGGATGCTTCAGAGTCACTGTCCTTTTTTTCCATGTCCCCCCACTTTCCATTCCTCAATGCCAGATACCAATTTTAGGTAATAATAGGGAAGTGTTTGACAGGTTAAATTTTGTTGTCTCCTGAGATGTGCCCATTTTTTTCTTGATACAGTAGGCAATTCAAAATCATCAGGGGGTTGGGGTGGAGTGGGCATACCTTCCTTAGAGCCTGATTCCTTTGGCTGTGAAGATCCCTGTCATGGGGTGAGGATGGTAATGTTGAGGACTATCCTGTCTGGCCTTAATAATGAGATCTACAGGTTAAACTGGAGGATGGGAAATGTTCTGAGCAGTGATGTCAGGCACCACAAATTGAACAGTTGAAGATGGGGGGGCATAGTGATCCCTTCAGGAGTAAGGTTCCTAACAGGAGATGGATTTCATAACCTCTGATGTATCAGGATGTGCAGTGTCAGGAGATGATATTTAGCCTAGACCAGGAGCCAGCAATATATGTTCACTACTCTGGGCTTGGGCATGTCCTTGTGTAGTAAGGGATTCCTGATCAATGTCAACTCTGTACAGTCAGTTAGGGCTATCCATGGGGTAAGATTACTATGCAAATAATAGGGGCATTTTTATTGAAGAAATAATATACAAGCTATAAAGTAGGTTCCAGAGAAATCAACAATGTTCATTTAGTACATAGGGAAATCAAAAAAAAAAAAAAGAAAAGAATATTAACCAAAATAAACCACTGACCCAACAAAACAAAAAAGTAAAAGAAACAAAGTAATTATTTTAAGGGGGGTGCCAGGGAATATTTCTCCACCAGTCTGACAGAATAGGAGCCAATACACTCTGTTTCTCCTTCTCATAATAAGTGATAGTTCCTTACTAACTTGTGCAATAAGACCATTAAAACTGATATAGTTCTGCTGTAGTAGAAATTGGCATCTAACCTGCCAGATCACCCATTTCAACACAGCTAATATAAGTCATGATGTGCCAGAATGGAAATTATGCCAGAATCCCAAAGAGTAAACAGGGAGGAGAGGAGGCACTGTGGGTCACCTTGGAGACTGGAAAGGGCACCACAATCCGCACAGGGGTTGTGTACAGACCCCCATGTCAGGGGGAAGGAATGGACAAGAATATGATAGAAGGCATTCTTAGAACGGCAGAGAAAGGGGAGATACTGTTGATGGGAGACCTGAATATGCCAGATGTTAACTGGAGCACATTTGCTGCAGCCACATCCAAGAGCAGGGCCATTCTTGATGCCCTACAGGTGGCAGGCATTAGACAGCTAGTTTCAGAACCCACCTCTTGAGGGAGCAATCTTAGACCTCGTCTCTCAAACGGGGGCAGTGAGAGGATCTCAGATCTAGTGGGTTGCCATCTGGGGACAAGTGACCATCAAACAGTGTGGTTCACGTTAAACTCAGCTACAGAGTCAAGCCATACAAAAGTGAGGGTACTGGACTTTAGGAGGGCTGACTTTGGCAAGATGGGAGAGTGCCTCAGAAAAGCACTAGCAAACAGGCTAGAAGGAGGTGTGGAGCAACAATGTGGAATTATCAAAACTGCCATCACAGAGGCAACAAGCCTCTGTGTGAAGCAAATAAACAAATCAAAATGAAAGAAAAAGCCACTATGGTTCTCAAAAGAGTTGGCTGTGAAAGTCAGGAAGAAAAAGATAGTATTCCAGAAGTATAAGGAAACACAGAAGGAGCAGGACAGAGAGCTGTACCAGTTAAGGCAGAAGGAAGCAGGGAGGGAAGTCAGAATAGCAAAGGCCCAAACTGAGGAAAAGATAGCCAACTCAGTTAAGAAGGGGGATAAAACCTTTTATAGGTACATTAGCGAGCATAGAAAGACAAAGGGAGGGATAGTGAGGCTGAATAGAATGAATGGTGGGTGGGCAGAGGGGGACAGTGAAAAAGCAGGAATACTGAATGAATATTTCTGCTCAGTATTCACAAAAGAGGAGGGGGAAGTGCATAATCCAATTAACAGAAGCTCTCTTGATAGGGGGGTTGATCCCAGTCCTTTCACAGAAGAAAGGGTTCTGCAACAACTCCTAAAACTGAAGGTGGACAAAGCAATGGGTCCTGATGGAATTCACCCCAGAATTCTAAAAGAATTAAGGGAGGAAGTAGTAAAACCACTGGCTACTCTTTTTAATAAATCATGGGAGGATGGTGTGGTACCCGAGGACTGGAGGAAGGTGGATGTGATTCCCCTTCACAAAAGTGGATCCAAGACAGAGGCAGGAAACTACCAACCTGTCAGTCTGACCTCTGTGGTAGGGAAAGTGATGGAGTCACTTCTGAAGGAAAGAATAGTCGAGTACCTAGAGGCCAGTGGAGCACAGGACCCAAGGCAGCATGGGTTCACAGCGGGAAGGTCATGTCAGACGAATCTAATAGATTTCTTTGACTGGGTGACCAAAGTAGTAGACATGGGAGAGGCTGTGGACATGGTCTACCTAGACTTTAGCAAGGCATTTGACACAGTCCCACACAAAAGATTAATAGTCAAATTAACTAGCCTGGGAGTGGGACCCAGGGTGGTAGCCTGGGTAAAACATTGGCTGGACAACAGGACACAGAAGGTAATTGTAAATGGAGTTCACTCTGAAGAAAGGGGAGTTACTAGTGGGGTACCGCAGGGTTCAGTATTGGGTCCAGTCCTTTTTAATGTCTTCATCAGTGACATTACAGAGGGACTGGAAGGAAAAGTATGCCTTTTTGCAGATGACACAAAGATCTGCAACAGGGTTGATACACAAGGAGGCGTGAAAAGGATGAAAAGGGACTTGGCAAGGTTGGAGGAATGGTCAGAAGTATGGCAGCTAGGATTCAATGCAAAGAAGTGCAAAATAATGCACCTGGGAAACAAGAACCCAGGGAAGAATACACAATGGATGGGGAGGTAGTAACAACAACAAAAAGGAAAGGGACCTGGGGGTAATCATATCAGATGACCTTAAGGTTAGCAAGCAATGTGAGAAGGCAGTAAAGAGGGCTGGGGGTATACTGGGATGTATAGGGAGAGGCATCATCAGCAGAAAACAGGAGGTTGTTATCCCTCTGTACAGACAGTTGGTGAGACCCCATCTGGAGTACTGTGTCCAGTTCTGGAGACCCCATCTCCGCAAGGACATCGACAGGATAGAGGCAGTCCAGAGGAGGGCAACTAAAATAGTGCAGGGTCTGCAAGAGAAGCCATATAAGGAGAGACTAAAGGAGCTTAATATGTATACCCTTGAGGAAAGAAGGGAGAGGGGACATGATATAAACTTTTAAGTACCTCAGTGGAATCAACAAAGTCCAAGAGGTAGCATCTTTCAGAAAAAGAGACTTGCAAGAACAAGGGACACAATTTAAAGATAGAAGGAGGGGGTTCAGGGGCAATGTGAGGAAGTATTATTTCACAGAGAGGTAGTGGATGCATGGAACAACCTTCCTGAGGAGGTTGTGGGGTCTAAAACTGTGGGAGAATTCAAGAATGCATGGGACAGACATAAGGCAATTCTTGTGGGGGGTAGGAAGAAAAAGGCTGTTGGTTAACTAGGATCTGCGGCCTATCCTGTAGGTAGGGAAATGGGCAGACTAGATGGGCCTAACGGTCCTTATCTGCCGTCAAAGTCTATGTTTCTTTGTTTCTATGTAATCCTGTAAAATTACCATAAATCAATATGTCATAACACATTCCAGAAAATTGTGGGCCAGCCCATTGTCTAGTAAGGTAAGTCCAGAAGTCTATAATACAGGGACAATCCAAAAATATGTGTTCCCTTGTTTCAAACTGTTGAAATCAAAACTTTCTAAGATTATATCTGTCATGTATGGCCTTATGATAGTGATTATTTTGAACATTAAGGCTATAGCGGCAACATAACCACATGTCCCACATCTTTTGAGATATGCTAGGTTCTATGAGCTGAGCCAGTATCCCAGGAGGGCAGATGAAACATAGGCTAATAAAAAACTGAGTATGTAATATATACATGTACAGTTCTTTTCTAGCTTTATGTAGGACATCAGTAAAACAGATCTTCCACTGTTTCAGCTTTTTAAAATGATCAGTGACATATACTGCTAAGTCTGCAGGGATGTTACAAAAAACCTTTAATGTCCCTGTCATCCATTTCTGAACGAAATATTTCCCTTTTTCCTGCAAAAATGGAATCCAAGGCCTTCCATATCCTAAAAGGATGGGCAGCATATTAGTATAAAAAAGCAAAGTGACAAAAAACAAACAAAAAAAAAACATGATTTAACATATTAGGTCTGCTATCTTTTATACATCTGTAAGTGACTAAATGTTTGACAGGGTTCAGTCTACTGTCCTACAGCAATTTAAAAAACAAAATGTTATAAAGTTTGTCTTCCAACTTTTGAGGCAATGGAAAGACAAAACTAACGTAAAGAAGTATAGGATCAATAAAGGTGTTTAACATCTAAACCCTTTTTTTCCACACCATGGGCCAAGATTTCCATTTATTAATTTTGGTTTCCGCTATGCAAAGTTTATCAGACTAGTTGTAAAAAGCTAAATCCTGCATCCCAAATGTAATACTGAATATGGTTATAGGATCTTGCAGTACCTGTATCCCAACAATGGACACATGCTGCATCCCACTGTTTCCTGGAACAGCCTTTCTCACACATTTATGAAGGGTTAAGGTAAAACCTGAAATGGTTGAGGAAGACTAGTAAAGAGACATAGCTCTTTCTCCTGACTGTTCATCAGCTACCATTATACAGACATCATCGGCATAAGCCAAGACATAAGGGAACACTAGATCACCTGGACCAGTAATATGTGGTATTAGAGGATCTTGTTCTAATCTTCAAAGCAGAGAGTCTATACAAAAAGGATATAGAACAGGGCTGAGTGAGTAACCTTGTCGCACCCCTTTCCAAATCCTTATAGGAGTCCCCAGCATATAATTCACAACTGGTTTCATAGTGGCCATCTTAAATAACTTTTTCAACCATTGTATAAATTCAAGCAGAATACCGTACTATTGAAAAGTCAAAAATAAAAGCTAATGAGAAACCAAATCAAATGCCTTTGCCTGATCCAAACTCAGAACAAAACATTTTGATGTTGAACAATCAAATAATCCCCTTAACTGAAATAGACCATTCTGAAATTTTCTTCATGGAATAGCACATGTTTGAGTAGGAGATATTAATATCTGAGCAGCTGTAACCAATCTGTAACTCAATATTTTACCTAATAGTTTCCGATCAGAAATAAATCATGGCACACCCTCCACACAAAAACAAAAGGAGTCTTGTATACTTCACCAATCAGAATATATAAATTCAAGTCTTTTATTCAAACCCTGCAGCACAAAAGGTGATTAGCAACCCATTCAGGTACAGGATCATAGCAAGCAGCATAAATTCTTATGTTTCACCTAATCCTAGGCTTTGTCAAAGCCTAGGATTAGGTGAAACATAAGAACTTGTGTTGTTTGCCATGATCCTGTACCCAAATGGGTTGCTAATCATCTTTTGTGCTGCTGGATTTGAATATAGGTTTTGAATTTATTGGTTAAGTATACAAGACTCCTTTTGTTTTTGTGTGGAGGGTGTGCCATGATTTTTTACTCTCTTGTTTATACATTATCACTGAGCATCCCAAACCTTACGTGGCTCTGCTTTTCTCTAAGTTTCCGATCAGTGTTTATTAAACTAATTGGCCTCCAATTTGTGAGGAGGGCTTTGTTGCCCTTTTTATGTAAATAAATCAGGAGTCTTTCATACAATTCTGGCAGTAAAGCCATGTCACCTTGTAAGATTGCATTATAAGCAATTACCAAGCAGTCTATTAAGGAATCCATGATTTTTTATACAGCTCCACTGGGAAACTATATGGGCCAGCAGCAATACCACCTTTCAGGCATGCCATGACAAGTTAGATATCATTTTTAGATATGGGAGTCCTTAAGAGATTCATGGTATCATTAGGTAGGCCTGGGATAATCAGATCCTAAAAAACACATCAGGGGAAATCCACATAGGCAGGGAGGAACCAAACAAGGACTTAGTGTACCTATGAAAAATATGTAGCATATCAAAATTATCAGACTTATAGTACCCAGTGTCTAACAGAACCATATATTCTTATTCTACTCACTTGTTACAACCATCATATGGATTAACGTTCTGAGCCTTGCCTGAGTTCCAAACTTTTGTTCACCAAATAATGTCGTTGCCCTATCATTTTGACATTTCTATATTTCTATTTCAACATTAGCAATTTGTGCTGTGTAATTATAAGTAATATCAGAAGATAAACAAATAAATGTTTGAAGTTGTCGTCTCAAATCCAAATGGTGTAAATATTTCTGATTATTTGCTTTCTTTGCATTAGCTTTTTTTAAAAATTCTGAGGTTCTGTTTGGTATCTGTCCACCATTGAGGTGGATTGTCATACAGATACAGACTTCCTTGCCTCCAATAAATCTGTACACAATACCCATAAACCTAGATCATCCAACAGAGAAACATTTAGTTTCCATACATTATGTGTCATAGGTTTATTAGTAACAGACAGGAGATGTTGGACGGATTGATACATTTTATTGGATCAACTAGAGTCTTGTACAAAGATGGAATTCAACACAAGCTTTCGGGGCCTCACAGGTCCCTTCTTCAGATGAATGACAAAACTGAGCAACATAAGCAGTATTTCCAGTATATATGCTGTAGAGCAATATATAAAAACAGTAGAAAAGAATTACAGGAAGGGTAAAATGGTAGGTAGTGTTACAATCAGAAGTGAAGAAAGGAACACAGAGCAATTAAGCCCTGAGATAGAAGTCTATAAAAGTAGCAGAGATAAACAATTGTATGTGTGAGAAAAACTGGGGAGTGGGGGATGGCAATAATAGGAACAGGGCACATAAAAATAAAAGAATCTTAAAAAGGTGACAAGACAGGAACACAGAAGAAAGATCTGAGATACAAGATGTTAGCAGGAAGGGTTGGAGGTAGGAAATGTTAAGAAATGAAATGATGCTTTGAAGAAATGAAATAACACAAAAAATCAAAGTCTTGGATAAACAAAGTAGTAGATAAGTATACACAGTGAAGTATGAGATGGATAGGCGCTCGGTAGGATTTAGGCTGAAAGGAAAATGTAAGAGGCAGGATAGAACAGGTGATGAGAAACAGTAGGCAGGAACACAGAATAAGAGAAAAAACTTTGCGTAACAAGTAACAAAAGAATTACGGTTTACCGTAGTGTGTCATAAATCCAATGTCCCGATTCAGTCCACAAATAATAGATTTATATTGTTTAATATATTTAACTTCTCATGTCCTTCTGCCCTGCGTGTTTTTGAAGCTGCCTCTTAAAAGGTACCTAAACAAGCAGTTTTTTTTAAACTGCAAATTCCAAAATCTGACTTCATTACGAGGTAAAGTAAAGGGTGCTGTTTACATTTATGCTAAAACTGCATTTATGTAAATAACATAAAAGCAGTTTCATAGTTTTTGAAAATGTAAACATCAGCCTTTCACTTTCAAAACATAGCCTTGCTTGCTCCCTAAAATGTCTGCCAAGTGTGTTCAATGATAAGTCATGATGACATCATTGAAGCCAGATGCAGAGACCCACATGGCTCCCTATAGTGCTAACTAGTTCTTCTTTCTCCATTTGTTTTGAATTGTTTCACCAGAGTGATTAACACCATGTGTTAACACATGGATTATTTTGATCAGTACGCATGTTAGGCTATGGTTTTGCTCATTTTATTTACTTTAACTTGCTGAAAATGTTTTATAATCCAGCTGACTTTCTCTTTGGTAAACCACAGTACTGTTCAACACTTCAAATACCTGATGATCTAGTGGTTATGTGATGCCCAGAAATTTGCAGCAAAGTATTGGTCTGGTCCAATTTCAAAGCCCAAACTTTCTTGGTAATCCACAATAAGCTTATATTGTAGTCTTTTTCCACATGAACCCCCTGCACCTAGCCTGCATTCTGTTGAACACCCATCATCCATACTCCATCCTTAGTACTACTTAGGGCCACATATGAGCTTGCCATCCCATGAAGAGAATTATCATGCCTCAGATTGTAGTCTTGTACCTCAGAGAGTTGTGCACACCTATACCGATATGCTTCATCAGATAGCACGGTTAAAATGCCTTCCAAATCACTCTCCAGTCCACTTTCACTATGTTTGACTTTTGCTCCCACAGTAAACACTGAGTGGATCACCACCCTACTGCACAGTGAAGGCAGTATACACAGTCCCCCTGTTGTGTTTTTTTTCCCGCCTCATTAACCAACAACTAGGTCTTCCTGGAGGGACAAGCAATAAACATCAGGACCCACCAGGAAAACTGCTGTTCATGCCCTTATAAGGGCTGCACTTACTATGGATAACAATATTATTAGCAGGAGAGGCATACTAATGCGTTAAGAGAATCCACCAGGCTTCCATTGTCGGCCTACTCCTTTACCTGTGATCTGCAGAACCCAGCAGGACAGTTCCTGGCAATTCTTCTCCAGTATTTTTCTGTTACTTACTCCACAATGTGGGTTGGCTGGCTACCATATTTCAGAATCTTGAATGAGCTATACACAGCTCCCTTGATACTGCCCTATCAAACATCAACATCCCCTCCCAACCTGAGGGTAATCTCCCTACACTGAATTCAAGTAACAGTTTAGGTGCAGCCCTGCCTTTCTGAGTATTTGTCATCGCTGGCTGCTCTCATCCACAGTTAAGTAGTGATCACAGTGCTGGCAACCCAACATTTCTGATCTCACAATGGTCTGCTCAATGTCCCCCTTCCTATCTTTCCCTAACCTGAATATAGCTGTATCCTGCTGGAATGACCTCTTCAATCCCTCTCTGGCATTCATTCTTCTCACCGGCTCCCCACATCAAAAACTGGTGAGCTCACTACCCTTCCACATCATGAATGTGGTTAGTACAGTCTCCAGTGTTATTTTTACATATTAATAATAAACTTGATCTTCTGGTGAGCCAGACTGATAGCAGCAGGGCAGAAGGCGAAAAATAGGCATTCCTACCCATATAATATCTAAGCCACCTGTGATTAGGCACTATTAAATGATGTGCATAATGATGCACACACCAGTCATTTAATAGTGCGTAATCAAAGGTAGCCTATATCTTTTAAGGATGGGAAAGTCCATTTTTCCAGTTGTTCCCTGCTGCTATCAGCCTGACTTTCTGAAAAAAATGCTTTTATTTTTGATATGTGAAAAAAGAAAAACAGGACTGTACTATCTGCATTCGTGATGCAGAAGGGTGATGAGCTCACCAGTTTTTGATGTGGGAAGAATGAGTCAAGAATGAATACCAGAGGGGGACTGAGAAAGCCACTCCTGCAAGGTACTGCTATATTCAGGGAAGTGGGAAGACAGAAGGGGGAAATATGAGCAGATCACTGTGACATATAAAATGAGGGGCTGCAAGCACCATGCCCTGTCAAAAGGAGGGCACTCTGCCCTGGAGCAAGCCATCGCCCTAAGCAGTCAAGCCCAGTCTAAGGAGGGCACCCTGCATTGGAGCAAGCCGTCACCCTAATCAATCAAGTCCTGTCTAAGGAGGGCACCCTGCCCTGGAGCAAGCCATCGCCCTAAGCAATCAAGGTAATTTCATCTGCCTTTGCCTTGAACAGCATTGCACCAAGCTTCTGTAGCCGCTGTTCCAAAAATAAATCTTGGCGCCTTTTTGGACTCCATCCAACCACCTCCAAACATCTAGGGAATTTGCTCCGTTTTGCAAAGTCTTAGTGAACTGTGTTTGTTATGCTCACCAGGAGTGGACCTGATTTATTTTTGAATTTTGAGGGTGCCAGAGAGTTAATTTAATTTGAAACTGTAGCGAGGACTCGGGCACCAGCTTGAATATGCTGATTGTTCCCCTTGCAGTACTCGCTACAGCCCTACTGCCCGGTAGCCTTTAAAAGTACATTTCGGTCGAATTTCATACTCCTGCTTAAAATGCAAATCTATTTCTCATCTGCTGCAGCAAGCTTGATTCAAATTAAGTGGGATTCCTTCCTGATAGGTCTCTCATCCAGGCTAGGTCCCTTTTTAGGGCATTTTCACTCCTAGCACTCCAGCCCACAGCCACTACATGACTGCTTCCACCCACCCCACCACCACCCTTGGTTGCCATTTGTTATATAGTGTGTATTGCTCCACTACCACCTACTTTGTTGTGCGTGAGGATTTTAACTATCTCCTCACTTTCTCACTTGCAGCCTATACTATTTTGCCACTAGGTGGCTCTCGGAAACCTGCTTTAAATACACAGGAGTTTTCTGCTCCCTGGTCTGCAAAGTTGAAGTATAGTCTGTGTAATTTTTCTCTTCCCTGAATCCTCCAATCATTAGTAGTATCTTCCTCACCTATTATCTACTACCTGTCTTCACTAATCAGTTTCCCCAACATGGTCCACTCATAATCTAATTACAGGGATCCAAATCCCTGTGCAATCTTTCAACTTGTGTCTATTCTTGCTCATCTCATCTGGATGCCTTTGTTAAGATGCCCACTTTCCCGGGATGGCAACTCCTCACACCTTAATGTTATGTCATCCAATATGCTTAAACCATTCCACTTACCTCTTGCCACCCTTCCCCTCTTTGTCTCTAAAAAGATCTCATACCATGCTGCATATACACTCCACCACTCCCCTCCTCCAATCCACTCCCTGCCCACTCCATTCTTTCATTGTAAACTGTGGTACCTGCTCCTCCTCTCACTTAGGTTGGCAGGAGATATTGAACTCAATCCAGGACCTGCAGGTAGCATCTCCCACAATGATTCAGCTTGGCAAAATTTTAAAGAGCTGCGTATTGTTCATCTAAACATCAGGAGCCTTCCTCATAACTTAACAGAACTTTAGGCTTGGGCTACTCAATATAACCCTGACATCTTATGTCTGTCTGAAACCTGGCTCAAAACCTCCATCCTTGATCACCTGTGCATGTTACCAAATTACAATATACTCTAGCAAGATAGGCCCACATCTAAACGTGGTGGTGGTGGTGTTGCAATCCTCTTTAAACCCCACCTCTCAATACACCTTAATGTCTCTCTCACCCTCTCTCACTGTGAAGCTTTTCATGCCACCCTACAAATAAGCTCGAAGAAACTGCACATAGTGTGCACATATAACCCTCTTATTGGTAGCATTACTGGTCTCAAGGAACTCCTATGCCAGGTGGACAAAGCCGTTGGATGTAAAGGGATCCTCATAATGGGAGATCTAAACCTTAACTGGACTAGTAAAGCTGGTCAGTCCCTCCACACCATTGTCCATGGCCATAACCTCCACCAAGTAATCACTGACCCTATAATGGTTATGGCCCCCCCCTCGTTCCAGTACACTAATTGATTGAGCCCTTACAAACTATGTCAACAGTATAGTGGTTTCTGGTACCCTAGCAGATGCTATAAGTTATCACTCCCCAATTTTCTGCATCTGGCACTCTGCAAGACCACCGTCTCCCCCCTCCAAAACTTATCACCTTCTGCAATCTGGCCAATCTTAATCCGGCACATTTTATGCATGATGTTTCAATGATTAACTGGTCTCCCATCTTTGCCTCCTCAAATGCTCAATCAGCCCTTGACTACTTTCTTACAAAGTTTGGATGTCTCCAGGATATCCATGCTCCCTGAGTCACACGTTGTATATGGGATACACAGACTAAGTGGCTCACCAAAGATCTTCTTACTCAACTCAGGGCAAGGGATAAAAGATGGTGGCACTTCAAGGCCTCAACACTACAGGCAGATTATAACGACGATTATAGAGCTCAGAGAAATTCCTGCAAAATGAATGTTCACCTCGCTAAAAGCTCACTCTGCAAGGACCTATTAATGAAATCTGCTGGTGACGCCATAAAATTCTGGTCTCTCATAAAACTCTCCTTGTAGCCAATAAAGCATCCACTACTAATGACATGCTGCTAAACAGCATGCATTTTAATAATCCTGTAACCATAGCCAACGCACTAAACAGCCATTTTTCTGACCTATCTGGCTACTCTGCCTCTTTCCTCTCTGGTCTGCCAATTTCTAGTTCCGTCGACACAGAACTGGCACTTTCTTATCCACCATTCTGGTTTCAGACAAGTCCTAAAGCTGCTACTCTCCATCTCTGATAGCACTAGCTCAGGTGCTGATGGACTGGAACCCCAGCTACTGAAAGTCGCTGCCCCTCTGATTTCCTCCCCTTTAACTGAAATTTTTAACTTATAAATATGTCACGGCATAGTTCCCGACATCTGGAAGCTAGCCAGAATTACTCCCATCCTTAAGAAAGGTGATCCTAAAGACATGTCTAACTAACGACCTATTTCCATTCTCCCCATGCTCAGTAAAATCCTTGAAAAATTAGTGGCTACCCAAACTATAGCATACCTTCAGGAGCACAACCTCCTCTCAGATTCCCAGCATGGCTTCTGCAAATGCCACAGTTCTTCCAGTGCCATTCTAAAACTTACTAATGACATCTATGCTGCTATGGAATCCGGTCTTTTGACAGGTGTTATCTTCATTGACTTAACCAAGGCATTTGACCTTGTTAACCATACCCTTCTCCTAACAAAACTCCACTCTTTTGGTTTCTCCACTGAAACAGTTGCCTGGTTTAATAGTTATCTATCCAACTGGATGCAGGCTGTAGCTTTTAACTCAGCCAGGTCAAATCTTTCTCCTATACACATGGAGGTTCCTCAAGGCTCCATACTTGGCCCGCTACTTTTCTCTATTTTTATAAATCACCTCCCATCATTTGCCCCAGCCTGCTTGACATTGCTGTATGCAGATTACCTTGTTATTTACTGCAGTGGTAGTAGTACTGTGGATATTAACCACTCCCTAGCTGTTGACTTCTTAAGCATTCAATCCTGCCTAACAGAAATTAACCTTGCTCTTAATGCTAGCAAAACTCACTCCATACTTTTCAGCTCTCCAGCTAGACTCAAAGCAAATCACAATGCCCTCCAAATATCTAGTGCAAATGGTTCCCCAGTAGTCACAACTAGCTCCCTCAAATATCTGGGCATTCTCCTTGATGAATCGCTGGATTTTGACCTCCATATCACCACCACCTGCAAATCTGTTAATGCTAAAATTGGAGATGCCTACCATACTAGTTATGCCCTAACACCATCAGACAGGTTTGCTGTAGCTCAAGGCCTACTGCTCCCAGCCCTGGCTTATGGTTCAGTCACCTACCTAGGGGCATCTAAGACCTCCCTTCATAAATGGGACACTACCTATAATAACATCTGCCGCTATGCCTCTGCATCACCACAGTTCAAACATCGTCAGCTTTATGTTGACCTAAAATGGGCCAGCCCTGCTGCTCACCGGCTTCAGTCCTATGGCTCTCTAATTGATGGTATAATTAGATCAGGCCTCCCCCAGTCCCTCGCCTCCTTACTACACTCTCATACTCCCTCCTATGGTCTCCGATCTAATGGCCATGCCCCTCTCTCCATCTCTAGATGCAAAACCACTATGGGTACTTGTGCTTTCTTTTATATGGTCCCTAAGTACTGGAATTCCATCCCTCAAACTAATCACCAAGCCGCTACTCATGCTGGATTCAAGAAGCTCCACTGTGAACATCTATTTGCTTCAAATCCTTTTACTTGCTTCCATCGTCCTTAGCTTATTCATTCCTTCCATCCTCACACAAGTCCTTCCTGCATTCTCCTCCTTACCCTTCCCCTGCACACCTTCATCCTTCACACCTCCATTCTCCCTGTTCCTACCACACCATCCTCCTCCTCTTTTTACTTCTCTACGTTTTTGGCCTCGTGATGACACTTACTGTATTTTGTACTCTCCGGTTAGTACCTATACTGACTTGTTGGCACTTGTTTATAAATTTGTTGATATTTTTTCTAACTGTTCTGTGTATAAATTTTGTCATTGTTAACTCTATATATCACCCAGTTGCTAAATTGTTGTGTTCCTGACTATCCCTTTGTTTACTTCCTTGTGCTGCATCACATTGTACTGCTTATGTATTTTTTCTCTTGTATCCTCCTGGGTCATGCCTGAAAATAGACATCTCTATGCCTAATGCACCCACTTGGTCACCAAAAACAAATAAATAAATAAATAAATTATCACTACAGTACCTGACCCAGTTGTCCTAGCCAATATGCCCCTTGCTATAAAACCAGTTCATGAAATTGTCCAAGACTGTGTCTGGGTATTAATGTGTAAAATGGCTACCACTGCACCTTCAGTCACTTCACTACCCATCCAGCATTGTTTGTAAATCACTTTGGGATACAATGTGTATGAAAAGCACTATATAAATGCTGATTCGTATTATTATTATTATTATTTCCCGTGGAAAAACAAGTCACGACAAGCATATTTTTGATTTCCGAGAAAGTATGAACTCTGGCATTGGACTACACAAGAACTTTGCTACACACAAGTGGTAGATCTAGGGGTGGTGAAGGGTGTGGCTGCACCCTTCACCCATTCTAACTTACTTCTTGCTGCTGCTGCATTTCACTTTGTTGAAGAAGTCTGATTTATCGACTGAGCAAATGTTTACATTCAAAGCTATGGATTACAGTTGTTGGTTTTGTCAAAAACGTACTAAACTAGAATAATAGCAGACAATGTGAAGGTTTAATAAACATGTTAAAAAGTGCATATCAAGTATGCACACCACCCCAACACCCTCTGTTGTAACATTCTTGTTCCAACATAACCACCAGATTATTTAAGATTTGTACTGCACTGTGGTTTGCCAAAGAGAAAGTCGGTTGGATTAAAACACAATAACAGCATGTTAAAGTAAACAAGATGAACAGAGCCATAGCCTAACATGTGTATTGATCAAAATAGTGCATATAGTTTTGACCATTTGGTCAAACAATTTTACACAAAAGGGAAAAAATAACTAGTTAGCACTATAAAGAGCCATGTAGCTCTCTGACTCTGGCTCCAATTATGTCATCACTTAACACGTTTGGCAGGCATTTTAGGAAGCAGGTAAGGATGTTTGTTTGAAATTGGAAGGCTGATTTTACATTTTTCAAATGCGTTGGAACTGCATTTAGGTAAATTATATAAATGTAGTTTTAGCATTAATGAATACATCAGCCTTTCCTTTAGTCCCCTATGGAGTCAGATTTTTTAATAGTTTGTTGTTGAAATGTTGTTTAGGTATCTTTTAATATAAGGATAGATAAGTCAGAGAGAGAGAGAATGATCTGTTTGTGAAAAATGGTTTCCTACTGGTGTACTGCTAATCTTGTTTACTATTGTGTGTCTGTGGTTGTTCATCCTGGTTTTTATTTTATTTATTTTTATTTATTTACTGTAAATTAGGAATTACAAACCTTTGAGTCAAAGACTCTTTTGCAAAGGCTCCATGTCGGTTACAGAGGGTGGAGGGGGGAACACGAGTTGGGGGAAGACAGACGGAACAAGGAAAATTATATACAAGCAAAAATTATATACAGATTTATGTACAATCACATTTTTAGTAACATTAGCTCTCCGGTGGTTACAGAGGGTGGAGAGACATATGACATTTTTTGTAACATTAGCTCTCCAGTGATTACAGAGGGTGGAGAGACATATGACAATAAAGGCAAAGGAAGGCAACTTTCAATACATAATAAAAAAGTGGTATTACTGAATTCATTGTTGGCATGATAGCAGAGAGACTTTATTTTTTTGTCTGGTTGGGGCAAGTAGGAGACATACCTGCGACCCATAGGTTGAGCATGGGGGGGTTTAGATAGGCCTGAGGGGAATCGGTGTGGGTGTGTGGGGGAAGGGAGAGAAGACAGGTAGGCCAACATAGCATTCACATTTAGAGCTATCCAATAGGAAGGTTTTTAGGCCTGCTTTGAAGAGTTGGATGCTGCGGGATTGGGAGAGGGAAGGTGGAAGAGTGTTTAGCCAATTGGGGGCACGGTAGCAGAGGGATATCTGCACAAGGGACGTTCGACATGGGGGAACCAAGAAGGGTGTGGAAGCCATGAGTCTGGTAATACACCTGAGAGGGGCCAGTTTGATGATGGGGTGAAGGGCAGTTGGCGCTAGCTGGAGGTGGATCTTTTTTGCTTGAATGCAGGTGTGGTACTTGAGTCTTTGATGGAAATTAAGCAAGCCAGTCAGTTTGTATAGGTCGCAAGTGTGGGTGAGTCTGTCACAACCCTAGACAAGGTGACATGCTTTGTTCAGCGCAGTGGTTATGCAGTTTAGGGTGGAGTTATCAGCAGTGCCATAGATTACATTCCCATAATCGATTCGGGAGAGGATGGAGGATGTGACAGCTATCTGCATGGCATGTGCGGGCAGACTGTTTTTGATTCTGTAGAGGGTACCCACTCTTGAGTTGATTGCTGCCGAGAGGAGGCGTACATATCTGTGGTAGGAGAAGGAGGTATCCAGGGTGACCCCCAGGTATTTGAAGTGTTTGACATGCTCCAGCAGGGAACCATCCACGTTGGAAATGTGAAGAGCCATCTGGCTGTGCAGAGTTTGGCGGTGAGCAAAGGTCATGGCCTTGGTTTTGGAATAATTAATGATCAGCCGGTGGTCAGCGAACCAACTTTCCAGCTCCCTGAAGTATTCCTGGAGGGTGTGCTGGAGTGCGTACGGTTGGGGGTGTTTCCAGTAGAGAACCGCATCATCGGCATAGAGTAAGAGATGACCGCTGCAGGCTTTGGGGAGAGAATTAAGGAAGAGACTAAAAAGCAGTGGGCCTAAGATTGATCCCTGTGGAACACCGGAGCGAACAGGCTTGGGAGTGGAGATGGTGGAGTTTATTCTTACTTGCTGCGAGTGTTCTGTGAGGTAGTCCTTTAGCCAGGCAGCGGCCTCGGAGACTACATTTAGTTGCGGCAGGACTTGAAGGAGTAATTTGTGGCTGACTGTGTCGAAGGACTTAGTTAAGTCTATAAAGATAGCCCCTGCAAGTGACCCTTGGTTGAGCGCCTCATGGATGAACATTGTGAGCTCAGCGAGAGCCATGATGGTGTTGTGGCCAGCTCTGAACCCATGCTGTTCCTTGCTGAGTAGGTTGTGTTTTGTTAGATGCTCAGTAAGCTGGGCTGAGACTATTTTTTCTAGGGCTTTGGAGAGAGGAGGGAGTATAGAGATTGGTCTATAATTCCGGGGGAGGGTGGGATCACCGCTCTTTAAGATAGGGGAGATCACGGCTTTTTTCCAGGTAGAGGGGAATTGACCGAGGCAAAGCGAGAGGTTTAGGATTTGTGTGAGATGGGTTATGGTGACATCAAGGGTAAGCCTTATGAGTTTTAGGTCCAGGGAGTCATTGCTGAAGCGAGTGTTAGCGATTGCTTTGGAGATGTAGCATTTGGCTAAGGAGCAGGGGATGGTATGGAACCAGAAAGGGGGAAGGAGGTCTGTACTCACCATAAGAGGAGTAGAGGAGGGTTTGAGGGGTGGAAGAAGTTAGGCAGGAGGATATGTGAGAGGTCTGAGAAAGTTTCAATGAGGGCTTCAGTGATTTTAGCTGGATCTTGGGTAACGTCCCCATTCAGACTGAGTTGGGTAGGGGTGGGGGAACGTGATTTGCCACTAGTTTCATGTATGTTACTCCAGAACTTTCTGCCATCTCCCCAGGAGGAGGAGAGGGTGTGCTGATAGTAATCAGCCTTGGCCTGCCATGTGGCCCAGGTGCATTTATTTCGAGCCTCCCTATAGAGTCGTCTGTCCTGGGTGCGTTGGGAGTCTATGGCCCTGTGCCAGAGGTTGTCCCTGTGTTGCATGAGTTTTAGGAGGGAGGGTGTTATCCATATGAGACCTGGTTTTCACGACCTGCCTAGTGAGGGGAGCATATATATCCAGGCTTTGTTAAAGGTAGCTATAAAGTGGGCGAGAGCGGCATCAACTGATTGTGCATTATATAAAGGAAGCCAGTTACTATTGGCTAGGTATTCTTTGAGGTTATTAATGCCTCCTTTTTTGAGTTTTCGGTGCCATGTGGTTTTGGGTGGTGCAGTGGGCAGTGTGCCCGACCACCAGCAGATAACCGGGGAGTGGTCACTGATAGAGTCAGGGAGCACTGAGGCCTGGGTAATATTTTTTGGCCTGTTGGTAAAAATGAGATCTAATAGTGAGGATGTCCCAGTTCTTGTGTCGCACCTTGTTGGGGATGTGATAATTTGGGTGAGACCCATAGCCTGGGAAGCATCTTTAAAGACGGAGGAGGATGGGGATGCCCAGTCGATGTTGAAGTCACCCATTAATATGGTTTCATTAGTATTTGGGAGGTGTGAGACAGCATGAAGGATGGATTCAAATGCAGGTTTCTGGTTTCTCAGGGGGATATAGGCTGAGATGATGATGATTGTTTTAGAGCCCAATCTAATTTTGACTGCGAGAGTCTGGGCCCCATGTTCGGGGGGGTGTCAATGATGGTGGTGCAGAGTGTTGATTTAATGAATATTGCGCAGTCTCCACTTCGCTTACCAGATCTATCCGTCCTAAAGAGGTTATAGTTGCTTAGGGAAACAGCATCATTGGGGATTTTATTTGATAGCCAGGTTTCAGAGAGAGTTAGAATGTCTGGGGCATGTTGGGCAATCCAGCCCTGCAGTAGGGTGTGTTTTTTGGGAAGGCTACAAATATTAAGTGATGCTAGCAGTAGTCTTCCCTGTGGTTTGTTTGGGGAGGTTTTTGTTGAGGAGGGACCAGGGTTGGGGTGAATGTTTCCAGAAAGGAGGAGTAGAAGGAATATGCGTTGCAGCAGGGATAGCCTGGAGAGCTTAAGAGACTCATGCTGAGAATGCAATGGTGAATGTTTTATTTTTTTGTTGTGGGTGGGGACTGGTAAGCTAGAGATGTCGCCGGGAAGAAGGGAGGGAGCAATGGGGTGAAGTAGCAATATGTTTTTGTAGCTGCAAGGGGGCTGGGTTATAAGTTGGGGAAAAACTGTGGTACAGTGTTTACCCAGTTGAAGTGAAGGTGTGAACAAGGGTATAGGCAAGAAAAGGTAAGTTAGTACTAGTGGGCATTGGCTTGCAGCGTTGGGGTGACTGTGCGGCAATTATCAGAGAAAGCTAAGGGAACAGGGTTCGTGGTGGAGTCATGGGGTGGAGGAGCCACTGAGGGGGTTGATGAGCAAGGAGAGTGAGCCTGCTGGTCATTAGCATTGTAAATAGGATGTAATACATAGTGGGTCTAACCAAGTGAGAATGTGAGACAGCGGCCTCTAGGGCTGGATTTCTATAACCTGCAGCTGGAAAAGTGGGCTGATAGGTTTATTTTGCCTGTCACCTGACCTACTACAGGGTATATATTCAAGAGCCGAGCAAGGGTGGTGGTGGGGGCAGTGGGGAGCCGAATGCGTAGCATTCAGTGGGCTCTAACTGCTGAACTCCATTTTTTAGTTCCCTAATGCAGCTTTTCACATCTAAATTAACACAATAAACTGCTGAAATCCACTTTTGAGTTTTCACAACAGAGGCTGCGTTTGGCCGAGGAGACGAGCGGCAAGGCTGTGACCAGGCAGCGGTTGGAAAAGGCGCCAAAGACAGGTGGGCTGTTAAATTACCTGGGTCGGCTGGGCTTCTGGGAAGGGAGGGCTTCAAGACTGGCCCTCGCGACCTCCTTTCTCCATGGGGGAGGGGGGTGGTGTTCTGGGTTGGCTGGGCTTCTGGGCAGGGAGGGATTCAAGACTGGCCCTCGTGACCTCCTTTCTCCACGGGGGAAGGGGGTGGTGTTCTGGTTTACAGTGGTTGTCTAGTTTCCCCAATATAGCATCCATCTGTGCACTTCTTGCATTAAATTAGGTAAACCATGTTGCTGGATTGGCATTTGTAGGATCCATTGATTTGTATTGCGCTGCTTTGGTTTGTCTTGATGGTGGTCTGTATGCATATGTGTGTGCAGGTCTAACATCTTGTCATGTTGCATGGTGTTGTCCTTCTTGTTTCCTAGTTACTTTGATCAGTTGTGAGTTTGTTATGAATTATTATGTTTGAGAGGTTGGGGGGGCTGCTTATAGGCAATTACAGGTAGTTCAGAGAAGATGTCCTTCAGTATTTCATCTTCACTCAGCAAGGACTGCAGTTCTTTAATAATTTGATGGAGGGGGATTAGTATGGGCTATAAGTGACAACTAGAAGTGTGCGATCAGTTTGATCTTTTTGCCTGTATTCCAGCAGGTTTTCTCATGGTATTTGTATGGCCCATTCAAATTCTCTGTCACTTTGTCTTGGGGAGTGGCCCTGCTGGATCTGGGAATCCTGAAGTGAGGAGAGCTATATGTCTCTTGTTCTCTCATCAGAGCAGATTCAATTATATCGAATTACCTGGATGTAGATTACAGATTTATTTGTATGCCTAGAATGGAAGCTGGAATAATGAAGGTAGCGATGTTTGTCAGTGGGTTTTCTGTAAAGGGCAGTTTGTATATGTACATCATTGGTGATACTGACTGTGGTATCTAGAAAATGTATAAAACATGATGGAACTTTTTGAGGGAGTCTTCACCTTCTGTCCAAATCAGGAATATGCCATCTATATACGAGATAGATTGATGGTTTATAGGGGTGCTGTTTTAAAACAAAAATCTTCTTCTATGGATGCCATGAGGAGGCTGGCATATTGTGGTGTCATTTTTGTGCCTATGGCTGTCCCCATGATCTGCAAAAAGTGCTTGCCATTAAAAGTGAAATTGTGTGTCAGAATGAATTTTATCAGTTTGCTGATAGTGATTCCAGGAATGTCTCTTGCAGATGTGTTGTCCTGTAAAACATTATGACATGCTGATATGCCATCTTTTTTTGTTTCCAAACAAGCCCACTCCAGGGACATTCTATATGCTTCCTAATGTACACAAACCCAGGAATCCAGGATGACCCATCATCTCTGGGATTTACACATCCAATGAGAACATTTCAGGACTCACTGAATCCATTTTAAAACCCCTAGTAAGAGCTACTAGCAGTTTTATTCAGTACTAATGGTGGGCAAAGTGGCCTCAATTCACTTTGTGAAGCGTTTCGCAGAGTGAAGTCGAATTTGTGAAGTGCTCCGCGGTGCAAAGCAGAGTAATTCGCATCATAATGGGTAACTCCAAGTCCATTGAAAACAATGACTTCACATTACTCTGCCTTCCCCAAACCACCACTCCACCAATTTTAAGGTGAAGTACATAGAAAGCAATGAACTTCACTTCACTTCGCCTTGTTTTAAGCTCCAAAGGTGAATTTTGCAATGATTCATGGGATTTCAGGTCACATGGGCTCTAGATTGTTCTGCACAGTCTCAGTTCAGGGTAGTGTATGTAGGAAGCTATAGGAGACAGTCTGCTGTGAGAGCTCTCTGTGATTCAAACCTTCTAAAAGTTGTTAAAAAAAGCCTTTTTGAGTCTTTTTTTTTGCTGAAACTTTAGTTCATCGATTGTAGGAAACCCTCCATTGCTCATATCATCAAGCACTTTTTGCTTATGCATGGATTTTGAATGTCAATGTTCAACATTCAGTTTGTGTACTGAGAGATGGTGGAAGTGTGCTTTGGGGAGGGGGCATATCTGTGGTGTATATAGACTTATGTTGGAGAAATATGGAGTTCTTTGTTTTTTGGTAATATTTTTCTTGTATAACTGACTGTGTTAATGTACACACAGTAATATTTTCACTAATTGTTGACATTTTTTGCTGATTGTGTGTGTTGTGGACCTGGTGCAGCAGTGCATAATTTCAGTTTTTTTTAAATACGTGGTATATTACTGAAGTTTTCAATTTGCTACACGTTACTTGTAGACAAATTGTATGAGTGAGTGTGTGTGAGGTGCATGACATCAAATAATACACCTTTAATTGTGCCACAGTGTAATTGCAGACACGGAAGTGTGAACCTGCTATCCACTGCACCTATGTGATTTTGTACTGCCATTGTGGTTTTGTACTGCCATAATCTGCAATCAGTGCACCCCCCCCCCCACTGGCAAAAGGTATTCCTTTCCAGATTGGATTATTTGTGACTTGAGAGCACCACTGGTTAGTTAAGGTGTTGTTGAACTTGTTGTGACTTTGCATCTGTATCTCTTGTTGAAGCCGCAGTTGTTTTTTTGACTTCACATCCAGTGTCCCCATCCCCCAACCAGAGTGAACATTCCAAAATGTAAATTTGTTTAGAATATTCTTGTTGATCCCCCAAAATGCCCTCAAAGAGATGAGCATGCAAAGCTGTTTCTCGCCATGGCACTGCTGCCAGTGGTAAGATTGTCTGTGGATGTGGTAGTACACAGTTGCAGAAGTGCAATGCTGATGTGAGGAAAGATATTTCTCCTTCAATATTTTTTACAGTGCAATCAGTAGCTTCACTTATAGTTGGAGGAGATGATGGTGTCCCAGCTGGTGGTGTTAGTGCAGTTGCTGGTGGTGGCATGAGTATTGCTACCTCAAGTTCCACTTCTGACCAGTTTACCATGTCCAGAACTATAGTGGAGTGTGAAGCAGTGCCAGTGAGTGACAGTGTAGATGATGTCATACTCCCCAATAACATCCCAGTAACTGAACATGAGGATTCTGATCATCATGTCATTGATAACACACAGTGTCATATTTCTTCCACCATGGTTCAGGTCATGCATTTGCCATGCAGTGATTCACAGTGTGGTGAAAAAATATTGGGTGATGGTGGTGTTGATGATGATGAATCTGATGATGATGATGATGATGTTTCTGTTGTTGCAATATGCTGTCCACATGCCAGCATCCAAGCAGAAGAGGTGGATGACATTGATGACTATGATGATGATGTCAGTGACCCCTGTTGGGAACCAGAGAAAAAGAAATTCAAGGTGGCTGTGTCTGTTTGCATTACCCCCCCCAGTATAAATCTGTGATTTACCAGTTTCAGTTAATGATGATGATGACCCAATAATAATGATAGGTAGTCATGGTGGTCAGTTGCAGTCCAAATATGTCCTGCCTGAAAAATCATATAGCACCCCTCCCACTTCATGGCTTAAAAAAAGGAGTACAATAAGCAGCATCAGTGACATGTTAAAACTAAAGTATCACAATCCCTTGTTTGGGATTTTTTTATGCAAGATACAAATAATGAGTCAGTTGCAATCTGCCAGGTTTGCCAGGCACGTGTGAGGTGAGGTAAACAGGGGAACCATCTGGGCACAGGGAGACAGCATACACAGCTTATGAACAGGCACATGGCACTCTGGACCCAGCACAAGATGGCAGCTAATACCTATACCACAGTGGGGCATTCACCCTCGTCATCACCCATAACGAGCACGTTATCCCCTTCTATGACTGTAACATCAAGTAGAAAATTAAATGTGTGCAGTAGTGATGAAATAACAGCAGAGGATTACTACAGGCATGATGAGGTGGAGGAGCATAATGATTTTAAAATGTTGTCCAGTGGTGGTGAGTTGTGGTGGTGGTCAATGCAGTATGTCTAGTGCAGGTGGTACATCAACCCCTGTTGGTAAATCTGGGACAATAACTTCATTTCTGGGTTTGTCATCACCTGTGCAACCATCTTCATCATACGTCCACAATCCACCCCGTTAATGCGCAGAGTAGAACCATTTGTCATCACACCCCATGTAAAACGTATAAGTCAGCCCATGTTACAGAGTGTTTTTGCGCATAAGCTGAAGCACCTACCCAATCATACAGTGTCACATGAACTTAATGCTGCTGTAGGTGAAATGCTGGCAATTGATCTTTTGCCCTTCTCCTTTGTGGAGAATTCTGGGTTCTGGCTGTTTGCTACACGTGCCTGTCCAAAAGGGAAAGTGCCATCCAGGACATACTTTTCCACCCATGCTGTCCCCTAGTTGTACCGTACTGTCTGACTCTGTAAGACATGCCTTTTGACATTCCTCCTCTCCATTTATCCATTTAAGTATGGCTATGTGAACAAGTGGCAAAACAGCAGTTCATATTTGTGTATAACTGCACATTGGGCATAGGTTCCTGGTGTTGTTTGTGCTGTTGATAGTGTGAATAATCAGTGTAGTAAGGTGGAGTGTCATGGTAGCAATCTTCCAGGAATTTAACAGCATGCAACGATTGATATTTGCAATGTGACCTGTTCACACACTGGTGAAAACATGTTGGACTTGGTACTGACTGAAACTGACAAGTGGCTGAACCCCCGGTCCCTGAGAGCTGGGTTCATAGCAAGTGACAATGGGTCAAATGTGGTGAAATGCATCAGAAATTGTGGCTCTTTTTGTGTTCCATGCATGGCCCACTGTTTAAATCTTGTGGTGCAGGAGTTTCTGCAGCCCCCTGATATAAAGGAAATGCTAACAGTTGCATGCCATATCTGTTCTCACTTTTCACACTCTGCAAAGGCCCGTGACCAACTTCGGCAGTTGCAGATCTGAAACAGCCTCCCACTGTACTGCTTGAAGCTGGAAGCTGTCACCCAGTGGAACTCCACCTTATACATGGCAGAGAGGTTGTATGAACAGTACAAAGCCATCTCAGAATATGTTGTCATGCACACTAGCCATGACAGTTCCGGGGCCTCCATGTCTATGACAACTGAATAGTAGTGCCTCATGGACTCTGTAATAACAATCTTGAGGCCTTTTCAACATGCCACATAGGCAGTGAGTGGCAAGTCTGCCTCCATTAGCCAATCAATTTCATTGTCGTGGGTGCTAAGGCAGACATTGGTGAATTTACAGCATAGCCTTGATGTTGCCGGAGACAGTGCTAGCAGTGTGTTGCTGAAACACATACTGACAATATTCGACCAGAATCATCACATCTTGAGCATTCAGCATAGTGACAACTTTGCAACAGCAACAATGCTGAACCCATGATACACACGTGGAATTGCCTCAGTACTGTAGGGCTGGCCTAAACAGGTAAAAACTGTCAGTGGGCAACTGGTGTGCCTGGTTCATGGGGCACAGACGTCACGTGCCGAGGTCAGCAAACCTTAGCAGCATAATCAGGCTGAAGGTGAACCTGGAGAAGTAGTATCAAGCATATCCTGTAAGGGGAAGGGGACTGCAGTTCCAGGTGGTTTGTCATCAAAAGCAGTTGGCGTTAACCCACTTTGGAAGGCTTTGTTCCAAGTGGGGATTGGTGGCATAAATGATTCTGGAGAAGCGGATGATGCATCAGCCACTGGACTTATTGCAGAACAGTGAATGGTTGAGTCATTTTTGTCTAAAAACAGGCATCTATCAATCACTGATGATCCCCTTTTATACTGGAGTGGAAAGGTCAATGAATGGCCAAAGCTGACCGCTGTGGCACTGACGTACCTGACATGACCACCCTCCACTGTGAGTTTCGAGAGGGTATTCAGCTCAGCAGGTGCAATAGCTTGGGATCATCAAACAAACCTCTCTCCTGCAAATGTCAGTTTGCTGACATTCATAAAAATGAATGAGAGGCACATACCAGCTCAGACTGCAACCTCAGTATTTGTACCCCAGCATAGTCATGGCTTTGCTGATATTGTAGAAAGGGACAATCCTGGTGGCACTGCCAACATGAAATGGCCTACCACTGATGTAGATGATAACACAATGGAGAAAGAATTTCCCAGTGGTCAAAATTCAGACACAGAAGACCATGAGGGCAGCTTTCTTTATTAGGATGATGATGAATGGTGATGTGGTTAATGCTGGCAGGTTTTAATTTAAGTGATTAAAAGGCTGTCATATTTCTTGTATAATACATGTTTTCTTTTTCATAAAGTTAAATCAGTGTCCCACTCACAGTAACTCAAATTCCATATGCCACGTCACATTTATAGCACAGAGCACAGTATATCCTGGCCCGTGGACTACCACCACCATAAGACTGCTGTTACCTGTTAGCCACTGCCACCATAGGGATTGTGACCGTGTGTCTCCATGGACTACCACCACCATAAGACCACTGTTCACCACTGCCAACAATAGGGAATGTGACCGTTTGTCCCTCTGGACTACCACCACCATAAGACCACTGTTCGCCATTGCCACCATAGGGAATGTGACCGTATGTTCCCCTGGACTACCACCAGCATAAGACTGCTGTTAGCCACTGCCATCACCACCAGATGCAGGAAGATGTGAGTGGCAATGTCATCATATGCCTCAGCTATGACCACCACCACCCACCACCACCATTGTGACAATGTTTTCCATTACATGTCTTGACCATACCAAGGCAGCGGGAGTCGAACAGGAGACCACATCCATCAGCCACAGGTTCAAGACTTCTTACTAGTAAAACTATAATGTGAACATGTGTCTAATGTTTTTCATGCTATTCAACATCCTTTAGCTGTGTGTTTTGTTTTCTGTTGCTTTTCTGAGCTGCAATGGTCAAACACATATGGTCAACTTATTTTGTTTTTTTACAGGTTAACAACAAAGGACTGTCCTTCACTGAAGGTCTGTATCAATGGTTCAGCAGCAGTACTGTCTACAGGAATCTATGGGAAATCCATTTCCAATCCATACTGGTAAGTATATACATTTTATTTCATCTGTTCCTTTTTTTCATAAGAGTACAAAAAATACGACTGATGATTCATAAACTAGATGACACGTATATTGCAAAAATATTTCTGCAACATATCATGCACTGTATTTTAAATTTGTAGCTCTGCAGCCATAACAGTGTTGATCAAGTTGGACCCTGGTTGTGTTACTTGACAAGATGTGGTTTTGAAATGTAACTTGAGTTGAGATGCAGGGACACTGACACAGTGTATTTCTTATAGCCTGGTACTGAATTAAATTTTGATCTGAAGATTGCAGTGGGACAGCTTGCCATCTGTGTTAATCCAGATACCTGTTGTGGAACAGCCAAGGCTTAAACATAATGTCTTACTGCTGCAATCAAGTTGTAATAAGTCCTTCATTTCTTTTTTTTTAGGAAATTTCCAGATGCTTTTTGGTGTAATAGTTACCTAATCCAAAGAACTTCTTTAACATCATGCCCCCCCCCCGAGCTGGGGCAAACATGCAACATGAAGAAGTCTTTTGAATTGATGAGAACAATCACCATCATTACTGGACTGGAGAAGCATGCAGACCAAATCTGTGAAGAAGTAACCAAATAATAAACCATTAATGAGACCAATTTGCAAGTATGCTCCCTCCAAAAAAATACTTTCCTTCATTTGCTTGAGACTATTCCATTTCCAATACCAATTTCTCATCAAGCACAGGAATGTGCACACCAACAGTATGTGACCTGTGATACTAAACAATACAGTGAGTACATGTATATACATGTCAAACCCCCACCTAGAAAATACATACATATATATATATATATATATATATATATATATTCACCAAGGCTACTATTAGTGCACTCACAAAGGGCACCCTTCCATCCAGTTGAGGTGATCACATCGCATTCACAGAACACTTTGAACAAGCAACAGTTCTCTCACTGTCATCATTTGTGCCAGAACACTGAATGGTCAGTCATGTCATGATATCCCTCCTTCACACAGTTTGGCAAGACACTATGCAACATGACATCATCATCACAGTATGTTAATTTTCTGGACACAAGGCAGTTGCATTTTGGGGATGCAGAAAAATTCTGGGGACTCTGTTTGACCACTGTGTGCATGAGCGACTGCGCAATAAATTCTGGGGGACTTTGCATGTGGTGCACCACTCCCATTTCACTTCGTCAGCACTTGGGAATTTTCTGGGCACAAGACAGTTGCATTTTGGGGATACAGAAAAATTATGAGGACTCTGTGTCAACACTGTGCACATGAGTGACTGTGTAATACAGTCTGGGAGACTTTGCATGTGGTGTACTGCCCCCATTTCACTTCATCAGCACTTGGGAATTTTCTGGACACAAGACAGTAGCATTTTGTGTGTTGTGAGCACATAATATCATAATTAAATGATAAATTAAAGCAGCTGGGCAACAATGTGGTGAACATTTTGACCTATACTATTTTATGCTATTTTAGATTGCCAGTCACTTACCTCCTGACTTGTATGCTACCTTTCTTTTCACAATTTGTGCCTGCTTTAGTACTTTTTCTCATGTCTGAAAAAAATTAAAGGTGCACTCCTTTTAATATGGCTCAGACCAGGTTTTCATCAATATTTGCAGCTGTTTTTGAGCAAATATTGCTCTATGAGGACAGAAAACACTGTTTGCTGCATAATTGTTAATTGTAGTCACAATAGAAGTGATATATAAACAACTGATGGACAGAAACAGTAGAAAATACTGATGAAGACCTGATCTGCACTGTATTAAAAGGAGTGCTCCTTTTATTATTTCAGACATGAAAACAGTAGTAAAGCAGACTCAAATACTGGAAAGAATGGTATCATACAAGTCAGGAGGTAAGTAAAGTGGCAATGTAAAATAGCATAAAAAAGTATAGGCCAAAATTTTCACCAGATTGTTGCACTGCTGCTTTAATGTCTATTTCAAAAAATAAATATTTCTGGAGCCTCAGTAATGTGTATTTTGTGTCGGGACTTGTGAAGTGTCTGTCAAAAAGCATGACTGAGCAGTGCAAGTATGCTGTGCTAAACTGCATGTGTTCCGTCAGTGTTCTTTTCTGGGTGAGCAGACATTGTCCAGCTTCATGCAAACATATATATGATGTGACTTGTTGCAGTATGTAAAGAATAAAGATAAGAAACAATATATGACATATATTTAATTTGTCCCATCAGCACTGGCGGAGTAAGTGATATGATATTTTTTCAGAGGTCTCAGGCCACTGTGCACCTCAGTTACTCACAGTACACACATGATATGATAATAGCACAAAAAATGCATGCTCTCCTAAAAGTCATGTGTGCAGTATGTGACTAAGGTTCATTGTGGCCAGATACCTCTGAAAAAATATCATATCACTTAGTCCACTGATGATGATGATGGTGACAATAAAATATACATTATATATTCTTCTATTTTTTATACCGTAAACACTGCAACAAGTCAGCATATATATGTTTGCAAGAAGCTGGACAATGTCTGAAGTCACACACACACAGGAAACAACACTGACTGCACACATGCAATTTAACACATTATGCTTGCACTGCTCAGTCCTGTTTTTCCACAATCACTCCACAACAGAAAGTAAACATTGCTGAGGCACCAGATTATAGTAACAGGGCAATAAGGAGTATGTATGTATGTGTATGTATATATTTAAACTACCACTGTGGCCTTCCCTCTCTCTGTTATTAAACAAAAGACAAAACAGTACAGCGGTGCGGGGGAAGGGGTGCTGCAAATAAAAAGCTATTGGAGGATCCCCTGCTGGTCCAGAAGCAGATGGATCATTGACACAATCTGTAACTGGTGTCACTCTATCTGCTTCAACTGCTGCTGGACAGTACCCACCCTCTCATTATTTTCTTCTACCAGGCCCACAAAAACTCAATGTCTGCTTGAGTTTCAGGCATTGTGAGGTCCACTGATGGTGGTTCACCAGGTAGTGGTGATGGTGAGGGTGTTGCTGGTGGCAGTGGTGGAGCAGCTTCTGCTGTGGCCCTTCTCCTGCTGTGGTGACCCACAACAGTAGCACCCTATGGCACTGCAACAGAAGGGCCAGCAGGTGGAGGCCTGGCCTGTTCTGTGGCAGCCTGCCACTCCGCCTTGTAGTGGTTCAACATATGGGTGTGCTGGCCCCCAGTCCCCAGATGTGTCCCCTGGGGCCACGGTACACCTCCACCCCCACAAAGTCTGCATATGACAAGGCTGCTGTTCTCCCCAACACAGTTGAAAAACTGCCAAACTGGGGAGCTGTGGGGGTGGACCAGGCACAGGAGGGACAGATGCAGTGCTGGCAGCATGGTCATGGTGAAGCTTGACCTGCTACTCTGGAGGTGGTGCTGCTGGAGCTCCTGCAGCTGCCACTGGTGGTAGTGGTGGACTTGGTGGTCATGGTGGTGCTGCTGCTTCTGGAGGGGGGGAGGACCAAAGACCTTTGAGTGGTCCAACACCACCCAGCCATACCCTCCACACATACATCCTTTCCCTTCTGCCAGCAATGCTGTCATGTGGCTCCACTGCCCCTGGCACAGTCTCATGCATTCCCTCCAAGTCCTGACTTGGATGGTACAGATCGTGTCCCTGCTTCATTTCAAAAGAATCCCTACTTCCATCTTCAACTAGCAACGCCATCACCAATGACTTCACACACACTACACAGCACAGAACACACACTCACACAGCACAGACACACACACAGTCTCACACACACACACACACACACACACACACACAAAACTTATAAAACAAAGAAATCAGTCCCCACAAGAAAAACTGAATTGCCAAAACTGTATAAAAAATTAAAAAACAACCAAACAATTAGCTTTTAAAAAAGCTTTTTGGTTTGATCACATTTAACAACAACAATCCTCTCTACTCTCCTTCTACAAATGCCTTCACTCTGTTACTCAGCACAGGAGAAAGTGAAAGTATCTGCTTGTATGACTCACTTCCTTCCTGCCTGGCTAAAGCATGAGACTTACAGACATGTAAGACATGTGATGTGTGGGGGGCTGCCTATATTGTTGTCACTTCTCCTTACTTCATGTTAAGGCAAAATGACAACACAAAGTCATAATAACATGGTGAAGTGAGCACTTTGCAATGGTCACTTCTTGCCGCGATATGAGAACACAAAGTGGCCACTTTGTGTTCACTTCACCAGCAGATTTTAATTTTGCTGCATCTCTATTCAGGACAACACAGATTTCCTCAGGAAACTAAAGCAAACTGGACAACTACCACTCAACACTATCCTCGCTACAATGGATGTCACTGTCCTCTACACTACTATCCCACATGGTGATGGCATATCAGCATGTCAGACATTTTTACAGGACAACACATCTGCAAGAGCCATTCCAGGAACCACCATCAGCACCCTGATAAAATTCATTCTGACACACAACAATGTCACTTTTAACGACAAGCACTTTTTGCAGATCATGGGGATAGCCATGGACACAATGTTTTTTCTCTTCTTTTTCTTATTATCTATTCTTTCTTGACTCTCTTACATTTTCCTTTCAGGCTAAGTTCTACTCAGCCCCTCCCCATATCACACTTCACTGTGTCTACTTACCTACTACTTTGTTTATTCAGGCCTTTGATGTTTTGTGTTATTTCATTCCTTCAAAGCTTCCTTTCATTTCTTAACATTCCCTACCTCCTACCTTTCCTGCTAACATCCTGTATCTCAAATCTTTCTTATCTATGCTCCTGTCTTGTCACCTTTTTAGCATCCTTTTATTTGTATATGCCCTGTTTCTATTATTGCCATCCCTCTCACCACCTTAGTTTTTCTCACACATCCTATTGTTTATCTCTCTGCTACATTTATGGACTCTTATATCAGGGATTAATTGCTCTGTGTACCTTTCTTTACTTCTGAGCTTCACACTGCCTTCTATTTTACCCTTCCTGTAAGTCTTTTCTACTGTTTTTATACATTGCTCCACAGTATATATAAATACTGCTTATGTTGCTTAGTTTTATCATTCACCTGAAGGAGGGACCAGTGAGGCCCCAAATGCTTGTGCAGAATTCCATCTATGTTCAAGACTGTTGTAGGTCCAAAAAAAGGTATCAAACTGTCCAGCATCTCCTGTTTTCCAAGGACCAATATGGCTAAAATCTCCTATTAGCAGCAGTCACCATCTGAATTGAAATGAAACAATGGTCAGTGGTTTCTATAAGCAAAATTGTATAAGTAAGTCATGCCAGTCAATCAGGCAGAAAGAAAAAATATCTCCTAGATGACAACTGTCCTTTCTGAAAAGTATGGCTGGGAGGGGATGACCCATAGTTGGCATTGTCCTTAAGTCTGGCAGTTTTATACAAAAAAGTTAGAAAATTAGAATTAGAATATAGTTTCTCAATTTTCCCTGTTTTGTCAGAAAGGGAAGGAATGCTATTATAGTCTCCACTGAAGATTACAGCTCTAGTAGTGAAAATATGAGGCTGAATAAGCTTAAACACTTCTATGTGGAAGAATTTTGTTTCAGGGGCATAAATATTCAAGAGACAAAATTCTTCATTATTGTAGTAATGTCCAGCATCAGGACTCTACCCAGGACTAGATCAAGCAATCTAGTTACTGAAACACCCAGCACGTTAAATAGGATGCTCAACCCAGAACACTGATCATTACCCAGTGAACAAAAGATGGACCTCCAAACCATTCTTTTGAAGCCTTATTAGTCTCCCTGATTGTGTGCTGTCTGGTATCCTGCAAAAAGTAAACATCAAAATTGAGATCTTTCAATACAGAAAAAGTAGTTTGCCTCTGTTTATCATTTTTAATACTATTAACATTTAGGGAGACAATGGAGGTGTTAAAGGTCATGTCCAATAATAGAAGTCATTTATCCAGTTTAGGCACTTTCTTCTGCCTGACTTTTCAGTTTCTAGACTGGGCGGAGTCAGAAGAAGCAGCTTCCTGTTCTGTAGAAGGATTCGGATGGGAGGAAGCCATGGAAGAGATGTCTAAGTCATACTCAATGTCAACCCATAATGTTTTTTTTCGATAGTAAAGCAAATCTATTCTTGAGTGGAATATCTTCATTTTTTTTTATTTTTCCGTAGGCTGACTCCTGATGTTCAGTCTATGAGTTGATCTTTGTTTCATAACAGTGGTAGACAGAGGGGGGCACATCTAGGACAAACATCACAACGTTGCAAGGATCTGACTGTGAGTGAATGCAGGAGCCAGAATATCCTGATCCATAGCAACCTCATCCAGAGCCACAGGGGGAACCTCAATGCCTTCTGAGAGAGTCCAAGGAAAGGGAGAATTTGGTGGAAGAGTAGGTGGAAGCAAAGTACTCTGGGGTAAATGTTGTAGAGGTGGAGTAAGCACCACTGTAGCCTCTTCAGTTTGCTGGGCCTCCGTAGGATGGTCAGTGGTCACCTCTTCAGAGTAACGTGGTCCTGCAGGTCTGATGAAGGACCTTTGCAGAACCCTGGTTACCACTTCCTCTTGATTCTCTTGTTCTGCAGCAGGTTTGCAGTGCAATGCCCAAGGACAGGTTTTATATGTAGGATGGCATTCATCGCACAAATTGCAACTCACTGGATTGTTGCAATTGAGGCCACCATGCCTGATCCCAGAGCACAAAAAACATTTGAGCTGATCATATGTATTATTTAGATGTATGTAGGAGCCACAATGAAAGCAGAACTTGGGCTGCCCTGCATAAAAGATAAAGCCCCTGTCCCGGCCCAGGTAAAAACAACTGGCAAGTGCTACAAAGTACCATTCAATTGTGATAAACAAACTCAGATGTGCCACTCCCAGTCTACATCTATTCCATGTCCATAATGGGTTCTGGCTGCCCTAGAACAGCAAATTTTTTCTTTTACTAGTAGAGAATATCCGTGATGCAAATCCCTTCATTTTTGAATAAAATGGTGATGATCTTGAATGTAGGCTTTGTAAGGGGGATCACTACAAAGGGCACCCATAGCAAAGTCACTTTTACATTGTGATAATAAATGTAAAACCTTTCCAAATCAGAGGCAGTCTTGAAGTTGACATCAAAACAGAATCACAGAGGTATGGATTAATGTGTAGCTTTCAGTAGCATGAAAGCCAATGTTATCTTTCAGAAAGCTTATGCCCTACTTGAAGTCTGTCAGGAAAGGCTTCCAAACCTCCCTTATATTTTAATCTCACAGTATGTCTCCTTTTAGCAGGTTTAAAGGGGGCATTGTGGGGTTTACCTTATTTGCCCTTTGGGCTCCTGCTCATTTCTCTTGCTCCTCCCATTGTCCTGCTGACTCACCATCAAAATCTCTGGGTCCTGTGTGGTCTCTAAACCTCCATCTGGCCCCTGCCTCAGTTCCCCCCTTGCAAATGTGGCTGGAGGAAAAAAGCTGCAGAACTGCCATGCTGCAGTTGCATGAATGTGCGAGTGGTAGGCTGCGCATGCACAGAAGAGCATTATGGTTTTCTGGCCATAATTGCAACTAATCAAATGCCTCTCCAACACTCCCAATCCCCAAAATGAGCTAGTTGGGGGTTGATGACATGTAGGAGGCACCAGAAGAGTGGCAAAATGTTTATTTTAAGACCACTAATGAGCGTTATATTTGGGGGTCATGAATTTTAATGATGAGGCCCCTATCAGTATTGATGAGTACTTGCCTAGTGCCTGGGGGGACAGTAAAATGGCAGTAGCAACAGTAAGGGCAAGGTATTTTATTTTATAATTCAGCAGCCAGATCACAAGGAGAAGGAGATGCTGTAATACTGTGGGGCAAAAATATTTATAAATGGCACTGTTTGGCTGCACCAGGGCTTTAAAGTGGGAACTCCATAAAAACTGCAATGGACTGTGTGCTGTGGAAGCCATGTTTGATCCTTTGACCCCAGAGACAGCCAGTCAGATTCCAAGGTGCCTAAAACTCAAAGAAATTACTTCTGGGAGAAGGTGTGAACCTTATTTTAAGCGCCTAAATCAATATCCAATCAATAATCAAAGGGACTTAATGTTTACTCATTTTCCTAATGGACAGCCAGTTTCAGCCAATCAGAGGCTGCCATTCCTGCAGTGAACCCTCGAGGACAGTTACAGCTTGGAGCAGTCTGGCTTAGGGAGTATTGTGAAATATCAAAACTCGGAATCCCGACACCCAGAATCCTGAGCCTGTCATCCTGACATTGCATTTGCCCAACAGATCACCATACTGACAGATATAACTCCAACTCACAAACTTGCAATGTCATGGAGTTGATTATATCATTTTAGGGGAAGCAGGGGGTGGAGCCCCCCCCCACCTATCTACAAAAAAGCCATAATGGTGGTGTTGGGTTTTCCACTGTCAGGATGGCGATCCATCCAACAAACACAATGTTGGGATGTCAGGCTCAGGTTCCAGGGTGTCGGGATTCTGAGTGTCGACACTGCATAAGTAATCCCTGGCTTGGGCTCTCAGCAAGACAGGAGGGCTCAGACTGTGTTGAGAGTCAAGTTTAGAAGTCAGCCTAAGGCTTCCTCAACCCAAAACTTGGAAAACTGCCTGTGTCCAGCACCTGGATGCCCAGGGGGAGAGCATTTTCTGCTGATTCCTGCATCATCCTGAGAAAGCCCTCAGCTTGGAGAAAGTGTTTGAACTGTTAGTCGGAAACTGCAGTTTGCCTAACTTGGCTTGAAGTTGAAGTCAGCAGTGGAAAGAAGTCTGCAAAGGCTCCTGTGCCAGGGAGCCAAAGAACCTTGTGAACTCCTGCTGTTTGAAATATGGGGCTTTCAGTTGAGAGACTGCATGCTACTCAGCCTGAAGCCACCCAGAGTTGTACACAGAAGTGTTTGTATTGAGGCTACTCTGGAGCCAGGTAAGGGACCAGTCAACCTTTACCAAGTGGGGTGCATTGGGATGCAGTTTCCATGGGTGCACACCTGAGTGCTAGGGTACTCTTGACACTTCTGGGGGAGTCGGATTATGGGGTTACTCCTTGGGTCTGGGCTTTTTGTGTGCTAGTAAACCCTGTTCAGGGCTCCTGCTCACCAGTGAAGAAGGTAACAAGTTGCCAGATCATGCACGCTGGCCAGAAAGTTCAAAGCTACTAGACAAACCTACCACTTCCAACAAGCCTACTGCAACCCATGTTGCTGCTCCGGGTCCCAGCTCTCCGGCCTGCTTTCACTCAAACCCTGTGAACTGGGACTTCAGAATTGTAAGTAAAGTAGGGCCTACCCTGCCCTGGGGAATTAGCCTAAAGTTGGTCACAAGTTTAAAGTTTGCAACAAGTTGTAGTTTGTTTAAATGTTCCTTCCAAGGGCCCCAACGCCGGCCAACCCAAGGCAATGATTAGGCCTGCACCTTAATCTGGATACCCAGTTAGACTGTAGGGACTCTGGTACCAGTGGGAAGGTGGTAAATCTTAATGTTTGCTATGGTTTGGAGGTTGGGCACAGTTACTGTTGCTTTATGTGTGTTTTGCCAGCTTATCCAGTACTGCAATTGACTTTTTCTTTGCTACCCCATTCCCCATTCCCTACAATAAAAGCATTACCATTGTTGCCATTAAAATTGTCTATGAGTACATTATTGTCTACAGTCATTAATTGCATGTGTTTTACTGTGTCATGATTTACAGTGGTATTCTGTGTGGGGGGTGACTGGAAATAGAGGTGGTTAGGAAGGTACAGCATCCCAGGGGGTTGTACTACACCAATATTTGGCCCACTATAATTTTACTGTTGGTGGATCCACCACGCTATTTATTCATAACTTTAGGAAAGAGCCCCAGATTGTCATCAGAACTGAACTCAGGCCCCTTAACCTGTATTGTAGCCATCAGGCAGGGGTAGTAGCCTGGTGTATATGGCACCCAGGTTACACATAAGTACAAGGATTTGTACCAGTCTCATGAGCTGCAGGCACCGAGGCAGCAGTAGAAGTCCCAACTGACAGAGCAACAGAGACAGCAGGAATAGGGATGGCAAAGTCACATACACAGGCAGAGTCCCAGCTGAAGTAGAAGGCAAGATGTCAGCCTGAGTGTCAAAAGCACCAGGAACAGTCATGTTAACATGGGCAGAAGGATTTTCAGCAACATCATCTATCCAGAATACCAGATTTTGTGGAAGGTCAAAGGCAGATGGCAGTACATCTGAAAAGGTACAATCCTGAGATGCAGAAGTTAGTTATGAAATTTTTCCCATGATCAGCAGCTGTAACAGATCTCAGAGACAGCTAAGGCTCCTGCACCTCATTCTTTTCCCATTCTGCCTGAGTAAGAGCATCTGTAATGTTAATACCAGTTACAAAGAGGTTGTCATCAAAATTTGGATGTGCAAGGGATGGGCCATGAGTGGAAGAGACTGGTAGATAATATAGGGGGTAGAATCAGCTAGACAACTTGCAACATTAACACCATCAGCAATCTCCAAAATTGCAGGCTCAGTCTGTAAGGCTAGCAGTGTAGGATGGTCTGAAGACACAGTTGCACTATCATTTGGTCACTCATGGGATTGAATGAAAGCGGCAGGGTTACCCTGTGGCAGGAGGCTAGATTCTACCAAAGAACAAGTTGGCAGTCCTGTCTGAACTGTTGCAGCTGAAGACAGTTCTCCCTCAGATGTAAGCACTAAACTCTGCAACGCGCTGGGTTGGACAGCCATAGAAACATTCACAGCATGAACAAATGAAGAAGAAGAAGCTGTGACAGTAACAGGAATGCTATTTTCATCAAGCTCCAGAGTGGTCTAGGTAGAAGGAATCAGGAAATCAATGGGGGCAATGGTATCTAGAGCTAGATGTCCAGTAGCAGTGAGAGTCAGTCTGGTTTTCACTCACTTTTTTCAATAGAAAGCATCTTGCATAGAATGCAACATGACAGCACTGTCAGTGGAAAACACAAATCCAATAGCAGCTGAAACATTATCAATACAATGTGTTTTTTTTAATTAAATAAACTTTATTGAATTTACAATAGTACCACATAATAACGGGACAACAATAAAAGGTAACAATAAACAACATCAAAGACAACCAAAACAACCCCCTCCCTCAACTCCATCCCCCTCCCACAGTAGAGCAACACCAATGAATCCAAAAGGATTTAAAGAATGGCAGGCAGGATGTAGATGACATGAACAATATACATTAATATCTACCTCTAAGGGTGCCTGAACCCAACTATAAAGTATATAAGGTGTGCAGCTTGACCCATATTTTGGCATCTCTAGGTAGGAGATTGTGTAAACTTGCAATCATCTTCTCAACTCTAAGATTGAGTAGGAGCTCCTGCAGCCATTTGGGAAAGGATGAAGATTGAGTTTCCTGCCAATGTCGGAGAACAATCTTCTTGATTGACAAGGCTATCATCGCCATATAATATCTATGTTCCTTGACTTCAATGGAGGAATAATCTCCAACCACACATATCTCTGTAGGGAAAAGCCCCTCAATTTCCAACAATGGGTTCACTCTCTGTTTAACAGCAGACCACAAGGATGCCACTTTGGGACATTCCCAAAATATATAATAGATTGTACAATTCAAAGTCCCACATCTTGTGCAAGGAGAGAAATCAACACTTCACATCTTAGCCAGTTTGATTGGGCTAAAGTATAGGTTGTTGAGGATATAAAACTGGGTGAGACACAAATGATCCTGAGTAATATAACTATCTTGCCATATCTTATGCCAGTTAAAGGAGAGATGTAGGAACTGAGAGTTACAATAATCAATAACATGTGTTGGAGGTTCAACAAATCCACTATCCATTGCTTCCTTAGAGTTCTGGGTGGGGATGGAAGCATATTCCTCCATCCAAACCATGATCACGCTGTCCTCTTTGTCCCCCTTCATAGCCAGAAATGGACAGCACCCCCCCACCTGAAGAGAGTAGGGGATTTACCCCAGTATTCTGGCCAAATTTTACTTCATTCACTAAAAATACCACTGACAACTTACTTTGATTAAATGTGTCAGTCTGCATCTGCATCCCACCCTCCAGGAATGAGGTTGAAAATAAGAAGACTTGCTTAACCCTCTTTTCCTGATGAACAAAAACTAATTAACTAAACTACACTATTTTTCTTTTCTGATATGTGCAGTAACCTGAGTCTTTCGAAATTGGGAGTCTTACAAATAAAATTGCCTTGCCTAGTCAGGTATTGTCAGGCCAGTTGAAATCTTTTCTAGTCTGTCCCATATCTTTTCATGATTTATTCCTGCATTGGATAACAAGTAAGTTGATGCATCTAATTTTGGATCACCTGTTAATTTCTGCAATCTCCATTTTGAATTAAGTTTACGTAATATAAAATCTCTTTGACCTCAAAAAAAGCAGTATTGGAGTTAGTGAGTTAAGATTAAAAGTACATTTCCTAATCTGTTGATCCCATATCTGCATTTTCCTCTTCTGATTGCTGAATCAGGAAGGGGAAAAAATGTATTATTGCCAAGTATAAATGATGGCATGGATTTGAAAGTGCCCTCCAAACTTTGAATGAATTGCTTTGCCACTTAACTACCCACTGCTCATTGACCTCCTTGTTGCTTCACTTTTCTTGACTACAGATTGTCTGTTCAAGCATGGCTGGAGATGTTGAAGTCATTGGGCTTGATTCTCAAAGAGGGATTTGATTGGTGCAAGCTGCACAAACAGCAGCTTGCGCCAAAGCCTGGTGCACCAGGGACCCTGCACCCAATTCTATATCGGACAGGGTCCCAGTGGTGAAGTCCCATGGCTTGTTGCAACCATGGCAGTATGCCAAACAGAAGGCACACTGGAAGGGTTAGCTGCAAGCCATGGGGTGGCCATTCACCACTCTAGCCCCATGTGGGCTATTGGCTACTCCGATTCCAGATCATGCCATGTTTAATTTTTTTATATATATATATATATATATATATATATATATATATATATATATATATATACACAAAATCACACATTCCCACACAATGCAAAGCATCAAGGGCTGCATATGCAAATCACCACAGAATGTTATGCTGGTTCAACTTTAGTAGTAATATATATATATATATATATATATATATATATATATATATATATATCAGTACCCCATCCCTAGTGGTCTAGTGGCCCTCCCTCCCCAAACCTGAAACCAACCATCACTGTACATAATATATAAGCCCCATGCCTGGTGGTCTAGTGGACCCCCACCCCCAGCAGGTGGTGCCCACCACCACCCCATTCTACAACCTTAGCCAGCAACTGGCACAGCCCTCCTGTCACCACCATGGCTGGCTGTTGACTGACCTGTCAGTGAGGCATACTGAGTAATACAATATGTGCTCATTGACTGACAGTTGGGCTGTCAAATCAGTGAGCACGTACGGCAATATACAGTATGCCTCACTGACAGGTCAGTTGGCAGCCAGCCATGGTGGTGAGAGGGGGGCTATGCCAATTACTGGGCCAGGTGTAAGATGGGGTGGTGGAGGTGGGTACTACCTGTCGGGTGGGAGGGTGGGGTCCACTGTATCAGAAAAAACAGAAAAGAAGCGATGCACACAGGACTCAGGATATAAGGCAACATTTTATTCATACATTGTATAACAGCAGTTCCTGGATGCTTTGCGTGTATTCACTCTTCTCATCGGGTAGGGGTCCACTAGACCACCAGGCATGGGCGTTATATATCATGTACCATGATGGTCAGTTTCTGGGATTAGGGAGAAGGGGATACTAGACCATTAGGAATGGGGTAATTATATGTACTGTATATTTAATTATGGATGAGATCGGGGATCAGGCAGGAGAGCCCCTAGATCACTAGGGATGGGGGAATTATATATAAATTTAAATACGGGCAAGATCGGTGATTGGGGAGGGAGGCTGCTAATCCACCAGAAAAGGGGGCTTCAGTCATTATAATTATTATGGGGACTTGGGGATCAGAAAGGGGGGACTGTTAGACCACCTATTTTATTATAAACTGTGACATATATGGGCATGTTGGGGGAAGGGGTCCGCGGCACATTTTTTTGTTTATATAACAATTGGTAACTGGGAAAAGAACACTGAACTGGGGCTCTTTTTCAGGAACAATCCAGGGACAGGGAGACATAGCAGTCACAGGGTGCCGCAAGGTGCTGCACTCTCCCAGACGGCTATGTCTAAGTACCTGTAGACCAGCCCTGGCTGAACTAAAGGTACTAAGAAATTCTCCTACTGGGAGAGGTTTGTGAATCTCACTTTCAGGGATATGGCAGCCTGTGTCTGCCAAACAACCTCTAGCACCATGCTGTAGCCCATTTTGTGGGGCAAGGCTGGTGCAAGTACCCTTTGATGCATGCTGCCTGCATTAGACTCAGGCTACTTTTGTGTACAGCTCAGGGCTCGTTCTTTAATACAAGGTGTCACTTGCACCATTTATGTTTTCCGCAGGCACCCTGTGTTAATCTATGGGCTTGAGAAATTAGCCCATTCTGTGGCATGGACAAAGATTGTGCCACAATACATCCCACTATTCTTGGTTTGCATTCGATTTGTCACTGCTTTTCCTGCACTTCTCATTTTCACTATAGATGCAACCAAGGATACTAGTAGCAAAGAGCTGATAATATTATGCACAGAAAGAGTTTTTGGGGTGAGTTGGAGAGGCAAGAGTTCCAGCAGAACCAGTGTGGCTAAACCAAGCAGACTTGGTGAGTATGTTTCATTTCTGATTCTGTGCTCCTGGCAGAAGTGCAGGTCAGAAATCTCACTTTTCACCTCACAGACTTATAGTATACATATCAGTTTAACTGTCTGATTTTCAATAATGAGCTCCCAGTCAGCAGTCTGAGAGTTTCTCACTTTCATAGTGCTGGAATTGGGTCTTTCTGGAGAAGTTGAGATGCTCAAACTCTTCTGAGACACACTAGCACAACTAAGTGGCCATCTTTAGTAGCCACCCTGTATTTATAACTGAGCAAATTTGTAAAAAACAGGAGTTTCATCCCTTAGAGCTCATCTGCTGCTACCGTTTATTCCCCACTTGAAACCTTAGTCTTCTGTTGTGATGTCACAGTCTGTTGCCATGGGAATAGCTGTGATGTTACAAGCAGAGTATTATGATATCAGGTGGTAATAAGCAATAGGAGCTGATGAATTCTCAAGGAACAAAGACTCTTTTATGCAAATAACCATAGTAACAAAGGAGAGAAAAATACAGAACTATTGTGCAACATAAGCTGCATTGCATCCAAATATTGTGTTTTTCAAAATTCTCCTGGAGGGTTGAGTTGTTTTTTAAATGTAAACTGGCTCCAATACAAACTATACTTTCCCTTACACAAGCAGTAATCCCTTTTCTCAATTTCCTTATCAGAAACCACTGTAGAACTAACCATAACAGGGAACCTAGTTCAAACTCTCTGTCTGTAGCAGGATATGATTAGCCACATGTAATCACTCAGCTGCTGTTTCTCAACACTTGGTGAAATGCTCACTTTAAGCACAGTACGGGATGCCTGGGTCACATTCAATGTTATGTGGAGTGAAGGACAGCATATTTCAGCAGAACGCCCCACTGCAGTGAATTATTAACTTTATACTTAACTTTCAGTTTATTTATGGGGCTGCAAAATACAATATTTTCTGCAAACTGTGGTTTGCTGTAGCAGGAACTTCAACTTTCAGTATTTGGGTGTTGTGAATCATTAAAGGTGAGTACACATAGGTAGCACTACACTATGCTACATTATAAAAAGGGTCTGAGAAATGGGGCTTTTTGATTGACTGCAAACATTCTAACAGCCTTATGTTAATCTTTCATTAACACACATGTAGAGCTTAACCATATGCTGAACAAGGTTAAACACTGTTTAAATTTTTTTTTATTATAATAGCAATAAGGCACTCCCAAGGATTACAGTATGTTAATGGTCAGTTAATCACCCTCTAGGGGCATGTGGCACTCGGCTGCACCTCGTGCCACAGTACACCCCTAGAAGGTGATTAGCAGACCATTAACATAACCCTTGGTCATGCCTTATTGCTTAAGTATGCTGCACATAGGGGTTCACGTAGTAGATATTTGTCTTAAACAGTACAAACACAATTACAAAAACTTAAAAGCTGGCTGCACTTCTGACTTTTCTATGTTCACATTTACACAGATATTCAAGTGGAATCGTGTTTAATGTTCTGTCTGTATGTTTGTTTTTCACTTGTTAGACTAAAATGTTAATTATGTTTGCTTGCACGCATGTGCAAGAAACATAGTGCCATCATCTGAGTTTTCGGAGGTGTGGCAGCCCTCTTCCAATTCAGTCAGTGTGTTTGCAGGCGCGGCTGCAGTTCTCCAATGCCTGCTCGAGCTGTCTATGACAGCTCCAAAATGCAGTGGCATACAGTTGAAAGGGGGAGCTACGCTTCAGTGAGCAGCGATAAAATATTGCCTGCTCATGCACGCTCTCCCTACATACACACACACACACACACGCATGCATACTGCGTGTCACCCCCCATGCACACACTGTGTGGCCGATGGGGTGCCCAATCCCCATCGGCTGTGCTACCCCAAAACAGTTTTCCATATGCCACGCTGGGTGCCCACCCCAGCGTGGGCTATCGTAGAGGCCGACGGGGTGCCCAACTCTGTCGGCTCACCGCGGTTCCACACCCCCAGAATACAGGGTGCCATGGTGGGAGCCCACCCCAGCATGGCAACATATGCTATCACTGATGGGGGTGCCCAATCCCTATCAGCTCCATGCCCCTCTGCCCCACCAGCCGTCCTTGTGCCACGCTGGGAGCCCACCCCAGCATGGCAAACGTCCCGCTTCATCATTTAAAAAAAAAAACTGAAACTGAGAAACAGTCCCTCGCAGTCTCTGCCCCCACCCGCCCCCACCCGCGCCACCCACTGTGCACCCTGCCTCCCACAACCCCCATCACCCCATACTTACCTCCAGACTCTGGTGGGATGATCTTCGGTGGACCAGGAACACATCTGCACTCTTCAAAGCTGACCACGAACTTAGGAAATGCCAGTAAGCTGTATAATGGGATAGATAGGGTTTTTTCAACTTTGCTGCATATCTCAGGAATTTTTTGGAATTTTTTTTACCAAATTTTCAACATGGGGTTTTTGGGACCCCTTCTCATGAATGCTCTCACTGTCATGGCGTTAATCGGGCCCGAAGGGTGATTTCGCAGTCACTGCGCAAAATCACCTTTCAGGACTGAGTAACAAAACAACACTGCCACTGTTCATAAGGTGGGCTCTCAAAAAGCCTATGTTGAAAATTTGGTGGAAAAATTCCTAAACAATACTGTTTTACGAGCGTGCGTTGAGCAGTTCCTACGCACGCTAGTAAGTTCATGAATTTTCAGTATTTTCACTCCAGATTTTCAACACTGACATTTTATTACACTTCCTTATGAGCAGTACAGCTATCATTTTTCACATCTTGCCCAAAACATGTTTCCGGCCATGTAGAGCGCAATGGCGCAGTCGGTGTGAGAAATCAATGTGTGGGACACATTAAGAAAATCACAGTGGCACTGTTTATGAGCAGAGGTCTTTAAATGGCAATGTTGAAAATTTGGTGAAAAAATTCCTAAAAATGACTGCTTTATGAGCGTGCGTTGCGCAATTCCTACTCACGCTCGTAAGTTTGCGAATTTTCTATATTTTCACTCCATATTTTCCACATTGCCATTTTATTATACTTCCTTATGAACAGTACAGCTGCCATTTTCCACATATCGCCCCAAATGTGTTTCCGCATATGGCGCACAATGGTGCAGTCGGTGTAAGCAAGCAATGTTTGGGACAGATTAAGAAAATCACAGTTACACTGTTCATGAGCAGAGGTCTTAAAATGGCTATGTTGAAAATTTGGTAACAAAAGTCCATAAAATGACTGTGTTATGAGTGAGCAATGCGCAGTTTCCACGCACCCTCGTAAGTTCATGACTTTGTAATATTTTCAGTCCAGATTTTCTCCAGTGGCATTTTTCCACACTTCCTTATGAACAGTACAGCTGTCATTTTTCACAACATGGCCGAAATGTGTTTTCACACTTTCAGTGCAGAGATGCCTGGTCGCTGTGGGAAATCATTGTTCGGGACAGATAAAGAAAATCACAGTGACACTGTTCATGATCGGAGGTCCCAAAATGCCTGTGTTGACAATCTGCGGTAAAAAATCCCCAAACTAATTACATTACGGGTGTGCATTGCACAGTTTCTATGCACGCTCGTGACTTCACCAGTTTTTTTAATATTTTTACTGCAGATTTGCAACATTGCTATTTTTTACACCTCCCCATGAACAGTACAGCTGTCATTTTTCACATCCTGTTCGGAATGTGTTTTTGCACCTGTGGTGCTAAATGCCGTAGTTGCTGTGCATAAGCAGCTTTCAGCTAACAAACTCATATTTCCACTGTTCATGAGGTGAGGGTCACAAAAAAACATGTTGAAAATTTGGAGTGAAAATACCAATGAATGCCTGAGGTGTTACGGTTTCCAACCATAACGCCCCACCCTGTAGAGAATGACAGGCATCAGGGGTGTGACTTGGGATTCTTGCCTGTAATGCTCATACCATTCCACACCCTACAGCCAGTGAGAGGCATTGAGGTATGCCTTGGACTCTTCGGCCCCAAAGTTCACCCTATTCTCCTATACAGCACCCATCTCACCATATTTCCTGATGCAATGGGGGGGTGCGCATAAGGGCCAAAGACCCCAAGGCACACCGTGATACTTGTCAGTGTCTGCAGGGTAGGGTGTGGTGAAATGGTGTGGCCGTTATGCCTGACGACCCAAAGGCACACCCCAATGCCTGTCACTCTCTGCAGGGTGGTGTTGGGGTGGCTTCAGTTCAATACTTCATTGCCATTTCTATTATGCAGCTCTGTAACTTCTACACTACCAATGCCAATGTCAGCAAGCACACATTCAACATTGACAAATGCTTGTTATAGTTAAGCAATGGTTAACTACATATAAACAGCTGTTTATCACTGTTTTACAGGTTGTTAATGTTCAAAGATAACAGTGATCACTATTTTTTTAAGATCAGTAAAGTTTACTTTAAAAAACCTGAATGTGATTCTACTTGTAAATGTGTATTAGTATGGACAAACATAAGTGCTAAATGAAGTCAGTTTATAAAGCATTTCTAAGATACCACACAGTGATTCTGGACAGACAGTATCAACTACTGTACTGTACATGTAAACCCTGTAGTACTGTATAGCATGGTGTTGCATAGTATAGTGTTGACTACATGTTAACACCCTCAATGTTATATGACTCATTTGGGCCTCAGAACTGTCTGTTGCTAAGACAAATCATAGACAAGATTTACCCAAATCTGCAGTGTATGGTCTCTATATAATTATTTAACATGCATGAGACCTGAGCCTTGACAGTCACCAGTGGATGAGAACCCCTTTCCATTTAATGTTGAACAGTTACTTTTAAGGCAACCACTCATGCGATGGTGAACATTTTTTACTAATACCTTTTAATTCCATTTTAGATCACAACTTGTTTCCTGTCTTGCAAGGTGCCCTTTTCCATTGTTTTTGGTTCTGCTACAGCATTTCTTTAAAATACTTAATTATGGGCATTTTTAAACAAGGCTGCTGCAAGGTTTTCATTAGTGTTCTCCATTCTATTTTAATGGACATATATAGTGCAATATTACCTGTCTTGTGACTAAGATGATTTACTCTGTAACAGACACAGCTCCCTCACCTTACCGTAAGTAACACTGGGGACATTAACACTAACTCCAACATTCAAAATGCAAGCTCTGGCATAGTTAAAATAAAATTAAATGTGTCTTGTTTGTAATTCAGGCACACAGACTTGCTAAAAGGTTGTAGTCATCTTTATTATAGTAATAATTGTTTGCAGATGACACCAAGATCTGCAACAGAGTAGATGATCCAGACGGGGTGGGCAGAATGAGAAGAGATCTGGATAAACTAGCAAAATGGTCAGAAGAGTGGCAACTGGGATTTAATGCAAAGAAGTGCAAAATCATGCACATAGGGAAGAGAAACCCTGAAGCCACTTATAGGCTGGGAGGAGTTGCTAGCAGTCACAAAGGAAGAAAGAGACTTGGGCATCATCATCACTGATGACCTAAAATCATCCAAGCAGACCTCTAAAGCAGTAGGTAAGGCTAGGGTGTTAGGGTGTATTAGTAGGGGTATCACAAGTCGTAAGAGGGAGGTAATAATCCTCTGTACAAGACATTGGTTAGGCTCCATCTGAGTATCATGCAGTATTGGAGGCCACACTTCACAAGGACATTAACCAAATTGAGGCAGTCCAGAGAAGGGCAACAAAATGGTGCAGGGACTGCATCAGAAGACATATGAGGACAGATTAACGGAGCTCAATATGTATACCCTTGAGCAAAGAGGGAGAGAGGTGATATGATCGAGACATTTAAACACCTTAAGGGCATAAACAAGGTGAATGAGTCTAACATGTTTAAATATAAGAAAATAGCAGGGACAAGAGGACACAGCATGAGATTAGAGGGAGGCCGATTAAGGGGAATGTGAGGAAATTCTTTTTCACAGAAAGGGTGGTAGATGCATGGAATAGCTTACCACAAGAAGTGGTGGCTATGAATACGGTGCAGGGCTTCAAACAGGCATGGGATAGGCATAAGGGAGCAATACAAATGACTATGAATAGATAGGTCACTGACAGAGCAAAGGCCGATGGCACATTTATAAGGTAGAAAAAGAAATGGGCAGACTGGATGGGCCTTGCGGTCCTTATCTGCCGTCAACTTCTATGTTTCTATGTAATAGTGATGTACAAGATTAATCAGAAGCCATTTAGCATGACAGTGTTTTCAGCCTGCATCTCGGGTAGTCCCCATCTCGAACTCCAGACTTGAGCTAGGGAGTATATCTGTCTCCTTCCTGTGGAATGTATGACTCAAGGTCACTATCTTAACTCTTAACTCACAGGACATCCCATTTCTAAAAAAAAAAAAAAAAAAAAAAAACAACTGAAGGGTGAACAGTATGTGGCAGGCTGAAAGGTTCCCTAGCAATCTTAGGACAGACCAGATGAATCTGGAAAGAGAGGAAGGAAGCTTACTCAGTGACCAAGATGCAAAAGGTTTATTTACCAGGGATGACAAAAACCAAGATACTGTAACTGTGTTTTACAATGTTACAGGAAATAAAAAAAAAAAAAAAAAAACTATGTGATTGGGACCAACAACTGGTCGAACCAAGAACAGGGGGTTAACCCCTTTTAGACCAAGTCTTGCGTGCATTTGGATGAGATGATGAAACAATTGATGAACCAAGTTTGGGCTTTCCTCTGTGTCAGCTGATCAGCAGGTGGACATTAGCCCACCAAGCGCTTTTGTAAACAGTCCATAATGGGGCATCCTCCAATGGAACAGAACACAACGAGGAACACTGCTAGCTGGTCAGTAAAGAACTTGACAATCCTCTGCAGCTCCAGGCAAGAAGCTGAAGACTTCTGGTTGGCAGGTGGTTCTCCAGACAATGTGATGCAATGACCACTGGCAGGTCCCTAGCTCCAGATGACCTCTCAACAAGGTGACAACTGACAGAACAATTATCAGACTGCCTCTACGCAGCGATGCTGGCATGTGCACACTTATGGACAGCCAGCAAAATAATAAAAGGGCATGCACAACATTAACTGTGGTTCCTCAAGCTTGAGCCGGGGGGGGGGGGACTCCTAAGCTGACTCACTACTGGATATCTCATTAGTGGCTCTCTACCACTTACCATCACAGGGCTGATGTTGGAACACTTGTGGTGGGGCTTCAGCACAGGCTGATGTCACTGGAGATGGTTCTGCTGCAGATGGTGGATGGGCTGGGGAACTCCCTGGGTCAGCATCAGGCTTTGACAAAGCTGGTCTGAGCAACAAAGGTGAAACTGGACATTGGGTACACCAGGATGCAATTTGATAGCAGTTCAGTAGCAAGCAAACAGTTCAGATTTTTCAAACAGTTCAGTTTTTGCAGAAAATACAGTCTCGAGGGAGTGCTAGGCGGGTAACAGCACAGTTCAGTTGGGGTGCTGGGTCACTTAGGCCATAGGACCAGTTCCCCTTCCCTGCTGGTGCTGCACCTTTAAGGATGTTTTTGCTCTGGCTGTTTCTGCAGCTACACCCCTGTCAATCAATATTACTAACCACCTTTATGCCTGGGTCTCTGGAACCCCTGGGCCTGGTTGCTGGATCCTCACAGCTAGCCCCTCCCTCCTGGCAACCGATCAAGGGCCTCTGTTTCTGTTCATGCCCCTTGGTGCAGAATGGCACCCACCCAGACCCCAAGGGCCCTAACCCCACTGTGCCCAGTTCTGGTCCTTTCCCCTTTCAACCTTTTCTTCCCCTGGAGCTTTTACAATCGCAGAGCCATGGGCCAGCTACTATTGGCCCAGCCTGCATTCTGGTTCCCCATTTGGCTATAACAAAAAAAAAGGGGTAACAATTACAATAGCTCTGTGACCTTTGACCACCACTGGGTCCTTCTCCTCCTCCCCTCTGGGCACTTGGCCCACTACCTGTTAGTCTCCCTCCCCCTCAGGGCTGGTGGCTCACCCAGGCAGCCCACTACACCCCTCTACTCCTGACTAGGGCTGTACAAAGGCGCTGGCCCTCTGAGTATTTTATTTGGGTACTCTGCCCCTTTTATGTCCTTGCATTCCCTCCCCCCCAGCACCTGTTGCATGAGCAAAACCCAGGATCAGGCACTCAGCCCACTCACCACCATGGACCTGGATGCCTCCATCACTGGACAGGGTCAGCAGAATGACTGAGGAGCCATGCTCCTACCCGGTTCCTTTTTATTTTCCCTTGCGGCTGCTGGACAGCAGAACTAAAGGTCTGGGGTGCGTTTTCCCACCCAGACCTGTTTTCTAGTGCACTCTTTGTGTCCGGCCATCAAAATGGTCCCCACTGCCTTAGCCTGGGACCTGCAGACCATTCACCACACACATCGGGGAGCTGCGCTCCACTCAACTTGCGGAGCTCAACAGGAGTTCACCACTACTGGCCCAATTCTGGAGAGAGGTGATGCCGGAGGAGCCACAGGACTGCTGCAGGTATGTCTACCACCCGTGCTGTCCACATCCTTCAGCCTCCTCACCCAGCCAAGAACTCTGTCCTTTTGGACACTCCCTGGCCCTTTTATAGGGCAGGGGAGGTCCTGGCTTTTAGCCAGGGGATTGGGCACAACAAGCCCTGTAGGGAGGGTCTTCTGCCCCCAGCCCCCCTTTCCTGTGCCAGACAGTGCAAAAATGGACAAAGGGACTGGGAGGGATCAGTGGGACTGCAGGCAAGGGGAGAAGTGGAATGGAGGGGAACCAGGGAGGAAAAAGAAAAGGAAAAAAAGAGACTTTCCACATCAGGGAGAGGGTCCCTTTTTCCTGAGGTTCCCCTAACTTCAGGGTACTACAGTTCACTCCCTTAAACATACATGTCCCCATGTATGGGGTCAATTATTACACAAAAGTTTAAAATGCAAACAGCATTTTAGTTCTTTTAACCATGTAACTAGTTTACTTTATGCATTGATGCTTACCTTGTGTACTGTAACAATTTTAACCTATCGTACCAAAATGAACCCTGAAGTGGGATGGGTGACCTCGAGGTACCTTCTGGGAGAGGTTCCTGCCTCTCCTTGTCAATCCATCAATCCATCCATCTCCACAGGAGCTGGACATGACTTTAGCTGAATTCGGTGTATCAACTTTTTGGTTCCGTCCAAAGCATGGACCTGATATGCATGCCATCCTGGCCATAGGCTGTCATCTGTGATGGCATATGGGTCAGAATCTCATGTCCCACCATGCCACTCTGACTTTACCAGCACTCGCTCTCCTATTGGCAATGGTGTTTTCTTATGGTAGTTGGCAAACACTTTCATGCGGTCTTGGTTGGTACACACTTTTTGGCCAGTTGGTGACTTAGGTTCTGCTGAAGGAGGGGTCCCTTTTTCCCCTTGGTGGTGCCATTTAACTGCCAGGTCTGGTATCTGGATGGGAGGTGCCATCACTGTGGCTCCAACTGGATCTGGTTTGGCCTTGGGTGCCAGGTCAAATCGGGGGGCCTCCAGTTGGGCATCCCAACCTGGAGCCTGTTGGCTTACATCGCGGTCGACGGCTCCTCCACCCGAGCATCTGGAATTTTGGATGGACTTTCTGGAAATAACACAACAGCCTGGTCACTCTGCTTAATCCTCTCTAGCTCCCTTCTGGTGTCCTCATACAACTGGCACTGAGCTCTTTGGATTTCACTGCTTCTGGCACTTCTTTTCTCACATGGTTGCTGTACAGACCCCACAATTTCTTCACCTGGAAGTAGGGACTTGCCCTGCTCCACCCTCCAATCTGGGTGCTTTTGACCTCAGTTCTGTCTTCTTTTAGGCTGGTGTGGATGCTGCACAACTGGGCACAGGACCTCTCGCCTCACCTCTGCCATAAGTGCCACCATTTCCCACACCTGACATGTTAAACTTTTCAGTTTCTCTCTCCCTCTCTTTACAGTGGGTGTCCCCTTCCTCTTGGGAATGATCAGTACCCCGACTGCACCCAGAGACTTCCATGTGAAGACTGGGCTACCCCTTGCCCCTTACCATCATGCCCAGCTGCCATGCTGAACCACTACTCCTAAGTCACCAAGGCTCAAGTATCCAGATGGCCTTCTTGAAATCCAGGAACACTACCTCAGGATGTTGCTCTTGTAACGTGAGGAGTCTGATTAACTTTAACCCCTTCAATGAATTTGTCTATCATGATTCCATCCGGATTGGGGAACACTTCAGGATCAATCCACTGGATGGCACAGAGGTCTTCCTGCAGGCTGGGGGTATATTCACAGAGGGTCTCGTCCTCTTCCTGTAGTCTGGAAAAGAATTAAACCATTGGCACTGAAAGACTCCAGGGACCGAAGAGGTGGTGTAACCTTTTAAAATTTTTTTCTGCAGTAGCCTTTTCTTTAGTTGACCAGGATGATGCCTCCCAGTGGGCTGTACCTCCGAGTTGCACGAGCAGAACCTCGACTCTTTGAGCTTCAGGCGGGTCATACAGGCAGAAGAAGGCCTTCAGCTTGTTGATGAACTCATGCAGCCTGTCAGTGTTTGGTTCCACTTCTTTTCCTGCAAAGCATGGGAGCCATGGCACTCTGTAATAGTAGGGAATCATTAATGGCATGTTCCAGACTTCTTCTGTGGGTCCTCCCTCTCTATTACGACAGTTCTGTCCTTGCACAGGCATCTTAGTATGGGTAGCTTCAAGCTTTGGACTCCATGATATTATTACCCTGCTCTGCACCAAGTTGTGGAAGGCCAAAATATTTCCTAATCAGGATGTCAGTTAATTTATTTTTAATAGAAGTCAAATACTTCCATGAGTCAAAATCTGGAAGTCATTACAATTTTTGGAAGTCAAAACACTTCCTTGATCCCACAAAGTGAAACCTAATATTCTAGAAAGGATCAATTTATGGATGTTAATACAAATATTAATGGTAAAATGCAATTTCTTTAGAAAAATCCATCATTTCTTAGCTTCTGTGCCTTCAGTTTTGGAAGTCATCACATTTTATTTTTTTGTTTTGATTTTTAGATGAGGAAGTAAGTGACTTCTTCCCCCTTTATTTTGGAAGATTTTGCCTTATTTTTGGGAGTCAAATACTCCCAAAATGGAGTTAACTGAAGCCCTGTCCCTAACAATCTTAGGAAAGGTCAGAGGAATCAGGAAGAAGAGGCAGGAAGCTTACTCAATGAGCAAGATGCAAAAGGTTTATTTATTAGGGGATAAAAACCAAGATAACTGTGTTTTACAATGTTACAGGGAAAAAAAAAATAAACAACAAAACAATGCGACTGGGACCAACAACTGGTCGAATCAAGAACAGGGGGTTAATCCCTTTTAGTTCAAGTCCTGTGTGCACTTGGCCAAGATGATAAAACAACTGACAAACCAAGCTGGGGTTTTCCTCTGCGTTGGCTGATCAGCAGGTGGGCATTGACCCCACCAAGCGCTTTTGTAAACAGGCTATAATGGGGCATCCCCCAATGGAACAGAACATAACAAGGAACACTTCTAGCTGGTCAGTGAAGAACTTGGTGATCCTCTGTGGCTCGGGGCAAGAAGCTGAAGACTTCTGGTTGGCAGGTGGTTCTCTAGACAATTCACTGCAATGACTACTGGCAGGTTCCCAGCCCCAGATGACCTCTCAACAAGGTGACTGCTGACAGAATGATCTTCGGGCTGCCTCTGCGGAGTGATGTGGGCATGTGCACACTTACAGCCAGCCATCAAAATAATAAAAGGACATGCAAAACGTTACCTGTGGTCCCTCGAGCTTGAGCCAGGGTGGCTCCTAAGCTGTCTCACTACTGAATACCTCACTAGTGGTTCTCTACCACTTACTGTCACAGGGCTGATGCTGGAGCAGTTGTGGCAGGACTTTGGCACAGGCTGGCATCACTGGAGCTAGTTCTGCTGCAGAAGGTGAATGAGCTGGGGAACTCCCTGGGTCAGCGTCAGGCTCTGGCAAAGCTGGTCCAAGCAACAAAGGTGAAGCTGGATGTCTGGCATACCAGGGCACAATTCGATAACAGTTCAGTAACAAGCAAACAGTTCAGATTTTTCAAACAGACAGTTCAGTTTTTGCAAAAAATGCAGTCTCTAGAGGGTGCTAGGCAGGCAACAGCACAGTTCAGTTGGGGTTCTGGGCCATTTAGGTCATAGGACCAGTTCCCCTTCCCAAGCTGGTGCTGCACCTTTAAGGATGTTTTTGCTCTGGCTGTTTCTGCAGCCACACCCCTGTCCTATCAATATTTCTAACCACCCCTATGCCTGGATCTCTGGAACCCCTGGGCCTGGTTACTGGACCCTCACAGCTAGCCCCTTCCTCCCAGCAGCCAACCAATGGGCCTCTGTTTCTGTTCATGCCCCTTGGTGCAGAATGGAACCACCCAGATCCCAAGGACCCTAACCCCACTGTGCCCCTGGTCTGGTCCTTTCCCCTTTCTTCTTTTTCTTCCCCAGGGCTTTTACAATCATGGTGCCCCGGGTCAGCTACTATTTGCCCAGCCTGCCTTCTGGTTCCCCATTTGGCAATAACAACAAAAAAAATAAAGGGTAACAACTACAATAGCTCTGTGAACTTTGCCCACCCCATGGTCCTTCCCCTCTCTGAGCACTTGGCCCACTGCCTGTTAGTCTCCCTCCCCCTCTGGGCTTGGGGCTCACTCGGCAGCCCACTATGCCCCCCCCCCCTGACTAGGGCTGTACAAGGGTTCTGGCTCTCTGAGTATTTTATTTGGACACTCTGCCCCTTTTACTTTCCTGCAGTCCCTCAACCCCCTCCCGGTGCCTGCGGTGTGAGCAAAAACCAGGATCAGGCACTCGGCCCACGCACCATCATGACCCGGGATGCTTCCATTGCTGGAGAGGATCAGCAGAATGACTGAGGAGCTGCACTCCCACCCGGCTTCCTTCCCCCGTGGCTGCTGGGCAGCAGAACTAAAGGTCCAGGCATTGTTTTCCCACCTGGACCTGTTTTCTAGTGCACCTTTGGGTCCGGCCACCAAAATGGTCCCTGCTGCTTTAGCGTGGGACCTGCAGACCTTGCACTGCACAAATCAGGGAGCCGGGCTCCACCCAACTTGCAGAGCTCACCAGGAGCTTGCCACTACTGTCCTATTTCTGGAATAGAGCAATGCTGGAAAGAGCCACGGAACTGCTGCAGGTATGTCTACCACCCATACTGTCTGCATCCTCCACCCTCCTTGCCCAGCCAAGAATTCTTTCCTTTTGGCTACTCCTGTGAGGTCCTGGCTTTTAGCCAGGGGATTGGGCATGACAAACCCTGTAGAGAGGGTCTCCTGCCCCCGACCCCCTTTTACCTGCATCAGACGGCACAAAAATGGACAAAGGGACTGGTAGGGGTCGTGGGACTGCAGGCAAGGGGAGGGGTGGAATGGAGGGGAACCAGGGAGGGAAAAAAAAAAAGAAAAAAAAAAGAGAATCTCCACATCAGGGAGAGGGTCCCTTTTTTCTGAGGTGCCCCTAACTTCAGGGTACTACAATTACATTATAACCTGAGGTTATTGTGAAATCCTATAACTATGTCTTATCTAGTGGCATGTATAATCTCCTCTACTTGTAGGCTATATTATTCATGCACAGTAAATAGGTTTACATGTCTCTAAGTATATAACAGATAGATATTTATCAGTGGGTTGTTAACAAGTTTCAGTAAGTCTTTGTGGCTGTTTAATTAGCCTTCCAAACCTCAACCTGCCTGCATGCTGGGAGACCCCTTGAGTACTAGTCTCATTGTGCATTCGAGTAGCAGTGCTTGATTCCATCTTGTCTGGTACTTTGGCCAGAGAGTCTGATGGCTCAGTATGTGGAGCTGCCAGGTTTGGTTCTTGGTTCAAGTTCTGCATTATGGGTTGTCTGCTTCCCACATCCTGTTGCCCTGGCCTGTTTCTGAGTTCTTGAAGAATACACTCTGACTCCATAGGAACTGTCCCAAGTTTTGCAGGAGTTTGTCCTGTCAGCTCTGGCATTAAGTGTCTCCTATTCCATCTTAACAGCTGTCCACTTCCAGTGAGTACTAGATATGATCTTGGTGCCATGAGCCTCTGGACAACTGCCAGTTCTCTCCAGCATCCCTCACTTCTTACCCGGACATTTTCACCGGGGTGTAACATTCTGTGCTTCTTTGCAGTTTTGCTAAGGTTTTCATGTTGTTTCCTGAATTGTCTTGCCCTTTCTTTCATGACTGTGTCAATTTCAGTGTAACCTTCCAGTTAAATGCCAGGCAAATGGGCTTGAAGCTGACGTCCCAATAGCAGTTTTGCTGGGGATTTGCTATATGCTAGTGGTGTAGCTCTATAATTCAATAATGCAATAGAGGGGTCTGTTTTATCATCCATGGCCCTTTTTTAGATGTGTCTTAATGACTTTGACCCCTTACTCTGTTAGTCCATTTCCTTGAGGGTAGATGGGGCTGGAAGTGACATAACTGAAGCTATAGGAATGTGCAAAAGTTTTGAATACTGTACTTGCAAATTGGGGCCCATTGTCTGTTCTTAGGATCTGTGGTATCCCAAATCTAGCAAAGATTGCATTCAGTTCCTTTATCACTTGGTTTGATGTTGTTTTTAAGTTAACAACTTCGGGGTAACAGGAAAATGCATCAAATACAGCCAGGTACTCTCTGCCTCCTAGGATAAACAAATCAGCAATCACTTTTTCCGGGTCTATGTGATAACAGAGAATGCCTAAAGGCAATCGCCGTTATCGCTCAGTCAGAGTGCCGAACACATTTTTGGCACTCTGACAACCCTGGAACACCAGCACAGTGGCGCCAGGACATATTTTTACTACTTTCTGTGGGAGGCCCACCCCCCCCGTGCGCAGGGGATCTCCCCACCCCCTACTTAAGAATTCTCAACTCCAGGGGGGGTGCATGTCAGGGGGGTGAAAGAAGTAAAAATAAAAATGTTTGGGCCGGGCACAATAAAAATCGCACCAGCGCCCGGACCCGAACCCAGTACCTCAGCCACCCCAGCCATTGCCCAATCCCTGACACCACGCCGCAGCTTGACTGATGACTGCAGCATTATCTAGGGTTGTCAGAACTAGTTCGGCAAAGATTCAAACTCTTCTTGAACCCTGGTGTTTGAGTTCTAATTTAGAACTCGAACATTAGAGGATTCGCAAAAGGGTTCGAGTTATTATTTTTTTCCTCAGTTACATGGACGTGGCTAATTGAATAGCATTGGATTTACTACCTGTACAGACCCTCCAACTGTACTGATTTGGCCAGTACAATACCGACTTTCTTATGTGGTACCGGATCCTGAGAAGCTCTCAGTTTGTACCGAATTTCAGCTGCCAGGAAGTAACTTTAATTTTGTACCGTGTTCCCGAATTCTTTCTCTGCAACGAGGGCAAAGCCTGATTTGGCATCTGTCCATCCCCATGGTAACCGGCACTATGGACATGCACCAGTGACCCCTGGAAGCAGCTGCTGCAACCTTGTGTTTCCCGTGACACACTACTGGCGGGAATGTTTGAGTGTCACTCGTGTGTGTCCAGGAGTCACAACCACATCTCGATCAGATCCCACGGTGAGACATGCGGCTTGCTCCATCCACTTTTGCAGTAGCGCTTTTTATCACACAGCTGTGTATTTTATTGTGTTTATGTTGCCACACAAGATTTGAATGAACTCCATGGTCGGTCTGGTCATCGGATCGGGTCATCCCCATCGTCGATCATCGAGAGCAGAGCCCGGTTATTCTAAGCGCCAGCATAAGAGGTATTGTTCTGTTATTGTCTGCCCAGTTTTTGCACTCAACCAAAGACAATGCAAGCATCCAGTATAATGAGGAGTTGCTGTTTTCACATTATTTACAGTACTGAAATGTGTCAGTGTTAAGCTCAAGTACAAGCCTTATTCAGCAGTAGATAAGAATACAGCTCTCTTTTTCTTTTAACTGTTTGACATGAGAAGAGTCAATCAGAGGAAAGGTGGTAGCTTTTTCAATATTAGAAGTGCAAGGCAGGCAGAAGATTTCTGACCAACTGCATTGGTTTTCCTGGCACTACATTGCAAAAACTTGACTGGAGACTACTTTCTTCTATTATTGAAAGTTTGAGTGTGATCCAGTTATTAATGTTATAATTAACATTCAGAGGGTTCCCATTAATTTGCAGTTAGGTCGAGTAGCATTTGGGAGCTGTGAGTGAGCTACAGTTCTAACAATAGATGTTTACCAAGAAACAGCCAGAGAGTATTTTAGATGCTTGCTGTTGGGAGGCAGGGCTACACAACAGGTAGCAAACAGTGAGTGAGACAGAGAGAGATACGATCAGTATTAGCCCTACAGCAAGGGCTTCATGTGCTGGGGTACAGTGGTAAGGAATTATTCCAGCCATGGACGCTGGTCACAAAATATTTAGGAACAGATGGGAGAAAGCACGTCTTTTGTGAATAAGGCCCATGTTTGTTTGTGAGGAACTCAGTAGGGGGTGATTGTTGGCAAAGACCAGGCTTAGAAACTGAAAGGGGGGGGCCCTAATCCATTCCTGTCCAGCTGCCCAAAAAGGAAAAAATCCAGTAAAAAATGTGTTGAGGAAAGGCAAAAACTCAGTCTCCAACTTCTCAGAAAAGACTTTTACAATGAGAAGCGGGTGGTAGGAAATGCTGAATGCTGTGTGCAAGGCTAGGTGTGGGAAAGAGGATGGCCCACAGGAGGCAGAAGCCAGATAGAGCCAGTAAAGAAATCTGTTGGTTGTGGGAATGCTGAAAGTGATTTGTATAAGCTTGCTTTGTGTAATATTGTTTGTAGGTTAAGGTGTCTAGCACACACTTTTTAAGTTTCCAAGGAGAGCAAACTGTGATCCTGGTTTCAACCCCCCCCCCGGCCCCAGCATTTCACAGCTGCAAGTCTGAACTGCTGTACCTGTACCTATTTTCATCTGTCAAATGTTGGAGGGTCTACCTGTATTACACATCCCATGCTTGTCTGCACAAGACCCAGGATTTTGTGTCAAACAGCGAATCAGCTGCCTGTTTGTGGCATGCTCACGCATGTCCAGTTGTTGGGAGTTTACATGCGTGCATGCCTATTTACTACACTCGCATCAATTGCCTTCAAGATTTGTGGTGTTTTAAGCCATGTATCAGGCTGCATCCCATTCCGATCATGGAAACCAGTGAAAAAAGCAAGTTCGGTGGCTGTTCAGCGACTCCACCAAGTATTTAGGTGGGCAGTGAGTTGGCGTCGGGCTGCAAAAAGTTTAACTTTTTTTTATTATTATTTTGTGACGGATAGTGTGAGCTAAGCTGAACATTACCAGTAAGTAAGATTAGGCAGCGGATCGTGGTGCCGGTAACTGTCGCAGCAGCAGCCGAGCAGAGTGGTTGAAAGTTAGGTAAGCCAGTGGTCATTAGGCTGAGTGGCCATGCAGTCCCTTTAAAGAATCCTAAGGACTTGAGCAGGTCTCCTGTTCTGATGAGGAACATGACTTATACAAGGTGTTTTAATTTGTTAGAAAGAAAGACGACATTTTTTTCAGATCAGATGTAGGGTATTTATTTTTATTTGTGCTGCAAAACTAAACAACTTTAGGTATAGGAAAGGTTAGCACAGGAGCAGCATGTACCAGCCTAGCTAGCAGCATAAGTGGACTTAGGCAGGATCAATAAAATGGCACATTTGTGAGTGGCTTACAGTAACACCCCCCCCCCGAAAAAAAAGATAAACATTTGTGAACCAGTCTACTTGGAATTTGAAAAGGAGTTGGACACTCCCAAATATTCAGCACAACTTTGACTCACCAGTACCATTTTCTTAAAAAAGGACCAAGACTTATATTAATAGCATGTGGCAGTGTACTGATTTGTAATAAAAAGTATAGTGACTGGCTTTTTCTGTCATGAGAGAGATAATCTGTCATTATTGAGATAAAGATGGGAGAGAGAGCTGTGGCCATGCATGAAATAGTTCCTGCCGACATGGAGAATGTGAAATAAACTTGGGCAGTAAGTAAGTTAGCATTTTACGATGTCTGAGAAAGCTAAACTTTGTTTAAATACTGGCATTAATTTCCACGTACTCCATGTTTCATCATATGTCCCACTATGATTGCCTTGCCATGTTTCACATTTTTACAGTTGAGTTTTAGAATCCCACACTTCAGTGACAAAACAAAAGGTTGAGAGGTAGTGCTGTTTGGTGGGGATAGCTTACAGGTTATGTGTGTCCATGTGATTGTCAACAACTCTCTCAATACTCACTCACAGCTGCCATAGAGACCATTTCTCTTGATGGTCCTCTTCCCCTTCTCTCAATGTGCCTGCTAAATAAAAGTGGGGGACTTGTATTTAAGTACTTACACAGAAACATAGAATTGGAAGGCAGATAAGGATCACTTGGCCCACCCAGTCTGCCCATTTCTCTACCTAATGGATAAGCTGCAGATCCTAGTTAACCAACAGCCTACTTCCTCCTACCCCCATACCCTAGAATTGCCTTATGACTGCCCATGCATTCTTGAAATCCACCACTGTTTCTGACTCTACAACCTCCTCAGAAAGGCTGTTCCATGCATCCACAACCCTCTCCGTGAAAAAAATACTTCCTCACATTACCTCTGAGCTGTCCCCCCTTGATCTTCAAATTGTACCCCCTTGTTCTTGCACACCTCTTTTTCTGAAAGATGTTACTCTCTTGGACTTTGTTGATTCCCTTGAGGTATTTGAAAGTTGCTATCATGTCCCCCCTCTCTCTCCTTTCCTTGAGGGTATACGTATTAAGCTCCTTAAGTCTCTCTCTTCGTATGGCTTCTGGTGCAGACCTTGCACCATTTTAGTTGCCGTCCTCTGGACTGCCTCCATTCTGTCTATGTCTTTGCAGTGATTGGGTCTTCAGAACTGCATGCACTATTCCAGATGGGGTCTCACCAGCTGTCTGTACAGATGCCGTCTATTTGTGTGACACCACGGGGATGGGGTTGCAATGCTGTTGGGGATGTTACAGACGTGTGCTCTGCTCTTTGTATGGTAACTTATGGCACCTTTTGTTACCATTGGAAGTAAACGTTACAGAGCGGAGGCAGGCAGGCACTGACAGGGCATTTTTTTCTATGTGGCAGAAATTGCAGAAAGGAAAAGGGGATCAAAAGGAGCAACCAAGCAGTGGTGTTAAGTGGCAAGGTAGTTTGTTGGGAAAGGAGTAGGGGAGTAGGCAAGGCAGGCAGGGACTGCTGGTGGAATTGACTGGGAGCATTGGGGGTCTCTGTGTACAGGTCATCATCCTGCTGTGTGCACTTTGCTGCACTGTACACAGTGTGTGACTCCTATGTGGTGTGCTGCACAGCCCATCATCCTGCTGTGTGGCCTTTGACTGCAGTGTACCCTAGCTCAGTGTGTCACTGTATGCAGCACAGCTCCCACCAGAGTGGTATCTTTAAATACATGCAAACAGAAGGAAAACTAGGTGCTTTAGGATTCACTAGCCCAGTTCCAACACAGTGCTCACAAACAGAGACACGACTAGAACAAATGTCAGGGGCCAGAGTACCCCGAACAAGATAATGTGGCACACCCCAAATGAATCAACCACAGTAGTTTGTAAAGAATGACTGGGAGGGGAGCTTACCTTCAGTGTACAAACTCTTTTATTGTGTGAACTCAAGTGGTGGACAAACAATTATGTACAGGAAGGTATCTCTGCCAAAATGTCAGCATGTTGTGCATAACCTGTGATGTGTACATACTCTGTCCTACAGGCCACCAGTAACCATGTCGGTAACACTGCCATGGTGTCAGTCGGTATTTTGTTTTGCGTTTAGCTGCATAGTGACTTCACCATTTTAACTTGCTTTTGCACTTTACAGCTTCATGTACATACTTTTTTGTCCACCACTTGAGTCTGCACGATAAAAGAATATGTACAGTTAAGGTAAGCTTCCATTCATTCTTTACAAACTATTGTGGTTAGTTCTTTTGGTTTGTGCCCATTATTTTGTGCGGGTGGGGTACTCTGGCCCCTGACATTTGTTCTAATCTTTAAATACATGCCAGAAATGTTTCCATGTTGGGAGGAGAGACAGAAAAATCCCAGTACAAATATATATATATATATATCTGTGTGTCACTGTGTTGTGTGACTCCATCTCCTATGTGGTGTACTTGTCAGTCCATCATCCTGTTGTGTGCCCTTTGACTGCACTGTACCCTACCCAGTGTGTGAGCATGTGCAGCCCAGATCTCATTTCTGTGGTATCTGTTAATACATGCTGGAAATAGTTTCTGGCAGGACTTTAGGAGGAACAGATTTAATTTTTTTCCTCAGTTTCTTGTGTATTTCACTATTATCTTCATTATTGGCAGCACAATTAAAAAATAGGGTTCGAATTCTAAAAAGTTCTAAAAAAGATTAGAACCCTAGAACTTTTCCAAAAGTTCTAGACTAGAACTAGAACCCAGAACTTCAAAGGGTTCTGACAACCCTAGTGCCACCCCCTACAGCCTCTCCACCCCCCAGCCCACGCTCACCGTGCTTGCTCCCACCCCCCCATGCGCATACGTATAGCGACATCCTGTCACCTAGTTCGTGCACCCCCACATCTGATCGCCCTACCCGTAGGTCGCCGTGAGTGGATCGCGCAAGGAAGGTGTCGCCGTAATGGACGGTGCCCTTCCTCATGCGCCCACTTCACAGGTTACCACTTTTTCCCCATACAGTTGCGAGTCCAAGATTAATTATTCCTTCTGCAAAGCAGGCCTGTATTTCTGACATGTCTGGCAGACCAATACTGTGTTTTCTATATCTTTTGAGATTCCTGTCCAGTATACTACCTGCCTGGCTCTACGTTTACATTTTTCTATACCCATGTATCCTTCATGAATCTTGTGTAGCATTTCTCTCCTTAAACTACTAGGCACCATAGTCATGTCACCTTTGAGTAGTACTCCATTTACTTCAGATAACTCAGACTTAAATGGCACATACCTGGTGGGTGTGTATTGTCCCGTCTACCCTTGGTCGATAGCTGACATGGCTACTGGCAGCATTTCATCCTGTGCTGTGGCAATTTCAGCCTTTCCCACATTTACACCAACACTGCTCCTGAGGTTTTTATTCTGTTAATGTGTTTGTCCACATCTGAATCCTCATTTTGCGTGCAGGTTCTATGTGATTCATCCCAGTTTCTTGACACAGCATCTGCCACAAACAGCTGGTTTCCTGGTGTGTATTCAATGTTATAGCCATACTTCTGTAGATTAATTAACAGTCTCTGAATTCGAGGTGGTGGGGCCTGCCATAAATCTCTGTTTGAAATGGTACTCAGTGGTTTGTGTTCTGTTTCGATCAGAAAAGGGGTTCCATAAATGTAGTCATGGAAGGCATTGCATCCAAAAGCTATTGGCAGCATCTCCTTTTCAATCTGAGCATATTTGTATTCAGTCTTTGAGAAGGCCTTGGATGCATATGCTACAGGCCTCCAGCTGCTGTTTTATGCTGTAACAGTACGGGTCCTATACCGTCCTTCAAGGCATCTGTGGAAACTTTTGTTTGACAAGAGATATCAAAATATTACAAGGTGGGTGCAGTAGTTAGTAGTCGTTTTATCTCTTGGAATTGATCATGGTGCAGATGTCCACTCCCACACTGCTGACTTGTTTAGTAGTTGTCTCAAATGGCTAGTATGGTCAGCATGATTGCTAATATTATGTATTATTATAGGATATTACGTATAACAACATATGTTGCTATGCCTCTTCTGATCCTCAGCTTAAACACCACTGTCAGCTTTATAATGATCTTGGTTGGTTGTCTCCATTAGCTAGTAGGAAATACTACCTTGGCTCTTTTATTGATTCGATAATTCGAAATCAAACCCCTAGGTGTCTTGCAGCTATGCTTGTTCCTCAGGACACACTCCATGGTCTATGATCAGCTGATAAATCCTTTCTGAATTTGCAGAGGTGCCACACTAGGAAAGGAACTGTTGCATTTGAGCATGCAGCTCCACAGCTGTGGAATTCCCTTTCCCTCGACATTAGACTTTCTAGCTCCCACACATGCTTTAAGAAAAAACTGTGCTTTGATCTGCTGATTGCTGATATCTGTTCCTGCTTTCACCCTACCTAATGACTAATGTTTCTGGCCATACAATAGTATTTCCTCACCTCTATATAACCCTCTTACTGCCTCAGCCTGTCTCTGCTCCCTTTCCCTGCCCATATACAATCTTGCACTGCAGGCATCTCCCTTACACTTGCATACACTCATATCATCTAATTTCATGGCTTGCTCCCCTCTTCCTCACTTACCGACCTTTTCCTTAATGACACCCCCTGCTCCCAATGGTTATTTCTTCCTTTTGTATTACCTGTTTTTGTTTTTGTGTACCTTGTTCTGTTCATATGATATGTCACCTGATAATTTATTGTCCAAGGTCCTATCTATCCATTGTATAGGTAGACACCTATGAACTTATGAATGGCCTACTCTGTATGCCTCTGATATATTGTATCCACTTTAACTCATTGTATGTAAAGCACTTTCATTTGTATGTTCTGATATATTGTATCCTCTTTAACTCATTGTATGTAAAGCACTTATAATTTGTTATCCTGTTAAGTTTCTGCATGTCTGTACTCTCCCGGGTCGTGCCTGAAAATAGTTTTTTTATGGCTAGTGCACTCACCCAGTAAACAAAAGCTAAATAAATAAAATAATAAACTTTCTCAAATAATTCACCATGCTCAGGAAGCATTGTAACTCTTTCTTAGAGGTAGGTTGTGATATCCTGTTTACAGTGTGAACTTTTGCTGGGTCAGGTTTCACACCTTGCTGTGCAAGAATTTCCTCAAGGTACTTTATTTCAGTTTTTCTTATCTGACATTTCTCCTTATTCAATTTAAGGCCTGCTTCCCGGGCCACTTGTAGGACCTGTCTCACTCTGCTGTCATGCTGCTTTTGTGATGAACCCCAGACCAGAATATTGTCTAGGTAGACTTTAACCTCTTCTATGCCTTCCAGCAGTTGCTGCATGGTTCTGCGAAAAACCTCTGGTGCTGAGCAGATTCCAAATGGTAATCTTGTGAAGCAGTGCCTCCCATATGGAGTGTCAAATGTGCAGAGGCCTGCACTTTCTTTTGTGAGAAGTATTTTCCAGAATCTGGAAAAGGCATCCAGTACTGAGAAATATTTTGCACTCAAAAGTTCATCTAATATTACATGCCTTGTGGGAATATGGAAATGTTCTCTTTTTATGCATGCATTTAACTCTTTAGGGTCCAGACACAAATGTAGTGACCCATCTTTTTTCTCAATAATCACCAAGGAGTGGACCCATGGTGTTGGCTCTTCTACCCTTTCTATGACATCCAGATCTATTAACCACTGCAGCTCTTTTCTCAGTTTATCTCTTAGGACCAGGGAGACCCTGCATGTGGCATGCACTACAAGAACTGCTTTTGCATCCACAGTAATATTATGTGTTATGGGTAGCTTCCCCAGTCCTGTAAATACATCCTTGTATTCAGACAGAATATTTACAGTTACGGGCTTATCATTTTGTATTGCAAATAGTTTTTATATCAAGCCCAGTTTCTGACTGGTCTCTAGGCCCAAAATTGCCTTCTTGTCCCTAGTGACAATAACAAAGTTGTGTTTGCTCAACTTGCCTTTGTGGTGGAGGTTCAGCACGCAGTACTCTACTGTGAGTATGGTTAGTCTATTGTATGCCTTCAAGACAGTAGGATTTTTCCTTATTTGCAGTCTGTGTGGTATCTGATGCCACAGTCGAGAAGGAAGCACATTTATTTGTGCAGCTGTATCAATCATGTATTGTATTTTCAAGCTGTTGGTATTTAATTGAATAGTTCATTCCTTACTTTGCATGTTGCCTGGCTTGTCCAGGGCTCCTATGAAGAGCTCCGCTGTGCTATCCGAGTCAGTAGTTTCTGTAAGGGATTGCACTGCTTTTTGTTTTCTGCAGCACCTTGTGAAGTGGTTAAGTTTTCCACAGGCTTTACACTGTTTTCCATATGCAGGGCAGTTTCTGTAGGCATGTTGTTTCCCACAGTTCCAGCAGGTTTTGTCGACTACCTTTTTTTGAGTATACCTCTCTTGTCCTGTCTCTTGTTTACTCTCTTGCTGTGTATAACCTATAGGCGATTTCCGGGATTTGCTCTTATTGGTTTGAACAGCAGCAACTTCTGTGATGTCCTTTGACCCACTTAGGATGTCCATCTGCATGCGAGTTTGTTCTGCAGCCTGACAGGTCTTAATTGCTGATTTCAGAGTTAATTCACTATCTCTTAAAAGTCTTTCCTTAACTTGTGGGTCTGAACATCCCATCACTTTTTGGTCTCTGATAAGAGAGGATGTCAGTGTGCCATAATTAAAGGACTGCGCTTTTAATCTCAAGTCAGTAACAACTTCTTCAATGGGTTTGTTTGCTTTCTGCATTCGGAATCTAAACACATATCTCTCAAAACTCTCATTTTTTCTTGGTACACAGTATGCTTCAAACTGTTGTATAACTTTGTCATAGTCTTTCTTGTTTGCATCTGACAACTGAAAGGCATTGTATATGTTGAAAGCTTCTGAGCCTGCAATAGTCAGCAACAGTGCTACTTTTTGGGAACCCTGTTTCTCAGTTGCACCCATAGCTTCTAAATAACAGTCAAAACTCTACTTGAAATGCTTCCATGTGTCTTCTAAATTGCCAGATAACCTTATTTCTGGTGGTGGTCTGATGTACTCCATTTCATCAGATTGCTGTGGCTGTTAGCTCGACCCACCAAAATTTCAGTCCTTGAGCAGTTTATCACTGTGCTGTGTGATTTCTTCTGGTATGAGATATCTTCTTCTGTGTGTTTCATAAAGATCCTGAAACCATTCCTGGTACCATGTCTTGTTTGTAATTCAGGCACACAGACTTGCTAAAAGATAGCAATCATCTTTATTATAGCAATAGCGGTGTGCAAGATTAATCAGAAGCCATTTAGCATAAGACAGTCTTTTCAGCCTGCATCTTATGTAGTCTCTAGCTTGAACTCCAGGCTTGAGCTAGGGAGTATATCTGTCTCCTTCCTGTGGCATGCATGCATCAAGGTCACTGTCTTAACTCTTAACTCAGAGGACAAAATGTGGCACCAAGTAACTTTGAAATCAAATATTAACAGTGGGGATCAACATCAATTGTTGCAATGGAGTACACAGATAATTATATCAGAACACTTTAACAGGAAATGATGCCTTAAGTAAGTAATAACGCATGACAGGTGTGGTTTCCTATTCTTAAACCACACACCAAGGTACATTGTGATTCAAACCAAGTGCCTTCAACTATGGGGAAGTGTAGCTCAGGAAGAAAAACCATCACTGTGAAGTGTCTTCGTGTACCTGTATAATGGATTCTATGCAGAAAACAAATGCTTTTTAAAATAAAATTATGCATTTTTCTAAAAACTATTTATGAGAAAAAAGGAAAATAACAGTTCTTCATTAGGCCTCTCATTCTGCCATGAGATTCAATATACCAGTAGATGGGGCTTAAGTTGGTTTGTACTCTGTGGTGCCACATTTACCTTTTTTGAAAAAAAGTTTACTGTAACTAGGTTTGGTATGGCTGGTGTACAAGTGGTGAGAGAAGTGGGCTAGAGCAATCTTTAAGTTAGCTTTCAGTTGCGCCTTTAAATTTCAGTTCAGAATTGTTAGTTTGGCTAAATCACTTCAGCTCCCACTGCAGTAATTGGCATCGGGTAAAACAGACTACAAATAGAGTAGGAAAAAAACATTGATATCAGCAATGAATATTACTTGCTATAGCTTCATTGTAGTGAGTGGTGCCTACATTGCAACTGCTGGGGATTGGTGTGTCCTTGGTGGTGCAACACAGTCCACAGTTATTATGATTGCTGTATCCCAGTTCTAAGCTATAGAAATTATTTAAATTCAGGGCTGAGTGGCTCACCCTTTCTATAGTCTCTGTTTTACCTCCAAGCCAAATACAGTATTTTCACTGGTCCCATTTATTTCAAAATTTACCCAAAAAGTGAAGCATCCAAGAAAATAAACACAAATTAGTAGGCAATACATGTAAGGCAGTTCATTGAATGTACCTTCTCAGTGTTTTTCCCTGAATGGATGTACAGCTTTTCTTTTTTTTTTTCTTTTTTTTTGTGTGTTTTTCTCTTTTTTCCTCTTCTATTATACACAATCCCTGGTTCACTCCAGAAATCCTAACCATGGGCAAAACCCACGACCTTGTTTCATGATGCCTCAAAACCACATGTGACCCAACTGACCTGCAGAACTACCAAACCCTCCAAAATAGCTGTACCAAGCGTGCGATGGCAGGCAAAATCTGAATACTTCAAAACCCAATTGCATACCTCCAACAAATCGCCATCCTCCTTTTGGAATGATCTCTGTTTGCTCCTGCACCCCTCATCAGAACCTCCCCCACCTACTGTTTGCATGGCAGGTTCCCTAGTTTTGGATCCTACCTCTGTTGCAGATGCCCAAAATAAGCTCTTTAATAGCTTTGCCCTCCCTCAAGACCTCCTCCCACCCCTCCCCCTTCCACCACATGGCTCTCTGGCTTTCAACTGCCTCTGGTATCCCCAGCGGAAGTCCTTAGAACTCAAGGCTCCCTAAATTCCACTAAATCTAGCCCCTGACGGCTTACACCCTAGTCTCCTCAAAATCTATGCTCCCTCTATTTTGACTCCTCTAACTTATCTCTTCAATCTAGCTCTCTCCTCCTGTACCATCCCTTCAGCCTGGATGTCAGCTACAGTCATATCCCATCATAAAGGGGGGTGATCCAATTGTCCCTGGCAAATACTGCCCCATATCACTTCTCCCCTTACTTGCCAAGTTCCAAGAATCACTTGTCCTCTCAAGGCTAATTGACTTCCTCTCTGCTTCCAATACTCTCTTCCCGGTCCAGTCAGGCTTTATGAAACTCGACTCAACCACCTCCTCCCTTCTTTACTTTACAGATGCCATTTACTCAGCAATGGATCGTGGGCAGATCACCTCAGCTATTTTCAGTGACCTTGCAAAGGCCTTTGACTCTATCTCTCACCATCTCCTTCTAAACAACCTAAGTGCCACCAGTCTTTCTCCAACTTCTGTCTCCTAGTTTAGCTCCTACTTACATGGCCGGTCCCAGTCAGATAAAATCAGTAATGTCCTGTCACCTTCCTTCCCCATCCATGCAAGCATCCCCCAGTACTCAATCCTCAGACCTGTACTCTTTTCCCTGTTTATTAATGACCTCCCTTCTGTGTGCACCCACACCAGGATCCATATGTATGCGGATGACACCATCCTATTCCTATCTGGTCCCTCTGCCCCAGCCATCCAAACTCCACTTCAGCACAACTTTACCAGAGTATCTAACTGGTTCATTGATAACTGCCTAAAAAAGTTATATCAAAAAGACCGTAGCCATGACGTTTGGCTCCAAACAGAAACTTGTTAGGCTCCCCGCCCTCCCTTCCCCAGCCAACACTGCTCTTGATGATGTCCCAGCCTACAAATAACTAGGAGTGTGGCTTGATCCCTTGCTGGACTTCTCCTCCCATTTTAAGGCCCTTCACTCCAAACTACATCCCAAACTAGGTCTAGTCTACCACCATAACCATCCCAGGACACTTATGGAAATGAGCTGCTTACAACTCATGTTGTCTTTCCTGGTGAAACATTTTCCAAATAAATAAATAAAACATAAGGATAGTCTTTCCATCCCAGTCAGATGTGACCTGCTGGTCAAATGGATCCTCCCAGCTTTTGACTACACTGACATAGTCTTCAGGCGCAGCTCCAGCCACCTACCTCACCAAACTTGATGTCTTCTTCAACTTCTTCTGTTGTTTCACCTCAAATTCCCCCCTGCCCTAATCTACAATCATTCTACTGTTTTCCTCCCTCTCTTCCATTTCCTGTATTAATTAATGACTGCAAGTTTTTTGTTCTTGTTTTCTCACGCTGCTCTTGTAGCTCCTATATAATACTCTATAATGCAATCACAGATTGAAAATTTATTTGCTCATTGTATTACACTGTAATGAAGAATTTATTCTGTATTATACTGTGGCCCAGATATTCAAAAGGATTGCACCATGCGCAATAGGGTTGCACCAGCGCAAGTCCGAAAATGCGCCATTCTGTGATATTCAGCGGGAGGCAGATGCACCCCCCCAAATCACACTGAGCAAGAGCTCAATGATAATGAATGCATGCACAACTGAAGGGGGAAGAACCATGCATAAATGGCGCAGTGCGATATTCAACAACATGTGCCATGCACAATAGGGGAGCAAGCGGAAGCTGCACAATAGCGGAAATGAGCCAAAATAAAAAGGAACAAGAGAGAGGCGCAAGAACGCTACAGGGAAGGCACATGTTGCTGAACCATAGCCAGCCACACAGGCAACACACACACACAGGGCAGGACAGAGACAGAGCACCTGGAATCCACAGGAATAGAGAAGGTGTGGGGAGCCACAGCCACAGTGCAGTGAAGAAGGGGGAAGTGCCACACAGCACTGAGGCCACCACAGGAAGGTGTTCCCGGTGCAGGGGAAGTAGCAGCCAGGACAGCAGGGGGAACACAGAAATAGCTGCCGGGGGGGGACACAAGCCAGGGACATGGCCAGTGCCACCATCTAGATGGCGGCAGTTACGAGGGGGGTGAGAAGGTAGGCAGCAGGGGGACGCTGCTGTGGAAGGGCCTGTCGGCGGTATGCCCCCAACAGGCAGTACCGAGCCCACACCAGCTTCGAGCTGTACACCGATGCTGAGATCGTGGACCGGTACCACCTGAACTGGGCAATTCTGAGGTGGCTCTGTGAGCTGTGCAGCAATGTGATGCAGGCACCCACATGACGGAGCCATGCTCTGTCAGTGGAGACAAAGTGACAGCTTGCATGTGCCTGCTCTCCACGGGTACCTTCCAGAGACCAACAGGGGACATGACAGGCATAACCCAGTTGGCCGCGTCATGCCACCACACCCAGTTCCTCAGTGGACTGCTGCCACATGCTGCGGAGTACATCCATTTCCCCAGCACACCGGCGGAGTGCACAGCAAACATTCAGGAGTTCCACAGGGTAGCACGTATGCCTGGTGTGCTAGGAGCAATAGACTGCACCCATGTGGCCATCTGCATACCACCTGGCCCCAAAGGGGCCACATACATTAATCAGAAGGGGTACGCAAGCATCAACTGACAGGTGGTGTATGATGCCAGGGGGCGCATAATCAATGTCTGTGCCATGCACCCTGGGGGAGCACATGTTGTCTTCATCTGGCACCAGTCAGCACTGTGCCACAGATTCGAGAGTGGGGACATCCCACTGGCCACTTAGTGGGTAAGTATGCAAACCACATGGAAAGACATAGAGCTTGGGAGGGGCATAGTCAGAGGTGACATGGGTATTGGCCTAGTTGGCCCAAGGCAGGGCGACACTGATCACCAAACTAACTTCCACCCTCTACACACAGGTGACAGTGGATACCCACTCCATCCCTGACTGCTCACACCATACCGGCGGCCAGCGACCCCATCACAGCAATGCTACAATGAGGCACATGCCACCACACGCAATGTCACCGAGCAGGTGTTCGGGATGCTGAAGGCACATTTCTGTTGCCTGGACATGTCTGGCGGTGCCCTACAGTACAGCCCCTCAAAGGCCTGCTGGCTATTCCTGGCCTGTTGCATCCTGCATAACATGGCCAACAACTGTGGGATAGCAGTACAGGTCGAAGAGGGGGACAGCGATGGGGACGATGAGGATGCAGGTGAAAATGGTGATGGGCAGCCCCCCCTTGGGCGACGGGACCCCCGACTGATCCGGCTGGCACAGCTGCACCGGGACACCATCATAGAGGAGCACTTCAGCCAACCCAGGTAAGTCATGGGGCCATGTGCAACCACCAGTGGCAAAGGCACAACCCATAAACACACATGGACAAACACCAGGGGTGGATGTTGTCAAGGGAAGTGGCCAAGCAGGGAACCGCACACACTGCCAGGGATGGGCAAGGTCTAACATGGCACGCAGTAACACACACACCTCACAAGACATGCACAAAGGGTAGGAGGCACGCCGACCCCAACCGCCACCCCTAGCCACACACATGTCCACAGGCCACCACACCCGCTGCCTGTCATTGTGCATGTGCCAGATGTTGGGAATCATTGCACAGTGGTGGACAGCGCAACACAGGCATCATCATGCACATGCCACAGCGGACAGCAGCCGGGAGGGTGTGCAGATGGAACGTGTGTGTGCATGCAGGGCCGGGTACCCCAACCGTGCATTGTACGCTGAACAACACAATGCACACAGGGTAGCATCAGACAGTAGCCATGCTGGGAGACAGGTCAGTCACGTGCCACAGTGCCACAACCACCACAGATGCGTGGGTGGCCCCGGCGAGACCCACCAGCAGTGACAGGATGACCAATGTCCTCATGGGGTGGCACCGACGGTCCCCCAGGGGTTCCACTGTGTGAACGCGACCGTGCTCGGCAGGGGTCTGCAGCACACCGAACATGCCTGCGCCAGCGTGCTTGGGATGCCCACAGCTGAACCCAGTGTAGACAAGGAGGGTGTTGCACGATGCCGGGAATGGGGGATGGACATTTCACTGCTCGGTGTCTGCGACGCATGGGCAAATAACTGTGTGCCCATTGTGGCCATGACAGCTGTGATTGCCTGTGTCTGCCTGTCAATGGCAGCGGTCACATCCTCCCACAACTGGTCCATCCCTGCCAGGAGCAGAGCGGTGTCTCTGCTGCACAGCTCCTCTGCCTGGCGCAGAGCCACACTGACTGCATCCACCACCGTCACAAGCTGCATCTGTTGATTGACTGATGCTTGGAGTATGTGGGTGTGCTCATCTAAGAGGTCATCTGCCTGATCGGCATGCTGTCCCTCATGGTATTCACAGCCCTGATGGTCAGCTCCCCTTGAGGGTGCGGGTTGCACACAAGGGCCAGGCCTGGGCATGTCCACAGGTGGTGCAGTGACGCCACCCCCTGACAGTGTACCCCCATGGCCATTGGCTGACTACTGATACTGCCCGTCTGGCTGCCGCTCTCCAGGGCTCAATGGTGCTGCCGCAATGGCTGCAACAGCCCCACTGTCCTGGACACACACCAGTGCTGCCCCACTGGTGCAGACAGGCACAGGCTGGAACTGTGATGTCATGCAGGCCTCCATGGTGGCACCACCCACAGCCACGCCTGTGATGTCACCCGCTGTGTGGCCATCCTGTGGCCCACACATCTCACTGCCCATGACGTTAGCTCCATCATCATTGGTGATGGATCCGGCACCAGCCTGAGCCTCAGCATGCTGGCATCCATGGACGCTGGCATGCTGGGACATGGGCAGGGCCTCCTCCTCACCTGCTCCACCAACATCAGTCCGGACGTCCAGGTGGGCCCACTGTCGCCCTGACCCCGTATGCCTGTGGAGGGGGATGGGCCCTCCTCCATCTCCATGCTACCACCCTCAGTGGAGAAGCCCACCATCACTAACCCATGTAGATGCTCAGGAGCTGTAAGGGAAAAACAGTAGCATTAATGTATGTGACCTACCCTGTCCCCCCCATTGACAGACCATGACCTACCATGCAGTGACAGGCTACCACCCATCTGGAATCCATCACCCGGAACACCCTCAATGGTGCAACGCTGCATGCTGCCAGCAACCCGCTCTTCTTGTGGGGTCAGGCATTGCACCTCCGGCTATCCCCCACCGGTCGCAGACCATGCTGCCCAGATGGCAGCTGCCTTCTCCTTAATTCTCTGCCTGTCCGTGCCTTTCTTCTTTTTGCACTCCTGTACGGACCACTGGTGGCTGCCATGCAGGTTGACAGCACATGCCACCTCTTCCCATGCAGCAGCATGGGCCTTTGGTGTTCCCTGGTGTATGCTGAGCAGTGTCTCCTGGTTGAGGTAGGCCTCAAACAGGGCATCAGTTTCTGCCTTGGTGAAGTTCAGCCTCCTCTTCCTCCCATGTCTCTGTTCCTCTTCCTCCACCTCATGATCGGTCATTATTCCTCCTGTGAGAATGACAGGTTTTACCTGTGACTGTGCAGTCCCATGCATGTCCCAAACACCACAGTCCACACTCCCAAACAGCATACAACTCACCGCAATAGACTGCAGTAACTGACTGTGGCCAGTGCAGCCCAATGTCGCAGTTTTATAGCGCAACACATGCAAATGAGGTGAGGTGCAATTTTAAGTGTATGCAAATGCAGTGATTGTGCCATAGAATGGCTGATTAGCTGATTTGCATATGCCGGCTGAATATCGCGCTGTTGCGCTTTGCGCAATTGTGTTGAACGTGCTGAGCCAATGGTGCAGTTCTGTGACATGCGCAGTACACACCTAACTGCGCATGCCTGGGGTGATGACGCAGGTGCCTGCTGTGCTGCTGATGTGCAGTGCATGAGAGGCAATGCAAGGCACGGCCACCATTGTGCCAGTGGCACTACTGCGCTGTTCACATATATGGCGCTGCGGCACTGGGTCACCGTAGGCGCACTGGGGCCACAGCGCTGTAGACTGCTGCAGGAGGTGGCACACAGGCACCCAATCACATTACATGCATTGGATTCCAATCACTCTGTGGCTGTCCATGCGCGAGAGACCCTTGACCCTGTGCCCGACCTTTGCCCCCTAGGCACCATGCGTCAGGCATGGGTGCACCACTATCGTGCTGTTCGGCGACAGTGCGATAGGGAATGGCAGTGCTGTACTGTGCAGCATCTGCATGTGGCAGGACCGCGCTGCCAAGCACCATTTTGAATCCAACACTTTGCTGAGATGGTGCGGAGAAGGGCAGTGATGTGGAGCCAGGTGGAGCTTGCGAACCTGGTGGCCATTGTAGAGCTCCATGCTGGGGCTCTATAGGGTGATGCACCCCTGGACATGGCCAGGAGTGCAGTTTGGCAGGAGGTGGCTGATGATCTGGAGGAGGCCACTGGTATGGGGCACACGGCAGAGCAGTGTCGCCACCGGTACGGGGACCTCAGGTGCAGGGACCCGGACCTACATGCCTGCCTGCAGGCACGTGCCAGGAGGGGCATGGTGCCATGTCCAGGTAGGTGCCCCATCCATACACTGTTATTGTCCATACGGATAACATGGTTGCATGTGTCTGGCACATGGGGGGGGGCCGTCCAGTGTTGGCTGTGGTGGTAGTATTGGGGTGTGGGGTGGATGGGTATGGCCGTGTGGGATTGCACACACATGGGGCAGGGGGACTTTGCTACCAGATTGTACTGATGTTCCTCTCTCCATGTTTGCACTTTAAGCCTAGAAGAGCGCAGGCAGGCGAGGGAGAGGAGGCGCCGCCTGGAGGACCAGCAGGATGGGAGGGGTGAAGGTCTGCAGCAACGCAGGGACCAGCCTGATGATGGTGAGTGCCTTACATCCATAATTACTATTGCATGCTGTATAACTGGGCGGGCAGCGGGGCATGGCCATCATCCATTGACACCACTGCCATGCACGCAACTTGTTACAGTCAGCACTGTCCAGTGGCACTGCATGTCTGAGAGTGCATCAATGGTGGTCCATGCATGCACTGGGCACATGGCTGTGCCACTGCCTTCGCACCTCATAACCAAGTCACGGTACGGCTATGGTGGTGCTGTGCAGGACATGGGCAGTGGGTGCGTGCAGTGGTCCACATGGCTGTGGCTGCCTGGGTAGGCAGGTTTTGTGGACATGGTCACTGTGGGTGGTCACACACCATCACAGGGGCATGGCACATGGCTGTATGCCATGCACAATGGATGGGCTGCAGGGGGCTGGACAGTCACACTTATTGACTCTGCTCCTTCATCCTAGGTGGACGGTGACTCCAGGCACTGGAGCGTGGACTGCAGGAGCTGCTACAGGTGGTGAGGGTGACCCTGGAGCTCCTGCAAAGAATGGACTGCCACGGGATGATGAGGCAGAGACGACATCGGCGCCATGTGGAGGAAGACCGGGGCAGATGCAGAACAATCCATGCCCCTAATTACACCTTCCCCCCTGGACCCAACCTCACACCCCTTCTTCTCTCTCCCACATGTTCACCCCTGCCCCTTACCCGCCCCCACCTGGTATGTGGCCCTTCCCCCCATTGTACATAGTTGTATATAGTTTTTGTATTTCCTGTTTTAAATACATTTGTTTTGTTATGACAACTGTGGTGGTCTCTGACTTGCAGCAGGCTACAGGTGCTCAGCTTCAGTGATGTGCATGGTGTCAGGGGTGGTGCACGCATGGGCGTGTGTGTGTGTGTGCAGAAGGGAACTGCCTATGGTGTGGGCAGGGGGATCAGTCACTGTCTGTGGTTTGTGTGTTGTTCTCTGTGCACTGGATGCCTGTGTGCAGTGGTCCACGGTGCATGCACTGTGTGCATGGCACCCCTGTCAGATCATCCATGGCCTGTGCAGCTGACACCCTTGCATGTCTGTGATATGCATGGTCTGCTGGCGTGTCAGTGGTGGCTGTCCATGCTGGATAGCAACTGTACCTGGCACAATGCCAGGTTGCCTTCCATCATCAGTATGGTGCACATCTGCCTCTGGTGGCACTGTGGCCTCCGCTGTTGTTGTCCCCCCTCCATGCTGTCATTTGTGTCTGTTGCAGGGGATCTGCTTCAGTGTCTGTCAATTGTGCTCCGGCAGCATGCTGGTGGCATACAGCTTCATGGTGCCTGTGCAGGGTGGCTGGCACACCTGTGCAATGTAGGGGTGCTGGCCGTGTGTACACATCAGCTGTAGCCACACGCTAGTGGTTTGGTTGACCCACTACTGTGTCCCTGTGTTGGTGTGCCCTTGGGTATAGATGGGTGTTTGTCCATGCACTGTGTTGCATCCTGTGTGGTGCATGATTCCATGCAACACTGTGCATGTCTGTGCTGGCTATTGTGGCCAGTGCTGGGATGGGATGTGTCCTTTGGAGGGTGTGCAGGGTGCTGTACCACTGGTGGTGGGTTCCAGGGCATGCCCTGTCGCATGTGGGGTACCTTGTGTGGTGACGCATGGTCGGTCTCTCAGCTGTACCTCGGGGGAACCTGCAGGGTGTCACTGTGTATGCTGTTGTTGCATTGTGTCTGCTGCCGCCCGCAGTAGGGTGCACATGGTGGGGCTGCCTTGTATGGCTCTGTGGTGCACAGGGTTGCAGTGTCACAGTGGGGGTGGTGGCATGCATGGGGTGTCCTGCACTGTTGGGCACTACTCCTGGGAAGGGTGTATGGTGATCGTGGTGCAGGGTGTGCTCTGCATTGGTGGGATGGTGTGGCACGGGGTGGTCAGCCCTCCTTGTGTGCCAGTCACAGCTTGCCAGGGGGTGTGCTGGGGCACCATGGCCCAGCTGTGGGTCGGTTGCTGGTATCCATGGGCCGGTGGTTATTCCAGCTCTCCCCCGGTTGTGCAGTACATGGGGTGTGGGGGATGATGTCTGTTCTGCTGTGTGCTCCTCTGCCCATCTGTGGCTTGGGTAGTGGGCCCCTGCATCCCTGGTTGTGCGGTTGCATTGCTGCCCTGCTCCATGGGGCATCCCTGGTTGTGCTATGGCACATCTGGACTGCTCCGCTGAGCATCCCTTGTTGCGCTATGGCGCATCAGATATGTGCAACTTCACATCTCTGGTTACACTATGGTGCAGGTGGTGCGATATTCAGTCATCTGCCGTAGGGGCATCTTGGCCTATGCAGTTTTTGAATATCATGCTTCTTGCACATGGGTGGAGTGGACTTGCGCTTGCTCCTGCTGTTGCTCACTTTTTGGGAGCAGTTTGAATATCTGGGCCTGTATATTTAATGTTTATTCTGTATTATACTGTATCTACATTTTGTTATCCCTTTGTTGTATTTGTACCCTCTGTCCCCGGGTCACACCTGGAAATGAGCTTCTGCTCTGTGTGCCTTTCCCAGTCACCAAATTTTAAATAAATAAATAAATACTGTTCTTTAAGCAGCAATGCATGATAGCAGTGCAAATTTTGACCTATAATTTTTTATTCTATTTCAGATTGCCCCTTATCTTTTGACTTGTATATTACCCTTCTTTCCCTACTTTTAATCTACTTTAGCAGTTTTTTAACATTTGAAATAATAAAAAGAGCTGTCTTTTTAATATGGCTCAAACCAGTTTTTATTAGTATTCTCAGCGGTTTTTGTGTACTTTTTGTCCCTTAATGTCACGGAGCAGTGTCTGCTGCATGCTAGTTCATTACAGTAAAAAGGAAAGAGATCTTAGACAACGGGTGCTCGATTCTCAAAGAGCCCTTAGATCATCACAATTTGCAGAAATCTAGGGCTGCGGTGAACTCCAGGTGCATCAGAGAACCTGTGCCCAAGTCAATAAAAACAGGGGTCCCCGCATCAAAAACCCAAAATTGCCACACCCGCACTTGCAGGCTATTGCAAGACAAGTGGCTCACCTGCAGGAATTGTTGCAGGGATCTGGCTCCCCTACCACCAAATCCAACTCTAAAGGGGCTGGGATGGTTGGGGTTTGGTGAAACATGTTTACCAGAAGGGGTCCGGTGCAGAAGGGGGACAGGGTGCCATAGGGGGAGTTTGGGATATGGTGGGCATGTGAGGGGGTGATGCAGCTCCTGGCAGAGGTGCCTTTATATAACTTTTAAGCAAATGGGATGGTACCACTGGGGCATCCAGGGACAAACAGTGCTGGAAGCTGGGGCTGCCGCCAGGGCTGTGCCCACCTGGGGCCATGGCACTGTTTGTCCCTGGACCCCCTCTGGTACCATCCCATTTGCATAATAGCTATATAAAGGCACCCCCGCTGAGTGCCACATCACCCCTCACATGCCAACCATCTCCCCAACTCCCCCATGGCACCATCCATGCCCTTTCTGCTCCTGGACCCCTACCTGTATAACATATACATTATATGACCCCGGTTATGTTCATTATAGTGAGAGAGAACTCTAGCTTTTTACCTGTCAATCAGATGTGGCCAGGCTCTCAGTCCTGCCTACAACCTCCTCTGCCTGGCAACCACCTCATACCATACAGACTGGACCCAGAGACCCCATAGAATGCCCCCCCCATGGCAGGGTCAGGCAGTTGAGGGCCATCCACTCCACAGCACTTCTTCAGGTCATGCTCTGCATGGGTCTGACAGCTTGTGCACTGAAACTTTCTTGTTGGTACAAAAAAATGTAGCAAAAAACAACCTTGATCTGATTAGTGATGTTGTAAAGTTTGAATTAATCAGAAAAATGAAGGTGACGTCATCAACTTCCACTTCACAAATCAATGTCTGAATTTTTGTTGTTTACTATGAAATTCATCTGGGGTGACTTAGCCTGGCAATGTCACCTGTAAGTTCACCCTTTATAGTACATTTGGGCAAACGTTTGTCCCAAATAAGGCTACTGCTAAACAAAAGCCTCAAGGTCACATGAAAGGGCTTCTGCAGGTCACATGGTACATCTCTGTACAGTGAGTCTGCTTCACTTTTGGTTTTGCAATCTGGGTCAGTAAAGTAGTTCGGATACTGATAACTCTGAGAGTTAGAGAGAGAGGGAGAGAGAGAGAGAGAAAGATATATTTATTTTTCAGTACTTCAACAGTTTATTTTTGATTCTTTTCACATTTAACTGTTTGACTTATTAGGAGTACTTTAGGTTTTGCTTGTGCATTGTTTTGCGTATTTTTCTGTATTTATAACTTCAGTTTCTGATATCTCTTTTCCCTTTTGTTTCCCTTTGTTTCTTTCTGACTGTTTCTTTTTCTTACTCTTTATTCTAGTCTTTAGTCTCTACATATTTTCCTATATTTTGTTTATTATTTAAAAAAATGAGTAGAGAAGAGAGCAGGGCTATCTGAGAATGATCATTGCAGATCGAGGAGGAGATGGAAAAGAAGAGGTGTGGTGGAGGAGCCATCTGTCTTTGCTGGAAAGCACCAGGTCTGGGAGCAGAAGCAGGGGGCAGCAGGAGGGGTGATCCAGCAGTCCCCCTCCCACAGTGCCACAGCAGCAGTCCCCACTTCCACAGCAGCTCCCAGCTCTGAAGCAACTGCAGTCACTAGTTCCCCCTGCTTCAGTGCTGCAGCCTGAAATCCCTGTATCCTCTCTTTATGGTACAACCACTGCCGTGAGCTGATTCCCCCTGAGGAGCCACATGCAAGATTATCCTTTTCCAGTTCTGCATGGTCCAGGAAACAGCAAAAGTCCTCCCTTGTGTGGGAGTTTTTCACCTTTGCCCCAAAAAACAACAGCATCATTAACTGCAACCTGTGCATAGCCTGGTTCAGCTGGGGGAAAAGATGCAGCCATTTGGTTACTGCTGGGCAGTACATCACTTGAAAATCAGTCACCTCACTAGTGGGAGGTGAGAAGGGGGGGCAGCACAGTAAGAGACCACCACAGTCATGTGGGCAATTGCCAGAGGAAGGGACATACAGAATGGGTCTGTGCCTGGGACCAGAAGCCACTCGGGCAGGGCCAGCGGACAGCACCACCACTGGTACTGACATCAACAAAAGGGAAACTGGTGCAACTGCACACAGAGATTGGGGACCCCCATGACCAAGTTACACTGATGGAGGAAACATTTCAGATGCTGCTGTCAAATCAGGAAATTCTTTTTAAAGGCATGTCAGAGCTCCATCGTGGCAGTGTAGGTGTGCTTCCCTCTGTTCCTCCCGGTTCATAAACAAACACTGCTTCCTCCCATCCTGTCTTTCCTCATTGATCCTCCCTCTGTTCTACTCCATCCATAGCTATACGAATAAGATACTCTGTCCTGTCTCTTCTTAGTCTTTCTTCATCACTCTTTGTTGATGAGAAAACAAAAATAAATGTAAAAAACGGAAGTTTAATAAATTTAAAAAACTTTAAAACTCTTTTCCTGCCTTTGACTCTTATTCTTTGACTCAGTCCTTACTTGACTTGATTTCTGTCTGAGTGTTCTCATTCTGTTAAAAAAGTTCTATTTTCTATCTGTATTTTCTGCAGTCACACAGTTTATGCACCACATCATTATTTTCTCTCTCACTAGTTTTGTTGTACAGCACTGTTATTTATATAAACTGTGCATTTGAAAAGTACCACGTTAAAAAAATGTCTAGGCCCCACATATTTTTTCCAGTCCTAATGTTGATGCTGCCCAGTGTCACCCCCCCCCCACACACACACACAACTTGGAATCATTCCCTTCCTCTACAGCTATTTCTAGCACTTTTCTCACTTCCCAAAATGTTCTCCCACACAAGCAATTAGTTCAAGTTTCAAGTTTATTGCAGGAAAACTCCATTGAGCAAGCTCATTCACAAGGAGGTCCTGTGACATAAACACTTAAAGTACAAACACAGATAGGTTTCCAAACTGCTGTTTAAATAAAATAAAAAAAAAAATAAAAATAAATAATAACAGCATATACATGAAATACACGTTACATGATGCAGGCTGGATATACATACAAGGGTACCACATAGGGTGACCGCAGGTGGTAACCATTGATATGAGACAGGGAAGCGACTTATAGGTCGCATACTGATAAATGAAACATGATGACTGGTGTGATTTGATTTAATCAAATCAAATCAAATCAAATATACAGTATTTTGGCAGCTAGGACAAACAACAGTCTACAACTGATATGGGAGGAGGAGAGATTTGATAGAGTAGCAGTGGAGGTAAGCAAAGGATAAAGCCAGGAGTAGAAGGGAAGGAAAGCAGTTAATATGACAAATCAATTATACCTTACCAGTGGATAAATATGGCACACATGGGGAAGGAAGAGACTTAATGACAGTTACAGGTGTCTTTTATTTTGGCTGAACTTAGCGATTTGTAGAAGTTTATTGAAACTGTGCTAGTTAGTTTCAGTATGGTTTGTAATTGGTTCCAAATGGAGGAAGGGCATAATGCAATAACACGTTTACCAAGGAAGTCCGTGTCCTTGGTATGTCAAGCATAATAAAGTCAGATTTTCTTAACTAGTATGCACTATGTGAGATACTAATAAGGAAGAGAGATAGCTTGGCAATTTCTGCAGGAGCAGTTTAAGAGTCCATAGCCCAGCATGGAGCAGGTGTCTAGTAGTAAGGATGTCAACCAACAGCTGCATATAAGTCACAGTGGTGCAAGCGGTAAGGGGAGTTGGTAATGAACCGTAGCATAGGTGATAAAGGATGTCCAGTTTACTTAGATTTGCAAGAGTGGTGGAGGAATAGATTACATCGCCATAGTCGAGTAGGGAGAAAAGTGGCCTGTACAAGCTTGTTTCGAGTTTCAAGGGGAAAAGGGCCTATTTCTGTAGAAGAAACCTAACCTTGCTTTTAACCTTCTAGAGACATCTTGATGTGGTCACTGAAAGATAATTTATTGTCAATCCAGATACCTAGATATTTAAATTTGGTTACAACTTACAGAGGCTCGTTTAGTGTGGTGACAATGAAGTCTTGGGCAAGAGTATTGGGGGGGCCTGAGACAGCACTGCGGGAGAATATCATCGCTTTAGTCTTCTTGGCATTGAGCAGAAGCTTTGCCTTTATTAAATTATGCTCAAGTTATTATTATTAATGGTATTAATATACTGCTGTTGAGCTGTTCACATCCCCCTCTCAGACAGTCCATATTGTAAAACATATTAGTACACACAAGTGCACAAGAGCAATATAGCAATTTCTTATTTCCTAGAATGTTCTCCTGAAGCAGAAATTATTAATGATGTTAATGTATTGTACTACTGCTGCTGCTCTACTGTTCAAGTTACCCTCTTGGACAGTCTGCATTGTGGAACACTTTAGTACACACAAATGTACAAGTACAATATAGAAATGTCTCACTTCTTGAATTTTTTTTTCCTAAACCAGAAATTATTAATGGTGTGAATGTTCTACTGCTGCTGCTGTGCTGCTTCAGTTGTTGTATCCCAGAACTGTGCTCAACTTCCAGACTTAATATATCTGCTGCTACATGATGCTTCACTGTATAAATCCTCAATTACAGTCAGGCTGCTACTTGGTGCTGCACTGTGTCAGTCCCCTGTCACAGCCTTTCAGGTAATATACTTTAGTGAAAATTATATGAAAAGCACAATATATTGAAATTTGATAGTTTCAAAATTTTTCTCAACTACTAGAAACTATATGTCAGACTGTTATATACTGTTACACGGTGCTGTGTTGTGTCAGTCCCCTGCCACAGCCATTCTTATAATGCACTTTAGTGAAAATTGTGTAACGAGCCCACTATACCACCATTCAGTACACCCAGAATTTTTCTCAACTATCAGAAATTATAGGTCAGGATGCTGTGTGCTATTACATGGTGCTGTCTTGTGTCAATCCCCTGCCACAGCCATTCTTGCAATGCATGGTCATGAAAATGGTACAGAGATAACAATATACCAAAATGCAGTACTCCCAGAATTTTTCTCAGCTTCCAGAAATTACATGTCAGGATACAGCCAGATGGAGGTTGTTGCATACTATGGCAGGTAAGGATAATCTAATTGGCAGCAGTAGTTGGCAGATCAGGAGGCACAGTATTAACTGTGGTAATAGTATTTTATTAAAGTGTCATCTGTAACATTACCACATCCATGATCCAGTGGAGAAGATGGTGATGGCTTGCTTGCTAGAGGAAGAGGCATTCATGACAGGATGAAAAGAGACCTGTGAATACAAGAGAGAAATTATTTAGACTCTAGTACACTCCCTGTTGTGTTGCAGCTGTGAAAGGAAACAAAAGCTAAAAAAGTAAGAAAAGAAAAAAAAAATGGAAAACATACTTACTATCACATGGGTGACAGCAAACCATGACATGGCAGAAAGGTTCCCCAGACAGAGGATGAGAAGTTTTACTTGCTGCAGTGGGAAGCAGAACTGGAGACCTGTGAAGACAAGAGAAAATGATTTAGACACTTCTCCAGTACTATTGTGGTGAACACATGGTATATCCCTTATACACTCCCAGCCATACTATACCTGTCACCTATAGTAAAAAAGGGAAATTGTTTTGCCTTACTTGGTCACTGTGTATCTGTGAAAGGAAAACGTAAAATAAAATATTTAAAAAAGAGAAAAAACATGTAATGATACCTAACATTAAACTAATGATGGCCATGCCTTGTACTGACATGAAGGTGCCACAGAGAGAGGGGCAGAAGAAGAAGTAACCTAAGCCTGTGCCTTGAGGACTGACTTTGTGACTGGCTTGTCACTCATCCCTGTGAATAGTTAAACCTGCAGTGAGAGGGAGATGGAAGGGAGGGAGGAGGAGGAGGAGGAAGGAAGGAAGGAAGGAAGGAAGGAAGGAAGGAAGGAAGGAAGGAAGGGAGGGAGGAGGGAGGAGGACGTGAGAAGTCACCACTACCTACAGTATGAGGATGAGGAGTGTGAAGAAAAGTTAAAGTCACTTACCATAGCAGCAGGCAAAGGTTGGCATTGCTGGATTGAGGTTTTGCTGCCTTGATGGACTGGCTGGCTGACTGCAGGGTTGGCTTGAGGGCTAGTTGGCTGGAGGTCTGCCTTGCAGTGGAGGTGGTGAACCATGTTGTTTTTAAATGTGAAGGACCCAAACAGGCTAAAGGAGGAGGAGGAGGAGGAGGAGGAGACGGTATATTTCCTAAAGGAGGAGGCATGGTCTGCATAGCTGCAATGGCACTTTTTTTTATTCTTTGGTAACTGGCAAAGGTCTATTAGGCCCAAGACCTCTTTAAAGGGGAAAACTGGGACCATTGGGGAAGGTAAGTGACTTGCTTCGGATCATACAGTATGCTGGTGGATGTTGTGAGAATCAAATACAGGTCTGCTAGATGTATCAAGCTTATTCACAGTTTATTACTCTAACCTCTAGGCTTTACTGTCAGACCTGTTTATGTTGGATTAGGAGTCCAAGTTTGTCAGACTTGATGTATGCAGTGGAGCTGGTAGCTCATGTTGTTGCTGGATGTGGAGAACCCAATCAGGCCATATGAGAAGGAGGTATTGTCTTTCCTGGCTTTCCTGCTGAAATAGGCATGGTCTGCCTGAATGACTATGGCATTCATGATGGATTAAGAGTCCAGGTTTGTCAGTCTGAATGCATGTGGTGGAGGTAGTGGCTCATGTTATTTGTGGATGTGGAGAACCCACGCAATCCAGAAGAGGAGCAGGAAGAGGAGCAGGAAGAGGCAGTGTCTTGCTTGCTGGAGGAGGCATGATCTGCATGGCTGGCAATGGCATTCATGCTGTACCAAGAGTCCTGGCTTGTTTCTGGACTGTATGTGGTTGAGAAGATAACCAATAATGCAGTTTTCAGTGATTTTCTAGTTTGTCTGTAGGCATCAATCAGAGAAGGCGGCAGCAGGTAATCAAATAGATGCAGGGAAGAGCAGCACAACTTGGGGAAAAATTAAATGACAAAGAAAATAAATAAAATGTGAATCATAAAGTAAAAGGATTCAACTGATGAGGAGGAAAGGCAGAATAGCAACTTGCTATGTTATGGGCTGCATTTAACAGTATCTGTCATTTTGTTTTGAATCTATCTAGGACTGCCCACCGCTGCCAGTTATACCAGTTGCCTCACCCTTGAGGACAGGCTTAACTTAAAAATGGGCATAATGTTACACACATCCCAGTTGTGGTTACTTTCTCAAACCACAGAATCACTTTTTAACAGGGCAGTTCATTCTTTGGTAACCAGGTCACAGAGCAGAGCCACCTTTAAAATTCCTCTTTCGAAAAAAAAAAACTAATTTTAGGCAAAAGTCTATAATATATAAAACTCCAGCCTTTTATAACTCAATTCCAGCAGCTATTACTCATTGTCTAAGATTATGCACCGTCCAGGATAGACTGAAAAAATGGTTACACCCAAGATACAACTGTACATGTTTTTGATTCTTTTACATTTTGTACTTGTATCCTTTGCCTGTGTAATTTATGCACTTGTTGCATGTGAAAATAGACAGTTTCTGCTCGTCCATTAACAAGCATTAAAAAAAGAAATAAATCATATCAAATCAAGAATACATTGTTATTGTGCTTTCTCCTCATCAAGGAGGCAGCTCTCACAGTCTTCCAGACTGGAATTGTCCCCAGATGGAAATATTTGTCCATCCATAGTTCATCCACCTTGGTAAAATATAATTTGCCAATGCTGCTAACTTCATTCTCTTCAGGTTCGTCTTCACCACCACCATCATTTCTAGATGTTTTTTTTGACAGATTTGCATGCTTGTCCCATACAATGGCTCCTGCCAAACTGAATACATACCTGACATTGACACTCGAGGGTGAGCAGCTCAGGTATTTGATTGCTACTGAGGCCAGTGCTGGCTAATCAGTAACATTCCTATTCCAGTTTAACAAGGGCACATCAGTGATGAAAAGATGCCTGGTTTCAGCCAAATATGCATCTGCTATTAGTTTCCCTGCCCACAATCCTGCTGCTTCATCAGCCTCCATCTCCTTTTGTCCATATCTTCAAGACCCACCTGGTACAAAACATCTCCAAGTGGAACTGTAGAGATTTTCTCTTTTACTTTGCATGTTTATGTTTTCTCAGCCCATTTTCCATGCAAAGAAGTAGCAGCACTGTGTCCCTATTGAGTTACATACTGTGTGTTAGATAACTGTGACTTTAACATATGTGCCCTGTGTACCCCTCTTATTAGAAGATCGGTAAAATTTTGGACCTGATCATGCAACATTCAATTATTGTCAAACAGCGTTTACAACTTGGGTCCAGCATGGTGGCAATCCCCAAATCTGCAGACTGCAGAATGGCAGAAGTATGGGTATTGCAGTCCAAGGCATGGAGCATGTGTTCTATTAATGCACAACTTTTGGTACTGCCACCTGCCTCCAGAGCCTGCTTCACATTCAATAGCCTCTGCCTTAGGACATGTAGAAGTGGGATGGCCTTACTGATATAGGCACTTTCCCCACTATCTGCCTGTGTTGGATGTTTGAATGGTCTAAGAATCATTATCAGGCCATCCATTATTTGCCATTGGTCTATTGTCCAAGACATGGATGCTCTGGCATTGTCACAACTTGTATGCAGCATCAGATATTCAGTGATGGCTTTGTACTGCTCATATACAAGCACTCAATCATGTACAGTGTTCAGTTCTATCTGATGATGACTTCAGCTTCATACAGTACTGAGGCAGTTTCTTCTGTATTTGCAGGTGCTTGAGCTGGTCATATGCCTTTCCACAAAAGGTAAAGTGGGCACAGATGTGATGGGCCACAGTCAAAATAGACTTGATATCAGGATATGCTAGAAACTCCTGCCCAATAAGAATAAGATAGTGTGCCAGGCATGACACCCTGAGAATCCCCCATCACCTATGCATTTCATTACCCTCAAGCCATTTTTACTTTCAATGAGACCTGCTTTTAGTGAATAGGTGTAAAGCCACTTGTAAATCTGTTAGTAGTAATTCTAACATTTTCTGTTCATGTATGATCCAGTGACTCTCACTGAAAGCATGGCATGCTGTTGAATACCTGGAGTGTTACTATCACTGCATTTGGGCTTACTGCAATTTCTACTCCAGACGAAGTCAAACAGTACCATAGGTACCTGTGCCCAATGTGCTGTAATGCACAGATAGGAGCTACCAGCTCTTTGGCCACTGGTCCACAGATCCATGCCGAGAAGTATATATGAATCATGATGCTGAATGCAGCAGGGCATGGACTAACATGTGTGACACTGTCCCATACTGTTCAGGAATGGCATATGTAGAAAAATATGTTCTGCGATTTTGGACTGGCACGGCCATCAATCTTCTGAATCCAACATTTTCCACAAAATGTGAATTCTAGTGTGTGAAGCAACTTAAAAGGTTTGAGCATGCTATTTTGGATTTGTTTGAGTTTTAGGAGTTTGTGGTGCTCCTTCTTAGCATGCTCCCTTTGAAACATTTGTGTAAAATCCTTGATGGGAGCACAGTGTATATAAGGAGCCAATTAGTCACATTAGCCATTGAGGCATTGGAACGTTAGGGACTGAATCAAGGGTCCCACTTTGATGATGGTGATTTAGCTTACTCATACTGGAATTCCATCTGAAACCAAGAGGACCCACTCCTCACATGGAGCTCAAAGTAAATATAGCCATTTTTGGAAGTGGAAAGTTTAAATATGCTATGTTGTTTGTGTGGGTGTGTGCACTGCTATTGAAGATGATAAGGGAGAGGGACCCCTGAACTGCCTTCCTTTTGCATTTGAGTATAGCATAATAGGTGTCTGGACATTAGGTGCATGTGTTGCCCACTCCTGCCTAGTTGGCTGTCCTTTTTTCCCCCCACTAACTCACACTTGTTAGAGTTGACTGATAGCAACTGTTTAATCAGCCGCTTCCAGTATATAAAACTCCCAAACATGGGATTTGGCATTCCTTAATTTTATATGGTGGTGGGAGTGAAACAGGAGAAGGGAAGGGGTGGAAATGGGTGCTTTTTGGGATGCTTTATGAACTTCCAGACTGGGTGACTGACATGTAATGATCTTACTAGTAAGAGGAACAAGTGGTGTAGTATGAGGGGGGCTTTGGTAGTTGTATGCCCTTTCCTGACTCCCATAGGGGACCAAATCATCACCCCCCACAGCTGCAGGTATCCTCCACCTTCTAAGTTCTGTCTTCTTCATCATCATCACTTTCTGCAGACTCTGTCCCACTCATCATCATGAGTCAAACACACCTTTTTAAAATTAAGTCAATTCTGACTGTGCAACTGTAAGATCTCCCTCCTCAGGCTCTGACTCGTGGTCAAGCTCCACACTGTCATTGGGGAATGGGAAACTAGTATCAAGGTCAGACTCAGCACCACTGCCACCAGCTGTCACATGGACACCAACAACTTCCTCCTCAATCACTGTGCCTAAGACAGAGATCTTGCTACTTCTTGTACCACTCCACTTGTCACTACCTCTGCCAGTCCTTCGAACATGGTGCCACAGATGTAGCAGAGAAAAATTTGGGCACACTAATACCACTGCCACCTACTCCTTTACTACTACTACTACTACTATTACAAGCCCTGTAGCTCATAGCAGATGCTGATGAGGACATAGGGCCCGATTCTAGAAAGCACATGCCAATGCGCAACACAGATGTGCCAGTGGGAATGGCGCAAGTGACAAATACATCCAGCAAAAGAACCAAACGCTATTCTAGATTGTGAGATGCACATTGACGCAATGCAGTACACCAATTGTGACTTACGCTGCAGTTGCGACATACCCACAGGTATGCCAATATGCTGCTGAACATACGCCAAGAAAACAGAAGAGAAATGCCAGGGCAGGATTCTAGAAGCAGCAGTGCCACAACTTACACCAAGACCAGCCGGAGTAACCTACACCAGGTGGGAGCAGGTGTAACTTACACAGCATAGAAAGGAGCAGGGACAGACAGGCTGGACACACAGCAGTGCACCATGGGAGATAAGACAGAGAGTGTCAGAGGAAGGCAGGCACACAGGGGCAGTTTGGCACAGGGTACGAAGGGTGCACAGATGCCACAGGCACAATGCTGGGATGATGGAGCCACCAGGCACAATGCCTCTGCCATGGCCACTGATACATGTAAACAGTGTAACCATGACAGGGACACAGCATCGGGTGGCACAGACCAGTGGTCAGATAGTGGTGAGACACACCAATGTCCATGCCAGTGCTGCAACCTGCAGGGAACAATGTCACCCCGAGGCAGAAGGGCGCAGCACAGGCACATGCCAACATACAGCTGGGAGGTACAATGTGAGGTGGCATGGATGCCATAGCTTGCATGGTGACCCACAGCACACAGGACACCATGCAGAAGTGGCCTGGGGATAGTGGTCTGTGCTGTGAGCAGCACAAATGACACACCAACCCGATGCACAGGGAGGGAACACTGGTGACAGCAGGCACCATCACCAGTGTGCACCCCTGTGTATGGCGACAGACAGACACACACACACACACAGCCATGCACACCTGGAACAGACACAGAGACACAGTGTGTATGACAAAAGGATTTAATATAAACACTGGATACAGGGATACAGGGTAACAATGGAAGGGGGATGGAGATGAATAACAGGCAACAGCAACATACAGTAACAAAACAGTAAACCAAACCCAAACAACCACCCACAACAACCCTGAACAATAACCCACACCCACAAACAACCCAACACAGGCTCAACAACCAAAACACAATCCCACCCACAACAATCAACATGAATAAGCATCCCCGACCACTCGATAATAACCCACAACACCCATCTGTATGGCCCTACCCATCAAAACCATCCACCTCTATATACAAGCCCACCCGCACATACAGCCCCACCCATGTCTGGCTGTTGCGGACCCATGTGACTCAGGTCAGCCATAGTTCAGTAAGGAGGGTGCCCACCGACCCATGGAGATGCCCAATGTCCTGCAAAATGGCTGACTCCAGGATCACAAGGTGTTCTGGTCCAGGCCCCCACCCTGCACAGGTTCAGCACCGGGTCCCTAAGCCGCAACAGGTAATGCCTCCCCCTGCTGCATCCCTGGCATTGCTGCTTCCTGATGTGGTCCAGTGTCCCCTGCTGCAGGGCCAGCAGCACATGGCACAGTGTCAGGCGGTAGCACAACCTCACCTGCCCATGCTGCAATGTCCTCCTCAGCAGTCCCAATACGTGGCACAGTGATGACCCGGTCCTCGTTAGCTGCAACTGTGCAATCTGTGGCCAGGCTGGACATCTGTGGCTTTTCCAGCCTCTGTTGCCCAACATCAATGGGGTCCTCCTGAACTGACTGTGTGTCACCTGTGGCCAGGTCCCCATCGGAAGCTGCCACTGTGGAGGTGGTGGAGGATGAGGATGAGGTCGGTGGCAAGACTCTGGCCCTCCACTGCCTGCACCAGGTGCACAGCAGGTACTCTGCTGCATCATGGGCCTTCACGTCAGCCATAGCCCTCAGCAGGGCCCTCTGCCACAGTGGCAGCCTGCTATGAACACTGTAGGGATGTAAAGGATGCGGTCAGTGCCGGGCCCAGACATGGGGCACACACATAGACAATCAATGTGAGGGTGCAGCATGAGCCACAATGTGGCCACCTGCCATGGCCACGGCACAAGGGGACCAATGTATGTACTCACCTGACATCCAGTGAAGCACCTCCTGCTTGAGGCTGGTGATGCGGCCCTGCTGCATGCTGGGAGTTGCACCGGTGGAACCTGTGAGGTGAAGCGACAGGTGAGTGTATGTGTGGCACCTTGTGCCATGGCCACCACGCCAGCACTGCTGCAACAGAGGAACAGCTGTGGTTATACATACCATCACCGTGGACCTGCCCAGACCGCATGTCTGTGTCTCTGTGCCATGCCATGCTGCGCATCCTGTGCAGGATCCCAGCCTCCCTCCACAACAGGTCCTGCCAGCATTGTGTCAGCTGGCAGATGGTCCGGCATGTCCCTGTCGTCTCCACCATGTGTGCACAGATGGCTGACCACACCCTCTCCCGCTCTGCAGCACTGCTCCTCTGGCTCCCAGGTGGCAGCAGCATCCTACCCTACTGCTGAACGCAGTTCACCAGCAGTGCTGCCTCATGAGGAGTGAAATTATGGGCACACCCGTGCAGGCTGAGGGTTGACCCTGAGGACATATTGGTCAGTCATGTGTGTGGCACCTGTAACAGGGGAAGGAATGGCACAAGCATCACTACACAATGTCACCGTGGCTGTGCAGTCCACCCCATACACCATGTGCAACACTGGACACTGGCCGTGGGACGTGGGTCAGGGCCAAGCCATAGGTCTGCAACTGTGGGCCACCACCTCAGGTGGTTCCTCCATGCCAATGACATGCACAGCATGAGGTGTGTATAGGCTGAGCTGTGCCATGCAGGGGCCAGGCACTCAGTGCTGCACACAGTGACCACAGTGCACCAACGCGGCACCCATCCCTTGCAGAGGCATGTCACAGCCAGACCCTGCATGGTGTGGGCATGGAGCACCACATGCAGCCCTACCACATGTCCACACCACCACCCCCACATGGAGCTGCATGTGGCCACAACCACCAGGTGCCCATGGGGCAAACCCAAAGCCAACTATGGACATAGGCATGGGGAATAACAGTTACTTACCTGTACTGTGCACCATGGTGTCTGGAGTAGGTAGTGCTGATGGATCTGGAGCACACCTGGATGGAGAAAGAGCAGGGCAACATAAGTCTGTGGCACAGTTGGTGACCCCCAGAGCAGCTGTGGTGTGGCAGTGTGTACCTACCTGGTCCTGTGTGGTGGTGTTGATTCCTACACAGAGGACAGAGAGCAACATTGTCAGGTACACAGTGCTGTACAGGCATTGGAAATGTATGTGTTGATCAATGTCATATACTCAGCAAAGACCCATATGTGTCCAGTATGGAGCTAGGGAGGGAATGCACATGGGTTAGCACACAGCCATAAGTGCCACTGTGGCCAGCTGCCTGTGGGTGCTGCAACTCCCCCCACTGTCTCCATCCCACAGGCATGCCCCTGCACATGGCCCACAATGGCCTCCAGGACACCCTGCCATGACCAACACTGCACAGGGTGGATGGCCTCAGGTGGTCGATGCACCCTGCCTGCATCCCATGCCCAAACACTAGAGGCGTGATGGTATTCCTGCATGCCACACACCATGACAGTCAATAGTTCCCACCATGAACACAATACCAACCTGCGCTGGTACAACCCTCCCTGAGTGCCCACAATGAGGGGCACACCCATGGTGGACCATGTACTGAGCACAGTGGGGTCATGCCACACAGACAGACCCAGACTCCTCACCATCTCATGGCACATCCCAGGGACAGGGCGGTCTACCCCCTGGTCCCTGATATGGTTGTTGGGGGATATCTCCAGCAGGAAATTCACCCAAGACCTGGAGATTCAGTGGGAAGTGTGGTGCAGTGGGGGCCCCCTAGAAGTAAGAAGTCTGACAGATTTAATAATTTCAACACTTTATTTTTTTAAGTGCAATACAGCTGAAATCACTGGCTGGATTTCATTCTGGCACGACTACGAATCAAAGTCCATACTCTTTGCATCACATTCCTTGGCAAGCCTTTGGTTTGATTGGATGGGGAAGGCATCCAGGAGGGAGGTTTCAGTCTGCAGCATGCGTCTAACATCAGCTGTCTTGATCTGGCCTTATGTAAGGTGGCTTGCGAATGCAGATTTGATTGCCAGTTGCTGCTATTCAGTAAAGGATTTCTGGCAATGTGGGGACCGTATAGGTGGAGTGTGTGCCCCCATCATCTCTTGGCTTCTTCGGATGTCCTGTGAGCTAAGTCCCCTTCTTGTTCTTGTTGCAATACAGGTACCTGGTGAAAGAGATAGCCCTTTTTCCTGGTTCATCCATGGTGATTGAACTGTTCTCCAGAGTCTTTGATGGAGCACCTGCATGTGGGCTGATGGTGGCACATGGGGCCTTTGTGGTTAACTGGCATATTTGTCAGCTCACTCTGATGCTCTCTTCTTTGCTGCCTATCAGGCGATAGTACGCATCTGCTGTTGTGGCTTGGTGGCTCATGTGTGAAGCAAACTAAGGTCTACCTCAGGGTGAATTCTGTGAAACTGTGTAAAGAAAGAAAGTAAGATGCATACTTTGGGCCCACGGGTAACAACTAAGACAATGGAAGTCTCCAACTTGGGGGGGGGCATCAGGTAGGACTGTGTCATCGCCCCTGAGAATTTGGGACTGCTAGCACATAGGGAAATGGACAAAGCAGGCCCTGGAAATTTTAGGGAGAGATGCCAGCAGGTGTCCCCAGGCTTGGAAGCACCTTCCCTGGGTAAAACATATGATTTAGTACCCTGGGTAAAAACTAAGCCTGTGGAAGTCCCTGCACTGGCAGGGCATCAGGGAAGGAAGGGCCATGACCCCTGGGTGTCTGGGAGTGTTATACCCAAGGGAAGTGTTAACAGCAGGACCTTGAAGTTTTAGGGGGCTGGGGTACCAGGCCACCCAAGCCAGATAGCACCTTCCCTGGGTAAGACATATACATTGGTATCCTTGGTAAAAACAAAGCCTGTGGAAGTTCCTACCCTGACAGGGCATCAGGGAGGTGTGGGCCATTACCCCTGGGAGTCTGGGAGTGCTAGGCCTGAGTGAAGTGTTAACAGCAGGCCCTGGAAGTTTTAGGGTGCATGTCAGCAGGTGTCCCCAGGCTGAGAGCACTGAGTACTGGGGAATCCTGGTGGGAGCTGAAGTTCTTGGGGGAAAGTGTGACCAGATGTCCCTGAGTCCTGGTGGGACAAGATGTCCCTGAGAAATGGTATGACTAGATGGCCCTGATGGCTAGTGGGACCAGATAGCCCTGGAAGCAAGTGGGACCAGATAGTCCCACCTGTTGCCGGCTGGGATGTCTCTAAATAACTGTGGTCAGGCTTAATAGTCAATCTAGGGGAGTTTCTAGAAGGCCTGTCCAGGTTGTGATGCAGGTTGCTGGGCATGGCTTGATGCTGAGACTGGCAGGTTGATTCTGGAAGTCACCAGGGTACATGCCAGCAGTTATCCCCAGCCAGAGATCACTGTCCCTGGGTATGAGATATGCTTTAGTACCCTGGGTAACAACCAAGCCTGTGAAAGTCCTTGACCTGGCAGGGCATCAGGGAGGTGAGAACCATTACCCCAGGTGCCTGGGAGTGCTAGACCCAAGGGAAGTGTTACTAGTAGGCCCTGGAAGTTTTAGGAAGCATGCCTGCTGGTGTCCCCAGGCTTGTACACACATTCCCTGGGGAAGGCATATGCTTTGGAACCCTGGGTAACAACTAATCCTGTGGAAGTCCCTGTCCTGGCAGGGCATCAGGGAGGTGTGGGCCATTACCCCTGGGAGTCTGGGAGTGCTAGGCCCAAGGGGAGTGTTAACAGCAGGCCCTGGAAGTTTTAGGGTGCATGCCAGCAGCTGTCCCCAGGCTGAGAGCACTGAGTACTGGAGAATCCTGGTGGGAGCTGAAGCCCCTGGGAGAAAGTGTGACCAGATATTCCTGAGTCCTGGTGGGACAAGATGTCCCTGAGAGATGGTATGGCTAGATGGCACTGATGGCTAGTGGGACCAGATAGCCCTGGGAGCAAGTGGGACCAGATAGCCCCACCTGTTGCTGGCTGGGATGTCTTTAAATAACTGTGGTCAGGCTTAATAGTCACTCTAGGGGAGTTTCTAGAAGGCCTAGCAAGGTTGTGATGCAGGTTGCTGGGCATGGCTTGATGCTGAGCCTGGCAGGCTGATTCTGGAAGTCATCAGGGTACATGCCAGCAGTTCCCCCAACCAGAGATCACTGTCCCTGGGTTAGAGATATGCTTTGGTACCCTGGGTAACAACCAAGCCTGTGGAAGTCCTTGACCTGGTAGGCCATCAGGGAGGTGAGGGCCATTACCCCTGGGTGCCTGGGAGTGCTAGACCCAAGGGAAGTGTTACCAGCAGACCCTGAAAGTTCTAGGGAGCATGTCTGCATGTGTGTCCAGACTTGTACGCACATTCCCTAGGGAAGACATATGCTTTGGGACCCTGGGTAACAACTAATCCTGTGGAAGTCCCTGTCCTGGCAGGGCATTAGGAAGGGGAAGGCCATTACCCTCTGGGTGTCTGAGAGTGTTAGACCCAAGGGAAGTGTTAACAGCAGGACCTGGAAGTTTTAGGGGGTTGGGGGTACCAGGCTACCCCACTCAGATAGCACCTCCCCTGGGTAAGACATAGGCTTTGGTACTGTGGGTAAAAACTAAGCCTGTGGAAGTCCCTGCCCTGGCAGAGCATCAGGGAGGTGAGGGCCATGACCCCTAGGTGTCTGGGAGTGTTAGACCTAAGGGAAGTGTTACCAGCCGACCCTGGAAGTTCTAGGGAGCATGCCTGCATTTGTGCCCAGGCTTGGACACACATTCCCTAGTGAATGCATATGCTTTGGGACCCTGGGTAACAACTAATCCTGTGGAAGTCCCTGTCCTGGCAGGGCATCAGGGAGGTGAGGGACATGATCCCTAGGTGTCTGGGAGAGTTAGACCTAAGGGAAGTGTTAACAGCAGGATCTTGACATTTTAGGGGGTTGGGGTACCAGGCCACCCCAGCCAGATAGCACCTTCCCTGGGTAAGATATATGGTTTGGTACCCTGGATAAAAACTAAGCCTGTGGAAGTGCCTGCCCTGGCAGGGCATCAGGGAGGTGATGGCCATTACCCTTAGGAGTCTGGGAGTGCTAGGCCCAAGGGAAGTGTTAACAGTTGGCCCTGGAAGTTTTAGGGGGACATGCCTGCATGTGTCCCCAGGCTTGGAAGCATGTTCCCTTGGGAAGGCATATACTTTGGGACCCTGGGTAAAACCTAATACTGTGGAAGTCCCTATCCTGGGAGGGCATGGCCCTAAGCCTTGTGAGTATTGACTCCTAGCCCTTAAGAAAGTGGCAAAAGCAGGCCCTGGAAGATTGAGGGGGTGAGGGTACCAGGTCTCCCCAGGCTGAGTGCACTTTCCCTGGGTAATTTATATGCTTTGGGACCCTGGGGAATAACCAAGCCTGTGGAAGTATGTACCCTGGGAGAGCATCAGGGAAGTCAGGGCCATCACTCCTGTGAGTTTGGGACTTCTAGCCCTGAGGGAAGTGGTTGAATCTGGGCCTGGAAGCTTTAGGAGGACAGGCTGTCAATTCTACACAGGCTGAGTGTGGAGTTGGGAGACATATTTACATTTGTTACAGTACTCTTCCGCCACAGAGTCATGGAGAAGTGTTTGATTTGGAGTATGGCTGCCTGCCTCTTCACTGCTTTTGTGATGGCAGAACATGTCTGGTTTGATCCATCTGTCTCGATGAGCACAGGGGGATTAAGTCCAGTAGCTGATGGTCTCAGTTTGAGGAGCAGCCACCTTGTGTGGTGTGCACAGAGCTGAAGTAACTTGAATAGCTCTCCTTCAAGCACCAGTCTAGCTGGTTCATGTGTTGCAATGGTTTTGTGAAGAAAAATGGTTAAGACATAGCTGTCTTCATTATCAATGACCAGTCCCTCTGCATTCTTCAAGTCACCCAGAGGCATATTTTGGATGGCAGCAGAGTCCTGGGCATTGTGGAGGGCCAAGCTGAAGATGACGTGATTTCTAGCCAGGCAGTGATCTTGGTTTCTAAGTGTCTTGGCTCTGGGTAAACTGTTAGTTATCCTGACTGCCTCCTTGGCAGCAGAGGTGTCCTTAAACAGGGATGCTGTCTCTGGTGGTATCCTCATTTGTGAGTCCCTTAGCCAGATTTCGTGGTGCCTCTTCATGGCAGAGGTACTGAGGCCAGCTCTCCAGAAAGAAATTACCTTGATGAGCATGTCAAGTTCAGCCTGATTGGTCCTGGCAAACCCATTCAAATCTAAGAATTTCAGGAAGTGAAAGAGGCTGTTTATGTAACACTTGATAGTGCCTGGCTTAAAATCTGAGGCTTCAGCCTCTGGAATCCAAGTATCTCTTATGAATGCCCTGGAATTCAGCAGGGATGTGAGTGAAAGGGCTGAGTCAATGGAGTTTCAGAGGTGGGTCAGCATCTGCTGGTGAGCAGTTGCTGTTTCTTGGTCTTTCTTTCCTCCATCCAAGGTCTAGAGCCAAGCACAATAGAGACTCAGCAGTTGAGGACACTCTATCTCTGACTGTGTAGGCTGGCTAGGCAGCTGAGTATGTGGCAAATCCAGAGATGGAGAACATTGAGTCTGGGTGTCTCTGATACTTGGTCGGGCTTTAAAGCTGGTCAGAGTGCATTTGTGTACCTTCCAAAAGTGCTGACTTAGATCTGTTACAATGGCAAAACAGTCTAGCTGCTGGCATTTGTAAAAGCATTTTCCTGCAGGAGGTTGGGTCAGGAGTGACTGTCTCTCAAAGTATCGAGCCTTTCCAGGTGTCATGTGGTGTACTTCCCAGAGGTGCCTCAGTAGATGCTTAATTTTCTTACCACAGATTGTGCAGGTACACAAGGGTCTCACTGTCTTGTTTGGTATCCAAAGAGAAGCATCTGTAAAAGAGGGACACACATTTAGTAGTGCTGAACATTAACTCTTGGAGTGTGGGACTGTAAGACCCAATGGAAGTGTTAACAGCAGGCCCTGGAAGCTTAAGGGAGCATGCCTGCTGGTGTCCCCAGGCTTGAAAGCACATTATCTGGGGAAGGCATATGCTTTGGGACCCTGGGTAAAAACTAATCCTGTGGAAGTCCCTAGCCTGGCAGGGCATCAGGGAGGTGTGGTCCATTACCCCTGGGAGTCTGGGAGTGCTAGGCCCAAGGGGAGTGTTACCAGCAGACCCTGGAAGTTTTAAGGAGCATGTCTGCTGGTGTACCCAGCATGGGGGAAGCTCATTCCCTGGGTAAGAGATATGCTTTGGTACCCTGAGTAACAACCAAGCCTGTGGAAGTCCCTGCCCTGGCAGGCCTTCAAGGAGCTGAGGGCCATTGACCCTGGGAGTGTGGGACTGTTAGACCCAAGGGAAGTGTAAGGAGCTGGATCTGGAACTTTTAAGGGATGATAGAACCAGGGCTGCCCAGCAGGAGAGCACTTTCCATGGGTAAGAGATATGCTTTGGGACCCTGGGTAACAACCAAGCCTGTGGAAGTCCCTGTCCTGGAAGGCCATCAGGGATCTGAGGGCCATTAACCCTGGGACTGTGGGACTGTTAGACCCAAGGGAACTGTAAGAAGCAGGACCAGGAAATTTTAGGGGTTGTGGGTACCATGTCGGCACAGTCAGAGAGCACTTTCCTTAGGTGAGACATATGCTTTGGGGCCCTGGGTAAATCCAAGCCTGTGAAGGCAGGCCAGGCAATCAGGGAAGTGAAGGACTATAACCCTGGGTGTCTGGGAGTGCTAGATCAAAGGGAAATGTAAGGAGCAGGACCAGGAAATTTTAGGGGGTTGGGGTACAATGCCTGACCAGTCAGAGATCACTTTCCCTGGGTAAGACATATGCTTTGGGGCCCTGGGTAAAAACCAAGCCTGTGGAAGTCCCTGCTCTGGCAGGCCATCAGGGAGGTGAGGGCCATTATCACCGGGTGTCTGGAAGTGCTAGACCCAAGGGAGGTGTTAACAACAGGCCCAGGAAGATTTAGGGGCATGCCAGCAGCGGTCCCCAGGCTGAGAGCACTGAGTCCTGGTGGAATCCTAGTGGCAGCAGAAGTCCCTGGGAGAAAGTGTGACCAGATGTCCCTGGGTCCTGGTGGGACCAAATGTTCCTGAGAGATGGTATGACTAGATGTCCCTTGGGGCTGGTTAGACCAGATGGTCCTGAAGGCTGATGGCAAGGATTTCTCTAAATAGTTGTGGTTGGGCTTAATAGTTGCTCTAGGGGAGTTTGTTGAAGGCCTAGCCAGGCTGTGATGATACTTGCTGTGCATGGCTTGATGCTTTGCCTGGCAGGCTGATTCTGGAAGTCACCAGGGTAAATGTCTGCAGTTATCCCCAGGCAGAGAGCACTTTCCCTGGGTAAGAGATATGCTTTGCGACCCAGGGTAACAACTAAACCTGTGGAAGTCCCTGCCCTGGTAGGCCATCAGGGAGGTGAGGGGCATTACCATAGTGTGTCTGGGAGTGCTAGACACAAGGGAAGAGAAAGGAGCAGGACCTGGAAGTTTTAGGGGTGGGGGTACGATGTCTGCGCAGCCAGAGAGGACTTTCACTGGGTAAGAGATATGCTTTGATACCCTGGGTAACAACCAAGCTTGTGGAAGTCCCTGCCCTGGCAGGCCTTCAAGGAGGTGAGGGCCATTGATCCTGGGAGTGTGGGATTGTTAGACCCAACACAAGTGTAAGGAGCTGGATCTGGAAGTTTTAGGGGGTGTGGTACCATGCCTGCCCAGCCAGAGAGCACTTTCCCTGGGTAAGAGTTATGCTTTGGGACCCAGAGTAACAACCAAGCCTGTGGAAGACCTTGCCCTTGCAGGTCATCAGAGAGGTAAGGGAAATTATCTCGGGGTGTCTGGGAGGGCCAGACCCAAGGGAAGTGTAAGGAGCAGGACCTGGAAGTGTTAAGTGGTGGGGGTATCATGCCTGCCCAGTAAGAGAGCACTTTCACTAGGTAACAGATATGCATTGGGACCTTGGGTAACAACTAAGCCTGTGGAAGTCCCTGCCCTGGCAGGCAATCAGGGAGGTGAGGGCCATTAACCCTGGGAGTGTGGGACTGTTCGACCCAAGCGAAGTGCAAGGAGTAGGACCTGGAAGTTTTAGGGGGTGTGGGTACCATGCTTGAAAAGCCAGAGAGAACTTTCCCTAGATAAGAGATATGCTTTGAGACCCTACGTAACAACCAAGCCTGTGGAAGTCCCTGACATGGCAGTTCATTAGGAAGGTGAGGGCCACTACCCCTGGGTGTCTGGAAGTGCTAGACCCAAGGGAGGTGTTAACAGCAGACCCTGGAAGTCTTAGAGGCATGCCAGCAGCTGTCCCCAGGCTGAGAACATTGATTCCTGGTGGAATCCTAGTGGGAGCTGAAGTCCCTGTGAGAAAGTGTGAGCAGATGTCCCTGGGTCCTGGTGGGACCAGATGTTCCTGAGAGATAGTAGGACTAGATGGCCCTGTGGGCTGGTTAGACCAGGTGGCCTTGATGGCTGTTGGCTGGGATTTCTCTAAATAGTTGTGATTTGGCTTAATAGTCACTCTAGGGGTGTTTGTTGAAGGCCTAGCCAGGCTGTGATGGCACTTTCTGGGCATGGCTTGCTGTTGAGCCTGGCAGGCTGATTCTGGAAGTCACCAGGGTACATGCCAGCAGTTCTCCCAAGGCAGAGAGCACTTTCCCTGGGTAAGGGATATGCTTTGGGACACTGGGTAAGAACTATGCCTGTGGAAGTCCCTGCCCTGGCAGGCCATCAGGGAGGTGAGGGGCATTACCACAGTGTGTCTGGGAGTGCTAGATCCAAGGGAAGTGAAAAGAGCAGGACCTGGAAGTTTTAGGGGTGGGGATACCATGTCTGCCCAGCCAGAGAAGACTTTCACCAGGTAAGAGATATGCTTTGGTACCCTGGGTAACAACCAAGACTCTGGAAGACCCTGCCCTAGCAGGCCTTCAAGGAGGTGAGGGCCATTGACCCTAGCAGTGTGGGGCTGTTAGACTCAAAGGAAATGTAAGGAGCTGGATCTGGAAGTTTTAAGGGGTGTGGGTACCATGCCTGCTCAGCCAGAGAGCACTTTCCCTGGGAAGAGTTATGCTTTGGGTTTCCGGGGTAACAACCAGGCCTGTGGAAGTCACTGCCCTGGCAGGCCATCAGGGAGGTAAGGGCAATTACCTCTGGGTGTCTGGGAATGCCAGACCCAAGGGAAGTGTAAGGATCAGGACCTGGAAGTTTTAAGGGGTGGGGGTATCATGCCTGCCCAGTCAGAGAGCACTTTCACTGGGTAACAGATATGCTTTGGGACCCTGGCTAACAACCAAGTCTGTGGAATTCCTTGCCCCGGCAGGCCTTCAAGGAGGTGAGAGCTATTGACCCTGGGAGTGTGGGACTGTTCGACCCAAGGGAAGTGTAAGAAGCAGGACCTGGAAATTTTAGATGGTGTGGGTACCGTGCCTACCCAGCCAGAGAGCACTTTCCCTGGGTAAGAGATATGGTTTGGGAACCTAGGTAACAACCAAGCCTGTGGAAGTCCCTTCCCTGGCAGTCCATCAGGGAGGGGAGGGCCATTACCACTGGGTATCTGGAAGTGCTAGACCCAAGGGAGGTGTTAACAGCAGGCCCTGGAAGTCTAAGGGGCATGTCAGCAGCTGTCCCCAGGCTGAGATCACTGAGTCCTGGTGGAATCCTAGTGGGAGCTGAATTCCCAGGGAGATAGTGTTACCAGATGTCCCTGGGTTCTGGTGGGACCAGATGTTCCTGAGAGATGGTATTACTAGATGGCCGTAGGGGCTGGTTAGACCAGATTGCCCTCATGGCTGGAATTTCTCTAAATAGTTGTGGTTGGGCTTAATAGACACTCTAGGGGAGTTTGTTGAAGGCCTAGCCAGGCTGTGATGGAACTTGCTGGGCATGGCTTGTTGCTCAGCCTGGCAGGCTGATTCTGAAATTCACCAGGGTACATGCCAGCTGTTCTCCACAGGCAGAGAGCACTTCCCCTGAGTAAGAGATATGCTTTGTGACCCTGGGTAACTATTAAGCTGTGGAAGTCCCTTCCCTGGCAGGCCATCAGGGAGGTGAGGGGCATTACTACAGTGTGTCAGGGAGTGCTAGATCCAAGGTAAGTAAAAGGAGCAAGACCTGAAAGTTTTAGGGGGTTGGGGTACCATGTCTGCCCAGCCTGAGAGGAATTTCACTGGGTAAGAGATATGCTTTGGTACCCTGGCTAACAACCAAGCCTGTGGAAGTCAGTACTTCAAGAAGGTGAGGGCCATTGACCCTGGGAGTGTGGGACTGTTAGACCCAAGGAAAGTGTAAGGAGCTGGATCTGGAACTTTTAGGGGATGATAGAACCAGGGCTGCCCAGCAGGACATCACTTGCCCTGGGTAAGAGATTTGCTTTGGTAGCCTGGGTAACAACCAAGCCTGTGGAACTCCCTACCCAGCCAGGCCTTCCAGGAGGCGAGGGCCATTGATCCTTGGAGTGTGGGACTGTTAGACCAAACAGAAGTGTAAGGAGCTGGATCTGGAAATTTTAGGGGGTGTGGGTACCAAGCCTGCACAGCCAGAGAGCACTTTCCCTGGGTAAGAGTTATGCTTTGGGACCCTAGGTAACAACCAAGCCTGTGGAAGTTGCTGTCCTGGTGGGCCATCAGTTGGGTAAAGGAAATTATGTCTAGGTGTCTGGGAGTGCCAGACCAAAGGGGAATGTAAGGAGCAGGACCTGGATGTTTTAAGGGGTGGGGGAATCATGCCTGCACAGTCAGAGAGCACTTTCACTGGATAACAGATATGCTTTGGTACTTGGGTAACAACCAAGCCTGTGGAAGTCCCTGCCCTGGCAGGCCTTCAAGGAGGTGAGGGCCATTGACCCTGGGAGTGTGGGACTCTTAGACCCAACAGAAGTGTAAGGAGCTGGATCTGGAAGTTTTAGGTGGTGTGGCTACCACGTCTGCCCAGCCAGAGAGCACTTTCCCTGTGTAAGAGTTATGCTTTGGGACCATGGTTATCAACCAAGCCTGTCGAAGTCCATGCTCAGGCAGGCCATCAGGGAGGTAAGGGCAATTACCTCTGGGTGTCTGGGAGTGCCAGAGCCAAGGAAAGTATAAGGACAGGACCTGGAAGTTTCAAGGGGTGGGGGTACCATGAGTGCTCAGTCAGAAAGCACTTTCCCTTGGTAAGAGATATGCTTTGGGACCCTAGGTAACAACCAAGCATGTGGAAGCCCCTGCCCTGGCAGTCCATCAGGGAGGTGAGGGCCATTACCCCTGGGTGGCAGGAAGTGCTAGACTGAAAGGAGGTGTTAACTGCTTTCCCTGGAAGTCCTAGGGGCATGCCCGCAGCTGTCCCCAGGCTGAGAAGACTGAGTCCTGGTGGAATCCTAGTTGGAGCTGAAGTCTCAGGGAGAAAGTGTGACCAGTTGTCTCTGGGTCCTGGTCGACCAGATGTTCCTGAGAGACTGTATGACTAGATGGCCCTTGGGGCTGGTTAGACCAGATGGCACTGATGGCTGTTGGCTGGCATTTCTCTAAATAGTTGTGCTTGGCCTTAAAAGTCACTCAGGGGAGTTTGCTGAAGGCCTAGCCATGCTGTGATGGCACTTGCTGGGCACGGCTTGCTGCTGAGCCTGGCAGGCTGATTCTGGAAGTCACCAGGGTACATGCCAGCAGTTCTCCAAAGGCAGAGAGCACTTTCCCTGGGTAAGAGATATGCTTTGGGACCCAGGGTAACAACTAAGCCTGTTGAAGTCCCTGCCCTGTCAGACCATCAGCGAGGTGAGGGGCATTACCACAGTGTGTCTGTGAGTGCTAGATCCAAGGGAAGTGAAAGGAGCAGGACCTGGAAGTTTTAGGGGATGGGGTACCATGTCTGCCCAGCCAGAGAGGACTTTCACTGTGTAAGAGACATGCTTTGGTATCCTTGGTAACAATCAAGCATGTGGAAGTCCCTACTTCAATTAGGTGAGGGCCATTGACCCTGGGAGTGTGGGACTGTTAGGCCCAAGTTAAGTGTAAGGAGCTGGATCTGGACATTTCAGGGGATGATAGAACCAGGGCTGGCCAGCAGGAGAGCACTTTCCATGGGTAAGAGATTTGCTGTGGTACCCTGGGTACCAACCAGGCCTGTGGAAGTCCCTGTCCTTCCAGGCCATCAGGTAGGTGAGGGTCATTAACCATTGGAGTGTGAAACTGTTAGACCCAAGGGAAGTGTAAGGAGCTGGAACTAGAAGTTTTTGGGTATGGCAGAACCAGGGCTACCCAGCCAGATAGCACTTTCCCTGGGTAAGAGATATGATTTGGTACACTTGGTAACAATCAAGCCTGTGGAAGTACCTGCCCTTGCAGGCCATCAGGGATCTGAGGGCCATTAACCCTGTGACTGTGGGACTGTTGACCCAAGGGAAGTGTAAGAAGCAGGACCTGGAAGTTTTAGGGGGTGGTGGTACTATGCCTGCCCAACCAGAGAGCACTTTCCCTGGGTAAGAGATCTGCTTTGGGCCAATTGGTAACAACCGAGCATTTGGAAGTCCCTGTCCTGGCAGGCCATCAAGGATGTGAGGGCTTATAACCCTGTGTGTCTGGGAGTGCTAGATAAAAGGGAAGTGTAAGGAATAGGACCTGGAAATTTTAGGGGGTGGGGGTACCATGCCTGCCCAGTCAAAGAGCACTTTCCCTGGGTAAGACATATGCTTTGGGGCTCTGGGTAATAACCACGCCTGTTGAAGTCCCTGCCCTGGCAGTCCTTCAGGGAGGTGAGGGCCGTTACCCCTTGTATCTGGAAGTGCTAGACCCAAGAGAGGTGTTAAGAGCAGGCCCTGGAAGTCTTGGGGGCATGCCAGCAGCTGTCCTCAGTCTGAGAGCACTGACTCCTGATGGAATCCTAGAGGGGACTGAAGTATCTGGGTGAAAGTGTGACCAGATGTCCCTGCATCCTGGTGGGACCCGATGTTCCTGAGAGATGGTATGACTAGATGGCCCTGTGGGGTGGGTAGTCCAGATGGCCCTGATGGCTGATGGCTGGGATTTCTCTAAATAGTTGTGGTTGGGCTTAATAGTCACTCTAGGGGAGTTTGTTGAAGGCCTAGCCAGGCTGTGATGGCACTTGCTGGACATGGTTTGCTGCTGAGCCTGGCAAGCTGATTCTGGAAGTCACCAAGGTACATGCCAGCAGTTCTCCCTAGGCAGAGAGCACTTTCCCTGGGTAAGAGACTCGCTTTGGTACCCTGGGTAACAACCAAGCCTGTGAGAGTCCCTGCCCTGGCAGCCCATCAGGGAGGTGAGGGGCATTACCACAGTGTATCTGGGAGTGCTAGATCCAAGGGAAGCGAAAGGAGCAGGACCTGGAAGTTTTAGGGGGTGGGGTACCATGTCTGCCCAGCCAGAGAGTACTTTCACCAGGTAAGAGATATGCTTTGGGACCCAAGGTAAGAACCAAGTCTTTGGAAGTCCCTGCCCTGGCAGTCCATCAGGGAGGTGAGGGCCATTTCTCCTGGGTGTCTGGAAGTGCTAGACCCAAGAGAGGTGTTAACAGCAGTCCCTGGAAGTCTTATGGGCATGCCAGCAGCTGTGCCCAGGCTGAAAGCACTGAGTCCTGGTGGAATCCTAGTGGGAGCTGAAGTCCCATGAGGAAAGTGTGAAAAGATATCCCGGGGTCCGGTGGGGCCAGATATTCCTGAGAGATGGTATGACTAGATGACCCTGAAGGCTGTTGGCTGGGATTTCTCTAAATAGTTGTGGTTGGGCTTAAGAGTCACTCTAGAGGACTTTATTGAAGGCCAAGCCAGGATATGATGGCACTTGCTCGGCATGGCTTGAAGCTTTGCCTGGCAGGCTGATTCTGGAAGTCATCAGGGTACATGCCTGCAGTTCTCCCAAGGCAGAGAGCTCTTTCCCTGGGTAAGAGATATGCTTTGGGACCCTGGGTAACAACTAAGCCTGTGGAAGTCCCTACCTGGCAGGCCATCAGGCACATAAGGGCAATTACCTCTGGGTGTCTGGGAGTGCCCAACCCAAGGGAAGTGTAAGGAGCTGGACCTGAAAGTTCTAAGGGGCGGGGGTATCATGCCTGCCCAGTCAGAGATCACTTTCTCTGGGTAACAGATGTGCTCTGGTACCCTGGGTAACAACCAAGCCTGTGGAAGTCCCTGCCCTTGCAGGCCTTCAAGGACGTGAGGAGCATTGACCCTGGGAGTGTGGGACTGTTAGACACAAAGGAAGTGAAAGGAGCTAGATCTGGAAGTTTTAGGGGGTGTGGGTACCATGCCTGCACTGCCAGAGATCACTTTCCCTGGATAAGAGATATGCTTAGCGTCCCTAGGTAACAACCAAGAGTGTGGAAGTCCCTGCACTGGCAGTCCATTAGGAAGGTGAGGGCCATTAACCCTGGCTGTCTGGACGTGCCAGACCCAAGGGAAGTGTTAACAGCAGGCCCTGGAATTCTTAGGGACATGTGAGCAGCTGTCCCCAGGCTGAGGGCACTGAGTCCTGCTGGAATCCTAGTGGGAGCTGAAGTCCCTAGCAGAAAGTGTGACCAGATGTCCCTGGGTCCTGGTGGGACCAGATGTGCCTGAGACATGGTATGACTAGATGGCCCTGGGGGCTGGTTAGACCAGATGGCCCTGATTGCTGTTGGATGGGATTTCTCTAAATAGTTGTTGTTGGGCTTAATAGTCAATCTAGGGGAGTTTGTTGAAGGCGTAGCCAGGCTGTGATGGCACTTGCTTGGTATTGCCTGCTGCTGAGCCTGGCAGGCTGATTCTGGAAGACACCAGGGTACAGGCCAGCTGTTCTCCACAGGCAGAGAGCACTTTCCCTGGGTATGATATATGCTTTGAGAACCTAGGTAACAATAAACAGCCTGTGGAAGTCCCTGCTCTGGCAGTCCATCAGAGGGGTGAGGGCCATTACTCATGGGTGTCTGGAAGTGCAAGACCCAAGGGAGGTGTTAGCAGCAGGCCCTGCAAGTCTTAGGGGCATGCCAGCAGCTGCCCCCAGGCTGAGAGCACTGAGTCCTGGTGGAATCCTTTTGTAAGCTGAATTCCCTGGGTAGAAGTGTGACCAGATGTCCCTGTGTCATGGTGGGACCAGATATTCCTTAGAGATTGTATGACTAGATGGCCCTGGGTGCTGGTTAGACAGATGGCCCTGATGGCTGTTGGCTGGGATTTCTCTAAATAGTTGCGGTTGGGCTTAAGAGTCAGTCAGAGGAGTTTGATCAAGGCCTAGCCAGGCTGTGATGGCAGTTGCTGGGCATGGCTTGCTGCTGAGCCTGGCAGGCTGATCCTGGAAGTCAACAGGGTACATGCCAGCAGTTCTCCCCAGGCAGAGAGCACTTTCCCAGGGTAAGACATATGCTCTGGGACCCAGGGTAACAACTAAGCCTGTGGAAGTCCCTGCACTGGCAGGCCATCAGGTAGGTGAGGGACATTACCACAGTGTGTCTGTGAGTGCTAGATCCAAGGAAAGTGAAAGGAGCAGGACCTGGAAGTTTTAGGGTGTGGGGGTACCGTGTCTGCCCAGCCAGAGATCACTTTCTCTGGGTAACATATATGCTCTTGTACCCTGGGTAACACCCAAGCCTGAGGAAGTCGCTACCCTGGTAGGCCTTCAAGGAGGTGAGGGCCATTGACCCTGGGAGTATGGGATTGTTAGACCAAAGGGAAGGGTAAGGAGCTGGATCTGGAAGTTTTAGGGGATAATAGAACCAGGGCTGGCCAGCAGGAGAGCACTTTCCCTGGGTTAAAGATTTTCTTTGGTACCCTGGGTAACAACTAAGCCTGTGGAAGTCCCTGCCCTGGTAGGCCATCAGGGAGGTGAGGGGCATTACCACAGTGTGTCTGTGAGTGCTAGATCCAATGGAAGTGAAAGGAGCAGGACCTGGAATTTTAAGGGGGTGGGGGTACCATGTCTGCCAGCTGGAGAGGACTTTCACAGTGTAAGAGATATGCTTTGGGACCCAAGGTAACAACAAAGCCTGTGGAAATCCCTGCCCCTTCAGTCCATCAGGGAGGTGAGGACCATTTCCCCTGGGTGTCTGGAAGTGCTAGACCCAAGGGAGTTGTTAACCACAGGCCATGGAATTCTTACGGGCATGCCAGCAGGTGTCCCCAGGCTGAGATCACTGAGTCCTGGTGGAATCCTGGTGGGAGATGAAGTCCCTGGGAGAAAGTGTGAAAAGATGTCCCTGGGTCCTGGTGGGACCAGATGTTCCTGAGAGATAGAATGACTAGATGGCCCTTGGGGTTGGTTAGACCAGATGGCCCTGAAGGCTGATGGCAAGAATTTCTCTAAATAGTTGTGGTTGGGCTTAGTAGTCGCTCTACTAGGGGAGTTTGTTGAAGGCCTAGCCAGGCTGTGATGACACTTGCTAGGCATGGCTTGATGCTTTGCCTGTCAGGCTGATTCTGGAAGTCACCAGGGTACATGCCTGCAGTTCTCCCAAGGCAGAGAGCACTTTCTCTGGGTAAGAGATATGCTTTGGGACCTTGGGTAACAATTGAGCCTGTGGAAGTCCCTGCCCTGGCAGGCCATCTGGGAGGTAAGGTCAATTACCTCTGGGTGTCTGGGAGTGCCCGACCCAAGGGAATTGTAAGAAGCAGGACCTGGAAGTTTTAAGGGGTGGGGGTATCATGCCTGCCCAGTCAGAGAGCACTTTCTATGGGTAACAGATATGCTCTGGTACATTGGTTAACAAAGAAGCCTGTGGAAGTCCCTGCCCTGGGAGGCCATCAGGTAGGTGAGGGGCATTACTACAGTGTGTCTGTGAGTGCTAGATCTAAGGGAAGTGAAAGGAGCAGGACCTGGAAGTTTTAGGGTGTGGGGGTACCATGTCTGCCCAGCTAGAAATCACTTTCTCTGTGTAACATATATGCTCTGGTACCCTGGGTAACAACCAAGCCTGTGGAAGTCCCTACCCTGGCAGGCTTTCAAGGAGTTGAGGGTCATTGACCCTAGGAGTGTGGGACTGTTAGACCCAAGGGAAGGGTAAGGAGCTGGATCTGGAATTTTAAGGGATGATAGAACCAAGACTGGACAGCAGGAGAGCACTTTCCCTGGGTAAGAGATTTGCTTTGGTACCCTAGGTAACAACCAAACCTGTGGAAGTCCCTGCCCTTGCAGGCTGTCAGGTAGGTGAGGGTCATTAACCCTTGGAGTGTGGGACTGTTAGACCCAAGTGAAGTGTAAGTAGCTGGAACTGTAAGTTTTCAGGGATGGTAGAACCAGTGCTGCCCAGCCAGATAGCACTTTCCCTCAGTAAGAGATATGCCTTGGTACCCTTGGTAACAACCAAGCCTGTGGAAGTTCCTACCCTTGCAGGTCATCAGGGATCTGAGGCCATTAAACCCTGTGACTGTGGGACTGTTGACCCAAGGGAAGTGTAAGAAGTAGGACCTGGAAGTTTTACGGGGTGGTGGTACCATGCCTGCCCAGGCAGAGAGCACTTTCCCTGGGTAAGAAATTTGCTTTGGTACCCTGGGTAACAACCAAGCCTGTTGAAGACCCTGCCCTGGTAGGCCATCAGGGAGGTGAGGGGCATTACCACAGTGTGTCTGTGAGTGCTAGATCCAACGGAAGTGAAAGGAGCAGGACCTGGAATTTTTAGGTGGTGGGGGTACCATGTCTGCCCAGCCAGAGAGGACTTTCACAGTGTAAGAGATATGCTTTGGGACCCTAGGTAACAATGAAGCCTGTGGAAGTCCCTGCCCTGGCAGTCCATCAGGGAGGTGAGGACCATTTCCCCTGGGTGTCTGGAAGTGCTAGACCCAAGGGACTATTAACAACAGGCCCTGGAAGTCTTAGGGGCATTCCAGCAGGTGTCCCCAGGCTGAGATCACTGAGTCATGGTGCAATTGTGGTGGGAGATGAAGTCCCTGGGAGAAAGTGTGAAAAGATGTCCCTGGGTCCTGGTGGGACCAGATGTTCCTGAGAGATGGTATGACTAGATGTAACTTGGGGCTGGTTAGACCAGATGGCCCTGAAGGCTGATGGCAAGAATTTCTCTAAATAGTTGTGCTTGGGCTTAATAGTCGCTCTACTAGGGGAGTTTGTTGAAGGCCTAGCCAGGCTGTGATGACACTTGCTGGGCTTGATTCTTTGCCTGGCATGCTGATTCTGGAAGTTACCAGGGTACATGCCTGCAGTTCTCCCAAGGCAGAGAACACTTTCCCTGGGTAAGAGATATGCTTTGGGACCCTGAGTAACAACTGAGCATTTGGAAGTCCTGCCCTGGCAGGCCATCAGGGAAGTAAGGGCAATTACCTCTGGGTGTCTGGGAGTGCCCGACCTGAGGGAATTGTAAGGAGCAAGACCTGGACATTTTAAGGGGTGGGGGTATCATGGCTGCCCAGTCAGAGAGCACTTTCTCTGGGTAACATATATGCTCTGGTACACTGGTTAACAACCAAGCCTGTGGAAATCCCTGCCCTGGCAGGCCTTCAAGGCGGTGAGGGCCATTGACCCTGGGAGTGTGGGACTGGATCTGGAAGTTTTAGGGGGTGTGGGTACCATTCCTGCTCAACTAGAGAGCACTTTCCATGGGTAAGAGATATGCTTAGGGTCCCTAGGTAACAAACAAGCCTGTGTAAGTCGCTGCCCTGGCAGTCCATTATGGAGGTGAGGGCCATTACCCCTGGGTATCTGGAAGTGCTAGACCCAAGGGAGGTGTTAACAGCAGGCTGTGGAAGTCTTAGGGGCATGCCAGCAGCTGTCCCCAGGCTGAGAGCACTGAGTCCTGGTGGATTCCTAGTGGGAGCTGAAGTCCCTGGGAGAAAGTGTGACCAATTGTCCCTGGGTCCTGGTGGGACCAGATGTTCCTGAGAGATGGTATGACTAGATGACCCTGGGGCTTCTTAGTCAAGATGGCCCTGATAGTGGCTGGATTTGATTTCTCTAAATAGTTGCTGCTGGGCTTAATAGTCACTCTAGGGGAGTTTGTTGAAGGCTTAGTCAGGCTGTGAGTCACTTGCTGGGCATGGTTTGCTGCTGAGCCTCGCAGGCTGATACTGTAAGTCACCAGGGTACATGAAAGCAGTTCTCCCCAAGCAGAGAGCACTTTCCCTGGGTAAGAGATATGCTTTGGGACCCTGGATAAGAACTATCCCTGTGGAAGTCCCTGCACTGGCAGGCCATCAGGGAGGTAAGGGGCATTACCACAGTGTGTCTGTGAGTGCTAGATCCTAGGGAAGTCAAAGGAGCAGGACCTGCAAATTTTAAGGGGCGGGGTATCATGCCTGCCCAGTCAGAGAGCACTTTCACTGGGTAACAGATATGCTTTGGTACTCTGGGTAACAACTAAGCCTCTGGATGTCCTTGCCCTGGCAGGCCTTCAAGGAGGTGAGGGCCATTGACCATAGGAGTGTGGGACTGTTAGACCCAAAGGAAATGTAAGGAGCTGGATCTGGAAGTTTTAAGGGGTGTGGGTACCATGCCTGCCCAGCCAGAGAGCACTTTCCCTAAGAAGAGTTATGCTTTGGGTCCCTGGAAAACAACCAGGCCTGTGGAAGTTCCTGCCTTGGCAGGCCATCAAGGAGGTAAGGGCAATTACCTATGGGTGTCTGGGAGTGCCAGACCCAAGGGAAGTGTAAGGAACAGGACCTGGAAGTTTTAAGGGGTTGGGGTTATCATGCCTGCCCAGTCAGAGAGCACTTTCACTGGGTGACAGATATGCTTTGGGATCCTGGGTAACAACCAAGCCTGTGGAAGTTCCTGCCCTTGCAGGCCTTCATGGAGATAAGGGCTTATGACACTGGGAGTGTGGGACTGTTCAACCCCAGGGACGTGTAAGGAGCAGGACCTGGAAGTTTTAAGGGGCACGGATATCATGCCTGCCCAGTCAGAGAGCAGTTTCTCTGGGTAAGAGATATGCTCTGGTACCCTGGGTAACAACCAAGCCTGTGGAAATCCCTGCCCTGGCAGGCCTTCAAGGAGGTGAGGGCCTTTGACCACGGGATTGTGGGACTGTTAGACCCAAAGGAAGTATAAGGAGCTGGATCTGGAAGTTTTAGGGTGTGTGTCTACCATGCCTGCCCAACTAGAGAGCACTTTCCATGGGTAAGAGATACGCTTAGGGTCCCTAGGTAACAAACAAGCCTGTGTAAGTCCCTTCCATGGCAGTCCATTAGGGAGGTGAGGGCCATTAACCCTGAGTGTCTGGAAGTGCTAGACCCAAGGGAGGTGTTAACAGCAGGCCATGGAAGTCTTAGGGGCATGCCAAGAGCTGTCCCCAGGCTGAGAGTACTGAGTCCTGATGGATTCCTAGTGGGAGCTGAAGTCCCTGGGAGAAAGCATGACCAAATGTTCCTGGGTCCTGGTGGGACCAGATGTTCCTGAGAGATGGTATGACTAGATGGCCCTGGGGCTTGTTAGACCAGATGGTCCTGATGGCTGTTGGCTGGGATTACTCTAAATAGTTGTGGTTTTGCTTAATAATCACTCTAGGGGAGTTTGTTGAAGGCCTAGTCATGCTGTGAGGCACTTGCTGGGCATGGCTTGCTGCTGAGCCTCTCAGGCTGATACTGGAAGTCACCAGGGTACATGCCAGCAGTTCTCCCCAGGCAGAGTGCACTTTCCCTGGGTAAGAGATATGCTTTGGGACCTGGATAAGAACAATGCCTGTGGAAGTTCCTGCACTGGCAGGCCATCAGGGAGGTGAGTGGCATTACCACAGTGTGCCTGGGAGTGCTAGATCCAAGGGAAGTCAAAGGAACAGGACCTGGAAATTTTAAGGGGTGGAGGTCTCATGCCTGCCCACTCAGAGAGCACTTTCACTGGGTAACAGATATGCTTTGGTACCCTGGGTAACAACCTAACATGTGGAAGTCCATACTTCAAGGAGGTGAGGGAATTTGACCCTAGGAGTGTGAGACTATTAGACCCAAGGGAAGTGTAAGGAGCTAGATCTGGAAGTTTTAGGGGATGATAGAACCAGGGCTGTCAAGCAAGAAAGCACTTTCCTTGGGTAAGAGAGGTGAGGGCCATAACCCTTGGTGTGTGGGACTGTTAGACCCAAGGGAAGTGTAAGGAGCTGGATCTTTAAGTTTTAGGGGATGATAGAACCAGGGCTGCCAAGCAGGAGAGCACTTTCCATGGGTAAGAGATTTTGCTTTGGTACCCTGGGTAACATCCAAGCCTGTGGAAGTCCCTGCCCTTGCAGGCTATCAGGAAGGTGAGGGTCATTATCCCTTGGAGTGTGGGACTGTTAGGCCCAAGGGAAGTGTAAGGAGCTGAACTGGAGGTTTTCGGGGATGGCAGAACCAGGGCTGCCCAGCCAGATAGCACTTTCCCTGGGTAAGAGATGTGCTTTGGTACCCTGGGTAACAACCAAGCCTGTAGAAGTCCCTGCCCTTGCAGGCCATCAGGAATCTGAGTGCCATTAACCCAGTAACTGTGGGACTGTTGACCCATGGGAAGTGTAAGAAGCAGGATCTGGAAGTTTTAGGGGGTGGTGGTACAATGCCTGCCCAGGCAGACAGCACTTTCCCGGGGTAAGATATATGCTTAGGGACAATGGATAACAACCAAGCCTTTGGAAGTCCCTGTCCTGGCAGGCAGGCCATCAGGGAGGTAAGGGCTTATAACTCTGTGTGTCTGGGAGTGCTAGATCAAAGGGAATGTAAGGAGCAGGACCTGTAAATTTTAGGGGGTTGGGGTACCATGCCTCCCCAGTCAGAGAGCACTTTCCCTGGGTAAGACATATGCTTTGGGGCTCTGCGTAATAACCAAGCCTGTAGAAGTCCCTGCCCTGGCAGTCCATCAGGGAGGTAAGGGCCATTATTCCTGGGTATCTGGAAGTGCTAGACCCAAGGGAGGAGTTAATAGCAGGCCCTGGAAGTCTTAAGGGATGCCAGCAGCTGTCCCCAGGCTGAGAGCACTGAGTCCTGGTGGAATCCTAGTGGAAGCTGAAGTCCCTGGGAGAAAATGTGACCAGATGTCCCTGCATCCTGGTGGGACCAGATGTTCCTGAGAGATGGTATGACTAGATTGCCCTGGGGGCTGGTTAGACCAGATCTCCCTGAAGGCTGTTCGCCGGGATTTCTCTAAATAGTTGTGGTTGGGTTTAATAGTCACTCTACTAGGGGAGTTTGTTGAAGGCCTAGCCAGGCTGTGATGACACTTGCTGGGCTTGATGCTTTGCCTGGCATGCTGATTCTGGAAGTTACCAGGGTACATACCTGCAGTTCTCCCAAGGCAGAGAACACTTTCCCTGGGTAAGAGATATGCTTTGGGACCCTGAGTAACAACTGAGCATTTGGAAGTTCCTGCCCTGGCAGGCCATCAGGGAGGTAAGAGCAATTACCTCTGGGTGTCTGGGAGTGCCCGACCCGAGGGAACTGTAAGGAGCAGGACCTGGACATTTTAAGGGGTTGGGGTATCATGGCTGTCCAGTCAGAGATCACTTTCTCTGGGTAACATATATGCTCTGGTACACTGGTTAACAACCAAGCCTGTGGAAGTCCCTGACCAGGTAGGCCATCAAGGAGGTGAGGGCCATTGACCCTTGGAGTGTGGAACTGTTTGACCCAATGGAAGTGTAAGGAGCTGGATCTGGAAGTTTTAGGAGATGTGGGTATCATTCCTGCCCAGCCAGAGAGCCCTTTCCCTGGGTAAGAGTTATGCTTTGGGATCCTGGCTAACAACCAAGCCTGTGGAAGCCCTGCCCTGGCAGGCCATCAGGGAGTGAGGTAAGGGCAATTACCTCTGGGTGTCTGCCAGTGCCAGACCCAAGGGAAGTGTAAGGAGCAAGACCTGGAAGAGTTAAGGGGGTGGGGGTATCATGCCTGTCCAGTCATAGAACACTTTCACTGGGTAAGAGATATGCTTTGGTACCCTGGGTAGCAACCAAGCCTGTGGAAGTCCCTGCCCTGGCAGGCCTTCAAGGAGGTGAGGGCTATGACCCTGGGAATGTGGGACTGTTAATCCCAATGGAGGTGTAAGGAGATGGATCTGGAAGTTTTAGGGGGTGTGGGTACCATGCCTGCCCAGCCAGAGAACACTTTCCCTGTGTACGAGTTATGCTTTGGGACCCTGGGTAACAACCAAGCCTGTGGAAGTCCCTGTCCTGGCAGGCCATCAGGGAGGTAACGGCCATTAACCCTGGGAGAGTGGGACTGTTAGACCCAAGGAAAGTGAAAGGAGTAGGACCTGGAATTTTAAGGGGTGTGGGTAACCATGCCTGCCCAGCCAGAGAGCACTTTCCCTGGGTTAGAGATATGCTATGGGACCCTAGGTAACAACCAAGCCTGTGAAAGTCCCCGCCCTTGCAGTCCATCAGGCAGGTGAGGGCCATTACCCCTGGGTGTCTGGAAGTGCTAGACCCAAGGTAGGTGTTAACAGCATGCCCTGAAAGTCTTAGAGTCATGCCAGCAGCTGTCCTCAGGCTGAGAGTACTGAGTCCTGGTGGAATCCTAGTGGGAGCTGAAGTAACTGTGAGAAGGTGTGACCAGATGTCCCTGGGTTCTGGTGGGACCAGATGTTCCTGAGAGACAGTATGACTAGATGGCCCTGGGGACTGGTTAGACCAGATGGCCCTTATGGCTTTGGCTGGGATTTCTCTAAATCATTGCGGTTGGGCTTAATAGTCACTCTAGGAGAGTTTGTTGAAGGCCCATCCATTCTGAGAAGGCACTTGCTGGGCATGGCATGCTGCTGAGCCTGGCAGGCTGATTCTGGAAGTCACCAAGGTACATGCCAGCAGTTCTCCCCAGGCAGAGAGCACTTTCTCTTGGTTAGAGATATGCTTTGGCACCCTGGGTAACAACTAAGCCTGTGGAGGTCCATGCCCCTGGCAGGCCATCAGGGAGGTCAGGGGCACTCCCACAGTGTGTCTGGGAGTGCTTGTTCTAAGGGAAGTGAAAGAAGCAGGACCTGGAAGTTTTAGGGGTGGGGGAACCATGTCTGCCAGGCCAGAGAGGGCTTTCACAGGGTAAGAGATACGCTTTGGTACCCTGGGTAACAACCAAGTCTGTGGAAGTCCCTGCCCTGGCAGGCCTTCAATGAGGAGTGGGCCATTGACCCTGGGAGTGTGGGAATGTTAGACCCAATGGAAGTGTAAGGAGCTGGATCTTTAAGTTTTAGGGGGTGTTGGTACCATGCCTGCCCAGCCAGAGAGCACTTTTCCTGTGTAAGAGTTATGCTTTGGGACACTGGTTAACAACCAAGCCTGTGGAAGTCCCTACCTTGGCAGGCCATCAGGGAGTTAAGGGCAATTATCTCTGGGTGTCTGGGTGTGCCAGACCCAAGGGAAGTGTAAGTAAGAGGACCTGGAAATTTTAAGGGGTGATGTATCATGCCAGCCCGGTCAGAGAGCACTTTCACTGGGTAACGGATATGCTTTGGGACCCTGTGTAACAACCAAGCCTGTGGAAGTTCCTGCCCTGGCAGGCCATCAGGGAGGTAAGGGCAATTATCTCTGGGTGTCTGGGAGTTCCAGACTTAAGGGAAGTGTAAGTAACAGGACCTGGAAATTTTAAGGGGTGATGTATCATGCCAGCCCAGTCAGAGAGCACTTTCACTAGGTAACAGATATGCTGTGGTACCCTGGGTAACAATCAAGCCTGTGGAAGTCCCTGCCCTCGCAAACTTTCAAGGAGGTGAGGGCCACTGACCCTGGGAATGTGGGACTGTTAGACCCAATGGAAGTATAAGGAGCTGGATATTGAAGTTTTAAGGGGTGTGGGTACAATGCCTACCCAGCCAGAAAGCACTTTACTTGGGTAAGGGTTATGCTTTGGACACTGGGTAACAACCAAGCCTGTGGAAGTCCCAGCCCTGGCAGGCCATCAGGGAGGTAAGGGCAATTACCTCTGGGTGTCTGGGAGTGCCAGACCCAAGGGAAGTGTAAGGAGCAGGACCTGGAAATTTTAAGGGGTGATGTATCATGCCAGCCCGGTCAGAGAGCACTTTCACTGGGTAACGGATATGCTTTGGGACCCTGTGTAACAACCAAGCCTGTGGAAGTTCCTGCCCTGGCAGGCCATCAGGGAGGTAAGGGCAATTATCTCTGGGTGTCTGGGAGTTCCAGACTTAAGGGAAGTGTAAGTAACAGGACCTGGAAATTTTAAGGGGTGATGTATCATGCCAGCCCAGTCAGAGAGCACTTTCACTAGGTAACAGATATGCTTTGGTTCCCTGGGTAACAATCAAGCATGTGGAAGTCCCTGCCCTCGCAAACTTTCAAGGAGGTGAGGGCCACTGACCCTGGGAATGTGGGACTGTTAGACCCAATGGAAGTATAAGGAGCTGGATATTGAAGTTTTAAGGGTGTGTGGGTGCAATCACCTGCCAGCCAGAAAGCACTTTACTTGGGTAAGAGTTATGCTTTGGACACTGGGTAACAACCAAGCCTGTGGAAGTCCCAGCCCTGGCAGGCCATCAGGGAGGTAAGGGCAATTACCTCTGGGTGTCTGGGAGTGCCAGACCCAAGGGAAGTGTAAGGAGCAGGACCTGGAAATTTTTAAGGGATGGGGGTATCATGCCTGCCCTGTCAGAGAGCACTTTCACTAGGTTACAGATATGCCTTGGTACCCTGGGTAACAACCAAGCCTGTGGAAGTCCCTGCCTGGCAAGACCTCAAAGAAGGTAGGGCCACTGACCCGGGGAGTGTGGGACTGTTAGACCCATCGGAAGTGTGAGGAGCTGGATCTGGAAGTTTTAAGAGGTGTGGGTCCCATGCCTGCCCAGCTAGAGAGCACGTTCCATGGATAAGAGATATGCTTTGGGACCCTAGGTAACAATCTATCCTGTGGAAGTCCCTGCCTGGCAGTCCATCAGGGAGGTGAGAACCATTACCCCTGGCTGTCTGGAAGTGCTAGACCCAAGAGAGGTGTTAACAGCAGGCCATGAAAGTCTCAGGGGCATGCCAGCAGCTGTTCCCAGGCTGAGAGAACTGAGTCCTGGTGGAATCCTAGTGGGAGCTGAAGTCCCTGGAGAAAGTGTGACTAGATTTCCCCGGGACCCGGTGGGACCAGATGTTCCTGAGAGATGGTATGACTAGATGGACTTGGAGACTGTTTAGATGTTTAGACCAAATGGCCCTGAAGGCTGTTGGCTGGGATTTCTCTAAATAGTAGCAGTTGGGCTTAATATTCACTCTAGGGGAGTTTGCTGAAGGCCTAGCCAGGCTGTGATGATACTTGCTGGGCATAGATTGCTTCTGAGCCTGGATGGCTGACTCTGGAAGTCACCAAGGTACATGCCAGCAGTTCTCCCCAGGCAGAGAGCACTTTCTCTGGGTAAGAGGTATGCTTTGGGACCCTGGGTAACAACTTAGCCTGTGGAAGTCCCTTCCCTAATAGGCCATCAGGGAGGTGAGGGGAATTACCACAGTGTGTGTGGGAGTGCTATAACCAATGGAAGTCAAAGGAGCAGGACCTGGAAGTTTTAGGGGGTTGGGGTACCATATCTGCACAGCCAGAGAGAATTTCACCTGTTAACAGATATGCTTTGGGACCCTGGGTAACCAGCCAAGGCTGTGAAGTCCCTGCCCTGGCAGGCCTTCAAGAGGTGAGACCATGACCCTGGGGTATGGGACTGATAGACCCAATAGAAGTGTAAGGAGCTGGATCTGGAAGTTTTAGGGGGTGTGGGTACCATGCCTGCCCAGCCAGAGAGCACTTTACCTGTGTAAGAGTTATGCTTTGGACACTGGGTAACAACCCAAGCCTATGTAAGTGCCTGCCCTGGCAGGCCATCAGGGAGGTAAGGGCAGTTAACTCTGGGTGTCTGGGAGTGCCAGTCCCAAGGGAAGTATAAGGAGCAGGACCTGGTAGTTTTGAGGGGTTGGGGTATCATGCCTGCCCATTCAGAGATCACTTTCACTGGGTAACAGATATGCTTTGTTACCCTAGGTAACAACCAAGACTGTGGAAGTCCATTACAGAGGTGAGGGGCATTACTACAGTGTGTCTGGGAGTGCTAGTTCCAAGGGAAGTGAAAGGAGCAGGACCTGGATGTTTTTGTGGGTGGGAGTATCATGCCTGCCCAGCCAGAAAGCACATTCCCTGTTTAAGAGTTATGCTTTGGGACCCAGGGTAACAACCAAGCCTATGGAAGTCCCTGCCTTGGCAGGCCATCAGGGAGGTGAGGGCCATTAACCCTGGGAGAGTGGGACTGTTAGACCCAAGGGAAGTGTAAGGAGCAGGACCTGGAAGATTTAAGGGCTGTGGGTGCCATGCCTGCCCAGTCAGAGAGCACTTTCCCTGGGTTAGAGATATGCTCTAGCACACTAGGTAACAACAAAGCCTGTGGAAGTCCCTGCCCTGGCAGTCCATCAGGGAGGTGAGGGCCATTACCGCTGGATGTCTGGAAATGCTAGACCCAAGAGAGGTGTTAATAGCAGGCTCTTAAAGTCTTAGGGGCATGCCAGCAGCTGTCCTCAGGCTGAGAGTACTGAGTACTGGTGGAATCCTAGAGGGAGTTGAAGTCCCTGGGAGAAAGTGTGACCAGATGTCCCTGGGTCCTGGTGGGACTAGATGTTCCTGAGAGACATTGTGACAAGATGGCCCTGGGGACTGGTTATACCAGATGGCCTCGTGGCTGTTGGCTGGGATTTCTCTAAATAGTTGCAGTTGGGCTTAATAGTCACTATATCTGAGTTTGTTGAAGGCCTAGCCAAGCCGTGATGACACTTGTTGGGCATGGCTTACTGCTGAGACTGGCAGGCTGATTCTGGAAGTCACCAGGGTAAATGCCAGCAGATCTCCCCAGGCAGAGAGCTCTTTCTCTGGGTAAGAGGTATGCTATGGGACCCTGGGTAACAACTAAGTCTGTGGAAGTCCCTGGTCTGGCAGGCCATCAGGGAGGTGAAGGGCATTCCCACAGTGCTTCTGAGAGTGCTAGTTCCAAGGGAAATGAAAGGAGCAGGACCTGGAAGTTTTAGTGGGTGGGGGTAGCATGTCTGCCCAGCCAGAGAGGAGTTTCACCGGGTAAGATATATGCTTTGGTACCCTGGGTAACAACTAAGCCTGTGGAAGTCCCTGCCCTGGCAGGCTTTCAAGGAGGTGAGGGCCATTGACCCTGGGAGTGTGGGACTGTTAGACTCAAGGGAAGTGTAAGGAGCTAGATCTGGAAGTTTTAGAGGATGTGGGTACCATTTCTGCCCAGCCAGAGAGCACTTTCCCTGTGTAAGAGTTATGCTTTGAGACCCTGGGTAACATTCAAGACTGTGAAAGTCCCTGCCCTAGCAGGCCATCAGGGATGAACGGACAATTACCTCTGGGTGTCTGGGAGTGCCAGACCCAAGGAAAGTATAAGGAGCAGGACCTGGAAATTTCAAGGGGTGTGGGTATCATGCCTGCCCAGTCAGAGAGCACATTCCCTGGGTAACGAATATGCTTTGGGACCCTGGGTAACAACCAAGCCTGTGGAAGTCCCTGCCCTGGCAGGCCATCTGGGAGTTGAGGGCCATTATCCCTGGGAGTGTGGGACTGTTAGACATAAGGGAAGTGTAAGGAGCAGGACCTGGAAATTTTAGGGGTTTGGGTACCATGCCTGCGCAGTAAGCAAGCACGTTCCCTGGGTAAGAGATATGCTTTGAGACCCTAGGTAACAACCAAGCCTGTGGAAGTCCCTGCCCTGGCAGTCCATCAGGGAGGTAAGGGCCATTACCCCTGGGTGTCTAGAAGTGCGAGACTCAAGGGAGGTGTTAACAGCAGGCCTTGGAAATCTTAGGGGCATGCCAGCAGCTGTCCCCAGGCTGAGAGCACTGAGTCCTGGTGGAATCCTATTGGGAGCTGAAGTCCCTGGGAGAAAGTGTGAACAGATGTCCCTGGGTCGTGGAGGGACCAGATGTTCCTGAGAGATGGTATGACAAGATGGCCCTGGGGCTGGTTAGACCAGATGGACCTGATGGCTTTTGGCTGGGATTTCTCTAAATAGTTGTGGTCGGGCTTAATAGTCACTCTAGGGGAGTTTGTTAAAGGCCTTGCCAGGCTGTGATGGCACTTGCTGGGCATAGCTTGTGGCTGAGCCTGTCATGCTGATTCTGGAAGCCACCATAGTACATGCCAGCAGTTCTCATCTGGCAGAGAGCACTTTCCCTTGGTAAAAGATATTCTTTGGGACCCTGGGTAACAACTAAGCCTGTAGAAGTCCCTGCCCTGGCAGGCCATCAGGGAGGAGAGGGGCATTGTCACAGTGTGTCTGGGAGTCCTAGATCCAAGGAGATGAAATGAGCAGGACCTGGAAGTTTTAGGGCGTGGGGGTAACATGTCTGTCCAGCCAGAGAGGACTTTCACCGTGGAAGAGATATGCTTTGGTACCCTGGGTAACAACCAAGACTGTGGAAGTTCCTGCCCTGGCAGGCCTTCAAGGATGGGATGGCCATTTACCCTGGGAGTGTGGGACTGTTAGACCCAACAGAAGTGTATGGAGCCTGGATCTGGAAGTTTTAGAGGGTGTGGGTACATTTCCTGCTCTGCCAGAGTGCTCTTTCCCTGGGTAAGAGTTATGCTTTGGGACCCTGGGTAACAACCAAGCCTGTGGAAATCCCTGCCCTGGCAGGCCATCAGGGAGGTAAGGGCAATTACCTTTGGGTGTCTGGGAGTACCTGACCCAATGGGAGTGTAAGGAGCAGGACCTGGAAGTTTTAAGGGTTGGGGGTATCATGACTGCCAAGTCAGAGAGCACTTTCATTGGGTAACAGTTATGCTTTGGTGCCCTGGGTAACAACCAAACCTGTGGAAGTCCCTGCCCTGGCAGGCCTTCTAGGAGGTGAGGGCCATTGACCCTGGGAATGTGGGACTATTAGACCCAACCGAAGTATAAGGAGCTGGATCTGAATGTTTCAGAGGGTGTGGGTATCCATCCCTGCCCAGCCAGAGAGCACTTTCCCTGGGTAAGAAATATGCTTTGGGACAAAAAGTAACAATCAAGCCTGTGGAACTCCATGCCAAGGCAGTCCATCAGGGAGGTGAGGGCCATTACCCCTGGGTGTCTGGAAGTGCTAGACCCAAGGGAGGTGTTAACAGCAGGTCCTGGAAGTCTTAGGGGCTTGCCATCAGCTGTCCCCAGGCTGAGACCACTGAGTCCTGGAGGAATCCTACTGGGAGCTGAAGTCCCAGGGAGAAAGAGTGACCAGATGTCCCTGGGTCCTGGTGGGACCAGATGTTCCTGAGGGATGGTATCACTAGATGTCCCTGGGGGCTGGTTAGACCAGATGGCCCTGATGGCTGTTGGCTGGGATTACTCTAAATAGGTGTGGTTTTGCTTAATAATCACTCTAGGGAAGTTTGTTAAAGGCCTAGCCAAGCTGTGATGGCACTTGCTGGGCATAGCTTGCTGCTGAGCCTAGCACGCTGATTCTGGAGGTCACCAGGATACATGCCAGCAGTTCTCCCCATGCAGTGAGCACTTTCCCTGTGTAAGAGATATGCTTTGGCACCCTGGGTAACTACTATGCCTGTGGAAGTCCCTGCCCTGGCAGGCCATCAGGGAGGTGAGGGGCATTACCACAGTGTGTCTGGGAGTGCTAGTTCCAAAGGAAGTGAAAGGAGCAGGACCTGGAAGTTTTAGTGGGAGGGAGTATCATGCCTGCCCAGCCAGAGAGCACTTTCCATGTTTAGGAGTTATGCTTTGGCACCCAGGGTAACAACCAAGCCTGTGGAAGTCCCTACCCTGGCAGGCCATCAGAGAGGTGAGGGCCTTAACCCTGGGAGAGTGGGACTGTTACACCCAAGAGAAGTGTGAGGAGCAGGACCTGGAAGATTTAAGGGGTGTGGGTACCATGCCTGCCCAGCCAGGGAGCACTTTCCCTGGGTTAGAGATATGCTCTGGGACCCTAGGTAACAACAAAGCCTGTGGAAGTCCCTGCCCTGGCAGTCCATCAGGGAGGTGACACCCATTACTGCTGAGTGTCTGGAATTGCTAGACCCAAGGGAGGTGTTAACGGCAGGCCCTGAAAGTCTTAGGGGCATGCCTGCAGCTGTCCTCAGGCTGAGAGTACTGAGTACTGGTGGAATCCTAGAGGGAGCTGAAGTCCCTGGGAGAAAGTGTGACCAGATGTCCCTGGGCCCTGGTGGGACCAGATGTTCCTGACAGACGGTATGACTGGATGGCCCTGGGGACTTGTTAGACCTGATGGACCTCATAGCTGTTGCCTGGGATTTCTCTAAATAGTTGCAGTTGGGCTTAATAGTTGCTATATGGGAGTTTGTTGAAGGCCCAGCCAGGCTGTGATGGCACTTGCTGGGCATGGCTTGCTGCTGAGACTGGCAGACTGATTCTGGAAGTCACAAAGGTACATGCCAGCAGTTTTCCCCAGGCAGAGAGCACTCTCCCTGGTAAGAGATATGCTATGGGACCCTGGGTAACAACCAAGCCTGTGGAAGTCCCTCACCGGGCAGGCCATCAGGGAGGTGAGGGGCATTCCCACAGTGTGTCTGGGAGTGCTAGTTCCAAGGGAAGTGAAAGGAGCAGGACCAGGAAGTTTTAGAGGGTGGGGGTACCATGTCTGCCCAGCCAGAGAGGACTTTAACCGGGTAAGAGATATGCTTTGGTATCTTGGGTAACAACCCAACCTGTGGAAGTCCCAGCCCTGACAGGCCTTCAAGGAGGTAAGGGCCATTGACCCTGGGACTGTGAGACTGTTAGACTCAAGGGAAGTGTAAGGAGCTAGATCTGGAAGTTTTAGAGGATGTGGGAACCATTCCTGCCCAGCCAGAGAGCACTTTCCCTGTGTAAGAGTTATGCTTTGAGACCCTGGGTAACATCCAAGACTGTGGAAGTCCCTGCCCTGGCAGGCCATCTGGGAGGTGAGGGCCATTACCTCTGGGTGTCTGGAAGTGCTATACCCATGGGAGGTGTTAGCAGCAGGCCCTGGAAGTCTTAGGGGCATGCCAGCAGCTGTCCCCAGGCTGAGAGCACTGAGTCCTGGTGGAGTCATTTTGGGAGCTGAATTCCCTGGGAGAAAGTGTGACCAGATGTCCCTGTGTCGTGGTGGGACCAGATATTCCTGAGCGATGGTATGACTAGATGGCCCTGGAGGCTGGTTAGACCAGATGGACCTGATGGCTGTTGCTTGGGATTTCTCTAAATAGCTGTTGTCAGGCTTAATAGTCACTCTAGGGGAGTTTCTTAAAGGTCTAGCCAGGCTGTGATGGCACTTGCTGGGCATGTCTTGCTGCTGAGCCTGTCAGGCTGATTCTGGAACTCACCAAGGTACATGCCAGCAGTTCTCAACTGGCAGAGAGCACTTTTCCTTGGTAAGAGATATGCTTTGGGACATGGGTAACAACTAAGCCTGTGGAAGCCCTTGCCCTGGCAGGCCATCAGGGAGGTGAGGGGCATTCTCTCAGTGTTTCTGGGAGTCCTAGATTGAAGGGAAATGAAATGAGCAGGACCTGGAAGTTTTAGGGGGTGGGGGTACCATGTCTGCCCAGCCAGAGAGGACTTATACCCGGTAAGAGATATGCTTTGGTACCCTGGGTAACAACCAAGACTGTGGAAGTTCCTGCCCTGGCAGGCCTTCAAGGATGGGAAGGCCATTTTCCCTGGGAGTGTGGGAATTTTAGACACACAATGGAAGTGTACGGAGCTGGATCCAGAAGTTTTAGAGGGTGTGGGTACCTTTCCTGCCCTGCCAGAGCGCACTTTCCCTCCTTAAGATTTATGCTTTGGGACTCTGGGTAACAACCAAGCCTGTGGAAATCCCTGCCCTGCAGGCCATCAGGGAGGTAAGGGCAATTACCTCCGGGTGTCTTGGAGTGCCTGACCCAATGGGAGTGTAAGGAGCAGGACCTGGAAATTTTAAGGGTTGGGGGTATCATGCCTGCCCAGTCAGAGAGAACTTTCACTGGGTAACAATTATGCTTTGGTACCCTGGGTAACATCCAAACCAGTGGTAGTCCCTACCCTGGCAGGCATTCAAGGAGGTGAGGGCTATTGACCCTTGGAATGTGGGACTGTTAGACCCAACCGAAGTGTAAGGAGCTGGATCTGAAAGTTTCAGAGGGTGTGTGTACCATGACTGCCCAGCCAGAGAGCACTTTCCCAAGGTAAAAGTTATGCTTTGGGTCCCTGGGTAACAAGCAAGCCTGTGGAACTCCATGCCCTAGCAGGCCATAAGGGAAGTAAGGGCAATTACCTCTGGGTGTCGGGGAGTGTCAGACCCAAGCAAAGTGTAAGGAGTAGGACCTGGGAGTTTTAAGGGGTGGGGGTATCATGCCTGCCCAGTCAGCACTTTCCCTGGGTAACGTATATGCTTTGGCACCCTGGGTAATAACCAAGCATGTGTAAGTCCCTGCCCTGGCAGGCCATCAGGGAGATGAGGGCCATTAACGCTGGGTGTCTGGAAGTGCTAGACCCAATTGAGGTGTTAACAGCAGGCCCTGGAAGTCTTAGGGGCATGCCAGCAGTTGTCCCCAGGCTGAGAGCACTGAGTCCTGGTGGAATCCTAGTGGGAGCTAAAGTCCCTGGGAGAAAGTGTGACCAGATGTCCCTGGGTCGTGGTGGGACCAGATGTTCCTGAGAGATGGTGTGACTAGATGGCCCTGGGGGCTGGTTAGACCAGATGGCCTTGATGGCTGTTGGCTGGCATTTCTCTAAAAAGTTTTGGTCGGGCTTAATAGTCACTCTAGGGGAGTTTGTTAAAGGCCTAGCCAGGCTGTGATGGCACTTGTTAGGCATAGCTTGCTGCTGAGCCTGGCAGGCTGATTCTGGAAGTCACCAATGTACATGCAAGCAGTTCTCCCCAGGCAGAGAGCACCTTCCCTAGTAAGAGATATGCTTTGGGACCCTGGATAACAAAAGCCTGTGGAAGTCCCTGCCCTGGCAGACCATCAGGGAGGTGAGGGGCATTCCTACCATGTGTCTGGGAGTACTAGATCCAAGGGAAGTGAAAGGAGCAGGAACTGGAAGTTTAAGGGGGTGGGGGTACCATGTCTGCCCAGCCAGAGAGGAGTTTCACCATGCAAGAGATATGCTTTGGTACCCTGGGTAACAACCAAGCCTGTGGAAGTCCCTGCCCTGGCAGGCCTTCAAGGAGGTGAGGGCCATTGACCGTGGGCGTGTGGGAGTGTTAAACCCAACAGAAGTGTAAGGAGCTGGTTCGGGAAGTTTTAGAGGGTGTGGGTACCTTTCCTGCCCATCCAGAGCGCACTTTCCCTGGGTAAGAGTTATGCTTTGGGACCCTGGGTAACAACCAAGCCTGTGGAAGTCCCTGCCCTGGCAGGCCATCAGGGAGGTAAGGGCAATTGCCTCTGGGTGTCTATGAGTGCCAGACCCAATGGAAATGTAAGGAGCAGTACCTGGAAGTTTTAAGGGTTGGGGGTATCATGCCTGCCCAGTCAGAGAGCACTTTCACTTGGTAACAGATATGCTTTGGTACCCTGGGTAACAACCCAACCTGTGGAAGTCCCTGGCCTGACAGGCCTTCAAGGAGGTGAGGGTCATTGACCCTGGGAATGTGGGACTGTTAGACCCAACGGAAGTGTAAGGAGCTGGATCTGGAAATTTCAGGGGTGTGGGTATCATGCCTGCCCAGCCAGAGAGCACTTTCCCTAGCTAAGAGTTATTCTTTGGGTCCCTGGGTAACAACCAAGCCTGTGGAATTCCCTGCCCTGTCAGGCCATCAGGGAGGTAAGGGTAATTACCTCTGGGTGTCTGGGGGTGCCAGACCCAAGGGAAGTGTAAGGAGGAGGACCTGGAAGTTTTAAGGGGTGGGGGTATCATGCCTGCCCAGTCAGATTGCACTTTCCCTGGGTAATAATTATGCTTTGGGATCCCGGGTAACAACCTAGCCTGTGGAAGTGCCTGCCCTGACAGGCCATCAGGGAGGTAAGGGCAATTACCTCTGGTTGTCTGGGAGTGCCAGACCAAAGAGGAGTGTAAGGAGCAGGACCTGGAAGTTTTAAGGGGTGGTAGTATCATGCCTGCCCAGTCAGAAAGCACTTTCACTGGGTAACAGATATGCTTTGGGAGCTTGGGTAACAACCATAGAAACTTAGAAACATAGACTTTGATAAGGACCGCTTGGCCCACTTAGTCTACCCATTTCCCTACCTAGAAGATAAGCTGCAGATCCTATTTAACCAACAGCCTATTTCTTCCTACCCCCCACAAAAATTGCCTTATGTCTGTCCCATGCATTCTTGAATTCTCCCACAGTTTTAGACCCCACAACCTCCTCATGAAGGCTGTTCCATGCGTCCACCACCCTCTCTGTGAAAAAATACTTCCTCACATTGCCCCTGAGCAGTCCCCCCTCTATCTTCAGATTGTGTCCCCTTGTTCTTGCACATCTCTTTTTCTGAAAGATGTTACCCTCTTGGACTTTTGTTGATTTCACTGAGGTACTTAAACATTTCTATCATGTCCCCCTCCCTCCTTTCCTCAAGGGTATACATATTAAGCTCCTTTAGTGTCTCCTTGTATGGCTTCTCTTGCAAACCCTGCACCGTTTTAGTTGCCCTCCTCTGAACTGCCTCCATCCTGTCTATGTCCTTGCGGAGATGGGGTCTCCAGAACTGGACGCAGTACTCCAGATGGGGTCTCACCAACTGTCTGTACAGGGGGATAATAACTTCCTGTTTTCTGCTGGTGATACCTCTCCCCTATGCATCCCAGTATCCCCCAGCCCTCCCTACCGCCCTCTCACATTGCTTGCCAACCTTAAGGTCATTTGATATGATTACCCCCAGGTCCCTTTCCATTTTTGTTGTTGTTACTACCTCCCCCCATTGTGTAATCTTGCCCTGGGTTTTTGTTTCCCAGTTGCATTACTTTGCACTTCTTTGCATTGAATCCAAGCTGCCATACGTCTGACCATTCCTTCAACCTTTGCCAAGTCCCTTCTCATACTTTCCATGCCTCCTTGTGTATCAACTCTGTTGCAGATCTTTGTGTCATCTGCAAAGAGGCATACTTCTCCTTCCAGTCCCTCTGCAATGTCACTTATAAAGACATTAAAAAGGACAGGATCCAGTACTGAACCCTGCGGTACCCCACCCACTAGTAACCCGCCTTTCTTCAGAATGGACTCCATTTACAGTTACCTTCTGTGTCCTGTTGTTCAGCCAATATTTTTCCCAGGCTACCACCCTGGTACCCACTCCCAGGCTGGTTAATTTGACTACTAATCTTTTGTGTGGGACTGTGTCAAATGCCTTGCTAATGTCTAGGTAGGCCATGTTCACAGCCCCTTCCTGGTCTACTACTTTGGTCACCCAGTCAAAGAAATCAATTAGATTCGTCTGACATGACCTTCCCGCTGTGAACCCATGCTGCCTTGGGTCCTGTGCCCCACTGGTCTCTAGGTATTCAGCAATTCTTTCCTTCAGAAGTGATTCCATCTCTTTCCCTACCACAGAGGTCCAACTGACAGGTCTGTAGTTTCCTGCCTCTGTCTTGGTCCCACTTTTGTGAAGGGGAATCACATACGCCTTCTTCCAGTCCTCGGGTACCACACCATCCTCCCATGATTTGTTAAAAAGGGTAGTCAGTGGTGTCACTAGTTCTCTGCTTAATTATTTTAGAATTCCGGGGTGAATTCCATCTGGCCCCATTGCTTTGTCCACCTTCAGTTTTAGGAGTTCTTTCAGAACTCTTTCTTCTGTGAAAGGACTGGGATTGACCCCCTCTCCAGAGTGCTTCTGTTAATTGGATTTGGCACCTCCCCACTTCCTCTTTTGTGAATACTGAACAAAAGTATTCATTCAATATCCTGCTTTTCACTGTCACCCTCTGCCCACCCACCATCCATTCTATTCAGCCTCACTATCCCTCACTTTGTCTTTCTACGCTCCCTGATATACCTATAAAAAGTTTTATCCCCCTTCTTAACTGAGTTAGCTATCTTTTCCTCAGTTTGTGCCTTTGCTATTCTGACTACCCTCCCTGCTTCCTTCTGCCTTAATTGGTTCAGTTCTCTGTCCTGCTCCTTCTGTGTTTTCTTATACTTCCTAAATGCTATCTTTTTCCCCCTAACCTTCACCGCCAGCTCTTTTGAGAACCATAGTGGCTTTTTCTTTCATTTTGATTTGTTTATTTGCTTCACACAAAGGCTTGTTGCCTCTGTGATGGCAGTTTTGATATTTGCCCATTGTTGCGCCACCCCTCCTTCTAGTCTGTTTGCTAGTTCTTTTCTAAGGCACTCTCCCATCTTGCCAAAGTCAGCCCTCCTGAAGTCCAGAACCCTCACTTTTGTATGGCTTGACTCTGTAGCTGAGTTCATTGTGAACTACACTGTTTGGTGGTCACTTGTTCTCAAATGGCTACCCACTTCTAGATCTGAGATCCTCTCACTGTCCCCATTTGAGAGTATGAGGTCTAAGATTGCTCCCTCATGAGTAGGTTCCAGAACTAGCTGTCTGAGGCATGCCACCTGAAGGGCATCAAGAATGGCCCTGCTTTTGGATGTGGCTGCCACAAAGTTGATCCAGTTAACATCTGGCATATTAAGGTCCCCCATCAACAGTATCTCCCCTTTCTCTGTCGTCCTAAGTATGCCTTCTATCATATCTTTGTTCATTCCCTCCCCCTGATGTGGGGGTCTATATACAACCCCTGTGCAGATTGTGGTGCCATTTCCAGTCTCTAGGGTGACCCGCAGTGCCTCCTCTCCTCCCTGTTTACTCTTTTGTTCATTTGCTTTAATCCCTTCCCTTACAAAGAGAGCTACTCCCCCCCCTTTTGCCCTCGCTGTCTCTCCTGTAGGTTGTGTACCCTGGTATGTTAACATCCCAGACATGGTTCTCTGTGTACCATGTTTCTGTGACTGCTACAATATCCAGGTATCCCTCTTCCATCAAGGCCACCAGTTCAGGGAGCTTGTTGCCCAGACTACAGGCATTGGTACTCATTACTCTCCATTTCTTGATGGCCTTACCCCTTTTTGCCCCATCCCTGTCCTTATTGCATTTGTCACTTTCTCCATTTACCCCTGCGCTTCTCCCTATCGAGATCTCTATGTTGGTGTCTACCTCACTTAGTACTCTGATATTTTGGGGGCTAGGTTTCCTGCCCTTCCAGTGCCTCCCCCCTTGGATAGTTTAAATGCTTGTCAATGAAGTATTTAAACCTATCACCTAGGATCCTGGTTCCCCTCCTGGACAGATGCAGACCATCATGCCAGTATAGGCCTGCATCCCTCCAGGTGGACCCCCAGTCCCCACTGAAGCCAAATCCCTGAGCTCTGCACCAGTTTTTCAACCACTGATTGAATCCCATGATGTGGAGCACCCTAGCCTCACCCATGCCATAAACAGGCAGCACCTCCGAGAAGGTTACCGTGTGTGCTATTTGTCCAAGGCCCCTCCCCATCTCTACAAATGCTTCTTGCACTGCTCTGATCACTTTCTTAGCCAGGTCATGTGTCCCTAGGTGGACAATGACATCCAGCTCTCTCCCCTGTGCAGCTGCTCCTGCGATCCTGAGGATTCGCTCCCTGTCCCTCAAAGCCATGGGACCAGGCAGGTACCTCACCTCCCTCTCCCCTTCCTCCCCCATTCTACCTTCCTAACAATGCAGTCCCCCAACAGGAGTTGTTTCCTTCCCCTGTGGAGTCCCATGCCTCCCTCCTGTGGGTCTCCTTTGTGGAGGTTCCCAGCATCCTTCTTGGTCTTCACTGTGGGTGCCTCCTTAGATGAACCATACTTTTCCAGAATGGCATAGAAACTGTGGAGAGGTACAACTGGAGGGATGCACCTCTGTTCTACCACCCTCAGCCTCCCTGAGCCCACTGTGGTCCAACCACTCCTCTTTCTTGGCAACCTCTGAGGCAATGGCAGTGACCCTTGTGGTCCCTGGGTGGGAGAGGAGGTCCCACAAATCCTGGCCAACTCAGCCTGGAGATGAGCAACCTCCTCCCTCAGCCCAGAGAGGTGCCTGCAGATGGGACAACACTGCATCCTCCAGAACATCTCCCGGAAGACTGCTGCTCCACAGCCACTGCACTGCACCTCTCCCAACATGTCTTTTTTCTGGCCCCCTAACTGTTATTTGGAATACTTACTCTTTCCTCTGTTTGTTTAATTCTTTTTTTTCTCTTCTCTCCCTACTTACTTACTGTCTCTGCACCCTTTTAGCTCCTGATCTTCCTGTTCTGAGACAAGAAGTTCCTATATTTCTCAGTAGTCTCCTTTCTTGCTCAGAGTCAGACCTCCAGCAGCTGGGGGGATGGAGAGCTACTCTTGCCCTTCTTGGATGGTGAGTCATTTGTGGCTTTGTGATCACTCACTTTCTGTTCCCAAACAGGAAGATCCTGTTGTCAGTTAAATCTTGTGCCTATAAAAGTAGAACTGGTTTAGGGTGGAGGGAAGTGAAGGATGGCAATATAGCCCCAGTAGAGAAGTTTTAGTTATACCAGTAGCTCCTTCCTCCTGGTTTTCTGTCTGCTTTGTGGCAAAAGCTATCTAGGGCAGTGTTTATATCTGGTCTTAACCTGGCTCCTTCTACCTAAGCCACTCCCAATACTTTGCAAATCTTTCTACACTTAGTTAATTTCTCAGATAACAATAACCAAGCCTGTGTAAGTCCCTGCACTGGCAGGTAATCAGTTAGGTGAGTGCCATTAACCCTGGTAGTGTGGGACTGTTAGACCCAATGAAAGTGTAAGGAGCTGGATCTGGAAGTTTTAAGGGGTGTGGGTACCATGCCTGTGCAGCCAGAGAGCACTTTCCTTGGGTAAGAGATATGCTTTGGGACCCTAGGTAACAACCAAGCCTGTGGAAGTCCCTGCCCTGGCAGTCCATCAGGGAGGTGACAGCCATTACCCCTGGGTGTCTAGAAGTGCTAGACCCAAGGGAGGTGTTAACAGCAGGCCCTGAAAGTCTTAGGGTCATGCCAGCAGCTGTCCCCAGGCTGAGAGTACTGGGTCCTGGTGGAATCCTAATGGGAGCTGAAGTCCATGGGAGAAAGACTGACCAGATGTCCCTGAGTCCTGGTGGGACCAGATGTTCCTGAGAGGTGATATGACTAGATGGCCCTGGGGGCTGGTTAGACCAGATGGCCCTGATGGCTGTTGGATGGGATTTCTGTAAATAGTTGCGGTTGGGCTTACTATTCACTCTAGGGGAGTTGGTTGAAGGCCCAGCCAGGCTGTGATGGCACTTGCTGGGCATGTCTTGCTGCTGAGCCTGGCAGGCTGATTCTGGAAGTCACCAAGGTACATGCCAGCAGTTCTCCCCAGGCAGAGAGCACTTTCCCTTGGTAAGAGATATACTTTGGGACTCTGGGTAACAACTAAGTCTGTGGAAGTCCCTGCCCTGGAAGGCCACCAGGGAGGTGAAGGGCATTCCCACAGTATGTCTGAGAGTGCTAGATCCAAGGGAAGTGAAAGGAGCAAGACCTGGAAATTTTAGGGGGAGTGGGTACCGTGTCTGCCCAGCCAGATAGGACTTTCACCGGGTAACAGATATGCTTTTGTACCGTGGGTAACAACCAAGCCTGTGGAAGTCCCTGCCCTGGCAGGCGTTCAAGGAGGTCAGGGTCATTGACTCAGGGAATGTGGGACTGTTAGACCCAAGTGAAGCGTAAGGAGCTGGACCTGGAATTTTTAAGGGATGAATGTACCATGGCTGCCCAGCAGGAGAGCACTTTCCCTGGGTAAGAGATTTGCTTTGATACCCTGGGTAACAACCAAGCCTGTGGATGTCCCTGCCCTTGCAGTCCATCAGGGAGGTGAGGGTCTTTAACCCTTGGAGTGTGGGTCAGTTAGACCAAAGAGAAGTGAAGGGAGCAGGACCTGGAAATTTTAGGGGGTTGGGGTACCATGCCTGCCCAGTGAGAGAGCACTTTCCCTGGGTAAGACATATGCTTTGGGTCCTGAGTAACAACCAAGCCTGTGGAAGTCCCTACCCTGGCAGGGCATCAGGAAGGTGTGGGCCAGTACCCCTGGGAGTCTGGGAGTGCAAGGCCCAAAGGGAGTGTTAACAGCAGGCCCTAGACATTTTAGGGGGTGAGTGTACCAGGTCTCCTCATGCTTAGAGCACTTTCTCTGGGTGTGGTATATGCTTTGGGACTCTGGGTTATAACTTAGCCTGTGGAAGTCCCTTCCCTGTGAGATCATCTTGGAGGTCAGAGCCATCACCCCTGTGATGTTGGAATTCCTAGCCCTTAGGAAAATTTTAAAAGCAGGCCATGGAAATTTTAAGGGATGGGGGTTACAGGTCTTCCCAGGCTCAGTGCATTTGGCCTGCATAAGGTGTATGCTTTGGGACCCAGCGTAACTACTTAACCTGTGGAAATCTCTACTGTTTGATAGCATCATGCAAGTTAAAGCTGCCTTACCTGTTGTGACTTGCCATTTACATAGCATTTCATGTTCTGATTCCATGCCAACTGTGCAGCAAGTTGAACACTTGGTTCCCAGAAAAACCTCCAGCATCTGTGTTACTGTGCTGCTTTACTGCCAGTGCAGAGAATGTCAGCTGCTGTTCTGTGAGTCCCTAGTCTTGCAGCTGCTGATTCTGTGACAATTTTATACCTGGTGAGGGGCGGGGAAGGAAGGGGTGGTCCAGCATCTCTTCCCAGGCTCAGTGCACTGAATGCTGGGAAAACAGTGAACGTCATCCCCCAAGGGAAGTATCATTGAAGTCAGGGCTATCATCCCTGTGAGATTGTTAATACTAGCCCCCTAGGATGTGGTTTAACCCAGAGCTTGGAAGTCAGAGGGGTTCTGGACAAAATGGTTCCAATAGAGGTGACCTAGATGGTAGGTGCCAGTGTCTCTGAATCAGGTACCCAGAGAAGCCAGCCTTCTTGGGACCCCATGTCCTTGTATCATAGTCTATGCACCTGTGGCAAAGAACTATCCAGGTTTTTCTCTTTAAAAAGGGGCGCCAAGTACTTTTTTTTTGTGTCCAAGACCTTGAAGACCCTGGCCAGAGGCAACGTTCCTCACTGTACTTCACAAAAGCCCTCAGTAACGCATTGTGAGGACCTGTTTCACATTCAAAGTCTACATTCTAAAGCAACAATCCATAGTACATGATGCAATTCACTATAGTATTCAATCAATAAGACTTTCTGAACATAAATGCAACATTCTAACAGTGTTGTGAGCCTCTTAGGTAAAGTTTGATTGAGTGTTCCACATATTGCCCATGTGTTCCACATTGTGACAGGCAATGTTTCACATTTGGGGGTCAAAAGGCTGAGAGGTATGCATGCCTGTCCCTGTCCCTCAGGGCAGTAACAGATGGAGTAGGTGTATGTATGGGGAGGGGGGCCTGCTGTGGCCCAGTACTCAGCAGTCTGCTCAATGTCTTTCCCTGTCCTAGTCAGGTTGGCACTGAAGTGTTCCAGCTCTGTCCTACACCCATGTCTGCAGCTCCTGTACCACTACACTGTACCTGGGCCTGTCTACTCACAACTGCACGTGCCGCACATGCAAGTCGCAAGTGCATTGCATGTTGCACTTCGCATATACGCATATGCAGCATGCCTGGTAGCATTTGCAACATGCAATAGTGATGTGCGGCATGGCATCTGCAATGTGGGGTTGCAGCTTGCCTGTTATCATGCACTTGCATGTGCTCCCTGGGGACACAACACAGTTGCAGAATGGGTTTGTGTGAAGGGCTCAGTCAGGCCTGCACCTGTGTTGCTGGCATGCCTGTGCGCGCCACTTTGGTCGCATCTTGGTGCTGTCCTGTGCCCGGGTTAATGTGGGTGGTGCCTGGCTGGGCGTGCGGCTCCAGCAGCATGACTGGCGGGTGGGGAGACACTGATGCCTGGGCCAGGGGTGGGGGAAGGGGTGCCACTGGCTCCAGTGGCTGTGTCTGGGTGCTGGAATGAGCGGTGGCTGCGGGTGCCATCACTGGGCTAGGTACTGCAGGTGGTGCAGCAGCTGCAGTGCACAAGCTATGGCCAGCATTGCCATGGCCATGGCTGTATTCTGGCACTGCTGGTGTGCCAGCATGTTCTCCAGGCCTGTGCTGAGGCCATGATGACCATCTGGCATTCAGCACAGTGCCAGATGCCCTGTATGGCATTCCCCAGGCCAGCCATGCATGCCGATGAGTCTCTCCTGAATGCCTGCAGATAGCCAGCAATGCTGGATGACTGCAGCTCCATGCAGGTGTGGTGCTCCTGCATACCCTGGTGTATGTTCCCCATCTCCTGCCTGACATCCCTCTGGCTGGCCAGCACTGACTGGCAGTAGTCCACAATGTAGGCTGGTGGGGACAGCTGGTTCTGCAGCTCATGGACGGCCTTGTCCAACTGGTCCTCCAGTCCACGGGTGCACAGTGGCTCAGCAACCCTATGGCAGTGTCCTCAGCCACTGGCTGTTCTTGGTCCGATGCCTCCTGCTCAACCACAGGCATCTGCACCACCTCCACAGATGTGGTGGCACTGCTGGTGGTGTCCTCGGCAGTCCCCTGCTGCTCCTGTGGTGGTCTAGTTGCTTCCTTCTCACTGCTGTCCACTGCCTCCTCATCCATGGGGCTGTCGCCATCCGCACTCCCCTCAGGTTACGACATTGGCTCCAGTGTTCCAGCCACGGGTGTACTGGTTGAAGGGCTGCCTCCAGCGGCCATAGGGCTGCCGCCATTGTCCAACACCGTGCCGGTGGCCTGGGCATGCCAGCACCATCCTGGCCCTGCTGCTATTGCTGCTCCCTCCTGCTGGCTCTGCTGTGGCCACCTGTGCCAGCTGCCACAGCACCTGTTGGATGGGAAATGTGTTAGTGTTTCTCCGCATCACAGTGTGCCCTCACCTGCCTGTTCAGTGTTGCCCTCACAGGTCTGCTTCGGCGTTGCGATATGGCATTGCATCCACCACACTTCTGTGCTGTCTCACCTGGTGTATGCCACCAATGTACATGCATCCTGCACTGAAGGCATGGGCCTCCCACCACTGCTGCCCTTGCTGTGCCATCTATACTGGTATGGCAACTCCAGCTGTCACATGGCTGCCCCATATGACTCCCCACTGCACAGTGGCACCGTGCATGGCTCTGCCCATGGGTCACCACTGCGCTGCAGGGGCCTACACCACTGAGTGCCTACGTTGTCCCTGCCATCAATGCACAACCCCTGTGGCCCTCACCCACACTCTGCAGGCACCCCACCCTACTGCTCAGCCCATGCCTGTGCACAGCCCAACCCCAGCACACTGTGCATGTCACAGCGTCTCCCAATGCAGCCCACACCATACCTCAGCATGCCCCCCCATACAGTTCACAGTGCAGGATACAGCATCACCCAGTGCAGCCCAGACCATATTTTAGCATGCCCCCCCATACAGTCTCAGTGCAGGACACAGCATCTCCCATTGTGGCCCCGACCATACCTCAGCATGCCCCTCCCCATACCATTCACAGTGCAGGACACAGCATCGCCCAGTGTGGCTCAACCCATTCCTGTGCACAGCCCCCCACCTCCAATTTCATGTGCATGTGCTAGCCCCTCCACAGTTGGGCATGGGTCATTTCTTTGTACTACTGCACATGGCAACAGCACACATCCCTGTCCCTGGCCTGGCCCTCGCCATTGTCTGGTTCCGTTGGCCACACCGTAGCGAGCTGTGGCCATGTGGCATTCCTGTGGCATGCCTACCCACCATTACATCTGCCTACATATTGTCACCCCACCCACCCTGCCTTTCCTGTTGGCTTCAGTGCTGTTGCCATGTCTGGCCTCTCACATATAATGCTGGTTGTTTGTCCCTACCTGTGACCATTCGCTGTCTGAACGTGTCAAGCTGTGTTACTCCAGTGATGCTCTGCTGGCTGAGATGTGCTGCTATTCTCCTCTCGATGCTGCTGAGTGACTCTTACTGGGTGGGTCTGCCCCCTGTGCCCTGTGCACTGCACCTGTTTTGTGCCACCTTGCGCTTCACCAGGCGCTAGAGGTCATTGTACTTCTTTTGTACATCTCAGACTGCCCTGCACTGTGCTGCAATGGCATTGACTTTGTGTGTCACCCTGTCCCATGCCCTCTTGCATTTATCCCTCCTCTTGGCATCCCATCCACGACTCATGAGGATTGCATGGTGGTGGTCCATTTGCTCCACCAGTGTGTTAACCTCCTTATGGCTGAAATTCTTCTTCCTCCTCTGTCTTTCAGCTGCAGCTTCTGCCATGGCTTTGGCATATCTGCTGGTGTATGTTGGACCGCAGCTGCATGTTAAGCACTTTTATATGGTGTATCTTGCATGTTGCGACTTGTGCAGTTGTGTTTGGTGTATTCTCGCAGGTTATAGAATCGCCCATATGTCGCATGTTGCAGTTGCAGTTGCAGTTGCTGTTGCGTAAGTTCCGCAACCGCGTTACTTGCGTCTTGGTGTAATGTCCTTTCTAGAATCGGGCCCAGCACTTTTTTGCCACCTACTCAGAACCTCTTGCTTTAGTAGAGCATTTCTTCCCAGTCTTTTTTTTATATGTATATTTATTATATTGTGATGAAAAAATATTAAAGAAAGCCTGCAGTACAACTAACTAGCAGCAGCAAACACCTCCTCTGAGACGGATTAGCAGTATGAACTAAATAACTAAAACCAGTACAGAGAAAGACTAAAATACTTAAACACACCAAACTAAACTACAGAAATAAAATGAGAAGTTACAGACAACAGACCAAAAATAATTAACAAGAAATACTGAGGAAACAAAAATGACAAATCTGCTGCTCTGTTAAAAAGGCTACTCATCTGTTTGGGCTGTCTTGCTATGCGAATACACCTCCCCCCTCTCACAGCTGTGCCTCACCACAAACAAAACAAAATCACCACTTTAAAGGATACCTAAACCATCTTTTTACATATTGGCCCAGATATTCAAACTGCACCCAAAAAGTGCACAACAGCAGCAGCAAGCACAAGTCCACTGTGCCCATGCGCAAGAAGCATGATATTCAAAAACTGCACAGGTCAAGATGCGCCTGCAGCACACGACTGAATATTGTGCCACCTGCACCATAGCGCAACCAGGGATGTGCAGTGGAGCAGTTCAGATGCACCATTGCGTAACCAGGAATGCTCAGCGGAGCAGGGCAGCAGTGCAGCAACACAACCAGGGATGCGTAGGGATAGGATGCAGGGGCCCACCACCCATGCCACGGATGGGCAGAGGAGCACACAGTAGAACAGATATTGCCCCACACACCCTATGCACTGCACAACTGGTGGAGAGCTGGAATAACTACCAGCCCATGGATACCAGCAACAAACCCACAGTTGGGGCATGGTGCCCCAGTACACCCCCTGGCAAGCTGTGACTGGCACACAAGAAGGGCCGACCACCCCGTGCCACACCATCCCACCAATGCAGAGCACACCCTGAACTGTGATCCTCAGACACCCTGCCCAGGAGCAGCGTCCACCAGTGCAGGACACCCCATGCATGCCACCACTCTCACTGTGACAATGCAACCCTGTGCACCACAGAACCATGTAAGGCAGCCGCACCAGGAGCACCCATCTGAGGTGGCAGCACACAGCGATGCAACGACTGAATACACAGTGTCACCACCCGTGTCCTCCCCGAGGTACAGCTGAGAGAACGACCATGCGTCGGCACACGAGGTACCCCACATGTGACAGGGCATGCCCTGGACTCCACCACCAGTGGTATATCACCATGCACACCCTCCCAAGGACACACCCCGGCCCAGCACTGGCCACAACAGCCAGCGCAGACACCCACAGTGGTGCATGGAAGCATACACCACACAGGATGCAACACAGTGCATGGACAAACACCCACCCATACCAAGGGCACACCAACACAGGGACACAATAGCGGGGCAACCAAGCCCCCAGTGTGTGGCCACGGAAACTGTGTACACATGGCCAGCACCACTCCATGGCACAGGAGTGCCAGCCACCATGCGCAGGCACCATGGAGCTGTATGCCACCAGCATGTGCCCGGAGCACAAGTGACAGACAGTGGTGCACATCCCCTGTGACACACACAAGCAACAGCATGGAGCTGGAACAACAACAGAAGAGGCCACAGTGTCACTTGAGGCAGACATGCACCACACCAGTGACTGGAGGCAACCCAGCATTGTGCCGGGTACAGTGGCTGTCCACCACTGACATGCCAGCCGACCGTGCAGGTCACAAACATACAAAGGTGTCAACTGCACAGGCCATGGATGGTCTGACAGGTGCACCATGGACACAGAGCATGCACCATGAACCACTGCACACAGTCATCCAGTGCACAGGGAACAACACACACACCACAGACAGTGACTGATAGCTACTGCCACACCACAGTCACTTCTCCACGGACACACACACACACATGTACGTGACTGCACCACCCCGATGCCATGCACACCAATGCAGCTGAGCACCTATAGCCTGCTGCAGATCAGAGACCACCACAGTAGGCATATCAAAGCAAATGTATTGTAAAACATCAAACAAAACTATATACATATATTTACAAAAGGTTGGGGGGAGAGCCACAAACAAGGTGGGGTGGGTAAGGGGCAGGGGTGAACAAATGGTAGAGGGAAGGAGGGATGTGAGGGTGGGTCCAGGGGGTAGGGGAAATCAGGGGCATCAGTACGCTCAGCAGGAGCCCCGGTCCCCGCTCTGGCTGCTCCTGCCATAACACCGTCGTACTACCAGCTGGTCTATCCTTTCAAGGATCTCCAGGGAGGCCCTGGCAACTTGCAGGATCTCCCGCAGCATGTCCCTGATTGCCTGTAGCTGCTGTCCACCTAGGACAAGGGAGCAGAGTCAATAGGTGTGAATGCACAGCCCCATGCAGCCCACCCACTGTGCATTGCATATGGCTGTGGGACATGCCTCTGTGATGGTTTGTGACCACCCACAGTGATTGTGTCCACAAGACCTGCCCACCCAGGTGCACACAGCCATGCAGACTGCTGCACACACCCACCAGCCAAGTTCTGCACAGCATCACCGTGGCTGTTCAGTGACATGGCTATGCAGTGGGAAGGCAGTAGCACAGCCATGTACCCGGTGCATGCATGGACCACCATTGACACACTCCCAGACATGCAGTGCCACTGGGCAGTGCTGACTGTACCAAGTTGCGTGCATGGCAGTGGTGTCAGTGGATGGTGGTCATGCCCTGCTGCCCAGCCTGTTACACAGCATGAAAAAGTAATCATGGATGTAAGGCACTCACCATCATCAGGCTGGTTCCTGCGCCAGTCTGGTCCAGCCACCCTCTCGGCATGCTGTGGCACATGGCACAGCCTTCCCTCCCTGGCATGCCGCTGCTCCCCTGGGCCTAGGGTGCAAACATGGAGAGAGGAACATCAGTACAATCCAGTAGCAAAGTCCCCCCACCCCCATGTGTGTGCAATCCCACACAGCCATACCCATCCTCCCCCCACCCCGATACCACCACCACGGCCCACACTGGATGGCCCCCACCATGTGCTGGACACATGCCACCGTGATACCCATATGGACGTTATCAGCGTATGGATGTGACACCTACCTGGCCATGGTACCGCGCCCCTCCTGGCATGTGCCCGCAGGTGGACAAGTTTTTCTGGGTCCCGGTGCTGCAGGTCACCATAACATTTCCTGCACTGCTCCGCTGTCCGCTCCATGCCAGTGGCCTCCTCCAGGGCCACCGCCACCTCCTCCCACACCACACTCCTGGCCCTGTCCAGGGGTGCCTCCCCAAATAGGGCAGCAGCATGGGGCTCAACTAACTGCACCAGATTGGCCAGTTCTGTTTGGCTCCAGATGGATGCCTGTCTCCGTGCCATCCTGCAATGTTTCAGTGTCAAAATGGCACTCTGTAGTGCACGTTCACCACATGCAGATGCTGCGTGGTACTGTGATGCCATTCCCCATCATGCTGTCACTGAACAGCATGATAGAGGTGCACCCATGTGGACGCATGGTGCCTAGGGGCAAAGGTCGGCATAGGGTCAGGGGTCTCTTGCACATGGACCGCCATAGCATGATTGGTACTCACTGCGTGTAGCACAGTAGGATGCCTGTGTGCCACTTCCTGTAGTGGCCTACCGCACTGTGGCCCCAGTGCATCTACGGCACCCCAGTGCCAGAGTGCCATACATGTAAACAGCACAGTAGCGTCACTGGCACAATGGTGGCTGTGCCCTGCATTGCCTCCTGCACACAGCACGTCAGCAGTGCGGCAGGCATCAGCGTCAGCACCCCGGGCATGCGCAGTTCGGTGTCCACTGTCCATGTCACAGAAATGCACCCTTGCCTGAGCACGTTCAACACAATTGCGAAGAGCGCAACAGCGCAATATTCAGCCGGCATATGTAAATCAGCTAATCAGCTATTCAACGGTGCAGATACCACATTAGCATCCACTTAAAATTGCACCTCACCTCATTTGCATGCATTGTGCTATATAAATGTGACACCGGGCTGCGGAGGCCATAGTCTGTTATTGTAGTCTATTGTGGTGAGTCGCATGCTGTTTGGGAGTGTGGACTGCGGTGTGTGGGACATGCATGGGACTGCACAGTCACAGGTAACATCTGTCATTCCCACAGGATCAAGAATGAGCGATCGTGAGGTGGAGGAAGAGGAACAGAGACGTGGGAGGAAGAGGAGGCCTAACTTCACCAAGGCAGAAACAGATGCCCTGTTTGATGCCTACCTTGACCAGGAGCCACTGCTCAGCGGACAGTGGGGAACACCACAGGCCCATGCTGCTTTATGGCGAGAGGTGGCACGTGCCATCAACCTGCATGGCAGCCACCAGCGGTCCATGCAGGAGTGCAAAAAGAAGGTGGGCACTTACAGGCGGATGATTAAGGACAAGGTGGCTGCCATCAGGGCAGCACGGGCTGCGACCATTGGGGGACAGCCGGGCATGCAACGCCTGACCCCACAAGAAGAGCGGGTTGCTGGCAGCATGCAGCGTTGTGCCATCGAGGGTGTTCCAGGAGGTGGATTCCAGATGGGTGGTAGCCCGTCACTGCATGGTAGGTCCTGATCTGTCACTGGGGGGGAGACAGGGTAGGGTAGATACATTAATGCTACTGTGTTCCCTTACAGCTCCTGAGCATCTACATGGGTCATCGGTGGTGGGCTTGTCCACTGAGGGTGATACCATGGACATAGAGGAGGGACCATCCACCTCCACATGTGTCCGAGTGTCAGGGCGGGCAACAGTGGGCCCGCCTGGCTGTCCGGACTGATGTTGGTGGAGCAGGTGCGGAGGACGCCCTGCCTGTGTCCCAGCATGCCAGCGTCCATGGATGCCATCATGCTGAGACTTGGACTGGTGCCAGATCTGTCACTGATGATGATGATGGAACTCACTTCAGGGACAGTGATACATGTGGTCTGCAGGATGGCCACACAGCAGGTAACAGCACGAGCATGGCCGTGGGTGGTGCTGCCATGGAGGCCTGCGTGACATCACAGTCCCAGCCTGTGCTTGTCTGCACCAGTGGGGCAGCACTGATGTGTGTCCAGGACAGTGGGGCTGTTGCAGCCACTGCGGAAGCAATGTTGAGCCCTGGAGAGCGGCAGCTGGATGGGCAGTGTCAGCAGTTGGCCAATGGCCATGGGGGTACAGTGTCTGGGGGCAGCGTCAGTGCACCACCTGTGGACATGCCCAGGCATGGCCCTGGTGTGCAGCACCCACCCTCAAGGGGTGCTGCCCATCAGGGCTGCGAACACTGTGAGGGACAGCATGCTGATCAAGCAGATGACCTCTTAGAAGAGCACACCCGCTTACTTCAAGATTCAGTTAATCAACAGTTGCTGCTTCTGACTGCGGTGGATGCACTCAGTGCGGTCCTGAGCCAGGAAGAGGAGTGGCACAGCAGAGACACCAGTCTGCTCCTGGCAGGGATGGACCAGATGCGGAAGGATGTGACCGCTGCCATTGACAGGCTGACACAGACAATCACAGCTGCCATGGTCCCAGTGGGCACACAGTTATTTTCCCATGCGTCACAGACACCGCGCAGTGTAACGTCCACCCCCCATTCCCGGCATCGTGCGACACCCTCCTTTTCTACACCGGGTTCAGCTGTGGGCATCCTGAGCATGCCTGGCACAGGCATGTTCGCTGTGCTGCAGATCCCTGTGTGAGCATGGTCACGTTCACACAACGGAACCCCTGGGGGACCGTCAGTGCCACCCCATGAGGTCATTGGTCAGCCTGTCACTGCTGGTGGGTCTCGGTGGGTCCACCCACGCATCTGTGGCAGCCGTGGCACTGTGGCACGTGACTAACCTGTCTCCCACCAAGGCTACTGTCTGATGTTGCCCTGTGTGTAGTGTGTTGTTCAACGTGCAATGCATGGGTGGGGTACCCGGCCCTGCACACACACACACACACACACACGTTCCATCTGCACACCCTCCTGGCTGCTGTTCACTGTGGTGTGTGCATGATGATGCCTGTGTTGCACTGTCCGCCACTGTGCAATGGTGCCCAGCATCTGACATACGCACAACACACAATGACAAGCACTGGGCGTTGTGGTCTGTGGACATGTGTGTAGCTAGGGGTGGTGGTTGGGGGTCAGCGTGCCTCCTACCCTTTGTGCATGTCTTGTGGGGTGTGTGTGTGTGTGTGTGTGTGTGTGTGACTTCGTGCTGTGTTAGACCTTGCCCATCCCTGACAGCGTGTGCAGTTCCATACTTGGCCAATTCCCTTTACAACATGCACCCCATGGGTTTGTCCATGCGTGTTTGTGGCTTGTGCCCTTGCCACTGGTGGTTGCACATGGCCCCATGACTTACCTGGGTTGGTTGAAGTGCTCCTCTGTGATGGTGTCCCGGTGCAGCTGTGCCATCCAGATCAGTCAGGGGTCCCTTCGACCAAGGGGGGCTGTCCATCACCATCTTCACCAGTGTCCTTATCGTCCTCATCGCTGTGCCCCTCTTTGACCTGTACGGCTATCCCACAGTCGTTGGCCATGTTGTGCAAAATGCAACAGGTCAAGAATAGCCCATAGGCCTTTGAGGGACTGTACTGTAGGGTACTGCCAGACATGTCCAGGCAACAGAAACGTGCCTTCAGCATCCTGAACACCTGCTCAATGACATTGCATGTGGTGGCATGTGCCTCATTGTAGTGTTGATGCGATGGGGTCGTGGGCCACCGGTATGGTGTGAGCAGCCAGGGATGGAGTGGGTATCCACTGTCACCTGAGTGTAGAGGGTGGACATTAATTTGGTGATCAGCATCGCCCTGCCATGGGCCATCTAGGACAGTAACTTTGTCACCTCTGACTATGCCCCTCCCAAGCTCCATGTGTTTCTGTGTGATTTGCATACTCACCCACTAGATGGCCAGTGGGGATGTACATAGATACATAGATACATAGACAGTGTCAGCAGATAAGGGCATATGACCCACCCAGTCTGCCCATTTGAGCTTGTAAGTTCAGTTTGTTTTCCTAGAAGTCTGTTTCCCCTTACCCCTGACCTCTAGAATTCCTTTATGTCTATCCCATGCATTCTTAAATCCCGTGATTGTTTCAGCCCCCACCACTTCCTCTGGCAGGTGTCCACTTGTCCACCACCCGTTCTGTGAAGAAATTCTTTCTCATGTTTCCTCTGAATCGTCCTCCTCCAACTTCATCCCATGCCCTCTAGTCCTGAAACATCTTTTTGCTTAAAAATAGTGTTTTCCTGCACCCTGTTCCTCCCTGTAAGATACTTGTATGTCTCTATCATATCCCCTCTCTCCCTCCTCTCCTCCAGGGAGTACATGTTCAGATCCTTCAACCTGTCTTCATAGGACTTGTTATGCAATCCATGCACGATCTTTGTTGCCCTCCTCTGAACCTTCTCTACCCTGTCTATGTCCTTACGTAGGTATGGTGTCCAGAACTGTACACTGTACTCCAGGTGGGGCCTCACTAGTGTCTTGTATAGCAGAATTATGACCTCCTTTTCCTGCTGGTGATGCCCCTGCCTATACATCCCAGCATCCTATTTGCTTTACCTGATGCCTTGTCACACTGTTTCCTACTTGGAGGTCATCAGAGATGACAACCCCAAGATCCCTTTCCTGCTTGGTGCATGCTATATCCTCACCCCCAAGTGATATATTGTGCCAGGGTTTTGTGCCCATATGCATTATCTTGCACTTCTTTGCATTGAATTTCAACTGCCAAACCCTGACCATACTTCAAGTTTCTGCAGGTCCCTTCTCATTCTGTCTACACCCTCTGGTGTGTCTACTCTGTTACAGAGCTTTGTGTCATCAGCGAACAGTGAAATTCTGCCTTCTAGATCCTGCTAATGTCACTGATGAAGATGTTGAATAGGACCGGTCCCAGCACTGATCCCTGTGGTACCCACTGGTCACTCTTTCCTCTGTGGAGTTACAGCCATTTACCACCACCCTCTGTGTCCTGCCACCAGCCAGTTACCTACCTCACCACACTACTGTCCTGCCCACACCCATATTCCCCAGTTTGTGTAATAGTCTTCTATGTGGCACAGTGTCAAAGGCCTTGCTGAAGTCCAGATAGGCCATGTCCACTGCCCTCCCTGATCCACCTCCTAGTCACCCAGTCAAAAATGCAATGAGGTTGGTCTGACATGACCCCCCTGGTGAAACCATGCTGCCCTGGTCCTGTAGTCCATTGACAACCAGATGTTCCACCAACTCTCTCCTTCAGTAGTGCTTCCATGATCTTTCCCACTACCGAGGTGAGGCTGACTGGTCTGTAGTTCCTGCTTCCTCTTTGTTCCCCTTTTGTATAAGGGACTACATCTGCTGTCCTCCAGTCTTTGGGTACCTCCCTGTTTCCAGTGATTGGCTAAACAGGATAGCCAGAGTTCAGCCACCACCTCTCTTAGTTCTTTAAGGACCCTGGGTGCCCCATCTGCCCCATCTTTTATCAACTCTTATTACTTCAGTTCCTTCAGGACCCTTTCTCGTGTAAAGGGACTTAGTCCATTTCTGCACCATTCTCACCCTTGTACTCCTTCAGACCCATTACCCCCTCTTCCTCAGTAAAGACTGAGCAGAAATACCTGTTCAATATGTCAGCTTTACTGTTGTCATCCTCCACGCAGCTCCCATCCTCCCCCTTCAGTCTCACTATCCCTCCCTTTGTCATTCTTTTTTCACTTATGTACCTGTAAAAGGTTTTGTCCACTTTACCCACTGATTTTGCAATGTGTTCTGTCTGAGCTTTGGCTTCCCTTACTGACTTCCCTGCCTCCCTTTGTTTCTCCTGGTACTTCTCCCTATCCCTTCTGCCTGTGTCTTTTTGTATTGTCTGAATGCAATCTTTTGGCTTTCACTTTCTTTGCTACCTCTTTGGAAAACCATAATGGTCTCCTCTTCCTTTTCCTCTTGCTAACCTGCTTAATGCATAATTCTGTTGTTCTTATAATTCCATTTTAAATACTGCCCACTGTTCCTCAACCCTGATTCCTGTCCCATTCCCTAATGCCTCTTTCAAGTATCTCCCCATTTTCCCAAAGTCTGCCCCCCTAAAATCCAGGAGACGTGTTTTTGTGTGGTTTGGTTCTGCTCTTTCTGTGATTTCAAACCACAATGACTGGTGGTCACTGTGACCCAGGTGCTCCCCCACTGTTACCCCCATCACACTGTCCCTGTTTCTGAGCACAAGGTCCAGTATTGCCTTCTGCCGAGTTGGTTCCATGACCAGTTGCTTGAAGAAGGCACCCTGAAGAGTCAGGATAAATCTGCTCCTAGTTGATGCTGCTGCTGGGATGCTCCAGTCCACGTCTGGAATATTGAAGTCTCAACCAGTACTACCTCACCCTTGTCTGCCATCCTTTGGATGGCTAGCATCAACTCCCTATCTGTTTCTTCCTCCTGGGCTGGTGGTCTATAGACCACCTGTGCGGATGGCTGGCCCCATTTTCCTTTCCAGCTTAACCCACAGTATCTCTCCCCATTTGTTCCTCCTGGATCTCTGTGGCCCTTATGTCATTTTCACATACAGTGCCACTCCTCCTCCCTTCCTGCCTGCTCTGTCTCTTCTGAATATGTTATAGCCAGGTATGGCCATCTCCCAGTCATGGTTATCATTACACCAGGTTTCAGTGATGGCCACAATGTCCAGGTCTGACTGTACCATGACAGCCTCCAGATCTTCCATCTTGTTGCTAAGGCTCCTGGCATTTGCACACATGGCTTTCCATGATTTGACCTCCCTAGACTGCTTCACTGTTCTACTCCAGCCCCTTCCTTGGTTGTCATTTATCCTTGGTTCTCATTGCTGTCTGCCCTTCTGCTGAATTTTGCCCCTTTTCTGCTTATCCACCTTTTGGACACTAATCTCCATCTTTTGCACACTGCTTTGCAGAGATAGCCACTTCTCTGGTTCATTGGTTCCACTGCTAGCTGTGGGGGGTGAGCAAGTAGGTACCCTCCTTGCTGGCCTGCCACCCCCCTTTGCTAGTTTAAATGCTTGTCAATGTAGCATTTAAACTTATCATTGAGTGCTTGGATTCCCTCAGGATGGATGCAGGCCATCAGGCTGAACAAACCTCCATCCCTCCAGGTGTGTCCCCAGTCACCAATGAATCAAACCCTTCCTCACAGCACCAGTTCTTCAACCATGAGTTAAAGTTCCTGGTGCATGCACTATCTCTCTCCTTGCCTCTCACAGGTAGTACTTCTGAGAAAGTGACAGAAGTAGCTACTTGCTTGAGACCCTCCCAGTTTCCTAAACTCTTCCTGAACTTCCTTTGGCTCCCCATTTGCCAAGTCATTAGTACCTAGGTGGATAATGACATCCAGCTCACCCTCCCATCTTGCCTTCCCAGTGATCCCCAGTATCTTCCTTCCATCCCTCCATGCCGTGGCACCTGGTAGGCACCTCACCTCCCTGTCCTCCCCCTCCTGTGTTCCTAGCTGGATCCCTCTTACGATGGAGTCTCCCACCAGGATTCACTTCCTCCTCCTCTGAGGTCCACTGCTTTCCCCACTGAGGTCACCTCCTTGGCTTACCTCCACATCCTTTCCTTCCACTTCTCTGGGTATCTCTATTTGGTTGTCCTCATTTGCCAGTGTGGCATATGAGTTCTTGAGAGGAATAGGATCTGGGATGTGCCTCTGCCTGACTGCTCTAACCCTCCCTGAGCCCACTCTCATCCAAGTGCTCCTCGTTCTCGGCATCCTTTGAGGCAGCTGCATTGGACTGGGTGGTCCCTGGATAGGGGTGATGGTACTCCTGACCCAGTTTACTTCCGCTCTGAGTCTGGCTACCTCATCCCACAGTCCAGAGAGATGCATGCAGATAGGGCAGCACCTCAGTGTCCAGAAGGTCTGCCTGAATATGGCTGCCCCACAGCCACTGCATTGCACCACTCCCCACATTATACTGCAATTCCACTACGTGTCTGCTACTGAAGCTCTCCTAGTTCTCTTTTTATTAATTTACAGTACTAAAAATCCTGTCACTGATCCTCAGATAATTTTTTTTTAAGGAAAAAGAAACCAATAAATAAATAAATGAGTCAAAACACTTGTCGTGCTGAGGGTGGGCTTCTTCCCCCTTATGCCCCTCCTACTTCACACCTCTTACTATACCCTGTGTTTAGCTCCTGTCAATCAGATTTATCAGGGCATATAATTAAGAGTTGGGGGAAGGGGAGGGAGGCGGGGCAAAAATTTTCAGCAATTAAAGACAGCACAGAATTACACCACCACTATGTTTTAAATTTTCAACAGCCCAAAAACAATTATAAGTAAAGACAACAAAGAAAGAAAGTATATTGTCACTACAAGCCCACAATCTAAGTTTAAAAGAAAAATACCAATTACCAGTTACTCTAAAGCACTGAATTGAATGTTTCCTTCCTTCCCCTTCTGGCTTCTTCTGAGAAAATAAACCTCCGCTTGCTACTTTAACTCTGACTAAGCCCCACCTCCAGTTATCACATAGCTGAGGTCAGAGGCCAGACAATTAACACCCTTCACCCAGCTACAGGACAGTCAGACAAGCCAAGATAAAATTTGCAGCAATTAAAGACAGCACAGAATTACACCACCACTATGTTTTAAATTTTCAACAGCCCAAAAACAATTACGAGTAAAGACAACAAAGAAAGAAAGTATATTGTCACTACAAGCCCACAATCTAAGTTTAAAAGAAAAATACCAATTACCAGTTACTCTAAAGCACTGAATTGAATATGTTTCCTTCCTTCCCCTTCTGGCTTCTTCTGAGAAAATAAACCTCTGCTTGCTACTTTAACTCTGACTAAGCCCCACCTCCAGTTATCACGTAGCTGAGGTCAGAGGTGAGACAATTAACACCCTTCACCCAGCTACAGGACAGTCAGACAAGCCAAGATAAAATTTGCAGCAATTAAAGACAGCACAGAATTACACCACCACTATGTTTTAAATTTTCAACAGCCCAAAAACAATTATAAGTAAAGACAACAAAGAAAGAAAGTATATTGTCACTACAAGCCCACAATCTAAGTTTAAAAGAAAAATACCAATTACCAGTTACTCTAAAGCACTGAATTGAATATGTTTCCTTCCTTCCCCTTCTGGCTTCTTCTGTCCCCACTCTCGAACCTGTGGCACAGTGCAGACTGGTGCTAGATGCAGGCATCATGTGCGCCCCCAGGGTGCATGGCACAGACATTGATTATGTGCCCCCTGGCATCGCACATCACCTGGCAGATGATGCTTGCATACCCCTTCCGATTTATGTATGTGGCCCCTTCAGGGCTAGGTGGCGTGTGGATGGCCACATGGGTGCAGTCTATTGCCCTGAGCACACCAGGCATACGTGCTACCCTGTGGAACTCCTGTATGTTTGCTGTGCACTCCACCGGTGTGCTGGGAAAATGGATGTACTCCCCAGCATGTGGCAGCAGTGCACTGAGGAATTGGGAGAGAAGGCATGAGTCGGCTGACTGGGTTATGCCTGTCGTGTCCCCTGTTGGTCTCTGGAAGGTACCCGTGGTGAGCTGGCACATGACAGCTGTCACTTTGGTCTTCACTGACAGAGCATGGCTCCGTCGTGTGGGTGCCTGCATTACATCACTGCACAGCTCACAGAGCCACCTCAGGATCACCCTGTTCAGGAGGTACCGGCCCATGATCTCAGTATCAGTGTACAGCTCGAAGCTGGTGCGGGCTCGGTACTGCCTGTTGGGAGCATACCACCGACGGGCCCTTCCACTGCTGCACCCCCCTGCTGCCTGCTTTCTCACCCCCCTCATTACTGCCTCCATCTGGATGGTGGCACTGGCCATGTCCCTGGCTTGTGTTACCCCCTCGGCAACTGTTTTACCATTCCCCACTCTGTCCTTGCTGCTACTCCCCCTGCACTGGGAACACCTCCCAGTAGTGGCCGTACTGCCCACTGTCAGTGCCCTCAGTGCTGTGTGGCACTTCCCAATTTTGTCCTGCACAGTGGCACAGGCTCCCCACACCTTCCCTGTTCCTGGTGGTTCCAGGTGCTCTGTCCTGCTCCTGCCCTGTCCTGCTCACAGTTGCTGTGTGCCTGTGTCCCTGCTTGCAGTTCACCAAAATGTGGCTTCCATGTAGCGTTCTTGCACCTCTCTCTTGTTCCTTTTTATTTTGGATCATTTCCATTATCGCACAACTTCTACTTGCTCCCCTATTGCGCATGGTGCATGTTGTTGAATATCGCACTGCACCATTTATTCATGCTTCCTCCCCCTTCAGTTGTGCATGCATTCATTACCATTGCGCTCTTGTGCATTGTGATTTGTGGGGTGCATCTGCCTCATGCTGAATATCGCACAATGACGCATTTTCGGTCTTGCGCTGGCGCATCCCTGTTGCACATTGCACAACCATTTTGAATATCTGGGCCATTTAGTTTTTTTTTTTTAATGACTCCATAGTCTTGTAAAGGCGAGGCTGTTGTTTACATTTATACTGAAACTACATTTATTAAAGCAAGATAAATACAGTTTCATGACATTTGAAAATTGTAAATTGAGCCTCTTCTGATTCAAAAATCCTGCTCTAAGAATCCTAAAATGGCCTACCTTGATGATGACATTGAAGAGATAGATACCAGCTGTGCAGATGTATTCTAGCTGTGCTAACCGTATCCAAATGTGAATAACTTTAAAATGAAAACGTATAGCATGGTACTGTGAGCACAAAAGTTGTTCAGCACAAAAATATCTACAAATTGATTTGGTGTTTCATTTATAGATACAGTTTAGTTTTTTAAAAATTAGTAAAAAAGAGCAGCAGAACAGTAAATTATTTTTCACTTTTTCAACAAACAAATGCAAATAATATTAAAACAAGAATGATAGCATGTTACTGTGAGTATGACATTTGTTTAGCACAAAAATATCTACAAATTGAGTAGTGTTTCACTTATATGTGCCTTTTAGGGTTTTTTTTATAATTAGCAAAATCCAGCAGAATGTTCAATTATTTTTCACTTTTTGGAACAAACAAATGCAAATTGCTTTAAACTGAAAAATGATAGCATGGTACTTTGAGCACAAATGTTGTTCAGCTCAAAAATATCTATCAAATGAGCATTGCTTCATTTATAGATACCTTTCAGATTTTTTATAATCAGCAAAAAAGTGCAGAAAATTCAATTTTCGATTCACTTTTATTGAAGATATGGCATAAATGGAATAAGCTACTTCCCTATTTGAAATATTGTTAAAATTTTTTGTTCTCATGCCCCCCTTCAATTAACCAAACTGCAATTTGCTTTTCAAATAGCCCCACTTCCTACCTTCCAAATGGGGGGAGGGGTGCAAAACTGTTGTACGCTTAATGTTTCCATTTCTATTTCCCCTCCTCTGTCAGTCTCGCTGTGACAAGTTGAGCCACTGATTCTCATATTCCCACTTCACATGATCAGGCAAAGTGATCTAGGGCACATTGCATTTCTCATGCAGCCACCCATCGACTCTTTCTTGCAGTCAGTCAGCGCACATGAAAACTGCCTTTCCCATACTACCCAGAGCAACAGTACATCTTACTCTGATGCCATTTCTCATTTTTGGTTTCATTTTGTGTCATTCAGCTGTGTGCCATTTAAGTTGGAATGTTACCTCTTTTTCTAGTCAAAGAAACCAGTGGCCTGGTCCTCCTCAGAGTAGCCACCTGCTTAGTCTCCCACATCCTTGGCATGCACTTCAATGGCAGCATAGGTGTCTTTGGCACCTGAGTGAAGACATCCACACTTCTCAGGTGGTTGTTGGCACTCAGCTGCACCTTGTGCCTCAGAACTCACCTCACAACCCACCTGGGACCTGCAGTAATTTAGCATTACCACACACTCCCTGTTGTGTGTTACTGTTTACTTACAATTTATAATGTGATCCTATGGAAATTTTATACTGTACTTCCCAGGTGGTTGAAGACACTTGTCTGTGCCTTGTGCCTCACAACCCACCTAGGGCATGCAGCAATTTAGCCTTGCTGCCCACACTGACATTTGGTACTGACCTCTTAACATTTATAATGTAATCTTATGCAAATTATATACCACACTCCCAGGTGGTTGAAGGCACCCAGCTGTGCTTCATGTCTTATAACTGGTGCATGCAGCAATTTAGGCTTGTTGCACACCCTGCCACATGTTATTTCTTACTTACCATTTACAATGTGACCCTATTGTAATCATACAGCACACTTCCCAGGAAGCTGTAGGCACTCAACTGTACCTCATGCCTCACAACCCACCTAGGCCATACATCAATGTAGCATTGTCACACACCCTGCTGTGTGTTATTGCATACTTACAATTTACAATGTGATCTTATGGGAATCATATACCGCACTTCCCAGGTGGACAAAGGCATTTGGCTGTGCTTCATGCCTCACAACCTTCCTTGGGGATGCAGTAATTTAGCACTGTTGCACACCCTGCCATGTAGTACTTACATGTTGTACCTCCAAAAAAGTGAAAGAAATTGAATTTCCAGCCATATTTTGCAGATTATAAAAAATCTAAACGGTATCTATAAATGAAACATCACTCATTTGGTAGATATTCTTGTGCTGAACAACTTTTGTGGCAAAGTACCATGATATAATTTTTCAGTTTAAAGCTATTTGCATTTATTTGATGCAAAAAGTGAAAAATAATTGAATGTTCTGCTTTTTGCTAATTATAAAAAAGCTGAAAGGCACATATAAATGAAGCACTACTCATTTTATAGATATTTTTATGCTGAACAACTTTTGTGCTCACAGTGTAAGCAATAATACCTAACAGGATGGGCAGTATTGGGCTATACTGGACTGTCCAGGGGCGTAAGTGGGGCGGAGGAACTTATAGCCTCTGGAAGGTTCGGTGTAGCCCATACCGCCCACCCTGGAGGGTATTACTGCACTTAGAAAATGGACCACTGTATAATATATATTTTTAAAAAAAGAAAACATTTGTTTAAATGTTAAAACTCATTTATTTTGTAACAAAGTAGTTCCTCCGCCTGCATTAGAATGATCATTTTTTTTAACTAGGGAGTTTTTAGGAGTGGGGAGCTGATTGTCATGGTTACCCCCATATACAGACACACAGTGTAGCTGCTTACCTGCATGAGCAGCATAAAATTCATTGGGATTTAAAAATTACAGCCTCCCATGAAGTGCAGACTGTGCAGTTCTTTGTTGCTGAGCGCTGGTGTCTGAGTGAGAGACAGATAAGGAGGCTGGTGATTTTTCATCTGTTTTACTAAAACAGCATGACAGCAGAGTGACAAATACAGAGAAACCAATACTCCTCAATTCCACAAAGCATTTCTAGTGCACCTCTCTCCATCTCAGACAGCAGTATGAAAGAGACAAGAAAACCCCTTGAGTCAGCCTGCCATTTTCAGCCAGGCAAATGGAAAAGCAGCAGCAGGTAGCGCAAAATTCAGTAATGGTAGTCGCTTACTTGTGCACCTCTCCCCTTCTCCGGTGCCTGGTGCCGCCTTCTGCCTGTCATGACCTGGAGAGGATGAATCATTTGGGAGAGCTGGGGAGAAGATCTGTGGTAGTCTGCAGGCTGTGCTTTTCTGTTTCCTCCTGCCCTATAATATAATTTTTTTTTGTTTGTGAGACTGGCAGCTGACAGGGCAATCAGGGAAATGACGGCGTCGAGACATTTTGGAGTCTGGTGAAGTAATGAGTGGTCTCAAGCGGAATCATTAGAAATGGCTACTGATTTAGTTTGACTTCTCACTGGAGATGGGAGTGAGAGTTGTAGGGAGGTGATCCTGTTTGTGGTTCTCTGTTTTTAGAGATCGATTGAGAATCGGTATATGTGTGTCTGTGTGTGTGTGTGTGTGTGTGTGTGAGCTGGGACGTCAATCAAGAATCGGTGGTGTCAAACAGTGCATGTCACAGAACCACTAGGAGTTGCGATCTCAAATGGAGCCATGTGGAAAATATTAAAAGGGTTGTTTTTATTTGTGCTCCATGTACAGTGCTGTGATTTTGTTTTTAATATTGGGCGGTATCTACTTTAAGGAATGACTGTGTTAAGGGGGAGACTATCACTAAGGGGTAAAAACATGGTGGCAGTTTGAAATTGTGTCTCTAGTGCTTCAAACAAGGATGAAGCAGGCTGGGCACAGCAATTTGTTGTGCATTTCGGATGGAGGAAAAAGGGTTATTTTGGTGTTACAAACATTAGAAAAAAACATTATGGGACTGAGGCTGGAGTTGTGGCTAGTTGTATGGACTGGTTCAAGGACTGAGTGTGGGGGAAGGGCTTCTCACCTGGGGGGTAGTCTTTCGCTAACCAAGAGAAAAAATGGCATCCATTTCAAATTTAAACAGATGCTTGGGCCAATGAGGAGGGTGGGCACAGGGATATTCATGGGTTGATGGCCACTTGGCCTGGTACTTTTAATACCTGGGCTCTGTTGTCTGATAGACGACCACCTTACTGGGGCTACCAGCCAATCAGAACTCAGGAAATTTGTAGACCATTTTCTAAACCATGCTATCATTTTTTGTTTTAGTATTATTTGCATTTGTTTGTTGAAAAAGTGAAAAATAATTGAATTTTCTGCTGCTTTTTTTTACTAATTTTTAAAAAACTAAATGGTATCTATAAACAAAACACCAATCATTTTGTAGACATTTTTGTGCTCAACAACTTTTGTGCTCATAGTACCATGCTATAATTTTTCATTTTAAAGTTATTCACATTTGAAAATGGCTAGCACAGTTAGAATACATCTGCACAGCTGGCATCTCTCTCTTCAATGACATCATCAATGCATTCATTTTAGGATTCTTAGAGCAGGATTTCTAAATCAGGAGAGGCTCTGTTTACAATTTTCAAATGCCATGAAACTGCATTTATCCTGATTTAATAAATGCAGTTTTAGTATAAATGTAAACAACAGCCTCTCCTTTACAAGAACTTGGAGTCATTTAAAAAAAATGTGTAAAAAATATGGTTTAGATATCCTTTAAATTAAATAATCTACAAATACAGAACCAAATAACATAAACCTTACAGCACAAGGCCATCTAGAAAAACATTTGTAAGCAATTTGGGTTAAAAATGCTGTGTTTTCAGATGGATTTTTTTTTTTTTTTTTTGCTCACCCCAGCTCTTGGCCGGCCTCTCTTTCTTTTCTTCCTATACCCCTCACTGCCACCCTGCCTCAGTGCAGCCACCCATCACCCCATATTGCAGCTGCTCGGGTAACTCAGACATAACCCATCTCTGAGGGGGAAGGCACTGTTGTGGTGGCCAGCACAGTTCTTGACCTGGGTGCTGCTGGGATGGTCCATGCACTGCCCAAGGTCTTGCGGCAGTAGGAGCTGGTGACCTCCACCTGGTCAGCCTCGGGGATCTTTTCCCCTTTGCTCCCTAGGGGTGTGGTGTGCCACTAACATCAGGCTTAAACTGACATTTATCACACCCCCATTAGTTAGTGGGATGCCACACATTGTTGTGCCCCCAGCCTCTGCCAGGGGTCAGCAAGCAACTGGTCACTTCCCCACCCTAACCCCAAGAGAAGGCTAGCAGTCATCCGATGCTCAAGTCTTCTCTCCCCTGCCAGCCCCTCCAGTACCCGAGTCTGTTCACAAACCCAGGTAACTGGCATTGCAAGTGGAAATCCAACCGCTGCATCGATGGGCCAACTCCAGATGGATTTTTAATTTCATTTTTTTTACTCAAGCACAGAAAGACTTCTTTCCTGCTCTTTCTTCATAAGACTGCACTGAGGACAACCTCCTCATGACTACAGTTCATTACAGTAGCATGGTTCTACTGATCCCATAGTAAGTTGTGAACTTTACCTATGCTCCCACTTTGGTGGTAAAGTTTCCAAATTCACAATTTGCGAAGTTATCTATGTACTGAAAATTGGCACATCGAAAAGTGGATTAACTTTGTGAATTGTGATGTATTTAGGAATTAATTCACACAGGAGATTTTTTTCAACTTCACACACCACTAGTTCAGATGAATCAATTGATAATCACAACAGGGGGCACCATTTAATGGCTCTACAATGCCAGTTCGACAATCCTTTTGTTGACCGTCATCTCACCGACAGGAATCATGTCAACTGCAAGTTTGCAGTTGACATGATTCCTCTGTGTCTCCTGGTCCATTTTTTTTTATTGGGGGCTTTGTCCCCCGAACTTCCTCTGCCCCCCCCCCATCTTTAGGATTATAAACTCCAGTGAGAGTTGTTTTGGGGTGGGGGTGCAGGACCGGGAGACAGCGTGCCCATGTCTAGGGCACACCAACACAGCTACCTGTCGGCAACGTGTCAATTTTGCTGACAGGGTTGCAGTTCACTGTGTTGGTGTCGCCTTACATGGGGCATACCTCATTGGTTCCTACAATTTATAGAATAATGTATGGGCAACCATACAGAAGGCAATGGGCTTCACTGAGGGGTTGTGAAGACATAAAAGTAAATTTAAGAGTGAAGTTCTTGTTGAACAGATAATACATGTCTTTAACTGCTCATTGGCTTTTGGTATTGTTCCCTCTGTCTGGAAGACAGTATTATTATTTCTCTCCATAAGGGTGATGCAGCAGATAATTTTAAAAAATATGGCCCTATATTGTCACTCCCAGTACTCTACAAAATTTTGTAGAAACTCAGCAGTGTACAACTTATTGAGTTCTTTATCTTCTCTGACATTTTCACTCCTGTTCAGTCTGGATTCTACAATAATCATACCACCACAACCTCCCCCTTAGAATATGTGTCTAGGGTCCTATGCATGAATGGAGTGGAGTGGCTATGTGTGTGTATCTGTGGCATGTAGCCACTTTGCACCCACTGTGCCCTCCCATATGAGATGTACAAATGGGGGGGGCATGCAGAACCACTGCACCCAATCCCCCATGTCCACAGACAGCACTGTACTGGGGGCATGGCAGCACTACGCAGTATGCATGAACCCATGTAGTGGTGGCCACGTAGGTGCAGAGCAGGGTGCTGGTTATAGTAGGGGGGACCCTCTGTAACTCACTGCATGCATCCACAGAGACAGGCCCCCAGTCACCAGGGGACCGGGACAGGGCTTACCATGCTCTATCACACCCTGGTTTAAACAATAAAGTTGTGCTTGGCTTGTTGGCCCCCGGCCTGTAGTCCATGTTCAAATACATGGACAACAAATATTCTACGAGAGGTGTGGCATGCCACTCTCTGCTGCTGCCTTACAGGAGAAGCTCATTTGGTCAAAACTCTTTTACTGTTGATGTATCAAACACTGGAATGGGCTGGTGAACATGAGAGGGTGCAATTCTGTAGAATCATTTAAATACCAACTGCTGACTTCACTTACTTCATCCGGACTCTGTAGATGCATCCAGTGAACTTTTTGTAACCTGATAATGCATCCATTGTATATGGCATTTTCACATAATAACCACTTGACACCAGAGTAAAGGCACCAAAAGGGGCAGAGGCATTGAAGGATGGGGTGCCACTAGACACCAAGGAAAAACAAATAAAAATAGGGGGATGGTAATCAGAGGGTGGGGGGTGCTACTAGACACCAGGAAAACTTTGTCTTCATTAAGTATAATAAAGGAATTTTTAACATGGGCTGGTGCAAGACAAGTGGAATTATACGGTGGTTCAGTGATACTATATTACACAGTTAAACAGAAACATATTTGTTTACATGGCAATGACAGCCAAAGAATAAAATCCAAGTGTGTACATCAACTAAAACACAAAGACCCTTTTTTTTCCATTGTATTGTCACAATACTCTATCATGTGTTGTTATGGTTTTTATTTATTTCTATAAAATCAATAAAGATGTTGAATTTCAAAAAAGGAGACCCCTGTCTGCTGGGCAGCAGGAGATGGCAGGGGAAGCTGGAAGGATGAGCACCTGGCAATTTCTCAAGCAGCAGCACTGACATGGGATAGTTCTGTAAGTGTCCGGGTGCCTGCAATTGGCATACACAGCCCTGGACCTGTGCCTCCCTATGTAGGGGATCCACTTAAGGTCCCAGGGGGACATCCCATTGGATGCCCACCCGGGATGATGACTCCTCCCATGACCTCCCTGCGGAGTCCTGCACACCAGGGTAGGAGCCACGGACAGGTGTCCAGCATTAGTGAATGCTGGTATGGGTGCACCTGTCTGTGGGGTGCAGGGCCATGGGCAGGGTACGTGACATTTCCATGTACCTATGCTCACTTGGTGCATAGCACTCTATATTTCAAGTAATATGGACTAATGTGAAGGCTCTAGTGTCATCTTTATAAGTCTAACCAAAGCCTTTGATACTGTAAACCACTCCCTTTTGCTTAACAAACTTGAAGCCTCAGATATGCTTGAAACTTTTATGTTCTGGTTTAAGGCTCACCTTTTCAACTACCAAGCAAGTTGTACAAATGGAAAATATATATTCTCTCTCCCTAGTGACTTGGGAGTCCCCCAAAGCTCATTACTGGGACCTCCTCTCTGTCTTTATCAATGAATTCTGCAATTATATTTCTGCCTCCAACCTTCACCTTTTGTGGATGACATTGTCTTGAACACTTATAACTGGCTTGTATCTACATCAGTCAAATTCTGTAGTTTGATTTGTAGCAACTTACAAAACTGGTTTTCAGACAATCAGCTCATCTTAACCCAAAAGAAGACTGTATGTATATCTGTTGATACCAAACACTGGTTAAATGATTCCAATCCCCTGTCTATCCTCTCCATGGATAAGGTATAGTTAGATAATGTTACTCAGTTCAAATTCCTTGGTATGATTCTGGATCAAGAATTGTCCCTTTATATTGATTCCATCCTGTCCAAGTGATTTGCAAAGTTAGGTGCCCTCTACAGGTTGCAGAATAGTCTATCTCTGTATACTGGAGCAAATCACCCTACTTTACCTGCACTGGATTATGGATATGTGACATACACTGGAGTATGATGCTGCCCCAATTAGTCTCTCTACAAACTGACTAGCCTCTATACTGCTTTATGAACGTTTCTCTTAATTGTGCACCTCGTACCAATCACTGCCAATTGTATGTCACTTCAGGTTGGCCCAAACTGAACTACTGGCATGCTTACCACACTGCCTTAACTGGCTATAAATTCTAGGCAAACAGACTTCCACCTTACATTGGTAGCCTATTCTCTCTATTCACAAACCCTGTCTATCAGTTTTATTCAGAGACAGAAGGCTGCCTTTTGCCCTGATAAAAGAGAAATCTGGCAAGCAGTAATCTGCTTCCACCTGCCCAAGCTATAGATTCTCTGACCTCAGATGTAACCTATTTCACTTCAATCCTCACCACCAAATTAAAATTAAATCAGTACTTTATGTCCACCTGAAAGGACCCTACCTGATTTGGTGTCCTGACTGAACTGAAAGTCAGCCCTGTAATCAGGAGAGCTGTAAATTGGGGGGGGGGGGGCTTAGGCAGAAGTAAACTATGTGTCTGCATTTAAACTTACCTGTAGCACTTCTCTGTAGTTATGTATTGCACTCCAAACCACCCCTCCACCATCCCACCCTTAGTTCCACTTCTATGGGCACTGGATTTGATTGACAATAGGAACTTCCTGTTTGGGAACAGGAAGGGAGGGATCAACAAGACACACAAGATTCACCATCCTTGAAGGAAAAGAGTAGGTCTCCCTCCCCCCTTAGCTGATGGAGATCTGACTCTGAGCAAGGAAGAAGGAGACTAACGAGGCATATAACTCTTGACTCGGAGGAAGGAGGTAGGAAGAGAGAAGGGGAGTGGGAAGAAGCAGAAAATAAAAAAAAATAGTAGGTAGCTGTAAAGGGGGTTTGTGCAAATAGTGCTTCCGGGAGAGTTAGCCTGTAGGTTAACTATTGGATCGGGTGCATTTTTAGGGGTAGGCAGTGCTAAAGGTTGCGTGTGCAAATAGTTCTTCTGGGAGTTGTCAGCCTATAGGTTAACTACTGGATTGGGGTAAATGTTTTGGGGATAGGTTAACTATTGGATTAGGTAAATTGTTAGGAGGTAATGGGAAATGTCTAGATATAGGGAGCAACTATGATAGGAGTGGTGAGTGTAGTGGCTGTGGGGCAGCAGTCTTCAGGGAGACTTTCTGGAGACTGCGGTGCTGCCCCATCTGCAGGCATCTCTCTGGGCTTAGGAAGGAGGTTGCCAGAATCAAGGCTGAGATGGCTTTGGTTAGAAGGACATACTCCCCCACTCAAGGACCACCAATTTCACCTCTGCTTCCTCAAAGGGTGCCTGGTATGAGAAGAGGCTGGACATCAGTGGGCTCGGAGAGGGTAAGGGTGGTGAAACATAGACACATCCCAAATCTCATACCACTACAGAACTCCTATGACACATTGGCAGGGTGAGACTGCCCCAGAGAGGCACTTAAGGTAGTGACTGGGATGGATGTGAAGGTCCTCCATGGTAAAGAACTCAAGGGGTTGACAGAGGACCACAGAGGAGGAGGAAGTGAACCCTAGTGGGGGACTCAATAGTTAGGGAGATACAGCTGGGGTCGGGTAGCGATAAGGAGAGGGTGGTAAGGTGCCTTCCTGGCTCCATGGCTCATAGGGGTGGAAGGAGGATCCAAAGGATCACAAGGAAGGCAAGGAAAGAGGGAGAGCTAGATGTCATTGTCCACTTGAGCAGAAATGACCTGGCTGTTGAGAGGCCTGATGCAGTTTAGGAAGAGTTCAGGAAACTGGGGAGAAGTCTTAGGCAAGTAGCACAATCTGTTATTTTCTCGGAGGTGCTACCTGCCCATGACAAAGGGAATGACAGGAGGATCCATACCAGGGACTTCAATTTATGGTTGACAAAGTGATGCAGAGAAAAGGGATTCTGATTCATTGGGGACTGGGGGTCCACCTGGCAGAATAGAGGCCTGTACAGGGGCAACATCCTACATACCTCCAGGAGGGGAAACTGAGATCCTTAATGAACAGTTTAAATGCTATATTAGTAAGCATTTAAGCTAGCCAAGGGGAGGCAGAATAAGGCAGGAAGACATAGTCTGTCCCCCCACATGCTTACAGGGTCAGCAATGGGAATCCCGAGGGTTGGCAGTCCCACAGGGAACAAACACAAATAGGAAACCAGGAGGAAGAGGGAAGGGGAAAGAGGAAGGATAATAGTGGAGGAAAAGAGGAGGGGCAAAGGGGCAAGAAGACGGGAGATGGCAATATAAAATGGAGAGCTATGTGTGCAAGTGCTCAAAGTCTGGGCATCAAGATGGTGGACTTACAGGCCATCATGGCAGCAGGAGACCATGACATAGTAGCAATTACAGAGACCTGATGCAAAGATAACCAGTTCTGGGAGGTAGCCATACCAGTGTATGTGCTATTCAGGAGGCAAAGGGTTGGAAAAAAGAGAGGAGGGGTGGCTCTTTATGTAAGAGAGAACATAAAGGCCACAGAAATGGAAGGGGGACAGAGTAAAGTGGAGGTATTGTGAGTCACCCTGGAGACAGGGAGGGGGCTGCTATTGGGATACCGGTGATCTACCAACCTCCAGCACAGGGAGAGGAATGAGATGAGGATACAGTAGATGGAATACAAGGAATGGCTAACATGGGCAAGATACTGCTAGTGGTAGATTTCAATCTACCAGATGTGGATTGGAGCCTATCTGCTGCAGCATCAATTAGAAGTAAGGAAATCCTAGACACCCTGCAGGGGGCATTCCTCAGGCAACTAGTTAAAGAACCCACTCATGAGGGGGCTTTACTAGACCTGGTACTGTCAAACAGGGACAGTGTCACTGACTTCACAGTTGGAAGCCACCTGGGGACCAGTGATCATCATACAGTGTGGTTCAGCATAAAGACAGGACCAGAACTGAGCCACACTAAAATGAGGTGTCACAGAAACGTGGGTATAAAGATAACACTGGACACAGTAATAGAGTACAACACACTCGCAGTGTGTTTTATTTTACAGAAAAGTAGAAAAAAGAAATAAATAGAAATAAAACAGTTCACACTGAAAAAGAAAATAAACAATAGCTCAAGGCCATTTCACCTTACATCAGGTATCTCAAAACAATTCATCAGCTTTCCTGCTGTTAGAGATAAATTCTTGTTCAGGCACAGGTCCTCCTGCTTACCTTACTCCAGGTAAGTGAGACTGTCTATGCAGCTAATCTGACTCTTGGTGTTTGAGGAGGGCTTATATAGCACTCCCACTTATGGGAAATCCCTCCCATATCATCCAGTTAGTTATAGAATGGTCCCTAAATAGGGAAACTACTCCTCTGTTACATAATGAGGTTTTAACTCACAAGGTATAAATACAGCCCTCTAGGGGCTGCTGTCCCCCATAGGAAATCCCCTTCCTGAGGTCTTGCTAACAGGTCAATACCTTATTTTCTATACTGTATGTGCAAACAGTGCAAACATTTATTGTATTTATACATGTGCTGTATTGTTATAGTATGGACACTAACCCTTTATATCTCAGGGCTCTCTATATATAATGGGGCTCCTTTGGAGACCTGCAGTGTCTCTTTATTCTTTAATTTGTTTAATTTCTTTATTGTCTCTTGTGTCCCTGTAGCAGAGGTCATCAGAATGACTGGAATGACACTGCATCATTACCACACCCTTATATGACATGCTCACCAAGCAGCACACCCCTGTTACAGCAGAATGGTTGGTGGTGACAACAGAGCAAGGACTACTATTCCCACAGATGCAGAGCCCTATAAAGGGACCCCAGACAAAATAGAACATGTCTTGCCACACAAATGCTAACATGTGCTACCCATGGTGTCTCATCCCCAGCCAACATCCCTCCTCCTGTGGCATGACACCCTTGTCCGTGGCTTTACCTCCCTGTGTCATGCATACATATACTTACCAGTGATTATTCAGCAGTCCTCCACATGATCAGGTAGTTGTTATGGTAGGCATGACCCTCCCTCCACAGGTCCTCTGATAGGCATGGGCCCATCTGTGCAACATGACATCAACACTGGAACATGCCATTCCTCCAGCTGCAGTGACAACCTTGTTAGCCTTCTAGCATAACCCTGCATGGTGTAGAAGGGGAATATGCATCAGTATCACAGTACTGCACATTGTGCTTCTCCATCATGATGCTCACCTGCGGAGGCCATGTGACATTCTACAGCCAAGCCATTTTGTTCTGGTAGGTCAACATGCTAGCCAAAATGAGGGTACAGGGCATTCTAGGCACCCAGGATGGTGCCGGATGCTGTTACACTGGACCACCAGCTCCAGACTGCCTACAGGTACGTCGCTTCTACGCAAACACTTCATGACCAGTGCTCACTACCTGCTGTAGACCACACAAGCACCAACATCCTAGGGATGTGCGTGCCACTCTCCACTTTGTGGGACATAAACATGGACATGGGCATGACTAGAAGGTGCCCATGACCCATGCCATTGCTGCATGGGTACAGAAGTGGATGGTACATCCATGCCTTGGACTGTAGGAATCTAACTTGAACTACCACAATCACACCTGTGAACAGAGAATGATGTGCCCTTCATTCCTCCCATACATACTGGTGCTGGAGGACCAACTGCTGTGGGAACAGGATATTATAAAGTGACACAAGCCATTGATGTACTGTCAAAGTTTGCAGGTGGCCCCTTCCCATGTAAACTGTCCCTCAATTATTTCCCACTGGACCACTACACCATTCAGGACATCTGCCATCGGAGAGAGTCCAACATTTTTCTGAATACAGCACAGACCTGTGCACTGACTGTGGAGCAGAAGGTACTGTGTGCCCTGTCATATTATGCCACTGGCCACTTCAAAAGGGTGGCTGGGAATGTGATAAGCATCATTCAGTCAATGGTGTCCCATGCATTGCACCCGGTGACCGATGTCCATGTCTGCCATGTGTCCAGCTACATATCATTCCCCACCACCAAGCAGGCCATGCGGGCCACCAAGGTGTGGATCCCTGCAATGTATGGCTTCCCAGATGTGCTCAGGGCCATAGACTGTACAAACATGAACCTACTATGCCCAACACAGAATGAAAATGAATACCACAACAGGAAGGGGTTCACCAGCCTTGAAGTGAAGGTGCCATGCAATGCCAATGGTGAAATCACCAATGTATAGGAAAAGTATCCAGGCTTCTGTCATGATGCCTATATATTCAACCAGTCACATCTACAGGCACTGTTTGAGACACATGGTGGCCATGAGAGTTAGCTGATTGGTGAGTGCATGTGTGAAGGGTAGTGTTTATCTCTATCTGACATGGTGTACCATACCTGTGTTCTGTTCCTCTCCACAGGTGGCAATGGATACGACTGTCACCATATTTCCTAGCACCCTTCATGTCACTAACTACTGAGGCTGAGGAGAGGTACAATGATGCCCACCACTGGACCCATTCAGTGGCAGAGCATACATAGGACATGCTAAATATGCATTTCTGCTGCCTAGATAGGGTGTGTAGCACCCTGATTTTGGCTCTGGGGAAGGTGTGATGAATTTTCATGGAATGCAAAATGCTGCACAGCATGGCTATACAATACTGTATACCCATGCCAGAGGATGTACCTGATGTGGATATGCTGAACACAGATGGCATTGCTGCTGGAGAAGTACTTTCAGCAAGGACTTAGCAGTGGGATGGTGGACTGTCTCGGAGGGAGGCATTTATTTATTTTTTTATTTATTTGCTTTTGTTAACCGGGTAAGCACACTAGACAGCCAAGTGCCTATTTTCAGGTGCGACCCAGGAGATTACAAGGTACATACATGAACATCAGGCAAAAACAAGTGAAGGATTACATTAAAGAGAATTAGCACACAGGGACATTACAAGCAACAGTACTAGGGATTAACATTGCAGGCAGTAGGAAGAAGTACAGTGTGGTTTCATTGTTCCACGCAGCAATGTTGTAAGGCTTGCAGGTAGGCAAAGAGGAGTCACATTGGGACAGAGTGGGCCCAGAGCAAGATAAGGGAGTGCACAGTAATAATGCTCACCCTGTTGGGCAGGTGGGCCTAAGTGGTCTATTTTTCTAGTGAGCTGTGAGTACAGGAGGTGTATAAGTGCAGATGTACTCTACCCAAGTCATATTGTTTAGGTAGCTTCTCCATTTGTTGGGGCGTCTCAGGCTGAGAGGGTTTGTCTGGTGCAGAGACAGGTGGAGGCCATTTTGAGAAAGCCCCAGAGGGAGGCTTTAAAGCTCTGGTGGGAGGGAGAGGAGAGAGTGCTTGATGGAAGAGAGTTCCAAACCCTGGGTTCATATGCAGCAAAGGCTCGGTCACCCATCTGTGTGATAGTTTTAGGTACCAGGAGGGCATAAGAGTCACTGGATCGAAGGTTGTAGGAGGAAGTAGCTAGAATGAGGGACTCTGCAAGTTTAAGGGGGGTGGCAGTTCTGACAATACTGTCTATGAAGTTGCCCATGACATAGGAGTGGTGAGCTTCTGGTGGGAGCCATTCAAGCTGGGTGTAGAGCTCACAGCATATGTTGTTGTACGCTGAGTCCCACTTTAGTAGACTAGTTTTTACAATGTGAGCAAAGGTGACTAGTCCATATCAAAGCGTAGGTAGGAAGACTCCCCTGGTTAAGGTGAAACGGGCAGCTGGAGTGAGACAACTCTTTGCTCTGTAAGCATGACCCAACTTGCAGTTTGAGGCCTTACATGAATTGCGTATGTGCATGTTCATATCAAGTTGCAGGTCAGGAGTTACCCCCAGGTACTTGACCGAGTCTGCAACAACAGTGGGGACCCATCGGCCCCAGAAATATGTAGTGAATCTGGGGCAGCTTTTAACTTGGCTGCTGAGCCAAACAGCATGGCCTGCATCTTCTGCGGGTTAATCATAAGTTTATGGTCCTGCAACCACGTTTGGATTTGGTTGAAGTCCGAGTTTAGTTTGGTGTTGATGGTAGAGATGTCCTGGGAACTAGACATGATGACTAGGTCATCTGTATACAGCACTGAGGACCCAAGAGCCAGAGCTGAGGGTAGCTCATTTATGAAGAGAGAAAACAGGAGAGGCCCCAGGACAGAGCCCTGGGGGACTCCGCAGTTTACCTGGGCAGGGTCTGACAGGATCTTGTTGAACTTGGTGTACTGCTACCAGCCCACGAGATAATTACTGATCCAGGCAAGGGCAGGGGAGGAGAAGCCAAGTGGTAGGAGAGAGGAGCACAGTAGTATGTGGTCTACCCGATCAAAGGCTTTCAAGAGATCAACAAAGATGTCCCCGGTCAGTTCGCCTCGGTCAGCAGTGGACCTGATCTCAGAGGTAACAACTGCTAAGGCAGTGGAGGTGCTATGCCCCTTTCTGAACCCATGCTGTGCAGGGGAGAGTAGGTTGTGGGTCCGTAGGTAATGGGTGACCTGAGAGGCGACTACCTTTTCAAGAAGTTTCCTGATCGCTGATAGGATTGCTATGGGGCGGTAGTTCTTAAGGTCTTTTGGGTCCCCTTGCTTGAGCACAGGTATGACCTTAGCCATCTTCCAGATGTCCGGGACTATACCAGAGGTAAGCGATGCATTGAAGACGTGGGCTATAGGTTGGGCTAGTACTGTTGCCCCTAGCCTCAGCAGCTTGGGCTCTAGGCAGTCATGCCCAGCACCAGTGTGTGGGGAGAGGCCAGAAAGGAGCTTCTGGGCCTCCATGTCTGATACGACCTTGAGGTAAAAGGACAAGAGGGGGGGTTGTCCCACTGGGTGAAGTGGCCCAATCTACGGGGTAGTGAGGCAGTCTGGGGAGAGCTGGCAGGTCAGTGAACTGAGAGTTGAAGGCATTGGCAGTAGTGAGGGGGTTGTTGCAGTTTACCCCATCAATGACCATGTCTGTGACCTGAGCTCTAGTAGATCCACCAACCACATTCTTAATGGTCTGCCAGAATGTCCTCAGATTTTTTGGCTGTGGAGAGCAGAATGGACTGACAAGACTCACTTTGGAATGGCATCTACTAGTGCAGAGTACATTCAGCAGTTTGGGTGGACTACAGGTAGATGTGTCCCAGGGGAGTGTGGATATTTCAGGAGTGGTGGGCTGATATGGAAGACTGCCACAGTGATGTGAACAGGGTACTGAGTGGTATGATCCTGGGGGGAGTGCACAGTAATATGACATGTGTGCCATCAAGGCATAGGTCAGAAAGCATAGACAAAACAGGATACATCATAAAATTTGCAAGTAGCAGTTTATTATCAATGGCAATATAAAATAATTAAAATTGTGCAAAAAAAGCTATTATTCAGGCAGTTCAAACTAAACAAAGTCCTTCATCTGAGTGTATCTCTAAATTTAAATATCAGTCTATCTCTCTAACTCTCTAAACAAACATTGCTATCTTTTTTTAGAAAATGGGCTTGAAAAATAATGCATCCTGATTGGCTGAAAGCCATGCTCAGGCATGCATTTATTTATCAGTAGATGCCCGGTGAAAAACAAGTGCCAATTCAGGGTGCCCCATTACTTACAATATCTTTGGGTGCCCAAAATTTGCATAATGACCAGACACAATTTATTCACCCTCGCTTAGCAAGCAAGAGACCCCCGGAGAGACCTCTCATCCACAACACAACTTCACGTGCCAGAATGTAAATAATTTCAGTTCCCACACAAAAGTCCATTACAAATTTAAAATAACAATTTATTCCTACCCCAAAAGTTTTGGCAGCTCATTGCTACCACCATTGCTAATCTCCAACTTGATGCGCTGCTCATGTCCCGCTTGGCGCCGATTCCTGATGCCATGTGATCACCTCGAAACACAAGTAATTCCCAGCAAGTTACCAGAAAACAAAAGTACCCTTTTCCCCAGCAAATCAAAGTGTGTAAGACTGGAGATGTGTTAAACAGAGGGGAAAACAAAAACATTTATACTCTTGCCATGTCACCTGAAAGATCTCCAACTCCACTTCCTGTTTTCACACTGCAGACTTGCAGCCAATTCTCCTGATCCCTGTGAAAACACAACATCTGTGCTGATTATCCCTGATCACAATTTTGCTTGCTTTTTCTTTTGTTGTTAACACAATCACCCTTAAAACTTTGGTGCAGAACTTCCCTGCTAAGCAGCTCCATAGTGTGGCCATGTAGCAACACAATGTGTTGGAGGAGGGGGACTCCAGCAACTGCCAGTCTTTAAAATGATAAGGAACCGGCTTTCTCTCTCTCCCTCTCTCTCTAAGCCAGATAGCTCTGCGGGTACAGGAGGGGTAACCATGACAACCAACTCCAACAGGCACATCTACAGAGGCTCAAATAGGACAAATGTCTAAGCAAAATAGCACTGCAATGCAGGTGGGGGAACTATTAAAAAAAAAAGAAAGAAAGAAAACACACCTAAAACTTTTAACAGTTTAAAATTAATTTTTGTTATACCTATATAATACAGTGGCCAATTTTCTAAGTGCAATAATACCTCCAGGGTGGGTGGGATTGGGAAATACCAGACCTTCCAGGGGCTATAAGGTCCTACGCCTGTGGCATCAGGCTTCATTATGCTCCTGGGCAGTCTGGTATTTCCCAATACAGACCACCCTGGAGGGTATTATTGCTTACATAAGACGTTTTCACTTGGAATTAAATTCTGCATTCTGCTCTCATTAAAGTATCTCTTCTGTTTTCACACAATGCACCAAACATTGTCAATTTCTTTCCTGTAACCAGTACATCCAGTTTTATCAACAGGTGCAGCCAATTAAGACATTCTGGCCAGAGCTAGTTTTCCTGCTGACAGCTCTGAAGACAAGCTTGTAGAAGTTCAAAATGTTTAAGTTCAACCCCATGTTCCGGCTTGCTATCTTTTCTAACAAACCACACATAGGTTTCTGCAGTTCATTTCAACAATATAATTATCTACATTTGCAAATAAAGGGATATCAGTTTCACATAAAGATTCACATATAGGTTTTAACAACAGAAAAGCAAAGGAAGAAAGGAAGAACAGAAAATCAAGTGAAGGGAGACAACGGGGGAAATTGTGGGATCATCAGAGTGGACAGTTCTGAGGTTCCACAAGGAAAACTTGATTACACATTCAGACAGGCAAGTTACTGAATAGGAGAGGACAGAATAGATCATTGCTTTTATTTCTCTACATATAACACATGGGACAGGGTCTTATAAAATCCTGCCACATACCTGTAAGAGAAAAAAATTTTAAAGAGGTTTCCAGACTTTCGTTTAGTTCTTTTTCAACATTACCTTATTAGCACTTACAGTTTTTGCATGAGCAGTATCCCATGTGACATCATCCCTATTACAGCAAACATTTCTGTTTAAGCCCACACATTTTTTAACCTTCTGAATTCTCAATTCTTGAGCAATATCTTGACAGAAAATCAGCATTGCCATTTTCTTTCCCAGATTTGTGTGTCACTTTAAATTTAAATGGCTGTAGTGCCAGCTGCCACCTTGTGATTCTGGAATTTGTATGCTTCATTTGGTTAAGCCAACATAGAGAATTGTGATCTGTTATAAATACAAAGTCAGTTCCATTGAAATAAAACTTAAAGAGAAACTAACACGAAATTATATAATGTATCAATATTGTTACCAATGGAAATCTGCTTTACATAAGCTATCTGCTGAACCTGTAACACTTTTACAGTGGACATTGTAACTGCTCCCTTTATAGCCGTAGGCATCCATTTTCTAAATCACAGGCACAGGAAATGACATTACATCAGGGAAAAACGGAAATACAATGCTGTCAGTCATTTTTAATGAATAGTTTTTGATCCCCTCAACTCTCAAGGACATTTGTAGTAAATTGTGCAGATGGCGTTTTCAGGTATCAGCATCCCTGCCATCTTACAAATTTGTAAAGCCATTGTTTCATGGAGCTTCAAGTATATTGTCCTGTTACAAAAAAAAAGTTGTGTGCTGCCAGTGTCAACAGTTTCTGAGCTCCTTTGGGGTTCTAATGATTTGTGCAATGTTTTGTGACATTACATTTGAGTGAAATGTTTTGTACCTGTTTGGTTTGTAAAGTCCTGCTACTACCACTCTAAACAATGTTTGCACAAGTGATGTTTTACATTTCTTTGTACTGAAGCAGTTGCGTATAATTTATGTTTCACTAGCATCATTTTATGTAATAAGAGGCAGTGTGGTCTGTAGGTTTGAACACCAGATTTGCACCTGGGAGGTCACAGATTCATATCTCAGTAGAGCCAAATACTAACAGTGTGACCTTCAGCAAATGACTTGACCTCCCTGTGCTCCATTCCACTCAGATCTACAAATGGGTAGAAATAGGATCCCACTGGAAACAAGATGTTACATCTCAACTAAGCTACCTTTGATAAATCAGTTATTGTTTTGTGCTGGTGTGTGATAGGGAAGATAACTGGTGTAAGTGATATTGGGAATACTCAATAGAGGACCCTTTTAAGGGTTCAAAAATTAAAAGTATTTTTTTGAGGACTGTGCAGCTGCATGCTGATCTTGCTGTACAGGAGCAGACTAACAGGAGCACTGAAAGGCATACCTTTCTCTTACAACAGTTATGTTGCCATTGCTGGAGTCCTCGTCACTGGGATAATTGTAGAAGAAAGAGATGTCTACGGTAGCGACTCTACTATCAGTGCCTTTCCAGACTACCTTGTGCTGCCGAGTTTTACAATCCCCTTCCTTGGAGTTCTGTATTCTCTGCTTCTGGCACTCTAGTTTTAGTTTCATGGTAGTAAACTATATGCCTGAGGGATGAGAAATACAGGGATGCTCTGCGGAGAGCTGGTCACTTCAAGGAGGGCTTGTTTGCAATGTAAGACTGTGGTATTGATGGAATGGAAGATTTGGCATGATGCCATATTACGCCACAGTCAATCTTAAATGGTCCTCTTCACAGAAATATAGAGATCCTTAGAGACCATTATATTGACACTATATTGTCATTTGTACCTTTAATTTTAATGTTTCTTTTTTGATTCGACTTGTGTTTGATTTAGTGTTTTATTGTGGTTTGTGTTTGATTTTGATTTTGTTTTATATCAGGCTCCTAGGGAGCTTTTTTCTTGCAGCCCACATAATTCTATAACTTTTTGTTTTAGCCATAGCTAAAGCCATGGCTAAAGCTGTGGCTTGGAGCTCCAGGAGAAGACTGAAAGAGCATTTTGTTTTTATATATATATTGTGGTATTGCAGTATTAACATTTAACATTTACTGCCATCTACTAAACTTTTGATACTATTGATATTGTGTTTCTGCTGACAAAATCCTAGGTAAATTTCTTAGTAATATTTTTATAAGACAGATAAAATAGACAAAAAAATTGTATCTGGAAAATTGAATCTGGATAATTAGATCTAGTGATTTTAGGAAATTCAGGGAAACTCAACTTAATGAATAACACTTAAACTAGAATTAGGTGTACCAGAATCCTAAGTGTTTTGCATGCTGTATGTGTGTTTATTTGAATAATTCTATTTTAAGTTGATTGTGCTAACCTCACACTAATAGGGGCAGTCAATACCTGTGAGGTATAATACTGACACCCTATTTAGTGCAACAATTACTTAGTGAGAATTACCTGACTGATTGTTTGACTACTTAATGATCTGCCAGCAACTCAGCATCTCAGCTAATTTAAATTGATTGTTGCTGTTTGACTATGGATTGATTGTCTGCTGTCTGTTACCAATCTTATTGAGCTAAAAAGTGTGTGGCAACATTTCAGTGTCATAATCGACAATCAGAAGGCTTAGGAGTCAGTCACACAAGCGAGGCATCATTTAGTATTAGTAACGTCGCTAGAAAACAATGCTGTCTGCTTGAATCTTATTTTAAATCACTGACTCTGTTGTTTTGCTGATTCTTTGCCATACTCCTCTCTTCATCTAAAGTTTTATCATTGTATGGCTGTGTTTGTCCTTGGCATTTATCATGATTCACTAGGAATAAACGGCAATGGTAAATTGAAATTGAAGACGCTACATTTGCTGGCATTTCATTAGGCTGTCCTTCAGGAAAGCTTGTGCATATTTTGTGACCTACACAAGTGAGTACAAGGTTCTAATATTATCTTTGTTACTAGTCAACCAAAGTTTACAACATATTGTTTTAAAGGTATGTAAATTTGGTGTGTTAAGTGCAACAATTTGAATTGGTTATCTTTGGGTATTTCTACTGGCCCTTGTTTTTTTTATTATGTTTGCAGTGGCATTCCTGGTCATCATCTTTTGGGGTTTTATATTCAGTTGACCATTAAGATCTTGGTCATACAGAATACCCTGCTTGAACTCTGGTTGGATTTTTTTTCTGGACCTTAGTGGAAAGCCCGGGAACTGGGAACAACTTGGTCTGTGTGGAAATCAGTGGATAAGAATGAGCAGTCATATTTTATGTAACTATATCACACCAACTCCCTTGATTCAATATTTTGCTGCAATCTCTCAGGATCCTTTGGGGACCTTTTGGATGGACCTTTCCTTCTTATTCTATTTGGAGTTTGACATTGGATTTGCTAAGTTTGTAAGCTTGGACTGTCTGTTTTATTTAATTGTACAGATTACATAGTATGCGTTGTTCAAAAATGAAAACAAGAAGTAGTAAAAGTTCCCAGGGAGTTAATGTGAAGACTAACTTACAGGGGTACTGTTTGAAATATTCTAATATTAAACAGACATCAAATCAAAAAAAGAGACAAAGACAGGGGATAAAGACAAAAAAAAAAAAAGATACAGAGGAGAATCAAACCAGAGGGGAAGTGTCTCAGACACAAAGTAAGAAAAACATAAGGAGTCGGGGGATAGATAAAAAGTTAGCTGGTCAAACATTGATTACATTACATCTAGGAAAAGAAGTTAGGGATAAGTTTGTTAAAGACACCTCTACCTCCATGTTATCTATCAATTACAATAGTAAAAGTGTTAGCAATAGAGATTGTAAACAGAAGGGAGAAATGAAGACAGATAATTGTGATACCAGTCGGAAAGGACCCCTGGAGAGAACTCCTAGGTTAGATTTTTCTGACTTTAGCCAGATAGAAGGTTCATGTTGGGATCATGAGGGTACAGCACAGGGATTATCAGTAATAGAAAATTACCTTGTGGAAATCCTACAACATGATGATAGTTATCAGCAACTTCCTGATCCTAGCCTGAAAGTAAATGCTAGTATTCATTCAATTAGAGAGAACTTGGGGAGAGAACAGGAACTTAAGCAAATCAGACAGGATTTGCAAGGAACTATTCTGGGGATGAAAGAAATCCTAAACCCAGAAAAGGAAAATCCCTTACAAAAAGATAAAATAAGCAAATGATACTATTCTGAGCATCCTCAGCAGCATACTTACTGTCCTTTTCTTGAAATTGATCTTATACAAGTTTTAAAGGACCCCCATATTGCTAACATTGCAATTATGGAACACATTATCTTAATGAAAAATGAACTCTTTCAACTCAGGGGAGAAATAGCATCTAATAACAAAATAATATTGGAGTCCAAAACAGCACTGATTAATGAGTTAAAAGAAGTATGTAATTATACTGGGAAAGAACAGGTAACACAAAGGGAAAGAAACAGTATTGAAAATAACTCAACACAAGAATCTGACTGTAAGGTTCTACCATGCAAAAAGATTAAGGGGGAAAAAAGAAGGAAGTCCAGGTCACTAAAGAAATAAGTAAAAAGACTGTGATGATGGAAAAGAATAAATTAGATTCACATTTAGTGGATAATCAACCAACAGATGATAGTAGTAAGCAAATAAAATAAGTAAAGATAAATGGAACAGACGTGCATGTAGGACAAAATAATGCTGATTTTAACAGAGATAAAGAAATAATCACTATAAGGAAAGAAAGGTCAGTAAATGAGACTTCGAAATTGGGAAATTTGGGGAAAAAATCAGAACAGTTGGATGACAAGCAGGCTGTTACGCTGTTAAGAGGGATTAATAAAGAAGAGAATGAGAATGAGAATGAACAAATTCTAAATATTTTGACTCACCCTATTTTTAAAGAATGGCTTCAAATTGATATTCAAGAGGAATGTATTTATAGAGTCACTAGAGCCTATGACTGCTGAGGAAATGATTTATTACTGCTGGTTTTTGAACATGAAAGAGTGGCTAATTATGTAAGTTAAAATTCTAAAGAATTAAGCAATTATAATCTAACTCTGGATCATCTGATGTTAGCATCTAAATTAGTGGATAGTGGAGTTCTGAATATACAGGACTTGCAGAACAAATTGGCTACTGTGCATTCCTTGCAAGATATTTTGATGAATGATTGCCCTCAGAATGTTTCACCAGACATAATACTATCCATATTTGGGATAAAAGGCAGGGCTATGAATCGCAACCATGGTTAAAGCAACTTAGCTCTCAGTTGTTTGCTAATATTCCTGGTATAGAGTTTTACAGTGATGACATAATTGCTGTTAACAGAGTGTATAAAAATTGGAAAGAAGGGGACCAGATGGATTTAGTTCTTAACAGTGCTACACTGGCGAGGAAACTACTGGAGAAAAGTCCACTACTGGACACCGTGGGGATACATATTGTGGATTTTTATGCTCTTTCTAAGGACAGCATAAATAATGAAAAAAATGTGTTTTATAATGTTGAGGTTGATAACAGGTACAACATATTGTCAGATATTAGGGGCAGGATTCTCTGACAGCCCAAAATCCCACAGCTGCAGGAAAAAGACCTGCAGCACTGTGGAAATGCAGTTGCATTATATTCTTAAAGAAAATCCTGCAGCTGCAGGAATTCCACAAATACTGCGAATCCGCAGCTGTGGATCCACAGCTGTGGAAATGGCTGAGGAGGCACAGCAATAGTACAACCATTAGCTGAAGCATCAGAATTAACATTGCTGCCCTAGTATGAGACTAACAGCACCCACAAAGATACCAGCAACCAGTCCCTCATCTGGGACCACTGCAGCACCACAGGTACCAGCAATATCATGGCACCACAGTGGCTGACTGTCCCTGCTGGTCGTCCCTCCCTGGAGCATTCCTGTTGCCTGCAGGGGTAGCACTTGCTGCAGGCTGGTCAGGCTCTACTGCCTGTGGGGCTCTGTCATGGGCTTGCACTTGGTCTAGTGGTTGTTGCCTGTTGCCATATCATGGCAATGTGTGCTTTTGTTCCTGTAACATCAGCCACTGCTATACTATCTGGGATGCTATTACCTGTGCCTCACCTCCACCTTAATTGATTCCAATTGTTGGGGCACTACTGCAGTTTGCTGAGGGAGAGTTACACCTCATTCCACTGTGAGTAACATTTTTTCCGCAACTGTGGAAAAAAGCTGGCTGAAAATAGCCTTTCAGGGGCTGTGCCTTACTTATCTCACACCTTTTTTTCCTCAGGGACTTCTGCAGCTGCACTTTTTTTCACAGTCCATAGTGTTTTTTTCCATAGCTGTGGAGGTTTTTGTGAATAGCACTTAGAGCAATCTCCCTATTTTTCATAACTATGGCAGTTTTGGGGACTTAGGGAAGGTTTTGCACCTTCTGAAAGCTTTGTGAATCTAGCCCCAGTGATTTACAAACTGATGAAAAAGGTAACAGCATAAGCAGTGTCCTAACTATAGATCAAGGTGAAGACTTTCAGTCTAATACCTCCACTACTGAAATATATATAAAGTTTAGTGAACATATATCTATAATTTCATGGAATATTGCTGGGATTAATTCTAAATATATGGATCCAGAATTTACAGACTTTCTTGCACAAAATGGCATTCTAATGTTACAAGAAACATGGCATAGTTCAGAAACATTAGAAAAAAACAAAATTAAATGGTTATACTCAAATTCAATGTACTGGAATAAACGTTAAGAAAAATGGCCATTAAATGGATGGTTTAATAACTTTTATTAAAATAGCTGATTATATACAAATACTGAAAACAGTTATAGAGTCTAATTATTTGCTTGTTATTGTTAAGGTCAGGGGCCAACTACTACTTTTGCATAATGTTTACATACCCCCTAATAATACATTTCTTTTTGATAAAGAACTGCTTAAAAATAATAAAGGATATAAAAAAAATGACAATCAGTAGACAGAATATAGAAATATTAATCATGGGTGATTTTAACATCAGGTATGCAAACAATAATGGTTCCTCTGCTTTACAAGAAATTATGTTAAATTTAGGAATTCCACATAGACAAACCTTGGATAAAAAATATACTGATAAACATCATCAAATGACAAAATTAATAGATACTCTACAATTAGTCTTCCATCTGACCTAGTTGGGAAAACAACATACCTTAGTTCCGGGGTACTTCAACTATTGATTATGCACTCTGTTCACTGTATAATTTTGAAAATTATCTGGATTTTATGGTAACACAAAGAATGGAAAGTGACCACCTGCCAATTGTTCTTTTTAAGAAATCTAATTGCCCAATAATAAGGAAGGAGGATGAACATATTGAAATTAGAAACAAAAGATTGAGATGGGATAAAATATCAGAGTGTATGGTTAATAACATTATTGCACTATTTACTGTAGAAGTAGAACATCTTCTGGAAGCTGAATTTGGACTGGAAACAATATATGATATAATTATGCAAACATACTATAAACATATAGCAGTACTATATAGAGAAAACATTGATAATAAACAGAACAACACTTATAGATATGAAAACTGGTTCCATAAATATTGCAGAAATGAGAAAAAAAATTAAGTAAACAACTTAGAATTACAAAAAAATCCAACTAGAGCAAATATACATGCTCTTAAACAAGTAAGGCAAAAATATAGAGGGCATGTAAAACAAAAAAAATATGAGCATCAAGACTTTTTATAGGAAACCATGTATGATGCAGTTATAAATAAGGATAACAAAAAATTCTGGTCCCTTGTAGCTTCTGGTGCCAGTACTTGTAGAACCAGTTTACATTCCTATATAACACCAGATAAATGGGCCAACTATTTTTCTAAAATTTACTGGGATGGTAATATGAGAAATTGTGAAGATGTCTTTGAGATCAATGAAGCCCTACTGCTAGCTTTTGGCAGAAAAGAATCTTGCTATCAGAGCAAGGAGCAGCAGACTAAAAGACTAGAACTTTTCTTACTAATGGAATGCTTCTATCTCTGCAGGAGTCAGTGCCTGTTGTGATTAAGCAAACAGACACTTTCTTAGAAGTGGAGGGTCTCATTTAGGGTAAAAACAAAAAAAAGTCAGTGTGTTTTTCTGTGTTGGGGAAAGGGGACTGTATTAGTGAAGAGAGAAGTAAATTGGGGGTGTGGCAAGAGGAGTTTGTAGAGTTGGGGAGGGGCCTTACACAAGTAGCATGTACGGTAACCTTCTCGGAGGTGCTGCCTGTCTATGGCAAGAGTGATGCTAGGGTACTCCACATCATTGGATTCAATGAATGGTTGAATAACTGGTGCAGAGCTCATGGTTTTGGCTTCATTGGAGACTGGGGGGTCTACCTGGAGGGACGCAGGCCTATACTGGCATGATGGTCTGCATCTGTCCGGGAGGGGAACCAGGATCCTAGGTGATAGGTTTAAATGCATCATTTGCAAGCATTTAAACTAGCCAAGGGGGGGGAGGCACCAAAAAGGAGCTGAAAAACCCCAGCCTCCCCCCACAAAACACAGTAGATAGCGAGGTAAACACCAAGGCAGAGAAGTCAATAGGGAGCAGGACAGGGGTAAATGCAAAAAAAGGAGAAGGCAGTAAGAACAGGGATGGGGATAAAAGGGGTAAGGCCATCAAGAAATGGAGGGTGATGAGTACCAATGCCCATAGTCTGTGTAACAAACTACCTGAACTAGTGGCCTTGATGGAAGACGAACACCTGGATATTGTGGCAGTCACAGAAACATGGTAGACAGAGAACCATGACTGGGATGTCAACATACATGAGTACCCAAGTTACAGGAGGGACAAGGAGGGTAAAGAGAAGGTAGAGTAGCTCTCTATGTAAGGGAAGGGATCAAAGCAATGGAACTAAAGGATAAACAGGGAGTTGAGGAGGCACTGTGGGTCACCCTGGAGACAGGAAATGGCACCACAATCCGCATGGGGGTTGTATACAGACCCCCATATCAGGGGAAGGCAGTGGCCAAGGAGATGATAGAAGGCATCCTTAGAATGACAGAACAAGTAGAGATATTGTTGATGGGGGACCTGAATATGCCAGATGTTAACTGGAGCACCTTTGTTGAAGCCACATCCAAGAGCAGGGTTATTCTCGATGCCCTAGAGGGGGAATGCCTTAAACAGCTAGTGGTGGAACCCACTCAGGAAGGAGCAATCTTAGACCTGGTACTGTCAAACAGTGATGGAGAAAGGATCTTGGATTTAGAAGTGGGTAGTCATCAGGGAACAAGCAGCCACCAAACAGTGTGGTTCATGATAAATACAACCACAGAGTCAAGTCATACAAAAGTGAGAGTACTGAACTTTAGGAGGGCTGACTTTGGGAAAATAGGAGAGTGCCTCAGAAAAGCACTAGCAAATGAGCAAAAAGGAGGGGTGGAGGAACAATGGGGACAAATTAAAACAGCCATCACAGAGACAACAAGCCTTTCTGGCCTTGATAGAAGAGGGACACCTGGATATCATGGTAGTCACAGAAACATAGTACACAGAGAACCATGACTGAGATGTCAACATACCAAGGTACACAAGCTACAGTCCACCTGGAGATGAGAAGGTTTTTCTGCAGGAAGTTGCAGACTTCATGGTCGACATGGTGTTGGAATCCTCTAGGTGGTTGGTTCTGGGGGATTTCAATGCCTGGGTTGACAATGAACTCCCTCATTTTGGTCAAAACTTCCTCAGGCTGATGATCTTGTTGATCTTCACACAGGTAGTTACCACTGCAACCCATACTCAGAGTCACTCCCTGGACCTGGTGTTCCTCCTGTGGATAGAGGCTACTGACTTGGTGGAGGAACCAGTTGGATGGTCAGACTATCACTCTATAAGGTTCAGTTTTGTGGATCCCCCTGTGAGATCCATCCCTTTGGAGCTGGTCCGGTACTGCCCTTTGAGGGGTGTTACCCCAGAGGGTCTGTTGGCAGTGCTGGACCTATCAAGTTGGCCGTTGGAATGCTTGGATCTGGAAGACCTAGTAGTGTACTATAATAGTGTGGTGCTGAGGGCCCTGATTCCATAGCTCCTGTCTGAGTTCGCAACCTTCTTCTCAGCCCTCAGTTCCCTTGGTTTGATGGGACTTTGAAGGAGTTGAGGAAAGTGGGGCAAAGGTTGGAAAATTGTTGGAGGCAATCTGGCCTGGAGGAGGACAGACTTAGGTTGATTGCCCATTATTCAGACTATCAATCAGAAATATCCCTTAAGAAGGCAGAGTTCCTGTCCAGGGAGATTGCTGCAGCAAGGAATTGACCATCTTAGCTCTGTCAGACCATGGACAGGCTATGCAATTCAGCCTACCTTTGGGGCCGGAGAGCTTTTTTACAATCTAAGTGTGATGAGTTTGCTCAATTCTTTGCAGATAAGGTGTCCTCCATCAGGTTGGAGATCTGCTTAACTCATTCAAATGAGTATGGCTGTGGTCGGTGTGAGGGCACAGGCACCCTGTCTTTCTGGACAGATTTTGACCAGCCAGTGATCAGGGATATCATGAAAATTGTTAAGGGCTTGAGACCGACTTACTGTAGTTTGGATCCTGGTCTAACATGCTTCCTTGTGTGGTGTATGGATGTCATTGGACCAATCCTTGCTGAGATAGTCTGGTGCTCGCTGGACCAGTGGGTGTTTCCGGACCCCCTGAAAGAGGTTGTGGTGACACCCCTTTAAAAGAAACCTTCCTGCGACCCAGACTGTCTTGCGAACTACAGACCGGTCTCTAACCTGCCCTTTTGGGCAAGATTATTGAGAAGGTAGTTGAGTTGCAGCTCGAGAAATTTCTTACCACCCTTGAAGTCTATGATCATCTCCAGTCCGGTTTCAGTAAGAGACACAGTACTGAGACAGCATTAGTTAGGGTACTTAATGATCTCCTAATAATGAGGGATTGGAGCAGTCATTCAGTCTTGGTCCTCCTTTATCTCTCTGTAGCATTTGACACTGTGGATCATGCGGTGTTGCTAGAGCACCTGCGGCTACTCTGTGGACTGTCGGGGACAGTCCTCAGGTGATTCCATTCTTTCCTCACAGGCAGGACCCGGAGGGTGGTGTCAGGGATTTTTTCCTCTGCCCCTTCTCCCTACCTTGTGGGGTGCCACAGTGTTCTGTGCTGTCCCCCATGTTGCTCACGGTGTACATGTTGCCATTGGGAGACATTATAAGGCAGTATGGGCTGAGTTTTCACTGCTATGCAGATGATCCTCAGCTCTACATGTCCTTCGTACCCAAACAGAATAGTGAGCTCTCGGTCTTTAACAACTGCCTCGCTGAGGTTCAGGACTGGATGAGTGCTAACTGGTCGACATTAAATCTGGATAAGACTGAGGTGTTGGTAGTAGACCCAGGTCAGCAGGTAGAGAAGTTGACTCCTGGGCAACTGTCTGACCTTATGTTAGGGGGTAACCAGTTGAGACCTTCTGAACTGGTGTGGAATCTGGGCATTGTGCTTGATAATGAACTGACGCTAAAAGCACAGGTGTCAGCAGTTGTCAAACCCTCATTTTGCCATCTGAGGAACATTGTCCAGATAAAGCACCTTGTTCAGCCCGGGGACCTTCCTATGTTGGTTCACGCCTTTGTGTCTTTTCGTCTTGATTCCAGTCTACAATGCTCTATACCTGGGGTTACTGGGGGTGGATCTCCATCACCTGCAGCTGGTATTACTTGTATTACTTGGTATGAAAGAACAGAAGAAGGCCAGAGCCCATCGAGACTGTTTGCCACACTATGTGGGACATGATTTATCTATTATCCCTCAACCAAACATCTAAGTTGTTTTTAAAGACAGTGGCACTAGTTGCCTCTACCAATTCTTGTGGCAAGGTGTTCCATACAGTGGATGCTCTTATTGGAAAAAAGTTTCCCCTTTTGCTGGTTTTATAAGTTTTTACTTCAAACTGTTTATTATGCAGTCTTGGAACATGTCTCCTTTTGGAGAGTATTAGACCACATTTTTCCATTAGATTTGGTGAATTTATTAAATTAAAAACCATAAGCATATCACCTTTTAATCTTCTAGTTTGAAGAGAGAAGAGACCAGCAGCTTTTAATCTGTTCTGATAATCCAAGTTTGTTAATCTTGGAATCATTCTAGTTACTCTCCTTTGAACCTGTTCAAGAATTGCTATGTCTTTTTTTTGGTTTGGATTCCAGAAAGGAGAGCCATAGTCTAGATACGGTCTAATGTATGTCCTATACAATGGAATAAGGCATTGTTCAGTGCGATTAACAAAAGTGCGTTTTATTTGCCTCAAAAGTCTGTTGGTCATGCAGGCAGTTCTAACACAGTGATCATTTGATGTAAGTTTATTATTAACATATATCCCTAAATCTTTCTCACAATTTGATGAGTGAAGTGGTAGTCCATTTATATATCGTTTTTAGATTATTTACACCGAAATGCATTACTAAACATTTGTCTTGATTAAACTGCATATGATTTTCATTTGCCCAAAGTGTTAATTTTTCCAAATCCTTCTTTAATGCAGAAATATTTTCTTGATTATTAACCTTGCCCCCCAATTTAGTATCGTCTGCAAATTTAACCATGAAGTTATTTGGCCCTGTTTGAAAATCACTGATAAAGAGATTAAGCAATGTTAGTCCCAAGACCGACCCCTGTGGTACACCACTTGTCACACTACCCGAATCAGACAAGATATTTTTAATTCTGACTCTCTGAGAATGATCTGTCAACCAGTTTAAAGTCCAGTTGACAATATCATGTGACAAACCTAGATTGTGCATTTTAGTAATGAGTTGTTCATATAAGACTTTATTGAAAACTCTGCTAAAGTCTACAAGAATTACATCAGTAGGGATACCCACATCTAGTAGAGTACTTATATTATTGTAAAAAGATATTAGATTGGTGGTGCAGGAATAATTGGGAGTAAACCTATGCTGATTTGAAACATAAATTCCTAATTTTTTACAATCTTGATCTATTAGAGACTTCATTACTCATTCCATTAATTTACCAGCCACTGAGGTCAGTCTAATTGGATGATAATTTTGCACAGAACCCCTATTGCCTTTTTTAAATATGGGAGTAACTATTGCTGAACACCAATCATTTGGTACAATGCTTTCTTGTAAGGATTTGTTGAAGATAATTGACAAAGGTATAGAAATATTTATAGAGGTTTCGATCAGAAACCATGGATGAATACTGTCTGGGCCCAGACTAGTATTTTTTTTTAGTTTTTTGATAGCCTGTATAATGTCAGTTGGATAGAACCTATGATAATCTACGTGGTGAACTTTAAATGTACTAATAGGTGATTTTTGAGAGAAGACAGAATAAAAGTACTTATTAAAGAGATTTGAGGTTTCTATATCAGATAGAGAAGAGCCATTGGTTATAATGGGACCAATGGTCCTTGATATACCTTTTTTACTATTTATATAGGAGAAAAGAGATCTGTGACAGTCTTTTGTATGAGCTAGTTTAAATTCTAGCTTATTTTTTGCCAATTTAATAGAATTTTTTAAGTTTTTCTCAGATAGTCTGTATTTATGTAATAGCGTAGTTTTAAATGGAACAGAACTATTCTTAAGTTTCCTAAAAAGTTTAATTTTTATTTTAATCTGATTTTTAATTGTCTTGTTGAACCAAGGGGGAATTTTTCCTTTATTATTAAATTTCCTTTTAGATGGAATAAAGGTATTTTCCAAATAATGTATGTTTTTAAAAAAGTACCAAGCTTGTTGTGTTGTACAATTAAGAAGATTAGATTCCCAGTTTATGTTTTGTAAGTATTCATTGATTTTAGAAAAATTTGCTTTATCATAATTTTTTGTACAGTATAACTTCCTTTGTGTAGTTTTAAACTGTTGCATTTCAAAAATAATAGATGGATGATCACTGGTCCCAAGTGGATCCCAAATTTGTAAATTGCTAATTTGTTGCTCTATGTTAGTAAATAATAGATTCAAAATATTAGGACCTTGAGTGGGCTCAGTAACAAGTTGTTGTAATCCAGTACTAACTACCACATCTATTAGTCCATTCTCAGCATAGGACTGTCCTGAGAATGAGTCCCAGTTAATATGAGTGAGATTAAAGTCACCAAATATTATAGTATCTTGAGATTCTGAAAAATGTGTAATTTCTTTAAACATATCAGTTGTGTAATCTGAATTTGCAGATGGAGGTCGATAGATGTTACCAATAGTTGTATAGGACTGCTCCTTCAATAAGATTTTAACCCATATACTTTCCAAAGGAAAGGGAGAACACACTCCAAAAGAAGGAATGTAATTTCGTATGTAGATACAAACTCCACTGCCTTGCTTATCTAATCTGTTTTTATGATATAACTTATAACCTGGAATTTCTCTGGACCAAATTGAGGATGCGTCCCACCAAGTTTCAGTTACTCCCACCACATCTATATTTAAAGTTTTACATTTGGCTTCGAGTTCTGCTAATTTGAGTTGGTTTAAAGATCTTGCATTCAAAGCTAGGAATTTGCATTTAGTTGTAATAATATTTTGGTAAGTATTCAGAGACTTGGGAATAGACCCATTCTCCCCAAGAATGCTGTGGCCAGGTTGCTGATAGGGTTGTCAAGAACTAGTCATGTCACACTTGTGCTGCGTGAACTGCACTGGCGGTCATGTTGCTGACTTATAAGACCCTACACAGACAGGGACCGGGTTACCTGCAAGACCTCCTTCAGCCTTACTGCCCTCTCCATCCACTCTGCTCCACTGATGAGGGATTGCTAGAGGTTCCCAGGGTCTGTTTACAGACATCAGGTGCTATGGCTCTTGCTTTTGTAGCCCCAACCCTTGGAACTCTCTACCTCATTGGATTAGAGAGTGCCTATCCACCGAGACTTTTAAATCATTAAAAACATATTTATTTGGCCTGGCATTTGGGGATAATGTCTAGTTTTATTATAGCTGCCTTTTTATTTTTATATGATTAATTTGATTAAATGTCTTTTTTTTTATATTGTATATGCACTTTGGGTTTTGAAAAGCACTTTAGAAATAAAATTTGATTTGATTTGATTTGTGTGAAGCAAATCAACAAAACAAAATGAAGGAAAAAACCACTATGGTTTTCAAAAGAGGTGGCGGGAAGGTTAAGGAGAAAAAGGTAGCATTCAGGAAGTATAAGGAAACACAGAAGGAGCAGGACAGAGAACTGTACCAGTTAAAGCAGAAGGAAGTGGGGAAGGCAGTCAGAATAGCACAGGCATAAACTGAGGAAAAGATGGCCAACTTATTTAAGCAGGGGGATAAAACCTTTTATAGGTACATTAGGGAGTGAAGAAAGACCAATGGAGGGATAGTGAGGCTTAATAAAGGGAAAGGAGGGTTGGTAGATGGTGACAGTGAAAAAGCAGGGCTACTGAATGAATACTTCTGCTCAGTATTCACAAAAGACGAGGAGGAGGGGGAGGTACCTAAATCAAAGAATAGAAGCACTCTGGATAGGGAGGTTGATACCAGTCCATTCACAGAAGAAAGGGTTCTGAAAGAACTCTTAAAACTGAAGGTGGACAAAACAATGGGGCCTGATGGGATTCACCCAAGAATTCTAAAATAACTAAGGGTAGAACTACTGACACCACTGACTACCCTTTTTAAAAAATCATGGGATGATGGTAATATGTGTGGTACCCAAGGACTAGAGCAGGGTGGATGTGATTTCCCTTCACAAAAGTGGGAGCAAGACAGATACAAGAAACTAATGACCTGTTAGTTTGACCTCAGTGGTAGGGAAAATGATGGAATCACTTCTGAAGGAAAGAATTATTGAGTTCCTAAGGGCCAGTGGGACACAGGACCCAAGGCAGCAGGGATTCACAGCAGGAAGGTCATGTCAGATGAATCTAATAGATTTCTTTGACTGGGTGACCAAAGTAGTAGGCCAGGAAGGGGCTGTGGACATGGCCTATCTTGACTTTAGCAAGGCATTTGACACAGTTCCACACAAAAGATTAATACACAAGTTAGCCAGCCTTGGAGTGGGTCCCAAGGTAGTAGCCTGGGTAAAAAATTGGCTGGACAACAGGACTCAAAGGGTAATAGTAAACAGAGTCCACTCTGAAGAAAGGGGATTTCTAGCAGGGTACCGCATTGTTTAGTACCGGGACTGATTCGCTTTAATGTCTTTATAAGTGACATTGTAGAGTGACTGGAAGGAAAAGTGTCTCTTTGCAGATGACACAAAGATCTGCAATAGGGTCGATACAGAAGGTGGGGTGGAAAGGATGAGACAGGACTTGGCAAGGTTAGAGAAATGGTCAAATGTATGGCAACTTAGATTCAGTGCAAAAAAGTGCAAAGTAATGCACCTGGGAAACAAAAATCCAGGGGAAGAGTACACAGTGGGTGGTAAGATACTAACAGCAACAAAAATGGAAAGGGACCTGGGGGTAGTCATATCAGATGACCTAAAGGTGGGAAAGAAATGTGAGAAGACAGTAAGGAGGGCTGGCGGGATTCTGGGATGCATAGGGAGAGGCATCACCAGTAGAAAACAGGAAGTTGTTATCCCTCTATACAGACAGTTGGTGAGACCCCATCTGGAGTACTGTGTGCAGTTCTGGAGAACCCATCTACACAAGGACATAGGATGAAGGCTGTCCAAAGGAGGGCAACTAAAATGGTGCAGGGTCTGCACCAGAAGACATACAAAGAGAGATTAAAGGATCTTAATATGTATACCCTCGAGGAGAGGAGGGAGAGGGGGACATGAAAGAAACTTTCAAATGCCTCAAGGGAATCAATAAAGTCCAAGAGGGTAGCATCTTTCAGAAAAAGAGATGTGCATGAACAAGGGGGCAGAATTTGAAGTTAGAGGGGGGATGGCTCAGACATAATTTGAGGAATTATTTTTCCATGGAAAGGGTAGTGGATACATGGAACAGCCTTCCTGAGGAGGTGGTGGAGTCAAAAACAGTGGGAGAATTCAAGAATGCATGGGACAGACATAAAGCAGTTCTAGTGGGGGGTAGGAGGAAGTAGACTGTTGGTTAACTAGGGTCTGCAGCTTATCCACTAGGTAGGAAAATGGGCAGACTAGGTGGGCCAAGTGGTCCTTATCTGCCATTAAATTCTGTTTCTATGTTTCTTTGTAAGACTTTAAGTGGTTTACAGCAAATGAGATTATCAGGGCAATTGACAGTTTCAAAAGAAATAGGTCACCTGGACCAGTTAAATTATGTATAGACGTCTGTAAATTTAACACTGATTGGTGGGCTCATTTATTAACAGATCTTTTTAATAAAATTGTCATGCATGCATACTTACCACCGACTTGGCATGGAAGTTATATCCTGCTTATATATAAGAAAGGGATAGTACTCGATCCCAGTAAGTATAGGCCAATCAGTTTAATAGTTAATCTTGCGAAATTATTTGCAAATGTACTGCTGAATAGACTGACTGTATGGTTAGAACACTCAAGTGTTATCCCAGTTGCAGGCAGGTTTCACTAAAAATAAAAGTAAAGTAACTCAAATCTTTATTCTAAACCATGGTTTGGAAAAATACTGTAAGATAAGAAGGCAACCACTATTTGTAGCATATGTGGATTTCTCTTCAGCATTCAATTCACTTAACAGACAAATGCTATGGGACAGTGTGCAAAAATATAGGTATTGACATTAACCTAATTAACATCATTAAAATACTTTACTCGGACATTTGGGTTCAAATTAAGTACTCAAAACAAAGGGAACTAACAAATAAAATTAAAACAAACTTGGATGTCTGACAGGGCTACATATTAGCATCAGCTTTGTTTAATATCTATATCAATGATGTCATTCTAACTTTGTGTAAGGATAACCTTCATGCCCGGAAAACTGGTACGATGAAAATTCCAATCCTAGCTTATGCGGATGATCTGGCTATAATTTCTACCAGCAGACTAGGCCTCCAGTATACAATTAAGGACATGGAACAATTATGTCATGCAAAAAATTTAAAACCAAATTTACAGAAAACACAAATGATGGTATTTAGAAGTAATAGATGCTATAGAAGTATTTTCTTAAACAATGAAAACCTAAAATATGTATGAGAATACCAATATCTTGGGGTCTGTTTTTCCAATAATTTAAAGTGGAATAAGTATATATGTCATATTGATAAAAAAGTTAAAAATGCACTCTTAGCCCTGAATAGGTTTGACCTTCTATATGGTGGACATTCAATTGTCCCTTTTTTAAAGACCTTGAATGTGAAGGTTTTGCTCTTATCCTGTATGCAGCTGAAGTATGGGGAGCTTTTACTCCTGTGAAGTTAGAATCGACTCTTAACAACGCATATAAAAAAATATCTAAAATTACCTAAAGGTACATTGAATGCCCTGGTTAGGTCCCAGATTGGACAGCCTATACTGGAGCATATGGTCCAGGCTAGGCTGATCATTTTTTGGATTAAAACTAAAATGGACTCGAAGGATGACTTGATTAAGTCATGTATGAAAGAGAAGAAAAGATTATTACAGTATAATAAAAAGTGTGGTTGAGCAAAATCAAATGTTTGCTGGAAATTTATGGGCTCACATACTTAAAAAATTGGGTCAGTCAAAATATTGCCTTAAACTCCAGGGCCCTGATGTTCAAAAGTGTTGCACATGGCGCAACCCACTGATGCGCTCCGGCACGATATTCAAACGGGAATTGTGCCTGGCACAAACCCCGATGTGCCGGAGTGCATCAGTAATGTATGTGGCACATGTGGTGGGGGGTGTGCCCATGCATACTCTGAACATCCCAATATTCAGCCCAGCATATGCTGAGTCCATGCATGCACAACCCCTACTTGCGCTGCACACAGGTGAGCCAAAAAAAAAAAGGAACAACAGCTGGTCACCCACAGGTGAGCTGCCATATTGCAGGGCACAACACTGCAGCTGACACCTGTGGGTGGCCACCCGAGCTCCGGCTGCACCTCCATGACGGCACCCCCCATGCCCGATCGTGGGCATCTGTTCAAAAAATCACATCCTATCTCCATGGATCCATTCACATATCTGTAATGTGTAGTACAGTACAGGCTGCACACCCATTAGCTCACACTGTGGACAAGTGAGCATACAGCCCTACCTACAGTGTCAGTCAGCGGGCGGCCAGGTGCTTAGCGTGTGAGTGCTGCCGCCCACCACTGACCAGGGGAGCAGGCGGTGGGGTTCAGTGGGTGGGTGGGGGGGGTCCGCTGGACCACCAGGGATATTGGATGTAGTTTTTATATAAATGCCCGTGATCGGGCTGACAGCAGTCCACTGGACCGCCAGGGATATTGGACTTTCTTTATTTATACCTAAGCCTGTGATTGGGCTGCGAGTGGTCCACTGGACCACCAGAGATATTGGACATAGTTTTTTATACAAAAACTCTCAATCAGGCTGACAGCGGTCCTCTGGATGACCAGGGATATTGGACTTTCTTTATTTATATCTAAGCCCGCAATCGGGCTGCGAGCGGTCCACTGGACCACCAGGGATATTGAACTTTTTTTATTTATACCTAAGCCCGCAATCAGGCTGCGAGTGGTCCATTGGACCACCAGGGATATAGGAAATGATTCATTTCTACTTCAGCCCGCAATCGGGCTGTGGGGCACATTGCCGCACTGTGCAGGGGCGTCGGTCCCCGATGGCTGCTGCCTGGCAGAGCGCCAGGTGCAAGTCGCCGGGGATCTGTGCACCTGCATGCAAATGGGGCCATAATGACATGCAAATGGCCCCATTTGTGCCTTGCATACATTATGGCCCCATTTGCATGTGCAGTTTTGAATATCGCGGTTGCTGCACATAGAGCAATGGAACTTGTGCTAGCGCATCCCCCTGCTCCACTCTGGCCACTTGCACTGGCATAGTGCCACTGCGCCATGGACACTACGGGTGACCAGGGTGCGATATTCAACGATGCTGTGCCATGGCACAGCTCCGTTGAATATCGCCCAGTCAACGCCCCTGCACAGCCAAGTTGCGCTGTGCCTGGCGCAGTTTGAATATCTGGGCCCAGAGACCTAGCTTTTGTTACTAAAAAGTTTTATGATTTTTCTAGACAGCAAGATTTACAAGACATCAAAGTATTGAAAACTGCTTCATGGTTGGTAAATAATACAAAAGAACATAGTATAAAAAAGTATTTGTTCCTGGTTAAAAATAAAGAACATAGGATAATACTAACCAGATACAGGTTTGAGAATTTTGCCAGCAATGTTTTGCTTGCTAGATATAATAAAGACCAAAATATTTCTGCAAATTGTGACTGTGCATTACAAGAAAGAGAAGATCTAAGACACGTGGTGTTATGCTGTCCATGGAATGATAGCCCAAGCAGAAACTTTCTAAGAAAATATTTAAAATCCTGCAATATTTCAGACAGATACTTGTTGGATCTCTTATTTAACTCAGAAAATGATTAAGATCCTTACTGATCTCGCACTTTATTTAATTCTGATTGGTAAGATATGTGAGTGGAAGACTTTACCAGGAACAACATAAAGTTTGGACATTGCTTTGCTGGTTACCAGTAATAATAATATCATATAGTGGCCATTTATTTCTTTTGAGTAATGTTCCTAATCATTGCATGCCCCCCCTTGAAGAAATATTTTCAATGTATAGTGTAATTTTCGTAAGGGCTTATGCTCTTGTTTTCCAGGTGCTCATTTCATTTTAATGTAATTTTATTGTAAAAGTTCTTATAGCATGTTTTGTATGTGATGAAGCTTTTATATGAAATAGCTAAAGCTGATCAATAAATATTTATCTAACTTTGTTTTGGGGCAGGATTTTTAACTACAGCTTCTGTCTTGGAAATCTCTGGCTTTACTTCTCCATTTCCCATAATATAACTCAAATATCTGGTTTCCTGCATTACTAATTTGCACCTGGTAGTATTAATGGTCAGACCTGCATTTTTGATAAATTGGATAACTGCTCCCAGATGTTCCAGGTGGCTTTCCATTCTGGACTGTACACAACAACATCATCCAGGTAAGCAGCACAATAAGCAGTGTGCAGGGCTAGAATTAAATCCATGTACCACTGGAATACAGCAGGTGCATCATGTAAGCCAAACAGCATGGTGGTGAACTGATAGAATCAAAGTGGAGTGGAAAATGCAGTTTTGTCTAAGGAAATTTGCCAGTAACCCTTGATGAGATCTGGGGTACTAATGTGTTTGGCACTTCCCAGTCCGTCCACCAAATCATCTATCCTGGGCATAGGATACTGTAGATGTCAAATATGGACACTTAAATTTCCTAAAATTAAGGCAGATTCTTACACCCTCTTCTTTTTTATTTGCAATCCATCATTGGTGATTACCAAGCACTTCTTTATTCTTCTATGATAACCATCTCTTTCATACTTTATATTTCTGTAACCATATCTGTTGTTAACTGCTCTGGTAATCTGTGTCTATTGTCTGATAGGGTGAGCATTCTCTGTCACTATTACATGCTCAGCTCCATTTGCTCGGCCTGGCAGTGTGGTAAAAGTACTTTTAAATGTCTTTACCAAGTTATGAATTTCTGGGGTTTGTTCTGTGGGTAAGGAAACATTCACCTTTACCACATCAGCAACTACAGTTTGTTCCAGCCTATCATAAACTGTATGAATATCTTCTGTAGCAGTTTCTGGTAAGACTAACAAAGCAAGTTTTGGTGTTTTTTATTTCAACCCATTTCTTCAGGAGGTTAGCATGGTATGTCTTGCTAGAGTTTTTCCAATCATGGGTTGTAATCTCATACTTAACTGTAGAAGTGTGTCTAACCACTTTATAAGGCTCTTGACACTTCATTAACAGTTTGTTTTCCGTAGTGGGTAACTCCCCTCTCTCATAAACTTTTTCTTTTACTCAATGGTCATAGTTCACCTTCTGCTGTTTTGGGGCTTCTTCATAGTTACTGTGGGCAATTTCAACATATTTTGCCAGTTTCTTTCTCAGGGCATGCATAAGATGTGATAGATACTTTCTGAGTGGAGTTTTCTTCCCATGTTTCTTTCATTACATCTAGTGGTCCTCTATGTCTACCATACAACATTTCAAAGGGTGAAAGGCCTGTTGATGCTTATGGTACTTCTCTGGAAGCAAAAAAGCAGGTAAAGTAAACATTGGTCCCAATTATTCCCTTCACCTTTCACAACCCTTTTTAACATGCATTTTAGGGTTTTATTAAAATGCTCAACAACACCGCCTGTCTGAGGGTGATAAGGGGAGATTCTTATGGCAGTGATACCTAGTAGTTGGTACAGGTTCTTCAGTAATGCAGCATCAAAATTACTACCCTGATCGGTAATGATCTCTTTAGGTATGCCCACCCTGCTGAAAATGTTGGCAAGCACGGTTGACGCTTTTGGGGCTATGACAGTATGCAATGGAACTGCTTCTGGGTATCAAGTAGCATAGTCACATACTACCAAAATGAATCAGTTACCCTTTTTTCTTTTGTCTAAGGGACCAACCACATCCATGGCAATTCTTCCCAAAGGCACATCTATCAAGGGTAATGGCACCAGGAGTACCTTATCTTTTTTAGTCACTGGGGCTACTTTCTGATATTCAGCACAATAACTGCAATAGGTAGCAACATCCTCACAAATCCATCTGACAAGGGTGAGGTCCCTCCCCGAGTGACCAGCCATAGGACTATCATGTGCTATCTGTAACAGCTCAGTTCTATACTTGTGGTACGACCAATTGTTTTATCTGTTCCTGCATCTGAGGATTAACCCAAACTCTATACTGTAGCTCATTACATTTTCTAAACATTGTTACATCCTATTTTTGTTTCACCCCTAGCTACTTAAAATAATCTTGGAGAAAAATATTTTTAGTTTGTCCAGAAACAAATTCACATTCACTTATCAGGTTAGTTTCAGCATTTTCATATAGCCACTCCTTACAGTAGGTCCATCAGCCTTTTTTTTTTCAATTCTTTTTCCTTGCCCTCCCAGCTGGAACTCTCTCGGGCTGCCTCTCTCGCCGTGACCGCTCTACCGACTGCTGTGTTCCCACCATCTTAAAGTTCATTATGACCCTCCCGGAGGCTCAGGAGGGGCTGCAACCCCCAGGGAGGTGGAGGGGGCAGTGGTGAGGAACCAGCATTGGTCATGTGGTGGCATTGGCACTGGAGGAGCCGTCGCATATCCGGTGGGAGGGGTGTATTCTGCCCTAAGTTACGCCCCAGACATGGGATGTGCAATGCTGTTCAGCCTGTGATGGGGTGCTCCCACTCACATCTGGAAGACAGCCACCCATGTCTTCCCCACATTCCAAGCCCCTGTGCATTGCAGTGCCACTGGTCTCTGCTGGGGGCCGCTGCTGCATCTGGCTACCACTGGATCCCTTCCCAAGAGATGAGACTAGTCCTCTGGATGCTTGATCATCTCTCTCTGTCTCCTGCTGACCCCCAGCACTCTGGGCTCGTTCCCGAACCTGGGTCACCAACATGGTGCAAGGTGTGGCGTCCAGCACCTCAACCCTCAGTGCCACCAGGCCAGCCTTATCAGCCTTTTGGTGCCACTGTTTTTTCAGGCATCTTCTATCTTTCATGGACTCCCAGATCTTGGAGCTGCACTTAAACAAGTCTGAATCAAAAGCACCAAGAGGAAAATGGTCCTCAACATCTCAGGTTTTCTTTGCCTGTGCTCTTGTTATCACAGCTGCTGACACAGCAGAATTTACTCCCTGTGTGAGTAACTTCTCAAATCCCGGAAAGTCATTTCCAATAATCACAGGTACAGGTAACTTAGATACTACCCCCACTTTCATTTGGTGTGACATCTCATTAATGTTCAGAGTCCCTTGGGTGGTGGGATAGTATCAAGTGTCCCGGTAGATGGAGATGATACCAGTACCTGGTCCTTTTTTACACAGTCTCTTCTCAGAGTTTCAACATGCACCGGGGTCTGTCAGCTTCTTGAATCTACAGGTCCCTTTTCCACTTTGACATTGGTAAATACTTGCTCCCAATTTGTTAAGGCCACATTTTCTCCAGTGTTACCCTCCCTATTTTTATGGCAGTTTCTTGCAGTATAACCTGGCTTATTACATTATAGCAAATAAAGTATTTGAGTGCAGATTTGTTACTCCCCATCAGAGTTCTTATCTGATCTGGAGTTAAATTGGGAAAAAGAGGATCTTACCATTGTTGGCTGTTTTTTCACTGCTGCAGTGTCATTCTATCCATCTGATAGTTCTTAGCTAAAGAACCAACCTTTTCCCCACTTTCTTGTTGGTGTTCTTTTATCCAGAGCTGCACATATGTGGAAAGGATGCTGATGAATTGCTCCATTGCAAATATGTTGATGATCTGTGGGGCTGTTTTGCCCTCTGGTTGAAGCCATGTAATGAGGAGTTCTTTGAGGTGGGTGAAGGCTTCTCGAGGATTTTCGAATAAATGGTACTTCACTGACTGGAATCTCTGCCTGTACATCTCTCCTGAGATGTCATACCTTTTAAGGATTTGTCTTTTTACAAGGTCATAGTTTTCTGTCTGCATAGTGTCCATATTGCTGGAGGCTATTTGAGCTTTGCCTGTCAAATAAGGTACCTGTCTGATTGCACATTGCTATTTTGGTTATTGGCAGGCTCCAGTGACCTTTTCAAAAGTGGTCAGGTATGCTTTGATATCACATGAGTGGCAGAATTTTGTAAATTTAGTGTCTTTTAAGTTTGTTTGTGCTGTGTTGATTTGCTGGAGCAATGCAAGATCCTACAGCTTTTATAGCTTGCAAAGCATTCAGCCATCACTTCATCTCTTTGTTCTCTGCTTCTCCTGTTGCTGCATTTTTTTCTTTTCTCTGCTTCTCCATCTCTCTTTGTTGTATAGCCCACCACTTAAAGAAGATAGACATACATGCAGTGTCTGTCCTTGTCTGTTGTTCTTCCTCCATCACTGGTTCTGGCTCTAAAGTCTCAGTTTGGACTTTTGTTTCTGCTTCTAGTTTGTCTGCCATTCTTCTGGTAATCTTTCCTGGGCTTGCTGTTGCATGATCTATAGTTGTCTTCTATGCTTCCCTGGCACAAGGTCTAGTACCCATGCACAAAACTCCTGGCTTAGAGTATGCATGGTGTAAATCCCATCTCTAATGCCAACTGTCATCAAGGCATTTGTCAGAAAACATAGACAAACCAGGAAAAGTCATAACATTTGCAAGTAGCATTTTATTATTGTTAATAACAATACAATAGAAGCAAATGTGCAGAATAGCTCTTATACAGGCAGTTAAAAAAAAGTCCTCCATCTAAGGGTATTTGTAAATCTAAATCTCAGTCTCTCAAACTCACTAAATAAACATTGCTGTCTTTTTATAAGATGTTTTCACCTGGCAGTTAAATTCTTCATCCTGTTCTCATTAAGCTATACCTGTTTTGAAAAAATGTACCAAACTTTGTCAATTTCTTTCTGTAACCAGTACATCAAGTCTTCTCAACAGGTGCAACCAATTAAGACATTCTGTCCAGAGCTAGTTTTCCTGTGGACAGCTCTCAAAACAGGCTTGTGGAAGGTCAAAAGGTTTCTCAAGGTCAGTCCCCTGAGTTCCAGCTTCCCATCTTTTCTAATAAACCCAAAACAGATTTCTGCAATTCATTTCAACAATGTAAGTATATACATTTGCAGACCAAGGGATTTCAGTTTCACATAAAGATTCATGTACAGAATTTAAAAGCAGAGAAACAAGGGAAGCAAGAAAGAACAGAAAAAGCAAGCAAAGGAAGGGAAACAACAGGGGAAAATTGTGGGACCACTGGATTGGTAAGTTCCAAGGTTACACAAGGAAAATTTGATTGCACAGTTAGACAGACAAGACACAGACAAGTGATAGAATAGGAGAGAACTGAATAGATCATTGCTTTTAACTCTCTCCATTTAACAAATTAGACAGAGTCTTACACAACCCTATCACCATGTGTAGTGCTGGAAAGTGACAGGTGTGGTACCACAGTGTTACAGGGTGCCATCACTAGGGGTATGGGGGATGTCCATAAGTGTCATGGGGACGTGGCTACATAAATGGGTTGCGCAGTGAGGGCATGTCCTAATCCCTATCCACAGTACCAAAAAGATCTACAGCAGCCCTCAGGGACACTGGCACAAGGGTGGTAGTCACTGGTGTGCATGCCAGCTTCATCATGGTATTCAATGCATGTAAGCCACAATGCCAGGTGGGTTGGATTGAATGCTGCAAGGGGTGGTACTACTTCCCCTCCCACTAAGGGGTCAAGGAGCATGTGACAAGGTGCTTGGCACCAGCTCTTGCACTGCTGTCATGTACAACCACATGAGCAGACTCTGCTCTCTGTTATTGTGTGCCTGTGGCTGCCTCTCCAGTGCAGGCACATCTCTTGGGGGTGAGCAGTGTGTGGGCATGTGGAAAAAAGCTGGTCTTGTGTTCTTCAGTTCTTGCCTCTGCAGTGGATGGTCATGGTGACTGGGAATGATGCATGGGTTGCTTTTTAAGTATGTACCTGATCTGGCTCAGTTCGCCATGGGAACCATACGTCTCTACCATGATAAGGTCCATCTGCACTGTGTTCTCCTGTAAAGCATGTAGCCACTCATGCTAGAAGTGGCAGAGCTTGGGGTATTGATGCCTGAGTATGCTGATTGTCTGTGCACACCATTCATAGCATCATGATAGAGGACAGTGGATGGCAGGCTCAATGTCTGTGTCTGTGCCCTCAGCCTCAGGGGGTGTGATTCATGTTGCTGGTAGTTCAGACCTGTGAATATTCCTGTTCTGCATGTTCTGCTGTGGTATGCTCCATAGTGTGCATCTCTCCAGTGACACCTCATGCTATACTGCATCGTCAGTGTCTGGGTGTGGCAACACTGTGCCACCATGTGTCATGTCCTCTTCTGCAGGCTGTGTGACTGAGACTCTCTGCCAGCATACCATGCTCCAGATCCTGTGCTGTCTGCCATTCCAGAGAGACTGTGGTGGAAGGGGGAGAATGATTACCTTTTATACTTGGTGGATTTGCTATTAAATCATGCATGGGCCACGATCTGCTCTGTTGGCTCTTACCTACTACTTCGGTCAACTAAGTGCTGTCCATAGTGGGTGTCACTGGTGTGGCATGTCCTGGGGCACTTCTGGTCTGGATGCATGTAGTCAGTGGGAGAGTGTTGTGGAACTTGTACACTGTGCTTCAGGGGCTGGTACATGGTAAGGGTTTCCATTCAGTCCCTCTCCCCATCTAGTATCTCATCTGTCAAGGTCTCACCCACAATGGCCTCAATCAGAGAGAGGTCTGTGGAGGTTCCTGATGGCACAGGGCCACCACAATTCTGCTTGCTGTACTGGCATAACAAAGCAAATTTACATTTGGCTGAGTCATTGAGGTCACATTATTTGTGCTTAATGGTGGACAGGGTCTGTGGCTCAGTGCCATAGGCAGTGACGGTGGCCTGTAAATCCAGCCAGGTCTTAACCTTTTCCTTTGTTAGTGCTTTGAATGAGCTGGTGCTATACAGGGTGCTGTAGTTGCTTTGAATCTCAGTTGTGAACATGGCCACCTGCTGGTTGCTAAACTTGGATGAATGTGAATGGGACAGCCTATGCATTTCTCCCTTCATGTAGCCTCAGCCATGTGTGGTATCTAGATCACCAGCATTAGTAAACTGTGCATCTCCACCATCCTGTCCAGGGGCAGGGATGCCACTGTGGGCTGGCTCCCAAGGCTGCTGCTCAGTGTAGAGCATGTATATGTGTCCATCCCACCTAACCCACATGCATTTCCAAATGTGCATGCCAGCAGGCCACGTGTCTTCCAGACTGTGGTTCACCATAAATGGGGGTAGGGGGTCAGGGACATTCTTGCTTCTGGTGGTCCTTCTTATGCCCTGCTGTACAAGTTCCAGCACACCCCTAAACACCATACTGTCCATATACAAGGACTGGTGAATACTGTGTTATTTGCACTCCTCCATGGGTAAGCACCTACACCACCACTGCTATACCCAATTTGGGTCTAAATGGACATTTTTGTGAGTAGATGCCATAGTGACAAAACTTGCTGACAAAGAGAAAACATAGTCATCATGACCCTAGATTTTTACAAGGAAAAGACTGAGAATCTTTTTTTTTTTTTTGTACACTTCATTTAAGTTCAGGAGTACAATACATATTACATTTCCTATTGTACAATAGCTTGACAGTCAGGACATACATTCTGATTTTTTAACACTAGTAACTTCTAACATACCAGCTTAATCCATATCTTACTATAATATGGAACTTTTGAGCTTCGATTATAGTACCTAACTTTCACTATTTGCCCCCCCAATCTCTTGCACAACTAGTGGTATCCAGAGTTTTATTACCCAAAATATATACAGCATATGCTTCTAAAAATATGGGAACCGAGGTTGGGCCAGCACTGCCTCCACTAGAACCCACATGTCCAAAAATGTATCCATCTGGCCCCTCACTGTATTCTGAATTTTCTTATACTTCATACAGTCTAGAAAGTTATTACTCCATTCAGATAGTGTAGGGGTAGACACTAGTCTCCAATGAGTGGCCAGCACTTTCAATCCCATAACATTACCCAGCCTCCATAGGGTCAAGTGGGGGATTATATGTATTAATTTTCCTCCCTGTTCAGTTGGGGGGAGCCCCAACAGTATTTCTGCCATGTCCAGCCTAAGGAGAATCCCTGTTACTCTAGAAAGTATATCTTGTACTCCTCTCCAGAAATTCTGAACTAGTTTAGATTGCCAAACCATATGGAAGAATGTGTCATCGTGAACTTGGCATTTGGGGCAGAGGGAAGATTCACTTGGGTTTATAACATGTGCTAACCAGGGGGTATGGTATGTTCTGTGAAGGATATTATATTGAATAGCTTTTGCCCTGTTGTTCACAGAACATTTGAGAGTTTTCTTCATAATGGTTATCCAGTCCCCACCAGTCAGTCCCTCTGGTAGTATGCCCGCTTCCCATTTATCTTTTGCAGTTTCCATGTGGTCTGGCATGGCCCCAATCAGTATTCTATATGTTCTTCTCAAGGGTTTAAAGGAGGAGTCCCTAGATTGACTCCAAAACATTTCCTCCAAGGAGGAACATGATACCACCTCCCCCACACCCCCTCTGGCCTTTATCCCCTCAAATATTGGCTTTAATTTATTATACAAGGGTTAGTGGGAATTACTAATATTTTTATTTGCCACTAGCTCTGCAAATGAACAAAGGTTCCCTTCCCTCCATATATGTTGTATCCAAGTGACCTCCCCAAGGGACCAACACTTTAACATTGGCCTATCCCAAGGGGAGGGTCCACCCCTTATGTTTAGTAATCTACCGATGGAGCTTTCAAGTGATAAACCCTCACTGACCCCAATCATCTCATGAACCAACTTCCATGCTTTCACCATAGACCCTGTGCATGGGTTGGGGGGAACCTTTAATAAATTAACCTTCCCACTCAATGCCAAGTAGTCAAGATACAGTGAAGAATTCCTGGATACCTCCATTTTAACCCAGACTGGCTGACTTGCTGGGTCTTTCATTATATCCTGAATGTGAGCCACCTGAGCTGCCACCCAATAGTGTCGGACACTCGGGAGACCCAGACCGCCCCTACCCTAAGGCAACCACAAGAGAGATTTTTTTTTAATCCTAGGTCTCTTATTGTTCCAAAGTAGCTGGGTGATAGCACCTTCAATACTTTTAAAATATTTGAGAGGAATTTTCAGAGACACTGCCTGAAAGAAGTACATAAATTTCAGCAGCACTAACATTTTGATCAGATTCACTCTCCCCATCAAAGTCAATGGCAAAGCCTCCCAAGTTATATAATCATTCTTAATAGCAGATACCAAACACTTCATATTCATAACAACCAGAGAAGAAATTCTAGATGGGATCTGGATACCCAAATATTTCAGAGATTTATGTTGTTGGACCACCGTTTTGGCAACCATGATTGGGCCCCTCTCATTCCCCAGTGGCATCCACTCACACTTGCTCCAATTGATCTTATGACCTGAAATCAGACCTTATCTCTCAAATAGTAAGGTCAACTCTGCCATCAATTTCTGGGGAGATGTTATAAAAAGGAGTATATCATCTGTGAAGAATGATACTACATGTTCCCTTCCTGCCCTCTGAAACCCCTTGATTCGTGGGTTGGATCTAATACTTTGTGCCAAGGCTTCAATTGTAAGTACATATATTAAGGGGGAGAGAGGACAGCCTTGCCTTGTACCTCTTGTTAATGCAAAAGGGGAAGAAATAATATTATTTGTAAGGATCTGGACTTTAAGAGACTTATACAGCACCTCCAGCCACTTCATCATAATTGGACTGAGGCCAATTTTCCACAAGACTGCCATCATAAAGGGCCATTCTACCCTGTAAAAGGCCTTCCCCGCATCTAATGTTAAAAGGCCTCCTGTCCCTCCCCAAGACCACCTATGTATGATATTTAAGACCCGCCTAATGTTGTGTTTGACCTGCCTGCACTTCACAAAACCCCCCTGGTCTGGATGGATAAGCCTGGGGAGAAGGTTTTCCAACCTGTTTGCCAATAATTTAGCCAATATTTTGTAGTATGCATTAAGTAAAGATATTGGGCAGTGGGATGAGCACAGAAAAGGATTCTTCCCCACTTTAGGCAAAACTGTGATAGTGGAGAGGCGTTGTGTGGGGGGGGGGAAGCGCACCCACTTCCAAGGTTTCTTCTATCATTTCCAGCATCAATTGCCCCAACTGGTCCCAGAGCAGTTTGTAAATCTTAGCCGGGATCCCATCAGGACCCTGGGCTTTCCCTCTTTTAACTTTCCATACCACTGCTTTTAATTCATCTTTGGTAATAGGGGAGTCCTGTGCACTCAAATCCTGCTCATCCACTTCAGATAAGTGGACAGCCTTTAAGAAGCCTTCTGGGTTAGCCCCATTTGGGAACTCAGTGGAATACAGATGGGAGTAGTAGGACTTAAAAGTGTCATTCATTTTTTGTTGGTCAAATATAAATTCGTCCCTCTCCGTTTCCACACCCAAAACTGACCTTTCCACTCTCTGTCTTTTCACCATGCTTGCCAGCCACTTCCCACTTTATCCCCTTCAAAACATGTGAAAGATTTAGATAAAATAAGGGCCCTATCTATTTTCTGATTGGAGATATGATTCAGTTCACTTTTTAGCTTTTTTAGTTCCTGTAGATGGGACTTATCCTGCACCACCATTAGCCCCTTTTCTATGTGCTGAATGTGTCTTTCAAGTTCTTGTTCCCTCTGAAGGGTCAACTTTTTCCTGTGTGCCGTATATGAAATGGTATCTCCCCAGATGAATGCTTTAAGCACTTCCCAAACCATCCTTATATCCATGTCCCTCGACCTGTTTACTATAATAAAGTCAGCAACCTGTTGCTTCAGTTGTTGGAGAAATTTTGGATCAACTAAGAGGTTGGGGTCCATACTCCAAAGTGGGTTCGTCTTAGGCTTATCCCTTCCCTCCAATACCACTTGTAGAGGGGCATGATCAGAAATGAGGATTGGACCATGTATTGCCTCTGTTATGTCCCCCAATCTCAATTTAGTCAGAAACAGGTACTCCAACCTGGTGCATATGTTATGGGCATGAGAGAAAAATGAATATTCTCTGGTGGAGGGGTGACTAAATCTCCAGGCTTCTTGCAAGGATCTACCGTCTACCATGTGGTGCAGCATCTTAACACTCTTAGGGGCTAGGCCTCTCCTTATCCCTGAGTGATCTAACTGAGAGTCCCAGTACATATTCATGTCTCCTCCAATAATTATGTCATCAGGGAAGGGTGCCAAAGTGGTCTTCAAATGGGTAAAAAATTCTGGGGAATCGATATTTGGCTCATAAACTGAGACTAGTGTTGTGGGAGAGCCACCCATATTACTTACCACTATGGCATACCGTCACTGGGGGTCCGACACTGTGGAGAGAACTCTGTGGGGGAATCCTGGCCTGATCCAAATTGCAACACCACAGGCCTTAGAGTTGAAGGGAGACATTACCAAAGGTCCCCTCCAAGACTGACACAGCCCCTCTAGTTCATCTCTGGTTGAATGAAGTTCCTGCAAGAAAACAATGTCTTCTTTCATTTTATTTTTAATCTGTATCCACACCCACTTCCTTTTAACTGCAGTTCAAAGCCCATTAAAGTTCCATGTAACCAATGTAATCTTAGCCATAGCTATAGAACATTACAAATCTGCTGGTATGTCCATCCTACCCCTGCACCCATGGTTCGGTATCTCCTGGACTGCTGACAAGTTTTTTGATTTTTTTACCGCACTTTAAAACACAACTATCTATCTTATTCCCCTTAACTGGAAACACATTTATAATTGACTCTATGTGATTATAGAAAATTCCCAACATCCCGCCCCTCCCTTCTATACAAATTAACATCAAAACATACCCCTCATCCCTCTAATGGGAGTCTAACTGTTAAAACTGCCCTCTACTTCTCGTAGATTGAGCATCCATCCCTTGCAATAATTCTATACTATTATTGTTTCAATCATGTTTTATGCTCCCTTTTAACTTAAAATCTTAGTAATGCAGGAACAAGTAGGGAGGTTACCTCACCTCCCCCACTTCCTTAGGGATGTTCTAATAGTGCCTGTTATCCTTTGACATTGGATTATTAACAAACGACATAAGATAAAAATGTTCCCCGTTTTTATTTGAGTTTTCTTGATATTTCCTGCCCCCCTACTGCAGCTTACTTAGGAGCAGGGCATCCCAAAGCCATGGATTTTACAGCATTACCACAATTGTTCATCCTGTGTTAGTGAAGTGAAAACCTCCATGATAGACCCCCTGACATAATAGTAAAATGAAGTGCTTTAAAAATAAGAGTAAATGGTTATTTCTTCACAGCCCATTGTTCCCTTGCTTCTTATTAATGCACTGGTTCCTTCTTAGACCACCAAGTGATATTTTCCACTCCTCAACATGCTACCCACATAATTTTAAACAATGTTACAAAATTAAATTAAATAAGATTCCATATAAGCAATTACCAAATTTCCTTCCAAAGTCCTGAAACTGATTCTCAATGTCACTGCCTCAAACCAAAAACCTCTGGGACTCCAGTCGAGAGGTAGGGGAAGAGGGAGCCCCCAAATCCAGCCCTTATAGGCCCCATTTGGAGTTATGGATTGGAATTTCAGCACCCCCCGACTACCGTATTAAAGTACCTTCAATTATAGACAAAATGTTCAGTCAGGATGCTTTTTGCTTTTCCAGGTCCCTTGCAAATTCCAAAGTAGCTGTCGGATCCATAAAGGCCCTTGTATTTGCTCCCAGGGGTCTTACAATAAATCTAGCCAGGTAGGAGCGTGTAAATGGACACTTTGTTGCGTGCAGCAGCTGGTGGACTTCAGCAAAAGCTTGCCTCTGGGTTTGAAGCAATCGGGAATAGTCTGGATAAATGCTAACTCTTCTCTGCTGCTCCATGATGGTGCCTTTTTTCCTAGCCATGACTAAGACTTGTATTCTGTCCTGGTATCGAAGGAATTTTACTATTACATGCCTGGGTTTCTGGTTTGGTGATGATTTTGGTGCAGGGGATCGGTGACCTCTCTGGATCTCCAAAACCGTGTCCTGAGGGATTTGTAAGGTAACTTTGAACCAGTTTTGTAGAAACTTAATGCAGTACTTTCCCTCCAGGCCCTCTGGGAGGCCAATAATTCTAATATTACAATGCCATTCCCAGTTTTCATGGTCATCAATGCTTTAAATATTCTATTTCTTTAAGTGCTTTAGCCAAATCGGCAGACTGAGTGGAGTTTTTGTCTTCTTGATCGCTTAAGCGCTGCTCCAATTCCCCCAAGCACCTCTCATGCGATTCGACCTGCTCCGATGTGGAATTCATGGCCTGTTGTAAATGCTGAATTTGGGCCGTGACATTGTCAAATCCTGCTTCCATTCTGGTGCCCATGTCATACTTTAAATCTTTTATCAGTCTCTCTAATTGTTGATAGCCCTCTGCCATTGTGTGTTTAGCAGCCGATTCCCAATTAGAGTCTCCGGTGGCTGATTCAGCCAAGTGATGACCTCTTTCTTGTAAGGCTTTTTGAGAGACTTCTGGAGGATGTTCAGGCCTAGCCAGGCCCTTAGCGGATGATTCTCACTCGCTGTTTTAAATTATATTTTCATTTGTTTTTTCCCCGATCTTTGTGCAGACGACCTCAGCACTGAGGAGTGGATTCAATTTTACTATTAAATCAGGTGTTAGAGCAAGTTATCGAGGGGATTACAAGGGATGGTAGCAGAGCTCTCAATTCAAGCTGCCATCTCGCTCTGATGCTAGGCCACGCCCCTTGAGAATCTTTTGAAAGATACAGAATATTACAAAAAGCTAAAAGATGAGGCTACAAGTATCTTAGCAAAAAAAATACTGGGACTGATAGTAACAGCCCAATGAGAGGGCAGTATTTCAGAAGATGAATTTATTTTTATTTGGAATGACACACTAAATATACATACAATATACATCCTCCCAGAGGTACACAGAAGTCTTGTGAACCCCAAGCACATCCCATTGTATCTGGAGTGAAGTCAATCACAGATAACTAAGTTTATTGACTTCTTTTTAAAAACTGTTGTTGAATCACTTCCATCATACTTAAGAGATACAATGCACATGCTCAAAACATTTGACAAATTCAACTTGTAACTGAGTTACCTCTTTCTAGATAGTGATGTGGTGTCATTATATACGTCCATAGGTCATGAGAATGGTGTGCTTGCATGTGTGTATTTTTGTAGTACTTTTACATAACAGCCCATTGCAAGAAAGATTCCTGACTGATTTCCCATTAGAGGTATTAGATTTTGTGTTAACACATAATTATTTTGAATTTAAAGGTGATATTTGGCTCCAAGTTTGCAGGACAGCTACGGGTGCACCAATGGCACAGTCATTTGTGAAAGACCGTGTTTAGTAATGACAACAGCCCACACCTAGGTTACATAAAAAGCTGGTTTTGATATACTGATGATGTGGTCTGCATATGGGATGGTACTGAGAGTGATGCTAAGGAATTTTTCTCATTGTTAAACCAGAATGACATAAATCTTAGATTTACCAGCAGCATGCATAACACTACTCTTAATTTCATAGATATTATCCTTAGTGTTGCAGAAGATTATCATGTAACAACTGTGGCCCAAAGCAAATCCTTTGCAACCAATAACCTTCTCAGGGCTGATAGTGCCTGTCCCAAGAGCCTTGTGTCTTCTATATACTATGGTCAATTTTAAAGAATTAATCGAAACTGTTCCAGGCTAGAAGATTTTGAAATTCAGGCCAAAGATCTCAAGACAACATTTTTATGGATGAGACTACCTTAGAAAATTGACTTATGAAAGTTTGATTGACCGATTGGGCCAAACATCTGGAACCAAAAATCAGAGACAGAAATGTAGAAATACTACTAGGAAGAAAGGACTGTGTTCAGTGCTGACAGCAACTCATACCCAGACCACATAAAATGTTGGTTTTGATATACTGATGAAGTGGACTGTGTGTGGGATGGTAATGAGAGTGATACTAAGGAATTTGTCTCATTATTAAACCAGAATGGCATGCACTTTAGATTTACCAGTAGCATCAGTAACACTAGTCTTAATTTTTTAGACGTGACCCTAAGTGTTACAAAAGATAATCATGTAACAACTAAGACTTACCACAAACCCTCGGCAACCAATAATCTTCTCAGGGCTGACAGTGCCTATCCCAAGAGCTTTGTGTTTTCTATACCCTATAGCCAATTTTTAAATATTAACAATAATTGTTCAAATCAAGAAGATACTGAAATTCAGGCCAAAGATCTCAAGACAAAATTCTGATGAAGAAGGTATGATGAGTCTACCTTTGAAAATTGACTTATTAAAGTTCAAATAACAGATGTGACCAAACTTCTGAAACCAAAAAAACAGAGACAGAAATGCAGAAAATCAATCCATCTCTTTAGAGTACGGTCACCTGAGTGGTAAAATAGGAGGTATAGTATATTTAAACAATATTGGTCCTTCTTTCATAATACCAGTTGTTTGTCTGATGTACTGTAATAGGAGAATGACCAAGGGTCTCCTTCAAAAGGTTTACAAACTTACAAGACAACCTTGTGCACAGACAATTTAAGAGCCCAGCCCAATAACTGAGACTTATGCATAGGCAACCAGAATGCCTAAAAGGAACTTAAATGTGGCCACTTCAGTGTGTGCAATAATTGCCACCAAGAAAAACTCTTGATCTGGTAAATGTAGAAAAGAAGGTAGAGGTCTGGACATTTTTGAACTGGAGTTTAAGCTCTGTGGTATATGCATTAAGGTGTGAGTGTCCTAAATTATACATAGGAATGACAATACACCAATTAAAGGAGAGAATTCAGGAACATGTCTGAAGCATTAAACATACCACAAATCCTGTCCCACTACATTGCATTTTCAAGAAACACGCAATTGTGATCACGAAGCTTTGAGATTTATGGCACTTGAAGCAATTCCTCAGGGGAAATGGGATGGAAACAGATTGACAAAACTTCTGCAAAAAGAAACCTTTTGGATTTTCATACTTCAAAGTCTGAAGCCCCTAAGTCTAAATGAGTGGGACATGAAATGATTTTTAGGCACAGGATAAACTTTGAAAAAATAGGTACTGAGTGTGTAAAGATGTAGTGTTTGATTTAAAATGCGGTACTAGTAACACCCACTGAACTTAAAAGAAAACCAAAACTTTGTTTTAAAAGTTGCGTTATTACTGTTCTGTGCTTTTTTACGTTTATTTATTTTATTTATGGAATTTTGGTAACTGGGTAAGCCCACTGAGACAAAGGGTCCCTTTTTCAACACTTGACACTACACTAATTGTCGCATGCTTTACTTTATTACATGTCAATTTAGCCTGGTTGGGCACTCCTCATGCCAACAGATCCCATTAGCATGCTTTGGAAATTGGGCTTTTTATTTTGAGACATCTGATTGGCTGGTACCCATTCCACATGGGTACATAAACTTTCAATAGATGCCCACCAAATAAAATGTCCTGGCCCAAACCTTTCTCATGCCCAGCCAAGTATCATTGTGCCCAGACTGCACAGCACATTGGCTGTAGCATTGAGCTCATAATTTCAAACTGCCGCTATTTTTGTTTATCACTTAACAAGAGAGTGAGTGACCAGACACCACCCAGAAATTAAAGGGAAAAAAAAATCACAGCACCATAAACAGAAAACAGTTTTTTGAAAAGAGACAAGGAGACACAAATGACTGTCAGATACAGTCATTGTAACTTATGTTCTGTTGGAAGCCACATGTTCCATCACAGCTCTCCTCCAGCTCTGCTCCACCCCACCATGGGGCCCAATATTTCACAACTTCCATCACATACAACCACTTGTTTAGACAAATAAAAATAGGATACCAGTATTGTTGGCATTACCAGCATCACTTCATCTCTCCCACTATGTTCCACTCCTGATTTGTTTTTCAACACCCTGTCTTATTTCCAGCATCGCTTCGGATATTCCTCTCCCTACCAACTTCAGCTGCCATACGGATCGCCTCCATTGGCAGGTAGGCAATTGCTAGATGAAAGAGTGCTGGGTGTGGGTGTGGGGTAATATCCTTTGCCTTCATGGTTTTCGCTCCTCATGGAGACAAAGAAAATGGGGAGAGAGCAGCTTGACTGCAAAACTGCAAACTAACAAGAGCAACAGAAAGAGCACTAGCTCTGGTACCACAATTGTGTGTGAAAGCAGATACCACTTCTGTTATACTCTGTAGCACTCTCTCTCTCTCTCTCATCCTCTTATTCAGTTCATTCACCCTATATGCACTAAAGTTATTCTTCCACAAGCCAGTAAAAATAAAATGGCACACTACCTCACTCCCGCTGTTCCCAATAGCCTGCAAATCTTTTTAAAAGTGGTGTGTGTGTGTGTGTGTGTGTGTGTGTGTGTGTGTGTGTGAACTGACTTGCATTTTATATTTTTCAGCAGTTTCACTTTTTCCTGCAAGCTCAAGCTACTTCTCTGCATACTCCATAGCAACCAGAAACAGTATAAAAAAGGCTCAACTGCAGTGCTTGGGTAAAAAAAAAACATAAACCTTACAGTAATAGCAGGAGCATTAAAAAGCTGTCACATCCCAAATTTTCTTAATCTGAACAAATCACTGCAGTGGCTTTGACTGGCCCTACTCAAAAGTTTCTTCTGGTTCTGATGCTGCAGCCACCGTATCAAACTGCACAGCACAAATAGTTACAATTGTTGCATGAATAAATTAATTAAAAAAAATAAAATAAAACAGAAGCCCTGTTTGAGTGTGTGTGTGTGTGTGTGTGTGTGTGGTGGTGGTGGGGGGGTAACCATGACACCTAGATCAAAAGTCAGAAATACAGAGGCTAGAGTACAACAAAAGTCCCTACCTCACACACAAAAAAAAAAAACATTTTAATGCAGGCAGGGGAACTAATTTATTACAAAAATGTATAATAAACAATTTTTTTATATGCATTATTTTGTTAAACTATTTTCTTTACAGTGCCCATTTTCTAAGTGCAATAATACCCTCTGGGGTGGGAAGTATTTTGGAATACCAAATCTTCCAGGGGCTATAAGGCCTTCTACCTGTGGCGATGGGTCTCATTACACCCCTGGATGGTCCAGTATTCCTCAATACCATCCACTTTATTGGGTATAAATGCTTACATTTGACATGCTAGCAGGGAGATTGCAACATAAGAATTATTAGCTTTCCAAGTACCTGTGACCTCTACAGATCAGTAACTATACAGCTGTAATCACTATAGTCAGAAAGGATGTGCCAAAAATGCCTTAAGCTGATTTCTCTTAAACCCTTTTTGTAACTTGCATATGTGTGTATGTATATATATATATGTGTGTGTATATATATATATATATGTATATATTGCACAAAAACTTCCCTTTTACATGAACCCATTGGAACGTGGGCCCTACTCCCCCTATAGCCACTTACTGGTAGCGCAACAGCATGTCATGCTTTAACTTCATATCCATTTCTTATCATGATGTCAGCACTGTAAGAGGTTCAAAGGGGGTGTTTTCAACTATGGAGCCCACTCCATGATAGAGATCTAGCCAAGCAAAGCACCAGGGCATCCACTGGTGTTGCCTCTCTTCACTTTGCATCCACCAGCATATCTTCATATCTCCAATCAGTGTTAATAAACACCAGTGAGCATTGTATCAGCCAGTATGCCATGATTTGTTGGTGTGTGAAACTTTGCTTATCCTTATTTTCTCCTCACAGTGGGTGTGCTGTATCCTGGACTTCTTCTCGTATGTAAACAAGATCTGTAAAATTACACATATCCACATAATTCAAGGCATCATGGGAAGCATGTGCAAATCACCATGAAATAACTCATACTGATTCTGCTTTAAGCAAGAGTGCATGGTGCCAAATAGAAAGCAGAAGACACAGATAACCGTAAACAACAATTTTGTTCTCTGTATGGGATACCTGGTAAAACATTTTCAAATAAATAAATCTCAATGCCAAGATAAAAACACATGCCAAGTTGTACATGGTTGACAGCATATTATTTTTATAGTATATGGTTTTTGCTAATTTGGTTAACAAATTGCCATTATTCCCCTCAACCTCTAGGATAAACTGTATTGTCTGCAAAAGCAAGACCAATTAGAGGTTACTTGAAGGGGCAATGCAATATTTGTGACACCATTAAAGTGACTGAAGGTACTGTAGCAGATGAAGGTATGGAAGTCTACAAATGGCACAAATCCTAATTAAGTAAATCGAAATGAAACCAAAATTCAGAAATATTCAAAAAAAACAATTTTCCTAAAAATTTTGTTTTAAGGACAGGCTACAGTGAGTGTAACCTTACAGGTTCCCTTAATAAGGTTAAGTGCATTGAAAAGCATACTTTGTTAACCTGTAAAGGTAAAAATAAGGAAAGTGAGAAGTGGTAATATTTGTGACTGAATTTAACAATCTGGATGGTAGAGTGAAAAGTAGTAGAAGTAGTAAATTCATTTATGACACCCTTTCCTAAAGGCCTAGGGCACTGTACAGGAATAGACAGGCAATTACAAAACAGTATAATTAATAAATAAATAAATAAATAAATAAATAAATAAAAAAGATAAACAACTTAAAATAAGCACAAAGATAATATATAAAATGTCAGGCATTACAGTTAGAATTAGAACAGTAGATGAAACAAGGGAATGCCCAGAGACTAGTTTTGGTTCCCAAAAGCCTGTCTAAACAGGTAAGTCTTTAACCCTTAAATGCCTTCACTGAAGGGGCCTTCCTCAGTACCATAAGCAAGGCATTCCACAATATAGGGCTAGCAACCTCAAATGTACAGTCCATGGTGGATTTAAGCCAGGCCCTTGGAACTGAGAGGGGACTCTCCTCAGAGGAACAAAGGGAATGTGGTGAAGGGAATGTGAAAACCAGACAGACCTGAGAATATCTGCTAGGTAGTCAAGGCCCAACCCATATGAGGCTTTATAGGTTAGTAAACCAACCTTGAAATGAACCCATCACTTCACAAGCAGTCAGTGCAGATCACGCATAGTGGTGGGCGAAGTGGGCTCAATTAGCTCCATGAAGTGATTCATGGAGTGAAGGCGAATTTGCGGAGTACTCAGCAATGCGAAGCGGAGTAATTCGCCTTATAATAGGTAACACAAAGTCCATTGAAAACAATGACTTCATATTACTCCACCTTCTAAGACCACTACTCCACCAATTTTAAAGGTGAAGTGTATTGAAAACAATGTACTTCACCTCACTTCACCTTGTTTTTAAGCTCCAAAGATGAATTTTGCAGTGATTCATGGGATTTCAGGTCACATGGGCTCTATATTGTTCTGCACAGCCTCAGTTCGGGGTAGTGTGTGTAGGAATCTAAAGGAGACAGTGTGCTCTGAGAGCTGTCTGTGATTCAAACTTTTTAAAAGCTGTTAAAAAGCCTTTTTTAGTAAAGTTTTTGGCTCAAACTTTAGTTCATTGATTGTAGGAAACCCTCCTGTGCTCATATCATAGACCGTTTATTGTTTGTGTGTGGATTTTAAATGTTAATGTACAACATTGAGTGTGTAGTAAGAGACAGTGAAAGTGTGCTTTGGGGGAGGGGCGTATCTGTGGTGTAGGTGTGGATTTAAGTTGGAGAAATAGGGAGTTCTTTGTTTCTTGGTTATATTTTTGTCATATAACTGACTGTGTTAATGTACACACAGTAATATTGTCAGTAAGTGTTGACTTTTTTCGCTGAATGTGTGTTGTGTGGATCTGGTGCAGCAGTTCATAATTTCAGGTTGTTTACAATATGTGTTATATTACTGAAGTTTTAATTTGCTACTCATTATTTGTAGACAAATTGTGTATATGTGTGTGTGTGTGTGTGTGTGTGTGTGTGTGTGAGTGTGTGCAGTGCGTGATGTCAAATAATATGTCTTTTATTGTGCCACAGTGTAATTGCAGGAGCAGCAGTGTGAACCTGTTATCCACTGCAGCTGCATGATTTTGTACTGCCATTGTGGTATATTTTCTTTGGTTTGCTGCTTGCACTGCCATAAAAATCTGCAGTCAGTGCTCCCCTCTCCAATCAGCAAAAGTAATTATTTTCCAGATTGGGTTGTTTGTGACTTCGGCACCATTCGTCTGTTAAGGTGGTGTTGAACTTGTGAATTTGTGTCTGTATCTGCTGCTGAAGCCACAATTGTTTTTTTGGCTTCACATCCCAGCATCCCCCCCCCCAGAGTGAACATTCCAAAATCTAAATTTGTTTAGAATATTGTTGTTGATACCCCAAAATGCCCACAGAGATGTGCAAGCAAAGCTGTTTCTCACCATGACACTGCTGCCAGTGGTAAGATTGTCTGTGGGCGTGGTAGTACGTAGATGCAGAAATGCATTGCTTATGTGAGAAAAGGTATTCCTTCTGCAATGTTTTTTACAGCCCAATCAGTAGCTTCACTCATAGTTGAAGGGGATGATGTAGTCCCAGCCGGTGTGTTAGTGCAGTTGCTGGTGGTGGTATGAGTATTGTTGCCTCAAGTTCCACTTCTGACCAGTGTACCATGTCCAAAAATATAGTGGAGTGTGAAGCAGTGTGAGTGAATGAGTGGCAGTGTAGATGATGTCATACTTCTTAGTAACATCCCAGTAACTGAACATGAGGATTCTGATAATCATGTCAATGATAGAATATAATGTGACATTTCTTCCACCTCGTTTCAGGTCACACATTTTCCATGCAGTGATTCAGTGTGGTGAAAAAATATCAGGTGATGGTGTTGTTGATGATGATGATGAATCTGATGATGATGATGTTGCTGTGGTTGCAACATGTAGTCCACATGCCAGCATCTAAGCAGAAGATGTGGATGAGGGTGATGTTGATGAATATGATGGTGATGTAATTGACCCCAGTTGGGAACCAAAGAAAAATAAATTCAAGGTGGCTGTGTCTTGGTCTGTTTGCATTAATCCCCCCCCCTATAAAAACTTGTGATTTACCAGTTTTAGTTGATGGTGATGACGATGACCCAGTAATAATGATAGGTAGTCATGGTGGTCAGTTGCAGTCCAAGTGTGTTCTGCCCAAAAAATCACATAGCACCCCCCACGCACACACTTCATGGCTTAAAAGAAAGGAGTCATATAAGCAGCATCAGGGACATGTTAAAAGTAAAACATCACAATCCCTTGTTTGGGATTTTTTGTGTGCAAGATGCAAATGATGAGTCAGTTGCAATCTGCCAGGTTTGCCATGTGCGTGTGAGTTGAGGTAAAAAGGGGAGCCATCTGGGCACAGGAGGACAGCATACGCATCTTAAGAACAGACACATGACAATGTGGACCCAGCACAAGATGGCAGCTAATACCAAATAGGGCGTTCTCCCTTGTCCTCAACCATTATGAGCATGTTATCCCCTTCCATGAGTGTTAAGTCCAGTAGGAAGTTAAATGTGTGCAGTAGTGATGAAATAAGAGCAGAAGATTACTACAGGCATGATGAGGTGGAGGAGCATAATGATTTTGAAAGTTGTCCAGTGCTGGTGAGAGTAGCAGTTTTGGTAGTGGTGGTGGTGGTGGTGGTGAATGCAGTATGCCTAGTGCAAGTGGTACATCAACCCTGGTTGGTAAATGTGGCAAAATAACTGCATTTGTGTGTTTGTCATCAACACCTGTGCAACCGTCTTCATCAAACGTCCACACTCCACCCCCTGCCTTTCACAGAGCAGAACCATTTGTCATCACACCACGTGTAAGACATTTAAGTCAGCCCACATTACAGAGTGTTTTTGCACATAAGCTGAAGTACCCACCCAATCATACAGTGTCACGTGGACTTAGTGCTGCTGTAGCTGAAATGCTGGCAGTTGATCTTTTGCCCTTCTCCTTTGTGGAGAATTCTGGGTTCCGGTGGTTTGCTACATGTGCCTGTCAAAAATGGAAAGTCCCATTCAGGATATGCTTTTCGACCCGTGCTGTCCCCAAGTTGTAGAGTACTGTGTCCGACTCAGTAAGACATACCCTTTAACATTCCTCCTCCTCTCCATTCATCGATTTAAGTATGGCTATTTGGATAAGTGGCAAAACAGCGGGGGAGTTCATATTTGTGTATAATTCCACAGTGGGTGCATGTGCCGGGGGTGGTTTGTGCTGTTGGTAGTGTGGATAATCAGTGCAGTATGGAGTATCGTGGTTGCAATCTTCCAGGAATTTGGCAGCATGCAACAATTGCTTTGCACAATGTGACCTGTTCACACACTGGGGGAAAACATATTGGACATGGTACTGACTGAAATTGACAAGTGGCTGAACCCTCTGTCCCTGAGAGCTGGGCTCATAGTAAGTGACAATGGCTCAAATGTGGTGAAATGCAACACGAATGGTGGCTTTTTTCGTATTCCATGCATGGCACACTGTTTAAATCTTGTGCAGGAGTTTCTGCAGCACCCTGATGTAAAGGAATTGCTGACAGTTGCATGCCATATCTGTTCTCACTTTTCACGATCTGCAAAAGACCATGATCAACTTTGGCAGTTGCGGATGTGAAACAGCCTCCTTCAGCACCGCTTGAAGCCTGGACGTTGTCACCAAGTGGAACTCCACTTTATACATGGCAGAGAGGTTATATGAACAATACAATGCTATCTCAGAATATCTTGTGATTCACACTAGCCGTGACAGTTCCGGGGCCTCCATGTCTATGACGACTGAACAGTGGCACCTTATGGACTCTGTAATAACAATTTTGTGGCCTTTTGAACATGCAACACAAGTAGTGAGTGGTGAGTCTGCCTCCATTAGCCAATCAATTCCACTGCTGTGGGTGCCGAGGCAGACAATGGTGAATGTACAGCAGAGCCTTGATGTTGCCGGAGACAGTGCTAGCAGTATGTTGCTGAAACGCATGCTGGCAGTATTCGACTACAATCGTCACATCTTGAGCATTCAGCATAGTGACAGCTTTGCAATAGCAACAATGCTGAACCCACAGTACAAACATGGAATTGCCTCAGTACTGGAGGGAGGGCCTGAACAGGTAAAAAATATGAGTGGGCAACTGGTGCACTAGGTTCATGGGGCACAGATGTCACATGCCAAGATCAGCAAACCTCAGCAGCATAATCAGGATGAAGGTGCACCTGGAGGAGAATCAAGCATATCCTGTAAGGAGAAGGGGACTGCAGTTCCAGTTGGTCTGTCATCCAAAGAGGTTGGCGTCAAACCACTTTGGGAGGCTTTGTCCCAAGTGGGGATTTGTGAAATAAATGATTCCAGAGAACAGGATGATTCATCAACCACTGGGCTTAGTGCGGTACAGAGAATGGCTGAGTCATATTTGTCTGAAAACAGGCATCTGTCAATAACTGATGACCCTCTGTTATTCTGGAGCTTAAAGGTCAGTAAATGGCCAGAGCTGACTTCAGTGGCTCTGAAGTAGCTGACATGCCCACCCTCGAGTGTAAGTGTTGAAAGGGTATTCAGCTCAGCAGGTGCAATGGTTAGGAATCGACAGACAAACCTCTCTCCTGTAAATGTTAGTTTGCTAACATTCATAAAAATGAATGAGATGCACATACCAGCAAAGACTGCATCTTCAGTTTCATACCCCGGCCTAGTCATGGTTTTGGTGATGTAGAAATGGACCATCCTGGTGGCACTGGCAGTAGCAGCATGAAGTGGCCTACCACTGACATAGATGATGACACAACGGAGAAAGAATTTCCAAGTGTTCAGACTTCAGACATAGATGACTGTAAGGGCAGCTTTCTTTATGAGGATGATGATGAGGTTAATGTTGGCTGGGTTTAACTGAAGTTGTTATAAGGCTGTGACATTTGCTGTATGATTCCTTTTCTTTTTCATACTGTTCAATGAGTGCCCCACTTAGAGTGTGACTCAAATTCCATATGTCATGTCACATTTGTAACGGAGAGCACAATATATCCTTGCCCCGGTACCACCACCATAAGACCGCTGTTAGCCACTGCCACCACTGATAATGACTTTGTGTAGCACTGTGGACAACCACCATAAGACCGCTGTTAGCTACTGCCACCACAGGGAATGACTCTGTGTGCCCCCCCGGACCACCACCATAAGCTTGCTGGTTGCCACTGCCACCACCACCAGATGCAGGAAGATGTCAGAGGGAATGTCATCATGTGCCACAGCTATGACCACCAGCACCCACCACCAGTGTCATTCTGACAATGTTTTCCCATTACATTGACCATGTCAAGGCAGAGGGAGTCAAACAGGAGACCACATCCATAAGCCACAAGCACAAGGCTTCTTAATATTAAAACTATAGTGTGAGTATGTGTACTAATATTTTTTATGCTATTCAACTTTCTTTAGCTGTATGTTTTGTTTTCTGTTGCTTTTCTAAGCTGCAATGGTCAAACACATACTGTAAACTTCATTTGTTTTTTTACAAGTTAACAACAAACAACTGTCTTTTGCTGAAAGTTGGTATCAATGGTACAGCAGCAGTACCATATACAGGAACCTATGGTATATCCATTTCAGATCCATACTGATACGTATATATATTTCATTTCATCTGTTAATTTTTTTAAAAGAGTGCAACAAATCTGATTGAGGATTCATAAACTAGGTGACGTGTATGTCACAAAAACTATTTCTGCAACATAACATGCACTGTATTCCAAACTTGCAGCCGTGCAGCCATGACAGTGTTGTAGAAGTTGGACACAGATTGTGTCACTTGACAAGATGTGGTTTTGAAATGTAACTTGAGTTGAGAACCAGGGACACTGGCACAGTGTATTTGTTGCACAGCTTGGTACTAAATTAAGTTGTGATTGATCTGCTGATTGAAGTGTGACAGCTTTCTATCTGTGTTAATAATCCAGATACCCGTGGAACAGCCACGGCTTAAACATAATGTGTTACTGCTGCAATCAAGTTGTAATAAGTCCTTCATTTCTTTTTTAGGAAATTTCCAGATGCTTTGTTGTGGCATAGTTGCATTATCCAAAGAAGTTCTTCAACATCACCCCCCTTCCCAGGCTGGGGCAGACATACAACATGCAGAAGTCATTCAATCGATGACCATGACCATCATTCATTACCAACCAGACTTGAGTAGGACGCAGATGAAATCTGTGAAGAAGTAACCAAATATGAAACCATTAATGACACCAACCTGCAAATATGCCCCCCCCAAAAAAAAATACTTAACTTCATTGGCTTGAGAGTATTCCATTTCCAATTTAAACACAAAATGTTCTCATCAAGCACTGGAATGTGCACACCAACAGTATCTGTGACCTGTGATACAAAACAATGCAATGAGTACATGTCTATATATGTCATAAATAATAATAATAATACATTTATAAGGCATCCTATACATAACCAAGGTGCCTAATAATTTTAAAAACAGATCAAACATCAATACAGCAATACAATTAACATTAAAATAACAATATACCATTTATCAAAAAGGAAGATTAGTCACTGAATGCCTGGTGCCACAAAAAAGTTTTTAAAGCTTGCTTGAATCACTCCATAGTTGTGTTCTCACCCCCAAATGATTTCAAGCACATTCTTGGAATCTCTTGCAACCCTTCATCGGCCGAGCGGAATGATTGTCCAGGGCAGTAAGGAACCAGGAGCTCTTTCAGGTAATCCAAGCCCAGTCCGGGTAGGGCTTTAAAAGTAAGCAAACTGACTTTGAAGGTGATCCACCACTGTACTGGCAGCCAGTGCAGTTCTTAAAGCACTGGTGAAATATGACAGGACTGAACAGATCCCATCAAAAGCCAGGCTGCCGCGTTCTGCACCAGCTACAGTCAGTGGATTTCCACCCCAGTAAGCCCTAGGTAAAGGGAGTTGCAATAATCAAAGCGCGAGGACACAAAGGCATGGACCAAAGTAGGAAGGTCACCAGACGGAACCAGATGCCTAATTCTGGTGATATTCCTAAGGTGATAAAAGGAAGATTTGATGACAGCCCACACCTGCTAATGCAGGGTCAGCCCTTCATCAAAAATTATCCCCAGGCAATGCACCCGTACAGAGGTCGGGAGTGAAATGCCACCAAGAAAAAGTCCCGAGGGTGAACCAACCCCCATATGGCAACCTGGGTCCACAACCAGCACCTCAGTTTTTTCCAAGTTCAACTTCAGCCAGCTGGAATCCATCCATATATATAAACTCATCAAGGCTACTATTAGTGTACAGACAAAGTGCACCCTTCCATCTGGTTGAGGTGATCGCATCGTATTTGCAGGGATCACAGCACACTTTGGACCAGCAACAGTTCTCTCATGGTCATCATTACTGATGGGATTTTGCATGTGATGAAACGCTCCCATTTCACTTCGTTAGCATGTGTCAATTTTCTGGACACAAGACAGATGCATTTTGGGGATGCAGAAAAATTCTTGGGACTCTGTGTAACCACTGCGCGCATGAGTGACTGTGCAATAAATTCTGGGGGACTTTGCATGTGGTACAACAATCCCATTTCACTTTGTTAGCACTTGTCAATTTTCTGGCCACAAGACAGATGCATTTTGGGGATGCAGAAACATTCTGGGCACTCTGTGTGACCACAGCGCACATGAATGACTGCGCAATAAATTCTGAGGGACTTTGCATTTGGTGTAGCGATCCCATTTCACTTTGTTAGCACTTGTCAATTTTCTGGACACAAGACAGATGCATTTTGTGTGTTGTGATTGTGATCACATAATGTCATACTTAAATTATAAATTAAAGCAGCATTGCAACAATGTGGTGACAATTTTGACCTATACTTTTTTATGCTATTTTACATGGCCAGCCACTAGTTACCTCTTGACTTGTATGATATAATCTGTATCTCTTTACTAGGTTTTTATCACTATCTGCAGCTGTTTTTGAATAAATATTTTTATGTGAGGCCATAAAGCACTGTCTGCTGCATAATTGTTGATCTTACAACAGAAGTAATATACAACAACTGATGGGCAGAACTTGGGTGGCTCTTCAGAATGGGAAGTCTTCCGTGACCAAGTTTAACGAAATTAAGAGCATTTTTGCCAGAAAAGCATTGCACTATGTAAGGACATGTGAAGCAAGAAAGATTCCCCTGGAGGTAAGGCACCCGTATATTGGGTGCAATACCATAACTATGTAACTTGGTGAATCTCTTTAAAGCAGGAGTGCAACAATCTGTTGAAAATTTTGACCTATACTTTTTTATGCTATTTTACATTGCCACTTTACTTACATCCTGACTTGTATGATACTATTTTTTCTAGTATTTGAGTCTGCTTTACTATTTTTTGTCATGTCTGAAATAATAAAAGGAGCACTCTTTTTAATACGGTGAGGAACAGGTCTTTGTCAGTATTTTCCACTGCTTTTCTCCACCAGTTGTTATATATCACTTCTGTTGTAAAGTTAATAGTTATGCAGCAAGCAGTGTTTCATGACTTCACAGAACAATATTTATTCAAAAACAGCTGCAAATAGTGATAAAAACCTGGTCAGAACAATATTTAAAGGCCTGCTCCTATTTTTTCAGTATTGAGAAAAAGTAGTGCAGTAGACACAACACACAAATTGTGAAAAGAAGGGTATCATACAAGTCATGAGGTAACTAGTGGCTGGCAATATAAATAGCATAAAAAGTATAGGTCAAAATTGTCACCACATTGTTGCACTGCTGCTTTAATTTATAATATAAGTATGATATTATGTGCTCACAATCACAACACACAAAATGCATATGTCTGGTTTCCAGAAAATTGACAAGTGCTAACAAAGTGAAATGGGAGTGTTACACCACATGCAAAGTCCCATCAGAAATGATGACCATGAGAGAACTGTTGCTGGTCCAAAGTGTGCTGCGATTCCCGCAAATGTGATGCCGTCACCTCAACCAGATGGAAGGGTGCACTTTGTCTGTACACTAATAGTAGCCTTGGTGAGTTGAAATATATATATATATATATATATTTGTATTTTGTAGGTGTGGGGTTGACATATATTGACATGTACTCATTGTATTGTTTTGTATCACATGTCACAGATACTGTTGGTGTGCACATTCCAGTGCTGGATGAGAACATTTTGAGTTTAAATGTGAAATGGAAATCTCTCAAGCCAATGAAGGTAAGTATTTTTTTTTTTTGGGGGGAGCACATTTGCAGGTTGGTCTCACTAATAGTTTCTTATTTGGTTACTTCTTCACAGATGTCATCTGCATCCTTCTCGAGTCTGGTTGGTAATGATGGTCATGGTCATCGATTGAAATGACATCTGTGTGTTGCTTGTCTGCCCCAGCCTGGGGGGGGAGGCTGATGTTGAAGCACATCTTTAGATAAGGCAACTAAGCTACAACAAAGCATCTGGAAGTTTCCTAAAAAAAGAAATGAAGGACTTATTACAACTTGATTGCAGCAGTAACACATTATGTTTAAGCCGTGGCTGTTCCATGGGTATTTGGATTATTAACACAGAAAGTAAGCTGTCACACTGTAATCAGCAGATCAATCACAACTAAATTTAGTACCAGGCTGTGTACCAAATACACTGTGCCAGTGTCCCTGGTTCTCAACTCAAGTTACATTTCAAAACCACATCTTGTCAAGTAACACAACCTGTGTCCAAGTTTTTCAACACTGTCATGGCTGCACAGCTGCAAGTTTGGAATATAGTGTATGATATCTTGCAGAAATAGTTTTTGTGACGTACACATGTCAACTAGTTTATGAATCCTCCTCAGTCAAATTTTTTGCACTCTTTTAAAATAAATGAACCGATGAAATAAGATATATACACTTACCAGTATGGATTTGAAATGGATATTCCATAGGTTCCTGTGCAAGGTATTGCCGCAGTACCATTGATACCGACTTCAGTGAAGGGGAGTTGTTTTATGTTAACCTGTAAAAAAACAAAATAAGTTTACTGTATGTGTTTGATCATTGCAGCTCAGAAAAGGAACAGAAAACAAAACACACAGCTAAAGGAAGTTGAATAGCATAAAAAGCATTAGTACACATACTCACATTATAGTTTTAATATTAAGAAGCCTTGTGCCTGTAGCTGATAGATGTGGCCACCTGTTCAATTCCCTCTGCCTTGACATGGTCAATATAATGGAAAACTTTGTCAGAATGACACTGGTGGTGGGTGCTGGTGGTCATTGCTGCAGCACATAATAAGATTCCCTCTGACATCTTCCTGCATCTGGTGGTGGTGGCAGTGGCTAACAGTGTCATGGTGGTGATATGGGGGGCACACAAAGTCATTCCCTGTGGTGGCAGTGGCTAACAGCGGTGGTGGTGGTAGTCCAGGGGGGCACAAAAAGTAATTCCCTGCAGTGGTAGTGGCTAACAGAGGTCATGGTGGTGGTCCGGGAGCACACAAAGTCATTTCCTGTGGTGGCAGTGGCTAACAGCGGACATGCTGGTGGTAGTGGTCCGGGGGGGCACGCAAAGTCATCCCTGTGGTGGCAGTGGCTAACAGCATTAGTGGTGGTAGTCGGGGGGGGACACACAAAGTCATTCCCTGTGGTGGCAGTGGCAAACAGCAGTCTTATGGTGGTGGTACAGAGGCAAGGATATATTGTGCTCTCTGTTACAAATGTGACATGACATATGGAATTTGAATTACACTGTAAGTGTGACACTTATTGAGCTGTATGAAAAAGAAAACATGCATCATACAGCAAATGTCACAGCCTTTTAAAAACTTCAGCTTAAACCAGCCAACATTAACCTCATTATCATCATCCTCATAAAGAAAGCTGCCCTCACAGTCATCTATGTCTAAAGTCTGACAACTGGGAAATTCTTTCTCTATTGTGTCATCATTTACGTCCATGGTTGGCCATTTCCTGCTGCTACTGCCAGTGCCAACTGAATGGTCCATTTCTACATCACCAAAACCATGACTAGGCCGGGGTACAAATATTGAGGTTGCAGTCTGTGCTGGTATGTGCCTCTCATTCATTTTTATGAATGTTAGCAACCCAACATTTGCAGGAGAGAGGTTTACCCGACAACCCCTAACTATTGCACCTGCTGAGCTGAATACCCTCTTGACATTTACACTGAAGGGTGGGCATGTCAGCTACTTCAGTGCCACTGTAGTCAGCTCTGGCCATACACTGACCTTTCCACGCCAGTATAAAAGAGGATCATTGGTTTTTGACAAATGCCGGTTTTCAGACAAATACAACCCAACCATTCTCTGTACTACACCAAGTCTAGTGGTTGATGCATTATCCTGTTCTCTGGAATCATTTATTTCATAAATCCCCACTTGGGACAAAGCCTCATAAAGTGGGTTGACACCAAGCACTTTGGATGACAGACCACCTGGAACTGCAATCCCCATCCCCTTACAGCATATGCTTGTACTCCTCCAGCCTGATTATGTTGCTGAGGTTTGCTGACCTTTGCACATGACTTCTGTGCTCCATGAATCAAGCGCATCAGTTGCCCTCTGACATTTTTTACCTGTTCAGGCCTGCCCTCCAGTACTGAGGCAATTTCACGTTTGTATTATAGGTCTGGCATTGTTGCTATTACAAAGTTGTCACTACACTGAATGCTCAAGATGTGACAATTCTGGTCGAATACTGTCAGCAAGTGTTTCAGCAACATACTGCTAGCACTGTATCCGGCAACATCAAGGCCATGTTGTACATTCACCAGTGTCTGCCTCAGCACCCACAGCAGTGGAATTGATTGGCTAATGGAGGCAGACTCACCACTCACTGCCTGTGTGACAAGTTCAAAAGGTCGCAAAATTGTTATTACAGACTCCATGAGGCGCCACTATCCAGTCGTCATAGACTTGGAGGCCCTGGAACTGTCACAGCTAGTGTGCATCACAAGATATTCTGAGATGGCTTTGTATTGTTCATACAACCTCTCTGCCATGTATAAAGTGGAGTTACACTGGGTGACAACTTCCAGCTTCAAGTGGTGCTGAGGGAGGCTGTTTCGCATCTGCAACTGCTGAAGTTAGTCACGGGTCTTTGTGGATCATGAAAAGTGAAAACAGATACGGCGTGGAATTGTCACCATTTCCTTTACATCAGGGTGCTGCAGAAACTCCTGCACCACAAGATTTAAACAGTGGGCCATGCATGGAACACAAAAAAGCCACCATTCATGATGCATTTCAGCACATTTGACCCATTGTCACTTACTATGAGCCCAGCTCTCAGGGACAGGGGGTTGAGCCACTTGTCAATTTCAGTCAGTACCATGTCCAACATGTTTTCACCAGTGTGTGAACAGGTCACATTGTGCATAGCAATCTTTGCATGCTGTCGAATTCCTGGAAGATTGCTACCACAACACTCCACCTTACTGCACTGACTTTTCACACCACCAACAGCAAAAACAACCCCTGGCACTTGCGCCCAGTGTTCAGTTATACACAACTGTGAACTCCCCACTGTTTTGTCACTTGTCCACATATCCATACTTAAATGGATGAATGGAGAGGAGGAATGTTGAAGGGAATGTTTTACTGAGTCGGACACAGTATGGTACAACTCGGGGACAGCACGGGTCGAAAAGTATGTCCTGGATGGACTTTCCATTTTGGACAGGCACATGCAGCAAACTGCTAGAACCCAGAATTCTCCATAAAGGAGAAGGGCAAAAGATCAATTGCCAGCATTTCAGCTACAGCAGCATTAAGTTCACGTGACACTGTATGATTGGGTGGGTACTTCAGCTTATGCACAAAAACACTCTGTAATGTAGGACGACTTAAACGTTTTATATGGGGTGTGATGACAAATGGTTCTGCTCTGCGAATGGCAGGGGGTGGCGTGTGGATGTTTAATGAAGACAGTTGCACAGGTGATGATGACAAGCCAACAAATGTGTTTATTTTGCCACATTTACCAACTGGGGTTGATGTACCACTTGCAATAGAAATACTGCATTCACCACCACCACCAAAACTGCTACACTCACCAGCACTGGACAACATTTCAAAATCACTATGCTCCTCCACCTCATCATGCCTGTTATAATCCTCTACTCTTATTTCATGACTACTGCACACATTTAATTTCCTACTTGATTTAACAGTCATGGAAGGGGATAACATGCTCGATATGGTTGATGACAAGGGTGAACGTCCCACTGTGGTATTAACTGCCATCTTGTGCTGGGTCAACAGCGACATGTGCCCATTCTTAAGATGCGTATGCTGTCCTCCTGTACCCAGATTGCTCCCCTTTTTACCTCGACTCGCAGGCACATGGCAAACCTGGAAGATTGCAACTGAATCATCATTTGCATCTTGCACAAAAAAATCCCAAACAAGGGATTGTGATGGTCTACATTTAACATGTCCCTGATGCTGCTTACTGGACTCCATTCGTTTAAGCCATGAAGTGGGGAGTGTGCTACATGATTTTTTGGGCAGAGCACACTTGGACTGCAACTGACCACCACGACTACCTATCATTATTACTGGGTCATCATCATCATCATCATCATCAACTGAAATTGGTAAATCACAAGTTTTTATGGGGAGGGGATTAATTCAAACAGACTCAGACACAGCCACCTTGAATTTCTTTTTCTCTGGTTCCCAACTGGGGTCAATTACATCATCATCATCATCACCATCATATTCATCAGCATCACCCACATCCACATCTTCTGCTTGGATGCTGGCATATGGACTGCATGTTGCAACCACAACAACATCATCATCATCATCAACACCACCATCACCTGATATTTTTTCACCACACTGTGTATCACTGCATGGAAAATGCCTGACCTGAAACGCGGTGGAACAAATGTTACATTGCATGCTATCGTTGTCATGATTATCAGAATCCTCATGTTCAGTTACTGGGATATTACTAGGAAGTATGACATCATCTACACTGCCACTCACTTGAACTGCTTCACACTCCACTATATTTTTGAACATGGTACACTGGTCAGAAGTGGAACTTGAGGCAGCAATACTCATACCACCACCAGCAATTGCACTAACACCACCGGCTGGGACAACATTATCTCCTCCAGCTATGAGTGAAGCTACTGATTGGGCTGTAAAAAACATTCCAGGAGAAATACCTTTCCTCACATCAGTAATGCACTTCTGCATCTGCGTATTACCGCACCCAGAGACAATCTTACCACTGTCAGCAGTACCATGGTGAGAAACAGCTTTGCTTGCACATCTCTTTGTGGGCATTTTGGGGGATCAACAACAATATTCTAAACAAATTCAGATTTTGGAACGATCACTCTGGGTTGGGGGGGACAATGGATGTGAAGCCGAAAAAACAACTTGACTTCAGCATCAGATATGGATGCAAATATACAAGTTCAACAACACCTTAACTAACCAGTGGTGCTGAAGTCACAAACAATCCAATCTGGAAAATAATTCCTTTTGCCGATGGGGGGGGTAGCACTGGCTGTAAATTTTTACGGCAGTGTAAGCAGTAAAACTAAGAAAAGATACCACAATGGCAGTACAAGATCTCACAGCTGCAGTGGATAGTAGGTTCACACTGCTGCACCTGCAATTGCACTGTGGCACAATAAAAGGTGTATTATTTGATGTCACACACTGCACACACACTCACACTCACACACACAAGCAATTTGGCTACAAGTAATGCATAGCAAATTGAAAACTTCAGTAATATACGACGTGTTGTAAACAACCTGAAATTATGAACTGCTGCACCAGATCCACACAACACACAATCAGCAAACAAATTTCAACAATTATTGACAATATTACTGTGTGTACATTAACCCAGTCAGTTATATAACAAAAAGATAACCAAAATAGAAAGAACTCCCTATTTCTCCAACATAAATCTACCTACACCACATATACGCCCCTCCCTCAAAGCACACTTTCACTGTCTGTTATGAAACAGATTCAATGTTGTACATTAACATTCAAAATCCACACACAAACAATAAACGCTAGATGATATGTGCACAGGAGGATTTCCTACAATAAATGAACTAAAGTTTGAGCAAATAAAAATTACTCAAAAAGGCTTTTTTAACAGCATTTAGAAGGTTTAAATCACAGACAGCTCTCAGAGCACACTGTCTCCTACAGCTTCCTACACACACTACCCTGAACTGAGGCTGTGCAGAACAATATAGAGCCCATGTGACCTGAAATCCCATGAATCACTGCAAAATTCACCATTGGAGCTTAAAAACAAGGTGAAATGAGGTGAAGTACATTGTTTTCAATGCATTTCACCTTTAAAATTGGTGGAGTAGTGGTCTGGGAAGGCAGATTAATGTAAAGTCATTGTTTTCAATGGATTTTGCATTATCCATTATAACATGAATTATGCCGCTTCGCATTGCGGAGTACACCGAGAATTTGCCTTAGCACCACAAATCACTTCACAGAGCAAATTGTGCCCACTTTGCGCACCATGATCTACAAAGCCCTACATGGACAGGGACTGCATTATCTTCAAGAACTTCTGTGCCCCTACTGCCCCATCCACCCACTCCGCTCCACCGACTAGGGATTGCTAGAGATTCTGAGGGTCCGTTTGAAGACCTCTGGTGCCAGGGCATTTGTGTTTGTGGCTCCTACCCTGTGGAACTCTCTACCTCATTGGATAAGGGTGTACCTGACTGTGGAGAGCTTTAAATCTGTCCTAAAAACACATTTTTTCAGTCCCGCCTACTTGAACTCTGAATGAGTTATTGATTACTGAATATTGTTGTATGTATGTTGTTGCATTTTAAATTGATATTTATGGTTTTATCTGCTGAATCTTTTTATCATTCTGTACAAGTACTTGGATATTTGACTTGTGCTTTTTACAAATACATTTGAGTTGAGTTCAGCTGAGTTAAAGCACTGGCCTGTTTTACATAGTGACCCATTATTAACTAATGTGTTAGGCTCGGAACACCAGCTCACTTTTAACAGATACCAGAATTTAAGAGATTAATTGACACATAGTCTTTTCACCAACTGACAAGTCTGACCAATGGTCTGGCTATTCTTCAAATCTTGGGGTTTCTTTTGATGCCTTACCTGTAATGTAAGAACATTTGTGAACATGGGCAGAGTTTGTTCACCCATGAAATATGAAGAAAGAAAATGTGAGGCAACATACATGTAAACATGTTTTGTGGTCTATGTGCTTTGGTGCCCTGTGATCTAGTCTATGTGGGATGCAAAACTGGGCCATTAAAAAGTTGCATCTAACAGCATATGCTGGCCATTATAAATAAAAAGACAGCTATTGAGTGGGTGCACACTTTTTATATCCACACTCTTCTGAACCTTTGAGGACAAAGTCATAGGAATCAATCATCATGTAATCCCTCCACACTGAAGTGGTGACAGGAAATGTGTTTTATTACAGAGGGAGACAAGATACAGTAGCTCTTCTCCTCAAGTACCCTCGAGTTCCTTGAGCTAAACTAAGAATTTAACCTTATTCTCATGAACCTATTTGTATTTTGAAATTGAATTATATTGCTCTTGATAATGAATATAACACTTTCCTCTTCTTTCATTCTACAGATGACTGTGATCAGTATGTTGAAACTGGATCTGTCACTATTCTGCACTGGAATGGTTAATGTTAATCTTCAGTGATTTCAGTTTTTCACTGAAATGTAGCTCCTTTAGTGTTAGAGACCTACATGTTGTGGCAGGGCACTTCCACAATATTTTTCATATTTGCTACATTCTAGTTCTGTTACTTAACTCTCTCTCCAAGATTTTCCCATGCCATTCCTGTAGTCCCTATCCCATTTTCTCCACCCCCAATGTAATAGCTTGATATCAGTTTGTCATTATTTTTGGTAAGGAATATATTTTATTTGATTCTTCACCACTGTTTTTTTTTATTTGTTTCAATCTTTTTTCACTTTCAACTGTAAGTCACAATTCATTTTTTTCTCTTGATAAGAAACTCTGACTGAACATCATGGCTACCTATTTTGTAATCCATTTGGTTTTAAACATGCAGTATATTGTAGTATTATGCTATTTTCAATATGCAGATTAGAAATCACACCTTTAAATCCCGTATATGAAGAAGATCACCACGCCACATAACCACACCTCCTGACAAAGCACTAGTGCAACTCAAAGCACATTTCCAAATAAAAGGATTCTGTATTTCCTACCTATATGGTTCTGGCAGTCTCCTTTACCTCAATGAGGGTAGGTATCTCTGTTAGTGCTTACTGAAACAGAAGTTCACTATTTTCACATATTCATAACATATTCAATGATGTCACTAGTTTCAATGTCATTATTAAATGATTGTTCTTATGTAACATGATATGAACATACATGAAATATCATAATAAAATGGCATTCTAAACCTGACCAAACTTTATGTAGCTCAGCTGAATGCTTCCAGATGGGCTGGACATAATTTTTTTTTCTGTGATACAAAATCTTGCAAAGAACCATTTTGTAATAAGACATTTTCGTTCCCACCTTCATCTCACTTCTTGGCTCCTGGCACTTTGCAGGGAACAGACATCTTCCTGTAAGTATTAGATGGCCTCCTTCTGACTCACAGTCTATGATTTGGGGGGAGGGGAGGGGGACTTGTCCATCCTAGGCTTGCTCAGTTTGATTCCCCTCCTTATCTCATGGGGCACATGTGCCTATCCCATCCATTTATTATGCATGCATGCCCAGGAGGATGATAGGGGTGTGTGGTTGGCATAATTGATTATTTGTTTGTTTGTGTTTGCAAGACCTTTGAGCTCAGGAGCCCTTTCTTCATGGGTGTCCAAGCCAATAAATACATCACAAAACATGATGCACAACTTTAATCATAGGAAAGACAAATACATAAAACCAGAGCCAAAATGCATAATACCAGACATGATATTTCTATAATTAGGCTCAGGTAGAACTGGGTACATCCAATTAATGACAGTAAATTGCACAACGTGGTCAAAATCTTTACTTTATTCTGAAAAAACCAAATTGTGTAAAAGGGGTTTTCATGTGCTTTTTGCTCATGAAAATAGTTTCCCAGGCCTAATTACACATCAGCCTTAAATCAAATTTTCATTCATCTATGTTTATACAGTATGTAAAAGTACTTGTAAACATCTATAAACTGTATCTGAATTATATGCTCCATTCATCAATCTTAAATGCAAAATACAGTAGGCTGCTTTTCAGTATGTCTTTAAAAATACTGTATAATTTCTCAAAGTGTATATTAAATGTAACGTGTCTTCCTGGTACTGTATAAATGAACACAGTTTCAAATACAACCCATTATGGAAATGGTGACAATTATGATTGTGGCAGACATCTTCATTGACTGCCATTTGCTGGTTGTTTGGCTGACTTGAGTGCCGATCCAAGGATTGCAATAAATCGATGTACATCATGAAATGAATTGTAGAGTGGTACAGGAGCAACCCGTAGTACATTTGGTTCTCGCATGTCACACTGTAAAAAAAGAGATGTGAGTTTAATGTTACTGGTCTTTTACACTCTTCTTGAGATAGTTAATAAAGTGCTGTATATGCACTAGAACGTGAATACAAACATTTGGTTTTATCCAAATGTTTTATTAAATGTTATACATTTTAATTATAATTTATTAATGCTGAAAATATTCTGTTTATAATCAGTAATAAAGTCATTTGAACTAGTCCTTAAGCTTCATTTTCTAGTGATTTATGTGCCAAGATCTATTGAAGAACAACTTATGAATGCAAAAAAATATATTCAGTTGTTTACTTATAATACACAGTAGACAAAAAAGCTGGTCTGCCATCATAAAAATGTAGAAATATTGTTGTCCTAAAGGCAGAACACACTTGTTTTTTAATACTGAAATTTATAAAATCCAGTAGAAACACACTGGGTGATATGTCAGAACAGCATTTCTAACACTGAGAAAATTTGATGATGTAATATGAAACAGTGGAAGAGAAAGCTGGTGTACCAGCCTGGAGGAGTTGACCAGGTGAGATTAAAGGCATGATGGTGTCCAGAAACATATACACTAACTCCCATTGAAATTGCATTGTTTGATGCAGTAACTGTACTGCAGAATTCTGCAGAGCTGGGCTTCATCCTGGTGGGCTTCATTTTATTTTCTTCTTCTAATATATGTTGCATAGTGACTTTTCCATAATGATCACATTAACATTTAATGAAAAACTTACTTATTTAGTATACAGGGTATTAATTACTGAGGCAAAGACTCATTTACAATTACATCCTGGCAGATAGTTGCAGTGTAGTGACATTATAGGACATACAACAATAGATAGCCACCCCTTATCACCTGACTTTTACAATGCCTTTCTTCCCCCATTGCAAGTCTACTTTAGCACATTTTTACTTCTGAAATAATAACAGGATCATACCTTTCAATATGGCTCTGTTCAGGTTTTCACCAGTATTTTTAGCTGTTGTTGTGCTCCTATTGTTCCATAAAGTCATGGAGCAAGAAAAATTATGTTATACAATGTGTTTTCAAAAACAAGAAAGAATACTGATAAAAACCTGGAACAAGCAAGCAATAACACACGATGAAGTGTGTGTGGGTTATCTCATGATAAGAGCATGCCCAGGTGTGTTATAAGGCATGAGGCACTTATGCACCAGGGCGTGCTTTTATCAGGAGATAACCCACACCTCAGAGTGTGTTATTAAGCTTATAAAATGGGCCCCCAAGTAACTAGTCCATAATAACAAAACATAGAAATTGTTTAGCAAAAACGTGTAAACTGAGGTTTAAGACTGAACCAGTAAAAAAATAGTCCCCTATAAGTAATTTCTGATGGCCAGTACAGGGTGCCCCCCCAGACACACAAAGAGAGGTACTGGTCAAATTGTTTCTTTTTGTGTCCTGTCACTGTATTTCTAACTGAGAGACAGTGATTTAAATTTTGTTGTCTCCTCACACTGTATTGCCCACTGAGACACAGTGATTTTAATTAAATCTGTGTTTGCTAAGCAGTAGAGCAGGCATTTCTTTCAGAGCAAGCATACTGTGAGGCAGCATGCCGTTTCAGTCAGAGTAAGCATGTTCATTCTCAGGGGCTCTTATACATTTTTTTTGGTTTTAAAACTGTTGCATATATTGACACTGTTTCTTAGGAATTGAAGGACACTGACTTTTCAGGGAGCGAGTAAGTCCATGTGCGAGTGTATCCTATAGTGGCTGCCGTACTGCCCGGTTTTCTCTTCCTGGTTATTCTGAAGGAAAGTGAAATGTAGTAAAATGAAGAAAAACTACTAGTATGGAAAAAAAATTGTCCTGTGTTGTGTCTTGTCATGGATGTTGAGGGGTGGACACGAGAATGGAGAGTGCGGTTTTGGTGTAGCTGAGGTCATGTTTACCGTTAGTGGTCAGTCATTTAAAATGTTGGAAAGCATCAAGAGATATATCTGCACTGGCCAGGGACAAATGGAAAAGAAAAAAAAAAATTGAACAGGTACCAAGTTTGTACACTTTTTGGGGGGTGGAGAATATGGGGTGGGAGTTCTGTTGTTTCTGTTAGCAGTTTGGGAGACTGGTAGCACTGTCTCGCTGCAGCGGCTGTCACTTACTAGGAACTCTGCCAGCCAGCGTTTCTGTTTACGCTTGGCAGAGATCACTGATTTGTTGCTGTGAAGTGGCATGTTGGTGGGCAGTAGTCCCGGTTGGTTACTATATCATATGATAAGGACATGGCTCAGATGATGTAGTAGCCAATCAGAATTGGATTTCTTTATCCGATTTTATAAGCCATATTAAAAAGGAATGCTTCTTTTATTACTTCACATGTAAACAGGAGTGCCAAGCAGACTAAACATAGGCACACAATGATATTACACAAGTCAGAAGATTAGGGCAATCTAAAATCATATAAAAAGTATAGGTCAAACTTTTCACTTCTAACATGCACTGCTACTTGAACTGGCTGGACCTATGTGGCCACAGGAGACTTCATCGTCAGTACTGCATCTCAGGTACAGTACAAATATTCTGCAAGAGATGTGACAGACTACATCTTGGTCTGGTTAGTGCCTATGTAAGTATTCGCAGAGCTTTGCTCTATTACAGGACTTGAATATTGTGCCCTTCCCCACCACACAATAAATACCAAAACAGGTCCTGGCTGCTTTTTTCATGCTAGTCCTGTGATTTGGAATAATCCACCTGTTGGCTTGTGTACAGTCTCTAGTCCCAACCTCATTTGCTCCCATCTACAGATGCCAAAATGTATATTACAAGCAGTCTAGGTCATGCTGTGTCCGAGTATGTTCTGGTAGGCACCTGTAGCATGCTTGCCTGTCTGCTGATCTACAGTGTATGGCTGCTATATTGTAGTTCATCTCCTTATGTGAAATTAATGTGGAATATATGGTGTTGAAACTATGTATTACTCTGTATTTACGCTATACTGGCTAACTTGTACCTTCTGATCATAACCAGGGCCTGCGTTTCCATGACTAGAAACCATTGTATATGAGTCCTTAACTTAATGATGTATCCAATTCTCACAAATGCAATTATTATAGTTGGCCCATTGCTTCAGTGGTAGTGCAGTGGTAGCACTACCGCTCGTTACTCTGGTGACCTAGATAAAATTATCTGTCATGATGCTATGACAGATTGTTGTGCAAGTGCAACTCTCTTGAGCCCCTTTATCACTACTTCTCTTAACCTGTTTTATATACTTTGTTAGGTTGATATGTTGTCTGTTGCTGACTTGTTTTGTACAACACTGCTTGCTATTTATTGTATTGTGTGCAATGTTTTACAACTTGGACACCTCTGAAAAAAAGGCTTTGAGCTTAATGGTCTTCTGAATATCAATAAAAGGAAATGAAATGAAATGGACCCAAGTTCAGGAATGGTCTTGAGTAACCAGAGACTGGCCAGGAGGAGGACTGAGCATCCCAGAGAACACTCTCCTCCTCCAAGGATGAAGGATAGCCATTCTACTGCTATAGTGCCAACTGGGTGACCACAGAGGACAGTTCAGTTGGAGTAGCCAGTGGGTGGGTGGGAGGATGTTGGCTGGTGTAGCACCGTGCATGCTTGCATGCACGCTTGTACACAAAAACTGCTGACACCCTAGGGGATACCAAGACAGAAAAAGTGGAAATGCCCCAACTGGCACAATGATGCTTGCCATTCGCAAACCCCACACCTGGCTACCCAGGCACTACCAACAGACTGTATCAATACCATGGCAAAAGTTGGGGAGCTCTGGCATCCCAACCAGAGGGGGCAAGTTTTGGGAGAACAAAAGGTGAAGGGTGTCCTTACAGATGCGAGATTGAAGGGGCTGAGATGACTGATCAGAAAGAGGGTGACTGGAGAGAAGGGAGAAAACACTTATGCATCCACTATAAGGAGCTTTGCTCCTTATATAGAACTAAAAGGTCTGTTACAGACCTCTAAAGGGTTAATCCCCCTGGTGTCTCAGTGGACTGGGCTAGTTGGCCTTCTCCAGCCCTCTGAGGGGAGGAGCCAGCTGACTGGTGTTGAGAGAGCTGCAGGAAGTTGCCTCAGTCTGGGGATGATCAATCAGAAGCTCAGTGCTGCCTACCACATCAAATCCTATCTAACTCCAAAGGTCTGCTTGGCTATTGCTAAAGGAAGCCTGCTCCCTATTTTGGATTACTGTTCATCAATTTACTCCAGGGTCTCCACTGCCCTCAGATCTAGATTGTCATCTGTCTACAACAGTATTTGCCACTTTGCGCTATCAACACCTTATAACACTCACCACTGTGACCTCTACCACTCTCTAGGCTGGCTCTCCTTGCCTGGTTGTTTCAACCTTACTCTGGGTTGCATGATTGATTCCAATATTAGTGTGGTCTGGCTTCACCCCTCTCCACCCTCTGCAAGCACAGACCCACACCATGGTGCTTTTGGTCCTTGACTGTCCCCTTCCCCGATACACCCAGAACCTCTACAAAAAAAGCCCTATTGGTAGCTGCCCCTACACTCTGGAATGGGCTTCCAGCTACACTCAGATCCTCATGTATGCACCATTCGTTTAAGCACAACTTTAAATCCTGGTTCCTCTCCCAGAACAATTGCAACTGTTGGTCCAGGTAGCCCCTATCCACCCCCTTGCTCTATCTTCAATGCTACTATTTGCCCCCTCTCCCTCCAACCTGCACTCCCTTTATATCTCGTTTGGATCAGGTACACTTTCAGAGTGGGGATGGGGATTTCAGGATGTTCTCTGTTCTTGTATTGCTCGAATTTACTTGAAATGTGATAATTTGCTTTTCTTATTTGAATTTGCTGTTACTATTGTCTGTCACATCTTTGCTAGTATTATTACTCCTGTCATTACCACTGCCTGTTTTATTGTATGTACCTCTTGTGTCATGTATTTGTTCATCATTTGTTGCCTCTATGGCCAGAGGCATGCCTGAAAAAGGTCCCTTAGATCAGTGCACTTTACTGTTAAACAAAGTCATAAATAAATCAATAAATGTATGCTTGTCTCCCTTGCTGAACCTCTGTTTCAGTGTGGAAAGGCCAGAACCATCTTGCTGGTATCGTGGTAGCCACATTGGCAAGGGACCCTGGGGCGGTATTTCTCATGTAACTCATCATTCAGAGTCTGGAAGGAGACCTCTGAAGAACTAACAGCAATGTGTAAATAGTGAAATGGAGATGATATAAATCTGTATTTTCAGCACTGCGTATTGCACCCAGCTGTGCCCTATCTCCCTGCACTAGGCAGAAAACTATGAAGGTATGCTCCTGTAGCAACAAATCAGTCTGGAACCTTCTGCCCATGGGGATCAAGGCATTAGAGTGAGTGGGAGGCAGCACCTGTTGCAGCCTCAGACCCCCAAGGGGTGTCTGCCTTTCCAAACCCCTAAACTAGGTTTGAAGCCTTAAGAAGTATTAAAGTGGAACTGCACTCTCTGCCCATGGGAGTCAATTCTTGTGACAATGGGAGGAATCATTGGTTGCAAACTCCAAGGGAGTGTATGCCTTTCCTAGCTGTGCAAATTGTGCAGATAACCAGTCCCCATGGGTACCAATGTTATGCCTGCCGAGAGAGCCTTTGCAGCAACTGTGAAGGTAAGGGGGCAGCAAATGTGAATGTAAGGGCCTGGGCCCCCTACCATTAATACTCTATGGTCAGGAGCAGGTTGTGAGAAATCAGTGCTTACTCCCCCATAACTCCAAGAAATGAAATACCTAATAGCTGCAAAAGGAGGACTGTGCAGGGTGAAGTCTGATGCTCAGAGTATGTAAAAACAAACTACTTTTTTGATATAGGGTTTAGAGCTGCTAAGTGTCCTAAAATGTGAAGGCTCTAGGTTTCAGATGAGTAGATTTTAGGAAAATGGGGGAATATGTTAAGCAAGCTTTAGAAGGAATAGGGCAACATGGTGGGGGGGGATGCATGACATGTGGGACTCAATAAAGGGGGACACTGTGGGAGCCACAGACCTATGCACAAGGAGGGTAAGTAAAAATAGGACAGACAGGAAGCCACTATGGTTGAACAAGGAAGTGGAGGGCAGCATCAGGGCTAAGAGGAGAGCCTTTTGGAAGTTTAAAACAACACAGGGGGAGGAGGATTGGGAGGAATATCAGATTAGGCAAAAGGAGGTGGGCAGGGTGGTCAGGTGAGCAAAGGCTAGGACAGAGGAGAACATTGCCAAGGCAGTCAAGAAGGTGGAGAAGACCTTTTTTCAGTATATAGGTGAAAGGAGGAAGACAGAGAAAGGGATTCCCAGCCTGAACAATGGGGCAGAGGAGAGGGTGGTGGGGGATGAAAGGAAAAGGCTGAGCAGCTGAATAGCTATTTCTGCTCAGCATTCAGAAAGGAAGAAGAATGGAAAAGGGACAACTCTAGGGTAGCAGAAACCACAAGGAAGAGAGTGGGTGTGAGTCAGTTTCAGGAAGAGGAGATACTAAGGGAGCTTAGGGACTTGAAAGTTGACAAGGCCATGGGACCGGATGGGGTGTATCCAAGGGTTTTGAGGGAACTGAGGGAGGTGATAGCTGCTCCCTTGACTGCTCTTTTTAACAACACCTTAAGCTCAGGGGTAGTACCTAATGACTGGAAGTGTACAGATGTGATACCCCTACACAAGGGAGGGGGGAAGGAAGAAGTGGGTAACAACATTTCAGTGAGTTTGACATCCGTTTCTGGAAAGCTCATGGAGAAACTGCTCAAGAACATAATTAACAGCTACCTGGAGGCAAACGGACTTCGGGACCGGGGAAGGATGTGTTCATGGAGGGCAGATCCTGTCAAACAAACTTAAGGGAGTTTTTTGACTGGGTCACCAGGGTGGAGGATCATGGGGGCTCAGTGGATGTGGCCTATCTTGATTTCCAAAAGTTTTTGGCTCGGTGCCACACAAGAGGCTCTTACACAAATTGGCCTGCTTGGGGCTGGCAGAAGGGGTCATAAAGGGGGTGGGTAACTGGTTGGACAGAAGAACACAGAGGGTATTGCTCAACGGGGCACCCTTAGAGTAGTCCGAAGTCATCAGTGGGGTTTTCTGGGGTTGGTGCTAGGGCTGCTTCCGTTTAATGACTTTATAGGGGATATACTGGTGGGTCTTGAGGGGGAGGATGAGTCTCTTTGCAGATGACGCAAAGGTCTGCAATACAGTGATCATGCCAGAGGAGGTGTAGAGGATGCAAAGGGATCTGGTGAGGCTGGAGGAATGGTCCAAAGAGTGGCAATTATCATTCAATATGACTAAGTGTAAGATCATGCATTTAGGCAAAAAAATGGGAGGGCAGAGTATTCACTGGGAGGTAGATGTCTGCAGGTAAATGAAGAAGAGAGAGACTTAAGCATCATCATTTCACATGATCTGAAGGTAGGAAAGCAGTAAGTAAAATTTTATTTATATCAAGCGCCCTTCCCAAGCTCAGGGCGCTTTTACAATAATTCAAATCATTTAAAAACACGTTTCAGAACAATAAATCAAACAATCATATAATACACTTACTTATTATGTTCCAGCAAATGCTAGGGCCAAAAGGAAAGTCTTTAGTTGTTTTTTAAAACTTTCAACAGTTAGGCAATCTTGTATCTGATGAGGTAGAGAATTCCACAGGGTTGGTGCCATATAGGCAAAAGATCTACCTCCAGACATCTTTAGATGTACCCTGGGAATCTCTAGCAATCCCTCTTCAGAGGAGTGAAGAGAACGGGCAGGACAGTAAGGCACCAACAGCTCTTTCAGGTAGTGAGGTCTCAAATCATGTAGGGCCTTAAAGGTCAGCAATGCGACCTTGAAGGTGATCCACCACTGTATTGGCAGCCAGTGCAGATCACACAGCACAGGTGTCATATGGCTAGATCTTGAAACTCCCATCAACAACCTGGCCATCATGTTCTGCACAAGCTGCAAGTGGTGGATATCCACCCCCGGCAGCCCTAGATAGAGGGCATTGCAGTAATCAAAACAGCTGGTGACAAAGGCGTGGACCAAGATGGGAAAATCTTCCAGTGAAACCAAGTATTTCACCCAGGCAACGTTCCTCAGATGAAAAAAGGCAGATTTGACTATGGCTGACACCTGCATCTTCATAGTCAGGCTTTCGGCAAAAATCACGCCAAGGTCACGCACTTGGCCAGAGGCAAGAAGTGGGGCCCCCCCAAGATATAAACCTGAGGGTTTCCCAGTCCCAGCCCCTGTCGTCCTCCCTCCAGGCTCCACAACCAACACCTCAGTTTTCCCTGAATTCAACCTAAGCCAACTAGCACCCATTCAATCCTGAATCTCCAGGAGGCAGTTATTAAACATCGTGATGGAATCAGACTCCTGGTCAGGCATAAAAGACAGGTAGAGCTGAGAATCATCAGCATAATAATGAAAACTCAGCCCATGCCATCTTATAATGTCTCCCAATGGAAGCATATACACCGTGAATATCATAGGGGACAGCACCTACCCCTGCGGTACCCCACAGGGCAGCCAATGAGGGGCCGAGGTGTAAATTCCAGACACCACTCTCTGAGATCTGCCCTCCAGAAAAGATCAAAACCAGCTGTGGACTGCTCCCCTGAGACCACAGAAAAACCACAGGCGGTCGAGCAATACCCCATGATCCATGGTGTCAAATGCGGCTGAGAGATCCAGGAGAACCAAGATGGAACAGGTCCTCTGATCTCTTGCCATCAGGAGATCATTAAATACCTGAACAAGAGCCATCTCCTTACTATGCCTTTTCCTGAAGCCGGATTGGAGAGTGTCATAGATACTGTGGTTGGACAAATGATCCTCCAGTTGCAGAGCGACCACCTTCTCAATAACCTTCCCTACAAAGGGAAGGTTAGAGACTGGTCTATAATTTGCTGGGCAGTCGGGGTCAAGAGAGGGCTTTTTCAACAGGGGGCGTACTACCGCCTCCTTTAAGGGATCCAGAAAGATCCCTCTCTCTAATGACACCACCACTATCCCAGCCAGGACTGGGCCGATAATATCTACACACCCCACCACCAGGTGAGTAGGGCCTGGATCCAACTTACAGTAGGTAGGTCGCAGAGTCTGGATGATCCTCACTATATCTATTACTGCTGGTAGTCTAAAGGTAGACCAGTACAACTGGGCATTAGTACCACCCGATTGATCAGTGCAATGTCCAATAGAAGGACACTGGTGGATCTCATCCCTGATGGTGGATACCTTGTCAGCGAAGAATTTCGCAAACTCCTCATACTGTACCTGTGATAATGTTCTACCAGTCTGGAGACAGACTGGATTGCACAGTCTGTCCACAGTCTGGAAGAGTTGGGATGGTCTATTCCTCGCTGCAGCAATTTCCCTGGACAGGAACTCTGCCTTCTTATGGGAAATTGTTGATTGGTAGAATTTATAATGTTCTAACAATTCAAGTCTATCCACTTCCAGTTGAGTTTTCTGCCAGTGTCTTTCCAATCTTCGTCCCTTCCTCTTCCACTCACGGACCTTCCCATCAAACCAGGGAGCCCCTAATTGAAGAGTACGGGGACCAACATGAATTGGAACAATGGCATCCAGGGCCTCAGTTACAGCCCTATGATAGGCTAAGACCAAAGGATCTGGATCCATGCTATCCCTTGGAAAATCTGAGAAGTCCAGCTCTGTCATTAGGCCTTCTGAGGTAACCCCTCTTAAAGGACAGAACTGTACTAACTCCCTAGGGGCAGGCCTATTTCAGGGGGCCGCAAATCTAAACCTCAGGGCGTGATGATCAGACCATCCCTCCGGCTCCACCTCCACATCAAATACCTCCATCCCCAGATGGAACACCAAGTCCAATGTGCCCCCCATGGGTTGCAGAGGTAATTACCCATGACAGGCCAAATGAATCTATCAATTGGAGGAGGTTTTGACCAAATGGTGAGAGTTTATCATCGACCCAGGCATTGAAATCCCCCAAAATTAATCATCTGGGAGATTCCAATACCATATCGGCGATGAAGTCCGCAACCTCCTTCAGGAACTCCCTCTCATTTCCTGGTGGATGGTAGATAAGAAGGGTCCTGTAGCATGCATCTGCACCCACTATGCACTCAAAGGAGTTGGTATCACCAACTGGCACGTCCCTGAAATCCAGATCTTGTCTAAAACAGACAGCAACCCCCCGCCCCTCCGGTCCACTTTTGGGCGGTGAATCACCAAGAACTCAGCCGGAATCGCAGAGTCCAACACAGGACCAGCATTTCCATCTAGCCAGGTCTCGGTGATGCATGCCAAGTCGACTGAGGAAATAAGGTCCGCAATCACTGCAGTCTTATTCCTAATTGACCTGGCATTGCTTAACACCACCCGAAAGAGATGGAAATCCAAGGGTGATCCCACTTCCTGCCTGACACACTCCAAGTCAGTGCCCTTGGGTATGGGAACTAGGCAAGGAGGACCTCGCTGCAGTACCCATTTTGCCCCAGGGCGTCTCCTAGACCTCACTGCCTGTATTCGTTATCTTCCCTCCCATCCCCCCCAAGAGTTCCAGGATCCCCGAATCTATCTGCATTTTAATCTCATAATGCCAAGATTTCGACATCTAGCATAAACCTCCCCTATAAGTGGGGGTAATTCAAAGGGATGGAGATCCCAAAGTCTTGAGGGGGAGTACTGCCCAACCATTTTACTTATACCCCAACACATATTTTAAACCAATTTATTCACCCTCATACAAACAAAACCCTCCCAACCCCAACTTAAACAACCCTAAAAGAACAATAAATAAAATAAAATAAAATACCCCCCTTAAAATATTAGAACAAATTAATTCACAGAGTCCAGATTTGCAGTCCAGAATTGAAGTCCAATCAATTATTCCAGCTATAAATAAAGATAAAGATCCATTTGAGCTCTCACCTCCAATGGAAAATCAATTAAATAAATGATTTTAAACTGAATCATACCATGTTTATAAGTGAATTCCTTGGAGCTCTCACCTCCAATAGAAAAATTAGACCAAATAATAATTTCCACTAAGCCAATCTCTCACATTGGTTATAATAAACAGTAAACAAAACAAAAGTACTTTAGATTGGAAAGTTCTCACTGATGCTTTGGTTAGATTCAGATCTTCTGGTCCACAGAGTATAACGTTCTTTCTAAAATCCTGGCATTTCAATGGATAAGGATCACAAAAGGGGGTTGCCAGTACACACGCAGGAGAGGACCTTCACCCACCGAGCCCACGGATTCAGCCCCCGGGCTGGGAACAACTCTTCAGAAGATCCTCCCAGAACACCTAGAGGCACCGGACAGCACCACCCACCCTCCAATAGATCGAGCCCCCGGTGTCTCCCCCCGGACCCATCAGTAACAGCCAGCTCCCCCACAGTATCAACAGCAGTAGTCTGCCCTCTCACAGCCAGGGAATGGTCACAGGGCACTCTCACTGCCCCAGATTAACAAAACAGATTATTGCACACAATAAATTCTACATGATTAGAAGCCAAAAGTTTCCTTTCGATGAACAGATGGAAAGAAAATAAAAGTGGACACCCAGGTCCTCTTACCACCAGGGAGTATTACACAGTTCTGTCCAGAGCAGCAGAGTTCTAAAACCAGTTGTACTTTCGGAGCAAAAATAAATAGTGTTCCATGTAATGTTGGCAAACCAAGAAAGAAGGCTTGTTGATTTAGAAATAGTCAGATCAGCTACCACGTATAAACTGGCTGTCTTCCTGTGAGTTATCACAAAACAGCAATCTTGGACAAAAAGCACACAAGACCAGGTAGCAGTCAGAGCCAAACTCAAAGGGCACCAGTGAAGTGAATAGGTTGGGCATGCAGCACAGTCTCAGGGGGAACCTTTTCCCAATGCACCAGAATTTACAGGCCCCCCGCCAGATCACCTGCGACCTGCAACTACAAACCCCAGGTGGCAAGCCATACGGACTGTCCCCCTAAGGGTTTTAGGAGAGACCCTCCATGTCTCCGACTCCTCGGAGCACACGGTGACAACTCCTGTTCAGTCGCAAGCAGACCTAAGTCAATGGCTGACCCTAGGCACAAGGGGAGGTCCCAGCCAATGCAACTCCCAGCCATGCCACACTCTGATTTTAAACCTGGCTGTCTTTGAGCCACCAGTAACAAGAGCAAGCAGAATACTGGGTTGCATAGGGATAGGGATCTCAAGTAGGTAGAGAAAGGTCATAGTACCCCTTTACACACAGCTGGTCAGGCCTCACCTGGAATATGAGGTTCAGTTCTGGAGGCCCTACCTCAGAAAAGATGTGGAGAGGGTGGAGCAAGTTCAGAGGAGGGCAACAAGGATGGTGAGGGGGCTAGAGAACTTACCAAATATGGGGAGACTGAATGAACTGGGCATGTACTCTTTGGAGCAGAGAAGGGAGTGGGAGACATGATCCTGACTTTTAAATACTTCAACGGTATCAATAAGGTGCCTGTGGAGAGCCTTTTCTACTTGAAAGAGAGACCTAGGGCAAGAGGTCATGAATATCAAATCAAGGGTGAGAAATTTAGTGGTAACTTCAGGAAGTATTTCTTCACTGAGGGGGTGATAGACAACTGGAATGGGTTGCCAAGGGTGGTGGGGGGGGAGAGTGGAGGGGTTTAAGAGGGCCTGGGATAAACACAGGGGATTGTTGAGACAGGGGAAGGACTACAGCAAAAGCCTAGTGGAATCCTAGGCACTCTGGGCAGACTGGGTGGACCTAGTGGGCCTTTTCTGCCTTCACATACCTATGTTCCCATTGTTGGTCCTGGCTACAGGAGCTGAAGCAAATGTATGCAGTCCTGACTTAGCTGCCTTTAGGAGATCGAATATGCTTCAGCCTGTGACAAGTCATTTTAAAAATCGACACCAGTGCACTAAACTGGCTTGTTGGCATAATCCTTGCAAACCAAAGGGGTGAGGTGTAGATTTAGAACAATCCCTTTACAATCCCCCAGTGACTGGGATTCAGAGACTACTTTTGCACACTGTTATGCAGAGACTTGATTATAATGCAGCTTGCCTCTATCAGGGATAGCACTGATCATGAACTTCTCATGAATAAAAAGGATCCTGTTTAGAAGTTATCCTTTGTTTGGGCATTATCTATGTTACTTAAGGTAGTTCTGTGTTGCTAACCCCTTCCTTTGTAACCTGGATTCCCTGATATGTTTCTGGTTGCCCAGAGGTCAGCTCAGTCCCAGAGGTCAAGTAAGTGGAAAACTGAAGTGTGCACGCTCTCCTCACTACACTGCCATCATATTCCTAGACTTTGGTAGTGAGCTACATTAGGGACTTGTACAGGATCTGGGGGTTCCCCTGGGCACAATCGACACGATCAAGTGCAAGTTTGAAACAATTTGGGACCATTTTGAAAAAGTTACTGTGTGGAGATGATTTTCCAGTTGGCACTGTGAGCCCTGCTAAATTCATGCCTTCCAGAGCTGTATCTATGAAATGGTGCCTGAGTGACACATGGGGCCAGATATTCAACACTTAGCCCTGACATTAATGGGTGTTGGTCCATGTTAACCATGTTTTCCACCTAATTTTGGGGAGGGGGTCTAAATTCAGACCCCCCCCAGAGCATGGACAAAACCCTTTAGTACCCTAGTGCCAAGTTTCTGCTGCACCCATGCAAATGAGGGTGTCATTCCTTGCATATGGGCACAGCGCAGTGGGATACTGAGAGGTTTGCACAGGTAGTAACTGCCACTGGAACAGACACAAGTTACCGCCTTTGCAAACCCTGACTTAACAGGGTACATGGCCCTGGTGGTGAGAAAAGGGACTGCAGCTGCCTGTTCTGGCCTGTTGAAGCAATGAAGTCCCTGGTGTTTAGTGGCACCTTGTGCCCTCTGATCCCCATCCCCATTTAGATTTGGACATTCCCTGGTGTCTAGTGGCACCCCAACCCTCTGATCCTTATCTCCATACTCTGTCCTGTATTCCCTGGTGTTTTGTGGCCCCCCCCTCACACCACCGGCACTGAGCTAACCACCCTGCCACCCCCGTACCACTGTTGCTGGTGCTGTGCAGGTACGACAGGGTAAATGGCACAGCCTTCCTCTCTTCACCTTAGCCAACCGCAGTATGGACTGACAGGGAGTGTGCATCCTGTATACTGAAAAGGGAGCAAGGGTACTGTCTAAAGTGCTTTTTCACCTTGCCACATATATCAAATTGTAATACAATATAACATTTACGTATGTACCTACTCAGTTTTGAGTAAGCAGTTTTTAACGTATATGCTGAATTCACTATTGCATGTTAATATGCACTGTTACATTAAGTACTGCATTTAAAAAGGTACTGCTTCCTTGATCCAGGATTCTTGAAAAAGCTAAGAGTAAATCTGGTTCAGTCGCCGGCATGGGCTGTCCTGTTTCTACACTTTATACCACTCCTGGTAAGCTATGCACTGCCTTTCTTGCAATGTTGCACTGTGAATTAATTTTAGACAAAGAAACCAATCTGAAAATGATTTCAAATTAACAAAATGGTAACTTGACGGACTGTTATGATGCTACCAAACACAGTAGCTTCAGTGCATGCAAATAATCATTTCAATTACTTAAGTACCTATAACTTATCATTTTAAAACATTCTTAACACATATTAATCTTCACTGTGACAAGAACTTCAGTAATGCACCAGTTAGGGTAAATGAACGACACAAAAGTAGGGAAATGTTGCAGTAGGGTTTCAAGCCCTAACTCCCCACCCCTGCCCCCCAAGGAGCAGAAGGAAAAAACATTAGGGGTTTGGGTCTCCAGAGTCTTGGCAAATCTGTGGTTGGGTTTTCCTTGGGGTTGTCAACCTTAATGCTCACCCCATTCCAAGAGTAAACAACATCACACATAATCTTTCTTCACGCAGGACCCACAGGGTCCTGCGTGAAGAAAGCTACAACAAATTGTGTTGTAAACCTGTGGCAAGACATACTTCTTTACCTCTGAAGAGTGTCTATGATGCAATGGTATGCAGCTGTACTTTGTGCTCCAGATTGGAGGCTACTTGCTTGGGGGGGGGGGAATCATCAGGGTTGGCAACTCCAAGGGAGACCCCACCACTGAGTCACCAAGACTCCAGAGACCCAAAACATTAATGTTTTTTTCTTTTGTTGCTTGGGGGTTAGGGGTTGGGAGTTAGAGTGGGAAACCCTAACACCACATTTCTCTACTTTTGTAGTATTCATTTACCCTAACTGGTGCATTAATAAAGTTTTTTCTGCAAAGAATTACTTTTCTTTTTGAGATAGTGTAATCATATCCTCATTTAAGTAGGTCCCTTCAGGACCGATGTACCGTCAACACAGCGACAATTACACAGCGCACACCACCACAGTGCTGAATCTTGCCAGGTCGCTGTGGTGGTGCACTATACAATGGCACCATGACTCCGTGCCTGCCCCACCCCTCTCTTCCAAAACAACTCCAACTTGAGTTATGTGATAGAGATGGGGTGAGGGGGTGAAACCCTCCCACCCCGCAGAAAAGACTTTCTCCTGACAGGAGCAATGCCGACAGTCGGCATTGTTCTTGTCACTGTCGGGGATGTCAGCAGCATTGCCGATGATGTAAAGTGATGGATCCTTCAGGACATGCGTGAACAGATGCAGATGTCCTCTGCCAATAGAAGTGCAACGAATGTGAAGAATTCATGGGGCTTTCTGGTGGGCTCTGGAAATGCAGGGCCCTGTGGTCTCTGCACTTCCATTTGGCCAACTCTAGATGTGCAGGGTAAAGAGTGCATCTGTCAGCCAATGCACAGGGCCCTCTGCCACCCACATATGGAGAGGTGCAGGAGCCTATGCCAAGAAGAGAGTTATCTTCACTATATGGTACCCAGGCCTGTGTGGACAACCATGAACCTTTCATTCCCTGGTTGGGGGTGTTGTATAATAGCAACATTCCCCCCCAACCTCACCCCATCCAACTGGGTCACTGAGCTCACCCCTGAACTCAGCTCAGTTGCATGGGATCACAAAGCATAGCTGCTGGGGTTAAATCTGGCACTACACACAACTTTTGTTAACAATCACATATTTTTTTATTTTGACCCCAAATTTTCAAGATACTTATTTTATGATTCGTCTCATAAACATAACATGAACCATTTATAGTATATTGGCCGTAATGTCATTTTGCAGCAGAAGTGTGAAAAGACAACTCATCCAGAATTGAAAAAACTGACGTGTGTCCCATTTGTAAAGTGGTGTTGAAGAATGGCTATTTTGAAAGTTTGGATTCAAAATATTGAAAATTAGTGAAGTTATGAGTAAACATTGAAATACTGTAACATTCATTCATAACCTTGTCATTTTACTGTATTTGTACATCAAATTTTCAGCATAGCCTTCTTATTAGCCCACCTCATGAACCAGGTAGGTAAAATTTTCAAATCCCTTTTGAAATGTCATTCTGTGCCACCAAAACGTCATTCTGCATCACAGGTGTGAAAACACATTTTGGCCAGGATTTGAAAAATGGCAGCTATTACATTCACGAGGTGGAGTGAAAAAAAAAATGGCTATGTTGAAAATTTGTTGACAAATTATTTAAAATGACCAAAGTTACAAGTGAACATTGAAACATTTTAACGTACAAGCATAACTTTGCAATTTTTAATGTTTTGACCCCAAATTTTCAACATAGCCTTCTTATGAGCCCATCTCATGATCAATCATGGTGAAAATTTTCAAATCTTACCCAAAAGATGATTTCATCAAGCAAATGCAAATGCACCTTCAGGCCAGATTTGCATAATTCCACTGCCATTGGTCATGAGGGTCCCAAAAAGGCCATGTTCAAAATTTGGGGGTCAAACTATGCAAAAATGACAAGGTTATGCATCCAAATTTCAAAACTGCATTGAAATATGTTGAACTGTACTCACCTTAGTTTCTCATATTGCAGTCGCCGGTTCCAGCAGCAAGACAGGTCTTCTACTGGAGAGTCGCTCTTTGCCATATGACGTGTTCTGGTGGGTGAGGGTGTGGTGTGTGTGTGTGTATGTGAGGGGCTGCTGGGTGCTGAGTGGGAGGTCAGTGTCAGGGGTCAGATTGGTGAGGGACAATTTTTTTTGTTTACAGGGTATTACAAGAAAAAAATTATTGAGGGATGGTTTTCTTATTCTTTATTACAGCTTATTCCCACACTGGGGATTTGGCACCCCAGTGTCAGGCTGCACTTTGGGGAAAGTGTGTGAGTGACCTGGAGGTTGGAGGTCACAAGAAATTGTACTAGAGGTTGGCACCTCAGTCTGCTTATGTACTGAAAACATTGGGAACAGCATGGGGGCAGACCTGGAGGGGAAGGGGTCCAGAGAAGTGGTACCAGGGGTGGGTACCCTGTTCCACTTATGTTTTAAATTAATTTGGGAATGGCAGGTGGGCAACCTAGAGGGGAAGGGGCAGAAAGAAGTGGCTCAGAGGGTGGGTACCCCAGTTTATTAACTGAATGAATAGAGAGATAGATAGACAGACAGATAGATAGATAGATAGATAGATAGATAGATAGATAGATAGATAGATAAAAGTCAGACACTGAAAGAGAGACACAGAGGAAGACAGACAGAACAGGGGATTGGCCATTCACTCCTGTCATTGCAGCCTGCAGCACGACTTACAGCTAAGGTTGCTGAACTTAAGAAAGTCCCACTGTTCCCATACAGAGAATGCGGTAAAGGGCTCCTCTCATTAAGCTGGGCATCCTGGATTTTGGGGTGCCTAGAAAAGGCATTTCTAGCAACTTTTTAACAAAAAACAAAACACCAGAATCTAGGTAAACAAATCCTGTTTAGCTAGGTGCAGGTGTTTGTTTTTTGAAAAGAGATAATTTGTATGTATTTAAATGTTTATAACTTGAAATAGTAAAGAGAAAATGATAGCCATCTCGACTGGTATGTTTTCCAACATGATTGATTTTTCCTCCATGACAAGTAAATCATGCAAAAAAACACTAGTGATTTTTTTTAACCTTTTGCAATAGTTTTTACAGCCGTTTTGGGTGGAGCCATGCTGACATGTTGCTATGACGTAGGAGAGAGAAGGGATGGTGGAAGCATGTGACTGGATACATAGAGTGTCATCTTCCGTGGTAGTGCTTTGACTGGAAATGAATCACATATCTCTGAATTTTCTCCATTTATGAAAGTGGTGTGTTTGTGTCTGGCCCTCTGCGACCCCTGCTGCCTGCACTACATCATACTATTTCATTGCTCACATACACACACACACACACACACACACACACACACACACCTCTCTTCTGTTTAGCCTGCCAGAGTGTGAACATTAGCAACATTAAAACACTCTGCCTTCTTTTAAATTTATGCCTTTGCCTAGAGGCATTGAAACAGATTTATCACTGTTGGCTGAAATTACAGTACCTTGCATTCCTACACAGAGCTTAGTTTTCACACACACAAACACACACACACACACACACACACACACACACACACACACACACACACTCACAACTCTTCTGTTCTGCTGGCTGCAGCCTGCCTCTTCTAGCTGCTACAGTGTTGAGTTAATGGAAAATGTCTCTTTTAAACAAGATATTTATATTAATTGTTTAAGTTAATGAAGCTGTGTGCCTCATACTTTCTTTTTAGTGTTGAAATTCCTAGCTGTTTCATGTGTTTTTGTCATGTAGCCCAGCCCCTATCTCAATTTACATAGTGCGAGAACTTAGTTTTAACCCTTGATTATTCTGGTAGTTTATCTTTAGGTTTCTGGCAATTTGTAATGGCCAGTTCTTTGCTGCATTTCCTTGTTCAGATCAGACTCATAAAGGCATTGTATTTTTATAGAGTATTCCTCACCTCTCTTATTTTATAATGCTGTTCAATGAGCATCTCCACATATAATTTTTTTATTTCTAGTTGATTAAGTTTGACAGCTATATCTTTATAGTGCAATGTACAGTATATATCTCATTCCATTGCCAAGTTTTGTGTATCTGGAGCAGCCTGTATATTCAGGGCCCAATTCTCAAATGGTTCACTGATCTTTCACATATGCAGAGGTCCTGGAAAAGCCATGCTGTGTCCCCTATGCACGACATGCACACCATCCAAGTACTACACAGCATCCACAATATTGGTGTGTGCCCTCATATGCACTCTATGCCTCACCAGCGTACCTCTCTATGCAGGCAAGTGGAACAGTGGCTTGTCAGGGGGCATAGGCCAGCATCCAACTGATCCTGGACACAAACTCCTCTAGGCATAGGGCCAGCGAAGGGGTGGCATTAGCTATGCCTACATAAGGATAGTCATAGCAGCTATATGGTCCCCTCTGCCTGTCCACAAACCACATATCCTACCCTGTTTGGCCCTATATTCTCCAGCCCCCCACAGTCCTTGGAGCCTCTGCTGTGTGCTGGGGGTCATTACTGGCATCAGGTAGTGTTCAATGAAATTCTGTGGGGATATGGTAGTTCAGAAGGACTGTACCCTCCTCATCCCCCCACCAATGAAATGTTATTTAAACACTATGCAAATGGTAAACACCCCATTATTTGTTTTACTTCCTAATTATGCTCCCTCCAATCTCAAGTGCAGCTCTTCTTTGGGCTACCCCAAGGTACCAGACCTCTATCACCTCTGAATGCAATTTACCACTTTCCTCAAGTCATAGCAATGCACCACAGACAGGGAAAGGAGTGGGCAGCAACCTCTTCAAATCTCTAATGTTGCACCAGGCAGCATGGCAGCACTGGTGCAGAATCTAGATATGCTGGGGGATAATCTCTGACTGCTGCTGGGGCAATTTTGTGCTGTTTTCTCCCTGTTCCTGGGACATCCACACATGGGGTGCAGAGCAGCAGTGTGTGTATCTGCACGCCTGCCTTGAGCCAGTAGATGCCCCCCCACCATGCCTCTGCTCTTCTTCCACTTGTGGTGATCCAGGTAGCAGCACTGTGGTGGAAACAAAGGCCCTGTCACTGTGGAGGAGTGGAGCATTAGTCATTCACTCCCTGTCCAGCCTCAAATGACTGTGGCCTGTTGCAGAACCCAGGTTGCTGTCCCTATGAATGCTAGCTCTACTACTGTACTGATGCCTGCCTTTGGCCATTTCCTACCTGCAAAAGAGAGAAGACAATACAAACTTAATTTGCCATGTGCTATACTGTGTGGGAAAATAAATCTGTTGTATTAAGGGAATGGGATGAAAAAATGTAAAGAGCAAAGCCACCAATAAGTTTTGGTGGCTGCACTGTGTGTCTCTCTAGATATGTGACTTGAAAACCACCAGTTTATTGTAGTATGCCTGTGTGTATCAAATGAGTGTGCTCAGTGGCCTCTGTATGTGTGTTACACACAACCCCTCACTACCTGTATGTAACCTGATTCTTTGTAAAGCACTTAGGGTTACAGTGTGCATAAAAGGTGCTATATTACATAGTTAGGGTCTATTCTGCATGGCTTTCCATCCAAACTGAAAAGCTTTGGTACCACAGGTCAAGGGTCATAGAACGCTGTTACACTTGTCTGTGGTGTAATTACTTTTTAATTAGAATTGAAATTTAGTGCCACCTGTGCTGTGTTCATCCCTCAATTGTTGTCTCCATTCACCACACATGTATACATAGGCCCAAACACAGAAACTTTCTTTTTTTTATTAAGTTTAACTGATAAACCCATCCTGCACCCAGCTGCCAATGCCCCATCCAGTGCTACTAATAGTGTTGTGCTTTCAAAATCATGTAAAAAGAATCTTACAAACAAAAATGAAAAGAACTGGGAAACATGTGTGAGCAAGGTCTGCACTATAACATATTTGTGTGAATCCATGTTGATTTAAATGGAAACACATAATTGAAGATCTTGCTGTCGCTCATCTCTCAGGTCTTCCTTTTTTATGAAGCAAGCTTTTTTCAAATGATTTTAAAAGCACATAAACTGTCAGTTGCATGGCAAGGAGCATTAGCAGTTGACTATACAGTGGGTTCATTAGTTTTAAAATTTCCCCAGATTATGTGCCTTTTGTGTATGGTGTTTGAGTGGGGGGGGGGCAACAATGTATTTCTTTAAGATAAAAATATATACTATATAAAACAGTGGATGTCCAGTCACATGCACAGCAAGCCTGCATTGCCAGCAGGATTCTAACTACTCTCAAGTTGGTGACAACACAGGCTTAGTTTGCATGGCAGGCCATCCGCTGTCCTCTATACACACAGTTATAAATTCTGACATCATTCTTGGCTAATCAGGACTGTTTATTTCTAAACATTTCAAGTACTATTTTTCCCACAACACATCTCATGGAAACAGTTTTAATGCTACAGTTCTAAGTTAAGTTAGCGTAGTCCATTTCATCACACAGGGGTTTCTCTAATTTTCCAGAAAATCTAATTGTTGTATTTTAAATTCAAGTTGCATTTCTTAGCAGAAATCTTCAACACAATTTACAATACATGTATATGTACAGTTCCCATATGTCTTTGTGACAACAACAGTTTTTGCTCAAGTCCTTTGTGTCCCAGAACTGCTCCGCCTCACTTTGCAGTTCTGTCAGCTGAAGAACTCAAGAATGCACTCTTAGAACCATAAGAGACACAATAACTATACATGCAAGCATATACCACATTCTATTCTATTCTATTCTATTCTATTCTATTCTATTCTATTCTATTCTATTATTCTAAACTAAACCTGAAAATGCTTGCAGCATTTTGGGGCCCCTTCACCTGAGTGGCTCAGGGTCTTGAAAGCTATTTCACTGCAGGGCTGTTCTTATTGTTGAATCAGGCAGGAGACTATACTCCAGAAGTAACACCAATTTGAAGAGGTAAAAAAAACAGACTGGATCAATATTTTCAATTGTAGGAACATTGTATTATGTTATAGCCACACAGAGAGCATTGACAGCCACACAGAGATAACAGCACTTACCTGGTGCTTCAGACTCAAACTCAATTCTAAGGACATCGCCGAGTTTATGTCTGAAGCACCAGGTAAATGCAGCACTCTGTGTGCGGCTATAATGTAATACAAAGTTCCTGCACTTGGAGGTACTTATCCAGTCTGGGTTTTCTTACCTCTACAAATTGGTGTTACTCCTGGACTATAGTTTCATGCCTGTTGCTCCTCTTGATTTGTTATACTGGCACAAGTACAGCATCAACTGCAGCAGGAGCTTTAAGTAGTTTTTAATCAGACTCATCGTTCTGAAGCAGCCATGTTGCTGCTGACCAGAGTTTGTTTTTGCCTTTCACAATAGTTTTTTTTAATAGTCAAACTTGAATATTAACTCAAAAGTCATTAAAACTATAAAACAGTATAATACGTTTTCACCAAACCTTCAAAAGGCACATCCTTGGCACATGCCCCATCAAACCTGAAAATTTCATGACAAAATTCCACACCATCTAGACTGTAGGTGAGAGCAAGAAAATACACAATGTTAAGTATGTGTTTTTTTTTTTCAGATTTTGGCACTCTGTATCTCGAGAACCATACAAGATGCTGTCACAAAACTTATCACGTCTTGAGACTCCAACAGCCTGACCATGCATGCCACATTTTGTGCTGTTTCATCAAACAATGCCAAAGTTAAGGTGCAAAAATTGGGGTTTAACACTGAACAGCCAACTCAGCCCTAACTATAGGGGTGCTACTGTGCCCCTATAATGTCTATTCTTCTCTCCTGCAGCCTATCCCTTCTGTCAATAGTCTTGAGCAACTGTAGGCTTAAACCTGCCCCAGCCCTCCACTGTATCATATTCAAGTTACGGAGTGACTATATGCTTAAATCTCCTAGCCCTCTTTTTTTACTTCTGGGCCTGCCCTACTCCACAGTCAATCCATAAACCTTATAGGCAACAATGACTGCTTGATGCAATCCCCACTTAAGCCAGCCCACTGATGCCTACCAGATACTCCAGCTGGACATCTAACACTGTATCACTGTAACTTAATGGTATACACCTTATCACTGGAAGATATTAAAGAGCTAGTGGAGCCAAAGTAGGCAGACAGGAAAATAATACAAATTTCAAGTAGTAGTTGTCACAAACGTACTCAGCAGGCCAGGCCTTCTGCTCCCATAGTGCCAACCTCCAAGCGCAATTGTGTGAAAAGTTAACAGACAGGGTAACCCTCCTGTCTGCTTTTGGGTCCAAATCACCTTCAGTCTCAAGTTCTGGGGGGATTCAAGCAGTGAACCTTATGCTAGCACACCCAATGTACAGGCTCAGATATGTACCTTCTTCGGGATTGCAGTACAATCTTTTGACAGAGTCACCCAGCCAGGCTTCCAAAAATGAACCCTTAAAATGTTATAAGAGACTTAGGTATATTCTTACCTTTTCCCAGTTTACTAACACCATCAAGCTGTTTGAACAATTGTCAGACTTAACCATCCATACATCACATGCAAAATGAACTGGCAGACACCCAGGCAGTCTTTTAAATAACAGATTCTTTATTAAAAGATTATAAAAATATGAAAAATGTAAACACAGAACAATATATCAAAGAGCTCACAATCACATAAAAGAACAAGGGAAGACTGCAAAAAAAAACTCCTACCACAATACAGTTACACTTTTTCTATCTAATGTATTACCTCCATAAGTGCCTTAGTTAGTTTCTCTCAGAGTCCCAAAATAATATGACTTATTTCCCAGTTACAAGGATACATTTCAGCTTCATCTCCCCAACCCCTTGGTAAGTCATCTAGTGCCTCCTTTTAGAATATAAAAAAATACAAACATGATGTCCTATCAGGAGGTATATTAAATAAGGTGACATCAGCAAAAACTCATTTCCCAAATTATAAGTCTTTGATCTCCCAGTTCCTTTTGAGGATTTACAACCTTGTAATCCCTCACCTAAGTGTGAGATAGCCATGTCCTGTCCTGTAATAAAATGTATATTTAGGTTCTCAACTTCAAAGCAGCAACATGTCATAAAAAATGCCATAAAATGCAATTTCTCAAGGAAGTTAAATACATTACAGAGATCTCCTGGTTAGTTAACATATATCCTGTAGCTTCACTGAAACCTGGGGGGTGAGAAGGGGCATCCAAGGAAGCACAGCTGTCTTATGTGAGACAATTAGAGATGCAGCAAATTTAAATTACACTGGTGAAGTGAATGCTGAGTGGGCACTTCAATACGCTGAGGGGCACGGTAGTGCTCAATTACCTGTCATTACCACTCGCATTAAGGTGGAATGGCACCATGAAGTAAGCCGGAGTCATTGTTTTTAATGGACTTCGTGTTCCTCATTATGATTCTAAGTGATCCACTTGGTGTTTCAGATTTGGCAATCCCCCCACATATCACATGGCTTACAGTAATAATAATAATAATTTTATTTTTTAAGCGTCTTTCAAGATATCAAGGCTCCGTACAAAGTTAAAACAGAATTCATAAACAGCAAATAAAATAGTAATAACACAACAAATCCATGTAACTATACATTGCTGATAAGCCTGACACCACAAAAAGATTTCAAACACCTGTTTAAATCCCCCCACAGTTATGCACTCCCGAAGCTGACGGGGTAGAGAATTCCAGAGGGTAGGGGCCGCAAACATAAATGCTTGGGCCCCAGAAGATTTCAAAGTCACCCTCAAAATCTCCAGCAACCCCTCGCCAGCCAAGCGGAGCTGTCACACAGGGCAGTAGGAAACAAGAAGCTCTTTCAAGTAGTCAGGGCCAAGTCCATGTAGGGCTTTATAAGTCAGTAAGCCAACTTTAAAGGTGATCCGCCACTGAATCGGCAGCCAGTGCAGATCCCGCAGCACAGGTGTAATATGCAGGGACCAGGAAATCCCTGTCAGCAATTGTGCTGCAGCGTTCTGCACTAGCTGTAAGCAGTGGATATCAACCCCAGGAAGCCCTAAGTATAGGAGTTGCAGTAGTCAAGGTGTGAAGTCACAAAAGCATGGACCAATGTAGGCAGATCGCAGGATGAAACAAGGTGCTTGACTCTAGTGATGTTCCAAAGATGATAAAAGGCAGACTTGACGACTGCCGACACCTGAGATCAAAGGGTCAGCCTGTCATCAAGCACCACCTCAAGGGCCAGGACCTGTTTAGAGGTAAGAATCTGGTAGCACCCCAGAAAAGTCCAGAGGACTGACCAGCCCTCGACCCCTCTATCCGGTGACCCGGGTCCATGACCATCACCTAAGTCTTTCCTGCATTCAAATTCAACCTGCCCGAATTCATCCAATCCTGGATTTCAGTGAGGCAGTTATTAAATACTGAGAGAGCACTATCCTGGTTGGATACAAAAGACAGGTAGAGCTGTATATCATCAGCATAGCAGTAAAACCTCAGCCCATACCATCTTACAATGTCTACAAGGGGCAGTATATACACTGCAAACAACATGGGGGACAGCACCAAGCCCTGAGGGACCCCACATGACAAAGGGAGTGAGTCTGAAGAAAAGATTCGAGACACAACTCTCTGTGTTCTGCCAGTGAGGAAAGATGTAAACCACCTGAGAACCATACATGTCAGGCCACAGATGAGCCTCATGTGCTCAAGCAGCACCCCATGTTCCACAGTGTCAAAAGCTGAGGAGAGATCAAGGAGCACCGGAATGGAATGGTTTCTCCTATCTCTCTCCATCAGGAGATCATTGAGCACCCAAACCAGAGCAGTCTCAGTACTATGCCTCTTACAAAAACTGGACTGGAGAGGTTTGTAGATATTATGGATGGTCAAATGGTCCTCCTACTGAATCGCCACTACTTTCTCAATAACCTTCCCTATAAAGGGAAGGTTTGAAATTGGTCTATAGTTTCCCAGAACATCAGGGTCCAAGGAAGCTTTCTTCAGTAGGGGTGTTACCACCGCCTCCTTCAGGGAGCTCGGGAACTCACCTGAATGGAAGGAGCACCAGACTATCTGAGCCAGGACCAGGCTGATAGTATCGTAACAACCCATAACCAGGAATGTTGGGCCCGGATCCAAACTACAGCATGTAGGGTGCATACCCTGGACAATCCGCATAACATCCACAAACTCTGGCAGGTCAAAGGTACTCTAGGAGACAAGAGGTGCGGTGACCGAGCACTGAACAATTTACAGTACTGTAAGTCACAGCTCTTTAGCCAGGCAGGAAGGAAGTGAGTCATACAAGCAGACACTTTCATTTTCTCCTGTGTAGAAGGAGAGAGAGGAGTGTATTTTGTGACTGCTGATACTTTGAGATCAGAGCAAGGAGGAGATTTAAACTTTGATTCTAACCCAACAGCTTTTTTAAAAGCTACATTTTTTTGTCTTTTCTCTACTCTTTTTTACTTAATTTGTTCTTTCTGTAAATTTTATTTTTCTAACCTTTATAAGTAGTTAGTTGTTTGTCTGTGTCTGTGTGACTGTGTGTGTGTTGTGTGACAGTGTGAGTAGTGATTGCTTGGACTGAGAAAGAGCAGTAGAGAGATGGACCAGAGTGAGGGAATGTCTGGGGTGGGGGCATCTCTGGGAGAGTGTGGTAGGGGTGGTGGACAGCATTGTACCATGCGCATGCATGGGGGGCATGGGTGCCCATTCCTGTTGGACTGTTCAAAACTTCTGAGTGTCCCCCCCACCGGAAGCAGGACCAGCACTGCCTCCTGACTCTGAGGCAGTTGAACCACCACAACCACCACCACCATCATCAAGTCCAGCACCAGGCCCTCTGGAGCAGGATTTGCCTGTTCCCACAGGCCCAGGTGTGGATCCCATCCCTGTTCAGCACTGTGACTGGCCAGCTACCAGTTCATCTGGCTCTCCCCTGCCTGTGCATGGTCCTCCTTGCACCTCCATTGTTTGGCAGTTTTTTGACTGTGTTGTGGGGGACAGCAGTGTGGGCAAGTGCTGCCTATGTGAAGTGGAGGTGCACCTTGGCCCCTGGGGGACTCACCTAGGGACTGGGTGCCAGTGCACCCATATGCACAATTACCACCAGTTGGAGTGGCAGGCTGCCACAAAATGGACCATGCCTGTACCTGCTGGCCATTCTGTATCAGAGGGTGAAGCTGTGCATGGTGGCATCCCTAAGAAGAGGAGGGCCACAGCAGCACCTGCTGCTCCACCAACATCACCACCCCCACCACCACCACCAGCAGGTCAGCCTGTAGAATGTGTGGACCCCAGAGAACTGCATGTAACACAGGCTGACTTGGCAGTTCTCTGGAGTGCTGTAGAGGAGAACAATGAGAGGGTGACTGGCATGGAGCAGTGGCTGGATCACATAGAGGGACATCAGTTGCAAATTATGTCCATGCTGGAACTGCTGCTGGATCACCATGGGATCCCACATTAGTTTTGTTTTCTCACACAATGTGCCCCCCCACACCTTCCTTGCTGTGTCATAAAATGTATTCCTCCACCATCCCCGACCCTTGTATGTAATTATGCCCTTTTTTTGTTGTCTTCCATATGTGTTACACTTTGTATTCTGGCCCTCCTTCCTTCTGTTAAGTGTCTGTGTGTGTGTCAAGTGTGTGTGTGTGTGTGTGTGTGTGTGCGCTATTTTGGTGCCTCATTTTTCTGCATCACCAAAATGCATCTGTCTTGTGTCCAGAAAATTGACAAGTGGTAACAAAGTGAAATGTGAGCATTACAGTACATATGAAGTCCCCCAGATTTAATGGAGCACTCAGTCATGTGTGCAGTGGTCACAAAGAGTCCCCAGATTTTTTTTGCACGCCCAAAATGCATCTGTCTTGTGTCCAACAAATTTACATGTGGTAACAAAGTGAAATGGGAGTGTTACAGCATATACAAAGTCCCCCAGAATTAATGGCACACTCAGTCATGCACACAGTGGTCACACAAAGTCCCTAGATTTTTTTCTGCATGCCCAAAATGCATCTGTCTTGTGTCCAGAAAATTGACAAGTGGTAACAAAGTGAAATGGGAGCGTTACAGTACATGCAAAGTTCCCCAGAATTAATGGCACACTCAGTCATGCACGCAGTACTCAGAGAGTCCCCAGATATTTTCTGCATGCCCAAAATGCAACTGCCTTGTGTCTAGAAAATTGACAAGTGGTGACGAAGTCAAATATGAGCGTTACACCACATGCCAAGTCCTCCAGAATAAAATGATGACCGTGAGTGAACTGTTGCTGGTCCAATGTGAGCTGCGATTCCAGCAAATGCAATGTGATCATCTCAACTGGATGGAAGAGTGCCTTTTGTCTGTACACTAACAGAAGCCTTGGTGAGTTGATATATATAGATATATAGTTGTGTATTTTGTTGGTGGGGGGGTTGACATGGACATGAACTCATTGTATTGTTTTGTTTCACAGGTCACAGATACTGTTCGTGTGCACATTCCAGTGCTCGATGAGAACTTTTTGTGTAGAAATTTGAAATGGATAACTCTCAAGTAAATGAAGTTAAGTATTTTTTTTTGGGGGTGGGGCAAGCATATTTGCAGGTTTCTTTCTAATGGTTTCTTATTTGGTTACTTTTTCACAGATTTCATCTGCATCCTTCTCGCGTCTGGTTGTTAGTGATGGTCATGGTCGTCGAATGAAACGACTTCTGTGTGTTGCATGTCTGCTGCAGCCCGGGTGGGGCCTGATGTTGAAGAACTTCTTTGGATAAGGCCACTTTGACACAACAACAAAGCATCTGAAAGTTTCCTAATAAAACAAATGAATCACTTCTTACAACTTGATTGTAATTTGTCCCTGATTCTCAATCTCAAGTCAAGTTACATTTCAAAACCACATCTTGTCAAGTAACACAACCTGTGTGCAACTTTTTCAACACTGTCATGGTTATGGCTGCACAGCTGCAAGTTCAGAATACAGTGCATGATATCTTACAGAAATAGTTTTGGTGACATACACGTCACCTAGATTATGAATCGCACTCAGTCGCATTTCCTGCAGTCTTTTAAAAAAAATTGCATGGATGAAATAAAATCTTGATACTTACCAGTATGGATTTCAAATGGATATTCCATAGGCTCCTGTGTATGGTACAGCTGCAGACCCTTCATACTGGCTTTCAGCGAAGGAGAGTTTTTTGTTAACATGTAAAAAAATAAAATAAGTTTACCATATGTGTTTGACCACTGCGGCTCAGAAAAGCTACAGAAAACAAAACATACAGCTAAAGGAAATTAAATAGCCTGAAAAACATTAGTACACATACTCACTTTATAATTTAAATATTAAGAAGCTTCGTGCCTATGGCTGATGGATGTGTTCTCCTGTTCGACTCCCTCTGCATTGGCATGGTAAATGTAAATGTAATGGGGAAATATTGTCTGAATGACACTGGTGGTGGGTGCTGGACTGGTGGTGATAGCTGCGGCACATGATGACATTCTCTGTTATATCTTCCTGCATCTGGTGGTGGTGGCAGTGGTTAACATCAGTCCTGGTGGTGTTGGTGGTCTGGGGGGGCAGACAAACTCATGCTCAGTGGTGGCAGTGGCTAACATCAGTCCTGGTGGTGGTGGTCCAGGGGTGGACAAACTTATGCTCAGTGGTGGCCGTGGCTAACATCAGTCCTGGTGGTGGTGGTCTGAGGGGGTGGACAAGCTCATGCTCAGTGGGGGCAGTGGCTAACATCAGTCCTGGTCGTGGTGGTATGGGGGGGTGGACAAACTCATGCACAGTGGTGGCAGTGGCTAACATCAGTCCCGGTGGTGGTGGGCTGAATCCAGGGGGGCACACCACCTTTTACCAACTTCAGTTAAAACCTGCCAACATTAACCACATCATCATCCTCATAAAGAAAGCTGCCCTCACAGTCATCTATGTCTGAAGTCTGACCACTGGGAAATTCTTCTCTATTGTGTCATCATCCATGTCACTGGTGGTCCAATTCATGCTGCCACTGCCAGTGCCACCAGGATGGTCTATTTCCACATTACCAAAACACCATGACTAGGCTTGGGTATGAATACCGAGGTTTCAGACTGTGCTGGTATGTGCCTCTCATTCATTTATACGAATGTTAGCAAACTAACATTTGCAGGAGAGAGGTTTGTCCGACGATCCCTGACTATTGCACCTGCTGAGCTGAATACCCTCTCAACACTTACACTGGAGGGTGGGCATGTGAGGTACTTCAGTGCCACTGCAGTCAGCTCTGGCCACTTACTGACCTTTCCACTCCAGTACAAAAGATGATCATCAGTTATTGTCAGATGCCTGTTTTCAGACGAATATGACTCAACCATTCTGTGTGCCACACTAAGTCCAGTGGTTGATGCATCATCCTGTTCTCCGGAATCATTTATTTCACAAATCCCCACTCGGGACAAAGCCTCCCAAAGCAGGTTTATGCCAGCCACTTTGGATGACAGACCACCTTGAACTGCAGTCCCCTTACCCTTGCAGGATGTGCTTGATGGTCCTCCAGGTACACCTTCATCTGGATCATGCTGCTGAGGTTTACTGACCTTGGTAAGTGACTTCTGTGCCCCATGAACCAAGCACATCAGTTGGCCACTGATATTTTTTTACCTGTTCAGGTCCTCCCTCCAGTACTGATGCAATTCCATGTTTGTATCATGGGTCCAGCATTGTTGCTATGGCAAAGTTGTCACTACGCTGCATGCTCAAAATGTGATGATTCTTTTTGAATACTGTCAGCATGTGTTGCAGCAACATACTGCTAAGACTGTCTCCAGCAACATCAAGGCCATGCTGTACATTCACCAATGTCTGCCTCAGCACCCGCAGCAGTGGAATTGATTGGCTAATGGAGGCAGACTTGCGACTCACTGCCTGTGTGGCATGTTCAAAAGGCTACAAAATTATTACAGAGTCCATGACGTGCCACTGTTCAGTCATCATAGACATGGAGGCCCTGGATCTGTCATGGCTAGTGTGCATCACAAGATATTCTGAGATGGCTTTGTATTGTTCATACAACCTCTCTGCCATGTACAAAGTGGAGTTCCATCGGGTGACAACTTCCAGCTTCAAGCGGTGCTGAGGGAGGCTGTTTTGAATCTGCAACTGCCACAGCTGGTCACGAGCCTTTGCATATCGTGAAAAGTGAGAGCAGATATGGCGTGCAACGGTCAGCATTTCCTTTACATCAGGGTGCTGCAGAAAGTCCTGCACCGCAAGATTTAAACAATGGCCTTGCATGGAACATGAAAAAAAAAAACACCATTCGTGATGCATTTCACCACATTTGACCCATTGTCACTTGCTATGAACCCAGGTCTCAGGGACAGAGGGTTCAGCCACTTGTCAGTTTCAGTCAGTACCACGTTCAACATTTTTTCACCAGTGTGTGAACAGGTCACATTGCACATAGCAATCATTGCATGCTGTTGAATTCCTGGATGATTGCTACCACGACAATCCACCTTACTGCACTGGTTATTCATGCTACCAACATCACAAGCAACCCCTGGCACCTGTGCCCAGTGTGCAGTTATACACAAATATGAACTCTCTTCTGTTTTGCCACTCGTCCACATATCCATACTTTAATGGATGAATGGAGAGGAGGAATGTTGAAGGGAAGGGATGGGCACAAGACCCGAGGGAGCAGGCTGAGGTACTAAATGAGTACTTTGCCTCCGTTTTCACCAAGAATAATGGGGGGGGCTGCATCATACATGGAAAGAGACAGTGAAACTGAGGAGGGGGACCTTACTGATCGGTGGGTCTGTGGAGAAGGGGGGCCATCACTGGCAAGAGAGGGGAAGACAAAGCATGGGGATGAGGTAGTGGAGGTGGAAATCATGGCAGAGAGAGTGAGGGAAGCTCTCAGGTCCCTTAAGATGGAGAAAGCACTGGGGCAGGATAAATAACATCCCAGAGTGCTGAAGGAACTGGCGGATGTCCTGGCGAAACCCCTGGTGGAGCTTTCAGCATCTCTCTGAGGACAGGGTGGGTGCCCCAGGACCGGAATGTGGTGCATATAGTGTCTATCCACAAGGGGGGATCAAGGGAGGTGGCAAGGAACTACAGACCCATCAGCCTGACATTGGTGGTGGGCAAGATGATGGAGAGCATTGTCAAGGAGAGGCTAGAGGGGACCCGGAAAAGTCAGGGTGCCAGGACAATAGACAGCATGGTTTTGTCCCAGGGAAATCATGTCAGACAAATCTTGTGGAGTTCAATGACTGGGTGATGAGTGCCTTGGACCGGGTAGACTGGTGGAAGTCCTCTTTCTTGACTTCAGCAAGGCATTTGACTCTGTTCCTCATGGGGGCCTGTTGGATAAGCTGGGAGAAATGGGGGTAGGGAACCAGATGATCAGATGGATACGCAATTGGCTCCAGGACCGGACCCAGAGGGTCATGGTTGGCAAGTTATTCTCATCCTCAAGGAGGCTCAATAGTGGGGTCCCTCAGGGATTGGTCCTTGGGCCCCTCCTGTTCAACTCCTACATCACTGACATAAGGAAGGGTATCAGGAGTGAGATGAGTCTCTTTGCGGATGACTCAAAACAGGGGGCGGTGGTGGATAGGGAGGAGGGGAAGATGGCCCTACAGGGGGACTTGGAGGATCCAGAAAGGTGGTCTAAAAAGTGGAAGCTGAGGGTCAATGCAGGGAAATGCAAGGTACTACACCAGGGAGCCAGAAACCCTGGCCAAGTGTACACCGGAGGGGGGGGGGAATGCTACAAATCTTGATAGCTGAGAGGGACCTGGGGGTGGTGGTGGATGTCAAGATGAACAACTCGGAGACTTGTAGGAGGGCAGTGGCCAGGGCCAACAGGATGCTGGGATGCATCACTAGGGGGATCACCTCCAGAAGGAGGGAAGTGATTCTCCCTCTGTATAACTGCTTGGTGAGGCCGCACCTAGAGTACTGTGTGCAGTCTTTGGAGGCCACACTTAAAGAGGAACATTGAACTCCTGGAGAGGATCCAGAGGAGGGCGACCAAAATGATCTGGGCCTTGGGGGACAGGGCCTATGGGGAGAGGCTCGAAGAGCTAAATATGTACACATTGGAAGAGAGAAGGGACCGGGGGGACATGATAGAGGTCTTCAGGTACATGAAGGGGATAAATAGGGGAGGAGCAGTCAGTGTGCTCTGAAGGAAGGAGGGGGCAACTAGAGGGCATGGGTGGGAACTGGAGGGGGGAGATTCAGGGGAGAAAGGAGGAGGTGCTACTTCACTGAGAGGGTGGTGGAGCAATGGAATGTGCTTCCCAGGGGGCTGGTGGAGTCAGAGATGGTGGAGAGGTTCAAGAGGGGGTGGGACAGGTACAGGGGAAGGGTTTTGAAAGCAAAGTCCAGTGCAGCGAGAATATCCAGGACTGGGAAGGAAGAAGCCAGAGAGGGTGAGGGGGGCAGCAAGGTCAGCTCCCAGGTTGGGGGCTGACCAAACGAGCAGACACGAAAGACCATTAGGCCTATTCTGCTGGCATTTTATTATGTTAGTATGATAGTATGTCTTACTGAGTCGGACCCAGTACGGAATAACTCGGGGACAGCACAGGTCGAAAAGTATGCCCTGGATGGGACTTTCCATTTTGGACAGGCATGTGCAGCAAACCGCTGGAACCCAGAATTCTCCACAAAGGAGAAGGGTAAAAAATCAATTTCCAGTATGTCAACTACAGCAGCATTAAGTTCATGTGACACTGTATGATTGGGGGTACTTCAGCTTATGCGCAAAAACACTCTGTAACGTGAGCTGACTTCAACGTTTTACATGGGGTGTGATGACAAATGGTTCTGCTCTACGAATTGCAGGGGTGGAGTGTGGACGTTTGATGAAGACGGTTGCACAGGTGTTAATGACAAACCCAGAAATGCAGTTATTTTGCCAGATTTGCCAACCGGGGTTGATGTATCATTTGCACTAGACATACTGCATTCACCACCACCAAAACTGCTACACTCACCAGCACTGGACAACATTTCAAAATCATTATGCTCCTCCACCTCATCATGCCTGTAGTAATCCTCTGCTCTTATTTCCTCACTACTGCACACATTTAATTTCCTGCTGGACTTAACACTCATGGAAGGGGATAACATGCTCGTTATGGTTGCTGACGAGGGTGAACGCTCCACTGTGGTATTAGCTGCTGTCTTGTGCTGGGTCCACAGTGCCATGTGCCTACTCTTAAGATGTGTATGCTGTTCTCCTGTGCTCAGATGGCTCCCTTTTTACTTCGACTCACATGCACATGGCAAACCTGGCAGATTGCAACTGACCCATCATTTGCATCTTGCACCTGAACTGCAACTGACCACCATGACTACTTATCACTATTACTGGGTCATCATCCTCATCAACTGAAACTGGTAAATCACAAGTTTTTATGGGGGGGATTAATGCAAACAGACTCAGACACAGCCACCTTGAATTTCTTTTTCTCAGGTTCCCAACTGGGGTCAATTACATCATCATCACATTCATCAACATCACACACATCCACATCTTCTGCTTAGATGCTGGCATGTGGACTACATGTTGCAACCACAGCAACATCATCATCATCATCACATTCATCATCAACACCACCATCACCTGATATTTTTTCACCACACTGTGAATCACTGCATGGAACATGCATGACATGAACCGCGGTGGACGAAATATCACATTGTATGCTATCATTGACATGATTATCAGAATCCTCAGGTTCAGTTACTGGGATGTTACTGGGAAGTATGACATCATCTACACTGCCACTCACCTGCACTGCTTCACACTCCACTATATTTTTGGATACGGTACACTAGTCAGAACTCAAACTTGAGGCAGCAATACTCATACTACCACCACCAGCAACTGCACTAACACCACCAGCTGAGAAAACATCATCTCCTTCAACTATGAGTAAAGCTACTGATTGGGCTGTAAAAAACATTGCAGGAGAAATACCTTATCTCACATCAGCAATGTATTTCTGCGTCTGCATACTACCATGCCCACAGACTATCTTACTGGCAGCAGTGCCATGGAGAGAACCAGCTTTGCTTGCATGTCTCTTTGCGAGCATTTTGGGGGATCAACAACAATACTCTAAGCAAATTTAGATTTTGGTATGTTCTCTCTCTGATTGAGGGGGACGCTGGATGTGAAGCCAAAAAAACAACTGTGGCTTCAGCAACAGATAGAGATGGTCATGCAAATTCACAAGTGAAAACACCTTCAGTAACCAGTGAGGCTGGGGTCACAAACAATCCAATCTGGAAAAAAATTATTTTTGCCACTGGGGGTTGGGGGGGGAGCAGTGACTGCAGCTTTTTACTGCAGTACAAGTAGCAAAACAAGGAACAGATACCATGATGGCAGTACAAAATCAAGCAGCTGCAGTGGATAGCAGGTTCACACTGCTGTGCCTGCAATTACACTGTGGCACAATAAATGGTGTATTATTTGATGTCATGCAACACCGCACACACACTCACAGAACAGTTTGTCTACAATGGTGAACGAGTAATGGGTAGCAAATTGAAAAGTTCAAGTAATAAGTCACGGATTGTACACATCCTGAAATTATGAACTGCTGCACCAGATCCACACAACACACAATCAGCAAGAAAAGTTCAACAATTACTGACAATATTACTGTGTGTACATTAACACAGTCAGTTATATAACAAAAATATAACCAAAAAACAAAGAAATCCCTATTTCTCCAACTTAAATCCACCTACACCACAGATACGCCCCTCTCACAAAGCACACGTTAACTGTTTTTTACTACACACACTCAATGTTGTACATTAACATTCAAAATCCACACACAAACAAAAATGCTCGATGATATGAGCATAGGAGGGTTTCCTACAATAGATGAACTAAAGTTTGAGCCCCCCCAAAAAAACTCAAAAATGCTTTTTTAACAGCTTTTAGAAGGTTTGAATTACAGACATATCACAGAGCACACTGTCTCCTACAGCTTCCTACACACACTACCACAAACTGAGGCTGTGCAGATCAATATAGAGCCCATGTGACCTGAAATCCCATGAATCACTGCAAAATTCAACTTCGGAGATTAAAAACAAGGTGAAGTGAGGTGAAGTGCATTGTTTTCAATGCACTGCGCCTTAAAATTTGGTGGAGTAGTGGTCTGGGAAGGTGGAGTAACGTAAAGTCATTGCTTTCAATGGACTTCGCAATACCTATTATAACGTGAAGTACTCCGTTTCGCATTGCAGTGTACTCCACGAATCTGCCTTTATTCCACGAATCACTTCGCGGAGCGGATTGGGCCCACTTTGCCCACCACTAGAGACAATCACATACTATTTTTTCATATTAAAAATAGCATTCAATAATCATAACCAGCTGGCCAAGCGTCACAATCCTCCCCACCTAGACTGAATTTGAGGGCTCTATCCCCTGCATGGGATGAGCTTCCCAAGTCAGTTCACTCCTCATATAGATTCAAAAGGCCATCTGTGTTTTGATTGGTCACTCCAGCCCTATGTAAGATTATCATGTCATACCATTGCAAGGCAAGACTCCATCTTAATAGTCTACCATTAGTTTTTTCCATTTGTGTCAGCCAAACCAGGGGGTTGTGGTCAGTTTATACCTCAAAATGCTGCCCATATAAGCATGGCTCTAACTTCTTTAGGGCTCACACTATGGTAAGGCACTCTTTTTCCACAGTAGAGTAAGCCTGCTCCCTGAGAAGTAACTTTTTACTCAGGTACACTATGGGGTGATCTTTCTCTTGGTTGGATGTCTGACTCAGTACTGCCCCAATACCCACATCTGAGGCATCAGTCTGGACTATTAAGAGTCTCCTATAGTCAGAACTTGTCAATACAGGAGCACTGCACAGTGCCTCCTTCAGTCTGGTAAAGGCTTTTTCACAGGCATCTTTTTCTTTACCAGGTCAGATGGGGGAGCAGCCAGGGCACTGTAATTGGGTAAACATTTCCTATAGTACCCTGCTTTTCCTAGAAAACTCCTGACCTGCTTCTGCATTTCTGGTCTGGGCCATGTCTTGATCACCTCTATTTTTACTTGGTTAGGATGGAGCTGTCCCCAGCCTACAGCATGCCCGAGGTATGCCACTTCAGCCATGGCCACATGGCACTTCTCAGTTTTGACAGTGAGCCCGGCTCTCTGTATCCTGCTCAGCACTTCCCCAAGGTGGTACAGGTGTTCCTCCCAGCTGGCACTAAAGATGGCAATGTCATCCAGGTACGCCATGGCATACTCCTCAGCACCATTTAACACCTGATTTGCCAACCTTTCAAAAGTGGCCGGAGTGTTCTTCATTCCGAAAGGCACTACTTTAAATTCCAATAAGCCTATCAGAGTGATGAAGGCCGACCTCTCCCTAGCTCTGTCAGTTAACTCTATCTGCCAATACCTCTTTGAGGGGTCAATAGTCATGAGGTATGTCACCCCTCCCAACTTGTCCAGAAGTTCATCCGTCTAGGGCATTGGGTGGGTGTCTGACTTTGTGACTGCATTCAGTCCATGATAGTCCACATAGAAATGAGTAGAGCCATCTGGCTTGGGCACAAGGGCTGTGGGTGAGGTCCAGGGGCTGTGGGATCTCTGGATTGCCCCTAAACCCAGCATTTCTTCCACCGCTCTCCTAATGTCCTTTCAGACAGCATCTGACACCTGGCGTCTGCCATATGGGCGTCTATGTCCCTGTCTCCACATCACGCGTTGCTAAGGGGGTTAGTCCAGGTTTGGTGCTAAACAGTAGGACAAAGTCTGCTAAAATCTCCCTTACTCCCTGGATCTTGTCCATGGCCAGCTGGGGAGACAATTTAACAGCCTCCAAAGAGGACTCCCACTTTCTTTCTTCCGGCAAGTCCAGAAGGCGGTTTCCTTCATCCTTCCCCTCCCATGGACTACATACTGCAAACACCATGTCAGCCCTATTAGCTTATGGCTTCATCATGTTGACATGGTACATTCTTTCTGTATGTCTTCTGTCGGATAATTCTATGATATAGTTCACATCATTTACCTTTCTAACTACTTTGTATGGTCCTGCCCACTCAGCCTGCAGCTTGTCTTTCCAGACCGGAATAAGGACCATGACTTCATGAGCCACCATGTATGAGTGAGCTCTGGCTGTGCAGTCATACCACACTTTTGTTTCTGTTAGGCAGCTGCCAGGTTGCTCTGGGCTGTCCCCATAAGCTCCTTCAGCCTTTCCCTAAACCTAAGGACGTAATCCACTATGGGAGTTCCCTGGGTGGCGTCCTTGCCTTCCCAGTCCTCTTGGGTCAAGTCTAGAGGCCCACGTATATGGTGTCCATTTAAGAGCTCAATGGGGGAAAACACTGTCGACCCTTGGGGCACCTCCCTGTATGCAAACAATAGGTGGGGACGGTATTTCTCCCAGTCCCTCCCATGCTGTTCGGCAAACGCTTGGAGCATGGACTTCAGGGTACCGTTAAATCTTTCCACAAGCCCATTGGCTTGTGGGTGATAAGGTGTCATGCACCTCTGTACCACCCCACACTTCTCCCACAAACATCTCATCAGGTCCGACATGAAGGAACCCCCTCGATCGGTGATAACCTCCTGCAGAAACCCAACACAGGAGAAAATCCCAAGTAAGGCATCTGCCACTTTGTCTGTCTTCAGTGAGGATAGGGTGACTGCCTCTGGATACCGGGTGGCACAATCCACTACAGTCAGGATGAACCTCTTCCCAGAGGAGCTGGGGGGATTTAAAGGCCCCACAATATCCATTCCCACCCTCTGGAATGGCTCCTCCACTATGGGCAATGGAATTAGGTCAGCTTGGATTTCTTACCCACCTTCCCTATTTCTTGGCACCAGTGACAAGATCTGCAATACACCTTCACCTGTTGGGTGAAGTTGGGCCAATAGAAACTTTGGGTCAACTGCTGCATAGTGCATGTGATTCCCAGATGACCAGATGAGGGAATATCATGTGCAATCTTGAGCAACTGCTCACGATACCCCTGGGGAACGACAAGCTGTATGCCTATCACCCCTCCCTCTGTCTTCACATCCTGAGTATACATCAGTCCATTTTCCCAATAAACTTTATGTTTTCCATCACGGCATCACCTCCCTGTGCTCCATCACAGTCTACCCAAGCTCTTAGCTTCTCTAGACTAGGGTCACTTTTCTGAGCAGCTGCAAACTCCTTACACATTCCCAAGGCATGGGACAGTTCCCCTTCAGTCTCTAAACTACGGTCCCTAGCACTAGCGTCAGGGCACTCAGGATCACTGTCATCCCTACCCCTCTGACAATGGGTCACTCCTCCTTCTTTGAAGTAACCCTCTATAGCTGTGTGGTTAACTTCTTCTGGGGAAATTTCTACCCCTTTTCATTAGTCTCCATATTAGGATTCACAGGCTGGGGAACCAGCCTGCCAGTGGTTTCCACAATGGCTTCTGTGGGGTCCAGGGAACTACAATTTTCCCTTGCCACTTGGTTACGGGTAACTGCACACACCATCCCCTGTTTGAGAGTGTTGCCAAGGATGACACCAACTGCTAAAGTTTTGGCTACAGCCACCTGTTGCACAGTCCCTCCTGTTTCACCCCAGTCTAGGAGAACACTAGCGAGTGGCAATGTTCTCTCCTTACCAGTGAACTCTTGTACAGTTACAAATGTATTGGGAATAAGCTGACCAGGCTATACCAGATCCCCTTTTACCAATGTCAGGGATGCCTCATGTCCCTTAACCCTTGTGTCTGTACACCATTCACTGTGACTGGGTGCATGTGTTCCCTCATGTTCACAGGCATGCTTCCAGGGACACATGAACAACCCACTTCTTTCCTAGCCCCATGTTGTGTATTGCTTGTCCTTTTGGGACACTATCTGGCAATATGCCCAGTTTCTTTACAAATCCAACATTCATTTATTTTCTAAGAGAACTCTTTTCTTTGAAACCTGGGGCTAAATGGTTTCAGTGGAGGCAGTGAGGGTTTTAGCTGCTTTGAAGGCATGCTTTTCCCTTTCTGCACTGCCACGCCCACCCCATTCACTCTCAGAGAAGGTCTGCTCTTGGCATAGTGGTCCGAGAGGTCAGCAGCCTCTTGAACTGTTTTGTGATCTCAGTCCTCCAGCCAGGTTGTCAGCTCTGCTGGACATGCCCCCAAAAATTGTTTTAACAATACAGCATTTTCAATTTTATCTACAGAGTTTGCTTCTTTCCTTCCCACCAACATTGTAAACACTGACGTTGTTTCATGGCTAGCTCTTCATAGCTCATGTCAGGGCTTCTCCTGAGCTTATGGAATTTAGCTCTGTATGATTCTGCAGTTAAATCAAACTTTTTTAAAAGTGCAGCTTTAAGTTTGCTGTAATCATTACTGCCTTCATTGCCCATTTGACCCAATGCATCCTGAGCTTTCCCGGTAAGTAGCGGGGATAGCTGGAAGCTCCAGAACCCTTTACGAATTTTTGCCTGAATACAAACTTTTTCAAAGGAATTTAAAAAGTTGCCCATATCCTCCCCCTCTTTAAATTCAGATATCAATTTGGAATTTAATTTGTAACCCAGTCCTTTGGTTCCAGTTAAACCCAAGCCACTTACCTGCTCTGGTGCTGGTGGTTAGAGTCATAGCTTCTCCAGTGTATGTTGCCTCTGGCACTCACGCTCTTCACGGTCAGCCTCTCACTGTTCTCGCTACCTCTTCTCCTCTGTGGCTTGCTGGTGCTCATGCTGTTCATGGTCAGCTTCTTGCTGTTCTCACTCCCTCTTCTCCTCTGTGGCTGGTTTCTCTCACGCAGCATCTCTCTGGAACTCCAGCTCCATTCTGCACAACTCAATCTGCAGCCTGATTGCTTCTGGCTCCAAAATTCTGGTGACCTTCCCCTGCTGCTGTGGCCCTTCACTTGCACTGGCCCTGCTGTCCTCACCAGATCTGGACACTGCACTGGCTGCTGGCACCTCTACACCCAAGGCTTGGTCCTTTACAGTCACAGTCTGTGACTCAATGCTCTGGGTATCTGCTGCCATCAGGGCATCCACAAGGTTCTGCTTGGTGACTCTCCCCTAATGCAGGACTCCTCTGCCCTGGCACATCTGCCTCAAGTAGTCTGCAGTGTACCCACTGTAGTTGGAAGCCATCTTCTTCCCTAACTATGGCTACTCTAACTTGCACTTTAGGAATAAAAATAAAACAAGTAGGAACTTGATTGTAAGCAAAATGATAGAGTTCAGTTTCCTTTTTTAAAAAAAAAAATCACTGCCTTATTTTACAAGTAAGCTGTACTGTACTAAGCTGACACACTGAACAGTTAAAGCTTGTGTTACCAATTTTATCCCACTTCTTCTAACCAAATCTGTCACAAACACACTTAGCAGGCCAGGCCCTCTGCTCCCACAGTGCCAACCTCCAAGCGCAATAGTGTGAACAGTTAATGGACAGGGTAACCCTCCTGCCTACTTTTGGGTCCAAATCACCTTTAGTCTGAAGTTCCAGGGGGATTCAAACTGTGAACCTTATGCTAGTGTACCCAATGTTCAGGCTCAGATATGTACCCTCTTTGGGGATTGTGGTACAATCTTTTGCTGGGGCATCCAGCCAGGCTTCCAAAAATGAACCCTCTTAAAACTTTATAAGAGACCTTAGGTATATTCTTACCTTTTCCAAGTTTAGTAACACCACCAAGCTGTTTGAACAATTGTCAGACTTAACCATCTATATGTCACATGCAAAAAGAACTGGCAGACACCCAGGCAGTCTTTTAAATAACAGATTCTTTACTAAAAGATGATAAAAATATGAAAAATGTAAACACAGAACAATATATCAAAGAGCTCACAATCACATAAAAGAACAAGGGACGATTACAAACAAAAACTCTTACCACAATACAGTTAGACTTTTTCTATCTATTGTATTACCTCTATAAGTGCCTTAGTTAGTTTCTTTTGGAGTTCCAAAATAATATGACATATTCCCCAGTTACAAGGATATATTTCAACTCCATCTTCCCACTCCCTTGGTGAATCATCTAGTGCCTCCTTTTAGAATATAAAAAATGCAAACATGATGTCCTATCATGAGGTATATTAAATAAGGTGACATCAGCAAAAACTCATTTCCCAAATTATGTGTCTTTGATCCCCCAGTTCCTTTTGAGGATTTACAGCCTTGCAATCCCTCACCTAGGTGTGAGATAGCCATGTCCTGTCCTGTAATAAAATGTATAGTTAGCTTCCCAACTTCACAGTAGCAACAGGTCATAAAAAATGTCATAATATGCAATTTTTTAAGGAAATTAATTACATTACAGAGATCTTCTGGTTAGTTAACATATATCCTGTAGCTTCACTGAAACCTGGGTGGGGGGCACCCATGGAAGCACAGCTGTCTCATGTGAGACAATCATATACTATTTTTTTATATTACAAATACAGTGGCGTGAAAAAGTATTTGCCCCCTTCCTGATTTTCTCTATTATTGCATATTTGTCACACTGGATGTTTTCAGGTCTTTAGACAAAATATAATATTAGATAAAGGGAACCTGAGTGAACAAATAACACTTTTTTTTTTACTTATTTCATTTATTTAATGAAAAAAGTTAACCAACACCAACTGGCACTGTGTGAAAAAGTAATTGCCCCCTAGTTAAATCAACCTAATTAAAGGGATAATTAGAGTCAGCTGATTGAACACAGCCAGGCTTGATTACAGCCAGCCCTGCTCAATATAAACCTCACTTATTTTGGCCCTTACCATCAGAGTCACGTTGCCAGCACAAAGATTCAACAAGCACATTATGCCATGATCAAAGGAAGTTCCTGAAAAGATCAGAAAAAATTTGTTGCCCTCTATCAGTCTGGAAAGGGTTACAAAGCTATTTCTAAGGCTCTGGGACTCCATTGAACCACAGTGAAAGCCATAATCTCAAATGGAGAACACTTGGAACAGTAGTGAACCTTCCCAGGAGTGGGCGGCCTGCAAAATTACTCCAAGGGCGCAGCGTAATATCATCCAAGAAGTCTCAAAGGATCCTAAAACAACATCCAAAGAACTGCAGGCTTCTCTTGCCTCAGCTAAGGTCAGTGTTCATGACTCCACAATCAGAAAGAGACTGGGCAAAATGGGCTTCATGTGAGGCAAGGCGGAAACCACTGCTAACCAAGAAGAACATAAATGCTCGCCTCTCATTTGCCAAGAAGCACCTGGATGATCCACAAGCCTTTTGGGAAAATGTTCTATGGACAGATGAGTCCAAAGTGGAACTTTTGGACAACATGGGTCCCATAATGTCTTCGTAAAAGCAAACACAGCATTCCACAGTAAGAAAACCATACCAACAGTCAAACATGGTGGTGGTAGTGTGATGGTGTGGGGATGCTTGCTGCCCTAAGGACCTGGATGACTTGCCATAATTAAAGGAACCATGAATTCTGCTCTGTACCAGAAAATTCTTAAGGAGAATGTCCAGTCATCCTTCCGTCAGCTGAAGCTGAAGCGTAGTTGGGTCATGCAGCAAGACAATGATCCAAAACTCAAAAGCAAGTCCACATCAGAATGGCTAAAAGAAGTAAAATTAAAGTTTTGGAGTGGCCTAGTCAAAGTCCAGACTTAAACCCAATAGAGATGTGTGGCAGGACCTGAAACGAGCAGTTCATGCTCAAGACCTACCAAATGTTACTGAATTAAAGCAGTTCTATGAGGAAGTGGGTTAAAATTCCTCCACAGCGATGTGAAAGACTGATATTGAATTATAGGAAGTGTTTGGTTGCAGTCATTGCAGCTAAATGTGGCATAACCAGTTATTAAGTGTAAGGGGCAATTCTTTTCACACAGTGCCAGTTGGTGTTGGTTAACTTTTTTCATTAAATAAGTGAAATTAAAAAAACAAACAAATGTTATTTGTTCACTCAGGTTCCCTTTATCTAATATTACATTTTCTCTAAAGACCTGAAAACATCCAGGGTGACAAATATGCAATACTAGAGAAAATCAGGAAGGGGGCCAATACTTTTTCACACCACTGTAGCTTTCAATAATCATAACCAGCTGGCCAAGAATCACAGTAGTCAGTTGTAATTTTTATTTCTGAAGTATTTTTCATTTTCCTTTTGCTCATTAGAAAATCTTCTTTGTGCTAATATTGTTCTGAATGTGTGGAATACCTCTTAGCTTGATAACTGACAAATCTTTCTCTTACCTCCACTACATCATTAGCATTGCAATCTCACTGACAGTGACATCAAGGGTGACTGACCTGGCAGCCACTGGGTGGCTGTTCCTAAGCAGCAGCAGTGATTTCCTCTCCTCTCCTCCCCTTCCCTCTTCTCTCATCTCCCTTCCCTTCACTTTCCTTCCCATTCCATTCCATTCCATTTTATACTGGAAAGACATGTGAGCTAAATGCCCATTTTCACAAGCATCCAGTTGGAGAAAACAACAGTGGTAATATACAGAGCATCAGCATATATTGAAGTAAAATAATACATTGGAGGGAAGCAGTCCAAGAAAACAGAGCAAACACATTGTGGGGGTATACTTATACATGGGTGGGTACATACACACAATTACAGAGAAAAAATCATACAGTAGTATTTTTCTCAGTTGAGGAGTACAATCTATAAACATAGGGAAACACTAGAATATCAATGTGCAAACAGTAGCAAATTGAAAGTGCAAGGAACAAGTAGGGCAGGTATTAGAGTCAGGTACAATGGGACAAATACTGAGTACGTGCTTGAACTGGCTGTATACATAGTAGTCAGAGGATACAGATGAGAAGGGGGAGATGAGATTGGGCTGGCAGTATAGCCTACAGGTTAGAGGAACAAGGGGTGAATGAGCTTGTTATATCCAGTAGACCAGACCTGAGTTTGATTCTCATAACCTCCACTTGCATTCTGTGTGACTCTGAGCAAGTCACTTAACCACCCAGTGCTCCTAGGTCACCCCTGAAAACAGGCAGTTGTGCCTAGTAGGCCTTACCCAGTTATCAAAGACTAAAATAAAAAAATACAAAATAAAATGAGAGAAATAGCGAGGCAGGGAGGAGGTGGAGAGGACAGTTGATCAGGGGAGGGAGCAGTACCTTACTGCACATAAGTGCAGAAATAGTAGCAACAGACTAAAGGGGTGAGAAGATACAGTAATTAAGATCACATTGTGATGATGTAGTGGAGGGAACAGAGATAGATATGTCAGCTACTAGGCACAGTGCTGTCTCACACATCACACCTACTAACATCAGGTAAAAAAATCTTCTAATTAAACAAAGGGAAAAGAAAAAGGCCCTCAGCTATAAAAGGTAATAGCTGACTGCTTTTTAAAAATATATTAGTTTTAGGCAGTATGGAAGTTACTGTAAGAGCAGATCATTGAGAGAATCTCTTTCATCAGGTCAGACCTATGGAACTATAGCCGGCAGGTGCAAGGACCACACAGAAACATTTTTGCTAGCAGTTCACCAGGGGCTGCCCATGGTGATGTCTTACATTGATGTCCTCTCTATATAAATGTGAATGGCCCCTCTCCCTCCTCAGTTCCCCACCGGAGATCATACTCAGAGGAGCTCCCTCTACCAAATCAGGAGAGAGCTGAAGTTCCAGCTACCAGGCAAGGATGGAAACAGCAGGTAGTCTGTCCTGGACAGAGAGACAGGAGTGAAGAAGCTCTAAATCTTAGGTGGAAGGAGGGAGGGACAACATGGCCTGATGGAAGAGATTATCTTGAAGATTTACTTTTACGGTAAGTTCCTTATGTAACTGTACTATCTTCTTTGAGGATATCTCTTTCATCAGGCCACACCTATGGAATGAGTCCCAAGCAGTACTGCCACCAAAACATTCTGGGTGGCTGGAGGTTACAGGCCTAAGAAAGGAGTCCTTGAAACAGAACCAGGACAAGCCCTACCCTTCTTCTAGAGGCAATGTCCAGACTGTAATGTTTAAGGAAAGTCTGGACAGTACTCCTAGTTAACACAGCACAAATTTCTGGAGCTGATACATTCCTGAAACAGGCAACAGAAGTAGCCATGCCTTTGATTGAATGGCCATGAACAGCTCCATGAAGTTCCTTGCTATTCTTCCTATAACAGAAAGAGATACACTTGGCCAACCATCTGCACAGGCACTGTTTAGAAACTGGTATGCCCGCTTTTCCATGGGCAAAGGAAACAAAATGCTGTGAGACTTCCTGCAGTCCTTCATGTGATGAACATAATATCTGAGTATTCTATGTACATCTAAGGAGTGGAGCAATGCTTCCACTGGATTGGCATGCTCAGAAAAATAAACTGGTAGGTGGATATTTTGATTAAAAATAAACTCCAACACTACCTTAGGAAGACACTTAGGGTTAGTTCATAAAGATTAGGGCTGTGCAGGGGCCGAATATCCTTTCCCCAATACTACGAACAGTAGGGTTTCAGAATATTCAGCAGTCCTTCCCAAATAGGGCACCATTCATATTCAGAATATTATTTGGCCCTTAACAGTGTGATCAGCTGGTTTTACTATAGCAAGCACATGAGTGCTTTCATTCATGAGAGGCAGCCAGCTGTGAGGGAGTGAGAGCTGCACTGGTTACCTTCCATTCTCACCTTATATCTGATAGAACTGGGTGCAACAACTTGTGGATGTGCTGGGGGAAGGGGGATTGTGATTTTCACAGAGGGTGGAGGATGGGGTTACAATTTGGCTGCTTGCTTGGGCTGAGAGAGGAGGGTGGGGGCTGTTTCTTTTTTCCTTTTAACGGCTGAATATTTTACTGAATATGGAATACCCAAATATTTGGTTGCTGAATACCAAATATTCAGCCACATATTTGGGAAAAGGTTTTTGCACAGCCCTAGTAAAGACACCCTGTCTTTATGGAAAATTAAATAAGAAGACTCGCACCTAACAGCCTGGAGCTTGGAAATACTTCAAGCAGAAGTAATATTAACTCAAAATAATGCTTTTCAAGAAAGGAAGTGTAAGCCACAAGTCGTGACGGTCTCAAAGGGAGCCAAAGTGAATTTCTCCAGCACAAATTCAGGTCCCAGGCCAGGACTGGAATGTGGATGGGAGGCTTCAAGTGCAAGATACCTCTCAAGAATGTATAGGTCGCCTCTATCTGAGCCACTGTACGGCCATCAATAGGCACATAGAAAGCTGAAATAGTGGCCAAGTGCACTCTGATAGAAAAGTACTGCAGTCCTGCATCTGACAAGGACAATAAATACTCAAAAACCTGATTCACTGGACAAGTGAAGGGATCCAATTGATGAGAAGCAGCCCACAAAGCAAACTGCTTCCACTTCATTGAATAAGTGGCTGTGGTGGAAGGTTTTCTGGCATCCACCAGGACACCAGGCACCTTTGGGGACACTCCAAATCTCACGATGGCTATATCTTCAGGAGCCAAGCATGGATATGGAGAGACTTGAGGCCAGGGTTCTCTGTTCTTGTGATAGCAAGCCCTTACACAGGGGCAGGGGTACTGGGAATTCCACTGCCAGCTGTTGCAGAAAGGGAAAACAGATCTGGTGGAGCCAAAAGGGAGACATGAGAATTAGAGTAGCTTCCTCCATCTGGAAGTTGACTAGCACCATCTGAATCAGTGAAACGGGGGGGAGGTGTAAAGGAACCTCCCTTTCCAAGAGAGAGACAATGCATCTCACCAGAAAACTCCAGGCCCTGGAACGAGTGAGCATAAAAACATCAGTTTTGTGTTGAGTGGGAACACAAAAAGGTCCAACTCTGGATGACACCATCTGATGAACAGGTCTTTGATCACTGAGGTCAGCAACTCCCACTAGTGCCTTTTGAACTGTGACCTGCTTAGCTTGTCTGCCAGGATGTTTTTGATGCCTGGAACATGGATGGATGACAGCTCTAGACCATGTTCTAGAGCCCAGTACCAAACCCTTATTGCTTCCTTGCACAGGGGGTTAGAAAGTGTCCCCCCTTGCTTGTTTATGTAGTGTACTAGTCTGATGTTTTCTGTCTGCACCAGCAGATGCCCCAGGGACAGATGATTCTGGAAGGTTTGCAGAGCAAACAGAATGACCCTTATCTCTGGGATGTTTATGTGAAGTAAAGTCTCCACTCTGGTCCATGTTCCTTGTGTCTGATGAGGTCCAAGATGAGTCCCACCAACCCAGTATCAAAATGTCTGTGATGAGAATCTGCTGAGGAGAGGGAATGAGGAAGGGTACCTCTTTCAGCAAATTGTTGGGTTTCATCCACCACTGGAGCACCTTTTGGACAGAAGTTACCAGAACATGCTGTTCTAGAGTGTTGGTGTGCTGATCCCACTGGCCTCTTAATGTTCAATCAATCAATCAAAGTCTTTATTTAACCAGGCGATCACCGTTGAGCAAGCTCATTTTCGAGATGGATCTGGGTTTGTTAACAAGGAACAAGGGACAATATACATGGGATGCAACACACAAGAAAATAGTAATAATACAAATAAAGTGAGATACAATAATACAGTATATACAAAGTATCAGCAGGTAGCATTGACAGTAGTATATTTTTGGAACAGAAGATACAGCTACTTTTGGGTGGGACAGAGTTTTTCAGAAATATACATATCAGGTGCACCGAACACAAATAAAATCTAATATAAAAAGATATATAGTGATATGGTATGGAGAATTTAGAGCTGGAACCAGGGTCAAAGGAATGCGGAAGGGACAGATATGGGGATAGAAAAAGGGGAGAGGGAAGAGTCGATTATAGATGTGATCAGCCTTTAACAGTAGTAATTAAGAGTGTACTTGGACTTATAGGAGTCACTATTTAGGGTAGACAGGCACAGGACTCATTATTATGATGTAGATATAGAGATTTAAAAGCTGCTAGGCTGATGGGGTGAGTTAATTTCAAAGTTTTTTGCAGCTTGTTCCACAGTTGAGGGAGCACAAAGCTGATGGCTGCTCTGCCAATGCAAGATTTTGCTTTGTAAACATAAAGGTAGATATATGAGGTGCTTCTCTGAGCATACTTCCCCAGAGTGCACAAAGGTAAACAGACAGAGATATACTGGGGCAGTTTATTTGAGATAGTTTTGTATGTCCAAACCACAGCATTTTTTCGCTGTCTGTAAGCAAGTGATGACCAACCCACTGCTGTGTACAATGCACAGTGGTGGGTTGAGTATGGAAGACCCGTGATAAATCTTATGGCTCTGTGATAAAGCATATCAAGTTTGGCTAGGGTACCTGCAGGTCCCTGACTATTTAGAAAGTCTACGTAATCCAATATGGAAAGAAAGGTAGTTTGAACCAGTTTCAGTTTAGCGTCTCTTGTGAGGAGATTATTAATCCTAAAGAACAGACCAAGTCTTTGTCTAAGTTTCTTTGCCAGTTCTTCTAAGTGATCTGTGAAAGTAAGTATATGGTCTAACCAGACCCCCAGGTACTTGAACTTTGGTACGTAGTCTAACTGCTCACCTAGAATGGTAATGATCTGTGGGAGTGTCCCAGCAATTGCAGGATTTATTGCATTTTGAAGGGGCGAGAGGAACATTGCTTTTTTTTTTTTGCATTTAAGAGCAGTTTCTGGTTTATAAACTGATGCTGCAGCAGATTAAATTCAATTTGAAGGGCTTTACAGGCCACTTTAGGTGTGGGGCTACTAGCATAGTGTACTGTATCATCCAAGAATAGGTGTATTTGTGCTTCTTTGATGAGGGCATCTATGTTGTTAATATAAATGGTGAAGAGCAAGGGACCAAGAATGGAACCTTATGGTACACCCCTCAATAGGAGTTTTGATGGAGAAACTTCCCATTCTGCCTTTACTTGTTGAAGTCATCCTGAGAGGTAGTTGGAGAACCATTTAAGGGATAGGGAATCCAAACCAATGTTCTGGAGGGACGACAGAAGTAGTCTGTGATCAATGGTATAGAACGCCTTGCTTAGAGCCAAGAAAACTGCGCAGACAAAGTTTTTCTTGTCTAATTCAAGCTGCCAGTCGTTTGTCACCTTTGCTAGAGCAGAGATTGTACTATGCTGTGCTCTAAAACTGGATTGTAATGGGTTGAGCAATTTTTCTGATTCCAGGTACTTCCGGAGCTGGGAGTTCACTATTTTCTCCAGCATCTTTGATGGGATTGGAAGCAGGGAGATTGGCCTATAGTTATTGAGGTCACTAGGATCTCCTGACTTAAACAAAGGGACCACAAGTGCATTTTTCCAAATGGGCGGTAGGTCACCCTGGGACAAGGATAAGTTGAAGAGATGAGTAATTGGGACTACGAGGACATGGTAGCTGACCTTTAAGAAGTACAGGTCAATGAGGTCAGCCCCAGCACTTTTCCTAGTGTCCAGCTGAAGGAGAAGGTCTTCGACTTCTTTCAGGGAGGTAGGCTGCAGAGAGAAGGATGGACTGGGGATGGGTTTTTCTTGTGTATCTAATCTAAGTTGTTGGCAGAGGATATTAGCAGGAGAGGAGTCAAAGACTAACCCTGCAGTAGCAAAATGATTATTGAGAGCATCGAGGATAGACGGTCTGTTGGAGCTGACAGTATTGTTGATCAATAATTTAGTAGGTAGAGAATTTACAGTGGTGTGACCTTCAATGTCTTTGATAGTCTTCCAGAATTTGGATGCATTTCTTGAGGAGCTCTCCAGCTGAGAGTGGTAGAAATTAGCTTTGGCTTCTCTGACCATTTTGGTGCAGAGGTTCCTCACCCTCTGAAAAGAATTCCTGTCATTTATTAAATTAATTTTCCTAGCAGTTCTCCAGAGTACATCCCTATTCTGCAAAGCATCTTTCAGGTCTTCTGTAAACCACCGACAGGATTTATTTCTGGCACAAACTTTTACTATGGGAGCATACTTGTTGAGAGCCCCTAGCACAATTTCTGAGAAAACATCATAGGCCGAAGTCAGGGACTTGGCTAGACAGAAGTCCTGCCATCACATGGAGTCTCTTAGGTCTGATATATACCCATGGAGATCAAAGTTGTGTATGCATCTTTTAAAGGAGAATTAAGAGTGGATCTTACACACGCGATGAAGCAATGGTCACTAATATCAGAGGAAAAGACACCAGCATGGGAGAATAAATGGGGTTTGTTAACTAAAATGATATCTAAGAGATTACTGTTATTAGGGTTGAACATATTAGGATGAGTAGATTTGTTTATTAGCTGTGCCAACCCAAGGGAATCACAGAACATTTTAAGTGGGGTGGATGCACTGGAGAGCCAGTCTAAGTTGAAGTCCCCTAGTATGATAAACTCTGAAGATGCCGAACCCAGGATGTTTTTGAGATGTTTTAACAACTGTAGTCCCGCTGATGGGGGTCTGTAGCACCCTATTATACATAATGAGACACCGGTGGCAATTTCAATCTTTAATGACAAGCTTTCGAATTCTTTTGGGATGGAGGCTGAGTCAATTATGGAGGCAGGGAATTTATCCTTGATGTAAATAGCTACCCCACCACCTCTGGTTTGCTTGTCAGCTCTGAACAAAGAGTAGGAGGGGATGTTAACTTCATTGTTACTGGTCGCCGGTTGGAGCCAGGACTCCATAATCACCAGAACATCTGGAGCAGTATGACATACCCAGGCCTGAACAGAAGTGATTTTTTTTAATAGGCTACATACATTAACATGCAAGAATGTAAGCCCCTTGAGGCTTTGTAGTTCTGCTGGGGATTCCATGGGTGCCAGAGGGTCTGGATTAAGCTCAACATTTACTGAGCATGGTAAAAGCAGGTACAAGAGTTTCCTGCAGAGTCCTAGGAGAAGTGTGGGTGGCAGGGTCTTCTTTCGGTTACGTGATTTGTCTGCAGCAGTATAGGGAGTTCTGAGGCTAGTTCCCAGTTTTCCTGATGCTGCATACAATAATACCCTGACCGAGCGAGTTAATGGGAGTGGGGGGAAGTATGCAGAAGGTGGTGTAGCCCTGTGGGCAGGGTCTAGGAGAGTTCCTGTATGCAGGTGCAGGTGCAGGACCAGCAGTGGGCTAGGGGAAGTTAGAGCACATACAAGTTCTTCTACTTGACAGGAAAAGTCCCGGTCGGACAGTGTAAAAAGAAAGCCATTCTCCACTCTAGGAGTTATTTTTTGATTCACGTTTCGGTCCAATACATGTAAGATGAGCAGAGACAAGCATAGAAGTAGGTAATATGCCCTCATTATGAGGCTATCACACAATGGGCACTACAAGTGCGGGCAAGAGAAGGGATTCTCAATGGAGGAGAATTTCTTAATCCCTGCAGAATACTACTATAGGCAGTGCAGCCTGAAGCAGTAATCCTTAAGTACAGCTCCTAGTCAGGCTAGTAAGAAAAGAGTTCACCTGACTATAGAGTAGTACGAGGGGCAGAGAGGCTTTGAAGCAAATTTCTTAGCTACTACTCTGAAGCAGACTAAGTACTAGAGAGATCACCTGACCTAAATCAACTGCCTTAGCAAGACAGGATATGCTAGTCAGCAATAAGCAAACCTAAAGTACCAAAATGGTATGCCTCAGCAAGACAGAATGAGATAAAGCTGCTAGAAGGCTTGGTTGCAAAAGGGATGGGAGGAATTGCAGTTGTTGACAGTAAGTAACAATAAATTGAAACATCAGATAGGAGTGGGTGGAGACTGTGTGCATTTAAAGGAGGCCTGGGAGGGAGGGGTGGGACGAAAAATCAAGGGAAGTTTGCAGAGCTAGCACTGAATCAGTACATACAGTTGGAGAGAAACTGCAGCAGGGGAATAGTAAGTTACTTACACAAGCCGAGCAGAACAGGCTAAATTAAAATATATAAATTAGAAGCCGAGTGGGGATGCAGGCTTACATTAAACACGTCTCGGTGCTTCTGTCTCAGGTGAGTGAGACCAGCCAATCAGGGAGCTCTACACAGGTGTGGAGCCAATAGCGCTACCCAGAGAAGGTGCTGAAATTGAAAACAGCAAATTGCAAGTGATAATCCGGTTCAGCGTTCACACAGCCCAGAGAAATTGTGGCAATTTTTCAAGTGTCGTACCTTATCTATCCCTTTGGGGGGTGGGTGGATCAGGCTCCTTGCACTGTAGAGGTGCTATGGCTAGATCGTGACCACTGCCCGTGGGGGCAAGTGGCACCTGTAAGGAAGAAGACAGTAGATTAAATAGGAGCAGATGGGGGTGTATGTGTCTAAACAGAGACACACAAAGAGAGCTGAGCACCAACTTGAAAGACAAGTCAGGGGGCGGTCTCAGACAGAGGCAAGGTGCCGGCTAACTTTGGAATCCAAAACAAGCACAAAAGAACAGACTGATGGGGGAGGGCAGGAGGGACAGAACAGAGACAGAGGAGGACAGGGGGACAAAGGAAGATGATTAAGAATGAAAGTCAAGGGCAGGAGTCTTAGGCTCAAGACAGAGACTACACAGATTTTACAATTCACTAAATTTTCTAACTAAGTCCATAGCAGTAAGCATGTAAACCCAGTACAGTCTTAAATAGAATTAAAAAAAATATATTAACAAAGACAGTAAAACTTTTTTACAAACTCAGTTCAAGGCAGTGTACAAAGTGAAAGCTTAATTGGGGAAAAGTCAAGGGGAAGTTTGCAGAGCTAGCACTGAATCAGTGCACATGCAGTTGTAGAGAAACTGCAGTGGGGGGATGGTAAGTTACTTTACACAGGCCGAGCAGAACAGGCTAAATTAAAATATATAAATTAGAAGCCGAGTACAGGGATACAGGTTTACATTAAGCCACATGTCTTGGGTGCTCCTGTCTCAGGTGAGTGAGACCAGCCAATCAGAGACCTCTACACAGGCGTGGAACCAATAGCGCTACCCTGAGAAGGTGCTGAAATTGAAAACAGCAAATTGCAAGTGATGATCCGGTTCAACGTTCACACAGCCCAGAGAAATTGTGGCAATTTTTCAAGCGTCGTACCTTATCTATCTCTTTGTGGGGTGGGTGGATCAGGCTCCTTGCACCACAGAGCAGCAATGGCTGGATCGTGACCACTTCCCGAGGGGTCAAGTGGCACCTTGTCTATCTCTTTGGGGGGGTGGGTGGATCAGGGTCCTTGCACCGTAGATGTGTTATGGCTGGATCGTGACCACTGCCCTTGCCTGAGATATTTATGTGCAGCCTGGCAGGGTTACTGTGACAATGGCTGCTGCCATCAGACCCAATAGTCTCAGGAATGTCCTGGCTGTGACATGCCTGCTCTTGTAAAGCAGCTAGGCCTGTGCCATGAGGCAGTCTGCCTTGTCCTTGGGCTGGAAGACTAAGCCGTGTCCAGTACTGCTCCTATGTACTGTAGACAATAACAAGGGGTCAATACTGACTTGTGCAGATTGACCATGATCCCTAGGGCATTGAACAGCTGTCTGGAGTTCACTAGGGTGTGAGACAGCTGCTCCTGGGACTGAGCTTTGAACAACTAGTCATCTATATAGGAAAAGACATACAGTCCCTCTCTTCTGAGAGCTGCTGCCACAACTTCCAAACATTTGGTAAATACCTGTGGCACAAATGACAAGCCAATGGGCAATACGCTGAGCTGGTAGTGTTCCCCTGAAACAGGAACCTGAGGTACTTTCTGTGGGGTGAACAAACCTTGATATTTATGTATGCATCCTGCATGTCCAGGGAGCAAATCCAATCCCTCTTTTGCTGGAGGGGCAGCAGGCCTTGAACAGTGACCAACAAGGACACCACAGTGCACTCCAAAAGTCCAGAAAGTCAGTATTTAAATGAACACGATGAACTCAATAGATACCTACCATAATGTTTTATTTAAGAGAGCCCAGGGAAGCACTTGCAACCTCTGCGCTTCTCATGTTGTTCCTTGTTCTGTGCCCTTTTATTTGTTTAATTATTTGTTGTTCATTATACAAAGGCAAGACAATTACTTAGTTTCGCATTGGTCAATGCTTACCTTCACCCAGTGATGTTATCTGAGCATAACATTACTGAATAAAGGTCCAGCAGCAATACGACCTCTGAAAATAAGGAAAAAAAATCACTGCACCCATTTAGACACTACCCACTACAATCTTTATTGTTTTCCCTGTCACATTTCCCACTTAAGTGCACAAGCTTCCTGCCATCATCTCACAAACCAGTCACCACCACCACCCCAGCACAGTAATCTCTGTGTACATGTCCCAACATTACTGGTACAACAAAAAATATTTTTTTTAAGTCCCGTTCTGAAAGCTTCACCGAATGAGCAAATGAACAAGCAATCACTTCTTTCAACAGTCAGCACATGGCTCTTCCGGTAACGCTCACTTGCGTTTCAGCTCATTTTGTTTCTATTTCTTCCAGACACCTTTGCTGGATACTAGAAACATATAAACATAGAAGTTGTCAGCAGATAAGGATCACTTGATCCATCTAGTTTACCCTAAATTCCCTATCTACGGTGCCACTGGAAACCATACTTGGACTTCAACTTACACCCTCTTCTTGCTTCTAAGATTCCCTTGTGTCTATCCCATGCGTTCTTAAACCCTGTGACCATTCTAGCCCCCACCACTTCCTCTGGGAGACTGTTCCAAGCATCCACCACCCTCTCTGTGAAGAGATTCCCCCACCCCCAAGTCCTATTAAATGCCCTCCACATCCTATTAAATGCCCTGGAATGTACAGGGATAGGTGGCTGTTGTTGGAGAGGGGGTGGTTTGCAATTTGGTAGACTAATAGAGTGAGGACTGAAGTTCCTGTCCTATTGGTATGGAAGGAAAGTTTAGGTTAGTCAGGAACAAGACTGGTACCAGGTGATAGGTTCACCAGCATCTAACAGGATTCAAGGAGAGTTAAACTGCCATTCACTTAAAATTAGAGGGTGATTCTCAGGTCACAATTAGCGAGGGGAAGTGTTTAAAAGTGAGAAGCACACTGCACCTTGTATCATGAGGTACAGTTTTTGCAGTGATTGATGCTTACAACTGGATTTGTGTGAGGACTTTGTTAGAGTTTTATAGATGGCAGTGAGGGTGGACTTACAGGAAGAGGGGGGTTGAATGAAAATAGTAAGTGGATGAAGCAGGAAATAGTCTCAGTAATTAGGTGAGTCTGCTGGGAAACCATGGTGTCTCCAAAAGGAAGGGTGGGGCAGAGGTACAGCATGGTAGGAACTAGGTGGGTGGATGACAGCGGAGGGAGGCAGCAAGGGAAGGAGAGTAGGGTGGTCACGTGCAATGGATGTGGAGCAGCCATCTTCCTGGGCCTCATGTGGTACTCAGAGGGATGACTAGTATGCAGACAGCTTAGTCAACCTAAGGGGGAAATAGAGGGGCTAAGGTGGGAAGTATGGAGGTGGAAAAGAGGGGGAAGGCTGAAGGACCAAGAAGTCATGATGCTGGGATGGACAGGTGGGGAAAGAGCAGTGGAAGGAGCTCGCAGCTCTTATGGGTGACATTCCACAAACATGAGACACCAGTCAAGGGGATTCCTAGAGGGGGTGCATGAGCAGTGAGGGAGGATATGGGGGTGTGTGAGAGACATCAGGAGGACTCTGTCAGGTAGCAAGGGGATTGTGGAAGGCAGGGGGCAGAATCAGTGGGTATCCCCCTCTTGGAGTCAATGACCTCTTACAGGTTTGCCATTTTACATGATCTGGGAGATCAAGAGAAGTCCACAGGACTTACAGATCTGGGGGATAGGCAGGATGTGCCAGACACAGAGGGGTCCAAAATCAAAGGGGCATGGAGGGAGAAACGAGGCATCTGATTCATCAGAGGTGTGGGAAGGCACAGCCATCAGGCAAAAGGGATGCAGAGGGGAAAAGAGGGTGCATTCAGAGTGGGAGATAGTAGTTTCAGGAAGGGAGGCCTTGAGGGGAATGAGAGCAGACTGAAGAAGGAGGTTGCAGAGAGTGTGGTAGCTGGAGGGGCAGAAAAAAGTAACCTCTATGGAGGATAACAGCCAGCACAGTGCCAAAGTGGGGATGGGGGGTGTCAGAGGAGTGGATACTCTCACAGTAAGAGACAGGAAAGTGTGGAGGCTGTTATTTTGGGGGACTCAATCATCAGGGGTCTGAGATGGGGTAAAGGGGGAGCAATTTCAATTCAAAAATGTTATCGTTCGACTTATAAGTCATTACAAATTACCAAAAACATATAAATACAATACAATTCTTTAGAATGGAAGCATAAAATCTGAATTTTATCCTATAACAAGCCATTGCACGACATATCTTGTTATAGATACAGATACAAATTCAAATATCAGATAGGGGAAAGTGCAAGAAACAGCACAATTCAAAAAGTGTCAGGGCTATAGGATCCTGACCACTCCAGACACCTCTATTCTTCCAATCCTTTTAAATGTAACTTCCTTTCTTCTATTATTTTCAGAAGGGCAGCAAAAGGGACCAACACTCCTGCATCCTGTGCCTTCAACAGGTGGGTCAGTAGATGTTAAGGTTCATATTCTAGTCTCCCCAATTTATTTCCCCAAAATTGTTGTCTGTGCTTTTCATATAGATGACAGAGAATGATGAGATGTAGGAGATTGTCCTGCCTAGTTTACATTTACAAAAACCAATATTCCCCTTCCTTTAATTATATTGGGCAGTTTTCAAATTACTGGAGAAACATTTGAACAAAGTGGGAGCAAGAAATCATAGCAGAAGGGTGGAGTGCATGCCTGGCAAGACAGCAGAGAGTGTCAGAGGAATTTTACCAAGGTGCATAGGGCAGAGCAAACCACACATTGCAGTTCATTTAGGTACTAATGACCTGGCAGGCTGTGAGATAAAGGGGGTGCAGGACAGGTTCACAGAACTGGGTACAATTTTCAGGGGGTTAAGGCAAAGAGTAACCTTCTCAGAAGTGTTCCTGGTCCTCAGAGCAAGTACAGTTAGGAAACTGAGGATCAAAGAATTTAATTCTGGTTAAAAGGGTGGTGTGAATAAAATGGATATGGGCTGGTAAGAGAGTGGGGCAGGTCATGGGAAAACAAGAAACTATATATGGCAGATAGGCTACACTTAAGCAAAGAGGGTAAAAGGGTGCTGAAGGGCAAACTGGAAACCTACTTGGAGGTCAACCTATGTTTAAACTGAATAAGGGGGAGGCAGTGGAGGGTGGAGCACTTGGCACCAGATAAGGGGGCCCTAGGGCCTCCCCCCACCCTAGCAGGTTTGTCAGAGGTTGATAGAGGACAGGTGGGTGGATCAGCAGGGACAAAATGGGAAGGAAGGCACAAAAATAGCAAGTATACCAGGGACCAGAGGTCACATTGGAAGGTGTTGTCCTTAAATGCCAAGAGCCTGCCAAATAAGATGATTGATCTACAGGCACTGATGGCAGAGGGGGAGGTGGATGTAGTGGCCATCACAGAAATATGGGCAACTCAGTTCCATGATTTAGAAATCATGATCCCGGGATACCAATTGCATAGGAGGGATAGAGCAAATAGTAGAGGGGGAGGAGTGGCTTTGTATGTCAGGGAAGAAATCAAGTGTAGCAGAGACAAGGGGGATGAGGTCAGCACTGAAGCTCTATGGGTGGTACTTCAGAACCCTGCAGGGAGGAAGATTCATCTGGGGGTGGTGTACAGGCCACTAACACAAGGGCAAGAGCTTGACAGGGAACTAGGAGACCAGATCAGGAGAGCAGGGAGGAAGGGGGAACACTGTCATTGTAGGAGACTTCAATCTACCTGGAGTAGAATGGAACACCCCTTTCTACCACCTGTAGCAGGGAGCAGATCATCCTGGATGCTATCCAGGACTGCTGCCTAACTCAAAGGGTGTCAGAGCCAATGAGAGGGGAAGTAATTCTGGACCTTGTACTCTCGGACAGAGAACATGTCCAGGATGTTGAGGTGAAGGAACACCTCACAGGCAGTGACCGCAACACAGTGTGGTTTTCAATCAGCATGGGGAAGGAAGCAACCACAACCAAAATTAGAGTGGTGGACTTCAGGAAAGCTGACTTTAGCAGGATGGAGAGCATAGTCCAGGAGTACCTTGCTAAGCTCTGTTCGGAGACCTATATAGACCAGAAATGGTCAGTCAAAAAGACTGGGTTGCTGGAAGCCATAAGCACATGTACAAAAGCCAGAAAAAAGTGCTCTAAATCCAAAAGGCCAAGCTGGTATAACAGTAGGGTGGTGCATAAGGTAAGGGAAAAAAGAGCCGTGTTCCTGAAGTACTGTACATGTGAACTTCAAGGGATGAGGACAGAGAGGCTTACACATTAAAGGCTAGGAAGGATGGGAGGGAGGTCGGAGCAGCAAAGGCAGAGAGGGAATTAAGACAGGGGGTTAAAGTGAGGAGAAGGATGACTTCTGATACATCAAGGAGAGAAGAAGCAAAAGAGATGGCATAGTCAGGATCAGGATGGAGGGAGGGTGGACAGAAAAGTGTGATGAGCAGGCGGATGCATTTAACGATTACTTCTGCTCTGTCTTCATCAGCAAAGCTCAAGGGCTTATGCCTCAAGAGAAGATTGGGAGATCCATTAAGGGGGTGAGGGGGAGAATGATGGGAAAATAGGGGTCAAGAGGGTTCAGAGGGGGTTGAAGGATCTGAGGGTGGACAAAGCACCTGGCCCGGATGAGGTGCACCCTAGAGTTCTAAGGAAACTGGCGGGGATTCTGGCAGAGGCACTGACTGATCTCTTCAACACCTCACTGAAGTCTGGGTGTGTCCCCCTGCATTGGAGGACAGACCAGGCTGTGCTGCTTCTCAAAAGTATACCCAGAGATTGAGTCAGGGAACTACAGACCAGTCCGCTTGACATCGATAGTGGGCAAGTTGATGGAGGCCATCTTAAAGGAAAGGCTAGTGTCCTTTCTTGAGGATAATGGACTCCAGGATGTCAGGCAGCATGGTTTTGTCAGGTGGAGGTAATGCCAAATCAATATGGTGGACTTCTTTGACTGGGTTACAAGGATCTTAGATAAAGGTTAGGCAGTGGATGTGCTGTACGTGGACTTCAGTAAAGTGTTTGATTCAGTGCCGCATGGCAAGCTGATCAGTAAGCTGGGGGACCTGAGAGTTGGGGAAAAACTGATGGAATGAGATGGGTTAAGGGCTGGCCATGTGGTAGACAACAGAGAGTTATAGTAGGGGGTGAACTGTACAAACCAAGGTCAGTAACAAGTTGGGTTCCACAGGGCTCAGTGCTGGGACTGGTACTGTTCAACATATTCATTGGTGATATTGGTGAAGGGGTCAAGAGTAAAATCTGCCTCTTTGCTGATGATACTAAGCTCTGTGGGAGGGTAGACATAGACGTGGGAAGGCAGGACTTAAGAGAAGACCTGGCTAAGCTTGAGAAGTGGTTGGGAATCTGGAAGCTGGACTTAAATGCTCAGAAGTGCAAGGTGATGCACATGTGAACCAGAAACCTTAAGGCTAGCTACTGGTTTGGGGGAATCCAAGTGACTGTGTCAGAGGAGAAAAAAGATCTGTGGGGGTTGGTCAGGGGAGACATGCAGCACACAGCACAATGCCAAAGGATGCTAGCCAAAGCAAATAGGATGCTGGGCTGCATCACCAAGGGAATCACCTCGAGGCAGGAGGAGGCCATCCTGCTACTGTACAGGTTACTGGTGAGGCCACACCTGGACTACTGTGTGCAGTTCTGGAGCCCATATCTCAAGAAGAACATCAACCTCCTGGAGTGGGTCCAGAGGAAGACAACAAAAATGATCCAAAGCATGGGGGACAGATGTTATGAGGAGAGACTGAAGGTGCTGAGCATGATATTCCCTGGAGGAGAGGAGGGAGAGGGGTTATATGATGGAGACCTTCAAGTACCTGAAAGGCATTAACATAGTCAGCTTAGAGGGTATTTTTAACTTAAGGAAGGAAGGGGAAACAAGACGGCATAGCCTGAAATTGTTGGGGGGAAGCTTCAGGAGGGAAGTTAGGCACTTTTTTACCCAGACAGTGGAGAAGAGGTGGAATAAGCTGCCGGAAGAGGTGGTGGCTGGAAGACAGTAACCAGTTTCAAGGGGAGGTAGAATAAGGTAAAGAAGAAGATTAGGACAAAGGGACCCCATGAGGAGTAAATGGAGTGGTGCAACTCAGAGATAAAAACCTGGCTGTGCACTGGAGCAGACTCGATTGACCATTAGGCCTGCATCTGCTGGCAGTTTCTAATGTTCGTATGTTCCTAAGTACTACCTCACATTTCTTCTGAGCCCCTCCCCAGCTTCATATTGTGACCCTTCGTCCTTAAGTATCTTTTCCTTTGTAAAATGCTCACTTCCTGTATCTTGTTTATTCCTGTGAGATACTTGAATGTCTCTATCATATTCCCTTGTTCCTTCCTGTCTTCTAGGGAGTACATATTTAAATCCTTAAGCCTTTCTTCGCAGGGCTTCTGATGCTGGCCCTGCACCATTTGGTTGCCCTCCTACGCACTGCTTCCACCCTATCTATGTCCTTTCGGAGATGGGACCTCCAGAACTGTGCACAGTACTTGAAGTGTGATTTCACCAGCGATCTATACAGTGATATTATTACCTCCCTCTTTCTGCTGGTGATACCCCTCTCTATGTGTCCGAGCATTAAGCTAGCCTTTCCCACTGCCTTGTCACACTGTTTAGCTACCTTCAGATCATCAGAAATGACAACCCCCTGGTCTTTTTCCTGTTTTGTGATATTTACCCACTGAGTTGGTACATTGCCCCATGGTTTTTGTGCCCTAAGTGCATGATGTTGCACTGTTTTGCTTTGAATCTTAGCTGCTAAACTCATGTTCATTCTTCTAACTTCTTTAGATCCTGCCTCAATCTTTCAACCCTCCTGATGTGCCTATTCTGTTGCAGATTTTTGTGTCTGGGGAGCTGATAAAATATGGCCAAAGAGAGGGGAGCTACATTTAGCAGCTCATGCAACCTGCTTGCCAAAACTCTACCTTGCTATACGTAAAGTTACAAAATAACAAAAAAAATCTAAAGAGAGGAAATACAGACAGAGGTAATCAGTCAGTACTGAGACTCCTCAGAAAGGGCCGATTGGTGCCATATGCCCGGGGTAGACATGAGCTGAAGTTTAAAGCAGCAGCATCTCCCAGTATAAGTGGCCCAACATGCATGAAGCCAGCCAGCAAGCCGCTGATCGGCTTTCAACATCAGGCCAGACTCTTGCAAGTATACTGGACAGAGCTCAAATTCCCATGTAAGTATTATCTGTGCCCAGTCCTAGAAAGTTTGTCCAATTTCCTCTAAAGATAAATCAAATTGCAGTACTCTTGCAGTTTGCCTGCTTATGTCTTTGTTTTTTTTGCACTGCTACCTTTTATATTTATGCACAAGAGCAGATGATCTCTATAAAGTTGTGTATTCCCCAACTATCAGCAAATTCAAGTCTTTAATGACAGCCCCAGCATCTACACGTCTGTATCAGATACAAAGGTTAGACTGGACTTGCCAGCCCTCCACTACTGTTGTGCAAGTGGAGATGTGTTTCAGCAATCTATTTCTTACTATTTTTGAATCTTCTGCTGGTCACACAGTTCGAGTCCAACTTTGCAAAGGGCCCCTGCCGGGTAGCCGGTCTGCAGAGCAATGTCAAGTTCCTCAAAATGAGTGTCCTTGACAAAAGATCATATCCCAAGACACGTACTGTAGCAACAGAAGGAAAAATCAGATTTAAATCCAAATTGCACTGTAATATGGTTCTAGGTCATAAAGTGATTTATTCAGCATTGAACATGAGCCACTTAAAGGGGAAGTAAACGTTGCAGGGGTCACTCAAATTGTGAAAGCACAAGACAAAACCATTCAAATGAGTTGCTAGGCTTAGCTGTAGGTGTCAGAAGTCATGAGATATGAATATCAAATTATCTGTAAATGAAAACAAAGCAGCAGTCATTTCATGTAATCTTAAAACAGGAAGTGATGTCACCAAGGAGCCAGCTCTATGTTGTCCATTATAACTTGCACCTCAGTGACATCTCTTTCTGTCTCATGATCCCATGAAATGGCTGCTGCCTTGTTTTGATTTACAGAGTATTCAGATATTCAAATCTTAGGACTCTTGACACCTACAAGGAAGTTCCATGCCTCATTTGAAATATCTTTTTATGGGCTTTCACAATTTGAGAGACTTCTGCAATGTTTTCTTCCCCTTTAAAAATATGGCACTAAATGTGTAAAGTGAAAGAGTTGACTTCACACATCCCTAGGGCAGCACCCATCATTTGATAACCAATTTAATCAATAATGCATAAATTGGTCTGCTGAAACCACATACATTGCTCCTCGATTTAAAACTTTATCTGCAAAGCGAAAAGTTTTTTACTTAGTCAAACGCCTCATCCAAAAGGGAATGCAATCATTGTTTTCTTGGGGGGATCAGTCTGCATGCTCTGCTTGGTTTTATTTTTTAAAGTTCGAGATTTTGACATCACATTTATGTTTGGCTCCAGGTGGCTTGCTTTGCCTGGCATGATGGTGCCCGTAGCTGCAGCATTCCTTTTTTGCATCAGTACTGTACTTTGTCCTGTCCCTGACTCTTCCCCTGTACTAATTGCTTATCCCTGCTCAAGTACTATCTCTCTACTTTCCCTCTGATGCAATCCACTGGATCAGACTTCACTGTGACATTCATTCACATTCAGAACAAGACTTTTCACACACACTGATGGTGGTGAGTCAGCCAGCCCACCCTGCAGCAGAATAGGGCTGCCCCAGCCCAGCCTCCCTCTCTCACGCCCACCCCTCTTGCTCTCTCTCTCTCTCTCTCTCTCTCTCTCTCTATGGAGTGTCTCAAAAGCAAAAAGCCTAAACTCCACCAAGTAGACAGAGTGACCTGGCTGCCTTTCCTACTCCCTGTTACAGGTGATGTGAGTAACTGCCTGGTCAATGGTCTCCCCCTGCCTTTACCTCCCAGCTGGTTAACACCCAAATGTATGAGATACTAATTAAAAAGGGGGAGGAGGACAGGTTGAACTCAGATGGGGACATGAATTACTAAACACAGGATGGGGGGAAGGATGGGGAAGCAATTTGGGCCAGGATGGGGACATGAGTGTTAAAGAATGGGACATGGGGGAAGTGCAGAGAGGGAAAACAGGTTGAGCTGGGATGGGGATGTTAATGGTTTATAGGGGAGAGCATTACAGTTTAACACAAATATCTGTAACCATATCCCTCAGCTATATGTCACTGAAATGTGGGATAGAAGCACTCAAAATGTGGGATACCTTATCATTCATGGGCATAAAGGTATGTGGAAGCTAGAGTTTTTACTTGCTCAAAGTTTGATTTTCATTTAGTACACTAGAATACAGTAATATTATGTATTTCTTTAAAAAATAAAATAGATTATGAATTTCTGCTTTAAAGATTGAATTTACAACTTGAGACAGTGGCTTTTCTTTGGGGCCAGCACCTTTCATGTGGGATGGAGCCCCTCTGAGTAGTAAAATGAGAGTCATCCTCATAAATTATTAAATTGAACAGTTGATTGGAGAGGTTGTGTGGTTAGAACAATAGCTCTTAACTGCCCCACAAAACGAAGGACCATCAGTCATGTTACCCCTTAGAAGCCTTGTGTCCCAGGGCAGATCTAGATTTTTTTTGTTCATCCTCAGTGTATCATTGGGTCCAGGTTCCAAAATCAGCGTGGTTCCTCAGATGACCTCCCATGTTTGTCACTGGTCTCCCACTGCTCCAGAATCCCCATGGGTTACCTCGCAAACTAGGTCACCAGAGAGGCTTCCCTCCTTGGCAAAGCACAATCTAACATGGAAGCAGGGGTATCAGAACAAGGCCCAAGAATGCTCATGGTTATTATGCAGGTGGTTGCCATTTTTAAATTTGCTTGCACATGCGCAAGAAACATTTTGTTACACTAAAGGAGATTTCAGGGTTGTGTCACTGCCGACCCCATTGCAGTTCAAAGTGGAAGGGGCTTGGCAGTTCAGACCAATGGCCACAAACTGTGGTCATGACACCACTCACTGCTTGATGAGTGGAAACTTCATGTACTGGAAAGGACCAAAGCTGCTCCAGTCAGAGAGGGCTTCAGTACTTTCATTTGCATGAAGCCAGTCAGCAAGCAGCTGATCGGCTTTTAACATCAGGACAGACTCTAGCACCTCACGTACCTGGACTATTTCTGGGACAGTCTAAGACCAGTGAAGTCCACTTTTAACACAAAGCAGCATTTATACTGAACAGATATTGACATATCAAAGCTAGTACAAGTTTCAGGAAACCGACACAATACTTAACAACTTCAGTGAAGCAAGAACCCAGGTCAGCATTGTCAATCTACAGTTTAGGTCTATTTTTATTTATTTAGCTTCTGTTTACTAGGTAAGTGTACCAAGCAAGAACCTGCCTATTTTCAGGCATGACCCAGAAAAGTACATAACAGTTGAACAAGCAAATTAACATTGGTCAAGAATACAATCATTTAGATCAATAAAGGAAGTGCCTAGAATTACAGACCAGTGTTGGATATGAATACAAAGCATTTAGGACAATATCAGAAGTGCCTTAACTTACAGACTACTGGTGGGTACAAATAATAAAAGAGTGCTATAGGAATGTGCAAGCACAAAGTCCAGTTGCATCCAACAAAAGCAGCCCCTTGTTTTCAAAATGCCCACATCAGTGTCTCTATTCAGCCAGCAGAGTGGGTTAAAGTATTTGTGCCATGATCGCAGCATGATGCCCAACTGCTTTCCAGTTTATTAAAGTGCCGAAATGCTGCTCCTGCTTAGCAACAGTGGCTCATCTGCCCTACCTCTCCCTTTGCTAAGACAATTTTTATTTTATTGATAACCAGGTAAGACCCATTAGGCACATGTATCTGATTTCAGAAGTTATCCAGGAGCACTGGGGTAGTTAAGTGACCTGCTCAGAATCACACAGTGTGCAAGTGGAGGCTGTGGGAATTAAACCCAGATCTGCTGGATGCACCAAGATCATTCATAGTGCATTACTCTAACCTCTAGGCTGTACTGCCAGACGAAGATCATTGTAAATTATCAAAGTCTTCTGTATACTGACTATACTGCTGTGTTGTGTGCACTTGTGCTCGGACAAGATTGGAATCATGAGCCACAGCTATACGCATTTTAGACAAGCACAGCACTGATTTCCTGCTAATATAAATTAAATAAAATAAGAAAACCATAACTAAACTTATGTATTATGAAAGATGATACACAGGTTATATCATGACTTCAGCCAATTTACCACAATCTTTGTGAGGGGAGAGAAATGGGAGGGGTATGGCAGATGGCAAGTACAAGCCACTCAGGCTGCACATGAAAATGGGACAGATGCATTTTATTTTGTACTGTTTTTTTTCCTGTCGTCTTTACATCAGTTGATTGTAGGGCTGTACATGTTATCAGTCCAAGAGTGATATTTTGGTGTAATTTTCCTACAATAACACAGTGTAATACAATGTATTCAACTAGTCCGTGTCCTGAACTTGTGAGTTTGGTTAGAGGCTTGTTAAGTGTGGGGGAATGGACAACCAGACTACAATTTTAGTCTTATTTATATAAGATTGACTTGTTCTGCCTCTCAGATTTCATACAGATCACACTGATTCAGCACTGCTGATCTTTCTTCTTGAGTACTTAAACAGAAAGAAAATACCTCTAGTTTTATGCTTTTAAAATACTCTGCATTTACTGTAGGTCAGAAGGACATATCAAGGAAACAGGAGAGGGGTTTACGATAATCTATTTATTTTGCAGTTAAATTATTTATTGAGATTACAGAGACATATAAACAACAATCAGTACATTGTTTGTCTTACGTTTGATCAAAATCACAGTGCTACATACAGTTCTTATCTTTACATAAAAACTGTTTTCTTTGTTACAGGTACAAATAGACTTGGAGGTACAGCTTGGAACTTACATTCTAAATACCCTTACTCTAAGACTACTAGGCTGATTGACTACAGTTTGGTTGTACTGTAGGCTTTGATTGATTGAAAAGTGGACTTCTATGTGGGGGTGGGGTGGGAGGGCATCCTCTACCATGTTACTGTCTGGTTGAGTGTGGAGGGGGGGAGTTCCTGCATTGCTAGTCAGCAGGGTTCAGAGAGGGCATTGCCATGCTGGCCTCTAAAGCCCATCAGGGAGTTTGAGCAAGTCTTTCATTTGTGGGGCCCCAGGGATGCACGATGTCTTTTGCATACAATGAATAAAGGGGGACCACCTGTCTATGAATATTAGCTGGGTACGATTAGCAAAATGGGTAGTCCTGGAGTAGCTTGACAATTTCTCCATGGCTAGGAGCCATTCTTTGAGTGTTGGGGTCTCCTTGGTGCACCATATTTGTAGTACGAGCCTCTTGGCTTCTACTGACGCTTGCATCAACCAGAGTTTCTGCTGGCATTTGACCAGGCAAGTGGCCTCGGGAATACCCAGAAGCCAGGAAGCTGAGATGTTTGGAATCTGGCATCCTAAAATTTGGGAGCATTGGGTAATTAGTTTGCTCCAGAAGGGATGAATGGGACCAAAATGCCACAATATATGTAGTAACTGTGCTCCCTTAACATCATACCTCCAGCACACATCTTGGTGCAATAATCCCATTTTTTGAAGCTGCACTGGAGTGCGGTACCAAAGATGTTGTATCTCATTTTGTATTAGAAAGCTCCAAGGATCCCCCATGCCTTCTTGGCTGAGACCCAGCCCCTTTCCATTCTTCAGCTGTTATATGCAGCCATAGCAAATGTTCCCATTTTACCCTAGTTGGTTGTGGCGGGTCTGGCAATTCATCCCTCATGTATTTATATATCAACCCCGCCAGCCCTTTTCATGTTCTTAGCCACCTATTTATGGGGAGTTTTTTTTTCTATGTCTTGTCCTGCCCCCTTGCATCTAATACCGGTACACTTCTGATTTACCCAGCTACTGTATAGGTGTCTCAGCTGCAGATATTTCCCAAAGTCTCCCTTCCACACAAGGTATTTCTCCTGTAAAGAGGTGAAGTTCCCCAAGGTACACCTGTCTGCTAGCAGTATATCCTTTAACCTAATGAATATGCCTCCCTCACCATTCTTCCCATATGAACAGTGTTTTCTCTATTGTCCAGCAGGGTTTTTTTCCCAAAAACAACGATATTTCCCTGGGTTTATGCAAGCTTTGGCAATAACCCCAAGCTGCTGCCACTCTGTATGAGCCACTTTAACCATGAACCAATGTCTGAATTGGGGTGGGAGGGGCTGGCCCAAGTACCCTGTGAGGTCAGTGCCCTGTAATGCATGTCTCTCCAGTTCCTCCCACACAGGTTTATTATGGCCCTCCTCTATTAACAGCTTGCAGATTCTAGCCACAGAAAAGGCATATGCATAGTGTTGGAAGTGTGGGAGGCACCATCCTCCCTAGTCCAGGGTACTCGGAGCTTAGCCTTGCTATACCTATGAGTTTTGTTTTCCCACAAGAAGTTTCTAGCCAGTGTACAGTCTGTGAAACCACATCTTCGGTATGTCTATTGGCAGGTGAGAAAACATATAAAAAGCCCTGGCTGTAATCATCATCTTAATTGCAGCAATTTTCCCTGGCATTGAGAAAATCAAATGCTTCCATCTCTGTGCCTCAGCTTACAAGCTGCTAAAAAGAGGGGATAGGTTTGTTCCCACCATACTGTGCATGTTTGAATTGACCTTAATCTGTAAATATTTTATTCCCCCTTTTGCCCATGGCAGGCCCACCTTTGATGTAGCCTCCTGGGTTAAATGTGCATTGATGGGAAGGACCTCTGTTTTACCTCTGTTAATTCAGAGTCCAGAAATGTCTGCAAAAGACTGCCCTAAATCAACAATTTGCAGGGCACTTGCCTGAAAGTCATTTGCTACTATTAGGCAGTCATCTGCATATGGCATAGCATGATACGCTTTGCCTCATATGCTCATGCCCTCTTGTTGTAGGGAGCGGGTAACTTCATGGACTGAACAAACTGCACTGTAGTGTGACACAATTACAGATAACAAATCAGCAAATTTATTTTACTCCAGCATCTTTCTTCTTTTTTAGCAAGACATATTTAAACAGCGAACTGGTACGACATAAATAAAAATCATAGATGACAACTTCAAAGCATAGGAATCACTAGGAATCCATGGCCAGAAAAAGCTAGCCATCCCAGGTGTTCTCCTTTAATACCTGGGAGCAATGCTCAGAGCTCCCTGCTGGAATCTGTCTCCAGACCCAACACCTGTCTGAAATAGCTTGCAATAACGGTCCTTATATACTTGCTTACAAACCCATTTGACTCTGAGCCAACCCCATCTAAAGTTTCAAACTTTTATTTACACAATGCAAATTGTTTTTACTTCAGTCTTCATTTAATAGTATTGCTATAACATTTATATAACATAACACTAGAAACAAATACTTTATCATTTGTATTTTACAAGAAAACTCAGAAGACTTCATGAATAAAAAATACCACCAACAGTTTCATCTGGTTCAAGGTCAGTTGGCATTCATCTGTATCCCCCTTCCCCGGGTCGTGCCTGAAAATAGGCAGGATTTGCCTAGTGCACTTACCTGGTCAACAAAAACTAAATAAATAAATAAAAATAATTAATGGACTCCACCTTCATTCAAACTGTCCTGCCTTAGGCTGCATACATTTAGTGGCTACAGGCCAGCAGATTCCTAAATTTACACAAGGAAGAGCAGACCACAGAGAGGGGTAAGTGGAGTTCCTTTCCCTTAGGACCATTGTTTCACCTAACTGTAAATGTTTGAACAAGTAGTAACAAAACAGAACTTTCTTCGGTCACTTTCTATGTCAGCACTTTAAAGCCCTTTACACACAGGTGCAGTGGAAACAGGAAACAATCCTCCCCACAGCATTCTAACCAAACTCCAGCCGGAAAACCAACAGCAAGTGCAAATACAGCAAATTTATTCCCAATACCTTTTATTTTCTGTGCTGAGAAAAGAGGAAATGTAACAGATACATCCTTCAACTATTTTTCAGTCTAACCTTAACATTGCTATACCTTGTGACCCTTTTACAGCATAGTTAAATAGTAGTGTCCACGAAGGGCGAGGAAGGGCAGCTCCTGACCTGGAAAACCACATTTGCTAGCAGCACCCTACAAGAAATAATTACATAGGAAGTGCAAACCAACCCCCCGTAGCATTATCCCCAGAAGTACTAATGTGCCTAAAGACATGGTGGTCCACCACACCCAGCACCAAAGCAAAGGGAACTAGTCAGGAATCAGAACACACAACACACCACGCCACACTGCCACGGAGCAACAGCACCATGTCCTTGCAGTTATCTGAGTGGTGGCTTTACTGCTCCTGACTCTGCGCTCCTTCACCAAAGTCACAGTAACACAGGCAAGCACTCGAAAAGCTAAAGAAACACAGCCTCCCCAAAAAGATAGTCAGCTCAAACCCTTTGCACCAACTTTCCCCAAAGGCTATACACCACTTTCACTTGGGGTTGGGGAGGAGAACATCCTACAGCTCACAACAGTCTTCCTTTCCCCATTCAAATATTTACCCCATGTAGTGCAAAAACAACACTAAACTGTGTGTTTCTTTTACAGACATTCTTTCAAGCCTATTATTGTCCATCTCCCTGGACTGCATAATTAATAAAGAACTACCAGACTCACAGCACTGCGGTTAAACCCTTTTATCTCCCAAAACGCAGCCTGTATAAACATGAAATTAGAGAAGCCCCTCCACCACGAGGAACAGCCTTTATTTACCACCTGCAAGTCCCTGAGTGTCGGTTTCCACTAATTACCTTCACTAGTTACTTTTACTATTCAAGCACTCCTGCTTCCCACTATAAATATAGAGACAAATAGCAGAGCACTGCACAGTTCAAAGCACCATTTGGTGCACTATTGCTTACTAGCATCTGCTACTATTCAAATACATTCCAGAAGCAGCAAGACATTCTAACTTGGGCATTCAGTACTTCATAGCATTGTCAGGACACCTACATAATTCCTATTAGGAAAATGATTCCCCAAAGGAACCTCAAGCAAATATTTTTCAGCTCCCTTTCATTATAGCGCTGTATCCATACCTGCACTATCACCTAAGCACTTTATTTCCTTTGCAGGAGGTGGGGGGGATGAACCTTTTCTAAAACCTTCACTCATCACAGGTCACCCTGTGACACCTCTATTCCTGGGTTCTCCCTCACTGCACTTGCAAGGGCCTCTATTGCTAGCACAAGCAACATTGGAGACAGCGGGCACCCCCTGTCTTGTGCCTCTGTGCAGCTAAACTGGGTCTGATAAGGTGTTATTCATCAGTATTCTTGCAGTAGGCAATTTGTATAATGTTTTGATTCACCCCCTGAAAGTGTTGCCAAAATTACAGTGTTTGAGTACTGCATGAAGGAAGTCCCACTCCAGCGAATCAAAAGCCTTTTCAAAATCCACTGAGATGGCTGCTTCTGGAGTGGGGAGAGGTTCCGTTCTCTGTATCTGGGTTCTTAGGTGGTCAGCACTTGCCTGACCTTTCACAAAGCCCACCTGTAAGGGGTGGATCAAAAAGGGGGGACCTTTTCCAAGTGAGTTGCCAGGATCTTTGCCAGTATTTTAGTATAGGCACTGATTAAAGAGATGGGCTTGTAGCTAGCTGGGAAAGTGGGGTCCTCCCCTTCTTTGGGAAGGACTGTTATAATGATGTCTCTCAGGGTGATAGGCAGTTCCTCCTTTTGCAATACCTCTCGGAGCATTTCCCACATTAGCAGTGCGACTTCCCCTTGTATTATTTTGTAAAATTCTGCCGAGTAGCTATCACCCCCTGGGGTTTTGCGTGGGGCCATACTATTTATGGCAGTTCTAAGTTCTTGTTCCTCAATCAGAACCTCCAGCTAATGGGGCTTGCAATCATCGGGGGGGGACCCAAGACACCCAAGACACCAGGGAATTTAATATAATGTGCCAGTGATCAGCTATTGGTGGGGGGGCACTTGTCTGCCCTGAAAAAGGTAGAACCTGGTTCTACCAGTTCTAACTGGTAGAACCAGGTACAAATTGTTGGAACATTTGGGGGTTCGAACTTCAAAGTTCACACTGTAGAACTATTAGAGGTTTACACAGCCCTAAAAGCAAGTCCTCTACATTATGATCCCACCCCTCTCCCCTCCTGCCCTCACACACAGGTTCACAATGGTCATATATTTCAGTTTGAGCCATTTACTTTGAAACAACAGCACTGTACGCTTTTGGTATCAGTGTTATTTTTGGGCTAGGGCCACGACCTGCCCTGTATGGAAGCTTAGTACACTGCAGGCATATGCTACTAGGCAAAACATTTCTTCTTTGCAGGTTGGGATAATTATAAAACAGAGCTCTAAACATCAAAGCTAACACAAGAACCTCAACAATATTTAACAATTTCATTGAAGCAGTAACCCAGGCTAGAATTGTCAATCTACATTTCAGTTCTATAGAAATGCACAAGAACAATGTCTGATTAGATCCAACGAAAGCAGACCCTCATTTCTAAAATGTCCACATCAGGGTCTCTAGTTAGCCAGCAGAGTGGTTTACAGTATTGCAGAAGGCTTTGTGTCATGATTATGGCACCATGCCCAACTGCTTTCCAATTTATGAAAGTGCTGAAATGTTGCTCCTGCTCAACGACTGTGGTTCATCTGCCCTACCCCTCCCTTTCCTCCCTCGCCTCACTAAGATCATGGTAAGATTGTCAAAATCTTGTGCATACTTACTACATTGCTGTGTTGTGTGCACTTGTGCTCGGACGGATCTGAATTGTCATCCACAGCTATAGGCATTTTAGACAAGCATAACACTGATTTTCTGCAAATTTAAATTAAAAATGTATCAAAACCATAACTAAACATGTGTATAACCAAATATAATACACAGGTTAAGTCATGACTTTGACCATTTTATCGCAGTCCTTGTGAGGGTAGAGAGAAACAGGAGGGGTATGGCAGATGTAACACAAGCCATTTGAGTCGCACATGAAAATGGGGCCAATGCATTTTATTTTTTTGCTGTTTTACTTTTTTTTTTCATATGGGTTTTTCAATCTGGGAGCCCTGCAGGTAGCTGCTCCATCTTGTCTTTTTCTCCCTTGCCGGTAACCTACCTCCGGACTTGCCATGTCTTCATCTCCCCAACGGATTTCCCTCTGTGGCAGGGCAGGGAAGGGGAGGGCCATCCTCTCCCCACCCAGAGACCAAGCATCTAGATTCACAGGTTCAGCAAGCTGGTGATAGTGTAGAACGAGGGCGGGCAGGGAGGACTTCATGGAGACTGAGACCACCATTTTCTGTTTTCTCCCCTGCTGTAGCACATGTAAGTGTGTGTGCATGTAGGTGCAAATGCACCATGTAACCATGACCCTTCCCTTCTATGCCACTCTGGCTGCTGGTGCTACCTCTGGGCCTCCACCTGGGGGCAGCCAAGGGTCAAGCCAACAACCAGCCCCTCTCTAGGAGAGGAGAGCTGTCCTCCATATGTTCAATCCTCCCCCCCCAGCCAACCCCTGGTGACCTCAGCTCAGTCCTGACTCTGGGTCACCGCATGGTTAAATGTAAGACACAAGGTGTCTTAGCCCTCTACATCAATGGGCTGGCCCCTTTTACTGTTTTTTCTTGTCTTCCTTACATCAGTTGATTGCAGGGCTATAAATATTACCAGTCCAGGAATTATATTTTGGTGTAATTTGCATACAATAATTCAATATAATATAATTTATTCAAATATCTTGAGTGTCCTGAACTGGTGGGTTCTGGTAGTGGTTTTTTAACCATGGGGGAGTTTTTTTTTAAATTGAGTTGTCATGCCATTCGGATTTCATACAGATCACACTAATTCTGTGCTAATGATTTTCCTAATTGAACAGATAAATAGAAAGAAAATACTTCTACTTTTATGCATACAGAGTACTCTGCATTTTGTGTAGGTCAGAAGAACATATCAAGGAAGCAGGAGAGGGGTTTGCAATAATCTATAAGGCCTGAAGAAAAGAATAATGGCACAGGGTTGATGGACAAGAAAAATATACTGGCATGCCTAATGTCTCCATGAACAGGGTCTGATCTGTAGGCTCCGAGATGGTACACAATAAATCAAGTACTCTACATTATGATGCTGTCCCTCTCCCCTCCTCCCCTCTCTGACACAGGCTCACAGCAGTCATATTTTTCCATTTACTTTGAAACAACAGGACTGTGAGCTTTTGCCTTTGGTGTTATTTTTGGGTTAGGGCCACGCCTAACCTGTAAGGAAGCCTAGGACACAGCAGGCATTCGCTACTAGGCAAAACATTTCTTTCTTTTTAGGTCAGGATAATTGCTAAACAGAGATCTACATTTGCAAGTACTAAGCAATGCACCAAGGTGAAATGAAAGGAACTTTTATGTATAGCCAGTCAAGTAATCAGGTTGCATTTGAACCCATTGTTCAGAGCATAGTCAACTACATTGGCACTCATGTGAACAGGAACCTATTGACTTCATAATGTACCCTTCTCCCCCCATACACACACACACACACGCACCATCTCTCAATCTAGCTCTGCACCCCACAACATCAAGGCTAAGTCTCCTCCAGCTTTGGGAAATATTTATCTTTAGGGCACCTCACTGGGACAAGTGAGACCCAGGACTGAGAATGCATGATAACCCTGTCTCTATAAATATTTATTTCAATGTAAATGGAGAAGGGTGCCCAGTCCCACTACCTCTTCTTTCTACTTGTCCCCTCCAGGTCACTCACTCGCCTGCCCTTTCCATCTATATAAATATTTGTTTTAATGTAAGCAGAGCAGGGTGCCCACCCCTGCTAACACTTCTTTCTCCCCATCCCCTTCAGGTCATGCACCCACCTTTCCTTCCCATCTTTATTAATGTACTTACCCGGTCAACAAAAATGAAATAAATAAATAAATAATATATTTTTTTAATGTATGTGATCCAGGGTGCCCACCTCTAGTAACAGCTTCTCTTGACTCCCTTCCCCTCAAGGTCACCCACACCATTCCCCAACAAGCCCAACACTGGGGTGCCCAATCCCACAGCTGCAATGTATCTAAAATAAAGAAAATCATCCCTTGATTTGTTTTGTAACCTATAAAAGAAAATTGTCCCTTGACAATCTGCCCCCACACCCCGCCTGCCCACCCAACCCCTCACTCAGCAGTCACCATCCTACATACCCCTTCACTCACCTGAACAGGTCCAAGGATAAAGATCCACTCTTCAATCGAAGACACGTCCTGCAGTTGGAACTGCTGACTGCAATGTGAGAAACTAAGGTAAGTGCTGTTCAATGTATTTTAATGGGTTTTGAACTTTGATGCATAACTGTCATTTTTGCATATTTCAGACCCAAATTTTTAACATGGCCCTTTTGAGACCCAACCTCATGACCGATGGTGGTGGAATTATACAAATCAAGCCTAAATAGTGATTTTGTAGCCGTGTTGCAGAATCACTTTTTGAGCTGGATTTGAAATTTTTCATCACCCTTGTTCATGAGGCAGGGTCATAAGAAGGCTATGTTGAAAATTTGGGGTCAAAATATGCAAAAATGGCAAAATAATGTGCATACATTGAAATTTGTTTATGCTCACTCATAACTTTGGTAATTTAAAATATTCTGACCTCAAATTTTAAACATAGCCATTGTTCACACCACCTTATGAATGTGGCTGCTGTCATTTTTTTAAATAATAGCTAAAATGCATTTTCGCACCTGTGGCACAGAATGACATTTCAGTGGCATGGAATGATGTTTTGGCACGGATTTGGAAATTCTCCACTACTGAGATCATTAGGTAGGGAAATAAGAATGCTATGCTGAAAAGCTGGTGTACAAATACAGCAAAATGTCCAGGCTATCACTGAACATTACACTATTTCAGCATTCACTCATAACTTTGCTAATTTTCAATATTTTGACTCTAAACATTAAACACGGCCATTTTGCCAAACTACCTCATAAAAGTGACATGTGACATTTTTTAAATCCTGGATGAGATGTGTTTTCGCACCTCTGCTATGAAATGACATTTTGACCAATACACTATAAATGGTAAATGTCATATCTATAAAGTGACTCCTAAAACAAGTATCTTCAAAAGTTGTGGTCAAAATAAAAAAAAAGTGTTTAATAAACTTTGTCTGTAGAGCCTATCAGTACCAAACACCTGCACAGAGCATACTTGTAAGCAAATGTTTGGCATTGACAAATACTTGTATCTGTAAGTATTTACTTTTATCTATCATTACAATGAAGTTTAAGGGTTTGCGGAAGATTTATATATAATTATAAAGCAAGATACACTTAGGAAAATGCAATTTAAAATATTATATAATATGTACTTTACACCATCTAGATTAAAGAGGATGGGCCATCAGTCTCATTCTCTATGCACACGTTGTCAGACTTCTGAGAGCACCTAGCATCATATATTGTGAAATTATCAAAAAGCTGTCCCTCTTTGGTCGGCTATTAAGGATAGTTTAGATCCCTCACTTAAATTAAATTCACTTTTTGTACTAGAGATCTGTTTAGTAGAGCACCTTGATAATATTATATTTAATTTTCAATGTAATTATATACAGTAGTTCTGATTGCTGCTGCAGCTAAATTGGTGCTACTCAGGCACTGGTTAGACTCTACAATACCATCTTGGACTGAATGCCATAAGGAATTATTAAATACGCTAAATTTGGAGTTACACATTGCCAATGTGAGACATACAAGAGACAGCTTTCTGGCAAAGTGGGGTTCCTTATATCAATGGTTACTTTCTTGTTAATTTGCCTTAATGTTTGACTGTCCCATTTTTTACTTTTTGCTATTATGATTGTTTTCTAATCTACTGGTGGCTATTAGTCTGGATGGCTTTATACAGCTTTGGTTTTAGTTACATATACTTCAGGCACTCCTAGTTTTCAATTTTTGGTGGCATTCTGGGGTGGGGGAGGGAGGGGTTATTCATATGGGTTTACTTTTTCCCCTCTCCAGTCAGGCTGGAGGGTTGGTTGTGTTTAGTTTTTTTGTTAATGGCTTTTATATTTTGTATTATTGTTTTTCTTTGATGTTTATTGATGTATCCTGTAATCTTGTATCCAGAAGTTTTCTTTGTATCCTACTTTGTTGGTTGTCTTGGTGATTTTTTTTTTAAATAAAGTTTACTTAATTGAAAAAAAAAGTTTTTACTTTTATCACCACTTGGCTTTCTCACTCAGCTTACAGGATATAACTATTTGTATTGTTATATTTATTTATTTGTTTCACTTTTGTTAACCAGGTGAGTACACTAGACAAGACATTTGCCTATCTTCAGGTATGACTCAGGAAAGTACAGGAAATAGAAGTTCAAATACATTGGATAGCATGATACAAATTCAGGCAGTTTTGCAGAGTCAGGGAAAGCATAACATATTCAGTAGGTACACACAGCAGAACATATGCATAGAAACACCAGTAATGTTTGTCTATAAAAAACAAAAGTAACTAGAACACGGATTGTTCTTTATATACTTTAAATGTTTTAGAGGATAAACTGTTGCTACAGATACAGTGTAATATTATTTAGTTTTGCTTTGAGTTCTTTATCCATTTCCTTATTCTTATTGTCTCTTTTTAAATGTATCACACAATACACTTTTTTACTGTGATGAAAAACAGAAAAGGTACTGTACCTAAATAAAAAGTAAAATTAAAAAGAATGTAAAATTGTCCTTTGGGTATGCAAGTGCACTTTTACACTGCAAATTCTAAAATAAGTATATGGTATCAGAACATATGTTTTCAGTAATTTTAAGAGATTATTTTGCAGTATAGTCCACATGTAGCTAAAATATAGTTAGCCTGATACTGTATAAATCTTTAAACTATTTGGAATATATTTAGTATACATCCCAAGTTCTATAGTGACAATATATAAGCAATATGTGTTTTATTTAGTAACTGGATATATGTTTTACATTTGATAACTATGGTCTGTATATATTACCTCCCACAGCTCCCTGAAACAGTCCATACAAGGCATCCATCTAGTCCTGGAGCAATCTACAATCACTATTCACAGACTCAAGCTCAGTCCCTAAAGAGGAGATGATAGTATATAGGTTCTCTGCCTTGTCAACAGTGAGTGGGATCCCAAACTTGTTGTACACCTCTTGAAATCAGCCAGTAGTTGCTTATAAATGTCCTACCTTGTTAGTCCAACAAACAGGAAGCTGTCCAAGTAATGAACAATTCCTATTGTAGGCATGTGCTAAACTCCTTAAAGACAGTACAGACCACTAAGCAGCCCATGGGCATGCATTTATTTATGTAATACTTCTTTTAATTATCATGCCCAATAGTGCTTGGTCTGCCTGGTCTGCAGGGAATAAGTGAAATGTTAACTGGATGTCTGCCACAGCAATGAACACCCCACAGAAACTGTCCACACTTTTTTGATCACCTTATTGAAATAGGAGAATGAAAGTGCCACAAGCAATTTCTCTATGAAATCATCCACTGACTCCACTTTGGTATATGACAAGTGACTGATCATACAGAACTCACCTGGCACTTTCTTTGGTACCAAACCTACTGCAGAAACTGTCAAACAGGGGAAAGAAGGTTTGAGGGTGGGACTACAAATCCTACCCGGTTCCAGTTCCTTTTCTAACTTTGCCCTAATTAGGTCAGGCCTTTCTCTTGTTGATTTAAAATTATTTGCCTTATATCCCCATTGAGGGTCCTCATACAGAATTTGGAATCCCTCCGAGAACCCCACCATCATGGCTCAGGACCTCGTTTATGTGAAGTATTCTTTAAAACAAGGTCTAAACCATTTCATCATAATTGGCATTGTCAGCTTTCCCCTTATGCTTATTAAGAAAAAAAAGCAAAAAAAAATAAACATTTCCCTGGCTAAGCTTCCCTGACAAGCATGAGGTAATGACTCATAACTTGATTGATTGCATCTACCCTGTTATTCACTTAACACCGATCCTAAGGCCAGTTAGATTCTGCTTCTCTCCTACCTGTGTCTGAACAACCCATACAAGCAGTTAATTACCCATGTGCTTAACTTCTTCACTTATGGTACCTATCTACAGAGGCATAACTATTGTGTCCCATCTCTTATCATGGTCATTATGCATACACGTCCAAAACTCCTTGCCATTTTCCAACCAGGATATCCCCCATTCCACTAATGGATACTCATGATTCTATTCCAATAATTAAAGGGACCAACACTTTTCTCCAGAGCAGCCTAACATATCTTGCTATGTAAATATGATGAACACTCAGATTAGTTCTTAAATGTCTGGGCCACCTTGAGTTTCATGGGTTCTTTGTCATTATTCTTCTACTCCCCCTTTCTTTTGCTATCTTTTCCCTATTGAGAAGGAAGCACATATTTACATTAGTGATGGGTGAACTGGCTCTGCTGTAATTCTGCCCCCCCCCCGCCATGGACCAGGCCGACTTGACTCTGAACAAGAAAACCAAGCCTATTGTGGGTCGACCCGAATCGCTGAGTTTGCCCTGTTTGGAAGTGCAGTCCTGTCCAGGAATAACACTCTCATGACCAATACTGCATGGAAAAGACAGGGCAGGGAGCAAATATTTAAAAAAAGCATCCCCCCGGATCTCTGATGAATGATCCCGAGTCCCTGGACTGTCATATGACCAACAAAGACAAACACTCATGATCCTGTTTTGTGACTGACTGATGCTCTAGCCAATCCTCTGTTTCAGCCACAATAGGAGATCTATACGAAACAGTGTATCAAGGACATTTGGGGCTTTACATTTAAAGGAGACAGTCATATGTGTGTGTGTGTGTGTGTGTGCAGACAAATTAAAAAAAACAGCAAAAGCAAAACAAAACATTTTTTGTTTTGTTAGGGAGTAAAAGAGGAAGGGTAGCGAGACCAACAAATTAAACTGGAGAGAACAACAACAGAGTACAGACATTGCAATAGAGTACTCTGTAAAAAAATATTTCTCTTTCATTAGAAAGAGAGAGAGAGAGAATGAGTAGAGAGAGAGAGACCAACAAATTCAAAAGCAGAGTTCAGGGTAGACAACAGCAGAGAGACATTGCAGACTCCACAGTAAAAAATGAAAAAACACCATTTTTCATTAGAGAAATAGTGAGAGAGACCAACAAATTCAACAGCAGACAACAGCAGGGTACATAAAAAAATATATATTAAGGGGAGCAGCAGACACACACTGGACAGGAGGACTTGTCTGAAGGTCATAGTGCCTCAGTAATTTTGAGGGTGGGCTAAGTGCCATACAGATTTTGAAGGAGGCATCACCCAAGTTTCGGACTCTGTGTTGCCCACCTCTGTGTTGACCATAAAGGTCATACTGCCATAGATTCTGTGTTGCCCATCTCAGTACCTGAATTACTACTAGGGCATAGTGCCATATAGATTATGAAGTGGGGTCATGTCATACACTCGGTGTTACCCATATATGTGCCTGAACTACTACTAGGTCATATTGCCATAGAGTAGACTCTGTGTTGCCCATCTCTGTGCCTGAAATAGTGCTATGTCATAGTGCCATGGAAACTGTGAAGGGGGGGTCACGTCTCAGACTCTGTGTTGCCCATCTCTGTGCCTGAACTACTACTAGGTCATATAGTGCCTCGTGTATTTTGAGAGGGGGGGGGTGTCACATCTCAGACTCTGTGTTGCCCAGTGCTATCTTAAGATCATGTGGTCAAAAACAGCACGGTCAATAACTGCACCACACAGTCAGTACAAAACCACATGGTCCAAAACTGAGCTAGATTAGATGTATGAACTCCGAAACCACGTGGCACTGTTATGACTTCATGTTTTTTTGACTACGCATATTTGCTGTTGTGATTTTTTTTTTTAATTAACATTTTTATTGAGTTTATAAAATACAAAGTATCAACAGATATCTTCATTTATGCTATAGCTAGGACAAACAAACAATCCTCAGTATCCACGGAAAATATTATCCATACTATGTAGATTGCTGTCGTGATTTTGACCAAACACCATGTTGCCCATCTCTGTGTCTGAACTTGTACTGCTGAGTAAGCAATTGAGTTGGACCACAAAAAATGGATTCAGAATGAGTCTGTTACAGAAATGGAACATGTGGCCAACACCGACAGTATGACTGAAATAGATACATGCGGCAATAAAAATATTTCTCGAAAACAAATTTAAAAAAAGGGAAATTCACTGCTGAAGATATTATTAATAAGATTACTGAATATGAAGCAACACCACCAGAAAAAGATGAAGCAACACAACCAGAAAAAAAAAATAGTTATGGTGAATCCCCTAGTCAAAGTAACACTTCACTTCCAAAAAAAATCAGATGAAACTATAACATAAAAACAGGTAGCCAAAACACTTAGACCTAGAAAGTCTATGATTAATGAAAAGGTTCTATCCAGTACCACTAGAACTGGCACTTCATGATATGCCACTCATGCATATCGGGCTCTTTCTTCAAAAAAAAGCAGTGCCTCTGATGAAGAACAGGTTGTAAATGTACAAGAACACAATCATGATCATGATGTATCACAGTTATGCTATTCCAAAGGTGCTGAATCTGAATGTGATACTGATGAGGTAAAGGATGTCACCTAGGTTCCCCCACCCAAAAAGATAAAACACATACAACAAGCACCCCCAGTAGCCACAGTCAGTAGTGAAAAAACAATCAATAATCATGATAGCTCTTCTAACGACAACCACAGTGTGCTTATAAAGCAGGGTCAACAACAACTGCCACCAAAATTGCTGCAGTTCCAGAAATGATGAAAAAACATTCCACCTCAGTTGTGTGGAGCTATTTTCATATAAGTCCCAAAAAATAATGTTTTGAGGTCTGCACATTGCACCTTTTGTCATCAGGAAGTTAGCAGGGGGAAAGTGAGGGGCCAGTTCATGACATCACTAAAAAGGCATTCGCAAAGATCACATCCAACCATTCAGCTGGGCCTGGTCCTGAGCAAGGGACAAATATCTGTGATGAAAATAGTCCTACAGACAATAATGATGATGAAGAGATTAAGAGACAGGGCAGAAAAGAAAAACCTGTTCAGCTTCACTGACAAAAGTATTTGGACAAGCCAGCCCAGTGGCAGTGAGGATTGAGGTGCTGGATGCCACACCTCGCACCACACTGGTGACCTGAGTTTGGGAGTGAGCTTGGACAAATGGGTCAGTCGTCTGGGAGGGTGAGGAGTCAGATTGAGCAGCAACAAGGCATCTCTTCTCTCTGGGGAGGGATGTGGGGTTTCCTCAGCTCTTGGCTGCCACCTGATGGAGGCTAGGTGGCAGTGCCAAGCCAAGGGGGGAACCTGGCATTAGGCCAGGAGGGAGGAAGGGGCCATTACCAGAGACACTGAGTACAGGGGCACCTCCACTTGCATGTGCAACCGCGATCTGGGATCCCAGGTAATGGGGAGAAAATCAGAAATACCATGGCTCCCTCCATTGCCAGTAAGTTGTAAGGGATAATAGGGGAGCCAAAAAGCTTTCTGGGAAAAAAAAATATTTGGAGAAGCTACAGCTTCGCCACTGCAATCCCACGGTTTTTGCGCCCCTGCATGAACTAAACAGCAGACCATTACTGCAATGCTTGAACAAAAACTGCCTAGAGTAGATCATATCACATCACATTAAAAATGAATCACGTATCCCAACAGAGTCGCACAAGGTGACCTGGGGTGCTCAGTGACATTTACTCATACATATGTAAAACAACAGCCACGGCACTTATGCAGGGCATAATGAAATAATGTTGTTCCCATTCCATACAGGTTGAGTTCAAAGTTCCATTAATTTTTGCCAGCAAACAGTAAAACAACGGACCCTCCTAGGTCAGGGTAAACAACAAAAGTGCTTTAACATTTCAGCTCTCATGGATCTTTATCAAAGCCCCAGGTAAGTGCCATGGCTGCTGTTTTACATTAAAGATGAATCAGTTAATAGCTGAATTTATACAACATATGTTTTGAGATAGATGCCGGGATAAAATTTAATATCTGAGGCAGGCAGTGGAGAACTTAATGATATCTCCATGTTCCTGTATGTCACACTGAAATCTCCATGTTCCTATACGTCAAACTTTGATATCTCCACATTCCTATATGTAACTGTCATACATGTGAAACCATTTCAGTTTGAATCGTGCTGCTCCTACAAGGCAAGCTGCTGCATGGCTCTCAGTCTATGACCTGCAAGCAGCCCCCCCCCCCCACACACACACAGCTCTGACATCTGGTTGGTCCTGCCATCATTTTTTAAACAGCAATTTATTTAAATAACTTATCTGGTTGATCCTGCCATTTTGTCAGTGTTTTCACATAGAAGCACTTTCAGTTTTCATGCTGTCATGTAGTGTGGCCGAGTGGTGTTCATTTGGGTAAATGACGTGCTAGCAGACATTTTAAGTAAGGCACCTTCTCTTCACAAAGTAAGTAAAATGGGTTTTTCAGCTTAAGTTCACTTAGGTTCATGTAAAACAATGCTGACGACTGTAGACAGAGGAAAGCTATGGCAGGAGAGTGACTTGGTGGGTTCACAGAAGTAGAGGCAATCCTGAGCAACCGTTGCTATGAAAACACACGCTCATGTTTAAGTCTACTTTTCTGAAGCCACCGACTTACTTGCTCTGCCCCTCCTCCCCTCTCTGTGCAGTTGACATCATCTTTTTAAATGAACCTAAATAAACTTAAAGAGCCACTGATGCCTCAAGAAGAACTTTGAAGAACATAATGTTTGGATACAAAGCAGCTTATATTTCTCATTAGCTCTTCTGTAATTATTATCTCCATTATTTATTACTGAGCTCAGATGCATGAACACAGAAGAATTGTGTTCTGAGGATTCATCAGCTCCTATTGCTTCTTCCCAACCTGATGTCATAATACTGTGCTTGTGACATCACAGTTATTTCCATAGCAACAGGCCGTGATGTCACAGTACAGTATTATGATGTCAAGTAGGGAGTAAGTTCTAAAAGCAGATGAACTCTAAGCCTGTTTTTGTGGGAATTTCTTCAGTAATAAATAGTGAAGAGGAGAAATCTATAGATTTGTGAAATACAAGCTGAACCGTGTCCAGCTATTATATTTTCCAAAGTTTTTTCAAAGGTGTCAGCTGGTCTTTAAACAGGAAAACCCATTTTATTTACTTTTTGAAGAGAAGGTGCCTTACTTTAAATGTCTGTTAGCAAGTCATTTACCCCAATAGACATGCGCAGTCATGCTACATGAGAGCAAGAAAACTGAAAGTCCTTCTACAGGAAAACATTGACAAAATGGCAGGATCAAACAGATAAGTTATTTAAATGTCAAAAAATGCCAGAATCAACCGGATAAGTTATTTAACTATTATTATGAAACATGTGCAGCAGGAGCAAGCAAGTAAATTACAATGGGGGGGTGCACCTGCCCCCTTCGTACCCCCTTGGATCCACCACTGTCCAGAACACATGTTGTATAAACAGAACATGACATGGCCTGACTGCAGATATCATATTTATCTTCATGAGGGGCCAGTGACATCAAGATATCGCACTTGTGGCTTCGCCATTCATGAGATATCATATCATTGGCATCTAGTGAATTTAAATATGATATCTTCAGTCAGGCCATGTCATATCCCTTATTTATTGCCAAGGACCTGCAACCATTTTCTGTGATGGAGAATGATGGTTTTAGAGCCCTTTTAGAATATTTTGCTCCACATTACAACATAACCAAGTCCTAAATATTTTATGACTGTGGATGTTCCCAAAATGTAGGTATGTATGCAAAGTAAAGTAAAATTGTCTCTTAAAGAGAGTGAATATGGTGCTGTGCACCTGACCACTGACGTGGATGAGTTCTCAAACCACTGATTTATATGAGCATCATAGCACATGGGTATCACGATCATCTTCAAACACCACCACAAGCAGCAGTGTACAGGAAGGAAGACAAAGAATGGCAGCTCTTTACATTAGCGTGTTTGGTAAGCATCACACTGCTGATGATATTTTGGAAGAGTTGCGTGACAACATTTCTGAGTGGTTAGTGCCCCTGGGACTCACTACTGAATTTGTGGTTTCAGACAATGGTGCCAATATTGTTAGTACATTGAAATGTGGTGGTTTTACTCATATTCCGTGTTTTTCACACTCATTAAATCTGTTAGTATGAGTTTCGTTTCCAGTGACAACAGTATAGAAACACTAGTGAGAGGTGCAAAGAAAATATGTGGCCATTTTAGTCACTCTGTAAAATCAAGTGGTATCTTGGCTGACCTCCAGAAAAGAAAATGGCTTACCAATACAGTAACTAAAACAAGGGGCTCAATTCCCAAAGAGCCCTTAGACTGATGAAAGCTGCGGCAAGTGGCAGCTTGCATCAAAGCCTGGTGTGCCAGGGACCCTGCACCTGATTTTCTATTGGGTAGGGTCCCAGACGTAAAGTCCCATGACTTGTGACAATGCTGGCCATGTGTCAAACAGGCAGCACATCCAGAGAGTATGCTGCAAGCTGTGGGGCAGCTGTGCACTGCTCTAGCACATCCCTGGTGGCAAGTGACACTCCCAAGCCCCAATCCCCCATTACTAGTTGTAAACACCCCGTCCCCAATACCCAATGTCACTAACAGTTATACATATACATATTTCCTGGTGATCCAGTGGCACCCTTCCCTGATCCCCGATGTCACTAATAGGTATACATAAACATATTTCCTGGTGGTCTAGTGGCCCTCCTACCTGATTCCTGATGTCACTAATAGTTATACACATACATGCTTCCTGGTGGTCTACTGGCCCTCCCTCCCTGATCCCTCATTATGCAATATTATAATGTCATTGGTGGTATAATGGACCCCCACCCAGGCAGTGTTCCACCATCCCGCTCCCCCTCAAACCCCAAACTGAACCTGTGAATGGCACAGCCCACCACTCACCACCACAGCCAACTGCTAACTGAGTTGTCAATGAGCGCTGTACTGTATTCAGTACACACCCATTAAATGACAGTGTGCTGTCACCCAATGGGCATGTACTGAACACAGTACAGCACTCATTGAAGCTCAGTCTGTGGTTAACCATAGTGGTGAGTGGTGGAACTGGTCTCAGCCAGTCTAGATAGTTTAGGGATTGGGGCATAGCACGGTGGTGGAACACTGTCTGCTGGGGTAGGGGTGCACTGTACCACCAATGGCATCATAATATTGCATAATAGTGAGTTGGAGATTGGGGCAGGAGGGTCACTAGACCATCAGGAATTATGTATAACTATTAGTGGCATGAGGGATCAGGGAAGGGGGCCAGTAGACCACCAGGAAATATATATATGTATAACTATTAGTGACATTGGGGATCAGCGAAGGGGGCCACTGGACCACCAGAGAATTTTGATACTTATCCTTTGGGAACATCAGGGATGGGGATGGGGTTCTGCTAGTCCACCACGGATATGTTATTTAGGTGACAGGAAATCAGGGCTTGGGAGGAAGGACTGCTGCATAATGATGCACTGTGCTAAACTCTCCCAGAGGGATATTTCTAAGTATTCTTAGATCAGCCCTGGCTGGTCTAAGGGCACTTTGAAATTCTCCCTCTGGGAGAGCTTTGAGAATCTGACATTTGGGGATGTGGCAGCTTGTGTCTGCTGTATGCCCTCTTGCACCATGCCGCAGCCCATTTTGTGGTGCACGAGCAATGCAAGCCTCATTTGGGGCAGGCAGCCTGCAGTTGAGGCAAGCTCCCTTTGACAACTGCTCCCAGTGCATTGTTGGGTGCATGGGACACTTTGCACCATTCATTGTGTCACAGGCCCGTTGCACTGCACCGGGAGCATTGAGAATCAAGTCCAAGATGTTCCAACAAGATGGAACTCGATGTTTTACATATGTGAGAAACTTCTCATACAGAAGAAGGCAGCCCATGAATATACCATGGAGCACAACATAGTAGATGGTGTTGTGCTGAATTTATTCCAGTGGGGCCTCATGGAGCATCTTACATTGCTCTTGACTCCCTTTGAGAAAGGAACTCAACAGATAAGCAAACAGAATGCTACTCTAAGACATGTTATTCCCATCATAAATTTATTGAACTTGGAACTCATGAGGCTGCATATAGGTTTTGACCAAAAAGGAGACAAATCTGGTGTATTCCTTACAGACCAACTGATACAGCAATTTCAAAATTGCAGAAGACTTCACAATATCACAACAGATAAACGTTTTCTTCCTTCCACTCTTCTTGACCCTTGGTTTAAGTTGCAACAACTGCCTCCTTTAGATCTTGGTGACTCTTATCTCGAATACAAAAACATGCTCATTTCAGCAATTGCACAGGAAAAGGAAGGAAATATATTTGACAGTACAAGTGAATCACGTAATGTGAATGCTGCATCTGATGCTGCAACATCTATTGGTGGTGACAGCAGTAATTTCCACATAGTGCCACTGCGTACTCCTTCATCAACACTGGGCAGTCTTGCACAAAGTCCTTTTTCATGGCCCTTGAAAAGAGCATGTCATCCTGAAAAGCACACAGATGACTCTCACACTTTTTGGTCAAAATTCATGGGAACAGATTATTCAGATGTGTCTGTGATAGAGTCACCTTCTTTGTCTTTGTCCGATACTGTGGCTGCATATTTATGAGAACCACTCATTAATATTACTGTTGAACCTTTTGAGTACTGCCTGGAAAAGAAAAACATCTGGCCTGCACTATCTTCCTTTGTTATTAAGCTTCTTTTTTTTTTTTTAATACTTGTTTATTGAATTTTCTTAGACGTATATGACATACAGTGACATACACACATATATACCAGAGAATACCCCCGGTCCCCCAGCCCCAAACTGGTTGTGGATACTATGTACATCTAAAACTATGTACATGCACAGCTACATTGTAATTTCCATGCCTCTAATAAACTGTCTGACCAATGTCTAGCCTCCGGAATAGGGTAGGCATTAATTTAGCTCAGATATATAAAACTTAATAGATAATTGCCCACCACCAAATATATCTAGGTTGTGTTAACCCATCATACTCAGGTCAGACTAACAACCGCAGCTGTGTCCCTAGAAAAGAGAGAGAGAGAGAGAGATCCCCCACCCCTTCCTAATTCACAGATCTTTGTGTTCCTATCTTATGTAAAACCAGAAGTACAGTTCAAATTATTAGCAGATTCACAAGACAAAAAAAAAACATAGCAACTAAGCAGACCTTCAAGCTATTGTTCATCAGCTAATCTCACCTCGACAGACAGACCCTCGCTCTGGGCACATACTAGTTGTATAGAATAAACGGCTTCCAAAGCCAGCTGCCTTGTCTTATGTAGTCCCATCTTGCCCTCACCCAACATCTGCCTTCGAACCATTCCCAGGGTTCTCATAAGATCCCCCACCCATTGGTCATAAGTATAGGCAAGGCTGTCTTTCCAGTGCTTTAAAACAAAGGATTTGACAAGGGAAGTAAGTAAGGAAAGGTGGTATTTGGCTGTAATCCCTGAAACCTGAGGCAGGTCCCCAAGTACAGAAACGTCAGGTAGCATAAACTCCAAATAATCTAAAATGGGGTCCATATTCTGTTTAATTTTAAGCCAAAGGGGCTAGATCTTAGAGCAATCCCACATCACATGCAATATGTCCCCCTGTTTCTCACCGCACCTGAAGCATAGGTCTTTCCGTTCAATACTTCTCGCAGATAGTTTTGCCGGAGTATAGTACATATTAGAAGAAATAAACAGTTGCATATTCTTGAGTTTAGGTATAGTTATGTATTTACAGCTATTCCATACAGCCTTCCAATTAGGCCTTGGGGAGACATAATCTTGTCCCAATATGGGATTTAGTTGGGAGCTTGGGCCACAAAATTCAAAAGCACCCTGTAAATTTGGAGATAGGCTTATTTACAAAATTCACCCCACTTAGTTTTCCCCAATTAAACCCATTCTCCTGGGGATCCACCATCCCTTTTTTAACCCTGCTCAGCAAATTAGTAAGCTGCAACTTCTTGAAAAAATGCAGTCCCTCACATTGAGGTGGAAGAACAACACTATCCTCCTTTATACAATCAAACAACTTAAGGCCCCATAACTGTCTAGCCCATTGCTTTATAATAATTTGTCCACCTAACGAAAATTGAGGTTGCCCATTATCAAGTTGTTTCCATACTGCTCTTGTCCTCACCGTGTTGGCGTTAAAGGACCACCATGCATTAGTCGTTTTTTCTATTGGAGTCAGCTTTCCTTTTTTAAGGAGCTTGTCTAGGTGGGAGAATAACAATGCTTCTGGGGAAACTCCCAATTCCTTTAAGATCTGTCTCTCAATGCGAAACCAAATTGGCACATATGCCTCCCCGTCCATTCCACCGTCCCATTATCCCTAGTTGCCCTGCCACATAATAAAATTGGAGATCTGGCATCTTAAAGCCCCCTACATCCTGTGGGAGATGCATGACCATGTGTTTCTTCATTGTGGGCTTAGAGTTCCATAGAAAGCTAGATAGCAACTTTCTAATTTTTATAAACCAGGACTTAGGGAAGAGATACGGTGCTAGATGAATCAGGTACAATAGCCTAGGCAATAGATTCATTTTGACCATTCCTAACCTAGCTGTATAGTTCAGTGGAAGTTTATTCCATCTGAGCATGTCACCCGAATTGTAGTTAACAATTTTTCCAAGTTAATCTCTACTCCCTCTTCTACATTAGGAGTAATCCGTATACCTAAGTATTTGATTACTTTAGGAGCCCAGTGAATCTGAAGTGGCTCAAAATCTGCCCTAAAAGTATGTGGTGTAAGGGGAAGAATTTGTGTTTTGCTTAAGTTCAGTTTATAATTTGATACTGCTGAGTATCTTCATATAATTTCCAATGCCTGTTTAAAGCCCTCAGCCGGGTCCTGCAAATGTAAAAGTATGTCATCCGCAAACACAGTGTAAGTTCCTCGACCCAAATTTTAATTCCCTGGATCCTGGGATCTAGGTTAAGTGCCCTTAACAAGGGTTCTAAGTAAATGTTGAACAAAATAGGGGAAAGAGGGCATCCTTGCCTGGTCCCATTCTCTAATTTAATTTCCTGAGATAGATATCTGTTGCATAATACCCTGGCAGTGGGGGTTGCATATACATGTTTAATTCCTCTGAGAAGACCTTCCGGGAATCCTATCCTCTCCATGACGGCAAAAAGAAAGGAATGAGAAATCCTGTTGAAGGCCTTCTCAGCATCTAAGGATGTCAGTCCATAAGTATCTGTGAGTCCACCGCATAGTTAAGGATATGGTGCAGCTCCCTTAGTGCATCACGAGCCCCCCTGCCCGTCATAAACCCTACCTGTTCCTGACTAATTAAACTTGGAGCCACTTTCAAGATTCTATTAGCCAGTATCCTTGTCAGGATCTTGATATCCTGATTCATCAGTGCAATCGGTCTGTAGCTCTCTGGAAGCTCCTTTGGTTTATCCAGTTTTGGGATGAGAGTAATATATGCTTGGTAAAGTGGGGAATGAGATACCCCTGCTTGCATTATCCTAGTAAACATATCTTTTAGGAGAGGGGGTACTGTTAAAATATGTGTTTTGTAAAACTTGGCTGTAAGGCCATCAGGCCCTGGAGTTTTACCATTCGGCAATGATTTAACCACCTCTAAGATTTCCCCCTCACTTATCGGAGCTGCCAGCCCTTGTACCTGTGCCAAATCTAGAAAAGGGAGAGGTATGTTGCCCAGAAATGCTTGTATTTCTTCCTTATTTTAAGTCCCAACCCTTGATAAATCCCTTTGTAATAAGTTGCAAAGGCATCAGCCATTTCTTGGGGGTCAGTTATAATTTCCCCTTTCACCTTTATTAAGTTTGCCGTTCGTGCAACTTCCCATTCCCTCATTCTAGCTGCAAAAAGGTGGCCAGGCACATCTCCCTGCATTAAATACTTAGCCTGGATTTTCTCCAACCAAAAATCTACCTTGGCATAGATCAAGTCCACCATCTCATCCCTCAGATCCCCAAGTTCAGCATCCAACACCGCAGATGACCCTTCTAAAGGCTCAAGAGAATCTATAGCCCCTAAAATAAACTCCTCTCGGGCTTGTCTGAGTTTGTTTCTTCTTGCTGCATATCTTTGAGCTACCCCCGCATAAAGAACCTTACAAGTTAGCCAGGCTATTTGCTTGTCCTGCAATGTTGGGAGCTGAACATGAATGATCTCTCTGAGAGCCTCCTCTAGCTTCCCCTGTAGTTTAGTATCAGTCAATAGTGATTCATCAAATATCCACCTATATGGCTTAAGGGAAGCGGCTTTTAGTTCCCATGTCATCTGTATAGGGGAATGATCAGATAAAATTCTACTATGGGTAGCCATTTCTTTTATTCCCACCAACGCTTCCTTATTGACCAGGAATAAATCAATCCTGGAATGCATTTTATGGGCCCCTGAGAAGAAAGTCATGCTATTTGGTCCCTTACCATGTATCCCAACAGGGTCCACCTGTGCCATAGCCTCTAAAAAAATGACCCATAGATTCCTGTGCTCTGGACGGAGGTTTCTTAGAGGGTGGATTCCTGTCTTCCCAATTACTTAGGCAAAAATTCCAGTCCCCTGCTAGAATGATCGGGTGTGCTGGCAGACCTACTACATCTACCTCTAATGAAGCAAAAAATTCTGGATTAGGGGGCGTTGGGCCATAAATGGAGGCAATTGACAAGTCTGAACCCAGGATAGAGCCAGAGAGAAAAATTCCCCTGTTGTCCCCTTTTATTACCACCCTCTTTGCCACATATGGGCAAGCCTTCCCCACCAATATGGCAACTCCTCCCGAAGCTGTTGTGTTTCCCACTCCAAATACCTGACCCACCCACATTTTATTTCAACAGCTCCAGTTCCTCTGATAAAAGATGAGTCTCCTGTAGAGTCACAATTTGTGCCCCCATTCTTTGAATATGTCTCAGAATCACCATTCTTTTTCTCCTACCCCTAAGGCCTTTAACATTCCAAGAGATAATTTTAATATTTAACATTATATATGTATACTCCCCTATTTATTACCTTGCCATGATCTGCCAGTGTCTTGTTCCCAACTAGCGGACTCTCTCTCTTTTCTTTTCCCCCCGGCCCCTCACAATTCCCCAATCCTATGATTGCCCTCCTAAAGCAAAAACGATCCATGAATGAGCCAGTTTCCGAGTACGGCCCCGGTCCCCTCTCCAAACTCATACCAGAAATCACAAATAATACCATCTTTCCCATGCCTCACTAATCCCCCCATGCTTTTACTTCTCCTCACTCTTCTTCTCCTCATCCCATTGTCCAGGGGGAGATACATTCCTGGTAGTCCCCCAGCTTATATACATTTTCAGGCTATCCTGCCTGATTATCTTACAGTGTATATAAATGAATAATGGGGTTTTATTTTGACTCACTGTTATCATGCACTTCAGATTCTTTACCCACTGTTCCCCATGGACCAGCATTATTTCACAAAACAACCACCTCCCTTGCAATGTAGCTTTCCTTTTCCCTGTGTTGTGAGGGAAGCCCTCCCTCCCGATATTTACCCAAAAGAAAAAAACTATTTCCTCTCCTCCGGTCCCCCCCCCCCAGACGATACAAAGGCTAGCCTGATGTGTGGAAGCCATAACTTACCATGAAAGTGAGCTTACCTAGAAAATAGCTATTGCTGCTCACCATTCACCCCAGTTATGTAATCATAAAACCTCAAGATCCTTGCCCCCAAGATAAACCTGTTGCCTTCATTTCTGAGGTTACCAAATTAAAGAGTTACAAGTTCTCTCTCATCCAATACAGCGCTAAACCGGTTTTTAAAAGCGAACCTAGGCTAAGTAAAGAGCTCTCCCCACATCCGTTGAAATGGACCTTAACCCTCACCTCCATCTTAAAATCGTTAAATTACTTAAACTAAGGCACATCTGCCCTCTAGTGGCATCATCCACTAATCTCTTTGCTGCAGCTCAGATTAGCCCTGAAAGAGAAGGTCTTCCTTCCAGTTTCCCAACCTCAGCCCTACCCCCATTGCCTCCCTATAGGTTTCCAGAACTCTTTCTCCCACTCGATCCCCTTAGTGGCCCTAAAACAAAAATGAAGGCTACCTGCCTAATATAATTAACTGATTGTTAATTTTAATAAACTGTAAATAATTTCAGTCCACGCATAGCATTTCAGCCTTTCTTTTATCCTATCCAGATCAGGTTAAAGTTCCCCTTTGCAACTGCTAAGCCAGTCAGGTCGGTGGCTTGAATAATGATGGGAGCTCGAATCTCAAGCCCTCCAGAGCATCCCGAGCTGTTAGGTATTTTTTGTCTCCAGCTTGGAGCTTGACAATTAAGGTCGCTGGATACTGCATCCGAAACGTGATCCCTGCTAGGTAAAGCTTCTTCTTAATGTGTGAGTACTCTTTCTGGTAATCTCAAATAGAGAGGGTTTGATCCTGGAACAGCCACAAAGTCAACCCATTCCACTGCAGATTTTTTGATTGTTTAGCTTTACTGAGAACAAAGGCTTTTTCTTTGTAGTTAAGAAACCTCATGATTAATATCCTCGGGCGAACTCCCGGGGGGGTTCTCTCTAAGTGCCCGATGTGCTCTTTCCAGGTTGTATGCCTCCCTATATGGAGTCGAGCCTAGTAATTTCAACAGCAGATCCTGCAAGAAAGTTACACAGTCCGCCCCCTCCGTTTTTTCAGGAAGCCCTGCCATAATTAATTTATTTCTCCTGCTACGTGACTCTTGATCTTCAATGCGGTCTTCCAGCTTTTTGACTTGTTTTCGTAGCACAACCACTTCTTGCTCTGTTATTGTAGTTTTCTTTTCCTGTGACGAAACCCTGGCCCCCAAATCTCCCATCCTCCTTGCCAGCGCATTCAGAGTCAGTTTTACCATTGAGAAATCCACCACCAAACCCTGAAGCATTTGTTTAATCTCCAGAATGTCAATCGCTTGCGCTTTCTCTCCCCCTTCCACTCTCTCTTCATCGTCTTGATCCTCCGGAACAGGCAAAAGGGGTTTCTGGCATTTCACTGCCAGAACCAGAGCCGACAATGACTCTGGAATTCCGCACTCCATCTCGGCCATTCAGTCAGGCCTTTGCAGATCACCACCAAGACCAGGTAAAATAAATTCAGTCTGCACCTTGCTGTTCGATCGAAAGGCAGAGAAGCTTAGAAATCTTTCCTGAACAGTTAGATTACTGGATTGAGCCCCTAAGCTTATTTAAAAGATAATTAAACTGATGAGGGCCCGGGAGCAACACTCAGGACGTCCTTTCTCCTCTAGCTCATCACATCATAATCACTTCGTTATTAAGCTTCTTAGTTACCCTCCCACTAGTATTTACTGTGAACATATATTTAGCACAGCTGCAAATGTTGTCTCTGATGGCTGCACAAGGCTTACCCCTGAAAATGTACAGTGCCTTATCTTCCTAAAGGTCAGCCTCTACAATTGTCTAACCAGTTCTGTGAACAGTGGCAGGAACATAAAAATGATGATGATGAACAGCTGCAACAGGTGTCTCCTAATAAGTGTGCTTCCTTGGTTGTGTTTGAAGATGATGGTGATATTATTTAATTTAATTATTTATTTCTTTGAATTCAGTGGACAAAGATCAGCAACCATAACAGAAAGATCAAATAAAAAAATTTCCTTCTTGTGAGGTCATGGTGTATATGACGTCATATGTATTGCTGAATGCGATGTGGACAACTTGCGCGTCTTAACCACTACCTGACTCTAAATGACTGGCAACCTATCTTCAAAGCTACTAATGTCAACCTGGCCCTTGACTTCTTCATTGCCACTTTCAACAAGGCCTGTGACATCTTTGCTCCTGTTAAAAAAAGGAAAGCCAAGACACTCTGTAATCCCTGGATTAATGCCAAGCTCCTATCTCAACTGAAACAAAGGGACCACCTTTGGGAGGTGGCCAAATCCACCGGCACACTGCCCGACCTTCAAAAATACAGACAGGCCCGTAATGCCTGTACCAAGGCCATCTGGCTCACAAAAAGCTCCTTCTATAAGAACGCACTAACCAACTCTTGGGGTAATGGATGTGCTTTTTAGGATAACATTAAAGGAATCACAGGGATACAACCAAAATACCCTCCTGCCCTGCTGGAAGTTAATAGGACCACGACTCTGGACCCCCTGGTCATTGCCAATACCTTTAACTCTGCCTTTACTGACCTTAGTACTGTTCTCCCCCTTGACTTCTTTGAAGTAGTTAACTGCTCCTCTAACATCCATCCTGCTCAGGCAGGTACCCCCCGGTTCCTCTTTCAGGAAATCTCATTGAATACCGCACACCGCTACATCACTACTGCTATCTCCAAATGCAGAACCAGTGGCTACTCTCTTGACCTGAAAATTCTGTCGCTAACTCTTGAGGAAGTTCTTCTACCCTTAACCAGCATTATGAACCTCTCTCTTCGCACCAGTCAATTCCCAGACCTTTGCAAAACTGCCTCGGTCATCCCGGTTCACAAAAGCGGTGACAAGTCTAGCCATTCAAACTATCACCCGATCTCGATTCTGCCTCCCCTCTCCAAGGCACGCAAACAAATCGTAGCTGACCAACTAACTGACCATCGGGACAAATACAACTTCCTGTGCACTCAACAGCATGGTTTCAGAAAGGGTCACAGCAGCTGTTCCGCGTTGCTTAAGTTCACTGGGGCAGTACATAAATTCCTCGATAAGGGCATACTTACTGGGGCTGTTTTCATAGACCTTTCCAAGGCGTTCGATACTGTCCACCACCAGCTGTTGGTCAACCAACTTCGGAACATTGGTCTCTCCCCTGACATGGCCTCATGGATCAAAAGTTACTTTGAAAACCACTCATAAAAAGTGAAAATCACCAATGCCCACTCTGACACTTTACTAGTTCGATTGGGTGTCCCACAAGGGTCAATCCTGGGCCTGCTCCTTTTGCAGTCTAATTCTAAACTCTCTGCCACAATCTTGCACTGAGAATATCATCCTATATGCAGATGATGCTGTTGTTTTTTCCTCTCACAAGGACCCCATGGCTTTACAACAGAATCTCCAACTTGCCTTCAGTACTGTTGAGTCATGGTTTTCTAGACATAAACTTGTCCTTAACCACAGAAAGACTAAGTCCATGCTATTCTGCAACTCCCACAATAGGCACAAACTTCACCCCTTGACTATCATCACATCGCATGGGAATACCCTGGATCAGGTCCCACACTTCAAATAGCTGGGGATACTGTTGGACCCGTACCTCTCTTACAGTGCCCATGTCAACTCTGTGGCAAAGGCAGAGAACACCAGAATTGGTCTCCTCTACTGACACAGACAACATCTCACCCTAGAAGCCTTGAAGATTGCCATACAGAGTTCCGTGGTGTCAATTATTTACTATGGTCTCATCAGTTATGGCTCTGTCACTGCGACTACCCTCAGACACATCTCAACCACCCTCAATAAGTCTTGTCGGCTCATGTCTGGTGCACACCGTCTCACCCACACCTGCGATCTGTACTATAAAACTGGTTGGCTACAGCTCTCAAATCACATTAAGTACCTTATCTGCACAATGGCGAAGAAAATCATCCTTGGCCTTGCACCTCCGGGGGTCACTGCCCTGCTACAAAATAACAGAAATCTCATGCAGGCCACCAGGGGGTCAAAATCTCAACTCCTGCAAGTTCTTCACTGTCGTACCTCCCAAGGTCAACGTTCTTTCACTTACAAAGCTCCCTTTTGCCTGAACAGCCTTAACCCTGCCATCTCTACTGCACCTACACTTGGCACTTTTAAGTCTAGACTATGGTCTCACCTTACTTCCTCTAGCTCCCGTGACTTCCCCCTTCGACTGTAGCTGACTTGTCCCTGGGGTCTACTCTGCCTCTCTCGATTCCCATCTGGTGCACCATTTCCCCTCTGATGCACTTATTTTCATCGACATCTCAACTTCACCTGCCATCCACTCCACCCCTCTTCCCACCCCCCCTTGTCACCAGCACTTATCCCTTGTTGAGTTTGACAACCGCCTATGGCTGCATAGTTGTTTGTCCTCCTACACCCCTCCCTTCTCTGTCTTCTTTATCCTCTGTTTCCTTTCAATTAACCATGCACTCACTGCAGGTTATCTGATCTCATCTGAACAACTAGTACCAGGCCTTAAAATGTTATTTTGTCTACCCTATAACTATAGTGCCATACTGTTGACTACCGTTGTAAACTTTTCTACCACTGTATGTCTATTTCCTATGACATGGAACCTTTGTAAAAGAGACTTGATTCAATGGTATTTGTAATCCTAGACTTGAATAAATGTGTTTTTCACATTCAGTTTGGGAACCCAAGTGGAATGTAATTTGTTTATTCAGCAAGTTAAAAATACAAACAGGGCACAGGTGGTGAACTGCTGTTTGTATGGGCTGGAGGGTGAACCAAGGGGGCAACACAAAGGAAAACTACCTATGTGCACACATGGCTGCTGTGAATGCTGGCCCCAGTGGTCCTTGGATCCTGCACCATATGGATCCCCACTGACTTGACAAGGGGGAGGAGCCATGGTGGGGCTGGGGACTGCATGTGGGCTTCATTTTTTTAATTTTTATTTTAGTCTTTGGTAATCAGGTAAGGCTCACTAGGCACAAGTGCCTGCTTTCAGGGGTGACCTGGGAGCACTGGGCGGTTAAGTGTCTTGTTCAGAGTCACAAAGTATGCAAGTGGAGGTTGTGAGATTCAAACTCAGGTCTTGTCTACTTAATGTATCAAGTTCATTCACACCTCATTCCTTTAACATCTAGGCTATACTGCCAGGCCATGGCAGGAGTAGGTGGCAGTCTGGGCCAACAGCACAATAAAAAATTGACTGCAATTATTAGTTGTGGAAGCTTGTAGGATATGTCCAAAACTGCAATACCGGGTGGGCTGGGGTGGGCAAGGTCAACCATGTAAGTTACAAATACAAAGGATAAAAATAATTGACCTATCAGGCAGGGGTGTGTAGGATGGCCTGGGGCCCATGATGCTTGCTATAGGACCAAATAGGCAAGGAAAATAATTACAAATAAAAAAAAATAACATCTCAAGACAAAAGGGTAAGAGGAATGGCTTGGGTCCCATCACATGTCCTGCTCAGGCTGCCTGTCTCCCACCAAAAAGCATGCCAGATTCAGTGAAGGTCTACACTCTGCTTTTGTCTTTCTGCTGTTTAATTCATAGGTCTCTCTCTCTCTTTCTTACTTTTAACAAACTGCCTCCTTTAACTGCAAAGCTCCAAATGAGCTGCATACACTGGGATGGATTCACAAATGTTTTTGGAACTAAGTCCCACACCACAACTCCAGTTGTGGACCAAAATCTGCACGGCTGTGGAGACACTGTTTACAACCACTAGCCGAAACATTTTTTCACAGCTGCAGGGAATTCCATGGCAACACCACCTGTAAGCTGCCATAAATCATGGAGCCAGGTGTAAACCATCTCCACTTTTGAGAATACCATACCTGTGGAAGAAATTTCAGTTCTGCAAGTGGCAACCCCCTTGTGCTGAGTTTTTCCCATAGCTGCAGGATTTTCAAGAGGTTTGTGAATCGAGGCCTCTGTTTCCTGTGAATATCATGTGTCGGCTGACACACAGGATTGGCAAGAACAACAGCCAGTTTATTTTATTGCTGTTGGCTGCTTGCTTACCTTAAAAAAGCACCTGAAAATACAAAAACAATTTTTTTTATTTTTTTTTAAAAAGGTTAAATTTTGCCAGCCAGCTGGTACAGCAGCAAGGTGTCCACTTGCAGCACCAACATCGTGGGTTCAGGGATGGACTCAGGAGTCAAAGGGCTGACTGGGGAGAGAAGGATTGAGCATCCCAGGGACTGCTCTCCTTCTCTGGGGGGAAGGGGTTCAGTGTCCGTGTGCATTGTGAACATCTGGAAGAGGCTGGAGGTACTGTCATGGCCGGCACAATATGTCAGGAAGGCAGAGCAGACTCTGGTTATCACTGCACATCCAGGCCCAGGGATCTCAGAAGAAAAAGAAAATACCAGCCCCCAATCATGATGCTGGCCCTGCTGCCATCCTAGTGCCTATCCGTGTCCACTGGGGGTCCCGCTCCCTTGGCCCCGACCCAGGGGGAAGCTGGGTCTCATCTACCCCAGTATCCTTTGGGAGAGGGTGCCTTCCTGGCAGCCCCACCCCAGGGGGTAATTCTGGGGCATGCAGGAGTGGCCAGCGGAGCTGGGCTGAGCCTTCGGGGGGTCCTGGAAAAAAATAAAAAATGTTACATTTTTTTTTTTATTTTTTTCACAGAGGGATCTAAAAGAATAATATTGATCCATTTCTAATGCTCAAATAGAATAAAATAGGTCTACAGTTCATCAGTAAATCAGAGTAAATCAGAACCTTTAGAAAAAAAATCAGAGCTGGAATCAGAACCAGGTCACAACTAAGCCATCCATCCCTAGTCTACATACTCCCTGCTCCATATCTGATTATGTGTGTTTTGTCACACAAGTCAGTACCAACCACCTTCATCACACTGACAGAAAGGGAAAACAGTGTTCTTTATGGGGTTTCTCTCTCCAACCCAGTTCACCTCTGGTTGAACTCCCTGTCAAAGAGCACCAGAGCCCCTGGAATGCTTTGACAGCATCAACACCAAGAGGCTGTGTATTGCCTTGAGTATTTTGGATCCACAGAAAATCCACAGCAGTACCCATGCCAACACAGTTGTGAAGACAACACTTCTTTAAACACTGACACCAATGGTTACTGAAATCCATTAACTATTGGGCATTGGAAAGCATTTGGAAAATAGATTTACTGTTCCTAAAAGGAATTCAGAGTCCCACCATGGTTTTCCACTGCTACAACTTATTGATGTACATGCATCCAAGCTTCCTTCAAAAGTCACACATGCATTGAAATGTTGTAGTGGTGGACAACCTTAGAGAACCTCTTGATTCCCTTTTGTAAATGTTTGTTATTGTCTGATGTTTACTGTGTTTGATGAAGACATTCATGGTTATTATCAATTGTATGTTAATGTATTTTGAGAAATGCTGGAGAGATTGTGGCATGGAGAAAGATTTCGGACAGACAGACAGACACACACACACAGTATTTTTGCCATTTATCAAGCTGAAACATATGGGCAAAAGTTAGTGGAGAACATAGAGCAAATTTTTGAAATCGAACAAGACAACTATCACATAAGTTTTTGCTGCAAACTTTTCCAGATGATACATTGCCTAAGGTATAAAAACATCTATTTTATACCTTGGTTTGCAGCAATGAAATGTATCACCAGTAAGTGGTTTAAATGTATCACCAGTACCTGGGCCATGCCTGAAAAAAGGCATATGTATGCCTAGAGCACCTTACCCAGTTTACAAAAACTAACTAAATAATATAATTTCCCTTGAACCCAGCAGGAACAGTAGCAAAGTACTGTGGAAAAGGAATGAACTTAGGGTCTATACTATCTGCCCCACCTAATGCATAGCTGTGACTTGAATATGGACACACATCCAAATTTAACAGAATGTTATCCCTACTCATGCTATGTAACCCCCAATCCAATTTTCCCTTAGGAATCTGTCTAGTCCTCTTATAAAAGCCTAAACAGTGCTGGTTTCTACAACATCACATGGAAGGATGTTCCACATGTTAACACTCCTCAAGGTGTAACTTTTCATCCCATTTGAAATATTTCACTCATCTGCTTCTTTTCTACTGTTCCATTCATAATTCTATATCTGAAGTAACACCGAACTGTAATGCACGTCCTATAAAACTGTTCAATATTTAGTTTACCTTTCTTTCTGCATTTCTACTAATCTGTCTGGCTGTTGAAATCTGTGTTGAATTATTGAGGAGTCACCTCTGCTGGCCAGTTATTTTATTTTTTAATATTTTAATTATTATAATAGTTTGACTCAGATGTCTGGGATAGTTGAATAGACTTAACTTCTTCTGTATTTAATTATGTAACTTCAGTTGTAACTTCCTGTTGCTAGCCTTGCTTGTAGAGCAGAAAGCAGCTAACTAAAAGAAGCTACATTTTCTTCTTAATTTAAAACGTATATCTCAGTAGGAGTCAGTGTCTGTTAAGATTAAGTAGACAGATAACTTTATTAGAAGTAGAAGGGGACTTATTTAGGGTTAAAAAAAAGAAAGAAAAGAAAGAAGGTCAGTGTGTATTCAGTGCAGTGAAGGGTACTGTATCAGCTGACTTTGCTAAACCAGTAGGAGGAAAGAGAGCTTACCTGGGGGTGTGGTTTAGACACTATAAAAGCAGGTGAGTCAAATTACAACTTCCTGTTGCTAGCCTTTTTCTTACTAATTGCCCTCCATCCCACCCCTCCACCCCTCCACCCAAAGCCCGTTCTACTTTTATAGCCACTGGATTTGACTGTCAACAGGAACTTCCTGTTTAGCAGTAGGAAGGAAAGGATCATAGAGAAACATTGGTTTTGTCAACCCTAAAGTAGAAAAAGTAGCTCACTCCCCCTCCTAGCTGCTGGTGGTCTGATATTGAGCGAGGAAGAAGGAGGCTACTGAAGAAGATAGGAAGTTGCTGTCCCAGAACAGGAAGGGTGAGAGTTGTAAGGAGAGGAGAGAGTAAGCGTCCAGAGAAACAGTAGAGGGGATACAAAATAAGACATGATAGGAGTGGTGCAGTGCAATGGCTGTGGGCGGCAGTGTTCAGGAGACATTCTGGAGGCTGCGATGCTGCCCTATTTGCAGACACCTCTCTGGTCTGAGAGAGAGGTTGCCCATCTCCAGGCTGACCTGGCTAGGATTCGTGAAACCTCCTCCCCACCCAGGGACCACCAGGGCCAATGCCACTACCTCAGAGGTTGCCAAGAAAGAGGAGAGGCTGGACCAGGGTGGGCTCAAGGAGGAAGAAGGTGGTGGAACAGAGTTGCATCCTCAGCTGTACCTCTCCACAATTCATTCGCTCTTCTGGTGGATAGTGGTTCCTCTATGGGCACCTGCAGTGGAGACCAAGGAGGATGCTGGGAACCTTCACAAAGGAGACCCAAGGAGGGTGGCATGGGACCCCACAGGGGAAGGAAACAACTCCTGGTGGGGGACTCAATCATTAGGGGGTAGAAATGGGGTAGGAAGGGTAGAGGGAGGTAAGGTGCCTTCCTGGCTCCACGGCTTGGAGGGACAGGAAGCGAATCCTCAGGATCGTGGGAGGAGCTGCATGAGGGAGCTGGATGTCATTGTCCACCTAGGGACAAATGACCTGGCTAGGAATGGGATCAGAGCAGTGCAAGAGGAGTTTGTAGAGTTGGGAAGGGGCCTTAGACAAGTAGCGCATACGGTAACCTTCTCGGAGGTGCTGCCTGTCTATGGCAAGGGAGATGCTAGGGCACTTCTCACCAGGGAATTCAATGAGTGGTTGAAAAACTGGTGTGGAGCTCAGGATTTTGGCTTCATTGGGGACTGGGGAGCCACCTGGAGGGATGCAGACCTATACTGGTGCGATGGTCTGCATCTGTCCGGGGGAACCAGGATCCTAGGTGAGAGGTTTAAATGCTTCATTGGCAAGCATTTAAACTAGCCAAGGGGGGAGGCACTGAAAAGAAGCAGGAAATCGAGCCTCCCCACAAAACATGGTGATTAGTGAGGTAAACACCAAGGTACAGAAAGATATTAGGGAGCAGAACAGATTTAAATGTAAAAAAGGCAAAGGCAGTAAGGACAGAAATGGGACTAAAAGGGGTAAGGCTATCAAAAAGTGGAGGGTGATGAGTACCAATGCCCATAGTCTGTGTAACAAGCTCCCTGAACTAGTGGCCTTGATGGAAGAGGGTTGCCTGGATATTGTGTCAGTCACAGAAACATGGTACACAGAGAACCATGACTGGTATGTCAACATACCAGGATACACAATCTACAGGAGGGACAGGGAGGGTAAAAGAGGAGGAGGAGTAGCTCTCTATGTAAAGGAAGGGATCAAAGCAGCATAACTAAAGAGTAAACAGGGAGCAGATGAGGCACTTTGGGTCACCCTGGAGACAGGAAATGGCACCACAATCCGCATGAGGGTTGTATACAGACCCCCATCTCAGGGGGAGGGAATGGACAAGGAAATGATAGAAGGCTTTCTTAGAATGGCAGAAAAAGGGGAGATATTGTTGATGAGGGACCTGAATATGCCAGATGTTAACTGGAGCACCTTTGCTGCAGGCACATCCAAGAGCAGGGTCATTCTTTATGCCCTACAGGGGGCATGCCTCAGACAGCTAGTATCGGAACCCACTCCAGAGGGAGCAATCTTAGACCTGGTACTTTCAAATGGGATGGAGAAAGAATCTCAGATTTAGAAGTGGGTAGCCATCTGGGAACAAGCGACCACCAAACAGTGTGGTTCACGATAAACACAGCCATACAATCAAGCCATACAAAAGCAAGAGTACTAGACTTTAGGAGGGCTGACTCTGGGAAAATGAGAGAGTGCCTCAGAAATGCACTAGCAAACAGGCAAGAAGGAGGGGTGGAGGAACAATGGGGAGTGATCAAAACAGCCATCACAGAGGCAACAAGCCTTTGTGTAAAGCAAATCAATAAAACACAACGAAGGAAAAAACCGCTATGGTTCACAAAAGAGGTGGCAGGGAAGGTTAAGGAGAAAAGGACAGCATTCAGGAAATATAAGGAAACACAGAAGGAGCAGGACAGAGAACTTTATCAGTTAAAGCAGAAAGAGGTTGGGAAGGCAGTCAGAATAGCAAAGGCCCAAACCGAGGAAAGGATAGCCAATTCTGTTAAGAAGAGGGACAAGACCTTTTATAGGTACATTAGGGAGCGAAGAAAGACCAAAGGAGGGATACTGAAGCTTAATAAAGGGGAGGGAATGTGGGTAGAGGGTGACAGTGAAAAAGCAGGGATACTGAACGAATATTTCTGCTCAGTATTCACAAAGAAAGAGGAGGGGGAGTTACCTAAACCAAACAAGAGAAACACTCTGAAGATGGGGGTCGATACCAGTCCATTTACAGAAGAAAGGGTTCTGAAAGAACTAATAAAATTGAAAGTGGACAAAGCAATGGGGCCTGATGGGATTCACCCAAGTATTCTAAAAGAACTAAGGGTAGATCTAGTGACATAGCTGACTACTCTCTTTGACAAATCATGGGAGGATGGGGTGGTACCTGAGGACTGGAGGAGGGCAGATGTGATTCCTCTTCACAAAAGTGGGAGCAGGACAGAGGCAGGAAACTACAGACCAGTTAGTTTGACCTCAGTGGTAGAAAATGATGGAATCACTTCTGAAGGAAAGAATTGTTGAGTACCTAGAGGCCAGTGGGGCACAGGACCCAAGGCAGCATGGATTCACGATGGGAAGGTCGTGTCAGGACGAATCTAATAGATTTCTTTGACTGGGTGACCAAAGTAGTAGACCAGGGAGGGGCTGTGGACATGACCTACCTAGATTTTAGCAAGGCATTTGATACAGTCCCACACAAAAGATTAATACACAAGATAGCCAGTCTTGGAATGGGTCCCAAGGTGGTAGCCTGGATAAAAAATTGGCTAGACAACAGGCCGCAAAGGGTAGTAGTAAATGGAGTACAAAGTGAAGAAAGGAGGGTTACTAACGGGGTACCACAGGGTTCAATACCGGGACCGGTCCTTTTTAATGTCTTTATAAGTGACATTGCAGAGGAACTGGAAGGAAAAGTATGTCTCTTTGCAGATGACACAAAGATCTGCAACAGGGTTGATACCCAAGATGGAGTGGAAAGGATGAGAAGGGACTTGGCAAGGTTGGAGGAATGGTCAAATGTGTGGCTGCTCAGATTCAATGCAAAGGAGTGCAAGGTAGTGCACATGGGTAACAAAAACCCAGGGGAAGCGTACACAATGGGGGGTGAGATACTGACAACAGTAAAAATAGAAAGGGACCTGGGGATAATTATATCAGATGACTTAAAGGTGGACAAGCAATGTGAGAAGGCAGTAAGGAAGGCTGGGGGGATACTGGGATGCATAGGAAGAGGCATCAATAGTAGAAAACAGGAAGTTGTTATCCCTCTGTACAGACAGTTGGCGAGACCCCATCTGAGTACTGTGTGCAGTTCTGGAGACCCCATCTCTGCAAAGACATAGACAGAGTGGAGGCTGTCCAAAGGAGGGCAACAAAATGGTGCAGTCTGCACAAGAAGACATACGAAGAAAGACTAAAGGAGCTTAATATGTATACTCTTGAGGAAAGAAGGGAGAGAGGGACATGATAGAAACTTTCAAGTACCTCAAGGAATTAACAAAGTCCAAGAGGGAGCATCTTCCAGAAAAGAGATGTGCAAGAACAGGGGCTCAATTTGAAGATAGAGGGGACGCTCAGGGGTAATGTGAGGAAGTATTTTTTCACTGAGAGGGTTGTGGATGCATGGAACAGCCTCCCTGAGGAGGTCGTGGAGTCAAGAACAGTGGGGGACTTCAAGAATGCATGGGACAAGCATAAGGCAGTCCTAGAGGCGGGTAAGAGGAAGTAAGCTGTTGGTTAACTAGGATCTGCAGCTTATCTGTTAGGTAGGAAAATGGGCAGACTAGGTGGGCCAAGCGGTCCTTATCTGCCGCAAATTCTATGTTTCTATGTTTCTAAGTGTGATTTTGTGGGATTGTGTTAAAGGTCGGAGTGGAGTCTCTTTGGGTGGGTACGTTATTAATGTGTAGGCTGTTGTTTAATTATTAAGGAGCCATGTGTATTGTGTCCACCAGACCATGGTTAGTCTACTCCTCACAGCAGCTGTGGTACTTTAGATCCTCTCAGGGTCTCCACTGTACCCTTCTTGAAGGGATACTTGATTGCTGCAGGGGGCTGGGAGTCCTCCAGGGAGATGCAACTCACAACACAAATCTGCTCTAAGGGTTGACTGTGAGGAGAGCAAGACTGAGAGTGTGGAATCAAGGAGGTACCCTGGGCATCATTAGTATCATAGGAAGGGTCTATCCAACCTGATTCTCATTCCCAGGGCTGCTTGGGTTTTGAACAATCGGGTACTAAGGAGAAATCAGCCTAGCTCTTCCCCTAATGCAGTTTTATGCAACCCAGATCACTGAGGAATAAAACTGTGGTGATGGAGGTCTTCATCCTAGACTTCTCATCTGACCTGGTTTGCATCATGGAAATCTGGTTGGGGGATAACTCTGGTCCTGTACTGGAGGCATCTATCCAGCTGAGTTTTTCTGTGGTACACTGTCCTAGATAGGAGTGTGTGTGTGTGTGGGGGGGGGGGCATCTGTTTAGATCTACGTTCAAATGATGACATACCCCATGAATGTGACCAGGTTACGAACATAGACTAAGCCAGCAGAATAAAGCCACCAGGTCTATGGAATCTGATTATATTGCAGGGTCTTCAGCATCAGCTACTGAATCTGCCTCCCAAATCAGCTCTTTCACTCTATCCGCCACTTTCTTGACCCTTATTTCCCCTTAATTCTATCCCACCCTCCCTTGAAGCTGCCTACCATTTTTAATGAAACCCCCTCATCAGGAAACCCATTCCAACCTGCCAACACCATCTCTGTGAAGAAATGCCTTCTCGCCTCTCTCTTCTAAACCTTCCTCTTCTAACATGAAACTGTGTCCCATCGTGTTTTGGTTCCCACTAAGCTTGAAGAGATCCTCCTTGTTCACCCTATTTTTTCCTTTCAAATACTTGAAGGTCTCAGTCATGTTCCCCCTCTCACTCTTTTATCTCCTCCAGGGAGTACATGTTCAAGGTGTCCAACCTCTCCTAAAAGTCCTACCTTGCTGGCCCTTGATCATCTTTGTTGCCCTCCTTCAGACTTTCTACAGCAGAATTATGTCATTCTTAAGGTATGGGCACCAGTATTATACACTGTACTTCAGATGCAGCTTCACCAATAACCTATACAAGAGAAGTATTACCTCCTCCTACCACATGGCATGTGTATCCTATGTATACACATGGCATTTAGGCAAAGTTCATAAAAATAGAGCAGAGCACGTGAGATATAGAGATTATAAAATCTCCATATATAAGGGCATCATAGAGGAAGGGGCAAAGGCGCGTCATCATATCGCATTGTTACCAGCACGATCTCAGGGGTGAGCAGCGCGGTCTTAGAATATGTCACCTGGTACACAGCTTATCACAGTTTTTACGAGTAGTGAGGTATTTAAATACTTTCATAAATACTGTGCCTGCAGGAGGGGATCAGTGTATTGAAGCCCCAATCTGTGCAGCGATGGCTGCTTGATTTTTGCCAGTAGCTCTCCTTTAATGTTCTCACAAGCTACAGGCTTGTGTGAAATCTTCAAGCCATCCCAGTCTGGTTTCTGGCCTCATTACACTACTAAGACTGCACTCATCATGGTGCATCATGACCCTCAACTGGTGAGGGAAAACGGAGAGCATTCTGTTCCAATTTTGCTTGACCTTTCTTCAGCATTCAACATGATGGATTACTGAGTGCTGTTGGAAAGGCTGAGGCATTTTGTAGAGCTCTCAGGAATGGTATTAAGGTGGTTTGAGTCCTACTTTTCTTGCAGGATGCAGCAGGTTTTGTTGAGAACCCACATCTCAAGTAGTGCTGCCTGAATGCTTTATCCTTGCCTGCATGTTTTTTACTATGTACATGTTGCCTCTGTTGGAGATCATTAGGTGGTACAGGCTTTAACCTTTGCTGTGCCGTGGACTGATATATCAGTCTAGAATTACTATGCTTTCTAATTCTGTCGGCAGCCTAAGAGTTAATAGCTATGCTGATGACACCCAGATGTACCTGTCTTGTGTACCAGACACCAGTGCCATGGTCTCAGATCTGAATGAGTGCCTTAGGAATATTCAGGACTGGATGTCTGCCAGCTGGTTTAGTCTTAATTCTGTAAAGACAAAGGGACTGCTAAAGGAACCTGGCCAGCGCAGGTCCGCAATGAATGGGGATAGTGAAATGTTACCATCCTTAAATGGCACCTGACTAGGAGCTCTGCATAGGCTTGGGAATCTGGGGGTAACTGTGGATTCCAAGCTGATGCTAAAACATAAGGGGCTGTATTTTCATAGGATCAAGATTGCCACAAGCCCGGGTGCACCAAAGATTTGGGGCACCTGACTTGAAGCAATCTAAAAGGATTGTCTACACCTTGTGGCAATTGACACTTGCCACACCATCAAGCTTGCATCAATAACAAGACCAGGGGCCTGATTCCAGGATGAATGTCACAACTCACTGGCATATGTGAGTTGCAACTTTTGCCACTACACCGGGACCCTGCACCATATTCCAAGAGTAGCAGGGTCCCAGCATATATGCCATGCAAGTTGCGACATGCGGAGGCTAATGCCATAGGCATGGCATAATAGCCCCACATGGCACAAGTTGCAGCCAACTACTGACAGCCCACAACCCTGGAATGCCACCAGGTGGCATGGGGGGACAGGGCAGGTGGCACAGGAATCCTGGGGGTGCACTGGTGATCAGACGGTTGGGGTCCCTGACATTCAGGAGGGCACGTGTATGCTTGTGGGGGCACAGGAAGCTCATAGGCACTGTTGCTGTGGCACTGTGGAGTGGGCACCCAATGGATGGCACCATCAGATGCCCCTTAGAGCATCTCTGAGCTGCATGAACTTTGCTCCACCAGTGTGGCTCCTGAAATCATGGCAGTGGGTTATGGCAGCTTCCCTCCTGGAATAGGGTGCAGTTGCTGCCATAACCCACCTTTGCACCATGTTGTTGAGGGCAGTGGCATAGTGGGTGGCATAACCCACAGTTGGCGTAGCTCGCAGCTAACATGGCGCAAGGTGCCTCTTGGAATCAGGGCTGGCGTACCACTTGATGCAAGTCACAAGATATGCCATGGGGCTTGGCATATCTCGGCTTATGCTGGTGTATGCCGTCCTGGAATCGGGCCCCATTTTACTAGTGCTTGCACCCAAGATTGTGAGCAAGCTGCTGTAAAGCAGATAAACTGTTACAACTGCACCCGAGACTGTAAAATCAGGCACAGTTGCAGCAATTGGGAATGCCACAGCTGTGGCAATGAAACAATTTGATGCAGGGATGACACATGCCTGTGCCATCCTTTGCAAATATGGCCCCAGGTGTCAGAGGTTGTCTGCAGGGGCTTCTTCTATTTGTAAAATATCACCAGGATTAAACCCCACCTAGCATGTGTTGACATGGTGACCCTAGAACATGTCTTCATCACATCTAGCTTGGATTTTACTGTGACGCTGTTTACCTAGGAACCTGCATGAGGCTGGTGCATCATCTGCACCTAGTGCAGAATGTGGCAGCATGGCTGATTAGTGGGGTCTCCCAGACTGAGTATATCATACCAGTCCTCAATTAGCTTCAAGGTATGTTTGTTAATATACAAGGCCCTGTATGTTTCAGGCCTGGGCTACCTGAAATACTGCCTGGTTCCTCTTGCTTCCACCCTGTCTCTCCATTCATCTGAGGTGGGTCTCCTCACCATCCAGCAATCTTGTTTAAAATCTTTGGGGGATCGTGTGTTTGGGGTCACTGCACTGAGACAATAAAATGCACTTCCCAAGGAGGTTAGAGGAGCCCCCTCAGTTGATACATTTAAAATTCATTTAAAAACACACCTTTACTATAATTGTCATGGCTTTTGTGATTTGTGTTGACCATGTATAATCATGTGCCCTGTGCTTTATACTGTTTTAATTATGTTGCTTCTTTTATGTAAGGCATTCAACGCCTCAAGGATTGGGCACAATAAAACTAAATTTGCATTGCCTTGCTTCTGTGTGAAGTAATGTGTTCCAGTGTGTCCACTTATTCACCCCATCCCAGTCTGAGTGAATTTCCTGTGGTTCTGCTTGCACTTACCAGCTCAGTCATCTATGTATATTGCACCCTCTCTATCCCCTTTAGTATTTAGAAAAAATAGATCTTGCCCCCTCTCATCCTTTTTTTCTAGGCTAAATAGTTTGACTACACCAAATCTCTTCTTGTAGCTTTTGCCTCCTCAGCTACTAATTAGCTTAGTTGCCCTGTGCTGAACCTTCTCAACTGCTTCCATGCCCATTCTGTACTGTGGTGACCAGAACTGCAACCAGTACTCCAGGTGTGATTATGGACAATTATACAATGGCAACTGCAAAACTAGAAACCTGATTGGCTGACTGGGTCTTTTATCTGTGAGAAAAAATCCCAGCATAACTCGTGGATAAAGACCCAGTGAGTTGCTTCTGTAGTCACCATTTTAAATTAATCTGACCCTCCGAGAATAAGAACGGTAAAGCCACCATCACAGATTCTTCGTGAGCACCGACAAAGAACTGCGACCCTCCCAACCCAAAAGTACGCTGGCTTTAACACTTGTAAATTCCTATTACACACACACACACACACACACACACACACAATATCTGGGAGTAAACTTTTCCAAACTTGTTTTTAACCTAACAGTCTTCCATTACTGCTGCTCACACCCACCTCCATCCCATGCTCCCCACAAGATTGTTACCTGCAAGCTGGTACCTGTTCAATTTCTCAGTGTCCTCCACATAGAATGGCTGGTCTCTGTATCAGTTAAAATATTAAAAGAGTCCAACTTCTACTTTTCCCCAATGTATAACACAGTCACCCCAGAATCACATGCTGGATGATGGCAGCACTTCAGCACTTGCACCACATCTGTGTGCATCACATTATAGTGGTCCCTGACTACAGAGTCAGAAAGCTGGGCAAAAAAAGAAGAAAAAAATCAGCTCCTGGCCCAATTCTACAATCGTGACCTCTGCCCTGGCTAAGTCCCCCAAGACTTGCACTGTCACTGTGCCAGCCATGGTGCTGACAGGTACACTGCCCTTATCTCCTTGATTTTACACCTCACACTCCCAGCGCCTCACCTAAGCTGACATACACTGTCTCCATGTCTCTCTTTACTATTGCAGAACAATAAATAAATAAATAACCAAAACAATCAATCAATAGCTCAATAACTAACCATCTGTGAATGAGTTGGGTGTTTGGGGGGGCAGAAGTGTGTACAATACTATATAGCAACAGGGAACTACTTTTTGAGGCATAAGAATATAGGCAAAACAACTAATATGAAATTGCAAACTGTGATTTCCTTTATTTTTTCTTAGAAAACGTAAAGGGGGCATTGTATAATCACAATGAACCACTCCACCCCATGTTATATAGCCAGAAAACAATGCAAAGTTTTGATGAGAAAGAACTGATACATGTGATACAGACAAGGTGATTTCTCACAAACATGTATACTACTTCAGTTCAGCACTGAAACTCAAATAATCAACTTTTCATGAGCATAGAATGACAGATGTTAAGCTAATCTATCTTAACATAAACCAGATGGGTTAGTAACAAACTTGGAGTAAAAACAATTAGCTCTACAGACTGCTCTGACAGGGAAGTGCAACAGCTTCTTCAGTCAATCAGGGACTTAACAGTTGACAAAAAAATTGTCACTGTTTTCAGTTACTGTAGAGCACATTAACAAATGGTGAGTTAAAGAAAACCACACAACCAAAAGAGCATAACACTTTCAGGAAACACTAATCAAGACACAGGAACATGAATTCAAATGAATTCAAGCTTTTATTAAATATATGCATTTGATCTCTAATAAGATAATTTGCTAGGAGTCAGCATGGCTCAGTTGACACCACATCTGCCTCTTGGCCAGAGGGCTGTGGGTTCTATTTCCACATCGGTATTGGGCTTATAACATAAACATCGGCATATGAGTACAGTATTGGGGGGGTACTGTAAAGTCTAAGGCCCAGATATTCAAAAGGGTTGCGCATGGTGCAATAGTGTTGCACCATGCGTAACCCACTGATGTGCCCCGGCTTGATATTCAAATGGGAAAAGTGTGCTGCACAAATCCTGATGCACCGGAGCACATCAGTAATGTATGCAGGCACAGGTGGGGGGCGTGCCCATGCATACTCTGCACAGCCTGATATTCAGCCCGGGATGTGTGTAGCCATGCATGCGCATCCCCTACCTGCACCAGCACAAAGTTGATCCCCCCCAAAAAAAAGAACAATGGATGGCCACCCACAGGTGAGCTGCCACATTGCAGGGTGCAACATGGCAGCTGCTACCGGTTGGTGTCCACCCGAGCTCCGGCTGCACCTCCCTGGTGGCACCCCCCCATGCCCGATCGCGGGCTAAGTAAATAAAAGATTCATCCAAAATCCCTGGTGGTCCAGTGGACCACTGCCCGCCTGATCATGGGCTAAGTAAATAAATGAAATTATCATTATCCCTGGTGGTCCAGTGGACCTGCCCACCCAATTGCAGGCTAAGTAAACAAATGAAATAATCATTATCCCTGTGGAATCCAGTGGACCTGTCTCGTTCGACATGGCTGCAGTAGAATACAGAAACCTATCATACCCTTGGAGGTCCAGTGGACTTCACCCCACCCGCCACGATCTCACTGCCTGCGCCTCTCAGTCAGCGTGTGGCAGCACTCCCCACGCCAGCCGCCTCTCTATTTGACCACGATTGATCTATCGTAGTTGTAGCCGCTTATTGTTCAGGCGTGAGCTATTGGGCATGTAGCTATATTGTATTATATTATTCCAGATATGTGAATGGGATCCATTCACATATCTGGAATGTGTAGCAGTATGAGCTGCATGCCCATTGGCTCACGCTGTGGACCAATGGGCGTACAGCCCTACCAATGGTGTCAGTCGGCGGTGGCAGGGCAGAGGCGGGTGGGGTGTTGACGCCCACCACTGACCGGGGGGGAGCGGGGCAGTGGGGAACAATGGTGGGTGGGGGGGTCCACTGGACCACCAGGGATGATAGGTTTCCTATTATTCTACTGCAGCCCACAAACGGGCAGACAGGTCCACTGGACCACCAGGGATATTGAGATGTTTCATTCATTTACTTAGCCCGTGATTGGGCGGGCAGGTCCTCTGGACCACCAGGGATAATGATAATTTCATTTATTTACTTAGCCCATGATTGGGTGGGCAGGTCCACTAGACCACCAGGGATAATGATAATTTCATTTATTTACTTAGCCCACGATAGGGTGGCAAGGTCCACTGGACCACCAGGGATTTATGATTCTTCTTTTTTTACTGCAGCCCGCAATCGGGCTGTGGGGCACATTGCCGCGCTGCAGGGTGCATTGGTCTCTGACGGCTGCTGTCTGGCATGGCGCCAGGTGCAAGTAGTCGGGGATTGGCGCACCTGCATGCAAATGGGGCCATAATGACATGCAAATGGCCCCATGTGCACCTTGCATACATTATGGCCCCATTTGCATGTCAACTTTTGAATATCACGGTTGCTGCGCCTTGCGCAATGGAACTTGTGCTAGCACATCCCTATGCTCCACTCTGGCCACTGGCACTGGTGCAGTGCCACTGCACCATGTGCACTGCAGGTGGCCAGGGTGTGGTATTCAATGCTGCTGAGCCATGGCGCAGCTCCGTTGAATATTGCCCAGTCCAAGCCCTTGCGCAGTGAAGTTGCGCTGAGCCCAGGCTTGCACCACAGCCTGGCGCAGTTCGAATATCTGGGCACAAGTGTACTTTTCTGCCAATCTCTGATCTGTCCTTGTGAGTGTCCAGATGGAAGTAAAAGAACCCAAGGCACTTTGTGCAAGAGTAGGGGATTTTTGTATTCAAAACATAAGACAAAACTACAAGGGTACAAATGAAACAGTATTTCAAAACTAAAAATCAAATTTAAGAAAACTATGTCTACAAAATGATCTAATTAAAGAGCTAGTGTACTGCCTGAAGCTAATATTAGTTAAAAGCAGTCAAGCACTATGTTTTATATCTGAAGTACTTTTTGTTTTCTATTTGGTTAATCAGAAGATTGTTTACCTGGTGTCAGTAAGTGTGATGTGCGGGACAGCGCACTGCCTGGCAGCTGACATATCTATATCTAGTCCCTGCACTACATCTTCAGCATTTTGATCTCAATGACAGTGACATCACTGCTGCTTAGGAACAGCCACTCTGTAGCTTCCAGCTCAGTCACTTGTGATGTCACTATCTGTGAGATCACAATGCTTATGATGTAGTGGAGGTGGAGATAAATATGTCGGCTGTCATGCTGAAAGATATTCCATATATCCAGCACAACGTTATAACATAATTTTCTAATCAGCTAAAAGAAAAATGCTTCAGAAATATAAAGTTAGAACTTCCTACTTCTTAAAATTAGTATTATTTTCCTATCTGTTTTGGTTCCACTAGCTCTTTAAGTCAAAACAAACAAGCATCTGTCAATGCCTAATGTTCACCACTTGCATTGCTGTTGTACTGAGTCTTACTTGTACACATTTTTACTATGCATTTATCCAGGATAGACCAGAAGATATGCAATATCTCATTTTTAGTGGTGTCGTGCTTTTGTATATTTTTAGATTGTATTTACCCAGGACAGGCCAGCTGAAAGGCACTATCTAATTGTCAGTAGGCTCTCGCATGTTGACCTCAAATTCCAAAAGTATTTTTATAACCTGATAATTATGATCAAGACAGGTGGAATATTTTTTTTAAATTCCATATGCAAGGTAATTTTGCAGTGCAACTGTGAAAATAAGTTTTAGAGGGGATTTGAAAAATGACACCTGTCATGTTCAAGAGGTGGCATAGCACCAGGGATTTGTTGAATATTAGGGACCAAAATCTGCAAAAATAAGTTTATGAGGAAATCTTGGAACAATTCAATGTTTCTTCATAACTTAGTTTTTTTTTCACATTTTGGCCACAAATGTTCAACATATTATTTTTATGATCACTCCTTCTGAACATGACAGATGTCATCTATAAAATAGTGGCTGAAATATAATTTTGTACCTCAAGTGCGAAAACACATTTTGGACAGGATTTGAAAAATGACAGCTGCCACATTCATGAGGTGGTGTAAAAAAATGTCTATGTTGAAAATGCAGGGTCAAAATATTGAAAATTATCAAAGTTACAAATGTGCATTGAAAAATGTCAATACATACTCATAACTTTGTTGTTTTTTTAATATTTTATCCCACATTTTCAACATACCTGTCGTATGACCCAACCTCATGACCAAGGGTGGAGGACATTTTAAATCCTACCTGAAAGGTGATTTTGTGCCACAAGTGTAAAACCACATTTTGGCCAGAATTTAATAAATGACAACTATCACATTTATGAGGAAGTGTGAAAAAAATGGCTATGCTGAAAAACTGGGTTCAAAGTATTACAAATTACCAAAGGTATGAGCATAATTTGTTGTCCTTTTTTGTATTTTTGACACAAATTTTCAACATAGCCTCTTTATGACCCCACACAGCCTACTTATGATGCCACTTCATGAACAAGTACAGAGAAAACTTTCAGATCTTGCCCGAAAGGTGATTTCACGCAACAAGTACAGAAACATATTTTAGCCAGGATTTGAAAAAAGACAGCTGTAACATTCATGAGATTGTGTGAGAAAAATGGTTATGCTGAAAATGTGGGTTGAAAATACTGAAAACTAAAGGATTATGAGCGCGCATTGAAAAATTTTGATATATGCCCATAACTTTGTTGTTTTTTATTATTTTGTACCCCAAAGTTTCAACATAGCCTTCTTATGACACCACCTCATGAACAAGGGAGGAAAAAATGTTCAAATCCTGCCCAAAAGGTGATCACAATCTGCAAGTGCAGAAACACAATTGGGGCAGGATTTGAAAACTGACAGCTGTCACGTTCATGAGGTGGTGTGAAAAAAATGGCTATGCTGAAAATGGGGGGTCAAAATATTGAAAATTACCAAAGATAGAAGTGTGCATTGAAAAATTTCAATGTATACTTGTAATTTTTTATTTTTTTTTATTTTTACCTCAGATCTTTAACATAGCTTTATTATGACTCCACCTCATGAACAAGGGTGGATAAAATTTCAAATCCTGCCTGTGAGGTGATTTTACACCACAGGTATGGAAACACATTTTGACCAGGATTTGAAAAATGACAGCTGTCACATTTATGATGTGGTGTGAAAAAATGGCTCTGCTGAAAATTTGGGGTCAAAACATTGAACATTACCAAAGTTACAAGCATGCATTGAAAAATGTCAACGCATGCTCATAACTTTGTTGTTTGTTTTAAATATTTTTACACCAAATTTTCAACATTGCCTTCTTATGACCTCACCCACTAACAAGGGTGGAGAAATTTTTCAAATCCTGCCTGAAAGGTGATTTCATGCAATGACCACAAAATCACCTTTTGGGATGGAGTTGCATAATTTCACTGCCATTGGTCATGAATTGGGGCCCCCAATAAGGCAATGTTAAACGTTTTGAGAAAAAAATATTAAAAAAAATGGCCAAGCTATGAGGACAAGTTCCAAACCCACTGAAATACACTTAACTGAATACTTGATTTCCTCAGCTCCTGGTCTGGCATTGAAGAGTGAAGACATGTCTCTGGTTCAAAAAGGATTATGCCATTGGACCCCCAACAGGTAAATAAGGGGTAGGTAGGTGCAGGGTAGTGAGTACTGAGTGAGAGGGTTGGGTGGGAGGAGGATAACAGCAGCAGTGGGCTGGTGGCAGCAACAGACATCTATGGACAGTTTTCTTCTTATGTGGTGCAAGAAAATAAAAAAAAAGTACTATCAGTGATGGTTTTCTTTATTTCAGGCATTTTGGCACCCAAGTGTTGGTGTTATGTTTGGTGGCACCGGGGATGGGCTCTCCAGTGTTGCACAGTGAAAAGGTGTGAGGTGGGTGGTAGTAGCTGGTACTGGGGATTGCACGCCCTGCTGTGGAAAAATTAAAAAGGAAGGGGTGGGAGGGAGTGAGGGACAGTTTTCTTATATTTGGCAGCACTGGAGGTGGACTCCCTGGTGTCACACAATGAAAATGGTTGGGGTTGAGTGTGTGAACCTGCACCAGGGATTGGGCACCATGATGTCAGAAAATTAAGACGGAAGGGATGGGAGGGATTAAGAGATGGTTTTCTTTATTTCAGCCTTTTGAGGTTATGTCATGTCTCCCTGGTGCTGTGTGATCTGCACTGTTGCCAGTAAAGTGGCATATCTCCTCTAATGTTTGACATCCAACTTCTAAATGCTACATGGGCTGGGCCCAGGCTACATGGCAGAGCTCCTGTACACCCACATACCTGTGCACCCCTCCGCTCTACTGAGGATGGCCCCCAGGTAGTTCCTAGTGCAGGGTTGAAAGACTGGACTTTTAAAGTAGCTGACCCAGCCCTATGGAATTCCTTGCCCAGAACATTGAGGGAGGCCACTTCAGTGGATGCCTTTAAGTGGGGCTTGAAAACCTCATTTGTGAAGGCATTTGGGGTTTAATATACAATAATATTGTCATCCTTTACAGTATAATTGCTGCTATTTATCAATTTATTTATGAACTATTATATTATTTTAATAATCTTATTTGGGTCTGTAACTTAGTAATACATTTTAATATTGCTGATCTATATTATTGTAATGGCACCCTGAGCCTCTGGGGTAGGGTGCCACATACAAATAAAGACTACTGCTACTGTACACAATGTAACATTGCTATATGGGACTTATTGGGGTATAGATATTTGTTATGACTGTATGTTGTTCTATTTTTATCAGAACCAGGTTTAACCCAAATATTTATATAAAGGACTGAGCGGGCATCCCAGTCATACTGCTTTCAAGATCTTGCAATGACTCCACAACTTTTACTTCATTTAAGGGATGATTATTGCTGTTTCATACATCGTCCCCAACCATTGCGCAAATTCAGTAAGAATGCCATTCTTCTTTAAAACATTAAAGAGGTATACATGTGAAATATAATTAAAGACACTTTCATGGTCAAGAGCAGCCTTGTCTTTATTGCAGAAATTAATCAATTCCCTTAATATTATTAATCCATCTTGCATACTGGGGCCTCACACTGAGCAGGTCTGTGCAAGGACTGGAGTTGCTCTGCTATATGTGTTAAATGTTTACTCAATATTTTAGTTGTAATTTTCCAGTCAGAGTTTAGGAGACATATGCCTTCAGTTTTGGATGTCCCCTTTTCCCCTTTTTTATATAGAAATATTAGAATACATTATGCCACAGATTTACCCTTAATATTTGTCCTTAACAAGGAATGTACTACTACAGTCAATTCTTTTAGTACTATAGGAATCAATTTTTTTATATAATTCACCAGGAAGTCCATCCTTTCCTGTGAAACACCTATGTTTGGACAATTTACTGCCCCTTGGACTTCTTTATCTGTAATATCATTAGTTAAAATTGTTTTATCTATAGGTGAAAGTTCCAGGATGTTTATAAAATAAAATCTCCAGATTCTCTTCTATGATTGCTAAAAAATGAAAGTATGGTTTTGAACAATTGAAACAATTTCTTCCTGATCCATCAGTAAAACACATTTTTTATCTTTCAAAGATTAAAACGCTTTTTAGTACTCTTTCTGTACAGCATTCAAGGGGATTCACCTTCTGTGCTTTGCCCTGCCTACCAAATTATTGCTCTAAAAACAGTGTATTGGCCCTTTCATGGTGCATGACTTTCATTTCTTGTTTCAGTTTCTGCACCTGTTTCTGTTATAAGAAACAGCAGTGTTTGAAGCTGCATTTATAAATCCATTTACTTGAAATACTTGTCAGTTTGAACATTTTAGTCTATTTCTTTAAGAAAAGACTGGATGTCTGTTTTAGTGCCATCGCACCATTCAAGTGGACTACCATATATCTGAAAAATTGACTTCCTAGCAGCTATGAGAGAAAGATGTCCAGTGATTCTGAATTAGACAACAGGAAGCGGTTTACTCTCTATATTTCTGTTTTTTGATGTTTTTTTCAGGGGTCCCTATGGTTATAGTGATTGATCTGTGGTTGCTTGTTTGAAATGGTATAGTATAGGATTTTGAAAGGGTGAGCCACAGGGATATAAACCATGGCCGAGATATTCAAAGGGGTTGTGCCTGGTACAACTGAGTTGTGCCAGCACAACCCCAGAAATGAGCCCCAAGGCAATATTCAAAAGGGGGAACTGTGCAGTGCAGTTCCCGATGCACTGGGGCACAAAGATAATGTTTGCAGCACATCTCTGGGGGCATGCCCATGCATATGTGGCACATCTCAATATTCAGCCCAGGATGGGCGGCACATCTGCTGGCACAACCCAGAGATATGCTGCATACCTGGGCATAATGTTGACCCCTTAAAAAATGGCTCAGCTGCTTGCCACCCACAGGCATGCTGCTGTATTGCAATGTACAACACAGCAGCTGCCAGCCGTGGGTGGCTACCCCCCCAGAACACCATTCAGAAGCACCCACATATGTCCCTGATAGTCTAGTGCTTCCCAACCCCCTTGCCCATAACCCTTATCACCTTATAAATTTCAATTTCCCATCCCTGGTGGTCCATTGGTCCCCCCCCTCCCTGCCCGTAACCCGGATCACCACATAAATTTCAATTTCCCATCCCTAGTGGTCAAGTGGTTTCCCCCTTCATTACAAATCGGGTTTACAACCTTTGAGTCAGAGACTCATTTACAAAGGCACCTCGTCACAGGGGGGGCAGACATCAAGACAGTTATTAGAGTGCAGATTAAAACAGAAGATAACATTACAGGTGCAGTAAAAGGAACATTTAACATAGATACACTTAGGTTACATAATGTAGTAGTTTGTATGTTACTTAGGTTACATAATGTTACAAAATTGTGAGTTACACTCATGGAAATAGTAGATCATCAGAGAAGACAGCAGGTTACATCCCTGTTTGGACCTAGTAGGGAAGGAGTGGCCTGGGGGGGGGGGGAGAGGCTGTCCAGTGGACATTGATGAGGGTTCCTGTCCCATAACACCAATCACTGTATTAATATTATCATAAGATCCCTGGCAGTCTAGTGTAACCCTCCCATACCACCGATCACTCATAAATTTGAATAATATTTCCCTGGTAGTCTAGTGGTACCTCCCACCCCACCGGTAACCTTGATTGCCCATAAAGTTGAATAAAACATTTCTCTGGTGGTCTAGTGGCACCCCCACCCCACCCCCACACAGGACCCACAGCCCACCCAGCTCCCCCCTCCATCATCAGCGGGCAGCAAACCCACCTGCATACCTCCATGGCTGCCCACTGAATGACAGCTTACAGTATCAGCTGTAAGCCCATTGGTCCACACTGTGGACCAATGGGCTTGCAGTGCATACTGTAATAGTCATTCACAAATTTGTGAATGAAGTCATTAGTAATCACTCCTCAGTTCTCTTCCTGCCATTGACTGTACTTGGACCTTCCATGGAAATGAATATGCCTAGCCTTGCCATTGTCATTTAGCATTTTCTTATATAGTAATCACTAATAATTTAGAGATACTGTTGATTACTGTATGCTGCAGAAACCAACAACATTGCTCTGCTAGTACAATTGCAGTGACAAAATATACAAAGACAGCTCTCATGATGTGTGCGTCTGCTGTTTAGGCCTCTCGCACAATATCAGGATTTGTGAGATTTGCCAGCGCTTCAATCAAGCAACAAGGTGATGCAGAGAAAGGCACCCAAGAAGTTGTTTTAGATAAAAACTCTAGTGGTGATGTAAAAAGCCTAGGGTCAGAAAGATGCATCGCTAGCCCCATTGACCAAGTCATGGTTGTTGAAGTCAAAAGATCATGAAAAATAGAAGTTGTCATTGGGACATAAGCAAAAAGATAAGGATAAGGATAAATCAGCTTGCTCTGAGAAATCCAGGTCCTATTGTGGCCTGTAGGTAGTCAACCTGCATCATTATTGCCCACTCCAATGGTGCTGATGATAGCTCCTGAACCATCAACCAGACACCAAGGTCAGGACTTTGGTTAGGCACTACCTTACCTTCTACAGGCAGTACATCATCAATAGGAGCAGGCCTGTCATCGACCTCAGCAGTCAAGGCCCCTGGCCAGGGTGTCATTGATGCATGGGCAGTGCTAGAATCATTTGCAGATATAATGCAACACATATTGCCAGGTTTGCTATTGCAGCCTATACTGCCATTGATGGGGGTTACTGCATCGCAGGCTCTGTCAACTTCCTCAGTGGGTACACAACAAGCACCTACTGAGCAGAGGTCTGAAGTGTTGCCATCAAGGTCTTCTATTCCCATCACCAAATGGCATGTCGACAATGAGGAGGAGGAATATAATCCTAACCTCATAATAGGGGAGGATTATGTAGATGAGGAAGGATATGAAGAGGAACATTATGCTCCATGTTCTTGCTCCACTGTATCCTCTTGCAGTGAGGATTTTGTGGTGTAAACATCTAGATATCCTCCAGAAGATCTCACTTTTCAGACAATGATGCAGCAGATGCAAACTGTAATGGATTTGCTGTAGAAGAAGATTCTTCCAAAAATAATTTAATGGAGTTTCTGGAGGTTCCCTGCACTCCCTCCATCATTGTTCCTCCAGTTTATCCTGCCTTGGAAGATGCCACGTGTGCCTGGTATAAGCTAGATAACATACCAGCTGTTCCCAGAAAGGCTGACAAGCAGTAACCTGCCCCTGCTGCCAAGCCATATTATGCCAACCAGCCAGAAACAGATTCTGTGGTCATAATGGCAGCCCATGACAGATCAAAAACATTAAGGCATATGAGTATCCTGCCACCTGATAAGGAATACAGAAGGCTTGATGTGATGGGAAGCAAATATAAGCCTTTGCCTCATTAGTCATGCATATTGCAAACTATCAGTCTCTCATAATTAAGTATCAAAATAGCCTTTGGAAGGCAACCAAAGATGTAGCGCAGGCATGGCCAAGAATGAATTACTTAAAAATCTGAATGTAGGTGCTGAGGTAGGCAGAGGTCTGCTATGCTCAGTCTATGATATTTCAGATGCATCTGCCAGGGCAGCCGTCACTGATATTTGCATGAAAAGGTATTACTGGAACAGAGTGACTGGGTTTGCAGCAGATGTGCAAGAAACAGCACTGAATTCCTTTTAGAGGCACAAAACTATTTGTCTATCATGTAGAAGAGGCCTTAATAGGCCTTCGGTCCTCAAGAATGACTTTGACGTCAGTTACATTCTTGTACCCTACACTTGGTAGAAGTAATGGATACTTTCACCAGCCTGCTGGCAGAGGTAGCCATCAAGCCTACCATTAGCAAGGCTGGGGAAAGGGTGGTAGAGCCTTGCCACCTCTATCTCCTCCAGGAGCCAATTCCAGAGCCTCTGAAGCTGGTTGTGCTGCCTCCACTGGCTTAGCATGATTCATGCAGGACTTCCCCCAAACCACTTCATATGCAAGAGGTGTGGTAGGTGGTTGCTTCTTCCTTCATCTAACACAATGGAGGGGGATTATGACAGATAACTGGGTCCTGGAGATATTTGAAAAGGGACATGATCTGGAGTTGCTAGAAACCTCTCCAGAGCATTCTTCATCTCATTCAACTCACCCCCGGACATGTGTCCTTGCTGAAAAAAGAAATACAAGGTTTGCTGACCAAACGTGCCATAGAACCTGTTCCTTCACACCAGAAAGGCAAAGGATTCTACTCCAGATACATTCTGGTCCCCATGGCCAGGATATCTCAAGCCTGTGCTAAATATGTGAGAACAAATGTGAGGGGGCAAGGAAAAAACTCTGAAACTCCAAATTCTTATTAAATTATAGTTTATTCATAATAATTTTTAATTGCCACCTAATAAGTTTTGTGGCCATGGGGCCATTTCTTCAGGGCATAGAAGTGGTCCTGCTTTGTCAAACAAAGAAAGAGAACATCTATCAATCTTCTCATTTATACATATTCCTTCTATAGACATATTGCACAAACAGTGTAACATTTCTAATCACTATCTTATTTTCTTAGTCAATTGCATCATTATCTACTGTGTCATCTTATCAGATCCCCTTAACCTCCTCCCCCCTCCAAATCCCAGAAACCATCAGTTCTTCCCAAAACCTTGGGAGGTCAAGCCCTCCTGACCTTCCAAAATGTTATGAGAGTATTGTATTATTACTAAGAAGTAAAATGCTATATCCAATAAAGTACATAGCTTAACAACTCTTCAAAGATTCCTGTTAGCTATATTTTACATCTCATGCATATTTTAAGGCCTATTTAAACACCTTTGCTATGTTTGCAGTTATTTCTTCAATGCTGTATATTACTGTATATTACTAACAACTGAGTGGTACAGTATTACAGTTGTTTGTGATCTGACTTCATTATCAACTAGTTCCTTCAGTTATATGTATGTTATACTTCAGATGCCCTCAACTGTATATGCATTTTTGTGTTATGTTGTATTACCCAGTCCAACTTACTACTTAGGTGTGGTACTTGCTTTTTTCACTTTATTGATAGTAAGTCTGCCACTGAACTTTCTCTGTTCTTCTGATACTAACCTTAAAACCTTCTATGCTCCTCTCTTTTGTCATCTGTAATTTTGAAAGAAACACTTTATTTCCATTGCTTTTCCAAGGTTATGTTTTTGTTAGTGTTCAAAATGCTAACTGTGTAACTTATGCTACTAATTTTATATTAATGGTTACTTGCACTTTTACTTAATAGCGCCCATGATTGTTTTGCTTTGCTTACATAGCCCCACTTGTTAGTTATTTAATCTTTGTTTTGTTAAGCAGCGCTTATAGTCCTCATTTAAATTCAAAGAAGCCCCTTACAAACTGCTTTTTCTCTTATTGTTAAGAGTGCCTTCACAAGCATTTCTAATGAAGAAATTAACACTGTTCTTTTTAAGGTTTACCATACCATCTCATTTTCTTTGTTTGCTAAAAGTATTCATCTCTCCTCTCACCTTATTATATCATGGTAGTCTGAGCCTCTGGGTGTGGTTCCAAGTTTAGTGATATCAGAGTAACAAACATCACTGGTTTGGAGTGGTTACAGCACCCCCTGCCTGGTGCTAGCCTCTCATTCATATAAGTCACCTAAATAGTGGCAGGTAGGGTGACTATGGGATAAAGCGCCTTGGCTCCAGGCTCTGACTTAAGGCTTGCAATACCTAGACCTGTGAGGCCTAAACTTCTACATCGAATACAAGAAGTTGTGCATGGTCTTCCTTTAAAACCCGATTCTCCTATTGCAAACAGGGACTAGATTTGCTTCCTGGACATGAAGGATACATATCATCATATCAAAATCAAACAGCATCACAGAAGTTACTTGAGATGTAGCTTAGAAAGGGAGCACTTACAGTTAAGAGTATTGGCCTTTGGCTTGTCTTCTGGGCCTCAGGTCTTTACCAGCTGCTTAGTGGTGGTGCCACCAGCCCTTCACAGGAAAGGTCTGTATGTCTTCCATTACCTGGATGATTGGCTATTGAAAGCCAAATCCATCAGCCAGCTCAAACACACCTTGTCCTGCAGAAGGTAACTCTTGAAAAACCTGGGGATTTAAATCAATGTATTAAAGTTAGTACTGTCCCCTTGCCAGAGGCTGCAGTATGTAGGTGCAGTCCTGGACATAGCACAGGGCAGAGTGTTTCTACCCCTGGACAGGGCAGAACATCTTATTGCTCAAGTGCATCTGGTGTACAGCAGTCATTATGTCCCAGATAGGACTTTCGTGTGCCTGCTGGGCCTCATGGCAGTGGTAACTGTGACTGTGCCATTGGCTCACTTACATATGCAGATACCACAATGGACACTGACAGTGCAATGGGACCAATTTGTTGATGACATACTGCTGGTCATGTCCCGTTTACACAAAACACTGATGTGGTGGATGGACTTCAGCAACCTCTTGAGGGGCATTCCAGTCTTAATCCCAACTCTGACTCAGATTCTCACCTTGGATGCATCAGGATCCTGATGGGGAGCACACATGGGCCTTTATCAAACCTAAGGATCTTGGACCCAGGTGGAAGCTAAATTGCACATAAATGTCCTGGAGATCAGAGCGTTTCTATACCAGTCTCAAGACTTTCCTAGAGCACTGACTCTGAGCCATCTGCTAGTACAGATGGACAACATCATTGTTATGATTACATAAACATAAAAGGGGGAACTCATTCCTATCTCCTGTGCTGGAACACAATGAGAGTGTGGTACTGGATGCTAGAACATGGCCTGGATTTCTCAGCCATACATCTCCCAGGTGTCCAAAATGTCTTCGCAGACAAGCTAAGAAGGTCACAGTCCAAGATACACAAATGCAACTGCTGACCTCAGTGATGGATGACCTCTTCACAAGGTGGGGTCATCCAGAGTTGGACCTCTTTGCATCCACACACAATGCAAAACTATCGCATAGCTTCTACATAGAAACATAGAATTTGACGGCAGATAATGACCGCTTGACCCACCCAGTCTGCCCATTTCCCTGCCTATTGGATAAGCTGCAGATCCTAGTTAACCAGCAGCCTACTTCTTCCTACCCCCACCCCCTAGAATTGCCTTATGACTGTCCCATGCATGCTTGAATTCCACCACTGTTTTTGACTCCACAACCTCCTCCGGAAGGCCGCTCCATGCATCCACAACCTCTCTGTGAAAAATACTCCTTAAATTACCTCTGAGCCGCCCTCCTCTATCTTCAGATTGTGCCCTTGTTCTTGCACACCTCTTTTTGAAAGATGCTACCTCTTGGACTTTGTTGATTCCCTTGAGGTACTTGAAAGTTTCTATCATGTACCCCCTCTCCCTCCTTTCCTCGAGGCTATACATATTAAGCTCCTTAAGTCTCTCTTCATATGTCTTCCGGTGCAGACCCTACACCATTTTAGTTGCCCTCCTCTGGACAGCTTCCATCCTGTCTATGTCTTTGCGAAGACTGGGTCTCCAGAACTGCAAGCAGTACTCCAGATGAGGTCTGACTCACTTTAGGGCCTGGAGTTTTTTGGTGAGATGCATTGTCCCTTCTTGGAAAGGGAGTTTTCTGTACTCATTCCCTCGCTTTCAATAAATACAGAGTGTATCACTGAAACTGTGGGTGGAGAATGCGACTGTCATCCTCACTGTGCCTCTCTGGTCTTGACAAATATAGTACCTGCTGCTGCAAGAACTAACAGTGGAGCTTCCAGTACCCTTGCCTCTGTGCAGATGCCTGTTGTCACAGGACAAGGGAGCCCTGGTCCATCTGGACATGAAGTCCCTGCACATGTATACATGGCTCCTGAAGACATAGCCATGGCATGGGTTGGGGTGTCACCAAAAGCAGATGATGTACTGGTTCAGCTAGAACAAAAGAGATGATTTGATACCCTTTATTGGACCAACATAGATGTTACAAAAGAAAATATTATTTTATTTTGCAATATCTATGTTGGTCCAATAAAAGGTATGAAATCATCTCTTTTTTTTCTGGATCTTTTGTCACAAGGGCCAATACAGCAACATAACTAATTTTCTGTGGTTACAGCCAGAAAGTCTTCCACCAGACACATGTACTCTTTGAAGTGGAAGCATTTCATTTTGTGAGCCACTTCCAAAAATATGGACCCCTTCACATATCCAGTGAATGTGGTGTTGGAATACTTGTTGTCACCTTGAGACTTCTGTTTGCAGTATTCCTCACTGAAGGTGCATCTGTCAGCTATATCAGCTTTCCATGCCCCATTGATGGGTGTACAGTAGCCCAGTCAGAGGTCTTCCATACCATTTTGAGAGGTATTCTGCATATGAAAATCCCCATTAATTCAGTTCCCTGTGGGACCTCAATTATGTGCTTGAGAAACTTATTTTGACTCCTTTTGAGCCACTTGCAAGTTGTGGCTTATGCTTCATTCATGGAAAGCATTATTTTTGGTTGCAGTCACTTTGGTTTGAAGGATTTCAGAGCTGCAGGTTCTAATGTGTGTCTCCTTATTTGATTTTCCATAAAGAAAGGGTGTCTTTACCTACTAATCCTAAGTTTTTGCCAAAGGCAGTGTCTGAGTTCACACTAAACCAAATCAGCCACCTTCTAGTTTATTATCCTGAGCATGCCAATCAAGGTGAAGCATTGCTCCACACTTTGGTGTACAAATAATCCTGAGTTGCTATCTTGCTTGCACCAAGGATGGCAGACAGTCCTCTCACCTTTTTTTTCATTCATCTCTAGGCAAGAGGGTATACCTGTTTCAAAACATTGATTGTCTAAATAACTAGTACACTGTGTTATGTTCTTTTATAGGAAATATGGTAAGGAACTACCTGCTGTGGTTCATTGTTATTTTACAAGGGGAGTGTACATGTCTGTCGCTTGTTTCAGAAATCTGTCCGTGACTGACATCTATGCTGCAGCAATTTGGAGAACTGTCCACACCTTTACTAAACTTTACAATCTAGACATTGTTTCTTGTAAATGTACAGGCTTCTCCTTGCTATTCTCCAGGGCCTGCTGTCATGAACAGACTGCACCAACCTCCCAGTTAACTTTTGGGACTGCCTGGGACTTGTTCCAAAGATGAGGCCTAAGAGAAGTAATATCCCCAAAGAAGAATAGTCACATAGTTACCGTAATAGTAGATCTTCGAGAGAATCTCTTCCCTTAAGTCATGCCAGCCCTGCCTCCTCCCCACTTTTATCAGCTGTAGGGAAACATGGCATTCAGTTCTGCCTTGGGAATTTTTATGGTTGCTTTCTCTAGCACCTGCATCTGCCTAATATCAGAGGCACTGGTATAATCTCCTGGTTCCCCAAGAAGAGAGTCCTCTGAGCACATTTTCTGGTGGTGAACTGAGGAGAGTTGGGGCCACCCATATTTAAGTAGACACTGACACATGACATCATCGTGGGCAGCCCCCAGCTAGAAAAAGTTTTCATATGTTCCTAGCTCTGACATAGGTATAGTTCCAAAGGTGTGGCCAAAGGAAAGAGATTCTCTTGAATATCTACTATTGCAGAAAGTACATACAGTAACTGTTCTTTTCACATAGAGAATCTTCCAACTCATGTGTACATCTTTGCCTCCATAATTTTGTTTCCAATTCCAGTTACTTAAGCTGTTTTTGATACCCATCTAAATGCTTTAGGATAGTTATATACTATTGTCCTTCCTTTATTACACAGCAAGTTTCTTTCAATGGATATCTCGATCATAGGGGTGTGCGAAAAAAAATTTCTGCTGACAGAATTTTGGTGAAAGTGCGAATTTCACTTCCACGAAATCATTTTCTGAACTATCACAGAAATTCCACCTTAAAACTGTGGAATAAATATACAAACTGTGGTTTAATATATTAAATTGTGGAGAAAGAAATCAGCAGAAAGGATCACTGCCAATGGTCAGTTCTGAGTTTTTTTTTAACCACAGTTTAATTCACTAATCCACCCCCCACGATCAGGGGTCCCAGTAAATAAATAAATACCTCCAATACCTTCCTGGGACCCTCCTGGTTTCTAGTGCCCCCCCACCCACTGATCATAGCCCCAAAACATTTTATTTCCCTGATGTCTAGCAGACCCCTCTCCCTATCCTGGATTTCTTAATCCACAAAAAAAAACAGCTGTCAGTCCATCGACTCATCCCTCTCTATTTACAATATTCCCTGGTGTCTAACAGACCTCCTCATCACCGATCCCTTATAAAAAATCCCAATTCCTGGTGTCTGGTGAACCCCCACCCCCCACCCTGACAGTTCATCCACCACCACCCTGCTCCCCCACCCTACCCCTGAGAGGGCCACCAATACAGCCCTTCTCTCTCCTCCACTGCCTGTGGCCCACTGAATTGTCAGTGAATGACCGCATGGTTGTACAAGCAGGCGCTCTTTCACTGACAGTTCATTAAACCGTGGATAGAATAAATTCCACAGTTTATATGCATTTTTCCACAGTTCACAAAAAAGTCTGTGGAACTCTGTGAAGATCCGCAGAAAATCCAAGTTTCGGCAATGGCAAAAGTTCGGAAATGTCTGTGAAATTTCTGAAATTTCACGGAAGTTCTGCGAAAGTGGAATTCACAACTTTTGCCCACCCTACTCGATCATAGCATGATTGCTAGGGCATAGTGAATCTTTTACTTTGTACTTAATATTACTAGCATGTATTCGGGGCAGCTACCCTGCCCCTCACCCCCATTAAAAGTCATCCTCCAACCAAATTTTAATAATTATTGTTTTTTTGTTTTTTTTAATTCGAGAGTCAGACAGACTCATCCAGGACTGGGGTTTGGATGGAAGTGGAAGGGCATTCTGTGTTTCAGTATGCCATGTGTAGTGGGTCAGATCAGGTCAGGTGACCCAACTTGCTTCACACTGAGGATATTGCAGGTCAGACACACACACACACACACACACACACACACACACACACACACACTCTCACTCACTCACCATGAGGGTCAGGTCTGAAAGTGTTGAGATGATCATCATGGCTGAGTAGAACAGTCCTCCACTGGTTAGATCTGATGGCACTGGCAATTGCAAAAACTGCAATAATTTAATCATCCTCCTAACACAGGACACTTCATCCATGCCGCTCACTGGACTGACTGTCAACACCAGTGGTAGACATTTTCTTTTACTCACTGTACAGATAGAAGGCATGAGGAATTTGTGCTGCATGTATGCTAATTTATTCATTGTTCCTGTTGTGTTTAACTTAGCATTGTAACCTTTTAGACTCAGAACAGCAAACAATGAAAACAGAGGGGACCCAGTCCACTCAAACTTTGTGTTTTTATATGGGTATAACTTGTTATGTTTTTAAATTGTCCCTCAGCAGTAGCAGACTGGGTCCACTCCCCTCTGTTTTCTTTGCTTGCTGCTCTAGTGCACTGCTGCTATGTCCCTTTTTGCCTGTGCTCAGATCAGAATGGCAGCTTGTATGATAATAATCCTTTGCCTAAACTGCCTTGCTTGTCCACTTCTTGTGAATGGGGTATGGTTGGTGGCTTGCAGGTAGTGGGCTAGGAAAAAATCCTTAGGGGTTGGTGGTGGTGGAGGAAGGGGATAATTAACAAAGGGACTAAGTATGAGTTAGGGGATTCATTTCACAGAGTGTGAGAGAAATGGAGAGTAAGAAACAATCTACTTTCCAAAAGAAGCAAAGAATGCAATTACACAAACAGTAACATTTTTAGAACATTCTTGCAGGAAACAGTAACATCCTTATCACAGAATGTCTCAACCTGGTGGGCTGTAACGTATCTTACTTAGCTCTAAAATGCAGGAAAATGCGCAATTTACAGCAAAGTTTTCAAACATATCCTGGGGGGGGGAGCATGTGAGGATTTTGCCCCCCCCCCTTGTTCACTGACTCTGCGCATGCCTCTTATTACTAGCTATATTGGCAATTATGAGGTTAAAATGTTATTTTCCCTCATTGGTGTTTTTAGTAATTATTCCATACTGCATTGTTTAGTGTATCCAGCAGCTGAATTGTTTTATTTCCTATGGCTTATTTTTCATCCCAGCATAATTAATTTATTGTAGTAGTACATGTCTATTATTTAAACAGGATGAAATGCTTAGGACTCAGAGGCCCTTTTTACAAAGCTGCATATGGCAGAACTTATTCTGTTACATCATAACAAAGGCATAATACACCATGTAAGATAATACACTTAACAGTAATGACAAACTCTATGAAACTTCTCAATCAGTCAATCAATCCAGATGTAGTCCAATTATTGCACATTCTAAAAACAATTACATTCATATCACGTACTCTCAGCAATTTTCTTTTTGAATACATTTAATTTTGCTAGACTTCTTTATCTGGTATTACCTGATACCAAGTTTTGGAGACTAAATAATTATTATTAAGGGTGAGTAGACCAAAGTTAGTTTGAATTTTAGGCACTATAAAGTCCCTATTATTGATATCCATCAACTGATGTTTTGGATGTGTTGTGTATACTTTTAAACATTACTCCTGATACTATACCTTAATTATTTTAAATACCATAACTGTTTTTAATTTGTCTCTTCTTATGGAAACAGAGTCCCAAACCAGCTGTTCATATAAATAACAATGATGAGTTTTTGCTGGACAATTTAAGACAAATCTAGCCACTTTATTATAAAAGATGTCCTACCATTCAAGAGACTATTTTGGGGGCATTCCTATATAGTAAACTACCATATTCTAGAATTAGTAGGATAAGCTGAGTCACAGTGTTAATCAATGTCTTTCTAGAGAGGGCATGTGCATTTCACCTAAGTGCCCTAAGTCTGCAATTTACCTTTTTCACAATATTATTAATATGTTTATCAAGTTTTAATGAATTATCAACTAAAACCATTAAGTATTTTGATTCATTTACAGAATCTATTTGTTCCCCAGTTATTAGTCTAATATTCAGTCCAGCATCCTTATTCTTCTTATGGGAAAGAGTTGGAAACATCATAGAGAAAGTTTTCTTTTGACTAAGAACCAGTCCACACCCCTGAAACCAGATTTGCAACCTGCATAAATCATCTTGCAACTGTAATTCCATTAAACTTTTAATTTTTGCTGATCTAACATGCACAGTATTGTCCAAATACAACCTAATTTTTGAAATGTGTATTACCTTAGTCAAATCATTGATGTATGTTAATCACATCAATGGTCCTAAAATGGCCCCTTGGGGAACACCTCTTGAATATGTGCCCTTGATTGATTTCATATATACAGGTATACATAGACTGAATGGTAACAGACACAGTACATGGATATAGACACACAGATAGCAAAATTAAATTAAGGGGTAGAGATGTGTCCCCCTCCTACCTAGCAAGTGGATGTTCACTGAGAGGGCTGGCTTTAATCAATCAATCAATCAATCAATCAAAATCTTTATTTATTCAGGCGAACATCATTGAGCGTAGCTCATTTACAAGATGGACCTGAGTGGTCATACAAATAAGGGTACAAGTTTTTTTACAAAGACATGAGAATAGCATAACATTAGTACAATCAAATAAATAAGAGATATATACAAAATTTACAGATATACAAGGCACAGTAAAATAACTTAACCTGTAAAAATGAAGAGGATAATAGATATAGCAGGGATAATAATCAAATAATAGGGCTTTTGTAGGCTTCTTATAAGAAATGTGATAACTGACTGGGTAGAAGAAGGAAACTAAACATAGTGGATTACAGAAGGAGGGGTGTAGGTTGGATGGGAGACTAGGCCTTATGGAAGCAGTTGCACAACTCTGGAAATAGGGCGGTGTATAATCTTTTGAAGGATGATAAGAGTAAGAGGGTATTCAGATTCATAGATTTTTGGAGTGAGTTCCAGACAAATGCTAGGGAATAGCTGATAACAGCCCTCCCAAACCGGGTGCAGGTAATGGGAATCTTTAGCATAATGAGCTTATTGATCTTTAAGGTGTATGGCCTAGATGTGATTCGGGTGAAACAGTGTGAGATATAGGAGGGGAGTTTGCCTGATAAAGCTTTAAAGATTCAGATTGCAGCATTCCTTTTTCTTCTGTGCTGTAGGGATGTCCAATTATGAGAAACTCAACAGTGCTTGGAATTAGTGTGGCCCTCAAACAACCCAAACAAGTTTAAATCCTACCCAAACCTATCTCCTAACTTCCTCTGTGACAGGGGGAGGAGAGTGCTCTCCACATCAGAAGCTTAAATTCATGGTTGAAGGAACGGTACAGAAAAGAGGGGTTAAGCTACAATACATTTGGGACTGGGGATCCACCTGGAGGGATAAGGGTCTATACACTGATGATGGCCTGCATACATCCAGAAGGGAAACCTGAGACTTTTAAATGTTGCTTTGATGAACACTGAAACTTGCCAAGGGGGGTTTTGGAAGGAATCATAGAGGTGTAAGCTGCTCCCACAAAGGCTAATGTAGAGAGTAGGGAGAACCAGAAACAAGAATTCCCCAAGGTGCAAATTAATAAAAGAAACAGTGTGGTAGAAATTAAGGGGGCTGGAAACAACAGCATTAAAAAGGGGGGAGGACAAAATGGAAAAAAGGGAGTCAGCAAGCAGAGTGGTAACACAATCTGGAAGGCCATATGTGCAAATGCTAGAAGACAAGGACATAAGATTCTGGACCTAGAGGCCATTATCGGGTCATGGTGCACTGAAAACCATGATTGGGACATGGCCATTGCAGGCTATACTCTGTTCCTGAAGAACAGGTTGTAAAGAACAAGGAATGTGATGATTCATGTGAGGAAAAGCATAAAAATGACAGAGGTACAGGGAATGCAGGGTGGGGCAGAGATACTGGGAGTCACGCAAGAGATGGGAATGGAGTCATTATTCACACTGGTGTGATCTAGAGACCTCTAGCATGGAGGGGGGGAGTTAGATAAGGTACTCAAGTTCAAGTTTTCAAGTTTAAGTTTTACCAGGGGTTTGTCATTAAGCCAAGGCTCATTTGCAATAGTGCCCCTACTCACATACACACCACAGATGCATCATAAAATGTACATAATTAAAAAATTAAAAATATATACTGTGTATATAAATACTGACAATAAATAATACAAAACATTGTCATATGACAAGCAATATATATCATAATTTTAAATGCAGTCATGGAGGGGCTACAGCAATAATATTCTGGCTAATATTACATAACTCCAACTCTACATTTATCACACTCTTGAGGTTGGGAGGCAAACCAAGATTTTATTTGTTTAAAAGTTCTAGTGAAAACCATTCACAAGATGGCAGAAAAGGGGGAGGTATGGCAGATGGAGGACTTCAATCTGACAGATGCAGATTGGAACATCCCAACTGTAGCTTCAGCTAGAAACAGGGAAATCCAGGACTTCCTGCAGGGGGTGTTCCTCAGGCAACTAGTCAAGAAGCCTACTAGTGATGGAGCAATACTGGACCTGGTACTCACTAACAGAGATGGGCAGTGTTACTATGGTTCTCGAAAGAGGTGAATGAAAAAGTAAAGGCTAAAAGGGTAGCATACAGAAGGTATAAGGAGACATGGAGGGAGGAGGATAGGGAGGTGTATCACACAAACAGAGGGAAGCAGGGAAAGCACTAAAGAACTTGAAGGTGCAAACTGTGAAAAGAATAGCCCAGATAGTAGCAAAAGGGGACAAGACACTTTTTAGGTATGTAAGGGGAAGACAAGGGGAGGGATTGTAAGGTTAAGAAGGGAAAGAGGAACTGTGCAGAGGGAGACCAGGAAAAGGCAGACATCCTGAACAAATACTTTTGTTCACTGTTCACAGAGGAAGAACTAGGAAAGAGGCCACAAAAAAGTAACAGGTGCTTTGAAGGGAGGGAGATGGACAGTAGTCCTTTTTCAGAGGAGAGTCCTAAAGGCATTCACTAATCTGAAAGTGGACAAAGCAATGGGGCCAGTGTCACAGAGTGCCTCTGTGATAAAAAGGGGGCTTTAGAATTTGTGTTAGATATTTTCTTTTGGGTATTTGATTGTTGGGAAGTTTCCCCTTTAAGAGAGAGAAAAATCATATTTGAAGGGTAATCAGGCAGAACCCCCCCCCCCAGGTAAGTTTGGAATTGATAGAATTGATTTCTTTTATTCCCTTGGTGGGGTCCTTAGGGTTGTCAGGAAAGAATTTATGTTGTTTGGACCTTGTGGTAGATGCTCATGTTCATGGTTTTGAGCGATCGGTAAGCGGCACAATCGTGCAATCGATGCTGCGTTCATGCAGTTTAAAATAACATTCCGGTTTTCGGTTTGCAAGCAGTAGCTTGTCATTTGGATTATAAAAGTAAATATCCCCTAAAATCGCAGGTTTGGATGGACTGAATGTTGTTCTTGGTGAGGGCTATGTGGGGCCAGCGCGGACGCTGTGTGCACCTTAGTGAGGGGATTTCTGTTCTGGCTTTGTTGTTCCTGGTTGCTGAGGAAGGTTCTCTTCCCCATGTTGTTGAGTAGTACTGTAGAGTCTGGAACCTCAGGTAAAATGTATGCTTTGTTTCCTTTCTGTGTTACTTGAATTATTTAGTTAGCTTTTGTTAATCTCCCAAAGGGATTGGAGAGTGGATTTTGTTTATTCAGGACAGGACCGGGGTTCGTTTTGCGCTTAAATAAAAGGTTTTTTTATTTAGAAACCCCTCGGTCTGTGTTTCTGTTTGTGGGCTCCAGATACAATTCTAAACTTTTGCTTGTAATAATCCAGCCGCTTAGTACAAGGGCTGGTGTGTTGCAAAGTGGCATTTCTCAGGTAGACAATTTTCTTTAGTTTACAATGTAGTGCTGTTAACCCATTTTCCATTTGGATAAGCACACTGTTGCGAGGTTATTTAGCTTGTTAATTTACTTTAGATGCAAAGATTTAGATGGAATTTTACATACCCTCCTTAGTTGAGGTGAGGCATTTTCCTGTTGTTTTGGGAGTGAGGATAGTTTTGTAGTTGGTGTTTTGGGAGTTCCTGGTGTCCAAACTCTTTGGCATTTGGTGCTGTTTTGGGAGTTGCGGCCGCTCCTGAATTCCTTTATACTATTGTTAAAAGGTAGTTCCTTTTCATGCTAGAAAATGAATACAAAAACATCTAAAACTATTATAATTCATTCTGGTGATAGCATGAAAGTAGTTAGAGTAACAAAGATGTGTTCAGGTTATGTAAACTAAATAATGATGCAGTGTTTAATGAAATTAATTTGAAAATGTTTTGCTGAGGTGGAGTTAAATAATCACATGACTCCTTTGGGGTATAAATTTAGATTGTGTGGGATGAGAGATTAGATTCTGTTTTGCTGTGGGACTGGAGGTATGCTCTGGAAACTGCTGAAAAGTGCTCTGTGGAGTTATGATGAACTGTGGTACTTACTGCTTTGAAGTGAAGATTTAGAATTGTCAGAAGATTTTGTCTACTCTGGTATCTACTGTTTAAATGGAAGTGTGAGCTGGAAAATATTTAAAGGAACAAAACACTGCCAATCTGAAATTCTCCTGTTGAAATAACATCTGAAAAGAATAAATTGAATTCAAAATATCTACAAGGACTGGTGAGACATTTTTTTTCTATCTAACTGCCCACATAAACTCAGCCTACCAATTTGGTACCAGAAGTGGGTGATGCTGTGTAGGGTCTGACCAAAGACCAAGTGAGGAAGTGCCATCTGTGACACAGTGAGGTCAAGAGTTGGAGTTGTGAGTATTCTGACTGGAGAAGTTATGTTTTGTGTGCTGTCCAATGATGGATCCAGAGGCATCAAAGTTGATGGATGAAGAAAGGGCCTGGTGTATTTATGGACTGGCACAGGTACAGTTATTTGGTGGATGTTTCTCCGCTGGAAGGATATGGAAGACAGGTGGAAAATTGTGGAACAACAGTTTCAGGAAATATTGAGATGCCTGGCAGTGTTCGTGAGAAGTAACTAACCCTGAAGGGCTATAAATCTGGAGGAAGAGGGCCTGGTACAACTGGTGATGATCTCCCTGTGTTACCCTTATTCGATGGATTATATTGGACAGAGGATGGAAAGAGAGCTGTGGATAAGTCCCCAGGTGAGACTATTTTGAACTTTGGGGTGAAGACAGAGAAGCAGACTGTAGCATGTGTGGAACTCCCTGTTTTACCTCTATTTGATGGGATGTATTGGATAGAGGATGAAGGACAGCAGGATATATATAAGTCCCAGGTGAGACTGGTTTGAATTATGGGGTGAAATTATCTATCAAGTCGGAAGAGGCAATAATTGTTGAAGGACTCATGTTAAAACTGATGAAGGACCCATGTTAAAATTGCTGAAGGACCCATGTTAAAACTGATGAACGGACTCGTGTTAAAATTGCTGAAGGACTTATGTTAAAACTGATGAAGATAAAGGTGATTTTTTGAAGGTTGATTGGGGCTTCCTACAAAAGGGATCCTGAAATTACTCAGCTGAGCAAATATGCTGTTCAGAATCATGGGATTATAAGGATAAACCCTTATGGTGGTATGAGGTTAAGGGAGGTACCCTCTACCATGTTAAACCAAACCCTTGTACTAAACAGGCACAGGCAAGGGTGGTAGTACCTTATAAGTATAGAGAGGGGGTTTTAAATAATATTTCTAATAGAAGTAAGCAGTTAGAACATGGGAAACTTTTGGAACAACTTGTCCCCTACTACCACTGGCCGGGTATGTATCGGCAGGTGGCGATGTATGTACGGGAACGACGGGGTTTATAAAAAGTATGGGAAAGAAATATACAGAGGGATGACCATTTAAATAAATGGTTACCATGGAGAAAAGGAAGTTGCCAGGTAGTATGGGTAGTAGATGGTAATTGCTCTAGGCTGATCGACTTTGTGAGGCCCTGTTCAAACTATAACCCACTAGTCTTCCCCTCCATCCAGTATGTCATTCTACAGTATAGATTCAAAATCTTTGGCCTAGAAGAACTGCTTTTAGAAGAACCAGCTTGCATGAGTCTGCTGGATAATTAATATGAGCTCCACTAGGAATGTTTATGGTAGCTAGGACTTCCTTACATCGAAGGACATTCCTAGTGTCTTGCCCATATTTCAGAGGTCTGAAGTAAAATCTATAATCAGGCACCATTTGGTCAGTTTTCCTTTCAGAGACACTGATAAGACAGCCTGTCTTTTTCTAGCAGGCAGAATTACCTATGTGTTTAAAAAAAAAAAAAAAAAAAAAAAAATTGCTGTCTGAGTAGTGGATAAGACATAAAGTACTGAAGGCTGCATGGTGTGCTACAATATTGATAGACGTATTAGGGTTGCCAAATATTATTCATATATTTTTATTTTTGTATTCTATTTTGATATATTCTGTTTAAGAAGTGGTAAATGTAGGAATGGAAATATACCAGTACAATTCCTTATAAGTATCACTTATTATGGTGATTCTGTTACTTCTGTTTAAAATGTAACCCCAGGGTAGTGTACTGTATAGAGCGTGGGGATAACATTGGTTTGCTATGGGAGCTGGGGATGGAGCACAAGAGTGTGGGTGGTTTGGAGTTATATAAACTCCCTTCCCTCATAATATCACATGTAGTATTAGGGCACCCAAAAGAAATGGTTGCCATGGAGTGCCTTTGTAGTGGGACACGGTTAGGCTGTAGATGCCCTTTGCTGTCTTGTGTTTTGGGCATCTCTTTGCAATAGTAAGCAGTGTTCGAGTGGTAATTCTTGCCACTGCTCTGCACTGTCACTAACCCTGATATCACTATGCTTTTGCAAGTCTACAAAGGTAGATTAATAGTGGGAAGGTGAGAGTCGGAGCTGAAATTCTCCCATTCTGAAATAATCGTGCACTCCTTCTGGAATGTAATAGTAGTTAACAGAAGGAAGGATAGAACCAGGGCTGGACTATAGTGTTGCAGATCGTTTGGGGCTGTTAAGTAGATTTGTTGTTGGGTGATCTAGAGCTCCATAGAATATCCCCCTTGAGTTTAAATGGGTTTGAAGAGGTAGGTCAACCAAAGGAATGGTTGCCCTCTAGGTGGAGGAGTGTCACAGAGTGCCTCTGTGATAAAAAGGGCTTTAGAATTTGTGTTAGATATTTTCTTTGGGTATTTGATTGTTGGAAGTTTCCCTTTAAGAGAGAGAAAATCATATTTGAAGGGTAATCAGGCAGAACCCCCAGGTAAGTTTGGAATTGATTTCTTTATTCCCTTGGTGGGGTCCTTAGGGTTGTCAGAAAAGAATTTATGTTGTTTGGACCTTGTGAGTAGATGCTCATGTTCATGGTTTGAGCGATCGGTAAAACGTACGTCTGCGTAGAATCGCAGCACGTTAGTGCAGTTTAAAATAACATTCCGGTTTTTCGTTTGCAAGCAGTAGCTTGTCATTTGATTATAAAAGCAAATATCCCCTAAAATCGCAGGTTTGGATGGACTGAATGTTGTTCTTGGTGAGGGGTTATGTGGGGCCAGCGAGGACGCTGTGTGCACCTTAGTGAGGGATTTCTGTTCTGGCTTTGTTGTTCCTGGTTGCTGAGGAAGGTTCTCCCCCATGTTGTTGAGTAGTACTGTAGAGTCTGGAGCCTCAGGTAAAATGTATGTGCTTTGTTTCCTTTCTGTGTTACTTGAATTATTTAGTTAGCTTTGTTAATCTCCCCAAAGGGATTGGAGAGTGGATTTTGTTTATTCAGGACAGGACGGGGGTTCGTTTTGCACTTAAATAAAGGTTTTATTTTATTTAGAAACCCCTCGGTCTGTGTTTCTGTTTATGGGCTCCAGATACTAATTCTAAACTTTTGCTTCTAATAATCCAGCCGCTTAGTACAAGGGCTGGTGTGTTGCAAAGTGGCATTTCTCAGGTAGACAATTTTCTTTAGTTTACAATGTAGTGCTGTTAACCCATTTTCCATTTGAATAAGCACTCTGCTATGCTTGAGGTTATTTAGCTTGTTAATTTACTTTAGATGCAAAGATTTAGATGGAATTTTACATACCCTCCTTAGTTGAGGTGAGGCATTTTCCTGTTGTTTTGGGAGTGAGGATAGTTTTTGTAGTTGGTGTTTTGGGAGTTCCTGGTGTCCAAACTCTTTGGCATTTGGTGCTGTTTGGGAGTTGGCCGGCGCTCCTGAATTCCTTTATACTATTGTTAAAGGGTAGTTCCTTTTCATGCTAGAAAATGAATACAAAACATCTAAAACTATTATAATTCATTCTGGTGATAGCATGAAAGTAGTTAGAGTAACAAAGATGTGTTCAGGTTATGTAAACTAAATAATGATGCAGTGTTTAATGAAATTAATTTGAAAATGTTTTGCTGAGGTGGAGTTAAATAATCACATGACTCCTTTGGGGTATAAATTTTAGATTGTGTGGGATGAGAGATTAGATTCTGTTTGCTGTGGGACTGGAGGTATGCTCTGGAAACTGCTGAAAAGTGCTCTGTGGAGTTATGATGAACTGTGGTACTTACTGCTTTGAAGTGAAGATTTAGAATTGTCAGAAGATTTTGTCTACTCTGGTATCTACTGTTTAAATGGAAGTGTGAGCTGGAAAATATTTAAAGGAACAAAAACACTGCCAATCTGAAATTCTCCTGTTGAAATAACATCTGAAAAAGAATAAATTGAATTCAAAATATCTACAAGGACTGGTGACATTTCTTTTCTATCTAACTGCCCACATAAACCTGCGCCCTACCACAGCCAGAGGGTTACATCCAAGGGCACTGAAGGAGCTCAGGGAGGTTACTAGCTGCACCTCTGACAGTCTATGTGAACAGCTCTATGGAAACAGGAGTGGTTCTGGAGGACTTCAAGAGGTCATATATAATCCCACTTCACAAAAGTGGTAGCAGGGAGGAGGATAAAAGCTATAGTCCGGTCAGCCTGACATCGGTGGTGAGAAGTCAGTGGAATCATATCTGAAGGAAAGGATTGTGGAATATCTTAAATCCAATGAGATACAAGATCCAAGGCAGCATGGATTCATGGAATGGTGGGTGGAGGTCATGTTAAAAGAATCTGATAGATTTCTTTGAATGGATGACCAGGGAATTTGGTCAGGGTGCAGCGGGAACATGGCCTACCTAGATTTTAGTACAATTTTCATCATCGTTCCACCTTTGGAAACTTATAAGGAAGCCAGGCAGCTTAAGAGTGGGTCCAAAGGTGGTTAACTGGGGAAGAAATTGATTTGGGATAGGCAACAGAGGGTGGTAGGTAAATGGAGTTACCTCCAAGGAAGGGAGGGTGATCAGTAGGTGCCTCAGTGATCAGTACTGAGACTAGTCCTCTTTAAAGTCTTCATAAGTGACACTGCAGAGAAGCTGGAAGGGAAGGTCTGCCTCATTGCTGATGGCACTGAAATCTGCAATAGAATGTGGGGAAGAAAGAATGAGCAGAGATCGGAGAAATCTTCAAGAGTGATAGAGGGTATGGCAGCTAAGTTTTAATGCGAACAAATGCAAAATCATGCACTTAAGGCACAGAAACTTAGGGATGGAGTACAAAATGAGTGGAGAGGTATTCACAACCACCAAACAGAAAAGGGACCTGGAGTAAATCCTATCTGAAGTTCTAAAGGTGGCCAGGCTATGGGACAAAGTAGTTGTGAGAGCTAGTGGGATGCTCAGGTGCACAGGCAAGGTAGGACCAGCAGAAAAAGGGAGGTGGTGCTACCTTTGTATAGATAACTGATACAACCCCACCTAGAGTCCTGTGTCCATTTCTGGTGACCACATCTCTGGAAGGACATAGACAGAATTGAGGCAGTCCAGAGGAGGGCAACTAAAATGGTGCAGGGTCTGCATCAAAAGCCTTTTGAGGACAGACTTAAGGATCTCAGTGTCTACACCCAAGTAGAAAGCAGGACGAGGTGGGGTATGACAGACGTTTACATACCTCACGGGAATAAATAAGGTACAAGATACAAGCATTTTACAGAAAAAAGTTTTCAAGAACAAAAGGACATGCGATGAAGGTGGGGGGGTAGAGTCAGGAGCAGTATAAGAAATTACTTCATCACAGAAAGAGTGATGGATGCCTGGAACAGTCTTCTAGTGGAGGTGATGGGGACAAAAAAAGTGGTGGGGTTCAACAATGCACTGGGTAGGCATGAGTGAATCTTAATGGAAAGAAAGAGGAGGGAGAGCCAAAGATCAAGCAGGGTCTGTGGCAACACTGTAGGTAGGAGAAAATGGGTAGAATACTGTAGGTAGGCCAAGTGGTCCTTATCTGCTGTAAAATTATGTTTCTATGTTCCTAACTTCATGGTAGGTTTCCAAAAGTGCTGTAGCCATTTGTAGTTTTAAAATTCATGTGAAATGTTGTGTACCCAGCCATATGCATAAGTGCATATATTTCATTTAGACAAACTTTCAAGCTTCTATTTAATAAAGTGCAGACCACCAAAATCCTGACAGGTGCCTCCTCCATGCCCCTCTTGTACTTCAGGATAACCACATTGCACCCTTTTGCTGTGTTTTCTGTTGTCTTGAAAAAAATCCAAAAAGCAGAAGATCTGTTAGGGTCAGATGTCCCAGTAGAATTAGATCTGTTTCTTACTTCCTTTGCTGTTCCATCACAGCAGTGGTCCCCCTACCCACCTGATGACCCAGCCTGTATTTATAGATGAATTCCTTGGAGTCCAGTCATCCCACTGCCCCTTGTAGATTCAACGTTCACCACCCCTTCTGCCTGACCACCTAGTCTTCACCACCACCACCACTCCCATGGCCCCTGTCTACTGTATACACACCACATGGTGACTAGCACAGACACTCCACTCACCTCCTCAGCCAATCACCAACTGACAGACAAAAAATTTCAAGGCAACTGTAGACAGCTGTTTGTACAGTATGCTTGCACTCTGTCAGTCAGTGGCCAACCACAGAAGTGAGTGGAAGGTCTCTGCCAGTTGCCATGGGGGAAGCATGTGTACTGGAGGCAGGGGGCCAGGTGAGTGGTGGTGGCAGTGGGAACTGGGCATGTAGGGTGGAATCTTTGAACCTTCAGGGGCAGGGGTAACAATGGACACCAGGGAAAAAATTTTATATTTATTTATGACTTTGATAACTGGGTGAGTGCACTGATCCCAGGAACTGTGTTCAGGCATGACCCGGGCCATAACACATGGCGCAGGGTGACAGTGGAGTACAAGGTAACAGTACTACACATGAAACAGATTTGATACAAGCAACAACAGTAAGCACAATATACAGTTTTGATGCATAGGTCTATTTGAGAACAGTGAATACAAGGTTTCAATATCGGACATGAGGAGATTTGGTACAAAACAAACAAATCATGTGCACAGTGTACAATGCGTGACTGCATCGTCCAGTGAGCAAGTAATACACAGAATACTCAGTAAAATATATATATACAATATGCACAGGCAAGGAAGTCAAATATTACTGTGAAAAATACAATATAACAGTTGTAGGCAGGGGAGTTGACTAGTGTGGGTACAAATACTGGCTGGCTGATTAGGGGTGGGGAGACAACTGGAACTCACCTATAGATACCGGTTAGATGACTGGGGTGGGTGGACCACTGGATACCAGGCACTATTGTGCAAGGGATTGGCATGGTGATTAGGTGTGGGGGACCACTGGACACCTGGGACTATTACACAAGAGACTGGCAGGGTGATTGGGTGGGGGAAACCACTGGATACCTGGGACAATTGCTGAATTAAAAAAAATGTTGGTGATCAGGGATGGGGGGAAAACTGGATACTGGGAATGTTCTCATTAAATACAGGCGAGGGTTGAGAGAGCACACTAGCCCATCAGGTACAGTCAGGAGGCAGCCCTGACAGGCACTGTGGGGGAGGAACATACTGTATACACAGTTTGCACCAGGCCTACAATGAGGCCCTTGTGGAATGCAAATGACCCCATAATATCTTGCTGGTTCTATGAGGTCATTTACATGTTAAGTTATGACTATTTTAGATAGCTCCAGTGGAGCAATCGCTATTAGTAGTCTTAACAGCTGGACAGGTCCAGCAATCCCCATAGCACCCTATTGGCCATGTAGCTCCTGTGGTCAGTAGGAGGTTGGGGTTTGTGATCACAACTGGGAGAGTGCCTATTTGGTATATTGGAACATGCCTTTAACACTGGCAAAGTGGCCAAACATGTTCCAGTACTGTATACATATGATTTGCTCCAATAACTAATTTGGTCCTGGAACAAACATTTAGTGGGCTCAAACCATGACCTTTGAATATCCTTGCCAATGTTTGTGAAAAGTACTGCATAGATGCAAATTATTCTAGTAAAAATTACCTGATGAAGACACAGGCACACTTGATACTACATATTGATGCTAAGCAACACCAAAAATCAATACAATGTGTGACATCACCCAAACAGAATCTGCTTTTATAAGAAAACACCTTGGACTACAGATTTGGTCGAAGAAAATATGCAGAGGCCATGGAGACATTTGTGTAGGAATATACTAACAATAAGAACTCATGATCAAGGCTTGGGCATGGGGCTCTTTTTTTTAAATACTGTTAGTCATTAAAGGAATACCATAAAATGTAGAACTAAATCATCCCATTCCAAGGCAAAAACATGGGACTTCAGAGGATCTAACTTTGATAAGATGGCCAATAGAGTTAAGCTAGCCCTTGCAAGAAGAAATACAGGTGAGAGGGTACAGGCAAAGTGGGCAAGCATTAAGGATGCAATACTTGAAGCAACATTCCATTGTGTTAGGGAGAAAAGCAAGAGCAAAAGAAGGAGGAAACCACTTTGATTCTCAAAAACAGTAGCAGAAAAAAATCAGAGTCAAAAGGTTGGCCTCCAGGAAGTATAAGGGAAAGCGGCAAGACGAAGATAGGGAGGCATACCAAACTTTCCTAAGGGAAGCAGGCAAGACAGTAAGGCAAGCAAAGGTCCAAACCAAGGAAACACTAGCATGAACAGTAAAAGAAGATGACAAGACTTTCTATAGATATATTAGTGAAAGGAGAAAGTCTAGAGGGGGTATTGCTAAGATCAAAGGGGATAAGGGGAGTGTGTTGGAGGAGGACCAAAGAAAAGCATCTATCCTAAATAGATACTTCTGCTCAGTTTTTACTGAGGAGAAGGTAGGGTAGTGCCCACAGCTCAGCACCATGGACACGGGGAAGGGAGGTGTGCACAAGTCCCTTCACAAAAGAAAGAGTCCTACAAGAGCTCGCTAAGCTCTGGGTAGACAAGGCAATAGGACCTGCAGGCATACATCCCAGGGTACTAAATTAGCTAATGGTGGAACTAGCAGAGCCATTAGCAGAACTGTTTAGTGAGTCTCTGAGCATAGGAGAAGTCTTAGAAGACTAAAGAAGGGCTCATATGATCCCGCTCCACAAGAGTGGCAGCAGGGAGAAGGTAGGGAACTACAGACCAGTCAGTCTTACCTCAGTAATGGGCAAGATTATGGAGGCACTCCTTAAGGAAAGGATAGTGCAACACCTGGAATCCATAGGAGCACAGGATCTAAGACAGCATGGGTTTACAACAGGAAGGTCCTGTCAAACTAATCTCATAGATTTCTTTGACTAGGTAACCAGAGTGGTGGACCAAGGGGGTGCAGTTGATGTCACCTACCTTGACTTCATCAAAGCTGTCGATATTGTTCCACATAGAAGATTGATTAATAAGTTGGTAGGCTCGGGGTGGGTCAGAGGTTGGTCAACTGGGTGGCAAACTGGTTGGTAGGCAGAAACCAGAGAGTGGTGGTAAAAGGTATAGTCAGAAGAGGTGCAAGTCACAAGTGGGGTACCTCAGGTATCAGTCCTGGGGCCAGTCCTCTTCAATATCTTCATCAGTGACATTGCAGATGGACTAGAGGTTAAAGTTTGACTGTTTGCAGATGACACCAAGATCTGCAACAGAGCCGATGGTCCAGATGGGGTGGGCAGAATGAGAAGAGATCTCGAAAAACTGGCAAAATGGTCTGAAGAGTGGCAACTGAGGTTTAATGCTAAGAAGTGCAAGATCATGCACATAGGGAAGAGAAACCCTGAAGCTACCTATAGGTTTGGAGGGGAGTTGCTGGCAATCACAAGGGAAGAAAGAGACTTGGGCATCATCATCACAGATGACCTGAAATTATCCAAGCAGACCACAAAATCAGTAGGTAAGGCTAGAGGGATTTTGGGGTGTATTAGTAAGGGTATCACAAGTCATAAGAGGGAGGCAATAATCCCTCTTTACAAGACTCTGGTTAGGCCCCATCTGGAGTACTATGTGCAGTACTGGAGGCCGCACCTGCACAAGGACATTAACAAAATGGAGGCAGTCCAGAGAAGGGCAATCAAAATGATGCAGGGACTGCAACAGAAAACATATGAGGACAGATTAATAGAGCTCAATATGTATACCCTAGAGCAAAGGAGGGAAAGAGATGATATGATCAAAACGTTCAAACATCTTCAGGGCATTAACAATGTGAAAGAGTCTAACATGTTTCAATATAAGAAAAATAGCAGGACAAGAGGACACAGCATGAGACTAGAAGGAGGCCAATTAAGGGGTAATGTGAGGAAGTTCTTTTTCACAGAAAGGGTAGTGGATGCATGGAACGGCCTATCTCAGGAAGTGGTGAATATGAATACAGTGCAGGGCTTCAAACAGGCATGGAATATGTATAAGGGAGCAATACAGATGAGTCTGAATAAATAGGCCATTGACAGAGTAAAGTCCTATGGCACATTCATAAGGTAGAAAAAACGGGCAGACTGGATGGGCCTTGAGGTCCTTATCTGCTGTCAACTTCTATGTTTCTATGAAAGGAAAACTCATAAAAACATAATTTGTTATAAAATATTGTCTCATCTTAAAAAAGTTACACTGTATATGAAATTAAAACATGTCACATCACTTACTACTACTCCTCTCTTTTCAAGCTCCTTATGAACAGCTTTGATCGGAACAGAAAATGCTAGAGACAGCTGACATCCTCTTTCTTCAAAATTAGAAGGTGTGATGATTTTCACATATGTTTTTTGTATATCTGCTTTATTTTCTGAATAGTAATAAGTGATAAGGTACCCCAAGTAACCAGTAAGAAGAATGGATTTCCTTCTTAGATCACGCATACTGGTTTGATTAAAAACCTGCAAAAATACAGCATATAGACTTGTCAATACAAGCTCATAAAGACGTGAAAACAGAAAACATATATACATTTTAACTGTACTCTATCTAGAGACTATTTCTGCTTGTCATGAAACGATGTTTAAAAATCTAAAGCTACAGTAATTTAGGTTTCTCGAAGTTCTCTTCCCTGTCTCATTTTAGATGTGCCCCAGTTATATTTCACAAGCCACCTGTGTTGGGTACTGTATCAAATCAGGGCTGTGTGATTACACTGGCTATAACCATATCTCACCTTACTTAATCTCTGGACCAAGTGGCCCTCCATTTCTTCAGATCTAACACTTCAGTCAAGAAGGCAGTGCAACATTCCTAGAAGCACATATGAGTAGGGGGTACTATAGCTCAAATCAGCTACTGCATTCTTACATGGCAACAATATTCCTGGGCCTCCACCAGTCTTAAACGCAGGAACCTCTATACATTTCCAAACCTCGATCTCCCTCATTGCTGTGCTTCTAACTGTTTCTAAGCCACTCAGAGGCTACTACTGTATGTTAATTGTGATCAGGAAATGGAAAGTAAACATGAGAACAATAAAAGGAAAAAAAAAGCCTCAAAATGATGCATTCTTAAATAAATTGTATGTGGTTAGATGAACTTCTAACCAGTTTTCAAAAGCTGTAGATGTTAATTGTACACTAGTATGACATCACAAATCCTGCTACACATAGTTGTGATGTTTTACCTATATAATATAGCATTTTTGGAATGCTGAAAAACTGTATGTTGACATTTTATTTGTTTTCTCCACCTGTTTCCTAACTCTTTTCCCATATGTTCAACATTAAATACACCACTGTCAAATCCCCTGAGCCAGCTGTGACTTACAGATGTGACCATCTGCAAAACTGATTTTGTAGACAACTTTTTTTTTTTTTTAAAGACATTGGGGGAAAAACAGTTATTATATAAAACAGAATATGGAGGAAGGGTCAACTATTGTTTTACACACCCTTTGTTTTTGATGACCTTGCAAATCACTCAGGCTTTGTTGTCATGGTTTATGATGTAATCACAAATCTTGGATGCGTAAAAAATATCACATTATACATGCCCTCCATAAACTATTCTGTATTTATTGAACAACCAGGTTAATATTATATTTTCCAGCCACTATTCAGAAGACAGTCTATTGGCCCTACTGGTATACTTATCAAAGTGTTTCCTTCTCCACTACAAGCCAGGATGGCTAGTTAAATGAAACGTTTACTGGTGAGATACTAAATCTAACAGCATTTGTCCAGTGGGTTGTTGCTAATTTTTATGTTTGCTTGCACATGTACAAGAAACATTTCAGCACAGCTTAGGAGAGAAGCAGGGTTTTGGAGGTGCGGCACTGTGGGGGCCAATGGCCCCAGCGCCTTTTGAGGCTTGGCCCGTTTTCCCCAGTGCAGCGGCACACTGCTGCTGACACTAGTTCAGCCAGTGTGCTACCACCTTGAAATGTTTTTGCCAGTGCACTCAGGGGCTGCCTCATCATTGCAGCGTCAGCCATTCTGCTAAAATGAGAGAGCAACTCATCATTGCAAGATGGTACCTTGCCATCCGCATGCCCCCCACCCAGTTCATTTGCTGACGGGGAACCCAATCCTCATCGGCAAAATGTCTTCACCCCCAAGTTTCTGTTGTATGCCTAGGGGGTGCCCAATCTCCCTCAGCATCATGTGCCCTCCCAACAGTGTTTCTTTGCCGATGGGGCTTCAGTCCCCCTTCCCAGTTCAATTTGCTGATGGGGGAGCCCACTCCCTGTTGGCATAATGTCCCCCCCAATTTGTTGTCTGCTGAGAGGGGTGCCCAATCCCCTTCAGCTCTTGCCCAATTCTCCATCAGCGACAGCCCCCCCAAACACTCAGGTGGCACGCTGCAAGCCCACCCCAGCATGCCAAACGTCCATAAAAAAAAATTCCTGCAATGTTTTTTTTTAACCCTGTAAAACAGAAAACGGTCCCTCGTTGAAGCAGTGACCTTGCCCCCAACCTGCACCCACCCTCTGTGCACCCTGCCTCCCCACACCCTCCTTACCCCATACTTACCTCCGGAGTCCAGTGCGATGATCTTTGGTGGACTGGGAACACGTCTGGACTCTTCAAAGCCGACCGCAAACTGAAGAAATGGCTGTAAGCTGTATGGCATAAATAGGGTTTTTTCAACTTTGTTGCATATCTCAGGCATTTTGGGGAATTTTGGCACCAAATTTTCAACATGGGGTTATTGGGACCCCTCCTCATGAATTCAGCCACTATCATGGTGTTATTCTATCCTGAAAGGTGATTTTGTGGTCACAGTGCAGAATCACCTTTCGGGACTGATTAACAAAATGACAATGCCAGTGTTCATGAGGTGGGCTCTCAAGCCTATGTTTCAAATTTGGTGAAAAAAATCCAAAAAATGACTGTTTTACAAGCGTGCATTGCACAGTTTCCACACATGCTCGAAACTTTGTGAATTTGTATTATTTTCACTCCAGATTTTCAACACTGGCATTTTCCCACAGCTCCTTTTGAACAGTATAGCTGTCATTTTACACATCCTGGCTGAAATTGTTTTCGCACTTCCAGCGCAGAATAGCATGGTAGCTGTGGGAAATCAGTTTTTAGGACAGATTAAGAAAATGACAGTGACACTGTTCATGAGCAGAGGTCCTAAAATGCCTATGTTGAAAATTTGGTGACGAAAGTCCATAAAATGACTGTGTTACAAGTATGCATTGCACAGTTTCCACGTACCTTTGTAACTTCACAAAATTTGTAATATTTTCACTTCAGATTTTCAGCACTGGCATTTTTCCACACCTCCTTATGAAAAGTACAGCTGTCATTTTTCATATCCTGGCTGAAATGTGTTTTCGCACTTCTGGCACAGAGTAGCGCAGTCACTGCGGGAAATCAGTGTTTGGGACAAATTAAGGTCACGCGAGTGAAAGACGGGGGGTGAGTGAGCTCAACAGAGCTCTGTTGGGACTGCTACAGATTTCTTTGTGGGCAGAAAAAGATGCCAACACAGGCAGGAGCCCAGTACAAAAGGGCAGCCTGCAACGCCGGGAGAAATGGAACTAGCGAGTGAGAGAGGGGGAGTGAGCGAGCTCAACGGAGCTCTGTCGGGACTGCTGTGGAATTCTTTGTGGGCAGAAAAGGCGCCAATGCAGGCAGGAGCCCAGTACAAAAGAGCAACCTGCAGTGTTGGGAGAAACAGAATGAGTGAGTGAGAGAGGGGGAGTGAGCGAGCTCAACGGAGCTCTGTTGGGACTGCTTTGGATTTCTTTGTGGGCAGAAAAAGGTGCCAGTGCAGGCAGGAGTCCAGTACAAAAGGACAGCCTGCAGCGCTGGGAGAAATAGAACATGCGAGTGAGAGAGGGGGAGTGAGCAAGCTCAACGGAGCTCTGCCGGGACTTTAGAGTTGCCCACCCTCCCGCCTAAGGTCCTCTGTGTTCCTATATTACAGCACCGTCTCTGGGGTGGGGACAAAGCATCGATTGGATACTTTTAGGACTGCAGTAATAATACAGGTTTAGTTGTTCTGTTTCTTTCTCTCACTGAGCTAAGTACTTAGCTATACTATTAGGATTGCTGTAATAATACATATTTATTTGTTCTGTTTATTTCTCTACCACAGCTGAGTAATACTTGGAGTGCAATAGGATTTCTAACTGGGCTAAGTGAAACTACAGTATATGAGAGCTGAGAACCAGAAGTATGGTAGCTGAGAGGTGAAAAACAGACAAGGAGGGTTTAGGATTGCCACCATAATACAGTATCTAATGGATGAGATTTGAGACTGAATTAACCCAGTCAGCAAGGGGGCAGTAGGAGGACTAGTGAGGGGGGGCATTTTTTTGGGTAAATAGGGGCCTAACAGTTGAAGTAGGGTACAGAAACTGGGAGTAAGAGCCTGTAACATAAGATGGGGGCCAAAATGGGGCAGGTGCCACATGTCAGTAGTGTGGGCATCTTTGGAAGGGTGGTGGGGTGTACAGGGTGTTGGTCCGCCATGATCCTGGACTGGGCTTGGAGGATGGGAGGTATATGGTCTGTAGACAACTGGCTAGTTTGAGGGAGGAACTGTGGCAGTTAGGGAGGAGTGTAAGTGGCAGGGAAGATGACTATGGTAAGCATCCTGGCTGGGGAGGGTAGAGGATGGCAAGGTGGGACAGAGGAAGAACAATTAGGGACTGAAACCGACCCCAGTATCAGAAGCACTAGCAGAAAAGAGAGGAGAAGGGAGGGGGTGGCTGAGGTGAGGGGGGGGCTCCTGATGGGGGAGGAAGAAACTACGAGGAGTACCAGGGGAGAGAGCAAATGGCTTTGGGTAGGGAGGGACCAGGGGTGGCAAGGAGGGGAACAAGTAGGAGGGAGGGAACTGATAGGGAAAGAGATGAAGGAGGGGTATTAACTAGAAATATATTCTAGCCTCTGCTATGGGAGAAAGAGGGGCAGCAGGAACATACTGAAGGGGCGAGGACAAGCAGGGCATGAGAGGGATGGTAACAGGTAGGGGAAGAGATAGCGAGGACAAAGGGGGAGAAGGGGCTAGTAAGGAAGTAGGGGTGGTGACTGGAGGAGAGAAGGCTACAGGAAGGGGAAGAATGGGAGGGGCATCACTATCGGGGTAGAAGGGAATGGGGGTTTTAAATCAACAACAGTGTGGATAGGAGAGGGGTTGGAAATCAGCAGGGGAGGAGGAGGGGAGGTCGACATGGGAAGCCCAGTAGGAAGTAGTCAGGCTGGGAAGGGGTTCAAGGAGATGGGAGGAATAAGGCAGAGAAAAGGGGTGAGGTGGAAGTAGGGAGTACTGATACAGAAGTCACAGAGGGTGCAGATGGCAGGGGTACAGGGCAGTGAAGAATGAATACTAGGGTGGTGGAAGGGGCATTAGAAGGAAAAGGGGGTAAGGAATGGGGGGTACTCTATCCTGGGGATTCTATACTGAAAGGGTGAGATGGGGCAGAAGGGGAAAGGCACAGCCGTGTTTTGGTTGAAGCTATCCCCAGGTTGACTGCAGGAGAGGCAGGGCAGGCACTGCTCAAGTGTGCAACAAGGGGAGGAAGAAACCTCATTTAGTGCTGCATGTGGGCACAAAAGACTTGGCGGGGGAGACTAAGAAAGTAGTGAGGGGGAGGTCTGAGTAGTTGGGCAGCCAGTGTGAGGGGGTTGGGGAGTCGGTGGCATTCTCGGAGGTACTCCCAGTACCATGCGCAAACATAGGGAGGAAAGGTAGGATTTAGGAGTTCAACGAGTGGCTGAGGGATTGGTGCCACACCAAAAATTATGGGTTAGTGACTAACTGGCGTAGGGTCAGGGGGAATAGTAACTTGTGCGGGGGGTAGGCTATACTTGAGCAGGAAGGGGAAGGGAGTATAAAAGGCAGGATTAGAGGGGTATATCTCTACTAAGGTAGATTTAAACTAGTGGGGGAGTGGCCAAAAGACTGAGGTTGGTAGAAAGGTCCAGAGAGGGGAGCCTAATGAGCTCACCCCTCTTGATATAGGCAAAGGCGGAGGCGTAGTAACCCTGGGAGGGGCGGGCAGAGTGGTCTGATTGTAATACAGAAGGCACCACCACCTGGTAAGAATAAGGAGGAGAAAGGGTGCAGACTACCAGGAGGAGGGACATGGCCAAGGAGGAGAAGAGTGAGGAGAAGGAGGGGTACGGGTGGAAGGTGGTCTCTCTCAACACAAGAAGCCTGGGGAACAAAATTGCAGATCTTCAGGTGCTCCTTTCAGAGGGGAAGGTGGACGTCACTGCAGTGACAGAGACTTGGGCCACATAGTACCATGATTGGGACTTGGTAATCCCAGAATACAGGATATACAGGAGGGACCAGGTGGTTGGAAGGGGGGGTTGCACTCTATGTGAAGGAAAGGATTAAATGCACAAGGGACAAGGGAGAAGAGGAGAGGACAGAGGCACTTTGGGTGCAGCTCCTGGACTCCAAGGGCAGAAAGCTGAGGCTGGGAGTGGTGTACAGACCACCAGCCCAATCCGGGGAACTGGATGGGGCATTGGCAGAGCAGATATGGAGGGTGTGTAGAAGAGGGAGTGTGTGGTGATAGTGGAGGATTTTAACCTACCACGGGTTGGCTGGAGCACCCCGGCCACTAGCAGTACCAGGGAGCAGATGCCCCTTGATGCATTCCAGGATGGCCTTCTGATGCGATTAGTAAGTTGGCCTACAAGGCTTGGTAGCACTCTAGACCTAATACTGGCAAATGGGGATGCGGTGAGGGAGATAAAAGTGGAGGACCAACTAACAGGTAGCGACCACCAAACAGTATGGCTTGTTGTCGCGCTGGGCAGGGAGACAGGAGGCACGGGCACTAAGGTGGTGGACTTTAATAGGGTGGACTTTGGGAGGATGGGAGTAATACTGCAAGAGAGGCTCCAGGATATAAGGCCGGGGATGGATGCAGAACAAAAGTGGAGAGTCAAAAAAGACTGGGCAAACAGAGGCCACAGTAGCCTGCACCAAGGCCAGGAGTAAGAAGAGCAGAGCCAAGAAACCATGCTGGCTGAACAAGGAAGTGCTGCAAGGGATGAGGGCAAAGATGGCTGCATACCAGAAGTACAGGAGAACAGGGGAGGGAGATGATAAGGAGACTTTTGGGAATTGGTCAAGGGAGGTTGCCAAGAGTGTGGAAAAAGCTAAGGCCTCCAGGCAATTAAGGTCCACACAGGGCATAAAGGGAGGGGAAAATGACTTTTTTAGGTATATCAGGGAAAAGAGGAAATGCAAGGAACATATTGTGAGAATAAAGCGGGGAAGGGATTGGGCGGAAAAGGGGGAGGAGCAAGTGGAAATTCTAAATGAGTACTTCTGCTCCATTTTCACTAAGGAGAGGGATGGTCCACTACCAGAATGGGCTGGGGTGGTGGGGAAAGGGGGGAGGAGGTGACGGACAAAGTGATCACAGGTAGTAGGGTTCTAGAGGAGCTGAGGGCAGTAAGGGTGGACAAGGCACTAAGTCCCGATGGCATCCACCCCAGGGTACTGAGGGAGATGAAGCTGTTGGCTGAGCCACTGGCAGACCTGTTCAACACTTCACTGGAAATGGGGTATGTGCCCCAGGACAGGAGGGTGGCCCATGTGGTGCCCATACACAAGAGTGGGCCTAGGGAGAACCCAGGAAATTATCGTCTGGTAACTCTCATGTCCATAGTGGGTAAGCTTATGGAGGCAATACTGAAGGAGTGGCTGGTGGCATTCCTAGAGAGTAATTGCCTCCAAGATGGGCAGCAACACAGGTTCATCTCAGGGAGGTCTTGTCAAACCAACCTAATAAAGTATTATAACTGGGTGACAAGGGAATTGGTCAGGGGCCATGCGGTACATGTCCTGTACTTGTACATCAGTAAGGCCTTTGATACAGTGCCTCATGGGAGACTGGGGGGGAAGCTGACGGCAGTAGGAACGGGAAAAAAGCTGACTAAATGCATAGAGAACTGGTTACAGGGGAGAGTGCAGAGGGTGGTGGTGGGGGGGAGCTCTCGTCACCCAGAGCAGTGACAAGCTGGGTGCTGCAGGGGTCAGTGCAGGGCCCAGTGCTATTTGGGCTCTTTATCTCTGATATAGCAGATGGAGTGGGGAGCAGGGTTAGTCTGTTAGCAGATTATAGCAAATTGGGGGCGGTGGTGGATGAAGAGGACGGATAGGAAAAACTGCAGGGGGACCTAACCAAACTAGAGGCATGGTCAGTGGAGTGGTAGCTAGGATTTAATGCAAAGAAGTGTAAGGTGATGCACTTCGGGGCTAGGAACCAGAAGAGGGACTATTGGTTGGGGATCACAGAGGAGGAGAAGGACCTAGGGGTGTTGGTAACTAGGAGCATGAACAACTCGGCCCAGTGCAGGAGAGCAGCAGCGAAGACAAACATGATGCTGGGGTGCATCGCAAGGGGGTTCTCATCCAGACACAGGGATGTGATCCTACCTCTCTACAGATCATTAGTCAGACCACACCTAGAGTACTGTGTGCAATACTGGAGGCCATACCTGAGGAGAGATATAAAGTTACTGGAGGAGATGCAAAGGAGGGCAACAAAAATGTTAAAGAGGATGGAAGGAAAGGAATATGAAGTTAGGCTGAAGGAGCTGAACATGTACACACTGGAGGAGAGGAGGGATAGGGGGGATATGACTGAAGTGTTTAAATACCTGAGGGGATAAATAAACCTAGCACCGAGGGGGTGTTTAAACTGAGGAATGGAAGAGAGACGAGGGAGCATGGACTAAGGTTGGAAGGGGGACGTTTCAAGAGGGAAATGAGGAGGCACTACTTCTTTGAGAGGGTGGTGTCTAGTTGGAATGCACTGCCAGAGGGGGTGGTAACATGTAGGACAGTCAATAGCTTTAAGAAGGAATGGGATAAAGCAAGAGGAAGAGTCAGGGAGCAGAAGTTGGGACAAGCGGGGAGGAACTGAGGGGGAGGAGGCTGGGGCAGCTGCAATCTAGGGTGCAAGCTGCACACTCGGGCAGACTTACATAGACCGATTGGTGTGTTCTGCTGGCAGATTCATATGTTTGTATGTCCATATGTTCGTATGTATGTTTGTATGTAAAATTACAGTGACTCTGTTCATGAGCAGAGGTCCTAAAATGCTTATGTTGAAAATTTGGTGACAAATGTTCATAAAATGACTGTTACAAGCATGCATTGTGCAGTTTCCATGCATCCTCATAACTTTTCAAATTTGTAGTGTTTTCATTCCAGATTTTCAACATTGACATTTTTTTAGATCTCATTATGAACTGTACAGTTGTCATTTTTCACATCATGCCCCAAATATGCTTTTACACATCTAGTGCAGAATAGCGCAGTTGCTATGGGAAATCCATGTTCTGGACAGATTAAGAAAATCATAGGACAGTCTTCATGAGCAGAGGTCACAAAATGCCTATGTTGAAAATGTGATGAAATAATTCCACTAAATGATTGTGTTACGTGCATGCATTGCGCAGTTTCCATGTACGCTTGGAAGTTTGAGCATTTTTAATATTTTCACTACAGATTTTCAACATTGCCATCTCTTCACACCTCCCTATGAATGGTACAACTACTATTCTTTGCATTCTTCCCGATCTGTGTTTTCATACATCTGGAACACAATGGCATGGTGACTGTGGAAACTCAAAGTTCAGGACACATTGACAAAATCACAGTGCCACTGTTCATGAGAAAAGGTCCCAAATGCTTTCATTAGGTGGGGGTCACAAAATGGCCATGTTGAAAATTTGTAGTGCAAATACCAACAAACGCCTGGGGCATTAGGGTTTCTAACCATAACGTCCCACCCTGTACAGACTGACAGGCATCAGGGGTGTGCATTTGGATTGCCAACTGTAATGCTCATGCCATTCCACCCCCACCCCACCACCCTGCAGCTAGTGACAGGCATCGAGGTGTGCCTTGGACTCTCAGGCCCCAGAGTTCACCCCATTCTCCTATACTGCACCCATTTCAGCGTATGTCCTTATGGAGTGTGGTGACTATAAAGCTGAACACCCCAAGGCACACCTCAACATGTGTCGGTGTCTGCTGGATAGGGTGAAGTGAAATGGCATGAACATTATGGGCGACAACCCAAAAGCATACCCCAATGCCTGTTCATCTCTGCAGGGTGAAAGTGGGGTTGGCATGAAGTTCAATACTTCACTGCCATTCCTACGAACATACGCAATTTGCCAGCAGATAAAGGCCTAGAGGTCTATCAAGTCTGCTCGAATGTGCAGCTAGTACCCCTTATTCTGCAGCTGCCCCTCACTTCCACCCCTCCCCTTCATTGACCCTCCCCTTGTCCTGTCCCTTCCCCTTTTGAAGCAGTCCACTGTTCTACTGGATACCACTTCTGCAGGTAATGCATTCCACCCAGCCACCACCTTCTCTGTAAAACAGTGTCTCTTCATCTCCCTCCTGAACCTTTCTCCCTCCCTCCAGACTCATATCATGGCCCCTGGTGTCCCTCCCCTCCCTTACTTTGAACAGCCCCTCTGTACCTGTCTTGTTTATTCCTGTCATCTACTTAAAGGTTTCGATCATGTCCCCCCATCCCTCCTCTCCTCTCCTCTCCTCCAACGTGTACATGTTCAACTCCCTCAGCCCTCTCTCATATAAGTCCCCCAGCCCCTTGATATTCTTTGTTGCCCTGTGCTGCACCCCCTCCAGTAACTTAATGTCCCTCTTCAGATACGGGCGCCAGTACTGCACGCAGTACTCTAGATGCGGTCTAACTAATGACCTATACAGTGGCAGAATCACCTCCTCCCTCCTCGAAGACATACTTGCTACATTGACCCAGCATTTGTTGGCCTTTACGCTGCCTTCACTACATTATGCGAGTTGTTCATCGACCGTGTAATGAGCACCCCCAGATCCTTCTCCTCCTCTGTCTGGGCTAGCTGCACTCCCCCAACTGGTAACTCCTGCTTGGGTTCTTTATCCCAAAATGCAGCACCTTGCACTTTTTGGCATCAAACCCCAGTTGCCAGGTGTCTCACCAGGTTTCAAGCTTTGCCAGATCATCCTGCAACCCCTGCCATCCCCCTAGGTCATCCACCACCGCTCCTACCTTGGTATCATCAGCAAACAGACTGATCTTGCTCTTGATGTCCAATGATATGTCTGCAATGAATATCCCAAACAACACTGGTCCCAACACTGAGCCCTGTGGAACACCGCTTGTCACTACCCTTGGGTGTGAGAGCTCCCCACCCACCACCACCCTCTGTTGCCTTCCCTGAAGCCATTTCCCTACCCATCTCACCAGCTTTGCACCAGCTCCTGTGCCTACTAACTTCCTTTCCAGCCTTCCATGCAGCACCGAGTCAAATGCCTTACTGAAGTCCAGATACAAGACATCCACTGCATGGCCCCTGTCCAGTTGCCTAGTTACCCAATCATAGAACTCCACCAGGTTGGTTTGGCAGGATGTGCCCCATATGAAGCCATGTTGTCTGCTGTCCTGTAGTCCTTTGGCCTCTAGGAGGACCACCAGCCTCTCCTTCAGGATAGTCTCCATTAGCTTACCCACGATGGATGTGAGGCTCACTGGTTTGTAGTTTCCCTGTTCATCCTTGGGGCCACTCTTGTGGAAGGGCACCACATGAGCCATCCTCCAATCCTGAGGTACACACCCCAAATGTAGTGAGGCATTAAATAGGTTTGCCAAATGCCCTGCAAGGACCTCTGCCAGCTCCTTCAGTACCCTGGGGTGGATGCCATCTGGGCCTGGTGCCTTGTCCACCCTCAGTGCCTTCAAACCCTCCCAAACTCTGCCCTCCATGATTTCCCCTTCTGTCACCCACTCCCCTCTGTTTCTGCCATTTCTCCCCCCTTGGGTGTCACTCCCTCTTCTCTTTGGTAAATACTGAGTAGAAGTACTCATTTAGTGCTTCTGCCTTATCGCACCCTGCTTCCAACCAACCCCCTCCTTCCTAATCCTTACTATGTGGTCCTTACAGCTCCTTTTCTCCCTGATGTACCTAAAGAAGTCCTTCTCCCTCTTCTTAATGCCTTGCGCCTGCCTGAGTTCTGCAGATGCCTTGGCTCCCCTTACTGCCCTTGTCACCTCCCTCAATTCCATCAAGTACTCCTCCCTGTCCTTCCCCCTCCCTGTTTTCTTGTACTTCCTAAAGGCAGCTCTTTTCTGTCTTACCTTTTCCATGACCTCCTTGCTCAACCAGCTCGGTTTCTTAGCCCTAGCCTTCTTGCTCTGGGCCTTGCAGCAGGTTTTGTTTGCCTCCACTATCCCCAGCTTTATGAGCTCCCACCTCTGGTTAGTGTCCATACTAGATTGAATTCTGGAATTCTGGCCAGGTACCCTTTTCCACTGCCCCCATCCTCCCAAAGTTGGCGCTCCTGAAATCCAGCACTCTTGTGTCAGATTCTACTCCTTCCAATGTGAGCCATACTAAGTGGTAGTCACTCCCTGATAGCAGTTCCTCCACTGTAAGTTCCCTCACAAAGTCCCCATTTGCCAGCACAAGGTCAAGGGTATTCCCTAACCTGGTTGGTTCACTGACCATTTGCAGCAGAAAGCTATCCTGGAAGGCATCCAGCAGTACCTGCTCCCTTCCGTTCCTGGTTGTTGGGGTACTCCAGTCCACTGTTGGCATGTTGAAGTCCCCCACAATCACCACACTACACTTTTCTCAGGTCCTCCTGATCTGTCCCGCTAGTTCCCTGTCTAACTCCTCCATCTGAGATGGTGGCCTGTACACCATTTCCATTCTAAGAATCCTATTCTTGGAATCCTGGATTTGCATCCAAAGTGACTCCGTACAACCCTCCTCCCCTTCCTCCCTTACATACTTCAGTCCTTCCTTCACATATAATGCCACACCCCCTCCTTTCCCAATCACCCTGTCCCTACAAAATAACCTGTACCCTGGTACAGACAGGTCCCAGTCATTGTATTGGGTGGCCCATGTTTCTGTGATGGCTGCAATGTCCACCTCTCCCTCTGCCATGAGCACCTGTAACTCTGCAGTTTTCCTCCCAATGCTCCTAGCTTTAAGGGTAACCACCTTCCACCCTCCCCCCATCCTGCCCTCCTTTACTAGCATCACCAATAGTACTTGCCATTTGTCTTTTGTCACTGTTATGTGGGTTAAGCTCATGTGGTTTCCCAACCTGTGGTCTCTGAATGTCTCTTGCCCAACTGCTACTCCCCACTCCTAGTTTAAATTCCCAACTTCCTGTATGTACTGCTCCATCCTCTGTTTCAACACTTTCTTTCCCTCCTCACTCAAGTGTAGTCTGTCCTTGGCATAGAGACTACTGTCCTCCTAGGTCCCTTCTCACCCCACCAACAGCCCATACCCTTTAACATAACACCAGGTTCTTAGCCATCCATTAAATTCCTCTATTCTCAGCTTTCTTGTTGTGCTTGCCTTGGGCACTGGAAGTATCTCTGAAAAAGTTACTGATCTTCCTGCCCCCTCACATAGGTGTTCTAGTTCCTCAAACCTCCTCTCTGGACTATATCTACTGTCTTGTCAGCCAGGTCGTTCATCCCAAGATGTATACTTACATAAGGCTTGTCTCACCCGTTCTACTATTTGTGAACAGACTGTCCAATCTCTCTCTTGCTGTCAGTCCTGGCATGGCCTCCACCCAAATGCGACTATGCCTCTTCCCCCTCACCCCATCTGACTCCTCTTAGTATTGAGACCCCAGCACTAAGATTCCGCCCCTCTTACTCCCTGTTTGCTTCCATTCATCTCCCTCTCTTATTTCCGGCTCCTCTTCTTCCTCCTGCACATTATTTCCCCCTTTTGCAATTCTCCCAGCAGAACTTCCCCCCACTCCAGTTTGGTCCAGGCATTTATCAATTTCTCCTCTAATTTCATCATTTCTCTCCTCCACCTTCTTCCTCTCTAGCAATGCAAAACTATTTTCTGAAGACCCTTCACAAATGCCCACTCCCTCTTTCTTCATAATAACCTGTTCCCTCCTTTCCACTCCATGACTTTTACCACTTCTTCACCTCCCCTCACAAGTCCCTGTCTCCTCCACCCATTTGTCTTTTGTCTCCTGATCTGGTTTCCCCCGCAATCGTTCTTCCTTGCCTGGGCCCCTTCATCTCTGCTTCCCTTCTTCTGACCCTCTCCTCACCACTGTTGGCTTAAATCACCCTCCTCATCTCCTCTCCCTCCAGTATTGGGCTAAACCCACCCCAATCTGCCTTGCCTGTCTTAGTTCCTCCTGCAGACCCTCGATCTCCCTTCTAAGTTTCTCTATGTGGTTGCACACTAAACATCCTCCCACACTCCAGGCAATTTTTAGAAAGATTGGTGCACCACAGTTGTTGCAGCCTACCACTCTACTCATTGCTGTCGTTGCCCACCAGAGACCCACCACCCTTCCAGATGCAGGGTACTAAACACTCCCCCAAGTCTCCCTCTCCCCCCTCTATCAGTGCAAAACATTTTTTTTCTTAATTTCCCTTACCCCCTTTGTTGTACACATTTAGATAGATTGAGCAACTGCTTTTTATATTCCTATCCTTCCTATCCACACTCAAAAAGAGACTTTAACTAGCTATTGCACAACCTTCTTCAAACTCCTACTCCTCCGTTCCACAATGCAATAGCAATGCAAAGTAGTAACAATGAAAGCTCCTAGATTTGCAGTTACTTCCCTTCCACTGAGATAGCAGTCACCTCTTTACTTGCTGCTGTTCCTTTCCTGGATGTCTGCTTCTGCTATGACAGGTGCATATCCTTTGCTCATTTGAGGAAGTGATGTCAGAACCCCTGGTATAAAGGAAATCACAGACCAGGGGCGGTGGGGTGAGGGGTTGGGGAGGTGGGACCAGCCCAAGTCTTCCAGAAACAATCAGGTAGCTGAGGCCCCTGGTCAGACCATTAGCTCTCTTCCCCCACTATGCACTAAACTTTGCAGCTAGTGAAGCCAGCAAAAATGAATCACAATTCTACTCAAATCTCCCAAAATAGGTTCACTACCAAAAGAAACAGCTCTCCAATTCAAACAGCTTCACCAACAACACATCAAAATAGGCTTGAAATTAGAAGATATAGGTCTGTAATTCAAAGAAACAGCCCCAGTTAGAGCACACCAAATAGGTTTTAAATCAGAAGAAATAGGCCTCTACAAAAGCAGCCTGCTACACAGTGAAACATCAATCAAATGAGCCCACTTATAGCCACCAAAACAGGTTTCAAAATTCCAACAGCCCCAAACAATACCCTGCTAGCTCTTTAGAAGTAGTAAGAAAGAAAATAAATAACCTTCTACCAAGTAAAATCCACAAGAAACAATGTAAAAACAACAAGAAGACGCTACTGTACTGTAACAGATCTGATCTTGTCCCCTTCTAGTTTCTTCTCAACAACAAGAAGAAGCTACTACTGTACTGTAACAGATCTGATCCTATCCCCTTCTAGTTCCTATTCTGCATCTCTCTAACTCCTGCATTTCCAATGCTAATTCCAGCAAACAAACATTCGGCATTGACAAATGCTTGTATTACAGTGGCAATGCTGCCTTTTAGGTGCCAACAAGTGTACTGTAGCTTTCAGCACCTCTTGTAGTCATACATACTCTCTTGCATTTAATAAAGATTGGTATTACATTTATTCTCAGTGATTCAGTCACTGTCTTAAAATGGGTAGGGAAAATGTTGCATCTTGATTGGCTAGTAGTCATATTTAATCACTACTACCAGCAACTAAAATAATCCAGTACCACCTGTCCCACTGACTTAAAATATCACTCTGCCAAGTTACATTTCAGTTTAAAAATTACCAAACAAGCATCACTTTCACAACTTACAACCTGCAAGCTGTACTCCAAAAAATGGCATAAAAAGTCAAACTTTCCACCAATTACCTTTGAACTGTACACCAAATCCATTCAGCTTCATCAATTGCATTATGTTTGTTCCAGTAAGCTTTAACTAGCAGAAGTAATACACTGTACTAACAGCAATATGCTTAAGTTGATTTTTATTTTATTTCACCAACCCCAAAAGCATTACATTACATTACATGATTTACAGCATCTGTAGTCCCCCAACTTTTTAAACAATTTTTAATGCTTATATTTTATTGATATTTAAATTTATAATACAAGATAACAGTAGTAAGATTTAGTCACAGTCATTAAAATCTAACATTCATTATTTTACTGTTATTTTATTTATATGGCATATCCAGACCAAAAAATATGATGCGTATATGGTGTGTTTAGTCCAAAACATCCTCATGAGGAGAAGGGTAAAAAATATAATTAACATCATATATTTTCATACAGGTGTCACTGCTAGTTGTTATGGTATTGAGGCTGTATGGGTTAATGCATATTTATTCAATACTACATACTACCCACTTTGTTATTCAAATAAAGATCAAAAACCTAGAAACAGACTTAAAATTATAGCAACAAAACATAATCTCATAAGTTAATTCACCCCTTCTCCTAAGCTTCAAGCTGCTTGTGCTCAAATATACATTTTCCCATTATTTCCATTATCTCACATTATCTACAAGTACGTTTGTCAGTGCAATTATTCAAAGTGGTTTCCCCTAAGATTTAAACTTTTTAGACTGTTTTCATTCTCATGATAATAGTTCAATAAATTCAGCACATAAATTCACTGCCACACCAGCTTCATGCGCACTATTTTCTTACTACCTAAAGTATCCATTTCATAAGTGCACTGAGACACTCTAGGATGTTGGGTGTAGTGCCATGAACACACACCAGGGGACATAAGGTCACTCGGCTTGCAGCCTTGTTCCATACTATGCCCCTGGGCATGCATTCATGTCATTACTACCAACACCGTGTTGTGTCTTATTGCTTAAAAGTCAGAGAAAGGACTGGCATAGTGCTGCAGACTACAGTACTATTGTTTCAATGCTGATGACAGTCTATCTAAATGTTTTCTGGCTGAGACTTATTTGTAAAACAAGTTTGAATGCAATGTGAGATGGAAACATTCCAACATCAATATCTACTTGAGCAGATTTGTTAATTACTGAACCGCATAACATATGTTTAGCTGGGGGATTTGCACTTAGTAAGAATTGTTGTAACACGGCATTATGGAGAGCCGTGCCAGGGTGCCACGTGATAGGTGGGACGGCGTCACATGGTGCAGGAGCAACATGGCATTGTGAGACCATAATGCCCTGTTGCTGTTGTGGGAAGCGCGTTCACGAGCCCAACACGGCATTATCTCTCATAATGCCGTGTTGCTGTTGCGCGTTCACAAGCCCAACACGGCATTATCGTCTCATAATGCCATGTTCCTCTCCTACCAGCTGACTGCCTTCCACTAGGGACGTAGCATGACGGCAGGACTTGCAGGCAGAAACGGAGACACAGGACTAGAAGAGGCCATCGGAAGAGGTAAGTTTTCAACTGTGATGGCTACTTGCGTCGCACTTGTCGTGTTACAAGTGCATTAATCACCTCAACTGAGTCGGCTCTACTGTGATTAATGCCGGCTGGGGTTGAAACCCTCGGAGCTCGCCTCGCAAACAACACCCCCAGCGGGCATTAATCCACTGTAGAGCCCTCCTCTGTCGGTGATTAATGCTTACATATACAATGGTATGTTGAGCACACTACAGGCTGATACACCACAAAGATAAATACTGATAAATGTGTTAAAGTTTGCTTGCATGTTGATAAAAGAAATTGTTATTCTTAGTAAGTGGTTGAGAGTAAATTTTTTTTTGTTTAGTTAAATTGTTATGTAAGGAAAAAGACATAAAGGGGATGGGGGGATTATGCTATGTTAATGTAGTGAGTGGTGGGTTAGATTCCTGAGCCTGATGGTACGTGAGGTACATTGATATAGCACAATCCCCCTGTTAGAATTGCATTATTCCACTTATAAAATATTTAGTAATATTAGTTTTGTTTTTGCAGTGTAGTAAAGTTGTAATTTGGTATTGTATTCTTAAATGGCAACCTTTATTGCATTAGCATAATTATATATGCAGGAGGGGTTAGGTTGCAGCTGACACTGCAGTAATTGGGTGCAGTTGCACTGCAAGAGAGTTAGAGAGTGAGTCATTTTGTTTCTTTTTTTTAATATTATAACATTTTATTATTTTCAACTTTATGCTTTAAATTAGTATTCCGGACATTTAACTTCCTGTACTTCCCAAGTGATCTGTGAGGCTAAGCTGGGCGTTTGGGCTGTACTTCCTCTTCTTTCCATGGGATCTCAGTCAGACCTGGTAGTGTAGGATATTGATTAAATGTCATGTGACCTCATTCAGGTGCACTACTGGGCAGCTGAAATTCAAGCAGTCACAGTTTCAACTGTTTTTGTTTCTAGGTGTGTACACATTTTGTTAGCTTTTAAAGCATTGTTTGCAGGCATTTTTCTCATGGTTTAGTGATGCATACATGCATGCATGCATGTTTCTGTTGTGCAGAATCCCAGTTTTGACATACATTTTGTAGTTTCATTATGTGTTTAAAATACATACATAGATACATAGAAGCTGACGGCAAATAAGAACCCCTTTGGCCCACCCAGTCTGCCCTATTTATCCTTACTTAGTATGAGGTCTGATGCACAAACTGAATTCCAGAGCACCCACCCCCCCACCTTACCTCCAGGATACCCTTATGTCTGTCTCACTCCTTCTTGAATCCTGTGACTGTTTTAGCCTCTACCACTTCCTCTGGTAGGCCATTCCAAGTGCCCACCACCCTCTCCATGAAAAAAATAATTTATTATATTACACCCTGAGTCGGTCCCCCCTCCAACTTCATACTGTGCCCCCTTGTATTGGAACATCTCTTACTTTGGAAGATGCTGCCTTCCTGTACTCTGTTTACACCAGTGAGGTATTTGTATGTCCCTATCATGTCCCCCCTCTCCCTCCTTGCCTCCAGGGAAAACATGTTTAATTCTTTTAGTCTTTCCTAGTAGGTCTTCTCCTGCAGGCCCTGCATCATTTTAGCTGCCTTTCTCTTCACTACCTCCACCCTAGTCTATGTCCTTTCTCAGATGGGGCCTCCAGAATTGGACATAGCACTCCAGGTGTGGTCTCATCAGTGTCTTATACAGGGGTTAAATGACCTTCCTCCTTCTACTTGCGATACCTCTCCCAATGCATCCAAGCATCCGGCTAGCCTTCCCTGCCTCCTTGTCACACTGCCTATCCTCTTTTAGGTCATCTGAAATGATAACTCCCAGGTTTTCCTGCTTTGTGATTGTTAGTATCTCCCCTCAGAGTTTGTATGTTGCCCGTGTGTTCTTGTGCCCTATGCGCATGATCCTGCACTTTTTTGCACTGAATCTCAGCTTCCGTGTTCCAGACCATTTCTTCAGTTTTTCAAGGTCCTTCCTCACCTTTTGAACTCCCCTGGTGTATCCACCCTATTACATACCTTTGTGTCATCCACGAATAGGCATACCTTCCCCTCCAGCCCTTCTACAATATATCCAGTATAGACATTCAAGAGGACTGGCCCCAACACTGACTGCTGCAGCACCCTGCTTGCTACCTTTCCCTCCTCAGAGTGTTCTCCATTTACCACCACCCTCTGACTCCTGCCAGTAAGCCAGTTCTCTACAATAGTACAATTTTAGGATCCACTACTAGGTTACATAGTTTATTTATCAGCCTTTTATGAGGGATGGTGCTACAGGCCTTTCTGAAGTCCAGATAGGCCATGTCCACTGCTCAGCCCTGGTCCACCACCTTAGTCACCCAGTCAAAAAACTTTATTAGGTTTATCTGGCAGGACCTCCCCTTGGTAAAACCATGTTGTCCCAGGTTAAGTAGGCCATTTTTATAAAGGTATTCAACTAACCTTTCCTTCAGCATCTTGCCCAGTAATGAAGTCAAACTGACAGGCCTGTAATTTACAACCTCATACCTATTACCATCTTTGTGGAGTGGTCCCACATTAACTCTTTTCCAGTCCCTGGCACTTTCCCTGTCTCTAGTGATACTTTGAACAACTCAATGAGGGATGCAGCCAATTCTTCCTGGAGTTTCTTTAGCACCCTGGGGTGCACTGCATCAGGGGCCCATCACCTTGTTCACCCTTAGCTTCTTTAGCTCACTCAGGACTCTGTTCTCCATAAAGGGTCTGGTGTTCCAATTTCTGCTGGTTATGCCCCTGTTCTGCAGCTCTGCCTCTGCCCCTCCCCCGCCTCCGTGAATACTGAGCAAAAATACCTATTCAGTATGTCTGCTTTTTGTCGGTCCTCCTCTATATGAACCCCCCCCCCCGTCTTTCAGCCCAGTTATCCCTCCTTTTGTTTACCTCCTTTCTCCAATGTACCTAGAGAATGTCTTGTCCCCTTTCTTAATTGTCTTGGCTATAGTCTCTTCCATTAATGTATTTGCTCTCCTAACTGCCCTCCCTGCCTCCCTTTGCTTCTCGTGGTAACATTCCCTATCTTTCTCCTTCTGCATTCTTTTATAGTTAATGAAGGCTAGTCTTTTCACCCTTACTACTTCTGCTATCTCTCTTGTGAACCAGATCAGTTTCTGCCTCCTCCTGTTCTTGCTGACCCACCTATCACATAGCTTGGATGCTCAATCAATAACTATGTCTTATTACAGGCCACTGTTCCTCCACTTCTTTTTTCTCCTCCAGTTGTGTCAGGGCTCCCATCAGGCATACCCTCATTTTCTTGAAATCTACCCTTCTGAAGTCCAGAACACTCATTTTGGTGAGGTTTGGTTCCAGCTTAGTTCTTACATTAAACCACACCAACCGATGGTCGCTGGTCCCCAGATGGTCCAGCACCTCTATGTTATCAACAGAGTCTCCATTTTTTAGTATCAGGTCTAGCACCACATCCTGACAAGTGGGTTTCATTACAAGTTGCCTGAGGCTCACCCCCTGCAGAGAGCCTAGGCTGTCCCTATTCCTTGAGGTTGCCACTGCTGGGGGAGTACATTCCACATCCAGAAGATTGAAGTCCCCCACCAACAACTCTTCCTTGCTAGCCATCATTTGCATTGCTTGCACAGCTCTCTATCCTCTTCTTCTCCCTGTGCTGGAGGTCTGTATTCCACCCCCATATGTATAACTGACCCTTTTTTCTTCTTTAATGTGACCCACAGTACCTCCACTACCCCCTGTCACCCTTGTATTTCTGTAGCCTTTATGCAGCCCCTTACATAAAGAACTAACCCCCTCCCTTCCCTGTCCCTCCTAAATAGAGTAAAATCGGGTGTGACCAAGTCCTAGTCCTGATGCTCCTTGCACCAGGTTTCCATGATTGCCACTAGATCCAGGTCCTCCCCCTTTATGACAGCCTCTAAGTATGGGATCTTATTTGCCAGACAACAGACATTCACATACATGGCACTCCACATGTTTCCCCCAACATCGGTACCATTACCTATTTTACTCTTATTCCCCACTATTGGGGGAGCACCAGCTAGGTTCCCACTTTCCTTGATGACACTTTCTTTTTTATCCTAGCCTCATACTACCCTCTTAGCAGTTTAACATCAGGACCTCATCCATAACCCTTTTAGCTTCCCCCATGGACTCTGGACCCCTCCTCATTTACATGCAGTCTATCCTTAGCAAAAAGTCCCTCATCCAACCATCCATTTCCCCATCCTCCAAGACAAACAAACCCCTCTACCCTGCACTAGTCCCTTAGCCATTCGTTAAAGTCCTCTATCCTCCTTTTCCTCCCTGTGCTGGTGCAGGATACTGGAATAACTTCAGAGAATGCTATAGAGCTCATTACTATCTTACAACACTTTGCCAACTCACTGTTTTTCTTTTGTGAACAGCACTGAAGCTTTTTGGGTTTGGATTTGTGAATAGGAAACACTATGTATTTTCAAAGTTATTGGATGGATTGGCTTTACAGTTTGTGATTCTTGAACAATGTTGCTGTGGAGGGGTCATTTTTTTTATATGCATGACTTGCTTTTGCATGTTGTAGTGTTGTTTGATTTGCATTGTGTTGCTTTCTTCATTTTCTATATAGCATTTTTTTTATTCTCACCTATGCTTATCTCTGGGCTATACTCTGTTCCAGGATAGACACTGATCAGGCATACTGTTCCTGTCACCCATTCTATCCCCACCATCAGGGCCTGACATTCCCACCAGTTTCACCTCTGGGACAGGGGATCCTGGACTGTCCACAGTTGTAGACTAGGAACTGATAGAGGCTCAGGAAGCTGAGATCTGAGGGTGTTAGGGAAGATAGTGTGTGGGCTTTTTCTCCCTCCAATTCCCTCCTTCCTCCATTGGTGTGGCCAAAGCCTTCTGATGGCCTCTACTTCAAACAGCATATGGCCCGTGGAGTGAACAAGCTCCCTTTGCCTACCATAGGTGTTGCTGAGGCACCAGTGCCCAATATGAACCCTCCCAGACTGCTGCATACTGCTGAGCAGCTGCTGTTATTGTCAGGTCTGCCTCTTTACAAGGCTTCCAGAGCTGACTTCTAAACTCAGATCATCCACACAGCACTGTGTCCCACTGCTTTTGGCCATCAGGCAACCACAATATGTTGTCAATTGTTACCAGCACAAAAAGCAAGTTTTTATAAAATGTTTTTGCACCTTAACAGGAATGCATTTGCAATTCCATCACAATGCCATACACATCTGAGATACAGCTTTCAGGCAACAGTTACTGCAAGGATTTGTTCTGGATCAAGAAACACCTTTACAATTGAGAAATGTTAAAACAACTCAATGGCAATACAGTTTGTTATAAATGTACTGTATGCACCATGGGACAGTGCTGATGTGCAGTAGCATGCACCTAAGGTATTTTGGTACTACACATGTTTTTTTTTATTCTTTGGGAACTGAGTAAGGCCCACTAGGCACAAATGTCTATTTTCATGGATGACCCAGGAGCATTGGAGAAGTCAAATGACTTGCTCAGAGTCACACAGTATGCTAGTGGAGGTTGTGGGAATCAAACCCAGGTCTTCTGAATGTACAAAGCTCATTCACAACTTATTACTCTAACCTGTAGGCTATATTGCCACCTCTAGACTATACTGACAGCTTCTGAGCAAAGTCTAGAAGTCACAGCTACTAACTGAGGCAGTTGCATATAATGGAAAGGGGAAATTGTTTAACCAGGAAAGGCACACTAAGTTGAAGTTTGTTTCCAGGTGCGATTTGGGAGAACAAGGAATTTAATTGACTTGTTCAAGGTCACACGGTATGCAAGTGGGGGCCTTGGGATTCAAACCCACTTCTCCAGGTTTTCAGCTCAGTGTCCTTAACTACTACAGTATACTGCCTCAGAAAGGGAAAGGGGGAGAAAGAGAAAGTGAAAAGGAAAAGGGAACCAGAAAGTGGGAAAGGGGAGTAGCAGGGTTCTGTGACTTTGTCTTACTCATGAACATGTGAAAGGACAGCTCAGGCCCCACAAGGCACCAACATTTAAAACCTTAATCCTCTATCTCAACTACATGGAGAATAGAACCTGTGGGCAAGATTCAAAGTAGATGATGAGCATGAGACCCCACAGGACAAGAATGCAAGCCTTCTGACACCAGCATGGCAACCGCAAAAGATCCTTATGGGGTACCCCATACCACCTCACCACAACCTATTTAAACCACAGCTTAGGCTGGGGATATATAGTGAAACATATATATTTCAGTTCTTTTTTTTTAAATAGTATACTTTATTGAGTATATTTGTAAAACCACAATACATACACAAAAAACTAACTACACAAAAAACATATAACAAATAGATCAAAAGTGTGAAGGGTTGGCCGCTCCTTACACAGGAGATGGGCACAGCCAATGCATATCAATGATGCTGTAAAACATTTGATTGTTCAAGCTTACATTCTTTTTATCTAGAGAACTGAGTCCTATGGTGAGAATGACTCCCTAACCAATGCCAGGTTTGGGTCAGCCTGGGTGTGGACAGGTCATGAGATAGGTTAGACGTCTTCGAGTGTGGCCCATCTGGCTTTGTATAACTGGTGTGTGGCATAAGTGGTTAATCATTTTCTCCATGCATAATGCCTCTAGGGCTGCATTGTGCCATTCCATGTATATGGGGATTTTATTGTCCATCCAATGTTTTAAAATTATTTTCTTGGCTATCACGACTGAGTGCCATGTGGAATTTACCTTTACCACATATTTCAGTTCTTGATAAGTATCATGCAATGACAGTCTCCAGTAGCAGCACAGTCAATAAGTGCAACATGGTTCCTGGTCTAGTAGAAACCTGATTGGAATCATTAAAAGCTGCAGAGGTTCTCTGATTTTTCCATCAGCAAACTTAATCAAGACTGTAGTGTAACCCCAGGTGATTCTGTGTGCCAGTGGCACCTCCTTAACCATTTTGGTTGTAGATGTGTCTCCTGGACCTGCTGCTGTACTAGATAACAAAAAAACTATAATTTTTAAATAAAGACTAAAAATGGTAATTTTATTACAAACATAAAATAGTACCTTGCTTATTCTTCACTATGGTAGCCTGATCTATTATATCGAAATACTGACAATAACTCTAAATAAATTAAATACAACATTTAAAAAACTGACAAGATTTGTACTGTTTTATTTATATATATATATATATATATATATATATATATATTCATCACTACTGCATCTACAAATAATTAAATTGGGATACTTGAGTAACAAAAAGAAATAACCAATGACTGGTAAGTGTTGATAACTTAACAAATAAAAGAAAAAAAATGCTTATTTTATTTTCCAATTGAAATTTGTTTTCCAGGTAGGGGCACTGGACAAAAGATCCTTTTTCAGCTTTCAGTCCAGGATATGATGGAGAAGTTCCATCTGACTTCTAAATATGCCTTCTATATTTATCAAGTTAGACACCTGCTTATTACTATCTTTGGCGCAGACCAGTGGAACATTACTTGCAGTGAGGTAATGGCTGAACTTAAAAATAAAGCAAATTCACCACATGCGGTATCTGGGCTAGTCATGGCCCTATATGAGAGGATGTATTCTAATATAGTGGACCGTTCACAATATTGCATGGTTACCCTTCCAGATAGTATTGACAATTGGGCATATATCTGGAAGAGAATCTACAAATATAGTGCCAATGATAGACTTAGGCTGACACAATACTATATATTACACACTATGCATTTGACTCCGGTGAAGTTATATAAGATGGGCAAACTACCAAACGATGAGCGTCTTAGATGCGGATAGGCTCAGGGCTCCCTGATTCACATTTTTTGGGAGTGTCCTTTAGTGAATTCATTATAGTCAGAAATTAAGGCCAAAAGCAGACCCTCGCTGGAAGTTGCAAGATCTCTCACTCCTGAAGTTTGTTTGTTAGGAGACTACACAAAAATTGATGTGCTGGAGAGGAGACATTATATAAATTTAATTTCGCTCACGGTGAAAACTCTGATATTAAAACATTGGAAGGACCAGACGGTCATTCCTTACCAAGAATGGTTGGCAGGACTATTATACAACCTAAGGATTGAAAAAACTATTGCTAGCCTTAGGAGTACAATGTTTAGGTTTAATGCTCGGTGGGAGAAGTTCCATGATTTATGGTCAGTGGCCAAGATATAGATCTAAGATACATTGGTGGTAGACTATTAGTTTATTAAAAGAAACAGTGGTCATTCCTTCCTTTTTGCTTCCCTTAGATGATGGACTAAGGTTAAGTCTAGTAGAAACAGAACAATATTGGGTAATATTATAAGGTGAATGCTGGCTGGGGGGCAAGTAATAGGGAGAAGGGAGGCATTTTGAGGGAGGGTGTATGGGGGTAAAAGTAGATAGATGGGAGGGAGGGAGGGATAGTGATAGACACACAGAGATGTACCCTAGGTATTGTATTTAAAATATCTCTTTTCCTCCCTTCATCAATGACTGTATAGGTATGGGGGGTTAAAAAGAGGGGGGGTTGGAGCAGAGGGAAGGGGGTAATATGAAATTTGTATCCAATGCATTGTACTCACATCCTTCTTTGATCTCTTGTATTAATTATTGCATTGAGCCTGACTGTGAACAATAATAGTGAATAAAGCATACTTAATTTAAAAAAAAGATCCTTTTTCAGGCTTGACCTAGGCAAAAGGCATTTAAAACATCAGAGTGCAAACAAATATAACAATTAATTTACAAGGCAGTCATTTACAAACACAACATTGCTCAAATAAATAGTCATAAGAGAACTGATCTTATGGAGAGAGTCAGGCAAGGCAATTTATTTAAAAAAAAAAAAACAGGTACAGCAACTGAAAATTTATTTATTATTTATTTAGCTTTTGTTGACCAGGTAAGTACACTAGACAAGTATTATGCCTATTTTCAGGAATGACCAGGGAGAATACAACATGGGGAATAAGTCAAGGTACAAAGAGGATGATAGTACATTATGTCACAGTAAACGAACATATGGGAAAGAAATATATCATTTGACAATAAGAGGAAACATATAGTAGTGGAGCACTATCCAAGGAATGAATTGGTCATAATATAACTTATAACTTTATAGTTGACACTCCCTAGACTAGCTGGTTCACTGATAGATATTTACAGGTCATTACATCATCCAAGACATACAAGTTAGGCAGTATCAGGACACTTGGGAGTAAGCATTCCTACCCATGACCATGGTGCAATGTTGTGGTTAATAGTGCCCACAGTTTTAGAAATTGGGCAGTTGAGAAAGGAGTAGACAGAAATCATTGGAACCGCAAGAAGTATCTACCAGATTCAGTGGAGGCAGCTTTGGGACGTTTAACCAACCGTTTGATACGTTACTCTAGGGAGGCTTGGGGCAGTCACACACTGAGGCTAGTTTTAGGAAGCCCCACAGGAAATTGCGAAAACTCGGATAGGAGGGGGCCAATCGGATATCCCCAGGGAGGGAGTTCCAGAGTCTGGGCGAGCTTACGGCAAAGTCCCGATCCCCCACGAGAGTATGGGTGGGAGGGACTTTGAGCATCCCTGATGTCAGAGACTTAAGATGGTAGGGAGTGGAATCCAGTTTAGGTAGAAGCCGGGCCAGCCCCTGGGGGATGCCAGTTCTGACCACTTTCCCCGAAAGGCATCCCACCCTGAAATCAAGGTATCTGGCTGGGGAGAGCCAGCAGAGTTTCTCATATAGCTCACATCAGTAGGTGAGGCGGGGGGCAGCCAAGGCAAAATGACAAATGTTATTATAGGCCGTGTACCACCTAGTGAGATGAATCTTTGGAGAATGAGCAAATAGGTGCAGACCATAGCTGAGGAAGGGAAGAAGCACACCTCTCACAAGGGCAAGTCTGACCGCCGGTGTAAGGTTGTACCTGGCCCTATAGGCCAGACCCAGTTTGCAGTTCGCAGCCCTGCAGATGTTAAGGATATGATTCCCCATGTCAAGTTTGGGGTCAGCTGTTACCCCTAGGTATTTGATGGAGTTCACTATGGGTAGTGAGGGTCCATCTGTGCTGGTGATGTTTAACAAGGCCGACGAGGCTTTGATTTTGGCCACTGAGCCAAAGAGCATAGTCTGTGTCTTTTTCAGGTTCAGGACCAGTTTGTGGTTAGTAACCCAGGACAATACATTGTTAAAGTCATCGGACAAGCACTGGTAAGGGTAATGGCATTCTGCGAGTGAGCCAGAATTACCAGGTCATCTGCATACATGGTGGCTGTGCAGTTGGTAGTCACCATGGGTAGTTGATTGATAAAGAAGGAGAAGAGGAGGAGACCCAGTTCCGAGCCCTGAGGCACTCCAGAGGTCACTGGTAGGGGCTTGGAGAGGACTTTATTGAAGGAGGCATGCTGCTTTCTACCATGCAGATAGCCCATTAGCCATTTCATGGCATGGGGGGAGAGGCCAAGTGATCACAGCTGAGCACCAAGCAGTTTGTGGTCAAAGAGGTCAAAGGCTTTGGAGAGGTTGATAAATATGGCACCAGAGAGTTTGCCCTGGTCCATGGCTGTCCTGATACTTGATTTAACCGAGATCAAGGCTGTGGTGGTGCTGTGTCCCTTACAAAAACCATGCTGGGCTAGGGACAGCAGCTCATGAGAGTGGATATACTCCGAGAGATGCTCAGCCACTACCTTTTCGAGGAGCTTGCTAAGGGTTGGGAGAATGGCAATCAGACGATAATTGTCTGCCAATTTAGGATTTCCCTGCTTCAGTACAGGGACTATCCTCACCTGTTTCCAGATATCGGGGGTGGTCCCCAATCCGAGGGATAAATTAAAGATGTAGGCTACTGGTGAGGCAATGTGTGCAGCACCAAGCTTTAGAAGCTTAGGCTCCAGGTTGTCTAGGCTGTTTCTAGAGTACTGGGAGAGGCCGGCTAGGCATGTCTGCATGTCCTGGACTGATACAGCCCTGAGGTAAAACATTTGCAGAGGAGGGTGATCCTCCTGCCGAGTGAAGGGAGGGAGGGGGGTGGAGCGAGCTCTCATCATATGGGAAGAGGGCAGTGAAAGCCGAGATATTGAAGAAGTGAGTATTTAGGGAGTTGGCTATGGTATGGGAATTACTGCAGGAGACTCCATTTATGACCATGTCCGTGACCCCTGGATGGGAGAACCCACTGACAAGGGATTTAATATCTCTCCAGAACCTCCTGGGATCACTGGCGGAGCTAAGTAGGGCGGACGTGCAAAAGTCACTTTTTGCAACCCTGATGGCCTTTTTGCACTTGTTCCTGAGGTGTCTGCACCTTTGAACAATCATGGGATCACTGGAACCTTTGGTACGGGCCCAACACTTATCTCTCTCCTGCATCTGGGCTAAGAGATTCCCATTTAACCAGAGGGTAGCAGACCCCCTCACCTTGCGGGTGACCTTGGGAGCATGCTTGTCTTGCAGGGCCCCAAAGGTGGAGATGAAGTAAGAGGTTGCTACTGAGGGGTCAGTGGAACCAAACACCCCAGACCAGTCAGTAATTCTTAAGTCCTCCAGGAACTCCCCAGGGTCTGACATGCATAATTTTGTGAGGAATTTTGGGGGAGGGAATTTTCCATACACAGAAGACCGGGGAGTGGTCGGAGATGGAGTCAGATAGCGTGCCCGCTGATGAGATCCTGTCCGGGAGGTTAGACATGATCCAGTCCAGTAGGGTACTGGAGGATCCATTTGCTGTCTGCCTGGTTGGCTCCTGGATGAGTTGGGTCAGGGTAAGGTTAGCAAGTAGGGGCTCAAACTGCTTAACATTACCACTATCCCAGTTAAGGTTGACATCCCCCAGGATTATGAGTTCATTTTCCCCAACACTGGGACCAACTGAGTCCATGAGGTGGGTTAAACCAGGAAGTCCACCCCTTGGAGGGTTGTAGGTGCACACCAGGTGCAGTTTCTTTGTGTCACCAAGTAGCAGAAGTACATGTAGTAATTCACAGGGGGACATGTTTGTTTGCTGGTAGGCAACTAGGGAGATTTTTAGGTGGCTCTTGTAGTAGATTAGTATGCCACCCCCCTCTTGTTCCCAGCTCTGTCCAGTCGAGTGAACTCATACCCAATGAGTGCACAGGCAGAATCAGGGACAGAGGGCTTGAGCCAGGTCTCTGTCACTCCGAGGATGTCGGGCTTATAGTGCCACCCATGCTAATAGCTCATTTTGGTTAGGTAGCAGGCTTCTGATGTTGAGATGAGCTATTTTTAGACCCTTACCCATGCCCCATACGGGAGGGATTTTGTGGGTCAGATTTGTTGGACCAGGGTTGGTTTCAATATCTCCAGCTAGAAGTAATGTAAGTAGAAGGAGCTTGGGGAGATACCACCTCATATGTGGTTGGCCATCTAGGAGTTTTTTAGCACGGGTATGCTTAACCCTGGTTGTATACATAAGGCACCGAAGATCAAGGCAGCAAGTAATACAGCACTGCACCTCATTGAACACAAGGATATTGGAGAAGGTGTAGTCAGCTACCTCGTATGTGGACGATCACCTATAGTTGTCACCCAATGATATTGGGGGGGAGGTGACCATTTGAAGCAGGGTGAGTCCCACTACAAGACCTGAAAGGATTAGAGTCCTATGAGTGGCAGCCAGCACACCCTTTTCCTATGCTTTGTGAGTATCCCTATCCTCCCTAGATGGATGGGAGAGGTACCACGCCCACATCCTGGCTGAAGGCATAGGACCAACCTGTGAGATATTGCCCAGTCGGACAGCAAGAAGTCACTGGGTAGGAAGGGGGGATGGAGGTACTAAGGTGGGAAGGAAGTTAATGAGACTTGTTTTGGTTTGCACCAAGCTAATTATAAGGACTGTGCAGTGCATGGAGTGCTGCCAGCTATGGACGGAAGGGACTGAACTTGACTCCTAGGAGGCAGTTCCTGCCCTAGCCCTTTGTGAGCACACTTACAACCTGTTGTCAGTTTTATGAGGACAATTTAGGCAGGCATCACCTGAGCAGTATTGGTGGGAAGTTAGGAACAATTTATAGTACTGGCTACTTTGGACAGGCAGTTAAACAGGTCTAGCATAATGAGAGCCCTACTCCTTTTTGTCTAGATCACCATTAGCAGGGGCTGAGACTATAGGGACCAGCAGTATGAGAACACCTGGATAATGACTTTGGTTCTGGCACAGACAAAAGAGCTAAGCAATTAGTCAAAAATTGCTATGAAAATTAGGCCAATAAGGTAACACAGTCAGGGATCATTACACAGGCAGTTAACAGTAGAGCAGTCAGATAGCATATACTGACATGTAATTTGTATAACTCAGTCTAGGAGATGAGAGTAGGGAGGGCTTCCCTGAGGTAGATTATAACCTGTTACCACTGGAGATGAAGCAATACCTCCCCTTTTAGCTGATAGGGTGAGACAGTTCACAGGGGGCGGAGCGAGTGAGCATTTAATGGGAGGAGGGAACGGGCTGGGTGGGTGGCCAAAAATTCAGCTCTCTCCTGCACCGGGACAGGGGGCCGGAGCTTCTAGTGAATTTGTCCTCCGGGAGGAGGCCCGCTCGAGCCCTCCAGTAGCCCACGGGACCTCAACTTGGCAATCAGGCATTTTTCTTGATTGCGCGAGGGGGGGACCTTTAGGAGTAGATCACCCTCACCTCCCCTCTGCATGGCGTCAGGCTGTAGAGTGAGGTTGGTGGGACAGCTCTCCTTTTTAAGAGCAGAGCAAGAGCGTCACTAGTCGACCAGAAACCAATAGGGGAGTGCGCTTTTGGCACCAATTTTAAACAAAGAAACAGTGTCCTGGAATGAAGTTTTTCTGCAGTGGGTACTCGGTCACAGTTTCAAACACTTTCAAGTGCACCCTCATCCACCCTCCTTTCGGTAGTCCCTGATGCTGCAGCCCTTTCTTTCAAGTTCTTATGGCAGGTAGGACAGAGTAGAAAACGATAACTGGCAGTAATTGTCTGAAAAATTGAGCTCTCTCCTGCACTGGGGCAGGGGCCAGAAGCTTCTCTAGTGAAATTGTTCACTGAGGAGGCCCGCCAGAGCTCCAGTAGCCCACGGCACCTCAACTCAGCAATCGGATGTTTTTCTTGATTGTGCGAGGGGGTGACCTTTAGGAGCAGGTCAACCTTGCCTCCCCTCTGCATGGCATCAGGCTGTAGAGCCCATCCTATTTTTACACAGCTGTGTTTCCAGACAGATACTACAGTAGTGATCAGCATAATGTTGTTTCTGCTGTGATGCAGGTCAGCAGATCAAGTCAGAATGGACACATCTGACAATTACCAGGACAAAAGGAAAACAAAAGTTCCTTTTGTTCTGGTAATTTCTCGGTAACTGTTTTTTTTCCATGACTCGCTGCATCACTCGACAAAGCAAAAACAGCATGACACTGGTAAGCACTGTAGAAGCCGAATGTAAACTGTTATTCTGGGATCAGACAGACACAAGATTCTCAAGTACTGTGGAGTCAGAGAAATAATATTGCTTTTTAAATAAGGCAGACAAAAAATATTCTATTCTAAGAATAGGTGATGACCTTTGTAAGTGATTCTGCCAACAATAATGGTGAGTTTGTGAGTGGACAAGTAAGACAGAATGAGAAATGTTATGGTATACTACAATAAGATTTTATAGTTCTTAGAGTCCAAGTTCTATGATTAAAAGAAATGGAATAATGAACCCCCTCCTAAATCCATGTTATTGGGGCAGAGCAGTGTATTCCCTTCCAAATAGGAATTAGGTTGTTTGGCTACAATTCTTTACAGAATTATGTTAAAAGAGTTAAGTATTTACAATGGATGACAATCATCCAAAGAATGTACATTAGCTTTCTTGGATATGGGCAAACCAGTGCTCACTTCCAAGCCTTTGGAGATTTTGGTGTAGCTAATGAGATGTTGAAAATGACACCTTATGGAACAGCAATCTGAGGAGCAATAAGCTTTTAAAACGAGCATCAAGACCCACTCTGGCATCATCCCTTTTAGACAGAAGAGTAAAAATTAGTTTTAATGCTTTTTAAGCAGACATCCTCAAAGTAAAAATGTGGATGAAAAGGAAATGTAGAGCTTTTACTATTAAGAAAAACAATTTATTACTAGATTGATTCAAAGACTTAAAAAAGTCAAAGCAGAAAGATCAGTAAATTTATTGTTTAATAAGTTAGCAATCTCACAAGGATCACTTATTTCTTACTCAACAGTAATTACCTTTTAATAAAACTTGCAGGTTTGTGATTAGTCAGCAAATTACTTTTATCCCAGAACTGCTTTGAATCTCCCAATCATCAATCTTACTTTTGATAAAGTTGGCCTTAGAAGACCTGATTAAGTGTTTACAAGTTTATACCAGTAACAGGACTGATTTCTCAACAATGGCTGTGAGAGGCAACCAGCAAGGTAAGCAACTTTGTTTTTGTTTTGTTTTTGTTTTTGTTGAATTTTGTTGACCCGGTAAGCCCACTGGGCCTAGAAGTCCCTTTTTCAGGGCGCACCGGGGGGGGATACAGATGGTAAGCAATTGAATTTGAACCAGATTAAGCTGTTGGTGGTATTTTAGTGAATGAGGAAAATTTGGCCAGGACACCGGGGAAATTCCCCTGCTCTGTTGCTGCATTGCCATCAGTAGGGGGACTGGCCATTGTCAGGATGGTCACTCCGAGTGGAACGCCGAAGGGGGAAGATGTTTGCCTGGTGGGAGAGCTGGCCTCTGCTCCCACTGATGGCAATATGGAGGCTGTTTCTCCTAGTGTTATGGATATGGACTCTGATACTCAATTTCAGGATGCATCGTTTGTTTGGGATGATTCGGTTCCTTTTGCTGGACAACAAGAAGTTAAGTCGACTATTTTACTTAAACCTGATACAGCATATGGATTTGATCCTACAGAGGAAGGGTCTGCATTTACACCAGTATCGGTGAATCTTGGTGGCAGTTGGAGTCTTCTACTCATTTCCCCAGCAGGCAGCGCGCTGCTCCTGCCATAACTACGCTGAACTTTTCAGGAGTGTTTCCATGGAGCGTGGAGTTATTGACTTCTGACATGAATAATCTGGACTTTGCTGATGCTGTCTTAGTTACAACTAATGTGGTCTCTGTACTTCCCGCTGAAACTTTACGGAATTTAGAGATACGTCCCCAAATTGAACAAATTTCTGTTTCTGCTGTAGCAGGCATTTTACAACAGTCTTGCTTACCGGAATGCAGTGTGCAGTGTCAAGCGTCTACAGAGCTTTTGTCAGATATGCTCTCACAAGAAAAGCAACGCTTTGACAGCAATGTTTCCACTCCTGTCACACTTCTGCCTGCTGTACCAGACTCTGAAGGCCCTGAGGGGTACGGTCGCATACCAGATTCTTCTTCTCGCTGCTTCGGTGTTTCTGACACTACAGCTGCTTCCCACACAGGCTGGCAGTAAAATCAATCTTGTGCTTGCAGTGCCTACAGCCTGAAAAAGCCATTGTCTGCTTTAAAAGAAAAAAGCTCTTGCTCTTTCATACAACAAACATTTCCTTTGGGGTTTCACTCCACTGCCTTCACCCAGAACGAGTCTGCACCATTAAGTAAAGCAGCTGGGTTTGTTTTGAAAAGCCCTATTACTGTAGAAACTCAAGGAAAGCCTGTTATTATCTATCAGTCATCTGCTATTTCCCAAATTGGGGCAACTGAATTTTCCTTTTCTGATAAGCCTGTTTGTCAACAGCCAAAACTAAAGATTATGCAACCTGCTGCAGAAGTTTCTTCCTCTCTCATTAGTAATGTGACTCAGGAGTCCTGGTCTCCAGACAAAGCTCTTCTGGGGGCTGGCTGGATGCAGGCTCCAGCAGGTGTTTGGAAGCCTGATCCGGTCTGGGATACTGATTTTTCCCTTTCGCAGCACTCCCCTGAGTGGAAGCCAGTTTCCCAGCAGAAGGTTTCAACTGACAGTTTAAAAATTGTAACTAAAGTGGCTGAGACCACGCGACCTCCTTCTGCTATTGAACCTCCTGTGGCTCAGGCTCAGTACCTCCACTACAAAATAGACTTTCCTCTTCAGGTGAATGGTTCCAGAAACAGAGTCCTCTTTACCAAAACCCCCATATCAGAAGCCACTTATGTCTGATCTATTTTCCTCCTCAAAGAGGGAAGCAGCACCTCGATGGAATGCAGTCCGTATACGTTATAAAGGGGGTTTGGAGAAAAGGCCGGACAGATATTTTGTGGGGAAAACTCTGCTGAAAGATTCTTTGCATTTTACTCCTCATGATGTTTATGCTTTTATTAACATTTCTGGAGAAGATAACTTTGATATAAGTTTTCAGACACCTCATGTTTTGGACTTATTTCGGGATCGATATGGTCAGGTGAAGTTTTCTCCCACATGGACCCCCTTTTTGGTTATACCTCTCTCTAAGCCATTAATTAAATATGTTACAGTTATGTTTAGAAATGAGAGGGTCCATGTGGAGGATATCACCTTCTAGTTATCACAAAAATGTGAGGTATTAAACAGCCTGGAACCTATTTTAGATTCCGAATGTTTTTGGACAGGGGGCTGGAAATACAAAGTTAAGCTGAGGCAATCTGAATCTGGGGTGGCACACATTTCAAATTCCTTTTGGTTGGGAAGAGATAGGGGGGTTTGTTTTTATGGAGGGCAGCCGCGTACTTGCTACAAATGTGGGTCTAGGACTCATCTTTCAAATGTTTGTGATCAGCTATGTTGTGAAAATTGCGGGGAAGTGGGGCATGTAATTATGCAATGTGTTAATAATTCCAGGTGTGATTTCTGTGAAGAGTCTGGCCATGGTTTTCGAGACTGTTCTTGGGCTGCTAAGAACAAGGCGTCTTGCATAAGCTCAGACCTTCTCATTCAGAAAACCCAGGATGCTGCAGCCCACCCCCACACCCCCCACCCCCACACCTCTTTCTCCCCACCACTGTTACCATCTCCATTCCTAATAAAAGCAAGAAGAGCCTGCAGGTGTGTATCGATATCACCCTCATTTCTTCCAGCAAACCGGACAAAGGTGTACAGCTTCTGGGCCCTGTTTCAGTGGAGAAAAAAAAACCTTGTATGGGTTCACCTGGCCCCTTGGATTTTCCTCCGGTATGTTACGCTGAGGAGGTATCTGGGGTTGCTGGGAAAGAATCTAAGGTTTCAGTTCCTGGGTCACCTTTGCCTAGACATAGATCTTCTAGGAATTTGCATCCCAAATCTCCCCCTTCTGCTTCCATCATTGAAACCAGCAATTCATATGTGGCCCTTTTTATCCCATGGGGGGACACTGAGATGGATTTGGGTGATTCAGACTCTCAAAAATCCTCTTTATCCACCCTGTCACAATCTGTGGATAATTATAAAGAGAAAAAAAAAAAGAGAAAAAAAATAAAGGGTTTGTTCATTTCTTTATAACTTACAATGAGGTTCTTCTGGGGTTCCTTTAACACTCACAGCTTGTTAAATACTGCTAAAAGGTAGGCTCTTTTTCATTATATACATGATCAGCATATATCTGTGTGTTTCTTACAGGAAACTTGGATGTACTCTGTGGAACAGTTAGCTTCCTTTAAGCGGGATTGGGTTTGGGGCCCTTCCTTTTGGTCCTTTGGAATGGACAGGGCAGGCGGCATAGGCATTGTATTTAATTCAGTTCTTTTACATTACATAATTTAATTGACCTCATACCAGGTAGAGTTTTGATATTGGACGGGAAATGGCATGGTACATGCTATCGTTTCATTAATATTTGTAGCCCTCAAACAAAGGCTGGTAGAGTGACCTGTTTTAAAACCATACAATCTTTCTTGGTAACCTCTGTTAAGATACTATCGGGAGGGGATTTTAACTGCACCATCACTAACTTGCCTAAACAGAACAAAAATATATATTGTGATTCACATGCGCTAGCCAACATTGTTAAATTAGCTGGTTTACTTAATTGTCTTTTCTTTTCTTCACATGGACCTCATTATTCCTTTAGAAAAGGGAAAATTTTTTCTTTAATAGATTATATGTTAGTTTCCCCTACTGTGCAGGCTCATTCTTTTGAAATGATTCCTTGTGAATTCTTGGATCATTCTGTTCTGCTATGTAGATTTCAGTTACCAGGTTTTTTTGAGCATAGGCAGGTCCGGTGGAAACTTAATAGTTCCATCCTAGGCTTACCCCATATACAGTTGGGGTGAACTATATCTTAAAAGCCAGATTGTCAGTGGCTTTCCTTTATTCTAATTTGGAGGGCTGGTGGTTGGAGACAAAGGCTGATTTACGGAATTGGTTTAAAAAACAAGGGGTTAAAACAAAAAATTATAATTTTTTGAAACACCTGTCACTTAGGCAGCAGCTTCAAAGACTCACTACAGTAGCATACACTTCACAGTGGGATTATTCTGATCAAATTGTTAAGTTACAGGAACAAATGAGGAATTTTCAGTATAACAGAGCTAAAACGTTGCAAGCTATACTAACTAACGGTATTAAAAAATTCCCTATGGGAGATCCCTTTGAAGCTTGTAAATCCTTGAGGGATTCCTCTAATATGGATTCACTAAAGAAGCCTGATTATTCTATGGCCATAACTGTTCCACAGTTACGAGAATTAATTATAAATCATTTTAGGTCTTTGGAACCTTCCCTTCCGATCTTTGATAAATCCATGCTTTCCTATTTAAGCGGTATTAACATTCCCTCTGACTTAACAGAAGCTTCTAAATTATTGGAACCCATCTCTCAGGAGGAAATCTTAAACGTTATACGGAATTTAAAGCCAAACATTTCGCCAGGAATGGATGGCTTATCTAATAATTTGTATAAAGCCTTTTCTATGGAGCTGGTTCAATGTCTTTTTATTTTATTTCAGTATTTTGTTAAGCATACTGTGTTTTTTCCATCATTTTCAGATGGATTAATAGTTTATTTATTTAAATCTGGGGATAAACACAACATTAAGAATTGGCGACCTATTACTCTTTTAAATTCAGATTATAAAATTTTTACCAGTATTTTGAACAATAGACTAAAGAACTATGCTAGGTTGGTGATTTCTCCCTTCCAATTTAGTGGGATACCAGACAGAAAGATTCAATCAGCACTAATGATTGTGCGTGATGTCATTGAACACCTCTCTGTGTCGGGCATTAGTAATTGTCTGGTTGTAGCAGATTTGGAAAAAGCATTTGATAGAGTACATTTACCTTTTCTGTTTTTAACTTTAGAGCATTATGGGGTTCCAGTGCAAATAGTTAATTTAATCAGAATGTTATATCAACATAATGCTGTTTTTCCCTTTTTGAAAGGTTGCACGGCCGAGAGTTTTTTTCTAAACACAGGAGTGCATTAGGGTTGTCCTCTCAGCCCTCTTCTCTATGTATTTTCATTGGACCCATTATTACAGTCCTTAATCACAGTTCAACGTTGGACTGGAAATTCAGGCACTTTACCCCAGGATCAACATCTCCTATTACAGGCCTATGCTGATGATTTAATTTTGTACTTTTCTGACCAGACTTCAGTGCATATTTTTTTAGAGGCTTTTGATGATTTTTCAAAAGTGTCTAATGCCAAATTAAATTTGCAAAAAACAAAGGGTTGTTTATGGGGGCTGTGGGCCCAGTTGAGGTCTTACAGGAGGGCATCCATATTACGCGAACCCCCATTAAAATTTTGGGTGTCATGTTTGGTCCTCAGAATATGCCGGTTGACAATTGGGAATCGGCTCTTCAGGTTGTGGAAAATAAGGTAAATAGATGGAAGAAGTGGAAACTTTCAAAACTAAAATGCATACATGTGATTAAGCAATTTCTTTTGCCCTGTTTGCAGTACACAGCTATGATTTTCCCACTTCCTGTTAATCTAGAGACAAGGGTTTATTGTTTATTTTTCAAATGCTTTGGGGTAACCATTTAAATCCGGTGAAGAGAGTTTATACTTATTTGAATATCAAATCAGGAGGACTTGGGATGGTGGACCCTGTTGTCTTTTTACATTCACTATTTCTTATGTGTACAGTTAAAAGTGGTTTAAGCTCAGCAAAAGGGATAGGGGGAAAATGGATTTCGCGATCACTGGACAAATACTTTATGAATTGGCATGTCTTGGCCCCTAATGTCCATCTTCCTCAATATTTTCGGCCAGCTGCCAGAAATTGTACAGATGGGGAATTTCAAAAGAGATGATTTTGAAAAATAAGATGAAGGGCTTTTGCCAATTAATAATGACCAATTTGTACCCTCAAGATCCTTCTTTTAAGAATTGTCCTACAGCCCTCAATTCTAAGGTCTTGGCCCAGTTGAATAGTTCCAGATTGCCTCATACACAATGGGAAACGCAGTGGTTGATTTTTTTATGGTCGTTTGAACGTTTGGGGTAATGCCAAATATAAGGCAATTGAAGAAAGGAATTGCCCCTATTTAGATTGCATAAATAAGGAGGAGACTATGGAGCATTTTTTCTTCAGTGTTCTTATTCCACAGGTTTGTGGTCTTATTTGGCAAACTTATGGGGCTTTAAATGGCTTACTTTTCTTTCATATGATGTTTTGATTCTAGGATGTTATCCAGCAAGCTTTTCTCATTTTCACGAAGGGACATTGTCTTTATTTTTTTGTTGTTGCTTACGTTTTTACTTATGGCAAGCTAGATGCCAATGGGTAATATACCAAAGAAAAATGTCTTATATTAGTTTTAGTATATTAGTTACTAATGAACTTTCAAAAATATATTCTCAGGAAGCAAAGCGGTTAGCTCCTGCTACACTCCTGAAGTGGTGGAAAGGTTTTCTTCATTTTATTAAGCTTAAGTAATGTATTGTTCTTTTGTTTATTTTGTATTTTTATCCAAACAGTTTGTATTTCTATTTTCTGATTAGTTCTTAAGTTTACTGTGTTGCTTTCTTATGTTTATTATTTCAATAAAAACTCCCCTACTCTTTTCGATAAGTGCCATGGGATCTTTAACATCCATCTGAACTACCACCAATCCAGGCAGATGGGACCTTGGTTTAACATCTCATCTGAAAGATGGCACCTCAGAAGTGCAGCACCCCTCTCATGCTGCACTACAGTGTCAGTATTGGGATATTAACCCAAGTGTCAGATGTGGGAACTGAACCCACAGCACTCTGATTTCCCGGCAGAGATAGCTCAGTTAAGGATCCAATTAGGGAGAAGACACCACTATTAAATTCAACATCTACTGTATTCCTAGCAACTGAACTCTAGCATTGTTGGCCATAACTTTAAAAAAACTGACCTTGGTTAAATGACAGAATCAACTAAAGATTAGCTGACGGACATAAAAAAGTGACAAAAAATATGGGTAACATAAAAGTGTCTGTGATGGAATCCACCAAAGCATGCATAAAATGTGTTAGTAAGGTAACAAAGAAACATAGAATTTGATGGCAGATAAGGACAGTTTGGCCCATCCAGTCTGCTCATTTCTGCCTACCTACACTATTACCACAGACCATGCCCAATCTTTAGCTCTTTTCCCTCCTCCCCCCTTCCTTTCCACTATGATTCCCTTATGCTTATCCCAGGTATTCCTGATTGCCACCACTGTTTTCTCCCCCACTGCTACCTCCACTGAAAGACTGTTCCAGGAATCCATCACTCTTTCTGCAAAGAAGTGCCTTCTTCACATCTCAACTGAATCTACCTCCTCCAGCTTTATAGCATGTCCCCTTGTTCTTCAGCACCGTTTCTTCCCAAATATATGTTCTCCTGTACATTATTTACCCTTGTGAGGTATTCAAAGGTCTCTATCATATCCCACCCTCCACAGAGTGTGTACATTTGAGGTCCTATAGCCTCTCCTCATAGGGGCTTTGAAGCAGACCCTGCACCATTTTAACTACCCTCATTTGGACATCTTCCACTCTGTCTATGCCATTCTGGGGATGTGGTCTCCAGAACTGGACACAGTACTCTAGGTGGGGTTTTACCAGCAATCTACACAGAGGCAACACCACTTCCATATTTCTGCTGGTGATACACCTATGTATGCATCCCAGCATCCTACTAGCCCTCCTGACTGCCTTGTCACACTGCTCAGACATGTTTAAGTCATCTGATATGATTACTCCCAGGTCTCTTTCCTACTTGCTAGCTGTTAATACCACTCCACCCATTTTGTACTCCTCCCTGGGTTTCTGTGCCTTAAGTGCATTATTTTGCACTTTTTTGCATTGAAGCCCAGCTGCCATACTCTTGACAATGTCTCTAGTTTTTTCAGGTCTCTGTTCATCCTCTCCATCACCATTGGAGTGTCTACCTTATTGCAGATTTTGATGTCATCCACAAACAAGGAACCTTCCCTTACAGCTTCTCTGCAATATCACTTTTAAAGATATTAAAGAGGATCATTCCCAGCACTGATCCCTTAGGCATCCCACTGGTCACCCTCCCTTCCTCAAAGTGACTCTTTTTACAACCACCCTCTATCACCTGTCCTCTAACCAATTTCTTATCCATTTTACCACCTTTGGATTCACTCCTAAGCTACCCAGCTTGCTTACTAGTCTCCTATGGGGAACAGTGTTGAAAACCTTACTGAAATCTATTGAAATCTAGGTAGGCCATGTCACCACTCCACCCTGATCTAAATCAATTGTCACCACCTCAAAAGAAATTTATCAAAGATGCCTGACATGACCTCCCCCATGAAACCGTGTTGTCTAGGTTCTTATAACACCCTAGGTTCAAATTATTTCTCAATCCTTTCCTTCAGCAGTGATTCCATTAACTTTCCCACCGCAGACGTCTGACTGACTAGTCTGTAATTACCACCCTCCACCCAGCTACCACTTTTGTGTAGTGGGACTACATCCGCCCTTGTCCAGTCCTCCGGAACCACTCCTGTTTCCAGTGAGCTATTAAATAAAACTGTCAGAGATGCTGCCAGTATTTCTCTGAGCTCCCAAAATACCATTGGATGCATCCCATCTAGCCTAATGGCTTTGTCTACCTTCGGGTTAGCAAGCCCTTCAGGACTCTCACCTCCAAAGAAGGATTAGTGTCCCCACCCCCCAAAGCTTAGGTTACTTTTTGTGGCCCCTCCCCTTCTCCTTCAGCTGTGAACACTTAACAAAAGTATTTGTTTAGGACATCTGCCTTTTTTCTTGTCCCCCTCTGCACAGCCTCCCCCCTTCCTTTTTAGCCTTACAATCCAACCCCTGGTCTTCATCTATTCACTTACATACCTAAAAAGTGTCTTGTCCCCTTTGTTTACCTCCTGGGCAATTATCTCTTCAGTTTGTGCCATTTTGCTCCTTACTGCTTTCCCTGCTCCCCTTTGTATCCCGATACAGTTCCCTATCCTTGTCCCTCTGAATTTCCTTATACCATCTCAGTGCTACCCTTTTATCCTTTACCTTTCAGCCTCCTCTTTCGAGAACCATAGTGGTCTCTTTTTCCTCTTACTTTTCTCACTTGTTTGACACAGAGGTTTATTGCCTTTACTATGCTTCCTTATATCTTTGCCAACCACTCCTCCACCCCATCCAGGCCATTCACCCCTACCAGGTTGTCCCTGAGGTATTCACCCACATTTATAAAATCTGCCCTCCTGAAGTCCAGCACTCTCACCCTTGTGTGGTTCAGTTCTGCAGCTGTCTGTATATCAAACCTCACTGTACAGTAATCACTGGTCCCTAAGTGGACACCACATTGATGTCTGCAACACTGTCCCAGTTAGTGAGTACCATGTCCAGTATTGCCCAATAGGGGTGGGCAAAAGTTATGAATTCAGCTTTCGTGGAACTTCCATGAATTTTGGAAATTTTGTGGAAATTTCAGAACTTTCGCCATTGTCAAAACTGGGATTTTCCATGGATTTTCACCAGATTCCGCTGAATTTTTTTGTGAACTGCAGAACAATGCATATAAACTGCAGAATTTATTCTATCCACAGTTTAATGAACTGTCAGTGTACGAGAGCATGCTTGTACAACTATGCGGTCATTCACTGATAGTTCAGTGGGCCACTGGTAGTGGAGGAGAGAGGAGGGATGCGCTGGTGGCACACTCAGGGGCAGTGTGAGGGGATGGGGTGGTGGCGAATGAACTATCAGGGTTGGGGGTCCACTAGACACCAGGAAATTGGGATTACTTTTTTTATAAGGGATTCGGGTTGGGGGGTCCACTAGGCACCAGGGAATACTGGAAATAGAGGGGGATGAGTAAGTGGAATGCCAGCTGTTTTTTTTTTGTGGATTAAGGGAATCCAGGATAGGGAGGGGGTCCACTAGACATTAGGGAAATAAAACAGTTTTGGGGGCCACTATTTGGTGGGTGGGGGAGCCACTAGACACCAGGGAGGGGTCAGAGATTTTTATTTCTTCTTTACCAGGACCCATGGGTTGCAATCCCCAGGCCAGAGCAGTGGGAACCACTAGACACCAGGGATCAGGTTTTTTTTACTTGGGATGCACGATCAGTGGGTGAAGGGCCACTGGATACCAGCAGGGTCTGAGGGAGGGATTGGAGGTTTTTTAAATTTATTTATTTACTGGGATCCCTGATCAGCGGGGGGGGGGGATTAATGAATTAAACTGCAGTTAAAAAAAGCCTCAGAACTGACCACTGGCAGTAATCCATTCTGCTGATTTTTTTAACCCACAGTTTAATAAATTAACCCTCAGTCTGTATATTTATTCCACAGATTTAAGGCAGAATTTTGCACGAAAGTTGTGAAAATGATTTCCGAACATTCGCAGAAATTTTGCCGGTGGAATTTTTTTCCGCACACCCCTATTGCCCAATCTTGAGTGGGTTAACTAACTAGTTGCCTGAGGAATGTCCCCTGCAGAGAGTCTGGGATGTCTCTGCTTCTAGCAGGAGCCAGTACTGGGTGGCTCAAATCTACATCTGGCAGGATGAAGTCCCCCAACAGCAGCACCTCCCCCTTTTCTGCAATCTTGCCAGTGACTTCCACAAGTACCTTATCTAATTCCTCTCCCTGTGCTGGAGGTCAGCAGAACACTCCAGTGTGAACAGTGGCTTCATTTCCTGTCTCCAGGGTGATCCACAGTACCTCTGCCTCCCCTTTTATTCCATCTATCTCCATTGCTTTTATGATTTCCCTCATATAAAGCTCCACACCACCTCCTTTCCTTCAAGCTCAGTCCTTCCCAAACCGAGTATAGCCCAGTATGAGTAGAGAAGCAAAGGAAACCTTTCTGGCTAGACAGCTGAAAGATGCAGTCTAGGACAAGAGGAGAGCTATTAGAGTATAAAAGGGACCAAAATGAGACCAACAGGGTGGTGAAAAAGGAAAAACTTGAGAAAACTATGGAACTCATTAGGAAGTAAAAGTGGATACAGAATTAAAGATGAGTTCCAGAATAATAATTAACATTTCTCCAAGTATGAAGGGAAAAACAATAAGCAACAGATAGCATAGAAATGATGACGAAAGATGGAGAAAGTACGGAGAAAGATACAAAAAGAGGCAATCATTAAATGAGTACTTCAGTTATGTGTTCATGATGAAGGTGACAGGACCAGTTCCAGACAGCCAGATAACATTTAAAGCTACCATGATCCACAAGTTAGGGAAAGAAAATCTACTCAAGGAACGAGTGCTGATGTGGCTACAGAAGCTAGACATAAACAAGTTGCCAGGGTCAACCAGGCTGCACAAAAGGGAGCTGAGGTAGACTAAACTGACCCTGATGAATCTATTCAATTAGTCTGTGGTAACAGATGAAGTGCACTTGGGCTGGAGGGTGACAAACATGGTCCCCCTACACAAGGGTGGGTAATTACAAGCCAGTGAGCCTTACATCAATATTAGACAAGATACAGGAGACAATGATAAAATAACAGATATTTAAATTCCTAGAGGATAAAAGGTCTACGGACAAAAATCTACATGGTCTCAAGAGAACCAGGTCATTTCAAACAACCTTGACTGATTTTTTTTGTCTTGTGACATAGATGAAGAACAGGCAGTCAATATTTTGTATGTGGATTTCAGCAAGACCTTCAATTTGGTGCTGCATAGGGCACTAGTAACTAAGGTGGGACACTTAAGACTAGGGTAAGGACTGATTAGGTAGACTGGGAACTGGTCGACATACACAGTAAGACTCAGAGAGCAGTCCTAAATAGAAAGTTCTCTGATGTCAGGGTGTCTTTAGTGGAGTGGTTGCCACAAGGGTCTGTCCTGGGGCCAGTACTTTTAGCATCTTGTGACACAGTAGTGAACCGGGCAGCTTCTCGGGGAACATACTCATAGAAACATAGAAACATAGACTTTGACGGCAGATAAGGACCACTTGGCCCACCCAGTCTGCCCATTTCCCTTCCTATTGGATAAGCTGCAGATTCTAGTTAACCAACAGCCTACTTCCTGCAACCCCCCCACTACAATTGCCTTATGTCTGTCCCATGCATGTTTGAATTCCCCCACTGTTTTAGACCCAACAACCTCCCCAGGAAGGCGGTTCCATGCATCCATCACTCTCTCTGTGAAAAAACAGTCCTCACATTACCCCTGAGCCATCCCCCCTCTATCTTTAAATTGTGCCCCCTTACTCTTACACATCTCTTTTTCTGAAAGATGCTACCCTCCTGGACTTTGTTGATTCCCTTGAGGTACTTAAAAGTTTCTATCATGTCCCCCCTGTCCCTCCTTTCATCAAGGGTAAACATATTAAGCTCTCTCAGTCTCTCTTCATATGGTTTCTGATGCAGATCCTGCACCATTTTAGTTGCCCTTTTCTGGACTGCTTCCATCCTGTCTATGTCCTTGCATAGATGGGATATCCAAAACTGCACACAGTATTCCAGATGGGGTCTCACCAACTGTCTGTACAGAAGGATAACCACTTCCCTTTTTCTACTTGTGATGCCCTGTCCTATGCATCCCAGTATCCGCCTGGCTCTCCTTACTGACTTCTCACATTGCTTACCCACCTTTAGGTCATTTGATATGACTACCCCCAAGTCCCTTTCCATTTTTTGTTGTTGTTAGTAGCTCCCCTGCTATTGTGTACTCTTCTCCTGGGTTTTTGTTTCCCAGGTGCATTACTTTGCACTTCTTTGCATTGAATCTAAGTTGCCATATGTCTGACCATTCCTCCAACCTTTCCAAGTCCCTTCTCATCCTTTCTACCCCCCCCATGTCTCAACTCTGTTACAGATCTTTGTGTCATCTGCAAAGAGGCATACCTTTCCCTCCAGATCTTCTGCAATGTCACCTATAAAGATGTTAAAGAGGACTGGACCCAGTACTGAGCCCTGAGGTACTCCACTAGTAACCCCCCGTTCTACTCAAAAAGAACAGTCCAGACACCAGTTTAAATCAAATAAAATGTGCTTTAATTTTCCAGCAACAGAAAAAAGAAACAACCATCTTGTATTCAGCTGAACAAAACTCTTGGAGATCAGTTTCTGTTTGTCTCTATCTAACTGAAACATAGAAAAAACCTCATTCTGCTTGTTCACCCTCCTCCCCTTTATTTGACTCAGGTGTTGCTTGTTAGCCCCCCCCGATAGCCAACAAGTTGAACATCCAGTGCATTGAGGTACAAAATGTGTTGCCTGTTACATTGTTGTGAAATGGTTTACAGGTGAAAGGAGTGTGATAGATGACACTCCATCACAAAAGGCCCTAGAATTCTGTGGCCCCAGAATTGTGAGCAGAACTTGCAACCCACCACAGAATATCTGCAGTGCCACATAATTCACTGTTCCTGGTGATTCTTTATTAATATTTGCAGGTTTTTCATAGCACCTGCTTCCTCCCCCCACCTTTTATAGCCCAAATCCTCTATGCTCAGCATGTGATGTTATCAATGACATCACATCATGCATTACCTAATGACAGGGCTGCATTCTGCCACAGAAATGAATAGTCATTTATTTACCACTGCTCCCACTACCTGAGGAAGTGGCACAGCACATCAGCTACTGTGATATTTGTGCAACCTCTACTACAGTCTAATAAAAGTTTCAGCCTTAAGTTATTACACTGGGACCAGCTTAAACAAACACTTGACAGCAGCATATACCTATTAACTGAATACCTTACTTCGTATTTGTGTCTTTAAGGTATAGGGAAGTCCTCTGAAATGAATAACTGGTAAAATGAATTAACCTGAACAGCATGGAACATCCTCGCACATGCGTGTTAGAAAATGCTCAGCGCCTGTGTAAACGGCCGTGGTGGTGAGCTCTGTTCTGATCACAATGCAGAAATGGTCACAGAGGTGAGATCTCTGCCAAAAGTCATCAGCACTGCTAAAAGGTGAGTGTTCCCATATTTAAAAAAAAAAATAAAATCTTGTCTGTGAGAGGGGGGAAAGTGGATCGAACGGGGCTTATTCCTGTTGGGGGAGGGACATAAGCAGTGCCACAGCAGTCATTAAGCGTGTGAATTATTTACAGCAGTGCTCAAGAAACATTCAGTGTTGTCTAGTTGATGCCCGTACACTATACAAGACAATGGATGGGCATCAGTTAAACAACAACATTGTATTAACTTTTCGAGGTTACCTGACAACTGTAAACCTCTCGAGCTTCACTCTCGAGGTTTACTTTGTTGTCATGGTAACCTCTCGAAGTGAATACAGCATTGTTGTTAACTGATGCCCATCCATTATCCTTTATTTGTTTAAACCTATTGAAAGAGCAGACCTGTTAAATGAATAATTGTGCTGTACACATTTTTGCCAGGATTATTGATCACACGTTATTATGGGTTGATAGAATTACTTAAAAGTTATGAAGAAACATGTGCAGGGCCAGCTGTTGGGTGACTCAAGTTTGGGGATGAGCTTGGGGATCTGGCTAGACAGTGCAAGACTGAGGGGGGCAGCGCTGTTGCACACCACTGCTCTGAACCTAGGAAAGTGTGACTTAGTGTTCTGCTACATGGGTGACACCTTGTGATGGGCCAGAGAGCCTTCCCTCACAAGGAGTTTATGTACATGTCATGGCTCTACAGGGGTGATGTAGTGCATTAGAAGAAGTGGCTTGGCATGCAGAATGAATCTTGAAATATCTCCATTATTATGTTTATTCCATTTCCAAAGGGACATGTGTGAATGAGTATACAATTTCACAATCACCAAAAGGAAAAATAATAAAAAAAAAATTGCATTACAGATTGCATACAAAGATATAATTGATATGCAGTGGGGACCTCATGAGTGGTGTAAGTAGCATGAGTATAGATGAATCATTTATCACAGAAGGTCCACTCTACGTATTTCATTTATGTGGTAGGATAGGACCTTAAGTGATAGAATTTTTTAGTGGTTTTAAAAAAATTATTTCTAAAGGTCTGTGGGTTTATTTTTTGAACTAGTGGTGCTGTGCGTTCCACCATCTCATTTTCCATAGCCATTGCCTTGGACTTGTCAGGATGACAAGCTGATACTGTGATGAGGCAGCTCATTGGTGCTGCAGAACTTTTGCAGAAATTACAAACCACCACTGCAGATGTTCTGTGGCAAATGGTAATCATGCCACAGAACTTGGTCCCAAATTGTTGCAAAAATATTGTTGCCTTGTCCATCACATACCCTCCCCCTCAGAGTCATGTCCATGGCATGCTCAGTAAAGGCCATCAGCAAGCCACCCTCCCAAGAAAGAATATCTGCATTACCATGTTGAGTACCTGCTCAATGATATACATCAAACAAGAAAGGCTGCAGCCCCAAATACCATCTAGGAACGTGGTATGGGATTAATATCCTGCATAGCATGTAACCTCTTGAGGCTGGTGTGCTCAGTGATAAAGGTGAACTTCCATCCCAACAGGTAGTAGTGAAGGGTGACTACCAACCACTTTACCGCTACTCTTTTTTCATCTTTTCCATTCTGAAAGTATTGTAATAACACTGCCCCCTGCTCCATCTCAATGTCTGTGTGCAAAATAAAGTGATAATTGAAGTCTGGACTTCATATGCTTGGCCCCTCATGCATCATATTTTTGATGGTCTGAAATACCATCTGACATGCAGTTGACCAACAGGCCTTATTCATGGCAGTTTTCTTGCTCAGGTCAATAAGCGGGGTAGCAAGGGTTGAGAACTCTAGAATGAACTGGTAGTAATAGCCTGCAAGTTCAAGAAAGAAACAAACCTGCTTCATAGTAATTGAGACTGGGCAGTCAGCTAGGGCCTTTACTTTGTCCATAACCAGGTATACGTGCCAGTTCTAACCATACACCTAAGGTATTTTTTTTCCTGCTGCTCTGGGGCACATTTCACAGCATTGGCCGTGAGACCTGCCTCCCTGAGCAATTGAAGTATCATGGCTATATCCTACATTCTCTGGAATGTGACCAGTGCACCATACAATTCAAAGGGGAGCACAGTAAACTGATATAGGCCAAACATGGTTACTAAAGCCATTTTCTCATGGGACTCGAGAGTTGATGGGATTTGCCAATACCCCTTCTTCAGGTCCAGCTTACTAATGTAATGAGTCTTTCCCAGTTGATACAAAAGTTTGTCCACCTTTGGCATAGGGTATGCATTGAATATTGAGGCAGCATTAACCTTCTGGAAGGTTATACAAAACTGGATGGTTCTTCCTGGATTTGGGACAAGCACAATAGGGCTAGAACATTCATTCTGGGATTCCTTAATGACTCATAACTGCAACATAGGCTGTATTTCCTCTTGTACACTGTCTCAGACTATTTACAGTAGTATGTATGGTTGCTAGGAGATCCAAACACCTTGGTCTGTGTCTATGTGGTACTGAATCACATGGGTTTTTCCTGGCTTTGAGGAGAATACATCCCCAACATTCTCTACCAGGCTCTAGGCGTCTTGCTTTTGGGTGTGGTTGAACCGGTTGTCCACTGGAACAGTGCTCGGTTTCTTTACAGTTTTAGGTCCTAAGTCCAGGGTTCCATCATCAATGTCCTCATCCATCTTTGGTGTTGGAGCCTCTTTAAGATCTTGTGGAGCAATGAGCAACACCTCCCTGTTTTTCCAAGTTTTTAACAAATTAACATAGTCGATTTATCTTTTTTTTTTTTTTGGTGCGGTTGTAAGACTTTGTAATCAACTGGCCCCACCTTTCTGAGGACATCATATGGTCCCTGCCATATAGGTAAGAGTTTAATCTCAGAGCTAGGCAACAGAAGGCATACTCTGTCACCAGTCTTGAACTCTTGTAACATGGCCTTTTGGTCACAGTGACCAGCTTGTTTTTGCTGTGCTTTCACTATATTTTCTTTTGGCAAATCTGCCAACTGTGCCCAATATTTCTCTCATTTGTAATACCTATAGAAGCATGTTAGATTGATTGTGTGCCTGTTCTTCCTACATCGCTTTTACAAGATCCAAAATCCCTTGAGATTGTCACCTGTACAACAACTCAAAAGGTCAGAATCCAGTGGATGACTGCAGCACCCCCCAAATGCTAAAAACTAAATAGGGTAACAATTTATCCCAGTTTTTTTTTTTACCTCAGTAAACACAAATTTAGATAGCATACCTATACAGCTGGCTCTGTGGCAGCAGGTGATAGGGGTTCGTCTGGCATGCTGGTGACCCAGGTTCATGCCTGAACTCAAAAAGACAGAAGCAGAGGCCAGTGGGAAGGGTTTTGAGCATCTATGGGATGCTTTCCTCACCGGGGGGAGGGTCAACCCTGTATCACTCTTGTACATCACCTGGTGGCTGGTTGTGGTGCTGCACCCTGCAGCGTGGGTGATCACGTGCCACAGGTGTATTCCTCCAGGATGCTATGATGTGCAGCTGGTTGGGGATGGGGGTGGGCAGGGAGAAAACAGGAAAATTCCCCTTGGTTGGCCAGATGATGGTGGCCAGTCCCCACTCCCACCACACAGCCCCAGGAGAGCCTGTGCTGATTCCTCTGTGCCCAAGTGATTTCTCCATGCCTACAGGCAAGTGCTCTCCTCCCCGGTGGCCATACCGGGGGTAGGGCCTCCCCATGAAGGAATACATTGGACAAACTGGGGGGATCATGGTTACAGATGGCGAGATGGCAGTGGGGGTGTTCGGAGGGGCTGGGCTGGTCCTAAGCAACCCGAAGGAGTGGCCAATCAAGGGGCCGGGGCACATAAACAGATAATACAAAAAAAAAGGAAAGCATACCTGCTAATGATTTAATGACCAGTATGCACTGATACCCGATGTACTTTTCATCAAAGATACCACCATACCAACCCCAATCCTTTCAAATGGGATGTCTATTATGGGCATAGAGATCAAAAAGGCCCTTTTTTTACTTCCGGAGGTCGCCGTCAGACACTCGGGGCTGGAAGCCTAACAGTCTACTACTTTCTTCCATTTATCTGGCCAGAAGAACAGGGCAAGTATAGATACCTCAGTTTTCTCCTTCCAAAATAACCCACAATAGGTATAGCATGGGCCAGCCTCAGTACCTTCCTTCTTGCTGACCTGGGAACCACCAGCTTGTAACATAAAGTTCCAATTTGTTTCTCAGTTTCTAGCCAGTAAAAAATATAATCTTTCAGTTCAAACTCTGGAAATTATTGTACTTTTTGTTCATCTACCACTTTACTATTTACCACAGCTACATCCTGGTAGGAATTCCTGTGCTCCTCATCAGCTCTTTGTTCAGAAATTATGATGGCTGTGTTTTGAAAAATGCCTGGTCTGACCTCCAGAAGGATCTCATCATTTCCAGTAGATGAGGATACCATGTCCTCATCTGAGTCGCCTGTAACCTTCCTTGAACCCAGGTCCTTGTGGTTCCCAACCACTACAACTTCAGGTAGAGTGGGCTTTACCCTCGCTCTCTTTTTCTGACCCCAGGACTTCTTACACCTCCCTTTTGGGCCACATACTTCAGAGGCAGTAAAGAGAAATACATGTTATAGTCCCTCTCTCTGTGGATTCTGGTGGGTACAAACATTTTCTTTATTGTTTAGCAAGAATTTATTAAACCCCTCCCAGTACTGGCCCAAGACTACTGATAAGGGTTAGGTTTTGGAAATCCCCCCCCCCCTTATTATTCTGCCCAGTTTCCAACATTTAACCATATTGGAGTGTAGGGAATTTACAGGTATCCTTAGGCACATAGGCAAAATGTATGGGATCTCCCCACTGACCCAGGCTGGTAGCAACCACAGATTATTTAACCAGTGTCTGTCTGTAGCCTGAATCCACCAGAGATGTAATTGTTTGCTTCACCATTTGCTCTGGTATTGTATACTGGTTTTTGACCTGGGACTTGTGTATGTGAGCAGTAGCTATGCATTCTGCAAAATCACAGTCCACTAAGTCACAAAACTTACTGACATGTTCAAGTTCAAGTTTATTGCAGGAAAGACTCTGTTGAGCAAGCTCATTCACAAGGAGGTCCTGAGGCACATACACATACAGTTCGCAATTACATAGACAGAAGATATAAAACATAGAACAACAAAGAAAAAAATATATATAATACAAGAGGTATACACAATAGAAGTCCTTATGCTACATATATATATATATATATATACAGTACATTCCAGCTTTAACCTTGTCCTAAATTATGCAACACATTTCAGCTTAATAAGTAGAGGGCCAGTTGGTACCTAGGAAGTTGAATTGGCATTGGGGGCCTAGTAGCACTTACATATGTCTTTTAATTTAGAGATAGCTAGTGTTTAGTAGGAGTTAATTGATACGATGCTGGTAGCTTCAGCATGGCTTATAGTTGGTTCCAAATGTTTGGGAAGGCATATGAGACAGCTGTTTGGCCAGCTGTGGTACGTGTCCTGGGAACATCGAGTAGGATAAGGTTGGATTTCCTTAAGGAGTAGGCGTTATTCGAGATGTGTATGAGAGACATTAAATAGACAGGCAGTTTGTGGAGTAGTAATTTGAGGGTCCAAATGCCAGCATGCAGGAGGCGTCTGGTGGCAAGAGAGGTCCACCCAACTGCTGCATAAAGATCACAGTGGAGGGTCCTGTACGCAGAGTTAGTAATGAAGCGAAGAGCACGGTGATAGAGTACGTCCAGTTTAGATAGGCTCAAGGTTGGGGAGGAGATAAAGATAATGTCTCCGTAGTCAAGCAAGGGAAGGAATGTTGCTTGGACAAGTCTTTTGAGGGTCGTGAGAGAAAAGAGGGTCCTATTTCCAAAGAAGAAACCCAAGTGTGCTTTAAGCCTCTTTGATAGATCCTCGATGTGGTCGTTGAAGGAAAACTTGTTGTCTATCCACATATCTAGATATTTAAATTTAGGTACGACTTCCAAGGTTTCACCTAGGGAGGTAACTATGAAGTTTTTAGGTGGGGTAGGTAGGGCACCAGACAAGGCAAGTCTCGAGAAAATCATTGTCTTGTTTTTTTTGGCATTTAAGAGAAGCTTGGCATTGATAAGGTTGCTTTCTAACTGGATAAAGTCAGCTTGGAGTGCTTCCCTGACTTCAGTTAAGGACGAGCCTGATGCGTAAAAAAACGTAACGTCCACAAAGAAATGTATGCTAGAGTTCTTTATGTGGGATATACACCACTTTACCACAATGAAAACATACAATGTTACTATCAAATCTATGAGCTGCATGACCTGCCCCCCATCTGGGTCACCAGACAGCAGGGTCTTTGGACGGGGGACATTGCTCAAGGCCCTAGCGTGTTACCTTTTTGAAGTGAAGGGGGAAGCAATATTTCACCACTTGACCATTTACCTATGCCCGCACATTTTTTCCCATCCCCCAACATCCTTTCTCCACTCTTCTGTTGGATCTTCTCCTCAACTCACCACCTGAGGTCTGTCATGGACTCTGCTCTTCTTAGCAACCTCATGTCTTTCTGTTTCCAGTTAAAATGTTCAGTGATTTTCACTGCTGCAGTCAAAGAAATCTGTTAAATGTTGGCTTACCCAATCACAGACCTGGTTCAGTACAATCAAATCCATAATCTCCTCTTTAGTACCTGTAGATTTAACTACTGAGTAACCAAGTCTTGTCATTTTTGTGCCACCGCTCTAGCTTGCATTCCAAGCTTAAAACTTTCTGACCTGTTCTAAGATAGCCAAATTTACCTGATCATAGTTACTGCTGATGGCATCAGTTAGGCTTCTATATGCAGCTTAGGCATCTCCAGTCAGGTACAGTGCAATGTGAGTAGCCAAACTTTCTCATGGCCAGGGTGGGGTACTGGCAACTCTCTCAGAAGTTATAATTTAGGCCTTAGGGTCTTCCTTGTGACCCATTTTTATTAGCATTGGGTAGGGTCATATGGATACATGATTCCCTCCAATCTGGAGCTCAGACACAAGGTTTCTGTACTTGCAACCCTTGCTTCATGAACTTCTGCTGTTGCAGATGTCTCTGCACCTTCTGTTGTGCTTGCAGGGCCTTCCAGTTCCTTTGGAACTGGACCTGTTGCACCAAATGTTGGTCTCACTGAGTTTGCAGTTGCACTAGCTGTTGATCTGTCTGAACCAGCTTTGGATCTCTCTGAGCCTGATGTAGTGCCAGCTGTTTGTTTCTCTGCACCAGCTGTTGTCCCTAAGTCTGACTATTTGCTGCTCTGTCAGCCAGTTTCAGGACTGTGTCTGAGTCTATCTTACCCCATTTAGATAAGAGGAAGTTTTACCCAACTACTAAAGCCAACCACCTGTGATAGGGTAGTGAACAGGATGACTTCTTGGGGAAGGTTCCATGTCGTGAGCAGAAATATTAAATTGTGACTCACAAAAGAGTGAGTTCAAATCGCCAATACAAAATTGGAGATCAGCACTAGAGTGACCATAGATAAAGTGATGGCACAGCACTAAAAATATGGGGGAGAGATCGAAACTTCATATTTATGAGGGGGGCTACGTCCCCTGCACCCCTCCTCAGCAAAGGGCAAGCCTGCCACACCCTTATCTGTAAATAACCAACTCCAGGGAAGTAGGACACTGGGGTAAATAGGCAAACACAGGAGGGGGAGCTACTCCATGGAGTAGTAGTCTGCAGGGGGAGAACATTTGGGGGAGCAACCTGTGGGCAGGGGTAAATGAAGTCGGGGATAAATAAAAATAATAAATAAATAGTTCCAACATTGCAACACCAACCAAAATAAAAACAAATGCCATACCAGTTCTGAACCCTGGACCACCACTATCTTAGACCATAGCCTTAACCACAATGCCAGAGGGACAGCTGGAATCTGCCCTCCCAAACAACCCCCTCTATCCTTCTTTTGCTAACTCACCCTTGGTATACAGTCCCTAGCCATCTTTTCCAGTCGCTGTTATTCCTCCTCACTATGTTCTTACACTCACTGTGGCAAGCTACTCAACTGCCAGTCCTTATTTGTAGACATAATTCTGTTATATATATAGAAACATAGAAACATAGACTTTGATGGCAGATAAGGACCGCTAGGCCCATCTAGTCTGCCCATTTCCCTACCTACAGGATAGGCCGCAGATCCTAGTTAACCAACAGCCTATATCTTCCTGCCCCCCACAAGAATTGCCTTATGTCTGTCCCATGCATTCTTGAATTCTCCCACAGTTTTAGACCCCACAACTTCCTCAGGAAGGCTGTTCCATGCATCCACTACCCTCTCTGTGAAATAATACTTCCTACATTGCCCCTGAACCGCCCTCCTTCTATCTTTAAATTGTGTCCCCTTGTTCTTGCAAGTCTCTTTTTCTGAAAGATGCTACCCTCTTGGACTTTGTTGATTCCCTTGAGGTACTTGAAAGTTTCTATCATGTCCCCCCTCTCCCTTCTTTCCTCAAGGGTATACATATTAAGCTCATTTAGTCTCTCCTCATACAGCTTCTCTTGCAGACCCTGCACCATTTTAGTTGCCCTCCTCTGGACTGCCTCTATCCTGTCTATGTCCTTGCGGAGATGGGGTCTCCAGAACTGGACACAGTATTCCAGATGGGGTCTCACCAACTGTCTGTACAGAGGGATAACAACTTCCTGTTTTCTGCTGCTGATGCCTCTCCCTACACATCCCAGTATACCCCCGCCCTCCCCACTGCCTTCTCACATTGCTTGCTAACCTTTAGGTCATCTGATATGATTACCCCAGGTCTCTTTCCTGTTTTGTTGTTGTTACTACCTCCCACCCATTGTGTATTCTTCCCCTGGGTTCTTGTTTCCCAGGTGCATTATTTTGCACTTTTTTGCACTGAATCCTAGCTGCCATACGTCTGACCATTCCTCCAACCTTGCCAAGTCCCTTTTCATCCTTTCCACGCCTCCTTGTGTATCAACCCTGTTGCAGATCTTTGTGTCATCTGCAAAAAAGGCATACTTTTCCTTCCAGTCCCTCTGCAATGTCACTGATGAAGACATTAAAAAGGACTGGACCCAATACTGAACCCTGCGGTACCCCACTAGTAACTGCCCTTTCTTCAGAGTGGACTCCATTTACATATATATATTTTTTGATGTAATTCTGTGTATATTTACATGCCACAAGAAGGCCAGTGTTAGTTTAAGGGGACATGGACTGGATTTTTTTAAATGTGTGACCTTCCTTTGACCTGAAGGACAGCTTGCTTGCCAGAAAACTGACAAGTTACTTTTGAAGGCTTGGGGATAGCTGATCAAAGGGTATTACCCTAAGTTAACTAACCAGAGAAAACAGAGATAATAAAATCAGCTTGTATAGTCAAAAACCTTACAGGATCTTCTTTGGAACTAATTGAAGGAAGCCAGTTCAAAAGCCCAGGATGTTTTAGCCAGGACTTCAGCAGCAAATGACCATTCTGACAGGATATTGTGAATTTTATCTTATGGGTTCCAACTGTCTAAAGGGACTACAAAAAAGCTTAAACTCTGAATGTCATATCCATGTTAATTATATGTCTCAGGATTGTGATATTCTTGGGATTTGGGGAAACAGTGGAATAGTGCCATCTCCTGGCAAAACAGAATAGTTGTTTTGGGGAATTAGACCAGTTCTTTAGAAATGGGAATAATTGATGACACTGCAAATTACAGAAAGCATTTAAAGCCAGAGCTCAGGGCATTTGAACACACTTTTCGTTTGGACTCCACCTGACACACAATAAGTCAAACTGCTGACACCTTTGGACCTCACGTCATATTCAAGAAGCCAAACTGCTGAGACCTGGTGGCTACCAATACACTTTTCATTTGGACTTTGCCTGACACACAAGGAACAAAACTGCTGCCAAGACTGACAAAACTGATCTTTCAATTATTGTTCTTGCTTCAAGTTTCTATAAATTTCAGGTAGGCTTCAGCTATCAGACATAGTGCATTTTCATGTAAATGTTCCAATTTTTTTCTATATTCTGTGACCAAATTAATGTTTTTTCTAGTTGTAACTGTATGTTTATTATTTATGTATTATAGTAAAACATTTTGGTTTTCTAAAGAAAATCTGCCTGAGTGAGATTTCTATAATTGTGTGTGAATTGTGGGACAGTATTAATAATCTGTGACAAGCTGTTATCCTACGGGGCTGTCTCCATCAGCAGCCAAATCAAGAAAGGAGTCTGTAAGGGATCTGGAAGGATAGGGAGAATATCAGAGTCTGCAGGAATTTTGAAACACACTGTTGCATGTCCTCTATGGAGAAGACTAAAGCAGTGTTTACACTGCTACCCCTGAAGAGAGTGTGATGCCTGGGTCTTCCCCTTTGTGTAATAGCCAAGGAGAGGTTCATATTTGGCTACAAGACTCGAGACTGGTATTGTGCCCTTTTCCAGAGTTTAGAGGGACACCCTGGGTCCTCATGGCAGAGATGCAGTTGTGACCTTGGTGAGCCATCTAAAGACATGAGGAGGGCAGCCCTGTCCCCTCATCGTGGATTGCACTTAAGGGTGGGCACTGTGAACTCAGTGGACCTGACCCCCAAGGAGTGAGCTCATGACATATTTGGTGTGCAGTGGTGGGATCCAATAGATCTGGTTGCATAGTGTTGCAATTTGAGAGATATTGGTGGCACAGGCTTAACAGTTGGATTTGAGCCCAGTGTATCAGATTGATAAACTGAAAGCAATCCACACACAATCAAGGCAGAGATTTGAAAAATAAATAATTGGGTTACAGTATAAAGTTCCCTACCTGTTTTCTTTGGTTTTTGTGTGAGCTACTGTAGTAATTGGGAGGCAGTATAGCACAGTAGTTTAAGGCTCTCAGCTGCAAATCTGTTGACATCCAGCAGACCAGACCTGGGATTGAATCCCACAGCTTCCACTTGCATGCTGTGTGACCCTGAGCAAATCACTTAACTTCCCTATGCTCCCAGGTCACACCTGTAAAATAGCTTTCAGCTTAATGTGCTACTCCTGGTTAAACAACTAAAAAAAATTGATAGAGAAGAAGATGGCGTCCAACTATAACAAATGCACTGCACACCATCTAAGGCAGTTGTGTCAGGAAAAAGGGTTCCCGTGCAAGGGGGTAAAACAAAAAGCACCTTGAGGAGGCTCTTGTGGCAGCTGATGAGCTAGCTAGCGGCTGTCCAGAACCTTGAGTCACTGCCAGTGACCAAAAAAAAACAGAGTCAGAGCATGGAGGTGCCAGAGTCCATTGCAGAGTCTAGTTCCAAGGAGGTACACAGCGTGACCAGAAGGAACCCAGAGCCACAGCCAAAGGGGAAGGTCACCACAGGGCTGGAGCTGGAAGGGGTCAGGCTGCAGCTGGAGTTGAGGAAGCTGGAGCTGGCATTTGAGCAGAAGAAGTTTGAGATGGAGTTGCAGGAAAAGCAGAGGCCAATGAAAGAGAAAGAAAGCTTCAGAGAGAGGCAAAGGAAAGATAAAAACAGCAGCAGAGGGAGTTTGAACTGGAAAAAATTTGACTCTAATGACCAACACCAGAGGAGGTAAGTAGCAGGGGTGAACCTGAAACTCCAGGGATGGGGTATAAATTAAATTCAAAATTAATAGTTGAATTTAAAGAGGGGGAGGATATGGATATATTTTGAATTCTTTTGAAAAGGTCTGTATTCAGGCAAAAATACCCAGGGAGTTCTGCAGCTTCCAACTATCCCCTCTATTTACTGGGAAAGGCCATGAGGCGCTAGGCCAAATGGACAATCAGGACTGTAGCGATTATGACAAACTTAAAACTGTTTTACTTAAAAAGAATGAACTAACTCCTGAAGCATACAGGGTTAAGTTCTATAAGATACAGAGAAGCCCTGACATGAGCTATAAGGAACTCACCACAAAGCAACGTCAGTTTTTGAAATGTTGGTGGAAGGGAGAAGAAGCAAATTCTGTGGAAAAAATTGAGGAGATTATGTTGCTAGAGCAGTTCTTTTGGGCTTGCCCAGCAGAGCTAAAAACCTGGTTAGAGGACCAAGACCCCAAAACAGCCCAGCAGGCTGCTGAGCTCTTGGATCATTATGCCAGGAGCAGACCTGCTCTTAAAGGAAATGGAGCGGGTGTGGCAGTGCAGAAAGGGAAAAGTGCACCTTCAGGGCAGCTAAAATCCATACTGTCTCCACAGAAAGGAAGAAGCCCCAAGTTACAATAAAGAGATTTCTCAGATAAAAGAAATGATGACTGTTGGTTTTGTAAACAGCCAGGGTATCTTGCTAGACAGTGTCCTAAAAAGGCACAGGGTGGACAAGGTAGTGCTCAAGTACAGTTGGGTGCACTGTGTATCCCTGAAAGCATGCCTATAAACATGAGGGAGCACATACACCTGGTTACTGTAAATGGGGTACAGACCTATGAGTTAAGGGACACAGTGGCATCTCTTACCTTAGTAAAAGGTAAGGTTTGGTTGGGCCTGAACAGCTTACACTGAGTCAGTTTGCAACGGTGAGGGGTTTCACTGGAGAGGAGAGAACTCTACCACAAGCTAGTGTTCTCCTGGACTGTGGTGAGACAGGAGAGAGGATGCAAAAGGTGGCAGTGGCAGACAACTCACCCTGGATGTGATTATAGGGAACAATCTCCAGAAGGGGGCAGTGTGTGCGGTTATCCGCAGTCAGATGCAAAAGGCTGATTATAATTCCCTGGACCCCATAGAAGCCCCTATGGAAAACAACAGCAGACTGGTTCCCCAGCCTGTGACTCCTGAAATGGAGAGTAGTGAAAGGGAGGTAGGACTTCCCCAAGAAGCAGTTCACAAAACAGTTACACAAGGTTACTCTGAGGAGGGAGGGGTAACCAATGGTCAGAAGGTTAGGGATTGCAGTGACCCTGAATGTCCTGACACTACAGCTATGGACTCAAGCTTCGGAACTGAAGGGGACATGTCCCATGCCGTGGGAAAGTATGAATAATTTGCAGCCGCTCACAGGACTGATCCTACTTTGAAGAGGCTGAGGGCTTGTGCAGAATTTGATGGGACACAGGGAGGTAACGTGAGACACAGAGTATTTTGGGACAATGAACTGTTGTATACACAGGACACAAGGACAGAGGGAGGAGTAATGGGCAGGCAGCTTGTCGTTCCACAGGGGTACTATGAGTGGTTGCTCAAGATCACTCATGATATCATCATGTCCGGATATCTGGGACTCATGCGCACCATGCAGCGATTAGCTCAGAATTTCTATTGGCCCTATTTCACCAAGCAGTTGAAGGAATATTACAAAACAACAAGGGATTTCAGTGCGCACTGGTGGGTGGTGCTGTGTGACAGGGCTCATATTAGGCCCTGTCCCATGTGTGTTATATATAAGGAAACCAGAAGCAAGGGTCTTATTACTATTTCTATCTATCTTTTCTAACTTTCTATTAGACTGCGCAGTCATTACTTCTACTGTATTAACTCCTAATTTTCTAATTTCTTACTTGCTGGGTTCCCTGCTACATAACACAGATATAGTGAAATGACGGCTAAGACAGGAAGCTATGACAGAGTGTGACATCAACCGACTGATGTAATCGATCATAGTGGTTGGCCTAGCAACAAAACTGGTCACATGCCTGGCAACCAGCAGATGTGGCTGTAATAATGCTGGTTGTGATGTCATACTAAATGAGGCATCATGCTCTCTGTATAATCTGATGTCCTGAACTGAATTACTCAGTCTGTGCCTGAGTCTGTCACAGTGTGTTCCTGAGTTTGTGTCTGTGTGGAGACTCACCTGCAGCCAGTGAGGAAAAGGACAGAGAGAGAGATCTTCAGCAGAGGACAGACTGTTTATTTCCAGCTGAAGAGATTCATCTGGGGACACTAGATGAGAGATGCTGCTATTTTCCGACTAGTTTATTTGTTTTTGTTTTGTGTACAATAAATTGCCACTTGTGGTTTTTCTACAACTTCTCCTCATGCTTCCTGACCTATAAGCCTCCAAAATATTTTGAGTTAGAGGTATCTGGTTTAGTCACAACTGGTGTTATTCTGAATCAGAAGCCACACCACATCCAGAAACCTCACCACATATGGTGTCAGAAGTTATTGGATTTAAGCCGTGCATACTCTAACTCCAAGAGTTTGTTCATGGGTTCCAGACTTGGAACCAAGGAAGCATAGCAGAAGAGCATGGATCCAGTAAAAGAAAGAGCTGGAATGACCACCAGGAGTATGACTGCAAAGCCACCAGATTTGGGAGAAGACACTAAAGCAATGCCAGAACCAAAAAGTTTGTCTGACTTTTTCAAATGGTGTATGATACAGCAAACAGAAGCCGAAAGGCAGAGAAGAATAGAGACAGAGAAGCAGAGAGAAAAAGACCGCCAACTATTAGAAGCTCAGAGAAGAGTAAAGGCAGAGCAAAGAGAGAAAAGAAGACAGACAGTTATTGCTGGCTGCCTTGCAAGCTGTTACAGGCGGAGGAACTAGTACAGCTCCCACAGATCAGCAAAACACAGATTGTTTGAAAGACATTAAAGTGACAATGTTGTGCCCCTCAGAAAGCTTGGAGGAAGAATCAGAGGATGACAATTCTCAGACACAGCTGGAGGAAGAGTCTATGGTGGAGCAGGACCTTCCACTGTTGCCTTAGCTCCCAGGTTACTATTTGCTGGAGGATGGAGATGCCAGCATAGATATGAGCAACACCCCAGATGAGACTGTGACTAAGGATAGTTTATTTAGGGTAATGACTCCAATCAAGAAAGATGAGGCATATATAAAGGCCGAAGGGACTTTTGCTTGTTGTATGCCATTTGTATCTAGTCACAGTAATGTTATTCAAGATAGTACTGACTGGGGTAGGCTTCAAGCTGTGGATACTGCTATTGGGAAAATAATGCAATATGTAAAAGTTAAAGAAGATGTACCTGTTAATGGTGGGGTGGGCGTGAGACAGTACTCATGGTATGACGTGCAAAGGGGTGTTCTTTACCATATGAAGCCCAATCCCTGCACCCAGAGAGTAGATGCCCAGGTAGTAGTGCCACAGACCTACAGGCAGCAGGTGATGAAGGTTGCACACTCCAGCACCTGTGGAAGGCACTTAGGAAGACGAGAGACACTGGCTAATTTGTTGCCGCATTCTTACTGGCCAGATGTGTACAGACAGGTTGCAGCCTACTGCAAGGTCTGTTCTGTCTGCCAGTCTGTGTTGGTAACTACCAGGTTGGCCCCAGAAAGATTGCCACAGAGCAGAAAAGGTGCCTGTCCACTCATTAGGAAGGTGGTGGTGGCATATCAAAGGGATAAAGCCAACTGGTGAAAGGAATGGAGACCCTGGAAAATGAAGGGTAACCTTTCTCCTCGGCTGGGTGGTGCATAAAAGTAAAAACACTTCTTAACTAAGGTTGAGAGGCTGTTGTGAAAATGGAACGACAAAGGTTTATGAAACTGGTTTATGGTTAATGGTGAAGAGTTCAAGGTAAAATATACTAAGTGTTTATTTGTATTTATAAGGAAATACCTACATAGGAATAAGTAGGTGGGAATGTTAATGGACCCTGCGTTGGGGTAACGTAACTGTTTACCCTCAGGTGTCTAAAACTGTAAAGGAGATAAAAGATATTGTGGGTTTAAGTATTTTTTATTTATTTAATTCTAGGATTACAAGTACCTTTGAGCCAAGGCTCTTTTACAAAGGTTCCACGTCAGATTGAGTATAGCACAACAAAGTTTCAACAGTACAAGGTACAACAGAAATGTAAGTGGTACAGTAGTAGGTTTGACAGTGATAACAGGTTAATCAGGGTAAGAGCAGTTTCGAGTGGTGGGTGTAGACAATTGTGGCAAGAACATGAACCGTAAATAACTTGCATGTTTAACAGCTATGCAATCAGATACAGGAGAGATGCATACATATTTGGTACAGCATTAACATTCAAGGTCATATGGGATCAACAGATACAGGACATGGTTAGGACATGGGGGGGTAATCTGCCGAGAGGCATTGCCAACATATACAGAAGTGCAGGCAAGGAGGTTTAGGGGGGAGAAAGGGTGGAGGGGGGAGAATTGGAAGTGCTTGTTGTGATGCCGGGGTAAGGACAGGGGTGGCAGTTAGGCTGGCAGGGCATGGCAATCACAGGTACTGGAGGCAGACAGAGAGAAATGGAGCCTATATTTGAAAGGACCAATCTTGGGGGTGAAGGAGATATCCATGCTGAGATTATTTAACCAGTATGGTGCCCTGTAGGCAAATGATCATTGGCCCAGTGAGGTACGGCACCTAGGAATCAGTAGCATTTGAGAGTCAGATCCCCTGGTATGGCGGAGGTTTCGACTAGGGCTGAAGAGGGCTTGGACACCAGGGGGAGCCGGACCCAGGGTTATCTTCTTTGCCATGATGCAGGTTTGATATTTAATCCAGTTTGATAGGTTCAGCCAGCCAGTTTGGGCATAGAGGTCGCAGGTGTGTGCAAGGCGATGAGCAGCAGTTATGAGTTGACATGCTTTGTTTAGAGTGGTTGTGATGCATCAAAGGGCTGGAGGGATGGCAGAGCCATAGATTAAGAGGCCATAGTCGATGAGAGAGACTACTGAGTTTAGGACAGCGATCCTGAGGGCCTCAGGGGTTAGGTTTGCCCTATGTCTGTAGAGGAGACCAAGTCATATGTTAGCCTCCTTGGCTACGCTGTCTACATGGGCTCCATAGGAAAGGTTATTGTCAAGAGATATTCCGAGGTATTTAAATGAGGGTACCTCTTCAATAGGTACTCCAAGGTAATTTGCAATGGTCAGTGGATGCTGCCTGCTCTTGTTATGTGTGTTAGTGAATATCATGTTTTTCGTTTTTTTATAGTTTAGGATGAGTTTTTGGTTGCAGAGCCAGTTCTCTACAGCTGTGAACCCGAGTTGGAGCTTATGCTGTAGGGATAGTGGGTCCTTATGGGTGGTGTGGATGACGGCATCATGGGTGTACAGGATGAGTGTTTTCTGGGTATGATATGGGGAGGTTATTTAGAAATAGACTGAAGAGAAGGGGCCCCAGTATGGATCCCTGGGGGACTCCAGAGTGGACTGGTAGTGCGTTGGAGAGGACACTTCCAATTTTCACTCTTTGTGATCTGTTCTCCAGGTAACTTTTGAACCAGGCTGTGCAGTCAGGAGACAGCCCAGCAATTTGTAGCTGGTCCAGGAGCAGGTGATGGTGAATGGTATCAAAGGCCTTAGTTAGGTCTATAAAGACAGAACCGGCTCTGTGGCCATTATCCGGGGAGCTGTGGATGGCTCCAGTGAATTCCAGGAGGGCTGTTGTGGTGCTGTGCCCTTTCCTGAAACCATGCTGCTGGGGTTACAGGATATTGTGATTGTCCAGATAATCTGTGAGCTGGTCAGCAACTATGTGTTCTATGGCCTTGGATAGTGGGGGCATTATGGAGATTGGTCGGTAGTTTCCAGAGTTGGTCCGATCTCCTGATTTATGTATTGGTGTAATGGTGGCTGATTTCCATCTGTCCGGGAACTGGCTCAGGCTGAGGGAGAGGTTGAAAATCTTAGTTAGCGGGCTAATCACCTCATCAACAATGAGGGACAGGAGTTTCGGGTCAAGGGTGTCCCCACTGTGTCGTGTTTTTGCAATACCATTTGCGATGTACTTCTGGGCTTCTTTCATCTTGACAGATTTGAAGTAGAAGGGAGGAAGTGTTGGGGGGGTGTAGTAGTAGCAGATTTAGCAGGGGAACTGGTTTCATTGAAGAAATCTGTGGGGAGCACACTGCTGAGGTCCATGAAGGCTGAGTTCAAGGTGTTGGCTATAGTGGTTGGGTCAAAGGTAATTTTCCCATCAGTGACTAGCATAGTAGGGGAGGATTTTGATTGTTTCCCGGTTACTTCTTTGATGTTATTCCAGAAGGCTTTACCATTACCCCAGATGTTGGTGACTGCTTCCTTGTAATAGGCACTTTTTTGCAGTCATACAGACCGTGTGCAGGCATTTCAGGCATGTTTGTAGTTCTGGATGTTAGCTTGAGTGCCAGATTCCTGGGCTAGGAGCCAGAGGTGGTCCCTTACTTTTAGTTGTGCCATTAGGTCGGTGGTGAGCCATGGACTAAAGCAGGCTTCGACTTTATGTATTTTAGAGGGGGCATAGGTGTCACAGGCAGCGTTAAAGATGGAAATGAAGAAATCCAGGGCTGAGCTGACATCAGATGCTCTAAAAATAGGAGACCCATCTTGTTGCCTGAGGAGCGATTTGAGTAGATGTAGCTTGCCACGGGGTAGGATTCTGCTGGAAGTGACTGCTGGGGTTGCAGAATTTGTTAGTCCATTCACAGATGACAGGGGAATGGTCACTGAATGAGTCAGGCAGGATGGAGATATTGGTTATCCGGGCGGAGTGGCTGGTAAGAACCCAGTCCAGGAGGGAGCTGGTACCTGTTCTATAGTTGTGTTGGGTTGGGGAGGTGACCAGTTGTGTGAGGTTTATGGAGGCAAGGGCATCCTTTAGGCTGCTGGTGTCAGAGGAGAGCCAGTTAATGTTAAAGTCACCAAGCATGATTAACTCAGATCCAGAGGGTTGTGTATGAGCGAAATCCAGTATGGCACTGACTCCTTTTGCTTGCTCTTTTGGTGGGATGTATACTGCTGCTACTGTGAGGACTTTTCTGTGTGCTCCTAGGTAGATATGAATGGGAAGGATCTGTGCAGTTGAGTCTGGGGGGGAGTCTAGGGGATGATCCATGAGGCCCTCCTTAAGGTAGATGGCACATCCCCTCCTTTTTTGGCCTTACGATCTAGCCTGAAGACATTGTAACCAGGTAGGGTGATTGCCTGGTCCAGGATTTTCAGTGATAGCCAGCTTTCCACAATAGCAATGACATCCCACAAGTAGTGGGTGGAACCTAAGGAAAGGGACCATACTTAGTACCAACATGTCTGGTGGGGATGGGTAGAGCAATTTGCTAACCCTGGTAAAGGTGCTACATGTTGCAGTTACATGTAGAGTGTGCAGGGCGAGACCCTGCATATATATCAAATGTTTCTTTAGAAGGTTAAAGGTAGGAGTTAGAGAAAGGAAAAACAACACTCCCCATGTGGATTTCCTCTTAAGCAAGGGGGTATATGTGATAGAGTCAGTAGGTGATCTATCACAGGTAAAATGCAGAAAAGAGAGTGAAGGTTTTGGAAACCTGTTTTAAAGAGAAAAATAAAACAGGTTCCCTCTTAGTCAGGTAGGTATATGTGACAGGGCTCATATTAGGCCCAGTCCCATGTGTGTTATATATAAGGAAACCAGAAGCAAGGATCCTATTACTATTTCTATCTATCTTTTCTAACTTTCCATTAGATTGTGCAGTCATTTTCTCTACTGTACTAACTCCTAATTTGCTAATTTTTTACTTGCTGGGTTCCCTGCTACTTAACACAGAGATAGTGAAATGATGGCTGAGACAGGCAGCCATGACGGAGTGTGACATGAGCAGACTGATGTAATCGATCATAGTGGTTGGCCTAGCAACAAAACTGGTCACATGCCAGGCAACCAGCAGCTATGGCTGTAATAATGCTGGTTGTGATGTCATACTAATTGAGGCATCATGCTGTCTGTATAATCTGATGTCCTGAACTGAACAAGTCAGTCTGTGCCTGAGTCTGTCACAGTGTGTGCCTGAGTTTGTGTCTGTATGGAGACTCACCTGTAGCCAGTGAGGAAAAGGAGAGAGAGATCTTCAGCAGAGGACAGGTTGCTTATTTCCTGCTGGAGAGATCCATCTGGAGACACTAGATGAGAAATGCTGATATTTTCCAACTTGTTTATTTGCTTTTGTTTTGTGTACAATAAATTGCCACTTGTGGTTTTTCTACAACTTCTCCTGGACTGCTCATGCTTCCTGACCTATAAGCCTCCAAAATATGTTATGTTAGAGGTATCTGGTTTAGTCATAACTGGTGCTATTCTGAGTCAGAAGCCACATCACATCCAGAAACCTCACCACATGCTGCAATAGTTGAAGGAATATTGCAGGTCTTGTCACCAGTGCCAACAAATAGGGAAGGCAGGTAGTAAAATCAAAGCTGCCCTAATTCCCTTGCCCATTGTGGAAGAACCGTTCCAGAGGGTAGAAATGGATATTGTGGGACCTTTGAGTACCACAAGCTGCTCTGGGAAGAGGTTTAACCTGACAGTGGTAGATTATGCCACCCAATATCCAGAGGAGGTTGCACTCTCCTCACTTAGGACAGGCAGAGTGGCAGACGCCTTGCTAGCAATATTTTCCCGTGTTGGGTTTCTGCATGAGATTATCACTGATCAAGGAGGTACCTTCATGTCAGACCTGTTGAAGCACCTTATCACCCACAAGCCAAGGGGCTGGTGGAAAGGTTTAATGGTACCCTAAAATCAATGCTCCAAGTGTTTGCTGAACAGCATGGGGGGGACTGTGAAAAATACCTTTCCCACCTGCTGTTCACATAGAGTGATATGCCCCAAGAGTGGACAGGGTTCTCCCCATTCAAACTCTTATATGGACGTAGGGTGCATAGGCCCCTAGACTTGATCTGGGAAGACTGGGAAGACAAGCACTACACACAGAGAACTCCCATAGTAGAAAATGTCCTAAAGTTTAGGGAAAAAACTGAAGGAGCTTATAGGAGCAGCATAAAGCAACCTGTCAGCCTCCCAGCAGAAGCAAAAGGTCTGGTATGACTGCAAAGCCAGAGCTCACTCATACAGTGTAGGTCAGGAAGTCATGGTCCTAATCCCAGTGCCAGAAGGACAAGTTGTAGGCCAAGTAGGTGGGACCATACAAGGTAGTCCGACAGGTAAATGACATGAACTACATTGTAGAACTGCCTGACAGGAGATATACTCATAAAATGTACCATGTCAACATGATGAAGCCATATGCAAACAGGGCTGACATGGTATTTGTGGTGTATAGTCCTGGGGAGGGGATGGATGAAGAAGACCCCCTATAGGACTTGCTAGAGGAAAGCAAGTGGGACTCCTCTGTGGAGGCAATCAAACTGTCGCCCCAGTTGACCCCAGAACAGTCCCAGGAATCGAAGGAGGTTTAAGCGGACTTTGCTCCTTTGTTTATGGCCAAGCCAGGACCTATCCCCTTAGCAACACACAATGTAGATACCGGAATGCAAGCACCCATTTCAACAGACAGCCATGCTAAAGGACATTAGGAGGGAGGTATAGGAAATGCTGGATTTAGGGGTAATCCAGAAATCCCACAGCCCCAGGGCCTCACCCATAGTCCTTGTTCTCATGTCAGGTCTTTTGTGTGGACTATCAAGGACTCAGCTCAGTAACGAAGTCTGATGTCCACCCAGTGCCATGGATGGACGAACTACTGGACAAGTTGGGAGGGGTGACATACTTTACCACCACTGACTTGACAAAAGGGTTCTGGCAGGTAGAGTTAACTGGCACAGCTAGGGAAAGGTCAGCCTTCATCACTCCAATAGGATTATTTGAGTTCTGGGTAATGCCTTTTGGAATGAAGAATGCCTCTGCCACCTTCCAGAGGTTGGTCAATCAGGAGTTACATGGCACTGAAGAGTACAATGTGGCATATCTGGATGATATTGCCATCTTCAGTACCAGTCAGTTGGAAGGAACACCTGTCCCATCTGAAGGAAGGGTTGGGCAGGATACAAAGGGCAGGGATCACAATCAAGGCTGAAAAGTGCCAGGTGGCCATGGCAGAGGTGGCATACCTAGGACATGTAGTGGGTCAGGGGCAGCTTTGTCCCAGTCAAGCAAAGATTGAGGTGATAGAGGAGTTGCCCAGGCCTGAAACCCAGAAGCAGGTTAGGAGTTTTCTAGGGACTGACTGGTACTATCAAAAATTTAACCGAGTTACACTACCCTGTCAGCTCCCCTATCTGGCCTGCTAAAGCAAAGAATGCCCTGAAAGGTAAAGTGGGAGCCAGCCTGTGAACTAGCCTTCACACGGATAAAAAAGGCACTATGCAGTGCCCCTGTGTTGGCCAGTCCAGATTACAGTAAACCATTTTTAGTCCAGACAGATGCCTCAGATGTGGGGATTAGTGCAGTCCTCAGTCAGACCTCTAATCAGGGAAAAGATCACCTAATAGTGTACCTTAGCAAAAAGTTACTTCCCAGGGAGCAAGCATATTCCACAGTTGAAAAGGAATACCTTGCGCTGGTATGGGTCATGAAGAAATTAGAACCATACCTCTATGGGAGGCACTTCAAGGTACAGACCAATCACAATCCCCTGGTGTGGCTAATTCAGATGGGAAAAACAAATGGTCATCTCTTAAGGTGGAGTATTGCCCTACAGGCCTACGATATGACCATTACCCATAGGGCCAGATCATCCAATGCCAACGCAGATGGACTATCTCGTTAGTTAAAACAGTAACTGAATTTGTGAAAACCTTACCACGCATTAAGCGGCGTGGTCCCACAAATTCAGTCTAGGAGAGAGGGCTGCCAGTCCTTATTTGTAGATATAATTCTGTTTTATATTTATTTATTTATTTATTTTATACTGACCCAGTAGGGCCAGGAGGCCAGGAGAGTTAGGGTTGGTTAGGGTGTTTAATGTTAAAGGGCAATTTTTGGAGGTGAATAACTTTGCGGTGGTTCAACTGAGTTGCATGAAATTTGGCATGCGCAATGGTCATGTAAAGGTCTGTGTGTGTGTGAAAAATGTTGTGTTAAGTATTGATTTACTTTCTGAGATACAGGATGTAGAAAATACAGAAGGTTTGGCTGTTTTAGGCACGTTTTTGCTCATCTACATCTCAAAAACTGCTGTAAGTTGTGGTTTGAAATATTCAGGGTACAAAGATGTTGCCTTAAAGAAGTGCCTTTTGAAGGTTTGGTGAAAAAATATTACTGCTTTCAAAAGTTGTGAATGTTTTATTTCCCATTATTTCCAATGGGAAAAAATAGATGTCCAGCATGACATAGCATGGTATGTCGCATCCTATGTCCGGCATATCATGGTATGTCGCATCCTATGTTCAACGTGGGTTTATATCTTGCAAACCGTAAGGGACAGTGTTTGTCCATGCGAAAATGGATTGCATGTCAAATATTTTCTTTGACACGGGATTGTTAATCGATAGGGAATTGTATGTCATATGAGTGAGTGGTGTCCGCAAAATATATTAAACCTGTTTAAAATAAAGGAAACTGTCTACTGATGTCTTTTTGATGCAGGATCCTGCATCAAGCTACCATAGTATGCTCCCCATGTGCACACTGGGAGCCCACCCCAGTGTTATCCAAATGTATTACACATGTTCAAAAATAAAGAAAACCATCCACCAACATTTTTTCAATGCAGCATCCTGCATCTCAATTTTCACTGCAGGATCCTGCATCAAACTACTGTAGAATGCCCCAACCCATTCCTGTTATAATCCACTTACATCAGTGTTCCCAATCCCCATGTCAGTATGTTTCACCCCCCCACACACACACACTTATGTAGCACACTGGCAGCCCACCCCAGTGTGCCCAAATGTATTAAACCTATTGAAAATAAAGAAAACCATCCACTGACATCTTTTCAATGCAGAATCCTGCACCTAAATTTTTGATACAGCATCCTCCATTGAACTACCATAGAATGCCCCTCCCCATGTGCACACTGGGAGCCCACCCCAGTGTGCCCAAATGTATTACACCTGTTGAAAATAAAGAAAACCGTCCACTGACATTTTTTCAATGCAGAATCCTGCACTGAACTATTGTAGTATGCCCCAACCCATTCTCATTTTTCTCCACTGACATTGGGGTGCCCAATTCCCATGTCAGTAAGTTTCACCCCCCACACACACGTACACACACACACACACACACACTTATGTGGCACACTGGGAGCCCACCCCAGTGTGCCCAAATGTATTAATCCTGTTGAAAATAAAGAAAACCATCCACCAATGCCTTTTCAATGCAGAATTCTGCACCTAGATTTTCAATGCAGGATCCTGCATTGAACTACCGTGGTATGGCCCCCCATTCTTTTTATGCCCCACTGACATCAGGGTGTCCAATCCCTGTGTCAGTATGCCTCCTCCCACCCCACACACTTATGTAGCACACTGGGAGCCCACCCAGTGTGCCCAGATAAATTATTTTCATCTTTCCGACACCAGAATGCCCACTCCCAGTGTCAGATGCCCCTCAAACCCACTTACTTTGCAGACGGGGGTGACCAATCCCCCTGCTGGCAGCATGTATCTCCCCCCCCAAAAAAAAAACTCATGTGGCACACTGGGAGCCCACTCCAATGTACCAAAAAACATACATTTCTTTTTTTACCTATTAAATAAAGAAAACCATCCTGGGACTGATTAACAAAAGGACAGTGCCACTGTTCATGAGGTGGGGTCCCAAAAAGCCCATGTTGAAAATTTGGTGCAAAGATTCCAAAAAATGACTACGCTATGAATGTGGGTTGCGCAGTTTCTATGCACACTCACGACTTCACCACTTTTTAATATTTTCACTCCAGATTTTCAACATTGCCATTTTTTAATACAGCCTTATGAACAGTACAGCTGTCATTTTTCACATCCTGCCCAAAATGTGTTTTCGAACCTGTGATGCAGAATGGCATGGTCACTGTGAGAAATCAACTTTTGGGATGGATTAATAAAATCACAGTGCCACTGTTCATGTGAGGAGGTCTCAAAAAGCCATGTTGAACATCTGGTGAAAAAAATCCAAAAAATGACTGTGTTACAAGCGTGCATTAAACAGTTCCTACACACATTCATAACTTCGCAGTTTTTCATATTTTCATTCCAGATTTTCAACATTGACATTTTTTCACACCTCTTCATAAATGGTATAGCTGTCAATTTTAACATCCAGCCTGAAATGTGTTTTCGCACCTGTGCCGCAGAATGCCATAGTCAATCTGCGAAATCAAATTTCGGGATGGATTAATAAAATCACAGTGCCAGTTTTCAAGAGAGGAGGTCCCAAAAAGCCCATGTTGAAAACGTGGTTAAAAAAATCACAAATAAATCACCACATTATGAGTGTTTGTTGTGCAGTTTCTTGCTAAACTTATCAGGATAACATTGTAGCACCCATGGCACTTTTCGATGCCTGTAGCTCAAAAACGGTTCGAGATATGGATTTTTTGCTACTTGCACCTTAGTCCATCATGTACTAAGCATGCATGGAGATTTCAAAGTCATGACTACAAACACATTGGACACAGGACCGACAACCCCAACGCACACTCCGATGCCTTTTGGTGGGGGTGGGGTGAAAGGGGTGGGAACCCTAACATAAAATTTATTTTCTTTTGCCGCTGTGGAACAACCCTAACTGATGCATTAAATGGAGTTTTTTTGCCATGAATTTCCCTTCTTTTTGAGAATGTGCAGTATAAATAGTGAATGAAATGTGGTGGTGCGAGCGCAAGGCCCTTCAGTAATGGTAACACAATTGGAAACAGAAACGGTTACAATAAAAGCAAGGAGGACACCAAAGGGAACAGTAACAGAAATGGAAGCATAAATGTAAGTGCATAAGCAAATGCAAATTGTTACATGCACAGTCATAGTAACGCAATTGGAAATGCAAACGCTTACGGTAACAGCAACAATGACACCAAATGAAACAGATACGCAAACAGAAGCATGTACTCAAATGGCAATGTACATGGTGATGCAAAAGGAAACACAAACAAAACCAGTAATGGAAATGCAAATAGTAACAGTAATGCAAATGCAAGCGCAAATGCAAACACAAAGGGTAATGCACACGGTGAAGTAAACGGAAACGCTAACACAAATGGTCACGGAAACGCAAACAGAAATGCTAACTATAACAGTAACAGACCCACTTTTTGTCCCCAAAAAGTGCATTTAGAAGCAAAGTGAATATGAAGAATGTATGCATAATAATGGCCCTTGGAGCAGAAAATGAACCTTGGAATACTAAATTGCTTATATCTCAGGAACCGTAAGATGTAGGAAGAAAATATAAAACTCATAATATTTTGACTTTCCTGGCTAGTTTTGCACTTATCCTCCTAGTGGGGGGGGGGCCTAAGCATTTTTTCCAATGAAAAGTCTGTATCGTGAAGTGTTTTTGAGATACGGGCCCCGAAAGTTGCAGTGGATGCCGTAATGTTAGCCTATGGGAAAAATCATAAATTTTGGCGTGCTGTAACTTTGCAGCCCCTGAATATTTTCTCACCAAACCACTAAAAGGCACATCTGTAGCATCTTGGCTTTCTTTCCTCCAAATTGCAGCCCAAAAGACCAAACCATCTTTTGCAGCAGGGTGGCAAATATTTCCTATTTTTGGCATAGTGTTGCAAAGTAGTGTCGTGATTTGCAACATTTTCACACAAAAAAATCATGAAAGTGTTGCAAGTGCAACACTACTTTGTGACACTACTGTTTCCAAAACTTGTAAAAACATATTTCTGGGGTGTTTAACCTCCCCAAAAAAGACATGTCTAGCATCCTCAGGGCTCAGCTAGGTGAACACAAAAAGAATTGTGTCCCTAGAGGGTCTCAAATTCAAATGCCAAGCATTTCTGTGACCACCAACTGAAAACAAGATGGTGGATTTGCAACACTACAGGGGTCATTTGCGACACTAAAAACTGCATTTGCGACACTGTCGAACTTTTTGTTAACTTTTCCCTCTGACTATAATGGGAAACTTGTTTTTTGAATAACTTTTGAACCATTTAATATTTTTTCATGAAATGTTTGAAAAGGCACATTGGGAACACTGGCTACATGTTCCCTGAAGGTTTTGGACTGGTTGTATAAACCATGCGACCTGTAGGTGCAAGCACAGAATGTGCAAAAAAGCATAATTACCAAATTATATGGTGCTATGTAGCTCCATAACCATATATCTGACCATTACAAAACTTGGCAGATCTAGAGATCTATGTTACCACTCCACGCATGCCAAATTTCAGGCAAATCCATCATATAGTGGCAAAGTTATTAACCTGAAAAATATCAGACTTTAACCTTAAATGGGGTACTCAACCCTAACTATAGTGGCACTACTGTGCCACTATAATATACGTGTGTGTGTGCATGTATATGTATATATATATCATATGATGTAATTCTGTTTATAATTACATGCCACAAGAAGACCAGTGTTAATTCAAGGAGACATAGGGAGACTGGATTTTTAAAAATGTGTGACATTCCCTTGACCTGAAGGCCAGCTTGCTTGCCAGGAAACTGACAAGTTATTGACAAAGGCTTGGGATAACTGATCAAAGGGTACTCCCCTAAGTTATTAAACCAAGGGAAACAAATAATAAAATCAGCTTGTATAGCCATAAACCTTACAGGATCTTCCTGGGAACTAACTGAAGGAAGCCAGTTCAAAAGCCTAGGATCGTTTAGCCAGAATTTGAGCAGCAAATGACCATTCTGACAGGATATTGTGAATTTTCTCTTACAGGTGCCAACAGTCTAGAGGGGACTTCAAAAGGCTTAAACTCTGAATGTCATATCCATGTTAATTATATGTCTCAGGACTATGATATTCTTGGGATTTGGGGAAACAGTGGAACAGTGATATCTCTTGGCAAAACAGAGTAGTTACTCTGGGGAATTAGACCAGTTCTTTAGAACTTGGAATAATTGTTGACACTGCAAGTTACAGAAAGCATTTAAAGCCCCAGCTCAGGGCATTTAAACACAAGTTTTATTTGGACTCCACCTGACACACAAGAAGCCAAACTGCTGAGTCTCAGTGGCTGCCTATACACCTTTGATTTGGACTTCGCCTGACACACAAGGAACAAAACTGCTGCCAGGACCAATGCAACTGAACTTTCAGTTATTGTTCTGGACTTCAGGTTTCTTCTACAAGTTTCAGGTAGATTTCAACTATCAGTCATAGTGCACTTTCATGTATATTTTCCCTTTTTTTCTACTTTCTGTTACCAAATTAATGTTTTTTTTTGTTGTAACAGTATGATTATTAAAGTATTTTAGTAAAAACATTTGTTTTTCTAAAGAAAATCTGCTTGAGTGAGATTTCTATAATTGTGTGTGAATTGTGAGACAGTATTAATAATCTATGATAAACTGTTATTTCCAAGTGGGTTGTCACCATTAGCAATCAAATAAAAAAAAGAGATCTAGAAGGACAGGGAGCATTCCAGAGTCTGCAGGGATTTTGAAACAGGCTGTTACATGTCCTGTAGGGGTGAGGCCAAATCAGGTTTTACGTTGCTATCCCCAAAGAGAGTGTGATGCATGGGTCTTCCCCCTTTGTGTAATAGTCAAGGAGCAGTTCATAATTGACTTCAAGATTTGAGACTGGTATTGTGCCCTTATCCAGAGTTTAGAAGGATGCCCTGGGTCCTCATGGCAGAGGTGCAGTCAAGACCTTGGTGAGCAGTTTAAAAAGACACAACGAGGGTAGCCCAGTTCCCCCCCATCATGAACTGCACTTAGGGGTGGGCACTGTGAGCTCAGTGGACCTGACCCCAAAGAGTGGGCTTGTGACATTCGTTATTAACATAGGTGCTCAAACTGAGTTGCGCAAATTGAGGCACTCAATTTGAATCACCCATATCATAGGATACCCTTGAGGAATACTCTCAAAAAAGAACAATTCAGACACTAGCTTAAATCAAATGAAATCTGCTTTACTTTTCCAGCAACAGAAAAAGAAAGAAACTGCTTGTATTTAGTTTAATAAAACTCTTGCAGATCAGTCTCTCTGCTTCTAGCCAATGAAACAAAATCATCCCCAATTTAGTGGGTTCAGGTGTTGCTTGTTAACACTATCCCTCCCCCGAGAGACAATCAACAAGTTGAACATCCAGTGCAGTGAGGTCTTAAAGGGCCAACTCAGAAACACAGAATTTGTTGACTGAAAAGAACCACTTGATCTACCCAGTTCGCCTATTTAGATTTTAAAGTAACAGTGGTTTGGTACAAATTTCACCACAGTCTCCATCAAAATCTGCATTGCTTTTGTAGCAGGATAGTGAAATGATTTATGGGTGAAAGGAGGGTGACAGACATACACTCCATCACACATGTCCATTGGTAATATTGATGTGAGGTTTCAGGGGAAGAATCTGTTCGCAGATGATACAGAGCTCTGCTGGAGAGTGGATAGAGTGGAGGAGAATATGCAGCATGATAAGGGCTGTAGAGAGGCTTAGCAGTGGTCCAGGTACAGTTATGTACATTAATAACAAAAATCAGCAGGTGGCATATTGCATCAATGAGGACAAGGTAAATCACTCAAGACAGGAAAGGAACCTGGGGTGACAATTAGCAATAGTTTTAAGATCTCCTCTCAAGGTAATATGGCATACATGGAGGTAAACTCGATACTGGGATGTATCAGGTGGAGCTATACTAGTCATGAGACAGAGGTGATATTGCCACTGTATAGGTTATTGATTTTCGCATACTTGGAGTACTTCATAGAGCTTGGGAGACCACATCTATGGAAGGACATGGCAGTGCTAGAGATTATTCAGCAGAGGGCTACAGAAGTGATCCAGGGACAGCAAGATGGGGCCTATGAATAAGTGTCATTGTGCACTCTCTGAAGGACAGGAGAGAATGGCTAGACATGCTAGAAACATAGAAATACATTCAGAAATATAACAAAGTGGACTGCATATAGCTGTTCATGTTCAGGAACAGTACAGAGGGGCACAACTGCTGTCTTGAAGGGGAAGAACTCTAAAAGGACATCAGCAGGCATTTATTTTTACAGAGCAGGTAGTAAGCAGGTAGTGGGCAGATGGACAATTTTAACAAGCAACATGTTCAATGCTGAGACTCTATTAGCATTCAAAACACAATGGATCATCTTTTTTAGAGGATTATTAGGAACAAAAGGGAGCCAGGGGGGCAGGGTAAAGTCTAGAAGGACAAAGTAAATTTCAGTTTAGGACATCGGGTCAGAATCAATGGACTCAGTAGGATGGATTTTCAAAGAGCCCTTATGGTGATGCAAGGTGTGTCCAACAGCCAGCTTGCAGTACATCCCATCACATCATTGACTCTGCATCGAATTCTGGTACACCACCAGTCCTGGTGGCGAACTCTCCAAAGCTGCCACAAGCGGTCCTCTTCAGCAAACAGATGACATATGGGATGGCTTTGATGGAAGCTATGGCACTAGCTACCATTATTGCAACCAGGGAAACCAAGGGACTACCAGCACCATCATGGACACTAGGGACAATGGTGTAACAGATGTGATGCAATAGATGCCATGTCAGACTAGGGCATCACATTGAAATAATACTACACATCTGTATTGTGGTGCAATGGATAGAGGTGTAGAAGCACTGAACGTGCTGTGACCCTCATGCAGTCACTGAACCAGTTGACAGAACCCTGGCCCTTACTGTACCATTGGTAAAATGTGTCCACTGCCTTGCAGCACTAGTGTGATGATGAAGCACATGATCATAGTTCACACAATAGACTGGTCCTTGTCATGAAGTATTATAAGCCGGGTGTCTTAGCCAACAGAACTCTTATTGCTGGATTGTGCATGTTCTACAAAGCTCCAGGGTATATATGTTGTCACAAACTCGGTCAGCCATCTACTCTCAAAGTGCCAACCTCTGGACATATGATTTGTGGAGAGTGAACAGAACAAGGTAACCCTCTTGTCTGTTTTGTGGGTTCAAGTCACCTTAGTCTCAAGTTCTGGAGGGATTCAAACTGATAACCTTTTGTTAGCTTACCTAATTATCCAGCTCAGATAATTCTGTCATTGGGTGGCCAGATATCTTTGCCTACGGGCACCCAACCAGGTCTTTCAAATGAACCCTTAAAACTCTATGCAAGACTTTAGAGAATTCTATCCATTTCCCAGTTTGGTATATCAATAAGCCCATACACAGTGTTAACTATAACCTTTTAAAAGCTCCACTTCTATAAAAAGAAATGTCAAGGCACTCCAGGCAGTTTCCATTGTAAAATATATCTTTACTTTAAAATATCAAAATAGAACAATACATACAGAACAAATATCCCAAACACATACAATTTTAAAAACAAAACAGGTTTTTAAAGTACAGACTAAGCTCTCTTATCCACATAGTACGTATCTCCTATAGTGCTGATGTTGTCCTTCTTCTCTCAGTCAGAAATAAAATAAAATGTGACTCTCTAAGGCTTGCTCAGTTGGATAAAAGCAGTCCTGAGCCAACCTCCTGTCTGAGGTCATTAAACTCTGCCTTGGAATATTAAAAGTTATATTGGACAACACAGGATGTCCCAACAAGATTTAAAAAAATGGTAAGTGACATACTCAATTTCCTCTTCTCAGGTTAACTGGTCAGAACTGTTTTTTGTTTGCCACACACACACACACACACACACACATACAAACTGTTTCTGTGATGTCCTTCCAAAGCATCCTGGGAATGTGTATTGGACCTTCCAAATTTGTCTGCATCCTTGTTATCTACACATCAAAGGTATTTCTGATGTAATTCAAGGGCTCCCTGAGACACCCCTCCCAACACAGGTTCTTCCTGGCAACTGTTGCAAGTCAAAGGATCTCCCTGAGGGCATTATAAAGTGGATACTTTGGTTCCTGTCTTCAAAGAAAATTTAACAAAGACATTGCATTTTAAATAGCTGCAGATTTAGCTATGTCCTGTTCTTTGAATTTATCCCTGTTTTTTTTTGAATGTGTCAGTTCAGCAAGACTGTGGGTCTTCTGACTGCCCTTCCCTTACACAAATTATATCTAATAAAAAAAAAAATTGATACATGGATCAGAATCAGTGGTCCAAGTGTGACAATTGCAATCATTTGTGTCCTAGGGATGTGATTGAACTGTAGTGTATGAAGGGCACATAGTCATGCCCACGGAAAACAGCAAGATCCAGTGCACAATAACGTATTGATCATATATGCCACATACACACGTCTTACATTCATGTCAAAGTGCATAGCTTCTCTTTCATTGGGCACTGGACTGAATAAATTTACCACTCCATGGTAGGCACAGATGTAACAAGGAGGGTATTGTGTCCATTGTTCCATTCCACTACACGGTAAATAAGCATTCATGTAGTGTGATTGCAGTCAAGTGCTGAGTTTCCTATTGTATCCTTTGTACATGTACGTGTGCTGCAACATGAAGGACAATACTTTTCATGGGCCGACAGCAGCTATGTCATCCATTCCAACTTGCCTGCTGTGGGCATCAATGTCAGCTTTAGGGATGTTAGACCAGACCTGGCTGGTCTAAGTACTGGTGGGACTTACAGGTTTAAGGGGATGGTGTATCAGTTTTGTGTTGCAAGCCTCCTGTCCACTATGGGGCAGCCTATTGTGTGCTTCAAGCCAGGCAAAAGCCAGTTTGGTGCAGGCAAACCCCCTTTAGATGCAAGCGGCATTGTAAAATCAGGAATGATGCATGGTCTGTCACAGTGTGCCCCTTGCATTATTTCTATTTGCCACAAGCACAGAGAGTCGTTCCCTGACCTTTCAAAATCCAGCTCATAGTCTTTTCCTGTCCTCAGTCATCTATATCTCTATATTTCAATGTTACTGATACCATTAGTGTACTACTGTGCTACTGTGTGAAAATATGTTTTGCAAAAGTTATAGCCAGGGCTTCAGTTTACTCCATTTTGGGAGTATTTGACTTCCACAAATAAGTAAACACCTACAAAATAAAGAGGGAAGAAGTCATTGACTTCCAAAGATAAAAAACAAAATGGGTGACTTCCAAATCTGAAGGTGTAGAGGCCAAGAAATTATGGCTTTTTCCAAAATAAATTTTGTTTTACCACTAATGTTTATATTAACATCCATCAATTAATCCGGAGGCAGTATGGCACAGTGGTTTAAGGCTCTGAGCTACAAATCTGGAGACCTGGGTTTGAGTCCCACAGCCCCCACTTGCATACTGTGTGACCCTGAGCAAGTCACTTAACTTCCTCGTGCTCCCAGGTTGCACCTGCAAACAAGCTTTCAGCTTAGTGTGTCTCACCTGGTAAAATAATTGGTAAAAAAAAAAGAAAAAAATCCTTCCTAGAATATTGTCTTCCAAACTGTGGGATCTGGGAAGTATTCTGACTTCCAACAATTGAAAAGACTCCCAGATTTTGACTCATGGTAGTATTAGACTTCTAATAAAAATAAATTAACTGAACCCCTGGATATAGCTTTTGTGCCATTCATGTTTAAAATGCAATCATACACTTTCTTTAGTTTGCAGGACCAAAGTTGGCCTGTGAGGCGTTGACAGTGTCCCTATATTGGTTGCTCTTAATGAGAGTTACAGGAAATTGGACTGACTGGGGCACACAAGGGTCTGCAAATCCTGATATGAGACTCAGAAGCCAAACTGGAGACACTCTCTTAATGTCTCACCACTCTGCTTAAACTGGCTTAATCGTTCAGGGGAGTGGATTTTAAGGAAATGGGAAGGATCCTTAAGGAGCATTTGGATGGGATTGGGTCACACATGGATGCTGATAGTAGGTGGGAAATCATCAGGAGAGGGGTGCAGGATGCTACCAGCACCTGTGCAAGAGTAAGACGAAAATGTGGTAGGGCCCGAAAACCCTGCTGGTGGAACAGGGAGGTCCAGGAGGTGGTGCAGGGAAAGAAGGCAGCCTATAGGCAATTCAAGTGCTCAAGGAGTGAAAGGGATCAAGGGGAGTATGAGCTGATGGCTAGAAGGGCCACTAGGGTGGTGAGGGTGGCTAAGGCAAGGAAGGAGCAGAACCTGGCCAGGGAAATTAGGAGAGGGAACAAGAGGTTCTTTAGATACATTGGGAAAAAAACGAAGGGTGAAGGGCAGATTAGCAGAGTTAAAACAGGGAGATGGGCTTCAAGACCCGGGGAGCAGGCTGAGGTACTAAGTGAGTACTTCACCTCAGTTTTCACCAAGGAAAATGGGGTGCTGCATCATACATGGGAGGAGACAGTGATACTGAGGAGGGGGACCCTTATCGATCGGCGGGTCTGGGGAGACAGAGAGGAATCACTGGCAGGAGGGGGGAAGGCTAAGCAGGGAGAAGAGGTACCAGAAGTGGAAATCACAGCAGAGAGAGTGAGGGAAGTCCTCAGGTCCCTTAAGATGGAGAAAGCACCGGGGCCAGATAAATTACATGCCAGAGTGCTGAAGGAACTTGCAGATGTCCTGGCAAAACCCCTGGCAGAGCTTTTCACCATTTCCCTGAGGACAGGGTGGGTGCCCCAGGACTGAAAGGTGGTGCATATAGTGCCTATCCACAAGGGGGGATCAAGGAACGTGGCAGGGAACTACAGGTCTGTCAGCCTGACATCGGTGGTGGGCAAGGTGATGGAGGGCATTGTCAAGGAGTGGCTGGGGGGGACCTGGAAAAGTCAGGGTGCCCGGACGATAGACAGCATGGATTTGTCCCGAGGAAATCATGTCAGACAAACCTTGTGGAGTTCTATGACTGGGTGACGAGTGCCTTGGACCTGGGTAGACCAGTGTACGTCCTCTTTCTAGACTTCAGCAAGGCATTTGACTCAGTTCCTCACATGGGCCTGTTGGATAAGCTGAGAGAAATGGGGGTGGGGAACCAGATGATCAGATGGATAGGCAATTGGCTCCAAGACCAGACCCAGAGGGTCGTAGTTGGTGGGATAGTCTCATCCCCAAGGAAGGTCATTAGTGGGGTCCCACAGGGATCAGTCCTTGGGCCCCTCCTGTTCAACGCCTACGTCTCTGACATAAGGACAGGTATCAGGAGTGAGATGAGTCTCTTTGCGGATGACTCAAAACTGGGGGCAGTGGTGGATGGGGAGGAGGGGAGGGTGGCCCTACAGGGGGACCCGGAGGATCTGGTAAGATGGTCTAGAAATTGGAAGCTGAGGTTCAATGCAAGGAACTGCAAGGTACTGCACCTGGGGGCCAGAAACCCGGGCCAAGTGTACACCCTGGGGGGGGAATGCTACAAGTCTCAATGGCTGAACGGGACCGGGGGGGTGGTGATGGATGTCAAGATGAACAACTCGGAGACTTGTAGGAGGGCAATGGCTAAGGCCAACAGGATGCTGGGATGTATCGCTAGGGGGGTCATCTCCAGAAGGAGGGAAGTGATACTCCCTCTGTATAACTGCTTGGTGAGGCCGCACCTCGAGTACTGCATGCAGTTTTGGAAGCCACACTTAAAGAGGGACATTAAACTTCTGGAGAGGGTCCAGAGGAGGGCAACCAAAATGATTTGCGGCTTGGGGACAGGACCTATGAGGAGAGGCTCAAAGAGCTAAATATGTACACATTGGAAGACAGAAGGGACGGGGGACATGATGAGGTCTTCAAGTACATGAAGAGGATAAATAGAGGAGGAACAGTCAGGGTGCTTCGAAGGAAGGAGGAGGGGGCTACTAGAAGGAATTGGTGGAAGCTGGAGGGGGGAAGATTCAGGGGAGAAAGGAGGAGGTGCTACTTCACAGAGAGGGTGGTGGAGCCATGGAATGCGCTGCCTAGGGGGCTGGTGGAGGCAGAGATGGTGGAGGGGTTCAAGAGAGGGTGGGACAGGTACAGGGGAAGGGTTCTGGAAGCAAAATCCAATGCAGTGAGAAAATACGGAACTGGGAAGGGAGACACCAGAGAAGGCGAGGGGGGCAGCAAGGTCAGCTCCCAGGGTAGGGGCTGACCAAACGAGCAGACGCGAAAGACCATTAGGCCTATTCTGCTGGCATTTTAGTATGTTAGTATACCTGTCTGCTGTCTCAGACATGCTCCATAATCCCTCATGAACTATTCCAATTTATAAAATACACAATTCTGTATACCCCCAATTAGGAAGCCACACCGGTTATTCTAAAGTCTTCAGATTCCTCATGCTCCCTGCCCATTTTAACAAACCAGATATAACTAATTTTCCTTTTCCCATTATTAGCAGTTACTCCATCTCCCTCCATCTCCCTCTCAGAGTTCCAGTTTTCCCTTCACATCATCACTACTGTTATTCAGTTTAAAAGTACAGAATCACAATTGCCCTAACTCCTTTACTGAGCATTGATTTTTTTGCCTAGTTAATACCTGGTGGTGGTGCCCTTTTATCACTCTTGAACTGACGGCCTACACATTCCTCCCAGCCGGTTGCTAACAATAATTCCATAATGCTAATTCCATGACCTGTTAAGCCTACTCCAAAGCTAATAAAGACACAGCCCACCACACCACCATATGTTTTAATTGTCCCAAAATATCAGAATTCCTCTGTCCTATAGAAATGCCTGCATACAATAGTGCTGTACACATGGAAAAAGGTGTTGTCTCATACTGAAACTTCACAACACAGCATAATGCTAAATCAAAATAAAACCTTTCATAAATAAAGGTTCTTCTTTATGCAGTGTTCTGAGTTTGTATCTCAGTTACTGGTAATATGGCCTGCATTTAACATCTTTCAGTGTGTCACATTTTAGTGACAGAAGGTTAAAATATGGGCACGCTACCACAAATATCATCCTTTACCTACTTGACCTACTCAGTCCTTTGATAGTCAACTCTATGTACACATGGATGGTCTGCTCACCTCAGGCCTTACCCCAGGGCCTTACTACTGCTGCTTCTTCTGCTTCTACTGGTGCTGCATGCTGCTGCTTTGTTTGGTTCTTGAGTTAAGGAACTTAAGTTGCTGTTTTTCTACCTTGCACTGCGTCTTCCTTTTCAGTGACAGTGGACTAATTTGTGCTACTCCCTCATCATTGTTAGGAGTCACTTGCTAGTGGTTAGTCTCTGAAACCAAGCCTTAGGTCTGTGGGTCTGACCACAGTGCCAGTCTGAGATGGCCAGTCAGTCATAGGAGTTCTCTTGTCTTTTCTAGCTCAAGATTTGTGCTTTTCTGCTTGCTGCCAATGTTATTGTCTGGTTGTAGGATCAGATTAAGGAAGGGTTGTGGCCATGGCATTGGTGTTGGGCCTTAAGGGCCCAGCACATGAGAATCTTCCTTTTGTACTGGTTACCAGGACTCAGTCAGTGAGAGTAGGACAGATGACAGAGATTTACAAGGAGGTTGAATGGAGGACCGATCTGGCAGAGTGTGAAGTTGAGGATGGAGGGGGTGAGGACAGGACAGTATCATCCAGCTGGAGGATGAAGAAAAAAGCTTGTGAAGGAAGAAAAATGTTGACTGCTTGAGTACTGCAGTGTCTCAGGTCAGCAATGGCAGGCATGAAAGGTACAACTTATCAACAGGAAGTATAATACATGCTCATGGCAAGCAGACTGCAGAATGGTCAGTTGGAGCCATCCTCAGCCCGTCCACTACTTAAAATCTACAGTCATTGCAGGTAGTGCTAAAAAAAGACTCAGAGACACTAGATCATATGCATTAACTCTTCCCCTTCTCTAATCTGGTTGTCCATGGCTTGAAATAACAAACAGGCGACTAAGGAAACCATGTCCCAGGCCTCTGCAACCAAATGCAGTCACAGTAAGAGAAGGGGGAAAGGGTAAATTGTTTAACCAGGAAAGGCACACTGAGCCAGAGCTTGGTTCCAGGTGTGGCCTGACAGCACACAGAAGTTAAATGACTTGCTCAGGGTCACACAGCATGCAAGATGGGGCTGGCCAGATTCAAACCAAGGTCTCCAGGTTTGCAATTCAGTCTCCCTAACCACTACATTATACTGCCTCCTACAAAAATGAAAAAAAAAATAAAAACTGGCAGGGCTTAACGAACTCTGACACTATAAAAAGTACCAGACTGTGATCACAGGATTATTTTAATTAAGTGTTAAAATTAATAGCTCTCTCCATCATCAACCACCAACATTTTGTGCAACCTCCATGTGCTTTTTCAAGATGTGGCATCACACACAAGAAAAAGGATTTTCTTTAAAAAATTAAGGTGCAAAACTATTTTCAATACAATAAAGGGCAATGTGCAAAAGTACAAAGTGTGACACCACACTCCAACAATCAGTGCATACTGTCTATTGCAAAATAATTTTATACAAAAGAAGAAGGGATCAGATGATGGGGGAGAGAGAGAGGGGGCTGGGGTGAGAAAAAAGGAGGGGGATAAGATATAAACTTGATTGCATACATCATACTCTTATTGAAACAGAGCCGTTTTTTTTTTCTAATAAGTGCAAAAGATTTCCCAATAAGATTAATTCAATTCATGAAAGAAGGTGACCATTATTCTCCTAATAATTTAAAGATAGCTAAGCACAGAAGGCTACTGACCTAAAGTATGTCATATCACAGAAAGAAAGGCCAATCTATCTACTAAGAAGACCAATAAGACACAATCACCGGAGGAATGACAATGAACAGACATTATGTATCATGTTTTTAAAAAATGTGCAAGTCCCTTACTCACTTGATGCTGTAGTTTAAAATTATTACACCAAAAACAAACAAAATAAAAAAAACGCATAACTGTGGCAATGACAAGGCACAGCAATATTTTGCTAGTCAAGTGTCCCATCTGGCCCAAGCCTGCTGGTACTGCTACAAAATGTTCTGTTCACCTGATTAAATAAAGAGTTGCAGTGAAATAGAAAATACACAGGCCGCTTTGGACATTGGTTAGTTGTTTTAACAAACAGCAGATGGAACATCATTCATATAGGCTATACTTAGACAACGTTTGATCAGGATTCAAAAATGCTTCAGCTTGTCAGTCCCAGGTTACACAATGTTTACACAACATTGAAGGGTGGGGGAGGCATAGCACTATACAGTATGTCAGGAAAGGCATAGAGACTGCAAATGATGGACACATCATTGGAAGCAAAGAGGAAACCTGGTCATTGTAGGTTCACCTCACAACACCCTCAGGCAAAAAAATAATGATGGGGCTGATCTATAGTCCAACTGGACAAGGGTAAGAGAGAGAGATAGGGAGCTCAGGGAAGACCTAGAAGGGGAGAAAAAAAGGTATATGTTTTGGTGGGTGATCTGAACCTGACAGATATTGAAAGGGACTTTCTAGAGGATGAGGTGCACAAGAAGTCAGGCCCTGTTAAATAACGATAACTTATCTTGTTACCCAGGCTTCTGGCATTAAGGCACACAACAGTCCAAATACCAGGAGTCAAAGTGTTTCTTTTACCTGCTGGTCTGTTCCTGCATTTCCCACTTTCTTGGTCCCCATTCTGGTCCTTTAGAGCCCTTTTCTGCTTACTATGATTGAGGGACAGAGAAGGGTGACCAAAATGATGCAGGGGCTTCAGAGGTAACTGTATGAAGAGCATATTGAGGCGTTGAACATGTACTCACTAGAAACAAAGAGGGAATATGATAGAAACCTTCAGGTTCATGAGGGGAAATAATGCAGTGCCCTACTCTGAACTGTTCACCAGGGCTTCTAGCTAAGATATCAGGGGGCATGAATGGAAGCTGAGCTGTGAGAAATTCAGTAAAGGAATCTTTGAAAACACTGTTTCTCAGAAAGGATAGTGGAGCCATGGAACAGGCTGTCCACAGGATGTGGTGGGAGCTAAGACCATGACAGCCTTCAAACAGGGATGGGGTACTGTGTATGCTTGAATTAAATTTGCGGGTACTAGTATGGGCTAGGTCCCAGGATCTCCAAGGGTCTCGGAAACACACAAGCAGACTTGATGGACCTTTGGTCTTCTTCTGCCATCACCTTTTCTATGATTCTAGAACTGTCTGCTGGTGCAGCTGGTTAAGAAAACCATTGAACATGTGACCATTCTCGATTTGGTGCTCACCAACTCAGAGATGGTGGGTTGAGTTAGGGTACGGGAGCCATGGGGATCCAGCGACCATAACACCGTTTGATTCATGCTGACCCTTGAGGCATGAATGCTCCAATCAAAAACTGATGTTCTTGATTTCAGAAGATCAGACTTCAACCAGGTGAGAGAGCTGGTCTGACACAAACTGACCAGGGTGGTCAGCATTGGAGGTATAGAGAAAAGATGGGGGATAATCAAGGGGACCACTCTCGAGGCAACAAAGTCATGCATGAGAATTGTTACAAAACAAATCAGGTACAAAAGACCAAAATGGTTCTTAGAAATGGTCAGAGAAGCAGTAAGGGTAAAGAAAAAGGCTTTGACCAGGTACATGGAAAACTAGGGGGAGAAGGAATGGGGAAAGTACCAAATAAAAACAAGGGACACATACAGGGTGATCAGGGAGAGAAAAGCAAACACGGATCTGCATACTGTGGAGGTGGCCAATGGTGAGGAATAAAAAAATACCCACCATAGTAATGCTGTTCTTCTAAAGGATCCCTTACTAAATATCACAAATAGCATCATATCCACTGGTCTAAGTGCCCTGAAGAAGATATGAATTAGAATGAAGTTCAGTCTCTGCTGGGTGCTTACAGCTCCCCTAGCAACCAAACATCAGATTTGTTTCTAAAGGTAGAGGAGCTGTGACCAATGAATCTAACTAAATGGCTACCAAAGTAAAACAACATTTCTAAAAGGAAAAATTTGAAACTACCAAGCAAATTTAACAAACCATGTTTCTTAACAAAACCGTATGCAAACTAAAACAAAGCTTATTAATTGTGGAAGACTTTTATCAGTTAATGCTCAAATTTTATTAAGGCAACTGGTTCTTATTAGAATCTTTTTGTCAGGTTCTGGAAGGGGATACAGGGATTAGGTATTGTGATAGGTATTGTGATAATGAGTGAGGGATCCCTTAGTAGAAACAACATTACAACAGCGAGTATTTTTTTCTTGTAACCACAGGAATCCCTCACTAATGTATCACAAATTGCAGATTCCATAGCAGTAACTTGGAAGTCTAGGTACAGAACCTATTTGGAAAAAAGGTTCTGCAAGACAGCAGAGCCAGCCCTGGCATCCCTTCTAGATTTTATGTCTAGACAGTAATGTTTTGTGAAGCTGTGTACTGCTTTCAAAGCAACTGTTTTACAAATCTCTTAAAGGGGGATGCACCTTGTAGCTGCCACAGAGGCCGATGTGCCCCTTGTGGGTGTGGCTGTAGGCCTCAGAGTGGTATCCTACCTGTTTTCTCATAATAGAATAGGATGCATGAGGCTATCCGATGAGATACAGTTTCCCAACATGCTGGTTTACCTTTTCCACTTCACCATGTGTGATGAAAAACTGAGTTGCTGCACCAGTGATCTGAGTATCATATCAATGTTTTTGCATCCAGTGAGTGTAGTTATACTCCTGTGCACTAGAATGGTAAGGAAAACATACTGGAAGAGTGACTGACTGGTTCAAGTGAAAACTCTGACACCTCTTTCAGGAAGAAATATTCAGTAGTTATGAGAATTACCGTGTCCCTATTAAAGATTATGTAGTTTGGATCTGTACACAGGACATGCAGTTTGCTCACTGCCCTGGCAGAAGTCATGGCAATTAGGAAAAACTGTTTTCCAGGTTCCATATGTAAATTGTGCTGTAGCCATTGACTCAAAATGAGATTCCATAGTATGGGCAAGGCATACATTTAGGTCGTAGGGAGAGACGGGATCCCTCACGGGTGCATATAAATGGCTGAGGTCTTTGAAGGACCTTTGAAAAAAGGTTGTGAAGTTAAATATTTAGATTTGCCAAATACTGTATAATATGAAACTATTGCCAGGTGCACTGTCAAAGTAGGGGGCCTGAGGCCCACTGACTGTAAGTGTACTAGATAGTCTAAGACTATATGCAGTCCTGCCAGTATGAGGGTTATCTTTCTTGTGGCACAGCAGTGTGATAATCTCCTCCATTCTGAGACACGTGTAAGACTTTTTGATGGTTTTCTGGACACCTTCAACACCTTCATTACCTCTTCTAATTGCATTAGACTAGAGTTTTCTAGTTCTTCAAGAACCATGACCCCAGGGGAAGGATTCTGAGGTCTGGAAATGTTATCCTGCCCTGGCTGAGAGGAAGTATATTGTGTGTCTATGGCAGATTGATTGCATTCCTGTTATAAAGGGACAGTGGCATGGAGTACCAGGCCTGCCTGTCCCTGTCCAGAACTGTCAGTATCATTGTTGCAGGCTCCCTTCCCAGCTTTATGAGCTCTCTCTCTCTGTATGAGTGGGAATGGTGGAAAGGCATATAGGAAACACCCAGTCCAGTCCAGTATGGCCCAGCTGAAACGATGATGATTTTATAATGATATGCATGAATTATTATCAGTTATGTTCAAAGATCATTTTTTAAGCTTCAAAAACTGTCACTGTGATCATAATTAGCAATAATTAAACATCAGTGTTAAACTGCTGCCAATCAAGAAACCACTAAGTTATGGAAATGGTGATTGTGATTAATGATGATCTTATATCATCATGATTTTTCATTTATTTATTTATTCATGTTTTGGAGCTACACCTTTGAGCGAGGCTCTTTTACAAAGGTTCAGTATCATATTGTATAGAGCAAACTATAACTTGAGACACCAAATTTTCATGATTGCCCATTGTCAAGATCACAGTAATAAATAAAAAAAATCTAATTTATCTTTTCTCTATACTTTTGGAATTTATCTTGTATTTAGACATCTTTATTGGAATGATTAGTTCTGATAACTTTTCTGTAGAAGCCCATTGCTTTCAATTATACTTATTCTGATACCTCACATCTTTCTGGTGTTAAAAAGGCTCATACTGGTTTATGTAGCTCCATTAAGTGGTTCCATTTGTGGTTGTGGTGAGTTCCTTAAAGTTTATGGTTTGTCCTTCAATCCTTTCCTAATAGTCTGCAAACTAATATATCAATGCAAAATTAATTTAAAAATATAAATTATTGTTTTGGTCCATAAACTGTACTTTTGAAATATGCAAGTTAGGTATGCAAGTGTGTATACTATACCAGACATTGCATGTACTCTTCCTGATGGGATTAAAACTCGACTTCACATGATTTACATTATAATTGATAATTAATGTGTCTCATAATTGTAACAAATAAAACTTCAAGTATTACTTCAGTGACTTGCAATCTTATAATGCTGAACTAATATTTATTTATTTATTTTGAATTTTGGTGACCGGGTAAGCCCGTTGAGACAGAATGTCCCTTTTTCAGGGGCGACCCAGGGGAAGGTACAAAGGGAGGTAAAGAAATACAAAGATAACAGCATAAGAAAAATGTATAACAATACTTTTACAATAGTTCCGACCTTGAAATTAAAATAGAGCATAAGTAAATTAAGTTACAAATCACATAAAGCAAAAAAGCATAAAAAAGATAACAGCAATGAACGGGATATTACAAGGCACATAACAATAGATGCAAATGATACAGTGTATACAGGCATAAAAGTAGTAATAACAACTGAATTTTGGGCAGTAATCCCATCAAAGCATAAATTATGGATCATTCAGGATTAGCCTAAGGGAGACGAGTAAAGTAGGGAGAAATAAAGGTATATGGTTTTCAGGTCTGGGAGCAGGATAAAGGAAGGTAGAGTTGATAAGGGTGAAGCAAACAGAATGAAATAGGGCAGCGGCAGGATGCAGGAGTGCATGAGTTAATGTGAAGAAAGGTAGGAGGGCACAGCACATGAGAAAGGATAAAAGAAGGGAGATGAGATCGGCTGCAGTGATTGGAAGGATTCAGGAGCAGGAGTAGCACATGAAAGAGGGTAGAAGAGGAAAGGATTGAGTAAGAGGCTGAGGGAGAGAGGGCTCAGGAACAAGTGCCGAGTTGGGAGGAAGCAAGGTGTGATTTAAGAGAACACTTGAACATATCTGTAGAAAGGCAAGTTAAGACAGCAGATGGAAGTGAGTTCCAAAGAAATGGCCCAGAAAAGGCGAATGCACGCTGACCCATCGCAAGGTGGTGTTTAGGGATTGTGAGCAGTGGTAGGCCAGAAGACCTTAAGGACATCATCACAGTTTTTTGTTGGACAATGGGTTTGAGGCAGGGAGAAGTGTATGTGTGAACTGGTTTGAAGGTCAGGCATAGGGTTTAATATTGCAATATGAACATACGAACATACGAAATTTGCCAGCAGATAAAGGCCTAGAGGTCTATCAAGTCTGCTCAAATGTGCAGCTAGCACCCCTTATTCTGCAGCTGCTCCTCCCTTCCACCCTCCCCCTTCATTAACCCTCCCCCTTGTCCTGTCCTATCCCCATTTGAAGCAGTCCACTGTTCTGCTGGATACCACTTCTGCAGGTAAGGCATTCCACCCAGCCACCACCCTCTCTGTAAAAAAGTGTCTCCTCATCTCCCTCCTGAACCTTCTTCCATCCAGTCTCATATCATGGCCCCTGGTGGCCCTCCCCTCCCTTACTTTGAACAGCCCCTCTGTACCTGTCTTGTTTATTCCTTTCATGTATTTAAAAGGTTTCAATCATGTCACCTCTGTCCCTCCTCTCCTCCAGTGAGTACATGTTCAACTCCTTCAGCCTCCTCTCGTATGATAAGTCCCCCAGCCCCTTGATCATCTTTGCCACCCTGTGCTGCACCCCCTCCAGTAACTTAATGTGCCTCTTCATATACGGGCACCAGTACTGCATGCAGTACTTCAGGTGTGGTCTAACTAATGACCTATACAGTGGCAGAATCACCTCCTCCCTCCTCGAGGATATACCCCTTGCAATACAACTCAGCATTTTGTTGGCCTTTGCAGCTGCCTTCCTACATTGTGCTGAGCTGTTCATTGACCCTGTAATGAGCACACCCAGATCCTTCTCCTCCTCTGTCTGGGCTAGCTGCACTTCCCCCAGCTGGTAACTCCTCCTTGGGTTCTTCATCCCAAAATGCAGCACCTTGCACTTTTTGGCATTAAACCCTAGTTGCCAGGTGTCTGCCCAGGTTTCAAGCTTTGCCAGATCATCCGGCAACCCCTGCCATCCTCCTAGGTCATCCACCACCGTGCCTACCTTGGTATCATCAGCAAACAGACTGATCTTGCTCTTGATGTCCCATGATATGTCTGCAATGAATATCCCAAACAACGCTGGTCCCAACACCGAGCCCTGTGGAACACCGCTCATCACTGCCCTTGGGTGTGAGAGCTCCCCAACCACCACCACCCTCTGTTGCCTTCCCTGAAGCCAGTTTCCTACCCGTCTCACCAGCTTTGCACCCGCCCCTGTGCCTACTAACTTCCTTCCCTGCCTTCCATGTGGCACCGAGTAGAATGCCTTACTGAAGTCCAGATACAGGACATCCACTACATGGCCCCTGTCTAGTTGCCTAGTTACCCAGTCATAGAACTCCACCAGGTTGGTTTGGCAGGATCTGCCATGTAGGAAGCCATGCTGTCTGCTATCCTGTAGTCCTTTGGCCTCTAGGAGGGCCACCAGCCTCTCCTTCAGGGATAGTCTCCATTAGCTTACCCACGATGGATGTGAGGCTCACTGGTCTGTAGTTTCCCGGTTCATTCTTGGGGCCACTCTTGTGGAGGGGCACCACTTGAGCCATCCTCCAGTCCTGAGGTACACACCATGAATGTAGTGAGGCATTAAATAGGTCTGCCAAAGGTCCTGCAAGGACCTCTGCCAGCTCCTTCAGTACCCTGGGGTGGATGCTATCTGGGCCTGGCGCCTTGTCCACCCTCAGTGCCTTCAAACCCTCTTGAACTCTGCCCTCCATGATTTCCCCATCTGTCACCCCTCTAACTTCAAGAGAAAGCCAGCCAAGTGATGAGTACTGAGCAGTGGTGCTCCCTAAAATTAGCGCCAAGGGTGAAGCGAGCTATCCTATGGTAAGTTTGTTTGAGCCTGGCTGATCAATAATCACCACTTGATAATCCACAGATCAACAACCAGCATGCTTTTTTTTTTTGTAGACTTTCTTTATACACTCACCCTGTCAGACTCTCTCAGGGGTGGTTACTTGGTGGTAGCACTGCTGCCCACCTGAAGCCCTCAACTCTGGTGCTCGCTGATCCAGGCTCCCTCCTACTACCACATCTGGCTACTCAATCCCCTGGCTCTAAGCTCCCCGGTGTAGGACCGCCAACTCCTACAGCACTCTAGCTACAATCTAAGGGAGATAGTGGAGAGGCAGAGGAAGGTCAAGAGCACCAGGTTGGAAGGCCCAACATTGGGCATGGGGCCCCCACCACTGAACCACACCATCACCTATCGGCATGGCAAGGGATTTTTCTCCAGTTGTTTCCCCCCAAGGAGCGTGGCTGTGCAATGACATCAGCATGGCTACCCTTAGACGTCCACCATGCTCCTCCCAATTAGCAGCTCTGCACTACCTCCGGTCTCCACTGGGGTCTCTACTGTGCCGGAGGCATCCTGGATCCATCCCCAGGGAGAGGAAAGAAGTTTATCGGATGCTCAATCCTCTCCCTCCCATGCCAGCCTCTGGCACCCGAGCTCATTCCTGAACTCAGGTCGCTGGTGTGGCGCGAGGTGTGGCATCCAGCGGCTCAATCCTCAGTGCTAATGGGCCAGCCCAACAACCAACATGCTGATTTAAACTTACAAAAATAATCATCAGTTGATGATTTTAAATTGCATGTCTGATGATTAAATCATGATCTAGATGATGATCTTAAATCACGATCTCCTTTGATGATCTTATGGTAACATTTGATGATTAACAATGATCTGTCATGACTAACCTTCAGAAACCATGATTGATTATTTACCGATTCACCTGGGTAGGGCATCCTCTGGTACGATGCCCAATACTGGAGGCCTGCAGCAAAACTGGTGAAGATGGTAGTTCTCCCATTGGGCAAATTGATCTATTTCTGGGGTACCCATCTTCTGAACTCTAATGAGAGGATTTGTTGGTTCAATGTCCCCACTTGATTTCCCTGACGTATTCTGCTTCAGGAGTCTACCAGTTCACTGACTTTTCAAGGAAGACATACTGCAGATAGCTTCATGTCTAGTGAATAAGGTAGGTTCCAGATCCTCATAGCTTCTGTATACAGTTTTGAGGAAATGGGTTCCCCTTGTTTCTTTATGTAATACATTGTGGTGGTATTGTCTGTTCTGATCTGGACAGACTGACCTTCTATGGGGAAATAAGCTTGCGTGGCAAAGGACACTGCCCTGAGTTCTTGCAGGTTGATGCGTTTCCTGTCTCCTGTGAACTCCAGATGCCATTTACTGTAAAATCTTCCAGGTGGACATGCCATCCCAGAAGTGAAACATCCATTGTGATTCCTGGTGAAAGAAAATGCACTCTCTGAGGTTGATTTCCTCATTTCACCACTGAAGTAACTGTACAAAATTGCTGCTACTGGCACCAGCTTTGAAACTGAGTCCATCTTTATGATCAGTGATCTCGGAAATTATATTGGATATCTGTCATTTGTAATCTGGCCCTTGCTACCACTGATGTGGCAGAAGTCATGTAGCGTAGAAACTGCAGAAAAATCCCTTGTAGACCTTGGTTGGCCCAGGGTAAAAGATTCTACAGTGGCAATAAGACTTGATACCCTTGCATGTTGAAGGGGTGCTATTCCCTGCAGGGTGTCCAGCTCTGCCCCTGTCAAGTCTAATATTTGTCCAAACTCTGTTTATGGCTTCTGTAGGTTTATTAGGAAGCCTAAACTTTCCAAGTGCTCTTTACATTCTGTACGGAGCAGATTGTTTTATGTTTTGTTTTCCCTGGTCAATTGTCCAGGAAGGGGAAAATCCACCACATCATGCCTTATCACATGTGCTGCCACAGCAGTGAGGCACTTTGCAACATGTTTGGTGTTGAAGTGAGGTCCAAGGGCATGGCTATGGACTGGTATTAGCAGTTCTCTAGTCTAAATCTGATGTAATTTCTGTGAGAGGTTCTGACTGGAATGTGGGAATAGGCATCTTTTAAATCCAGTGACCCCATTTTGGAAATCTTAAATCTAACATAGGTTGGCAATCCCCATTTTTCTTGTGTTTTAAGAAAATACTTAGAAAACAAGCCTCTGCTCCATTGTGAGCAAGACACTTTTCCTACAGCTTTGCTGACTACATTTTTCTTGCCTCCAACCCCAGCAGTATTCTCTCTGGTGGAGTGTGGAGTGAAAATACTGTTGGTTTCAACAGTTTTGGAAACATACTGAACTGCAGGAATAGTCCCTGACTCATACTTACAGGACCTACTTGTCTGTGGTAATCTCTACCATTTGTGGAAGTAGTGGACCAGCCTTACCCCCACTGGCAATGACTGGGTGCCCAAGTCAGAATTGTCTGGGTTTCTGTTTAGGTTGTGGCTGGTGTGCTGGTGTTTGCTTCTGCCCCTGAAGTATACTCTTGAGGTTAATACTCCTAAGGGCCATAAGGTTTCAAGTAATAACCCTTACTCCTACCTCTCATTCCCTAAGGTCTATAAGGAAGTGGAAGACTTCCTTTTTCAGTATTATTTTTAAGTGGTTTTACATTCATTCACTTTTCTTTTCATGTAAGCCTCTGTTTTGTCACCCAAAAGGGAGTATCCTTCGAAGGGAAAATTCATAGCCTCAGGGAGGAGGGTAGACCTGATTCAGGGTAAACAACCTGACAGACATTGCATGTGCCAGGGCCATTGAGGTTGAGTCATTGGTGTCCATAGCCATATAGGATTGATGTACAGTGACATCCAAGGCTGATTTGGCTGTAGTTAGTAAGTTCTGCGTCACCTTGCTCATTGTGAAAACTGCATCCCACAGGGCTTTTGGTACAGTATGAAGCAGTATATGCCAACTAGCTTTCTGCTTAAGGTGCAGAGAAGCTGTGTAATACACTATTTTGCCATTGTATCCAGCTTATTGGAACCCTTCTCAGGGGCTGGATAGAGAAGGGAATCTTAGGCTTTCACAGGCAGCAGCTTGCACCACTCCCTTGTGATCAGAGTGGATATACAGGTCTGATCACCTGATACTTTTTTCAACTTTTCATTGCCAGTAACTGAGGTGGGTGCTGACATGACTTGTTTTGTACTGTAATTGCTCTTACGGGGGGATTTGTAGATGGGGAACAGCACTCTCCTGGTAGGTGTCAGCCTCATCATATTCATAAATTCTGCTTCCTCTGCATCTAATACATGTGAGGAGATGTTGAGTGTATTTACTATTTGCCTTATAAAAGAGGAAAATGATGTATAATCCTCTGAAGGCTTGTGAGGGGAGTTAAACTCTTGATCTGGAGAACCCTCTGATTCCATGGGTTCACCTCTTTCCTCCTTAGCACAGGAATAAGCAACCTCCTCCACAGGCAATTGGTGGGGAGCCAGAGCCTGGGAGGGGGAAGGTACATTCATAAGGTTCCCCACAGCCTGGAAGGCCTGGACATTTTGTAATACTTTTTTTCATATCCTCTACTGAGGGCAACATTATTTTGTCAACTGCATGCTCCTTTTTTCTTCTTCAGAAGGAGTGACAGAGACATGTTTTCCTTTGTGCTTTTATCTTAGCAGGCACCATTTCCAGTGTCTGCTCTGAGGCCTTTTTTTTTGTTTGCCAACATTGGAATCTGGGTTTCCCCTTTTAGAAACTCTGATTACAGATCCATCTGTGCTAAACCTGTATAATGACTGAGCTGCGTTTACCTTTTGTTTTACTTGCCCTTTATGATAAGGACTCATGCTTCTTTTTTTTAAGGCAGTCTAACCTTTCTGATGTGTGCTTTTCACCATCATTATGAGCACCCTCTCAGCCTTTGTTTTGCTTTGGTGGCATAGAGACAAACTGAGAAGCCATAAAACTTCCATTATTTTTTAGACCTCATTTAGAGTAAAATGTATTATAAAATTCACAATTTATAAAATAGTATTCTGGACCCAGGCAGTTTAACAAAGATCTTGGCAGGATGCCCTTTCTAGAAGCTAAAAACAGTTCTGACATTTAAATCTTGTAGACCCTGTATTTTTTTAAATCTGGTATATCAGTTATGACAAACATTCCAAATTCTTTTAAAAGATTTTTTTATAAAATATGAACCACAGTTTTTTTTTATTCCAAACCAGTATTAAATGCTCAGTAGAACTGGTTTTGTGGTACTGGTTCAGTGGGGTGGGTCAGGAGCTGGCTGCAGGACAGGCAGCAGAGGGTAATTGTGTGTGTGTGTGTGTGTGGGGGGGGGTTATCAAAACCAAAATCAGTAACCAGCGGGGTCCCACAGGGCTCAGTGCTCAGGATGGTGCTATTTAACATCTTTACTGGGGACATAGCAGATGGGATCAAGAGTAAAATCAGCCTGTTCGCAGATGACACAAAGATTTGTCCAAGAGTGGACAGTGAGGAAGACAGGCAAGAACTCAGGGAGGACCCAACAAAGCTTGAATGCTAGTCAGGTACACAGCAGCTGGGGTTCAACACTAAGAAGTGTAAGGTCATGCACCTGGGAACCAGAAACCCTGGGACTAGCTACTGGCTGGGGGGAGTGCAGGTATCTGTTTCAGAGGAGAAAAAGGATCTAGAAGTATTTGTCAAAGGGGACATGAAACACTCTGCACAGTGCCATAAGGCGGCAGTCAAATCAAACAGAATGCTGGGGTACATCGCCAGAGGAATCACCTCAAGCAGGGAGAAGGTCATCATGCCATTATAGAGGTCATTGGTGAGACCACACTTGGAGTACTGTGTGCCGTTCTGTTGCCTGTATTTGAAAAAGGATGTCAAACTACTGGAGGGGTGCAGCAAAGAGCAACCCAGATGATCCTGGGTCTGGGGGACAAACTCTCCAAAGAAAGACTGTGGGAGCTCAACATGTATTCATTGGAGGATAAAAGGGAGAGAGGGCATATGAGTGAGACCTTTAAATACTTAAAAGGTATGAACAGGGTTAGTACGGAGGGTATCTTCAGCTTAAAGTGGAGATCACGAGGGGACATAGTCTGAAATTGGTAGGGGGGAAGATTCAATAGGGAAATGAGGAACCATTATTTCATGGAAAGGATGGTAGCAAGGTGGAACAAATTGCTGGAGGAGGTGATCTCGCTGAAGACGGTGGACAGTTTCAAAAGGGAGTGGGACAGGATCAAGGGAATGGTCAAAACTGAGGGGAGGCTAGGGAGGGGGTGATGGGGTGGGGGATGATAAAGCAGTGGGACTGGATTTGGGTGATGGGGCACCTGCAGTAACTTAATCTGTGAGCTGCACACTCAACCAGACTTGATAGACCTTTGGGGCCTGTTTCTGCTGGCGTTATTGTATGTTTGTATGTTCGTATAAAAATAGAAGCTAAAGTAAAAAAAAATGCAGTTTAGTTTTCTGTGACCGGGAAACACAGAACAATGGAAAATAAAAAAAATGCAAGACACTACATGTAGTGCAACAAATGTAGTATTTATGAAAAATATAGCAAAATCTTGCTTTTTTTTCTCCAGTTGCTGGAAACCAAAATGTAAACAGAGAACCACAGAAAACATTTACTAACTGCAGTAAAAAAAAAACTAAATAACTCAGAACTCAGAGTAATACTATTAGACTTAAAAACTACAAATTATTAAATCAATTAAAATGATAAACCATTCTGGAGGCCAGGAGAGAGGAGCTATACTTTGGGGTAACTGCTCTCTCCAGTAGAGAAACAAATCTGTTTGCTAGGGGAGCTGTAACTACCCAGCAGAGTTTGAATTTCATTCTAATCCCAGTAAAAAGTCCTTAATTGGCATATAGTTCTAATTTTCCAGGGCACTCAGCTCAATGGACCCAATGCTATTTGTAATATATAAGTGAGGGATTCCTGGAGTTAGAAAAACAATTCTTCAGATATATTAAGAAAAAAAAGGAAGAAGGGAAGGGTTATTTTTAGGTTGGGGGGATACTAGAGTAAGATAAACAAAAGGCAGCCATCCATAATGATTACTTCTGCTCTGTCTTCACAATGGAAGAAGTGGGCCCCTGCCTGACAGTGGAATCAAGGTAGCTGTCATGGGCATTCTGAAATGAGTCAGCCAGTATTTACCAGAGAAAGGATCAAGAAGGGGCTTGAAGCCTTAAACACAGATAAAACCACAGGGCCGAATAGAATGCACCCACGGGTGCTCAAGAATTTGTCTGTAGAACTGTATAAATCCCTAGTAGTGCTACTCAATAGCTCAGTTCACACTGAGGTAGTTCTGGAAGACTGCAGGGTAGTGGACATGGTTCTGCTACACAAGGGGGGGGACAAGGAGCAACTGGGGAATTACAAACCTGTCAGCTTACTAGGCCTGGGCAGACTGTTCTGTGGGAGATTCAGACCCCTGGATCAAACCCGCAATCCACGGACCCACGTAAATATGGACTTCACTGCAGAAGTCCAGCTCCAGGTCCATGATAATGCCATGTCTGCCATTTTGTTTAATGTTGCCATGGAGATGCAATTGGCATGCTTGCTCCACATACAGGTGGCTGGCGGCATTCAATCAGGCAACAGACAGTCATGTGGTGCACTCATAGTATATAACCATCCTGGGTGTACAACGCAGCCCAGACAAAAGAGTAGACAGTTGGAGGAGCAGGAGCACCTTGGCAGAGGTGCCAACAGAAAAAGTAGTCAAACAAAACAAAAAAAAACCCACAAATATAAAAAAAAAAAATACATGATGGGAGGGAAGAGAAACTAGGGAGAGTCAGAGAAAGGAGACTTACCGGGGCGAGGGGGGAAGGCACTGATGGTAGGGGGAGGATGATGGCAGGTCGGGAGTCGGAATTTGGCAGGACTGGAGAAAGGAGGACTCTGGAGGGACTGGGCAGATAGTGGTGGCCTGGGTGGCTGCTGGTGGGGGATGCAAAAGGCAGGCAGTGTGGCAGGATGACTGTATGTACATGAGCAAGGGCAGGCTGGCAACATTTTTGACTTGTGCCATTGCAGAAGATCCAGAGGAGAGAGGAAGAGACTACTGGAGGTCCAAGAGAAATTTTAGTTACAGAAAATCCCAAATTAAAGTTTTTTTCTCTTCTTGGCCTCAGACAGTGTAGCTATATACATGAGCAAGGGCAGGCTGGCAAAATCTTTGACTTGTGCCTTTAGAAAAAATTACTGTTCAAACAACATACAAGTTGATGCACCTGTGCTGCTGGCTGTGGGTGGCCCAGGGGATAATTTGACTTTTTGACTTGTAGCAGGCTGTTTACAGTATAACACAAGTAAAGTTCAAGTACTGTACATGTGTCATTATCATCATCATCACTCATTCCCCATTATCCCTCCTTGTTATCATTAGTTTTATAGTATATCACGTTACATTATGTATAAGCATTAACCGACCTCCAGTGTGGGACTGTGCTGCATGCAGCTATGCACCAGATGTGTCTGCATCTCCAATTCCAATCCTGAGGCACACTTAACAGTTGCTGAATTTGGTCACATAACCGTAACTAACTGTATTGAAGGAGTCAGTCCAGTAATCTTGGAAGGAAGTGGTGGTGGACTGCTGTGCTGCAGGTGTGCTGTGTACAGTCACGAATCACAGCAGTAAATTTGTCCCTGACCTGTGGGTGGGAGTCATCAGAAGGACATCATGTTAGTTAGAGGGATCTTTTGTTACAGGTTAGAATACTAATAAAAAATGGATCGTAGTGTTGATAAGGTGCATTCTTTCTCAGGTAGGCAGTGGCACTGCAAAAGACAGCAATCAGCCTGAAAAGGGAAAACAAAATCAAACCCCAAAAAGAGATTTTTTTTTCACGTCTAAGGTTTCGTCTTCCATGCTAATGCTTGAATCCAAAAAAAAGGTGAATATCTCAGATCCTCATCAGTACCAAATAAAATAAAAATGTTATGTAGTTTAAAAACTAAAGGCATGGTGGGTACCACCAGCAGAGGCACCCAGTGGTATGGAACAATTGCATACTATGCTACTGTCAGTCCCTCATCCAATTTTTCTGAGGTTGAACCCAACAAGGGTAATAATAAAGATGAAGAAAATGATCAGGCAGCACAAGGTTTACTGGAGGGGATGGTAATTGCAGATGAGGAAGAAACAGGCAGAAATGTTTTGGTTGTGGAGGGAGGCAGTGGGAATAAACCATAAGAGGAACAGACCCAAGAAAAATGCAGGGGGGGGACCCTGAACAGGTGACCAAGGTGCCATGCCTTCATGGGGAAAAAAACTAAAAAAATATCATCTTTCGTTTGGGCATACTTTTCCATTAGTGCTTACAATGAGTAGGTAGCAACATGCGGTATTTGTAAATGGACAATCAGCAGGGGTAAAAAGAAAGGAGCACTGGGAACTTCAGCACTGAAAAGGCACTTAGACAGATGTCATAACATTACTGAGAAGTGCAGTTGTGAGTCTTGAAGAGAAAGTGACAGTGATAGCTCACTACAGTCAGGGGTAACTCCCATAGATGAAAGCAGTGGCAGCCCCTGCAGCACTACGGAAACACCTCCACCAACATTTCCTGCAATTCGAAGGACTTCTGCGACTGTTACTGAGAGTGACCATGTGTTCAAAAGTCCTCCTCCTTCAAGGAGACAGCTTACCATCTCAGAAACATATGAGTGTAAAGCCAAATATGCCTCTACTCACCCTGTTGCTGTTACAATAACCAAATACATTTCAGAAATGATAGCTGTTAATTTGCTACCATATAACATGATTGAACATGTAGGATTCAGGTGGCTGCTTGAGTACCTTGAACCTCGATATAGTATACCATTACAGAAATACTTCTCGACAACAGGGATTCCAGATCTTTATGATGTTGTATGTAAAAAATTAAGACGCGTCTCGTGCAATGCTGTTGGGAGGGTGGTGCATCTCACAAGAGATATCTGGACAAGCTGTATGCCTAAAACCTCCATGTCTATCATGGCACATTGGGTATGTTTCAATAATTCACATGGGACTGGGGATAATGAAGCATTGCAATTTGCTGTTGTAAGAATGTTTTTTTTTTCTTTATCTAATTCTGCCCCTCCACTCACCTGGTGACCCCCACTCCTTCGGGCTCCGACAGGTCCTACTTGATCTCCGCTATCCCTGCCAGAGCTCTCTCTATCCTCAAATCGCAGCCATCCCCTGGGATATCCCAGACGTAACCCTTCACTGGGTGGGTCCCCCTCCTCTGAGGGGGAAGGCATCAGGAGGGGGTTCCAGTGAACTATTCAATAGGGCCCAGGGGATGGTGCTGAGGAAGAAGGCTCGCTGAGGGCATCGGAAGCATCGAGAGATGGGGAGCCATCATCTGGCAGCCACCAGGCAGGATTTCCGCTTTTCTGAGTGCCCTTCACTACGTTGCTCAGGCAGTGCCTCCAGTCTCTACTGGGGGCCACTGCCGAGCGATGCGTTCCCCAAACCCACCCCAGGATAGGAGAGCAGTCCCTCTGGATGCTTGATCCTATCCTCCCCCTGCTGACCCATGGCTCCCCGGGTCCGTTCCTGAACCTGAGTCACCGGCGTGGGGGGAGGTAAGGCACCAGCGCCTCAACCTTCTACGCCACCAGGCATAAGAATGTTTTATTTTCCATCTGAACATACCTCATACAACTTCAATGAAGAGCTTCAAAAGCCAATAGTGCAATGGTTCACTTCACAGGCACTGTCAGTTGGCTTGATAGTTGCAGATAATGGTTCAAACATAAGGAAGGCCTTGGAGGACGGGGGCTTTGTTCACATTTGTTGCTTTTTGAGCTGCTTAAATTTAATAGTTCACTGTTTTCTCTGACAACAGGGAGATTAAGGCTCTCATTAGCACTGCTAAAAGACTATGCACTCATTTCAGTCACTCAAGCAAAGCCCTTCACTTGTTTGAAAAAAATACAGCAGGAGCACAGTTAACCTTTGCACAGACTGATCCAAGACATTTCTACTCAATGGAATTCAACCTTTTGTATGTTCCAAAGGCTTCTGGAATAAAAGAAAGCTGTCAGGCAAAACACTTTAGAAATAAAATTGGTGATGCAGATGTCTATATTACTCCACCACAGTGGGCCATGCTGGATTTTCTAATTTTCCTGCTCCAGCCATTTGAGGAAATCACCAGGGAGATTAGTGCAAACACAGCAACTCTCAGCCAGTTGAAACCCCTTAATAAAAAATTTAAAATTCAGATTGACTCTGATTAGGGAAAAGTTAGAGAAGCAAGATAGTTCCATGATCACACAGGCCAGTGGTGCTGCTGACACATGCAGGTTGCCCCCCAGAATATAACAAGATCTAATGAGACGTATGATCAGAAACATTGAAGAAGATGACAAACTATGTAAAATGCTTCATTCTGAGTACTACATTAAAGCAGCAATCGTGGACCCATGATATGAATCAAAGCAACTATTGAGTGATGATGATGACACTTGTTTCGAGATAAACAAGAAATAATTGACGAGGTGCATGCTGTCATGGAACAGAGTACAACAGCAACACCACATTCAGAATCTTCTTCATGACACAGCACACAGCACAGCATCAGAGTTTTCTTATACTTCTAATAATTCAACAGCAACCACTGAGAAAAGACAAACCTGAATTTTTGAATCTTTACTTAAGAAAAGGCTTCAGGTCCCACTGGTTGTTTGAGTCCATTACTATTTATTTATTAGATTTAATCACTATCTAAGTGCTTATCAGGTGTTTTGGTTTTATCTCATGAATATTAATGAGAAATGATTATATAAATTGTATGCCTTTCCTCTAAGCCACATCACCTGAGGAAGACTCTTATTCAGAGTCGAAGCGCTGGGGTAGCTTTATGTGTTTTTTGCAGGACATCTGCATGTGCTCTGTGTGCTTTAATTTATTTTGTCTGCAATATAGCAAAATAAATGACTTATTTGCACCAGCGAACCGAGTGCTGCTGTTTTTCTGTTTGGATATTGTCTCTCTCTCTCTGTCTCGTCCAGCACACTCATGTCACGGGCAGAGCAAGATATGCCACCCCACCATTATAGGCCAGCCATGAAGGGACTAGTAGTGAGTGACTGTTTTTTTTTTTTTATTTAGCAGTTTTACATTAATTTTTATACAAATAATTCATTAAATTATTTCCCTTTGACCTCTGTATCAAATGTGGCTGACTTTGGCCACTTTTATGCATTTTTTGTATTTTTTCCAAAACTTGTCAATAAATCAGAATCAATCAGAACTAATCAGAACTTCACAGTGTTCCAGTTCTTATTTAATCATGGTCAGAACTTCACAGAGTTCTCCCAGTCCTACTGCTTACCTCTGTAGTGGGTAAACTGATGGAGCCATTTGTGGAATACCTAGAGAGGAACAGTCTACAGAATAGTAAACATCATGGGTTTGTGGCAGGGAGGTTTTGTCAGACCAACCTTATAGTTTTCTTTTGGTGACAAAGGTAGTAGATAAGGGTCATGCTGTGGATTTACTCTACTTCAATTTCAGCAAGCCTTTTGACTCTGTGCCACACAGAAGATTGCTGATGAAGGTGGAGGACCTAGGTGCAGCTAGGGACATGTTTTGATGGATTGGAAACTGGTTGAAGGAGAGACATCAGAGGGTGGTGGTAAATGGTGTCAAATCAGAAGAAAAGGAGATTATGAATGGGTGGTGCTGGGATTTGTCCTTGGTCCTGTCCTCTTTGACATGTTCATCAGAGATTTTGGTGAGGGAATCTGGCATAAGTTATGTCTCTACCCAGATGTCAGGAAACTCTCTGGTAGGGTAGAAAGTGATAAAGGGATCATGGAGATGAAAAGGGATCTACAAAGGCTAGAGAGGTAGTCTACTGTTTGATAGCTGAAATGCAGAACCAAAAATTGCAAAGTTATGTACCTGGGGGAAAAACAAGATAGAGTACAGGATAGGACGGGTTAAAATAAGCAGTACAGCAGAGGAAAGGGACCTGGGAGTCATCATTAGAGACTCCCACAAACATTCAAGCCAGGGTAATGAAAAATAGTAAGGCTAATAGTATGCTGGGTTGATTTGGAAGGGGTATTAGCAGGAAAAAGGAGGTTCTACTACCTATATATAGGTCACTGGTGAGGCCACACCAGGAGTACTATACTCAGTTCTGGAGTACTTACCTAAGGAAGGATAGGGTCAGGCTGGAGACTGTGCAATGCAGGGTGACCAAGATGATTCAGGGCCAGCAATGAAGATCTTATGAAGATTGTCTCAAGGCACTAAACACATACTCACCGGAGACCATGTGAGAGAGACTATATGACAGAGACAGAGTTTGTGCTCCAGTACTGGAAGGTGGTGCATATAGTGCCTATCCACAAGGGGGGATCAAGGGAGGTGGCAGAGAACTACAGGCCCATCAGCCTGACATCGGTGGTGGGCAAGGTGATGGAAGGCATTATCAAGGAGAGGCTGGGGGGGACCTGGGAAAGTCAGGGTGCCTGGATGATAGACAGCATGGATTCATCCTGGGGAAATTGTCAGACAAACCTTGTGGAGTTCTATGACTGTGTGATGAGTGCCTTGGACCTGGGTAGACCAATGGACATCCTCTATCTTTACTTCAGCAAGGTGTTTGACTCTGTTCCTCATGGGGGCCTATTGAATAAGCTAGGAGAAATGGGGGTGGGGAACCAGATAATCAGATGGATAGGCAATTGGCTCCAGGACTGGACCCAGAGGGTCATGGTTGGTGGGATAGTCTCATCCCCAAGGAGGGTCATTAGTGGGATCCCTCAGGGATCAGTTCTTGGGCCCCTCCTGTTCAATGCCTACATCTCTGACATAAGGAGGGGTATCAGGAGTAAGATGAGTCTCTTTGCGGATAACTCAAAACTGGGGCTGGAGGTGGATGGGGAGGAGGGGAAGGTGGCCCTACAGGGGGACCTGGAGGATCTGGAACGGTGGTCTAGAAAGTGGAAGCTGAGGTTCAATGCAGGGAAATGCAAGGTACTGCATCTAGGAGCCAGAAACCCGGGCCAAGTGTACACCTTGGGGGGGGATGCTACAAGTCTCAATGGCTGAGTGGGACCTGGGGGTGGAGGTGGATGTCAAGATGAACAGCTCTGAGACTTGTAGGAGGGCAGCGGCCAAGGCCAACAGGATGCTGGGATGTATCACTAGGGGGATCACCTCCAGAAGGAGGGATGTGATACTCCCTCTGTATAAATTCTTGGTGAGGCCGCACCTCGAGTGCTGCGTGCAGTTTTGGAGGCCACACTTAAAGAGGGACTTTGAACTCCTGGAGAGGGTCCAGAGGAGGGCAACCAAAATGATCTGGGGTTTGGGGGACAGGACCATAGGGGAGAGGCTCGAAGAGCTAAATATGTACACATTGGAAGAGAGCAGGGACCGGCGGGACATGATAGAGGTCTTCAGATACATGAAGGGGGTAAATAGGGGAGGAGAAGTCAGGGTGTTCCAAAGGAAGAAGGGGGGCAACTAGAGGGCATGGGTGAAAGCTGGAGGGGGGAGATTCAGGGGAGAAAGGAGGAGGTGCTACTTCACTGAGAGGGTGGTGGAGCCATTGAATGCGCTGCGCACGGTGCTGGTGGAGGCAGAGATGGTGGAGGGGTTCAAGAGAGGGTGGGACAGGGACAGGGCAAGGGTTCTGGAAGCAAAGTCTGGTGCAGCGAGAATATCTGGGACTGGGAAGGGAGAAGCCAGAGAGGGTGAGGGGGGCAGCAAAGTCAGCTCAAAGGGTGGGGGCTGACCAAATAAGCAGACACAAAAGACCATTGGGCCTATTCTGCTGGCATTTTAGTATGTTAGTAAGTTTCTGAAGGGATTAAACAAGGTGACTGCAGGGAATTATTTAGCATGAATACCGAATCAAGAACCTGAGGTCATGAGTGAAAATTGGTGGTGGTGGGGGTTAAGAGAGATGTTATGAAGTTCTGTTTTATGGGAAATGTGGTGGAGCCATGAAACAATCTGGCAGAGGAGATGGTGGATGCCATGACCATAGATGGTTTCAAGCATGGCTGGGACAGAGTGAAGGGCTTGGTCATTGCTCAGGTTGGTAGTAGTAGGGAGGGGAGCAGGCGGTGGACCGAGAGGAATAAAACCATGCATGGACAATGGGTCCCAAGGCAAAAGGGGAAATCTGAGCAGACTGCATGGACCTGAGGTCATCTTCTGCCATTATTGTCCATGTTTCTATGTTTTAACTAAACTACCCTGAAATCCCAACTCCAAACTATAGTAATGGTGGATATTTACAGTATACTGTATGTACAATAACGGTTTACATATCACACCAGAGAAAATAAATGTTGCTGGATAAATGGGGTAATTGTGTTGATGCTATCACTAATATCAAATTAAAATGTTTTTTCTCAATGGTAGACATATCAAAAGCAGGATAACATTGTTTAGAAATGTCACAATGCTGCATTTTAACCAATGGCAAAGCAGATGAAATAATACTAGATGACACCACAGAGAAGAGATGCAGCATCTAACTTAAACACTGAAGTGAAAGTAAGCAGTTACAACTCTGAAAGAGCTACAGTAATCTGAAGGATTTGCACCAGACTCACCGTGGTATTCTTAACAGATAAAAGCACTGTAATGTTAGTGATGTTTCAGGGCTTTTTTTCTGGCCTAGAGTGGTCTGACTTACAATATGCGATTTATCTTCATTTGAGAAGAGTCCAGACCTTTATAACTAACTCATGGCTTTGCCACTTGCAATCTACTCTCTCATGCATGAAGAAAATTGTACATTCTGGGTCAGGCAACTGTGGTTCCCCTGTTTTTCTTATGGTTATAAGAGTGCTGACTTGAGTTTTCTGGGTAAGAAAACTACTGTATATGTTTACAGTGAAGGCTGCAGAAAATTAGAGATATTTCTGTGTAGAAAATGGATGTTGGCAACTGAACATAGAACAATTTTTGAACTATTAGCATGGGATGGTACTATCACATGGTTATACAAGTACCTGGAATGTTTAGAAATAAACATTCCCAATTGACTAAAACATGATATAATGATCTCTAATGATTTAAAAAAAACAGTAGTGCTGAACACAGCCCTGACCCCTTTAGTTTGTAATAACATACAACCTCAACTGTCTCTTCAGTTTGCAAAGTTTAAAATCTAAATTTAAAGAGCTAGTGCACTTCCTGAAATTAATATTAATTCTTAAAAGTAGTCCTTCATGTAGTGGTAAAACAATTTTCTGCCTGACAGTTCCAGGTGTTATATGTGGAACAGTACTCTGTTTGAAGACTGGCATAGCTAATTCTATTCCTGGTCATACTGTACCTCACTAGTATTGTGTGCTCACTGACTGAGATAGCACAACTGCTCAGGACAAGCCACTCACCTCCTGCCAGATTGGTCACTTGTTATGTCACAAAGAGTGAGGTTATCTTGCTAATGACTCATAAAGAGGTATAGAACTAGATATGTCAGCTGCCAGGCAAAAATGTTATCAGATAGAGAATATTCTAATAAGCAAAAGGATAAAGAAAAATACCTAAGAAAAAAACAAGAATGGGATACCTTTTAAAATTTAATAACATTTTCTGTCTGCTTTGGGATTGCTACGGCTCTTTAAGCAGACATAAAATCTTAAGATGACAAGCCTCAAGTAATCAGCAGTTCTGTGGACTGAGTGTCAAGCTATATTACCCAGTGTTTTTTTTCTCTCTCTCTCTCTCTTTTACTCAGATCTTTTTTATTAATGCAAGCTGCTTGAAAACCAAAAAAATGAGAATCATTTTTCAGTTACTAAACCCAAAGTATAACCTAGCACCTGGATGTATTTGTTGCAAAATGTAGTTTAAGGAACAATAAATAATTTTCTTCCCACTGGATTAGACATATTTGCTGGGGTTTTTTTTTGTTTGTTTTTCTGACACTAATTGACTGACCTAGACACTCACAATATAATAATTTCTGGAAGACAGATGCACTGAAAAGAAAAAAAAATGTTGTTCATACTACTGGGACTAAGAAATAACCACATATGTGTAAATATATATTTTGCTTCCTGTAACTAAAATAGTGTTTAGCTTCCCCTTGCAGAAACACTTTTTATACTCTAACTTGATTAGCAGAATTGTGGTAATGAAATAAAACATAAATACCAGTGCTATGCAAAGTATTGCATAGCAACACTTTTTGCAGTAGTGTGAAAGGGTGACCCCCCCCCCCCGTGTTATGTTTTGTCAAGGGGTCTGTGCTGCTGGGTATCATCGTGGACTTTATGTATGTTCTGTGTCTGTAATTTCTATCTGTCCCTGTTAGTTTGGCTGGCCACCCATGTTTGTTTATTTAAATGTTTTTTTCTTCATTCTTGTGTGTTATTTGTACAGTTTACTGATGGTCCCAGTCACACATGATTCCTTTGATTTATCCCCATGCATGTAGGCATTATAACGTAAAAGTGCTTTAAGATATATTTGTTCCGTAGGCAGCTGTGATAATGACCTTGTTTGTATTATGCCACCTGCCCGAATGTTTTCTCAGGAAATCCCCACTCCTCCCCCACAGGTAGCATGAAGTTAATGGGCTTCCCTAATAGGGAAAAGCAGTTGTTCTACAGCTGTTGTTACACTGGCTCCAACGGCAAAAGAAACCAAAAGACGTTACCATAGTTAGGCCATTTTATTATGTTGGCTTGCCGCGCTTGCACGCAAGTCAACATCTTGCGGCAGTGCAGATTTGGAGGTGCGGCCGCTGTTGAGCGAATGCAGGGCATGCATCACTAGGTGCGTCCCTCATTTCCCAATCAGCCTGCATGCCCCATGCATGCTAATGTGGCGAGCACATCTAAGGAAAGGTCCGCTGCAATCCGAGCAAAGCTGGTCAGATGCAGCTGACCCTTTCAGCATGCTAGTCACATGAGCAGCATGGCGGGCGGCCGCCCACCCAATGGCCGACTTTGGGGGTGCCCAATCCCCCAGCAGCTTACTGTGGCCACACAAGCAGTCCCCCCATTTCCTGCATGCCGAGGAGGGTGCCCAATCTCCCTCGGTTCTTGTGTCCCTCCTGCTTTAATTGTGTGCCGATGGGGGAGCCCACTCCCTGTTGGCATAAATCAGCCACCCCCTGCATTTCTTATATGCCAACGGGGGTGCCCAATCCTCATCGGCATAAATTCACCCCCCTATTTTCTGCCCATTAGGGTTGCTAATCACGTCGGCTGCAGCACCCTCCAAAAGTTAGGTGGCATGCTGGGAGCCCACCCCAGCATAGCCACGCCCCTGAAAAAAACTGTCCTTTGATGTAATTTTTTTCTTCCTGTAACAAAAAGGTCCTCGTAGTCTCCTGCACCCCACCCGCACCCACCCACTGCGCACCCTGCCTCCTCCACCCTCACCCCCTCCTACCCGGCATACTTACCTCCAGAGTCCGGGCAATGATCTTCGGTGGACCGGGAACACGCCTGCACTCTTCAAAGCCAACTGTGAACTGAGGAAATGCCGGTAAGCTGTATAATGGAATGAATAGGGTTTTTTCAACTTTGCTGCATATCTCAGGCATTTGTTGGAATTTTGGCACCAAATTTTCAACATGGGGTTTTTGGTGCCCCTCCTCATGAATTCTATCACTGTCATGGGGTTAATCAGCCTCGAAAGGTGATTTCGCAGTCACTGAGCAAAATCACCTTTTGGGACCCATTAACGAAATGACAGTGCCAATGTTCATGAGGTGGCCTCTCAAAAAGCCTATGTTCTAAATTTGGTGGAAAAAATCCAACAAATGCCTGTTTTACGCGAAGTTACGAGCCTGCATAACAACTGCGCGCATTCGCAATATTTTAATGCCAGATTTTCAGCATTGTCATTTTTGTACACCTCCTTGTCAATAGTACAGCTGTCATTTTCCACATACTGCCCAAAATGTGTTTCCGCACTTCCGGCGCACAATAGCGCAGTCGCTGTGGGAAATCAGTGTTTGGGCCAGATTATGAAAATGACAGTGACACAGTTCATGAGCAGAGGTCCTAAAATGCCTATGTTGAAAATTTGGTGATGATACTCCATAAAATGACTGTGTTACGAGCATGCATTAGCAGACTGCACACATGCTCATACCGTCGTGGATTTGTGAAATTTTCACTCTGGATTTTCACCACTGCCATTTTTCCACACCTCTTGATGAACAGTACAGCTGTCATTTCACATATCCTGCCCAAAATGTGTTTTCGCACTTCCGGTGCAGAATAGCATGCTCGCTGTGCGAAATCACTTCTTGGGACATTTTGAGGAAATAACAGTGACACTGTACATGAGCAGAGGTGCTAAAATGCCGATGTTGAAAATTTGGTGCCGAACGCCAATATGTAGAGACTGACAGGTGTCAGGGGTGTGACTTGGGATTGTCGGACGTGATGTTCATGCCATTCTACCCCCACCCTGCAGCCAGTGATGATCATCAAGATGTGCCTTGGACGCTCTGGCTCCAAAGTTCACCCCACTGTCCTATACTGCACCCATCTCAGTGTATTTCCTTATGGAATGGGGTGAGCATAAAGCCCGAAGACCCCAATGCATACCGTACCACTTGTCGTTGTCTGCAGGATAAGGAGAGGTGAAATGGCATGAGCACTATGGCCAACACCCAAAGGGACACCCCAATGCCTGTCAGTCTCTTCAGGGTGGGGGTGGGTTGGCATCAGTACAGTACTTCACTGCCATTCCTATTATGCATCTCTCTAACTCTTGCACTACCAATGCCAGCAAGACAACATTCGGCATTGACAAATGCTTGTTTTTAAAGTTGTGCAGGTCACCTTGTAATAGGCCAAGTATAAAAGGAGGAAGATAGCTGGAAGGGGAGGTAAACAAACCTAATAGCCTTCTCAATAATGAATTTCAATGGCTAAATGAAAGAAAGGACAGCAAACATACCCTTGCAAGCTATACTAGTACCAGACGTTTCAGGCTTGCATTTTCTGTTAAAGTAGCTGAATAGCATAGAAAGGTTGTAACTAGTGAGGAGTCACCACCCGATGAAAGCATTTGTCTATTGCTTCCTCCTCAGTGGTGCGACTTCTCGAACTGGGTCCTCTGGGGTCTGCTGCTTGGATGTGTGCATTTTCGCAGTTATGGCTACCATTCTTCTTCTTGTCCAGTAATTGCACATACCTTGCTTGCACTCGTGTTTCGGATGCAATATTTGAGCTGATGTTTTCTTTTAATACAATTATCACTTACCAAAATGGCAAGCTTGCCTACTTCAGGAAATGGTTCTCAGAGCTTGTTTGAAGCAAGACGGCAGGTTCTCAATACATCTACCCCAGCAGTCTGCAGCTATAGAGCCGGCCAGCCAATTTCTCCCTTCATTTATTGCTACAGCTGCCGAGGGTGGTACTTCTGAGAACACAAGTAAAGTAAATCCTGGATCCAGGTGGAATTATTGAACTATAGTGGTACACACACGTTTCCAATATTAAATAAATGTTTATACTGCCATGGTAGTAGAAAATGTATGTAAATATTAAAGATTGTATGAAAATTGTTTAAATGATGGGTGGGGTTAACCCTATATATATCTTGAAAGAATGTCTAGTCAGGCAGTCGGTGGAAGGTGTTGACAGTGAAGCACCTTGTACCAGCTAGTTACTTCTAGCTGTGTATGTGATTGTTTTTGCTATATAACCTGTTATTTTGAATGCTTTTCTTTATTTTGCTGAAAGTAAGTCTGCTTTTCATTTTGTTCTGTTGAATAAGTAATAAAAATATTGATCCTGTTCAAGCCATTACTGCCTTTTGGTCCATCTCTTCAACGACAGCCTTTCACAGGTAGGCTCCGCAATCAAGAAAAGAAACACTAATTGACATAACCAGAACAATACTTTCTTGTCTCAATGAAGCATGCTGACAGTTTATTAAAATTAGCAGGAACTACTGTAAATAAGAATAAACCACATTCAAAGTAGATATGCTTGCTTGGAGCATATTTAGACACTCACCTCTAAGCTAGCATGCAATGCACAGACCAGCAAAATAGAAGGATTTGACAGTCGAAAACCATTGACTCCTTGACTTAGCTTTAATTCTGTAGAATAAAATGGTAGATATTAGCATTCTGTAAAGAAAGAGTGCTTTAAACATTCAGAGACCTGATAAATTGTAATATAAATGTCTGCTTCTGAGAACTGTGAATGCCTCATCATTTTCAAACACATTTTGGTGAGATCTTTTTATCAATACCTTTAGGGTCTTAAGAAAATCTTGGGCATTGATTTATAGGGCTGGATTTTCGAACAGCCCCGATTGCTGCAAGCCCCGGGTGCGCTAAACGTATGGCGCATGGGACTTGTGGCATTTTCCCAGCCAACATTTAAGCAATTTACCATGACAGGGTGTGGATGATGGCAGGATTTACCCACGCCTATTGTGGTTCGGTCACAAGGCAATCAGCCAAGTGAGTGAACCACGCCAGAAGTGGTAAATCCTGCCATCACTCACACCCTCGAGGAGCATATTGCGAATATACAATGGTCCCCTTTTTCAGATGGAAAAAAATAATAATAAATAAAATAGTTTGGGGTAATTTTGATTTATTTTTATTGCATTTGTTAGTCCACCAGAACAAATAATCCTAGGTTGTTATGCCTGCTGCAACTGCTCTGTATGGCTACTAATACAGCCCTACATAGAGACATGCTGTAATTTTTTTTGTTTGTTTCTGTGTTAAAGAGATGGCATCCGAGTTGTGGGCTATTCTTTTTATGTTTTTTTGTTGGTTTTTTTTACACAGACAGACTGTGTGTGCTAAATAAGTCTGTCAGTGTGTGGTGCGAGGGCTAACCGGAAGATGACACAAACTGTGTGTTTCCAGGTTTCAGTTTGCCGTTAGTACATGTGCCACTCAGAATTTCTTTTATATGCTTTTCCCCTTTACCTTGTGTTTTTTTTTTCTTTTTTTTTTATTATATATTATGGGGAGCAGAGTGAGCAAGAGAAGGTAGCATCCAAGATACAAAGTGGGAAGAGAGGCATGACCAAGAGCAAGCAGAGCAGACCAGAGAGAGTGAACAGAGACCCAGAGGAAGTGGACCAGGGAGAGAGAGAGAGTGTGAGAAGTGAGGTGGGTCTAATGGTCCATCACAGGAACGAGCCTCGGACAGCAAGACGAGCTGTACAGACAGAAAGGGCTTTTCTGTTTTTATTTGGGGGGGGTCTCAGAGTGATTTCGGTAGGGGGTCCTGCTGGTGCACAGTTGCAGCTGGCACTTGTTCCTGTTGGTAGATGGCACAATTTACACATTGTAAATCATGCCAGTCAGCCAATCAAGAATGAGGATTTTCAGTACCCATTGTATAATTGGAATTTTCTATCCCATGTGCCAATTGGTGCAAGTTAGACCAATTTTCTGGTCTAGCTTGCTGCAATCCCAGATACCCTTTTTATGAGGCCTGTGCCAAATATTTGGCACAAGCTGCCATAAATCAGGTAAAGTGTCGGAACTGTGCCCAGTCTACCAAAATTGTGTTCAGTTGCAGCAAAGGTGTTTGGTACAGCTTTACAAAAAAAAAAGGTTTGACACAAGCTCTTCGTTGCCTTTTGAAAAACCAGGCCCATTTTCTTTAACCTGTTAGAAGACCAGATAACACAATCAATAACAGCAAGCTGAGTTAAACAGTACAATTATGCAATAAGGCACTCCAGGGTGTGTGTGTTATTGTGTAATAACGTCACTCCTTGGGTGGGTTGAAGCACGAGGCAAAGATGAGTACTTCCACCACCCGAAGAGTGATGTTATTACACAATAACACACATCCTGAAGTGCTTTATTGCTATTATACAATGGCTCATTTTTAAATAATAATAATAACCATTTAAAAACTATTTTTTATCACATTTTATGTATTTTTCTTTGATTTTTGTGGGTGTTAGTTTATGTTTAAACAAAAAAGTCCAGAATTATTTCTTCCACCACAAGGTGGAGCTGCTGTCAGAGATCCTGCTTGCTGAGCCTGTTGAGCTTTTTCTTGTTTTATTGCTCTGTGCTGTGTCATGAGTTTCTCCTGTACCCTTCTCGGATGTAGGTTTTCACCTATTAGTGGATACTTATTGAAGTGGACTGTGTTTCATTTATCCTTTTTTATTTTAAATACACTCCATTTTTTCTATGGGTGACAAGTTCTCAGTGAGTGTACAGCGTGGGGAGTGTACAGTGGGACTGTGAAGTGGGCAGGCCTAGGCACAATGTCCACAATGATGGAAACTGAAGATATTTAAAATATGGGGGTGAGTTTTATTACCGGGTTTTAGTGCAGGCAACTAATTGAGCAAAACAAACAAAATAAAAAGACAGTTTCTTTTGTTTTATGTATGGTCACTGTCTGAAGCTTTTCAGACAAATGGCTGAGTGGGCACATGCTCACAGTGAAAGTATTTAGCTGCAGATAGTGGCCCTCAGAAGAAAGTTTTATTTTTTATTTTTAAATGAGCATGGGGCTTCTTTCTTTACTTGAGAAGTGAGGGGATGTGAATTTCCAATGGGTTACCCAATCTACCAAAAAGAAGGGATGAGAGATGGAGTATGTGTGTTTGGGGGGCACTTTGTAGCCGAAGCCTTTTATTGCAGCCATACGCTCTGGTGTGGTGGGATGATTTGTGTCCGTTATGCAGTCATGTGTGGCACGGGGTCATAATGTTGCATGCAAAAACAGCGCATACAAAACAGCTAACCCAAAAACAGCTGACAGTCAGAAGGTAGCACACTGAAACAGTGCAGGGACGCCCTCATGGTGTGGCCAGAAAGCAAGAGGCAGGATAACAGACATGTTTGCAATATGTGTTTACTGGTGCAGGAATGGCAAACCACATGGTGCAATAGTGAAAGTGACCAAAAGCAAACCCCTCCTCACAGCCCCCCCGGGCCCCCAAACACACAGTCACATTAGACCTGGAGGGACAGGTTGAATGCTATTCCAAGCAGGTACTCCACTGTGGACCGCTGACCGTATGCCCCAACAATGGCAGCAATCCTTTTGCCAACATCCTTATACTGCCACTTAGCGGTAGGCATGGTGTTTCCAGCAGTAAGCTGTGCAAGCTTCACAGTGGTGAACTGCTCCTCTGCCCTCAATGCCCATATGAAATGCCACAGGTGTGCAGCGAAACACCTGTGCCAAGCCTCCATGGCATTCGTTGTCTAGGGTGTACCATCCTGTGCGGCCCCATACACATTCCAGTTTGAGATGTCATACAGAGGCCTCCTCTGTGCTGTATGGCCCAGAGGTCTACCCATGCAGTTGTCCTTGACATAGTCAAACAGCTTGAACAACAGTTCACCGTTGGCCTTCATGTACTCCAGTTTACACAGCACAGTGAAAGCCTCAGCCACATCACCCAGTGGTATGAATGCCAGCACCACAACCATACTGTACATGCACGCAAGGTGAACTTCGGGTCGTCCATGTGGCAGGCCATGAACCCCTCAATCTGCTGGCAATGGCACCACACCACCTGGGCCAGGGGGAAAACTCAACCCTGCAGTTGGCAGCCAGGGAAGACGGTGACAAATGCCCACCAGCTCAAAGTCAGTGAGGATAGCCACAGGGGCAAGGCCAGGGAAATTGGTCTTCACCTGCTGGAATACTGCTGTGTATGCAGTACTGGTCCGGACATTCATCAGGAGATAGATGGCTGAGAAGGCGGTGCCCTCTAGCAGTCCATGGATGGTATACAACTGCTGGAACAGTGGTGGTGTTACACTGAATGTCCCATCTGTGAAGATTGTACTACAACCCTCAAACTGTGCCAGTGTGGGTTGTGTTGCAAATACCAGCAGTCTGTGGCCCCCCGGGCCACTGTCATACTGGAGGAAGGGGACCTCTGTCTCCGTTGATGCAAATTCGGGTGGCTTAACCAACTGCTGCAGGATTGATGGCTATGATGATGGCCTGTAAGCCACTGTCTTGGCCCTGGCACATGTCTGCTTTGTGAGAGGCATTGCAGGCAGTCTCAATGTGATGGCTGGGGATACACCTGACGTGCATACCACCACCAGTGCATTGCATGGCTCATTCATACATCAGGAAAAGTCCTTCACTGATGCAAGCACCTTCCTGGCAGCAACTGCCACAGCATCTGGGATGTGATTGTGGCTGCCTGTCTCTTGCATGACCTCCTCGGCAAGTGTATGCACCCAGCCCGGGCATTTCGCCCTCTTGTACTCCACACACTTCCAGTATGTGCAGTCATTGTGCACCCTTTGGCAGTGATACAGGTACCCTGGGTGGTCCAGTATGGATGCACCCTTTTGGCTCAGTACATAGGTCAGGGCATCCTCTTGCAACATACAACTTCACAGTGTGAGTATCCCAGCTACATTGTGGCCACTCTTTATGGAGCCCTGCTGTGGGCCTGAGTGTATGCACCTGTGGCCAGGTGTACACCCAACCCCTGCTGCACCTGTCACTCATTGGCCCAGGCTGTGTGCATTGAGGCACTGGAGCTGGGCATCTGTCCCCAACAATGAGCAGCTGCAAGCCATTGCCACAGCCCATTGAGTGTGCTGTGGGGTGTGGCCCTTCCCAGGTGTGTGGTGTGTTCCAAACATGCAGTAGGAGTGGTGGGGGTACCTGGTTAGATTATCATTAGCAGAATAGTGCCACACTGTATGGTGCTAGTCTGGTAAGCGCTCAAAAAGACAGCGACCAGGGATTTACAGCACTTGCTATAAGCGCTTCCTTAGTCGCTGTCTGTAGTCCTGAAAAAGGACAAGGGCACCACTGATCTGGTAGCTTGCCAAGCTGCTCCCAAGGTGTGGAGTGCAGAGATATGGAGCAGCTTGGTCAGCAGCAATGGAGACCAGGATTCTAATCTTAAAAAAAAAATCGGCACCTTTTTTGGCACGTGCACCTTGCATGCACTATTTTGACTGGCACTGTTTGGACCCAGTGCCAGGGATGGGTACTGCATGCCTGTAAGGGTGTCTGTGTGGAGGGACAGAGCTGCCTGTGGCCATTGGTACACATCCACCATTGGATCACACAGTACTACACCTGTGCCGGGCATGCTCACTTGGCCACACACAGTGGCCCGCCACTGGCATGGATGTCTGCGATACACCTGACATACACCCACCCTGTGGGGCCACTGCAGGGCACCTGTGGCCTTAGAGCCCATGGAACATCCCACCATCCCACTGGCATGTGCTTCTGCTGGGGTGTGTGGTGCTTTGTGCAACACTGCCCCCCAACACGTCTGTGTACAAGCATGCCTGCCCCGATCCCTGCCACCCCGCCCAGTGATGTGCCCTGTACCCAGAGGGGTATTGTCACATGTGCTGTGATCCTGGCATAGCACTGTTCCCTTGGGTGTGGTGTGCTGACAGCCCACCCACGTTGTGCATTGCAGGCAGGAGGTAGGGGTGGCAGGTGGCATGGCACACCATGGCAGGTATAGGCAGACACTGACTCAGGGGTCTGTTCACAGTGGTGGCAAGGCCATTGCCATGCCTACCCCTTGTTCCTGTTGTTGCCATGGCCTGTCCATGTATACAATGGTCCATCCAGGTGGGGGCTGCTGCTGTGTCTGTAGTGGAAAGGCATATCCCACTGGCCACATATTGCCCTCAACTGTGGCCTGGGCTGCTCCAGGACTGAACAGTCCTCTGACTACAGTAGCTCTCATTCTGTGAGTGTGGGCACGCACCCCCACTGCTGGACTGGGGCATGGAACAGTGGCTGTGGGGCACCCCTCCACAACATACTCTGCCATCAGTTACGGCCCCCCCAGGGATGTGGGGCAGGTGGTCCTCACAAACTGCCATTCCTACTCATGGTCCATTGATTCTGATTGGGCTGAAACTGTATAAAAAAAGCATTGTGTGGGCTGTGTACTGGTGTGCAGTGTAACAACTTACCTCATGGCCCAACAGCAGGCTGTCAGGGGATCGGCCTGGGGCACATGGCGGGGCAGACTTCGGGTGGACGTCCAGGTCTGCGGTGTGTCTGGTGGGCAGCAGCATTCCATTTCCTTAGTCCAGGTACTGTGGGCTTGCAGTAGGCAGTCAGCATGCATTGCTATCTGCTTCTGCGGTGGATGACAGTGGTGGATTTCAAACAACTGGAGATGGCGTTGTGTGGTGGTGTATGTGTGGCTCAGTTAGACCCGCTGTGCTACGGGTGCTGCTCGGTGGGGTCCACAGCCTCATGGCTGCTGACTTTTGATTTGCTTTATGTGTGCAGCATGTGCGGTGGGGGGAACCCCACCCAGAAGGAAGACACAGGAGCTCAGGCTATATGTTGACAGGGGTTGGTTTCCTGTCTTTCCCAGCTCTGTCTTGCCTTGCACGGTTTTCTGCTATGGGATTCCTTACTGCGCTGTGTGGCCCAGTGCTATTGCAGCATACGCTGTTGTTGCCCCACACTATCTTACCATACACTACTGTGGGATGTGCTGTAACGGCACTATACATATTGGTGCCATGCATGATTATTACTACCACACTTGCGCTATTCCATCATGCGCTGTTCTGCACCATACAACGTTCTTGACAGGCACCATTGTGCATGCGCTTATTTCCTTACGCTATTATGGCTGCAATATATTGATCCGGTAGGGTCATGGCAGTGCCTGGATTTCATACAGTGATGTTATGGTTCAATAACATCAATGTCCAAAGCACACACTGACCAATCAGGATACAATAAATGTTCTTGCCATTGTATAATAAGGAATAGTTCAAATTTGAAAGAAACGGAACATAATGCACTCATCGGCAGACTAGATGGGCCAAGTGATCATTATCTGCCATCAAAGTCTATGTTTCTATGCACTCTCTAGATATTCAGAATTAACTCATGAGAGAAAGAGAAAAGGAACAGAAGACAGAGAGAGACAGAGAGAGAGAGAGAGAGAGAGAAAGAGAGAGAGAGAAAGAGAGACAGATCTAGATGGTATTAAAACCTGATATGTGATATGCATTTTTAATGGCAAATGAGCATAGCTTTTCCTTTTTTATGGATATGCATGAAGTCTAGCACTGGCCAAAACTAAACTACACCTGCGGAGGGGCGCTGATGAGCAATTAGCTGGCAAGACATGCTTTCCCTGAACTCCATCACCTCCAGGGATTATAAATCAAATAATATACCTAAATTGGTTACTTTTTTTTTTTTTACAGGTGAGCTGTATTTACAATATTGGATGAATGAGAAATGGATGATTATCTGACCAATCTTTCCCCCAAATAGCCCAGGAGGATAAAGGACATTATGAGAGCAGTGGCTGCTGGACCATTGGTAGGCTTTTGCCAATCATGTTTTCTGCAGCAGAGATGGCTGTGCTAGGCTACAACTGGACAACTTGGCTGGAAAACTCATTGAGCTAAACGAGCAATGCTCAGGACAGGCAGAAAGGCTCACTGAAGTGGAGTAGTTGGTCTCCACTGTAATGGACACACTGCAACCAATCCCAGAGTAAAGTGTCCACCTAGAAAAAGAGCAGAAGCACATCAAGGAGCAACACAACTTCCAGGAGACTTATTACATCTGAAGCAAACTATGGTTTCAAGGGCTTCCAGAAGGTATGGAGGGTGAGAGCGCTAACAAGTTCTGTGCCAAGATGCTGCCAAAGTTGTTGGGTATGAATGTGAACGGTGACCACCTGAAGATCAAGAGGGTGCATAGAGCTCTCACACCAAATCCACCAATGGAGGAACTACCAAAGCAGATAATTTGTTTGACTAGGGGAGCACGGCAGACTGTGGCAAATTAATTAATCTTGCCAGTCATAGATTATGGAAGCCAGCCTTATGGCTACACAAAGAAGAATAAAGCTATACAGGGTGGATATAATTCATAATAGATTGATCAGGTTTGTGCTCCAGTGCAACTACTACACCTACCACTGTGAGATGTACCAAAAATTGGGATGGTTACCCTTGGAAAAGAGGAGAAAATGAAGTTGGGTAACAATGGTACAAGGAATTTAGAAGAATAATAAATTAAGATGTTTAACCGAAAAATTAGTTAAACCAAAATATGATTTTTATTTGAGAAATAAAGGTGCTAGGGATTTGGTAGTTCTAAAAGTTAGAAGCCAATATGGGAAACTGCCTTTTCAATCGAAGGATGTGAGTGCATGGAAAGAGATTGTACCACAACTATGGTCGACAGAACTCTCAACCAAGGTCTTTAGTACTGTAGTGCAACATGAATTAAGCCACAGAAGTGACTGCTACAAGTAAACTGTAATCTGTAAACTGAAAGCATTAAGGTAGAGCTCAGTCAGATGGTGTGTGATTTATAATTGCATGCAGTCTTTGTTTTTAATATTTATTTTTAGTCCTTCTAGTTTAACTTTGCCAATTGAATGTAAGATCTGATCAGGATCACCTTGTAAATAGGATACGTAAATGCCCTAATGGTGTATAATTCAGTGAATTCTTTTCCTATATAAAATAAAACGTACTACTACAACTTTCACTCCTGGTGGTCTAGTGGTTGCTCCACCCCCCAATTGCACAAATGATCTGTATAATGCCCCACCTGGTGGTCTAGCAGTCCCCCCAACACCTAAGTGATCTATATCGTACCCTACCTGGCAGTCTAGAGGACCCCCTCTGATTGCCCAACTGTCCAAAATATATCATACATACCAGACTGGCCATCTAGTATCCCCCCCACCTCCCCCAATGGTCAACTGCACCCACCCAACCTGTCCACTGAGGACCCTTCTCCCTGTTATCCCCCCTGCCTTGGTTGTCGATGACATTTATGACATTCAAGGCGATGACTGACACAGCCCTCTGCTCACCACAGCAGCCAGCCACCATCTGCCAGCCAATCGCTATTGTGCATATTCTAGAATCGGTTGCTTTTACAGTACACACAGTTTATGAATGCCTGTCAGATGGTATCTGGCTGAGGTCAAGAGTAAAAGGCTGTGTTAGTCACCTTTCTTAAATGTCATGAAATAGCAACAGCAACCAAGGCAGGAGTGGTGAGTGGAGGAGGGCCCTGAGTGGGCAAGTTGAAAGTGGGGTGGTTGACTTTTTTTGTTTGGGGGGGAACCACTAGATCACCAGGCTCTAGGATGTAAGGATATATCTTGGGAAAGTAGGTAAAAAGGGGGTGGGGTTTTCCTAGATCATGAAGTGTAGTACTGTACAGATTACTTGGGTGATTGAGGGGTGGAAAGACTGTTAGACCATCTGGTGAGGTATTATACTGATCGCTTGGGTTATCGGGGGGGAGGGCTGCTAGATCACTAGGATTGAGGGTTATGTTGATTTGACAGGAATAGTCAGGTGATTGGGGGTATGAACTGTTGCGCAAGGATAAGGGCAGGATTTCAGCAGTGTTAAAAAGCACTGCAATGGAGGCTGTTTGGCAGTGCCAAAATCAATGAATATACTGCTGTACCCAGTATGCATGTGGGTCCTCCATTTACATGAGTGGGTGCAGTGGTATATTGTGTGCAGTCATGCTGCTGGGTAAATGCAGCACACCTGGGGCCTTTGAATATGACCCCTGTCCACTGGCTGTTGCTATTCATGATTAGCATGGCACAAACTGAGTTAGTACAGTGCTAATCATTTGAATAGGAGGACCAATATCCCTTACTTTTAAAGCTTGTGGAGGTAAAAGTTGGCCAGTGGAAGTAGGCTGCTGTGTTTTGCTCCGTTGAAGCTCCTAGCTTAAATCTAGCTAATGAAAATTGTCTGAAGAGAAGAGAGTGCAGTGTGTCAGCCTACAATGACAGCTGCAAGTCCTACAGCAAGAGCAGGGCACAGAGAATTTAGCAGATTGAGAAACATGCAGGAGGAATTTTTGAAAGATTCATTTGACAAATATTTCTTTTAGTGTGTACTGGTTGTGTAGACTGCACAGAAATCTATTTTGATTTTCATTTTATTCTACCTTCTGCAGCAGGAGCACAATAAGTTGAATTTTCTAGCACAGGAAAGATGTAGGGGGCATCTTGAGGGATTTATTTGACAAATGCTGTATTCTTAATTAATTCAGGTAGTATAGCAGTGCACATGAATCCATCTTTATATATGTTGCCTGTGTGTTTCAGCCTGCCAGATAGTCAGTGAGTGAAAAGTTGACTGCAACAGTATATGCGGCACAAGTCTCAGTGGGGTTTGTGTGGCCTATCTGTGAAGGGGGCAGTCTGTTCATGTCACTGTTCCCTATCACTGTGTGGGGTGCATGGTACTGCAGCTAGTCCATGAACTGAGCATGTGTCTCATGGGCATATAAGAATCATTGATAACTACTGTAAGTCATCATTGTAGCATCCCATGGGTGCTACATCATGTCATCATCTGTCACGTGGGTGTTGCCCACGCGTGTAGAAAACAGGAGGAGAGATGGATGCAAGGGGAGGAAAGGGGCAGATAAACATTCAGCCATGCTAGTTCCATCAAGTACAAGTTCTGAAAGGGGTGGCTGTGGAGACTGGAGCTGGTCATTGTGGAACAAGGACAGGAAGGGGAGTTATGGTACTAGATTGTGAAGACATGGACTAAGCTCCAATATAGTACAGCCAAATAAACCATCTGTACCCAGGTTGTCACCCCCTGCCTGTTTCAGCCCAGTTACTAAACAGTTAATATATCCAAAGCCATGAAGCCTAGAACTCTCCAGATCTCCTTTCTGTCAGCAGGCTGACTCCTGAGTCACAGCATATGTCCTCTGCATATGCTGAGCAGCTGGAGTCCTGTTGGCAGCTCTCTGCCACTCTAGAGCCTAATAAAATGTGACGACCACAGCCACACTCAATCTTTTTTCCTGAACTGCACAAGAACACTCAGCTCAGATGAGTGCAGAGATCCTGGCCTATGAAGAGGGACAATTGATAGTGATTACCAGCTTCCCCCTTCTGGGGGGAGGGGAATGTGCTTAAGCAGAAGGCAGCAGGAAGAAATAACTGGGAGCAGAGGAGAACCAGTAGAGACCTGAGAACAGGGAGAGTAAAGAATGAAGACAGACGGATGAGAGCCAAGAAGAAGTGAGTGGGGCCTACAGACATGAGAGAGGAGAGAGATGGAGTGGTGGGGTCATCCTCTTTAGGGATTCACCCAGTATTTGTAAGGACCCATTACAGGTTTGGAGGTGGTGGAAAAAAGTGGCCTTAGGCCACAATAGTGGATCAATGGGGAAGTCAAGAAGTCCTCTGCTGTCCTGTTGATGTTGTTACTCCAGGGATAGAAGCCACATATGTATACCAAGCATAGCCCATCAGGAATGTAACTATGTCCAGCGAGGGTATCAGTGGTATCATCAGGCTGATTTTGGGGGTGCTAGAGCCCACCCACTGTAAGTTAAAGCCCCCCCAATCAGTTTGCTAAACTAACTAACTTAAAACAAGTTAAAATAAAAATAAAAAACTAGTGAGACCTTTTTTCTGTAAGTCGCAGTGCTTCACAGAGCCACCACATGGAGTGCACTTTTGTTTTTCTCCACTGGACTTTGAAAGTGCTCCTCATGAGCTCATGAAGTCCAACGGAGAAAAATGAAACTAAACTAGTCTGTGTCTGATGATGATCTTTGTGAGCACGCATGTACTGCCGCTCAGGGCTGCCAAATCTTCAGGATGGAGATTGTCACTACTGGCCTGATTGGGAAGAAGTCAGATCGGGAAAGCAGAAGATGCCTCGGGGAGAGACGAGAGCTCACAGCATTGCAATGGGGTAGGTCTGCAACTGCATCTGGCAGCAGCAGGCTAGTGCTAGGACTATCCCTGGCAGGCATTGTGAATGAGCTCTAGCGGGGGACAGGACAAGTTCATGGCACTCAGATCAGTGCGAGGGGTCTGGGTTGGGCTGTGGTGTAGGTGGGGCATCTGCCTTCTGTTCTTCTACTGTGGGAGGGGACTGGGACTCAGGGGAGCGGACAACACAGCCACAAATTGCCCACTAGTGCAAAATATGACAAACCAGCTCAGCTGCCAATCCACCAGGGAGGAAGAGATAGACAAGGGGGGGGTTGCTACTGAGTGGCACCCACCTCTGCCACCCTGCCAGCCAACGGCATACCTCTTGCTTGCATAGCTGAGTCAAACATTATAAAAACACATAGTGTGTTTTTCCAGCAGACACATGGTACACACAGCCTGTGCAGCAAGAGACAGTGATGCAGTTGTGTAGAAGTCAGTCAACTTTGGTTGCTGAGCAGATAGAGTTGTTGTGCTTGGATCGGTTGCTGATTATTTCAAGATCTGAAAGTTTTTGAAATATAATAAAGAGAAAATACAACACAGAGATGCACTCACAATCAGAGGCTTCCACTAGAGCTGAGAGATTGGATTTATTACTTTATTTTTTACCTTTGTTCTGTTTCTGCTGTTCTGAGAGTCTGACAAAGTCGGTGGGGGGGGGTCAAGTGTTGTTTTTTGAAAAGCTCACAGACAGCCTGGCTGTAAGTGATAGCATTTTTATTTACTTTAACTGTCAGTAGTAATGTAGTGCATGTACCCTGTTTGTTCTTTGATAAAAAAAAAATATAAAAAGGATCTTCCAGTCTCCTGTCCCCAATGCTAGTGCTGATTCCTCAGAAAGAAATAACAGCACTTTGGTGGGTTATGTTGTTAAGGCTCTCTCACAAGTAGCTTGAACTGGGAGGCTGTAGCTCATAAAAAAATAACAGCATGTTTTCTAAATAAATTGCCTTACCCACAGGGGTTTTTGCGTTATGGGTTTGACTGGCAAGCAAGCAAGGTTAAGATTACTACTATAAGCCAGTTCAAACAGCCTGTGATACAGACTACAACTGCTGCCCGAGTATAACCTTTGTCTTGTTTTTTATGTACATGCCAGGGTGAATAAGAGCAGGCAAAGAGGTAAGCAGGCTGTGAGCTAAGCAAAACCTAAACAATCTGATTAATACTTTGGTTGGAAAGTCATTTTTTTCAGTACGTGGAAGTTAGCATAGTGTAAGGTGTTTAGACCCTGCTGTGTCTTAGGCTCAGTTCTTTTTTTCTGATAATAGGGCATTTTCCTGTAGTGTATGGCCTACTGAGTGAGTAGGTATCATTTTATCCTCATTTACCAGTCTGAGTATTTTTCTTAATTTCTTATAGTACTTGCCATACATACTTTGAGCCCTGTGTGTTAGGCTCTGTCTGTTTTATAAAAGGGCATTTTCCTGTAGCAGACTCATTACTTGGCATACTTTGAGCCCTGTGTTTTAGACTCCATCTGTATTATAAAACTGCATTTTTCTTGTAGCGGACTCATTACTGAGATAATAGTGTCTGACTTGTCTCTTTTTCCCTCTGTGGTCCTGTAACCTTCCCAGCAGATCTGCTGGGATAATAGTGTCTGTCTGTTTTCATCTGGGGTCCAGTACTCCAGTAACCTTACAACTTTCTTTGGGAACCTTAACCTTGTCACCAGATCTGCTGTGATAATAGTGTCTTCTCTTTCTGGTGTACAGTAACCATATTTTTCCACATGCACCATTAAACAGAGGGCATGATAACCAGACTTTTCAAACAAATCTTTTACCATTAAAATGCAGGAAAAGCCACCATTTGAAGGTAAAAACATAAAAATTTCCGAGGCGGGCATGCCCCCGGACCACCCTAGCTTTCTTTGGATTTTGACTGGAGGCATTAGCCCCCTCAACTTTATATCGCTGGGGATGCCGCTGGAGGGTATTAATTTGAAGTTGTCGACAACAACACACTGGAGCTAAGGATAGGTTGCAGGGAGCCTGGGAAGCATGAATCTAGTACTTCGGGCATACTGAGAGAAGAAGGGCAATATCAGACCCTGTAGCCCCAGAGGGTATTCCAGAAGGTGGAGGTGCTGGAAAATGTGTCAAAACTATGGGCTTTTAGGGATGTAGTTGACTTATACCTTATTTGCTAGGCACAGTCCTCCACTGTTTAGGGTCATTGTTAAATGTGACCTGTCAGCTGGGAGTGGCATGGGACATTTTCCCAAAGCTGGAATTATCACATAGCTCTTCTAGAAACATAGAATTTGTCAGCAGATAAGGACCACTTGACCCACCCAATCTGCCCAGATGGTCCCTGCCTAGTCTGTCTCCTCAGACCCTACCTGGACTCTGGCGACCCTCCCTCATCCCTGCTTATTTACTAATATTCCCCTATGTCTATCCCATGCATGGTTGAAGCCTGTCACTGTTTAGGCCTCCACCACTTCTGTGGCAGTCCGTTCCAGGTGTCTACCACTATTTTAGTGAAGAAGTACTTCCTCACATCCCTTCTGACCCTCCCCCCAGCTTCACTGCATGCCTTCTAGTCCTGGTGCTCTTTCTCATTTGAAAGAGACTACTCTCCTGCATCATTTTCACCCCTTGAGGTAGTTGTAGGTCTCTGTCACATCCCCTCTCACTCTGTCTCTTCTAGAAAGTATGTGTTGAGATCCCTCAGTATCTCCTCACAGGGAATTTGATCCAACCCCTGCACCATTTTACTTGCCCTCCTCTGGACTGCCTCCACCTTGTCTATGTACTTTCTGAGGTGAGTCCTTGAGAACTGGACACTAGGTTGGGTCTCACCAGAGGCTGATACAATAGTAGCACCACCTCCCTCCTCCTGTTGGTGATACCTCTCCTTATGTAACCCAGAATCCCACTGGCTCTACTTACTGCTTTGTCACACTGCCCTCTACTTTGAGGTCATCAGACATGATCACCAAAAGGTCACTTTCCTGCTTAGTGACTGTCCATGCGTCCCAGCTGCCCCTATCTTATACTCAGCCCCAGGATTTCTATTCCATGGGTGCATGATTTTGTACTTTTTGGCATTGAACCCCAGCTGCCATGTGCTTGACCATGCCTCAAGTTTCCCACGTCCCTATGCATTCTCTCCACCCATCTTGAGTGTCCAACCTATTACAGATTTTGGTGTCATCTGCAAAAGGTACACTTTTGCTTACAGCCTTTTTGCAATGTCACTTATGAAAACACCGAAAGTACCAGACCTAGTACTGAGCCCTTAGGCACCCTGTTAAACACTCTCCCCTCCTTATAGTGAGTGCTGTTTACCACCACCTTCTGTCACCTATTCATTAACCAGTTACTTAGCCAATTTACCACTTTGGATCTCACCCCTAGACTGTTCAATTTCTTTATCAGTCTCCTGTGTGGTACAGTGTTGAAGGCCTTGCTGATGTCCTAATAGGCTACATCCACTGCCCTCCCCTGATATATTTCCCTGTTTACCCAGTCAAAGAAATCAATTAGATTCTTCCGTCATGACCTCCACCCATGAATCCATGCTACCTTTGGTCTTGTAGCCCATTCAGTTCAAGATACTCTACCAACCACTCTTTTATCAAGGTTTCCATTACTTTCTCTGCCCATAATGTGACCACTCTTTAGTTGTTTGCCTCCTTCCTGCTGCCACTCTTATGGAGCAGTACCTCATCTGCTCTCCTCCAGTCCTCCAGAATGATCCCTTTTTCCAGTGACCTATTGAACAAGGCCATCAGGATTGCAGGAAGCTCCACCCTGAGTTCCTTTAGCACCCTTAAGTATATCCCATCTATTCCCATAGCCTTGTCAGCTTTCAGATCTCCTGGTTCTTTCAGGAATCTTTCCTTTGAAAATGTACTTTTATCCCCGCTTCCCCCATTTTTGTGCTGCTCTGTGGTGGTCCATGCCCCCACCTTCTTCTGTGAATTCTGTGGTACCTGTTCAGAATGTCTGTCTTTCCCTGATTCTCTTCCATGCAGTCTGCCTCAGTTGTCTTAATCCTAACTATCCCTCCTTGTGATTTCCTCTTCTTACTTATGTATCTGAAGAAATTCTAATCCCCTTTAGCTACCCCTTTGGCTAGACTTTTCTTTGTCTGCACCTTGCTTTCCTCACCACCTTGACTGCTTCTCTCTGTTTTAAGGCTGCTAAGGAGAATGCACAAGGATGTTGTGCTTAGAAACTACACTTAGAAACTCTGTTTTACTTGGTACACATCTCTCTCTCTTACTGCTGCTTCATCTCTTTGTACCTCCTGAATGCCACCCTTTTTCCTACGTCTGTGGCCACTTCCTTAGAGTACCATAACAGTCTTTTCTTCCTTTTGCTTTTGCTCACCTCCTTCATGTAGAGTCTGGTTGCATTAATTATGAGAAAGTCTTGCTTGTTTGAAAACAACAAAACTGGCACTCAAATGAAAGGCAGCAACCATAAACGGAATGGCAAACACGTGCAAGCCTCTATGAGAGACAATTGCACTACATTCAACCTTTATTGCAACCATTTCTCACAAAAGCTTGGGTTTGTTTGTCTTAATTATGCCCTCCATTAATTTTTCTCACTGTTTTTCTACCCCTCCCTGGCAATCCTTCTGTATTAGGTAGCTTCTGAGGCAGCCCCCCATTTCTTCAAAATATGCCCTCCTAAAAGACCCTGGTCTTCATGTGGTTTGCCTTGTCACACATTTTAATGTTGAACCACACTGTATGGTGACTGCTAAGGGACTGCCCACCATGGTGCCTGCAATGCTGTCTCAGTTAGTAAGTACAAGGTCCTATTGAAGTACTTGGGCAGGAGTGAGTGACCACTGGGAGCAACTAATTGCCATAGGGGTCTGGCTGAACTCCTTTTGGTTCTGGTTACAGATACAGTTGTTTTAAGTGTTGGGGCTCACATCCCTGGAAGTGATGGAGCCCTTTCTGAACATGGTATAGTACCTGGGGGGAGTCACAGTACCCGCAGTAAGATGGTGGCTTCTGCAGAGAAACTTTAAGTCCCCACCTGCATGTATAGGGCCCTGTATGGAAGAAGAGGGGAAAATTTATTTGTAGTATTGTATCCATCCCCAACAGTACAGCATCCAGTGAGAAAAAGTGCACTAGGACCCTTATAAATGTTTTGTAGGCTTTGTACAATATATAAAGAGTGCCCTGTGCCATGATGGTCTAGAGCAGAAGCTATTACAGCCCCCTAGGGAGGGTTTCTGCACCACTGCAGCACAATGCCTGGTTCTACTAGTGGCAGCAGTGTAAGTCATTTAGACAGCTTATATATAGTATATGAGAGGAATATCTAGCATGCTGTGTAGAGAGCTGTCTATAAATTGGGGACTCTGTGGAACACACACTTAAAATTGTGCCCCTGTAAACAATAATGTCATCTTTAGTAGTGCGTGTTTGTGTGTCTGTTTCCATTTCTGCCCAACATTACTTGAGAAACCCTGCTTGCCCTTTCCTCCCTCAACATGTCAAAATCTAACCCTGACTGGGTAGGTCCTAAATACTTCACCTCTAAGCTCCTGCCATCGCATCTCCACGTCTTCACTTGCTTAACCCTTCATTCTCCCTCTGCTCCATCCTGCATTACAGGAAGATTGCTAAAGTTCTATCACTTCACAAAGCGGGTGATCCCTCCTCTCCTGCCAACTTCCACCCTATTTCCCCTCTCCCCTCCCTTGCTAAACTGCAAGAGAAACTAGTCTACTCTAGACTTTTAGACTATCTCCCCCCTTCCAGTCTGGCTTACGGAAGCACAACTCCACAGTCTTCTCCCTGCTGTGTGTCACTAACTCCATCTTCTCTGGGATGGAACAGGACACATTACTGCTGCCATCATCATTCATCTGGCCAAATCCTTTGACTTGAGTGTCTCGTCCAGTCTTACTGGACAAGCTGAGTTCTGCTGGCCACTCAGCTCCCACCATTGACTGGTTCCATTCCTACCTAACGGGCCATCAACAGTCAGTACAGGTTGGAGGCATCCTATTTACTCTCTTTCCCATCCAGGCTGGGGTCCCACAGGGATCCATCCTGGGCCCCATCCTGTTCCCAATTTTCTTGAATGACCTCCCCTCCATCTGTGTCAACTCACATATTCACATGTCTGCAGATAACACGCTCATCTTCATCTCCAGTCCCTCTATCACAGCCATGGAAGAGCTGCTTCTGCAGGACTTCCACAACTTCCATACTAACCACCTTTGAGTCAACATAAAAAAAACGATGTCTATGACCTTTGATAACAGCCAAAAAACTGGTTAGACTCTCAAGACTTCTGGTTTTCTCTGTACTGGATGGCTTTCCTCTTGAAGCGGGGCAATTCTTAAGTACCTAAGTGTTTGGCTTGACTGCTCAGTCCACATCAACACAATACACTTGAAACTCTGCACTAAGCGTGGGGCCCTGAATCATTCCCCTGCTGGTTCGCTGGGAACTGACCACCAAAATGGTGCTCCAAGTTTTCGAATATGCAGATGTGGTCTACGGTACCACCACCTCCACTTCTCTAGCCAGACTGGACACCCTCTGCAATGCCGTTTGTCATTTTCTTACACACTTCCCTCCTTGTACGCACCACTACTCCCTTTACTCCTCCCTATCCATCCTCCTCCTTCCATCACATTGCCAATCACATTGTACCTCTTTCATTTTTTAATACTGGTTTGGTTGAGGTTTCCTTTCCTCTTATTGCTCCTCACTCCTATCTCCAGTTCACCTGCTTCATGCTCCCTGTGCTCTAGGGACAACTTGACATTTTCCACTTCTCACCCTCTTTCCTCTGCTGGGCAATCTGCCTTCTCCAATTGATTTGCAACACTCTGGAACCAGTTTCCCTCCTCTCTACACCACTCCACCTCCCTAGGCTCTGTCAAGCACTTCTATGAGTGAGACATTCATGTCCTAAAATCTGCGCTTTCATTTTCTAGCAAGATATGTGCCTGTGATGATTTATTTATTGCACTATGACTGCACTTTATTGTGTACCAAGTAAGTACTATGTTATGCTTGCTGTACTTCCTATAACCCTTACCCGCAGGTTGCACCAGGAAACTGGCCTCAGCTCAGTGTACCTTTCCTGGTTACCAGTTTTTAAATAAATAAATAAATTGTGTGTGTGTGTGTGATAATAAATTCTTTTGTGCTTGACTTTACTTCACAGAGTGGAAAATGGTTTATTTAGTTGTACTGTATGTTTATTACTAGCAGCTGCTAGAGACCCCCTAGCTTGCCCCCAATGCCCGGACATTTATTAGATGCCTGGCTAGTTCCACCTCTCATTGAGTGTAGTAACAGACCTCTGGGTACCATCTACGTATCATTCATTAGTCCCTAGAAATTCACTAGTTTCACTCCCACTGCAGTGCATTTAACATTCAATCCCTTCTGGTCATGCAGTACATTCAGTGATAAAACCATATTGAGCAATCAAGAAATGCTCCAATTTTCCTCTCTTTCTTATTAAAGTGCTGCCAGTTCCCCTACTTAAGCTGGAAGTGATCCTTAAAGAAATGTACATTCTAGTTCCACTCAGAAAAAAATTAGTCTTACATTCATTACCCAATTCATTAAAGCCCCTAGGCTAGCCATTGACAAGCAGCAATGCTACAGTTCACGACTCCCATTCCTGCATTTGGAATGAGCAATGGCCATAAAGGGCCAGCCGGCAGAGGAAGGACTGGGATTCCCAAGGACTGCTGTACTTCCTCAGGAAGGGGGATTTCTGCCACTGTTGCTTGCTTTCCACCTGGTAGACATTAGGTGGGAGCTCAGAATGGGGAGGGGATGCTGCCACATGCCTGACATGCTGCATGCTTGCCAATGCATGCATGCATGGCAGTGTGTGTCATCACATGACTGCACCTTTAGAAAAAAAATCAGGAGGAGAGAGGAAAAATGCTGGGTCTGGCAGTGCCAGCACCCCACAAAGGTTCTTGCCTTCTCACTCAATCAAGATGGCAGCCACCCACCACAAAATGGTCTGGGGGTAAGCAGTGGATAACCATTCTGCCCATCAGATCAAGATGGTGCTGCAGGGATGCCATCAGCAGAACAAGAAATGAGGAGAAGCTTGACAAAAAAAAAACAAAAAACAACCTTGAGATGGAGTGCGCTTTTGAAAACAGTATGAGGGAAGGGAGTCAAGTAGCAAGCCCAAATCATGTTTTACAACTTCAGTTTCATGATCTGTGCTTCCATGGCACATAAATACAAATAATAAATAGCAATAGATAATAACGAACATATATTAAGTTATATTATGTTCTATATTATTATACTTTCTAGTATTACAGATTTTATCATGGGAACATGCTCTGCTGTGCTCCTCAGTCAGTACCAGCAGAAAAACAAACAAGCATTTGTCAACGCCGAATGTTGGCTTGCTGGCATTGGCATTGGTAGTGCAGGAGTTAGAAAGATTCATCATAGGAATGGCAGTGAAGTATTGAACTGATGACAACCCACCCCCACCCTGCATAGAGTGACAAGCAGTAGGGTGTCCCTTTGGGTGTTTGGTAGTGCAGTGCAGGAAAACATGTCGGGCAGGATGTGAGCAATGACAGCTGCACAGTTCATAAGGAGGTGGAAAAAAATGCCAGTGTTGAAAATGTGGTATGTAAATATACAAAATTTGCGAAGCTACTAGGGTGCATGGAAAATATGCAATGCACGCTTACAACACTGCCATTTTATGGGCGTTCAGCACCAAATTTTCAACATAACAGTGACTGCGAAATCACCTTTTGAGGCCGATAAACACCATGACAGTGACAGAATTCATGAGGAGGGGCCCCCAAAACCCCATGTTGAAAATTTGGTGCAAAAAGTCCAAGAAATGGCTGAGATATGCAACAAAGTTGAAAAAACCCTATTCACTCCATTATACAGCTTACCGGCATTTCCTCAGTTTGCGGTCGGCTTTGAAGAGTGCAGATGTGTTCCGGTCCACTGAAGATTGTCGCCGAACTCCAGAGAGTAGTATGGGGTGGGGGGTGAGGGAGGCAAGGTGCGCAGTGGGTGGGTGCGGTGGGGGGCGGACCTAGACTACGAGGGACCGTTTTGTATTGTAGGTCAGAAGACATTGTGGGACAGTTTGGCATGCTGGGGTGGGCTCCCAGCATGCCATCTAAATAGTTTGGGGGGTTAGTAGCCGCCAGAAGTTGGGCACCCCAGCGGCAAACAAATCAGCGGACTGTTTTGGCACACTGGGGTGGGCTCCCAGCACGTGCCACCTAAGTGGGTTTGGGGGTCACTAGCGGCCAGGGGATTGGGCACCATTAGGCACACACAACATGGGGGGTTAATGCCGCGAAGTTAGGCACCCGCCGACAAACAAAGTCGGGGAGCACGAACTGAGGAGGTGGGCACCCCTGGCATTCAACAGTTGGGGGTGATGCCGACGGGAGGTGGCTGCCCGTCGGCATGTCACTAAGGGGGGCACGAGCTTCACCCGCCATGCGGGGGCTTCGGCGCCATGTTTTTGAAATGTTTGCCTTGCAAAGGCACGTACGGGAGGCGTGTCTTTGATGCCGCTGCATGACGAGCTTGTCTCTGATTGCAGCGGCACTTTGTTTAGAAGTTTTGTCCACTTTCCATAATGTTGGTGTCAGCGCTAGCATGCTGGCTTATTGGGGAATGAGGGACGCACCTATTGATGCATGCCCTGCATTCGCCCAACAGCAGCCGCGCCTCCAAATCTCCACTCTCCCAATATGTTGACCTGTGCGCAAGCGTGGCAAGCCAACATAATAAAAAACAGTGTTCTGGCATTCATTTCACAACTCATTGGGGAGCTATAATCGCTGCATTGAGCAGTGATGATAGCTCTTGACCTTTAATCATTCTCCACTGTAGAACACATTGGCTTTTGAAGACTCTTACATAAAGAACTTAATCACAAATAAAACATTCATCACACTTCTCATTACCTACACTAGGCATGCTAGGCCCAGACAGTGTAGTTGTGCTATGTGCTGAAAAATGTTATTCTGCTTCTGCAACCAAATGAGCAGGCCTCCAAAGTGCACAATAAGTCACTCTTCCCATAGTCCTTCCCATACTGAGTCCACTTGAATGTCATGCATGCTGTTATTTATGATCTTCTTCAGCATACCAATATGATAACATTAAAACGAAAATTACAGAAGTCAACTAGTTCTTCTAAATACAAAAAGAATAGTTACCTACTGTAACAACAGAACTTTGAGAGAGTCTCCTCAATTGAGCCACATCGTGGATCTGTAAGCCGTCAACGTCAGGACCACCCAGAGATTTTTGCAGGCTGGTGCCACCCACACTGGCATGCCTCATCTGCACCTATATAACATGGATATCTCCAGCATGCCTCAGTTCTTCGCCAGAGGCAAGTTTGGAAGATCTTCGAACCAATAAGGACTGAAGCTACCAAGACCACACCAGCCACACAGGAAAGGATACAGGAACCTGAGTACACATGCCATAGGAAGCATCAGAGGAGAAACAGCTTATGAGAGCAGGCAGTATAGTCACCTCTCAGCCATCAAGGGGGGGAAGGCAGTAGGGAGTGCCTTTACTCAATGGAGGAGATTCTCTTGAAGATCTACTGTTATGATAGGTAACTATCCTATCTTCTTCAAGAAGATCTTCCTCCACTGAGCCACATCATGAAATGATTTCCAAGCAGTACCAATCACTAAGGGATGATGGACCTATTAATCCAGAGTAAGGAGGTCTTGCTGAACATTGAGGCCAAAGCCGGCACATCTATACAAGATAATGTCCAGACTGTGGTGTTAGAGAATGTATGAACAGTACTCCAAGAGACAGTAGCACAGATGTTAACAGCAGACACATTTTAAAAGCAAACTAATGAGGTAGCCACCTCACAGGTGAAATGAGCATGAACAGGACCAAAAAGCTGTTTATTGTGCTTCTGGTAATAAAATGCAATATAATGGGCCAGTCATTTGGACGGGCACTGTGTAATAATTAGGAGCCCATTATCCTAGGTGCAAATGCAACAAACAGCTGAGAGGATTTTCTACAATCCTTTGTACGATCCAAGTACCAACATAGATAGGCCACTGACAGAGCAAAGACTGATGGCACATTTATAAGGTAGAAAAAGTAATGGGCAGACTGGATGGGCCTTGCAGTCCTTATCTGCTGTCAACTTCTATGCTTTTATGTTTCATAGCATTATACAGATGTCCAGCAAATATAAACAACATTCCTCATTGTCTGTGGGAGAGAAAAAGTAAACAGGAAGATCAATAGTCTGATTTAGCGTTCTTTCAGACACAACCTTCAAAAGAACATGTGGATTAATACACAAGGAAACCCTATCCTTGTAAAAATAATACCCAGAGAAGGTGTGATCACAGCATGTAACTCAGATGCATCTAGCAGAATGTCATTGCCACGAGAAACAGTGTCTTTCAAGAGAGGAAGAACAGCTCACAAGTAGCATCAAGCTCAAAAGGAGATACAGTAAGAGTATCTAGGACCAAATTAAAGACCCACAATGGAACTGCATCTCTAACCAGGGGGAACAAAGGAAGGATACCTCTTAGGAATTTATCAGAAACCTCCAGCTGGGTGACAGTATTACCGTCTGTGAGGGCAAGAAAAGCCAACACAGCAGCCATGTGAACCTTTATAGAGTAATACTCGAGTCCTGAGTCCTTTAGGCATATGAGATAGTCCAGCACATTAGGAACTGGACACGTAAAGGGATCCAGGGCATGCCGAGTACACCACACAGTAAAACATTTCCATTTTTTTGAATAAGTGTACCAGGTAGACAGCTTTTTAGTCACCAAAAGAACACAGCTACAGCATGGGAAAACCCAAATCCGGAGAGCTCTGTGTCCTCAAGAGCCAGGCATTAAGGTGCAGGGATAGAAGATCTAGGAATACAAGAGCACCTTGCTCCTGTATCAGACATTCTGTTTACAGAAGGTGTTACTGCTAATTGTCAGAGTAATGGAATGTCTGTGCCAGTGAAGAAACACCAGAATTATGATGGCATAGCTTGAACAGAACCTCTGTATTAGAGGAAATGGAGGAAAAGCATACAGAATCCTCCCTTTAAAGGAGAGGGACAAGACATCTCACCAAAAATCTCCACACCCTGTAATGAGCGAGCAAAAATGCAGCAGTATTGTATTGAGGCAAACAGATCAAATGACTTAAAGGTGGGTAAGCAATGTGAGAAGTCAGTAAGGAGAGCCAGGGGGATACTGGGATGCATAGGAAGGGGCATCACAAGTAGAAAAAGGGAAGTGGTTAACCCTCTGTACAGACAGTTGGTGAGACCCCATCTGGAATACTGTGTGCAGTTTTGGAGACCCCATCTACGCAAGGACATAGACAGGATGGAAGCAGTCCAGAGGAGGGCAACTAAAACAGTGCAGGATCTGCATTAGAAACCATATGAAGAGAGACTGAGAGAGCTTAATATGTGTACCCATGATGAAAGGAGGGACGGAGGACATGATAGAAACTTTCAAGTACCTCAAGGGGATCAACAAAGCCCAGGAGGGTAGCATCTTTCAGAAAAAAAGATGTGTAAGAACAAGGGGGCACAATTTAAAGATAGAGGGGGGACGGCTCAGGGGTAATATGAGGAAATCTGTTTTCACAGAGAGAGTGGTGGATGCATGGAAGCACCTTTCTGGGGAGGTTGTTGGATCTAAAACAGTGGGGGAATTCAAATATGCATGGGACAGACATAAGGCAATTGTAGGTGGGGGTTGCAGGAAGTAGGCTTTTGATTAACTAGAATCTGCAACTCATCCAATAGGAAAGGAAATGGGTAGACTGGGTGGGCCAAGTGGTCCTTATCTGTCATCAAAGTCTATGTTTTTATGTTTCTATGACAGAGTTAAGAGTTCCCATTTGTGGCACACCATAGAGGATTGACTGAGGTGATTCACCAGTGTGTTCAGGGTACCAGGGAGGAACACCACTGACAGGAATATGTTGTGTTCCACTACCCAGCACCAAAACTCATCACCTCTCTGCAGATGGTGCATGAATGAACCCCACCCTGTGGATTGATGCAGTACATCAGTGACATATTGCCTGTGCAAATCAATAGCTGATTCCCTGGAGGAAGGGCAGCAAAGACCTGTAAGTCACACAGACAAGGGCACATATTCAGAGTGTTGCTGTGAAGCACCATATCCAGAGGGCCCCACTAGCCTTGGGTTCTGAAGGGGCCCCACATTAGCACCCCAGCCCAAACCTGAGGCACCCATGGTCATCACCGGCAGAAAGAACAGCTTTAGGAATGGGGACCCTGTCTCCAGGTTGGTGAGGTCCATCTACTAGAGCATGAAATGATGGAGAGGAAGAATGACCTGTATGAGACACTCCAGCTCATCTGAGTGCTGAGCCTATGGTTTGCTGAGGAACCATTGAGGGATCCTCATGTGGAGGCAGGCCAGCGGGACCATTAGGATGGCAGCCAACATCAGGCCTATCAGTCTTAGCAGACATCTGGCTGACACATAGTAGCTGGAGGAAACCAGACGTGGCTGTTTAACCAGTGCTGTGGCATGGTTGGAGGGCAGGAATGTCCAACCGAGACCCGTGTCCAGAATGGCTCCTATATACTGGAGCCTCTGGCAGGGGGTTAAGAATGACTTTGGCACAGTGACCAATATGCCCAGTTAGGCTTACAATTGCAGGGTATGAAACAGTGTGTTTATAATGGCTTCCTAAGACAGGGCCTTTAGTAGCCAATTGTCTGTGTAAGGGATGGCATACAGATCCTCCTTTCAGAGGATAGCTTCCACCATAGCAAATACTTTGGTAAAGTTATGTGGTATAGAACACAAACCAAAGGCAAGATAAAAAACTTGGTAGTTTGAACCATGAAGCATGAAATGCAGATGTTTTCTGCATGATTAGCAGATCTTGACATGAAGGTATACCTCCTTCATATCCAGTGCAACCATCCAATCCCCCTTTAATAGTAGGAGCAGAAGAGATTACATGGACATCATTCTGAATGTCTTGTATTTTATAAAAAGGTTCAGTACCCAAAGGTCTAGTGCTGCCCTTAAATAAAATCCTCTGTCCATTTTGGAACACATACTACCAGGAGTGATAGCCTTCATTTATTTCTGAAACTGAAAATAATTTCACATTCCTCTTGTGGAGGAGGTTTTTTAACCTCCTCCAGCCAAAGGGCAAGATGTCCTGGAGGGCATTGGTTTAGCAAAGAGGGTAATTGAAGGAACAGTAATGAGCTCTAGGGCATGTATGTGCTGAATCACCTTCGGTACCTAGGCATCTGCAGTAATCTCTCTCTACTTTGATAGAAAGAGAGAGCTTCACCCCCCTCCCCCAACAGAACTTCCTGATGCAGTGAGGCTGGAGTAAAATGAAAGGAATCAGAAAGCACCAGGGGTGGCGGGGGTGCCGGTAGTGGCTTGACCTTTTGTAAATCCAATATGGGCACCTCACCGGTAATGGTTTGACCTTTTGAAAGTTCAGCATGGGCACCTTGGGAGTAAGTTTGTAGCCTGGGCAGTGGAAGGCTGAAGTCCTTAGGAACCAGTACTGGGGTCTCTGGAGTAATCAAAGTCTGGATGGGCATAAGGTCTGCAAAAAGAACTGTAACTGCTTCCCCGGGGTTTGGGATTCAAGGTATGAGAGGAGCTAAGAGTCATTCTAAAAAACTGCAAATCCCTTAAAGCATTCTCATTGCCAAATAATTGTTTGCCCCTGAAAGGAACATTCACCACAGATGTTTGCACATCAGAGAGAAAAAAAACAACTACTTTAAGCCAAGAGTGGTGATGAAGGCAAAGAAGCAGCGGCATCAGAGGCATCATAGGCCAATCTGAGCAAGTGCTTTCCAGTTTTCTGACCATTAGCTATGGTTTGTTGAGCAACTAGTTTGTCCTGGCCTTCTGGCAGTTTTTTGCCATGGTAGCAATTGTCTTCCAAAGGCAATGTTGATATTTAATCACATATGTCTTATAGCAATTCTTGGGCCCAGAGAAGTAGAAGCAAAGCTTCTCTTCCAAATCACATCCAGTTTCCTGGACTTCTTGTCAGGAGGAACAGTGTTCATGTGTTTGGGAGCCTTGGATCTGTCATGAGCAGCCATAATCACCACAGAGTCTGTTTCAGGCTGTGAAGTATAATGCTTTTCAGTAGGAGCTGGATATTTTTTATCCACTGTCCTAGGAACTGCAGGCAGTTGAACAGCATGTGCCAGGCTGCCAATGTAACATCCTCAAGTGCAATAGGCACAGGAGGAATGATCACAGAAGGAGAGACTGAAACCTCCAAGAACTCGTATAAACTTTTCTTTGAATAATCCTCCTCTTCAACTTGGAAGCCCATTTTAGCCTGAACATGTTTAAGGAAGGATTGAAAAGAGGCATCTTCTTTGGGCAATCTTTGTGTGTGTTTCACACTCTCATCCAAGAGGAAGGAGTGGAACTTGAGCCAACTGCATCAATGAACTCTTCTTTCTCATCCATGACCTCCTCCTCCTCCTCCTCCATGTATTTTGGATTATATTCTGTTTCGTCATGGACATAGACCCTCATTGGCTGAGGGTCAATGGGATGGGGAAACAACTGGGGAGGAACTTATGATGGGAATACTATCAACAGTGGACATTCTAGGCACAGCACAGAGGCATAGACAGAAAATGGGAATGTCAACAGAAATGTTTATGATGGGCCAACCGGATGCACTGATGCAGAAGACCTTGATTATAGCAGCAGGTGCTAAAATAGCTCTGACACTGTTTGATACAATTCCTGTGCATCAACAGAGCCCGAAGTTTGATGATAGCTGAGCCATTGATGGGACAGTGCCTAACAGCAGAATTGACTGCAAATCCCCTGGCAAGGAGGACAAGACAGTTCCAGATCCTGACCTTGTTGTCTGAGACACAGTTGTGAGGCAGCAGGCCCCATGGCTGGAGCCTGGGACCACACTTTATTTGTAGGATTACCTCATTTAATAGGCGAACAGGAACAGTCTGTAGAAACCTCTTTATCCTTGCTGAGCTTGTCCTTTTCTGAATGGCAGGGACTTTCTGCTAATTGGAAGAACTATATTTTTACTTCAATGATTAGGTGATGGCCACCATCAAGCATTGGGGATTGAGGGGCCACCGGGGCACCAGGAACAGATGCTGTTGACAATGATGAAGTCACCTTTATCGCAATCTGTTTCTCCATTTCTTGTACCTTTAAAAAACTGCTAAAGCCTTCTTGCAACATCTCCTGGTTACCTGGTTAAAGCTCTGGGCAGGCTTCAAAGTCATGGTTTGTACTGAGGCAACTGATATAAACAGAGAGGTGGTTGTCTTTGTAAATCTTTGTGTCACTGTAGTGGCAACAACGGAACAGTGGTTCCTTGTCTTTCAGAGGCAGCATAAAATAAAGTTCAAAATAAACTAAAAGAAGTAGCAGCGTTAGTTAATACCTGCATAAGTTCAACAGCATTCTTCAGCAGAGGTGGACCAGTGAGCCGTTACAAGCGGGAGAAAGCATTAAGGCATGTTAGGGATGCCTACATTTTATTGTCACTAGTGATGTGCAGTGATATGGGCAGCCTGCTAACATTTCCAGGTGGACTTGATGCCGACGACTTACAGTTCCATGATATGGCTCAATGGAGGGAGTTCTCCTCAATGAAGATCATTTATCACAAATCATAAGTTTTCTTTTCATATAAATTAAAACTATTACATACAAATTAATAAAAACAAATTTCTATATTATTTTATTATCATATTACTATTTATTATCTAAAATATAAAGCACATAACAGTCAAATCAGGGAAAAGGGAGGTCACGACTGGGGTACTACAGGTGTCTGTCTTGGGACCAGTCCTTTTCAATACATTTATCAGTGACTTAGGAGAAGGAATAAGGATATGATGTGACTTTTTGAAGATGACAATAAGCTCTGTGGCAGGATAGAGACTGAGGTGGGGGTAAGAGAGTTGCAGAGGGACATGCAAAGGTTAGAGAGGTGAACCAAGGTTTGACAGTTGAAATTCAATTCCAAAAAATGCAAGATGATACACATAGAAAACAAGAACCGTAGGACAGAATACTGGATGGAAGGGGTTAAGCTGGGCACTATTTCAGAGGAAAGGGACCCAGAAGTCATTATAAGCATCTCACTACACACAAACTAGCCAATGAAGCAAGGTCTACAGCAAGGCAACCAGAATGCTAGGGTGTAGTTTAAGGGGTTTTGCTAGCAGGATGAAAGAGGTAATACTATCTTTCTACAAATCACTGGTGAGACTCAAACTGAAATTCTGTGGCCAGTTCTGAGACATGCTAGAGGCAGTGCAGCACAGAGTAACCAAAAACATTCAAGGCCAACAGGGCAGACTCTATGAGGATTGGCTCAGGTCACTGAAGATGTACTTGCTCATTGCCAAAAGGGAAAGGAGTGACAGGATAGAGACAGTGCAGTTACATAAGAACTTACCAAAACAGTACAGTAGATCTGCGAGGGGATCTCCTACAGCAGACCATACCTATAGAACTACAGCCATCAGGCATTAGAACCAGCCAGAAACTTTTCTATCTAGCACTCTATCTGGGGGCCGCCCACTCAGACGTCACCCTCTGATGTTAGCTAATCCTATAAGAGTAGGTGACCCCCACTCCATCCTCAGGTCTCCGGCTGGAGACCAGAGCAAAAAGCCTCCTGCTGAGAAACTGAGGATGTGCCAAAGGCTCCCTCCAACATGAAAGGAGAGAGGAATCCACAGACGACAAAGATCCAGTAGAACTAGGGGGAAGGAGGAAGGGAAGGCATGGCCTGCTGTGGAGATCCCATTGCAGCTCTACAATTATTGTAAGATCTTATGTAACTGTACTATCTGATGTCAGAGGTATCTCTTGCAACAGGCCATACCTGTAGAATGAGTCCCAAGCAATTATGATATACAAAGCCAGTCTGGGTGTTAGGAACAAAAAGCCTAAGAAAGTAGGCCCTGAAGAACAGCTAGGCTGAAGTTGGCCTTGTGACTAGAGGCAATGTCTAGACTGTGGTGCTTGGTCAAGGTGTGGACAGAATTCCAAGAAACTGCTGCACAAATCTCTGCAGTGGAGACATGCCTGAAACAGGCAGCTGAAGTGGCCATACCAGTGGTGGAATGGCCTTTAACATCCCCAGGAATTTTCTTACTGTACTCCCTGCAACAACACGTAATGCAGCTGGTCAACCATTTGGACAGACACTGCCTAGATACAGGGGTGCCCTCTTTCCCAGGGGCGAAAGAAATAAATGGTTTGGACTTCCTGCAGTCCTTGGTGTGGTGTGTATAGTAATGCAAGATTCTATGCACATAAAAAGTGTGGAGCAATGCTTCCCCTGGATTGGCATGCTCTGTTAAACAAACAGGCAAGTGGATGGATTGATTCAGGGTAAACTCAGACACCACCTTAGGAAGAAACTTAGGATTAGTATGCAGACACACTGTCTTTATGGAAAACCAAATAAGGTTGCTCACACATGAGCGCTTGAAGCTCAGAAATCTTTCGTGCAGAAGTAATGGCAACTAAAAACAATACTTTCCATGACAGAACGTGTAGCTCACAAGTCACAGCAGGCTCAAAAGGAGCCAAAGTAAGTTTTTTCAAAACAAAATTTATGTCCCATGGAGGGATGGAATTGCGGATAGGAAGCTTCAGGTGAAGGATGCCACTCAAAAAGGTACGTGACATTTCCAATTGTGCTACTGTATGGCCATCAATGGGAACATGAAAAGCAGAGATGGCAGACTTGGGCACTTTAAGAGAGGAGTACCCTAGGCCCGAATCTGAAAGGGGCAGTAGGTACTCCAAGATCTGAGTCACAGGACAGGTGAAGGGGTCCAGCTGACATGAAGCAGCAAATAACAAGAAATGCTTCCATTTCATGGAATAAGTGGCCCTGCTGGAAGGCTTTCTGGCTGCCGCCAGAACATCAGCCACTTTAGGGGACACCCCACACCAGGCCATGGCTACATCATCAGGAGCCTGGCATAAAGGTGCAGGGACTTGAGGTCCAGATGGACCAGGGTGCCCTGGTTCTTGGAGAACAAATCAGTGCACAGAGGAAGAGGGAGTGGTGGTTCCACTGCCAACTGCTGAAGTAAGGGGAACCAAATCTGACTAGGCCAAAAGGGGGCGATGAGAATCATCATGGCCCCTTCCATCTGTAGCTTGATTAGCACCCTCTGAAGTAGTGGGAAGGGAGGGAAGGTGTACAGAAATCTTCCTTTCTAACAGAGGGGCAATGCATCTCACCTGAAAACTCCAGGCCCTGGATCTAATGAGCAAAAATGCAGCAGTTATCCATTGAGTGGGGACGCAAAAAGGTTCAAGCCTGGATGACCCCATCTGTTGAAGAGGTTTTCGACAACCGAAGTCAGAAGCTCCCACTCATGCATCTTTGACTTGACCAGCTTAGATTGTCCGCTAGGTATTTTGGACGCCTGGGACATGGATGGCTGATAGCTCTAGGCCATGGTCCAGTGCATCAGACTCTAATTGCTTCCCTGCAGAGGTGGTATGTGTGAATACCTCCCTGCTTGTTTATGTAGTAGGCGACAGTCATATTGTCTGTCTGTACCAGCAGTAAGCCCGAGGACAGCAAAGTCTGAAAGGCCTGGAGGGCATACAGCACTGCCTGCATTTCTAGCAAACTGATATGTAAAGAGGGCTCCAGACAGGACCACATCCCTTATGTTTGGTGTGGGCCCAGATGTGCTGCCCAGCCCATCCCTGAGGCATCCATGGTCAGAATCTGCTGAGGGGAGGCAATAGCGAAGGGGACCTCCCCTGAGAAGGTTGGTGGGCTCCATCCACCAAAGTAAAACCTTCTTCACTGGGGAGGAGACAAGACTTCCTGTTCCAAGTTGTCCATATGTTGGTCCTACTGGAGTCTCAACGTCCATTGAGGGATCCTCATATGCAATCTGACCAGAGGTAGCATGACTATGGCCGCTGCCATCATGTCCAGGAGCAGGAGGAAGACCCTGGTGGAGTTGCAGCAGCTGTGGTATATTAGCCTGGATTGGGCTGAGACAATTGCCCTGTACTGGGGAAAGAAGGCCATGCTCTATGCCATGTCCAGGACCAACTCAATGTACTGGAGTCATTGTCCAGGCATAAGAATGGATCTTGGAAAGTTGACCGTAATGCCCAGGTCCTGGAAGAGATGAATGGTGTGTTCCAAGGTGCAGACTAGACTGTACCTGGACAAAGCTTTGAGTAGCCAATCATCCAGGTAAGGAAAGACGTAGAATCCCTGTCTCCTGAGGGAGGCTGTGACTACTGTCAAGCAATTGGTAAACACCCAAGGAGCTGAGGAGAAGTCAAAGCACAAGGCTTAGAACTGGAAGTGTGCCCCCTAAAACTGAAATCTGAGGTGTTGCCTGTATGGGGCATAAATCTTGATATTTAGACATGTATTCTTCATGTCTAGGGAGCATATCCAATCCCCTTTGTTCAGCAGGAGAAACAGTCCCAGAAGTGCAACCATCCAGAATGTTTTGTACTGGATGAGCAGGTTTAGCTCTCTGAGATACAGAATTGGACAGAGGTCACCCATACATTTTGGAATCAGAAAGAAGTGGGAGTAGAACCCTCTGCCTTGTTGGGCAACTGGCATGGGTTCTATCGGCCTTTTTCAGAGCAGGGACTGGATTTCCTCCCAAAGAATGGGGATTTGAGACTGAGATAAGACAAAGAGACTGGGGGGTCTCTCTGGGGGCTATTCTATGAGCTCCAGAGTGTGGCCATGGCTTATGAACTGTAGTACCAAGCTGTCATTTGTAATTTCCATTGACCTGTTGTGATGTAGGGAGAACCAACCCCTTAACACCTCCGCCAGGTCTACTAGAAAGGGGAGAGGGTCAGGCAAAGAGTCAGGCTGAGGCAGAGGCAGCTGCTGGTACCACCCCTCCTCCTTGGGATCCCTTGCTGTATGAGGATGGGAGTAGGCAGGGCTGAGGAAGCCTTATGTTTGGCGGGCTTAGAGGCAGGTCAAGATCTGTGGGTTGCCTGACAAAAGGGCACTCTTAGAGCACTCTTTTGTTGGGTATAATACAGTAAGTGAACCGATTTTAGAGTGCGTCTGGAGGACTGCAGGTTGGACAAAATGACCTGAACATCAGCCCTGAACAGTTTATACCCCATGAAGGGAGTATTCAGAATGGACATCTGAGCATCCTGAGCAAACCCCAACACCAACAGCCAAAAGTGCTAACAAAGGCATATGCCCACTGCTGCCGCTCAGGACTGAGGGGTCTACAGCATCATAAGCTCAGTGCAGGAGGTACAGGCTGATGTCTGACACTGATTTGAGAGCCTGGAGGAGCTCTTGCATGGCCGGACCTTTATGTGATGATTTGACCATCTTTATGGTTTGTTCCCACAGGACATCTTGGTATTGGATCATGTGGGCCATATAGTTGAAAGTCTTGATGGCCAGGTGGTGGAGGCAAAGACCCTCTTGCCAAAGAGATCCAATATCTGGGATTCCCTATTGGGAGGAAGGAAACTCAGGTGCTTTAGTCTCTTAGTACAGTCGTGCACCGCATTGATGACAACCAAGTCCACTTGCGGCTGTTCCCCGAAAAAAGGCTTGCCCACGGGTGTCTAGTATAATTTATCTGCCTTCCTGGGCATGGTTGGTATGAGGTTCGGGTGATGCTAGGTGGATATGGTTGCATCCTCAAATGTATCTATCAACAGAGGAACCACCAATGTGGAAGAGTCTGGCAGCTTGAAGTAGGTGGACAACCAATGTCGGGATGGGTCCAACTCCTCGGTTATAAATCCCGTGGTTGACTGAATCTGACACATGACCCCACAAAAAGATGGGTCATATGGGGAAGACCAGGGAATGTATTTGGGGGTCTCTTCCACATCTGAAGATACTGTCGAGGGTGAGGGGGAAGGCCTCTCATCCTCATCATTACCAGACTTCTCGGACTTGAGTGGGGGGTTGAAGGCTCTTCCTCATCCAAAGTGCAAATGGGATTGATATAGAGTGCTGTCAGATATGGGATCAGGGGTGGATCCCTTGGAACAACAGGTGTCAGGTCCAGACATGCAGGCCCATGTGGGATTGGGCCCCATGTTGGAATAAGCCATGACTGCAAAAAATCTCAGTGATATTAGAGCACTGACTGAAAGTCCACTGTCACCAATGTCAGGTAACCTGGTGGCATCCGCTGAAGGACTAGTGCCGGCATCGGTGGTGAACATATAGGAGCCAGCATAGGTTGAGGAGCCAGTACCAGCGTAGGCAGAGGGGCCAGCATCGGGTGGGGACTGGCATAGGTGTTGGTTGCAGCCAAGCAGGCATCAGAGGAGGGAGTGGCCTGGCTGGCACTGGTGCCAGATTAGGAGGAGCTGCCATTGCTTGGAGGGTGGCGTCGGTGACGGCACCTCTGGAGCGGGGAAGGAGACCTAGGGATGACCAAAGGAGACATTGGAGAGGGAGGATGGTCCATGGTAATGGAGGAGATTGCCTGTGCAGAAGATGGCAGTGGATGGGTAGCCTGGAACAACCCAGAGCTCACCAAACCCGCACCAGCTTGAGAAGGACCGGCAGAGCCTTCTGACTGTATTCCTGCCACTAGACAAGGCCTGAACAGTAGGGACTGTGGGGACTAGGAAGATCCATCCCCTGAAGAGCTGCCACCCAATAAAGAGAGGTTAGTGGGCAGTTCTGCCAACAATAGCCCTTTTGAAGATAGGGTGGTCAAGGCAGCAGAGATCACCTCCGAGTAGTCGGCCAATCCCAACATGGCCTTAGACTTATGTGGGGACCATAAGCGTGAAGAGGACAAGTGTTTTTCAAGGTCCTTGTCCCAGTGTTTGTGCTTTCAACTGGATTCACCCCTGGAGGAGGAAGGTTGTGACCCTGAAGACAGGGCCAGAGGAGAAGAGGAACTTCTAGCTTGCAGCTCCCATTCCATGCTGATGACCTTCTGCTGCAAGAGGAATTCTTCCATGGCCCACAGATGACAGCGTCGATTGGCCTGGCTGAAGTCTTTACAGATGTCATAGGTCTGGGTGTCATGGGTAGGCCAAAAGCAGTGGACAAAGGAAAAAGTGTCCCTCTTTCTCTGGGAGCTGCTTCCCACAAGTGCACTTCTTTCTGGAGGTCACATTGAAAGAGAAGGCCAGGTCTGACATAAGAAAGGAATCAATGAAAAGTTGACAAACTAGGGTGAGAAATAAAAGAAAATTTGAGAAAAACTCATAAGGAAAATGGCAGTTGACTGAAGCATGTCGCGGTCTCTGGAGAGGTCTGACTTACATTGGTCAATGGCGGGAAAAGAGCTGATGAGGGAGCGAGGGCCGCCCACTCTTATAGGGTTGGTTAATGTCAGAAGGTGATGTCGGAGTGGGCGGCCCCCAGACAGACTGTTAGGTAGAAAAGTTTCTGGTGGGTCCTAGTGCCTGAGAGCAGTAGTTCTATAGGTGTGGCATTCTACAAGAGATACCTCCTAAGTCACATCTTCTAGTTCCAGAAGAAATGAGTAAGGTAAACTTTGAGGAACTACTCAGTAAGAATGGTGGACCAGCAACATGGGGACTTCAGTGGAAGCTAGTTGGGGAGGGTATCTTTAGAAGGGATGTGAGATCATTTTACTTTATGGAGAGAGTGGTTGAGCCACGGAACATCCTACCAGCAGAGGTGGTGGATACAAAAACCATTAACTGATTCAAGCATGGCTGGGACAGAGTGAAGGGTTTAACAGTTACTCAGAGGGTAACAGTATGGCAGAAAGCAAGGGAAGGTGGGCAGACAGGGGCAAAAAACCTATCTAGACAATTGATCAAGAGGTAGATTAGCGTAAAACAGAGCAGAGCTGATGGAACAGTGTTTTTCTTCTGCCAACACTGGTATTACAACATAAAAATAAAAATAATAGAAGAGACAAATGCAACACGGTACTCTGGTTTACCAGTGCAAACACCATGTGGTATAATGCATTATCATTCAACTTTTGTATAACTACCACTCTACTTTAGTATAACTTACTTACAGAGCAAAGCATCCTATGAAGCATTCTACTTACAGTGTGTTGCTCAAGCATACAGCACCTAAAAAATGTAAATTACTCAATGAACCAGTGAATCATTTTTATAATTAGGGATTAGTTCCAGAAAAAAAAAAAGATGTGACCTGTCAGGAACCTTGTACTGCAAGTCTCCTCTTATCTGATTTTACTGAATTCTGGAATTGACCACTAATTAAAAATAAATATCCGTTGGGAAAAAGGCAGCATCTAAAATGGACCTTAAAAAAGGGAAAATTGCAAAATGCTTCCAAAGAGAACAAATGGAAAGTACTGTACACAAGGGAGAGTAAAACAACTGCACGTATCCAAAAATTTCTAATTATATTAGAATGTTTAAAAGGTAAAGTTAGTCATGTTCCCATGAAACTAGAAAAGCATGTTTCCACCATACCTTGTCAGTGTTTTTGCATAATTATCAAACCTTTGGCTTTTTGTTGCTCTTATTATCTTTAGGAGTATTCATGTTTGTTGATCGTCAGAACAGCAGGGGATGCATTGTACAGTCTCTTCTCAAAAATACCCAAATACAGTATAACAAATGCATTTGCTAGGTACATATAAATATCAAACAGAGTATGAACTTTAAAATATGACACATACCGTTATCCATGCAAAACCTTGTTTTGTATTCATGACCCCACCAGCCTATTAACCTAAAAAGGAAAAGTGTGGAATATTAATAATGTAGTACATGCAAAAAAAAGACCATCTTATTTACAAAAACAGACCATTAGCTTTATAGGTCTTTCCTAATATGCATTTTTGCTTAGCTACTGTACTGTATTTAAGAAGAATGAATGGAGGATATAATTTTTTACTGAGAGACAAAACAAAACTGGTTAATAAATTAATTGGAGTTAAAGAAAACAATGTTATGTATATATTATTACATCATCATGGATTTCATCAATCTGTCTGTCCATTTGAAGCATACTATTTTCTCAGACTGTTGATAAGCAACAACCTCCATTTCTACTCTGTACTGAGGTGCTAGGGCATGTTGTTTACACTTACAAAGCATACCGCAACTCATTAGCTGATTGTACAGTTTTTGGCCACAGCACCAACAAGGCTTTCATATAGATGTTAATTGCTAATTATTGCATATAGGTTTTGGTACAATGATACTCATTTAATTATTAGATCTGATGTTCTCAATTAGCACATCCCAGATGTTCTGGCAGATGTGACTTTTGAAGAGTTTTTTTTTTTAATTTTCATATAATATAAAAACAACTGTATGGCATTTTATAATAACCCATCCTCACCATCTTGTGATTTCTTCTAACATAATAATAAAGTAATTTATGATTGGGAGGATCACTAAGTTCATCATGTTCTCCCCCTCTGCTTCATAAGCAGATGTGAATAAGTATAGTTTTGAGGGAAAGAGTGTGGTCTGGAGGTTAAAACTCAAGTCTGTAAACCAGGACATCACTGATTCAAACTACACTACTGCCAGATATTCACTGTGTGTGCTTCAGCAAGTCACTTAACCTTGTAGAGTTCCAGTCCATCTAACTGTGAAAATGGGCATAAGCAGGATAACACCTGAATGAGATGTTGCATTTTGTCTGGGCTATCTTGAGTAAATAAGTTAACTAATTGTCAAATTAAACATGAAATTCTTTATTAAAGGTTTTCCAAGTTTGTAACACAACTTTGTCACAACAAAACAATGTACAACAATTTTGGTATATACTTGAATAAACATGTACAAACAAATTGTCAAATTAAATTAAAATAAATATCTTGGGGACAGCAAGGCTCAGTATTGGAAAGCTACACTTTCCCCATATGATACCAACTGGGAATGTGATTGCTTGCTAGATATGGCTGTACCTTAGCAGTCCACATGGCACAGAAGCAATGAACTGTTCTTCAGTATGCAATACATGGATCTTCTAGAGTACTCAAGGTTAGCTTGGAGAGGAAGAAAATTATGGAATGGATACTTTTTTGGGTATAGGAAAAGTTTCTCTTGCTAAAAAGAAGTTGGCAGATGAGTGGCATTTTATACTCCTAGGGAGTGTTCACCCAGGCCCCTAATGACCATGGTGTGGTACCAGATGCAATGTGATGGAAGACATGAGAGTAAAGGTTATGGAGGTAAAATAGGAGAAAAATAAAATAGAAACATTACTGCTTTACCAACGGAATTCATTCAAATGAAGACAAGTATGTACAGTATTTACTGTACTCATATTTAAGGGAACATAAGGAGCTTTCCAAAAAGATTAATGTTCTCAGAGACTAATAATACTGGCTACATGATTGTTTGGAAAACATTTTCAAGCTTTAGTAAGGTGCACTCTGTATGGTAAATCACTCTACTTCATGAAATGGAAATGCATGATATCAGTTCTAGAATGAATCAGACATTATACAATTGGAAGAAACAATCCCGTGCTCCAATTGTTCAGGCTGGCACTGGAATTGTGATGTTATCCTAGCATAACATCATGGCTCCAGTCCCTGCACACTTATAACTGCATTCAATGTTTAAAAAATATCACTCCACTGTCTATGATCAACTTCAGCAGTCCCCGCTCCGTCGTTCTGCTCAAAATCCCCGCTCCCAGACCCGCTTGGAATTGGCGCTCACAAACACACATGCACTGCCTCCCGCTAAAAAGATACTCCTCACTTTTAAACACAAAGCTGTCACACGCCTGCACAGTAATGGAATGTCTGAGCTGAGCCCAAGTGAAACCCCATGCTTCAGTTCCCTACCCTTTTGCCATTTTCATCCTTTCATCCTTTCGGTAATGATAACAGCTCTACTAGGAGAATACAGCTGCAACAATGATTTGTGAGGTGGAGCCATTTATCCAACTTCTGTGCTATGCACCATGAACAGCTGACAGCATTCTGACAGTGGAGGCAGGGGAACATGACAGGTCATTTCCACACACAGCAACAGAAACAGCAAAATACAGGAGATAGAAGTAAACATAAGCTGCACATTTAAACTAGGGGAAAAACAGAAAACAAAAACAGAGAAACATCGGTGAGGGGGAGTGAAGAACCACAGAAACAGAAGCTCCAAGACACACTAACAGCAGCGCCACCTGCTGGTCAAAACAGTAAACCAGCACTATTTTTTTTAAAGTAAACCTTCACCACTAAATAAACAATAAAAAAAATCTACTTTTAGATGTGCTTTTTTATCATTTCATTTTTTTACACTCAGGAGCCATTGCATAATAGGAATAATGCACTCCAGAGTGTGTGTCATGCTGGGATAACATCACTTCTGGGGTGATTGGTCACACTTGGCCTGCAGCCTTGTGCCCAGTCACTCCAGGTGTGATGTTATCCCAGCACAACATACACCCTGTCATGCATCATTCCTTTAATATCACATATCATCCTGTTACAGTCATTGCTATGTTCTTTTGTTTATGTATTATAGTGGTGTGGTCGTGCACTATAATTAGGTTTGAGTAGGCTGTTTAATGTTAAACCCCTAACTTTGCACCTTAATAGCTTTGCCCCTGCTCAACAGAATTGCACAAACCTTTGCATGTGCAGTCTGAAGGACAAGGTTCCTTGATTTGCCAAGTTTTGTTCCAGTCAGATTTGCGGATTCTGAGATTTGGATAGTGCATTTTTAGTAAAAATTAGGATTTTTTTGCTCTTTTTTTAGTCAATGTCTACAGCATAGATGGTTTGGAATTTTTGTCTGACATTTTCAGGTTAGAAAGAACTTGTTCCAGAATGGTTCCTTTCATTGGGTTGGTGAAAACATATTAATCTGTTTCTATGTTATAAGGATTTGAAATTTTAGTTCTGAGCATGCTCAGTAGAGTATTTCGGATAGACGATTGATACCCTACTGTTTGAAAAATGACACCAATCATGTTCATGAGGCAGAACAAAAAACTCATGCTGAACATTTTGGGTCATAATCTTTAAAATGACAAAGTTATAAAGAAATGTTCTACAGGTCTGTAGTCTTCATGCCTGCTTTTTTGGGCCCTGGACAAGAATTGCTGAGTCTGATGCTTCCGGCAGGGCAAACAGGGCCCCGACTGAGGTATGCTACAGGTCCACATACCGAAGGGATACTCTGCAAAGTAAGATAAGTTACAATTCTGGTTTTCTGCATAGCTTGCAGGGGGGTTTATCTTCTCTTTTGTAGATTTACATTACGTTTCACATCGCCAGCAGGGCCCTGCACCAAGCATCCACCAATGAACTATAGCTAACTAAAAAAGACAGGAAATTCATGTCAAAAAAATGTTAATGCATCAGTTAGGGTTTCTGAAACACCAAATGTTAGGGATTTTTGCAACCCTAACTCCCCTGAACTCCAATTCACTACCCCAGTGAACTCTACCAAATTAATTGCCAAAGCACAGTTTTAAATCCTAATCCTGTAGGGCCCTGTAAGTCATGCTTTCTGGGCCCTGCATGGCACAACCTAGGACTTGAGTCCTGTTTGTGCAGGGTCCATAGGCCTTAAATGAAGCAACTAAGGACTCATCTTCTGTTTGGGTCCTGTATGTCCTGCATTGCCCCTGAAGGGCTCTGTACAAAGTTAGTTTCAATTGTACTTTTTCAAATAGTAAGTACATTAACTTGGTTCATTCAGGGCACTTCAGGATTGGGATCTGGATTGTGCTTTGACATTCCATTTGTGGAGCTAATGAGGGTGGTACATGGAGGTGGAGGCGGAGGTAGTTAAGTACGTGTGGCATACAAGAAAATAAACCAATCACAGTGGCTTACCTGATTATAAAGCCACATTACTGGAGGGTGGGTGACTTTATGGCCTGGTTAGTCCCCTTATTCTTGTATACCACACTCACAAATCTTTTCTTTTATATACATTTTTTTATTTTATTTTATTTTGAAAAGTTTCACCAGGAAGGGCACACTGAGCTACACACTCATTTCTAGATGCGTCCTGGGGGAAAGGGGAAGAGGTGGTACAATATTGGTCTGAATACAGAAACAGATAACATAGGCATAGAACTAAGTTTATACAAAAACATTAAAGCAACATGAACATATTGTATGATAGTCAGGCAGTACTTGCACATACATGTGCTAACTGTTTTTATTTTTACATTTTTCATTGCACATGCACGCAGCTATGCACAGTTAAATAATCGTGGTCATAGGCACAATCTAAAACAAGAAATGTGTACTTATAACATTTGGGGAGAAGTGAGGCAATTTGTCAGAGTGGTGTATAGGGGAGAATGGGTTAAGTTCGATTGCAAGAGGGGGAGAGGTAGCAATAAAGAAGATGGGTTAATGAATAATAGGATGAGGCTGAGTGAATATCTAAAGGGAGGGAATTCCAGATGCATGGAAAATGATAGGAGAAGGCTGCTCTCCCTGTGCAGGAAGACCAGGAAGGAAGGGCAAGGGTCCTAACAGGGCAGTTGTGGAGTGAGTAGGAAGGTGTAGGAGGAATGGAGAGAAGGGAGTGAAGGTAAGGAGGCAGGGAGCCAAGCCAGAACATTTCAATGGATACTGTTAGTTTTGAAGTTTTGATTGCAATTGTGCCTACAGAAAATACATACATATAGTATATGCCTATATATGTATGTGTATACACCTATATAAATATATAGATAGCTACAGTATATCAATATTTACAGTAGTTGGCTTGTACCTAACGTTCCTTAAAATAATGTCTCATGTTACTGCTATCCCTCTATCAAATATTTTTAATTTGTCCCTTTCTACTATATCAATGCCTGTAATCAGGAAGCAAGAAAGCTTGTACCAAATTTTTAAAGGGGCAAGCCCTCTTCCTCAATATTTACAGTGTTTTTCCCTCTGAGTAAACCACTGGAAAAGATAATTTTTCAACAAATTATGGACCATGTGACCAATTACAATCTTCTCTCCCTCCATGAACATGGTTTTCAAAAAGGATGAAGCACCACTTCCACTTTGACCACATTTACTGATCATGTCACTAAAAACGTGTACGGTATGAGGCCAAGTTGACTGGTGCAGTTTTTGGTGACCTAATGAAAGCATTTGACCTGGTGGACTATGACAGTCTCATGGCCAAACTGAAGCACATTGGTTTCTCCACAGTAGCTTCATCTGAGTTTCAGAGCTACATATCTAGCAGATCACACCAGGTTTGTTCTGAGGATTTCATCTCCAGTCTGATGAGGATCTCAGGTGGGGTACTGCAGGGATCCTTTCTCAGGTCCATACTTTTTCTTCCTCTTCACTGATTCCCTCCCTAAGGTGTGTCATGGATGTCAAACTCTACTTTATGCAAACAACCATATCCTATACAACAGTGACAAATCTGCTGGCATCTCCTTTACCCTCACTGAAGACTCAGTGATCGTTCCTAAATAATTGGCTTCTATGTAACGTTAAAGCCCAAAGTTATCTTATTGGGTCCAAACTAGGGCTGGGAGAACTTGATGATGTTCTGACCCTTATTAAATAAGAACTGGGACATGGTGAAGTTCTGATTTGTTCTGATTAGTTCTGGGTTATTGACAAATATTTGAAAAATGAGGAAAAAAATGCATAAAAGTGGCCAAAGTCGGTCACATTTGACACAGAGGCCCAAAGGAAATATTTTAATGGATTATTTGTATAAAAATTAATGTAAAACTGCTAAGTAAAAAAGCAATCACTCATTACTAGCCCCATCATGGTTGGTCTATAATGGTAGCATATCCTGCTCAGGTCCGTGACATGAGTCTGCTGGGGGAGAGAGAGAGAGAGAGAGAGAGAGAGAGAGAGAGAGATGCAAATACCTATATAATAGCACCACCAAATACTGCAGGCACTGCCAGGCAGCTAAGAATTTTTTTTTTATAGTGATGATGCTGTGTGGGTAGTATTTTGATGGATGTTCCATTCAGAGCTGAACAGGCCAAAGAAATGGATATGAATGATCAAATGAGCAGTACTGAGAGCCCACACACCCTAGCCATGTGAATGGTGCAACTGCTTTGCATGTCCCGGAGTACTGTGATACCTGGTACACTACCTGGTCCAAGAGGTGGTAATGTTTTCTAGTACTATGACTACTTCTGCTGAATCTGATCAACATGCTGAATCCTTAAAGAAGAAAAATGAAAGACATGGTGATCACCACCACTCAGGCAGACAGCCAGTCACTCACTGCATCGGTCAAATGCAGTGCAGACATAAAAAAGTTTGCCACTGCCACCTGAAGACTTCATGACAGACACACAACACAATTACATCCTTCCCAGTTCCACAATTGCTGCCAGCCACTGCCAAGTAATTTACAGTAAGTATCAAAAATAAAATATAGTAATACAGACATCTCAGCCCAGTTACTATAAGTGAGATAGAACCAGGCTAGCATACCTCATGCACACAAACAATAAAGAAATTATATGAATTTTCAATTTAGTAGCATTTTTTCTGTGAAGTAATCACAGCCAAATATGGGGGACATGAGAAATATACAAGAGTATTCAGTTTCTGGGTTTCAGGCATCTGCTAAGCCATGTACTGCACAAAAATTAAAACAGTACAGTCAGGATCATTTGCTGAGGGCAAAAATAGTGACAAGTAGTAGTAGTAAGGACTGAAGTAAGGACAAAAAGTGATAAGTAGTAGTGGTGACTTGTGAGGACGATAAGTGATAGTAGTAGTAGTTGTAGTAGTAGTAGATAGCAGTACCCTACCTTCCAGATCAGATAGTGGTACCAGGTACCACCAAGTATATTTGTGACATGAAAAGCAGCTGCTTGCTGTATTTGGATTCTGAACACACAGATGTTTATTTTTTTTCTAGTCTGTGCTACTCATGTGATCATTCAAGTAATAAAGGCCTGGTCTAGTCCATTCTGACCTGATTTATTGCAAATAATTGCTACCTCATGTAGTAGACCCTGTTCACAAAAGATTTTCACCACAGACACAAATTCTTGAAAGAGTTTTGTGGATAGGGCCTGCTCAGAGCAGTCAGTGTATGTTTTATTTAGGTATCCTATTTGAAATTAAAGTGAGGAATCTTGACTTTGAGAAATGTAAGGAACTCAGCATTTTCTGGTGTCAAACAGGATCATGTATCAGTAATGATGTTACCAGCTGAAGTAAACAATCATTCTGAACAGACATTAGTCTGAGGGCAATTCATGTACTTCTTTGCAATGTTTACTAAAGCAGGCCAAATATTTTGTTTGGATTTCCAGTATTGCAAAGGACTAGCATTCCAGCTGATACTGGACTCTGCCAGGTACATTTCAACAATTTATTTATTTATTTTATTTAGTTTTTGTTGACCAGGTAAGTGCACTAGACAAATCCTGTCTATTTTCAGGGACAACCGGGGGGAAGGGGGGATACAGACGAATGCCAACTGACCCTGAAGCAGATTAAGCTGTTGGTGGTATTTTTAGTGAATGAGGGAAATTTGGCCAGGCCACTGGGGAAATTCCCCTACTCCGTAAGGTGGCACTGGAGGACCATGGCTTCATCCTCTGGACCTGTTCAGTCTGCTGGTGTACCTGCAGGAGAACGAAGCTCCACTCCTGCAGGTCCAGCTTTTGAGTCTGATTCCACGCTACTGTCTGGGAGTTCGGCTGCACGGGCTGTGGATTGCGGTTTACCTGTTCATACTACTCCTGCTTCGTCTGGATTTTTACCAGCTGATGAGTTGTGACTGAAGTCTCTCCTTGCTACTCACAGGAGTCAGGTCCTGGCTATGCTTGATACTGTTGCTCCTGATGTTTCTCCTCCTTTGGATTTGCATGCTACAGTGCCTGTTTTAGACCTCGCTGTGGATGGTTTTGATTTGCTTCCTGTTGCGGAACCTTTGGAGGATCCGTTGGTGCTAAGTCGGCTGACTGTTCCTGCTGCACCTGTTCCGTTGGTGGGACACCACGCTGAGTCGGTGGGCATGTTTCCTGCTTCTTGGGCTTTGGCTGCTGTAATTCCTCTGCCTGCAATGGAGGCTGTTTCATCACTTCTGTCTGTAAGTACTGGATGTTTTGCTCAGCCCCTGGCTCACCCGTTCCCTCTGGAGCCTTCCACGCTGTCACGGGAGTCCATCCTTCTTGCTCCTGCACCATTGCTGAGTCCCCTGTTTAGCTCCTTGGAGGCTTCCTTGCAGAATGCAGGCTGGAAACTAGGTGATTCAGGACATTGGATACCTGATCCTGCTCACAGCCAGATACCTGGGCATGGTGTACAATTAGCCCCTTTGGATACTGTTGCCCCTGTTTTGGCGGCTCCTTTTCCTCCTTCCCTTCCTGATGCCATGGACACTGATTTAAATGCTGCAGATGTTCAGCATACTATTTTTGATGTGGAGCAGCTTGAGAGGGTCCCACTTTTATCTGATTCATCATTGGCTGGGGAAGGCCCTAGTACTAAAGGGTTTGCTTGGGGAGATCGTATGGACACAGAAGTTCCAATACAGAACCCTCCTCCTGATCATGGGGAACAGGCATGAGGTGGGGCTGGTCCAGGAGAGGTTCTGAAAATTGGGAGCCAGCCTGCTGGCACAGTGGTAGTGCTACCCTTTAGGACACTGATGACCTGGGCTTGGGAGCAAGCCAGGGGGAGAAGGATTGAGCATCCCACAAGATGCTCTCCTCCTCCAGGATAGAAGGGCATTGTGTCCCTCTACTTTACCACCACCTAGGTGACTACAGATGGTGGTGTACATGATATGTGAGTGGTAGGAGGGGACCATTAGAGTGTGTCCACAGGTTGGCTGAGTCAGGACTCACTGGCAGTAAGTCCTGATGTACATTCCTGTTGGAGGGCAGGAATAACAGCAGAAAATGGTGCAGGACTGGGAGGATAAAACCTCCATCAGTCCACGACATCACATTAGACTTACAACACCATCCCCTGATGACATCATCAGTCTTCACCTACGCCTTGAGTGGCAAGACTGATATGGGGAAGAAATGCTGTGGAGCTGAAGGTGTACCCAGCACTGGGGGGATAAGCCAGGTGGGATGCATAGTGGTGTGTCACAGGTGGGCTGATGATCCTGGTCAGACAGGTGGTGCAGTCTCAGCCAGACAGGAACCAGAAATCTGGTGGTAGGTGAAAGTAGGTCCTGCCTATGACCAAGAGGATAAAACACATTTTTTTTTAAAAAAGAGAGAATTGGGGAGGCTCTCCAGTAAGGTGGGGTGGCTGGTAGCCTTCTCAAAGGGCTAACAGTACCAAAGGCCAGTACTACAAGAAAGGCTAAGACTGAGAAGTTTTAATGTCTGCCTCAGGAGGTGGTGTAAAGGAGAGGGATGTAGACTAATTGGTGACTGGGGGAGCACATGGCAGAAAAAAGATCTTTATGTACTAGGCAGGTTACACCTTAACGAAGAGGGCTCAAGAGTGCTAAAGGCCAGGTTTGATGAGTATATTAGTAAGGAACTGAATTTAAACTAGTGGGGGGCAGTAGGCATCATAATATGCTTAATTACCTGAAGGAGGAGGCCATTAGGCCTCCTTACCAATCAGGGCTAAAGGAGAATGGCACAGACAAGAGGCAAAATATGAAAGGCAGGAAGGTAGGACCAGGTATGGGGGGCAGGCAGTCCAAGGGTGGAGTGGTACTTGAGTCATGGTGGAAGGTTGTGTCTCTGAATGCAAGAAGCTTGGGGAACAAACACCTCAGATGCATTCACTAATCGCTGAGTGGGAGGTGGACATGGCAGTCATCATGGAGATGTAGGTCATACCAAACCATGACTGAGATCTCTCTGTCTTTGGGTACAAGCTGTATAGGAGGGATGGGGGTAGGTTGGGGGGGTTGACTCTGTACATGAGGGAAGTGATAACCTGCACTAGGGAGGAGAAGGATGAAAGGACAGAGGTGCTGTGGGTAAAGGAACAGTCAATGAAGGGAAACAATCTAAGGGTAAGAGTGCTGTACAGGCCACCAAACCAGGATGAGGATTTTGACAGGAAGCTGGGGTCCACAATTATGGAGACGACTGGCAATTGGGAGGTAGTGATCATGGGAGACTTCAGCCTAATTGCGATGGATTGAAAGATCACTGTTAACACCTGTACCAAGACTCAGATGTTGTGGGAGGGATTCCAGAGTGGGTTCCTGACACAGTCTGCCACAGAACCCAGCAAGAAGAGAGCTATACTGGACCTCATCCTGACTAATGGTGTATATGTCCAGGAGGTGAGGATGAAAGCACCACTGGCAAGAAGCAACCATCACACAGTGTGTTTTCACCTTGATCTGGGCAAAGAGAAGACTGTAACAAAAACTAGGGTGTTAGACTTCAGGAGGGCTGACTACAGTCGTATGGGGGAAATTCTGGAAGGGCAGCTTGCTGGGATCAGGGAGTAGACTAGGAATGGGTCATCATCATGGAAGGGCTATTGGCAGCCATTAATTTATTTATTTATTCAAATTTTGGTAACCAGGAAAGGCACACTGAGCCAAGGCTCGTTTCCAGGTGTGACCCGAGGGAGAGATTAGTAGGATTTACAACAGTCGGAGCAGCAAAGCATTGAAACAAACAGGATTGAATACAGTAGAACAAAATATACATATCGGTAAATATACATACAAGGTACATAATGAGGTAGCATAGTTTTCAAGGTGCATGGTGCATTAGGTAGTATAATACAGTGAACAACTATACATGGGCCAAAATAAATACATATACAAGCATGCCAGATGTACACTTGCATGGAGTAAGGACTGGCACATAGGGATGACTGAGAAGAAACATAGCCGTAAAAAGGTAGAGAGGTCTCAGTGAAGATGCAGATGAGCAAAGATAAGGGGGGCACAGTGTGCCAGGTTGGAGAGAAAGGTAGGGGGAAGAGGAGGAGGTGGAGGGAGAAGCAGAGGAGGAGGAAGAAAAAGGTAGGGGGAGGAAGGAGCAGAGGTGGATAGAGGATGATAGGGGATGAGTAGAGTAGGGTGGAGTAGAGGGGAGTCAACGGGCTAGAAGGGGAGTAGCTGCTGGGAGAGGGGCTTTAATTGCTTTTTCAGCATGGCTATAGTGGGCACAAGGTGGATAGAGAGGGGGAGATGATTCCAAAGATCAGGGAGTCTGAAGAAGAAAGTGACCTTGCCAGATTGAGAGTAAGGATAAGAAAGTGTGAAAGTGTGGGAATCACAGGTTCTAAGCCAGTAGCCTAATGTTGATGTGGGGAATAAGAGAGTGGAGAGACAGGGGGAATGGCTTAGAACCAGAACATGCAGATGAAAGTGACACAGTGGGCTAGGTGATGATTTGCGAAGGAGGAGAGGGATAGGGCAGAGTATAGCGAACAGTGACAGGTTCGGAAAGGGAGATTTGATGCAAAATGACAGAAGGCATTATGCAGGGGACTAATTTAGTGAGAAACAATTGGGGGGGCCAAGCTGTAGACTATATCAGCATAGTCTATCGAGGGGAGGATTAGTTTGGAGATTAGCTCTTTGTGGGTTGGAAAGGAGAGACAATGTTTGATTCTATACAAAGTTCACAGTTTGGGCCAAAGTTTGGAATGGATGGAGTCAATGTGCTGGGAGAAATCCAACTTGGGGTCCAACCAGACCCCCAGGTGTTTAAAAGATTGCACAGCTTCTATTTTTGTACCATCCAAGGGAAAGAAAGATGGAGAAGATGGGAGTTTGGCAAGTCTTTGGGTTGTGCCGAAAGCCATGGCAACAGGTTTATTTTTGGTGTTGCACTTGAGGAGGTTTGCCTCAAACTAGTTGAGGGTATTCTCAAAAGCAGCCTGCAGGGATGACTGGACTGCAGGTAAGGAGGGGCCTGAAGCATAGATGACAGTGTTTTCGGCATACATGTGCATGTGCTTTGGCGAGCATGATGAGGGTAGGTCATTAAAAAAAATGAGAAAAGAGTGGAGCCCAGAGTAGACCCCTGCATGAATGGGGAGGGGAGAATTTAGAGTGACCTAGTTCCATGTATTGGTATCTGTCAGAGACATATGATCTAAACCAGTCCATAGAGGAGGGGCAGAGATCTATGGAAGCTAGTTTGTTTAGAGGGAGACTGTTGCAGACTGAGTCAAATGCCTTATCTAGGTCAACTAAAATTGCCAAGATGAGGTGACCCTTGCCATGGCGGAATGAATGTGGTTTGTGAGGAGGAGCAGGGAGGAGTAGGTGGAGTGAAAGTGTCTGAAGCCAGATTGGAAGGGGCTTAGAGTGTCTGAGGTGTCCAAGAAGGAGCTTAGCCTTTTGGAAATGAGTGCCTCCTGGATTTTGGAGAAAGCAGGAAGGAGCAAGATTTGGCTGTAGTTTATCAGCAGAGAGGGATCACCTCCTTTGTGCAGTGAAATGACCTTAGCCAGTTTCCATGCCTTAGGGACAGAACACTATGTGATGGATAGGTTGAGAAGGTGGGCAAGGAAGAGGGTGATTGCCGGGGCTGAGATCTTAAGAAAAAATTTGGATCAAGGCCATCTGTGCTCTGTTTGGAGGGATGTAGGGATTTTAGACCCCGCAGAACTTTTGTTATTGTAATATGGGGGAAGGTGAACCCATCGGTGGAGGAAGATGGAGGGGAGTAAGGGATAGGAGATAGGGATGGGGGAGGGGGGTCCAGGGAGAAGAGCACAGGTGGTGAAAAAGAGATTGATAGCGGAGGCCATAGAGGAAGGGTCTGAGTCAACTGAGCTGGGGAAAGCTGGAGCGGAAGGGGAAGAGAAACCTAGGAGGGGTGAAGAGTCTTCCAGAATTCTGCAGGTGAGGTCCTAGTGTCATTTAGTTTGTTTTTGAAAAAGTGAGCATTTACGGTGGGCACTGCCTTCATTGCAGGCATTTCATAATGCTTTGTATTTTTGCAAGTCAGCTTGGCTTGAGGTGGAATTGAAAGTGCATCAAGCCTGGTCTCTGGATTTGAAAAGGGTGATTAAGTTTTGGGTAATCCAAGGGAGGTGTTTTCGATGTAGCCACAGTCTTTTGGGGGGGGCATGCAGATCCCAGATTCTAAGGAGGGTTGCAGTAAAGGATGCAAGAGCAGAGTCCACGTCTGGAGATGTGAAAACATCAGACCAGTCAGTCAAATGTAGATCAGACAAGAGGGATCATCAGAGATCACTGAAGGTGTCGGGTATAGTGCCAACAGATGGATATTTGAGAGGGTGGGATGTTAAAATCCAGTCAATTAATGAATGGTTGGCAGAGTGGGGGTTTAGCCTAGTTGGTTCAGATAATAACTGGGCAAGGTTTAGGGCTTCGATTTCTAGGATGATGGATTTGGATTGTGCAGAGAGCCAATTTATGTTGTTGTCACCCAGAAGTAGCAGTTCACCAGCCTGGGTGAGAGAGTTGAGGGACACTAGGGAGGAGACTATAACAGAGAGCTGGACTTTGGGGGGAAAAATAGCAAACCCCTCTGAAGATCGGTGTGGTGAATGGGTAGGACAGTTTAAGGAACAGTAGCTCATGTGAAGAGGGGGTGACCTGTTGGAGTACGGTGGAGGACGGAAGAGATTTGTGTATGTAGGTTGCTACACCACCTCTTCTTTTTCCTCTACCCTGTCTATACAATGAGTATCCTAGGAGGTCAGCTGAGGAGTTGGGGATTCTGGATGATACCCAAGTCTCAGATATGCATATGATGTCTGGGGAGATTAGTGACACCCAAGTCCTTGAAAGGTCCATGGACCAATGAGTGTACCAAGATAAAGAGCAAAAAATTATAGAGCCAAGAAGACCAGCTGATTTGACAGGGAGGTAGCCCAGACAGTAAAGAACAAGAGAGTAGCCATCAGAAAGTATAAATGTACCCAGAAAGATGAGGACAGGGAGAACTACATCAGTAAAGCAGCATAGCGTAGTGGTTTATGGCTCTGAGCTATAAATCTGGAGACCTGGGTTTGAATCCCACAGCCCCCACTTGCATACTGTGTGATCCTGAGCAAGTCACTCAACTTCCCTGTGCTCCCAGGTTGCACCTGTAAACAAGCTTTCAGCTTAGTGTGTCTCACCTGGTTAAACAATTTGAAAAAAAAAAAGCAAGGGAAGTGAGCAAAGCAGTACGACTGGCCAAGGCCAAAAAAGAGTTGCAGCTGGCAGAGGGAGTGAAAATGGTTAAGAAGGTATTTTTCCAGTACATCAGGGAAAAGTGAGATATTAAGGATGGGACTGTCAGGCTGAAAAGGGAGGAGGGGTGGGTTGAGGGTAGTGTGGAGAAGGTAGAAATACTTAAGAAGAACATCTGTTCAGTACTAATGAAAGAGAAGGACTTCCCAGTACCTCAGGGAAGAAAAGGAGAGGTAACGGGGAGAGGAGTCACAGTTGGGGAGACTGAAACTGACAGGTTGAGGAAAGGATTAAATGACCTAATGGTGGACAAGTCCCTGGAACCAGACGGTGTACACCCTATGGGTCTGAAGGAGTTCAAAGATGTGTCGGTGGATCCCCTGGCAGGCCTGTTTAACACCTCTCTAGAGAGGGAAATGTACTCCTAGACTAGAGGACTGCACATGTAGTGCCTCTACACACAAGTGGGCTGAGGGACGACTCTGGTAATTATTGGCCGGTCAGTCTGACCTTGATAGTGGAGAAGATCCTGGAAACCATACTGAAGGAAAGACTGGTAAAATTTCTGGATGAATATGGCCTCCATGATGATGGACAGCAGGGGTTTGGTCAGTGTGGTCCTGTGTGACCAACCTAGTTGATTTCTTCTACTGAATAATCAAGACAGTGGACAAGGGCCAAGCGGTGAACATACTGTGTCTAGATCTGAGCAGGACCTTTGACTCTCTTCCCCAAAGGAGATGAATTAGGGAGCTGGAGGACTTGGGAGTAGAGACAAAACTGGGTAGGTGGATAAAACTCTGGCTGCAAGAGAGGAATCTGAAGGTACTGGTCAGGGGGATACTTGGAAGCTAGTCCAGTCACTAGCGGGATCCCACAGGGCTCAGTGCTCAGGCCAGTGTTATTCAAATTCTTCATCAGTGACATTGCAGATGGGGTAAAAGGCAAAGTATTCCTGCTTGTGGGCAATGCACAGGACATCAGATAGGATCTGGCTAAACTAGGGATGTGTTCAGGTATTTGGCGGCTGGGATTCAATGCCAAACAGTGTAAAGTAATGAACTTACAGGCAAAGAATCCAGAGACCACATACTGGCAGGGAGGTATGCAAGTTACCAAGTCAGAAGAGAAGAAAGACTTTGATGTAATCATTACAAGTAACCTGAAGCACTAAAAGCATTGTAAGAGAGCAGCACCCAAAACAAATTGGATGCTGGAATGCATAGCCAAGCGTAAAACCAGTAGGAAAGTGATCATTCTGCCACTGTAAAGGTCATTGGTTCAGCCTCATCTTGCGTACAGTATGCAGTACTGGAGCCCTTACCTAAAGAAATACATAAACCTACTGGAAATGGTACAGAGAAGGGTGACCAAGACAATCCAGGGACAATAAGACAGGTCATATGAGGAGAGACTCAAAGATCTCAACATGTACTCATTGAAGGATAGAAGGGAGAGGGGGTAACATGATCAAAACTTTTAAATACCTTAGGGGTTTCAACAAAGTGAACTCTGAGGGTCTCTTTAACCTCAGTGGGAACAGGACCACTAGGAGAAACTTTTTCAAGCTGGTGGGGAGACACTTCAAGCGGGAAATGAGAAGAATCTTTTTCCCTGTGAGGGTGGTGGCAAAATGGAACAAGCTGCCATATGAATTTGTCTCCCTGAAGAGTGTAGACAGCTTCAGTAGAGGTTGGGACAGGGTAAAAGCAAAAGTTGCATGTAGAGGTGGAAGGTGGGGGGAAGGGATAGAATAGGAAAGGGAGAAGTGGATAGCAGGGAAGGGCAAATCCCTCAGTAGTTACTGGGGTGTCTTCAAACTTCAAACATACTAGACAGACCATAAGGCCTTTTGCTCCCAGCACAGTTCATATGTTTGTATGAATTGTAGCTGACAGGAGGACTATGACAATAGAGCCTCTTTATTAAGGAACAGATTCAGTGAGAGAGGATACAGTGAGATGACCATTGACAGAGGGCTTGCTAGGGTTAGTAGCAGGAGCTGGGATGATCAGAAGAAAAAATAAGGGAGGTAAGGGGAGAAGAGCTCATTAGTTAAATGTTGTCATCACTTATTTGGTACGATAGTCAGAAATCCAAAACAATTATAGAAAAACAGTAGTACATCTTCAGTACTAATGAAATACTGAAAAAAATGCACAAATGAGAGACTGAGGATTGTGTACAAGAGAGGACCAGATATAAGTGATAGGGCTGGGCATAATTTGCAGCATCTAAAGGTATCTAAATCAATTAGACTTGACTAGTTTACAAATTCACATGTAGGGAATTTTCCATGCAAATGATGCAAATTCTGTAGTTATCAAAACTATTGATTCCTTCTCAAATACAGACACTGGCAAGATTTGTTTTTCAGTGTAAGAGCTTATTAACTGTGACACTGAAAGTGTAATACACCTGGCACTCTGTAACTGCAGTAGCATCTACGCTGGTAAAACACAGCATAAGTTTAATGTGTGGCTAGGTTAACATTGATGGTTGATTCGGAAAATGTCCTAGCTAATCAGATTTTGCAAAATGGACCAGAACACTACTATCAAATTTATGGAGGCTGAACAAGTTTGGGTGGACCCTAGACATGGGGACAATGGTACTTTATTTTATAAACAGAAGCCCTCTGGCTGCATCAGTTGACATTAGGAAACTGAGGGCTTAATGACAGATGTAGCCTTGAGCCTTGCTGTACATAAACTGATATATAATATGTTAGTTTAAAATTGTTGTGTGGTTCTATTTAGTGCACTAAATCTGGAATGGGGTCAAGACATCGCTAACAAATACAGTGCGGTAATCAATGCCAGAAGAAAAACAGTGAGAGCTGTAATAATGTTGGGGAAAACAGTGACCCAACACATAAAGCGCATACCACTCTAACTAATGGGGATTTCTGTTTTTTTGTGGGGGGGGGTTCGCCCTCCACACACCCCAGATTTTATATAACTAACTCCGAGGGGGTGTGGACTCCAGGGATGAGGAAAAAGCCAGGAGTGGGAAAATTTTATTTAATAAAAAAAAAAAACAGTAAAATGTTGTAACACTAGGAGACCTGGGGGTAACTGAGTCATGGTTCCCGGTCTCTGATTCTGCAGTGTGATGGTGCCTTAGCCACTCCACCATGGGAACAGCTCAACCAGGCACCACACTCGGCTATTTAACCCCCTCACAGTCTAAGCACAGAGTGATAGGGTAGCAGTAATTCCCTACCGCTATTATACCCCTGTCACTCTAATTACAGGTATTACACAACGCGGTTATTGCCACACTCTTTTTGTTTCACTCTGTTGGCATGGTACACTAAATTCAGAGACTTGGGATTCGTTATGTGTCCTGAAATTAATAAAATTTAGAAACTAAAACTCTTCTGAATGCATAGTAATATGAATTATATAACATGAGATAGATAGATAGATAGATTAGATAATTTATAAAACACCCCTTTCTGTGGATTTGGAGTGCTGTACAATTAAAACAACAAATATATTAATACAATAAACAAATAAATGGAAGTCAGCAATTAATAATCTATCTATACCATGTAAAATGTACATACATTAATTAAAAGCTTGCTGAAATAAATAGGTTTTGAGACCCTTTTTAAAGGTGTCTGCCAGGGGAACCTCCCTGAGATGTCTTGGTAATGAGTTCCACAGGGAGGGTGTGGCTACCAAAAATGCACAATCTCCTGAGTGCCACAGCCTAGCCCTGGGAACTTCTAGGAGGCGACCCTCAACAGAATGGAGCACCCGGGATGGGTGGTAGGGAACAATGAGATTTTGCAGATAGGCTGGCCCCCACTTCTTGCAGGGAGTTGTAGGTCAAAAGACCTACCTTGAAGACTAACTTCCACCTAACCGGTAGCCAGTGCAGTTCTCAGAGGACTGGAGTGATATGCTAATTTCTCCTTGTTCCAGTGAGCAATCTTGCTGCTGCATTCTGCATCAGCTGCAGCAGACAGAGGTTGCCTCTTAATATCCCCAGGTACAGGACATTACAGTAGTTCAGCCTGGACATAACAAAAGCATGGACCAGTGTAGTCAAGTCCCAAGGCGGAATCAGGTCCCAGATCTGGGCAATGTTCCTAAGATGGTAGAAACCACTTTTCATGATGACCAACACCTGTGTGTCCAGTGTCAGACCATCATCAAGGATCATGCCCAGATCCTTTTCCTGACTGGAAATCATAAGGGGGATCCCACCCAGCCCAAAGCTAGGGGGATCTCCCAGCCCCCCTTCCACCATGATGACCCGGATCCACCACTAGTATTTCAGTCTTGTCGTGGTTAAGTCTAAACTAGTTTTGGGACATCCAGAACTGGATTTCCTCTAGTCAGTTGTTAAATACAGATGCCACCATCTGGGATTTGGGTGCACAAGACAGGTGTAGCTGGGTATCATCTGCATAACAGTGAAAACCAAACTGATACCACTGAATAATGTCCCCTAATGGTAGCATATACACTGTGAACAACAAGGGTGACAGGACTAAACCCCGCAGGAATCCACAGCACAGAGGCTTCAGGTTATTATTTGGTATTACTTGGTATGAAAGAACAGAAGAAGGCCAGAGTGCATCGAGACTGTTCCCCACACTATGTGGAACATTATTTATCTATTATCCCTCAACCAAACATCTAATTTGTTTTTAAAGACAGTGGCACTAGTTGCCTCTACCAATTCTTGTGGCAAGGTGTTCCATACAATAGATGCTCTTATTGGAAAAAAGTTTCCCCTTTTGCTGGTTTTATGAGTTTTTACTTCAAGCTGTTTATTATGCAGTCTTGGAACATGTCTCCTTTTGGAGAGTGTTAGACCACATTTTCCATTAGATATGGTGAATTTATTAAATTAAAAACCATAAGCATATCACCTCTTAATCTTCTAGTTTGAAGAGAGAAGAGACCAGTAGCTTTTAATCTGTTCTGATAATCCAAGTTTGTTAATCTTGGAATCATTCTAGTTACTCTCCTTTGAACCTGTTCAAGAATTGCTGTCTTTTTTTTTATTTGGATTCCAGAAAGAGGAGCCATAGTCTAGATACGGTCTAATGTATGCCATATACAATGGAATAAGGGCATTGTTCAGTGCAATTAACAAACGTGCGTTTTATTTGCCTCAAAAGTCTGTTGGTCATGCAAGCAGTTCTAACACAGTGACCATTTGATGTAAGTTTGTTATTAACATATATCCCTAAATCTTTTTTGCAATTTGATGAGTGAAGTGGTAGTCCGTTTATATGATATATCATTTTTGGATTATTTACACCGAAATGCACTACTAAACATTTGTCTTGATTAAACTGCATATGATTTTCATCTGCCCAAAGTGTTAATTTTTCCAAATCCTTTTTTAATGCAGAAATATTTCCTTGATTATTAACCTTACCCCCCCCCCAATTTAGTATTGTCTGCAAATTTAACTATGAAGTTATTTGGCCCTGTTTGTAAATCACTGATAAAGAGGTTAAACAATGTTGGTCCCAAGACCAACCCTGTGATACCACTTGTCACTACCCGAATCAGACAAGATATCATTAATTCTGACTCTCTGAGAATGATTTGTCAACCAGTTTAAATTCCAGTTGACAATATCAGGTGACAAACCTAGATGTGCATTTTAGTAATGAGTTTTCATGGGAGACTTTATCAAAGCTCTACTAAAGTCCAAAAGAATTACATCAGTAGGGATACCCACATCTAGTAGAGTACTTATATTATTGTAAAAGATATCAGACTGGTGGTGCAGGAATACTTGGGAGTAAACCCATGCTGATTTGAATCATAAATTCCTAATTTTTTGCAATCTTGATCTATTAGAGACTTTATTACTCATTCCATTAATTTACTAGCCACTGAGGTCAGGCTAATTGGACGATAATTTTGCACAGAACCTCTATTGCCTTTTTTAAATATGGGAGTAACTATTGCTGAACACCAATCATTTGGTACAATGCTTTCTTGTAAGGATTTATTGAAAATAATTGACAAAGGTATAGAAATATTTATAGAGGTTTCGATCAGAAACCATGGATGAATACCATCTGGGCCCGGACTAGTATTTTTTTTTTAGTTTTTTGATAGCCTGTATAATGTCAGTTAGATAGAATCTATGATAATCTACATGGTGAACTTTAAATGCACTAATAGGTGATTTTTGAAAGAAGACAGAACAAAAGTACTTATTAAAAAGATTCGAGGATTCTATATCACATAGAGAAGAGCCATTGGTTATAATGGGACCAATGGTCCTTGATACACCAATTTTACTATTTTTATAGGAGAAAAGAGATTTGTGACAGTCTTTTGTGTGAGCTAGTTTAAATTCTAGGTAATGTTTTACCAGTTTAATAGATTTTTTTACATTTTTCACAGATAGTCTGTATTTATGTAGTAGAGTAGTTTTAAATGGAACAGAACTATTCTTAAGTTTCCTAAAAAGTTTAATTTTTATTTTAATCTGATTTTGAATTGTCTTGTTGAGCCAAGGGGGGATTTTTCCTTTATTATTAAATTTCCTCTTAGATGGAATAAAGGTATTTTCCAAATAATGTACAATGTTTTTAAAAAAGTACCAAGCTTGTTGTGTTGTACAATTAAGAAGATTAGATTCCCAGTTTATGTTTTGTAAGTATTCATTGATTTTAGAAAAATTTGCTTTATCATTTTTTTGTATAGTATAACTTCCTTTGTGTAGTTTTAAACTGCTGAATTTCAAAAAGAATAGATGAATGGTCACTGGTCCCAAGTGGATCCCAAATTTGTAAATTGCTAATTTGTTGATCTATGTTAGTAAACAATAGATCCAAAATATTAGGACCTTGAGTGGGTTCAGTAACAAGTTGTTGTAATCCAGTACTAACTATCACATCTATTAGTCCTTTCTCAGCATAGGACTGTCCTGAGAATGAATCCCAGTTAATATGAGGGAGGTTAAAGTCAGCAAATATTACAGTATCTTGAGATTCTGAAAAATGTGTAATTTCTTTAAACATATCAGTTGTGTAATCTGAATTTGCATATGGAGGTTGATAGATGTTACCAATAGTTATATAGGACTGCTCCTTCAATAAGATTTTAACCCATATACTTTCCAAAGGAAAGGGAGAACACATTTCAAAAGAAGGAATATCATTTTGTATGTACATACAAACTCCACCGCCTTGCTTATCTAATCTGTTTTTATGATATAATTTATAACCTGGAATTTCTCTAGACCAAATTGAGGATGCATCCCACCAAGTTTCAGTTACTTCCACCACACCTATATTTAAAGTTTTACATTTGGCTTCGAGTTCTGCTAATTTGAGTTGGTTTAAAGATCTTGCATTCAAAGCTAGTAATTTACATTTAGTTGTAATAGTATTTTGGTAAGTATTCAGAGACTTGGGAATAGACCCATTCTCCCCCATTGTTTTTAGTTAAAACAATGATTTATGATTTGAGTGATACTTTTACCCATAAGTGTACTACCCCTACAACTGAGATGTAAACCATCCCAGCAAAACAAGGAAGAATGATCTGAAAATGATTCCTAGTGGGTAATACAGGGTATATCCTGCTTAAAACACCATTTTCTCAGCCATTCATTTAGGGCTTTGATTTTCTGTGTCATGGTAGATGTTGCTCTTGGGACAGGTAGAATTTTAGATATACATACACAGCATCCCCTATCAAGTAACAGGTTACATAATGCCACATAGTCCTGTTGTAACTGATTAAATGGGGTGTTGTTTATATCATTAACACCAGCATGTATGATAACCAGTGGATTTTCCCCCACATTTTGTAAAATTTTAGGCATCTTGGAGGTAATGTCAGATACCCTGACCCCACAGAAGCTAGAACAAGTGTGGTTGCTCTTGTCACTATTGCATACTGCCCTGTCAATGTGCTTAATGATTGAATCTCCCAGGACTAACACTTGTTTTGAGACAGTAGGGGTATAAGAATCAGAAACAGGTGACTGTTTAACACACTCTGGAGTGATTAACTTAATAGGTATTGATTTGGTAGCTTGAGACTTACTAGGACAAGTATTCATGGGCATTAACTCCTGACTGAAAAGTGTTTTTGAACCATTATTATCAACAGAGGGTGATGCACAGTATAAAACATGTAGCACTTCATTATTTGATACAGTTGCTCAAACCTATTACGAGTTTTAATAGGAGCACTATTGTGTATTTGACCGCCCCTCCCGTTTTTAAGAGGCTTTGTGACAATGGTCCAGTCATCATTATCATGAGAAGAGGGCGGATAATCATTCACCTTATAAGAGGGGGCAGAGGCAACAGGTGTACTAGTACTAGTCATTACAATTGTCTCCTCATCAGGAGGCATAGAAATGCTACCTAAATGTGAAGGAAATTGTTTATTAGAATGAAGTTGTTCATCCATAAGATCAATGTAACTTTCCAATTCCCTAATATCAGTAGAAACTGGTTTAATATTAAGCAGAAACACTATCTCTGCTTCAAGAGTAGTAATCAGATGGCAGTTAGCACATACATACTCACTCCCATACTTTCCCTCACTATACATCAAAAATTGCATACACTTATTAAGTTCTTTTTCCATTATTAAAGGTGTATATTTACTAAAAAGAGGATATGCTAAAATTATCTTATCTAAGTTTGTCTAATGCCAGCAGTTTCAGCGTGCCCAGCGGACACAGCAGACATGCGTAAATGCAAATGTAGCTTCTTTTAGTTAGCTGCTTTCTGATTTACAAGCAAGGCAGGCAACAGGAAGTTGTAATTTTTTTTTTAGTATAACGTTTATTGAATTTTCTACAAATCAGTGGACAGGATCATGATAACAGAACCATATACACATGTACAGTAATTAGATACTTGATCCCACCCCCCTTCCCCAGATATACCCCCCCCAATGCACAGACAGGAGGTTCATCAATCTGGAAATTCCAAGTATGTAAAAAAGGTCTAAATAAAATACAAAGTATGTAATGGGGCCCAAATCCTCTCATATTTAGAATTATTGTCATTAAGACTCGAAATGATCCTCTTCACTAGGAGATTGGCTAGCAGCTCGTTAAGCCATTCAGAATAAGAGACAGCATCTGAACTTTTCCAATATTTGAGTACCAATTTTTTAACGGACATAGAGATCAAGGCAATGTGATACTTCTGTTTCTTAACCAATATCTGCGAATAATCCCCCAGCAAACAGATCTCTGGGTAAATAGGTCAGCTAACCCAAGCAGGGGGTCAGTCTTGCATTTAATACTCTCCCATAGGGAGGTTATCTGGGACATTCCCAGAAAATATGAAACAGCGAGCCTTCCGCCTGGAAGCACCTCACACATTTATTAGAGCTTAATACACCCCATTTGGCCAGTTTTTTCGGAGAATGGTAAAGATTATGCAGGATGAGGAAGTTGTGATTTGAGTCACCTGCTTTTATAGTGTCTAAGCCACACCTCCAATTTAGCTCTCTCTCTCTCTTGTCCTACTGGTTTAGCAAAGTAAGTTGATACAGTACCCTTCACAGCACAGAACACACACTGACTTTCTTTCTTTTTTTAACCCTAAATAAGACCCCTTCTACTTCTAATAAAGTATCTGTCTTGCTTCATCTCAACAAACACTGACTCCTGCTGAGATATAAGTGTTAAATTAATAAGAAAATGTAGCTTCTTTTAGTTAGCTGCTTTCTGCTCTACAAGCAAGGCTAGCAACAGTTAGACAATAGTTAGAAGTTAGGGTTAGATGAGGCCAGCCCCATCATCACCCTCTGCACTCTGCCTGTCAGGTTTGACCTGAACCATTTGATAACAATACTGGACAGGCCACACCAGAACTGCAGGTGGTCCAGTAGCACCTTATGATCCAGAGGTGTTAAAGGTCACCGAGAGGTCCAGGAGGACCAAGATGGCACGCTCTCTCCTATCCCTCGCCATCAGGAGATCATTAAGCACCCTCACCAGGGCAATCTCCATATTATACCCATGTCGAAATCCTGACTGAAAGGCCTCATAAATGGAGGAGAAGGAAAGATGCTCCTCGAGCTGAATGGTCACCACTTTTTTAATAACCTTACCTAAAAATGGGAGGTTGGAGACTGGCCTGTAGTTGCTGAGACACTCCAAGTCCAGCAAGGGTTTTTTTCAAAAGGAGTCTAACCAGAGTCTCTTTCAAGGCTGATGGAAAGACCCTGCTCCTCAAGGAACTCCTGACTATCTCAGCAACCACAGGACTAATCAGGTCCAGACATCCAGCCAAAGGGCGGGTAGGACCTGGGACTAGATCACATTGTGTTGGCCACAGCCTCGAGATTATTCCACCACCTCCTCCACCCTACTAACTTAAACTCATCCTAGACAGGAGGAGTGTTTCGGCATGACTCAGGTGGGACCCCAAACCCCTTTTGAGTGAAACTGACAGAGATCATGGCCCTGAGGGAGGACACTTTGTCAGAAAAGGACAGAGCCAGCTTTTCGCATCTAATGCTTGAACCTGCTCCCCCAACATGGAGACAGGCAGGGTGTAAGAGCCCATCCACCATGCAGAAGAACTGAGCTAGTCTGCTCCTTGCTGCAGCAATCTCCCTAGACATAAAATCTGCCTTTTTCTTGGAGATTTCCCTCTGCTAGTCAGCACAATGTGACTTAAGAGTCAATTTGTCCTCCAGCAGACCTGATCTCCTCCAGCATCTTTCTAACCTCCGGCCCCTAGTTTTTAACTTCCTATGTTGCTCATCACACTAAGGAGGTCTCCGGTGAGTAGACATGGGTCAGACATGAATGGGTGCAATTGTATCAAAGGCTGCAGTGACAGCCGATTATAAGCCACCATTGCCTCCTCTGTCCCAACTGCACTCATAGTCCCTACACCCCCGATAGATACAGCACCACATGTAGTCCTACTGAGGACACCACTCTCAAAGGACAGTACTGGACCATCTCCACTGGGGCAGGACCATCAAAGACGGGGCCATAAACATGAACCCCATGGTGCTATGATCCAACCAAACTACCAGATCTACCCTGAAGTCAGTAACATCAAGACCCAAAGAAAAAATGAGGTCCAGTGTGTGGCCGCATGAGTGGGTTGCTGTCATGACATTCTGCATCAGGCCCAGGGCCCCCATACTCTTAATGAGATCACATCCAAGTCCCACAGACCCGTCGTCTATCTAGGCATTGAAGTCCCCTAGAATTAACCACCTGGGGAACTCCAACACCACACCAGTGACAAGCTCATAAAGCTCCTGTAAAAAGTCCCCATCCTTACCTGGGGATGATAGAGCAGAAGGATCCTGAAGACCATGTCAGGACCCCCTCATGTGGCAACACATTCAAAGATCCTCATGAGACCAACAGGTAGCACCATGAAGCACAAGTTAGATTTAAAGCAAATGACCACCCCCTGCCCCTGCGATCCTCCCTCGGGGTGTGTATCATTTAGTACCCAGCCAGTACCACTGCCTCCAAAATGAGAATGGCATTCTCATCTAGCCATGTTTCCGTGATGCATGCCAGATCTACTGAGGCTATAAAGTCCGCCATTATGACTGTCTTGTTCCTTATTGACATGACATTGCATAACACAGCCTGAGTAGGATGGGGGGGGGGCTACTGGGTCAGCTATCTTCCCAGAACTTGCAGTGGAGCCCTTGGGTATGGGAACTAAACAGGGCAAGCCCCTCTCCAGTTCCCACTTCACCCCAATGTGTCTCCTCGGTCTCACCACCAGAATCCTGGACTCCCCAGTAGCCACTCAGCCATGTCCCCCTCTGGGCCTCCTCCAAGCGATCCACAATGCCCTACATCTCCTGTAAACATAGTTAGGAAGTGATGGAAGCTTGAAAAGATGGAGGGCTCAAAGGGAGGCTGCTGAGTGGCTAAGCCTGACAGGTCCCTTTCCCAGGCACAACTTGAATTAACCTTAAAATCCCGCTAACAAACTAACACAAATCAACCAATTTATATGATTCAATAACAAAGCCACCCTCACACCCTACCTAAATAACTAATAATACCACTTAATATCACTAGGAAAAAACAAACAAACAGATAATCCAAACAGAAGTCCCCTCACTCAATAACGGAGTAAATTACAGAATAATCGCAATCCCACAATCACTCACACAGTTCCCCAAATCATACACCCGCATTCATACAATTTACAAATTTATAATATTTCTCAGCATGGGAGACTTTTCCATTCAATAAAGTTTAAGATCTATTTTGGCATCTTCAGTCTTATATTGTAGTTGTAGTCCATTTGTTGAAATAAGCTCCCATAAAACTTTGTCAACAAATATCAAATAAGTTATGATGGATTTATGCTGTCAGAGCTCTTTCCTCTGCAGCCAAAATAGGTACAAGCTCATTGAGTCTCTCACCCTCCTGAGCCCCATCTGTTACTTAAAATTGTACTCAAAGTTTGTCCAGTGAAACAAAAACCACCATCCATTTTATTCCAACAAAGCAGCTCTCAAAAACCACTGAAGGATGCTAATCTGAAATAAACAAAACAAAAGGAGCTACCAACTAGTTCAGAAGCAAGACAGTTCACAGAATCTCATCCAGAGGCCACAAGCTCAGAAAACTCCACTCTTCAGGGGAACCTCCCCAACGAGCTCCAACATGCTCCCTTAGCTATCCTTATGGACTTTCACAAAGTTATCCCATCTTATAGTCACTAGCAGATAGAGCCCAGTTGAACCCCTAGGGTATTGAGTGTCCCTGGGACTCCTCCACACCAGTGGCCACCCTCCAGCCACCACCTCACAAGATCCCTCCAATGCCAGCAACTGCCCTTCAGTGAATGCCCCACAGGATATCCCCAGGCACACTTACCCACAGAGATGATCTCCACCGGACTCCAAACCCAGTAGTACTACCGCAGGAGCAGTTTTATACTACTTGTCCCAAACAGTCCATATGGTCTCCAGTCCTACTCAGCTCCTGTTCTGTTCTTCTTTAGTTCCTGCTTCCATGAAAATTTCTACCAGTGTAACCGGAAAAGTCGTCTGGACTTTCGGACCCTTTAATCCAGTCGGGAAGCTCCAAAAGAAAAAATTACTCACCTTAGTAATTGCTTTTCTTTTCATGGAGTCTTGATATATTAGGACCTTTGCAGTATGCCCCTGGCTTTTGACTGCCCCGGAGATGAAATAGTTAACTCAAGAGAAATCTGGAGTTCCACAGCGCGAGGGCACTTATTGAAAGCTCTATCTGGGTTGTTTGAACCCAAACTGTCAGGTTCTTTACGAGGCTAAACTAACATAGCAAGTCTGTGTGGAAAAGCCTTACACTAGCCATTGGCTACCTACTAACAGTAGAACCACAAAAACACAACACCAATAAAGAAAAACAGTATCACGTATTATTGTTAGGATAACCCTTGACAATCACTACTAAGGCCCCCTCTGCCCAAAGACTCAAGTCCAGAGAGGGGCCCAGCTACCAATTAACAAAAAACAGAAACTATCTAGTTCCTAACCCAAGAAAGAAAAGAAGGGGGGGAACTAGAAGCTAAACAGGCATGACACAGTGATTGCACTAATTTGCCAACCCCATACCCAAGTAGGGATTCTGAGAGGGGTAGAGGGAGGGTTGTCTCTATTATAGCAAGACTCCATGAGAAGAAAAGCAATTACTAAGGTGAGTAATTTTTTCTTCAAACACCATGAAGTCTTGCTTATATTAGGAACCTTTGCAGAGTACACAGCAGTACCCCATGGAGGAGGGTCAGAACCTACTTAGGAAATTGGCTCTGCAGGACAGCTGTGCCAAAGCGAGCATCTCTCCTGACTGGGACGTCCAGGGAATAATGCTTAGTGAAAGTGTGGACTGTCTTCCAGGTAGCAGCTTGACAGATTTCCAAAATGGGAATATCTCTAGCAGCTGCTAGAGATGCAGCTGTACCCCTAGGAATGAGCCCTCAGGCCTGAGGCAGCTCCTGCCCAGTTTTTGATAACAGAACTGGATACAAGAGACAATCCACCTAGCAATCGACCTCCTAGTAGCAGGCCTCCCCTTACCCACATCTCCATAGGTAAGGAAGAGCTGGAGGGATTCGAACCTGTGACCCTTGGTACGATCCAAATAATAGCTAAGGGCTCTTTTTACGTCCAAACTGTGCAAGCTTCTCTCACCAGAAGAGGAGTGCTCAGTAGAAAATACTGGAAGAGAGATGGATTGGTTAAGATGAAAATCTGAAACCACCTTAGGTAAAAACTTTCTGTTAGTCCTGAGGATCACTTTATCTCTGTGGAAAGAAATGAAATCCTCTTCCACTGACAAGGCTTGCAATTCACTTATCGCCTAGCAGAAGTGATAGCCACTAGAAAACAGTTTTCCAAGTTAAGAACTTGAGATCTGCGAATCCAGAGGCTCAAGGGAGGTTGCATTAGCTGGGCAATGCAAATATTCAAGTCCCATGCAGGGTTGGTTCCGAAAGGGAGGATTAGTATGAAGTAACCCTTTGAAAATTTGGCAAACACAGGGTGAGAAGAAAGAAACTGGTTTTCCTGCAGAAATAAAACTGAAACAGCTGCCAAATGAACCTTTAAGGTAGCTGGTTTGAGACCTAAAGAATTTAAGTGGACCAGGTAGTCCAACAAAATAAGGCAGGTCAGCTGATTCTGGGTGATTTGCCTCTCAGAACACCAAAATGAGAATCTCTTCCATTTAGAATTATAAGTGGCTCTAGTGGAAGGCTTTCTGGAGGCTTTCAAAATATCCAAGACACCTTGAGAAAGGTGTAAATGAGCAAACTCTAACTCCTCAAGAACCAAGCCTTGAGGTGGAGGGAGTTGAGATCCAGATACCACACTCTCCCCTGTGCACAGGTCAGCAGGTCGTGAGCCCTGGGCAAGGTCAGGGGAGGGTGGAATGATAGGGACAGAAGAAGAGGGTACCAAGGCTGCCTGGCCCAGTCTGGAGTAATCAGAATCACCCTGCAAGGCTGAGTTCTGATTTTTACTAAAACCCTGAAGAGGAGAGGGAACGGAGGGAAAGCATAGAGGAACTTTCCCTTCCAATCCAGCTGAAAGGCATCCAGGGGGACTGACCCCAGAACTGGGGGCCTGCAGCAAAACAGGGGAAGTTTGTGGTTGTCTGGGGCTGCAAAAAGAATCTATCTGAGGAGTGCCCCAGCTGGCAAAGATTGACCCCAGCACTTGAGGGTTCAGAGCCCATTCGTGATGGCCCTGAGAAATCCTGCTGAGGGCGTCCGCTAGGACATTGTCCTTCCCTGGGAGGTGAACCACTATCAGACAGGTGTTCAGGGAATAGGCCAGAGACCACAACTTCATTGCTTCTGCATAGGGCTAAAGAGCCAGTACCCCTTGCTTGTGGATGTACCACATTGTTGTGGTATTGTCTGTCCTGACTTGAACAACTTTGTTCTGGACAGTTTCTGAAAAACCTGGAGAGCTAGGAAGACAGCTCTGAGCTCCAGCAGATTGATGTGAAGCAGAGATTCCTGAGGGACCAAACTCCCTGAGTTGAAAGGTCGCCCAGGTGAGCCCCCAACCCAACAGGACGCATCCGTGGTGAGGATGAGGGAGTGAGGGACAGGAAGGAATGGGACCCTGAGGACAGGTTGCCCGATCCAGCCACCACTGGAGAGCTAGGATCAGAGTCTTGGTCACTGGGACCAATTTGGAAGGGGGTCCCTCCTTTGAGACCAATAGGACCTCAAGTGGAACTGAATGTCCCTCATCTGAAATCTTGCCCTGGCACAACAGCTGTAGAGGCAGCCATGTACCCCAGGAGTTGCAGAAGTGCCTTGCTGGTCGAGAGACCTGCATGGAGAAAAGAAGATGCCAGGGCAATGAGTTTGTCCACTTTTTGGAGGGAGGAATGCCCTGGCTAACTTTGTGTTCAGCTCTGCACCTATAAAAGTTAGTACCTGAACTGGTTCGAGAACTGACTTTGGAACATTCAGCAGGAACCCCAGAAAGGTGAGGAGTTCCTGGGAGATTTGCAAGTGGATTTTACCTGCTCTGATGACTGACCCACATAAGCCAGTCGTCCAAGTAGGGAAACACAGCTATCCCTTGTCTTCTTAAGTGGGCCACTACTACAGCTAGACATTTTGTGAAAACTCTTGGAGCAGAAGTGAGTCAGAAGGGCATTGCCCTGAACTGGTAGTGGCTCGAGGGCAGTTCGAACCTGAGGTACTTTCGGTGAGAGGTCCTGATTAGAATATGGAAGTAGGCGTCCTTGAGGTCCAGGGAAGCTAGCCAGTCCCCTGGCCTCAAGGATGGCAAAATCATTGCTAAAGTCAGCATTTTGAACTTTGGTTTTATAAGATGCTTGTTCAGAAATCTTAAATCCAATATGGGCTGCCAGTCTCCTGTCTTTTTTGGGGTCAGAAAGTACCTTGAGTAAAGACCCTTGCTCTGGTGGCAAGGGGGGACCCTTTCCACTGCTTTGCAGTCCAAAAGAGAGGAAACCTCCGCTTCTAGTGCGAGGGTTTCTAAAAGACTTGAGGGGGGAAAGTGCCTGGCTCTCATCTTGGGAAACTGTTTGAAACTGAGAACCAAGCCTTGGCTTACCACCTCCAGAACCCATTTGTCGAGGTTAGGGACAACCAGTTCTGGCCGAAATAAGCCAGTCTGCTTCACCGGTAACAGGAAGTCGGCCCCAGACACCCCTGTCCAGGGTGCCTGCTTGGCAGGAGCAGCTTTAGGTTGGGGAGAGGGCCTGCCTGTGCCCCGTCTGCCTCTGCCTCTGAAAAATCCTCTCTGCGCAAAAGCAGAAGAAGCCTGGAATTGGTAAAAAAGGCCTATTGTAAGGCCTGCCCCTACCCCTGGGGGCATGCCTATGTTGAGTGGCATGCCTCTCCTTAGCTTGGGCACTTTTGTAAGTAGTTCTGTATTCATCCATCTTTTTCATGTAATTTTCTGTTTGTTCTCCAAACAGAGAATTTCCTATAACAGGAAAATCTATAGCCTTTGACTGGGTATCTTGGGACAGATTAGTGCATCTGAGCCATGCCAACCTACGGAGAGCTACAGAAGTGGCCATGACCCTAGAGGAAACATCATTAACATCAACAGCAGCATGAAATTGAACTTTAGAGGCTTCAATGCCATCAGCAGCCACCTGTTCCAACTCACTAGCCAGCTGGCCATGGGCCTGCTTGGCCAACTGCAATATAGTGTCCCATCTAGATTTCTGATATCTAGCCACATAAGCCATATAATTAGCCTGTCTGAGTCCCAAAGAAGCTGCCACATACTGTTTTTTTCGCCATGGCATCAATCTTCCTGGAATCCTTATCAGGAGGATGTGAAGCCAGGGGAATATTAGCCTTGTCACAGGCTGCAGCTTGCACCACACCTACATGACTACACTGTTCAGTAAGGAAGTCTGTATTAGGGCCTGACAACGTATACCTTCTGTCCATTTTTTTATCTACAGGAGGGACAGAAAAAGGATTTTTTTAAATCTTAGTGGTTTGTCTCCTAAATGACTTATGTAAAGGAATAGACAACCTTTTAGCCTCTGGAATATCCATCATTTCCTCATAGTCAGGCTCCTCTTGCTCATCCACAGCCTCTTCTAAGGGGAGCTGGAGAGTTTCTGCTACTTTCTTATAAAATCTGAAATGAGATGGGGACTCAGACAATAAAGGGGGAGACTCAAAGGGTCTGTCTGGAGAAATGTCCAGTTCTATTGGCACTTCCAGACCTTCCCAATCACAATTACAATCATCAAAATCTTTCTCCCCCTCCTGTGGTTCATAAAAATACCCAACATCATAATCCTGAACCACTGGACCTGAACGAGACCCCCTTTTTCCAACCAGAGAGGGTTCAACAAGTCCCTGAGACAAAGACTGGACAATCTGTATGGCTTTAACTATTTCTACAGGAGAAGGAGAGACAAAACTGGACTCCACACTAGCTGATTTCTTTGTCCTTTTTGCTTTGACTGGTTCCTCAGGACCAGCCTTTCTTTTGCCGAGGAAGTATAGCCCTGGTCAGAGGGCACTCCCTCTAGTCCAGTGGCCGTAGCTGGGCGGGCTGGCCGACCGGGTCTTGGACTTTTTTGGCCTCTCGTTCCTGAGCCTGCCCAATCTCTTTTCCATGGTGGCTGCAGGAAATTCTTACATATCTGGCAGTCTGACAGGAGGTGGTCAGCCCCCAGACAATAGACACATGGTGTGTGGGTCAGCCTTGGCAAAGGCTTCCCCACAGACATCACAGTGTTGAAACCCAGTGGGCCCGGTTTTTCTTTTGGGTTTCTCAGACATAGTGCCAGCCTAACCAAACTTGTCCTTTGTTTCAGGCCTTGCCAGGACAAGACACCCTTATCGGTCCCTAACCGTGTCACGGGTATTTGAAAAAAACACTTTTAATTGCAGTTTTTTTAGGACCGATAAGAACCGGTACCTCTACTCTAAATGCAAAGAAAACAATTTTAAGAAACTGATCGTTCAGAGCGAACCGATAATGAGGTTTCCACACAGACTAAAATTATTTTACTTACAGTTTACCAGATAGAGCTTTTAAACAGAAAACCACGGTAATTTAAACACTTTAAACCGCAAAACGAACCGAAATGAAGGAGCTGGTCTCTGGAGCGTCTGTTCAGTGAAGCGGAGTAAAGAATCTGACAGTTTGGGTTCAAACAACCCAGATAGAGCTTTCAATAAGCGCCCTCGCACTGTGGAACTCCAGATTTCTCTTGAGTTAACTATTTAATCTCCGGGGCAGTCAAAAGCCAGGGGCATACTGCAAAGGTCCTAATATAAGCAAGACTTCATGGTGTTTGAAAGGTAGAATCTGAGTATTTAGACTTGCGCAAAATATACTCATTATGACCATTATGCTCACTGAACTGAACTGCTGCTGAACAACTGTGCTTAATGCAGCAAAGGTGCTAGACGCTAAACAAAAAGCATGTCTCACAAACCCCCGATGCACAGTAACACAAAACAAGAACCCTTGCTGTGCAGCAACACAAAAATGTTGAACGGAAAAACCCAAATAAAGTAAAATCTCAAAATAAAACATAAAATAAAATGTTACAGCAATACTAAAACAGTCCTCTGACTCCCACATCAGATGGTCAGCCCAGTGTGGCTGCCATCTTCTCATCCCAGCCTGAACTGGGTAAACCTACAACATTATTTATCTGGTAATAGGGGCAGTGTTATCCCATCATTAGTAGTCTATGTTGTAGCTTTTTCCACAGTTGCATCATTTTATTGCACAGTTATGAAAGAATAGTTATTTACTGTAGCAGTAGGCCTTCGAGAGAATCTCCTCCATTATGCCACATCCCATAGCTAACACCCACAAACAAGCTTTATCTTTTTAATCCAAGACTTAATAAAATATAGATTTAAACCAGAGCTGTTTCATCAGAGAATTTGTTCACTGCTCATCAGTGCAGAGCGTTCCTTTTGCTTTTGCTTATCATGGGATCAGCCTGCTAAACTGCACAGGAGGAGTGCAACATGCTCGGTGAACAACATACTGACTGTCAGAAAACCAAGGGCAGCCGAGAGCAATCTACAGTCCTCCTTATCTATCTGCATCCTGACTTCCTATCCCATCCTGACTCCCAGTCCTGACCACCTGAATGACAGACACAGTGGCCACAGCTGAAAGCCCCACAGGTCAGCAGCAGCAAGCGAGTCAGTCAATACTGCTGGTTGAATTTTTAGAGAAAATGCCATATGGTGAATAAAGATAGTACACATACACAGAGGTAATGATAACTGGTTTGTCAGAAGTTTTTTTATCTGGCAGTATTTTGCCAATTACAAACCAGTCTGGATTAAAGAAGTTTGACTGTACTTCTTGTATTAGTTCATGGTGTGGGAGGCTGCCCTCCTTTTACAGTGCTTGCAATATCTTGCAGTCCTTAGGTGAGTGAAGAAAATGGCCTCAGAATTTCTGGACAACAGCACATATTCTGTATATTTCAGTCTTCCTTAAGAAAATTATGCACTACCATGTTCAGGATATAAGGAAAAACATGGAACATATGTGAATACATCAAGCTGCACTGCCTTAGAATGTTACTACCATTGTCAATAGCCACAAAGCCAGCTAACAGACATTAGGGGACAGCCATTCCTGAAAACATCAATTTAGTTCATCTAATATGATTGAGCCTGAGTGATCTTTCTCAAATGCAGTTATGCATACGGTAGTCTGTTTTTTTGAAAAGATGTTATACTTTATGTAGCTTCTGGTGGTGAGGATGGAGACTAAGACAGTGGAGAGGTTTCTACAAACCCAGTGGGCAGTCACTGTCATGTAGTCAGCAGTTAGGTTAATTTTCCACATAACAGTTGAAACTTTTTTTTTTTTGGAGGGGGGTCCTGCATTAAAGTATAGCTAACTCATTGACACAGTTGTAAATATTTGGAATTACTTTTCTGGAAAAAAGAACTGTGATGGCACCTGATATTGGCGCACTGCAGTGTGCACCAGCTGATGAAACCCAACATCCTCTACATGAGAAGGGGTGAAAATCCACTTGTGGTATTGTTGTAATCATCTTGGTTCATTTTTTTCCTGCTGGATGACTTTGGTCATATTTGGAAAAAAATGTCAGGTAAGTTTCTCAAGCTTAACTATTGCTGTGCAAGAAAAATCATCCACCAACTGAATTTGCTCAAAAGATGGATTTTCCGTTCTGCAAAAGTTCAGAAATCATTTTGGCAACTGTTGTGGAAATTCCAGCTTAGAATGGTGGGCAATTCATACACTCATTCCATAGCTCACTGAGTCACTGAACTGCAGAATCAATGTATGAATCTGAATTTTCCCTCCCTGGTTTCTAGATGACCCCCCCATACCCGAGCACTCGTGCAAGTAATTTTTCCCCTGGTGTCTAGTGGACCCCTGTCCCTTTCCCAGAGAGCCAGTCTACTAGTGTTTCCCTGGTGTCCAGTGGTCACCTCCATCCCTAATCCCCTGTAAAATATTATAGACCCACTCCCTGATGTCCAGTGCCCCCCCATTCCTGATCCCCAGTAAAATATTATGGATCAACTCCCTGGTATCCATTGGTCCACCCCATCCCAGATCCCCTGTAAAATATAATAGACCCACTACTTGGTGTCCAGTTGTCCCCATTCCTGATCCTCTATAAAATATTATAGACCCACTTCCTGGTGTCCAGTGGTCACCCCCTCCTCAATCACCCATGTAGCAGAATTAAATCCACTCCCTGATGTCCAGTGGTCCCCCCCTCCCTATCTCAGATAGCCTGTAAAGTAAAATTAAACCATTCCCTGGTGTCTAGAGGACACAGTTTTTTGCAAAGCATTTCCTTTCTTTTTGAGATAGTGTAATCATACCCTCATTCATGCAGGTCCCTTTGGGACCTGCATGAACAAGGGTCCTGCATGAACAGATGCAGATGCACAGGACCCTCTGTGCCTTGTGCCAAGGAAGATTCCATCCATCTATAGAAGTACAAGGTCCTGCACTTCTATGCAGTGATGGATGTCAAGAATTCATGGGGCAATGCTGGCCCAGTGGTGAAAAGGGCTGAGGTGCCAGTGTGTGCACATTACCTGTTCCCACACCAGCAACCCAGGTTTGGAAATGGACTTGAGTTACCAGCAGCTGGCCAGGGTGGGAGAGAACTGAGCATATGATGGACTGCTGTCCTCTCCTGGGGGAGGGTGACTGCTGACTCCACTGTGTGACTGTCACCAGGTGGAGGCCTGGTGGTAGGATGACCAAGAGTGACACTAAAGGTGGGTGCTGTAAGAAGTCTGTGGAGTGTACATGCCTCCACATGCTGCTTCAATGTATGTGTCCCAGCACTGGGGAGGGATAAGAAATGGAGAATGGGAAGATGGACTCAATGAAGTCCTGCCCATCTTCCTGTAGCCCACTCCACCAAGCCATGAACTGGAACCTCTGGATTTGTTTGGCAGAAGGAGAACAGTTCTCCCCCCTTCTAACCCCACCACAGGGGAAAATCTACAGGAGACCATTACCAAGAAGCCAGTGGTGCTGTAGAAGTTGGCTAGGAGAGAGGGACAGGACTGAGGAGCTGCCCCTCCAATGGGAGGAGGAAAAGACTTCTATGGCAAAAAAAATAATTCATGGGGCAGTCTGGTGGGCTGCAGAAGTGCAGGGCTCTCTGGACCCTGTGCTTCCATGTGGCTGCAGATAGAGATGCACCGGGCAAAGTGTCCATCTCTCAGTCAATGCACTGGGCCCCTCTACTATATGGTACCTGGGCCTGTGCAGGCAATCTTGCACCTTTCCTTTCATGACTGGGGAGGTGTTGCATAACAGTATCATCCTCCACCCTAAACCCATCCAGCTGCCTGACTGAGCTCAATTCAGAACTCAGCTCACTGGCATGGGATCACAAAGCACTACCTGCTGGGGCAAAGTCTGGTAGTACACACATTTCATAATGATAATATATATTTTTTTTATTTGTCGGCAAATTTTCAAGATAATCATTTTATGACTCCCCTTCTAATAAATATGATATGAGGCAGTTTTTGAACAGTAGCTGAAACATCACTTTGTACCACAATTGCAAAAACATGTCTCATCCAGGATTCAAAAATTGACACCTACTGTGTTGTGAAAAAATGGATATTTTGAGTTTGGAGGAAAATATTGAAAATTAGTGAAGTTATGAGTGAACATTAAAATATTTAAATGTTCACTTATAACTTGATCATTTTATCATATAATTACACCAAATTTTCAACATAACCTTCTTATTTCCCTACCTTATGAACCTAGTAGGTGAAGATTTTCAAATCTAGCAGAAACATCATTTCACACCACAACTGCAAAAGCATGTTTCAGACTGGATTTGAAAAATGGCAGATATCGCTTCATGCAATGGTGTGAAAAAATGGCAATGTGGAAAGTTCAGGTTAAAAATATTGAAAATAATCAAAGTTCTGAGTGAGCACTGAAAAATGTCAATGTACGCTCATAATTTTGTTGCTTTTTTCAATAATTTTGTCCCAAATTGTAAACATAATCTTCCTCTGACCCCATCTCATGAACAAGGGAGATGAAAATTTTAAATTCAGCTAAAAAAGGTGATTTTGAGCAGTGACCACAAAATCAGTGTTCGGGACAGATTTTAATAATTTCGTCACCTTTCTGAATAAAAATAATTGGATAAACACCACTATTAATGTTAATCTTCAAAATTATTTTTCTTTATTTTCTTCTCACAAAAGGAAAGGAACTACAGTTCTGTGGTAAAATCCACTTAATCAGGCCCTTACTGTGTTGCATTTCTAAAACCTAAAACATAAAAGTTTTAAATTTCATGGGTATTAATTACCAGATGTTAATTTTGCTCTCTAAACCTATGAGCCATTAATACTATTACAGTGCAAACACATTTCCTTTATTTATATAAAAAAGATTTTTATTATTTTCTTTTATCCCCAAATAGTTCACCTTCTTTTATTTAAAGATCACCTAACTCATTATCATAGAAACATAGAAACATAGAAGTTGACGGCAGATAAGGACCGCAAGGCCCATCCAGTCTGCCCATTTCTTTTTCTACCTTATAAATGTGCCATCGGCCTTTGCTCTGTCAGTGGCCTATCTATTCATAGTCATTTGTATTGCTCCCTTATACTGCATATAATCACAACATAGACACTGGTGCCTCCATAGACCCCTTATAGTATTCAAGATTCCATCCTTTATTTTAACGGAAAAAGGAATGCTTACTTGTATAGATATTGCGATCCAAGGATCGCTAAATCTCACTCCCTAAGTGGGCTGTTAGTCTCTTCTGAGAACTGCTGCTTCTCTGTGCTCTAAAACAAAATAAATCCATCAAGTTTTAGATATAAAATATTTCAAAAGCCATTGTAATGAGCTAGAAAAAGCACTTGCATATTTTAAATTTTCTTTTAGTAACATTCAGTGCATGTCTCGCTCCGTTCCCATTCTATTAATAACTGCAATTGTTATCACATCTCTACGCTCCATAAGCTCAAACTCACAAACAGGGAATTCTTTTAAAATGTGTTTACTTCACTGTGCTCTCGATATCGATGTTATAAGTTAAAAAAGGTACTTGTTGTAAGCTAAAAAAGCACTTGCTTACTTCCAATTTTCTTTAGAACGTTCCGTTCATGCCTCGTTCCTTTCTTTATCTAAAGGAGCTGCAATTATTACTGCATCTCTGCACTCTACAGACACAAAAAAGAGGGAACTTTTTAGACACAGAATCTGATAGAAATCAGTGTTCTGAGCTATCGGCCAAGATTACTTACTTACGAATTTCTTCTAATGACATGCAACTGCCTCACTTTATTGTTTCTAACTAAATTCAGTTGTCTGTTCTGCATTTAAATACCACAGTCAGTGGGGGGAGAATGACATGTCATGAAATGATGTCAGCCTTCCAGCTCCAGTCTCTGGAAAGCCTCTAGCTATCAAAAGATGTTAGCAAGCAGCTTGAAGTTGTAGTGTAAAGGTGGAAATGCTGGAGTACACTACACTGGCTGCTCACAGTGTAGCATACTCCAGCATTCCTTTTTCAGTTAAAACAAAGGATGGAATCTTGTTGTTTAAATAACTAATAGAACATTTGTTCTTTTAAAATACAGAAATAAAAGAACAGCCTTAATGACTGCTAGCAGGCTGCAGCATATATGCTGTATTTTTGTAAGTGAGTAGGATGATTTTATTATTTATCTTAAAAGGAAGATTGGATCAATTATTTGATTAATAAGAGCCTCTATTTCCCCCTTTTTAGGATTTTTTCTGAACCTTTTAGCTGAGAAGGCACTCGTAGTAAAAAAAGGAATTGGAATTAAGAATATTTGAAACATTGTTTAAGGTATAAATTACTTTTTTCACTAAATGGTGCTATTAAAAGTCATTGAATTTTGAAAATGGACATGTAATTGATTTATAGAACTAATCAATTAATACTATAAGGGGTCCATGGAGGCACCAGTGTCTATGTTGTGATTATATGCAGTGTGATAATGGGTTAGGTGATCTTTAAATAAAAGAAGGTGAACTATTAGGGGATAAAAGAAAATAATAAAAATATTTTTTTATATAAATAAAGGAAATGTGTTTGCACTGTAACAGTATTAATGGCTCATAGGTTTTAAAAGCAAAATTAACATCTGGCAATTAATATCAATGAAATTAAAAACTTTTCTTTCATTTTTTATGTTTTAGAAATGCAACACAGTAAGGGCCTGATGAAGTGGATATTATCACGAAACTGTTGTCCTTTCCTTTTGTGAGAAGAAAATAAAGAAAAACAATTTTGAAAATTAACATTAATAGTGGTATTCATCCATGATTTTATTATTCACTCATTCTATGGTGCTAATGGCTGACCCAATAAATATCTATTTATTATTTGGCATCCTGAAATCCACTTGTTCTTTACAAATAATTTCACCAGATTTGTTCATGAGTGGAGGTCCCAAAAAGACCTTGTTGAAAAGTTGGTGTAAAAATATTCAAAAATGACAAAGTTATGAATAAAAGTTCAAACTCCATTGAAATATAATACATTGAATCAGACTTACCTTATATTCTCACATTGCAGCCGCCGGTTCCAGCAGACAGATGTGTCTTTGATTGAAAAGTGGATCTGTGTTGTGGGACATATTCAGGTGAGTGAGTGTGTGTGGTGGGTGCTGAGTGGGGGGTCAGGGTGGGGTGAGTGGAGGTCTGAGGGATGAGATAGCCGATGGACTTTCTTTTTCCAGGTCCAAACTCTTCTTTCATGAGACAAGGTTCTTCCTTTGTGAGACTCAGATTTTACAGAAGAAAAATGGTTCTTTCACATAATATCATGAAAGAACTGTGAGAAGAAAAAAAACAAAAGAAAATCCAAACTCTTCTTTCATGAGCCAAGGTTCTTCTTTTGTGAGAAAGAAGAATTGGGAGCCCTCACTAAGCCTTTCACCTAAGATAACAGGAATATGCCAAAACCATATTGCCCACTTGTCTCCCATTCTTGCTCCCAGTGCTGGAGTGCCTCCCATCTGCCTCAGGCACCTATGGGTGTTTCCCCAAATGTCCCCAGTCTCACCGCCACAGCTCTGGGTCCAAGTGTGCCACTGAATCCCCCCCACAGCCCCTTTATTTAATTTCAGCCTGCAATGGGTGTTTGGAGCTAAACTGTGGGCCACCACTTGCACTCTGCTCCTTGGAGCAGCTGGTGACCGCTGTTGCCTGAAATGTGCCTCTCCTTTTTTCTGGCCATGATTTGTGGTCCACCAGATGGTTTCTCTGGTGCTCCTGGTCCCATAGGGCACAGGACAGGTGCCAGTGACTTGGGTAGGGTTGGAGAGTCCTCAGGATGTTGTAAATGGAGAGTGCTAGGAGGCCCTACCCAAAGGGACAATGGATATTAATAAGAACCCTGTAAATATTAATGAGCTTGCCTGTCCTAGTGCCTAGACCTTAAATACAGTATTAGTGCTAGTGACAGGCATTAAAATATAAATAAATGTAAATGTTTGTGAGTGCTTGTAGGGACATGAAGGGGGCTACTGAATCATGGGGTTATGTAAATAAAAATGTATTTTGCCTGGCTGCACCAGACTATTAAAGTAGGACTCTACAAGCTGCCTGTTTGCTGCCTGGGGACTGCATATTTCAGCAGCAGCAGCAGCAGGTGAGGGACAGTGGCAGCAGGCAACAGGAAACCAGCACTTAAAAGGACACAGTTGTGGCTACTAATCAGTGGGGCTATAATTAAAATAAAATATATTACCTGGCTGCACCATAACTTTATCATTGGGACTGTGTGAAACTGTGAGGGGACACTGCGTACACTAGCAGCTATTTATGCAGCACAGCAGCCAATCGGTAAGCCAGAATTTCAGTGCAATGATTGTCGGAACAGTGCCAAAGACTTGTGGGACATTGTAAAAGACTTGTTGGGAAAACACAGGGACCTATTTAAGGTGCCAAAACAGGTCACCTATCAGGCATCAAAGGAAGTTAATGAATATTCATTTTGGGGATTGACAAAGGGATCCTGTCAATCATTCTGGGTCACATAAATGAACTCAGCCAAACAGGAGCCCTAGAAGAGCTCCATAAAACCCAGGGTGTGTATTATTCTAGCCCAGGTAAAGGTATACTCTGGGTGGAGGCACTGTGAATTTTATGTTATCTTGGGGGAAAAACTGTTAAAGTTAGAATAGGAACCCAGGCCCCGCAACCTTAGTGTGGCCAGCTAAGGCAAGGGTAGTAAAGCCCTCAGATACCCAGTGCCAGGGTTACATATATTTCAGAGTTGTTCTATTTGCAGATGCTGCCCTATTTGCAGACAACTCTCTGCCCTGAGGGAGGAAGTTGCCCATCTTCAGGCCACTCTGGACAGTAGTAAGGGAACCTTCCCCCAGGCCACACTGGACAGTAGGAAGGGAACCTCCCCAACCAGGGAGCACCAGAGCCACCACCACTACCTCAGAGGTTGCAAAGAAAGCACAGCAGTTGGACCACAGTGGGCTCAGGGAGGTGAGGATGGTGGAACAGAGGCACACCAGTCAGTTGTTCCACTCCACAATCCATACACCATTCTGGGGAGCATAGTTCCCTGTGGATGCACCACAGAGGAGACTAAGGAGGCTGAGGACAACTGTCACAAGGGAGGCCCACAGGAAGAAGCAGCTCCTTGTGGGGACTCCATTATTAGGGTATAGAACTGGGGATCAGGAAAACTGAAGTAAGGTGCCTGCCTGGTGCCATGGCTTGAGAGACAGGAAGTGCATCCTTAGGATCATGAGAACAGCTGCACAGGAGTCTGAGCTGGACATCATTGTCCACCTAGGGACAAATGACTTGGCTCATCATGAGATTAGAGCAGTGCAGAAGGACTTTGTAGAATTGGGGAGGGGCCTAAGACAAATAGCACACACAATATCCTTCTCTGAGGTGCTGCCTGTCAATGGCATGAGTGAGGCGAGGGTACGTTGCACCATGCAGTCTAATGAATGGTTGAAAAAATGGTGCAGAGCACAGGGGTTTGGCTTCATTGGGGACTGGGGTTCCACCTGGAGGGACACCAGCCTATATTGGCAGGATGATCTGCATCTGTCCAGGAAGGAACAAGTCTTTGAGCAATCAGTTTAAATGCTTCATTGGCAAGTTTTTAAACTAGTCAAGGGGGAGGCACAGATACGCAGCAGGAAAATCCCAGCCTCTCCCTACAAAACAGGGTACTAAATGAGAAAAAGACCGAGGTGGAAAGGTCAGTGGGGGATGCTGTAAAAGAAGGTAAAACCATCAAAAAATGGAGAGCAATGAGTACCAACGCCAGTAGTCTGAGTAACAAGCTTCCTTAATTAGTGGGCTTGATGGAGGAGGAACATCTGGATATCGTGGCAGTCACAGAAACATGGTACACACAAAACTATGACTGGGACTTAAACATACCGGGATACACTATCTACAGGAGGGACAGGGAGGGTAAAAGAAGGAGGAGTAGCTCTTTACATAAGGGAAGGAATCAAAGCAACAGAACAAAAGGGAAAACAGGGAGGAGGAGAAGAAGCACTATGGGTAAATTTGGAGACCAGCAATGGCACCACAATCCACACAGGGGTTGTATACAGACCCCCTTCTCAGGGGGAAGAAATGGACAAGGAAATGATAGAAAGAATACTTAGAATGGTAGAAAAAGGGAGATATTGCTGATGGGTGATCTGAATATGCCAGATGTTAACTGAGTGCAGTTACAGCAGCCACTGAAGAGTGGGTTATTCTAGATGCCCTACAGGGGCATGCCTTTAGACAACTAGTATTGGAGCCCACTCGAGAGGAGCAATCTAGACCTGGTTCTCTCAAATGGAGATGAAGAGAGATCACAGATGTAGAAGTGGTAGCCATCTGAAACTAGCGACCATCCAACAGTATGGTTCACAATAAACTCAGCAATAGAGTCAAGCCATACAAGGCAAAAGTACTGGACTTTAGGAGGGCTGACTTGCCAAAATGGGTGAGTGTCTAAGGAATGCACTAGCAAAATGGGCAGGAAGGGGGGTGGAAGAACAATGGGGAATAATAAAAACTGCCATCACAGAGGTAACAAGCCTTTGTGTGAAGCAAATAAACAAAACAAAACAATGTAAGAAACCACTATGGTTCTCAAAGGAAGTGGCAGTGAAGGTTCAAGAGAAAAAGAAAGCATTCAGGAAGTACAAGGAATCACAGAAGGAGCAGGACAGAGAACTGTATCAGTTAAAGCAAAGGAAGCTGGAAGGCAGTCAGAACAGCAAAGGCCCAAACCAAGGAAAGATAGCAAACTCAGTTAAGAAGGGGATAAAACCTTTTATAGGTACATCAGGGAGCGAAGAAGACCAAGGGAGGGTTAGTGAGGCTTAATAAAGGGAGGAGGGTGGGCAGAGGTGACTGTGAAAGAGCAGAGATACTAAACAAATATTTTTGCTCAGTATTTACAAAGGAAGAGGGTACCTTAAATAAACAGTAGAAACACTCTGGATACAGAAGTTGATACCAGCCCATTTACAGAAGAAAGGGTTCTGAAAGAACTCTTAAAACTGAAGGTGGACAAAGCAATGGGGCCTGATGTGATTCATCCCAGAATTCTAAAAGAACTAAGGGTAGAACTAGTGACACCACTGACTACCCTTTTTAACAAATCATGGGAGGATGGGGTGGTACCCGAGGACTGGAGGAGGGCAGATGTGATTCCCCTTCACAAAAGTGGGAGCAAGGCAGAAGCAGGAAACTACAGACCTATTAGTTTAACCTCAGTGGTAAGGGAAATGATGAAATCACTTCTGAAGGAAAGAACTGTTGAGTATCTAGAGGCCAGAGGGGCACAGGACCCAAGACAGCATGGATTCACAGAGGGAAGGTCATGCCAGACAAATCTGATAGATTTCTTTGACTGGGTGACCAAAGTAGTAGATCAGGGAGGGGCTGTGGACATGACCTACCTAGACTTTAGCAAGGCATTTGACACAGTCCCACACAAAAGATTAATATACAAGTTAGACAGCCTGGGAGTGGGTCCCAAGATGATAGCCTAGGTAAAGAACTGACTGGAGAATAGGACACAGAGAGTAATAGTAAATGGAGTCCACTCTGAAGAAAGGGGGGTTACTAGTGGGGTACTGCAGGGTTCAGTATTAGGACCAGTCCTCTTCAATGTCTTTATAAGCGACATTGCAGAGGGACTGGAAGGAAAAGTAAGTCTCTTTGCAGATGACACAAAGATCTGCAACAGAGTTGATGCACAAGGTTGGGTGGAAAGGATGAGAAGGGACTGGCAAGGTTAGAGGAATGGTCAAATGTATGGCAGCTTAGATTCAATGCTAAGAAGTGCAAGGTAATGCACCTGGGAAACAAAACCCAGGGAAGAGTACACAATGGGGGTGAGATACTAACAATAACAAAATGGAAAGGGATCTGGGGTAATCATATCAGATGACCTAAAGGTGGGCAAGCAATGTGAGAGGGCAGCAAGGAGGACTGGGGGGATACTGGGATGCATAGAGAGAGGCATCACCAGTAGAAAACAGGAAGTTATTATGCCTCTGTACAGACAGCTGGTGAGACCCCATCTGGAGTACTGCGTGCAGTTCTGGAGACCCAAACTCTGCAAAGACATAGACAGGATGGAAGCTGTCTAGAGGAGGGCAACTAAAATGGTGCTGGGTCTGGACCGGAAGACATATGAAGAGAGACTTAAGGAGCTTAATATGTATAGCCTCGAGGAAAGGAGGGAGAGGGGGGACATGATAGAAACTTTCAAGTACCTCAAGGGAATCAACAAAGTCCAAGAGGGTAGCATCTTTCAAGAAAAGGGGTGTACAAGAACAAGGGGCACAATTTGAAGATGGGGGCGGCTCAGAGGTAATTTGCTGAAGTATTTTTCACAGAGAGGGTTCTGGATGCATGGAGCACGCCTTCCAGAGGAGGTTGTGGAGTCAAAAACAGTGGTGGAATTCAAGCATGCATGGGACAGTCATAAGGCAATTCTAGGGGGTGGGGGTAGGAAGAAGTAGGCTGCTGGTTAACTAGGATCTGCAGCTTATCCATTAGGTAGGGACATGGGCCGACTGGGTGGGCCAAGCGCTCCTTATCTGCCATCAAAATCTATGTTTCTATGTTCTTTGAAAAACAAACTCCAGAGTCAAGCTAAATGACTTCTGATTTACTAGATTCACATTTTTGGTTTTGTTCTAGGAGCAATTTTTATGGGTTTTGAAGGGTTTTTTAAAATAAAAAAACAAAATGACCACTATATAAAAGAAGATTTTTTCTCTCATAAAAAAGGAATTCCCAGCTCATGAAAAAATAATTTTCTTTCATGTGCTAGAATTCTAACAATATATCGGACACAAAAACACCCTACTGAGCAAGCTCAGAACCAAAACTGTAAATTCCTTTTAACTCAGGAATGGAATATTATCCTTTCACCAAACCTAAAAGACATATTTCTAGGGCAAGCCCCTTCTACCCTAGAAACAATATTCAAAACCACCTAGCTGTAAGTGAGAGCAAAAAAACCAAAAAAAAATAAACAGATTTTTTCCACTTTTTGCACTATCCGTATCTTAGAATATGGACCGCCACCAATCATGAAACTTAAGAAATCAGAAGTCTTTGCCTCCCAGTCTGAGCATGCAAAATTTTATGTAAATCCACTGAAAAGGGACAAAGATATTAATGTGCAAAGTTAGGGGTTTGAACATTAAACACCCTACTCAACCCTGTGTGTGTGTGTGTATGTGTGTGTGTATATATATATATATATAAAATAAGGGCACAGTTGCACCCCTATACTGTAATTAGGGTTGAGTAGGCACGTCAATGTTAAACTCAAAATTTTGCACTTTAATAACTTTGCAACCATTGAACAAATTTGCATGACATTTGTTATACACCTTTCTGTGGGGTAGATCTCTTGATCTAGCAAGTTTTGTTTCAATCAGATGTACGGTCTCCGAGTTACAGAGAGGAGAAAAACATGTTTTTACCCCATGACTTTGCTGGGATTTTTCTTTGAATTTGCCTACAGCCCAGAGGGTTTGTTTGTTTGGTATGACATTTTCTGGACAGAAAGGGACTACCCCACAGATGTTCCTTTTGGTAGTCTGGTGAAAAAACAATAAGCTGTTTTTAAATTATTGCAATTTAAAAAATTGAAAAAAAAATTCTGAGCATACGCATAGGCATGTCAATATAACTATATGATAAAAAAGAGGAATCCTGCATTGTATGAGAAAATTCCTCTTTCATATGACCACCATCTTGTTTTCAGTTTTGCCTGAAAAATTCAGAATTGGAAACCTCCCAAAATGATATTCTGGGGAGGAACCAACACATGTATCTTGCTTATTGTGACTCACTAGGTGTATTCTGCACTTTACTGCTTGGAAAATGCCTTTAGAATATGTTTTATTTAACATTTAAATTCTTTGTTTGTATTGACATCATACGAAGTAGGGTCTTAGTTCATATGATAAGATACGACCTGGGATCCTACTTCGTGAGTAATACAACATAGGATTTTAGTTTGTATCTCTTCATACAAACTAAGATCCTACTTTCATATGACTCCAGTACAAACAAAGAATTTAAATGTGGATATCTCAGCCATTTTTTGATATTTTCTTACCAAATTTTCAACATAGGCATTTTGGGACCCCACCTCATGAACACTGGCACTGTCATTTCATTACTCTGTCTCAAAAGGTGATTTCACGGTCATTGCACTGAATCACCTTTCGGTACCAATTAACAAAATGACAGTCCCAGTGTTCATGAAAGGAAGTCTCAAAAAGCCCATGTTGAACATCTGGTGCACCAAAATCAAAAAACGGCCTTGTTACAAGCGTGCACTGTGCATTTTCTTCACACGTTTGTAACTTCACCAATTTTTAATATTTTGCCTCCAGATCTTCAACGTTACCATTTTTTCACACCTCCTCATGAACAGTACAGTTGTCATTTCTCACATCTTGCCTGAAATGTATTTTCGCAGCACTGGCACAGAATGGAATGGTTGCTGTGTGAAATCATTTTTTGGGATGGATTAACAAAATCATAGTGTCAGTGTCCATGAGGGGATTTCCCAAAAAGTCAATATTAAAAATTTGGCTAAAACATTCCCCAGAATGGCCATGTTATGAGCATGCATTGTGCAGTTTCTATGCGCACTCGTAACTTCACCAATTTTTCATATTTTCCCTCCTGATTTTCAGTATTACCCTCTTCCACACCTCCTCATGAACAGTATACTGTTGTAATTTTTTTGCATCCTGCCCAAAACATAATTTCGCACCTATGGTGATGAATGGCGCAGTCGCTGTGCAAACTCAACTTTCGGGACAGATTAATGAAATGACAGGGACGTTGTTTATGAGGTGGTGTCCCTAAAATACCACGTTGAAAACTGGGGGAAAAAATCCTGAAATGCCCGAGTTACATGCATCTGTTGAACTGTGGCGCCTGCGGCACCTATCGGTGTCCGTATCTCAAAAACTATTCTAGATACAGATTCTTCACTCTCTGCAAACTTAGTCCACCTGAGGTGGACTAAGCACCCATAGAGATTTTGAAGTCATGATTACAACTGTAATTACATTTTTTCCATAGTTGCTATGGCTACTGAGATATTGCCAAATTAGTATTACAAGGGTTACTTTTCATGACTATAGGGTTGCAGTATGTCTGAACTTATGTGTAAGTAGGAGCACAGGACCCAGAGGGCCCGTGCTCCCACATATGCATATCATTATGCAACAATGGGTAGTGTAAGGGCAGCGCAGGGCCTGGATGGCCTGCGCTCCCATAACCACATGCCAGTTACATTACACTTTGTCAAAAAGAAGGGAAATTCATTGCAAAAAATGACATCAATGCATCAATTAGGGTTTTTATTAAAGCATGAAAAGCTGGGAAATTCGATGTTAAGGTTTCCAGCCCTACCACCCCAACCCCATCCTCCGCACACTAACAGGTGTTGGGGTGTACCTTGGAGTCATTGGGTCTAACTCTCACCCCATTCTCCTATACTGTACCATCTCATCTTGTTTACACATGGAATGGGGTGAGAGTTAGGGCTGATGACCCCAAGGCACACCCAAATGCCTGTTGGTATATGGAGGATGGGGTGGTAGGGGTGGGGTGGTAGGGTGGTAACCTTACCATAGAATTTCCAGCTTTTACACTTTAATAAAACCTTAACTGATGCATTAATGTAGTTTTTTGCAGTGAATATATATATATATATATATATATATATATATATATATATATATATATATATTGCATAAATGGATCACTTAGAGTTTAACTTAAAGTAGAAAAGTGGGGAAAGGAGGCATTAGGCTCTCCAATCCTAACTCACCACCTCCCCACTCCCAATCAGCAAAAGGATAAAACTATACACAGAACTACACACAGCCATCATCAGGTAGGACAAACAGCATGCAGCAGTTTCCAGAAGGCAACGATGTAATAACACTGATGTGCTGCCTTTGTTGATTTTATCTGTGATACGCACAACACAACACAATGCAACACAACACATGCACACACTTCTGGCTGCAGACAGAAGTCCATGATACTTAAATCACAACACTGCTTCTGTGTGCAGAAGCACAGGTCCCTACAGCTACAGATGCAAATTCACAAGACCCAAATGAAATAGTTCACTTGTCTGCAGAAGCACAGGACCCTATAGGGCTAACAATTTTGTAGCCACAGGTATTCATCCACAATGTATGACATGCACACAGTTTGCTCTGCAGAAGCACAGGTCCCCTGACCCTGAGGGATCACCAGGTGCAAAACATACACACTGGCAACCAGCTGCAGATGCATAGGTGCCACAAAATACACAATGCCAAAATTACAACAGTACTTCTATCTGCAGAAGCACAAGCCCATAAGAGGCCTGTGCTTCTTCCACCACAGCTGTAAGACATACACACCGAAGCTACAGTACATATAGAAAACCATGCACTAGTGGATCCAGCTATGCAGTGAGGTACCACTTGCCTCCCCCTTAGGCCAGCAAAAAGTAAGTGTTTTAATCTAATCTGAGCTTTGAAAGGTAACATTTTACTTTTTTCGGGGAAAGTTCCACCCCCTAGAAAAAAACTGCTACCCAAACGGCAGCAGGAACATCCTCACCCACCTTTTTTAAAATAAGAAATAGGAAGAAGATTTTTGAAAAATGTTTGGATACTTACGTAGGCTTTATTGTCTGAGCATGTTTTTCATGAATGAAAGCACCAGCCAGGCCTCCAGCTCCAGAGTTCAAATACTGAAACAGTAGGGCAAATGTTCATGTGTTAGTAACGCACAAAACACATAGGCTCTTACTGTACCTCTAGCCTACATGATATGACAATTTGTTCAACTTATAAATCCTCAGTGTTAACTTGCCTTTTCCTTACTGTTTCTGTTGCTTGAAGCATACTGTACATGGCTGACAACTAGAGATGTTGAGAAATTTTAATTCTCCTACAAAGTTCAGGCAAAGTGGACATATTTGCATTTGAGAAGCCGTTCAAGAAATTTGCCCAGTTTCTGGGTTAACGTCATGATCACTTCACCTATGACTGTGGTCAACATCAATTTATGGTGAAGTAAGGTTAATTTTGCTTGGGAGATAATAAGAATGAGGCTTGGTAAACAAGTTATTGCTGGTCACATGGTACAGTCATATCTATATATACAGTGTGTGCAGACAGTTTCACTTTGAAGTTCTAAATTTTGAATTACAGTAGTTACAGATCTGTTCCAGAGTTTGTTACTAAATTGAATTCATCAGGGTCTTTTGTAGGGCTCGTAGCGAGCATCATTTAATACATTTTGTGGTGTGTGTAGGCTTTACCTTCTTGATCTATATCTATTCTTTGCAAATGCACCAGTTAGGGTAACTTAATACCACAACAGTAGGGAAATGTGGTGTTAAGATTTCCAACCCTAACCCCCCACCCCACCCCCAGGCTGCAAAAGGAAAAAAAAATCTGGTTTTGTGTCTCTGGAGTCTTGGCAAATCAGTGGTGTGGTGTCTCTTGGGGTTGTCAAACCTAATGCTCACCCCTCCCAGCCCATATCCTCCAGTACAAAGAACAAGGTACAGCCCCAAGCCAGTGCCTCATGGTGATACACTCTTCAATGGTAGAGAAAAATGTCTCACCATATGTTGCCAAGAGAATTTATTGTAGTTTCTTCACCTGTGAGCCTTGTGTGTAGAAAAGAGATCATGTGAGGCACTGTTTTATCAGGGAATGTGGTGAGCATTAGGGTTCACAACCCAAGGAAGACCCCACCATTGAGTCACCAAGACTCTGGAGACCTAAAACACTAATATGTTTTCCTTTTGCTGCTTGGGGGGTGGGGTGGGAGTTAGAGTTGTAAACCCTAATGCCACATCTCCCTACTTTTGTGGCATTAAGTTACCCTAACTGGTGCATTAGCAAAGGTTTTTGCAAATAATTTCCTTCCTTTTTGAGATAGTGGAATCATATCTTCATTCATACAGGTCGAGGGACCTACATGAACAGGTGCAGATATACAGAGCCCTTTAGGTCCTACATTATGTGAAGACTCCATCCACCTACAGATGTGCAGGGCATGGCACATTCACTGTTTACACATTCAGTCTTCACAAATTCAGTCTTTACACATTCATTATTTACACATCCATTCTTTACACATTCACTCTAAATATTAAGCCTTCACAAATTAGGTTTCACAGATTCACTCTTCACACATTCACTGACCTCAGATTTGTAAGATTTTCCTTATATATGGCAGAAGTCATGTGTTGCAAGCAGCCTAGCAGCAGCAAGGATCTGGAGCTCCTGTCCCTTCCTCTCAACCTTATCTAATTAGCCATAAAAACAACAGGGTTTTGCCAGAAATATCTACATCAGCAGTGAGGACCTGCCTTCAGCAATCATCATCTGTGTTTTTTCTGCATTGCATTTGGCTTACAACTGCTGCAATGGATGCTGATATGAGGCAGGCCCCCCTTAAAGCACATGCCACCTTCAACACCTGAGAAAATGCCTAAGAAGTCCAAGGCACAAGGCTTGGCCGCCATGAAAACCAATTCTGCAGCTTCTCAATCAATTCCTCTCACAGAGGATCGATTTCTTCAAGAGCTCCTACCTTTTAAGGAAACCTAATAAGAAATCGATTCTGAGCTTAAGTCTATCAGAGGGGACCTAGCTGATTTGCACAGGATGGTGGGAGACTTGGAGGCCTGCTCTTCCTCACTTGAAAAATGGAAAGACAAAGTAGACCCTGAAATTGCCCACCTCTGCCGAATGCAGAAACTCCAGTTAGAAACAGAAGATCTCGAGGGGAGAAGCCGGTGTAACAACGTCCTCATCATAGACCTACCAGAATCTGAAAAGGGGCCGAATACCATCACGTTCCTACAAAAATTCCTCCTAAAAGTAGAAGGCCCTTCACCTCTCAATCCCTCGTACCAGATCAAAAGGGCTCACCGGTCCCTCGGATCCAAACCACAACCAGGAACTTCACTGCGGCCAATTATACTAAAATTCCTCAGTTTTATTGAAAAACAACATGTCCTATCCAAAGTGCGAGAGCACCAAACAATCACCTGGGAAGGATCAAAGCTCTGTATCATGCAGGATCTCCCCTACGAGACCCACCAGAAATGCTTCGCTTTCCATCCCATCGTAAGCAAGTTAATTGCGGCTGGCATTCCTTTTAAAATGCTTTACCCGGCAAGACTTCAAGTTTCCCTCAATGGCTTCTGGTTTTCATATGATTCCCCCTCCCAGGCCTCATCAGAACTATCCTCCATGCTGCCTGACCTTTTCAAACCGGGCTGATTGTGAGCAGCCTGTCTCATGGCTTTGGTTGCCAAGTGGACAATAATCCCTACTGTTGGACTTTCAATTTGTTGCTGGTTACCTGAGTTTGTTTTGCTTCCTTAGGTCCAGAGTGTGGGATTCTGCTGTCAAAGGGGGGGGGCATTGGGTCTTGGGCTTCTCTCCACTACTGGGCAATATAGGCATCATCCTGGAGAGTCTGCTACCGAATGGGGGCTCCACTACGACCGGAAGGAACTGCACTCTAAGGAGGTGTTTCCTGGGGGTTGGTTTAGTGGTCAGAATGTTTTTTAGTCCCACAGCCTCATCCTTCCCCCAGGCAATACCCTACTGATTCAGCATAGAGGAAGACTGGACTTTCCACTGCAAGTACTGCTTACTATCTTCTACCTTTGGTTGCCTTTGATTTGGGTTCCTTACGGGAGATTGTGTATCTAGCTAATTTCTTTCTTTTTTTTGCTCCCAGCATATGGGGATAGATGGTGATTTTGCTTATTCTCATTGGGCACCAGGACTCATTTACCACATAGTCCGTGGCCTACTTACAGACTTCCCTGTCAAGGTCCTAGACTCCTAGCCTTTCTCCACTCCTAAAAGGCTAACGGGGGTTATTAATAGGTCTATGCCTAGCCTAAGCCTAATGCAATCTGCAGTCCAGAGACATGGTGCCTGTTCAGGGACCCCATCCAGAACATGTTTTCCTACCCAGTATATCTTAGGGGCATTTACTTGCCCTAATGGATTATGGGTGGGGACATGTTTTCACACCTTAAGTTAGAAGGAGCTAGAACCATGTTTATTGATTCATACCTGGATTGTGGGGGGAGAGGCAGTGTGCTCCAGATTATGCAGGCTCAAGGTAGAGCTGCATTGTGTGCTGAAATGATGGGGGGGTGCTTTCTACCCTTTTGTTATAGTTTTACCTTCAGTCTATGTTTTTTGCTATTAGGTGGGGAAGCTGTATGGGGTTGACTTCCTTTACTTTTTATTCCTACTCAGGTGTTACCTATATAATATTGAAGTCCCATGTAAATAGCTGTTGGGGTTTTCAAGATTTTTGTTGGGGGGGGGTGAGGAAACCTGAGAGATTTACAGCTTACTCAATTTGTTGGTTCCTACCTCTGGATTTCTTTTGGGGTGGGTATCTGGGTGGGGGGTATTGGGTTATGTTTATTTACTTTTATAGTTCAGGATGTTAATTTTCTGTTGTTCCTGATTCTTACAGATGTTAATAATGTGTTGGTCAGGTTGGAAGGGAGGAAGGTGGGTTGGAGTGTGCCCTGCAGGTGTTCTTTATCTAGTCACTGTTTCAGGTTGTTTACATGTCTAACTCTTAGGAATGGCTATTGCCTGCTGTAAAATTGTTATGTGGAATGTCAGGGGAGTCAGGGACCCACTAAAGAGATACCAAGTCCTGAAACATTGCACACTGCCTATTATGGGAACCATTCTATTACAAGAAACTCATTTACTACCAAAAGAGGCCATTTGGTTGCGTAGGCAAGGCGTGTCCCAATTTTTTGCCTCAGAGGACTCCTCCTCAAGCAGGGGGGTAGCCATCCTAATCCTGAATATGATTCCTTTACAGGCAGACTTCTCTATTGTGGACCCCCATGGCAGATACATCCTGGTTAAGGGCTCCCTTCTGGGTGCAACAGTGATACTGGGTTCAGTATATTGGCTGGCAGGAGGGGACACACTATTTCTTATGGACCTTGCCAGCAAGGTCACCTCCTTTCTACCCACTTCTATAATCCTGGGAGGGGGATTGGAACATTTCCCCGACCAAGGACTTGGATAAGACCCACCAGCCATTAAAACCCTTTTCCTCGCCTCAAAGGGCACTAAGCAATTTTATGGACACACTCAGGTTCTGTGATCCATGGAGCATACTTTACCCATCCCACTGACTTTCTCCTTCTACTCTGCCCTCCACCAATCTTGGTCCAGACTGGACTACATCTTAACCAGTAGTCCTCTCCTAGCAGGCTTATATCAGGCTAGATTTGAGCCAATAGTAGTCTCTGACCACTTGGTGGCTTAGGTGGTTCTCTCCCCTGATCTTGATATGCAGAAAGATAAGTCATGGAAGCTGAATACCCAACTACTAAAATATAAAACCACTGTCTCCAGGATCCAATCTTCTATTCAAACCTTTATGGCCACTAACAGGGGTTCAGTGCATAGAGAAGATCTTGCATGGTGTGCACTTAAATGCTACCTCCGCTGTGAATTTATTACGTTAGTCTCTACAAGGAAGAAACAGGGGGAAAGGGAGGCCTTGTCTCTTTTATCTCAAATAAGGGTGGCCAAGATATCCTTATCATCCTCCACTTCCTCTGATTCCCGGTCAGAACTTCTTGACCTCAGGAATAAATATGCAGACTTGCAGAGAGAAAAGGTAGAGTAAGCCCTCCTGAAAACAAAGGCTAACTATACAGACCAAGGAGAAAAGGCCGGCAGACTCTTGGCCCTCTGTCTCCATAAACTGGATAGCTCTAGGCTCATCCCCTCCATTCAGGCCCCAGACGGCTCCACCAAAACTGCTCCCTTGGACATTGCCTGGGTTTTTGAAATCTTTTACCATACCTTGTATGGTAAAAGACCTTCTCTGTCATCTTCCCGGGATATAGAGACTTATCTAGACTCTCTTGCATTACCCTGTTTAGCCGATCATCAACAGCTCTCCCTGTCATCTCCAATCACTCTGAAAGAGGTAGAAGACACAATCCAAGAGCTAGCCCTAGATAAAGTGCCCAGCCCAGATGGTTTCCCTTCTAATTTTTATAAAACCTTCACTAAGGATTTAGCTCCCCTTCTGCTCAAGTTATACCAATACTTGCTTAATGCTGACCTCCTTGATCCATCACTATTAGAAACTACAATAATTCTTCTCAAGCCTGATAAACCCCACACATCCCCACCATCTACCGACCAATCTCTCTCCTAAATTGTGATATCAAGATCTTGACCAAGATGCTCTCTCTGCATATTAGGAAGGTCTGGACCCAGACCCTGACTCCAGAGCAGGTGGGTTTCATTCCTGGGCTTTCCCCCATGAGTTACCTTAGGAAACTGACCCACAACTTCCAGACAGCCCACTCTTCCCAAAACCCAATGGCCTTGATCTTGCTAAATGCCAAGAAGGCTTTTGATAGAGTGGACTGGGAGTTTCTCTGGCTGACGCTATGAAAAATGAGCTTCCCCTCCATCTTCCTTCAGTGGATTCAGTCAATCTACTCCTCTCCCTCAGCCAGGATTTATTGCAACAGGGCCTTTTCCCCCTGGTTCCCTCTCTACACTGGCATGAGGCAGGGCTGCCCCCTATCACTCTTCCTTTTCAATCTTTATTTGGAGCCCCTCCTACGTCACATTAAATTGCACCCCAAATACAGGGCATCTCAGTGCTTAACTATACTTTAACCCTCTCTGCTTATGCAGACAATATTCTTCTTCATTTAGAACACCCCATTACCTCTCCGAAATACCTACTTGAGGTAGTAGCTCAGTATGGTTGCATCTCCAACTATAAACTCAACCTCATCAAAACTGAAATCTTCCCCTTAAATCACTTTACCCACATAGCCGATTTTAGCTTATTCGATATTAAATGGTCTCCTCACTTACTCAAGTACTTGGGTATATTCTTATCTACTGACCCCTTGACAACCAAGAAGCTGAATCTTGATGACCTGATGGTTTCTCTCCAACAAGACCTCCAAAGGTGGGAATCTTCCCCCCCATCTTTATGGGGATGAATTAATATTATAAAGATGAATGTCATCTCCAGGCTCTTCTATCCTTTACTCATGCTGAATATCTGGCTTCCGCTGTCATTTTTTCAAAATATTCACTCCCTTATCTCTGGCTTCATCTGGCTACATAAGCACCCCCAGGTTTTCCTTCCTTAAACTGTGTCTTCATAAGGAGGTCCGTAGTCTCTGTGTCCCTAATTTTCTTTTATATTACTGGGCTAGGCACGTTGCTAGGACTGGCAGATGGTTTTCCACCATTGCAGAGGATTACACTCCTACCTGGCTACAACTAGAAACCCAGCTTTTAAAAAAGCACAATCTCTATTCCTTTGCCATCTATTATCTCCCATGGAAAGTCCTACCTGACCCACTTCACCAATCAGTGATTGGGACCTCACTAAAAGTATTCTCTCAATGTTGCTCTTTCTATAAAATTTTCTCTTGCCAGGACTTTGCTCAGCCTCTTGTTCTTAACCCTAACATCAAGATAGATGGTTCTCGTTTCCTCCCTGGTTAGCTGCCACCACTATGGAATGTCATTGTAGTAGATCTCTACTCCCCTGACTCTCTCCTCTCATCCCCAAACATCCTTGAGAAATATAGTTTGACCCCAGTGCACATCTTCAAGATCTTTCAGCTGAGACAACTACTTGCTCAATCTTTTGGCACCTCTCACCCAGCCCTCCGAGGTAAAACCCATTCTGGATAACTTCCAAGATTTATCTTCCAAACCCCATTGTATATCTCTATTATATGCTTATCTCCTGACTATTGGCCATCCAGATCCCCGACCTGGCTCCAAAATATGGGCTTCTCTATTATCTGAGCTAACCATTGACTGGGCGCAAGTCTGGAAGGATCTCTATGCCTACAACTCCCAGGACAAGCTCTGACTCACTCAATACCACATCCTGAATGACATGTACTACACCCTCCATTAAACTGGCCAAAATTGGCCACCTTTCTAACCTTACATGTTCTAGATGTGGTAGAGCAGAAGGGAACCCACTGCACATATTCTGGCAGTGTGACAAAGTCGCCCCCTGTGGTGATTAATCCAGTCCAGGCTGGACCCCCTGCTCAGTTTGAAGGACCTCTTTACTGTAGAGATCTGTACTCTGGGTATATACACTAACATTAGGGTCAAGAAACATAAATATCACATGGTTCTAATTCCTATGGTGGTCAAAAAGCTGGTGCTCAAACACTGGATGGACCAATCAGTCATATCTTACAATGAATGGCTGAATGATCTTTCAGCATGCTTCAGAACTGAATGCCTGATTGTCAGCTCCCATAATAGACTCAACCTGTTTGACAAAAAGTGGGGCAAATTATGTGCCTTATATCTACATTAATGGTTTGTGGGCCTACTGACTCCCCATGCATATCCCATAACCTATAGTCTCTACTTTTATACTTTCTTAGGGGCACACTCCAGGGGTGGGATGACTGGGGTTGGTTAAGTAGATTTTTTTCTGAATCTGATGCCTCAATATACTACCATGATCTGTAACTGTTTTTTTTTTATCCTTTTTTTTAAAACCAATAAAGATACTGAATTTCAATATTTTCCTTATATACATGACATGTAGCATTTATGGTATACTAGCTGAAATCACTAGCTGGGTGGCCTGGCAGGGAGGGGGGAGAAAGAAGCTGTCTTGGGGGTAGGCACCCCAGTCCACTTTAAGGAGAATTGCTTGATGTTAGGGGACCTACTGTACGTGTTTGCAGTTAAGAAGAATAGTATCTGTGGCTACTATTAACAGTACCACAAGTTTTAACCCCAATTTTTTTAGTTTAGAACTATGGACAAAGTGCACTGGCAACATTCATTTCAGTTCTGCACCACTTATGTAATGATGCACATCTTGACCCACTGTGAAATGTAGTAATTAAAAGTGCAGTATTCTATTAATCCTGTCCCATTCATAATTTTCAAAAGAGTGAAACACACTTTTGTTATTTATGTGAACGTCTGAGTGTTATTTATACAAGTACAGAAAAAAGTTTAAATTTATGTATTTTGGGGGGAATTTGCCCCTCTGTTACCTTGCCACAGATGAATCAATTGCCACTAAATTTTGGTCATCCAGAGATCCTGGAACCATGTCCATACGTTCCAAATTTCAAGTAAATTGGCTGAACAGGGGAAACTTTTGTTAGTTAAGGTGCACAAATTGGGGTTTAACATTAAAGTGATTACTCAGCCCTAATGCACTGGCATGACTGCACCTGTACAAAACATATAGATAGCAAGATAGATAGATAGATTCATTGCAAAAAAAACTGCATTATTGCACCCATCAGGAACCCTAACCCCTCCAAGCAACAATAGGGCACAACCACACAAGCAACTACAGACAACCCATTAGCAGGCAATACAAACATACAGCTATTTCCAGGTGACACAAATGCAGTAGCCCTGATGTGCTGCTCTCCTGTATTTGTATCTGCAGCTTGCACACTGCAAGACATATATACTCACTTCTGTCTGCAGAAAGAAATCCACATACTCAGATCACAACACAACTTTTGTCTGTAGAACCACAGGCCACCACAGCCACAGATACAAATCCACAATCCCAAATTACAAGAGAAGCGTAGGCCCCTATGGGGCCAGTGCTTTTCCTACAGCAGGAACTCATGCACACTGTAAGACATTCACCCACTTCTGGCTGCAAGGGACAGAGTTTCTGCATCCATAGGTGTAAGCCATACACACCAACCTCTGGCTACAGAAGCACAGTCCCAATTATATCCATTGTGCTCAAATTGAAACACTACTTTTATCTGCATAATCACAGACCCCTATGGGGCCTGTGCTTCTCTAGCCAGAAGTACTCATGCACACAAAGAACAGGCAGGTCGTGGAATCAATTTCCAAAAAACTTTGGTTGAATATAATACATTAAGTTTATTTTAAAAAAACTTAGACAAATATCTTTTAGAAAAGGGGTGTATTTGGACCTGCTGATGCGGGGGGGGGGGATGGTCAATATGAGCAAAATTTCTTTCTCCCATCCACAACCCAGTATGATTACCCAGTATGATTACATACACACCAACGTCTGCTGCTGCAGAAAATCAGGCTTCATTGGGCCTGTATTTCTACTGCTGTAGAGAGAAATCCATATTTTCCAAATTGCAACACTATCCATACTAGCAGTGTGAAGGGTGGATATTGCAACTGTCTTAGATACGTGGGCAACTGAGCACCAGGACTGGGATCTGGCAATCCCAGGATACAAATTATACAGGAAGGACCATAAGGAGGGGAAGGGGGGGGTGGCAGTCTATGTGGGGGACAGGATAAAATGCACAAGGGATGAGGGAGAAGAAAGGAGAACAGAGGCTATCGGGCTGCAGCTGCTAGACTCTAGGGGTAGGAATCTGAGGTTTGGAGTGGTATACAGGCTGCCATCCCAGTTTAAGGAGCTTGACAGGGAGCTAGCGGGACAAATCAAAAACGTATGTAGAAAAGGGAAGGTTGTCATCATGGGTGATTTCAACTTGCCGGGGGTTTACTGGAGCATTCACCTCACCTCCAGTGCTAGGGAGCAAGTGCTCCTGGACGCGATCCAGGAGGGTCTCCTGACACAGTTGGTCACTGTACCTACTAGGCTAAAGAACACTTTAGATCTGGTATTGTCAAAATGGGAGGCAGTGAAGGAAATAATGGTAGAGGACCCACTAGCCAACAATGATTGCCAAATGGTGTGGTTTAATATCACAATGTGTGGTGAACCAGATAAATCAGTTACTCAGGTGCCAAACATCAGGGATGGTGGACTTTGGGAGGATGCAGGAAGTACTGAAAGGGAAACTGTAGGACATAAGGCAGGAGATGGACATGGAGCAGAATTGGGATATTATTAAACGGGGGGTTACAGAAGCAACAGAAGCCTGCACCAAGACACAGAGTAAGAGGAGCTGAGCAAGAAAACCATGCTGGTTGAACAGTGAGGTTGTGGAGGTGGTGAGGGCAAAATGAGTGGTGCACCAGAGGTTTAGGATGATGGGGAAGGAAGTGGACAGAGAGGAATATGCAAGATGGTCCAGGGAGGTGACCAGAAAAGTGAGAGAAGCCAAGGCCCAGAGGGAGCTGAGATTTGCACAGGGAATTAATAGGGGGAAGAAAGACTTTTTTAGATACATCAGGGAGAAAAGGAAGTACAAGGAGACAACAGTGAGGATAAAAAAGGATGGGAAGTGGACGGAAAAGGGGGAGGAGCAGGCAGAGGCACTGAATAAATTATTTTACTCAGTGTTCACAGAAGAAAAGGGGGGACCACTACCAGCATTGGCAGGAGGGTGGGGACGGGGGAGAGGAGGTGACAGATGGAAGAATTGAGGCAAATAGAGTCCTAGAGGGACTGAGGGCACTGAAGGTAGACAAGACACCTGGGCTGCAGGTGGTGGAGGTGTTGGTGGAGCCGCTGGCAGATCTGTACAGCACCTCACGGGAGTCAGGATGTGTGCCACTGGACTGGAGGATGGCACAAGTAGTACCATTACACAACAGCAGGCCAAGGGATGAACTGGGTAATTATCATCCAGTAAGTCTCACCTCCATAGTGCGCAAACTCATGGAAACGATACTAAAGGAAAGAATGGTGTCATACGTGGAGGATAATGGCCTTCTGGATGTGAGGCAGCATGGGTTTGTTTCAGGGAAGTCTTGTCAAACCACCCTCATACAATATTATGACTGGGTGACAGGTGAGCTGGATAAGGGTCATGCAATGGATGTTCTTTACTTGGACTTCAGCAAGGCCTTCGATTCTGTGCCTCATGGGTGGTTTGGGGGAAGTTAACTGGTGTAGGGGTAGAGACAAAAATGATAAACTGGATTACAAGCTGACGGAGTGGCAGGCTATAACTGGTGGTGGTGAGAGGGGAACTCTCAACTCCAAGGCCAGTGATGAGTGGGGTGCCACAGGGATCTGCTTTGGGGCCAATATTGTTTGGGCTCTTCATATCAGACATTGCACATGGGGTGGTGAGCAAGGCAAGTCTGTTTGCTGATGACACCAAAATTGAAGCAGTGGTGGATGGAGAGGAGGGGTGGAAGCAGCTGCAGGGGGGGCCTATGCAAGCTAGAGGAGTGGTCAGAGAGGTGGCAGCTGGGGTTCAATATAAAGAAGTGTAAGGTTATGCACTTTGGGGTGAAGAACCCAAGGAGAGAATACTGGCTGGTGGGGTTAAGTTGGGGATCACTGAGGAGAAGGACCTGGGGCTAATGATAACAGGGACCATGAACAACACTGCCCAGTGCAGGAGAGTGGCTGAAAAAGTTAACAAAATGCTGGGGTGCATAGCAAGGGGGGGGTTTCATCCAGGCAAAGAGAGGTGATCTTGCCCCTCTACAGGTCACTGGTAAGGCTGCACTTAGAGTATTGTGTGCAGTTTTGGAGGCCATACCTAAAGCGTGATATCAGGCTACTGGAGAGGGTGCAGACGATGGCAACAAAGGTGATACGTAGAATGGAGGGGAGAGACTATGACAGCAGGCTGGGAGACCTGAATATGTACACCCTGGAGGATAGAAGGGATGGGAGGACATGATAGAGACATTCCAGTATCTGAGGGGAATCAATAAGGATAGGGCAGATGGGGTCTTTAAGTTAAGGAGGGGGAGGGTCACCAGGGGGCACAGGCTAAGAATAGAGGGGGGAAGATTTAGGAAGGAAATGGGAGACACTATTTCACAGAGGGTGGTAGAAAATGGAATGCCCTACCAGAATGGATGGTATCATGAATCTGTGAACAACTCAAAAGGGCATGGGACAGGAAACAGGGGAATGAGGGTGGGGGAGGTGGGGGTGGCAGTAGGATGACAAAGGGGAGGGGGGGTGGAGCAGCTGAAAACTAGGGGTGTTGTCTGCACACTTGAGCAGACTTAGATAGACCGGGTGGTCTGTTTCTGCTGGCACATTCGTATGTTCGTATGTTCATATCTCTATCTGCAGAAGTACAAGCCCCTCAGGGGCCTGCACTTCTGTAGCCACATGTGTAAGACATATACACTGATTTGTGTCTGCAAAAGTGCAGGCCTGTATAGGGCCTGCACTTTTTCTGCTGCATATAGAAATCCATGATACCCAAATTGTAACATTCTTCTGTATGCAGCAGTGCAGGGCCCTGAGGTACCTGCACTTCTGCAGCTGCAGGTATAAGACGTAGACACTGACGTCTGTCTGCAGAATTGCAGTCCCCTGTGGGGCTTGCACTTCTGCTGCTGCATAAAGAAATTCATGATACACAAACTGAAACACTTCTGTGGTCACCTGTACTCATGTATGCTGTAAGACATATGCATGCACTTTTGGCTGCAGCCACAGATACATATCCACAAAGGTAGCTAATCAGTGCTACTGCATTTGTGTCATCTGAAAACAGTTGTACAGTATGTTGTCTGTCTTACCTGATGATTATTATCTGTGGTTGCTTGTGTGGTGTCGTCCATTTGCTGCTTGGGGGGTTGGAAAGTTAGTGTTGGAAACCTTAATGCCATATTTCCTTACTATTGTGGTGTTAACCCGAACCTTAACCAGTGCTTTAACTCAGTTTTTTGCAAAGAATTTCCTTTCCTTTTGAAATAGTGGAATTGTGTCCTCATTCACACAGATTTCTTCAGGACCTGTATGAACAGATGCAGATGCATATGGTCTTCCCAGGCCTGTGCCAAGGTTAGAGTGCAGAAAAGGATGCAAAGAATCTGTGGAGCTATCTGGTGGGGTGCAGAAGTGCAGGGCCCTCTGGTCCCTGTGCTTCAATGTAGCTACAGATACAGACATGCATGGCAAAGGGTCTATCTGTTAGCTGAAGCACAGGGCCCTCTGATAGCCATGGGTGTGAAGATGCTGAGCCCTATGCCAAGAGAATGGTTCTCTTCACTATATGGTACTTGGGCCCATGCAGCCAAATCTTCACCCTCCCTTCCCAGGCTGATGTGGAGCCCCTAGCCTCAGACCATCCAAGTGGCTAATTGAGCTCAACCCTAAACTCTGTTCACCAGAATGGGATCATAAAGTACTGCCCACAGGGCCAAAGGCAAACAAACAATGTTTCCTAATATATATTTTTTTATTTTTACCCCAAATTTTCCACATGGTCATTTTATGACTTCCCTTATAAACTTGATATGTGGTATTTATAGAATACTGGCTGAAATGTCATTTTGTGTCACAAGTGCAAAAACATGTTTTGGCCAGAATTTCAAAAACAACAAATTTTGCTTTCATGAGATAGTGTGAAAAAAAAAATGGCCATGTTGAAAGTTTGAAGGGGAAAATATTGAAAACTACCAGAATTATAAGGGAGCATGGAAATATTTCACGGTACATTCATAACTTTGTTATAGTGTCATACAATCCAAAAGACTGTTTTGGTGCAGTAGTGATGCAACTACTACAGCAGATGACTTTTCATTCTGCTGTAGTAATTACATCAGTGAACAATGCACCCAATACAGCTGTAACTCACTCTACTCCTGCTTGTTCTAGCGGAAAAAGTGCAGTCAGTAGCATTTGAAAAGGTAAAAACTGACTGAAATGAAGAAGGAAAAAAAGAACAATACCACAGGAAAAAGATGATTAGTGATCCTGTGAGTTGGCCAGTTACAGTTCACTGAACCGGAGACAGTTTAGGAGTGCACAGGGTGGTGGAGAGTTCATGGGGGGAGAGATTAGGAAGAATTGTGCCAGCAATAGTGAACAGAAATAATGATATCATGGTAATTATTTTTTATTTACCATACACTTTGAAAAAAATGTATGGCTGCCCATACATGCCAAGGCTGTCTTTCCACCTCGTTGTTACCATGACTACAGGAACCTCTGGAGCTCTGCTTTCCAGGACACTTTGTTGACATGGAAATCCTTTGGTGGAAAAACATCCTTGTTGTGTTTGGGCTCCCATATATTATTCTATGAGTTTTTTTTTTAATTTTGGCCCTAAAATTTGAACATAGTCTTCTCATGACCCAATCTCATAAAGCCATTAGGTGAAAACTGTCAAATCCTGCCCAAAAGGTGATTTTGCAGAGCAACTATGAAATCACCTTTCAGCATAGATTTGAAAAATGTCATGTGCTTTGTTCATGAGGTGGGGTCCCAAGCAAGCCATGTTGAAAGATTGGTGGGAAATTATTAAAAATTACTGATGTTATGAGTGAACCTTGAAATACTTTTCCATATGTTTCCACTGTATTTTCTACACAATATAATCTTATGACCCTGACTCATGAACACGGTAAGTGAAAATTTTCAAATCCCATGACAAAAGTGATTTCATGGAGTGACTATGAAATCACTGTTTGTGGCAGGTTTGAAAAAATTCACCTTCCTTGTTCATGAGATGGAGTCCCAAAAGGAAACATTGAACATTTGTTGGAAAAATATTTAAAAATTACAAAGTTATGAGTAAAAGTTCAAAATGCATTGAAATACATTAACCGAACTTACCTTATTTTTTTCTGTATTGATTTATTGAATTTTGTTGACCGGGTGTGCCCACTGAGACTAGAAGTACTTTTTTCAGGGGGCGACTGAGGGGGGGAGATACAGATAGTAACCAACTGAAATTGAACCTGATTAAGCTGTTGGTGGTATTGTTAGTGATCTTCAGGCTTCAGAGGTGAGTGTGCAACCTGCTGAACCACTGACACTGCCAACCTTATTTACACATATGCAGTCACAGTTCCAATAGGATGATGTATTTCAGATCTGAGAGTTTATCAATGCCATGGAACCCTCTTTAGGTGAGTGAGGGTGTGTAGGGGTGGGGTGATGTGTGCTAAATGGAAGGTCAGGGTGGAGTGGGTGGGTGGATGGGGTGTGGGGGATCTGAGAAAAATAACAAGGGACAATTTTCTTTATTGCTGCTACTGTACCAGACACTAGGGGTTGAGCACCCCAGTGTTGGAATTCACTGTTCTGTGGCATTGGGGGTTGGGCACTCTGATGTCCCCAGCTATGTTTCAGAGGTCCTCTGGAGGGAAGAAGAGGGCATGAAGCAGTACCAGGGGTGGGCATCCTGGTCCACTTACAAAGGGATTGACAAAAGACCATTTTCTCTTTTCATAGATAATTTAAAAAAGAAAAAAAAAAACACCTATGTCTGGTAGCTGCAGAAATGCAGGGTCCTCTGGGCCCTGCACTTCCATGCGGCCACACATACAGATGGACTAGGCAAATAGTCCTTCTTAGTCAATGCACCGGACCCTCTGCCACCTATGGGTGCAGAAGTGCAGGGCCCTATGCCAATAGAAGACTTGTCTTCACTATATGGCACCCTGGGCCGATGCAGGCAACCCTGCATCATTCCTTCCCTGGCTGGAGGGTGGTGTCGTATAACAGTGCCATTCCCTTAGCCTCACCTCATCCTGCTGGCTCACTGAGCTTGCCCCCAAATTCAGCTCACCAGCATTGTATCACAAAGCACTAAGTGCTTTAGTAAAGTCTGGCACTACATGCAACGTTTCTTAAAGTTGTTTTTTTTTTTTTGTCTCAATTTTTCTTTTCAACATATTCTCATAACTATTTTTTTTTTATATGTTGACTCCAGATTTTCAGCATAGACATTGTATGACCCCACCTCATGAACAGGTAGGTGAAAATGTTCAAATTCCACCTAAAGGATGATTTTGCATTACAAGCATAAAAACACATTTTGGTCAGGATTTGAAAAATGAGATCTGCCACATTTATGAGGTGGTGTGAAATAGGGGCTATGTTAAAAATTTGGGGTGAAAATATTGAAAATGACCTAAGTTATGAGTGGGGATAGAAAAACTTAATGTACACTCATAACTTACTTTGTTGTTTTTTAATATTATTACCCATAATTTTCAACATAGCCTTTTTATGACCCTACCTCATGAACAAAAGTGGTGACAATTTTCAAATCCCGCCTGATAGATAATTTTGCACACTGACCACAAAATCACCTTTCAGGATGAATTTGAAATGTTTTACCACCCTTGTTCATGAATGGGGTCTCAAGAAGGTCATGTTGAAAATTTGGTGTAAAAATATTCAAAAATTACAACATTATGAATAAAAGTTCAAACCCCATTGAAGTACATTAAGCGAGACTTACCTTATTTTCTCAGATTGCAGTCACCAATTCTGGCAGCAAATATATCTTTGATCAGAGAATGAATCTATGTCTTGGGATATGTTCAGATGAGTGAGGGTGTGTGTGTGTTGGGGAGGGGTGCTGAATGGGAGGTCGGGTAGGGGACAGATCTACAAGGGACTGTTGAAACAAAAAAAAACAAGGGATGGTTTTCTTAGTTTCAAGGGGCTTTGCAACACTGGGGATTGGGCACCTCATTGTCAGGCTACTGTTCATATATTGTATAATGGGATGGGGGCAGGTAACCTAGAGTGGATGGATTTGGTTAAAGAGAAGCAATACCAGGAATGGGCATCCTGGTCTGCTAGTTATTTCAGTGATTAGATAGATAGACATATAGATAGATAGATCAGACAGAAATAAAAAAAAACAGGCAGAGAGAGAGCAGTGGATCATGACTCACTGCTCTAACTGAAACTACCAGCCTAACTCCAGCTGTAGCTTCACATTTCAAGAAAGTTCCACTGTTCTCATGCAGATTATGCAGTTGAACATCATGCTGAGAAGGCAGACGAACAGCTCCTATAGTTAAGCTGAGTACCCAGGATTTTCAGGTGCCCAGAAATGTTATGTTCAGGGCAATATTCAAAAAACAAACACCAAAATCAGGATAAATGGGTTGTTTACCTAGGTTCAGTTTTTTTAACATGTACAGTATCATTTTTAAATATTTTCAATGTTTTTATTTAAAAAAACAAGATGACATCTGTCACAATCTTTTTTTTGGCAAATATCATAGTCCAACAAGACTTATGTTGAACAAAATGAGGTTAGCACTCTTGACAAGGTAATAGGTGAAAAGATATGACCATTTATTCAATATTAACAATTCACCAAGTCTATAAAAAAAGTATCCACATATTGCTAGACTGCATACTGCGTACTGCCAAAAAACCATAGAAAGCAGTTCAGCTCGCCACAAACAAAACGTTTGCAGGGTCAGTGTGAAAAATGGCTTAAAGTGCACAGCTTCAGTGTTATATGGTAGACTCACTCTCATGGTGCCCACATACAAATCCTGTCACCATCCTGGTTGTAACCTCGACCTCACTCCAAAACAAGGGGAAAAAAGACAGCGATTAGCTGGCACACACCATAAGGACTAAAAATGTCTAACCGGGTTAAACAAACTGAAGAAATGCTGGTGCACCACCAAGACTCCTGCAACACCACGGTTACAACCAGGATGGTGACAGGATTTGTATGAGTGCTGACCTCATTTTGTTCAACATAAGTCTTGTTGGACTATGATTTTTGCAACAAATTCTTTCAGCTTTGAGGTAGTTTAAGTGCACTTTACCTGTGTGAGTAACAATAGAGCCCCCCACCTTCCATTTTTTGGGAGTGTCTGTGTTGAGTGTACTATGATCTTTTTTTATTCTCATGACAAGCGAATCATTTCTCACAAGAAATACAAGAGAACAAGCACTCACAATTGGTGTTTTTTAGTGGTCAAGCTAAAGGATTATTCCAAAAAATGACATTAAATCCTTATAACTCTGGAACTGTATTATATTTTTTCATGAAACATTCAAAAGGTACTGTCTCACTACAGACCACTTCTACCTTGAAAGTTTCATAAAAAAATGTTTGCACTATCTAGGCTGTGCATGAGAGGAAAAAAGCATGTTTAGTATTAGAAAACAAAACACTTTTTTTCATTTTTTGACATTCCATATGTCAAAAACCTAACAAGATGCCATCACAGACTCTGCCAGCCAGACCATCCATGACACATTTTGAGCTATTTCATTGAATGCTGCCAAAATTATTAAGGTACAAACATTGGGGATTAACATTAAATAACCTAATCAACCATAACTATAAGGGCACTAACACAGCCCTGAAATACATTATACTGGCATGGTAGTACCAGTATAGTTAGGGATGAGTGACAGGTTGTATGTTGAACTGCTAACTTTGCACCATAATGTCTTTGGAAGCATGTAATACAATTAGGTGACATTTTACATGCATTATCTAGTATGTAAGGTGTAAATATTTGGAAATTTTGTGACAGCAGCTTATGCAGTTTCTGAGCTCTGCACATGTTATTTTCCTGTAGGCGTCTAATTGTTTTCTAAACTTAACAAGGGTTTTTGATTTTATTCTCTCAAACAGCCTACATAGAATGGAATTGTTTTCCAAAACGTTCAGGGTAGAAGCATGCTGTGCCAAGGTAGTGCCTTTGGAAAGTTTCATGAAAAGATATTAAATGGTTCCAGAGTCATAAGGCTTTCAAAGTTTTGTTTTTTTGCTGTTCTGAGCATGTTCAGTAGGGTTTTTGGGATAATGTTCTGCTACAACAATACAGATTTTGTGTTGCAAGATTGTTTCTGATTTCTTGCAACTTGCTTCGCACAGAATGAAAAAAAATGTTGTGCTATGAGAGCCACCATCTTGTTTTTTCCCCTTCAACTACAAAACATGGAAAAAACATACAAATGGTGTAATTTTAAAATACAAACACCTGACCCTAGCTAAATAGGACCCATTTAGCTAGATTCTGATGTTAGTTTTTTTTTTTAAATAATGGTTAACAATATCTTTTCTCACTACCCAAAAATGCATGGCGCCCAGCTTATAGAAAGGAACTATTCACCTGTGTTCTCTTTATAAGAACAACAGGAATTACTTGACTGCTCAAGCTGCAACTGGAGTCACACTGCCAACTTCAGTGGAAGAAGTGAAGTGACAATCTCCCATTTGTTCTGTTTGTCTGATCTATCTATCTATCTATCTATCTATCTATCTATCTATCTATCTATGTCTGTCTGTCTATCTATCTGCCTCTTACTAATTAAAATATTATTTAAGCAGATCAGGGTGCTCACAGTATTTATTGATTGACTGATTTTTATATATGTAATATAAGTGGACCGGAGTGCCCACACCTGGTGCTCCTTTTCTTTGCCCTCCCCTCTCTTCTAGGTCACCTACTTCCATTCTCCAGAGAGTAGTCTGACACTGGGGTGCCCAGTCCCCAGTGTCAGAATTTGATCTGAAATAAACTATCCTGCAATGATTCTTTTAAACCTTTAAAACAGAAATGGTCACTTGCTGATCTGACTCCTCACCTCACATACCCCACTCACTCCATGCTAACCTCCCACTCAGCAATCACCACTGCACATACCCCACATCCCACACACCCTCATTCACCTGAACATGCCCCATGGCATCGATCCATTATCTGATTGAAGAGACGTCTTGCTGCTGGAACCAGGGACTGAGATATGAGAAAGTAAGGTAAGTGCGGTTTAATCTATTATAGTGGGATTTGAACTTTTATACATAGCTATCTCATTTTTAAATATTTTGACCCCAGATTTTCAACATGACCTTTAAGGACCCCATCTCATGACCAGTGGCAGTGGATTTATGCAAATCTGGCCTGAAAAGTGTGTGTTTGCTTTGCAAAATCACCCTCTAAGCAGGATTTGAAAATTTGTACTACCCTTGTTCATGGGGGTGGTGAGTCATAATAAGGCTATGTTTAAAATTTGGGATCCAAATATGTGAAAATGGCAAAGTTATGAGTGTACATTAACATTTTTCTACGCTAGCTCATAACTTTGGTAATTTTTAAATTTTTTACCCAAAATTTTTAACACAGCTAATTCTCACACCACTTCATGAATGTGATAGCTGTCAGTTTTCAAATTCTGGACAAAATTGTTTTTGAATCTGTGGCATGGAAAGACATTTTGGTGGAGATTTGAAAATGTTCACACACTGGGTTTATGAGTGTGGGTCATATCAAGAATATGCTGAAAATATGGTGTACAAATATGGTAGAATGCCCAGGTAATGCATGAACATTGCAATATTTCAATTTTCAATCATAACTTCACTAATTTTCAGTATTTTAACTTCATACTTTCAACATTGCCATTTTTTCACACCATCTTATAAATGTGACAGCTTCATGTTTTAAATCCTGGACAAGACATGTTTTCATGTTGTGGTACAAAATAACATTCTGGACAATATACTATAAATGCCATATGCCATGTTTATAAGGGGAGTCGTAAAATAACTATAGTGAAAATATGGGGTCAAAATAATCCAAAAAAATATATATAATTATTAAGAAACTTTCTGGGTAGTACCAGTCTTCACCTCTGCAGGTATGGTTTGTGATCCCATGCTTGATTTGAGTTTTGAGGGATGAGATCAGTGATAAAGCTACATGGGATGAGGGTTTGGGATGGCACTGTTATATGACCCTCCCAGCCAGGCAATAAAAGCAGCAGTGTTGCCTGTACAGCCCCAGATACCTTATAGTGAAGACAACTCTTCATTTGGCATAAAGCCCTACACTTCTACACCCACAGGTGGCAGATGACCTTGTGCATTGGCTGACATATGGACTTTTTACCCTGTGTCTATACCTGTGGCTACCAGAGGACCCTGGCTTCCACAGCCTACCAGACAGCTGAATTAATTCTTCCCATCCATCGTGCATGGAAGTGCCACTTCTGTAGGCAGATAGAGTTTTCTGTTTAGCATAGAACCCAATGGGTCCTACATATCTGCATCTGCTCACACAGGTCCCAGAAGGACCTGCATTAATAAGAATACAGTTCCACTATCTCAAAAAGGGAAGATAATCTTTGCAAAAAACGTCATTAAAGTCTTAATTATGGATCATGTTAATGCCACTAAAATAGGGAAATGTGGTGTTACCATTTCTGACCCTAACTTCCCACCATCACCATTCCCCAAGCAACAAAAAAAATTAGGGTTTTGGGTCTCAAGAGTCTAGGTGAATCAGTGGTGGGGTCTTCCTTGGGGTTGTCAACCCTTAATGCCCACACTGTTCCTTGAACAAACAATGTCAGCGATGATCTCCTTTCTTCATGCAGGGCCTGCATGGTCCTGTTTGAAGAAAGCTAAAACAGACTGTGTTGGCAACATGTGGTGAGACATACTTCTCTAACTTTGAGCAGTGTATTACCATGAGTCACTGGCTTGCAGTGGTACCTTGTGCTTCAGACAGGAGGCTACGGGCTGGGGGAAGGGATGAGCATTAGTAATACTGGATCCCTGAAATAAAGAAAACCAATCCTCAATGTTTTTTAACTCTGTAAAAAAGAAATTGGTCCCTTGCCAGACTCACCCCTACACATACCCTCCACCCACCCCTACCTCCCACTCAGCACCCACCACCCCGCACACCCACCATACCCACAACACACACACTACTCACCTGAACATGTCCCAAAGCATAGCAATACTCTTTGTTCGAAGATGCATCTTGTTGCTGGAACTGGTGACTGCAATATGAGAAAATCAAGTACAGTAAGTGAGGTTCAATGTATTTCAATGGAGTTTTGAACTTTGATTCATAACTTTGTCATTTTTGCATATTTTGACCCCACATTTTCAACATGGGCTTTTTGGGATCCCACTTCATGACCAATAGTGGTGGAATTATGTAAATCAGGCCTGAAAGGCAATTTTGCAGTCATATTGCACAATTACTTTCAGGTGGGATTTGAAAATTTTCACTGCCCTTGTTCATGAGGTGGGGTCATAAGAAGGCCATTTTGAAAATTTGGGGTCAAAATATGTAAAAATGACAATGCTATGAGCATACATTGAAATGTTTCTGTGCTCATGCATAACTTTAGTAATTTTAAATATTCTGACTTCAAATTTTCAACATAGCTATTTCTTCATACCACCTCATGAATGTGACAGCAGTAATTTTTCAAATCCTGGCCAAAATGTGTTTTTGTATCCTTAGAAGAGCTGGTCTCAACATCGGAGTTCCTAATTAGAGTCCAGAGACACATTGTCCCATTAGTTTCAACATTTATTTAGTTATAAAATGTGAAAAAAACAGCATAACACACAAGCAGTACCCCTAACAGTAGCCATCTTGCTTGTGTGGTATGCTGTTGTTTTACATTTTATAACTAAATAAATGTTGAAACTAACAGGGCAATGTGTCTCTGGACTCTAATTGTGAACTCTGGCATTGAGACCAGCTCTTCTAAGGATACTTGTGATTGTTTTTTGTTGTGGATCCACCGGCTCTCTCTGTGCTGTCTCCCTTCTCTGCAAAAAATGTGTTTTTGCACCTGTGGGACGAAATGATGTTTCTGTCGCATGGAATGATTTTTCAACTACGGGGTTCATGAGGTGGAGTAATAGGAAGGCTATGCTGAAATTTGGTGTACAAATACGGTAAAATGCCTAGATTATGAGTCAATATTGGAGTATTTCAATGTTCACTCATAACTTTGAGAATTTTCAATATTTTGGATCCAAACTTTCAACATAGCCATTTGCCCACACCATTTCATAAATGTGACAAGTGCCACTGTTTTAAAATCTTGTATGAGACATGTTGTTGCACCTCTTATGTGAAATGACATTTTGGCCAATATACTATAAATACTACATCTCATGTTTATAAGGGGAGTTATAAGATGAGTATCTTGAAAACTTGAGGTCAAAATTTAAATATATATGTGTGTGTGTATATATATATATTAATTGCAAAAAAAACGTCATTAATGCATCAGTTAGGGTTGTTACTAAAGCAAAAAAAAACAGGGAAGTGGGGTGTTGGGGTTGTGGCCTAACACCCCACCCTCACTATGCAGATACTGACAAGCATTGGGCCTTGGGGTTGTTGGCCATAATGCTTTCCCCATTCTCCTACACTGTACATATCTAAAGTTATTTAGTTATAGAATGGGGAGAGCATTAGGGCCGACATCCCCAAGGTATGCCCCTGATGCCTGTCAGTGTCTGCAGGGTGGGGGTGGAGGTGGAATGGAATGAGCATTAGCACTGATGACCCCGAGACACTCCCCCCATGCCTGTCAATGTCTGCAGGGTGGGGGTGGGGTGTTATGCCTATAAACCCTAACACTCCATTTCACTACTTTTGTCACTTTAGTAACAACCCTAACTGATGCATTAACAAAGTTTCTTGCAATGAATTTCCTTACTTTTTCAGATAGTATAATCATATCCTTGTCTGTCTGTGGAGGATCCTGTGTTCCCATCTCTTCAGAGATGCGTATACTGTATGAATGTAGCCATGACAACTTCATCATTTTTTCCAATTTTGACCCCAGATTTTAAACATAGTCTTCTTTTTACCCCATCTCATAAGTCCCATAGGTGAACATTTGTTAAGCTGTGGCAAAATGTCATTCCATGCCACAGGTGTGGAAAGTCATTTTGGGCAGGATGTGAGAAATGGAAGCTGTACTCTTTATGAGGTGGGGTTAAACAATGGCTCTGTTGAAAATTTGGAGTGAAAATATGAAAAATTGGCAAAGATACATATGTGTGTGTGTGTGTTTAAGAAAATGTCAATGACCACATGTTACTTGGGTATTTTTTTGTATTTTCACTCCAGATTTTCAACATGAGCTTTTTGGGACTCATCTCATGAACACTGGCACTGACATTTCATTACTCAATCCAGAAAGGTGATTTTGCACAATAACTATGCCATCCTGTGCCACAGGTGTAAAAACATGTTTTGGGCAGGATATCAAAAATGACAGCTATACTGTTCATGAAGTGGTGTGAAAATATGGCTATACTGAAAATTTGGAGTGAAAATATTAAAAATTGGCGAAGTTAAGTGAGTGCGTAGAAAAATTTCAATGACCACACATAACGTGGGTGTTTTGGTATTTTTCTCAAATTACCAACATGGGCTTTGTAGACTCACCTCATGAACACTACTGTCATTTTGTTATTTCAGGCCCAAAAGGTGATTTCGCACAACATCTGGGAAATCACCTTATGGGTCCGATTAACAAAATGACAGTGACAGTGTTCATGAGGTGGGATCCCCAAAAGCCCATGTTAAAAATATGGTGAAAAAATACCTTAAAATGGACAGGATATCAATATAAGTTGAAAATGCCATTGATAGCCATTATGCGGCATTTACCTTGATTCTTCAGTTCATGATTTGGCTTTGAAGAGTACAGAAGAGGATCTCCAGTGGTAAGTATAGGCAAAGGGGGTGGGGTGCTGGGTGCTCAGTGGAGGGGTTGGGATGGGGAGGGAGGAGAGGAGATGATGAGGGACTGTTTTCTTTTTCCAGGATAAAATAAAAAGAAGACCTTAGGGACTGTTTTTTTCTTTTCAGCTGTAAAAAATGACACCTTTGGGCACACTGGAGGTAGGCTCCCCAGTGTGCCACACCACTGGATGGGCAGCAGTTTATATCTAGGGACACTGGGAGTGGGCTCCCCAGTGTCCGAGACCAGCGGGGGGGGGCTTACATTGGGATTGGGCACCCAGCTGTTGGCAAATGAAGAACAAATATTTTTTGTAACACTGGGAGTGGGCTACCCAGTGTCTAAAAGTGGTAGGGATTACAATGCCAACAGCAGGATTGAGCACCCTGCTGTCGGCAAATAAATATAAAAAACCATGGCAATGGAAGGGTGAGGTGAGTGCCAGTAGGCATATGGCAACATAAGGGGAGAGCCACTAGACACCAGGGATATGGGAAAATAACACCAGGGATATGGGAAGATAATGAGTGGGTAGGAGATGCCAGTAGACAACCAGGCTCCCTGCGACACTAGGAACCCTGACTATGAAAACAAGCTACCTCCCTACAGAATTGAGCTACATCCCTACGAAAACAAACTTGTTTTCACATGACACATCTATTTTTTCACCAAAATTCAAAATGTTATAAGTTTTGAACAGATTAAAATTCCTTCACCAAACCTTCAAAAGGCACATCTGTGAGACAAAAGCATTCAACCCTGAAAATTTTTGACTACAACCAAAAGCCATTTCTGAGAAATGGCTATAGAAATAAAACTGAAAAACAAACACTGAAAAAATGCATTCAAATTTACCGATTTCCACCACACTGTATTTCTAAAAACACAAAAGAGATTCACACAAAAGTTGTTATGTCAAGATACCTGCCCCTAGCTGCATAGCAGCCAGATTTCCTGCAAATCCCTTGAACGGTTGCAAAGTAGTTAAAGAGCAAAATCTGAGGTTTAACATTAAACTGCTAGGTCAACCCTAACTATACTGCCGCTTCTGTGCCAGTATAATGTGTATGTATATCTATCTGTCCATCTATAGATACATATATATATATATATATATATATATATATATATATACACACATATGTATGCATATGCATATATATATATATATATATATATATATATATACACACACACATATATAAATATATATATAATTGGTAGTAAAATGTCAGCTCCCATTTGTTGTATCCCTCTGCAAGGCTGTTGAGTAATCCCCAGTATACACACAGTTGCTGTGATGGGGCGGACAGCAGTACCACTGGACATAGAGACGCTTGTTACATTCCTGTCATTTCAAAAGTGAACAGCAGCCATTTGTAATTGTGGGGAAGTGATAGATCCCCCATTAGCTGCTGTTGTGTCCCAGTGTGTCAGGCATACAGTAACTATGAAACAGTCCCCAATCGTGATCGCACCCCATGCCCCCCCACCATGGCATCCCTGTCTCTGCACTCCAGCAGGTCTCTCCGTGAGTGTCTGTGACAGTGCTGCCATCATGAATGTCCATTGTCCCTGTGTGTTTCGGTGTGTCCCAAGCCAGTAGTGTGACAGAGTCCTTTATTTATTTAGAGGGGATAGAAGGGACACTGGATTAGTCCATACAGCACAATGCTAGTGTGCCAGAAGTTGTTTCTTTTTACCCCTCTTGCTCTTCATTGGCTGTATTTCCTAAATTATTGACTCTCCCAGAGTGACAGATCCACTGGCTGTGAGGGAGCCAACGACAGTGATGTAAGGACACAGTCTGACACAGCTGCTATTCAGCTAGTTTTTTTTTTAATGATGCATTTTTATGTAATTTCCATGCTTAGTAGTTCAAGAAGAAAAGAAATAAGATTGTGGGTCTCATGACACAAAAAAATGCTTCATGCTATGAGAAGCAAGTGGTGAGAAACCAAAAACAGCCCTGCGAAATAGAATTTTTGGTGCTGTATCAGAATGTTATCCCAAGAACCCCTCTGAGCATGCTCAGAAAAGAAAAACGTAAAACTTTTAAGCTTTATGACTCTGGGAACTATTTCATATTTTTTCACAAAACCTTTCAAAGGCACTGCCAGTAACCTGAAAGTTTGGGAAAAAATCCCATTCCATGTAGGCTGTAGGTGAGAGGAAAAAAATCCCATGTTAAGTATAGGAAAAAAATTACACATCTACAGAAAAATGACATATGCGGATCTCAGAAACTGCACAAGCCGCCATCAAAAAACTTTCCACAGATTTATATCTTTCCTCCTAGACAACACATGCAAGATTTCAGTAAATTTTGTCAAACACTGCCAAAGAAATTAAGGTGCAAAGTTAGGGGTATAACATGAGCACCCTACTCAACCCTAACTAAAGAGGCGCTACTGTGCCCCTATAATATATATATAATTGTTAAGAAACTTTGGATGTAATGCCAATCTTGACCCCAATAGGTATGCTTTGTGATACCATGCCATTGAGTTGAGTTTGGGGCCCAGCTCAGTGGTCCAGCTGGGTGGGGTGAGGGTGGGAGGATGGTGCTGTTATGCAACACCGTCCAGCCAGGGAATCAACGATGCAGGGTTGTCCGCATAGGCCTGGGTATCATATAGTGAAGACAACTGTCCTGTTAGCATAGGACCCTGCACTGCTGCACCCATGGGTGGCAGAGGGCTCTGTGCACTGGCTAACAGATGGAGTCTTTACCTGTGCATCTGTATCTCCAGCCACATAAAAGCACAGTGAACAGAGGGCCTGCACTTCACAGCCCACCAGACAGCTTCATAAATTCTTACACTTCTGTGGGCAGATGGAGTCTTTCCTTGGGACTGGGCCCAAAGGGCCCTGTGCATCTGCATCTGTTCATGAAGGTTCCATTCCTTTGGGACCTGCATGAATGAGAAAACAATTCCACTATCTCAAAAAGAAAGGAAATTATTTGCAAAATCTTTGTTAATACACCAGTTACTGTAGGGTTCAAGTCAATGCCACAAAAGTAGGGAAATGTGGTGTTAGGGTTTAAAACCCTAACCGCCCCCCAAGCAGAAAAAGGAAAAAAACATTAGGGTTTTGGTTCTCCTGAGTCTTGGCAAATCAGTAATTGGGTCTTTCTTGGGGGTGTCAGCCCTAATGCTCAAACCATTCCCTGAGAAAACATCAGGCATGATCTGCTTTCCTCACACAGGGCCTTGCATGAAGAATGCTACAACAGACTGTGCTGGCATTGGCAACATGTGGTGAGACATACTGCTCTACCTTTGAAGTGGGTATCACTATGAGGCACTGGTTTTGAGCTGTACTGTACCTTGTACTTCAGTCAGGAAGCTAAGAGCTATGGAAGGATAAGCATTAGGGTTGACAACCCCAGAGAAGACCCCACTACTGATTCATCAAGATGGTGACCTGATTTCAGGTGCAAGATCAGTGAACCAGCTGAATGGGCTGAGGCTGGGGGGAAGACTTGCAGCACTCACCCCAGCTTGTGGAGGGAAAGAATGGTGTTCTGGGGAATGCATGACACCTTGTGGCAGGCCAGAAAGCCTTCTCTCACAAGGGGTTGACTTGTGTGTCAAGGCCTGGTGGGCTGATGCACTGCTTTGGCACCATTTCCAATACTGCATTTTATTTCATTTCATGCATGTCCCTTCAAATGAGGATATTATTCCACTATCAGAAAAAGAAGGGGAATAAATTGCAAAAACTGAGTTCATGCAGACACTTTGGTTGAAGAATACAAAGCACACAAAGCAGGGAAATGAAAATAACATTATGGCCCGGTGGTGTTGAGGGCTGAAGCAGCATGCCTTACCTCCTGCAACACCGGCAACCCATGTTCGCTGTGTAAGTGAGTTGCTGGGAGTCAGCTGGGGTGGAAGAGGATCGAGTGTCTAGAGGACAGCTCTTCTCTCCCAGGGAGGGAGGCACACAGAGGCCGGCACACCTCTAACACCTTGCAGAGGCTGGGTATTGGAGCACTTGGGTCCCGTATGCTAGGATGGGGGTACAGCAGTCAGCCAGCATGTTGTGAGTGGAAGCACACATGGCTCAGCCATTGCTGCCATTACATTGCTCTGACTCCAGGAGGGGGGAGCCGGGAGAAAAACAGGAGAAAAGCCTGTGTTACTGGATGACTGCCAGCCTCTGCAGGAGCCTCCCCCATAACTTGCAGTCACCTCCAGAACCAGATCCATGTTGGCGGGTTGAGGGATACCTGCTGCCCTGCCACAGGTGGGGGGAGTAAGCCATGGAGGAAGACTGGAGGTGGCACTGCAAACGAGTGGACAGGGCTGGGGGGTCTGCATGATCGTGGGCTACCTAGGAGGTGAATAAATCAAGTAAAGAGAAAAATAAAATAAAAATAACATTATGGTTTTGGGTCTGCAAAGTCTTGGCAAATCAGTGGTGAGGGTCTTCCTTTGGGTTGTCTATGTGAATACCCACCCAACCACTCCCCTAAGCAAACAGGGACAGACGTGATCTCTTTTCTTCATAAGAAAGTTACAACAGATTCTGTTGGCAACATGCGGCAAGACATACTGTACTTCTCTACCTTTGAAGAGTGTATCACTATGAGGCACTGGCTTGGAGCTGTACCTCATGTTTCAAACAGGGGCCTATGGGTAGGGGTGAGAGGGTGGGCATTAAGTTTAACAACCCCAGGAAGAGCCCATTATTCATTCGACAATACTCAAGAGACCCAAAATCCTAATTATTTATCCTACTTTGTATGCTTTGCATTCTCTACCCCTAATGTTTGCATTAACAAAGTTTTTTGCAATTAATTTTCCTTCTTTTTCAAATAGTGAAATTGTATAGTAGTACTGTATTGTACAATACTGGAGATAATCTTGACCCAGTGCATGGGCACATCAAGCCTCAACACATGTCAACACCTTTTGAGGGAATGCTCCCCAGCCCACCACAAGGTGTTGTGTGTGCGCCAGAACACTGCTCCATTCCTCCCTAAACTGGGGTCAGTGCTGCATGCTGCAGCACTTTCCCCCCAGCCTTGGCCAACTAAGCCAGTTCACAGAGCTCACACCCAAACTCAGATCACTGGCACAGGATGGCAATGTTGTCTGCACTGTGCCAATGGATGTCCCTGCAAATAACATTACATCATAATTTTTGTTTGTGACATTTTGACCCCAAATTGTAAACAGATTCTTTTTTTTTTATTTATTTACTCTTTTTTGTCCTCCTGCTGCCTCACACCGAAGCCATCAGCCTGGTCACGGACTCCGACTGTGGCAGCCCATATACAGCCGTCTTCCCTGAACCCCCTGGCTTCCCCCTCAGAGCGAGGTCACGGCACCTGGGCTAAGGGCACAGTGACTTTGGAAAGGCAGGAATCGGCCTGGATGCCAAATACAGCCGGAGCGGGCTTCATTTAGTGGGAGCAGGAGTGAATTCTTTCCCCTTGTTGTTGTGGGAGGCAGGGATGTGCAATGATGACCTGCATCCGCCCCGCCTCCTGGATTACTGTTAAGCGCCGGTCACTGCGGTACCCCCAGCCACCGCCAGGGGTCCGTCAAGCGCCGGACGGTGTACCCCCACACCCTACCCCCGGAGAAGGAGAGCAGTCTCTAGGATGCTCCATCCTTCTCCCCCGGCCAGCCCTCCAGCGACCCAAGTCAGTTCCCGAACCCGGGTCGCTGGCGCAGCAAGCGGAAATCCAACCGCTGCGCCGGTGGTCCGGCTGTAAACAGATTCTTTTTATGACCCCTTCTTTTGAACATGACAGGTGTAATTAAATAACATTCTGGACAAAACATATATTTGCATCAGAAGTGCAAAATCACATGTCGGCCAGTATTTTAAAAACAGCAGCTGTCACATTCATGAGCTGATGTGGAAAAATGGCAATGCTGAAAATATGGGGTTTAAATATTGAAAATTACCAAAATTATGAGTGTGCATAGAAAAATTGCAACATTCCTTTATAACTTTGCTGTTTTTTTTTTTTAATAATTTGACCTCAGAGTTTCAACACAGTCTTCTTATGACCCCACCTCATGAACTCGGTAGGTAAAAATTTTTAAATCACCATGAAACCTCACTTTGCACCGCAGGTACAAAAACACATTTCGGCCAGTACATAAGAACAAGCATTTGTCAATGCTGAATGTTTGCTTGGTGATATTAGCATTGGAAATGCAAGAGTTAGAGAGATGCAGACTAGGAATGGCAGTGAAGAATTGAACTTCATGCCAACCCCACCTCCACCCCTACCCTGCAGAGATGGACAGGCACTGGGGTATGCATTTGGGTTCTCACCCATAACTTTCATGCTATTTCACTTCAGCCTATCCAGCAGACACCAACACGTGTGGAGGTGTGCATTGGGGTGTTCAGCTTTACAGTCACCCCACTCCATAAGGTCATATGCTGAAATGTGTGCAGTATAGGAGAATGGGGTGAACTCTGAGGCTGAAGAGTCCAAGGCACACCTCAAAGCCTTTCACTGGCTGCACGGTGCTGGGGTGGAATGGCATGAGCATTACAGTCGGCAATCCAAAGGCACACCCCTGATGTCTGTCAGTCTGTACAGGGTGGGACGTTATGGTTAGAAACCTTAACTCCCCAGGCATTTGTTGGTATTTGCCCTACAAATTTTCAACATGGCCATTTTGTGACCCCCACCTCATGAAAGCATTTGGGACCTCTTCTCATGAACAGTGGCACTGTGATTTTGTCAATGTATCTCGAACTTTGAGTTTCCACAGTGACTGTGCCATTATGTGCAAGATGTACGAAAACACAGATCGAGCAGGATGTGAAGAATGACAGCTGTACCATTCATAGGGAGGTGTGAAGAGATTGCAGTGTTGAAAATCTGTAGTGAAAATATTAAAAATGCTCAAACATCCAAGCGTACATGGAAACTGCGCAACGCACGTGCGTAACATAGTCATTTAGTGGAATTATTTCACCAAATTTCCAACATGGCATTTTAGAACCTCTGCTCATGAACAGAGTCACTGTGATTTCACATACGAACATACATACAAACATATGAACATTCGAAAATCCGAATCTGCCACCAGAACACACCAATCGGTCTATGTAAGTCTGCCAGAGTGCGCAGTTAGCACCCTAGATTGCAGCTTCCCCAGCCTCCTCCCCCTCAGTTTCCTCCCCAGCTTGTCCCAGCCCCTGCCCCCCTGACTCTTCCTCTTGCTTTATCCCACTCCTTCTTAAAGCTATTGACTGTTCTACATGTTACCACCTCGCAGGCAGCGAATTCCAACTAGACACCACCATCTCAGAGAAGTAGTGCCTCCTCATTTCCCTCTTGAAACTTTCCAACTTTAGTCCATGCCCCCTCGTCTCTCTTTCACTCCTCAGTTTAAACACCACTTTGTTGCTAGGTTTATTTACCCCCTCAGGTATTTAAATGATTCAATCATATCCCCCCAGATCTCCTCTCCTCCAGTGTGTACATGTTCAGCTCCTTCAGCCTAACTTCATATTCCTTTCCTTCCATCCCCTTTAACATTTTTGTTGCCCTCCTTTGCACTTCCTCCAGTAACTTTATATCTCTCCTCAGGTATGGCCTCCAGTATTGCACACAGTACTCTAGGTGTGTTCTGACCAATGATCTGTAGAGAGGTAGGATCACATCCCTGTGTCTGGATGAGAACCCCCTTGCGATGCACCCAAGCATCCTGTTTGCCTTCACTGCTGCTCTCCTGTACTGGGCCGAGTTGTTCATGCTCCTAGTTACCAACACCCCTAGGTCCTTCTCCTCCTCTGTGATCCCCAACCAATAGTCCTTCTTCTGGTACTTAGCCCTGAAGTGCATCACCTTACAATTCTTTGCGTTGAATCCTAGCTGCCACTCCACCGACCATGTCTCTAGTTTGGTTAGGTCCCCCTGCAGTTTTTCTCATCCATTCTCTTCATCCACCACCACCCTCAATTTGGTATAATCTGCAAACAGACTAACTCTGCTCCCCACTCCATGTGCTACATCAGAGATAAAGAGCCCAAATAGCACTGGGCTCAGCACCCCGCTTGTCACTGCTCTGGGTGGCAAGAGCTCCCCCAACACCACCACCCTCTCCACCCTACACTGTAACCAGTTCTCTATCCATTTAGTCAGCTTTTTTCCCACCCCCACTGCTGTCAGCTTCCTCCCCAGTCTCCCATGAGGCACTTTATCAAAGGCCATATTGAAGACTAAGTACAGGACATGTACCACATGGCCCCTGTCCAACTCCCTTGTCACCCAGTCATAATACTCTTTCAGGTTGATTTGACAAGATCTCCCTGAGATGAACCCGCATTGCCATCCATCTTGGAGGGCACTACTCTCTAGAAATGCTACCAGCCTCTCCTTCAGTATCACCTCCATAAGCTTACCCCCTATGGATGTGAGACTTACCGGCTGATAATTTCCTGGCTCACCCCAAGGCCCACTCTTGCGTATGGGCACCACATCGGCCACCCTCCAGTCCTGGGGCACACACCCCTTTTCCAGGGAGGTGTTGAACAGATCTGCCAGTGGCTCAGCCAACAGCTCCATCTCCCTCAGCGCCCTGGGGTGGATGTCATCGGGACTTGTTGCCTTGTCCACCCTTACTGCCCTCAGCCCCTCTAGCACCCTACTCCCTGTGATTACTTTGTCCGTCACCTCCTCCCCTATTTCCCCACCACCCCCAGCCCATTCTGGTAGTGGACCATCCCTCTCCTTAGTGAAAATGGAGCAGAAGTACTCATTTAGAATTTCCACTTGCTCCTACCCCTTTTCCACCCAATCCCCTCCCCACTTTATCGTCACAATATGTTCCTTGCACTTCCTCTTTTCCCTGACATTCCTAAAAAAAGTCCTTTTCCCCTCCCTTTATGCCCTGTGAGGACCTTAACTGCCTGCAAGCCTTAACTTTTTTCACCCTCCTGCAACCTCCCTTGACCAACTCCCGACAGCCTCCTTATCCTCTCCCTTCCCTCCCTTAAGGATGCAGTATAGCGCAGTGGGTTAAGGCTCTGAGCTGTAGATCTGGAGACCTGGGTTTGAATCCCACTGTCGCCTAGGTGCATACTGTGTGATCCTGAGCAAGTCACTTAACTTCCTTGTGCTCCCAGGTCACATCTGGAAACAAGCTTCAGCTTAGTGTGCTACCCCTGGTTAAACAATATTCCCTTACCCTTTCAGTGTTCTCCTGTACTTCTGCTATGTAGCTGTCTTTGCGCTCACCCCTTGCAGCACTTCCTTGTTCAGCCAGCATGGTTTGTTGGCTCTGCTTATCTTACTCCTGGCCCTTATGCAGGCTACTGTGGCCTCTGTTAGCCCAGTCTTTATGACTCCCCACTTTTGTTCTGCATCCATCCCCAGCCTTATATCCTGGAGCCTCTCTTGCAGTATTATTCCCATCCTCCCAAAGTCCACCCTAATAAAGTCCACCACCTTAGTGCCCGTGCCTCCTGTCTCCCTGCCCAGAGTGACAATGAGCCACACTGTTTGGTGGTTGCTACCTGCTAGTGGGTCCTCCACCTTATCTCCCTCACCACCTCCCCATTTGCCAGTACTTGGTCCAGAGTGCTACCAGACCTTACCAATTGTGTCAGAAGGCTGTTCTGGAAAGAGCACCTGCTCCCTGGTATTGCTAGTGGCTGGGGTGTTGCAGTCAACCCGTAGTAGGTTAAAATCCCCCACTATCACCACACTCCACCTTCTACACACCCTCCTTATCTGCTCTGCCAACTTCCCATCCACTTCCCTGGATTGGGCTGGTGGTCTGTACACCACTTCCAGCCTCAGCTTTCTGCCCTTGGAGTCCAGGAGCTGCACCCAAAATGCCTCTGTCCTCTCCTTTTCTCCCTCATCCCTTATGCATTTAATCCCTTCCCTCACACAGAGTGCAACCCCCCTCTTCCAAACCACCAGGATTCACCTGTATATCCTGTATTCCGGGATTGCCAAGTCCCAGTCATGGTACTCTGTGGCCCAAGTCTCTGGCACTGCAGCATTGTCCACCTTCCCCTCTGAAAGAAGTGCCTGAAGCTCTGCAATTTTGTTCCCCATGCTTCTTGTGTTGAGAGAGACCACCTTCCACCTATACCCCTCCTTCTCCTAGCTCTTCTCCTGCTTGGCCTGGTCCCTCCTCCTGGTAGTCCACATCCTTTCTCCTCCTTACTCTTCCTGGGTGGTGATGCCTTCTGTATTACACTCAGACTATTCTGCCTGCCCCCTCCCAGGTTTACTACACCTCTGCCTTTACCTATAACTAGGGTGGTAAGTTCAGTAGGCTTCCCTGTCTGGACCTTTCTACCAACCTCAGTCTTTTGGCCACCCCTTCCACTAGTTTAAATCCACCTTAGTAGAGATATACTCCTCTAATCCTGCCTTTAATACACCCCTCCCCTTCCTGCTCAAGTGTAGCCTGTCCCCCACGTATAAGTCACTATTCCCCCAGACCCTACCTCAGTTAGTCACTAACCCACCATTTTTGGTGTGGCACCAATCCCTCAGCCACTGGTTGAACTCCTCAATTCTACCCTTCCTCCCCATGCTTGCACATGGTACCTGAAGTACCTCCTAGAATGCCACTGACTCCCCCACCCCTCACACTGCCTGCATGACTACTCGAACCTCCCCCTCACTACTTCTACAGTCTCCCCCACCAAGTCATTTGTACCCACATGCAACACTAAATGAGGTTTCTTCTTCCCCTTCGCTGCACACTTGAGCAGAGCCTGCCCTGCCCCATCTGCAGTCAACCTGGGGTTAGCTTCAACCCAAATACAGCTGTGCCTTCCCCCATCTCACCCCTTTCAGTACAGAATCCCCCAGGATGAGTACTCCCCCATCCGTTACCCCTTTCCCTTCTAATGTCCCTTCCACCACCCCAGTATTTGTTTTTCCCTGCCCCTTACCCTCACCAGCTGCACCCTCTCTGACTTATATATCAGTACCCCCTACTTCCGCCTCACCCCTTTTTTCTGCCTTATTCCTCCAATCCCCCTTGAACCCCTTCCCAGCCTGATTACTTCCTACAGGGCTTTCCATGTCAACCTCCCCTCCTCCCCTGCTGATTTCCAATCCTTCTCCTATCCCCGCTGTTGTCGATATAGAGCCTCCATTCCTTCTACCCCGATAGTGATGCCCCTCCCATCCTTCCCGTAGCCTTCTCTCCTGCAGTCACCACCCCTTTCTTCCTTACTAGCCCTCCTTCTACCCTTTCGTCCTCACCACCTCTTCCCCTACCTGTTGCCATCCCACTCATGCCCCACTTGTCCCCCCCTTCAGTATGTTCCTGCTCCCCCTTTCTCTCCCATAGCTGAGGCTAGAATCTATTTCTAGTTGATATCTCTCCTACATCTCTTCCCCCTATAGGTTCCCCCCTCCTACTTGTTCCCCTCCATGCCACCCCTGGTCCCACTCCTGGTCCCTCCCTACCTGCAGCCATCTGTTCTCTCTCCTGGTACTCCTCATGGTATCTTCCTTCCCCACCAGGAGGCCCCTTCTCACCTTGGGCACCCCCTTCCTTCTCCTCTCTTTTGTGCTAGTACCTCTGATACTGCTTTCATTTTCAGTCCCTAGTTGTTCTTTCCTTGCCCCCCCGCCATCCCCAATTCCCCCCAGACAGGATGCCTACCATACTCATCTGCCCTGCCACTTAGACTCCTCCCTAACCTCCACAGTTCTTCCCTTAAACTAGCCAGTCATCTACAGACCATACGCCACCCCCATCCTCCAAACCCAGTCCAGGATAATGGTGGACCCACACCCTGTACACCCCACCACCCTTCCAAAGATTCCTGCCCTATTGACATGTGGCACCTGCCCCATTTTGGCCCCCATCTTATGTTACGGGCTCTTACTCCCAGTTTCTGTACCCTACTACAACTGTTAGGCCCCTATTTACTCAAATTCCTGGTCCCTCCCCCACACCAGTCCTCCTACTGCCCCCTTGCCAACTGGGTTAATTCAGTCTCAAAACTCATCCGTTAGATACTGTATTACTGCAGCAATCCTAAAGCCTCCTTGTCCGTTTTTCACCCCTCAGCTACCATACTTTTTTTTTCTCAGCTCTCATATAGTTTCTCTTAGCCAGTTACAAAAAAATGTTGTAGGTGCCGTATTGGTCCTTTTAAAAAACAGATCCATAAACAAATGATTTGATACCTTTTATTGGACCAACATGGATGTTACAGAAAAGAACAAAGTGCTTTAGCTTTCGAACCAACCAGGTCCTTCTTCAGAAGCTTTGTGGCAGTTTTTTCAAATATCCCATACTATTAACACCAGATTATATAGAAAAAGCAGAAATAATTCTCATTGGTTTAACATATACATTTAAAACACAATAGAAGATTACGTCAGAGAAGCTAATTAACACCAGTATGCCTTAAACTGAAGAGCCTCAGAAGAGCAAAGGTTATCAAGAATTCTCTACAGCCAGAGAGTTCTTGTCACATAAATTTTAAAATGTCTCAGTATGCCAGAAAGCATTCTAGTGATAAAAAAACCTGGAGTGGCATTCTCTCTAATACATGTAAGAAAAGCTACAACACATTCCAATTGTCCTGGTATATTAAAGGACAGATAATGAGAGACAAAATCCTGAAATTAGGTATAACTGCAAGTTGAAATCAAGCCTCAAATTAACTCACACATATAAACATGATGCATGAAAGTATCACTTGTAAGTGTAAGTGCAAAAAATAAATAAATAAATAAAATTTCTTGTCAAGGACCCCAAGAAAAGAGACCATGAGCCTGATAAATGCGGATTTCAACACAGAGTCTGTATAACAAAATGCACAGAATCAGTCTAAGCAATCTAAATGAAAACCAAAGGAATTACACCTTTAATGAACCCTCAAGTAAATGAGATATGCATCTTAATATGAGCAGTTAAAAATGTGACAGTGTAAATCCACCCACTGACAACTAATAGAGGAAATAAATGCACACTATATGTGAAAACTAAGTGTTCTAGCCACATAACAACTGCCCATGCCACGCTCCACCCACACATATGTGTGTACATACACCATACCACACCCCCATACACACACACACCACACCCACACAGCCACAACACACAACAAATATAGCAAACACATTCCGCACACACCACACCACACCATGCACAACAAACAAAACACACATACACACCATACCCACAACACACAAAAACACAACACACACAAACACACACACATACATACATACATACATACATCAGTATACACACACACACACACTTAAACGCACTCACCACAGTGTTAAGGTGAAAAGTCAACAATGTAGATAACCATAAACTTACAAAATCAAAGGCCCGCTGAAGAACTAAACTGTTTATGTCCATCTTTTAAAGTAAAGGTCTATGTAAGTTTAAGTGGAATAATGTGTCATGTACCCAACATCAATGTTCAATCCATCCGCCACCATATTGAGAAGTAAAATAAGTCTAATTTCAGAAGCCCGTCTCTGTTGTGTACTGTTGAAATGTCCTTTTAAGACCATCACAGACATATCTGAGATTGAGTGGTCATCCTGGGAGAAGTGCTGGGCTACTGGTTTCTCAATCATCTTGTGATTAATAGAATGTCTGTGTGAATTCATTCTAGTGCGGAGTTGTTGGCTTGTCTCCCCCACATAACCTGTGCAAGGACATTTCTTGCATTGGATAAAATAGACCACATTACTTGATGTACATGTATAATTCCCCTGTATCCTGAATAGTCTGTTTTGTGATGTAACCACACAGTCTGAAGTGGAAATGAGGTTACATGTCTTACATGTGCGTTGATGACAGGGTCGTGTACCATATGATGTCATGGTATTCTGTTCGGTTCAAGTTGACTCCTAATAATCAGGTTGGTTAAATTAGGTGGTTGTTTAAAGACAGTAGTGGTAGTTCTTGAAAAATACAGTTAAGGGTTTCATCCTCACTAATTATTGGATGGAGATCCTTAGTAATCTTACGTAGGAGTTCAAGGTCAGGATAGTATGTGACTACTAAGGGTATTCTGTTGGTAGTCATCCGTTCCTTATATTGCAGTAGCTGTTCTCTTGGGACCTGTGTTGCACGTTCCACTGCTCTGTCAATTTCTCTGGATGAGTGTCCCTGCTCAATAAAGGTGTTTTTCAACATCGCCAGATGTGTGTCTCTGTCTTCCTTATTTGAACAGGCGGTGATACGAAGTGCTTGACTATATATAACAGATTTCTTTGGCTCGGGTGATTATTTTTCTTGTGTAAGTATCTCTGTCTGTCTGTTGGTTTCCTGTAAAGACAGGTATGTAGGAGTACCATCCTTAATAGTGACAGTGGTATCCAGAAAATGTACACTTGTGGCAGAATATTCTAGGAAAGCTTTATAGTTGGGTGGAGGTTATTAAGTTCTTGGTGAAAATCTTTAAGTGTGTCAGTGCCCTCTGTCCAAATTATAAACAAATCATCAATGTAACGGAAATAAGCAGTGGTTTATGTGTACAGTGCCTTAGAAAATCCTCCTCCAAATTGCCATAAAAGATTAGCATACTGAGGAGCCATCCTGGTTCCCATTGCGGTTCCCATAGTTTGAACATAATGTTTACCATTAAAGCTGAAGTTGTTATGTGTCAGAATGAATTCAGTGAGGTTTACCCACAACTCCAGGGTCAATGTTGGGGTCCAATTCTTTGTCATGCAGGTATTTGAGGCAGGCTGAAATGCCATCTGTGTGTGGAATATTAGTGTAGAGGGAGGTTACATCCATCGTGGCTAAAAAGGGTATCAGGTGGTAAGTCCTTAAAACCAGAAAGTTTATGTAGGAAGTGAGTGGTGTCCTTGATGTAACTATCCTTTGTATAACCAGCGGTTTGAAAATAGCTTCTACAAACCCTGATATCCCTCTGTCAGGGTGCCATTACCAGAGACTATGGGTCTACCAGGATTACCAGGCTTATGTATTTTAGGAAGCATGTAGAATGTCCCTGGCTTAGGGTTCACTGGGATCAGGTCCTTTAGTTTGTCTTGGACATGCTCTGGAAATGTTTTAATTAACTTCTGTAGTTCTCTTTTATATTCTGTAGTTGGGTCACTTCCCAGTACTTTGTAGTAAGTAAGGTCACTTAGCTGCGGTTGGCTTCCGTAATGTAATCTTCCGATTCAATATCACCACTGCCGAGCCTTTATCAGCTTTTTTATGACAATGTTATGGTTTGATTTTAGTGTTTGTATTGCCTCCGCTCCAATGGAGAGAGGTTGTAGCGGCCTGTTTCTGCTCTATTAAGAATCTCACCAGTAACTCTCTGGCGAAAAGCACTTAATGTATTTGTCCAGTTTCTTGTTATGACCACTTGATGGGGTAAACTCATATGGTTTCTTTTTCTTATCCATAGTAGTTTTACTGTTTGTGATTTCTTCCCTGTCTGTGATGTCTTCTCTGCCATGAAAAATTCCCTGAGTCTCAATCTGCGGAAGTATTCCTCCATTTCACCACAAAACTGTATTCTGTCCAGTGGTTTAGTTGGGCAGAAATTGAGGCCCATAGAAAGTACATTTAATTCCCCAGTAGTCAGTGTGTGGGTGGACAAATTAACAACTGAAAGGTGCCCATCTGTGTGGCTTAGTTGTTCAGGCACTCCATTCTGTTCTTCATGGTTGTTAGGAAGTATGGTAAGTTGAAGGGCATCTACATTGTTGACTTTTCACCTTAACACTGTGGTGAGTGCGTTTAAGTGTGTGTGTGTGTGTGTGTGTATACTGATGTATGTATGTATGTATGTATGTGTGTGTGTTTGGTGTGTGTTGTGTTTTTGTGTGTTGTGGGTATGGTGTGTATGTGTGTTTTGTTTGTTGTGCATGGTGTGGTGTGGTGTCGTGAATGTGTTTGCTATATTTGTTGTGTGTTGTGGTTGTGTGGGTGTGCAGGTGTGTGTGTGTGTATGGGGTGTGGTATGGTGTATGTACACATATGTGTGGGTGGAGCGTGGCATGGGGCAGTTGTTATGTGGCTAGAACACTTAGTTTTCACATATAGTGTGCATTTATTTCCTTCTATTAGTTGTCAGTGGGTGGATTTCACACTGTCACATTTTTAACTGCTCATATTAAGATGCATATCTCATTTACTTGGGGGTTCATTAAAGGTGTAATTCCTTTGGGTTTTCATTTAGATTGCTTAGACTGATTCTGTGCATTTTTGTTATACACAGACTCTGTGTTGAAATCCGCATTTATCAGGCTCATGGTCTCGTTTTCTTGGGGGTCCTTGACAAGAAATTTTTATTTATTTTTTTTTTTTTTTGCACTTACACTTACAAGTGATACTTTCATGCATCATGTTTATATGTGTAGATTAATTTGAGGCTTGATTTCAACTTGCAGTTATACCTAATTTCAGGATTTTGTCTCTCATTATCTGTCCTTTAATATACCAGGACAATTGGAATGTAAGTTGTAGCTTATCTTACATGTATTAGAGAGAATGCCACTCCAAGGTTTTTTTTATCACTAGAATGCTTTCTTGGCATACTGAGACATTTTAAAATTTATGTGACAAGAACTCTCTGGCTGTAGAGAATTCTTGATAACCTTTGCCCTCCTGAGGCTCTTCAGTTTAAGGCATACTGGTGTTAATTAGCTTCTCTGACGTAATCTTCTATTATGTTTTAAATGTATATGTTAAACCAATGAGAATTATTTCTGCTTTTTCTATATAATCTGGTGTTAATAGTATGGGATATTTGAAAAAAACTGCCACAAAGCTTCTGAAGAAGGACCTGGTTGGTTCGAAAGCTAAAGCACTTTGTTCTTTTCTGTAACATCCATGTTGGTCCAATAAAAGGTATCAAATCATTTGTTTCTGGATCTTAGCCAGTTAGAAATTCTATTGCACTCCAAGTATTACTCAGCTCAGTTAGAGAAATAAACAGAACAAATAAATATGTATTATTACAGCAATCCTAACAATATAGCTTAGTACTTAGCTCATTTAGAGAAAGAAACAGAATAACTAAATCTGTATTATTACAGCAATCCTAAAAGTATTCAATATTTGCTTTGTCTCCACCCCAGAGACCCTGCTGTAATATAGGACCACAGAGGGCCCTGGGCGGGAGGGTGGGCAACTCTAAAGTCCTGGCAGAGCTCCGTTGAACTCACTCACTCCCCCTCTCTCACTATCTCATTCTATTTCTCCCATCGCTGCTGGCTGCCCTTTTGTACTGGGCTCCTTCCTGCGTTGGCACCTTTTTCTGCCCACAAAGAAATCCGCAGCAGTTCCAACAGAGCTCTGTTGAGCTCGATCACTCCACTTCTCTCACTCACTCATTCTGTATCTCTTGGCACTACAGACTGCTCTTTTGTACTGTGCTCCTGCCTGCATTCGTGCCTTTTTCTGCCCACAAAGAAGTTCACAGCTGTCCCAACGGAGATCTGTTGAGCTCGATCACTCCTCCTCTCACATTTGCTCATTCTGTTTCTCCCAGTGCTGCAGGCTGCCTGCTTGTACTGGGCTCCAGGCTGCATTGGTGACTTTTCCTGCCCACAAAGAAATCTGCAGCAGTCCTGACAGAGCTCCATTGCACTCGCTCACTCCCCCTCTCTCACTCACTAATTCTGTTTCTCCTGGCACTGCAGACTGCCCTTTGTACTGGGCTCCAGATTGCGTTGGCACCTTTTCTTGTCCACAAAGAAATCCACAGCAGTCCCAACAGAGCTTCATTGAGCTCGCTCATGCCCCCTCTCACTCGCTCATTCTATTTCTCCCAGCGCTACAGGCTGCCCTTTTCTGCCCACAAAGAAATCCGCAGCAGTCATGACAGAGCTCCATAGAGCTCACACACTCCCCCTCTCTCACTCGCTCATTGTTTTCCATGGTGCTGCAGGCTGCCCTTTGTATTGGGCTTCTGCCTGTTTTGTCACCTTTTTCTGCCCACAAAGAAATCTGCAGCAGTCACAACAGAGCTCCATTGAGCTCGCTCGCTCCTCCTCTCTCACTCGCTGATTCTGTTTCTTCTGGCGCTGCAGGCTGCTCTTTTGAACTGGGCTCCTGCCTGCATTGGCACCTTTTTCTGCCCACAAAGAAATCTGCAGCAGTCTGAACAGAGCTCCATTGAGCTCGCTCACTCCCCCATTCTCACTCGCTCATTGTTTCTTCTGGCGCTGCAGGCTGCCCTTTGTATTGGGCTTCTGCCTGTGTTGGCACCTTTTTCTGCCCAGAAAAAAATCTAAAGCAGTCCCGACAGAGCTTCGTTGAGCTCACTCATTCCCCCTTTCTCACTCACTCATTCTGTTTCTCCTGACGCTGCAGGTTGCCCTTTTGTACTGGGCTCCTGCCTGCATTGCTGCCTTTTTCTGCCCACAAAGAAGTCTTCAGCAGTCCTGACAGAGCTCAGTTGAGCTTGCTCACTCCCCCTCTTTCACTCACTCAATCTTAATCTGTCCCAAACACAGATTTCCCACAGCGACCACGCTATTCTGCGCCAGAAGTGCGAAAACACATTTTGGCCAGGATGTATAAAATGACAGCTGTACTGTTCATAAGGAGGTGTGGAAAAATGCCAGTGTTGAAAATTTGGCATAAAATATTACAAATTCGTGAAGTTACAAGGGTGCGTGTAAACTGCACAATGCACAATCATAAAACTGTCATTTCTTTTATTTTTTTTACCAAATTTGCAACATAGGCTTTTTAAGAGCCCACTTCATGAACAGTGGCACTGTCATTTCATTAATCAGTCCCGAAAGGTGATTCCATGCAGTGACCACAAAATCACCTTTCAGGACCGAATAACGCCATGACAGTGGCTGAATTCATGAGGAGGGGTCCCAATAACCGCATGTTGAAAATGTGGTGCCAAACTCCCCAAAAATGCTTGAGATATGCACCAAAGTTGAAAAAAACCCTAGTTATGCCATTATACAGCTTATCGGTATTTCTTCAGTTCACAGTAGGCTTTGAAGAGTGCAGACATGTTCCCAGTCCACTACAGATTGTCACGCTGGGCTCCGGAAGGGAAGTAGAGTGCGCAGATGGTGGGCGCAGGTTGGGGGAGGGGCCACCGAAATCAAAGAGGGACCGCTTTCTGTTTTACAGGTTTAAAAAATAAAAAAAAAGTGAAAAACACTGAGGGACTTTTTTTTTTTTACAGGGACATTTGCCACAGTGGAGTGTTCTCCCAGCATGCCACCTGAGTGTTATGGGAGGGCTGTAGCCATTGGGGGATTGGGCACACCTGTCAGCACATACCAAGGGGGGTAGAGCCAAGGGGGACTGGGTACCGCCCTCAGCACACAACAAACTGGGGGGGACATTGTGCCGATGGGGAGTGGGCGCCCCCATTGGCAAATTGAACTGGGAAGGGGGCTTAATCCAACTGGGATTGGGCCCCCCACTGGCAAAGAAAGACTGTTGGGGGCACATGATGCCGAGGGGGATTGGACACCACCTTGGCACACAACATATGGGGGAGGGGTTACAAAATGCTGACAGGGATTGGGCTCCCCTGTCAGCAAATGAACTAGGTCAGGGGCATGCTGATGGCAAGGTATTGCCTTGCAATGATGGGTCACTCCCTCATTGCAGCAAAATGGCTGATGCTGCAATGATGAGGCGGCCCCTGATTGCAGCTGCGAAAACGTTTCAAGGTAGTGGAATGCTGGCTGAACTAGTGTCAGCAGCAGTGAGCCACCACATTGGGGAAAGCAGGCCAAGCCTCAAAAGGCAGTAGGGCCATTGGCCCCCACAGTGCCGCACCGCCAAAACCCCGCCTCTCTAGCTGTGTGACAAAATGTTTTACATGCGCATACAAGCAAACATAAAAATGACAGCTGCAACATTCCTGAGATAGTGTAAAAAATTGCTATGTTGAAAATCTTTAGTCAAAATACTGAAAATTATCAAAGTTATGAATGAGCATAAAAAGATATCAGCATGTGCTCATAACTTGGTCACTTTTTCATATTTATTTCCCAAATTTTCAGACTGGCATTTCTGGGGCCCCATTTCATGGCCAGTGGTGCTGAAATTATTCAAATATATCCTGAAAGAGGTGATTTCATGCAGCAACAATGAAATAATTTTTTGGGCCAGATTTAATAATTTCATCACCATTGTTCATGAGGCGGGGTCCTTAAAAGTATATGTTGAAAATGTTGGCAAAAAACATGAAAGAATGACCACATTATGATGAAAAGTTCAAAACACATTGGAATATATTATGCAGCATTAACCTATTTTCCTCAGTTCCTGGTACAGCATTGAAGAGTGAAGACATGTTTCAGTCAAAAGTGGATTATGGCACTAGACCTTGGCTGGTTAATTATAAGGTAAAGAGAGGTGTAGGGGGTGGATGCAGAGTGGCATGGTCAGGGTGGGGGGTGGGATGGTGGATGACAATGAGGGAATGTTTTCTTTATTTCAGGGGTTAAAAGCAAAAGACATTGTGGGATTGTTTTCTTATTTGAAGGTAGCTCTGACACTGGGGGTTAGGCACCCAAGTGTCAACATGACCCTTGGGGGCACCATGGGTGGGTGCCCGGCTGTCCCAGACTGCTGCATTAAGGGAAGGGAATTTGTCTGTGCTGACACTTGGGATTGGGCCCCCCACTATTGACGAGCATAAATTACAGGTGTTGGGGGAACATTATGAGGGGAACATACTGGCACTGGGGTGTGTGAATTCTAGTATCAGACTATTTTATTAATAATTAAACCGGCATCAGGGATTGGGCACCCAGGGTTCAGTTCAAATAAATAAAGCTGCTTATGCAGCTAATGCGGACACTCCAGGACAACACACACACACACATGGGGCTATGCACTAACACATAGCCCTGTCTTTGCAGAATGAAAACTGCAGAATGGTATACACAGATAGGGAGCTGGCCCTGCCAGCTGGTAAAGGAGCACATTTCCGTAATATGACCACATGACTTCATGTGGTCATAAAAATTCAGTTACCTTTAGAACACTGATTTTTAAACTGTGCATGCTCACAAACATAACAATTTTTTTTCAAATATGTTAAAAAGTATTAACATTTGGGGGATATAAAACAGAAAAGCACACACCTTAGGCCAAACTCTATCAGACCTGGAAGTTTAATGTTTCAGATCCTCCTAGAGTTTTACTTATAGTTGTGCACAAGAAAGGTCTTAATTTATGTAATTTTTTTGGGAGGGAGGGGGGGGTTGTCCCTCTGGAACATTGTCCCCTGTTAACTGATTACCATGAAATTTTCCAGATCCAGAGATCCTGGCACCATCTCTGCTCATTCCAAATGTCAAGTACATTGGTAGAAAGAGGACAAAGTTATTAAGATGCAAAAATTGGGGTTGAACACTAAAGTGCTTACTCAACCCTCCAGGCTAAGCCTGTAAAAGGGATAGGTGGCCCAATGCTGTTTTACCTGGTAAACACAATTTTAAATAAAAATTTTAAACAAAAATATCTAGAGGATTGTGCATGAGCAATCATACACAACAAGGCAGTTGTATGATTGAGGTGTTTCCATGGTAACCAGAGACCTCAAGAGTGCAGCTCGAGCTGTCCATTACCATGGAAAGCTTGAGATTTTAAAATTGCCTTGTTTGTGTATGGTTACTCATACACAGTCTTTTATAGTTTATGGGCAAGCATAAGTGGCACTCCTTCATCCCTCACACAGGTATCCCAGTTAAAAAAAGGCCTACTTCAGCACAGCTGTATAAGTTTGTTCCAGTGGAGCTCACTTCCTCACCGCCGTGGCCCACTTTTTTGTGAATGTACTACCACGTTCGATGTTGTTGTGCTGCACTAGTGACGTACTCAGTGCAGCACAACAATATTGTGATGTATTGAGTGCAGCACAACAATGCTGTTCCATACACTATAGAGGCTCTACTGCACCTGTATAATATGCAGTATTTTATGACAGTGAAGTTCCCACAGTTTTGAAGGTACACTGTATGTTTTAGTATTTGCAAAAGTGTTTTTCCCCCCAGTTTCAAAGGTATCAAATCAAATCAAACTTTATTTGTGACCGCAGTTCCAAAATGATCACTGCACTGTACATCAACATAAAAGTCCATAAAAACATTACTAAAACACTAATTAAAGTTAAAACACAGTCAGAAATAATGGATTTTGGTATATTAATAATTGTTTGCGCCAGGAAATGCCAGGCAAAACAAATGACTTTTCAGGGCAGCTTTAAAGCACACGATGGTCAGGTACTCTCTTATCTGATGAGGTAGAGTATTTCACAGGTAGGGGCCACAAATGCAAAAGAATGGCCCCAGAAGAAATTAATCAAACCATGGGAATCTCCATCAATCCCTTGTCAGAGGAGTGGAGTGAGCAGAGGGGATGGTAGGGGCAAAGAAGATCTTGCAATTAGCGTGGTCTGTGACCGTGTAGGGCCTTATAGGTCAATAACCCGACCTTGAAGATGATCTGTCAGTGAACAGACAGCCAGTGCACACTGCAGGACACAGAACTGACATGGCAAGATCTTGGTAAGCCAGTCAGCAACCTGGCCACTGTATTCTGCACTAGCTGCAATTGGCGGATATCAACCCCCGGTAGCCCTAGGTATAGTGCATTGCAGTAATCAAGGCATGAGGTTACAAAGGCATGGGCCAATGTAGGAAGATCACCAGATGGGACCAAGTGCTTAATCCGGGTGATGTACCTCCGAGGGTAAAAAGAGGTCTTAATGACAGCAGACACCTGAGATATTAACGTCAGGCCACTATTGAACAGAACACCCAGATTTCGTGTCCAGTCTGAGGTAAGCAGCTGGTCCCCACCAAGCCAAAGCCTGGATAGTGGACCAGCCAACATCTCCAGTCCTTGGTGACTTGGATCCACCACCAACACCTCAGGCCTGATTTCAACTTCAGCCAGTTGGCATTCATCCAACCCTGGATCTGAGAAGCAGTTATTAAAAACCGAGACCATCCCACTCTGTTCGGGTATAAAGGACATGTAGAGCTGAGTATCATCTGTATAACAACGAAAATTCAACCCATACTGCCTTATAATGTCTCCCAACAGCAGCATGTAAGCTGCAAACAATATGGGGGACAGTGCGGAGCCCTGAAGAACCCCACATGACAGGGGAAGAAGGCTGAGGAATAAACCACTGTACAGGTATTTGTAAGCATTTGTGAAAGGTGGGTTTTCCATCATTTCACAAAAATGAAAGCAGAGTTTCCATAATTTTGCAGATATAAAAGTGGGTGTTCCAGTTTCTCAGGTGCAACAGCAGTGCTTCTATAGTTTTACAGGTGTGAAAATGGTTATGTCTGTAGTAGATGAATTAACCTAATACAACCTTAGAGCTCTGTTTTTTTAACTGAGCTGCTCAAAACCTGAATGTATATGTGTGTGTTTTTGTAGATATATCTTGCAAAAAATCTTCATTAATGCATCAGTTAGGATTATACCAATAAAAGTAGGGAAATGTGGCATTAAGGTTTCCAACCCTAACACCCCATTCCCCACCCTGCACAGACCCATAGGTGGGGTGGTCTGTCTTGGGGCTGTCAACTCCAATGCTCACCCCATTCCATTAGAAAATAAGGTGACATGGGTACAGCATAGGAAAATGTGGTGAGTGTTATGACTGCCGGCCCCAAGACAGAACCCCCCCCTTGCCTGTGGGTCTGTTAAGGGTGGGGAATGCAGCGTTAGGGTTGAAAACCTAATGCCACATTTCCCTACTTTTGTCAGTTTAACCCTAACTGATGCATTAATGAAGTTTTTTGCAATTTATTTCTTACTTTTGCAATAGTAAAAATCATATCCTTATGGAGGGTTTGTGGAAGCATGGCCCTCCGCCCCTGTGCTCTGCACTTATAGGACAACAGGGACCAAATTATCACCATAGCCATGATATTACCCCATTTCATGTGCCAGGTACAGAAAATTTTCAAATCCCCTCCAAAACATAATTCTGCACAACTGCAACTCCATTCTGCGCCACAGGTGTGAAAACACAATTTGGCCAGGATTTGAAAAATGACAGCTATGATATACAGTACATAAGGTGGGGTAATAAGAAGGATAAGTTGAAAATATGGGGTGAAAATATTAAAAATGTCCAAAGTCATGAGCATGCATAACGAAATTGCGATGAATGGTCATAACACAGCTATTTATTGAAATTTTTACCCCAAATTTTCAACATGCCTTCTTATGACCCAACCTCATGAACAATATGATGTTGTCACACAAATCCCATCAGAAAGGTGATTTCACCAACCGAACGCAAAATCACCTTTCCGTGAGGAGTTACGTAATGACAGTCATATTATTCATGAGGTTTTGTCCCCAAAAGGCCATGTTGAAAATTTGGGGTCAAAATCTCAAAAAACAGCTGACTTATACATAAAAGCTGAAATCCCCATTGAAATACATTGAAGCACATTTACCTTAGTCTCTGATATTGCATTCACCGGTTCCAGCAGCAAGACATGTCTTCGATAGGTAGAGCATATCACAAACCTGTGAGTGACCGCTACAGGTGAGTTACAGTGTGTGGGGATGTCAAGGAGGGTGTGGGAAGGTGGATGCACAGTGGGTGGTTGGGTGGGGGTTGCAGGAATGATCAGTGATGGACCATTTCTTTTATAGGTTTAAAAAAAAAGACATTGAGGGATGATTTTCTTATTTTCAGGAAAGAGTGACATTAGAGGGTGGGGGGAAGCCACTGAAACCAATGCTACCAAAACAATGGGCATCAGGGGGTGGGGTTGCCACTAGACACCAGAGAAATTATTGAAAAGAGACGGGGCAATGATCGGGGGTTGGGGTGCTACTTGGCAGCAGGGAAATTATTAAAAGGAAAGGGGACAGTGAGTGAAGAGTGGGAGATGCCACTAGACTCCAGGGGAATTATTATAAAAGGTGGAAACAGCAATCAGAGGGTGGGGGTGCCACTAGACACCGTAGAAATTAGAAAAAAAGAGTAGGGACAGCAATCAGAGGGGTGGGGGTGCCACAGACACTAGGAAAATAATACAACAAGGTTGGGACAGTGATCAGAAGGTGGGGGGTGCAACTAGACACCAAGTAAATTATTAAGAGAAGAGGGGCCAGCTATTGGAGGATGGGGTGCCACTAGACACCAGGTAAATACAGGGAAAGCATTCTTGAGTCACGAAAAAGGATCCTTTTTCGTGACTCGTGATATGGAAAAGGATTTTTTTTTCATTTCATGTGGTCAAGAAAAAGGATTATTAACAGTAAACAAAACACATTGCAGGGGCATATTTCTAACTTTGATGTGCAGATTGCACCTAATAGTGTCCCAATGAGCCAACTAGGTGTGGTGATCTCTCTCTGGGATGTCATTTTTGAGCTTTTGAAAAAAAAAAATTCAGAAAAAACTGAAACGATATGGCAGCTGGCGAAAAAGGATGTTTTTTTTAGGAAAAAGGATTTAGTTCTCATGAAAAAGCAACAGGTTTCATGAGAATGAATCCTTTTTTCACGAGAACAAATCCTTTGTCGATTTTTCTCCCTCTATCCTGAAATGTGATCTTCCCATTGAAAACAATGGGAAATGAAAAATATAGAAACTTTGAAACAGATTAATATTTTTGCACAAAACTAAGCATGCCTGTTCTGTTACCCAAGCTGGTTCTACCACAAAAAAATCACACCAAAATTCCACACTGTCTAGACGCAGGGCGATGAGGAAAAAACTGCAAAAATTGGTGACATTATGACTTTTTGCACTGTCTGTATCTCTCAATCTGCAAATACAACCAGAACAAAACTTGTCACATCAAGAGATCTACCCCCACGGGACAGCGCATACCAAATTGTGACCAAATCCATTGATTGGTTGCAAAGTTATTAAAGTGCAAAATTTGAGGTTTAACATTAAACATGCTGCTCAACCCTAACTAGTCTAGAACCTCTTTATTTTGAATTTTGTTTCATTTCTAAAACACCAATAACACTATCTTTTGGACTGGATCTAATAAAACTACAAGTATCATTTTTCAAATCCCCAAAATGTTTTTGGTTATTGATAATAATAAAACACAGTTTTGCCATATTCTTAATGTGTTTGTCACTCTGGAGTGCAACAATGCACTGAACCAAGTGCCCCCCAAATTGGCACATTTCAAGAATCTCACACAGAGTGAGTTCCTTGCAGAGTTCATTATCCATACATCAAAAGACAGCTGAGATAAAGCTGCCAGAAAATGGGTGGTGGTGTGGAAGTCCCTTCTCAACTCTTCCACTATAATACATATGGAAACTAAACTCTGCTTCCACCAGATGAAACAAGAGGTGCCTATCAAATGGAAAACAGGACAGTGAGTGTCAACTGGTAGTGGTGGTTGAGTGCTGCAGCAGAGGAGCCTTACTGCTCCCTGATGAAGCAATTATGACTGAAGTGCCAGGGCAACTGTTTGTTCTGAAGTCAGTAGCTCTGGCCCCATTTTGTGCTGATCTACCTATTAGATAGGATTCTATAACTTATTCACTCATAATACACAAATAGTAATTTCTTACTCTGGCCAGAAATTGCTGCAGAGGAGTGCAGCAGCAATTTGTTTGTTAGTTCTGACCAGATGGAATCCTATATATTACATGATCAACTGGCTGCAAGGAAAAGGCAATCTACCAGTATGTGGTGGAACGTGGTACATAAGGAGAGGTTAACATCAGCACCAGACAGTGGTGACTAGAGATTTACAAAAAAAAAAAACTTCCACTAGTGGAATTTCCATGGAAATTTGGAAATCCATTTCAAAATGTTCACGGAAATTCCACCTGCCATGCATCCTACAGTCGTCTAGAATAGCAGTACCAAATTACCCCTTCCCCATGGGGTCCCCGATTGCCACTCAATGTATAATCTAACCATATTTTACTCACATTGATAAATAACTTAATCTAATGGAGGTATACAGTACTGTACACCAAGGCACACAGTTTTATAATGCATAGAATAGATAATTTTATGGTAACCCGTAGGATTGCAATTGGTCCAGTTTTGTAGCATGGTCAATAGGGATGCCCTTCTAATAAATACTGTGTACATTTCTTGGTAGGAAAAAAAACAGCCCCACCCTCTTCCCCAGCCCAAAACCCAGTATAATCATGTTTCCCTCATTCCCCCACCCTCTAGCAGCAGCAGCCCAATCCCACCTTCCTCCCCTTGAGCACCCACAATTTCTTATAATTATCACCATAACGAAATAAAACCCCTGATGGGTGACCACTGCAACCCACCCACCTCCATAGCCGGCCATCATCTTGTAAGATGACCATAGTGCTTATAATACTCTGTCCCCACCCATCCTTATCCTAGCAGCACCCGACTCCCACCATCCTGCCCCACCCTGGCATTTAATTCTCCTTATGAAAAGACAATTGGCACAGCCCTCCCTCTTCCACTGCCGACCACCATCAAATGAATGAAAGCACTCGTGCACTTGCATCGTAAAATCAGCAGATCATGTGACACCAGGTAAACTTTTTTTTTATTTATTTTTTTTTTTGTGAGCAGTGGAACAGGGAGAAAATTCATCCAACCCATTTGGAAGATTTCTGATCCACCACAGGTGAAAGGTTGGAAACCTCTGCAAAAGTTGTGACATTCCACAGAAGTTCCACTAAGGCGGAAATCACAACTTTTGCCCACCTCTAGTGGTGACTCATGATAACCTTGTGCTGTGTGCTTAAGCTCTTTCAGGAGGTGATCCATTTAGAGATGTGAATACTGCTGGTCTAAGCCAAGTACTGCCACTGACTGACATCATAAAACTCCGACTTGTCCAGATGAAGCCCTCTTTTTTTACATAGCTTTTTAATTTTCAAGCTGCCACCTACAGTATTCTTCATCTTTAGGTATTTCTGCTGGCAACCCCTCATCCTCATCTATCATTCTCTCCCCATTTTAGCCAGTGGGAATCCATACTGGACAGAATCTGAAGGTTCTGGCAACCATCATTTAGATGGCTTGAGGAACACAGGTCTTTTCTTCTCAGGTTTTCTCCTGGAGCCCTACCCATCTTCTGTATGGTTCCCGGAACAGTCCATACAGACCTTGTGAGCATGCAGTGTCACCCTCTGGAGGTGGCAAGCCCACTGGCCCACCTCAGTGGTCCTTATAGCTGCAGAGCATTTGCATCATCCTTCCTTGCTTGAAGCACTGCCATATGACAGCAGCAGCCCTCCACTCCAGCCACCTAATATAGTTCCTGACTGCTCCCAAACCAAGGACACCAGCATGAAAGTAAGCACACTACCCATTAGGCCACAGGGTGGCCCATGAGTTCTGTTTCTGAAGAGAAGAATGATGCTTGTGCTGTATCCCTTGCAGACAAACTAAGGGACATGTTAATAAATGACTATCACATTAGCAGAATGTGGATGTGGACTGCCAAACACTAGAGGCTATGACTGAGCAAAATTAGCAAATTCTGATTTTGCTGGGTTTCTTTTTTTTTTGCAAAATTCTGCAACATTCATCAAATTCTGTGAAATTTTGAGGAATTTTCCAAACTTCTTTAATTGGTTATAACATGGTTAGCCTAGCAAGAGATCTGAAACAAGGCATGCATACTATTTGGATGAGGCCCTAAAAGGATGCCATGGTTGATGACATTTGAATGAGAGGCAGGATAGTTATAGGGGCTCAAAGTCCTGCAATTTCTTATTAATGTGAAAATTTTAGAAAATATTTCTATGCTTATAACTTTGCCACCTTTGGAGATAGATAACTGAAAATGTCTATGCATACTGCCTTCGAAGAGTTTTAAAACCTGTCAAATAGAGAGGTAGTTGGTTACATATATTGTAAGTCAAAGGAGTTCAAAATTTCATGATTAAATTCTTTATTAAACTGTGTGAAAATTTTCAAAATATTTGGCAGTTTATAGCTCCACAGCTATTGCAGGTATACACTCAAGATTTGATATACTCGTACATACCGACGTAAATATGTCCTGGAATCAAATTAATCTGGATAGATGTGGTTTAGTAGCTACACATTTAATGTGGATACTTTAGAAATTTCTAACTGGCAAAATTTGCTCAAAAATTAATTGACACATAATAGATAATGGCACTAGAATTCCACTTGTGGGCCCACATATTCAAAGGGGATACATGGCCCAAAATGGAGATGCTCAGTGCATCCCAAAAAATGCATGGAAGCATGATATTCGAAAGGGGGAGATGCGTCACGCAATTCCAAATGTGGGATCATGCAGAAATAATGTATGGAGTGCAAAAAAAGGTAGTGGGCTCCTGAATATGCTGCACAAGTGTATATTTAGCCAGAATGTGCAGCGCATGTGTCATGTATTAAAAAACTGTGCCACACAAAATTAGGTATGTAAGGGAATAGCCTAAATCAGCCAGCCACCCACAGGCAGACTGCAGAACTGCAGACAGGTGACCCTGAGACAGTCCTCAGAGGTGCATCACGATGTGTTCCAGGAACCCACACACAGCAGTCATGCCAGGATGGTAGTGCCCAAGGACACAGCCACACTGTGCCAGTTTTCCAGACACATGCTGGGTGCCACTGGGTGACACTTCTGGCACCACCCAGTCAGCCACCCCCCTCACCACACCCAGGTCAGGGACACCCAGCTGCCAAATGCTAGTCAGACACACCCCCAGCATACCAATTGAGCAGACAGCTACAATGCAGCACATGTACCAGGTGCCATGGTCTGCACCCATGTGGCCATCAGAGTGCCACCTGGTGGAGGCATGTGCCTATGGTGGTGTCTGGGACAACGGTGAGCAGGGTACATGGCAGTAATGATGGCAGCATGGCATGGGTCAGGGAGAGCCCAATGGCACATACCCATGGTGGAACCTCATAGGTGCACACAGCACACCCTTGCCAGACCCACGTCACCAGAAACCACATACCTGTAACTGATGCCATCCCTGCAGTGTGACAATGCCACAGAGGTCCTGGGTTTGGATCACTGTGGTGTACTGGTAGTGGACAGTGCACAACAGTGAGCAGCATGGGGCAGGGGTGGCACCAGCTGCAGCCTGGAGGAGGCAGGGGCATAACCTGAAGACACCGGACTCTTCCAGTGTTGACTGCAGTCACCTAGGGCATGGACATGACATGGGTAGTAGCACTGCTAACTTCTCAACTGTCACTCAGCATGGGGTACAGCACTCATGTTATCACTCAGACACTCTCTGACCCACATAGAGTGGGTGACATTACACACCAACCACTGGGACTGTTATGAAGAATTGTATGATAATATGTGATGCTAGTTATCAGCACACTGTCGCAACATTGGTGCACTCATTTCCAGTCTTCCAGGCTTACACTGTCATGTTTGCTGCTGTGTCACACATTCTGACCAGTTGTCACACACCTTGGCACACATTTAGGTGCTAAGGGATTGGGGGTATGTAGCACTGTACTCAGGCCAATGCAGTCCAACCACAAACATCCATGCATTCCACCTGTCTGTTAGGCTGCAGTACCTCCTGATCACCTTTGTGGAGTGGTGGTGCTGCCCTGTAATGCTGGAACTGTGCATGTCAATGGTATGCAAATGACCGGAATACATTCCAGTAATGAGATGCAAATGTGCTGCTTGGGCACTGACTGTGCAATAAGGCAGTTTGCATATCCTGGCTGAATATGGCAAATCTGCATGCCACACAAGTGGCTTTGCATCATGCACCTCCATATGCTTTACACTGGGCTCTGGGCACCTGCATCTCCCACTGCATGATCGTGCACGTTTGTGCCGGTGCAGTTGAATTGTGCAGCACAAGCACTTGCATGATGCAATCTGTCACTTTTGAATATGGGGCCCATGTAATTCAACTTTCACAAAGTATTTATCACCACTGAATCACCTTACCTGCACTAGCATCATGGCCCTGCAATGCCCCACTAACACTCCTGTGGCAGTGAAGCCCACCATCATGCTCCATTATGACTAAAGATACCCAGATACTTCTGTCACAATGACCTAAGTAATAACTAACATAGACTTTGACAGCAGACCACTTGGCCCATTCAGTCTTCCCGTTTCTCCCTACCTACAATATTATTGCAGATGTTGCCCGTTCTACAGCTCTTTCTTCCTTCACCCTTCCTTTCCACTGTGATTCCCTTGTGCTTATGCATTGCAATCTTGAACCTCACCACTGTTATTGCACCAACACCTATGCTGGAAGGCTGTTTCAGGAATCTACCACTCTTTCTGTGAAAAAGTACTTTCTCACATCTCTCCTGAATCTACCCCCATCCAGGTTCATAGCATATCCTCTTGCTCACGAGCACTTTTTCTTCTGAAAAATACTTCCTAGTTGTACCTCATTTACCCCTCGAGGTATTTAAAGGTCTCCACCCTATCTCCCCTCCATCCTTTGTTCCAGGGTGCACATTTTGAGGTCCTGTAGTCTCTCTGCATAGGACTTTTGATGCAGACCCTGCATCATTTTAGTTGTCCTCCTCTGGATCTCCTCCACTCTGTCTATGTCCTTCTGGAGATGTGGTCTCCAGAACTGAACACAGTACTCTAGTTGTGGTCTTACCAGCGATCTATACAGAGGCAACATCAGCCCCCTCTTTCTGCTGGTGATACCCCTCCCTATGCACCCCAGCATCCCACTAGCCCTCCCTAGTACCTTGTCGCACTGCCTGGCCACCTTTAGGTCATCCAACATGATTAACCCCAGGTCTTTTTCCTGCTTGGTAGTCGTCAACACCACTCCACCCATTTTGTACTCCATCCTAGGTTTCTGTGCTCTATATGCATTATTTTTCACTGTTTTGCATTGAAACCCAGCTGCCATACCCTTGACCACTCCTCTAGTTTTTGCAGGTCTCTGCATATCCTTTCCACCACCCCCCTGCAGTGTCCTCCCTATTGCAGATTTACTACTAGTTGTAATGTTTGGCATCACTTGATGCCATTGTTTTCAAATGGTAAAAATATACATTGTTATCTACAGGTTTGCTAAAGAGTTAGCAGGTGGCATTATACAGAAACAATGCTGCTTGTGCTTCCACAAGTCATTTAGTTAGTGAACTATTGTGGTTATCTGGCATATTACAAGAAGACAGGCTAACACACAATCATGTCCTTGACTATTCTTCATGGTTCATCACTCAAGATAGTGGCCTGACAATTGGCACCACTATATTTTTACTATGGGGCTTCTTATGAATGCTACCTTATTGCCATGTTATCCAGCCTTTACCTTTCTCAACAATGACAATTCAAGTGTATAGCTGGGTAAAATGTATGGGCATGGCTTCGACAAAAGTATCACAAAACTCCACATTTTCACAAAAGCTCATGAAATTCAACTTTAATTACTGATGTTAATTTGGAATCTTTGGCTGCTTATACCTTGGCCAGCTTTTGAGCAAGAGATTAGAGGGTTGACACACACACAGCCTCTCTTTTTCCATATTGCTTTTTTCTCCCAGTCAACAGCTCATCACTCATGGTTATGCTCTGGTCACAGGGATGCAGTATACAGTATGCTGATCAAGCTGAACTCAACCATTATTCCGATAGCTACCAGGTTTTCTCTCACATTATTTTCCCTCCCAACTCTCCTGGTGGGTGCAGTGCCTCTGTTAGCCTCGGACAGCTTCCCCTGCAGCAAGAACAAGCTCCATAGCCTAGCCACAGGGGTTGTCGTGTTGGTGAAACCTGCCACCAGCCATCCCCAGCTGAGATGCACTGCTACATGGCAGCTGTATCAGCCATGGTCTGCCTCCAGATGTGACTTCTCAGGGTTGCTTCTGAACACAGGTCATCAGCATGGCACTGCAACACTCTGCTGCTGGGCCATGAGGGCAGCCTCAAAGCCTGATATTTAAGGCCAACGATCCTAACAAAATTGGTGACATTCCATTCTCCAGTTTTAAAGTTATAGGGGCTTAAAATTCCTCAGCTTACATAACTGCAAAATGTCATTTTAAAATTTCTGAAAGTTTGGAGGCTTTCCACTCAGTTACTTTTAAAGACAGAGGTTTGCATCTTGGTGCACTTCTGTACTGACCTTAGTAATCATACCAAATGTTGTGCAATTGGGACATATGATTTTTAATTTATATGGAAATAACAGAAATTTTGGCAACATTTCATTACATTTTTACAGACATGTTGCAAAATTTTGCAGAAGTAAAATCAGAATTTTGCCAGAATTTGGCCAATGGAAGACAACTTTGCCTTGCTATACTACAGGCTGTTTTTTTTTTTTTTTGAAACAGTGGACATAGATGCAGTTGAATTCTATGCGCATGTATTTTAAAATTTGCATCAGAAATTTCACCTGAATTTAAAAGGATGCATCCTTTTGCAAAAAAAAGTCACAATTAACAAATTAGACAAATTACAATGTCACACGCTCTACCTGGGTTCATTTAATAGTTTTAACAAGATTTGATAATTCTTATATTAAATACTATTGGTGGGGAGGGGAGGCTGCAGGTTGTCATCCATATATAATCTACTCTCAGACTCCAGTGACCCTCTCCCCATAGTGCTGTCCAAAACAAGCCTGCAGTTCCTTATAACCTTTACTTTATTTCCTTTTTCTTGAGTCTTGCTGATAAACAGAGTAGATAGGATTTCAAAAACTGAAAGCCCAAGTATTGGTACATGCTTTGTAATGAAGACTAGTATCCATGGCCAACTGAGTTAAGGCATATTTGGTCAAAATTATTGAATCCAAATGAAGGTCTAGGCCTTCAGGTTATGGCTTTGGCTACTTGTCTGCCTTAGATGAAATTGGAGTTTTTGTGTTTTTTTTTTTTACAGTTAATTATTTTTGTTAGAAGTCTGGAAGCAAGATGAAGTATGTATTACAGTCTAGAATGTACATACAGACACTGATAGCAATTGTACACTTATTGCAGTGCAGACAACTATACAGCACAGGTAATGACTGGAGGAAATTTGAATGTCAAGGAAGCTTTGATACCTTAATCAAGAGTAAGAAGGAATATCACGTAGCCCTTCTGGCTACTTATATTAATCAGGTTACTTATATTAAACCATATACTACCATCCAGCCAATAAAAGGTTGTGGTGTGAGGGGGTGGGATGGTGGGGGGCACCCACCCATGCCATCCAGACTGCCATACTGGTGGGGCCGTGACAAGGCCAGGAGAAACTGCCACCATTACTGAGGCAAGAGAGGGAGGAGAGGGTAAGAAATGTGAGGGAAGGGGCCCCTTCTGTCCTCAGATCTGGTGAAGGATCAGTGGTGTAAAAAGGTGATGATAGCAAAGGGGCTAATATATTCTGATGGTTGACCCATATTTAAGCACAGTCAAAATTCGTACAGTCAAATAGTGCACTGTGCAGAGACCCCCAAAAGCGCACTCTCAAAAATGTTGCTAAAATTAAATAAACAAGGTTGCAATACCAATAGTGCATGATCTTGTTCTGGATGAGGAGACTTCTGCTATATGGGCAAGCTGTATGAACTAGTTTACAGAGTCTAGACCATTGCTCATGTGTTAACGATATTTGTAATGACTGCTTCCATTTATGTTTGGCCTTAAGGGATGGGCGAGTTAGTTCATCTATCATTGCCATATATATTTCCCCAGCTTTCTGTTTCTGAGCAGCTGCTCAGGTTAAGGCTAACCAAGGTGTACTCTGGGGGATTCAAAATAGGCCCTTCCTTTAAAAAAATGGCCATCCCAGTATGAATCTGAAGGTACCTCCAAAAATCCATGTGGACCAAATTGTAGTGTTTTTAGAAGTCCTCAAAAAGTATACAAGTGGAGGAACTGAGGCATTAACATGTCTGCAACTCATACTATGCAGTGTGTTTCCCATATTCTCCTCTGAAACCTTCTCCAGAGGGCACACAGGGGGTTGTATCAGAGTATAGCCAAGGTTCTAGGGTTCAAGGAGGAATTTATCGAGGTCCCTACTTTTTTCCATGTCAACAGGAAGGAGGCAATGGTAGGCCCTCTCTTTGGAGATTTGGGATCAGGTGAGTATAAGTATACAGATGGTGCTATGTCATTTTGGAGTGCTTTCTCTAAAGCAAGCTACTGTATGGGGGAGACCAGTATCTGGGGGTTAGAGCCATTGAAATTTCTGGGCTTCTCTAAACATCACATAAGCATAAAACCATGGCAACCTCAAGACTCATTTCCCCTAGTGGACCTTCAACTTGGATCTACTATAGTAAGTGGGCATCCCCTCCCAAAGGAAATCTCCTAACATGGTATCCATTTTAGAGAACCAATGCTTGGGGATATCCACCACTAGGTGTGCAAGACAGTGGAGGTGTTTAGGTGCTGTGCCCATTTTATCACTGAAATCTTGCCAGCTAAACAGAGATGCAGGGGCCTCCATCTATCACGATCATCTCTTTATTTATTTTTTTTTAGTTTTTTTTAATTAGGGGTGACAGGTTGCCCAAAATAACCTCTGACATACTTTACTTGGGTGCATCTAGATCAACAAGGTTTCAATACCTTTGGATGACCATTTCAGTCCTTACCATGCCACTATGTCTGAGGTGTAGTGCACATTAAGTGGCAGGACTGCCATGTTATTGGGGTTAGTTCTAACCCAAAGATCTCCTGGAAGACTTTCAGCAACTTAAGGGGGGGTGCTGATAGGCATCTCTTAGCAGCACAATCACCTGTATAGTTTGTTCCAACATTTCAAAGCACCCACCTGTATGGCCCCAAGTGCTGAATGGTGTCTGAGAGCCACTGTCAGAGGCTCTATGGAGAACACAAATAACGGGTGCAATAGGAGACAGCCTTGGTGTGTACCCCTCTCTGAGGGGAGGGGGGATGACAGGACAGAGTCAGTGAGAACTCCTGCTGCAGATTGAGTGTATAATGTTTGGACCCAGCTCCCGAACATAGTACCAAAACTCATTTTTGTCATGATCATTCATGGATACCTCCACTCCGCTGAATCAAAAGCTGTTTGAAATCATTCACTACATCTGCAGCCAGAGTGGAGGCAGAGATGGCAACTGACATTACAGACAAAAGGGAGCTAAGGTGGTCGATGTTGACATTGTCCTTTACAAAACCAACCTGGGAGGCATGATTCAAGGAAGGGAGCATGAGTTCAAGTCTGTAGGCTAGTGTTTTCTCCAGAATATTGGCATCTGAAGTAATAATCAGCAATATGGGTCTGTAACTAGCTGCCAGAGATGCATCCTTACTCTCCTAAGGGACAACTGTGATATTAGTTTCCCTCCTTGAGAGGGGAGAAGGGAGTGCTGGTGAGCTTCAGAGTAAGAAGATACAGTACAGGGAAGAAATTGTCCTGCAGAAGTTAACAGAAGCCCCTCAGGAAGGCATCACTCCCATTTATGGTAGCAGAGGTTAAAGATTACAACCTTCACTTCCAGATCAGAGAGCAGAACTTAACATAGAAACATAGAATTTGACGGCAGATAAGGACGCTTGGCCCACCTAGTCTGCCCATTTCCCTACCTAATGCATAGGCTACAGACCGTAATTAACCAACAGCCTATTTCCTCCTACCCCCCCACTAGAATTGCCTTACGTCTGTCCCATGCATTCTTGAATTCCTCCACTGTTTTTGAGTCCACTATCTCCTCAGGACGGCTGTTCCATGTATCTACAACCCTCTCCGCGAAAAAATACTTCCTCACATTACCTTTGAGCCATCCCCCCTCTATCTTCAAATTGTGCCCCCTTGTCTTGCACATCTCTTTTTCTGAAAGATGCTACCATCTTGGACTCTGTTAATTCCCATGATGTACTTGAAAGTTTCTATCATGTCCCCCTCTCCCTCCTCTCCTCGAGTGTATACATATTAAGCTTCTTTAATCTCTCTCTTCATATGTCTTCTGGTGCAGACCCTGCACCATTTTAGTTGCCCTCTTCTGGACCACCTCCATCCTGTCTATGTCCTTGCAGAGATGGGGTTTCCAGAACTGGACGCTGAACTCCAGATGAGTTCTCACCAACTGTCTGTACAAAGGGATAACAACTTCCTGTTTTCTACTGGTGATGCCTCTCCCTATGCATCCCAATATCCCACCAGCTCTTCTTATTGCCTTCTCACATTGCTTGCCCATCTTAAGGTTATCTGTTATGACTACCCCAGGTCCCTTTTCATTTCTGAAGTTCTTATTATCTCACCCCCCATTGTGCACTCTTCGTCTGGATTTTTGTTTCCCAGGTGCATTACTTTGCACTTCTTTGCATTGAATCTAAGCTGCCATATATTTGACCATTCCTCCTTGCCAAGTCCCTTTGCATCCAGTCCACCACACCTTCTGTATCAACCCTGTTGCAGACCTTTGTGCCATCTGCAAAGAGACATACTTTTCTTTCCGGTCCCTCTGCAATGTCACTTATAAAGACATTAAAGAGGACTGGTCCCAGTACTGAACCCTGTGGTACCCCACTAGTAACCCCCCTTTCTTCAGAGTAAACTCTGTTTACTATTACCCTCTATATCCAGTTGTCCAGCCAATTTTTAACCCAGGCTACCACCTTGGGACCCACTCGAAGGCTGGCTAACTTGTATATTAATCTTTGTGTGGGACTGTGTCAAATGCCTTGCTGAAGTCTAGGTAGGCCATGTCCACTGCCCCTCCTTGGTCTACCACATTGGTCACCCAGTCAAAGAAATCTATTAGATTCATCTGACATGACCTTCCCACTATGAATCCATGCTGCCTTGGGTCCTGTGCCGCACTGGCCTCTAGGAACTCAACAATTCTTTCCTTTAGAAGTGATTCCATCATTTTCCCTACCACTGATGTCAAATTAACAGGTCTATAGTTTTCTGCCTCTGTCTTGGTCCCACTTTTGTGAAGGGAAAAATGTCTGCCCTCCTCCAGTCCTCCGGTACTACACCATCCCCGCATGATTTTTTAAAAAGGGAGGTCAGTGGTGTCACTAATTCTACCCTTAGTTCTTTTAGAATTATTGGGTGAATCCCGTCAGGCCCCATTGCTTTGTCCACCTTCAGTTTTAAGATTTTTTTCAGGACCCTTTCTTCTGTGAATGGACTGGTATCAACCTCCCTATCCAGAGTGCTTCTAGTCTTTGAATTAGGTACCTCCCCCTCCTTTTCTTTTGTGAATAGTGAGCAGAAGTATTCATTCAGCATCCCTGCTTTTCACTGTCATCCTCTGCCCACCATCCCTTCCCTTTAGTAAGCCTCACTATCCCTTCCTTCATCTTTCTTCACTCCCTAATGTACCTATAAAAGGTTTTATCCCCCTTCTTAACTGAGTTGGCTATCTTTTCCTCAGGGCTTTTGCTATTCTGACTGCCTTCCCCACTTTCTTCTGCTTTAACTGGTACAGTTCTCTGTCCTGTTCCTTCTGTGTTTCCTTATACTTCCTGAATGATACTTTTTTCTCCTTAACCTTCCCCGCCACCTCTTTTGAGAACCATAGTGTTTTTTTCCTTCATTTTGCTTTGTTGATTTGCTTCACACAAAGGCTGGTTGCCTCTGTGATGGCTGTTTTGATTTTTCCCCATTGTTCCTCCACCCCTCCTTCTTGCCAGTTTGCTAGCGCTTTTCTGAGGCACTGTCCCATTTTCCCAAAGTCAGCCCTCCTAAAGTCCAACACTCTTGCTTTTGTATGGCTCAACTCTAGTTGTGTTTATTGTGAACCACACTGTTTTGTGGTCACTTGTTCCCAGATGGCTACCCACTTCTACAGCGGAGATCCTTTCTCCATCCCCATTTGACAGTACCAGTTCTATGATTGCTCCCTCCTTAGTGGGTTCCAACACTAGCTGTCTGAGGCATGGCCCCTGCAGGACATCGAGAATAAACCTGCTTTTTGATGTGGCTACAGCCAGGGTGCTCCAGCTAACGTTTGGCATGTTCAGGTCCCCCATCAACAATAACTCCCCTTTTTCTGCCATTCTAAGGATGCCTTCTATAATTTCCTTGTCCATTGTCTCCCCCTGAGATGGGCGTCTATATACCACCCCTGTGCAAATTGTGGTGCCATATCATGTTTCCAGGGTAACCCACAGTGCCTCCTCTACTCCCTGTTTACCCTTCAGTTCCATTGCTTTTATCCCTTCCCTTACATAGAGAGCTACTTCTCCTCCTCTTTTACCCTCCCTGTCCCTCCTGTATGTTGTGTATCCTGGTATGCTGACATCCCAGTCATGGTTCTCAGTGTACCATGTTTCTGTGATTGCCACGATATCCAGATGTCCCTGTTCAGTGAAGGCTACTAGCTCAGGGAGCTTGTTACACAGACTATGGGCATTGGTACTCATCACCCTCCATTTGTTGATGGCCTTACCCCTTTTAGCCCCATCCCTGTCCTTACTACCTTTTTCTGCATTTACCCCTATCTTGCTCCCCATTAACTTCTCTACCTTGGTGTTTACCTCTCTAACTACTGTGTTTTGTGGGGGAGGCTGGGTTTTCCCTGCTTCTTTTTAGTGCCTCCACCTTGGCTAGTTTAAATGCTTGCCAATGAAACATTTAAACCTATCACCTAGGATTCTGGTTCCCCTCCTGGACAGATGCAGACCATCATGCCAACATAGGCCTGTATCCCTCCAGGTGGACCTCCAATCCCCAACAAAGCCAAAACCCTGAGCTCTGCACCAGTTTTCCATCCATTCATTGAATCCCATGGTGTGGAGTACTCTAGTATTACCCTTTCCATAGACAGGCAGCACCTCTGAGAAAGTTACTGTATGTGCTACCTGTCTATGGCCCCTCCCCAACTCTTCAAATTCCTCTTGTGCTGCTGTGACCCAATTTATAGCCAGGTCATTTGTCCCTAGGTGGACAATGATATCCAGCTCCATCCCTCGTGCAGCTGCTCTTGCGATCCTGAGGATTTGCTCCCTGTCCCTCCAAGCCGTGGCCCCAGGCAGGCACCTTACCTCCCTCTTCCCTTCGTTCCCCAGATCTACCCCCTAATAATTGAGTACCCCACCAGGAGTTGTTTCTTTCCCCTGTGGGATCCCATGCCACCCTCCTGTGGGACTCCTTTGTGGAGGTTCCCAGCATCCTGTTTGGTCTCCACTGCTGGTTTCTCCGTTGAGGATCCACTCTCCACCAAAAGAGCATATGAATTGTGGAGAGGTACAGCTGGAGGAATGTGCATCTGTTCCACCACCCTCTCCTTGCCTGATCCCACCTTGGTCCAACTGCTCCTCTTTCTTGGCAACCTCTGAGGTAGTGGCAGTGGCCCTGGTGGTCCTTGGATAGGAGAGGAGGTTTCACAAATTCTAGCTAAATCAGCCCAGAGACGAGCAACCTCCTCCCTCAGACCAGAGAGGTGCTTACAAATAGGGCAGCATTGCAGCCTCCAGAAAGTCTCCCGGAAGACTGCTGCCTCACAGCCAGTGCATTGCACTACTCCCCACATGTCTGTCTTCTTTCCTGATTCTCTTGCGTTAAGCCTTTTTTTTTTGGTTGTATATAGCTATTGAGTGTGCTATTACATTCAATGCAGTGTGCTGTGCTGGTAAGAAAGCATGCTGTATGCACCTTCCCCCTTGAGGAAATGATGTCACAACCCCTGTTATAAAGGAAGTGACACCTGGGGGGGATGTGGGTAAGGGTGGGTTTGGGCCCAAGCTGTGCCCCCAGGAACAATCAGCTACAAGCTCTGACCCACCACTAGCTTCCATGCCCTGTTTCTGGGTGTCACTCAAGTCTTTGAATGGGGAGCCTATTGAGAAAGGATTGTAGTTTTGCCTAATTTAGTTGGCCCTTGGAACTATAAAGTTCATGGCAGAAGGCATGCATGACCTGATTGATCTAATCATGCTTTGTCCGGAGAGAGCCTCTCTTGTCCTGCAGGCCTTGGATATGTCTCTCTACCTACTGTTTATGCAGCCAGTAGGTCAACAACTTACCTGCTTTCAGCCCCAGCACAATATGTGTGTCTTAGCTGAAGAACAGCCATCTCAGCCTTCCTAGATGCTAATGTATTAGGTTGTTGCCAAAGACTTCTGATCTCCCTCAGCAAGATGGAATTCACAATTTGGTGACTATACAATTTATATTATTTTACTTAGCTAGAAGCCAGGTTTCCAGTGCTTTCTGTTCAGCCCATATTTTCCTTCTGCCAGAAGCAGCTTATCCTATTATGCGGCCACGCAAGGTGGCTTTAAATTCCACCCACACTGTAGCTATAGTGGTATCCTCGTGTCATTTATGTGACAACTTCCTCTTTAAGCCCAAGGCATAAGAACTTGTCTTGGCAACAGTAAGGGGTACGATACAGCTTCCATGAGGCTGATCTGTGAGCAACAGGTCCCACAAGGAAGACAGTTCTGTCAGGACGTGGCCAGAGAGATAGACAGGGGGTTATGTGGGAGGACACTGCAACTTGGGAAGCACTGGGGAATATCAAGCACAGGTCAGTCTGACGTGAGGTGCACTATGTGGGGGAGAAGCAGGAGTAATACTGCTCTTGGGGATGTTGCAGATGCCAAATGTCCGTCAGGGAGAACAGAGTCATCATATCTTTCAGAGCCACAAGGGCCTTCAGATGTGATTCAGGGTTAGCAGTGTTCCTAGCCACAGTGACTTCCAGGGCAATATTAAAGTCACCCCCTATCAGAATTCGCATAAAATAGAAACATAGACGTTGATGGCAGATAAGGACTGCAGGGCTCATCCAGTCTGCCCATTACTTTTTCTACCTTATAAATGTGCCATCAGACATTGCTCTGTCAATGCCTATTTATTCATACTCATCTGTATTGCTCCCTTATGCCTATCCCATACCTGTTTGAAGCCCTGCACTGTATTAATATCCACCATCTCCTGGGGTAGGCCATTCCATGCATCCACCACCCTTTCTGTGAAAAAGAACTTCCTCACATTACCCCTTAATTGGCCTCTCTCTAATCTCATGCTGTGTCCTCTTGTCCTGCTATTTTTCTTATATTGAAACATGTTAGACTCTTTCTACTTGTTAATGCCCTTAAGGTGTTTGAATGTTTTGATCGTATCACCTCTCTCCCTCCTTTGTTCTAGGGTATACATATTGAGCTCCGTTAATCTTATTTATTTATTTATTAGCTTTTGGTTACCAGGTAAGTGCGTTAGGCAAAAGACTTGCCTATTTTCAAGCATGACACAGGAGTGTACAACAATGCAGTAGTCAAAATACAGAGGACAAGTCAGGCATTAGCACAGAAATCCAGGATCACCACGCAGGGTGGACTAACAAAGGTACAGAGTAAAAACACCCATGTGTAGGTGGGTAACAACAAAACATCCAGGAGATTACATAGAGATAAGTATGAGTACATAACAATGTTAGACTTAGGATGAGCACTTTTTTGATGCAGTCCCTGCACCATTTTGGTTGCCCTTCTCTGGACTGCCTCAATTTGGTTAATGTCCTTGTGAAGGTGTGGCCTCCAGTACTGCACGCAGTACTCCTGATGGGGCCCAACCAGTGTCTTGTAGAGGGGTCCTAAAAGTTCGATACAGTATGGCTAATCTCAGTAAAGAGGTAAGGGTCATCAGAGTTGTGACCAAATATATTCGCCAGAAGCAAGGGACCTTCCAGGTTGTCAAATTTTGCCACAACCCATCTGCCACTAGCATTTAGGACACTGTGTGCAACTTTCCATTGTAGTTGTTTGTGCACCATGATGGAGACCCCCCCCTTGGAGGAGGAAGCACATCAGAGTTGGCCTCCACAGTGCGACTCATTCCTTGCCCAGCTTGGTTACGTCTTCATTATTAAGCTTAGTCTCTTGTAATAGCCCTATCCATTCTTTCATGGATTTTAATTTAGTGAGAATTTGCTTCCTTTTAATGTGTCAATTCAGACCATTAACATTTCATGTAATACAGATTAGGGATGTCATGGGGGTTTACAATCAAAGAAGGTAATGATAAGCTAATGAACCCACAGTAATCACTAGTGTCGATACGAAGGATGACCCTTTTGAATTCCCCACCCGGTTCATAGTCTAACAGTAAGTGTAACAGTTTATCTGCATTTTAGCAAGCTAGAGGCAAATGTTATTGTGCAATTATGTTGAGAAAAAAACAGATAATTAGGACACACAGAACCATAGCGAATGGGGAAAAATAGCAAGTTAATATTGAATAGGTCCACATATAGTTCTGGTAGGATAACCATCTACAGTATGTCCATTCAGGTAACAGTGACCAAAGGCTAGAAAGTCTCCCAGGCCATATCCCGTACAGACGGGGTGTCAGACAAAGTGATTATCTAGGCTGGGAACCAGCAAATAGAACACTGTTGGGTGAAGCAATACTCATAGAGAATCCCTTCTAATTTTAATGGCTTCTTAAAAAGGAGCTAAGTGGTGGTGTTCCAGCTTGAGCCCCTGGGATGAGAGAGGAAATGCAGCCTGACAGTAGTATGAAGGGCAAGACAGCCAAGGGGACTGGAGAGGGGAGAGGGAGAGGAAATTCCAAATGAAGTGTAGAAGAAAAGGCCTGAGCCTCAGCATTGTAGTACCTTTAGTGGGTAGGAATGGGTGGGGGCAAATGAACCTATTATAGACATCTGAAGCATGTCAGGATATGTCTAGCAAGTATATGCCTTAGAACTGAGATAATGCATCTCTCCAGGATTTGTTCTGAGACTGTGAGCAGCCCACTTTGAACAGCAATGGGAGGAGAAGGTGGGGATGAACAGGGTGAAGAGACTGATTCTCAGGTTATAGTCCTTTGCTCCATCAGCCAGCCCTAGTGCAAGGCCTCTGTATGGAAGGAAGGAGAAACTAAGATGGTTTCAGTAGTCTGATGCTGTGCACCCTGTTCTTAAGTCCCACCACCTCTCCCTATAATACACCCCACACCACCATGGTGGTTCACAGAAGGTCATATAACCATCCAGAGAGTTACTTTCATGTTCAGGTCCATATTTAACAGCAACAGGAAGATGGAGTTAACTCCTCATGAATGGGTGGTAACAGCAGAAAGCAGTCAGGAAGAGTATAGCCAAAGCCATCAAGCAGCAGAGTCCTGGCTACTGATGCAGTTCTGGGAGGGGGGGGGGAGTACAGGATATGACAAGGGTGAGTCTCTGAGGCTTGGTGACTTGTTTGTGGCTGCTCAAAACTAATAACAAAAGAAAGCTCCACACTTTTTAGTCCATGTAATAAACAATGTCTCCAAAGGGTGAGTTTAACCTTATAAACATTAATCAAAACAAGAACCGTGTGAAACATCAAATGCATATCAACAAATAACTTGTAATATTGCCTGTTGTTCATGTCCTCCTGCAATTGCAGTTCTTATCCCAAACATAAGGCCAACAAGACCAGTTGGAGAGGTAGGGGATCAAACCTCCACTCTGGTTAGTCTGGGGATCTGCAGGTCTGAGAGCAGAGAGGGGGCAAATATGTTGTATACAGTCTGGTAAGCAAGTTAGTGAAAGTTTTGTTGCCACCATGTATGCAGAAATAGAACCATAAGTGGCCATTTGAAGTGCATGAAACCCAGGGAGTGGTAGGATGGTATGAGCAGCCCAGCAACCAGAGCCTTAAACCTGGCTCTCACAGGAAATGTTGAGGGCTGTCCCTGGAAAGGTGGCCCTGTGGTCTGCAAATCCTGGGTTGCATTATTTTGAGGAAAAGAAGTCAGTAAAATTGCACTCACACTAATTTAGATACTCAGTAGGGGTGTTTTTTTGTGGGATTTGCTGAGGCTTCAAAGAGTCCTTGTGGGTTGACAGTTAGGGCTAGAGTTGTAGCATACTTTGCGGCATGGCAGCTCTTTCGGCCCAGGTTGGCACTGTGGATGGTTGGGCAGCTGAAGGAGCCAGCAATGTCTCTATGAGCACTTGAGGTGAGGGCTGCGGGATGTCCTTGTACGGTTATGGATCTGACGCTAACATGGACCTGATCTCCTATAAGCAGTTCTTCTTATGTTCACAGTGCATGCACGTGCAGCAAACATTTTGTTAGGAGAGTGGTTTTTGAGGGGTATTATACTGTCAGTCCAATGCAGAGTGGTCTGTTAGGTGCTCATCAGTGTCACACCAATCATCAGTCAGGCTGGTCATGACAGTGTTCTGGGTTGCTGGGCGTAAACTTTGTTTAGAAAATGGGAAAAGACAATTCTCTCATCTGATTGGCTGAGACACTTATTTAGGTGGGCATCTATCAGACAATAGATACCAACCAAATAAAAAGTCCCAGCTCAAGCCTGCCTGACAGCCAGCAAAGTATCTGTGTGCCCAGCACCCTGCTTCCTCATTGGCTGAAGCGCTGTGTACACAATGTCAAACTGCCATTTTTTTCCCTCCATAAGCGAGAAGCCCCACACCCCTTCACTCCTCCAAGCAGTGTACACAAACAATTTTAATTTAAAATCGCCACCATTTTTTGATCTTTCTAAGCGACAGGGAAGGACTGATTAGGCACACACGCACAACCCTGCGCACAACTCCAGTGCCCCATCCCCAAAATCTACCCTGATTAAAAAAGGGGAAAACACAGCAGGATAGAAGTGCTGTACATAAAACTGACTGGTGGCAAGGTTACTGGGGTGAGACGTTCAGATCACCTGCAGTATGACCCTGATCAATAGTTTGCCATCTGTGTCTCCACTACCTAGTATGGTACCCTACTTAAATAATCACCCATCTTACAGATAGCAAATGCAGCAGTATCTGCTGTATTTTGGGGCTCCTCCATTTCTCTTAGTTTCCACACACCACATTGAGTTGGCGCTCTCTCCACACACTGCTCCTCTTCACACTTCCTCCAAAAAAAGAAAACTGTAATAACGCAGTCCCGTTCCACAGGACGGGCAGCGAGGACCGGGAAACTGTAAAATTAAACAAAGTAGTTACTTCCGATCCCCAGACCAGATAGCGGGGATCAGAAGTTCTCCATAGAAACCCTACGATTCTGGTCCCCAGAGTAGGCAGCCAGACTGAAATAAAAAAAAAAGTAATTGCTGCACATAATGATTTGGTTCCAGTCCTCAGGGTAGGCAGTGAGGACTGGGAAACTGTAAACAAAATAAAAAAGAAAGCAGTACAGACAGTGAGCAATGAGGCATGCAATGGTACAAAATAGCTCCCCCTACTGATAACTAGTGGACAAACTGCTGCAAGCATAAGAGGGACTACTTTAACAAAAAGGACTTAAAATGAAATTGTAGTCATTTTTTTATAGCATTACTTGTATTTTTTTTATCCTCTAAAAAAAGAAACATTTATCCCATTTTCTAAGCACAATAATACCTTCCAGGGTGGGCGGCATGGGCAATACCAGACCTTCTAGGGGCTATAAGGCCCTCCGCCTGCAGCGTCTGGCCTCATTACGTCCCAGGCAGTCCAGTATTATGCCATATCACCCACCCTGTTGGGTATTATTGCTTGCGTAGTTCAAAGGAGAGAGCCAACCCAATCATAGGTCAGCTGTTTCCTTTGATTTACATAACACCACCCAGCAAGCACAGCTGATCTGTCATGATAAGCCTGCAGAGGCCAAATTACACCCTGCAAAACAGAAAACCATCTATCAGTGTCTGTTGCTATTGCTGTCCTTATTGTCCCCCACCCAACCCATCGGCAGGCATACATGCAGTACATTACATTGCACACTGTGCACAAAGTCGAGAAGGAGGGGGCAACAAAGCGGCGCAAAAAAAAATGTATGATTTTTTTTTTTAAACTATTATGCTAGCCAGTCTGCTGATATGCAGTTTAACTGCAGCAGTTAATGTGCTTTTGAACTCAGGATTGTGTGAGTGACTACCTGCCGCCTCTTGTCTCATCTTGCTGATCATGCAATGCTGGGCTGTAAGATCTCAGATGCTGTTCTTTGTAGCTTACTTTTTATGTTGGCTTGCTGTGCTTGCGTGCAAGTCAACATCTTGCGGTAGTGCAGATTTGGAGGTGTGGCCGCTGTAGGGGTGAATGCAGGGCATGCATCAGCAGGTGAGTCCCTCATTCCCCAATCAGCCTGCGTGCCCCATGCATGTTAATGTGGTGAGCGCATCTAAGGAAAGGTCCACTGCAATCCGAGCAAAGCTCGTCAGACACAGCAGACCCTTCCTGCGTGCTTGCCACATGAGCAGCATGGCGGGAGGCCGCATGCCCAACGGCCGACTTCAGGGGTGCCCAATCCCCCAGCGGCTTACTGTGGCTGCACAAGCAGCCCCCCTCATTTCCTGTATGCCGAGGGGGGTGCCCAATCCTCCTCAGTTCTTGCGTCCCCCCCCCGCTTTTATTGTGTGCCAGCAGGGGAGCCCACTCCCTTTCGGCATAAATCAGCCGCCACCCCCGCATTTCTTATATGCTGAGGAGTGCCCAATCCCTCGGCTCTTGCCTTCCCCCCACCTTTCATTGTGTGCCACGGGGTGCCCAATCCCCATCTGCATAAACTCACCCCCAATTTTCTGCCGATGAGGGTGCCCAATCCCCCATCGGCTGCAGCATCCCCAAACACAGTTAGGTGGCACGCTGGGGTCTCCTGAAATAAAAAACTGTCCCTGATATAATTTTTTTTCTTCCCTGTAACAAAAAGGTCCCTCATAGTCTCCTGCCCCCACCTGAACCCACCCACCCACTGCACACCCTGCCTTGCCACCCCCCACCCTGGCCCCATACTTCTTACCTCCAGAGTCTGGCACGACGATCTTCAGTGGACCAGGAACACGTCTGCACTCTTCAAAGCTGACTACGAACTGAGGAAATGCCAGTAAGCTGTATAATTAAATTAATAGGGTTTTTTTCAACTTTGCTGCATATCTCGGGCATTTGTTGGAATTTTGGCACCAAATTTTCAACATGGGGTTTTTGGGGACCCTCCTCATGCATTCTATCACTGTCATGGTGTTAATCAGCGTCGAAAGGTGATTTCGTAGTCACTGCATGAAATCACCTTTCAGGGCCCATTAATGAAATGACAGTGTCAGTGTTCATGAGGTGGCCTCTCAAAAAGCCTATGTTCCAAATTTGGTGTAAGAAATACAACAAATGCCTGTTTTACGAGCGTGCGTTGTGCAGTTGCTACACTGGCTTGTAACATTGCGCATTCGCAATATTTTAACACCGGATTTTCAGCATTGTCATTTTTGTACACCTCCTTGTGAACAGTACAGCTGTCATTTTCCACATCCTACCCAAAATGTTTCCGCACTTCTGGTGCACAAAAGCGCCATTGCTGTGGGAAATCAGTGTTTGGGCCAGATTATGAAAATGACAGTGACACAGTTCATGAGCAGAGGTCCTAAAATGCCTATGTTGAAAATTTGGTGATGATACTCCATAAAATGACTGTGTTACGAGCGTGCAATGACAGATTGCACACATGCTCATACCGTCGTGCATTTGTGATATTTTCACCATTGCCATTTTTCCACACCTCTTGATGAACAGTACAGCCGTCATTTCACATATCCTGCCCAAAATGTGTTTTCACACTTCCAGTGCAGAATAGCGTGCTTGCTGTGTGAAATCACTTCTTGGGACACTTTGAGGAAATATCAGTGACACTGTACATGAGCAGAGGTGCTAAAATGCCTATGTTGAAAATTTGGTGCTGAACACCCATATGTAGAGACTGACAGGTGTCAGGAGTGTGACTTGGGATTGTCGGACGTAATGCTCACGCCATTCCACCCCCACCCCTACCCTGCAGCCAGTGACAATCATCAAGATGTGCCTTGGATGCTCTGGCTCCAAAGTTCACCCCACTGTCCTATACTGCGCCCATCTCAGTGTATTTCCTTATGGAATGGGGTGAGCGTAAAGCCCGAAGACCCCAATGCACACCGCGCCACTTGTCAGCGTCTGCAGGATAAGGAGAGGTGAAATGGCATGAGGACTATGGCCAGCACCCAAAGGGACACCCCAATGCCTGTCAATCTCTGCAGGGTGGGGGTGGGTTGGCATCAGTTCAATACTTCACTGCCTTTCCTATTATGCATCTCTCTAACTCCTGCACTACCAATGCCAATGCCAGCAAGACAACATTCGGCATTGACAAATGCTTGTTTTAAATGCACCTTGTAAAAAGAAAAACATCCATTGATGCCTGTTGCTGCTGCCTCCATAACTGCCCCCCCAAACCAAACCTATGTTAATCTTCCAGCACAAAGGTGCCCAATCCCCTGTGTAGGCTTCTTTCCTTCACCATGCCCATTTTGGTTCTGCAACACTGGGGAGCCCACCCCTGGTGCTGCCAAACATAACACCAACACTAGAGGTGCCCAATCCCTCAGTGTCACCACCTGAAATATATAAACTGTCCCTCATAGTTGTTTTTTTTCATAACCCTGTAAAAAGGAAAACATCTATCGATGTCTGTTGCTGCCAGCCACCATTACTATCCCCCCCAACTGACCCTACCACTCAGCACCCACCACCCCACACCCCTCCAAGCCCTTACTTACCCACCTAGAGTCCAACGCCATAATCCTTTCTGGACTGCCGACATGTCTTTACTCTTCAATGCCAGACTGCAAACTGAGGTAATTAACATTGGGGTTCAATGTTTGTCAACTGGTGGTTTCAACTTACTGGCATAACTTAGTCATTTTTAAATATGTTTGCCCCAGTTTTTCAACATGCCTATTTTGGTGCATAACCTCATGAGCAATGACAGTGAAATTAGGCAAATCTAACCCGAAAAGTGATTTCACAGTTGCTAAATGAAATCACCTTTCGGGCAGGAGTAGAAAATTTTCTCCACCCTTGTTCACAAGGGGTCATAAGAATGCCATGTTGAAAATCTGGGGTAAAAATATTTAAAAACAAGAAGGTTATTAGCCTATGTTGAAATTTATGAAGGCAGGCTCGTAATGTTGGTATTTTTCGATATTCTGACTGCACGTTTCCATACAGCCATTTCTTCACAGCACCTCATGAATGTCACAGATGTCAATTTCCAAATCCTGGCCAAAATGTGTTTTCACACTTGTGGCATGAAATCACCTTTTTGAGCAGGATTTAAACATGTACTCTGCCCTTGTTCATGAGGTGGGCACATAAGAAGGCCATGTGGGGTCATAAGAAAGCTATGCTGAAAACTATGAGAAAACAACAAAGTTATGCTTCTACGTTGTAATTTTTAAGTTCACACTCGTAACTGTGGTAACATAGACACATAACATAGAAACATAGAGTTTGATGGCAGATTATTACCGCTTGGCCCACATAGTCTGTCCATTTTCCCTACCTACTGTAACACTGCATACCGTACATGATCTCCGGCTTTACAATCCATTTTCCCTACCACTAAGGTTCCTTTATATGCCTATCCCCATGCCTTCTTGAATCCCATTATGGTTTGTGCCTCCACCACCTCCACTGGGAGGATGTTCCAGGCATCTACCACCCTTTCTGTGAAGAAGTACTTCCTTACATCTCCCCTGAGCCTTTCCCTTCCAACCTCATAGCATAATCCCTTGTTCTTGAGCATCTTTTACTCTGAAAAAGCTTCATTCTTGAGCCTTATTCATACCCATGAGGTATTTTGAAAGTATTTATCATATTCCCTCTCTCTTTCCTTTCCTCCAGGATATACATATTGAGGTCCTTCCATCTCTTTCATAGGGTTTTTGATGCAGAATCTACACCATTTTAGTTGCTCTCCTCAACTCTATGTCCTTCCTGAGATGTGGTCTCCAGAACTGAACTCAGTACTCTAGGTGACATCTTACCAGTGATTTATACAGCGGTATCACCACCTCCCTCTTTCTGCTGGTGATACCCCTCCCTATGCACTCTAGCATCCCACTGGCTCTCCCCACAGCTTTGTCACACTGTTTGGCCACTTTTTGGTCATCAGATATGACTACAATCAGGAGTCTTTCCTGTTTGGTGGTTGCCAGCACCACTCCTACCATTTTATACTCCTCCCCCCGTGTTTCTGTGCCCCCAGTACATGATTTTGCAATTCTTCACATTGACATTTAGTTGCCACGGTCTTTACCACTCCTAAAGCTTCCTTATATCCCTCTTCATTTTTTCCACACACCCCCGAAGTGTCAATCCTGTAGCACATCTTAGTGTCATCTGCTATAAGGCATACCTTCCCATTTAGTCCTTCCATAATGTCGCTGATAAAGACATTAAAGAGGTCCAGTCTCAGTACTGATCCTTGTAGAACCCCACTGGTCATCCTCCCTTCCTTAGCGTGAACTCCATTTACCACCACCCCACTCAGTCTCCTATCTCCAAACCAATTTCTTACCTTGTTTACCATCTTTGGACCCACTCCTAGGCTGTGCAGATTATTTATGAGTCTCCTATGTGGAAAGGTGTCAAAGGCCCTACTGAAATTTAGGTAGGCCATATCCACCGCACCACCCTGATCCACTTTCCTGGTCACACAGTCAAATAAATCTATCTGATTTGTTTGACATGACCTCCCCCTTGTGAATCCATGCTGCTTTGGATCTTTTAAGCAACTGGATTCAAGATATTCCACAATCCTTTCCTTTAGTAGTGATTCCATTAATTTCCCCACCACTGAAGTCAGACTGTCTGGTCTGCAACTGCCAGCCTCCTCTTTGCTCCCTCTTTTGTTAAGTGGGTCTACATCAGCCCTCCTCCAGTCCCCCGGGGCCACTCCTATCTCCAGTGAGTGATTAAACAGGACCGGCAGAGGTGCACCTATAACCTTTCTGAGCTCCTCCGATATCATTGGATATATCCCGTCTGGCCCCATTCTTTGTCTACTTTCAGAGTTGTTATTTCCTTTAGGACTTTCTCCTCTGTAAATGGACTAGGTTCCACCTCCCTACCATCGATGCTCCTGACACTTACAGTATCTGTGGTCCCTCACTGTCCCCTTCCTCTGCGAACACCGAACAAAAGTATTTGTTCAGTATGTCTGCTTTTTCCTGGTCCCCTTCCACACCTCCCCCTTGCTTCTTTAGCCTTACATTCCCTCCTCTAGTCTTACTCCTGTCGCTTAAATACTGTACCTGAAACACATTTTGTCCTCATTCTTTACTGCCTGTTCTGTTTTCTCCCATTTGTGCCTTTCTGCTCCTGACTACTTTCCCTGCCCCCTTCTGCTTCTCCTGATACACCACCCTATCCTCATCCCTCTGTGTCTCCTTATACCTCCTGAAAGCTATTGTTTTTGCCTTTAACTTCACAGCCACCATATTTTGAGAGCACTAGCGGTCTCTTTTTCTTCTTGCTTTTGTTTACTTGCCTGACACAGAGGTTTGCTGCCTTCATTATCCCCGCTTTTAGTTTCACCCACTGTTCCTCTACTACACTTTAGTCCTCCCCCACCTCTGTCAGGACATCCCTGAAGCATCCCCCATCTTTGTAAAAGCTGGCCCTCATGAAGTCCAGGATGCTCACCTTTGCATGGCTCACTTCTGTCACAGTTCTTATATCGAATCACATCGTACGGTGATCACTGGTCCCCAGATGACCACCCACCATGATTTCTGCAACACTGTCCACATTGGTGAGTATGAGGTCCAAAAGTGTTCCCTCACAAGTTGCCTGAGAAACACTCCCTGCAGGGTTTCCAGGATGTCCCTAGTCCTAGCTAAAGCTGCAGTTGAGATGCACCAGTCTTCATCTGGCAGATTGAAGTCCCCCACCAGCAGCACCTCTCCCTTATTTGTCATCTTTTGGATGGCTTCCAACAGAACCTTATCCATCTCCCCCTTCCCCATACTGGAGGTCTGTAGATCACACCAGTGCGAACAGTGACTCCATTCCCTGTCTCTTTGGTGACCCACAGTACCTCCACCCCATCCTGTGTTCCCTGTATCTCTGTTGCTTTTATGCTATCCCTCATATAAAGAGCCACTCCTCACCCTTTCTTACTTATGCAGTCCTTCCTGAACAGAGCATAGTCTGGTAAGGCTATGTCCCAGTCATGGTACTCATTGCACCATGACATGGTAATGGCGACAATGTCCTGGTCAGCTTCTGCCATAATGGCTACTAGATCAGGGATTTTATTTCCCAGACTTTGAGCATTTGCAAACATGGCCTTTCAAATTCTGCTACCGCCCTGCTTGTCAATGCCCCCCCCTTTCCCTTTTGCCTTTTCTACTTACCCACTCAACCCTCATTCCCATCCCCCTTCACTTCTACCATTTTGTTCTTTTTGTTATTAGATACTCTTGGGGATTTCGTTCCCTTAGGGTATTCCCTACTGACTACTTCAGCTTGCGAGGGGGGACACCATTTATGTCTCCCTGCTTCCTTCTGCCACCCCCCTCAGCTAGTTTAAATGCTCACTGCTGAAACATTTTAATCACTCACTGAGGACTGTGGTTCCTCTGCTGGATGGATGCAGGCCATCTTCCCTGTACTGATATAATGTAATGTAATGGTAATTTTCAATATTTTGACCCCAAGTTTTCAACATAGTCATTTCTACACACCACCTCATGAATGTGATAGCTGTCATTTCTCAAACTCTACCCAAACTGTGTTTTAACAATTGTGGTGCAAAATGACATTTCAGCCATTATTTTATAAATGACACCTGTCATGCTCAGAAGGAGTGGTCAAAAAAAGATTATTTTGAAAAACGGGGGGTAAAAATGTAAAAAAACAACTAAGTTATGAAGAAACGAGTTGTTCCAATATTTACTCATAACTTAATTTTTTTGCAGATTTTGGCCCCTAATGTTCAGCATATCCCTTGTGCTACCCCTCCTGAACATGGCAGGTGTCATTTTTCAAATCCCCTCCGAAATTTGTTTCCACAGTCGCACAGCGAAATCACCTTTTGCATGGGATTTAAAACATTTCAACTGTCTTGATCATAACATCAGGTCATAAAAAACACTGTTGGACATTTGGGGTCAAAATGTGGGAGCCCACTTAAAAGTAGAAATTGCCTCTCAGCTTCCCTATCCTGGGTAATTACAATCTAACAATGTGTTAAAGCAGTACACCACTGAAAATGTGACATTGCGTCTCATCTGCTCTCTATATAGTAAAAATGTGTACAGCAAGACCTGATACAACAGCAATACCAGCAGCAAACATTCAGCATTGACAATTGCTTGTTTGGAAGGGTTATCAAAACTGATGGGCTGCTGGAGGATGCAGAGAACGAACAGCCACAATGGTGGTTGCAACAGCAGGGAATCAACTGGATTTCAATAAAGGAGAACTCTGCTTTCTATTGCTTCCTCCCACTGCTGCATTCATTGGGAGTTACCATCCTGGAGGGGATCCGTGGAACCATCTTTTGCCTGAGGTGCTGAAGTGGCTATTAATTGAGGTGTGCACTGCATTTTGCTGGAGCCATGAGAGGCAGTTGGAAACTTATAACTGAGCTAGTGTCTGTGAATAAACTACACTGCATCCAGTGAGTTACGTTGGTATTTGTGTGATTTTGTATTTCTTTGAAACCTGGCTTCCCGGCCAAATGCCGTTTGGGATAACCATCGCCTCAGTGCTTGCGCATAGAGGTTCTTTGTTTTTTAAGTTGTTTTTTATTTTAATTGGGTTCACCACAACATAACCCAGATAGACCATCTTAGCATAGCTGGTTCATTCCACTGGGGTGTCAAACAGACAAGGCATACTGATGAGTCCTGGTAAGACAAAATACATGTCTATGTCTTCTGTTGGCACGCTTTGCAAACTGTGTGAGAGGCCTTTCGGCACCATGGATTTCTGCTTAAAGTTGAACCAGCATAATATTCTGTGGTGATTTGCATATGCAGCCCACGATGCTTTGCATTGTGGCGGCATGTGTGATTTTGTATTTCTTTGAAACTTGGCTTCCCGGCCAAATGCCCTTTGGGGTAACCATTGCCTCAGTGCTTGCGCACAGAGGTTCTTTGTTTTTTAAGTTGTTTTTTATTTTAATTGGGTTCACCACAACATAACCCAGATAGACCATCTTAGGGTAGCTGGTTCATTCTACTGAGGTGTCAAACAGATGAGGCATACTGATGAGTCCTTGTAGGACGAAACACGTGTCTATGTCTTCTGTTGACACCCTTTGCAAACGATGTGAGAGGCCTTTTGGCACCATGCATTTCTGCTTAAAGTTGAACCAGCATAATATTCTGTGGTGATTTGCATATATGGCCCATGGTGCTTTGCACTGCGGGGGCATGTGTGATTTTGTATTTCTTTGATACTTGGCTTCCCTGCCAAATGCTCTTTGGGGTAACCATTGCCTCAGTGCTTGCTCACAGAGGTTCTTTGTTTTTTAAGTTGGTATTGGACCACATTCAGGTGCATCCCTGACCTGTTCACCATCTTCCAGTATCAGGTCTAGTATATTCCCCTCCCTCATTGGCTCCATTATCTTCTGGGTAAGGAAGCCATCCTGGAATGCTTCCAGGAGGATCTGCTCTCTGGCACAATTGGCTACTGGGATGCTCCAATCCACCCCCAGTAGATTAAAATCCCCCACTACCACTGTGCTCATTTTGTTACTATGCCTCCTTATCTGCTCCCCCAGTTCCCTGTCAATGTCCTAGAAACATAGAAACACAGAATTTGAAGGTAGATAAGGACCACCTGGCCCACCCAGTCTGCCCATTTCCCTACTTGATTGATAAGCTGCAGATCCTAGCCACAGGAACTGAGCATGGTGCTACTCGCCCCTTTGGCAGTTTTTAACACGTCAGTGGATGTGGGGGAAATTCCAGTGGACTGGATGAGGGCCGATGTGATCCCTCTACACAAGAACAGCAGTAAAAAGGATGATAGCAACTACAGGCCAGTCAGTCTCCTTCTGGGCCTGAGGTCTAAAAAACACCCAGACAGATCTTGGTTCCTTTCTGACTGTGTAATTGTAGCCAGATTACTTATGACCTGCCCTCGTCCCCTTCCTCCCTATTACATCTGATCCCTTCCCTTACATAAATGGCAACCCACCAGCTTTCCTTTTATCTCTATCCCTACAGAATAGTCTGTACCGTGGGATGGTTAGGTCCCAGTCATGGTGCCTGGTTGCCCACATTTCAGGAATGGCAGCTATGTCCACTTCCCCCTCTGCCATCAATGCCTGCAACTCTGCCAACTTGTTCCACAGGCTCCTAGCATTTAGTGAAACCATTCTCCATGTTGCTCCTATCCTTCCTGCTTCCTTACCCTTCACTTCAAGCCCTATTTTGCCTATGGTCATATACATCCCTGTGCATGGGGGAATTCCATGGGACCCCCTCTCCTGGTGATTCCCAGCTCCAATGCCTCCCCCCACCCAGTTTTATGAAATCCCTCAGCTTCTGCTTCAACACCTATAACCCTGCCCTGCTGAGGTGTAACCTATGCCCTGCATAAATATCTGTTATCCCATGTGCTACCCCAGTCCCCCACCAGTCCATACCCCTTGGTCCCACACCATTCCCTCAGCCACTTGTTGAAGTCACTGATTCTTCTCTTCTTGTTTGTACTAGCCCTTGGCACTGACAGAACTTCTGAGAAGGCTACCGTTGTTCCCTCTTTGCTGCATAGTTTTCCCACTTCCCTGAAGCTGTCTTGTACCTCCTCTGTCCTTTTTCTTTCCAGATCATTTGTTCCAAGGTACACCATATTGTGCAGCTTCCCCTTCACCTTCCCCACATATCTGCCCTTATGCTGCCCCACTCTACTTGCTGTCATGCCTGGCATGCATTCTATCCATATGTTACTTTTTCTGCCACCTCTTCCCCCCATCTTGTACCCTTAAGTATAGAATCCCCTAGAATTATGACTCTCTGATGCTTATCCTGCCCCCCAACTTGTGAGGCCCTCTCATCCCCCCTGTTCCACCTCCCCTAACCTTTGGTCTGTCCTCTCCTCTCTCACAAATATGACTGAGGTACTGACCTCCACCTCTGAACTATTTTCTGTCTGTGGAACCTCCCCTTTGCACTCATTTGTTGCTCCATCCACCATGCTACCACATCCTCTGCTATTACTTCCCCGTGTCTTCCCTGAAATGTGGCCCTTCCCCACTCTGACTCCCCTCCTCTCCCAATCCTTAGTCTTCCTGGGCTGCCTGCCACTTCCCCTATCTTCCTGTCTCCTTGCTCCTTCCTTCCTTCTGGAGGGACTGCATCACCATCACCTCACTGACCCCCTGCCACTGTGTCTTCTTGGTGTACTGCCTACTGCCTCCCTGCCGTGTAACTTTTCCCCTGTAGCATCCTTCCCTGCTCCTTCACTGTAACTTCTCTCCTCTCTGCTACCTAGTCTTCCAGAGTAGCCAACATTGAGAATCAGTTTGCAGTGCTAATCTCCTTTCCTTGAATGAGTCCAGTCCCCCTTCCCACAGGCTGATATCTTTTCTGTGACCCAGCCTTAGTCATGGCCCTGTGCCTGACCCTCCTCCAGTCATCACTTCCTTCCCTTAGCTGCACCCACTTATGTAGCCCTCCTGCTGTCCTACCTAGCCCCCCCTTATTTTTGCCTGTTTTGAGCTCTTTTGGCTGATGGCTGTAGCCAGATATTAAAAGTGTGTACACCATGACCATGTTTGTTGCCCCTTCTGACAAATAAATACACATTTTATACACCATTGTACTGTCTGTTGTCCCCACCCATGCACTGGTAACTATAACTGCTATACATTGCTCTCTCAAGGCACCCACATACCACCCCAATGCTGTATTGTATTGCTCCTGGAATACAAAGACAATCTCTGTGGCCAGCCTTTCTAGTTAAGTCTTTCAGGTATGAAGTTATAAAAAGGATCAGCTGGCCCTCAGCTGTATTGCATTAAGCAATGTGGCAGTGCAGAGCCTTGTTGTTGCTCACCTAAAATAAAATTTTACACCATGTAGTTCAAGGAATATGTCTTCCTACACACATGTCAGGTGATGACTGTTTCAGTTGGCACTAGTGGTGGACAAAGTCCAAAAACTTTGCTTCACAAAGAAATTCATGAATTTTACCAAATTTGCAAAGTTCTCCATTAAGGCAAATTTGTACTTCACCTTAAAGGAGAACTTCATGAATGGCGAAAATGTGAACTTCACCTGTGAATTGTGGCTCTAAGGCGAAGTTTACAAGGATTCACTGGATTAGATGTGACATGGTGCTACAATGAGCTGTATTGTCATTCATAACTAAATTCAGTGCAGTCAGTGTAAGGAAGAAAGGGTTAGTGTTAAACAGCTAAGGGAACCAAAATAGGTAGACAGGAAAATAATGCAAATTTTAAGAAATAGTCAGTTGTAACTTTTTATTTTTGAAGAATATTTCTTTTTCCTTTAGACCATTAGAGAGTCTTCTATGTAACAGTATTGTGCTGGATGTGTGGCACAGCTCTCATACTGGCAGCTGACATATCTATCTTTATCCTCCCCCCCCCCCACCAACTACATCATCAGCATTGTGATCTCACAGACTGTGATATCACAGGAGACTGACCTGGCATTTACTGAGTGGATGTTCCTGTCCCACACATCACACCTACTAACATCATGTAAACAATCTTCTAATTAACCAAACAGAAAAGAAAAAGAACCTCAGATATAAAAGGTAATGGTAGATGGCTTTTAAAAACTAATACTAGTTTTAGGCAGTACACTAGCATTTAAGTGTGCTCTGTATCTTTGTGCCTAAAAAGCTTTGGAAAGCCTTTAAAACATGGAAGTTTTTTTTCCAACAAATCACTCCATTAACTGTCTGTTGTGCCTTGTACCTCTAGATAACCAATTGTTTCTTGTATTTGTGATTTAATTAATTTAAAGTTGTACTGTAAGACTATGTCCCTAAGAAATACCAACTGAATATAAACATAAACAGCTTAATCTGGTTCAAGGTCAGTTGGCATTCATCTGTATCCCCCTCCCCCGGGTCGTGCCTGAAAATAGGCAGGATTTGTCTAGTGCACTTACCCGGTCAACAAAAGCTAAATAAATAAATAAATAAAAAAATGTGAAAATTAAAAAATGAAAATTCCCATAGGATAACATTGCAACTTTAATAAGCCATAAGTCTGTTGGTCTTTGGAGTTAAGGGACAATCTACATATCAAAAAAAGTTCTCAATTAGTACTACAAGATGATGTCTCTAAGAAATACCAGTTGAAAATAGACATATGAAAAAACATAAACATTTTAAAAAATGGAAATTCCCATAGGATAACATTGCAATTTTAACAAGACATAATTCTGTCAGTTTTTGGAGTGGAGTTAAGGGACAATCTATAAATTAACAAAAATGTTTAAATAAGTACTACAAGACTAACACATAATATCCCCAGACAAATTCGTGGGATATGCACAGGAACCCCAATATTACCTCCCAAATTCACCATGGGGCCAAATCCACAATGTAACTCTGATAATCATCTAAAATACACCAAATATGTATCTCTTCATTGACTACAACCATACCAAGTTTCTGACAAATTTGGCACAAATTAACTGAGTTATGCCTTAAAAAATCCCAAAGTAGTAGATGGTTGAAGTGGGGTGGTGGCATTCATGTTGCTATATTATTCTCTGCCACATCTGTGGCATACATGCTAGTGGATGCTGGGTGAGGCAGAAACAAAAGGATCAGTCCAAAAAGTAGCAAAATCTCTGGCTCAGTAACAGTGGTAAAGAAGGAGGTTGCTGATGTCACAGTGACTGGTGGTGGTGGTGGCACTGAGCATGATCCGGATAACAGGTCCCCAGTGTGGATATGTGAACCAGTGGCCAGACAGCTGGTAGCTTGTTTCTGTTCATTACAGCACACTGGGCACAGGTACCTGGGGTAGTATTTGACTCTGGCCAAGGGAGAAATTTGTACTAAGCCCAACTGCAGTAATAGCAACACTGACAGTGAAGAGTGCAACTGGATCACCAACACAGGTCAGAAAATGTTAAAATTGCTTCTGAGTGGCATTTATGAATGGATGCAGCCTGTAGTGATAGTGGCATCACAGGAGGTGTGGGTGGCATAGGGTCTTAAGGCTGTGGAGTGGGGGGGTGCAGGGGACTGCAGACCTTGAAACTCTTGTGTATCAGTAACTTCATTCACACCCAACTTTGCCTTGGTGTACTCTAAGGAGAAGTTTCAGGCAAAGTTGCTAGGCAAAGTTACCAATGGCAGATTTCCTATTAAATAGAAGAACTGCAAAATTATCCATGGAGGTGAATTTGGCAACTTTGCATTAACTTTGCCGGTGAATTAAAACTTTGCAACATCTCTAGTTGCAACAAGCAAACTGCTGTGCCTGCTTCACAATCATCTACACCTGTCAAGAATGTTATGTTTCCTTCCTATTTTCTACTGCTCACTCTCACCAAATCCCTTTTCCTATGTCTGCCTGCATACATCCACTGATGGAGAGCTTTCAAAGGGCTTCCTCCAACCATCCATATGCTGCAACCCTGCAACATGCTAAATGGGCATGTTTTTGGAACCACTGACAGCCTGCACTGTGGGATGTTGCTTCTGTTGTCTAGCACATCCAGTCAGCAAAATTATGATCCGCAAGATAGGGATTATTTTTTTGAACTATTGGGGTGTAGCCTGCCCTGTAAGCTGCTGCACTGAGGTAGGTTGGGAAATGCCACTAACAGTGGACATGGGCATGTTGCAGAACAAGTAGTGAAGAATACCCAACCACTAGAAAGAGGAGAAATTGCAAATCATTTATTTAAAATCATTACTGTAATGGACTAGGAATGCCACACTATACAATATTTCTTAAAAAAAAAAAAATCATTATTCGATCAGCAATATGCAAAGGATTGGCATAGATTTAATTTTTGGAACCACAGATAAATATTACCTTTATTCTTTTAAAGAAAGTGTTTCACTGGTTCAAAAAAAAAGCCCTGCCTAGTGTCACCCCCTAGCAATCCACAGTCCTCATTGCCGTATTAATCACTCATTCACTTTCAAACACTGGATCATATTTTTGTAGCTGTTTTTTTTTAAGCAAATACGGAAAACAAACACAAAAAAATAAAACATTATACAGTGATTTAACAGTTTTATGTCATTGTTTGGGTGTACAGTGTAATCACACAGAAATGTACTAGTTTCTAAGTTTCAGAAGTTTCTGGATTAGACAGTTGAAATTTGAAAATTCAAACTTTGAATGGTCTGCATGGCTCCAGTTATAATCATTTTAGACTCTTTCTTATATAAACTAACACCTTAGTTCCATACAGCTGCTTCTGATGCTCAGTATTCTCAACAAGAAATACACTGCGTACACTTAAGTGACTGAATTTACATTTAAAAATTTCAAATAAGAAAATGCAACCCAAGTTAGTACTGTAAATCACAAAGGTGATGAATTCAGAGACTATGAATACACATCATTAACCTTTAATGTAATATATGCCATAACTTACCTTATACGAACACCAGCAGGCAAAGTCTACATTCCAGTCATGTAAATGAAGTTCTACATTGCCAACAGCATGAGCCATATCAAAGCCAACAAAACAGCCCTAGAGAATGAACATGACTTTAGTTATTGGTATGCACAAAGATGATGATAAATCAATGTATAGCTATTAGTTATTAAGCCTGAAAATATAAATCAGTTTCAAGAAGTAAATATAGTATATATCAGTTTAAAGAAGTAAATGTGATAAGTCTGCCACTTATTTCATAAATGCAGTATTACAGTTTACCATAAGCCTTTGCATTCAAAACCATTTGCATATTTACAATGCTGGAATAATGAGCAATTGAGCAATGCATGTGCATATCATACTTAGGAGGGGGGGACGGAAAAGCTCAATGGGGAGGAAGATGTACACAGCTCCCTCTGAACATAAAAGATACAATGAAAATAAAATTAGTTGCTGTGAGAGCGACAGCTTGCATTTGTGGCAGACTGGCAGGGGCAGACAGTTAGCCTGTCTAGCGAGTTAGCCAAATAATCCAGTATAACAAAGTGGCCAGGTGAAGAGACCAAAGGCCAACTGGTGTACAGACCAGGAGGACAAGGTGACCTGGGAGCCTTATGTTTTAGATGTGACTATGGCCTGTAAATAACATTCCTCACTTCCTGCCTCTGTTACCGCTGTATATATTGCATGGATCAATCTAAGACTGCTGCATGTTTGGTATAAACTTTTGGTTTGTAGTAACCTGTATGCTGATATTTTTATTTATTTATTTAGTTTTTGTTTACTGGGCAGGTGCACTAGCCAAAAAGATTATTTTCAGGCACGACCTGGGAGGGTACAGAGACAAACTTCAAGAGAAAAATGTTTGTACATAATACAAGATTACATGTAGATATTGAACAATTAACAGCGATAGATATGACAAAAACAATACAGCATTTGAGTTTAAAAGTGAAAAATACAATCAAGTCAATTTTTAAAGTGACTGAGCAGTATCCAAACAATGAGGAATAAAGTGCTGTGAGAGCAAGTAATAGACAGGTGGAGTGTAGTGAAAGGGGAGATAGTGAGAATGGTGGAAAGAGGAGGAAGGCAATAGATGGGGGGTTGGAATAGGTATGATTTAGTAAAGTACAGGTTATCCAGTAAGTTTCAGCTGATGATGAAAGAGGAAGGCTGTGAAGTTTGAGAAGTGAAAGAACTCAAAAATTAACCAGAAGGGGAAAAGGAAAAATGGAAGAATAGAATGCTAGAAGTTAGGATATGTGATTGAAAGGAAGTGCTCCCTGTTGGAGTGGAACCCAGACTCCCAGGGGACTACAGAGAGTTGGTGGGGATTAGAGAGTAGGGGCTAGGGTGGTTTGAAACAGGAGCAAATGTAGGATGAGAAGAGAGAGTGGCATAGCACTCTCTTAAAAGAGATGTGGGATGCAGCTTGACATAGGGTTAAAGGAAGTGTGTTCCAAAAATGAGGTGCATAACAGGCAAAGGCATGACCACCTTTTGAACTGCGATGTCTTGGAATAAGAATTAGGACATTATTCACTGAGTGCAATGCATAGTAGGTTTTCTCGTAGGGAAGGAGACTGGCCAGGGATTTAGGTGAACGGGATCTGATGATGTTATCAGTAATAGAACCCAAGTGCATAAGACCTTAGTTCTTGGGGAGGAAGCCATCCCATATCTGTGTAGAGAAGACAATGATGTTTCAGCCTGTGGGAGCAGGAAGTGAAGCAATAAATAATATTATAGGTAACAGACCACCTTCGTAGACTCGAGTTGCAGGCAGAAACATATGTGGCAACCCCATAGGTGAGAGAGGGAAGTAATATCCCATGGGCAATAGCAAGCCTGGCGGGGGGGGTGAGAGCATAACTAGTGCGGTAGGCGATACCAAGCTTAGAGTTAACCTGCTTACAGGTAGATTGAATGTGGAGGTCAAAACTCAGAGATGGGTCAAGAGTAACCCCTAGATATTTGAAGGAATTTACCACCCCTACCGATGTGCCATCAGGGGAGGAGATATTAAAGCGTGTCTGGGAGAGTTTAAGTTTGAGTCTGGAGCCAAATGACATAGCTTGAGTCTTAGATCTATTTAGAGTAAGTTTGTGATTTGCAAGCCACTGTTGGATAAGCTGAAAGTCATAAGAGAGTCGGAAGTTTATATCCTCAATACTGTTGGAACTGGTATACAGTACAATGTCATCCACATATAATAGTGGGGACGTCTTATGGAGATTAGAGGTGATGCTATTGATAAAAATTGAGAAAAGCAGAGGACCTAAGATAGACCCTTGAGATGCACCAATATTGATAGTAACCTTGTCAGAGAAGGTGGAGTTAAATTTCACGTATAAGACCTATCAGTCAGATAGCTATTAAACCAGTTTACAACATTTGGTGAGAAGCCTAGAGAGATGAGAGTGGCAGTTAGGATGGAATGGTCTACAAGATCAAACACCTTGGTCATCTCAATGAAAATGGCCCCCGTGAGCCAACCAGAGTCCATGGCCAGTAGGGTGTCAGACATGAGTTTGAGCAGGGCAGTAGTGGTACTGTGCCCTTTGCAGAAGCCATGTTGAGCATCAGTTAAGAGGTCATGTTTCAGCAGGAAGTCAGTTGTTTGGTTGGCAACTAATTTCTCAAGAATTTTGCTGAGCACAGATTGGATGGCAATGGGTCTGTAATTTGTTCGGTCAAGTGGGTCACCTTTCTTAGGTACAGGGGTGACTCTGGCCATCTTCCAGATATCAGGGATGGAGCTTTGACACAGAGAGAGAGTAAAAATCTTAGCTAGGGGAGCAGCTCTGTGTGAGGCAGCTAATTCTAGGAGCTTGGGTTCCACGTTATCAGATCCCATGGCAGCATACTCTGAGATGTTTCGTAGAAGTCTAAGAACCTCATTTGTCTGGACGGACTTGAAGTGGAAAGTGGGCCTGGTGGAGTTTGCTTGTATGACAGGATTTGATGGGGTAGGGAAAGTAGGGGTGTACTGAGTAAGGTCAGCAAATTGCATATTAAAGAAGTTTGCAATAGTGTGGAGGTTGTTACAGTGGATGCCTTTTAGAGACATGTTATTAGGAGTAGAAGACTGGTTTGAACCCAGGAAGAACTTAATATGGGACCAGAATTATATGGTACTTTGGTACTACCAGCATTTCTCTGATGTTCTGTACTACCTATTCTCCGAATGTTTTCCTCAATGTTATATTATTTCATGCTGCTTATTGGTTTCTGTATCAGAATTCCTTTGTGTGCCAAGCATACTTATGCTTGAATGTGGATTTGCATTGATGTCTGTTATCACCCTGCTTTGTAAGTGTATTTGCATAAGTGTTTGTAATCACCTTGCTTTGAAACTTATTATGTATTGTGTTATGTATGGACCTGACCTGCCACCTCAGTGGCCCAGGTCATGCCTGAAAACAGTCCCCTGGATCAGTGCACTTACCCGGTTACCAAAGACATACATACAGTACATACATAAATAAATCTTCACCCTTCTGGAGGATCCCATGGACAGGTAAGATATGAATTTAGGGTAGGTTACCAGGGAAGCTGTATGGTAGGGATGTGCAAGGGATGAATAGTGTTTCCTGACTGCCATGAATAATGCACTATTTGTTTTTCAGATAAGAATAACAAATAGTGGCAATGTTATTCATGTTCAGGGAAATACTTACTGTACAAAAAAGTATAAAACAGCCCCTCTACCCTCCTCCACAGTTAAACTGTTTAAAAATCTACACCATTTACCTCTCACTCACCCTCTCCCCTGCCAGTACTCACAATTTATTGTGCAAACAATCCCACAGTGGGTGACCGGCACAACCCACCCCTGGCTGGTCACTGTCTCTTGTAGCACTTTCGTGGTTTTTCAAAATACATCATAAAAAATATATAAATAGTACCCCCACCTCCTACCCCAGCAGCAGCTCCCAACCTCCAACTCCCCCAGCACTCATATTTTCTTACTGTGAATGAAGAAGCCTCCCCCCAAGGCATGGAAAGATGACTGACTCAACCCGTCCCGTCCTCCTCCAAGGTCGGTGGCTTTCTTGTGAATGAAATCACTCAAGTGCTTACTTGCATAATAAAAGAGATGATCAAACCATTGTGGGGAGGAGCAGACTGCAATCCTCTATAATGGCACAAATGACATAGGAAGCACAAGTCCCAGTACATGAGGAAGACAGTCACAGAACTAGGCAAGGCAAGGCGAAGTTTATTTATGAAGTGACCAATCCAAAGAGGCTCTGGGCACTGCATAAAGTTAAACACAGATTAAACACAGAATAAAACAATAATATTATGATACTCTTTAAAATGAGTTGAGGCAAAACAATCTAGGCATAGACTATAAAACTTTAACAATCGGTAAAAGCCTATCGACACAGATAAGACTTCAAAGAGGCTTTAGAGGCCTCCACTGAGTTGGCCATAAGGATATACGTACTGTACTGTAGAAAGCAAGTCCCATTGCAGTGGAGCAGCGACTCCACAAGCTCTGTCCCCAGATAATTTCAGCCTTGATGGGGGAACAATGAGCAGGCCCGCATTGCTAGAGTTGAGAGGGTGAACTGGGTGGTAGGGAAGCAGGAGCTCTTTTAAGTAGTCATGACCCAGATCATGTAGGGCCTTTTAGGTTAACAAGCAGACCTAGGAGGTGATTATCCACCACATAGGCAACCAGTGAAGTGCAAGCAAGACCGGCATGATATGTTCGCTCCGTGAGGAGCCCACTGTCATTCAGGCTGCAGCATTCTGGACAAACTGCAGACATTACATCAAGCCTCCAGATAACCTTTCATAAAGAGCATTACAGTAGTCTAACCTTGAGGTAACAAAGGCATGAATGATTGTCACTAGGTCATCCTGAGCAAGATACAGCTTGATCCTGACGATATTCAGAAGATGATAAATCCAGATTGGACCACAGATGACATCTGCTGTTCTAGCGCCAATCTGTAGTCCAAAATGACTCCCAGGTTCTTTACCACATCAGTAGTGATGAGAGGATGGCTACCCAATGATAGGAGAGTCATACCATCCCATGCTGCCATGCCCTAGTGACCCAGCTCAGTCATCACGACCTCTGTCTTACCCAGGCTGAGACACAATGAATTCAAGGACATCCAGTCATTGATCTCAGCTAAACCCTGACTCAGCACTGAGGCTGCAACCTCATCATCAGGGGAACAAGACAGGTACAGCTGAGTGTCATCTGCATAGCAATGAAACCCAACTTTGTACTGTCTAGTCTGTCTCCACCAAAGGCAGCATATACACAGAAAACAAAATGGGGGAAAGGATTGAGCATTGTAGGACTCCACAGGACAGCACAAAGACCCCCCGAGGTAAAATTCCCCAGGACAACCTGCTCTGTTCTTCCAGTTATGTAAGACTCAAGCCAGAACAGAACTGTGCCAGAGAGGCCCATATAGAGCCTCAGGTGATCCAGAAGCACCCTGTGGTCAACTGTGTCAAATGTTGACGATAGGTCCAAGAGCACCAGAATAGACTGGTGCCCTCAATCCCTTGCCAGGTGGAGGTCATGGGCTACCCTAATGAGAACAGTCTCAGTGCTATGTCAGGGCCAAAAACCTGACTGGAGAGGTTTGTAGATGGAAACAGACTCCAGATAGTCTGTCAGCTGCTCCACCACCAACTTCTCAATAACCTTCCCAAAAAAGAAAGTTTAGAGCAGGCCTGTAGTTTGCTAGAATGTCAGGGTACAAGGAAGTTTTTTTTTGTTTTTTTGAAGGGGTCTAACTAGATATGTTCCTTAAGAGATAGATATTATAGAGCCCATTTATTTCCACGTTTGTTAAATTTTGCAGATTGAGGATCCTGGTCTGATATTTCCAATTTAAATTTTGCACAGTAACAGTATTCATAATGGTACCTATGCACCTGTGCTGGCCAGGTACATGTAGCAGGCATGTACCCAGCCCATGCACATCTATACCCACAGATAGGCAACTGGTGCACAGCATTCCTGGCCATCAGCCATTGCATGGCTCCTGTCCATATCCCCACCCCCTGGTACATTGGTGCACGGGGGATGGATTAGCTGAAATAGACAGACATCCAATCAGATGCCCATCCTGGTCCCAGATTGGATCCCCTGCTCCATGTAAAGCAGGGGATTATTGGACACTGCATGTTCCATAATAATAAATATATCAGGAAAGGGACTGAATGGCTGCCCCCAGCCCTCTCTGCCTGACCAGATGGTTGGGATAGCAAGGCAGGGGCTGTTGAATGTCCTCCCACAACCAGTGGGTGCTCTCCATGGGAGGGCGCATAGCGACTATGGCAAGGTCCCTGCTCATTTAGCTGGCACTCACCCATAAGCAGCACTCCATGCCTTAGTGAATGGTGCGGAGTGTGGGTATGCCCCCCCTAGCCACTCCTCTGGATCATCCACATGTGTAGCTGCGTGAATGGACAGTGATCAGGTATCAAAGGGCACATGCCCTTTTTGTGAATGCTGTGAAGGTCCTCGGGACCCCCAATGTATGGCTATCTGACTCAGAGAAGCCTACGGACCACAGATACTTGGTTAGTAGGCTTTCTGCTTGTTTGCGCATGGGGCTAATATTGTAGCCAAAGGCTGGTTGCCCTGTCCTGTCCCAGTGATCAGGACAGACAGGAAGAGCTGCACTGATTCCATTTGTTTTGTGCTGGTCCAACCTCACCCAGATGCAACCAGGAAGTCAGTGTTCAGCTTTGAGTCAGAGTGTTGGCATCTTGTACATCAATTAGGAGGATCCCCCAAGTCTAGAGTCAGTATGACTTTCAGCTGCTGCTTTGGCACATTATCAGTTGTACACACAGCTTTTTTTTCTGAACAGTTTCTTCTGTAAATTCTGTTTTTAAAAATGGTCAGCAATGTGTGGGATGCTTATCCCAGATGCTGAACTTTGGATGCTGATCCATAGGCGGAGCAACATGACTCCTGGTTGGATTTTCAGTAAAACACATTGCCATTTCAGCTACAAACAGCAAAATGGGACAAATGCCTGACTAATAGACAGCATGCCCATCCTCCACCACTGCAAGGTACTGTAGCAAGGTAGGGTCTTTTCTATGCCTTGTAGCATTGGCCCTACTATCAGCATTGTCTAAATCTGCAGTGTAAGGAAGTTTAATGTCATTAAACAAAACTGATTACCTGCTATCATTGTATTTTCATGGACAAAGGACAGTCTGTGACTATTCTGTAGTGAAAACCAGACTACAGTAAATATAATCAGTGTTATAGTATCCAAGGTAATCTTTTCCAATATGCTTCCAGTGGCTCAGTGGCTATGGAAAGAGTTCTACTAGTTCTCATTGTTCACTGTTCTTTGCTATAGCCATTGGATTACAATTCCTTCCGTATAAACACAGAATTTATCAAAAGAAAAGGATCACTTGACCCAACCAGTCTGCCCAGATGTTCCCTGTCTAGTAGTAAAGTAAAATGTTTTTTATTTATAACATGTATGAACAGTGGATATGCTTGATTGAACATAAGCTCATTTACAACAAGGTCCATAGTGAAAGCAGCAATGTTACAATTCAAGAAATAAGATACAAAATCAAACAGGTAATACACTCAGCAAATCAGCAGGTATAACAGCATCAATGTTTCATTTAAGAAATAACTTACAAAGATCATATAATTACTTTCAACACACAATGGGGGCATCCATAGAATTATATTTATGTTTACTAATATTGCCCAATGTCTATCCCACAAATGCTTGAGGCTCCCACTAGTTTTGCCTCCACCACTTCTGCTAGCAGTCTGTTCCAAGTATCAACTCTTTCAGTGAGGCAGTATTTCCTTAAATCCCTATTATACTCCACCCCAGCTTTATTGCATGCACCCTGGTCCTGGTGCCCTTTCTCGTATGAATAAGACTCCCCTCCTGCACCTTAACCACACCTGTGAGGTACTTGTAGGTCTCAATCATGTCCCCTTTCGCTCTCCTCTCTTCCAGGGCATACATGTTAAGATTCCTTGGTCTCTCCTTGTAGGGCTTTTGGTGCAACCCATGCACCATTTTCATTGCCCTCCTCTGGACTGCCTCCACCCTGTCAATCTCTTTTATGAGGTTAAGTCTCCAGAATTGGACATAGTACTCCGGATGGGATTTCACCAGCGAGTGATACAGTGGCAACACCACCTCCCTCCTCCTGCTGCAAATACTCATTATTCCTATGCACCTCAGCATCCCACTAGGTCTACCCACTGCTTTGTCAAATTGCCATGCCACTTTGAGGTATTCACTTATGATAACCCAAAGGTCTCTTTCCTGTTGAGTGACTGTCAGTACCTCCTCTCCATCCTATACTCAGCTCCTGGGTTCCTATGCCCTAGGCACATGATGTTTCACTTTTTGGCATTGAACAAGCCGGTCACACTCCCATTATTTGAATGAGTGCCGTTAACCACCACCCTCTGACACCTATTCATTAACCAGTTTCAAAGTCATTCCAGCACTTTGAATCCCACTGCTAGTCTGCTCTGTCTCTTAATCAATCTCCTGTGTTGCACAGTGTCAAAGGCCTTACTCAAACCAAAGGCCATATCCATTGCCCTCACCTGATCTATTTCCCTGGTCATGCAGATGACAATGTCAATCAGAATGATCTGGAATGACCTATCTCTTGAATTCATGCTGCCTGCAGTCTTACAGCACACTGGATTCAAGATGTTAGGCAGTATAGCCTAGAGGTCAGAGTAATGAGCTTGGTACATTCAACAGACCTGGGTTTGATTCCCACAACCTCCACTTGCATACTGTGTGACTCTGAACAAATCACTTAACCACCCAGTGCTCCCGGGTCACCCCTGAAAACATGCACTTGTACCTAGTGGACCTTACCCAGTTACCAAAGAATAAATAAAAATAAAAGGAGGCAGTATTGCGCAGTGGTTTAAGGCTCTGAGCCGCAAATCTAGAGACCTAGTTTGAATCCCACAGCCCCCACTTGCATACTGTGTGATCCTGAGCAAGTAACTTAACTTCCCTGTACTCCCAGGTCACACCTGTAAACAAGCTTACAGCTTAGTGTGCCACTCCTGATTAAACAATTGGAAAAAAAAAATAAGAATAAAAAAAAAAATACTCTACAAGCCTTTCCTTCCAGCAAGGTTTGTATTAATTTCCCTACCACTGAAGTAAGACTGACTGGCCTATAGTTGCTAGCCTCCTCCCTAATGCCGCTGTTATGTAGAGAAACCAGTCAGCTGTCCTCCAAGCCTCCAGAACCATGCCTACTGTCAGTGAACTGTTGAATAAAGCACTCAGTAAGGCAGCTACCATCTCCCTGAGTTCTTTTAGTACACATGGGTGTATCCTGTCCAGTTCTATATCCTCGTCCACCTTCAGAGTTGCAAGTCCCTTCAGGACTCTTTCCTAAGAAAATGGACTTGTGTTTGCCTCCCCCAATGCCTGATGCCAGCGAACTGTTGCATAAGACAGTCAGTGGGGTAGCTGCCATCTCCATGAGTTCCTTTAGTACCCTTAAGTGTATCCTCTATAGTCCCATAGCCTTGCCCACTTTCAGAGATGCAATTCCCTTCAGGACTCTTTCCTCTGTAAATGGACATCTGTCCACCTCCCCCCCCCCCATGTTCCTGCTGCTTCCTGGTTGTCCATACCCACTCCCAACACTGTGAAGGCTGAGCAGAAGTACCTATTCAGGATGGCAGATTTTTCTTGATCCTTTTTTGTGTAGTCTTCTTCCACCTTTCTAATCCTCACTACTCTTCCTCTTGCTTTCCTTTTCTGACGTATGTATCTGAAGAAAGTCATACCCCCTTTAGTGACCTCTTTGGGTGTCTTTCCTTTGTCTGTACCTTTCCTCCCCTTACCACTTTTTCTGCTTTCCTCTATTTTACTTGGTATACCTCCCTTTCTTTTTCTCTCTTTGTTTCCTTATACCTCCAAAATGCCACCTTTTTTTCTTTCACCACCTTAAAGGAGAACTGTGCTGAACCTGCAAGTCATTTTTACCAATAGAAGCTGTTATTTTTAAGAACAGGTTAAAATTCTGTAGTTGTTTCATCTATAAAGGTAGTTAGTAACCTCAGTAGGTGTTTCTGCTTTACAATCTGGTGGTAAGTACCATTTCAGAACTGTGTGATGTAGTTTATACCCCTCTCAGCCACAGAGTTCTATAGTAGAACATGGATGTATTGTGCCAACAATAGAAAAGTATAACAGACATAAACTGCATGATACTGTTCCAAAAAGGTTCTTACCAGCACAATGTAAATCAAAAACAAGCATTGGATAACTAAAAAGCTTGGATAGCTTAAATAACAGGGTTTGAACCAGTATTAAAACAAAAAAATAGCTTCTATTGGGAAAAATTACTTATAGGTTCAGCGCAGTTCTCCTTTAACCACTCCTCTAGAGAACCATAACAGTCTCTTTTTAGGCCTGTGGGCAGAGCCTACAGCCATTTTGAGATCACTCAGTAGCATCCTTCCGAAAGTCCAATGGAGCTTGAAACCCTCCACCATGATTGGCCGGTACAGAATAATAGCTGCACTATTTCGGCTATTCGCATTCTGTGGCATGAACTGTATGCCGCGACTTCGTGTATCGCTGCTCTCTGCAGTGCTGTCATGTTGTGAATGGCAAATGCCATTCACTGCAACAACATCACATGATTAACACACATGTGCAGTTGTGTCACCACAACCAGCACCAGCAACAAAGAAAACGTGCCAACATCGGCTTCCCCAATCCCCGTGTTAGCATTATGTAGCCCCCCCACTCATGTGGCACACTGGGAGCCCACCCCAGTGTGCCCAAATGTTTTTTTTCCCACTGCCAACATTGAGGTCCCCAAACCCTGTATCAGCATTATGTAGCCCCCCCCCCACTCACGTGGCACACTGGGAGCCCACCCCAGTGTGCTCAAATGTAGTTTTTTTCCCCCAGCTAACATCAGGGTGCCCAATTCCCATGTCAGCATCATGTACCCTCCCCCCCACTCATGTGGCACACTGGGAGCCTACCCCAGTGTGCCCAAATGTCTGCTCTTTTTTTGGTTACCTGCAAATAAAGAAAACAGTCCCCTGACGTAACGCTAATGCTTTTACGTGTTTTTTTATCTTTATAAAAGAAAATGGTCCCTCATCATTGCCCCAGTCCTCCTCTCCCATCCCCACCCTCCCACTGAACACCTATCTCACTGTACCACCCTTACCCCATATTTACCTCCGGAGGTCGGCACTGTCATCTTCTCTGGACCGGAACATGTCTGCACTCTCCAAAGCCGAACTACAAACTGAAGAATCAAAGGTAAGCATGCTACAATGCCATTCAATGGGGTTTTCAACCTATGTTGATAAATCAGCCATTTTTTGGAAATTTGGCCCCACATTTTCAACATGGGGTTCTTGGGACCCCACCTCATGAAAACTTTCACTGTCATTTCGTTACTCAGTCCTAAAAGGTGATTTTGTGGTCACTGCATGGAATCACCTTTCAAGAGCAATTCATGAAATGACAGTGGCACTGTTCACAAGGTGGGGTCCCAAAAAGCCCATATTGCAAATTTGGTGAAAACATTCAAAAAAATGACTGCATTATGAACGTGCATTGCGCAGTTCTATGCAAGCTCCTAACTTTGCCAATTTTTAATATTTTCCCTCCACATTTTCAACATTGCCATTTTTGCACACCTTCTTTTTAACAGTACAGCTGTCATTTATCACATCCTGCCTTAAATGTGTTTTCGCACCTGTGGCACAGAATGGTGAGGTCAGTCTGCGAAATCTCCTTTCAGGACAAGTGAACAAAATGACACTGGCATGCTTCATCAGGAGGGGTCCCAAAAAGGACATGTTGAAAATTTGGTACAACACCTCAAAAAAATGGCCAAGTTACACCCAGGTGTTCAATAATTTCTACACACACGTGTAACTTTGCTCACTTGGAAGCTCATTACAGCCCTATTGGCTCTGGCCAGAATTTGTTCCTTCTGCTTTCACTTACATTCTTCACACAGAGGCTGGATGCCTTAATTATGCCCTCCTTTATTTTTCCTCATTGGGCCTCTTCCTCTCCCTGGCAATCCCTCTACTATGCGGATTCCGTGGCAGTCACCCATTTCATTAAAATCCACCCTCCTAAAGTCCAGGATCCTCATCCTCATGTGTTAGCCTTTGTTCCACTCTTAATGCTAAATCACACTGTATGGTGATCACTAGTAGCTAGGGGACTGCCATGTTGATGTCTGCAGTGCTGTCTCTGTTTGTAAACACCAGGCCCAGCTCTGCCCTGTCCCTAGTGGGTTCTTTGACTTGTTGCCTGAGAAAAGCTGGACCTGTTCCTTGCGGAAGTTGCAATTTGAAGGCTCCACTTCAGACTTGGCAGATTGAAGTCATCAGCTAGCAGCACCTCCCCTTACTTGCCATCCTGATGTTGGCAACCACTAGTGCCTTAACCAACTCCTCTCCCTGTGGTGGAGGTCTGTATACCACTCTATTACAGACAGCAGCCCCAGACATTCAAGGTCATCATGGTTCTTTGCCATAATGAGGGGGTGAACATTATGGACATCATTTACTGGTTGGAGAAAAAATGCAAAGCACAGCGGAACCCAAAGCCCATACTGGATGATGAGGGCTTTTGGAATGGGGGATGGAGGATTAAAAATCAGTCTCCATCAGGAAGACTCTGGGCTACAACATTTCCCAAACTGTTTTTATTTAGGACTGGACAAAGTCTTCATCTTATACCCTGGGCAACCATTCTATTGCTATAAATGTGTGTCATCTATGTTCCTTAGTAGAACGTGTGATGTGATAAAGTGTGCTCAATGTGGGGGGGGGGTTGGACATACAATGTCTCATTGTAGAACTCTGCATAAGTGTAGTCTGTGTGAGGAAGGCCACTCATTTATGGACTGTTCCTTGGCCGCCCATAACACTGATAATGTGGATTATGGGGTACAAGACTTCTGTATTAACAAAGCAGTAAATGCTGTTAGGACCCCAGCTCCCCCATTCTAACATCAGCAAGAGTGGCTGTTATCACTGTGTCTGACATAATTGTTGGGGTTTCTACTGCACATCCTACAGTATCTCAGAGTCAGACTGCCCCTGTCCCAGTGGTACCAAATGAGACTAAATGGATACCTATTGTACAAATACTTGAGGCTCCTACCTCCCACATGCCCCCCCCCACACCAGCAGATGGGCCTTTTACTGTTGTGCAAAGGAGGAGTGGGCTAAGAAGAAACAAAAAGGGCAAGGAAGCAGGGCAAGTGGCACCATTTCTGGTAGAAAACCATAATATGTATACAGCATTCCATTCTGAAGAAGGGGATATGGAGACTGAGTCCAATTCTGCATCTTTACATTCCTCCCAACATGATGGGGGATCTGACATTGAGACCATGGGGGAAGATAAAGACCCCAAACCCCAGAAAAAAAAATGGGGACTAGAGCTTGGGTGAAGAAGAAAAAAACACTGGATTAACCCTGCGCACATCTTTGTATGACCTATCGGTAGCAACCTTGAATGCCAATAGCATTAAGTTTGAACAGAAACGCTCTCTAACCTTTGCTTTTTTTAACTTCAACCAATATGATATTATTTTGTTACAGGATACAAGTTTATAATCTGTTAGAGAACTGCAAGAGGCTAAGGATGCATGGCTCTGGGGTGATTCATATTGGTCTGTAGGGGAGGACCCCTGCAGTGGGGTGGCTGTGTTTTTCACTAATCCAGCAATGAAGGTTGTACATGTGGCTGACATCCTGCCTGGCAGAGCATTGTTGATAGATGTAGTCATAAAGTCTTAGGAGTTTCGTATTATTAGCATTTATTCTCCTAAAAACGAAGGTAACTAGGACAGATTTATTAAGAAAAATACAGCCCTTTCTTTTTACAGCAAAACATCTGTTATGGGGGTAACTTTAATTGTCTGGTGTCTGATAGAGGTCTCCAAACAAATAAAGTTTTTGTGATGCCTCCTACCTAAATAATTTGCTGGAACAAGATGATCTGGTTGACGCTTTTGCACATGGCACTGTCAAGCCTCCAAAAACTTATTTTAGAGGTTTATTGGCCACCAAATAGACTGCTGGTTTATTTCAAAGAGGTTGGAAATAAAAAAGACTAAGTAATTGCCAGTTGCTTCCTCAGCCCATGGTTTGCTAGTGTTACTGTGGCTAATTATGATAAAATGAGCCATGGGCCTGGGTATTGGTGATTGAATTTACAACTGTTGGGTAATGATTTAATAAAGCAGGGTTTCATGCATCTTTTGAAAGCTCATCAATCAGTGACCTTTTTGTATGACTCCACCCTGGAGTGGTGGGAAGATACAAAAGGATATATACAAGATTATTTTAAATTGATGGGGAAAGTAAATGGAAAATAACTAACTCATTTATTAAAAAAGCATCAGGAACAGTTAGGTTTTCTTTTGTCAGAACAGAATACGCCTGGTATGGATTTTACCTGCCAAATTACAGAATTTAGGCAAATTATTAATGATTTACAATATGACTGTTTTAAATTTTTGGAACAAGTGCAGAAATTTGGCACACAAGGTCGACAAGATTTCCTTAACCCATTCCAGTTTTGTTCTGCTCAGGGAAAAAATAAATTTATTTCCCACATTATCACTTTTAAGGGTGAAACAATTACATCCAAGTCAGCTATATTGTATGACACAGAGCAATATGTCTCTAAAACTATTTAAAGGTACCTCAGGTATCCCCTTAGATACTGGACAGTGGCTATTCGAGTGCTCTGTACCACAGTTGTCTGCTCATCTGAAAGGGACCCTAGTGCAACCAATTATGAAACAAGAGGTGTTAGGGGTTTTGGCAACTTTAAAAGAAGATCTGTCCCAGGATATGATAGTATCCCATATGAATTGTATAAAGATATGTTTCTTGAATTAATAGAAGATATCATCTCTGTCTTTAGTGAGATGTTAACCTCAAAGCTTCTCCTTGGTAGCATGTATGAAGGTTTAGTAGTGCTCATGTAAATCAGGTGACGAAGGCCTTCTAGCCAACTGGAGGTTAATAACTCTTTTAAATGTAGATTTAAAAATATTTACCAAACTATTATGTAATCAACTATTCCTAGTGGCAAGTGATGTTATTCACTCAGCACAGACATGTGCCATTCCAGGTAGAAACATTACTGACAATTTGATTCTAATGAGGGTAATTCTTGCCAAGGGACAGGAGGGGGGAATTTTGAAATTTGTTTGAGGATAGATCAAGTTAAGGCCTTCGATAATGTTATCCATGAATGTTTATGGAACTGTTTGGCATCATATGGCATTCCACAAGGATTCATTGTACAGGGTACAGGCCTGTTATTTCCAGGCAACAGCTAGACCATATTTGTAATGGTTGGGCAGGTGGTCCATGTTCAGTGAGCAAAGGTGTGTGACAGGGCTGTCCCCTTAGTCCATTGCTGTATGTATTTACTTTGGACCCTTTATTGTGCAGAATTAATCATTCTTCCTCAATCACAGGTTTGTCTTTTTCCAGTCATGATAGGGAAATATCCAATATAGCATATGCTGGTGATATTTGTTTAGTCATGGCTGATGTAGAGTCTTGTACAAATGTAGGTTCTATATTAACAGCTTTTTCTAGACTTTCTGGCTCTGCAGTTAATTACTGTATGCCAAAAGCAAATGTTTGCCAATAGGAGAACTTCCTTAAACTATGGAATCTATTATAAATATTCCAATTATTAGAGGTACATGCTCTGTTTTGGGTATTACATTTGGACCTAGTAACCTGGCCTGGATTAATTGGCAGGATAAAATTCAGCAAGCTTTTGAAAAGGTCAAAATCTGGAACAGATGGAGAATGGCAAAACTTAAAAGGGTGTTTATGATTAAGACTTTTCTCCTCTCAGCATTTTTACACCTTAGCTGTATATGTTCTGTACCTAAGGAATTAGAAACAAAATTGTATGGTTGTTTCTTTTCTTGTATTTGGGGGAATAGGTTAAACCCTATTAAAAGAGGCATTCTATTTTTAGAATGGAATCAAGGAGGTATCAAAATGGTTAATACCATTATATTTTTTTCTCCATGTTCATAGTGACTAATTTAAAACCTCTTTTTGACTTCCATCATAAATTGTGGTACCCCTGGGTGGTGGATTCCTTAAACTCTGTCATGTCTTATTGGCCTGAACATGGGGAAATCCCTTGACAAAGAACTTTGAAACATCTTCAGAGTCATTTCCAGGTAGCTTTTGGCAAACTTAAATTATGGTTGCTGACTAAACACCATATTAAAACTTTTCATAGAAAAGACTTATACAAATATATATTGTTTAGTTCTTTTTTGTGATGTCAGAATGTATTTTGGCTTTGTATTATTCACTTTTTAAGAAGGGGAAAGTATGCCTTAATACTTACTTTATACTTTAATGTTTTACACTTTTCTTTACATCATTGGTATTTATACATCATACTGAAAATTACAGGTTGAATGTATGTATGTAAGTAACACTTATTTTGTGGTTGTCTATATTGTTGATGTATAATTTTGTGTGATGTAACACTATTTTGTTTGTATTTACTTTCAAGTTGTAACAATAAATTCCCCTACTCTTTTTCAAGAAGTGCCATGGGATCTTTAACATCCACCTGAACTACCACTAGAATAGGCAGATGGGACCTCAGTTTAACATCTCATCCAAAAGACGGCACCTCAGGAGTGCATCACCCCCATCTTGCTGCATTACAGTGTCAATATTGGGATTTAACCTAGGTGCCTGGTGTGGGGATAGAACCCACAACCTTCTGATCTTCCAGCCTCAAAGGCGAGTGTGCAACCTGCTGAGCCACTGACACTGACCCCCCCATATCCTCTGACTTGTCCCCACCCTTGTCTTCTTGCACTCCTGCCCAAGGGGAGTGTACTCCCCTCTGACCCACTCTCTCTCTCTTTTGCTCCTTCATCTCGGGGTGGGCAAGTGTAACCTACCTTGGTTTTACAGCCTCCCTCCACTTGGCTAGTTTAAAAGCTCATCCAAGTGGCATTTAAACCTACCACTAAGGACTGTGGTCCCCTTCCTGGAAGATGCAGGTCATCTTCCCTATAGAGGCCTATATCCTCCCAAGTTGGCCCCCAGTCCCCAATGTAGCTGAAAACCTCCTCCAGGTACCATGCCTTCACCGAACTTGTTAAATGTCCTAGTGTGGTGTGCCCTTTCTTCTCCCTGGCTGTACAGAGATAACACCTCAGCAAAAGCCACTGTGCATGCCACATACTTGATGCCCCTCTCAGGCTCCCTGAAATGTTGCTGCACATTCCCCTACCCTGTCCCTTGCCAGGTCATTTGTCCCCAGGTGAATAATGATGTCTTGCTCCTTCCATCTCCTTGTGCTCTTTGGCTATGTTCTCCATCTGTACAAGCCAAAGAACCTCAACAGCACATCACCCCTCTCAATCTCTCTCTCTCTCTCTCTCTCTCTCTCTCTTCCTCTTCCACTACCAAGTCTATCCCCCTGACAACTGAGTCCCCCATATGCAGTTGATTCCTTCTTGGGGGTCACATGTTCTTAAGGACACTTTCTTCCTCCCTTCCCACTGCTATGGAAGTCCCTCTTGACTGCTCAGTCCTGCCAGTATTGCGAAGAAATGGTAAAAGCTTAGGATCATGTACCCTTTCTGCCACCCACGCTCTTCCTGAGCCAACCAAGGTCCAATCTCTCTGCATCTGCCTAGGCATCCCCTGGGGAAGCAATGGCAGGCTTGCTGGCCCCGGGGTGGAGCAGAAGGTCCTCTTTACCCTTGCCAATTTGGTCCCGGGTCCAGCAACCTCTACCTTCAACCCAAAGAGAGGAGTACAAATGGGGCAGCATTTCAGTCCTAAAATATGTCCCGAAAGACTGTGGCCCACACTCATTGCATTGTATCACTCCCATGATTTTTCCTTCCCTTACTAGTTGCCTATTTTAACTTCCTGCACCCTGCTCCCTCCTTTCTAGTCTCACTGTATTCCTATCTCTCCCTTTTGCCTGCCTGAAACTTATTTACTATCCTGCCCTAGATAGGGTTTTATTTATTTTATTTATTAAGATATCGGATAACACCTTTGAGCCATGGCTCATTTACAAAGGTTCCACATTAGGAAACAAAACAAGTAGAAAGCCAAAAGACAACATGGATGAGGTTACAAAACCAAAAATAAGTTATACAATATGGAGCAGGCACTGGCTTTGTCAAATAACGCAGTTGAAATATTTACAGCAGGACAGTACACCAGGCATCAATGTATGCAAAGGGAGGAATGATTGAGTGGTAGGGACAGGAGCAAGAGGAAACAGATGCACAGGCATCAGCAGTTTGTGAGGTAGAGGAGGATGGTAGGGAACAGCTTAGAGAGCATTGTCATTGAGGGATAGTAGAGTGTAGGAAGGTGGGTGTAGATATGGGGGAGCTGTGTGGAGAAGTGGGTAGAAGGAGAGGTAGAGGGGGAAACTGGGAGGTTGGAGTGGAAAGGGGCAAGAATTGAGGGGTGGAGGATTGTAAGGAAAATAGGTGTGGAAGGGGCAGTGGTTAGATGGGAGGGAAGGGGCAAATATGGGTAGAGCTCAGGAAAGAGAAGGATGAAGAAAGGGGATACGTTAATCAGGGAGCACACGAGGGTGTCTCTTGTTTCTCTAAACTTGTCCTGGGTGTCTACTACCACCCAATTTCCCTCTTACCCCAGATTTAAAAGATCTTTGAAAGGATTGTGGCCACTCAGATCGTTGGGCACTTAAAATCTCAGGGACTGCTGAATGGTATGCAATCGGGATTTAGAAAATCACATAGTACCACTGCTGCCCTGGCTAAGGTTTGTTGGGGATGTTCAGACTGCCCTGGATGGGAGGACACCTGTAGGTGCTATTTTTGTTGACTTATCCAAGGCTTTTGATTCCTTGGATCATGGTGTCCTCATATCCAGGGCAGCTTCTCTGGGGATAATGGGGTCCAGCCTGTGCTGACTCACTTCATATTTAACTGACAGAACTCAAATGGTCTCTATGGGAGGCTGGACCTCGGGTTTTGTTCCTGTTGGATCGGGGGTCCCCCAAGGATCTAGTTTGGATCCTTTATTATTTCATATATATGTTAATGGATGGAATATTTTAGATTCAACTGTTTTTTTTTTTCATTTATACACTGATAATACCATAATTTATACACCAGACTTTACAGTAAACAAAATTCAAGTCAAGTTACAGAAAGCCTTTAATGAGCTGCAGATTTTTCTTAGAGATAGTAGTTTAGTTTTAAATTAAAAAAAAAAAACAGACTTTATTGTTTCACTGACCGTTGGTTGCCTGGGAAAATCTGACTCTGAATGTGAATACCTTGGAGGGATTCCCGATCCAGCAGGTTCAGTTCTATAAATATTTAGGCTTCTGGCTTGATGAGTTCCTAAATTGGGGAGTTCATATAAATAGCTTAATAAAAACATGGGGAAAAGATTTGGAGCATTGTACAGGGTTAGCTCTTGTATGAGTTTAGAGGCTAGAAGGAGAGTTGTTAATTCTATGATAAATCCCATGTTAGATAATGGAGACTTTATCTACGCCAGAGGTAAACAAAGTGATCTGGAGAGATTGGAAGTGTGCCATGGCAGACTTGCCAGATTTATTCTGGAAGCCCCTCACTCCACACACAAGTACCTCCTTTACAATTGCCTGGATTGACTGAGACTATCTGAATGCAGACAGGAGCACTTACTTGCATTTATGTGTAAGTGCTGGTTGGGTGAATTCCCCCTTACATAGCCATAAGGGTGATCCAATGGGACAAACTTAGCTCACTAAGAACAGCTAATGCCCCAGATCTTGAAATTCCAAAATGTAAATTAGAGATTGGTCGGCAATCTGTTTTCTTATTGGGGCCCACTTGAGTGGAATAAAATACCGGCAATCATATGGGTTAACAAAGGGAGAAAATCCTGGATAGAGATTAAGTCTTGATTTGGGAAACTTGCCACTAGTACCAGACAATGCTGTCCCCCTTGAAATTTCCTGTACAATATCTTTTGTCTTAAATAATTTGTAACATTGATTGTTTATATTAACCTCCTTGTAATTTGTATATAATGTACATTGAATGTTCATATCTATTTATCCATTGTTTTTTGTCCTTTTTGTATTTGGACTACTGTTTGAGTGTTTTGCAATTTCTAGGACCTCGTTGTAAATGTGTAGTAGCTCAATTGAGACAGTCCTAATTCATGTGACCTTGTATGAATAAGATATTTTACTACTACCCTTACTCACTTGCCTGATGTTTATTTCTTACCCAACCCTTTCACTTGCCTGTAACTTAGTTATTACCCTACTCTAGATAGGATGCCTCTTATTTTCCCTTTTCTAATCCTCCTACCATTACCTACCTCACCCATACCCTACCAACCTCTATCTACCTTCCCTGTAGCTGTTTTTTTTCAGTACACTGTAGTCACCAATGTGTTTTCTCTTACCTTGGTCTGGTGTCTCCACTGCAGAGTCTTCTGTGGACTGAAGACTATATATGGACACTTGCAAACACCTTCATACAGGTGCTCCACTTGACACCTACAGATGCCTTAAGAGAGATGCTCCACCCCTGCTCTGTCCCACTCACGCAATTGGACATGAGCATTATGGGACACATTGGGTGAGTGCTTGAATTTATCCCCAAGTCAGAGCTTCCTGGTTAGCTCTGCTAGCAAGCCAAAAACAACCAGCAATCAGAAATGTGACTCTTCCCACCTCCGATTATTAACAAGCTGAGGCCTCAGACCAGACAATTATCACCCCTCCTAAAACTACAGGGTAAGACACAGTTCTTTAATATGGCCCTTAAATGTGGGTTGCTCTGGCTGGTGTCAAATGGACCCTAACGACAACAATTAGCACACCAGTTAAAACAAAATTCACCACAACTAACCCCCACCTACTTTATGTTGTCTAAAAAAAAAAGTATTTTTCAGTCCTGTGGCAAAAACAGACACTCTGCTTAAGGCAGCACCTACAGGACTCAGAATGAGTCTTGTATAAGAAGCCAAATCCAACCTGCAACTGGAAATATGACTCACTCCCACCTCCAATTATCAAGTGGCTGAGGCCCCAAGCCAGACAAATATCACCCCCCCCCCACAAAAACAAATATAGGCCAAGTCACAGTTCTTTAATATAGCCCATAAATGTGGATTAGTGTTGCTGATCTTAAATTTACCCTATAGTCAATAATGAACACACACATTTAAACAACATATCTCCACCTATGTTGTCTAAAAAAAGCATTTTCCTGTCATGTGACAAAAACAGGCAGCCTCTACAGGAGACAGATATAAGTTTATTACTTAATGCACTATTATTCTATGCTCTGGATCAAAAGGTCATGGGTTATGGTCCCCCACTGGGTAAATGACTCATACAAAATGCTACCATTGTAATGCAGTGCTAGACTGAACTGCCTCTTGGATGTGCCATCCTACCTTCAGATGGGATATTAGCTGGATCCTAAGTAATCATTTCTGGTAATTGTTCAGTTGAACAATTACAGATTCACTGGTACTTTTTGGAAAAAAGTGTGGGATGTCACCCAAAGTCAGACTGGCATTTTTTCTCTCATTAAACTTATTTTACTTTTCTGGTGTGAGTACTGCATGTGCGATTGACACAAACATGGCAGTGACCGCCTATAATAGTGCTGTTTCCAATGCGCTTGATGCATTCACACCAATCCATACATAACCAGGTTCTTCTTGCTTGAGATCCCTGTTGTTTGATGGGTCTCTCAAGGTGTTGAAGACCAAGGGGTGGAAGTTGGAGCATTGCTGGCTGAAGACCTGCTCCAAGGAGGACAGACTGACTTTGAGAATTCACTATGGTGACTATCAAAGGGGCAATCAACAGTAAGAAAGCAGAGTTCATGTCCAGGGAGATTGCTGCAGGGAAAAAATGACCAGCCCAGCTCTTTCAGACTGTGTGCAGGCTACTTCATCCTGCCTGTCTGCAGCTGAAATGAGTATTTTCAGTCGCTTTGTGTGAGGAGTTTGATCATTTTTGCTCTGACAGGGTGTCCTCCATTCGGTCTGGAATTTCACCAGTGAGGCTAAATCAGACTCGCAGTGGTTGGCTTGTGGGGGCAGAGGCACTCTAATTGTCTGGTGGGGGGGGAGTTCCAGCTGGTGGGGGTGGCTGAGGCCTTTGAGGTAATCTTGAAGCTGCTGCCCACCTTTTGTGAACTGGACTCGGGCCTGACACATCTCCTAGTGAGATGTGCTGAGTCTGTGGGTCCAGTGTTTGCCAAGATTGTCTGGTATTTGCTCTCAGAGGGGCTCTTCCCCCAGTGCCTTGAAGGAGACACTGGTGAAGCCACTTCTGAAGAAACCATCTCTCAACCCTAACATCTTGGCAAATTATCAACCAGTCTCCAACCTCCCATTTTTAGGGTAGGTTGTTGAGAAAGTGGTGGCTTTGCAGCTCGAGGCCCACCTCACAGCCTTTGAGATCTATGAGCCATTCCAGTCTGAGTTTAAGGCATGGCATAGCCCTGAAATGGCGTTGGTCAGGGTGCAAAATGACCTCCTCAGGGTGAGAGATAGAGGAGACTGGTCAATTCTCCTTCTCCTAGATCTCTCATCAGAATTTGACACAGTGGACCACATTGTGCTGCTTGATTGCCTGAGAGAGTATTGTGGACTCACCAGTATTGTCATCAACTGGTTTGAGTCCTACCTCACAGGCAGGATGCAGTGGGTAGTGATGGGGAATTTCTTCTCCTGCCCAAAGCCCCTGCCTTGTGAAGTTCCTCAAGGCTTGATCTTGTTGTTAATGTTGTTTGTGGCGTACATGCTGCCCCTGGGTGAGCTCATTAGATGATACAGTCTGGGTTTTCTCTGCTATGCAGATGATACCCAGCTGTATATGTTCTTTACACCTGGGACAAGTGGTGCCATGGAAGTGCTTAATGATGCCTGTCCAAGATCCAAGATTGGATGTCCTCTAACTGACTGTGACTGAACCCCAACAAGACAGAGGTATTGGTGGTTGAGCCTGGTTGCTGGTGTGATGTAGCTGCTACTATTGGGGGAGCAGGGTTGTTTCTTGGTCCTGCTTTGCTGGTGGCTGCTTCTAGGGTGATGAATCTGGGTGTTGTCCTTGACAATGGTTTGACACTTGAATCTCAGGCGTCAGCCATTGTCTAGAATGGTTTTTACCACTTGAGGAACATCACCCAGATTAAACCCCTAGTTCTGTCTGGTGACCTGCCAGCAGTGATGCATGCCTTTGTCACATCAAAGTTGGATTACCGCAATGCTATTTACTTCGGGGTCAGTGGAGGGAACCGCCGTTGGCTGCAGCTAGTGCAGAATGCAGCAGCCAGGTTGCTGATGGGTCTTTTGAGATCAAGTCATGTTACCTCGGTTCTGCATGACCTGCACTGGCTGCCTCTCAGATTGAGAATTCTCTTCAAGGTGGGCTTGCTCACCTATAGGGTACTATACAGATTGTACCCTGGCTACCTAAATGATCTCCTCACCCCTGTTGCCCCAGTGTGTTCACTCCACTCCTCCACTGAGGTCCTCCTTGTAATTCCAAAGGTGAGGCTTAAAACATTGGGAGATAGTGTTTGAGGTGGCTGGCCCTGCTCTTTGGAACTCACTCCCCAAATCACTGAGGGAGGCCACCTCTGGTGAGGGTTTTCAAAACAGGTCTAAAGACACATCTTTTTAATCAAGCATTTTATAGTTAAACTGTTTTATTGATTTTATTGTAATGTACTGCATATATTTATAGTAATTAATGATTTATTGACCCAGCTATTTAATAGTTTTTTTCTTGTTTTTATGTCACTACACTACCTGTAAGGTACCCAGAGCCTCTGGGATTGGGTGCTATATACAAATACATTTTTACTTACTTATTCATATTGCAGTTGCCTCTGACTGTATGTGGGGTTTGAGGAGCATATAAAAAGTGCTACATTTGCCTACATACAGTTTCTGCAGTAGCAGCATCTAAATCTTTGCATACCAAAGCATTTTGAGATATTAATATGAATGGCACTACATAAAACAAAATTTTATTCTATTCAGTTCTAATTATATCAGTTCACTTAGATAATTGTGCTTTTGTATACTCTGAAAAAAATGGTAATCACTACCAAGGAGGTGGAATTTGTATGATAAGCAAACATAGCATGTCAGCAACTGCCACGTCTACAAAATATGCCATAAAACACCCACGAGTAATTATCACGAAAGCTTAAACTCCCAAACAATGATGCTGGAGAAGACAAAGAGATCTGTTCTATGAGAAAGCAGTTTCACTTCTGGGTAACTTTGCATAACAGTTAAACTCACTGACACTTTAAATTCATAATGTGAAGTAAAGCTCAATGATTTTTAGATATAATCCATTTCGCTCAGTGGTTGAAGTTTGGGAAGAAGTAGGGGTTTGCTCCCATCAGTCATAAAAGTCCAATGTGGGTATATAGGAATTGGAAGATGCCTTTTTAAAAAGTGCCTACAGGCCATACCCCCTTCGTTCAAGCCCAGATTTCATTATGTTAATCCTAACCAGAGGAGACCAACCATTGCCTTAGTGCCTCTAATGATGTAGCCTAGGCTTGGTAACACACCATGTACCATAGTCAGCCCGCTCTTTGAATGGGATAATTGGAATGCCAACACATGTTGTGACTGGCAGCTGACACAGGAAAGGGTATTACTTCCTGTGTTGGCTGAAAATTAACTCTTTTGTTGATGTTCCAAGCCTCATATTCTAAGTCAGTATGGCTAAGATCTAGGGGAACAATCTGCCATTCGGCTCTTTAAACAGATGCCTTTAGGAGATGTTTAACAACCACATTAAGAAACAATACTCTGGTTATATTGATATGCTTTCTATATTTGCTTTCAACTTAGTAGGTATCTCTGTGTTGCTACAACATTATTGTACTGTACAATATTGTAGCAATGCAGATATATCTGCTAAGTTGAAGGCAAATATAGAATACGTATCAGAATAAAAACTGGTTATATTGATATGCTTGCTATATTTGTCTTCAGCTTAGTAGGTGTATCTGCATTGCTACAGTACTGTACCTTAGAATTCATCAGGTTTTTCAAAACCTGAGACCATAGTCAATAGTTATAGTTATACTTGGCTTTTTTGTTTTAGAAGTATGTTCTGGCAAGGTGAAGACTCAGGTAGTAGCTCTGGTGAAAGCTATGTGATTATTTCAATGCAGCCCCGGGGCCGGATATTCAAACTGCGCTATTTTGTGGTGCAAGCCCTTGCGCTGCACAAAATAGTTGCGCAGGGGTGTGGCTGGAGCGATATTCAAAGGAGTTGCACTATTGAGCAACTCGCTTGAATATCACCAACCACAGCCACTGTGCATGGCGCAGTGGAACCTAATGACACCGCCAAGTGGTCAGAGTGGAGCATTCAACTGCGGTGGCGCCAAGTACCACCATTTAAGCCATGCATAAATTTCTGATATTCAAAGCGTGACATGCAAATGGGGCCCCAATTCATGCAAGGTGCAGGGGTCATTTGCATCTGTTTATGGCCCCATTTGCATGCCATTAGCATGCAGGTGCGCCGATCCCCGAGGACCTGCGCCTGGTGCCCTGCCAGGCAGCAGCTGTCAGGGACTGACGCCCCCTGCAGCCAGATCGCGGGCAAATGTGTAAGAAAGCCCCCCTTCCCCGACTGGCCCAATGGCGGGCATAGCTTCATCACCCCCACCAGCCCGATCGCGGGCAGCAAAGTGTCCCCGAACATATCCTGGTGGTCCAGTAGACTGATAAGCCCGATCGCAGGCTGAAGAGTTTTAAACCCCGAGCGTATCCCTGGTGGTCCAGTGGACCCGATAAGCCCGATCGCGGGCTGAAGATTTAAACTCCCCGAACATATCCCTGGTGGTCCAGTGGACTGATAAGCCCAGTGCGGGCTGAAGAGTTTAAACCCCGAGCGTATCACTGGTGGTCCAGTGGACCGATAAGCCGATCGCGGGCTGCATAATGTAAGCGAACCCCGCCCCAAGACCATATCCCTGGTGATCTAGTGTCACCCCACCCACCACCATGAAGCCCCACCACCCGCTCCCCCTGCAGCCAGCGGGCGGCAGCATCCCACCCGCCTGCTGCCCGGCCCCTGCGGTCATTCACTCACATATCTGGACTGCCTTATGCGGTATGGGCTGCATGCCCAGTGGCTCTTGCTCTGCACCAATGGGCGTGCAGCCACCAGGCAGTCAGTTGGCGAGTGGTGGGGTGGTGGCGGTGGGATCCTGCCGCCCGCCAGCTGTGGGGGGAGGCGGGTGGTGGGGCTTCATGGGTGGGTGGGTGGGGGACACTAGATCACCAGGGATATGGTCTTGGGCGGGGGTTCGCACATTATGCAGCCGCTGATCGGGCTTATCGGTCCAATGGACCACTAGGGATATGTTCGGGGTTTAAAACTCTTCAGCCCGCAATCGGACTTATCGGTCCACTGGACCACCAGGGATACCGTTCGGGGGGGTTTAAAACTCTTCAGCCTGCGATCGGGCTTATCGGTCACTGGACCGCAGGGGATACGTTTGGGGAGGGTTAAAACTCTTCAGCCCGCGATCGGACTTATTGGTCCACTGGACCACCAGGGATACGTTCGGGGTTAAAACTCTTCAGCCTGCGATCAGGCTTATCGGTCCACTGGACCACCAGGGATACATTAGGGAGGTTTAAAACTCTTCAGCCCAGATCGGATTATCGGTCCACTGGACCACCAGGGATACGTTTGGGGGTTAAAACTCTTCAGCCCACGATCGGGCTTATCGGTCCTCTGGACCACCAGGGATACGTTCAGGGGAACACTTTGCTGCCCGCGATCGGGCTGGTGGGGGTGATGTAAGCTTATGCCCGCGATTGGGCCAGTCGGGGAGGGTGGGGGCATGTTTTAACTTTGCCCCACGATCAGGCTGCGGGGGCACAGGGAGTAGGTTGAGGGCCAGCCACAGGTGGCAGCTGCTGTGTTGCTCCCTGCAATGTGGCAGCTCATCTGTGGGTGGCCCTCGACTTACTCCTTTTTTTGGGGGCTCAAAGTTGTGCAGGCGCAGGTTGGGGGTTGCGCCTGCACAACTCTGCACACCCGGCTGAATATCGGGCTGTGCAGTTTATGCATGGTTCCTCCCCCTCTAGTTCAGCATGCATTCATTTGCATTGCGCTGTTGCTCAGCATGTTTTCAGTGGCGCAACTACCTCCTGCTGAATATCACAGAATGGCGCAATTTCGGACTTGTGCAGGCACAACCCTATTGCGCATGGCGCAACCTTTTTGAATATCTAGGCCCCAGTGTTTTTCTTGTTTTTTTTTTTTGCTTGCAACAGGGTTGTTGCTGGTTTTTGTCTTTTTTCTCTGTATTTTTTTGATGTTTTAAGTATTTTTTAAAAAAAATTAGTTTTGTATTTACACTTTTATCTTTCATACCTTGATTATTGTACAAATCTATAATAGTGTGTGTCTGACATTTTGTGACGTTTGCAGAGTATTTTATGAACTTATTTATCTACTCACTACCATGATGTTGTTGGCTACTAAGGCTCATTGCATTGTGACTGGAGCTGCTACTGTGACTGAAACTGTCGCTGTGCCAGGATTTCTGTCTGCATTGTGGAAATATGTTGTTTTAACTTTGGCAGCTACATGAATAAAATAAATCATGATTAACCAGCTCATTATTCCAACATCCTTCTTCCCTCACTCTGACTCGCATTATCGCTTCTGCTTGTAATCAGCTACTTCAGTGATGACACTTTGCACAATCATATGGCAGTACCTCCTTTCACTCTGCTGGCCCTTATAAAAACAAACTACCTCTCCTTTCTCTGCAGGAGTTTAGGCTTCAGTAACAGCTCTGTGTTGCAACACAGTTTTAATTGGAGCAGTCTTGATGGTTTTTTGGTGTCCTTATTTTTTGACAGCAGGATCTGGTGAGTGTTCTTGTTTCCTGGGCCTTGGAGGTTTGTCTTGCTGCCCTCTAGTGGCAGTTTCTCTTTCTGAGTGGACCACGAAGGGTTTCATGGCTTGAACCTACCCAGCAGTTGAGCCTTTTGCCAATAGTTGATGTTTTCCAGTTTAACTCAGTGCCTTAACTGTTTGTGGAGGGGGTGGGGTCCTAAAAGGGAATAATTTCTCCCTTGCAACAGTGGTAGGAATTCACAAAGGAAGTGTTTCTCCCCAGTAGCTTTTGTTCTCCCTTCTACCCCATCTTCAGCTTGTGGAGATGTGTGGGTCAATTGACAAAATGGTATGAAACTGCCCTGTGTCACAAGACAGGTATCTAGAGGGGAGGGCATATTCCCAATGGCTGCTTGTTGCCTCTCCCTCCCCATATTTTGGTTGCAGGTGATGACTTTGACCCTGCTGGTAAAGTTCAGATTCTCCTCATCACCTGCAATCTGATGTTATGGTTAAAGGAGGAAATCTCCCCTGCAGTTCTCTTCTTTTTGCTCATATCCTAACACCCTCTCCTTATCCTGCAGGTTTTGATAAAGATTTATTGAGTCATTATTCAAGACCAGTGCCATTGATTAACTTTGGTAATGGTTCCTCTCTCTCTCTCTCTCTCTCTCTCTCTCTCTCTCTCTCTCAGTGGGCAGCATCTGCTACAGTGGTCATAATTTTAAAGTTTGTTTAATGAAACCTGAATTTTGAAGTTGATCTTGAATTATTGATTGAATTGTAACATGTGTTTGTAATTCAATGTTTGCATTATAGGTAAAACGTATGCTAGAAGTAGGCATACCTCTCAACTGTCCCTGATTTTCAGGGACGTCCCTGATTTTGCCTCAAAATTTTCCTCTGTCCCTCATAAAATTTGAGTTTTTGTGGCAGAACAGTAGGGATTAAAATCACAAAAAAATGTCAAACATTAAAGTTACAGACTCGTTCTTCTTCAGAAAATGCATCTTAACAAAAATCCCCTTATTTTATCAGCATTCTGAGTGAATAGTACCAATTTTTAAGATGTGTCCCTGATTTGGGGTCTTTGTCCCTAATTTTTTTAAGCCTTGTCCCTGATTCAGGAGGCAAGAGGTTGAGAGGTATGGAAGTAGGTTATTAGAAATAGGTACTGTAAATTAATGAGACATGGTTATAGAGAGTTAAATGGGTGCCCTCTGCAGGCTAAAAAATAAATTGTCTCCTTTGGGATTCAGAAAGTTGATAGTACTGTAGGTGCTCAAGAGACTCCAGAGGTACAGGAAGGGCACATTGATTCATGCAGGAAAGGGGACAGTGATAGAGATTGTACTTAAAAGAAGCCTGTCCTAAAATAAGGTACACTACTCAAAGACACTAAACCATCTCTAATCTGGTGCATGTGAAATTGGAATAATCTGTGATAACTACATTTCTTAAAATTAACATAAGGCATGCCTGCAAACGCTAAGTCAAGTGGCATCGCTGGAATGCCTTTCCTATGTAGCCATCAACAAATCACAGCAGTATAATGAGGTATGGGGCCCCTTCCTGAGGCTAGGAGCCAATAGTGGTTAAAATATGTACAACATATTTGTAGCAAACTTTTATGACCCCGTCTGCCTTATAAGGCTGTATATGATTGCATAGATACATAGACACTATCGGCAGATAAGGGCCTATGGTCCACCCAGTCTGCCCATTTGAGCTTATAAATTCACTTTATGTTTTTCTAGAAGTCTGTTGCCCCTTACCCCTGACCTCCAGAATTCCCTTATGTCTATCCTATGCATTCTTAAATCCCATTATTGTTTCAGCCTCCACCACTTCCTCTGTCAGGGTCTTCCACTTGTCCACCACCCTTTCTGCAAAAAAATTCTTCCTCACATTTCCTCTAAATCGCCCTGCCTCCAACTTCATCCCATGGCCTCTAGTACTGGAACATCTTTTTTGTTGGAAAATAGTGTATTCCTGCACCCTGTTCCTCCCCGTAAGGTACTTGGATGTCTCTATAATATCCCCTTTCTCCCTCCTCTCCTCCAGGGAGTACATATTCAAGTCCTTCAGCCTGTCCTCATAGGACTTGTGATGCAATCCCTGTATCATCTTTGTTGCCCTCCTTTGAACCTTCTCTACCCTGTCTATGTCCTTACGTAAGTAAGGTCTCCAGAACTGTACACTGTACTCCAGGTGGGGCCTCACTAGTGTCTTGTATAGTGGAATTATGACCTCCCTTTTCCTGCTGGTGAGTCCCCTGCCTATGCATCCTAGCATCCTATTTGCTTTACCTGCTACCTTGTCACACTGTTTCACTACCTTGAGGTCATCAGAGATGATAACCCCAAGGTCCCTTTCTTGCTTGGTGGATGTTATATCCTCAACCCCAACTGATATGTTATTTCAGGGTTTTTGTGCCCCATATGCATTATCTTGCACTTCTTTGCATTGAATTTCAACTGACTGTACCATCTTTTTCTCTGATGTATGATGTACTTTCTCACTCAGTGTGTAATAATGTTTTTGTTTCTCTGTTGTCTATGTAGTGTGTATGTTTCTCAGCAAAAATTTATTTCAATAAAGAATTTACAGTTAGAAACTTTACATAAGGTCACTTGTAACTCAAAGTAATAAATTCTAAAATATCTTAAAGCAAGAGGATGTATAGGCCATAGTTCTAAATAAGACCTGGTATAGCACTTTTACTCCTGATGATTTTTAAAAATGCCTTGTTATAAAACAGTGTGATCAGGAAAGGGAGAAATGGGGACAGGATTTCCAGTATAATGGGATTTAAGGAGTTGTACCATGGTTCAGTGAGGCAGAAGGTGGTGCAAGCCACACCCCCATTGATTGGTACTGAACCTGTGCATACACAAGCATCCTTCGACTGATTGTTTTTTTGCAGCAGCAATGCAGATGCCATTTCATTTTCTTGCCCCACTTGGCCTCTTCCATCAATAATTCTACAATTCTGCTAATAGCAGCTGCTGCCTGGGGCTTTCTGCAGTGTTTCTCTTGTCCGTCAGTGTCCCTCCTGATGGTGGGTCTACTTCTGTTGCTGTGTGGTATTCCCACCACTTTTCCGTTCTTGCCCTCTCCTGTTGTTCTTGTGTGCATTTCTGTTTTTACATCACAGGCCTCTTTGCCTGCACTTTCAGTTCCATGTTGGTGCTGGTCCTGGTCCTAGTCCCCTGCTTCTGGCTCTAGGCAGGGCTTCCTCTTCCTGCTCCCTCCCCCAGCTGATCATTTCTGCTTGTGTATCTGCTAGGTGTTTGGGCCACTATGATTGCCCTGCTGACCCTCCCACTACAAGGCAAGGCAAAGCACATATATTTTTAAGATGCTCAATCCCAGAGGCTCTGGTCACCTTTCAGAAGTCACAAAAACAGTAAGGGAAGTGCAAAAAACATACAACAGAATCTGAAAAAATTATACAAGTTTAAAAACATCAATCAGACCCATAACTAAGGTTAACAAGCATTTGTCAATGCCGAATGTTGTCGCGCTGGCATTGGCATTGGCAGTGGCAGAACTAGAGGCGCATAATAGGAATGGCAGTGAAGTATTGAAGTGGTGCCAACCCCACCCCCACCCTGTAGAGAGCGACAGGCAGTGGGGTGTGCCTTTGGGTCATCAGGCATAATGCTCATGCCATTGTACCTCACCCTACCCTGTAGACACTGACAAGTGTCATGGTGTGCTTTGGGATCTTGGGGCATTATACTTACCCCATTCCATAAGGAAATATGCTGACGTGGGTGCAGTATAAGAGTGTGGGGTGAAGTTTGTGGCCGAACAGTGCAAGACACACCACGATGCCTGTCAGTGGCTGCAGGGTGGGTGGGGGTGGAATGGCATGAGCATTACATCCGATGATCCCAAGTCACAGCCCTGATGCCTGTCAGTCTGTACCGGGTGGGGTGCTGCATTTGGAAACCCTAACACCATAGGCGTGTAGTGGTAGTTTCACTCTACATGTTCAACATGGGCTGCTTGTCAGGCCACCTCATGAAAAGCGGCACAATCACTTTGTTAGCTGAAAGGTGGAGTTGCACAGCAGCTGTTGCATTTGGTGGTAGAGGGACAAAAACACAGTTTTGGGCAGGATGTGGAGAATGACAACTGTATTGTTCATAAGGGGGCGTAAAAAATGGCAACGTTGAAAATCTGGATTGGCAATATGAAATATTGGTGAAGCAATGAACATGCATACAAACTGTGCAGCAGACATCCACAACCCAATTATTTGTGGGAGTTTTTTAGGTACATTTTCAACATAGGTATTTTGGGACCTCCCCTCTGAACAGTGGTGCTGTGATTTTGTTAATGTGTCCCAAAAGATGATTTCCCACAGCAAGCATGCCATTGTGAGCCACAGTTGCGGGAACACATTTTTGGGCAGGCTGTGAAAAATGGCAGCTGTACTGTTGATAAAGAGGTGTGCACAAATACCAGTGGTGAATTGCAAATGTACAAAGTTACAAGGCTATGTGGAAACTGCGCAACGTATGCTTGCAACACAGTCATTTTCTGGACTTTCGGCACCAAAAACATAGGCATTTTAGGACCTCTGCTCATGAACGGTGTCATTGTCATTACCTCAAACTGCCACAAAATCTGATTTTGCACAGCGACCGTGCGATTCTGCGCTAGAAGTGTGAAAACACATTTCAAGCAGGATATGTAAAATGACAGCTGTACCTTTCATAAGGAGGTGTGGAAAAATGCCAATGTTGAACATGTGGAGTGAAAATATTACAAATGCATGAAGTCACAAGCGTGTGTGCAAACTGCACAACGCATGCTCATAAAACACTTATTGTATGGACTGCTGGCCCCAAATTTTCAACATAGGCATTTTAGGACCTCTGCTAATGAACAGTGTCACTGTCATTTCCATATTGTGTTTCGAACATGGACGTCCCACAGCGACCGCGCTATTCTGTGCTGGAACTGCGAAAACACATTTGGTCAGGATGTGAAAAATGACAGCTGTACTGTTCATAAGGAGGTGCAGAACAGTGGCAATGTTGAAAATCTGGAGTGAAAATATAAATTCGCGAACTTACGAGCGAGTGTGCGTGCAAACTGCGCAACGCATGCTTGTAACACAGTCATGTTATAGAGTATCATCACCAAATTTGCAGCATAGCATTGTAGGACCTCTACTCATGAACAGTGTAAGTGTCATTTTTGTCATCTGCCCCGAACACTGATTTCCCACAGTGACCGCGGTATTGTGGGCCGGAAGTGCGGAAACACATTTTGACCAGGATGTGAAAAATGACAGCTATACTGCTCACAAGGAGGTGTAGAAAAATGACAATGTTGAAAATCTGGCATGAAAATTTTGTGAATTCGTGAAGTTACGAGTGTGCGTAGTAACTGCGCAATGCATGCTCATAAAACAGCCAATTTTTAGATTTTTTCCACCAAATTTGCAACATAGGCTTTTTGACAGCCCACCTCATGAACACTGCCACTGTCCTTGCGTTAATCAGCTCTGAAAGGTGATTCTGCACAGTGACTGCGAAATCACCTTTAGGGACAAATTAATGTCATAACTATAACAGAATTCACGAGGAGGGGTCCCAAAAACCCCATGTTGAAAATTTGGTGCAAAAATTCCAAAAAATTACTGAGATATGCAGCAAAGTTCAAAAAACCCTATCTATCCCATTATACAGCTTACCGGCATTTCCTCAGTTCACAGTCAGTTTTGAAGAGTGCAGACATGTTCCCGGTCCACCGAAGATCATCACGCTGGACTCCAGAGGTAAGTATGGGGTGGGGGGGTGTGGGGAGGCAGGGTGCGCAGTGTGTGGGTGCGGGTGGTGGGTAGGGACTCTAGGGAGACTATGAGGGACTATTTTTATGTTACAGGGGGGAAAAAAACTAACATCGCGGGACAGGTTTTTTTTTCAGGGGACTTGGAACGCTGGGGTGGGCTCCCAGTGTGCCACCTAACTGTTTTGGGGGGGTTTGCTGCACCCGACGGGGGACTGGGTACCCTCGTCGGCACACAACAAAAGGGGGGTTTAATATATGCCGACGGGGATTGGGCACCCCCCTCGGCATAAAAGAAATGGGGGGGACTGCTTTATGCTGACAAGGAATGGGCTCCCCTGTCGGCAAAGTTTTGCGGCCAGAGTAACCTGGCAGGGGGATTGGGTACCCCCAAAGTCAGCAGTTGGGCAGCCGCCCGCCCGCCATTCTGACAATGTGGCAAGCATGCAGGAAGGGTCTGCTGCGTCTGACGAGCTTTGCTCGGATTGCAGTGGACCTTTCCTTAGATGTGCACACCACATTAGTATGCATGGTGTGGCACTGGCATGCAGGCTGATTGGGGAATGAGGGATGCACCTACTGATGTGTGCCCTGCATTTGCCCAACAGCAACCGCGCGCCTACAAATCCCCACTGTCGCAAGATGTTGGCTGCGCAAGCGCACCAACGTAAAAAGTGGGTTCTATGCTGAACTTCAAAATTATCTGCCAAGGTGGCTACTTTTACATTGGGGGTAATGCATTTCTGCTGGTTCCATAACACCAAACACATGATCCCCAAAAGACTTCAATCATGATCTAGGCAACAAAAAAGAGGCCTGCCTTGGAGGAACAAAGAGGGCAGCCAAGGGTGTAAAGTGTCAAAAGGTCTTCTAGGTAGTCAGGGCCTAGATTGTGCATTCTACCTACCCTGAGATATCTTTCCTTCAGATCTTCTGTCAGATTCCTCCCTCCCCTATTTGCTCTGTTCAGCAGTCATTTTTTCCTGTACTTTTACCCTGTTTACTCATTCTTCTGCCTTGAACTCTGTCTCTGTCCTTCCTGTCTGCCTCTGCTGTCTTACCCCTGCCTACTGTACCCTCCACTATTTCCTGCCCTTTTTCCTGTGCCTCTTACATAGAAACAGAGAAAAAGATGGTAGACAAAGGCCTAGCCACCCACACAGTCTGCCCAAGCCTGCCTAACTTTGGGACTGTTCCCCTGTCAGTCCTTCCTGATCCCCATCGTCAACCCCCTCACACACTGTTTTCATGCACCTATCCCATCCTCTTTTGAACCTTACCACTATTTCACCCCCAATAACTGCCTCTGGAAGTTTGTTCACCCTTCACCACTCTTTCTGTAAAAAGTACTTCCTGACATTTTGCTAAAACCTCTCCCTGCCAGTTTCCGGGAGTTATCCCTATTAGCAAATGTGTCCACTCATTATAGCCAGCTCACTGCTGTCCACCTTGGATATTCTGTGGATGCACTTGAAGATCTCATTTTGACCCTTTTTCTTCTGTTCTCCAGTGTAAACATTTTGAGATTCTCCAAGTGCTCCTCATAGAACCTAACCTGTTGCCCCTGTATTATTTTGGTGGCTCATCTTTGTACCACATCCAACTTGTCCCTGTTCATCCTCAAGTGTGGACTCCAAAACTGCACATTGTACACCAAGTGAGGGTAAAGCAGGGATCTATACAGGGACAGTATTATCTCTGTCCTTCTGCTGGTGTTCCCTCTCCCTATGCTCCCCAGCATCTGATTCATCTTACCCACAGCCCTACTACATTGTGCCAATGCCTTCATATTTTCCATATTTTTTTAATCAAGGAGTTTATCCTCCTGTCCTCCAACCCTTGTCTGAGCCAGCTTGTCCAGACCCATTACACACCTTCCTCATGACTTATCGGCACATATACCATCTATGAATTTGCCCTGTTTTGAAGTCAGAGGGAGGAGGGCTACCCCCCCAGGTGTCCACATCCAGAAGATGGCTGATTAGTTGGTGGTGTGGGCCCTTCAGAAGGCTGGATCATCATCCTGCCGACCAGGTTTTCCATCCTTCATTTTACTCCCTATCACTGGGGCCACCCTTTGCAGTGCTGCACATCCATGTGCGTGCTTTGACATGTACATGTATCCTAGCATCTTAAGCACCCATGTGCTGAGGCTCGCTACTGCACTATCACCTGGCATTCACCACATGGTAGTCACTGAGCAGGATGTCAAGACCCCTACAACTTGAGGGAGGAGAGCAGTCCTCCAGATGCACAATCCTCCCTCCACTGAATGACTCCCTGTGACCATAGTTCACACTCTAGCCCATTTGCCAGCATGGTGGTTGTTAGTTCTACCCCTGAGCCAAAAGGCCTAGTATATCCTCCATTTTGAACACCCTCTGGTTCCTTTCCTCTGATAGTAGGTAGGTAAAATGTTATTCCTATCAAAATATGAACAGGGACAAAATTCAATTGAGCCAAAACTGCAATAATGTTCTAATTCGCTTCACACCAGTAAAAGCTAAGGACAACAAACTTACATTGTGTCAACAGGTCGGTAGATGAATACACTTCAAACAAGCAGTATACAGGTACTTGGAGCACTGTTATTTTCTGTTTTTCTAAATGACCTTCCCACAGTTTGTTCATCCGCAACCATACATATGTATGCAGATGATACAGTCCTTTTTGCCTACAGCCACTTCACTGCTGACATGATGTCTTAACTCCAGCTTGACTTCGATAAAGTTCAGCTATGGCTATGTTCCAATCAGTTATTCCTGAATGCCAAGAAGATCATCTCCATGTCCTTTGGCATGATGCAGAGAGACTCTAGGCTCCCATCCCTTCCTGCTTTACACAACTAAGATGGGACCCCACTGGAAAATGTCACCTCCTTCAGGTATCTTGGGGTATGGCTAGACCAACACCTCAACTTCTCCGGACATGTGGATGCTATACTCAAACAATTGCACCCCAAACTCAATGCCTTGTTCAGAAACCATTATTGCATCCCATTGCCGGCATGCTGTGCAATCATCCAGAGAATGATCCTTCCAGTTTTTGACTATGGCAATGGGATCTACAGTGCTGCCCCTGGTACTTCCTTAGCCAGATTGGACACACTTTTTCACTCTTTCTGCCGCTTTGCACTTGACTGTCCTCTCACACCCACCACTGTTCCCTGTATCAGTCTTTGTCTCTTCCCTCTCCTGAGGACTGACACTGTGCCCACTGTATCAACTTCATAAGCAAATTCTGGTTTGGTTCTCCCCCCCCGCCACCTCTCAGCCTCCCTTTCCCTTCATCCTCCATCCTCACACTCCCTAAGGAGCCTTGACACTCGCACTCTGACTGTATCGTCCTCCACTACATTAGCTGGTCAAGCTGCCTTCAGCTACCAATTTCCCAAACTCTGGAACACCCAACCCCCCCACCATTCATGCTGCCCCCTCCCTCCAAGCCCTCTCCTCTCCACTCCATGAGTTCACCTCTCCCACCTGTAATTGCCCTTAAAGTTACCCCATCCATATTCTCACACCTCTACAGGATTCCCACTCTTTTGTCTACTACTTATTGTATTTTAAGTTGTACCTCTGCATTCTTGCAAATCACCAATTGCACTTGCAAACTTGCTATACTCTACAATGTATGAAAATTGACCATGTTAATTGCTAATGTAGTCTTGTTAATCACCTTGCTATGCTAATCTTGTTGCAATGTTATGTGTCTTCATGATATTGTATTGTTATTGAAATCCACTACCCCCTCCCTCCAGGACGCACCTGGAAATGAGCAATAGCTCAATATGCCTTTCCTGGTGAAACATTTTAATAAATAGAAATATAGTACAATTTTAAGACAATAGTCTAATATAAATGCTATACTGTACAACATAAATAATAAGCTAAAAAGTAAATAATGACTTTTTTTCATTTTCTTTATGCAATTGAATCCCCTCAGCTCTTGGCCCCCTATCGAGCCCCCACCACACCTCAGCCCCATCACCTCACCATCTCCTGGGTCTTACCTCTCCATGTTTTACCCCTGTGGTTTACACTCCCTGCCCCCCAAACAGTGGAGCCCTCCAGTCAGGTCAGGTCATTCAGGAGACAGTATCCAGTCATCCAGGAGTTTGCCCAAGTCAGTGAGTGCAGGGGCTTGCGGGTGCAACGGGGATGTCATTATGCATCGGGGGGAATTTTTCCTTATTCTGTTTCTCCCTTCCCTCAAGATGCAGGTGGCTTGGGTATGCAGGTGCACACACGTAAGTATGCATAGCAGAGCACAAGCCTTCATCTTCCCTCCCCCATAGCCATGCCATTGCACTGCCACCTGTGATCACCCAGTTGGCAGCAGAGCCTCAGACAGGCTGCCCTGTCTGCATGGAGGGAGGTGAGCATTCTCTGGGACACTCAAGCCTCCTCTCCCCTAGCCAATCTTCAATGACCCATGCTTGAACGTGGGATGCCAGTGTCACAAATGAGACCATTTTTACATTTATCATGTCAGACCCCAAACAGAAATGACTAAAAAAAACTGGGGTCTAAGCTTAAGGATTGATGTGGAATTACACCCCCCCCCAAATACACAGTTAATACAGAAATCCTAGTCAAGTCATCTTCAGTGCATGACAGCACGGTAAAGGTATATTGACTTGTGAGTATTTTTATTTTACTCAAGCTAATGCTTCTATTACTAGCAGGTCTCAACATATATGGAACAGTATTCCATATGACAGATTTTAGGTAGTAAAAAAGAAGACCTACCTACTCCCAGTTTGGTAGGACTATAAATTCCAGTCCCAACTCTGTTCTTAGTTCTAAATTTATAGGTCGTTTGCTAATATTCTCCATGATACCACTAACGTTCACACCCTATTTCACAACCTCACTGCCTTGGACTGGACATCTACTGTATCACGCCTCTGATGACTATTCTGTCTTATCCCACTTCCTTGTCATTCTCTCTCACACATGAAACTCTCATGCCCCCTAAGAAAATCAAGGGCCAAACATGCCCACCATCCGTGGATCTCTCCTGACCTTATTGTCTTGTGCAAGTTCCACGACTGGGCTTGGGTCTGCTTCAAATCAGTCCAATCTGTACCTGACCTTCTGTCCCACAGGTCACTCAGAAATTCATGCACTAAGGCTACCCAAGCTGCTAAGGCCTTATATTTCAAAAACAACCTCCAGTCTAACCTCAATTCCCCTGCAAAATTCTGGAAAGTAATCCACTCCATTTTCAACCCCCTGTCCAATCCTCTCCCCCTGTCCTCATACAGAATAGCTAAATAGTCTCTGACTCTTCTTAACTTGCCACACTTCTCAAACATTTCTTTACTACCTGTGCCCTACCTTTCCACTTAGCCCCTCCTCTCCCTAGTCCCCCCTACCTTTGTTTTTCCATCATCACCCAATGGCTACCTTTCCTCCTGTCACCCCCCACAAAGTGTTTCTCGTCCTCGCCTCTCTCAAACTCTTGAAGTCCAGCCCCGATGGATTGAGCCCAAACTCCTACGTATCTCAGCCCCAACCATTGCTTACACTCTAGCTCACATCATGAACCTCTCCTTCTCCCTCTGTGCTGTCCCCCAGGCCTGGAAAGTTGCTAAAGTGCTCCACCCTACATAAATGGGCAGACCTCTCCTTCCCTGGAAACAACCGGGCCATCTACCTCATTCCCTTCCTTGCTAAGCTCCAGGAGTCATTTGTCTGCTCCAGACTTGACAACTTCCTACACTCCTGTGACTTATTCTCCCCTCGAGTCCTCCCTACTGCTGCTTACTGACTCTGTTCTTACTGGGATGGATCAGAATCATACCACCTCAGCTAAATTCATGATCTAGCCAAAGTCTTTGACTTGGTGTCTTACTCCATCCTCCTTTACAAACTGTGCTCCGCTGGCCTCTCAGCCAATGCTGTTGATTGGTTCTGATCATACTTCTTTGATCATCAACAGTTTGTACAGGTGGGGGGCTTTCTCCCCCCCCCCCATCCTAGCTGGAGTCACACATGGCTCCATGCTAGGTACTGTCTTTTTCTCCATCTTTCTCAATGGTCTCCCCTCTGCATGTATCTGCTCAAGCATCCATATGTACACAGATGACACAGTTATCTATGCTTCTGACTTTACAGCTTCTGCTATGACAGGTCCCCTCCAGCAGGATTTCTACAACATCCTATGTTGGTTCCAAGAAAACCAGCTGAAGGTCAACACTAAAAAGACAGTGACCTTGAACTTTGGCTCCTCTCAGAAACTGGTTGGGCTATCATTCCCCCCTTCCTCCATTTTCACCATTCTTGATGGCACCCTCTTGGATTTGTTCCCCGCATTCAAATACTTGGGAGTTTAACTTGACAGCAAGTTCTGCTTCTCCATCTACATAGATACCATTCACTCTAAACTCCACCCTAAACTAAGTGCCCTATTCCACGACAAAGACTGCCTCCCCTTGCAGGTCCAAAAGGAACTTGTAACAAAAACGGTTCTCCGAGTTTTTGATTATGTGGATATAGTCTACACCATTACTGCCTGCTATTCCCTTGCCAGACTGTATACCCTGCGCAATGCCTTCTGCTGCTTCACCACCCACTCTCCCCTCTGTACCCATAACTGCTCCCTCTACTCTTCCCTCTCCATCTCCCCCATCACATTGACAGGCCCACTGCACAGTCTTCATTGCCAAATACTGGTTTGGGTCGCTCCCCTCCTGTCTTTCTTCCCATTTATCCCATGCTCTCAGCTCTTCCTACTCACTTCAATCCAGGGAATACCATACCTTCGCCATCCCCCCCATCCTCACTCTTCCACTGGCCAAGCTACCTTCTGCAATCACCTCCCGTCCCTCTGGAACCTGTTCCCCTTTCACCTCTGCCTCTCCCCTTCTCTCCCTGCCTTTAGATCATCCAGAGGCAACTTCCTGCACCCTTCTTCTCCTCTTAACCTCCCAATCCTATACCCTCTCCCCATCCTGTCTTCAAACTGCTATCCTTTTCATGTATAGTGCACTCTCGCCCGTCATCAGATTGTTTATTAGCACACTGCTGTATACATTGCTGCATCTTTTTTTTACACCTGCCTACTGCTGTTGCCTCTGTGTATACCTGCTACACTATAGCTTCATATGCTGATGCTGTCATTTTTTTTAAATATCATTATTTATTTGCGCAATACTTTATGCAATACTGTACCATTTTGTGCCAACTATTTTTGTGTATTCCTGTCCCCTGTGTTTGGTTTGCTGATTTCTAACTTGTATTTGTATTTTGTATTTGTACTGCAGTTTCTCACTTCTACCCCCTCCGTGGGTCGCACCTGTAAATGAGCTTAGGCTCAGTGTGTCTTTTGGTTACCACCTTTTAAATAAATAAATAATATAAAATGGTAATTGGGTCCTGAAGCAGTTATGCATAACGGACAGAATATGTTTTATTCTATGGTCATTTAACTGCAACCACCCTAGGTCAGCATAATGTTAACGGGGGAGTCATACGGGGGAGGGAGCAAGGACAAAGCAGGCAAACCTGTTGTAATACACATCCAGTCTTGCCATTACCCTCCACAATGCCTCATTATATAAGTTGTCCCTATAGTCCAGAACAGGGAGCACCATGAAATTCACCATGTACCTACAGCCTTATCTGGTCATACATGATTTCACACAGTACAACATCCCTAGCCATATATCCTGATTTCCTTACAGATTTTCTATATATATGTTCCACTTCAGTCTGTCATCAAGTCAAACCCCAAGATATCTATAGGGCTTAACCTGCTCCAGTATTATGGTATCTTCAGTTTTATTTTTTTAATTGGTCTAGGAAGATTAGTCCCCTAAGACCTGCTCTGAGACCAGTTTCTTCTTTTTTCTGAGCAGACCTGGTCTCGGAACAGTTTTGCTTTTTAACTGGACTGGGATTAGTTAGTGTCACACATTTGTCTAACTGCAAGCTTGCTAAGCACCAGCCAACATAGCCTAGTGGTTATTGCATACAGCTGTGATCCAGGAGGTCTGGTTGAAATAGTAAATTTACACTTAAGGGTATAAAGTGCAAGTGGGAGGCAGTATAATGCAGTGGTTTAAGGCTCTGAGCTGCAAATCTGGAGACCTGGGTTTGAATCCCACAGCCCCTGTGCATACTGTGTGACCCTGAGCAAGTCACTTAACTTCCCTGTGCTCCCAGGTTGCACATGTAAACAAGCTTTCAGCTTAGTGTGTCTCACCTGGTTAAACAATTGGATAAAAAAAAAACATTAAGTGCAACAAAGAAACTGGTCTCAGACAAGGTCTTAGGGGAACAATCTAACTGGAACTTTTTTTTTATCTCTACAAAAACTGTCTTTAAATTTCTTTATGTACTAATTTCAGTTTCTGAAAAAAATTACGTGAATAGAATTTTATTTTATTTATTTCAGTTTCAGATTAATACCTTTTGAGCTAGGATGGCTGTTTTACAAAAGGTTCCTTGTCGATAGATGCAAGACAATAAAGTACAGTTTATATAGCATGAATAAATCAAGTAGACAATACAGTACAATACTTTTAGTATGAATAAAACATGTAGGCAGGTACACTGACAAATATGGTTACACAGATACAGATGTGTGAGTAAAGGATATTCTAATACTAAGATAATCTAAAATATAGAGATTGAGATATGAGAATCATTCAGTTGCTAAGTGCAATGTATCAAGCAGCTAACAGCCAGAGAGGGCTTTGTCACAAAATTAATGAACAGGGAGTGAAGGGAAGAGGACTAGTGCATAGAGCAAGGTATTAAGGAGTCATAATCAAAGACATTTTGAAGATTTTCCTGAGTCTGGCTTACTCAGTTATGCTTTGTATGTGCAATTGCATCATCTGCATAGAGGCGATAACCAATAGACAGGTCTGCAAAAAGTAATCCATTCATATATATATATATATATATATATTTTACAGTACAACCCCATTTATCCAAAAGTAAAGGGAGACATCGAATACTTTCGGGTAAACAGGGTTTCGGTTAAACGGGGGTAAGCAGTTAGTGATCCAAAATTACCGTCAACTGCAGTACTATCACACTGCTAGAGTTCAGCCGTAATACAGTAACATAAAAAGTACCATACTGCTCAAATCATTATTCCAAAACCTTTATTTGTTTAACATGTGAATAAAGAAACAAATCTGTGATACAAATTTAGTTTTTAAAAATCAAGACTTAGCTTCAGTTTGAGTACTTTGAGTCCTTAACACGGAAATAATCTTTAATGCCACACTGCCTTTTCTTTCCGTTTGCAGATTTTACTGCTTTCCCATGGAGTTGTCTCAGCAACAACAGAAGAAGGGGGTTGGTTTAGGCCTGGCTTTCCATCCACATTAGGCAATTTTCAAAACTATGGACAGCTTCGGAATCGGTTGGAACTGGGGTCGTGACATCTTCCTCCTCTTCACTACTGGTGCCGCTGTCTTCTGTCCCCTGAGTGCTGGTCACAGCTTCAATGATGTCTGTATCAGACATTTCTTGATGTCCTGGGTCTTCTGTTTCTTCTTCCCATGACTCGAGATCAATCTGTGCTTGTGCTGCGATACTCGTGTGGTCTTGCACTACCAGCAACACCTGATCAGTTGCGAGGGGGGGTGTCACCAAAGTGCGATGCCAGGATTGCTAACTTTCTCCAACAGTTTTCGATTGTTTGTGGAAGGATGTCAGACCAACTTTTTGCTAACAAATAAATTGCATCCTTTATGCTCAGCAATCTTATGATGGCATGAACATGAGCTCTTTCATTTTTTTATGAAATGGCTTAATTGTCTGTGATGCAGAAGAGACTTTCTCTGGCAATGGCTAGCTGGCATATGGTGAGTCGATGTTTAAATCTATCTAGCCATCCCTCATTAGCAACAAAGCTCTGGTCAGCACCCAGGTGCTGGTCAAACTGTCGAGCTTTTTCTTTTAGGATTGTTCCAGAGATTGGAATACCTTTAGTATGGTTCTAAACAAAACAAAGGTAAACCGCTCAATCCAAGTTCTCATTCTTGCAGGTATGCATCATTTTATGAGATGAAGCAGCCTCATAGCTCTCCATTGTAGCTGCAAAGTCACAGATTTTATATTTGGCTTTCCTTATGTCACACACTTTCAAGTTCCCTATCCCAAAGCGTTTGGCAACATCAACTAGTTTTTCACCAGCCTCTAAGGCTTCAAGAACTCACAGCTTCTGCGACATATCCAACACAGAGCGCTTTCGCTTTGGCATGTCTGTTAAACAGCTCCTAACAGCTGCTACTGTACATCTAACAGTTGTAAATCACAGGTTACTTATGTGCTTGTATTAAGACTGCATTTAACTGCTACAGTAACCAGTTAACCACTGAAGAAGTTAAATGATCCAACTGAATGTCACACATAAATATGTAAACAACGTGTCTGACGTTGCTACAATGATTATCAGCTGTGAAGCTGTCAAACTACTGCAAAGATCGGGGACAAGATCGAATTTCGGATAACTGAGGTTTTTGGTTATCTGGGGTAAATGTGTTACACTGTAAATGAAAGATGGCCTAGTATGGAGCCCTGGAGTACTCCATTTGTATCAACAGTGAAACCTGAACTTGAATTCACCCAAAACCACCAATCACTGATGTCCCTTTAAATGGGAGCTGAACCAATCAGTACAACCCCTAGCCAAGCCCAAAGAGGTCAGCCTGGACAGGAGGACATTGTGGTCCAAGGTGTCAAAAGCTTTTGATATGTCAACAAAAAAATGTCTCCGATTGATAACCTCCTCCCCAGGGTGAGCTGGATGCCACTAACCACCTTTACCAATGCAAGGTCATACTGTGGTTTGTCCTAAATTACAAACGAAAATTATTTCATTTATTATGAATTTCAAATATGATTTTAGTTGACTACAAACCAGTTTCTCAAAAATTTTAGGTATTTAGAAAAGTAAGACTTTAAGACGGTAATTTTCAACCTCTGTCTTAGGTTCTGATTTATAAATTGGGGTGACTTTAGCATGTTTCCATGCCTCCGGATATTGTCCTGTTTTAAGAAAGGGAGAATGAGAATTTACACTAATTTGGAGCCTGGAGACAGGCGCTGCATATTTTAATAACTTGGATGGAATGTTATCCAGGCCAATGGCCTTGGTAACATCAATTTTCAATAATTCCTCCCTGACCTCCTCAAATGAGACATCAGAAAATATAAACTTTTCCCTGGGAAGAGGTTTGTTTTCATGATTATATTGCTTAATATATTGAATTATTTTCTGTCCTGGTGCCCCCAGGCCCATCTTTACAAAATAGTTATTACATTTATTACAACACTCTTGTCCAAGGGTACTGTTTATCCATCAACCACAAAAGTACTTGATGTCTCATTATCTCTCAAATTCAAAAGACTTGACATCATTTTACAAAAGTATCTGGCATCATAGCTGTAGCTTCCATCAAACTTCTGTTATAAAAATTATATTTAGCAAGTTTTATTTCCCTGGTGTATTTATTCTGTGCATGTCTATACTTATCCCAGATCAACTTCAATGTTACTCTTTTTGCCTTTGCCCATAATATACTGTATCTCTAACTACTTTAAATTTTGTTAAATACAAACTATAGCAAGCTGCATTGGCATTTTGTTTACTTGTTTGGACATCACAGGCACTTATCTGTCACAGACATCCATAAATTCATTAAAAAAATAGTCCAGACATCACTAACTGTTGAAATTAAGTCTATTATTTCCCATGATTTACCTTCCAGTTCTAACATGACATTTACAAAATCAAAATGTATAAAATATCTCCATTTAATACATTTTTCATTTTCTGGAGTCTATAGTTTATTCCGCAGGCAAAAGAAAATCACTTGCTAGTGAGAGAAGGAGTCTGGCAGGACTCCACTCATCCCATATTTTAGTGGACAATTGGTGAAAATAAGATCCAGTAAGGTAGAGGCACTAGAGGCCTTTGGATTAATTCTCATTGAATCATTAATCAATTGTGTTAGATCCAAATTCATTTGCAATTCTACTAGGCTAAGAGCTCCATTTAAAGTGTGCCAATTTGCATTACCAATAGCTCATGGCTGTCATAATATTAATATAACAAATTCTGTAAATATTCAAGTACTTTGAAGTTTACCTTTGGTGGCCGATACATACCTGCTAGTAACATGGGTTTTACAAAAGGCAGTTTCAAATCCAAAACCAACAAATCTAGTCCACCCATGTCTCTTTTAATTTCAGTCTCAGTCACCAGCAGTCCTGCTTTTCCATAAATTAATAGATCCCCTCTTGTGTCTGTCCCTTTGCCATGTTTGGTAATTTTATACATCAATTTGTGGATCCCAAATTGTTCTGTTTAGCCAGGATTGCAACCACGTTGGGTTGGTAACATGTAACCCATTCCCTAACAAGGTCTGATTTACTTAGTAGCCTGATTGCATTAAAATGCACAGCACTAAAGTTTTTTCCATGCAGGATTTTAGGAGCATTTCAGTAGAATTGAAAGGGCTTGGATTTAGATGGGTATCTCCACATAATAAAAATAAAAGAATTAACATGATTTTATGTACCTTACATGTCCCAAGAGGAAGATCTATTTTTATAAATGCATTTAACAGTGAATTGGCAATTTGTTTCACAAGACCTCTGTGGCTGTCTGATATGTTTGTACAGAAACGAGTAAAAGCCATTATTTCTGACAAATTGTTTCTCAGAATGGTGGAATGCAACCAGATTAGATGTAGTTCTGCCAAGCCAACATTTGGGTCACCGGGAATGCTCTGTTAGTATGTTTTGCCACACACCTATCTTTAGGTCATGTCTTCTGCCTATTAATTCAGTTATCACAAAATGCAGAGATAAGACCCCAAATAGCTAAAAAGAACTTACACAAATAATTCCTTTGTAAAAAATCTTTAAAAACTCAAGTACGAGGGAGATTTAAGAAACAGCTGCAGTTGAGGATCACAGGGCTCTGAAGGCTTGGTCATTTTCCCCACAAATAGAATAAAAACAAATCAAAACTGTAACCTTATTTGTAAGACTCACTGCACACAGTTATTGGAAATAAATTAAATAAGGCATAAAACAAAACAAATTTTTAAACAGCCTCCCCGTGGCCTCCCTCAGGTGAACTCATAGAGAATTACTCACTCCACTCCTGTGTGAGCCACTCACATGTGCAGCCACTAGAGCAGCTATGCCTTTAAGAAGGTCATATCACCTGACCCCAGTGATAATTCTGCCAGGACTGCCTCTACCCCTGATAGCTCCCCTAACTTACAAATGGGGGTTCCCAAAGTCTTCCTTGAGCTTGCCTAAATTCCCATTGCTAGGCTGGTGTCCTGTGTCCTAGCGATTTAAAAATGTTTGCATGTGAGTGCCCTGTTAGCTTCCATGCCTGTCTCTTTAAGAGCTGGCGATTTGTTGTGTAAAATTAATCTGGTAAGGGCCGAGTAGTTTCAGGCTTGAGTCCCGCCCAGGCTGCAATGTTATCACTCCATTCTTCCATTGCTATTTAAGCGGAGGGAGCCCTGCTAGGAACTGTGACTGTTTACCATTTATCTGATTTAATAATCATAATATTGTAGTTTGTCTGACCCAGCTTCCTTTGCAGCATGGACATTTCAATATGGCCCCACCATCTTGGTTCTGGACTGCCTATTGGGACCAATGGGTGCCTCTGGGGACCCTCAAATGGTGTCTGTCTCCAGGGGTCCTGTGGGAGTGAATTTCTGTAGGAATTGTAGTTTTTGCACTTTGGCGCCTAAATGAACCTGGAAGGGGAGCTCTAGCTGTGACAGACAGATGGACCAGCCAAGTGAATCTTTGGATTCCTAAGGAAATCCCAGTGCTGCCTGCAGCAGAAGTCAGTCTGGAGGTAGAGTTTGGAGAGTGAACAGCTCGAATGATTCAAGCAGTGGCTCCTGCGTAATTCACTTGGGAGATTGGTGGAAAGGTTGAGTTTGGCCTGTCTTCCTGCTGTCCCTCGAGAGGGAGCCTTTGAAGAAACTGGATTATATCCAAAATTGAGTGTGACAATGCCACTGAGTTGTGACCAGACTTGAACCTGAAGAAGACCGAAGATTTGCCTTGGTGTGATCGGCCTGTCAGGACCTGAGACTACCATGGAGAGCATCAGTCTGCGCAGAGACACTGTATATTGCAACCAGACTGCCATCCGAACTGTGGTACTGTTTCTTTTCTTTACTATAAGTGTGCTGAATGTACTTAGTGGGTTGCAACTTGGTTCCCCACTGCCTGATTGTGTCACGCTTGCTGAAAGCTGCATCCAGCACTACTGGAATGCCATCCAAATTGTTCACCTGGCCTGGGCCCTGCCACCGTGGCCCAGTCAGCTGCTCATGCCACAGAGAACAACATCAACGAGAGACCTGCCTGGGGATCAGCCCCCTGCTCAACATCATGAACAGAAACTACACCATGGTGAATCATGTGGGCCTTGCTTCTACTGGTAAATCAGCACGTCATCCTGCAGTCTCCATTTCATCCATCCTGTGTCCTGTACTGGATAGCATGAGTAAACACCAGGGTAGCTCCCTGCAACAGCAGCACAATCAAAGTGCATCATCTGATTTAATTGTTTTGTTTGACTATCATGAACTGAGCCATCTGGCTCCAGATTACAAATTGTGGGTTACTGTGCATGACTATTTATTTCCACCTCTAGGGCCCCAACCAGCTGCAATGCCGGCCTACCCCGGGCACAGCATCAGGTTAGCCTACCTCACCAACTGGCTACCCAGTGTGTGTGTGACTGTGTTGAGGGACTATAAAGTGCATTCCTTGTAGCCTGATTGAATCAGTACCTAAACCAATCAACCTGATTACGCCCCTGCCTTGTTCATGCCCCCTGAATAAATCAGATCTGAATCTCTTTGCATTTAAACTTGTTTGTGGTGCATCTCTGTACTAATAGCAATGGATTCCTATTGCTTGCTGTGTCTAACCTTATTTTACAGGGCTTCTCCAGGGCCAAGCTGGTGGAACCAGCCCTGGTGATAAGTGCAGCAAGTGTGGTGGTACACCTACTGTTTGGGGGTTGTAGTAATTGATTAGGCCACTAGAGGGTAAAGAGGGGGGTAACAGTGTCCAGGTGGGCTGTACCCAGGTCAGCTATGCTACCACCAACCCTGTCCTCTGGGTGGAGGCACCTGTTTTCAGTACCCAGGCCCCTCAATCTGCATCTGGTTACGCAGGCAGGGGTAGCAGCCCTTGGGATAGCGCCAACTAGGGGTTACACAGGATACAGGTGGGCTGCATATTCGTGTAGCAATCTGACTGTGAGTCAGGTGCTGATTTACTGTGCTGTCCATTACCGCACCATTCATCCTACACTCTATTTCTAGAGTCTTGACCACTGTATGCAGTGCCTGGAACTTTTTTTGAATTAAATTTTAGCAGCCCCACCCTTGGCCATCTATCTAGATTTTACAGATTTTGCTTTATAGCCTTTATCACTGTCTTGCTGTCCACTCCTCTAGAGAATGTTTGTGTCATCTGTAAAGAGACTTATCAGTTCCTGAAGTTCATCCCCATATCACAAATAGATATGCTAAAGAACACTAGTCCTAGAACCAATCCCTGGGGCACCCTGTTTATGACCTCTCCTTTTTCTAAGGATTCTACATTTAGGACGATCCTTTTAGTCTTCCCACTCAGTCAATTGTTTTTCAGCCATTTCTTAATCTTGCCCCTCACCCTAGGTCACCAAGCTTCTTTATCAATCTCCCATGTGGGACAGAGTCAAAGGCTCTGGTGAAGTCTAGAGATAAGACATTAACTGCCTGCCCCTACTTAATGTCTTTGCCACCTAATTGAATAATTTAATTAGATGTGTTTGGCACATCCACCCACTAGTAGGGCCACACGGTTCTTTGGCAGAACTAGATCAGACTCAATGGACTCTTAGTCCTCTCCTCCTTTAAGATCCTATGTGTAAGCTATAAGTCACAAAGGTGTACGGGGGCATTAACATATCCCCCGGTGTATTGTGAGGAATAAGGCCAAAGGCTTAGTGACCTCTAACCACTCAGAAAGTGCATTACTGCTCCCATACACCCATGGTGTGTAGTGGGTTATTGCACTTAAAAAGTGAACCATTTTTTAATTTGTAAAAATATTCAGAAACATTTTAAAAAGCTTAATTTGTGTTTTAATTTAGAGGTAAATGTTAGCAGTAACCCACGAAAGGGTATGGGGTTACAGAACTTTAAATCCATGCCTTGGGTGCATTGTGAGGCATGAGGCATGAGGCCACAGGCCGGGTGTCCTCACAGCACTTGAGGCATGAATTAAATGTCTATAACCCCATACCCTTGTGTGGGTTACTGCACTTGTAATATGGGTTATATGCAACACAGGTGAAAATGCCAGGAAAATGTGTTTTCTCTGTGTTTTCAGGAAAGAAATGTAGTGTATCCTGCCACCTTGCAAAATAGTCCCCACTACATTATGCATACTGCATTGCTCTTATGCAGCTAGAAATGTCATAGATCCACAACTGACAAGATTTCTGACATTCCTTCTGTATGACAGTCTATGCATCATTGCCTCAAATGTTACATTCCTCATTATTGTGTTAATGGATTGCATTTTTTATTTAGATTCATGTAAAGAATGTTATGTATATGTATGTAAATTCGAAAGTGTGAATCAAAACTGAATGACTGTACTCAGGACCTTCTTTGAAATGAGCTCTGCTCAATGGAGTGTTTCCTTTCCAAGGCTTTGAATAAAATATACTACTACTACTACATTCTGGCCCCCAACCCCATAGAGCCATATGCAAGTCGCTGATCACAGGGAGGTGACTCACTCACTCACTCACTGTCCCTGCCTCACTCCCTCTTGCACTATCATTCACTGTGCCTTCCACTACTTTCAGACAAATGTGACAGTAGCACTGCACATGGCATGATTGCCACTGCTGATGCCTATCATGCCTGACAAGCCACTGTGGTGTGAGCCCCCCCAACAAACACACACACACACACACACACACACATACCCCGCACATCACAACAATTCCTGTAACTATTTGCTGTACTCAGATGTAGACTTTGCCTGCTGGTACCTGTTCTTGTTTCACTCAGTATCTGCTTTTGTGCCACTGGGGCGACTGACCTCGGTGGTGTTCTAGTCTCTCTCTCTTACCACCGCTGTGGAGGATCAAGCTCAAGCTGCTCCAGAATGTTTTGCCAGACTGTGGGTGCCCCCTCCTACAACACACACAGGTACAGAGAGAGAGAACTGGAGGACTTCTTCATGACATGCCATGGTCTCTCTCTCCTTGTCACTGTGGCTGGTGAGCGATGCTGGGCAGGTGGGCGGGAGGTGAGCGAACATTCAATTTCCTTACAGAAACGGACATGACAACTACATAACACACTAATGGAAAGTATGCTTTCTGCAACTGTAACACTGCATTAACACTGACCTGCTCAATGACAGCACACAAAGAGGACCATGGAGTCTGAGAGGGATGAGACAGAGGAAACTACAGGAGGAGCCCTGACATACCCAGTCGGGAAAGGTATCTTGCTTTCATATAACTTTTAAGCTGCCTGATTGCTCCCCCCCCTTCATATGGCATTCCATTACTTCCCCTCTGAATGCAATTTAACTCACTCTCGGTGTGTCTCTCTCCCCAGGGCTGTCGACTGCTTAATGTATCTTTCTCCCTCTCTCCTTTCACTGATGAGCAAATTAATAACTGCTAATAAAGGGACCAGGAGCTACATGTTGTGCCAGTCCTGCTACGAATTCAGGGGAAACAAAAATACATCATTAATGAAATATGCAGATGCACAGCATTAAAGTCGGAACCCTGGTTCTGTCAAGGAAGATTACATACTGTATATGCATGGTTGCCAAACAGTATGGTTTTCCTGGGAAACAGTCACAGCCCTCTTTAAGATGAAAAACAAATGCCATTGCAGAAAAATGCATGCCACTGCAGAAATACCATCAGGTGAATGTGCATTAAATGTGGCAATTCCTCCTTATCCCCGAGGAACACAGTGGAGCACTCTCTCACTTCACTACTATCTTACCTGGCTGCCTTTCATTGCTGATTTTCCCACTACATAACAAGTGCTGCACTGCCCCAGGGTACTCATTCAGGGTGCATCACAGAATTGTGCATATACAGGCATTTAATCCATGGTCACCTGATGGTGTTTCACCAACTGCATTTCTTTTTTCTCCTAACCCATATTATAATTCTGCCCAATAAACTGGTTCCAATAAAAAATATTATTTAATCAAATATTTTTTCATGTGCATTTATTCTACGTCTTTATTATGTTGAAATATGTAATTGTTATAACCACTAACTCAATACTTCAATCACAAAACAGCAAGCCTAACAAAAGTGCAGAAAATTCTTCCTGTCAGGAAGTTGTCCTCTCACAATAGCTGTGAGGACCTAGGTTTTGTGCCATCTAAATCCATTTTCCCATATAGATTTACTATTACTAACTCTACGCCACCATGGATCACCACACAAGTGAAATTCTGAGAAAAAATTGAGGAGATGTTCTGTGGATTCAAACCCACAACCTGTTGCTTATGAGGCTGTGGACCTTTCTAGTACACCACAAAGCTGGCACAGTGATGAACCTGAGCTTTTCAGATATAGTTCAGCTGTAGAGGTTTAGACCATGCCAGCTAGGTCCTGAGAGGACAATTTCCTGAAAGGAATAGTTTGTGGCACTTTTGTTGTCTTACCACCCTTGCACATTCAGGTCCCAGTCTTTGTTCTCAGTGGCCCAAATCTTAGTATTAGACACCAGCTGTAGCTCCACATCTGCCAGCATTGCCTGGAGATTGCACATATTATTATCCTGGCTCCAGACATGCAGGCATACCACCCTCCAGCTCCTGATCCTTGCTGTCCATTTTTTAGCTGTGCCCCATCCCTTGTCCACACACACACACACACACACACACTTATTTTTCTTCTTGTTGCTCCTATTACTTTCTGTTTTATTATGACCACTCCCCTTAGTACCTCCTCCTGAACCACTTCAAACCCTATAGCAATCCTGGTGAGTGGAACAGCAAGTGAGGAGATAGCAAGTGTGAACCAGTGAGTGGGGAGTCGAAGCAAGTGATATTAAAAGCAGGAGATGAATTACGAATAACATTACAATCGGAAATTAACTTTTATTTTTAAAACTGTTGATTCAGTGATGGTATGGTGTGAATGAGGCAGCAATTGAATATGGGAGGTTGTGAGTGAGTAAGCAGGCAGATGGGGGAGCTGTTTCAAACAAGGAAGCGCAGTGCTCAGGCCAGGCCAGGACAGGGTGCTAGTGCTGGGCTGCAGCCCTTAAATTCAACAAACAACAAAACATGCACTAGCACTCCAGAGCCAGGAGCTGTGGAGCTCCAATGAAGTACATAACTCAAAGTTTGAGTGAACAAGCAAGAATTTTATTTTAACTTGCTGAATTAGCATATGGCAGAAACAGGATAAACCAAGGTGGACTCTGTATGGTCAGGTGCCCTGGCGCTTCGCCATGTAAGGCTTCATCAGGGGGCAGATGGCATGGCTTGAATTGCTGTCTGAAAAATAGATAGTTTGGAGTTAAAAATGTAAACAAAACTCAGGGTTATTTTTTAAAAAGCTGCACTGCTGGCACCAGCTTTTTTTTAGGAGGCAGTGTTGGTACATAAATGTATGGCATAAAAATTCATCAGGTAAGCAAGAAGAATTCTTTTATCAACCCATTTTCTAAGATCATGTGTGAATCACTTTAAGGAATCCTCGTGCCATGTTATGAAACAGTCTACGTATTGACAAGCTACTTTGATTTAGAACCACAATATGTGAAGGATGTATTCTTAGGTCTGGTCTGTTTTATCCATGATTGATTGAATAATGTGAACTGACACCATAAACACTTTTTAGATAGACAGAATGCTGAAAGCTAAAGAATCTTAATGTTGAGGAATTACATGGTTCTACAGTATGCTGAACATGGGGTATCAAGCAAGGAAAGACTGTACAGGTTCAGGCAAGGACCTTTCAAGCTGTAATGAAAAATATACAAAGCACTGATCAGAAAGGGGTCATGACACTGGTGAAATCTTCACCAAGTCAAAAACATTACCACAATAAATGAAAAACAAATGTGTGCAGTTTTCTTGAAACTACATTGACACACTAAGGTAAACCCAGCATAGGGTTACCCATTCAGATGGAAAAGGCAAATGATACACCTACTGTATGTACCTGGAAAACATATGCAATCTAAAAACCTCATAACGAATAAAATAAGGAATGTATGTAAAACCTCTCTGTTCAAAGTGTATGGATGTGCAGTTTAGATATCATACTACTAAAATAATGTTGGACAGATTGATGAGTTTTGACCTGAAGGAATAGCCTGGATCAGATTGAAGAAACAAATGTTATCCATGTGAATATGTGAGCTAACAGGGTGATAATGATTAAGCTCAACATCAAATGTCGAAAATGGTAGCTGGCCTAGTGGTCTGGCGGCAGCACATTGGGTACCTCCTGGGCAACTTGGGTATCCCATTCAAGTCCCAGAAATCCATACTGAGCCCACCGGTGATCAAGCACATTGCACAGATGAGGTATTCTTGACTCCCAGGGAAGAAGAGTGTTGGACAGCTACTGTAATAGTCATTCATGCAACCCAGTCAGCTGACCAACCTCCTAGCTGGAGGAAGGGTGCAGCTATGGTGCACTCTAATAGGGGTGGAGGGCATGGGGAGCAATTGGGAAACTTTTGTACAATTAGCATAACAAAATTAGGAAATGGAAATAAGTATGCCACAAATATCACTCGTTAGGAAGATTATAAATAAAACAAAAACTCTGAATTGACAAAGTAGTTAGGAAACATACAGAAAGGAAAACAGTGGCTGACAGTACTGATAGTTTACTGCCAAAGCCGGAGCAAAGATTATGTTGTGTTTTCATTCTTGGAAAAGCACTATGTAAATGCTAATACTACTAGTATTATTATTCCTCTTCCCCCTTCCCCATTTATGTATTTATTTATTTGTGTGTTTACTTACATATGTTTATTTTAAAAGAGTTAGCTAGGAAGGCACACAGCTCTAGCTATGCAGCTTCTTTCCAGACACATTCTGGGGCAGAATGCAAAGAAAGAATATAAATGCTGAAGAAATACACCATACATAACAATAACAACAAAACCATAATGCATGCAAAACAAAGACATTCAAAACAGTTGGCTCAGAACAATAAGACAAGAACATCCACGAATTATACAGACCCCATAAAGGGGATTGTTGCAGCCGAAGAAACAAACACCCTTAAGGGGGCCACCACAGCAAATATTGGGAGCAGAACATAATGCAAGTGGACAGCTGCTAATGTTGTATTTCAGCCTGAGGGGGCATTGAGGAGTAGATACTGAACACAGGGAGCACCTGCCATAAGTGCCTCTTAAGTGACCAATGTGCAGAGGAGATTTGAAGGAGGGGAGGGAAGTAGATTGATTTGGAGGTGATCCTCCAAGAGAAAGCTCCTCCGTCAAGTAATCTGCAACACCTGGATGTAAGAAAGGAGCAGTGGTTGGATTGTCTGAACCTAAAATATAACTAATCACAAACCTCACAGCAGTGGAAAATAAGGATATACATGCAACAGACAAGTAAACTGATGTTCAGTTCAGATAGTGAGGCAGCATTGTGGTTTTGTTATGTTTGCTTGCACGCATGTGCAAGAAACATAGTGCCATCATCCAAGATTTTGGAGGTGTGTCACCTTCTCTTCCAATTCAGTCAGTGTGTTGGCAGACGTGGCCCCTGTAAGCCAATGCATGCTGGAGCTGTCTATGACAAGCTCCAAAATGCAGTGGCATACAGTTGAAAGGGGGAGCTACGCTTCAGTGAGCAGCGATAAGATATCGCCTACTCATGCGCCAGCTCCCCACACACACACAGAAACACGCACCGCGAAGCGTGTGCCCCCCTACTCACACACACTGTATAGCTGACGGGGTGCCCAATCCCCGTCAGCTGTGCTGCACTCCCCCGCCCCAAAGCCTTCCAAATGCCACCCTGGGTCCCCACCCAGCGTGGCAACTCATGATATAGCCAATGGGGGTGCCCAATCCTCGTCGGCTCACTGTCCTCAACCCCCGTGCTGGGGTGCCATGCTGAGGCCCACCCCAGCATGGCAATAGATACTTTGCTGATGGGGGTGCTCAATCCCCATTGAGCTGAATGCCCCCAACTGTCCTTGTGCCACGCTGGGAGCCCCACCCCAGCCTGGCAAACATCCCGCGGCCATCATTGAAAAAAAAACCTTAAAGAAAAAACGTCCCACATAGTCTCCCTGGTCCCCTCCACAACCCGCACCCACCCACTCGCACCCTGCCTCCCCCACCTTACCCCTTACCCCTACCTCCGGACCTCGGCTGACGATCTTTGGTGGACCGAGAACACGTCTGCACTCTTCAAAGCCGACCACTAACTGAGGAAATGCCGTAAGCTGTATAATGGGCTAGAAAGGGTTTTTCAACTTTGTTGCATATCTCAGGAATTTTGGGAATTTTGCACCAAATTTTCAACATGGGGTTTTGGGACCCTTCTCATGAATGATGTCACTGTCATGGCATTATTCGGGCGAAGGTGATTTTGCAGTCACTGTCTTGAAATCACCTTTTGGGACCGATTAACAAATGACACTGCCAGTGTTCATAAGGTGGGCTCTCAAGAAGCCTATTTTGAAAATTGGTGGACAAATTCCAAAAACGAGTTTTATGAGCGTGCGTTGCTACAGTTCCTATGCACGCCAGAAGTTCGTGAATTTTCAATATTTTCACTCCAGATTTTCAACATTGCCATTTTACCACACCTTCTTATGAGTAGTACAGCTGTCATTTTCATCTCACCAAAGCGTGTTTCCCACCCCATGTGGCGCACAATGGCGAGTCGGTGCGCAAAACCAATGCACGGACAAATTAAGAAAACCACAGTGACACTGTTCATGAGCAGAGGTCTTAAAATGGCTATGTCAAAATTTGGTGAAAAATTCTAACAATGATTGTTTCTGACGTGCGTCTGCGCAGTTCCTCGCAACTCGTAAGTTCATAATTTTCAATATTTTCACTCCAGATTTTCAACATTGTCATTTTACCACCTTCTTATGAGTAGTACAGTTGTCATTTTTCATCTCACCCAAAACATGTTTCCGCCCATGTGGCGCTACAATGGGCAGTGATCTGAAACCAATGTACAGGACAAATTAAAGAAAACAACAGTGACACTGTTCATGAGCAGAGGTCTTAAAATGGCTATGTTGAAAATTTAGTGAAAAAATTCTAAAAATGACTGTTTCTGGCGTCGTTACGCAGTTCTATGCATGCTCATAAGTTATGAATTTTCAATATTTTCACTCCAGATTTTCAACATTGCCATTTTACCATACCTGCTTATGAGCAGTATAGCTGTCATTTTTCACATCTTGCCCAAAATGTGTTTCTGCCCATGTAGCGCACAATGGCGCAGTCGATGTGCGAAATCAATGTATGGGACACATTAAGAAAATCACAGTGACACTGTTCATGAGCAGAGGTCTTAAAATGGCTATGTTGAAAATTTGGTGAAAAAATTCCTTAAAATGACTGTTTTACGAGCGTGCGTTGCGCAGTTCCTATGCATGCTCATAAGTTTGCGAATTTAATATTTTCACTCCAGATTTTCAACATTGCCATGTTATTACACTTCCTTATGAACAGTACTGCTGCCATTTTTCATATGCCACCCAAAATGTGTTTCGCATGTAGCGCTGGTGCTGTTGGTGTGTGCAAGCAATGTTTGGGACAGAATTAAGAAAATCACAGTTACACTGTTCATGAGCAGAGTCTTAAAACGGCTATGTTGAAAATTTGGTGACAAAAGTCCATAAAATGACTGTGTTAAGTGAGCATTGTGCAGTTTCACACACCTCGTAAGTTCATGACTTTGTAATATTTTAAGTCCAGATTTTCACCAGTGGCATTTTCCACACTGCCTTATTTACAATACAGCTGTCATTTTTCACAACATGGCGAACTGTGTTTTTCACTTTCAGCGCAGAGATGCGTGGTCGCTGTGGGAAATCATTGTTCGGGACAGATAAAGAAAATCACAGTGACACTGTTCATGATCGAGGCACCAAAATGCCTGAGTTGACAATCTGCTGTAAAAAATCCCCAACCTAATTATATTACGGGTGTGCGTTGCACAGTTTCTATGTACGCTCGTGACTTCACCATTTTTTTAAATATTTTTACTGCAGATTTGCAACATTGCCATTTTTTACACCTCCCCATGAACAGTACAGCTGTTATTTTTTACTTCCTGTTCGGAATGTTTTTGCACCTGTGGTGCTAAATGCCGTAGTCGCTATGCATAAGCGGCTTTCGGCTAAGAAACTGATATTCCCCCTGTTCATGAGGTGGGGTCACAAAAAAAACATGTTGAACATTTGGAGTGAAAATACCAATGAATGCCTGAGGTATTAGGGTTTCCAACCATAACGCACACCCTGTAGAATGACAGGCATCAGGGGTGTGACTTGGGATTCTTGCCTGTAATGCTCATACCATTCCACACCCTGCAGCCAGTGAGAGGCATCGAGGTATGCCTTGGACTCTTGACCCCAAAGTTCACCCCATTCTCCTATATCGCACCATCTCACGCATTTCCTAATGGAATGGGGTTAGCATAAGGGCCAAGACCCCAAGGAACACCATGACACTTGCCAGTGTCTGCAGGGTGGGGTGTACTGAAATGGCGTGGCCATTATGCCTGACGACCCAAAGGCACACCCCCAATGCCTGTCACTCTCTGCAGGATGGTGGTGGGGTTGGCTTCAGTTCAGTACTTCACTGCCATTCCTATCACGCAGCTCTGTAACTTCTACACTACCACTGCCAATGCCAGCAAGCAAACAATCGGCATTGACAAATGCTTGTTGTTAGAGTATTGGTATGGGAACCCGGTGATCACAGGTTGAAACACAACCAGAGAAAAAATCTGCACTGTGTAACCTAGAAGTAGGTCACATAACCGCTCAGTGTTTCAGTTTACCCAGCTGTGGAAAACAGCAGAAGAAGAACCCCACTGCATATGAGATGTTGCATCTCAGCTGGGCCATCCTTGGTAAATAAGTTGTAAAGTAAAAATAAATAAAATAGGATGCTAACCACCCCCAAACAAAACTAGTGCATACCTGATGGGACAGTTTTTACTTGAGCTTTTTCTAGTGCACAGAATAATAGGGCATATGAAATTTTTAAAGGAAGAGTAACTTGAATTACTCAACAGAAAAGACTGAGCAGGAAATAGAAATGGTTAAACCACATACACCACCTGTTAGGAAGCCAAAACAGTGAAGTAAAGGTTATAAGCAGACATAGCAACACGACAAATGAAAGAAAAGAATGCAGTGGATTGCTTTTATAAGTATGAATGGCCTAAGCCTAATGGAAATATATGAAGATTTTATCACCAATCTGCAGAACATCATTTATTTATTGATTCAGATGTTTTTATTACAGGGATAGTCTCATGAAATGTATCATATAGTTTAATGAGAGTCCCAGGGATGGCAGTCAAACAACCTTTGTCATGTATTTTTCATGAGTGTAACAGGCGATGGCAGTCAAACAACCTGAATAGTCACAAAAATTACACATAGATAATTCATAATTATGAATATAAAATACTGAGGAATTAAAGTTTTGGTCTATTTGAGGTACATTTACAGCATTCTCAGTACCTTTGATACCTAAATTATATATAGCAACCTAAACATTGAAGAGAAATGTGCCAGTTACAGCATTTAGGTAGCACATACTGTGCAAGAGAATCATGACCCTGGGTTAACCCTTAGGCTGCCAGAAAACATAGACTATATTAGTTTTAGGATGTGTGTGTACATGCTGGTAGCACAGCAATGATTAACTTCTAATGTAATCTACATTTTCTGTAGAGCTTCAATAACCTGCATACTGAATATTATACAATACACTGAAGATTATACAAAGATACAGAAACACTGATAGCAGAAAAAGGCTCTCTGCCCATCCAGCCTGCCCACCATATCTAACTATTCTGCCTTCCCTCATGGCAGTCCACCCCTTTTTTAATGTCCTACCTTCTTCTATTTAGGTCCACCTATTTGTCCAGTTCTAGCTTGAAGCTGTTATCCACCATGCTTTCCATGAAGAAGTGCTTCTGAATGTCCTTTCTGCATCTACTCTCTGCCACTTTAGTAAATGCCCTCTCATCCCAGTGTTTGATCTCAATTAGAATAGTTCATTGGAATCTACACTATTTATTCCATGCAGGTACTCATATGCCTTAGTCATGTCACCCCTTTCTCCCCTTTTCTCCAGCATGTACATATCTAAGTCATGCAGCCTCTCCTCAGTTATCAAATCCCCAAGGCCATGTACCCTTTTAGCTGCCCTGCACTGCACTGTACTGCCTCCATCTTGTTAGTCTTTCCTCCAGTGTGGGCTCCAGTATCTAGCCCAGTATTTCAGGTGGATCTGCACCAGTGACCTGTAAAGAGGAAGAATCACCTCCCACCTTCTACTGCTTATCACTCTCCCTATGCATCCCAACATTATGCTTGTTTTTCTTACTATCATATTGCAGTATGCAGAAGTTTTTAGGGTCTCTGATGTCATATCCCCTACATCCTTTTCTTCTGGCGTGCTATCCAGCACCACCCCTCCCATTTTATAGTGCAACCTTTGATTCCTTTTCCCAGTGTGCATTACGTACATTTTTAGCATTAAGATTTAGCTGCCAAATCTTGGACCAGCTCTCCAAACTGCCTAGCTCCTCCCTTAGTTCCCTTCCCCCTTCCTCCATATCTACCCTTATGCAGATCATTGTGTCATCGGCAGTGAGGCAAATGTTAGTCTTGATACCTTCACCTATGTCATAAATGAAAACATTGAAGAGGAATGGTCCTAGTACTGACCCCAAGGTACACCCTTGGTCACTTCTCTCACCTCTGAAAACTCCTCTTTGAATACCACTCTTTGTGTCCCTCCCCCCAGTCAGTTCTCTACCTAATGTGCCATCTTTTCATCAAACTTAAGGTCCCTAATCTCCTTTACCAGCCTCCTGTGGGGAACTGAGACAAAGGCCTTGCTGAAGGTAAGGTATACTACTGAATATCAGTTGCCTGCCACATGTCTGCTGCTGCTGTGGTAATGTAGTCAATCACAAGAGAGTGATGTGCATATTTATAGAACACATACAGAGAAGTGAAAGAGATAAATGCATCACCTGGGACTTGAACCCAGGCCACCTGGAATACCATTCCAGTTGCGCTACCAGCTGTGCTATAAACACAACTGGAAACTGGGCTGTCCCAGAGCACATTACCCTTTCTTCAATGCACAACCTGGTACTGCACAAATAATTAAATTTTCAATCACATGAGTGTGGTGTGCATATTTATGGAACATATACAAGCAGAGGAGAGAAAGAAGTAAGTGCCTCAGCTGGGACTTGAGCCCAGGCCACCTGGAATTCTATTCTAGTTGTGCTACCAGCTGCACCACCAAAGCAACTGGAAACTGGGCAGTTCCATACGAACATCCGAAATTTGCCAGCAGATAAAGGCCTAGAGGTCTATCAAGTCTGCTCGAATGTGCAGCTAGCACCCCTTATTCTGCAGCTGCCCCTTCCTTCCATCCATCCCCTTCATTAACCCTCCCCCTTGTCCTGTCCCATCCCCTTTTGAAGCAGTCCACTGTTCTACTGGATACCACTTCTGCAGATAACGCATTCCACCCAGCCACCACCCTCTCTGTAAAAAAGTGTCTCCTCATCTCCCTCCTGAATCTTCCTCCCTCCAGTCTCAAATCATGGCCCCTGGTGGCCTTCCCCTCCCTTACTTTGAATAGCCCCTCTGTACCCGTCTTGTTTATTCCTTTCATGTATTTAAAGGTTTCAATCATGTCACCCCGTCCCTCCTCTCCTCCAGTGAGTACATGTTCAACTCCTTCAGCCTCCTCTCGATGATAAGTCCCCAGCCCCTTGATCATCTTTGTCACCCTGCATTACCCCTCCAGTAACCAATGTCCCTCTTCAGATACAGGTGCCAGTACTGCATGCAGTACTCCAGGTGTGGTCTAACTAATGACCTATACAGTGGCAGAATTACCTCCTCCCTCCTAGAGGATATACCCCTTGCAATACAACCCAGCATTTTGTTGGCCTTTGCAGCTGCCTTCCTATATTGTGCCGAGTTGTTCATTGACCCTGTAATGAGCACACCCAGATCCTTCTCCTCCTCTGTCTGGGCTAGCTGCACTCCCCCCAGCTGGTAACTCCTCTTTCGGTTCTTCATCCCAAAATGCAGCACCTTGCACTTTTTGGCATTAAACCCCAGTTGCCAGGTGTCTGACCAGGTTTCAAACTTTGCCAGATCATCCTGCAACCCCTGCCATCCCCCTAGGTCATCCACCACCGTGTCTACCTTGGTATCATCAGCAAACAGACTGATCTTGCTCTTGATGTCCCATGATATGTCTGCAATGAATATCCCAAACAACACTGGTCCCAACACTGAGCCCTGTGGAACACTGCTCATCACTGCCCTTGGGTATGAGAGCTCCCCACCCACCACAACCCTCTGTTGCCTTCCCTGAAGCCAGTTTCCTACCTATCTCACCAGCTTTGCACCTGCCCCTGTGCCTACTAACTTTCTTCCCAGCCTTCCATGTGGCACCGAGTAGAATGCCTTACTGAAGTCTAGATACAGGACATCCACTGCATGGCCCCTGTCCAGTTGCCTAGTTACCCAGTCATAGAACTCCACCAGGTTGGTTTGGCAGGATCTGCCACGTATGAAGCCATGCTGTCTGCTGTCCTGTAGTCCTTTGGCCTCTAGGAGGGCCACCAGCCTCTCCTTCAGGATAGTCTCCATTAGCTTACCCACGATGGATGTGACACTCACTGGTCTGTAGTTTCCTGGTTCATCCTTGGGGCCACTCTTGTGGAGGGGCACCACATGAGCCATCCTCCAGTCCTGAGGTACACACGCCGAATGTAGTGAGGCATTAAATAGGTCTTCCAAAGGTCCTGCCAGGACCTCTGCCAGCTCCTTCAGTACCCTGGGGTGGATGCCATCTGGCCTGGCGCCTTGTCCACCCTCAGTGCCTTCAAAGCCTCTCGAACTCTGCCCTCCATGATTTCCCCATCTGTCACCCCTTCCACCCTGCTTCTGCCATTTCTCCCACCTTGGGTGTCACCCCCCCCCTTCTCTTTAGTAAATACTCAGCAGAAGTACTCATTTAGTGCTTCTGCCTTGTCGCACCCTGCTTCCACCCAACCCCCTCCTTCCTAATCCTTACTATGTGGTCCTTACAGCTCCTTTTCGCCCTGATGTACTTAAAGAAGTCCTTCTCCCGCTTCTTAATGCCTTGTGCCAGCCTGAGTTCCGTAGATGCTTTAGCTATCCTTACTGCCCTTGTCACCTCCTTCGATTCTGTCAAGTACTCCTCCCTGTCCTCCCCCCTCCCTGTTTTCTTGTACTTCTCAAGGCAGATCTTTTCTCCTTACCTTTTCCATGACCTCCTTGCTCAACCAGCTCGGTTTCTTAGCCCTAGCCTTCTTGCTCTGGGCTTTGCAGCAGGTTTTGGTTGCCTCCACTATCCCCAGCTTTATGAGCTCCCACCTCTGGTTAGTGTCCATACTAGATTGAATTCTGGCCAGGTACCCTTTTACCACTTCCCCATCCTCCCAAAGTCGGCCCTCCTGAAGTCCAGCACTCTTGAGCCAGATTCCACTCCTTCCTTGCCCATATCCAATGAGAGCCATACAGAGCGGTGGTCACTCCCTGACAGCGGTTCCTCCACTGTAAGTTCTCTCACAAAGTCCCCATTTGCCAGCACAAGGTCAAGGGTATTCCCTGACCTGGTTGGTTCACTGACCATTTGCAGCAGGAAGCTGTCCTGGAAGGCATCCAGCAGTACCTACTCCCTTCTGTTCCTGGTAGTTGGGGTGCTCCAGTCCACTCCTGGCATGTTGAAGTCCCCCACAATCACCACAGTACCCTTCTCGCAGGTCCTCCTGATCTGTCCCGTTAGTTCCCTGTCTAACTCCTCCATCTGAGATGGTGGCCTGTACACCACTCCCATTCTAAGAATGCTATTCTTGGAATCCTGGATTTGCATCCAAAGTGACTCCATACTACCCTCCTCCCCTTCCTCCCTTACACACTTCAGTCCTTCCTTCACATATAGTGCCACCCCTTTCCCAATCACCCTGTCCCTACGAAATAACCTGTACGCTGGTACAGACAGGTCCCAGTCATTGTACTGGGTGGCCCATGTTTCTGTGATGGCTGCATTGTCCACCTTTCCCTCTGCCATGAGAACCTGTAACTCTGCAGTTTTCCTCCCAAGGCTCCTAGCATTAAGGGTAACCACCTTCCACCCTTCCTTCCCCCATCCTGCCCTCCTTTCCTAGCATCACCAACAGTACTTTCCATTTGTCCTTTGTCACTGTTATGGGGGGTAAGCTCATATGGCCTCCCAACCTGTGGTCTCTGCATATCTCTTCCCCAATTACCATCCCCCACACCTAATTTAAATTCCCAACTTCCTCTATGTACTCCTCCGTCCTCTGTTTCAACACTTTCTTTCCCTCCTCACTCAAGTGTAGTCTGTCCTTGGCATAGAGACTACTGTCCTCCCAGGTCCCTCCCCACCCCAACAGCCCATACCCTTTAGCACAACACCAGGTTCTTAGCCATCCGTTAAATTCCTCTATTCTCAACTTTCTTGTTGTGCTTGCCTTTGGCACCGGAAGTATCTCTGAAAAAGTTACTGATCTTCCTGCCCCCTCACATAATTGTGCTAGTTCCTCAGACCTCCTCTGGACTATATCTACTGTCTTGTCAGCCAGGTCGTTTGTCCCAAGATCTATAATTAAATGAGACTTGTCCCTACCCCTTCTAGCATATTTCAGAACAGATTATCCCACCCTTTCCGCTGTCATTCCTGGCATGGCCTCCACCCAAATGCAACTATGCCTCTCCCCCTTGCTACCCCACCTGACTCCTCTTAGTATTGAGTCCCCCAACACTAAGATTCCACCCCTCCTACTCCCTGCTTGCTTCCATTCATCTCCCTTTCTCATTTCCAGCTCCTCTTCTTTCTCCTGCACATTATTTCCCCTTTTTACCCCTGTTACATTTCTCCCAGCAGAACTTCCCCCCGCTCCAGTTTGGTCCAGGCATTTATCAATTACTCCTCTAATTTCATCATTTCCCTCCTCCACCTTCTTCCTCTCTAGCAGTGCAAAATTATTTTCTGAAGACCCTTCACAAGTGCCCTTTCTCTTCCTAGTAACCTGTTCTCTGTTCTCTCCTTTCCACTCCATGACTTTTGCCACTTCTTCGCCTCCCCTCACAAGTCCCTATCTCCTCCTTCCATTTGTCTTTTGTCTCCTGACCTGGTTTCCCAGGCAATCGTTCTTCCTGGCCTGAGCCCCTTTGTCTCTGCTTCCCTTCTTCTGTCCCTCTCCTCACCACTGTTGGCTTAAATCGCCCTCCCTCATCTCCCCTTCTTTCTCCCTCCATTATTGGGCTAAACCCACCCCCAATCTGCCTTGTCTGTCTTAGTTCCTCCTGCAGTCCCTCAATCTCCTTTCTAAGTTTCTCTATGTGGTTGCACACTAAACATCCTCCCACACTCCAGGCAATTTTTAGAAAGATTGGTGCACCGCAGTTGTTGCAGCCTACCACCCTACCCATTGCTGTCGTTGCCCACCAGCGACCCCCCACCCTTCCAGATGCAGGATGCCAAACACTCCCCCAAGTCTCCCCTCTCCCCCCTCTCTCAGTGCAAAACATTCTTTTCTTTATTTCCTTACCTCATTTGTTTTACACATTTAGATATATTGAGTAACTGCTTTTTATATTCCTATCCTTCCTATCCACACTCAAAAAAGAGACTTCAAGTAGCCATTGCACAACCTTCTTCAAACTCTTACTCCTCCTTTCCCCAATGCAATATCAATGCGAAGAAGTAATAATGAAAGCTCCTAGATTTGCATTTACTTCCCTTCCTCTGAGCTAGCAGTCACCACTTCACTTGCTGCTGTTCCTTTCCTGGATGTCTGCTTCTGCTTCTGCTATCCAGAGCATATTACTCTTTCTCCAGTGCACAATCTGGTGCTATACAAATAATTACATTTTTAATCACAAGAGTGCAGCTTGCATATTTATGGAACACATATAAACAGAGGACAGAAATAAGTAAGTGCTTCAGCTGAGACTAGAACCCAGGCCTCCCTGAATATCATTCTGGTTGTGCTACCAGATGCACTACCAAGGCAACTGGAAACTGGGCCATCCTGGAGCGCATTATTCTTTCTCCATTGCACAGCCTGGTACTGCACAAATAATTACATTTTCAATCACAAGAGTGTGGTGTACATATTTATGAAACACACACAAATAGAGGCACTTACTTCTTTCTCTCCTCTGTATGCTGTCGTAAGACATTTGAAGAACTCAATCAGATTTGTCTGGCAAGACCTTCTCTTCATGAACCATTCTTCTTCTTAATAAATACTGAACAAATATAATTGTCCAGTATCTGTTCCTTCCCCTTGTCCCCCCATCCTCATTGCTCTTAAGTCACACTATACCTCCTTTGACCTTGTGCTTATCCCGGATGCATCAGAAGAATGGTGAATTGTTAAATCATCAGCCATTTTTCCTGAAGGTCAGTCATGACGGATCATTGTCAATCATCAAATGTTATCATATAATCATCAAGAGAGATTGTGATTTAAGATCATCATCTAGATAATGATTTAATCATCAAGCATGTAACTTTCAAATCATCAACTGATGATTATTGATTATTTTTGTAAGTTTAAATCTACATGATGGTTTTTGATGATCTGTGCATGACTGAATGATGATCACTGATGATTGTATTAGTTCTGTATTGTAAATAGAATAATAGGTGAGAGTGTATTACAAGGGAGTAATACCATCAAGAGGTTCCCTTGTCCCCAGAACCTCGAGATGGTATTACTTCCGAGTAATACACTCTCACCTATTTTTTATTTTTTGTAATATATGGATCCGATTTTAAACTTGTGCAACCACTGCTGCTTTGAAGACTCGCTCACTGCGTGTTCTCTGCTGCACTGAGGACTTGCTCAGTGTGTGTTCAACAACTGCCCCCCCCCATCATCTGTCTCTGTACTTCAGTGTGTGTGTTTAACTTTCATGGGGAGCCCTACCTTTTTGCTGTTCTGATGTGCAGGGAAGGCAGGATCCACCGAAAAAATGGCTTTGTTTAAAATAAAAATATCGCGAAGACGAAATACTCTCTCGCTAAGCGAGAGATGTCCGCCATGTTATTTTAAATGTTTTGCCCACCCACAGACAGAATTCGACCAATCATGCGCCGTGATTCAAAATGTGTGCATGCTGCTGTCTGATTGACAGTTAAGGGGGAGCATGGCAACCATTGAATGGAGCTGGAGAGCTTGTGCTTGCGTTGTTTAAATTTTGTGATAATAGTATTGTTCAGAGCTCGGAACGATAGTATTACAGGCTCTGAACGATACTATTATCACCTACAAACGATGGTATTATCACTTTGGCTCTGGTGTATTACCAAAAATTTTTCATATGCTTTTTGATAGTATTATTTTAACTATCCATATATTACAAGACTGTAAGTCACATGAGTAGTACTTATCAAAATGTTTTGTTCTGAGTATGGAAATATGAATGTCAAATATCAGCAAAAGTAAATTATAATGAAAATCATCTGAAGTCAAGTTTTAATTCCTTTAGGAAGAGGAAATGCAATGTTTGATATAATATACACAATTACATAACTAATTTACATATTTCAGTAGCACAGTTTATGAACCAAAACAATGGTAATTTCTATGTTTGAAATAATCTTGCCTTGACAGTAGTATTTTGTCAACTTTTACAAGATATTTTGAGCAGAAACCAGGTACATGTAGAAACTCACCATCACCATAAAGGAATGATTTAAAAGGGATACATAAACCAATATGAGCCCTTATAAAAGTAGTAAGAAATGAAGCATCAGAGTAAGTATAATTGAAGGCGGCATGTTTGTATGGAACATGTATCATAACTTATGATACCAGTAATGGTATCTAAATAGCAGACACAACACAGGTACATTTCAAAAGTATAGAAACAAGATAAATGTATTTTTTAAATGTGTTACAGTACTCTTGGCTATGGGCAGTCAAGAAAAATCATGATGATATGCGATCATCATTAATCACAATCACCATTTCCATAACAAGATGGTTTTTGATTGGCGGCCATGTAACATTTATGTTTAATCACTGTTAGTCATGATCACAACTATTGTTTTTGAAGCTTGATCATGATCTTTGCAAATAATTAATAATGATTATTAATGATACATCATTATAAAATCATCATATTTTCAGCTGGGTTATCTCCTGCATCATCCCCCGTTGCCAACTGGAGCTCCGTCACAACTTTGACCTTCTTCACCTTCCTGGTGTTTTCTCCACATGTGTATAATTACTGGTGACCCCCCTCATTATACACAGAAAACACTGTGTAATACTTCCCATTATGCATGACTTTACTTGTAGTATGGTGATTATGTGCCACTAACTCCAGCTATTCTAAATTAAAATACTCTGTGTGCAGTTTTGAAACATTTTGACACATGTTCATACCAAACTGCCCACTTAGCTTGGTCACTCAGCTCACTCACTCACTCTTCTCCATTAATTTCAAGGTCTGGAACAGAAACAGAGCTTTTATTTCAAAGGCGTTTTGTTTAAAATCCAATGTGCCAGCAAAGACAAAAACTAAATTATTCATAAAAGTGGGGTAAATCTCAATTTATTGACAAACCCTCAGAGTGGAATGACTTTATAAACCATTTGAGCTTCACTCACATGGTTTATGTTTAATCTCACACATCAGGTGTGTAAAACAAATCTCATTATACATCACCTCCCATGTATAATTCTAGATATGTATATTTTCAGGGTTTTAAATAATTGATTAGCAGTTTTTTTCCTGGGACACTACTAACTTTACAGAAAGTATTTATATAAGTTTTCTAGAAGTGTTATGTTTGTTAAACACAATGAGGCAAGTACTTTGCATTTTTACAATGTTTTCACACTTTTATGAGCAAAACGCTAATCAATTTTTAGAGTTAAATAAAACCCTGGTTTTGGTTAGCATTCAGATAACAAAGGGTCAATTCACCCATCTTAAAGGACTCAGTTGCTTTCAACGCAGTACAGGAATTCATCCTCTTATGCAAAATAACGTCCTTTAGCCAGAGGTGTAAATAGAGCAGTTCCAGTTAAGAATGAGAGAAACTTGCCACTGGCAGATTTGGTTTGGCTTTGATTCTGGACCAATGACTTTGGTTTTGTACATAGATTTTGGCCAAATTCTTTGACTAAATTATAAACTTAGTATAGGGGTCTACTACAGCAGGCTACAAACAGGGTTCTGACCCCCACCCCACCCAAGTCACATCCTGCCCATGATAGCTTAATGCAAATTGTACTGTTTGGTGATATAATCCATGAAAAATAGTAAAAAGAGCAGAGAATGTGTAATAAAATATGAATAAGTATGGCTGTTTGTGCTAAAATTTGAGATACATTTATGGAATTCAATTATTGATTGGAAGCTGAGAGACAAAGGAGTATCGGCAGCAGGGTTGGGCACCTGCAACCAGGTGTCATTTCTCAATCAGAGGGCCAGAGGTGGTACAAGTTACACAATGTCGGGCACCCACTGCTTGTAAATTTATATATAGATCTTGAGGCCAGGAAGGAAAGAGTACCAATAGTAGAGTTTTCACCCATCCCTGGTGTATTTATATGGCCAGGATGGAAGGGGGTACTGGTGGTGGGCTTGGGAACCCACAGCTGGTGTATTTATTTATGGATCTGACAGCTGGGAGAGAGGGATTATCAGAGGCAGGATTGGGCATCCACCACCAGTGTATTAATGTACAGATCAGGTGAGTGTGGAGGGAAAGGGTACTGGAGATGGGGTTCACCCACTGCTGGTGTTTTTGTACTTATGGATGAGGATGGAGAGGTGGGTATCAGTGGCAGGGTTATGCATTCAACACCAGTGTTTTCAGTATGCAGTATCTGGTAGCAGGCATGGGGAATCATGCCAGTTTTTGTCTTTTCCTTAATGACTGACTTCAGTTACAAAAGAAAGGAAAGGGAACATAGTTTAACCAGAAGTTGCAAACTAAGCTGAAGCTTGTTTCCAGATGTGACCTGGCAGTACAAAGAAGTTAAGTGACTTGATCAAGATCACATAGTATGCACCTAGGCAGCTGTGAGATTCAAACCCAGGTCTCCAGATCTGCAGCTCAGAACCTTAACCTACTGCACTATACTGCCTCCTCCAAAAGAAAAAAGTTGTGTTTATTTTCAGCTACTGTGTTTCTAACCATATAGCTGATTTGCTAATATGCAAACTTTAAAAAAATGTCAATAACTTAACAGCAAAATTAAATTGTGGTTTAAAAGCCCTGAATGGCACTTCATTGTAACATACTATAACAAACCTATAAGTTTGCTAATTCAATTCTGCTTAGTTTTTGCAAGCCAAGAACATAGAAATGGCCACAAAAGGGAAGACTGACATAATTTCACTAATAATAACTTCTGTGCCTTTGAACTGATTTTCACCAGGCTTCCAAAAACTTAGTCCCCAGGTCAAGGAAGATGTACCACACCAAATTTAACAGTCTTAAGGGCTAAGATTGCCAAGAAATATGCTGTCTGGGAAACCCTGATTTGACACAAACATCACACTCACATAGAAGTGCTTGAAGGAGGCTCTGGTGAGACCCCTCTTGAAAAAGCTATCTCTCAACCCGACATCCTGATGAATCACTATCCAATCTCCAACCTGCCATTTTTGGGCAAGGTTGTTGAGAAATTAGTGGTACAGCAGCTCGAAGAACACCTTGTGTCCATTGATATCTGTGAGCCATTAAAGTCTGGTATCAGAGCTAGGCATAGCACCAAAATGGCATTAGTTAGGGTGCATAATGACCTCCGTAGGGCTAGAGAGAGAGAAGACAGGTCAATTCTTTGATCTCTTTGATCGTTCATCAGCTTTTGATACTGTGAATCACATCGTGCTTCTTGATTGCCTTAGAGAGTATTGTGGACTTGCTGGTATTGTCATCAACTGGTTTGAGTCCTATCTCTCTGGCAGAGAGCAGTGGGTGGTGATGGGGAATTTCTCCTCCTTTCTGAGGCCCTGTCATGTGGAGTACCTCAGGGTTCGATCTTGTCACCAATGTTATTCATGGTATATATGCTGCCCCTGGGAGAGCTCATTAGGCAGTACAGTTTGGGATTTCACTGCTATGCAGATGATACCCAGCTGTATTTGTCTTTTGCTCCTGCAACACACAATGCAATAGAAGTGATTAACAACTGCATGGCCCGAGATCAATGACTGGATGTCCTCCAGCTGGTTGCGACTGAACCCGGATAAGACAGAGGTACTGGTGATTGAGCTGGGTTGTGGGTGTGATGGGAGTGCCTCTGGAGTGGGTACAGGATTGTTTCTGGGATTGGCTCTATTGATCAACTTCCCTAGGGTGCAGGATCTTGGCATTGTTCTGGACAGCAGATTAAATCTGGAAGCTCAAGTGTCATCTGCTGTCAAAAGTGGTTTTTACCACGTGAGGAATATTGCCAGGATTAAGCCTCTAGTTGCACCCGAAGAACTGCCATCACTGGCACACGCCTTTGTGACTTTGAGACTTGACTACTGTACTTTTCTATACTTCAGGGTCACTGGAGGGACCCTCCGCCAACTGCAGCTGGTACAGAACGCAGCGGTGTAGTTTCTGATGATCCTGGCAAAGTCCAGTCATGTGACCCGGTCCTGCTGGCTTTGCACTGGCTGCCTGTCAGGTGGAGGATCCTCTTCAAGGTGGGTTTGCTCACCTATAAGGCCCTATATGGGCTGGGCCTGGGCTATCCAACTGATCTCCTTACACCAGCCTCCTTGATCCATTCTCTTCACTCGTTGACTTGAGGCCTCCTTGATGTTCTCAGGATCAGGCTAAAAACATCTGGCGATCATGCCTTTAGTGTTGCCAGGTCAACCTTGTGGAACACCTTGCCAGCTGCTATCTGGGAGGCCCCAACAGTTGAGTTGTTTAAAAAGGGGTTAAAGGCCCATTTATTTCATATGGCCTTCACAGACGAAGGTGTCTGACTTGCACTAATTTTAAGAAGTGTTTTATTTCTACTGCGATTTATTTATTGTTTTATATTTTATTGTGTATTGTGTTGTATTTATCCTGTTTTAATGTAAGATCCTACCTTTCAATGTAAGGAATCCAGTGCCCCAGGGATTGGGTTCCGGATAAATAAAATTTGCCTTGCCTTTGCCTCACCTCTATAATATTCTATTAGGTAGGATGTCTGCTGTGTATATCTATATATTTAATTGTAAAAAAAACTTTATTAATGCACTCATTAGGGTTAAAGTGACAAAAGTAGGGAAATGTTGTATTAGGGTTTCCAACCTTAACACCCAACCACAGCACAGCAGGTGTGGGGTGTGCCTTGGGGTTCTGAAGCCTAACGCTCATCCCATTCCATCCATAAATAAGCTCAGATTGTACAGTCTATCAGAATGGGATGAGCATTAGGTTTTAGAACCCCAAGCAAACCCCACACTTGCTGTGCTGCCAGGAGGAAGGGGGTTTAAGGTTGGAAACCCTAACGCCACATTTCCCTACTTTTGTTGCTATAACCCTAACTAGTACATTAACAAAGTTTCTTCAATTAATTTCCTTACTTTTTGAGACAGTATAATCATATTCTTATTTGACTTTGGGAGTGCAGGGCCCTCTGGGCCATGTGCTCCCATTCATACATAATTTTTCACACACTGTAATGGTATCCTTGTTTACCTGTGTGAAAGCAATGCACTCTGAGCCAAATGCTCCCCACTCATGAAAGTTTTCAAAAGTCCACCAAAACATCATTCCATGCCAGTGCAATATTATTCTGCACTAAAGGCTTGAAATGAGACACACATGCTGCCCCTTGGAGATATTGTAAGAAGGTATGGGCTGAGGTTTCACTGCTATGTTGATGATACCCAGATCTACCTTTCTTTTGCACCTGACCAAGATGGAGCTCTCTAGGTCTTTAATAACTGCCTCAAAGAAATCCAGGCATGGATGGACTCGAGTTGACTGAAGCTGAACTTGGAAAAGACAGAGGTGCTGGCTGTGGATCCAGTGTGTCAGATATGGGGCAGGGGGGTTGGTTCACCTTCCAGGTTTTATCTTGGGGATAAATCACTCCTGACCTCTGAACAGGTGCATAACCTGGGGGTAATTTTTGATGCAGGGCGGACTGTGCATTTGCAGGTGTCTGCAGTCATCAAGTCCTCATTTTACCATCTGAGGAATCTTCCTACACTGGTCCATGCCTTTGTGTCCTTGGCTTGGACTATTGCAATTCCCTCTACCTAGGGCTACCTGGGGTGGAAATCCACCACCTGCAGCTGGTGCAGAGCGTAGTGGCATGGCTTTTGACTGTTACTTCCTGGTCCAGTCCTATCTCGCTGGTGCTGTGCGGACTGCACTACATGCCAGTACAGTGGTGGATCACCTTTAAAGTCTTCTGACTTTTAATGCCCTACATGGACTTGGCCCAGACTACATGGTTCCTTACTGCCCTGGGCGATCGCTCTGCTCAGCTGATGAGGGGTTGCTAGAGATCACGAGAGGGTGTGCTTGAAATCTTCTGGGGCCCATGCATTTATGCATGCAGCCCCAACCCTCTGAAATTCTCTACCCCATCAGTTACTGGAGTGCACAATGGTGAACGGATTTAAAAAGGCCCTGAAAACACAGCTATGTCGTCAAGCTTTTGGCGATTGACTTTATTCATCTATTTGTATCAACTGTTTTATATATTTTAAGATTTGAAATGTTTGATGTGTTTTTAAACTCTGTAAGGTGCCTTGGTTTTTGAAAGGCATCATAGAAATAAAGTTTATTATTATTATTATTATTAAAGCACACTTCGGTGAAGATTTATAAAATGACGTCACATTCATGAGTTGGCATAAAAAATTAGCAATGTTAAACATTTGGGGGTGATAATAATAATAATTACAAAAGATACAAGCAAGCATAGCTTAATTTCAATGGATGGGTATTACTTCAGTATTGTAACATGTTTTGACACAGCAATTTAATATCATCTTCTTATAACCCCACCCCACGAAGAAAACCAATGAGAATTTTCAAATCCTGTCTGAAAAGGCAATTTCACCAAATGACTGTGAATTTGCCTTTCAGTACAGATTTTGATAATTCCAATGACATTGTTCATAAGGTGGTGTGTCAAAAAGCACATGTAAATCTGGTGCCAAGATATAAACAGATGGCAAAGTTATGCACCAAAGTTGGAAACCCCTTTTTGAGTTTGTCATGGCGCACAGGTGCAGATGAACTCATTGACATGAGAGGTGCTATACAAGTGTGTGGGGGTGGTGTGCTCAATGGAGAGCTCCATAGCAAGTGGCAGGCCAAAGAGTCAGCAGGCTGGGATGTGTCATTTTCTATTGTTGAGGTGGAATTGGCCAACATTTCAAAGGACAGAGCTGCACCAGTTGTGCTGCAGCTAGATTCTTTGATGTGTTACGTTGACTTCCTGATTGCACATTCACACTGCTGTAGTGCTATGGTAGCACTTACAGTGTGAACGTGCTGAACTCCTGTCTTCCCATTCGAGCCCTCCACCAGCAAATCACTCCCTCCCACTTCCTCCCACTGCTGCTGTCCACCCCACACCCACATTCTGTTTAGATCCCGGAGCTGCCATCAAAATTGTGGGCTGCAAGTCAAGAGTTCATATCAAACCCCCCGCTCCATGGCACCAGTATACACGACGAACGTTCAGCATTGACAAACACTTGTTCTATATTTTGTAGTTTATATATATGTATATAAGATAGATAGATAGCAGTGCAGTTGTGTCCCTATAGTTAGGGTTCAACCTTCACTTCTATGGTAAACTCAAAATTATGCACTTTAATAATTTCATAACCATTCAACTGATTTGCACAGAATGTTGCATGTACCTATAGTGACCAAAGATCTAATGTGCCAAGTTTCATTCTTGTCAGAAGTGTGGGTGCAGAGATACGGAGTGTCAAAAATGTGAAAATTACCCTTTTTATAAAATTCTTTGTCATGCGGCTGCACAGAAACGACTTGGGATTTTGAACTGAATTTTTTAGTGTAGAAAGGCCTTTCATTTCCAGATGTGCCTTTTGAAGATTTGGTGACAAAATATTGATCTGTTAAAAAGTTATAGAATTTTAACATTTTCCATTATTTTCAATTGGAAAAGTTAGATGCAAGCATAAAAACAGGATTTTGTGTTGCAAATGGGCAATCCCTTGTCACAAATAGGGAATCTTTTTTCATGCTTTATGCACTTTAATAACTTCACAACTGTTCAACCAATTTGCATAACATTTTGCATGCCCCATCAGGGACAGAAGATCTCTTGATGTGCAGAGATTCATTCTGGTCAGATGTGTCAGAGTGCAGATACGCATTGTTATCTTGTTTTTTCTTAGTGAGGCACACAAAGTTAAAAAACAGAAAAAAATATGTTTTTTGAAGTAACACCACATGTGTTTTACTAATTGGGACACATTCTATTGGATTCTGGTGTTAGTTTTTTCATAAATCACATGGATATGTGTTTTTTAACATGCTAAACTCCTTTTTCGCATATTTGTGAAAAAGGATTTTTCTTTTTTCGGAAATTGTCAAAAAAAGAAGGTGAAACAGGGTTCCATTTCACAATTTGCACAAAAGGATTTTTCTTTTTCTTAAATTGCAAAACAAAAAAGCTCAAAACAGAATCCTGTTTCGCAATTTGCAAAAAATGAATTTTTATAGAGTTGTTTTTTGTTATCACTTCACACTGAAGAAACTGTTTGGAATTTTGGTCTGCAATTTTCAGGGTACAAAGGGCTTGCTTTGCAGATGTGCCTTTTGCTAGTTTGGTGAAAAAAATATTAATTTGGTGTGAAGTTATACAGGTATGAAATTTTCCTGTGATTCCCAAAGGATAGCATTGCAATGTGAGGTCATTCCGTATGGGAGATGGCTACAGTATCTTTAAAATTATGGATATATGGGATTACAGGGCCCTTTACTCCAACATGCAAATATGAATACTATTGTGGACTATACACACCCACAGGAAAATTAGGATATGATTTACAATATCTGAAAAATTACAGAAGGATACAACCACAAGGTCCAAAGGGCCCTGCTCTCCCACACTCAAATACAGATACCATTATGAACTGATGTGAGTGCAGGGCCTGGAGGAACCTGTGCTCCCACAGTGAAATAAGAATATGATTACAATACCTCAAAACTTATGCATGGAAGGGAGTGGTGGGCCCAGAGTGTTCTGCACTCCCACAAGTAAATGAGGATACAATTATACCATCTCAGAAAGTAAGGAACATCTTTGCAAAAAACTTCATTAATGCACTAGTTAGGATTCCAGTGTCAAAAGTAGGGAAATGTCATGTTAGGGTTTCCAACCCTAACACACCACCCTCACCCTGTAGGCAGCAACAGGTGTGAGGGTGTGCCTTGGAGTTGTCAGCGCTACAGCTGAATCCATTCTCATATGCTGTACCCATCACAGTTTATTTATTTATGGAATGGGGTGAGTGTTAGGGTTGAGAACCCCAAGGCACCATGCCTGTTGCTGCCTGCAGGGTTAGTGGGTGTTATGGTTGGAAACCCTCAACACAACATTTCCTACTTTTGATGCTGAAAACCCAACTAGTACATTAACAAAGTTTTTTGAAAGAATATATATATATATATATATATATATATATATATATATATATATATATATATATATATACTGTATATATAGATCATTAATTCATTTTATATGTATTTCCCTAGTGTCCAGTGGTACCCCAACACTGCAATTGTCTTCCCATAATATTTGTTTCCCTTGTGTGTAGCAGTGCCCTCTACCCTCTGATTTCCCTCCCCATAAATATCTTACTTATCCCTCCTGAGTAGTAGTGCTCCCCACCCTCCCATGCCCGATGCCTTAAACCTACAGTTTATCCATGGTGTCTAGTGCAGTTCCAGCTGCAAGACGTGTCTTCGATTGGACAGTGGATCCTCACAGTGGGACCAGTTCAGGTGAGTGAGAGTGTGTGGGGATGTCTAGAGGGGCGTGAGGTTGTGGGTACACAGCTGGAGGTTGGGTGTGTGTGCATCACCGGTAGACATTTACTTTTTTTTTCAGATGTTAAAAAAATAAATAAATAAAAGACATTGTGGGTCCATTTTTTTATTTTCAGGATGCAAAGGACCTTGGAGGGTGAGGGGACACTAGACACCAGGGCAATGATACCCATAAAGAGCAACAGCCATCAGAGGGTGGAAGCACCACTAGACAGCAGTGATAACATTTACTGTAATATGGTCAGGAATGGGGGTGGGGAGGTGCCACTGGACACCATGGCTACAAAATAAAAATGCATGAGAAGGAAAATCAGAGGGTGGGGGTGCCACCATACACAAGGGATACATATAACATAGTTATGGGGACCATGGCACAGTTGGAGTGTGGGGGTACCACTGGACACCAGGGAGAATCTAGAAAAATAACAGAGTGCCAAAAAATTATATTTTGTCTCATTAAATCCTCTGTCATATGTAACAAAAAAGGATTCCTTGAAATGAACAAGGAATTGGGGAAACAACGAAGTCCAAAATCCTTTTTTGTGCCAAGGAATCCTTTTTGTGTTTCAACTAAACTATTAAATGAAAAAGGATCTCTTGGCATGAAAAAGGGTTTCAGACTTAGTTTCTTTCCATTTTTTTTGTGACAAGCGAGCCTTTTTGGGAGCCTTTTTAAATCAAATGAAAAAGGATCCCTTGGCATGAAAAAGAATTTTGGACTTTGTTTTTTCCAAAATCCTTTTTTATGAGACATGATCCTTTGAATGAAGGACTCATGATAAAGGATATTAGCGAGTCATGAAGAGTATTTAAAATAATAAAAAAAAACATTCTCAGGCCATTTTTCCAGTAAACAAGTGCAGAATACACTTAATGGAGTCCTGATGAGAAATATACCTGTTTTGCTGTGTCTGGAAGATGTCATTTTGGTGAGTTTTGACAATTACTGTAAAAAAAAAAAAAGAAAACAAGATGGTGGAAAATGAAAAATGATTTTTTTCTCATGATAAAGGATTGGCCTCTAATGAAAAATATTTTTTTTTTGTTTGCCCAAATTCATTTCTTCGTTCGAGAAAGCTATCCAGGAGAGTGAAATTCCCATTGAAAATAATCGGGAATTTTAAAATGTAATAACTTTGGAATGGATTAATATGTTTTCACCAAACAAGTGAAAGGCACTTCTATGACTCAAGCACTTTTTACCCTGAAAATTTCAAATCAAAATTCCAAACTATCTGGGTGCAATGCAATGATAAACAAAACAGTGAAAAATGGCAATTTTTAACTTTTTGGTGCTATCCTGATCTTGGAATCCCATGAGACTGTACATGCAAAATTTTGAGCAAATGTGTTGAATGGTTGCAAAGTTATTAAAGAGCAAAATTTAAGGTTTAAAATAGAAAGCACTGCTCAACCCTAACTATCATGGTGCTACCATGCCACCGTGATCTACACACACACACACACACACACACACACACACACACTTACTGTACATATCTATACATATATAGATGGATAGATGTAACTCCTTCACTACTCTGCACAGTAAGCTACCCCTTGATACCTTCGACTGGGCACCCAAACTACTTTGGACATCTTGGTGGTACCATCCCTAGCATTGAGAATGTATACCTGGCTCATTACTTCTAGAGGTCAGAAAGGGGTGGGGGGTGTACAAAAGCAAATTACACACAAATGACCAAAGTACCCAGGTCCTGAGGAGAGAACTTTTACCTAGGGCTATGCTAGGTCTGTACTTCTGGAGGGGTGTCCAGTAATTCCACACAGGAAGCAGTAACAAGAATGTCCAAACCAGGTTGGGGTTTCTAGAGTATGGCTTTATTCCAAAGATGATACACAAAAGTAAAGGTGGGCCCCAAAGGGTTTACACTTCATGGCATAGGGCAGCAGTGTAGAACAAGAAAAAGTCTGTAGCAGATAGAAACTCTAAACATCCCATATTGCATAGGACCTTGAACTCTCTTCAGCAGCAAAGCCTCAGCTGAAACATTCATTTCTTCTAGTGGCACTGGCCACAGTGGAGCACATTATTTCTTCTAGTGGCACTGGCTACAACTTAGAAGATTTCCCATATGGCATAGGATTTAAACATTTGACAATGTGACACTGGTGCTCAGAATTAGCATAACCCACATTGGGGGTAAACTTTCTCTTCAGGCATTGGCCACTGGGGCTGTGCGAATACCTTTATTCGAATATTCGGCTGAATATTCATTATTTGGTATTCATTACATGGATGGCTGGGAGGTGGGTATTTAAAAATTAAAGAGCACCCACCTCCTGGCCAGCATTAACTAAATGTTTTCATCCCTGGTGTCTAGGGGTCCCACCCCAACCCCAGGCTGATTGCCGGTCCAAAATAAAGAATCCCTCCACCCCTGCCCAGACTCTCAGCACTATCCCCAGCCCCTGTCCCCAAATGTATAAAAATAAAAAAAAATCCTTAATTTCCCTGGCGTCTAATGGACCCCCCACCCTGTCACTGTTTGTAAGTGAAGAAAGAAAATGGGCTGGTTTATTCTGTATGGTTTTAAATTGTGTAAAGATAAACAGTTTATAATTAATGGTCTCCGTTTTCGCCCATTGCCAAAACCGTGTGTTAAATGCCGTAACACCTGAGTAGGTGTTACGGCATTCACGCGCTCCCTTTGAACAACAAAGCTCTCGAGATTAAACATAGCGCGATGTTCAAATTGTCCCTGTCACCTCAAGCGGCACTGACTAAAATACACACTTCTCAGGGGTTGCCTCTATACCAAATAGCCTCCAGCAGCCTCGCATAGCCTAGAAGTTGAAAAAAAAAAGCCGATTCCAAACACCGAATGAAACCGAAAGATAAGAGCAGGAAAACTGCAACACAATTCAAAAAAACAAAAAGCGACCTCGGACTTTTCAGATGGAGCCCTTCAATTATATAAAATAAAATATGGGGAAAAGTGTGTTAAACTTGAATTTAACACACACCCTCGTTGTTGGATGGCATTCATAAACCCCTCGGGCTTCGCCCTCGGGGTTTATGTGCCATCAACAACTTCAAATTGTTAAATTCTCGTAACACACTTCTCCCCATACTTTATCCTATATGTATCTCTCGTTTATATTATAACTGGTAAGAAATGTTTAGTCAGGAAGGTATTACCTACTGTGATTCAGTTTGTTCTGTTTTAAATGATTAGTTAATGCATTAGTTTTACTGGTTAAGCAGGCTAGGCAGTTATTTAGGCACTATTTGAATTGTGTTTGATAGTTAGCTATTGTATTTATTGCTTGGAATTTGTAGGGATTATATGGGAGGATTTAGGGGGGCTAGGATTACTTATGGGAGCTCACTGCTACATGATTTACATCCCTCTGTCCCTCTTCCAGTGTCGGTTACTATTGCTAGACGCTGTTGGGAAGTGGGGATTGGAGGGGGTCGTGCTGATTGTTGGCAGTGGGGTGACCCAGGTATGGACGATGGCAGGATAGAGGTTGTTAGGAGCAGAAGGCGCCTTGGGTTACGACGGACATCTGGGAGAGGCCAGACGTGGCTGGTGCCCATCCCCAGGGAGTCCACCAGACCGAGTGGTCAGGTAACCTGAGGGGCTGCACCACCCTCCGATCCTCTGACAGCAGTGCTGTGCAATGCCAGATCGATTAGAAATAAGACGGCAATTAGTGCCGCCTTGATTTCATCAGTCGATCTGGCTTGCATCATGGAGACCTGGGTGGGAGATGATGCAGGCCCCATTTTTGAGGCTGCAGTCCCTCCTGGGTATACCGTGGCGCATTGCCCCAGAGTGAAATGCAGGGGTGGCGGCGTAGCTATCTGTTTTAGATTCAGCCTGACCTTCACCGTGCACCCAGTAGAAACTCCAGGTTCCTTTGAATGTGTGGCTATTCATAGAGGACTCGGCGCGGGCTGCAGGATCTTCCTCATCTATCGCCCTTCTGGCCCGATGGGGAATTTCCTGCAGGAGATCGCTGAATTCATCGCCGGCGAAACATTGAGATCCCCCAGATGTGTTTTTCTGAGGGATTTCAATGTTTGGGCTGATGATGGAAATCAAAGATGCAGTTATGATTTCTTACAGAGTATGTCCTCCTTAGGATTGACGCAGGCTGTTACTGCACCAACCCATCAGGATGGCCACATATCGGACCTGGTGTTCTCACTGGGGCTTGAGATCAGCGATCTCAGGATTGATCGAGTACTTTGGTCCGATCATTGCACGGTGAAGTTCACGCTTGGGGCTCCCGCCATAAGCCCTTCCCCTACTGAGATGATTAGCTGTTGCCCTTTATGGGGTCTCACCCCTGAGGGTTTTCTGGCGGCAGATAAACTGTATAGTGTGGGTGCTGCATGCATCGGAGGTGTTGATGCTGGGGTTGACACCTATAATAGGGTGTTATCTGACACCATCAACTCCCTCGCACCTGTCCGTGTACGACCCAGAACTTCATACCTGAGGTCCCCGTGGTTTGACGGGGACCTCAGGGAGATGAAGAAGATGGGTCAGAGATTAGAGCACTGCTGGAGGAGGTCCCGCCTGGAGGCAGACAAACTTGTCCTGCGTATGCACTATCGTGTGTACCAGAAGGCAATCAACCGTAAGAAGGCAGTGTTCCTGTCCAGGGAGATTGCTGCCGGGAAAAACCGACCAGCTTTACTCTTCCGGGCTGTCAATAGACTTCTCCATCCTGTCTTTTTGCAGCCCGGGAGGGTTTTTTCTAATATAGATTGTGAGGAGTTTGCTCGGTTTTTCTCGGACAGGGTGTCCATGATCCGGCGGGAGGCCTCTTCAGCCAACAATGTTATAGCTGACAGTGGTCACCTTATGTGTTCTGAGTGCACTCCGCCTAGCTGGGGGGAGTTCAGACCAGTGGAGGTTAGTGAGGTTATTGAGGTGGCAGTCAATTTGAAGCATACCTTTTGTGAGCTGGACCCAGTGCCAACGCGTTTCTTAATGAGATGTGTTGACTCTGTTGGCCTGGTGTTTGCCTTGATTGTATGGTGTTCCTTACTTGAGGGGGTCTTTCCGGATGCCTTGAAGGAGGCTCTGGTGAGACCCCTTTTAAAGAAATCATCTTTGGACCCAGAGAGCAGGGCAAATTACCGTCCAATCTCCAACCTTCCATTTCTGGGGAAGGTGGTGGAGAAGGTGGTAGCTCTTCAATTGGAAGAGCACCTTGTGACTCACGAGTTGTATGATCCCTTCCAGTCGGCTTTTTGGGCTAGACATAGCACGGAAACTTCGCTTGTTCGGGTGCAGAATGATCTTCTCAGGGCTAGAGATCGGGGGGACAGGACAATTCTTGTTCTCCTTGAACTCTCCTCAGCATTTGACACTGTGGACCATTGTGTGTTGCTTGTCCACCTCAGGGAGTTGTGTGGACTCATCGGTACCGTTATCAACTGGTTTGAGTTCTTTCTTACCAACAGGAGGCAACGGGTTATGATGGGAAATTTCTCATCTACACCCTGTCTCCTTTCTTGTGGAGTTCCTCAGGGTTAGGTACTGGCCCCAATGTTGTTCACAGTGTACATGCTGCCACGCGGGGGGATCATTAGGAAGTATGGTCTGAGTTTTCATTGCTATGCCGATGATGCTCAGCTATATCTGTTATTTGCCCCAGGAACATCCAACGCAGTGGATGTGCTAAATATCTGTCTGGCCAAGATTAATGACTGGATGGCCTCCAGCTGGTTGTGACTGAACCCTGACAAGATGGAGGTATTGGTAGTGGAGTCGAACAGAGTTTGTGATAGAATGGCCTCTGACTCAGTAACTGGACTTGTTCTTGGAGCTGTGTCATTGAAGGCCTCCTCTTGGGTGCGAAATCTTGGAGTGATTCTGGACAGGGATTTAACCATGGAGGCTCAAATATCTTCCATGGTTCGTACCTGTTTTTTCCATCTCAGAAACATTGCCAGGATCAAGCCCCTTATTCCGCCTCTGGACCTCCCTACCTTGATACATGCTTTAGTCACATCTAGGCTAGACTACTGTAATGCACACTATCTCAGGGTCACAGGGGGATCTCTACACAGACTGCAGCTAGTGCAAAATGCTGCTGCCTGGTTACTGACTGGGCAGCAAAAATGTTGCCATATTACACCGGTATTGCGCGAAGTGCACTGGCTGCCAGTCAGGTGGAGAATCCTCTTTAAGTGGGTCTTCTCACCTATAAGGCCCTACATGGGCAGGGCCCTGGTTACCTGTCAGACCTTCTGATACCTGCTCCCTCTACCCGCCCTCTCCGATCTTCTAGTGGTGGCTTCCTGACCATTCCTAGAATGAGGCTTAAATCATCCGGTGATAGAGCCTTTAGCGTTGCGGCTCCCGTTCTATGGAATTCATTACCAGCTCAGGTCAGAGAGGCCCCCACTGTAGATATTTTTAAGGCCCGCCTGAAGACACTTCTATTTTACCAAGCATTCAATGCTTAGATTAGAATTTATTTTAGAGTTTGTGATTTTATTGGAGTTATTTGTTTTATTTTTGTACAAAAATGCTTTATGTTTCTGTGCTTTAAAATGTTGTTCGAAATTTGTACGGCGCCCAGAGCCTCTGGGATTGGGCATCTTTTAAATAAATTTGCCTTACCTTGCCTTTGCCTACCTCTCCCCCCTACCCATGACCTTGAGTGGGCCACCAGCACAGCTTCCACTCATCTCCATGACTGGCAGCCTGACTGAGTTTTCAATGAATGAGCAGCGTGAATGTACAAGCATGTGTTCATTCACTGAAAACTCAGTCAGGCTGCCCGTCATCAAGGAAGTGATGGAGAACTGTGCCTGTGGCTACTCAAATATGGAGTGAGGATGAGGATAGGGGAGGCACTTCCTGATAGGGTGAAGGGTCCACTTGACACCAGGAAAATTAGTTTTTAATTTTTATTTTTATACATCGGGGAACTGAGTATGCTGAGGGACTTGGAGAGGGGGTATTCTTCATTTTGGACTGGGGATTGGCCGGGGGGAGTGGGACCACTAGACACCAGGGCTTAAATATTTATTTAATGTTGGCCAGGAGGGTGGGAATGACTTTTTTCCTTGTGCACGGCCGAATACCGAATACCAGCCGAATAGTGGACTAGTCGGTAGTCGGTTCTGAATATTCGGATAGCCCATTATTTGTGGTATTCGGAAAGTAATATTCGGCATTCACAGTGCCCTTTTGGCCACCATGTCCAGAATAAGCAGCACACTTACGGAACCTGTAGTGCTGAACTAGTCACTCCAGATGGGGGCTGCCCACCTTTTTGCTTCCACAGTCCGTACCCAGCGATTCTTTCAGAGTTACGCCTCAGGCTTTTAGTAAAACAGTAGAACAATGCATCCTGAAATGTCTGTCACATTCATCATTAAACACATGTACCAGGTCACTCTGGGGACTCCACGATTGTTAGCCAGTTTTAGGAAAGGATGAGAACAGTCTCAAACAGAACAGAACATGGTGCATATGTCCCTTTGTCAGAGTATACCCCAAAAGAAAACACAGGCACATTCCTCCTGGGATATCCAAAGTCAAATTACTCATGGTTGTACACAAACAGGCAGCTTCAATGTCCTGGATCAAAGTCAGGGGATTTCCCCTCGAATCCATTCGACAATCCTTCTCCTCTCACAGGGGATGAGAAAATCAGGAACTCCTGCTAGATGGTTTCCACCACTTCTACTGGCAGGTACATGGTTCTCAGCACTAGGGTGAGAAAAATAGGCTCTCCTCACAAAGCCCACACTGCAGCTCCTCACTCCTACAACTGCTTTCACAGACCTTTCCACTCAAACTAACCCAATATTCTAAAACTCCCCACTCACAGTCAGCTGCCATGCTTATGCTGCTGCGAGAGTTCTAAATGACATCATCTCTCTCTCTCTCTCTCCTCTCAGCTGAGACCAAGTAAACAGAGAGTGAGCAGGTGAAAAAGCTATTTAATCAGTTATTCTCCAGCTGCCTTCCCTACCTAGCACTGACACTGATGGGATTTCTATTAACTCCAGGGGACCAGGGATATATATATGCAACATATATCTATATGTATGTGTATCTATGGGTTCGGGGAAGGATGAGGTTACCTGGCACGAGGGACCTAGGTTTGGCTACTTTGCACAGGGGGCACCCAATTAAATCCAACTACAGGAAGCAATAACTGTAATGTCCAGAACCATAATTGGGATTTTTCAGTGTGGCTTTATTTATTAACTAACTGAACATAAACAAAGCACTGCATGGTCCCCCAAAGGGCTACGTTACTGTATGTGCAGATTAGAGGTTAAACACAGTGGTCCATTTGAGGAATGAACACATTACTACAATTGTCTGGCTTTGGACCCACCAGGCACTCAGCCCGGACTTTGCATGCGCATTGGATACATAGCCCGACTGGCCCTGCTCCCCTGCCGGCCACTCGACTGACGGTCCACTTGAAAATGAACCCAAACTTTACTTGGAAAGACGTCCCATCAAACAAGGAGACTCCCAAACTGTGGCTCCCCACACCACTTGAAGTCTGTGACTCCTAGAGAGATTTGTTTTCATACTTCCAATCAAAACTCCCATCAAACAAGGAGACTCCCATCCAACAAGGAGTAATTTTCCCATCCTGTAGCTCCCCACACCACTTAGAGTCTGTGACTCCTAGAGAGATTTTCAAGTTGCGACCCATGTCTGGGTACCCACCCCATCACTGGCCAAGTGCATGAGGCAAGTAGCAAAAACACAGAATAAATCCGTAGAGGTGGACCTGGTTACTAAAGATAGGGGGTTTTCCCACCTCCAACTCCCTCAGCCCATACCCGGCCATTTCTCTGGACACACAGAAAACTTTAGACTTTAAAATGTAGATTGAACAGTGGATGACCTGAAGCACCCCCTCTACAGCGAACTTTAAATCCATTTAAAACTTAAAACAGTTGACTGCCCTATTTGTTTGTCCTAGTTGACATAGTCCTCCCAAATAGCAGTCCACATTTATTTCCCAACTGAAGAAAACAAGATGTTTGCCCCTTCAAATGGAGTCAAACACTCACCCATTCGTTGCAGGTGCCCCACAGGCGAAGTACTGTAACCTTTGCTGTTATACAAGAACAGACTGAAATTAAATCAGGCAGCTTCCTTCCCAGGGTGGGAGAAGGGGGATTTCCCCTGGAACCCACAGAGAACTTTCCTTCCCCCCCAGAGGGAGGGGGGTACTGAGACTGGGGGAGTGGTCTCCACCACTTTAAAAAAAAGGTAAAATACAGGAACACTTCCTTTTTTCTTAGTGAGAGATCAAACTGCAGACTAATGATTCCTTCTTGCTTAAGGACAAATGGAAGACTACCTTTGAATTTCCCAAAGTTCTAAACTTCACTTCCTGAGCTGGAGATTCCAAAGTGGCTCATGCAGCTGCGACAGTTCTATAATGATGTCATCTCTCAAGTCTCAGCTGTGACTGAGGACAGAGTGAGACAGTGTGAAACCCATTTAACTGGAGTTTCATAAGCTGCCTTCCCTGCCTACCACTAGGTCTTACTGGGATTCTAGTAACCCCGGGTAACAAAGGGGTTACATATATCTATAAATCAAAATGCTTATTTTTTTAATTTTAAAAATCCTGTTTCATGACTCACTTCCATTCCTTTTTCATGATGTGAGAAAAGATTTTGATGACTCATGAAACAGGAATTTTTCTGATGAACAAGGTCAGGGACTTCTCTGACCAGATGGCCCTGCTGATATTCCTTTTTTGTCAGATAAATTCCTTTTTTGTGAGATGTCATAATTCTTTTTTGCATCACAAAACATGATTATGACATCTCACAGAAAAGGATTATCATCAGGGCCATCTGGTTGGAGAAGTCCTAATCCTTTTTTGCATGACAAAAAAGAATTCTGGCACTGCATGAAAAAGGAATCAGCTGGCGAAAAAGGATTAGGACATCTCATGAAAAAGGATTTAAAAAAGTTATTATTTTTCGTGAGATGTTGTAATCCTTTTTTGTCAGCCAATTCCCTTTTTGTGAGGTGTCATAATTCTTTTTTGTCATTTGAAAAAGAATTAGGACTTCTCTGACCAGATGGCCCTGCCGGTAATCCTTTTTCGTCAAAGGGATTCCTTTTTTTGTGAAATGTCATAATCCTATTTTGTATCACGAAAAAGGATTATGTCAACTCATGAAAAAAGGATGGCTGGCAGTTCCATCTGGTCAGAAATGTCCTAATCCTTTTTCGCATGACAAAAAAGGATTCTGTCACCTCACAACAAATGAATCAGGAGACAAAAAAGGATTAGAATGGGTCACAAAAAAGGAATAAAAGAGGCAGCTTGTCTTATTATACCCCCCATTGTGGCATTCTGCCACTTTGCCATTTATCCCTGGTGTCTAGTGGCACCTCCCACCCTCAATCTACATGTATATTTTATCATATTTAAAAAAAAATATTTGTTATTATCCCCACCCCCATTGTGGTTTTCTGCCAGTTTATCCTTTATCCCTTGTATCTAGTGGAGTGGTACCCCCCCACACCAGCACACTCTGATGTTGTCCACTTTTATCATTGGTGGTTAGTGGCATTTCCTCCACACTCATGTAACAACATGCAAAAAGAGAAAACAGTCCCTTGTTATCTTTTTTTTTTAGCCTTTGTATAAAACTCGGTCCATTGCCGATCATGTTCGCACCCCCATCAGACCTCCCACTGCGTATCCTCCTCCTCACCCCCACTGACACCCCCCGATGTCCCCACCAACCCTCACTCACCTCAGAATGTCCCAAGACTGAGACCCACTCCTCTAATCAAAGATACGACTTGCTGCAGGAACCGGTGACTGCAATATGAACTGAGGTAAATGCAATTCAGTGTTCTGTATTTCAGTGGAGGGGTTTCAACTTCTGGCCATAACTTGGCCATTTTTTGATCTATTTGACCCCAAATCTTCAACATGGCTGTTTGAGGACGCCACCTCGTGAAGAATTAAACTGTCATTAGGCAACTCCTGCCAGAATGGTGATTTCACAGTTGGTTGGCGAAATCACCTTTCCAGTGGGATTTGCATAACAGTTATATTGTTCATGAAGTTGTGTTATGAGATGGCTATGTTGAAAATCTGGGGTCAAAATGTTATAAAAAAGACTGCATTATGAGCATTTGTTGCTATCTCATTACTCATGCTCGTTACTTAGGAAATGTTCTGTATTTTCACCCCATATTTTCAGCAGAGCCTTGTTATTACCCCACTTCATGAATGTGACAGCTGTCATTTTTAAAATCCTGGCCAAAATGTATTTTCACACTCATGGCACAGAATGGCATCACAGTTGCACAGAATTATGTTTTGGCAGGGATTTAAAAATGTTCTGTGTTGGGCACATGTGATGAGGTCATTAGATGGCTATGTTGAAAATTTGGGGTAAAAATTAGTAGAAATGGCAGTGTTAAGACTATTTTTCAATGTAGGGATTGGAGCACAGGGTGCTCCCACTGTAACATAAGGATACTTTTATACTATCTTGATGGAGGGATGGGAGCGCATGGTCCATAGGACCCTGCACTCCCACCATAACATAAGGATACTGTGATACTATCTTGATGGATGGATGGGAGCACACGGTGTGAAGGACCCTGTGCTTCCACTGTAACATAAGAATACTCTTATACTATCTCAATGGAGGGATGGGAGTGCACGGTGTGAAGGACCCTGCACTCCCACCATAAAATAAGGCTACTGTTCTGCTATCTTGATTGAAGAATGGAAGCGGAGGATCCTTTAGACCCTGCATTCCCAATATAAAATAAGGGTACTGTTATACTATCTCGATGGAGGGATGGAAGTGCAGGGTTGGAAAGACCCTGTGCTCCCACTGTAACATAAGGATACTGTTATACTACCTCAATGGAGGGATGGGAGCACAGGGTCGGAAGGCCCCCTTTGCTCCCACCATAAAATAAAGATTCTTTTTTACTATCTCAAAAAGTAAGGAAATAAATTGCAAAAAACTTTGTTAATGCATCAGTTAGGGTTAAAGCGACAAAAGTAGGGAAATGTGATGTTAGGGTTTCCAACCCTAACACTCCATCCTCCCTTTCACAAAGGAAGAGGCATCGGGGTGGCACTGGGTTCATTAGCCCTAACGCTCACCCCATTCTCCTATATTTTCCCACCAAACTTATTTTCTAATGGAAAGGAGTGAGCGTTAGGGCTGATGACCCCAATGCCAACCCCCCCATATCTCTTCATCTGTGAAGGGTGTGGGGGGTGTTAGGGTTGAAAATCCTAATGTCACATTTCCCTACTTTTGTTCCTTTCACCCTATCTGTTGCATTAACAAAGTTATTTGTTTATTAAATTATCTGTATCTATAGAAACATAGAATTTGACAGCAGATAAGGACCGCTTGGCCCACCCAGTCTGCCCATTTCCCTACCTACTGGATAAGCTGCAGATCCTAGTTAACCAGCAGCCTACTTCTTCCTACCCCCACCCCCCAGAATTGCCTTATGACTATCCCATGCATGCTTGAATTCCCCCACTGATTTTGACTTCACAAGCTCCTCCGGAAGGCTGTTCCATGCATCCACAACCCTCTCTGTGAAAAAATACTTCCTTAAATTACCTCTGAGCCACTCCCCATCTTCAAATTGTGCCCTCTTGTTCTTGCACACCTCTTTTTTTGAAAGATGCTACCCTCTTGGACTTTGTTGATTCCCTTGAGGTACTTGAAAGTTTCTATCATGTCCCCCCTCTCCCTCCTTTCCTTGAGGCTATACATATTAAGCTCCTTAAGTCTCTCTTCATATGTCTTCCGGTGCAGACCCTGCACCATTTTGGTCGCCCTCCTCTGGACAGCTTCCATCCTGTCTATGTCTTTGCAGAGATTGGGTCTCAGAACTGCACAAGTACTCAGATGGGGTCTCACCAGCTGTCTGTACAGAGGGATAATAACTTCCTGTTTTCTACTGGTGATGCCTCTCCCTATGCATCCCAGTATCCCCCAACCCTCATTGCTGCCCTCTCACATTGCTTGCCCATCTTTAGGTCATCTGATATGACTACCCTCAGGTCCCTTTCCATTTTGTTGTTGTTAGTATCTCACCCCCATTGTGTACTCTTCCCTGGGTTTTGTTTCCCAGGTGCATTACCTTGCACTTCTAGCATTGAATCTAAGCTGCCATACATTTGACCATTCCTCTAACCTTGCCAAGTCCCTTCTCATCCTTTCCACCCACCCTGTGCATCAACTCTGTTGCAGATCTTAGTGTCATCTGCAAAGAGACATACTTTCCTTCCAGTCCTTCTGCAATGTAAACATGAAGACATTGAGAGGACCGATCCTAATACTGAACCTCACGGTACCCCAGTAGTAACCCTCCTTTCTTCTGAGTGGACTCCATTTACTATTACTCTCTGTGTCCTATTCTCCAGCCAATTCTTTACCCAGGCTGTCATCTTGGGACCCACTCCCAGGCTGGCTAACTAGTATATTAATCTTTTGTGAGGGACTGTGTCAAATGCCTTGCTAAAGTCTAGGTAGGCCATGTCCACAGCCCCTCCCTGATCTACTACTTTGGTCACCCAGTCAAAGAAATCTATCAGATTCATCTGGCATGACCTTCCCGCTGTGAATCCATGCTGCCTAGGGTCCTGTGCCCCTCTGGCCTCTAGATACGTAACAATTCTTTCCTTTAGAAGTGATTCCATCATTTTCCCTATCACTGATGTTAAACTAACAGGTCTATAGTTTCCTGCTTCTGCCTTACTCCCACTTTTGTGAGAGAATCACATCTGCCCTCCTCCAGTCCTCGGGTACCACCCCATCCTCCCATGATTTGTTAAAAGGGTAGTCAGTGGTGTCACTAGTTCTACCCTTAGTTCTTTTAAATTCTGGGATGAATCCCATCAGGCCCCATTGCTTTGTCCACCTTCAGTTTTAAGAGTTCTTTCAGAACCCTTTCTTCTGTAAATGGGCGGTATCAACTTCTGTATCCAGAGTGTTACTACTGTTTGTTTTATGTACCTCCCTCTTCCTTTGTAAATACTGAGCAAAAATATTTGTTTAGTATCTCTCCCTTTTCACAGTCTCCCTCTGCCCACCCTCCTCCCCTTTATTAAGCCTCACTATCCCTCCCTTGGTCTTCCTTGCTCCTGATGTACCTATAAAGGTTTATCCCCTTCTTAACTGAGGTTGGCTATCTTTCCTCGGTTTGGGCCTTTGCTGTTCTGACTGCCTTCCCAGCCTCCTTTGCTTTAACTGATACAGTTCTCTGTCCTGCTCCTTCTGCAATTCCTTGTACTTCCTGAATGCTTTCTTTTCTCTTGAATCTTCACTGCCACTTCCTTTGAGAACCATAGTGGTTTCTTACATATCTTGTTTTGTTTATTTGCTTCACACAGGCTCGTTACTCTGTGATGGCAGTTTTATTATTCCCCATTGTTCTTCCACCCTCCTTCCTGCCCATTTGCTAGTGCATTCCTTAGGCACTCACCCATTTGGCAAAGTCAGCCCTCCTAAAGTCCAGTACTTTTGTCTTTGTATGGCTTGACTCTATTGCTGTGTTTATTGTGAACCATACTGTTCGATGGTCGCTAGTTCCCAGATGGCTACCCACTTCTACATCTGTGATCCTCTCTCCATCTCCATTTAAGAGTATCAAGTCTAATATTGCTCCCTCTCGAGTGGGCTCCAGTACTAGTTGTCTAAGGTATGCCCCCTGTAGGGCATCTAGAATAACTGCACTCTTCAAAGTGGCAGCTTCAACTGCACTCCAGTTAACATCTGGCATATTCAGATCACCCATCAGCAATATCTCCCCTTTTTCTGCCATTCTAAGTATACTTTCTATCATTTCCTTGTCCATTTCCTCCACCCTGAGAAGGGGGTCTGTATACAACCCCTGTGTGGATTGTGGTGCCATTGCCTGTCTCCAAATTTACCCACAGTGCTTCTTCTCCTCCCTGTTTACCCTTTTGTTCTGTTGCTTTTATTCCTTCCCTTATGTAAAGAACTACTCCTCCTCCTCTTTTACCCTCCCTGTCTCTCCTGTAGATAGTGTATCCTGGTATGCTTACGTCCCAGTCATGGTTTTGTGTGTACCATGTTTCTGTGACTGCCACGATATCCAGATGTTCCTCCTCCATCAAGGCCGCTAATTCAGGAAGCTTGTTACCTAGACTATGGGCATTGGTACTCATTGCTCTCCATTTTTTGATAGCTTTACCTTCTGTTGCAGCATCCCCACTGACCGTTCTACCTTGGTCTTTTCTCATTTAGTACCCTGTTTTGTAGGGAGGCTGGGATTTTTCTGCTGCTTGTCAGTGCCTCCCCTTTGACTAGTTTAAAAGCTTGACAATGAAGCATTTAAACGATTGCTCAAAAGACTTGTTCCTTCCTGGACAGATGCAGACCATCCTGCCAGTATAGGCTGTGTGTCCTCAGGTGGAACCCCAGTCCCCAATGAAGCCAAACCCCTGTGCTCTGCACCATTTCTTCAACCATTCATTAAACTGCATGGTGCCAATTACCCTCGCCTCACCCATGCCTTTGACAGGCAGCACCTCTGAGAAGGATACTGTGTGTGCTACTTGTCTTAGGCCCCTTCCCAACTCTGCAATGTCCTCCTGCACTGCTCTAACTTCATGATGGGCCAAGTCATTTGTCCCAAGGTGGACAATTATGTCCAGCTCAGAATCCCTTGCAGCTGTTGTCATGATCCTGAGTATGCGCTTCCTGTCTCTCCAAGCCATGGCACCAGGCAGGCACCTTACTTCAGTTTTCCCAGCTCCTCCCAGTTCTATCCCCCTAATAATTGAGTCCCCCACCAGGAGCTGCTTCCTTTCCTTGTGGTGTCCTCTGCCTCCTTCCTGTGGGCCTCCCTTGTGACAGCTGTCCTCAGCCTCCTTAGTCTCCTCTGTGGGTGCATCCATAGGGGAGCTATGCTCCCCCAGAATGGTGTATGGATTGTGGAGTGGAACAACTGACTGGGTGTGCCTCCGTTCCACCATCCTCACCCTTCCTGAGCCCACTGTGGTCCAACTGCTGTGTTTTCTTCACAACCTCTGAGGTAGTGGTGGTGGCTGTGGTGCTCCCTGGATGGGGGAGGTTCCCTTCCTACTGTCCAGTGTGGCCTGGGAAGGTCCCGTACTACTGTCCAGTGTGGCCTGAAGGCAGGCAGCTTCCTCCCTCAGGGCAGAGAGTTGTCTGCAAATAGGGCAGCATATCAGCCTCAGAAGACTCCTGGAAGACTGCCCCACAGCCATTACATTGCACTACTTCCCATTTTTTTTGTGTGTGTGATTGGTTTGTAATATAGAAGTATATATTTATAATATACAATGTGTATGCTTATATTGTCAGTGCAGTGTGCTAGAGAGGATATGACAGTGACATGCACCTTGCACTCTTGAGAAATTATATCAGAACCCCAGGTATAAAGGAACTATTTCCAGGGGTGGGTGGGGTGAGGGTGGGAAGGGTTGGGCCTAAACTGTGCCCTCAGAAACAATCAGCTAAAAGCTCTGACCCACTGCTGCAATGAGTGCCTTCCTGTCAGCAAGATGCCCTACACAACAATTTGATAGAGAAATACCCTGCTAATCAAACAGAGAAAAATCCACACATCCAAGTCAGACACAGGTAAACCTTCCCAGCCCCAAAACAGGCCTGGTGGTTTGTGCTCCGAGAGCTGTCAGCCCCAAAATAAGTCAGCTGTGCTTTAAACTCTTTAAAGATATATCTATATAGCTCTATATAAATATATATATATATATATATATATATATATATACAGTATATATATATATACAGTATATATTTATATATATATATATTTATATATATATATATATATATATATATATATATATATATATATATATATATATATATATATATATATATATAGGATATCAATGGAAACAAGTGTAATAAATTATTTATCTGCACAAGAGCAGTTTGACCCCAGGTAACCTCACGAGTGGCTCACGCCACTCCTGAGGTGTCCAAGGTCAAACTGCTCTAGTGCAGATAAATCATTTGTTACATGAGTTTTCCATTGCATATTCCATTTATGCAATTCTTTTGTTTTTGCTTTTGTAGGGGGCATTTGTTAGTCAAAAAAGTGAATAAAAATTGAATTGTCTGCCATTTTTTACTGATTATAGAAAATCTAAAAAGAATCTAGAAATGAAACAGCTCTCATTTTGTAGATATTTTTATGCTGAACAACTTTTGTTCTCAAAGTACCATGCTATCATTTTTGGTTTGTAAGTTATTTGCATTTGTTTGATGAAAAACTGCACAAAAATGAAATTTTCTGCTGTGTTTCGCTAATTCTGAAAAAACTAAAAAGTATCTATAAATGAAACACCACTCATTTTGTAGATATTTCTGTGCTAAATAAACTTTGTGCTCATAGTACCAGCTATCATTTTTCATTTTAAAGTTATTTACATTTGTTTGCAGACAAGATGAAAAACAAAATATGAATTTTCTGCTGTGTTTTTGCTAATTATCAAAAAATCTAAAAGGTATCAATAAATAAAACACATCTCATTTTGTAGATATTTTTATGCTGAACAACTTTCATGCTCACAGTACCATGCTATCATTTTTTGTTTTAAAGTTATTCGCATTTGAATATGGTTAATACTGAGGCCGAACATTCTAAATGACATAAGCACTGTACAGATAAATGGCTGATGATATAAGCACTGTATACATAAATTGAATTTATGTACACAGTTACTCAGATAAACAGATTTATCACACTCTGTTTATCTCCACTCCTATTGCATAAATATATATATATATTTTTTCATTGCAAAAAAATTTGTTAATTCACCATTAGGGCTAATGCATCAAAAGTAGGGAAATACGACCCTAAAGTACCCAAACCTAAGACCCCACCTCCCACTGTACTTGCAGGAGCAGGCATTAGGGGTGTGTTTTGGGGCTATGAACCATAATGCTCACCCCATTCTATGAGTAAGCAAGGAAAGATGTGTACAGCACAGGAAAATGGGGTAAGCATTAGGGTCCACAACCCCAAAACACCCCCCACTTGCCTGTTCCTACATGCACAGTGGGGTTGGGGGTCTTAGGCTTGGGAACCCTGAGGTCATATTTCCCTACTTTTAAGGCTTCAGCCCTAATGGTGCATTAATTATGTTTTTTACAATGAATTTCCTTACTTTTCGGATAGTATATTTGCATCCTTATTTGCCTGTGGGAGCGCATGGCCCAACCCTCCAGAACTGTCCTTATGTCACAGTGGGAGTTCAGGGTCCTATCTTCTATGCTCCATGATTTTCATTATTGTACTGTGGGAGTGCCGGGTCCTTTGCACCCTGCCCACTGATTCCTCCATAGAAGTGTTACCAAAATATCAGCATAGGCATCTTATTACCCCAGCACATGTACCCAGTAGAAAACATTTTCAAATCCCCACCAAAACATAATTCTGCGCAACTGCAATATCATTCCTCACCACAGGTGCAAAACCACATTTTGGCCAGGATTTGAAAAATGATAACTGTGATATACATGAGGTCTGATGATAAGAAGGCTATGTTGTAAATCTGGGTGTCAAAATATTTAGAATTTCTGAAGTTATGAGTCAGTGTATTGAAATTGCAATGAATGGTCATAACTTTGGAATTTTTTCATATTTTGACCCCAAATTTTGAACATTTTTTTTTATTTTATTTTATTTATTAAGTCTAGGATTACAAATACCTTTGAGCCTTGGCTCTTTTACAAAGGTTCCACCTCAGAGAAATACAAATTATGGGGAACATCAAGACAGACATTACAACAATGCGGACATTGCAAACAGAGTACAGATTAATGCAATTCAAGGGTAGCATTGTAACAAGGCAGCCAGCTGCATTTGTCAGAGAAAATAGACAACAGATAAGAAATGCCAGAATCATAGGGAGAGGGAAGAGGGAGGGAAGGAATGTAGGAAGGGTGGGAGAGGTGAAAAGGTACAGCACTGGGTATACAAGATGTGATGGTAGAATCCAGTGAGGAGGGAGACCACTAGAGCAGGAAGGGAAGTGGAGAAACAAGGTTAAGTTGGGCAGTCACAGGAGTTGTTGGTAGTGAGATAGTCCCGGAGCCTAGTTTTAAACATACCAATTGTTGGGGCAGTGGAGATGGTGGGGCTGAGGCCATTGAACCAGAGTGGCGCTCGATAAGCAAAAGAGCATTGTCCCTGTGAAGTGTGACAGTGGGGGACTTTCAGTAGCTGTAGCGTGGATCTTCGAAGGCACCATTTGTTAATTCGGTGTTGTAACAGAGTTGAGACCCCAGAAGGTGCAAGGCCAAGGTAGATTTTTTTCACCATGGAGCAGGTGAGAAACTTTATGCAGTTTGATAGTTGGAGCCAGCCAGTCTGAATGTACAGGTCACATGTGTGGGTGAGATGGTGAGCACCAGTGATGAGCCGACATGCATTATTTAAGGCAGTTGAGAGGCATCTAAGGGTTGTGGTTGTGGCCAAGCCATAAATGATGAGACCATAGTCTATTACAGAGATCACAGAGCTCAGGACTGCAACCTTCAAAGCTTCTGGCGTGAGGTGTGGTCTGTGTTTGTAACATAAACTTTATATGACCCCACCTCATAAACCCTATAGGTGAAAATGTTCAAATCCATGGCAAAACACCATTCCATGCCATAGGGGCAAAAACATGCGAAATTCTAAATGTAATAACTTTTGAATGGATTAACATTTTTTCACCAAACCTTCAAAAGACACATCTGTGAGGCAAAGGTTTTCTACCCTGAAAATGTCTGACCACAAATAGAAAGCATCTTCCTAGTACTTGGGTCCCAGAAATCCCAGGGAAGGTCTAGAAATAGACTGGCTCTGTCAGCCAACATGAACTCCTCCTCAAAAACAGATTCTAAGGTAATTTGTAGCTGTACCCAGTAAGGTACCAGCTATGGACGCATTCAAAGATTATGTCCATTCATGGATTGAGAGGGCCCCTCCAATTATGCCAAAACTGGGCTGTTACCATTGGTTGAAATTTTGCAACAATTTGCAGGGGGTGACAGAAACAAAATACCAAATTCCATGCAAATTTCCACCAGGAATTGAAGGACATCACTCTATATGACTTAGTTAAATGTGTGTCCCGCTGTTCTGGGTCTATCTGAATGGCCTTGTCACTTTCCCATTTAAGCTGGACATGATCTGTTGCCCAGGTCTGCAGTCACACTAATGCTTTATCTAGTTGAGATTTTGGGGCACCTATCAGTTCTCCATCCAATACTCTTACGAGGAGCCATATAAAGAAGGGAAGGTCTGTATCTTTAGGTCATAGCTTAATGTGAGATTTCAAATAATGAACTTAATGAACTAGTTGGAGGTACTGGTAGTTGTCACTATCAGTAAGCTGAAACTGGTTCTTAAGGTCAACAAAGGGAAAAATGTCTGTACTCCTTAGGCATTGATATGGCAGGTGGAGGATGAGACCTTCCCACCATTCATAAGTGGCATTCAAATGGGCAGATTTAAAGTCTGCATTTCTGGTAAAGGGTGTGATTAAAAGTCTTAAAGTTTTTAATGCCATTATGGGACAACACTCTAAACCAGTGTATTGTCTTCATCATATAAGGATTCTGTGAGACATCTCGAGCCTGTTTTTCCGAAGTAGCGTGGAGGATGGTATCTGGGTGTAGGAGGTCCTCTTCCCCAAGTTCTAAGGTTCTTCAATGCAAAACATAACTGGGTCCCAGCCAAAATAGCGGCAGTGTGCACCTGGGTAGCTTTATGATAGAATGTCAAGTTGTGGAGGATCATGACACCCTGATCTCACTGGTGGAGATGTAATACTGAAGTCTAATACATGGTTTAGTCCAATTCCAGATGTAATTGGAAACCATTTTATCCCATTTTTGAAATAGAGATTCTGATGGGAATGACTGGAAAGGTTTGGGCAATATATAGCAACCTGGGAAGGACTAAAATTCGAATACTACCTATTCGCTTGGTAAGAGATAAAGGAATAGTACTCCCAGCTTCATAGTCCTGCATGAATTGTCTAGTAAAGAAGTCATAATTAATTGACTACAGATTGGACGGGCTAGAAGGGAGTAACACTTCCAAATACTTCAGGGCAGGAATTTATCATTAAATTTGTATACCCTTCTAATGTTTGCTGGAGGTGAATAATTAAGATGGAGAACCTCCATTTTGGTAGAATTAAGATTATATCCAGCTTGTGTACCAAATTCACTTAGAGTATCCCACAACAATGGTAGGGAAGTAGTCGGGTCAGTGAAGTAAATTGATAAATCACTGGCATATAATGTTAGCCATTGCTTTAACCTTTGAACCCCATGTTGATGGTCTGATTAAAACAATTCACCATTCCTGACAATGTTCAGTGAAGTGCAGAACAGGTATGCACCCAAAGTGAAAAGAAGAGTCAGGGGAAAGCAAACTAGATGGCTCCAAAAAGACTTACTCCTGCAGCTCCGGCTCAGGGATAAACTATGGAAGCACTACAAAAGCACTGGCCTACCCAGAGACCACTCAATATACAGACAACACAGAAATTCCTGCAAAAAGCAGATAAGGCTTGCAAAAAGTAGGTACTGCCAGAACCTACTAACTAGCTCAGCCTATGACCCCCGAAAATTTTGGGGGCATATTAAGACCTTCCTTGGTACCCCACAATCTGTAACCCCCTCGGAGATGGTCCTCGGTGGTACCCACTGCAATGACTCCTTCACCATAGCAAATGTGTTCAACAATATGTTCTCGGATCTCTCACCCTACACCTCTGCACTGCCACTGGCTCCAATCCCATCTCAGCCCTCTGCTGATAGTGAACTAGCTGACCTCTCAGCCTCTCAAACTGGGGCTCAAACAACCCAGTCTTTCTACTTCAAAGCTATAACCAGCTCTCAAGTTTTAAATCTACTAAGAACTATCTCTGACAACACCAGCCGTGGATCTGATTCTCTGGAACCCCGCCTTTTAAAAACTGCTGCACATCTCATTTCTGAACCACTGGCTAATATTTTCACACTGTCCCTCTCCAGTGGTACAGTCCCTGATCTCTGGAAAACTGCCAGAATGACTCCCATTTTCAAGAAAGGGAACAGAAACGAGATCACAAACTACAGGCCGATAGCTATTCTCTCAGTCCTAAGTAAAATCTTAGAAAAGCTTGTAGCCACCCAGACCCTCGACTACTTAGAATCTACAAATCTGCTCTGTGACGCTCAACATGGTTTCAGGAAGAACCATAGCACTACGACAGCACTAGTCAAACTCACCTCAGATACTCTCTCTAACATGGATGATGGTCGGCTAACAGGAGCTGTCTTCATTGACCTTACCAAGGCCTTCGACCTTGTGGATCACTCCTTGCTCCTGTCCACCCTTCAATCAATAGGTTTCTCCTCTCCCGTTATCAACTGGTTCAGGAGCTATTTAACCGATAGGACCCAAGCTGTAAAATTCAATTCTGCAATTTCCAACAGCACCACAATCAACATTGGTGTACCCAAAGGCACAATACTTGGACCTCTTCTCTTTTCCCTATTCATAAACAATTTACCCAGCAATATTTCATCCTGCTCCTCTCTTCTCTACGCGGATGACCTGGTCATCTATGCCAGCTCAAATAATATTGACTACCTAAACTTGTCTCCGACCACAGCCTACAACAATATACAAAACTGGCTAAGCTCTCATCGACTTATCCTTAACTCAAGCAAAACAAAAGCTATGCTCCTGGGCACCCCTTCAAAAACTTAGATCCTGCACCTCCCCCTTGAAAATACTAGACCTAAATGGGATCTCTCTTGAGGTCGTCACCACATTTCGCTATCTTGGAATCTTACTTGACCAATCTCTGGACCTTAACCTTCACATTCAAACAACCTGTAAAACTGTAAATTGTAAGCTGGGGGCAGCCTACAGAACCAGCTATATGTTAACACCATCAGCCAAGCTGGCCATCGCCAGGAGGATCCTTTTACCAATCCTAACCTACTGTGCTCCCATCCTGACTACTGCCCATAAATCAGCCTTGCAAAAATGGGACGTCACCTATAACAATGTATGTTGGTATGCTTCCAAGGCCCCGCGGCTCAAACATCATTGTCAACTGTATAGTGACCTTGGCTGGCTCTCCCCCACTGCTACCAGGCTATACTATCTTGGCTGTCTATGTGACTCTATTATCAGACTAGACAAGCCTGCATCGCTAGCTGAGCTACTTCATCCCGTTACCTCAATCCGTGAATTGAGATCGTCAGACAAATCACTATTGAGAGTTCCCCGTTGTCACACCTCAAAAGGAACTGGGGCTTTCAGGCATGCTGCCCCCCCAGATGTGGAACATGCTGCCACAGGATCTTAGGCATATCACATCGCACTACCTCTTCAAACGAGGGCTATGACACTACCTAGCTACCTCTGACCAATGTGCCTGTTTTGACCCTACCTGACAGTACCTATGAAGGCCTGTCCTACAATCTTCCCATTCCCTACCTTCTCGGCCTTCCCCCCTTCCCTCTTGCTCACCCACTTTCCTTATGCCTTCTCTCCCCTGCCTGTGTGTACACCTTATCTACCTGTTGATCTTTAAATTACCCTGTTTTCCCCTAACTAAAACTGCTCGGTTTGTTGCATACTGTTCTATACAAGCCGTATTAATGATCTGTCCAGTACCATCTTATGCAGAATAAGCCCTGACTGTTATCTGTAAATGCTATTCTACATGCTGTCTACTGACTGAACTATGCTGTTTTTTGCTCTACCCATTGTTGTCTTAACTTGTATATGCCCTCACTGTTTTCTACAGCCAGTCAGATGTGATAGCTGAGTATTGGTACAACCAGGGTCTTCGCCTCTTTTCCTGCCCCCCTAGCGTATTGCTCCCCCCCTGGATACCCGTGGACCGGGACTGCATGCCGCTCTCATGCCCATCAACGGAACCATGAGCCCGGCTGCTTGTCCCTACTTTCAGCCGCTAAAGCTGTAAAGTTGCCGTAAATCCCTCAAAACCCTGTCGAAACGTAGAGCGCTCCTCCCGGCACCCAGCACCGACGTGGACCCACCTAGATAGTCTCAGGGGCCCGCCTCAAGCACTGCTTACCAAGTAGTCACCAGAGTTGCCCCTCCTTTGCATCCTGACTGCAGGGGTCGCTAGCCGCGAACACGTCCATAAGCAGAACCAGGTGCCCGGTCACTCGAGGGTACCCTGTGCTGCCAAAGCCGTAGTCGCCGTAAAGTCCCTCTAAGCCCATTTTGGGCTCCGGATTCACTCCTCCTTTTCCTCAGTGCTGCTGAGGTACCACCATAGCCTAAGGGACCCATATTTAAATTGATTGCCCAAACGACCAACAGCGTTGGACCTCGCCTTACTCCCCCTGGGAAGTCTGCTATCAGGGGCTGCCTGCCGTGATCGCCCCCAGGAAGCAGTACCATGAGCCTGGCCGCTTGTTAGTACCCTGAGCCGCTAAAGCCGTATACACGGTGAGGTCCTTATATGCTCATCGGATCATCAGACCACCCCTCCACTCCTTTCTACCCTCCCTCTCCCACTTCTTTGAACTAGGTCTGCCTGGGGAACAATGAATAACTCTGTCCTTGTACCAGTAGCTGCTCTGCCTGCTATATTCTAAACAGAACAATGTTGTATTCATTTTACTTAGACTAGTGTCCTCACTGTTATCTTAGCCTCATAGCTTCGGCTCCTCTGTCTATACGTTGTACTGCCACGCTAATTGTACTGTATATGTTAAACACCCTCAGTATGTATTTTGTCTTGTACTCTCCCGGGTCGTGCCTAAAAATAGTCACCTGCTGGCTAGTGCACTTACCCAGTTAACAAAAACTAAATAAATAAATAAATAAAATTTGGGCTCCTTATATAGAGTACAAAACAATCATTTACCTGCAACTTGTGCCCTTATAGCAAAGAGCCTATTGTTGTCAGTTTTGGATTATGGTTTGATAATTTACTCATGTGCCAGGAGTGGGGTTTTAAATAGAATAAGAATAGTTTAGAATGGAATGTGTCATTTCATAACAGGTCTTCCATTTAAACTCATCACTGCCTACTTTATCAGACTGCACAGCTATCCTCACTGGATCACTGAGTAAAGATAAAAAGTTTAGTCATTTTTCTATATGGCCCTCCTAGGTAAGGTTCCATGTTCAATAGGAGAATTGTTTCCACCACACCATAAATCCCGTTGTACTACATCACAGGATTTAACCTTGTTCAATACTGCCTTTCAAAAGACTTGTTTTGGGCAAAGAGCTTTTGATCATGTTGGTCTAAATACTTACAACTGCTTACCTCATTCAATCAAGTTTATTAGATCTATACCTGTTTTTAAGAAATATTTGTTAAACATTTTAGATGCACAGATTACATGCCATTTTAAATAATATGCAGATGTGTATTTTATTGTATGTTTTGCATGATGTGTTGTAAATGCTGGTTGCACTTGAAAAAGGTCAGTGTTGCTCAGTGTGCTTTTCCAGGGTAAACAACAATACATATGAACGTACATATGAAGAAGCCAGCAGAAGAAGGCCATTTGGTCTATCTAGTCTGCTTGTATTGCAGGGTACACAGTTTGAGCTACTGTCCCTGCCCTCCCTCCCCACACCTCACATCTTCTCTACCCATGATCCTTACCTTCCCCCATGCCTATTCCCACATCTCTTAAAGCTTCCCACTGTCTTCAATGAAATCACCTCTTCCGGCAGCACATTCCAAGTGTCCACCTCCCTCTCAGTAAAGAAGCGCTTCCTGACCTCCCTCCTAAACCTCCCACCCTCCAGCTTAAGATTGTGCCCCCTCATGTTATAGTTGCCACTCAGTTTAAACAGACTGTCCTTATCCACCTTATTTATTCCTTTCAAGTAACTGAAGGTCCTAATCTTGTTCCCTGTCTCTCTCTCCTGTCTTCCAGGTAGTACATGTTCAGTGCTCTAAACCTCTCCTCATATGTCTTACCCTGCTGACCCACTGTCATCTTTGTAGCCCCTCTCTGGACCTTCTCCAGCAGGTAAATGTCCTTTTTGAGGTGTGGGCACCAGTACTGAACCCTATACTCTAGATGAGGCCTTACCAGGGACCTGAACAAGGGCAGTATAATCTTCTCCCTCCTACTACTACTACTGATCCCCCTATATATGCACCCCAGCATCTTGTTTGCTTTTGCTGCTGCTTTCTTGTACTGCATGGAGTGCTTCAGGTCACTAGTGATCATCATTCCCAGGTCCTTCTCCTCCTCTGATGCAGATATTCGGACTCCACCCAGGTAGTACTCTGTCCTGGGATTCTTGGCTCCAATATTCATAACTTTCAGTTTCTTGGCATTGAAGCCAAGCTGCCAGATCCTGGACCACCTCCACAGCTTTTCCAGATCATCCTGTTGATCCTGTATCCCTTCAGCTGTGTCCACTCTCACAAAGAGCTTTGTGTCATCCGCAAATAGGCACATTTTGCCCTTAATGCTAACCCGAATGTTATTGATGAAGACAATGAAGAACACTGGTCCCAGTACCAAGCCCTGTGGGCCCCCCCCCGGTTCACTTTCTGGTGCCACTTAACTCTCCCCCCACAACCACCCTCTTAGTTCTGTCCCTCAGCCAGTTTTCCACCCATCTGGGCATCTTTTCCCAAACCCCAAGATCCACCAACTTCCTGATCAATCTTTTATGGGGTACAGAGTCAAAGGCCTTGCTGAAATAAAGATAGAGGATGTCTACCACTTGGCCCCTGTCTACTGTCTTAGTGACGCATTCAAAGAAGTCAATCAAATTTGTTTTACACAATCCCCCTCCCCCCATGAACCCATGCTGCTTCGAATCCTGCAGACCATGCTCCTCTATATATTCCACCAACCTTTCCTTTAGTATGGTCTCCATGAGCTTGCCCACAGTGGGGGTCAGACTGACTGGACTGTAATTCCCTGGGTCATCTTTGGGACCACTTTTGTGAAAGGGCACTACATGTGCTGTTCTCCAGTCCTGTGGTACTATGCCTGACTCTAGTGAACTATTAAATAGGTCTGCCAGTGGCCCTGCCAGCTCCTCAGCCAGTTCCTTTAGTACCCTTGGATGTACTCTGTCCGGGCCTGGTGATTTGTCCGTCTTCAAAGTCAGCAGCCCCTCTCTCACTCTATCCTCCTCTATCACTACATCTGTGCTCCCCTCCCCACCTGCTCCTCTTTTCCCACCTGAAGACACTGGTCCATCCTTCTCCCTGGTGAAGACAGAACAGAACTATTCATTGAGTATCTCTGCTTTTCCCCTATTATCTTCCACTCACTCCTCCCCTTTTGTAAACCTAACAATCCCTTCCTTCTTATACTTTTTCCCACTTATTTAGCAAAAGAAAGCCTTCTCCCCTATCTTAATTCCTCCAGCTATCTGCAGCCCCTTCTGTGCCTTTGCTTGCTGGACTTCCTTACTTGCCTCACTAGCCAACTTTAGGTACTTTTCCCTATCCACCTTTCTCTTGGTCTTCCTGAATCTTTTATAGGCCAACCTCTTTTCCCTAAAATGAAATAAAAAAAAATATATATAATGTCAGTTATTGTCAGTTACCAAATTGGATACCATGAATGTTTAGGTTTTGCCATAGCATTTGGGCTACAGGTTCTAAATAGTAGCCAAATAATAATTATGAAAGGGGGCAACCCAGGCTAATAAAAAGCTGGTGGAAATTCAGCTATTAACTTTAATATAGTCCTGGGGATAGTCATTAAGGGCCATCAATAGATCAATAAATGGGAATGGGAAATGCATACACACCATGGTAGCAAATAAAAATTGCCATGCCACCCACTCAGATGCCTTCTCTGCATCTAAACCAAGTAATAGAAAAGGGATCTTCGACTGGGTGGCATGGTGAAAAACATGTAAGGTGTTTTTAATATTGTCCTGGGTCTGCCTGGTATAGACAAAGCCAGTTTGAGCACATTAGTCAATGCTGGGAGGAGGCCATCCAGTCACATTGCCATGACAGTCATAAAATAGAGGATAATGCCTGGTGTACAAGTGATAACCATGGTGTAATAACCTCAAGTGGTTGCTAGGGCAACAGTAAATGTCAAGAGTGCAGCTTGAGAGGTTTATCATCACCCTAGCAACCACGAGAGGTGATTACAGTCGTGGTTATCACCTGATCGCCTGTACACCAGGCATTGTCATTTATAGAGTATGGGTTCTTGAACAGTGACCTCACCCCCTCAATACAAGTAATATGCCTTACCTCACTAAAGAATCTGCACCATGGCCATATGTTTGTTTAAGGAAACATTTTATTGAGATAAACTGACACCAGCTAACTGACACAACTGTTAAATGTTTGAAAAATCATGTCAGTCTGTTTAAATTAGAACATCTATAAACTCAGCCCCCCCCAAAAAAAAACATCCTGTTGAATTGGCGAGGTCACACTGGTGTGCGTGGAGGAGAACTGTAGGTAGAGACATTGTGTCATCAAATTGGGCCCAGACAACCCATGAATGCATAGAATCTTCATGGTGAAAGGAGCCACTGTACAGATGGTGAGGTAATAATTACTGAGTCTAGCGACTGCATTCTGTTTGTTTAGAATACTGACTAATGGTGGCATTCCATTTTATAAACCCACTGCCATTACGTAGATGAGATGGGTTTATAAGGTTCTGATGTCATGACAGTGGGATTACAGGGTTGTAAAAAGCTTAATTTTGGTTGGGAATAGGTGCTCCCCATACATTATAATGTTATAATCGATGTTAAGCACCAATATAGGGTGATAACCCTTATAGAATTGTAAGTGTGCTGCTTACATGCAGCTGTGGTGAGAGGGTAGAGAGAAGTTTGAATATGAGGTTTTGCTGGTGGTTTTTGAATTTAGATTAAATCATTAACAGTTGCTGGCTTGTATGGGGACTGTAGCAGGAACAGCTTAATTTTAGTGGGTAATAGGTGCTCCTCATACATTACAATGATACAATCGATGTTAAGCACCAATATAGGGTGATAACCCTTACAGAAATGTAAGTGTGCTGTGTACATGCAGCTGTGGGGAGAGGGTAGAAGGGAGTTTGAATATGAGGTGAGTTTGTCTTTGAGAGAGTTTATCTCTAAGTTTTTTGTACGTTTTGCTGGTGGCTTTTAAATTTAGATGAAATCTTTAACAGTTGCTGGCTTGTATGGGGACTGTGGCTAGAGGATAATCAACGTTAAGCACCACTATAGGGTCATAACCCTTACATAAATGTAGGTGTGCTGTGTACATGCAGCTCTGGGGAGGGGGTAGAGGAGAGTTTGAATATGAGGTGAGTTTGTCTGTGGGACAGTTTATCTCTGAGTTTTTTGTAAGTTTTGCTGGTGGTTTTTAACTTTAGATTAAATCTTTAACAGTTGCTGGCTTGTATGGGGACTGTGGCTGGATGGATTGAAAAAAGCCCTCCTCCCACCCACCCCTTCCACCAGCCCTTCTTAAATACTGAAAGGTCACTGTGGGTTGGGCTTGAAGGCTGTGAGGGAGGCACTTGGGGAGCTGCAAACTTCTCATATGAGCTAACCCTTAAAGCTAATAGGTGGTGAAATGTTCAGATACTCAAGCTTTTACTAGTTGTATTTTAAGGTTTAAATGTTTTAAAGTTGCAAGTTTGAAAGTCAAACTGACAAGTTTGGGTTAAGGAGGGGTAACTGCATATTTAAAGTAGAAAGTTTAAAGTTGAAACTGACAATGTCACATATAAATGTGTTAACTAGAGTTACTGAGCTAGCAAGCTAGGGAACAATGGAGTAAAGAAGGACTCAGAAACAAGCTAGTAGGGTCACAAATGGTATCCAGCTATTGCTTTATAGACTGTGTGATAAGAAATTGAGGTTACATTTAAGTGTGAATAATGGAGGGAAGGAAAATGGGGCATTATGGGGGTGATCACTCTGGGGGTGGAGGGGCATGAATAAGGGTGGCTGGAGACACTGGAATAGTGGATGGAATGGGGAGCACCATGGAGTGAGGGTGGCAGGCACAGGGAGGATAGTGGGGTGCAGTGGTTGTGGAGTGGCTGGTTGGATGAATATACTATGGAAACTGGGGGTTGTCCAATTTGTTACAGGCTGAGCAGACTGGAAGAGGAAGAACAGGGGCTCTGGAGGGAGTTGGAGAGGATGAAGGAGGGGGGCTGGGGCAGGAGGGACCCCGAAGAAGAGTAGCTGGGAGAAGCAGAGGAGGAGGAGGAACACCAGGACTAAATCTCATCAGGATGTGGGGGTGATGGGGGTAAGGAGAACAGAGGGGCAGTAAGTTGAGGGAAGTGAACTGTTATCTGAGCAGTTATCTAGGTGTAACTCTCAGGTGGCTGAAGGGGATTATTATCTGTGCAATTTAACTAAGTGTAGAAAGATCTATTAAGTAGGGGGGAGTAGCTTAACTAGAAGAAAGCCATATTGCAGCCAAATTTAAATACTGCCCTAGATAGCTTCTGCCAGAGACTTGGCAGAGAACACCAGGAGGAAGGAGTTGCTATGTGACTGGACTTCTCTACTGGGACTATATTGCCCTCCTTTCCTACCCTCCATTCCTCCCCCACCCAAAGCCAGTTCTACTTTTATCAGCACAGGATTTAACTGACAACAGAAACTTCCTGTTTGGGAGCAGGAAGTGAGTAATCACAGAGCTACCAAAGACTCACCATCCTAGAAGGACAAGAGTAGCTCTCCATCCCCCCAGCTGCTGGAGTTCTGCCTCTGAGCAAGTAAGGGGACTACTGAGAAATATAGGATCTTCTTGTCTCAGAACAGGAAGATCAGGAGCTTAAAGGGCAAAGAGGCAGTAAGTAGGGAGAAAAAAAACAGAGGAAAGAATAAGGAGTCCAAACAACAGTGAAGGGGCCAGAAATAATATATGATGGGCATGGTGCAGTGCAGTGGCTGTGGAGCAGCAGTCTTCCAGAAGATGTTCTGGAGGATGCAGTGTTGTCCCATTTGCAGGCACCTCTCTGGGCTGAGGGAGGAGGTTGCTCATCTCCAGGCTGAGTTGGCCAGGATTTGTGGGACCTCCTCTCCCATCCAGGGACCACCAGGGCCACTTTGTTGCCTCAGAGGTTGCCAAGAAAGAAGAGCAGTTGGACCACAGTGGGCTCAGGGAGGGTGAGGGTGGTGGAACAGAGGTGCATCCCTCCAGTTGTACCTCTCCACAATTCATATGCCATTCTGGCAAAGTGTGGTTCCTCTATGGAGGCTCCCACAGTGGAGACCAAGGAGGATGCTGGGAACCTCCACAAAGGAGACCCACATGAGGGGGGCATGGGACCCCACAGGAGAAGGAAACAACTCCTGGTGGGGGACTCTATTGTTAAGAAGGTAGAACTGGGGGAGGAAGGGGAGAGGGAGGTAAGGTGCCTGCCTGGTGTCATAGCTTGGAGGAACAGGGAACGAATCCTCAGGATTGCCAGAGCAGCTGCACAGGGGAGGGAGCTGGATGTCATTGTCCACCTTGGGACAAATGACCTGGCTATGAAAGGGATCACAGCAATGTAGGAAGAGTTTGTAGAGTTTGGGAGGGGCCTTAGACAAGTAGCACGCATGGTAACCTTCTCGGAGGTGCTGCCTGTCTATGGCATAGGTGAGGCTAGGTGTTCCACACCATGCAATTCAATCAGTGGTTGAAAAACTGTTGCAGAGCTCAGGGATTTGGCTTCATTGGGGACTGGGGTCCACCTGGAGTGATGCAGGTCTATACTGCCATGATGGTCTGCATCTGCCCAGGAGGAAAACCAGGATTCTAGGTGATAGGTTTAAATGCTTCATTGGCAGGCATTTAAACTAACCAAGGGGGGAAGCACTGAAAAGGAGCAGGGGAAATCCTAGCTCCCCCCAAAAAGTCAGGGTAGTAAGTGAGGTAAACGCAAAGATAGAGATGTAGACAGGGAGAAGGGCAGGGGTAAATGGAGAAAGTGACAAAGGCAACAAGGACAGAGATGGGGCAAAAAGAAGTAAGGCCATTGGGAAATGGAGGGTAATGAGTACCAATGCCCATAGTCTGGGCAACAAGCTCCCTGAACTGGTGGCCTTGATGGAAGAGGGATGCCTGGATATTGTAACAGCCACAGAAACATGGCACACAGAGAACCATGACTGGGATGTTAACATACCAGGGTAGACAACCTACAGGAGAGCCAGGGAGGGTAGAAGAGGGGGAGGAGTAGCTCTCTATGTAAGGGAAGGGATGAAAGCAACTGAACAAAAGAGTAAACAGGGAGGAGAGGAGGCACTGTGGGTCACCTTAGAGACTGGAAATGGCACAACAATCTGCACGTGGGTTGTATACAGACCCCCATATCAGGGGGAAGGAATGGACAAGGATGTGATAGAAGGCATTCTTAGGATGGCAGAGAAAGGTGAGATACTGTTGATGGGAGACCTAAATATATCAGATGTTAACTGGAGCACATTTGCTGCAGCCATATCAAAGAGCAGGGCCATTCTCGATGCCCTACAGGTGGCATGCCTCAGACAGCTACAGTACAAGTCACATTAAACTGTTCCCTCAACTCACTGGTGTAGCATTGTTCAATGAGTTTCCTAATCTGTATAGTGTTTAATTCAATTAATTATTAAAAGTTTAGTATTGGTTTGCAACTAGCTGTTAGGACTATAAGCTTTATTTTCAGTTGAGTGCTTCTGAGTTTAATTTCAGAGGTCAGACTAAACAACTCTTAAGGAATGCTGTGATATTTATACACAATGTCATGAAAATGCATTGCATAAACACTGCAAAACAGCTACTGCCATATCACTAAACAGGTGCAAGTGAGTTGAATAGGCAGTGAAGAATGGTTGAAAAAGAATTAAAAGCTTCAACAATTCAAGCTACCACTGTGGTAGAATCACTAAAAAAATGCTACACCAGTGAGTTGATGGAACAGTTTAAAGTGACTTGTACTGCAGTTTTGGAACCCCCTCATGAAGGAGCAATCTTAGACCTCGTACTCTCAAATGGGGACGGTGAGAAGATCTCAGATCTAGAAGTGGGTAGCCATCTGGGAACAAGTGAACATCAAACAGTGTGGTTCACAATAAACTCAGCTACAGAGTCAAGCCATACAAAAGCGAGGGTACTGGACTTCAGGAGGGGTGACTTTGGAAGTTGGGAGAGTGCCTTAGAAAAGCACTAGCAAACAGGCTAGAAGGAAGGGTGTAACAACAATGGGGAAGCATCAGATCTGCCATCACAGAGGCAACAAGCCTTTGTGTGAAGCAAATAAACAAATCAAAATGAAAAAGCCACTATGGTTCTCAAAAGCGGTAGCAGGGAAGGTCAGGGAAAAAAATATAGCATTCATGAAGTATAAGGAAACACAGAAGGAGCAGGACAGACAGCTGTACCAGTTAAGGTAGAAGGAAGCAAGGAGGAAGTCAGAATAGCAAAGGACCAAACTGAGGAAAAGATAGCCAACTTGGTTTAGAACTGGGGCTAAAACCTTTTATAGGTACATCAGGGAGTGTAGAAAGACAAAGGGAGGGATAGTGAGGCTGAATATAATGGATGGTGGGTGGGCAGAGAGGGAAAATGAAAAAACAGGGATACTGAATGAATATTTCTGCTCAATATTCACAAAAGAGGAGGAGGGGAGGTGCCTAATCCAAGTAACAGAAGCACTCTGGATAGGGGGGTCGATCCCAATTCTTTCACAAAAGAAAGGATTCTGAAAGAACTCCTAAAACTGAAAATGGACAAAGCAATGGGGCCTGATGGAATTCACCATAGAATTCTAAAAGAATTAAGTGGAGAACTAGTGAAACCACTGACTACCCTTTTTAACAAATCATGGAAGGATGGTGTGGTACCTGAGGACAGAAGGAAGGCAGATGTGATTCCCCTTCACAAAAGTGGGACCAAGACAGAGGCAGGAAACTACAGACCTGTCAGTTTGACCTCTGTGGTAGGGAAAGTGATGGAATCACTTCTGAAGGAAAGAATCATTGAGTACCTAGTGGCCAGTGGGGCACAGGACCCAAGGCAGCATGGGTTCTCAGTGGGAAGGTCATGTCAGAGGAATCTAATTGATTTCTTTGACTGGATGACCAAAGTAGCGAACCAGGGAGGGGCTGTGGACATGGTCTACCTAGTATTTAGCAAGGCATTTGACACAGTCCCACAGAAAGAGTAATAGTCAAATTAACCAGCCTGGGAGTGGGTCCCAGGGTGGTAACCTGGGTAAAACATTGGCTGGACAACAGGACACAACAGGAATAAGGGAGTATTTTAGAAATTGGGACTGCAAGGTTGATTTACATCAGAAAACTGTCACTATGATATGGGACATCTTTACTAATAAACTGAAACTGATAGTAGACAGACATGTCCCAATAAACAAGAAATATAATGGTTTAGGGAAGATCCCTGTCTGAATGATAAAAAAATATTAAACAACTGATAAACAGGAACAAAAGGCCTATGATACAGCCAAAGAAAATGGCCATGAGATTAATTATAGGAACTATAAACAGTTACAAAAAAGGACAAATAAATGCATCTCAAGAGCCAAAAGAAATTATGAATATAAATTGGCAAGCAGAGTAAAAAATAATTATAAAACATTTTATAGTTATATAGATAGTATGAAGGGAGGACAAAAAGGTATTGGCCCACTAAAAAAAAGCTGATGGTACCTTGATCCAGGAAAATGTACAAATGGCTAAGGAGTTTAATGGATATTTTTTATCAGTTTATAATCCAAGTACCAGTGTTACCAAGCAACACCAGAAATCAGTAAGTCAGTTAATATTAGATAAAGAAGTTATTAAACATAAATTGCTTAGTTTAAACTCCAGTAAATCTATGGGTCCAGATGAGATACATCCCAGAATGATCAAGGAATTGGCACACTTATTGGCTGAACCACTGACACATTTATTCCAGGCCTCTTTAGATCAGGGAGAAGTTATAGAGGCATGGAGAGAGGCAAATGTTACCCCATTTTTAAAAAAAGGCACTAAACATGAGGTAGGTAATTATCAACCTATAAACCTGATCTCTATACTAGGGAAGGTGTTAGAGGGGATTGTAAAATAATATATACTATAGAAGCAGATTTGCAAAATAGGGGAGATTGACATAGCACAGCATAGTTTCAGGCATGGAAGATCTTACCAGACAACTCTCTTGGGTTTTTACAAGAATGTTAGTAAAGCACTGGATGAGGGACATCCAGTGGATGTCATGATTTTGGATTTCTCAAAGGCATTTGATAAAGTGCCCCATGGAGAGCTAGTGGATTCTCTAATAGAACATGGCATCCATGGTAAGATAACTCGATGGATTAGTTCCTGGCTTACTGATAGAAAACAGAAAGTGACAATAAAAGGAAGTAAATCAGGTTGGGTACAGGTGACCAGTGGTGTTCCACAGGGATCAGTCCTGGGACCCTGTCTCTTTAATTTATATATACATTCTATGACAACTGAAAAAGATATGTGGGTAGCCAAGTTCGCTGACGACACAAGGATTGGCACCATAGTGGAAAACAGATTAGATTCTGAGAAATTACAGGATACCTTGATCAAACTCCAAGACTGGGCAGACACTTCAGGTTTAACCTTTAATGTAGATAAATGCACAGTCATGCATTTTAGCAGAAACAATAAAAAGGCCACATATAGGTTAAACAGTAAAATTCTTAGGGAAGTAATTGATGAGAGGGATTTGGAAGTGAGGGTTCAAAATGACCTAAAGTTTAACCAACATTACAGCCAGGTGGTAAAAAAGGCAGGGAATATACTTAGCTGCATTAGTAGACATATTAAGTCTAGGAGGAGTGAAGTGTTATTGACACTTTATGGTTCTTTGAATACGACCGCACTTGGAGTATTGTGCTCAATTTTGGTCTCAGGCTACAGAAAACAGATTGTAGCATTGGAAAGGGTCCAAAAGGGCCTACGACTGATTGATGGGAATCAAGGTTGTGACTATCAAACACGTTTACAAAAGTATGGACTGTACACTTTGGAGTACAGGAGGTTCTTGAGGAGCGTGTTTGGTTTATAAAGCTCTCTGATATTAGTCTAAGGGAATCTTTGGGGTTAAATTTAAGAGAAAAATTATATCAGACTAGAGCACATCCTCTACAATTGAAAATGGAAAAGTTTAGAACTACAAGAAGAAAGCATTGGTTCAGTGTCAGAGTGGTACTGGTATGGAACAAACTGCCCAAGGAAGTAGTATCCAGTTGTACTATGCAGGATTTCAAAACAAAATTAGATGAATATTTGTTAAGAAACAGTATTTTGGGATACTAATTAATTTATGACAAGCAGTATGGACCAAATAGGTCTTCTATGCTTTGTTACAACTTATGAACTTATGAACACAGAGGGTAATTGTAAATGGAGTCCACTCTGAAGAAAGAGGGGTTACTAGTGGGGTACCGCAGGGTTCAGTACTGGGTCCAGTCCTTTTTAATGTCTTTATAAGTGACATTGCAGAGGGACTGGAAGGAAAAGTATGCCTCTTTGCAGATGACACAAAGATCTGCAACAGGGTTGATACACAAGGAGGTGTGGGAAGATGAGAAGGGACTTGGCAAGGTCGGAGGAATGGTCAGAAGTATGGCAGCTCGGATTCAATGCAAAGAAGTGCAAAATAATGCACCTGGGAAACAAAACCCAGGGGAAGATTACGCAATGGGGGGAGGTAGTAACAACAACAAAAATGAAAAGGGACATGGGGGTAATCATATCAGATGACCTTAAGGTTAACGAGCAATGTGAGAAGGCAGTAGGGAGGACTGGGGGATACTGGGATGTATAGGGAGAGGCATCACCAGCAGAAAACAGGAAGTTGTTATCCCTCTGTACAGACTGTTGGTGAGACCCCATCTGGAGTACTGCGTCCAGTTTTGGAGACCCCTTCTCTGCAAGGACATAGACAGGATAGAGGCAGTCCAGAGGAGGACAACTAAAATGGTGTATGGTCTGCAAGAGAAGCCATATGAGGAGAGACTAAAGGAGCTTAATATGTATACCCTTGAGGAAAGGAGGGAGAGGGGGGACATGATAGAAACTTTTAAGTACCTCAGTGGAATTAACAAAGTCCAAGAGGGTTGCATCTTTCAGAAAAAGAGATGTGCAAGAAAAAGGGGACATAATTTAAAGATAAAGGGGGCAGTTCAGGGACAATGTGAGGAAGTATTTTTTCACAGACAGGGTGGTGGATGCATGGAAAGGCCTTTCTGAGGAGGTTGTGGGGTCTAAAACTGTGGGAGAATTCATGAATACATGGGACAGACATAAGGCAATTTTTGTGGGGGGTAGGAAGAAATAGGCTGTTGGTTAACTAGGATTTGCAGCTTATCCTGTAGGTAGGGAAATGGGCAGACTAGGTGGGCCAAGCGGTCCTTATCTGCCATCAAAGTCTATGTTTCTATGTTTCAGGGCAGGGGGAAGGAGGAGATGGGCTCCACTGTGGGGGTAGCAAGTAATAGGTTTGCAGTGTTGGCATTGGAGGTGGTAGGGGAGGTGTTGAAGATCATGGGGGGAAGGGTAGTGAAGACCCAGGAGTCAGGCTGGGAAAGAATGAAGGGGGAAGGGAAGAGCAGGGTAGAGGACGAGGGAGAGGCGGAAATGTGGGGGGAAGATGTAGGAGTCACAAATGTTGCAGACAGAGATAATAAGGAGCAGGGCAGTGTGGACTCTGGAAATGTGAAAACAGGAGGTAGTGTGGGACAAGAAGATGGGGGTACTAGTGCTGGGGGATTCTATACTGAAAGGGGTCAGGTTTGGCAGAAGGGGAGAAAGACATAGTCATATCTGGGTCAAGGCTATTCTGGGGTTGACCATGGGCAGGGCAGGGCAGGCACATCTCAAGTGTGCACGGAAGGGGAGGTAGAAACCTCACATAGTGATGCACTTGGGTACAAATGACTTGGCGGGGGAGACAGTAGAGGTGGTAAAGGGGAGGTTCGAGGATTTGGGTAGGCAGTGTGAGGAGGTTGGGGGGGTCGTTGGCATTCTCTGAGATACTCCTGGTACCATGTGCGAGTACAGTGAGGACAAAAAAGATAGAGGAGTTCAATGAGTGGCTGAGGGATTGGAGCCATATCAGGGAGTATAGATTAGTGTCAGACTGGGGCAGTACCTGGGGCAATAGTGACCTATATGCAGGGGACAGGTTGCATTTGAGTAGGGAAGGGAGAACTAAAATGGGGAATATAGGGGTATACATCAACAAAGGTTGATTTAAACTAGGAGGGGGTGGTGAGGGGACCACTGATGGGAAAAGGGTCTGGAAAGTGCAGTCTAGTGAGCTCACCCCCCTAGTTATTGGTAAAGGCAGTGGGGAAGTGGCACAGGGAGGGATTAAGGGAGGGAAGAATAAGGGTGAGAAAAGGGAGGAGACAGGCTGGAGGGTGGTCTCACTGAATGCAAGAAGCCTAAGGAATAGAACAGCAGAGTTACAGGTTCTCATGGCGGTGGAGGGGGTAGACATTGCAGCCTTCACAGAAATGTGTGCCACCCAGTACCAGGACCGGGATATGATGATCATGGGGTTCAGGATATTCAGAAAGGTTAGGGCTAAGGGGAATGGGGGGAGTGGCTATTTATGTAAGGGAGGAGATAAAGTGCAAAAGGGAGGAAGGGGAAGAGGGGAGGACAGAAGCACTATAGATACAGTTCCAAGATGCCAAGAATAGGACACTGAGGATGTGGGTGGTGTACCAGCCACCAGCTCAGGGGAGTGACCTGGATAGGGAATTAGCTGAACAAATTAGAAAAGTCTGCAGGAAGGGGAGCGCAGTGGTGGTGGGGGACTTCAACCTACCAAGGGAAACAGGGGGTACAGGTACAAGGGTGATTGAGTTCAGGGGGGTGGACTTTAAGAAGGTGGGGGAAATTTTGGGCAGGCACCTGGCAGGTATTCAACCATACATGGATGTAGACCAGAAATGGGACGCCATAAAGAAAGTGCTGGTGGAGGCTACGGAGTCTTGCACTAGGAGGAAAAGCAAGAAGGGAAGTGCAAAGAAACCCATCTGGCTGAAACAGGAGGTTATGGAAGGGGTGAGGGCCAAGAGGGCAGCATTTCAAAAGTACAGGAAATCGGGGAAGGGTGAAGATATGGATACATACATGAAGAAGTCCAGGAGAGCTACCAGACTGGTCAGGGCGGCCAAGGCATCCAGAGAGCTGAGACTGGCACAGGGAATCAAAAGTGGAGAAAAAGACTTCTTCTGCTACATCAGAGAGAAAGAAGAAGGAGCAAGGATCAGCTGGTGAGAATTAAGAAGGATGGGGTCGGTGGGTGGAGAAAGGGGCAGAGCAGGCAGAGCACTGAACAAATACATCTGCTCTGTATTCACGCAGGAGAAGGGAGGCAGATACCCCAGGCCAGGGTGGGTGGGTGAAGGAGAGGAAATGACAGATGTAGGGATTACAGAGAGCAGGGTACTAGATGGGTTAAGGGCATTAAGGGTGGACAAAGCACCTGGACCTGATGGCATTCACCCTAGGGTACTAACGGAGTTGACAGAGGTCCTGGTGGGGCCACTGTCTGACCTGTTCAATATCTCCTTGGACACGGGATGTATACCACCAGACTGGAGAATGGCCCATGTGGTGCCCATCCACAAAAGTGTCCGAAAGGATGAACCAGGAAACTATAGGTCAGTGAGCCTCACATAGATCATGGGAAAGCTCATGGAGACCATCCTAAAAGAGAGTCTAGTGAGCTTCTTGGAGGAAAATGATCTCCAGGATGGTCAACAGCATGGGTTTGTAGTGGGCAGATCCTGCCAGGCAAACCTTGTAGAGTACTACGACTGGGTGACACAGGAACTGGACAAGGGCCATGCAGTGTATGTCCTACATATAGACTTCATCAAGGCCTCTGATACAGTGCCACATGGGAAGTTGGGGGGGGGAATTGAAATATGTGAGGGTGGGACCAAAAATGGTGAAATGGATCACAATCTGGCTAAAGAGAAGGCAGCAAAGGGTGGTGGTGGGGAGGGGACCTCTTGTCACCGAGAGTGGTGATGAACAGGTTACCACAGGGATCGGTACTGGGACCAGTGCTGTTTGGGATTTTTATTTCAGATATCTCACATGGGATCTGGAACAAGATCAGTCTATTCACAGGTGATACAGAGATGGGACCTGTGGTTCATGATGCGGAAGGGTGGAAGGGGTTGCAGGAGGACCTGACTAAGCTGCAGGAGTGGGCAGAAACATGGCATTTGGGGTTCAATGTCAAGAAGTGCAAGGTTCTGCACTTCAGAGTCAGGAACCAGGGAAGGGATTATCACTTGAATGGGGTACATCTTGGGAGCTCCACAGAGGAGAAGGACCTAGGAGTGATCATTATGGAGTGCATGAACAACTCTGCTCAGTGCAGGAAGGTGACAGCAAAATCCAACAAAATGCTTGGGTGTACTACAAGAGGAATCCTCTCCAGAAGGAGGGAGGTTATCCTGCTCCTGTATAGGTCATTGGTGAGCAGTTTCAAGAGGGGTTGGGTAAGGGATACTGGGAAGAGGAGGTGGGAGGGGCAGCTGTGAGATGAAGTGCTAGCTGCACACTCGAGCAGACTCAGTAGATCGGGAGGCCTGTTTTTGCTGGAAATTTTGTATGTTCATATGCTCGTAATGCATGCCACATGCTTAATTGTGCAATGTTTGCATGTGGTTCACATACACAAAGTGAACCAGGTCTAAAAAGCACATCAGGTTTGCATGCTGCAAGCTTGACATGTGTGCAGCAGGTAAGCTGGTGCGAACATCTACTGAAAATCACTTCAAGTTCACATGTTGCATGCTTGATATGAGTGCAGCAGTCAAGCTGGTGTGAATATCATTTAAAAATCTCATGAGGTTAACACGTTGCTTGCTTGCAATGTGTGCAGCAACTAAGCTGCTGCAAATCTCATCTAAAATACACATCTATTTCCCATACTACTGCTAGCAATTAGAGCCATTAAAATACCCTTTTCATTGGTTTCACATTAAAATTAGGTAAACTCATTAATTCTGATTTGTGTCATTAAATTGCCATTATTTTGTAAAGTATTGTTTGCTTTCTGCATTAAATGCCTAGGATATAGTCAGCCAATATCCTCCATTGCAGATGTGCGAAGAAGGTTCTCTCTGTTGTGATCCCTGACCTTTTTGTTTTGGGCTATGCAAATCCCCTTATGCATATTTAGTGCTATAAACGTGTTTCTCCATGACTGTTATGGCTCACTTACTTTCCCTTTGTCATTCTATATGAAGTATATACACTATGGCCATGCTCAGCACTCTTTGTGCTCAGTAGGGTCTTGGAAGAATGCACCATACACATTTTGTCACTGAAATAAGGAACATGGACACTCAAAATGAAGGACACTGACCCTCACGATGATAATAATTATTTATAAAGCGCCTTTCTCTAGTCAAGGTGCTGTGGAGCTTAAAACAGATAAAACCAAATAAACCAAAAACCTAAAAATTCATCAACAACAAGCAATGAATACAGATCAGGTTATAGCAATTTAACCCCCATAAGCAAGCTGCCATAAATAGGTCTTGAGGGCCATCTTGAAGCTATCCAGTGTCAAGCACTCCTGAATCTGATGAGACAGAGAATTCCACAGGGTCGGAGCCGCGTACATAAAAGTATGGGCACCTGATGTTTTAAGTCCTACACTGGTAATCTCTAGCAATCCTTTGCCAGCTGAGTGGAGAGGTTGGCCAGGGCAGTAAAGATTCAGGAGCTCTTGCAGATAGCTTGGACCCAATCCGTGCAGGGCTTTAAAGATCAGAAACCCAACCTTGAAGGTGATCCACCACTGAGTATGCAGCCAGTACAGCTCATGCAGCACTGGCATGATGTGACTCGAATGAGGATTCCCCATCAACAGCCATGCCGCAGCATTCAGCACTAGCTGTAATTGGTGGATATCAACCCCTGGTAGCCCTAGGTACAAGGAGTTGCAGTAGTCTAGGCACGAGGTCACAAAGACATGGATCAAGTTTGGAAGATCACCGGATGGAACAAGGTGCTTAATCCTGGCGATGTTTCTAAGGTGGTAAAATGAGGACTTGACAACTGCTGACACCTACGAACACAGTGTCAGCCCATCATCAAAAACAACTCCCAGGTTTCGCACTATTCGGAGGAAGGCAGCTGGACACCTCCGAGCCAAAGGCCAGAGGGCTGTCCAGCCACCAGCCTCTCTGTCCGGTGATCCAGATCCACCATCAACACCTCATTCTTTCCAAAATTCAGTTTCAACCAGCTGTATTTCATCCAGTCCTGGATTTCTACGCTGTAGCTGTTTAAGACCGAGGTGCATTATCCTGGTCAGGTGCGAACGACAGGTAGAACTGGGTATCAGCAGCATAGTAGTGAAACCTCAGCCCATACTGTCTTACAGTGTGTCCAAGGGCAGCATATACACAGTGAAAAACATGGGGGACCACACCAAGTCCTGGGGGACCCCACATGGCAGAGAGAATGGGCCAGAAGAAAAACTCCCCAAGATCATCCTCTGAAATCTGCCAGTGAGGAAGGACTGAAACCATTTGAGGAGTATTCCAGACAAGCCACAGATTACCCTCAGGCACTCGAGAAGCACCCCATCGTCCACGGTATCAAAGGTTGAGGAGAGATCAAGAAGTACCAAGATGGAACAGTGTTTCTGATCTCTCACCATCAGGAGATCATTGAGCACCCGAACCAGAGCACTCTCAGTACTATGCCTCTTCCAAAAACTGGACTGGAAAGGTTTGTAGATATCATGGATGGTATGGTGGTTCTCCAGCTGTAGTGCAACAACTTTCTCAATCACTTTCCCTGCAAAGGGAAGGTTAGAGATAGGTCTGTAGTTAGTGAAGCAGTTTGGGTCCAGAACAGCTTTCTTCAGGAGCAGTGTCACCACCGCCTCCTTCAGGGAGCTAGGAAACTCACCCGACTCTAGGGAACACCAAACTATCTTTGCAAGGACAGGGCCAATTATATCAATACACCACATAATCAGGCATGTTGAGCATGGATCCAAACTATAGCACATTGAATTCATACCCTGGACAATCCACACGATATCCATGAGTTCCGTCCAGTCGAATGAGATCAAGGAAAACCAAGGTGGAGTGACTGAGCACCGACCACCATCAGCTTCCATAGAGTGATCCAGCTGGATTTCAGCAATGATGTCGGCCACCTTATCCACAAAGAATTGAGCAAACTCTTCACACTCAACTTGTGAAAAGGCTCTTCAAACCTGTAGGCAGGTTGGGTTGCACAGCCTGTCTACAGTATGAAACAGCTGAACAGGTTGGTTCAAAGTGGCAGCAATCTCCCCTGACAGGAACTCTGCCTTATTATGAGTGATTGCTGATTGATAGATTTGATAATTGTCCATCAATCTAAGGTGGTCGGCACCCAGGGCAGATTCCTGCCAGCATCACTCTAGCCTTCATCCAAATCGTTGCAACTCCCTCAAGGTCCCATCAAACCACAGAGACCAAGGGCAGAGAGACAGAGAGAGGATGAACATGTATCACAGTGATATAGTCCAGAGCCTTGGTGACAGCCTTATTATAGGCCTGAACTAAGCTCTCTGGACCCCCACTTGGCCCCAGAAATCCCGATAGGTCTGAAACCACCAATAGACCATCTGGCTCACGCCCCGTAAAGGGCAGGATCTGACCATCTCCACAGAGGCAGGCCTATAAGGGGGAGCCTGGAAACTGAACCTTATGGTATGGTGATCTGACCATCCAACTGGTTCCACAACCAAGTCGAAGGTTTCAATCCCCAGGAGGAAAACCAGGTCAAGTGAGTGACCTAGATCATGCATTGCAGAGGCAACAGCCTGTGTAAAACCCAACCATGTCATCAGTTGTAGAAAGTCCTGAACGTATTGCTAGAGTTCATCCTCGATCCATCCTGAAACATGGAGATACAGTACCTCAGAACACAGTAGAAACCATTGTATTTACTTGTACTGATGTTAGCCCTTAAGAATTAATTTCTACCATAAAGTAGGGGTGCCATTTAGGTAGGGCAGAGGGGGTATTTGCTACCCCTCCTGCATTTGTTCCTAGGTTGTTCTTATGGTGTGGCAATAATGGCATTACATTTGGATTTAATCGTTTGCACAATAAGTGCCCCCCTGACCTGTATTGTGCTCACGCTGCAGATGCACTCCTGACTCAACTGTATCTGTACTGAGTTGTCCATTCTCTCCACCTATTAGCAGTGGCACCATCACTCATGATGTGGAGGAGCTCCAGCCAAGCAAAAGCACATGAGTCACATGAGTGGGACACTGTCTTTCCCGTCAAAGAGTAGACAGGCTGCACACTACAGCTTGGAGGAATCGGTGAGCACTCAATTCTTAATAGCAGTGTTGTGATGGCATATTTTTGTTGGTCTACTCTTAGTTAGTCTTCATCTCCCTTGGTGGCTGAAGGGGCTGGGGATGATCTAAAAGATAACTCGAGACTAGGCTACCTACCTACTCTACTAGGCTCATCTCACACAAAAAACAGTGTGGCCCCCTAGCAGCAGCAAGCTAGGACTCAACAGCTGCAGTGACAGCAGTGTGGGTGGCCTTCATAGGCCTTGATCAGTGCAGTGCAGCAGCAACAAAGGCAGCAGCTAAGCAAGAAGCAAGCAACCCAGGTTGGGTGGGTTCACTTGGTGAGGTGACTTGGTTGCAGACCATGTTGGGGACCTGGGATGGTCGGTTCTAGCACCCAGCTTCTGGCAGAAGGACGGGGAGGAGTGGGCAGAAAACCGTGCTGGTGGCACACTGGGCTGGGCTGCAGGTTCTGGCCAGATGGTCGGGCAAGTAAAAGTAAATATTTTGTTTTACATGGGGATTGGGGGAAGGACTGAAATATTGATGTTTCTGTGCATTTTGACAGCTTCATGACCCATATGGGATGGTTATTGAATGGAATGGAGTTAAGGAGAGAAATTGGGACAACATTTTTTTTTTGTTGGGGGGGGGGTTCAGAACTTCAGCCAGGAAAAAAACTGGTTAGTAACTGGGTGGGTTTAAGCCCAACTCTGATGCACTGCTCTGGGGTACAGACAGATGAATCTTATACATTTGAATGTTTCCTGATTTGCATATCACTTTTCAGTCACAATCAATAAGTCTTACCTTTTAAAGATGTTCCAGACATTCCAGAGCCTGCCGCCTATGGACTAACTAGCACCTGGCCTTCACTGGTTGTTGGCTCCTCCATGTTGAAATCTGAAATGGTGCCCCACCATAAAGTCTAGGGGCCTGATTCTCAAAGCTCTGCATCTGACGCAAGGTGCTTGCACCAAACAGAGATGGTGCAAGGTGCACCTTGTGTCCAGGGCTGCCTTCACGCAATTCACGAAGGTGGCCTGCATTGACTGCAGGCCACCTGCCCCAAACAGGGTCCTGTGCCAGCCCTGCACCCTACACAGTTATGTGACACAGTGTTAGGTGGACTGCACCAATGCAAGCTGCAGCGTGCTATTCACATACAGCACCCAGTGGGAGATATTCTAAGTGCCCTTAGACCAGCCAAGGCTGGTGTAGTGGGGCTTAGAATATGTTCCCCTGGGGCAGTCAGCCTATGTGCCACTGTATGCTGCAGTTGCCCCTGGTTCACCGATGGTGACTCATCCTGCCAGATCCTGACACCCAACCCCAATGCTACCACCCCATCCCCGATGCTGCCTAGCCACCTGTATGTGGCATGGGCATGTGCCCTCAATCACTGCAGTGCCCACTAAATGGTGGTCTAGTGGAACCCACCTCTTGGTGCCTGGCCAGCCACCTACTGTGGTCTGCATCGGCACCATACTGTACATATGGATACAGTGTCTGAGACTGGTGGCAGTCACTGTGCACATATGTACAGTAGATGCAGTGTCCCATGCCACACTGGGCTTGCAATGGACATCTCCCATGTGCCAGATGTTCACCGCAAGGGATGGAATGGCGTATGTGTGGGGACTTGAACACCAGGACCCTTCCTGTACCTGAATCCGGTGCAGGGTCCCCGGTGTATGGGGCTTTGGTTTAGGCTGCTGTTTGCTGCAGCCTGCACCAAACACAGCCCCGTTTGAGAACTGGGCCCCTAATCTACAGATCATCCTCTGTGTGAGCAGCATGTTTTCCATGAGGGATGAATGAGGAGCGGAGCAGTTTTCAGGGGTAAAATAGGGCTTTCCATTGCATTCAAGGACAGATGAGTGGTACGGTATGCACAGACTATTGGAGCTTTACTATAGTCAAGCTTATTCCCCCCCCAGTGAAGCTCATATTCATATCCCCAAGCTCAAGCACATTATGACGTAGGGCAATGGAGGGTGCAGGGACGTGCCCCATTGAAATGAATGAGGGTATTTTTTTATTACTATTTTATACATTATTGATGGAGAGTTAGAGATTAATGAAGGCCACCACTTGACTAACAAGGGTCTTGTTTGTAGAACAGTGACCTTCATTATTCTCCAACTCACCATCATAATATATAAAATAGTAATAAAAAATAACTCCATTCATTTCAAGGGGGTATGCCCAGCACTCTGACCTATGGACATCATCTCTTAATGACTCCTACCTCTGGCTCCCTAGTACTCAGTTAAGAGACTCTCGACTTATATCTATATTTGGTGGGTTGTCTGTAGCAGTATGACCATACCCACTACGGTGTGTGTACATGTGGGGGCTGGCCATTTGTTTCTATAGAGGGGGGATGGCTCAGGGGTAATGTTAGAAAGTATTTCTTTCATGGAGAGGGTTGTGGATGCATGGAACAGCCTTCCTGAGGAGACTGTGGAGTCAAGAACAGTGGGAGAATTCAAGAATGCATAGGACAGTCATAAAGCAATTCTAGTGGGAGGTAGGAGGAAATAAGCTATTGGTAAACTAGGATCTGCAGCTTATCCATCATTTAGAGAAATGGGCAGACTAGGTGGGCCAAGCGGTTGTTATCTGCCATCAAATTCAAATTCTTTGTTTCTATGTGGAGGTATATTGAGTTATTGCTACTTTTGTATTTGCCCCTTAAAATCTGTTTGCATGGAAGCATTCAAAACTATGGAGAGACAATAGTAGGAGTACAGGCCAGACAGAAGTAATTAAGTAGTTTTGTGGGTAAGTGTGTGTACTGGGGATGGGAAGAATCATGTGTTTCCATTGGTATGTGGAGCTGTGCAGCTGAGATGAGGAGAAACAAGAAAACTAAATAATATATCAGTGGCTAAGAGCATGCCACATGCATGCAGATGTATGCAGATTTGTACTGAAGTACAAGTGAGCCATATGTTTGCAGGCAGTATAGCATAGTGATTAAAGGCACTGAACATATCCGTTAGGTAGGGAAATGGGCAGTCTGGGTGGGCCAAGCGGTCCTTATCTGCCATTAAATCCAAATTCCATGTAACTACAAACCAGAAGACCTGGAGACCTGGGTTTGAGTCTCATCAACCCCGACTTGTATACTGTGTGATCATGAGCAAGTCACTTAACTCTTATGTGTGCAGTTATCAGTGACCACTTGCTTTTTGCACACATGCATGCAGTCTGTTTCAATTTAACATAAAAAGCATGCTTTCCACACTTGCTTGCTGCATGCATGCCACATGTATGCAATCAGTCCCAATTTAATGGAATAATGTGCATAGCATGAAAACATTTCATATCATTGTTTCTGTAAGGGAAGAGGGGCACTGAGTTGTATCTTTTCCAGGATTCAGAAAAGCTGAAATAGTGGCTTGCCATCAGCAGAAGAACTGCAAAAAGGGCGAGGAGGAAGATGAGGAGGGGGAAGAGGAAGAATAAAAAGGCAAGGAATTGGCAGAATTCAACAATGGCTAGCAGATATTGACTGTAATAAATATATCCAGTAAAAATTTAAGCGATACACAATTACAGGTACTATTAAAGGGCCTTTCATATATTCCTTCCTTTAAAATAAAATAATTTGATGCTTATGTTGATATTAATAAATTTGCTAGAAAGATTAATTTAAAAATGTTTTTTTTTAGACACAGTGCATACTGCAGAAAGTGTTGAGAATGGTATTAGAGCTGATAATGAAAATCCTAAAAATGAAGATAGTAATACTCATTTCAAGTCCCCAACTACCTTTAACCCCCCTTCATCCCAGTGTTAGCACATATTTGGAATGTTGCTTAAAAGACCTCTCTGATTTATTTAAAAGGAACACACTCACAGGAATGCCTTACTGCAGTTTTAATTCATTGGAACATGAGGCTTTAAAAGCTTTGTCTCAGGATACAGACATTGTAATCAAACCCGCTGACAAGGGGGGGGACTATTGTGGCGTAAGACAGAGTTAAATATGTTAGAAAAATTGAGAGACAGCTTTCTGACACAGAATTTTACAAAATATTATCTTATGATCCTACTTCTAAAGTACAAAAGAGTATTGAGATGTACTTATTGGAAGCATATTACAATGAGATCATTACACAGGATGAATTGTATTTTCTGTCTGTAGATTACCCTAAAAAAATGGCAATATACTCTCTGCCAAAAAAACACAAAAATCCTACTGACCCCCAGGACATCCCATTATATCTGGAACTGGATGGCTCACTGAGCCACCATCACAATTCATAGATAATTTTATTAGCCCTCTGGTTCCAAAGCTTAGAAGCATATAAGAGATACTGGCCATCTGTTAGGAATTTTGAATGAGATGCAGGTGAGAGACGATTGGCTATTAGTAACTCTTGATTCATTATATACAAACATCCCACATGAAGGGGGAATTGCTACCATCAAACATTACCTGCATATTCTCACTGATATTCCACAGACTAAAATCAGCTTTTTACTGCAGTTAACTGACATTGTTCTAAAAAAAATGTCTTTATGTTTCAAGGAAAAAATTACCAGCAACTCAAAGGCACTGCAATGGGTGCTACTTTAGCACCAAGTTTGGCTAATTTGTATCTAGGGATGTGGGAAGACGAGTATGTGTTCAGTGAAAATAATCCCTTCTTTGACAAAATAGACATCTGCAAAAGATTTACACATGATTTATTTTTTGTCTGAAAAGGTAGTCATGAGGAATTTGTAGAATTTGTTTTGTTCCTGGAGAAAACCAATAAGCACTTATGGTTTAAAATGTAAGCAGACAAACTAAATGTTAACTTTCTGGATCTAACAATAATTAAAAACTCAGATGGTACTATAGTGACTGATCTACAGTATATAAAAAACAACAGATAGAAATAGTCTACTGCATGCTCATAGCTGCCATCCAAGGCTTACTATTGATAATTTACCCAAGGGTCAGTTAATTAGAGCGTGTAGGAATTGCGGAAGTAATCAACTTTATCAAAACAAAGATGATGAGCTAGCAAGTAGACTTGTAGAGAGGTTATAATGAAAGGGCTATTTGTGAAGCAAGAGCTAAAACTGACACTATGACAAGAGCATCTTTATTAAAAGCAAAAACTAAGAAAAAAGATGACTTGCCCATAACATTTGTAACTACATATGAAGGGGGGTCAAAACAAGTAGTTGATATTGTAAAGAAAAATCTTCAAATTTTGAGGGAAACACCACAGCTGCATTTCATATTTGAGAAACCACTATGTATATCATATAGATGTGGTAACAACCTCAGGGATAGGTTAGTACATCGTTACTTACCTAAATTGGAATGTGACACACACCACGATAAAACAAAATGGGTCTCTAAGCCCTGCGGTGGGTGTTGAACCTGTAAGATTGTTACCAATTGAAAAGAATTCCTGAATAGAAAATCTGGGGAAATGGAAACGATTATTGGACAGAATGCAATACAGAAGCAGTTATCTATCTTTTGGAATGCTGCTGTGGTAAGTTCTACATTTTTAGAATGAAAAAGGAAATTTAAATTATGAATCAATGAACACATGACAGCCATCAGGAACAACAATAAGAATTATGCAATGCCTGTACATGTAAACTCTCAAAATAACTTGTCAGTCCACAAAGTCAGTGCTATGGGCATTGAACGTGTACGGAAAAATATTAGAGGAGGAGATTTAAATAATCTACTAAACTGTAAAGAACAAGAATGGATCTTTAAACTGGTGGATTAAATAATCCAGGTTTAAATAACAAATTTGAACCTTCTCCTTTTTTGTTGAAAAGAAAATGAATATGAGATACATGTAAATGCAATATGTATTTGCTAAAAGCCTTTATTTATTTATTTATTTTTTATTTTAGTTTAGTCTTTGGTAGCCAGGTAAGACCCACTAGGCACAAGTGGGAGCATTGGGTGGTTAAGTGACTTGCTCAGAGTCACACAGTATGCAAGTGGAGGTTGTGAGAATCAAACTCCGGTCTGGTCTGCTGGGCTGATCAAGCTCGTTCACACCTCGTTCCTCTAACCTCTAGGCTATACTGCCAGCCCTTTAAATAACCTTTTGCTAACAGCTCTGTTTACCAAGGTATAATGTACTATAATGTAACATAATGACTGAGTATGTATGTTCTCTTAGGTCCTGCATCTACAGATATTTAAGGAGCCATAACAACACAAACAGAATGTAAAGATACCTCAGTTTTGGATACTGATGGGATGTTGAATGGAATACCCATCAAGAAATTAATTTTCATGTTTAAAGATTTATTTACGTGATAGTATGAGTAATGTCCTCATATTAATAATTGTTTATAATTTTTTGTATAAACAATGCCAGTATGTGTATGCAGGCTTCATTTCTCTGTTTGAGTTTTTCTTTATAAAGTTTTCTTTCTTTATAAAATGTTAATATTTGGAATGCTAAGAATATCACTAGTTTTGTAAATATCCAAATTTGTATGAATTGATACCAGCTAATTAAAATAGTAATCATGTGATGGAAACAAATGATAGTAGCTAACTGTTTGATCTGATTTTTTGAATGAAGAACAATTAGGCTATAGTGACAAAAGAGTAGTCATGTGATAACAACAAATGATAGTAACTAATTGTTTGATCTGATTTTATGAATGAAAAATAATTAGCCTATAGTAACATGTGTTTTGAATTTAATTTTGTTCCTTTAATTTTATTGGTTAAGCTATTAAGTGAATGTGTATAAAACAATGAACCTGTATGTGAAATGTATTCTCTGTTGAAGCACTGGAGGATGCGAAATGTAAGAACTTTTCCTGGAGGCAGCATCTGGTTTGAGGCTGGTGCTGCAAAATAAAATTTAAAAGATGCAATAAGCAAGCAGTCTGTCATGTGATTTAAGAAGGGGTGTGTGCACTCTTATGTTTCATGCTTAAAAGGGAAAAGGTGCTGCAGTGTGGATTTCCTGGCAAACCATTACTAATTGTGGAATCAAAAGTTCCATGCATTTTTTTGTAGAATTCAGGTGTACAGCTATAGGGGCCTGGGCTGCTGCCATTTTTAGGAGTGTTCATTACTGCCTCCACTTCATCCACCAAGATTGGGGCTAAAATTCGGGCTTTATCTAGATCCAATTTAAGCAGATATAATGGGGCTAGATAATTTAGAATGTCTGATTTAGAGAGTGGGGTCTCTTATGAGTATAAGACCATGTAATATTTTCTGAAAATCTCTAAGATTTTCATTTAATTGGTCTCAAGGGCAGCTGATACTGGGTCTCTAAAATGGGTCACCATTTGTTGTGCCACCTGCTTTCAGAAGTGGAATACCAGGACATTTGACACGTTAGCACCCCCATCGTAATATCATTGCTTCAGGTAGCACAGAGCTTCTTCTGTTTTGGTTTGGAGGAGTTCCTGTATCTCACCTTGTAACTTAAATACTTGAGGGCCTTGTGTGCAATCCCCAGTAGACATGTAAATCATGTGCTGTAATTAACTGCTGCTGAAGCCAGTTCAGTTTCTCCTCCCTGAGCTTTTTGTGCCTGTAGGCATAACTAATTAAATCTCCTTGAAGAATTGGTGTAACAGTATCCCAAAGGGTACTTTCTGAAATGTCAGGGGAGGTATTTTCATCCATAGAAACATACAATCTGATTGTAGATAAGGACCACTTGGCCCACCTGGTCTGCCCATTTCCCTACCTACTGGACAAGCTGCAGATCCTAGTTAACAAAGAGCCTACTTCCTCCCACCCCCAACTAGAATTGCCTTATGTTTGTCTAATGCATTCTTTAATTTCCCCACTGTTTATGACTCCATGACCTCCTCAGTAAGACCATTCCATGCAACCACAACCTTCTCCATGAAAAAATACTTGCTCACATTACCTCTGAGCCGTCTCCACTCTATCTTCAAATTGTGCCCCCTTGTTCTTGCACATCTCTTTTTCTGAAAGATGATCTCTCTTGGACTTTGTTCATTCCCATGAGGTACTTGAAAGTTTCTATCATGTACCCCCCTCTCCCTCCTTTCCTGAAGGGTATACATATTAAGCTCCTTTAGTCGTTCTTCGTATGTCTTCTGGTGCAGACCCTACACAATTTTAGTCGCCGTCCTCTGGACAGACTCTATCCTGTCTATATAGTTGCAGAGATGGGGTCTCCAGAACTGCACGCAATACTCCAGATGGGGTCTCACCAACCGTCTGTACAGAGGGATAGCAATGTCCTGTTTTCTACTGGAGATGCCTCCCCCCTATGCATCCCAGTATCCCCCCAGCCCTCCTTACTGCCTTCTCACATTGCTTGCCCACCTTTAGGTCATCTGATGTGACTACCTCCAGGTCCCTTTCCATTTTTGTTGTTGTTAGTATCTCGCCCCCCATTGCGTACTCTTCGCGTGGGTTTTTGTTTCTCAGGTGCACTACTCTGCCCTTCTTTGCATTGAATCTAAGCTGCCATACTTTTGACCATTCCTCCAACCTTGCTAAGTCCCTTCTCATCCTTTGCACCCCACCTTGTGTATCAACCCCATTGCAGATCTTTGTGTCATCTGCAAAGAGGCATACTTTTCCTTCCAGTCCTTCTGCAATGTCACTTATAAAGACATTAAAGACCAGTCCCAGTACTGAACCCTGCGGTACCCTGCTAGTAACCCTTCTTTCTCCAGCCAATTTTTTCACCAAGGCTACCACCTTGGGACCCACTCCAAGACTGGCTAACTTGTATTTTAATCTTTCATGTGGGACTGGGGATTTGGGGAATTCTGTCTGAGATCAAAGTGCAGCATTCAAGTACATTTAGTAACAAACTGTTTAATGGCACAAGGTGTGACCTTGTGGTATGTGGCAGTCCAGAGTAAACATCAGGGGTGCATGATCTGAGAGACAGTTAGGAGGGATTGTACAATCCCTAACTAGACCTAGGTGTTCTACAGAAATGTGTAAAAGATCAATTTGGGGATACATTTAGTGGGGTCCAAGAAATGCATGTACTGGCAGTGACTGGGAATACAAGAATTACCAGATGTCAACCCAGCTATTTTTTAGTAAGATAAGGCATCCCTTTTTCAGTACTCTGGTTTCCCAGGGAGGAGAGGGGTTTGTAATGTCTTTTTTATTGAAAATTAAAATTGTAATACCCTTCAGTGATTAGTATACCTTTCTGGTGTTGCAAAATTGTATTTAAAAGAGCATGGAGCACTGGTGTATCTGCACCTGGGGGAATGTACAGACTAATCAGTGTCTTCTTTGCTCATATAGTACCCTGTACCCAATGCCAGATGGCCATGTGGGTCAACATGGGATCCAATAATATAAATTATGAAATGGCCATTCAAAATCTAGACTCTGGTCAGCAAGACAGCTGATCAGAGCCAATATCTCAACACAACGGCATGCTGGTACTACAGTGACCACATCATGAATGATTTCTCCTGTCAGAAACAAACATTCTGTTTGGAAGCCATTGTTAATCCTCAAAGAAAAGAAAACATGCTAATCAACTTCGAGCTGTTTGCTGACTATCTGAATGATTCTCAGCAAGATACCACCCAACAAAATGTAAACGAAGATGAACAGCAATATACAGTCACCCTAGACATAGCAAATCAAACAAATTCAACAACTGTCAGCCATCATGTCAGCACTTCAGAAACAGCTGTCAGACTTCGAACTGACCAGAAATTAAGATAACACTGTCAAGCAAACAACCTGGGCTATCAACCAAATTAGCGACAGGCTCAGAGAAAGGAACATTCACATCAACTTCAAGACAATACAAACAGAACTAAACAGTATCCTGAGGCAATGTTACGATTCAGAAAGAAACAGCACTGGAGAAATGTATAGTGTGTTTTTATGTGTCTCTGTGAGCCGGTATAAATCTGTACTTGAATAATCCACCTCTCAGCTGAGGCTTCAACATAATGCAGGACAGAGAATTTACAAGCTCAAACCATGTTTTTGTAGGCATCCTGAAAAGACTATGAAGAAAGGGGAAAGACAAGGCATTCCATCACCCATCTATACCACCAGCTGTACTACAAAAAATGAAGAACAGTGAGTCCGCTCAACATCAACATTGTGGCAGGACTGGTATAAAAAGTCTAACTGGATGTCCAGCTTTTCTTTGCCCGCCACTGCAGAGAAGGACTCCAGTCACTGAAGCCGAACAGTTGTCAAATCCTGCAAGACAAAAATGCACTCTGATACTGCACTATGGCCTTCAATGAAGCAAATAAGAATCATACTGATCCTCATGAAGCAACCAGGTCCACAAATCAAGGTTACATGACTGAACTACCAGGAGATCCTCTCTGCCCTATAAAGTCTCTGCAGCTGCATCTAAACAAAATCCCCTAAGATGTATCCACCTTCTAATTATACCTCTGGCACATCCCAGACTCATAACCTGCCACAGAAGACATTTGGTACACCAAAGAAGTAAAGGGCAAAAACTATTTAGCCTGTATGTTGCCCCACATCTGCAGGCTAGCAAATGTACCTACCTACACCAATCACAGCTTCCACAGCATTGCCGTGCACTTTCTATATGCTGCTGGCCTCGAACTGAGACTGATAATATCTGTCACAGGACACTTCTCTGAGTCTTCTTTATGCAGTTACTCAGTTCCCATCTTGCAAGACTGCTGAATAGAGTAAGGTCAGAAATCCTTATTGGACAACTGCCAATGCAAGCAGCAAGTTTGTAGCAGCCTTCCACCACACAACAATGTCCTCAATTTTGTGACATGCCATCCACGTCAGCACTCCACTCCACTCCATTTCATGACAACGCCACTGAAGAGCTGCACAAGAGACCGCCTCCAGCAGAAACAGTACACAACTTCCTCAGTAACAGAACAAGCAACCTTAACAACATGCCTCCTGTCTTCTCATTCACCAAGCAGTCATCTTGCTTCATAGCGCAGACCTCCACAAATGATGCATCTGACATTGCTCCCACAGACCAGAGCCCTAATGTATCTCCTGTTCCAGCAACAGAAGTCGACATCAGTAAGTCTACTACATCTGCTAATTAGCAATCTACAATCCTTTTGTCCACTATATAAGCATAGGGACACTGCAAGGCAATGTGCAACTTAACGTCTACAACTATTCGTCTCACTAAAACTGATACCTAACTTAAAGTTGCAGACTAAGCCACACCGTTCTTCTGACAAGTAACATTTTAAAAATGTAACTATTGTGTTCTGAATAAATATTAACTGACTATATCGATTATTTACTAAAAGTTTTACAAGTTACATATTATATTTATTTAAAACTAAGCAATGAATTGCACCCTATGGCATCTGTTACACAGGGACTGTTTTATGTCTGTTCTGTTCTTATGCTGTAATAACAGAAAAAATATTATTAAAAGTTTTAAAAACTTGCAAGTTTCTGTCTGTCTGTTTCTTACAGTTGTGTTGCTACAGTGGCCATTTCATAATTGTATTAATGCACTCTGGGGAGGGGGCATTGTGGTGGGATTACAGCTCTTCTCAGGTGGTTATCCAACCACAAAGCCCCACCCCCCCCAATGTGCCTTATTGCTTAAACAGAGTCTGTTGGAGGAGCAGCACTGCTGTCCCCATCTCTTACCCTGCTTGTATGAAGAAGCTATAACAGGTGAGAAGCCAGTCTGTTAAGCCTGAGATGCTCCTGCAGTGATAGATATGTCTCCTGTGGCAGGATAAAACAGGGGTGGTGTTTTTTTTTTAATGGCTATCAACACCCTACATCATTTGACGGGACTGTTGTGTCCATTAATATTTTGAGAGTAGAAAAGAGTGTTCTGAGTAGACATCAAAAGTTGAGACTAGAAAAGAGAAATTCAGTCCCTGGAAAAAACATAAATTAAGATTGTTTACCCCTAAGGTAAAGCAGCAGGGCAGAGTTTTATTACTACATTATTTTCTACGATTACTTTGCCATGGGTGAGAAGAATCTTGTTACATACTTTTGTCTTGGTGGTGGACTGATCTCCTAGTACATTATACAAGAAGCTATCCTGCACAACACATAACACAAAACAGACAGTAACCTTAGGTAACAGGCTCCAGCATAAACAAGAATGCAAAAATTACATCATCTATATGGGGGGGATGCTCAACATGAGTAACCCTCCCTAACACAGAACAGTGCACTTCCAAGGTAGGACAGCAAGCTGATTGCTCTCTCAAAACAAGGTGATGCTGGGGGACAAACCCCGGGGTCCACATGCAGGAGGAAAGGTGAACTTGGACTCTATCAATTGGTACAGTGCATGGGACAAGGGGGTTAAGGCAGTGGACAAACATGAGGGGTCAGACAAAATGGAGGGCTGCTTCAAGGTAGTTTAACTAGTACTCTACCCATGGTCTGGAACATGATCTCCAATCCTCCTCTTCCATAATAATATATATCAGTGAAGGAGAAGTGGGTCAGCAGTGTCAGCCAGACATACAACCATGGTGTTTCGCCCAGTGTTTAAAGAGATGGGGATTTAAGAGATACTGTCAAGGTATAATGTAGCACAATTCTTGTCTGTAAGTACCCCAGCCATGAGGTGTACTCTAAAGCTCCACACATAGGGGAGAAGATAATCATTTAACAATCCTCAGAGGCTCTGTGAACAATAATATCTAGCCTGCCAGCTTCACCCAGCATCTCATCAGTTTACGCTGCTTCTGATGACCAGACTATACAATGAAGCTAGAAGCTGCAGACAACTAGGAGTTGGCAAATACATCCTGTGGTGGTAAAACATGGCATCAGAGGTGCCCAGAATGCTGTGCACTAGCCCCGAGTTCAAGTCAGTTCAGTGCAGCAGCTCCCTCTGTCCCCCTGGACCACTCACTAATGCTGGATGTAGTAGCAAGGCTGGCTATGACAAGAAGTTGGGGCAATGGCTAGTGGCTGCAGAAACCACACCTCTTCACATGTTGGGCCCATACAAGGATGGTGCACAAACTCAGCCAGGGGAAAACTGGCTATCGTAACAAAAAAAAAAGTTTGGTTTCTTAAATACTTGAAGATGCGGGGGGGGGGTCCTATACAAAAAAGCAGGCATTAAGTTAAACAACATTATCCTCTTGTGGTTACATATACTGTAGAAAAGATTTATTGTGTAAAATGGCATGGAATGTCCTGAGCAACAACAGGTTCAAAACAGAAAGTAAAACATTTTTCAGAGCAGTCTCCAGGTAAGATATCAGTTCTGTGAAGCATACATCAGAACAGAAATCAAAAGAGCCAGAGACGCTGCCACAGCACAATCAGCAGGATAACCACAACTTCACCCAGAATCAGTGGAGCACAGCAACTGTCCTCCCCTCTGACTCTCGCAACTCTAACAAAGAGCACCCTCCAACTGCTAACTCAAGCACACTCTCGCTTCCAGGGGCAAAGATACCTGTCATCAGATCACCTCTCCTAGTGAACTATGTCCCTGTAGCCATTGGATATTGGTCCACGCACGCTTTGGTTGACACTGGAGCAGAAATCTCAGTTATCAACAACAGTATTCTGAACAACCAAACTATTCGTCAAGTACCTAATGTCTCTTCAGTTGACCTAAAGTACATTATCACAGCAAGTACAGCTACAGTATCTATCACAGGCGTGGTCCATCTCAAGCTACACTTTGGCTTACAACAAGCTACTGTCAAGTTCTACCTCATGCCTGACCTACAACCAGCAGTGATTCTTGCCCTGGCCTTCCTCAAAGCTCACAAAGCTAACCTAGACTTTGCATCAAACAAACTGTCACTAGACCCTCAGAAGCAACTTGCAGCTTCAGAATCGGTCACTGTGCCTCCTCAAACAGAGATGGTTTTGATTGCCAAGATTCAAGGTAAACCACTTCCACAAGGTGTTGTTGGCATTATCATGGGATTTCCCCACTCTGCATTTGTCCAGTCTTCTCCCAGGAAACACCTTGTCTGCAGTTCATGGTGGCACAGTCTTTCAAAAATGCTGCAACTTCACAGATGAGCCAGTGGTCATCTCAAAAAGGTACCAACATTGGAAAGTTTGTCTGCTTGTCTACAGGGGACCAGCTCCATCTCATGCAAGAACCTCAGCCTGGTTCCTCCAACTCTAGTCCTGTCAGTACTATCACGACCACTCCAGCTTCAACAGAGTTATCCCTCAGTTAGTGGCTCTCCTCTTCAAAACTTCCATCTTCTCCAACAGAAAAACAGCAACTTTTGAAATTCCTGGAGAATTACCCAGATGTCTTTGTGGGCCCAGATAACAAGCTCAGATGCTGTGATATCCTGCAACACACCATCGACATGCAGCCCAACCAGAAACCAATCCATCAGCAAGCCTACAAAGTAAGACACAAACAGAAACAAGTCCTAGATGACATAATCAAAGACATGTTGGAACAAGACATTGCTGAAGAGTCTACAAGTCCCTGGGGTGCACCTTGTCTGCCAGTGGTAAAGAAGGACAAAGGGTATTGCTTCATGGTAGAGTACAGAAAACTCAATGCCTACATAGTGCAGGATGCTCATCCCTTACCTACAACCAAAGACGCTTTAGAGAGTCTTGGTGCAGCCAGCCCTGCTTACTTCACCACCCTAGACCAGAGTGGGTTCTACCAAGTTTCCATTGATCGAGCTTCTCATCCATACACAGCCTGGTGCTGCCACTTGGGGCTTTTTCAATTTAAACATCTGCCTATGGGACTTCGGAACAGTCCAACCACATTCCAACATGTTATGGAAGCCATACTACATTGGTTGTCTTGGAAATCTTGCCTAGTCTACCTGGACAATATTATTGTCTTAAGCAGAACCTTGCCAGAGCACCTCCAACATCCCAAAGCAGTGTTTGAACGTCTCAGACAAGACAATTTCAAGGTTCTCCCAGAGAAGTGTGGTTTTGCACAGCATCAAATCCATTATCTGGGACATGTTAGTTCTCAAGGCATCTCTCCAGACCCAGACAAGCTCTCCGCAGTCAAAGACAATCCAGAAGCTAACAATCTCAAAGACCTTCGAGCTTTCCTTGGCTTGTCTGGCTACTACTGAAAGTTCATTTGCAACTATGCCAAGATTGCAGCTCCTTTGTACACTCTCACCAAAAAGGGGATGTGACTATGCATGGACTTTTGAATGCAGAAAGGCCTTTGAAACTCTGAAAGAAAACCTAATATCGTCTCCAGTATTGGCCTACCCAATGTTCTAACAACCCTTCAAGCTCTACTCAGATGCTAGTTCCTTTGCAGTGGGTGCTGTGCTCTGTCAAAAACAAGACGGAACAGAATGAGTTGTTTCCTATTCTGGATGCTCTCTTTCTTCAGCTGAGCAGAACTGTGGCATCATAGAAAAAGAATGTCTAACCATGGTATTTGTCGTAAAGAAATTTGACTGTTACCTTTGCTACTTCTCCTTTATAGCTATCATTGTCACTCTACCCTCAGATAGTTATTCAAAATGAAGGAGCCAGTAGGCAAGTTCACCCAGTGGATCACCTTGCTGCAAAGTTACAACTTTGAAATTCAGTACAGACCAGGCTGAGTTCACTCAAATGCCAATGGGGTAAGCCAGAGATGATAACCATCTGCATCATCCTCAACAGCCGAAGAATCCTGCTTACAAGCTCTTCATTTTGACATCACGGATGTGCTTCCTGTGGACACTCCTACAGCACCTGAAGCTGCTTTGCTGCTACCAACTACTTCTACAGAACAACACAGAAATTCTCACTTACTGCAAGCAGCAGAAAAGCTTTTTACCTCCTCCATGTCTGATCTGTCCCTGGCAACTGTCAAACACAACAAAGAAGTGATCCTCAATTCACAGACATAATCACATACTTAGAGTCTGGAACTGTACCGCAATGAAAGAAGCATCATCAGGATGTACTTTTCTTTGCTTTGCCATACTTTCTCAATGACGGTGTGCTTTTCCACATTTGGACAAAGGAAGGCAAGGGCCATCGCATGGATAGAACTCATGTACAGCTAGTTGTGCCAACCTATCTAATCAATCAAGTTCTTCCCTCCACTCATGCCTCTCCACTTTCTGGAGGTCATATGGGAATCTGCAGAACTCTCACAAAGACAAGACTTCACTTCTTCTGGCCTCACATGAGCAAAAGCATTGCACAATTTGTTAAATCCTGCCAGCCCTGCTCCCAAAGAAAGCCCCCCACCAAACCAACAAAGACACACATCATTACAATGCCTGTAGCCACTGAACCATTCCAAAGTGTCAGAACAGACATTCTTAGTCCATTACCCACATGCTCTGACTCCAGCAACAAATACATCCTTGTTTGTGTGGATTACCTAAGTATTTAGAACTAATCCCTCTAAAAGACATCAAAGCCACCACAGTGACAAGTGCCTTCCTCAACACAGTAATTTGTCATCACAGTACCCCATCTTACCTGCATTTAGACAGGCACTAACTACCTTTCAACCACTGTTCAAGAAACTTGCAAATTCTCAACATCAAAAAGACTCACACAACTAGTTATCATCCACAATGCAATGGACAAAGTGGAAGAATGATGTCTACCATTCTCTATGCACTTTCTAAGTACCTGGATAAAACTCATGACACCTGGGACTGTTTTGTTCCCTTTGTGCAATTTGCCTACAATACCAGCCCTTGTGTCGGCAGTACAGAGAACACACCATTCTTTTTTGTCCATGGGTGTCACCACAAGAACTCCACTGGACAGAGATCTCTCACTGATAGAGGTTCCTAAATCAGCTTTTTCCCTTCATTATTCCTATGCTGGAACAGCTTGAACTTGCCAGATGTGTTGCAATCACCAGGTTGGGAAAGAGCAACTATGCAATGCAGAAAATGTCAGCAGCCAAGTAGCATGAGCCTTCATTCTCCATTGGGGACACTGTATATTTGTACCAACCTGTCCTAGTTCCAGGCACCACCAAGATGACCCCCAGACACTAAACAATGAAGCTGCACTTGAGCCTGCCATCCTCTCTGAAGCTGAGACCCCTTCAGACAACTTGCAACCAGTTCCTACAGATCATCCCACTCCTGGCACTCTCCAGCCGGATTCAGTTTTGCCTGATTTGCCATTTGATCTCCCCAGGACTTCTTCTCAGCCTTCCTCTTCTCAGCACTCTCTTCTACACACATCAGTGAACCAGATCGAGAAGATATTAAGGAAGAAGTACACAAACAGATCCTGGACTTACAGAGTAAAATGGTATGGATTCGACAGTTTGCAGAACTCCTGGGTTGCTTTGAATGACCTGATTCTGTCCTGTCAGAAACTGGTGCAAGTAACTCATGGCTCAATTCCCACATACCGGAAAAGTCAATGGAGGTCTTGAACTTTTGTAAGCCGGACTCAGTGGTGGTATGCCTTCCATAATTCTTGAGTTCATATGTTTTTAACTGTTCTGCAACTGTAAATTGCACTGTTATCTTGCATTTTGGGTATCATCTAGCTGCTACCCTTCCCTCTCTTCCATTTCCCCACACTTTAGCTCTTTTGGCATGACCAAGCTTCAAGTGCTATGGTGTTCCCCTTCCTCTGATTCTACTCTGACTGGTCCCCAGTGTAGTCCAGATTATTTCCTCCCCCCCTCCCTGCAGTGGAGTACTGTTTTGTTTTAATGTGCCATGCCTTGCACAGGTTGAAAAAAAATGTTTTAAATGTTATAATAGTTATTGTTTGTTTGAGTGGTGCTCACATTCACTGTCCCAGTGGTGATGTGAAGCACACATTAAGCATGGGGCTTAATGTTAGCTGCCACCCCTTTAAGAGCACTTACTGTAGAACCTGCTGGTAACAATTTGTTACACTGCCTGGCTATGTCATGTAATGCCTGTCAGTCAGAGAAATTGTCAGTCTGGGGCTACACCTCAGGAAGAGGACATATCTACTGTACAGAATAAACCTTTATTCATTACTTTTAGTGTCTGTCAGTTATTCACATGGGCCAGCAAGGTGTCCTCCTCACCAGCAGCAACTGAAGGGTCTTGCAGACCACAGAGAAGGTAATGGTCTCTTAGTGGCAGACCAAACCAAAATGCCACAGCACTGCAAGAGTCTGAAGACCAGTACTAGTGTAGTCATTATCCAGAGTTCCTAGGAGAAATAACTGGGTACACTCCAATAGGTCACCAGGCAAATCAATCTGTTACGGAGGTCTGCAAAGGGGAAAAACAGTGCAGTTGAGGGCAACAGTCATAGTGGAGGGTCTTGAAGGAGTGCAATAGGGCTTGGATGTCCTTTGGAGTAGCTTCTGAATGTGCTTTTCTGGCAAGCTGAGTGGCATCTTTCAGGACTTGTGAGGCTGCAACATCGGGGGGGTGAGACTTGGGTCGTTGAGGTTTAGCTACAGAAATCCTGCTAGCATAAAGGTCATTCTGTGTGGTTCATAGCTCAGTCTTGTGCTACGGCAGTAGAGCTGAAAGATTTAGGTTCTGCTTGGATACATAGGCCCGACCAGTAAGTAGGACAATGCCTGTAAAGTATATGCGTTATGAAATGATTAGTGCTTACATACTTCAGCATAGATATGAGCAAGTCAATGATTGTAGTACATATGAACTGGATTGTATATGCATAGTGCTTAGGTGCTTGAACTGATAAATAACAACTTGTTAGGATTTGATGTTTTGGCCTTTCTCTGTATCCCACCTTAGGAAGGATGCTTAGTCGAGCAGGATGAGACCTCCCCGTGGGATAAGAGTTTTGGAGAAGGAGGAGGTGGTAGGGGAGGATGGAGGGTGAGTGCAACTTGCTCTAAGCAGAGCGGCGGTAGCCTGATGACTTTAGTAGGATGTGGGGGAGGAGCTCCTTCCGCACAGAACTACAGGCATGTGCCTTACCATTCTGTGTCGTTCATAGCTCAGTGCTTGTGCTACATACAGTAGAGCTGAAAGATGAAGGTTATGCTTGGATACATAGGCCAGGCCAGTAAGTAGGATAATGCCTGCAAAGTATATGAGTTATGAAATGATTAGTGCTTGGATATTTCAGAACAGATATGAGCAAGTCAGTGATTGTAATACATATGAACTGGATTGTACATTCATCATGCTTAGGTGCTTGAACTGATGAATAGCAACTGGTTAGGACTTGATGTTTTGGCCTTTCTCTGTATCCCACCTTAGGATGGATGCTTAGTTGAGTAGGATGAAACCCCCGAAAAATAAATGATTGCAGGTATGATTATCTCCTCCAGCTCTGGAGAGTGTGTCCAGTAGCACACAGGAGAGGGAAAAAAAAACCTTGGGGGGAACCTCTGAGGACCCATGGCTACTGACCTACCTATCCTTCTGGGCATACTAAAGGACAGTAATCCTAAATGAGCAATATATACATATTATCGGCTAGTCCGAGACCCCCCTAGATGAAGACCAGAAGGTCAGAAACAGCAAATGGAATCCAGTACTTATTTATTTATTTATTTATTTGCTTTTGTTAACCGGGTAAGCACATTAGACAGCCAAGTGCCTATTTTCAGGTGCGACCCGGGAGATTACAAGGTACATACATGAACTTCAGGAAATACAAATGAAGGATTACATTACATAGAATTAGCACACAGGGACTTTACAAGCATTAGTACCATCAGGCAAATACAAGTGAAGAATTACTATAAAGTGACTAGAACACAGGGACAATGCAAACAGCAGTACCAAACAAGGATTACATTACAGTATTAACATTGCAGGCAGTAGGAAGAAGTACAGTGTGAATTCATCACTCCAGGCAGCAAGTTTTAAGGCTTGCAGTTAGAACAAGGAGGAGTCACAGTTGGGATAGAGTGGGCCCAGTGCAAGATAAGGGAGTGCACAATTATAGTGCTCACCCTGTTATGCCAGTAGGCCTAAGTGGTCAATTTTTATAGTTGCTGTGAGTACAGGAGGAGTATAAGCACAGATGTACTCTACCCAAGTCATAATGTTTCGGTAGCATCTCAGCTTGTTGGGGCATCACAGGCTGAGAGGGTTTGTCTAGTGCAGAGACAGGTGGTAGCCATTTTGAAAAAGCCCCAGAAGGAGGCTTTAAAGCTCTGGTGGGAGGGAGAGGAGCGAGTGCTGGATGGAAGAGAGTTCCAAACCCTGGGTGCATATGCAGCGAAGGCTCGGTCACCCATTTGTGTGCGAGTTTTTGGTACCAGGAGGGCATGGGAGCTGCTGGATCACAGGTTGTAGGAGGAAGTAGCTAGAACAAGGGTCTCAGCAAGTTTAAGAGGGGTGGCTGTTCTGACAATACTGTCTATGAAGTTGCCCACGACATAAGAGCAGTGAGTTTCTGGTGGGAGCCATTCAAGCCGGGTGTAAAGCTGACAGCGGTGAGTGAGGTGGGGGGCTGAGATCGCAAAATGGCATATGTTGTTGTACGTTGAGTCGCACTTTACTAGACTAGTTTTTACAACGTGAGCAAAGGTGATTAGTCCATAGCAAAGCATGGGTAGGAGGACTCCCCTGGCTAGAGCGAGACGGGCAGCTGGAGTGAGACAACTTTTTGCTATGTAAGTACTGACATTGAATGTCTAGCAAGCGGATGGTAGCAGATCCTGAACAAGTCCCATCGGAGATGTCGATGTTCAGGGCAAAACATTGATAGAAGGTTAGTTGGAATCCAGTTGAATGCAGAATCGATCTTGAAAGGTTGGTCCAAGGTCTGATGGGTGAGTTTATGGAAGCATAGCATCTTGAAGGAGAGGTGAGTAAGCTGGATGCAAGTTGTGAAGCTGAAGAAGGTGGAGCAAATGAACCCCTAGTCCTGAGTGAACAAAGCAGCAATTGGACATTCGGCCAAAATGCCTGGAAAACCTCCAACTGTCCAGCGAAACAATTACGGTAAGGAACAGAACCTCCATGCCCCGAGCTGGGAGATGGAGGAGTATAGTAGAAATGATCGAACCTCCAGGCCGATGATGGGTGAGGCAGGTGTAGAGTAGAAAGAGTCAAACCTCCAGGCCCTGATGCTGGGTGAGGCAGGTGTAGAGTGGAATAGTTGAACAGCCAGGCCCAGTGCTTGGCGAGGCAGGTATAGAGTAGAAATATTCGGACCTCCAGGCCCGATGCTGGGCAAGGCAAGAGCAGAGTGGAAATATTCAAACCTCCAGGCCCGATGCTGGTTGAGGCAGGTGTAGAGTAGAAATAGTGGAACCTCCAGGCCCTGATGCTGGGCGAGGCAAGTGTAGAGGAGAGCAAACCTCAGGTGGGCAGCTGAATGAGCATTAGTGTGCTGATTGTAGTGACCGTTGAGTGCAAAGACCTTGCAAGGTCAGATGCAGTACAGAGTTAGCAGAATCCCAGAGGCTGAAGCCAGGTGGAGAATAGTAGGCATGAATGCGATGATTTGCGTAAGCAAGAAGCAACGATTTTGTAAGCAAGTTTGGACCTGCACATAGGGCAGTAAACAAAATAGTAATAAGGGGACCTGCACGTAGATGTGCAGAACATGGCAATAATAATAGTCAAACCCCCATGGTCCAAGTGAAGAAGCCAGGGCAGACTTATGAGCGCAGCAAGATGGTCCTGTAGAAACATTGTGTTCCTGAAGATCAAGGATGGCAGAAGAATGTGGTAAGAGAACTGAGTCAAAGGATCAAGGGTTGGCTATGCCCAGATCTTAGAAAGTCTCATGGGACTGGAGTTAGTTGATGTCTGAGGCCAAAGCATGGAGACAGGAATAGCACTATGGAATAGAGCTCAGCTGAGAGTACTGGCAGGAAAAAATAGTAGCAGGGAATCCAGACGAACTGAACCAGCAGGGCAAGAAACATCCAATGAATTGATTGTGAATATCTTGAGATGTAGTCTTGATGTAAATCCAAAGTGGAGTGACTAAGGATATCCTTGATGAGTAGAGGCAAGTGAGTAAGCAAGGCGAGGGCTGCAGCATTCGAGGGAATAGACTGAAGGCAAGATGTCCTGACAGTGTGTACAATCCTGATGGAAAGATGGAGATGAGCAAATGAGATGGAGTGAATGCTGCTGACTGATGGAGATCTGACAAAAATGTCCAAAGGTTGAGACAGTACAAATAGGCAGGCAAGGGAGGAGCAGGAGGGTCCAGGCCAGGAAGAAGGAGACACTGCAGAGACACAGGGACAATGAAGGCAGAACAATGATGGTCCAAACACAGTCCAGATTCAGAGTGCAGGCAAACAGCAGGGAGACATCAATGAAGCAGAAGGTCCCTGGAGAGGATTCAACAAGCCGCAAGGATGGAAGAAATGAACCAGCTGATCCAGTTGGAGAAAAGCTGCATGGAGGATGCTTGCATGGAGCTGAAGCAAGTGTTCAGGGGAAGCACAAGGCTGGAGAAATGATCTTCCAGAGCCAGGAACGGAGAACCACAGGAATGTCTCAGCAGAGACCAACACCAGAGGGATGCTGGAAGCAGGATGAAGGATGCAACAGATAAGCTCAGGTGATGGTCAGCAGGAAGGATATGGAGCAGGGCACTGAACACTGTGATAAAGCGCATGGCTGGAGTGCATGGTAGGAGTCCTAAGAACAAAACAAAGTAACCAGCTAGGCCCCTATGTGGGGTAGGATGAGTGGCTAGACCATACGTAGGTCAGCTGGATGGAGGAGAAGAGAGCGGCAGCTAGGCCCCACCGAGGCTAGCAGACCACGAACCCTCACGGGGTGGGAAGGAGCAGAAGTGTGCCAGGCAAGGCCCCTGTGTGGCCAGCGGTGTACGGCCGGACCCCATGTAGGCCAGGTAGGAAGGGAGAATGAGTCAAGCTTGACCCCACGTAGGCTAAATGACCAAGACACCACCACAGAGAGCAGCTCAGCACAGCAGAGAGCTGAAAGGTATGTGACAGTTAATGCAGGATGTGCATATCCATGATCCTCCCTTTCAGTCATAAGCTATGGCTAGTGAAGGTACTTGATAAGGAGACATATGGGGTACATGCGGACATGGGTAAGCAGCAACCAGCAAAGCGACCAGAAATAGCATAACAAGGCAAGGTAAAAGTGGTGACTCAGCAAAGCATCATGGAGGACAATGACAGGTAGAGAGTGAGAACTGGACCATCCCAGAGTAGTGCAGCATAAACATACGGCCTTTAATGGGGCAAACCGGATAAGTGATCTGAACTCCCGGCATAGTACGGGTAAGGACCGAGACCATGCCTTGAGACTTGCACTGGAGACAGGAAGCCCAGGGCAGTACGGGTCTTCCGACTGCCTACAGACCCATGCAGTGCTGCACACAGGAGACAGCAATTGTATCCAAACTAGGAAAGTGTCCATGAGGTTGAAGAAGAGGCAGTATTGCTCCAGAACCATTGCAGTGCAATTGTAGTTTGAAAATAGTGCAGGAAATGCACTGAGGCCTCCTTGGAAAACAAAACTAGGAAAGTACTAAGTATGTGATGACAACTGAAACTCCTAGTTAAGGGCCTCGGGCTGAATAGATGACTAAGGTCAGATAACATGAAAATAAAGAAGTCCGTATCCATGGAATGAAGGGAAGTTTTACAATGGTGAGAGGCAAGCAGTATCTGCTGCTGGGCAGAGTTAACGTGGCTGTCTGCTGTACCATGAATGCTGAGATATTCCAGGCAGTTCAGGGTCCCATGGTGCCTCATGGAACTAATGTGCAGGCCAGTAACTAAAGTTGTAATAGGGGCATAGTCCCTACAACTGCTTAGAGAAGAACCCATTCATTTCAGAAGTCAGTACAGTGCTGTGCAGGCAGCAAGCAGAAATGCTGAGGAGAGCCTGGGATGCGTCATCCCAACCGGGATGAGGAGAGCAGGCAGTATGCATGGAAGCGGTGTTCAGGCTGCAACTGTAGGGGATCCAGAGCCTGAAGCAATTCAGTCCAGGAGAAGCCTTGAGGAGAGGACCGAGTGAGCAGTAGGAGCAGCATGGCCACACAGTCAAGGAGTGTGGGAAGCCATGGCCAAGGAGAACCCAGAGGGAGTGGAAATGAAGTGGCGGCCGAAGATAGCGAAGCCACAGTGCTGAGGCAGGCAGAAAGAAGAAACCCAAAGAAAAGGTACCACAGAACAGAGAGGGAGGGTGGGGGAACAAGAAGCAGAAACACAAGGAAAGGAAGAGAAACAGGCACAGAAAGGCAAAGGAGCACAGGGAGGGGGGCACCGAACAGAGGAAGAAGCCAGCTTCAGCACGCAGCATGGAGCACGGAGTGAGAACGGCGAATGCGACTTGCTCTAAGCAGAGCGGCGGTAGCCTGATGACTTTAGTAGGATGTGGGGGAGGAGCTCTTCCCCCCCACAGAACTACAGGCATGCGCCTTACCATTTACTGCAGATGTGATGGTACCATACAAGATCAGGCTATCAGGGTAAAAAATCTGTGGTTTTGCAGGAATGAAGATTTGAAATTAGAAGTCCTTGACTCACAGGGCTGTCAAAACCAGGCCATACTTCTTTCTTTGTTCCATAACCTATGGCATGTAATTGTAGTCAGCATAGACCCTTGCCCCTTCAAAGAACATTTTCTTTAGCTGCCATAACCTGAGCAACACTTTTCGTTCATAGCTTAGTTCTGGAATTTCATCATCAGTGATCTGGGTCTTTGCTGATTGTGTGGGGAGGTCCATGTCCAGTGCGCTCGGCATATGCCCAGGGGGAAGTCATTAGGAAGGTCAAGTTTAGAGTGAAATAATGTTTCCAGAATTTTTATTACATCAGCGCCCTCCACTTTTTACTGTATGCCATACAGCTTCATATTTATTTCTATGGGAGTGTCCCTCTAAGTCATCACACTTACTTTTGAGAGTCTGAATTCTGCATACTGCTTCTAGCAGGAGATGGCTGGAGTGATCAGCCTGGGCATCCATCTCCGAAATGGCAGTCTGCTGGTCTGAAGTTATTTTCTTTAGTTCAGCCAGTTCTGCATGTACTCCTGTGAGTTCTGCCATAGTTTCACTGCAGATTTCTCTGAGCACTGCCAAAATCATATCTAGCTTCTTCTTTTTAGGTAAACTTTCATTGACAGGGCTGGGTTGCTTTCTGCAGGCCACCATACTGAGGTAACTCCAGGTCTCACTGGTCAAGTTGTCCATCTCCCAGCCCACTGCATCCTTCGATCGATCCACCGGTAGCCTCAACAATCTCTTCCCCATAGACCAAGTAGTAGCTCTGGAGTCATTCAAAATGAGTACTGTTTGATATACTGCGATTGTGAGCTATATCTTCGAGAGGCTCTTAAGAAGGAGCTTAGAATTCTGCTCTCCATATTCGGTACTGATGTCACCAGCAGTCCCCACTTTAAGGTGCTTTATCATGACTGGCATCTGTATGACCAGGGTTGGAGATGGAGCTTGTACTCAACCAGATAAAGGGGATTGCCGGCTCACTGCTGCAACTGAAACCAGCAGCACGTTTCCTGCTGCGGCATCACAAACAAAGAAAGTCCAGTTGTCCTCATACTGAGAATGTGGGTGAATGGTCTTCTTGCTAAGCTGGAAGCCCAAGATATTCAGGAGCCAGAAATCTAATTTCTGGGCATATTTTCTAAAAACTAACACCAGAACTTTGCCACACAGGTCCTGTTTACCTTGGTTCAGGTGTTTGTTTTTTAAAAATACATAATATGTATGTATTTTCAATGTTTTTAGTTATCAGGATGGTGGCCATCATGATTGGTATTTTTTTCATGAAAAGCAAATCCTTTCCCACAACAATTAAATCATGAAAAACAGAACCTCACAGTCAGTTTTTTTTTACCGTTTGAATCACAGCGCTTTCCAAAAACCAAACTTTAAATCCATATAACTCTGGAACCGTTAAATATTTTTTTATGATACCTTTGAAAGTCACTACCTCAGTGCAAGCCTCTTGTACCCTGAAAGTCCCATGAAAAATGTCCATACCATCTAGGCTGTGCAAGAAAGAAAAAAAATGTCAAGTACAGGAAAACCAAAAAACATTTTTTTCTTTCATTTTGTGGTGATCTGTGTATCTCAAAAACTGCCCAAGATGCCATCACAAACCTTTTCACATCTTGAGACCCTGCCATACTGACTGCCCATGCCAAATCTGAGGCTATTTCACTGAATGCTGCCAAAGTAATTAAGGTGCAACAACTGGGGTTTAACATCGAATACCCTACTCAACCATAAGTATAATGGCACTATTGCACCCTATAATAGCTAGCTAGACAGACAGAGATTGAGAGATAGATAGATAGATAGATAGATAGATAGATAGATAGATAGATAGATAGACAGATCCATTTCCCCATTTAAAAAGCCATCATTTATTCCCCCATATATGATGGTAGCAAAGTACAGTAATATGACCCTAACTAGATGTCTATAAGGATTTATGACCCTCGTTAGCTGCCTACTATGATTTATGACATCAACTAGCTACCAATTAGGGTATTATTAGAGGTGTGTGAAAGTTGTCATTTCCGCTTTAGTGGAACTTTTGCTGAATTTGGCAACTTTTGTGGAAGTTCTCAAGCTTCTGCCTGTGGCAGATCGGAAAACTTTTGCATGCCTAGGACAAAATTTTACCCTGTTCTGCTCCACCCCACCCGACGACAATGAACATGTTAATAACACCTACCACCACAACTAGTGGTCCCTCCCCACCGATCACCAGCCAGCCCAACCTGTATTTAAAAAAACCTGGTGGCTGGGGTCCCTCCCCCCACCCGATCACCTGCCAGCCTGACCTGTGTTTAGAAAAAACAACCCTGTTGGCTAGCAGTTCCTCACCCCACATGATCACCCACCCATGTCCAGAAGTAGGTAGTCAATAGTCATCATCAGAGATGTAACCCCCATCCCTATCCCTGATATAGTAAAACAAATTTTTACCCTGGTGGTCTAATGAACCCCCCTCCAAGTCCCTCCCTATCCCTGATCCCCAGTATGCAGTGTTTTTAAGTTATTCCCAGGTGGTATAGGGGCCCACCCACTCCACCACCACAGCAGATAGTGTCCCATCCTGCTCCCCATCCTAAAATGGAGCTTGTGACTGGCACAGCCCTCCACTCTCCTCCACAGCCAGCAGCCCACTGAGATCATGATGTCAATGAATGAGTGTGTGCATGCACTCATTCATTGATATCTGAGTGGGCTGCCAGCTGTGGAAGAGAGCAGAGGGCTGTGTCAGTCGCCTGCTCCATTTTGGGATGGGGGAGCGGGGTGACACTACCTGCTGGGTGGATGGGTGGGGGCCACCAGGCCACCATGGATAACTTAAAAAACTACATATGGGGATCAGGATAGGAGGGGTTCACTAGACCACCAGGGCAAAACATATTTTAACTATATGGGGGATAGGGATAGGGGGTTACATCACTGATGATGACAATTGACTACCAAGTTCTGGACATGTACAGGTGATTGGGTGGGAGGAAGGGTCTGCTAACCGCTAACCACCAGGGTTGCTTTTTTAAATACAGGTTGTGCTGGCAGGTCATCGGGTTGGAGGAGGTACCGCTAGCTACCAGGGTTGTTTTTTTTTTTAAATACAGGTTGAACTGGCGAGTTTGGGGAGAGGGACCTCTAGTCACCACGGTTGCTTTTTTTTAAAATACAGGTGGGGCCGGTGGGTAATTGGGTGGGGGAAGGGACTGCTAGTCACCAGGGATTCATTTTATTTATTTCAGCATTGGGGGGTGTAGGGCAGGTGGAATTTACGAGAAAGTTCGGAAATGGATTTACGAACTTTCACAGAGGCGAAAGTCAGACTTTTGCTTAAATTCCACCTGCAGAACTTTATTTTCACACACTTCTAAGTATTGTGACCTCAACTAGCAGCCAAATAGGATATTATGTCTTATATTGGCTGCCAATTAAGGTATTATAACCCCAAGTCACTAATTACACTGAATTAAAGTATCATGAACACATGAAGAAGACATTAATATCCAATACACACTCACCAAGCAATGCTATCCTTCAAAACTAACACTAATACATTATGGAAACAAATACAGTAGGACCCTGCAAATGGTAGCAAAGTGTGGAATACTAGGAAATAATACCATTGAGGAGTTGAACAAGCCATAAAGCCATAACCAAACTTTGCTGTCATGTATTCTTTCTCGCTATCTATCTATCTATCTATCTATCTATCTATCTATCTATCTATCTATCTATCTATCTATCATTGCAAAAAACTTCATTAATGCATCAGATAGGGAGGAGGATGGGGGTCTTGGGGGGTTAGAGATTCAACCCTAACATCTAATTTCCCCACTTTTGTCACTTTAACCCCAATTGATGCATTAACAAAGTTTTTTGCACTGAATTTCCTTACTTTTTGAAAAAGTGTAATATGACCATTAAAATGTATGTGTTGGTCGGAACAAGGGGCCCCCACCAAGCTGCCCATTTGTGCATAATGATATGTATCTGTAGAGCCCGAGCTCCCACTTACATAACTACAGAGCCATACAGCAGCCCTATAGGGCAAGGAACACTTGTAACACTAATTTGCCAATATCTCAGCAACTGTAGCAGGTATGAAAAAATTCAAGTGCCATTGTTATCATGACAGCAAAGCCTCCACAGGAGACAAGTCGACTAAATTCATATCTTGCATCGTTTCTGAGATACAGGCACCAAAGGTCGCTGTGGGCACAGCAATGTTACTCTATGGGAAAAATCTCAACTTTGTAATGGCATATCTATGGAACCAATAATATTTTGTACATTTAAACAGCATAAGTCACATCTCTGGGACACCCCCTTTATACCTTGCAAATTTTAAGCCAAAAGACCAAACTGTTTATTTACAGTGCACTGGTAAAGTTTTTAATTTCCTAGTTGGTGAGGAGGCAATAGCCCCGTTCGAAAGGTTAATCCCCATTCATGAGCTGTCAAAATCCCTGTTCATGAAGAATCCTTGATGGTCAGAATTCAGCCAACTGGTCTGGAAGTCATGATCAAGGATTTTGTCAGCTCACAAAATGGGATTGGCTTGCGAAAGGGGATTTTGACAGTTAAAAGGATTTTGTCAGCTCATGAATGAGAATTAAAACAACCCCCTTTGTGAGCTGACAAAATCCCCTCAAGAAATCATCCTTTCACAAGGTGTCAAAATCCCCATTCGCGGAGCCAATCCTCATTCGTAAGAAGGCCATCTTGTTGTGAAATGATGATCAAGGATTTTTGTCAGCTTGAGAAATGGGATTGGCTCACAAAATGGAATTCTGACACCTCGCGAAAGGGTATTTTGTCAACTCACGAAAGGGGATTCAAAAACCCAATCCCCTTTTGTAAGCTGACAAAATCCCCTTTCACCAGTCGATTAGCTTTTGAAAGCTGTCAGAATCCTCATTCATGAACTGATCCTTGTTAGAGAGATAGGGCCATCTGGTCCCTTAGTCACGATCAAGGATTTTGCTACCTCACAAAAGGGGATCAGCTTGCAAATGGGGATTTTGTCACCTCGTGAATGAGGATCAGAAGTGAGTCACAAATGAAGAATTTTAAAATCTAAAATGCCCATTTATTGGCCAAAACAAAGAAAACCAAAGGCATGGGTTTGTAGAGGGCATCACCCTGAACATAACCCATGCCTCATTTGTAAAAGAAGGCAGCCAAGGGGCAAGCTACAACATTTTGTTTGGGGTAAAAAATGAAAACAAGATGGTGGCGAATGAGGAATTTTTCCTCACGAATGGGGGATTTTATAAATCCCCTTTCCGAGGTGACAAAATCCTTGATAGCGAGCACAATCCCCTTTCGTAAAACATGCATATAAACCTTGGAGTGAATTGAGCATGCTCAGAACCCAAACATTCAAAATTAAATAACTTTGGATTGATTAATATTTCTTCACCAAACCAGCACTGGATTGTTTTTGTCCACACCTCTTTGTACCCTGAAACATTTAGGCCAAAATATCAGACAGTGTGGCTGCAGTGCAATAGGCAAAAATCAGCAAAAAAGTGCCAAAGAAACTGCACGAAAACCACAAATCTGACCAAAACATAACGCGGTAAATTAAGAGATTTACCACATGAGACCGCCTATTCCAAATTTTGTTCAAATCCATTGAATGGTTGCAAAGTTATTAAGGTGCATAATTTGGGGTTTAACATTAACTGCTTACTCAACCCTAACTATACTGGCGCAACTGCCAGTATAACATATATATATATATATATATATATATATATATTATACTTATATATTTAGGGGCATGTTAGCACCCCTATAGTTAGGATTGAGAAGCATGTTTAATGTTAAACCTCAGATTTTGCACTCTAATAACTTTGCAACTGATCAATGGTTTTGCACAAAACTTGGCATGCTCTGTCCTGTGGGGTAGATCTCGTGATGTGGCAAGTTTTGTTCAGGTTGGATGTGTGGATTCTGAGACATGAACAGTTGAAAAAGTCATAAAGTCACCAAGTTTTGCAGTTTATTCCTCATTACCTTGTGTCCAGATGGTTTGGAGTTTTTGTGTGAATTTTTTTAATGGTGGAGCCAGCTTGGGTAACAGAACAGGCATGCTTAGATTTGTGTAAAAATATTAATCTGTTCTGTGGGGCAAAGTTATTACATTTTTCATTTCCCATTATTTTCAATAGAAAATGACATCCTGGAGAGAGACCACCACATCTAGTTGGTTGATTGGGACCCCTTAGGTGAAATCTGCACCTCGGTGTTAGAGATATGGCCCAGAAATGTGTTTTATTTCCTGTTAGTAAACCTTCTTCATGACTGTGATACGAAAATAGAATCTTTTTTCATATCACGAGTATCAAAAAAGGATCCTTTTTTTGTCACTTGCATCCTTGCTAACTCACCATTCCATAGTGTAGTGTCCCACCCCTGTCCCAATCCCCAATTGCTGTGCTGTAAATAAAAAAGACTCCTTTTCCATATTGTAGTGTCCCACCTCCACCCCAATCCCCAATCGCCCTGCTGTAATAAAAAAAACCTTTTCCATAATGTAGTGTCCCCCACCACCTGATCATTGATTGCCCTGCTATAATAAAAAAAAACTTTTCTATAGTGTAGTGTCCTACCCAATCACCATGCTGTAATAAACAAAAACCCTTGTTCATAGTGGTGTCTCATCTCCCACCCTGATCCCCGATCATAGTGCTGTAATAAAAAAACATTTTCCATAGTGTGGTGTCCCACCCCATGCCCTGATCCCTGTACTGTAATAAAATAAACCCCTTTTGCATAGTGTAGTGTCCCAACCCCCACCCTGATCCTGGATCACGTTGCAGTATTATAAATAACCTTTTCCATAGTGTAGTGTCCCACCCCTGATCCCCGATTGTCATGCTGGTCAGTGGCTGCCCTCTTCTATATTAAAAATTACCTGAAACAAAGAAAACTGTTCCTCAATGTCTTTTTTTCCTAATCCTGAAAAAAAGAAAATTGTCCCTAGTCATATCCCCATCCCCTTCCCCATCATGACCCTCTCGCTTAAGCACCCACCACCCCACTTTCCCTATATTTACCACTGTATGTTGTAGGATGTCATCTTCTGTGGACCAGGACACATCTGCACTCTTCAAAGCTGAACCAATTTGAGGAATAAAGGTAAGTGCCCTATAATGTATTTCAAAGGCATTTTGAACTTATGTTCTTAACTTTGCCATTTTTAGGCTTTTGTTTTCACCAAATTTTCAGCATGGGCTTTTTGGGACCCCACCTCATGAACACTGTCACTGTTGTTTCATTAATCTGGCACAGAAGTTGATTTTGCAGTCGCTGCACAAAATCACCTTTTCGGGACTGATTTATGAAATGACAGTGTCAGTGTTCATAAGGTGGGGTCCCAAAAAGCCCATGTTGAAAATTTAGTGAAAAACTTCCTAAAAATGGTTGAGTTACATGCATGCATAACTGGTAATTTCCAATATTTTGAATTCAGATTTTCAACATAGGCATTTGTTCACTCCACCTCATGAACAGTTGTCATTTTTCACATCCTGTCTGAAATGTGCTTTCACACCGGTAGTGTGGAATGGCATTTTAGCATGGATTAGAAAATGTTCACCTAAGGGGTTTATCAGCTAGGGTTATAAGAAGACTGTTGAAAATTTGGGGTCAAAATATAAAAAAATGGCAAAGTTATGATCATTCATTGTAATTGTGCTACGCCCAATCATAACTTTTGAAATTTAAAATATTTGTTACCCTGAATTTTCAACATAGCATTCTTATTATCCAACTTCATGCCTGTCATAGTTATCATTTTTCAAATCCTGTCCAAAATGTGTTTTTGCACCTATGGTACAGAATGGTGTTACAGTTGTGCAGAATTAAGTTTTGGTGGATATCTGAACAATTCCTATAACAGGTAATACTTGATACATGAGGTAGGGTAATAAGAAGGCTATGCTGACAATTTGGTCACTGTTATCCTATAAATGGAAGAGCAGGGCCCAGAGGACCCTGTGCTTCCACAGGTACATATACTGTATATACACATCTATGGAGGGATGGGAATGCAGGGTCCAAAGGACTTGTGCTCCCACAGTAAAATAAGGATACTATTGTACTATCTGAAAAAGTAAGGAAATAAATTGCAAAAAACGGTGTTACTGCATCAGTTAAGGTTAACATGACAAAAGTAGGGAAATATGGAGTTAGGGTTTCCAGCCCTAACACCCCCCCCACCCTGCATAGACCAAGAAGTGTCAGGGGAAGCATTGGGGTTGCCAGCCCTAACGCTCACCTCATTCCTTTAGAAACTAAGCTGGGTGGGTACAGTATAGGAGAATGAGGTGAGTGTTATGGCTGACAACCCCAATGACACCACCCCCATGCCTCTTGGTCTGTGCAGCGTGAGGTGGGTGGGGTGTTAGGGTTGGAAACCCTAACACCATAGTTCCCTACTTTTGTCGCTTTATCCCTAACTGATGCATTGACGCCATTTTTTGCAATTTGTTATAAGGGTGCGGTAGTGCCCTTATAGTTAGGTTAGGTGCAGCACTTCAATGTTAAATCTCAATTTTTGCACCTTAATAACTTCGGCAGTTTTTGACAAAATAGCCCAAAAATTGGGACGTTCTGTCATTTTTTCAGTGTTGCAAGATCTGGAAAGTTTTGTGATGGCAGCTTGTACAGTTTTTGACATATAAAGTGGTTAAAAAAGGAAGAAATTACATTTTTTCCCATAGGATAACATGTTTTTTTGTTGTTGTCATCTACAGCCCACACAGAATGAAAGTTTTCTCTGAAATTTTTACAAATGATGGGGTGTGTGCCAAGGATGTGCCTTTGGATCGTTTGATGTGAAAATGTATTAAAATGTTTGAATTAAAATTATTTTTGTGATAGCTGCAAGACAGGCTGTTAGAATGGTAAATAACATTTTACTGTTCTAACTTTAATGCTTGAACAGTAAATTGCCACTTATTGTTTGAACGTTACTGTTCAAATGGTAAATAACCATTTGTCATTTCTTAACAAAAAAAGGTTTGAAATTTTGGACTGAGATTTTCAGGGTGCAAAGTGCTTGCCCCACAGATGTGCCTTTTAGTGGTTTGGTGGGAAAATATTACTATGCCACATAGTTGTAAGACTGAAGTTTTGGCACATCCCATAGGATAGCACTGTAATGGTTGGGGTACCTTTCGGCATCTATATCTCAAACACTTTGAGATACAGACTCGCTGTGACTTGCACCTTTAGGTGTACTAAGTTGCTTTGCATGTTTTCAGGCCTTGTTTGAAACTGTTGGTGAAAAGTAACAAATGGGGCTAAGGTGACTGATTCCGTGGCATGCATTTTCAATGTGTCTGAAGTACTGCTTTGAAGGGCCTTGTGCTCCCACCACTCACTGTGTACTGATGGGAGGGCAGAGCTCAGAGATACCTGTGCTGCCACATAAAAATGAGGGGCAATTGCAATAGACTTGGATGGGAGTGGTCCTGTGCTCCCACTGCACACAATGGACTGATGGGAGCACAGGGCCCTCAGGCATGTATGGGGGCCCTGTGCTCCAACCACTCACTATGAACTGATGGGAGAACATGGCATGGAGGGCACTGCACTACCACACAGAAATGAGGGACACTTACAATACACATGGATGAGAACACAGGGCCCTGATGGCCCTGTGCTCCTACCACTCACTATGGACTGAAAGGAGTACAGGATCCAGATGGCACTGCACTCCCACATGGAAATGATGGACAATTACAATATGCATACACTGGAGCTATGGACTGATGGGAGCACAGGGCCCCGGAGGGCTGTGTGCTGCCACATGGACATGAGGGACAATTACAATATGCATGCATGGAAGCACAGGGCTTGGAGGGCCCTCTGCTCCCACATGGACATATGGATACCATTACTGAGTGATGGCAGTGCAGGGTCTTGAGGGTCCTGTGCTCCCACAGGGAAAGGTGGGTCAATTACAATCTATGTACACTTATGAAAACATGGGAATAAGTAAATAAGGCTATGATTATACTTTCTCAAAAAGTAAGGCAATTCATTGCAAAAAACTACATTAATGCATCACCACAAAAGTAGTACATCAGTGCTAGTGCATATGTGTCATCTGGAAACAGTTGTAGGTTGTTTGCCTTACCCGATGATAGCTGTCTGTGCTTGCTTCTATGGTCTTGTCCTTTTGCTGCTTGGGGTGTGGGGGTGGTGAGTTAGGGTTTATATATATATATATATATATATATATAGTAACACCAGTAGTGCTACCATGAATTAGGTTGAGCCATTTCTATGTTTAAACACCAAGTTTTGCACCTTAATAACTTTGCAACTGTTTGATGGATTTGGCTGAAATTTGGAATACCTGATCAAGAACCAGAGGCCTTGGGATCTGCCAAGTTTTATACTGGTCAGATACGCGGCTGCGGAGTTATTAAGCGTGATCTGCACGCGCATTTACGCCTTTTCTGGAATTCTATGGTTGTGCGTACAGGTCGCACGGTTTGCACGACCGGCCCAAAATCTTCAGGGAAAGTGTGGCTGGGGTCCCTGATGTGCCTTTCAAAGATTTGGTGAAAAAATATTAAACAGTTCAAAAGTTATTCAAAAAACAATTTCCCATTATAAGTCAATGGGAAAAGTTAACAAAAAGTTCGACAGTGTCGCAAATGCATTTTTACTTTCGCAAATGGGCCTGTTACTTTCGCAAATTGGCCATTTTGTTTTCAGTTGGTGATCAGAAAAATGCTTGGCATTTAAATTTGGGTCCTCTAGCAACCTAATTCTTTTTGTATTCACCTAGTCGGACCCTGAGGATGCTAGCCATGTCTTTATTTTGGGGTAAAACACCCCAGAAATATGTTTTTCAAATTTCTGGAAAAAGTACTTTCGCAAAGTACTTTCATGCTCACGATAGTGTCGCAAATCTTTGCGAAAGCTTTCACAAATTGCGACAGTAGTTTTCTAGTCTGTGGGAAAATGACAGGAATTCTTCGGCACTGTGCTGCAAAAGAACAGTTGGGAGTTTTGGGCTGCAATTTGGAGGGAATGCAGCCAACATCTCACAGATGTGCCTTTCTGTGTTTTGGTGAAAAAACATTACACGGCGGCAAAGTTACAGCACTCCAAAGTTGACGTTTTTTCCCATAGGATAACATTACGGCGCCCAACGCATTACAGGAATCGTTTGGCACCCTGCTGCAAAAAATGGTTTGGTCTTTTTTCCTGAAATTTGGAAGGAAGACAGCCAACAGCCCACAGATGTGCCTTTCAGTGGTTTGGTGAACAAATATTACAGGGAGGCAAAGTTATGGCACTCCGAACTTCTCTTTTTTTCCCATAGGATAACATTACGGCGTTCGCCGCCTTTCAGGGCCCGTATCTCGGAAACGGTGTGAGATACAGACTTTTTGTTGGAAAATTACTTAGCCCCCTCATGGGGGCTAAGTATAAAATTAGCCAGGACAGTTGTAAATCATATGACTTTTAAATTTTTTTACTACGTCGGACGGTTCCTGAGATATAACCTATTTAATATTCCAAGTCCTCATTTTCTGCCCCGATACCCATTATTATGCATGCATTCTTTGTACTCACTGTCTTTCTCTATGCAGGTTTTGAGGAAAACCAGCCTGTGCACTGACATTACTGTTACTGTTGCCCTTTCCGCTTGCGGTTCCGTACCCGTTTCACTTACCATTGACGTCTGCACCACCACATGCATTATCCTTTGCATTTTCATTTGCGCTTGCGTTTCTGTTATTTTTTGCCATTTGTGTCTACAGTACTGTTTCTCTTTCTGTTTCACTTTGCATCACCATGCCCATTGACATTTCCGTTTGCAGGCACCATGTTACTATGTGACAACACATCATGTGGTAGACCGTTCCCGTCTATGCCACCGTGTGCGTTACCCTTTCTGTTCTCATTCGCACTTGTGTTACCATGTGTGCCACTGTTAGCACTTCTGTTTGCGTTGCTGTTCCTATTACTATGCCACAAGACATCATGTGGCGGAAGAAGGGTCCCGAGCTCCCGCCGCTGCATTACATTCACTATTTCTCGTTATCATCCTCAAAAAGAAGGGAAATTAGAGGCAAAAAAATCCGTTTAATGCATTAGTTAGGGTTGTTCCACAGCGACAAAAGTGAGGAAATTCACTGTTAGGGTTGAAAACCCTAACTCCGAATTCACCCCCCCCCCAGCACCACACACACACAGACACACACACACACACACATATGCAAGTATGGGGGAGGACCAAGTCAACACAACCAATGACAGACATCCAGCAGCAGGTGACAGAAATAACAAACAATTATCTAAATCTACTACGAGACATCCCCACCCACCTGACCAGGTACTGCATGCTCAGTGGAGATCAACAGCAAAACTTAGGCCATGTACACCAAACGTACACATCCCTGATTGCAGCTGCACACAACATACCACACTTAGTAGTTGCATGGCCTTACCTAACGATGCCCCACACCACACCACAACTGGTACTGTGCCGTTAGTCAATATAAATGCTAAAGGTGCATGATCACAGTTGTAGAAAGCTTTTAACACTAGTGAGTATACATTAATTAAGAGAAGTACATAAATTAACTACAAGACACTAGCATGCTCAAGATAAAAGTAGTGTTACATTTAGTATGTGATTTTCATAGTAGTACATTTACTGCAACTGTTTACTGAAGATAGAGAGGCTGATGTAAACGTATGGAAAAGCATTGCCTGTTCAATGCTGTGAAATTCGTACTGCCAGTATCAGATGCATTCTTACTGTTGAAGCTGTACTGCTAATGTACATGCATAGACCTTCAGTGTGTTTCAATACTAAAGATGCAGTAAGTATTCTTTGTAAGAAACAATGTAATTGCATGGATCAGGCCAAGCAACTTCTAAATATCATAGGACTACTGAGCCAACAATGACGTACCTGTATCGGAGATGTCTATAGGATAGATTTTCCTGTAGGCACTTACTCAGTATGTTGTACCTGATAAAGACAATCTCATTGCATCTGTGATGACTAACTTATTCAAATAGTGATACATTTACTATTGTTGCAATGAGTGATCTATGCTACTTATGGACACAGCATCATTTTTTTAACAGTTGTTTCATACTCAGGCTGTATACGCAGTGTTTGGGTTTGCCACACTTCTGCCACTGATGCTATCAAAGTGATAACTATGTCAATTGTGGTACAATAGCAATCAAGTAGGTATAGTGTAGATATAAACAGAATGTCTTTTAGTATTGATTTAACTCTCAATGGGATAAGTGTACTAGGACAGCAAGGGTTATTCTCTATCACTGACTCTGTCAGTTATAACCACACTAAGGTTTCGATGACTGTAATGATCAAGTTACACTGTTCATCTTCATGAGTTCATATTCACAGCCATTCTCCAGTAAGTAGACAAAGTATGGTGTAACTGGGTGTGACACTGTGTTGCAAAACTCCTGCAGTGCCTAGCAGAGGAGAGTATCTAGTCATAAAGACAATTAAGCAATAAGGCATGACCAGCGGTTGTATTAAATGGTCTGTTAATCACCATGTAGGGTTTAATGTTGAATGAGGCATAGCCGAGTGCCACATGTCACTAGACAGTGATAAACTGACCATTAACATAATACCTGGGAGTGGCTTATTGCTATCATAATAAAACTGTTTTTTAAACAACATTAAAGCATGTTCATCATATGGTTAGGCTCTACATGTATGTTAATAAAAACTAAACATAAGGCTGTTACAATGTTTACAATCAATTAGAAAGCTGCATTTCTCAAACCCTTGTTATAATCAGAAATATTATACCTGTACAACTCCTTGGTTTTGCTCAACTCTATTGCTCAGGTGGCCCATCACATGTGGTGTCGTCTGGTGTGGGGCATCGGTAGGTAAGGCCATGCAACTACTAAGTGTGGTACGTTGTGTGCAGCTGCAATCAAGGATGTGTACATTTGATGTACATGGCCTCAGTTTTGCTGTTGATCTCCACTGAGCATGCAGTACCTGGTCAGGTGGGTGGGGATGTCTCGTAGTACATTTAGACAACTGTTTATTATTTCTGTCACCTGCTGCTGGATGTCTGTCATTGGTTGTGTTGACTTGGTCCTCCCCCATACTTGCATGTGTGTGTGTGGTGCTGGGGGGGGGGGTGAATTCGGAGTTAGGGTTTTCAACCCTAACAGTGAATTTCCTCACTTTTGTTGCTGTGGAACAACCCTAACTAATGCATTAAACTGAGTTTTTTGCCTCTAATATTTATATATACTGGTTCTACAAATAGTAAATGATTCAGAGATGTCTAAGTTTCTTGTTTCACTTACTCTTCCAGTGAGGTGAGCCTATAAAAGGATAAGTCTATAAACTGTTTCTTAAATGCACTTACAATATTAACAGGTTTAGTGTTCAGTTTTCCATCTATTAAGATTTCACAATTTTCTGATCGCCCTTCAGTGCCTAGGATATTTTTTAGCGGACTCCAGAAATGTCAGGGGCCCATTAAATTAAATTACAACTTCTGCTTACAGTATTCACTATTTTTTTTCTAACACCATCCTTACCAATATGTCTAAACTCACAATATTTATTAAAATATGCAATGTCATAGATGTATGTAAACATACTCCAATATGTGTCCTTATTTTTTGTGAAGTGTAACAAATTTCCTGTTGGCCAATTAGTACAGTTCCCTTTCAGCCTATGCCTGGTGATAGGTGCATCTTGTTTTTTTTAAATAAATATAGACAAAACAAACAAAAGTGTGATCAACACAATTTAAACTAAACATCGGTGACCAATTTTCACCAAATCACGTAAAAAAGAAGTTTCATAACATTTTACATAATTATGAAACGTTATTATCCTAGGCTCTTATTTTATTGGTTTAGCTCAACAACCATTGTATATAGGACAGTAATCACTAGTATTATCTGCAAGAGTATCTACATCAATATTATGGTAAGGCCTGATTGTGAGACACCAGTCCAAAATGGTGTGAATTATACTTTTTAGATTAAACCTTGTTGGACAAGTAATCAATTGAGAGAAATGCAATTAAGCAATAACAGTTTCCAATTGATTTTTGTTTTGCAGATATCCAGTTTTTATTAGTGTCTCCCAAAACAACTGTTCATGTGTGCATAAATGATTTCAGTGCCATATTAATAAAATCCTCTAATCCATTGGCACCATATTGTGGAGGTATATATAAACAACAAAAGCTATATTTTCTAGCATCTCCAGGTATAAAAGTAAGCAACACCCACTCACAGAATGGATTAGCACTGGATGAGTGATTTATGTCACTAATTTTAAATGGTCTCTTTAGTAAATTAGTACCCTCCTCGTTCATTAGTCTATCAGTGATTTAAAAAGTTATAACTCTTAAACTGATGCATAAATGAAATGCACAGTGGCTTGACTCAAAATATCAACTCATCTTTACTAGTGAAGGGAGCAAGACTTTCATAGCTCACTCATGGCTTTGCCACTCATGAGTAATGTTCTTGCCCCCTCATACTTGCCAATAAATTGTACATTTTGAGTCAAGCCAATGTGTAGGGCCAGCGCCTGTGCAGCATGAGATGCACATGTACAGTGTAAGGCAACTATACCTCCTTCTGGCTTAAGAAGTGCAGGCCCCTGTGGGGCATGCACTTTTGAAGTCACAGATAGAAATTCATGACACCCATATTACAACACTTCTGTCTGCAGAATCACAGGCTCCTGTGGGACCAGTTCTATGCCAGACACAGGTACATATACACAAGGCTCACAAATCAACTTCTGGCTGGAGATACAAATTTTTGGTACCCAACTTACAACACTACTTTAGTCTGCAGAGGTGCTGGTTTTATATCCCTTCTGTCTGAAACTATGTACACATATTTCTCCTGAGACATGTGTCAGTCATAATGAAAAAATATTTACAATCCAAAACTTGTATACCTGCTCTTCTAGCAATGTAGTATACATGATACAATACATAAAATGTAAGGAAGGCTGCTATATTGGTGAAACCGGACAGTTACTCAAAACAAGAATGAATCACCACAGATTTACAGTTACCCATAAAAATGAAAATATGCCAGTAGGGGAACATTTTTCTAGACCTCATCACTCCACCAGTGATTTTACTGTCAGAGTGTTGAAAGGGAACTTCAAAAACAGCCAGGATCAGCAAACATTTGAAATAAAAATGATATAATATTTTGACACTAAAGAAAAAGGATGTAATAAAAATGTTGTTTTTTTAATACACTACCAGTGATTATGCTTAAAGCAGTGCTTCAGAGTTTCATTTTAAACCCTCACATCAGCACCCTCTGGCTCTTTTAACAGGTACCTTCTTAAGACAATGGAATGTATTTTCTTTCTGTCTTGACTTTTTAGAAATTTTAATTAATGGTCCAGAGTCAGAATAAAATTAGGCAGCCCTTTGATCTTACAAGCTGATCTCTTCAACAGACACACTCCAGTGAAAATTAGTCTTCCTGTTTGTAAGAGGTGCAAATTGACTGCAATGCTTTGATCTATAAATTACTAGTCTAGGCTTTGAATCCCCATCCAACCTTTACATCTGTCATACTGCTCAGTTGTTTTCACTTTGACCTGAGGAAGAGTTTTATCTCTCCAAAGCTAGTCTTAAAAATAATTTTTAGTCCAATAAAAGGTATCACCTGCAACATATATGTTGATTTTTTTTTCTCCTCTACATTATTGACTGGACTAACATGGCTACCTCATTTCTTTTTCTACAAACATGGAGGATACCACATTTAGCCGTAAAAAGTGGAAACTGAGCATGCTGACAAAGAAGGAAACCGAACTCAATAGTGACAAATTCTTCCTCTCAACCTGCAAGAAAAGGAATATTACTCAAAGAGGTCTTTTCATCAACAACCCACTGGCCACTACACACAACTCAAGGTATGCACAACGACTCTGCAAGCATACCAGCGAAAGACTGCAAAATGGACTTATACACCAACTGTACAGAAAAAAGAAAATGATAAAATCACAAACTAGCCTAATACTTCAAAACCTAAAACAGCAAAATAGAACAGAAGAATTAGAAAAGGAACTCCAGTGCCTCTACATCAGAGAATGAGCTGCAATTAAAAGGAAACAAAGGAAACTACAGATTCTCCTTCAGAAGTAGCATGATGGTGTCATGTCTCACAATGACAGTGACATAGAAACTGAGGACCTTACCTTCCCATGGACTACTTCCAGTACAACACAGACTACAGAGCAGCCCTGCTCACAGTGCACACAACAATCAGCATCAGCGGGAACCTTAGACATTCAGCCTCTTGGAATTAAAACTATACAGCACACAGAAGACCCTACCTTGCCACACACCAGTTTTCAAATGGAAGTGAATATACACTCCAGATATGGGTCCACAATGAACACTGAATCAGACCTCACTAGGACTGACAATTGGATGATCATATCCAATGGAATAATTAACCTTTGAAGCCATCAGCTATCACAGCCAGAAATGTCAGTTCTCTCTAAAGGTCTGACATTCTGTCCCTCTTCAAAACTTGATGAAATATAACTGTACTCAGACCTAGAGGAATTCTCTCTGGTCTGAGGCAGGAGGCTGCCAGTCTCCAGGCTGACCTGGCTAGGATTTGTGAAACCTCTTCCCCCACCCAGGGACCACCAGGGCCAATGCCACTACCTCAGAGGTTGCCAAGAAAGAGGAGAGGCTGGACCAGGGTGGGCTCAGGGAGGGAGATGGTGGTGGAACAGAGTTGTATCCCTCCAGCTGTACCTCTCCACAATTCATTCGCTCTTCTGGTGGATAGATGGTCCCTCTATGGAGGCACCTGCAGTAGAGAACAAGGAGGATGCTGGGAACCTTCACAAAGGAGACCCACAGGAGGGTGGCATGGGACCTCACAGGGGAAGGAAACAACTCCTGGTGGGGGACTTAATCATTGGGGATAGAAATGGGGAGAGGGAGGTAAGGTGCCTGCCTGGTGGCAAGGCTTGGAGGGACAGGAAGTGAATACTCAGGATTGTGGGAACAGCTGCACTAGGGAGGGAGCTGGATGTCATTGTCCACCTAGGGACAAATGAACTGGCTAGGAATGGTATCAGAGCAGTGCAAGAGGAGTTTGTAGAGTTGGGGAGGGGCCTTAGACAAGCAGCATGTATGGTAACCTTCTCGGAGGTGCTGCCTGTCTATGGCAAGGGTGATGCTAGGGTACTCCTCACCAGGGAATTCAATGAATGGTTGAAAAACTGGTGTGGAGCTCAGGGTTTTGGCTTCATTGGGGACTGGGGAGCCACCTGGAGGGATGCAGACTTATACTGGTGTGATGGTCTGCATCTGTCTGGGGAATCAGAATCCTAGGTGAGAGGTTTAAATGCTTCATTGGCAAGCATTTAAACTAGCCAAGGGGGAAGGCACTGAAAAGGAGCAGGGAAATCCCAGCCACCCCCTACAAAACACGATAATTAGTGAGGTAAACACCAAGGTAGAGAAGTCATTAGGGAGCAGGACAGAGATAAATGTAAAAAAAGGCAAAGGCAGTAAGGACAGGAAGGGGGCTAAAAGTGGTAAGGCCATCAAAAAGTGGAGGGTGATGAGTACCAATGCCCGTAGTCTGTGTAACAAGCTCCCTGAACTAGTGACCTTGATGGAAGTGGGTTGCCTGGATATTGTGGCAGTCACAGAAACATGGTACACAGAGAACCATGACTGGAATGTCAACATACCAGGATACACAATCTACAGGAGGGACAGGGAGGGTAAAAGAGGAGGAGGAGGAGGAGTAGCTCTCTATGTAAAGGAAGGGATCAAAGCAACAGAACTAAAGAGTAAACAGGGAGCAGATGAGACACTCTGGGTCACCCTGGAGACAGGAAATGGCACCACAGTCTACATGGGTGTTGTATACAGACCCCCCATCTCAGGGGGAGGGAATGGACAAGGAAATGATAGAAGGCTTCCTTAGAATGGCAGAAAAAGAGGAGATATTGTTCATGGAGGACCTGAACATGCCAGATGTTAACTGGAGCACCTTTGCTGCAGGCACATCCAAGAGCATTGTCATTCTTGATGCCCTACAGGGGGCATGCCTCAGAAGGCTAGTATTGGAACCCACTCAGGAGGGAGCAATCTTAGACCTGGTACTCTCAAATGGGGATGGAGAAAGAATCACAGATTTAGAAGTGGGTAGCCATCTGGGAACAATTGACGACCAAGCAGTGTGATTCACGATAAACACAGCCATACAATCAAGCCATACAAAAGCAAGAGTATTGGACTTTAGGAGGGCTCACTTTGGGAAAATGAGAGAGTGCCTCAGACAAGCACTAGCAAACAGGCAAGAAGGAGGGATGGAGGAACAATGGGGAGTAATCAAAACAGTCATCACAGATGCAATAAGCCTTTGTGTAAAGCAAATCAACAAAACACAACAGAGGAAAAAAATGCTATGGTTCTCAAGATAGGTGGCAGGGAAGGTTAAGGAGAAAAGGATTGCATTCAGGAAATATAAGGAGACACAGAAGGAGCACGACAGATAACTTTACCAGTTAAATCAGAAAGAGGCTGGGAAGGCAGTCAGAATAGCAAAGGCCCAAACCAAGGAGAGGATAGTCAACTCTGTTAAGAAGGGGGAATAAGACCTTTTATAGGTACATTAGGGAGCGAAGAAAGACCAAAGGAGGGATACTGAGGCTTAATAAAGGGGAGGGAATGTGAACAGAGGGTGGCAGTAAAACAGCAGGGATACTGCTCAGTATTCACTAAGGAAGAGGAGGGGGAGGTACCTAAACCAAATAAGAGAAAAACTCTGAAGATGGGGGTCGATATCAGTCCATTTACAGAAGAAAGGGTTCTGCAAGAACTAATAAAATTGAAGGTGGACAAAGCAATGGGGCCTGATGGAAATCACCCAAGAACTCTAAAAGAACTAAGGATAGAACTAGAGACACTGCTGACTACTCTCTTTAACAAATCATGGAAGGATGAGGTGGTACCTGAGGACCGGAGGAGGGCAGATGTGATTCTTCTTCACAAAAGTGGAAGCAGGACAGAGGCAGGAAACGACAGACCAGTTAGTTTGACCTCAGTGGTAGGGAAAATGATGGAATCACTTCTGAAGGAAAGAACTATTGAGTACCTAGAGGCCAGTGGGGCACAGAACCCAAAGCAGCATGGATGCAGTATGGGAAGGTCATGTCAGACGAATCTAACAGATTTCTTTGACTGAGTGACCAAAGTAGTAGACCTGGGAGGGGCTGTGGACATGATCTACCTAGATTTTAGCAAGGCATTTGATACAGTCCCACACAAAAGATTACTACACAAGTTAGCTAGCCTTGGAGTGGGTCCCAAGGTGATAGCCTGGATAAAAAAATGGCTAGACAATAGGAAACAAAGGGTAGTAGTAAATGGAGTCCACAGTGAAGAAAGGAGGGTTACTAGTGGAGTACCGCAGGGTTCAGTACTGGGACCAGTCCTTTTTAATGTCTTTATAAGTGACATTGCAGAGGAACTGGAAGGAAAAGTATGTCTCTTTGCAGATGACACAAAGATATGCAACAGGGTTGATACACAAGGAGGTGTGGAAAGGATGAGAAGGGACTTGGCAAGGTTGGAGGAATGGTCAGAAGTATGGCAGCTAGGATTCAATGCAAAGAAGTGCAAAATAATGCACCTGAGAAGCAAGAACCCAGGGGAAGATTACACAATGGGGGGGAGGTAGAAGCAACAACAAGAAAGGAAAGGGACTTGGGGTAATCATATCAGATGACCTTAAGGTTAGCAAGCAATGCAAGAAGGCAGTAGGGATGGCTGGGGGGATACTGGGATGCATAGGGAGATGCATCACCAGCAGAAAACAGGAAGTTGTTATTCCTCTGTACAAACAGTTGGTGAGACCCCATCTGGAGTACTGCATCCAGTTCTGGAGACCCCATCTCCGCAAGGACATAGACAGGATAGAGGCAGTCCAGAGGAGGGCAACTAAAATGGTGCAGGGTCTGCAAGAGAAGCTGTATGAGTAGAGACTAAAAGAGCTTAATATGTATAACCTTGAGGAAAGAAGGGAGGGGGGGACATGATAGAAACTTTTAAGTACCTCAGTGGAATCAACAAAGTCCAAGAGGGTAGCATCTTTCAGAAAAAGAGACGTGCAAGAATAAGGGGACACAATTTAAAGATGGGGGGGCGGTTCCTGGGCAATGTGAGGAAGCATTTTTTCACAGAGAGGGTAGTGGATGCATGGAACAGCCTTCCTGAGGAGGTTGTGGAGTCTAAAACTGTGGGAGAATTCAAGAATGCATGGGACAGACATAAGGCAGTTCTTATGGGGGGGTAGGAAGAAACAGGCTGTTGGTTAACTAGGATCTGCGGTCTATCCTGTAGGTAGGGAAATGGGCAGACTAGGTGGGCCAAGCGGTCCTTATGTGCAGTCAAAGTCTATGTTTCTATGTTTCTATGTTAATATGTATACCCTTGAGGAAAGGAGGGGGAGAGAGGAGCTATGATCGAAACTTTCAAGTACCTCAAGGGGATCAACAAAGTCCAAGAGGGTGGCATCTTCCAGAAAAAGAGATGTGCAAGAACAAGGGGGCACAATCTGAAGATAGGGGGGGGCAGCTCAGAGGTAATGTGAGGAAGTATTTTTTCACAGAGAGGGTTGTGGATGCATGGAATAGCCTCCCTGAGGAGGTCGTGGAGTCAAGAACAGTGGGGGAATTCAAGAATGCATTGGACAGACATAAGGCAGTCCTAGTGGGGGGTAGGAGGAAGTAAGCTGTTGGTTAACCAGGATCTGCAGCGTATCTGTTAGGTAGGAAAATGGGCAGACTAGGTGGGCCAAGCGGTCCTTATCTGCCATCAAATTCTATGTTTCTATGTTTCTCTGTTTAGAAGGTTATGACTGAGAGAATTCTTCCACGATCAAGAGGGCTCATCTGATAGGTGTTATAACCACAAAAAGAAGCACTCTCACTTTACTCCACTGAGTGGACGTAACCCTAAACTGGACAACTACTTAGACAGCTTCAGACACAGGGTACAATCACAAATCTTCAGCAAACAAAGGAAAATGCTAAGCAACCTCTCACCTTTGGAAAGAAAAGCAATTGATAGCCTACAAAACAATAAAAACATCACCATTAAATCGCTGATAAGGGGGATGCAGATGTGATCGTGTATACAACCAACTACATACAGGAAGGCTACAGACAACTTTCGGACAACACCTACTACAGGAAGCTAACCAAAAAACCCACAAAGAAATTCATGAAAGAATTCAAACAACTAATCAGCACATTTCCAGAACATACACATAAGGAACTGAAAAATATGATACCAAGAAGGCCAGCACTAGGAACCTTCTACACATTACTGAAAATTCAAAAATCTGGAAACCCTGGCAGATCAATTATATCTGGAACTGACACAGTAACTGAGGGGATTTCTGGACTCATAGAAGGTATTCTGAAACATAGAAACATAGACTTTGATGACAGATGAGGACCGCTTTGCCCACCTAGTCTGCCAATTTCTCTACCTACAGGATAAGCTGCAGATCCTAGTTAACCAACAGCCTATTTCTTCCTACCCCCACAAGAATTGCCTTATGTCTGTCGTGTGCTTTCTTGAATTCTCCCACAGTTTTAGACCCCAAAATCTCCTCAGGAAGGCTGTTTCATGCATCCACCACCCTCTCTGTGAAAAAATACTTCCTCACATTGCCCCTGAGGCATCCCCCCTCTAGCTTCAAAATGTGTTCTTTTGTTCTTGCACATCTCTTTTTCTGAAAGATGCTACCCTCTTGGACTTTGTTGACTCCACTGAGGTACTTAAAAGTTTCTATCATGTCCCCCCTCTCCTTCCTTTCCTCAAGGGTATACTTATTAAGCTCCATTAGTCTCTTCTTATATGGCTGCTCCTGCAGACCCTGCACCATTTTAGTTGCCCTCCTCTGGACTGCCTCCATCGCGTCTATGTCCTTGTGAAGATGGGGTCTCCAGAACTGTACATAGTACTTCAGATGGAGTCTCACCAACTATCTGTACAGAGGGATAACAACTTCCTGTTTTCTGTTGGTGATGCCTCTCCCTATACATCCCAGTATCCCCCAGCCCTCCCTACTGCCTTCTCACATTGCTTGTTAAACTTAAAGTCATCTGATATGATTACCCCCAGGTCCCTTTCCATTTTTGTTGTTGTTACTACCTCCCTCCACATTGTGTAATCTTTCCCTGGGTTTTTGTTTCCCAGGTGCATTATTTTGCACTTCTTTGCATTGAATCCAAGCAGCCATACTTCCAACCATTCCTCCAACCTTGCGAAGTCCCTTCTCATCCTTTCCACATCTCCTTGTGTATCAACCCTGTTACAGATCTTTGTGTCATCCGCAAAGAGGCATACTTTTCCTTCCAGTCCCTCTGCAATGTCACTTATGAAGACATAAAAAAGGACTGGACCCGGTACTGAACCCTGCGATACCCCACTAGTAACCCCTCTCTCTTCAGAGTGGACTCCATTTACAATTACCTTCTGTGTCCTGTTTTCCAGCCAATGTTTTACCCAGGCTACCACCCTGGGACCCACTCCCAGGCTTGTTAATTTGATTATTGTTTTGTCTGGGACTGTGTCAAATGCCTTGCTGAAGTCTAGATAGGCCATGTCCACAGCCCCTCCTTAGTCTACTACTTTGGTCACCCAGTCAAAGAAATCTATTAGATTTATCTGATATGACCTTCCCGCTGTGAACCCATGCTGCCTTGGGGCCTGTGCCCCACTGGACTCTAGGTACTTTACAATTCTTTCCTTTAGAAGTGATTCCATCACTTTCCCTACCACAGAGGCCAAACTGACAGGTCTGTAGTTTCCTGCCTCTGTCTTGCTCCAACTTTTGTGAAGGGGAATCACATCTGCCTTCCTCCAGTCCTCAGGTACCACAGCATCCTCCCATGATTTGTTAAAAAGGGTAGTCAGTGGTGTCGCTAGTTCTCTCCTTAATTCTTTTAGAATTCTGGGGTGAATTCCATCAGGTCCCATTGCTTTGTTCACCTTCAGTTTTAAGAGTTCTTTCAGAACACTTTCTTCTATGAAAGGACTGGAATCGACCCCCCTATCCAGAGTGCTTCTGTTAATTGGATTGGGCACCTCCCCCTCCTCCTCTTTTGTGAACACTGAGCAGAAGTATTCATTCAGTATCCCTGCTTTTTCACTGTCCCTCTCTCCCTACCAACCGTCCATTCTATTCAGTCTCACTATCCCTCCCTTTGTCTTTCTACACTCCCTTATGTACCTATAAACGGTTTTATCCCCCTTCTTAATCGAGTTGGCTATCTTTTCCTCAGTTTGGGCCTTTGCTATTCTGACTTCCCTCCCTGCTTCCTTCAGCCTTAACTGGTACAGTTCTCTGTCCTGCTCCTTCTGTGTTTCCTTATACTTCCTAAATGCTATTTTTTTCTCCCTAACCTTCCCTATCACCTCTTTTGAGAACCATAGTGGCTTTTTCTTTCATTTTGATTTGTTTATTTGCTTCATACAAAGGCTTGTTGCCTCTGTGATGACAGTTTTGATGTCTCCCCATTGTTGCTCCACCCCTCCTTCTTGCCTGTTTGCTAGTGCTTTTCTGAGGCACTATCCCATCTTCTCAAAGTCAGCCCTCCTGAAGTCCAGTACCCTCACTTTTGTATGGTTTGACTCTGTAGCTGAGTTTATTGTGAACCACATTGTTTGGTGGTCACTTGTTCCCAGATGGCTACCCACTTCTAGATCTGAGATCCTCTCACTGTCCACATTTGAGAGTATGAGGTCTAAGATTGCTCCCTCACGAGTGGGTTCCAAAACTAGCTGTCTGAGGCATGCCACCTGTAAGGCATTAAGAATGGCCCTGCTCTTGGATGTGGCTGCAGCAAAGGTGCTCCAGTTAACATCTGGTATATTCAGGTCCCCCATCAAGAGTATCTCCCCTTTTTCTGCCATCCTAAGGATGCCTTCTATCATATCCTTGTCTATTCCCTCCCCCTGACATGGGGGTCTGTATACAACCACTGTGCAGATTGTGGTGCCATTTCCAGTCTCTAAGGTGACCCACAGTGCCTCTTCTCCTCCTTGTTTATTCTTTTGTTCCATTGCTTCTATCCCTTCCCTAACATAGAGAGCTACTCCTCCCCCTCTTCTTCTCTTCCTGTCTCTCCTGTAGGTTGTGTTCACTGGTATGTTAACATCCCAGTCATGGTTCACTGTGTACCACGTTTCTGTGATTGCTATGATATCCAGGCATCCCTCTTCCATCAAGACCACCAGTTCAGGGAGTTTGATGCCCAGATTAGAGGCATTGGTACTCATTACCCTCCATTTATTGATGGCCTTACCTTTTTTTTCCCCATCCCTGTTCTTATTTCCTTTGTTATTTTCTCCATTTATCCCTGCCCTTCTCCCAATAGACATCTCTATCTCGGTGTTTACCTCACTTACTACACTGATTTTTTTTGGGGGGGGCTAGGACTTCCCTGCTCCTTTCCAGTGCCTCCCCCTTGGCTAGTTTAAATACTTGCCAATGAAGCATTTAAACCTATCACTGAGGATCTTGGTTCCCTTCCTGGACAGATGCAGACAGTCATGCCAGTATAGGCCTGCATCCCTCCAGGTGGACCTCCAGTCCCCAATGAAGCCAAATCCCTGAGCTCTGCACCAGTTTTTCAACCACTTATTGAATCCTATGGTGTGGTGTACCTAGCCTCACCCTTGTCATAGATAGGCAGCACCTCTGAGAAGGTTGCCATGCTTGCTAGTTGTCTAAGGTCCCTCCAAACTCCACAATCTCTTCCTGCACTGCTCTGATCTCTTTCTCAGCCAGGTCATTGTCCCTAGGTGGACAATGACATTCAGTTCCCTCCCCCATGCAGCTGCACCAGCGATCCTGAGGATTCGATCCCTGTCCCTCCAAGTCATGGCACCAGGCAGGCACCTTAACTCCCTCTCCCTTTCCTCCCCCAGTTCTACCTCCCTAACAATGGAGTCCCCCACCAGGAGTTGTTTCCTTCCCCTGTGGGGTCCCAGGTCACCCTCTTGTGGGTATCCTTTGTGGAGTTTCCAAGCATCCTCCTTGTTCTCCACTGTGGGTGCCTCCATAGAGGAACCACACTTTGCCACAATGGCATATGAATTGTGGAGCATACCGCTGGATTGATGCACCTCTGTTCCATCACCCTCACCCTCCCTGATCCCAGCATGGTCCATCTGCTCCTTTTTCTTGGCAATCTCTGAGGTAATGACAGTAGCCCTGGTGGTCTCTGGGTGGGAGAGGAGGTCCCCCAAATCCTGGCCAACTCAGCCTAGAGATGAGCAACCTCCTCCCTCAGCCCAGAAAGGTGCCTACAGATGGGACAACACATCATCCTCCACCACTGGTGCAAAACACAAAAAGCTTCATACAGGATACTACAGACTTTCTAAACAAACTGCACAGTATTGGCCAGTTACCACCTGACACTGTTTTGGTCACAATGGATGTTGAATCCTTATACAGCAGCATCCCTCACAGAGATGCCATAAAGGAATGCTATGAATACCTGTGAAAAGCCACCACAGAGAGCAAGTATCGCCAGATGTGATAGCCAAACTTATGGAATATATCCTTACACACAATTATTTCAGCTTCAACACAGACATTTACCATCAAAATATGGGAATGTATATGGGCACTAGGATGGCACCACAGTACACCAGTCTGTTCATGGCAGATCTAGAAGAAAAATTCCTCAGCACATATAAACCATTACAATACTATCAACATATTGCTGATATCTTTATCATATGGACAGTAGGAGAGGAACACTCAAAACAATTTTTTTACAGCTTTAATAACTTCCATCCTTCCATTAAATTTCACATAAATTACTCTAAGTGTGTGCATTTCCTGGATACCAGAGTCACAGTAAAAAATGGAACACTGCAAACATCTGTGTATAGAAAACCTACAGACAGATGCAGTTACCTGCACAGCTCGAGCTACCATCCCTCTCATACCAAAACATCCATTATACGCAGCCAGGCCATCCAGTACCATTGCATTTGTTCTAATCAAGACGACAGGGGCAGACACCTTATTACACTAAAAGAATCTTTCAGACAGAAGGGATATAAAACCAGCTCCATTGACAGGAATATCCATTCTGCACTCCGTAGGCCTAGGGAAGAACTACTACGGTACAAGCCACAGAGAACATCTGAATGCACACCTCTGGTAGTAACCTACAACCCAGAACTGGAAAAACTATAGAAAATAATTAAAGATCTACAGCCACTACTGTCTGAAGATGAGACTCTAAAAATATATATTTTCCACTCCACCAGTGCATACCTTCCACCAGCCACCAAACCTGAAACAGAAACTGGTGAAAAGCAAACTTCCTTCTGTGCTCCAAATAGGTGACAAAGGTACAAAACCATGCAAAGCACCTCACTGCAAACTATGTACACATATCTCTCCTGAGACATGTCAGTCATAATGAAAAAACATTTACAATCCAAAACTCATATACCTGTTGTTCTAGCAACGTAGTATACATGATCCAATGCAGAAAATGTGAAGAATGCTGCTATATTGGTGAAACCGGACAGGAACTCAAGACAAGAATGAATCACCACAGAATCACAATTATCCATAAAAATGAAAATATGCCAGTAGGGGAACATTTTTCTAGACCACAGCACTCCACCGATGATTTTACTGTCAGAGTGTTAAACGGGAACTTCAAAAACAACCAGGATCGGCAAACATTTGAAATAAAAATGATACAATATTTTGACACTAAAGAAAAAGGGCTTAATAAAGATGTTGTTTTTTAATACACTACCAGTGATTATGCTTAAAGCAATGCTTCAGAGTTTCTTTTAAAACCCTCACATCAGCACACTCTGGCTCTTTTAACAGGTACCTCCTTAAGACAATGGTATGTATTTTCTTCCTTTCTTGACATTTTAGAAATGTTAATTAATGGTCCAGAGACAGAGTAAAATTTAGACAGCCCTTTGATGTTACAAGTTAATCTCTCCAACAGACACACTTCGGTGAAAATCAGTCTTCCTGTTTGTAAGAGGTGCAAATGGACTGCAATGCTTTGATCTGTAAACTGCTAGTCTATGTTTTGAATCCACATCCAACCTTTATATCCATCATACTGCTCATCTGTTCTCACTTTGTCCTGAGGAAGGGAGTTTTATCTTTTGAAAGCTAGTCTTAAAAATAATTTTGTTAGTCCAATAAAAGGTATCACCTGCAACATATTTTTTTTTCTCTCCAACAGGTGCAAACTGAACAAATTTGTGGAAGAGGGGAAGAGTCTAATGGAGGATAGTTTATGTAGGAGGTAGTTGTAGGAGACCGAATCAAATGCCTTGGTGAGGTTAGCAAAGATTGCCAAGGTGAGATGGCCCTTATCTATAACAGAATGGATGTAGTTAGTGAGGCAAAGTAAGGAGGAAGAGATTGAGTGGATGCATCTGAATCCAGATTGGAAGAGGCTAAGTATACTGGAGTTATCCAGGAAGAAGTTTAGCCTTTTGGAGATAAGAATCTCCCAAAGCTTGGATAGAGCAGGGAGGAGGGATATTGGTCTATAATTGCGTGGTTGTGAGGGATCGCCACCTTTGTGCATAGGGATGACCTTGGCCATTTTCTAAACCCTAGGGACTGTGCATTGAGCAACAGATAGATTGAAAAGGTAGAAAGGGGGCAATTGCTGGGGCAGAGATCTTTAGAAGTTTTGGATTAAGATTGTCATGGATCTATTTTGAGGGATTTAGGGAGTTCAGCACCCAAAGTACTTTGATGGTTGTGATGGGAGGGAAGGAAAACCCTTCAGCCGTGGGGGTGTGAGTAGAAGGGGGGAGACAGTTGGGGGAATCAGGTGGGAGTGCACAGGTGGAGAACATTGATTTATAGATGATGCAGCTGAGGAGGAGTCTAGGTCTCCTGAGCTGGAGAATGCAGGAGCAGACTGGGAGGGGGAACTGAGGAGAGGTTGCAGGTTTTCCAAAATTCTGATGGGTAGGTCCTACAGTAGTGTCATTTAGCTTATTTTCAAAGAAACTAGACTTTGCTGAGTGCACAGCTTTCATGCAAGCACTTCTTCAAGCCCTTTAGTTTTGTAGGTCGGTTTGGCTTGAAGGGGCTTTGTATATGTGCCAGGCATGGTCTATGCATTTGAAAAGGGTAATTAGATTGTAGGTAACCTATGGGAGGTGTTTACTTCGAGGCTGCAGTTTTTGGGGAGGTGCATGTAGAACTCAGATTTTAAGCAGAGTTTTAATGATAGATGCCAGGGTGGTGTCTATGTCAGGTGCCATGAATACCCCAGACCAGTCTGCAAGTTAGAGGTCTAACAGGAGTATTTGATCATTGAGTGATCTGAATGGGTAGAACCACAGATACTTGGGGGGTTATTGGGGGCCGAGTTTTTCTGACACAGTAGGTCATACAGTGATCATTAAAAGTATCAGGTAGGGTACCTGCAGTCGGGTATCTGAGTGGGTTGGATGCTAAGACCCAGTCGATAAGAGAGTGATTTGTAGAGTGGGGGTGTAATTTTGTAGGTTCAGATAATAACTGGACAAGGTTTAGGGCCTCAATTTGCTGGGTGACAGTTTTGGAGTGTGCCAAAAAACAGTTTATGCTGTAGTCCGCCAGTAGCAGGAGTTCTCTGGAATGGGTGAGGGAGGTAACGGACTTTAAGGAGTGAACGATGGGGGTGGGGGGACTTTGGGGGAGAAATAGCAAGCCCCAACCAAAATTGGTGATGTGGCAGGGAAGAATAATTTAAGGAGTAGTAGCTCATGTGAGGAGGGGACAGCCTGTTTGAGGACAGTGGAGGAGGGAAGGGAATCAAGTACATAAGCTGAAACCACACCACCTCTCTTCCCATTATCCTGTCTATACAGATAGTACACAGTAAGCTCAACCATCGAGTTAGGGATTCTTTAGGAGAGCTAGGTCTCTGAGACAAATACTGTAAAATGTCCAAGGAGTTTAGTGACACTCAGGCCATAAGATGGTCTAATTTAGGCAGTAAACTTCTGATGTTCACATGGTAGATGCTGAGGCCATCTTGCAGGGGGGTCAGCAGGGACAGTGGGGCCAGGATTGGGTTCAACGTCCATGGCCAGAAGGAGGAGGAGGAGGTAGGGTACAAGAAACCTGGGGTAATGCCTTCTCCTGAGGTTATTGAAGGAGCAAGCTCTAGGCTTAGTAGATAAACCAAAAAGAAACTGGGCACACATCAAGGCTGAAATTTAAATTAATGAGCTGTATTTTTATTTAGATATTACAGCATGTCAGAGACAGTGCTAACACCCCTACGTAGTGACCCGGCCTTGTGAGTCTTCATCAGAGGGTGGAGTTAGCATGCACATACATCATACATCATATATATATATATATATATACTCCCATCAATTATTTAATTATTGACATTCCACTTAGAAGCAGTCATTGATTAACATACACATGATGCATAGTGCAAGCACCAAAATAATATATTACACCTTTAGTATTCTAATCATGATGTATAAAAAAATATAAAAAAAGAAATGTTTAATGTGTATGATGATTATCTGAACTGCATTAAAATGTCTTGGGATTTATGCACAATTTAATATCTTTAGGAATAAATGTATTTATGTTTTATTTTTAAAATAATTGTTTTATATTAAACGATAGTACAAAATAAGAAATATATTATTTTGGTGCTTGCACTGTGTATCATGTATACGATAATCAATGACTGCTTCTAAATGGAATGTCAATAATTAATGGGTATATATATATATATATATATGTAAGCAATAAGACACTCCAGGGTGTGTGTTAGACACTTTAACACACGGCTAGGAGGTGTAGTGAGGCACGAGGCCACCTCCCGGCCGAAAGCGTCCAGCCAACTAGCCGTGTGTTAAAGTGTCTAACACACACCCTGAAGCGGCTTATTGCACTTATGAAATGGCCACCTAAAATACAGAGGTATGTGTTAAGTAAAATATATAGCATTTAATAGTGAAAAATGTAAAAGTTTGTGTTAATTTTTTATAAAATAGTTCCTCCTCCTGTTTTTTTTTTTTTTTGAGTTGAAGACTTTTGAGCTATTTAGGCTTCCGTGTCTATATTTTTCCCATCATGTAGTTGCCATGGTACCACCCCTCCACACCGCACCCAACTAGTAGCAATCCTACAGGGACCAATGTAAAGTTTCATCCTAAAAATTGAGAAATGACAGAGCTAAGGGATGGAAGTATTGACCGGGTGGCAGGTCGCTCATTGAAAAGCACAGCGAACAGGCAAAACCAGAAGAAATCTTGACTTTTTTCCAGCCGTAAGCACTGCGAGCGAGCGTGCTGGCAGAACTGGAAGAAATCTTGATTTTGTTTTAACAGTTGTGCTTTGCATCTACAGAGTGCAATTTTACAAGCACTAAGTCACCATGGACTTTTATTCAGTGTTTACCCAACTAGCTGGAGAGCGAGCGAGTGAGCTGGGAGACAGATCGCGGCACTTGCTGTTGGAAAGCGAGCGGGCTGGAAGACAGATCGCGGCACTTGCTGTTTTTTTGTTCCCGCTTTTCTACATGCATAACAGAAACCCTCAAAGACCAAGGTCAGCTGAAAACAGGTCAGATTTATATTTTTTTACAGTTAGGCTGGCACCACTTCTGGCAGAAACAAGATGGCTGCACTTTGTTTTCTTAAGGTTCTGAATGGGCAGAATCACCCATATCAATGCCCACTGGGCAGTGTTGGACCTTCTTCCTGTGTGTTAGACACTTTAACATACAGGTAGTAGCCAATCACATTTCTTATATGTTAGGAGCCATTTCATAAATATATATATATATATATATATATAGACACGCACACACACACACATATATACATACATGATGTATGTGCATGCTAACTCCACCCCCGATGAGAAACCACAAGGCTGGGTCACTACGTAGGGGTGTTAGCACCATCTCTGACATGCGGTAACATGTAATTAAAAATACAGTTCATCAATTTAAATTTCAGCCTTGGTGTGAGCCCAGTTTCTTTTTGGTTTATTTACGTTATTGTTACCTGACTGGAGCACCTTTGGGGCATTTGATGCGCATTCCTTTACTATCTGTTCTAGGCTTAGTAGCGAGGACCTGGTTGTGACTAAGGGTGGAGGGTGCAAGAAAGAGTTGGGGGGAGACAAACAGTGCTGCACAAAGTGCGGCACTGAATCCTGGAGCTTGAGGGTCCTTGTAATTACTTTGTGCCCTGAAGTTGAGCCACTGGCTCTGGAGTGCAGTCCATGTTGTGGTGGTTGGGGTGAGGATGTTCACAAAATGGCCCTCCTGGGCTGCTTGAAGAGACAGAAAAGCAAAGGGGATTAAAGGGTCATGCAGACAAAGGAGCTGGTGTCACAGTGGGAAAGCCAAAGGGGGGAGGGGGGCCCTGATTCTGAACTAGAGTGTGTCTGCCAAAGCTCTGTGCAGTTCCAGCACTGACACTGACAGAAATTAATTTAAAGAGTGGCTGTAGCTTTATCCTGGAGCTTGAGGGTCCTTATAATTACCTTGTGCCCTGAATTTGAGTTGTCAGCTCCAGAGTGCATTCCATGTTGTAGTGGGGGGAGAATGCTCACAAAATAGCCCTCTTGGGCTGCCTAAAGAGAGAGAAAAGCATGAGGGATTAAAGAGTCATGCAGACAAAGGAGCAGGGGTTATGGCAGGAAAGCTGAGGGGGAGGGTGTGGGGCCCTGACTCTGAACTTGAGTGTGCCTACCAAAGTGCTGTGCAGTTCCAGCTCTGACTATAGTGCCAGATGCCCTGTGAGCCGAGGACTACACCAGATGATCAGCAAGACAAGTAAGCTTCTCACAGGCTCACACATTAGATAGGAGGGAACAAGCAGGGATATCACAGTACTCTACACTTGATACTCTAACCAGCTGTACAACCAGCATCCGACATGCACTACAGACAGTGTTATTAAAGCACATTAGCAAGCTGCACACAGGCCTATCAAACAAAGAGCACTTAAGGCAACGCTGTAAATGACAAGATTCAACTGTAATTCAGCAGCAACTCTGAGTGCACATGAATTAATCAGCACATGTACGTGTAGCTGTATCCTGGAGCTTGAGGGTCCTTGTAATTACCTTGTGCCCTGAAGGTGAGCCACCAGCTCTGGAGTGGGGTCTGTGCTGCTGTGGTGGGGAAGGACACTCACTAAATGGCCCTCCTAGGCTGCTCTGTTCCCAAGTTGAGCAGCCGGCTCCAGAGTATGGTCCATGTTGTCCTGCTGGTGGTGGGGTGGAGGGATGCTCGCAAAATGGCCCTCCTGGGCTGCCTTGTGTGCAGAAGTTGAGCCTTCAGCTCTGGAGTGCAGTCTACGTTGTGGTGGTGGTGGGGGAACAATCACAAAATGATCCTCCTGGGCAGCCTTGTGCCCTGAAGTTGAGCCGCTAGCTCCGAAGTATGGTCCACATAGTGCTGGGTGAAGTGGGCTCAATCCGCTCCACGAAGTGATTAGCAGAGCAAATGTGGATTCACAGAGTGCTCTGCAATGTGAAGTGCAGTACTTGAGTTATAGCAGTACTTGTAAAGAATCTATTGATAATAATAGGCTGCGTTACTCCACTTTCTTCAGACCACTACTCCACCAAAATCTTAAGGCTAAGTCCATCGAAAACAACGTACCTCACCTCACTTCGCCTTGTTTTTAAGCTCTGAAGGCAAATTTTGCAGTGATTCATGGGATTACAGGTCGCAAGGGCTCTATATTGATCTGCACAGCCTAAGTTTTTATTTTTTAGTTCTTTAACCAGGAGTAGCACACTAAGCTGAAAGCTTTTTTACAGGAGTGACCAGGGAGCACAGGGAAGTTAAGTAACTTGCTCAGGGTCAAACAGTATGTAAGTGGAAGCTGTGGGATTCAAACCTAGGTCTGGTCTGCTGGATGTCACCAGATTTGCAGCTCAGAGCCTTAAACCACTGTGCTATAAGTTTGGGGTAATGTGTGAAGGAAGGAGTAGGAGACAGTGTGCTCTGAGAGCTGTCTGGGATTGAAACCTTCTAAAAGCTGTTAAAAAAGCAGTTTTGTAATTTTTGGGGGGCTCAAACTTTAGTTCTTCGGTTGTAGGAAACCCTCCTGTGCTCATATCATCAATCATTTTTGTTTTTGTGTGGATTTTGAATGTTAATGTACAACACTGAGTGTGTGTAGTGAAAGACAGTGAAAGTGTGCTTTGGGGAAGAGGCATATCTGTGGTGTAGGTTGATTTAAGTTGGAGAAATAGTGACTTCTTTATGTTTTGGTTATATTTTTCTTATATAACTGACTGTGTTAATGTACACACAGTAATATTGTCAGTAATTGTTGAACTTTTATTGTTGATTGTGTGTTGTGTGTCTCTGGTGCAGTAGTTCATAATTTCAGGTCGTTTACATACCAATACATGGCATATTACTGAACTTTTCAATTTGCTATGCATTACTTGTTCACCATTGTAGACAAACTGTTCTGTACGTGTGTGTGTGAGTGTGTGATGTTGTGTGACATCGAATAATACATCTTTTATTGTGCCACAGACTGTGACGTAGACAGTCAGTTCTGAGTGCTGTATAATATATTTTTAATATAAAATGTATGACTGAGTTTCTCTGATGGAAAATCTGATGCTCTAGGAGTGACCTCACCCCCCCCCACAGTTTTCAACTGACAAATGCAAGTCAAGAGAAATGCTGAGAGCATGTGTATCACACACACTCAGTTATTAGATACAATGTGTTGCATGGCAGACCAAGAGCTAATTACAGAGTTGTTTAAGTTAACTTTAAGAGAGAAATCATAAAAAAAGGTTTATGACACTGAAGAGAAAACCCAGGTTATTACACAGGGGTGTGAGGTTGTAAATGCTCATATGAAGCCAGTGTGAGGAGGATGAAGCATGGATCAAAAGATATGTCATTTGAAACATGAGCAATGCTTAAGGATTGCAAAGTTGATACTTTAAAAAGCCTACTGTTTTTTTTATTAGATATATATTTTTTAAATATAATCTGACAGAGGAGGAGCTAGCTGACCTCACCCAAAAATGGGTTGGCCAGTACAGTTGTTTAAGGCATAATGCTGTTTTACAGAGACACATTTTTACCTAGACTCTGACCAAACAAGGTCAGTGAGCACTTAAGCAAGTATTTGGAGACTAAGTACTGAAATAGGAATTTGCACTGATTAAACCTTGTTTCTTTAAAAAATGTGTATGTCTTTTGAAATATGAGTTCTGTATTTTGTGTTTCACATATTTTTAACTATTTTAGTAAAAATCTTTTTAGAATTTACTTGGTCTGTCTTTGACTTCTTTTTATTTTGTAAGAAAAGTATTTATGGTTATAGCAGACAATAGACATAAGCTTGAATGGTGGTACCAAACTGAGAAGTGTTTTAATCTGAGGTCTTTATTAAAGTTTTAAAGGGTTCATCTCTGTACAGCTGGTTAGGTGCCCATAGGCAAAGATATCTGGCCCCCCTTGAAAACAGATATATCTGAGCCTGTGCATTAGGTATGCTAACAAGAGGTTAACAGTTTGAACCCCTCCAGAACTTGAGACCAAAGGTTGATCCAAACTCACAAAAACAGACAAGAGGGTTACCTTGTCTGTTACACAGTTCACAAGACTGCACTCAGAGGTTGGCACTTTGGGAGTAGAGGGCCTGACCTGCTGAGTGTGTTTGTGATGCAGACTATTGTAATTGCAGGCGTAGCAATGTGAACCTGCTATCCACTGCAGCTGCCTGATTTTGTACTGTGATTGTGGTATCTGTTCCTTGTTTTGCTGCTTGTACTGCCGTAAAAATCTGCAGTCAGTGTTGCCTCCACCCTCACTGGCAAAAATAATTTTTCACCAGATTGGATTGTTTTTGTGACCTCATCAGCACCATTGGTTACTGAAGTTGTTTTCATTGCATGACAGACTAGTCTATATCTGTTGCTGAAGCTACAGTTGTTTTTTGGCGCTTCACATCCTCGTCCCCCCAATCAGAGAGTGAATGTATCAAAATCTAAATTTGGTTATATTATTACTGTTGATCCCCCAAAATGCCCGCAAATAGACATGCAAGCAAAGCTGGTCCTCACCATGGCGGTGCTGGCAGTAAGATAGTCTGTGGGCATGGTAGTACGCAGATGCAGAAGTGCATTGCTGATGTGAGGAAAGGTACTTCTCCTGCAATGTTTTTTACAGCCCCATCAGTAGCTTCACTCATAGTTGGAGGAAATGATGTTTTCCCAGCTGGTGGTGTTAGTGTTACTGGTGTTAGCGGTGGTGGTATTAATTAGTATTGGTGCATCAAGTTCAAATTCCGACCAGTGTACCATATCCAAAAATACTGAGTGTGAAGGAGTGCAAGTGAGTGGCAGCATAGATGATGTCATACTTTCTAGTAACATCCCAATAGATGAATCTAAGGATTCTGATAATCATGTCAACGATAGCATACAATGTGAAATTCCGTCCACCGTGGTGGTTAATGTCACTCATTTTCCATGCAGTGATTCACAGTGCGGTGAAAAAATATCAGGTGATGGTGGTGTAGATAATGATGATGATGAATGTGATGATGACGATGATGTTGCTGTTATTGCAACATGCAGTCCACATGCTAGCATCAAAGCAGAAGATGTGGATGTGTGTGACATTGATGAGTATGATGATGATGTAATTGACCCAAGTTGGGAACTGGAGAAAAAGAAATTCAAAGTGGCTGTGTCAGAGCCTGTTTGCAGGAACCCCCACCCCCATAAAAACTTGTGATTTACCGGTTTTAGTTGATGACGATGACCCAGTAATAAATATGAGAGGTAGTCGTGATGGTCAGTTACTGTCCAGGTGTGCAGTTCCCGCAACATCATGTGCCCCCCCGCCCACTTCAATGCTTAAAATAATGGACTTAAATAAGCAACATCATGGACATGTTAAAAGCAGAGCATCACAATCCCTTGTTTGGGCTTTTTTTGTTCAAGATGCAAATGATGAGTCAGTTGCAATCTGCCAGGTTTGCCAGGTGCGTGTGAGTCGAGGTAAAAAAGGGGAGCCATCTGGGCACAGGAGGACAGCATATGCATCTTAAAAATAGGCACTTGGCACTGTGGACCCAGCACAAGCTGGCAGCTAATACCACAGCGGGACGTTCACCCTCGTCACCGATAACCATAGTGAGCATGTTATCCCCTTCCATGACTGTTAAGTCCAGTAGTAAATTAAATGTTTGCAGTACTGAGGAAAAAAGAGCAGAGGATTACTGCAGGCATGATGAGGTGAAGGACCATAATAACTTTGAAATGTTGTCCAGTGCTGGTGAGAGTAGCAGTTTTGGTGGTGGTGGTGGTGAATGCAGTATGTCTAGTTCAAGTGGTACATGAACCCCGGTTGGCAAATCTGGCAAAATAACTGCATTTCTGGGTTTCACATAATCACCTGTGCAACTGTCTTCATCAAATATCCACACTCCACCCCCTGCCAATGCCATTCATCACAGAGCACAACCATTTGTGTTCACACCCCATGTAAAACATTTAAATCAGCTCACTAGAGCATTTTTGTGCATAAGCTGAAGTACCCCCCAATCATACAGTGTCAAGTGAACTTAATGCTGTAGTAACGGAAATGCTAGCAATTGATCTTTTGCCCTTCTCCTTTGTGGAGAATTCTGCGTTCTGGCAGTTTGCTGCACATGCCTGTCCAAATTGGAAAGTCCCATCCAGGACATACTTTTCTACCCGAGCTGTCCCCGAGTTGTTCCACACTGTGTCTGACTCAGCAAGACATGCCCTTCAACATTCCTCCTCACCATTCATCCATTTAAGTATGGATATGTGGACAAGTGGCAGAACAGTGGGGAGTTCATATTTGTGTATAACTGCACACTGGACACAGGTGCAGTGGTTGTTTATGATGTTTATAATGTGAATAATCAGTGCAGTAAGGTGGATTGTCGTGGTAGCAATCTTCTCGGAATTCGACAGCATGCAACAGTTGCTATGCACAATGTGACCTTTTTTCACACTGGTGAGAACATGTTGAATATGGTACTGACTGAAATTGACAAATGGCTAAACCCTCTGTCCCTTATAGCTGGGTTCATAGCAAGTGACAATGGGTCAAATGTTGTGAAATGCATCACGAAGGGTGTTTTTCTTCATATTCCATGCATGGCCCACTGTTTAAATCTTGTGGTTCAGGAGTTTCTGCAGCACCCTGATGTAAAGGAAATGATGACCATTGCATGAAGTATCTGCTCTCACTTTTCAGTGATCTGGAAAGGCCCGTGACCAACTGCTGCGGTTACAGATACAAAACAGCCTGCCTCAGCACCGCTTGAAGGTGGAAGTTGTCACCCTATGGAACTCCACTTTATACATGGCAGAGAGGTTGTATGAACAATACAAAGCCATTTCAGAATATCTTGCGATGCACACTAGCCGCGACAGTTCCGAGGCCTCCATGTGTATGACGACTGAACAGTGGCATCTCATGGACTCTGTAATAACAATTGTGCGGCCTTTTGAACATGCCACACAGGAAGTGAGTGGTGAGTCTGCCTCCATTAGATAATCAATTCCACTGCTGCGAGTGTTGAGGCAGACATTAGTGAATGTACAGCATGGCCTTGATGTTGCCGGAGACAGTGGTAGCAGTATGTTGCTGCAAAACATGCTGACAGTATTCGACTAGAATCGTCACGTTGTAAGCATTCAGCGTAGTGACAACTTTGCCATTGCAACAATGCTGGACCCAAGATACAGACGTGGAATTGCATCAGTACTGGAGGGAGGGCCTGAACAGGTAAAAAATATCAGTGGTCAACTGGTGTGCTTGGTTCATGGGACATAGAAGTCAAGTGCCAAGGTCAGCAAACCACAACAGCATAGTCTGGCTGAAGGTGTACCTGTAGGACTATCAAGCATATCCTGCAAGGGGAAGGGGAAAGCAGTTCAAGGTGGTCTGTCATTCAAAGTGGCTGGCATCAACCTGCTTTGGGAGGCTTTGTCCCAAGTGGGTATTTGTGAAATAAATGATTTGGGAGAACAGGATGATGCATCAACAACTGGACTTAGTGTAGCTCAGAGAATGGTTGAGTCATATTTGTCTGAAAACAGGCATATGACAAGAAATGAAGATCCTCTTTTACTGCAGTGGAAAAGCCAGTGAATGGGCAGAGCTGACTGCAGTGGCACTAAAGTTCCTCAAATGCCCACCCTCCAGTGTAACTGTTCAGAGGGTATTCAGCTCAGCAGGTGCAGTAGTCAGGGATCATCAGGCAAACCTGTCTCCTGCAAATGTTAGTTTGCTAATATTCATTAAAATGAATGAGAGGCACATACCAGCACAGACTGTAACCTCGGTATTCATACCCCAGCCTAGTCATGGTGGTTTTAGTGATGTGGAAATGGACCATCCTGGTGGCACTGGCAGTAACAGCCTGAAATGACCCACCACTGACAGAGATGATGACACAAAGGAGAAAGAATTTCCCAGTGGTCAGATTTCAGACATAGATGATTGTGAGGGAAGCTTTCTTTATGAGGATGATGATGTGGTTAATGTTGGTAGGTTTTAACTGAAGTTGTTAAAAGGTGTTGTGCCACCCCAGACTGTCACCACTGGGACTGATGTTAGCCACTGCCACCACTGAGCATTAGTCTGTCTGAGAAAGTGGGGCAGAATGTGGGCAGCTTTTCTGAATGGGAATTCCTCCATCACGTGACACATTGTAATGAAATTAAGAGCGGTGAGTGTTTGCTGCTGCTGTTGTTGGATTGTGTCAACCAGCTGCTGCACAGAACCTACCCTCTCATTATTCTCCTCCAGGGCCACCCACACCAGGGTAATGTCAGCCAGCTGCCCACATTCTGCCCCACTTTCTCAGCAACATTAGGACATGATGCCAGAGTGAGCGCGGGTGTGTGCTCCATTACAGCAAATGTCCGGTTATCCGGCAGCTTTCCAAATGTTTCTTTATGTTATAATGGTCTGTTGAGGGACTGTGGTGATGTCCACTGCAGGTAGAAACCCAGGTAGTGGTGGTGGTGGAAAAGGTGGTGCTGGTGGCTGTGGTGGCGCTGGTGGTGGTGGTGCAGCTGCTGTACTGGCCCTCCTCCTGCTGCAGCAGCAAGGCGCAACTTCAACCCCAGTAGCACCCTCGGCCACTGACACAGAAGGGCCAACAAGTGGACACCTGGCCCCTTCTGTGGCAGCCTGCCACTCTGCCTTGTGGTGGTTCAATATGTGGGTACGCCAGCCACCAGTCCCCAAATGTGTCCTCCAGGTGCCACAGTGCACCAGCACACCATGCAGACTACACACTATGACTCTGATGTCTCCCCTCACAGATTTAAAAATCTCCCACACTGGGGAGCTGCAGGGGGACCAGATACAGTCTGAGCACCAACTATGTTTTCCTAGGGCACCTCCTGTGGCTATGGAGGTGGTGGATGGGGTGCTGCTAGAGTTCCTACAGCTGCTACTGGTGGTGGTGGTGGCGGAGTAGATGGATGAGCAGCAGCCACCGGTAGCATGGGTGGTGCTGCTGCTGTTGCTTCCACAGGGCGCCCCCTTGTGTGTGTACTCCCCACCTCTGACCGCACCCATGGGCCAGCGACTCTCCTTCTCCAGGGTCCATCCATCACACACAAGTCCCCTGACCCTGACTATAAAAAAGTCCAACCACAGTCGATGCCTAGCCTTCACCCGGTGGCCGCACTCACTCTCACACTCCCAGACACACACACACACACACACACTCTCTGACACAGTCACACACACACACTAAACCAAACTTATAAAAAAAAAATTCACTACTAAAAAAAATCACAAACACAATACAAAAACTAAATAAAGATATAGCTTTTAAAAAAGCTATTGTTTTCAGACACAAAGGCAATAAAGCTCTTTCTGACAGTGACTCAAAACTGCTCTGTTCTCCACAAAGCCTTCTCCCTCTATGAATGCAAAGGAGAAAGTGAAATTGCTTATTTGACTCACTTCCTTCCTGCCTAGCTAAAGCATGTGGCTTACAGTACTGTAAGCCATGTGATGTGTGGGGGCCTGCCTAGTTACCTGTCACTTTGCCTTACTTTGCGTTAGGCACAATGACAACATGAAGTAATAATGAGAACACGAAGTGAGCACTTTGCAGTGGACACTTTGCATTGTGCTCCACCATTCACATTCACTTCACCAGCACATTAAAAATTCACTGCATCTCTAGGTCTGCATTGTAGTCGGGGGGGGGGAACACTCTTCAAAACATGCCAGGTTGCATAACTAGACGCACTTAGTAATATTTTATATTTCCTACTGTAATCAATGACTCCTCTATGCCAGCAAATGTTAAAATAAAAGATGACTTGCATATGCTGTCCCATCTGAATGCATTCTTAATATCCATTGTGATATGCAGCGCCAACTTATATACAGCACTGTAGATGGTATTGTACATTCCATGTCTCCGTCATTCATTAGTGTACGCACCACTTATTTTATTCTGGTGTATTATATTTTGAAATTTAGATTTTACTGTATGACTGGCAATGTGCTGCATTGCATTTTCTGTCTAGCACTGAATCTGGGTTGCCTCTCACAACAAATTTTCCAATAATGACACCTCCTGATCTGTTGCTTACTGTATGCAAGAACTGCATTGTAGACAGCAACATGGTTTTCTTTTGTGACCCAAGTAGGATTTGCATGAAATTGAACAGTGAATTGCAGCATTCCTTTCTAGGACCCAGCCCACTGATTAAAGAAAAGAATGTTAAAATCAGAGGTGGAGATATTAAGGAGTACAGATCAATGTGGGTGTTACACAGTTGTTTTGTTGTTTAGTGGGCAGGAGGATAATCATTCTGGGTCCATGGAGGTGAATCATTACAGCTCCCTGCTCATGACCATGCTCCCCCCATTTAATTTGCTTAAATTTACTTGAACTATCTGTTCATCATAGATTCACAGTAGGAATATGACCTGTGAGGATACAGAACAAGAGAATTAAGTTGGAACACTGAGGGCAATTACTGACAGTTTGCAATCTCCTCACATGCAGCAGTTTAAAGATATGGCAAATAATGCAGCCAGTTAGCTCCAGAACATCAAGCAGAATTTCCTCTATCTCCTAAAAATGTTAACTGTTATATTATTTTATACTGTAACTGCTTTATATTATACTTTTGTTTAGAACCAGAATGCACCCAGTTCCAGAATAGTAAACAACACAATGCCAATGCCCGGAATGGCACTCAGAAATGAGTACCAGAATGCCTACTGAAAACATCCAGACCAGTAACAAGCACAAGTTAACAATCAGGATGGATAAAACAACATTTTTGAGAAATGTCAAATTAGCAAATTGAGATGCAAATTTATAAGTTAGGGTGTTTATTGCTGATATGTTGTACTCTATTTCTTTTATTGTGACCATGATTCCCGATAGAAACTTCAGCATTTTTTTTTGCAGTACAGTGGACCCCGCTTATAACAGACACATCAGTGCTGCCTGTTTTTGTCCATTAAAGCATGTGTCCATATCTTCAAGTGAAAAAAATTCCAAGCTCGCCCCAGTAGATGTCAGTACAGCACTACAGCACATTCAGTAGCTCATCCAGTAGCAATAATAGCACAGTAATGATAAAGGGTAGAAAGAATGCTGGCTTAGATTGGCCAAGAGGAACTTTAAGCCAGGCTGGTATCTCAGTACAACAGCCTGGCTTAAAGTAGCTCAAACAAAATAAGTTTAAAAAATGCATTCAAGGTAGTCTAACAGCCCTACTTGGGTGGTGAAAGCAGCTTGGTTTTGCTTCCTGCTTCAACCTAGCTGAGGCAGGTTATTATTTCACCATAACACACTCCCTGTCATGCCTTATTGCTTAAATAAAATAGCTTGTACTGAGCAATAAATAGAAGCAAAGTAAATAAAATATAAATAAAATAAATATGGTACTGTGTACCTGCATAGCTTATTTTTAAACAGGGGATCAGGAGTCTGTGCAGATCATGGAGATAGGATACCCAGAAGGATACAGTACTGAGGTAAGCCATGAGGTAAAAAAAAGAAAAAGGGATTGTACCTTAGTAGGGGAAATGTGGCTGATCATTCAGACTTCCTCCAATGCAATGTTTCTGGGACCAGGACATGTAGACAAGCCAAGGAGCCAGTATCTGTGCTTCACCAATAAAAGTCAGTGTCTGCACTTCCTTAACTTTGGGATGTTTGTGCTAAAATATTTGCTCTAAGAGTTGCCTATTGTCACTACAAGAAATGAGAACTGGAAAAGCCAAGTATTAGTGCTTGCAACAGAACTCGCTGTTGTATCTGCAAAGTTATTTCTATTGTCACTGAAATTCAAGGTCCCACAGGTGTTTTCACGTCACCAAGGAGTTCTCATGCACATCCAGTGGTGTGATATATTGCATTCTTTGGAGAAAGTGCACAGCTGTTTCCATCAGAGAAACTGGTAGACGCCTGGCTGATCGATTCAGGAAATATTACAGGGCAGTCAGGAATGGAGACACTGATAAACCCATTGTATCCCATTTTACCTCCAGATGCCATAATGTCAATGATTTTATTAGCTGTGTCCTTCAGGAGAGTTTCTGGGATGCTTACCAAAGAAAAATACAGAATCCAAATTTATCATCCACCTAGGCTCCTAGCAGTCCTCTGATTTAAATGATAGACTCATTTTCTACTAATATATTTCAACCACCTTATGGTTTACCATTGCAGTCTGTCCTTTTTACCCCACCCCCTTATATCTTTGCTTGCATGGGTGCATCGTATATTTGCATGCATGTGCATACAACCTATTTCAGCATATCCATTTTCGTTTTCTCTAGATGTCTCTGTCTCTTTCCTCCCCCACCATACCTCTCAACCTGCTAGGACCAAAATCAAGGACACTCCCCTCAAAAATCAGAGACAAATTACCAAAATCAGGGACACCATATTTTATACAGTGTAGTGCTGTGCCATCACATGACATGTACATCACAAAAAGTAGTCCACTACAACATATTAAAGTTCCTTAAGTTTATGCTTTTTAAAATGTCAAATTCAGCTGCATACTACCAAATGGCACAATAAAAAAAAAAAAACAGGTAAATGTTTTATATCTTCTTTCTGTTGTCATCTCTTCATTTACCTACTTGAAACCAAACTGTAACATGGGCACTGCTACAGAAATCATTTTCATTAGGATCCAGTGTTAAGTTAATTTCTATGCTTTTAAGGATCCAGTGTCATTAATTTCTAGACTTAACTGATCAGAAATATACTGTACTGCAATGCAGTGTGTGTGTGTGTGTGTGTGTGTGTGTGTGTGTGTGTGTGTATGTCTCTCTCTCTTTCTTAGTCTCATTAGAAAAATAGATAAGCCTGTGGAATGCTGGGGCAGGGCTGTCTCCTATAAATTGCTTTTGTCTGCTTGGGACAGTTTAACTCTTGCTGTGTTGTTGACTGATACTGCATATCAGTCCAGAATTCCTATACTTGCTAATTATGTTGGTAGCTTAAGGGTTAACAGATTTGCTAGGCACATTGGCATTCTAAAAATCCATAATAGAAGCAAGCAAGTCAGGATTTCAGTATAGGGAGTCTAAATTCAGGAAGTCCCGAAAAATCCGGGACAGTTGAGAGGTATGCTCCCCACTTTTGTCAGCTTTCAGCCTTCCCACTATGCCCTGTTAATTAGTCCCCACGTGAGGATTTCTCAGTTCATTTACTCCTACTGTAGGTTTTTATACCCCTCATCTCCTTTTTGTTTTCCAGCTTCTATCCTTACCTTGCCTATTATCACTTTTTCTCTAGAAACTCCCTCTTTCCTCATATATATAGCCCTTATTTCCCCTTACCTGTCCATTAACATTGCTTTTTTCTCTTTTAGAAAATTACTGAAAAAGACCTGTGGTCAAAATGTTGATTCTAAGTCTATTTTCTATTTTCTGCATCAATTTAATATTACATTTTTGTTTTATTTTGAGCCCATATACTGAAGCAGCACCTTTTTGTTTATTACATTACTGTGTCTCCTGTATTCATTGTGTGGCTATTTTTGATCAAAAATATACAATGGCAACCACAATGATATTGAGTGTTCTTAGTTAAGCTTGAGAGTACCAGCTAGGATTTGTCATCTTAAGTGGCATTCCCGTTTGTGCATTCAGCATGGTGTTGCAACAGGTTCAAGATAAAATGCCTGTCTATCATTAAAGTGGATATATTTCTTATAATGGGTAGTCAAAGTCTTGATAAGTTTGTGTATCTATTGCTGTATGGGAGCACATTATTATGCGCTGAATTCAGTCGGATCCTAGTGCTATTGTACCACTGACATGTTGTCAGATAGTTGTACCATCGTGAGTACATCACGTTGATGGTACAGGAACATGGAACACTGACGTGCTGTTGCTGCTGTCTAGGATTGTGGCTCCAGTGCTTAAAAATAGCACTTTTTTTTGTTGTTTAACATTTTTATTATCAGTATTATTTGGACAGTACATACACATATAGGCAGAGTATTGCAATTACATATCTGAGTCATATCACAACATTTGGCACTGCCAGCATGTAGAATTACCACATATTCACTTCACGGGTTACAGACTATAAAAAGCCATATATCTTAGCATAATGATTATGTTGCAGTTCTTGGCTCTATGATTTAGTAAGCCAATGTAGATTCACTTCTCCCCAAAAGAAGGGAGCCAAAAGAAGGGAAAGGGTAAAGGCATATGTGGCAAGAGAAGAGAGAGATAGAACAAGCTAAGCTTGCTCACAGTCCAACTTCTCTGCCTCAAGCATGTCCATCAGCACTGCATGTTACAATATCAACTATGTACAAAAGGCAATCTTAAATGAATCAGACAAACAAGCAGATTAAGAAAAGGGGTAAGGGGATTTCTGGTGCACAACCCAGACCTATTGTGAGGGGGGGTGAATCTAAGAAACAACCTTAGAAAAAGTATTGTGACAATACACAGACCTTAAATATGGCTGCCAACATTTGTCGTACCGGATTAAAGAGCCTTGGGCAAAGCTGGAGATCTTCTCGAATGTGGTCTCTTGAGCAAGGGACAAGAGGAACTCCTGCACAGTCGGAATCTCCAGGGTTCTCCACCTCCTCAATATAAGTCTCTTAGCCAGTGCCCCAGCTGCTGTAATGCATTGTGCCACAGGGCTGTGTTGAGGCACGGTCGGGCTACTGCAGCCCAAAAGGAGCAGAAGAGGGTAGGACCCCGTAGTGGGGAAAATCTGCTGACAGATGCCCTTGATTTCTGTCCAAAAGGTTGAAGGTTTGGGCAGTCCCAGAGTATATGGGACAGGTGGGCACCGGGATTACCACATCTCCAGCATATGTCTGCTGGTATGAGTCCCATCCTGGCTAATTTAGCTGGGTCTCTATACCATCTATGGAGGGTCTTATTCATAATAAGTCATGCACGCCCAACCCGGCAGGCTTGATGGATTCAGACCCATCCTTGTTCCCATTGTTGCTCTGAGATGGAAATCTGTAATTCCTTCTCCCACTGTGATCTGGCTTTATGGAAGGGGTCTATGGTAGAGTCTCGGAGCTCGCTATATATGCGGCTAGCTCTATTCTTGGTTAGCCTACCACATGAAACAATAGGGTGAGGACTTTTTACTGTTATATTGTGGGAGGGGAAATTTGGAAGGTGGGATATGGCATCTCTTATCTGTAGATATCTCCAAAAGTGAGATGTAGGGAGATGATATCGTGCCTTTAGGGAATCAAAGGAGTCTATAGTCGAGGTACCAGGAATTAAGAGGTCTTGTATTGAGGAGATACCTAGACCCATCCAGATTTTCCAGTTCAGGGGGGATTTCCCTATTTTCAGGGCAGGGTTATCCCATATAGGTATATGAACCCATGGAGCCATATCATGACCCAGCAGAGCCATTGCTTGCCTCCAATACTTTATCAATAGAGATATAACGGGGGAAAGGCGCGTAGGTAAATTTTTCTTACCGTAAAGGGTGACCGCTGGGGAGGGAGAGTGAGTTAAGGAGGCTTCTAGGTGGAGCCAGTTAGGAGAGGCCTGTCCAATTTTAGAAAACCATCTAAGGGTCTGGGACAGAACAAAAGCCATATGATACCGCTGCAACCATGGGAGTCCCCAACCACCCCTTTTCCAATGTTGTCGAAGCTTAAGTTTACTGTATCGAGGGGGGGGTACCCTCCCACAGAAATCCAACTTCTGGAACCATTTTTGAGGTATGGACATGGGCAAATGAGCCAATAGATATAGCATCTTGGGAGCAGCCATCATTTTGATCGAGTCAATTTTACCAGCAAATGAGAGCTTCAGTGTTTTCCATCTTTCGAATTCAAGCCTCAGGGTATCGATCATGGGATTGAAATTAGCTGCAAACATTTTAGCTGGATCTGGATGTTAGATAATGCCAAGGTATTTTATACCTTGGGGGGACCATTTAAGCCCCATGGCAATGAATTCTTCTCCAGAGGCTGACGAATTCAGTGGAAGGATTTCAGTTTTGGACTGATTTAGCTTTAGTCCAGATATCATTGCAAAATCAGTCAGAATGTCAAAGACTGTCTGGATCCCTAATGACGTATGTTCAGTAGTAATAAGGAGATCATCTGCGTATAAAAAAGTTTTATAATTGGCATTACCCACTTGAATTCCAGGGATAAGATTGGAGGATCTGAGTGCAATGGCCAGGGGTTCTATAGCTAGAATGAAAAGGAGGGGGGAAAGTGGGCAACCCTGTCTCGTGCCCTTCTGTAACTGGAAGGGCCGGGACAGGGAGCCATTGGTCAGGACCGAGGCTAAGGGAGCAGTGTATAAGAGTCTAATCCAGGCAATGTACTCAGGGCCAAATCCCATATTGGAGAGAGTATGAAATAGGAAGGGCCATTCAACCAAGTCAAAGGCCTTTTCGAAATCAATAGCCATAGCTACAGAGGGAGTTGATGAGAATTTGACAGAATGAAATAGGGACACTAGGGTTCTGTGATGATCTGACCCCAGATGGCCTTTAATAAAGCCCGCTTGTGATGGGTTAATCAGGCCTTGTAGAAGGGGTTCAAGCCGGCCAGCAAGAACCTTGGCCAATATCTTGGCATCTGCATTAATAAGAGAGATGGGATGATAATGACCTGGGAGCACTGGATCCTTTCCTTCTTTTGGAAACACTGTGATGATGGCTTCTCTCGGAGAGGGAGGCAAATGTCCCTTAAGTAGGGAATGTTGGAATACTTGAACCAAGTAAGGGGCCAAATCAACTCCCCGTAGTCGATAGAGGTCTACAGGCAGCCCGTCTTTCCCTGGAGATTTATGCAGGTTCATGGATTTAATCGCCTGGGTCACTTCATCCACAGTTATTGGAACTTCCAGCAGTTTGGCCTCACAGCCTGAAATTCTGGGGATAGGTAATGAGGTTAGGAAAGCTTGGATCTTAACTAGATCAGGGGAGTTGGAGAAGCATACAAATTTTCATAAAATTGAGACATGATACGGTTTATCCCAGAGTTAGTATGGCAGGAGGTCCCTTTCGTATCCTCTAGTGCATGTATCATTTTAGAAGTTTGTTGCCATTTAAGACGGTAGGCCAAAAGCTTACCGGCCTTTTCTCCCCCTTCCCAATAAGCTTGACGAATACGTTGGAGATTTAGCTCAGCCTGTCGAGATAGATGGGCATTAAGAGCTATTCGTGTGCTGGCTAGTTGTGCTAGTAAGGTTGAAGGCGGGAATTGGTTTTTAAAAGCTTTGTATTGGGATTCCAAATTGTATAGTTGCTTCTCCAATGCCCTTTGGTCCGCTTCCGATGGTGCCTTCTGGCAGCTGCAAAGGCAATTATCCTGCCCCTGATAGTAACTTTAAAGGCCTCCCACAAAGTCGAATCGGATACCTCCCCATTATCATTATCCGTCCAATATTCTGATACTGCCAGACCAATCCAGTCTAGAAAGGTTGCGTCCTCTAACAATAGAGGGTCTAAACACCATGTAGGGGACCAGTATGAGTCCTGTCCCATTTTAATGACTAATTCCAGAGGGACATGATCTGAAACAAAAATTGGGAGCATCAGGGTGCTAACCACCTGTCCATAAGACCCAGAAGATATTAGCCAGAGATCTATTCTACTGGAAGTTCCATGCATTGAGGAAAAACATTTATAATCATACATTCCTGGGTGTAATGCTCTCCAAACATCCAATTGCCCAAGTTCGGACATTAATTTGCCTACTGCTTTCCTAGCCTGTTGGTGGGGTTCAGGGGATTTGTTGCTTCTATCGATTAAGTGATCTAATGTTAGATTAAAATCCCCTCCTAGAAGTACCGGGGCTCCGTTTTTGTTCAAATGCAGCAGAGTCTGATTGATTGTATGAAAAAATTGAGAGCAGTCCTGATTGGGAGCATATTCATTGGCCAGGACCAGGGGACCTTCAGGTGTTTCAGCTTCTGCTATGATCCATCTCCCTTCGTGATCTCTTATATAATCCTTCACTTTCCACCCCAGATTTTTATGAAAAAGTATGGAGACCCCTCTCTTATGGGAGGGTGCCATGCTGTGGAGTTCTTTACTCACCCAACCATGTTTAAGCTTCATAGCTTCTTCAGAGGAGAGTTTCGTCTCCTGCAAGAAGGCGACCATAGGGCCAAGTTTTTTTAAGTGCAGTAAAACTTTCTTTCGCTTAATAGGAGAGTTTAACCCCCTCACATTCCATGAAATCAGCTTAATCTCCTTTTGGACCAATCATAAAAAACAATAATGTAGCAGGAATGCATAATCAGAAACAATATATACACTGTCTGAGTTTGACACCATTACTTTCCTTACCTCCCATTCTAATATTGAGGAGTTTATCCACCCCCCCCATGAGTGAGACTGCCATATAGAAAGTTAACCCTATAACATATTACAAACATTTTAACCTGAAACAAAAAAGAATTAATATTTACATCACACAGTGACAGGAGGGTATTCAAACCTTTGTTGTTAACCATATCTATTCCCCCCCCCCGATCACAACCCCACAGACCCACACATGACCAGCTTCCACTGTATGTGATGGCTAAAAATAGGCCCAGACACCAGTAGAGGTCGCTGGGAGGTATGCAGACCCATATACTCATATCAAATAAAGGCTAAATAGTTCTCCTTATAACCCCTATATAAGGAAGGAGAAATGAAAACGTTCATGCAACAACGGCCTGTATCGTCATCCCAGAGGCAAACGGACAGGGGTATTAGAAGCCCTTCAAATTCCCTCTACATTCCCCAGCAGTACCATCGAGACTGAGTACATTTGGGTCCTTAGTGAAAACCAGAAGGAAAAAAATAATATAAAAAAATAATATAAATGAAAAAGGCCTCCCCCTGTGCCATCAGACAGCATGTTTAGCAGGCAGGCAAATATAGTACTGCAGATATAGTACTGGTGTATACTGAGACAGCCGGAGATACAGATACCAGAGAGGTACACCAGAAAAAAAGGGATATTGACCTGAGTATATGACAATAAGTGACACAAGGACTAACACAGCCTTCCTCGGGGGGGGGGGGGTCTTCTTTCTCACTAGGACCCCTGAGAGAGAAAAAAATAATAATAGCTTCCCAATCAGAGGAGAGGGCTTCTTTATCCACATCCACATGTGGTGCTGCAAAAAAAGGGGAATTATCAGCCACAGTCAACCTGCAGATTCAACCGCTGGAGTAGAGATATCCATATCGCCGGAGGAGTTTACAATGTCAGGGACAGCTGTCGAAGTCGAGTAGTCTGTCGATGGAGTGTCCACTGGTTCTTCGGCCCACAGGAGATGTTTCACTGCAGAGGACTTCAAACTTTCTGAGCAGGAGTGTCTAGGAGGAAGAGGCACCTCACGAGGTATATCTTCAGAGGGGAGATCCATCAGCGCCTTGAACTGGTTGTTACTCATATCTGGGATCAGCAGGTCTTGAGAGCTGTTGAGTTCGGGACTACAGCTATGGCTTCTACTTCTCGAGCGGAGCCTTGGAGTTTTGTCTCATGCTCTCCAAACCTAGCCCTTCTCCTATTTTTTTTCTTACTGCCCGGGATTGGAGAAAGAAGCCCGGTAGGAGTCTCAGAAAATTTAGCTGGCTGGGGAGAAGTTGATAGCATTCCAGATGCCCTGTTTTTGCATTGTCTCTCAAGGTAGAATGTACAGGCACTCTTCCATAGCTGCGATTGTCTCATAACCTGCCCAGTTTAATTTGGGATATTGGGATGAGATAAAGTCCTCTGCAGATGTTGGATTGTCAAAGACCCGTGGCATCCCATTTACCACAATTTGTAAAGACGCAGGGTACCTGAGAGCATACTCGAGTCCCAGCTCCACACACGCCCTACGTGCCACTGTAAAGGCCCTTCGCCTATTCAAAACTTCTTGTGAATAATCAGCAAAAATTTGGATCTTGTTACCCTTCCAGAGTAATTCTTTCTTTTGCTGAGCCAAGTGAGTGATCAGTTTGCAGTCCTGGAACCGGAGAAATCAGGCTAGGATGGTGCAGGGACGTCACCCCGTGGCAGCGCGAGGAGCTAGAGATCTATGCGCTCTATCTATCTCCCAAGGGGTTTCACATCGCCATTCCAGCAAGGGGGGAAGCTCTTTCTGCAGGAATCATATAACATCATTGTCCTCACAGCCCTCTGGAAAACCCACAAACCTGAGATTATTCCAGCGGCTACGATTTTCGAGGTCTTCAACTTGAATCCATAATAGTTGTATAAGCCATTCTTGATCATATAATTTGGCCCCAGCCTTGTGCCAACCATCCTCAGCCTCTGCCAGTTTATGCTCAGATATGCAGGCACACTGTGATAAATCAACAATATCCTCCGTATTTTTCTTTGTAGCCACATCTAATTTGTCCATACGATGTAGTATTTTGGTGAACATCTGTCGTATTTCAGCTAAATTGCCTTCCAGAGTTATCTGCGTAGGAGCCGGCTCCATTTTGATGAGCTGACAGGCCGCAAACGAAGTGGGACACTCGATATAGGTTGCAATCCAACAGGAATCCAATTTTCAGTCAAATAAATAGGCATAGGATGAACACCATCAGTTTGTTAGTTTGCTTTGTGCCGTTGAGCAGAAAACGAGTTTTTAGAAGCAGGATTTTGAGGGATTTGTTACAGAGCTAGACGTTTAGACATCCATTCGGCTCAACAGTTGGCCACGCCCCCCAGAGATAAAAAATCTAAAAATAGCGCTTTAAAAAAAAATATGACCAAAGTGCATCGCCTTAATTTTTTTTTAACTCAGTAGGGGCAGTTTTTGAAGCAGAGAGAGAGAGAAACAGAGAGACAGAAGCAAGCAGGTGCACTGAAAGTAAGAGTGGAGTGTGACTTTTTCAGTGTGGGTGTGCTTTAAACAGCAGTGCAATACACATTTTAATTTATTTTTTTTTGCTCAAGAAATGCCTCCTTGGTATTGAAATATTGCACATACACTATAAAAGACAATGGTTGGGCAACAGTGAACAACATTGGTTGTCTGACAACTGTAAGTCTCTCGAGCTTCATTCTCGAGGTTTACTTGGTTGTCAAGATAACCTCTCGAAGTGAACACAGCATTGTTGTTCACTGTTGCCCATCCATTCTCCTCTGTGTTAGATACATTAGACTCCTGATTAATGTTTTTGAATATTTTTTTTTACTTTTCTGTTTATTCATTTCAATCACAGCTGAATCCCCCTAATTCCAATACTCATCTTCAAATTAAAAATTCCTTTTAGATTCTATTTTATCATACTGTATTTGCCCAAAAGTCTGTGACCTTTGTAGCTCCAAAACTTTACAATGATTTACCTAGTAGTGTTGTGTGTTGTCCAAACATTTCTATTTTTAAGACAGTACTTAGAAGGAACATGTTTATTAACTCTGTTTGTAGGTGTTTTACCTAGTTTCTAATTATGATGTAATTGTTTTACATTGTGCCGGCTAGCCTGTCATTTTTAAATATGTTTGTATGCTATTAAGATGTCTTTATATGTTTAATGTTTTGAAACTGGACATCTGTTAAATTGGGCATTGCCCACAGACCTTTCAGTATAAAATAAATGAAATGAAAATGAAAACTGAATTCAAGATCAGTAATATTAAAAGTTGTTACACTCAATCTTACACCCACACAACTGAGACAGTATGTTTTTACTTTGATCTGGTTCATATATATTTCGGTGAATCCCCAAACTCTCACAGTTATTACAGACTGACTGCTCATCTCAGGAATGACTTTTGCCAATGTCATATGGTGCGGGAGACTCAACCTATGCCATCAGAGGTTGTGTATCGGTGTTGGAAGGGTACTACTTATAATAAGTGATCCATCCACTCAACACATCTGTTTCTGATTAATTTGAATGTCCTGAACTCAGACATGGGTGGTTATAAACTGGAACCCTTGTCATAGGTGCTCCTTGGAAGCTAGTACACTGCCCAAGCTGTATCTGAACTGCTTTTAATCTCACATTGATTCTTGATGAATGTGTCAATTGATTTGTGCAGATACTGCCATGGAAATAATGTGGTGTCACAATTTGTTCTTTTTATAGTCTTTGCACAATGCAATAAGTTCATGAATTTATGTTAAAGTCAAAGTCCTTATTAACACACACATGAAATATGTGAATGTTGCTTGAAAGTATGTTTTAGGAACTTTACCTGGGCTGGCACTATAGCCCAGAAGTTAGAGTAATGAGCTGTGAATGAGCTTGTTGCATCCAGCAGACCTGGGTTTGATTCACACATCTCCCACTTGCATACTGTACCACTCTGGATCACTTAAGTATCCTCTGGTCCAAGAACGCACCTAGATATGATCCACTGGAAACCACTGTAAATGTGTTATTGACAGAGTGGTGTATCCATTTCTCATGCGTAAAAAAAATGACTTGATAACTTCTTTAACATTTAAAAGAAATATATGCATATATATTACAACAAATATGTCCTTTGTATTGTGAACTGCTGTTCAATAACAAGTCACAGTGATCATTTCCTTTTTATTTATTTTCTATTTTTGCAAACAGCAGTCCTGTTACAATAGTCAAATATTATATGACACCATTAATTGGGGTGCTATCTGTGTCAGAAAGTACATTGCACTGAACTGACCTCCACATCCTATATATTTTAATTTCTAATACCTGCATTACAGTTGAATGGTTGTATGTTGTTGCCCCACACCCAGCCAAGATCTTTTATGCCCCATGTAAGTGTACTTAGTTTATGGTACAGTATACTGGATTCACAGATAACACAAAACCAATGAACACAAGATAGTCAAGACAGAGAGATGTGGCTGCAAAAAATATTTTATTGCAGGATATTGCTCATAATGTCAAGAAGACAGTGAAAAACCTTATCCCGATTCTTTGTGTCTTAGGCATGACAATTTGTCAGGGGCCGCTGGAACTGGAATGTATTCACAGTTCCAACTGTACTGAGTAAAAAACGCTATATACAGCCATAAAAAAATGAATGTCCCATTAATTATTATCACAATCATCATCAGCTTCTTTTATTCAGATGGTGGGGTAGACCTTATAATTTATTAGTAAGCTGGATGAGTCATAGCAACAGAATCAGCTCTTGTTCCCAGAAGAAACATGGACATGGCCTGGATTCAAAGGATATAACCATCATTTTTATTGGAGTCAGAACTGGCTGTGTGGTTCTGGCTTGCAGATTGCAGGAATAAATGATCAGGTATAAGCCCCCCCATTCCATCCCTGTAAATGAATGATGGTGATGATAGTGTACTTGTAAAGACATCTGCTGACAGTGTGATTTGAGAGCTTATGAAAACACTCCTCAGCACTTTTCTTCAGCTTCTGTACTTCAGTGCATGATAAATGTGGAATCCACTTCTAGTGTTTAAAAAATTAGAATGGTATGGCTGCAGTATGATCTTCAGCATTCCACCAACCTATGTTTTCATGTTCTGCCCACATTTTCTACACATATCTTAACTGCATGATTGTAGATGTTGATAGATTTATCTGTCTAGGATAGACATACAGTACTTTGACCATGTGCTGGTGTAGGTAGTTGGTTAACATTATCATGCACTTGGTTCTGCTCAGGCAGACTTTTTGTGTCCATAGACTAGTTAAACAGTCATTCATTTTTTGTTTTTTAATGTTAGCAACTGGTTGAAAATATACTGGGGCAGCAGATCAGACCAACTTTTTACACTTGATTATAACACAACTATTAATGCTTAAGATAGTGCAGAGTTACATCAGGGTGTATGCTTTTAATGAATATTTTCATGTAAACAGGTAATGAATATAACATTTGTATCTCAGAAACTTATGTTGTCTTTCATATGTATCTCAGACAACCCATTCTTTTAGTCACTACATAATTGTTCACTTAAATAAAAGTATTCTAAAAAATAAAAATGATCTACGTTGAAAAAAGATTGGCATCTTGGTATTATTCCTAATAACAGAAAAGGGAGTTATTTGTTTCTAATGATAATGAACAACAGGTGGTTAAAGAACAGAAAACTGTCCTAAAGTCTATACAATAAACAATTTCATTCAATTGTGCTAACAGCAGGCATTTCTGTAATACTCAGCAGTAAGTGGGAGACAGTGTTGCCAAGATCATGGGGCTGTGTACCTCAAGAATGCAGGTAGATTTCCAAGAACACTGACCTCATGCAATGTTAGCTTTATGTGCATGAGAAGATCAATGGATTACACAGATTTGCATCGGATACATTAGTATACAAATATGCTGAATAGTCTGTAGTGTCAACAAATTAATTTGATGTTGCACAGAATGTGTACAACCAGACACTTTCTACATTCTGTATATATAGGAATACAAAATTACATAACATAGGGTTACCCAATTTATTTACTTTCTTAACTGTTCACTTTTCCTTAGAGAGAGCTCACAACACTGACAGAATTCAGTCCATGGGTGCTTTGTCAATAATATCTCAAAACTTAGAAACTTCAAATTGAATGACCGCAGGTCAATCGAGTCATATCATAAAACAGAAGAAATTGTGTAAAATTGATTAATCCTATGCCAAATAAACAGGGGCAGGGTAATGCTTACATAACAAAACACGTTCTGACCATTTTCAGTTTGCAACACCCCCCAGAGTGCAACAGTTGTCATAAGTATTAGTAGTCATGACATGCTGTCCAGCACAAGTAGTGACAGAAAAGTGATAGAAGATGGACGCAAATGATATGTTAACACAGTTAATGATGCTGCCTGTTATGAAAACAAATGAAATGGTCTTTTGCGGTAAGTTTAAAAGCAGATGAAAAAACATTTATATGATATAACAGGATGAATCTAAATATTTGAATGATGAAGTTAAAGCAAAATGCTGTTTTAACAAAAGGAACAGCAAGGAATTGTAATATAATTTAGTCAATCAACGAATTTAGAAAAGGAAATACTTTTTAAATTAATAAATCAGCACACCACTTTTGACAATACGTAAGTGGAACAAATGACTATGTTGTCTAACAGAGAACCAGGTGCATGGATTTCAGAATTAAATATGACAATTACAAAGAGCATAAAAACAGAATCCAGAAAACGATACGAAAGATGCCATGTCTCTACTTCCTCTTATAAATCTTCCTCACATGTAGCGTTTCAGGGACATTCCAGACATGGAGACAAACCACAGAGAGGTCAAAAGAAAAAAAGGAGTTGACAAAGAGACAAGTCAGACCTAAATCCTAATATAGGAGAGAAGATTGGACCCAGAACCTGAGGAGGGAACATACAGACCATACTAACTGATGGAACAAATTGTAAGACAATAGACAGAGATCCTGGGGAGTAAAAAAAAAAATGTACTGATGCTACAGACTGGCACAACATGCAAATATAGATTAGCCTGCACATCCCCCCAGACACTCACATACTTCTCTAACCTCCCTCCATGGAAGTAATATTGGCAGCATGCAATCACTGGATCCACTGGCAACAATTGGGCAGGTAACAATCAGACCACAATGCGACTGGGAAGGTGGCAAGGCTAACTTGAAAACATAAGCAATGACCGATCTCCATTTTCAGTGGGACCATATCGCCACCCGTCCTCATGAACACATGAGTATCGTTTTATTAGTGCTCCCTGAAATGTGTTTTGGGAGGTTCACCCAAATAATCTTTTTGCAATTTTTTTCTACTACACTGCACTATTATATTTTTAATGCATACTGTGTATGTCTACCCTCCCCCCTTCCAAAATTCATCTGGAAATGAATCATTACCAGCCCAGTATGACTTTCCTGGTAACACTGTTGAATAGAAAAATAAAAACAAACACATTTTGGGGCATATTAACAAAATCCAACTCATGTGTCTATGTGATGGCTACTCTGAAATGTTACAGTCAGTCTGATCCCAAAGTTAATTGTATGAATGCATAACTGGATCACCTTGAAAATGAGTCTGCTCAATGGTGTTTTATCCATTTCATGACATTGTCCTGAATAAAATATATTACTACTACTAAATGGTCAAGTTATTGCTATAGATTTTAAAAAAAATTGCTCCACAAGGTTTTTTAAACACCCTTTTTTTACAACCCCTCACCCAGTGTTTACATATTACCTACCCCTATCCACAGCCCAGATATATTTCAGACCTTGAGATGCAGTGAATCAGACTATCTTTGCCATGCAGAGTTTTTTTTTTAATAAACCCAAGTTGGGCTAAAACCCTTGTCCATTGCCCCCTTCCCCCACCCTACATTCCATAAAAGCATGTATCTCTGTACTTACAATCATCTGCTCAAAATAACCTTCTTCCTCTCCTAAGCCCTCATCTTCACAAAGTCCATAACTCAAGCAGTCCCAGTTCCAGATGGTGGCTGATGCTCTTTCAAGTAAAAGCCCCCCCCCCCCACACACACAAACAGAATTTTTCCAAAAATGTACCCCAATCCTCCCACCCACTAAACAATCACCATCCCAACATCCCCCTGTCCCATGTACTGAATGGACAACTGTCCTACAGTGGGCAGCCAGATAAAACCACCCCCCTTCACTACCAGTCTAACATTGCTTGTAAAGCGCTTTGGGATACACTGTATATGAAAAGTGCTATATAAATGCTAATCATTATTCTTCTCCTTACATAGAAACATATACTTTGATGGCAGATAAGAACAGCTTGGCCCACCTAGTCTGCCCATTTCCCTACCTACAGGATAAGCTCCAGATCCTATTTAACCAACAGCCTATTTCTTCCTACCCCCCACAAAAATTGCCTTATGTCTGTCCCATGCGTTCTTGAATTCTCCCACAGTTTTAGACCCCACAACCTCCTCAGGAAGGCTGTTCCATGCGTTTACCACCCTCTCTGTGAACAAATACTTCCTCACATTGCCCCTGAGCCGTCCCCCCTCTATCTTCAAATTATGTCCCCTTATTCTTGCACAACTCTTTTTCTGAAAGATGCTACTCTCTTGGACTTTGTTGATTCCACTGAGGTACTTAAAAGTTTCTATCATGTCCCCCCCCCCTTTCCTCAAGGGTATACATATTAAGCTCCTTCAGTCTCTCCTCGTATGGCTTCTCTTGCAGACCCTGCACCATTTTTGTTGCCATCCTCTGGACTGCCTCCATCCTGTCTATGTTCTTGCGGAGATGGGGTCTCCAGGACTGCACGCAGTACTCCAGATTGGGTCTCACCAACTGTCTGTACAGAGGGATAACAACTTCCTGTTTTCTACTGGTGATGCCTCTCCCTATACATCCCAGTATCCATCCAGCCCTCCTTACTGCCTTCTCTCATTGCTTGCCCACCTTTAGATCATCTGATATGACTACCCTCAGGTTCCTTTCTATTTTTGTTGTTGTTAGTATCCCACTCCCATTGTGTGCTCTTCTCCTGCATTTTTGTTTCCCAGGTGCATTACTTTGCATTAAATCTAAGCTGACATACATTTGACCATTCCTCCAATCTTGCCAAATCCCTTCTCATCCTTTCCACCCCACCTTGTGTATCAACCCTGTTGCAGATGTTTGTGTCATCTGCAAAGAGACATACTTTTTCTTCCAGTCCCTCTGCAATGTCACTTATAAAGACATTAAAGAAGACCAGTCCCAGTACTGAACTCTGAGGTACCCAGATAGTAACCCCCCTTTCTTCAGAGTGGACTCCATTTACCATCACCTTCTACATCTTGTTGTCCAGCCAATTATTTACCCTGGCTACCACCTTGGGACTCATTCCAAAGCTGGCTAACTAGTATATTAATCTTTTATATGTGACTGTGTTAAATGCCTTGCTAAAGTCTAGGTACAATAGGTCATGTCCACAGACCCTCCTTGGTCTACTACTTTGGTCACCCAAAGAAATCTACAAGATTCGCCTGACACAACCGTCCTACTGTGACTCTATGCTGCCTTGGATCCTGTGCCATGCTGGCCTATAGGTACTTGACAATTCTTTCCTTCAGAAGTGATTCCATTATTTTCCCTACCACTGATGTCAAACTAACAGGTCTGTAGTTTCCTGCCTCTGCCTTGCTCCCACTTTTGTGAAGTGGAATCACATCCACCCTCCTCTAGTCCTCAGGTATCACCCCATCCTCCCATGATTTGTTAAAGAGTGTAGTCAGTGGTGTCACTAGTTCTACCCTTAATTCTTTTAGAATTCTTGGGTGAATCCCATCAGGCCCCAGTGCTTTGTCCACCTTCAGTTTTAAGAGTTCTTTCAGAACCCTTTATTCTGTGAATGGACTGGTATCAACCCCTCTATCCAGAGTGTTTCTATTGTTTGGTTTAGGTACCTCCCCCATCTCTTCTTTTGTGAATACTGAACAGAAGTATTCATTCAGTATCCCTGCTTTTTCACTGTTACCCTCTGCCCACATTCCCTTCCCTTTATTAAGCCTAACTATCCCTCTCTTGGTCTTTCTTCACTCCCTAATGTACCTATAAAAGGTTTTAGCCCCATTCTTAACAGAGTTGGCTATCTTTTCCTCAGTTTGGGCCTTTGCTATTCTGACTGCCTTCCCTGCCTCCTTCTGCTTTAACTGATATAGTTCTCTGTTCTGCTCCTTCTGTGTTTCCTTATTTTTCATGAATGCTATCCTTTTCTCCTTAACCTTCCCTGCCACCTCTTTTGAGAATTATAGTGGCTTTTTCCTTCATTTCATTTTGTTGATTTGCTGTACACAAAGACTTGTTGCCTCTGTGATGGCAGTTTTGATCTATCCCCATTGTTCTTCCACCCCTCCTTCTTGCCTGTTTGCTAATGCTTTTCTGAGGCACTCTCCTATTTTCCAAAGTCAGCCCTCCTAAAGTCCAACACCCTTGCTTTTGTATGGCTTGACTCTACAGCTGTGTTTATTAAGAACCACACTGTTTGGTGGTCGCTTGTTCCCAGATGGCTACCCACTTCTTAATCTGAGATCCTCTCTCCATTCCCATTTGAGAGTACCAGGTCTAAGACTGTTCCTTCCCAAGTGGGTTCCAACACTAGTTGTCTGAGGCATGCCCCCTGTAGGGCAACAAGAATGACCCTGCTCTTGGATGTGACTGCAGCAAAGGTGTTCCAGTTAACATCTGGCATATTCAGGTCCCCATCAACAATATCTCACCTTTTTCTGCCATTCTAAGGATTCCTTCCATCATTTCTATCATTTCCTTGTCCACTGCCTACCCCCGAGATGGTGGTCTATAAACAACCCGTGTGCAGATTGTGGTGCCATTTCCTGTCTCCAGGGTGACCCACAGTGCCTCCTCCCCTCCCTGTTTACCCTTTAGTTCTGTTGCGTTGATTCCTTCCCTTATGTAGAGAGCTATTCCTCCTCCTCTTTTACCCCCGTCTCTCCTGTATATTGTGTACACTGGTATGTTGACATCCCAGTTATATTCTCTGTGAACCATGTTTCTGTAACTGCCAAGATATCCAGCGTCCCTCTTCCATCAAGGCCACTAGTTCAGGGAGCTTGTTTCCCAGACTATGGGCGTTGGTACTCATCACCCTCCATGTTTTGATGGTCTTACCCCTTTTAGGCCCACCCATGTCCTTACTGTCTTTTTCTGGATTTGCCCCTGTCCTGCTCCCTATCGACTTTTCTACCTTTGTGTCTATTGTGCTAACTACCCTGTTTTGGGGGGGGGCTGGAATTTCCCTGCTCCTCTCCAGGGCTTCCACCGGGCTAGTTTAAATGCTTGCCAATGAAGCATTTAAACCTATCACCTAGGATCCTGGTGCCTCTCCCAGAGAGATGCAGACCATCACACTAGTATAGGCCTGTATCCCTCCAGGTGTATCCTGAGCTCCACACCAGTTTTTCAACCAATCATTGAACCTCATGGTGTGGAGTACCCTAGCCTCACTCATGCCATAAACTGGTGGCACTTCCAAGAAAGTTACCTTACATACCGCTTGTCTAAGGCCCCCCTCCAACTCCACAAACTCCTGCTTCACTGTTCCAATCCCATTCCCAGCCAGGTCATTTGTCCCTAGGTGGACAATAGCATCCAACTCCCTGCCCCATGCAACTATGCCTACTATCCTGAGGATTTGCTTCCTGTCCCTCCATGTCATGGCACCTGGTGGGCACCTTACCTCCCTCCCTCTCCCTTCCCCAGTTGTACCCCCTAACAACTGAGTCCCCCACCAGGAGTTGTTTCCTTCCGCTGTGGGATCCCATGCCACCCTCCTATGGGTCTCCTTTGTGAAGGTTCCCAGCATCCTCCTTGGTCTCCCTGCAGGTGCCTCCATAGAGAAACCATGCTCCATAAGAATTATGAATGAATTATGAAGAGGCACAACTGGAGGGATGCACCTATGTTCCACCACCCTAACCCTCCCTGAGCCTACTGTGGTCCAACTGTTCCTCTTTCTTGGCAACCTCTGAGGCAGTGGTGGTGGTGGCCTGGGTGGCCCCTGGGTGTGGGAGGAGGTTTCCTGAATCCTCATCAGGTCAGCATGGAGACGGGCAATCTTCTCCCTCAGACCAGAGAGGTGCCTGCAAATAGGGCAGCAATGCAGCCTCCAGAATGTCTCCCAGAAGACTGCCACTCCACAGCCAATGCATTACACCACTCCCCACATGTCTGTCTCCCTTCCTGTTTAAGATGTTTTCTTTTTTTTCTTTCTTTAGTGTGTGCAAGCATATGAGTGTGCTTGCACCTATTCAGTGTGATGTGCCTTTAAGGATATGAACAGGTGTATGTCCTTTGCACTTTTGGGGAAGTGATGTCAGAACCCCTGATATAAATGAAATGATGTGCTTGAGGTGGGCAGGACTAAGCCCATGCCCTCCAGAAACAATCAACTACAACTCTGACCCCTCACCCAGGTGAGTGCCTTTCTTCCTTAAAGACAACCTATGTTACAGAGTTTAAGTAACAGGTCTAGTCACAAATGACTGCAAATATTCTCCCAGCCAGATTTACCCCCTTGCAAATAAAAGTTTCACTAAGAAAAGGCAACCCAAAAAATAGAGAACCAAAACGCTGACCTCTGTTTACTTACACAGGCCCCAAAATTAAGGATTCAACTCAGTGTATTCTATTAAATCATCTCTTTGCTATAAGGAAGCTGGTGGCTGCTCTCTGTCTCAGCTACAGCAGCAGTACAAGTTCCCAAATTACCCCAAATGGCTGTGGCACACTGTGGAGGCCCATTGTGAGCACTGGCTAAGAAAGGAGGTCAAGAATAAACTGAAGCACATAAGGTATGAGTCTGAGAAGCATCTCAGATCTAACCTGAAGGAAGTGTTGCGCCTGTGAAAAATGGGGAGGAGCATTCATATGCACCAGGCAGTGTATGTCACCCTGATAGGCAAGTATCACAGAGGTAGCTAGATATCTGGAACAAGTTTGAAACTGTTGTCCCATCACTGAGGCCCTGACTACAAATGGCCTTGAAGAATTCTTTAAAACATATCAAAAAAAGGAGTATTCATTTGTGCCAAGACTGTGGGAAGCTCAGGTTGAAGCTCAATCAAACTGTTTGCTCTGTTGGCTGTTTTGCATGCACATTTGGGCCTTTTCCGGGTACTTGCCTTGCAAGACAATTCAGACACATATGCACTATTTTTATATTCATTTTTCCATAGGAAAGTTAAGAGGTGGTGATACCAGCCATGAAGATAATAGACCAAAGTGTCTAGCCTATAAAGTAAAATGCCTCTTTCAGACATTTGTTGGAGAGGGGACTAGCCCTGGCAATGACCGCCTTGAAATTTGACCCTAATAATAATAGTGCCCACGTACTTCAAATCAAAATATATATATATATATATATATATATTTTGCCAAATGTTGGCACCACAACATCTGTTTAAATATGTGCAATGCCTGCAAACACTATATTTTCAGTAAAAGTATGTATTTTTGCAATCCATGACTCCCTGTTGCTCTGGAAGATGAGGGAGTTATCTTCCCTCAAGAAGTTCAAACTAAGGGCTTGTATGCCTGAGGAGTATTTGTGAGAAAAGGGATCAGAGGTATTGTGGATGGGGTGACATTAGTAAGCTTGCAGCCAGGCCATTTTCAGATGTTGAAGAATGGAAAAGAACACAGATGGGAGCTTTATGCTGGGTCATATAAGAATAGAGTATCCAAGGTACATGTAGGAGAGAGTCTCTAAGATGTTCAAGAGGGTCCCCAAAACTGATGGAGCTGAGTACTTGACACCATACTAGCAGGCAGTCATCGAAGGGGGGGGAACAAAGTGCCACAGTGAAAGCAGAACTTTGGCTGATGTGGACCCTGCCAGATGTGCAGGAGCATGATGGATTTCCATGCACTGGTGCATCATTAGAGATACTGGTCCAGTATGCCCAAGGTATTTATTGAGCCTGGACTTCCTGACTGCCATGCCAGCATGCTGGGTATATCTTCAAACCACAGTAGATAGCTAGCTATGGTTATACAGGAAAGCACCAATAAAGAAAGAAATCACTAGGGTACATAACGTTGGGTTGTGGTTCGATAGAACTTGTTATCAATTTGGTGAACTGAAATTACCAGTTACAGCTAGTAGCTAGGTTGGGACCAGAAAGGTTTATAAATGGATTGGTAAAGCCAGGAGAGCAAGGACTGGAAGATTTCTTGTCAATGATATACAGTAGGTCAAGCTGCAGTTCTGAGACCAAGAAATACATGAAGGAGTTACAGTAATTGATTGAATAGGTATCAAACTGACAGTGGCGTAGAGGGCTGAGGTGCTGGATGCCCCACCTTCTGCCATGCTGGTGACCTGGGTTTGGAAATGGAGGCGAGTCACTCAGGGGCTGGCCGTTGAATGAGAATTGATCATCCCTAGGAGAGCTGTCCTCCCTCATGGAAGGGGGAAAATGATATCGCACTCGGTGGCTGCCACCTAGAGTTTCTAAGTGGAAGCACAGCAGGATGTCAGGCAATGTGCCCCACACATTTGATACTGGGGGCTGCACCTGCAGATGCAGAATGCAAACAATGCATCATTTCACTTGAGGTGGGCCTAGGGAGAAAAGCAACGAGGAAAAGCCCTGATACTGACAGAATGGTGGGCCGCTTCCTCGCAGGCCCCACACTGGTAACTGGGCTCTCCCAATGTCTGCTGGCTGAGGGTGACTGGCAATAGCAATCTAAGAACCAGGGAAGCCAGGTGATGGGGCTGGAGGGGAACAGTCCTGAAGGGGCCAGGACAGCAAACGGGATAAAATACTGACTGCAAAAAGATATCAAACAGATTTTAGATTTTTGTGACCAGCTTAATTAACATTTGTGTCCCATGTACCAACTGCCTCAGTAAAGGAGTGTCAGTGACTAGGTAACCCTGTGTCTGAGTATTAATTTCCACTGAACCATCATGCTCTGTCTCAGCAGATCCTAGGAGAAGGAGGAAGGTGAACCATTAAAAAAAGTGTGAATTGTTTGCAAGGGCTCCTGGTGAGTTAAACCATCTGTATACCCATAGACACAGAGTACCCTGGGGCCATACCCACTGTTATCTTGGGAAGTCATGTCAGTGGGTGAACTAATAGTAAAAGGGTGTGGCAATATTATATAGGAATGAATCCCCCCCCAAAAAAATGAAAGGGAGAGAAGAACAGGAATGCACATAAGCAGATGAACGCTCCAGCTGAAGGAGCAATGTAATGCAGAGAAGCAGAGGAAAGCTGCAGGTTGAGCAACAATTGAACAGAAGAAAGGAATACATGTTCTTGAGGGAAGTAGAACAATGTTCTTTAAATTGTACTTGGAGAAGGGCGAATAACCCACTGCCCTATCCAGGAGTGGGGCGTGCAGCCTGCTGTCCCACTGAACCAGTAACTTAACCATGTTAAACAAACATTTGTCAATGCCGAATGTTTGCTTGCTGGTATGAGCATTAGAAATGCAGGAGTTAGACAGATACGGAATAGGAATAGCAGTGAAGTATTGAAGTTCACATGAACCCCACCTCCATCCTGTAGAGATGGACAGGATTTGGGGTAAGTGTTTGGGTCATCGCTCATGACGGTCAAGCCGTGTCACCTCACCCTATTCTGCAGACACCGACATGTGTTGAGCTGTGCGTTAGGGTGTTTGGCTTTACAGTCACCCCATTCCATGAGGACATATGGTGAAATGGATGCAGCATAGGAGAATAGGGTGAAGTCTTGGGCCGAAGAGTCCAAGGTACACCTCGATGCTTGTCAATGGGTGGGGGTGGGATGGCATGAGCAGTACAGGTGGCAATCCAAAGGCACACCCCGATGCCTGTCTGTCTGTCTACATAGGGTAGTACGTTATGGTTAGAAACCGTAATGCCTCAGGCGTTTGTTGGTATTTACAGTACAAATTTTGAACATGGCCTTTTTGTGACCCTACGTCATGAAAGCATTTGGGACCTGTTGTCATGAACAGTGGCAGTGTGATTTTGTCATTGTGTCCCGAAAACTGACTTCCAACAGTGACAGTGCCATTCTGTGCAACATGTACGTAATGACAGATCAGGCAGGATATGAAGAGTGACAGCTGTACCATCCATAGAGAGGTATGAAGAGATGGCAATGTTGAAACTGTGTAGTGGGAATATTAAAAATGCTCACAGTTCCAAGCATATGTGGAAACTGCGCAACGCATGCACGTAACACAGTAATTTTATGGAGTTTCGTCACCAGATTTTCAAGATAGGCATTGTATGACCTGTGCTCATGAATAGTGTCACTGTGATTTTGCTAATGTGTCCTGAACACTGATTTCCCACAGCAACTACAGTATTCTGCGCCAGAACGGCAAAAACACATTTCGACCAGGATGTGAAAAATGACAGTTGTACTGCTCATAAGGAGATGCAGAAGAATGGCAATGTTGAAAATCTGGAGTGAAAATATTACAAATGTGCAAAGTTATAAGCGTGCATGAAAACTGCGCAACACACGCTCATAACACAGCCATTTTATGGACTTTCATCACCAAATTTTCAAGCATAGGCATTTTAGCACCTCTGCTAATGAACAGTGTCACTGTCATTTTTGTAATGTGTCCTGAACAGTGATTTCCCACAGCGACCGTACTATTCTGCCTTGGAAGTGCGAAAACACATTTTGGCCAAAATATGAAAAATGACAGTTGTACTGCTCGTAAGGAGGTGCAGAAAAATGGCAATGTTGAAAATATGGCATGAATATATTGCAAATGTGCGAAGTTATGAACGTGCTTGTATAGTGCGCAATGCATGCTCATAACACAGTCATTTTATGGACTTTTGTCACCAAATTTTCAACATAGCCATTTTAGGACCTCTGCTAATGAACTGTGTCAATATGATTTTCCTGTGTCCTGAACACAGATTTCCCACAATGACTGCGCTATTCTGCGCCCGAAAGTGCAAAATCATATTTCGGCCGGGATGTGAAGAATGACAGCTGCAGTGTTCATAAGGAGGTGCGGACAAATGGCAGTATTGACAATCTGGAGTGAAAATATTGCAAATGTGTGAAGGTACAAGCGTGCGTGGAATCTGCACAATGCACGCTCATAACACTGTCATTTTATGGACTTTTCTCATCAAATTTTCAACATAGGCATTTTAAGACTCTGCTAATGAACAGTGTCACTGTGATTTTCTTAATCTGTCCAAAACATTGATTTCGCACACCGACCATGCCACCGTGCACTACATGCGTGGAAACACATTTTGGGTGAGATGTGAAAAATGACAGCTGTACTGCTCATAAGCAGGTGTGGTAAAATGGCACTGTTGAAAATCTGGAGTGCAAATATAAAAAATCTGCAGACTTACGAGCTTGCGTAGGAACTATGCAATGCACGCTCCTAAAACAGTCATTTTTAGGAAATTTTTCACCAAATTTGCAACATAGGCTTTTTGAAAGACCACCTCATGAACAGTTGCACTGTTGTTTCATTAATTGGTCCCGAAAGGTGATTCCACACAGTGACCGTGAGATCACCCTTTGGGCCCGATTAATGCCATGACAGTGACTGAATTCACGAGGAGGGGTCCCAAAAACCCCATGTTGAAAATTTGGTGCCAAAATTCCAAAAAATGCCTGAGATATGCAGCAAAGTTGAAAAACACCTATTTGTTCCATTATACAGCTTACCGGCATTTCCTCAGTTCGCGGTCGGCTCTGAAGAGTGCAGACGTGTTCACAGTCCACTGAAGATCACCGCGCTGGGGGGGTGTGGGGAGGAAGGGTGCGCAGTGGGTGGGCATGGGTTGCGGCAGGGGGGCCCAGAGACTGCGAGGGACCATTTTCTTGTTTACAGGGGAAAAACAGACATCGGGATGGTTTTTAATTTTACAGGGGCATTTGGCATGCTGGGGTGGGCTCCCAGCATGCCAAGGGAGTCTATTTTGGGGGACAGCTGTAGCTGAGGGGGATTGGGCACCCACATCGGCACACAAGAAAAAGGGGGGGAAATTATGCTGGCGGGATTGGGCACCCCATTGGCACACTACTATAGTGGGGCGTTATCGATGGGATAGAGGCACCCCATCGGCACACAGCAAAAGGGGGACTTTATGCCAATGGGGATTGGGCACCCCATCAGCAGACAAGAAAAACAGGTGGGGGTTACATCATGCCGACTGGAGTGGGCTCCCCATCGGCAAAATATTGGGCCACTGAAGTCGAGTAGGCATTGGGGCCCCCGACATAAACAAAGATTTTTGGGGACATGCTGCCGAGGGGATTGGGCACCCCCTCAGCAAGGGGGGTGCCTAATACTGTTTGTGAACATAGTGGCAAGCTGCCCACCATGTTCACAAGCAGCATTAGGCTAGCTAACATTCCACCCTGCAATGACTGGTCTCTCTCTCATTGCAGCAGAATGACTGACGCTGCAATGACTAGGCGGCCCCTGATTGCAGCGGCGAAAATGTTTCTACTTGGTGTACTTTTGGAGACCAGTTTCATCAGCACACTGTGCCTCCATTGCTCCACCAGTGCCAAGCCCCCAAATGCAGTGCCTCCCATGGCTGTAACAGTGCCGTGCCTCCACAACCCGCTTCTCTCCTAAGCTGTCATATAACGTTTCTTGCGCATGCGCGAAAGCAAACATAAAAATGGCAGGGTTCTGAGATCAACAGAAATTACAGCGCTTTGCAGAAAACAGATAATAGAAACAAGGATAAAACATGTCAGCAGATAAAGGTCCATTGACTCATTTAATGTGCACAAGCCTGCCTAGTTAAGGCACTGTGTCCTTGTCATCCTCATTTTTTCCCCAACCATGCTCCCCAAACTACTCCATATGCACTTTTCCCATGTGCATGTCCTACACCCTTTTGAACCCCCCATTGTCACAGTGCTGATGACCTCTTCCGGAAGTTTGCTCTGGTTTGCCACCACTCTTTCCACAAAAAGTATTTTTTGACATTCTTTTTGACCATGCCAGTTTTATGTAGTTTCCCCCTGCTTATCATGTTGACACTCTTTAATAGATCACTGCTGACTACCTTGTTTATCCTGTAGAGATACCTGAATTTCACAATCATGTTTCCTATCATCCTCCTGTCCTCCGGCATGTACATATTGAGATCCTCCAAGCACTCATCATAAGACCTGCCTTCTTGTCCCTGTATCATAGAAGCAAATATGCTCCAGAGCTGTGAGGCCACAATCTTCAGTGCAAGGACAGTGCTGACAACAAAGGGGGTTACCTACTCCTACACAAGTCAGTCAAGAAGATGTTGCCCTCCAGGACATCACTTCTCCAAAATACTAGCAGACCAAATAAGGATTCACGATTTGACAACTACATTTATTGGCGCCCCCTGACAAAAACTTGTTGAAAGTCAAAGCACCAGGGTTAGTGGCAGGCAGCTCTGCTTATTCATTTCACATTGTATGTTTTGTTGCACACCTTTAGTTTCTACAGTAAATGTAGTTGTCAAATCATGAATCCTTTTTTCGTCTTCTTGTATTTTGGAGAAGTGATGTCTTGGAGTGCAACAACTTCTTGGCTAATCATAGAAGCATAGAATTTGTCAGCAGAGAAAGACTGTTTGGCCCACCCTCTGTCCAGCTGTTCCCTGCCTAATCTATCTCTATAGACCCAAACTAGTTTCACGACCCTTCCTCTTCCCTGTCTATTTTCTAATATAGCCCTATGTCTATACCATGCATGCTTGAAGCACCCCACTGTTTTCAATCCCATCACGTCTGATAGCAGTCTGTTCAAAGTGTCTGCCATTCATTCAGTGAAGAAATATCACCTCACATCTCTCTTAAACTCCCCTCTTACCAGCACCATATCATGCCTTCTGGTCCTGGTGTTTTTTTTTTTCTATTTGAAAGAGAGTCCACTCTTGCACCTGGTTTACCCACTTGTGAGATACTTGTAGGTCTCTATCATTTCACCTCTCATCCTCCTCTCATCCAGGGTGCACATGTTGAGATCCCTCTGTCTCTCCTTATAGGGTTTCTAATGCAAACCCCTGCACCATTTTAATCACCCTCCTGTGGACTGCCTCCAGCCTGCCCATGTCCTTTCTGAGGTGTGGGTTCCCAAAACTGGACACAATATTCCAGGTGGGGTCTCATCAGTGAGCAATACAGTAGCAACAGCATTTCCATCCTTCTGCTGGTGATACCCTTCCCTGTGCACCCTAGAATACCACTAGTCCTACCCACTGCATTGTCACACTGCCCTGCCACTTTAAGGTCATCAGATATGGTAGCCACAAACTGGAGTAGTCAGCAGAGAGAACCCTAAGGGAGACAAATCCCCAAGGTTACCTAATAGAAAGAAAAACAAGTTAGTAGTAATGAAGAGAGATGGGAATGTGAACAGAGGCTGTAAGGAGAGAGGGCAAAATGAAAATGTGGAGTTGTCAAGCAAGGTGGCACTAGAATTTGGAAGGCCATGGGTGCCAACATCCGAGGTATGGGAAATAAAATTCAGGACTTAGAGGCCATTATGGAAGAGACTGACATGGGCATTGTCGCTATTACAGAAACATGGTGCACTGAGAACCATGACTGGGATATAGCTAGTCACCAATGTTTTTCTTAAATAAGAAATAATAAGAAATAACAAGAAATTCAAGACATAAAAAGAAATAAAACAAAAACAAACACATGAAAAAAGTTAAAAAATTGATTGTTCTTTTGGCAAAAACTAAATAAATGCTTGCAGCAGTTGTTGTTTCGACTCTGTTGATACCACAGCGACAGTCCTCAAGGAAGTGGTAACAGAATTATCTGATTCACAAAACCTTTCAAGACCATAGCATAATGATGCTTAATACAATGTAGTATGCTACTGTATGAATGTGATTTCTAATGTACAGTATATAAGGTAATTTTTAGGTATTTTATGAATATAAATGTGTTAACAAGAAATAAAACTACATTTTCAATAAATAAATACAAAATTCCAGAAAAAATAAAAATAAAAATTATGAAAAATAAAAAGAATTTCACAGGGTTCTAGATATAACCATACCAGGCTATACTCTGTTCCGGAAGGACAGGGTGGCAATAAAAGGGGGAGGAGATGCTGTTTATGTGAGAGATAGCATAAAAGAGATAGAGGTACAGAATACAGGGAGGGGCGGAGGTGCTGTGGGTCACCCTAGAGATGGGGACTGGAGCCACTCTTTGCATAATCTTTTTTTTTTTTTTTTCCACCTCCTCCTAGCTGCCAGCCACCCAATGTTCAGCCCGGTCACGGGCCAATGGCTTCCACCCCCCCACATCAGACTCGGGTCCTCCGATACCCCGTGGCTTGCCCCCCACGGTGGGGCTGTGGGATGGGGAGAGCGAGGCATCCCGCAGAGACCGTAATTGGTCGGAGGACTGGCCTGGGGCTAATCAAAGCTGCGGGCGGGTTTACGGGAGGGTGGCCGCAGCAGCCCATTTTCCTCTTTCCGGGAGGCGGGGTCGCAATGACGCCCAGCGTCCGCCCCGCCCATAATCTTTGAGCTGCTGGTAGCGTGGTACTCCTAGCCTCCCAGGAGTCCCCATCGCCCGGATGCTACCCCATCCTCCCCTGAGAAGAGAGCAGTCCAACGGACGCTCAATCCTTCTCCCCGGCAGCCCCTCCGACAGCTCGGGTCCGTCTCGAACCCGGGTCGCCGCGTCAGCGGAAATTCATCCGCGCCCGACGAGCCGCGCACTTTGTATAATCTACAGACCTCCAGCATGGGGGGGGGAGTTGGAAATGGTTCTGGGGGAAGCCATCCAATAGATGGCAAATGGGAGGAGATGCTGCTGGTGGGAAACTTCACTCTGCTGGATATAGACTGGAACATCCCAGATGCAGCTATAGCCATGAGCAGGGACATCCTAGACTCCCTGAATGGGGTGTTCCTTGGGCCACCATTTAGGGAGCCCACTCATGAGGAGCCAATACTGGACCTAATATTAACTATTGGGAACAGTGTTGCAGACATTACTGTGGGTGGCCACCTGGGGACTAGTGATTACCATACATAGAAACATAGACTTTGACGGCAGATAAGGACCGCTAGGCCCATCTAGTCTGCCCATTTCCCTACCTACAGGATAGGCCACAGATCCTAGTTAACCAACAGCCTATTTCTTCCTACCCTCCACAAGAATTGCCTTATGTCTGTCCCATGCATTCTTGAATTATCCCACAGTTTTAGACCCCACAACCTCCTCAGGAAGGCTGTTCCATGCATCCACTACCCTCTCTGTGAAATAATACTTCCTCACATTGCCCCTGAACCGCCCTCCTTCTATCTTTAAATTGTGTCACTTTGTTCTTGTAAGTCTCTTTTTCTGAAAGATGCTACCCTCTTGGACTTTGTTGATTCCACTGAGGTACTTAAAAGTTTCTATCATGTCCCCTCTCTCCCTTCTTTCCTCAAGGGTATACATATTAAGCTCCTTTAGTCTCTCCTGATACGGCTCCTCTTGCAGACTCTGCACCATTTTAGTTGCCCTCCTCTGCACTGCCTCTATCCTGTCTATGTCCTTGTGGAGATGGGGTCTCCAGAACTGGACACAGTACTCCAGATGGGGTCTCACCAACTGTCTGTACAGAGGGATAACAACTTCCTGTTTTATGCTGATGATGCCTCTCCCTATACATCCCAGTATCCCCCCAGCCCTCCCTACTGCCTTCTCACATTGCTTGCTAACCTTAAGGTCATCTGATATGATTACTCCCCAGTCCCTTTCCTTTTTTGTTGTTGTTACTACCTCCCCACCCATTGTGTATTCTTCCCCTGGGTTCTTGTTTCCCAGGGCATTATTTTGCACTTCTTTGCATTGAATCCTAGCTGCCATACTTCTGACCATTCCTCCAACCTTGCCAAGTCCCTTTTCATCCTTTCCACACCTCCTTGTGTATCAACCCTGTTGCAGATCTTTGTGTCATCTGCAAAAAGGCATACTTTTCCTTCTAGTCCTTCTGCAATGTCACTGATGAAGACATTAAAAAGGACTGGACCCAATACTGAACCCTGCAGTACTCCACTAGTAACCCCGCTTTCTTCAGAGTGGATTCCATTTACAATTACCTTCTGTGTCCTGTTGTGCAGCCAATGTTTTATCCAGGCTACCACCCTGGGACCCACTCCCAGGCTGGTTAATTTGACTATTAATCTTTTGTGTGGGACTGTGTCAAATGCCTTGCTAAAGTCTAGGTAGGCCATGTCTACAGTCCCTTCCTGGTCTACTACTTTGGTCACCCAGTCAAAGAAATCTATTAGATTCATTTGACATGACCTTCCCGCCTGAACCCATGCTGCCTTGGGTCCTGTGCTCCACTGGCCTCTAGGTACTCAACTATTCTTTCCTTCAGAAGTGACTCCATCACTTTCCCTACCACAGAGGTCAGACTGATAGGTCTGTAGTTTCCTGCCTCTGTCTTGGTCCCACTTTTGTGAAGGGGAATCACATCCGCCTTCCTCAGTCCTCGGGTACCACACCATCCTCCCATGATTTACTAAAAAGAGTAGCCAGTGGTTTAACTAGTTCCTCCTTAATTCTTTTAGAATTCTGGGTGAATTCCATCAGGACCTATTGCTTTGTCCACCTTCAGTTTTAGGAGTTCTTGCAGAACCCTTTCTTCTGTGAAAGGACTGGTATTGGCCCCCTCATCAAGAGTGCCTGTTAATTGGATTAGGCACTTCCCCACCTCTTTGTAAATACTGAGCAGAAATATTCGTTCAGTATTCCTGCTTTTCACTGTCCCCTCTGCCCACCCACCGTTCATTCTATTCAGCCTCACTATCCCTCCCTTTGTCTTTCTACGCTCGCTGATGTACCTATAAAAGGTTTATCCCCTTCTTAACTGAGTTGGCTATCTTTTCCTCAGTTTGGGCCTTTGCTATTCTGACTTCCCTCCCTGCTTCCTTCTGCCTTAACTGGTACAGCTCTCTGTCCTGCTCCTTCTGTGTTTCCTTATACTTCCAGAATGCTATCTTTTTCTTCCTGACTTTCACAGCCACCTCTTTTGAGAACCATAGTGGCTTTTTCTTTCATTTTGATTTGTTTATTTGCTTCACACAAAGGCTTGTTGCTTCTGTGATGGCAGTTTTGATAATTCCCCATTGTTGCTCCACACCTCCTTCTAGCCTGTTTGCTAGTGCTTTTCTGAGACACTCTCCCATCTTGCCAAAGTCAGCCCTCCTAAAGTCCAGTACCCTCACTTTTGTATGGCTTGACTCTGAAGCTGAGTTTAACGTGAACCACACTGTTTGATGGTCACTTGTCCCCAGATGGCAACCCACTTCTGATCTGAAACCCTCTCACTGCCCCCGTTTGAGAGTACAAGGTCTAAGATTGCTCCCTCACGAGTGGGTTCCGAAACTAGCCGTCTAATGCCTGCCACCTGTAGGGCATCAAGAATGGCTCTGCTCTTGGATGTGGCTGCAACAAATGTGCTCCAGTTAACATCTGGCATATTCAGGTCTCCCATCAACAATATCTCCCCTTTCTCTGCCATTCTAAGAATGCCTTCTATCATATCCTTGTCCATTCATTCCCCCTGACATGGGGGTCTGTACACAACCCCTGTGCGGATTGTGGTGCCCTTTCTAGTCTCCAAGGTGACCCACAGTGCCTCCTCTCCTCTCTGTTTACTCTTTTGTTCAGTTGCTTTTATCCCTTCCCTAACATAGTGAGGTACTCCTCCCCCTCTTCTCCCCTGCCTGTCTCTCCTGTAGGTTATGTACCCTGGTATGTTAACATCCCAGTCATGGTTCTCTGTGTACCAAGTTTCTGTGACTGCTACGATATCCAGGCATCCCTCTTCCATTAAGGCCATCAGCTCAGGGAGCTTGTTGCCCAGACTACGGGCATTGGTACTCATTACCCTCCATTTCCTGATGGCCTTACTCCATTTTTCCCCATCCCTGTCCTTCTTGCCTTTGTCACTTTCTCCATTTACCCCTGCCCTTCTCCTATCGACACCTCTATGTTGGTGTTTGCCGACTTACTACCATGATTATTTGGGGGCTAGGATTTTCCTGCTCTTTCCAGTGCCTCTCCTTGGCTAGTTTTAAAGCTTGCCAATGAAGCATTTAAACCTATCACCTAGATTCTGGTTCCCCTCCCGGACAGATGCAGCCCATCATGCCAGTATAGGCTTGCATCACTCAGGTGGACCCCAGTCCCCAATGAAGCCAAATCCCTGAGCTCCACACCAGTTTTTCAGCCACTGATTGAATCCCATGGTGCGGAACACCCTAGTCTCTCCTATGCCATAGATGGGTAGCACTTCCGAGAAGGTTACCGTGCGTGCAACTTGACTAAGACCCCTCCCCAATTCCACAAACTCTTCCTGCACTTCTCTAATCCCTTTCTTAGCCAGGTCATTTGTCCCTAGGTGGACAATGACATCCAGCTCCCTCCCCTGTGCAGCTGCTCCGGCAATCATGAGGATTCGCTACCTGTCCCTCCAAGCCATGGCACCAGGCAGGCACCTTACCACCCTCTCCCCTTCCTCCCCAGTTCTACCTTCCTAACAATGGAGTCCCCCACCAGGAGTTGTTTCCTTCCCCTGCAGGGTCCCCTGCCACCCTCCTGTGGGTCTCCTTTGTGGAGGTTCCCAGCATCCTCCTTGGTCTCCACTGTGGGTGCCTCCATAGAGAACCACACTTTGCCAGAATGGCATAGGAATTGTGAGAGGTACAACTGGAGAGATGTGCCTCTGTTCCACCACCCTCACCTCCCTGAGCCCACTGTGGTCCAACCGCTCCTCTTTCTTGGCAACCTCTGAGGCAACAGCAGTGGCACTGGTGGTCCCTGGATGGAAGAGGAGGTCCCACAAATCCTGGCCAACTCAGCCTGGAGATGAGCAACCTCCTCCCTCAGCCCAGAGAGGTGCCTGCAGATGGAACAACACCGCATCCTCCAGAACATCTCCCGGAAGACTGCTGCTCCACAGCCACTGCACTGCACCACTCCAATCATGTCTTATTTCTGGCCCCTTAACTGCTTGCAATCCTTACTCTTTCCTCTGTTTTTTTCTTTCTCTCTCTCCTTACTTTCTGCCTGTGTGCCCTTTAAGCTCCTTATTGTCCTGTTCTGAGACAAGAATATCCTATATTTCTCAGTAGACCACTTACTTGCTCAGAGGCAGACCTCCAGCAGCTAGAGGGGGTCGGAAAGCTACTCTTGCCCTTCTAGGATGGTGGGTCCTTGGTGGTTCTGTGATCACTCACTTCCTGCCCCTAAACAAGAAGTTCCTGTTGTCAGTCAAATCCTGTGCCTATAAAAATAGAACTAGCTTTGGTGGGGGGTGGAGGAGGAAGGAGGCAATATAGTCCCAGCAGAGAAGTTCAGTCACACAGCAGTCCTTTTCTCCTGGTGTCTTCTGCCAAGCTATTAGCAGAATCTTTCTAAGGCAGTCTTTAAATGTAGCTTTCTTCTAGCTAAGCCACCCCCTACTTACCAGATCTTTCTACAAGTAATTTAAACCTCACAGCAGTTAAGTCCTTTCAGTCACCTGAGATTTACACCTAGATAACTCTTCAGATACCCATTCAGTTCAGTTAACCCAAACACACACTTTTTTTTTGTTTGTTTTTTTTGTTTTGTATGTTAGTTTTTTTACCCTAAATTAAAGGTCCAAGTACAAAAGTTCTTCTACTTTAGTCCCAGCAGAGAAGTTCAGTCACACAGCAGTCCTTTCTCCTGGTGTTTTCTGCCAAGCCATACTGTGTGGTTCAATATAAGGACTGGGGAAGAATCGAGCCACACAAAGACAAGGGTCCTGGACTTCAGGAAAGCTGATTTTAAAAAGATGGGAGAATGCCACAGGGATGCCCTGGTTGGGGGGGGGGGGACTTTAGTGGAGTGGACAAATGGGTGAAACTAAAAGGTGACATAGAGAAGCCAACAAACCTTTGCATCAGGCTAGTAAGCAAAGCCAAGAGGAAAAAGAGACCATTATGGTTCTTTAGGGAGGAATCTGGGTAGGTAAGGGCAACAAAGTTAGCATTCAGAAGATATAATAAGACACAGAAAGAGGAGGATAGGGAGCTGCATTTGGAGAAACAGAGGGAGGCAGGTAAATCAGTTAGGAGCACAAACATATAAACAGAGAGGAAAACAGCCCAGAAAGTAAAGAAAGGGGACAAGTCCTTTTTTAGGTATGTAAGTGAAAAGAGAAAGACAAGCGGAGAGATTGTAAGGCTACGAAGGGAGGGAGTTACTGTGTGGAAGGGGACCAAGAAAAAGCAGACATCTTGAACAAATACTTTTGGTCAGTGTTCAAAGAAGAGGGGGAAGGAGACGGGCTACTGAAAAGTGACAGGAGCATTGAAGGAAGGGAGGTGGACACTAGTCTATTTACAGAGGAGAGAGTCCTGAAGGAACTGACATATTTGAAAGTAGATAAGGCAATGGGGCCAAAAAGAGTCCATCCAAGGATACTGAGGAAATTCAGGCAGGTTCAGGCTGCACCTCTGACAGTCCTGTTCAACCTCTCACAGGAGACAAGAGGTGTTTTGGGGGATTGGAGGAGGGCAGATATAGTCACACTTCACAAAAGTGGTAGTAGGGAAGAGGCCGGCAACTAAAGTCCAGTCAGCCTGACTTTGGTGGTGGGGAAATTACTAGAATCACAACTGATGGAAATGATAATGGAATATCTTGAATCCAGTGGCTTACAGGACACAAGACAGCATGGATTCACGAGGGAGAAGGCTTGTCAAATGAATCCAATAAATTTATTTTACTGAGAGAATTGGATCAGGGAGGAGCAGTGGATGTGGCCTACCTGGATTTCAGTAAGGCCTACAACACTGTCCAACATAAAAAATTAGTAAGCAAGCTGGGTAGCCTAGAAATGGGACCAATGGTGGTAAATTGGGTAAGAAATTGACTAAAGGATAGGAGACAGATGGTAATAGTTAATTGAGTTCATTTTGAGGAAGGGAGCATAACCAGTGGGGTACCCCAGGGATCTGTACTAGAACCGGTCCTCTTTAATATCTTGATTAGTGAGATTGCAGAGGGGCTAGAGGGAAGGTCTGCCTGTTCATGGATGACACTAAAATCTGCAACAGGGTACCCACTCTTGGAGGGGAGGATGAGAGGGGATCTGAAAAGGTTAGAGTAGTGATCATGGGTATGACAACTGGGCTTCAATGCAAAAAAGTGCAAAATCATGCACTTGGGGCACACAAACCAAGGGGAGGAGTACAAAATAGGAGAAGTACTGACGACCACCAAACAGGAAAGAGAGCTGTGAGTTATCATATCTGATGACCTAACGGTGACAAGGCAGTCAGGAGAGCTAGCAGTGCTGGGGTGCACAGAGTTGAATCACCAGCAGAAAGATGGAGGTGGTGTTACCCCTGTATAGATCACTGGTAAGACCTCACCTGGAGTACTGTGTCCAGTTCTAGATACCTCATCTCCAAAAGGACATAGAACAGGTGGAGGTGGTCCAGAGGAGGGCAAACAAAATGGGGCAGGGTCTGCATCAAAGCCCTATGCTGAAAGACTGAAGGACCTTAATATGTATACACTGAAGGAACGGAGGGAGAGGGGGGATATGCTAGAAACTTTCAAATACCTCTCAAGGATAAATAAGGTTCAAGAGGGATTCATCTTTTAGAAAAAAGACGCTGAAGGACAAGGGGGTCATGCTATGAAGCTGGAGGGGTGTGTAGACTCAGGGAGATGTGAGGAAGTACTTCTTCATGGAAAGGGTGATGGATGCCTGGAATAGCCTCCAGCAGAGGTGTTGGTGGGCAAAAACTACAACAGGGTTCAAGAAATCATGGGATAGGCATAAGGGAACCTTAGTGATAAAACAAGGGGAGGATAAGGTGGAGATTAAGTAGGGTCTGCAGTGATACAGAAGATAGAGAAAAAAGGACAGGCTAGGTCTGCCAAGTGGTCCTTATCTGCCATCAAATTCTATGTTTCAATCATTCCCCTGGAATGAGCAACCCTGGAACTTTTAGAAGTTTATGCAAATTATGGAATTTAGAATGACATTCAAACTCTGCTGTTTGGTCATTCTCACTCCTGCACTCTAGCATCAGATTTATTTCCCCAGTTGAAGAGAGCTGTTGTCTAGAAGTCTTCTCCACACTTCTGGCTGCTTTACAGTTTATTCTTTTAGTACTTACAGTGCTTTAGCTTAATTTTTTTGATACTCTGCATTAGTTAGGGTTTTATTTGTATTTTATTGTGTAATTTGCCATTTTCCTCCAGTTTCTGATTGGTTCCCAGAAACTAGAGAAGGCCGTTCTCGATGTGGTTCCTGCTTTAAGGGAGCCATTATTTAATCTTTTAAAAAGTTAAATAAAACTAAACATTTATTTAACCACTTTGCAGTTTTACTCTAAATTATTTTTGATTCTCCACTTTTGGCAGCCAAGATGCTTTATTTGCTATTTCTATGATAAAAACCTCTTTTGAGGGAAAATGTACTTGCGGCTTATTTTTTTTAAGAAACTGAGCTGCATTATTTTATTTAAAGCCCTTTTTTATTAAATAATTATTGGGCTTACTGAATTTCAGTCATTACTACTGGGAACCAGAAATGTCTTGTTGTGGTCATCAGCATGTGGCATGACTGACAGACCAGACCCAAAAAGAAGACAGGAACTACAGGCTTTAAAAATTATATGGTTAGGTTTCAGCTCCTGACAAAGGCAGGCTGCCAAGAGCTGTGTCTGAAGTGCCAGGGTCCACATCACTGTTTGCCAATTGTGATCTCAGTATAACGTTTTTTCCTAAAAAGCAAAAAGAAAAGGGCTATAAATGGGAAGATTTTGTTGCTTTTCAGTTTGCCATCATGTCACCAAAAGGCTCAGAGGACGGTTCAGCCCCTCAGAGTAAGCAGAAACAGGAACCACAGTGAACACAAAGAGGATCTCCTTCAAAGCTTTATTTTTGGAAAAAACACGGCACTGACAAACTGCCAGCTAGACACTCTAGTGCTTTGCCACAGAGGTTTTGTCAGGAGGTGAGATTCTAATCAGATTTTCACCAAATTTAATTCAAAAGGGTGAAGATGCAATGAGGTAATTAACCCTGCATCATTACAGATTTGCACACCCAGTAACAACTGGAATCAAATTTATTCAGACACTGAGAATTTTTTCAAATACATAAACAAAAAATATTACCCAAAGTAGCTAACTATTGATAATAAAATACATGGGACTTACACTAAAATATCTGGGCCCAGATATTCAAACTGCGCCAGGCTGTGGTACAAGCTTGGGCACAGCGCAACTTGGCTGCACAGGGGTGTGGACTGGGCGATATTCAATGGAGCTGTGCCATGGCTCAGCAGCTTTGAATATCACACCCTGGCCACCCCCAGTGTGCATGGTGCAGTTGCACTGCACCAGCGTAAGTGGCCAGAGTGGAGCATGGAGATGCGCTAGCACAAGTTCCATTGCACCATGCACAGCACCAGCAATATTGAAAAGTTGACATGCAAATGGGGCCATAATGTATGCAAGGTGCACATGGGGCCATTTGCATGTCATTATGGCCCCATTTGCATGCAGGTGCACCGAACCCAACGACTTGCACCTGGCTCCCTGCCAGGCAGCAGCCGTTGGGGACTGACGCCCCATGCAGCCTGATTGCGGACATCTGTGTAAAAATAGAAACCGTTCCTATATCCCTGGTGGTCCAGTGGACTCGCTATGTGCCCGATCGCGGGCATCTGTGTAAAAAGAGAAAATGTTCCTAAATCCCTGGTGGTCCAGTGGACCATTATGTGCCCGATCGCGGGCATTTGTAAAACAAAATATTCCGATATCCCTGGTGGTCAAGTAGTACCCCCACCCGCCCACTGAGCCTCCTACCACCACCCCCGGTCAGCCGGCGGTGGTGCACCCCACCCACCTGCCGCCTGCCGCCCACCGATTGATTGTAGCTGTACACCCATTGCCCACACCGTGAGCCAATGGGCATGCAGCCCTACCATACTATACATTCTAGATATGTCCACTGGACCACCAGGGATATAAGAACATTTTCTCTTTTTACACAGATGCTCACGATCGGGCACGTAGCAGTCCACTGGACCACCAGGGATATAGGAACGGCTTCTCTTTTTACACAGATGAAGTTTCTATCATGTCCCCCCTGTTCCTCTTTCATCAAGAGTATACATATTAAGCTCTCTCAGTCTCTCTTTATATGGTTTCTGCTGCACACCCTGTACCATTTTAGTTACCCTCCTCTGGACTGCTTCCATCCTGTCTATGTCCTTGCGTAGATGAAGTCTCCAAAACTGCACACAGTACTCCAGATGGGGTCTCACCAACTGTCTGTACAGAGGGATAACCACTTCCCTTTTTCTACTTGTGATGCCCCTTCCTATGCATCCCAGCATCCCCCTGGCTCCCCTTACTGACTTTTCACATTGCTTAGTCACCTTTAGGTCATCTGATATGACTACCCCCAGGTCTCTTTCCATTTTTGTTGCTGTTAGTACCGCCCCTGCTATTTGTGTACTCTTCTCCTGGGTTTTTGTTTCCCAGGTGCATTACTTTGCACTTCTTTGCATTGAATCTAAGTTGCCATATGTCTGACCATTCCTCCAACCTTGCCAAGTCCCTTATCATCTTTTCTACCCCCTCTTGTGTATCAACTCTGTTACAGATCTTTATGTCATCTGCAAAGAGGCATACCTTTCCCTCCAGACCCTCTGCAATGTCACCTATAAAGATGTTAAAGAGGACTGGACCCAGTACTGAGCCTTGAGGTACTCCACTAGTAACTCCCTTTCTTCGGAATGTGTTCCATTCACTATTACCTTCTGTGTCCTGTTGTGCAGTAAGTTTGCTACCCAGGCTACCACCCTGGGACCCACTCCCAGGCTGGCTAACTTGATTATTAATCTTTTGTGCGAGACTGTGCCAAATGCCTTCCTAAAGTCTAGGTAGGCCATATCCACAGCCCCTCCCTGGTCTATTACTTTGGTCACCCATGATTCCAATACACAAAACCTTTCAGTGAAACCAGGGATAAAAACTTAACTTCTCAGCCTGCTCCCCTTTTTAACAAGTCCCCAACAATATTATGCCTTACCAGGTTTCCAGGTCCTAAAACAGAGTTATAGTTTGTTCTTTGCAGTGTAGCAAGGTTCTCAGCTTCCAACAAACAAATCAAAGTCAGTCACTAATAGGTGGGGAGAGTGGACAACACAATATAGACCCAGCCGAGTCTGGAGAGTACCTGCAGCATGAGCACACACAGGCCAGGTGGGCACTTGTGCAAAAGATTAAATCCAAATTTAATACCATTATTGACACACCATAAGAACAACCTAGGCATAAATACGGGTGAGGGAGGCAACTGTCCCTGTGCCCTACTTAAATGGCACCCCTGCTTAATGATAGAAGTTTATTCTTAGGTACTAATGCAATGGTTTCCCCTGTGATCTGAGGTACTGTATCTCCATGTTTCATGATGTGTCCTGATCATCATGTGGGTTAGTGTACCTCATTGTCCCTCATTTTAAGTGGCAATGTCCCTCATTTCAGTGACACAATGTGAGGTATGGTGCATGCTTCCAAGACCCTACTCAGCCCAAAGATTGCTAAGCATGGCCATAGTGCATATGCTCTATAAAGAATGACAAAGGGAAAGTAAGTGAGACAAATTATTCATGGAGAAATACATTTGTAGCACTAAATATGTATAAGGGATTTGCATGGTCCAAATCAAAAAGGATAGGCTTCACAACAAAGAGGCCCCTCTTTGTTCATCTATAATGGGGGATGTTGACTGGCTATATCCTAGGCATTTAATGCAGTAATCAAACAATACTTTACAATTTAATGACAAAAATCAAAAGCCATTAAACAACTTGCAAAAGGATCAAAATTAATGAGCTTACCTAATTTTTATGGGAATTCAAATAAAAATGTATTTTGATTACTCTAATTTCTAGCAATAGTATAAGAAATAGAAACTGTGTTTTTCAGATAAGATTTTCACTAGCTTAGTTGCTGCACACATGGCAAGCATGCAGCATGTGCACCTGATATGATGTTTAAATGATGTTCACACCAGCTAAACTGCTGCACTCTTGTCAAGTGTGCAACACGTGAACCTGATGTAATTTTTAGAAGATGTTCACACCAGCTTACCTGCTGTTCACATGTCAAGCTTATAGCATGCAAACCTGATTTGCTTTTTAGGCCTGGTCTACTTAGGATCACTTTGTGTATGCAAACTGCATGCAAACATTGCACATTTAAGAATGTAGCATGCATTCTGCATATCCACAGCACACCTATATTTCTGTAAGGGGAATGTTATACATTCCTTGAATAACTCGCATACTAAAGTGAAACAAAGCACTAAAATAAGAAAAATAAGAGAATGTTTTCCTGAAAAGAATGAGCGAAAGGAACGCTACTGCTAGCATTAGTACTGAGTCAGAGGCGGACTTGGTTTGCTTTATGAGTACTGCCGAATACTTGGATTTGAAAGAAATTGTTTTGTTTACAAAAATGCTTTGATCTCTTGCCTTTTGGTTATGCTGTGTGATTATCAGATACTTTAGTATAATTTCTATGTATTATATGTTTACTAGTTAGCTACTCTAGGTAATACTTTTTGTTGCATGTATTTGAAAAAATTCTAAGTGTCTATATAAATTTGACTCCAGTTGTTGAAGGGGTGTGCAACTCTGTAATGACATCAGGTTAATAAACTCATGACATCTTCACCTTTTTCAATTAAATCTGGTGTCAATCTGGCTAGAATCTTACCTCCTGACGAAGCATCCATGGAGAAGCACTTGTATGTCTAGCCGGCAGTTTGTCAGTGCTATTTTTTTTTTCAGAAAATAATGCTTAGAAGGAGATCCTCTTTGTGTGTACTGTGGTTTCTGTTTCTGGATCTATTGGGTGAGAAGTTGGTGCTCTTCACAGCTGCACTGGGGCCAGCATCAGGGAGCACAGTCATTCTGCTGTTTTGGATTGTTGTCTCAGAGTAAGCAGCAGCCCCTGTCAAAGGAGGCATAAAAGAAAGATAAAGCTGCTAAAGATGGTTCAGAAATCAGGATGTCCAAAAGGGGTAACCCAGAATCCAGTCAACATAAAACAGCCTCAGCGCAGATACTGGAACTGGTATCTGTCAAGATAAAGAAAAACATGTCACTTAACCCTTTTCCTGAAGATGGAAAGGAGCTGCCAGTGGCCACAAATAAAATGTCCTCAATAGAGGACATACCAAAAGCATGGCAATCCCTCCAGGCATTCCAGGCTATGGGGAATTTCATGAATATGCCTGTCTCCCCCTCTCCAGGATCTGGTTCCATTCCCAGTGCCTGTGGAGGAGGAGGAGGCTGAAATTTACTAGGAAGACGAGGATGAAGGAGAACCCAATGAACTGTATGGTTCTCCTGAACAAGAATCTGACTCTCCTCCTAGGCCTTCAAGTGACTATACTTCTCACTATACCTGTGTAAGGCATATATACCCTTAAAATCTTCTCCCATGAAACTGAGGAAGATAAAGATGAGGTAGACATCAAGGATATGATTGGCTCAGCATCTACAAGGAGACTGAGGCTGCCTATTCACAAACCCCTCAATAAAGTCACTTTCAAAGTCATATCAGCACCTACCTCAGCCGCTGGCATTGACATGAAAATTGAGAAAAAATATCAGGGGGACAAACAGGGTGCTGAGTACCCGTAGCCCCACCATGATCATGAGGGAATGGTCCAATCTGTTACCTGTGACGAGGCCAAAGTGTCTCTTTCCTCCCAACCCCCTGAAAAATTCCAGGGAACTGAATAGTATGGCCAAAAAGGTCAACACATTATCTTCTTTGCTCCTGAGGCAGATATCTTACTTAGTTTACATAGCCCAGTACCAGAGATCCTTATGGAATTCCATACTGGCATGGAACAAAAAAGCTAACAGAGACTTGGCAGAGAATATGGCTGAGACAGCAAGATCAATCACAGATGCCACAAAACTAAAGTTTCATATTGCAGTAGACATGAATGAGTCTGCATCTTGGGTCATGGCCCATACAGTATACTTAAGAAGATTTGCCTGATTTAGAACTACAAGTCTATCCCAGGACACTCAAACAAAAGCAATGGATTTTCCTGTGAGGGAAATTCACTGTTTGGTGACAAGACAGAAGCTTATATGAAAAAGGTGGATGAGTAGAAAACCACCTACAAGAGCAATACTGAGAATGAAAAGGCCTCCACTTCCAACAGGCCTTATGTAAGGGGAAGTAGGGGTAGGGGATACTACCCTTGTACATGTTTCCTATGAAGACCCTCCACAAAGAAATTACTATGGGGCAGGAGTAGAAGGGACACTAGGCATACAGCTGCAACACAAGTCTCCAAACCTAAGACAAAGCAAAACCCCTGACTAGTCTGCCCAGGTCACCCATCCATTGCCAGTGGTGGGAAGACTGGCTTACTACTTCTGCGAATGGACAAAAGTCACCCACACACAAGTGTGTTCTGGAAATAATAAGCCAGGGTCTGTCCCTACAGTTCAGAAATATTCCCAAAACTTCAGAACCAAAAGTTTTTCAGCTTTAATCCCCAGCAGAAAAAAATCCATTGGAGAAGGAGGTGAAGAAATTGTCACAAACAAATACAGTGGAAAAAGTGCCTGCCTCACAATAATGAGCACCTGTGGTGGTGTTGTTAACCACTCACTAATTTGCACGCATATTTAAATGGACGTCTTTTTTCCACCTGCCATACTTCCTGATGAAGGGATTTATCCCGACGTACTGGGGCGAGTGGTAGTGTGGCTGCATTAGGCACAACACTGATTTTGCAATAAATGCTAATGTTTAGCGCTTTATTGGATACATTCTGGGGAGTGCAGTCAGTCTTTGCTTCCTGCCTCACAGTGGAGCAAGGAGTTTTATTCCTGAAACTTCATGACCCACAAGAAAAATGGGAAGTAGCAACCCATTTTAGATCTGAACAAAAAAAAAAAAAAAAGAAACTTCCAGATGGTAGCACTGGGCAGTGATTAATTTCTACAAGATGCTGAATGATCTGCCCCCCGAGATCTCAGCTATAAATAATTTAGGCCTTTCAACTTCGGCAGCATCTCCTTGGCTCCAGTTGTTGAGACTGCCACAAGCCTACCCCTTATGGCAGCATCTCCCTGCCTTTAGTCACTGTGACTGTTACTAGACTCTCCCCTTATTCACCCCTTCCTATCCTGCCCCCTCCCCTTAGCCACACCCCCTACGACAATGTCATTGCTGACTGCACATAGTATTATCTCCCCTTCACCTTTTTTCTTATTTTTTCCCTCCTCCCACCTTACCCTCTCTCCCCCATCTTCTGCCACTGCCTCCCCTACCCCCCTCCTCTTTGCTATTCCTGAAGCTCTGCCCTTACTGGATTTTTACTCCTGATTGTGACCAATGCTTCCTGTATTTTATATGTTTATCTGTATTGTATCCTACATTGCACCCTTGTATATAGCATGTTTTATGTATTGTACCCCACATTTTTGTTACCATTGTATATTGTTGAATTTACTGTGGAAGGCATGATGTGGAACCTTTATAAATGAGTCTCTGACTCAAAGGTTGTAATTCCGAGACTTTAATAAATAAATAAATACAAATAGGACACTGGTTGGGATTACAGTATTTGAAAGACAGCTACTGTCACATACGTAGAAACATAGAAGTTGATGGCAGATAAGGACTGCAAGACCCATCCAGTCTGCCCATTTCTTTTTCTACCTTATGAATGTGCCATCAGTCTTTGCTCTGTCAATGGCCTATCTAGTCATACTCATCTGTATTGCTCCCTTATGCCTATCCCATGACTGTTTGAAGCCCTGCACTGTATTCATATCCACCACTTCCTGAGGTAGGCCGTTCCATGCAACCACCACCCTTTCTGTGAAAAAGAACTTCCTCACATTACCCCTTAATCGACCTCCCTCTAATCTCATGTTGTGTCCTCTTGTCCTGCTATTTTTCTTATACTGAAACATGTTAGACTCTTTCAGCTTTAAAATGCCCTTAAGGTATTTGAATGTTTCGATTATATCATCTCTCTCCCTCCTTTGCTAGTCAGAAGAAATAACACAAAATTCCTCAGGCTTAGGTTGGGGAACTGCCATTACCAGTGCACAGCCCTTTCCTTCATCATCATCTTAGCTCCAAGAATATTCACAAAGCACCTAGCTATAGTGGCAGTGTAGTGCCCCAAAGAACAGCTAGGCAGATTTGGGGAGACCTACAAAACCTATGCTAGGGATCCCTAGGTACATCGGGGTCAGGCAGTTAGGAGAACCCCAGGGGCAGTAGTGGAGATAGGGGGACCCTGGGAAATAAGCTAATTCCCCACCACACACATAAGCAGATGCATTTAAAAGCTGTCTCCCTAGACATTTTTTTCTGTCTTTGTGTTCCCTTCCCCCTTTCCTCTGCCCAAGGCTGATTTGGTTTCATCAGAGGTCTCAGTGTAATAGTTTGACTGAGAACTTCTGTGAAACTCATGGAAATTGTATTTTGTTTTCCCATGTTTGCCACAGACAGAATCTATTAGGGAACCATGGAAGAATCTACCAGTTGCCAGGCAACAGCAGCAAGTGGCTCTGGTTAGTGGAGTCTTGGAGAGCCTCAGGCGCTAACAAGCAGCACGAGTATTGAGTGTTTTCTTTTATTGTTTTAAACATATTTTTAGAGTTGCTGGGCAGTGTAGCCCTGTTTTAAAGATAATGCTGTGTGTGTTCTTAATTTCTTTAGCATATTGTGAACAGAGTTGTTGAACAGTCCAAGTGTGACTCAAGGGAGTAGCTTCCAGGTCGCAGGATACAGATACTCACCCCTCTGCAAACGGGTTACTTATTTGGTTTCATCACAGGTCTCAGTGTAATTGTTTGACTAAGAACTTCTGTGAAACCTTTGGGAATTGTAATTTGTTTTCCTGTGTTTGCTGCAGACAGAATCCATTAGGGAATCCTGGGAGCATTTACTGTTTGCCAGGCAACAGCAACAAGTGTTTATGGGTAGTAGAGTCCTGGACAGCCTCAGGCACTAACCAGCAGCATGAGAATTGAGAAAATTGTTTTTATTGATTTAAACACATTTTTTAAAGTAGCAGCGCAGTGTATCCTTGCTTTAAAGAGACTTCTGTGTGTGTTCTAAATTTCTTCAGCATATTATGAACAGAGTTGTGGGGCATCCCTGTGTGACCCGAAGGAGTAGCTTCGATCTGGATACAAATTCTCACCTCTGAGTGGGGCAGGCGAGTGACAATGTGCGGAGATGGACACAAAGACATGGGCATCTGTGTGTGTCTGCTGTGTCAGCTGTGGCAGATGGAACAGTGGACCCAGGAAGTATAGAGATTGGACAACTAGTGAAGAAGAAAACTAGTGGGACATCACTGTGATATGAAATTGTTTAAGATAGCCTTAAATCCATGAAATTAGTACTACTTTACCAGTATTTTACATAGATCTTAGTAAAGCATCATGTAAACTTCTACTATGTGAACAAAACCATCAATAGTGAGGGGATAACCACCAAAACTCCTCTGACTTAAGGGGCATGGTTTTAGAAGTCGCCTGTGTTGACCGCAACTTGAGGAAGAAAAGGGGACTGCATCTGACACAGTTGTGGCAAACACAAAAGTTGCTATTCTAAACAGTTGGTGACTTGCATCAAATCTTCCACAATAGCCGCAAAATTCGGCCTGTGACCAAAAAGATGGGTGCTGTTGGGGGTCCTGGCATAAGTCTGTGGACTCAGCTGTGGACGTATGCCCAGGGCCAGAAAAGGTGCTCCAAGAAGCAGCAAGCCTGGAACCCAGGCACAGAAGGGGCAGCCAATGCCAGGCTGTGGCACAGGGCATTTTGTCCCCCAGGGCACTGTCCCACTACTCTTGGGGTACTCATGTGCAGTGCCTGCTGTGGCAGACTAGAGTCAACCCCCACAATCCCTGATTAAAGTGGTGGTGCTATAGTGTCCCCAACTGACAAGTAGCGCCGCTCCTCATTCCTGAGTGTAAAAAGAAGCTAAATGAAAGCTGGAAAGGTGAAATACTGAATTTAGAATCAGCAGGAAAGGCAGTCTTGCTCACAGCAGAGGGAGGTGTACCTTACTTTACATTTTACAATTTTTATTGTTCTTTTCAGTGAAGGGGCTTGCAATACTGCTTTGGAGATTAGTAGTTTAAACACAGAGGTATTGAAATACTGTTTACTGTTTCTTTCCTTGTGCACAGCTGACTAGATTGGGATTGTTGTTTGGTGACTTTGGCATCACAATATTTGCATACATGTGATATGTACAACTTGCTTAAGAGGGAGATTTGGGTCAAATTAGGAGGGAGACTCGCCTGCCAACTGCTTAAGAGGGAGATTTGGGTCAAATTAGGAGGGAGATTGGCCTGCTAGTAGGGAGATGCCGTAGCGTCATGAGTTTGTCCTTAAATGGCATCAAAAAATAAGAAAAAGTCATTACAAAATGTAATGTATTTCATTTTGTCAAGAATAAGCACTAAAAAGAATAAACAACTAGTTATACAAAGTTATCAGATACATTGTTCATCACTGATTTAATTTTTATGTGTCTTTATCTGCCCAAAAACCATGGATATTTTGGACAGAATTTTACTTAAGCAGGAGATTTTGTTTCCCAGGAGGGAGGGAAGGAGTTCAGTCAAAAAAAAAACGGAGCCTCCTGCATAAAGAGGGAGATATCACATGTATGTATTTGTGATACTGTGAGTTATTCACTGGGCTAAGGATTTGACATAAGTCCTGTAGTGAGTGCAGGTTAGAGGGCTGTGTATTTGACCCAGACATTGCCTCGGGGTGGAAAATGTTTTTTTTTTCTCTGTGTTCCTTCAAAGCCCTGACAATCTGTGTCAGGGAGTGCTGACATCGCAGCTACTTATCAGCCAATAGCTTTTTGAAGAGTCTTGCAGACCTGATTAGATTACTATAAGCAATTGGTTTATAGCAGATTCATCAGAAAAGTTAATATTCTTCAGGTGGAAGCTACCTCTAACTGAAAGCTGGAAATGTGAAATACTGAACTCAGAATCAGCAGGAAAGACAGTCTTGCTCACAGCAGAGGGAGGTATACCTTACTTTACATTTTACAACTGTTTTTGTTCTTTTCAGGGCAGAGGCTTGCAGCAATACTACTTTGGAGATTGGTAATTTAAATACAGAGGGATTGAAATACTGTTTACTGTTTCTTTCCTTGTGTATAGTCGACTTGTTTTGGGGCTGACTGCTCTCAGAGCACAAATCACCAGACTATATTGGGGCTGGGGAGGTTTACCTGTGTTTGACTCAGCTGCTTGATTTTTCTCTGTTTGATTAACATGGTATTTTCTCTGTTAAACTGTTGTGCAGGTTGTCTTGCTGACAGAAATGTCAACACTCATCGTGGGGTGGGTCAGAGCTTTTAGCTGATTGTTTCAAGAGGGCACAGTTTCCTTTATAGCAGGGGTTCTGACATAATTTCCTCAGGAGGGCAAGGTGCATACCACTGTCATATCCTTTCCAGCACAGTGCACTGACAATATAAGCATATGCATTACATATATATATATATATATATATATATATATAAACAAAACAATAACCAAGAAGAAAAAACTTTTACAGGATAAACAGGAAGGTAGACAGATGTGAGGAGTAGTGCAATGCATTGGCTGTGGGGAAGCAGTCTTCCGGGAGTCTTTCTGGAGGCTGAGATGCTGCCCTATTTGCAGGCAACTCTCTGCTCTGAGAGAGGAGGTTGTCCATCTTCAGGCCACACTGGACAGTAGTAGGGGAAAATTCCCCACCCAGGGAGCACCAGGGCCACAACCACTGCCTCAGAGAGTGCTAAGAAAGCACAGCGGTTGGACCACAGTGGGCTCAGAGAGGGAGAGGGTGGTAGAACAGAGGCACACCCAGTCAGTTGTACCGCTCCACAATCCATACACCATTTTGGTGGAGCATAGTCCCCCTGTGGATGCACCTGCAGAGGAGACTAAGGAGGTTGCAGACAACTGTGGCAAGGGAAGCCCTCAGGAAGGAGGCAGAAGACACCAGAGGGAAAGGAAGCAGCTTCTGGTGGGGGACTCAATTATTAGGGGTATAGAACTAGGGGGAGCAGGAAAATGTTAAGTAAGGTGCCTGCCTGGTGCCACGGCTTAGAGGGACAGGAAGCGCATCCGCAGGATCATGAGAACAGCTGCACAGGAGATGGAGCTGGATGTCACTGTCCACCTAGGGATGAATGACTTGGCTCAAAATGAGATTACAGCAGTGCAGAAGGAGTTTGTGGAGTGGGGGAGGGGCCTAGGGCAAGTAGCACAGACAGTATCCTTCGTAGAGGTGCTGCCTGTCTATGACATGGGTGAGACAAGGGTACTCCGCACCATACGATAAAATGAATGGTTAAAAAAATGGTGCGGAGCACCAGGTTTGGCTTCATTGGGGACTGGGGTTCCACCTGGAGGGATACCAGCCTATACTAGCAGGATGATCTGCATCTGTCCAGGAAGAGAACAAGTCTTCAGGACGATTGGTTTAAATGCTTAATCGGCAAGTTTTTAAACTAGTCAAGGAGGGAGGCACTGATAAGCAGCAGGGAATTCCCAGCCTCCTCCTACAAAACAGGGTACTAAATTAGGTAAAGACCAAGGTAGAAAGGTCAGTAGGGAGCAGAGCAAGGGTAAATGGAGAAAGCAAAGTCAATGAGGACAGGGGTGGTGCTAGAAGAGGTAAAACCATCAAAAAATGGAGAGTAATGAGCACCAATGCCCGTACTCTGGGTAACAAGCTTCCTGAACTAGTGGCCTTGATGAAAGAGAAACATCTGGATATTGTGGCTGTCACAGAAATATTGTACACACAGAACCATAACTGGGATGTAAACATACCAGGATACACTATCTACAGGAGAGACAGGGAGGGTAAGAGAGGAGGAGGAGTAGCTCTCTACATAAGGGAAGGAATCAAAGCAACAGAACAAAAGGGTAAATGGGGGAGGAGAGGAAGCACTGTAGGTCAATTTGGAGACAGGCAATGGCACCACAATCCTTACAGGGGTTGTATACAGACCACCATCTCAGGGGAAGGAAATGGACAGGGAAATGATGCAAGGTATCCTTAGAATGGCAGAAAAAAGGGAGATATTGTTGATGGGGGATCTGAAAGTGACAGATGTTAACTGGAGTGCATTTGCAGCAGCCACTTCCAAGAGTGGGGTCATTCTAGATGCCCTACAGGGCCTTAGACAACTAGTATTGAAACCCACTCAAGAGGGAGCAATCTTAGACCTAGTAATCTCAAGTGGAGATGGAGAGAGGGATCACTGATTTAGAAGTGGGTAGCCATCTGGCAACTAGCAACCATCGAACAGTATGGTTCAAGATAAACACAGCAGTAGAGTCAAGCCATACAAAGGCAAAGGTACTGGACTTTAGGAGAGCTGACTTTGCCAAAATGGGTGAGTGCCTAAGGAATGCACTAGCAAATGGGCAGGAAGGAGGGGTGGAAGAACAATGGGGAATAATCAAAACTGCCATCAGAGAGGCAACAAGCATTTGTGTGAAGCAAATAAACAAAACAAAACGATGTAAGAAACCACTATGGTTCTCAAAGGAGGTGGCAGGGAAGGTTAGAAAGAAAAAGAAAGCATTCAGGAATTACAAGGAATCATAGAAGAAGCAGGAAAGAAAACTGTATCAGTTAAAGCAAAAGGAAGCAGGAAAGGCAGTCAGAACAGCAAAGTCCAAAATCGAGGAAAAGATAGCCAACTCAGTTAAGGAGGGGGATAAAACCTTGTATAGGTACATCAGGGAGTGAAGGGAGACCAAGGGAGGGATAGTGAGGCTTAATAAAGGGAAGGGGGTGGTCAGAGGGTGACTGTGAAAAGGCAGAGATACTAAACAAATATTTTTGCTCAGTATTCACAAATGAAGAGGGGGAGGTACCTAAACTAAACAATAGAAACACTCTGGATATGGGGGTTGATACCAGCCCATTCACAGAAGAAAGAGTACTGAAAGAACTCTTAAAACTGAAGGTGGACAAAGCAATGGGGTCTGATGGGATTCATCCCAGAATTCTAAAAGAATTAAGGGTAGAAATAGTGACACCACTGACTACCCTATTTAACAAAGCATAGGAGGATGGGGTGGTTCCTGAAGACTGGAGGAGGGCAGATGTTATTCCACTTCACAAAAGTGGGAGCAGGGCAGAAGCAGGAAACTACAGACCTGTTAGTTTAACCTCAGTGACAGGGAAAATGATGGAATCACTTCTGAAGAAAAAAAAATTGTTGAGTACCTAGATGCCAGAGGACCCAAGGCAACATGGATTCACAGTGGGAAGGTCACGTCAGATGAATCTAATAGATTTCTTTGACTGGGTGACCAAAGTAGTAGATCAGAGAGGGGCTGCGGACATGGCCTGCCTAGACTTTAGCAAGGCATTTGACACAGTCCCACACAAAAGATTAATATGCAAGTTAGCCAGCCTTGGAGTGGGTCACAAGATAGTAGCCTGGGTAAACAATTGGCTGGAGAATAGGACACAGAGGGTAATAGTAAATGGAGCTCACTCTGAAGAAAGGGGGTTACTAGTGGGGTACTGCAGGGTTCAGTACTAGGATCAGTCCTCTTCAATGTCTTTATAAGTGACATTGCAGAGGGACTTGAAGGAAAAATATGTCTCTTTGCAGACGATACAAAGATCTGCAACAGTGCTGATAAACAAGGTGGGGTGGAAAGGATAAGAATGGACTTGACAAGGTTGGAGGAATGGTCAAATGTATGGCAGCTTAGATTCAATGCTAAGAAGTGCAAAGTAATGCACCTGGGAAACAAAAACCTAGGAGAAGAGTACACAATGGGGGGTGAAATACTAACAACAACAAAAATGGAAAGGGACCTGGGGGTAGTCATATCAGATGAACTAAAGGTGGGCAAGCAATGTGAGAGGGAAGTAAGGAGGGCTGGGGGGATACTGAGATGCATAGGGAGAGGCATCACAAGTAGAAAACAGGAAATTGTTCTCCCTCTGTACAGACAGCTGGTGAGACCCCATCTGGAGTACTGCATGCTGTTCTGGAGACCTCATCTCATCAAAGACATAGACAGGATGGAGGAAGTCCAGAGGAGGGCAACTAAAATGGTGCATGGTCTGCACCAGAAGACAAAATGGAGACAGACTTCAGGAGCTTAATATGTATACCCTTGAGGAAAGGAGGGAGAGGGGGAATATGATAGAAACTTTCAAGTACCTCAAGGGAATCAACAAAGTCCAAGAGGTTAGCATCTTTCAGAAAAAGAGATGTGCAAGAACAAGGGGGCACAATTTGAAGATAGAGGGGGGATGGCTCAGAGGTAATGTGAGGAAGTTTTTTTTTTATGGAGAGGATTGTAGATGCATAGAACGGTCTTCCTGAGGAGGTTGTGGAGTCAAAAACGGTAGAATTCAAGAATTCATGGGACAGTCATAAGGCAATTCTAGGGGGTGGGAGTAGGAGGAAGTAGGCTGTTGGTTAACTAGGATTGGCAGCTTATCCATTAGGTAGAGAAATGGGTAGACTGGGTAGGCCAAGCGGTCCTTATCTGCCATCAAATTCTATGAAGCCCAGGTCCAGTCCGTGCCCCTCGCCCACGCTTCTGCCATGCTCATACAGAACTACCAGTGCATTACCTGGTGATCTAGTGGCCTCCCCACCCAAGAGTGGTCAACTACCCTGCTCCCCCCGTATCTGACCTACTTCTGTGACTGGGACTTCCCTCCTCACACCACCACAGCCTGCTGCAGAATGCCATCACACGGATCACGTAAACATACTGTTCACATATGCAGTCTGTTGGAGTGCATTCTGCAGCTGGCCATGGTGATGTGAGGTGGGAAGTACCAGTCACAGAAGCGGGTTAAGGACAAGGGGGAGTGGGTTGGCTGATCACTGTCTTGGAAGGGGGCCACTAGACCACCAGGTAATGAGTTGGCAGTTCTGTGTGGGCATAGTAGAAAAGTGTTGGGGGGGGACACGGACTTGGACCAGGCTTTTTGTTTTACAATCAGGAACAAGGATCATAGCTACTTATCAGTTGGGGGAGCACTACACCACCAATGACCCAGGACCCCAAAGGGGAGTCGGGGTAATGACAGCTAAAGTGCTGTACTGTCTGGGCACAGGGGTGCCCATTAGGTAGTATGCCATTAAGCTGGTGCCATCACGCTTTATGCAACATGCTGGGGGCAGGTTGCCACCTCCCATCCATGCCCCCACCATGACATGTCCTGCCCCTGGTGTGCCCCAACAGGCCCCTGTGCCACCTCACCCCATTGAAACAAGCCAGTTAGACCATCTCCTGACTGGTCTAACTGGTAGCCCCTCCTACTTCCATGGTGGGGCTTGCAAAATCCCAAAAAGAGGATGTGGCAGCCATACCTTGGCAAAATACCACTTGTGATCTGCTACACTGGGTTGTCCAATGTAACTCTCGCACAAGTGGGCTTTGATGCAGCTGTGTCTGGAACAGATGCAGCCCACATTATAAAATCACATTTGATGCAAGTTGTGACACAAATCACAACTTGTGTCAAACACCTTTGACACAAGTCCCTTGCGTCCCTCTAAGCCCTTTAAAAATTGGGCCCTAGGAGTTTTCCTATGTTATGTCCTGAGTGACTGAGTAAAGGCAGATTTAGGGAGGGTGGAGAGATTGATGAAGGTGATGATGACAATGATTGGACCATTGTTACAAACAAACAATAATTCAAGAAGGGCTGTAGAGCAATGAGTTTTGGTCTGGAATTAACTAACAGATATGAGCAACTGCTAACACAAAATAAGTCCATGACTAATGAATCATCCCCCTTAGAACCTAGCCAAAATGAATCTACACTAATTACACTTGGAACTGTTATCCAGCATCTATTGACCACAGTGACCATTAATTCCTTACCAGAAACCACTGATCCTTTACTGTGCAATCACCAGGTAACTCCTTCAGATGAAATGGCCAGTATATCACAAGTGAATAATTCTACTTCTCCTCAACAGGTTCCCTCTGATAAACTAAACCTTCTCCAAGGGAGACCTATGTCCTGGAAGACAGAGCAGTTTGCAACCCTAGCAAGTAAAACAGAACGTGTAGCAGTTTTTTTTTGTTTTTCTTTGGGGGGGGCAACGATTTTCAACATAACTGGAATTGTTATCCAACATTTTAAATGATGCTGAGGAGAACCTGTGGTTATTATTCATGCTGGAATCAATAACATAAATAAATCTACCACTGATGAGATAAAGAAGGAATTTATTGATCTTGGTTCCCATTTAAAGGGAAAGGGTTGTGAAATGTGCTTCTTGAAAATACTACTTGTCCCTAGGGCAAGTTCTTACAAGTTGAAAAAAATCAAGATTATAAATGAATGGTTACGCAGATAAGAGTCTCGTAAATGGTTTTACCAGTCGTATTCATTTGGAAACTTTTGAGAACAATCCAAGTTATTTTAGCTTGGATGGTCTTCATCTAAGTAGGAGAGGCAGTGTCACATTGGGGAAGCAGTTTAAAAGTCATATCTCAAATTCTTTAGACTGACATGAAAGGAGGCTCAGGAATATGAACTTTTGTCTGTAGGTTATATTATTTGCCCAAGAGAGCTGCAACATTGTAAAATCCTTGTTGCAAATGCCAAAAGTTTAAATGTTTTGAAAAAGTCTGAATTGGAAATCATTCTTCATAGAGATGATATTGACATTGTCACAATTATAGAGACATGGTGGGATTCATTGTGTAGTTGTATGTGCAATTTACCTGGCAATCAACTCTTTTACAGAAATAGGGATCCAAAAAAGGGGTGGAGTTTGCTTTTATGCAAAAAATGTTCAGTATTGTTGTGCACCACTATTCTTGTCTTGTATTGTGCCCTATTGTAACCTCCTGGGTCGTGCCTGAAAATAGGCATTTTCTAAGTCTACAGCACCTACCCAGTTACCAAAAACAAAAAAAAAATGTTGTCAGCATCACCTTGATAATGATGCCTTAATATTTATTGAAAGTATTTGGATAGAGTTACAGTTGAGGAACAGATTGAAAATAATATTTGGTAATTGTTATAGGCCACCAGCGAGCAGTAAGGAGTATAATGATTCTATGCTTGATGAAATACGTGTGGTTTCTAGCTTTGGTGACATAATAATTACTGGCAATTTTAATTTACCCGGAATTGAATGGTCTATGCTGACTGAGACGTCTCAACTAGAAAATGAATTCATAAATAGCTTGTTGGAATATGGGTTAGATCAAAGGGTATGTGAACCTACTGGGGGCTCAAATATGTTAGACTTGGTTATCACTAACACTGAATGAGACATCGTCAATCTGAAAGCGTTGGGAACACTTGGCAAAGGCAATCACTGTATGGTCTCTTTTACTGTGAAAAAAAGTAAACATAAAATTGTAGGAAAATCTTTTTCCAATGATTACGCTAGGGCTCAGTTTAATCACATTTGAGAACAATTATGATAATTCAACTGAGAACAGGAAATGTCGACTCTCTCAACTGAGGAAGAGTGGCTACTTTTGAAAAAAATTTTTTACTGGATTTGGAAAATAAATTTGTCCCCATATATGTAATTATAATAAAAAAATGGAAGATACCAATTTGGTTCACAGCAATGATTAAGAAACAGATCAAGAAAAGAGAAAGAGCCTATGCAAAATTCAAATGAATACCAACTGCAGACAACAAACAAAAATACCAAAATAGAATTAAGAATGGTTAAATCCTTGATAAAAAAAAGAATGTGAGAAGGTTGAATCCAAGATAGCCCATGCAAAAGACTATCAAAAATCATTATTTGCCTACAGAAATAGTCATAAAAACAATTCTCTTTTTCCCATTATCAGACAATGGCAGACTCATTCATGATTCTGTTGACTCTGCCAACCTCTTCAGTGAATACTTTTGTTCAATCTACAGCAAAGGGGGTCTAGGAATGTAGAAAGGAAACAACATATCACATCACTAAACATGTTATGGCAGAAGATGTCCTGTCTGCCCTAAACACAATTAAAAGTAATGCTTCCCCAGCTCCAGATGAGATCCATCCCAGGTTACTGAGAGAACTGGTGCTTGTCTTATGTTATCCACTGGCCATTTTGCTTAGCATATCCCTAGATACTGGTGATGTTCCTGCTGACTGGAGGGGGGTAGTTGTTATACCATTGCATAAGAAGTGTAGCAGGAGTAATGTGGGAAATTATCGTCCCATCAGTCTAACTTCCTTTATTAGTAAAACCATAGAAGGGCTTTTAAAGCATCATTTGAACTGCTTAGACTACGTTGCCTGTATTCTACCACCTGAGTATGGTTTTGTAATACCTCTATTTGTTCTTTATTGTTGTGTACCACTATTCTTGCCCTATTGTAACTTCCTGGGTCGTGCCTGAAAATAGGCATTTCCTATGTCTAGAGCACCTACCCAGTTACCAAAAACAAATAAATAAAATGAGCAATATGATCTTGGACTGACACAACACAGCATGGTTTTGTAATGGGGAGATCATGTACAATCAGTTTGATTACCTTTAATGAGAATGTGAGCAAGAGCTTGGATTCTGGTACTCCTGTAGACATGGTTCTCCTAGACTTTGGAAAGACACTGGACAAAGTCCCACATAATGTGCCAGTTGATAAATTGGGGGAAATGGGATATAGTCAGTATCTTGTTAGATAGGTGGCAAATTAGTTATCAAACAGGACACAGCAAGTTAAGATAGGAGGTCACTATTTGGAGGAGGGCTTGGTGACCAGTGGTGTGCCCCAGGGTTTGCTGCTGGACCCAACACTTTTTGGCCTATTTATTAGTGATATGCACAATAATTTAAGGAATAGTATAACCAAGTTTGCAGACAATGCAAAATTTGGAAAAGTATCATTCCTTGGTGGATGACCTTAAACACATTGAATTATTGGCAAACAGCAATAAAATGGTGTTCAATTGTAATAAGTGCACAGTTTTTGCACTTCAGAAAAAAACAATCTTTGCACTTTAAACAGTTGCCAGTTAAAATCAGTAAGTAATGAGTGTGGCATAGGGGTTTTAATAAATTATAAATTCTCATCATCCTCTCACGGTAAAAAGATAACTCAAACTGCAAATAGGTTATTATGAACTATAAAGAAATCATATATATCAAGAAGCGAACAGTGCATTTTACCCCTGTATGGAACCTATACTGGATCACACATGGACTGTGGCTCCCCTTTCTAGTCCCCATATCTTAGGGGAGATATTAATATGGTGGAGGGTGTCCACAGGGTCACTAAATTGATCTCATATCTCTGCAATGTCATACAATGATAAATTGTCTGAGGTGGGCTTGTTCAGCCTGGAGGAGAAGAGGTTTAGGGGAGGTAATCTCACCCTATTTAAATTATGAAATAATCCAGATCTTACGCCCAAATGTGGTATTATATTTTCCTACAGTCTATTAATTTAAAGAGCTATACCAAGAAAAAGCAAATTGGTTTTGCAATGGCTGGATAAGTGCCTTAACCCTTGAGCTGTTATCAATAAAGTCCATATGTAAAATAATGCCGTCCTTAAAAAATGCTATCCCTCATAAAATTTGAACCACTGGTTCCCTTGGATTTCCCAGTTTCTGGGTCCACCCATGCGCCACCTCGCGCTCTCTAAAATTGTGATGTGATGCTAGGGTGAGTGCAGAGATAAGTGTTGTTATAGTCTATGGGGGTACCTTTTGTATCTTTCTTTTATGTTGTAATGGGCAGTTGGTGATGAAATGTGGGCACCGGTCGACTAACAAGACCATTCAAACGTGGAGTCTTTTTGTCCTTGGGGATCCCAGGCCAAGGGCTGTCCCAGCAGACAGCTCCCAGGCCAAAGGCCATCCTGTCCTCCAGCCTTGTCTGCAGCAGTCCTCCATTGGGTTCCTGGTACAGCGGCCAAGTTTATTTTACTATTTATCTCAGTTTGGTGGTCTCCAGCAGAGTTTTTTTTTTTTTTAAGTCCCCAGTGCAACAGCCAAGTTTTTATTTCTTTGTTTTATTTTAAAATCCAGGTTCCCCTCAGTGGTCCAGTGAGAGGCATTTCCCTTGAAGTCCAGGTGCAGCAGAGCACTCTGGTTCATGCTAACCCCCTCCTGAGTCTCAGAGCAACAGCAGAGAGTGACTTCTAGTAGAAGAAGTGGAATGTTTCTTGTTTTTTTCTTAAATTCTATTAAGGAAGGTGGGGTTAAGGGCAGTAGGCCCTATCTGAATACAGCAAAGGGGCATGCAGGTCTCAGAAAAGATGTATTTAAAGGCATAGCACACATTTTTGGGAAGGGTCCATCTGGGCTGTTTTGCTGTGGCTAGCATGCCAACATAGTGCTTGCCCCACAAACTGAACTGTGTTGCTGTATAGCCCCTACCAGCTTGAACCTTACTTTAGTGTGCATAATTGCCCTAGGGACAGAAATATTTGCCATGATATGGAATTGCTCCCCAGGTGAACTGCAGTGAATCGTCTTGAAATGAAGTGCTTTGCTAATGCTTAACACCACTGCAAAACTGAACTAGTGCCCCCCCAAAGGAACATAACTTCTTTACCTGTAGGAATTGAACTGCTTGGAACTGTGTTTGCTTATACAAGTTTTCCCCCTGTGAACGGAACTGTTTTACCTAAGAATGGAACTGTTTGTCTATAAAACCCAGCCTAGTTTTTAAGACCCTATAGCCACCTGGGCAGGTTCAACATGAAGTGGTCAGCATCTGGCCACCCGAATTGAACTTGTTTCCTACTTGCCAGTTTCTTCTTTCAGCACCTTTCTAGCACTAACACTCTTGACCACTTTATCTCCCAGCTTCATCATCCATTTCCAGTGACCTGTCTTCTCCCACTTCCAGCCTTCGGATCTCTAACCATCTACCACCTGAGTCACAGAGCCTGCCCTAAGAGAGCAGCAGAAAACGCCAATGTCTGGAGTAGTCAGAATAGCAATAGCAAGGGACTTTCTATGATTTCTGTGTCAGATGGTCCCAGCTAGTGCAGTGGTACCATGGGCAGGTCCCAAATGAGGGACATTCATCATCACCTAGGTGGACTATTCATCTCAAATGTAGGACCCTCTGTGCAAGTTGGTGCCTGTTACAAAAACTTTGTTTAGGGCACTGGAATAGTGGAAGGAGGAAGAAAACCTCAGAGAAGGAATTCCTTCCCTCCAGCAATCTCCCACAGTCATACTCAAACAAAAATCAAAATAGAGCACCCACTCTGGATGATTAAATCAGCACTCTGAATTAAACATAAATGCATGAATTGTTTTTGTATAAAAGTTTTTTTGTTATTTCAATGTAATGTATCTAATACAGAAAAGCATGACATTCATCAAAGAGACAAAACAGTACAAAATTTAAGTGAAGGTATTTGGCAAGACTATTTTAGCAATAAAAACAGCAAGGAGAAAACTCCCATTGCTACATAATTGTATTAATATACAAAGAGACAAATAAAAAAAAGAGTATGAAGGGATGGCAATTCATACTGCTATAACAACACCCCAAGGGGTGAAAAGACATTATGTTTCGCACCGTATGGGCAGGGCTTCTTCAGAAGAATGTTATTAATATAATTATGTAGCAATAGGAATTTTCTCCTTGCTATTTTTATCACTAAAATAGTCTTACCAAATACCTGCATTTACATTTTGTACTGTTTTGTCCCTTTGATGAATGTCATGTTTTTTTCTATTAGACACATTACATTGAAATAATAAAAAAAGCTTTTTATACAAAAACAATGCATGAATTTATGTTTAATTCAAAGTGCTGATTTAACCATCCAGAGTGGGTGCTCTGTTTTAATTTTTGTTTTAGTAGGTAGTTTGTGAGCACCATTCTATTTGGATGGCTCCTGGGAGTGCCTTTTTCTGATGGTTGCACAGTCATACTCACAAGAGACACTTCCCTCATAGGATGGGTCACCCACCTAGAGTATCTTACTCTGAGTGGCACCTGGAGCACACAGGAGACTTATCTCCTAGAACTCAAGGAAGTTTACCTGATAATCCAGATTTTCTCCTCCCATATTCAGGATCAGTCTGTTCAAATCAGAACAGACAACACCACAACAATGTATTACATAAACAAGCAGGTAGGAACAAGGTCTTCAAAACTGTGCACAAAAGCCATGAAGTTCTGGAACCTAGCCTACTCCCTGGAAGTTCAGCTATATTCAATAAACCTGCCAGGGAAAGACAATGTGCTGGCAGACTCCATAAGCAGGATCAGCCAGGGCAATCATGAATGGACCCTGAACCAGCAGGTACTGGCATCAGTGTTCAGATGATGGGGTACAACAGAAGTAGACATGTTGGCCTCCTGGGAGGACAACCAGCTCACACTCTTTTGTTGCAGACCCCTTAGTGTGGGATCAGTCCCAGCAGATGTGCTAGTTCTCAGCTGGTCAGGGAAGTTCTCTATATCATCCCTCCATTCCCACTTTTACTGAGAGTTCTGAAAAGACAGAAAAGTAAGTCAGTAACAATGATTCTTATATCTCCAGACTAGGCCAGAGAGACCTGGTATGCCATGCCTTTCCCCTGTACAACAGATTGTCAATCAACCTGCCCATGAGATGCCGTCTTTTGGCACTGTCCCTATGCCTCAAAGCATGGTTCTTTAAGAGCTAGAGTTCTGTGGGCTAAACCATTCTGAAAAGGTAATGGAAGTGCTAAAGGTTTCCAGGAAACCAGAAACATGGAGAACTTGTGCTTCAAAGTGGAAAACATTCTCCTTCTGGTGTTCTGCTAGATAGATTGCTCCCCCTCTGGGCAGGCCTGTGTACAATCCTGGACTACCTAGTCCATGTCCAGTCTTTTGGCCTAAGGCCTTCATCCCTGAAACTTGATTTGGCAGCAGTATCAACTTACACATTAGCTGGCAAAAACAGGTCAGTGGCCCAAAAACTCACTTTCTAAAGGTTTTCAAGGGTGATAATCATTGCACCCTCCAGTAAGGGACCCTGTCCCTCCTTGGGATTTGAATGTCTGTATTGCCTAGCTGGTGGATACCCCTCTCGAGGACATGGCCACTGCTGCAATGAAGTATGTCAGCTGGAAAACAGTTTTTCTGGTGGCAGTGACATCTGCCAGAAGGGTGTGTGAACTACAAGCCCTCGGAACAGATCGAACCTACAAAAGTTTCCATAGAGACAAGGTAGTCCGAAGGACAAAAAATGAAATTCCTCCCAAAAGTGGTGTCTGAATTCTATCTGAACCATTCAGTTACACTTCCACTTTTCTTCACAGGAAAATCTGGATCAGGTGAACAAAAGTTGCAATCTGTATATGAAAAAGGGACTGAGTTACTGTTTGGACCACACAATGGATGTCAATCCACTAACACTTCGCTGTTTGTTATGCTTGGTAACATAGGAAAGGCAAACCACCAGCATCCAAGAGAACCATTTCTCACTGGATAGTCTCCTACATACCATTCTAGTATGACAAAGCTGGTAAACTGCTACCCAGAGGGCTCAGGACACACTCTACAAAAGGCACCTTTGCCTCTATGGCAGCATCAAAGGGTATCCTGCTCCAAGAGATTTGTGCACCCAGAAGACATCTGGTGTTGAAAGAGAGGGGCTGCAAGCCCAGGAATACAGACTGCAGAAAAGATTCTCAGCGCACACTCCAGACAGCAGTTTATTCAGAAGTGATACATTTATTGGTGGTAAGGAAACCCATAAAAGTTCCCTACTACCCCAGCACTTCAGCCCAACACAGGGCCTTCCTCAGGGGGGAGAGTGAGTGTTGAGAATCTTGTCCGCAATTTGTAAAGCACCTACCTGGAAAATCATGCACACTCTCACAGAACACTGTTGTCTGGACATACAGTCCAGAAGGGATGCCAGTTTTGGCACTGCTATCTTGCAGAACCTTTTCCCTTAATAGGTTCTGGACCCAGCCTCCCAAGGTACTGCTATGTAGTTTGCATTTGTTAAACTTATGTGAGGATTCCTGGGGTTTGAGGAAAAACTAATACTCACTGTAGTAATGTTGTTTCTTTTAAAGGGATCCCTCACTAGTTTTAACAATCCCTAATCCCTGCCTCGACTTCCAGAACCTGGAAAAGGTTCAAACAAGAATCACGTTTCTCTACTTGCTTGAGCATTACTTGTTACAGTAACTTTAAAATTTTTGCTAAGTGTTTTGAGTGACTTTATTTTTTCCATAACAAATTGATTTGTTCTTTAACCAATATAAAAAGGAAATAACAATTTTAGAATTTTTGGTAGCCATTTATCTAATTTTAGTGGTCACAGCTCACCCTAGCTTTAGAAGTAAATCTGATGTTAGAGTGTGGAGGTGAGTGTGACCACACAGCAGAGTTTGAAATTAATTCTAAATTCCATAATTTACATAAAATTCTAAAAGCTCCAGGGCTACTCATTCTAGGGGAATGATTACACATGTTAAACTTAGTGAGAGATCCCTTTGGATAGAACAACATTACTATGGATAGTTATTTTTGATTCTTTCTGGTTTCAATAACCCTTCCTACACACCCCAGCATTCTGATTACCTTACTGTAGACCTTGTTACACTGGATTGATTGTTTTATGGAGTCACTGTTGATGAAGCCTAGATCTCTTTCCTCAGAGGCTATGTCCAGCTTTAACCCCCCCCCCCCCCATCCAGTGCTCTGTCCTGGGGTTCTTGCTCCCTATGTGCATCACCTTGCCCTTTTTTGAATTGATTTCAACTGACAAACCTTTGACCACCTCTCTGGCATTTGCAAGTCTCTTTGCATCTCCCTAACCCCCTTCTCACTCTCTACCCTGCCACACAGTTTAGTGTTGTTTATGAAGAGATGCATCTTGCCCTGGATTCCTTCTGCATTGTTGCTAATAAGCATGTTGAAAAGGACTGGACCCAGGACTGATCTTTGTGACCTCCCACTCTTCTGATTTGACTTTGATAACCACAACCATCTGCTGTGTTCCTTCCATCCAGTTTGTCACCATTATTTGTCCTTCATTGCATCCAGATCTTCTAACTTCTTCAGTAACCTTCTGTGAGGCACTGAGTCAAAAGCCTTGCTGAAATTGTAGTAGAGTAAATCATCAGCATGGCCATTTTCTGCTACCCTTGTTGCCCAGTCAAAGAATAATATCTGGTACGTCTGACAAGACCTCCCTGCCACAAACCCATGTGTTTTACTATCCTGGAGTTCATTGCTCTCCAGATAGTCTAAGAGGCCCTTTCCGACTAGTGTCTCTATAAGTTTACCCCCAACAGAGTCAAGACTGACAGGTCTGAAGTTAGCCAGTTACTTCTTGACACTCACATTATGGAGTGGGACTATGTTTGCTACCCTCCAGTCTATTGAATAGCTCTACCGGGGGTTCAGTTAGTTTAGTTGCTAGTTCCTTGAGTAACCTCGAATGCATCTCATCTGCTGCCAGGGCCTTATCTATCTTTGGGACTGCTGGCCCTTTCTGAACCCTTTCACAAGTAAATACTTGCTGCCACATCTCAGTCATCCAGCTCACAGCCACCTTAAAGCCACTTTCTGCAGAGGACCTTCGTCTTCCCTTGTAAAGACAGAGCAGAAGTAGTCATTAAGAATAGCTGCTTTCTGTTCATCCTCCTCAATTACCATACCGCCCTCTGTTAGGCTAACAATTCCTCCTCCCTTCTTCCTTCTTTTTCTCCTAATGTATCCAAATTGGCTTCAGGATAACAAGTTGCTATTAAATGTACTTAGGACTCAAGCCATGGTCTTTGGCTCCCAACCAAAACGTAGAACCTGTATGATCTCTTTACAAGTCACATGTATTGATGCTACCCATCTGGAGAGTGTCCACTCTTTTAATTTCCTGGGTGTTACTCCTGACTCATCCCTCACCTTTCAATTGCAAGTAAATAAGGTCAACTTGGTTTGGCCTACAGGATAAGGAACAATATTACTCCAAGAGCGTGTTTATCTATTGCACGGGGTATCTTACTCCCTAAACTAATATATAATGTTGAAGTGTATGCTACATCTGCCTCTATGTTTACTTTAAAAACATGGGACACTATGTACAACATTTGCTGGTTTGCTCTGTCTGCTCATAGACTTGAACATCACTGCACTATTAACAAATATTGAACTGGCACCCACCAGCTGCACTATGTGACTCTGTCATTGGTGGGCTTGTATTCAACATCCTACAAGGGCAGAGGCCTCTTTACCTTGCCACTCTTCTTCAACCTCAATCAAATCCTTACCTGCTAAGGTCAATGGATCTCAACTTTCTTTCCATTCCTAAACAAAGGACCAATCTAGGTGCAGCTGCCTTTCAAAACTTTGCAAAAAGGGTTTGGAAAAATATCTCTCCAGAAGTATGAAATTGTGCTTCCCCCATAGCTTTCCATAAGGCCAAACATAAGCACTTGCTAAGTGCCTACACTTGTAACTGACCTTCTAAACTTTAATGGATGAGTATGAGTTTGCTCACCTAATGCTAAGACTTGACCTTGTCTTGTTTACGTCTGCTACACTGCCTGTGAAACGTTTGTCATATACATCAATGTCTAACTATTTGTAATGGTATACTGTTTTCTTTCTGCCACTGACCATTCACCCTGTACTGTACTAAGCATGTAATCTTATTTACTTATGCATGACATATGGCTCTGTACCTATGTAAGCCTATATTGATCTTCACTATGTTCTTGACTGTGCAATGTCTATGTGATGTATCTGTTATGTATTTCTCCCAGGTCATACCTGAAAACAGACCACATGGTCTAGCATACAACTTGGTAAACAAAAACCAAATAAGTAGCTCTGTGTCTGCCTTTGCTTCTCTGACTGCCCTCTTGGATTTCCTGGTTCTCATTTTGCACTCTTACCATTCTTGATTCCCTTGTTTTCCCTTGTGCATGTTGAAGGCCTTTTTTTTGGCTCTCACTGCTTCTTTACAGAGAAACATATTGGTCTCATGTATCTGTCTCTTCCAATTACCATTGTCATGCAAGACTCTTGTCTCGAGAATGGCCCCCTTGATTGCCCCCCATCTTTTCTGGACATCTGTGATGCTGTCTACTCTAACTGGCCCTGGACCAGCTCCCTCATCAGGTTGAAGTCTGCCCTTCAAAAATCTAGGGCTTCAGCCTTTGATGAGGGCTTTCTTGTCCCAAGGGCCAGGTTGAACCATATAGTGTTATGGTCACTGGACCCTAGTGGTTTCTCTACCCTCACTCCTCCTACCACTTCCATGTTGATGAGCACCACATTGAGAATGGCAGCCTGTTTAGTAGGTTCCTTAAAGATTATGTGCAAAGCTCAATTTTGAAAAATCTTATTTACAGTTAAGAATTGAAGCGTTGGTACCTCCATTGTCTCTATTGTCATATTCTTTATGAGGTTTTTTTTGATAGTCTGTTTTGTAGTTTGTTTTAGTTTTTAGATGCTGAACAATAACTGCCTGATGTGTAAACTGTCAGTGCCACTGTCTGTGCTGGAGGCACTCTGATGTCATTTTCGAGTACTGTCAAATCAGAGGTCATAGTGCAAGTCTAAGGAATTGTGGTTATACTTACATTTTAATGTTAAAATGTCATCCAATGGGGGAAAATTACTTATCCTGTATTTTTTCTAAACCAAGCACTATCGTGTCAAATTTTTTGAGCCCCTGGTTTCCTGCTCAGACGAATGTCCATCTGATTCCAAGTCTGTAAGTAGCAGAAGCAGTGAGGATGAAATGGGGGAGCTCAGTCATACAACTGTGGATGAATGGTAAAAACCTGTGGCCTCTTTTCTTGTTTCTTTTTGTGTGGTGCCATGGCGAGCTGAATCATGGCATCCTCTCAGTATATTTGTTTTACAAATAAATAGCGGTGTTGCAAACTCTTTACATATTTTACACTGTATGCACAAACTAGTAATTGGTAAAGTTCAGCTCTCAGAAGTAAACAGTTACTACAGGTTTATATGTAGTTTTCTGGGTTCCATTGAACTCTGTTGCAGTCCATTTTCTGCATTCTGTTTCACATTTATTCTTATTGTTTTCTTACTTTGCTTTACTTATGTGGCCAAAAGCCTACAACATACACCAGTGTTATTGTGCTGCTTTTACCAGAAAAAATCCCAAATATCATTCATGTTTACCACTGCACATCGATGTATGATCATGACAGTGTTGCCGGATGAGAAGTGTGAATATTGGCTGACAGGTAACATAGAAGTCTGATGAGTTTCATTCTAAAAAGTGTACTAGCCTGCAAAGTTCTTGTTTTACCTACTAAACAGTTCGGTGATTGTTCTGTTTAGCTGCTAAAACCCAATTTATGCCCCTTGTGTACTGTGACTACATATGCCAATGCAAAAGCCATTGAAATATGATCACCAGTCTCGTATGCCATGTAATGCAGTGGTCTGAGTACTGAGACTCTGTAAATTCTGAGGTCAGCGTTCTGAATGAAACTCAATATGGTGTACTGAGATGCTGCTGTTTTTGGTTGATCACTACACTGTAGTGGTAGTTCATCCACATGGTTTGACAGAGTTTATTTGTCTTTTGTATAATGGTGCAAGCAGTTTTGTGAATAATTCATAGGTAGTGCTCCAAAAGGGCATTGCTGCCATTTTTCTTTTGGGTGTAGTGGTGGTGGGGTGGGGAGGGGTTTTTTTTAGAGTTAGCATTGCTGCTGTTTTCCTTAAGTATGCTCACACTAACCTAATTTCTATATATTGCAGAAGTGCCTGTTGCTGTATGTTCTCTTTGACGTGGATGGTGGATCATGTGGAGGAGGTAGTTAGTGGTGAGGTACACGTGTATGGAACTAGTGCATGTTGCTGTCTGTTCCCTTATAGAGTGAGGGTTTTCAGATAGTGGACAAGCCTGGGTATTTGTATTTGCACAATGTTTTTTCACCAGATGTATTTGAGGTATACTAATATGAACATATGGAACAGGTGCAGAACCAGGTCACCATGGGTTTCCTTTTGAGGTGGGAGGCTGACGGAAAGATAGTTTGCAGGCTGAAGTGGCTGTATAGGTGTTGTTTTTCCTGATAAATGTCTGGGCTACTTTCTTATGTACTGTACATATGAAACATGTGCTGGTCACTGTTTGTACATTTGGATGTGTGCTGTTGCCTGTCAGCCGAGATTTGTGGTTCTCATCCAGCAACACTGTCATGTTTATACAATGATGTGCAGTGGTAAACATGAATGGTATTTGGGATTTTTTTTCTGGTACAAGCAGCACAATAACATTGTTGTGTGCTGTAGGCTTCTGGCCACATATGTAAAACAAATGATGAAAACAATAAGAATATGTATGAAACAGAATGCGGTAAATGGGCTGCAACAGGGTTCAATGAAATGTGAACTACCATACTAGTGGTTCATATGAGCAAAAAAAATCAGTATTTTCACATATTGATCTACTGAAACATTAGTTATTACATTTGGTCACTCTAATTAGATGTGGTTTCAAACAGTACATCAAGTTCAATTTAGTAAACTGACTGGTGAAGCTACACTGATGTAACAGTTCCATGGTTCACTGTACACAGAGAGCTGTACCAACACTAAAATTGTGTCAGCTGCCTCGCGGGTTGGCTCAGGGACATATGAACAGGGTGACTGTTGCTAAAATGGTGCAGTCAGATCAAACTCGATTACAGACAAACAACTGATCAAGTTAATTTTATATTTACAGGAATAACACACAACACCACAAGGACCATCAAAACTGTGTTCATTAAAAGAAAAAAAAACAAGACAAAACATTGCACATGATCTTTAACTAGCTGCACTTGGAGCAGTCCTTCAATATATTCAGCAGGGCCTGACTTCTGGAACTCCTGGCTGCTGGATTAATCCAGTCAATATTGAGCAGGTTTAGAGCTCCCACCACCACCACAATCTCCCCCACTGCCATCCCCTTTCTTCTATGCTTAGCTCCTTATCTCTCTTCCATTGTCCTGGAGGTTTACAGATCACCCTAACCCATAGTGTCTTGCCTGCATATGCGATCATCTGAACCCCCAGTGATTCTTTTCCCCCATTACTTCCCTTGATGTTTCCATCCTCCACTGTCTCTAAGCCTTCTCAGACATATAGGACAATGCCTCCTCCTTCACCTTTCCCTCTATTATGTCTAAAGATGATGTAGCATGGGACAGTCAGATCCATTTGTTATTCTCTGTGGCCCAATTTTCTTTGATGGCTATTTGGTCCATGGCAATGTCTACTACCATTGACTGGAGTGCACTAATTTTGTTTCCCAGACCTCTGGCATTGACACAGACCCCTTTCCATGTTTCTCATGATCCCCTGGTTTTTATATTCCCTCTCCATTATTCTTCCCTACTCTGCTTATTTTTTTTAATTTTCGTACTGAATGTAGGCTTTGTCAGCTGTCCCTCATTGGCCTCTTCCCATAACATAATATGAATTTCAACCTTGCTGTGCCTGCTAGTAGCCCTTGTTCAGGCGGAGCCCTTGTTAGGTTTCCCACCTTTTCTCCCATCTTAGTGGTTCTCCTAGCCTCTGTCTCCCCCCATGGTCAGTTTAAGTGTCAAATGTAGACAGCAAACTTCTGCCCCACAGCACTGGCCCCCTCTTTCATAAGGTAAAGGCCATCATTGAACAGCTCCTGTCCCAGAAGCCCCCCAGTCCCCCATATAGTGATATCCATCTTACTGACACCATCCCTTCAATCATCATTTAAACTCCTAATTTGTTCCTTAATTACTCTGTAGTTCCCATTCCCCCAGTCTACATAGAGAGGACCTCAGACAAAGCTAGGGAAGCCGATTGCACCTTCACTCATTCCCACAGCCTCTTAATGTTTTGCTTCATTGCCCATTTCTGTGCTTCTTCTTGCTTCTGCTGCCTTCTGCCACTCATGTTATCTCCTTCTTCCTTATCACTGTCATTATCACTGTCACACTCCTGCTTTATGACTATTTTTCTATTTGCCCACCTGTATCTTCCCCTTCCTCCTCCTGATGACCAACCAGCTCTTACAGCCTGCACTAATGCTGAAGAGAGGCCCACCTGGCCCCATGGCCCCCCTCAGTCATGTTGCTGTGCCTATCTTCAACTGTGCTGCCTCTCCCAAACCTAGTTTAATGTCATCTGTAGGTTTTCTGTAAACATAAGCCCCAGCTCCCTGCTACCCTTTTCATTGGGGTGCAGGCTATTTCTTCAGAACAGCCCCAACCCCTTCAAGTGTGGCCCAATTTGCTAGAAAATGAAACTCTTCCCATATCAGCCCTGTAGCCACACATAAAACTGCTTTATTTTGACCTGCTCCCTACAACTGAAGTGTACCTATGGTAGGACTTCAAAGAGGGTTACTGATACTGCACTGTCCCCTGAAAGTCCTGCCAAGGAACGAGTATGAGCATGCCATGTGTCGTGCAAGATAATTCTGGGTTTAGGCCTCCAAGTTAAAAAATATATCCTCTCTGATTTGAACCAGCGTTGCTCTCAGTAGCATATTTTTGTGCCCAGTTTGTGCTGCAAACTCAGTTTGTAACTTTGCAGCAGCAGTCCTGAGACATACGGTGAAGCAAATATGGAAGTGTTGGTGTGAAACTTGCAGACAAAGCTAATTTACTAGTCTCATAATGCCATTACAACAACATCATTACTCTTTGTCTTCACTGATGACTAAAGCCACAGACTGGCTACTGGCATATCCATTAATAATATTTCCACAAGATAAATTTAGATAAACCAGTTCATTTGATTTTGTATTGAAAAGTAGAAAATCAGTTCTGGCATTCTTTTATTTATTTACAGCTTTTTCTGCCTACATCCAACCTGCCCCTGTTTAGCCAGCATCCACAGCCCCAACCACCAACTTCCCTAATTACTTACTCCAATCTCCTCATTCCCCATAGTGGTGTCCACAGGGAGTACAACCTCCTCAACAGTGTCTGGAACCAGTTCAGTGGTGGGCACCTAGTCATGGTGTGGAGCCTGCAACTGTCCATCATCCCACTGGTCAGGAATTTTTTTGTCCGTTTTTTAATTCCTTGATGATCTACTTGCATGCAGTGATTTGTGTGCATACATTCCACGCTATTAGTGTCTACATCAGGGCCATAACTCCAGCATGAGCCAACTATTACTTCACCAAATGGCCTCTGCTAAATTGCAAGTGTTCAGCAGTATAGATACATAGACAGTGTCGGCAGATAAGGGCCTATGGCCCAACCAGTCTGCCCATTTGAGCTTGTAAGTTCAGTTTATGTTTTCCGAGAAGTTTGTTGCCCCTTACCCCCGCCCTCCAGAATTCCTTTATGTCTATCCCATGCATTCTTAAATCCCGTGATTGTTTCAGCCCCCACCACTTCCTCTGGCAGGATGTTACACTTGTCTACCACCTGTTCTGTGAAGAAATTCTTCCTCACGTTTCCTCTGAATTGTCCTCCCTCCAACTTCATCCCATGCCCTCTAGTCCTGGAACATCTTTTTCGCTTAAAATAGTGTATTCCTGCACCCTGTTCCTCCCTGTAAGATACTTGTATGTCTCTATCATATCCCCTCTCTCCCTCCTCTCCTCTAGGGAGTACATATTCAGTTCCTTCAATCTGTCCTCAAAGGACTTGTGATACAACCCATGTACCATCTGTGTTGCCCTCCTCTGAACCTTCTCTACCCTGTCTATGTTCTTACCTACGTAAGGTCTCCAGAACTGTACACTGTACTCCAGGTGGGGCCTCACTAGTGTCTTGTATAGTGGAATATGACCTTCCTTTTCCTGCTGGTGATGCCCCTGTCTATGCATCCCAGCATCCTATTTGCTTTACCTGCTGCCTTGTCACACTGTTTCCCTACCTTGAGGTCATCAGAGATGATAACCCCAAGATCCCTTTCCTGCTTGGTGCATGTTATATCCTCACCCCCCAACTGATATATTGTGCCAGGGTTTTTGTGCCCCAGTATGTGTTGTTTCCTATCCCCAAAGAAGGAGAGCCATTCCTGAGACGCTCAGTCCTCCTTCTCTGGTCAGCCCCCTAGTAACCAAAGTTCATTCCCTAACCAAGGTCACTGGTATAGCAAGCAAAAAATATATCAGTGCACTACCGGGCCAGCTCAGTTTCAGCACTCTAATGTTTCCAACACATTGTACAGTATTTACCAAGAGAAACATACCTCCTGAATCCAGAGTAGCAAACAAATATGACTGACATGTAAAAGGCACAGAACCAGTTTGCTTGCATAAGGGACGGGCACCACCCTGTGTCTAGGGGTATTGGTGGTCATCTCATCAGAGGAGGAACAGCATTACATCATAGAACCTGTACCTACACAAGCACTGCTACCACACTGGGCTTGGGTTGTGGATTAGAGGCACCATGAAACAATACACTGAGGAACTAATAAACAAGAGATCACACACAAACTGAGACCAAGCATGGAGACCTGAGATCAAGTTTGGTGCATTTACTTAGTTTCTGCAGATGTTACCCAGTCCTGGAGTGTTGCACTTTCAATTACACCTCCATAACATCCTTCTTTAGTAAAGTAATAGCTGCATCCACTGCACCCTCCACTACTAACTGGGGCTCTGTTTTCCATCCCCTTCATTCCAAGGCATTTTTCCTTGAAATACATACCACATTAGTGTTTCCAGCTTTGACCCTGCATTTAAGAGGCATAATTATTTACATTCATGAATGGCTCTAGTCCAAATATATTTACACTTTAGCCACATTCCTAACTTTCATATGGGATCCCTTGAGCCCTAGCAGTCCAAAGACTATTTGAGCATGTCATGCTTCCAGGTAGGGTGAGCACTGTCCCTGGGGAAAATCCATGCTTGTGCGTGTCTTATCCTGCCCCTGAAGGACAATTTTAAAGTGATACGGTATTAATAGCCCTAGTAGCCCAAAGATACACGATCCCATGTCTGCCACTCATATGGGGACTTGTTAAGAACAACTCTTGTCAGGCCCCTTCCTTCTGATCACCCTTCATTTGGCTACCTGCCGGGGGGGGGGCATGCTGTACTATGATACCTAGCTGTTTTTTTTATTTTACTGTCTCCATGAGCATTTCTATTGCAAGACTTGCTTACAGTTGCTCATCACAAACTGGTGCTTCATTCACACTTAGCTCTTCTAGTACTTCTGGTGGGAATGGATTCACAACCACCAGATGGATGGATCCAGTGACTACCTATAAGGGATGGCCCTCCACTCTCCATGGTATGCCATCTGGCTTTTCATTCTAGTTGGGGTCCTCAAGACCCTAGAAGGAGACCATCCTCCTGGCACCTTCTAGTGCAAACTCCAGAGACCTGGACAGGGATCAGTGCCAACCATACACAGGAAACCTGCCACCAAACCTCAGCCCACAGGCCACTGCCTGGGTCACACCTTAATAGCTTCAGGGGAGGGCAGAACCACGAATATTCATGACAGAGTCTGCTGCTTCTAGCTGAGTTCGAGCACTCTGTATCACACACATTCAGAAATCTTGTCTCAATGCAAACAAGGGGGTTCCTCTTGAGGACACCTCATAGGGTCAAGCTTAACCCTTCAAGAAGCCTCTAGTAACTGGCCTTGGGCTGAGTGAAGAGAGAGGGATGAAGAGAGAGGCTGGTTACACTTAAAGAGTCTCACCAAGGTAACTGAGTCAGCTCCTGCAACATACCCATCAGTGCCTTGCTGCCAAAGGGCCCCAAGGAAGTTAATATGTCCCACAATTTTTAATCCGTTAAAAAGTTCTGTCCCTCATAAAACTATACAAACCAGGTCCCAAGGACTTGCCAGTTGCTTGCTGCCACCTCAGCTCCGCCCCCACATTCACTAGCATGATGACAAGATGCCAGTGAGAGCGCGGGGGTGCACTCCATTATATGTAACGAGCAGCAGCTTTTCTATTGATTTTAAATGATATAGTGGTGACCTGGCAATGAAATGTGGGCACCAGTCAAGTAACAAGGCCCTTGTTAGTTGAACGGTGCCCACATTTCATTGACAGATAGCTACTATATTGCACATCATCACCCACACACAGCCTGGATAATTGTATGAACCGGTTTATGGGGAAGGGGAATGTTGGCCAGCACACCGGGAATGTCCCCTACTCTTTGCGAAGAGTGCCCTGGGTTCTATTACTTCCACCTGGACACCCACCAACACAGCACCAGGATGGGTAGAAGGGACCTCGGTTTAACATCTCATCTGAAGGACGGCACACCCCAGCAGTATAGCACCCCCTAATACTGCACTCGGATGCCAGCGATTTTTAGGTGCAAGTTCAATCCCAGTGCAGGACGAGAACCCACAACCTTCTGGTCCAGAAGCAGATGTGCTACCAACTGCACAAGACCCAAGGTAAGAGTAAAGTGCACATAGCACAAGGCACACATTATTCCCAACAAGGAAACCCAGGGGGAAAAACTTAGCCCACAGATCAATTTGACTAGGAAAAGGGCCAGTCACCCTGGGTCATGGGTGTAGGCAGGCATTCTCCAAGCACTCCATGGTGTGCAATTTTATTTAAGGGGGTAGCAAATAGGCTCTGAACTGCTTCCTTTCTCCAAGAAAACTAAGAAAATACTGAACCTTTCTGTAATTTTATTCATAGGAGTCAAAACTAGAAGGACTGGTCACTAATACTCTCTTTGCATCCCAAGGACAATACAACTTTACAGGCTCTGGGCTGGTATGTGGGTGTCTTAGGGAACAATGCATGGCATTTGTTACCCATGCATGGCAACAACCATTGTCATGAGATACAAAAGTTGTATTTATTGTGCCAAATGAGGCAACAAACATGGTCCTGGTGTACATTTGTATATTGTCTGGCTACACCCCGGGTGGGGGGGGGTAGCTCACCCTAACAAGAGGGGGGGTAGCAGTGAGTCCACTTGGTGTGCAGATCTGAAATCCCTGGCTACACCCCTGCCCTGGGTAAGTGCAGGTAGAGAAGCCTTTCAGGTTGTTCCAGAAAGATCTTTGAAAGAGGTAGTGAGGGGAAACAGACAATTATAGGGAGTTCCAGAGTCTAGGAGCACACCAATCAAAGGCCTGCTTTCCCATGGCAGTGTGAGTTTTATGAACCGCAAGCACAGACACATCACAGGATCTAAGGGGGGTGGTCAAGGTTAATAGCCTTTAATTTCTCAGCAAGGATGGGAGGGGTGGAGGTACAGAGTACTTTATTTACAAAACACCCCAGCACAAAGTCATGAGTGTAACCACTAGCACCTCATTTTCCACTCATAACTGCCTTTGCTGCCACATACAGTCTACTTAGAAGCTGACACGCCAGTCTGTGGGGCAATGTTTTTTTTTTAAACCTGATGCCATTTCATGCATTGACCTGACTGGAATAACAAGGCAGATCCTCACCCCCACCCTTCGTGTCTAGGGGTTTGATGGAATTCAGTCTCAGAGAGGGAGGGAGGAGGGTTTCAACCCTGCGGGTCCTTTAATACTGTAAGCAGTGCATTTATGTTGTTACTGACCTTGTGAATGATTTGGGTTCGACTTTTGGCACCTGGAGACCGCCGACAAAGAACAAGCACCACGCTGTACCTCAGACCTCACTGTCCAGTTGATTTCCACAGTCATGAAAAACATGGGATTAGGAAACCACAAGCATGCAGTTCTTTTAAATGATCTGAATTCCACACCACTGTTGGATGCAAACTGGCAAACCATTTATTTTTTGATAAAAAGGCTCAAGCCATATTTTCCTCAAGGTAACATATTTACGCAGCGCATTTTTTATGAGCTCAAATGGTCAGACTACAACTCTTGTTGTGGCACATCTTATTGAGGAAGAGGGATTTGAACCTCCAACCATATGTTACTGGTAGCTTCACATAGCATACACATAGCTAACTTTTAACCCATAGCGGGGGGTTCAGTTTGTTGCTGATTTGCAATTCTATTTTCCTTTAAACATTGGCTGACTTCCATACGAATTTCCCTGTCATTGAGAAGCACTGAGGAACTTACTCCCACTTTCTGGAATTTCTACTACAGAAATTGGATATTTCCCCACCAGTGGGTTGGGTAGTAATCTTTTCCACATTGTGGCATGTCTCTAAGTTGGGGGAAAGTTGGAACCAGTTCTTAAATATACCCCAGTTACATGTACAGTTTATAGGGTTCCCCTGCACCCGGCCCAAACAAGAGGACATCAGGGAGGAAGGCCTACATTTCAAACAGCAACATTGCAGAAGAAACAAACAGTTTGGACAGCCTTTACCTGGTGGACATAAGAGAGTGAAAAGGATAAAAGCTGCCACCTTGTACCCCTCCATCAATCCAGCTGCCACCTGACTGTCTGGGCCCCTTCTGGCAACCACCAAGCTGAGGAGAAGACTCTCTCCTCTTGACTCTCTTCAGAATTGCTGCCCTTCACTCTGGTCCTGCCCCACTAATGGATGGTGAGAAACTGCTCATTCTGCCATACTTTGGGAAGGGGGCTATCTATCCCCTCCTATCACAGGCCTTGCTGACCACGACATGCTGGGTCACCCAATGCCACACTTAACTGCTGAGCTCCCTCTCGCATACTCCTCTACGACTCTCTTCTGACTGACTCTCAACTGCCACTCCCCTCGCACCTGACAGGCACGAAAATCCTAACACGCACACGCCCAGCAGTCGTGCACACTCACTTGGTGTCTTAAAGGCACCCTTTAGTAACTCCCTGCAATGGCTGGGGGTTACACTTTCCCCCCACAGAGATGCTTTTCCTTCTGGGAAAGCCCTCCACTGGTTATCTAGGTAGCTGTAATTTCTAGGATAGTGCACACTCTCCCAGGAACCAACACCACCATGGGTCTACCAGTCTTGTTGCAAGACACAACCTAATACCCTAGATGGATGTCCATCCACCTATAAACCCTACCTATGAGAACCCACCAAGGGGCATGGCCACCCGACCTAGTATTCCTCACTGGCCATGGGTCCACCAAGCCGGCATCCCACCCCTCTCACCCCCCCAAGGACTCCCCTAACAATTTCCGGCTCCAAAACTTTCCTAGAATGGACATTTCAACAGTACCCACCCAAGCCTATTTGGCAACCCTACAATGTGTTGCAACAGGCAATATTAAAATTGTTATTATTTAACTCTAGTAACTAATTTAACATCACTAAAGCGGTGATGATCAAGGCCACTGATTTTCTGTTTTTAACGGAAAACCCAGTAAAATTCCAGAATTAGAGCTGCCTGAACACCAATAAAAAAAAAGATTTCATGGAATCTGGCATTTTATATCAAATCACTAAATCTACAAAAAACTTGTATTTTCTTATAATTCTTTCCTGTACCATTTTCCGTTTGCTTTATTTAATGCTCTGTATAATAAGCTTTCTTTTATTTTGATTATTTATGCACATACTAAAAGAATGACAGCAGAATCCCGGTAAAATCCAGAAATTAGAGTAACAATCACCAGTGCAATTTCGGAATCTGATGTCTTGAGAATGGAATTTCATTGTTTTAATCACCGTAAATCAGTGGCCTTGGTGATGATTTAACTAGTACTTTTTTTAAATTGTTAACACTGGAAACATTTTACTCTGTTGGCCTATAATACTGACTTTCTTACAACAGATCCTAATATCCATTTAAACATACTGTTCCCCCAACAGAAACACTTTGCCACTGCCTTACTATAACACTTATGCCTACCAGTATAAAAACCTAAACTACTTAGCATTAGGAAAATAGGGTGGCACTTTACCCTTAAATATTATAGTCCAAATAAAACTGTCCATAGGATGGAATATTAGCCCATGTCTGAGCACTGCAGCCTGTAAAATCCAAACTGAAAAATAAGTGCCTTAATAGCTATAGGGTCCCTACTTAACAGTACTATGGATTTAGCAAAACTTAAACAGTATTCCCATCTTATTCCTAAATTAACTATTAGGTAATATAAAGCACAGTTAAATAATTTACATCAGAGGAAAAAAAAATTACAATAGTGTAAAAATGTGAAAAAAAAATGCAAAAAAGTAGCTTTAAGTATTGTTCAGTGTCCATTGTCAATGTTATCTGTCTCTCAACACCAGGGGGTGCAAGAAAGTCTAAGGAGTTACAGCACGTGACGTTGGTTTATATTTTGCCATGGGATTCCTAGGGGCAAAATAAAAACAAGGGTCAGGCTTGATGCGCTCCATACCTCTGCTGCCATGATGTGCCACATAGTACTTTATCCAATGTCCCACTTGGTTCTGTACTAAGGCAAAGGTTTTAAACAGGGTAATTGCCTCCCATGCAGTAGCTACTAACATCCCTTGGGCAAGGGATGTCACTTTTACCCTGTTGTAGGATTCATCTCAAACATCAGTTTGGATCTTCATGTGCACCTTCTCAACTGCTCCAAACAGGGATAGTTTAGGCCAAGAAATTAAATTTGAAAGTACCTTCTGCACCAGTGTTCAGCCTGGCTCCACTCTGGCAGAGATCTTATTGCAGGTCTGGGAGCCTGCCCTTTTACTAACCACACTCCATCTCTATAGTGTAGCACATTTAAATCTAAGTTGTGGCATGAGTCCATGTCCACTAACATTCTCTTACATGCTATTGACAACGGGGGTATTTTCCAAGATACCCAACATAGGCATGGCATTTGGTCTGGGAATATTTCTCTCTATTACTGTATCTTCAAACATCCTGGTGATCCCTTCCATTGGCTGTTCATACATAGACAGCACTTCCCTGTGATCCTCTCTGCTTTCATTGTCTGATGCAGACCCAGGTTCCACAGCTTCAACAATCACATCTGGCTCTTCTTTTGTATTAGTAACAGCCTAATCTGCTGGGGATATACATGGAGCCTGTAATGGCTTTGCTTCTTCCAGCTGTTTTGGCTTCCATTTTGGTGTTACACTCCTCACCGGTGGGCGATTATGTTTGTTTGGAGATGTTTCAATACGTAGGGTGCTTTGCGCCTCCACCTTAGGCGACTCCGACTGCTCAGGTCTGTTCCTCACATGCCCTGCAGCAGTACACCACAATCCTGGAGTCAACCCTCGTCCCCTCCCTCTGCCACGGGGAGGTTCTTGGGCACTCAGTGATGGTGTCAGGCTGGGCAGAAGACTAGGCCCTGGCACCATCTTAGGCAGTTCCATGGAGACACTGGTTTCCAACTCCTCCCAGTTTTCCAAAGGCGCAGTCTGCGCTGCTTCAGTTTTAATCAGTGGAGTAGGCACTGCACTGGCCAGCCATGTCCACAGTTCCTCAGGTCCTGGCACAGGGGTTAATTGATCCTCCTCCTGTGTTTGCACATTAGAAGGTGCTCTCTCAGTTTTCCCACACACACAGGAAATGCAGATAGGCTGTCTGTTCCCGTCTCTCCCTCTGCGATCACAGAATAAACAGGCCTCACCAGCACCACTATTTTCCACCATGCCTCACAGCCAACTAAGTAGTCCTTTAGGAACAGTTACAGTCCTGGTCACAAATCCTCCAGCAAATGCCATGGTTTTTTTAACCATGTGCTCCCTTCCACTGTATCACTTTTAGCCACTTGTTGATTTTTTCCACTTTTCGACTTCTGCTAACAACAAATAGCTTGCTACTGCTATTTTCTGCAGTAATCGTTGACTTTTCCCAGACAGATGGCTGTGTATAACTCCACAAATTAACTCGAGTACTAACAACTCTTCCAAATGCTTTGAAATCTCTTTCACTCTATTTGGAAGCTGTCTGACCCCCTTCTAGAACTTTTTCAACACATTAGCCATTCCTATAATCAGTGTCCTCGGATATCAATTAATTATGCATGCGCCATGTTTTACAGCATAAGCTCTTCCACCATTTTGTCTCTTCACGAGGCTTTTCCAAAGTCAGTTATTCCAAACTACTAATATCACTTTGGCCTTCCTTCTATTTCTGAGATACATCATTAATTGTAAAACTTGCCATTTTCTGTGCCACATCATATCCCAGACGACACCCACATATTTGTAACCACTACCACCTCATTTTCGACTCTATAACTAAATTTGCTGCCACATACAGGCTACTTAGAAGCTGACACACCAGTCCATGGGGGCAATGGGTTTTTTAAACCTGATGCCATTTCATGCATTGACCAGACTGGAAAAACAAGGTAGACCCTCACCCCCAACCCTCGTGTCTAGGGGTTTGATGAAATTCAGTCTCAGAGAGGGAGGGAGGGGATCTGACTCTGTGGGTCCTTTAATACTGTAAGCAGTGCATTTAGGTGGTTACTGACCTTGTGAATGATTTGGGTTCAACTTTTGGCACCTGGAGACCGCTGACACAGAACAAGCTCCACACTGTACCTAAGACCGCACTGTCAAGTTGATTTCCACAGTCCTGAAAAACATGGGGTTAGGAAACCACGAGCATGAAGTTCTTTTAAGAGATTCAAATTTCACACCACTGTTGGATGCAAACTGACAAGCCATTTATTTTTTGATAAAAAGGCTCAAGCCATATTTTGCTCGAGGTAACATATTTACGTAGTGCATTTTTTATGAGCTCAAATGGTCAGACTACAACACTTGTGGCACATCTTCTTATTGAGGAAGGGGGATTTGGACCTCCAGCCATATGTTACTGGTGGCTTAACACAGCATACACATAGCTAACTTTTAACCCATAGCGGGGGGTCAGTTCATTGCTGATTCCCAATTGAGCAGGCTTTTTCCTATTTTGCACCTAGGTTCTGGAATTCACCCCCCTTCATGTAACGTCCTCTACAACCCACCTAACTTTTAAGTATGCACTGTTTTCCCACCTTAACGCGCCAATTAACTGCATCTGCACTTAAAGTACTCGTGTCTTGCTGCCTGCCCGATAGCCCTACCCTGTCTTTTTCTGTATTGCTATAGTGTATGTTGACTACCAGTCTCTTGTCTCCACTATGGTGGACACAGGACTTGGTACCTGGTAACTTTGCAAGTACATATACTCTAACATATATTTTTTTCACTTATGGTACGCCAATGATGTTAATTAATGGTGACATTATGCTGTGTCATGGTTTTTTGCTTTATGTGCTCTCCACTTGTCTTTGCCATATGGTTGTGAGTTATACTCATTGTTGTCTTACTGTACTATTTTAAACTGTACTCTCCAGGGTCATGCCTGAAAATTGGCAGGTATTTTGCCTAGTGCACCTACCCAGTCATCAAAAGCAAATAAATAATTATATTTTCCTTTAAACATTGGCTGTCTTTCATACAGATTTACCTGTCATTGAGAAGCGCTAAGGAACTTACTCCCACTTTCTGGAATTTCTACTAAAGAAACTGGATATTTCCCTGCTAGTGGAGTGGGTAGTAATTTTTTCCACATTGTGGCATGTCTCTAAGTCGGGAGAAAGCTGGAACCAGTTCTTAAATATACCCCAGTTACATGTACAGTCTATAAGGCTCCCCTGCACCCGGCCCAAACAAGAGAACATCAGGGAGGAGGGCCTACCTTTCAGACAGCAACATTTCAGGAGAAGCAAACAGTTTGGACAGCCTTTACCTGGTGGACATAAGAGAGCAAAAAGGATAAAAGCTACCACCTTGTACCCCTCCATCGATCCAGCTGCCACCTGAATGTCTGGTCCCCTTCTGGCAACCATCATGACTCTTGTCAAGCTGAGGAGATGACTCTTTCCTCCCGACTCTCTTCAAAATTGCTGCCCTTCACTCTGGTCCTGCCCTACTGATGGATTATGGGAAACTGCTCTTTCTGCCATACTTTGGGAAGGGGGCTATCAATCCCCTCCTACCACAGGCCTCACCAGCCTCGACATGCTGGGCCACACAATGCCACACTTAACCACCGAGCTCTCTCTGGCACACTCCTCTTTGACTCTCCTCTGACTGATTCTCAACCACCACTCCCCTCGCACCTGATAAGCACAAAAATCCTAATACGCACATGCACATGCCCAGCAGCCATTTTCACTCACTTGGTATTTTAAAGGCACTTTTTAGTAACTCCCTGCAATGGTAGTGGGGTTACACGAGTATTTGGGGAGATAACCAACTATGTTTATCATAAAGCTCACAATGATGTGGGATGCAGGCTGCAGAGAGGGTAAAATGGCATATATTATTATACACTACATTCCATTTAGACAAAAGGTACTTGGCCACATCAGTGTAAGTAAGGACTCCATAATTAACAGAGGGTAGAAACACACCCTTAGCAAGGACCAGACAAGCAGAAGGGGTGAGGAAGAGCTTGGCTTTGTAAACTATACCAGCCTTCCCATTTACAGCCTAATATACATAAGTGATATGTAAGGAGAGATCAAGTTGGGGTTCAAGGGTGACACCATAGTACTTGAAGGAAGAAGCAGATATCAAGTGCAAACCATCAATACTAGACACAGCCAAGTGCTCGAGTCATCAGCTGACCTTAGCCTGAGAGTCAAAAAGCATACTCTAAGCTTTAGGTTGGGGACCAGCTTATCTGTAGATAGCCAAGAGTGAATTAAGTGGAAATCTTCATTCAATTGAGGATTGATGACCTTAATTTCATGGGAGTTAGACAACAGCACCAAATCATCTGCATGCAAGGTAGAGCTACAGTCGACAAGTATGCAGGGGAGATCATTTATAAACAGTGAAAAAAGAATGGGACCCAGGATTAACGTATGTAGCCTCCTTAAAAAGATAACCTTAATATAAACCTGGGTAAATCATACCTCTCCTGACATACTTGTGATTTCCGAAACTTGGCTTAGACCCAGCACCACTGATAGAGAAGTAAACATACCCAACTATGCCTTGTTCAGAGCTGATAGGCATGCCAGAGTAGGAGGGGTAGCTATCTACGTTAAAGACAAATTTTCTGCCTTCTGCTTATCCTCGGCATCTGTCGCCAGCAAATTCGAATGCCTAATTCTCAAAGTGGAAATTACACAGACTACTGCACTCTGCGTAACAGGATGCTACAGACCACCGTCTGCTGGCCTACAGCTTGTGTCATATCTAAGTGACAAGTTGGGACAGGGGCTGCCAGAAACTATTATTTTAGGAGACCTCAACTTTGACTGGCTGTCTAACATAGCTGCCCCCTTGCATCCTTCTGTGATGAACATGGGCTGACGCAACTTATTACTGAACCAACACGCCCAAACGTGAAGAACCCCAGTAAAAGTACACTTTTGGATGTGCTAATGGTGAGCAAACCTCATCTCTTCTCCCACGCTGATGTCTTCTTCTCAGATGCCAGCGACCATTGTTTTATTGCGGGAGTAAGATCCACTAACAACCCAGCACCCATCAGCAAGTTCTCTATGAAGAGATCCAGGTGCAACTTCAATAAACATGCCTACCTAAATGAGCTTAAGTACTCCCCTCAGTGGCAAGATTTCCACCTGGCCAAAACGATCACGTCAGCTTACAATATCTTCCACAACATTCTATCAAGGGCCCTTAATAAGTATGCTCCCCTGATTAAAGTTCGAACTAGGACCAAAACCTGTAAATGGTTCACCCCTCAGATCAAGTCCTTGCTTCTAGAAAGAGATAAGCTCTGGAAAAAAGCGCGCAGACTGAACACTGCAGAGGATTGGAACCAGTTTAGGAGACTACGAAATTTATGTACCAAAACAGAGAATCGAAGGCCACCTTCTTCAAATCCGAACTCGACTCTGCCACAAAGAGTCCAATCAAGCTCTGGAACACAATCAATGATCTGCTAGGCCACTCACCAGGAAATTCACTCCTGACCAAGATTACCTCTGACAACTTGACTATAACCGAAAAGATGGATCTACTTGATGCATTCAATAACCACTTTGCTACTGCAGGCATAGCATTTGATAACTCCCCTGCAAACCTACTTCGCTCCCAGACTGCCAGCCAACTGCCTGAAACTCCGATAGCTTTGCCGCCTTTCTCGCTTCAACCTGCCCCACTGAAAGAGGTAGAGGACCTCTTGCTTCAGTTGGATACTAGAAAAAGTGCTGGGGCCGCACCCTTTGACCCTTACTTCAAAAATTGCCTACCATGTACTAGCAATACCCGCCACCCACCTTTTAACTTATCCCTGTCTTAGGGCACCTTACCACCTATATGGAAGACAGCACATGTCATACCACTGTTCAAATCAGGTGACCTAGCGATCTCAATAACTACAGGCCAATTCTCTCCTTCGGTCCTGTTTAAGCTCCTAAAAATTGTAAATGCACAGCTGAGGACTCACCTTGAGTCTAGGGAACTGCTAAATCCTATGCAGTCCAGATTCAGAGCTAAACATAGCACTATCTCAGCCCTCGCCAAAGTTACTAACAACTGGCAGCGTAATCTTGAGAGCAAAAACTTTATTTGTGCTGTTTTCCTTGATCTAAGCAAGGCTTTTGACACCTTCGACCATAGTCTGCTGCTCTCCTCCCTTCAAACCATAGGTATGGACCCCTCCTCTCTGCGTTGGTTTACTGACTATCTTACAGGGCGCCTTCAACAAGTTAAAGCCGAAGGAGGCCAGTCCCCCTTTAAAGCTCTGCAAAAAGGGGTACCTCAAGGTTCTATATTAGGGCCCTTACTTTTTGCAATCTATATTAGTAACATCGACTGCTGTATAAAAGAAACCAACATCCATCTGTTTGCAGATGATACAGTTCTCTACATGAGTCGCCCAACACCTGAAGCTGCCTGCAATGACCTACAGTCAGAATTCAACCTTTTGCAAAGCCAACTCCTTCAAAAAAAGCTACTCCTTAATGCCAAAAAAACAAAAGTGATGGTCCTCTCCCCTTTTATCCGTACAGCTAACCCTGTGTCCAGTGGGACAGTTTCCCAAATTACCACAGTTCTAGGTGAAAAACTAGAATTTGTTACAAAATTCAAATATCTGGGAGTTTGGATAGACCAAAGACTCTCCTTCATTGAACATATTGAAGACTTGCTAAAACAACTTTGGCAAAGGCTTGGACTGTTTTTTAGAATCAACCAATTTCTCACCAGAGATGCCAAGAAACAACTGGTCCAATCCATTTTCCTATCATTGGTTGATTAGGCTGATTTTCTCTACAGCCAATGCCCCAACTCTTACATGGCTAAACTGGACACACTCTACCATCGACACTGAGGTTTATAACGGACTCCCTTCACACGCATCACTGCACCTGCAGTGAGGTGACATCACTAAAGTTCAGGCTACCACAGAAACATCCTTCTGGACCTATAGAGCCATTTCTAATAAGCTGCCTTACTATATTTCCTGCTGTCTTCCCTTGAGTATAATTGGAAAAATGCTGCTAAGAAGTTACTCAGCTATTACACTTGAAGTACCCAAAGCAAAATCCCGGTTCGGCAGGGCAGCCATAAGCTTCGTGATACCTACCTTATGGAATGATCTACAAAAAACCCTCAAATTAAGCACTCTAATTGGTATAAATGCCTTCAAGACGTTTTTTTTCCGTACAATCGGAGAAGTATGTAACTGCTTCACCCAGTCAGACCCAGTACCGGTGTCTGCACTGGTATATAGCCACGCCTAGATCTAATTTTAAGTACTGACCCTCCAGCTTGCTCCTCACCAGCCTAATTGTTCTCTCTCTTATCCCCCTGTCTTATCAACACTAGGCCCGTCCATCCCCTTATTCTTCCTTTCCCAACCTCGGATAGGAGCTCACTACCCTGGGTTGTGACATTCTACCATGCCCCGTACTTTTTAGCATTCAATCCCAGGGCTCACACATACTCCTTTACTCCATCCACCTTCTCTACATCCCGTTTTACCAACTTCTCTCTGTGCACCGTGCCCTCCTAGCCTTTCTTCCCCTAACTCCCTCCCTTCCCCCCTACCTTCACCTCCACCTGGTGTATATTTTTTTTTTCTTCCGTTACTTCCTCCTGCAACCTTAGATAACCTGCTTTATCTTCCTATAGACACTTCTATGTATGTAAATACCATGTAATCTGTACAATATCTGTATAATTCTATGTACATATGAACTTCTTTTTCTTCCTCTCTGTAAAGAGTATTATCTGTATTGCCTTGTAAATGCCTGTGTTGACCTGCATATACAATTGTTCAAGCTCCACCCAGGTCCATCTTGCAAATGAGCTTCTGCTCAACAATGAACGCCTGGTTAAATAAAGACTTGATTGATTGATTGATTGATTAGCCTTGGGGTACGCCAACTGCAAGCAAAGTCAGTTCAGAGAACGTTCTATTAAAACTGACTTGTTGCTGTCTATTACGTAAGTAGTCAGCAAACCAGTCTATCAAGTGTTTAGACTGCCCAGTAGAATGCAACTTTGTGCAGAAGAGTTTGTGATAAACCAAATCAAAAGCTTTGGAGAGCTCAACAAAGATTGCTCCAGTCAGCTTTCCCTGATTCATGGCCACTCTAATCTCATATGTGACCTTAGTGAGGGCAATAGAGGTACTATGCCCACTATGGAAACCATGCAGCGCCAGGGACAGCAAATCATGCGTACAGAGATATTCAGTGAGCTTGGATGCAACAATTTTCTCCAGAAGCTTACTAACAGTGATGAGGTGATAATTTATTAAGTATTTTAGGTCCTCTTGTTTAAAGACAGAGACCACTCAAGCAACATTCCAGATGTCAGGCACACTACCAGTAGGCAGGGACATGTTAAATATGTGTGAAATGAGTAAGGCCAGAAATGGGGCAGCAAGGCAGAGAAGCTCTGACTCCAAGTTATCATGACTAGGGCTAGCATAAGGGGAGAGAGAAGCCAATAAGCTACCAACCTCACCAGCAGTAACAGTGCTAAGGCAGAAGGTGAAAAGAGGCATGTATGAGGTAGGTGAGGCCATGGTCACATCCTGGGATGCAGGGCCTAAGAATGGGGAGGTGAAGGCAGAGATCAGAGAACTGTTTGGTAAAAGCATTTGCTGTACTGAAAGGGTTGTTACAGTTAATCCCACCAATGAGCACACCATTGACTTGGAAATTTAGAGAGCCACTGATAACATTTTTAATGTTACACTGAAAACTCGTGTCTTTAGCAGATGCCAATAGAAAGGATCCTCAAGATTTATTTTGGGCTGAGCGAATGGTTTTCTTACATGTGGTTCTAACCTGCCAGCTGGGGGTTAAATCTGGCCCAACACTTATTTCTGGATTTCATGAGAGTGAGCTTGTCACATGAAACCATTTGGTAACAGTGCCCCTAAATCTCTTTTTAATGAAAGATGCATTTTTATACTATAGTGCAGAGAAAACTGTTTTGAAATTAGACAAAGCAATTGAGGCATCGACAGTAAACATGACATAAAAAAACAGTCAGTACACACAAGGTCATCAAGGAGTGAGCAAGAGTCAAGCTTAGAAAGGTCTTTGAGAAGAAGAATCTTGGGAGGGATTTAAGGTATAGAGACTCTCCAGACACAGTATTTTTTTATTTTTTTATTTATTTGGTTATATGGAAAGACCTTTGAGCGTGAGCTGCTTTACAAAGGTTCCACATCAGTGTAGACATCAAAAGAAGTTACAATACAGTAGATCGGTTAACAATACAGGAACAGTAGGCAAATGAACAAATTGCTGTACGAATATCATTAGACAAAGCAAATCAAAGGGTGGAGCAATTACAATTTGAGTACAGTGCTGTGGCTAATTAATTGCTTTCTATAAAACACATACCGAATTAACATTAGACATGAAGTGGTAAAGTCAGTCAATAGAGGTGAGAGGCTAGATGCTGGGTCATTGAGAGAAATGGGTCAGCAGAGATAGGAGGGGAGAGGGAAAGCAGCCCCACGGGGCCCTTGTCGATACAGGGGTGGTTTCATGTGGGGGTTTATGTTGGGGGAAGTGGTGGGAGCATTGTCAGAGCATAACTGTAGAACAAGGCCTGGTTAGAGCAGGGAGGTGCCAGGCAGGCCAGGTTTCATGTGGGGTTTTGGGTTGGGCAAAGTGGTGGGAGCATTGTTAGAGCATAACTGTAGAGCAAGGCCTGGTTAGAGCAGGGAGGTGCCAGGCAGGCTAGGTTAATGTTAGGCGGACAAGGGATGGAGGCGGTGAGAGGAAGGGGGAGCACCGAAGGTGCAAATGACTGCAAGTATGGGGTAGACCACAGCTTGAGCGGGGGGGTGGGGTGAGATTCATTTATGACCTACCAAGCGCTTACATATGGGCAGTTCAACGGGGGTTGGGGGTGTCCTTTAGAGGCAGGAGCATTTTGAGATTGTCATTAGGTGCTGTTTAAAGCCAGTTTTAAATTGAGCCAGGTTGTTGGTAGCCAGGAGGTGCTCAGGGAGTTCATTCATCCACAAAGGGGCCCGATATGAGAAAGCTTGTTGCCTTGCGAGGTGCAATGGAAGGGGATGGACATTTGACCTCTCGTCCTCCCCCTGGTGATTTGTGGTGAGATGAAGGCCTTGAACAGATCTCCTATGCAGGGTGGGGTTTTATCCAACTGAGTCTTTTCCCCAGTAGGCAAGTTTGGAACTTTAACCTGTTACTTAGTGCAAGCCAGTTTGTATGCTCATACAGATCACAAGTGTGCGTGTAGCAGTTTGCACCAAGGGTGAGGTGACATGCCTTGTTTAGTGCAGTTAGGACCCTCTTGAGCGCTGTATCCAAGGCAGTCCCATAAACCACCAGCCCATAATCAATTGTAAATATTATGGAGCTGGAGATTGAGAGGCGGAGTGCCTCCTGGCTGAGGAATTTCCTATGCCTATAGAGAACACCTAACTTAATGTTAGCCACCCTGACGAGAGAATCAATGTGGTGTGTAAACATGAGGGTGTCATCAATGGTGACCCCAAGGTACTTAAACAACTGCACTTGTTCAAGCGGTTCACTACAGGTGTTGGAGATGTTGAAGGGGTGGAGCCTGTGTTTGTTATATGAGCTAGAGATTCGCATTGGTCTTCTTGTAGTTTAGAAGCAGCTTGTGCCTAAAAAACAAGCCCTCGAGTTTTGTGAAGGAGTTTTGCAGTTCTGATTGTAGGGCACCCTGAGAGGTGTTACTGCTCAGAAGCACTGCATCATCTGTGTAGAGGATGAGTTTAGAGTCACAGACTGTAGGCAGGTCATTTAGGAAGAGGCTAGAAAGCAGGGGCCCCAAAGTTGACCTTTGAGGGACCCCTAAGGACACCTCTCTTATGCTGGATACCATCTTACCAACTTTTGCACGTTGGCTCATATGCATCAGATAGTCTTGGAACCAGCATAAGGCATTGGGTGCCACACCCACATTTTACAGTTGGGATACTAGTAGTGGGTGGTTGACAGTATCAAAGACTTTGGTTAGGTCTATGAAGGCTGACCCGACAAATTTGCCTTGATCCAGAGCCTTGTGTGCATAGTCCGTGTAGTCCAGCAGTGCCGTGGTGGTGCTGTGTTTTTGCCTGAAACCATGCTGGTTTGGGCAAAGCAGATTGTACTTATTAAGGTAGCTGATGAGCTGGCCCACCACAATCTTTTACAGTGCCTTAGATAGTGGGGAGAGGATCAAGATAGGCCTGTAGTTAGATATCAGTGCCTTGTCATCATTTTTATACACTGGCGTAACATGGGCTTGCTTCCAGACCTCCAGGAATTCAGCAAGTGCTAGGGACTTGTTAAATAATATTGTTATTGGCAGGATAAGAACTTCCAGGGTGAGGGATAGTAGTTTCATGCCCACCCCATCACTGCCCATTCTGGTCTTTCCAATAACTTTCTTAACCATAGTTGGGGCTTCCTTCACCATCACCCTCTTAAAGTAGAGGGCTGGGTGGTTTATTTTTGGTGAGTTGTTGCTACTATGGTTCTCAGCAGGCTGAAAATAGTCTGAGGGCAGCACTGAGGACAGGTTGGTGAAGGCCTCATTAAAGGCATCAGCAATGGCTATGGGATCAGTAGTGGGGGAGTTATTAATGTTGAGTAGGTGCAGGTGCTGCTTTTCCCTCTTGCCAAGGCTGTTCTTGATGTTGTCCCAAAATCGTTTACCATCGCACTACGCACTGCTGAGCTGGGTCTTATGGTAGTTGGCCTTAATGACCCAGATTAGATTGGCGCAGCAATTACGTGCCATCCTGTAGCACTGGAAGTTGTGCTTGCTTCCTGAGTTTCTGGCCTTCCTCGAGAGGCAATCCCTGTTTTTTAGGTGGGAGAAGAGCTCACTGCTAATCCAACCATCTTCCTGATCCCGGATTTTCCTTTTAGTGAGTGGGGCATAGATGTCACATATGGTATTGAAGCCATCAATGAAGAAGCTGAGGGCTCGATTAAGGGTGGGGCCATGTTGATAGGGAACCAGTCATGAAGGGAAAGGACTGATTTGAGGGAACTAAGTTTGCCCTCCTCAAGACTCTGCTTTTAATAAGGATCAGAAGGCATTTGGTAAATTTAAAAGTCCAGAAGAAAGAGACAGGGGAGTGGTCACTCAGTGTGTCTGGGAGAACGTTTAGCTCAGAGATCCATGCTGGTGAGCTAACAAGAATGCAGTCACTGAGGGTACTGTTTTCCATCTTATAGTTCTGCCTGGTGGAGCCATTTACAAGTTGTATAAGGTTGGCTGTAGTGATCAGGTCCCTGAAAGGGGCTGCATCTTTGCAACCAGAGTTGATATTGAAGTCTCCAGTGATGATGAATTCAGTGCCCTTAGGGAGTGTGCTGATTGCTTCCATAAGAGTGAGAAGACCTTCCTTGGCTTTGTTGGGGGGTAGATAGGTCATGGCAAGGGTAAGAGTCTTGCCATTTAGCCCAAGTTGTACTTTTATCGCTAGTAGCTCGTGATCCTCTGCCATTCACATGACGGGGAGGACGGAGCAGCGCAGTGAGTTCCTGGTGTAAATGAGGCAGCATCCACCTTTCTTGCCTGTTCTACCAACCCTACTGTAAATTCCTGGAAGCCATTGATGGCCACTTCACTTTCATTAATCTGACTGGACAGCCAGGTCTCTGTGAAACAGAGGATGTCAGGGGCATTGAGGGCTGTTCAAATTTTGCAGTTAAGCAGCAAACATTTGGAGAGGTAATTTTTAAGCCATTCACGTTTTGCATACCCACCTCTGTCATTGGTGGGCCTGGGTGTAAGTGTATATTGCCAGAGAGTAGCAGCAGCATAAGGATAACCTTTCTGGCAGAGAGGGCAATGCTAAATTTACCTCGTACCTTCTGCCACTGCGGCTTCAGGTGGGAGAAGTGTCTGGTCACTGGTGTGAAGTTTAGGGTGAAACTTAATGTTAGGACTCCTAAATTAGCAGTAGGCAGTCTAAAGGCTTTCTAAGGATGGCGCAGAGGAGTGGAATGCTTTTCACTTCCACATGAGGCAGTGACCATGGGCACATTAGCCAACCAGTTACCAGCTGGTAGTGAGTCATAGTGAAGCTGTTGTGGTCCTATTGGGAATAAGGTCCCAGCTGTGCCAAGAAAGAAAATGAGGAGCAGGAGGTGAGAGCCCCTCATGATTTAAGGGAGTTGTAGTATGCTTCGCCCGCTATGCCTAGCCACTCTAATGACCAAAATGTGGCTTGTAGGTTGAAAACTCTGTAGTTGAAGGGTAATGTAAAAGGAATAGGTGTGGGCAACTTTAAGAGACCACAGGCGGTGTTAAGAGCTGAAGGTGGGAAGGAGAATGCAGTCAGGAGCATAGCACTTGCGTATTTAATAGAGGCCAGGGTTAGGGTGGGCGGGAGAAAATACTAGCTACCAAGAGGAGCTATGGTAGTGAGGGGCACCTGCTGAGAGACTTTTCAGTCCAGGCTTATGCACTGAGCCAATCGGAGGGCTTACCCTCGTAGCCGCAGCCAATGGGCAGGTGGGGGAATGGTCAGAAATAGAGTCAGAAAAGGTACCAGATATTAGAATCCTTTCAACCCTGTTTTTTATGACCCAGTCGAGAAGAGTATGCTTCCCTCCGGAGGTTGAGAGTTTAGTGGGAGAAGTGATGAGCTGCTTAAAGCTGAAGTCAACGAGCAGAGGCATACACTGCTTGGTACAGTTCACCAACCAGTCCAGGTTAAGATCACCCAGGACCAACACCTCATTACAGACAATTTGTTAACTAATTTTATCAAGAAGATAGTCTAAATGACTAAAGCTTCCAACAGGAGGGTATTACACACAAACTACAGTAATTGAACTTTCTTGGTATTCCCCAAAAGGAGCAATGGGTGCAGGAATTCACAGGCTGGGGAGGGTGGATAAACATGTTGTGTGATGGAGAAATTCAGATGGATGTCGTAATAAAGAAACAGATCATCCCCATGTTTCTTACCAGATCAGTCAAGCTTAAGAAAATTAATGCCTGTAAAGGATCAGGCAGAGTCAGGAATCAGTGGTTTGAGACAGGTTTCAGTTAAACAAACAATGTATGTCAGGATTACAGTGTGAAACCCAGGCAATAATCTCATCAAAATTAGCTAAGAGTTTCTTAACATTTAGTGGGCAATTTATAGACTTTTTACATCAGACCAAGCAGGAGTGCCAACATGTGGGGAGGTAGGGGTACCAGGATTTAATTCAACATCACTTGCCAAAGCAGTGTGAAAATGAGCTAGCCAACACATCCAAGCAAGGAATATCAATTTACTGAGGGGCCTAGGGTGATAGAGTCTGTGCTTAATAAATACACCAAGTTGTAAAAGGACCCAATTACAAAGTAGCAGACCTCTTTTCAAGGGGCTTATAACTAGGGCTGGGTGGACTGTTCCACCCAAGATCAGAACCCCTAGATTGAATCCTTAAACCACAGACCCCATTAAATATTGACTTTGTCACAGAAGTCTGGTTCTGGGTCCGTGGTTACACACAAAGTGCCACAGAGTGTACTGTTGCCACGGGGAAGCCATCAGCATGCTCGCTCCATTTGCAGGCAGACGGCAGCATCTAATCAGACAACAGTGCAGGGGATAGTCATGTGACACACTCACTCACAGTATATAACAGTGATGAGTATACAACTTGGCCCAGAGTTGTGGCGGCAAAAATGGAGGAGTATCAGAGCTTGCATCCATGTAGAGTATATTTTGAGCTGAGCAGAACTGGAGGAGAGGATTTTTTTGCAACACATTTTGGGTGGCTGGCTGGCATAAGTGGCAACTAGTGGCACAAAGAAGAAAAAAGAGAGGAGAGACTTACTGGGGCAAGAGGGGAAGAATCGGAAAGAGAGAGAGAGAGAGAGAGAGAGAGAGAGAGAGGGTGGTGGGGCCTGGGGGAGGCAAAGAAAAAATGCAAATAAATAAAATAGGGCATATATTTGGCCTCAGGGTGGCTGTGGGTAGTGTAGAGGGCCAGGGCAAATGCAGGCTGGCAAAATAAATCTTTGCTTTGTGCCATCCAGATTCTGGGGGGGGGGGAGAGAGATAGAGAGAGACAGACAGACAAACAGACAGACTACTGGGGGCCCAAGAGAAATTTTAAAGTCACAGAAATCCAGAATAAAACTTTATTCTTTTCTTGGCCTCAATGTGGCTGTGTGTAGTGTACAGGGCAAGGGCAGGCTGGCAAAATAAATATTTGATTTATGCCATCAGATCCGGGGCAGGGGGAGGGAGGAGGGGAGAGAGAGAGAGAGAGACAGACAGACAGACTATTGGGAGCCCTATAGAAATTTTACAGTCACAGAAATCCCAAATAAAAGTTTATTTTCTTTTCCTGGCCTGAGTGTGGCTGTGTGTACAGGGCAAGGGCAGGCTGGCAAAATAAATCTTTGGCTTTTGCCATCCAGTCACGATCACTCATTAATGTTCATTCACAATTTCATGTATTGGAAAAAAAAAATACTTTTCTGACAAACAACAGACAAGTTACTGCATCTGTGCAGCTGGCTGTGGGGGGCCCAGGGGATATTCTGAATTTGTGACTGTACCAGTCTGTGTACACTACAACACAAGTAATAAAAGTACACACACAAGTGTCATCATCATCATCACTCATTTCATCCATTATTCCTCCTTCATCAACAAAGTCCAAGAGGGTAGCATATTTCAGAAAAAGAGATGTGCAAGAACAAGGGTAGACAATTTCAAGATAGAGGGAGGGCAGTTCAGGGGCAATGTGAGGAAGTATTTTTTCACAGAGATGGTGATGAACACATGGAAAAGCCTTCCTGAGGAGGTTGTGGGGTCCTAAAACTGTGGAAGAATTCAAGAATACATGGGACAGACAAAAGGCAATTCTTGTGGGTGGTAAGAAGAAATAGGCTGTTGGTTAACTAGGATCTGCAGCTTATCCTGTAGGTAGAGAAATGGGCAGACTAGGTGGGCCAAGCGGTCCTTATCTGCCGTCGAATCTATGTTGGTATGTTTCTTAACCTTCTTAGTTTTATCAGATAATGTTGCGTATAAGCATTAACCAAGCCCAGTGTGGGATGGTACGTGCGACAGTGCGCCAGATGTGTCTGCATCATCAATTAAAATTTTGAGGCACACTGTTGAGTAATAGTTGCTGAATACAGTTGGTCACTGAACAGTAACTGTAGGAGTCAGTCAGCTATGCTTGGGAGGAAGTGATGGTAGACTGCTGCTGTCAGTGTGCTGTGTACAGTCATGACAGTAAATTCATCCTTGGCCTTTGGGTGTGGTTCAGAGTCATCAGAAAACATTAGGTAGATAGATCTTTTTACAGGTTATAATAAGAAATAAGAAAAAATGGATCAAAGTGTTGATGAGGTGCATTCTCCGGTAGGCAGTGGCATTGCAAAAGATAGTAGTCAGCCTGCAAAGGGAAAACAAAATCAAACCCCCCAAAAGTTTTTTTTTTCACATCTAAAGTTCTGTCTTCCAAGCGAATGCTTGACCTCAAAAAAGTTGCATCTGTCAGGTCAGTCACAAATAAATAAAAAGTTATGTAAATAAAACCAAAGGGTTGGTGGGTACCACCCACTAAGGCACCCCAAGTTATGGAACAATTGCGTACTATGCTACTGCCAGTTCCTCACCATCATCCAATTCTTCTGAGGTTGAACCTGAGGAGGGTAATAATAAAGATGAAGAGAATGATCAGGCAGCACAAGGTTTACTGGTGGGGATAGAAATTGCAGATGAGGAAGAAAAGGACAGAAATGTTTTGGTTGAGGAGGAGGGCAGTGGGAATAAACCACAAGAGGAACATGCCCAGGAAAAATCAGGGAGGAAAGAAGACCTTGAAAAGGTGATCAAGGTGCAGTGCCTTCCTGGGAAAAAAACTAAAATAAATATCTTTTGTTTGGTCATACTTTTCCATTACTGCTTCAAAGGAGTTGGTGGCAACATGCGCTATTTGTAAATGGCTAATCGGCAGGGGGTAAAAAGAAAGGAGCATTGGGAATTTCAGCACGGAAAAGGCACCTAGACAGATGTCATAGCATTACTGAGAAGTCCTGTAGTGAGTCTTGAAGAGAAAGTGACAGTGACAGCTCACTACACTCAGGGGTAACTCTGATAGATGAAAGCAGTGGTTGCCCCTGCAGGACTACGGAAACACCTCCACCACCGCTTCCTCCCACTCAAAGGATTTCTACTGTTACTGAAAGTGATCATGTGTTCAAAAGTCCTCCTCCTCCTTCAAGGGGACAGCTTACCATCTCAGAAACATATGAGTATAAAGCCAAATATGCCTCGACTTACTCTGTTACTCTTTCAATAACCAAGAAGATTTCAGAAATGATAACTGTTGATTTGTCACCATATAATGTGTTTGAACATGTAGGTTTCAGGAAGCTGATTGAGTACCTCAAACCTCGATATAGTATACCATCATGAAAATACTTCTCGACAACAGGGGTTCCAGATCTTTTCAATGTCGTATGTAAAAAAATTAAGACGCATCTTGTGTAGTGCTGTTGGGAGGGTGGTGTATCTCACAACAGATATCTGGACAAGCTGTCAGCCTAAACCCTTCATGTCTGTCACGGCACATTGGGCATGTTTTGATAATTTATATGGAGACAGTGAAGCGTTGCAGTTTGCTGTTCTAAGAATATTTTATGTTCCATCTGAACTGTCCTCATACAACATCAATGAGGAGCTCCAAAAACCAATACAGCAATTGCTCACTTCACAGGGACTGTCAGTTGGCTTCAGAGTTGCAGATAAAGGGTCCAACATAAGGAAGGCCTTGGAGGAGGGTTGCTTTGTTCACATCTGCTGCTTTGTACATTGCTTAAATTTAATAGTTCACTGTTTTCTCAATAACGCCAGGGACATTAAGGTTCTTGTTAGCACTGCTAAAGTGTAACCACCTGGTCCCCTGGGGTTACTAGATTCCCCTTCAGTATCAGTGCTAGGCAGGGAGAGGCAGCTGGTGATTAAATAGTTAAATGTTTTTTCACCTGCTCACTCTTCTGTTTACTTGGCATCTGCTGAGATGGAAGTGATGAGCTCATTTGGAACTCTCTCAGCAGCATAACCCTTGTGCCAGCAAGCTGAGAAGAGAGCTAGAATGTTGAGAAGAGAGTCAGTTGCAGTCGGTGTTTAGAGTTGGAGTGAGGGAGTGAGAGCTGCTGTCAGTGGGCTCTGATTTGAGATCCTTAATTATCACCCTAGTTCTGGTATTCTCTAGTGGATGGATTCAAGGGTCAATCCCCTGTTTGATCCAGGATGCTTTGAAGCTGCCTGAAATGTCTAACAGTGAGTGGATTCTGTCTTTTGCTTCAGAAAGCAAGTACTTGTTCTGTTGTGTTCCATGCCCACAGGGAAGGCACACTTTCTTTTTCTGTAAGTAGAGACATACAAGAAGGCAGTATGGTGCAGTGGTTTAAGGCTCTGAGCTGCAAATCTGGAGACCTGGGTTTGAATCCACAGCCCCCACTTACATACTGTGTGACCTGGAGCAAGTCACTTAACCTCCTTGTGCTCCCAGGTTGCACCTGTAAACAAACTTTCAGCTTAGTGTATCTCAACTGGTTAAATAATTGGAAATAAAAAAATAAATACATACAAGACTGTCTTTGAATTAAAGTTGGCTGATGTGTGAGATGCCCAGAGGTATGACTATACCACACTGTTTGAGACTTTTTTACCTTTACAGTACTGAAGTGGTGAATTTAAATTCAGAATGCCAGTTTAATTCAAAAGCAATTCAAAAGGTTTCCAAATGTGTAAGGTGTAACTCTGAAAGAATAGCTGAGTATGGATTTGGGAGCAAAGGGTGGGCAGAACCCCATCTGGAGTAACCGGTTCAGGACTAACAGGTTCAGTAATGGCACCTGGTTACTTTAGACAAATCTCCAAATGTCTGAAGATAATTTTACCCCTGGAGTGGGTTAAAGTTTCTTCTCTGGTTATGAAGAATTGTGCTAGTGTTAGCAAAAATGTCTTTTCAGTTGTGGCCAATATGCCACTGGAAGCAATGCCCTATGTCTTATGACATGTGAGAATACAAGTCCAAGCTGTTCTATGTCCTACTGCAGTGGAAATACTAAGAGTTTCTGTCAGATACAGTTCGATTTGTTGTTCTGCAAGTTCCTAGTGCCACGATATGTAAACCTTAGGGATCCACCCTTGCTTTAGAGAACATCTTTTTGAATAAAGTCACACTCTAGAATCCCAACTATGGTTTGGACAGTTAAGTTATTGCTTCCTGTTTGGAGTTACTGGGTACCCCTCCAGAAGATAGGTCTAGCATATGCCTAGCAAGAAATCTGTCCTCAGGACCTGGTTTGTAATTACCAGTAGGTTACTGATTTTGTACACCCCCACCCCTTGATCTCTAGAAGAATGAGCCTGGTATACATTCCCAAAGCTAGGGGTGGTATCATATCTAAATTTTGAGTCTGTGCCCAGTAGGGGTGCCAAAGGTGCTAACTGAATAAAGTATGGGGGGGGGGGTTACAAAAAGAATATGCATTCATTTCAGTCACTCAACAAAGCCTGTCACTTGTTTGAAAAAATACAGCAGCAGCACAGTTTACTTTTGCACAGACTGATCCAAGATATTTCTACTCGATGGAATTCAACCTTTCATATGCTCCAAAGGCTGCCGAAACAAAAGAAAGCTGTCAGACAATACATCTTGGAAAAATAAAATTGGTGATGCAGATGTCTATATTACTCCACTACAGTGGGCCATGCTGGAGTTTCTAATTTTTCTGCTCCAGTCATTTGAGGAAATCACCACGGAGGTCAGTGTAAACACAGCAACTCTGTACCAGGTGATACCCCTAATAAAAATGTTAAATTTCAGGTTGAATCTGATTAGGGAAAAGTTAGAGAACCATGACAGTTCCATGATCACACAGGCTGCCAGTGGTGCTGCTGACCCATACAGGTTGCACCCCAGAATACAAGATCTAACGAGACGTACAGCATGATCAAAAAAGTTGAAGATGGCAAACTATGTAAAATGCTTCATTCTGAGAACTACATTAAAGCAACAATCTTGGACCCATGATACAAATCGAAGCAACTATTGAGTGATGAGGATGACACTTGCTTCGAGATAAACAAACAAATAATTAATGAGGTGCATGCTGTCATGGAATAGATTCCAACAGCAGCACCTCATTCAGAATCTTCTTTATGACACAGTACAGCATCAATTGGCCCACCCTCTACTGTTGCAGAATGTTTTCCCTGTACCTCCTCAGCCACTGCAGCCAAATCTTCTTCTTCACCACCAGCCAAACATAGCACTGTCCCACAGTCACTTGGTTCAGCTTCATGTCTCTGGAGTCACTTACAAGATGTAATTATAACATAATCTTCATCTGCCTCTTTTAACACAGCCCCAGCACAGACCATTGCTGAAATGTACCAAGCAGACCACAATATCAGCTGGAATGCTGATCCTTTGAAATACTGGAAATCCAAACAAAGTATGTGGCCTGCCTTAGCAAACATTGCAATGAAGTACATGAACTGCCCTCTGACTAGTGTCTGCTCAGAATGATTGTTTAGTTCCACTGGTAACGTCCTTACTGACACATGATTCTGTTTAATGCCAGAAAATGCTGAGTGCCTGACATTTCTGAAAGTCAACATTCCTCACTTTAATTTCAAATATGATACCTGAATAAAACGTACACTGACTGATCTGAGCAGACCACATCCACAAAACAAGTTCAAGAATTTGTGCCTGTGGTTACATTTCTTTGTGAATAGGGTCTACTGTACTACATGAGGTAGCAATTAATTTCAACAAGTCAGGTCAGAACAGACTAGGCCAGACCACTATTACTTGAATGATCACATGAGCACAAAATAGATACATGAAAAAAAAATAACATCAGTAGGTTCAGAGTCCAAATACAGCAAGCAACTGCATTTCATGTCACAAATTTATTTGGTGGTACCAGGCACCACTATCTGATCTGGAAGGTAGGATACTGCTGTCTAGTACTACGACTATACTATCACGTTTTGTCCTCATGAGTCACGACTACTACTTGCCACTTTTTGTCTACTACTCATCACTTTTTCGCTCTCAGCAACTGATTATAAAAGTGTTTGTTTACCAGTAACCCGACTGTAGTATTACTGTTTTAATTTTCATACAATTCATGGCTTGGCAGATGCCTGAAACCCAGAAATGAAGTACTCTTTGTATAATATATTTCTTACGCCCCCCATATTTGGCTGCAGTTACTTCACAGAGAAAAATTACTAAAGTCATATCATTTCTTTATTGTTTGTGTGTGTGACAGTGCATGGTATGCTAGCCTGGCTATAACCTGTAACACTACATCTTGCTTACAGTAACTGGGCTGAGATTCTTATTATATTTTATTTTTCATACTTAAATTACTTGGCAGTGGTGGGCAGCAACTGTGGAACTAGGAAGGATGTAATTATGTGTCATCAGGTCTTCAGGTGGCATGGGCAAACTTTATTTTATGACTGCACTGTGCTTGACTTATGTGATGTGTGACTGGCTGCCTGGGTGGTGATCACTATGTCTTTCATTTCTTCTTTAATAAATTTATTCAGAGTGTTGATCAGATTCAGTAGAAGTAGTCATAGTACTAGAAAACATTACCATCTCTTGGATGAGGTAGTGTACCACATATCACAGTACACTGGGGCATGCAAAGCAGTTGCATCATCCACATCGGTAGGGTGGGTGGACTCTTACTGCTGTTCATTTGATCATTCACATCCATTTCTTTGGCCTGTTCAGCTCTGACTGGAACATTCATCAAAATAATACCCACATAGCATCATTGATAAAAAAAAAAAACTTAGCTGCTTGGCAGTGTCTGCAGTGCTTGGTGGTACCATACTAACATACTAGATGCCAGCAGAGTAGGCCTTGTGGTCTATCAAGTCTGCTCATGCCTCAGAACCCTGGGTGGGTACTGATACAATCCCCCTGTCTCCTTTCCCTATTTCTCCTTCCCTCCATTCCAGCCCCGGGACAAGTCAACCTCTGTTTCATCCCTTTCCTATACCTGTCCCATCATCTCTTGAAACCCTCCACCGTTGAAGCCAGTACCAGCTCCATGGGCAGTGCATTCCATGGTTCCACTACTCTCTCAGTGAAATACCTCCTCCTCCTTTCCCCCCCCCCTCATCCTTCTACCTTCAAGTTTCCAACTATGTCCTATGGTGATTCCACCCTCCTTCAGCCTAATGGTCCTATCTTGATTTACCCTGTTGATTCCCTTGAGGTACTCAAAGACCTCAATCATGTCCCCCCAGTCCCTCCTCTCCTCCAGCGAGAACAGGCCGAGCTCCTCTAATCTCTCCTCATACGTCAACTCCTCCAGACCCTGGAACATTTTGGTTACTCTCCTCTGAACCCTTTCCAGGAGCTGGATGTCCCTCCTTAAGTGCGGCCTCCAGTATTCAAGGTGTGGTCTAACCAGGCCATTGCACAGTGGTAGAATCACTTCCTTGCTCCTTGAGGTAATCCCCCTCGCTATGCAGCCCAGCATCCTGTTTGCCTTGACTGTAGCCCTCCTGCATTGCTCTGAATTATTCATGTTGACATCCACCAGACTCCTAGGTCTTTCTCCCCTGCTGTGGCCTTCAACTGATCCCCTCTTAGGGTGTACCCATGTTTGGGGTTACCCCACCCAAGGTGTAACACCTTGCACTTGGAGGAGTTAAAATTTAATTTACAGGTGCATGCCCACCTATCCAGAGTATCCAGGTCCCCTTGCAGGGCCAACCTCCTCTCCTCCCCCTCTACCTCTGCTCTCAGCTAAGAGTCATCCACAAAGAGACTCATTTCACACCTGATATCCTCCCTGATATCAGAGATGTAGGCATTAAACAGGAGTGGCCCCAGAATCAAGCCCTGTAGTACCCCACTACTGACACCCCTAGGAGACGAGACCTCCCCACTGACAACTATCCTCTGAGTGTGCCCAGCAAGCTTGTTTCCGATCCATCTGACCATCAATGGGCCTGCCCCCATCCCACTCAATTTCTCCAGTAAGCCATTGTGAGGGATCGAGTCAAATGCCCTGCTGAAGTCCATGAATAGTACATCTACTGGCCTCTCCTTGTTGAGTTCCGATGTTACCCATTCAAAGAACTCCACAAGGTTAGTTTGACATGATCTACCTAACACAAACCCATGTTGACGACTATCCAGATATCCCATTTCTCTAAGAACCCCCCAGTCGTTCCTTGGGTATACACTCCTTCATCTTCCCCACCACTGACATCAAACTGATGGGCCTATAGTTTCCTGGTACCTCTCTCGATGTCCCTTTATGGATGGGCACAACATGTTGCATCCTCCAGTCCCTAGGCACCCACCCAGTATCTAGCGACATGTTAAAGAGATTCGTCAGTGGTGCAACCAGAACATCCACCAACTCCCCCAGAACTCTAAGATGTATGCCATCCGGCCCCAGAGATTTGTCCTTTTTAAAGGATTTGAGGGCTTACCACACCCAGCTGGTGGGAATAGCATCATTGGTCCCTCCCCCTTTTAGCAGATCTATCCTGATGCAATACCCCTGAGATATCTCTCCCAACATCGTTTTTATCAGGTGCTCCAGCAATCCTGCCTGTTGCCCACCTAACTCCTTCAGTTTCCTCTTTGTAAGTTTCCCAGCCCCCTTCCTAGTGAACACCGAGGCAAAGTGATCATTTAATTTCTCCGCCTGTTTTCTAGCACCTTCTACCCACCCCCCATTTGTCCTCAATCTGCCCTGCTGGTCCTTGACCTTTCTCTGCTCCCCAATATATCTAAATAACCAATTTTCCCCATCCCATATCCCCTGGGCAAGCTGCTGCTCTTTTCTAGCCTTTGCCCCTCACCATCCTGGTGACTTGCCTGGCTGCAAGGTGGTAGTATTCCCTGTCCCTCCCCCTCTCATTTTTTTGTATCTGCTGTACGCAGCCCTCTTCTCCCTTACTGACTCCTGAACCTCCTTAGACCACCAGCATGGTTTACGAAACCCACCCCCTTTTCGTTTCACCCTTGCACAGGACCTGACGGCCTCCTGTAATCTCTGCTTTATGACCTCCCACCTACCTTCTACATCTGTCCTTACTGTAATCTCCCTCAAATGCTCCTTGAGAATCTCTCCCATGACCCTAAAGTCTACCCCCTAAAATCAACAGTCATTGTCCTGGAACTATCCCCCTCACCCCCTAAATTTAGCTGAAACCAAACCATATTGTGGTCGCTCTCTGCCAGGGGATCCTCCTCCACCAGATCCTGTACCAGATCCCTACCCACAAGAACCACATCCAGGACACGACCCTCCCTCGTTGGCTCCAACACCTTCTGAGTGAGGAACACATCCTGATAGCCACCATGCAGCCTCTGCTCCTTGGCCACTGTAGATGTCATGGTTCCCTAGTCAGTGACTGGCAGATTTAGGTCCCCCATCAACACCACTCCTTCCCTTCTGGTCCACACTTGCCCTTAATGCTACTCAGCAGACAATCCTCCAGATCTTCTCCCATCCCTGGATGTCTATATACCACTCCCATCTTGATCTTCCCTCCTGTGTGGGTTCGCAGGGTGACCCATGAGGCCTCCACATTTCCCTCAGCTTCCTCTGCCCTAATTATCACAGTAATCCATAATGAACATAGCTACTCCTCCCCCTCTGCCCTCCTTTCTAGCCTTCCTAAGCACTGTGTACCTGCTCACATTAAGTTCCAAGCTGTGGCTAGAGGTGGCCCAAGTTTCAGTGACCACTGCTACATCTACCCCTCTTTCAACCAGCATGGCCTGGAACTCTGGCATCTTGTTCCCCAGACTCCTGGCATTTGTTAACACCACCCTGCACCCCTTGTCCCTACCCCCCCTTTACCATGCCCACCCTGGTCCTTTTATATGTCCTTCCTCAGTCTCACCTACAGACCCTCCCCAAGGCATTTATCTGACCCCCGGGGCTGAAGCCAGGCACGTATGAACTTTTATGGTCAGGTCATCCCTCCCTTTTCTCCTCCCCCCCCTTTACAAGTTTAAACCCCACCTAGCCTGAATGAAATCCGCCATCCCTTGTTTTAGGACTTCCTTCCTTGATTTAGATGAAGCCTACTCGTTTTGCATCAAGGTCCCTTATCATCCCAAACTCCCCCAGTCCCCAACACCCCAGTCCCCGTTCTTCCCCCACTGTCTGAGCCAGTCATTTACCTCCGTGATCTTCATTTTGTTCTCCACAGTGGTACTTAGTACTGGCAATATTTCCAAGAAGGAAACTGTGCATCCATTATTCTGACATACTCTGGCCAGTTCTCGGAACCTTGAGTGGATTTCCAGAACACTATTTCCCTCTATATTGTTTGTCCCCAGATGTACCAGAAAGTCCAGTGATCCTCCACAGTCCTTTGCCAGCTCATACACCAGGAACTTTTCCCTATGCATCATCAGACCAGAGATGCCCACTACCCTAACTCAACTGGATTTTCCCTCCCCCTGCCCCTCTTAGTGAATGCCCCAAATCATAGAGTCCCCTAGCAGAAGTACCTTAGTGTCCCCCTTGGTCTTTTGTTTACCTCCTTTTTGTGCTCCTGACCCAACACCTGCCTCCCCTTTTCCCTTTTTCTCTTCCCCCTGGGTATCTTCCCGTCTCCCTATGAAAGAACCCCTTGTTGCTCTCTCCTTCTTGCCACACTTTTTATGTCCAAGATCCTCAGATCCCCCCTGTTTAGGCTCCTCCTTGTTCCATACTCCTTCCATGCCTGTCTCACTGACCATGGTCATATCTCCATTTCTCTCTCCAGCCTCCTCCTCAATCTTAATCCCCCCCATGCCCCCCGCTGGTCCTCCTTACCTAGAGACCCTTCTCTGGTGCAGACCTTCCCCTTTGATGTGAGCCCCTCCTTCATCTTTTCAACCCAATTTCTCCTCCTTTCCCTCCTATCATGCCCTCAGCCCCACACCTGCTTTCTGACTTCAAACCTCTCCCTGCTTGACATTTAATTTTTCTCTTCCCTCGCTAAATCAATTTTTTGAATTCCCTTTCCCAGTCTCTACTTCCCTCTGATTTCCCAAATCCCTCCTTCCAGCCTCATTCTTATCCCCCTCATCTCAACACGCCCCTTCCTCTCCTTCCAAGTTGCATAATGGCTCAAATTTATTGTAACACTCAATGCCAACCTCCTGTGTTTGACCCAATTTCCCACTGACTGCCCCTCTAGGCTGCCTCTTGCCAACCCTACCTGTCCTGTCACCCTCCCCCCTCTTATGTTTAGGACAGTTCCTTCTACTGCTATCATCCCTGACATCTGCTCCCCTCGCTACAAGTCCATGTTCCATAGGTTCACTCCACCTGTTTGATTAAATGTGTCCCAGTCGCACAACCTCACTGCCCCCTGCCTCCCTGCCCCTCCCATTCACTTCATTGCCTGGTACTCCAGTTGCATCCTTAGCCAGTTTACTTATCCCCTGATCTTCAATAACTGCCTACAGAGTGGGCAACCTCCCTCCCTCCAGGCCCAATTCAGTATTATCGCCATCCCACAGCCAGTACACTCTACAGCCCTTTCAAAGATGCCTGCCCTAGTGGCTGGAGGCCACCTACATTGTGCTTCAGCATACTTATTTGGACATTCCCCCTTGGTACAGTCTCTTCCCTCTGGAATACTACCCTGCAGCCTTCCCCATGTAGCCATACTGGGGTGGTGTAAGTACAGAGTTTCAGCCCCTGACAGTTCTAACAGTTGAAACACAGCCCTAGAAACCAGCTCCTAATCTAGGTAAAAAATAATTTAGCAGCACTAAACAGTTCTAACAGCTTAAACACCTGCTAAACAGTTTTGACAGTTCTAACAGTTTAACACCACCCTAGAACCAGCTCCTAATCTAGGTAATATAATTTAGCAGAGCTAAACAGTTCTACATTTCTAACAGTTAAACACAGCCCTATAAACAGCTCCTAAACTGGACACCTCTATATTACCCCCCAGCCAATCAGTGCCCTACCTCCCACCTGGCCACATCTCCTCTGAGCATTTAATAGAGGTCGGGCCTGGGGGGATGGGCAGGAAGAATTTGCTCTTTACTCTACGGTCATAGACAGTCACAATCCAAATTAGCTCCAGGTCTACGATCACAGACAGTCACAATCCATAATACTGATCAGAGGTTCAAAATTTGGTGGCTGGCCTCTGGATTGGCCAAGCACCCTGGTGCTCCTCCACACTGTCCTGGCCGCCGATGCGACCATCTCCCTCACAAGTCCCAGCACAGCTCCCGCCACTGATTCGGCTGCAGAAATCCCCCAAGACCCCTCAAGCAGCCCACCGATGTGATCTGCACAGTCCCTCTAGCATCTCAGTGACACAGTACAGAGGTAGCTTGGCCCAACCCTTTTATGCCCAGCCGTGAGGTTTAAATTTGGTGCCTGGCCTCTGGATTGGCCAAGCACCCTGGTGCACCTCCACACTGTTCTGGCCGCCAATGCGACTGCCCCCCTCATAAGTCCCAGCACAGCTCCCACCACTGACGCGGACGCAGAAATCCCCCAGGACCCCTCGAGCAGCCCGCTGATGCGGTCTGCGCAGTCCCCCTAGCATCTCAGCGATTATGATATAGGTATTTGCAGCTCTCTGTCTGTCTCTCTCTCACTCTCTTGCAGCACACTCATGTCATGGACCCGAGCATGATATGCCACCATTACAAGCCAGCCAAGAATTGGGCTAGTAGTGAGTGATTGCTTTTTTATTTAGCAGTTTTACTTTAATTGTTGTACAAATAATGCATTAAACTACTTCCTTTGGGCCTCTGTCAAATGTGACCGACTTTGGCTACGTTTATGCATTTTTTCACATTTTTTCAAATATTAATAAAAACAAATTAGAACTCCACCGTATTTCTGTTCTTATTTAACAAGGGTCAGAACTTCACCAAGTTCTCCCAGCCTACTTATAACTACTAGCAATAAAGTTTGAGAAGCAGAGCATGAGAGCAATAATAAATGGAGTACGCTGAAGAAAGAGTTAGTAGAACCCGCAAGGTTCCGTATTGGGACCTGTCTTCTTCAATGTCTTTACAGGTGACATTGCAGAGGGGCTGGAAGGTAAAGTATGCCTCTTTGCAGACGACACAAAGATCTGCAACAGGGAAAGGATGAGAAGGGACTTGGCAAGGTTGAAGAAATGATCAAAAGTATGGCAACTTAGAATCAATGCAAAGAAGTGTAAAGTAATGCACTTGAGAAACAAAAACCCAAGGGAAGAGTACACGGGGGTACTAACAACAACAGAAATTGAAAGGGACCTGGGGATTATCATATCAGATGACCTTAAGGTAGGCAAGCAATGTGAGAAAGCAATAAGGAGGGCTGGGGAGATATTGGGATGCATAGGGAGATACATCACCAGTAGAAAACAGGAAGTTGTTATCCCTCTGTACTGACAGTTGGTGAGACCCCATCTGGAGTACTGCATGCAGTTCTGGAGACCCCATCTCCTTAAGGACATAGACAAGATGGATGCAGTCAAGAGGAGGGCAACTAAAATGGTGCAGGGTCTGCACCAGAAGCCATATGAAGAGAGACTAAAAGAGCTTAATATGCATACCCTTGAGGAAAGGAGGGAGAGGGGGGGACGTGATAGAAACTTTCAAGTACCTCAAAGGAATCAACAAAGTCCAAGAAGGTAACATCTTACAGAAAAAGGGATGTGCAAGAACAAGGGGGCACAATTTGAAGATGGGGGGGAATGGCTCGGGTACAATGTGAGGAAGTATTTTTTCATAGAGAGAGTGATGGACACATGGAACAGCCTTCCTGAGGAGGTCGTGGGGTCAAAAACAGTGGGGTAATTCAATAATGCATGGGACAGACATAAGGCAATTCTGGTGGCGGATAGGAGGAAGTAGACTGTTGGTTAACTAGGATCTGCAGTTTATCCAATAAGTAGGGAAATGAGCAGACTAGGTGGACCAAGTGGTCCTTATCTGTCATCAAAGTCTATATTTCTATGTTTCAGAAGTCTCCAAATGGTGTATCAGAAGAAGGGATGATCAAAACAGGGGATGCTATGTAGTGGCATGTCAAAGACACTGGGGTACAGCCCCAATGAGGCAAAATAAGAAATACTGGTATACGACTAGGGCACCCTTAAGAGGCTCCAGTAACTAAAGGTCAGACCAGTAACAGCACAAAAGATCATGGAATTAGAAGCCAGGTACTTGAGCTAGCAGCAGTTACACAAGTGGATTCAGTCTATATAGAAGCAGCCAGTTTAGAATGGCACAAAAGGATATTCACTACAGGGTGCTAAATACCACTAAGCATAGGGCCAGTCTTCACAGCCTTAGGAACAGTTTAAATTGTAGAATCACCATACAGATTAGGATTAAAACAGTATCCCTCAGGAGTAAATGTAGCCTAGAAGTGTACCTAGCAGTCACAGGCAAAGTCCACCCAATGAAATGTAGGTTTTAATACAGCCAGGTAGTATGGATGGCAGCTGGCAGCCTCTTATGGCTGACTCCTGTGGCAGACTCCTCTGTTGCCCTTTCTATTAGCCCTTTATGAGAGGACTGCAGTGGAGGACTGCTAGGGGCAACTACCCTTATACAGAATAGGAGGGGTGAATTGGCAGGCTTAAGTGCTCTGCGTGGGTCCTGGATAGCCATCCCTGCATTGATGGGCTGGAGGAAAGAGGTGTGGCAGGCTGGATTCCTGGGCCACAGAGGAAAGATGTCCTCTGCTTGCTGCTGGAGGTACTTGGTAGGGGAGAGGGTGAGAGAGGCTGCTGTGCTCACCCTCTCGATCCCTGTGCAGCTTGTAGGTCTGTCAGAGGAAAATTAGTGGTAAGGAGCTGGAGGTTCATGATTTAAACACTAGTCTATCTGTTCAAAACTGGGTGGCTTCAATGCTCCACCTGTGTCCCGGGTGACCATCCATGGAGTGGAGGGCTGGAGGGAGAGAGGCATGGCAGGCTGGATTCCAGGGGGCACCAAAGAAGAGATGTCTGCTGTTTGCTGCTAGATGCAGTTGGCATGGGGGAGGATAAGAGTGGCAGCTGTACTCACCCTCTCGAATCTTTTGCACCTTGGAGGTCAGTCAGAGTTAAAAAGTAACTATTCTATTTTCTTTAAGGATCTCTACCTGCATAGAGCCACATCATGGAACAATTCCCAAGCAATAGCAAGGCACTGAGGGAGGAAGGCAAGATCTAAGGACCCTGAGTAAGGATGACTTGCAGGACAGTAAGGCCAAAGCTAGCAGGTCTGCGACCGAAGATATGCACACTGTAGTGTTTAGTAAATGTATGGACAGTATACCAAGTGGCAGCAGCTCATACTGTATGTCATCAGAGAACACATTGTGAAAACAAACCACTGAAGTAGCCACCCCACAGGTGGAGTGAGTATGAACAGTACCAGGAAAGGAATGCAGCAGACAAAGCATTTGAAAAAAAGGCCCTTTTTTGAAATGGGTGAACCCACCATTTGGGAGGTAAAAGCCATAAATAGCTGAGAGAATTTTCCACAGTCCTCAGTACTATCCAAGTACCAATGCTGCATCCTACAGACATCTAGTGTTTGTAAGCGATATTCCCCACTTTACATGGGAGTCAAGAAATAAACAGATAGGTCAATGGTCTGATTTAGTGTTCTCTCAAACACTACCTTTGGTAGAAAATCAGGACTGGAATCTAGCATTATCCTAGCTTTGTGAAAAATAAGAAAAGGAGGACCTGTGACCAGAGCCTGCAACTCAGATACTGTATGTGTCAAGCAGACATCATTGCCTCTGAGAACAGTGTTTTCCAATACAGAAAAAGCAGCTCACATGTAGCCCCACAGGCTTGAAGGGAGGTACAGTAAGGGTCTCTAGGACCAAATGAATGTCCCACACCGGAACCAGATTGTGGACCGGGATAGAGAAGTAGAATACCCCACAGGAACCTCTGGAAAACCTCAAGCTAGGACATTATCTTGCCATCGGTGAGGGCGTGGAAAGTCAACACCACTACCAAATGGACCTTAATAAAGCGATAAAAGATAGTCACTAGGCTACAAGACATGTAAAGGGGCCCAGTAGACAGGCAGTACACCAGGCCGTAAAATGTCTCCCTTTTTGCAAATAGGTGTACTGTGTACGTAAGACGGCTTATGGGCTGCCAGTAGAACAGCAACAAATACCAAGGAAACTCCAGAGTGGGAGAGCTCTATGTCCTCAGAAGCCACGTGTAAAGGTGCAGGGATCAAAGATCTGGATGCATCAGGGCACCCACTGCTCCTACAACAGAAGTCCTGCTTGAACAAGAAGTCAGACAGGCAGTTCCACTGCTAACTGCTGCAGCAGAAGAAACAAAAAAAAGTCTGGGCCAGTATAGGGCCACCAGAAAAAGGGAGTGGACTCCACCTTGATGGTTGATGTAGTACTTCACTAAAATGTTTCCTGTATGGATCAGCAGCTGATGCCCTAAAAGGAGGGTGACTTGAACCTGAACCTGAGGCATCTGTCATCATCACCAGGAGATAGTATAGATGGAGAAAGTGGAATCCCATCTCAAGGCCAACCACCAGAGAAGGGAGCAACGGAGTGGTGGGGTCATTGCTACGAGACACTTCAACTCATTGGAATGCTGTGCCCACTGTATACACAGGAAACATTGTGGAATCCTTATGTGCAAATGTGCTAGTGGAACAGAAAAAAATGGCAGCAGCCATGGGAAGTATGAGCCTTAAGAGGCATCAGGCCAAGACATAGTCCCTGGAAGAGACCAGATGAGTCTGTGAAACCAGTACTGTGGCATGGTCTGAGGGCAGGAAAAATCAACTCAGATGGGCTGGCAGTATAGTCTAGAGGTTAGAGTGATGAGCCGTGAGCGAGCTTGGTACATCCGGCAGACCTACCTGGGTTTGATTCTCACAACCTCCATTTGCATACTTTGTGACTCTGAGCAAGTCATTTAACTGCCCAGTGCTCCCAGGTCACCCCTGAAAACAGGCACTTGTGCCTAGTGGGCCTTACCTGGTTACCAAATACTAAAATAAAATAAAAATAAATAGATTCGCATCCAGAAGAGCTCCTATATATATATTCGAGGCAATGGCCTTGAATAAACACTGACTTTAGTTTGTTCCCCAAAATACCTAACTGGTCAAATAGTTGTTGAGTTTGGAACAGTGTGTACACTGTGGCATCCCACAACGGGGCCTTCAGAAGCCAGTCATTGATATACGGTAAGACATACAGGTCCTGTCAATGGAGTGTGGCTGCAAGCCCTGGAGCATGCATCACAGGTACTTTATGTGAAACTTGTGAATCTTGACATGGAGATATGCGACCTTCATATCCACAGCAACTATCCAATCTCATTTCATAATAGGGGGAGGAGGTACTGCAGAGAAACCATTCAAATCATCTTGTAGTCTATAAATAGATTGTGGCCTCAAAGTTCTTAGATGTGCCTTAAATTCTTGATTAATTTTGGTATCAGGAAGTACTAGGATTAATAGCTCAGGTTCCTTTTGGCCACTGGGATGGGCTCTATGGCCCACTTGCTGGAGAGGGTTTGAACCTCCTCTAGTAGGAGAACAAAATGCCCTTGAGGGTTAGAGAAGGTGTTCTGGAGGACAAAGAGAAGCTCAAGGGTGTATCCTTGCTGAACTACGTCCATGACCCAAGCATCAGTAGCGATATCCCTTCACTTTGTTAGGAAGTGGGAAAGGGGGCCTCCTACCAGTATGCCCTGAGGCAATGAGGCCAGAGGAATATAAGGGGAGTCAGAAAGGGACAGGGGCCAGGGGCCAGGGGCCACGGGGTGCTGATGATACACACTCCTTTTGATAAGCCTGGCATGTGCACTGGAGGGCAGATTGACTTAAGTCAGGGAGATCTGAGGTCACTGGGAGTCACAACTAGGATCCCTAGAGTAACCCCTGTGTGGACAGGCATAGGGCCTATGAAAAGAACCCCTGCCCCTACTATGGACCTTACATTTCAAAGTATGAAGATACCTAGGGTCATTTTCGATGTCTGTTGGTCCCGCAGGGCTGATTCAACATTGGTGCCAAACAATTGCTTTCCTCTAAAGGGGCATTTAGGATTGATGGTCAAAAATCAAATGTTAAGCCAGCGACACATTGAGCACCCATGTTTGGGAACAAGCGCAGTGTATCAGAAGACTGGCCAGCGGTAAGTAGGATGAGTAGCCCAGAGACAGTTCTCTTCCTTGGGTGGGTTGGAGTTGTCGCTTCCCAGCATGATAGCAACACCCAGCAAAGTCTGGGAGTGCAGCAGCTAGGACCAATCTTCAGTGGGCAGAGGTGATGGTAGATATCTGTAGGTTGGGTGCAGGAGTGCATCCAACCTGCGCTGACATCACTGCATGTCTGTGCCTCCAGGGGAAATTCAAGTAAAAACCCTTGAACTGGCTGCTTCGTGAAGACCCTGGATCTCCACCAGAATGATGCCCCATGCGAAAGCCTTGGCTGGGGCCTCAGGTGAATCTCGGTCTCTTCCTCTCAGGGAGCCCCACCACAGGGTGCAAACTGCAGGCCTTCCAATCCAGGCAGCCTGGGGGGGATGCCAGGTGCAAGATGTAAGTGCTGAAGAGGGGGTACATCCCCCAACCTGAACCAGGAGATATAGTTTAAAAAAAAAAGCCAGTGACACACAACCAGGAGTGGTGGCGATGGAAAATGCTGGAAGGAACCTCTCTGGCAGCTGCATCTGAGGCATCGTAGGCAGATCCTAACAGGTGCTTACCAGCTACCAAGCCATTAGCATCTGTTTGATGAACCATTATTTAATCAGGGCCTTCAGGTAGCTTCTCAGCCACAGTGGCCATAGATAAACAGGCAATGTTGATACTTAATCATATATGTCTGGTAAATGACAGTTCCAGCAGCTGTATGTGAGGCATCATAGGCAGATCCATAGGTACAGGAACAGGGGGGCCACTATGGCCATTGCCCTACCACGATCATAAGTGGTAGGGCTTGGCACTATCAGTTTTTGTAGTCATGTTAATTTGTTACTAGGAAGGGCTGTCCCTTTAAAACACAGCATGTGCAGTAAGAAACATTACTTTCTTCCAATCAGTCCCATTGTGACCTGCAGGGTGTCAGCAAAATTTTGAAAAGTGAAGGCCTAAGTAGTATTAATGGGAGTGGGGTGGGTTCATGGCCTGCTGAGTTACAACACAGTGGTCAAGCCAACCCAGTGTCGAAGAGGGATGATGCGCTGGCACCATATCTCTTCCCATGCCTACAACCCATGCTTGGGAAAGAGCACGGGTTGCTGAGGGTTGTCCAAAGGGGAAGGAAAGGAGTTGGATTGAGCTGCTGTCAGGCAATTCTCCTATTCTGGGGAAGGATGTGAGGTTTTACCAGCTCTTGGCTGCCACCAGGTGGAGGCTTGGTGGCAGCACAATGCCTAGGGGGAAGGGACCTGGCCTCAGGCTGGTAGGAGGAAGAGGCCATCACCGGAGTCTCTGATCACATGCACGTCCATGTACTGGGGTCTCGGATTAAGAGGAGAAAATGGAAAAAGGAACACTGTGGCAGGTAGGATGATGCCCCAGAGTTAGGTGGGGGAGAAAATGTCTGGTATACCGTTGCCACAGCTACTCCCCGATGGCAAAGACGATCACAACAACAGGATTTGGCCAAAATTCGCATGTCGTTGTGATGGTCACTGCACGGCCAGGGATTGCCTTGCAGGGTGTCCCCCCCCCCCAAGTCTAACTCCGACTCGGAGTTATAATCCTAGAAACTAGGGGATGTGGGGGGCTGAGCCCCCTGATGGAAACACAGAGGCATCCCCAGCACCGCATTGTCGACACTTGGCAATGCGGCTGTCGCTGTCGGGGATGTCTCTGTAACCGCTGTCGCTGAGGTAAGGTAAAACCAAAACCTACTGTATATGGAGAAAAAAAATCACAGTGGTCAAACTTTAAAAATGAAAAGGAGAACCACAAGTAATGCGGAGGTTGTAATATTTAGTTATACATTTTCTCTTTCTATTCGATCTTGTTTAGAATGGCTCTGTTGAGGATGTGCTATTATTTTTATTAATTACTAAGAAGTGATGTTTTTCTTATATGTTTATCCCTCTAATAGTCACTATGTCGTAAGTTTTCAATCTATGATTAAATGTCCTCACTTTGCCCTCCGACATGCTTTTCTGAAAGGACTTACTCTTATAACTGAATATTCTTGTTGATAAGTAATGTACAGTACTTATAACCTGTTGTTTTTTACTGTCAAGCATGGACAGAATGGAAGTACAGTACCACACTCAATACATGAGTTTATGCATTAAAATTCAAAAATAAAAAATAACAAAATGAAATGCAAGGGCATGGCCTTCAGGTGGACATCAAGAAACCAGGCACTGGAAGATGCTGTCAGTCAGTATAGGTGTTGGGGAGAGTTTCTCCACAGATTTAGATGAGAAAAAAATGAAGCTGTGGGTGAGCCCACTCAATTGGGGGGGTGGGGAATTTACCCCTTACATCTTGGCTCTACCACTTTTCAGACAGTTCTGCCACCAATGGGAAGATCTTAGCAGGTGCTTGCCTGCTTCCATGCCATTAGCAACTGTTTGTTGAGCAATTATTTTATCAGGGCCTTCAGGTAGCGTCTTAACAATAGAGGTCATAGACTTTCACAGGCAGTTCTGATACTTAGTCAAGCATGCCTGGTAATCGGCAGTTCTTAGCCAAAGGGATGCCGAAGTGAATGTTCTTTTTCTCCATCTCATTCAGTTTTCTTAGCTCCTTATCAGGAGGAAGAGAGCTCATGTGTTTTGAAGCTTTTGACCAGTCATGGACAGCCATAATTACTATTGAGTCAGCTTTTGGTTGTGAGAAATATGGCTTGCTGGAAGGTGTCAGATATTGCTTGTCTACCTTCCCATGGCCTGTACCATGCAGAAAGAGTGGCATCCTCCAAAGATGAATGGATTGGAGGGATTAAGACAGTAGGGAAGGCAAACACCTCTAGGAACTCATACAAATTCTTTTTAGAGGAAATCATCATCCTCCTCAGCATCAAACTTCAGTTCGGTTCAGTTTGGTCTGGACCTGCATAAGGAAAGCCTAAAAAGAGGCATCATCAAGAAGTACCCTGGGAGTGTTCTTTACACTCTCACTACAGGAGATTAAAGTAGAACTGGAATCCACTGTATCTAGGGGATCCAGACCTTCCTCTGTTTCTTTCTCCTCCTCTTCTATATATTTTGGATTGTACTCTAGCTCTTCTTTGACTTCAGTGGACATCAATAACATGTTCCTGGGCTGAGGAGAAAAAGAAGGAAGGATCATCAATGGGGTCACCGGCAATGGAGGATGATTGTTGTCCAACATTACAATGGGCATAGAGAACTCCTACATCATTGACAAGGTTGACAGCAGCTGCTCTGAGGGCATCTACAAGGATGGCATCAATAACAGATGCAATGTGTAAGCTTTTCAAATAGCTCCAACATTGTTTGGTACAGGAACTGAGCATCAGTGGGCTCCAACGGGGTCAACAACTGCAAAACCATCAACGGGACAATGCCTAACAGAGCTATTGGCTGTGAGTCCCTGGATTGGGGAACTGACCTTATTCTGGACCCTGACGCTGGTATCTGACAGACAGTCAGGGGGAAGCAGAACCAGAGGCCTTGGCCTGGGTCCTGTCCTGTCTTTGTCACGTGATTTACCTTTTCTTAGAGGAGATCTGGATCCGCCTGGGGAGACATTCTTTTGTTTGTGCCTTTTGTCTTTGTTTGAGTGATGGTGTTTGTCAGGAGACTTTGTAGACTTGTCCTTTTTAGTTTAATTAGCAACAGACAACATTGACCATGGAGAACAGTGGGTCAACAACAAACTGGGAGGAGTGGGAGTGATGGATGATGGACTTTGCTTCTCCTCCATAGCCATTATTTTTAAATATTCTAAAGTTTTCTTATACCTTCTTCTGGCAGCTTTGATAAAGCCTTGGCAAATGCTGTAGGCCTTGCAGTTATGTGTGAGGCCTAAGCAGCGAATGTAGATATATTTTCAAGTCATGGCAATGACTGTACCGGAACAATGGTTCCTTTTCTTTTGGTGGTGGCATGAAAATGTTAAAATAACAGACCAAGAAGTAGCAGTGTATTGCCCTAGAGTCAAGGAGCACAACAAATAGGGAAACAGGAGCCAAAATGGTAAAAAATTCTTTGTGGCTCCTTGGGATCCCCCTTCCTCCAGTCTGCCTGCAGTCCCATTGACCCCTCCCAGTCCCTTTGTCATGATTTTGCACTGTTGGCATTGAAAAAGGGGGGGATCGTGGGCAGGAGATCCTCCCTCCCCAATGATGGTGCCCCAATCCCCGGGACTGGCCAGTAAGGCCTCCCCTGCCCTATAAGAGGGTCGGGGAGTGGCTTGAGATGTGAGTCAGCGGGTAGACATGGAGGATGGAGGACACAAGGAGTATGGACAAAAGAAAAGTACCTGGAGTGGTCCATGGTTCTCCGGCACCACTCCCCTCCATCTTCGGTCTGGAGCAGCGTAGTGGAGCAGTAGTAGGGTCCATCGGCTATGTGTAGGTATTCTGGGCCTCATCCAAACCAAACTGTGCTGCTGCCTGCCTAGCAACCCTAGAGACTGAACCCTTTGCAAGAACCAAACTGTCTGCTTTAAAATCTGAACAGTGTGCTTGCTTCCAGACTGTGTTATTGAATCGCACCCACGCATATCTGATGCCCAGCATTGCATTTGTTGCTTGGACCAGCTTCTTCAGAGCCTGATGCTGACCCAGGGAGGTCCCCAGCCCATCCTTCATCTGCAGCAGAACTATCTTTAGTGATGTCCACCCGCCTCCAAGTGCCACCACAGGGATCCAGCATCAGTCCTGCGGTGATAAGTGTAGAGAGCCACTAGTCAGGTCCGGTAGTGAGTCAGCTTAGGAGTCACCTGGGTTCAAGCATGAGGGACCACAGTTAACACCAGGCGTGGGACATGCCCTTTCTTATTTTGTTGTTCGTCCGTCAGTAGACACATACCCGTGCCACTCCATAGCAGTTGCCCGAGGGTCAAGTCACCAGCAGTCTTCTTCTTTGAAGGTGTCCTGGGTGCTGGGGATCTGCCAGCGGTCATTGCTGCGGATCGTCCAGAGAACTATCTGCTGACCAGAAGTCTTCTGCTTCTTGCCTGGAGCCACAGAGGATCACCAAGTTCTTTATTGTCCAGCAAGCAATGTTCCTCTTTGTGTTCTGTTCATCCGGGGATGCCCGGTTATGACCTGTTTGTAAAAAACACTTTACGGGGTCAATGCCCACATGCTGATCAGCTGACTCATTGCAAAGCCCAAGCTTGGTTCATCTATGATCTGTCATCCCAGCCAAGTGCACGCGGGACTTGGACTAAAAGGGGATAACCCCCTGTTCTGGACTTGACCAATTGTTGGTCCCACTTGCACTGTTTTGACATTTATTATCCTGTAGTATTGTGAAACCAGTTATTTATTTTTTATCCCTTATAAATAAACCTTTTGTATCCTGGTTACTGAATAAGCTTCCTGCCTCTCTTTCCAGATTCGTCTGGCCTGTCCTAAAGTTGTTAGGAAATGTTCTGGCCCCCCCCCACAGCAGCATTAGTGATACTTACAAAGTTCAGTGGAGTTCTTCAGAATCAGTGGACTGAAGGTAGCAGAAAGAACTGAAGCATGTTTGGGGCACCTAAGTTATATAGGCAGTAATGAGGCAAGTGGACATCGCTTGCCCCAGCCAGCAAACATTTCTAGGTGGTCCTGATGCCAACTGTTTCAGTTCCATGACAGAGATATCCTAGAAGAAGATGCATTCTGCTGAATTACCCCGACAAGAAGTGGAGGCTGTGGCTTTGTTTCAGGCACTATAACAATTATAATTTTGCAAGCCTTCAAGAGTAAAAGTTAGATAAATCTAAAAATTTCCAAGTAAATCTGGGCTGAAATTGTTTTCTACAGTACCAGTCAGACATTTACCTCACTCAAGTATATAAAAACCAAATAAATTATTCTAGCATTGTACGAGGGGTTGTGCCAGGCCACACTCATAAAACAGTGTTCATTTCTGGTTACCAGAGGATATTGAGGAGATAGAACAATTCAAGGAAAGCAAAAGAAAAAAAAATGATTCATGGTCTTCAAGGACTGTGTTATGAAGAAAGATAAGAGAGAGTAGGTTTGTAGGCTTCACAAGATAGGAGATTGAGCAGGGACCTTATAAAAGTATACAAGTTGCTGAGGGAATGAGAGAAGATAGATGGAAAGAGTCCAATCGAGTTGGTATCAAAATAACAAACAAGGGGAGTACACTGTCACTATGACTGGGCTGAGATCTAAAAGAATTCAATTTAGTTTCTCATGCACATGATAGTTAATATTTGGGTTTTGATTACATGGCTGTTTCAAGATACTAGATGAGTGATATATATTTTTTGAAGAAAGATTACATGCATGTCTGATATACTGTTTGTTACATTTAACTGAAATGTTGCATGTAATGTTTATTTTCACAAGTAGGTTAAGTAGTGAAATTCTACAAATACTACCCCCACCTACCAACAAATCCTGCATTGGCATGTTATTTTCTTATATACTAAGAGATAAAGAGTAAACTTTGGGAATGACTGCTATAGTTGATTTCAAAGAGGACATACAGTGTGTAAAATCACTAAACAATTGTATTTAAAGTTGTGATAAGGCAAAAGATCACCTAGATACCACAAAGGTCCAGCAGCAGGAAAACATTAACATTCATGGTGACACATACTGTATTATTAACACTTATTACACTACATATTAAAAAGGCTAGATAAGTTTCATCTAGCCCAGCAGAGGTTACAAATAAACCCCCAAGTTCACTTGGTTGACTTGCTTCTAAACCAAAAATCCATATACTGTAAAAGTGGAGTAATGTTGATCAAAGCATGTTGTCCACTAGATGGCAGCAAATCTTAAAGAACGAGCAAAGACTAGACTACCCTGCATGAACACTCGACACATATTCAAGCAAAGCTATGTGTTTTCAATTGACAAGCAATATTTCTCAGGCTCAGTGGGAGTTTACAAGCATGGCATTTTCAGCCATTCCAAACTTCATGTTTTATGAAATTCTGTTTGCCAGGCTTCCTATATCAGAAACTGATTAACAGGGTTGCAGAAGTCCAAGGTCTTAACTAGCTGATGAGATAGTGTGCTTAGGGGTCTGTGCTGGTAAACAACTGACAAAAACAGTGGCGGCAGAGAGCAAAGAAGCACCTCAGAGCATTATAATCTATATTACTTCTTTCAAAAGAAGTCTCCTATGGGGGTTAGAGTAATGAGCTGTGAATGAGCTTGGTACATCCAGCAGACCTGGGTTTGATTCTCACAACCTCCATTTGCATACTCTGTGACTCTGAGCAAGTCAAACAACCAGCCCAAAACTCCGGGGGGGGGCCCTGAAAACAAGCACTTGTGCCTAGTGGGCCATACCCGGTTACCAAAGACTAAATCAATAGATAAATAAATAAATGCATACATACTGTGCCTAAAGAAATAAAATCCTGCATGAACTGTAAAACATTTAACTGCTAAAGCACCCCCCCACCACATGCACATACACGCAAACATACAAGTCAGAAAGTCTTCTACGCATACACTGGTCACAAAAGAAAAGTTACTTGTGTAACTTGTTAGATGGAGGAATTTGTTGACATTTTAGATGTTCTGTTTCATAACTTTTATGAGACAGCTATGATAACCTCTCCATTTCTTGATGACAGCAAGGCAACAAAGTTACTATGTCAGCTACCTTTATACTTCTTACTTGACCAGTTACCAATATGATCCCCAGTTACCAATGCGTAGTCCCAAGTTACGAAGCAGATACCCTCAGTTACTGATGCAGAAGATCCCCACACTGAGTTACTGATAAAGACGATGTTCCTCTCTCACATTCTTGGTGGCCAGAGGCCACTCTTCCTTTCAGCTCTCATCTTCTCCTTTTCCCCCCACACATATTACCAATAAAATCCACAAGTTACCAATGTGATCATTTCATTTTACAGGTACAAATACCCCCAATTGCTGGTGGAGACCCCCAGTTACTGATGAAGACACCTTCTAGTCACTGATGCAGATATCAGGAGTTTTTTTACACAGATTTTACACAGATTACACAGAAATGTCTAGTCTGCCCAATACCCTACCCCCTTCCCCTTGTCTTATGCTTCCACCTTTTCTCCCAACCCCTTAAATCTGTCCCAAGCCCTCTTGAAATACTCCACCATTTCGGCTGCCACTACCTCCTGCGGCAGCTTGTTCCAGGTCTCCATCACCCTCTCTGTGAAAAACTGCCCCCTGACATTACCTTTGTATTTCCCACCTTCCAGTTTGAGGATATGTCCCCTCATGTTCATTCCCTTCTTCAATGTGAACAAGCTACCACCCTCCACCTTATTTATTTCCTTCAAATATTTAAAAGTTTCAACCATGTCCCTCCTCTCCCTCCTAGTCTCCAGAGGGTACAGATTCAGCCCTTTCAATCTTTGCTCATAGGGTACATCCTGTATCCCTCGTATCCTTCTCTGGACCCTCTCCATCACCTCAATATCTCTGTGTAGGTGAGGCCTCCAGAACTGCACCCCATACTCCAGGTGCAGCCTGATCATGGTTCTGTATCAATGCATTGGCACCTCCCTCTTCCTGCTAGTAAAACCCCTTGCAATGCCGGCCAACATACCATTTGCCTTGCCCACTGGCCTGCTACACTGGCTGCCCACCTTAAGATCACACAATACCATAATCCCCAGGTCCATTTCTGTTTCCTTCTCCTTAATCACCACCCCCCCCAAGGAAGTCAGTTTCCCTCTTATTCTTCTGCCCCCGGTGCATCACCGAGCACTTTTGTGTATTAAACTTCAATTTCCAGGTCTCAGACCACTTCTCCAGCCTTTCCAGGTCCCGCCTCATGGCTTGTACCCCGCAAGGTGAATTCACCCTATTGCAGACCTTTGTATCGTCTGCGAACAGGCACACCCTGTCCCTCCAGACTCTCTGCCAGGTCGCTAACATAGATGTTAAAGAGTAGTGGTCCTAGCAATGACCCCTGTGGCACCCCACTGGTCACCGGCCATTCCCTGGAATGTGTCCCATTTACTACCACCATCTAACTCCTTCCCATCAGCCAGTTCTCCACCCACCTGGTGATCCTGTAGTCCACCCCCAGTCTGTCCAGCTTATGTACTAGCCTACTATGCGGAATGGTGTCGAAAGCCTTACTGAAATCCAGATAGGCCATGTCCACCACCCCTCCCTGGTCCACTATCTGTGTCACCCCATCAAAAAACGCTATCAGGTTAGTCTGGCAGGACCTTCCCTTGGTGAAGCCATGCTGCCTGTCATCCTGCATACCATTTATCTCCAAGTTTTCTATCAACCTGATCTTAAGTAATGTTTCCATTACCTTCCCCGCCACCGAGGTGAGACTAACAGGATGGTAGTTTTTGACCTTGTCCTTCCTCCTTCCCTTATGTAGTGAAACCACCTCTGCCCTCTTCCAGTCCATTGGCACCACACCTGTGACCAAAGAGAAGTTAAACAGCTTCACCAGATGCAGTGTCAGTTCATACCTCACCTCCTTGAGAACCCTTGGGTGCATTCTATCAGGCCCCATTGCCTTGTCCACCCTAAGTCTTCCCTTACTCCGTCAGCTGTGAATTCTGCCAAATCCACCTTCCTTTGTCTGTCTCCCTCCCCACCCCAACCTGGTCCCCTACCCTTGCTCTTCTCTGTGAAGATTGAAGCGAAGTAGCTATTTAATGCCTCTGCTTTTTCAAAATCCCCTTCCAGTATTGTTTCACTTTCCCCCTTAACCTTCCAATCCCATTCTATGTCCTCCTCCTTTCTCCAACATACCTGAAGGATTTATGCCCCCCTTGTCCTGCTTCACTATCCTCTCCTCAGTGGCCTGCTTAGCCCTCTTTATCTTTTGCCCTGCCTCCCTACTTTTTTCCCTTAAGGTCTCCCTATCCTCATCTTTTTGTGTCTTGCTGTACCTCTTGAATGCTCTAATCATCTCCTTGACTCCTAACACCACCTCTCTAGTGAATCAGAGGTCTTCTCCATCTTCTGTTCTTCTTGTTCTTTCTTACCCTTCTTATTCATGAGTCCATGACTTTATGTACCCCCCTCTTGATGGCTGCCCATAATTCCTCCACCCCCAGCACATTTGCTATCCTAGACATTTCTTCCCTAACTACCTTCCTCATTCCATGAAAGTCAGACTTCCTGAAGTCCATTACCTTGGTTCTCATCCTATCCCTCTCCCTGCCTGCTCTCACCCTGAGCCTAACAGCCCTGTGGTCACTGGTACCAAGCTCTTTCCACACCTCCACACTGTCCCCATTTGTAAAGACTATGTCCAACATGTTCCCACCCCTAGTGGGCTCTCTGACCCTTTGCTGCAGGAATATGCTTTACAGAGCCTCTAAGATGCCCCTGCTCCTTGCGGAGGCTGCTGTCTGTGCCTCCCAGTTGATGTCCGTAAGGTTTAAGTCCCCAACCAGCACAATTTTTCCTTTCCGTGCCATCCTCACTGCTGATTCTACAAAGTGCCTATCCTCTTCCTCTCCATGCATATGAGCTCTATAGACTACTCCAACGTGCAGGTTTTCCACCTGTCCCCTGTCTAGGGAGACCCACATTATCTCTGTTTCCCCCTCCCCCTCCCCTCTCCTCCTCTTCCTGCCCTTCCATGACCCCAATCTCTTCCCTGATGTATAATGCCACCCCTCTCCCCTTCCCCTTCCGATACTTCCTAAACAAATGATTCCCAGGGATCACCGTCTCCCAGGCATGGTGCTCATTCCACCAAGTCTCGCTCACTGCTACAACGTCTAGGTTCTCCTCCACTAAGGTGGCCTCCAGTCCTCCCATTTTGTTCCCCAGGCTCCTGGCATTTGCAGCCAAAGCCCTCCAACATCTAGCCCCATCCGGTCCCTACCTGATGCTAACTGTTCCCTTGATGAGTGTCGTGGCCTGTTCCCTTGATGAGTGTCGTGGCTTAGGGGGGAGGCAGATAGCCTCTCTGCTCTGCCTCACATAAGAAAGGCCCTGTCCATAACCCCCCCTTAATTAGTTTAAATTGAACTTCCTTGCCATGAAGTCCCCCCATTTATTCTTTAGTGCAGCTGGCCCTGCAGAGCTCAGGTGCAACCTGTCTTGGGCATACAGCCCTCCTCCTCCCATGTAGAGCCCTAGTCACCTATCCAACCGAACCCCTTCTGACCGCACCATCCTTGTAGCCAATTGTTGAATGCTCTTATCTTTTCCTTTCTGGGTGTGCTCTCTCTTGGTACTGGTAATACCTCAGAGAAGGAAATGGAAGGAAAAACAGTTTTGCTACTATAGAACCTAGCAAGTTCCTCGAACCTTGCCTGTACCTCCATCAGACTGTTCCCCTCCAAGTCATTTGTGCCCAGGTGAAACACCAGATGTGTCCTTTCATCATGCTGCTTGCCCCAAGAAGGAATATGATGACTCACCTCCAGTGCCATTATCCCTGGTATGCACTGTACTCATACCGCATTGTTTTTTGCTCCCTTCCTTCCCCATTTTATCCCCTTGATTACTGAGTCCCCCAAGAGTGCCACACTAATACCCACTGCTTCCTGAGTTTCCTTCTGGCCTCCAGCCCTGCATCGCGGGGCCTGGTTCCCTTTGGACTCCTCCTCATGTTCAACCGAACTTGGTTTCTATCCCTGCTCATCATTCCCCCCTCCCCATCACCTAACCTGTCATGGTTTTTGCCCACACCCAGCATCTTTCCCTCTCCACCCTCTCCCTTTACATAGAAACATAGAAATATAGAAGTTGACGGCAGAAAAGGACTACAAGGCTCTTTAGCCTTTCCCCTGCCCCCCCCCAATATCCCTTCATCCTCTGTACTTCTGCCTGGTTTCCAATGTCCCTACAACCCCCACCTGCATCACTGTGTGAGCATGAGCCAACTTCACCTGATCCACCCTCTAACTGCTACTGGCCTGCCCCCAACTGCAGCACTGTGTGAGCTTGTGCCAACTTTGCTTGATCCCCTTCCAACTGTTCCTGTCCCACTCATCTTTGTAGAAGGGTCTGAGCACCATACCCCATTTGGGGAAGTCCTCTCTTCATCACCTGCCCTGCCTGCATATCTCCCCACTCCTGCACCCTGCCTGGCACATCTCCCAGCTTCCTACTACAGTTCCTTTCCTGCAGGGTTTCCTCCCATTCATTTACAGCCTTTCAGGAGCACACCTCCAGCTCCTCCACTGCTTTCTTCCTGCCCCATGTCTCATGCCACAGATCCCCTAGTGTCACCCTCTGGTGTGACCCTAATGTGCCAGTCCCCTCCTCCACCCCTTCCCCTGCATCAAATGTGCCCGTCTCCTCCTCCACCCACTCCCTGTACCTGAGATCACTTCCCCTGCATCCCCCAGCCTCCCTGCCCCCCCCCACCCTTCTGTAATAGCCCCTCCTGGACCCCTTCCTCCCCAATGTCCTCGACTAAAATACCTAGGGGGCAAAACTGTTTGTTACTTCTGCCACCTTGCCCACTGCACCTATGCCTGTGTCATCTTTCATTTTGGGCATCCATCTGCCTTTTCCAAGTCTACTGTCTTCCACTCCTCCTGATCCCCAGCTGACCCCTTTTTTCTTGCTACAGGCATCATTGTCCCACCTCTGGACTTCCTGCTGTCAGTTCCTGCTGACCCCTTTCCTCCTGTCTCGGGCATCCTTGTCCTTGTCCCACCTTTGGACTTGCTGCTGTCAGTTACTGCCTCTGGTCTACCCCCTCTGGATCCCCTTCCATCCTCTCCCACCCAAGCCCTTGACTTCCAGGACAGTGTGTCCGATCCTCCAGTGGATCCTCCCGGCCCTTCCCACTCCTTCCCTGGCTTATTCTGTCCCTGTCTCTACCCCCATTTCCCAGCGTCCCCACCTTTCAACACCCACCCTAGCCTCGCTACTTCCTCCCACAGCTGAGTGAGCTGCTTACACATCATACAGCACCCCATCCTCAAGCCCAATTTAGGATCATAGCCGTTCCACAGCCACTGCACCCTACCACCCTGCCAAAGATCCCCCTTCCATGGTCGCCCCTCATTCTGTGTTGCCCTACCATTCCTTTCGTGACACTCAGACACCCATTTTTGGTATGTAGTACCAGTAGTACATCTCACAGCTGTATCGTACAAGTCCTGAGACACAGTCTGGTATGCAGTACAGGTAGTACCTCCCTCTTCCATACTGTGCAGTCCTATAGCACTCTCTGTGGTGTTAGGTACATAAAAGGTGAGTGCAAAGCACACTTTGTGGAGTTAGGCCCTCGACCCTAGCCCTCTCACAGCAGCACCTTACAGTCCTAAAACATACCTAATGTACTTTCGGCCCCAGACTTAGCCCTTTTCACAGTTGCACAATACAGTCCTAAATTACACCCCATGTATTATGGATTTTGGACCCTCATCCCTATTTATTTTAGGCCTTCGACCCCAACCCTCACACAGCAGCAAGATACCATCCTAAATCACTCTCTCAGTATTTGTATGTCCCTGGCCCATCACCCAGCAGCACAGTGCAGATTTTGAGCACATGTTAAGTATTTGAGCCCCCGACCCACACCCCCTCCTCAACCCAAACCCACAGGCAAGAATTATTTTGAAATAATAAACCATGCTTAAAACCATAGACATCATGACCCACATCCCCTCCTCAGCCCAAACCCACAGGCAAGAATTATTTAGAAATAATAAACCATGTGTAAACCATAGACATCAAGAATTATTAATAGCCATAGTCACCAAGTTCAAGGCCAGGTCCAAGTCCCCAGCACCTCCAGCATCAGTATGCTTGACCTAGTTCTGTTCACCACAATTTAAGCTCCTTTGTGAATGATTTCTTAGTATGTGTGTTAATTAATGATAACCAGCAAGGTTCAATTCCAAGTCCCCTGTGGAAGTACGCTCGACCCACTTCCTTGTGCTGCAATCCAGCTCCTAGCAATGATTTCCTTTAGCTCAGGACCCTCCTTGCTCCCTCTATCCATCCTTCTATGTACTCGGCCACTCCCCCTTCAGACCAGCCTATCAGCTCCTCCACTCTGTATATGACTCCTCCACCCCTCCATATTTAATGGAGGCTGGGGTGGGGGGGCCCAAATACAGCTCTCTCTGCTGCAGTCTGGCTGTTTTTTTAAAGCCTGACTGCCTTGGTGCCTCTCCCTCAGATTGGCCAATGCTTTGCACCACTGACTGTGGTTGGCCATGCCTCCTCCAGTCATTGACTGCAACCTGCACCCCTCGCTGCTGACTTCAGTGAAATACAGCTCTCTCTGCTGCAGTCTGGCTGGCTTTTTAAAGCCTGACTGCCTTGGCACCACTCCCTTGGATTGGCCAATGCTTTGCACTGCCGACTGCAGTAGGCTGTCCCACCTCCATTTGCCGACTGTGACCTGCACCCTTCTCTCCTCGCACCGCTGACTGCAGTTTTCTATCCCTCCTCCAGTCACTGACTGTGACCTGTGCCCCTTGCTGCTGACTACAGTGAAATACAGCTCTCCCTCCTCCAGTCACCGACTGTGACCTGCGCCCCTCGCTGCTGACTACAGTTTCCTATGCAACCCCCTTTGTGTCACTAAGTAAAGGGCTATACGTTAAAATGCTTTATTTTTTGAGAGAAAGCTTTGTTGTTGCTTTTAATAACAAATCAGCTTGGTCTACAATTTGCAGCAAATATCACAACATAAAACTTGAACTATACTCAGAGAGAATAACGTTCATAGAATGTATATGTAACACATTAAAAAAAAAATGTTCACCAATTTATCATAGTTATTCTTTATGAGAAGGTATACAGTCCTATACCCACACCCATACTGTAACGTGTTTTCATTTTAAATAAAGCTTACTTTTTTACACTGCAGTTATAGAGAGCATCTGTCTTGAATTGAAAATGGTTGCAGAGGGTTGATTACAGAAAAAGTGAGACTGAGCTAGACAGTTCAAATTATTCGCAAAGTATGTGATACACAATCAGCCATAATAAATACAAACAAATTCTAGCCACAGCCGATGGGGCTGCAGGTGAGGAATTTGGGGAAAAATTATTGAAAATTATCAAAGTTATGAGCCTATGTTCGCAAAATGTAGCATATGCTCATAAATTTGCTGTTTTGTAATATTTTTACACCACATTTTCAACATAGCCTTGTTATGACCCTGCCTTATGAAGAAGGCAGAGAAAATGTTCAACTCCTGGCCTAAGGGTGATTTCATGCAGGGACTGCGAAATCAACTTTCTGGATGCAAAAACACATTTTAGGCAGGAGTTGAACAATGACAGCTGTCACATTCATGAGGTGCTGTAAAGAAATGGCTATGTTGAAAATTTGGGGTAAAAATAGTGAATATTACCAAACTTATGAGCCTGCATTTGCAAAATTCAACATAGCCTCATAACTTTTTTTTTTTAATAATTTTACACCCAATTTAAATCATAGCCTTTATATGACCCCATCTCACGATTAAGGGCAGAGAAAATTTTCAACTCCTGTCTAAAAGGTGATTTTGTGCAAAAACTGCAAAATCACCTTTCAGGATTAAAAAAAAAAAAAATTTTTGCCAGGATCTGAAAAAATGGCAGCTATCACATTCATGAGGTGCTGTAAACATATGGCTATGTCCTAAATTTGGGGTAAAAATATTGAAAATTACCAAAGTTACAAGCCTGCATTCGAAAACGTCAACGTAGATTCATAACTTGGTTGTTGTTAATATTTTTACACCAGATTTTCAACATAGCCTTCTTATGACCCCACCTCATGAACAAGGACAGAGAACATTTTCAACTCCTGCCTGAAAGGTGATTTTTGTGCAGGGACCATAAAATCACCTTTCGGGACAGATCTGCCTAATGGCAGTGCAATTGTTCATGAGGTGGGGTCCCAAAGAAGGCATGTTCAAAATCTGTGTGGCAAAAATATGAAAAAATGGCCAAATTATGGCACTAAGTTCAAATCCCCATTGAAATACATTGAACCGCATACCTGTTTCCTCAGTTTGTGGGCTTGCTATGCAGAGTGAAGACTTATCTGTGGTCCAGAGAGGATTACAGAATTGGACTCCTGATCAGTAAGTAAGGGCTTGGGGGTATGGGATGGTGGGTGCTGAGTGGGAGGGTCAGGTGGGGGGACAGGAACAGCCACAGAAGACATCGGTGGATGTTTTTCTTTTGACAGGGTTAAAAAAAACAAACAAGGATACCAGATGGCGACACTGGGATTGGGCACCCCCAGTGTCACTCTTATGTTTCTGGGTGTTTGTGGGGTGCTGGGCACTGAGAGAGAGGGTCAGGTGGGAGAATATCTCTAATTTAAGGAAAAAAAAAACAGCAGTCACGGCAGAACATGGCATACTCTGCCATGTCCAAGATGATCACTGCACTCTACTGGGCATGTGCTAGTTGTCACGCATGCACAGTACACTGCAGCAGATATCTTGGTGGGGGAATATGAATAAAAGAAAAGATTCTGTATGGTGACACTGGGGTGGGCTGGGGTGTTGGGAACTGAGAGGGAGGGTTGGGTGGGGCAATATGAAAAAAAACATGGAGGTGTCCTGATTATGCTACTGGGAGAATGGGCACCACCAGTGTCACTCTAATGTTTTTAGCAGAGTGTGTGGGGTGGTAGGTGCTGAGAAGGAAGGGTTGGGTGGAGAAATATCTCTAATTTAAGAAAAAAAAGCAGCTGTCACAGTGGAACATGGAACACTGTGCCATGTTCAAGATGGCCACCGCACCCCATCGGGCATGCGCTAGTTGTCATGCATGTGCATGTGCAGTACAGTACAGTACAGCGGTTATCTTGGACATGGCGGAGTATGCTGTGTTCTGCTGTGACTGCCATTTTTTTTTTCTAAATTAGAGATATTCCCCTACCTGACCCTCCTTCTCAGCACCGCCCCCAGAAACATTTATTTATTTTATTTATTTATTACATTTTGATGACTGGGTAGGCCCACTGAGCCCCGAAGGTCCTTTCAGGGTGACCGGAGATGCATGAGGAGTGTTACAGGCAGTAATCAGGTATTAACTAACATACAGGTTCAATAGTTACAGCTTTATGACATTGAATCACAACATTAGAGGCATACTATCCATAATGGTTTGGCACAACTCCTGATCATAGGTGAGTTAACGAGATAAGGTAAGAAGTTGGAGCAGGTCAGGTGAAAGGTGTAAGTCTACGGGAGGGGACTGTCAGGTGCTATGACATTGGCAAGTACTTGCCTCAGTTTGGTGCACCCTGAGCCTGGTACAGAAGTTCATGAGCGAGGGGGCTTCCTGTATCACTGGTGGAAGCTTGTTCCACAGATAGGGGGCTGTGATGGAGAAAGATTTCTGGCCTGCGCTGGTCCTGACCCTGGGGGTTTCTAGCAGAATCCGCCCAAAGATCCTCAGGGTTCGGGGGTTATGTTTGGGGACTAAGGTAGCTGAGAGGCTGGGTGGAGCTGTGGGGCCAGTAATTTAAATGCTAGGCAGAGAAGAGGGTATTGGAGGCATGCTTCAAAGAAGGCCACTGTAATTTGGCTAGTGTGTGCATGAGGGTGGCTTCTTGAATGATCCTGGAGGCAAGCGAACAGCTACCTTGTGTATAGGATCTTCAGCGGTGGACCTCCTGCTTGGCCATTCCCTGAATTACAGGGGCTGCGTAGGTCAGTGTGGGGAGCAGGATGCTTGAGGCAATGGAGAGCCTGGCTACCGGGATAAGCTGATCCTTAATCCGATACAGAATGCCAAGTTTCCCGTGGAGGGTCTTGGTCACTTGTTCCACATGGTTCTTGTAGGTGAGACCTTGGTCAAGCGTAAGCCCTAGGTATTTTAAAGAGGGCACAACTTCAATGATGGTCTCAGCCATCAATTTAAGCTATAGGGAAGCTGGTCCTGTCTAGCCCCAGAGATCTGAGCCCAAACAGCATGGATTTTGTTTTCTTAGTGTTCAGGATCATTCTGTTTATTTCTAGCCAGCTCTCCAGTGACATTAAGTCAGATTGGAGTAAGGAGCTGAGAGACCCCAGGTTATCCGAAGAGTGATATATGATGGTGTCATCTGCGTATTGTACTACTGTGCTTTCCCCACAGTGGAGTTTTAGGTCATTGGTAAACAGTGATAATAGTAGGGGACCAAGAATTGAGCCTTGTGGTACTCCCTCTTTTAGGGGTAATGGGTCAGATAGCACACCCTTCCAGCTAACTCTCTGGGTGTGGCCTGATAAATAACTCTTGAACCACTTGAGAGCCAGGGGGTCTAGGCCCAACTTTTTGAGTTTTGCTAGCAGGAGGTAGTGGTTGACAAGGTCAAAGACCTTGGACAGGTCAATAAATACCGTGCCAGTGGGAGTGCCCTTATCCATGGCCCTGAGTACGTCTGTTGTGAGGTTCATGAGGGCAGTGTCCATGCCACGGTTTGTTTGAAAACCATGTTGAGAGGAGGCCAGTAGTTGGTGGATCTCCAGGTAATTGCAGAGTTGACTGTATATTAGTCTTTCCTGCAGTTTGGCAAGCAGACAGAGCAGGGAAATTGGCCTGTAATTGCTCGTGTGTTTCCTGGAGCCACCCTTATGGATGGGAACCACGTTTGCCTGTTTCCACTGGTGTGGAATGGTGCCTTCCTGCAGGGACCTATGTATGAGCCAGGTCAGGGGTCTGGAGAGGGAACTGACTCCATCCTTGACTAGTCTGGGATGTATTCCGTCAGGTCCGCCTGGGCCTTTGATTTTCAGGGCCCTCAGGAGAGTTTGCACCTCTTTGGTCCTGACCAGCCTGAAGTGGAATAGTGGTCGCTGTAGTATTGTGGGTTCAGTGTCATTGGGTGCCAGGGTGTTGGGGGGGGTAGTCCAGCCTTATATGAGTCTAGTTTGGTGAAGCGGAGGTTGAGAGCTGCTGCAATTTGTGGTCCATCCTGCATGAGCTTACCATTGACTTCCACAGGGCAGAGTTCGGCCTTGATGTTACATAAGTGCGACAATGGGGGTCCCCAGTCCCCCAGTGTCATGATCAGGCTGCTACCAATTTTTTTTAAAGTAAAAAACAGTGCAGTGGGACTTCTGATGGAAACAATGAGTGGAGTGCTCCACAGATGCAGAGGTGACTGTGGTGCAATTCCAACATGTTGTTCAGTCGGAAGGAATGTGGAGTCCTTTTTTGATAGCAAGAGGTCTGCAGGGCTCTGTCCACTGCAGCCCTAAAAACAGGGTCAGCACAATGCAAATAGTGAAAATGAACCACAAACGTGTACAAAAAGCTATAAATAAATACAGGAAGTCAAGAGGTGGTGGCAAATGCAGAAAGTTTCTCAATAACAACTAAGGCACTAATTGGCATTGAGGGCAGAAGGGCAACAGAAAAGGGAACAATGTGGAAGGGGTCAGAAACACAGATAATTGACTGAAGAGACAGGGCAAATAGAGGGACAATTGCAGGAAAAGCTTAGAGAGGAGAGTGTGTGAAAGCAAACAAGGAGGAGGAGGAGTAGGATAAGGAGTAGAGGGTGGGGAAGTTAAAGCAGAAGGCACTTGGGTTCTATAATAGTCTATGAATATACTTGTAGTGCTGTGCCTCCACCCCAAAGATTCCTTCCTAGATGACTACCTAAACGTGCTGTCTTGGAAGAATCTCTCTGGTTTATTTTCTGGATGTTGCCAGTATACCTAGGAGAATGTGAGGAAACACACAGACATTACCCTTGTGTTACTGTTACCTTTAAAGAACAGCTGATGCCTCCAGTAAAACTCTGAAATATATTATATTTGGATACACTTCAGTTTATATTTCACATAAGCTCAGAAATTGTGCGCCCCCCCCCCATTATATTACTAAGTTATAAAGTGTATTACATCAATGCATTAAAACAGGATCTTACTACCTGGTGCATTCATAAGCTCTAATTTCTGACTCCCCATATCTCATAATACTCTGCTTGTGACATCACTGCTATTCTCATGGCAACATGCTGTGATATCACAACAGAGAATTATGACCTCAGGTGAGGAATAAGGTAGAGGGCAGATGAATTTGAAGGAATATATACACTGTTTAATCCAGAGTTCACAGTATTTAAGAAAGGGGAGGTGAGATCTGTAGAAGACATATGTGATACAACCAGAATGAAGTCAAAATATTATGTTTCCAAAAGTTTCCCAGCGGTGTCATCAGCTCTTCTACTTCATATCCTCTTCACATGGGTCAGTTTACTGCTCAGCCATCCTGTACTTTTTGCTAAAATAGGGATTAGCTGAATGTCTGAGAGTAAAGTCAGTTGCAAACAATTCAACTGTGATTAGCAATGACACTCCTGGGCAAGCTCAGTACTGGGCTTTTGTCATGACATTACACAAACCAAAATGCATGATTCAGGCAGTTTGTTTTCTAACACCATTATGGTAGTCCCTACACCGTTCTTTCATTTCCATTGGGAGATTGGTAAATGATATCCAGAGGCCTAATGAACTCCCACATCTACTTGGGCTGTTCTCCCCTGGGAGTGGCTAGCAAGCTTTAAAATCAATATGCCTGTCCTTTTTCACCAGCACTCCAAGGATCCAGGTACCCACTATCCAGATAAAAGATGCAGAGAATGATTGCTGCAAAAATTCACATTTGTATGGGAAAGAAATAAAAATCCCCCCTCCCTCTGACATACATTCAGTGTTTTGGGCTATTATCGAGCACTTTGAAATGTTGGTTGTAAACTGGGGGGCAGTTCCACCAGGTATGTAGTTCTATCCCATTCCACAACAAATGTGAGTTTTTGCAGAAATTATTTTCGGCATCTGTTATCTGGATGGCTGATACATTGATCCTTAAAGTGTTGCTGGGATGTTTTCCATGTGCAGCACTGGCTTCTAAGTGTCTCACCTGCTGTTTACTTTCCTTTTCCAATTTCTCCCATGCAGAGCTTTGAACACACTTATCGCTGTGTCTGTATAGTGTGGCTTGAGCATGTATTCTGCAAACATAGCCTCCTTCCCAAAGGGAGCAGGTGGTGAAAGGGGGTTTAACCTCACAAGCTCTCTCATCATTTTCTTGATCCTACATGCCTAGAGGCAATCCTGGCAGTAAGATTATGCCCTGCAGGCATTTCACGCCTCCTAGATTTATTATCAGCCTCATGACAACTCTAGCTTAACTACTTATGTTACCTTCAGTACATAATCCCACAGTTTATCACTGGCAAACTTTCATGGGACCATCAGGCCTGATGACTTGAACCTCAAACCACCATAGAGATACAGGACTCCCTTCCCCCAACATATAGTGTGAATATGGCAGCCACTAGTAGGAGGACCCAGCAAGTCCTTGTCAGTTGGTGCTGGGAGCCATAATTCTAGGTGCTGCTATAGCCAGGCTCCAAGACTCACCACAGACTGATAACCCAACTCTCCAATCCTTGAAGACCATTACTGGATTCTCCTTTTTTAAAGGCAGACCTGCTTCTCACTACTTTATTTGTGGATGGAACCACTCTGAGGGCCCTGTGGAGGCACACTATCACAGTCTTGGGCACCATAGACATGCTCTCCCTTCCCTAGCAGGGCAATGAAACTAGTGAGGGGGTACCACTGGATTAATGGGGTAAGATACAGCTATAGGAGATGGAGTCAGGTATCACTGAACCACCAGAATTGCAAGACTTTGAGCAAAGGATCTCAAAAATGTCAGGCCTACCGGGATCAAACAGATATGATGGAGATCTAGGAAGGGAGTGACTGTTCAGTGGGGACATCCTGGAATTACATAGTGAAGTTTCTTTCAAGAAAGATAAGTACTGTATTAATATTTATATTTATGTATGTTTTTATGGTCAGTGTCACCAATAGCACTTTACTGCGAGTATCACAATTTACAATTAGTGCGGGACAGTGATAACCCAGAGGGTGCCCTGGGAGAATGACTGCTGCCTCAACTGCAAAAAGCTCCATGGCTGATGGATGGAGCTAGGCTGCAAGGCATGAAATGTGCTTCTTGAGGGTCAAAACTAGTAGGGCATTGGGAGTATTACATACTCATATGCCTCAAAGACTCCATGGTCCAGCACAGTTGGCTAGAAAACACAAATATTACAACTGATCTGAACCTTAAATACAATACATAAGGTCAAATGTGTTGTAATTAAAATTTGAGGTAAGTGCAACATTCTGGGCACTTTTTCGCATAGTCATAGAAAAATTTGTTTTTGCATCTTACCAATCACCAAATGCCACCCAAACAAGTAGGAAACCAGATGCTAGCACTGCGAATGATGGTGAAACTACCTGCTGTTTTGCTCACTGTAAGGCAAAAGTGTTTCCACAGTGAAAAAATCAGAACAAATAAAAGTGTATGAGTGTGTGTGTGTGGGGGAGGGTGTTAAACACTGGACAAACAGAAGATAGTGTTTTTCTTTCTGTCTCCAGTAGGCTGCGATATGGCACTTTGACTGCCATTAACCAGACATGTTCTGTATCGTGGTAGAATGGAGATAGTGCATTGTCTGCCCTGCACTGTTATACAGCTATGAATGACTGTAACTATAGTTACACATTTTGAAACCTAGTAGAAAGGAGCAAATGCAGTTCCCCCATTTACATGCTGGGACCTTGCATCAACAATTGCTAGGACCTAGGAACTAAAAATGAAAGGATGAACTATTCAAAATCTAAAATAAAGTACTACTGTTAGTCATAATTGTCGCTTGTTTTTACCTTGAATTGTTTGTTGTTGTTTTTTTCTATCCTTCCTGACTTGGACACCTTTGAACAATGGCACATGGGCTCAAAGGTCCCGCAAACACAATAAATATAAATCAATCAACAAATAATTAAATGGAATGTTTTATGTCCCCTAAATTAAACTAGTGGGTCCTAGAGGTTCCGATAGTCCCACCAAGACTATTCTCTCTGATCAAATAATTATTGCCCCTAAGGCTAACACTAAAAATGGCAATTAGCCATTTTCTATATTTGCTCTCTAGCTCCGGTGCAACCTTCTTTTGTTCTGCTAGAGCATCTCCTCACATCCTCTCTTTAGATGTGCACTGTGGAACTGCAGCACTGTATTTCCAGTCCTCCTCTACCTGTAACTGCACTTGACTGACTTACTGAAATCCCAGTTGTTCTGCTGTACTGGCTCTGTTTGCCTACTCCATGTTCCTCATTGAAATAACTATTTATGTATATTTTGAAGGAGCTATTTGCTTTGGCCTGTTGAATAATGGGAGCATTGTATTTGTGCCTCCCTAATACCATCATATATTTACATGTGTTGCATTTTGCCTTTTTTCTCCTGTTTGTAACGTTTTTTGGTAACATCCCAAGTTGTACCTCCTGGAAATAGACATTTATTAGTCTAGTGTACCTACCTGGTCAACAAAAACAAAATAAATACATAAGTATACGTGCTGACACTACTGATACGGATCTCGCTCCCCAACCTCATGGAGCAGGGTCAATATAAGGGGCAGTGTCACACTGAAAAAAATGCACTGTGATACTAAATTAAATGTCCAGACATATGCAGGCACTTGCAAGACCCCCACAACTGAACCAGTTGACTTCATCATGACAGGCTCATTGCAGGAGTCCCTGGGAGTAATACAGTACTGAGACTGTATGGTGGCTGGGGAACCCTTGCAAGATCAACCAGATATAAAAGAAGATAAAACAAAAAGTAAGAACAAAAACATTATTTTATGTGGCTAATTTTTTAATCTGGATCTTTAAGTCCCAGCAAATTAGTTTAGGGGACCTGAACATTCCCTTTTAAAACATTCAAAACAGAATAGGTAGCTGGCCCAGTGATGGAGAGGGCTGAGGTGCCATGTGCCTTAACTTTTCCCCCGTAGGTGACCTGGGTTTGGGAATAGACACAGGTCATCGGGGCCAGCCAGGGAGGGAAGAGGATCAAGTGCCAGAGGGACCGGTTTTCTCTCCCAGGGGTGGGGAGGCATATTATCCTGGCCTAGACTGCCCCCAGGTGGAGGCCTGGGGGTAGAGCAGCTCAGTGAAAAAATGTACAGCAAGGGAATCTGTGGGGAACATCATCTGGATGTGCCTCCATGCACAAATCCAACACTCTACAATAGGGGTGCAAGCAGAAAATGATGCATCGGGGGGCTTCATGAAGCCCAGCCCAGCTGTCTCCACACCCACAGTGCAACTTGTTGCACAACTCAGTCAGCTTTGGATATGTTGTACTTGGGGGGGGAGGCAGCTCTCCACCTCTGGCCCTGCCATGAGAGGAGAACTGATGGGGGGAACCTTTCTTTTTTTACAACATATTAAACTTTATTAAAAGGATGCAACAATCGCATTACTTCCATAAACACGGTCATACAACATTAACACATAATAAAAAAGGTTAAAATCTACAAAAGAAAAACAAAAACAAATCCCACCCATAACCCCCGGGTGGGACATTATGGTTAAAAACCCTAATGCCCCAGGCGTTTGTTGGTATCTGCACTCCAAATTTTCAACATAGGCTTTTTGTGACCCCACCTCATGAAAGCATTTGGGACCTCCGCTCATGAACAGTGGCACTGTGATTTTGTTAATTTGTCCTGAATGCTGATTTCCTACAGTGACCATGCCATTCTGTGCAAGATGTGTGAAAACACATTTTGGGCAGGATGTGAAAAATGATAGCTGTACTATTCATAAGGAGGTGTGAAGAAATGGCAATGTTGAAAATCTGAAGAGAAAATATAAAAGAAATCTCAAACTTACGAGCATGAGTGGAAACTGCAATGCATGCTCATAACACAGTCATTTTGTGGAATTTCTTCACCAAATGTAAAAAAAAAGAAATTTTGGGACCTCTGCTCATGAACAGTGGCACTGTAATATTGTTAATCTGTCCCGAACATTGATTTCCCACAGCGACTGTGCCATTGTATGCCAAATATGCAAAAATACATTTCGGGCAAGATGTGAAAAATGCCAGCTGTACTGTTCATAAGAAGGTGTGAAGAAATGGCAATGTTGAAAATCTGGAGTGAAAATATTAAAAATTCTCAAACTTACGAGCGTGCATGGAAACTGCGCAATGCACGCTCGTAACACAGTCATTTTGTGGAATTTCTTCACCAAATTTTAAACAAAGCCATTTTGGGACCTTGACTCATGAGCAGTGTCACTGCAATTTTCTTAATCTATCCTGAACCTTGATTTCCCACAGCGACCATGCCATTGTGCGCCAGATGTGCGAAAACACATTTCGGGCAGGATGTGAAAAATGCCAGCTGTACTGTTCATAAGGAGGTATGATAAAAATGGCAATGTAGAAAATCTGGAGTGAAAGTATTACAAATTCCTAGAACTTATGGCGTGCATGGAAACTGCGCGTACGCATCAAAACTGAACACTTTTTGGAATTTTTCACCAGAATTTGCAACATAGGCTTTTTGAGAACCCACCTCATGAACAGTGACACTGTCATTTCATTAATCGGTCCCGAAAGGAGATTCCGTACAGTGGCTGCAAAATCACCTTTCAGGACCGAAAAATAAAATCACAGTGACTGAGTTCATGAGGTGGGGTCCCAAGAACCCCATGTTGAAAATTTGGAGCCAAAAGTCACACAAATGGCAAAGATATCCACCTAAGTTGAACCCCCCCCCCCCACGATGCCATTATACATCTTACCGTGATTTTCTTCAGTTCGGGTTGGCTTATGAAGAGTTCAGACGTCTCCCACTCCACCAAAGATCATTGCGCCGGGCTCCAGAGGTAGGTACGGGGTGAGGAGGGATGCAGAGAGGTGGAGTGAGAAGAGGGAAGGTGCGGGTTGGGTGAGGGGGACATCGTGACCATGAGGGACTGTTTTCTGTGTTACAGGGAAGAAAAAAAAAAAGGACATCGTGGGAAGGTTTTTTTCTGCAGGTTTGCTTTAGGCACACTGGGGTGGGCTCCCAGTGTGCCACCTGTGATTTGTGGGGATAGGGGACTGAAGCCAATGGGGATTGGGCCCCCTGTCAGCAAAGAAAACGTGTCTGTGTTTGGGGGGGCATGAAGATGCCGAGGGGGATTGGGCACCCTCCCTTGGCAGACAAATAAAACAAGGGGGAACATTATGCCGATGGGGATTAGGCTTCCACATCAGCAAACAAACTGAGAGGGGCATGCCAACAGGGGGATTGGGCACCCCCAACATCAGCTTTCAAGGACTGTGAGAGGTGGATGGCAGCAGCCGCTGCCATGTTTTTTGAAATGTTTCAACAGGCAAGGCACACCCTGCAATGACGGGGCGTTCCCTCATTACAGCAGAGAAATTCTTTCAAGTTGGTGGCACACTTTTGAACTGCTGTCATAGACAGTGTGCTCATTCATTGGTGCCACAGAGACCATCCCAAAAAAGCAGTGGTGCCATTAGCCACAACACTGCCACACCTCCACAACCTGCTACTCCAGCAAACTGCCAGAAAATGTTGCTCACGCTGTGTGCACAAGACAACATAAAAAAGGCTGAAGGGGGGCAGAACATTTCTCCCTGATTACCATGAAGGGGAGAAGCTTATTTTCAGTGGTGAAATCTGCTAATTTCGTTTTAGATAACTCAGACCAATATTTTACTGGGATTGGTTTCCATGCTATACACAGATTCAGACTATTAAATAAGGGTTGCTCCAAATCTTTGTGACATGGGAGCTTTAAATGTCTGTAAAGTTGTGAATGAACCTTGATGCTCCAACCAATTGGCGAGTTTCGCAACTCCTTTGGTAGGATAGAAAAGGGCAGCTACAATAGAGAAAGCAGAGCGACATTATGTTTCTTAGCTAGGGATTGTTCTATAGATAATCAATGTGCCATAGGGATGTCTGCCCCTGCTGTAACACCCCATTGAAAGTATCTGGTGCCCTGAAGTGCCAGATAGTAACTAAAGAAATCAGGGAGCTGTAAACCCCCCAAATTATATGATCGGCACATCTTCGTATAGGTTAAGCTAGGTAGTTTGCCAAGCCACAAAAATGTAGAGCAATGGCATGTAGCTTAGTAAACCATTGTTTGGGGAGAAAGTTGTTAAGCATACCAAGAGGATAGAGCAACTTTGGCAAAACAGACATTTTAAGTAGGTTGACTCTTCCCTACGATGACAGTAGCAGGTAATGCCACCTAGTCAGGCCTCCCTCAATTTGCTTCAACACTGGGTCAAGATTCAGAGTTTGGAATTTTGTATGGTCCTTAGGTCATTTAATGCCAAGATACTGTATGACAATTCTGTTATCTCCCATTGTAAAACTAAACTATAATATAGATCTTTAGAACAGGAGGAAGATAAAGAGTATACCATAGATTTGTGTGCATTTAATTTATTATCTGAGAATTGACTAAATTTTGTAATAACCTTGAGGGCCTCTCATGAGGAGTTGGTCCAATCAGCAAGATGGAGCAAAATATCATCTGTGAAAGATGATAATTTATAGGTTTTGCTTCCCATAGTAATTCCCTTGATAGAGCTTGTTCAGTTTATCATCCATGTGAGGGGTTCTACTGTATAGATTAAACAAATATGGGGACAAGGGCCAGTCTTGACATGTTCCCTTGGACAATAAAAAAAACATTGGATAATACATTACTGCAGAGTATACAGGTGGAAGGAAAGAAGTAAAGTACTTTAATTCTATTGATACATTCTCCCAGTAGTCCAGAAGCTTCCAGCTTAAAGAGGTACACCCAGGCTGCACAATCAAAGGCTTTTCTGCATCTAGGGAGACCAACACTGAATCCTGGTTGGGCTCCCCAGACACGGAAAATAGGTAGAAAATCTGCCTAAAATGACTGCCAGAGTTCCTGCCACCTACAAAGCCCGCCTGCTCTGGACCCAAAAGGTTAACCCATACAGATGACAAACTAGAAACCAGGATTTTGGCATATAATTTTACATCACTATTGATTAAAGAGATAGGATGGTAGTTTTCAGGTTTAGATGGATCCTTCCCCAGTTTAGGCAAATGAACTATGTGAGTTTCAAAAAGGGTTTTATCCCTGGGTGGTTATGCAATCCATGAATTAAACAATTTGGCAAGTAAGCGGGTTACAATCTCTTTATAAGTTTTATAAAATGCAGATGAAAACCCATCAGGTTCTGGAGCTTTGTTTAAAGGCAAGGATGCCATAGCTGCCTCTGCCTCTGCTCATGGAATAGGACCTAGAAGCAGATGTTGTTGGTTTTGGGTATGCTGAGGGAGATCTAATGCATGTAAAAAGTTGTCTTTAGTGGTAGAGATTGAAGAGTCTAAATGTGGTGCTGTGTAAAGATAATGGTAATTCTCTAAAAATATTGAGGCCATATTTTGGGGATCCATAATTGGTAGGTTTGTATTAGGCCTTATCAAGGCAGGTATCCATCTTGTTGCACTCTGCTGTTTAACATGAAGTGCTAAAAATACCACCAACAATGTAATTTGGTTCAAGGTCAATTGGCATTCTTCTGTATCCCCCTCCCCTAGGTCATCCCTTCAAATACATAGAATTTGTCTAGTGCACTTACCCGGTCAACAAAAACTGAAAAAAAAAAAAAAAAAGTTTGCCTGCCTTGTTGTCTTGCCTTATGTATGTAGCCTTTAGTTGTGAGGCTATTCTATTGACCATGCTGAGTAAATACTCAGAATATTTAGCTATTAACTGCACCAGCTCTAGATGGGTGGTCTCTGGAGATGTGGCAGAAAGACCTCTTTTCAATGTTTGGATTCAGGAAAGCCATTCTTCTGTTTGGGCCCTCTGCTTCATTTTTTGGGTACAGGATAACCGTATTAATTCACCTCTCCATGCTGCCTTAAGACCCCCCCCCAAAAAATAAAATCAAAGGACAGGGAAGGGGTCTTGGTTACGATGAATAGTGCTAACTATATAGTTTTTAATACGCTGGACTAGCTCTGGGTCTTGTAATAGCTGATTGTTTAAGGACACATATGAGAATGTAAGGAAAAGTGGGGGGCTTCTATAGTTAACATCACGGGTGAGTGATCGAATATGACTCAAGTTTGAATTTGACACTGCAGTAACAGTGGGAGTAGTTGTTTGCTAATTAAAAAGAAGTCAGTGCTGCTGGCCCAGTGCCATGGAGGGCTGAGGCATCTGTGCCTTACCTCCTGCCACGCTGGCAACCCGTGTTTGTAGTGTGAAGAGGCCGCGCGGGGGGTCGGCTGGGAAAGGAGAGGATTAAGCATTCAGAGGACGGCTCTTCTCTTCTGGGGAGGAAGGACATGTGCTCCTGCTGAATGACTGCCCCCAGGTGGAGGCCTGTTGGTAGAATGGGTCTGTGGACCCCTGAAAAGGGGAGGGTGCTGCAGGATTTCTGATGTGCGTGCCTCCATGCACACACATCTGGCTGTGTGCACCCCAGTGACAGGGAAGAGGGAGAAAAATAGTGGAAAATGCCCAGCGGCAGGATGACACCCTACCCTCCGCAGGCTCTTCACCCGGCAATTGGGCTGAATGTAAGTTCTGGTGATACCGGGGTGACAGGGCTGGGGGGGGTTAGACACAAGGGGGCAGCCAGGATGAGGAGTACAAACGCCTGTATGAAAAAAAAAAAGAAGTCAATACTGGATAGAACTTTGTGGGGCATCAAATAAAAAGTGAAATCATGGCCTGCAGTGTAAAGAGTTCTCCAAGGGTCTATAAGCCCTAGGTGGTCCATGAGCTCAATAAGGGCCCTCTGAGTCGGGGATAAGCCCATCCTCATTCGGTATGTCCTATCCATATCGTTGGCTTGTCCCAAATTCCAGTCACCTCCTAATTGGTAGGTGACTGAAAGGCACCAGGGCATTAGATGGGGAAGGAAAAAAGGCCAGGTATTGAGGTTCGGACCGTAAATTGAGCCTAGCACTATCTCAAAATTCCCCATCTTTCCTTGTATCAACACATACCTGCCTTTGGGTTATTTGACTTCAACCATCAAAGTAAAAGGAGTGGTTTTAGACATCAAAACAGCTACACCTCTTTGGAGGGAACTGTTACCAGAACCATAGACCTGAGTTACCCAAGATTTTTGGAAGTGTTCCACCTGGCCATATTCCAAGCTTGTTTCTTGGAGAAAAATGAAATGCAGTTGAAATTTCTGTAGGTAGCATGAAACAACATATTTATTTCTGTTATCCCTCCCTCCCTTTATGTTCCATGTGACAAAATTCAGCAAGTTAGTCATACTAAATAAGGCCTAGCATTGACAGAGATTCATGCTGGGCCCAAAGATGATGCACAAAAATCCCGCCCCCAACCACTCCTCTTCCCATTCTCTGATGAAGGTCAAGAGAAAAAAAAAACTTCTAAGACAGTACCATTAAAATCTAAACAATAACTATTCACAGTAAACAAGTCCGAGAAAAGCCAGGCCTATTGCTCACTCCTAGATCATGAGATCTGTGTGCAGTGTTGAGTGAGCTTAAGCCAGGTCACAATGTGAACTATGAGGGAAAATAGCATCCCCCCCCCACATACACACACACCAATCATTCTCTCTCCTTACTAGCAAAATAAATTCTCTGACTGTAGCCTGGTTACTATGGCAGCTTAGAAAGATTGCAGTTGTACTAATTCTAGGTTGCAATAAAAGTAAATGTGTTACCAAATCAGGCTCATACAGGATGTAATGCAACTAAAAAATTAATAGTTCACCTATAGTTCACCTCCCCCTACAAAACAGGGTATTAAATGAGAAAAAGACCAAGGTAGAAAGGTCAGTGGGGGATGCTGCTACAGAAGGTAAAGCCATCAAAAAATGGAGAGCAATGAGTACCAATGCCCGTAGTCTGGGTAACAAGCTTCCTGAATTAGTGGCCTTGATGGAGGAGGAACATCTGGATATCGTGGCCATCACAGAAACATGGTACACACAGAACCATGATTGGGACGTAAACATACCAGGATACACTATCTACAGGAGGGACAGGGAGGGTAAAAGAGGAGGAGGAGTAGCTCTCTATATAAGGGAAGCAATCAAAGCAACAGAACAAAAGGGTAAACAGGGAGGAGAAGAAGCACTGTGGGTCAATTTGGAGGCAGGCAATGGCACCACAATCTGCACAGGGGTTGTATACAGACCCCCCCCTCTCAGGGGGAGCAAATGGACAAGAAAATGATAGAAAGTATACTTAGAATGGCAGATAAAGGGGAGATATTGCTGATGGGTGATCTAAATATGCCAGATGTTAACCAGAGTGCAGTTGCAGCAGCCACTTCTAAGAGTGGGGTTATTCTAGATGCCCTACAGAGGCATGCCTTGAACAACTAGTATTGGAACCCACTCGAGAGGAGCAATCTTAGACCTGGTTCTCTCAAATGGAGATGGAGAGAGGATCACAGATGTAGAAGTGGGTAGCCATCTGGGAACTAGCGACCATCAACAGTATGGTTCACAAAAACACAGCAATAGAGTCAAGCCATACAAAGGCAAAAGTACTGGACTTCAGGAGGGCTGACTTTGCCAAAATGGGTGAGTGCCTAAGGAATGCACTAGCAAATGGGCAGGAAGGAGGGGTGGAAGAACAATGGGAATAATAAAACTGCCATCACAGAGGTAACAAGCCTTTGTGTGAAGCAAATAAACAAAACAAAACGATGTAAGAAACCACTATGGTTCTCAAAGGAGCTGGCAGTGAAGGTTCAAGAGAAAAAGAAAGCATTCAGAAAGTACAAGGAATCACAGAAGGAGCAGGACAGAGAATTGTATCAGCTAAAGCAAAAGGAAGCTGGGAAGACAGTCAGAACAGCAAAGGCCCAAACTGAGGAAAAGATAGCCAACTCAGTTAAGAAGGGTGATAAAACCTTTTTAGGTAGATCAGGAGCGAAGGAAGACTAAGGAGGGATAGTGAGAGCAATAAAAGGAGGGGTGGGCAGAGGGTGATGGTGAAAGGCAGAAATACTAAACAAATATTTTGCTCAGTATTTACAAATGAAGAGGAGGTACCTAAACCAAACAATAGACAATAGAAACACTCTGGATACAGAAGTTGATACCAGCCCATTTACAGAAAAAGGTTCTGAAAGAACTCTTAAAACTGAAGGTGGACAAGGCAGTGGGGCCTGATGGGATTCATCCCAGAATTCTAAAAGAACTAAGGGTAGAACTCATGACACCACTGACTACCCTCTTTAACAAATCATGGGAGGATGGGGTGGTACCTGGGGACTGGAGGAGGGCAGATGTGATTCCCCTTCACAAAAGTGGGAGCAGGGCAGAAGCAGGAAACTACAGACCTGTTAGTTTAACCTCAGTGATAGGGAAAATGATGGAATCACTTCTGAAGGAAAGAAATGCCAAGTACCTAGAGGCCAGAGGGTCACAGGACCCAAGGCAGCATGGATTCACAGTGGGAATGTCATGCCAGACGAATCTAATGGATTTCTTTGACTGGGTGACCAAAGTAGTAGATCAGGGAGGGGCTGTGGACATGGCCTACCTAGACTTTAGCAAGGCATTTAACTCAGTCCCACACAAAAGATTAATATACAAGTTAACCAGCCTGGGAGTGGGTCCCAAGATGATAGCCTGGGTAAAGAATTGGCTGGAGAATAGGACACAGAGGGTAATAGTAAATGGAGTCCACTCTGAAGAAAGGGGGTTACTAGTGGGGTACCGCTGGGTTCAGTATTAGACTGGTCCTCTTCAATGTCTTATGTTTACATTGCAGAGGGACTAGAAGGAAAAGTATGTCTCTTGCAGATGACACAGATCTGCAACAGAGTTGATGCTCAAGGTGGGTGGAAAGGATGAGAAGGGGCATTGCAAGGTTAGAGGAATGGTCAAATGTATGGCAGCTTAGATTCAATGCTAAGAAGTGCAGGTAGCAGACCTGGAAACAAAAACCCAGGGAAGAGTACACAATGGGGGTGATATACTAACAACAACAAAAGGAAAATGTACCTGGGGTAGTCATATCAGATGATTTAAAGGTGGGCAAGCAATGAGAGGCAGCAATGAGGGTTGGGGGGATACTGGATGCATAGGGACAGGCATCACCAGTAGAAAACAGGAAGTTGTTATCCTCTGTACAGACAGCTGGTGAGATCCCATCTGGAGTACTGTGTGCAGTTCTGGAGACCCAATCTCTGCAAGGACATAGACAAGATGGAAGCTGTCCAGAGGAGGGCAACTAAAATGGTGCAGGGTCTGCACCAGAAGACATATGAAGAGAGACTAAAGGAGCTTAATATGTATAGCCTCGAGGAAAGGGGGGGGGATGATAGAAACTTTCAAGTACCTCAAGGGAATCAACAAAGTCCAAGAGGGTAGCATCTTTCAAAAAAAGAGGTGTGCAAGAACAGAGGGCACAATTTGAAGATGGGGGGCGGCTCAGAGGTAATGTAAGGAAGTATTTTTCAGAGAGGGTTGTGGATGCATGGAACGGCCTTCCAGAGGAGGTTGCGGAGTCAAAAACAGTGGTTGAATTCAAGCATGCATGGGACAGTCATAAGGCAATTCTTGGGGGTGGGGGGTAGAAAGAAGTAGGCTGCTGGTTAACTAGGATCTGCAGCTTATCCATTAGGTAGGGAAATGGGCAGACTGGGTGGGCCAAGCGGTCCTTATCTGCTGTCAAATTCTATGTTTCTATGTTTAACACAAATATATTAAGTCTTATAAGCATAAGTAATCTGCTAAATATTGAAATTATCCAGTATTAGTAACAACAAAGGTAATAAAAAATTAAAGATGGTCTCTGATTGATGCAGTCTTGTATAATCAAACTGCTAATATAGTATATCCGCTTCCTGGCTGCATTACCATCATATGCAATATATGATAGTCCCAAATATAGATGTGAAGTAATAAGGAAGATAATTACATAAAACAAGAAGACAATTGCCTATTTAAACATAAAAAATTCTGAGTCAATCCTGTGCTTTTTATGATGAAATCAAAGCATAACAAGTGCCATTGGAAAAATTCCCATTTGGCTGCAGACATCATTTAGCACATTATTGAATTCCTGACTCCTGTAGAGAAAAAATTATGATGACAGCATCGTCCACTTGCAGGAAATAAAGAGCTACCACTGTTGATTTATTTTCCAGAAAATCCGACAGTCATATCCTTAGTAGGTGCTTAAGGTAACAGACACAGAACTTGCACTTTTCAATGCCCAGCCAGGAAATACCACTACGAAGAGCAAGACTGTGTAGCAGACCTCAAACAGTCTAAAGTGCCTCAAACAAGTCTAGAATGTTCTACAATATAACTGTATAGAGCGTTCCAAAGTTGTTTCTGCACAGCATAATAATAGCAAAACTGGTAAAGGATATTTGGGCTTGAGCACCCCCTCATAGCAAAAGCACCTTGAAGTTGCCTCGATGGAATCCATAGTCCAAATCAACAGTATAGAACAAAGCCACAAACAATCCATATATAAGAAAAGAAGCAGTACCTTAAAAGGAAACTGTTGAATGCAGGGGCTCCTGCCCCTGCAAGCATTACCCTTCGGTTAAGCTTTTTTGAAAAAAGCTCCTTTTTTCACGTGGCACAAAGTAATGTATTTTAATTTCTAAAAGTCCACTACCCGGAAGTGTAGTGGACGTTGGAGTGGCACCATTAAGTGAAATGGTGCGGCGCCACACCATGTGCTTCCATGCGTTTATATAGAAGTGCACAGTGAGTTTTTGCATAAATTCTATGGTGTTGGCCCCTCCTCACCCTCTGGGAAACCCAACAGCACTAAGTTGTTGCGCCAATTCCTGCCTTCCAAGTTGTCTAACTGGGCTTTGTGACTGGAGACCGACCACTTTAGCAGCACAATATCAGGGTCTGTGTTAATCCAATGGTCCTCCAGAAAGGAAATGAGGGCTTTAGCATTAGAAACCCACTGATAAAGGTCACCTAGAGACTGTTTAATCTCTTTCATGTTGGCCACTAGTGAAAAAAAAGCCTCTATGATTGCTGAGAAGTCCATGTAAATTTGCTCCGGTGACAACCCCTGGGGTGTTGGGTGAGATAGGTAGATAGATAGATAGATAGATAGATAGATAGATAGATAGATAGATCATTTATTAGGCGTTCATTTCCACAGACTCTGAGTGCTGTACAAACAACAACAATAAAATAAACAAGTTAATAAACCCACCAATATACTACTACAACAGTTCCAACAATTTAATTCAGCAGTTAGTCATAAAAGGCCAACTGGAATAAATATGTTTTGAGGCCCTTCTTAAAGGCTTCCACTGAGGGAGCCTTTCTCAAATTTTCAGGCAGAGAGTTCCACAAGGAGGGCACGGCAACCGAAAACGCCCTATTTCCGGAGCGCCGCAGCCTCAACCTGGGAACCTCAAGGAGGGCTTCCTCGGCAGAATCAAGTGCCCGGGAGGGGTGATAGGGGACAAGGAGATCTTGCAGATAGACAGGCTCCACCTCATGTAGGGTTTTGTAGGTCAGGACCCCTACCTTAAAGACACTCCTCCACCAGACCAGCAGCCAGTGCAGTTCGCGGAGGACAGGAGTAATATGCTCGGATATTCTAGCTCCCATCAATAATCTTGCCGCTGCATTCTGCACCAGCTGCAATCTGCGGAGGTTGCCTTCAGATAACCCTAGGTACAGGGTATTACAGTAGTCCAATCTGGAGGTGACAATGGCATGTACTAGTGTGGGCAGGTCCTCAGGGGGAATCAGAGATCGGATTCAGGTGATATTCTGGATATGATAAAAACCACTCCTAGCAAGGGCCGACAATTGGACATCCATGGTCAGTCCATCATTCAGGATCATGCCTAAATCCTTCACCTGTCTGGATGGACAAAAGGAACAACTCCTAACTCTAGATCAGAGAGTACTCAGGCTACTGCTAGAGGAAAAGTGCTGCATCATAGGTGCTTGGCTTCCATGGCAATCAGCTGCTCTTCTTCCTCCTCCAGCAGTTCATCTGACTTCTGCTCCTCTGAGGTATTTACTTCCATTTTGTCAGTGGCCATTGCGGGCTATAGAGACTCTGGGCACTCTTCTAGGAGAGTTTGAAGAGTAATGTGATGGGTTAATTGTTGTTTTTTTTATTGAGTTTAATCCCCAACCTGAGAGGAACTCATAGACAGTGCTGCTAGCTCAACTCTGGCATCACGTGACTCTGATGGGGAGAGCCTGACTGGATGTGTAGCCAAGGGAGGCAGAGAGCTGGCCTGAAGGGGCTGGGGACTGGGCTAATGCAGCCACCCCTGGACGAAGGAGCAAGAAAAAACCTGTATGGTAAAACAACAATTAGAATAGTAAAATACAGTTCATCAAAGTAAGTTGATAGAACCGTATCCACAAAGGAATATGATCACATGCACTGTAAGCAATGTGGATATGGTCTCCAGATGCATCACAAAGCAAAGGAACTCAAATGTATTTTTTTTTTCTAACCTACACAAACCACAGAACTCCACACATTACGAATGCATACATTAATTAATCAATTTCTTTCACTTTTCACCAACCAAATCCATGGAGTTGGGTATTCTGCCTTTCTGACTGCATAACAGATTGCTCAAAGTTGTGACAGATTCTACATGGCAATGTAACAGACATTTCCTTACTAGAGTTTGACATCCAACTGTTCACATGCCAAACACCAAACACAGTCTTACAACTGAATTTACTCTGTAACATTTTTAAGATAAAGTATGTTTTCTTGACTATTATTTTGAATGGTTTCTTCTTCTAAATTGAAAAATTGTGATATATTTGATTGCTTCTTGTTGCTCCCCCCAGGCTATAGCCTAGTCTACCTTCCTAACCAACTAACAAATAAAGATACAAAACTTTAACAAATTGCATGGACTGAGCAGTACACATTTCATAAAGAATATTTTCCTAAACTAATATCCATGGTAATGTCATTGTGTGCTCAATCATATATAGGATGATTTGTTTTAGAAACAGAAGGTGATGGCAGAAGGAGACCAAGAGTCCAACTAGTCTGCCCATGGATACCCAGGACCTAGTGTCTGTCCAGGGACCTATTCCCCCCAGTTATTTTACCTTTCCCTACACTAGCACTGGTTATTTGAGCCCTTACTATGTCCCACCCATGCTTGAATCCCACCATGGTCCTTGCACCCACCATGTTGTCAGGTAAACTGTTCCATGTCTCCACTACTCTTTCAGTAAAATAGTGCTTCCTCAGCTCCCTCCTGAAGCTCCCTCCCCACAGTTTCCACTCATGCTGCTTGTTGTTCAGCTGGTGTTCCTATTGAATTGCTCTGTGAAGGGCACTTAATAGCTTTTCAGAAACTTAACTGTTTTGATTTTATCCCCCTCTCCCTTCTTGTCTCAAGTGAGTACATGTTCAGTGTTTTTTGACGTTCCTTGTAGGAGTCCTTGGATGCCCTGGATCATTTTTGTTACTCTATTCTGAACGGCTTCCAGCCTATCCCTGGCCTTTTTAAGGTGAGGATTCCAGAAGTGGACACAGTACTTCAGGTGTGGCCTCACCAGTGATCTATAAAGGGGAAGGATCACCTCCCTGCTCCTACTATTGATTCCTTCCCCTATACACCCTAGCATCCTACTAGCTTTGCTATATGCTCTACAGCACTGCCTTGACTGCTTTAGGGTGTCACAAATGATGACCCCTGGATCTCGCTCTTCTGAGGAGGTACTAAGTTTTATCCCATTTAGCCAGTACTCTGCCCTTGGGTTACCTTTCGCCAAATACATTACTTTGCACTTCTTGGCATTGAGCTTCAGCTGCCACACATTTGAACATCCTTCTAGCTTTTGGAGGTCCTCCTGCAGCTCACTAACTCCCTCTACGTTCCTCACCCTTCTGCATAGGTTAGTGTCATCTGCAAAGAGGGCAAGCTTGCCCTGGATTCCTTCACCAATGTCACTAATTAACATGTTGAAGAGAAGGTGTCTCATGGATCTTCATAGAGGCTGCGGGTACTGCCAGCTGCCAGCATCCCTTGCAGGGGGCGGGGCTGACACTGGCGTTATTTCACATTCTGCCCCCAGAGATCTTAGCATACTGGAAGAATTTCTGGCCTGCTCATGATGCATATTACCTCCACTGCTGCTCCGCTGCAACTAATGCCTGCTTGGGGCCCACCCCATGGCCCCACCCTGGGGTAAGCAAGGGCAAGAGACCATGTTCCTTGGGAGGGGGCATCCATCTAAGGGGGAAAGCCTGGGCATAGGGGGGTGGCGAGCAGGGTGGGCAGGGGGCCGAACCCTCCAGCCTGGGGGGAGGGAGCCCATAGCAAAAAAAAAAGAAATCAAGGAAGAGGAGGTCCACTGTGTGGCCCCTGTCCAGTTCCTTTGTTACCAAATCAAAGAATAGAATGGAGATTTGTCTGACATGACCTCCTTGTTATGAACTCATGCTGCTTATTGTCCTCAAGGCCATTTTTTTCTAGGTATTCCACACGGTCCTGCTTAATTAGGGTCTCCATTAGCTTCTCTACAATAGATGTGAGACTAACTGGTTTGTAGTTTCCTGCCTCATCCCTGTCCCCACCCTTGTGGAGTGGTACCACGTCTGCCATTTTCCAGTCTCTTGGTACTGCTCCTAAATACAGGGAGCTGTTGAACAAATGTGTCAGAGGGTTAGCCAGCTCCTCTGCCAGTTCCTTTAGCACTCTTGGGTGCAGCCCATCATGTCCTGATGCTTTGTCAATCCTGAAAGTTGCCATTCCTTTTCTGACCCTATCTATGGTGAATATTGGTGATTCCATTTGTTGGATCCCTCCAGCTGCTGCTTGGATGCTGCTATCAGGTAGTGGGCTTGTGTTTTCCCTGGTAAATATGAAACAAAAGAAGTTGTTCAGTACAGTGGTTTTCTGTCCATCGTCCTCTACTATCTACCACCATCTACCAGTCTAATGATCCCTCCTCACGTTTTCCTTTTTTCTTTGATATAGTGAAAAACATTTTTCCCCAGATTTGATCCCCATAGCAATTTGAAGCTCTGTGGCTGCTTTCGCTTCCCTTACTGCTTTCTTTGTTTTCTTGTTTTTCTATATGTATTCATCCCACTTCTCTTCCCTCTGGTTCTTTTTCAACCTGTGGAATGCTTTCCTTTTGACCCTGATCACTTCTTTGACCTGGGCTGAGAACTATATGGATATCTTATGCTTATTTATTTTTATTACTGTTCTAATAGAGTTTCATAGCTTCCAGGAAGGACTCTTTAATAAGCCCCCGCATGTCTTCCACCTATGTTTTACCTCTGACTTTAGCCAGGTTGTCTCTGACCAGCGGTCCCATCCTATAAAAGTTTGCTTCTTTGAAAGTTCAGGACCTCCACCCAAAATTGAGACTTTTAATAACCAAGGGATAACTCAAACCAGACAGAGTTATGATCACGGTTGGATAGTAGCTCCCCTACCTAACTGTTATAATTGCTTCAGAGTTAGTGAGAATTACATCCAAAATGGATCTTTGCCTGGTTGGATCCTTTACCACCTAGATTAGCATGCAGCCCTGGAGATCTTCCAGCACAGCTTGACTTCTAGAGCTTCTCACTACTGGAACATCCCAGTCCACGTCCAGTAAATTTTGGTCGCCAGCTACCACTGTCTTCCACCTTCCTGACACCCTTTTAATTTCCCCTATAAGCTCACTGTCCCTGTCTTCTCCCTGCCTAGGTGGTCAGTATGCCACTCCCATGTGGATTTTTTTGGCAGATGCCACTGTGAGCTGTACCCACAGTGACTCAACTTCCTCCTTATCACTTTTGGTGCTTCCCTTAACTGCTACTTGAATACCTTCACAAACAGAGTGCTACCCCCCCTCTTCCCTCCCCTTCTATCCCTTCTGAAAAGTGAGTAACCAGGGACTGAGAGGTCCCAGTTGTTGTTTTCTGTGCCCCAGTTTTTGGTAATGGCAATAGGGTCCACTCTGGTATCTACCTCCAATGCCTGCAGCTCGCTAATTTTATGGCCCATGATCCTGGCATTGAGAGAGAGAGACCCCTGCATGAACCAACTAGAAGTCTTTTGTTGTTTGATGGGAGATTTCCCTTCTGCCCACTAGGTCCCTTCTGTCTCACCACAACTGTTTTGCTACCCTTGCAACCCCTGTTTTTCCTTATCTGTTTAGTTTTAGTTTTGGGCTGGGTAGTAGGTTTAAGCTTAGTTAGTATTTGAACTGTTTTTGATAGTCAGAGTGGGACAGATTTCCAGAGGTTTTGGGGGGGCCATGTAAGTAATTTTATTGTCTGTGATTTTCTGTTGCCCAGTGAATGCTCATGGAATAGTGTGACGCAAATACTTTGGCTGCCTACTCATTCTGACCTATTATCAACGGAGGAGCAGGCTGTCAGTCAACACCTGCACACAAGTATTACATTAGTTGTGATAGCACTATTAGTTAACAACAACTTATCCTTCAGCTCACATTGCAATGCAATCACAAAAAAAGCCAATAGACTAACTGGATGCATAAAGAAAGCATTTATATCTAGAAACAGGGCCTGCATAGTCCCACTGTATAGGGCGTATGTCAGGTCTAACCTGTATTATTGTTCTCCGCTCTGGAGTCCTTACCTGAAGAGAGCTATAAATGGCTTGGAGAGGGTGCAGAGGAGGTTAACGAAAATGGTGGATCGTATTGGGACAGAGTCCTATGAATTCAGATTATACAAGCTTAGGCTATACCCAGTGGAAATAAGGTGAATAAGAGGAGATCTCTTACAAAAGTATAAAATCTCCAAGGATAATCAATTTGCAGAAAGTTTGGGATTGTTGCCCACAAACAGGGTTGAAAGTTTAAGAAGCCACAAATGTCAGCTGAAACTAACTTATCCTAGGGTGGATCTGAGGAGGTACTTCTCCATGCAGAGAATAATACCCAAGTGGAATAGCCTGCCAAGGGAGATGGTGGAGGCAGATACATTTCAGACATTCAAAGGAAGACTTAATAATTACCTAATAGTGCACAAATGGGATAGCATGCCCTGCTAGTGTGGGAGACAGGCTCTATGAGCAAGAAGCCTTCTGTCTGTCTAATAATCCTAGTATTGAACCTAGTACTACACTAAAAGCTCACTATGATCTGTGCCAACTTAGAACAATATGGAAAATGTTTTTATTTATTTATTTCAGCTTTAGAATAATACCTTTGAGCAGAGGGCTCATTTGCAAAGGTTCCAAGTCAGAAGTAAAATGAATTATTACCTTTAAAACATTTCTAATTAAAATGAGTGTTCAGGGAAAAGTAAACTTGTACTTTGCAAAAATGTGCTCTCAATTAAAAATGATAGGCTTCCATAAAACCAGGCAGATATAAAATGTGAGATTTTCCAGTTCTCAAGAGACACATACCATGCAGAACATACTCTTGATAAAACCAGGTTGATCCACAGGAGAGAGCTGAAACTCAAGTTTTATTTCCTTTTTCTCATATGTTCTTTGCTGTCATGTCTGATCAGATAAAACCACCACAAACACAGTATGCAGCCTGCTGTGTTTCCAAATCTGTTTCCATTTCTTATTCTCAGAATCTCAAAAAACAAATCATAAGACACTGCCTGAATCATTCTTTTACATTCTCTTTTTCTTTTCGTCCAGTGTCTTCTTCAACCTTGAATATCTCCTTAGATGTCTTCTATATTCCAATTTAGTTCCCTGAGGAACAAAATTCATGACCCTTGGATTAATAAATACCACCCTCAGAATTCATTTATTGTCAAAAGCATCTTTCTGTAGTCTGACAAGTGGGGTCATCTGTTCCATCTGATAAATCTCACTCACTAATATTACACCATTCCTTATGAAACTTGAAAACAGCCACAAAAACAGGCAGGAGAAAAGAAAAGTCAGAATGACAGCAAGTTTATAAATTGCTAGCCAGTTTTAGGAATGAGTAAGTACACAGCTTTTAATACTTGGCAAGCATTTGTACATGGCATTCCACAAATTTAGCTATTAATTATTTATTTTGCCCAAACCCAAGGGGAAAAAAAAACATCTAGCCCTCCATAGGTGGCTAGGGTTAGCCCATTCCCCCCCTCCCCATCCCAGTCATCCCCTACCTTTCAACTACTGTCTTCACACATGTATAGCAGCTTGTTAAAAAAAAAAAAATTTTCTGAGCTCATGGTTTGGTGACAGGAGCTTATAGGCGCTTTTACATTGGCAGTCTTGCAACAGAATAAACATTACGGAAGGACCTTACCATTCCATCCAATGCTGTGTAAACACTATTTGTTCCATTGTAAAAAATGAATGGTCACCTGAACCACATTCCCTGGTGTAGGTGGTTTGTCCCCAAATGTGCCGTTGCAGCGTGCAGTGTAAAGCTCCCATTCTGGCGCAACAACTCTAGCTCTAAGCTCTCACGTGATGGCCACTGTTCTACCTGGCATGCATGTTGATGCCATATCCAGGAAGTGCTCTCGAATGCGTAAGTGAACTCCCTTGCGTGGTGCATTGCTCCGATCGTCAGCTTTGTTTTTAGTTATTTGCCGCACAGTTATATTATATGCTGTCTGCCTACTTGCAATCTGCTAGCAATTGTTGGGGTTGGAGTTCAGGTATGCAATTAATGGCTGCTTTTCTTAGGAGGCTGCTTTTTTTGTGCCAGACTGCAGCAACCTACCTTGCTCTGCCTGCATGGCCATGTTCTGCATGGCAGACAAAGCAGTAGTGCATTGTGCATTCTCGGGGTGCTGGGGGGGGCAGGATGTGCAAGTTCATAATAGTGATCCACGGCTGCATTTCTTGTGCCAGTGTGCAAAAAGATATTGTGCTCTGCCTGCCCTGCATGGCCATGTTCTGTATGGCAGAGAGCACTGGAGTGCAGTACAGCATGCAGTATGGTGTAGTGGGCAGTGCAAGTTCAAACTATGATGGTTATGGCTGCAGTTTTCTTTCTTGGGGTTAAATGTGGCCGGCCTTCCTTTCAGAAGATCTGCTAATGTGGCCCTCAAGGTTTAGCAGTGTTGTCCTTTCATTTTCTAGGTGTGCTTCTTTTGTTGGGGGGGGGGGGGGGGAGCTATGGCAGACACCACAATATGACTGCTCAGCCAGCTGCTTGAAGTAGCTGGATGACTGAACCTGCTGTCTTTGCATGATACATTTCAGGTGAGCTCCCACACACCTCCACTGGTGTTTGTCCCTTGCTACTGATGAGGGTGGTATCGGCCCTTTTTTCAGTGGTACTTTTCCCATGTGTGGAGTGGTGCCATGGCAAACACCAACATATTTAAGTGCTTTGCCAGTGAATGGCAGTATACATCCGTCATAACTCTAAAGAGTAATATCATTTTCCCTGTTCTCCATGTTCATGACAAATAGTGTGGCCACTTGAGGATCATTTTGCTTCCAATATGTGTTTTGCTCGGTCACCACAGGGACTAAAATTGTCTCCATTTGCCTGCACAGACAACATTTTACACGTGTTAAACATGGCAGCAAACCGTTGTTTCCTGGCATAAACCACACCTCGTAACTGTATGGTTTGTTCCCCTATATAACTGCTCTCTGTTTTGGGCAGTTCTGAATGCTATTGACCACCCTGTTGATGACCTTGTATGACCACACGTGTGTGGCACAATTACTTTCTCTGGGACAAAGTCCAAGGGGCTTGGTACAATTCGGCAATGCCATAATCGGTACCTCCATGATCACACTCACTTCATGAGTGGCCTATACTTTCCTGTGCCATCTCCTAGTACCACTGTAGTTATTTCATTTCAGTGCTCCTGAACCACAACTGCATTGAATGATTTGGTTACAATCCCAATCTGCTGCTAACTTCATAGTTGGCTCCCTTGGCTTCAACCCCCCCACCCCCAACACACTAATACACATTGGCTTACTGTAGTTGGTTGCCATGTGGCCGAAAACATTTGTTTTGGCTGTGATGCTGGTTTCCTGGTGTTGTGGTACCCAGCTGTGGGAGTTAACCATGCCGAGATTGCTGGGCTTAACCCAGTGCGGGCTATGTGCTGGGGACCAATAACTCCCGTTATTTGCATTCAGTGTTTCATGTTTTTTTTTTAGTACTGCGCCAAGGACAACTTCTTTCTGAATCCTGTCCCACTTGTGTTGCATAGTGTTACAGCGGTGTACCTGCAGTGTACCTTGCTGCTCACTGCAACTACATTGGCATACTGTTTTGGGGTTATACAGTTTAGCAATGTAGCCCAGCTGGTACGTCAGATGGGGTTTATGTTGGTATGGGTAGGCATATGCATTTTTTTCTTACATTACTCATTCACACTTTGCTATCAATGCTATCGATGACTGACTAAGCATAAGGCAAGGATGAAATCACAAACCTAGCTGTGTAGGCACGCAGGTAGTGGAACGGGTAATAAGGCAGAAAATATCCACCTTTAGAGGATACAAAAGGCCAGGGAGGGGAGGGAAACTACAACTGTAAAGGCAGCCAATGCATCCATGGAGCACAGGTTTACCATGGCCATTAAAGATGGTGCCAATGAATTTCTAACTTTCTTCTTGGCGAAATGAGGTTGTTGGGACAAGATAGCATTAATAGATACGGCTGAATAAGGGTATGGGTGGTGTAAGGCAAGAACTGCTTAATGACTACTTGGGCTCAGTATTTAGTAAAGGGGAGGCACCACAGGTGGGAGGGAAGCTAGGAACACAGTGCTAGAGGCCATGCCCAGGGTCATTGGAAAGGAAAGGGAACATTGTTTAACCAGGAGTAGAACACTAAGCAGAAGCTTGTGTCGAGATGCGACCTTGGAGCACAGGGAAGTAAAGTGACTTGCTCAGTATGCACCTTAGGTGGCTGTGGAATTCAAATCCAGATCTCCCAGTCTGCAGCTCAGAGTGTTAACCAACTGCACTATACTACCTCTGTAGACCAGAGAGTAGTTTGTATGTGCTGCACGCATAAGCTTCAAGCTGTGCCACAGCTACACTGAAGTTACTGAAATAACATGAATCCCTCATATATCTTCACAGATTTAATCATGGATCTTGATATATGGACTGCTGCAATACAACTGGAGGACAGAGGCAATGCAAATCATCAAGCAACAACATCGGATTCTACCCATCAACGTCTGCATCAATACTTGCAGCGACGAAGAGCCATGGAATTTATGTTCTTTTGCTTGATATCTGAAGCTTTCCAACCACAAATTCAGACTGTCTGGTCTTGAATCTGGACTCCAGTTTTTTGGACGGTTGTTGTTGCCCATTTTGATGATGAGCAGTGGCTTGAAAATTTCCGCGTATGCAGAGCAATGTTCTACTACATTCTTGAAAAAATCAAGCCACTGATTCAACAGTAGAACACTAGCATGAGACTGGCAGTTTCTCCAGATATATGACTGGTAGTCACCATATGGCGATTAGCAACCAATAGTGAGTACCGTTCCATTGGACACCTATTTGGAGTTTCCATGTCAGTGGTGTGCACGGCAATACATGATGTATGCTCTTCCATTTGCTCGTGTTTTAAGCATCTAATACAAATTCCAACAGGTACTCGGTTAGAGAACATCATCTCTGGGTTTCAAGACAAGTTTGGATTTCCACAAACTGTGGGAGCAATAAACGGCACACACATACCCATTCTTGCACCTGCAGTGGATCCTGCTGACTATTACAACAGAAAAGGGTGGCACTCCATTATAATGCAGGCTGTTGTTGACCGTAAGTACCGATTTTGGGACCTGAATATTGGATGGCTGGGCAAAGTAGATGATGCATGCATTCTCTCCAACAGCACACTAAATGCTAAAGATATCAGTGGATCTCTATTTCCCAGTGTAACTCATGACATTGGGACTGTTAGTGTGCTGATTTTTCTTTTGGGTGATCCAGCATACCCTTTAATGCCATGGTTAATGAAACCCTTTGCAGACACTGGTCGACTGACAGCAGAGCAGAAAGGTTTTAACCACAAACTGTCACACGCATGGATGGTGGTGGAGAATGCCTTTGGCCGACTTAAGGGTAGCTGGAGGTGCCTCTTGAAGAGAATAGATATAGACACCAACTTTGTACCCACCATTGTATACACATGTTGCCTCTTGCATAACCTATGTGAAAGTCAGGGTGAGCTTTTTGATTCAGATTGGATGTTCACGGATGATGTGCCTGTCTTGGTGCAGCCCCATGGGAATTCACGAGATACGGCAGACAGAGGACCTGGGTTAGGGCATGCTCACATTATACGCAGTGTTCTGGTAGAGTACTTAAACTCGTAAATTAGGTATGCCGGTAAGCGAAATGAAGGGCAGGATGTTCTTTGTGCCAGTGCCAATGGCACAGCCCTTACCCAAATTGGCTACTTGGTATGGCAATTTACATGACTTCAGCTTTACTGTGTCTATTGTTGTCTTTGGAGTGGCGTTTGCTGGCAACCCAGCATAGCCGCCCCTCCCCCACAGTTGAATGTTGTTGTCAATGTGTAACACTGGTTTGCACACTGTCAACAAGCACAGATGTCTTTTGTTTCTACCTCACTCACAACTCCTAGTGCCCAGATATTCAACCCCAGAAATGTGCCTCTGGTTAATATACAGAGGAGGGACTTCACGATGGTGTACTGCACGGAGAAGCACAGCTGCCGCCAGCCGTAGGTGGGCACCCACCAATCCAGTACACTGTGCAGAAGCACCCACATCTGCCCTGCTGGTCCAGTGGACCACCGCCATCCCCGATTGCTGCACGATAAATAGTAGAAACTTTATTGGTAGTCTAGTGGCACCCTCCCCTCCACCAATCACTGATTGACAGTATGAGCATTGACACTTTCTCCCTGGTGGTTCAATGGCCCCCCCTCCCCACTGTAATAGTCAATCACAAATATGTGACTGCATGAATTCATTCACATCTTTGTGGGGAACTATTACAGTATGTTCTGTAAGCCTATTGGTCCACAGTGCTGGGCCGATGGTCTTACAGTTGATACTGTAAGCTATCATTTGGCAGGCAGCCACAGAGGTATGAGTGTGGGTGTGCTGCTGTCCAGGGATGGGGCAGGGCTGTTTTGGCAGGGGGTCCTGTGGTGGTGACACTGGACCACCATGGAAATAATTGCAATGCTCATACTGGCTGTTGGGGATAAGGGCAGGGTGCAGGTTATTACAATAATACCAGGGCGGACCTTGGTATTTATTTTACAATGATCACAGCATCAGAAGGGAGCCAGGTGCCACTAGCCTACCATGTTCGCTCGGGGCTACATGGTGCCATGCACATTTCGTTTGCATAAATGGTTTTAGATATTCCTTGCACATGACATGCCATGTAGTCTTTGCATGTGCACACAGTCTCTCCCCCTCAAAGCTCTCCAGACCACTTGCTATGCCCTTGCCTCCATCCCGCTGACCACATAGACCAGTTGGTCATGACCACCAGTGCCCAACCCCCCCATACCCTCCCTTCCACCACCCCAAGGAAGGGCATGCATTGGGCTTCTGAAATGTGCCAGCATACAATTAATTTGCATTGGGACTGTTCCACTGTTTCCAGTGTCCCAGTTTGGCAAAAATTTGATTCGCCCTATTTATGCATTGCTATGTTATTTGTTTGTACATGACATTATAAAGTTGCTGTAGTAATAAACAGTGTATCCTGTGATAATAGCGAGTAAAGAATCGCGAATAAATAATAGCGAAGAAAGAATAGCGCATTGAATAATAGTGAGTGTGATTCAATAGTGAACAACATTAAAAGCGACTTTTCCCACGTCAAAATCGCGATCAGAACGCCACGAAGATAGGCAGATTTGGCATGCACCTACCACCATGAAAAGCGAAGTACGAACAGTATGAAGGCAGGCAGATATTACTCACTGCTGAGAACTCACTGCAATTAAGCGATTAGTACAAAGATAGGCTGAGAGTGCAATTAAGCATTTTGCTGTTTAATAACAGCTGAAACAGTGTCTGCAACCATGTGAAGCCTGGCCAGACATTTGAATTTATGAGCTTCCACACACCTCCAATACACCTTATTTGCTGTTTCTTTATCCAAGCGATATAAGTAGCCTTCATGAAGAACAAGCGGCTTACCCTTTTGACTCGTTACAAACTGCACAGACATCTCACACTTGAATTGATGTAATTCAGGTTGAAACCCAGCACAAGAAACAGCTACACAAGGTAAGGGGCCCATTGATGCAATGGAACTTATACACCGGAGAGGACTATGGATGGACTATAGTCTGGTTACCTGGCAAGAATTGCTATGCAGAAGCAGGAAGCGAATTAAAGTAAATGGTCCCCTTAAATGTTAGAGAAATCCAGATGATACAGCAATAGAACAAAGTTTGCTATACTTGTTATTAAGGTATTTTGACATTTGCTATACTTTAAGTCGCTATTATGAGTATCGCTATTGTGCACTTGCTGTTTTTGAAATTGCGATTTTGTTTTCACGATTTTGACATAGAACCAATAAACAGTACACAGATGGACAACAAAAGACAGATTGGACAGTGATTTTATTGCACAAAATACAGTTCTTTAAGTTGATTATTGCACTTGGCTTACAGCTGATCAGTTCACAGTCCTAAAAAGGTACAGTTCTGTATCTTGGCTTGTAACAAAAGTATTGAAAATCTTAAAAGGTATAGTTATGCCATATCTAAAGCGTGATATCAGGCTGCTGGAGGGGGTGCAGAGGAGGGCAACAAAAATGATATGTGGAATGGAGGAGAGAGACTATGACAGCAGGCTGGGAGACCTAAATATGTACACTCTGCAGGCCAGAAGAGACATGATAGAGACATTCGACTATCTGAGGGGAGTCAATAAGGATGGGGCAGATGGGTTCTTTAAATTAAGGAGGGGGGGTCACCAGGAGGCAAGGGCTAAGAATGAAGGGAGGACAATTTAGGAAGGAAATGAGGAGACACTGTTTCACAGAGATGGTGGTAGCAAAATGGAATGCCCTACCAGAATGGGGTGGATGGGCTCAGGAGGTGGGGGAGCACGCAGAGGTACTGAACAAGTATTTTGCCTTGGATTTTAGGGAGGGAGATATGGAATGCATTAAATCAGAAAACGGGGTGGGGGGCAGCTGAGAGGATAGGGCATAGGGGGATGAGAGGATCAAAAGAGGCCGGGGCACCAGGCGGCCAGGCCCAGAAAAGGACGAGGCTTTTTCTGAAGAGAGGGCTAGGGAGGGGGAAATCACAGAGGGCAGCATGAGGAAGGCCCTATGGGCGCTAAAAACTGACAAGGCACCAGGACTGGATGGGCTGCATCCAAGGGTACTGAAGGAGTTGGCGGACGAACTGGCAGCTCCACTAGTTGGGCTGTTCAATGCTTCCCTCCAGACAGGAAGGGTACCCCAGGATTGGATGGTGGCTCATGTGGTGCCCATCCACAAAGGGGGATCTAGTGAGAAGATGGGAAATTACAGACCTGTCAGCTTAACGTCAGTGGTAAGCAAACTAATGGAGGGCTCCATCAAAGGGATGCTCAGGAGGAAACTTGATAGGCCGGGACACATGGATGAAAAGCAGTATGGTTTTGTCCCAGGAAGATCGTGCCAGATTAACCTCATAGATTTCTATCACTAGGTGACAGGGACCCTGGACAGACAGAGCCCAGTGGACGTCTTATATCTGGATTTTAATAAGGCGTTTGACTCAGTTCCCCACTTCAGGTTGTTGGCAAAGCTGGGGGAAATGGGGGTGGGAAGACAGTTGCTTAGATGGGTGGGAAACTGGCTTACAAATAGAACACAGAGGGTGGTGGTGAGAGGGACTGTCTCCTCCCCTAGGAAGGTCATCAGTGGGGTGCCCCAGGGGTGGGTGCTGGAGCCACTCCTGTTCAATGCCTATGTCTCCGATATAGGGACAGGAGTTAGGAGTAGGATGAGCCTCTTCATGGACAACTCTAAGCTGGGAGCATTGGCCGACAGAGAGGAAGCAAGGGTGGCAGTCCAGAGTGATCTGGACATCCTGGAGGGCTGGGCAAGGAGGTGGGGGCTGAGGTTTAACATGGAGAAGTGTAGGGTGTTGCATCTGGGGGTCAGAAACCCAGGGCATGTTTATACCTTGGGAGGGGTTCCACTGCAAGCCACTTTGAGTGAAAGGGACCTCGGGGTGGTGGTAGACACCAAAATGAACAACAGTGAGAACTGCAGAAGAACAGCGGCAAAGGTAAACAAGTTACTGGACTGCATAGCCCGGGGAATAACGTCCAGAAGGAGTGAGGTGATCCTACCTCTGTACGATGCCTTGGTTAGACCGCATCTTGAGTATTGAGTGCAGTTCTGGAGGCCGCACCTTAAGAAGGACATAGTACTGTTGGAGAGGGTCCAGAGGAGGGCAACCAGAATGATCTGGGGCATGGGGGATAGGACCTATGAGAACAGACTGCAAGCCCTTGGGCTGTACTCACTGGAGGAGAGGAGAGGAGAGATGGGGGGACATGACTGAGGTTTTCAAATATGTGAAAGGGATCAATAGGGGTGGGGCCAAAGAAATGTTCAGGTTAAAGCAAAGGGGCAAAACCAGACGGCATAAATGGAAACTGGAAGGGGAACCTATAGTGGAGAACGTAGAAGACATTACTTCACAGAGAGGGTGGTACAGCCATGGAATGCATTGCCTGGGAGCATAGTCGAGCAAGACTCTGTGGAGGGCTTCAAGAGGTGGTGGGACAGATGCATGGGGGTACTGAATCCAAGATTGACCCTCACGGGGACAATGGAGGGAGGGGAGAAAAGCGCCTACTAAGGGCTGGATACCGAGCAGACATGAAAGACTGACAGGCCTATTCTGCTGGCTTTTAGTATGTTAGTATGTTAATGGGTCGTATCATGTAAATCTGCAAACAGCTTCAAAAGGGCATGGGACAGGGAACAGGGGTGGGTGAGGGTAGGGGGTGGTAGTGGGATGACAAAAGGGAGGGTGGTTGGGGCAGCTGCAGACTAGGGGTGTTGGCTGCACACTCGAGCAGACTTAGACAGACCAGGTGGTCTGTTTCTGCTGGCACATTCATATGTTCATATATTTTTGCTTTTAAAAACATTATGGAAAAATCAAAGAAATGAAGAATACCTTGCTTAATCTACTACTATTAACCCACCTATCCCAAAGTACACAACATTATTGTTGCACTGTTTCATCTACACCACAATAATTATTGCATGGCTAGCTCCTTTTTGGCATTACATCATTACATCTCACTAATATGCAATCCATGAAGAGCACTAATAGCATATCAAAAAACAAATTTATATTTTTGAGAAATATTGCACAATCCCTTGCTAGTAATTCAATACACTGTGAATTACTGGCATCATAATGGTATGTCCGTTTCAGAACATCAAATATGTGAAAATGTACGTGCGTAATCAATGTCAAGCTCAGTATCTGAATACTGCGGTTCTTCATCCATACTCACTTGCTGTCTGAAACATGTTTGTCCATTTGGTGGTATAGCCAAGTGAAACAGTTCTGTGATAACAGGATGGTCACCCGCACCATAAGGCTGTTCTTCATCAGTGGATATTTGCACTTGTCAGAATGAGTGTTGCATCTGTGGTGTCACAGGGTATTGAACCATGTAGCGTGGAGAGTTGACTGGGTGGTCTGGATCGGCATACTGCTGTTCTTCGGTATTGGTTATGTGTCATGCATGGACTGCTCATTGAACAAGCGATGTCGCAGGCTGCTGAAACATGTGTAATGGAGGCGTGGCAGGAGGTTCATGGTCTGAATAAGGCTCTTCTTCAGCAGTTGGCTAGAGCAGTGGTCGGAATGCATGTGGGACTAACAGTGTCATCGGCAGTAGAAGCTTGTTTGGTCGAGCCAATACTGGATGCTCTTGCTCTGCATACTGCTGTGGTACAGCCATGGGAATATGCTCCGGGCATAAAGATCGTTTAAGACGCGGTGTCCCCGGCTGTTGGAATTTTGGTAGTGGGGCAGTGACTGGAGGTTCTGGTTCAACATATTGTGATGGTTCATCAATGCGCATAAACTGTGATCAGGATGCACGTTGTATTTGTGGTGTTGTTGGGGCTTGTAATGCTGCAGTGTAAGGACGGTCACTCTCTAAGAACTGTTGGAATATTTTGTGCTCATGCTCCATGCGCCGCAACTCCATTCACTCTATCAGTTCAATGCGCTGCCTCTCGACTGCCAGTCTGTGCCGCTCTGCCTCCGCACCAGCTTGTTCACGTCGTCGCCATGTCTCCGCTTCAGCCTGTTCATGTTGTTGCCGTGCTTCCAATGACAAATTCTCACGTCGCTGCTCTGCTTGCAGGAACCTCTCATCCGCACGTTCCATATATTTCATAAACTGCTCTGCTATTGATGCCATACTTACCTCACTGCGTTTGCGCCGGCTTCTGGAGCTTTGTGAAGTGGAGGGAAGTGGTTGTGAGGCAGTAGTTTCGATGGTTTCTTCTGGCTCGGTGAGCTGTGACAGTGGCCCATCACTGCTTGAAGGAGTGCCATTAGTCGGTTCGTCAAGCACCGGCCTTTCATCCTCTAGCTCATTGTCTGAATCATTTTCACCAGGAACACTTGCCACTGCCATCTCTATGAACACTGCTGGGTCTGTTGCAGCACGAGTGCCGAGGATGGCATCAATCTCTTGATAAAATCTGCACTCTACCCATCCACGGCCACTGCGGTTGTTGCTATCCCTGCAATGGATGTATCTATGTTTCAGTCCTTTCATGCGAGACCTGCACTAACTTTCAGTACACTGAAATCCAAGATCTAGAATTTGTGCTGCGATATCTTTGTAGATGTGGCTGTCCTTTCTTTGGCCGTTTAATGCCAGCTGAGTCTGGTCATCCCCCATATTGCTATCAGAGCCTGTGTCTCATCAGCGCTCCAATTGCAGGTCCTCTGTTCACATTCCATGGCTAGGGAAACAGGATTGGAGAGCATATGTTACTTTCAAGACAAGTAATAAGTTCTGGTGTATTACAACAGTTATATAGTATATGGTTAGGGCTTATTCTAGATGGAAAACAGTGGCTTCCTAAATGTTGTTGTAGGACAGTTCAAAGGTCAAAAAAGTTGTTGTACTATTGTTCTGACATCAGATCGATAGTACAACAACTTTTCAGCCTTGAGCTACTACATGATTGGCTGAAAACAGCTGATAAAAAAATTGCACTCTAAAATGACAGAGGTGTCTAATGATCAGTTGGTAGTGCCATTCAATCAGATAGTGGGGACATGGACTGCCATACTCGGCTCCGGGTTCCCAAACTATCAGTTTGCCAGTTTTTTTCTTTGTTTCTTTTGCCGAGAGCAGGACCACAGGAAGCAGTGAAGCACTGGTGTCTTCGGTGTTGGAACTGGATGGTGACTGCAGCATGGACCAGGAGGGAGCAAGCGAGTGAGACAATATTCACAAGGTATGAACCTTGTCAAAAGTCAAACCTCCTACAGTTTGGGGAACCATACACTTTATAAAATAGTATATGGTTGCTTAAACACAACAAGGTGTTGTTGCCATCTCGGGGAAGTGATTCCATCACAGGGACCTCTTGAGCTTCACTCCCGAGGTCTGTGTGATGTCATCACATCCCCTCAATGGCAACATAGCCTTGTTGTGTATGAGCAGCCATACACTATTCTATAAAACTTGTACCAAAACAGTGCTGTGGTATGTTTGCATATTGCTTTGAAAATACCTATAACATGACGTTGGCTATGTTATAAGTAGATTCAACCAATATGGGGCATGTCTTTATTCATCTTCAATCCATGCCTTGGTGGTTCACGCAAGTAAACCAGCAGTATGATGCAGCACAACCACAACATCCCCACCACCACACGGCATTGAGTGATACTTAGCATAGCCCTGCTCTGTTGTGTGATGATGACTCATTATTCTTTGCCATTGTGTTCACTGATTAACTCCTTGCTCTGTTGTGTGATGATGACTCATTATTCTTTGCCATTGTGTTCACTGATTAACACCTTAGGCCTTGTAAGAAGCTGGTTTGTCACAATGGCACTGAGCCATTGGCAGGCACGCATGAATGGAAAATGAGTAGTGCCAGCTTCGTGGTCTGAACCCACTTGATTTGGTTTGGAAGAAAGTTTAGTGGCAGGGGAGAGATGTGATAAGTGATGGGGTTGAAGCCATATCAGTTGGCAGTGGCCTTATGAAAGGGACAGGCAGATGTAGAGTATGGAGCGGGGTGAATTGATAAGATAGGTGAGGCAACTCTGGTTGGAGATGTGCTGAGGGGAGTCAACAAGTTGAGAAAGACCAGAGGGAGGTGGGGTGGTAGGGGACAGGGTGAATAGTGAGGAAGATAGGGAAGAACAGCAGGTGGGGGGCTCGAGGGGAAACGATGGGAATGAAGATGTTCTTAGACCATGACACAGTCCATATAAATACACTGTTTGTCATGCTCGGCTCCTGGGACCAAAGATGTTTTGTATATGCTGCACACTCCACAAGCATGCACTCTTGCTCACTCTTGTTCAGTTGTGACCAAAAAGGCAATGATTGCGAGTGAGTGGTTACTGGCAACAGGCATACAACTTAAGGAAATGGAAGGTGGGTGGCTTCGTGGGTGCTCATTGATGAGGTTGGGGGAATAATGGCACACACACATAAAGAATACACCTTTACCCCCCGGTTCCACAGTCACACATTTATGATTAGGCACAGGTCGTGCTACCCATATGCTTGCAGAGTTCGTAGTCACGGGGTTGGGGAAGAGGTGTACTCAGTAGCAGAGCATGTATATCCACACACAATACATATCAAGAATGCCACACATGGCCGGCATACATCACCAGAAAAGGTAGCTCACACAACACAATGTCTAAGCAACACTATTGTGGGTCATAGAGGCTGGCAGTTGGAGGTCTGCTGCAAGGCCATTGGACAAAAATATGGTGCTCACAGAGGTTGTTTTAATGATGAACTTGAAACCATCCACACCCAGCCCATAAACTTGCAATACATGTGTTTATCAAGCAACAAGTTCTGCTGGCCAGCTATCTGTGAGTTGCACCAACCCCTACCTCTACCCCACACAATGCAACCAGTATGCAGCACAGAGAACAAGCGGTACTGGTAGTGGAGTACAAATGCTGTCCCACCAACCCCCAACTCCCATGTACCAAGTGACACCCAGCACAATGCACTATAGCAGTAGCAGCTATCTGAAACATGCAATGCTTGCATATATCTAAGTACAGCATTTGCAACATGGTACCCCCCCCAAACTACTGCCACAACTGCCCAATACCAGGTAATTTTTGGCCCAAAGTACTCAGGCAGTACCTGACCAGCACTTGCATGGTGATAACATAGTGATAAGACGATATGACAGGCATTGGCACATATCTTCGTACTTGGCGAGTAGATTGGTAGGGCAGTAGCAAGAGCAGGTCAGTGACCAAACGCTGTTCACACCACGAGGTGCACCAACACGAAATGGGTGAATTTTGTCCGATGTCAGCATGAGGATGAAAAAGCACTAGCTGGAGATGAATGAAAGGCATGTGCTATGAATACTGTGCTATGAATATTTGGGAGAACATGGATGGTGGAGCTGTCCTAAGAGTGATTACTGGTGGTACAGATTCAATCGCAGCTCTGGATAAAAGTGCTTAACTTTAAACACCGCGCCACCAAACCGGAAGAGCATCACCACAACAACAACACACGTCAGCACACAGATCGGTAATTTCACAAAGAGGACTGCACCGTTACGGATGGCAGGGAGCTGTTATGGCGAAAGACAGAACTTGTGTAATCAGGACGTGAAGTGGAACAGGCTGTATCGACGCTACTCAGGTAAAGCTCATTTCGGCACAGCAGTGTGTGTGTAAAAGTGCCTATAAGGCTTTTTATAGCAACCCCTCCTTAGCCTGAGCCCCTAAGCACCAGGCCCCTGCAATCCATGATTTGCAGGGGATGCTAACGGCAGACAAAATCTAGTTATTCAGTCAGTCCCCCGAACAAACAGTTACATACTCAGTCTGTCTTCTGAATGTAGCAGCATGGGGTGCACCTAAGCAAGGGAAAGGGGAGTTTTCCACATCATTGATTATGCAAGGTAGACCAACCAATCATTCAAAGAAGTATCATGAATAATAAGTTCCAGTCCTCTTCCATTCTATAGGGCAAACACCGCCTGCTGTTGCAATCCCATGGAAATTCTGATTTGATACCTGTCATGTAGCAAATCTTGGTGGATTAAGAAACTAAAAAAAATAAATAAATCACTCTTAGGCAACGGTGAAATGGAAGGAAGGATTTGTGTTTTCCTATACCAGACATTTTTCTTTTCAGAGCCAAACACTAAAATATTACTGGGGAAAAAAAAAATAAAAAAGTATTTGTTTAATATTGTATAATACTCTCATCACTTTTTCAAGATTCCTGCTGAGTCTTTTGTGAGTTAATCCTTACAAGCACTTTCTACACTTTAGCTCTGTTTTTGTAACACTGCAAAATAGACTTTGTTAGAGACTTTTCCATGTTTCCTGTTGAATGAGTATCCCCTTTTTCTCTTGACTCTATTTTTGTAGCCCAGATGTGACTCTCTCCTTCCTACAGTAATGATAGGAAGCATTTTTTTTATTCTAGAGAGTCCTAAAGCTGTAGAACAGCCTACCAACAAAGGAAATGGACATGAATACAATACATACTTTCAGAGCAAAACTCTCAATCCCTACCTCGTAAATCAGGGGAAAAAAAGGGACACATGATCAAAATCAGGGAACATATCTTTGAAAAGTGTAGTACTAGTTCAAGAAGATGTTACAGTAAGTGGTTCGTGATAAGCACATATAAACAGAGGAGAGAAAGAAGTAAGTGCTTCAGCTGGGCCTTGAACCCAGGCCACCCAAAATACTGTTCCGGTTGTGCTACCTGCTGCACTACCAAGACAACTGCAAACTGGGCTGTCCCGGTGCACATTACTTTTTCTCCAATGCACAACCTGGTGCTGCACAGATAATTACATTTTCGAGTACAAAAGTGTTGTGGGTAAATTTATGGAATATGTACACACAGAGGAGAGAAAGAAGTAAGTGCCTCAGCTGGGACTTGAACCCAGCCCACCCAGAATACCATTCCAGTTGCACTACCAGCTGCACCACCAACGTAACTGGAAACTGGGCCACCCCAGAGCACTTTACTCTTCCTCTAGTACACAACCTGGTGCTGCACAGATAATGTGCTCTGGGACTGCCCAGTATCCAGTTTTCTTGACGGTGCAGCTGGTAGCACAAAAGGAATGGTATTCCAGCAGCCTGGGTTCAAGTCCCAGCTGAGGCACTTCTTTCTTTCCTTTGTTTCTATGTGTTCCATAAATATGCTTATGGCACCCTTGTGATTGAAAATATAATTATCTGTGCAGCACCAGGTTGTGCACTGGAGAAAGAGTAATGTGCTTTAGGATAGCCTAGTTTACAGTTGCCTTGGTGGCGCAGCTGGTAGCACAACCAAAACGGTATTCAGGGTGTTCTGGGTCCATGTCCCTGCTGAGGCACTTAGCTCTTCCTCTCCTCTGTTTGTATGTGTTCCATAAATATGCACACCACACTCTCGTGATTGAAATTGTAATTAACTGTGCAGCATGAGATTGTGCACTGAAGAAACAATAATGTTTTCTGGGACAGCCCAGTTTTCAGTTGCCTTGGTGGCGCAGCTGGTAGTGCAACTGGAATAGTATTCCAGGCAGCCTGTGTTCAAGTCCCAGCTGAGGCACTTCCTTCTTTCACGCCTCTGTTGAATGTTTTCCATAAATACATACACCACACTCTCAGTTTGTGATAAGGGCATTTTCTGATTACAAAACTAGACTGTAAAACTATTGTCTAGCATGATTTTATGACATAAATCTCAACTCTTCAGTGACAAAAATGCCAAATTTTGGAGCGACAGAGGAAGTCTGTAATGCAAACTTATGGACAGTTGAGAGGTACCTGTATATTTCTAGGTATAATAATCCTTGACAAATGTATTCTTACCAAGGGCATCACAGGGTAAGAAAAAAACATCAAGCATCACACTCAGACCACAGACTGATTGCCAAAGATTTAAAATTCACACATTGATTTGTGAATATATAGACATCTGATACCAATAACATGGCACCCACGGTATTAGAGTGAGTAAGGAAATCTATATAAATTAGTTCATGTTTGAGCAGCATATCGTTCATCCCAATTTATGAAGTGGGTATAGGTGACATGATGGACCTACTGTTGTTTCCTACCTGAAATTATTGCATTACTGTGAAATACTGTCTTGACCCTTCTGCTTATATTTTGAAATCTTGCATATGCCTAAATAATTTAGTATTCTTCTACAAAGGGATCTGACTCCTTCTTTCTCTATAAATAGGCAGATATGTACTGTGTGCATAATCAAAGTAAAATATAAAAGCAAGAATCAGTAATTATTCATGAAAAGGTAAAGATGCATGTGTTTTCTTGTCAGTACAACAATTTAAATATAAATATTTTTGAAAGCAAACAGTTTAAAGCATTTTACCTTTGCTTGGCCTGCCTTTGTTATAGCAGGAATACTGAACAGTTGTCCTGTGTAATACTGCACTCCACTGAACAGGATCACAGAGATGGAATCTCCTTCCTTCTCAATAACAGAAAGGATGTCTTCGGTTCTTAATGTTTCCTCACCCTCAAAGAAAAATGTGAATTTGCTTTAGAACATGGAAAACTCTTAAACCATCAAATATTCTGAAAAAAAAAAAGATTGAAGATAATAGACTTACAACAGCCTAATTAATAAGCTTGGTTTATTTTGCATCTGTTTCACTTGCCTGATCAATGTCAAAAGTTGCACTTCTAGGAATCAGTTAAGAAATTATAAAATTATAAAGGGGGGATGATATTGGGCAAAACAGGCAATGGGCTAACCTTCTTTGTGAGATAAATTCTGTTTATCACAGAAGATGCATTACAAAGGGTTAGGAATTGCAACATAACTAGTCTGGAATACTTGAACCCATTACATTTGTAATACTAATGCTAAACCTATTGTATTTTATTCATCATTGATGTTAAAGAGAAGTTCCATGGGGGCTTAAGGTTCTTTTATGAGCAGAACCTGATCAGGAAGAAGCAGCCTATATGGTTAAATTATAGCAGCACAAGTATAAATGATGACCCAGTTATGCACAAAGTACAGTCAGTATTCAAAAGCATCTACATGGATCCTTTAGATAGTTTCTTCAAAGGATTTATACTTAATTACCAAAGGTATAATATAGTGCATTCACTTCACTAGCTGAACAAAATATATGTATTGATTTTATAGCTAGAGTTCCCATTTTCCACATTAAAAAAAAGAATAAGCAGATTATCTGGGAAAGTAGGATTTAAAATCAAATTCCCACTTTAAATTGCAGCTATCCCTTTAAATTATCCCAACAACAGTCGACAGGAAAAGGGAACACTGAGATAAGTAATAAATGGTGTGCATCCATGGCTCTCATAGTGCATTTTTTGAAACCTAATTAGTGCCCTTAGTATTGGACACTAAAGAGAAATGATAAATCACCTCAGAGTTTGCCCTGAGTAAACTGGCAATTAGGAACCAAAATTAGCACTCTGCTCTTTTTATCCTGGGGCAAACTCTTAACACGTTTGTGTCCAGAAGTTGGGCTTAAAAAAGTGCAATTTATCGCAAGATACAGAGTCACTCCCTGATAAATAAAATCATTAGGTGGCCATGTCTGTTAAATACTGCAATAAACTGTTCACTAAAAAGCAACTGTCATAAAAGATACAACTTACAGAACACATAAAAGAGAAGTGACAGTCACATTCAAATGTGACTTTCTGAAGTTAGCCTTCAGTTATAAAAGAATGTTGCTGCTTTTTTTTCTAAAAAGTTAAATGAATGATTCAAAAATGGTTGCGTATTTTGAAGATGGTAATTTGGACTCTTCATAGTTGAATTTCAAGCTAGGAAAATATGAAATGTTGCTTTCTCATGCTACAAGTCACAAGTGATTCAATGTCTTCAACTTGAAGCTTTCATCTAAAAATAGGCAGATGATATCATCTACTTGAGGATTTGTAAATTACTGTTTTCATAGAATTTTGTGTTTTGTTCCATCTAAGCTGTAGTACAGTACATCATAATGCTAGAATGAAAACATCAGACTACACATAGTAAAAACCAGGGGTCAGACATTCAAAGCATTTCCACAAGCAATGTGGTTGCTCCTGTAAGTCATGAAATGCTTTGACACACAAAAAACATGCTGGTCTGGAATTTCTAGGGACATCACTAGGATTATAAATTGCTGTACAGTCTGAAATGCTTCTGAAGAATGTGCACTGTCAAAGTCTCTGTTAAAAAAAAGGTTTTTAAAGTTTGCTGGAATAATAAAAGTTGTGTGCAACTTTAAGGTTCCTTGTATATTTACTTCTATTGTATGGTCTCAATGTAGACTTCCATTAAATTAATATCTGTTTACTTATGTTCAAGATGTTATGATGATGGGATTCATAAATGGATTACTCTGATTTCCCCTGATTTCTTGTATGTATCCCCTTAGGCCACAACTGAAAGTGAGCCCTCCATGGACTCTGCTTGCCCATCTCTTAAAATATCTTTCAAATAAAATTAATTAAAAAAAAGCATGTTCAAATGTTGGGAATATCCAGTGCCAGACTATCTGCACATGCAGTTCAGTTACTCATGCAAAATCCCATCTGTCTCTGGACTTTACCTTCTGTATTTATTATAACATTTTTCTGACTTGTTTGCCAAGTATGATTTATTGTTTCACAGTTGCGATTTAATGTGAAGGTGCTCTGAACTGTGTAAGAATGCCTGAAATAAATACAACAATAATACTCTACTACAAGATATTTTTATGAAGTTTTCTTAGCAGAAATGATACCTGTCAAGAATATCTAAGTATACCATCAGTATTTACAGGATGTCTATACATTCAGGTTATATTACCGAAGAGTCTGGACAGCTTTTATGATATAAATTGGTGTGTTTATTTATATTAGCAACCAAAGTTAGTTTGCAAATGTCCTGAATTCCTGATCCTTCATCAGTTTAAACAGAACATTGATTTTATATATTAGCACCTATATATAAATTAAAGAACAGTGCAATTTATCACAACATACAGAGTCACTCCATTAATAAACAAAATCATTAGGTGGCCATGTCTGCTAGATATCGTAACAACCTGTTCACTAAAAACAACTGTCATGAAAGATACAAACACACGCACACACACATATATATATACACAGAGAGAAAAAGAGAGAGAGTATTTATGTTTATCTACATATCTATCTATCTATCTATCTATCTATCTATCTATCTATCTATCTATCTATATCTACTCTCTCTGTCTCTCTCTATATATATATATATTATTGGGGTGTGGTTGCACCCTTATATTAGGGTTCAATGGCCACTTCTACGTTAAACCCCAAATTCTGAACTTTAATAACCTTGCAACCATTATACTGAATTGCATGAATGTTTGCATGCTTATTCAGGGACCAAAGATCTCTTGATGTAGCAAGTTTCATTCCGGTCGGATGTGTGGGTGTGGAGATACTCAGTGGCAAAAAATGTGAAAATTACCACTTTTTGTGAACATTTTTTTTTACCACATTGTGGAAAAAATGGCTTGGAGTTTTGGTCTGAAATGTTTAGGATATACAATTCTTGGGTCACATAAGCACCTTTTGAAGGTTTGGTGAAACAATACTAATCTGTTCAAAAGTTATTACATTTAAAGTGTCCCATCATTTCCTCTGAGATAAGTTAGATGTGAGGCTTGAAATAGGATTCTTGCTCACTGCTGCAGAATCTTAATACACAAATGCAGAATCCTAGTTCATGCTGCCACCATCTTGTTTTCAGCTAGCAAGGCAAACAAACTTGAATTTCTTAAAAAATACTCATTTTTAGTAAACACCAACAGTTGTGTTTACCTAATCAGATCCTAGGGTCAGTTTTTGAAAGAAATGTCATGAAATGTGTTTATTTTATCCATGAAATTCTTTTTCCACAAATTACAGAAATGTTTTACTGCAAAATAAGGTCTTTTTCTGCAATTTGTGAAAAATATATTTATTTCCACAAATTTTGGAAAGGAAGCTCAATCAAGGATTTATTTTTTTTGCAATTTGCAAAAAAAATATTTTTTATATAGCTGTTTCCTTATCACTTCATAGCAAAGAAACTGTTCATAATTTGGGGCTCACACAGAGATGCCTTTTGCTGGTTTGGTGAAAATATAGTACTTTCACATGGAGTTATGCAGAATTAAATTTAGCATAATTTCCCATAGGATATCATTGTAATGGAAGGTGTAGACAGTTATTTCTTTGTCACTGCATTGTGAACAGTTTGTAATTTTGTTGTGAAATTTACAGTGTACAAACAGCATGCCCCACCAATGTGCTTTTTGCTATTTTGTGAAACTATATTAATTTGGTGTTGAGTTACACAGGTTTTTCACTTCCCTGTGTTTTCTATAGGACAGCCTTGAAATTGCAGGTGTTTCTTTTGGGTCTGCATACTACAGCACTGGAGTGTAGGGTCCTACACTATGTCAAATATGATGCATGGATTGGAGTGCAGGGCCCAGGGGGCCCTGTACTCCCACAAGCAAATAAACCTTCAATTATACTTTCTCAAAAAGCAAAAAAAAAGCCTCCGAAAAAAATGAAAAAAACTTCATTAATACACCATTAGGGTTCCCTACGATTATACCTTTTCAAAAAGTAGGGAAATTCTCTGCAAAAAAACATTGTTAATGGACCATAAGGGTTCCAGCATCAGAAGTAGGGAAATGCTATTGTGACACAAATCCCTCACCAGGGCTTTCAGATTCACCACCACCACCATGGGTTTTTACCAACAGGATCCAGGCAACCTGTTTTTTACTTCCTCCTTTGCACAAGGTCAAGAAGGTCAACACAATAACTGTGGGTAAAGTGCCCCTTTGGAGATGGACTGCAAACAGAGTCCAGGAGAAATAGTAGAATTACCCTTCTAAATAAAATAAGCAGTCATTGACACTATAAAAATAGAAGTTTTACTAAAAGACTACAAGTATTTACAACAGGATTTACTGTATGTACAGTCAGACAAGAAGATTGCAGTTTACTAGAAATTAAAATTAATGGAAGTTATAAAAGACAGGTTGCAAATAGAAGAATCTGAGCTCTTCTCACTTTAAAACCTATGTCTTTACCTGCTGCTGTCTAAAGAAAACACTGTTCCCTAAGCTAGCTTCCTTATCAGACTTCTAGCTGCAAGGCTCTGGCATTTTCAGATGTCCCAAGTCCAAAAGAAAAAGCCTTCCTTCAGCCCCTCAATACATTTCTCATTCACTGTGGGGAAGGGTCTCACTCACTTTGAGTGACAGCTCCATGTTTTCCCATTCCTGTATGTGTGTGTGTGTGTGTGTGTGAATGTGTGTGTCCACCCTTCAGCATCCCCTTGCTAACATTATGACATGTACCTGGGTCCTTTGTTCAACGTGGGAAAATCTCCAGGAAGGACTTCCCTCTGGGGGGTATTGCTTTATTGCCTCCTCCCTAGCCTTCCTGTTAGCTTTCCCACAAGAACATCGAGTCCCACCACCCTGGCTGACATAAGCTGTCATATGCTACTTCATCATGAGATCTTAGCCATATTTATCTGAAGTAGATGTTTATTCAGAAAAGAATAAATCAATCAAAAGAATACATGGTTCTGGTCCCCTTTCCAGTCACGTCTCCCCCTCAAGAAATGAAGGTATGTCTCTTTTGGGCAACCCCCAAGAGACACTGCTGTTCATATAGGGCCTGGGGAGTGCCTAAAAGGAATATGTCATGCCCTTAGCCCTGCCTTGACAGTCCATCTGCATTAGCATTCTGTGCCCCACTTTGGTGCTGACTGAGCATATTATATAACTGTAGTACCAAACTCCAGCACAATAGCTTTGTGTTTTGCCCACTAGTCCTATGGAGCCATGTCAAGGGGTTATGATCTGTGACCACAGTGAACACTGTCCTGTACAGATGTGGCTGCAGCTTCTGAAGGGCTCACACTATCCCCAAGCATTCCCTCTCCTCTGTGACATATGACTCTTCCTTGGGCAGAAGCTTCCAGCTCAGATACACTATGGGGTGCTCCTCCACCTGCAGTGTAACCTGGCTCAGGATGGCACACAGCCCATGGTCTGAGGCATCCACATGTACTATGAACTTTAAGTCATAACTGGGGCTAGCAAGCACGGGTGACCCACATAATGCCTCCTTTAACCATCAGAAGGCAGGCTCAAAGGTCTCTGTCCAGAGAACTTTTTCATGCATTCTCTTTTTTGGTCAGGTCTGTCACAGGTTTGGTCACATGACTGAAGTGAGGGACAAGCCTCTTGTAGTACCTGGCTGTTCCCAGAAATACCCTTGCCTGTTTCTTTGTGGCAGGGGTAGGCCAGGTCTGGATGGCATCAACCTTCGCTAGCTCTGGCCAGATTTATCCACTGTCCACCCAGTATCCAAGATAGGACACTTCAGCCATGCCTAGTTGACATTTTTCCACCTTAACTGTCATCCCTGTGGCCTTCAGTCTGCAGAACACCTCCCTCATGTGCCTGACATGATCCTGTCATGTCTAGCTGTAAATGGCGATGTCATTCATGTTAGTCAGTGCATATTCACCTGCCCCAGCCAGGATGCAATCCACAAACCTCTGGAAGGTTGCGTACGCATTCTTCATCCCAAATGGCATCACTCTGAATTCAAATAAGCCATAAGGGGGTAATGAAAGCAGACCTCTCCATGGCTGCAGGGGTTAATGGCACCTGCCAGTGGCCCTTCATCAGGTCTATCATGGTCGGAACCAGGCTCCCCTCAGCCATTCCAAGGTCTCTTCTGTTCTGGGCATGGGGCAGGCATCAGACTCCATACAGCTGCTAAGCCTTGGGTAGTTGACACAGAATCATGTGATACTGTCCTTCTTGAGGATCAGGACCACAGGCATAGTGCAGGGGCTACTGGACTCCCAAATCACTCCAAAGGTAAGCATCTTCTGAGTTCCTCTAGCATGGTCTTCTTAAGCCCCTCAGGTACCCTGTAGTGGGACTGCCTCAGTGGAACGTGGGCCCCAGTGTCCATGTGGTGTTCAGCCATTGTGGGGTACCTGGGCTTTCCTGTGAACATATCCCCAAATTCTCACAGAACTCCCCTCATTTCCTTGGCCTGGGCCAGTATCAGCTGCCCTGAAAGGGTGAGGTTATTCACTGAGGAGCTCTTCCAGGCTTCCATGAGGAGGTCCATCAGGGAATCAGCCTTGTTTCCCTCCTCTGGCACTCTACACATAGTGAGGATCATTTCCTCCTTATAATAGTAGGGCTTTATCATGTTCACATGATATACCCTCTGCCTGCACCTTCTGTCAGGCAGCCCTACTACATAGTTACCATCACTCATTTTCCTGATTATGGAGAATAGGCTCACCCATGCTGCCTGCAGTTTATTGTGTTGAACTAGGACAAGTACCGTCACTTGCTGTCTGACTTTGTACTCCTGGGCTCTGACCACATGGTCTTACTAGGCCTTCTGTTGCTGTTGTACAGTGGCTAAGTGCTCCTGGGTGAGCCCCATGAGCTCCTTAAGCCTGGCCCTGAAATTTATGATGTACTCCACAACAGACACCTCTTGGGGGGCATGGTTACCTTCCCATTCATCCCTGACTAAATCTTGGGCCCCCCTCACCCTGTGACCAAACAGGAGCTCGAAGGGTGAGAACCCTGCGGACTCCTGTGGGACTTCCCTGTATGCAAACAGGAGGTGGGGCAAATATTTGTCCCACTCCCTTTTGTGCTGGTTAGCAAATGCTGAGCATAGTTTTAGGGGACCCACTGAGCCGCTCAACCAGGCCATTTGTCTCGGGGTGATAGGGTGAAGCATAGAGCTGTTTCACCCCACACTTCTACCACAAACTGGTCATTAAGGACAACGTAAAATTTGTCCCCTGGTCTGACAAAATCTCCTGGGGAAATCCCACTCAACTAAAGATTCCCAGGTGCTCATGAGCCACCTTTTCCACCTCAATGGAGGATATGACCACTGCCTCTGGGTACCTAGTTGTTTAATCCATGACAACCAGTATGTATCATTTGCCTATTCAACTTGCAGTACTTAGAGACCACACTATGTCCATGGCTACCCTCTTAAAGGGTTACTTGATCACAGCAGGGGCACAAAAACTGCCTTAGCCTTGTCCCTGACCTTTCTAACCCACTGGAAAGGTAGACAATTCTGGCAGTAATTTGCCATGTTTGTGTACATGCTTGGACAAAAGAAATTGTTGGCAAGATGCTTTTTTGTGCAGATAATATCCAGGTAGCATGAAAAAGAGATGTCATGGGCCAGGGCCATAAACTGTTTTTGGTAGTCTGGGGGATTACCAGCTGCTGGAGTACCACTTCCTCTGGCTCCTTTTGTGGTGTACACTCCCTGTACAACAGCCCATTTTCCCAATAAAATGACTTTTTATTCCCTTGAGAGGCCTCAGAACTATCTGGTATATCTCTCAGTTTTTGGAGGGTAGGTTCAGCTCACTGTGCCATGCCCAGCTCCTTCTGTCTGACCCTTCCTAGTTTCCCTTCAGGAGGAAAGCTGCCTCTGGTCACAACCTCCTCTGCTTGCAGCTGAGGCTCAGAGCTGCTACTCCTAGCTAGCCCTTCACCCACTCTAGCCACTTCCTCAGCTGCTGAGGAATGGATCTGCACAGGCTGTGTCACCCCCTCCTCCCCTTCAGAAGCTTGCTCTTTTTCCTGGCTATAGGTAGTAACACATACTAGGTTTTCCCTGTGGTCAAAATCATTCCTCTTGATCACATCCACAGGGAAATCAAATACGACTCCCACCTCCTGTACCCCATGGCCACCCTCCCAGCTCAGGAAGACCTGTGCCATTGTCACTTGGACCACTGAATCCATGGCTCCCTGAATCTTGGAGAACTGCCCTGGCAGAATCTGCTCTGCCTGGATCAGATCCTGCCTTACCATGGAGATGGAGACACCTGTGTTCCTCATTCCCTGTGTTACTGTCTCACTGACTAGAATAGGGTGCATATTCTAATGAAACCCCATCCCGTGCACTGTCACTTGCCAACTGCACCCATACCCAACCCAACCCTTGCACCATCTGATCATGGCGCTTCTCCCCCTAAGGTCCCCTCTTACATGTACACATGATATCAGCACCTTACCCACCACACAGTCTCCTCACACATGTGCCTCTCCTTCATTCCAATGTGCTATAAAAGTGCACAGACAACCTCTGGCAGTGCCCAGATGGGCTGCTATATTTTTATAGCTCCTAGTGCCTATGTTCTGCTTTGTATTATTTGACCTGTTGAATGTTAACTTTTGCTCACTCTGTATTGCTGAAATGGTACAGTACAAGTTACATTAAACTGTTCCCTCAACTCACTGGTGTAGCATTGTTCAATGAGTTTCCTAATCTGTGCAGTGCTTAATTCAATGAATTATTAAAAGTTTAGTATTGGTCTGCAACTAGCTGTTAGGACTATAAGCTTTATTTTCAGCTGAGTGCTCATGCGTTTCATTTCAGAAGGCAGACTAAACAACTCTTAAGGAATGCTGTGATTTTTACAAACAATGCTCTTAAGGAATGCTGTGATATTTATAAACAATGCCATGAAAATGCATCGAAAAAAATATTCACCTTCAGCTTGCCCCCGTCGGACTACTCCCCATTATCAGTGCAGCCCCCATCAGATGCAATACAAGACTCACAGCACACCCATCTTTCCTGGTTCCCCCCTGTAGAACAGCACTAGGGCAAAGATCCTTCCGGTACCGTGCTCCTCTCTGGCTCATCTCACTACCCTCTCCTCTCTCCCAGTCCCATAGCATCTCACTATTCAAATCAGGCCTTAAAACCCAACTCAAGGAGAGTGCTAAATGTGATTGTGGCTATATCTGCCCACTCTCCTAACTCCCTAATCCTCCACTTCTCCTGACTCAGGGTCTACCTAGACCCTACATAATGGCATCCTGCAAACCCCTGCCTAGGAACCCCAGGAATGCTACCGAATTACCTCTCCTGCTGATTAAGGTTCATGCCTAATTACCTCACCTGCTAAATAAGTTTCTAGCCTGGACTGCTCTATCAGTACTGTAACTTTTAATACTGCCTGTCAATGTTAGTCCTTACTGTACTCTGTTTTACCCTCCACCCCCTGTAACTGACGTGGAGACTCTGCAAACATTGCTGTGTCAGTACTGAAACTGTAAATACTGCCTGTAACCTGACGTGGAGCCTTTGCAAAAGAGTCTATGACTCAAAGGATTGTAATTTCGATCTTACTCAATAAATAAACTAAAAAACAGCTACTGCCATATCACTAAACAGGTACAAGTGAGTTGAACTGGCAGTGAAGAATGATTGGAAAAGAATTAAAAGCTTCAACAATTCAAGCTGCCACTGCAGTAGAATCACAAAAAAAATGCTACACCAGTGAGTTGATGGAATAGTTTAATGTGACTTGCACTGTACTTATGTTACTCATTCTATTTTGTTGCATCATTGAATCAATATTTTCCAGCCTTTGTTAATCAGTTTTTAATACTGTCTTTGACATGGTGTAAAGAAATTATTATTCTGATGAGGAACCTTTTTAAATGAGCATTTCTGCTCAAAGGTGTATTTCCAAACTTTGAAATAAATAAATAAATAAATGCTTGCTGGAGTCAGATGGTACTACAGTACAGTGCAGTACAGTACAGTACAAGTCACATTAAATTGTTCCTCCAGCTCACTGCTGTAGCATTTTGTTTGTGTGCAGACAATGCAGTGGTAAGCCTAATTGCTTACAGTAAAAAACTCAGTTTCAACCATTCATCAACTCACATGCAATTCTTTCTCAACCACTGACAAATTCACTTTAGTTCTCTCCCAATGTTTATTCAGTGCATTTTCAAATGCAATTTAAATGCAGTAGTGTACTCTTCCCCTGGATTTTTTCTCAGGTGCATTACTTTGCACTTCTTTGCATTAAATCTAAGCTGCCATACTTTTGACCATTCCTCCAACCATGCCAAGTCCCTTCTCATCCTTTCCACCCCCCCCCCCGTGTATATCAACCCTGTTGCAAATCTTTGTGTCATCTGCAAAGAGGCATACTTTTCCTTCCAGTCCATCCACAATGTCACTGATAAAGACATTAAAAAGGACTGGACCCAATACTAAACCCTGTGGTACCCCACTAGTAATCCCCCTTTCTTTGGAGTGGACTCTATTTACTATTACCCTCTGTGTCCTGTTGTCCAGCCAATGTTTTACCCAGGCTACCACCATGGGACTCACTCCCAGGTTGGCTAATTTGTTTATTAATCTTTTGTGTGGGACTGTGTCAAATGCCTTTCTAAAGTCCAGGTAGGCCATGTCCAAAGCCCTTCCCTGGTCATAGGATAGATGCCCCACTTTCTGGCATATCCAGCATTCCTTTGCCCCCGGCTCCTTGTTCCCTTTAGATCCGGTGGGTTCTGTTTTGGGCTTGGGTGCAGGCTGGTTTCCTTTAGACTGCTCTCCCTGGGTCTCCTTAAAACCATGTGCTGCCCCACTTCCATAGTTCTTATGCTGTGAATGTGGTCTACTGCCCACATACAAATCAACACTTTCTGCTGCCTCCTTTGCGGAGTTGCATGCCTGTTCCAGAAGCCAAATATGCAGGTCATCATGTATAATTTTAAGAAACTGTTAAACTGTTCCCTTTCAATTAAATCTTTAATTTGCTCTACAGTCCTAGCCTTAGCCCCATTTATTCAATGGTCTAAATAAGCACACATCAGGACATGCAGTTCTACATAACTGTCTCCTGGGCCCTTTTCTTAATTCACTAAGTTTCTGTCTATATGCCTCAGGAGTCCATTCAAAATGTTTTAATAACATTATTTTAACTTTATCATAGTCCATGCAATCATTATCATCCATAAATATCTGGGAGTAATGGTGGACTGTAAACTAGATTTTAAAGAACTTATAAAGACCATTGTTAAAAAGACTAACCAAAAATTAGGTGCCCTTAGAAGGACGTCAATTTGTTTAAAAGAAACTATAAACAATACAGTTAGCCATATGATAATCCCAGTAGTTGAGTATGTTTCAGTATTGTATAGAAATGCTAATAAAACAAAATTGAATAAAATAAACCGACTGTATTATAAATTAGACAGATTTGTTACAAGAAGCACATGTGGTATACACCACTGCAAACTTTGTCATCAATTAAACTGGCTTCACCCAGATGAAAAGCAGAATTACATTTGGTTACAATGGAGCCATGAAATAATTTACCCTCAAAGTAATGGTCTGATTAATAGTAACTGACATTTTACCTCCAGAGTAGACAGGGGATACAATTTAAAATTGAATAGCTTGAATGTTCAAACAGAACTCACAATAGGTTTGATGATACAATGCTTCTGTCTTCTATAGCTAGAACTTGGAATAGGTTGCCAGACACACTGAAAAATATAATTTCTCTTAATCTAGTTCTACAGGAATTAAAAAAGTATTTGCAACATACTTGTGATTGTTTTGGATAGAGTAATGCATTTTAATGTGAACTGTGTTGTACGAAAGTGATAAATTATGTAATTATATGGGAGTTTGGTTATGATTTTGTACAGGATAATTATTGAAAATATGGTCTTACCCTAACAATATACTGCCTTTAAAAAAATAAACATTCATTCATTCATCTGAGCAAATGCATGTAAAGCATGGCAAGTAAGCAATGGGGTCAGGTGGAACATTCAAGAAGCCTTGTCTAATTTAAATTGCCCACAAACCCTTTCAAATGATTTTAAAAACAAATCCTGATCATCTCCCTCCCAGTATTGTGGGAATATTTTAGAATTAATCATGGCTTCATGGGTTGAACCCCCTTTGCCATTACTCATGGTTTGCCATGGTATTTGCTGGTACAGTTTTTACATCTCAATCTCGTGCTGTTGTTCTCTCTCCCTCTCTCTCTCTCTCAGTCCGCGTGGTCTCTCTCTCTCGCATAAGGATCTCATGCTGGTGAATCTTCTCCCTTTCCTCTCGCATAAGGATTTCATGCTGGCGAATCTTTTCTCTTTCCTCTACCTCAAGCTTTATTTTATCCTTTTCAGCTTCAGCCTTGTCCTCTGCGGTTTGGCATCCTGCAGCAAAAGCTCTGCCTTCAGGATCTCAAGCTGAGGTTGATTGGGCAGCACTGCTTCACCAGCTTGTGCCACAAAGTGCTCCCTTGCTCAGTCACTGTGACCTCAGTCTCACTACCTGGGTCACTATACTCAGAGACCACCTGCTGATCATGTATTGCGCCATGCCCATTTGAGACCGTCTGCCCCTCCTGCAGCTGGTCATTTGCCAATAGGGCTTCCATGGGTGCACTCTTTGTCATGCCCTCATAGACAACCCCACTCTCCGTGCACAGCTCTTGTAGCTCCTGTACATGTAATTTGACATAGCCTGAGGAGCTCTTATTCTCTAGGTATGGTACACTAAACTGTATAGAAGTAAAAAAAAAAACAGTAGTAAACAATGCTATCTTTGAAATCCTGTTTCATGACTGTTAAGGTATATTTTTGCTGGCACTCCAGCACCAGTGTGCAATCTCTCTCTCAGAGGTCCTGCCTCACAGGAGAGCACACTGTATACCGCTCTGCACTGCACTGGTACTAGTTGCCACACTGATCCCACCACTCTGCCAACCAATGTGACACAAATTCCTCACCAGGGACTTCAAGTTCACCACCACCACCACCACCATGGGTGTTTACCAACAGGACACAGGGAACCTGTTTTTTTACCTCCACCTTTGCACAAGGTCAATATAGTCAACATAATAACTGTGGGTAGAGTGCCCCTTCAGAAACTGCAAACAAAGTACAGAAGAAATAGAATAACCTTTCAAATAAAACAAGCAGTCACTGATTCCATAAAAACAGAAGCTTTACTAAAATACTGTAGGTATTTACAACAGGATTTACTGTATGTACAGTCAGACAGATGGATTACAGCTCACTAGAAATTAAAATCAATAGAAGTTATAAAAGATAGGTTGCAAATAGAAGAATCTGAACTATTCTCACTTTAAACCCTATGTATTTACTTGCTGCTGTCTGAAGATAACACTGTACCCTAAACTGTCTTTCTTACCAGACTTCTAGCTGCAGGACTCTGGCATTTTCAGATGTTCCAAGTCCAAGAGAAATAGCCTTCTTACAGCCCCTCAATATCTTTCTCATTTACTGTGGGGAAGGGTCTCACTCACTTTGAGTGATGCTTTCATGCTGCCCCAGCACTCTTTGAGAGAGACAGAGAGAGAGAGAGAGACTGTGCGTGTGTGTGTGTGTGTGTCTCCACCCTTTATCAATAATTTATTTATTATTCTTTTTAAACCTAAATTACTTATAGAAATTAATACTGCATCATCTGCAAATGCCTGATATAGGCAAGATGTTATGCCTATCTTTGGCATATGATGCTCTGGATTGTATTGAATTCAGTATGGTTTGGAAATATGAATAAAACAAAAGCGGCGAAAGGGTACAACCGTGTTTGACTCCTATGTTGGATGCAAACAACTCTGTGAGGGTTCCAGCATTGGAGTATCTGATGCTTGTGTAATTATTATAATACAGGGTTTTAATAATACTTAATAATGTATTATCGATTCCTAGGCCCCTCCAATCTTTCCCATAGTTTAACTCGATTAACTCTGTCAAATGCTGTCTTCAGGTCAATGAACAGACTATATAATTTCTGTCCTTTAACCTTTTTATATTTATGGATAAGATGCACCATTGTATAACATTGGTCTATTGTTGACCTTCCTGATTGGAAACCTGCCTGGGCTGTATTGATAATTTTGTTTTCTTCTACCCATTGACTTAATCGCTTAATTATTTTAGTAACCAATTTTTCCATGCTGTCTAAAAGGCTAATAGGTCTGTAACATTCTGGTTTAGTCTTATCTCCTTTCTTGAATAGAGGGACTATAATGTTTAGCTTCCAACTAAGTGGAATTATTTTATGTCTCCAAACCAAATTGAATAACATTTCCAAGAATGGGGTCCACTGCCCTATCATGGAACTTATTACATCAATTGGAATCCCATCGGGTCCTGGGGCTTTATGTCTTTTTGATGTTTTTATTACCTTCTCTATTTCAATGGGTGTAACTGGACTGAATTTAATATTTTCTTCATTTTCCATGCCTTTCACATTTATTGCCTTTATGTACTCTTGATCTTCCAAAAAGAACAACTTCCTATAGTATCTAATCCAATCCCCCGGCTCGATAAAAGCACCCACCACTCCCCTCTAATGTTTCGTACCTTTATTTACCACATTCTAAAATATCTTTGTTTCATTCTTTTTGTCCACCTATTCAAGTTCTGACCATAATTTCACTTTGTACTTCTTCTTGTTCTATTTTAATACTGTATTATACTGTTTCCTTAATCCATTCATTTCCTTATTTAATTTTCAATTGTCATTTATATTACCCTTAATTTTTCTTAACTGCCTATTTAGATTTTTTTTCAGCTAATCTACAATCCTTTTAAACCAAGGCTGGCTTTCTCTTTTTCTATCTTACCTTCTTTTGTTATAATAGTTCTTATGTTAACCAATATGGTATTAAATCTTATTAATAGATTTGCATTCATGTCCCTAGAAATATCCTTTAAACTTTCTGTTATGCCTCTATTTTCCATAGTTAGTAGCAAATTCCCATTTTCTACTGTTTCCCACCCTATACAATTCCTTTTAATTACTGTCAATTGATCTCCTACAATGTCCAACATTAAGGGATATTCTCCATCCCTCCTCATTTGAAGTTCCAACATTGCATGTTGACTTTCAAGGGTTGGTCTCACTACTAATTTCTTACAATTTTTCAGTGCATTAAGACTGACATAAATGTAATCTATCACTGAGGATCCTCTTCCACCTTCATATGTATAATTTCCTGGTATATCTCCAGATATGTGCCCATTTAATACCAGGAGTTTTGTATGTCTTATCACTTTATGTAACTCTACCCCTTTATTATTTGATATCAAATCTCTTGATTGTCTCTTGTCTTTTAGGAAACTTGTAGTTAGCTGACCCATGAGATTTAAATGGTCCTCAGTAACACCTTGCAGATTGCCCATTCTTGCATTTAGATCTCCAACAAGAATAATATTTCCATTTGGCAATTCCATTTGTATTTTTTTGAGCTCATATTTGAGCATTTGCAACCAACCATAAACATTAATAAGTACTGTATCTTCCATCTCCTCTCCTTTAAAGCGCACTGTTATAAAACTTTTACAATTTGTACATATCTCTTTAGTTTTTACATTACTTTTTAATTTACAAAAAGTAGCTATTACTCCTATATTCCTACCAAACTTTTTTCTCTGCTTGTTTCACATAAGATATATATACATCCAAATAATTTGCTGCAATCCTCCACGTCTCTTGTAAACATATATAATCATATTTGTTTATCTCTCCATGTCTGTTTCTACCAATTTATCATTGAAACCTGATAGGTTCCATGAAGGCATATCAATATTTCTTCCTTTAGCCTGATCTTTATTGACTCCTGAAACTACTGTTACTTCCTTAACAACTTCATGTGGCTTTTTCTTTCCTTGCTTTAAATCCCACTGTCAAAAATCAGTATCAGTCAATACCTCAACTATGTTAGCTATATGTAAGCAATAATACCCAACAGGGTGGGCATTATTGAGAAATATCGGACCGCCCAAGGGTGTAATGAGGCCCAACACCGCAGGCGGAGGGCCTTATAGCCCCTGGAAGGTCCGGTATTTCCAATAATGCCCCGGAGGGTATTATTGCACTTAGAAAATGACTATGTTAGTAAGTTTTAAAAAAGTGCTAAAAAGAGAGAGGAAATGAGCACAAAAAATTTATAATTAGTAGAAAAAAAAACTTTATTGAAAACGTAGTCCATATTTTTTAAGGCTGTTACAGCTTCTGTTGCTCCTCCCTACAAAGCCATTCTGATGGATTGAGTCCCCCCCCATACTCACAAACACATCCAGGTGAACAGGAAATTTATCGTGTAGACAAAATCCCCCAGCAGACTCTGGGCATCTTTTTTAAGTTGTCCCCCAATTTTGCAATATCTTTTTTTGTTTATATTTGGTTGTGGTTAGAAGTTGCATCTAGTAAGCGTGCGACCCTGTGTGACCTCAAAGAAAAGCGGATAGTGTCGCTGGCATGAAGAACAGCCCCTAGGTAAATAATGTGTTTATTTTAAATCAGTGGACTGATTAACTGTAGGGGCATCGTTCTGAGAGGGAGTTCAACTGTGATTTGAAAAGTATGCTTCTAGTAAGAAGCTGTGAGAGTGACTTTGCTTTACTTTCTGTTCAGTGCGGTACTGTGGGCCTGCAGTCAGGAGATGTAGGTGTGAGAAAAAAATATTTTGTCTGTTTTCCTGACCTTGAAGAACTGCAGTGTTTCTTTTCTTTTCATTCAGAACCAGCTGTAGTAAAGATGCAGAGGTAGCAGTGTTGGGGGGGGGGTTGTTGACCAGTAGCTCTCACTAAGCGAGAGAAAAACATGGCGGCGATTTCAAATTTCATCGAGTGCTTTCAACCAATAACAAAGCAGTCTGGGCAGCTCAGTACAAGGGTATGTGGTGAGGTACGGCTTGTACTTACTTTTTTGCTGGGCATCTATTGAAAAATAAATGCCTAGCTTGGAGCTCATGTCAGCCAATCAGGATTGAGAATTTATTCCTGTCATTTTCTAACAATCATTAATTTCCATTCCTTGCTCTGGTGTCCCATCTGGCATTCTAAAGTTTCATATATATATATATATATATATATATATATATATATATATGAATACCCAATCCATCAGAGCTGATTGTTTTTGAAGTAATGAATCAATCAATTTTCCCCTCTTCACCTTTAACATAATTTGACCATCAAATTCATACCATTTTGCTTGTACAATATTGGTGGTACAGATCTGGGCGTTTAATAGTGCCCTAAGTGTAATGGCCAATTTTTCTTTAATGTTCCTTCTGTTCTCAAGATGTAATTGGGTTAAACCAGATATTAATAACTTAATATCACCCATTTTATCCTGGGATGCAAAACATTCTTGGAATAAATCACCTAGTGTTGTTATTTCCCCAGTTTGGACTCCTAATTTTGTTAGCTCTTTTTGGATATTGTGGATTGCTTTGAGTATATAGTATTGGTTTGCTACTATCAATACCAATTCAAACTCATTAATTGGCCTAATTATACTTCCATATTCTGTCAAGTTTTTGCACCCAGCTAATGTCATATTTATTAAATTTGTAGTCATTCGAGAAATATTTAATTCAGTCTCATCTGGAATACATGCCATTCCATACAAAGGCAAAACAAAATCTGTAGATAACGTTTTTGTCAAAAAGTTCTTATATCTCTTTTGTCCTCCTAAATCATTTCCTTCTATTCTCCCTTCATTCACACTCCCATTCCCTTCGCTGTTTGCTACTTTGCCTAATGGCTCTTGCTTGCTGTCATATAAGGTTTTTATTTTAATACTTTCTGATGATCCTAGATACTTATTCAGTTCTTTGCCCTTATTCAAATGAGGCTCTTTTATTCTTTGTTTAACACCTACCCCTTTCTTGCAGTTCTCTTATTTACCTTATTCATACCCTTATTTCCTTTATTTTTAGAACTTTTATATTTCTTTGACAAATGTACTTTCTTTTCTTCTACCTTATGCTTGGATCCCTTTTTATTTTCTGTATTTTCTATGTTCTGTTTTTTGCTTTTATTAATATCTACTCTGGACCTCTCAACCTTTCCAGATCCAATAGTTGGACTTTCTTTACTTGACAGAACTTCCATAACAAAGCTATTCTGTCTGCCTACTTTCTATTGTCTTGCTCTGTGGAACTGCTTCACCACCTTGTAAAGTTACAATATCACCTTGTTTCTTTTCACCCTTTTGTCCCTGCTGTTCTCCTTTTTCCCAAAGCCTCGATAATTTTTTTCTAAACTTTAGACAAATACTCTCATTCCAAATTGACTTATCTGGTAGCATAAAACATTCCATAGAGTCTTCACATATGGTATTATTAGAACACCTATTTATTTCCTTATCCTTCTCTTCGTCTTCATCTGCTGACAATAGAACCTGTACAATCTGCTCCATCTGATTAGAGTTATATGTAGAATCCAGGCTAAGTAAATCTAATTTGGGTGAATTTCACATACTTGTCTCCATTTTTTTATTAAAAAAAACACCCATTCTCATTTGATTATCTATACCTACACCTTTTAAAAAGGATAAATCCTTTTTGAGTTCCATTATTTGCCAGTATAAAAATATATCTGCATCTATGGGATCCCTTAAAATTCTTACTACCTCTTTAGTTAGTCCTTTACTTATCAGGGTTAACCGGGCTTCTGGAACTCATTGTCCATGAATAGCTATCTTCTCCATAGGGTCCCCTATGTTTTCCATCCCTTTCCTTACTATTGTCTATATCTGCTTGGGAAATGTTCTCTATCTCATTTACATTACTAAGATCTTCCCTTATTGACTTTCTCATACTTCTAACTGTTCTACTGAGAATTTGTAAATTACTAATTGTTTTTGAGATGTTAACATTATTAACTTTCTCTGATCTATCATTCTCATTTCCCACTATATACTTTCCTGTACTTACTACAGTTTGATTTTGATTTTGGGTTCCATTGCAAGCTGAACATTTTCCACTATAGTCATTAGGTGAAGGAAATGTGAACTCTGTTTGAGGCTCCATAAATGGCATCTTTGCTATAGCTCCCATTTTTGTTTTTGTTAAAAATTTTGTAATGCCTCCATTTGGTGTGTATGTGTATAACATTTCCTTGTTTTCAATTAATTCCACTATGCGTTTATCTCTTAAGGTCTCCTACATTACTTTAGCTTGTTTCTTTGGTTTTAACATGGTCTTTTTTACAGATAAGCCTCTCGACTTAACCACTTTTCCTTCTCCTATCACATCCATTTCAGTTTTAATCATTATCTTAGTCATAGGTCTTCCACTTCTTGTGGCTACTGGCATAAAAATAATTGATTAATTAATCAATCGGGTTTTGTCAAATTCAATTTACAACCCAACCAAGAACAATCTGACAATCATACAATCAAACAGTCTAGCAATCAGGGCACTTCAATTAGATATTATATATGTGTGTGTATATATATACATATTTTTTTTTTCAAATCAGGAATATAGCAGCAATCAATGCTCAATGAGTTCTAAAATATTACAGGTCTCTATCGGTAGCAATTGTCAACACTTTTAAACCATAAACATAGATGTCTCCAGGCATAATATATTACTAAAAGGAGCAACTAAACTCCTCAATTAAAAATCCTATGATTTAGTAGACTTCCTAAGTATGCACTTGTCAATTTGAGCTGCTACAATACTATACAAGAAAAGACAGAATGTTTAGTGTGAATATGCATTAAAATCAATCAATAGCCTCACATTTCCAAAAACCCTAAAAAATCTAGAAGAAAGTGCTAATACCGGGAATACTAAAGCCCCTTCTAATAATATATTTTTGCAGTGTCCTTGGTATATTTTGGTATATCTTAATGATACCCTTGTTCCCTGACTGGCAGTCCACTCTTATATTATTCCAATTTAAATACAAATTCAGGCCATCATCAGCTTCCCTTGTAGTATTCAAGTCAATTCTTAGGTTGGGACCTTCTTGATTCAATCTGATGCTTTTCCACTCTATTTCTGCTTTTAAAGAAAAATGAGCAACCACAGATAAAAGTTCCTCAGTACACTGTTACATAATAAAAGACAAATAAAAGCACCTAATAACTCACTTACTTCGAAATTACTATTAGAAGCACTATGGGTACCAGTAAAATTAACAAATACAAATAACTCCACAGATTTGATTTAGTAATATTTTACAGCAGATCTTTACTTATGGCAGCAGCTCAAGGTCCAAATACCAGGTGTCCTAGTTATAATCAGAACACAGTCCGATTCCCGAATTTGGGGTACCTCCAAGACTCGCTCCACTCTTGCTCCTCACACAGTACTCCACTAGTATCACTACCGAGGGGAGAAACACTCAATTACCTATGATAGATATCAGAGATATAATTCAAAACTGTACGCCCCCCTCAAATTCATATACTGGATGCAATTTGATACTTATACTGGTATCTGCCTAGTCTGCCCTTTTGCTATCCCTCCTTAGTCAGGGAATTCATAAATTAAAATCCAGCTGACTGCTACAACCAGTATGAAAAACAAGCGGAACACTAACACACTTGTATTGAAAAGCAGAACAATACATCTAAATCACTCGCTGGATCGAGATATTTAAAACCAAAATAGAAGTAAGCACCAGAGCAGGTCACCTTAATTTACCCCAGGGATCTGAATTACTAAAAATTGGACCAGATATTCATATTATCTGCTTCAAATTTAGAATGCCAAAAGCACAGTAACGAAGCTCAGTAGTAGGATGCCAGAACACCAGAGCGCCAACACATGAGTACTAAATTCCTGAGGAACTGTCACGTGGTACTCCCCAGTGCAAAATTATCTAAACATTAAACCTGGTAACAATATAATCTAATAATAAAAAGGTACCTTTACTATCATTAATTTAGCATTGAGTATCAATAGCTCATATTAATTCTTGAGGGAGATTAAAATCAATAACTTGTTCCATCAGTACCAACTAGCAGACTTAATTTATTTCCTTTAGTTATTAAATGCCAGAATATTGTGGCCTAGTATAAGGTCTGTCAGAGGGAAAACTAGGAAACTAAGGTTAGTTTTAATTCAGTTTGGTTCAATTCAGTTCATAGAATTCACACAAGATACACAAAGTGCAGTGAAGGCAGCAATTCTTTTTCCTTCACCTTGCCTGGATCAGAAACTGCAACAAATATAAGCAGTTAAAATTCTCAAAGAGCACCTTGTTTCTCCACTTATTTCCTTGCTTCCTTGACCCCCAGATGTTGCGCCGTTTCTTTTCTTGTGCACTCTAGCTTTCTCCAGCTTTCTCTGTCTCAGTCTCTCTGTCTTAGTCTCTCTCTCTTTTGCCAGTACCGACCCCAGTTCAAACACTGTAGCTCAATCCTTGCTTGTGGACTGCACCTTGAGAAGATCCCCACTCGGTTCCCCTTGGGGCTTTTCCAGTTGTTCTCCTTCAGGGCAGTTCCTCCACCACAGGACTCCAAACATGTGGGGAAACAAACGGACAGGGGGTCCAGAGATACAGATAGAAACTGGCCACACAAGACATCCTGGAAAGAACCTAGAATTTCAAAGATAGTGGCAACGGTGGCATACCATTTCTAATTCTTGACCTGAGCTTTTCTAGGTTCCTGCTAGTGAGCAAACTCCTCTCAACTCTCCAGCATGCAGCAGCATCTCAAAACAACACACATTAAAACTGCCAAGACCACAGTCGTTCTAATCACACCACACTTGGTGAGACACCCAAGGTTTGCCACAGTAATATCCATACCCACAGACCACTGGATTCTACTCAATAGGCACAGTATCCTGACACAGGACACAGTGAAGCATCAAGCCAGCCAAATTTTAAGATAATGGCCTGAGTCCTGAAAGGGAAAGATTGCTGAGAGAAGGCTATCATGCATCAGTAATCAGCACAATGCTACAGTTGCAAAATGCCTCAACAACACTACAGAAAGCATCCATTCCACAAATTTTGCTATTCTTACAGCATAGCCTGGAGAAAGGATTGTCATTATCATCCATAAAGGTTCAACTGTCAGTTACAGGGGCAGCACAAGGACAAGTAAACATCATCCCACCAGGGTCTCACCCAGATGTTATCAGGTTCCTAAGGGCTACAACACTGGTCAGGCCTGCTCCCAACAGGTTATGGCACCATGGAATCTCAACATGGTTCTAAATGCTCATATTAAAGCTCCATTCGAACCCATGGACATAGAAAAACTTTGGTTTATGTCTCTTAAAACTATCTTCTTAGTAGCCATATGCTTTGCCAGATGACTCAGCAAACCCAGTGCCTTATCACATAAACAGAACTTTTTATTTTTCCATGAAAGGGTTACTCTCAGAATAATGCCATTATTCATCCCTAAGGTGTCCTCAAGTTTTCACAAGAATCAGATCATTGAACTCTCTATTATAGGGCCAGACTCAGTCTTTCCCCAAGACTCTGACATGCTGACATTAGACATGCCCATGGTTACAAAAGCATACCTCAGCAGACAAAAGATTCATGCCATACTGATAGACTGCTCATAATCACAAAATGTCACAAGAAGGGCTTAGTGGCCTCCATATCCACCACTGCTTTATGGCTAAAAAGGGCAATTTCTGAATCTTATAAAGCAGAAAACATTACACCTCCACAGAACTTCAAGGCCCATTCTGCTAGGGCTGTAGCCACTTCATGGGCAGAGAGGAATTTGGCATTGGTGGAGAATATATGTGAGGGCGCTATTTAGTCTTCCATCCACACATTTACTAGATATTACAGACTGGACACTTCTGCCTCATCAAGGGTCAATTTTGGACAACTGGTGCTTTTGGGAGGTAGGGCTTCTGGCTCTGTGCCTGATCACTCTTCCCTACCCTAATACAATGTTCACACTGATTTTTAATACCCACAAAGTGATGGTTTTCAAGTGCCATAGGGAGTGTAGCCCACAATCGAAGTTTAGTCATCTAGTAAAGGTGATTGTTGAAGCAGATCTCTACAGCACTTTGGGAACCACCCTTGGTTGGGGAGCAATCAACTTCAGAGCCATGGAGGAGAACTTTCATCTTGTCTGAGCATCTTCCTGCTTGCTCGAATACAAAATATTGGCAGCTTAATCACTAATAAAGTAGTTTAAACCTTATTTTTCTTTTCTTTGTATTAATGAAATCACTGATCTTCTTCATATGGCACCTACCAGTCTTTTTTCACAGCTATGGAAAATTCATAACTAAGCTACTTAACATGGTCAGGAGCTAGAGAGTTGGATTTCAACTTGAAGTCATATATGCATTAATAACCTATCAGGTGCCATAACCCACAAGGTAATAGCTTGGGAGTGCAATAGTGCTATGCTCCCACAATCACCTTTACCAGGTGAGTAAACTTTCATTACAATTGAAATGGTGAGCAGTTAATTTGTGGAGATGAGGTTTGAGGGAAACTGTGAAAGGATTAATGAAGAGAAGAGGAGTGATTTTACTGCTATCTGCTCTAAGCTATTCCCAAGACTCAATACCCAGTAATACAATAATGCAGGTTCTCCTTTCACAGGCAGGCATGAAATCATCTAGAAAGTAATTTGTTCTGTTTTTAGCTTGGAGGGAAGGGATGGTTCACAGGGCTGCCCACAGATCCAGACTTGACACTCTTCTTAACTCCTTCAGCTGTTTTACCCTAGCTTGCTACCACAGTACCTATCACTATACCTTGTGCAATAACCTAGGTTGGAACTTGGCCTTCAGTGTTGGTTCTGTACATGCCACTTCTACAGTACAAGTCACATTAAACTGTTCCTCCAATGAAATATTTTAGCATTTCTGACTGAGTTGCATAAGTGTTGCTGGAGCCAGAAAAAAAGCCCTCTACAATCTGTTTCTTAAGAGTTAAAATACAGCTTTTAATTGCACTATGACTGGACTGCAGATGTATTCCAGCTGAGTTGAAAAAACATTTCAAAAACATTGCTTGTGAGCTGGTTAAGCATTGAAAAGCAATGTAGTCTGAGTTGTCAGTGCATTGCCAACTGTAAAAAAAAACAATGCCAAAGCAACTCATTGGTGGAACAGTTTAATGTGACTTGTACTGTAGTTCTGACCCAATAACCTCCCTTGTTATTTACTTTTCTTCTTATCTTCTGTTAGTCCACCTATGCTCCAGGAAGACAGCACTACCAGACAGACATCCATCTGCAAAGCATGTTTCTTCTACAGACTGCCCAATCTGTGCATTATTCTTCTTCCTGCTGTTGTACATGCCGCTACCACTTGACATGTCCTGTGAGCACAGCTTTGTTAACATCTGAGATCCCAAAGCAGCTGTGTATAGACTTGTCAGTGGAAAGCCAGACTCCCTACCTCACAGGTAATAGTCCCACTGCTCTCTGGAAACTGCCAAAATAAGACAGCTGAGACCAGTCACAGCATTTTGAGATTTTCACCAATCAGAGTGCAGGAAGGCTCAGTAGGACCAATTTGAGCACAGGAGTCCTCAATATGACCAATCTGAAGAAAGGAGTTGGTGTGCAGTCCCTTTAAATCTCTGTATCATCCACACAGGCATAGCATTTGTGGGTCCAGCCTGAGTGGGACAGCCTGAATGGAGAGTTTAGCAGTGGCAGTCCAACAGGATACAGCAATATGGCAGTAGGCTTTGCCTCACACAGCTCTAATGTGTGCACCTGATTATACCCGTACAGACTGCTTATACACTTAGTGCAAGGGCGTAGACACTGATACGACAAGCACACCATGGCATGCTTCCCAAAATTAGCAGGGGTAGCAAACAGCCGTCCTGTGTGTTCTCCTGCTTTATTTGGCATTGTTGTCCTTTTTTTTGCACGCCATGACTTAATCCCTTTGGAGTAAGGGGGGGGTGGCTCAGCAGCTACAGACATTGTACCTGACTATCTTAGTTCTGCACTTCCGTGATTGGTTGCAGTGTTAGGTAGGAGGAGTGGCTACTGGTATGAGGTGCCAACTTTGAATTCCCCTGTACTGTACTGCATTTTCTTGAGTCGGCTGTGGAAGAGAAGAGAAGGATATTGGACAACGGTGAATGGACTGAAGAGAAGCAGAATACTTGCATTTTTGGATCCTGAGAACTTGGAGTTGGAAAATCAGAGATCACCACCATCCAGTAATAAGTTGCCCACTCCGCGGTTGTGCTGGTGTGGTGACTTGAACCTTAAGAACCGGCATTTACTACAGTACTATATGAGACCCTGGGAGCAGGTCGGAGCAGAGCTATCACCAGCAAGTAACTTCTGGGCCGCTGCTTTGCGATTTAGTGAGCTGCCTGAGTGTAGAGCCAACAGCCTGCTGGGGGGGATTTGTTTATCGATCGTGACGGTGTTGCATTGTCAGTAATTGCTGTTTGGTGGTGTTGGTGGCAATGGGAGCCCCCCTTCTCTGTGGACTGTCTCTATCCTGTGCGTTCCGGTAGCCGTTTCTAAATTTCTAACTCAGGTATTTGACATTGTGCACAGTTTTTGTATTTATTTGCTTTGCCTTTGTCCGATTAGCAATTCTGATTGTAAGTTACTGTTACTGCATGGATGGACCCATTAGCCATTTCTAAACTGTTGCCTGTTTCTGAGTTGGGCATTTTTCATTTTGCACTGGAGTTATTTGGTAAGGTTTTTCTGCTCCAATTCTTGATTCCAATTTTATTAGGATCAGACAGTAGGTTATGATTGATTTGTTATTCAGATTACAAGAAATGCATAAGTCTACAGACTTGCTTTTTAAAGTATTTTGCCCAAGGTAAGGTCACATAGGAATATGTAGTAGCTCTAAGCAGGGTCTGAACCTGCAAACGTTTGATCTCCTCCTTACTAAGTCCGTGCTCAATCCTCTATGTGATTTTTTTTTTTATGTAACACCAAATTCAGATTTATTGTAATATTAGAATCAGTGTATGTGGGTTCTTCACAGTCCAAAAAGGCCACGTTCTGCTGCTCATGCTGCCAGCAGCTTCTTCATTTGGAGTCTCTCTTGTAAAGAGTTTGAGACAGTCCAGCATGATAGCTTTTTTTGTGCTGCTCTTCTTCAGTCCTGCAGCATATATAGCAAAAGGTGGCAGTAGTAGAGGCATTGTGGGGGCACTGGTAGCAACAGGGGAAGGAGAAGGGATAAATTAGGAGCAGCAGTAAAATGGTTTATCTGCCCACTTAGAAGTACAACTCCTGAATATTAGTCCAGTGACCAGCGTACAGTACATTTGCCAAAACTGGTACTTCACAGGGAATTATATCACTGAAGCTGTAGTAATAATAAAAAATATATATCTGATGGGGGAAGAGTGCATGCCAGTACAGTACATGCAGTGTAAGAGAGACAGGCATGCTCTGTAGGTTTAGTTCTGAATCAGCATAATTACTACTGTACCTCAGACACAGCTGTAAAAGAATGAGATGTGTTTTAAATGCAACTTGGTGATAAAGTGCTATAAGGAATGGGTTAGTGCTCTCTAGGCAAAATTATTGCATCATCTCAGTTCGTCTTCTGTCTGGCTGTAGGGAAATGCAGACTTTATTTCTGCTGTCTAGTGAGAACAGAGTCTTGCTAAACTAAAAATGCACACTGTACTTTTGCTGTCTGGTGGGAACAGACTTTTTTGTTTTATTCAATTAAAAATGCATATGGTACTTTTGCTTGCTGGCTAGTTTGAAAAGGCCAAGGGTATAATTCAGCTGCAAATGTAGACTGTATTTTGCTGTCTATTGGTAAAAGAGTTTTATGAAATTACAAATGTAGACTATGCTTTTGCTGGCTAGAGGGAACAGTGTTTTTTAAGCAATAAGGCACAACAGGGTGTGTGTTATCATGTAATAACTTCACTCCTGGGGTGGGTTGAAGCACGAGGCAAAGCCGAGTGCTTCCACCACCCCAGGAGTGATGTTATTACACAATACCACACACCCTGGATTGCCTTATTGCAATTATGCAATGGCTTCTTGTTACATACAGAAAAAAAAATGTTAAAGAATGATTTTGTTAGTGTGGGAAAATATTTTTGTTTCTCACAAAAACAAGTGGCAAATCTTACACGTGCAATATCACAGTGATGTTATTGTGTAATAACATCACTGTCTCAATGGGTCAGCAGCCAGTCAGCTTCTTACATTTTTCCTTGCCATTGTGTAATAAAGCACACATGCATGCTTTACTTTTGCTTGCTGGCTAGTGGGGAAAAAAGCACAATGATAGTACAAGACTGTAATCAGCCAACCTGCATACCTCTTAGTGACCCATATTTTCAAGCCCATCCCTGATTTTGCTACTGCTGTGGGGATGATAACATTTTGTTCAGTGGGCAAGGTTACTGTGGATATGCGAGTACATGAGTGTTGGCTGGTGTGGGTGCTTCAGTGAGTGTATAGTGTGTGATATAGGTACTAGTGTGAATGGACCTCTGTGGGGCTGGCTACCTTGATGTGGTACAGAGGCTTGTCACAATGAAACATTGTGACTAAAAGCCGGTCTGTTAGTGTGACACTGTTAGTGATGGTATGGCTAGTGGTGTGTGACTGGACGTCTATGGGACTTGTTACCTTAAAGTGGTACAGAGGCTTGTCACACTGCAACACTGTCACTAAAAGCCAGCATGTTAGTCTGACACTGGTGACTGAAAGGCCTCTTTACTGTTTTAGAATGGCAGAATGTGTGTTACATATTTACATGTTACATTATAGTGTATATCACAGACTAACTGATGCTTGTGTCGGGTGGGAGGGCACCTAGAGTGGGGGGGCATGGCAAGGATAATGGGGGGTAGCAGAGAGTCAGCTTGGTGTATAAATCTGAAATTCCTGGCTACACTCCTGATTTAGTGTGATATGGACTGTTGGTACAATTTTAATCAGCAGACTATTTCTCTTAGGTACAGATCTTATAATGGCTGTGGCTGCCATACAATATAAATAATAAATTGTGAACTTCTGTAAACGTGCCTTACTATCCTGATTGATGCTATTACTCTGAGAATTGTATATGCACCTCACAATTAGATTTACAATGCTGTGTAACCACCCACACCAACAAGTTGCGAGACTACACCTGTCTGATTATACCTGGGCACAGTCTATAAAGCCTTTGGTTGAAAGACACCTGGGCTTGGCTGATACTGGAGGTAATAAAAAAAAATGGTATGGTGCCTCCCTATAGGGATCCCTTTGACAGATGGCTGTCATGGTACTGCCCCACAGGAACTTAATTAAACTCCCACCCTAATGACTAGAAGACTTTATGACTAGACACAACCCCCAGCTTACACTCTATGCATGCAAACGCAACAATATGAAAAACACAATAAACTGCAATTTAAACATAAGGGATATTTATTTGGGGGGACAGAAACAGGCTCTGGATGGGGGAACAGAATTAATTAAGTCCAGTGAAACAATTCTAAGATCATTCCCCCACCCTCTAGTGAGTACCCACCCAGCATATACTGTTTCCCTCTGCTGGTGCACCAGTACACCCAAAGTCCCTTTGGAGTTCACAATGCAGGCCAGTAATTGTTTGTATGCACACAGTGGTCAGTTACAGGCCTGATGTTGGACCACGGTTCGGTACTGACTGAAGACTGGTGGTTGGGGATCCCGAACAGATTATTCAATACAAGTGCTACCTGCTCCTGGCTGTTGAAGTTCTATAAATGGACTTTGAATAATGGTCATGCAAAAATGCCCAGCAGTTACTCTTATCTGTTCCTGACTTGAAGAAGGACTGGAGGAGTATTGACCCAGTACTCATGATCTTAGCAGACTCTGCAGGCTGGCTCTGTCGGGATGTCTCCCTCAGGGTTGTAGATGCAGGCAATAGTGCTGGTGCAGCAAATAAAACATGCTTCTGCTTGGTGGGAGGTGTGGGCCGGCCTCTTCACCCCACAAGGAACTTGCCTTCACCCACCTCCAAGGAGTAGGCACTCATTCAGGGCTGCATGCAACTTAGACTCTGTCAGGAAAAGTCCTGATAGCTCACAAAACCCAAAGCAGGAGATTTGGTGTTATTCCTGGAGGAAACAGAAATCTTTACACAAAGATTCTTTTTTTTTTTTTTTTGAAATTTAAGTTTATTGGTTTTACACACAAAACAAACAATCATCACAAGAATATACAACTCGTAGGGAACATAGGATGTAACAAAGTAAAAGAAACCAAAAAAAAACCCCACCCAATCCCAAAAGCCCCCAAACATCAGCAAAACAATAACACAAAACAAACCCCCCCCCTCCTCCCCCACCCCCAACAACCCACCCCCAATCCCCATCCCCCACCCCAAACCCCCACCCACCCAACCACCCCCAATCAAGTGTGCAAACAACCAACACCATCAATCTGGACATTAAAACTAAAACAGTACAGGGAGTAATCCATTCCCCAAGTTATTGATATAAAATCACCCTATTGTGTACAAAGATTCTTTAAACAGCTTTCTTCCAGCTGTGTGGCTGACTGTTGACTTTTCTCATAGATCTTTCTGCTTGTGTCTCCCAAAACAATCTGTTCTAGTGCATGTGTCTACTCCTTTTTCAGAAATCCAGGTATCAAATCACAGTGGCTAGCATCTCATGTATTATTCATTATGCTAAACACCTAGCTCTCAGTGGCTGTCAGTTTCTGGTGGAAAAACATTCATGCAAGTCCTGAGCCAGCTTGCAATTAAGCTGGTTTGCAGAGCTGAAATAGAGCTCCAAATTGATATCATTTTCACAGGAACATAATGCACTGAAACTTGAGCTATAGTTTCAGATGGGCAGGATGTACTAATTTAGCTGTTTTGTAGAGTTATACGCAGAAACATCCAACATTCCCAGTTAGGCCATATGTACTTCAATCCCCTCTTCTGCAGTCCTGGAGCTACACAGCCCATAAATATGACGGCCTTTGTAATCTCTCACTTCATCTTCCATTCTGACTTGTTTCTGTCCCTTGGTGTGGCTTCTAGACATCATGATTAATACCTCCCAGTCCTTGCTGTCTTCTGGAATTAGTGGCAGGGGAGCACTGTTGAGTGTCCCCAAAGATTGTGCTCCCGGGGAGGAGCAGTTTTGCACTATGTGTAGCTTTCAGAGCTATGTGAAACTGACTAATCTCCTTGCTGTGGCTCCCCAAACCTGGAGGTGGTCCAGGGGCTGTTCGAGTGAAGAGAGATAGTGGCAGACTGGCCACAGTGAGAAGGGTGCTGAACAAGCCCACTGAACAAATAACAGTGCCAGTCCAGCCCTGGGTCCTGCAGCTGCAGTTTGGACCAGGACTAGGGTGAGGGTAGGTGCTGGGTCATGCTGCAGCAGTGTTCTGGAGACAGAGACAAAGGTGAGTCCCCTTTTAGGAGGAGTTACATCCTGCCCTCACTGAAATCCTCACTGAGTACCTTCAAATTTGGGCTCAGATTCCTTCTAGACACAAAAAAGAATTGTGCTTGCCTGCACTAATATGGCAAAATTTCAGCCACCCAACCCTATCCCTTTCACCCCCCTTTTTATCTCACCAACCTCGCCATCCCCAAACGAGGCCCACTCGGCTGACAACCACTTCCACCATGACAATGCCATCCCTGGCTGACCCCCTACCCCCCTTAGACTAGACTGACCAACTAAATAGTGAACTACAAGGCGGAACCTTATTTAGCCTATCCTCTTCAACCTTTAGTTGGATATATAAAATTTCTTTGGTATCTGAATGTTTGTGTAACTGTTTTCTGTTCTCTGTAAACACTGTTATATTTGTAACGTTTGGTCAACAATAACCTGGAACCTTTGAAAATGAGCCCCGGACTCAAAGGTATTAATCCTAAATTGAAATAAATAAATGGTGTCCTCATTAAGGCCTGAAGAACACAAACATGCTAAACACAACAGAATAGTCTAACTAATATATCTGCATTTTGACAAAAAATGGCAGTATTCAACATGAACACAGGACATGCATTTGAATTTGACTGTCCTCCCCAATTGGTTTGTCTACAGTTCTCAGAGATGACATGGGGGCAGCACAAGGGGGAAACAACAAAAAATTTGGCAACAGGTTTATTCTTTAATACACCTAATTTATGGGAAGGTTAGTGGAGAAAGTAGGAGCCTCACATGTTGCTTGACTTCTCTTCCTGATCGACAAGCTACAAATGACTCTTCTGCAATGACTTGTGCAAGGTGATTGGAAGGCTCTGCATCCAGCACACAAACAGGTTCAGAAGGTCTAGATATCTCTCTACTCTCAACTGGTGCTACATCCAAGTATCCTCCATCATCTTCCACAACAGTAGCTGTGTCGATGACTTTGTGCCCAAAATCATCTGGTATAAAGTGTGTTGATGCTGGATTTAAAGTCCCAGTGTTGGTAATACTACTTCTCATTGCACTGGTCAGTGCAAGTCCAAAGACTGTGTGGCTGGCCTGAATACATGAATGTAAGGATACACAACCTGATCCTCCTCATCCGAGCGGGTGTAGATGATGTCAGGTTGTGCCACAGGATTTGCAAATGGTGGTTCAGGCTAATCACCTTGGGTCCTCTTTTTCCATGTCTCATTCCTTGTGACAGGTCTTCTAGGTGATGAAGAAGGTGTTTGTCTCACAGGATCAGGTAACAGTTGGCCAATGGGAAATAGATGATTTTGTTGAAGTGTCTTAGTTAACAGTGTTGCCACTCTCGAGCCATAGGTGGAATACCAGGAGATTGGGAAGCTGTTCCATAATGAAATATGGTTCTCATATCTACTGGTTAGCTAGTTTATGTTTACCTGGGATCCAAGATTTTAGATCAGGAGTCTGTCTCCAAGCAGTGAAGCTTGCTGTCTTACATGTGTGTCACAACTGGTCTTGTTGTTCTTATTAGCTTCTCCCATTGCTTCCTGGGCCACCTTATAGGCATTGCAACGTTGTTGTCTTAATCTCTTCGTATATTCAAGATAATTGTTTTCTTAATCTCTTGGTATATTCAATAAAAATCTCTGGTAGGGCACAATCCACAGATGCCCCAAAACACAGATCCACTGGCAGTCTGGCTTCCTGTCCAAACATCAGGTGATATGGAGAAAGCCCTATAGACTCTTTCTTGGTGCAGTTGTATGCATGGACCAGAAACTGCACTTGCTGGCTCCACTTGGATTTTTTTTGCTAGGTTCAAATTTCTAAGCATGTTCAAAAGAATCTGATTGAACCGCTCAGGTGAGGGTCACTTTGTGGATGGTAGGGCATGATATGAGAGTTGTCAATGCTCATCAGTTCAGTAAGCTCTTTGAGGAGATGGCTCTTAAAGCTCTTTTTTGGTCTGAGTGGGGTCACTGTGGAAATCCGTACTGCACAATCTATTTTTTCCCACAACAGCTTTGTCACTGTAGTTGCTTTCTCATTTTTGGTAGGGATGGCCTGTATATACTGGAGGAATTGACTGATTATCACTGTGATGTTGCTGATTCCCTTCTCATTTTGCTCCAGTGATAGAAAGTCCATGCAAACAAGATCCAGTGGTCCCTTGCTCCTATCGACTGAAGGTGCTACCCATTTTGACAGAGTCTTGTGAGTGATACACTGGCTACACTTTTTGCAAAGGCATTCTACTTTTGCTGCTAGGTGAGGCCAGTAGAATCTTGATCTCACTAGGTCCAGGGTTTTTGTCATTTCCCAGATGACCCATATCCTCATATAGAGCTCTCAAGGCCATTTTCTTGTACTAGGTGGGCAGAGCCAGTTGATTTTTGGGGAAAGAGTTCTGTCCCTGTGTGATTTGATACAGCAAGCAATTTCTCATGACTAGCTTGTTTCACTCCCAGAAGACAGGTGGCAAATCTGGAAGTTTGACTACACTTTGTCTGACTCAAGATGCCTTCCCAAAGTCACAGTGACATCGTTCAAGCTGGGGTCTGTTCTCTGAGCATGTCTCATGTCTGTTGGGCTTAGATGCAGATTAGCTGGGGTAGGTTGGTCCTTAGGTACTAGCAGTTGGCAAATAGTTCATACTACATCCTCTGAAATGTGAGTTCAGTGTCCCTCTGTTGGTGGAGTGTGATGGGTATGTCTAGACAAAGCATCAGCTTCAGTTAGACCCTGGAGCCACTGTTGATCATTGGAATCATGGGCTGCAATTCAGGGCAGTTGCAATTAGTTGGGAATTGCCCTGAGTTGCAGCCAAAATTGAGTGTAGCCATATTTATTTAAAGTCCACGACTCCATCACAGATTGCCGTAGTTTGCAGCAGCTGCTGCTTGCCTGACATGGTCTCTCTCCCCCCCACTAGAAGCAAACTGCTGAGGTGAGGCTAGACATAATTCATCAACCCCCACTGGCCACAGCCCTTACATCTCTCTCTCCTGAGTCCCAACCAATGCCAAGTGCTGCTGCTACTCAGTGCCAGTCCTCCTCTAATAGAATGTAAGAGAGAGGGAGGAGCCAGGAGTTTGCGTGGCATGCTGCACGTGAGCTCAATCATTAGTTGATGGGCTGCAGCTTGGGGAGACCGAACTGAAGCCAACAGAAGAGTGAGTCTGGGAGGAGTAGGGAGGGATGGGTGTGTTGTTGCGCAATGTACGGGGTCTCTTCCCTGACAGAAATAGGAGGAGGTGTCCAGTTGGACTGAGTGAAAGTTGAGGCAGCCGTGGCAGAGATGTAGAGGTGAGCAGGCCAGCAGATCCTAAGGAGAAAAAATGCCTGCCAGCTTCTGAGCACCGTGGTACAAGGATTGGAGTGACACTACACCACAGGCAGGCCTGCCCTGCACTGAGGTGAGTGACTGACACTGTTAGGGATGGGTGGCACTGCGGGCGGATCTGGGCTGCTAGATTGGGATTTTAGAGGCAGCTGCACTTTCCTTGAACTTTACTCTGGCCTAACAAAATTGTAATCAATCAGAGGTGAGTGCCATGCAGCTCACACGATATTGATGATGACACTGGTGCCCAATGAGCTGAGCCCCGGCACCATTTACCCATCATGTCACTGAGTAACACAGTTCAAACTTTTGGTCCACTGACAGATCACTGCGGTGCCAGAGGAGATCACAGGGCGCCGTTTGCAAAGATCACTTGCTGTGACCTTTGCCTGTTTGCCTCTGCAGTTCTGTGGGGAGGTGATGATGGGCCACTATGATTTGCATGCCTTGCCTCCATATATTCAAATGCATTGAGAAAATTAAGCTGCAGACTGCACTGGTTGGATTTTTGGGCATTACAAGTGTCTGGGTAACTATATCATAATACTGTAGGTACAAGAATCTGATCATACATTCAAACGTTATATCTGAGATAAGTATGAGTATGAAACAGTAGTTTGAAAAATGATTGGGAGAGAAGTAAAGAATAATAGTTAAGGTATGAGCCATTTTCAAAGCATTAACAAACAGCTGGCAGCTGAGGAGGGTTGGGAGCTAAAGCCAGTCATTAATCCCCCATGAAATACCCTGTGTCAAGGTTGTTTTTGTGTTACAAATCTATAGGATGAAGAACTTGTAAAACATAATTTTAACTTTGCTCCTTTAACTTGGTTTTACTTTTTGTTCTGGTTTTTGTGCTGTTCTCTTGCTGTGTTTTCTGAGCCAGTCCTTTCTAAGAGATTAATGGACAATTGAGGTGCCCAACAGGTTACTGCTTTTGAGAGTGGCACTCTGACTGATGCACTTAAATTTATGGGCACTGATACGTGGAAGCTAGCCCCAGGGGTGAAATCAATGCGGAATGTTACTCCAGTGAGAAAGTAGAATTTTATTTATGTTAGGTGCCCTCAAGCCCTCTGGTTTAAAATGATGCATGCCATGAAATATATTCTCCCATTCCTGTAATTGTTTGCATATTTCCCCCCTCTTTGGCTATGCTCTACTCTTTAAAAAGTGCCAGGGGTTTTGTTCTGAGTTGACTTTTGGATTAGCTTAGGGAAAATATTGGTTGTTGCTTCATATTTTCATTGATTTTTCTTTTAATTTCACACCAGGAATTGGACAGAAGGTGGAGTTGACCTAGCTGTAGGTTTCCCTTAAATGGTGTCAGCAACTTTCTAAGCGATACATTTTCCTGAGAATTTTTTATGCTTGTTAAAGTTCCAAGAACAAGTTGTGAGTGTGTGTGTATGTTTGGGGGGGGGGGGAGGCAGGAGGGTGACATTGGTGCCCACTAAGGGTACAGACTCTCTAGCAGACTCGATAGACTGTGAGGCCTACTCTGCTGGCATTCTAGTAGTTAATATGTTAACTATTTTCAGAAAATATCTCGTTTTAAACAGTTGTTCTTTTCTTTCAATGAATGAACAGACTTCCATGATATCTAAATAGAAAGTTAGCCTCAAATCCATGGACATTTCTTGGCCAGTGTCTCTTGTACAGAATTTATTAAAATTGCTGAGTTCCCCCCTCCAGGTGCAGCTCTTTTGATAACCTGAACTGGACAATTTAGTGAGGCCTCCTGCAAAAGAAAAATAAAACAGCATTCTATAGGGAGACTTGATGAGAAACTGTTCAATAGTTATTAAATTACTCATAATTACAGTGTGGGGGATGTGCCCTGTTGAGTTATGTTTACTATAATCTTTTTTAGGATAATGAACTTTCATAGCAATGATTGCACCTTTGAGACTGCAGATGGTTGTTATACAGAGAATAATGCCTGTGAAGGTGTGTGTTATGGGGATTTTCCACACACCTGAGGTGTGTGAAAAACTCTCATAAGACAAACTTTGCACAGGTACGGTTGCTATACAGTTATTCTTAGAGTGCTGGTGCATGGTTGAAACTAAAAGCTTTTTTAATATTTCACATTTTTAAATGGCATAATGGGAAGGAATTTGCTGGAGGAGGGAAGGGTGAAGGGCTTAGCTGAGGCAGGCATATTTTGCCTTTAATCACTTGGATTGGCCATTATCCTTGCAGACCACATTGGTCAAGACAGTGTTACATACACCTCAAGGAACTTGCCAGGCAGTCCACTCCCCCCAACCCCAGAAAGCAGTTGACAGCTTTCCCACCATAGCAGGCCCAGTGCAGTTGACTTGGCTGTGCTAAATGTAGAGATTCAGTAAGGCCTAGTAGCAGCTACCACAGCAGGACCAGGTAGGGCGTCCTCTGTAGTCGGTCATCATGTCATGGTGCCAGGCGCAGCCTGGGTCTGTGTTATTGATGGATGGTGGTATCGGTGCAATCTGCCTTGCTCATGCTTGGCTGGAGTCCAGACGGCGCCTAGAGGAGCCATCCTAGGCTGTGGCACAGCATGCATCTCAGTCATTGTGGAGGGAGGGAGTTCACTTCAGTCTGTCTGGTGGAAGGAAGTTCAGAGGGAGAATCGGTCCAGATAAGGATTCTGAACTGGAAAAGTAAGTAAACTATAAAAGCAATGCAGTGCATTATTTTTCCAGGTTAGAATCATAGCAGAGAAGAAGGAAAAATATGTTTGTACTACACTGCATAGTGTATGAGAGGGAGCTCAGGCACCTCATCTGTTGCTTTGGCAAAAAATATGAAAACATCAGTCTACCTCATTCTCTATTTAGTCAAGACAGTGCATGAGCATCCCACTTTAAGTCTCCTTGTCCTCTCCCTGACAGATTCCCCATGGCATATTTTTTCAGATTCCATAGAAATAAAATAAAAGGAGAGCTCCTTTACTGCTGACCCAGGTTTATGTCTCTGGTAGAAACAGAATAGAACTGTTGTTATTGTGAATTGATTTTGAACACCCTTCTTGTAGTAAAAGTGCTTAAGGTACATGGCACAAGTGCTGTTTTTCTTTTTCTGTTGGTGTCTGAGTCTCCCATTGGCCCATCCTGGTCTACTCCCTCTTCAGTCATGCTGTGTGCCACTCTTCTGAAAATAAAATGACATATACCTGGGCAGCAAAACTGCAACAGATTTTTCCTCTTTAGCACACACACTCAGTCTGTTTATATCTAGGATGGACTCTCACAGTGCATGCGGGGGAAGGAGTCGATCTTAACATAGTTTTACTAGCCCAAACCCTAGTGCAAATTGAGCAGGGCTAGTGCAGTTACATAGAAACTGTTGGCAGATAAGGACCATTAACCACTAGGCCCAGCTCATCTGCCTGTAGGCCCTATACATTGCATGTGGCCAGTGACCTTATGTGAGCAATGTCTTTATCACTCCCTTCCTCCCTTTCAAAGTTCCCTTGTGCCTGTCCCAGTCATGTTTAAACCCCTCCACTGTGCTTGCCCCCATGACCTTCTGTGGCAGACTATTCCAAGTGTCAACTACACTTTCGGTGTAGAAAAACCTTCTCATGTTACCTAACGTTATCTCTTAATCTACCCCCTCCCATTTTATATTGTGCCCCCTTGGTCTAGTACTTTTTCTACATTGGAAAAGGTCCCCCACTTGCACCTTGTTTATGCCCTTGAGGTACTTCAAAGTTTCAATCATGTCCCCCCCCCCACTATCTCCTCTCCTCCGGTGAGTACATATTGAGGTCCCTTAGTCTCGCCTCATATGTTTTGTGGTGCAAGCCCTGCACCATCTTTGTTGCCTTTCTATGGATAGCTTCCACCTTGTTTATGTCCTTGCATAGGTGTTGCCTCCAGAACTGCATGCAGTACTCCAGGTGAGGTCTTACCAATGTTTTATAAAATGACATCACCACTTCCCACCTCCTGCTAGTGATACCACTGCCTATGCAACCTAGCATGCCACTAGTCCTCCCTGCTGCCTTTGTGCACTGCTTTGATATCTTAAGGTTATCAGAGATGATAACTCTTAGGTCTCTTTCCTCCTTGGTGACAGTAAGTTCCCCCCCCAACCTGTAGCTCTCCCCAGAGTTCCCTCTACCCAAGTGCATTATTTTACACTTTTTTGCATTGAACCTTAGTTGCTAACCTCCGTTTACTCTACTTATCTGGCTTGACTACTGCATGTTTTCATGGCTGTTAATGAAGTTAAAAGAAGTCTCTATTTGGCAGGTTTTTGTCCCATATTAAGACCAGTGCCCCTCATTTCCCTACATTTTGAGTGTTTGTATCCAACATTTCAGTGACAAAATGCTAAGTGGTATACAGGGTCTGCCCTGCAGGGGGTGGATTTTATCACAGCCTCACCATAGCTTTCCTTTCCCATCCAAATCTCTTAACTCTGTTCTTTCTCTGGACACCACTGCAGGCCAGACTCTGAAATGACCATCCCCAGATCCATAGCTGCCATTGCTTGAAAGTGTAGGGGGTCTCCAGCTCTTCTAAATGGACCAAGCCAGCCAACACTGGTGGCTGTCGATATTGTGGAGAGGGTTCAAGAGGGGCTGGAACAGGTATAGGGGGAGGGTGCATCTAAATGGAGCCAGCACTGGGGGACCACCCAGTCAGGGGAAGGGGGAGTGGGACCTCAGGAGGAAGGGGGGCAGTAAAAGGTGCCCTAAACAGGCACTGATCCCCAAGCAGACTCAATAGCCCATAGGGCCTACTCTGATGGTTTCTTAGTATGTTAACACCAACCATACAGTCCCACCCTACATTCCTACCCTTATCCTATCCAGTTAAACAAAGCTTTAGATCATGTCTGGTCCCCCCAAAAAACCTTAATAAAATACATAGTTTTAAAGGTTAAAATAGACATTCCTGGGGTGTATAGATCATCCTATATAGAAACAGAGGTAGTATAGTGTCACGCCTGTGCACTGTATGTGATGGCATTGCAGCTTTTTTTTTTTGCAGATGGGGCAGGAAGGAATAGGGAAAAGTGATAAATGTGCAATATTCGGAGTATTTCTTGGCATGAATTGTTTCCTGTATAAGTGATCCAAATCTGCCATTGTAATTGTGGGCTACTGCAATTTTGAAACAGCTTGTCCTGCTGGCTAGTGCAAAAAAAGATTACGGTTGACTCCTGTGAGTGGTTGTGTTGTGTGTACAGAATCGGATGTTAACCAAAGTGCGATTTATTAAGCAATGAGGCATGACTACTGATTAATGGTCTGTTAACTACCCCCTAGTGGTGTAATGTGGCATGAGATATGAAATTAAAAAAGTGACAAACTGCTACATAACAAAATTCAACTATGGTGAAAGTTGAAAAAATCGGTTGGATTTTCTTTAGTTAGTTGAAGTCACAAATTTCAAACTAGTTGAAAAAATGTGTGCTGAGTCAGTCATAATTGTTTTTTCAACTGACTCCGGGGTCTAGCATCAATATTGTTCCTTCAAGGATGGTACTGTAGTTGGAAACTGTTAGATGACAAGACAGTGATCCACATATGCCAGTGGCATCCAGCTTGGCTGTACTCAAAACGTACATCAGTAGGTTGTTGTCTGTTAGTATAACAAACCTGGTTCAATACAGACAGCCATGGAAGTGGTCCACTGCAGCCCATTTTAAAGCAATGAATTTCAGTTTGTGAACTGGGTAGTGCTTCTCTGACATGTTCAGGCTTTGAATAGCATATGCTACAGGTCTCATGCCACTCTTATGCTCCTTGAATAGCACAGCTCCTAGGCTGCTCATGCAGGCATCAGTATGAAGGGTATATGGCTCAGTGAAGTCAGCAAAAGCCAATACAGGGGCCTCACTCAGGACCAGAATTATCTCTCTGAATGACCTTCACACTTCTCTGTCCATCAGTCAGCGAATAATTCGCTGCCCTTTTGATATTCCTCTGCAGGCTTGTCCACAGTTTTCTGGGTGGGTGGATTGCCTCTGGTCAGATTGGTTAAGGGCCACATCACAGAAGAAATGTCTTTTACAAATCATTGGTAATAGCCACAGAATCCCAAAAATTACCGTAAGGCTTTCAGGTTCGTCATCCTCGGACAGGTGGTGAGGGCTTCTGCTCGACTCAGATCTATACTGATTCTTTTTTCCAAAACAACATGTCCCACATACTTCACAGCTGTCTGGCAAAGTAGGCCCCTGCCTAGGGATATCTTCAAGCCATAGTCCACTAGGTGGTCCAGAACATTCATAAGTCAGGCCTCATGCTCTTCAAGTGTATGCCCAAACACTTTGAGGTTTAGGGATGGGTGGGTACTAAAATGTTTGAGGACGTTTGAGCATTTTTTAAGTTCTTAAATAAGGTATTCATTGTGTTTTATTGTACAAGCACTATGATCAGTGCAAATAGCGCTTTTTATAAATAAAGTTGAATTAAACTGAAAAACAAATACCTGAACCCCAAGACTACCCACGGGTACCTCAAAAGTACCCTTAAAATACCCGGATGAAAACTGAGAAGTCAGGTCTGGTAGTTATTATCTGACCCGTTCTACTACCTGGTTACCCGACCCTGGCCATAACAAAAATCATGTGAGTGTCTGTTTTTTTAATACTGCATTGTTTGTTAGGCACCCCAAGCCATTATACCCATGGGGGGAACTGCTGAGGCAGGTACCAAAGGCACAGCTGCTCTGAGTGAGCCCGCTGCTTTGCCCAAAAATTATACCCATGGCGGGCATTGCTGAGGTAGGTAAAAGACGTGCAGCTGCTCTGATTAAACCTGCAGCTGTTTCCAAAAAGTATACCCACGGCAGGCAGTGCTGAGGTAAGTATGACAGGCGCAGTTGCTTTTAGCGAGCCTGCTGCTGTTTCCAAAAATTATTCCCATGGTGTGCATTGCTGAGGTAGTTATGAGAGGTGCAGCTTCTGTGAGTCAGCCCACTGTCATTTCCAAAAATTATACCCATGGTGGGCACTGCTGCAGGAACGAGAGGTGCAGCAGCTCTTAGCAAACGTGCTGCTGTTTCCAAAAATTTACCCATGGCAGGCATTGCTAAGGCAGGTACAAGAAGCGCAGCTCCTGTGATTGAGCCTGCTGATGTTTCTAAAAATTATACCCATAGCAGGCATTGATAAGGTAGGTATGAGAGGCACAGCTTCTCTGAGTGAGGATGCTGCTGTTTCCAGAAATTATACCCATGGTGGGCACTGATTAAACTTCCATAATATAAAAGTAATGACTGACAAAAGAGAACTAAGAGCAGTGTGGCACATGTGGCTGGCATGGTGTCAGTGGTGATGGTCCTATTCATTTCATACACAGGCTAACCATTATATTCAGTACCACTGTTTGCAGACTGTAACTGTCATCATTCATTCTGAGAAATGTAAGCCATTCCACATTTGCAGAACTTAGCAGTCTTCTGTGGTCAGTGACTATTCCTCTAGATGCACTAAATATGTGTTCTGAATAAACGCTTGAAGATGGACAACTGAGGTACATTATTGCAACAGCTGCTAGATCTGACCATATTGTTCTCTTTTGTTTCCAATTCGGTAGTGGATCTTCCTCTAGATCAATGACAGTTTGGTCTGCAAAACACTCCAGGGTCATTGTGCTGCATGAGATGGTTACCAGTCTGCCAGATGAAAGAGCTGCACTCTCTTTACAGGATGCTAATCCATGCTGTTGCAGGCAACTCAGAAGTGACTTGCCTTTCTGGCACTGAACATAGGATGCCCAAGAAGTAGCTGCAGATGTACCTTCCCTCACTGATGAAACTGGTGATTCTGAAGAACTGTTAGAAACACAGAGACATAGAATTTGATGGCAGATAAGGACCGCTTGGCCCATCTCGTCTGCCCATTACCCTACCTAATGGATAAGCTGCAGATCTTAGTTAACCAACAGCCTACTTCCTCCTACCCCCCACTAGAATTGCCTTATGTCTGTTGCATGCATTCTTGAATTCCCCCACTGTTTTTGACCCCACGACCTCCACAGAAAGGCTGTTCCATGCATTCACAACCCTCTCTGTGAAAAAATACATCCTCACATTACCTCTGAGCTGTCCCCTTCTATCTTTAAATTGTGCCCTCTTGTTCTTGCACATCTTTTTCTGAAAGATGCTACCCTCTTGGACTTGGTTGATTCCCTTGAGGTACTTGAAAGTTTCTATCATGTCACCCCTCTCCCTCTTTTCCTCAAGGGTATACATATTAAGCTCCTTTAGTCTCTCTTCATATGTCTTCTGGTGCAGACCCTGCACTGATTTTGTTTGCCCTCTTCTGGATCACTTCCATCCTGTCTATGTCTTTGCGGAGATGGGGGTCTCCAGAACAGCACACAGTACTCCAGATGGGATCTCACCAACTGTTTGTACACAGGGATAACAACTTCGTGTTTTCTACTGGTGATGCCTCTTCCTATGCATCCCAGTATCCCCCAGCCCTCTTTACTGCCTTCTCACATTGCTTGCCCACATTCAGGCTATCTGATATAACTAACCCCAGGTCCTTTTCCATTTTTGATGTTGTCAGTATCTCCCCCCCCCCCACTGTGTACTCTTCCCTTGGGTTTTTGTTTCCCAGGTGCATTATTTTGCACTTCTTTGCATTGAATCTAAGCTGCCATATGTTTCACCATTCCTCCAACCTTGCTAAGTCCCTTCTCATCTTTCCACACCACGTTGTGTATCAACCCTGTTGCAGATCTTTGTGTCATCTGCAAAGAGACATTCTTTTCCTTCCAGTCCCTCTGCAATGTCACTTATAAAGACATTTAAAAGGACTGAACCCAGTACTGAACCCTGTGGTACCCCACTAGTAACCCCCTTTCTTCACTGTGGACTCCATTTACTATTACCCTCTGCATCCTGTTGTCCAGCCAATGTTTTACCCAGGTTACCACCCTGGAACCCACTCCCAGGTGGGCTAATTTGTTTATTAATCTTTTGTGTGGGACTGTGTCAAATGCCTTTCTAAAGTCTAGGTAGGCCATGCCCACAGCCTCTCCCAGGTCTAATATTTTGGTGACCCAATCAAAGATATCAGTTAGATTCATCTGACATGACCTTCCCACTGTGAATCCATGCTGCCTTGGGTCCTGTGCCCCACTGGCCTCTAGGTACTCAACAATTCTATCCTTCAGAAGTGATTCCATCATTTTCCCTACCATTGAGGTCAAACTGACAGGTCTGTAGTTTCCTGCCTCTGTCTTTTTCACACTTTTATGAAGGGGAATCACATCTGCTTTCCTCCAGTCCTCAGGTACCACACCATCCTCCCATTATTTGTTAAAAAGGGTGGTCAGTGGTGTTACTAGTTCTCCCCTTAGTTCTTTTAGAATTCTGTGGTGAATCCCATCAGGCCCATTGCTTTGTCCACCTTTAGTTTTAGGAGTTCCTTCAGAACCCTTTCTTCTGTGAAAGGACTGATATTGACCCCCCCTGTCCAAAGTGTTTCTATTGACTGGATTAGGTACTTCCCCCTCCTCTTCTTCTGTGAATACTGAGCAGAAGTATTTGTTCAGTATCCCTGCTTTTTCACTGTCCCTCTCTGCCGACCCACCTTCTTCTTTATTCAGCCTCAGGATCCCTCCCTTTGTCTTTCTTTGCTCCCTAATGTACCTATAATAGGTTTTATCCCCCTACTTAACTGAGTTGGCTATCTTTTCCTCGGTTTGGACCTTTGCTGTTCTAACTGCCTTCCCACTTCCTTCTGCTTTAACTAATGCAATTATCTGTCCTGCTACTTCTATGTTTTCTTACACTTCCTGAATGCTATATTTTTCTCCCTAACCTTCCCCACCACCTCTTTTGAGAACCATAGTGTTTTTTCTTTAATTTTGTTTATTTGCCTCACACAAAGGCTTGTTGCCTCTGTGATTGCAGTTTTGATGTTCCCCCATTGTTGCTCCACCCCTCCTTCTTGTCTGTTTGCTAGTTCTTTTCTGAGGCACTCTTCCATTTTGACAAAATCAGCCCTACCGAAGTCCAGTACCTTCACTTTTGCATGGCCTGACTCTACAGCTGAGTTAATCGTGAACCACACCATTTGGTGGTCACTTGTTCCCAGATGGCTACCCACTTCTAAGATCTGAGATCCTCTCTCTGTCTCCATTTGAGAGTACCAAGTCTAAGACTTCTCTTTCCCAAGTGGGTTCCAACACTAGCTGTCCGAGGCATGTCCCCTGTAGGGCATCGGGAATTGCCCTGCTCTTGGATGTAACTGCAGCAAATGTGCTCCAGTTAACATCTTGTATAGTCAGATCCCCTATCAACAATATCTCCCCTTTCCTGCCTTCTATCATTTCTTTGTCCATTTCCTATCTCAGAGATGGGGGTCTGTATACAACCCCTGTGAGGACTGTGGTGCCATTTCCAGCCTGTTGAGATCCCAGTCATGGTTCTCTGTGTATTATCTTTCTGTGACTGCCACAATATCCAGGCATCCCTCTTCTATCAAAGCCACTAGGTCAGAGAGCTTGGTGCCTAGACTACTGGCATTGGTACTCATTACCCTCCATCTGTTGATGGCCTTACCCCTTTTTGCCCCATCCTTGTCCTTACTGCCTTTGTCTTTTTCTCCATTTACCCTTGCCTTTCTGCCTATCGACTTCTCTATCTTGGAGTTTCTCTTACTAACTACCCTCAATTTTCTTTGGGGGGGCTAGAATTTCCCTTTTCCTTTCAGTGCCTCCCCCCTTGGTTAGTTTAAATGCCTGCCAATGAAGCATTCAAACCTATCACCAAGGATCCTAGTTCCCCTCCTGGACAGATGCAGACCATAGTGCCAGTATAGGCCTGCATCCCTCCAGGTGGACCCCCAGTCCCCAATGAAGCCAAAACCCTGAGCTCTGCACCAGTTTTTCAATCACTGATTGAATCCCATGGTACGGAGCACCCTAGCCTCACCCATTCCATAGACAGGCAGCACCTCCAAGAAGGATACCGTATGTGCTACTTGTCTAAGGCCCCTTCCCAACCCCCACAAACTCCTCCTGCACTGCTCTGATCCCTTTCCCAGCCAGGTCATTTGTCCCTAGATGGACAATGACATCCAGCTCCCTCCCCCGTGCAGCTGCTCCCGTGATCCTGAGGATTCACTCCCTGTCCCTCCAAGCCATGGTGCAAGTCAGGAACCTTACCTCCCTCTCCCCTCCCTCCCCCAGTTCTACCCTCCTAACAATGGAGGGAATAGAGATGTGCTATTGTCTGTGCCAGAGGCACACTCTGATGGTTCAGCAGGGTTTGACTGCTGTACATCAGTTAATAGTGTTGTTAGGGCAATGTCACATTTGATTAGCAGAAGATCTTTCCAGTACTCAATGTCTTCCCCTGCAGGAAGGATGGCTTCAATGTTCCACTTAAAAAGGGGATCCAGCAATGTAGCCGACACATAGGTGTCATTCTTAAACATGGCATTTATTCTCTGATCGGTCAACATTTTGAGACTCAAGTCATCTGCCAGCCTGAGAGCCATGGTGTTTTCTTTTGAATGAAAGTTTTTCTTTGTGTCATCAAGGAAAATATGAAGAAATGTGATTTAAGAAAGAATTTGACCCAGAGTTGCACTGTCCACACTGACATCACATGTTGCAGCCTCAAATGGCTCCAATAAGGTGACCAAAAATTCAAGTAGAGTCTAGCTGCTGCAACTGAGCATGATGTCTACCTATGTAATTCTGCATGGTGCAGTCATGTACAGCTTTCTTCTGTTCAAGAAGCCTTTCCAACAAATCAAATGTTGAATTCCAGTGAGTTGGAACTTCCTGCTTTCATGTATGCAATGGTACGTTGTTTGATCTCTGCAGCCCCATCAGGATTTTTGTGCTTTCACAGAGTAGCTGAAACGCCCATATATGTTACTAGCAAGACCTAACAGGTATTCAATATTTCTGTTTCCATTTAAGAAACAATGCACGAGAAGATTTAAACAATGAGCAATACAAGGTAAGTGTTGCTAACTGCCATCTCTAACAGCTTTGACTATGTTGGCACTATTATCTGACACTATGAACCCTGGTCATAAGGTATTTGGAGTAAGTCATTTCTGGAATTGATTTTGCAGCTCCAGCAAAATATTTACATCAGTGTGGTTTTCCTCAAAACTTGTGGCACATAATACAGCCTGCTTCCTACTACTTACAGTAGACTGAGGATTATTACTTTCTGACTGAAAACATGCCCAATGATCTGTAACAGTCATGTAATCAATTGTCTGGTTGCTGGTCAACATACTGTATCTGTGGTTATGTGAACCTTCCTCACCTCAGAGAGTTTCAACTGCTTAGTGACTGCATAAGACACAAAGACAAACAACTGTGGAATAGCCTTTTTCTTGAAATATGTTCACCAGGGAATGGTGTACCATGGTTCAATCCAGTTCATGAACTTGAGGAAAACTTGTTTGGCAACAAAAGCAAAAAGGAGTTGACAATCTTATTTATTTATTTGTTTATTTGTTGAATTTTGTTGACCAGGTTTTCCCACTGAGACTAGAAGTCCCTTTTTCAGGGGTGACCGGGGTGGGGGGGATACAGATAGTAACCAACTGAAATTAAACCACATTCAGCTGATGGTGGTATTTTTAGTGAAGTGGGGAAATTTGGCCAGGACATCGGGGAAATTACCCTACTCTTCCAGTTGGGGAAACTGCTTTCCATCTCTAAGGATGGCCAGTCTGGCTGGAGCACTGACAGAGATGGATGTGGAGGAGGCTGGGGGTGAGGTCTCAACCCCACTCTCTGTTCTAAATGAGACCACATTTTTTTTTGATGCTGCAGATTCAATGGATATTAATCAAGACATTAATCAACAAGAGCAAGGTAACTTGAGAGAAACATCCCATGCTAAAGTTAATTATCTAGAAACTATCCAAATAAAATGGCTGCTGAACTACAAATATTCTTAAATGAAGAAGAAGCTTTATATCAGGGCAAAAAAAGAGAAACTTCAATGAGCTTTGGCAAAATTGCAGGATCACAGTACAGAACCACACCCCACTGAAGGCCTTCAAGAAAATGCTACCAGAGGTAGCAATGCTATCATGACAACAGCAATTACACCAACAGGGACTATTGACAAAAACAGGTACATTTTCCTATTATTTATCAAACCTCAGCTGATGATCAAAGGAGCACTACTGTTTTTACCTTCTCGGGTGGAAAAAAAACTGTTATCCTGTTAGTAGTGAGCAGCTGCTCATCAGTCTTCCAGGTATTTCCTTTACAGCTAAACCTTGGGCAATGGGTCCTGCTGCACAGGTCCTGTCAAAGGTGAAGGTGAGGAAAAGACATTTTCAAATCTAGAACTGTCTAAGCAGTTGGTACACCGCATAAGCCCCGCAAGGACTCAGAACAGCTTGCAGTCTATTCCTGCTGATGGGGCCCCGAATCAGGATACTGGCATGACACAAACCCAAATAGGGGCTGTGGAAAGACTAAAAGAAGTGAGGAATGAGTCAGAAATGGCTAATACAGGGGTTCTTATCCATGGCCTAAGACTCGCTCACAATGCGTACAATCTAAATGACTCAGTGGTGCAGATAATGTCTCAACCTCTAGATCTCGCCACTACAGTCCTGGAACATGAATTGTCAAGACAGCCTAACAGCCAGCATGGAAGGAGCATAATCTGATAGGAGCAGTATCAGGCCCGCCTATTTTCATACATCCGACAAGGGTGAGAGCAAATTAATACTCCATTCAACCAGCATCAGGAGCAGCAAGCCAAGGAGGTCAGTACAATACCAAACTTGCATGGTAAAACTCAAAGGGACTGGTATTGGGCAGAGTTAAAATCTGTGACAAGATTATCAAATTGCTGGCCTGTCTGACACATCCAAGCAGCCTTGTAAATTTCAACTAGCAGCACCTGACTGTCACCACTGGAGATGAAGGGTATCTACCTTCAACAGCAGCATGACTATGCCACAACTCTCTACCCTGGAAGTTGAGATGACCAAAATAACTATGATCCTTAATAAGGTATTACAAGATACTGTTGAATTAAAGCAACAGCATCTAGTACTAAAGAGGAATTGGAGAAAATAAATGCCAGAGTTACATCTACAGAAACCACTGACAGGCAGAAACTCAGCACTCTCATACCTGCCAACTTAGACAACATCCCAGCCAAATACAATACCTGCTAGAGAAAGTCGACGACTTAGAAAACAGGACAAGATGGAAACATTTACGAATAATTGTTATACCAGAGGGAGTGGAGGGCAAGGACATGATGGCTTTTCTCAGGAACTCTGTGCCAGTTATACTGAAACTCAACACTTGTGCCCCACTAGATCTCGAAAGGGCCCACAGCTCCCTAGCCCCTAGGTCATGTCATGGAGAAAAACCCCGACCCATACTATGCAAGTTTGCCAGATACCCTGAAAAAGAGCTATAATTGAAAGAGGCCAGGCAAAATAATAATCTGTTGTGGGAAGGTTGCAGAGTGCAAATGTACCAAGATTTCTCAGCTGACCTATCCAAAAAAATACAGGCATATGGCCAGGGTAAGAAAAAACTGTATCAGATGAACATTACCACATCTCTAAGATACTCTGCACAACTCAGAGTTCAGTTTAAAGGAGAATACTTGCTGTTCAGCTCACCAGCAGAAGTCGAGGAGTTCCTGGCTGACATCTAGAGCAGGGACCAGCCACTGCGCTGACCCAGATCATTGCCTTGTGGAGAGGACATCCAGAACATGGAAACCTTCGAGGAGCCTACAAACAAGTACCCGCAGCATATGGTACAAACTCCCTCCTCATCACCCACATCTTAGGAATGGCACCAGGTCCAAAGAGGGAAACAGAAAAATAAAAATAAGCTTCCAGACCTGAGGAAATCTCCCTCCCATAAAGTGAGATCACGCAGCAGGCAAAGGTGACAAGAGCTCTCCAGCAGCACCAGCACAACACCGGGGGGCACGCTGGTTAAAATTAGTAACTGCTACAAACCCATCCAGGAGTTGATACACACAGCCCTTGACTTATCCATCCCTGATGCAGTGCTTCCCCTCAATCAGACCCTTACTCTACCAAAAGAAACTGCCAATGCTTGGGCCCCAATTTACCAGGAGTGGTTGGATTGTGTGGTGGAGGCCCCTGATGAATTTCTGGCCAACCCGCACCATGGTCCCTGCATGAACTCTCTCGAAAACAAATGACAGAGCAAGGCAGACTACCAGAGACTGGCTCTATAAGTAATCTTTCTCACAGCCTTTTCAAGGGACTCTTCCTCTACTAGGAAGAAGGCTGTGAGGGTAATCCCTCTAGGCCACTGCCACAAGGTTAGCCGGTGCTATGTGGCATAGCTTTTTGATTTTCCTCACAGAGCTCAAATGTTGTGATAAGCTGCATCAGAGACTTGCAGGTTTTCTGCACTGTTTAAGTTAGATTAATGCTAGCATGTAGGGGTATTGACTGGAGGGAGGGGTGGGATTGAAATGCCACAGCACTCGTTTACTATAAGTGCAGCCCCCCATTTTACAATACTGGCTGCAACCTTGTACAAATAATGACCCAAAAGAGAGGGCAGATAGCTCCTATGAAGAGCATGTATGTGATCTCTGAGCACTGGCGATGTTAAGGGAACCCCAACCAAAAAGCACAGAAGACAGCATCAAGAAGGCTCCTCAGTGGGTGCCCGCATACATAAATAAATAGTTGAATATAGCTTTAGTGATACGAACAAAAAGCAGTGCTCAATCCCAGCCAGAAAGGAACCTGAATAAGCTGGGAACCCTTACATCTAATATGAAAAAGTTGCTCATACCTAAAGGCCTGGACTACTGCTCTAGTCCCCCTGGTTTGTTTATTCTATGGTAACTTGGCAAAGCCCTGTTCAGATAACTGACCCCCCTTCCCCAGAGTGGAGTTGTTTGGCCATTGGCAAGCTAGGAAAAAGACAGCCTGCCAGTCCACACAAGCTGACTCACACTATGGATTGACTATCAACTGTTGATGTTACTGTTTAGTAGGTTCAATGTTATTGTTATAAAACATACTACCTTTTTTCTTTTTGCCTGTAGCTGTAGACAGGTAGAGAATCAGAGTCAAAGAAAGACAGTTGTTTTCAGTACACATAAGGTACCTTTTTCAGTCATTAGACAAGTTGTTAACTTTGAAGCATCCACACAGAATGGTGGGCAAACTACCCTATGCAGGGGTATAAAGGAACATTGAAATGAGGTCCCAGTAAAATCTCGGAGGCGAATCATGGGGTCCATCTCCCTACTAGCTGGCTTTCAACTACGTGCACAGATTTCTCTTACTCATTGCTTTCATCCATGACATTGCTGTGACATCATGGAACATCAAAGGCATAAATTCCCCTATCAAGTGAAAAACAATCCTGGCATGCCTGAACAAATTAAAAACTCAAATAGCCGTTCTTCAGAAAACAAAACTCAATAAGGTGAAAGCCCAGAAACTCAAAAGGGAATGGGTGTATCACAGCATCTCCAGCGCATCTAGCCAAGGGGTGTCAATTCTGCTCCATAAGAACCTGACCTGGAAGCCCAATGAAGTACAATCTGATAAAGAAGGACAACGGATTATGGTGTGGGTAGATTCTTCCACAGGGCTGATCCTACTGGGAAATGTTTATGCCCCTAAACTCACCCAAATTTCTTAACAAAATTTCTCAACAAATGCTAGCAATGACACATGACTAGGCTTGGCAGTTTGCGATTAATATCGATTTCTGTCGATTTACATCGAGATGTGCTATTTTGTCAATTTTGACGAAAATCTATTTTTGTTGATTTCTACCGAAATGCTATTATTTCGTGCATCACTTGAAAATGTTCTGATTAAAATTATAATTGCCTGGTGATTTCGATTCCGAATAGGGAATCACAAGCTAAAGTAAAGTACTGAGAGACAGGGCAGTTTACGATCTAAATCACCAGGCAATTAAAACTTTTATCAGAATGTTTTCACTTGCAAATACTTAGACGTATGGCTGAATCCCCATCTAAAGCACCAGACAATGATGTATTCTATTCCATTAACACCTAATTACTAGTTGCTGCATAGTTCTGTGGTTTCCCGTGCCCTCTGAGCTGATAATAAAATAAGTAGTGTTTTAATCAGACCTCAGATTTCAGATTAAGCAACACATCCAAACAGCATGGGTCGAAAAAGAAAATGTGCAGATGAGTATTGCTCTGAATTCCCTGAACTGGAATTAAAAACTGTCAAAAAGACTGGTGATGGGGAAAGTATTGACATTTTACGATGCAAGATTTGTAAACCGAAGTATCTGGTCAGGCAAATCGCATTTCTGAGCATTTTAACAGCAAGACACACCTGAGGCTAAAGCAAAGTCTGACATTATCTGCAGCCCTCAATGGAATCGTTTATGGGGCGCATGAAGCAGAAAAAAGAAGAAGCTGCCGACTTCCCACATGATCTTGTTAGGGCTTTGTGTTTTGAAGCAATTCCTATGAACGCAGCCCCAGGCTCCAGCTATCTGATGTGTGTTCTAAGAAAATATGCACCAGCTGGGAGAACATGTCCAAAAAGACGTCAGCTGGAGGAGAAATATATTCCAGAGGCCTTCATGCATCACAAAGCAAGAATAAATGAGCTGCTATCTGGTGAGCAATTCTCTATTGTTGTCGATGAAACACCTGAGTTGGCAGGTCTACCTACTATTAATGTTCTGGGAGATTTTACTCATCTAAAAATAGATCCATAAACTGTTTGCTACTGAAATCGACAGTTGTTATGCAGTGCAATGCGGGTGTAATCTCGAACTTACTCCATGACATGATAAGAGACTATTGCTTGTCTTGGTCTGATTGTGTCTCAACAAACACTAATTCAGCAATGTACATGCAGAGAATGATTAAAGACCTTAGAGACATTTACCCACATTTGCTGCACATACCCTGCATCGCACATTTATTGCACGTAGCTATCGACCATGCTATTAAAACAGATAAATTTTGTGATGTCGATGAAATTGTGGTACATTTTCCAGCTCTATTTAAGAGTGCTAATAAACAGAGGAGAGCATTTTTTAAAGTGTGTGCAAACAATGGTGTTCCACTAACCAGTACAAACCCCCCCCCCCAGAGTTGTCCCTTGTCGTTGGTTTTCCTGGTTAGAAGCAGCACAGTACATTCATGCGCATTGGGATAGTGTGTGTGACTTTTTAATTAATGAGGAAGTAGAGCATCAGTCTAAAAAAGCCTCCAAATTATGGAGACTTGTAACGGATGATTCCAGTCAAAGAGATCTTTACTGCGAGCTTACATTTTTGTGCAGTTTTCTAGGAAAAATCCATGTAATACATGTACAGATGGAAACCAAAGCACCACTAATTCACAAAATTGACAGACTACTGAACTTCGATCTGAGTGTGGCAAGTAATGTCAAAAGTTCACTAAAAGATGTTGATTTAAAGTCAATGGGATCCAAACGACAGTCCCTGTCTGCAGCAATGCATTCTTTCTCAAGAAATTTTCATTCAAAGCTAAGCGCAACACTTGCACGAAATGTGCGTGAAGGACTTTATGGTTCTGGATCGTTGTTTGACAATTGCAGGATGTTTGATCCCTTTATAATGAAACAGCTCTCTGCTGATGTCTCTAAATATGTTTCCATAAGCAACACCTTTCACTGCAAAAAAGAAGACTTTGAGCAGGACTTTAGTTTATATATGAAACTTGAGGTTCCTTCAAACCGCACGATCTCTCCGATGGAGTACTGGGAGAGTGAGATGCTAAACCTACCTGTACTTTCCAATGTTGCATTGAGGGCACTGGCTATGCCAGTTACATCTACTGCTGTAGAGCGTTCGTTTAGTCTGTACAGAAAAGTTCAAGATAAACTCCGAATGCGCCTTTCAGAGTAGAGACTGGGGATGCTAAACATTTTGTACCACAACAAGGACATAACAGGAAGTTTTGATGCATTTAGCAACACAGATATAAAAAAATTCCAAAACTGAATCCAGCACAGATTTGCACTTGGTGTGTGTGTGTGTGGGGTGGGGGGTATTGTCTTTATATAACTCTGTGTTTCTCCATATGTTGTAGTGTCTCTCATGTCTTTGTATAACTCTGTGTGTCTCCGTATGTTTTTTACCATAAAGATCGATTTTAATCGAAATAAAGACCTTAAAATAAACATCGATTTTAGCCATCGAAATTTGTTAAAAATAGAAATCGAAAACTGCCAAGCCTACACATTACAATCCAGAAATACTCATGGGAGGGGATCTAAACCTCACCATGGACTTCATCATGGATAGGTCCAATGCAAATCCAGAGCCACACAACCAAGCACTTTGCACACTGATTGATTTGATAGCCCTACATAAGCTGTCTGATATCTGGAGGCTTAACCATCCCACAGACCGAGGCTACACTTTTTTCTCCAGCCCCAAGGCAATGGCAAGTCAACTAGACCACTAGCTCACCTCTCCATCAGTGACTTTGGCTACAACAGATGTATCAATCACCCCAATGTATTTATCTGACTATGCCCCAGTGGTACTGAGCCTCCTCAGAATCCCTAAAGAGCATAGATCCCAGCTATGGAGACTATGCCCCCTTTTAATGCAAGACCCTTTTTTTGTTAAATGGCTCCTTAAAGAATCAGAACTTTACTTCCAAGACAATCCCCAAGGATCTGCATCGGCAGCTGTGGTCTGGGAAGCCTACAAAGCTACGATGTGAGGGAGAATTATACATTTTGCAGCACACACGCGTAACCAATGGGAGGAGGAATGTGCCCAACTAGAAAAGCAGTTAGCGCAACAGGAAAATCAATACAAAAAAAAAACCTTAGGTGTTGAACAACCCAGCTAAATTAAAAGAAATCACAGTGTTAAGACTCCTGTTAAACACCCTAGCCACTAGAAAAGCCAAACTTCAAATGCTGAGAACACAAACAGAGATACTGGGTAGTGGGGGGAAAAGCCGGGAAGCTGCTGGCATATAGACTGTAACAAATACAGGTAGAAAAGCATATCCCCTTCCTCAAAAATAAAAATGGGCCACCCACATCTAACCAAAAAGGAATCAACATGATTATGATGGAATTCTATAAAGAGCTCTACTCCTCTCAAAACAAATGGGACCCCAACAAGTATTATTATTAAGTATTATTATTTTATCGCCAATCTATCTCTACCATGCCTTATGACACAAGCCAGAGAGGAGTTAGAAGCCCCGATTTCCAAAAAAGAGGTCTCCTAGCCATTCAACTAATGGTGCCACATAAGGTGCCAGGAGGGGATGGCTTCCTGGTAGACTTTTATAAAGCAACAAATCACATTGTCACCCCCCACCTTAACCCATATGTTGCAATCAGCTCACACAGCAGAAGAGTTGCCAGGTACACTAAAAGAAGCCATTATCACAGTACTAGCTAAAGAGAGTAAGAACCTTGCCCTCCCAGCTAGTTATAGACCCATAACACTGATCAATGCAGACACCAAGGCACTAGCCAAGGTCCTAGCTATTAGGGTAGAGAAATTCCTCCCACACATTATTCATTCCTCACAAGTCGGCTTTGTTAAAGGAAGGGCAAGATCAGACCATATTCAGGCTCTGATCTCCTGGATACAGACTGCAGCAGGCACCCCCACTCCAGCTGCAGCAGTAGCTATCAATTTTTAAACAGCGTTCGACTCAGTGGAGTGGGAGTACCTGCATGTGGTTATGAAGTCTTACAACTTTGGCCTTATTTTGTGTCCTGGGTCAGAACCATAATAACAAGCCAAAAGCAAAGGTTCTCACTAACAGCAGTATGTCAGACCCCTTTCCCTTATGCAGGGGAGCCAGGCAAGGCTGCCCACTCTCACCGTTGTTATTTGTATTGGCCATGGAATCTCCGACCTACACAATCAGGGCTCACCCTGAGATTACAGGTCTGAGTGTAGGAAAGGCCCAATACCACGCAAAGTTGTATGCTGATGATTGCCCGATCCTAACAAACAATATAATCAAGAGCTTGCCCCAGATTCTCAGCACCTTGGAAACATTTAGCACAATATCAGGCCTGAGAATAAATAAAAAATAATTCTGAAATACTCCCTCTGAATAAACACTCTACCTCCATAACAAAGGACATGCTAGGCCTTCTGTGGGCACTGCGAGGGATAAAATACTTGGGGATTAAACTCTCACCCGACCTGGCCAACCTGTTGGATGACAACTTCAGTCTCTTATTGACAGGGCTACACAGGGACATGGAGAGATGGGAACACCTCCATTTGTCCATGGCCGGGAAGATAGCTGCCATAAAGATGATGATGGCCCCCAAGGTATATTACCTACTCTCACATTGACCAATTATTCTCCTGGCAAAATGGGCCACATGAAAAAGGTGTAAAAAATGCATTCCCCAAAATATTCACATATCTGGACTGTGTAGTATGGTATGGTCCAATGGGCATACAACCCTACTGTACACAGTCAGTTAGCGGACGACGGGGTGGCTTGCGGGTGGGGAGCTGCTGCCCAACACTGAATGGGGGGAATGGGGTGGTGTTGCTCAGTGGGCGGATAGGGAAGGGGGTACCGCTGGACCACCAGGGACGGATTGAAATATGATATTTTAATACCTATACCTGTGATCGGTCTAGATGCAGTCCACTGGACCACCAGGGATATTGGACCTTTTCTTTTAATACATATGCCCGCGATCAGGCTGGGAGCGGTCCACTGGACCACCAGGGATATGGGACCTTTTCTTTTAATACATATGCCTGCAATCGGGCAGTGGGGCACTTTTCCCCTTGTGCAGGGGGTGTCGGACCAGATGGCTGCAGCCTGGCAGGGTGCCAGGCGCAAGTCACCGGGGATTGGTGCACCTGCATGAAAATGGGGCCATAATAACATGCAAATGGCCCCATTTGTGCCTTGCATGCATTATGGCCCCCATCTGAATGTGCATTTTTGAATATCACGGTTGATGCGCCAGGCACAACGGCACTTGCATTGGCGCATCCTTCTGCCCATCTCTAGCCACTTGCGCTGGTGCAGTGCCACTGCACAATGCACAATGCGGGCCGTCACACAGCGATATTCAACGGTGCTGAGCCATGGCACAGCACCATTGAATATCACCCTGCCAACGCCCTGGCACATCCCAATTGTGCTGCGCCCAGGCTTGCGCCACAGCCTGGTGCAGTCTGACTATCCCACCCCTTGAACACATGTTATAGTATTGCTCTATCAAGTATTATATTTTATGTAATGTTCTTTATCAGTGTATGTCTCAGGACCTCCTTGTGAATGAGCTTGCTCAATGGAGTTTTCCTGCAATAAACTTGAACTTGAACTTGAAAAGTGGGTAATTTGGCAACAATGTTGCCTATACAGTATTTAGAGTGATTTGCAAGAATGCATTAAATACAATTTATGATAAAGTTGAAAAATATGGGTTGCAGATGGTTAAATCATGGTGGAGAGACCTCTCCTTTTTTATAAAGTACAATAAAACTATTGATTCTGAAAGAAAGGATATGATATCCAGAGAGTGAATATTAATAGATAATAATGCAGATTATACTGTAATGGTTATTGTTCTCTTTTGATGTTTTTTTTTTCTTTTCCTTTTTTTGGGTATCTTTTTCTTCAAATAATTTGTTTTTTCTTTACATAAATACTGCGCATTTTTTTCATGCACATTTGTTCTTTGTATGTGGTATTGTGTCCTTCAATATAAAAACACCCCTACTGTTTTTGAGAAGTGCCATGGGATCTTCAACATCCACCTGAACAACCACCAGAACAGGCAGACGGGACCTCAGCTTGATGTCTCATCCAAAAGATGGCACCCTAGGAGTGCAGCATCCCCCTCATGCTGCACTACAGTGTCAGTACTAGGATTTAAACCAAGTACCTGGTGTGGGGATAGAACCCACAGCATTCTGATCTCCCAGCCTCAGAGGTGAGTGTGCAACCTACTAAGCCACTGACATTGAGCCAACTGCTATTCAGTGGTTCAATTTAATGGCTCACAACACTTTCTTTTAGTGGTAGTTGACTAGAATGATGAGATATTTTGAATTTTTTGGGGAATGTATTTTTTACACCTTTTTCACATGGAGTACTACTTTGGGATTTTGTAGTGCTTGATGGTGTCAGAAAACAATCTATGTTTGTCTGGGAAGACTACAAGGACACATCAAGTGATTCAATGTCAGTTCCTACTTCCAGTTCATTGTCACTATGGTCACCATCAGCACCACCTCTAATACTGAACATACCAACCACACTGTCCCTTGCTCTTCCCCACTCAACTGGGTGTTTTGCCTTTGCATGTCGTATCATTACTGATATTCCAAAATGTTCCACTTTGCCACCATGATTGACACTTTTTTTGCACAGACTGCAAAGCTGTCTGTAGGGTCAATATAAAATAAATTCTACACAAAAGATTTACCTTTAGTGCTTTGTACCATGATGACTGGCACTATCTGTTGTACAGTTAAGGGACCTAGAGGAAACCCTACACTGCCATTTCCTTGTTGAGAGGAATTGTTCCCATTCATGCTCATATTATTATTCTTATGTTTAGAATATGATTTCTTTTCTGCACTTGCCTCTCATGCCTTACATAGGTATCCTCTCCTACCCCTGCTCCTCAATGAAACTACAGACCTCATCACCACAAGATTCAGAAGAACTGGAAAAGCCACCATCATCAGGTGGGACATAGCCTGGGCTATCCCATTCCCCACCCCCAACATTCCCCACCATTTGTATTAGCATTTGCTGCCTCAGTATCTGAGCTTATATTTAAGGAGGATGCCTCCTTGTACTTGCATGCTGCTTCAGCAGCTGGAAGTATCCTGCCACATGTGGCAAAATGTTCAGTACCTCTACAAGTAATTCCAGTCAGTTCTTTCCAAAACTCCATTGTCATTTCACTGCTAACGTGCTTTTTTGGTTCAGGAGGACATTTAGTGCCAGTTCTGGTAATATCATTGTCATTACTGTCACTATGTTCTTAATTAGTGCTAGGATTATTATTGTCCACATCATTTTTAGTTGCACATGCAGTAGCACTAGGCTTCCTTTTAGTATACTTAGACTGGGAAGCATGAGACACAGTAGATACAACCCTGAAAGGAATGGATATTGTTCCACTAACTGTTGCAGAGAAAGACAGTTTAGCTGACTATGTCACAGACAGTAATAAATGACAGGGCTTGGGACACCTAACAAACAATGTAAAACAGCCTAAATGGCTTTCACTATGCTGCTGAGACACACAGTGTAGCCATGTCACAGTAATAAATGACAGAGCTCAGGGCACATAGCAAACCATGTAATACAGTCTAAATGGCTTTCATTATGCTGCAGAGAGACACACAGTGTAGCTATGTCACAGTAATATAAATGAAAGGCCTCAGGGCACTTAACAGACTGTGTAATACAGCCTAAATGGCTTTCACTATGATGTAGAGAGACACATAGTGTAACTATGTCACAGTAATAAATGACAGAGCTCAGGGCACCTGTAGACAGTGTACTACAGCTTAAATGGCTTTCACTATGCTGCAGAGACACACAGTGTAGCTATGTCATAGTAATAAATGACAGGGTGTGGTGCACCTAACAGTTTAATGCAGCCTATATGGTTTTCACTATGCAGCAGAGAGACATACAGTGTAGTTATTTCATAGTAGCATAAATGACAGGGCTTGGGACACCAAACAGAGAGTGTACTACAACCTAAATGGCTTTCACTATGCTGCAGAAAGACACACAGTGTAGCTATGTCACAGTAATAAATAACAGAGTTCACAACACCTAACAGACAGTGTAATGCAGCCTAAATGGCTGTCACTATGCTGCAGAGACACAAACCAGCTGCCAGTGCCTTGCCTTCTGTGTTTTTTTGTCCCCCCTTGCTCCTTTTCTCCCAAGCACCACACCACTATCCACCTCCTCAACCGAGAGTATGATCTCCCAAATCCACCCTCCCTCCTGAGATTGTTTCAGTCCCCAATCCTGACCCCCACTCCTTTTCCTCCTTCATTTATGTTTTTACTTTTTTATTATTATTTTTTTATAAGTTTTCATTGTGATTTAGCAGCAGTCTGTAGAGTGAGCATCCTATTCCTTCCACTTCCTTCGGAGTGTGGCTGCTATCTGCACAATGGGATCACAGCAGATGGAACACAGACACCACTGATCAATCAGGTTGTCAGCCTGGTGTCATGTGCTCCTAATTCTGCTGTGAGCTTCTGAAGGACTCCACTTCTATCCTTTCATGCCTGTTTCCAGCTTGGGAAGTCCTGGCAGGAGTCCCAATGCCCCACAGTTTGCCTATAATGCCTTTTTTATAAAATTACCTGTTATCCATGTCAAAACTACCTGACTCGTGAAGTACACTGTTATGTTGGGTAGGGTTTTAAATTACCCAAACTACCCTACCTGGCCAAAAATCACTGATATCTGATCTACCCAATCCAGCTACCCAAAAGGTAGCCAAAGCCCAGTATATACCAACGTTGTTAATGCTGTAACTCAGTAATATCATTGTTGTTGTTATGGTTTGTACTGCAGTCTTACTTTGTGTGCTGCTTATGTAATTAACTAATTCCAGATCACCCTGAAAAAGAGACTTTTAGACTCAGTGGACCTACCCAATCAACAAAATGCAATAAATAAATAGAATGAATATAAATAAAGGTCAAGGAAGCTGTGAGGACTGGGAGGGCACTGATGGAAGCAACATGGATGCATGCATTTTTCAGAGCTCCACTCAGACAAATGCCAAATCTGCTTCTTCTAGTTCATTTATCACTTTTGAGAGCAAATGTCTGCACAAAGAAGCTTTAAGCAGAGAGAAGGAGCAGAAACACAAGCAAAAATACTGGACAAGTTATCTCCCCTCCAAATACTGGGAAGTTAGCTCTGCAGTGGGGAACTGCTGGTTCACCACTCCTGACCAAAGCGATGACTTCCCGAGTGGTATCATGTCCTGAGCCGGGTGCTAAGGCTAAGACCTCTGTGAAGCCAACTTTAGCTTAAATAGAAACTGTCCTAATGGAGTTTCAGACAGACATTACAAATTATTTTCAGAAAGTCCAAACTTCATTAACAGAGATTTCTTCACAATGTGAAAACAGAGAAACAAAACGTGACTATCGTGGAGCGAGTTGAGTCAGCTAAAAAGAAATCATCAAAAGTCTTGGCGAGGATCCTAACTGTGGAAGGGCTAGTTAACGTGTCCCTCCATTAACAACTGAACACCATGGCTAAGTTAGAAAACACTGAAAATACACTGCTTCCGAGAGAGATTTAAGACTGATTGGACTCTCAGCAAATATTCCTAATACTGAGTTAAAATCAGAAGTTGAAAAGATACTAATGTTAGCTCACACCTGAGCAAACAGCTATCTTGGAATCAGTATTCAAACCCCAGTCTAGACAGAAACAACAAGAAGCTTCACCTGAGACAGGGGGAAGATATGTGATGTGTACATTTGCTTCTGTATAGCAGTGGAATAAATTGCTTCAAGCTGCAAGCATGAAAAAGGGTTTTCTCTATGAAGTCACTAAATTTCACCTGTACCCTGATTTCTGCCTCATGACTCAGTGACATAGGAAACGTTTTCTCACACTGAGTACTGAATTTCTACAAGCAGGTGTGATGGCTATATTACAGTTTTCTGCTAAACTCAAAGTTACTTTTTAAAGCAATGATTATTTCTTTGTTGATGTTAATGTAGCACAAGTGTTCTAGGAGAAAAATGTTGCCCTGTCCACAGATCTGGTATCAGATCAGGATGAAAATGAAGTGTCAGACAACACCCAATATATTCCAATGACTACTTGTTTCATCTCAGATATGGGCATTGTAATGTATTTTCATGAGTGTCTACTTAACATTACTCACTTAAATAATTACACTTTCATAGAAAACATAGAAACATAGAATTTGACCGCAGATAAGGACCGCTTGGCCCACCCAGTCTGCCCATTTCCCTACCTACTGGATAAGCTGCAGATCCTAGTTAACCAGCAGCCTACTTCTTCCTACCCCCACCCCTCAGAATTGCCTTATGACTATCCCATGCATGCTTGAATTCCACCACTGATATTGACTCCACAACCTCCTCCGGAAGGCCATTCCATGCATCCTTTAGTATACCAATTCCCCCACCCATCTTTCTTTTTTCCCTCATACACCTGAAAACTGTTTTTGCCTGCCCATGACCCACTTTCATAAAGAAATTAGCCTGAAAGGATACGCTTTTGTAATAATTTTCTTTTTAAATAGGGTAGTTAAAGTTTGGAGCACGAAAAACTATAAACTATCAGTTATCACATAAGTATTGCTTTATTGATTTTTTTTTAATGTTTAATTCTTTTTATCCCCTGGAAAATCAAAAACATTATGCTTTTCATAACTGCTTTCTTTTGTTTTGATTTAGATTTCGAGATGACTTATAATGCATGTTTAACTGAACAGAAAATATTCAATTTCTCTCTGAGTAAAAAATAAAACAAAGTAGTGAGGGCCAAAATTAATGCCTTTATCAAGTATAAAGAGAAGCAGGGGGATGAGGAATGGGGGTACCAAGTAAGAACTAGGAGGACCATGAGGACAAGCAGGGAGGCAAAAGCAGACACTCTGAACTGTGCATTGTGGAGGGGGTCATGGGCAGGCAAAAACAGTTTTCAGGTGTATGAGGGAAAAAAGAAAGATGGGTGGGGGAATTGGTATACTAAAGGATGGAGGCAGGGTAATAGTGGTGGATGAGCAAAAATCTGCCATTCTGAACAATAAATTTGACTCAGCATACACTAGGGAGGACAGCAGCCTTTGACAGAGGGGTGCATAAAGGCTGCTGAAGGAGGGGCAGGTAATGAGACAGTAGGTATTTACTAGTGAAAGGGGCAGAAAAGGACTAGCAGCCATGAAGATAGAGAAGGCTTTGGTCCCAGACTGGATGCACCAAAGGTGCTTAGGAAACTGATACTAGAATTAGCTAACCCCTTGGTGAGGCTATTCAATAGCTCTTTTTAAACAGAGGTGGTTCTGGAAGACTAGAGGGTAGTGGATGTGGGGACAAAGAACAGCTGGGTAACTACATACCTGTCACTCTCATCTCTTTTGTGGATAAACTGATGGAGACACTAGTGAAAGAGGACTTTTTGCACTATCTGGAGAAAAATGGGTTCCAGGATAGTAAACAGCAAGGGTTTGTTGCAGGGAGATACTGTCAGACCACCCTGATAGCATTCTGTGACTGGGTAACTAAGACAGTGTATTTAATCTACTGTAACTTCAGCAAGGCATTTGAGTGCCACACAGAAGGCTGCTGAAGAAGCTAGGGGATCTGGATGCAGCAAAGGACATAGTTAGATGTGTGGGAAGTTGGTTGGAAGGGAGACAACAGAGGGTAGTAGTAAATGGAGACAGATCCGGGGAGAGGGATGTCACCAGTGGAGTGTCACATTGATGAGTCCTGGGTCCAGTCCCCTTCAATATGTTCACCAGTGCTATAAGAGAAGGAATACAGGGCAAGATGCATCTCTTTACAGATGATGTTGAGCTCTGAAGTAGGATAGACATTGAGGAGGGGGGTAAGGGAGACACATAGAGACCTGCAAAGGCTGAAGAGGTGATCTGGGATTTTGTAGATGAAATTCAATGCCAAAAAGTGCAAGGTTATCAAATAGGGAACAGGAAGCCTAGAAGAATATTGGATGGGTGGGGTTGAGCTGAACACCACGTTGGAGGAAGGGGACCTAGGAGTCATCATAAGTAATTCCCTTAAACAATCTAGCAAGTATGAGAAGGCCTACACTAAGGCAAACATAATGTTGGGTATACTGAAAGGGAGTTTTGACAGCAGTAGGAAAGAGGGATTACTACCTCTCTACAGATCACTGGTGAGACGACACCTAGAGTACTGTGCCCAGTTCTGGATTCCTCACCTAAGGATCAACAAAGATAGGCTGAAGATGGTGCAATGTAGGATAACCAAATTATTCAGAGCCAGCAGGGCAGATCCTATGAGGATCAGCTTAGGGTACTGAACATGGACTCACTGAAGGCCAGATGAGAGAGGGGTTATATGATAGAGACCTTCAAGTTTCTGAAAGCAATGAACAAGTTGAACTGTGAGGAACTATTCAATATGAATAGAAAATTTAGAAAACAAGGGCAAACATGAAAGCTGGTGATGGTGGGGGAAGCTTCAGGAGGGATATGAGAAACTTTTATTTCACAGAGAGAACAGAACAGTCTGTCAGTGGAGGTGGGGGGTACCAAAACCATTAATGGTTTTAAACACATCTTGGACAGAGTTAAGGGCTTAGTAGTTACTTGGTGGGTAGTAGTGCAGACAAAGACCCCATGTTGACAAAAGGTCTCTGGGTATGATAGGGTACTGTAGGCTGACTAGATGGACCATTGGTCTTTTTCTGCCATCATTGTCTATGTTTTTATGTTTGTTTTGTACTTCCTTGGGTCAGGCCTGCAGCTAGGCATTTATTCTCTGTAAGGAAAAAACACAGCGCTGCATCAGTGTGTGGTTTGAAAACAAAACATTAATATTAAATGCATACTGAAAATAGAAAACAGAGTTAGAACTGACATTTTGACTATAAGTATTCTTCAGGAATTATCCAAAAGAGATAAAAGCAAAGTTAGTGTTTGCTTTTTCTCTTTAAGATAATTTCTGAAGAAGACTTATGGTTGAAATATTGATCCTAACTCTATTTTCCATTTTCTGTGTGCATTTAATATTATCACCTTGTTTTATTTATTGTCTGGTACACCTACCTATTTAACAAAATCTAAATAAATAAACCTATATGTTATACTGCCTCCCTGTATAGCCAATATACAATAAATAGGAAAAGTGATATGGGTAAATTAAAAACAGTACTGGACAAGGTGTATTTGGAACAGCTTATTACTGACTCTACCACATTTAATACAAAAAAGTCCATAGTAGACTGGATACTAGTCATTATGTCAGACCACATTCAAGCCCAGCATACAATTAATAATGACAAAAGTGACTGTTCCTATCATAAGTGTATGGAAGGTAGTGAAACCAAAAGTACCACCAAAAGTTTATACAACAGAATCTATGTATGTAAATGACTTTAAAGAAGCTAAACATGATTGCTTGGACTTCTATTGAGCTTTTCCCTGAAGTTAACTGTATCCTTGACTTTCCTCTAATGCATTTGCAGAATTAAGTAATAAATTAACACCTTTTAAGAAAAAGCATAGCCGTGGTACTGTTATTGATAGGTTTGCACCTGGGTTCCATGCCCTTTTCCAGGAAAGAGATAAAGATAGGAAAAGGCATAAGTTATATAAGGGATATGACATGACCCGAGTGAAGATATATTTATCTTCATGAGAAGCCAATGCTATTATGATATCTCATAAGTGACAAAGTGAGAAATCTTAATAACATTGGCCGCAAATGAAGATAAATATGATATATTCACTCATGTCATGTCATGTTCGGTTTATACAGACATACAGTATGTTTTTCATATAGTCATTATCAGGAACATGTAAAAGTGCTTGAGTCTTTGTAATATATGACTAACTTTCTGATTCTTTTTGCAGTTGCTGTAAGGCTTGGAGTGGGGGCTGGTAGGATTCAGACACTATCCAACTGCAGTATTTTATTTGTGCTTGTTTGGGATTTGCTTGTTCTGAGATCTACTGCTACTTCCATTTAGGAATGCACTATGACTGAGCTCAAAGGAGCTCGAAGTCTGGCAATTTATTATTCATGTAAACATTTCTGAAACTATATCTATGCTTACAATGTAGCCATCTTTGTAGCTAGATAACTGAAAATCTATATGCATACTTTCTTGGAAGAGTCATAGAAACTGCTAAATAGAGAAGTAATTGGTTAATTATAAAATGACAAGAATAAATCCTGGTCTCTGATTGGTCCGTCTTGGGCTGGACCCATGATGTTATCCCAGTACAACATCACGGGTCTAGTCTCAGCCTCACTGTGAACCTGTAGATGATTTTTTACTTTTATTATGTGCTGATGATGTGCTTGATTGTTTCATCTTCTTTTAAAAAACCAAAATATTTTTCACACATAAACATCTTTAAAATGATTTTTTTTTATTCTGTATAACAACGAGCCATTGTATAATAGCAATAATGCCCTCCAGAGTGTGTGTCATTTGGGATAATGTCACGCCTCAGTTATTGGATGCACTTGGCCTGTGGCCTCATGCCCAACCACCTGAGGCATGATGTTATCCCAGCACGACACACACCCTGTCAGGCATTATTGCTTAAGTAACTTATGAGTGACAGGAGATAAACATTTCACAGTTCAATTATTTGTTAAATTGTGTAAACATTTTCAAAATATTTGTGTGATTACAGCTCCACTGCTATTGCAGGTATGCATTCAAGATTTGGCATGCATACCAAAGTAAACATGTTCCAGAATCTAATTTAGCTGTATAAATATGGTTTACTGGGTTAGAATTTCTTGTGGAGACTTTAGAAATTACTAATTGGCAGCATTTGTTTAAACATTCATGGACACATAATAGGTAACGCCATTAAATTCCACTTTTGGAATTTAACTTTCTCAAAGCACTTACCAGCACTGAATCATCTTACCTGCACTAGCATCATAGCCCTGCAATACACCTCCAACATTCCTGCACCAGTGATGCCCAGCATCATGCTCCATCATGACTTAAGATTCCCAGATACTTCTGTCACAGTGGGCTAAGTCACAACTAATTGTAAGGCCTGGCATCACTTGGTGCCACTGTTTTCAAATAGTAATACTGTTATCTAGAGGGTTTTCAAAGAGTCAGCAGGTGGTACTGTACAAAAACATGTCATACGTACGTGTGCTTCCATAAGTCATTAAGCTCTAGTGATTACCTGTTATATTGCAAGAATTCAGACTAGTGCACAGTGATGTCAATATCTATTCCTCATGGTTTATCACTCAAGACAGTGACCTCAGAGCACCACTATACGTTAACTATGGTGCCTCTTACGAAAGTTATCTTATTGCCATTTTGCCCAGCCTTTATCTTCCTCTACAATGGCAACTCAAGTGGATTAAATGTATGGACATGATTTTGATGAAAGTATCACAGCATTCCACAATTTCACAAAAACTCATCCAGAAACAAATGATTTGATACCTTTTATTGGACCAACATGGATGTTACAGAAAAAAACAAAGTGCTTTAGCTTTCAAACCAACCAGATCCTTCTTCAGAAGCTTTGTGGCAGTTTTTTCAAATACCCCATACTATTAACACCAGATTATATAGAAAAAGCAGAAATAATTCTCATTGGTTTAACATATACATTTAAAACATAATAGAAGATTACGTCAAGAAGCTAATTAACACCAGTATGCCTTTAACTGAGGCCTCAGAAGGGCAAAGGTTATCAAGAATTCTCTACAGCCAGAGAGTTCTTGTCACATAAATTTTTAAATGTCTCAGTATGCCAAGAAAGCATTCTAGTGATAAAAAAAACAAAAAAACCTTGGAGTAGCATTCTCTCTAATACATGTAAGATGAGCTCACAACTTACATTCCAATTGTCCTGGTATATTAAAGGACAGATAATGAAAGACAAAATCCTGAAATTAGGTATAACTGCAAGTTGAAAGCAAGCCTCAAATTAACCTACACATATAAACATGATGCATGAAAGTATCATTTGTAAGTGTAAGTGCAAAATAAATAAATAAATAAAAATACTTGTCAAGGACCCCAAGAAAAGCGAGACCATGAGGCCTGATAAATGCAGATTTCAACACAGAGTCTGTGTATAACAAAAATGCACAGAATCAGTCTAAGCAATCTAAATGAAAACCCAAAGGAATTACACCTTTAATGAACCCCCAAGTAAATGAGATATGCATCTTAATATGAGCAGTTAAAAATGTGACAGTGTGAAATCCACCCACTGACAACTAATAGAAGGAAATAAATGCACACTATATGTGAAAACTAAGTGTTCTAGCCACATAACAACTGCCCCATGCCACGCTCCACCCACACATATGTGTGTACATACACCACACACTCCCACACATACACACACACACACCACACAACCACAACACACAACAAATATAGCAAACACATTCCACACACACCACACACACCACGTACAACAAACAAAACACACATACACACCATACCAACACAAAACACAACACACACAAAACACACACATACATACATACATACATCAGTATACACACACACACACACTCAAAGCACTCACCACAGTGTTAAGGTGAAAAGTCAACAATGTAGATAACCATAAACTTACAAAATCAAAGGCCCACTGAAGAACTAAACTGTTTATGTCCATCTTTTAAAGTAAAGGTCTTGTAAGTTTAAGTGGAATAATGTGTCATGTACCCAACATCAATATTCAATCCATCCGCCACCATATTGAAAGTAAAATAAGTCTAATTTCAGAAGCCCGTCTCTGTTGTGTACTATTGAAATGTCCTTTTAAGACCATCACAGACATATCTGAGGTTGAGTGGTCATCCTGGGAGAAGTGCTGGGCTACTGGTTTCTCAATCATCTTGTGAGTAATAGAATGTCTGTGTGAATTCATTCTAGTGCGGAGTTGTTGGCTTGTCTCCCCCACATAACCTGTGCGAGGACATTTCTTGCATTGGATAAAATAGACCACATTACTTGATGTACATGTATAATTCCCCTGTATCCTGAATAGTCTGTTTTGTGATGTAACCACACAGTCTGAAGTGGAAATGAGGTTACATGTCTTACGTGTGCGTTGAGTGTGTGTGTTTGAGTGTGTGTGTGTGTATACTGATGTATGTATGTATGTATGTGTGTGTTTTGTGTGTGTTGTGTTTTTGTGTGTTGTGGGTATGGTGTGTATGTGTGTTTTGTTTGTTGTACATGGTGTGGTGTGGTGTGTGTGGAATGTGTTTGCTATATTTGTTGTGTGTTGTGGTTGTGTGGGGTGTGCAGGTGTGTGTGTGTGTGTGTGTGTGGGAGTGTGATGTGGTGTATGTACACACATATGTGTGGGTGGAGCGTGGCATGGGGCAGTTGTTATGTGGCTAGAACACTTAGTTTTCACATATAGTGTGCATTTATTTCCTTCTATTAGTTGTCAGTGGGTGGATTTCACACTGTCACATTTTTAACTGCTCAAATTAAGATGCATATCTCATTTACTTGGGGGTTCATTAAAGGTGTAATTCCTTTGGGTTTTCATTTAGATTGCTTAGACTGATTCTGTGCATTTTTGTTATACACAGACTGTGTTGAAATCTGCATTTATCAGGCTCTTGGTCTCGTTTTCTTGGGGGTCCTTGACAAGTATTTTTTATTTATTTATTTATTTTGCACTTACACTTACAAATTATACTTTCATGCATCATGTTTATATGTGTAGGTTAATTTGAGGCTTGCTTTCAACTTGCAGTTATACCTAATTTCAGGATTTTGTCTTTCATTATCTGTCCTTTAATATACCAGGACAATTGGAATGTAAGTTGTGAGCTCATCTTACATGTATTAGAGAGAATGCTACTCCAAGGTTTTTTTTTTTTTTTATCACTAGAATGCTTTCTTGGCATACTGAGACATTTAAAAATTTATGTGACAAGAACTCTCTGGCTGTAGAGAATTCTTGATAACCTTTGCCCTTCTGAGGCTCCTCAGTTAAAGGCATACTGGTTAATTAGCTTCTCTGACGTAATCTTCTCTACTATGTTTTAAATGTATATGTTAAACCAATGAGAATTATTTCTGCTTTTTCTATATAATCTGGTGTTAATAGTATGGGATATTTGAAAAAACTGCCACAAAGCTTCTGAAGAAGGACCTGGTTGGTTTGAAAGCTAAAGCACTTTGTTTTTTTCTGTAACATCCATGTTGGTCCAATAAAAGGTATCAAATCATTTGTTTCTGGATCTGTTTTTAAAAGGACCAATACGGCACCTACAACATTTTTTTTACAAAAACTCATGAAATTCAATTTTAATTACTGATGTTATTTTGGAATCATTGGCTGCTTATAATTTGGCCAGCCTTTGAACAAGAGATTAGAAAGCTGACACACACACAACCTCTTATTTTCCATATTGTTTTTTCTCCCACCCGGCAGCTCATCTATTAGAGATTTACTCTGTTTGCAGGGATATATCCTGAACGGTCTAAACTCAGCCATCATTCATTTGGCTACCAGGTTTTTCTCCAAAAATGTTCCCCTCCCATCTGCCCTTGTGGGTTGGGGGTGCTTCTGTCAGCCTCGCACAAACACAGCTTTTCCTGCAGCAGCCTGGCCCAGGTACACTGTCACTGTGCTGGTGGAACCCTTTGCCAACCCTTCCTGACAGAGAAGCACTGCCAAGCAGCAGCTGTCTCAGCCATGGCCTGCCTCCCATCATGTCTTCCAGGCTTGCTTCTGAATCTGAATTGTCAGTATTGCAGCATGACACTCTGCTGCTAGGCCATGGGGTGGCTTTATAGACTAATATTTGGGGTCAGAGAACCTAAAAGAATTGCGATATTCCATCCATTCATTTTAAAGTTATAGGGGCTTGACATTCTGCAGTTTACGTAATTGTGGAATGTCATTAAAAAATTTCTGAACATTTGGAGGCTTATAATTCAGACACCTGTAAAGATAGAAACCTGAAACTTGGAACACTTTGATGTGGATCTTGATATAGTTAAAATACTAAATCTGGTGCAATGTGGACAAAAACACTTGAAATCAGATATAAATAACCGAAATCACAATTTTGGCAAAATTTCATGAATTTTAACAGAAGTGAAATCAGCATTTCACCAGAACATGCCCAATGTGTTGCGGAGGGTTCTGGCTGAATGCATGATGTCTCATGACCACCAGCCACTGACTCATCTGAGTCAAGGGGAGATGGGGGTGGTGATCTACGTATGGGAGGGGATAAGGTGTGCAACGGAGAGGGGGAAGAAGGCAGGACAGAGGCCCCATGGATGCATTTTCAGGACTCAAAAGGCAAGACACTGAGGGTGGGGGTAGTTTATAGACCACCAGCTCAACTGGAGGACCTGGGCAGGGAGTTAGCTGAGCAAATTCAAAGGGTCTGCAGGAAGGGTAACATGATTGTGGTGGGGGACTTCAACCTACCTGGGGTGAATTGGAGTACCCAACCACCACAAGTGCAAGGGAGCAAGTCCTGTTAGAGGCATTTCAGGACAGCTTCTTGATGCAGTTGGTCAATGGGCCAACTCAGACAGAAAATACTCTGAACCTTGTACTGTCCAATGGGGAGATGGTACGGGATCTAAGGGTGGAGGACACACTGGTGGGGAGAGATCACTACTCAGTGTGGTTCAAACTCAACATGGTGAGGGAAGCTGGGGGTACAGGTACCAAGGTGACTGACTTAAGTGGGCAGATTTTAAAAAGATGGGGGAAATTCTGGCAGGGCACCTGGAGGGGATTCAGTCAGGCTGGGACACAAGTCAGAAGTGGTATATCATAGAAAAGGGGCTAAGCGAGACTAGGGGGCATGTACTAGAACACAGATCAAGAAAGGGAGGGCAAAGGTCCAGTTGGATGATTCAAGCGGTCAGGGAGGGAGGGTCAAGACAGAGGCATGCCAGAGGTTCAAAATTCAGGAGGGAGATAACAAGGAGCTGTACAAAGAAATCCAGAGAGGCCACCAAACTGGTCACAGCAGCCAAGGCTTCCAGGGAGCGGAGTCTGGCACAGGGGATTAAAAATGGAGAAAAGGATTCCTTCAGCAACATAAGGGAAAGAAGGAACAACAAGGACCAAATAGTGAGGATATAAAAGGACAGGGGGTGGAGAGAGGGGAGGATCAGGCAGAGACATTAAATGAATACTTCTGTTTTGTATTCATGCAGGAGAATGCAGGGCAGGTACCACAGGGGAGGAGGTGAGGTAGGGAGGAGGTGACAGATGCAAGGAGTACTAGAGACAGGGTACTGGAAGGACTGAGGGCACTGGGGGAGGACAAGGCACCTGGGCCAGATGGCATTCTCCCTAGGGTACTCAAGGAGCAGCTGGCTGAGGTTCTGTCAGGGCCACTGACTGACCTGTTCAATACCTCCCTGGACATGGGATGCATGTCACAGGACTGGAGGATGGCCCATGTGGTGACCATCCACAAAGGTGGCCCAAAATAAGAACTGGGAAAGCACAGGCCAGTGAGCCTCACATCAATCATGGGGAAGCTCGTGGAGACAATCCTAACAGAGAGGCTGGTGACCTTTTTGGAGGACAATGGACTCCAGGATGGGCATCAGCATAGGTTTGTCTTGGGCAGATCCTGTCAGACCAACCTCACTGAGTACTACGATTGGGTGACAAGGGCCATGCAGTGGATGTGTATATTTTGACTTCAGCAAGGCCTTTGTCTCTGTGCCACGTGGGAGGCTGGGGGAAAGCTGGAAGCTGTGGGGGCATGAGCAAAGATGGTGAAATGGATAATGAACTGGCTAAGGGGTAGGTAGCAGAGGGTGGTAGTGGGAGGGGAACTCTCAGCACCAAGGGCAGTAATGAGAGGGGTGCCACAGGGATCGATGCTGGAGCTGGTGTTGTCAGGTTATTCATAGCTGATATCTCACATGGTATCTGAAGTAAGATCAGTCTGTTTGCAGATGACACCAAAAAGGGGGATGATGGTTGATGACATTAAGGTATGGAAGGGGCTACAGGACGACCTAACTAAACTGCAGGAATGGTCAGAAAAATGGCAGCTGGGGTTCAATGCCAAGAAGTGAAAGGTAATGCACTTTGGAGAAAAGAACCAGAGGAGGAACTATTAGCTGGGAGGGGTACAGTTGGGTAGCACTGTGGAGGTAAAGGACCTAGGGGTACTTATAACAAGGAGCATGAACAACTCTGCTCAGTGTAGGAAGGTGGCAGTGAAGGCCAACAAGATGCTAGGGTACATAGCAAGGGGAATCTCCTCTAGAAGTAGGGAGGTAATCCTCCCCCTTTACAGGTCACTGGTCAGGTTGCACCTGGAGTACTGCATGCAGTTCTTGTGCCTGTACCTGAAGAAGAATGCCAGATTGTTGGAGGGGGTGCAGTGTAGAGCAACAAAGATGATTCACGGATTGGAGGGCATGCCCAATGAGGAAAGGCTGAGTGAGCTATGTATGTGTTTCTTGGAGGACAGGAGGGATAGAGGGGACATGGTTGAGACCTTTAAGTACTTGAAAGGGATAAATGAGATTCAGACAGAGGGGATCTTCCGACTAAGAAGAGGAAGGGACAAGAGAGGGCACAGTCTCAGACTGGAGCTGGGAAGTTTCAGGAGGGAGGTAAGGAGACAGTTCTTCACAGAAAGGGTGGTTGGCAAGTAGAACACTCTACTACAGGAGGTGGTGGCCTGTAAGAGGGTGGGCAGTTTCAAGAGGGAATGGGACAGGGTGTGGGGGAGGGTATATCTAAGGTGGGGAGGGGTGGGAAGGGCAGCTGTGAGATGAGAGGCTAGCTGCACAATCGAGCAGACTCGACAGACCATGAGGCCTATTTCTGCTGGCATTTTCATATGTTCATATGAGTCTGCATTCCCCCATCACACAGTTCTCCATTACCCCACTCAGCAAAGGTTAAAGAAGAAGCCCAAGTCAGGGAGGACAGAAGGAGCCTGCTCAAGACAGCATCAGTGTGACGGGGAGGAGAGGGAGTAACTGGTACATATGCATTGTGGATTTGCTGAGTGAGAGAGAGCGGTTTATCTACAGAATGAGATCTAGTCAATTAGCCAAGTCCATATTTATCCAATTAATGTTTATGCACTGGATCTAAGGGCGATCAGATTTGTGCTGGAATAGTCTATCTAGTCCTACTACATCGTAATGCAAATTCTTCATTTTACTTTAGGCAAATTGAATCTATGTTATTTAGAAAAATTGATGACAACAGAAAGACAGCAGTGACAAACTAGAACCCAAATTACGGAGCAGCTGCTGCTGACACTGCATAACCACTTACTTACAAAATATTATTAACCCGAAACACTACACCAGAAATGTCCCAGAAATCTGAAAAGTTGAAAAAAAAAATCACCCAGTGTACATAAAATAAAAACTGATAGAAATCATGCACAATGCCAACTCACAAAGGTGCAGCCACTATAACTAGGACACTAGTGGCTGGTTGCAGTTGCTCTATTAAATAAGGTGCAAGAACACAACCAGAAATGGAGAACACCCTTATGTAGTACCTGCAGAGTATCATATGCAGGCTCAATGTTGGGATGTTGTACTCTTCTGATTGTGTCCTTGCACTTACATAGAAACATAGAAACACAGAATTTGCCCACAGATAAGAACCACTTAGCCCACCTGATCTGCCAATTTTTCTCTGCCAACAGTATCTGTCCCAATCCTACTTAATGTCTGGGCTATTTTCCCTCCCCCCTTCCTTTCCACAAGACTTCCTTGTGCCTATCTCATGAATTCTTGAACCCCACCACTGTTTCCACCCCAACCACCTCTGCTGGAAGGCTGTTCCAGGAATTCACCACTCTTTCTGTAAAGAAATACTTCCTCATATCTCTCCTGGAATCTACCCTAGCTTCGTATCATGTCCTCTTGTTCCTGAGCACCTTTTTTTTCTGAAAAATGCTTCCTTCCTGTACCATATTTGTTCCCCTTTAGGTATTTAAAGGTCATTGTCATATCCCCTCTCCCTTCCCTCTTCCAGTGTGCACACATTCAGGTCCTTAAGTCTCTCTTCATATAGTTTCTGATACAGACTGTGGCAGTGTTGGATAAGACCTGCCCCATTTGTTATGCAGTGAGAGCTAAAAGCAAGGATCTGTTCTGTCCTCTCCTATTCTGTCATTTGTCTTCCTCTTGTCTGTTTGATTATGCAATAATATTTTCCTTGTGGTACCTAGGAATTAGTCACTCCAATGGTCCCACAATTTCCCGTTATCTCCCTTCCTTGACTTGCTGCTTGTATTATTTCTTTCTCTTCTTGCATCTGTGAAGTTTAAAACATATATAAGTGAATCTGTATATGAACCTAGGATCCCCAGGTTTGCAGATGTATACAATTATGTTGTTGATATGAGTGCAGAAAGTGATTTGGGTTTATTAGAGGTGGCATCAATCTGGAATACAAGAAATTAACCTTGAACTGTATTTTGACCTCCACAAGCTTGTTTGCAGAACAGGAAATCAGCCCTGGGACAGGATGTCTCGATTGATTGCACCAATTATGAAGACTAATGTACTCTTCAGACTGGTCTCAGGAAGGTCAATGAAAAAAGATTAGATGCATTTTGTGAAAAACAGGAGATAAAACTTACAAGAACAGAATGCACAGGTTAAACTGCTAAGCAAAAACATCTCATAGAAAGAGAACAATACTTTGTCTTGAGGGATAGAGAGAGCTGGAGATTGTAAAAAGTCTCTGAGATGAAGGACTGTGTTATTGTTTTGTTTGTACTGTCTTTAAGATGAGGTATCCTGTACAGTTTAAGTTTTTTTTTATTTTATTGCTATTGATAATAATAAAATACTACTTGTGAATGTTGTAACTTCTCATGGTCTGCATATGCATCCTGACCTATGCCTGTACGACACCGACCATGCACCATTTTAGTTACTCTCATCTGGACTCCCTTCACTCTATCTATGTCCTTCTGGAGATGGGGTCTCAAGAACTGGACAAAGTACTCCAGGTGAGGTCTTACCAGCAGTCTATATACAGACAACACTACTTTCAACAGCAACTTCCTCTTTCAGCTGGTGATACCACTCCCTATGCACCACAGTATCCACTAGCCCTCCCAACTACCCTGTCACACTTCCTGGCCACCTTTAGGTCATCAGATATGATTACCTTCAAGTCTCTTTCTTGTTTGGTGGTCATCAGTACAACCCCACCCATTTTGTACTCTGGACCCGATTTCTGTGCCCCAAGTGCATTATTTTGCATTTTTTGCACTCAAACCCAGCTGCCACACAATGCCATACTCTTGACCACTCCTCAATTTTTTTTAGGTCACTGCTCATCCTTTCTATCCCCTCTGGTGTGTACACCCTATTGCAGATTTTGATTTAATCTGTAAAGAGGCAGACCTTCCCTTCCAGCTCTTCCACAATGTCACTGATAAAAACATTAAAGAGGACCAGTTCCAGCACTGATCCTTGAGACACCCTGTTGGTCACTCTCCCATCCTTGGAGTGACCTCAATTTATGATAATACTCTGCTACCTACCCCATAACCAGTTTCTTACCCTGGACACACCCTTAAGCTGCCTACCTTGCCTACAAGTCTTCCATGTAGAATGTTGTTGGAAGCCTTACTGAAAGCTTGGCAAGCTTCATCCACTGCTGCAACCTAATCTAGTTCCTTGGTCACCCGGTCAAAGAAATGTATCAGATTCCTTTGACATGACCCCCTGCAGAAGACTCCATGCTGCCTCAGGTCCTGTAACTCACTGAACTACTCCACTTCTCCTTCCTAGCCCTACAAAAAAGCATGGTAACTATAGTACCTGGGGTAGGAAGGGGCATAATGTGGTGACACCATGGACGGGTGATTGACTTAACCTGGATTAATGCACCACTGGACCCATACATCATTAACTGGGAGTGAAGAGAGTGTGGTCAAACAATTCTACAAGGTACTTTTAAGGATTGTTGGTGGGCTGAAGAGGTGATTTACATGTAAAACAAGCTGCTGGGTCTTGGCATGGTGCCAGGATCTGGACCTGATTTTTAAAATGTAAATGGTCTGTATGGGGGATGGGGGAAGAAGCAAAAATGGGAGTGGCTGTCAGAACCACACTACAGAACTGCAAGAGAATAGTACTGGAGAAGTACCCATAGATGTGAAAGTTCACAGCTGGGCTCACAAATTGCCAATGAGAAAAACATCAGTCTGGGTTTGTAGGTTAAAGTGAATTAATTCCAGTGCAAAAGGTAAACCTAGAGGTAACAACTACTTTTACCCACCAATGTTTTATGCAAAACATGGATGCTTTGTCAAGACATCCTCTAGGATTGGAACAGGACTCTGGGCTACTACTCTCCTCAGTGGAGTAACACATCTGATTTTAGAACAACAAAGAGAGAGTGACCATAGTGCAGAGTTTGAAAATAATTCAAAGTTCTATTAGCATCCAGTTCTATTTCTAGTACAATGCCTCGGGATAGAGATGATGAAGTTTCACATGAGTTACTGCTGAATCCTTTAGAAGAAACATTACTATGGTGATTAATTAGTTCTAATGGATCCCTAAGCAGGAAAACAAAAAAGAAATGGAAACTTTAAAGTGATTTGTACCAATTTTTTGACTGGATGTAAGAGTGGGTCAGTGGTCCCACACCATTTTTCTCATGGTCCCTTGGTGGCCTAAGGATGTGCCTGCTCAGTGGAAAGTGATTCGGAGGTGAATGTGATTATTGGTGATGGGGATTTAGCTCCCCAACTTAGCACTTCAGGGAGATCAGGCCACATCCTGTGATGAAGGCTGAGTAATTGCACTGACAGTAGTTCTGTCCACAGAGTATTAGTGGTACACAGATCTGTGAGTGACTGAGATAAACAAGGACCCCTCAGGAAGGTAAGATGAGGTGGCATAGTGAGGTGGTCCTCAACCCTTGAGCCATTACATAATTATTAGAAGGAAAACAATGATTTAATTTCCTTTCAGTTCATTTATTTTTACCAGAAAGTGGACGGTGACAATACCCCTTTTCAACCAAGTGTGACTCTGGCTACAATACATACAGTACAAACTGGACAACAATAATTCAAGTTATTGAAAACAATTAAAAAGTCATGGAACATTGTAACATGAGAAAACTGTGGAAACCATAGAGATTTGATTCAGACTGGTCATAAAACAGACTGGAGAACAATCAATATCTGCAAAAGATGGTAAATTATTTAACCAGTATGGACCAGTCTAAGAAAAAGAACATTTCCCAAATATAACTTAGGTTGTTTTCATTTAAGCATAGTAACTCTTCGAGCTCCTGGTGAAATATGGTGCAGTGTTAAGAATAAAATTTATGAAACAATTTTTGAGGAATACCAAACTTATACATTATGTTTGTTAAAGTTGGTTGACTCAGGTTTATTCTACATTTGGGGAAAAACAACTAAGAAGCCACTGATAGTGCGAGATAGTATGCATGCTCTGTCCTGTCATTGTACAGGAGTTGCTGACCAGAAGCAGTGATCTGTCAAAAGCAGAGAAGGATATAAATCCTGCAAAAAACAAATGCTGAAAACAGGTCTCTTGCTGCAGATGTGATTGACAGCAAGCTCCAGTCTCATGTTTGCCACTGTACACAACACACCTGTATATACAAAATGAGCAATTGCACCATGGATTTTAATAGATAATCATGGCTACTCAGTAATTATATTACCTTATGCCAAATGCTATTCAGTATTTAACTGTTTTTGAAATTAATTTGCTGTCTGTTTTCCTCGCTCTGGCTTTGTAATCCTTTAAAATCCCAGTTATGGAATTTATTTCTTACTCTCTTCTGCCTGCTGGTAATCCTGTGAAATGGGTTTTACTGTACACATGTGAGTAACTGTCCTACTGTGATGGTTAAAACTTGTTCTGGGTGGTGGATCAAAAAGGGACCTGTGTCTCAGTCAACCTTATCTGGTCACCAATAAATTATTAATAAATAAATTAGTCATACCTAGTACTTTACTATACTTCCTGCAGTGCTATCTTGCTGTATGTATTGCTATCCCAACTGTTATGGTTTCACATGTTTATACTTCACTGATAGACTTTTCAATTGCTTTTCTCCTCTTAGTCCTCCAGTTCTGTAAACAAGCTGGTTCTCAGCTGAGAATGATTTCTTCTGGTCAAACATTTACAATAAGTAAATAAAATCAGAAAATTAACTTTAATTGCAAAGCATTCCTTATGTTTACTTCTCAAAAAACGAATTGGGGAAAAGAGATTGCATGAGGAAATTTCAGCAGAAACGACAAGTTCAGTACTGACAGAGAAAAGAAAAGTCACACAAGCCTTGGAAAAAGCAGAAGTGTGAGTAACTTTCAAATCTTCAATCTTCTGCCACAGCATACTGTTGGGAACTGCCACATTAATGTGGGTTCTGGCCATATACTGGAATCTGGTAGGAAAACCTCGCCCCTATATATGGCTGAATGCTTGGAGGAGAAGGTGGACTTTATTAAAACCAGCTGACTGCCCCAATGGTCCAGCAGGAGCACATTGTACTACCAGTCAGGTGACCAGGATTTGGATGTGGTCTCGTGTTGCAGCATCGGGTGTTAAGTCAGGCTGTAGGCAGCTGCCAGGAGGTAGAGTATCATAACCAGTGAGGACTGGTGGTGGGTTCTGGTGCCAAAGCAACCCCTGCAGGCAGGTCTGGAAGCTAGTTTCTTCCACAGGGGCATACTGTACATACATGCACTGTACAGAGGCACTTCTCATGCCATGGAGAGGAGGGTGGATGAAGAAGCTTTATGAATTATTTCAATTCTTTTGAAAACTGATAAATGAACCAATATTTGTGTAGTCTCACATTGCTCCATAGTTGATTTGTTTTTAAATTTGACCTAAGCACTTCCCAAATGTACAGTAGCTGTACTTGTGCATGTGTCCTATATTCAAAGTGAAACTATTTCATTACCTCATTGACACAAACAAATAACAAGAAAACAAATAATACTGTAAAACTGACCTGCCGTGGATGTATAAGTAACATATTTTCCTGAGGGTCTAGTCCATGAAGCTGTATTTGGGACTCCACAGCATACTAAGAAAAAAAGACATTTTTAAATGACAGTGATCCAAATGGCAAACAACTAACACGCAAAGCAAAGAACCACCTTACTGCTGACAGACAAGTAAATAGGATTAGAAACATTGTTACTATAATAATGACGACAACTGTCACTAGGTCAGTAAATATAAATTTGTTTCTCAACAAACGTTAATGGTGCTGGGCTAAAGCTTTGTGTCTTCAAGAGATCTGATTTCTCAGCAATTCATGAGGAGCTGATTTTCAGACATTTTGCTGCTATGCGGATGGTCTTGAAAATTGAGAAGCACATGTACTGGGACTCACGAAAATTTCATTACCAATCTTTTTTTTTCTCATTACTGTACTTAATCCTACTGTCATTGATAGGAACAAATAAGAAAAATACATGAACTCTCAGAGCTGCCTATAGACTCTGAGTAATGTAATCAGTGACAGGCTAGAGAACACATAGATTCCTGTTTTGGGGACAGATCAAAATGGCACTTTGTATTGGTAGCAGCCTTGAAAACAGAAACAGCAAACATTTCCATCTGTGCCTTGGGATATACATTTGTTAAATGTGATTTTGGTCTGTATTGATTTTGGTCCAAAAAGTAACAAGCAGGCATGAATTAATAAAAATATACACCGTCAATGTTTTGTAGGTACTGCAGATTGCTAAAAATCTTTAAAAGGGTAATAAATCAATGTCACAGCTCAATGTCTTTTAACAAAATGCCCTTTATTTCTCATTTGAGAAAGCAAGAAAAAGAATCACAGTTTTGAAGTGGCTCAGAAATATAATGAAGTCACTACTATTCGAGGAACATTTTTAGTTAATGCAACTGACCACCTGGGCAACGTCAGCAATAAGTGTCATGTTGATGCAATTCAACTCTAATGATCCCAAATGGGAGCAGCAGGTTCAAAACACAGTTTATGTAGCACTTGTAATAAAATATATGCCTTACATGATCAGAGGGGAAAGCTTTGGCCTCTAGGAGAATCTTTCGACGAGTTGGTGTTGGCTTGTAAAAAGACAGCTGAAAAATAAAATATCAGACACACACTAAAAATATTTTATTAACACCTGAAATGTTAGAATGTTAGAAATAGCAGACAATTATACTTTTAACACTGAAACCCTATTCTCAGTGCAGCAAGTAAGCAATAACCCCATTGTGGGCTGTGCAGTAAGACAGATCTGACCACACACTCTGGGTGCACTGGAAAGCATAAGGTGAAGTGATATGAAGTGCATTCCAGCTGGAAAGTGCTGTATTGATCTATCCCACCACATCACCTCTAGTGAGTATTTTGTTTTTGTTTGTTTTACAGTTCATTTACTTGCCCAGAAAAACCCAGTTGTGACTCAACAATTTATTTTAGTGACTTCCTATGTCAGTCCATTTTTATAGCTGGAACTGAAGAAACAAGCAGTTAAATGACTTGCTCAGGGGCCACACAGTGAGTAAGTGTGGGTAGATTTGAACCTGGGTCTCCTGATTCCCAGTCATGTTCTCTAGTGGCTCTACATAAGGTAAAATGACTACATACGGTATAAAGGCTCAAATGTTTTTCATTTTTTTAAATGTTTTTATTTTAATTTTTCAAGACATTAAAAAAAGAATTAACAAAACATAACATTCTAGGAAACAGCAGATTAATATTGTAGGTGCTAGAGTTGGCAGAATGCTCATTTTAGTGTTCTCTCCAATGTCAAACAGAGCAATAGTATTAATTATCTACATAATCAATCTGGTAGATGCAATGTAGCATCGTTATTCAGTATTCAGATAAGTGCTTACATTTGTTACAAGTACAGACACCTGAAATAGTTGATGCATATTCTGTTGTTCAACCTTTTATAAACACAATGATAATATTCCCATGCACATTCTTAACAGAAATTGTGAAATATTAGTATGGTTCCCTTTCTTTATACACTGTGGGGTGCATGAATTACATTTCTGACATTACAAGAAAGAATAAAAAAACTATAAGGCATTGTACTGTATCAAATGAGAGCGAGAAAGAGAGAGAGAGTGTGTGTGTGTGTGTGTGTGCGTGTGTGTGTGTGTGTTAGCCCTTTTATGGATCTGATAGCCACTGCACAATAAAAGTTTGATGTTGCACTTGAAACTCTTCATGGTGAATCAGGTGAGTCAGATGAGGAGTCTTTAATTTCTGAAATCTCTTTTGTGATTCTCTTTAATAAAGCTCAACAACTCTGAATCAATGAAATTGTATTTACATAGAAACATATAGAAACAGAGAATTTGATGGCAGATAAGGACCTCTTGACCCACCCGGTCTGCCCATTTCCCTACCTAATGGATAAGCTGCGGATCCCAGTTAACCAACAGCCTTCTTCCTACCCCCACCCACTTGAATTGCCTTATGACTGTCCCATGCATTCCTGAATTCTGCCACTGTTTTTGACTCCACAACCTCCTCTGGAAGGCTGTTCCATGCATCCACAACCCTCTCTGTGAAAAAATACTTCCTTACATTACCTCTGAGCCACCCCCCATCTTGAAATGGTGCCCCCTTGTTCTTGAGCACCTCTTTTTCTGAAAGGTGCTACCCTCTTGGACTTTGTTGATTCCCTTGAGGTAATTTGGTGTTGTAAATTATTATCTTGACATTACTGTACATAGGAAAACATAGTTAAATTGCCATTCAGTTAGAGCACTTCAGATTTTAAATTGTAGAGGGAGACTTCTGTGGACCTGTGTTACAAGGCAAACATCAGGAAAAATGTGTACCCTGACATCACTAAATAGAATTTGTCTTTCAACCACATTACTGTACAGTGGTAGCCATCACCACGTTGAGTCATGGCACACCATGGTGCAACAGCAAGACCCAGTACTGGAAGAACTGCATTCAAATGAATGCTGTTTTTTTCAACAGATATCCAGTTGTGTCATGCCATAAGCTGTGCCATAACTACATATGATGATGACTACAAAATGCATTGTAATCTGACTCAAATCCAAAGTGAACAAAATGCTTATTGGTTTTACCAGTGCCATGCAAGTTGTCATCTCTGTTTCTAGGCCAGGGCTTGGAGCCATTTCAAGTGACTGATTCTCCACTGCTATAGTTACTGTTTGGTCAGTACGTTATGCCACCTTTCTAATGTTGTTCCTTTTCTTCTTTTTTTTATCTTTTTTTGGGATTTGATATGCTTTAATTAGCACGAGGATATTAGGGGTAAAGCTAAGGTCTGATACTATTACCTCTTGGGGGGGGATCAAAGTCTGGGTTGCATTTGAAAAAAGAAATGGAGGAACCCCCATACTCATGCAATAGATGGATCCTAATATTCATCATGCCAAGAATGAACTGTCAAATCCAATTGCTTGGGCCTTTGCCAGCAGGACAGGGACTACAAGCACTGTCTAGTTTCAACACCTTAGTATTTTTTCATATGGTGGTTATTAACTGATGTCTAAGTGTTTATGTTCAGAAGATTCAGTTTGTTCTGCTGCTATAACTTATTGTTCAAATGATTTTGTTACACGTCAATTTCTGTATCTGCCTTGCTCCTGTTTCTTATTTTTGTTTTGTGCTATGTACCCGGGTCACACATGGAAATGAGCCTTGGCTCAGTGTGTTTCTCCCTGTCACCAAAGATTTAAACAAATAAATAAAATAAAATTGTCTCTTGCAACTTTTGTTGTATGCATAGATGTGGTTTCAGTTTGCTTTGTGTGGGCCCCATATCCTTATTTAATATTTTGTGCAGACCACTTTCTTTTTTTCTGTTTTTTTTTTCTCATCGAGCTTTTTCTCATGTCTAACACATCCACCTTCTTTCTCCCCAGTCACCCACCCCATCACCCACTATCTCAGTTTGAAGTCCTCCAAAAATATACCCCTGTGGTGGATCAGAGCAAGGAGGGCTGCCCTCCCCACCCTAAAAGCTCAATCCAGAGTCTCCCTGGGGCCTGTGGGTGGTGCAGGGGTTGTGGTGACTGGACGACCATCCTTTAGCTGCTGTGAGAATTTCATTTTTCAGTTCCCCTGACACCAAGAGACATGGAGTGGCATGCATGCATGTACTGATGCACACACATGTTAAGGGCATCAGTGTCGGGTTCCCTTTTCACAGTACTCACCTGAGACACCACCCAGCCTCTCCAGGTGGTGATGGTGCAGCAAGATGCTGAAGCTCCCTCCCCAAATGAGTAGAGCAGTCCTCTGGATGCTCAATTTTCCTTCCTCCAGCTGACATCCCAGTGACCCTGGTTCATTCCTGAACCCAGGTCACTGATGTGGTAGGAATTAAGATGTCCAGTGCCTCTGCCCTCCATGGCTCTGGGACAGCTGCTAGCATCAGCATTTTCAACACTGCTTTTTTGTTTTTTATATAATCAAAGTTTATTAAACTTTGACATGTGTACAACACAAACAATAACATTACAACAAACTTTGACAATAGTAGATAAACACTTCGTACCCAAGATCATCAGCATTCTGACACTAAAATGTATACTTCAGTATTAACATTCTGCCACGTGTTTATCTCCATTGAACTGCTCATTGATTTGTTTTTGTACCTTTACTACTCTGTATTTGATGTTGATTGTAACTGCATGGACTGCAACTATATTTTATGTGACTGTACTTGGCATTATGTCTGTACTCTCCCGGGTCGTGCCTGAAAATAGGCATTTGTCATGCCTAGTACACCTACCCAGTTACCAAAAACAAATAAATAAATAAATAACATTTGGATAGCAGTGCAAGGCCCTTCCTTTAGGATTCTGTCCCACTCCCATACTACTCTGCTTGGGACCTGAGCAGATTTTCTCAGGGCACAAATGTGGGGTCTCTAGACATAACAAACAACAGCCACCTGTTCCATCTATTTGGACATTTGTCTGCTTTCTCATGTCATTGTTTTTAGACTATAAGTGCCAACGAGGAAGATCCACACCTCAATTGTCAGTTTATTGTGGGAGAGACAATTTTTCTTAATACACTACCAACTCCCTATTCAGCCTCACTGACTCCATCCTCACTGGGATGGATAATGGGCTCATTACCTCTGCCATCTTTGTCAACCTCGCCAAGGCATTCAACACTCTCTCCCATGCCCTACTTCTTGACTCCCTTACAACTGCTGGGTTGTCTACTTCTCCCCAAAACTGGTTTAGAACTTACTGCTCAGGCAGAACACAATCGGCAAGATCCAGGATACAATCTCTCCCCCCTTCTCTATTTCCACAGGAATCCCACAGGGCTCAGTGCTTGGACCCATTCTCTTTTCTATCTTCTTAAATGACTTGTCCTCAGTATGCTCTCCCCCCTTCTTTATCCATATGTATGCGATGACACTGTCCTGTTCTCCTCTGGCAAATGCCCTGCAGATGTAGCAACCACCCTTCAGCTTGACTTCCACCTGTTTCAGTTATGATTTCCCTCACATCAACTATTCTTAAATGGCAAAAAGACTGTCTCCATGACCTTCGGCACTAGGCAGAGATACTCTAGGCTCCACCCTTTTCCATCTTTCCATACCCTTGATGGGACAATCCTAGAGGACACCTCCTCATTAAGATACCTTGGGGTATGGTTGGACCAGCACCTCAACTTCTCTGGCTACAATGATGCCATCCTGAAAAAATGCACCCCAAGCTCGTTGCCTTACTCAGGAACTGTAGTTGCATCCCTCCTATAGCATGGTGTGAACTAGTGTAGATGATGATCCTCCCCACTTTCAACTACTGTGATGTAGCCTATGGTGCCACTTCTAAATCATTTCTAACCAGATTGGACACTCTCTTTAACTCCTTCTGTCAATTTGCCCTTGATGACCCATCATGCACTCATCTCTGTAACCTCTACCACACCATGTCCCTTCCCCCACTTGCCAACAGGCACCTCACTTATTGTGCCAAACTCAATTCTAAATTTTGGTTAGGAGAACTTCCCTCCTACCTCTCATGCTCACTCTCTTCCCCCCTCCTACTCCTTCAGATCCTGTGACACTCACACTTTGTTGGTCCCCCATCGAACCACTCTCATCGGTCAGTCGGGCGTTACCCATCATTTCCCACAAATTTGGAACTCCCTGCCCCACAAAATATGGCACTCCTCTGCCTCCTACTCCCTTCCCTCTGCCTTACATAACTTTCTCTCATCTAACTGCTCCTGCTTTAACCCTACTTAAGTGTCCTCCTGTGCCTCTGCTCCTCTCAATAACTCACATCACCTATTAAACCTTCCACCCCCCGAGTCTGCTTCTCAGCATGCTCTCCTATCCCTTCACCACTATGTACCATGTTCCTCAGATATGCCACTTGTAATTCAATGCATATTCCACAGGTATGATATACTTAACTGTATGTTATGTCACAAATCTGACTGTATAATTATTTATGATATTTTTTTAATTGTATGTCTTGTTATAAATGTAATTGAATGTTTAATTTCTCACATGTGTTAAATGTTAAACTGTATGTCTAATTTTTCATCCAATTGTACTCTCCCCCCCTTCAGGTCACACCAGGAGATGAGCAACTTGTTGTTCAGTGTGCCTTCCTGGTGAAACATTTCAATAAATGAATAAATTAAATAAAATACATTAGTTTGCTATTGCCATGAGGATCCGCAGTAGGTATTTGTTAGTAGGACTTCTCACTCTCTGTGTGTACAATGAGAAGTGGAGCATGGAATCTATGTTAGAGTTTTTTTTTTTTCGAAGTTCTTTTAAGTGCCCTTTCAACATCATTTAGGAAGGGTCTCAATATGGGGCAAGCCCAAAAGATGTGAAAATGCTCCTCTTCATCATCTCCAAAATGTCATTAGCACTGAGTGGAAACCACTTTGGTTCTCTAAAACAGCAGCAGAAAAGGTCAGAGCCAAAAGGCTGGCCTTCAGGAAATATAAGGGAACACAGCAGGATAAAGACAGGGAGGCATACCAAACTTCCCTAATGGAAGCAGGGAAGGCTGTAAGGCAGGCAAAGGTCCAAACCGAGGAAACACTAGCAAAAACAATAAAAGAAGGTGACAAGACTTTCTATAGATACATTAGTGAAAGGAGAAAGTCCAGAGGGGGTATTGCTAAGATCAAGGGGACAAGGGAGCATGTGAGGAGGAGGACCATGTAAAAGCATCTATCCTAAATAGATACTTCTGCTCAGTATTTACTGAACAGAAGGTAGGGCAAGGCCCACAGCTCAGCACCATGGACACAGAGGGAGGGAGGTGTGCACTAGTCCCTTCACAAAAGAAAGGGTCCTACAAGAGATTGATAAGCTCAGGGTGGACAATGCAATGGGACCTGATGGCATACATCTCAGGGTACTAAAGGAGCTAAAGGTAGAACTAGCAGAACCATTATTAGAACTGTTTAGTGAGTCTCTGAGCACAGGAGAGGTCCCAGAAGACTGGAGAAGGGCTCATGTGATCCCGCTCCACAAGAGTGGTAGGAGGAAGGAGACAGGGAACTACAGACCAGTCAGTCTTACCTCAGTAGTGGGCAAGATTATGGAGGCACTCCTTAAGGAAAGGATAGTGCAACACCTGGAATCCATAGGAGCACAGGATCCAAGACAGTATGGGTTTACAAAAGGAAGGTTCTGTCAAACTAATCTCATAGATTTCTTTGACTGGGTAACCAGAGTGGTGGACCAAGGGGGAGCAGTTGATGTCACCTACCTTGACTTCAGCAAAGCTTTTGATACTGTTCTACATAGAAGATTGATTAATAAGCTGGGTAGGCTCAGTGTGGGTCAGAAGTTGGTCATCTGGGTGGCAAACTGGTTGATGGGCAGAAAACAGAGAGTGGTAGTAAATGGTATACAGTTAGAAGAGATGCAAGTCACAAGTAGGTACCTCAAGGATCAATCCTGGGGCCAGTCCTCTTAAATATCTTATCAGTGACATTGCAGATGGACTGGAGGGTAAGGTTTGTCTGTTTGCAGATGACACCAAGATCTGCAACAGAGTAGATTATCCAGATGGGGCGGGCAGAATGAGAAGAAATCTGGATAAATTAGCAAAATGGTCAGAAAAGTGGCAACTGGAGTTTAATGCAAAGAAGTGCAAGATCATGCACATAAGGAAGAGAAACCCTGAAGCCACCTATAGGCTGGGAGGGGAGTTGCTGGCAGTCAGTCACAATGGAAGAAAGAGACTTAGGAGTCATCATCATCAATGACCTGAAATCATCCAAGCAGACCACTAAAGCAGTAAGTAAGGCTAGTGGGATGTTGAGGTGCATTAGTAGGGGTATCACAAGTTGGAAGAGGGAGGTAATAATCCCTCTTTACAAGACACTGGTTAGGCCCCATCTGGAGTACTGCGTGCAGTACTGGAGGCCACACTGTCACAAGGACATTAACCAAACTGAGGCAGTTCAGAGAAGGGACTGCATCAGAAAACATATGAGGATAGATTAACGGAGCTCAAATATGTATACCCTTGAACAAAGGAGGGAGAGAGGTGATATGAATATGATCGAAACATTCAAACACCTTAAGGGAATTAAAAAGGTGAAAGAGTCTAACATGTTTCAATACAAGAAAAATAGCAGGACAAGAGGACACAGCATAAGATTAGAGGGAGGCTGATTAAGGGGTAATGTGAGGAAGTTCTTTTTCACAGAAAGGGTGGTGGATGCATGAAATAGCCTACCTCAGGAAGTGGTGGATATGAATACAGTGCAGGACTTCAAACAGGCATGGGACAGCCATAAGGGGCAATACAGATGAGTATGAATAGATAGGTCATTGACAGAGCAAAGGCTGATGACATATTCATAAGGCAGAAAAAGAAATGGGCAGACTGGATGGGCCTTGCGGTCCTTATCTCCCATCAGCTTCTATGTTTCCGGTGTACCTGTTAGACTGGGGTTAAAAAATATTTAAACATTCCCAGCTAAATTCACTGCAGGCCATGGGGGAGGAAATTTTATGTGAGTTAGTGCAGCTAATCTTCTACATCTCCAGCTCAAGTGGGTGCCCGATTTCCTGATTCTATTTATTAAAAACATTAACTGACAGAGTTTGCCTCAGTTTGATATCTGAGGAACACAGCTGGGAAATGAGATGAGCTATACTGAAGCCTATCAGGGCAGTTACTACCAAAAATATGAAATGGATCCTGGAGTCTAGTTTTGGACTATGCCATATCCAGTCTGACATTCTCTTGCCTGAAAGTACCTAAAGATATCCATATGGGGAAGGTCAAGACCTTCCTTGATTCTATGAAACATCTTCATTGCCCATGCCTGAAGCAACTTCAAATGGTATTTTAGTCCACTACAATATCAAGCTTTGCATCCAGTGTCCAACCTGGCTATGGCAAACCTGGTATGAAGGTGCAGGGGGAGAAGCCAGAGTAACTGCTCTTAGAGGTTGGCCAGTGTTACCCAGCTCTTCTATACCCTAAGGGGCATACATACAACAGGTGAATCACAGGAGGCATGTGAAGAGGTCTGCCAATCTAGGAGTCCCTTCTTGAGTGGGAGTCCGGAGATTGCTGTTCTCTGTATCTGGGCCCATGGCTGTGCAAGGCTGTTTCCAAGAGAGTAGACTATCAGTTGTAACTGTGTCGCCTCACAATAGAAGTGAAGGTCAAGGAGGGCTAACACTCCTTGGTCCTTTGATCTACAGAGAGTGGATAAGCTAATCTGAGAAGGACGACCCTGCCAGAGAAGCCTGAAAATTAGTTTCTGCCAGGAGGCCCGCTGGGTTACCATCACTGGGAGGGCTAAAGATTAGAAGAAATATGAAAATGTTGGTAGTACCATCATATTGATGGTTGCTGCTCTTCTCTCCAGAGTCAACAGCAATACTAACCATGTCTTAAAACCTCAACAGGTCAGAGACCTTTTACTTATGTTGCTGCAAAAAGATGGAATTCATTACATCCAGAAATCTGGAATGCATATAGTTTTTATTGTTTTAAAACTTTGAACAAAGCACATTTAGTGTCTGATTTTTCTTGTAACTGTTACCAATAATTGTTATTTAATTGATGGTCCTCATTTTTTATCCTCAGATAAAAGTGGTTTTATTCAGCGTTACAACCTCCTGTGTGATATTTTCAGTTACAACATGGATGGCTGTAATCACTGCCTGCCACTCAAACAACAGCTATGCAGCTCATTGGCTGTAACTTCGTGTGGGCGGGCCGATTATATCTTCTTAACATGGTGGCTCTTTTACCCACTAACCCAGTTCCCAAACCTGTACTTTAACTTCATCCCAGGTACTGTAGTATTTTTACATATTTTTCAATATGTATTGAATCTGGTTGATCTGCCTTCAAAGTATAAAAAATTTCTCTGGTTGATCCTGCCATTCTTACCTGTCAAGCAGGTCTCCATGGTTATATCCCTCACCAAGTGAGTGAGTGACTCAGTGAGAGACAGGGAGACACACAGGCTGCTGTGTGTGTGTGTGTGTGTGTGTGTGTGTGTCCCAAAAAAAATGAAGCCCATTAATTAAATAAAATACTGTACGGATGGGTGTGTGTCTAACCAGAATTTTTCACCCTTGGGGTTTATGCAGCATTCCACACCTTGGGTGTGTGTAAAATTCTGGTTACACACATTCTCCCATACATTATTCTATATATATATTGTACTGTATGTTTTACATTTTGTTTTGTTATCTTGTAGTATGTTCTGGGTCATGCCTATAAAAGGGCCATGTGTCCCAGTGTGCTTACCCAGGTAACAAAATTAAAATAAATAAATAAATCAATAAATAAACCATCTGTCCAGATTGGTTTGCAGCTGTGCTCAACACCGGTTTCAATCAAGCCAGCATTTTCATTCAAGGTACCAAAGAATTTTTGCAAAATGGTGCCTATGCACCAATGTGGGCCCGGTATGTGCAAGAGGCATGTACCCAGACCACACAGCTCCACACCAGCAGATAGGTGCATGGTGTATGGCTTTCACAAACACCAGCCACCACAAGGCACCTGTCTGTGGCCCCTACCCCGGCACCCTGGCATGCAGAGGGCAGATTGGTGGACACAGGCAGGCATCAGATTGGATGCCTGTCCTGGTCTATGAGTGGATCTCCTGCTCTGCACAGTGCAGGGGATTATGGTATACCACAAGTCCATAAAATTTAAATTGCCAAACACATGTCTGAATGGCTGTCTCTAGTCATCCCTGCCTCACCGGAGGGCTCAGTCAGCATGTCAAGGGAGGGTTTAGGTCTTGCTGTGGCTGGAGGATGTATTTTGTGGGATGCAACAGCTATGGCAGGGTGCCTGCTCACATTGCCTGTGCCCCCCTTGCTCAGCACTCCGCACCTTAGCGAATGGTGAGGAGTGTGGGCACACCCCCTGGCCACTCCCTGAGACCATCTATGTGCACAGCTGTGCAAATGTATGGGGGATCTGGTGTGAAATGGGTGTGTTCCCCATTCATGTGCGCCATGGGGTTCTACAAAGCAAAGAAAACATTATTTATATAGCGCCTTTTGAAATCAAGGCATTTTATAGAATATAAAATCACAATAAAAACAGATAATATTATAACATTTAAAACAATCAATTAATTAATCAGTTAATCAGGAAAGTCCAAAGAAAATAAATATGTTTTCAACATAGATTTAAAATTGCTGACGGTCAGGCATTCTTTTAACCGATGAGGTAGAGAATTCCACAGGGTTGGTGCTGCAAATGAAAAAGCCAGAGCTCCAGATGATTTAAGACGAACCCTGGGAATCTCAAGCAATCCCTGATCAGTGGATCAGAGAGGGCGACTGGGGGAGTAGAGAGTCAGGAGATCTTTCAGGTAGTTAGGTCCCTGTTCATATAGGGCTTTAAAAGGTAAGCAAGCCTACCTTGTAGGTGATCCACCACTGAACTGGCAGCCAATGCAGTTCGCGCAGCACAGGCGTAATGTGGCTGGTCCTGAGGTACTAGTCAACAGCCTGGCCACAGTGTTCTGCACCAGCTGCAAGTGGCGGATATCAATCCCAGACAGCCCTAGGTAGAGGGCACTGCAGTAGTCAAGACAGGTGGTAATGAAGGCATGAACCAGTGTTGCAAGGTCACCCGGTGGAATCAGGTGTTTCACCCGGGTGATATTCCTCAGATGGAAAAAAGAGGATTTAACTACAACTGACACCTGAGACTTCGGGGTCAAGTCATCATCAAAAATAATGCCCAGGTTATGCACCCGATCTGAGGTAATGAACTGGACATGCGGCCAGCCCCAAAACCCACCCCCAGGTGACCCGGATTCACAACCAACACCTCAGTCTTATCCTTGATTCAGTCTCAACCAACTCAAGCTCATCCAGTCTTTGATCGCGGAGAGACAACTATTTAGCACAGAGATCGCATCAACCTGTCTGGACACAAAGAATATAAACAGCTGAGTATCATCTGCATGACAATGAAAACTCAAGCTGCATCACCTTATGATATCTCCCAAGGGCAGCATATACACGGCAAACAACATGCGCATCAATATGGAGCCCTGAGGAACCACGCAGGACAGGGAGAGGTCATCAGAGGAATAAATTCTGGTGACCACCCTCTGAGACCTGAGACCTGCCTACGAGGAAAGATCAAAACCATTCGAGGACTGTACCTGACAGTTCACAAAGGAACTGCAGGGTACCCAAAAGCACCTTATGGTCCACAGTGTCAAAAGCTGCTGAGAGATGAAGAAGGACCAAAATGGTATAAGCCTTTTGATCTCTCACCATTAGGAGGTCATTTAATACTTGAACCAGGGCAGTCTCTGTGCTATGCCTCTACCTGAAACCAGACTGGAGAGCTTCACAGACATTGTAAGTTACAAGGTGATTGTCCAGTTGCAACGCAACCACCTTCTCAATAACCTTCCCCACAAAGGGGAAGGTTAGAGACAGGTCAGTAGTTAGCTGGATCATCAGGACCCAAGGAGGGCTTTTTAAGGAGTGGTCGAATGACCGCCTCATTTAGGGGGTCAGGAAAGCCTCCCCTCTCCAAGGATCTCCATACAATTTCAGCTAGGATCGAGCAGACAGCATCTACCCATCCCATTAAAAGGGAGGTAGGGCCCAGATCCAAGCTACAACAGGCTGGGCACAAGGTCTGGACAATCTTCACAATGACCATGAATTCTAGTCAGCTGAAATCCATCCAGACAGACCGGGTGCTCACCACCTCCCATCGACCTCCACAACCCCTCATGGAGATAGCCGGGCTATTCCGGTCCTGATGCTGGCAACCTTATCTGCAAAAAAACAAGCTAGCTCATCACACTTAATTTGTGAAAAAGCTCTTCCAGACTGGAGACAGATTGGATTGCACAATCTGTCAACAGTTCAAAAAAGCTGAGCCGGTCGGTTCTGCGCAGCAATAATCTCCCTGGACAGGAACTCTGCCTTCTTACGGGTGATTTCTGACTGATAGCCCTTATAATGTTCCATCAATCTAAGCCTGTCAGCATCCAGGCCGGACTTCCGCCATGCTCTCTCTAGCCTTCGACAAACCAGCCTCAACTCCTTCAAGGACCTATCATACCAAGGTGACCATAGGTGAAGAGTAAGCAGTTGAACATGAACAGGAGCAATCAGGTCCAAGGCATCTCCCACTGGCTTATTATAGGCTAGAATGAGGTCCCCTGGACTTGTGCTTTCACCCAACAATCCTGATAGATCCAGCACCACTGATAGACCACCTGGGGTAACTCCTCTTATAGGGCGGCACCAGACCATCTCCAAAAGGGTAGGTCCATTTGGGGGGGCCCCAAAACTGAACCCTATGGTGTGATGATCAGACCAACTGACTGGTTCCACCCCAAAGTCAGTGATCTCCATTCCCAGGAGGAACAACAGATCCAATGAGTGACCTCCTTTATGGGTAGAGGAGGTAATCACCTGTGTAAGGCTCAGCATTGTCATTAGCTGGAGGAGATTTTGACCAAACTGTGAGAGTTCATTGTCGACCCAGGCATTGAAGTCCCCCAGAATTATCCATCTGGTAGACTCCAACACCATGTCGATGATGAAGTCCACAATCTCCTGCAGGACTAAGCCCTCACTGCCTTGTGGATGGTAAATGAGGAGTATCCTACAGCCTACCCCTCACCCATGACACACTCAAAGGACCTGGTGGTCCCCACTGGAACATCCACAAGGCCCAGTTCGGTCTTAAAAAAGATGGCTACACCCCTACGATCCAACCTCAGGTGTTGAATCACCAAAAGCACAGCTGGAACTGCAGAAGACAATACTGGGCCTGCATTTTCATCCAGCCAGGTCTCAGTGATGCATGCCAGGTCCACCATTTCAACAAGATCAGCTATGATAGCTGTCTTGTTTTTGATGGACCTAGCATTACATAACACCGCCCAGGTTGGATGAGATGCTGGGGAAGACCTCGACTCCTGTCCAGCTTCAATTGCTGGGCCCTTGGGTATGGGAACAAGACAGGGATTACACCTGTCCTGGCACCATTTTGCCCCAGGGTGTCGCCTGGTATCTGCCACCCCAATACATCCCCCCACTTTCCATTCCCCCACCAGGCCCAGTTCTGCCCTCTTTCCTGTGTCTCCTAGTAATCCCAAGGGATTGGTAGCATTTGTAAATCTCTGCTGGCAAAAAGGGGCAGAATCCCCGTACATGGTTTTCAATCTTAGGGTTGCCTACATACCATGGATACATGGCACATAGTCATTTTATTTTATTGTGCATAGGGTTTAATGTCCATTAAAGAAATATAAGACTTATTTATCACTTGCATCATAGAGATTTCTGACAGTCTTACCATAGCCATTGAAGGTAAGTATCTGGCCCTTTCTCTTCCTATTGTAGTACCGTATTTGTTTGCATCAGACATCAAAGAGACAGTGGCAGATTGGTTAAATTCAGATGCCAACTTGGGAGGTTCCACTGCAGCTGCCTAACGCATCCTAGGGTGAACTTTGAAGAAATAGTCAAGTACTGTAGGTCCGAGCTGATACATAGACTCATCCCCCTCTTTTTGAATTGCTGAGTCTATTTAGTCTTTGAACTCTTTTTTTAATTTTTTGCCACCCAATCTCTGAGCTTCTAAAGGGGAGCCTGGTTTCTCCTACAGCTATGTTTCATAATTAAAAAAAAACAGAGAGCCAACCAGACAGCATAACGGTAGTGCTGCCTCTTCTCATTCAGATGATTCAGGTTCACACTCCAAGCCTGGGATGACTTGTGCTGACTGGCGAGGTGGGATTCTGACATCCATCTCAAATGCTCTTGCATTGAGTGGGAGGGCATCTCCATCTGCTGAATTACTACCCCCCTGGGGGGCATAGAGAAGCATGTTATGTTGGAAGGAATAACTTGTCTTTCTGGAGTGGCCTTACAATGGCCCATACCAGTTCACCTGACGAGTAATGTATAGGCATCACACACCAGAGTGTGGCTGACAAGGGAGTTCTGAAAGGTAGAGTGAGGCTCACCTACCCTTCTGATTGACCTGATAGCCATTCAGTAGGGTTGTTTCTCAGGACTATGCCTTTTGGAGGGGTAAGGGAGGGCTTAGTGGGCAAAAAATATACCAGCAGCCCCAGGCAGGTGAAGCTGCCTCACCTCTATGCCACAGTAGGCTCCTATACTCCTCCAAGCCCTCACCAGCTCCTCCTCCTGGACCTCAATCACTGAGTGAAATAGCTTCCTCCTGGGTTGGAGAACAGGAGGCCACAGGGAATGAATTATGTTATGGTTGAGATTTCTGAAGGGATGTTGAGCAGAGATTTTTTAATTGAATTTTGGTGTGTTGGGCAGGAGAGTTTGAGCAGGTGGAAGGAGGACCTGGCAGCTATAGAGGAGAAATGGAGCAAGTGCTTAACTAGAAAGTAAAATAACACAGTCAGTTTAATGGACACCCCGATAAACAGTGAGAAATTATACCACACAGTCGTGTGATGTGATTCAGCTAATCACTTTCTTCCTTTTTCCTTGACATTTTATAAACATTTTTGCTGCACAGATAAGAGGATTTATGTGTGCAGGGATACAAATGGAGTACCCTGATGTGCTCAACAATGTCTTTCATAAAATGGTGTATAATTGGTTTGGAACTAGGGTACAGCAAGTAACTAATATTAATTCCTGAATATCATGAATAATAGGGTATATGCTACTTTGAGCTGTGTACCAAATATTTGTCCAGATTTGGGAAGATGTTTCAGGGAGGCATAAAAAAGTTTGCTTTTCCTTAAGTGAGCAGGGTTAGCACCATAGCCACCCCATCTCTAAAACCATCTGCCTTCCACCTCTAACTTCCTTATTTTCCCACAGGAACTGTGACCTTCTCACCCATAAGCAAGAGTACTACCACTGAGCCACACTTTACATTTATTTCTCTATGTGAGTGTACTTCATGTCCCACTTTAATCCATCTTCTTGATACTGTACCACATGACTTTGAAATGATCTGTCTATCTGTTTGACTCTTCTTCAGTGGTAAAATCATTGTCTTGATGTTTAATGACATTACAAAGCAGAAAAGTACCAATCCACTCTAAGTGAAAGTGTTAAACTCAAGAGTGCTGAAGCACTTGTACTATTCCTACTGTAGCTCAGTATTAATAATTAAACATAGAAACATAGACAATTAAGGCAGAAAAAGACTAATGGCCCAACCAGTCTGCCCTTGGTTGCCTATTTCCCCAGAGACCTAGCATCCATCAGGGGACCTATTCTCCCCACCCTTCAGTTCCTCCTCCCTCTTCCCCACCCTCAGTGCAGAGCTAGCTATTATTTACCTTATTCTGCCACACCAGTGCTTGAAGCCCTCCACGATTTTGGCACCCACCACATCAGCAGGCAAGCTGTTCCATGATTCTACCAGCCTTTCACTAAAATAATACTTCCTCAAGTCCCTTCTGAAGCTCCCCCTTTCAGTTTCCAGTCATGCCCTTATGTCACAGAACTGGTGTTCCTGCTAAATGATTCTGCACAGTCCACTTTGTTAATCCCTTTCAGAAATGTGAAGGTCTCTATCATATCTCCCCCTCCATTCTGTCCTCCAGTAAGTACATGTGTAATACCCTCAGATGACTTTTTCAGAATTCCCCATGTAGACCCTGAATCATCACCATATGCTGTACTGCCTCCAGCTTATTTTTATCCTTTCTGAGGTGAAGGCTCCAGAACTGGAGGCAGTACTCTATATGTGGCCTCACCAAGGATCTATAAAGGGGGAGTATTACTTCTTTCCTTCTTCTGTCTATACCCCTCCCTATACCCCTCAGCATCCTGTTTGCCCTGCTGTAGGCTTTGTTGCATTGGCTTGACTGCTTTAGGGTGTCACTGATAATGACTCCCAGGTCATGCTCCTCTGTTGTTGTACTAAGTTTAACTCCATTTAGCCAGTATTTCTCTCCTGGGATTCTTCTTCCCCAGGTGCATTACTTTGCACTTCTTAGTTCATTTTGTAATTCCATAACTCCCTTGACACTATCCACCCTTCCGCAGAGTTTAGTGTCATCTGTGAAGAGACTAATCTTACCCTGGATTCCTTCACCAATATCGCTAGTGAACATGTTAAAAAGGACCAGGCCTAGGACTGATCCTTGTGGTACCCCACTTGAAAGCTTCTTCTCGACTTATTGAACCCCATTGACAGAAACCTACTGCTTTCTAATATTAAGCCAGTTTCCCGGCAATCTGACAACATCCCTTGCTGCCCCCAGATCCTCCATCTTCCTCAGCAAGCATCTATGAGGCACCATGTCAAAGGCCTTGCTGAAATCGAAGTACTGTATTGTAGATCCACTGCATGGCCCTATCTAGCTCCATCATTACTTAGTCAAAGAAGACAATTAGGTTGGTCTGACAGGACCTCTTTGCAATGAATCCATGATGGTCACCATCCTGAAGACCATTTTTTTTCAGGTGGTCGATGAAATCCTGCTTGATCAGAGTTTCCATTAGCTTCCCCACAATAGAGGTCACACTGAGTGGCCTGTAGCTCCCTGCCTTTTCCCTACCCCCCCCATATGAAGCGGAACCACATCAGCCACCCTTCAATCAATAGGAACCATCTACATCTGGAGTGAGATGTTGAATAGTTTAGCCAGAGGATCAGCCAGTTTTTCTGCCAATTCCCTTAGCACTGTCGGATGCACCCCATCTGGACTAGGTGCCTTGTCTATCTTGATAGCTGCCAGCCCTTTCTGGACCCTATCTCTAGTGAATACTGGTGTTTCCATCTCCAGAATCCCTCTAGTGGCTACTTGGATGCCACTTTCAGGCAGGGAGCCAGTATCCTCCCAGGTGAAAACAGAGCAGAAGTATAAATTTAGGACGGCAGCCTTTAACCCATCATCCTCAATTACCCTACCCCATCTGACAACCTAACAATTCACCCTCCCTTTTTCCTTTCTTCCCTGACATACTGAAAGAAATGTTTTCTCCAGATTTGATCCCATTGGCAAACCCAAGCTCTGTGTCTGCTTTTGCCTTCTTATTTTTCTGGACACATTATATTCCTCATATTCTTCCTCCCTCTGTTTCACCTTGAACCCGCAGAAGGACATTCTTTTGGTTCTAACTGCCTCTCTTACCCTCACTGAGAATCAGCTAGGCCTCTTGAACTTATTTCTTTTTACTACTATCCTCATGCATAACTGTGTTGCTTCCAGGGTGGCCCCTTTTATCAACGCCCACATTTTCCCCACACCTACAGTAGAAACTACCCCGGTTAGTTTGTCTTGCACCATCATTCTCAGTTTTTCAAACATTGTCCCTTTAAAGTCCAGGACCTCTGTTTTTGAGTGTTTTTTTTCTTTTTTTTTCGCCCCAGGGTCAAATCAAAGCAAATAGAATTGTGGTCACTGTTTGCCAGTGGTTCCACTGCTTCAACTGCCCCTACTGCTTCTGATTTGGTGAGAACCACATCCAGAATGGTTCCTTGTCTGACAGGTTCCTTCACCAGCTGGATTGCAGGCTTTCCTGAAAGATGTCCAACGTAGTTTGGATTCTAGAATGCCTTGCCACTGGAACCTCCCAATCTACGTCTGGGAGGTTTAAATCCATGACCTCCACCACTTCCCCCTTCTTTGTCCCGCTATTGAATAATCTCGTATCTGTCACCCACTTCTCTTTGCCCTGGTGGTCTGTACAGCATCCCCAGCTGCAGTTTCCTGCCCAGCGCCACTGTGAGCTGCACCCACAGCAAGTCAGCCTCCTCCATACTGCACCTGGTGTTCCCATCCTCTACTAATTCAGTGCCCTCCCCGACATAAAGGGCTACACCTTCCCCTCTAACTTCCCTTCTGTCCCTCCTGAAATGTGTGTACCCTGGCATTGCAAGGTCCCAGTCAGTGCTGTGTGAGGCCCATGTTTCTGTGAGGGCAACAAGGTCCATCTTAATAACTATTACCATTGCTCTTAGCGTTGAGGCAGACCACTTTCCAGGTTCCCTATGAGTCCTTTTTGTTAAGTATTGTGTACTCTGTTTTGCAGACCCTGGCCCCCTTTGTCCCATTTTACCTACAGTACTCTTTTTGTACCCATTTTCTCTTATTTCTTGCTCTATATCAGTCTGGACCTGAACTGTTTGTTCTTGCCTTGTCATGTTAGTTCCAGACCCCAGATGTGGGGGAGTACTAGCAGGTACCCCTTCCTCCCAGCAGCCATATTGGTTTGCCTAGGCTCAGACTCCCCTGCAGTCAGTTTAAATGTCTGATGTAGATGTCAAATGTCTGGCCTAGTGCACTGAACCACTCTTCTGTCAGGTGGAAGCCCATCATCGTATAATAGTCTCCTTTCCCAAAAGTCTCCCTAGTCACCTACAAAGTGAAAATGTTTTTCCAGACACCACCCCTTGAGCAACTTTTTAAACTTGACTATGTCTTTCTCATTAATTTTGTCCTTCTTTCCCCCTCTACCCCACACAGAGAGGACCTCAGAGAAGGCCAGGGATACTAAATGTATTGCCAATCTGTCCACTAGTCTCTGAAAGCTTTGCTTCACTGTTTCCACAGACTGGTTCACCAGGTCATAGGTACCCAGGTGAAACAGCACCCCCAACTCTCAGCCCACCATCTCCACCATCCTTCCTATTTGTTCAGTGTCCTGGTGGGCTGAAGCACCAAGAAGGCACCTAATCACCCTCTCTCCTTAGATTTTTCCCACCCATTGCTGACTCTACTCCCTGACCATATATTCCCCTACCACTAGGATCCTTTTCTCTTTTTTATATTTATTTTTATTCCTGTCTTTGTGTGCCGTTTGCTTAGCCCTCTGATTGACTTGTAGTCCCCCCCGGCAGAGTCAGCTTCCTGAACCTCTGTGAGGGGTGCAAATTCATTTGTGAGCTGAGTGCCACTGGCTAAACAACCTCCTTGTGACTATCCCTGCTCCCTTTTACCCCCCCACCACCTTCCACCCACCTGGCAAAGTGGGCCTCTGTGTGAGTGGGGGGGGGAGGTTCTATGTTTTTATTATTAATTACTGCTGTGCTACAAAACCTGATCCACTAACACAAGATATATGATGGGCTGTCATAAGATAAACAACGTATCATCATACATTAGTATTGCTAGGATAGTATCTAATGGAATTGTAAATCATCAGATGCCACAGATTTTCTCAGACACTGGATAGCCTTTGATACTGTTGGTACTGCTGGATCCCACTATCAAGGATCCAGAGTTCAACTATTCAATGTGATATCCAGGATTTGAGACAGACATCAGACCTTGGATCCAACTTTCTGACCTCAGATCCCAGTATCCAACCCCAGATCCCACTATCCAATCTTGGATCCAAAATTAGAATTAGGTCAGATAGGATCTTTGATACCGATTTGGACAGATAGACTATCCTTTGAATGCCATTTAAATATCAAAAAACACTTAAAATATTACTAGCATACGAGCACAAGAACTTGATAGCTCAATATTGACTGTGCCACTCATGAATGAAAACAAATGAATTTTTATTGTAACCCAAAAAATACTTTCTGTTTTTTATAATGCAAACTTTTTAAAACTTCTGTTTATATGACAATGTTTTAAAGTGTCTATCTTTTAAATCAGTTTTTCATGCGAAGATTCTTATTTGCTAGTCTAGTACTTAGTTTTCAATAGAATGACATTTTTATGTGTTCTTGCCAAGATATCTGAAGTATACAAACATGCAATGTTATGACATTAGAACTATAGAAATGACATGCCTACATCATCAGAATTTTGAAAATAAAGTCAGAAGTTATATGTGTTCTGTTTACATAGTTTTGATTTACTATTACTCTAATGTAACCAGGGGGTGTTATGGTGTAGCAAAGTGGTATAAATAAGAGATCCATATGGGTAGAAGGAACCAACAACTCTTGAGTGGAAGAGTTTCACATAAGCTATGAAGGCATTAAGCTCAAATGCAGGACTGAGAGTGGCACAGTAGTACAGTGGCAGCAGCCTTGATGCCCACTTGGGAGCTCTAAGTTTGCCAGCAAAAATGGGTTACCCAGTCTGGGTTCAGTAGAAGGCCAGGTTTATTGCAAAGTTAAGCCACTTGACTCCCGGAGTGGTACAGTAGAGGACACTTCACCCACAAAACAAATGGGAATGTGCACCAGCCCATGATGCACACATGAGGAAGTTGTGCTGCCATGTAGGTATTTTTTTTTTATTTTTTTTTACCATGGACTGCAGCCCAGAAAGAACCAGCACTTCCTCCACAGTCAGTGGGAGATGAGAAAACATTGCAAGCTCCTAGGCTCAGCCTTGGAAAGAGATTTTGTGTGCTACAGATACATGTGGCTATGACCAGCTAAATAATGTAGCAGCTCTGATATCACTGCTATAGTAGGAGTTTCAGTGGGGAAGACAGGAGAGCAGTGAAATATACAACAATGTAGCATCTTTATATAATAGGGCAGACCACAGTCTCAGACCTAAATTCCAGGATTCACAGCCTTGGTGCTGGCTAAAGGTCTTACAACTATAGTTATATAGCATACATTGAGGCCAATATGGGGAAGCTATGTGCTGGGTAGTGTCAGAGTTGGAAAACTGCAGTTTTAAACTGGGGTGAATGAATAACATTGAATGTAATTCATATAGTGTTGTTCATACAAGTATTTCCAAAATTGTTTAACAACACAGATCTACAGTAACATAAAAGAACAGATTGATCATATCTGACTGACAGCCAACCTTAGAAAATCTGAGCACACAACTGCAGTCTTCACCTAGTCCATGAATGTATTATGGGCTTAGGAAAGAAACAAGACCAAGGGTTCATCAAGTCCCCCCCTCCCCACACCAACTTAGTGGGAATACCATGTCACCTTTTTGTATTCATTTAGACAATATTAACACTGAATGGTTGATAAATTAGAACAAGGGAAAACATTCTCTGATGAATGCTGCTCTTAAATTAAGCCAGTTAATTTGAATCTCCAACCCATATCACTGAACACATCATCACCTCAATGTATCTGGCACTGGCATTTTAATCAGGCTACCTAGCCAAATTTGATATCTTATGGCATAGAGAATCATTACCTGATAAACTCTGCTTGAAACTGCAGAATCACTACCATCTCATTACATTTAAAACAGTCAGATCCTTCACTAGGTTCTGCTCAACTTATATCCTGACTAACCATTTTCAATAAATGCACATACTATAATAACACCCAAACTCTCACCAAGACCCTCACAATATATAAATGACCACTGTGTTCAATAAACATGCCCCCTTTGCCACAAGGAATGTTAAAGGTGGACACCACTGATTGCATCCACGATTATTTCATGAACTGGCCAGCAAGATCATTTGCAAAGAAAGGCTTACTTTACTAGTGATAAGGAAAAATAAGTTACTTACAGAAAATTCTACAAATTTGTATGTAACAGTTTCTTGTATTTCTAAGCTCTGTATTATTATCCTGCTAGATGATATGCGAACACCAAACTGCCACATAACTTCTACTGCCAAATGACTCATCCGTTTCACAACTCTAGCTGAAAATGCAAGGATCTGAGGTATTTTATACAGAAAGCAATAAAGTTTCCCAATGCTTCACTAGTCTTTCCATCTTTTAGAGCTATCCTAGCAGCAAAATTAGTCAAATCATCAGCAATATACATTTTAAATTACCTTCAGCCACCTTACACTCATTAAGCAAATTTAAAGATTTAGCCATACAGTACATTCTTGGGGGAAACAAGGGCTGTAATGCCAGTCAATCCACCTGGATGCAAGAATCCACTGCAAAGCTGTTTAAAGCTTGGAACTGATTTGTTTGCCGCTCCATTACTCACATTGTGTATTGGTATCCTGGAAGTTATCAAAGATAAGGTAGTGACATACACTGATTTGGTTTATTGGGCTACTAATCAGATGTTCATGTTTGTCATAACACTAAAATTAATTTAGTATCAGCCTGTTTCAAATTTTATTCACAGAATTATTGAAGCTTGTGGGTGACATGGCAGCTAAATATTCCCTAGGCTTACTTTCTACAGTTGGCAGTAGGAGCCGTGACAGAGATGAATGTAAAAAAATACATTCCTTTTCAGCCTGTCTCTATGTGGAGTTTTTGCACAATATATCCTGCCAAACCTGTCAAGCCACACAAAAGTGAAGGTACTGGACTTCTGGAGGGCTGATTTTGTCAAAATAGGAGAGTGCCTCAGAAAAGCACTAACAAACAGGCAAGAAGGTGGGGTGGAGCAACAATGGGGAAACATCAAAACCACCATCACAGAGGCAATAAGCCTTTGTGTGAAGCAAATAAACATATCAAAACGAAAGAAAAAAACACTATCATTCTCAAAAGAAGTGGTGAGGAAGGTAAGGGAGAAAAAAGATAGCGTTCAGGAAGTATAAGGAAACACGAAAGGAGCAGGACAGAGAACTGTACCAGTTAAAGCAGAAGGAAGCAGGGAAGGCAGTCAGAATAGCAAAGGCCCAAACCAAGGAAAAGATAGCCCATTCAGTTAAGAAGGGGGATAAAACTTTTTATAGGTACATTATCAAGCAAAGAAAGACTAAGGCAGGGATACCGAGGCTGAATAAAGAAGAAGGTGGTTGGGCAGAGAGCGACAGTGAAAAAGCAGGGATACTGAACAAATACTTCTGCTCAGTATTCAGAATGGAAGGGGGAAGATACCTAATCTAGCCAATAGAAGCACTCTAAATAGGTGGGTTGATATTAGACCTTTCACAGAAGAAAGGGTTCTGAAAGAATTCTTAAAACTGAAAGTGGATAAAACAATGGGTCATGATGAGATTCATCCCAGAATTCTAAAATAACTAAGGGAAGAACTAATAACACCACTGACTACCCTTTTTAATAAATCATGAAAAGATGGTGTGGTACCTGAGAACTGGAGGAGGGTGGGTGTGATTCCCCTTCACAGAATTGGGAGCAAGACAGAGGCAGGAAACTACAGTCCTGTCAGTTTGACCTCAGTGGTGGAAAAATGATGGAATCACTTCTGAAGGAAAGAATTGTTGAGTACCTAGAAGCAAGTGGGGCACAGGACCCAAGGCAGCATGGATTCACAGTGGGAAGATCATGTCAGACAAATCTAATTGATTTCTTTGACTGGGTGACCATAGTAGTAAACCAGGCAAGGGCTGTGGACATGGTCTACCTAGACTTTAGCAAAGCATTTGACACAGTCCCACACAAAAGATTAATAAACAAATTAGCCAGCCTGGGAGTGGGTCCCAGAATGGTAGCCTGGGTAAAACACTGGCTGGACAACAGGACACAGTGGGTAATAGTAAATTGATTCCGCAGTAAAGAAAGGAGGGTTACTAGTGGGGTACTGCACTGTTCAGTACTGGGTCCGGTCCTTTTTAATGTCTTTATAAGTGACATTGCAGAGGGACTGGAATGGAAAATATGTCTCTTTGCAGATGACACAAAGATCTGCAAGAGGGTTGATATGCAAGGTGGGGTGGAAAGGATGAAAAGGGACTTGGCAAAGTTGGAGGAATGGTCAAATGTATGGCAGCTTAGATTCAACGCAAAGAAGTGCAAAGTAATGCGCATGGGAAACAAAAACCCAGGGGAAGAGTACACAATGGGGGGTGAGATAATGACAACAACATAAATGGAAAGGGACCTGGAGGTAGTCATATCAGACAACCTAAAGATGGGACAGCAATGTGAGAAGGCAGTAAGGAGGGCTGGGGGGATACTGGGATGCATAGGGAGAGGCATCACCAGTAGAAAACAGGAAGTTGTTGGCCCTCTGTACAGACAGTTGGTAAAACCACATCTGGAGTACTGTGTACAGTTCTGGAGACTCCATCTCAGCAAAGACATAGACAGGGTGGAGGCTGTCCAGCGGAGGGCAACCAAAATGGTGCAAGGTCTGCATCAGAAGACGTATGAAGAAAGACTAAAGGAGTTTAAGATGTATAGCCTCAAGGAATTGAGGGAGAGGGGGAACATGATAGCAACTTTCAAATACCTCAAGGGAATCAACAAAGTCCAAGAGGGTAGCAACTTTCAGAAAAAGAGATGCGTAAGAACAAGGGGGCACAATTTGAAGATAGAGGGGGAACGACTCAGAGGTAACGTGAGGAAGTATTTCTTCACAGAGAGAGTTATGGATGCATGAAACAGCCTTCCTGAGGAGGTTGTAGAGTCAAAAACAGTGGGGGAATTCATGAATGCATGGGACAGACATAAGGCAATTCTAGAAGGGGGTAGGAGGAAGTAGGCTGTTGGTTAACTAGGATCTGCAACTTATCCATTAAGTAGGGAAATGGGCAAACTAGGTGGGCCAAGCGGTCCATATCTGCCATCAAATTCTATGTTCTATGTTCCTATGTAACCTGGGTAGGTAGTGATGTGTTAGATGAGCCTCACTGGGAGTCTCTCTTCTCTCGACAAATAAGAGTGGAGGGACTGAACTCCTTGGATGGCATAACGCTATGCTAGTATGAATGAGATGTTTGTTCTTTTCTTGTTCTGGAGTTTCAGACTAATATGACATGAGGTGGTATAACATGAGTAGGCTTGTTAGACCATCAGTTTCGTTCTGCCAATAGACTCTGTGGGCTCAATTTTCAAAAAGTAAACTATGATGCAAGATGCCTGCACCAAACAGTGATGACGCCAGTTAGCACCTAGCACCACAGTTTGTAGCAATCAAGATTTTCAAATGCTGGCTACGATGAAATCATGACGCTGTGCAGCAAAGCATCTCTGCGCCTTCCTTGTGGCAAAAGCACCCATGCGCCAGGTTGCTATTTTCTATTCTACAAGCCCTGCTGTGGTCAGAACAGGGGGATACCTTTAGACCAGCCAGAAGGTGGTCTAGAGGCCATATGCCTCTGCCTGGTTAGGCTGCAATGGGGGAGTGCTACATGAATGGGACAGAAGAAGCATGGGGAAGACCTTGGAGGTGACAGGGGCATGGCAACAATGTATTGGGGATGAGGAGGCACCCTGCAGTGGTGCCCCATGCTTTTTCAGACAGCCAAAAGGCCTGGGTACAGGAAGCTGGCAGAAGGGGACTGGGATCCAGCCTCAGAAGGATACAGCCCTGGCACCTGCCCCACAGGGGCCACTGACCTCAACACTATTAGTGGGCAGCAGCGGCTGCAGATTGCAAGGTACAAGTGATTCCTGGGAATGGTCTCTGGGCACCACAGCAGTCCACTGGTACCAGGGCCCTCACTTGGAGGCAGGCTGCTGTCTGCCAATGATGTTGGGGTCAGTGTAATCTATGGGGAAGGTGTCAGGGCTGTATCCTTTTGAGGCTGGGTCCTGATCCATTTCTGCCAGCCCCCTGTGCCCTGGCTGATCAGCTGTCTGTAATAACACAGGGTACCCCTGCATGGTGTCACCTCATCTGCCGTACAATGCTGCCATGCCCCAATTGCCCCAAGATATCCCCCGTGCTTCTTCTGCCCACTGTTCCCCTCCTGGTCAGTGTCCTCTCACCACTTTCGCACCTGCTGAAGTGTTACACCGGGTTGGGGGGGGGTTGATGGATCCTTCTGTCAAAGCCTGCAGGTGTGCCACCACTTTAGCTCAACCCTGCAGATGCAGCAAATCTTGAGTCTTGGGCACAGGGACCATCATTTTTATTTAAATATGGTGTAGGGTCCCTGGCGGACCCCAACATTGCCACATCCCTTGATTGCTGCAACTTTCAGCAATCTAAGGACTCTCTGAAAATCAAGCTCTGTGTTTCTATGTTTCTACGTACAGCTGAGGATAATGAGGAAGTGACGTGATTCTTGGTGCTTATCATACTGGTGACTGTAATATACTGTGCTTTTTTCACATTACGCTACTATTACAAAAGTGTCCTGAGATCTAAGAATCCACCTGGACAGCCAACAAAGATGCACAGAAAGGACATCACCACTACAAGCCATCACTCCACCCCCCCCCCGTACTGCACTACAGTGTCAATATTGGGTATTAGCCCAAGTTCCTGGTGTCGGACTAGAACCCACAACCTTGGTTTGAAAAAATAGGAACTGTTCTGTTACAGGAACACTCTTGTTTTGGAATTGTTTTGTCACTTGATTGATGATGTTTGTTATCTAATTTACAATTAGTGTCTTGTGTAACTTGTGAACTTGGGACATTCTGTAGACGAGACTTGCTTCTCATAGATCCCATCCATTATTTTTTTGCAGCTTTAAAAATAAAAATATAATTAAAGAAAACAAACTTCTGATCATCCAGCCACAAGGGGACACATGCAACCTACTGAGCCACTGACAACGATTACATTTTTTTAGAGGAAGATAGAGTAAGCTGATGATATAATTGTTCTTTCTGGATCTACATTTCCATGCTGTAAGCACACATTTTTCGGCCCATACTGGTCAGTTCATTAGATGATGGCCAGGAATGTGGTAGTATTAGTAGTAGTAAAACATTTTTATTTATACAGGCTTAAATTTGAAAAGCAAATTTACCATTAGGGCTATAAATACCCTGTTTACATGGTGTTTCTATAGATGTTAAAATTTCAAAAAACAGTAAGACTTTTGGTTACACAAGGAACTAAGAGACATATAATATTGATATGCAGACAATATAAACACCACATTAACATTTTTAAACAAGTAAAAGAAGATCATTCATAACAAGTGCAAATGTGGTTTGGTCTTGTTTCACATTTAATTTAAATAGAACTGTCTAGCCACGATACTCACATATTTATTATAACATGGATGCTTGACAAATAAAAAGTAGCATTATACTTCTTTTGTCCTGTTTTTACAAGAACCAACCAAGCTACAGTACAAATGTTCTCCTTAGAAATAACAAAACAAAACCCACCTTTTGATGAAGTTCTGCAAAAGGCACAGAACTGAATTTTTTTTTAAATAAATCCATCCAGTTTTCCCAAATGATAGCAAATTAGTTAAAGTCATCCCAATCTATTAATCAGATAATACTCATTGTTCTACTCAGCATACAGACAAATCGCTTCTCCCTGCTGTGTTTACAAATAACAGAACATGATGTGCACATTCAGATCTCAGACTGTGTGCAGCAGAATGACTTCAAAATGACAGGCTGCTTGAGTTCTGGTCATTACCTAGCAGTATAAGTGCACTCCCAGAAGTCACCTTCACTTTTTTTTTTTGGTCAAAGCAAAATGCATGAAGACATTTCACTTGCTCTTAAAAAAAAAACTGGCACTGTTCAAATTGTGATTCTTTGTAAACTTTAAGAAACTTTTTGTTTTCTTCTGATAAAACTGTAAAATTGTTGCACAGCTATGCTGCAGAGAAAAACACAAGCAATTATTCATGATGGTGGGTCCCATTAATATGGGTGTTCCACAGACTCAATTTTAGGCCTTTTGTTGTTTCTGGGATATGTAAATGACCTCTGCAGTGCATGCCATTAATCTGCTGTTTTCATGAATGCAAATGACAGTGTTCCTTTGCATACAGATACTGTACATCTCTATACAAGATAAAAAGGCTTATAGCTGGGATCTTTGGCTTAGCATAAACAAGCACAAACTTAATAAGAACAAAATTCACTGCATACTGTTTCCCCAAAGTCAAATTGTGTATTCTACCCTATTAGGTGTCTAGTGGAGTTGTGATAATCATGGGCTTAAGGCATTATCTCTACAGCATCTAGCAAGGCATAGCAGTGGAAATGTACTGCCACTTTAGCATAGCAGAGTAACTTTATTTGTTCATTAATGAGTCTTGAAAAAACTATTAGCCGTCATGACCTCTTCTGATTCCTTGATCAATTCAAGGACAGTTATGGCAGGGGAGATGGTGGAAGTTGTGAGGGAGACGTTCAAGGAACTGGGTAGGGTGTGTGAGGAATTGGGAGAATCAGTGGCCTTCTCAGAGGTGCTCCCAGTGCCATGCGTGAGTACGGTGAGAAAAGGGATGATTAGAGAGTTCAACACTTGGTTGGGGGAATGGTGTTGATCCAAGGGGTGTGGGTTATTGGGGGGTCTGAAGACGAGCCTGAGACAACAATGATCTATACACATAAGGTAGACTGCACTTGAGTGGGGATGGGATTATTGAAACAGGGGATAGAGGGTTACACAGCAGCAAAGGTGAGTTTAAACTAGGTGGGGGTGGCGAATGGACAGCTGATAGGCAGGGAACCCAGAGAGGGGAGCTCAATGAGCTTACCCCCAAGAAAAAAGGGGAGGAATCAGAGTAGAGGCACTGGGGTGGGGGAAACCCAGGGTAAGGCAAGGAAGGATATGGGGTCAAGGGTAGTCACGTTGAATGCGAGGAGCCTTGGTAGTAAGTTAACTGAGTTGCAGGCTCTCTTGGCAGTGAAGAGGGCCAACATTGCAGCCTTCACAGAAATGTGGGCTTCCCAGTACCAGGACTGGGATATGATTATCCCAGGCTACAAAATATTCAACAAGGATAGGGCTATAGGGAAGGGGGGCATGGCAATCAATATATCAGAAGGGATAAAGTGTGCAAGGGAGGAGGGGAGGAAGGTAGAACAGAGGTCCTATGGATGCAGCTTCAGGACTCGAGAGGTCGGACACTAAGGATGGGGATAGTATACAGACCTCCAGCACAAGGGGAGGACCTGGACAGAGATCTAGTTGAACAAATCAGAAGGGTCTGTAGGAAGGGAAGCACAGTGGTGGTGGGGGACTTCAACCTACCTGGGGTGGAATAGACCACTCCAGTCACCACGCGTGTGAGGGAACAGGTCATACTTGAGGCATTTCTGGACAGCTTCCTGGAGCAGTTGGTACATGAGCCTATTAAATTGGATAGGACTGTGGACCTGGTACTTTCAAATGGGAAGACTGTAAGGGATCTGGGGGTGGAGGACCCCCTGGCTGGGAGTGACCACCACACAGTGTGATTCACGCTTAATATGAGGAGGGAATCAGGGGGTATGGAAACCAGGGTGATTCATTTTAAAGGGGCAGACTTTAGTAGGATGGGGGAAATTTTGAGTAAGTATCTGGCTGGCATTTGTCAGAACACTGGATGCTAGTCAAAAGTGGGATATTATTAAAAGAGGTATGACAGAGGCCACTGGGGTGTGCACAAAGGTACGAAGTAAGAAGGAAAAGGTGAGGAAGCCCAATTGGTTGACTCAGGAGGTTATGGAGGGTAAGGGCCAGAGAAAGGAATTTCAGAAACTCAAGAAATTGGGGGATTGAGAAGGAAGAGTATACAAAGAAGTCCAGGGAGGTTACTGGTCTAGTCAGAGTGGCCAAGTCCTCAAGAGAACTGAGACTGGCACAGGGTATTAGGGAAAGAGAAAAGGACTTTGTTGGATACATTAGAGAAAGAAGGAAGAACAAAGACCAGATTGTGAGGATTAAGAAGGATGGAGGGTGGATGGAGAAGTGGGGAGAACAGGCAGAGGCATTAAATGAATACTTCTGTTCTGTGTTCATGAAGGAGAAAGGGGGGAAGATACCAAAATGGGGAGTAGGGTGGGTAGTGGAGGGGAAGGGGTGACTGACAGAGATTGCGGAGGACAGGGTTCTGGAAGGATTGAAGGCAGTAACATAGAAACATAGAAACATAGAATTTGATGGCAGATAAGGACCACTTGGCCCACCCAGTCTGCCCATTTCCCTACATACTGGATAAGCTGAAGATCCTAGTTAACCAGCAGCCTACTTCTTCCTACCCCCACCCCCTAGAATTGCCTTATGATTGTCCCATGCGTGCTTGAATTCCACCACTGTTTTTGACTCCACAACCTCCACTGGAAGGCTGTTCCATGCATCCACAACCCTCTCTGGGAAAAAATACTTCCTTAAATTACCTTTTAGTCACCCCCCCATCTTCAAATTGTGCCCACTTGTTCTTGCACACCTCTCTTTTTGAAAGATGCTACCCTCTTGGACTTTGTTGATTCCCTTGAGGGTATTTGAAAGTTTCTATCATGTCTCCCCTCTCCCTCCTTTCCTCGAGGCTATACATATTAAGCTCCTTAAGTCTCTCTTCATATGTCTTCCGGTGCAGACCCTGCACCATTTTAGTTGCCTTCCTCTGGACAGCTTCCATCCTGTCTATGTCTTTGCGGAGATTGGGTCTCCAGAACTGCATGCAATACTCCAGATGGAGTCTCGCCAGCTGTCTGTACAGAGGGATAATAACTTCCTGTTTTCTACTGGTGATGCCTCTCCCTATGCATCCCAGTATCCCCCCAGCCCTCCTTGCTGTAAGGGTGAACAAGGCACCAGGACCAGATGGCATTCACCTTAGGGTACTCAGAGAGCTGGTGGAGATCCTGGCGGGGCCACTGACTGACTTGTTCAATACCTCCCTGGACACAGGATGCATACCGCAGGACTGGAAGATGGCCCATGTGGTGCTAATTCACAAAAGTGGCTCCAGTGATGAGCCAGGCAACTGCAGGCCAGTGAGTCTCACCCTCACATCAATTGTGGGGAAGCTCATGGAGACAATCCTAAAGGAGTGACTGGTGACCTTCTTGGAGGACAGTTGTCTCCAGGATGGTCATCAAGATGGGTTTATCTATGGCAGATCCAGTCAGATAAATCTAATTAAGTATTATGACTGGGTGACTAGGGAACTGGAAATGGGCCACCCAGTGGATATCCTCTGTTTAGAGTTCCGCAAGGTCTTTGATTCCGTGCCTCATGGGAGGTTGGGAGGGATGCTGGAATACATAGGAATGGGAACAAAGATGGTCAATTGGATCTACAACTGGCTGAATGGAAGGTAGCAGAGGGTGGTGGTGGTGGGGGAGGTGTCATCACCAAGGGAAGTGATGAGTAGTGTGCCACAGGGATCAGTGCTGGGACCACTGTTGTTTGGGATATTCATAGCTGACATCTCACAAGGGGTCCGGAGTAGGGTCAGTCTGTTCACAGATGATACGAAAATGGAAGCTGTGGGGTAGCTGACATCGAAGGCTGGACGAGGCTGCAGGAGGACCTGAACAAACTACAGGAGTGATCAGTAACATGGCAGCTGGGGTTCAATGCCAAGAAGTGCAAGATACTGCACTTCAGAGCTTGAAACCAGGAAAGGAGCTATCAGTTGGGAAGGGTACTGCTGGGAAGTAACAAAGAAGAAAAGGATCTGGGATGATTATAATGGGCAGCATGAACAACATGCTCAGTGTAGGAAGGCGGTGGCAAAGGTAAATAGGATGCTAGGGTGTATAAATAAGAGGAATCTCCTCCAGGAATAGGGAGGTGATCCTTCCCCTGTACAGGTCTTTGATCAGGCCTCTCCTGGAGTACTGCGTGTAGTACCGGCACCTGTTCCTGAAGAAGGACATCAAGTTGTTGGAGGGGGTGCAGCATAGGGTGACAAAGATGATCCAGGGATTTGAGGGAAAGTCCTATGAGGAGAGAGTAGCAGAGCTGAAGATGTACTCCCTGGAGGAGAGGAGGGATGGAGGGATATGATCAAAACATTTAAATACCTCAGGGGATAAATAAGGTTAATAGGGAATGAATTTTCCAGCTTAGAAGAGGGAGGGATATGAGAGGGCATTAACTGAGGCTGGAGGGGGGAAGATTCAGGAGGCACTTTTTCATGGAAAGGGTGGTAGACAGGTGGAATGCTCTGCCTGAGGGGGTGGTGTCCTGTAGAACGGTGGGTGGCTTTAAGAGGGGTTGGGTCAGGGTGAGGGTATTATGATGAAGAGGGGTGGGGCAGCTGCAAGCTGAGGAACTTGCTGTGCAATCGAGCAGACTCAATAGACCATAAGGCCTGCTTCTGCTGGCATTTTCATATGTTAATATGTTCATATGGATGAATAAATGGAGATGGTTGTCATGTTACGTGTAGCCACCTACTCATTAGGTAGTTTGTGCATCATTCCATCCACTGTCTTATCAACAAGGGTTTAAAGGGCACTTCCCCACATGGAAGCGCTATGTTTTGGGCTAATGCCACAACTACTGGATCTACCTTTGTGGCCTTGAATGTTGCCAAGGGACTACTACGAGCCATTACTGGACTGTCAGTATAGCCTGCATGGGCTGGCAGTATAGCCTATTAGAATAACAAGTTGTGAATGATCTTGGCACATCCAGCAGATCTGGGTTTGATTCCCAAAACATGCACTTGCAAACTGTGGGACCCTAAGCAAGTCACTTAAAGAAAAACTGCACCCTTACATCTTCTAAATGTCATTTGCTTCCATGTCAACAGACATCTATTTTCATGTAGCTGTTAAAGATGTATGCAATTGCTTCTGTTAGTTTTCACACTTCATACTAGGCTCTATCACTCTCCTGGTATGGTCCAGTTCATGGTTGTTGAAATCTCATTGTCCCTGAGAGCTGCATTAGCATATGAGAATGTGATGCATAATCAACCTTTAAACTTCTCAGTTTGCCTGTCTGCTTAAGTAGTTTTAAAAGAACCAAGTTGCAAGAAGCTGTGAAATACCACATTTACCTTCAGTGAGTTTTACAAGCTATCTGAGTTATGATGCAGTTTTTTTCCTTTAAAACTCCATTCAGTTTACAAGTTTCCAGAGAATTTTTGCAGGGTATTTGTTTTTTTAGCATAGAGATACATTATATAAATGGGTGCTCTGACATCATGTTCTCATATGTTAATGCAGCTCTCAGGGACAATGAGATTTCAACAGCCATGAAATGGACCCTCCCAGCAGAGTGTCAGGGCCTAGTATAAAGTGTGAAAACTAACTGAAACACTTGCATACATCTTTAACAGCTACATGAAAAGAGTTGTCTGTTGTCATGGAAACAAATAACATTTAGAAGATATGAGGGTTCAGTTTTCCTTTAACCACTCCAATTCTCCCAGGTCGCTCCTGAAAACAGGTGCTTGTGCCTAGTGGGCCTTACTCAGTTACCAAACAAAGAAAGAATGAACAAACAAGCAAACAAACAAATAAATATATAAATAATAAAAATATCATGGGTTTAGGTTGCCCAGCACCTTGAGGTCTCCTGCTACATTAAATTTGACAGTGTTAAACTACTTCACAGGCTCACTACAGTTTAATCTTCCATTCACTGCCAGATTGGAGGTTTAAAGGGGCACTGTCAGCTTTACTCATCTATCTTGCACTCTGTGTCAGCAGTGTGCCTCTTGGCACACACATATCACAGATTGCCCCTAGTATGTCCCTATATATGTAAAACTTACTGAATATTAGTAGTTTACCTGAATTTTGACTTATTTGTTGCTCGCTCAGCTGGACATAAACCCCCCACCAACCGGAAGCATATGCAGTTCGATACCGCGCATCTGCCACAAGCGCAGTCCCGAAGTGTCATTTTTGGACATTGCGAGAGTAAAATGAAGTTAATCCAGTAGAGTAGCCCTTAATTAACTGTTGTTGCCATGTAGTGCCAAAAATCGAGCACTGAGAGAAGAATAAAACACTTTTTAAAAATGGGACCGAAATCCCCCGCATGCACAAGTGCGGCATAAGTAAAGATCCCGCACATGCTCAAGAACATACCGTGGTTGCGCATGTGTGGGAATTTTGTCCCGTTTTAAAAAAGTGTTTTGCTCATCTCTCGGTGCTTGTTTTTTGGCACTACATGGCAACGACAGTTAATTAAGGACTACTCTACTGGATTAACTTCATTTTACACTCGCAATGTCTAAAAATTACACTTCAGGATTGCGCTTGTGGCAGAAGCGCGGTCTCATCTTGCATATGCTTCCGGTTGGTGGGGGAGTTTAAGTCGGGTCAAGTGAGCAACAGATAAATTAAAAATTCAAGTAAACTGCTAACGTTCTGTAAGTTTTACATACATAAGGGCATACTAGGAGCAATCTGTGGTATGTGTGTGCCAAGAGGCACACTGCTGACATACAGTGAAAGATAGACGAGCAAAGCTGACAGTGTCCCTTTAAACAAACTGCTTCTACCAGTCTTTGACCATGGAAATGTTCACAACTTCAACCATAAAACCACTCTTACAAGACATGACTTCCTTATCAGTGTCATTTGTCACTTTGCTTTAAACTTGCCTGTTTTGCACCCACCTCTGTATAATGTTCAGCAGTTTGGGCTGGCCCTCAGTACAGGGAGATCACTCATGAATGGTGCTTCTCTGATCTCTAAATTCTGGTCAAATACCTTCCCTGAGTATCCTCTCTTATTACTACCCTCCTTACCCCTAAGGAATTCTTATTACTACACATTCCTTACTATTCATAAACAAAAGAGCTATTGGACAGGCAGTATTCTTATACAGGGTTCCAAACATATGGAACAACCTCCCACACCTTTCAACTAAGGTTGCGCGGACTTATCCGCTTACAATCAGAATCCCCCTGGATCTTATGTGGCCCAACGGACCTGGATCAATAACAGCTGACTGCCTAGATGTTCCGAGTCCAGGTCCATCAGCCACAAATAACAATAGATTTTTTTGTACCTTCTGTCTCTAATGCTGTTTGCAATTGCCACCAGTAGATGGTGCTCTGCAATCTAGAGGATCCTGGCCGACCAGCAGTCAGTCACCTGATTCCCACACTTACATCACATGCAGTTCCCCTTCATCCTGGTGCTCGCCGTGGTGGTTGGTGGGTGGCGGGCATGCAGACTGGCACTGGTCTGGCAGTCAGTCAGTGAGCAGCAGGAGCGAGCAAGCTTGCCTTGTCATGCACTAGCAGTGCAGTGTGGTACAACTGAAGGGCAGAGACACTGGATTGACCAGATCAAGCCAGAGTGACAGGCTAGGCAGCCTATAGTTGCTGGGAGACTGCCTGTCAGTGCTAGCTATTGGCCAATGTGGTGGGTGGGCAGAGCTGAAAACACTGCAGCTCGGTGTTCCTTGGTTAAGGTGCCATTTCAGCATTTACAGTTGGAGAGAGCAGTGTTTATCTCAGTGACAGTGTTGTGACTGTTCTTGTGACTTGTGCTACTAGTCTATAAATCCACAAATTTGTGTGCGCTGCTTTACTACATTTGATTACTACTTAAAAATACTAAGGAGCATTTGGAGGCTAATTTAAACTAGTACTTTAAAAGGAAGGAAAACCATAATTGGGGGATGGGGCATTTTGAAGTGACAGAACATCATGGTGGGTAGGGTGCGTGGCCGGTGGACATCTAAGGTTCCGGGGGCAGATTGCTTGTTATATCGCCAGTTAGCTTCATATAAAAAAAAAGCGAAAAAAAGATTTTAAAAATACCATATTATATATATTTGGTTTGGTGTTTTCAGTCTGACTGATTGAGTTCTTGTGGAATGGCAGTCAGGACTGTGTGGGGTTTGAGGAACTGTTGCAGGCAGTGACTAGTCTGAACTGAACAAATAAAATCAAGTCAATATATATATATATATATTACATAAAAGAAAGTAATGTTATTATTTTATGCTAGTAAAAAGAAAAAAACAGAGGGCAGATAGTACATTTTGGAACATCTTGAGTACTAAATAAAAAACACATTAAGAAAAAACATCATTTTTTGTTTTGTAAATACTGTACATATACAAATACATAAAGAAAAGAGCATAGAAACATAGACTTTGATGGCAGAGAAGGACTGCTAGCACACCCAGTCTGCCCATTTCCCTACCTATTTGATAAGCTGCAGATCCTAGTTAACCAATAGCCTACTTCTTCCCCTCCCCCCTCCCCACCAGAATTGCAGCTTATCCAACAGGTAGGGAAATGGGCAGACTGAGTGGGCCAAGCAGTCCTTATCTGCCATCAAATTCTGAGTTTCTATGATATGTCCATTGTATAGTGTATATTATTAAATGGGAATGTGATTCCTCCTCTGACGGCAGACAGGTCATTTTACAGTTGTAGCATTAGTACTACTGACTCTGAGACATGAAGCAGACAGAGGTCAACTGCATGACTGCTGTATTCAATTGACTAGCACATCAGTGCTATAAACTCAGTTTTCATATCCTGAAATGTTGATTACAATTCTATGTGTGTATCACAGATCTCAGTGTCATATTCTGCAATTATATAGCAGATTTGCAATTTTCATCACATTTTACAAAAGGTTCTGATTCAAATCAGAACTAATCAGGGCTTTGGCCTGGATCCTGATCCTGATAATAAGGGTCAGGACCTTTTCGGGTCCTCCCAACCCTACTTTCAACAATTCTTTTCCTCTTTGCTTAGTCTGAAAAAGCAGCTTTGTGAGCTGACCAGACCACGTATGTTGCAACAGTTAGCCACGTGAATGAAGCCTCCTGCATTACTGTACCTCAACTGCGGATCTTAAATGCCATTCCACTGCATTGTTTGTTCCTGATTACATTGGCACTGTTATTGCAGGGTTTTATTTAACTCCAAAGCTTGATTAGCATTTTGCTCATAAAAGTGCTGAAACATTGTTAAAATGCATAGCACTTGCCTCACTGTGTTTAACAAACATAACACTTCTAGAAAACCTAAATAAATACTTTCTGTACAGTTAGCATTGTCCCAAGAAAAAAAACTGCTAATCAATTATTTAAAACCCTGTATTGTCATTTAATGTATTTTACTAAAAATCTGTAAACTGCACACTGCTTCACTTGACTAAACTGTAGCATTGCTCGTTTTATTTTTATTTGTGTATGATTACTGGTGCTCTGTCCTTTTGCTGCTGCAGCTACTGAATTTATCCTTCTTCCCCAGGATATACCTGGAACAAATCCATTTATCTCAGCATGCTTTCTTGTTCAGACATTATAACTACAGTAAGTAAATAAACTGAACAGAGTAAACAACAAAACATGGCAGGGTGTTGGTTGCCATGGAATAAATGCATGCCTGGGTGTATAATGAGGCACAAGGTGCCTGCAGTGACTGCCTTCAGCCCCTGAAAGTTCATTTATTCTAAGACAATCAACACCCTGAAGTTTCTTATTGTGCTTATAAAATGCAGCAAAATAATTAAAGACAAACATTTAAAAGGGTTGATAATAAAAATAATTTACAAAGATAGATTCTGATGCCAGATAAAGGCTCACTAGTCTCTTCAGTATACACACTTCTCACCTAACTCTTGTCTGAACTAACGCAAGACCAGAATTAAAGTGTCTCTTTCCCTTTTGGTGCAATCTGGTGTACCAAGATGTGACTATAATGCAAGTAAGTTGCTTTCCATGATTGCTTCCACTTGGGGTGCTTAGCTAGCCTTTTTCCAGTGTGACAAGCTGGCCCTTTTCACGTATGAATGAAATGCCATTGGTCATCACCCTGGAACAGCGACTAGGCCCATTTAAAACCCTACTCCATGCTGAAATCTGTCCCACTCCAATTGTGACTGTGCTTAGTCCTTCTCCCTGTTGCCTGTGACTATAACCTTTTGATTTCTGTATATTGTTACTGTACATGCTGGACTTATAATGATTTGACATAGGTTGATCCATTCCACCCTTAAACTGTAACATCTCTTCACTATATACCTCTTATTGTATATTCTGTTTCTAAACTTTCAATGTATATATTATGGTGTGTTCTCTGTATATTTATTATTGTATATCTTATAATTTCTCATATGTATATCTGACTTAGAGCCTTTGCAAAGGAGTCCTTGACTCAAAGGTTGTAATTCCTATTCCTTCAATAAATAAATAAATATATGAATGTATCCTTCTGAGTGCAGTCACTGACTCCCTTCATATCAAAGATCATTCCTCTTGGGTAATCAGATGACAAAAAGGTCTCCATTTGAAATACAAGAATGTGCTAAACCCAAGGATAACTTTCGTACACACTGCCAGCTCTGAATCGGGGCTATGACTTTGCACTGAGCATCTGCGCTTTCTCACCCCCTGCTGACAGTAAAAGTGTCTGCCACTTGGTTTCACCCAGACAGTCAGGCAACTCTGTTTACACAGACTATCTCACCATGGCTACTGCTCCTTCTCCATCGAACGACTAGGCTAAAATCATGGCATTCTACAAAAAACTATTACAAAACACTGCTGACATCAAAGCTGTGGCAATTCAGTCTAATCTGGGACAATGGATCGAGGGCACAGAGTAGTGCATTGTCCAGACTGAAATGTGGAGGGGTTGTGGGATAACAGATGGACCAGATACCGAACTTCAGGTCGAACACACAATCTCCGTGTGATGTTTATTCAAAATACAGGAAATAAGCTTCTGCAATACCATATTCCTTCTTCAGTACATCAGTTTGCAGCAACAGACTATGTATGTCCTTTCTCTGCACTTAGCCAGCACTTACTAACACTCATTTCTGATCTAACCACTTTTCAGTGAAAACCTTTCATCCCTATGTGGGACCCGTTTGCTTTGGGTAGTGGGGGCTCAAAAAGAAATGAAAACAAAACAAACTATAGGCAAAGAACCTCAGTGCAGAGTCAATGAAAAAAGAGTTACCCCAAAGGGCATTGGCAATAAATCAATTTTCAAAGAAATACAACATCATACATATTTCCATAATGCAAAGCATCATGGGAAATATGCAAATCGGCATGACATTTCAGACGTGTTCAACTTACAGCAGTTTACATGCATTTTAAATAGCACAACTAACTTAATTTCTGTAATAGTCACCTCATACTTTTTACCATTATCAAAAACGGGTACATGACAATTTGGTCCCGACAACTCATACTGCAACTACTTGCTCCAGACAGTACACTCCACTGTCATCCCGCTCCTACGTCAATTCTTGCTATGTCAACTTGCTCCCTCTATCTTTTAAAATGTTAATTTTAGTACAAATAACTGCTGTTCTACTGATTAAAAAAATATGTTGGCAATTACTAAACTCGCTCCTGTCACATTTAAAAAAAAAGTATGTTGCCAGTACGCATAACTGTTAGTCGACTGCTTGCCCGATGTTGTATGCTCAAATCACAGTTCAGCTTTTAAGTAATCCTGACTGATGGTTGCCAATACTCAAAATTGCTGGTCAGTGATTGTGGGTAATTAGGAATCTTTAAGTAATGCTTACTGCTAGCCCCAGCATTAGCTCCTCAGTAATCACAGAAATCACAGTACTGAATGACTTGCTGCTTCATTTTGTCCGAGAGAGGGAACAAAAAGCTGGTAGATGATTTAAACTTCATCTACACATTTCAGAAACTTGGACACATGAACAAGGCAATTTGGCAGTGTGAGCTAGCTGTCCATAAAGCAAAGCTAAAGGTTTTGAGGACCCAACAATAATACATCGTTTTTCAATGCATTCTCATGCACCCAATGTTTGTGCAGTGGAAAAAGCCGATGCTATAAACGCAGCCAAAGATAGAGCTGCAGCGACACAAGATACCACAGCACAGGTTCTCATTCACTCAAAGGAAAATACTTCTCTTGCATCACAGGGTAAAATTTGTGATAAAAATCCGAAATGAACCATTCAACGGGTGAGAGTCCATGGTGCTCCACCGAACCCTAAGGACCTCATTGAACTGGTAATACCAAATGAATACAAAATGTATAAAGCAACAGATTCAGGTGCGACTGTCCCATTCTTGTTGCACAATAGTGGCCCTGGACAGAACAGCTTTTACTGTTTGGAACACATACAAATCTGGAATTCCTTGAGAAATGTAAACAGTGGTCTGCAGATGGAACATTCAGCGTCGCCCCTCCACTGTTTAAACAGTTGTACGTTATGATGGGGGAATGCTTTGGTAATGTTCAGCCTGCAATTTATGCCCTTTTACCTGAGAAATTGAGGGAGTGTTATGTCTGCTGCCTGCACTTAAAACAATTTCTCCAAATCTTAACCCAAAGCTGGTAATGACTGACTTTAAGAGGGCATCTATTGCTGCTTTCCAGTCTGTTTTCCCACAAAGACAGTCGGATGTTTTTTTCATTTCACACAATGTATCTACAAGAAAATCCAAGCAGAGGAACTAGCTATCAAATATGCCCAGGAACCAGAATTTGCAATAAAGTGTGAATATCTACCTGCCCTAGCATTCTAACCCTCAGATCAAGTTGCTGCACGATTTGAGGAAATCTCTGACAATTCTACACACATTTTTCCTGATGAATTACAGCCATTAATTGACTATCTTGAGGACACTTGGGTGGGAAGGAGAAATAGAAGAGGAACAGGATGTAGACACCCATTGTACGATACAGAGTTGTGGAACCATTTGGAAAGTGTATCTAATGGTTGTGCAAAAACAAATAATGTTGTGGAGGCTTTTCACCGTGGCATGCACACTGTGTTATGCATGTCACATCCAACAGTGTGCAAATGTATTGATGGACTGAGGGGGTGCAAAGAAAAAGGGATTCAGAAGTGGAGCAGATAATAGCCAGGATTCCACCAACAGCTTCTTGGAGAGTATACAGAGACAATGTTGCCCGGCTCGCCTGCATTCTGGAGAAATGTGCTGATTGTACTACTGAGGAGTTTTTACGTGGAGTGGCACATAGTTTCAAGTATTAACTAAAATGTAAATGGAATGGATTGCATCTCTTTTAATGATTTTGAATAAAGTTTGGACTTTTAACAGGAAAATGAACAGCACTGAACTTGGTAACCATGACCACTAACAGGCACTGAACTTGGCAACCATGGACGTCAGACGCCTTAAAACGTCACATGTTGACACACTGAGACTGTAAGAAAATGTTACATTAAATACTGACTAAATGATTTTGGGAGTGAATTGTCATAGGGCAGTGAATGTCAGAGGAGCAAATTAGCACTGGGGTGAATTGTTGGGAGCGAGTTGATGCTGGTAGAATTGTCGGGAACGAGTTGTTGTGTTCCCATCAAAAACACCTAGTGCCATGGTATTTTCAACATTTACAGGTTTCATAAACATAAGGTATATACATCAAGGTATTTTATGACATTGTGCTATTACATACTAAATCCAACAACAATAAACACAACCCGATTTACATACGTTTGGAGGTCAACACAATAACCTCCCTGTACAAGGATCTGAGAGGGAAGAGGAAAATTAAAGAGGACACTATAGCATAGTCAAGAAAGGGAAGGGGGTGTCTAAAGGTGGCCAACCTTATTTAATAGAAATTGTAAAGAATAGATTAGACTAAGAAATAGAAGAACTGCTGCAACAGATTTAAGAAAAAGGTCAGTCCTCAAGAGTGGCAGGAGCTCCCTGTCACATGAAACACAGGATGTTGCTCTGAATGGCTACCTTTCAAAGCAGGACAGGGCTACCAGATATCTCCTCTCGAAGGCAGATGACATGGAGAATCAGGCACAGAAGAATAACCTTGGGCTAGTGGGTCTGTCAGAAGGCATAGAGGGCAGTGGCCTCATCCTTCTCTTGTAGCAACTTATTCCCTCTCTCCATAATGCACCAAACTGCTTGTAATTGGAGATAGAGAGTGCACACTGTTCTTTGGCCCCTTGTCCCATCAAGGTGAGCAACCCAGACCCATACTACTCAAACTACTATGATACCCCATCAAAGAGAATATCCTTCAGCAGGTAAGGGAGAGGAGGGGGGCCCAGTCCTGGGAAAATCATTAGCTTTTCTTCCACCAGGACTTCTTCACAAAATTGTTGACTAAGTGAAGAGCATATGGTAGACTGAAACAGGAGCTGAACCACCTTGGAACTAAGCCATCATTGTGTTACCCTACTCAACTAAGAACTATTGACAATGGAGTGACCTATCAATTTGAATCTCCTGAGGCTGTCAAGGACTTCATAACCAGGCACTGGCCAAGCTATAAGTTTCCTGCTTCCACTTACAAGTTGAATGTGCAATGCTCCCAGCCTGTAGCTATCGACACAACCCCTTGGCTGTGGTGGCCTCCGAGGACACACCCATGCTAGATCCTGTAGATGACCCTAAATGGATGCAGCAATGAAAAGGAAGACAACAAAAAAAGAGAAACAAGGAGAGATCAGTATGGGCACAGTATGATGTTGCAGAAGTAGACAGAGAGGATCCCCTTCCTCCAGTTCCTTAGGCAGCCGACCAGCAGAAACCTTTCTGCCCACAGTGAATAGATATGATCCACTACATCAACTAGAGGCAGCTGTAACCCCTGACACTGAATCTGTGCTTGCCCCAGTCGCCTACCTTGACCAAGGCATGATACACCCCTACTTCTCCTTTGCATTGGCTCCAGACAGTAGGTCATGGGTAGAATGAGCTGCAACTCCCCAACTGAAGCTGCAGCTTATCCCCACCATGCACAACTATAAGCAGTACTAAAAACATAGAGATCTCCCCCCAAAGAAAGTGAGCTGAAGTTTCTAACTCTCCTGAGGAATTGCAAGAACTGCTATCGAGTCCAGACCATTGCAACTCCCTTTATCTAGGGCTTCCAGTGGTTGAAATCCACTGCCTGCAGCTGGTGCAGAATGCAGCGGCCTGGCTTCTGATTGGTATCTCTCAGTCCAGCCATATTTCACTGGTGCTGCGTGGACTACACTGGCTGCCAGTACAGTGGTGGATCATCTTTAAAGTTGGTCTTCTGAATTTCAAAGCCCTACATGGACTTGGCCCAGACTACCTGAAAGAGCTCCTGGTTCCTTACTACCCTGGGCAATCACTCTTCTCAGCTGGCGAGGGGTTGCTAGAGAACCTGAGGGTGTCTTTGAAATCTTCTGGGGCCCATACATTTATGTATGTGGCCCCTACCCTCTGGAATTCTCTACCCCGTCAGTTATGGGAGTTCATGACCATGAAGGGATTTAAAAAGGCCCTGAAAATGTATCTGTGGACCCAAGCATTTGGAGTCTGACTGTATTTATTGTATATGTTTACTTGTGTAACTTGTTTTAATGTAAGATCTGAAATATTTAATCTGTTTTATTCTGTAAGGTGCCTTGGTTTTATGAAAGGTATCATAAAAATAAAGTTTTGTTATTATTATTATTATTATTATTATTACTATTATTATTATCACTAAGATGACTTTGTACTCCCCCCCCCACCTCCACTAACCCTCTCTCTCTCTCTGTTGACCCAGCTTGAAGTTGGTTGGTTGGATCCCCAGTCACATTACTGCAAAGGTCATAAACTGTACTAAGGTTCATACTAAGGTGATTAGGGTTCAAGGGGGCTGTGAGGCCCATATCCGCCCCTGATTAATTTGAATAGCTAATACTGGTTTTGTTAATAATAAAGTTATCCAAACGGGTTTTAAATGTTATCTTATTATCACTAGAGACTACTTCAAGAGGTAAGTTATTCCAAGGGTTAACAATCCTCTAAGTATAAAAGTACTTGCATGATGTGTGATGAAATTTTGCCCTAGTTATCTGGAGGTGGTGTCCCCTAATATCATATTAGTTATTTTTAAACTCAAATCCCATTTGTGAAAATAGATAGCGTTGTTGACAACATCAAACATATAAATTAGGTCACCCCAAAGACGTCTGAGCTTAAGTGACATTAGTTTGAGGTCTTTTAGATGTTTTTCGTATGGTACATTAAATAGTCCCCTCACATTTTTGGTAAATTTCCTCTGGATTTTTTCCAGAGATTCAATCTCCCATATTTTGTAAGGGCTCCAGAGTTGCAGAGAACATTCAAGGTGGAGTCTAACATACGCTCTAAACAAAAGGAGCATTACTTCAGAATTTCTGTATTTGATGTTTCTTTTAATGGGCCATATAACTCTTTTTTGCTTTATTAATGGCCTCATTAATGTGTTTACTGTAACCCATTTCATTTGCTATGAATATACCAAGATCATTTTCATTGAAAGTGCTTATCAATGGGGTCCCTCTATGTAAGTAGACAGCGGATGGGTTATTGAAACCAACGTGCATCACCTTACACTTGGCAGCATTTAGTCTCATGACCCAAGCCTCCACCCATTGGCATATACTATTTAAGTCCTGTTGAATTTTATAAATGCTATCTTTATTGTTGCATGGCCCACCAATCTTAACATCATTGGTGTATTTAATTGATGTAGACAAGCAATTTTTTGTGAGGTCAGCTATTAAAATCTGAAAAAGACAAGGGTCCAATACTGACCCCTGAGGGACAAAATGGGACTGTAAACAATATTCAAAAAGTAGACACAATGGGTGAGTAAGTTGGTCAGCTAACAGGTATAATAAATTGCCACTAATTTCATCCGGCCCGGGTGTATATTTTTCAACGTTAGAAGTTTGGCATGGATCAACTCCTCAGATACTGCTATAAGGAGCTCGTCATCCACTGATATGTTAATATTTACTCTATCTGTTTTAGTACAAAACACATCACAGAATTTATGATTTAGGAAGTTAGCCATTTCTAACAGATCATGAGAGAGAACAGAGTTGCTTAATAAAGGGCCTATCGGACAGGTATGTTTTTTAAGGGAGTTAATATAAGAATAAAATTGCTTCCCATTATCTTTATTTGCTGAATTTGCAAGACTGAATTCCCATTTTTTTCTTTGCTTTCTTAATCATGGCCTTGTTTCCTGGTTTTTTGTCTTAGTGCCTTTTGAATTTGGTTAGAAAGCCATTTAGGCTTGTGTCTTCTTTGGTTTTGTTTGAATACAAAGGGGATATATTTGTCTCTTAAGTACAATACATTTGCCAACCAAAAGTTCCAACTGTCTTCTAATGCTAGAGAAGAGATCCTATCATTCCAGTTAATGGATGCCAGTTCAGCTTTTACGCTATAAAGGTCTGCTTTATTGTATAGGTACATTTTGGTCTTATTGATATTTACTGTATACTAAAATAATGATCTAGAGAAAACCTGATAGAATTGTGATCACTATTAAAAATAGGGGGAAGGATAACAACATCATGTATATTAAGGTGATTACTATTGAAAACTGAATCCAAAATGTTATTCCCTCTGGTGGGTTGCGAGATGCCTTGGAGGAGATTTAGCTGTTGAGAACAGGCTAGTAATTTCTTGCCTACACTAGTATGAGCATTTCCTGCATCCCAGGATATATTGCCTAGATAAAAATCACCCATACATATCATACTACCAAGTTTGCAAGAATTTTCTAGTTCATTAATAATGCCCTTAATAATAGTTATATCGGCACTGGGTGGTCTATAAAAAAACTCCTAATATTACATTCTCAACCTCAGACAGTACTTTTACCCAGACTGATTTGATATTCTGGTAAGAGTTTTTAATTTTATCAGAGATCTCTAGGGCACTATTAACTAGTAGAGCAACACCACCATCTATTCTATTTGGTCAGTTTAGGATATATTGTTTGAAACCAGGTAAAATGCAGTCCCAGGCTGTTTTGTCATCTCCCTATGTTTCTGTGATAGCAATAACATCAACATTATCCTCCAGGACTCAAGTTGTAAGCTCATCAACCTTATTTTTTAAGCCTCTAGCATTAAAATAAAGGAATTTCAAGTGGTGTGCTCTACCTAAGGTGATGGAGCGATTTTCAGAGTTAACGTTAAGAGAGGCATTTTTAACGTGTCTCTCCCCCAGTTTTTCTAGCTTAAACATGCATTTATATGCTGATCAAATTGTTTCCCAAGGAGAGTTGTTCCTCTTCTGTTAGGATGCAGACCATCCCCACAGTAAAGTTTGAAATGGTTAGAAAATTCCTCCCAGTGTGTAATACATCCTAGTTGTTGGTTAACACACCATTATCTGAGCCATTCATTTAGCTGTTTAATTTTCAGATTATCTAGAGATGTGGCCCTAGGTATCGGAAGAATTTCAGATAAGGTGATGTCACATCCCATTTTAACTAGAATATTTGTTAGTGCCACAATGTGTTGTTTAACAACAAGTACATCCTCTCTTATGATATTTTTAGCCCCAGCATGGATAATTACCACGGGGTTTTCCCCTCTGTCAGATAGAATGGTTGGAAGCTTACTAGTGATAGCTTGCAGGTTGGCACCAGAGAAAGAAGAACAGGTCTGATTGGCTTTGTCAGAATCACATACTGCTCTGTCTGTATGTTTTATATTAGAGACTCCAATAACAAAAGTCTGCCTGGGACAATTTGAGCCTACTGTTGTATTACAATTAGAAGTCAAAGTAGGATCGGATGTAATATCCATTAAGTTAATAAGGTCACCAGTTGTAGTGGGGGGAGTATCATTGGGCACAGTTGACTCGTGATTGGGGAGCAACTCAGAAGGGGTTAAAATACTGTTTACAGCCACATGGCCTCGGGAATCAATAACATCAGGGGGTGTTAGGTTAGCAAGATGAGGGCTGTCATCATCAAGATGCAGAAGAGTGTCATATGTATTTTCCATGTTCAAGGAAAAAACATTAGCTTTGCTACCCTTTTTCAGGGGTCTCCTGCTTTGGCCTTCATACCATCTTTCATCAGAACCTTCATTATAGTCATCCTCCCTACCATGCTTTCTAGCACTTAAGTCACATGGAGGGGGACCAGATAAGGAGTGTGTTGAAGGGGGGATTGGATCTAGCTGGAAGTGGGACTAGGTACTCAGTATCAGTTACGTTTTGTGTCGGTACAATTGGGGCATTTAAAGTGTCCACCTTATTTGTGGAAATATCCTGACTACCCATGGGGGCCGAATTCAGTTGCAGGGCCATATCCTTCTGGTTAAGTTCTTACTCAAGCATAAGTGAGTTAAATAGGGAGATATCATGCAGTAAACCTTTGTTATGTCTACATTTTATGCAAATAAACACAGGTGAGAGCTTCAAATCATTCCCTATGAGAAACATTATACATTTAGTGCATTGAATTCCATCTTTCCCATCAACGGTTTTAATATTAATAACCATACGGTCTTGCAGATGATACTATGCATTAAGGACACTTGTATGTACTTATGATGGATCTCCTACGATGAGCAGACAATACACACTACAAATAGAGATTTGACATACTCTAGTACAATAACAGGTCCCCCGTCTTACATTAGCCCTACAGCTCCCATGCCAAACATGCAAAACACGCAAGCTCACCCTGCTCGGGCTCGCTTTGCACACCGCAGGCCGAGTATTGAATAAGGAACATGACCCGAAAGTGCTGCCCAGGGTCACGGAGCACGTCAGTAGTCTGAAAACAGTTTACAACATAAAATAATAGTGCACAACCCCACTCATATGTGGGTACACCCTTTTAAGTTGCATTATATGCACCAACAATATAAACTGCAGTAGAAAAACTGATCTGTAGTTCGGAGCCATCTCCCAAAAAAACTACTGCTCCTCTTCCTGCTTCCGTGGAGGCAGGGCTCAACCCTTGTGCAGCTTAGGATTTAAAATATATATACTGTAGATACTGCATTTAATGTTCACACAGTACAAGTACTAGGCTTCTGGCAATAGTATAACTGATCTGTGTCAGAAAACTGCCTGGAGACAAACACGCTCACTGCAGGCCGAGTATTTAATAAGGAACATGACCCAGAAGTGCTGCCTGGGATCACAGAGCATGTCAGTAGTCCAAATACAGTTTAAAACATAAAATAATAGTGTACAACCCCACTAATATGTGGGTACGCCCTGTTAAGTTGCACTATTTGCCCCAACAATAAAAATTTCAGTAGAAACACTGAGCTGTAGTTTGGATCTAACTTCCAGCTTCCATGGAGGCAGAGCTCAAACCTCGTACAGCTTACGATTTAAAATACACACAGATATTGCATTTAACATTCACACAGTACAAGTACTAGGTTTCTGGCAACAGTATAACTGATCTCTGTCAGAAAACTGCCTAGCGACCCATAGACTCCAAGTGTGAAACTCAATTGCTGGAGGGTCAGAAGCTGAAGTGGGGTGAGGATGACAGTCTCACACAGTGTTTGTACTACTGAGGTGCCAGGCAGATGTACTAGCCACCTTATCTTTGGTCCATGTTTCATGTTTTTCACCAGGGACCTGCCTATTTAGGCAGGTGATACCCAACTGTGTATGTTCTTCATGTCCGGACAGGATGATGCAGTCTCTGTGCTAAACAACTGTCTAACCGAGCTCAAAGACTGGATGAGCACTAGCTGGCTGAGGTTGAATTCAGACAAGACTGAGGTATTGATTGTGGATCCGGGTCATCTGGAGGTGGGTCCTGGGACTGGACAGCCTTTGGGTTTATGGCTCGATGGTGTCCAGCTCAAGACCTCAGACTGGGTGCATAAGCTGGGTGTTATTTTCAATAACAGTTTATCTCTGACATCTCAGGTCTCTGCTGTTGTTAAATCTTCCTTTTACCATCTAAAGAATATCACCCGGGTGAAGCACCTGGTTCCTCCGACTGACCTTCCTATATTGGTCCACACCTTTGTAGCCACCCGCCTTGATTACTGCAATGCCCTCTACCTAGGGCTTTCTGGGGTTGATATCCATCACTTGCAACTGGTGCTGGATGTGGCAGCCAGGCTTCTGACTGGTACATCTAGGATGAGTCATATTATGCCTGTGTTGCATGAACTGCACTGATTGCCGGTACAGTGGTGGATCACCTTTAAGGTCGGCTTGCTGAACTATAAAGCCCTACATGAATAGGGACCCCGATATCTGCAAGAGCTCCTTACTCCCTACTGCCCCGCCACTCACTCCGATCCACTGACAAGGGATTGCTAGAGATTCCCAGGGTTCATTTAAAAACATCTGGGGCATGTGCTTTTTCTTATGCTGCTCCCACCCTGTGGAATTCTCTACCTCGTCGGTTAAGAGAATGTCCGACTGTCATGAGTTTTAAATCTGATTTTATGACTTATTTGTTTTACAAAGCTTTTTCTGTATGATTTGTATTTATATTATTTGTTTATACTGTATTTTATTGTAAAGTGCCTTGATAATCTGAAAGGTGCTTAAAAAATAGATTTTACCTTACCTATTGTCAAAACTGTGACTTAATCTTTGGTGATGAGAATGCTGTGTGCACTGGCACTTCATCCTGATAAGGCCCCACCAGCCACCTTGTGTCCTTGTACTGGTGCCAGTTTGCTCCTTGAATGTTCTTTTGTGGAGTGCATACAGTGTGAGCACACATATACTCACTCTGACTATCCCCTGATGACTTCTGCAGCAATGGCACAGCAGTATACTCACAAAGATATAGACCCTACCCTGACCCAGGTACCTCTCTCCATTACTTGGTCTGAAAGGATGGTGGGATGGATCTGCTGGTCTGAAGGGGAGATGGGACTGTGTTGGAGCCATAAACTCATTCTTTTGGTGGAGTGACTCAGCTAAAGCTCTAAATTAGACCCCAGGAGGTTGCTGTCTGAACACTTACTTTGATTCTTTTCTCCAGTCCTTCTGAGCAACCTACACAAGCAACGGTCCCTGCTGCTTTCCAGATATGACTTGAGCAACATCAGGTGGGGTCTCCTTGACCAAGCCAATATAATTTATCTCTTTGCTTCTACCTTAACCCGTCCCACCAACAGCACAAGTTGAACTGCCTATATTCCCACAAGTACTGAGACCTTTGGCAATCCCACCCCCACTTCACCAGGATTTTGCATGCAATTCCATTTGGTTGGGCAGTGGCACAGCTGGTTAGCACAATTAGAATGGTATTCCGGGTGGTCTGGGTTCAAGTCCTAGCTGAGGCTCCTACTTCTTTCTTGCCGCTGCTTGTCTATAGTCTGTTAGTCATTTAGATATGGGGGACAGTGGTGATGTGGGACTTGTCAACAGACTCAGCACTCCGATCCGGGAGCACTTGTGATGAGGGCCATGGAAGTCATATATCTGGGGAAGTTAGAACTATACTGTGAGGCTTTTCATTCACACCAGTGTGAGGCCACTGGTTATAAGTCGCTTGTCTGTCACAGTAGGGCATATTATATGGGTCACTAATAATGTGTGACTTGTCAATTGCTAATTGTCATTACCTGCTTTCTTTGGAAAAGAAAGTTATAGCTCCCAAACTGTTGGTTTAAAATCCTAAAGTTGCTACACTGGTAACATGTATTGCAAAAGGTTTTGCCACCAGATTTAGTTGAAATGTGCTTAGGTATTAAGAAACATTTCATTTTCATAACAGGGCAGTAGGATATATCTTCATTTTTGCATAGCAACCTCTGTCATCCCCTACTGTGTGCCAGAGGGCTTTTGACAGTACACATTACATGTGTTTTATTAAAATGCCACCCACTTTCCACAGAGCTGGGAGAGGACTGGAAGAGATATTCCTGGCCAGTGGGAAGTGGGTGTCATTTTAATAAAACAGCAGACAATATTTTTGGCAAATTCATTTTATTGAGAAAAGATTTGGGTAGACTGCAGAAAAAGTCACCAGGTGAGGGACACCACCAGTGTCTGCAACATTTGCTGGAGAATGGGTCAAGGTGATGAGTGACAACACCAGAGGATATGCCAGTACTGGGGAGGGGGATTAGGGTGGGTGAGTGACACCCCTAATGTCTGCAGCATTTACTGGGGAGTGAGTCAAGGTGGGTGAGGGACACCATCAGAAGCTCTGCCAGTTGCTGAGGTGGGAGCAAGGTAGGTGAGTGACACCACCACTTGCTGGGCAGTAGGTCATAAGTGGTGAGTAACAACAAAAGACAGGTAAATTTGGATAATGTGCTAGGACTGAACTGGTGTTTGTTATGCTGTGCTATCTCATCAGAACACCCCCCTCATAAAGCACCAGAGAGCATCAAAAACCCCAGAGCTTCTGGGGGCCGCCAAGGCCCCCAACCCCCCCAACCACCAGGCCATTTCTTTAGTCCCCCCCAAGGAAAAATAAAAGTCATCTACTATGGAGTCTACAAAGATAGTAATAGGCAGACAATGGAGAGGCGGCCTGGATCGAGTTAGAATCTGGACCTAACTGTGTCCACCTCTGTGCACAAGCCTTTTCCACTAAGCTTTAGGTGGAGTTCTCTCCTTCACCATGGGGGGTCTTAATATAGGACTGGCCAGGGTAGCAAGGAGCCCTCCTTCTTTCTTCACATATCCCCCCCCACCCGTGTAGTGCTCAGGGAGAAGTAGATAATGAATGGCCCTCCTCCCTGATGCCTGACTATGTTTCAATGTTTCGAATGTAGATCATCACCAGGACCCCGAATAACCATTAGGCAGGTGGAATGGCAGCTCTCATCTACTCTCCTTCCTGCTCCTCCCTCACCCCAACTCCCAGTGCTGTTCCCCAGAGAACATAGCTGGCTTTACCACTGGGGAACTTTACTTGTTTTCATCACAACCTGTGTTCTTTTTGCCAGTTTTATAGATTTCTGGTTACAGTGATTAGCAGGCCACTGGAAAATTGCGGAAAATTTTATCCAAAAATGTGGGGATTTTCTTGCAAAAATTGCGGGAAAATTGCAGGGGTTCACTATACATCCCCACTGCCCCCTAATAAATATTTTATTGTTTACTGCAGCATGTATTGATCACATAAATTGTTAGATAAATGTATTGCCACTTGTAAATGCTTTTAATATGAAGAAAGATGTGTTTTTGAAATGCAGTATAAACTAATCATTATGTAGCATATCTTCTAAAAATCAAGACATCTAAGTCATGCAGTGCTAACTAGATTTTAGTCAGTAATTTACAGTTAGTCTGTACTGAATACATCCTGAAACAACATATTTCGCCAGTTTCTAGATATTAAATAATAAAGCCTGTTTAAACTACTTGCTTTGGTGCAAGAAAAAAATAAACAGATAACCAGGGTGCCTAATAAAGGTCTAGTAAGAAAAATATTTATTTTGTTAAAATGATTGCTGTTCTTAATCAGCACTGTAAGTACATTTTAAAATCACATGATAAAAGTATCAAATCATACCCATTGCTTTTCATTGCATCATACAATAGTTTTTAATACATTGTACTTTTGTTCTACTCGGTTTGCAGTGATTTTACTTGGGTTGCAATTATGTTGTCTATTTGAAGGTAACTGTTTAACTATACTTAACCTGTTCAGCATGTTTTCAGAAATGTTTGCTTTTTTGTAGGCTTTGTATGCGAGTATACAGTTGGGCAGACTGACATGTAAGGAATCACTGTCACCAACCCCCACAGAAGCACATTCAAGTTTATAATCAGCAGGGCCATCCAAACTCTTGACACCTTTGAATCAAAATCATTTCAGATTGAAAGTATTTATAAAAGGAAAATCTACCCTATCATTCAAAAACAAGCATTGTGGTCAAGGCTTCATTTAGGTGAATGGGGCACTTTGCACCTCTTCTCACAAATATTGTTTTGGTGTCTGTGTCAGCAAAAAGTTCTCTGCTTTAACACAGATTTTAAGTGTTGAAGTCTACATGTGCATGACCTGAGGATTCTGAAACCAAAGCAGGGAAGAGAATCACATGAAAGCAGAGTCACATTTGACCCGTTCTCACCTCACACTGTACTGTTTTGGTCAAATCCAAGTCTGTGTACCATATCTGAGTAGATTTCCTTGAGAATTTAAATATTTTTATACAATTTCAGTCAAAAATTCCATAAATGTAAGAATTTGCAAGAAATTGCGGATTTTGTATGAGAAGCAGTGAAAATTGTGGAAATTATGGAAAAATTGCACCCGCAATTTTCCATTGGCCCTGGTGATTAGTATGTATACAAATGCAATGGCTATTTACTAAAGTATCTGCTTGCTGTTAAATTGGTATTACAGCCACGTTATATTATATGACCTCTACTACCTGGGTCTGGGTATTGAAGCCTCCTGATTTCCACCCATAGGGCACAGGATGTTTTTACTCCCCCTCAGCTGGGAAGTCATATACTATGCCATGCTTCACTTATACTGTTTCCCAAGGTAGACCTCCTGACTGCACTAATATTGATATGTATATGTCTAATGTTTCTTAGTACATGCTCTAGCAGACAGTTATTGAATGTTTTTTGTGTGCACCTGCCATAGGTAACCCTAGGTGACCCACATCCCCCTTGTGACCCTCGATTCCCTGGGCCACTACAGGATTTAGCTCAACAGTAATAACATAAACCTACCATATGACCAATGGCTACCCTGCAATCTGAGACGTGGAATGTGCAGGGACTGAACTCCCCAATGAAGGGGCAGCAAGTTCTGTCCAGACATAAGCACTTGCATGCTAATGTAACGCTCCTGCAAGAAATCAAGCTCTGCACAGAATAAGCTATGAAGTTAGAATGGGAATAGGTAGGTGTTGAGCTGCACAGCTGTGCACCCACCTCCAATGTGGGAGTATCCATCCTTATACATATGCCTCTCTGATGGTTACTGGAAGCGCAGTCCTTGGACTCAGAGGACAGATGGCTGTCGGTAAAGCTTAATACTCCAAAGGGGTCTTTAGTCATTGACATTGCCTATGGCCAGAATCATGATAATCTAGTCCTCTTTAATTCTCTCAACCAGGCCTTACAAGACTGAGGGGTCTCCCACACCCCCATATTAGTGGGTGGTAATTTTCATCCTGTGCTAGATCACTACCTCGATAGAAACTCTAGAACCCTGAGCCACACACCAGGATGCTTGTGGCAGTCCAGGACTTGATGTCAGCACACTATCTGGCAGATGTCTTGTATCAAAAACACCCCAACACCTTAGATTACTCACACATCTTGGCCTCCCATTTCACCTCCAGCTGTTTAGATCTGTGGCTAACCTCCCACACCACCTCACAAACGGTACATAATTCTATAATTCCCCCCCGTACCTGTTGTATCATACACTTTTAGCATTCTTGGTGCTATGGTACTCCCCAGATCAATATTGCTACAGAACCCCAAATTCCCCACAAGACTACAAGAAGAAACCCCGGCCTATTTCAGCACAACTGATATGGTGGACACCACCAAAGCCACCCTCCGAAGTTGCCTTATGGGTATATGCTGCCGCTGACCACACAGCAATGGAGAGAGACAGCAGAAGGACCTTGAGGCTGAACTGGAAGCCAAAGAGAGAGCTAAAGAAGTCCCCATCCTCTCAGCTGTCACCCTCATTATTAAAAAAACATCAGGTCCCTTTGTATGCCCCTCAGTGTCCTATCCAACAGGAAGGCTGAGTTGGTGGTGCTATGCCAAAAGCACAGATCTTGGGTTAAGGGAGAGAGGACCAGCAAGCCCTTGTCCTACAGGTTGCAAAAAGAGAAAGGGAGAGGCACATCTACAGCCTGAGGACCATACTGTAGCTGTGCCCTCAGTTTCCCTGCTTTGGCAGATCAACACTATCATGTAATCTTTTATTCACAGCTACAGTATATGCCTCACAGCGCCCCAAGAATAAGGACAAGCTAAAGGCTTTTTTGGTGGGCCTGCCTATCCCCACACCAAGTGCAACTCACAGAATGGCTTTAGAAGCTCTTTCTCTGTCTCAGCAATCAAGTCAGTGATAGGAGCCATCTGTCCTCATAACCCCCAGCAGTGACTACATTCCTGTAGACTTGTATCAGCTGGTCCCAGACCCCCCCCCCGATCCTGCAAGCCATCTTTCTAGAAGCAAGCAGCTGCTCCCTTCTCTCACCTGTCATGAGAAAGGCCCTGATCACTGTCCTCCTAAGGAAGGGAAATACCCCACTTTGCCTAGCAGCTACAGACTCGTTTCACTTATTAATGCAACTGTGAATGTCTTAGCCAGAGCATTGACCACAAGACTGGAGACATGATGAAAACATGAGATGCAAGCTGACTTTTCTAGGAGAAAGAATGAGCTCGGGTAAGCCTGTCAGTGCAGGGGTGGTATTACCACTTGCGCCAAGTCATCAGGGGCCAGCCAAGAGGAGGAGGATTCAGCAACCCAGAGGACAATCCCCTCCTCTGGGGAGAGTAGGTTACATCCTCAGCTGTAGCACTGTCACTTGAGTGATCACAGGTGGTAATCTGACTGGAGACCAAAGACAGGAGGAGGCTGTTGCAGACATCAGTGTGCAGGCATGCACTGAATGCACATGCTCCATAGATGCCAGTGTACGTAGTGCCTCTGGGAGACAAGAACCAAGATAACAGTCCTGATTTTGAGGATGATGGACCCTGGTATATCCGGGCCCCATATCACTGCCTGGATGCAGCAACCTAATGACAAATGTGTGGGGGTATATCCCTCAGCCTGACCCCACCTGGGGCATTTTAAACTCTTTGAAAGCTCAGACATCTAAAATATGTGGTATATTGGGATCAGGTACACCATGGGTGATCCTAAGGGAAGCCAAAGCAAGAGAGAGATAAGGGCATAAACAGAATGAAAAAACAAGAATGATCTGGAGCACAAAAAGCCACAGGCAAGGTTCTATGCAATGGTCTTTCTGGAGACATTATGCTCAGTGGAACTGCACTAGAGTAACTACATGAAAGGATGGAATCCATGTAGGTAAAAAAATCTATGCTATCTTACTTTTTCTAGTCAATCAACATGTGGGCATGGCACTAGGTCAGAACAGCAAACACCAGAACAGTGCAGTCAACAAATGCAAAAGCAAAAATGATGCAAGCAAGTGTGGCACCCTACCAAAAGAGTGACCCGCAAAAACTGCCAATAGTAGTGGTCCACAGACACACCAACCACTACCATGGCTAAAATGAAATAACCTGACTATTATGTTTTGGGGGGGGCTCTGCCCCCATATCCCCTGTTACAAGGGGGCTTCACACCTGAACCTCCCAGCTAAATATAATCACCTCTGGGGGAGGCACACAGGCAACTCAGGGAACTGAAGAAACCTGAGGGGGGCGGACAAAAAAAAGAACTGTCCCACGACAAAATAACAAAACAAAAACACAAGTGTAAGTTTCAGGACCAGGACTCAAACCTCAGTCCTCCAGCATTCTGCCTCCCTCCACTGTCTGTGGCAGTAAGCTCTATGCCACAGCAGCTGCTCAATGGTGGACCACCCAACACACACTACATCCTCTTCCCCTCTTCTTTTGTATGGCAAACAGCTACAGGGATAGTGCTAATCTTACCTGAGCTATACTATCCCTGTCGCTGTTTTGTCTTTCGCTGTTTTGACAGAACAGTTCTGACCATGCTGTTCTTGCCTTCTCCATTATGACCCAGTATGATGGGCATGATATAGTATACTGTACGTATTAAAAGAGTAGCTGATGCCTTTGGGAAAACTTTGTAAAAATTGAAAAAATGTAGCCCTGAAAGACTGTAAGCCAACTCTATCAATTTAGATCCCTGTTTTATTACTCCAGAACTACGTCACTCATCTCTGTGGCCTCTCTGAGGGACCACAGTGGTTTTTAACTTAATGTCTACTTGGACTTTAGTCATTTATATCTTGTAATGTGAACTGAATGAACTCTGAGACTATAAGTACTCTGCTTCTTCACTCTACTAGTGGTCTTCAACTTGATATCTACTTGGATTTAAATTATTGTATTTGGTATTGATAATTGCATGCACTCTGTGCTGCATGTACACTAGCTATTGCTGTACCCCCCACAACAGGTTGCAACTGGAAACAAGCCTTGAGCTCTGCAGTCTTACCTGGTAAAATATGCTTTAAATAACATAAATAACCATCTACATCAATAAATATATAAATACATTAATTAATCATACGTAGATGTAATTCAGCTTTATTTCATATTTGTTCTATAAATTTCTCCAATCTATTATAACTGATGAAATTGTCTGAAAAACAAAATCATTACCCCTTAGAGTTCATCTGACTCTGTAACTTATTCAATACGTACAAGTCACATTAAACTGTTTCTCCAACTCACTGCTCTTTCATTTTTTTTAGTGATGACAATGCAGTGGCAACTCTAAGCTCTTTAAATGTAAACTCTTCTTCAATCAATCAGCAGCTCACATGCAATGCATGTTCAACACCTTTTGCAGTTTTCTTCAGCTGTATCCTAATGTTTATTCAATGCATCTACAATTCAGTGCTTACCCCCCCCAAAAAAAAAATGGCGTTACAGGGAAATCAAGCATGACATTAAATTAAATTGCTTAGAGGAATTTAAAAAATAATTCTGCAGCAAATCAGCAAATAACTGGGTTCATAAAAATAATATGCCTCCCACATGATGTGTTGATTTTTTACTTTTGGTAATGCAGGATTTCCCTAACCACGGGAAAGAGCTGGTAGCACTTCCACAGTGACTACAGGACCATGGTAGAGACAGGTCGGGTAGCTGAAAGTACTGTATAGTACTGTAGCTGAAAATGCTAACATGTAGTTATTATTACTGTACTGTATGGGACAAGAAATTGGTGGGAAGGGGGCTGTCTGATGAAAACAGACAATTTAATATTGGACTGACCGCAAACTGGACTGCAAGCTTCTAATGGAGTACTGTATGTTTGGTACAGTGATACAGAACAAAAAGGAAAATGGACTCCTGCAGAGCAATACGTATATTTCTTTAGTTCACATACAGTATGGTAAAGGTGATGCTAATGATTCTTTTGCCAAAATGCAGTACTGAACATTGCAGAGCAACAGAAATACTGTACTGATCACGACGAGCCTGGCACCATGTTCCGAGTTGCTTCCCATTATGGTACGGTATGGGATGGAAAATGTGTTTTATTAACATCTAGGAGGGCACATTATAAAACTAACCCATGGATGGTTAGACAGCAGAAAGCCCAATTTTACAATAAATAAAATAAAAATGAGGCTAACATTGTACTATAAGGCTGAGTATACCATACATACAGTACAGTACTGTATAGTAGTGCTGTGCAACATTTATGAAACTCTTGTGCAACATTCTTGAAACACATTTCTAAATAAGCTGCAACTAAATATAAGCTGTTAGCAATCTATAGTGAAATATTTAATAATTCATTCCAGTGAATAGAGCAGCGTTTAAGCAACTAGCTGCAAAATGCTAACCCAGTGAGATGAAGGAACAGTTTAATGTGACTTGTACTGTACCTTAAATTATAATGCTCTGTTGTGACATCACAGTATGCTGCCATGGAAACAACTGTGATGTCACAAGCAGAGAGTATTATGACATCAGGATGGAACGAGGCGATGAACCTTCAACAAACATGTATCAAGTTTTCAGGCATATGACCTCAGTAATATATAATAGAGACTAGATATATTAAGCTTATGAGAAATATGAACCATTTTGTGTCCAAATATGTTTTGTTAAAGTTCTCCTCAAGGCATCGGTTGCTTTTTAAGAGCTAATTTAAACTGTTGTCTGAAAGACAACAAATGCAGTTAAAAAAAGTTACCAGTTGAAGATGTAGGTTCACAGTCAGTCCGTTCATCAATGCTACTTCCTCCACTTTAGCCCCTGGAAAAAAGAAAACAACATATTTTATTTTCTGATTTATTTCCATACTTCTTCACACAGTCAATACAATATCATTTATATAGCATTTATTATGTAACTTAATGAACTGAACACACTTTACAAAGACTACACATGTATTTTTCATGCTAAGAATGGCACACTACTAACTGCATTTTAAAGGGAAAAATTAACTTTGGCAACAAAAGCTTCAGCAGGCATCTTCTGGTGTGGTACTCACCCCAGTGCTCTCATAGGTCATCTCAGAGGAGCTACAGGAGGATGCTATAGCATGGTTGTGTATGGCAGGGCATGATGTGTTCCCTACTGTAGCTCCTCAAGTATGGAACATGTTACTCAAGATTAAGAAGAGAGATCTGCAAAGCTGGCAAACTTTACTTCATGAACTAATTCACAAAGTTTGTTAAATTTGCGAAGTACAAAGTTTTCTTCAGACAAAGTGACACTTTTTCAGGCAGCGTCATGCAAATTCACTGGCAAGGTTGCAACTTCACTGTGACTTTGTCTGACTTCAGCTAAGAAGGGCCATTTCCCCAGGAAAACTCAATGCAAAGTGGCAAAGTGGTGAAGGTGGTCAATTTGCAAAGTTGTTCATGAAGGTGAATTTTGCAGCTTTGTCAGAACTTTGCCGGCGACATATAAAGTCACATTTCTGATTAAGAGACAACCAACTGGGTGGAAACCTTAGAAAAACACTTAAAACTTAAATTTTTTCATACATCTCATGAATAAAATGAGTTTTTGTAGCTAGTACAATCAGAGAGTGAGAGGTTTGGACCACTGGAGTACTAAATGATATTTCAAGTGGTAAAAAAAATAAAGATAGCTCTTTATTAGCAGCTGCGTTCTGTTAAAATATAATCTGCATTTTTTTGTAACTGGTGCTGCAATTAATTTTGTTGCATTTTAAACTTGTACTGTCTCTGGTCCTTTGGATGTGATTTTTTTGTACAGTTTTTTGTGGATATTATTTTGATAGCTGTTATGTGCTGTGTGTCGATCACAACAGAAAACCATAATATAACATTATTATAACGCCAACTATTAAAGAGAAGTTCACTTCGACAGCAGACCTGAACTCAGAGTAGGAGTGGGTCCCTTACTGATTACTAGTGAGCACAGATAATTACTGTATTTTTTGATGCGCTTGCACACCAAACATTTCAGGACAAGTACATGGGAATTTCGGGGGGTATGTCACTTCCAAACCCACCGCAGTTGAAATTGCAAGGGAATCGACATTCTACACCAATCACCACACACTGTGGCCATGACACAACTCGCTACTTGCTGGACTGTACTTCTAAGAAGTAAGCCACTCCAATCAGAGAGGACTTCACCGGCCAGCAAGCAGATGATTGGGCTGCTTTGGAATGAAAGTATTAGCCTCGCTACAGATTATACAATCATTTTCCCCTAGCTGCCTCACAACAACCTACTTTCAATTTTCTTTTGCTGCCAGGCACCCTCAGTACACTCAAGATGAGAGGGATTGGGAACCCAGACAGAAGCCCTGCTGTCTGTGAGAGCTGGACTTTCGTTTGCTCTGGACCTATGTGACCTAAGTCCGAGATGTGGTGATTGGTCTGACATGACCTCTGTCCCTCTGCGACTGTGTCCCCCGCAGCGCCGTTTCCCCAACACACATAAGTCCACCAATTGTTTGTTCCACCAGGTTGAGGGCTGCTGCAGCCAGGCTTCTTTTTGTGCACGACGGGCCCAGCTGACACTCACTAGTAGCGGGACTGACGGACGGGTTGGGACCGAGGAGGACTGCCATATGATTGCACTGTCTAATGCAGTCTTTAATGCTGCCACTGCAGGAGGCTGGGCTGTTCGGGTCACAGGACAGTGTCAAGCCAGCCCTTGTCTCCTTTTCGTTCCTAGTAACCTGGACCCCTTTCCTTGCCACTGCTACAGGTAATTTATCTCACAGGGGCAGTGGCATAGCTTGCTCGGTGCTGGGAATCTGTAAAATTGTAGCAAAATGCTACGATTTTGTAATGTGGAGGTCCCACTTGTTTCTAGCCCTAATGTGAGTAAGGTGTCAATCAGGTCGCAGCACCTCACAGTTTCTGTACAAAGAAAACTATTGAATGTAGTCTGTCTATTTAACTGAACTACTGATAGGCTGCAACAAAGAAAACCATCCATTGATGTCTGTTGCTGGTGCCCCATGTAAATCTCCCCATCTGACCCTTCCTCTCAGTACCCACCGTCCCACCCCACCACCACACAAACAACACTGACAGGGGGGCCCATTTCCCCAGTATCTTCACCTGAAATACACAAAACTGTCCCTTGTCTTTTCGGGGGGAGGGGTATAAAAACACAGAATAAAATAAAACCCGACACCAATGTCTGTTGCACCATTATTACCCCCACCCTACCTTCCCATTCAGCACCCACCCACCCTTTAATTACCCACCGTGTGGTCCAACACCATAATCCATTCTAGACTGCAAACACATCTTCACTCTTCAATGCTGGACCACAGACAGAGGAATTCAGATATACAGTTCACCGAGCATCAAATGTTCGGTGTTGACAAATGCTTATTTTTATGCTCCCGCTGCTATATCACTGTATTCTAATTTGATTGCCTGTAAATTGCATGCAATTAGTTTTTGCTATGTGCTTTAAACTGCTATGCTGTGGAATGTGTCTTTCTGTAAATTCTCTGATCTTGTAGTACCAAGATTGTTTGTTTGTTTCTGATTGTTTCATGTACCTGTATACTGTAACTGTTCCTATGTCTCTCATGTCCAAAATTGTGTTGTATGTGCCATCTGGATGGCCTTGGCCATGCCTTAAAACAGTCAATGGGACCAGTGTACTTACCCAGTTATCAAATACACAAATAAAATAAAATAAATATTCCAGAGCGCATGGGCATGGAAGAAGTCACTATTTCCAACTGTTGTGAAATTTTAGGTTGTGAGTAATGAGAAAACCTCATGATTCAGAGCATGGGTATTGAAAAGAGGACCATAATATGAGGAGGTCAGAGAGGTGACATGTAAGCAGAAACAGGGTGATACTTTAAAGGTAAGATTCAAGGGTAGATTAGATGGAGTTTGTGTCTTTATCTGTTTGCACCATTCTATGTTTATATGCTTCTACCATGCAGGCATTTGTAGATAAGGAGATGAACCCAAACTAATGGCATTTCTATAATTTTATTGGAGTCAACAGAAACCTTTCAGAAAGCATGAGAATAACTTTATTTTGTGTGCCAGGAAGTACCTTGCACAGTGAACAACATACAACAAGCATTTGTCAATGCCGAATGTTTGCTTATTGGCACTGGCATTGGTAGTGTAGAAGTCACAGAGCTGCATAATAGGAATAGCAGTGAAGTATTGAACTGAAGCCAACCCCACCACCACCCTGTAGAGAGTGGCAGGCATTGGGGTGTGTCTTTGGGTCGTCAGGCATAACGACCATGCCATTTCACCACACCCTACCCTGCAGACACTGACAAGTGTCACGGTGTGCCTTGGGGTCTTTGGCCCTTATGCGCACCCCATTCCATCAGGAAATGCAGTGAGATGGGTGCGGTATAGGAGAACGGGGTGAAGTTTGGGCCCGAAGAGTCCAAGGCACACCTTGATGCCTCTCACTGGCTGTAGGGTGTGGGTGCGGGTGGAATGGTATGAGCATGACAGGCAAGAATCCCAAGTCACACCCCTGATGCCTGTCATACTCTACAGGTTGGGGGCGTTATGGTCAGAAACCCTAATGCCTCAGGCATTCGTTGGTATTTTCACTCCAAATTTTCAACATGTTTTTTTTGTGACCCCCACCTCATGAACAGTGGCAATATCAGTTTGTTAGCCAAAAACTGCTTTTGCACAGCGACTATGGCATTTGGCACCACAGGTGCAAAAACGCATTCGAACAGGATGTGAAAAATGACAGCGATACTGTTCATGGGGAGGTGTAAAAATGGCAATGTTGAAAATCTGCTGAAAATCTTAAAAACTGGTGAAGTCACCGGCGTGCGTGAAACTGTAGCGCACACCGTGTATTAACTAGTTTGGGGATTTTTTACAGTAGATTGTTAACACAGGCATTTTGGGACCTCCGATCATGAACAGTGTCAGTGTGATTCTCTTTATCTGTCCCGAACAATGATTTCCCACAGCGACCACGCATCTTTGCACTGAAAGTGTGAAAACACATTTCGCCATGTTGTGGAAAATGACAGCTGTACTGTTCATAAGGAGGTGTGGAAAAATGCCACTGGTGAAAATCTGGACTGGAAATATTACAAATTCATGAACCTACGAGGGTGCATGGAAACTGCGCAATGCTCACTCGTAACACAGTCATTTTATGGAGTTTTGACGCCAAATTTTCAACATAGCCATTTTAAGAGCTCTGCTCATGACCTCACTGTGATTTTCTTAATCTGTCCCAAACATTGTTTTCGCACACTGACTGTACCATTGTGCGCTACATGTGCGGAAACACATTTTGGGTGAGACGTGAAAAATGGTAACTGCACTGCTCATAAGGAGGTGCGGTAAAATGGCACTGTTGTGCAAATATTACAAATTCGCAAGCTCACCAGCGTGCGTAGGAACTGCACAACGTGCACTCCTAAAACAGTCATTTTGGGGAATTTTTTCACCAGATTTTCAAAATAGCCATTTTAACACCTCTGCTCATGACCAGTGTCACTGTGATTTTCTTAACATGTCCCATACATTGATTTCGTACACCGACTGCGCCATTGTGCGCTACATGGGCAGAAACATGTTGTGGATGAGATGTGAAAAATGACAACTGTACTGCTCATAAGGAGCTGTGGTAAAATAACAATGTTGAAAATCTGGAGTAAAAGCATTGAAAATTTGCGAACTTACGAGCGTGCATAGGAACTCTGCAATGCACGCTCGTAAAACAGTAATTTTTAGGAATTTTTTCAACAAATTTTCAACATAGCAATCTTAAGACCTCTGCTCATGAACAGTGTCACTGTGATTTTCTTAATGTGTCCCATACATTGATTTCACACACCGACTGTGCCATTGTGCGCTACATGGGCGAAAACACATTTTGGGTGAGATGTGAAAAATGACAGCTATACTGCTCATAAGAAGGTGTAGTAAAATGGCAATGTTGAAAATCTGGAGTGAAAATATTGAAAATTCACAAACTTACCAGCGTGCATAGGAACTGCGCAATGCACGCTTGTAAAACAGTCATTTTTAAGAATTTTTCCACCAAATTTTCAAAATAGGCTTTTTGAGAGCCCACCTTATGAACACTGGCAGCGTCGTTTCATTTATCATTCCAGAAAGGTGATTTCATGCAGTGGCTGCGAAATCACCCTTCTGGCCTGAGTAACGCCATGACAGTGCAAGAATTCATGAGGAGGGGTCCCAAAAACCCATGTTGAAAATTTGGTGCAAAATCCCAAAATGCCTGAGATATGCAACAAAGTTGAAAAACCCTATCTATCCCATTATACAGCTTACGGCATTTCCTAAGTTAAGCCGTCGGCTTTGAAAAGTGAAGGCGTGTTCCGGTCCACGAAGATCGTGCACTGAACTCCGGAGGTAAGTAAGGGGTGAGGGGTGTGGGGAGGCAGGTCCGCAGTGGATGGGTGCGAGTTGTGGGGGGCAGGGGACTGTGAGGGGCCATTTTTTCTTTACAGTTTTTTGTTGAAAAAGACAACGCGGGATGTTTGCCACGCTGGGGTGGGCTCCCAGCATGGCAGAAGGACAGCTGGGGGGAGCGTGGAGCCAACGGGGGATTGGGCACCCTCATCAGCCATGGCATCTGTTGCCATGCTGGGGTGGGCTCCCAGCATGGCACCCTGTACTCAGGGGAAGGGAGACAGTGGAGCCGACGGGGGATTGGGAACCCCCATTGGCAACAGCATGGAGGGGAAGAGACAGTGGAGCTGAGGGGGATTGGGCACCCCGTCGGCCATAACATCATTTTGCCATGCAGGGGAGGGCTCCCAGCGGGCACCTGGATGCTTTGGGGGGGCATGGAGCTGACGCGGATTTGGGCAACCCCATCAGCCGTACAGTGTGGGGGGGGGGGAAGGTGCATGAGCACGCAGTGTGCGTGCATGCGCGCATGTGTGTGTGGGAGGGAGAGCTCTGCTCACTCAAGCGGAGCTCTCCCTTTTAACTGTATGCCACTGCATTTTCAGCTGTCATAGACAGCTGGAGCAGTGATTGGTGCTCTGCGACCGCGCCTGCAAATACACTGACTGAATTGGAAGAGGCTGACACACCTCTGGAAAACTCGTATGATGGCACTATGTTTCTTGCACATGCGTGCAAGCAAACATAAAAAGGGACTGCTCCAGATACAGCTGCAGTATAGGGTAAACCAAGCTGGAACCAAAACAACAAATCAGGCTGAGAACAGCCTTACCATAAAAAAGTTATATTCTGACCACAAAGTAAAGTATACAGATTACTAAATACAAGCTGGGTGTAGGACTGGGGATTAGCCACCTGACATTTCACACCTAAACCTGGAGCTTAATCATGGGAATGAAAAAAACTCCCTCCTTTATAATAAAGCAACAGGCTTAGTACTACCACTACTAGTAGTTCATAATACCTAGGCTGCTAATCTAACTCACTTAAAGCTGGAGTGTCACCATTTGCTGTCATTAATACAAAAATGTGAATTGGCTCAGTTACAGTACAGTATGAAAGGCTAGATGGCTCATCTAACTATACTTCAAAATAAAAATGTAATTTTTAATATATATTTTTTTAGCACAAAAGGTGAAGTTTCCAGTGCCCAATGCCAACCATGTAGTGCTGTGTGGTCTGCTGTAGTCTGTGATGCCTCTCTCAGTTACAGAGATTTCCAGTTCAAGCCATAAAAAATAAATCCACAAAAAGTAAATTTCACTTTTACTACTAGTTCTGGTGCTGCAAAAGGTAAAGACTGAGCTCATGTATTCAGTCAGCAGCAGTCCAAAAAAGTTGTGTAAGGGGGCCTCCTGAGGTTCCCACAAAGGTGCCGTTTGTGTCCAGTACACTTCTGCCTGTCAATGCCACTAGAATGACATTTATGTTTTTGTGGTTACTCTTGCCTTGTGACTGAGTTGCACAATATCAAGAGGCAAGGGTTCTTTGTATCTCCAAGTTGTGATGGCTTTCCTGTCCAGTTAAAGTTACAAAGTAGTATGGTGCCTCCACCCAGCAAAATTTAAAGTGGACCAGGTTGGGACTTCCAGTGCAGCTTCCAGTTACATGGCAGCTTAACCCATGAGCTCCCAGCCCACTCCCCTATCTAAAACCTTAAAATTTGTCATCAAATAAATATTGCTACTCACTTAGGCACACTTATATGACATCCAGCAAACTTCGAGGGGGATTGAACCGATTTGCAGCAACCCGACTTGAGACTAAGATTTCCGATGGGGACGCGACCCACTCGGAGGCCTCGGAATGCTCTACCAAGTCAGCTCGAACTAAACCACATAGGAAAAAAGAATCTAGGTCTGCACAGTCAAACAAAATGGATAGTAATTCTGGATAAGATTCTAAATAAACTCCAAGAATTTAAAATGGATTTCCACGCATTCAAACAGACTCAAGAGTCCTTTCAAAAAGAACTCACAGAGCTTCATACCAGAGTCTCTTCCTTGGTCCAATGCAGGCAAGAGCAGACTTCTACCACTTCCCAGCTCCAAAACACCCTTAATCAGGTCACTCATCTCTGCCAACTTGCGGCTGAGCTCCAGGAGGATGCCAAACACTGCAGCTGCTTCAGCAACCTTGTAGACAAAAGGTTGTCTGATATAGGAATACTGCAAGCAGCTCTCCTGTGGCTTAAATCTCATTTGTCAGAATGCAGACAATGTGTCCAGTGTGGGGCCACTGTTTCAGGTCTGGTGGATATTGATAGAGGGGTTCCACAAGGCTCAATTTTGGGCCCTGTGTTGTTTAATATCTATATAAATAATCTAGGAAATCAGATGATGGCTACATATCCAGCTTTATGGGGATCACACAGTTCTTGTGGCATCTGCAAACAATCCCGATGAACTGAGACAACGGGTCCAGATAGACTTTTCCTGCATGGAGACTTGAATGAGGGACTCTGGCCTGTTAATAAGTTTAAATAGAACCCAGTGTATGATGTTTTCTGTGGGTACTCAGACAAATAAAAATGTCTCAGACTTGCAGATCAGATTCTCAGATGGAACTTTAGTTCAGACTGTGACCTCCTCTAAATATTTAGGAGTCCTTCTGGATTCTCGGATGACTGTCTCAGAACATATACATTTACAGATCAAGAGAGTTAGTCAGAGGCTGGGATCCCTTAGAAGGACATCAGGTTGTTTGCCTAGTAACACTAGAGCCAGATTGGTAAAACAATTACTTTTGCCTATACTGGAATATGGATCCTTTCTCTATATGTATTTAAACCAAAAATCATTGGCCAAACTGGACCAAATGTATTATTGTATGGGGAAATACATAACGAGAAAGGCTCATGGGACCCACCATTGCCTGGTCTATCAGGATTTTGATTGGTGGCAACCTGCAGCTAAGAGAGATTACCTGTGGACCATGGGTTGCCATTGATTGATTCATACTGAAAATTTATCGCATCCATTAAAATATTTGATTCAGTCAGAAGGAGAATTATTGTATACTGCCAAACTGAGAAAAACATCAGTGAAGATACCCACAAACAGAATCATTAATAGAATGGGAGTTACAATATTACAAAATGGTTTAGCCAAACACTGGAATAAACTGCCAATTGAATTAATCAAGACTGCTGATTTGCACATGTTCAAATCTGAATTGCACAATTTTTTGAAAGTTCAATGTAAATGCTTTTAGATATCATATTGTGATTTTTTAGTTTGCATTGTACGTTTTGTAATGTTATTTTGTTGTTAATTTTGTATCGTTTGTAACTTTTAAGAAGATGCCACAGGAATTTGTTGTAAATGGGGTTCCCCAACAAAATTATCTGTATAAAAATAAATCTTTTATCAATCAATCAACCTCAGACAGTATGGAATCCCTGAAAATAGTGAGGGCGCAAACTTGCAATCTTCTGTAGTCACCCTCCTCAGAGAGGCCCTCGAGTTAGATGCAGACCTTGACCTTGAGACTGAGCAAATCCACAGGGTGCTGAGCCCAAAGCCTAGACAGCCATCAGCACACCCGAGGTCCATCATCATCAGATTCCTTCAGTTTGAGACAAAAGAGCTGATCCTGATGCAGGCCTGCGGCAAATCTAAAATTTTTCATGGAGACACCCACATATTCATGGGCAATCATTACACCTCAGCCACAATGCAGAGGATGCAGGCATACATTTCTCTATTCCCACTGCTCAGGCAACAACAACTCAAATTTTGAACCCCTTACCCCACCAAGCTAATCATCCAGTTTCCTTCTGGGCAGCAGACCAATGATAATGCAGATGACGCCTGTGAGATTTAAAAAAATGTGGTTATACCTTGCCAACTTCAGTGTGTCTTCCCCAGAGATCTTCAGACGATTGTGGTCTTTCTAGAGAGTCCTCTCCCCGAGTACAGCTGGACCAACAAGCCACTATAGACTCGATCAAACAAATGCTGGCTCAGTTCTCCAGGTAATCCAGCTAATTTTAACCATGACCCTGGAGTTTGCAGTGAGTACTAATATGGGAACTTGCTGGGGGTCAGGGGACAGCCCTGCTATCATTCCTGCTTATGGGGGGATCGGGGGGATGCTTGCGGGGGTGGGCTGGTGGGGCTGGGGGGAAGCCCTGTTCGGACAATGGCACCAGATTGGAGTGGGGAGGTGAGTGGGGGGCTGCCGCCTCTGGGCTTCCTCCTACCACTAGATTTTGAGAGCTTGGACAGACGCATGTATTCATCACCTTGAGTGTAATGCGACCAGGAATGGGTACTAAGAGTGTGTGGGTCATCGCTGGGTTGCCTGAGGTAGGAGGATATTGGCCTGGGGTTGAAATGGCCTTGAAAAAGTTTGGAGACTCTCATCTCTCTTAGATCCCATTAAATAGGGGTTCTCAGGCATTCCCCTGGTTGGGGCAGTCTCCCACCTGGCTGGGCCTAGGAACACTCCCCGAGATTAGGGATACATCATTTCAATCCGAATAGAGGCTGGTTGCACTGTATAAACCTGCTAAATAGGGAACAGTTCTGAGGTCTCCTCAGTCCTGAGTGGCCTGGCAATACCCAATCACACTTGTGAGTATATGTTTTTGAGGTGACCAGGAATAACTACTATGCTGCCTGGAGCTCGATTCTAGGGCTACTAGGAAGTATGGATACTTGCACTGTTTGTCCTGGGTTTTGCTGTGGAGAGGGGGAATGTATATTAAGCCTGGTGGTTGGCCCCTTTGGCACCTTCTCTCTTCTGTGAGAGATCTCCTGTGTGTAGCCTAAATTACTTTGAGGTCGCCCCCAGTGTTGGGGTGTGGTCTGTCCAGCTAATGCTCCCGGACAATTTGGAGCCCTCCTTCCCCACTGACCCTCCCCCATGGCATCCTTCCCTTGCTCTTCTCTGGCTGGGACATGCGGGGAAGCCTCACACACCTCTCATTCTCCCACTGGTTCTCAGCTGCCCACCGTTAACTTTCTTTCTTACTCACCCTGGAACATGTCTTTATAAGTGACATTGCAGAGGGACTGGAAGGAAAAGTATGTTTCTTTGCAGATGACACAACGATCTGCAACAGAGTTGATGCACAAGGTGGGGTGAAAAGGATGAGAAGGGACTTGGCAAGGTTAGAGGAATGGTCAAATGTATGGCAGCTTAGATTCAATGCTAAGAAGTGCAAGATAATGCACCTGGGAAACAAAAACCCAGGGGAGGAGTACACAATGGGGGGTGAGATACTAACAACAACAAAAATGGAAAGGGACCTGGGGTAGTCATATCAGAAGACCTAAAGGTGGGCATGCAATGTGAGAGGGCAGTAAGGAGGGCTGGGGGGATACTGGGATGCAGAGGGAGAGGCATCACCAGTAGAAAACAGGAAGTTGTTATTCCTCTGTACAGACAGCTGGTGAGACCCCATGTGGAGTACTGCGTGTAGTTCTGGAGACCCAATTTCTGCAAAGACATAGACAGGATGGAAGCTGTCCAGAGGACGGCAACTAAAATGGTGCAGGGTCTGCACTGGAAGACATATGAAGACAGACTTAAGGAGCTTAACATGTATAGCCTCGAGGAATGGAGGAGAGGAGGACATGAAAGAAACTTTCAAGTACCTCAAGGGAATCAACAAAGTCCAAGAGGTAGCATCTTTCAAAAAAAGAGGTGTGCAAGAACAAGGGGCACAATTTGAAGATGGGGGCGGGCTCAGAGGTAATGTAAGAAGTATTTTTTTTTCACAAAGAGGGTTGTGGATGCATGGAGCGGTCTTTCTGAAGAGGTTATGGAGTCAAAAACAGTGGTGGAATTCAGGCATGCATGGGACAGTCATAAGGCAATTCTAGGGGGTGGGAGTAGGAAGAAGTAGGCTGCTGGTTAACTAGGATCTGCAGCTTATCCATTAGGTAGGGAAATGGGCAGACTGGGTGGGCCAAGCGGTCCTTATCTGCTGTCAAATTCTATGTTTCTATGTGGACCACTATTCCTTACTGAACTCTCGCCAGTTATGAACCTTGGGTCTGACTCCATTTTTGACCTTATTTATGGCTCTATCTGGACTACAACTGAGCTCCTTTTCATTTAAAATTTTTTTTTTCTGGAGATGGGGGATATTTGGCCCTCTACCTGGTTTGCATGCCTAGTAGTGATGGAACAGTTTGTGGCTCCTCTGTGGGGCCTTGCACTCCCCTCTTAAATATGATGCCCCACCCTTATGGTATGAACACTTCTGGGATGCTTCATAATACAACACCTATCCCCCCCTCCCTTCTATACACTGGGGAGTGGGCCACAAGCTCCTATGCCATGTGTGTGCTTGGCCCTGACGGAACAGCACCATTTTCTCCCACCTCATATCTCTCTTTCCCCACTCCTCCTTCTTCTTCTTCTTCAGCTTCCCTTGATATTTTTTGCCCTTATCATAATCCACACCCTCCCTGACTTTAAGGGCAAGAGTTTCCCCAGGGTCCCATTTCACATTGCTAAATGGGTGCCCACCTACAGACAGTCAGTAGACATGTCCCCAATGTGGGTCGCACCAGACCACGTATTGTTGAAAGTCACAGAGAACTCCCTCTATCGGTGTCCGTATATAGTTTATACCCCTTACTATCTCTATTATGAGATGTCGTTTATAATATATAGTACTACAGTTATGTCCGGTGGGCATTTCTGTTATCCCTTAGTTTCTACTCGATTGCCTACCTACAGTATCCCATTATTTTGGACACTGAACACCTGACTGATGTAAATTTTTCAGCAGGGAAATATTTTTTGCTACAGCAAATCCAAGCCTATTTTGCCCAGGGGATTCGAGGAGGGGGCGTGGGGGGGCTGTATAATGGTTTCTGACAGATTTGGCTATGCAGTGTCCCTTTAAAATTATTTCCCACAAAGTAAATGGGCTGGCCGGCCCCATCAAGAGGTACCGTACAATTTGAGCACTCAAGAAGCTGAACCCGGATGCCCTCCTACTACAGGAGACCCACCTCTCCTCGTCTGAACACCAGAAATTACTTAAATTTGGATTCTCCGGGCTGGTTGAGTCCACTTACCAGTGGAGGAGGAGGAGAGGGGTGGTGATCCTGATCCCAAGGCACTCCCGGCTACAAATCCTTGATCAATACTTAGACAGGGAGGGCAGACTGGATCTGGTGGTGGTGCCACTAAATCAACAGATTCTGACATTATGCAGTGTTTATATCCCATCAGGCTCGGATGCCTCCACCATTCAGCTTTTGACAGATGCTATCCTTATGAGGCAACAAGGGATATTAATATTAAGAGGGGACCTTAACTGCCAGCTTAATCCCTCTTTTGATTCTTCTGTGGTGTGCCCCTCCTCACAGTCCTCGGGATAGAATCATCTTAAGGCACCTGATCTGAGATGTGGGACTGGTAGACACTTGGAGACAACTCCATCCCTCATAACGGAAATTCACCTACTATTCCAGTGCCTTCAAACATTATCAAGACTTAATTATATATGCATTGCGAAAGAATATATAGACTTGGTTCAGTTGGCGGATATCCTTAACATCTGCCTATCGGATCATGTACCTGTTACCCTAGAACTTAATATTAGAAAGGACAGGAAAAATGCACAATGGAGATTTAACCCATCCTTGTTTAGTGATGTGGAATTTTGGGAACTCCTAGAGACACGAATACCAGAAATTATCTGGGACAATGCCTCCTCCCAGGTCTCTCCCCAGACTCTCTGGAACATAATTAAAGTAGTGCTCAGATGTCACATTATTTATATGCTATTCATAAGAAAAGACAGGCTGAGTCTAAACTGCAGACATTGCAGGACAAGCTCAGATTCTTTCAGGAGGCACATATGCAAGGTGACTCAGACCTTCTCCCCTTAATTTCTCAGACACAAGCTGAGATTCAAAGCTTGCTGACAGCCAAAACAGAGCAAGCCTTGGCCTGGCTATGGCAGCGTTACTATGAAGGTGGGGCCCAGGCCTTCAAAATGTTGACTTACCGTCTTAGAAACCAAATACAACAATACACTATCTATAAGATTAAGGATCCTATATCTGGACAAACCCGATACTCCACTTGGCATACCCTTGACTCATTCAAGAAATATTACCAGTCCCTTTACTCCTCCCCGACAGAGCTAGACCCTCACAAAATATTAACCTTCCTGGCCTGGCTTCGCTTACCTGCCCTTTCTGCATCACAACAGGCACAGGTAGCAGACCTGATTTCTTAATTAGAACTCCAAACTACCATTAGAGATCTCAAGAATGGGAAATCCCCAGGCCCTGATGGTTTCAGTGCAGAATTCTACAAGGGCACATGGAACTGGATACAGACCCCCCTTCTTCAGGCTTTAAAAGCTGGCCATACCACTTCCTCCTTCCCTGTCTCTTGGAGACAAGCAACAACCTCAGTGATCTGAAACCTCAGAAACACCCACATATATGTGACTCTTATCACCCCATATCAGTACTTAATCAAGACTATAAGATTTATACTAGTATACTGGCCCACAGACTTAACCATATCCTTCCCTCATTAATACATCTGGATCAATCAGGATTCATCAAAGGTAGACAGACAACAGATGATATTAAGCGTACTCATTATCTAATAGATCATGCCCAATCAACAAAATCCCCTCTCTTGATTCTTAGTCTGGATGCCAAAAAGGCTTTTGATATGGTCTCTTGGGAGTTTCTCCAGGCTGCCCTGCAAAATTTCAACTTCCCTGGACCTTTTATGGATGCCATCAGAGGAATATATACTGACCTGGAGGCAGCTGTGAGACTGAATGGGCCACACTCTGACCAATTTCCCCTATTTAGGGGTACTCGTCAGGGCTGCCCCCTCTTCCCTTGTTCACTATTTTCGTACAGCCTATAGCCCAGCTTCTCCAACAAACCCCGAACCTTCATGGGTACAGAATTTTGGAGTCATCTAATCACAAAATAGCCTACTATGCTGATGATCTTCTTCTTTATATTACCCATCCGGATGAATCACTACAAACTCTTACCTCTCTCTTGAAGGAAACAGAAACCCTCACAGGTTATACCATCAATCAAAATAAATCAGAAGCACTACTTATACAACCCCCTCTGCCTCCAGACCTTACCAAGAGATACCCCTATAAATGGGGCAAACCTTATATAACCTACCTAGGAATCGAAATCACCCAGAATTTCTCAGACCTCTATTCTTTGAATTATGTTTCAGTCCTCTCAAAAATAAATTCGGACTTGGTGCGGCGACCCCTCTCCCTCTCTCCCTGCTGGCTAGGATCCAATGTATTCAGATGAATTCTCTCCTGAAAATACTCTACCTAATGCAAAATATCCTGATACCCCTTACAAGGAAGGATATTCGGGATTGGGACTGCTCTGTTAGTAGGTTCCTTTGGATAAATAAACAACCCAGACTGGCACTTAGTAAGCTCCAGTGTCCTAAGGAGAGGGGTGGACTGGCTTTGCCTTGTATCTTTAACTACTGGCTGGCTGTCTTGCTTACACATATTACAACCTGGCTTTTACCCCAGACCCAGTCCACATCCTGGCTTACTGTGGAGAGTGCCATATTGGACCATCCTCTAAACTATTCCCTAGTGTTTCAGCTTCGTGACATTGCACAGTTGTGACAGGGGTCCAGATTCACTAGGGGGCATCTCCAGAGCTGTATGAAGTGCCTTGCCCAATCAACTAATACATTCTTATCAAACTGGATAGGTGTTCTGTCAGAAGACCCACAGTGGCCCTGGCACAATTAGATATCACATTTCAGAACTGGGCCCATGGGGGTCTGAAACACCCCCTATCAATTTTATGATAAAGATATCTTTAAAACATTTGAACAAATTAAACAGGAGTTTTCGTTAAATCAGAGTGATTTCTTCCGGTTCCTACAGATTCATAATTTTTTGGATACTAAATTAGGTCTAGATGTCACTACTCGGCCCACTCTTCCCTTGTGCCTACCATTGATCCAGGAAGCAAGTGGTGGAGAGCACAGCCAATTAGTCTCTGTATTCTGTAAGGCTCTACAGGGGGCCCCCTCACAAATTATGGATCTGGTGCAATTCCACTGAGAAGCTGAGCTACCGATCGAACTGACCCAGGAGGACTGGCTTTGGATCTGGCGGAAACAACATAAAACCTCAAATTCATGTATCTGGAAAGAATTTTCCTTTAAGGTGGTGTCCAGATTCTTTCACACACCCCAGATCACTGCCAAGCATGCAGCTGGAGGAGACGCCACTTATTGGAGACACTGCGGCTGGGAGGTGGCTACACACGCACATGTGCTCTGGATGTGCCCTGCACTGACAGCATACTGGTCTGTGATAAATCACAGGGTCCTGGAACTCTTCCCCTGTTTGGGTACCCTCTCCCCAGCTACTCGGATTCTTCTACACTATCCACATCATTTCAAAGATCCACACCAAATATACCTCCTCAATATCCTGCGGAGCACAGCCAAAAAATGTATCACTAGACTGTGGCTACACCCAGAGCCCCCTACTATTTCTGCCTGGGAAGATACCATATACAATATATACATATATATATATATATATATATATATATATATATATATGGAACATATGATGGCCAGGTTTCAAAACAAAGTCCCAGAATTAATGAATTGCTGGAACATCTGGTTCCTTAGCATTTCACAACTCAGGCCAGATCAACCCCCTTAGAGGTCTGACATCTTTGACAGCGGCTCCTCTTGACTGTTTTGTGGGATTCCGGCCAGCCCTATGCCCCCCACCGAGGGCTTTGCCCCTGAGTAGTTGGGTTGGGACCTGATTTAACTGACTTAGTGACAGGAGTTGTGGCCCCTCGGCCCGATTCCCCTCTTGTTTTAGCAAATAATTGCAAATTTAATTTAAACACATGTATTTTGTAAATAAAAGAGGGTTATTCATAACCTCGTTTTTTTAACCCTAGACAGGTGATCACCACCTCACTGTTTACCTCTTTCATGAGGCTATTATTTTATCTACTACATGTGCATGTATTGACACTTATGAAGTATGTAACCTATTACCTATTGTGAAGATTTCCTGTAATAGTGTTCTGTGGATCCATATTTTTCTGGATTTTTTCTGGATAGGCTCCAGGGGCATGCCTGTAGACTCAGAGATGAGGTGAAGAATGCCCTGAAAGGACGAAGGACCTTTCTCCGTCTCTATCCCACCAGCCGATTCATCATCCCCTGGATGAGAATGGAGACCAGTTTCTTCCGAATCCAAGGAATCCAGATACAACAGTCAACTTCAAACACCACCCTCAACCCGACGAGGGCAGTCGGGGTGACAGTGACCGAGAGACACCGGGGAGCTTGGTGTCCGGTCTAGCTTCCTTAGAAGCTAAAATTGCAATACATAAAAAGTTAAAAAAAAAATTGGTCCTGGTGATAAGATGGTACAGCCCCAGGGATGCACTACCTCCACATCTCTCCATTAGTTCACTCCCACTCATAAACCAACCCAAAAATGTGACTGTCCTCAAACATATGCACTTTATGCTGTAACTAAGTAAGCACAGAAGAAGATATAAAACAAACAAGCAAATATTTATTAGTGAAGCAAACCTGAAAAAGGGTAAAAAGAGTAAACATCAATTGAAGATGTTTGGTATAGCAGTTAGTGGCTAATCTTCCGTGACCCTCAAGGCACAGCCCAATTAAGTGTTTCGTTTCCTGGCTGTAAGCTAAATACTGATCCAGGCACAGACAAACTAAATGGTTCTCAAGACTGTAATTACATGCTCTACCAGGTGCAAGCCCTTAATACAGGCCCACCACCACATGATAGTGTGTGATAAAGTACTATAATTAGTGGTGAACAATTTTTTCTGTGGGCTCAACCAGTTGATATTCACTGTAACAACCAATGGGTTATTAAGGCATTCATGTGATCTGCTTGGGGGCAAGCTGAAAAGTTCCGCAAACACGGCAGCTCCATATCTCCACCAAAAACAAGAGTCCTCCCATTCTTACCATTTTCTTTTTTTTATTTATAAAATATCTGGTTGATCCTACTTTACAATAAAAAAAATCTGTATCTGGTTGATCCTGCTGATTGCCAGCTTCAAGGGAATGGAGCCCCAGCTGACTGCACAGAGAACAAGGTGAGTGCGATTGTCACCGCAAATCCAAACTGCAACCTTGAAAAAAAAATTAAATTAAAAATAAAAAGCAAAACACTGAATCTTTAACAGGAGGCAAACAGTTTGTGTGTGTGTGTGTGTGTGTGTGTGTGTCACAGAGAGACACAGGAGTGAGACTGGAAAAAAATGCTCACTAGCAATTATGTAAAATAAAAGATGGGGAAGTGTGTGAATTCAAATGTAATGTACACCTTCAGTGTGGGATGTTTTAATAAACCTACGCAGGCTTTGCCCTCAGGGTTTGTGTAGCATCCCACACCTTGGGTGTGCATTAAATTCTCATATCACACACTTCCCCATCTTTTATTCTATATGTATTCTGTCTCTAAACCTCCCGTACTGGGGGCACTACCTTCTGTCCTACTGGCACTAGTGCATTTTACCATTATTATAAGAGGAAGTTCCCAGGGTCTGTGCTAAGTACCCAGCCATGGGATCAATGTACAGTACTGATGATGCCCGTGATTGGCTGGTGTTGTGTACTTTAAACTAATGGTTAGCAATACTTGACAAAACAGTGAACCCCAAGCCCAAAGGCCATAAAAATTGAAAAGTCAGCTGAGGTATTTATAACTCCTGGCCCACTGGCCTGGTCCTGGAATTGGTTTCTGAAATACCTTATTAGTCTGCCAGTTGCAGGACCAAGCCCTAGATTTATAATACTCAAAGTTACGGTACCAGAGGATCTCCTTCACTATGAGGGAAATTGCTGTCACAGCTTGCAGCAATCCTTTTCTAGCAGGTATCAGGTTTCTTTGGTCTCTTCCTCTTACTCTCTCATTTCTCATTAGAGATAGTGGTGAAGTTGGGAGGTCAGCTGTCCTCTACTCATTCAAGCCATCAGAATTCCCTTCCACCCTTCATGTCATGGCATCCAGTCACAGGGATGGTGATAACCTGGTATCCAGCTAGGGTACCAGCTGGGTGGATCCCATAGTGACCTAGGTTGCAGTTCAGTAGTTTCTCTCTTTCTGCAGCTGTGTCTGGCAGTTTCATAGCTGTGCAGTGGTCAGCATGCAAATACCTACATTTTACACATGCTAGTTATCCTTATCAGCCACACCCACAGTCAGTCACAGCAGCACAGCTCTCAGCAACTCACAGGGGGTCCTGCTCACCCAAGATCTCATACAGATCTGCATTGAGGTAGTTGAGCCCTCTACATTTCATGGGGAAACAGCAGCTCAAATCTGTCTGCTGAGCTGTCAATAAACTGGATTAGTCCTGGACATCTATCACTTGACAGGCAATTGATGGTTGGAAATGCACCTGAATTAATTAGGACCATCAGAAGTATACAAACCCTAATGGATCTCTTCAAAGGCAGAGTTACCTGATCAGTTAGTCCCCATTCCCCTCTGCCCATGTTGCCATAGCAATGTGGGTCAGAGCTGATGAAAATGGCAGCTAAACTGTGGTCAAAATGAAGTTTTGCACAAAAGACCCCTAATTACACAAGTTCTGATGATTAAGCAAAAGTTACAGCATGAATCAGTCATGTATGGGTGCAAGTCTGTGTCTGGTTTAGCTGATGCCATGATCAGGCAATTCCTGGTCCTGTCTTTGTCACTGTAGTAGCAGCTTCATCAGAGGAGGTGGACACCTTTGATGTGTAAGTAGAAAGGGAGTCTTAAAGCTATATCTCCTCATTCTAAATAATGGTTTTCCTCAGCAATTCCATGCAAACATCCAAAAGTCCAACATATTTATATAACAACAGTTGTCTTTCTAGACACATGATTTCTAGCTAGGTACTTAAATCAAATCAGTGGTATACAGACCAAGCCCATTTATCTGAATTGCATGGGAGACACAAAATAAAGTTTGGATAAACAGGGTGTTGGTTAAGAGAAAGAACCGCATAAGGGATTACTGATTGCAACAGAGACTACAAAGAAATACACAGTACGATAGTCTCTGTACTTTAATTAATCAGTTTGTGATTCAATTTAAAAAGTTAAAAACACTACAAAACACAATAAACAATGCACAGTATCATATAAATATTCACTTGATATAAAACAGATTATTTAAAAAAATCATTTATTGACCGCTGTTGCAACTGTCTGCGGGCAGCATACAGTTTTATGTTCTGTAGTAACATGACCTGCATATTGTCACAGTCAGGCTGGTTTTCTAAATATAAAATGCATTTCCACAGCATATCAACTCCCTCACCATGTGTGGGTGGAACAATGGGTGGTTCTTGCTCATCTTCCTTGTCATCTGAGTCCGGTACCAGCTCCTCTGGCTGTGTAACACTGTCGACTATGGCATCGTCAGACAGCACCTCGTGACCCCTGTCTTCAGAGTTGCAGCTTACCCAATCAGAGATTTCTTGCTTGGTCAGGTTCCGTGGTGGGAAAAAAGCCAGTGCTGTAACCTCAGCTGTGACACCATAAGCAGCAATTTCTGTTGTTACATTTGGGTGATTAACAGTGTCAAGGTCTCCATCACAGTGGACATTTTTTTTGCCAGATTTTATCCAGGACTTCTTGATGCTCTCTGGTCGTACATTGTCCCATGCCTCCAAAGCCATGTAAATGACATCTTTCAATGTTACTGATTTAATGATGCTGTAAGGGGGGTTTGCTCATTCTCTTCAGCTAAAACAGTTTGTATCAACTTCTTGCAGTACCCACACTTGAAGATCTCCAGCACACCTAATCACAACACTGAAGCCTTGAAGCTGTGTCTGCTGGTAAAAAAAAATACACCAATGCTACCATCTCTGGTTCATGCCTCAGGGATTTCAGGATGTGCTGGGGAGTTATCCACTAACAACATTGCTTTAAGTAGCATGATCGCAAGTATCGCTTGACTTGGGAATAAAACTCTCAGAAAACCAGTGGGTGAAAATGTTCCCACCCATCCAAGCATTTTGCTGTGATTAATATTGTATGGGTAGTGATGCCATGTTGAGATGTTAAAAACACCTTGGCTCCTGTGATTTTCCAACCAGCACCAGTTTCATTTTATGCCCCACTGCATTAACATAGCACAGGATCATAATGCAATCTTTTTGCTTTTTGAACCCTGGGGCATCTTGTTCTGATCCGTGGGCTAACATGCAGTTGGGGAGACATTTTAATAAAGCCCCATCTCATCCACATTAAACAGTTGTTATGTCATGAGACCCTCACTTTCAATCATGGTTTGCAGCTTCTCTATGAAAGGTGAAATGTCCTCATCTGCAGCACTCAGGCACGCCCCATAACGTTTTAGATGTCTAATTCCATGTCTCCTTTTAAATCTGTTTAACCACCACTCACTGTCACAAAGCTCTCTGTTTGTCAGTTGCTGATGGAACTGCAGTGATTTCTCCTTAAGGAGAGCCCCTGAAATTAGGGTTCCTTTTTTCCCTTCTTGGCAAAACCACAGATAAATTGCTTTATCCCTGCTGTCAGAGTTACAGGTGCGCATGTGTTTTCTTTCATAAGAGCCAGCTTCGGTTTCCATCATTAGGGTAAAATGTCTTAGCTTGTCTTTTGAGGCTTTTATATCACTTATTGTAGACTTCCCTATACCATACTCCCCAGCTAAAATAATAGTGTATTGCCCGTTCTCCAGCCATTTGACAATTCTTACTTTGTCTGCCAATGAGAGGGCTACCCATTAGCATTTAGAAGCCATGCCTGAGGTGAGGTGAGATGTGATTCAACTAAAGATAAGGGTTTTTCAACATTCATTAATCAGCCACTAATTAAAATCACCTGTTGTGCACACAGGGAAAAAGAAAGACTAAATGCTAATAACTATGCTTCCAATTAAGCCCTAGTAATGTTACCGCTGAGCAACAATTAACAAGCATAATAGTCCTTGCCCTAGCTATAACATAATAGCCCTAGGTGTGATCACTTTAACATCCATTAACACCCATTCATCACACCTATAGTGGTGAGCTTTTCTTATTCCAGCAACTTGTGATGCAGTTATGTTGGAAGGTAACTGACTGATAACTAACCGCGACGACACAAAGCATTTTCTTGTTTTCTATGCCAAGGACAACTAACAGGTTTGTTAGATAGGGAGTTCAGTTTAGGGGGGGGGCTGGATAAATGGGGTTGGACTGTATATCCAGCAGTTTGATATGGACAATTGATTCCTGTCTGAGAACATTTTGGCAAACTCCAATACTTTACAGTATTAACGTTTTCATCCATGGGCTCCTGTGAATACTATACAAGTCAATGACCTGGGTTTTACATATAACCCCTTGAGTGCATCATGCATGTGTAGGTGGGTAGAGGCACAAGAAGTGTCAAATGTTAGCCTGAGCAAAGGTCTAACATTTCAGAATAGCATAATGGAGCAGCAGCTTCCTACAAATTTGGGCTCATGACTCCTGTGTCCTCAACCAGCATTTGAGAGTTATATTAACTCTGCTCTACCTTGACTGCTGTTTCTGGGTGGTCACCATGGCCTTTCTTGTGCTCTTTTCCTAAAATAAGATGTGCACAGGACTCCAGTTATGGTCCAATTTGGTTGGTTATATTTTCACATACTGTATATTTGGCTGTAGTAAACCTGGGATGTTCACAGTGGAAAAGTATTTGACAAGTTCTTTCTCATTGTCTCAGGATTTACTATCCATACTCCCCAGTGTGATTTTAGATATGGCTGGGTATGTCTGGAAGTACTTTCTTGTGAGCAGTAGCTCAAATCTCTGACTGTTTAGGCACTTCAGGCTCAGCAATTGCAATATGCATGCCCATCTGCCCAATTGGCAGCAAATGGCTTTGATGAAATGTGCAAGTTTGGCTTTATTCTCGCTCCAGGTAAATTCTGTAGACAAGTTAAGTTCTGAATCTGTTCTAATATGACACTGAGGGTGTCTTTCCATTAGTGTGTGAGGTTGTGTTTAATATACTTGCCAAGTTCCTTACAAGTATTCTGTCACCAGGTAGACATTTATTTATTTTATTTTATTTATTTAGTTCTTTGACTGGGTGACCAAAGTAGTAGACCAGGGAGGGGCTGTGGACATGGCCTACCTAGATTTTAGCAAGGCATTTGATACAGTCCCACACAAAAGATTAATACACAAGTTAACCAGCCTTGGAGTGGGTCCCAAGGTGGTAGCCTGGATAAAAAATTGGCTAGACAACAGGACGCAAAGGGTAGTAGTAAATGGAGTACACAGTGAAGAAAGGAGGGTTACTAGCGGGGTACCACAGGGTTCAGTACTGGGACCGGTCCTTTTTAATGTCTTTATAAGTGACATTGCAGAGGAACTGGAAGGAAAAGAATGTCTCTTTGCAGACGACACAAAGATCTGCAACAGGGTTGATACACAAGATGGAGTGGAAAGGATGCGAAGGGACATGGCAAGGTTGGAGGAATGGTCAAATGTATAGCAGCTCAGATTCAATGCAAAGAAGTGCAAGGTAATGCACATGGAAAACAAGGGAAGCGTACACAACGGGGGGGGTGAGATACTGACAACAGTAAAAATGGAAAGGGACTTGGGGGTAATTATATCATATTACCTAAAGGTGGGCAAGCAATGTGAGAAGGCAGTAAGGAAGGCTGGGGGGATACTGGGATGCATAGGAAGAGGCATCAATAGTAGAAAACAGGAAGTTGTTATCCCTCTGTACAGACAGTTGGTGAGACCCCATCTGGAGTACTGTGTGCAGTTCTGGAGACCCCATCTCCACAAAGACATAGACAGAGTGGAGACTGTCCAAAGGAGGGCAACCAAAATGGTGCAGGGTCTGCACCAGAAGACATATGAAGAAAGACTAAAGGAGCTTAATATGTATACCCTTGAGGAAAGAAGGAGAGGGGGACATGATAGAAACTTTCAAGTACCTCAAGGGAATCAACAAAGTCCAAGAGGGTAGCATCTTTCAGAAAAAGAGATGTGCAAGAACAAAGGGGCACAATTTGAAGATAGAGGAGACAGCTCAGAGGTAATGTGAGAAAGTATTTTTTCACAGAGAGGTTGTGGATGCATGGAACAGCCTCCTGAGGAGGCTGTGGAGTCAAGAACAGTGGGGGAATTCAAGAATGCATGGGACAGGCATAAGGCAGTCCAAATGGGGGGTAGGAGGAAGTAAGCTGTTGGTTAACTAGGATCTGCAGCTTATCTGTTAGGTAGGAAAATGGGCAGACTAGGTGGTCCAAGCGGTCCTTATCTACCGTCAAATTCTATGTTTCTATGTTTTGTTGACTGGGTAAGTGCACTAGACAAATCCTGCCTATTTTCAGGCACGACCAGGGGACAGGGATACAGATGAATGCCAACTGACCTTGAACCAGATTAAGCTGTTGGAGGTATTTTTATTGAATGAGGGGAAATTTGGCCAGGGCACTGGGGAAATTCCCCTACTTTTTTCGAGAAGTGCCATGGGATCTTTACCATTCACCTGAACTACCACCAGAACAGGCAGATGGGACCTTGGTTTAACGTCTCATCCGAAAGACAGCACCTCAGGAGTGCAGCACCCCTCTCATGCTGCACTACAGTGTCAGTATTGGGATATTATCCCAAGTCCCTGGTGTGGGGATAGAACCCATAGCCTTCTGATCTCCCAGCCTCAGAAGCAAGTGTGCTACCTGCTGAGCCACTGACACTTGCATTTGTGTGCCTTCAATTTTTTTTTAATCATACTACACTTATTCGCTCTGTTTTTCTTCCTGGCCATCTCCAAGGCCAAATGATATGCAGCGTCCAATTGATTCTTCAAACAATGCACATACTACAGACATATATCTGGATAGGCTCCATCTGCTGTGATGCCAAAGCAGAAGTCAATGGGTGGTCTGGTTTCCCTGCTAAATATAAGAACGCACGATGAATACCCAGTTGTGTCACTGTTAGTACAATTATTGGCATGCACAAAAACACTCACAGGCTGACTCCAGTTTGCTTCATCTTTTGGGTCAGCTACACTCAGCATACAGAGTAACACCACATTGAAGTGCTCAGGTTGTGTATCACCTTTGGGGTGATACAAAATTGGGTGAGAGTTCTGTAATCCACAGAAGTATGGCAGTCCCTTTAATAAAAGGCTTTTGAAATCTCACCCTTGATCAGAGTGGATCGTTTTGGGTGCTCCATCATGTAAAATGATCTGGTCCATCAGCATTTGTGCGACCATAGCAGCTTTGTGGCCTTTCATTAGATGTGCCTGGGCATATCTGTAAAACTGGTTCATGACCACAAGAATACTGACAATGTTTTCTGAATCTTGTAGCTCCAAACTAAGGAAGTCTGTATTTTATATACCACCTCAATAGGCACACTTGTTACTGTGTTCACTAGAGAGGTGCCCCTCATTGGCAAGGTATTTCTTTGTATGCATTTGATACACTGCCTGCAGCAGCACACCATGTCAATGTCCATATGTGTCCAACAGATACGAGCTCAAGCCACATTCAGTGCCTGCTCACTTCCCAGGTGAATCAGGTGAATCAATGCACTTATTACAACTCCTCTGCACTTTTTAGGCAGCAACAACTGTTGATGGCGAAAACTCTGAGGGCCTTGAGTTTCACAGCAGAGTATGATGTCTGTCAACCTCAGTTCAGGCCATTCCATGAACAAAAGGTGAGTGTCTCCATTCATGGGCATACCCTGTTTCAAATCTCATGTAGAGCATTATCAATGTCTCTTGGACCAGGGTCCAGTCTTGATCTCATTACAAGTTATGCTTCCTCAGCTGCAGCAGCATGGTTCAACAATGTCAACACCCCCACCTAATGGAAGCCCAAGCAGGATGAAACACCAGGGACTCCTTTGCAGAGCTTTTGTTAACACCAATTTTATCAGAAGTACCATATCTGTTGTTTGAATGCTGTGCACCTTCTAGTTTTTTTAATCTGCACCATACAGTGATATGTATTAGATGTTTCCACTTTTTAATTACATGTTGATGCTTTAGTTTGTATTGCAGTATCTGCTTTGTTATAGTTGAATACAGTCCATATCCCTCTATAGGAATGTTTAATGAATGTTAGGTTGCTGTCATCTTTATATTAGCAAAAGAATAGCATTTTCTGAGAGTTGACTTTCAGACAAAGTATCCCCTTTCTAGCATACCTGGAATCTTTTGTATACTGCTCTACATGTGCAATAAATGATTTGTAAACACCTACTGTTCTTTTGCAGCATTGTTTTAGTACAAATCAACAACTTGAAGTGCTCGATACAAGTTTTAATGAATTAAAGTATATGATTCTCTGACTCAGCCATCTCACATTTTCAGATTATCCAGCACTGTGATATTTGGATACCACTGAGAGTGCGTTGTTTGGTTTGTGAAGCTGTAAGACGCAGGGCCCCAGTCACTTGAAAACTCCCAAGCTGTCCACAAGATGAGCAATATTTGTAGGTGAAAGAACACACCAGAATCCAACTTTTTCTATGGTGCCTCCACCATCATCTTCAGAACTCTGCTCCATTCTTGATTGCTGGTAGAAAATGTGGTTGGGCATCAAGGCAACACACCTGCATCCACATGATTGGATCCATGCTGATACTCAGTAGTTACAGACCAAGAGGGCCATAGCCATTGGTGTTCAGTGACATCCCACTTCACCATGGCCTTTACATATAAAAGGATTATTGTCTATTCTGATGCAGATATGAGCCCCATAATGATTTGTGGAGCTAATCTACCATGGACCACTGTAGTGCAAGAAACTCTAATTTATGAACATGATAATTTCTTTCTAATAATGTCAAACATCTACTGGTACACTCCACTGAACTCCATCCTTCATGGTAGCATTATAAAGGACAGCTCCCAAGCCAGTAAGGGTAGAAACCATATGCAGAGTGCAATCCAACCCTGGCAGAGTGTGCAGTCATGTCTGGATCTGCATACACCAGGACAGGTACATTGATCAGGCAAGAGAGGATCTTATTGGTGACTCTTTTACAGGCAGTGTCCCAGCAGGATGAATAATACTTACAGACCTTGTAGTAGTCTTTAAATCCCTATTCTCCCTACAGATGGGCTTTCAAGATGTTGCTTACTGGTGAGTATCCTTGTGTTAATTTCCATTAGGGTTCTGCACAGGTGTAAGCATAGAAACAGAAAATGTAACAACAAAAGAAGACTAACATCCCTCAAGTGTGCACGTTTGCTACCTATTTACAATCCACTTGCCATAGCTGCTGCCATTGTGATTTCACTAATGCTAGTATATTATGTACATCCCATGATCTTCTGAACGGTGTCACTGTTTCAGCCTTCACCACCTCTTCTTTGAGGCATTTCCAGCTATCCACCATTCCTTCAGTTAAGAAATACTTCTCATTTCCCACCTGAAACTGTCCCCTTAGAGTTTCTAGTCATGTCCTCTGGCAGCAGCATAACTGGAGCTGTTGATTAGGCATCCATGATCTATCTTGTTCTCCCCTTCATGTACTTTAAAGGATACCTAAACAACATTTTGACAACAAACTATTCAAACATATGACTCTGTAGGTGACTAAAGGAAAGGCTGCTGTATTCATTAATGCTAAAACTACATTTATATAATTTACCTAAATGTGGTTCCAAAGCATTTGAAAATTGTAAAATCAGCCTTCCAATTTAAAAAAAAACTGTCTTACCTGCTTCTTAAAATGGCCGCCAAATGTGTTATGTGATGACATCATTGAAGCCAAAGTCAGAGAGATATATGGCTCTCTATAGTGCTAACTAGTTCTTTTTTCTTTGTATAGAAATATTTCACCCAAATGGTCAAAACCATGTGCATTATTTTGTATAATACACATGGTAGGCTATGGTTCTGTTCATTCTGTTTACTTTAACATTGTCAGTGGCTCAGTAGGTAGCACACTTGCCTCTGAGACCGGGAGATCAGAGGGCCATGGGTTCAGTTCCCACATCTGGCACTTGGGTTAATATCCCAGTACTGACACTGTAGTGCAGCATGAGAGGGGTGCTGCACTTCTGAGGTGCCATCTGTTGGATGAGACGTTAAACTGAGGTTCCATCTTCCTGGATTGGTGCTAGTTCAGGTGGATGTTAAAGATCCCATGCCACTTATTGCAAAGAGTAGGGGAATTTCCCCAGTGTCCTGGCCAAATTTTCCTCATTCACTAAAAAATACCACCAACAGCTTAATCTGGTTTAAGGTCAGTTGGCATTCATCTGTATCCCCCTCCCCCGGGTAGTGCCTGAAAATAGGCAGGATTTGTCTATGGTGGTCTAGTGGTTATGGCAGATCCAGGAGCTACAATGGGGGTGCTGGGTTTGTGTGCTTGCTTAATATGCATTTTTTTAAACATTTTTATTAAACCTTTATATTTTCTGCTATTATTCTTTTCTAGCACATTTCTGACAGAACCTACATACGTAATCCATAGTTTGAATGTAAACATTTGTACAATCAATAAATTAGACTTCTTCAACAGAGTGAACTGCAGCAGCAGCAGCAAGCATGTACATTACTATGTGTGTGTGTGGAGGGAGTTGCAGCCACACCCTTCACTGCCCCCTAAAGCCACCACTTTTTTGCAGCAAAGTTCTTGTGCAATCCAATGTTAGAGTTCATACTTTCTCAAAACTCACATATATGCTTGCCTTGTCTTCTTTTTCCATGGAAAATAATAATAAGAAGAAGAATCAGCATGTATATAGTGATTTTTATACACATTGTATCCCAAAGTGCTTTACAAGCAATACTAGACTGGTAGTGAAGTGACTGAACATGTAGTAGCAGCCATTTCATACATTAATATCCACACACAGCCTTGGACAATTACAGGAACTGGTTTTATGAGAAGGGGAATGTTGTTCAGGACAATGGGGTCAAGTAGTGATCAAGGTGCTGGCAGCCCCACATCTTATTTCTCACAGTAATCTGCTCATATTTCTCTCCTTCTGTGTTCCTCCTTCCCTGAATATAGCAGTACCTTGCAAGAGTGGCCTTCTCAGTCCCCCTCTGGTATTCATTCTTCACTGTTCCTCCTCACACAAAAAACTGGTGAGCTCATCACCCTTCTGCATCATGAATGCAAGCAATACAGTCCCTGTTTATTGTTGAAATATCAAATATAAACATATCTTTCCATTAAGTCAGGCTGATAGCTGCAGGGAACAAGGGGAATTATGGGTTTTCCTATCCTTAAAAGATCTAGGCTACCTTTGATTAAGCACTACTAAATGATGGGTGTACAAATCATTATGCAGTGTCAGTAGCTCAGCAGATAGCATACATGCCTCTGAGGCAGGGAGAGCAGAAGGCTATGGGTTCTATCCCCATACCAGGCACTTGGGTTAATATCCCAATACTGACACCGTAGTGCAGCATGAGGGGGTGCTGCACTCCTGAGGTGCCGTCTTTCAGATGAGATGTTAAACCGAGGTCCCATCTGCCTGTTCCAGTAGTAGTTCAGGTGGACGTTAAAGATCCCATGGCACTTCTCAAAAAGAGTAGGGGAATTCTTTATTAGAATAACAAAACCAAAGCAATACAAAACAGTGGTACCTCACACAAAAGAAAAGTATAAATCAAAACAAAAGCAAACACATTTTACAGTCATACATATCCAAACAGGCTGCCTAATACAGAAGTAGAACTCAAATCTAATCCCAAGACAGAAAGGAATCCCCCCCACACTAAAAGAGTAGGGGAATTTTTTTGTTGACAAAATATAAAAGCATGATACAACCAAACAGTAATATGGCACTTGAAAGTATAAAAAAAGAAAGAAAAGAAAATATGTATTACATCATACATGTAAACAAAAAGTAAACATTATAGAGTATTTCTACCTGGAATCAAAGCAAAGAACAACATAAATGAATAATGAACACCATACACCAAAAAAACAGTTGGTAAAGAGCTGCAAACCACCCCAAAAAAGAAACAAACACCCCCCATCCCCACATATGGAAATTTTAGGAGAAATGTTTGGTAAAATCATATCAAAACAAACATAAAGCAGCATTAAATCATGCAAATCCAGAAAAAAAAAGAAAAGAAAAATCAAGAACAGAAAAAGTATTAGGACACACAGTAGCCCCAACCCGAAAGAAAACAACAGAACCCAACCCTCTTCTCCTTCCTACTGATCGAGTAGGGGGAATCATAACAGAGTAACAGCAAAAACAAAAAAATACAAACAGTGTGAAGCCACACAAAACAATATACAAAACAGAGGACAAGAAAAATCCCCTCAAAAAACAAAACAGCGTAAAGTCACACAAAAAGTACACAAATCAAAAAGAAAGCAAAGAAGTAGGACATGAATACAGGTCCTAACAACTGGTAAAAGAAATCAAGAACAAAAAATTGTACAGAATACAAAAAGGAAACCCCTTCCCCCTTCTTCCTTAAAAGAGCAGGGGAGATAATAAGGGAAACCATAAAAAGCAAAGAAATGAAAAGCAAATTGCAACAACAAATAGGAAAAAAAAAACAGAAGAGAGTAGATAAGGTCAAACTCTCAGTAAAAACAGCAAAAAAAGAAAAAGAGAACAAAAAGTCCTCCCCATCCCTTAAACTGAAAAGTCAGGGAGACAATGCAACAAATCAACAACCGAACAAAGAATAACAAACAGCAGTAAGACACAGAAAAAGAACAGACTAAGCAGAGGGGAAAAGAAATTGGAAAAGAAAATAAAGCAGGAAAAAGAGATATGAATAGTACATAAAAAAAGCAACAAAGCAACCACTCCAAAGGAGACTCAAGTCTAAACAAAGCACAATAAAGGACACAAAAACAGGAAAAACTGCAACATAGACTAAAAAGTATGGACCCAAAACAAAACTGACTACCACCCCCAAAACAAAACAAAAACACAGACAAGATCAAGCAGCAGAAAGCCACTCACATGAAGCCCAGTAGAGCCGGTATGTATCACAGGGCAGAGAAGCACGCTCCCTATCTTGAATAGAGCACAGCTCTGCAAAAATCTGATCTATAATATTAGTGCTTGTATAAGATTTCTGTTGCAACAACTAAGCACAACGGGCCTGCCATAGGAAAAACCTACAGAGGGCAAAGACAAGGCAGAGGGTACTAGGATAATAATGAGAAAAGGAGGCAGGAAATAGCCCATACACAAGAATGTCATACAAAATCGACGTATGATGCTTTTCCTTCCATTTATGGAGGCAAAGAGTCCAAAAATCCTTACTAAAAGGACAATCCAAAAAAAAAATGACTTGTGGTTTTCATTACAGCTGGACAAGTATCCCAATAACACATACGCTCCTCCAAAGACTTGTGCAGGTGATTACCATGCACCCCCAATCTCCCATGACACGACAACCAAGTAACATCCCATAACTTTGCAGGAAGTCTAGGGTCAGTAAGCTGGCAAAAAAATCACAGCAGTATCCAGTTCAGTACCAAGAGCATTCAACAGCCTAGGGGTTTCTGAAAAAGAGGAAAGCAAAACAGTATGATACAATTGCTTCCTAGACTGAGATTGCAGAACCTGTTGGGTTAAGTGCCATTGCCAAATTTTAAGAAAAGTGGGAAACAAGAAGGAGGGAATATCAAAAGTCCTAAAGTTCCGAGGGACTTCTGAAGGAGGACCAAGCCATTTTGCACACAAAGGAGTCACCCAGGCACCCAAAATAGAAACCCAAAGGGGGGGGGAGGCTGCACAGAAAAGGAAAGAAAAACTTAAGAAACAGGCAATGAAAAAAAAAACACAGGATTCAACATCTGAACACCTCCCTGACAATAATCATGATATAAAAACACCTGCCGGACAGGATTTAAATGAGAACCCCAAAAAGCTTGAAAAAAAAACACTATTGACTTTGGCTTCCAAAACAAAAGGAAAAGGGAAAACAGTAGCCACATGTAAAAATATAGGAAGAACTAAAGTCTTCAAAAGCAAAACACGTTGCTTCTTGGAAATAGACCGACCCTTCCAAGAGGTGACAAGCTGGAGACCTTTATCAATAGCCAAATTCCAATTATACACAGAATCACCAGGACTGCCAAACTACAGACCCCCCAAAATTTTAAGAGGACCAGAAACAGCAGGAATCCCAGCCACAGAAGTATTAGTTGAGGAGGACAAAGAGCAGGGAAAGATCTTAGCCATACTTTTATGAAAATTCAATTGAGAACCAGAAAAAGAACTAAAATCAGAAAATAAATGTGTGAATCCCAAAGCAGAAAGAGAGGACATGGTACAGACACATAAATCATCAGCGTATGCAAAAACAGAAGGTACAGAGTGACCACCTGGAAGGAACAAGGGAGGGATAGTAGGACAGGAGCTCAACTTACTTAACAAAGGGTCACTCTGGATCAAATACAAAAAGGGACTCAAAGGACAACCCTGCTGTACTCCTCGTTTACTCAAAAACGCAGCATCAGGAGAATGGTTGACATGAGGGGTAATCCATGCAGTGTTATATAAAAGCTTAAGCCAAGAAATAAAGCCTGAAGGAATATGGTAGTGTGCCAAAACAGAAAACAAAAAGGAATGCTCCACCCAATCAAAAAACTTTTCTTGATCCAAAGAAAACACTACAGCCCTACTTACATCAGTACAAGAATACACCACATCCCTAAGATGAGACAAAGAATGTAGCATGAAACGACCCAGGATAGCACAAGTCTGAGTCATGGAAATAACAACATCCACTATAGGCAGGAGCCACCCCAAAAGAATGACAACCAGAATCTTATAATCCACATTAGGGAGACTCAAAGGTCTCCAGTTCCGTAAATCAGAACGGTCGCCTTTTTTATAAATCAAAAGCAAAATTGCAGCCGAAAAATGTTGAGGGACTAAAAATGTAGCCAAGATGTCATTAAAAACAATAGTCAGAGCAGAGGCAAAAAAAATCAATGAAAGAGTGGAAAAGCTCAGCCATTAAACCATCCAACCCCAGAGAAGGTCGCTGTTTCTGTTTCTTAATAGCAGTCATCATTTCCAAAACAGAAATGGGATGCACAAGAGCAAGAAGCAGGTCCTCAGAAACCTTAGGAATGACTAAATCAGAAAGATACTCAGCCGGATCCAAAACAGACGAAACAGTACCAAACATCCTTTCCACATGGGATTGTACAATGTGCTTCAAAATCAGAAGAGAAGTATGGTGCACTCCTGTAAGGGGATCAACCAGACCGTCAATAATTGTGGAAGAGATCCTACTGGAACAACTCCTATAAGAATCAAATGTAGCCTTAGAAGCCTGTGTGCCACACTGAGCTTCAACCTTCAAAGAGAGGGCACAATCATACTGATATCATTCCATAACAGACTTCAAAACCTGAATTTGGCAGGAGAGATCAAGATGGAATTCAGAAGCCCTAGAATAAGTATCCAAAAGCTGCTGACGGAGTTGGGAATACCGAGAATAAGTAGAGCGGGACCAAGAGCCAGCAGATTTGATAAAAAACCGATGAAGGTCAGTTTTAGTATCCTCCCACCAGAGGATAGAAGAAGAATAAGCATCCAGTACAGAAACTCTAGCTCGTAACAAATCCAAACAACCCTGAGAGATAAGAGAATCAGTCAACAAAGAACTATTCAACTTACAACAGATGCAAGAAGCAAACGGATAAGGTCCAGCACTAGAAGAGCAAAGCAAAGCAACTGCCAAATGATCCAATGTCTCACAGGGAATTACAAAAGCCTGGGAGACCAAAACATGCCTGGAAAAAAAGAAAAAAAATCAATCCACATTGCAAGAGCTCACTTATAAAAAGGTTTTGCACCCTGCTGGTGAACAGAGGTACAAGCATCCACCAAATGGTCCGGAAGAAGGATTTTAGACAAGGTAGCAGCATCACTAAAAAGCTTGTGGGCATTACTAGGTCTATCAGAAACAGAAAAACCACAATTGAAATCGCCCCCAAAGTAAACTTGTCGAATGGTAAAAAAATAAGGTAAGATAGCAAGAAACAAAGCAGACTGCACTGCAGTACTCTGCAGTGCATAAGTATTAATCAAATGAAAAGGAACAAAATCAAAAGAACCATCAATAAGGAGAACTTTCCCCGGAAACACATCGATAACTCTGGAAATCTTAAACCGATGGCCAAAAAACAAAATGCCCACCCCATCACAGAGATCCTCCCCATGCGACCAAAAGGAGGGCCCCACAGTCCATCGATGTCTCACCTGTGCAACCTCATACCTAGATTTAAGCCTGGTATCCTGAACAAAATAAACATCCTGTTTCAAGGAAAGCAAGAAACCAACAGTAGAAAGCTGTTTAAGGAAAGATTTCATACTGCACACATTTAAAGTGCATCACCGCAGAATAGGCTGCTGAGGCATGGGCAATAAAGGTCAAAAGAGATGCAGAGAACTGCAATGGGTGTCAGGGGCAGGAAAAAAGAAATAATCTGACCAAAACAGAAAGCCCAGAAAAAAGGAACCCTCAAAATCACCTATGAGGGAACTGCATTCTCTGCATCTTTTCCAACTGTGGAGTTTCTCTACCAGATTCAGAAGAAAGGTCCATATGAGAAGAAAAGGCATGAGAAGAATCACAGTCCTCTTCCTTTCCTTCAGTATTCCCCATTGTCTTCTTTTAGCTAGCAACTGAAACTTATTTCAAGTAATAACAGTAGTAGCAGGGGCATGAGACTCAGACTTACGCTTACCCTTCCCACGTTTAGTAGAAGGGACAGTAACAAAGGGCAAATCAGTTTGGGGAGAGGGGAGGCATAACATCCACCAAGATCAGGACCAGAGAATGGATAGCAGCAACCACAGGAGAAGTCTGGGCAGACTCCAGAACCGGAGTAACAGTCGGAGAAAGAGGGGGCTCCTGGGGGGGGGGAGAAACAGAGGGACACACAAGGTCCAGATCAATAGCAGGCACTGGGTTGGTAGGCACCAGAGAGAGCTCCTGCTGCCACTTCTGGGCCTGTAACTAGGAATCAAAGATAATGGTAGAATGGTCCCGGGGGACCCTATCAACCTTATTATGTTCAGCCCAGGGACATTGGGGGTAGTTATGACTGCAATCCTCACAGAGATTACAAAACTGAGCATTAGGACAACCCAAGCTAACATGGCCATGAGCAAGGCACAAAGTGCATCTAGGCTGATCACAAGTGTAACTCAGGTGAGTCTGAGAGCCACACTTATGACAGGTGCGAGGCTGGCCAGGGTAGAAACAGATACCCCTATACCGACCAATGTAAAAGCTACCAGAAATATGCAGAATCCCATGCTCAGTTTGCTTAAGCTGAACTTTAATCCTCCAGCCACCCGTCCTCACTAAATCGTCATCAAAAATAGAGTGGCGAGAATCTAAAAGAGAACATCTCTGATGAAGCCAAAACTACACATCATGGATATTTACTCCTTCACTATGAAATAATAAAGTAAGTACTTTCACCAAGGGTTTAGTAAGGGATATGATTAAGAGGCCCAAATCAGAGTGTTCTTAACCAGTTCATACTGAGTCCAAAATTTTTCCAGAGTCTGAAAAGTCTTGAAACTAACATCATACACAGTTTCCCCCTTGTTATGAATGAAGGCAAACAATGCTGAAGGGCTAATTCCCAGAGAGTCTCTAAGCATACCTTGAAAAACAGTATGGCATGTGGAGGCCGCAGAAAAATCACCCAGGAACTTCAGTTGAACCGCATTTTTCCACTGAGTGGGTTCCCAACAGATTTAAACAAATCAGACATTTTGAAAGAAGGAGTCGAGTCCTCAGGAACAGGAGCAGAAGGAGAAGATTGGTGAGCAGGAGAAGCACAGTGTTCTGTCGGTATCTGTGATTGGGCCACAATGTCCAAAGAGTCAGCGGTGTTCTCAATAGCAAGCAGTGGAACAGAAAGATCTGTCTCAGGTTCCACAGGGAAAGAAGATCAAGTAGAAACCAAAGCTGGAGTCATATGAAAAACATCCATAGGCATTCCAGTAATAGTAACAGCAGAAACAGGACCAGGCACAATCCTGTGCTTCCCATCTGAAGATCTCTGACAGCCAGCAGCACGCAAAGCAGCGTCTGGAGACGAAGTAGCACTTGATTCAACAGCAGTCCTCGAGGTAGGTCTAAGGTGCAAGTGGGAGGGTAGGGGAAAAGGCAAATTAGCAGGGAGGGTGTTAGAGGCCTGTTGAAGTGGTGTCTGAGGGGCAGAAGGCACAGAAGAATCAGCATCAGGCAAAGTGTCTTGTGTAGAAGCATCATCACGTATCAACTGTAGAATGAACTGTTTATGCTGAGAACATCTGTCGCAACATAGCATCAGGAATCACAGCAGCTTCATGGCTGTCCCATTTAGCAGAAGTCTCCATGTCAGATAAACCAGAAGGAACAGTAGAATCCTTATCAAGAGCAGAAGCAGAAGAAAACACACCGTCAATGTGAACTTGAGAAGCCTCAGAAGCAGGTACACAAACAGGCTCAGACACCAAGATAGGATCCAAAGGCAGAGCAGAGTCTCCACCACCACCTCCACCTCCCACAGCAGGAACGTCAGCCATCTTGGAATCACTGACAAAAGGGTCCCCCTGCTCACAGGAAGCAGAGTTGGGGAATTCCCCCGGTGCCCAGGCCAAATTTCCCCCCATTCACTAAAATACCACCAACAGATTAATCTGGTTCAAGGTCAGTTGGCATTCATCTGTATCCCCTCCCCAGGGTTGTGTCTGAAAATAGGCAGGATTTGTCTAGTGCACTTACCCAGTCAACAAAAACTAAATAATAAATGCACGTCATTTAATAGTGCCTAATCATAGATGGCTTAGATTTTATATGGGTAGGAAAGCCTATTTTTCCACTTGTGCCATGCTGCTATCAGCCTGGCTTACCAGAAGATCATGTTTATTATTAATATGTAAAAATAACACAGGAGACTATACTAACCACATTCATAATGCAGAAGGGTAGTGAACTCACCAGTTTTTGGTATGGGGAGCAGGTGAGAAGAATGAATGTCAGAGAAGGACTCAAGGACTGAATAGGCCATTCCAGCAGGGTACAGCTATATTCAGGTTAGTTGAAAACATGAAGGAGGATGTTGAGCAGATCACTGTGAGATCTGAAATGTGGGGCTGCCAGCATTGTGATCATTACCTGACTGTGGATGAGAGTAGCCGGCAATAGCAAATACTCAGAGTGGCAGGGCTGCACATAAAACGTTACTTGAATTCAGTGTTGGGTGGGGGGATTCTGACATTTGTTAAGACAGTACTGAGGGAGTTGTGTATAACTCACTCAAGATTTGGAAGGATGTTAGCCAGCCAACTCGCATTGTGGAGTACAGCACAGAAAAGTACTGGAGAAGAACTGCTGGGAACTGTACTGTGGGGTTCTGCAGATCACAGGTAAAGGAGTAGACTGACACTGGAAGTCAGGTGGATTCACTCAAGGTATTAGTATGCCTCTCCTGCTAATAATATTGTTATCCATTGTAAGTGCAGCCCTTATGAGGGCATGGACAGCAGTTTTTCTGGTAGGCCATGATGCTTAATGCTTGGCCCTCCAGGAAGACCTAATTGTTGGTTAATGAGGCGGGAAAAAAAACACAGCAGGGTAACTGTACATACTACCTTCACTGTGCAGAAGGGTGGTGATCCACTCAATGTTTACTGTGGGAGCAGAAGTCAAATATTGAGAATGTGGACTGGAGAGTGATTTAGGAGGCATTTTTTAACAGTGCCAGCTGATGATGCGTGTCGGTATAAGTATGCACAACTCTCTGAGGTACAAGATTACAATCTGAGGTATGATCATTCTCTTCATCAAACCGTAAGCATATATGCGGTCCCTGGTAGTACTAGGAACAGGGTATGGATGGTGAGGTGTTCAACAGAAGGCAAGCAAGGTGCAGGGGGTTCACATGGAAAAAGAAAGCCATATTTGTGGATTAACAAGAGAACATGAGCTTTGGAACTGAACCAGACCGGTACTTTGCTGTGTGACCCTGAGCAAGTCACTAAACTTCCTTGTGCTCCAAGGCCACACCTTTAAATAAACTTTCAGCTTAGTGTGTCTCTCCTGGTTAACAAAAAAACAATATTCAGTGCATCACATAACCACTAGCTCATCAGATATTTAAAGTGTTGTACTGTAATGCAGTTTGCCAAAGAAAAAGTCAGCTGGATTGCAAAACATTTTCCGCAAGTTAAAGTAAACAAAATAAACAAAACCATAGTCTAACATGTGTACTGATCAAAATAATCCATGAGTTAATACATGGTGTTTATCATTCTGGTACAACAATTCAAAACAAAGAGGGAAAGAAGAATTAGTTAGCACTATAGAAATATATGTGGGTCTCTGTCTCTGGCTCTGATGATGTCATCATGACTCATCACTTAACACAATTGGCAGATATCCTAGGGAGAAACCAAGGCTGTTTTTTGAATGTGAAAGGCTGATGTTTACATTTTTCAAAAGCTATGAAACTGCATTTATGTTATTTACATAAATGCAGTTTTAGCACAAATGTAAACAGCAGCCTTTACTTTAACTCGCAATGAAGCCAGATTTTGGAGTTTGCAGTTTTAAAAAACTGCTTGTTTATGTACCCTTTAAGGTTTCAATCATATCTCCTCATTCCTTTTCTTCTTCAGCAAGTACATTTTCAGCCTCACTTTTCTCTCCTCATATGACCTTTCCTGCTGACCAGTTATAATTTCTGTGGTCCTTTGTGGACTGATTCAAAATAAAGTATTTCCTTTTTGAGGTGTGGACTCCAAAACTGGATGCAGAACTCCAAGTGAGGTCTTACTAATAATGTGGAGATAGGCAGTACATCCTCCTGCCTGTTGTAGAAGCATAAGACAGGAAGCATAGGCAGACCAGAAGAAGTTATAAAATTTACAAGTAATGCTTTATTATCATCAATAACAATAAAATCATTTTTAAAAAAGTTGTACAGGTAAGCTCTTCATACAGGCAGTACAAACAAAAATTCCTTCCTCTGAGAGACTCTCTTTAAAATCTCAATCTTTCTCTCTACCCCCAACCCCCAAAACAAAACATTGCTTTCTTTTTATAAGATTTTTTTCCCCTGGCAATTACATTCTGCATTCTGTTCTTGTTAACTATATCTCATGTTTTCACACAATGTAAAACAATTTTGTCATTGCCCTTCTTGTGACCGGTCTGAACAGTATATCTAAACTTCTTAACAGGTGCCCCCAATTATTAAATCCTGTCCAGATCTGGCTGTCTGCTTGCCTGCTGACAACCCTCTCAATAAGCTTGTGAAGGTCAAAAGGTTTCTCAGCATCAACCCCTGTGTTCCAAATTGCTAGCTTTTCTAACAAACCCAAGTAGCTGTCTGCATTAATTTCAACCATAGAATTGTGTACATTTACAATCCAATGGATACCAGTTTCACATACATAGGTATCATAGGTAATTACAGAGCAATGAAGACTTACGTCCATTGTGCTCGCTGTTGACTCTAATTATGGTAGCTCCCTATTTTGTTTGCTATACAATGTTTGTCCAGTTTCCTCTTGAACTCAAGCGTGGTCTTACTAGCAACCACCTCCTCAGGCAAGTTGTTCCACACTGGAGTGACTCTAACACTAAACCAGTGTTTTCTTTTCGTGGTCCTAAAATTTTGCCTCTTAAGTTGCCATGAGTGTGTCCTAGTGTCATAACGCTGTTCCCTTAGTGTAAGTCCCAGTTTATCCCTTAGATTGAAGTCTTTAAGTGAACTATACACCATACACATGTCACCTCTCAATCGTTTATACTCCAGTGTGAACATCCCCAAGTCTTCTAATCTGTCCTCGTAATCCAGGTCCCTAACATCAGCTACCAACCTGGTTGCCCTTCTCTGAACCCTCTCCAATCTCTTAATATCTAACCTAAACCCTGGTGACCAGAACTGTGCGCAATACTCCAACTGTGGCTTCACCAGCGCTCCAAAATGAGGCACAATCACTTCCCTCATCCTACTTTTTATATGTTTCTTAATGCTGATAAGAATACCACCAGCAGTCTTTATAACCTGGCTACAATGCTGATGGAACTTGAGATCATTTGTCACTTTAACACCCAAATCTCTTTCCTCCACTACTTTTCCCAATATACATCCATTTAGAACATAATCAGCTTTTTTGTTATTTTTCCCAAGTACATGACTACACATTTATCAGTGTTAAAGGATAACTTATTTTCCTGAGCCCAACTTTCTATTTTAAATAAGGCTTTTTGCAGTTTCATTACATCTTCACAATTTTTGATACTAATACCAATTCTAGTGTCATGTGCAAAATGTTTTCCCAGACATCCCCTCCTCCAGACAATGAGTGTATATATATATATATATATATATATATTAAACAAACCGGGCCCAGTACAGATCCCTGGGGAACTCCACTCTCCACTCCCAACCAATCAGAATATACTCCTTTTAAACAAACCCTCTGTTTTCCCTCACTCAGCCATGCTTTTACCCAGGATGTAATGAACCCAGGTATTTTGTGTTCTATCAAAGCATCAACCAATTCTCCATGTGGGACCTTGTCGAATGCCTTTGAAAAATCCCAAAACACCACATCCACAGAGATACCCTCATCCAAGGCCCTACTCATGTGTTCATAAAACGCAAGGAGATTTGTCTGACATGATAAACCATTTTTAAAGCCATGTTGTGCATCATCACAGTCCCCTGCTAATTTCAAAAACTCCACTATTTGGTCCTTTATAATAGTTTCCAATATTTTCCCCAGGACAGCGGTCAGACTCACAGGTCTATACTTACTCACTTCCTGTCTAGATCCCTTTTTATGGATAGGGACTTCATTTGCTTTATGCCATACCTCTATCACCTTCCCCTTATCCAGTGATTTTTGAAACAATGCTGTTATGGGTTCTGCCAGTACTGTTGCCAGTTCCCTAAGAACTCTAGGATGGATCCCATTGGTCCCTGACACTTATTTGGGTCCAGGTGCTTCAGTTTATCCTCAATATTTTTTTTATTCAGAATTTTATAATCAGTATTTGACAGATGGTCCCTAGTATTTTCCGACTTACTATTAAAAACTGATGAAAAATAAATATTGAAATGCCCTGCCATAGCTTGGTAGTCCTCAATTAACTCACCATCCTGGTCCTTAATGGGCCCCACAGTAGTTTTATTCCCCTTTTTATTATTAATGTAAGTGTAAAAAGATTTATGATTATCTTTAACTCTTGTAACGAAATTTAACTCATGTTTCTGAGTTGCCTGTTTAATAGCTTTTTTAGTTTCTTTTAATAGTTTTTTTATACACGGACCCATTTTTTGCGCACTCACTTTTTCTGGCTTTTATATATGCTCTTTTTTTTCTTTTTAATCAATTTCCTAATTTTAGGAGATAGCCACAAGGGAATTTTACCCAAAGCATTGTATTTCTTCCTTAGAGGGACATACTTGTCTACCAAATCAACAATTTTTTTCTCCAGGCTAACCCAATTTTCCTTTAATGATCTTTTTTCAAACGCTTTCATCCATCCCCACTCTAGGAGTTCCATTCTCATTGTATTGAAATTGGCCTTATTAAAGTTCCAAACCTTGGTTGAGCCAGAAGTGATAGAATATACCCCATTTAATTCAAAACTAATCATGCAGTGATCACTTGAACCGAGTGGTGAAGAAGTACTACAATTTTTAATTGAGTCCCCTAAATTAGTTAACACAAGGTTTAATGTATACATATTCATATATATCTCTTTTAGCCACAGAGAAGCAAAGGGAGTTCAAGTTTATTGCAGGAAATACTCAGTTGAGCAAGCTCATTCACAAGGAGGTCCTGAGACACATACACATACAGTTCGCAATTACATAGACAGGAGATATAAAATGTAGAACAACAAAGAAAAAAATACAGAATACAAGAGGTATACACAATAGAAGTCCTGGGTGGGAGGGGAAAAAGAAAGAATAGAAACAGCAAGTGAAGAAAGGGAGATGACAGGGAGAAACTGTGGGACCATCACAGCTGCCAATTCATAGATGCCATAAGGAAAATTATATAGCACAATCAGACAGGCCAGACATAGACAAGTGACAGTATAGAAGACAGACTAGAACCTTGCTTGTAACTCTTTCTGCATACAAAAATGGGACAGGATCTTGCCCAACCCTGCCATATACCCACTCTCTCAACTGCTGTTAATATTCAAAAATTGTCCCAAAGGTATATTTTTAATCAAATCACAGGGATGACCTCTCTCTCCAGGTAGCTAGGAATTCCCTGCTGATTACTTTTTTTTTGTAGACTTTGTTTCTTCACCATCCTGGAGGAACTCTCTCCAGCGACCTACCTGCCCATTCTGTACTTCTCGCTGTGGCACTGTGTCTGCTCTCCTCACCTCAAGCTGGCAAAACACCCAGACCTGAACCCTCATGGGGAAGAGCCACCCTATCTTCTCGGGGCACTCTATCTAGAGTATAGATTGCCAGGCCAGAGTGGCAGGGGACATAAAGGGAGAAGCGACCAGCGTTGGGAGTGTGGAACGGGAGGCGGCACCTTGGCCTATCCTCCTGGAAGGTTTTTTTACTTTTTACTTTTGCCCCCTAGTGGCTGGGAAGTGCAATGCACTCCAGTACACTGTGTGTTCACTCCCGAGTATGCCCACAGAAGTGCATCCGAGTCAATCCCCGATCCTCTGGCTTCTGACTGCTGTAAGCCCCAGAACCACGAGAGGCCACTAGACAGTGGGGGTTGGAAGCCCCCCTTCCCAGGGAGGGAGATCTGTCCTCCGGATGCTCAATTCCATCCCCAAGTACCAACCCCCGATGGCCTGGGCTTGTTCCTGAACCCGGGTCACCAGTGTGGCGTGAGGGGTGGAGTTCACCACCTCAACCCTCAGTGCCACTGGCCTGCTGATGACTTTCTGTATGCACTTGCTTGTATGTTACTTAAATTATCTACCAAAAATGTAATATCCAAAAAATCTATTTTTGCTTCCTTTAGTTGATAGGTGAAACTAAGATTGTACTGCTTATTATTAAGTAATTTAAGAAACTTGTGGGCCTCTTCTTCTTTGTTCTTCCAGGCACAGAAGATGTCAGCAATAAAAGCAGTGCCACTTAACTATGCCTCCAAGGTATGAATTACATACATGACCCACTGTTTTGTCCTTCAATCAGGTCACATACAAATTTGCATATGATGGGGCCATAGTGGCCCCAATTGCTGTACCCTGTACCTGGTGGTAGAAGTGCCCATCAAATATAAAATAATTGTGGTTTAATATGTAATCCAAACCCTTGATGACAAAGTCAGATGGCACCACTGGTATTGAACCACTGTTTTTCATCAGAAAGTGCTTTACAGCTTCCAGACCAAAACAGTGAGGAATACTCTTCTATAATGTACAGTACAGTACACACATTTATTGTGAGGAATCTGTATGTATTTTTCCAAACAAAAGCCTTCATTTTGTTTAAAATGTCGATTGAGTCTTGGAAATAGGTGGGTGTCTCTAACATTTTCTCTTTAAGAAAGAAATCAACATGTCTGGAAAAGTTCTCAGACATGGAGCCTATATTCAAGACTATAGGATGACCTGGTGAGTCAATCAAGGACTTGGGTGCCTTTGGTAATAAACAGAAGGTCGGAGACACCAGAACATTTATTCTGAAGATATTTGTCTCATTCAAGGTAATTGGGCCAGACCAAAAAGCACTGCCTACCATTTCCTCAAGTTTTTGTTTAAAAACCACTGTTGTATTTACGTGAAGCTATTGATAACAATCAGTGTTACTCAACTGGTGCAGTGCTTCCCTTTTATATTGTTTGATGGACATTACTACAACATTTCCACCCTTGCCAACACGTTTAATTATTATATCTTTTACTAGTGCTTGCTTCTCAATGGTGGAAATGTTGTGGTAATGTTCGGTATAGTCAGAGGTAGAAAACAATGCTTCAACATCCCTGTTAACCATCCTTTGAAACACTCGAACTGAAGCATTCAATTGGTGGGTGGGGCATAAAAGTACATTTTGTTGTAAAACTGATACATTTGTAACATATTAATGGTTTTTGTACATCATTATTTATAGTTTCAACACTGTTCAGCGAGGGAACTATCTCATTCAACTTAACTTAATTTTTAGTTACAGACAAATTTTTCTTTTTTGAATCACAATAGTAACCTGATAGCCCACAGCCCATTTGCTCTTCTCCCCACACCCACTACCAGCCCGCCCCCAGCAAGTTAATCCTTTTTGCCTGTACTGCATAGTTAATCCCCCCTCTCTCTCCATTCTCCCGCAGAGACCACCCCCCTCCACCGAGGAGACCGGAGGTCACGAGGGCCTGCCCTGAAGCCCTCCCTGCCCGCAGAAGCCCCGAACCTGAGACACACCAGGTAATTCTACCTTGATCCAGGCTGCTGCAACCACTGTTGACCATTTGGCACCTTTTCTGAAACGGCCACAAGCTCCCCTGCTCAGCGCATGAATCCCGGCCAGAGTAGCACCTTGAGTTGCTGCCCAGGCTCAAACGGAGCAGAACTGTTACTTTTGTGCCTGATTTTGAAAGTTTTAAAATGAACCAGCTAAAACTATTTGTATTTGCCTGTAACTGTATTTAAAAGCTTAGAGTCACTGCAAGCCCAGGACCTGTGTTCTATCTGAAATCCCCCCACCCTTCACTGGTATTACTTAAATAGCCTCTGCCCTCGCGATATTTTGCTGCTGTAGGGATTTTTTTTTTTCCAACACCCAACTTCTCCATTAGCTCCTTATATTGTTTTGCCACTAGAGAGAGCCTGATTAAGTTCGAGCAATTTGCTCCCAATACCTCGCTTGTCACATTTTACTGCTCTCTAGTAGCTGTTTTCACTTGGTGATTTATATTAAAGGAGCCCTCTGCTGTCTCTTTTTCACTCCTTTCTCTAGTCAAAATGTCCCCTCTTCCCCTCCTAGCGCTCCTCATGGGAATACTTTGCCTTCCTATCCTCTTTGAGCTTTACTGCTTGAACACATCAACAGCTTCTGCCAATACTTATACTCAGTTTGACTTCTACTACTCCAACATGCTTGCTACTGCCACTCCACTACCTCTACCCCCCCTCTGCTCTCATCAGCAAGCGTATTAGCCCAATAGTCAGATACCTTCACCTTCATCTGGAAGCCGCCACTCTGCATGTCTATCAGGTACCTCATCACCCTCGTATGGTTACTAACCATATCTCTTATACTATCCGGCAACATTGAGATCAACCCTGGTCCATCTCTGTGTCCTGTCATAACCTTGCCCCCCCCCGGCCACCACTCTGCCTAAAACCGATGGACTAACTTTCGCCCACCTGAATGCTAGGAGCCTTATGGCCAACCTCCCTGACCTCCAGGCTTGGATCTATACTAATGTCCCGGACATCCTCGCCATCACAGGAACCTGACTTAAGCCCACATTGCCTGACTCTCAGTGCCACTTTCCTGGATACAGCATGCTTCGTATTGACCGTCCTGGCACTAAAAGGGGAGGTGGCCTTGCCCTCTACTTCAAAACTCACCTAAACATTACCTTTCTGCAGGACCCCCTCCTACCAAACTGTGAAATCCTGCACTCCCTACTGCTTCTTGGGGGTGTAAAGAAACTCCATATTTTTTGTACTTATATCCCCCCAAAAAATGCTACACAAGGCATCACTGAACTCCTAGGGTTTCTGCCTACAGTTACAGGCAAGAATGACATTATCTGCCTTGGTGATTTTAACCTTGACTGGTCCGAGAAAAACTCAGTTAACCTATCCTCCTTAGCTAGCAAGGCAAATCTATCCCAGCTCATACATGAACCCACAAGGGTCTCACATGGGGGCAACTGTGCCACCATCCTTGACTGGATACTTACTAACAGGACGGAATATGTTGCCTCAGCCGGTGTGCTACCTGACACAATTAGTGACCACTATCCCATCTACTGTGTCTGGAACACTGTCATTCCTCCCCTCCCTGCTAAAACTGTAACCTTTCCTAATCTCTCCCGCCTAAATCATGAGGACTTCCTAACTGACCTTAACCAGGTTGACTGGTCCCCTCTCTACCAAACAGAGGACATTAACATAGCCACAGAATATTTCAACTCCGTCCTCCTCTCTCTTCAAAACCTTCACATCCCGGTCACCACACGTAGGATGGCAGGGAAAGTAACCAAGTGGCTAACATGCCCCCTGCTTCAACTTCTCAAATCTAGGGACAAACTTTGGTCCAGGTGGAAGATCTCCCACCTCCATGCAGACTTTGAAGACTATCGTGCATTCGTAACAACTGCAAAAGACAAATGCATTATTGCCAAAAGCACCTACTATAGGAACCTACTAATAACATTCTCTACAAATCACTTTTGGTACTGGTCCAAAATTAAGGACATTCTCTGCAATGACAAGCAACAGAATCCAGCTAACATGAACATTCAAGGTGTTCACTGCACCAACCATGACACCATTGCCAACGCCTTCAATGCCCTTTTTTCTTCTCCACCAGTCGCTACTCTAACTAGCCCACAACCTGACTGTCCCTCTTCTCCTCCCTCACCCCTCCCACCCTCCCTTTTGTTCTGGCTCCAACCACATACCTTGAAGTTCGCAAGCTACTTAACTCCCTTCCAGCACGCGGGGGTCAAGGGCCTGAGGGCATCCATCCTTGCATACTTAAGCAGTATGCACCTTGGCTGACCAGACCTATCATCTGGCTTTTTAACCTCTTGATTCGTACGTCTACTGTCCCATCCACCTGGAAAACTGCCAGAACCATCCCTATACACAAAAAGGGCGATGTCAAACTCATGTCCAACTACCGCCCTATATCTCTTCTGCCCACTCTCAGTAAGCTGCTTGAAAAAATAGTCCACCACCAGCTTGCTGCTCACCTTGACATGTTTAATCTTCAAACCCCGTGCCAACATGGTTTCCGGCCCGGTCATAGTACCACCTCTGCACTTACACAACTTACAAATGACATCAGAAATAATATGGACCGTGGCCTACTCACTGGGGCCGTCTTTATCAACTTGTCTAAAGCCTTTGACATGGTACACCATCCTCTCATGCTAAAGAAACTCCAATCCATTGGAGCATCTGACCAAGCCCTCTCCTGGTTCCATAGCTATCTTGACAATCGGACTCAGGCAGTAGCATTTCAGAGCCCTTTCCTCCTCCTAAACATCTCCGTGGAGTTCCCCAGGGATCACTCTTGGACCTCTACTCTTCTCCCTCTTCCTAAATGATAGTCCCACCATGTCCCGGCATAGCTGCACTCTTATATACTGAGATGACCTTGTTCTCTATTCTGGGTCAAAATCGGTTGCTGCCATCAACTCCACTCTCACTAATGACTTCCAATTCCTGCAGACCTGGCTCTCTAGCAACCACCAAGTCCTGAACCTAGAAAAAACCTGTGCTATGCTATTCGGATCCTCTAAGAAACTGTCTGCCCCTGCGAACAGGCTCCGGGTTCAATGCCTTGATGGCTCCCTCATCTTAAACACTGAGTCCTTCAAGTACCTTGGGGTCACTTTGGATCCCACACTTGACCTGTCTCAACATGTCAATATGGTGTGCCGTGCCGTCAATGCTAAAATTGGTGGAGACTTATCGCGTCGCCATTTCCCTCCTCCTTCGCTAGACTTTCTGTTGCGAGAGGTATTCTCTTACCCCAGCTCCAATATGCTCTGCCCCTCCTCTTTGCTGCAAACTCTGCTACACTCCACAAATGGGACACTGTCTACAACAACATCTGAGTTAGCCTTAACTGCCCCGTCTTACCATCATTGTCTCCTTCGCTGGCTTAAATTGGCTGTCACCTAAGGATATTGAGCCTACTCCCTGGGCTGCTTTATCGACTCCTGTCTAGACCTCCCTGCCCTGTCTTTCTTGCCAACCTCCTGACTCCTGCCTCACACCCATATCCTCAGGTCTTCCTCTGTCCCCATGCTCTCCACTAGACCTTGCATGACAAAAATGGGTGAAAAGCATTTCCCATTTGCTCCCAAATTCTGGAACTCACTCCCCTTATGGTGAAAACTTCAGCCTCCCATGAGAATTCAAAACTCTCTGTTCACCCACCTTCTAGCCTCTGGCCAATGCAAATGCTCTTAATTTGCTTTGTCCCACTGCAGGCTGTCGGGTCTGACCCTGAGTACTACACTAATGTTCTCCCATGCAATATGCTTGTCTAGGTGGCTATGAACCTTGATGTCTTTACTGTCCTCAGCTGTCTTATGGTTACCCTAATTGCTTTATTTTACATCCTTATTATGATCTATGCCTAAAATGTACCCTTATGTAACTATTACTGTGCTACCCAATGTATATCTTGTTTTGCTCCTGTACACCTATATTATGTCTGTGCATTTCTGCATATTGTAACCAATGTCCTGTGCTCTCCCGGGTCGTGCCTGAAAATAGGCAGGTCTGTTGCCTAGCGCACTTACTCGGTTACCAAAAGGTAATAAATAAATAAATCAGTCGGGAAAGCTACACAGCAGACAAAAGTAGGGCAAAAGTTGAATTATTCAAACTTTACATGAAAATAAACTTGAGGACTCATTTTAACACAACAGAGTCTGATCTAAATAGTGATGCATCAAAGCAAAAACCAGAAACATATCAGGACTTTTCAATTGCCAGAATAACACTTTAGAACATGGGGCTGATATTAACTTTTGGAATCTTTTCACTGAAATGGAAGAAAACATGGACTTGTCCCTTGAAATGTTAACAACTTTGTCTGTAACCGAAAAGGAAGGCAATTTTAAAGAGTGTTTCCTCTGTGAAAAGTGATGAAACTATAAATAATGAAGTACAAAATCCATTAATATGTTATAAGCTTACCCATTTTAAAAAAAAAACTTAATTTATGGCCTCCGCCAGGTTTAACACTCACTTCAAGTATTTCAGAGGATGGTTAACAGGGATGTTGAATCATTGTTTCCTACCAATGACCATACTGAGCATTGCCAGAACAGTTCAACTGTTGAGAAGCAGTCACAAACAGAACTGTCAAAAATGGAGAATGGAGTTTGCCCTTTAAGGGGCAGACCATGTTGTCCTGGTGCACCCCTTGCCTCCTTTAAGGATTCGTTGTGCTCAGAAGGGGAGGGGGGAAGGAAGAGGAGGGGCCGAGAGCCAGGACAATGGGCAGGTAGCAGGAAGGGGAGGGGAGAAGGAAGGTACATAAGGGACAGCACAAGGGGGCCTCAGCCACTTTTTGCTGGAATTTTGATTTACATCAACTGTATCACATCGGATTGGCAATTTCTGTGAGGTTGGTTTAACCAGGAGAGAGAGGTAAGAAAACTAGCAATTGACTTAAGTGAATTACAGGGAGTGCACCAGAGCAATATGGTCTGCCCCCTTTTTTAAAGGCAAGCTCCATTAAGTTGAGTCTTAATTTCAGCCTAATGAAAAAAAAAAGGAGGAAAGACTTGAATAGGAGGAGAATGTATAGAAAATTAGTTTCAGAACTGAGAATGTTTTAAAGGGTTAGCAAGGTTTTTCATTCCGTACACACAGTATTTAAAACAGAGTTTGTGGGGCAGTGGATTGGGTGGTTACCTCCAAAAGTAAGGGTTGCAGGTTTGAAACTTGCAAGGAGTTGAATTTCTCCTTTAGGGGAAACATGTTGTAAACGATGGCAGGTCGATTAAGGGGCCGGGATAGGCATTGGTAGGCATAATGTGAAGTGAGAGCAACCCAGGGCCACGTGGAGCACTGCATGCCACGTGGGGGGTCTGGTAAAAAGCCTATTGATTTGTTTTTATGCCTGGTGGTTGTTTAGGGCATGGTTTTGCAGACTGAGAAAAGCATGTGGCCTGGAGGAACCCAGAGACAAGGAAGAGAGAGCGTGAGCTGGGACCACATGGCGTGATGTCACACGCCGTTTTTGGAAGCTGAGTAACAAAGTTTTTATGGTTTCTTGGCTTGTGTGGCATTTTTAGTACCCCCTTTGGGGGCCAGTAGGCAGCAATGGGACAAGAAGAGCCCAGGAAGATGTGGGTGGGGGATCGAGCATGGTTCAGATCACGTGGGGGTGGCACACGCCGCGTGGTGGATGGACAACAACCTCCCAAGCCTTGTTTGGGTGCTGTGTATTGGTAATGTGGCATGGTGGCTGCCTGGAGGATGCTTAGTAGGCCTTGAAGCATGGGCGGTGTGGCGTGATGTCACACATCACGTGGGGTTTTACGCGGAGAGTAGAAGGGCCCAGCAACAGGCCATGGTGGCTCGGTCAGCTGTTGAGGGATGGTACAGCCAAAATTTGGAGGCCCCTGAGGGGTCTGTGATGCCGGGGGTGGAGCGAGTGTGATCCGGAGCCACGCAGCCTGAAGCCACATGCCGCGTGGGGGGTTAAAAAGCCTTTGCTTTGTTTTGGGTTTCTCTTTTTTTTTAGGGGCGGGGAGTGGCCATTCATGGCTCCCAGGGTGAGTGGTAAGGATGAGAGGAGGCCCTGTTGCCTGGACCTAGTGGCATGGTGTCACACGCCATGGGGGGGTTTGTTATGAAAAAGGCAGTGGAGGACAGCTTTTCAAGGGGTCCTAGCTAGAAGCCAGGACAGGAGAGGTTTACAGCAGCAGTACTGGGGGGAGAAAGGCCCAAGGTGGGTACTGCTGTTTGGCCAGTTGGGGGGGGCATGGTTTGGTAGGAGGGTTGTTTTGCTGTACTTTTACAAAGAGGGGAAACTGGGCATAAGGGGCCAGGATAGCAGGCCTGGGAAAGGCGTCAGAAGCCAGGGAGAGGGAGTGCTGTGGGGGACCATGTGGTGTGGTGACACACACTGCAGATAATTTTGGTTTCAAGGTTTTTGGCAGCCTACTGGGGCATGTTTGGGGAAGAGCAGGAGTCCAGGTGGAGGCTTTGAGGGAGAAGAGAGACAGGGTGACAGAGGACCTCGCGGGTGATGTCACCTGCTGTGAGGTGACCGTTGGAGAAGTAGTGCCCTCACCTTTCGGAGGGGCAGGTTGCTGGCTTTGGTTTATATACATGGGCATAGTGGCCGCATGGCGTGACCACTCCAGGGGAAGCTAGAGTGGGGAGACTGGTGGCATGACCCAGGGTCAGCCCAGACAGGGGACGTCTTCCAAAAAATAAAGAAAGAAGCTGGGAAAGGTGCTGGGGGGAGCGCACGGCAGGAGGCAAAAAATGGGGACTGGAGAAGAAACAAAGAGGGAGAAACGGGCCCGTTTGGTGTTGGGCCTCCCGCAATGAGCACGGCCGGGGGCAACCAGGGGAACGGGCGACCAGGAAAGCGGGATGTTTTTTTTTTTTTTATGGCGGCCCCGTTTTTGGTATGGGAAGTTACAGTGCAAGGGACAGAAGGAGGGAGTGGAAACAGGCATAGGTACAATTAACCCTAATTTTCTTTTCTTTTAGGGGTGGCCCAGGCTATGTTGGCATGAAGGGTGGTGCGGCAGACAAGAGGAAGATGCACAGGGAGGTACAGGTATACAAATAACCCTGTCTTTCTTTTTCTATAGTTGTTTTCGCAGAAAAAGGATAAGTCGGACATGGCACCCAAGAAGAGCAGGCCATCAAAGGAAGCCGCATACAAGGCTATAATTGAACTGGTGGAAAAGGCAAACAAAATGTGGGAACTGGTGGAGGGGGAGGAGCCGGGGAGGCCCGGGGAGAAGAGAAAAGCAGGTGCGGAAAAAGGTGGCAAGGGGAAGAGGCCAGCCGAAGGGCCACTCAGTCCCGCTAGGGTAGTACCGGTGACAGCAGGGCCCACCAAGGCAGTCAATCCAGTACCCACATGGCAGTTGGACCCAGTGACACCTGTACTCACACCAGATCAAAGGGGAATCTCCCCAGCAGAACCCAGACATGAAACCCAGGACACGGGATCCAGCCTGCAGGCACCAGTAGCTTACCCTCCTCCTCCACCTCAATCACAGGAAGAAGCAAGGGGACCTTTGGAAGACTCCAGGCAGATCAGCCAGGCCAATGTTACAGGTAACACATCCAACGCAGTAGGGGACAGTATAAAAGAGTATATAGGGCAAATTGTGGCGGCACTGGGGACAGGAGGGTTGGGGCAAATGGAATCTGCCCTGACGGAGATTAGGACAGGAAAAGATGTGCCAGGAGAAGCTGTGCAGGGAAGGGATAGAGAGGGAAAGGGTACAAGAGAGATAGGCACGCCGGGAATGAGAATAGGTGAACATGTGCCATTGGCCATGAAGGAAAAAATATGGAAAGGGGAATATGTGGATATATTTGCTTTAGTGAGCCGGGAGGTGGCGGCAAAGTATGAAGAAACTGAGATCATAGGTAAGAGCGAGATGGCAGCTGCCATAGTGCTTTTAGGGAAAAAAGAGGACGACAAGTTCATGAAGGGAAAGACTTGGGATGGGTGGTTTCTAGGTTTTGCCACTTTTTCAGCCATCATTCTGGAAAAGAGGCCGGATCTAGGCATTCCGCTCATTACCTACTCGCTGATAATTCAGAGAGCAAAAGCAAAAGGAGGGGTAGGATGGATATACTACGATGAATGTTTCTGGCAGATGATGGCAGCATTCGGGGATGTAAGATGGGACACCAAGCAAATAGACTTATGGACGGATTACGTGACGGATCAGTCCACACCCGAGGGAGGGTAGGGCAAAAAGGGGTTTACGCCACAGAGAAGCTGCTGGGCTTATAACAGGGCTTTCTGCTCATGGCCGCAGTCTCGTTTTCGACATACCTGTTCAAAATGCTGGAGGGGCACCTGCCAGCAAGTGCAGAATGGCGAGGGTACAAGGAGCACAAGGGCATGGGGGACAAGGATCAGGCCAACAGTTTTTTCGAGATGGCCAGGGGTTTAAAGGGCAAGCATGGAACAAGGGAGGGAGGGGTAGGGGGATTGGGAATAGAGGGGGCCAAAACCACTGAAGCAGGGAAAGTCAGATGGGAAGGAAGGGAGGGGTCAGAAAAGGGGGACGGGTGGCACAACAGGGAGCAATTTGGTTTGGCCAGAACCCCCATCAACCTGGCAGCATGGACAGTTTGCCTGGACAGATATCTGGACACGAGCGTATGGGAAATGATTTTAAGTGGTTTTAACACAGGGTTTTCATTACAGTCTAGGGGACCCAGGCAGGCAAGGGAGGCAAGCAACCTGGGGTCTGTAAAAGGGAAAGAGGAAAAGCTAATGCAGAAGATTGAGAAAGAGAAAGCGGCAGGCAGGGTGGAGGGCCCATTTGACACCCCCCCTTTGAGAACATGCGGATATTGCCTTTGGGCTTGGTACCCAAGAAACAAGAAGGTGAATACAGGGTGATCCACCACCTGTCTTATCCAGAAGGGGAGTCGGTGAATGACTTTATCAGTAAGGAGCACAGTAGGGTGAAATACGCAACCCTAGAGGACGCAGTCTGGATAATCCAGGCAACAAGGGATGCATGGATGGCAAAAACGGACATCGAGTCTGCTTTCAGACTGCTTCCAGTTAGGAGGGAAGACTGGGATCTATTGGGTTTCAAAAGTGAGGGACAGTATTATTTTGACAAAGCAATGCCAGTGGGGTGTTCCACAGCATGTGCTACATTTGAGGCGTTCAGCACATGTTTGCAGTGGATATTCCAGGAGAAAACAGGTTATAGGTCAGTCATCCATTACCTGGATGATTTTCTTCTCATTGGGGAGGGCAGAAAGGAGACACAGAGGATGCTGGGCAAGTTTCAGGAATTGTGCTGGGAGCTGGGAGTCCCATTGGCACCAGAAAAAACCAAAGGGCCCAGCAAGGTTATGGAATTCCTCAGGCTAGAGATAGATGCCACAAGTGACGTGTTTAGATTACTGGACAAAAAAGTAAGGAGGTTGAAGGAACTAATATGGCTACATGCCAGCAGGAGATGGGTACAACTAAAATTGGTTCAGTAGGTAATGGGGCATCTGAACTTTGCATGCAGGGCCATATGTCCAGGAAGGGCATTCACAAGGAGATTAGCCAGAGCTACAGCAGGGGTCACCAGACCACATCACTGGGTGGATCTGACTCAAGGTGTCAGGGAGGATTTTAGTATATGGAAAGAATTCTTAAAGGATTACAATGGGTGTTCGTTCTGGCAGGAGGAGTGGCTGTAAACACGACTGGACCTCTACACAGATGCAGCGGGAGGGTTAGGCATGGGGGGTTACCTAAGGGGCAGGTGGTTTGCAGAACCATGGCCGGTCAGTTGGGTAAAGGACCGGAAAGTGAGAGATATAACACTACTAGAGATAATGCCCATATGGGCACGTACCTTGGTTTGGGGGGAGGAATTGCGGGATCAGAAGGTGACATTTTGGTGTGACAATAGAACGGTGGTTCATGCACTAAACAACAGGGGAGCCAAGTTAGACACAGTCATACAGGTAATTCGACAGTTAGTGTTAAGGGCTTTGCAGCTGAATATGTCTTTCAGAGCGAAACACATAGAAGGGGTACACAATACCCTGGCTGATAGTCTTTCCCGTCTGCAGCTGGAATGTTTCCGGAAGCTGGCACCAGCAGTGGAAGAACAAAAAATGCCCATACCAATGAACATCTGGGACGTTGGCAAGAAGGAGCAGAAATGTTGTTTCACGGCTCATGGGCGCCTCGGACTCTGAGGGCCTACGATGGGGCCTGGAGGGTTTTTCAAACATTCAGGGCAGAACACCAGATGGAGATAAGTGGCTGCTCTCGGAGGAGCAGCTGGGAATGTTCACAGTGGAACAATGGCAGAAAGGCACTGCTCACGCCACAATGGGGGTTTATCTTGCAGGGATCAGTGTGATCTGCAGCCTAAAGGGATGGAATGACCCAACAAAATCAATGCTCATCAGGATAATGATGCAGGGATGGGGTAGGTTAAAACGGGGACCTGGGGATAATAGGAGGCCAGTAGGGGAGCAGTGGCTAATAAATCTGAAAGAGGTGCTCCCGGCAATCTGCAAATCAAAAGAGGAGGCCCAGCTATTTCACACAATTTATGTGATAATGTTTGCAGGGGCTATGAGAGTGAGTGAAGTGGTAGGCCATGGAAAAGATGACATAGAAGGAGGTGTGGAATGGGAGGATGTGAGCTGGGGGACAAGAGGAATATGGATCAAGCTAAGATAGTCAAAGGCTGACCAAAAAGGGCAAGGGTGCATGATAATGCTAAGAGGGCGGGCAGAGATTGCAATATGCCCAGTGCAGGCCCTGTGGGTTTTCGCTGCAGAGCAGGTAACCAGGACGGGGAAGCTATTCATGCATGGTGATGGAAAAAGGGTCACCGGCTATCAAATTATGGCAGTGCTGAAAAATGGCATGGGTTTTTTGGGGGAGAACCCAGCTAATTACTCATCTCATTCCCTAAGGATTGGGGCAGCCTCACAGTGGGCAGCAATGGGTGAACCCATGAAGGGCATTTAGGAAAAAGGGCACTGGCGGTCATCCAGTTATAAAAGATACATCAGAGCACTGGTATGAAAAAAAAAAGAGGGAAAAAGAAGGTGGGGGAATAATACAATGAGGACACAGAGAGGATATGTAAATTAATAAATTTTTCTTTGCTCCCATAGGTAGAGGGAGGAGCACAGAAGTCTGGATCTTCGGCCATTCCTATATTTACTGGGCTGGTAAGACAGCAGAGAAAAAAGCAGGGGGAAAGCAATTGTATCAGGATGTAAGACAGTGTAGGTTGGTATGGCATGGCCTACGGGGGATGAGATGGGCACAGCTTCTGCCTGCTTTGAAAGAACTTAAGGGACATCGGCCCAGTCCAGACCTAATCATTATACACCTAGGGGGCAATGACCTGGCAGGCAGACCATGAGTGCACACATATTTACAGATAAAGAGGGACCTAGTGGCAATAAGACAGTGGTGGCCTCAAGTATGACTTGCATGGTCAGATATAATACCATGAAGGGTATGGAGACAGGAACACAGCCACAGGGCAGTGGAAAGGGCCAGGAGAAAGATGAATAGATGGGTGGGGACATTGATAAGGCAGATGGGAGGACAGGTGATACTGCGGGGAGTAGAAGAATGGGTGGATGATTTCTACAGGTCAGATGGGTACACTTGTCAGATATAGCAATAGACATGTTCAATACGGAAACAACGGGTTTCATAGAGGAATGGAGGGAACAGAAGGAAGCTGGGAAATAGAAAAAAAAAAAAGAGGGGGAAGGAAGTTTCAACCCTGAGGTAAGGGAGAGTGATACCCTAAGTTGGGGGGAAGCCAGTCATCCAACGCAAGCTGGAGACTGGCTAGTGGGGAAAAAGGGGGGGATGGGAGGGAAGAAAAAAGGAATAACACAAGAGGAGGAAGAAGATGAAGGAGAAAGCGGTCTCTCGTTTTCACCATTACCTAACAGAAAAGGAGAAGAAGAAGGCACCCAGGTTTTCGCCTGGGGGATGGATAATCAGAGAGTGATATATGGATGGAAATAAATGGAAATTATGGAAATATGATAATAAAGAAATGGAAAATGGAATATGGATTTACGAATATAAATAAATTAATTGCCAATCTGAGCACAACAACAAACTATGTCTCTGTGTTTTTGTGAGGGAAAAGGGGGGAATCCGGGACAATATAATCATTACAAGTGCTGACAAGGGTGGAAATGTTGCAGTCTTCTCCTTAGAACAATATGGAAGAGAAGTACTGTGCCAATTGAATAGCTTTTGATTGTTACAGACAACTTCAAGTAAATCCAACGGTGACTTTTAAACAAAAACTTGAGGAAATGGTTGACATTGACATATGGTGGGGCCAACTTACTACATATGAGGCAAATGTTATCAAAATAAAATTTCTGGTGTTTCTAACCTCCTGTTTATTACCAAAGAATCATAAGTCCTTGATTGACTCAGCTGGTCAGCCTACAGTTTTGGGGATAGACTCCATATATGAGAACTTATCCAGTTATGTAGATGTCATTGTTAAAGGGATAATGTTACAAATGCTGACCTATCTTCAAGACTCAATGAACATTTTAAACTGAAGGATTTTACATGGAAAAACACATACAGGTTCCTCACAATAGATGTGTGTGCTGTATACACATTTATTCCTCATTGTCTTGGTCTGGAAGCTGTAAAGCATTTTCTGTTGAAAAACCATGGTTCAGTATCAGCAGTGCCATCAGACTTTATCCTCAAAGGTGTGGATCACATATTAAACCACAATTATTGTATGACTGATGGGCACTTCTATCACCAGATATGGGGTAAAGTGATAGGGGCTACTATGGCTCCATCATATGTTAATTTGTACCTGGTCTGGTGGAAGGAGAAAACAGTGTTTCATCTATCTAATCCATACCTTGGAGGCATAGTCGGGTGACATATTCTCTGTCTGGGAGGTCTCAGAAGAAGAGGCCCACAACGTACTTGACTGGCTTAATAATAATCAGTAAAATCTTAGTTTCACCTATCATGTAAATGAAACAAAATAAGATTATTTTACATATTACATTTTTGGTAGAAGATTCAGGTAAAATGCAGACAGATACATACAGAAAGTCATTAATAGGGAATTCCTTGCTATGTGCAGAAAGTGACAATCTCTGTGACTTGATTAAAAGTATACCATTAGGACATTTTTACAGGATTAAATGCAACTGCTCCACAACAGTTATTTGAGATGCAGGTGACCCTATTATGTCAAAGATTTAGGAGTGGGAGTTCTCAAAAAACCTCTTAAGAACAGCTTGCAAAAAAGGCAGAAATGTTTCATGGGATACCATTTTAGCCCATGGATCAAAAGGCAGTCTCAAGCCCAACCAGTTACTGCAGTGATCCAATGTAATACTTTACCAACAGGAAATAAAGCCTTCTTTAAGAAACATTGAGTTATATCAACAGGAGGTGAAACACTTAAGAATGCTGTGGGCTTCAGGCCAAGGGTCTCCTTTTCTAGAGCCCCAAATTTGGGATGCACATTGCTGAATAGCCACTATATTGAACCAAAAACTACATGGCTAGGTAAAAAGCCCTTGCACTTCCGTCCATGTAAAAAATGCTGCACTTGTAAACATAAAGTATTCTTTTTAATGGATTTTTTTTGCCAAGTGTGGCCAAAATAATGGATGTCAGACAGTTTGCAGCTTTTACACAGACCATTTGACCAATTAAATTCCAGGACCATCTATGGTATCAGACTAGAGCTTCTGGCAGGCCTGTAGACACTCAGACATACAAAACTGCAAGGAATACCTGCACCTGGGCCATATGGTCTGCAAAAGCGAACTACTATAGATGCACAATTGGCAACACCTGGAAAGATGGAAGAAATTTTGGAAAAACCTTAAGGAACTCACAGGGAAAGAAATGAGGACTGGGCCCACCATGCTGAACATTGATGATGCCTTAACCCTAGACCCCACCACTATTGCAAATACCTTCAACTCGGCTTTCACTGACCTCAGTCAAGTACTTCCTTCAAACTTCTTTGAAGCCTCACCAGTACAGAAACCAATGCCAAACCTTGTTCAGAGTGGGCACATCCTCCTTTCCATTTCAAATCTGTGACACAAAGGGAAGCCAAAAAATACCTACTTAAAGTACTCGGGAGATCGAGAAGTAGTGGAGATTCACTAGATCTGAAGCTCATTGCCCTTACACTTGATAAAGTCCTGATCCCTCTTACCAAGATTATAAACAAGTCCCTCTTGCTCTCCCAATTCCCACAAGTGTGAAAACTAGCCCTGGGGATCCTCATTCATAAAAGTGGTGATATGACCCACCATGGGAATTTCAGGCCCATCTCTATCCCCATATAAAGCTCTCGGAAAAATAATTGCAGACCAGCTGGGAGAGTATTTGGAGAAATATGATCTGCAATCTCCACACCAACATGGGTTTTGAAAGGGTCACAGTACTACTACTGTGCTACTTTAATTCACAAGCTATATGCATCAGGCCTTGGACCAAGGTCAGCTTGTCGGCACTGCCTACTCTGACCTATCCAAGGCATTTGATACGGTCAATCACCCATTAGTGCTTGACCAGCTAGCTTTGTTTGGTCTATCATCAGACACCCTAAGATGGTTTAACAGTTACCTCACGGGCCAGTCACAGCTGGTAAGGATAGGAGACGCCATCTCATCCAAACTTCCTGTTCACTCTGGGATGTCCCAAGGGTCAATTCTGGGACCATTACTCTTCAGCACCTTCCTGAACAACCTCACCACACACTGCCCATTGCAAATCCTCCTGTATGCCAATGATGTGGTTATATACACAAAGAACCCAGACCCCATCCAGCTGGACAACCAGCTCCAGGCAAGCTTCACTGCAGTGGAGGCTTGGTTCATCGCGCAGAAGCTGATGCTCAGCTACAAAAAAATTAAGACTATGCTCTTTCATGGCACGCACAACAGACACAAAATCACTCAGCTAACTGTCAATAACAGATCAGGAGTCACTTTGGAGCACAGAAACACCTTTAAATACCTTGGTGTAATGCTGGATAGCACACTATCCTATTCCATCCATATTAACCACGTCGCCAAATTCGTAAATATCCATATTGGGCTTCTCTATAGACATAAGCACTGCCTTACTGCTGATGACCTGAAGCTTGCAATCCAAAGCTCAATTGTCTCCATGGTAGACTATGGGCTGGAGATATATGATGCTGCCTCTAACACTGCCCTAAAGCATATATCAACCATCCTTGACAAGAAAAACACAAAAAACAAAGCAGCAACTGGTAACAGCAATAAATAAGTCAGGCAAAAGTTATGCATAAATGCAGAAGAGCTACCATGGCTACTATCCCTGGTGCTTCGGGTCTCACTCATGACACTTTCTCAAGGGGTTGTGGCCTAAGTGCTACCTGTGCTCTTTTTATTCATTTGAAATTTAAAGTGACAGTGCATAATAATCGTAAGGGCATCGATGTATCCTTAAGTGACAATATTACACAAATATACGTATAAATATAGACATCTGTTCAGTAGAACTCATGCACAAAACAGTGCAGGCACAACACTTTTTATATATACAAGGCTCCAAGAGTTGGTACAGTATATTTATAAAAGGCAGACTGTTAGAAATACTTTCAGGAAAAAACAGACATTTCCAAAGGTGCTTAGTACAAATGTCCCATTTAGTATATAAGTAACATTTTAAGAATCCACTTATCCATTAGAGGTTTAAATTGATAGGTAGTGAGTTTTAATCCCACCACTGTCTAAAAGAAATTTTTATTTTGTACAAATTGAATATAACTTGTTCAATATCATTTTAAATTCCCTAAGTGGCAGGTTCTAATCCCACCACTTGCTGAAATTGTTAGGACATGGATTATACTATAACTATTAAAAAAAGGAATGATCTTATCCCTTATTCTTTCTTTACTTCTTAATTTGGGGATTTGACACATAATACATACTTATGAAGAAATCAAATAATGTGCATCATAATGGGCAGGGGAGGATGAGTAGGGGAAAAAATTATTTTATAAAAATAATCTAATGTCTAAATTGTCATTCAAACCATCAGGGTGCAAAGCCCTCATGGTATAGCTTCATCTTTGTTCACATTGTGCTATTTATTCACTCCATCTCCTCCTCTACTATTCTCTGAGATATGGTCCACCCCCATACATTTTAAATGCTTTGAATGTTTTTGATGAAATTTCTCAAAATGAATCCCAATTGGCATAATGGCCTCCTGTTTCTGAATTGCTCGAACGTGTTCCGTATCCTTTTCCTTAATGTTCTTTGTGTCCGTCTAACATAAATGTATGGACAGGTGCATTCAACAACATAAACAACATGTGTTGTGGAGCAATTAATGAAATGTTTAATTGTAATACTTTTATTATCTAAGTTTGGATGTTGAAACTGTATTCCCTGTAGACAAAATTTACAAATATTACAATGGACACACTTGTGGCATCCTACTGGCTTCTGAGGTAACCATGTTCTAAGTCATTCATTGTTATTTATGTACATACTATGTGCAAGGAAAGCAGATAAATTGCTACCTCTTTTATAAGAAATAACTGGTTTCTGCCCTACATTTCCTCTTAGATCTCTGTCTGCTTCCAACACATTCCAATGCATTCTAATACTCTCTTTAATCTTATCGCTAATCCTATTGTACTGTGTAAAAAAAAATTATAGGCTGAGCATCCAGTGCAGGATTAGTTTTCCTTCAGATTTCAAAAGGGTGTCCCCATTCATGGATCTAGCCTTTAAATACTCTTACTCAACTTGTATTTCTGAATAACCCCTTGTAATAAATCTTCATTTTAGCTCCACACTTTCCCTTTCAAATTTATCTAAATTGCTACAGTTTCATCTAAGGTGGATGAACTGCCCATAAGGAATTCCTTTTTAAACATGTGTTGGATGTGCACTTGTGGCATATAGTAACATATTGCCTGCAGTTGGCTTTCTGTATGTACAGCTTGAAACTGTAATGCCATCTGTTCCTTCCAACTCTAAATCTAGAAAAGAAATAGTGGAGTTATGTGCCTGTGAAGTAAACTGAAGACCAATATCATTTGTATTCAAAAAATGAACAAAGAGGCAGATGAAACATTCCCTTTCCATACCACCAAAAGGTTGTCAATGAATTGACCTTAGAATATGATATTCTCACTATATGGATTCCTAAAATTGTTGAAAATTAGAATTTCCTCCCACCATGCCATGAAAAGGTTTGCACAGGATGGTGCCATGGTTGTCCCCATTGCTGTACCTGTGGTCTGTAAATAAAACTTTTTATTGAAAATAAAATAATTATTGTGTAAAATAAAATGTACTGTTTCAATTAAGAAATCAGAGGGGAAACCAGATGCCATCTTAGTATGTAAATGGTAATCAAAAGCTTGAATTCGTAAATGATGTTCAGTTGCTGTGTAGAGATTAGTCACATCGATTGTGAGCCAAACATATTCAGAGGACCAGACCAGACCTCCTATTTTAGAAAGGACGTCCATGGAATCTCTAATATAGGATCTTTGCAACACCACTAGCTGTTCCAAATAAAAATCAACAAAGGTGGAAACCTTTCCTGTTAGGGAACCAATTCCCAAGATTGTTGGGTGTCCTGGGAGTCTGGTCTGGTCCTTATGAATCTTTGGCAACACATAAATTGTTGGTATTACTGGGAAATCAATAGTCATATATCCTATTTCTTTTTCAGTAATGGGCCACTATGTACAGATTCATTTAAAAAATGATCTAATTTTGTTTTAATTTCTTGAGTTGGATTTTCTTTAAGCTATCTATAGCTGGCCACATTATCCAACTGTCCATAAATTTCAGCCTAATACATCATCTTTTCCATTATGACAATCTTCCCCCCTTATCAGCTTCTTTAATTTCAATATTTTTAAAATCCCTCAGTTCTTTCAGAGCTGTTTGTTCTTCTTGTGTCAAGTTGTTATGCAAGAAGGGCCATTTTGATGAAAACAGGCTTTCAAAGTCTTTCATTACTAGTGCTTCACATGTATTGATAGCTGGGGAAATAGAAGTGGTGAGGTTGAAAGTAGATTTTGATTTAAACTGTGCTTTACTTGCCATATTTATTTCTGATGATACTACTATAATTACTGAAAGTTCATCATTGTGTGATGCTTCATTCCAAAGTTGTTATAGGATATCCAGAGTGTCATCATGGTTTGCGGCTGAATTAACACATTCTGTTGGTCACTCTAGAGTATGTTTCTTTTGTGCAAAAAATTTATGTATTTCAAACAAACATCCTTAACAAGGCCTGCCGATTTCCAACAGGGGCTGCCCCACGGACTCACACTTGTGACCTTTACGGGCAGACAAATTGGCTGTAACTTGAGGGTAGGATATTCTACCACATCTGCTTTTTAGTAAAGAAGGCCACCGTTGGTATTCTACCACCTGGGGTTAATAATCTCCTCAACCCCTCCTGCAATACTCTCTCCACCAGAAGTGCTGATCGTTCAACCCCCCAAGTCCCTCGATGTCAGACTTCACAAGGGCAATGGTCATTTGCAATCAGAGCTCCAAAAATGTTTAACTCCCTACTCAATGAAATCACTAACACAACCTCACTTGGCACTTTTAAATGCAAACTTCATGAGTCTCTTGTGGCCCATGCTTCCTGTGATTGTTTCACATAAACCTGCTGACATCACTGCTATAGATATGCCTAGATCATTGGTCTCCCACCTCAATTTCTCTATACCTCTTTTCTTATCCCCCCAATCCTCCCACCTATCTCACAAGACCTGCTGGCTGCTCCTCTTGTGACACAGGGAGCCCTAGCTCTCTCAAACAGTTCTCCACACCTTCTCCTAAACTCCTCACCTCCCCTCCCCTTCCCTCCCCCCTTCAACTTCACAAGGTACAATGGCTGTTATACTATCTGTAATGGCAGCCACTGTGTAAATTTATCTACCCTCTCTAATTATCCTATCCTGCATCCTGTATCCATCCCCTCAACTCTCACTCATGTGTTTTATGAATGTCAGTTTTCACCCATTTCCATTTCCTCTATGGCTACTAATGTACTGTAGTATTTTGAAATATTTATTTTGTATCTCCTATACAATGTGTTTTAATGTACCTTGAGATGGAACCTGCATAAAAGAGCCTTTGGCTCAAAGGTGTTAATCCAAGAATTTCAAATAAATAAATACATTTGGCATATGCTGCCTAGTGCTCATGCTCAAAGATTTATATGTGCATGACCATCTGCCAGCTTAAGAAAAAAAATACAGGAAACATAGAAACATGGACAACGATGTCAGAAAAAGTCCTGTGGTCCATCCAGTCTGCCCGAGTTTCCTATAAGCACTGGGATCTATTGTCCCTCCAATTATTATAAGAATCCATGTGTGCCATAAAAAACTGCACATAATTGAATGCCTTTGGGGGAACATGTTATATGTACGCACAGTAAGAATCTATAATGTTTTTGCTATATGACTTTGGAGTATGTAGCTCCATATCCTAAAGAGGAAGTTAAAAGACAGACTGAAAAACTGCAGAGAAAATATTGGTAGATTCACCATTTGGATAGTTAGCCAAAAGGATTGAATAATATCTTAGATTTAACACTAGGGCTGGGTAAAATGTTCTTCTGTCAGCAGAACTCTGGCAAAATGCTGATTTTGTTTCTGTGAAATTTCATGACATTTCCATGAAAATTTCATGAAAGTTTGCCAAAATCGTGATTTCAGTTATTTCCATCTAATTAAAAAGTGTTTGTCCAAATTGCATGAAATTCGGTATGGGGGCTTTTACAATTCACTTACAGATGTTTACCTAGTTTCAGATCTCTGTCTTTCAACTGCTTGCATTATAAGCATCAACACATGTTGGAATTTTAAAATGACAGTTAACAACTACATTAATTAAATGTGTTTGTCCAAATTGCACCAAATTCAGTATCTTGACATTACCAAATGCCCATATATATGTGTGCCAAGTTTCAGATCTCTGTTGTTAAAGGTGACTGAGTTATAAGCCTCCATATATTCAGATATTTTGAAATTATATTTCAGTTATGTAAACTGCTGAATTTTAAGTCCCTATAAGTTTAAAGCTAGAGAATGGAATATCACCAATGTTGTGAGGTTCATTGACCTTAAATATTAAGCTTTAAGGCAACCCGCATGGCCCAGAAGCAGCATGTCATACTGCCATGCTAACGACCCAGGAGGCAGGTCATGGCTAAAACTTACAATTCACATAACAAGTACTTCTCTATTTTGCAGTTCCTATGACTCTTCCAAAAAAAAAAGTATGCATCAAAGTTTTCATTGATGTAGATCCAAAGGTGGCTAAGTTGTAAGCATAGAAATATTTTTAGAAATATTCACAAAAATATTGAATTGCCAGATTTTGAGCCCCCATAACTTCTCTACTCTTCATCCAATTGGTATGAAGTTCTGGTATTTGTTTAGGGCCCATACCAGACAATATGCATGCCAAATGTCAGACCTCTACCTGCAGAACTGACTGAGTTATTGCTAATTACAAAACTTTGGAAAGTTCCCCAAAACATTTTGAAATTTTGGTGAAATGTTGTGGAATTTCATGAACATTCCACAAATTCAGAATTTACTAATTTTGATCAACTCTATATTAACACCATTCCTGCAAAGTCTTGCCCCCAGCTTTGGGACATTTTTCCTTTCCAATACGTTTTTATATAATTGCTGTCTAGAATATAGTAATCTGTTTTATTGGGAGATCTGCATGTGTATGTTTGACTATATTGCCTACCTAGCCATTTTTCATATGCAATCAAACATAATTGTAAATGTAGTAGCAATATATTAGAGTATTAAGCAGACACGTCATTGATAGATGTCATTTTGAATGTTTCAGCCACTCTGCTTTGTGCAGTGTCATACAAAAATGTTTTTTATCATTTTTTGACACTTAAAGCACTTGTTCACTGAGGGGCGATACTTTCCCTGTCACTGTTTTAACTGCAACACATGGAAGTTTACTATATTTGTAGTAAATAAATATTTATTAGTTACCTGGGTTTGTTCTCTAACCATTAAGTAAAGCAGTGGTTTGAAATTAAAGTATTTGGCGACAGTTAAACAAATACATAGGCTCTGAGTAGGAGGTGTTTGTGGTTTTCCTCCAGCCTTACACCTCCAATTGGCATTAATGACAATTAATAAAAAAAAAATCTGTATTTGGTGTTGCTGTTAATTAATGTGCTAATCAGTGGGAAATTAAATAGTGAGTTCACTACCCAGTAACTCCACCCTCTGAAAAAGATGCCTGGAATATTGAATGTGTATAGGGAGTTGTTGGTCATAGGTGATGACTTTCATTTGCTCTGGCTCCAATTTTTACATTCACAATACAGAACCTTAATAAAAAGTACCTTAGAAACTGTCTTAGTGTGCATGTTTTTAATTTTTTCTGTCAGCAGTTTTGTTTCCTTGAAATCCTGCACCCATTAGTTGAACTGTGCTGGGGAATTTGCACTTGTTTTTGAAGGTAGCATGGTATCTTTACACAGAGAAATTTAAAGTGGGCATGGTGATAGGATGATACAACTTCTTTCTCACAACCCTTCCAGTGGGAACAATCAGATCCACACAAGGTGGCATGGAAAGGATGAAATACACAAGGAGGCATGGAAAGGATGAAAAGGGACTTGGCAAGGTTGGAGGAATGGTCAGAAGTATGGCAGCTAGGATTCAATGCAAAGAAGTGCAAAATAAAGCACCTGGGAAACAAGAACCCAGGGGAAGAATACACAATGGGTGGGGAGGTAGTAGCAACAACAAAAAAGGAAAGAGACCTGGGGGTAATCATATCAGATGACCTTAAGGATAGCAAGCAATGTGAGAAGGCAGTAGGGAGGGCTGGGGGTATACTGGGATGTATAGGGAGAGGCATCAGCAGCAGAAAACAGGAAGTTGTTATCCCTCTGTAAAGACAGTTGGTGAGACACCATCTGGAGCACTGTGTCCAGTTCTGGAGACCCCATCTCTGCAAGGACATAGACAGGATAGAGGTAGTCCAGAGGAGGGCAACTAGAATGGTGCAGGGTCTGCTAGAGAAGCTGTATGACAAGAGACTAAAGGAGCTTAATATGTATACCCTTGAGGAAAGAAGGGAGAGGGGGGACATGATAGAAACTTTTAAGTACCTCAGTGGAATCAACAAAGTCCAAGAGGGTAGCATCTTTCAGAAAAAGAGACTTGCAAGAACAAGGGGACACAATTTAAAGATAGAAGGAGGGCGGTTCAGGGAAAATGTGAGGAAGTATTATTTCACAGAGAGGGTAGTGCATGCATGGAACAGCCTTCCTGAGGAGGTTGTGGGGTCTAAAACTGTGGGAGAATTCAAGAATGCATGGGACAGACATGAGGCAATTCTTGTGGGGGGTAGGAAGAAATAGGCTGTTGGTTAACTAGGATCTGCGGCCTATCCTGTAGGTAGGGAAATGGGCAGACTAGATGGGCCTAGCAGTCCTTATCTGCCATCAAAGTCTATGTTTCTATGTCTATGTTTCTATCCTTTGAAAGTGTGGCTGTTCAAGGCTTTGCAGGTGCTGGCTGCATGGTCCTTTTCATTTACTGTCCTCCAGGAAATGAGAGGGAATTCCTGCAGGACGTTTCAGACTTTGTTGTCAGACTGGTGTTGGAGTTGCCCAGATGGATTATTCTGGACAACTTATATGCTTGGGTCAATGACAAACTCTTGCCGCTTGGACAGAACTTCTTCCAGCTGATGAATTCCCTGGGCCTAACATAGGTAGTTGCCTCTGCAACCCATATACATGGCCATTCAAAGGATCTGTTCTTCTCACTGGGAATGGAGGTCACTGATCTTATGGTGGAGCTGGTCAGTTGGTTGGACCATCATACCATGAGGTTCTCATTCAAGGTCCCCCTAAAAGACCTTCCCCGTGGAGATGGTCCAGTACAGCCCTTTAAAGGGATTGACGCCAGAAGGGCTCATGATGGTGCTGGACCTATCATGTGTAATGAGTGCTTGCGATGAGCCAGAGGAATTGGTGTCAGCCTACAATAGGGTGGTCACTGAGGCCCTCGACTTGATTGCACCGGTCTGTGTTTGACCTCTCACTTCACACCAGAGATCCCTTTGGTTTGATTGGATTCTCAGGGAGCTGAAGATGAGGGGTCAAAGGTTGGAGTCGCACTGGCAAAGGTCCCGGACTGATGGGGACAAGCTTATTTTGATGCATAACTATAGAGATTATCAATCAGCAATCTCCTGTAAGAAGGCAGAGATCCTGTCCAGGGAGATTGCTGCAACAAACAGACCAGCTCAGCTCTTTTAGACTGTTGATTGGCTGTGTAATCTGGCCTGTCTTCAGACTATGGGAGCATTTTCATAATTAAAGTGTGATAAGTTTGCTCTTTTTTTTCGGATAAGATTGCCTCAATCAGATCCGGGATCTAGCTGATGCCCCATATTGGGGCATGCAGTGGTAAGCCAGTGGTTATGGGCACTCTGCCTGTTTGCTCTGACTTCAACCAGTTGATGGATAAAGATGTCATGAAGGTCATCCGGGAGTTGTGGGCCACCTACTGTAGTTTGGACCAGGGCCCAACATGCCTTCTTGTAGGGTGTGTTGATTCCATCAGCCCGGTTCTGTCTGGGATAGTCCAGTGTTCTTTGGAGAGAGGGGTCTTTCCTAAGCCTCTGAAGGAGGTGATGGTGAGAACCTTCTTAAAGAAACTATCCTGGAACCTGGACTGCGTAGCCAACTACAGACCTGTCTCTAATCTACCCTTTGTAGAAAGGGTTATTGAGAAGATGGTGACTCTTTAACTGGAGTGCTATTTGTCAACTCACAACATCTACGACCCTCTCCAGTTGAGTTTTAGGAAAAGGCACAGCACTGAGACTGCCCTGATTTGGGTGCTTAATGATCTCCTGGTGGCCAGGGATTGAGGAAAGTGTTCCATTCTAATATTCCTCAATCTCTCAGCTGCATTTGACACAGTGGACCATGGGGTGCTGTTGGAATGCCCATGGGTCCATTATGATTGGACTGGTGCAGTCCTCAACTGATTCCACTCTTTCCTCACAGGCAGGATGTAGGAGGTGGTATTAGGAATTGTTTCCTCTGCACCACTGCCCCAGCCATGTTGGGTCCCATAGGGTTCCATTCTAGTGCTCATGTTTGTGGTGTATTTGCTATCACTAGGGGACATTATAAGGTGGTATGGGCTGAGTTTTCACTGCTATGCTGATGATACTCAGCTGTACTTGTCTTTTGCAGCTGAACAGTAGGATGCTGTCTCAAAGTTGAATCAGTGCCTTGCTGAGATCCAAGACTGGATGAGAGTCAACTGGTTGAAGTTAAATCCAGACAAGACAGAGGTACTAGAAATGCAATCTGGTCACCCGAGGGCTGGGGTGCAATCTGGTCGAGTCTTCAGGCTTAGGCCCAGGGTCTCCCAATTGCCCACTCTGGTCAAGATGAGGAATCTTGGCATGGTGCTGGACTGCGGTTTGACACTTAAGTCTCAGGTGTCAGCCATAGTACAGAGTGTGTTTTTCCATCTTCACAACATTGCCAGGATTAAACACCTGATATCCTGAGATGATCTGCCATCTCTGATCCATGCTTTTGTGACATCCTGGATGACTACTGCAATGCCCTTTACCTGGGGCTATCAGGAGTTGAGCTCCACTGCCTGCAACTGGTGTAGAATGTGGCAGCCAGGTTGTTGACTGGCCTTTTGAGGTCTTGCCACATTACACCTGTGCTCTGCACTCTGCACTGGCTGCCTGTCAGGTGGCAGATCACCTTCAAGGTTGGCTTGCTGACCTATAAGGCCCTGCATGGACTGGGGTCTGGACACCTGCAAGACCTTCTACAGCCTTACTGCCCACTTCATCTCTTCCAGTCAGCTGATGAGGGATTTCTGGTGATTCCTAGGGTATGTTTAAAATTTTCAGGTACTGAGCATTTTCGTTCATGGCACCAACCCTATGGAACTCACTTCCTCGCTTTATCAGAGATGCCCCATCAGTAAATGCCTTCAAAAAGGGAGCTAAAGACATTTCTCTCAAGGGAAGCATTTCCCTCAAATTAATTAACCTGAATTGCTGTTATTTTATGCATATTGTTTGTGTTTTTAATTTGTTTTAATGAACTTGCTCATGTGTACAGGACTCAGAATCGTGATTGAAAAAGAAGAACGCTTTATAAATAAATAAACTAAACTAATCCAAAACTTGGTATGCAGTACCCACCCACCACCCTACTAGTTCACCCACTGGTGAACCAACCAAGCTGCAGTGACAGTCCCAAAACACTTGCACTCAATACTGTAACCAAGTAAACACACACACACACACACACACAAAGATGTCCAACAAATAAGCAAACATTTTTATGTTATTTATTTATTTAGTTTGTGTTGACCGCGTAAGTGCACTAGACAAATCTTGCTTATTTTCAGGTTTGGCGAGGGGGAAGGGGATAAAGATGAATGCCAACTGATCTTGAACCAGATTAAGCTGTTGGTGGTATTTTTAGTGAATGAGAGAAATTTGGCCAGGATACCGGGAAAATTCCCCTACACTTTCAATAAGTGCCATGGGATCTTTAACATCCACCTGAATTACCACCAATCCAGGCAGATGGGACCTTGGTTTAATGTCTCATCAGAAAGATGGCACCTCAGAAGTGCAGCACCCCTTTCATGCTGCACTACAGTGTCAGTACTGGGATATTAACCCAAGTGCCAGATGTGGGAACTGAACCCACAGCCCTCTGATCTCCTGGACTCAGAGGCGAGTATGCTACCTACTGAGCCACTGACACATATTTATTAGGGCAACAGACTCAAGAGGCAGGGAAAAAATGGTTGGCAGCAACTGAGGTGGTTTGATATAGCAATTAGTGGCTGATGTTTCATGCCCTGTTAGGCACAGCTAAAATTAAAAGCTTTCCCTAGCTGTAAGCAAATGTCCATCCAGGCAATGCCTAATTAAATGAATCTCCAGGATGTAATTACAGTATGTGCCTACCCAGGTGTAAACGCTCAACAGCAGCCCACTCCCAACACTTCAGTGAACATACTGTCTCCAGCCCTACTGTACCAAGGTGCTACTCTTAGTATCACTGTTTGCAGTACTTTGTACCATTACTTTAGCAGGAAGTTCCCACGGTGTCTGCTGAGTGCCCAGCAGTGGGATCAGTGTATGACTGCTGCACTGCATGTGACTGGCCTGCCATTTTGCAATTTAAACAAATAGTTAACATTAACGATACTTGGTGAAGCAATACACCCTACACCAAAGGGCCATGCAAACAACAACCTAAAGTATTTAGACAGTCAATGGTCAACTGGCCAATTCCCAGATCTGCTTTCCCAACTAGTCTATAAGTCTACCAAGCCCTGGGTGTACTAAACTGTTTCAGTACCAGAGGATCTCCCTCGCTATGAAAGGAATTGCTGTCGCAGCTTGCAATTACCCTTCTCTAGCAGGAGTCCAGTTTTTTCAGTCTCTCCATCTCATTCTTTTACTTCTTACCAGGGATGGCAGTGCAATTCAGAGGTTTGGTTCTCCTTTGGTTATTCAGACCATTGGGAATCATCACCATCTTTCATGTTGTGGCATGCATTCCCAGGGTGTAGGGGTCATAACCTGGTACCTGGTTAGGGTACTGGCCTGGTGGAACTTGCAGTAGCTTAGGCAGGAATTCAGCAAAGTCTCTTTCTCTCTGTGACTGGTGTTTATATAGTCATGTGATACTCAGCATGAGAATTCCTATGTTTTACAAGCAGGGACTCTTCGTCTCATTTTTGTGATATGCTTATCAGGTAGATCAGATAAATGCACAGTCTGTCAAAGCAGCACTGCTCTCAGCAGTTCACAGGGGTCCTGCTCACTTGAGATGTCATGCTGATTTACCTGGTGGGGGAGCTCTGACCCCACTGTGCATGGGGAAACCAGCATATAAAATGTGTTTGTTGAGCTGTCAATCAACTGGGCAGATATTGAGGTCTGTAACACAGCAGCTGATTAGCAGCTGGAAAGGCAACTGTACTAATCAGATCTATCACAAAGGCAATCTTCAAAGACAGTTATCTGATTGGGTAGCCCATCATCCTCTGCCTCCATTGCCATAGCTGGTCAGGTTAGAGGTGAAACAATGACTGCCAACCTGTAATCAAAAGTAGGATTGCTTGGAACTGCAGAATCAGAATCATTGGATTCTGATCCAGTTTTTGTATTTTACAGACTTGAAACTAGGAATTGAAAATCCAGTTTTGAAAGTGGTGTTATCGGAATCAGTATCAGAACTCAAATTCAATTCCAAATTTCTACTTCATCAGTAAACAGGAAGCATCTGCTGCACTTCCTGTCTACCTGAGGACAACTCTACATTGTAGTTCTGGATGCTTTCCATGATTTGAGGACATCTAGAATTGTTCCTGCTCCTAAAAATGACCGCATGTCAGGTTTGAGAGTATGTGGTGTAATTTAAAAATTTGCTTTTTTTCTGCTTGTACTGTCTTTTATACCAGGTATCCATGATTGCTGTATTTTTTGTAGGATTTCTGTGAGTCAGAGTATGTGTGTGTTTGTGTTTGTGTGCGTGTGTGTGTGTTGTCTATTGTAACACAGAATCACTTTCACTTAGACCTAGTGCAGTCTGTCAGACTAAGACAAATGCAGACTGAATATCAGGCAATCAACTAAATAAAAAAAAACTTTAATGACAGTCTCAGTACAGTACTACAGTTTTTGTGCTGCAGATTTTTGCTAGATTGCTGTGCTTTCTTGTTTCTTGCTGCTTTTTGTTTTTTCTTGATCTTCTTGATTTTTGATCAGTTATTTCCACTTCAACTCAGTGCTTTAGGTATCTCAATGTCAGCATATATGGCTATAGGAAAGTGAGTGGCAAAAAAATTCACCTATGCTGCTGTTGCAGTGTCTGATGGTGAGGGTTCTGCAGAGTAGGTTAAAGAATGCAGGCAGTAGGAGACAGCAAAAGCAACCACAATAACCCGTAGTGTGGCTGGACAGGGGGTATGACTCCAGTCACTGGGAAATGGGACATTTTTTAACCAGGAAAGGCACACTAAGCCAAAGCTTGTTTCCAGGTGTGACTTGGGAGAACAAAGAAGTTAAGCAACTTGCTCAGGGTCACACAGTATGCAGGTGGGGGCTGATGGGATTCAATCACAGGTCTCCAGGCTTGCAGGTCAGTGCCCTTAATCACTATGCTATACTGCCTCCATAAAGATTCACAAGAAGGTGACCTATAGGCAGGCAATCCTTTCCAGTGATCCCGAGTCCTTTTGCTGGCATTACTTCTCCATCAGGTACTGGCATCACTGGTTCTTCTGTGTTGCCTGAAGAAGCAACAGTAATTGTTGACAAAAAAATGAAAAAGTCTTCAATAGTGACACACACTGGTTTAGTCACTTTTGGGATGCATGCCATCAAAAAGTTAGTCAAGAAAGAGATGGGGTCAAGTTGTGCTGCTGCTGCAACCCTTAATGTGACCATTAGTACCAGTGGCAGTGCTTCATTGCCTACAGTACTGAAGAACAGGAGGTTCCAGTTACTGAAAAGGCTGTGCAGCATCAGGAGGGGGAGGAGGAGGAGGAGGAGGAGAGGATACTATAAGCAAGAGCAATCCTTCAGGGTCTCCTCCAAATCGTGATCTTCCTGAGTTCAATCTTGTGCCTCAGATGAAGAAGATTGAGATGATGGAGATGAGAACTACTATCCTGCCTCTGATGAAGTACACGGCTGATGAAGAGGATGAGGAGTTAGATAAATGCCAGGAAGAAGCTCCAGGGGATGGTCCCAGTAAAATGCAATAAGGGGTTCAGTGTCTGGGCATACTTTCAGGTGTGCAGTCTGGAATTCACATTTGCAAAGTGCGTTATATGTGCCTTGTTAAAATTAGTAATAGTGAACCTCCTGCTGTGGGTACTTCTGGTATGTGTACAATTTACATGCCATACATTCACTTGACTGGACTGTAATGTGTTGGATCAAGTGTGGGCCACTTCAGACTAGGCTGTCTTCCTCTCCTGTAGGCCAACTGGTAACTGGTAGGGAAACAGTGTGACAAGGCAGCAGGTAAAGCAAATAGGATGCTGGGATGTAGAGGCAGGGGCATCACCAGCAGGAAAAGGGAGGTCATAATTCCACTATACAAGACACTAGTGAGGCCCCACCTGGAGTACAGTGTACAGTTCTGGAGACCATACCTATGTAAGAACATAGACAGGGTAGAGAAGGTTCAGAGGAGGGCAACAAAGATGGTGCATGGATTGCATCACAAGTCCTATGAAGACAGGTTGAAGGAACTGAACATGTACTCCCTGGAGGAGAGAGAGGGAGAGGGATATGATAGAGACATACAAGTATCTTACAGGGAGGAACAGGTGCAGGAAAACACTATTTTAAGTGAAAAGATGTTCCAGGACTAGAGGGCATGGGATGGAGTTGGAGGGGGACGATTCAGAGGAAACATGAGAAAGAATTTCTTCACAGAATGGGTGGTGGACAAGTGGAACACCCTGCCAGAGGAAGTGGTGGGGGCTGAAACAATCACAGGATTTAAGAATGCATGGGATAGACATAAACGAATTCTGGAGGTCAGGGGTAAGGGGCAACAGACTTCTAGGAAAACAAACTGAACTTACAAGCTCAAATGGGCAGACTGGGTGGGCCATAGGCCCTTATCTGCTGACACTGTCTATGTATCTATCTATGTAATAACACCCCTAGTTGTAGGTCAGACTCAAGCAGACGCATCCCTATCATGTCCCATTATCCCTGCGGCACCACGGCTGCAGGTGACTTTGCATCAGTTGGCAGAATGAACTGGCAAGCTTGCTCCTGCTCAATCAATCAATCAATCAATCAATCAATCAATCATTCTTATTTGATATAGTGCAGTTCTCAGTTGTGACTTAGTGCACTTCACAGTTTAAAATTCTTTAAAAAAACAAACACATTTAGAACAGCACAGTACAATAAAAAAGGCATATACATTATGATTATACTGTATATTTGTAAAAATATTTTAACTTCCCATAAAAGCCTGTTCAAACAAGAAGATCTTGAGCTCCCATTTAAAAATGTCCACTGTTGGACTTTCATGTATATAGCATGGGAGGGAGTTCCACAGGATTGGGGCCACATAAGAAAAAGCATGGGCCCCCAATGTTTTTAAATAAATCCTGGGAACTTCCAGTAATCCCTTTCTGTGGAACGCAAAGAGATGACGGGTCAGTAGGGAATCAGGAGGTCATTCAGGTAACCAGGCCCCTGATCATGTAGGGCCTTATAGGTCAGCAAACCGACCTTGAAGAAGAGATAAAATAGATCAATAAGGCAGCTGCATAAATGCTGGCTGACAATCTTCTTCCCTTCTCTTTTTGCCTCCAGTGCCAGCTTTTGTAAGCCAATGCATATTGTGGGGCCTCGCTATACCATACTGTCCAGGCATTTCTTCTTGTGAGTGGCAATGCCTGAGCTGTACAAAAATGTCTTTAGTGAGGTCCACTGTAGCCTTAATCAGTCTTCCTGCAAGAACGTACACATCACAACAGATGTGAACAAGTGACTGGGTGATGAGCTGTATAGCAGACAGCCTACTGGTTGTGCCTCACTGAGGAGTCTTGTAGTGCCATCGTTTCTGGGTCTTCAACTGAATCATCATTATACCATCACCATGCTGCTTTCTCAGTTGCAGAACTTGTCTATTCCCATTCATCAGAGCACTGGATGGAGTAACTTGAAGAGGTATTTGAAACACAGCTACCTGTAAATGGGGTGGAGCCTGGTCTAATGGTCAAAGACAATACTAAAAATGTTGTAAAGCCTGTCAGCAATGGTGGGTAAACCCATGTGTTGTGCCTGTTCACTGCCTGTATTCGGTCATTAGGAGTTTCCTGACATAAAAAACATCCAGTGGAAGATTTGCTGGGAACTACTAAGACAGACATATTATAAACCACATGCTTCTTACAAAACTGTATTATTAACAAGACAGTGTCTGTTCCTCTGTCCACAAATGGCACTACAGAGCATTTCAGTAATGCCGCGCAGTTTCATGATCCATATAGGAGTCCCTATTGACCCACAAGACATGGGAGGAACTTCAGCAGTTTGCTGTTGATTAATCAGCAATGTTACAGTTACCATCAGCAAGCGACCTTACAGAAGTAGCCTCACAGCTCAAGGTGATATGCAACATGATTATCCAATATCAGGCATTCCGAACCTGTTTGACTCAGTCATCCAGCAACTATTGTCAAGGCCATTCCTCATTTACTGCTAAGGTGAGGGTATGCACAGTGCACTACATTACATTTTTTCTAATTATCTTATGTATTCCAGCACCGCTCCAATAGGAAAAGGTTAGTTTAGTATTCTGGGGTTTCCCTAGGTTGCCTCATGTGCAAGGGTTTATGAATTGATTAGATTTGTTTTTTCAAACATAGACAATGATGGCAGAGAAGCTGTCATGGCCATATATAGCTGCAACAGAAGCTGTAAAGATGTGTTTTTAATCTTCATTCTTAGTGTTAGTCAGACAGGCATTGGATTGTCATGCTTATCCAGATCTGTGACTAAACCACACTTCGTGTTCCCATGTGTCTCTGTCTCTCAAAGGCAGCATCTCTGCAGTGGACAGCCAGTCACTCAGTCTCTGGAACCAGCATAATACCATTAAATGAGGGAAAGCTCCATCCTCCTGAAAAAGCCCTTCTCATCTTCTCTCTACCAATGAATTCCCAGAACACCCTGTCTCTGGAACTAGCATAAGCATCCTCCCGAAACAGCCAGTCTCCTCTCCACTTTCCACCAATGAATACCCAGCACACCTGGACCCTAAAACCAGAATAAAATGTTCATTGAGGGAAAGCACATCCTCCTGCAACAGCCAATCACATTCTCATTCTCATCTCCTTTCCTCTACACCATTAGTTCTCACACTTTGTGATAATAAGCCTCCGCCAAGCCATGAAAAAGATTTCGAGCCTCCCTCAAATTTGGAAAAAATCTTGGGCCTCCCCACAGGAAAAAAAAATCCTGCTTTGCAAAGTACACAAGCAACAATGTGAAACTAATAAAGTTGACTGAGAATATTTTCTTTTTATTCAATTTATTGCTCTCCAACACTAACCTGGCACCCCAAGTTATACTTATCACTCCTTATTTCTGACTCTTGGACCCTTGTTACTCTGCTTCCTCTCTATCTGGAGCAACCACCTAGTCACTTAATTTCTCCCTCTCTTATCCTGTTGTTAAGCAACTTCCTGTACCCTTACCTCAGGTCACACTTGAAAGCATGCATCAGCTCACTGTGCCTTTCCCAGTCACTAATTTACATATAAACACCTACTATAGAAATGAGCCTAGACTCAGTGGGCCTTTCCAAGTCACCAATTTACATATAAATACCTATTGCAGGAACAAGTCATGACTCAGCATGTCTTGCCCAGGCATTAATGTACATATAAATACACACCTATAAATAAGCTTTGGCTCAATGGGGACTTCCTGGTCACAAATTTGTGCATAAGTAAAGAAATTCACCTGCAATTATCCACATTTAATTTGTTTTGTCCTTTCACACAAAACTGTCAAAACTTAAAATTTAAATACTGTACATTCTCAGACTTGACTGGGCATCCCCTTGAACAATTTGGGGCCTCCCTTGGGAGGCTGGCCTCATCATTTGAGAACCACCACTCTACACCATCCACCAATGATTGTCTACCAGTGCAGCCTGACTCTTTAAGCAGCATAAGATCCTGAAATGAAGGGGAGCACCATCCTCGTTGTCAGTACTGGATGCTGGGAGTGTACCTTTTTGCAAGAATGTTATGTAGAACCAGTATTGTTGTGGGGCTGGTAAGCAAAGGTATTGTAGCAAAAAATGAAGAAAGCCAGCCACGCTCACAAAATGTCATATATATATATATATATATATATATATGTGTGTGTGTAATCCAGTTTTTAATTTCAGACCAGAATCCTCTTGGTACCCAATGTTTCACCTGTAGGGCTTCCTCAGGGGATAGTATCTCTCTCGAATGCCAGTGTAACAGTTTATGTTTTTTATACTTTAGTGTCTCCTATTCAATTTCCCTTTTTTTGTGTCCTTCATGTTTGGCCTTTATGTTTGGTAATATGCACTGACTGCCAAACATGAAGGACACAAAAAAAATGGGACATTGAATAGGAGATACTAAAGCCTGAAAAAAAGAAACATACACTGCTCATAAGGAGGTGTGGTAAAATGGCAATGTTGAAAATCTGGAGTGAAAATATTGAAAATTCGAAAACTTACAAGCGTGCATAGAACTGCGTAATGAACACTCGTAAAACAGTCATTTTTAGGAATTTTGGCACCAAATTTTCAATACAGCCATTTTAAGACCTCTGTTCATGAACAGTGTCACTGTGATTTTCTTAATGTGTCCCATACATTGAACTGAGAAAGAACTGGAAGGGGACAGAATCAGTTGTGTTCCAGGACAGTAGCTGCTGCTTGTTGTTTTCACAGGAGAAAGAACTGGAAGGGGACAGGATCAGTTGTGTTCCAGGACAGTAGCTGCTGCTTGTTGTTTTCACAGGGTTCTTGTGGATTTTACTCGGTAGGTTAATTCTTTTCTTTCTTACTTGTAAGGGGCTAGCAGGGTATTGTTTTGGGGGCTGCTGGATGTTTGAAAACTGATTTGGTGGCTTTAAGTGGGCTCATGTTGTGGATGTTTCACTGTGTAACAGGCTGCACTGGTAGAGGCCTATTTCTTCTGATTTAAAACCTATTTGGTGGGATTTGCTTGGGCCTGGTTCTTTGGCTGCAGGCTTGGAGGGGAGACACAGGGCTGATACACTCTCTCTGGAGTCAGGTGTCTGCCCAATACCCACCCTCCCCCACCAGAAGTCTGCTAATATATAGGGGAACACCTGCCCTGCAATTGAGGAAAAGCTGCAGGTGCAGCTCATGTAGTTCTAGCCACTGGGGTTGGATTTAAAGGCTGGGAGAGAGGAGCTTAGGAAGTTGTTCATTTCCCTTATAAATTTAATGTGTTGTACTGCACCTAGTAACAGGGTTACTGGTGTACAGTGGGACTGTCTCTAAGATTAGTGGGTGACCTGATTAGGTAGTAGGGTATATCTTGGACTAGGGGGGAACCTGGTGGCTCACCCAAGGAAACCTATTTGGAAGGGGATGGAACCACACGTCATTAGGGCCAGCATCTTTGGGAGGGTGGTGGGGTGCACAGGGTGTGGAGCAGCCATGATACTGGACTGGACTTGGAAGTTCGGTGGTTGCCCAGTGTGCTACCAGCTAGCACAGCTTAGGGAGGAGGTTGCGGGGATTAGGAGAAAGCTGGGGAAGGGGGGTGGTATGGTTGGGGAAGGGGGCTGGGAATCTCCCACGGGGTTGCACCAAGCACTGGGGGTGGGGGCATAGGGAAAGGAGTACAGGAGAATACTCAGGGGTCACATAGGGACCCTGGCAGAGGGGTCAAAAGGACACTACCAAGGAAGCAGGCAGGTAACTGGGGACCCTCACAAAGGAGGGATGGAGGGACAACATTCTCAGGGAAGTAGGCAGATGGCCAGGGCTGGACAGAAGGAAGCAAGGCGGGGAGGTGGATCAGACCTTACACTCAATAACCGCTTCAATTCTCTTCTTCTGCTCAAGGATGAGGGGGGTGATGTAGCCACGACAGGGGTGGTTAGAGATGGAAAGGGAGTGGCAGGCAGGAGGCAGGGGCCAGATAGCAGGAAGAACAGGGGGGGACCTGGAATGCAGGAAAATGGGGAGCAGTGAATCAGAGCAGGAGGGGCAGGGGAAGAGGAGGAAAGGCGCAAGGAGAAGGACCAGTTGGGAGGAAAGGTAAGGAGAAGGACCAGAAGTACAAGGAGGATTCAGTAAAGGGAGCTGAGGGTTTAGGCTATGGGAGCACGACGAGCAAGGAGGAACTAAATGGAGACAGGAAGGAAGGGAGGATGAGCCAGGCTAGTTTAGCAGATGGGGAGAAGGACCAGTTGCGAGCAGTGAGGGGGAATTAGCAAGGTACAGAAGGATACTCAGGAGGAGAGGCATAGGATTGGAGGAGGGGGTGGCCATGGTAAATAAGGAGGGGTGGCATGTGGCACCCAGATAGGGGAGGAACAAGGAGCTGGCTGGGTGGAGGGCAGTAGAAAGGATGAGGGACATGGAAGGGGGGAATGGAGGAAAAGGAGTGGTCAGAGTGCTCCTGTTGGGGGATTCTATGATCAGGGGTATCAAATGGGACAGGGAGGGAGAAGCCTGGCCAGTTAGAACAAGATGCTTCCCTGGACTAACGGTGAACAGGGCTAAGCACAAGGTATATCAGCTGGCAAAGGATTGTGGGGGTTCCCCAGACATACTGGTCCACCTGGGTACAAATGACACTGAGGGACATAGCGAGCTAGAGATACAGGCAAGATTCAGGGAGCTTGCCAGAGTCTGTCATGACACAGGATGCACAGTTTCCTTCTCAGAAATCCTGCCAGTGCCAAGGGCTAGTGGGGAACACAAAAGGAAGATTAGGGAGATAAACCAGTGGCTCAGGGAGTGGTGTGAGGCCAGAGGGTATGGGTTGATGGGGGATTGGGGGGGAGACCTGGAAGGATAAGGAGCTGTATGCTAGAGATAGACTTCATCTCAATTTGGAGGGGAGGGGAATCCTTAAGTTGAAAATAGAGGAGTTCATTGGTGAAAAGTGGGGTTTAAACTTGTGAAGGGGGTGGGATGGGAGAAAAGGCTGTCAAGGGGGTGCCGATAAAGGAGGGACTCTGTCTCCACCTCCGTGGGGACCAGGAGGATTGCAGAAAAAGTCCGACTGGCAAAGTGCAGACCATGGGAAAACAGAATCCCCATGGGAATACGAGCAGGGTAAATGGAACTATAGGGAAAGGGTGGAAGGTAGTCCTGCTAAATGCCAGGAGCTTGGGCAATAAAATGCCTGAGCTCCAGGTGATGCTAACTGAGACAGCAGTGGATTGGCAGTGGTCACTGAGACTTGGGCCACTGCAGGACACGACTGGGACCTGAACCTGGAGGGTTACACTATGTTCAGGAAGGACAGGGGGGAGGGAAAGGGAGGAGGGGTAGCAATAATAGTCAAAAACTGCATTGGCGTAAGGGGAGTAGAGGAGACGGAGGGAACCGTGGAGGAGATTTGGGTCACCTTGATAACAAGGGGGGGCAAGAGAGTAAAAATAGGAGTGGTGTATAGACCTCCTGCCCTGGTGGAGGAGCTGGAGGACAGTCTGGTGGCAGATGTTGGGAGACACTGCAGACTGGGCAGAGGAACAGTGGTGGTGTTGGGGGACTTAAACATGCCAGGAACAGACTGGGAGACTATGACATCCTCTGTGACCAGGGAACAGAGGTTGTTGGATGTCTTTCAAGACGCGTTCCTAACTCAGCAGGTGAGAGAACCAACCAGGGAGGCGCGGGTAATGGATGTGGTCCTGGGAGACAGTGACCAGATTGGGGGCCTGGAGGTAAGGGACCCATTGGCGGGGAGTGACCATGCCATGGTCTGGTTCTGCCTGGACCTAGGAGGGGTAGAAGGCTGCACAAAGATGGAAGTAACCGACTTCAGGGGGGCGGATTTTAAGGAAATGGGAAGGATCCTTAAGGAGCATTTGGATGGGATTGGGACAGACATGGACACTGATAGTAGGTGGGAAATCATCAGGAGAGGGGTGTAGGATGCTACCAGCACCTGTGCAAGAGTAAGACGAAAATGCGGTAGGGCCCAAAAACCCTGCTGGTGGACCAGGGAGGTCCAGGAGGTGGTCTTGAGGAAAGAAGGCAGCCTATAAGCAATTCAAGTGCTCAAGGTGAAAGGGATCGGGGAGTATGAGCTGGTGGCTAGAAGGGCCACTAGAGTGGTGAGGGCGCTAAAGCAAGGAAGGAGCAGAACCTGGCCAGGGAAATTAGGAGAGGGAACAAGGGGTTCTTTAGATACATTGGGGAAAAACGAAGGGTGAAGGGGCAGATTAGCAGGATTAAATCAGGGGAGAGATGGGCACAAGACCCGGGGGAGCAGGCTGAGGTACTAAATGAGTACTTCACCTCAGTTTTCACCAAGGAAAATGGGGGTGCTGCATCATACATGGGAGGAGACAGAGATACTGTGGAGGGGGGGACCCTTACCGATCGGCAGGTCTGGGGAGAGGGGAAGGCATCACTGGCAGGTGCAGGGAGGGCTAAGCAGGGAGAAGAGGCACTGGAAGTGGAAATCACAGCAGAGAGAGTGAGGGAAGCCCTCAGCTTCCTTAAGACGGAGAAAGCACCGGGGCTGGATAAATTACATCCCAGAGTGCTGAAGAAACTTGCGGATGTCCTGGCGGAGCTTTTCACCATCTCTCTGAGGACAGGGTGGGTGCCCCAAGACTGGAAGGTGGCGCATATAGTGCCTATCCACATTGGGGGATCAAGGGAGGTGGCAGGGAACTACAGGCCTGTCAGCCTGACATCGGTGGTGGGCAAGGTGATGGTGGGCATTGTCAAGGAGAGGCTGGGGGGGACCTGGATAAGTCAGGGTGCCTGGACGATAGACAGCATGGAGTCATCCCGGGAAATCGTGGTCAGACAAACCTGGTGGAGTTCTATGACTGGGTGACTAGTGCCTTGGACCTGGGTAGACCAGTGGACGTCCTCTTTCTAGACTTCAGCAAGGCATTTGACTCTGTTCCTCACTGGGCCTGTTGGATAAGCTGGGAGAAATGGGGTGGGGAACCAGATGATCAGATGGATAGGCAATTGGCTCCAGGACCGACCCAGAGGGTCGAGTTGGCGGGATAGTCTCATCCCCAAGGAGGGTCATTAGTGGGGTCCCACAGGGATCAGTCCTGGGCCCCTTCTGTTCAATGCCACGTCTCTGACATAAGGACAGGAATCAGGAGTGAGATGAGTCTCTTGTGGATGACTCAAACTGGGGCAGTGGTGGATGGGGAGGAAGGGAGGGTGGCCCTACAGGGGACCTGGAGGCTCTGGAAAGATGGTCTAGAAAGTGGAAGCTGAGGTTCAATGCGGGAAATGAAGGTACTCCACCTGGGGCCAGAAACCCAGGCCAAGTGTACACCCTGGGGAGATGCTCAAGTCTCGGTGGCTGAGAGAGACCTGGGGTGGTGGTGGATGTCAAGATGAACAACTCTGAGACTTGTAGGAGGGTAGCAGCCAAGGCCAACAGGATGCTGCGATGCATCGCTAGGGGATCACCTCCAGAAGGAGGAAGTGATACTCCCTCTGTATAACTGCTTGGTGAGGCCGCACTTGAGTACTGCGTGCAGTTTGGAGGCCACCTTAAAGAGGACATTAACCTCCTGGAGAGGGTCAGGAGGAGCAACCAAAAATGATTTGGGGCTTGGGGACAGGACCTATGAGGAGGAGGCTCAAGAGCTAAATATGCACACATTGGAAGAGAGAAGGACCGGGGGACATGATAGAGGTCTTCAGGTACATGAAGAGGGTAAATAGGAGAGGAACAGTCAGGGTGCTGAAGGAAGGAAGGAGGGGGCCACTAGAGGGCATGGGTGGAAGCTGGAGGGGAAAAATTCAGGGAGAAATGAGGAGGTCTACTTCAATGAGAGGTGGTGGAGCTATGGAATACACTGCCTAGGGGGCTGGTGGAGGCAGAGACAGTGGAGGGGTTCAAGAGGGGGTGGGACAGGTACAGGGGAAAGGTTCCAGAAGCAAAATCCAATGCAGCAAGAATATCTGGAACTGGGAAGGGAGAAGCCAGAGAAGGCGAGGGGGACAGCAAGGTCAGCACCCAGGGTGGGGGCTGACCAAACGAGCAGGCATGAAAGACCGTTAGGTGTATTCTGCTGGCATTTTAGTATGTTAGTATGTTAGTACTGAGTTCCCACACCAACTGCACTATTGTGCGCTACATGGGCGGAAACGTTTTGGGCAGGATGTGAAAAATGACAGCTGTACTGCTCATGAGGAGGTGTGGTAAAATGCCAATGTTGAAAATCTGGAGTGGAAATATTGAAAATTCATAAACCTATGAGCGTGCGTGGGAACTGTGCAACACACGCTCGTAAAACAGTCATTTTTAGGAATTTTTTCACCAAATTTTCAACATTGCCATTTTAAAACCTCTGCTAATGAACAGTGTCACTGTGATTTTCTTAATGTGTTCCATGCACTGAGTTCACATAGCGACTGTGCAGTTGTGCACTACATGGGAGGAAACACGTTTTGGGCAAGATGTGAAAAATGACAGCTGTACTGCTCATGAGGAGGTGTGGTAAAATGCCAATGTTGAAAATGTGGAGTGAAAATATTTAAAATTCGCAAACTTGTGAGGGTGCATAGGAACTGTGCAATGAACACTCATAAAACAGTAATTTTTAGGAATTTTTTCAACAAATTTTCAACATTGCCATTTTAAAACCTCTGCTAATGAATAGTATCACTGTGAATTTCTTACTGTGTCCCATACATTGATTTCGCACACCAACTGCGCCATTGTGCACTACATGGGTGGAAACACGTTTTGGGCAGGATGTGAAAAATGACAGCTGTACTGCTCATGAGGAGGTGTGGTAAAATGCCAATGTTGAAAATGTGGAGTGAAAATATTTAAAATTCGCAAACTTACGAGCGTGCGTAGGAACTGATAACACACACTCATAAAACAGTCATTTTAGGAATTGTTTCACCAAATTTTCAACACAGCCATTTTAAGACCTCTGCTCATGATCAGTGTCACTGTGATTTTCTTAATGTGTCCCATACATTGATTTCCGACACTGACTGTTCCATTGTGCTGCATGGATGGAAACACGTTTTGGGCAGGATGTGAAAAATGACAGCTGTACTGCTCATGAGGAGGTGTGGTAAAATGCCAATGTTGAACATCTGGAGTGGAAATATTGAAAATTCGAAAACCTATGAGCGTGCGTGGGAACTGTGCAACACACGCGAGTAAAACAGTCATTTTTAGGAATTTTTTCACCAAATTTTCAACATTGCCATTTTAAAACCTCTGCTAATGAACAGTGTCACTGTGATTTTATTACTGTGTCCCATACATTGATTTCGCACTCCAACTGCGCCATTGTGCACTACATGGGCGGAAACATGTTTTGGGCAAGATGTGAAAAATGACAGCTCTACTGCTCATAAGGAGGTGTGGTAAAATGGTAATGTTCAAAATCTGGAGTGAAAATATTGAAAATTCACAAACTTACAAGCGTGCACAGGAACTGCACAATGTACGCTCGTAAAACAGTTATTTGTAGGAATTTTTTCACCAAATTTTCAACATAGCCATTTTAAGATCTCCGCTCATGAACAGTGACACTGTGATTTTCTTAATGTGTTCCATACACTGAGTTCCTTCGACTGTGCCACTTGCACTACATGAGGCAAACATGTTTTGGGCAGGATAGTGAAAATGACAGCTGTACTGCTCATGAGGAGGTGTGGTAAAATGGCAATGTTGAAAATCTGGAGGAAAATATTGAAAATTAAGAACTTACGAGCTATGTAGGAACGCGAACGAGACCAAAACAGTCATTTTTAGGATTTTTAACCAAATTTTCAACACTGCTATTTTAAGACCTCTGCTCATGATCAGTGTCACTGTGATTTTCTTAATGTGTCCCATACATTGAGTTCGCACACGACTGCACCATTGTGCGCTACATGGGCGGAAACACATTTTGGGCAGGATGTGAAAAATGACAGCTGTACTACTGATAAGAAGGTGTGGTAAAATGGCAATGTTGAAAATCTGGAGTGGAAATATTAAAAGTTCACAAACCTACAAGCGTGCATGGGAACTGCACAATGCATGCTCGTAAAACAGTCATATTTTGGAATTTATGCACCAAATTTTCAACATAGGGTTTTTGGGACCCCTTCTCATGAATGATGTCACAGTCATGGCATTATTTGAGCCTGAAGGGTGATTTTGCACAGTGACTGTGAAATCACCCTTCCGGCCCGAATAACGCCATGACAGTGACATCATTCATGAGAAGTGGTCCCAAAAACCACATGTTGAAAATTTGGAGCAAACTTTCCAAAAAATGCCTGAGATATGCAATAAAGTTGAAAACCCCTATTTAGCCCATTATACAGCTTACTGGCATTCCTCAGTTCATGAGTCGGCTTTGAAGAGTGCAGACGTGTTCCTGGTCCACCAAGATCGCACCAAGCTCCGGAGGTAAGTATGGGGTGAGGGGTGTGGGAGGCTGGGTGCACAGTGGGTGGGTGCGTGTTGTGGGAGGGGACTGGGAGAAGCGCTGTGGGACTGTTTTTGTTTACAGGTTTAAAAAAAAAATAAGACTACGTGGGACATTTGCCACACTTGGGTGGGCTCCCAGCGTGGCACAAGGATGGCTGGGGCGGGCGTGACAGGGGGCAACGTGATGGTGCTCTGTATGACAGCGGTGGTTTTCTTTGAAGCGAAGACCACCGCTGTCATACACAGCTCCCGCACCCATTGGTGCAGGACCGCCACGCCTGCTCAACGGAGCAGCAAATTGAAAGGGAGAGGCACACCTCCAAAGTGTGCTACTCTCCCAAAACGTTCCTTGCGCATGCACGCAAGTGAACGTAACAATGTCTGAAATCAGCTAACAAAAACCTGTAAAAATGAACTAGCTACTGTACACCTAAAAATGCTCTAGATTTGGTCCTACACAGATCTTATCAATATAAACAAGTATCTCTGTGTCTTTTTTCCTAGCAAAATTGGCAAGATCTCATTAAATATGGTATTTTCTTTGTTACCCAGTCATGAGTGCCATTTTGGTGCTCCTTCAACATGTTAGCTTATGATCATGACAGTTGATCTAGAAAGGCCTCTGGAAAGTTCAGTTCTGCCTCTCACTATGACTTGTGCAAACCTCAGAGCCCCCAGATAATTATTTCAAAATAACAGATGGTTACTCCAGAGAAATTGTCCAATGTCAACAAAGAAGAGCATCCCCTATGTACATTTTAACCCACTCCTGTTGAACATGTGATATCTGAAGGGATCCTGAACCATTATGGGTTATTTAATAATCTAGCCAGTATATGCTTGTGTAACACACTATAATGTGATGAAAATAACCACATTTAAACAGTTCAGAATTAAAGGACATCCATACTACATTAATAGGATGACATGCAAACTTTAGAATCTGTTTGAAATCTGTCAGAATATATATTGTCACCTTGGATGCTGTTTGATGCACAAGGTAAGGCAGAGTACCTTCGGTCTCCCAGTGAATGATGATACTGTTTATAACATTATAAAATGGCTCTAAAAATCTTGAAATTTAGTTCAGTACATCCAGTCAGGTGACCACAAATTAAAAAAAAATAATACTATGTAAACAAAAAGAGAAAATGTGGGAAAACACAGTTACATAGGCAGACGTAGATCCAAACTGAGTAAATATGTTCCCAAAGTTCATAAAAGCAAATACTTTTGAATCATGTATGGGTGTTTTTGAGTGAAATCTACCCCCCCAAAAAATACAACAACCAGGCATAGAAACATAGAATTTGGTGGCAGATGTGGACCACTTGGCCCACCTAGTCTGCCCATTTCCCTACCTTACGGATAAGCTACAGATCCTAGTTAACCAGCAGCCTACTTCCTCCTACCCCCTACTAGAATTGCCTTATGTCTGCCCCTTGCATTCTTGAATTTACCTACTGTTTCTGACTCTATGACCTCCTCAGGAAAGCTGTTCCATGTATCCACAACCCTCTCCATGAAGAAATACTTCCTCACATTACCTCTCAGCTGTCCCCCCTCTGTCCTTGTTTTTGCACATCTCTTTTTCTGAAAGATGCTACCCTCTTGGATTTTTTTTATTCACCTTAGGTATTTGAAAGTTTCTATCATGTCCCCCCTCTCCCTCCTTTCCTCGAGGCAATACATCGTTAGTTTTATTTATTTATTAGCTTTTGGTAACTGGGTAAGTGCGCTAGGCAACAATCCTACCAATTTTCAGGCATGACCCAGGACAGTACAAGACAGAAATACAGATAATTACAGTAGAACAAATTAATAAATAAGAACAACATAATAGTACATACAATATAGTACAGGTTGGAACTCATGCTAGGATAGATAAAAAAGATAATACAGATACAATATGAGGCAAGGTAGGCTAGTAGATGTGCTTGCACACTAACTGTCCAAGTCCCTTCAAGTAAACACATGACTAGAACACTTTGAAAAAACAAAATGCACCAATAGGTCAAGCCCCAACCAGGAGACCTAGTGGAGTTAGGTCTAGGTGCATTTGCAGTTACCCAGGGTGAAGAGGTGAGAGAACAGCGAGCTTTTAAAGACGCAATGGGAGGCAGAATTTTTAACATGGAGGTGGAGTGAGTTCCAGAACTCAGGAGCAAAACTGGAGAATGCCTGTTCACCCATTTTTGTAGCGCAAGGTCTAAGAGAGAGCATTGGGACTGAAGAGAACCTGAGGGTATGGGATTAGGAAACTGGGACAAGCAAGTTGGCCAGTGAATCTGGGTGAGATAGTCTAGTAAGGGAGTCAATAAGACACCCAAGGGAGTGAGCCTGGAGATCCTTGGATGACAGCCAGATTAAGCCGGAGTAAAGGAGGCAGTGGTGAGTAAAGTGAGGGGCAGATAAGGCAAATCTACAGATATTATTGTAGGAAGTGTCCCATTTGCAGAGCACACTAGTATTGGCAGGGTAAAGAACTGGGAGAGCATAAAGGAGCTGAGGGAGAAGCACTCCTCCAGCTACAGATAGTCTGGCTGACGGACTGAGGGAGTGGCGCACACGGTAGGCAGCGCCTATTTTTGCATTGACAGCATGACAAACCACGTTGACATGGGCTGAAAAATCAAGAGAAGGATCGAGTGTAACTCTGAGGTATTTGAAGGAGGACATGTTAGTGACAGAGGTTCTGTCCCTGCAGTGAACCAGGAGCTTTGGAGCCATGGAGGGCAGTTTTTTTGAGGAGCCAAAAAGCATGGCCCGTGTTTTATGTTTAGAATTTGATGGTTGTTTGAGAGCCACAATTGAAGGGATTGAAAGTCATGTGAGAGTCTGAAGTTGATGTCATCAATTGATTTAGACACAGAATAAAGAACCAGGTCATCAGCGTACATGAGTATGCTACTGTGGTGAGAAGGGTTAGGAATATCATTAAGGAATAAGGAAAAGAGGAGAGGGCTGAGTATGGTCCCCTGTGGAACACCATGGGTGACAGGTTTGGGGGAGGATAGAGCCTTATGGAAAGCTACAGCCTGAGTGTGGTTGTCCAGGTAACTGCGGAACCAGGAAAGAGTAGAGTCAGTGGCTCCAAATGTTTGAAGCTTCATCAGCATAAGTGGGTAATGAAACATGTCAAATGTTTTAGACAGGTCAATGAAAACAGCTCCTGTGAGGAGGCCCTTATCCATATTACCTCTGACATCACAGGTAAGTTGGGTCGGAGCAGTGGTGGTACTTTGCCCAGCCCTAAAGCCATGTTGGCAAGGAGATTGAAGATTGAACTTGGTAAGGTGCTGAGAGCTATCTATGGACTACTTTCTCAAGAAGTTTGCTGAGAGAGGGGAGAAGAGAGATGGGACGGTAGTTGGACATTAGTTTATCATCACACTTTTTAAAAATAGGGATTGTTCTGGCTGTTTTCCAGACAAGTGGACTGAGGAAGTACTGATAGAAAGGTTAAAAAGTCTGGTGACGGGCTTGGCAAGCCAGGTCGCAAACTGTCTAAGTATTCTAGGATGAATTCCATCAGGACCCGGGCCACCGCGAGCTGGTAAGGTTTTGAGAAGTTTTAGTACTTCTTGGTGTGTGGTTGGATCCAGCACCAGGGTGGAGGGAGTGGGGTCTTGGAAGAAGCAGCAAGCCAGTCATCTTGGATCCTAGCGGGTGCTGGAGAAGATGGCGAGGAAAAGAGGGAGTTAAAAGCACTGGCAATAGTGAGCGAATTGTTTCAGTGTGTACCCTGTATATACAAATCTGCAGGTGTCTGAGGCTTGTCATTGGCAAGAATTTCCTTGATTTGGGACCAGTACCTTTTAGGGTTGGAGGCAGAGGACATAAGGAGATTCCTATAGCAAGAACTTTTAGCCAGGCGTAATTCCTTTTTGCAGTTGTTCCATGAGGCTCTATAGGCTTCAAAGTCAGTATGTAGATGAGAGACCTTCCACGCAGACCACAGTAGTTGAAGAAGGGGGCACGAAAACCATTTGGTAACCTTTCCTTTCACCTTACGCATGGTGACAGGGATGTGTTTGTTTTGCAATGAGAGTAGAACAGAGTTGAAATATCCAGTTGCAAAGTTAATGTCCTCAATAAAGTAGAGAGGAGACCAGTCAACTAGAGCAAGATCTTGAGTGAAGGCATCCACATTAAGGTGGGAGAGGTTGGAGAAGGTAACAACTTTAGAGAGGAAGGAGGGGGTGGAGGTGTCCCATACACAATAAACTGGATAGTGATCACTAATGGTGTCAGGGAGTACTCCTGCCGAGGTGATATATTCCTTCCTATTTGTTAGGATCCAGTGGAGTAGGATGGCACAGGCACCCCCCGGGAGATCCTGGTGGGTTCCTGAATAAGATGAGAGAGGTTGGCCTTGCTAACGAGGGAGGATAGTTGGGAGGAGCTATGTCCTGCCCAGTCTATGTTGAAATCACCAAGACAGATAATGTCACTTTTACCTGTAACTGATAACAAATATTCAATGAATTCAGTAAGCTCCAGCTTGGAGTTCATGGGAGAAATATATATACAGAAAATATGGATTTACTCCCCCAAGCAGAAAGAGGGAATGAAGGACCTCGCAGTTGGACAGCAGGGGGTCATGCATTAAGGTGATGTTCAGATGAGATTTGTAGTAGAGCGCCAGGCCTCCACCTCTTTTTGCCCCAGTGCCATCTGCCCAAAGCATTTTGTAGCCTTGAAAGGAGCACTGGGAATCAGTAGCTGAGAGCTTAAGTCATGTTTCAGAGATGGCTAAGATATCTGGGCTGTTTACACTGATCCATGCCTGTAGGTCAGGGAGACTGGCAAGAAGGCTCCTAGTGTTTATGTGAGCAAAGGTGAGTCCATTAGATTGTGGCAGGCAGAGCACCAGGGGAGTCTGTGTATGATAAGATGCCTGAGGAGGACCAGAATTAGCCTCAACATCCCCCGCAAGCATAAGGGAGAGGATAAATAACCAGAGCGAGACAATAATGTAAGCCCTTGCTGAACCACCAGAGGATATTTTAAACCTAAAGTGGATGTATCTAACTAGTAAGCTAAGGTGCTTGACGATAAGCCCTGATGGAGGAAAAAGAGTAGGAGAGGCATTAGCTAGTAGGTTGGAGAAACAAATGTTACCAGGAGAGCATTCATTGGAGGGAGTAATGATCATGACTGGGCAGGTGAGAGCTGAGAGTGTCAGTAGCATAATAGCACCAGAGAAAAAGATTAGCAAAGCTGTGGAAGCCATGAGGTCAAAAGGAGTATGCAAGGGGAACCAAGGAAAAAGAGTGAGGACACCCAGAAAAAGGGGGAGAGCACAGGTATAAAGTATAGAGATGGGTGGGTGCAGGAAGACAGTATCCACCAGGAAAGACAGCAACATAAAAGAAAACACTAAAGACTGTAGATAGGCAAACTCTTGTGGCAAGTGACTATAAAGAGCAGATAGGAAACAAGGGTGTTAGAAAAAAACGCGAGGCAGTCGCACATATCGTGAGGATTCCACACTATAAAACTAACACCAGTAAGGGTGGGAGGGTATTGGGGGTGGTCGGGGAGCAGTGGCACAGCGACTGCAGGGTAGGACACTGCTGGAACAGTTCTCTTTTTCTGTGGAGCGTGGCCAACTCCGTACCTGTATAGCGATTTGAGGGGTGGAGGAGGGGGGAGAGCCTCTGTAAGCGGTGCCTCTTGTGCTGGAGACCAGTGGGAGCTCTCTTGAGAAATACAAAGGTAGGACAATTTATATCGCATCAGTTGCAGTGCGTCATATGTTAATCTGAATTTCACAATGCAGAAGTAGAGTAAAGGGTCCTAACTGATGAAGTACAGCTAAACAACAAAGTAATCTATTTCCTAAATAAGTAGGCTCACTCTATAAGATTAAAACTTTACTTAAGGGTGGCTTCTTAAGGTGCAAATAACACAATGCTTAATTGAATGTAACGCTAGTAGTCCATTAAGGTAACTGGGCAAAAAGGTACCTAAACAACCTTAAATAGTACAGAAGCAATAGTAGTCCATTAAGGTGACTGGGCAAAAAGGTTCCTAAACAGCCTTAAATAGTTCAGAAGTAAGAAATAAAAAACTGTCTTCACTGTTGAGGTGACAATAAAATATGAGATGATTTGAAATCCAAATGGCGCTAAAACGCAACTGCTGGAACAGTTCTCTTTGTCCATGGAGTGTGGCCGATTCCATACCTGTATAGTGATTCGGAGGGTGGGGGGAGAGCCTGTGCAAGTGCTGCCCTCCCGACCTGGAGACCAGTGGGAGCTCTGTATAGCGATTCGGGGGAGAGCCTCTGCAAGCAGTGCCCTCTCGACCTGGAGACCAGCGGGAGCTTGCTGGAACAGTTCTCTTTGTCCATGGAGAGCGGCCAACTCTGTACCTGTATAGCGATTCGAGGGGTGGTGGGGGAGCCTCTGCAAGTGGTGCCCTCTCGACCTGGAGACCGGCTGGAGTCTTTCTTCATATGTCTTTTGATGCAGAACCTGCATCATTTTGGTTGCCCTCCTCTGGACAGCCTCCACCCTGTCTATGTCTTTGCAGAGATGGGGTCTCCAGAACTGTACACAGTACTCCAGAAGTGGTCTTACCAACTGTCTTTACAGAAGGCCACCAATTTCTTGCTTTCTACTGGTGATGTCTCTCCCTATGCATCCCAGTATCCCCCCAGCCCTCCTTACTGCCTTCTCACATTACTGGCCCACCTTTAGGTTGTCTGATATGACTACCCTCAGGTCCTTTTCAATGTTTGTTGTTGTTGTCAGTATCTCATCCCCCATTGTGTACTCTTCCCCTGGGTTTTTGTTTCCCAGGTGCATTACTTTGCACTTTTTTTGCATTGAATCTAAACTGCCATACATTTGACTATTCCTCCAACCTTGCCAAGTCCATTTTCATCTTTTCCACCCCACCTTGTGTATCAACCCTGTTGCAGATCTTTGTGTCATCTGCAAAGAGACATACTTTTCCTTTCAGTCCCACTGCAATGTCATTTATAAAGACATTAAAAAGAACTGGCCCCAGTACTGAACCCTGCAGTACCCCACTAGTAACCCTCTTTTCTTCACTGTGGACTCCATTTACTATTACCCGCTGTGTCCTGTTGTCCAGCCAGTGTTTTACCCAGGCTACCAGCCTAGGACCCACTCCCAGGCTGGCTAATTTGTTTATTAATCTTTTGTGTGGGACTGTGTCAAATGCCTTGCTAAAGTCTGGGTAGGCCATGTCCACAGCCCCTTCCTGGTCTATTGCTTTGGTCACCCAGTCAAAGAAATCAATTAGATTTGTCTGACATGACCTTCCCACTATGAATCCATGCTGCCTTGGGTCTTGTGCCCCACCGGCCTCTAGGTACTCAACAATTCTTTCCTTCAGAAGTGAGTCCATCATTTTCCCTACCACTGAGGTCAAACTGACAGGTCTGTAGTTTCCTGCCTCTGTCTTGCTCCCACATTTGTGAAGGGGAATCATATCTGCCTTCCTCCAATCCTCAGGTACCAACCTATCCTCCCATGATTTATTAAAAAGGGTAGTCAGTGGTGTTACTAGTTCTTCCCTTAGTTCTTTTAAAATTATGGGGTGAATCCCATCAGGCCCCACTGCTTTATCCACCTTCAGTTTTAAGAGTTCTTTCATAACCCTTTCTTCTGTGAAAGGACTAATATGAATTCCCCTATCCAGAGTGCTTCTATTGACTGGATTAGGTATTTCACCCTGCTTTTCCATTGTGAATACTGAGCAGAAGTATTCGTTCAGTATCCCTGCTTTTTCACTGTCACTCTCTGCCTAACCACCTTCCTCTTTGTTCAGCCTCAGTATTCCTGCCTTAGTCTTTCTTTGCTCCCTAATGTAAAAGGTTTTATCCCCCTTCTCAACCGAGTTGGCTATCTTTTCCTTGGTTTGGGCCTTTACTATTCTGACTGCCTTAGCCGCTTCCTTCTGCTTTAACTGGTACAGTTCTCTGTCCTGCTCCTTCTGTGTTTTCTTATACTTCTTGAATGCTATCTTTTTTCCCTTACCTTCCCCGCTACTTCTTTTGAGAACCATAGTGTTTTTTTTTTTATTTTGATTTGTTTATTTGCTTCACACAGAGACTTGTTGCCTCTGTGATGGTGGTTTTGATGTTTCCCCATTGTTGCTTCACCCCACCTTCTTGCCTGTTTGCTAGTGCTTTTCTGAGGCACTCTCCCATTTTGACAAAATCAGCCCTCCTGAAGTCCAGTACCTTTACTTTTGTGTGGCTTGACTCTACAGCTAAGTTTATTGTGAACCACACTGTTTGGTGGTCGCTTGATCCAAGATGGCTACTCACTCCAAGATCAGAGATCCTCTCTCCATCCCCATTTGAGAGTACCAGGTCTAAGATTGCTCTCTCCCGAGTGGGTTCCAAAACTGGCTGTCTGAGGCATGCCCCGTAGGGCATTGAGAATAGCCCTGCTCTTGGATGTGGCTGCAGCAAAGGTGCTACAGTCAACATCTGGCATATTCAGGTCCGCCATCAGCAATATCTCCCCTTTCTCTGCCATCCCAAGGATGCCTTCTATGATTTCCTTGTCTATTTCCTCCCTCTGAGATGGGGGGTCTGTATACAACCCCAGTGCAGACTGTGGAGCCATTTCCAGTCTCCAGGGTGATTCACAGTGCCTCCTCTCCTCCCTGTTTACCCTTTAGTTCTGTTGCTTTTATCCCTTCCCTTACATAGAGAGCTACTCCTCCCCCTCCTCCTCTTCTTCCCTCCCTGTCCCTCCTGAAGATTGTGTAACCTGGTATGTTGACATCCCAGTCATGGTTCTCTGTGTACCATGTTTCTGTGACTGCCACAATATCCAGGCATCCCTCTCCCATCAAGGCCACCATTTCATGGAGCTTTTTACCTAGACTATGGGCATTGGTACTTATTATCCTCCATTTTTTTATGGCTTTATTTCTTTTTGCCCCAACCCTGTCCCAACTGCCTTTGTCTTTTTCTCCATTTACCCCAGCCCTTCTCTTTATCAACTGCTCTATTTTGGTGTTTACCTCACTAATTACCCTGATTTTTGAGGGGGGGCTAGGATTTCCCTTCTTCTCTTCAGTGCCTTCCCCCTTGGCTAGTTGTAATGCTTGCCACTGAAGTATTTAAACCTATCATGTAGGATCCTGGTTCCCCTCCAGGATATATGCAGACCATCGTGCCTGTATAGGCAGGTTCAATTTTTTTTTTCTTTTTCCCATAAAGTTTTTATCAACTCTGCTGGCAGGATTATTTTAATTTTGTAGAATCTGGAGGATCAGGAAATATCTGTAGACTTTCCCCTTAGAAGGATACTAAGAATATTTCATAGAATAGACAGATTGTGTCTCCCTATAATATAGATAGGATATATTGTTATTTATTTTAGTACTGTGTTTATTTTTTATACTGTGCAGAAATAAGATTTAATGACATTGACTGCCATTACATATCATGACTTGAAGTATATGTATATAATCATTATACCAATTTAAATCCAATTCTGTATTTAATCAAAATGTGGAATGTGTAGGACATCATGCCATGCTCGGTGCTATATGCATGTCTGCATGGTATTATTGTGTGATAATTTAGAAAATGTTTTTATTTCTAATAAAAAGATTAACTACAAATAACATTTTTATTCTCTTCTGGACAGGTGGGCAGCTGTTCAGCCCTGTCCCTACCTCTCATGACCAGCTACTGCCTGTGAAGACCCTGGGGGCTAAAATCCCCTTTGGATCCCCCAACCACGCTGAGACCAGAGGACGGAGGACAATCCATAAGTGCACTAGAGACTAAGAAGTGGTGCAGGCTAAGGGAGAGTAGGCATTGCTTCATTAAGGCCACCTGCCTCCCAATTTCTGTTTTTATCCCTAGTCCCTATTTGCTACAGTGGAACACAACTGCACGCACATGGAGGTGCACACACAAGCACAGTGTGGAGCTGCAGCCTCACCCATTGAAACCTTGGCTCCTGTACTACCCCAGGGCCTCCACCTAGTGCCAGTAAAAAGGCCAAGGTGCTTGGTCATCCCTCCCCTGGAGAGGACAGCTGTCCCTAGGATGTTCAACTCTCTCCCCTCTGGCCAACCCCGGCCACCTGAGGTCGTTCACAAACCCAGGTCACCAGCATGGTAGCAGGTGAAATGAAGGTACCTCAGTCCTGCGTGCCACTAGGCCACACTTAGTTCAATAGATTTTATAACATGGGTGTACTGAGGGAGATGTTTAATTGGTCAGGAAGCTCCAACTGTCCATTGATTAAATGCCTGTACTGGCACAGATAGGGTGAAGGAACTCTGTGTAGTATCCGTGAACCTGTCAGATCCTATTATCTCGCCAGAACGGGAACAGTAAGTGGCAACCATTTAAAACCACACATGCAAAATCACAACACAGTAAGGCCAAGGATAAGAAAAACATGTGAAAGGTACAGCATGGGCTGTAAATATATTTTGGAGGATTGGTTGAGTACAAACAATATGACTATTAATTACAGAGAGCTCTCCCCAGGTAACTACTGTTTACCACTGTTTCATATGAGCTACTGTTCAGAAGTTTATTTCTCTGAGAATGACAGAGCTACTGCTTTAGCTGTATTATTTACATACCCATAATGTAGTGCTTGCAGGTCATGGAAGTATTGTATTATCATTCATGGTAAAAAGCAAGTAAAACAGATGTTCTAACATGTTAGGAAAGGAGCTCTGTGACTTTGCTCTCCTGTGTTTCTATCTTCTCTGGCTCCTTTTCGAATTCCATGCTCAACACCCCTGCTTCTATTCTCTTCTATTCTACTGCTGCCCTGTAGTAATCCTGCCCATTACAAGCTATGTGATCCAACCGCCGGTGCTTCCCATTTATTATTATGTACTTGCTAATCTGCTGAACTGCAATGTCCTATTGTCTATTACATACTGAGCAAGCTGACTGCCAGTACTTACCAATATGATGAACCGCAATGCTCCACTTTGAATAAGATTTCTATTGTATATATTTTTTCTCCTTTTGAGTTTTTTCCACATGTGTTTTCTTTGTATTTATTATTTATTGTCGTTATTGCATATACGTTGTACATACTACTTGTTTCAGGACCTCCTTGCAAAAAGCCTGCTCAATGGAGTATTTTCCTGCAAATAAACTTGAATTGAATTGTGTTTTGAACACTACAAATGTATGTCACTATGTTATAAATAAACAACACTCTACTCATACACTCCAGGAAGTATGTAAATATGCTAGGAAGAATGTTACACAGTTATTCTGGCATCGATTAGAAATAGAACAAATTCCCCACAGAATTGTACAGTCCACAGCAACCTTGCCACTGCACGGTTGTATTTTCCACATGTTGTGTTTCACTTAGTTTAACATACTAACATACTAACATACTATTTGCCAGCAGATTAGGCCTTATGGTCTATCAAGTCTGCTCGAACCTAGATCCTTAGTTGGGTGCCGAGACCCTCCCATCCCTTGTGCTCCAGAAACCCCTATCATCCATCCCCACCCCCCCGGGACAGGCCATCATCTGATACATCCACTTTCTGTGTCTGTCCCACCCTCTCTTAAAGCTCTCCACTGTGGATCTCTGAACCGACATGTAATCATTAGCAGTAATGTGTCTACAATGCTTTTACACTTTTGTTTTTTACTTACCTTTGTGCAAATCTACAGTACATACATCTTGGTTGAGTACAAAGAATATGATTATTAATTACAAAGAGATCTCCCCCGATGACTACTGTGTACCACTTTTTCATATGAGCTCCTGTTCAGAAGTTTATTTCTCAGAGAATGACAGAGTTACTGCATAACCCATATTATTTACATACCCATAATGCAGTGCTTGCAACTCATGGAAGTAATTTATTCTCATAGATACTAAAAAGCAAGTAAAACAGATGTTCTAGCATGTTTTAATGATTACTTTAGGAAAGGAGCTGTGTTACTTTGTTCTCCTGTGTTTTGAACAGTAAAAAGGAGCATTAAAGTATTTATGCAATTACAGTATCAATAAACAACACTCTGTTCATATACTCCAGGAAGCAAGTGAATATGGAACTACTTGTTTAGATGGAAGGATAAACAACAAAAATTGTATTTTCCAGCCTTAAAATCACCCTTTCTGAGAATTATTTGTGTCCTTCATGCAACCAATGTTTTAAGCACAATATCCACTTTAGGGTGTTGGGTTATAGGCATATAATTACTGGTGACCCTATTACTGGATTATAAGCACTATCTACTGTAATGCCATAATTACTGGATTTTGGGTTATTATGACTCAAATGTCATAATAACCCAAAATCCGGTTGTTATGGTGTTTTTCTCTAACTGCCTTTCAGTCCCACTCCTTGTGCTACCTACACTGCCATAAACATGGAGGCTCCATCATCGCTTAGCGATGAGCCACTGTACAAGACTCTCAAATCTCTCTCTTTAATATTATTTATCAAAATATTTGTCTGGTTGATCCTGCTATTTACCATTTTAAACTTTTATCTGGTTGATCTGCAGCTCATCAGCTTCAGGACTTCAAGCAGGAGCGCACCATGGCTGGCTGTCTTTAGTGCTACTTAAGCATAAGCTGATCTCACTTCCATACTGTAAGTAAAAAATAAATCACACCCGATTTTTGGGGAGACAGAGAGTGTGTGTGTGTGTGTGTTTGTGTGTGTTTCTGTCAGATACACTGTGTAAGAGACACATAAGTGTAAGAGTGTTAGCAGTGTCAGTGGCTCAGTAGGTAGCACACTCACCTCTGAGGCCCGGAGATCAGAGGGCTGTGGGTTCAGTTCCCACATCTGGCACTTGGGTTAATATCCCAGTACTGACACTGTAATGCAGCATGAGAGGGGTGCTGCATTTCTGAAGTGCCATCTTTCGGATGAGACATTAAACCGAGGTCCCATCTGCCTGGATTGGTGGTAGTTCAGGTGGATGTTAAAGATCCCATGGAACTTATCGAAAAGAGTAGGGGAATTTCCCCGGTGTCCTGGCCAAATTTCCCTCATTCACTAAAAATACCACCAACAGCTTAATCTGGTTCAAGGTCAGTTGGCATTCATCTGTATCCCCCTCCCCGGTCGTGCCTGAAAAATAGGCAGGATTTGTCTAGTGCACTTACCTGGTCAACAAAAGCTAAATAAAAAAAAAAAAAAATAAGAGGCAACAACAGTCAGAGTAGTTCAAGTCCCTGCACCAGCAATCATAAAAAATAAAGTATAGGCAAGTGTGTTTTTATGGTTTTGTTTTACACACCCTTGGTGAGTAATGATCACATAAACCTTGCGTTATGGGTCATCACACACCTCAGGTGTGTAAATAAAACCCATAACATACACTTGCCTGTCCATTTATCTCTATTTAATCCATGCCTGGGGTGCTGTGAGGATAGTTGGCCTGTGGACTCATGCCTCACAACGCACCCTAGGCATGATTACATGCATATTACCTCACACCCTGTCATGGGTTATTGCTAACTTAACACAATAGATTTTAACATATTCCATGCCAATAAAATACTGTACCAGTACTGACTGAAATGGAAATAATGTAACAATGCTTTGTTTCTTATAAAAATGTGTGCTACACATGGTTTTCATTGTCTGTTATTGTTTTCTATCTAACTCCCTCAAACAGTGTCCTGAAATATGGACTGTTTTTTGTCTTCAAGATTAAAATGGAATTAAATTTCAATGAAAGATCCTACTTTTTATCTTACTAAACTAATTGATTTTTATTTCTATTCATTTTAAATCAAATATTTAAATACCATTTTATGTGCAATAAGATGGGTGTGCCATTATAATGATATAATCATACTTCTTGGGTACATTTATCAGCACTCAGCTGCACCTTCTGCCGAACAGTGCATCTGAGGCATGCAATTATATCACCATAATGCACACCCTGTTATGTCGTTCTGCTTACATAACAGCACATGCAAGGTCTGTATCATTATGACTGTTTCAAGAATATGAAAAAATAAAATTAAGCAAGGAATAAAGCAAAACAAAATAGGGATACTGTAAACAGTAAGACATGACAGGGTGTGCATTATGATGATTTATTACCCTTATGACTGTTTTATGAATGTTATAATAACCCACTCCAGGTGTGGCGTCAATGCTATTGTAACCTCACTGCCTGGGTAGTTGAAGACCCTTGGCTGTGCCTCAGGTCTCACAACCCTCTTGGGTTGTTTGGTTATTACAATACTATCACACACATGAGTCTGGATTATTCCTACACACTTCAGATGCATTAAATGAACCTGAGAAGTGCAATTATATCACCATAATGGCTTACCCTGGAGTATCTGTCTAATTGCAACTAGGAAATGGCTTTTATATGTCTGAGTTAAGAATAAAATAAGAAACCATTTTGAAAATATAAAAATTAAGAACATTTATTGAAATATGCCTGCATTGTTAATTTAAAGAGAAAAACAGTCCATTCTCTGGTAAGTGAGGGGTAGGTGCCACAATAAAAGGCAATGAAAACCACATGTGGCACACATTTTTAATAAAAAAAGTTACTTATTTTGCATTTCAAATCAGCATAGGTGTTTTTAAGTGGAAATGTGTTCTAATGTAATGGGAAGGGGAAACTGTTTAACCAGGAAAGGCACGATAAGTTGGAGCTTGTTTCCAGGTGCGACCTGGGAGCACAAGGAAGTTAAGTTACTTGCTCATTGTCATGGAAATGTATTCTAAACTGCTGAAACTTCTAGGCTGTTTGGGGGAGAGGGCCCAGTGTTAGAATTACAGGGGGCTTGCCAGCATACTGCTCAAACTCATGCCTTATAAATCAGTGACAAGTCTTAAAAAAAATCAGGGACAAAGACCCAAAATCAGGGACACATTTTAAAAACTGGTAATAGTTTAACATAAAGGTGACATAATAAAGGGATTAGTGTAACTTAAATGTATGACATTATTTTGTGTTTAAAATCCCCATTGCTCACTCACAAAAACACAAACTTTATGAGGGACAAAGGTAAATTTTGAGGCAAAATCAGGGACGTCCCTGAAAATCAGGGACAGGTGAGAGGTATGCTTGCCAGAACTTGGCCCCCCAGTAGCTCTGAAGTGAGCCCCGTTAGCTCACACATCACTGCCACTGATTTATAATGGGAAGGGGGCTCAATTTAAAGATATGACTCTTATGGGTACCCCCTAGCTCCCAAAGCTCATAAAGTGTAATTCCAACACTGGAAGTGGTAGACTTCTCCTGACAAAATACATGCAATGTAACTTTGTTTTCCCACATTTCTCTTCATTCCTTGTATTACTGCCTCCATAACTTACCTGGTTTCTTTTTCCTCCATCTTTCCTTGGATTCAATAGATGGAATATTTACCATAGAATACAGGAATTCAAAATTCTGCACAGTTGCCCTGGTACACTGGTAGAATGCTCAGCTCCCAGCACACACACACACACATATATACAACAAAGGTGTGGCTGCATGTGAAGCCAGAGCTTCAACTTTATCTTTAGCAAGGCAATCGGCCGAAAATTCTCTGGTAAGCAGCTAAAGTTAGGAAGAGGTTTTTTTCAGGGTCAGCAAATAATAATGTAAAAAAAGTTGCTTACTGTAACAAGATTTTTGAGAATCTCCACATTTGGACCACATCTTTGGATCTATAAGCCGCTGGCATCAGAACCACTCAAAAACTTTTACAAGCCAAGGGCCACCCACGATGACATACATCATCACACCACCTATATAACATGGGCAACATCTCATCTCCTTAGTCCCCCATCAGAGACAAGTTTGGAGGATATACAGCCAGCAGAAACAGGGAGCCCAAAGTCAGAGCTAGGCACATGGGAACCAGAACATGGCCAATAGGTGATATCAAAGCACCACATGTAAGACAGGAGTCAGAACTGTCAGCAACTATATGATCCCCGAGATAAGCTAAGCAGGGCGAAGGATGGGTCACTGTGATACAAAGGAGTAGATCTCTTGATAACCTACTGTTATGGTAGGTAATTGTTCTATTTAAATTGAGGATATCACTTCCATTGGTGTGTTCTGTTGGAATTATCCCAAGGATTATAAATGGTACCATGGGAAGAGGACAGTGTCAGTTATGACATCAGGACACAAGACCTTCAAGTACAGCAAGGCTAAGCCGAGCATGTCTATGAGAGTCAATGTCCAGACTGTAATGTTTAGTAAAAGTGCGAACAGTTCTCCATACAGAGGCAGCACATACAGTATGTCAGCTGCACTGCCACTGCAAAAGCATGCCACAGAGGTGGCCATGCCAGATGTTTTATAACCACGAACAGTACCATGAAGCTCCATACCATGCTGCCTGTAGCAAAAGATACTACAGTTAGCCAACCATTTGGAAAGTCACTGTTTAGATACAGGTAGAGCACTGCTTATTGGAGGTGAAGGAAACAAAAAGCTGAGAGGGCTTTCTGCAGCCCTTGGTATGATCAAAGCAGATATGACAGACAACAGCAATGATCAAGGAGTGGAGAGCAGGAAAAAGAGGGTCTCCTGTTGCCACATAAATGGAGCCCTCCCCCCCCTGCACCACCAAAACTTGTCCCAAGGAGTGGAACTAGTCAGCTGAGTCAGGGCTCCAGGTGGAGCCAATCAGAAGTGAAGCCATGCCTTCTTCCCCCTCAGTAGCCACTCCAGCATGTCAACTGGAGGAACAAGGAAGGATAGGTGATTTAAAATCCTGCAGCGGATCGCCCACACAGAAAACAGTGGTGATCTAGGAGTAGAGAACAGGACAGAGAGGGTCTCCTGTTGCCAGATAAATGAAGCTCTCTCTCCTCTGCACCAGTGAAATTTGTCCCATGGAGTGGAGATAGGTGGCTGAGTCAGGGATCCAGGCAGAGCCAACCGGAAGTGAAGCCACACCCCCTGCCCCTTCAGCAGCCAGTCCAGTACACCAAATAGAGGAACAATGAGGCAGAGGGGAATTAAAACCTTACAGCGGATGGCCCACACAGACAACAGTGGTGACTGAGGAGCAGAGAGCAGGGAAGAGAGAGTCTCCTGTTCCCAGGTAAAAAGAGCCCTTCCTCCTCCACCACCAAAGCTCTTCCCATGGAGCAGAGCTAGACAGCTGACTCAGGGCTTCAGGTGAAGCCAATCAGAAGTGAAGCCACACACCCTGCCCTCTTAGTAGCCAGTCCAGTGCACCAAATCCACTTCCTGCTGCTTCATAAGGAAAAGGCCAGCAAGCAGCCCCCAACACTGTGGCCTCCTGCACTAAGGACCCCTGAGACAAGGACAGCACAGTGGAGTCTGACTACTGAAGTCAGCCCAACAAGGTAGCCAGCGGCCAGACACTCTGCAGCTCATCAAGCTGGCAGGGGAGCAATGAAGGAGAAAGACAGGAGGAAGCAGGACATTGGGATGATTTACCCTACACCAGAGGTAAGCTTCCTCCTGTAACTGCACACGCATTGCAAGTCAGCGAGGAGGGTCAGGGACACGCATAAGAAGGGTATAGGTAGGAGTAAGGAGCAAAAAAAAGGGGGGGAGTGGTGATTTAAGGTCTAGCAGTAGTTAGGGTATAGGCAGGGCCCCGAGTTTTCTGTGGCACTTTGGAGCAAAGTTCTGCAGCACAATCCAAATTTGCTGCAGAACTTCTGTGGCAGTGGATGGTTATTTCTGTGGCACAAAACTGTGCACTATTCCCTTACTTTTATACTCTGTTGTTTTTTTTCTTCATCTTTGACTTTTTCTTTGTAGAATCAAGTGCGTATATTGTACATAATGGCATGAGCCCAAAGGACTAGTGGTTTAAAAAAAGATAATAAACAAAAAAAATCAAACCTCTGCATAAATATGTATGGTTATGGAATGTTTTATCACAATTGTGTATGCTGTGAAAAGTTTTTAATTGTTTGTTATTTTGGGGGTGTCATGTGATGTACTAATTATACACTATGGGCCAGATATTCAAACTGCGCCATTCTGTGGCACAAGCCCTTGTGCTGCTCAAAAAAGTTGCGCAAGGGTGTGGCCAGGGCGATATTCAATGGAGTTGCGCTATTGAGCAACTTCTTTGAATATTGCCCCCTGGCCACAGCCACCGTGCATGGTGCAGTGGAACTTGCGCCACCGCAAGTGGTCAGAGTGGAGCATTCAGATGCGGTGGCGCAAGTTCCATTGTGCCACGCGCGAACCTGCGATATTCAAAAGTTGACATGAAAATGGGGCCATAATTTATGCAAGGCACTGGGGGGCCATTTGCATCTAATTATGGCCCCATTTACATGCCGTTAGCATGCAGGTGCACCAAACCCCGATGACTTGTGCCTGGCGCCCTGCCAGGCAACAGCTATCGGGGAGCGATGCCTCCTGCAGCCCGATCGCGGGCATAACCGAAACGGCCTGATCACAGGTATAATAGTGTCCCCATTAGCCCAATTGGGAAGAGCGTTCTATTTCCCCGTTAGCGCATCGCGTGCATAACGTTATGCCCCCATTAGCCCGATCATGGGCAGAACGTTATCCCCCCTTTAGCCCAATCGTGGGCAGAATGTTATGCCCTCCCCCAAGCAGCCCGATAGCGGGCATCAGATGTCCCCTCCCCCCAAAGTCCAATATCCCTGGTGGTCCTGAGGACCGCGAAGCCCGATCGCGGGCATAACGTCAAACTCACCCCCCCAAAGTCCAATATCCCTGGTGATCTAGTGGCCCTCCACCCCACCCACCCACAGAACCCCACCACCCCACTCCCCCATCAGTCAGCGGGCGGCAGGTGGGTGGGGTGCTGCCCATTGGTCCAGAGCAATAGCCAATGGGTGTGCAGCCCATACCATACAAGGCAGTCCAGATATGTGAATGAATGAATTATATAGTAATATAGTGATTTCTGGGCAGAGACACAGTAAGAATTATGAGCTCCCAGTCCACTTAATTACATATTCATGAGAACACTTCATGTAATAAAGTGTAGTTCTCTTTAAACAGACCAAAGTGCATGTGCAGTACAATACATGCAAGTGCAAATAGCGCTACTGTGCAAAATGTTATTATAGCAGTTGAATAATAAAAAAAAATGTTGAACAGAGCTCTGATCACTCATCAATTTAGCCATGTGATTAACATTTTGTTTAAGTTTTAAAAGAGGCCAACACACATCATTGGGTACTGAAAGTAGCTATTACATGAAAAAGGGATAGAGGCAATGTGGAAGGGACAAGCTGCAAAAGGAATTACAGATTCAAATAATCATCTTCACTTACATTCCAGACAACCCCAAAGAATTATAGGCACAATGTTAGCTCTACAAAACCAGTGTAGACTACAATGAAAAATGATCACAAGGGCAACGTAGCTAGGTCACAGTACCTCGGTGGTAAATGAAAATCAAGCACACACTCCAAACCTGCTTTCTCCCATGGGCTCGTTTAAGGGTATAATGGGAAACCAGTTAGGAGCATGCCCCTGATTGTATTTTACCACCAGGATATTTTGCACTTATGATTATTTTTCATAAGTAGAGATAGGCAAACCTTTTTCTTATTTTCTCATTTGAATTTGAACTGTTCTAAAAGCCAAGAGGGGAAAGGCTCTGAAAGTTTCTCTTGTAAAATAATTAAACAGAACGCACACTCCATGAAGAGCTGGCAAAGAATGGGGTGCACACTTAAAAGCTATGGTCCAAAATCTCAATTTATTATTTTCATACTCAGATGCCAAATACAGTACTCGTTTATAAAAAAAAACCAAAAAAACATTTTATTCATTTTACCTTTGCTAGTGGATGGTAACAGTTTGCTTGCAGGTTTTGCTGGTCTTGATCAGAATTTGCGTGTCCTGGGGTCTGATGGTCCTCATCATTTGGGACTCCTGGGCAGGACCTGTCAACGTGTTTCAACCAACTCACCCCCCATTAGCAAAAAAAATAAACTTGTTTGTGCAGAGCAGATTAAAAAATGACAGGATGGCTCGAATCCGCTCCCAGTGCAAAATTAAGAGAAAATGTCCCCTTCTTGCTGGCATCCTCCCTGCTAGAGACACATTAGTGCTAATACTGTCTGGCTAATTTTTTTTACAAAAACAAATAAGTCCTCCTGGCCAGAGACATGCTACAAGGGAGTCCCAACACAAAAAGTATGTATAGGCCGGTCTCAGCATGGGGAGGGGAGTGGAGCAGAACGGGTTTCGGAGAGTACTACAAAACAGCAGCACCGGTCTTTATTATTATTATTTATTTATTATTTGCCTTCTCACTACATAAAATGTGAGCACACTGGCCCAGAACAGAGAAATTAATATTTATAAATGCAGAAGAGCTAATAACAATGGGCCCAGCTTTTATATATGTATTATTTTAATGAAAGGGGTTTAAACAAACCATCTGCACAGGTTACTATGGCAATGAATCATTGTGGGGATTGTGTTGTGGGTACAAGCCCAGGATGGACTTCCATATATTAGGAGCACACACATACCCTCTCCTTCCCAGTTCACCCATACCACCCAATGCCGGATACCCAGTTCACTACACTCCATATCTGGCTGCAGTTCTTCCTCTCCAATGGCCTTTATACCCTACTCAATCCCAGTCCACCTTCACAATTAGTTTTCCCATGCCTGGTTCACACACCTCTTCACATAATGCATTTTTTAATACCTAGTTCAAACTTTCTCCATAATCTCATGTCCAGGTCAAATAACCATTTACCCTATTGACATTTACTATGCCCAAGTCAACCCCCCCCACCAACTCATCAGCTGCCACCTAGTAACAGAACCCTAACCTGCCAGTTGGGATCTTGGTGCTGTAACTTGGCAACCTTACAATAAATAACTAAAACAAAAACACAAATCAATGCCCTTGAAGGAAAGAGGCCCCAAGAAGTACAGTACACTGACTTCAGAGAATGCTGAGCATGCCAAAACCATGTGAGTCTCTGATCAGTCCTCCTACCTGGTGCTCCAGCACACTTCAACACTGTCAGCAGTGCCCCAAAAAGCAACTCCCCGACAATGCTGAAAACCAAGAGGCTTCAGTAAAATAAATGGTTAAACTTGCAAACACTGAAGCACTATTATGGTAGCCAGAAATGCAGAGATAAAAAAGACAGAAATCCACTGGAACTGGAGTGGAAGAGCACCAGCATTACTGGCACAGTAAAGCATATACAGAATACAGAACTCTCTAAAAAAAACAGGCTAGTAGTTTAGGACAGCTAAAATAACAAGCATTTGTCAATGCCGAATGTTTGCTTGCTGGCATTGGCAGTGGTAGTGTAGAAGTTACAGAGCTGTGTAATAGGAATGGCAGTGAAGTACTGAACTGAAGCCAACCCCACCACCACCCTGCAGAGAGTGACAGGCGTCGAGGTGTGCCTTTGGGTCGTCAGGCATAATGGCTATGCCATTTCACCACACCCCACCCTGCAGACACTGACAAGTGTCATGGTGTGCCTTGGGGTCTTTGGCCCTTATGCACACCCCATTCCATCAGGAAATGCTGGCGAGATGGGTGCAGCATAGAGAATGGGGTGAACCTTGGGGCCGAAGAGTCCAAGGCATACCTCGATGCCTCTCACTGGCTGCAGGGTGTGGAATGGTATGAGCATTACAGGCAAGAATCCCAAGTCACACCCCTGATGCTTGTCATTCTCTACAGGGTTGGGGGTTATGGTTGGAAACCCTAATACCTCAGGCATTCGTTGGTATTATCACTCAGTTTGTTAGTCGAAAGCTGCTTATGCACAGCGAGTATGGCATTTAGCACTACAGGTGCAAAAACATTCCAAACAGGATGTAAAAAATGACAGCTGTACTGTTCATGGCGAGGTGTAAAAAATGGCAATGTTGCAAATCTGCAGTAAAAATATTAAAAAAACTGGAGAAGTCACGAGTGTGCATAGAAACTGTGGAACGCACAACCGTAATGTAATTAGTTTGGGGATTTTTACAGCAGATTGTCAACACAGGCATCTTGGGACCTCCAATCATGAACAGTGTCACTGTGATTTTCTTTATCTGTCCCAAACAATGATTTCCCACAGCGACCACGCATCTCTGTGCTGAAAGTGTGAAAACACATTTCTGCCATGTGAAAAATGACAGCTGTACTGTTCATAAGGAAGTGTGGAAAAATGGCACTGGTGAAAATCTGGACTGACAATATTACAAAGCCATGAACTTACGAGGGTGCGTGGAAGCTGCGCAATGCTCACTCATAACACAGTCACTTTATGGACTTTTGTCACCAAATTTTCAACATAGCCATTTTAAGACCTCTGCTCATGAACAGTGTAACTGTGATTTTCTTAATCTGTCCCAAACATTGCACCATTGTACGCTACATGTGCAAAAACACATTTTGGGGGACATGTGAAAAATGGCAGCTGTACTTTTTATAAGGAAGTGTAATAAAATGCCATTGTTGAAAATCTGGAGTGAAAATATTAAAAATTCGCAAACTTACGAGCGTGCGTAGGAACTGCTCAATGCATGCTCGTAAAACAGTCATTTTTAGGAATTTTGTCACCAAATTTTCAACATAGCCATTTTAAGACCTCTGCTCATGAACAGTGTCACTGTGATTTTCTTAATGTGTCCCATACATTGATTTCGCACACTGACTGCGCCATTGTGCGCTACATGGGCGGAAACATGTTTTGGGCAAGATGTGACAAATGACAGCTGTACTGCTCATAAGGAAGTGTAATAAAATGGCAATGTTGAAAATATTGAAAATTCACAAACTTACGACGTGGCAGGATACATGCAACACACGCTAGGTAAAACAGTCATTTTTAGGAATTTTTTCACCAAATTTTCAACATAGCCATTTTAAGACCTCTGCTCATGAACAGTGTCACTGCAATTTTCTTAATGTGTCCCATACATTGATTTTGCACACCGACTGCGCCATTGTGCGCTACATGGGTAGAGACACGTTTTGGACAAGATATGAAAAATGACAGTTGTACTGCTTATAAGATGGTGTGGTAGAATGGCAATGGCAATGTTGAAAATCTGGAGTGAAAATATTGAAAATTTGCGAACTTACGAGCGTGTGTAGGAACTGTGCAACGCACACCCGTAAAACAGTCAGGTGATTTTGCGCAGTGAAGGCAAAATCACCCTTCAGGCACAATTAACTCCATGACAGTGAGATCATTCATGAGAAGGGGTCCCAAAAACCCCATGTTGAAAATTTGGTGAAAAAATTCCAAAAAATGCCAGAGATATGCAGCAAAGTTGAAAAAACCCTATCTGTCCCATTATATAGCTTACCTGCATTTCCTCAGTTCGCGGTCGGCTTTGAAGAGTGCAGACGTGTTCCCAGTCCACCTAAGATTGTCGCGCCAAGGTCCAGAGGTAAATATGGGGTGGGGTGTGGGGAGGCAGGGTGCGCAGTGGGTGAGTGCGGGTTGTGGGATGGGGGCAGGAGAAGCTCAAGGGACAGTTTTTATTTGCAGGTTTATCTTTTACTGAGACAACGAGGGCATTTGCCATGCTGGGGTGGGCTCCCAGCATGGCAGCTGAAAGACTGTTTGGGGGCTGGAGCTGATGAGGCTTGGGCACCCCGTCGGCATACAGTGTGTGGCGGCAGCACGAGCATGCGCATGCATGTGTGTGTGGTGTAGGGGACGCGGCATGAGCAGGCGATATCTTATCGCAGCTCACTGAAGCATAGGTCCCCTTTCAACTGTACTCCACTGCATTTTGGAGCTGTCATAGACAGCTCGAGCAGGCATTGGAGAACTGCGTCCGCACCTGCAAACACACTGCCTGAATTGGAAGAGGGCTGCCACACCTCTGAAAACTCGGATGATGGCACTATGTTTCTTGCACATGCGTGCAAGCAAACATAAAAAGTATTGGCCATATGACAGATATGTTGCAGAAACTAGCGGTAAACTTCAGGGCAGTGAGTAATTCAAGACAAAACCCCTCTGCATGGCCAGGTGATGAGACTTTCCCCATCTATCTCCCCACAATGATCAGCAGTAATTTGTCAGGTCACAATGGTAACTGAGGCACCAAGAGGTTGCCAGTCAGGTCAGTGGTTCTCACTGACAGGGAGAGGGATAGCCATCATTCTGTGATCTCATTCACCTGTAAGGTTACGATGATTAAAAATAAACAGAAAAACACAGGTTGACTGGGTACTCTGTTTTTTTTTAGTTAATTTTAGCAAAACACTTCCTTCTGTTCACGTTTCTTAATTGGTCTGTAGTATTTTTTATATAGCAGGACAGAGATCCTGACAGCCGAGGAAGGACTTAACAATTGTTGCATGTAGCAAGTCTCTGTTCAGTGGGATATGGTCATTTTGTTACAATAATTCTGCGCAAGAGCGCATTATTATTTAAATAATTAAATTAACATGCCCACACTGGCACACAACAAAAACCGGCAACGAACAATGAACAGTCTGGTAGGAGCCTCAGAGGCTTCAATTAACATTTAAATACTTTTTTTTATTTGTGCCAGTAATGGGACTGAGCCCTGAAGATCCACGGAGGGCTTACCCAAAATTAAATAATTCCCAGTTGTAGTGGTCACTCAACAAAAATCATCACAGACATGGTGATGGGAAACAAGGACCCTCCTCCACTCAACCTCTCTGTCTGCTTCTAAAGCTTTGCTCCATGTTAAAACACCTGAGTCTTATTGGAAAACAATCCTGCTAGTTGCAAATTCTCACTAAATGAATCTCTCTCTGATAAATTAAATTAATTGGAGTCACTGATCTGGAGGGAAGCAGACCAGAGGCTCAAGAGGAGGCAGTGGATTGAGCAACCCATCACTAGTGACAATGAATTCTTTTGTATGCAGTTAGGTCATAAAAAAGGTAAAAAAAAAAAAAAACCGGTTCAGAAGGGCTAGAGGCAGTGCTATTTTTTTACTGACCTTTTCTGGTGGTCAAAAATCTTGACCACTGTTTAATGCAATAGACTACCTGACAGCAATACCAGTATCTGTGAAGACAGGATATTTTTTCTAGTGCTATTGTGGGCTTTGTTTGTAATTCTGTGGGAGTTCTGTGGCCAGCCGTAACATCTGCAGTAGTTCCGCGGCCAGACGTGACTTCTACAGGTTAGGTGCAATTCCGCGGGTGAGACACAATTCCGTGATTTTCCGCAGATAGTTCCGCAGCTGTAGAACCATGGAAAACACAGGGCCTTTGGTATAGGTGAAACACCCTATCTAAGGCAGAAGTAAATAAGGGTTTAAAGAGAGCAAAACAAAAACAGGAAGGGTAGAGGCAAGATAGGTTCAAGCAATAGTTTGAGCAAGGGGTAAAAAAGGGTCTAATGGAGACAAAACAGAAAAACAGGCAAGGTAGGGCATAGTTATGTTGGAAGTGGTGCAGTGCAGTGGCAGTGAGGCAACAGCCCTCAGGGAGACTGTCTGGAGGCTGCAGTTCTGCCCCATCTGCATGCACCTCTCTGGACTGAGGAGGGAGTTGTTAGACTCTAGGTTAAGTTGGCTAGGATTCGGGATGCCACCATCCCCATCCAGAGACTGCCAAGTATGCTGTCATGGCTTCAAAGGATGCCAAGGACAAGGAGCATCTGGACAATGATGGGCTCAGGAAGGGTGAATGGGTGGGTCAGAGATGCATCCTCCACATGGTACCACTGCAACCTTTCTTCACCACTCTGGCAGGGTGGGACTGTTCCATGGAGGCACCAGCAATAGTGACCTCAAGGAGTTTGTTGGGATCCTGCATAGTGAAGACCCCAAGGTGGGTGCTAGGGGTGGAGAAAGCAACTCTTGGTGGGGAACTCAATTGTTAGGGGATAGATTTAGGGACAGGAAGGGAGGGGGAGAGGGAGGTTAGATGCCTGCCTTACACCACTGCTCAGAGTGATGGGGAGTGGATCCTGAGGACCACTAGATAAGCAGGACAGGAGGAATAGCTTTATGTTATGGTCCACCTCGGGAACAATGACCTTGCTAGGGATGAAGCTGGGGAAGTACAGGAAGAGTTCAGGGAGTTGGGAGGGGTCTTAGGCAGGTAGCATGCTCAGTGGCCTTTTCTAAGGTACTACTGGTCTGAGACAGGGGGAAGGATAGGGTACTCCATACCAGGAGCTTCAGAATGGTGCAGAGAGGAGGGATTTGGCTACAGTGGGAATTGGGGTCCCACCTGGAGGAATAAAGGTCTATACAGGGGAGATGGCATGCATCCATCTGAGAGGGGAGCCACAATCCTCAGTATACTGTTTAAATGTTACACTGACAGGCATTTAAACTAGCCGAGGGAGGAGATGAAATGAAACTCAGAGAGATAAACTGTCTCTCCCCTCAAAGTGAAGTAGGCAGTAGGGAGAGACCAATGGGAAAGAATTCCCCAAGGATACCCAACAAAAAAGGAAACAAAGTGGTAGAAGTAAAGAAAGATGGGACTGAGAGCATAGGGGATAAGGAGAGCTAGTAAAAGGGGACAGAGAATGATGACAAACAATGAGGTGGCACATTCTGGAAGGCCATGTGTGCAAATGCTCGAAGTCTGGGAAACAAAATCCCGCACCTAGATGCCATCATGGTATGGGCTGACCTGGACTTTGTTGTCCTTACCAAGTCATAGTGCAATGAGAACCATGACTGAGATATGGTCATACTAGGCTACACTCTGTTCAGAAAGCAAAGGGTGGGAAAAAAATGGGTAGAGTGGCTCCTTATGTGAGGGATAGCATAAAGACTACTGAGATACAGGTAAATCAGGAAGGGGTGAGGTACTGTGGGTCACCCTAAAAACAGGGAAGGGAACAGCTATTTGCACTGGTCTGAACTACAGACCTTCAACATAGGGGTGGGGGGGTGGAGTTGGATAAGGTTCTAGTGGAAGCCATCCAAAAGATGGAAAACAAGGGGGAAGTGCTGCTGGTGAGGGACGTCAATCTTCCTGACATAGATTGGAACATCCCAGCTGCAGCTTCATCTAGGAGCAGGGACATCCTGAACTCACTGCAGGGAGCATTCCTCAGGCAACTAGTAAAAGAGCCCACTCATGAGGGGACAGTACTGGACCTCGTACTCACCAACAGGGACAGTGTTGCAGACGTCACAGTGGGTGGCCACCTAGGGACCAATGATCACCATATAGCGTGGTTCAATGTAAGTACTGTGGCAGAATCGAACAAAACAAAGGCAAGGGTCCTGGACTTCAGGACAGAGAATTTCAAAAAGATAAAGGAATGCTTCAGGGATGCTCTGGAATGGGAGGAGGACTTGTGGGAGTGGAGGAACAGTGGGCAAATCTAAATGGCGGGATAGAGGAGGCAACAAACCTCAGCATCAGACAAGAAGGCAAAAGCAGGAGGAAAAAGGGACTGCTATGGTTCTCAAAAAAGGTGGCTGGGAAAGTAAGGACAAAAAGTTAGCATGCAGGAGGTATAAGGAGGTACAAAGAGAGGAAGATAGAGAGGTGCATCAGAAGAAACAGAAAAGGAGGCAGTGAAAGCAATCTGGAGCACAAAGGTACAGATGGAGGAGGAAAGAACCCAGGCACTGCAGAAGGTATTTTTCAGGTATGTAAGTGAAAAGAGAAAGACCAGGGGAGGGATAGCAAGGCTTAGGAAGTAAGGAGAGAAGTGTGTAGAGAGGGACCAGGAAAAAGCAGACATCTTGAACAAGTACTTTTGTTCAGTATTCACAGAGGAAGGTGAAGGAGAGGGACCACAGATAAGGGCAGGAGCATCAAAGGAATAGGTAGACACTAATCCATTTACAGAGGAGAGGGTTCTGAGGGAACTCACAATTCTGAAAGAGGATAAACCAATGAGATCAGAAGGGGTGCATCCTATGATATTGAGGGAGCTCATGGAGGTGCTGGCTGCACCTCTGACAGCCCTGTTCAATCACTCACTGGAGACAGGAGTGGTTCTGGAGGACTGGAGGAGGGCAGATATAATCCCGCTTCACAAAAGTGGAAGCAAAGAGGAGGCTGGCAACTACAGGCTAGTCAGCCTGACTTCAGTGGTGGGGAAAGTAATGGAATCACTACTGAAGGAAAGAACAGTGGAATATCTGGTATCCAATAGCTTTCAAGATCCAAGGCAGCATGGATCACTGGGGGTAGATCATGGCAAACAAATCTGATAGATTTCTTTGGCTGGGTGACCAAGGAATAGGATCAGGGTGGAGCAGTGGATGTGGCCTAACTAGAGTTCAGTAAAGCATTCAACACTGTTCCTCATAGAAGACTCTAAACAAGCTGGGAAGCTTATGAGTGTGTCCTGAGCTGGTAAACTGGGTGAGTAATTGGTTGGAGGACAGGAGACAGAAGGTGGTGGTAAACAAGGAAGTGAGAGGGTCAAGCAGGGTGCCACATGGCTCAGTACTGGAAAAAGTCTTCTTTAATGTCTTTATTAAAGACATTGCAGTGGGACTAGAAGGTAAGGCATACCTCTTTGCAGATGGCACTAAAATTTGTACTAGGGTAGACACTCGAGGGAGAGTGTAAAAAATGAATAGTGATCTAGGAAAGTTAGAGGAGCGGTCACAGGTGTGGCAGCTAGGTTTCAATGTAAAAAAGTGCAAAATCATGCATTTGGGGCACAGAGACCCAGGGGCAGAGTATGAAATGGTGGGGGTTGCATTAATCACCACCAAACAGGAATGGGACGTGGGACTAATCACACTTGATGACCCAAAGGTGGCCAGACAATGTGACATGGCAGTGGGGTGAGCTAGTGGGATGCTAGGGTGCACAGGGATGGGTATCACCAGCAGAAAGAGAGAGGTGGTATTACTGCTGCATAAATCACTGGTGAGACCTCACCTACAGTACTCTGTAGAGATCTGGAGACCACATCTCTGGAAGGACACAGACAGGGTAAAGGTGGTGCAGATGAGGGCAACTAAAATGGTGTAGGGTTTGCATTAGAAGTCCTCAGGCAACATCTGCTGACTAATGTAATAAAATATCTCTGGTTGCTACCTGACATTGTTCTCATGTACCTACTGTATATTGTGACTACTGTGATCTACCTATTACCAAGCTTGTACCACCAGTGAATGCCTGTAACACTGGTTGTTTTTTTAATCTAAGCATTATGTTCTATACTGTTTTGTTTGCTGTGATGTATTGCTCTCTTGACGAGGTGCCTTTGTAAATGAGTCTTTGACTCAAAGGTCTGTAAACTGATGATCTGATAAATAGATAAATAAATATATGGAGAGGCTGGAGAACCTCAATGTCTTCACCCTGGAGGAAACGGGGGAGAGGGGTGATATGATAGAAACATTCAAATACCTCACGGGTATACATAAAGTTCAAGTGGGAAATATTTAAAAAAAAAAAGATGTTTAAGAACAAGGGGACATGCTATAAAGCTGGAGGGTGGAGACTCAGGGGAGATGTAAGGAAGTACGTCTTCATAGAAAGAGTGACAGAGGCCTGGAACAGCCTCCTAGCTGAGGTGGTGGGGGCAAAAATGGAAACAGGCTTCAATACTGCATGGGATAGGCATAAGAGAACCTCAGAGGTAGGGAAGGATAGGAGGAATACAGCTGTAGATCAAGTAGGGCCTGTTGTGTTATAGAAGATAAGGAAAAGGGGCAGACTAGATGGGCCTAGCGGTCCTTTTCTGCCATTAATATCTATGTTTCTATATTTCTAAGTAAAGTTCTAATATGAACATCTTAAATAAGTAATATGGTTTCACTTTTGTTAGAATGTGAAGCATAGTACACAGCAAGGTGAATTGTCTTACTCAAGGTGAGATCAGGGACTACCTAAGGTAAAGAATGAGGATATTTTTATAAAGAAGCCCGATCAGAGTGAAAAATCAAATATGGAGGCTCAGAAGCTGGAGTCTGCAGCTTACAAATTCTTTGAGCAGAAAAAAAAGCAACAAGAAAAATGTTTTACAGGATAGGAAATGTTTGTAACAAGTTGTAGTGGGCTCAAAAGAAGCAACTGTCAGTTTTTCCAAAAAACAAAACTGAGGTTCCAAGGCAGAACCAGTTTACATATTGGGGGACAGATATGCAGTGTTCCTTTAAGGAATTCATGGGGCACTTCCAGTCATGCTACCACTTGTTCAGCTATAGAAAGCTGGAAGGCTGAAACAACAAATAATTTGTCGAACAAATATATGGGTCCGGAGAGTGAGAAGTACACCATACAGAAAAATGTTTCCATTTCAGGAAGTAGAAACATAGAAACATAAAATCTGTTGGCAAATAAGAACCATACAGCCCACCTTGTCTGCTCATTTCCCTACTGGGTTTGGCAATCCCTAATCTTGTCTGGACTACCAAATACACATCTAGTAGATGGTTTAAGGGCTGCAAATAAGATGTCAGTCACCTTAAGGGAGAACTCAAAGCATGCCAGTTCTGTGTTACCAGGAGTCATGGATGAAGATGCTGGGAGTTGAGATCTGGACTGAAGCAGAGACCCTTGGTACTGAGACATCACCAATTTACACACTGGAAGAAGAACAAGTTATTCTTCTGCCAGCAGCTGAAGAAACAGAACTGCCTCTGGTGAGGCCAGTAGAGGGCCACTAGTAATATAGTGCCAAACTCCATCTGCAGCTTGAGCAATACTGTCTGTATGAAGGGAACTGGTGAGAAAGCATAGAAAAAAACACCCTTTCTAGGTGCGGGACAGTGTTTCTCACTCAAAGAACTCCAGGCATTGGAGCAAGCAAGCAGAAACCCAGTTTAGCATTGTACGGGGATGCAGAAAGGTCCAACTCTGGATGACTCCATCTTCTGAATAGGTGGTTTGTCACAGAGGTCAATAATTACCACTCGCGGGTTAGAAACTGAATCCTGTTTAGGTGGTGTGCTAGGACATTTTGGGCACCTAGGAGAAACACAGGTGACAGATAAATGTCATGTGCCATGACCTAGTATCATGCTCTTAATGCTTTTTTGCATAGAAGATAAGAGTGTGTACCTCCTTGTTTGTTTATGTAGTGCATCACACTTACATTGTCCTTGCCAATCAAAAGAGGATCAGCACTGATGTGAGCCTAGAAGAGTTGTAAGCAGAGAACAGCATTCATCTCCAGAATATAGGTATAGGAGAGCTGTCCAGCTGGGATCACAGACCCCAAGTTTACTGCCAACCTAGCCCAATTGTGGACTAGTCCCCCAACCCAATGACCAGGCTTCTCCGTGGCTTACCTCATGCTATTGTTTCTCAACATATGCCAGAGGACTCCTGGATAGCACAGTCACCAGTGTTGGTCCTGCACGAGACCCACCCACCATTCTGCCATTATCGAAGGTTTTCTTCTAGTGCTCTCTCCTTGGGCTGGCAGAGTGTGGAATGATGCCTTGCATAAATTCTGCCTCTGTGGAGAGGCCCCCCACAACATCAAGCAAGTGAGACACCTTCCCTGCACCTTGCTGCACTACCACCCAGATCCTTTCAGTGGCAGCTGCCAAGCAGGACAGTCTTCCCCCTTCCCAAAGTAGGACAGCTGTCCTTAAGACACTCAGTCGACCCTCCCTGGCCACCCCTTGAGCAACCCATGCCAATTCTTGAACCCATGTCTCCACCATGACAGGAGACGAGGCATCCATTGGCCCGGTCCTCCATGCCACTGTGCTAGCCTAGGACCCAGAGTCCTGAGATGACCCAGATATGCACTAAATCCAAACCCTGTCATCTGTGGTTAGTATCTGCAGGGGCAAAGGGTGAAAGAAGGGGACACCCACAATTAGGTTGAGCGGTCAACTCACCAGAGGAGTGTATGTCATAAAGGAGACATCACTGACACCATGTTATCCAACTCATCTGTTAGCTGATCCCACTGTACCTGAAGTGTCCAGTGCAGTATACACATGTGGAGATGTGCAAATGGAACAGTGATGATGGCAGCTGCCATGAGACCGAGATGTCTTAACACTGATCTCACCAAGATGTAATGGCTGGTGTATATCAAAAGATTCTGTGCAATCAGAGCATCTGCCCAGTTTTCCAGCAGACAAGCACTGCCCCCAGCAGTATTCAGTACCATTCCTATATGTTGTAGGCACTGACATGAGATCAACAAGCATTTGTCAATGCCGAACGTTTGCTTGCAGGTATTTTCAGTGGTGTTTGGCACATATGGTGCTTTACCCTAATGCCCTGTGCGATTGCTGGTATTTGCACAATACATTTTCAGCATGACCTTTTTGTTACCCCCATTGTGCGCTACATAGGCAGAAACACATTTTGGGCAGGATGTGAAAAATGACAGCTGTACTGCTCATAAGGAAGTGTGGTAAAATGGCAGTGTTGAAAATCTGGATTGGAAATATTGAAAATTCGCAAACCTACGAGCGTGCGTGGGAACTGTGCAACGCATGCTCGTAAAACAGTCGTTAGGAATTTTTTCACCAAATTTTCAACATTGGCATTTTAAAACCTCTGCTAATGAACAGTGTCAATGTGATTGTCTTACTGTGTCCCATACATTGATTTTGCACACCGACTGCGCCATTGTGCACTATATGGGCCGAAACACGTTTTGGGCAGGATGTGAAAAATGACAGCTGTACTGCTCATAAGGAGGTGTGATAAAATGCAATGTTGAAAATCTGGAGTGAAAATATTGAAAATTCGCAAACTTAGGAGCATGCATAGGAACTGAACAACGCACGCTCGTAAAACAGCTATTTTTACGAATTTGTTCACCAAATTTTCAACATAGCCATTTTAAGATCTCTGCTCATGAACAGTGACACTGTGATTTTCTTAATGTGTCCCATACACTGAGTTCGCACAGCGACTGTGCCATTGTGTGGTACATGGGCGGAAACACGTTTTGGGCAAGATGTGAAAAATGACAGCTGCACTGCTCATAAGGAGGTGTGGTAAAATGGCAATGTTGAAAATCTGGAGTGAAAATATTGAAAATTCGCAAACTTACGAGCATGCATGGGAACTGTGCAATGAACACTCGTAAAACAGTCATTTTTAGGAATTTTATCACCAAATTTTCAACATTGCCATTTTAAAACCTCTGCTAATGAACAGTGTCACTGTGATTTTCTTAACATGTCCCATACATTGATTTCGCACACCGACTGCGCCATAGTGCGCTACATGGGTAGAAACACGTTTTGAGCAGGATGTGAAAAATGAAAGCTGTACTGCTCATGAGGAGGTGTGGCAAAATGGCAATGTTGAAAATCTGGAGTGGAAATATTGAAAATTCGCAAACCTACAAGTGTGCGTGGGAACTGCAACGCACGTTCGTAAAACAGTCATTTTTAGGAATTTTTTCACTAAATTTTCAACATTGCCATTTTAAAACCTCTGCTAATGAACAGTGTCACTGTGATTTTCTTAATGTATCCCATACACTGAGTTCGCACACCGACTGTGCCATTGTGTGCTACATTGGCGGAAACATGTTTTGGGCAAGATGTGAAAAGTGACAGCTGCACCGCTCATAAGGAAGTGTGCTAAAATGGCAATGTTGAAAATGTGGAGTGAAAATATTGAAACTTCGCAAACTTATGAGCGTGCATAGGAGTTGCACAATGAACACTCGTAAAACAGTCATTTTTAGGAATTTTTTCACCAAATTGTCAACACAGCCATTTTAAGTCTTCTGCTCATGAACAGTGTCACTGTGATTTTCTTAATGCGTCCCACACATTGATTTCGCACACTGACTGCACCATTGTGCGCTACATGGGCGGAAACACGTTTTGGGCAGGATGTGAAAAATGATCGCTGTACTGCTCATAAGGAGGTATGGTAGAATGTCAATGTTGAAAATCTGGAGTGAAAATATTGAAAATTCGCGAACTTACGAGCCTGCGTAGGAACTGCGCAATGCACGCTCATAAAACAGTCATTTTTGGAATTTTTGCACCAAATTTTCAACATGGGGTTTTTGGGACCCCTTCTCATGAATGATGTCACTGTCATGGCATTATTCGGGCCTGAAGGGTGATTTCACACAGTGAATGCGCACTGACTGCGAAATCACCCTTTGGGCCCGAATAACACCATGACAGTGACATCTTTCGATTAAAACCCATATTAAAAATTAATTAAGCGCTCTACAAGATATGCAATAAAGTTGAAAACCCCTATCTAGTCCATTATACAGCTTACCGGCATTTCTCAGTTCGCGGTCGGCTTGAAGAGTGCAGACATGTTCGGTCCACAAGATCATCGCGTCGAGCTCCGGAGGTAAGTATGGGATGAGGGGGTGGGGAGGCAGGGTGCACAGTGGGTGGGTGCGGGTTGTGGGAGGGGGTGGGGAGACTGCGTGGGACAGTTTTTAATTTACAGGTTTTTTTAACAATTGGCGGCGCGGGGCGTTTGCCACACTGGGGTGGGCTCCCAGCATGGCAGAAGATGGCTGGGGGCGAGGGCAGATGGGCGTTGGGCACCCCATCAGCAAACAACGCGGGATGTTTGCCATGCTGGAGTGGGGTTCTGGCACCAAAGCTTTGGGGGGTGGTGTGATGCGGGGGTGGTGTGATGCTGGGGGGATGGAGTGAGTGGTGCTCTGTATGACAGCGGTGGTTTTCTTTGAAGCGAAGACCACCGCTGTCATACACAGCTCCCGCACCCATTGGTGCAGGACCACCACGCCTGCTCAACTGAGCAGTGGATTGCAAGGGAGAGGCACACCTCCAAAGTGTGCTACTCTCCCAAAACGTTCCTTGCGCATGCGCACAAGCGAACATAAAAATGACTTTGGTTAATTCACCGTCACACCAAATTGGTCAAACAGTAGCCTTGTCCTTGCCAGGGTGTGGAGTATGGCATCCTCCAATCCACCACCTGTGTCTGCCTCGGTAGGTAGCCCCCCGAATATCCACCAACCCATGAGTCATCTTAGAGTTTATAAGTATCTGTATATTGGCTCTGTTGTTGTGTGTTCTGTATTTTTTTCCTAATCTAGATGATCCTGTCATATACACTGTTCCTACTGTAAATACCATAAAATTTTGCAAATATTGTTTTTACCTTTTTCTCTGTATTATTAAATTTTCATACCACTGGACATTTGTGAAAATGGGCATTTTTGCTCACATACCTACCAGTATAAAAATAAAATTGAATTGAATTGAATCTCTGGCTGGGGCCTTCAGGAGCCAATTGCCCAGATGTGAGGATACATGTATACCTTCCCTTCTGAGGGCTGCACCCACCACTACTAAGCATTTGGTGAATACCAGTGGTGCCAAGGACAAGCCAAAGGGCAAGAAGCAAAATTGAAAATGCTTACCCTCCATCATAAATCTCAGATATTATCTGTGAGTGCGATGGATCTTGATATGAATGTATGCATCCTTCATGTCCAGAGCACACAGCCATTTCCTTTGTTGTAACAGGGAAATGAGCCTGAAGGGAGACCATCTAAAATATTTTGCACTTGAGGTACTCATTCAGACTATGAAGGTCCAATGTAGGATACAAGTCGCCTGTCAACTGTACCAACCTTGGTTTAACTCCTGTATAGGTACAGATTCATTGGCCTGTGTCTGAATCACACACACTGGACTTCAGTTTTCAGTAAGGAAAACTGACCCCGAGGGTAACAACTGGATTCAGGAGCTTGTACTGGCAGTATCTCTATAAAGTCCAGGGCTTGACCCTTTTCTATAATCTCCAAACCCCACTCTTCCATTGTGATCCCCCTCCTGTTTGATAGTAACAGGATGTCATGCCCCACCTGTATGCCCAGAGCTATTGGTGTAGGGTGAGGCAGAGGAGAGTCTGAAGGTGCTAGGGGCTGCAGAAGTGCCACTGGTACCAACAACTTTAGGTGCTTTGCAGTGAGCACCTGGAGTCAAGGTGTCCAGGAGGGCTGCTAATCGGCACTACTGGCACTTCCCACAGCAGGCCTGAAAAAAGTACCCCCACCACACCCTTTTGAGGGGCTGAAAATTAAGTGTCTTTTGGGACCTCAAAGTCATTTTAGAGGACTGCAGTTTACTAAGTGTCATTTCTACATCATGACCAAAAAGCTTGTTGCCATTAAATGGTGCATTTAGGACAATTTACTGGACATCCTGGGCATGCTGAACATCAGTGGTAAATCCAGAGTTTCTTAGCTATAAATAACATCTAAAGCAAATAACAGAAGCTGCAGCCCTGGTAATAGCTTGAGAGGCACCATAAGCAGATTTTAGTAAATGGGCTGGTGGTATAGCCTAGAGGTGAGAGTAATGAGCTGTGAACAAGCTTGGTACATCTAGTAGATCTGGTTTTGCTTCCCACAGCAACTACCTGCATACTGTGTGACTCTAAGCAAGTCACTTAACCACCCCAGTGCTCCTGGGTTGCCCCTGTAAATGTGTCTTATGGCCCAGTGGGCTTTACCCTGTTACCAAAAAATAATAATTAAAAAAATGCTTTCCAGTCTCTAAACCAGTTCTAGAGAGGTCAGACTTAACTGAATCTTCAGGGATGGCAGAAATGCTTGACATAACAGATTTCCAGAGGCTGTTTTGATATTTGATCATATATGCCAGATAGTTAGCAATCCTAAGGCTTGGTGATGCAGTGGTATACTGTAGGTCCTTCTTTCAATAAAATATCCAGCCTCCTACCTTCCTGATCATAAATGCACAAAGACAGCACTCGAAAATATGAAGAGAAAAAAGAATAGTAATTGACAAGAAGCACTGAGGCTTTGGTCTGTTACCCTCTCTGATGCACTAATAAACTTTCAATGGCTATGTATATGATTATTTACTTTTCTGTTTTTTGTCTTTTCATGGGCTGCCTTTGTGCATTCATAGTTTCTCCCATTTTCAGCTCAGCAACTGTTTAGTCCATGAGTGGTGTTCACTTGTGTTTTTCTAGATTCCATATCAGAATGCAAAGAACTCCTGTGTTTCAGTTCCTTTGACTTGTCATGAGTAGCCATAATTAGAATAGAATCTGTTTCAGGCTGGGATGCATAAACTTCCTTGGACGCAGGTGCAGGATATTGTTTTTGAGTTTTCCTAGGCTCTGCAGGAAAAGTGCTAGGTCAATGCCAATCAGTCTTTGTAGCATCCTCTAATGCAGAATATATAGGAGGATCACAATTGAAAAATTAAAATAAGTTGCATTTTGCAGAACCTTTCTCCTTAGCAACAAACCACACAACATCCTGCATCTGTCTCAGCAAAGACTGGAAAGATGCATCTTTAGAGCGAGACCTGGGTGTATTAAGCACAGTGTCATTGCTGAAGCAGGATGAACTAGAATTGGATCCAGTATGATCTTGATAGTGTTCTACATCCTCTTTATCCTCTAGATTGTCCTCCATATGAAGTAGGTAAGGATTGAACTCCTCTTCCTTGGGAACATCAATTGGAGGTCTCAAAGGGCAGGCAACAATGCAGATAACTGTATGGAGAATATCAGGAGTGCTTCGGGCAGTACTGGTAATTGCTGATGGTATTCACAAGTTTTGAACCATTGACAATGAGGCTATGATCATCACCCACAGACTCTGTAGCAAAATCTAAACATGTAGACACTGCAGCAGGCACATCTTGCAAGTTGGTGATGTCCTGTAGCAGGGGCAGAATGAGCAACATCAGCAGAACTTCATTCTTTATCAAAGGTTACATGCTGCTCTTAGTGGGAGTGCCTGAGCCAGACCCCAACCTACTGGTGGTGGCACCACTGCTGTGGACATCAATGAAGACCCATCCTCTGAGTGTAGAGGAGACCTGGAATAGACAGGAGAATGGTTCTGATCCAATGATAAGGAGTAAATCTTATCTTTGTTCTTGGATTTCTCCATCAATGGCTACTGTAATGATTTTTCAGCATTTGTGGTAAAAACCAGGAAGGTGAAGTCAGAGTGGATCCTGTTGTCTTGCCTGTGCCCTTCATTCTCTTAATGCTGAAATCCTCCAGTGCTTTCCAATGGTGTCTCCTTGTGGTGTGAATGAATCCTTTGTAGATTTCACTGTCCCCAATGTTGTGGACTAGGCCAAAGAGCAGACACAAATCATCATCGTTGTAGATTTTTTGACTGCAAGAACAGAACTGCAATAAAGATTCTTTTGAAGGTAACATACAGCATAAGTTTTAAAACAAATTTTTACAATAAAAAATGTAAAAAGTCAATATATGATGGCATTGTTTCTCAGTGGGATCCAATGAGCAGTTGAGTATGGGAGAATGAAAAAAGGAGTTGAGCCGCTGCCCACACTATATAAGTGGCAACAACATAGCATCATGAGAGGTCTCTGGCTTGCAAATGTTTCCAAGTGGTCCTGATGTCAACATCTTTCACTTCCAAAGGTGTGGACCAATGGAAGAGACATCCTCAATATAGATCTGTAAATGTTACTTCATTTTTCTAATTTGTTTATGTACATAAAAAATGTAACTGCAAAAAAAAAATTAATTTGTTTATGTGTATAAGGAGAGTATGATGATCAGGGAAACAACTTTTAATTATTTTTTGAAGGTAATTAAATTTTTAGGGCCGAGTCGAAGTCTTATGGTAAGTAAAGGTGGCAACCATTTTTGTAATGACAGATCAGTTCTGGCCTGGGTTTAACAGGATTCATTTCTTCACTGTGTGATGTGGCTACTAACAATTTTGGTTGGGTTTAGGATCAGAATGACCATGCATTATGGTATAACAATGCACAGTCACTTGATTGTTTTTTCTCAATTAAGGTTTTTTTTTTAATTAAGAATAATTATTTTTAAATCCTAAGAGGCTGTAAACCATCTCAAGGCATGTTTCTAGCCATAATCCCAACTCTGGACTGCATTATTCCACTCATGAAGTGGGTTTTAGTTTTAATAAAACAATTGTGTTTTTAAGAGCAATCTCATATACTGTAAGTCTTGCATGTCAATGTCCCTTCAAGAAACACTTCTAGGATTTTGTTTGTTTTACAATTTTTGGCCAGGAAAAGCACAATAAGCCAAGGCTTGTTTCCAGGTGTGTCCTGAGAGCACCGAGAAGCCAAGTGAATTCTCATGGTCACAGAATATGCAAATGGTGGCTGTGGGATTTAAACCCAGTCTTCCAAGTTTGCAGCTCAGAGCTCTTAACCACTACACTATACTACCTCCCAATGTGTGCTTTCTGGTCACATGGCATCCCCACACATCTTGTAGTTCTGTTAGCAGTCTGCTTCCTGAAAAGTGGAGAAAACGGTGCTGCTCACTAAAGGTATGTTTGACTATTTTTTGTATTCAAGTCCAGTAATTTCTGGTTTTAAATGTTCATTCCATGGGTGATGAGGTCTCTGTGACCTAATGTAATGAATGTATCTGAAGTTTTAGCCTTATGTGTCATTTTTTTCTGTGTTTACTTTAGGTATTTACTTTTTTAGTTGAATTGTGTGTGATGTGGTCTGCCAGAGTAAGATTTTGTGAGAGTTAGATTGTATGGGGAATTTTTTCCAGCTCTGGGGGAAATGGTGAATAACGTGGAGTGGGATTATGATGTAATATGATATGGTGTGGTTGTACCATTTGTATAGTGCCATTTGCTTATTTATTTTTAACCTCTATAAATAATTTCAAAGATAACATGTCTTGAAGATGATACAGGTTATCATAAGATTAAAGCAGCCCCATGTGATCAGGTTCTGACCAATGAGGAGCTTATATTGGTCAGAAACCATTGATAAAGATTTATAACAGGTACAGTATCACACATTTTTGTGATGCCATGTGAGTTATTATAGTATGTTTTATGCATATCTGTGAGACAACCAAAATAAAGGAAAACCTTCACCTGTGTAGTAATGGGTTGTCTAACAGTTATTGTTCAAGTGTAATCAGCAGGGTAAAGACATTTTCTAAACTGCAGTATCAAATTCTATATTACTTCACCTTCCATTAAGTATCCAAAATAATTTATCAGTCAAGACTTGTTATTCCCATTTCAAATTACGTGTGTCCCAAATGAATCATTTTTTAATGGTATATCCATGAACAGTGACAGAATAACTGCTGTGCATTAGACACGTGTAGAGCTTGTAGAAGTAATGAGGTTATTCTAAAAAAGATTATTTAGTTTTTATGGTACTGATAAGGGGACAGCATGGGTTATAACAAAATAAGAAATGTAAGCACATGGAAGAAAAGCAAGGATTAAATTAAGGCACAAAATTTATCTTTGATCAGGTAATGAGATGAGAGATATCTTAAATAAGGATATATATAGTCTGAAGCACCCAAAGTAAAGGCTCTATGGGAGAACCACCGATGTGATTAATTGAATTTCATTATATATATACTGTATTTCATAAAGAGATATGAACTCCCTGGAGCACAGTAACTAATTGAAATGAAATGTAGGTTAAAACTCACAATAAGAAAAATAATATTACTGCACTTTTTTGACATGAAATATAATGCTGATTTTAACTAGCTACAATTGTAATATCAAGTCTGCTTTTAGCTGCATATAAATATTATTCACAGAAGATGATACTGCAAGATAGCATTTGTCATCCTTTTATAATGGATGTCCTTTGATTTTGTAGGATTTTAATTTAGTTATTTTTATCACCCCAGCTAACACAAGCATATTTTGACTCACAAAATGAAAAGTACTGTACTCCTTTCCAGTACAGAACTGTTTAAAGTAACTAATCCCTCCAAGGAATACTGGTTGCTTTCTCAGGATCCATAGACATTAAAGCCAATATATGTAAGAGAGAGTGTTTTCTCGGTTGGAGATGACATGCCCAAACTAATGTACATGCATGTGCATGCACACGCGTGTACACAGACACACACACACACACAACTGCATTTATGCAAACACACAAACACACACACTTTCAGTCACATGCAGGTCATCCAGATGTACACATATACATAGTTTTTCTTACTTTAATGTCTCACTTTCAGGACTTAGCATATTTCATTGAGACAGGTGACAAGGGAGACTAGGATAGGAATTTAGAGATGGGGTGTAATAGCAGTACATGTGTGTGGAATTTGATAGTAAGAGAGGAGATCATAGACTAAGGAGGGATGTAACAATGGAAGGGGTGCAACAGACTGATTTGACATTTTAAATGGGGGCTTATGACAGCAGGTTTATAGGTTTAGGGTGGGCTCCATATCTGTCATGATTTGAGCTAGGGATAAAGACGGTACAGTAGGTTGCAGGGTTTGGGTGGGCTTTTGACCTCCTATAATTAAAAGTAAGGAACTGCAGTGGCAACTTGGTGGGTCTGGCATGGGTTCCGGACTGCTGTAACAAAGAGTAGGGGATCATGTTGGCAGGTTTGATGGATCTGATCTTCTCTCTTGGCTTGTTATGATAAAGGGAAATCAGAGATGGGAGAGGAGCATAGTTCAAATGGGAGAAGTGCCAATGAGCTTTCTGGTTACCTTGTTTTAGAAAAGGCATTCTACAGATTCTACAGAGGTTGTTCACCTGAACATCAGGACTTCTGCTCCCTGCAGATACTTCAAAAAACAAAGTCAGGTTCCTTTCACCAGAAATGTGACAGCAATGGTCACAAACAGGGATTCAAAATAAACAAGCTCCTTCCCTCCAAGCAATTCATATTGGTGGCATCACTGATCAACTTTGCATGGGACAACTATAGCTAAACATAGCAGCTGGCATCATTAGAAGCTCAAGTTGTAATGGATGGTTGCAAGATAGCAAACAAAGGTAGTAGCTTTGTTATGAGCACTTTGCCAGCCAGCCCCTGTCTCATGTTCTTGAGTTATTTTTTGTTTTTATCTTGCTGTCTGTAGCTGGAAAAATGGAATACTGTGGAACACATTTTTTGGAGTTTTGAATGTATCCTTCCACACCTACACTATGCCACTTGAAATAAAATACTCCCTTCTTTCTGTTTAGAATAATGGAGACAGAACTCCAAGCTGCTTATCAAATGGCCATTAGGAAACTGAAACAGCTTGTTAAATATTGGTTGCCTATCAAACTGGAGATTTGTTTACCTCCCTCGAAAAGCAACAACTTGCACATTTAAATACTTAGTATTTAACCATTTTCTTGCTACTAGCTTCAATTGGGCAGGTATTGTCTTTCAAGAAAGATTCATACCTCATAAATTTCACCCTTTCCAAGCAATTAATCCAAAAAGATTTACAGTTTTATAACCTCTTAAGACACTATCTGATAAGTATGTCTCAGACAAATGCCAGATTTTCTGTGAACTATCCAGGCTAAATATATAGCAATCAGTAGGATTGTCTTACTATGTTTTTTGGGAAAAAATATATTGAGCTACAGCAAACACACACACACAAACACACATACACACACACACCATCCTCATGGCCACAACATTCAGAATAAATACTGCAATCTAATATGTTATAAAACAATAAATGAATTATTTGTTTATGTAAGTGAACACTCTGAAGTTCATTTTACAGTAGATTTTCTTAAAATATTTCTTATCCTATATTTTGTATCATGGATAGCGCAGGGGAGATGCTACATCTCATTGTCATAGGCATCTTCACTTACAGTACATATTTTTGCACTGGACGCACTCTTAGGATGTCCCAGATTACATGCAATATCTTGTTTTCAGTGGGGTTATGATTTTACCATTTTTATAATGTATTTATTCAAGGTAGCCTAGTCCAGATGTAAAATATTGTTTTCAGTGTGTTCTGATTTGACACAATGCAGCATAATATTGTGTAGATGTAGAGCCCCACTAAAAATAAGATGCCATGTCTTCTGTGAACTATACAGGATAAATATATACTAATCAGCAGGCATATTCTAGGGAAACACATTGTAAAAATTTGTAAAAGGAAGACCACATTAAAACTGCCTCTCAGCAGATCTGCATTGTGCAAATTCATTAGAAATGATGGGTAAAAGCATCCCAAAAGCTCTCCACAGCCATATCGGCTCTGATCAGAATTTGTTAATTTTGTTATAGGAGTTTTACATTACATGTAGTGCAGCTTAAGTCTTGATTTCAGTATTGTCAATTTATTTAGTAGAAAGCAAGTTGAGCACAGGTTTATTTACAGTTGCATCCAGTACTGCTGGGAAAAACTACAGTAGGCATTCCCTTTAATAGGTAAAAGAATAAATATGGTAACAATAAAACATGCTGCCATTAAAAGGTATTCATTTAGAACATTTAGAAAGCTTTAACAAGGTACTATATTGTGGCTCAAAGGCTTACATTTTGACACAGTAAGCCATGTTTATCCAGTGGAGGAATGCTTCTAGCTTGCAAGTGTTAAAAGTCAATTCTCTCCGCTACCTTAGAACTCCTGGAATTTGTTTGGTTACCGTAGCCCCCACTCTCCGACCATGGTAATGTTGCATAACATTTGTCATGCTTTTTATTTGATGCAACCCCACTGTGTCAGCTTTCTAAGATTACTGTTTGGAGGTATTTACCATTACAGTTTGTCTTTAGCCTTGTCTATTTTAGCCTGTATGTAACTATTCCTGATTAACTAGATTAGCCATTTCAGTGCTGATATCTGCTCTGTGACCCATATGAAAATTAGATGCTGCATCCCTTTGGAGTTTTCCTAGCTGGATATGACTCAGAGAAAATAAGATGAACCCCAATCAAATAATCCAGTATTAGGACTCCTTATTTTTCCAATACACACGTCAGGGTAAAGTTTCATAACCTATACACTACTACATCAGACCCCTCAAATTGCTGTGTTATCTATGTTTTAGAATGCTTTTGTACCACCATTCATATTTGATCAAACATGTGGCTCTGTGCTGCTTCTTTTTCCATGGGAGTCGGTCAGATGACAGAGCATTTTCCCAAGAGATGCAGGAGAAATACTTGGGTATGTAAAGTGGGATGAGACCCTTTGGCCTAGTAAAGAATTTTACTTTATAAGATACACAGCAAAACTGAATATAAAACTGCAATACAAAATCATTCTGATACATAAATAAAGCAATTTAAAGGATTCACCATGACAGGCAGATGTACTGCATACAACGGTGCCTTACCTCATGAGAATGTTGTCTATATTCATATGTGCCCTATAAATGTTCCGCAGGTGAGCCATAATTTCATTCGTAAATTTTCTTTACCGGGATACTTTAACTTTCCAGTATGTAGATCTGCCCCATGCCACCCCATGCTCAACCAATTTTATGACGTGATGACAGGGAGACCACAGGGATGAGCTACATTATAGTCTGTGGGGGGTCACTTCAACACTAATTTTATATGATACAGTGAGTATGTGGTGATTAAATGAGGGCACCGGGTGACTAACAAGGCAGGGTTTACCAGCGGTTTTGCAGGTGAAACTCTCATGCTCCATGCTTTGTTACAGAGGCAGAAGTCAGTTTAACAAAAAAATATACTGACAAGGCATATGGGTTTTGGCATAATGCATTGCTTAAAAGGATGTCTTGGCGAAGAGAGACCACAGTATGTACTCCTATTAATGTAGTTTTCCCTTGCAAAACTGCTGCAGCTTCACTGTGTTGCAGTGTGAGTCACTCCTCTGCCATATAGTAATGTAAGCAGTACAGCCCTGGGTCCACAGAAACACCAAGCTTGCTACAGAAGCTCTGGTACACCCTACAGTTTTTAACAGCTCAGAATGCAAAAACTAACTGCAGAGGACAGTCATGAAATGCAATTCCAGAATCAATGCAAGAAGGGGTCATTAATGCATGAAAGTCAAAAGGACTGGGAAAGGTGCTGACAGCATCTATTATCTTTTGTTCAATCCCCATGCTTTGTTAGAGGCAGAAGTAAGTCAGTTTTACAAAAACATACTGACAAGGCATTTGGATTTTGGCATAATGCATTGCTAACAGGGTGTCTTGGGGAAGGGGGAACACAGTATGTATATTCAGTATTGGTAGTTTTCCCTTGCAAAATTGCTGTGACTTCTATGTACTGCACAGTGTGAGACATTCCTCTGCCCTGTAGTGATGTCATTGGGAGTCAGCAGGCCAGCAGCTAAACAGCAAACGCAAGTGCAGCAGGGATAAAGCAGGGCTCAAAAACAAATCCAAAATATGGAAGGCAGAGTAAACCATGGCCAAAAATAACAAATGCACACACCCTTTCAGGTCTAGTACTACATATAATGACTACAAGCTATAACTTTTTGGACCACCATGAAAGGGTTTCTTTAGGAAAGTACAAACACAGTTAAGCTACTAGAGTCTTTTTGGTGCTCACCATTTCAACAGTGATTGTGTCCTTGGATACAAGTCCCTTTCATGTACTTGTCCAGACTAATTTTAAAGCATGTCATGTTTTTACTCAGAACCACAGAATCAGGCAACAAATTCCACATGGAGACAACCCTCTGTATAAACAATGCCACTCATTATGTTGTTTATATATGTGTCCCTTAAGTTTTCTACTGTTTCTTCTTCCTAAATGTTGGTTGTCCTTTATTTGTAATACAAGGCACTTTGACAGGTTACTGTCCTGGAATGCTTTAAAGGAGATAGGAAATGATGTATACATGTTCAACCACCATTCCATCTTCCTTTCCATGCCAGTTATGCATTCAGATACGTTTTGACTAATTTTTGAAAAATAAATAATCTAGCTTTGGAGTGCCCTTAAATCTGTATAGAGTTCCACACCCATCACCAGCTACTGTTGTTCCTTTTCATATTTCTAAGACATTCTATGTAAGCAATAATATCCAAAAGGGTGGGCAGTATTGTGCTGTACTGAACTGCCCAGGGGCATAATGAGGCCCAATGTCGCAGGTGGAGGGCCTTATAGCCCCTGGAAAGTCCAGTATAGCATAATATAGCCCACCCTGGAGGGTATTAATGTGCTTAGAAAATGGGTTATAGGTAAAATGTTCAATAAATTAAAAATCAAAGATGAAAAAATGATAAAAAAGAATAAAAAAAATACAGTTTGATGTAAAGTAGTCCCTCTAATGCTGTCACTTTTGTCCCTGCTGTCCTAACTCATATATTTCCTAGTGCCTGAATTATCTGTCCCCATTTTGTATTCTGCATTCCCTACTCACTTGTTTGTGCTGTCTGCATTTCCCCCACCATCATGATGGCATTATTTATGATTGAGCAGGGTAAGATGAGGCAGTTTTTTATTGTGTTTTTGTCCCCATTTAAAGTATGGGATGTGTTGCGGTTGAGATAGAGGGTACAAGTGTGAATGGCATTGGCTAACTGACTTCAGTTCATTGGTATGTTCATCTTCTGTAGTGGTCAGTGGTGTGTAGGTGAGTGTACTTGTCAACGAGACATCAGAAGTTGCACCGATGACCTTTGCGGTATGAAGTAATTTCATTTTCTACTGTTAAACAATGTAAATGTGACTCCAGAGATATACACCAGCTGATGACTTGATGCAGGCAGGCAAGCAGCTGGAGTAAGGGTGAAAGACTGTGGTTGGGGAATTGGCGCCCTTACAAATGAGCACGGTTACGGGGAGATGCTCAGTTGCTCTCTCTCTCTCAGCGTAGTAATCTGTGGATTGTGTCTGTTTTCTTTTGTTTTTTTTTATTCACATTACTCAGGTTTCAGAGAGGAAGGGGCAAATTTGCAGTCAGGCAGAGCACTGCAGATTTAAGATGGTGTGGCAGGGATCACTTATCAGCAGGATACTTACAACATGAAATTGTTTTTTTTTTATGTTATAAATGAGTCAAGTGGAGTGGATGTGCTGTTTTGCCCGACAGTTGGCACCCAGTGTGGGTGTGTGTGTGGGGGGAGCTGTGTAAAAATGATGGCATTTTAAAAATGAAAATTCTATGGGCACAATTATATTCTTGTGATGTTGGTAATCAGGTCAGTTGAGACTGACACTTTTTCTAACCTGGGCTCCGTTTTCTGATACATGCCCACCTTGCCAGGGGTATCAGCCAAGCAGAGCCTGGGAATTTCTAAGCTCATTTTCTAAGACATCCATAACACAGTTCTATGCAATTCATCTAAATGGCATAGAATTGTGTTATTGATGTCATAGAATGTTCAGTCAGTATGGAAACAAAAAGCAGCAACTGCTGAGGGGAACGGTAATCAGGGTAGTTGCAATGGGAACACAACTGGATTATTAATTAACATAAAGGTCAAAAACATATCAGAATATTGGGCAGACACTAAAAAGAAAATCGAAGGGCATCTAGATGTGTAGAAACTGTTTCCTATCACCTTCAAATACAAGGCACATGAAGTTATACATCTCAAGCTCTTCCAATCTATCTTCATACCCCCACCCCTCATACCTCAAATCATCCTTGTCACCCTTTACTGTAAACCATTCAAAAACTTTATATCCTCTTGATTCTGAGGTACCCCGAATTAACCGCAGTACTCGGTGTGTAGTCTGATTTAAGTCCTGAACAATGGCAGAAGGACAGCTCTGTTCCTGCTGGTAGTGTTTTGACCAATGCATGTCAATTTGCTATAGCCCTTTTTATGTTGGCTTGTGCGCATATGAAAGCAACATCTTGTGACAGTGCGGGTCTTGGGGGCACGGCTGCTGTTGGGCAAATGCAGGACACGCATCAGTAGGTGCGTCCCTCATTCCCCAATCAGCCTGCATGCCACTGCCACACCATGCATTCATAATGGGGCAAGCACATCAAAGCAAAGGTCAGCTGCAATCCGAGGCAAGCTGCGTCCTTATGCCTTGTCCTTTCGCGACGTCTTCGCCACCGTATAGCCATGGATCAGTGAGTGGGCAGCTGCCTCACCTTTCCCGACATAGGGGTGCCCACTTCTGTTGGCAACCTCCCCATGTTTGTGTGCCGACGGGGACCCCACTCCCGTTGGCATCCCCACAAATGTGGAATTCCAAGGGTGCCCAATCCCCCTCAACACGCCCCCTCTCTTTGCCTGCTGATGGAGCCCACTCCCCATCATCACCCCAACTGTTGAATGCGAGGAGGGTGCCCAATCCCTTGGCTTGTGCCCCCCTTTCTTTGTTGCGGCAGCGGTGCCCAATCCCCGCTGGCATTACCTCCCCGTGTTGTATGCCAACAAGGGTGCCCAATCCCCATCAGCTACTGACACCCCGCCCACAAAACTCACTTAGGTGGCACACTGGGTACCCAGTGTGCCAAATGTCCCTACAATGTGAAAACTGTCCGTAGCGGTTTTTCCCTTTTCTTTTCACCTGGAAAGCGAAAACCATCCCCGTAGTCTAGATGCCCCCCTCCCCCACCCACCCACCACGCACTCTGCCTCCCTCACTCCCCTCACCCCATACTTACCTCCGGACTCTGGCGTGATGATCTTCAGTGGACCTGGAACCGTCTGCACTCTTCAAAGCCAACCCGAACTGAGGAAATGCCGGTAAGCTGTATAATGCAATGAATAGCGTTTTTTTTAACTTTGCTGCATATCTCAGGCATTTCTTGGAATTTTGGCACCAAGTTTTCAACATGGGTTTTTTGGGGCCCCTCCTCATGAATTCTGTCACTGTCATGGCATTAATCGGCCTTGGAAGATGATTTCACAGTCACTGCGCAAAATCACCTTTCAGGACCCATTAATGAAATGACAGTGCCAGTGTTCATGAGGTGGCCTCTCAAAAAGCCAATGTTCCAAATTTGGTGGAAAAAACCAACAAATGCCTGTTTTACGAGCGTGCGTTGTGCAGTTGCTACGCAGGCTCGTAACTCCGCGCATTCATAATATTTTAACACCGTATTTTCAGCACTGGCATTTTTGTGCACCTCCTTGTGAACAGTACAGCTGTCATTTTCCATATCCTGCCCAAAATGTGTTTCCGCACTTCCGGCACACAATTGCGCTGTTGCTGTGGGAAATCAGTGTTTGGGCCAGATTATGAAAATGACAGTGACAAAGTTCATGAGCAGAGCTCCTAGAATGCCTATGTTGAAAATTTGGAGCTGATACTCCATAAAATGACTGTGTTATGAGCGTGCATTGGCAGATTGCACGCATGCTCGTACCATCATGCATTTGTGATATTTTCACTCTGGATTTTCACCATTGCCATTTTACACCTCTTGATGAACAGTACAGCTGTCACTTCACATATCCTGCCCAAAATGTGTTTCCGCGCTTCTGGCGCCAGAATAAGCGTGGTCGCTGTCTTGAAATCACTTCTTGGGACACTTTGAGGAAATAACAGTGACACTGTACATGAGCAGAGGTGCTAAAATGAGTATGTTGAAAATTTAGTGCCGGACGCCCACAAACTGGCAGTGCTGCAAGCGTGCCTTGCATATTTCCCACGCACCCTTGCAACTCCACAAATTCTGTATATTTGTATGCCACATTTTCAGCACTGGCATTTAATTACACCTCCTTATGAACTCTGCAGCTGTCATTTTTCACATCCTGCCCAGCATGTTTTCCTGCACTGCATTAACAAATACCCACAGGGACACCCTAATGCCTCTCACTCTCTGCAGGGTGGGGGTGGGTTGGCATCAGTTCAATGCTTGACTGCCACTCCTATGCTGCATCTCTCTAACTCCTGCACTGCCAATGTCAGCAAGACAACATTCAGCATTGACAAATGCTCGTTTGCTATTTGTCTGCACTGGCTTTCAAAGTTTAAGTCATCTGTGACCATTGTTCATGGGTCCCTTTCCTCCACCGTTTCTTTTTTTTTTAAATTAACATTTTATTGAACATTTAAGAAAATAGGACAAGTACAATCATAACACCAGCATAACAGACAACTCTACAATAATCCATATCGAAATATGTATAGAAACCAACTTGTACACAACAAAAAAGGCTTAATAAATGCAAAACATCTTTGATAGCCTAGTAAACAATCATAGTGCTTCTAAAAAGCTAGTAAGGAAATAATCCAAAAAGTAGTTCAAATTTAGTCACCAGAGAAACAAAGCATCCCAGAAAAGCCAGATATACACTGCCATATCAACATAATGGAGATCAGACAGGCAACCTGCTAAAAAGGAGAAGAACAGACAGGTGAATCAAAAAACAAGGGAAAAATATAAATGAGAAAAGGGCGAGACAGAGAGCAGAGGGTATAAGGACAAACAGCAAAATGTAAAATGGCAGAAAGCAAGCTCTGGGGAGGAGTTCAGCCATGAAACCCGACTTAGGGAGAAAGTAGGGAGTATATCATGCACAACTGGGCTACAACAAGCCCAGGCAATAGAAAAAACATGGGCATATGTAGACAGAGGAACACCTCCAAACCGAAACCCCGATGGGAAGAATCCATTCAAATATGATCCCCACACTTGATCGTAGAGGGTGATTTTGCCCACTTCCAAATATGATAAGCGCTCCAGATTAGCTAGTCTATGCATACTGTTCTGCCATTCCTCTAAAGTTGGGACTGATTCAGATGACCACTTCCTATAAATTACATGCTTAGCTTCTGAAATGACCACCACAAACCAAAGATGAAGGGATTTTCACTGGACAGGCAAATGATTAGTGTTGCCCAAGATTAGGAGAGAGGCATCCATGGGAACTGTACACTGAAGCACCATGGAAATCCTTGCCTGTAGCAATGATCACCATTCTAGTAGCTTAGGTCAGGATCGGAGAATGTGCAGCAATGTGCCATTTTGCTGGTGGCACCGCCAACATTCAGACTGACTGGCCAAATTCATTTTCCTCAATTAGTCTGATGTCCTATACCACAGATGCAGTGTCTTCCATTGCATGAGCGTCCCCTCAACATCCCAGCAAGAACCATGAACACCACTCCAGCAGCAATCCCACTCATCTGTAGTTAAGGGGTAACCAAGCTGTTTTTCCCATCTAGATTTCAAAGAATGTGTCAAGGGGGGAGTATTCCTGCAGGAGTCCTTTATAAACTCAACATAGTTCCCTGTTACTATTTGGTGAGATTGGTGTGTGGATGGCATCTGAGCACTGTTGAGAATGCTGCTGTTATTCTTATGCTTGGAACACATTCTTGTGACTGTGCAACTTCTGCACCACAACGCAACATGCCTCTAGCTGTACATTGCTGCTTCCCAAACAGCTTTGCCTATCTGTGGTGGGACAAGGGACTGCTGGAGGGTGTGTGCAGCTCCAGTCATGAAGAACCAGGTGCTTCTTTTGCTAAGAAGAGCAGCAGCTGCATGATCATGCTTTCTGACCTAATTTCTACAGTCCATACAGGCAAGTGAAAAGAGACAGTTTGTGTAGCTAGCTGCTCACGAAGGAAGAGGCACAGTTTAATCACAAAAAGAGGCAGTTGTTAAGTGTCCTGTCCCTTGTCCTGTTGCAAGAGTCCAGAATGGGAGTGGGAGGTCAATGACCGCAACAGGATAGGCCACATATCCTAGTTAACCAACAGCCTATTTCTTCCTACCCCCCACAAGAATTGCCTTATGTCTGTCCCATGCATTCTTGAACACTCCCACAGTTTTAGACCCCACAACCTTCTCAGGAAGGCTGTTCCATGCATCCACTACCTTCTCTGTGAAATAAAACTTCCTCAAATTGCCCCTGAACTGCGCCCCCATCTTTAAATTGTGTCCCCTTGTTCTTGCACATCTCTTTTTCTGAAAGATGCTACCCTCTTGGACTTCGTTGATTCCACTGAGGTACTTAAAAGTTTCTATCATGTCCCCCCTCTCCCATCTTTCCTCAAGGGTATATATATTAAGCTCCTTTAGTCTCTTCTTATACGATCTCTCTTGCAGACCCTGCACCATTCTAGTTGCCCTCCTATGGACTGCCTCTATCCTGTCTATGTCCTTGTGGAGATGGGGTCTCCAGAACTGGACGCAGTACTCCAGATGGGGTCTCACCAACTGTCTGTACAGTGGGATAACAACTTCCTGTTTTCTGCTGCTGATGCCTCTCCCTATGCATCCCAGTATATCCCCAGCCCTCCCTACTGCCTTGTCACATTGCTTGTTAACCTTAAGGTCATCTGATATGATTACCCCCAGGTCCCTTTCCTTTTTTGTTGTTGTTACTACCTCCCCCTCATTATGTGTTCTTTCCCTGGGTTCTTGTTTCCCAGGTGCATTATTTTGCACTTCTTTGCATTGAATCTTAGCTGCCATACTTCTGACCATTCCTCCAACCTTGCCAAGTCCCTTCTCATCCTTTCTATGCCTCCTTGTGTATCAACCCTGTTGCAGATCTTTGTGTCATCTGCAAAGAGGCATACTTTTCCTTCCAGTCCCTCTGCAATGTCACTTATGAAGACATTAAATCTCCATAGCAAATCTTTCAAATATTCTATTCTTTTTGCCTCAATTGTCTACTTATTTATTTTAGCTCCAGTGGGAGTGTGGTCTCTTGATAATCTTATTGGAGATCTATTGAGAAGTAAGCCCAGTTACCAAACATCACAGTGGACCTCCGATCAGTTGATTCCCTATTCGAAAATGTAACTGCCTGAATTGGTTTCTTTTAAATAAGGTGCTTGTTTAAAGACGTTCCCTGGTGTTTCAAATTCCCATTTTTCAGATGTGCTTGAAAAAGTTTTCAAGGTTGTTTTCTGGCACAAGTACATTCTTAAATATATGTAAGCAGTATTAGAATAATAATTTATCCTATTATGTTATGTCATGTCCAGCTAAGAATATATACAGGATGGCAAGAAGGAGATTATCTCCCACAGTTGCAGCAATTGGTGTCATTGAATGCTCTTTGCTTACATATTTGTCTGTTTTGATTACACTGTTTATATTATTTTAAAATCTTTGCTATTCTGCATGTACTTTTGACTTGATTGAATAGCTTTCTTACAAGTTTTATTATTTAATGGAATGTATCAATTATTTTTGTCCTGAGCTGACCACCTGTGAAACTGCAACTTTACAGGCAGATATAACAAAAAGAAGCATGGCAACCCCTATATTTCTTTCTTTTTCTATATTCATAACTATATTCTACATCTATCAAAAAAGTTATATGAAAATGACATGGGTTTGAAATGTTCTCATGTATAAAAACATACAAATAGTCCCCCTTTTTCCGGGAATATCAGTTCAAGAGGGTGTCATAGCATTGGTAATGTACTCTTTATTTTTGTATTTGTGGAAAAAATGAAGCAAGCATCATGGCAAATGATGTGTCTTTCTTTCAATTTTTCTTTCACACTCATGTTGACATCTAAAAATTGATGTTATAGCCACGTAAAACAATCTGACCCAGTTTCCATAAAGAGGGATTAAGCCTCGCCAATGTGACTTAAAAAAAAGCATAGTAACCCATATTTTTTGATGTGTGTTTTAAATGTTTAGATGACCATCATGTACTCGGCAAAAAATTATGACTATGACATGGGATTGCTGAAACACCAGGGAACAATCTTAAATCGGTTTCCTTTAAATAAGGTGCAGCCCTCAAGCAATGTGTAGGCAACTGGTGAGGATCCTGCTAATAGAGAAAGCCATATATCTCCCAGGAATTAAACAAATACAAAATAAGCAGCAGACAAGGTGAATTATATGAATACCAAGAGACCCTCATTCTCACTGAAGATCAAATAAGTAAAAGTAGCCAATTTAGGTGGAAAAAATTGTATTCTGTTTGAAAGATTTGCCATGGGGAAGGTGTGCACTGAATTCTCTGTTTTAACTAATGTATACAGTAAAGCAGTACCAACCCTAATGGAAAAAAGTCATTTAAAGTTTGCGAATGAGCAAGGGTTGAGCTACAAATGTTGCATTTGTCTGACTTAAGTGGGTACCTCTCCCCAAGCTCCAGTGCATCTTACCATCTGCTCCAGCTCACAAAGGGTGGACTTTCTTAAGCTTCCTGTGGCACAGACACATACCTAATTGTCCATGCTCAGCATACATGTGTGGCCTCCTCCTGGAGCATGTGCACTGACACTGTTGGTGGAGGGCTTCTCCTTGACATCCCTGTGGCTCTATATGGCTTAGGACACCTCCACCACCACCATAAAACTTGGAGTAAGTCCTCTCTGTCCTCTGTAGATTCCCTTGAAGGATGATCCCACAACTCCTCTGCTCATCCTCTCCAATGAAAAAACATTGAGATGCATACAAAAGGCTAGTTAAGCAGTGTAAGAAAGAGATAAAAGGGAACAAGGCAGCAGTGGAATTTAAGGTAGCAGAGGCAGTTAGAGATAATTACAAAACATTCTACAGAGAGGATAATGGGTTGGCAACAATGAACAACAACACTGTTGTTCACTTCGAGAGATTGTTATGACAACCAAGTAACCCTTGAGAGCAAAGCTCGAGAGGTTTTCAGTTGTCATACAACCTCAAGAAGTGAACGCCAGTGTTGTTTACTGTTGTCCATCCATTGTCATGTTTAGTGTATGGGGAACAGTACACAACTGCTGTTCACTTCTTTGGCAGTCCCTCAGTGATATCAAAGTTTGTCATCTCCCACCCAAAGTCCATAAAAACACTTGATTCTGTCCCGGTCCCCTGCTCTCATATAGCCTCTGTTTTTTTTTAATAAAAGAAAAAAATTAGTCTCCTGCTGTGTTCTCGAAAATATTGAAAAATACACTTTCTTCTTTATACTTTCTGTGCCTACACTCACTGCAGCAGCCATTTTCAGAAGACAGGAGCACTGCAACTTGCACATGCACAGAGACAAGCAAGCCATTGTATCATTGCTGTGACATGTTAATAATGGTACAACCACAGCATGATGTCACAGCTGTGGTACAAGAAGAAACAATTACTCACCATAGTAATGTTGTTTCTTCCCAAGGAATTCTTCAGAATTATTGACAGATGCAGAAGGCCAGCTGGGTTGAGCTGCCCCAGATAGGAGGGGTCAATGTAAATGAACCAATCAGAAGAGAGAGAGAGAGCGAGAGAGAGAGAGAGAGAGAGAGAGTGCTGTCTGCAGTCAACTTGAAGGACCTCATAACTATTTTGATGCTGAAAAAAGGGCAACAACTATGCCCAGAACAAACAAAACAATTGTGGAAACTAAAAATCCAAACCACTACTATGAAAATACAACAAGGAATAACAACGGAACTAGACAAATCTGGTTAAAGACAATAGAGCAGAGACACCCAAAGTTAGATTTCACAGGGGAGGATGGGTGGGAGTGTCAATAATGTGGAAGAATTCCTTGGAAGAAACAACATTACTATGATGAGTCATTTTTTATTCTCACCACCAAGATTCTTGAGAATTTTTTGGCAGTTGCAGACTACAAAGCAGTACAGTTGGTATGCAGGCACAGAAATCTACTTAGAAAAGAGGCTCTGTAGCACCACTGTGCCAAATCTGGCATCTGATCTGGACTGTGCATCCAAGCAGTAGTGCATTGTGAATGTGTGTACCATCTTCCAAGTAGCTGCTTTACATACATCAAGCAATGGGACAATCCTTACAGCTGCCATTGTGGCAGCAGTACCCCTAGTAGAATGGTCCCTGAGGCTCTGATGGGGTTGTTTGCCAGCTTTGCTGTAATATAACTGGATACAAGAGACAATCCAGTGAGAAATGGTTCTCTTGGTAGCTGGCCTTCCTCTGCCTACCTCACTGTAGTTGAGAAAAAACTGAGTATGGGACTCTCTGAACTGCTTCGTATGCTCTAAGAAGCAGGTAAGAGCCCTTTTCACATCCAGACTGTGTAGCTTGCACTCACCTGGAGTGGATTTGTCTGTGAAAAAGACCAGCAGGGTGATAGACTGATTGAAGTGGAACTCAGAGACCACCTTTGGCAGGAATTTTCTGTTTGTCCTAAGTACTACTTTGTCATTATGGACAATAATATAGGTAGGTTCTGCACAAAAAGCCTGCAACTTCGAAATCTTTTTGGCAGAGGTGATGGCAATCAGGAAAACAGTCTTCCAGGTCACATACTTTAGGAGAGCAGTAGCCATAGGCTCAAAGGGAGGCTCCATGAGCTGGGCTATGCAGAGGTTCAAATCCCTGGAGGGAGAGGTTCCCTCAGCGATGGTTGAAGGTGCAAAAGGCCTTTGAAAAACATTTTGAAAATAGGCTGAGAAATTACAGATTTCTCTTTTCCAGTGGAAAGATAATCTGATATGGTTGCTAGATGCACTTTTTAAGAGACAAGGCTTTAAGGCTTTCCATCTGAAGGTGAACCAAATAGTCCAGAAGGATAGAAGGAGTGGCCTGTAAAGGATGCATGTCTTTATCCTTGCAGCATATAAAAAATATCTTTCACTTGGAAGCATAAGTCTTCCTAGTGCTAGTTTTTTTGCCATTCTCAGGATTCTATGGACCTCTGCAAAATACTGGAATTCGGGGAACTCTAACTCCTCAATTAGCAGGCCTTGAGGTGAAGAGACTGAATGTGGGGGTATGCTACCCCTGTCTGGGGAAGAGTCAGGAGTCTGTGGGTTACTTGCCATCTGATGGGCTTCCTGACTGACAGGACAAGAAGTAGGGAGTACCAAGGCTGCCTCACCCAGTCTGGGGCCACCAGTATCATGGTGGCTTGCAGATATCTGAGCTTGAGAAGGACTCTGTAGATCAGAGGGAAGGGAGAAAAGGCAGACAGAAACTTCACTATCCAGTTCTGAGTCAGAGCATCTACTAGGATGGTCCCCAGTGCTGAGAGCCTGCAGCAGTACTGTGGGAGCTGTTGGTTGAGGCTGAATGAAAAAGGATCCAGATCTGGGACATCCCACCTTCTGAAAACTGTGGCAAGGACTTGCTTGTTCAGGGTCCAGTCATAGTGAGCAACACACTCAGACCAGACTATGAAAGATTCAACAAGAAATTTGCAGGTGATCCATTTACTAAACAGAAGACACACTCTGGCACACCAACTGACCACTCAGCACTTCAACTCCTTGCGAGTCTTCCTCAGGGGTCCAGTCTGAGTGCCACTGATATCTGTGTGTTGCTTTCTGAGCAGGGCTGGCTGCCCTTCAGTGAGCACCAAACTGTTTTGGTTTGATCTTGGCATGAAACTTTGTTTTTTCCATTCATGGGGATCCTGACAGATATGACTTAGAGCATCTGCTATAGATCTGTCTTTGCCCAGAAGATGAATGACCGACAGGAACATATCCAGGGAGTATGCCAAGGACCAAATTTTCATTGACTCTGTGCCGAGTTTGGTTGACCTTGTGCCCCCCTGCTTGTTGATATAGAACATGGCAGTGGCGTGTCTGTTCTTATCTGGACAGCATATCCTTTGAGCTGTGGGGTGAAGGCCTTAATGGCCAGGTACACTGCCCTGAGTTTGAGGAGACTGATGTGGTATGTGGAATCTCTGGGCGTCCATGTACCACTTATGGACTGGTCCCCTAGGTGGGCACTCCAGCCTAGGAGGGAAGCGTCTGTTGTTAGAACCTGACAGGGTTGTTGAATCTGGAAAGAAACCCCCTCCCTGAGGTTTTCTGGTTCCTTCCACCAGTCTAAGGCCTGAAGTAAGGATTTTGTGACTGGCACTAGCTTGGAAAAGAAATCCTTTTTCTGGGATCAGTGAGATCTGAGAGGATACTGAATGTTCCTCATCTGGAATCTGTCACCCAGGATGACTGCGATCATAGAGACCATGTGACCGAGTAGCCTGAGGAAATGTTTGGCAGGCCTTGGGTGGCCCAGAGTGAAGGAATTTACCAGGTTGAGGAAATTCTGAATTCTGTCTGCAGGAAGGTAAGCCTTCCCCGGCAGCATGTTGAGCTCTGCCCCTATGAACTTCAGTACTTGGTCAGGCTGAAAATGTGGATTTCTCCTTGTTGATAAGGAAGCCTAGAGACTATAGAGTGAGTTTTGTCTGGATCAGTGCTTCTGAGACCGCCTGTGGTGAGTTGGCCATGATTAGCCAATCATCTAGGTAAGGAAAGACAGAAATTCCCTACCTTCTGAGATGTACTGCAACCACTGCAAGGCACTTTGTGAAGACACTGGGAGTGGATGTTAGTCTGAAAAGGCAAGACATGGCTGAAAACTGGTAGTGGCTTGAGAGCAGCCGGAATCTGAGAAAATTTCTGTGGGGCTGCCTGACTGGGATATGGAAATAGGCATCCTTCAGATCTAGAGAGACTAGCCAGCCCCCTTACTTTAGAGAGTGGGTGTCCTGATTTAGGGTTACCATTTTGAAATTTGGTTTCAACATGTTCTTGTTCAGGTACCTTAGGTCCAGAACAGGTTGCTACTCCCCATTTTTCTTCAGAGTAAGGAAATACCTGGAATACAGGCCTTTTCCCCATTGGGGAAGGGCACTTTTTCAGCAGTTTGGACCTCTAAAAGGGTTTTCACCTCTGTCTCCAACAGCAGCTTTTTTTGTTGGAGTTAGTGGTTTTGATAGCTTGGGGCCTTGAAGGGAGGGACATTTTTTGAACTGGAGAGATAGGCCCTGACCCACCACTTCCAGCACTCACTTATCTGTGGTGATGAGTTGCCAATGATTGAGGTAGTGTGAGAGCCTTCTCCCTACTGGTGGAGGGGAGGCAACTGAAAAGCAGTCAGGAGGACTGTTGTCTGATTTCTGTAGAGGGGACAGTAATGAAGCTGGCTAATCCCTGGCCTCTCCTGCCTCTGCCCCTAAAGAAGTCTCTCATCTGGGAAAAATCCATAGGCATTTGCATGAGATAGAATGGCCTAGTGAAATAACCCCTTGTTAACTAAGGTACCCTAATCAGCGCTTTTAGAGGAGGGGGAGGCAGACTGGGTGGTCATGCTAATTTGTGTCTAACCAGAAGTAAATTAAATATGTATCCAACTGAATATAATATCTTTTATTATTATTGTTTCAATAGTGGTAAGGAATGGCAGTAACCACCTCCACACCTCTTGCCAGCAAAAGCTCACTGCTCAAGAAAGAGAAGTTTCCCTTAAGGAAGAGCAGAGAAACCCTCTAAATTACCATTTAAACATTTCAAATTTCTTGAGAAATTGTGTGCAGAAATTAGCGCAACTTCGGGAAAAAAGCTAATTTAAAATCACAAAAAATGTGGAAAAATAACACTAAATGCTGATGACTATTGAGTAAAATAGGAAAGCCATGAATTTTCAGCAGACACGGTAAACTTTTACTGCAGAAACGACACACAAGTAGGACAAACAGAAAAAAGACAGCAGCTGCGGGGAACCAAATGCGACCATGGAAAAACACTGTTTAAAAATAAGATTAATACCTGAATTATATAAAGGCAGCACTCAAAATGAAGTAAAAAACTCATAGGAAGGTCTCTGAAGAGAGAGAGCTCCAGGGCAGTGTTGCCTAGTCAGCAGAGAAAAAGTTCTGAGGTCCTTCAGGCTTACTGCAGGCAGCACTCCCTCTCTCTCGCTTCTGATTGGTCAAGACACTGCTTCATTTATATTGACTTCTGCTCTCCGGGGCAGCTCAACCCAGCTGGCATTCTGAATCTGTCAATAGATGCTGAAGAATCCCTGTGGTGAGAAGCATGTGTTTCTCTTGATCTATATATATAACAAGCCACTACCATACACTATAGCAATATAAACACCTCCAAATGATTAAATAATGCTGTAAGACACTTAGTTGTGGTGGAGAAGGTCATAACCAGAAATGAGGACATGGTGGATATTTTTAACAAATATTTCTGCTCCATTTTCACCAATATTCTCAGGACAAAGAAGATCAAATTAGTATAAAGGAAACCACCAATTGCATAACAAAGAATGATATGCTAGATAAACTATTACTAGGCTAGAAGGTTAATAAAGTCCAGGTCCTGAAGGCAATGCACTCATGCTTCATAAAGGAACTGACAATGAAAATAACTGGCCCACTTAAATATTTTTTGAAAGATCACTCAACACAGGCAGGGCAGTAAATTCTTGGAAAGATGCACATGTGATACTGATATTCAAACAGGACTCTAGGGAAGACCACCATAATTACAGAATAGTAAGTCTAACATCTATCCATAGGAAATTATTAGAAACCATAGTAAAGGATGAAACTGATACATATTTAAAGGAGAATAACTTACTAGAAAGTACCCAGATTGGGTTAAGATAGGCAAGATAATGACAGACTCATCTAACTGGATTTTTGAACCTGTTAGGAGAGCACCTGACAGAGGGTTACCAGTTGACATGGTGTACCTAGATTATAGAAAAGCATCTGAAACTGTGTCACATAAAGAACTAGTGAAAGAAATTGTCAAATTAGGAATTAACATCAAATTTGTGCAGCTGGTAAAATCATGACAGGAAGCAAAGAGTAGCTATTAAAGGGCATGTTACAGAGTTGGGAAGTGTGACTAGTGGTTTGCAACAGGGTTCAATAATACGACCAATACTTTCAATATTTATGTTGCATCGATGCAATGCACTGGTGGGGCATGAATGAGGAAATTTGTTCATGATACAAAGCTATGTGTAACCATCGATAACGATGCTGGGGTGGAGATCATGAGGAGAAATCTGGTAAGTATAGAGGAATGTGTTACCAGGGCCAAAATGGTCTTTAATATTGATGAATGCAATATTATGCAACTAGGGCATAGAAATACAAAGGCTACAATTAAACTATAGGGGCAGTGGACAGGGTGATATGTCTTATCTGGCTGCTGCTCCCGCCTATCCCTAATTCCCTTTGGAAATCACTGAATAAACTAGTCAGGCAGTTTTTGTGGAGGAAGGGTAAACCTCAAATTTCATTGCAGTGGTTATCAGTCCCTTTGGCAAAGGGTGGGCTTCGGGTACCCTGGTTTGAAAGATATTATTTAGCAGTGGGTCTAAGGCAGGTATTGATGTGGTTATATGCTGACCATTGCAGGGGTATAGCTCAGTGGATTTCCATAGAATAATACTTAGCTCAGGGCAAGGCATCTGAGAAGGTACTATGGGACCCATCTGGCCCACAGTGAGGCTATCCTATTCATGATTATATTCTGGGTATTTGGAAGACTAGCTAAAATAGTTTCATCCCCTTGGCAGGCTCCACTTTCAAGATGGCCACTATGGAATAACCCTCAATTATTGGTGGGAGGTGCCCCTATCTATTGGCCTCAATGGGTTAAGGGGAGAATCTTGTAGGTGGATGACCTCTTTCACCCTGAGATGGGCCACTTTATAGATTTTGCCACCCTTAAGTCCCAAGCCACACTACCACAGTCGTATCTGTGGAGATACTTTCAAGTTCGGTATTTGATTTCTGCATTTATGGGTGATTTCTTCATTTATGGGTCTACAACTCTACTTACCCTTGAAGGGGATATGGGTTGATGTACTGGGGTTGGCGGGAGGGGGTTCTGTTGTTTTTTCAACCCATAAAACTGGCAATGGACCTGTCAGTCAGAGGTTTTCACTGAGGGATGGAAATTGGAAACGGTTTAAAAACAGTAAAGATAGTTTTGCTCTGAGGGATGGGAACTGGAAACTGTTTAAAAACAATAAAGATAAAGAAAGACATTATGGTGTAGCACTCTTTGTAGTAACTCTGGCCCAGGGACTCTTGGGAAGTGGTAAGAAGGCACAATGACACCCCAGGACAGTCAGCTAGTCCTGAGCTCAGCTTTGCAGAACTTGCAAGCTGCTGATTATTTTGTTACATCCTTTGCCTGAAAAACAGACAACAAGCCAGAAAACTGAGATTAACACACAATAAATTGCTTAGACTGACTGTTCAGTTAGTTATTACAGAGTCCTGCGATCTGGGCTCAGAATATTCTGCACTACATGAGATGAGATACACTTTACAGTGTGAATAAGCCAGACGTGCTTTGTTCTGGAGTCAGTCTTTTGGATGAAACTCTACTGAAATCCTTGCACAGGGACATACCTCTCAACTGCTATGAATTATGCATAGCACTATGATTTTTACACTGAAATGTATCCTTGCTCTGTGAAGGTTTACTGATGTTCCTTATAATGTTAGAGCTATATCTGGGCAAACAAACTATAACAATACTGAACTAACTTGACATAAACATTCCTCAACACTGAACATACGGGGCCCACTGTTCCCTGACATATTATTCTCTAAAATCACAAAGTGCTACACATACTGACAATTTGTTCTGAATTTTAAAGGCCAGTACTATGCATTTTAATACTGAGAAGTTTAGGGGTATTTATTTATTTATAGACATGATTCACCAGGAAGACATTTTGAGCAATGTTGCTCATTTCCAGATATGTCCTGGGAGGAAGGGAATACAGCGGGTATGACAATTTAGATACAAGAGGCAAAGTTCAAGTTCAAGTTTATTGCAGGAAAACTCCATTGAGCAAGCTCATTCACAAGAAGGTCCTGTGACATAAACACTTAAAGTACAAACACAGGAAGGTAATAACAGTATATACATGAAATGCACGTTACATGATACAGGCTGGATATACATACAAGGGTACCACATAGGGTGACCGCAGGTGGTAAACATTGATATGAGACAGGGAAGCAACTTACAGGTTGCATACTGATAAATGAAACATGATGACTGGTGTGTGCAATACATATACAGTATTTTGGCAGCTAGAACAAACAACAGTCTACAACTGATATGGGGAGGAGTGATTTGATAGAGTAGCAGTGGAGCGTAAGCAAAGATAAAGCCAGGAGTAGAAGGGGAAGGGAAAGCAGTTAATATGACAAATCAATTATACCTTACCAGTGGATAAATATGGCACACATAAGGAAGGAAGAGACTTAATGACAGTTACAGGTGTCTTTTATTTTGGCTGAACTTAGCGATTTGTAGAAGTTTATTGAAACTGTGCTAGTTAGTTTCAGTACAGTTTGTAATTGGTTCCAAATGGAGGGAAGGGCATATACAATAGCATGTTTACCAAAGGAAGTCCGCGTCCTTGGTATGTCAAGCATAATAAAGTCAGATTTTCTTAACTAGTGTGCACTATGTGAGATACTAATAAGGGAAGAGAGATAGCTTGGCAATTTCTACAGGAGCAGTTTAAGAGTCCATAGCCCAGCATGGAGCAGGCGTCTAGTAGTAAGGGATGTCGACCAACAGCTGCATATAAGTCACAGTGGTGCAAGCGGTAAGGGAGTTGGTAATGAACACGTGTACGGTGATAAAGGATGTCCAGTTTACTTAGATTTGCAAGAGTGGTAGAGGAATAGATTGCATCACTTACAATGAGTAGGGGGAGAAAGTGGCCTTGTACAAGCTTGTTTCCGAGTTTCAAAGGGGAAAAGTGGCCTATTTCTGTAGAAGAATCCTAACCTTGCCTTTAACCTTCTAGAGACATCTTCGACGTGGTCACTGAAAGATAATTTATTGTCGATCCAGATACCTAGATATTTAAATTTGGTTACAACTTCCAGAGGCTCGTTTAGCGTGGTGACAATGAAGTCTTGGGCAAGGATATTGGGGGGGGGGGCCTGTGACAGTACTGCAGGAGAATATCATCACTTTAGTCTTCTTAGCATTGAGCAGAAACTTTGCCTTTATTAGATTATGCTCAAGTTGTGCGAAGTCCGCTTGAAGCACTCCCTTGACTTCAGATAATGATGAGCCAGAAGTATACAACACAGTATCATCTGCAAAAAAGTGCAGATTGGATGTAGATATGTTAGCATCTAAGTCATTAATATACAGAGACAAGTGTTATTGACAGAATTCAGTTAAATATGTAGCATTAAGTGATCCACTTTGGAATTACATTCAATTAATCACCAGACATGTCACACAAGCAGTATGTGTATGTATGGGTATGTGCAGTGATTTCTCCCAACTTGAACTCTGCCAAAGTGTCTTTGCAGGGTTTTCCTGCAAAGCTGCAGGGATGGCTTGGATGTGCTCCTGTACATCTGTTCAAAAAAGGGTTGCTCTGTTGTAGCTCCATAGATGTGAGACTCATCAGTTGCTGTTCTCAGGGGCCATGCTTCATCGGCCCTGAGTGACCGCCTACCTATCAGAGTAGGTGACGGCAAATCCCCCCCAAGAGATGAAGAGGAACACACTCATCAGAAAACAACATGACCTGAAACCCCACCCTCCCAACAGAAGCAGACCAGGTCCACTTCAACTTTGCACAGCCCGCATCTACCTGTCCAGAGGGATACGTCCCAAAGGAGCCAGCATCTCTGTAGTGACTGAAGGTCATGAGCAGTAGGTCATTACTGAAACAAACTGTAACACCCCACCAAATGGGAGCTTACTTTGTTGGCCCCGCTTATCTCCTGCTTGACTCCCATGCCAGGTTTTCACTGTTTCTCACCAAAAGAGCACTGCCGCTTGGCCCAAGTCCAGATGTGCCCCGATCAACTCCTTTATTTAATTTTTGCCTTTTAGGGCATCTGGAGCATCAGCAAGGCCACTGGCATCTCCCCAGACACGTTCAGGCCAGCTGGCACCTTGCACATGTGCACAACAGCACTCCATTTACCAACCATGATCGCGGTCAAAAAATGGCTTCCCTGCAATCCAGGCCCCATGGTTAGGCTGAATGAGGACTGGTGACTAAAGCAGGGCCCTGGACAGCCTCCTATTTTTTTGTAAATAAAGATCACCAGTCATGCTGTGTTCCCGGTCATGAATACTAATGAGGGCTACATTACTATTCATGAGCAAGCCTGCCCTAGCGCAAAGGGACCTAAAATATTGGCGCCAGCAACAGGCACAAGAGTGAATATAAATGTAAATAAATGGGAGCATTTGTCAGGGTCATTAAGGGGGCCATTGAATAGTAATAATAATAATAATAATAATACATTTTATTTCTAAAGCGCCTTTCAAATTTCCAAGGCGCTGTACAAGCATAATAAAACACAGATAAAACTCAAATAAAACTTCAGTCTCAGAATAATAAGTCACAATCAATAATCTAAAAAGGCAAACTAATACAAATAAGTCTTTAAATCCCTCTTAAACTCCTCCATGGAGGTGCACTGCTGCAACCGAAGGGGTAGAGAATTCCAAAGAGTGGGAGCAGCATAAGAAAAAGCTCTGCAACCAGATGAATTTAGGCTCACTCTTGGAATCTCTAGCAACCCCTCATCGGCCGAGTGGAGTAATCAGCCCAGGCAGTAAGAAACCTGAAGATCTTTCAGATAAGCTGGACCCTGATCATGTAGGGCTTTAAAAGTCAATAAACAGACTTTAAAGGTGATCCGCCACCGAACAGGAAGCCAGTGCAGATCGCGCAGCACCGGGGAGATGTGGCAAGACCTGCTTGTCCCAGTCAAAATCCGTGGTGCTGCATTCTGCATTAGCTGAAGGCGGTGGATTTCAACCCCAGAAAGCCCAAAATACAGGGCTAGTAATGGGGCTACTGTAAATAAATAATATTTCTACTGCCTGCACCAGACTATTATTGTAGGACTCTTATGAGCTGCTGGTTTGCTGCCTCGGGACTGCATATTTCAGCAGCAGCGACAGGCAAGGGACTGCACATAAATGTTTGAAACAGGGCAGCATTAAAAAGGACACAGTAATGGCTATTCATAAGAATCGTAAGATTTAATGCAGACACTTGTAGCATAAGTCATTGTTGACCTGCACATATTTAATCTAAAACTGATATCTTTCTTCAGTGTAATAATCATCCAGTGATTGTTTAAATTGGTTCATGGAACTAGAGGATACTACGGTCTCTGGCGGTTCATTCCATCTGTTGAACAGCATTTGGGAGAACCAGTTCCCTCTAATGTTCTTTTTGTAGCTTCACTCTTCAGTTGGAACCTGTGTCCTCTGTTTGGTTTTGTGCAATTTCTTGCACTCAAGCCCATGCATTCCCAGAGGTCTCACTCTCTCTGTCTCTCTCTCTGAATGCCCTATATATCATGCACATATCCCCTCTGTGTCATCTATACAACAAGGATAACAAAACCAAATGTATCAATCGCTCCCCATATGTATTCTCTCTCAGACCATTTATCATCCTTGTGGCTCTCTTCTGCACTCCCTCCAGTTTGGTAACATCCTTCTTCAAATGCGGTGACCAAAAGCTACCATAATACTCCAGATGGGGGCACAACAGTGAGGCTTACAATGGCATCAGCACCTCCCTCTCCTTGCTCCTGATATTCCTTGTGATAGCATCCAATATACCATAACTCTGTTTCATTACCTTCTTGCAGTGCTCTGAGAACTTTAAACTGTGGGGTTAAGAATGAAATAAAATGTTTTATCTGGCTGCACAAGGACTCTGAATTTGGAGCAATGTGGACTGCAGGGGGACTGTATTAAGTGCAGCCATATTTTCAGCACAGCAGCCAATCGAAAAGCCAGGATTCAGTGCCAGAACTCTTGGGACTTTGCCAAAAGACTTGTGGGTTAGTGCAAAAGGCTGGTGGGGGAAAAGCCTGGACCTAATTTAGGTGCCTAAATAGGAAGCCTATAAGGCATCGAGGATGCCTAATAAATATAAATTTTTGGTACAGACAAGTAGATTCAGCCAATCAGGAGCCTCAGAAGGGCTCCCAAAACCCAGAAACTTTGCAGGCTGAGTTAAGTTTGATGTGAGCCCCTCCACAGGGAGGGGGCACTTTCCCATAGCTAAAAAGAATGGCCTAGTGTATTCAGTGGGAACCCCTCTCGGGGAGGGGGTTGCCTCTGCCTGAAGACAAGTGGCTAGCAGAAATTAGAGCTGCTGGCCTGGGGGTTACCAGACATTGTACCCCAGGGCTGCCAATTGCCTTTGCACATTTTGGGGAAAATGTGGGAGAAATCTGTATCATCTTCAGCTGTGAGAGAGCTGCATTAATATTCTGCTTCAGCAGTGAGAGTGTTGATGAAGCCCAAACCCTGAGAGAATGAAAAGCTATCTGAAAAGATTCTCAGTGAGCAAACTTCTACTTAAAAGTTCAAGTTATTTGGAGACCTGCTTGGGGCTGACAAGCCCATAGAGCCAAGAGGTGCTCAAGTTCTGTCTGCTCCCATCCGGGTGGACACCTGTCGCAAGTGACCATGGAATGGTACAGTGTCTGAGAGTGCTTGAAATGTGACTGTTTGAAAGTGCCAACAGGACTGGAAAGGGGACACGCTAAGCACACAGAGCTTTTCCTGACAGTGCCTGTGAGGCCAGTAAATACCCAAGGTGGAGCTGCAAACACAGGCATAGCTAAAAGGGACCTGGTTGTTGTGTTAAAATGTAATTTGGAGCTGCAAATTCCAGCTTAGACAAGTGGACTGTGAAATTGTGATCTGGCTAGAGAGAAGCCTGAAAGAGCTTGTGAGAATGCTACATTAAACCAGTTGCTAACATGTAAAGCTTAAAGTGGTTGGGAGCTGTGCCTCAAGCTCCATCTGAGGTCTGAGAGAGAAAAGAGAATTTGTCTTTGCAAGGACTGAGAGTCTGGGTCTGCCCTATCCTTAGGAGAGAGAGTACCCAACTGCGAGATGTCTGTGACCTGAAAGCTAAAAGCACAATACTGGCCATGCTGTCACATGGTTGAAGGGATTGTGACCACTTAAAGCAAACTGTATGTGCTGAATGTATAAATGTGCTGAATTGTGACAAGACACTGTGTTTTCCAGATTGGCCTGGGAGTCAACCTGGTAGTGTGCCATCTATGCACTGCCATATATTTTAACCCCTGAGAGGCATAGCCTAGACATGGGGGACTGAAGCATGCCAGCCCTGGTCCAGCCTGGTCTGTATCAAATGTGACTGCAAGCCCAGAGAGAAGGGGCAACCATCCAGAGCTGAGAGAATTTCCAAGCTGCAAGAGCCTGGTGAAAAGGGGGTCAGACAAAGCTCTTGCCTGCACCTCAGCTACAGTTTCTTGACACCAATGTTGACTGCAAAGCCGTGAGTAGGCAGAGCCACCCTCTGCCAACCAGACAGGAACTGTAAATAGTTTAAAGCTGTGTTTGCCAACATCAGTATCTAAAGTCCCAAGCTAACTACGTAAAGGAGAGTTATGATTATCTGCTAAGTTCACAGTCAAGATGTGTCCTAGGATTAAAGATAAAGCTAATCTGTTTTCTTTATAAGACCCCAACCAGCTGCAATGCTGGCCACATCAGCTGCAACATTAACTGGCCTGCACCTTAAGAACTTAGTACTGGGTACCCAGAGTTATGGTATAGAATTGCAGGGCTCTATACTGGTCTGGGACTGGTACCAGTATGGGTATTTGGGTGTATGAGTTTCCACCCTTCTAGTGCAGCTAGCTAGACAGTCAGATCAGATATCCTAATTTCATCAGAAGGTTGGTGGGTGGCCACTGTGATTCTGAAATGCAAAATAATTTATTCTAAGCCGATACACTGTCTGACTTCTGACCTCAGCTATGTGATACCTGGAGGTGGGGCTAAGACAGATTTGAGGTAGCAAGTTGATTTTTGGTTTCTCAGTAAAGGCCAGAAGATGAAGGATACAGATTAATTTCAGTGCAGTGCAATAACTGCTCATTTCTGTGTTTGTTTTAACCCTAGATTTGTGGGCTTTTAGAAGTACTATTATTTCTTTGCTGTCCTTACTCAGAATTGTTTTTGGGCTGTTGAAAATGTAAAACCTAGTTTGGTGTGCTTGTAGTGGTGCTGTTTTCCTTTGCTATCTTTACTTGCTACAAATTTTGTCTTGTCTTGTCTGTCTTGCCCTGTAGTTTGGTGGAGGGGTATTAATTGTCTGACCACCCTCCCTCCCCTGCCCCCCCCACTCTTAATTATATGCCCTGTTAAATGTGATTGACAAGTGACAAGCACAGGGACTAACTGGTTGTGGAGTAGAATGACATAAGGGGAGGAAGTCTGCCCTCGGCACAAGTGTTTTGACTCTTTTTTTTGTTTGTTTGTTTTTTTTTGTTTGTTTTCCTTCTTTTAAAAAAAGTATCTGAGGATCGGTAGCAGGATTTTCAGGACAGTAAATTAATAAAGAGGGAACTGCAAGTAGAGCTTCAGTAACAGACAAGTACTGGAATAGCAGTATAAGTGCAGTATAATGTGAGGAGTGGTGCAGTGCAGAGGATGTGGGGCAGCCGTATTCAGGAAGACCTTCTGGATGCTGAGGTGCTGCCCTATCTGCAGGCATCTCTCTGGATTGTGGGATGAGGTAGCCAGACTCAGAGAGGAAGTAAACTTGGTCAGTAGTATCTTCACCCCTATCCAGAGACCAACCAGTCCAATGCCGCTGCCTCAAAGGATGCCAAGAACAAGGAGCATTTGGATGACGGTGGACTTGGGGAGGGTTAGAGCAGTCAGGCAGAGGCACATCCCAAATCCTATTCTGCTCCAGAACTCATACACCACACTGGTAAATGGGGACAACCAAACAGAGGTACCCAGAGAAGTGGAAGGAAAGGATGTGGAGGTCAACCAAGGAGGGACCTCAGTGGGGACAGCAGTGGACCCCAGAGGAGGAGCAAGAAAATACTGTTAGGGGACTCTATCATAACAGGAATCAAGCTAGGAACACAGGAGGGGAGGACAGGGAAGTGAGGTGCCTACCAGGTGCCACGGCATGGAGGAATGGTAGGAAGATCCTAGGGATCACCGGCAAGGCAAGATGGGAGGGTGAGCTGGATGTCATTATCCACCTAGGTACTAATGACTTGGCAAATGGGGAGCCTAAGGAAGTTCAGGAAGGGTTTAGGAAATTGGGGAAGGGTCTCAAGCAAATAGTTACTGTACTTCTGTCACCTTCCTATAAATACTACCTGTGAGAGGCGTGGGACAGCATAGGGGCACATGCACCAGGAACTTTAACTCATGGCTGAAGAACTGGTGCTGTGAGGAAGGGTTTGGATTCATTGGTGACTGGAGACCCACCTGTTGGGATGGGGGCTAGTTCAAGCCTGACAACCTGCATCCATTCTGGAGGGGAATCCAAGCACTCAATGATAAGTTTAAATGCTACATGGACAAACATTTAAACTAGCCAAGGGGGGGCAGGCCAGCAAGGAGGGTAACTAATTGCCCACCCCCCACAGCTAGCAGTGAAACCAGTGAACAGGAGGAGTGGATATCTCTACAAAGCAATGTGCAAAAGATAGAGATAAGCACTCAAGGGGTGGATAGGAAGGAAGAAAGAGGAAAACATTTAACAGAAGGGCAGACAGCAGGGAGAAGCAGGGATAAAGGACAACCAGTGAGGGGGCTGAAGCAAAACAGCTAAACAGTCCAGGAAGTTCACATCATGGAATGCCATGCGTGCCAATGCCAGAAGACTTAGCAACAAGATGGAGGATCTGGAGACTGCCAGGTTGCAGCCAGACCTGGACATTGTGGCCATCACAGAAACCTGGTGTAATGAGAACCATGACTCCACGACTGGGAGATGGCCATGCCTGGCTACAACATATTCAGAAGAGACAGAGCAGTTAGGAAGGGAGCAGGAGGAGTGGCACTTTATGTGAAAGATAGCAAAAAGGCCACAGAGATCCAGGAGGAACAAAATGGGGGCAAGATAGAGGGCAGGTAGGAAGGGAGGAGGAGTGGCACTTTATGTGAAAGATAGCATTAAGGCCACAGAGATCCAGGAGGAACAAAATGGAGGAGATATACTGTGGGTTAAGTTGGAAAGGAAAATGAGGTCAGCCATCTGCACATTGGTGGTCTGCAGACCACCAGCTGAGGAGGAAGAAACAGATAGGGAGCTGATGCTAGCCATCAAAAGGATGGCAGACAAAGGTGAGGTGGTACTGGTTTGAGACTTCAGTATTCCAGACGTGGACTGGAGCCTTCCAGCAGCAGCAGCAGCCAGGAGCAGATTTATCCTGGACACCCTTCAAGGTGCCTTCCTCAAGCAACTGGTCATGGAACCAACTTGGCAGAAGGCAATACTGGACCTGGTGCTAACAAACAGGTACAGTGTGATTGGGGTAACAGTGGGGGAGCACGTGAGAACAGTGACCACTGGTCTCTGTAGTTTGAAATCACAGAAGAAGCAGAACCAAACCGCAGAAAAACACGTATCCTGGATTTCAGGGGGGCAGACTTTGGGAAAATGGGGAGATGCTTGAAAGAGGCATTAATGGGAATGGGGAGGGAATCAGGGGTTGAGGAACAGTGGGCAATATTTAAAATAGAGATTACAAGAGCAACAGAATTATGCATTAAGCAAGTTAGCAAGGGGAAAAGGAAGAGGAGGCCATTATGGTTTTCCAAAGAGATAGCGGAGAAAGTGAAAGTCAAACAGATCATATTCGGGTAATACAAAAAGACGTAGGCAGAAGGGGATAGTGAGAAGTACCAGGAAAAGCAAAGGGAGGCAGGGAGATCAGTAATGGAAGCCAAAGCTCAGACAGAAAAGTGCATCACAGAATCAGTCTGCAGAGGGGACAAAACCTTTTACAGGTACATAAGTGAAAAAAGAAGGGCAAAGGGAGGGATAGTGAGACTGAAGGGGAGGATAAAGGCCACGTGGAGGATGACAATGGTAAAGTTGACATGCTGAACAGATATTTCTGCTCAGTCTTCACTGAGGAAGAGGAGGGTAATGGATCTGAAGGGAGTACAAGGGGTGGGAACAGTGCAGAAATGGGACACAAGTCCCTTTACATGGGAAAGGGTCCTAAGGGAACTGGAAGAAATAAGAGTCGGTAAAGCAATGGGGCCAGATGGGGTGCACCCCAGGGTCCTAAAGGAATTAAGAGAGGTAGTGGATGAACCTCTGGCAATCCTGTTTATCTGATCACTGGAAACAGGGGAGGTACCCAAAGACTGGAAGATAGCAGATGTAGTCCCCTTATACAAAAGCGGGAACAAAGAGGAAGCAGGAAACTACAGACCAGTCAGCCTGACCTCAGTTGTGGGGAAGATCATGGAAGCACTACTGAAGGAGAGAAGGATGGAACATCTGGTTGCCAACGGACTATAGGACCCAAGGCAGCATGGTTTCACTGGGGGGATGTCATGCCAGACCAGCCTCATTGAATTTTTCGACTGGGTGACAGGGGAGGTGGATCAGGGTAGGGCAGTAAACATGGCCTATCTGGACCTTTGACACTGTGCCACATAGAAGGCTATTAAACTCGGGAATATGGGAGTGGGCAGGACAGTACTACAGTGAGCAGGTAATTGGCTGGGCAGCAGGACACGGAGGATAGTGGCAAATGATCCTAATCCTACAAATAATTAGTGTCAGTGGCTCAGTAGGTAGCACACTCGCCTCTGAGGCCAGGAGATCAGAAGGCTGTGGGTTCAGTTCCCACATTTGGCACTTGGGTTAATATCCCAGTACTGACACTGTAGTCCAGCATGAGAGGGGTGCTGCACTTCTGAGGTGCCGTCTTTCGAATGAGACTTTAAACCGAGGTCCAGGAGGTCAAGTGATGACAACCTAGGAAGAGCAGCGCCTCAAGCAAGCTCTGTCTTCACCCAGCATTTAAAGTCTTTAAATTTTATTTCAGGAAACTAATCTGGCTAATTATCGGTTGGGGAAAAGTTGGAGGAGTGATCGGAAGCAGTTTGGTCACCGGGGATGGAGGCGTACGTTAAAAAACAGTCGGAATGCCCCGCCTCCTTCACCGGAGAAAGAGCAGGCATACGCGCCCACATCAGGGCCTAAATAAATCAAGCTCTGGGCCAGTCGCACTGACGGAGGAGAGGTTTTAGAGATCTTTGCACCATTACAAGCCTCAGTAGATGAAATTCACACACAGATGCAGATCTTTAAGACTGCGCTGGAAAGAATCGACAGGAGAGTGGGAGACAACGAAGTTAAAATAAGATCTTTGGAAAACAGAATGGACAGGCACGAATTAGAAAAAGTGACAGTGAGCAATAGAATGAAGAAAATAGAAGAGAAGATGGAGGATTTGGAGGGTAGAAGTAGGAGGAACAACCTTGTTATTCTGGGACTGCCCGAGAAAGCAGAAGGAACAGCAACGATTTTGTTTGTGCAGAAACTGTTAAAGAAGATAGCAGGTCAATCACCAAATGGCAGTTACATTGTTGAAAGGGCCCACAGATCGCTTCACCCACCTCCTGCTAGTGGAACTCCTCCATGCCCTTTGATGTGCAAACTTTTAAACTTTTTGGATAAACAACACATCCTGAATAAAGTCAGAGCTATGCAGGAAGTTACATTGGAGGGGAAAAAAATCAGAATCACCCATGATCTTCCATATTCTGTGCGCCTTTAAAGACAGAGCCTGCACCCTATTGTAACAAAGTTGGTAGCTGCAGGAATACTATTTTAGGTTAAATACCCAGCGCTGCTTCAGGTTAAACTTAAAATTGAGTGTCAGTCTTATGGATCTACAGAGGAAGCTCGAGAGGAACCGAAAATAGTAATGCCTGATCTATTTAAATAAAAGTAAAGGGGAATAACCGGAGAGCGGACGAGAGGGAAGAGCGAGAGCTCTAAATCAAAGAAGGGACAGATGTGATATAGACTCATGGAGGGTCTCCTCCTGGATGAGATATAGCCAGTATAAATATGTAAAATTATGCTTGAACAGAGAGATAATCTACTGTGGAATATGCTGCTCTAGAGGATTGAGGACTTTACTTAAGAGGAGAATGTCAATAGATCTCTTCAAGGAGCGATTCCTGCTCGAGCTATTTGAATATCTAGATTTACAGAGAGAATATGGCCTTTTAAGGTGAAGACTTTACAGAAGTTTAAACACCAGAATCGGACCAGATACTGTAATGGTTCTCTTATCAACCTACTCGTTATTGAGGAAGAGACACGAAGATCATGGACTAGAGACTTCTTGGTTGGATATAATGGCTGGAGACTCCATGAACTAGAATTTTCGAAGGAACTTGATTCTCCCTCCATCCTCTTCCTCCCCTCCTTTTCCCCTTCCCCTCCCTTTTTTTTTTTCTTGCTTACTGTATAAGTGAGAGAATGTAGCCGAAGTATATATTGGGCACTACAGGAGCAAGAGACATGAAATGGTGTAAATGCTGTATAATGTCAATGTTTGAGACTTAATATAGTTTGTGATTGGGGAGATTAGGTTTATTTAATATTGAGAGCATGGAATCCAGAGACAGTGGTCACTTGTTATCAATTTTCCCCTGCAAAACCTAGAATAGTGATGTAGTATTGATGTTAAAATTGGATTGGTTCTTTAATGTTAATACCAGGGTTATTTTGTAAGATGTACATAAGAGCCTCTTTTAAAGGGGGGAGAATTGAGTGAGGGAAAAGAAATTGTAATTTGGATCAAGATAAGATAGGGAAATTCTTTCCCCTCACTCATAGCCTCCTTTCATGTGAGCTGGGCTGGAGGCGGAGCTGGTAGAGACCTGGGTTGATAGTCATCACTAGACGTAGTGAGATGGTAGAGCAGTTCTTGGAACTGGGGGCTGAGGGGTCATCTAAGGGATACGGAAAGGGAGTGGGGTTAGCAGCATTCACACGCCAAACCAAAGGGAGGAAGGATGAATACGCATGGGGGCCTCATATAGGAGGGGTTAATTATAAGAAGATGGACAGTCATAATGCAATCAGTAAAATATGGAGAACACAATAAAGTTGATTAGCTGGAACATCAAAGGGGCCAGAGACAGATGTAAGAGACAGGTAATACTGAAACACCTTTCAACACTTAAGGCAGAGATAGCATGCCTTCAAGAAACGCATCTCGTAAGAGATAATGTTGGTATTTTTGCCAAACAGTGGGTAGGACAAACCTATGGAGCTGGCTTTTCCACAAATAAGGGTGGGGTAGCCATAATAATCCATAAAAGAGTCCAGTTTCAATTGGAAAAAGAAATTTGGGACGAGCAGGGCCGCTTTATCTTCCTGGTGGGGACATTGCATTCTGTTAAGGTGGTTATAGGATAGGTATATGGTCCTAATATAGACTCTCCGCAATTTTTTATGCGAATTCTTGAGATGTTGAATGGATATACCTCTCATGTAATGCTGATAGGAGGGGACTGGAACATAACAACACAAACGTATTTGAACAGATCTGGTAGTCATAAGGTTGGTCTCTCCCCAGCACAACGGGCATTACTGGACGTGATGGATAGTCTAGGGTTAGTAGATGTATGGAGATTGCTAAATGGAGATCTGTGGCAATATACCTTTTTCTCAAATGCACACAGAATGTGTTCAAGGATAGACTATTTCCTAATCAGCATGAACATGTTACCCTCGATTTTGGAAGCAGGGATTGAAGTAAGAGTTATATCGGATCATTCCCCCAGTTTATGTGAAGTGGTTGCCAAAACAAGAAATAATCAGAGACTTTAGATGGAGGTTTAATAATCAATTATTACAAATATTGTATGTGCAAGACCAGATTAAAAAGTTCATGACTCAGTTTCTAGAGAATAATCTTGATTCGGTTTCAAACATAGATATAGTGTGGGCAGCTAAAATGTTCGATTAGAGGTGAGTGTATACGATTGCAACAACTAGGCCAGGAAAACAAGACCTCGTGGGAGAGATTAATAAGGCTCTCAGAACAGCCGAAAATAATATTTCGGCACTTTCAGACGAGTCAGAATGGACTAAATTACATCAGTTACAAGTGCAGTATTCTGCAATAATGATGCAGAAAGCAGAGCTCGCATTACGTAGAACTAAAATAAAATATTTAGAGTCCGGGGAAAGAGCAGGCAAATTGCTCGCACTTAGGTTAAAGCAAGCTGATTCAAGTCGAGTCATTTCTGCAATTAAGAGAGAGGGTGAGAATAGTATACTTAAAGATCCGAAGGAAATTGCCTCTGCTTTTAGAAGCTACTTCCAACAAATTTACTCTATAGATGTCATCAGTAAACCTACTATAATAGAAATACATAAGTATTTAGACACCACACATTTGCCCAAAATATCAGGACCTGGTGTTGAGCAAATAGGAGCCCCAATACAGGAGGAAGAGGTTAGAACCGCCGTCTCGCAATTAGCGGGAGACAAGTCCCCTGGCCCAGACGGGCTAACCACAAATTTCTTTAAAGTTTACATAGATGTAATCTGTCCAATCATAACTACAGTATATAACTTTTGGTTTACAGGAAATATCTCAGATGAGTCTTTTCTGGAAGCACTCATCACTCTAATTCCTAAACCTGATCGAGATCCTTTATTGTTGGGTAGTTATCGTCCGATATCGCTCCTGAATGTTGATATTAAAATATTAGCTAAAATACTAGCAAATAGGTTGGCTCCCCTTATGAGTAGTATGATCAGTGACAAGCAAGTAGGGTTTATGAGTGGAAGAGTTCCTGTGATCACCTACAAAACTACACCACTTAATGCTGAGAGCAGGGAGTGCAGTACCAGCAGCGCTACTGGCACTTGATGCTGAAAAGCATTTGACCGAGTGTCTTGGGATTTCCTCTTGCAATACTAGAAAGGATTGGTCTACCCAATGATTTTCTAAAGTGGGTTCATATTTTATATAGTGCTCCCAAAGCTCGTGTTCTGGTGCAATGGACTTCTATCACCTCCTTCTCCTTAAATTGGGTACAAGACAGGATGTCCACTGTCACGCTGCTGTTCAATATATATCTGGAACCAATGATTCCTAGACTTCAGGTATTGCAGAAGATTAAAGGTATCAAGCTAGGAAGCAGAGCGATATCTCTTATCAGCATATGCGGATGATGTACTGATCATTTAGAAGATCCGGAGGTGGGTATACCAATAATACTAGAGGAAATAGCTAAATTCTCAAAAGTATCAATTATAAAATTAATACCTCCAAAACAATGCTCTTTCCATTAAATAATAGATGCTATCCCAATATAGCAAAGGAATTAGGTCTGATCTGGGAAACTAAAAAATTATCCTACCGGGATTAAGGTTATGAGAGGTGTAAGCTCTATGATCAAGGAAAATTGTAATAACCTTCTCAAAATAATTAAGTTAGACTTAAGCAGATGGAATCTACTTCCACTATCTTTTTGGGCCAGAACAGAAACAATAAAAATGAATATCTTAGCGAGGGTTATTTACCCTATTAATATGTTAGGCTGCTACTTGCCTAAGGCTTGGTTTCTCAATTTAAGGAAGGTGGTCAGTACATATCTGTGGAAAGGGAAGGCTGTCAGAAGGTCATATCAAAAGCTTACAGGTTTCAGGAGAGGGGGTTGTCACTGCCATCTTTCTATAAGTACTACTTAGCATCACACATAAGTAAGATAGCATATTGGTTTAGGCCTGATACATCCTCTCCATTACACTCTTACACACCACTCTGGTTAAATATTGAAAGAGATTTAGCTGGAAAACATAACATTAAATTAAGTAATCTGGCATATACTACTGTCAAATTACTCCGAAAGCACTAAAAGATACCCCCATAGGCTGGTCAGTGAGAGTATTACAACAAACCCAAAAACTTCTAAAGACTAGTTGGCGGGTGTCGCAAGAGCAAACATTAACACAGAATGTACATTTCCTGATTCAAAAAGTACCAATTCAACCCCGGTACTGGAAGATTTTATCAGACTTGAAGCTTGGTGACTTGGCTCCGCAGGGTAGATTGCTGACGTATGTACAGGCTTGTAATAGATTCCCTGAAATAGAGGGGCACCCCTTTAAGTTTAAACAAATTTCAGAGTCAATAAGAGCTCATCTGTGTAGAGCAAAGGCGATGAGAGCCGACAGTGGAGTGGAGTTGACAGATCTAGTCCAAGTAGCTATGAAACCACATGCAGTTTCTAGAGTTTACAAGGCCTTGCAGCTGCTGGATGAGAGTCTTCCAAGTGGAGTTAGTTATTATTGGCTAAATAAATTAAATATACCAGATAACAATAGAACGTGGAAGTACATCTGGTCAAATACATATAGAAATATCAAGCAGGATAGATATAGGCTTCAACAATTTAATGTAATGTATAATATGCACTATACCCCCGTGAAGTTACACAAGATGGGTAAGGAGGTTCAAACTAACTGCACCAGATGTGGGATGGCAGGATGTGACCTATACCATTTAGTATGGGAATGTCCCAAAATCCGGCCCTTCTGGAAGGCAATTAGCACCTCTGTATCACAATTATTAAATCTAGATGCTCTCTTCTCATCTAGAATTTGCCTGCTAAACTATTTTGAAGATGGGATGACCAGACAACAAAAAGATATATGGCTTTGATATCAGCAGCTGCAAGGCCGTGATACTGAGACACTGGACTGACTCCACAACTCCGTCTCTGAGAGAGTGGTATAAAGAAATTACACTGGCATGCAAGTAGAGTCACATATAGCCAGAATGAACAATGATGCTGGGAAAATTATACCCTGTGGGGCCACTTGAAACACTAATGATGTCGTGGGGCTCCTGATCTTCCTCTATGAGGAGATAACCTGATGGTATAATACCATCAGATTTTTTTTTTTTTAATGGTGTGAATGCTGCTATGGATTTGGGGGTGGGGGATGGGAGGGGTGAGGAGGGAGGGCGGGGAGGGTTTTCTTTTTTTTATTTTCTCTAGTTAGTTTTATATTTTAACTAAAATAGAGTCATAGAGTTTAGTAATATGGCTATGAATCTGTAATACTTGCTGGATAAAAGAATGTAGATGGCAATTGTCATGGAATTTTTTGGTCTCACCAGCTCATGTACATCAATGTGTATGAAATAAATATGATAATAAAACAGATTGAATTTAAAAAAAAAAAAATAAATAAATAAACGAGGTCCCATCTGCCTGGATTGGTGGTAGTTCAGGTGGATGTTAAAGATCCCATGGCACTTCTCGAAAAGAGTAGGGGAATTTCCCCGGTGTTCTAGCCAAATTTCCCTCATTCACTAAAAATACCACCAACAGCTTAATCTGGTTCAAGGTCAGTTGGCATTCATCTGTATCCCCCTTCCCCGGTAGTGCCTGAAAATAGGCAGGATTTGTCAAATGCACTTACCCGGTCAACAAAAACTAAATAAATAAAATAAAATGGCTGTCACTCCACAGAGGGAAGAGTGGCCAGTGGGGTACCACAGTCCTGGGACCTGTCCCATTTACTGTCTTCATTAGCGACAGGACCTAGAAGGCAGAATGTCCCTGTTTTCTGATGACACGAAGCTTTGTAACAGAGTGGACACACCAGAGGGTATAGACAGAATTAGGAGGGACCTGCAGAAACTTGAAGAATGGTCAAGGGTTTGGCAGTTGAAATTCAATGCAAAAAAGTGCAAGACAATGCATATGGGGTACAAAAACCCTGGAACAACATATCAGTTGAGGGGTGAGGATATAGCATGCACCAAGCAGGAAGGGATCCTTGAGTTATTTTTATTTTTTTATTTTTAGTCTCTAAGATTACAAATACCTTTGAGCAATTGCTGCTCGTTTACAAAGGTTCCACGTCTAAGGATGGAGGGAAAACATACATACAGAGGTAGACCATGGTTACAGGTATAATACAGCGAAGGCAAGGCTTTACATTTGAATTTAAAGTTATCATCTCTGATGACTTTAAAGTAGGGAAACAGTGCGACAAGGCAGCAGGAAATGTAAATAGGATGCTGGGCTGCATAGACAGGGGCATCACCAGCAGGAAAAGGGATGTCATAATTCCACTATACAAGACACTAGTGAGGCCCCACCTGGAGTGCAGTGCACAGTTCTGTAGACCTTACCTACATAAGGACATAGACAGGGTAGAGAAGGTTCAGAGGAGGGCAACAAAGATGGTACAGGGATTGCATCACAAGTCCTATAAGGACAGGCTGAAGGACCTGAATATGTTCTCCCTGGAGGAGAGGAGGGAGAGAGGGGATATGGTAGAGACATACAAGTACCTTACAGGGAGGAACAGGGTGCAGGAATATACTATTTTCCTGCAAAAAAGATGTTCCAGGATGAGAGGGCATGGGATGAAGTTGGAGGGAGGGCGACTCAGAGGAAACAAGAGGAAAATTTCTTCACAGAAAGGGTGGTGGACAAGTGGAACACCCTGCCAAAGGAAGTGGTGCAGGCTGAAATAATCATGGGATTTAAGAATGCATGGGATAGATATAAGGGAATTCTGGAGGTCAGTGATAAGGGGCAATAGACTTCTAGAAAAACATAAAGTGAACTTACAAGTTTAAATGGGCAGACTAGTTAGGCCATAAGCCCTTATCTGCTGACAGTGTCTATATATTTATGTAATCCAAATTATTCTATTTTTTTAATTTATTCTTTGTTAAATGGGTTAGGTCCACCAGGCACAACTGCCTGTTTTCAGGGGTGATCCGGGAGCTTTGGGCTGGTTAAATGACTTGCTTGGAGTCACACAGTATGCAAGAGGAAGAATCAAACCCAGGTATGATGGATGTATAAAGCTCATTTGCAGTTTGTTACTCTAACCTCTAGGCTATACTGCCAGCTAATCAAATGCCAATCAAATGTAAATATTTAACCTCTACATCCAATTCACCCATCCTAACCCTCACCCCTTGTAAATTAATTGTTGTTTACTTGTTTTTATAAATATTGTGTCATGAGCATATTATTAGAGTGATCCTTTAAATCTAAAATATTATAATGTGGGGTTTTGGTTATTGGGTCAAATGTGGGGTTACGGTATGGTATTGTGGGTAGGTACAACTTCCCAGAGGACTGTGCTAGTTTAAGATCTAACCCGCTTAATCATTACTGTAGGTGGAGGCACCATGTAAAAGTATTACTGTTAGAGCCAAGGCCCCTCAACCTGCAGTTAGGGAAGCAAACAGGCATAGTAGGCCATTGTGAGGTGGCACCCGGGTTACAAAATGTTGTAGATAGTCAGGGATAGTTAAATAGGCCCTGGGCTTCCAGCACATGCATAAACATACTGTTAAGCCAGCCGCAGCTGCAGTTGTTTTCATTAACATCTATAGTTGAGCCTTTACTAAAATCTTCAGCCACCTAACTTAACGGTACCTCCCCGACAGTGGGGTTTACTCATGCACCAGTGGGGGAGATGTAGGGCTGTGTATACCTACTGTACCAGAGGGAAGTGAGATTAGAACCAGTAATTTTTGCATTTACTCTCATGTTCCCTATTCCAGATTATTTTCCTGTTACCAAACAGATTGTTTTTATCTGTCTAAACTTCCTGTATTATCATTGTGTTATTGTTCATTTGCATGCTTAAAGTGATAAGTGGGGAGGTAACTGTTCTATTGGTGTCACTATAACTGAAAATGGGGGTTGTATAGTTTTACTGTGCAGAAGCACCTTGGCAGAAGCCCTTCAAATGGATCACCATAGGGGGAGGCACCATGCCACAATTTAAGTTTTTCCTAATACCCCAAACCTAGGCACCATCCACTTAAATGCCTTAAAGACTTTACACAGAGACCTTTATACAGGCTTAGTCAAACCCTTCCTGGGTGGGGGTGGTTACTGAAATATTCACAAATGCTAATGAGCTTGGGTTCCCTTAATTGTATCGTTGACAGAGACATTTTACATAGTTTATTTTGCCAGAATGGCCCAGCAGAGATGCAATACTTATTTTTATGTTTGCTGTGAATGTACACACAGTGGACATTTTGTTAGGCCAGAGGCTTTTGAGTGGTATGACACTGTCAGTCTAATGCAGAGTGGTCTGCAAGGGGCTTTTTCATGTCACACCAATCATCAGCCAGGCTGATCATGACAGTATTCTGGCTTGTTGGACAGAAACTTTGTGAATTTCAAAAGAAAGAGATGACCCAATCATAGATCAGCTGTTTGCTTTGATTTACACCGACTAGCAAGCAATAAAATGGAAAAGGTTCTGGCACACGCTAAATAATGAGAGGGATGCAAACATGTCAGTCCGAACTATGTGTCTTGGTGCAAAAAATTTGGTTTTGAAATGAATTTTCTTTGTGTCCCTCTCATAAGTTAGCATGTGCCAGAACCTTTTTCCTTTTATTTCATGGTTGGTTTTTGAGCACAGCGTCCCAGTGCACACTCATTTGGAAACTGACCAGCAAGCACAGCTGATCTGTCATAATCTGCCTGCTGAGGAATTACACCCTGTAACAAAGAAAAACTTCTACCTATGTCTGTTGCTGATGCCACCATAGCTGTCCTTTCCACCCAACCCTTCCTCTCAGTCCCCCCCCCCACAAACATAACACTAACACTGAGGGTGCTGAATCCTCCAGTGTCACCACCTGAAATAAAGAAAACCATCCCATGTAGATTTTTGTATATATATAAATATATATCTATATCTATATACATATATTCATGGCAAAAACTCAGTTTAACACATCAGTTTGGGTTGTTCCACAACGACAAAAGTGAGGAATTTTGGTGTTAGGTTTTACACTTCTCTTTCCGTGCCCATTTGTGTTAGCATTCCCATGTACGCCACTGTCTGCATTATACTTTGCATTTCCGCTTGCGTTTGCATTATTGTTGCCATTACTATGTCACAATAAATCACTATTTATAGTCCTCATTCTCAAAAAGAAGGGTAATTCATGGCAAAAAACTCAGTTTAATGCATCAGTTAGGGTTGTTCCACAGCAACAAAAGCGAGGAAATTTGGTGTTAGGATTGAAATCCCCCCTTGCACCCCTCCAGCCTGCCCCCCCAAATGGCATCGGGGTGTGTGTTGGGATCGTCAGCACTAATGGAAAGGGAAGTGCAAAGCCTACGTGTAACAGTAAGTGGAGCGCATACCCTATTTTTCCCCAAAAGCTCCATTGAGAAACACAGTGAAAACAAAGAATGTATGTAGATGAAAGAGTATGCCACCAAACATGTCTCATTACACAGAAAATCCAACTAGACCTCACTCCCCCTGGAGTCTCTGCCTCCCTCCACACTGCTCATACCTCAGCAAACACTCGCACGGCAGATAAACTAACATGGGCTGTTCCTAGGGTCCACCTGTCTTGATCATAACGTCAGGTCATAGGAATACCAAGAATAGGTTCACACAATTAACAAGCATTTGTCAATGTCAAATGTTTGCTTGCTGGCATTGGCAGTAGTAGTGTAAAAGTTACAGAGCTGCGTAATAGGAATGGCAGTAAGGTACTGAACTGAAGCCAACTCCACCACCACCCTGCAGAGAGTGACAGGCATTGGGATGTGCTCTTGGTTGTCAGGCATAATGGCCATGCCATTTCACCACACCCCACCCTGCAGACACTGACAAGTGTCACAGTGTTCCTTGGGGTCTTTGGCCTTTGCGCGCAACCCATTCCATTAGGAAATATGGTGAGATGGGTGCAATATAGGAGAATGGGATGAACTTTGGATAAAGAGTCTAAGGCATACCTCGATGCCTCTCACTGGCTGCAGGGTGTGGAATGGTATAAGCATTACAGGCAAGAATCCCAAGTCACACCCCTGATGCCTATCATTCTCTACAGGGTTCGGCATTATGGTTGGAAACCCTATTACCTCAGGCATTCATTGGTATTTTCACTCCAAATTTTCAACAGGTTTTTTTTGTGACCCCACCTCATGAACAGGGGGAATATCAGTTTGTTAGCCAAAAGCTGCTTATGCACAGCGACTACAGCATTTAGCACCACAGGTGCAAAATATTCGAACAGGATGTAAAAATGACAGCTGTACTGTTCATGGGGAGGTGTAAAATGGCAATGTTGCAAATCTGCAGTAAAAATATTTAAAATGGTGGTAGTGACGTGCATAGAAACTGTGCAATGCACACCGTAATATAATTAGGTTGGGGATTTTACAGCAGATTGTCAACTCAGGCATTTTGGTGCCTCCGATCATGAACAGTGTCACTGTGATTTTCTTTATCTGTCCCGAACAATGATTTCCCACAGCGACCACGCATCTCTGCGCTGAAAGTGCGAAAACACACTTCAGCCATGTTGTGAAAAATGACAGCTGTACTGTTCATAAGGAAGTGTGGAAAAATGCCACTGGTGAAAATCTGGACTGAAAATATTACAAAGTCATGAACTTACGAGGGTGCGTGGAAACTGCCCAATGCTCACTCATAACATAAACATTTTATGGACTTTTGTCACCAAGTTTTCAACATAGCCATTTTAAGACCTCTGCTCATGAACAGTGTAACTGTGACTTTCTTAATCTGTCCCAAACATTGCTTTCATACACCAACAGCACCACTGTTCGCTACATATGCGAAAACACATTTTGGGCAACATATGAAAAATGGCAGCTGTACTGTTCATAAGGAAGTGTAATAAATGGCAATGTTGAAAATCTGGAGTGAAAATATTAGATTCGCAAACTTACGAGCATGCATAGGAACTTTCACGCAATGCTGCAGCTATTAAAACAATCATTTGAAATTTTCGCAAATTTTCAACATAGCCATTTGAGACCTCTGCTCATGAACAGTGTCTCTGTGATTTTCTTAATGTGTCCCATACATTGATTTTGCACATCGACTGCGCCATTATGCATTACATGGGGAAACACATTTTGTGTGAGATGTGAAAAATGACAGCTGTACTGTTCATAAGAAGGTGTGGTAAAATGGCAATGTTGAAAATCTGGGTAAAATATTGAAAATTCACAACTTAACAGGTGTGCGTAGGGAACTACAGGCGCATGCTCGTAAAAACAGTCATTTTAGGAATTTTCACCAAATTTTCAAAATAGTCTTTTGAGAGCCCGCCTTATGAACACTGGCAGTGTTGTTCAATCATTCCGAAAGGTGATTTCGCCGCAGTGGCTGCAAAATCACCCTTCGGCCCAAGTAACACCATGACAGTGCAAGAATTCATGAGAAGGCATCCCAAAACCCCATGTTGAAAATTTGGTGCAAAATTCCAAAAATGCCTGAGATATGCAATAAAGTTGAAAACCCTATCTATCCCATTATACAGCTTACCGGCATTTCCTCAGTTCACGGTCGGCTTTGAAGAGTGCAGAGCGTGTTCCAGTCCACCGAAGATCGTCGCGCTGACTCCGGAGTAAGTATAGGGGTGAGGGGTGTGGGAGGCAGGGTGCGCGGTGGTGCGGGTTGTGGGGGGCAGGAGACTGCGTGGGACCGTTTTTGCTTTTCAGGGTGTTTTTTTTAAAAGATGATGCGGATATTTGCCATGCTGGGGTGGGCTCCCAGCATGGCACAAGGACAGTTGGGGGGCGTGAGACCATGGGGGATTGGGCACTCTGCTATTGGCAGCAGTTGTCATGCTGGGGTGGGCTCCCAACGGGCACCCAGTACTTCGGGGGAGGACAGGGAGCCGACAGGAGATTGGGCACCCCGTTGTTATATGATAACTTGCGCTGGGATGGGCACCCAGGCGTGGCATTTCGGAAACTTCGGGGGGCGCAGCACAGCCAACGGGGGATTGGGCACCCCCGTCGGCTATAGACTGTGTGCGTGGGGGAGGGCAGCACGCAGTATGCGTGCGTGTGCGTGTGTGTGTGTAGGGGAGCTGCACATGAGCAGCGATATCTTATCGCTGCTCACTGAAGCGCAGCTCCCCCTTTCAACTGTATGCCACTGCATTTTGGATCTTGTCATAGACAACTCCAGCATGCATTGGCGGACAGGGGCCCCGCCTGCCAACATACTGACTGAATTGGAAGAGGGGGTGACACAACTCCGAAAACTCGGATGATGGCACTATGTTTCTTGCACATGCATGCAAGCAAACATAAAAATAATCCATAGATGGCACAGAACACCCACACAACTGAAGGCTTGGGGACTCATCCTGAGGGATGAATTCTGTAGGTGCAAATCAGATGGGGTAAATCTCTTACACATACTTTGTAGCTGTAAGGGCATCAAACATTACTGGAAGGAGATAAAAAGAAAATGTGGGGATGTCCTAGGCTACAAGATAAACCCACTCCTGGTGTTGCTAGGAATGATATCTTCCTGGAGGGAAAGCTATCGAAGCTAGAGATGCAGCAAAATAAAATTTTGTCAGCGAAATTCTGGTGAAATCGCGAGTTTCACCATTTGAAACATTTTGTGAAATTTGCAGATTCTGCTGATGAATTTCACGGGTCCAAAATGCAAAATTCCGCCCATGAGCGGAATTTCGTGGATTCACCTCTCTGTTCCAAACCATACAGATTCTGCCTTCTAGGGGCCCTAATAACAGCTAAGCAGATTCTCCTGAGACATTGGAGGGACACAACCCTCCCTCCCAATACAGGAATAGTTCAAAGAAATTGATAAAGCAGCCAGTTTTGAAAGGGTGTTGTTCAATACACAGAACAGGCCACAAATGTACCTCGAGATTTGGGGCCCATTCCTAACCTCGCAGCATTGCAGGATACCACTCTCCAGCTGTCGACCAGCACCCCCCACTTAACATGCTGCTTAGGGACTGGAGTAAGGGGAACACTGCTAGGGAGGGTGGGGCCAATTCACACACATTATTCCTGATGGTACATGAAAGCACAAGTGGAGTTTATTAATCTACAGAACTGTATGTATAAAGGTTTCAAGTGTTGTTTCTTGTTTAAGTTTTGTACAGTAGTCTGTAATCCATGGGCTATACATGACCAGGAGTTAAAAATGGAAAAAAGAAAAGTGATGTTATCTAAGATTTGCTACAACCTTACGGTTCAAAACTCTTATGTATGTTTACTTGGAATACTCAATACAATTTTAATTACAAAAAAAAAAATAACGTCAGGTCTCAAAAAAGACTGTTGGACATTTGGTGTCTAAAAGTGGGAGCCAGCTTAAAAATAGATACTGCCTCTCAGCTGCCCTATCCTATGTAATTACAATCTAACAATGTGTCAAAGCAGGACACCAGTGAAAATAAGACACTGCATCTCATCTGCTGTATCCTGAGTAAATATATAGTAAAAATGTGTACAAACATGACCCAGCACAACAGCAATACCAGCAGCGAACATTCAGAATTGAAAAAGGCTTGTTTTTGTGAGGTCCAGATCTTCCCCATGTTTACAGCTGATTCATACACAGAGAGGCTAAATGACATGCTCAAGATTATACAGTCAATAAGTGGACTCTGTGTGGATTTGAACCTGGATCTCCTGTTTTCCCAGCTTGTGCTCTAACCATTAGACCATATTGTCTTTCCTGGAACCGATCTGTTACATAGTCTGTGTAATAATCTATTATGCTTCTTCATCATTTGGGTCCTCTGCTATCTCACCTAATGATGTTACAGCCTAGTAAACTTATTTGTTTTTTCTAGCATGACTGGCATGAGTCAGGTTTCACTCGGGATAAGTTCATCCTAACGCTGATGAGGACTGTCTCACAGTGGCCTTAATTCTTCACTTTTGGCAACACAGTAGCTTCCTGAGCAGCAAATTGCAATGCCTGTGGAACCTTATGTCTGTGTAATAGTGTTTCCAGGTACAGTTATTGCAGTAATCTGTACATCATGATAATACCTTTTGTAGAATGTCTTACTGCTATTGCTATTATCAGTGTATTTGAAACAATTTCCGGTGTTCATTTCTAACAGAAAGTGTTTTATACTCTATCAGCATGAAGAATGAGAGATGCAATAATAGTTATTTTGTGTCTGAATTATTATTACACCATGTTAACTTGGCTTCCCTGCATGCAGTGGAACAAGGCCATCCCCACTATAATTAAGACATATACTGGCTGGCAGTATAGCCTTGAGGTTAGAGTAACGAGTTGTGAATGAACTTGGTACATCCAGCAGACCTGGGGTTGATTCCCACAACCTCCACTTGCATACTGTGTGAAACATAGAAGTTGACGGCAGATAAGGCTCGCAAGGCCCATTCAGTCTGCCCATTTCTTTTCCTACCTTATGAATGGGCCATAGGCCTTTACTCTGTCAATGGCCTATCTATTCATACTCATCTGTATTGCTCCCTTATGCCTATCCCATGCCTGTTTGAAGCTCTGCACTGTATTCATATCCACCACTTCCTGAGGCAGGCTATTCCATGCATCCACCAGTCTTTCTGTGAAAAAGAACTTCCTCACATTACCCCTTAATCGGCCTCCCTCTAATCTCATGCTGTGCCCTCTTGTCCTGCTATTTTTCTTATACTGAAACATGTTAGAATCTTTCACCTTGTTAATGCCCTTAAGGTGTTTGAATGTTTCAATCATATCACCTCTCTCCCTCCTTTGCTTTAGGGTATACATATTCAGTTAAGTTAATCTAGCCTCATATGTTTTCTGATGCAGTCCCTGCACCATTTTGGTAGCCCTTCTCTGGACTGCCTCAATTTGGTTAATGTCCTTGTGAAGATGTGGCCTCCAGTACTACATGCAGTACTCCAGATGGAGCCTAACCAGTGTTTTGTAAAGAGGGGATTATTACCTCCCTCTTCCGACTTGTGATACCCCTACACACCCCAACATCCCTCTAGCCTTACCTACTGCTTTAGAGGTCTGCTTGGATGATTTCAGGTCATCAGTGATGATGACACCCAAGTCTCTTTCTTCCCTTGTGACTGCCAGCAACTCCCGTCCCAGCCTATAGGTGGCTTCAGGATTTCTGTTCCCTATGTGCATGATCTAGCACTTCTTTGCATTAAACCCAAGTTGCCACTCTTCCGACCATTTTGCTAGCTTATCCAGATCTCTTCTCATTCTGCTCACCCCATCTGGATCATCTACTCTGTTGCAGATCTTGATGTCATCTGCAAACAGACAAACCTTACCCTCCAGTCCATCTGCAATGTCACCGATGAAGATACTGAAGAGGACTGGCCCCAGGACTGATCCATGAGGTGCCCCACTTGTGACTTGCATCTCTTCTGACTGTATACCATTTACCACCACTCTCTGTTTTCTGCCTGTCAACCAGTTTGCCATCCAGTTGACCAATGTCTGACCCACCCTGAGCCTACCCAACTTATTAATCAATCTTCCATGTGGAACAGTATCAAAAGCTTTGCTGAAGTCAAGGTAGCCAACATCAACTTCTCCCCCTTGGTCCACCACTCTGGTTACCCAGTCTAAGAAATCTATGAGATTAGTTTGACAGGACCTCCCTTTTGAAAACCCATGCTGTTTTGGATCCTGTGCTCCTATGGATTCCAGGTGTTGCACTATCCTTTCCTTAAGGAGTGTCTCCATAATCTTGCCCACTACTGAAGTAAGACTGACTGGTCTGTAGTTCAATGCCTCCTCCCTGCTACCACTCTTGTGGAGCGGGATCACATGAGCCCTTCTTCAGTCTTCTGGGATCTCTCCTGTGCTCAGAGACTCAACAAACAGATCTGATAATGACTCTGCTAGTTCCACCCTTAGCTTCTTCAGTACCCTGGGATGTACTCTATGCCATCAGGTCCCATTGCTTTGTCCACCCTAAGCTTATTGAGCTCTTGTAGGACCCTTTCTTTTGTGAAGGGACTTGTGCACACCTCCCTCCCCCCTGTGTCCATGGTGCAGAGTTGTGGGCCCTGCCCTATCTTCTCATCAGTAAATACTGAGCAGAAGTACTATTTAGGATAGATGCTTTTACATGGTCCTCCTCCTCCTCCTCACACACCCACTTATCCCCTTTGATCTTAGCAATACCCCCTCTGGACTTTCTCCTTTCACTAATGTATCTATAGAAAGTCTTGTCACCTTCTTTTACTGTTCATGCTAGTGTTTCCTCTGTTTGGATCTTTGCCAGCCTTACTGCCTTACCTGCTTCCCTTATTGAAGTTTGGTATGCCTCCCTATCTTCATCCTGCTGCGTTCCCTTATATTTCCTGAAGGACAGCCTTTTGGCTCTGATCTTTTCTGCTACTGTGTTTGAGAACCAAAGTGGTTTCCTTCTTCTTTTGCACTTCCTTTTCTCACTTAGACAATGGGATGTTGCTTCAAGTATTGCATCTTTAATGCTTGCCCACTTTGCCTGTACCCCCTCACCTGTATTTCTTTTTGCCAGGACTAGCTTAACTCTGTTGGCCATCTTATCAAAGTCAGCTACTTTGAAGTGCCATATTTTTGCCTTGGAATGGGATGAATTTGTTCTAGTGGCCAAATTGAACCATACCATGTGATGGTCACTGACCCCCAGGTGACCTTCTCCCTGGATATATGTGATCCTTTCACTGTTAGTCAGTACTAGATCTAGGATAGCCCTGTCTCTTGTGGGATGTTGTACCAGTTGTTTGAGGCCCTCTCCCTGCAGGGAATCCACCATGTGTCTAGCTCTGGCAGATGTCCCTGCTGGTATTGACTGATTTGTATCTGGCATGTTGAAGTGTCCCATTATCAGAACCTCCCCTTTAGCTGTCATGTTTTGCATATCTTCTAACAGTAACATGTCTATGTCCCCCCCCCAATCTGGATGTCTGTAGACAACCCCAGTCCGTATAGCTGTCCCATTTCCTGTTTCCAGGGTGACCCACAGTTTTTCAGGCTCCTTATGTATATTCTGAATTTCTGTAGCTTTGATATTTTCATTGACACAAAGGTCCACTCCACCACCACCCCCTTTTTGCACCTCAGTCTCTTCTGAACAGTACATAGCCAGGTACTGAAGTCTCCCAAGTGCGGCTACTGGTAAACCATGTCTCTTTAATGGATACTATGTCCAGTTTAGCCTCTGTCATTATTGCCTGTAGGTCTATGATCTTGTTTCCGAGACTGCAAGCATCTGTATACATGATTTACCATTGGTCCATTCTGTGTGTTAGTTGTTGGGTGAGGTCTGGTGTTTCCCCTGGGCATCGTATGGGGAGCCAGACCTTTTTCTTTACCTGGTGATGCAAATGAACTACAAACAAGCTGAACTCCTGTTTGACCACTAGCTGAGGGGGAGGGGTGTTCTTCCCATTCAACTTCTGGGTGCTGCACCCCTCTTGCCATTTGCTAGTCTAAATATTCTGCAAAGACATCAAACTTCTGCCCTAATGCACTGATTCCCTCCTTAGTCAGATGCAGTCTATCAAATTTAAAGAACTTTCGCTCCCTAAATTGTTGCCAGTTTCCTACAAATTTGTTTCCTTTTTCCTGGCACCAGCCTTTGAGCCACATGTTTAGCTCCCCTATCTCCTCTTCTCTGACCTTCTGTCCCCCTCTCCCAAACTGGCAGGATATCAGAGAAGGAGGTGCTGGATGAAATGGATGATAGTTTGTCACCCAGCCTGGTTAGGTGTTCCTTGGTCTCCACAACTGACCAGCTGGCGAGATCGTTAGTCCCTATGTGTACCAGGACATCAAAGATTACTCTTGCTTCCTGAACAATTTTAGCAATGCGGTCAGTGTCTCTCCACGCTGATGTACCTGGGAGACATCTGACCATTATTCATGGCTGTAGATACGTATCAACTCCCCGAATCATGGTTTCTCCTATGATCAGAAGTTTTCTGGATTTCCTTTTTGCTTTTTTTGTTTTGGTTCCTGTTTTGGGTGCATTTTGATGTGCTAGCTCCTGTGTTGCAGTGTCCTGCTCTGCAGTATCCTCTGCCCCTTTGTTTGATTTCAGAGATAGAGGCAGATACCTGTTTGTAGTTTTTATATGGTTTTTGGAAGGGATATGTTGGAGAGCACCGAGTGACGGGGCACCTGATTTGCCCCTCCTAACCACCTGCCAACCTGCCAGACCAACTACCCTCTGCGGTCGCAGTGCTTCTGTTGGATGTTGGGGAAATGGCGGGTGGTTCTTATAATATATTTCCTCTTGAATATGCAATTTGAGGCATGCAATCTCTGCCCATGCTGCCTGGAGCTGAGCCCTTAGATCTCCAATGGTCCAGCATGTATGACAGTGTCCTAAATCCTGTGAAACTGCCCTTCTGAAAAGTGTCCCACAGTATCTGCAGTTAATGATATCCATTCCAGGTAAGTTGCTGGGTTTATAACCTGGTCAGAGTAATTAGAAGGAAGAAAATGAAAGCAAAAGTTTGATTTTGTGTTTTGTTTGTTTGTTTTTTGTATAACTTGTTATAACAAGTGCCCCTGTAAATGAGGCCACTGTGTGGATACCCCTCTGATCTGCCCCTTCCTGCTTTGCTACAGGAAATGTCACAAATGTACTACCCTATAAAAGGGTGGGATGGTTGGGGATGGGTGGGTGGCTGGGCCCTTCCCTGCTGAAAAAGAAGAACCACGAATGAAAGAAACAAGGAGGTAAGAGCAGAAACAATCAGCGAGCAAAAAATGCAGTAGCCCTGAAAGCTTATCCTAATAACAGATAAAACTGAAACCTATAAAGCACCACCTGTAATAATTTCACAGAAGATATACTGTGTAAGAAACACTTTGTTATAGAGAAAAAAAAGCAGTAACAGAATATATACCTTGCAAAAGACTATTTGAAACAGAAGATTACAGCAGTAATCTGTAGGCACACCTGTAATAATGCATCAGAATGTGTACCCAGCAACAACAATTTGAATCAGAGAAAAATAAGGCAATAAAATGTTAAGAAATAGTAACAATCCCTGTGAGTACAAAATAAAAATAACAACACACAGTAAACCTGACTAGCCAAAAGAAGCCTTAATCCTTATTGTTGCTCTGGTAACGTCCTTTGCTCTGTAATGTCAAGCAACCTAGAAGAAAAGAGCTCAGGTGAAGCTAGGTGCCTTGGCCAGCAAACCTAGTCTTCCACCTCTGAGCAAGTCACTTACCCTCACCAGTGCTCCAAGGTTACCCCTGAAAACAGGCACTTGTGCCTAGAGGTCCTTACCTGGTTACCATAGACAAAAAAAAAATACAAAAAACACCTGCTCCACAGTGGGAATGGTTTGAGCGGCACTCAGGAAAAAAGGAGACCACAGTCAATTACTTGTGTAGTTTCTCTTAGTGGTAAGCTAGATACCCCAATACAGCATCACATATTTGCAGCTTCATTAGATCATAGCAAATTTGGTGTGGCCTGGAACACTATTGTTGCATAAAGTTACATTTTGGGACCTTAGCCTTGGCTCCAGTTTCTGGTTCACTGGAGCTGAAGCTAAGTCCCAAAAAAGTGATTGTGGTCTCATTTTCCTCAAATCCCTCTCACACTACTCCTGACACAAAACAAGTTTTTTGTCTACTGATTGCCCGCCTGAAATGAGCACCAGTACCTAGGAGTGCTGAACACTGACTGTATTGTTGCGACTTCATTATGATTAGGACATGTTCACTTTTTTTAATTTGTTCCTAATTTAGAAAAAAGATGTCCTTACCAAACTGGAATAGATTAAAGTATAGCATATTCTGGCAATCTTTTGTCAAAAAAGTATACATACCAACAATTTTAGCCATGAGATCTACGATGCATTCATCTCCCAAGGCCCAAGGACGGGTGCCACTGAAATGACCATGGACTCCTCTAAAGTTTTAATAAAAAGAAACAAATGCATAACCTTTATTTTCTATTAGATAAAATGTTGTAGAGTTTCTTTCACTAGAAAACATATCCATGCTCTTCTTCTCAGTTTAAACACATATTATTTAGTCCAGTAATGCAGTACCACGAAAAATGGCTATATGCATTTCTACTTGCCTATAATTGTGTCTCAATATGAGCACAAACCAACGATAAAAAAAGTGATGGTACAATTAATGGCAATGAAGGGACTCTTAAAAATAAAGGTTTAGTTAACTAGATAAAAAAAAAATCAGGAGAGCAAGACTATTGCTTTATTCAATTCCTTAAGGTCAATAGCTTAGATAGAAAACATGTCTTTGCATATGCTGGTTCCAGTTTGCAGAATTTACTACCCACCTCACTGAGGACAGTTGGAGGTTGAAAATTAGATGAGATGGACCTCAGTGAGGTAAGATCAGAATAAGTGGCTTAGGACTATAGTTAATGCTTTAACACAAAACTGGAAAATGAATTTGTAGATGATCCTGTCTTTTGGACAATCATAACATGAAAACAAAGACAATGATGGCAGAAAAACACCAGTGGTTAATCCAGTCTGCCCAAGTTCCCTATGAGCCCTGGATCCTACTGTTGCGCCAGGGTATTGTTCTATAGTCATGCAGGAAGCCATATAGGATGGAAGTTGGTATGGTAATACATGTAGGAGAGGTGTCTGAAACAACTGAGTTGGAGGTGTAGTAGGGAACTCTAAGAAGATTGAAGCATTCTGGCTCCCCATCAAGTGCCAGAAAATAAGAACCTTACTGCAGGGATTTGCAGTCAATCTCAAGACACAAATAAAGACCATGATGAGGTATTAATGAATACTATTAGAACAATCTGCACATAAGTAAATCAAGTTATAATATAGAGAATAATGTATGGTCCTCTATCGTTAACAGGTTTGTTAACCGTGACCATGTAAACCTCGAGAGTGAAGCTCGAGAGGTTTACGTCACCATGGCAACCTCAAGACGGTTAAACAAACCGGTTAACGATAGAGGGACCATACATTATATTTTATAGTGTATGGTCCCAATTAACTACCAGAACAAACTACTATGGCTTACTTTTAGCCCCACCGTAGACGTTCTGGGTCATTTTCTGGCCACTGCGCTGGTTTCAGGAATGCCGTCGGTGCACGAGAGCACAAGTACACGCATGCGCAGATGGGCTTCATTTGTAATCCCATTGCTATGACGTACTCAAGTGAGGTTTATAACAATTTACGTCATAGCAATGGGATTATTGAGGCATAATTTTGCCGCTTTTTAGCGGTAATAAGGGCGCACCCATACATTATAAAAGACTTTAACCTTGCAGAGATAAGTCTATATGATGAGAATACAGAGTCTCTGACCTCTATGGAGAGATAATACCTTCACTTGTTTAGGGATTACTGCCAGGAACAGTATGTTACAATGCCCACTAGAAGTGAACCAACACCCCATTTGGTACTGTGCAACCAGGAAAACATTATTGAAAACTGTACAGTCAAGGAACCTCTGCCAAACAGTGACCATAGGATACTATATTTTGATATAAAAACTGTTAATCCAGGGAAACGGGAATAACAAAAGAACACAATTTTAGGAGGGCACATCTTAATTCAACAAGGAAACAATTACAGAATTGGGATTAAAGTGACCTTAAAGGTGAGATGATGGACAACAAATTGATTAAACCGAAGAATAAACTTATTTTATTAACAGATTCACATATCTCTCTAATTACAAAATATGCAGCTAGTGGGGAAAACCAAGATGGCAAAGAGGTAGTGTTAAAAAGGTGTCTGAATTTTAACAAGCGGCCTTCAGCAAGTGAAAAAAATAAACAAATCGGGTAGGGTAAATATTTCAGGGACCAGAAACTGTATAAAAAAGCGATAAGAAAAGCAGACAGGATAATGGAATTAAATATTGCAAGCAAAGTTAAGGAAAACTGCAATGTGTTGTTAAAGTACATTTTTGATAACAAAGGCAAAAGAAAAGATGGTCAACTCAGAATGTAGGGAAACATTATTTATAAGGAAAAAGAAATGGCTGAGACTGTCAACAAATACGTTATATCAGTATTCAAGGAGACTGAGGACATAGGGGAGGTTGTCTCAATAATGTCATTGGAGGAGAAAATACAAGATTTTACCATATTGGATCTGGAAAAAAAAAAGAGTTCCGAAGGTAGATAAAGCACCAGGCTCAGGCAAACTAAATCCTAGGCTCCTGATCAATCTAACGTCAGAGGTTGCCCTTCCTACAGTGTATATCAAATATTTACACACTTCATTAGCATGGGTTAGGTATCCCATGACTAGAAAGAGGCTATAGTTTTCCTGATTAATATAAAGGAAAACAGGGAGGAACTCAACAAGAATAGACTTGTTAGCCTGACAAGTATTGAAGGGGAGATAATGAAATTTGTATCAAGGAAGATATGGAAAATTGTTTAACCAATCTCGGTAAGAGATATAACACAATATAGTTACATACAAAAAAACTCATGTTTGACTGATGTTTTTGGTTTCTATAAGTCCATTAGTAGGGAGGTGGAGCAGGGCATTCTGTTGACTTAGTATAGCTCAACTTCAGTAATGCATTCGATAAATGGGTCGTACCAAGCCTGCTGGGCTAGAACCACATCCCACAGTCCAGCACAGAGACCAGCGCCTCCACAGTGTGAGGAGCCAGACACCATCTGACCCAACCCTGAGTCCCAGCATAAGGGTCCTACTAAGCCCACTGGGCTTAAACCACATCCTGTGGTCCAGCTTGAAGACCAGTGCCTCCACGGCACGAGGAACCAGATACCATCTGACCCAACCCTGAGTCCTAGCATAAGGGTCCTACTAAGCCAGCTGGGCTTGAACCGCATCCCACGGCCCAGTACAAAGACCAGCGCCTCCACAGCATGAGGAGCCAAACACCATCTGACCCAACCCTGAGTCCCAGCATAAGGGTTCTACTAAGTCCTCTGAGCTTGAACCACATCCTGAGGTCCAGCATGAAGAGCAGCCCCTCCATAGCACAAGAAGCCAGACACCATCTGACCCAACCCTGAGTCCCAGCATAAGGGTCCTGCTAAGCCCACTGGGCTTGAACCGCATCCCGCAGTCCAGTTCAGAGACCAGCACCTCCACGGCACGAGGAACCAGACACCATCTGACCCAACCCCAAGTCCCAGCCTAAGGATCCTACCAAGTCTGCCGGGCTTGAACTGCATCCCGCAGTCCAGCACGGAGACCAGTGCCTCCACAGCGTGAGAAGCCAGATACCATCTGACCCAACTCCGTGTCCCAGCATAAGGTACGGCATTTGGCCTCGGCATCGGTGCTTCCAAAGCCATGTGAGTCTCTTCTCAATTTGTTTGAAGATATGGCACTGCTGCAAGGAGTATCACCTATTAGCTGCTCGCCAGCATAGAGCTTTTTGATTGGACAGTCAGATTTGCCCATCTTTTTCAATTCATTCCCTGTTGGACTTACGCTCTGTATAGCGGAAGCAAGCCCACTGAATATTTTTTTTCTGTTTGCCTTTTATTCTTTTGCCCTTGTTAGTGCCATACCACACTGCAGTACTGCCATACTGAAACTGTGACTAAGTCTGAACATTGGAGATTTTTTTTTTACTCTTCAAGCCTGCTTTCTATACAGTGTTAAGAAGCGAATATTAAATTTGATGTAGATTTTTTAAATAGCCAGTTTGCTAAGACTGAATGAAGTGTAAAGAGGAAGGTGAAGTTATCTGTTAAAATTTTTGTCCCTCTAGTCTGCCCCTGTTTAGTGAGCCCTTTGTTCCTTTCACCCCTGCAGTCTTAGCTGGCACCTTGCCTGCTGTCTGCAACCCTCCCCAATTTAGTATATTGAATACAGCTCCTTTCTGGTATTGTAAGCTTGACCCCTCCCCCATTCCACTGCACTATCTAAACCCTGTATGTCCCTCTTCTCTCCAGGGTCCTTTTTTATTCCTGCCCCCCCAACCCTTCCCAGGCCTCCTTAAATACTCATTAACCATGCCTACTTCATTCTACATAACCCCTACTGGCTATTAGTTCTCATACTGATGTCTTAAAGGAATACAGAAGCATTCCTTATCTTAGATACACGTTGTCCCTTCTTGGCCCTACGTTGCCAGTATAACACAAGCACAGCAACACATATTGTAACTAGACTTCAATATAAGGGCAGTTCATTTGTTGATTGTTGTATCTTACCTTCTATTATATCTTATATACCCTCTCTTGAATCCTCAGCTTCCACACTCTAGTGCTCCAGACTCTAGTTCTACTGTAGCTGGCCAGGGTACCTTCAATTATGTGCATTTAAGTTTTTTTTTTATGTTGCAATTGGTTATCGGTCACTGCGGTGGGCTGGAACACTCACTTTCTTAGCATTGGAAGGCATGTCCATACCCTCCGCTGCCCATGTTTTTTGGACTCCACTGCTATTCACAGTGAGACTACTCTTATATGTGGCAATAGGCCCTTTAGGCTACTACTGCAGGGACCCTCCAATTATGCCTATTAATCTTCACAAACAGGAATGGACTAGAACAAATAAGTATATCATAGAAGCCTTCAGGAAACTTTGGCTTCTCCTATTGCTGTGCTCAGGAAATGTTGAGCTCAATCCTGACCCTCCGGCAATTATAACTTCCCCTGCAGATCTGTCAAGCTGCAATGGTGTGAGCTTTATACATGTCAATGCGTGCAGCCTATTAAAAAAAAAGTACCTCCATTCAGGCCTGGGTTTGTCACACTGTGCCTGATGTATTGGTGGTCACCAAGTCATGGCTCAGACCTGGAACTGTGGATTGGTGGTAAATATTCCTTCATATTTCTTATTTAGAATGGATAGGCAGTCTAGAGGAGGAGGAGGAGGAGTTGTCATACATATCAAGAACACATTTTCTGCCACCATCATGGACTCAACCGCAATCCATAAAGAATTTGAATGTTTGGCCATTAAAGTTGAGATTGCTCCCAAGATCTCTCTTTACATAATAGGATGTTATAGGCCTCCATCAGCAGGACTTCAGCTTCTGAACCACCTAAGTACTCCCTGGGATCCCTGTCTTCAGAGTTTCTCATTATGGGTGAACTTAACCTTCATTGGCTATACAATGCCTCCACTCCTCTTGAATCTATCTGTGACTCCCTTGGATTGTCCCAAACTAATTACTGAAACTACACGCCCCAACAAAAAGAACCCTAATAACAGTTCATTGCTGGATCTCATTGTAGTAAGTAAATCTCATCTATTCTCCCACACTGGAGTTTTGTTCACTGATATTAGTGACCATTGTTTTAGTGCCTGTGTAAGAGCTACCACCAAGTTGTCTTCCACCACCAAGTCCACCCAGAAAAGAAGCACAAGATATTTCAATCCATGTACTTTTACCACAGATCTACAAGATTCTTTGCTTTGACAGGACTTTTACCTTGCAAAATCTGTGTGCACAGCATACAATGTTTTCCAAAATGTCATAGTAGGGGCGATAGACAACCATGCGCCATTTACTAAAGTCAGGGCAAAGACAAAATCTGGCCAGTGGTTTACTGCTGATCTGAAGGCCATATTGATTAACAGAGTTTGGCTTTGGAAATCTGCACGTAAAACCAAACTACCAATTGACTGGGCCCTTTTTAGGACAGCAAGAAATACTTGCACTAAAATTATCAGAGAGGCTAAGGCAAACTTCTAGCATACTGAATTCAAATCATCCATGAAGTGCTCTTCCAAATTTTGGAAAACCCTAAAAGAGCTAGAAGGCACCACATCCATAAATTCATTACTGAAGGAAATTATGACTGGTACCTCTACATTCTCAGATAGGCAAACAATCCTCGATTTGCTCAATAATCACTTTACCACTGCAGGTTTAGCCTTTGATTTTTCCCCTGCCAGCAATCTCCATGCTCAGCTAGGTGCACAGGACCATGAAGTCCATGGCACTAGTGCGACTTTCTCTCTGCAGCTCATTACCATAAAAGAAGTCGGAGACCTACTGTTACAGCTGAACACCAGAAAAAGTGCTGGGGCTGACCTTCTTGACTCTTTTTTCCTGAAGATCAGTTTTCATGTTCTGGCAGTGCCAATCACGCACCTTTTTAATCTATCGCTCTCACAAGGAAATCTTCCTACCATGTGGAAAATGGCCCAATTGGTCTCCCATTCAAATCCGGAGACCTTAGCGACCTCAATAATTATGGCCTATCTCCCTGCTTCCCACCCTGTCCAAACTATTGGAGAAAGTAGTGAGTTCTCAGCTTAGGAACTACTTAGAAAATACAAATCTGCTTAATCCTTTACAATCAGGCTTCCGACTATGACACAATGCCATCTCAACATTAACAAAGGTGACTAATGACTGGCAGTACGAACTGGATATGAAGAACTTTGTTTGCACATTATTCTTAGACCTAAGCAAGGCCTTTGATACTGTCAACCATGGTGTGCTCCTTTCTTCTCTTTGGAGTATCGGACTGGACCCCCTATCATTGAGATGGTTCTCTAATTACCTTACAGGCAAGTTTCAACAGGTAAAAGCAGAAGGGAAAATATCACCACCAAAACCCCTTTTGAGAGGCGTACCTCGGGGGTCTATTTTGGGTCCCTTGCTTTTTGCAATTTACATCAACAGAATTGATGCCAACATTAAAGACGCTAATATACACCTCTTCGCAGATGATACAGTGCTTTATATCAGCAGACCTACTCATGAAGCAGCCTGTCATGATCTACAGCAGGAATTCAGTCAGTTGCAGCTATAGCTCCTAAACCAGAAATTACTTCTAAATGCCAAAAAAAACCAGGTGATGCTTTTTTCATCCCTTGCTCACACAACAAATCCATCAACAAATTGAACTTTTCCACAGATTTCTACACTGCTTGGTGAACCTCTGGAATTTGTAGCTAAGTTTAAATATCTGGGGGCCTGGATTGACCAGAAACTTTTGTTTAATGATCCTACAGAGGAATTGTCAAAAAAACTCAGACACTGACTTGGTCTCTTCTACAGGATTAAGCACTTCATTACTAAGGATGTGAAGAAGAGACTGGTGTAAATCACCTTCCTTTCCTTGTTTGATTATGCTGACTTTCTATATAGTCAGGGTCCCATTTCCATACTTGCTAAATTGGATACACTCTACCACCGAGCCTTAAGGTTTATCACTGGTCTCCCTTACTCTGCGCATCATTGCTCTCTATATACAGCTATGGGTTAGTCTTCCCTATACTATAGATGGCAGAGAAACACTGCCTTATGGACTTATAGCGCCATCATCCAGAAGCTGCCTCCTTATATTTCAGATTGTTTACCGCTGAGCATTTTAACTAGGTGTCGGCTGAGAAGTGCCTTATATATCTCTCTGACTGTACCCAAAGTCAGATCATGTTTTGTCCGGAAAGCCATAAGTTGTATGTTACCACTACAGTGGGATAAGTTGCAAAAAACTCTGAAACTGCTCTGCCCTATCAGCCTAGCAGCATTTAAATCAAGCTATAATCGTCCCTTCAAGGAATCCTGTAACTGTTTCCCCTGATAACTGCCACATCCCCAGTTAATGGTGTCCTCATTGATCCTCTCCTTGTGCCCTACAAACGAAATCTTCCTTCTGTCCTCTTATCATTCCTGTCATCTCCGCTACCTTGTTTCATCACTTACTGTACTAGGTTACCATGTCCACTTGATTCCTCACCCTCTGCCTTGCACTAAGTCCTCTCTTACTGCCCTCTCATCTTCCTATCCTCTCCTCTACCTGCTCCTACCACTTCCTAATGTACCGCTCTAGCATGTCATATTAATTTTTTGGTATGGTGTATATTGCCCACTCCTTAAGCACACTTACAATTAAACAACCCTTACTGCCCTCTTCGAGTAGATTGCACACTATCAAATGACCCTTACTACCCCCACCTTTTTTTTCCAATTGTTTAACCAGAAGAGACACACTAAGCTGAAAGCTTGTTTACAGGTGCAACCTGGGAGCACAGGGAAGTTAAGTGACTTGCTCAGGGTCACACAGTATACAAGTGAGGGTTGTGGGATTCAGACTCAGGTCTCCAGACTTGCAGCTTCAGAGCCTTAAACCACTGCGCTATACTGCCTCACACCTTGGAGAATGTATGCTATCCAATCTTGCACTTTTAGGCTCCACTTTTCTTAGTGGTCTCAAATGGGGTCTCATCATTACAGTGAGCTCTCTTTCCTCATCATCTCCCCCTCCCTACTTTCCCTACACTTGTATAATCATCCCTCATCCACTCCCCCTCCCCTTCTCCTGTTCACCCACCCTGTTTCAACATCTAACTTATGAATACACTCTTGCTGTCCTCTGGTCTGATTCAGGTCCACTGTATAAATATTGTCTGTATCTACGGAAATGCTTATATGTTTTTTTGGTCCTTTTGCTGTGATGATGTTCTATGCCTTCTTGCTCTTATTGTTAATCTTATTGCTAATTGTACTGCCTCCAGCTAAATTTTACATTGGTTGGTCTTGCTGCAACCTCTGTGTCCTATAACATATTTTGTTTAATGTCCAGGTCCATCTTAAAAATAAGCTTGCACAATGATGCTCGCCTGGTTAAATAAAGATTTTGATTGATTGACTGATTAATTGATTGATTGATTGATAAAGTCCCATGTAAGGAGTTAATAGATAAATTATATCACCTTGGGTCACAGGGTAATATTATCAAGTGGATTGTCAACTGGTTTTCGGACAGGGTACAGATCAGTGGCATCACTAGGCTGGTTTAGGAGGGGCTATATCCCCCCCTAATGTAAGGCAAAGCCCCCCAATATTATGATTGCCACCTTTCCTGGTTTTGCTGAGATTGTCCCATTTTTTAGGTAATCTTTAAGTCTTCTCAGGACATTAAAAGTCCTGTTTTTTGACAGTTGCTCTATGTGCCATTACCAGATCATGCCATACACAGTCAGCTCTATGCTTACCATTTTCTATTGCAAAATGCACTCTTTCCATCTCTGCACAAATGCAGCATTGCTTCTGTGTGCAGCTGATGCCTCGAGCTGTACAGTTAGCAACTTACCACTATCGTAGGTCACTTAGTTACCTGGCAATGCCACAAAACAACCAATTATCTGTTACGCTGCCCTGCGCATACTCCGCACAGCACCTTCATGGCATTATGCCACCAATACTGAGAGCTACAAATGAATGTACTTTGAGGCTGACGGCGGCAACAGCTTTGGTGTTTATAATTTGATCAAACTAGCTTACTTCGCCAAATTTAAATTGCACAGGAGAGCAGAGCTATACCCGACTTGAAGCTGGACTTTCTTTTTGACAACCTGAGCTCCACTGAAGAGTTTGCTATTTAAATGAAAAGCATTTAATTTTCATTCTTCCAGACCTGGCCCACCATTCTGTGTCTACCACCCTTCCCCAGGCCCACTGGCCTAGCCAAAAGTGGAAAGGAATTGGATGGGAAACAGTCCCGGACCTGGAGTCGTCAGAGCTGAACTCATAGAGTGGAGGTGCATAATAACTTGCTCAAAGCCACCTGTTTCTTTCTATTCCTATAATAAATACTGCAAAGTGCATTTAAAGGTGATAAACCACTTCTGTGCACAGTGCATACATATTGGGGCAGTGGTTAAAAAGAGGAAGGTAATTAATGTAAGCCTAAGCCTTACATGATAGTTGTAACAAAAAAAAAAACCAGCAACAGTCCCTCATGAAACTCCTTCAGTATGTAAAATATTTTGCTTCTGCCATTGTTTGGGTTGATTTCATAGAGGAGGTGTCCAAATTTAAAAAGACTGAATGCTCAAGTCTGTTATTTCTGTATGTATATTGAAGATGTAAAGCACATTGAAATGTGGTATGTGAGAATGAGCTTATAACTGAGCTAGAGACTTGAAAACTGGCATGCAAGCACACAGCTTCATTGGTGCTTATAACTTAAGTGCTAATTTGTTGCTGGGATAGGGCATATAGTGAGGATCCAGTCATCATTGACCTGGCTATGGGAAAGGAGCCTTTACTGATGCTAAATAACTGCTGGCACTGTTTTTGATCTGAATTGTGTCTTTCATTAAAATGCAAGCAACTAGTAAAAATACATTTATTTGACTAGACACAACTGGTGTTGGTACAGTAGCTTGCCTGCTTGCTTGATTTCCCATACACTTTCTCTATGAATTTATTTTCCACCTGGCATTGCTAGAAGATACCAGCTCAAAACACTGGAAACTAGTGATTTTTTATTTTGTGCAAAGTGTAATGTTGTTCAGCAAATTGGCAACAGAGTATTCTGAATTTGTGCTTTAAGACCTGACTTTGTAGCACCTTCTCTGTGTAGGTAGAACTTTTTCCATATGTTACAGATGTGGAAAGGAGCAGTTCTGAGAGGTGAAATGTTATATGTCCCTCTTAATGTGGGGCAGTTAAGAGGTGTTTGTGTATTGAGTTTTTCAGAAAAAAAAATACTTTATTTTAATGTCAGCTTCTAGGTTGGTCAGGGTAGCTCCTTGTCAGCTATAAAATGCCATTAAAATGCAGGAAAAGCCACAATTTTAAGGTCAAAATCTCAACATTTTCCAGAGGAGCATGCCCCAGACCCCCTAGCATGGCTAAGATTTTAACTATGGGGCATTAGCACTCCACCCCCAACTTTACGACTCTGGAGACACCCCTGGTACAGACCATCAAAATCAATAGATTTTTTTCTTTTGTTTTAGTCTTTGGTAACCGGGTAAGGCCCATTAGGCACAAGTGCCTGCTTTCAAGGGTGACCTGGGAGCACTGGGTGATTAACTGACTTGCCCAGAGTCACGCAGTATATAAGTGGAGGTTGTGAGACTCAAACCCAGGTCTGGTCTGCTGGATGTACCAAGCTTGTTCACAGCTCATTACTCTAACCTCTAGGCTATACTGCCAGCCCAAAAAGCAGGAGGATAATTAGTGGAGTACGACAAGGCTAAGTGCTGGGAACAACCCTTTTTTAATATCTTTGTTGGCAATATACCGTATAAGGTAAATGCAATGCTCACTATTTCTAAAGATGACACAAGAATTGATCAGGTCATAGATACCATAGAGGAAAGATTCCAGCTACAAGCAAACCTAGAGAAGCTGGTGGAATGGAAAAAAGATCAAAATGAGCTTCCAAAATCATGTGCAATGGTTTTCAAAGTTAAAACAGGCAGCACTATGTAATAATCATCACTATAAAAACTTGAATAATATACACAAATTACTGTAACTTAACATGCATACTGTGAATCATTGTACATATTACAGTATTTCTATATGAAAGCTTTAATGTACCAGACAAAGCCTATGGCTGATTGAAACTACTGTACTTGTTATTGTCCTCACTATGTTCTGTATTGTTTCCCTAACATGCCACCTTTGTAAAAGACCCTTGGTTCAAAGGTGTCTTCCAAAATAATAATAAAATAAAATAAAAAAAATGAATAAAATATGTGTGTTCCAGGTTTTGTAACAAACATTGACGATGATGTCATACTTTTTAGTGTCTTTTTATTTATTTTTTATTTAGTTATTTGAAAATTAGCAACTGAGAAAGGCAGACTGAGCCAAGGCTCATTTCCAGATGTGACACCAGGAGGGGGGAGGGGGGCAGGAAATACAATAAAACATACACAGTATCAGTGATCAGTATAAAGTAAAGTGCAATCAGAATACAATTGTACATGGTACTAGTGCAAATAAAATTAGAAGTAAACATTGCTGAGCAAGGTTCAATGGGTAGATCTGATATGCAAAAAGTGAGACCGGAGCAGAGGGAATGATAGCTGTACTAATGTAGATTAGGAAGGAGCCTTATACAGGCTAAGACAGAACCCAGGAAGATGCCCAGCAACAGTGATGGTAGGGGTTTTAATAGGTTGCTCAGGGAGAAGGCTGACAGCAGCAGATGGGGGCAGGTGGGAATTTTAGCTTGTGTCTGAGGAAGCATGGGGAGAGATGAAGACAGGAGGGGAGTACGTTCCAGATGGATGGGAGGTGACAGGAGTAAGCTGACTTCCCTGAGAAGGGATACAGTGCAAGGATCCCTGGAGCGCAGGTAGTATGAGATAGAAGGAATGGAAGAGAGAAGTGAAGATCTGTAAGGGGCAAGGACCAAACTGGTATTTGGAGATGAAGGAGGTGTAGTGAGACTGGCGACATGAAGGTTAGGGGAAGGATGAATAGGGAGGAGTTGAAGAAGCAGTGTTGAGTTCAAGGTGGGGAGCTGGTAGCAAAGTGACAGAAAGCATTACAGAGCATGTCAAACCTGTCAAGACAAGAGAAGGGAGCGGTGTCAGAGACCACATCCAAATAGTTTTACACAAGTAGCACCATTTTGGTAAAAAGTTTCCTTTGGACATGAGGACATAAGTAGTCTCTGTCGTGGTACAAGGCACCAAGTTTGGGGTGAAGCTTGGCATGGACAGCATCAATGTGGGCAGAGATGTCAAACTTGCTATCTAGCCGCACACCAAGATACTTGAAGGACAAAAATGCTTTGAGGGGTGTGCCATCCAGAGAGGAGAGGGGGAAGAGCCTGACCAATTTATGGTTGCTCACGAGCACTGTTTTTTGAGTTCTGACAGAGTTGGTTGGTGTGGAACCAGAGCTGGATGTTGTGAAAGTCTTGCTGGAGCAAGCATTCCCCTGCCATAGTCAAGGGACCAGAGGTGAAAATAATTGTGTCTTCTGCTTAGTTGTGAATATGCAAGTTGGCACAGGCAGAGAGAATATCATTCAGGAAAATGGAGAAGAGGATGGGACCCCACCCAGGATGGGTAGTGGAAGTGACAGAATGCCTTCTACCTGTGCCAACTGCTGATGGTCTATGTGTTAGGAATAGAACCATTCAACAGCAGGAGCTGAGAGAGGCTGGCAGAGGTCAGCTTGTCCAGGAGGAGTGAGTGGGCCAACAAAGCTAAGGCTTTGTCCAAATCGATGAAGATGGCTGCTGTGATGTGCCCAAGATTCATCCAGCGAGGATGGAGTCAGTAATATGCAGAAGCATGGAGATACTGGAGTGATGCTTCTGGAAACCAGACTGGAAAGGGAAGAGGAAGTTGGATGAATAGAAGACATCAGCAAGCCTAGAGTAGACAAGTTTCTCTTGCAGCTTTGCAAGAGAAGAAAGGAGGGAAATAGGATTGAAATCACCATCGAAGGAGGGGTCACCCCCATTATGAAGGGGGAAGACTTTGATGGTCTTCCAAGACTGGGGGAATAGCAGAGAGGAGTACAGAGAAGTTGAGGAGAAGAGTAAGGAGGGAGGAGGTGGCAGGAACTGAAAGGTGGTGGAGTTTAGGATCCAGACCATTAGGGCTGGATTTAGACAGGTTGAAGAAGGAAAGGGTAAGCAAGGTTTTCTGGGCAGTAGCAAGCGAGGGGTGAAAACCCACAAAGGGGTGAGGCAGCAAGAGGGTGAGATAAAGGGGAGAGGAGCCAGAAAGGGGGTGCACAGGAGATAGCACAAGTTGTGAAGAACTTATTGAAGTGAGCTGCTACTTAGAGAAGGTCAGAGACAGGTGGGCCAACTGGCCTGCTGGCACAGCAGTAGTGCAACCACTCATGATGCTGCTGACTCAGGTTCAGGAGCGAACCCAGGATTATTAGAGGGCCATCCAGAGAGAGAAGGCTAATTGTCTGATGGACTGCTTGCCTTCTCCAGGGAGGGAAGGATCTGGCACCTGGCAATTACTGACCCTTAGTGATGGCAAGAGGAATGTGGGCCTGGCATCTGTGCTGCAGCTGGACTGGTGGAGGCAGCAGATATCTGCACATCATGGTAGAAGTGTGCCTGGCCGTGCACTGAGGTTATTGCATGTCCGCCTCCACCAAGGGTGAAAAAACACACAAGAAAGACAAAAATCTCCTTGGACAATGAGCAAGCATGATGTCCGGGATCCCTGCAGGGATCCAGCAGACAGATGTTGGGTATATCCCTTAGATGACCCAAGCAGCATAGAAAGAGTTGAGAAAATAAAAAAAGGAGGTGAGCGATCAACCATGAAGACTGGGGGAGGGAACTGGGTAGGAGCTTCAAAAAGGGAGTGAATCATCTTCCAGAATTTGGCTCAGGAGTTAAATTTGTTCTGGGGGTTGTTCTTAAAACAGAGAGATTTAGCAGAGTGGGCAGACTTAGTACACAAATTTCTAAGCACCCTTTAACAGAGGAGGTCAGGAATTGAGAGGGATGCTTTGTAATGGATCATGCATGATCATGGGACTTACAATGGTCAATGAGTTTGGGAGTAATCCATGGGTGGTGGGAAGATTTAACCCTGGACTTTCTGAGGGGTATGTGGTTGTCCAAGATAAAGGAGAATTTGGAATGGAACAGGGAGAGGGCTACATCAATGTCAGTGGGAGAGAGGATGATTGACAAGTTAGTTGAAGCAAGGTCGCTCAGGACAGCATCAATATTAAGTGGCCGGAGGGACCTAGACAAGATATATTTAGGAAAGAAGGGAGGGTGCTGGACATTCCTGATACAGAATGTCATGCAGTGATCACTGAAGGTGTCTGGCAGAATAACTGCTACAACAATGTGGTGGGTGGGAGGGATAATCTAGTCTAGAAGAGTGTGATTAGAGACGTGGGGACTGGGCTGGGTGGGTTCAGCAATGAAGTGGGGAAGATTAAGGGGCTCAGTCCTGAGAGAGATCAGCCTGGAGGCTGAGGAAAGCCAAATAATATTGAAGTCCACAAGGAGGAGAAGTTTGCCTCAGGATGAGTGCGATGGCAGAGTTAATCAGAGAGGAGGGTGAGATTTTAGATAAGGCATAGAAAAAAAACAGTAAAGATGAGAATGGTGGAGGGAAAGGAAAACCAGGCAAGAATAAACTCATGAGAAGAGGGTACAGTCTCCTTTAGAGTAATGATGTAGGAGAGGCTCTGGCACACATAGACGGCAATACCAACAGTAATTGTCACAGTCTTGCCTGAAGAAGTGGAAATCAGAAAAGACAGGCTAGAGTTAGGATGGAGTAGGAGATCCAAGATTTGGAGATGCATAGAATATTCAGATATTGTTGTGAAAGCCAAACATTAAGGAGGTTAAGTTTTGGGAGAAGGCTCCAAGCACTGAAATGAAAGATGCTAAGGTATTTGGGATTTGCAGAGGTGGAGGGAGGAGGAGGAGATGGGCCAGGGTTTGTTTCCATACTGCCAGATGGAAGGAGAAGGATGAGGAGCAGAAGAATAGAGTAAACCTTACATCTCTTGGAACAGGGAGGAGAGTAAGAGGGTAGTGAGGAAGGAACAGAAAGTCATATTGGAGAAACTCCAGGTTTAAGGAGGTGGAGGAGAGAAGACAAGGGTGAACAGGAAGGGAAAAGGGGAGATGGAAAGGTGTGGGACAGATGGTAGGGAGAGAGTAGGTAAAAGGGCCGGAGCAAGGAGAAACTGGAGGCAGGAGCAGGAGATGGTGAAAGAGAAGGTAGAGGAGGGCAAAGTGCACAGTAATTGGGAGTTGAAATGCAGTAATCAACAACTAATTAGCACAGAAACATAGAAATATAATTTTATGTCAGAAAAGGACCATTTGGCCCAGCCAGTCTGCCCATTTTCCCTACCTACTTCCACACTGCAGATCCTACTTGACCTCTGGCATAATCCCCCACCCACCCCCACCTTCTCAGTAGTGCAGCAACAATGTTAGTGGCTAACTAGAGAGAGCAGGCTAGCCTGGCTACAGGACATTTGCACAACAGGACTAGGCAGAAGACAACAAAAATGTTGTAACTAAGTAAAACTGAAATTAGATAGTTCACAAACAGTTCTATATCATAACGGCGATCACAAAATCGTGATCGCCGTTGAGGGTGCGATGTATCGCCAAAAATAAAACACCGATATACACTGCAAGCGAACACAACTGGGTGAACAGACATTATATTTATGTGGGAAGGTACCTCTGCACCCCTTTACTAAATATTGTCAACGTCAGGGTATGTTGGGGGTGAAACATTAAAAAAAATTACTCCCACCCACAAAACGGTATGCACTTCCCCAACCCCGAACCCTGCATCATCCCCACTGTAGCCAGTCACCCTCACCACCACGCCACATGGCCAGCTCGGCAGCCTTTCACTGCACCACCTCTCACATGCCTTTCTTCATCTTTTGTCTCCTGTCCTGTCCTTCCATTTGCCTTCTCTTCGCCTGTCGCTACCCTTTCAGGGTCGCTAAAATAATGAGCGCTGTACTTGAGTCGCTCATATGGGAATCGATCAAGAGCAATTGCCGTTATGATGGCATACCTTGACAAACCTACAACTTAACTAAGCAAGTGGAATGATGTGAGCTGGTAGGCTAACATTGGTAAAACAACACTGGTAAAAACAACTGAGATGCAGTGAGATACAACTGGTAGTCAAGCTAAATTGTAAATCCTAGTATACCCAGATACAGTATGCTGTAGCTAGGATACCTAGAAACTGAGCTTAAGCAATCAACAAAGGCAGGCAGATGGAGTAGATGCAGTCCAAAAAGAGTGCTAGCAGGTGAATGGAATAGATGTAGTGCAATGCCCCAAATGTTTGTGAGGACCACAAAAGCACAGATAGCAAGTACAAAACAAAATGAGAGGAATAAAGTTACAGTAGGCTTGAAGTAGGATTGTCGGTGGCAGCTAAGCTGAGCTGCGTGGCAAACTGAATAACAGCTGGCTCCAGGCAGACTACTTCAAGTGGATGTCCTTTATGCTGCGGTCCTTAGTTCTCCAGACTGCAGTGCAGGACAACTCAGGAGGTCAGAGCTTTACAGAGTGAGCAGAATCGGGTTCCACAGAGGGTGCATTCTGACTGGATACTTGGAACAGTGGAGGTGTGGATTTTCTCTTGAAGTCCCCTGATTGGTGCACCTTCTAGCTGGAAAGAGGAGCGACTTGTGGCTGAGGTGGTTATTTGAGGCATTAAATACTAGGAGTCTGACAGTGCAAGTTGTGATGTGAGAGTATGGGGGAGGAGGGGTGATCATGCAAATGCTGAGACCCTCTCAACCCTCTGGGCAACAGCAGTGACCAAGTGAATTACAGCACTTGCTATGTTAGAATGCCTCCAGACTGCCAATGTCATTTGTGGTGCTACTTTACTGTGCTTGTTTAAAGAGCTGTATAGTTATAAAAACACAGAATTTGCCAGCAGATGAGAATTCCTTGTCACATTTAGTCTGCCTCTTTTTCCTTGTCTATACTTTCACTGAATACCATACCTGATCTCTGGCTACCTCCTCCAAGTTCAGCAAGAAAACCTTGCAACTCTCCCCCAGGTTAGCAAATAAGGAGCATAAAACACTGAAGTGTACTGCCCAGTATTTTAAATTTATTAAGCTTTTGATAAAATCCCTGTAACATGAGAAATGCTGTCAGGCTTTTTTTCAGGGGTGGCTCTGTAACTTTTTTATCCATGCTTTTGAAGTGTGCCTATAATATAGATTAATAAATTTAAAATCCTGGGCAGTACACTTCAGTGTTTTATGCTCCTTATTTCCTAACCTGGGGAGGGTTGTGAGGATTTCTTGCTGACCTTGTATTTATTTAACCTAATGCAACCGCAGCCAGTGGGGGACCTCAATTTGTTCTTATTTTCTACCTCGTCCACCCCTGTTTCCTAACTAAAAGTGCCTTGTACCTTTCCCAAACATGTCTGAGGCCCCCATTGTTTTCTTCCCCATTACTTGTACTGGAAGACCATTCCAACCATTCACCAGTCTTTCAGTGACAAAATATTTTCTTACATGCGTCCTACATTTTCTCCCTTCCAGCTTCATTGCATATCCCCTTGTTCTCATACACCTTCTCCTCTGAAAAATACTCCCCTCCTATACCTTGTTTAACCCTGTGAGGTAGTTACAGGTCTCTAATATATCCCCATTCTCCCTCCTCCCTTCCAGGGAGTACATATTGAGATCCCTTAGTCTCTCCTCATGGGACTTTTGATTCAACCCCCGCACCATATTAGCTGCCCTCCTCTGGACAGCCTCCACCCTTTCTATGACCTTCTTGAGATATGGTCTCCAGAATGGGACACAGTACTTCAGGTGGGGCCTCACTAATGATCTATACATTGGTAATACTATGTCCCTCCTTCTGCTGGTGATACCCCTCCCTATGCACCGAAGCATCTCACTGGCCCTAACTACTGTCTTGTTGCACTGCCTTGCCACCCCGAGGTCATCAGAAATGATTACTCCCATGCCTCTTTCCTGTTTAGTGGCCATTAATACTTCTCCCCTCATAGTATACTCTGCATCAGGGTGCCTGTGCCTTAGGTGCATGATTTTGCACTTTTCCCCATTAAAACCCACATGCCATATCCTTGCAGATTCCTCACATTTTCTAAGGTCTCTCCCCATTCTCTTTGCCCCCTCTGCAGTATCCACTTTATTGCAGTTTTTTGTGTCATCTGCAAAAAGGCATATCTTCACTACCAGCTGTTCTGCAATGTCACTTATAAAGACATTAAGAGGACTGGACCCAGTAGTGAGCCCTGAGGTACCCTACTCATCATTCTCCCCTTCCCGAAGTGAATTCTGTTTATCATTGCCCTCTGTCACCTATCCATCAAAGAATTTTGTACCCAATTTACCATCTTAGGACCCAATGCCAAACTGCCCTGTTTCCTAATGAGCCTCCTACATGGTATGGTGATGAAGATCTGGCTGAAGCCTAAGTAGACCACACCCACCACCCAACCTTAATCTATTTCCCTGGTCACCCAGTGAAAGAAATCTATCAGGTTCATCTGATATGACCTCTGCCCCTATGAATTCATGCTGCCTTGGGTCTTGTAACTCACTGGATTCAAGAGACTCCACAATCCTTTCTTCAAAAGTGACTCCATCAGTTTCTCCACCACTGATATCAGACTGACTAGTCTAAAGTCCCCAGCCTCTTCACTGCTAACACATTTATGAAGTTGTACTACATCTGCCCTCTTCCATTCCTCTGGAACCACTACTGTTTCCAGTGAGTTGTTGAACAGGGCTGTTAAAGGTGCAGCAAGTGCCTCACTGAGTTCCCTCAATAGCCTTGGCTGTACACAGTCTTGCTGCATACATCGGTCCACTTTCATAGAAACAGTGAAGCAGAGAACCTTACAGCAGATAAGGATTGCTTGGTCCACCTAGTCTGCCCATTTTCCCTGCCTACAGAAACATTGCAGACAGTACTAGTTCTCTGGCTTCAGAATCCTTTCATTACCTCTAAGGTTTCCGTATGCCTATTTCATGCATTCTTGAATTGTGTTACAGTTTTAGTCCCACCACCTCTGCTGGGAGGCTGTTCCAGGCATTGACACTCATTCTTTGAAGAAGTACTTCCTCACATCTTTCCTAAGTCTACCCCCTCTCCAACTTCATAGTCTGACTCCTAGTTCTAGTGCATCTTTATTTCTGAAAAAATACTTTTCACTTGAACCTTATTTATACCCTTGAGGTATTTGAAGGTCTCAGTCATGTCCCCCTCTCCATTCTTTTCTTCACAGTATACAAATTGAGGTACTTTATTTCTCCTCATAGGGTTTTTGGTGCAGACACTGCACCATTTTAGCCACCCTCCTCTGGACCACCTCAATTCTATGTCCTTTGAGAGATGTGGTCTCCAAAACTGGACACAGTACTTAAGGTGGGATCTCACCAGTGACCTATACAGCAGAATTACCACTTTCCTCATTCTGCTGATGATTCTCCTCCTCATGTATCCCAGCATCCCACTAGCTCTCCCCACTGCCTTGGCACAGTGTCAGGCCACCTTTCGGTCATCAGATATGATTACCCCCAGGTCTCTTTCCTGTTTGGTGGTTATTAAAACCATTCATCCTATGTTGTACTCTGCCCTTGGGTTGTTGTGCCCTAAATACATGATTTTGCACTTCTTTGTGTTGAAACCCAGTTGCCACAGCCTAGACCACTCTTCAGGTTTTCTCAGATCACTGTTTAATTTTTCTACCCCCTTCCCGGAGTGTCTGCCCTATTACAGATTTTAGTGTCATCTGCAAAAAAGGCATACATTCCCTTCTAGCCCCCTCTGCAATGTTACTTCTAAAGACATTGAAGAAGACCGGTCTCAGTACTGATCCTTGTGACACACCACTGGTCACACTCCTTTGCTTGGAGTGGACTCGTTAACTACAACCCTCTGTTATCTATCCTCTAACCTGTTCCTTATACAGTAAACAACCTTTGGACCCACTCCTAGGCTGCCCAGTTTGTTTATCAGTCTCCTATGCAGAACGGTATTAAAGGCCTTGCTGAAATCTATGTATTTGTACAGCATAGAGATTACTGAATCAAATCCTCTTTTGGTATGGTCATGTGTATTTTAACAGTTGTTTGCATATAACATGATTTTTATGGTTTAACACTAATAGTGTAAAGCAAAAACATATAAAAGTACACAAGAAAAGAGTTAAACAGGTAACTACTAGTGTATACTCTTAACTCTGTCTTAACTTTGACCCAGGACCTTCTTTAAGCTCCCTGTTGTTATAACCCTCCTATTTGTAAAATCCTGTGATGTAAGACTATGTATTACTTGATATTAGTTATGTATGTGTACTATCTGTTTTTCTCTGTATTGTATTTTTTTTGACTGATGTGGAGCCTTTGCAAAAGAGTCTATGACTCAAAGGATTGTAATTCCGATTCTATAATAAATAAATAAATAAAAATAAATAAATATATTGACCATGAATTGGTTCAGCAGTTATGAATTGCATATATTGGGATAACAAATAGTTTTCCAGTTTATGTAACAAATTTTTTTTCAGATCTCCCAGTGTCTGATCTTTTGTGCCTTTCATCCCTCAATTTTTCCTATTTAAGACAGCTATTTTATTTTATTGTTATTTCACTCCAACATTTGTTATTAATTTGAAAATGTGGATACTAGTTTACACAGTCTTTATAATACCCGTATACAATTTATTTCTAGGTGTTTTACACCTATCAGGTGCTGTTTATGTTATTTGTAATGTAACTTATTATTCAATAGTGTGCACTGTCACTTTAAGGACTGCATTTAAATGTGGGAGGATGTACAAGCTGAGGAAGCCTTAGAGTGAAACTGGTTCAAGTCTGTGGGGCCCTGCCTGTTGTTCCTGGGTTTGTGTATCAGCACTTTATGAGGTTTGCACTTTTATTCTGCCTGTATACATACTTTGCCTTTAATAAATTGCTTACATTTGATGAGCTTGTGGTCTGCCTTTGTGGTGGGTGGTGCTGGAATTGTGAGTGGTTTTGAAATTTAGGTAGGCCACATCCACCACCATCCTGATCCAATTCCCTGGTTACCCTGCCAGAGAAATCTATCAGATTTCCTTGATATGACCCCCGGTGAATCCATGCTGCCTTGGATCTTGTAGGCTGCTGGACTCAAGCTACCTTGGATCTTGTAGGCTGCTGGACTCAAGAAATTAAGAAATGTTACAATCCTTTCCTTGAGTAGTGATTCCATTAATTTCCCTACTGCTGAACTCAGGCTGATTGGCCTGTAGTAGTCAGCCTCCTCCCTGCTTTCACTTTTGTGAAGTGAGACTACATCTGCCCTCCTTCAGTCCCCTGGAACCACTCCTGTCTCCAGTGAGTGGTCAAACAGGACTGTCAGAGGTGCAGCTAACACTATGTAAGCTCTCTCAATAGTCTTGGATGTATCCCATCTGGCCCCATTGCCCTGTCCAATTTCAATTTTGTGAGTTTCTTCAAGACTCTCTCTCCTCTGTAAATTGGCTGGTGTCTACCTCCCTTCCTTCTATGCTCCTGACCTTTTTCTGAGGCACCTCACCTTCCCCTTCCTCCATGAATACTGAGCAAAAGTATTTGTTTGGTATGTCTGCTTTTTCCTGGTCCACTTCCATGCAATCCCCCTCCTTATTATTTTAGCCTTACAACACCCCCCAGCCCTTCTCCCATTGCTTATGCACCCAAAAAATGTCTTGTCCCTTTCATTACTGCCTGGGCTATTTTCTCCTTTGTTTGAGCCCTTGTGTTCCTAACTGCTTTCCCTGTCTGCTTCTTTTGATATACCTCCCTTTCCTCTTCTCTCTGTGTCTTCTTGTGTCTCTTGAATGCTAACTTTTTTGCCCTTACTTTCTCAGTCACTACTTTTTACAACCAGAAGGGCCTCCTTTTCCCCTTACTTTTGCTTACCTGCCTGATGCAGAGGTCTGTTGCCTTTGTTATCACCTCTTTAAGTCTCTCCCACTATTCCTCTACTCTTCTCACTTCTCTCCCCCCTGCCAGGGCATCCCTGAGCTGAATAACTCATCCATCTTTTTAAAATTGGCCCTTCTGAAGTCCAGAACCCTCCCCTTTGTGTGACTCACCTCTGCCTCAGTCCTTACCTTGAACCACACAGTACTGTGCTCACTGATACCAAGTGACCACCTATTGTGACATCTGCAACTCTGTCCCCATTAGTGAGTACAAAGTCCAGTACTGCACAATCATGAGCGGGTTCCCTTACTAGGTGCCTAAGGAGTGTTCCCTGCAGGGAGTCTAGAATGTCATTACTCCTAGGTGAAGCTGCAGCTGGCAGGCTCCAATTCACATCTGGTAGACTGAAGTCCCCCACCAGCAGCACTTCCCCCTTTTTTGCCATCTTTTGAATGGCTTCCATCATATCCTTTTCCCCCCCATGCTGGAAGTCTGCAGGTCATGCCAGTGTGAATAGTGACTCCATTCCCCATCTCTACGGTGACCCACAGTACCTCTTCCCCTCCCTACATTCCCTGTATCTCTGTAGCTTTTATGATATCCCTCACATAAAGAGCCACTCCTCCCCCTTTCTTTCTCACCCTGTCTTTCCTGAATAGAGTATATCCCTGAACAGTCATATCCCAAGTCATGGTTCTCATTGCACCAAGACTCAGTTATGGCAACACTGCCCAGGTCAGCCTCTGCCATAATGGCCTCTAGAGCCAGAATTTTGCTTCTGAGACTTTGAGAATTTTGTACACATGACCTTTCAGATTCGGCTGACATTCTGCTTGACTACCCTTCATTTTCTCTTTTCAATCAATCAATCAATCGATCAAAGTCTTTATTTAACGAGGCAATCATCGTTGAGCAAGCTCATTTTTGAGGTGGACCTAGGTTTGTTAACAAGGAACACGGGACAATATACATGGGATGCAACACACAAGAAAATAGTAATAATACAAATAAAGTGAGATACAATAATACAGTATATACAAAGTATCAGCAGGTAGCATTGACAGTAGTATATGCTTGAAACAGAAGATACAGCTAGTTTTGGGTAGGACATAATTTTTCATAAAAGTAAAGAAATATACATATCAAGTGCACTGAACACAAATAAAACCTAATATAACAAGATATATAGTGATAACCTAGACAATGAATGGTATGAGGTCCAAACTAGAAGACCCCTATAAAAAAAGAAAGGCAGGAAAGCTGAATGCTTTACTATACCACTATTGAATAGTTTTGACCCACTGATTACACTAATAGATGGGGATATCATACAACAAACTGAATCAATTCAGATACAAGAAAATAAATCAAACAAGGAATGTTCCAAAAAACAGAAAGTGACAATGGCACCCAAATCAGCAGACAAAGCACAAAGGAACGTAGGAACACACACTCCCGAAAACCCCTCTTCTAATAACGTTATGATTAATACAGAGATAACAGCTTCTTTAGCTATACATCCATTATTGGGAAGCCAATCAGAACCAAATAATGAAGAGGAATTACCAGCAATTGATATGGAATCAAATCTAGATCAAAATCCACAGGAACAAATATTCATTCTAGGTGACTCAAGTCAGTGGGGCATTGATAAAAGACATAACAAAAGAGATTCCAGGGATACTGAAAAATGTGAGTGGAAAAAAAACTGTTGTACTACATGTCAGAACAAATAACATCGGAAAGCAAGATGCAGAAGAAATTATTTCTGATATGGAAAATGCTATTAAATGTATCCAAGAGCATGATGCAACTCCCACTATTTCTGAAATTTTACCAGTACCTAGGGCAAGTCACTATATAACTAGAAATGGGTGATCTGAATGTGAACTGGCTCAGCTCTTCTGCTGATACCACTCGTGACTCTTTTGCAGCTATTGACATGTCCCAACTAATTTCCCAACCCACCAGAGTCAACAGTAGGACAGGTACCAGCACCCTCCTAGACGTGGTCATCACCAACTGCCCTCAACAAATACATGATACCCAGGTCCTTCCTGACTCTCTTAGTGATCACTCCCCTCTCCTTTTCTGTTGGGCGACCCCCACACCCAAACCCATGGCCCTTCCCACTTTACATTGGCGCCTCAGACCAGGAGGACTAAAAGGCCTTAAGCAACTTCTTGCCCAAATTAACTGGACTCCCATACACCAAGCCCCGGATTTAGATTCTGCCCTTACCTTCTTCTCCCAAACCTTCAACAAGGCCTGTGACATTTTCGCGCCCATTACAGCAGTCCGAACCAAAGTTCATAGTGCCCCCTGGGTTACCCCATCCCTGCTGCAGCTGCTCAAACACAGGAATAACCAGTGGCACCTGGCCTCCAAAACAGGCCGGTCAGCAGACAGACAGGCTTACAATGCCATGAGAAACAAATGCACATGGGCCATCAGGAAAGCAAAAGCCAATCACTATCAGGCCACGCTTACCTCTTCCTGGGGGAATGCAAGAACTTTCTGGGATAACATAAAACAACTGAATGGGAGCATGCGCTCCCCACCCCCCTCTCAGATCACCATTGATGGCTCTATCTCCACTGACCCTGCCCTCATAGCCAACTTCCTCAACTCATCCTTCACAGACCTTAGTTCGGTCCTCCCTAAAGACTTTTTTGACCCCCCTTCCTCCCTACCTGCTTCAGTCACTATCCTAGCTTCTACTTCCACAGGGTAACTCCCCTGGAGGTCAGACCACACCTGCTGAAAGCTCTAAAGATCATTAATTCTGGCAGTGACTCCCTGGACCCCAGTATCCTCCGCCGGGTTCTGGACCAGGTCCTTATCCCACTAACTAGCTTGCTCAATAAGTCCCTCTGCCTGGGACAATTCTCTGCTGCCTGAAAAACTGCCATAGTCACACCCATACACAAAGGAGGTGACAGGTGCACAGCCGGAAATTACAGGCCAATCTCCATCCTCCCACCCCTCTCCAAAGCCCTAGAAAAACTGGTGGCTACCCAGATCACAGACTACCTGACCAAGTACAACATCCTTTGCCATGAACAACACAATTTCCATGCAGGTCACAGTAACAGCACTGCCCTTATTGAGTTCTCTAATTTTCTGAATTCCTCCCTGGACTCTGGCGCTTTAGCCGGGGCAGTGTTTATTGACCTATCTAAGGCTTTTGACACTGTCTCCCACCCCCTCCTGCTGGATGCCCTCAGCCACACTGGCTTTGCCACCGGCCTGGTCTCCTGGTGCTCCAGCTACTTGTCTGACCGCTCTCAGCGTGTTAAATTAATGGGACCCTCTCCAATTCATGTCCCATCCATTCAGGCATCCCCCAAGGTTCTATCCTTGGTCCTCTTCTCTTCTCTTCTCACTTTACCTCAACACCATGCCCAAAGCCTGCTCTGGTACAATCCTGCTGTACGCAGATGACGCAGGCATCTTCGCCACCCACCGTAACTACATTTCCCTTCAAGACACCTTGCAAACAGCCTTCAATGATGCTGAAACATGGTTCAGAGAGCACAGACTAGTAATCAATCTAAAAAAGACCAAAGCCATGCTCTTCGCCCATCCCCAAAGCAAATCCAGTAATTTTGCACTCTGCATCCTCCCAAGCTCCGAGCATCCTCTTGATCAAGTCTGCTTGTACAAGTACCTCGGGGTCTTCTTTGACTCAGCACTCACTTTCCACGATCACATTAGTACTCTAGCCTCAGCCACAAATGCACGGCTAGGTATCCTTTACCGCTACAAGCACTGCCTCCCTCCTGATGCCCGTCGTCTAGCAGTCACCTCCTCAATAATGTCCCTTGTGGACTATGGCCTGCCAGTGTATGGTGCCACAGACACAACCGCCCTTAACAAAATCCAACTCACCATGATTAAGGCCTGTAGGTTAATTACAGGAGCTCCTAGGCTCACTCATACCTGCCACCTATATGATGAGGCTAGGCTGCTGAATCTGGATGAACGGCTCTGGTACCACACCTGCCTCTTAGTGAAAACAATACTCCTTGGAATCTCCCCACCTGGACTGACAGACTCTACCCATCTTGCAACAGCCCTTAGTCCAAACTTGTACCGCCTCTAAGACCACCCTGCTAGTCCCTAGGTCTAGGACCACTCATGGTCAAAGATCCTTCTGTTACAGAGCTCCCTCCTGGTTCAATACTCTTCCCTCCTCCGTCACCGTTACACCTACAATCGCCCACTTCAAAACCGCACTTTGAAGTCAGCTATTTAACATGCATAGCTGTGCTTGTCCGTAGGGGATCTAGCACACCATGCCCTTACAAAACTCCCTGAGTGGCTCTTCAACAAACTAACTGACAACACTCTCTGAGTGGCTCCACACCCAAACTTATCGCCAGCTGTGCCCTTACAAGCAGTATTATTCACTTCTTCTGTCTCTTTTCTAGACTACCTGTTCTGCACTACCAATGTATGCTTTATCTCTCAATCTGTTCCCAACTACTGTACTAGCTTGTAATACCAAACCTGTAACTATTCTATTGTAACAAAGATATAGCTGCATAAATCTACCTAGACGGTGACCGCAATGATGTAAAAGCTCTAACTGCAATGTGTAACTAAATGTTGTACTGTATGTGTCCTCTTTGTGACGAGGTACCTTTGGAAATGAGCCTCTGGCTCAAAGGTTGTAAACCGATGTACAAACAAATAAAATAAATAAATATTAAATCATTTAACAACTGGTTACACACATGGTGTTTAACAAATAATATCTTTTGCATTACAACGTGGGAGAAATTTGAGAACAAAAATGAGGTATATGTTTATGATGAGTTACATCTAAATACACATGGTTCAAGACTGCTGGGGTGTAACATTTATGATGCAAATAATGTTTCAAAAAACTAATAGGAAGGGGGAACAGGGAATACCATTTTGAGAATAGATTTGAGATACAAAACCCATAAGCAACTAAACAAATACACAAGAAAGTAAGTGAACGTATATTGAAAACCGGTCTAAATTTTCTACTAACAAATGCAAGGAGTCTACATGGTGCAAAAATGACCGAATTTCAATATATTTTAAATAATGAGGAAATAGATATAGCCGCTGTAACTGAAACATGGTGGAATGATAACTCTTAGTGGTGTAACAATATATCAGGATATACAACATATTTCAAAAATAGAAAGGATAAAAAAGGAGGAGATGTGGCATTATTTGTTAAGAAAACATAAAATCAAAACAAACCATGGATGTAATTAATAGTACATTAAGTGAAATTATATGGGTAGAAATATTATGTGACAATACTCCGAAACTACTGATTGGTCTATCTTACAGGCCACCTGACTCTAACTTTACAATAAACCAGGATATAATAAATAGTATAAATGATAAGTCAAATTATAATGAAATAATTCTAATGGGGGACTTTAACTTTCCAGGAATAAATTGGAATGAAAACGTTGGTAGTAACAATATTGAAGCTCTGTTTGTCGATACATGTACAACAAACGGATTGTACCAAGTAATAAATCAGCCCACCTGCAACAATAATATTTTGGATCTAGTATTGACAGACATGCCTGATAAAATAACTAATATAATGGTTAAACCTCCATTACTATGTAGTGACCATATGATAATTACCTTTAATAACTCTACATGTTTTAAACCAGTTTTGGGTAAAACAGTAGTTAAAAGATTATAACAGAGCAAATTTTGTTAAGATTAAACAGATTCTATCAGAGTAGAAATGGGACAATAACATAGATTGCAGTAACGCATTATGGAACAAAATCAAAAATAAAATTATAAACTTAGAAAATAAATATATACCAAATAGAACCTTGTACAATAAAAGAGGTAAAATTCCACCTTGGATGACCCCCAACTATTACAAATTTAATTAAACAAAAATGTAGACTGTATAGGTCAATGATAAGAGACAGTAGTGATTATAATATCTGTAATTACAAGATCTCACAAAAAAATGTAAATACAAAATTAGAATGGTGGAAAAAAAATTTTGAAACAAAGCTTGCAGACATTAAAGATGGTGGAAAAAGTTTTTATTCCTACATAAATAATAAAAAATAAACTCTAAAAATATAGGTCCACTGGTGATAGATAATAGTGAAATATCACTTCAAGATAGTAGAGATGAATTCAACAAATACTTTTGTTTGGTTTTCAATACTAAAACATATCCATCAATAGTCAATAAAATTCCAAAAGATACTTTAAATTAGATAACAAAAAAAGAGATTATCGACAACCTAAACAAACTAAACACAAATAAATCACCTGGTCCAGACAAGTTACATCCTAGGTTGTTGAAGGAAATTAAAGAATGGATAATTAACCCACTACATAAACTTTTTAACATGTCACTAAATACAGGGCATGTCCTAATGGACTGGAAAACTGCAATTGTCACACCTATTTTTAAAAAGGGAAATCGATCACAAATTTCAAATTATCGACCCATTAGTTTAACAAGTATAGTAGGTAAAATGTTCGAAACAATATTAAAAACTAGGATTGAAAATTACCTAAAAGTAAAAGGATTAGAAGACAAATTCCAACATGGTTTTTGAAAAAACAGATCCTGTCTAACAAGTAACATGTTTTTTTATGAACACATAAGTAAATGTATAGAAGATAATAAAGCTATAGACGTAATTTATCTTGACCTATGTAAAGCATTTGATAAAGTGCCACACGGACTACTAATAGATAAAATGGACAAACTTGGTATTGACAACTGGATCACAAACTGGGTAACTGATTGGCTAAAAAATCGTACTCAATGTGTTCGTATAAAAGGTCATGTATCAGGCATGAGATTGGTGACGAGTGGGGTGCCTCAGGGATCGGTCTTGGGACCAATTCTGTTTAACATATTTATATCAGATATGACATCAAATTTAAACAATTTAGCCATAAAATTTGCTGATGACACTAAACTAACTGCCCAGGAAGATACTAAGGAAGGCTACCAAGAACTCATAAATGACTTAAAAAAATGGAATTATGGTCTGTAAAAAACCAAATGACATTCAGCAATGAGAAATGCTTTGCTATGCATTTTGGAAAAAATAACTTGCATCATGGTTACACATTAAAAGGACAAATAATAAAACCTGTAAATCAACAAAATGACTTAGGTATTATAATAGACTTGGATATAACATTTCACGCACATTACAATAACATCATTAATAAAACAAACAGGCTAATAGGATGCATAAAAAGAAGCTTTACATCCAGAAATAGAAAATGCATTATTCCACTCTATAGGGCCTATGTGAGGCCTCATTTGAATTACTGCTCCCCCTTGTGAAATCCATACCTGAGAAGGGATGTAAATAGAATGGAGGGAGTGCAGCGGAGGGTTACCAAAATGGTGGAAGACATATTGACCATGAGCTATGATCAAAGATTGGACGAATTGAAGATGTATTCCCTGGAGCAAAGAAGAATAAGAGGAGATGTACTTTTTATGCATAAATCATGTGGAGAGGAAGAGTTACTAACACTATTAAATATATCTTATAATAAACATGATTGTAATTTAAGAAGCCACAGATATCAATTATCTCTAACATACCCAAAAAATAATATAAGGAGATCCTTTTTTAACCAGAGAATAATAACCTTGTGGAACTCATTACCTAATTCCTTGTTTGATAATAGAGATCACAAAATCTTTAAGCATAAACTTGATTCAATCTTGTTAAAATAAACATGGAAATTACCAGCTTGGCTGGAGGCATACCAAAATGGGCCTCGGCTTTCTGTATGTCTATACCTCCTAGTATAACTCCTAGTGATACGGTATGGAGAATTTAGAGCTGGAACCAGGGTCAAAGGAATGTGGAAAGGACAGATATGGGGGTAGAAAAAGGGGAGAGGGAAGAGTCGATTATAGATGTGATCAGTTTAACAGTAGTAATTAGAGTGTGCTTGGACTTAAAGGAGTCACTATTTAGGGTAGACAGGCACAGGACTCCTTAATATGATGTAGATATAAAGATTTAAAATCTGCTAGGCTGATGGGATGAGTTAATTTCAAAGTTTTTTGCAGCTTGTTCCACAGTTCAGGGAGCACAAAGCTGATGGCTGCTCTGCCAATGTGAGATTTTGCTTTGTAAACATAAAGGTAGATATATGAGGTGCTTCTCAGAGCATACTTCCCCAGAGTGCACAAAGGTAAACAGACAGAGATATACTGGGGCAGTTTATTTGAGATAGCCAAACCACAGCATTTTTTTTGCCATCTGCAAGCAAGGGATGACCATCCCACTGCCATGTACAATGCACAGTGGTGGGTTGAGTATGGAACACCCGTGATAAATCTTATGGCTCTGTGATAAAGCGTATCGAGTTTGTCTAGGGTACCTGCTGGTCCCTGACTATATAGAAAGTCTGTGTAATCCAACAGGGGAAGAAAGGTAGTTTGAACCAGTTTCAGTTTACCGTCTCTTGTGATGAGATTATTAATCCTAAAGAACAGACCGAGTCTTTGTCTAAGTTTCTTTGCCAGTTCTTCTAAGTGATCTGTGAAAGTAATTCTATGGCCTAACCAGACCCCCAAGTACTTGAACTTTGGTACGTAGTCAAACCACTCACCTAGAATGGTAGTGATCTGCAGGAGTGTCCCAGCAATTGCAGGATTTATTGCATTTTGAAGGGGTGAAAGGAACATTGCTTTGGTTTTCTTTGCATTTAAGAGCAGTTTATAAGCTGATGTTGCAGCAGATTAAATTCATTTTGAAGGGCTTTACGGGGCCACTTCAGGTGTGGGGCTATTAGCATAGAGTACTGTATCATCTGTGAATAGGTGTATTTGTGATTCTTTGATGGGGGCAGCTACATTGTTAATATAGATGGTGAAGAGCAAGGGACCAAGAATGGAACTTTGAGGTACACCCCTCAATAGGGGTTCTCATGGAGAAACTTCTTCTTCTGCTTTTACTTGTTGAAGTCATCCTGAGAGGTAGCTGGAGAACCATTTAAGGGATAGGGAATCCAAACCAATGTTCCGGAGGGACAACAGAAGCAGCCTGTGATCAACGGTATCGAATGCCTTGCTCAGGTCCAAGAAAACTGTGCAAAGTTTTTTTTGTCTAATTCACGCTGCCAGTCATTTGTCACCTTGGCTAGAGCAGAGGTTATACTGTGCTGTGCTCTAAAACTGGATTGTAATGGGTTGAGCAATTTTTCTGATTCCAGGTACTTCCGAAGCTGGGAGTTCACTATTTTCTCCAGCATCTTTGACTGGATTGGAAGTAGGGAGATTGGCCTGTAGTTACTGAGGTCACTAGGATCTCCTGACTTAAACAAAGGGACCACAAGTGCATTTTTCCAAATGGGCAGTAGGTCACCCTGGGACAAGGATAAGTTGAAGAGATGAGTAATTGGGACTGCAAGGACACGGTAGCCGACCTTTAAGAAGTATCGGTCAATGAGGTCAGCCCAGCACTTTTCCTAGTGTCCAGCTGAAGGAGAAGATCTTCGACTTCTTTCAGGGAGGTAGGCTGCAGAGAGAAGGATGGACTGGGGATGGGTTTTTCTTGTATCCAATCTAACTTGTTGGTGGAGGATATTCACGGGAGAGGAGTCAAAGACTAGCCCTGCAGTGACAAAATGATTAATTAGAGCATCGAGGATAGACGGTCTGTTGGAGATGATAGTATTGTTGATCAATAATTTAGTAGGTAGGGAATTTACAGTGGTGTGACCTTCAATGTCTTTGATAGACTTCCAGAACTTGGAGGCATTTCTTGAGGCACTCTCCAGCTGAGAGTGGTAGAAATTAGCTTTGGCTTCTCTGACCATTTTGGTGCAGAGGTTCCACACCCTCCGGAAATAATTTCAGTCATTTATTAAATTAGTCTTCCTAGCAGTTCTCCAGAGTACATCCCTACTCCGCAAAGCATCTTTCAGGTCTTCTGTAAACCACCAACAGGACTTGTTTCTGGCACAAACTTTTACTATGGGAGCATACTTGTTGAGAGCCCTTAGAACAATTTCTGAGAAAATATCATAAGCCGTAGTCAGGGACTTGGCTAGATAGAAGTCCTGCCATCGCATGGCGTCTCTTAGGTCTGAAATATACCCATGGAGATCAAAGTTGCGTATGCAACTTTTAAAGTAGAATTTTGATGCAGTTGTGGATTTAAGAGTGGATCTTACACATGCAATGAAGCAATGGTCACTAATGTCAGAGAAAAAGACACCAGCATGGGACAATAAATGGGGTTTGTTAACTAAAATGATATCCAAGAGAGTACTGTTATTAGGGTTGAGCTTGTTAGGACAAGTAGATTCATTTATTAGCTGTGACAACCCAAGGGAATCACAGAACATTTTAAGTGGGGTGGATGCACTGGAGAGCCAGTCTAAGTTGAAGTCCCCTACTATGATACACTCTGAAGATGCCGAGCCCAGGATGTTTCTGAGATGTTTTAACAACTGTAGTCCAGCTGATGGGAGTCTGTAGCATCATATTATACATAATGAGACACCGTTGGCAAATTCAATCTTTAATGACTAGCTTTAAAATTCTTTTGGGACAGAGGTTGAGTCAATTATGGAGGCAGAGAATTTATCCTTGATGTAAATAGCTACCCCACTACCTCTGGTTTGCCTGTCGGCTCTGAACAAAGAGTAGGAGGGTATGTTAACTTAGTCGATACTGGTCGCCAGTCGGAGCCAAGACTCCGTAATCACCAGAACATCTCTAGCAGTATGACATACCCAGGCCTGAACAGAAGTGATTCTTTTTAATAGGCTACATACATTAACATGCAAGAATGTAAGCCCCTTGAGGCTTTGTAGCTCTGATGGGGATTCCATGGGTGCCAGAGGGCCTGGATTAAGCTCAACATTTCCTGAGCGTAGTAAAAGCAGGAACAATAGTTTCCTGCAGTGTCCTAGGAGAAGTGTGGGTGGCTGAGTCTTCTTTCAGTTACATGATTTGTCTGCGGCAGTATAGGGAGTTCTGAGGCTAGTTCCCAGTTTTTCTGATGCTGCATACAATAATACCCTGACCGAGAGAATCAATGGGAGTAGGGGGGAGTATGCAGAAGGTGGTGTAGCCCTGTGGGCAGGCTCTAGGAAAGTTCCTGTATGCCAGTACAGGTGAAGGACCAGCAACGGGCTAGCGGAAGTTAGAGCACATACAAGTTCTTCTACTTGATAGGAAAAGTCCCAGTCGGACAATGTAAAAAGAGAGCCATTCTCCACTCTAGGAGTTATTTTTTGATTCACGTTCAGGTCCAATAGGTGCAAGATGAGCAGAGACAAGCATAGAAGCAGGTAATATTCCCTCATTATAAGACTATCACCCAATGGTCACTACAAGTGCAGGCAAGAGAAGGGATTGTCAATGGTGGAGAATTTCTTAATCCCTGCAGAATACTACTATAGGCAGTGGAGCCTGAAGTAGTAATCCTTAAGTACAGCTCCCAGTCAGGTTAAAAAGAAAAGAGTTCACCTGACTACAGAGTAGTACTAGGAGCAGAGAGACTTTGAAGCACATTTCTTAGCTACTACTCTGGAGCAGACTAAGTACTAGAGAGATCACCTGACCTAAATCAACTGCCTTAGCAAGACAGGATATGCTAGTGAGCAATGAGAAAACCTAAAGTACCAAAATGGTATGCCTCAGCAAGACAGAATGAGATAAATCTGCTAGGAGGCTTAGTTGCAAAAAAAGGGGATGGGAGGAATTGCAGTTGTTGACAGTAAATAACCAATAAATTGAAACATTAGATAGGAGTGGGTAGAGACTGTGTGCATTTAAAGGAGGCCTGGGAGGTAGAAGTGGTGGGATGAAAAATCAAGGGGAAGTTTGCAGAGCTAGCATTGAATCAGTGCACATGCAGTTGGAGATAAACTGTAGTGGGGGGATGGTAAGTTACTTTACACAGGCCGTGCAGAACAGGCTAAATTAAAATATATAAATTAGGAGCAGAGTACAGGGATGCAGGCTTACATTAAGCCACACGTCTCGGGTGCTCCTGTCTCAGGTGAGTGAGACCAGCCAATCAGGGAGCTCTATACAGGCATAGAGCCAATAGCGCTACCCTGAGAAGGTGCCGAAATTGAAAATAGCAAATTGCAAGTGATGATCCGGTTCAGCGTTCGCACAGCCCAGAGAAATTGTGGCAATTTTTCAAGCATTGTACCTTATCTATCTCTTTGGGGGGTGGGTAGATCAGGCTTCTTGCACTGTAGAGGTGCTATGACTGGATTGTAACCACTGCCCGTGGGGGCAAGTGGCACCTGTAAGGAAGGAGACAGCAGATTAAATAGGAGCAGATGGGGGGGTGTCTAAACAGAGACACACAGAGAGAGCTGAGCACCAACTTGAAAGACAAAGTCTTGCCCTCTCCTCTTATCACCTCTGCCATCCTTTCTGCCTGCCTTCATCTCTACCATGTTTTACTAGGTACCTTTGAGAATTCTTCTCCCTCCAGGTACTTCCTACTGATTGCCTCAGTCTGTGGGGGAGCACCGAGAAGGACAGTCTATGTCTCTGTGTTTCTTACCATCACATACCCATCGGCAAGTTTAAGTGCTCATCAATGCAACACTTAAACAGTTCACTAAGGACTGTGGTTCCCCTCTCAGATGGATGCACTCAGTCTCCCTTGTAAAGGCCCTTATCCATCCAGGTGGAACGGGAACCCAAATCCCCAATGTAGCTGAGCCCCTCTTCTTTGCACCACTCCTTCAACCACATGCTGAAGTTCCTGGTGTGAAGTACCCTACCCTCCCACCTGCTGTAGACAGGTAGCACCTACGAGAAGGTTACTGAGCATGCAACTTGCTTAAGACCCCATCCCCAGTTCCCTAAACTCCTCCTGTACTATCCTATCCCTGCCTCATCCCTAGCCAGGTCACTTGTCACAAGGTGGACAGCTTTGTCATCCAGCTTTCCATCCCATCCTTCTGCCCTAGTGATCCTCTGGATCTGCTTTCCATCCCACTGTGCTGTGCCTCTGAGTAGGCAATAACCTCCCTCTCCACCTCCCTACTTGTCCCCAAATCTCTTCCCCTCACATTGGAGTCCCCCACCAGGATTTTCTTCCTTCTTCTCTGGAGTCCTGTGCTACCCTCCTTAGGGTCTACGGTACAGAGGACCCCCACATGCCCCTCAGTCACTACTTTAGGTGCCTTAAAGAGACAATCCCAACTAGAGTGACATAGGAGTTGCATAGTGGTACCAGCTTGGGCATGTGCCTCTCTCCCACAGCTCTCACATTCTCTGAGCCCTCTGTAATCCAGTGCCTCTCTTCCTTCTTGGCAACCTTTGAGGTAGTGGAGGCAGATCTGGTGGTCCTTGGATGGGGAGGAGGTTCCCCAAATCCTAGCCAAGTTGGCCTGGAGTCTAGCAACCTCCTCCCTCAGCCAAGAAAGGTGCATGCAGATGGGGCAGCACCACAGTCTCCAGAAGGTCTCTGTGAACACCGCCATTCACAGCCATTGCACTGCACCACTCCCAAAATACTTCCTTTCAGTATACCATTGCTATGGTGACAACTTTACTGTGACTGACACTACAGTGACAACAACACCAGCTTGCTGTAGTGTCTGCGCGGGACCCCTGCACTGCTTTCTGGGGGCATTGCAAGCCCTCCCCAAAGCAACTCTGACTCAGAGTTGATTAAATTAGTAGTGGGGGGTGGGATTTTGGGGTGAAACCCCCTGAAGAAAACAGTTTGAAGTGACTCCCTTTATGCCTACTGCAAATGTGGTCAACGTAAAGGAGTCACTATGATGATGGTCGACAACAAAATTGTCGACTGACTGCCATAGATCCCTTGCTTTCTGCTCTGACTGTTTTTGTTTTCCCTTTAGAAACCTTTTTTTCCATTACCCTCTATAGAGTGTTACATCTGTTCTCAATTTTGTACATGTGTTTTTTTACCCCATGCATTACCTTACCCTATATACAGTAGGTTGTTATACCTAATCACAACTTTTGTGTCTTTTAAAACTCTTCTTTTCTGTTACCCCACATCTGTTGTTTCTGTCTTGATAAACCCTAGTATTCACTTTCTGTCCTTTATAGCTGTGTGCTACAACAGTAGCTTAAACAGGAGAATGTACCACAGTTGTCAGTTTGTTCTTCTGGTCCTCTGCTTCCTGTGAACTCCTGCTGTTCCTGGACTCCTGTTTTGCTTCTTCACTTACCCACTGCCGGACTGCACAGTGTATAGCCACTGGCTGCCTTCTCTGGCTGCCTCCCTCCTGGCAGACTCCAAGGTGATGTCCTTTGGGCTGTGGTCCACTTGTACCTTCCTTAAAAACTGTCAGGGAGCTTCCTGATTTGCTGGAGGCTCTGAAATCCTGCTTCTGGACTTCCTGCTGCCCCCAGCCCTCAGATTACACTCCTGAGGGTACTCAGTACTCTCTGTAAATGGACCTTTGTCTACTCCCCCCAATGTTCCTGCTGCCTTTATGTGGCCCATCCCTTACCCCTTCCACCATGATGACTGAAGAGAAATATTTGTTAAGGATATCTGCTTTTTCCTGATCTTTCTCTGTACAGTCCTCTGTCCATTTCAACCTCACAACCCTTCCTGTTGTTTTTCCCTTCTTACTTATGTACCTAAAAAAAGTCTTGTTACTCCTTTGGTGATCCGTTCCTAAGTTTGTGCCTTAGCACTTCTCATCCCTTTCTCTGCTTCCCTCTGCCTTTCCTGGTACACTTCCCCATCCCCTTCCCTCTACATTTCTTTGTAACTTCTGACTGTTATTCTTTTTGCCTTAAACTTTTCAACCACTTACCTTGAGAACCATAGCAGTCTCTTTTTTCTTTTGTTTTTGCTCACTTTTAAGCAGAGGAATGTTGCTTTCACTATGTCGACTGTTCCGCCACACTACCCTGCCTATTCTCCCCACTAGGTCATCCCTGTGGCTTTTACCATTTTTTTGAAATATTCTCTCTTGAAGTCTAGGACCCTCATACTTCTGTGGTTTGCTTCCCCAGCCGTTCTTAAGCTGAATCACACTGTATGGTGATCACAGGTCCCAAGTTTGTCTCCCACCTTGATATCTGCAATACTGTCCCTGTTAGTGAGTGCCAGGTCCAGTATTGCCCATCATGAGTGGACTCCCCTTGTAGTTGCCTGAGAAATGCCCTTGCAGGGAGTCTAGAATGTCTCTGTTTCTAGTCAAGGCCATGAGTGGGAGGCTCCAATCAACATCTAGCAGATGGAAATCCCCCAGCAGCAGCACCTCCCATTTTTCTGCAATTGTGCTAATGGCTTCCCCCAGGGTCTTATCCAGTTCTTCCCCCTTTGTTGGAGGCCTTTAGATCCCACAGTGTGAATACTGTAATGTCTCTGGCTCCAGTCTCCAGGGTGACTCACAATACCTCCAACCCCACCTTTCCCCCCTGATTTCACCGCGTTCCTGTCACTTACTGACATCCTCCAGGATAGGGCACTTTATAAATACATTTTTATTTACTTATGTTGATGCCTTCCCTTAAATACAACACCACTCTCTCTATCTTCCTCCCTACTATCCTTCTGAAATTAAGTATAGCCTGATATAGCCAGGTCCCAATCATGGTTACTAGTGCACCATGACACATTTGTGGCCACAATATCCAGGTGAGCCTCCCCCATGATGGCCTACAGGTCAGGAATTTTATTTTCAAGACTCCCTTGCATTTGCACAAATGTCCTTCCACACCTTTTTCACATTTTGCATAGAGACCCTCTTCTTTTTCTTTTACTATGCCTAATTCTTCCTGATTTTCTCACAACCTTTGCTACCATCCCCCATTCTCTTCTACCACTGTACTATTTTCTTTGTCCTGTTCCCTTGGGGATTCTCCTCCCCTCGGGTCCTCTTTTTTCCTGTTTTAGTCTGTGATGAGGCAGTTTATGCCTCCCATTTTACTTCCACCTCCCCCTTTGGCTTGTTTAAATGTTCACTGAATTAGCATTTAAACTGCCCACTGAGGATTGCATTTCCCCTCCCAGATGGATGCAGGCCATCACCCCTGTATAGGCCACTTTACCCCAATTTTCATCCTCAGACCCCAATGTAGCTGAAACCCTCTTCCATACACCATTCATTCAGCCATGAGTTGAAGTTCCTGGTGTGGAGAACCATATTCTTCTCCCAGTCATAGATAGGGAGCACCTCAGCAAAAGCCTTTGTGTGTGCAACCTGCTTAAGAACCTTCCCCAGTTCCCTAAAATCTCCCTGCACAATCTCAGCCCTGTCTCTAGCCAGGTTATTAGTCCTCAGGTGGACAATGTGATCCAGCTCCCTCTTCTGCACCACCACTGTACCGATCCTGAGGATATGCTGTCCATCTCTCTGAGCCAAGGTCTTTCCCTTCCTTCTTATTTCCAAATCTACCCCATGACAATCAAGAGCCCCCAGCCAGAGGTTGCTTCCTCTTCTGCTGGGGCCCTCTAACTGTCACACTGGGGCCTCCTCTACCAGTACTACAATGTTGTTAAGTACATTGCTATCGGTGAGTTGCTGCTTTAGAATAAGTTTTAATAGGGGCCTTATCTGTTATGATTCCTACTAGGGATAGATGTGTTAGCCCTGGTAAGCTGATCATATTAAATGTTTAGTAAAGAATTTACCCAGGAGAAAACCATGTAATGGCTAGTATATAGAAACATTTTTCTTAGGTTTCAAAATAGGAGAACTTCCCTCCTCCTTCATCCACAGGCAGACTTGGGAAAGGTATAATTGTTTTAATGCCATCTTTGGAAATCACCTCTACTGACTGTCAGGTATAAATGAACACAACAGTCTGTAAAATGACAATAGGACTCATGCCTTTCACCACCACAAACAGATAAGAGTCTACAGACCTTACAGAAATATGCCACTCTCCCTGACTTCTGCATAGACTAAAGTGATTAACATTTTGGGTGCATTACTGGCATCGAACAGGAAGAGCCCTCAATCAAATCATCTGATTGGCATTCAATTTCTTGGAAAAGGTGAAGAGCCAGAGCAGAGTCTTTACAGATCTCTCTAATGTGACAATCACACAGAGCTTTGTTTACGGTAGTAGTCACAGCCAAATACATGGTCAGATATTTCTTGAAATTTTGAGATATTTCTAGACAAATCTCCTGCTTTCTGCATTTCCACAGTAGGGACAGCAGAGAGAAACTCTTTAGAAATTTCACAACATATCTGGAAATATCTCACCATGTCTGTGGCTACTACTGTAAAAGAGAATTGCACCATAAATTAAATCACCATTGTGGAGATATACTGATTAGCACAGGAATCAACACATCTCAACATCTAGCAAACTGGATGAAGCACAGCATACAACAAATGCTTTAAAATGGAATGAAGTCATCAATGTTCATATAAAGTACCAGGCAGACACTGTTTTTATAACAAAATATTTCATGAATAGTACTGCAAGTTTAATTTCTGAAAAATGATTCATGAAATTTAATGCCAATAAATGTACTTGATGCTTCTAGGAACAGGAAACCAAGGCTGGCAATATCACTTGGGGGCACCACTTAGACCCACTGAGTCCAAAGCGACTTGGGGTCCTATGAACATTGCCCTCAGAATGACAAGAAGTCTAATAAGGTCATGAGTAGATATATAACAAAATTATAGGATGCATCAGGAAGAATGTTGTGAGTAGAGAAATGACAAGGATTCTGCCTTTGAATAGGGCCCTCCTAGGCCTCATGCAGAGAACACCATGCGAATTTGGGCACCTCATCTAAGAAGACTCATGAGGAAAATCAAAGGGGTATAGTGGAGGGTGACAAAGATGGTGAGGGGCATGCAAAATGGTAAATATGAGGATAGACTGGCCAAACTAATTAAGCTTTCCCTGGAATAGAGAAGGCTAAGTGAAGATATGATTTTTTTTTTTGCTCCTCCCGAGCACCCCCGATTGGCTACTCCTTCAGGCCTCCTAGGAAAGCACTTGAAATGTACACAGGCATTAAAACCTGTCTACACTTGACTGTGAAAGAACTAGTAAGGAACAATAGGGATCACAGCCTCTAATTAAAGAGTGAAACTGTAAAGACTAACATGCATCATTTTTTCGCACAACGGGATGGTGACACTGTAGAACAGTCTGCTAGAATTAGTGGTAAATGCCTCAACAGTATTCTCTAAAAAAGGAATGAACAAATATTTTATCAATAGGGAAATTATTAGTTATAACCACTGACTATGGTGGACGGAGTAGTAGGGTCATCCTTGGCCTGTTTCCATGATTTTTTTTTTTATGTTCCAAAGTTCCTACGTATATGGAAGTCCAGAATTTAACTAACTATCGCAAAGTATTAACAAAAAAAAATGTATTTATCTGTTTAATTTATTTGCTTGATTGTGCTGATTGAGCAAGCTAACTGGAACAAAATCCCTTTTAGAGTAGTGACCCTGGAGATAAGGTTAACAATATCAATGAACAGAATAAAAACAAAGTACAGAGCAAATGCAGTGCATAGAGTATTAGTGACAATTACAGTCAGTGTTCATAGATAGATATATCTGAAGCCTTGATTTGAAGGTAACATGGGATTTCATAGTCTGAATATATGCAGTAATGAGTTCCAATTTATGAGGCCCTGAAACCAAGAGCATTTCATTCCATGGTCATCTTAACCTGTGGACTAGTTAGCAGATCAGTGTCTGTGGAACTAAAAGTTTTTATTCTAATAGGAAGTATTAACTGGGAGGCTAAGTGGAAAGGGTACCCAAATGGCATCATCTTGAGAACAAGACAGCAGACCTTAATAGTTTCTTTTATTACACTGTAGCCAGGTGAGGCTGGGGTTGCAATACATAAAGTTAAATCACTTTGCTTTGTGAATTAATTTTATGGTACAGTTATTCACCCACTTCCAGTGGGGCTGGGTGGTGGAGGTACCGACCATCCGGGCACCATCCACACTCTTGGTGATCATGCTGTACAGCAGAGGTGGCTGGGTTTTTTGTAAGTTGTTTCCAGATTTGACCCCAAAACCCCACCCCGAGGATACTGGCACAAGGACAATAGTCCAGGCTGGAGACGAGCTAGCAATCCAAGTGCCTAATGGAGTCCCACACTGCAATTTCTATACCACAGCCTGTGCAATCAGAGGTGGTGGCAATGGAGTGGTGTAACAACCTAACCCTCCTCCTCAAAGGAGGAGATTGTCCAAGGGGATACTCAACCCCCCCGGCTGGCCCCCAACAACACAGACTCATCCTAAACTGGGATCACCAGCATTGTGAGTGGTAATCTTACCACCACACTGATGGACTATCCCTTTGTAAATTACTTTGTACAGCTTTTGAACTGTGTGAAGTAACTTCACCTTGCAGATTGCCATTTCACAAAGTGAGGTCACTTTGTGAAGTGGCAAAGTTGGAACTCTGATGTCAAAGTTTGATCTGATAACTAAGGCAGCATATCAGAAAGCACACCATGTGATCTGGATAGTATGCATTCAAAGCAGATCACTTGTTACAGTGGACGAGGATGTAGACTTTGTAGTGCTGTGCATTGTGCTGTCCTAAATAGGAAGTAAAGGAGTTAGATTTTCTCTTTGAGCTCAGTGAACCTCCTCCCTACAGCACATCTAGGTGTGGAAACCTCCACAAGGTGTTCCTTTGCTCTTACAGTACCTCAAAAAGGAGGTGGTCCCTGTAATGAGAAGACAGATTGAACAGCAAAATATACATTGTATAAGCATTTAAACCTACCTACATTACCAAGCACCCTATTTACAATACATTCTACCTACGTTTTACAAATAAATCATATTTACAGTAGTTGCCCACTGAACCAGTTTATTATCTAAGTATAGGCTGAAATGTGTTTGAATATTATTGCATGAAACATTTTCCTGGATGCTGGAAAAATGCGTTAAGGTCCATCGAGTTCATCGCTCATACCCCTAGTAGTGAAAATACCCAGGTTGGATTATTTCATAGTAATTATGTATAATGATTAGCTTTGGTTATAGCATGAGTGAAAGGAAACTCAGCAATCATGGAAATTTCCAGGAATACAAGTCTACAAATCCTGTTGTTCCTCCCAAGCATGTTACAATGCAAATTGTGTCACAGTATTTTACCTGGTTGTTAGACTGAATAGCCATGGGCACCTCTCTCTACAATCTACCAAGGCCAACCTTAAACAACTGCACAACAGCTCCATCCACCACTTCCCCACCTAGACTGTTCCATAATATTTACTATTCTATATGAAAAAGAGCTTCTTAGCATTTTGTTTTACCCACCACAGGCTTTAATGCATGCCCCTTGTCCTGCTGAACCTCATCAGCTCTAAAATCTCTAAGTGGTTTCCTCTTAGGTTGACAAGGAGGCAAAGTACAAGGGCAACATGATGATCTAAATAAACCTGTCCACCAAACCTATATTCTTCATCAAACTCCTTAACAAGTCTAGAAAATATAAGCAAGCCACAACCCTTATTCCTTTTAATTGAAACTGAAAAAATGCACATTTGCCAATTGCTCCTCATAGCTTTGCCCTTCCATCACCTTTATTAATTTGATGACCTGTGCTGTACTGCATTTATCTCCTAAATATTCTTTTTATATTACGTGAATAAAAACAGATTACATTACTCTACTGTAGATGGAGGTTAACCTGAACTTTACACAAGGGAAGAATAACCACACTTTCTGGCTAGACAGTCCCCTCTCTATATACACCCCAGCATCCTACTGGCTCACTTGACTGCTGCAGCACACTAATTCCCATAGTTCAATGTTCTCATCTAATATTGCCCCAAAGGTCTTTCTTTTCATCTGTGCTGAATAATGCCTTGCTACGGAGATTATTCAGTACATAGATCTTTTGTCCCTAATTCCAAGGTGCAGCACCTTGCACTTTCCTATACTAAATGTAAGGCCCCAAAGTCAGTCTAGGTTCTAAATTTACAAGTCCTCCTGTAGATTGTCTCCCCCCCCCCAGACACAGCATGTGTAATATGTACTGGTCAGCTAGTATCAATAGTAAATGTCAACAAACTGCTGGCATCATACATCTTAAGGTCACTGACACAATCCTACGTGGAAATGGCCTTAACATAGACCCCCTGAGGGACTCCCTGAAGAACTAAAGGGATATTGGCTCTTTATCTTTTTTTTCTGCATAGTAGTTGTGATTGGTGGTGGTAGTGGGTGGGGGGGAAGTGGCCAAGATTAGCTCCACGAGTTAATTTGTGAATATTGCCAAGTTCATGAAGTATGAGTTATACCAAATTCACAAAGTTTTGCCCCAGTCAAGTGACTGCTTTCAATGGGAACTAACCAAAATTCACTCAAAATGGCCACTTTGTGGTCAAGACTTTGCCAATTTCAGTGAAGTTGAAGTTGCTGAAGCCAGTGGGAACTTCATAAAACTTCTAAAAGCTTCTTGAAGGAGAATGTTGGCCACTTCACCAGTGGTTTAAACTGGCAACACCTCTAGCTGCTAGACATCTAGTTGAAAAAAATCAGCCAAGTGCTACATCAATACATATCATGGTATATACGAATCAGACTATATCTGGTCAAGGACGTAAGAAGAGAGTTTGTAATGGCCACCATCATGGGGGGGGTGGTTGAAGTGTTCAGTTGCAAAAGAGATGGGCACCAGGTACTACCAAGAGAAGTTGTAGGTTAGAATGCTGCTGGGGGCACTAAAAAGTGTTTTTAACCATAATCTTCAGTCACCAGAGATGGGCTCCTAATACAGACTTGTGTAACTGGGAACAAAACCTGTAGGCACTAGTGAATTAACAAATATGGGCTTCCAGTGGTCATATTGCATGTTTAGGGGCAGTAGCAAGCAGTCAGAGATGTGCTACTGGTGGCTGCTTTTACTGTATTTTTAAACTGTGCCTACACTATGGATGGGCTTTCATTATCAGAAGTATTGTAACCACATCATGAGCTGAAATGTGCCCATGAGGTGGTCTCAAAGGGATTGATCTTTGGCATCAGTGATGGACTGTCACTGTCACTCAAACAGCTGAATGTTTTATTTATACTTTCTGACCCTGAGAGATGGAATCATAGTTGTGGAATTTGGGCCATTTGTTTTAAAGTCTGCTAGCACAAAGGATGCGCTCCCTGTATTGGCATGAAAGTGATAACATTGTGGTCTTGAACGTAGAATTGCCAAGCTGTCCCTGGTGTCCACTGTCAGCCTGTAACTCACCATGCCCAAATGCCAAACCACTCATGGTGTATAATATCATGCCTCTTCTTGACCCACCCCAGTGACAGCCAATCCCAGGCATCCAATCCCTTTGAACCAATACAAAACATTCTCTAAAACTTCCTCTCACCTACTCCACTATCTGCTGTCTGAAAAAATACAACTGCTATACTGATATAACTAACTCACTGAATCAGTTTTCATTGTAATTGCACTTTTTGCATTCAACTAATTGTTGACACTGTAAATTGCACTTTTGAGCTACCTATTTGAACTATTTATTGTATGCTATAACTTGATCCTATGTACTGACTTTATATAACACACATGTTGTGTGTCCACTTGTTTATTCTCTGTTGACAATCAGTTTAATTAATTCAACTGAATTGTATACTATGTTAAATTTGTATGCTACTGTTTTTATAATGTTCCCAATTCCCCTCCCCACAGGACACATCTGGAAATGAATTATTTGAGCTCAGTATGTTTTTAATAGTGAAATGCTTTAATAAATAAATAAATAAAATATATCACCTAGAATCATTCAATTGCTACATCAGCATGCACCACTGTACATACTCTAAATGCAGCACTACCACAATTTCAAATGAGACATCTCACATACTCTATTGATATACCTACTGGTATAACAGTATAGTAGTGTGTGTTAGTCAGCTAGCCCAGGAGGTGAAGGAAGAGTTGAGTAGCCAAGTGTTGAGGGGATGAAGGGTTTACTGGTACTGGGGATGGGTTACAGGATCACCGAGATAAGTTGGGGGAGACAAGATAAAGGGAGGGGGGATAAAATACATTTTTTTAAAAAACAGTAATTTCTTGACACTGGGGATGAGATGCAAGTAATGGAATTGTGCACTGGGGGGCATGTAGGCACCAGTGATCCACCAGCAACAGGCTCCCAGTGGTCACTGCATGTGTTTAGGGAGCATAAGGGCCCTAGCAAGCCACTGGAAATGGCCTCCTGGTGGCTGAATTGTTCTTTTAAAAGTGCTGTCATCAGAAAGAAGCTCCCTAAACAAATATCAGTCAATCAATCTTTATTTTGAAAGTGCAATTTCAAAGAGCAAAGTGTTGTACAAGCTTAAAAAATTTAAAAAAAACAGTAAACAGTAGAAACACTCTGGATACAGAAGTTGATACCAGCCCATTTACAGAACAAAGGGTTCTGTGAGAACTCTTAAAACTGAAGGTGGACAAAGCAATGGGGCCTGATGGGATTCATCCCAGAATTCTAAAAGAACTAAGAGTAGAACTAGTGACACCACTAACTACCCTCTTTAAAATTTCATGGGAGGATTGGGTGGTACCCGAGGACTGGAGGAGGGCAGATGTGATTCCCCTTCACAAAAGTGGGAGCAAGGCAGAAGCAGAAAACTACAGACCTGTTAGTTTACCCTCAGTGGTAGGAAAAATGATGGAATCACTTCTGAAGGAAAGAATTGCTGAGTATCTAGAGGCCAGAGGGGCACTGGACCTAAGGCAGTATATATTCACAGTGGGAAGGTCATGCCAGACAAATCTGATAAATTTCTTTGACTGGGTGACCAAAGTAGTAGACTAGGGAGGGGCTGTGACATGGCCTACCTAGACTTTAGCAAGGCATTTGACACAGTCCTACACAAAGATTAATATACAAGTTAGCCAGCCTGGGAGTGGTCCCAAGATGACAGCCTGGGTAAAGAATTTGCTGGAGAATAGGACACGAGAGTAATAGTAAGCGAGTCCACTCTGAAGAAAGGGGGTTACTAGTGGGGTACCGCAGGGTTCAGTATTAGGACCGGTCCTCTTCAATGTCTTTATAAGTGACATTGCAGAGGGACTGGAAGGAAAAGTATGTCTCTTTGCAGATGACACAAAGATATGCAACAGAGTTGATGCACAAGGTGGGGTGGAAAGGATGAGAAGGGACTTGGCAAGGTTAGAGGAATGGTCAAATGTATGGCAGCTTAGATTCAGTGCTAAGAAGTGCAAGGTAATGCACCTGGGAAACAAAACCCAGGGAAGAGGACACAATGGGGGTGAGATACTAACAACAACAAAATGGAAAGGGACCTGGGGGTAGTCATATCAGATGACCTAAAGGTGGGCAAGCAATGTGAGAGGGCAGCAAGGAGGGTTGGGGGATACTGGGATGCATAGGAGAGGCATCGCCAGTAGAAAACAGGAAGTTATTATCCTCTGTACAGACAGCTGGTGAGACCCCATCTGGAGTACTGCATGCAGTTCTGAGACCAATCTCCCACAAAGACATAGACAGAATGGAAGCTGTCCAGAGAAGGGCAACTAAAATGGTAGGGTCTGCACCGGAAGACATATGAAGAAAGACTTAAGGAGCTTAATATGTATGGCCTCGAGGAAAGGAGGGAGAAGGGGGACATGATAAAACTTTCAAGTACCTCAAGGGAATCAATAAAGTCCAAGAGGGTAGCATCTTTCAAAAAAGAGATGTGCAAGAACAAGGGGCACAATTTGAAGATGGGGGGTGGCTCAGAGGTAATTTAAGGAAGTATTTTTCACAGAGGGTTGTGGATGCATGGAACGGCCTTCCGGAGGAGGTTGTGGAGTCAAAACAGTGGTAGAATTCAAGCATGCATGGGACAGTCATAAGGCAATTCTAGGGGGTGGGAGTAGGAAGAAGTAGGCTGCTGGTTAACTAGGATCTTCAGCTTATCCATTAGGTAGGGAAATGGGCAGACTGGGTGGGCCAAGCGGTCCTTATCTGCCGTCAAATTCCATGTTTCTATGTTAAATAATACTAATCTAAATATTAAAACACAATTATATTCTTAAATGATAACAGTACACAAATATCAATTAGTCTGGAAATGCAAGGTAGAATAAATATGCTTTTAAGGTGGTTTTAAAGCTCTTGATGGTCAGACATTCTCTAATCCAATGAAGTGGAGAATTCCACAGGGTAGAGGCCATTTAAGCAAACAAAGAGGCCCAAGAAGTCTTTAATCGGACACTGGGAATCTCTAGCAATCCCTCATCAGAGGAATGGAGTGAGCAGAGAGGGCAGTAGGACAGAGAAGATCTTGCATTTAGCACAGTCCCTGTTCTTGTAGTGCATTATAGGTCAGTAACCCAACCTTGAAGGTGATCCGCCAATGTACAGGCAGCCAGTGCAGATTGCAGAGCACAGGAGTGATATGGCATGATCTCAATAAATCAGTCAATAACCTGGCCAACGCATTCTGTACTAACTGTAATTGACGGATATCAAACACTAAACAAGCATTTGTCAATGCCAAATGTTTGCTTGCTGGTATTGGCATTGGTAGTGCAGGAGTTAGAGAGAGATGCATAATAGGAATGGCAGTGAAGTATTAAACTAATGCCAACCCCCACCCCCACCCTGCAGAGACTAACAGGCATTTGGGGGTGTGCCATTAGGTCATCGGCCATAACGCTTATGCCATTCCACCTCACTCCACCCTGCAGATACTGACAGGTGTTGCAGTGTCCCTTGGGCTCTTCAGCCGTTATGCTCACCCCATTCCATAAGGGTTAATATCCCAGTACTGACACTGTAGTGCAGCATTAGGGGGGGTGCTGCACTCCTGAGGTGCTGTCATTTGGATGAGATGTTAAATCGAGGTCCCATCTGCCTGTTCTGGTGGTAGTTCAGGTGGATGTTAAAGATCCCAAGTCACTTCTCAAAAAGGGTAAGGGTGTTTTTATTGAAATTCCAAAAACTTAGACATAGTTACTCAAATCAAATTACAGAAGTTCAACAGAAATGCAGTGACTAACATAAATTCAAACAAAGGGAAACAAACCAGTAAAACAAATGTAAAGGAACATTAGACACAAACAAAAAATTCAAGGTGGGTGAAACCACCAATTTTCACAATTTTCCCATAGGTAGCATGTTGTTACAAACATACAAGGTTCAGTTAATAATTTCAGAATGCAACCGACACCCTCAGCAGTACCAAAATGAAAAATTAAGGGTTCCCAACATTTCTTAAGTAAGAGGAGTTTATAAAACTCTTTTTGGGGGGAAAAAACACTTCTTCTCTCGTAACATGCCATTGTTTGAGTTTTTTAAAAATATTAATCAAATAAGGAGGTATCAGCTCTTTTTTTCAAAATAGTATGGAAGTGATACTTCCCATCTTCCCAAAGCAAAAATAAAGGACGTAAAACACAGGAAAGATATAAATGCCAGGTCATGGTATGGGGTTGAAAAATGGATTTTATATTACAAAAAAGAAAATTAGTATTTAGTAATTGGTATAGAACATTCAGCAGAACAAACTGGGTGAAACAAAGACAAATTAGCAGCAGCTTGTGTACCTGATGCATAAATTTCCTGAGCAGTCGGGACAGCAGGAGAAATCCAGGCAGTATTATCAGCATTTCGGATCCAGCCAGTGCGTTGCAAGGCAGTCGAAAGGGACCAGATCTGAGCTGCAAGAGGGGAAACTCTCGGAAGTTCTGGAGATAGGCACAGCTGTGAATGTCATGGAAGGGCTTCTGATTAAACTGGAGGAACATTACCCGTGGTGCTTTCCAGGTGAGAGAGAGCCTTTTCCTCAACTTACAAAAGATGTAAAAGTTTGTCGCTGCATTGCTTAACTTCCAAAATTTTCAGTGCTGAATCTTGGTCAGAACAATTGGATATCGGTCTTAAAGGGTCAACCACAACACTGTGTGGAACCAGTGGTAGAGCTTCTTGGTTAGGTAAGACCTGGTTCTCCATCTCAGTAGAAGGGGGAGGTGTAGAAAAGGATTGGGAAACCTCCAAGTCCATAGTTTCATGCAGAATATTTTGAAATAACTGATTCCTCAAAAGAAACAGAGAGAGTAGATTCCAAAAGAGCAAGTCCTGGGTTCAAAGCATCCAATACTGCAGCCACACCATCCATGCTTCCTGCTCCCTGGTCATCCGTCTTGTCAACCGGAAGTCAAATAAAGATCCCCCTACTACAAGAGTAGGGGAATTTCCCTGGCACTGGCCAAATTTCCATTCACTAAAAAATACCATCAACAGCTTAATCTGGTTCAAAGTCAGTTGACATTCATCTGTATTCCCTCCTGGGTCATGCCTGAAAATAGGCAGAATCTGTCTGGTGCAATGACCCGGTCAACAAAAATTAAATAAATAAAATAAAATAAAATAAGCTGAAATGGGAGCAGTAGAGAAGAATGGGGTGAACGTTAGGACCAAAGACCCCAAGGCACACCTCAATGCCTGTCACTGGCTGCAGGGTGGGGGTGGGGCAGGAATGTGGTGAGCATTATGGCTGACGACTCCAAGTCACACCCCCCATGCCTGTCAGTCTCTACAGGATGGGACAATACAGTTTTCAACTGTAACCCCCTAGGCGTTTGTTGGTATTTTCACTCCAAATTTTCAACATGAGCTTTTTGAGATCCCATTTCATGAACAGCGGCACTATCATTTCATTACTCAATCTTGAAAGGTGATTTTGCACAGCAACTGTGCAATTCAGCACCACAGCTGCAAAAACACAATTTGGGCAGGATGTGAAAAATTACAGCTATACTGTTCATGGGGAGATGTGAAAAAATGGCAATGTTGAAAATTGGAGTGAAAATATGAAAAATTGGTGAAATTACTAGCATGCATAGGAACTGCACAATGCACACCTGTAACACAATAATTCTTTGGAGTTTTTTCACCAAATATTCAACATGGGCATTTTGGGACCACCCCTCATGAACAGTGCCACTGTGATTTTGTCAGTCTGTCCAGAAAGTTGATTTCCCACAGCGATTGCACCATTCTGTGTCACAGGTGCAAAAACACATTTCTGGCAGATGTAAAAATTAGCAGCTGTACTGTTCATAAGAAGGTGTGAAAAAATGGCAATATTGAAAATCTGGAGTGAAAATATTAAAAATTGGCGAAGTTATGAGTGTGTGTAGAAACTGTGCAGTGCATGCTTGTAATGCAGTCATTTTTTGGAATTTTTTCACCAGATTTGCAACATGGGTTTTTTGGGACCCCACCTCATGAACAGCTGCACTGTTGTTTCATTAATCAGTCCTGAAAGGTGATTCCACACAGCAACCGCTAAATCACCTTTTGGGACTGAGTAACCAAATGATAGTGACAGGTTCATTAGGTGATGTCTCAAGAACCCCATGTTGAAAATTTGTGGCCAAAATTCCTAAAATTGGCTGAGATATGAACCCAAGTTGAAACCTCCTGTCACGGACTCCCATTATACAGCTTATCATCATTTCTTCAGTTTGCTGGTTGGCTTGAAGAGTGTAGATGTGTCCCGGTCCATAGAACATCATTGCTCCAGACCTCTGGAGGTAAGTATGTGGTGGGGGGTGGGGAGGTAGGTCTGTAGAAGGAGGGTGGGGTGGGGGGGGAATGGGGATAGACGAGGGACCTTTTTCTTTTTACAGGGAAAAAAAAAGACTTTGGGGACAGTTTTCTTTATTTTTCAGGTTACCAAAAATATTTAGGCACACTGGGGTGGGCTCCCAGTGTGCCAGAACAGTGTGTGTGTTGGGCATGCTGACACAGGGACTGGGCACCCAGATGTCAGCACCTGAAATATTCGGGTGGGGGGGATCATCTGACACCAGGAGTGGGCATCCCAGTGTCGGAAACATAAATAAAAAATTATTTTGCCACACTGGGGTGGGCTTCCAGTGTGTCACATTAATGGGGGGAATACATGATCACACGGGGATTGAGCACCCCGAAGTTGACTTTCCTGGAGTGTGTGGTGGGTGACAGGAGCCGCCAATGTGGAAAGCTGCACTGCAGCTCATTTATTTATTTATTGAAATGGTTCACCAGGAAAGACACACCAAACAAACAAGTTGCACATGGAGCAAGGGGACAGAGTGCTCTGCGGCAGGAGCCGACAAGAACCATAACTCTGGCTGTGCACTGTAATGCACATCGCTGGACTGCTCTCATACACAACTCGCTAATTCACAGACAGGTGTTGAGGTGTCCCTTGGGCTCTTCAGCTGTTACACTCACCCCATTCCTAAACGGTTAATATCCCAGTACTGACACTATAGTGCAGCATTAGTGGGGGTGCTGCACTCCTGAGGTGCTGTCATTTGGATGAGACGTTAAATCAAGGTCCCATCTGCCTGTTCTGGTGGTAGTTCAGGTGAATGTTAAAGATCCCATGGCATTTCTCAAAAAAAGTAGGGGTGTTTTTATTGAAATTCCAAAAACTTAGACATAGTGACTCAAAACAAATTACAGAAGATCAACAGAAATGAAGTGACTAACATAAATTCAAATAAAGGGAAACAAACCAGTAAAACAAATGTAAAGGAAAATTAGACACAAACAAAAAATTAAAGGTGGGTGAAACCACCAATTTTCACAATTTTCCCGTAAGTGGACATGTTGCTATGAACATACGAGGTTCAGTTAATAATTTCAGAGTGCAACTCACACCCTCAGCAGTACCAAAATGAAAAATTAAGGGTTCCCAACATTTCTTAACTAAGAGGAGATTATAAAACTCTTTTTTGGGGAAAAAAGCACTTCTTCTCTCGTAACATGCCATTGTTTGAGTTTTTTTAAAAATATTAATCATATAAGGAGGTATCAGCTCTTTCTTTCAAAATAGTATGGAAGTGATACTTCCCATCTTCCAAAAGCAAAAATAAAGGAAGTAAAACAGAGGAAAGATATAAATGCCAGGTCTTGGTATGGGGTTGAAAAAGGGGGTTTATATTACAAAAAAGAAAATTAGTATTTAGTAATTGGTATAGAACATTCAGCAGAACAAACCGGGTGAGTCAAAGACAAATTAGCAGCTGCTTGTGTACCTGATGCATAAATTTCCTGAGCAGTCAGGACAGCAGGAGAAATCCAGGCAGTATTATCAGCATTTCAGATCCAGCTAGTGCGTTGCAAGACAGTCGAAAGGGACCAGGTCTGAGCTGCAAGAGGGGAAACTCTCGGAGGTTCTGGAGATAGGCACAGCTGTGAATGTCATGGAAGGGCTTCTGATTAAACTGGAGGAACATTACCCATGGTGCTTTCCAGCTGAGAGAGACCCTTTTCCTCAACTTACAAAAGATGTAAAAGTTTGTCGCTGCATTGTTTAACTTCCAAAATTTTCAGTGTCGAATCTTGGTCAGCTCAACTGGATATCGGTCTTAAAGGGTCAACCACAACACTGTGTGGAACCAGTGGTACAGCTTCTTGGTTAGGTAAGGTCTGGTTCTCCATCTCAGTAGAAGGGGGAGGTGTAGAAAAGGATTGGGAAACCTCCAAGTCCATAGTTTCATGCAGAATATTTTGAAATAACTGATTCCCCAAAAGAAACAGAGGTGTAGATTCCAAAGGAGCAAGTCCTGGGTTGAAAGCATCCAATACTGTAGCCACACCATCTATGCTCCCTGCTCCCTGGTTGTCCATCTTGCCAACTAGAAGTCAAATAAAGATCCCCCTACTGCAAGAGTAGGGGAATTTCCCCGGTCCACTGGCCAAATTTCCCCCCATTCACTAAAAATACCATCAACAGCTTAATCTGGTTCAAAGTCAGTTGGCATTCATCTGTATTCCCCTCCCTGGGTCGTGCCTGAAAATAGGCAGAATCTGTCTGGTGCAATTACCTGGTCAACAAAAATTAAATAAATAAAATAAAATAAGCTGAGATGGGAGCAGTAGAGAAGAATGGGGTGAACGTTAAGACCAAAGACCCCAAGGCACACCTCAATGCCTGTCACTGGCTGCAGGGTGGGGGTGGGGCTGGAATGGGGTGAGCATTATGGCTGACAACTCCAAGTCACACCCCCCATGCCTGTCAGTCTCTACAGGATGGGGCATTATGGTTTTCAGCTGTAACTCCCTGGGCGTTTGTTGGTATTTTCACTCCAAATTTTCAACATGGGCTTTTTGGGATCCCATTTCATGAACAGTGGCACTATCATTTCGTTACTCAATCTTGAAAGGTGATTTTGCACAGCGACTGTGCAATTCAGCACCACAGCTGCAAAAACACATTTTGGGCAGGACGTGAAAAACGACAGCTATACTGTTCATGGGGAGGTGTGAAAAAATGGCAATATTGAAAACTGGAGTGAAAATATGAAAAATTGGTGAAGTTACTAGCATGCATAGGAACTGCACAATACACACCTGTAACGCAATAATTTTTTGGAGTTTTTTCCCCAAATATTCAACATGGGCATTTTGGGACCTCCCCTCATGAACAGTGCCACCTTGATTTTGTTAATCTGTCCAGAAAGTTGATTTCCTACAGCGACTGCACCATTCTGTGCCACAGGTGCAAAAATACATTTCTGGCAGATGTGAAAAATAGCAGCTGTACTGTTCATAAGAAGGTGTGAAAAAATGGCAATGTTGAAAATCTGGAGTGAAAATATTAAAAATTGAAGTTATGAGTGTGCATAGAAACTGTGCAATGCATGCTTGTAAGGCAGTCATTTTTTGGAGTTTTTTCACCAAATTTGCAATATGGTTTTTTTGGGACCCCACCTCATGAACAGCTGCACTCTTGTTTCATTAATCAGTCCTGAAAGGTGATTCCACACAGCAACCGAAAAATCACATTTTGGGACCAAGTAACCAAATGATAGTGACAGGTTCATTAGGTGATGTCTCAAGAATCCCATGTTGAAAATTTGGGGCCAAAATTCCTAAAATTGGCTGAGATATGAACCCAAGTTGAAACCTCCCCTCACGGACTCCCATTATACAGCTTATCATCATTTCTTCAGTTTGCTGGTCAGGCTTTGAAGAGTGTAGATGTGTCCTGGTCCACAGAAGATCATTGCTCCAGAGCTCTGGAGGTAAGTATGTGGTGGGGGGGTGTGGGGAGGTGGGTCTGTAGAAGGATGGTGGGGGTGGTGGGGAATGGGGATATGACGAGGGACCGTTTTCTTTTTTACAGGGAAAAAAAAAGACTTTGGGGACAGTTTTCTTTATTTTACAGGTTACCAAAAATATTTAGGTACACTGGGGTGGGCTCCCAGTGTGCCACAATAGTGTGCATGTTGGACATGCTGACACAGGGACTGGGCACCCCGATGTCGGCACTTGAAATATTGGGGTGGGAGAGAGATCATCTGACACCGGGAGTGGGCATCCCAGTGTCAGAAACATAAATAAAAAATGATTTTGCCACACTGGGGTGGGCGCCCAGTGTGTCACATTAATGGGGGGGAATACATGCTGACACGGGGATTGGGCACCCCAAAGTTGACTTTCCTGGAGTGTGTGGTGGGTGACAGGAGCCGCCAATGTGGAAAGCTGCACTGCAGCTCATTTATTTATTTATTGAAATGGTTCACCAGGAAAGACACACCAAACAAACAAGTTGCACATGGAGCAAGGGGGACAGAGTGCTCTGTGGCAGGAGCCGACAAGAACCATAACTCTGGTTCTACACTGTAATGCGCATCGCCGGACTGCTGTCATACACAACTCGCTAATTCATTGGTGCCTGTGGGATGAGCCCAATAAAGCATCAATCCATAACCATCCCTGATTGGAGTGGCACTTTTCTTTCAAGTGCAGACCGCTTCTCTCAAACTGCTGTCATAGACAGCTCACCAATTCATTGCTGCCTGAGGGACAAGCCCCATAAAGCATCAACTGCATTGGGCAGAACACACACACACACCTCTAAAAATGTCATACTGTCCCAAGATGTCAAACATAAAAAGTGTAACACCACCTGAGATGAATCCCATTGTTAGCAAGAAAACAAACAAAGAGGACCCCAGGAATGGGGCCCTCATGCTGGCAAAAATGCAACATGCTTGCAAAAGTGCTCCGTCCCTGTGAACAAACACCAATGCCTGAAAACATTTTAAATGAAAAATCACTGAGAAACAGAACTGCACGAGTGGCCAGTGTTATTAAAATCATTAATCATTATTGGTTTTAGACATTTCATTCTAAAAATAACTAAAGGCACAAAGGCACTCTTCTGTCACAAGCTCTAATTAACCTGATATCTGGGAGAGGGGGAGAGCTGGGTGTAAGATGGCAAGGAAAAGGCAGAAATTTGTCATTATTATTTCTGTTCAGTATTTAACAAAAGGAGAGGGGAGTGCTACCACAGGGTACATAGATACATAAACAGTGTCGGCAGATAAGGGCCTATGGCCCACCCAGTCTGCCCATTTGAGCTTATAAGTTCAGTTTGTTTTCCTAGAAGTCTGTTGCCCCTTATCCCTGACCTCTAGAATTCCTTTATGTCTATCCCATGCATTCTTAAATCCCGTGATTGTTTCAGCCCCCACCACTTCCTCTGGCAGGGTGTTCCACTTGTCCACCACCCATTCTGTGAAGAAATTATTTCTCATGTTTCCTCTGAATCATCCTCCCTCCAACTTCATCCCATGCCCTCTAGTCCTGGAACATCTTTTTCACTTAAAAATAGTGTTTTCCTGCACCCTGTTCCTCCCTGTAAGATACTTGTATGTCTCTATCATATCCCCTCTCTCCCTCCTCTCCTCCAGGAGTACATGTTCAGTTCCTTCAACCTGTCTTCATAGGACTTGTGATGCAATCCATGCACCATCTTTGTTGCCCTCCTCTGAATCTTCTCTACCCTATGTCCTTACATTAGTATGGTCTCCAGAACTGTACACTGTACTCCAGGTGGGGCCTCACTAGTGTCTTGTATAGCGGAATTATAACCTCCTTTTCCTGCTGGAGATGCCCTGCCATACATCCCAGCATCCTATTTGCTTTACCTGCTGCCTTGTCACACTGTTTCCATACCTTGAGGTCATCAGAGATGACAACCCCAAGATCCCTTTCTCTGCTTGGTGCATGCTATATCCTCACCCCCAACTGATATATTGTGCCAGGGTTTTTGTGCCCCATATGCATTATCTTGCACTTCTTTGCATTGAATTTTAACTGCCAAACCCTGACCATTCTTCAAGTTTCTGCAGGTCACTTCTCATACTGTCTACACCCTCTGGTGTGTCTACTCTGTTACAGAGCTTTGTGTCATCAGCAGACAGTGAAATTCTGCCTTCTAGATCCTGCGCAATGTCACTGATGAAGATGTTGAATAGGACGGTCCCAGCACTGATCCCTGTGGTACCCACTGGTCACTCTTCCCTCTGTGGAGTGACAGCCATTTACCACCACCCTCTGTATCCTGCCACCCAGCCAGTTACCTACCCACCACACTACTGTCCTGCCCACACCCATATTCCCAGTTTGTGTAATAGTCTTCTATGTGGCACAGTGTCAAAGGCCTTGCTGAAGTCCAGATAGGCCATGTCCACTGCCCTCCCTGATCCACCTCCTAGTCACCCAGTCAAAAAATTCAATGAGGTTGGTCTGACATGACCTCCCTGGTGAAACCATGCTGCCTTGGGTCCTGTAGTCCATTGATAACCAGATGTTCCACCAATCTCTCTTTCAGTAGTGCTTCCATGATCTTCCCACTACCGAGGTGAGGCTGACTGGTCTGTAGTTCCCTGCTTCCTCTTTGTTCCCACTTTTGTATAAGGGGCTACATCTGCTGTCTTCCAGTCTTTGGGTACTCCCTGTTTCCAGTGATCAGCTAAACAGGATAGCCAGAGGTTCAGCCACCACCTCTCTTAGTTCTTTAAGGACCCTGGGGTGCACCCGTCTGGCCCCATTGCTATCAACTCTTATTACTTCCAGTTCCTTCAGGACCCTTTCTCGTGTAAAGGGACTTGTGTCCATTTCTGCACCATTCTCACCCCTTGTACTCCCTTCAGACCCATTACCCTCCTCTTCCTCAGTAAAGACTGAGCAGAAATACCTGTTCAATATGTCAGCTTTACTGTTGTCATCCTCCATGCAGCTCCCATCCTCCCCTTCAGTCTCACTATCCCTCCCTTTGTCTTTCTTTTTTCACTTATGTACCTGTAAAAGGTTTTGTCCCCTCTACCCACTGATTTTGCAATGTGTTCTTCTGTCTGAGCTTTGGCTTCCTTACTGACCTTCCTGCCTCCTTTGCTTCTCCTGGTATTTCTCCCTATCCCTTCTGCCTGTGTCTTTTGTATTGCCTGAATGCAATCATTTTGGCTTTCACTTTCTTTGCTACCTCTTTGGAAAACCATAATGGTCTCCTCTTCCTTTCCTCTTGCTAACCTGATTAATGCATAATTCTGTTGTTCTTGTAATCCCCATTTTAAATACGCCACTGTTCCTCAACCCTGATTCCTGTCCCATTCCCTTAATGCCTCTTTCAAGTATCTCCCCATCTTCCCAAAGTCTGCCCCCTACAATCCAGGATACGTGTTTTTGTGGTTTGGTTCTGCTCTTTCTGTGATTTCAAACCACAATGACTGGTAGTCACTGTTTCCCAGGTGCTCCCCACTGTTACCCCCATCACACTGTCCCTGTTTGTGAGCACAAGGTCCAGTATTGCCTTCTGCCGAGTTGGTTCCATGACCAGTTGCTTGAGGAAGGCACCCTGAAGGGAGTCCAGGATAAATCTGCTCCTAGTTGATGCTGCTGTGGATGCTCCAGTCCACGTCTCGAATATTGAAGTCTCCAGCCAGTACTACCTCACTCTTGTCTGCCATCCTTTGGATGGCTAGCATCAACTCCTATCTGTTTCTTCCTCCTGGGCTGGTGGTCTATAGACCACACTGTGTGGATGGCTGTCCCATTTTCCTTTCCAGCTTAACCCACAGTATCTCTCCCCATTTTGTTCCTTCTGGATCTCTGAGGCCCTTATGTCATTTTCACATACAGTGCCACTCCTCCTCCTTCCTGCCTGCTCTGTCTCTTCTGAATATGTTGCTAGCCAGGTATGGCCATCTCCCAGTCATGGTTATCATTACACCAGGTTTCAGTGATGGCCACAATGTCCAGGTCTGACTGTACCATGACAGCCTCCAGATCTTCCATCTTGTTGCTAAGGCTCCTGGCATTTGCACACATGGCTTCCATGATCTGACCTCCCTAGACTGCTTCACTGTTCTACTCAGCCCCTTCCTTGGTTGTCATTTATCCCTGGTTATCCTTGCTGTCTGTCCTTCTGCTGAATTTTGCCTTTTCTGCTTATCCACCTCTTGGGCACTAATCTCCATCTTTTGCACACTGCTTTGCAGAGATAGCCCTCCTCTGGTTCACTGGTTCCACTGCTAGCTGTGGGTGGTGAGCAAATGAGTACCCTCATGGCAGCCTGCCACCCCCCTTTGCTAGTTTAAATGCTTGTCAATGTAGCATTTAAACTTATCATTGAGTGCTGGATTCCCTCCAAGATGGATGCAGGCCGTCAGGCTTGAACAAACCTCCATCCCTCCAGGTGGGTCCCCAGTCACCAATGAATCCAAACCCTTCCCCACAGCACCAGTTCTTCAAACATGAGTTAAAGTTCCTGGTGCATGCACTCCTATGTCTCCCTTGCCTCTCACAGGTAGTATTTCTGAGAAAGTGACAGAAGTAGCTACTTGCTTGAGACCCCTCCGAGTTTCCTAAACTCTTCCTGAACTTCCTTTGGCTCCCCATTTGCCAGGTCATTAGTACCTAGGTGGATAATGACATCCAGCTCACCCTCCGTCTTGTCTTCCCAGTGATCCCAGGATCTTCCTTCCATCCCTCCATGCCATGGCACCTGGTAGGCACCTTACCTCCCTGTCCTCCCCCTCCTGTGTTCCTAGCTGGATCCCTCTTATGATGGAGTCCCCCACCAGGATTCACTTCCTCCTCCTCTGGGGTCCACTGCTTTCCCCTCTGAGGTCACCTCCTTGGCTAACCTCCACATCCTTTCCTTCCACTTCTCTGGGTACCTCTATTTGGTTGTCCTCATTTGCCAGTGTGGCATATGAGTTCTTGAGTGGAATAGGATCTGGGATGTGCCTCTGCCTGACTGCTCTAACCCTCCCTGAGCCCACTGTCATCCAAGTGCTCCTCGTTCTTGGCATCCTTTGAAGCAGTTGCATTGGACTGGGTAGTCCCTGGATAGGGGTGATGGTACTCCTGACCCAGTTTACTTCCACTCTGTGTCTGGCTACCTCATCCCGCAGTCCAGAGAGATGCATGCAGATAGAGCAGCACCTCAGTATCCAGAAGGTCTGCCTGAATATAGCTGCCCCACAGCCACTGCATTGCACCACTCCCCACATTATACTGCAATTCCACTACTTGTCTGCTGCTGAAGCTCTCTAGTTCCCTTTTTATTAATTTACTGTACTAAAAATCCTGTCACTGATCCTCAGATAATTTTTTTTTAAAGAAAAAGAAACCAATAAATAAATAATTGAGTCAAAACACTTGTCGTGCTGAGGGTGGGCTTCTTCCCCCTTATGCCCCTCCTACTTCACACCCCTTACTATACCCTGTGTTTAGCTCCTGTCAATCAGATTTATCAGGGCATATAATTAAGAGTTGGGGGAAGGGGAGGGGGGCGAAAATTTGCAGCAATTAAAGACAGCACAGAATTACACCACCACTATGTTTTAAATTTTCAACAGCCCAAAAACAATTATAAGTAAAGACAACAAAGAAAGTATAGTGTCACTAAAAGCCCACAATCTAAGTTTAAAAGAAAAATAGCAATTACCAGTTACTCTAAAACACTGAATTGAATATGTTTCCTTCCTTCCTCTTCTGGCTTCTTCTCTGGGTGGTGCAGGCAAGGGGCATTAAAATGTACAGAATATATTACAGCAGTGAGGTTCCTTAAAATGCTACTTGCCCTAAAGGTGGAAAAGTCTGTTGGCCCAGACAGGGCTCTCCACAGGGTGTTGAAGGAGTATGCACAGGTGCTGGCAGTACCCATAGATGATTCAATGATTCTCTTGGTAGTGGTGAGGTGACAGGGACTGGAAAACAGCAGATTTTGTCCCACAGCATATATTTTAAGTAGGGCCAGGAATTAGCTTACCAACCTCTCAATCTGACCTCCATAGTAGGCAAGCTTATGAAAACTATCCTGAATAAAAGATTGGTGAAGTTCCTCAAAGTAAATAGTCTTTAGGATAGCAGACAGCGCACGTTTATGTAAGGAAGGTAGTTACAAACCAATTTGATAGACTTCTTTGACTGGGTAATAAAGGCAAATGATAATAGATAAGCAGTAGGCATACTGTACATGAACTTCAGCAAGGCCTTTGACTCTCTCCCACACTGGAGGCTAATCAAAAAACTGGGTTACTTAGGAGCTGGAGGAAAAAAAACAATGAAATAGGTAGGAAACTGGCTTGGTGGGGAAGATGCAGAAGGTAGTGGTTAATTGGGAGTATTAGCAAATCAGCGATGCCAGGAGTCAGAGTCCACAGGGCTAGATACTTGGACTGGTGGTTTTCAATCTCTTCATTAGAGATATCAGAGAGTGTATCAAGGGCAAAATCTGACTTTTTTTTGGTGGATGAACCCAAGCAATGCAGCAAGTCTGATAGTAAGATGGGGGTCATGGAATAAGGCAGAACATGGAGAAGCTGGAGAGGTGGTCTAAAATCTAGCAACTGGGCTTCAATGCGAAGAACTGCAAAGTTACGCACAGTGGGCCCTATGCATGATGCCATCATGCTGTGAAAACAGGGTGCATTGGCATCAATATGCTTGAGTGCCACGGAGCATGGTCTGCATGGTATTCAGTCAGGAATGCAGTTGCTTCCCTGGCTACACAGACTGCAATGCACCAGAGGCATTCTGGGGGCATGCCAGCACTATGCGGTATTCACTAAACTGCATAGTGCTGGCCTCATGGGTGCAGAGTGGGGCACAGGGTATGCCAGGTTAGACCCTGCCATAACCCACTGCATGCTCACATGGATGCCTCCTGCTGGGCATGGCAGGACATAGACATGACCCCCCCATGCTGCCACGGCCCACTGAACAGTGAGGGTGGGCTGGGAATGCCGGTCAGGCAAGTACTCAGCACTGACCAGCATGTACGGGTGATGAAGGGGAGGTGATGGCAGTGCCAGGGAGAAGGGGAACACAGCCCACCACTGAGTGTGTGGGTCCAGGTTACTGCTATAGGCATGCACTACCCCAGACCTGTGCCTCACTATGTGAGGGATCCAATTTGGGACTCAGGAGGGGCATCCCACTGGATGCCTGCCCAGGATCTTGACTCCTCCCCCGGCCACCCTGCGGAGTCATATGTGCTGGGGGGAGGAACTGCGGACAGGTGGCTGGCATTATTGAATGCTGGTATGGGCTCATCTGTCCGGGTGTGCAGCTACGTGAGCAGGGTACATGCTTTTTTCGCATACCTGCTCCCACGTCATGCATTGGGCCCAGTATGAGGAAGACCCCAAGGAATGAGTTCAGTTTAGAAGGGGCACTGCCATGATGTCAGAGGAGGAAAAGGTTTTGGGGGGTAGCAATCGCGAGCCCCTTCTTGCCATCAATACATTGCAGTAAGGCAGAGGGAAAAGCAAACAAAATGCTGGGATGTAAAGTATAAGTAGGGGAATCAGTAGCAGGCTAAATGAGGTCATACTGACCTTGTATAGATCCCTGGTTCAGTTGCATTTGGAGTATTTTGTTCATTTCTAGAATCTGTATCTAAGAAGGATAAAACATGTTTGAAGCTGTCCAGAGGAGGGTCACAAAAATGATACAGGGCCAGGAAGGGACATAGGCTGGAAAGACTGAACATGTACTTACTGGAGGCCAGGCGGGCGAGAGGCAAATATGACTGAAACTTTCAAATACATGAAACATAGATACATACTGTAGATACATAGAATTTGTCTGCAAATAAAGACCACCTGGCCCATTTAGTCTGCCCATTTTTTTGACCTTTAACTCATGCTGCAATCATGGTGGACTGCAGCAAGATAGTGAGTACCTGAGGGAATGGTAGTAAGCAGGTGGTGGGTAGGTTTAGAAGGGATTCCAATAAGTATTACTTTACTGAGGGTGGTAGTGGGATGTAACAAGGTTTAGGAGGAATACCAGGAAGTATTACTTAACTGAGGGTAATAGTTGGATGTAACAAGCTTTCAGAAGAAGTGGTAAATGCAAATGTCATGGGAAGCTTTAACAAGGGGTGAGACAGATACAAGAAGACTGTCAAGAGGACCAGGGGGACTTGAGTTTATAAAGAATAAGTACCCCCGCATCAAGCAGACTTGGCAGACCACAAGGCCTTCTTCTGCTCGCATTTTCTGTGTTGCTATGTTTCCAATTTTAAATTTGTACTGTTTTCAATTATTAATAGCAAAAAGCATCTTAATTTGAATATTTTTAGAATATTTGTGCATTCTTTTGACACTCTTTAACAAACACTAGCTGATGGATTTTCACTGACTACTAAAGATTTATAGATCTGCCACAAAGTTTGTATCTGCCAATTTTCAGGTCCCTAAGTTATACAGTATCTGGTCAAAAATCATGAACATCATAGACATGCTTAGTTATCCCTAACTACAGTGGCATTGTGTACCACTATTATGAAGGCTCTACCTTTATAATGGAAGTCATGCATACAATGATTTTCTTCCTCTTTTGAAAACTGGGGTAGGCCTGCTAAGGCAAGTTTCTTGGTTGAATTCAACTACTCCAGGTGGAAAGGGGGGCGTACAGGTTAGGAGATTGTTGAGACAGGATATGGAGAGGGGAGGGTTATGAACTACAGGATCTGTGGGGAAGCTGTGCTCTTGAGAACAATTTGATAAGTAGTAGGACACATAGTGTGCATGAAGCTAGGTTTCCTGATGTCCAAGGAAAGGATGCTTAAGATAGAACTGGGAGTCTAACAAAGTGGCAGGTGGGTAGGATTGAGTGGGAGACAAGGATGGGAAGTTGGAGGGAGGTAGGTGGGATTAGAGTTCAACTTGGAAAGCTGAAGGAAAGGCAAGTAGACAAAGCTTGTGGGGGGCAGCAGCAAATGGGGTGAGGAGGGGTGCAGGACAGGTCACCCTGGGTCCCTCTACCTATAAGGGTCAGAAGGCATTGGGAGGAAAGAAGGGGGGAGGGCTCAGCATGAGGGAGTAGAAGGGGTTGTCAGCAGCTGGTACCACTTAGAAATCAGTTCCAGCCACATATTATGGGGAGAGAGAGAAAGACTAGCCTACAGGAGGAGGAGGAGAGGAGACAGAATCCTAGCAAGGGTTCATGAGTGATTGCAGTAGGATTGGGTAGTCACAGTGAAAGGAAGGGATAACAGGTGTAGCATGAAGAACTCTAGAGCATAGGAGAAAGGGGAAGTGCTGAGGGCTCAGACAGATGAGAAACTAAAGAATGTGGAGAATGGGGAGGGGATGATGGCATGAAGGGGGAGAAATCACCTCAGACAGAGCTGAGGCACATGTGGGTGGGGAGAGCATAGGAGTAGAGCAAGGTGAGGAGAGACCATACCAGAGAAGAGCTCAGGAAAGGAAGGGAAGGGGACTGAGTAATAATAGGGTAGTGGTCATAGAGGATTTAATAATGTGGAGAATTGATTGGGCAAAGGGGGGGGAGAACAGCATGGAAGGAGAGTGGTGGGCCTCTTGGGTATGAAAGTGGATAGGATTCACCCGATGGTGCACTCTCTCATACAGGTGGTGGGAGGAAAGCCACATGTGGTCATCCACCTGGGCACTAATGACTTAGCTGAATGCAAAGTGGGAACTGTGCAGAAAAGATTTAGGAGAAGTGGGACATATTTATTTGAAAATTGGTAACCAGGAAAGGCACACTGAGCTGGAGTTCATTTCTAGCTGTGACCTGGAGGAGAGGGAACACAGGTTATAGGGTACAAAGACAGTGAGAAAATCAGCAAGATGCATAAGTGACAAGATAAGCATGGTCCAAATAATTGTTGGTGCAAAAAAACAGAAAGAGTATTAAACACGTTGCTACTCTGCAATGAAGCCCAACTTTGACAAGAGGTTAAATGTCAGTTGTTTGTTAGATCCACTACTGCCCAGTGCTGTGTAATGCTCTACGAATAAACTATAAGATGAACCAAATTATGAATGGACATCAGTTTATTTTCACTGGAGACTGTGTTCCATGGCTTAATTTCTAGAAATCTGCAATGAAGCCCTACAGCAAAATTAATATACACAGTGACAATGATAGGTCCGAAGACTAAGAACAAAGCATACAGTGCAAATCAGATTACAACAACTTAACTACTTAACTAACAGGGGGCATGGATGCATGATTTATCAGAGTTAGGGAACAGCATGGTGAGGACAGGTACAAGGGGAAACAAAGTAACAGTGCAGAAGTGGCTTGAGTGAGTAAGATGGGTTTTAATGGAAAGATATAGGAGGAGAGTTCCAGAGTGAGGGCAGATGACCCATGAAAGAAAATTGTCCTACTAAGGAGGAAAAGTGAGAAGTAACAAAAGAGTAAGAGTTTGAGGACCATAGAGGATAGAAGGAGGGAACAGAGGGGTAGATCAAGTCAGAGATGTAGGAGGGCAAGGATGAGAACTAGAATTCATAGATGAAGGAAACACCTTGGGAGAGAGGTAAGAGAGCCGAGAGGTTGGTAAAGGGTAGTGTGATTATTGAGGGCAGTTAATGGCATATCAATGGAAGGATGAAAAAGATTGCCAGTCTGTCTGGGGTGGATTTAGGAATCCCATGACAGACAAAATCCACATAGCCAAACAGAAACAGGATCATCTTGACCATGATCTTCTACCGGCATGAAAGACAGAATTTGTTCCTATAAAAGGTTCCTAATATAGGCAGCAACGTCTTGATGGTGGCATCAAAATGGGGCTGAGGAGTCAAGATGACTATCAAGCCAGCCACACACCTAGGTATTTGAAGCAAGGAAAAATGTTAAGGGGAGTATCACATCAAGAGTACAGAAAACTGGAGACCAACTAAGGCAACTGAGCTATTGGCTAGTTCCAAACATTATATTGACAGTTTTCTTGGAAGTCAGCGAGAGTTGGTTAGCACAGAATCAGCTTTGAACACTGTCAAAATCCCACTGTAAGAGGCCAACCCGTCGGCTCAGTGGTAGCGCTACCGCTTTTGATACTGGCAACCCAGATTCAGGAATGACCTTGGGTTGTTGGGGGATGGCTGGATAGAGGTGGGTAGAGCATCCAGTGGGATGCTTGCAACCTCAGGGGAGGGCTTACTGGGGCAGCATATGCATGCTCTACTTGCCTCACCACTGGTGGAAGCACAGGTGGAGAGGCATCTGCTCCAGAAGTGACTATTAAGAGGGAAGGGTGCTACAAGACACTTGACGGTGGTGTGCTTCCATTTGTCATCTGCCTGGACTTCCATCCTTGCCCCAGTGCCCTCCCAAGGGGGAGAGGGGAAAACATGGGATCTTAGCAGCTGCATGAAGTTGGATCCTGGTATGCCAGGACTGTGGTCTGCCAGACTGGCTGGTAACCCACAGTATGCTGAAGCATGGCTGATGACCTAGAAGGTGGAGGGTAAGTACTAGACTGTCCCCCCCCAGGGTGCTGTCTAAGATTCCAGGGATAAAAAGTAAGTTAAAAAAATCCCACTGTAATGCCTGTGACACTTGGCCAGCTGGTTATGATTATTGTATGATATTTGTAATATAAAAATATAGTATGTGATTGTCTCACATGAGACAGCCTGTGCTCCATGGTGCACCCCCCTCCCAGGTTTCAGTGAAGCTACACATATTACACTGACAGGAGATCTCTGTAATGTAATTAACTTCCTTGAGAAATTGCATTTTATGGCTGTTTTATGACCTGTTGCTGCTCTGAAGCTGGGAAACTAAAATATACATTTTATGACTTCAGAAACAGGACATCATTAAACTGATTCCTGACAGCTATCTCACACTTAGGTGAGGGATTGTAGGGTTGTAAAACTTCAAGGGAACTGGTGGATCAAAAGACTCATCATTTGGAAAAGTAGCTTTTGCTGATGTCACCTTATTTAATATACCTCCTGATAGGACATCCTGTTTGTATTTTTTTATATTCTAAAAAGGGGAGCTAGATGACTCATAGAAGGGGTGTTGAGAGACACGGTTTGAACTATACCGCATCTGAATTGTTTAGATACATTTCATCTTGGGACTGTAGAGAGACGGCTCTCTGATAAGCACTCAGAGGTAATACATTAGATAGAAAAGAATCAAACTGTATGTTGGTAGAAGTTTGTTCTGTAAATTTCTTTTCTTTTCTTTTAAGCGATTGTATGCTTTTTGATATATTGTTCTCTGTTTACATTTTTCATATTTTTATCATATTTTTGTAAAATCTTTTATTTGAAAGACTGCCTGGGGTGTCTGCCAGTTCTTCTTTTGCATGTGACGTATATATGGTTAAGTCTGACAACTGTTCAAAAGCTTGATGGTGTTACCAAACTGGAAAAAGATAAGAATATACCTAAGGTCTTTTGTAGCATTTTAAGGGTTCGTTTTGGAAGCCTGTCTTGGTGCCCCTGGCAAAAGATTGTACCGCAATTCCCAAAGAGCGTACGTATCTGAGCCTGTACACTGGGTACGCTAGCATAAGGTTCACAGTTTGAATCCCCCCAGAACTTGAAACTAAAGGTGATTTGGACCCAAAAGCAGACAGGAGGGTTATCCTGTCTGTTACCTGTTCACATTACTGTGCTCAGGGGTTGGCACTGTGGGAGCAGAGGGCCTCACCTGCTGAGTGCATTTGTGACAAATGCCTACTCCAACTGGTGGGCATAAGCTCAGTTGGAATAGAGTATCATGTCATCTGCATATGTATGAGCATTTGTTAAAACACAGGCAGAGGGCAGGTTGTTATGAAAAAATGGAGGAGTATAGGCCACAAAATGGAGCCTTGTGGTACACAGGAGTTAATTGGGTGAGGAGAGGTGACAGACTCCCCTACCTGGACACACTGTTGCTTCCAGAGAGGTAGGAACAAAACCAGTCAGGGGCTGAGACTGAGAACCTGGTACACATTAACTCACAGTGGACAATGTCATGAAAGGACTTAGAACCCTAAAGGTGGACAAAACCCAGAGACTAGATGACATACTCCCCAGAGTAATGAATGAACTGGTGACAGAGCTGGTGGGACATCTGGCAGACTTGTTTAACAGTTTGCTGGATACGGGGCTGGTGCCGCTGGAGTCGAAATCAACACATGTGGTTCTGCGGCATAAGAGCAGGGCTAGGGAGAAATTGGGAACTACAGACCTGTCAGTCTGACATCTACAATGGGCAGTCTGATGGAGACCATCCTGTAAGAATGGTTGGTTCAATTCCTTCATATTAATGAACTCCAGGATGAGGGTCAGCATGAGTTCATTGCAAGGAGATAAAGCCAACCAAACTTGATTGATGTCTTCAACTGGGTAATGAAGGCAGGGGTGCAGCAAACATACTGTAATTAGATTTCAGTGAAGCCTTCAATTAGGTACCCCAAAAGAGGGTGATCAAAAACCTGGAGGGCATGGGTCAGATAGCTAATTGACCAGGTGGGTGGGGAGGGAGGCGAGCTTTCAGGATCACAGGAAATTACCAGTGGATCCTGAAAGTGTTGATCTTTGAGCCTGTGTTGTTTAATTTGTTCATTAATTAAAAAAAGGGAAGACATTAAGGGCAAGATTTTACTCTTTGCTGATGACAACAAACTCTGTGGAAGTGTGGACACTGATGAGGGGGGTCTGGGACCATAGAGAGGACCTTGCAAAGCTTGTAAGGTCATCTAGTTTCTGGTAACTGGAGTTTAATGCAAAAAAAGTGAAAAATAACGTACATTTGATACAAGAACCCAAAAAATGAATGGAGGTTGAGAGGAGTAAAGGTGGTGGTGTCAGAGGAGGTAAAGCATCTGGGGATGCTCTAACCAGTAAGCTTAAGCAGTCTGTGCAAAGCAAAAAAGCAGCAGCCAAGGAAAACAGGATGTTAGGGTGCATAGCTTTGAAATAGAGGAGTCCACCATTCTGGGGGTGAAAGCAAAAAAGAGCAGAGAGGAATTTCTACAATTCTTAGTATGTTCAATATACCATAGCAACATCCTACAGATGTCAAGCTTATGCAGACAGCAGTCCTCACTATCCATGGGAGTCAAAGCACAAACAGAATGTTCCGTAATTTGATTCTGTGTTCACTCAGAAATGACTTGCAGCAGAAAACAAGGATTGGTGTACAAGGTAACCTGATCCTTGTTGAGAATGAGAAAAGGAGGCTCTGTATCCAGAGCCTGCAATTCAGAAATACTTCTAGCAGATGCCATAGCCACTAGGAACAATGTCTTCCATAAGAGAAAGTTCAGCTCAGGAGTAGCAGCAAGTTCAAAAGGAGGTTCGGTGATGGTCCCCTGAAACAAATTAAAATCTCACAGCAGAACCGGATTACAGAGCAGGGAGTGTAGAAGCAGAATACCTCTGAGGAACTTGTGAGAAACCTCAAGCTGGGCTACCATCTTACAATATGTGAGGGCATGAAAAGCTGAAACCACAGCCAGATGGACATTAATAGAGAAATACCTGTGAGATGCATCAGTAAGGGACAAGAGGGAGTCCATTATCAGTTTGAGCAGACAAAGGGTCTAGCTGATGGGCAGCACACCAAATCCAAAAAAGGTTCAATTTTTGCAAGTATGTGTATCTGGCAGATGGCTTTTGGCCAGCTGCCTGAATAGCTACAACTTCTGGGGAACCCAAAAGTAGCAGAGCTCTATGTCCTCAGTAGCCAGGTGTGGAAATGCAGTGGTCAAAGATCTGGATGCACTAGAGAACCCTGCTCCTGTGACAGACATCCCACTCACAGAGGGAATGAGACAAGGGGTTCAACAGATAATTGCTGAAGAAACAGAACCAGATTTGTCTGGCCAGTACAGAGCCACCAGAGTCAAGGTGCCTAACTTAACCCTCAACTTGACCAGAACCCTCTGTATTACAGGGAACAGAGGAAAAGCATAGAGGAACCTCCCTTTTCAAGAGAGAGAGAGACATTGTGTATCACCCAAAAACTCCAGACCCTGGAGCAAGCATGCAGAAACAAAGCAGTTTTGCATTGTAAGGTGATGCAAAGACCTGACATTATGACGAGGCCATCCACAATGGAGTCCGACAGCTTCTATTCACGGCAGAGCACCTGGGATCAGCTGAGGCAATCCATAAGGGTGCTCAAGGTTGCTAAGTAAGAAAGAAGTGGGGATGCTGTACTCCTTTCTTGAAGAATATCAATCCTTCAATTATGTTATTCCATTTTTCATATTTTTATTCATAAAATCCTAAGCATTTCACTCTTTAAAATGAGTTTTTCGAGGGGTATTCATTTAATTCTTTTGACAACAAAAAATCAATTCAGTCTTTTTATATGCTAAAATGTATGCATATCAGTAATAATTATAGTCTTGAGTATACTTAAATAATCAAACATTTTCAGGGATTTGTTTGACATCAGCAACCATTTTTGTGAAAAGAAAATTCCTGTATCTGGCCCTTCAAGTAGCCTGTAAAATAATCAAAACCAATGTCTTGTAAAATTGCTTTCTTATTTTAATGTGCTGTATCTTGCATAGGATGTTTTACAAACTAATTCAGTATTCAAAAGTGCCACCACCAACACTCAGTGCCAAAATGTTAAATACTGCTAAAAGCCTGATTCCCCATGTCTGACAGTAGCGTGTAACTGATGTGTTTCTATCCTTGCATGGAGTGCTTTGAAATTTTTAAGCTTTGGACTTAATGTCATATAGCTTTAAAAAAAGAATGAAGACTTAATGTACTATGTACTTTTAAAACATTATTAGAGAGAATTAAGTGAAGTTAAAGCCACCAGAAATTATGTTTCCTTTACCTTCTTAAATCTCTTTTTAGTGTAGTGTGTAGGCATAATTGCCTCTCCTGTAATAAGGATGCCAGCTACTCTCATCTACCTCTCAAGCCCATCTGTCATCTTGCAAAGTGATGCAATGATCATGCCCGTAGTCTCACATGCTATATGAGTTCCATTGCTAAGCAACTGACAACATTCATCACTCATATGAGTGGTGACCGGATTGGGGGCATGTGGGCTCTATAGCCTGTGTGGTGGTATGAAGCCACATTAGACATGTGAAATGTGGTTATCTTGGCATTTTTATGATATTGTTCAGACATATATCATCAATAATCTGGACTGAATATGGAAATGCTGTAGCAGCAGTGGGGAGGCAGAGAAGAAAAAGGAGGGGGACAAACTTCACAGGAAAAGAGGGTAATGATCCTCGGATATTAACGTTACAATTCACTGTATGCACATATTTACATGATAGTCTCTAATTTGCAGTATTATAATAATAATATACGTTCATAGAAGTTTTAACAACATAAGATTGTAGTGCCACCAGTTATACTGCAATTTGATATAACCATATATGTTCAATTATAATTGAAAGGATAACTTCATTTGCTTATGAATGGTATACATCACAACATGGCTTTTGTAATGTTGTGTCATGTTTAATTTTTTGTTGATTTGCTTGCCTGCTTGCCAACATAGTATGATTTATATGATACCAGATCACTTTTGTGACAGAAAAAGTATCATATCCCATTTATTTTTTTTTTACTTTCTATTTTTGCTCCCTTCCTTGCTTCCTGCACTCTGCCCCATCAGGAGATGCCTGACCTCTGTCCCTGCTCCTTCCTGCCTGTAACCCACAGTAGTCCCCCGATGTAGCCTTGGTTTCCCCACCAGATGGGAAAAAGGTGGGGCATGTAAACCCTGAGTATTTGTACTTCGTCAGGGCTACTGGTGGGACAGGCAGGGGGTATTAAGGATCTGGGCCAGTGATCCATCTTCCTGGAGCACAGTGAGCCATTTTCCCATTTTTCTTGGGCATTATATGAACCCTGACGTTAAGGCGAAGACCCGCTGATGTCTGTCATTCCCCCCCATCCCCATTGCCAGGCACTTGTTCGCCTCTGGCCTCTGCCTGAGGGCAGTCAAGCACCAAGCTGCATCGCTGGAGAAGGTGAGCAGTCCTCAGATACTCAAGCCTTCTTTCCCCCGGCTGGGGTGTACTGTTAATTCAGCCCAAGTCAATTCAGCCTGTTGAATTCAGCTGCATGGCAATTCAGCCTGAGTCAGTTCTGCTCCTATGTCAATTCAGCTCACGTCAACTGAGCGCGAGTCAAATCAGCTCCTACGTCAATTCAGCCCCACATCAATTCAGTCCCTTGTAAATTCAGCCCTTATGTAAATTCAGTTCCTTTTGGCTGTGTACTAGAATAAACATAACTAATAACATATATCAACATATTTAAGCTTTAATGAAAGATTTAAAACATATCTGTTTGCAATTAAGTACACTTTATTGAAAATGTTAATTTGCACATACGGCGCATGTGGCAAACACCAATCACATACACCAGACAGAAAAACCAAAGAACAGAACACAAATAAGCCTAAACGTAACCTTCTAACCCACACAACACCCAAACCACGTGACTAACCCACCCTGCCTCTCATGTGAGCATTCCAACAGCTCCAGGAGTGTATACTAGAATGGACAGTGACTAAGGATATAACTGCCATTTGGGTTTTTTGCTTAATGGTGTGAGGGGCTGAGTACTCTCCCAACAGACAAATGTCCTGTGTAAAAAAAAGGAGGAAAGTCTGAAGAGTGGAGCATTAAAACATATTGAGAAAATTGTAAACATCCATTAAGTTAAAACATGAAACTGTGTGCAAGTCCTCCCAAGTACTCCACTATTTCTTTTTTTAAATTCAAAATTTTTGTTCATATTAGCAAAAGGCAGTTATACAACAATCCGGTTGTTAACAACTGTCAAGCACAGCAGTACTATGTGCCCTCTAACTATACACAGATTAATTAACTAAAATCCCCCACCTTCCCCCCCAACCCTCTCCCTCTCCCCCCCTGCCCATCCTCCCACCCCTCTGGAGTGTGCCTGATTATATCCTCTGACAGAGGAGAAGAGACCCCTCTTACATTAAAGCATCTGATCTAACTGATGGATTAACAATCTCCCATTACAGGTATAAGGCATATAGCTTCCCCCATTTCTTATTGAAACTTCCCATATTATTTCTAAAACCAGCTATCAGACGTTCGGCTCTGAAGAAAAGAGATATACCTTTTAACCATTCACTATAGGAAATAGCAAGCTGGTCCAACCAGTGCTTCAGGACCAGTTTTTTAATAATCATAGCGATTATTGCCATCTGGTATCTACATTCTTTGACCAAAATACCCTCGTACAGTCCCAGAATATAGACCTCAATTGTGAAAAGGTCCTCTAACCCTAGACAGGGGTCAAGTTTAGATCTAATTTCCTGCTAGATGGGAGGATACCTTCTCACAATACCAAAAAATATGCACCATATTCCCTTCTTCTCTACCACACCTGGTACAAGTAGAATCTGGTGCTCTACCAAGCTCGGCCAGTCTCATGGGGGTATAGTGCATGTTATTAAGTATATGGTATTGTGTGAGTCTAAGTTGGTCTTGAGATTGATAAATGTACAGATCTTTCCAGATCCGCACCCAGTCTAGGTTCACCTCTGGAAGTAAGGTCGACCAAATCTGGGAACCAGGAAGAGTGCCAGAGCATACAGACACCATGAGGAGAGTGTATACTTTAGAAACTGAATGTGGCCCTAAGACACTTTCCCTGACTTGAGCCATCAAGAGTCTAAACAAGGATGGTGTAGGTGTAACCCCAAATAAGGTACTGATAGTGTGCTTAATTTGGTACACCTTAAAGATCAACCGTCTCAGGACATCAAACTTGTCAAGAATGTCGGATGAAGAAAGGAGGTCATCCTGAGAAAATAGGTCCTCAACACGTGCCTCTTGTAATTGGGGGAGCCAATGAGACAATAAACATGACCCCCCAATTTTAATGTTAGGATTTGACATGATTGGTTGACCAATATCTGCCTTAAGAGGTATCTTAAGGTGTGAACAACACTGTGACAGGACTTTTAAGGAAGTGCTGATTACCAAGTTCTGAAACCTTACTGGCAATGAAGATTTGAATAGGTAATAAACCGTATTGAGAATGATGTTGTCAGTTCTTAGAATATCGTTTTTGATTTGGAGCCAGATAGGAGTGTATTCTGTGTTTTCCTGGGCAAGCCATCTCCCCATTTTGGTTAGGTGACTCGCCCAATAGTATACAAGGAAATTAGGGAGACGAATCCACCCTGAGCTTTAGGGACACTAAGTTTATAGAAGGCACGGCGGGGATGTTTGCCTAACCATATGAATTTTGATATGATGGAGTGTAACCGTTTGAAAAAGGAGATCGGAAGCCATAAATTCAGTAAATTTAAGGGGTAGAAAAGCCGGGGGAGAATATTCATCTTAATTATATTTATTCGGGTCCACAAAGAGAGAGGTAAGCTCTGCCATCTTGAAAGTTCGTGCTGAATGACCCCAATCAAGTCCTCGAGATTGAGCTTCTGAACTAGAGTGGGGTCCCTAGATACATATATGCCCAAATACTTAAGTGACTGGGCAGACCATTTAATGCCTAAGTGTACAAAGTCAGATTTCAGGGTAAAACCTTTCAGAGGGAAAATTACGGTTTTGGAGATATTGAGCTTGTAATTGGATAGCTTACCATACTGATTGACCACCTCTAGGACGTGTTCCAGCAAGGTGACTGGGTGAGCCAAATGGAGAAGGATATCATCCGCAAAGACCGAGATTTTGAGAACATGTTTATGGATAGAGATGCCCTTGATTAGTGGGGTTTGTGTGATCTGTTGGAGCAGGGGTTCTAAATAAAGATTAAACAGGAAGAGTGAGAGGGGGCACCCCTGTCTGGTGCCCTTACATAAAGGAAACCGGGTGGAAAAAATCCCGTTACAGTAAATCTCAGCCGACGGGGAGGCATAAAGGCACTGTATCATTACAATAAACTGAGAGGGAAACCCCATTTTCCGCAAGGTCAACCATAAAAATTCCCAGTGCACCCTATCAAAAGCCTTTTCGACATCTAGAGAGATTAATGCCATAGGGGACTGGGATGATTGGGCTACCTGAAAAATATGCGTGAGTGTCCTAAGATGGTCGGCAGGAGAACGGCCTGCTATGAACCCCACCTGTTCCAGGCTTAGGAGTCTGGTCCAGTGTGCTTTCATTTGGACCAAGAGGACCTTTGCCAGAATTTTAATATTGTAGTTTAAGAGGGAGATCGGCCTATAACTAGCTGGATCCAAGTGTGTCTTATCTGGTTTGAGTAAAAGAATAATTGTGGCATCCATGAGGGTTAGATCTAACTTATCTAATGTAAACATGTAATTGTATAATTTAAGCAAAAGGGAGGCTAGTTCCTTAACAAACATTTTATAAAAGTTTAAAGGGAAACCATCCGGGCCCTGTGCTTTGTCCAATGAAAGACCTTCGATGGCTTCTTCTATTGCAGAAGTAGATATTGGAGCTGCTAGGAGGGCTTGACTGAGGCCATCCAACGTTGGAAGACTGAGGGACTCTAAGTAGGCCTCTATATCCTGAGGATTTGTGTTGGGAGGGCAGTGCCCATATAGTGACCTATAAAATTGTTTGAAAATTTGTACGATCTCCCGAGGTTCCATTTTAATAGAACCGTCTGTGGCCCTAATTGAGGGGATTAGTTATGAACTTTCAAGCTGACGAAGTTGTAGGGCAAGCAACTTGCCGTGTTTTTCACCGTGATCTGCGTATCTAGCCTTGGTTTTGACCACAGCATATTCAGCTGTACCCCTTATTAGTTCCGTGTATTCATTACGCAATGCTAATAACTCTTCTAGAGTGCCCAGGGAGGTGGTGGAGGATAGGGAATTTTCTTTTTCCTTAATTTGAGTTAGTAAAGATAAGGCCTTGGACTCTTGTGACTTTTTCCTTCTGAAAGCCAATTTTAATAAATTCTCCCCAAAGGTAGCACTTCAAAGAGCACCTGAAAAGGTCCCATCTCGAGATCGATCCCTCATTATTACCCATGAACGTAGCAATAAGCTCCCTAAAATGAGAGACCAGCGCTTCGTCCTTCAGTAGCTGCATGTTCAGCCTCCAGATGGTGTCCCTCCTAATACAAGAGTCCAATGAAATGTCAGTCCAGACAGCTGCATGGTCAGATATCACTATGGGTTCCATACCTGTCCGGTGAAGACCAGGCATAAGAGAGCAACTAATTAGGAAGTAGTCAAGTTTTGACCAAGCTCTGGTGGACACTTGAACGGAACGTGTAAGACTGACTCGTAGGGTTTAAGATACGCCACGGGTCACCTAGCCCTAGCAAGGCTATTAGGTCCTTTAATGCATTCTGGGAAGGTGAGAGAGGCTTCAACAGTCTATACGTCTTGTCCAGATCTTGGGACAGGGGAATATTCCAATCCCCAACCAAGATCAAAGGGGCAGGAAGGAACATGGCAATTTTATTAGCCAGGTCCATCAAAAAATCAGGGTCCCCCCCTAACGGGCCATATATCGAACCCAGGACCACTGTGCTGTTATTTAAAGTACCTTTAAGTAATACATATCTCCCAAGAGGATCAGTAATTATGTTATCTGCCTGAAATGTAATGTGTCTTTTGATAAGAATGGCCACCCTACGGCTTGCAGACGAATTACCTGCTGCGAAAACCAGGGAAAAACCTTGTCTACGTTAGCTCAGTGACTCCGTAGCTGCCAGATGGGTTTCTTGGAGCAGGATAATGTCTGCATTTAGCAATGAACAATGCTTAAGTACCTGTATCCTTTTCAAGACGTCCCTTACTCCTCTGACATTTCAAGTAATTATTTTAATGAAGTTATTAACCATTTTCACAACACACTACAGGTAACAACCCCAAAAGATCCCAATGATCCATATCAACCCCATAAGGACACTCCAGACCCCCACCCCTGCCCGCCCATTACTTTAAACAGGATAACCCAACTAAGTATTGGTCTTGGATTTATCATATCCTGTGACCTGAGCCCTTCAGCCCTGCTAATACGTATAAAATTCAGCAAGCGTAACCAGATTCCCAATACCCCAGGTATTCCCACCCCCTTACCCTTAATAACCCCCTGAAACTATGTACCAAAGGCCTAACACCCCTAACCAAGTAAACTGCAGCCTGAAAAACTTTCGGTGTGATAGGCCAAAACCCCATGACATTTACTTCCACTATTCCAGTAGCAACAAACAAAAGGTAGATTGTTCCCTTACATAATACCCAAAAGGCTATAGCTGGACTCTGAGATAGGGGACTTATAAGCTGAATGGCACTAACAAGGTAGGTGAACCAAACGTCATATAGCCCCCAAAACAGTGCGCTGTGCAGCGCTCCAAAGACACCTCAGAAGGAGCCCCCCTGCCTATATAATGTGGCCCTACTGAGGCTGAGAGCCTTGTTTAAAATGGGAGAATCAGCCTGTGATGCTATAAGTTGTAAACACCCCCGTCCACCATATCGGAGAATGTGCTTCTCCTAAAACCCCTTTTATGCCTCCATTAGAATTGGGGATAACCAAGTCCCCCCTACTAGGCCTAGCTGAAGCACTGAGCTGCGAATATCATCTAACTGAGCCCATAACTCTGGTCATCCTCCTCTAAGGTGCATGGTTAGGCGAGGGTCATCACGAGGGTTTAACACCCCACCATCACTTACGCAAGCCATTAAAACCCATCGCAGGTCAGCAAGGTGAATAATAAAGGAGAACTGACCTGAACCTCTGGGTAGCTGTCTGCTCGGTGGATAGGGGAAAGGTTAGGAGGATACCCCCACTCGCACAACATATATTGTCACCCTGGTAAACTACCTCCCTCTAAAAGTGTTCCCATGTGACCGAGAGTGGTACCAAAGTTCCCCCCAAGGCATGTCTTAACCCTGACCCCCTCTGCCAGCACAGAAATCAACCAAATACTCCCCAGCCATCCCTGGTCAACTCAGAATCATCCAGCCCACATGTAAGTAAAATTAAGTCCTTTATCCATGGTTACAAATGCACAACAGTCAGTTATGAGGAGGCTCATCCTTCCTTAAACAGGCTGGGTAATGTCAGGGAAAGATCTGCAGCTGCCTGTTCTGGTGTATCGAACGTGCGTCAGAAGCCTTGAACAGAGACGCGAAGTTTGGCTGGGTACATCATTCGGAGAGGGATTCCAGCTGCTATTAGTTTCTTGACCATAGCATGGAAGGTGGCCCTCTTCTGCCGGATCTCCAGGGATAGATCTTGTGTGATTCTTAAGGTGGCATTTTCCCACATAATTTTCTGCAGCTCTTTAACCTTATTGGTTATATGTTGCTTCTCGACAAAACTCAGGAACCTCATGATGACTGGCCTTGAGGGAGCACCCAGAGGAGGTCACGGTCTGAGAGAGCGGTGATCCAGCTCAATTTGGTAATTGGCACTGAGTGGGGAGGGCCCCAAGACTTTCTGAAAGACCTTCTGTAAGAAGGCCACAGTGTTGGCACCCTCCTCATCCTCCGGTAGCCCTAGGATCAATATATTTTTCCTTCTGCTCCTGCCCTCTAAATCCTCGGTTTTAAGCTGAAGCTTCTGTATTTGTTGACGCAGTTGCACAATTACAGGCTCTGTCTTCTCTCTCCACATCTCTGTAGAGACCATGGGGCCTCCACATCGCCCACCCTCCTTGTAAGGCCATTGAAATCATTACGGAGGGACTTCAGCTCCAAGGCAATATCAGCCAAAGTTTCCTTGAATGGCAAGATTTCCTACATGAAAAGGTCTTCTGTTAGCAGGATCGCTGCTGCGGCTGGGGATGCAGCTTTGCCAGCCGTAGCTCCCTGGGCCTTCTGCTTCTTATACAGCTTCTCTGGTGAAGTTGGAGGAGTGTGCTTGGGGAAGGCCTGCTTCATTTCAGCCTCCATCGCGGCGAGTGAGACGATCACTAAATTATTTGGTACTAGCCTGAGACTGTATCTCCCAACTGAGCTGTGAGAGATCTGGTTCACAGCCTTTCGAGCTGTTAAACTAAAATATTAATTAAATGAGAGGTGAGGTGGCAGAGCTCCACTCCAGTGCTGCTATCGGGAACCCTGCATCACGTGATCTCCATTCTCCACTATTTCCCTTGCATGGTATTCTGCAACAATGTGCTGAATTCTTTCAGCAGAGTTCTTGTACACTTTCTTAGGTTTTTGTGGTGGGCGGCCAGCAATGTACTGCTCCATTATAGTCTCTGTCAGGCTCTGCACTGTTTTCATAGCATCGATAATTTTCCATATTGTGGAGTGATCAGCACTTAGGAGGATTGCAAATCTGTTGTGCCATTCTTCAACAACATTGTTTGTCCTTGGGATGCCTTGATTAGCTGCATCATAGCAGTTCCACTGGCTGTGAAGACATCTGGGCTGTCATTGCCTTTGTCTTCTGTCCATCCTCCCCAACCAAACATCTTCAAAACAGTCAGTCTTAGGATGTAGCAAATCCTCATGCTCACCATAATACGCACAGTCCATTAAAGCCTTGAATGATTTCTCTGCATCGCGTACAGGCACGAATATCAGTGTAGTCAACATTCTCACATTCAGTGATAACTCTGGATCAGCTTCATATTGTTCTTGAAGTCCACAGTTCTGTACCTGCCCACCGATACTTTGGCTGTAATGAAAAAACAGCCACACATAGTTGTCCCTGGAAAAGTGTCTTGGAATGCTAACACAGCACCAATCTCAAAGTCTGTCATTATTAAATGTGAGCTAAGGTCTGGTTGCAGTGTCTTCAGCTCTTGCAACAATCACAAGTATGTTTGCTTGATCTTATTTGGCAGCAGCCCATATGCACAGGAAACACTTTATTGGATGAATCCCATGAATGGTATAAAGCTGCTTGAAGAGTGCTGGGGAAGCCTTGAAGGTGCCATCAGCATACCAATGGGGTGACATGCTGAGGAAGCGTAGATTGGCACTGGTGATAAATAATAGGATTCTGTCATTTCCTGTTCCACTGTCAAACAAGAGGAAGGCATCACCTGCATGTGTCACACAGTATGTAGTAGGGAGTTCCAACTCCTGCAGACTTGATGGATTACGTGGTGCACCGGATATGGCTGTACCATCCTTTCCATCCTCTGCTCCTCAGGCAGCCATGCTAGAACTGCATCTGAAAGTCCCTGAGTGGCCCCAGAAATGATGGTATGTGTTGTCTCGTGTTGGGGCTGCAGTGTACTTAATTTTGTCAATAACACTTCTGACAGCATTGCCAGTAGCATCAGGTGCATGGTTATCATTGGCACTTCATACCAATGCATTAGTCAATGTATGAGCTCTGGCAGCAGGTAAAGAACTGTGGACTTCAGCAATAATATGGAGCTCATCCAGAGTTATTAGTGAATGTGAGAATATTGATTGCACAGGCATTCGTGTCTGTACACGATGTAGTGAAAGTATTTGAGGCTTTAATGGACAATATGCATTATGGTTAGCATGAGGATTTGCTACATCCTAAGACTCACTATTTTTAAAATGTTTGGTTGCGGAGGATGGACAGAAGACAAAGGCAATGACAGCCCAGACTTCTTCACAGCCAGTGGAACTGCTATGATGCAACTAAACAAGGCATCCCAATGACAAACAATGCCGTTGAAGGATGGCACAACAGTTTTGAGAGCCTCCTAAGTGCTGATCACCACACAATATGGAAATTTATCGATGCTATGAAAACAGAACAAAGCCTGACAGAGACTATAATGGAGCAGTACATTGCTGGTCACCCCCCAAAAGAACCTAAGGAAGTGTACAAGAACTCTGCTGAAAGAATTCAGTGCATTGTCGCAGAATACCACGCAAGGGACATAGTGGAGTGCCTGAGAAGACTTGCACACAATTTCATGTTTTAACTTAATGGATGCATACAATTCTCTCAATATGTTTAATGTTCCACTCTTCAGACTTTCCTCCTTTTTTAACAAAGGACATTTGTTTGTTGGGAGAGTACTCCGCCCTCCCCTCCATTAAGCAAAAAACCCAAATGGCAGTTATATCCTTAGTCACTGTCCATTCTAGTATTCACACCTGGAGTTGCTGGAATGTGCACAAGGGTCGAGGTGGGTTAGTCAGGGTGGTTTGGATGTTGTGTGGGTTAGAAGGTTATGTTTAGGCTTATTTGTTTTCTGTTATTTTGTTTTTCTGTCTGGTGTATGTGATTGGTGTTTGCTGCGCATAATGTATGTGCAAATTAACATTTTCAATAAAGTGTACTTAATTGCAAAAAAATGTTTTAAACTTTTCAATAAAGCTTAAATATGTTTACATATGTTGTTAGTTATGTCTATTCTACTGTAGAACAAAAAGCAGCTGAATTTACATAAGGGCTGAATTGACATAGGAGGTGAACTGACTCGGGCTAAATTGACTGGAGCCGAATTGACATAGGCACTGAACTGACATGGAGCTGAACTGACTCTGGCTGAATTGACTCGAGCTGAATTTACTGGACAGAATTGACAGGTGCTCCTGGCCGGCCCCCCAACTTCCCTGGCTCATTCCCGAACCTGAGTCACTGGTGTCGTGAGCAGTAGCATTACTGCTGCACCAGTGGGCCAGCCATATATCCCATTTGTTGAATGGCAATATATCATTTACATGACATAGCATGCTTAATGTGAAAATGAGGTCCCTTCATGGAGATGTTTAATGATATAGGAACATTGTGCAAAGTTTACTTCATTTCATTATGTCATAACAGCCCTCATCTCAAGAGTGTTGTTGTGGTAAAGCCGAATTCAAGGGGGACCACTGACCCCTTGTCAAGAAAGGTCTCGGACGTGCACTCCACCCAGAGTCCAAGGCATGCGTTGTCATCACTGGCAGAGCAGATGGAAGAAGAAAGGGTGATCCTGTTTCTAGGAGCAGAAGTGTCACTTTGATGATGTTCTACAGCTCTTCTGAATGTTTAGCCCATTGGGCAGGGGAAACTACTGTGGAATCCTCATGAGCAACTGTGCAACAGGTGCAGTTAGAATTAGGGCTGGGCGGACTGTTCTGTGGGAGATCCGGACCCCCTGTATCGAACCCATAATCCATGGAACTGGATAAATACAGACTTTGCTGTAGAAGTTTGGTTCCTGGTCCATGAAAATGACATTTTGTTTACTGCTGCCATGGGCATGCCATCAGCATGTTTGCTCTATGTACAGGTAGCCGGCAGTATCCAACCAGGTAACAGATGATCACGTGACACAGTCACGGTATATAACCATGCTGAGTGTGCAACTCAGCCCAGATAACTGAGGAGGATGGTCAGAAGAGCAGGAGTACCTCGGCAGAGATACCGCCAGAAAAATTTGCCAAACAAAACCAAAAAAAAAAACACGCCACTGATATAAAATAAATATATGAAGGGAAGGAAGAGAAACTAGGGAGAGTCGGAGAAAGGAGACTTACCACAGCAAGGGGGGTGAAAAACTAATCATTGGTGGAGGGTGACACTAGGTCGGGAATCAGGACTTGGCGGGACTGGAGAAAGGAGGAATCCAGAGGGATTGGGGAAATCATGGTGGTTTGGGTGGCTACCAGTTGGAAATGTTAAAGGCAGGCAGTGTGGCAGTGTCACTGTATGTACATGAGCAAGGGCAGGCTTGCAAAATCTTTGATTTGAGCCATTGCAGAAGATCCAGAGGAGAGACAGAGACAGAGAGAGAGAGAGAGAGACTACTGGAGGCCCAAGAGAAATTTTACAGTTACAGAAAATCCCAAATGAAAGTTCTTTTCATTTCTTGGTCTCAGACAGTGTAGTTGTGTACATGAGCAAGGGCAGGCTGTCAAAATCTTTGATTTGTGCCATTCCAGATCCAGAGGAGAGAGGGAGAGACTATGGTGAGGGCCTTAAAGAGATTTTATAGTTACAGAAAATCCAGAATGAAAGTTTTTTTCTTTTCTTAGCCTCAGACAATGTAGCTGTGTGTACATGAGAAATGGCAGGCTGGCAAAATCCTTGACTTGTGCCATTCCAGATCCAGAGAAAAGAGGGAGAAACTACTAGGGGCCCAAAAGAGATTTTACTGTTACAGAAAATCCCAAATTAAAGTTTTTTTTTCTTTTCTTGGCCTCAATCAGTGTAGCTATGTACATGAAAAAGGGCAGGCAGGCATAATCTTTGACATGTGCCATACCAGATCCAGAAGAGCAAGAGAGAGAGAGAGAGAGATAGAGACTACTGGGGGCCCAAGAGAGATTTTACAGTTACAGAAGATTTCAAATGAAAGTTTTTTTTTCTTTTTTTGGCCTCAAACAGTGTAGCTGACTGTGTATATGAAGGGCAGGCTGGAAAAATCTTTTACTTGTGCCATTCCTAATCCAGAGGAGAGAGCGAGAGACTACTGAGGGTCTAAGAGAAATTTTACAGTTACAGAAAATCCCAGTTTTTGTTTTCCTGGCTTCAGTGTGGCTGTGTGTACATGGCAAGGGCAGCAGGGTGGCAAAATAAATCTTTGACTTGTGCCATGCAATCATGAATCATGATCACTTATTAATGTTCATTCACAATTTCATGTATTAAAAAAAAATACAGTACAGAGAAACAACATGCAAGATAATGCACCTGTGCTGCTGCCTGTGGGTGGCCCAGGGGATAATCCGACTTTGTGACTTGTAGCAGGCTGTTTACAGTACAATACAAGTAAAGTACAAGTACTGTACACACAAGTGTCATCATCACTCATTCCCCATTATCCCTCCTTATTATCATTAGTTTTATAGTATATTGTGTTACGTTACGTATAAGCATTAACCAACCCGCAGTGTGGGACTGTGCTGTGTGTAGCTATGCACCAGATGTGTCTGCATATCCAATTCAAATTCTGAGACACACTTAACAGTTGCTGAATTTGGTCACTTAACAATAATTAACTGTATTGTAGGAGTCAGTCCAGTAATCTTGGAAGGAAGTGGTGGTGGACTGCTGTGCTGTCAGTGTGCTGTGTACAGTCACGAGTCACGATAGTAAATTTGCCCCTGGCTTGTGGGTGGGAGTCACCAGAAGGACATCACATTAGCTAGAGTGATCTTTTTTCACAGGTTAGAATACTGATAAAAAATTTATCAAAGTGTTGATGATGTGCATTATATTTCTCAGGTAGCCAGTGGCACTGCAAAAGACAGCAATCAGCCTGAAAGAGAAAACAAAATCAAACCCCCACAGGGTGATTTTTGTTTCATGTCTAAGGTTTTGCTTTCCAAGCGAATGCTTGATTCCAAAAAAGGTGAATGTCTCAGATCATCTTCAGTCCCAAGCAAACAAAAAAGTTTTGTAGTTAAAAAAACTAAAGGCGGGGTGCGTACCACTCACAAAGGCACCCAACAGTATGGAACAGTTGCATACTGTGCTACTGCCAATCCCTCATCCAATTCTGCTGAGGTTGAACCCGATGAGGGTAATAATAAAGATGAAGAGAATGATCAGCCAGCACAAGTTTTACTGGAGGGATTGGAAATTGCAAATGAGGAAGAAATAGGCAGAAATGTTTTGGTTGTGGAAGGGAGTAGTCTGTACTTGTTCCCTGTCAGTGCCTCCAAATATATTGCAGCAGTGCTGGACACATAGATGGGTAATGCCTTCCTGCCTGCAGACAGGAAGGAGGCCCTCATTATCAAGGCCACGCTGATGCACAGAAGCAATTATGTATCAGCTTGGACAATGTTGCTTTTGCTGGGGTTGATGGCTGCAGCCATTATGCCCATCTTCACATGTGCATTCTGCATTGGACTCTTCAGATACAATAGGACCAACTGATCTACGATTTGCAACAAATGGTTCTTGTCATGTCTCCTTCCCTCCATGCTCTAGTATGGTGGATGGTTTGCCTGCATTTATTACAGGGCATTCCCTTCTTTTCCCTGATTACCATGCAAATTCTAACAGTGGTTGCCTTGGGATCTGGCTGTCATACCCATCTCGAGTTCTTTTACAGTCAGGGCTCCTAGATCTATCTGGAGTCCTACTGTATATCTTTATATCAATATTCTACAAATGAGGGTCTACCTGGCCTTCAAGCATTTCAGTCCCATCCCTGATCCATTGCTAATTTGGATGGATAATGCCAGTGTCATGCACTACATAAACTAGCAATGGGTTACTCGTCCTTATCCACTATGCAGGGAAGCAATGAACATCTGGTACTGGGTCATGTCTCAGGACCTTAAGCTGTTTGCCACGTTTCTTCCAGATTTTCAAAATGTATTGGCAGACAAGCTAGGAAGGTCTCAGTCCTGGATACATGAATGGGAACTACTGACCTCTATAGCAAATAATCTCATCACTAGTTGGGGACATATGAAGCTGGACCTTTTTACATTCCCACACAGTGCAAAGCAACTGCATTTTTGCTCACTCACTCCATATCATGGAGTATATTGGTGAGACACATTGTCCCACTTCTGAAAAGGGAGGTTCTTTCATACCTTTTCTCTGATACTACTAATACAAAGGGTTCTACTCAAGCTGCAGGTAGAACATGCTAGCCTAATACTGGTGGCTTCCTTCTGGCCTGGCCAGATTTGGTTTCTGCTTCTGCAGCATCTAGTAGTAAAGCCTTCTATTCTACTCCCTCTGTGCTGGGGTCTGCTGTCCCTGAATCACAACTCCCTGGTCTATGCAGACCTGTGGTCTCTGAATCTGCGTCATGGCTCCTGACGTGGTAGCGATTGCTAGTGTTGAGGTTTCACCCAGGTGGCTGATATCTTGTTTGTGACTAGAAAACCTTCTATGATACACATATAGTTGGTGAAGTGGAAGTGCTTCTCAGTATGGTCTGCTTCCAGTTCCATGACCCCATTTACATGTCATATGAATATTGTGCTGGACTACTGTCTTTTCTGTCCCAATCAGACTTCAGTCTCCATTACTCATCCATTAAAGTGCATCTGGAAGCCATTTCAGCTTTCTATGCCCCTACTAATAGGCACACAATGGCACAACTTGAAGTGTCCGTACATTTCTTAAGGGTATTCTGAACGTGTGTCCCCTGATTCATAAACTGGCTCCACCTTAGAACCGTACTTTAGTACTTCAAAAATGTACAGTGGCTCCATTTTAGCCTGATTCAACCTGTGAGATGTGATTCCTTTCATGTAAACCACTCTTTCTAGTTGCCATGACTTCTGTTCATATAATTCCTGAGCTTCAGACTCTCGTGCATGAGCATTGGAATTTGATTTTCCATATGGACTGAGTTTCCTTACAGTCCAATCCTTATTTCTTGCTTAAGGTGGTTTCTGACTCACTTGACATACTGTCATTAAGAATTACAGTCTGGACATCATCACTCACAGACATGATGGTTTTGGTCATTCAGTACTACAGGTTCTTCAGTGATGATGTCATATCTGTCTTTAGCATCCTACCTTGGTACCTTGTGTACTGCTTGGGAATCATTCCAAAGCTGTGGTCCAATTGAGGAGATATCCTCAATGGGGATAAATCAGTTACTCACTGTAACAGTAGATCTTCAAGATAATCTTCTTCACTGGGCCACAGCATGCCCATTCTTCTTCCATCTTCCTCAAGTATAAGCTTGTAGGATTATTCACTGTCAAGTTGGTGGTTTTCCATAAGTGCCTTACGTGTATTATGTTTTCAAGTCCCATGTCTCTCCTTGTGTGCCTGGTCCAGTTGTGGTCATCTAGTTCCTCATGGTAAAATATGCTCTGAGCTTCTCTTTGGTGGGAACCAACTGAGGAGTGATAGAACCACCCATGTTTTATAGGTGATGACATTGCATGTCATCGTGGGTGGCCACTGGCTAACAAAAGATCTGAGTGGTCCCGATGCTGATAGCTTACAGTTCCAAAGGTGTGGCCCAATGAATGACATGCTACTGAAGATCTACTGTTATGGTAAGTAACTGTTCTTAACTGAACCAGTGTCAGGTTGTAATTTTTAGGATGTAGTGGGAGTAATTGTTCCTACAAACCTTCAAAACTTCATCCTGATCCAAAGAGCATGTTTTTGAGTTACAGGTTAATGCAAGATAGCAGTTTTACAGATTTGATAGTTACATGTATTGCAATAAGCCAGTAGTAACTGACCTGTTGTCACAAAATCAGTGTACAGATCTGGCTAAAAATGTCAGGGTGTAGTGGGAGTGATTCCAAAAATAAGCCATGACATTGTCACTCTAATCCATTAAGAAGTTTTGCAGGTTTTATGCCAAAATAACAGTTCTGAAGATTTTATGTTTCCATATATGGGATTAGGTTAGAAGTTACTTCCCTTTGGTTGCAGAACAGGTTCACAGATTCAGCTGACATTTTCAAATCGTAGTATGGGCAACTGGACTTACAAACCCTGAAAATGTCAGCCCAGTTTGTAATGTAAGATTTGAGTTATACATTTCATGTCAAGATAACTACAATATATCTGGACAATAAAGACAGACACATCAGGGAAGCAAAGGGGAAACAGAGTCACTGTGATTTTACCTCGTGGTGCCCTCAGGCAAGAAAATATAGGCTGGGTGATCTACCGACCACTAGGACAAGGAGAAGAGAGACATAGGGAGCTCAGGAAAGATCTGACATGGGGAGTGAAGATGGTGGAAGTGGTGGTGGTGGTGGGTGATCTGAACCTGCCAGACATCAACCTGGACATTCCAGTGGCCAGGTGCACCAGAAGTTAGGCCCTCTTGGACACATTGCAGGACAGCCTACTGGTACAGCTGGTTAAGAAATCCACTAAAAAGGCAGCTATTCTTGATTTGGTGCTCACAACTAAGAGATGGTTAATGAAGTGAGCATAGGGGAGTCATTGGGGTCCATGACCATAACTACATTCAGTTCAGGCAGGCCCTCAAGGTCAGAATGCTCCTATCAAAACTGAAGCCCTATATTTTAGAAGAGCAGACCTCAACTTGATGAGGGAACTGGTTCATGAAGAACTGACCAGGCTGGACAGCATTTGAGGTGTAAAAGAAAGATGGGCAATTAAGAGGACCACATACCACAACATATACAGCTACTCGCATTGTAGGAAAAAAAATCTCAATACTAGGGAACATTTATAAATCTATTTATTATTAAAAAGTTTTTAGTAGCACCCCACAATCACACCATCAATGTTTCAAGCCCACTTGCTCTTTATCAAGACAATGAGCCCCTCTATTTTCAGGCTTAAATAGTGCAGATACCTTAAATTGTATAATATAGCAGCCTATACAATATATAATGGTGTTTAATCACCTACATAAATTATTAAACACCTATCCATAGGATATACAGTATAACTCCAAGTAACATAAGTGATATTATGTCATTTAGAACATCTAATAAAGTGCCCATAGCTATATAATATTGTGACTCAATACACTCTACAGTAATAATAAAACCTAGATCTTTCCCTTCACTAATAATTAAATACAATATATAGCCCACTATCAGTTAATAAATAAAAGCATAACACTGAATAGAAATAATCAATTATTTGCTTGTTTATCCGATTTACAGACATATTGCATTTCATTTCAAATTCAAGTTATATTCAAGACAAAGCAACACTCTGAAAGTATGTGGACCCCCACCACCAACAAATTTATTAGGGAATTCAAACAGGTGATTAAACACATTATATATGGTATAGGATGCTATATCACAGATTTTAAGGTATATGCACTATTTAAGCCTGACAATAGAGGGGGCTATTGTCTTGGTAAAGAGCAAGTGGGCTTGCAACATTGACGGTGTGATTGTGGGGTGCTACTAAAAACTTTTTAATAATAAATATATTTGTAAATGTTCCCTAGTATTGGAATTTTTTTTTCCTGCAATGCAAGTAGCCATATATGTTGTGGTATACTGTTAAAACTTGTATGATACAGCACCACAGGAGCTCTGAAGCCACAAGTTTGGTGAGTTGAATTTCATGAATAAAAATACTTGTTGGCTCGAGCTGAGGAGGAATGCCGTCGTGAAAGCATAATGTCTAGAGAGGTTGGAAACACCAGAACAGTGAGTAGCACCCCACTGATGCCAAATGGGGCTGAAATAAGACAGCCTGACTTACAAAAGCAAACAGTTGGTTTTGGCAGCTTGGTATTTAACTCACATTCAAGAAATCCTTTGTTGAAAAATACTGATGTTGTGAATGGTGTGCAGTATGGCAATGCTGATGCGAATGATACAAGAGAGGCTATTAATATAAAACAGGCATAGAGGCTCTTGAAAGAGTTGCCTTAAAAGCCAGACACATTTATTGGCAGCGTGCAACAATGGAAGCATACCAGAAAGTAAATCAGGTTATTGGCAGTGGTCACAATGGAAGCATACCAGAAAGTTATTCAGATCCCTGGGGGTCTGAGATGGACTATGCAACCAACATTTGGAATGGATAAATTAAATTTTTTAAAAGATTGGCAAACACACCTTTTAGAATCTTCGGCTGGTCTTATTCAGATAATCATTAAGCATGGGACTGAAATGGAACAAGAGGTCATAGACCTCTTTAAGAAATGTGAAGCAGATTTTTTTTACTTTGAAACACACTCTGAATTTGAGATGTATTCCAATAAATTAAAAGAAACCATTAAGAATACTGATATGCAGATTAAACACACTAAAATGAGAAAGTTTGAAAGGGACAAAAGAGATTATGCATATGGCCATATTTTTGAATGGGGGAATGCAGAATATAGGTTGCACTTCATCCTTAAAAAGACAGTACAACCAGACACTTATACAAGTGCTTCGGGCTCTGAATCAGAAGCAGAAGAAGGAATGAGTGAAATGAATATTAATGAGGATGAAAGGGAACCTGAAACAGGGATAGATAATAGTAAAAGGCCTTTTTAGGGCAAAGCAACCTCCAATCAGGGGATTCCAATGTTCTGATATCCAAAATAAATCCACTAACAAGACAACATACAGATATGACCTAGCCTCGAATCAGGAAGTACCACAGCAGACACAAGAAATGAATGTAACAGGAAATGGATTAAATTTACCAATTCTAACAAGCAGGGAATTGTGCAGGAGTCTGAGACTGATGAGGTACGAGGACGAAATACAAGGAAGGGCACACGAGGGAAAGGAAGATATAGGGCAAGGTGGAAAAAGAGAATATGCAGCACAGAGAAGGAACAGAGAGGAATGGAATCCACAATATATGGGAAGGAGCTACTATTACCGAGGGGGTGTTACAAGATCTAAATGAAAATTCTATGGAACAAATCTTTTACAAACTTGGTAATTAATCTATCCCATTATACATTAAAAAAAACAGAGAAACAGGTTCTAAATAAAGGCCTATCCTTTGTCCCTACAAACTTTACAAATGATTTTGAGGCAACTGTGGATTTACATAGATATGCAAGAAAATTAAATATGTGACTTTTATATGACAAGGAAGACAGTTTTGGAAAAGAAAAGGACATTGGGGAGAAGGATGAAGAGAATGGGAATATAAGTGAAATTCCGGAATGAGGAAAATGGAAGAAAAAATCAACATTTGTACTTCTAATGAATCCGAGTGTCGGTGTCTTTGTAAAATTGTGTGAGACTGAGATACGAGCATTATTGGAAAAGAAAACGAATTACATAAAACAGAATGTGACATATGAAGAAAGGATTGCACTTAAAAAGCTTCAAGACAACACCTCCATCACCATCAAACCCACAGATAAAGGCGGCTCTTTGGTGGTGATGGATAAAGTTGAGTATAAAAATGCTATGATTAATATGCTGTCTGATAATATGACATACAAAAAAAATTAAACAAGGACCCAACAATGAATTGTAAACATGAAACTGATGTAATGTTAAATTAAGCCATTATGACTGGATACCTTGACAAACAGCAGATTTTTTTAATGGTAAAAAATCCAAAAAGGGCAGTCATTTATGGTTTACCAAAGGTACATAAAAGTCTTAGTTATCCCCGTATGAGACCGAATTGTTTCTAGTAATGATTCCCTCACTGAACCTTTGGCTCAATTTGTGGATAAGCATATACAGTAAAGGGGGTGGCACAAAAAACAAGGGTGTACCTTAGAGATACAATGCATATTCTTGAAATTTTGTCTGAAATTGAAATAGATACAGAATGTTTTTAGTTACCCTGGATGTGGCTTCTCTATACATGGTTATTCCACATGCAGAGGGACTTGAGGCATTGAGACAAGCCCTATATAGGGATACTACATACTCTGGGGAATTTGTTGAACTATTACTTACTATGACTGAATATGTACTCACCAAAAATGTATTTTTGGTTGGGGAAACAATGTACCATCAATCAGTGGTACTGCCATGGGAGTGGCTATGGACCCAAACTATGCCACTATATATTTGGCAGAATGGGAGCATAAATATATATCTAATCAAAATACTAACCCATTCTTTGAACATTTGGATTTGTACAAACACTTTCTGGATGATGTTTTCATTATATGGAAAGGTAGCCCTGTGGAACTGGAGCAATTTGTCTCTCATTTGGAAGGAACAAATGAAAACTGAACATTTTCAGTTACTTTAAATCAAAGGGAAGTAGCATTTTTGGCCTATAAATTATGAAAAAGGACAATGGAAAAATTGAGACTAAGATTTTCAGAAAATCTACTGATTGAAATGTGACCTTATATCATAGTAGTCGTCATCCATGACATATTGTACAAAATATTCCAAAAGGACAATTTATTAGATTAAAAAGAAATTGTAGTTCAAAAAAAGAATATGAACAAGCAAGTACAAAATATGATGGATAGATTTAAGTCCAGAGGGTACAATATGGAAACATTGGAAAAAACCAAAAGAATTGTCAATCAGGTTGATAGAAAGACTTTGTTAATACTTAAACAAAAAGAAAAGAGAAAGGAAAGAGATGATAAAGGTCCTCATTTTGTCCTTACATTTACTTCACAGAGCTGTAATATTATAGCGATCAAAATAAAAAATATGAATATACTAACAGCAGAAACAGCATTGAAGAATGTGATTAAAAATGGATTGAATATTACATACAGAAGGGGAAAGAACCTTCGGGACAAATTAATGCACAACGCTTTGGAATCCAGTCGAAATCCCAGAAATGAAGGTCTACCAAGTGGCAACTATAGATGTGGTAACTGTAATGTCTGTAGATATATACAGGTGGGAGATGAATTCTTCATTCAAAATTATATAAAGTTAAAAGTTCGTGACTTTATAGCTCGTAATACTGAATCAGTTGTCTACTTGGCTAAATGTATTTGCAATAGTTTCTATGTGGGGAAAATTAAACAACAATTAAGACAACACATAGTGGAACATTTAAGACACATCAGACTGGGGACAAAAGAAAATGCACTTGCAGTACATATCAAAAAATATGGAAATAACCATTTCTTTAGATTCTGTGGTATAGAACATGTACGTAATGATATATGTGGTTGGGACACAGATAATTTATTGCATAGCAGAGAAACTTTTTGGCAATTCAAATTAAGAGCCAATGAAATACCAGGTTTGAATGGACATTTTCAATTAGCACCATTATTGGCTAAAAGAAATTAAAAGAAAATAGTACATTTTGGTATATCTAAGATGAATGCTGTTTGAATTCCCTAATGAATTTATGGTGGGTGGCATATACTTTCAGAGTGTTGTTTTGTCTTGGATATGGCTTGAATTGGAAATGAAATGCAATATGTCTGTAAATCAGATAGGCAAGCAAATAATTGATTATTTCCATTCAGTGTTATGCTTTTAGTTATTAACTGATAGTGGGCTATATAATGTATTTAATTATTAGTGAAGGGAAAGAGCTAGGTTTTATTATTACTGTAGAGTGTATTGATTCACAATCTATATAGCAATGGGCACTTTATTAGATGTTCAAAATTACATAATGTCACTTATGTTACTTGGAGTTATATATCCTATGGATAGGTATTTAATAATTTATATAGGTGATTGAACACCATCTTATATGGTATAGGGTGCCATATTATAGAATGTAAGGTATCTGCACTATTTAAGCATGAAAATAGAGGGGGCCATTGCCTTGATAAAGAGCAAGTGGCCTTGAAACGTTGATGGTGTGATTGTGGGGTGCTACTAAAAACCTTTTAATAATAAATAAATTTATAAATGTTCCCTAGTATTGGGATTTTTTTCCCTACAATGCGAGTAAGCCATATATGTTGTGGTATGCTGCTAAAACTTGTATGATACGGCACTGCTGGAGCTCTGAAGCCACAAGTTTAGTGATTTGAATTAAGAGGACCATTCTCAAGGCAATACAGTCATGCACGAGAATTATTACAAAACAGGTACAAGATACTAATCTGGTTCTTGGAAAGGGTCAGTAAAGCAGTGAAAGCCAAGAGAAAGGCTTTCAACAGATACAAGGAAAAGCAAAGGGAGTAGGAATGGGGAGAGTGCCAAGTAAAACTAGGGAAGCAAACAGAAGATTCAATGAGACAAAGGTAGACACAGAGCTGCATATTGCAGATGGAATCAAGGGTGGGGAGAACAATTTGTCAGATATATTAAGAAATAAAGGAAATAAGAAGGGGGTAATGTTAGGCTACAAGACAGGAAGAGGAAAATAAACAAACAGCAGCCATCCTTAATGATTACTTCTGCTCTATTTTCATAAGAGTACTCAGTAGGCCTCTGCTTGAAAATGATATCAAGGTGGCTGTCAGGAGCATTCCTGAAATGAACCAACCAGTTTTTACCAGAGAAAGGGTCCAGAATGGGCTTGAAGCATTAAAGATAGATAAAGTCCCAGGGTCAGATGAGATGCATCGGAGGGTGCTCAAGGTATTCAGTGTGAAACTTGCAGATTTTTTTTTCTTATTCTTTGGTAACCAGATAAGGCCAGTAGGCCCAAGGCCTGTTTTCAGGGGGGCCCGGGTAGATTAAGTGACTTGCTCAGGGTCATGCAATATGCAAGTGGAAATTGTGGGAATCAGACCCATGTCAGCTGGATGTACCAAGCTCATTCACAGCTTGTTACTCTAGTCTAGAGTCCAGGCTATACTGACAGCAATAATCTTGGCTATTCAACAGTGATAGTTCCAAAAGACTGGAGAGTAGTGGACACAGTCAAAGTACACAAAAGGGTGTGGACAAGGAGAAACTGGGGAATTACAGACCTGTCAGCCTTAACTTTGTAGCAGGTAAACTGATGGAAGTCACTGATCAAAAAGGACCTTGTCGACCATGTGGAAAAAAAACAGTCTGCAGTCTGCAGACAGATAATAAGCAGCATGGGTTTGTGGAAGGGTGATCATCTCAGATCATCCTGATAGTTTTCTTTGACTGGGTAACAAAGGTAGTAGATACTTGTCATGCTATATGGATTTACTCTACTTTGATTTCAGCAAGGTTTTCAACTCAGTGCCACACAGATGGTTGCAGAAGCTGGAGTGCCTTGGCATAGCCAGGGACACAGAGGGATGGGTAGGAAACTGGTTGAAGGAGAGACAGCAGAGGGGGTTGGTAAATGCAGTCAAATCAGAAGAGAGGGAGGTCAAGAATGGGGTTCCATAGGATCTGTACTGGGTCCTGTTTTCTTCAATATGTTCATCAGTGGCACTGGAGAGGGAATCCAGGTCAAGTTGTATCCCTTGGCAGATGACACAAAGCACTGTGGTAGGGTAAATGGAGATAAAGGGATCAGGGAGAAACAGAGGGAACTACAAATGCTAGAGAAATGGTCTAAGGTTTGGCGGTTGAAATACAACACAAAAAAAATTACAAGGTTATGCACCTAGGGAAAGAATTCCAGGACAGTGTACTGGATAGGAAAGGTTAAACTGAGCACAACAGCAAAGGAAAAAAAAACTGAAAGCCACCATTAGTGACACCTTCAAACAATTATGCCAGTGTAACGAGTCCTATAGTAAGGGTAAAAGGATGCTGGGGTGTATCAGAAGGGGTACTTACAGCAGGAGAAAAGTGGTACTGCAACCTGTATGTAGGTCACAGGTGAGGCAACAGCTGGAATGCTGTGCTTAGTTCTAGAATCCTCATCTAAGAAAGGACAGGGACAGGATATAGACAGTGCAATGCAGAGTAACCAGGATAATTCAGGGCCAACAAGGCATACCTTATGAAGACTGTCTGAAGGCACTGAACATGTACTCACTGGAGACCAGGTGAGAGAGGGTGGATATGATAGACCTTTAAGTTCCTGAAGGGAATTATGTGAACTGCAAGAAACTATTTAGCAGGAGCACAGAGTCAAGAACCTGAGGTCATGGGTGGAAACCAGCATGAGGCAGGTCTGCCAGCTGAGGTGCTAGGCAGCAAGACAGTAAATCATTTCAAGCATGGCTGGGACAGAGTGAATGGTTTAGTGGTTACTCAGGTCAGTAGCAGTAAGGAGGGGGAGCAGGCATCAGACAGGGAAGGATAACACCTCATATGGACAATAGATCCTGGGACATACAGGGAAAAGACAAACTTCATGGACCTTTCATCTTTTTCTGCCTTTACTGTCTATTTTTCTGTGTTTCTATAACAGTTATACTAGCAATAAAACATGATAGGGAGAGCATAATGCCATATTTTTGCATGCCCTGGATGTATCGTGTGGTATGAGGCTGCAGAACATGTGCCTTCTACCACCCAGGATTTGTGTCAATCTAGCATAATGTACACCCTGGAATATAATATTGCACTTGTAAAATGGCTATTTTTCAAAACATAATATGTAAAAAAAAAGATTTACATAAAATATTGCTTAAGTTTTCCATCCACCTTCTGGAACTACATTGGTTTTATGGCTCTGATTTAGGATATTTGTCTTAATGTGTCTGCCATAGTTGTATTTGCTGTATTGTTTATAATGTTGTACATTCTTCCCACCTTCACCCCCCTTGAGATTCCTGATTACAACTGAAAGATGGAGAGAGACCTACACTATTCCAAATCACAAGTTTTTTTTTTATTTATATAAAACCGTGCATAATTGAGACTGGGGGGGGGTTGGGGTATTCAACCCTGCAGTGTGACTTAAAGTGAAAGCACGTCTATAAAATGGAGAAAAGAAAAATGTTGTCAGTTTGGGTTATAGCAGCATAATGTTACTTTTCTCCTGAATGGTAACCTTACTTTTGGTTTGGGGTAGGAGACTGACCTCCCAACAGTACTGAGAATGTTTAGTGCCTACTGTGGTTAGCAAGGGTAAAAACATGACTACCACATCATTTATTTAAAACAGTTTGTCCTCAAGGGAGATATAAGAGGAGGACAAATGCCAGGTGGAAGTGCAGTGGACAATATCAATAAATAAAAACAAATAATAAAAATTTAGTAATGCTACTGGTTTTAGCCAATAAAGTTACTAGATTTCCTTTTGCCATTTTACAAGATGATTTTACAGTGTTTTCATGATTTGTTTATGAATTAATTATTTTTTTTATTTATTTAACTTTGGTGACCAGGTAAGTACACTTGCACAAATGCCTTTTTCAGGCACGATGTGAGTGCAGTAGCACAGGCAAGGGAAGATATAGATAATACCTCAGATAAAACAATATTTACAGTATTAATTTACATTTAATTTACAAAGGTGTACAATATCAACCATAGTTTACTGTAAGGATTGTGTAAAGTAACTTACAGTAAGGTTCTATAAATACAAACAGAGTGGTGCAAGAGCTAGCTACCTAATGGGGGATAGACAGCAACAATGTTCAGGGTAAAGATGAGTGAATGGTAAAGGGGGATAATCAGAAAACAGCACTAGGTTAAGGATGGAAATGCAGGTGCACACAACAGAGGAAGAAAATAGGAGTAGTTGTAATGGATGGGGGGAGAGGTTAGTGAAAGCAATGGCATACAATAGAGGAGGAAACATAGAAATTTGTTGGCAGAAAAGGACCCCAAGGCCCATCCAGTCTGCCTGAGTTCCCCCCTTGAGGAAGACTTCCACCCTCCATTTCCTGCCTACTCACTGTTGCTTAGGCTCATGTAGGTATCCCAAGCTCTCTTAAATTTGTCCACTAAATCTGCCCCCACCACCTATCCATTCCAACAGCCTGTTCCATGGCCCCATGATCCTCTCAGTAAAGAACTTCCCCCTGATGTCACCTCTAAAATTACCCCTGTCCAGTTTGAATGCATGGATTAATGGGATTTCAGGAGCTTTGTGTAGGCGGGGAGGGGTCCTTATAAGAGGGGGTATTAAGTTCTATATAGAGGCAGCTCTGTAACTAAAGGAGCATTGACCTATACTGGTGCAAAACAGCAGGACAGCAATGTTGTTAAGAGGCTGAGTAGGAAGTGAGGAAATTAGCAAGAGAAACCTGCTTAGCAAGGTAAGGAGGGGCGCCTGTGTGCAGGGTTTTGCTGATAAGGTAGGCAAGGCTAAATTGGCTTTGAGATCTGGGGGTAGCCAATTTAAAGTATTTAGCATTGTACAGTGATGAGCATTACAGCTGCTACCAGAGACAAATCTGGCAATATTACAGTATAAGGTGTGCTTTTTTAGTAGTGCAGATTTACTGACTGCATCATTGCCGATTGAGCCATAGTTGAGTGGGGGGGGGGGTAGGTTTGCCTGAGAGACTTTAACACTTGTTTCAGGCATCAGGAATTGGTGTACTGTATAGAGAGGATCCAACATCTGGTGAAGAAGGGTGGTAGTGTGCTGGAGATGAGTTTTGAAAGAGAAAGAAGGGTCAAGGTGTATCCCTCGGTACTTAAAAGAGAGGATCTTTTCTAGGCAATTGCCATTTTCAGCATGGACACCGAACATTGGAGATAGCAAGTAAAGGTTTTGACTAGTCCCGAATAGCATAGATTTTGTTTTCAGGAGGTTTAGTACCATTTTCTCTAGTGTAAACCATGTGTGGTGCCTTGCAAAGCAGTTGCTGAGTGACAGGTTAATTGAAGTGATGCCACTGTGGGTGTAGAGGATGGCGTCATCAGTGTAAAGGAGTGCATGCACTGGTTTGCAGACTGTTGAGAGGTCAGTTATGAAAATTAAAAACAGTAATGGCCCTAGAATTGAACCTTTAGTGACTCTAATTGAGATGGTATTTACACCAGATAGGGTTTTACCTGTTTTGACCACTCATTTTTGATGACACAGGTAGTCTTCAAACCAAGTAGGAATAGGGGACCCAATGCCAAGTGTCAGTAGCCTGGATGTGAGTTCTTTGTGGTCAAAAAGGTCAAAGACCTCAGTCAGATCCAGAAACACAGCACCAATAACCTGACCCTCATCAACTGCTTGGTAAATGGCAGCAGTGAAAATGATTAGAGCAGTGTCTGTGCTGCATCCATTTTGAAAACAATGTTGCTCAGGACAGGTGAGGTCATATATCTTCAGGTATTCAACTAGCTGGCTCTGAACAATTCTTTTCTTGCAGTTTGGCCAGAGCAGAAAGAAATGATATGGGGTGGTCATTTTCAAGGGAGGTCTTTTTGCCCTTGTTTTGCAGAGGGATAACCATGAACATTTTCCAGAGGTCAGACACATTACTGGATGAGAAGGATAGGTTGAAGATTTTGGAAATATGAAGTGCTATTTGGGAGGTGGTGAGTTTTAGGAATTTAGGGATAAGTTCACGAGGTCCAGTGGATTTATCAGTTTTAAGGGTGAGAAGTAGCTTGCTTATTTCATAGCATGTGACCCCTTTAATGTAGAAAAGTGGCCACTTAAGATCATTTAGGAACTTATTGGGACTAGGATCATTGTGTCCAGTAGGTCTGTATTTGCACAGGTCACAGAAGAAGTCATTGAAAAGTGTAGCCATTTTTGAAGGGATAGTGCAGATACTGCCACTCATGTCAACAGACATTATTGGGGGATGGGCACGGGCATTTAGTAGGTAGTTGACTGACTGCCAAGACTTTTGGGTTGTTCAGGTTCAGAGACTGTTGGTATTTTAAGTACTGGCTTTTGGTTCTATGGATTAATTGCTTACGCGTGTTCCTTAGGTACCTATATGTGTTCAAGTCTGAGCTGAATTGATTTGAATTGGGTTTGTTGTTGCTGATCCTATTGTCACGGAACTGGCTACAGCATGGGTTGGAATTTTCAGGATACGGTGGAAGTGATTGAATCTACAAACACTAAGAATTTCAACCAAATCAGCTACATAGTTTTTTTAAGTTACACGTTTCACGTCAAGATAACAGTTTTAAAGATTTTTACAACATTTTCATGTAGTAAATTTAGTCAGTAGTTACTAACTTGTATTTACTAATCATTTGCAGAAATCAAACTGAAATGTTCAGGAGTTGGTGTGGCTGAAAAAAATCAGCAAGCCCTAAAATTGTGTTCATGATCCATCAAGCAGCTTTTAAATTACTGATTTCACAGCAAGATAACAGTTTTAAAAAAATTGACATTATCTCCATGTATTACAGTTGGTTCATAACCATAGGTTTTTTTTTTGGGCTGGTTTCCAATTGGTCTGCAATCCCTACCACCTTGCCCCATTCCATGGGACTTACCTGTCATCATCGGAGTGCTCCCTGGATTACTCCTCAGGGTGGAGCCTTTGTGGAGCCCCCTGCACTACTCCCCAGTGACACATGAAGATCTGGTGGTAGAGTGCCTTGGCTAGCTGCATGTGGCTGGGTTTGGGAGGTGAATGTCCTCCATGTCTCAGTCATGTTTTTTCTCATTTTTGTTGGAGGTGTGGTGTGCTATGATGTACAGATCCAATGAGCCAACATCTGGCACACCTACTGGAACCTGTCAGCCTTGGCTGTGACATTCCCAGCCTCTGTCTGGGATGGGTCAAGCAGTGAGTCCTATTCCACTCTCCCCCCTGAAGGTGAAGAGCAGTCCTTTGGATGCTCAATCCTCCTCAACCCAACCAGCTCTCTGACTCCCAGGCTCACATTTGAACCTGGATTGTTAGCATCGCAGGCAGAAATCCAACCACTGCACCAGCAGAACAGCAGGGTTGGTAACCATATTTATCAACAGAAGCACAAAGATGGCACACAGAATGTATTTACACACAAGAAATGTATTTATTGGGATGACAGCCGATGACCCCAATGCTTTGCCATCTATTACATGACAACATGAATCTCAAATAAGACATGCCATTTTCCCCTGCACTGGAAGATACTGGTAGTATATTGAAGGGATTCACTTGATAACAAGACCTTCTCTGGCTCAGAACTGATGTGGTATGTTTGTACACCTAAAATAACCATAATCTGGGGAGTCAAGCTGTGTCACATATTTTGAAAGTGAATGGCAGTGCCACAAATCTTCCAAAAGATTTTATTCTACAAGCATTACAACTTATTTCAATATAAATTACTTTTGCTTCAAATGAAAATATTATTTTTTGACATATGGCAATGCTATGGGCACAACTATGACACTGCCCTTTGCTAACATCTTAATCAGCAGGTGGGAGGAGCATTTTATACATGATCCAACATACAACAGTTTTTTTAGAATAATGTGATATACTGGGGTTGGTTTATCAATGAAAGATTGGTCATCTGGCAAGGTTTATCCGATGAAGCCACAAAATTATTTAAATTTCTAAACAAGAACAATGTAGATTTGGAATTTAAAAGTATGTGTGATCCCAGCAATATCACATTTCTGGATCTTTGTCTTACATCTGAGAGTGGCCAATGGATTCAAGCAAAGACCTACAGAAAGACACTTTTGTTAATACCCTTCTCAGAGCCAAAGGTACACATCCTGGCTGTAGTACTAGTTAATCCTCTGGTGAAATACTACATGAACGGTAGGAATGTCAAATTAATGATATTAAATGAATTGCTTAAACATGCATTCTGACAGGTAGGGCAAAATCTCTTCTAGCAGCAAGTCCAGCCCTCTGAGGTACCCACCACAACCATAACAGAGCTTTCAAAGCCTTTGATGGTGAATTATGGGTGCAACACTCTGGGACTGTTGCACTGCCAGGGGATGGGCATTGTGTGGGAGTGCATAGAATTTAAGTTTTTCTACAATTGCCCCATTTGCTGTTATACCCTCTATTGTCCCCTTGTATGTCTGTTTGTGTGCCTTTGTCTCTGTGAGGGGTTTTGAACATGCTGTATCATGGTACGGAGGAGACCAGATGGTGGAGGGAGCCAGTTTATGAAGTTGGCAATGCAGGGAGACCTGCAGAGTATTTGTCGCACCAAATTGCAGTCCGCAAAGCAAGTGCATAGTGGTATATTCTAAAAGCAGCACAGAAGCAAGACTATGTACATTGAGGAAAGAAAGGACCACCATCAGCATTGAGACTATTGTGCATGCATAACTCTCAGGGAAGTTAAATTTGTTAAAATAAAGCAGCTTTTCCTTTCTTGAGCAACTTCAGAGCAGCTTTCTTTTACCTGTTTCCCCGTTAGATTTTACTGGGCCTTTTACTTGATTTTATTCACCCCTGTACTATTTTATGTTCCTACAGATTGTGCTGATAATAAATGCTAACCTCATGGCATTTTAAGTATTTTAGATAACACAATGGCAGATGAAACGAATCACGATAATAGTAATTAAAGAAACCATGTTTTTCTTGGTAAAGTGAACACAAGTAAGCACTAAAGAGTAAAATCCCTATGGTAAATGAATTGTATATGATTCTGTGATTCCATTTCTTGTTAGATATTTTTTTTTGGCACTATGGCTGTCACATGACTGATAGGTTTAAGAGCACAGGTGCTGGTGTTCTTGCACATAGACACCATTATTCAGCAGAGCATGCAGCAACACGGCTGTACACCCGTAAGAGTGAATAAGTATTTACTTTAACAACATATTTTTTCTCTTAAACCTAACAACTCCAAAAGAAGTAAGTTATTTCATGTTTCCCTAATTTGTAATTTATAAATCTGACTGCCTTTGGGTTTAGAGGGAATATTTGCATGTTTAGGCAGTCTAGCTATTCACTAAGCTCCTGCTGTTACTCTGAAGCCAGTCCATTTTCTTTTTCTTTTGCAGGCTGAATTTTAGATTTTAAATGTTTCAAGCTGACAGCACTATTGTAATATATATATGCAAATATGGTAATCAACTCTAAGTTTCCCCTCCTTTTTTCTCAGGCCTAGTGCTACATCATATGCTGCTTTTCATAAAAAGGATTATCGCAAACAGGTGGAGGACCATATCCCTCTGTGTCAAGCTTACCAAGAACATGGATGAGAGGATTGGATACTGAAGCATAGGATTGAAAAAGAGACTTAAGCCTCAACCAGACAGCCTGATTTAACTGTTTTATACCTGACTGTGGAAGATCCTTTGTCTGGTGTTTTTAATATGTCTCCTTGAACTGTTTATATTGTTTTCTTCAGCCAAGATCCAGAAGCAAATGGCCTGATACCTTTTATTGGACTAACATAGATGTTACAAAAAGAAAACAATGTCTAAGCTTTTGGACCAACCAAGTTCTTCCTTGGAGACTTACGACAATTGTTCACAGACTCACATTCTATTAACACCCAGATCATACAGAAAAAAATAAGAAAAAATTCTCATTGGGCAAAAGTACCTATTTCAAAAAAAATTACAATTCTAAATGGAATTTAAAACTGTGATTTTTTGAAATAGGTACTTTCAACCAATGAAAATGTGTTCTTGTTTTTTTAAGTATGATCTAGGTGTTAATAGAATGTGACTCTTTGAACAATTGTCATACGTCTCCAAGGAAGGACTTGGTTGGTCTGAAAGCTTAGGTATTGTTTTATTTTTGTAACATCTATGTTGGACCAATAAAAGGTATCAAACCATTTGCTTCTGGATCTATTCTTACAAGGACCAATAAGGCAACTAATCTATTTCTGTATTTCTTCAGCCAAGAAATGTGGGGCTATACTTAAATACATTTCAAAACTGTTTTCAGGCTAGTTTCCACATATGGTTATCTCTAGGATTAAGTGCTAGATCTTTCTGGGGAGTGTGTGGCCCTTGCGGACTTGTAGTTCACCTGTAACTGATGCAACCAACGGATTTGTTTTCTTTGGCAGTTCAAAGCTGAGTTTTTTGTCTTCCCCTATCTTAGATTTAACTAGTTAGTGCTGTTGGCAGTTTCCTCAGCTGGCTTCTTTATTTGGTATTTGCTATACATTACTATTTATTGCACTCTTCCATTGGTAGAAGCAAGGCAAGGCAAATTTTATTTAAAAAGATGCCCATCTCAGAGGCTCTGAGCACCAAACAAATTAGAATCACATACAAATAACACCGATATAATTATATACAAAATAATGCCACAATATAAAACCCAATAATAAATATTCTACACTATAACTCACTATTATAAAATTTATAAATAAAAAGATCAGCAGTAGATGCAAAAAACTAAATAAATAACCACGGACAGAATTAAGCACAAACATCAGGCATCAAATAAAACTTATTAATTAAAGTCTGAAAAGGCCTGATTATACAGGAAGGCCTTGAGGTAGGCTTTGAAAACCTCAACAGAAGGGGCCTCTCATACAGCTGGGGGCAGTGATTCTAAATGCTCTATTACCTGCAGTTTTTAACCTCATCCTAGGAATCACAAAGAGGGAGCAGAGGGAGTGGACTGAAACAGTAGGTGTAAGAAGGTCCTTCAGGTAACCAGGGCCCAGGCTGTGTAGGACCTTCAAAGTGAATAACTCCATCTTAAAGAGGATCCTCCACCTGACTGGCAGCCAGTGCAGTTTTCACAGCACCAGGGTAATGTGACAGTATTTAGACTGCCCTGTCAACAACCTGGCAGCTACATTCTGCACCAGCTGCAGCTGGAGGAGGGTACCTCCAGAGACCACGAGATAGAGTGCATTACAGTAGTCAAGCCTAGATATCACAAAGGCATGAACCAAGGAGGGGAGGTCTGGGGGTGGAACTAGAGGCTTTATCCTGGTGATATTCCTCAGATGATAGAAAATGGTACAAACAACAGATGACACCTGAGACTCAAGCATCAGTCCGCTGTCAAGAATAAATCCTAGATCACACACCATAAAGGAGGCCTTCAATGGTACAGACCCAAGAAAAAACACTGTTTCTGCACCATAAGTCAACCTTTCATGCCCTCTGTTCGACTCCACCACCAATACCTCCATTTTATTGGGGTTCAGTCGCAACTAGCTGGAGGCCATACATTGATCTCAGCAAGGCAGGTGTTTAGCACTTCCACTGCATTGGATGTCCTGGGGCAAAGGAATGATACAGCTGGGTGTCATCAGCATAGCAATGAAAACCCAAACTGTACTTCCTAATGAACTCTCCCAGGGGCAGCATGTACATGGCAAGCAACATCGGTTACAAGACCAAACCCTGGGGTACTCCACATGACAGGAGGATAAGGGAGGAGGAAAAATTCCCCATCTCTACCTTTTGCTTCCTGTTGGTGAGAAAAGACTCAAACCAGCAGATGACAGGGACAGCGAGTCCACAAATTTCCTCAGGTGGTCAAGTAACACATGTTGGTCCATCATGTCAAATGCTGAGGAGAGATCAAGGAGAATGAGAATTGTCCCCTTCCCTTGATCTCTCACCCTAAGGAGGTCATTATGCACCCATACTAATGCAGTTTCTGTGCAATGCCTTGCACAAAACCCTGACTGGAGAGGCTCATATAGATCATGGTCCATGAGGTACTTCTCAAGCTGAAGTGGCACCACCTTCTCCACAATCTTACCCAAAAATAGAAGACTAGAGATGGGATGGTAATTTGCCTTGATGTCAGGGACAAAACAAATTTATCTTATGTGCAGCTTTTTATATTACCAAGTCCCTGGATATGTTTTAGACTTGTTGTATATTTGATCATTTCTCTCACAATTACTGTACACCTCTACTACCATGGGTCTTAATTGAAATGAGTAGAAAATCTGAAATGGTGCACAGGAACTCTAAGGCATTAAAAAAGAATAAAAATAACATTAATAACTTGAGTATAAAGAATGGCAAGAGAAAGACTTACATAAATAGGAAAAAGATAACTGACTTTATCAAATCCTCTAGATTTTATACATTGAAGGGAACAATTTCCCTTATAACATGTTCACCAAAAAAACCAATTGTAAGTACTCATCTACAGGGAATTGATAATTATTTACAGGAAAAAATTAGATCAGTATAATCACCAAAAGATGATGGTATGTCTCAGTTTCATAATCAATCAGCACCACCCAGCCTTCTGGACCCTGAAATTACACAGATGAGAGTTCATCTCCCCTAAAGAGTTTTTAATTGATCTAATATGTAGTGAACATAAATACCAAGTAGTTGTTCCATACTTTGCTTCCTTTAGTGACAATTCTGGTGAACATCTGTATTTTGAAGATTATAAAATGTTTTTAACACCATGGGCTTGATTTGCAAAGGCATTTGAAGGCCACATGCCCTGGGTGTGCTGAAAACATGTCACATGGGACTTGTGACATTCCCTTTCCAGCAATTAGGATTCTTGATCCTGTGTGCAGCAAGCCCAGAGTTAGACCAGCTTTTGCTGGTCTAACTTTGGGGAAATTTTTACAGGGTTTGCACTGTATATGTGGTGCAATCTGCTGTAAAGGGGGTAAAGTGTTGAAAAATGCACACAACCTAAGTGAATATGGTATGAGGTGTGACAATGGGTTCAGGGCAGCACATAATTTGATACAGGGTTCGAGAATCAAGCCCTATATCTTAAAAAGCCAAAACAGGATCCTTCCTCTAATAGTCCAGATATTCTGTTTATTTGGTCTGATCAGGAAAAAAATGTTTAAAAGAGTCTGCACAAAAGTAAGAGTATTGTGTTCATTGTCCACTGGAATTAGAGTCTAATTTAATAAAAGATTTACATGAAATTAAACTAGCCTTCCTTCAAAATATTTTTTTTTAATTGAAGGAATGCCTAACAGCCATTAATCAGCAAACATCAGACGTAATTAGAATTAAAAAGGATCATAAGTATAATGTGGAATTTGGCACTCAACAAATTATGTAAGATAGCTTTAATCTATAAAAAAATAAATACAGAAAGTGAAGTTAATAAGAATAACACTAATGAGATAACAAAGAATAGATTAAATCAATAAAGCAAACAACAGAAAAGATACAGAAAAAAGAGATAAGATAAATCAAACATTTAGCAACAGAGCTAAAAAGAGGGAAAAAACAGCTATGCACAATCAGAACAAAAATACACAACAGAATGAACATGAAAAGCAAATGAAAACTGTCAGCACTCAGACTATGGTTGTGCTTAACATTAAAGAAATAAATAAAAAGTACCAATCAACTACAAATAAACAGAAAATTAAAAGCCTGGAGGTTCTAAAAGTCTATACACAAGGGATGGAGTAAATATTGGAAAGCCTGAATCTAGAAAGAAGAATGTTAAGATTAATCAACTTTGTAAATGAAATACTGTTTTTTATCAAAGGATTTCCAACTACAAAAAGAGAAACTCCTGTGTTGCTCAAAATTGCTGTTTACAATTTACTTACTGTAGATATATTTTAAAGGATGGATTTAAGTGGGAGACATAACAGTATATTGATATAAGGTTAAACCAGTCAAGGGAAAAATCTGCTTAGTCCTTATATCAACTCACATATGACAACAATTTTTGGAAAACTGTTTGGTTCTAGCAGACAATGGTGTATGCCTGGATGACACAATAACTGAGGAACATATATATCCAACAATTATATGCAATAAACAGACAATGGTGAAGCAAAAGGAGGTCCTAAAAAGAAAACAAGCAAAACAACACTATAACATGGAATATATGGACAAGGGGGTGATAAGAGAGTCTTTTTTAAATGGTTCTGTAAACCAATAAGCTTATATAAGGGGAAAAAAGTGCAAGGGGCAAGAAGTAATAGTAATTGTGTTTGGATTTCACACTGAGGACAGTGTTTATGAAGAAGAAGTACAGACCCTGGTACTGTCATAACAAATAAGTACAGCATTCTATCCTTTAGGACAATGTTTCAGACTGACAGCCAGGGTACTGGATGAGACCAGTAAAGATTTCCTAGAGGTGCCCACCTGGTGCCATGGCTTGGAAGGATGGAAAGCATATCCTTAGGATTGCTGTGGCAGTAAGACGGGAGCATGAGCTAGATGTCATTGTCCATCTAGGGACAAATGACCTGGCAAGCAGTGAGGTTAAGGAAGTACAGGAACAGTTCATGGAGTTAGGTTGGGACCTTAGACAGGTGGCATGCTCTGAAACCTTTCAGAGGTGTTGCCTGTCAATGACAAGGGGGAGGACAGGGTACTCCACACACTTGAAGGACTGTTGTGGAGTGGATGGAGTTGCTTCATTGGGGACTGCAGATCCACTTGGAGCAATGGACACATAAACAGGAGCAATGGCCTGCATCTAATCGGGGGACCAGGATTATCAGCCAAAGGTTTAAATGTTTCATCAGCAAACATTTAAACTAGCTGGGGGAGCGAAGTAAAAATGATGAAGTAAACAGCCCCCCAACCCACAGAATGAAACAGGCAGTAGAGAGGAACTGAAGGTTGAGAAATTGCCAAAGATGCCTAAAACCAGAACAAGTAATATGGAAGAGACAAGGCAAAAAGGGAGTAAGGGCAGAAGGGGTAGGGAAGGAAGACATGGGATGAGGAGGGGAGCAAATGGGAAAGGAGGCAGTAGAAACTGGAAGGCCATGTGCACAAATGCCTGCAGCCTGGGAAATAAAATCCTGGACCTAGTGGCCTTGATGACAGAAGCGGATCTGGACATTGTCGCTGTTACCGAGACATGGTTGATAAGAACCATGATTGGGATATAAACATACCAGGTTACACTCTATTCAGGAGAGACAGGGTGGGCAAAAAAGGAGGGGAGGGGAAGTGGCAATCTATGTCAGAGAGGAAATTAAAGCAACTGAGGTACAGGGAATGTAAGATGGGATGAAGGCACTGTAGATCACCCTGGAGAAGGGAAATGGCACTGCCATTCACAACAGTGTGATCTACAGACCTCCTGCACAGGGAGAAGAGCTGGACAAGGTACTTGAAGAAGCCCTCCACAGAATGAAAGCAAAAAGGGAAGTGTTGGTGGTGGGAGACTTCAATCTGCCAGATGTTGACTGGCGCAACCATGCGACAGCCACAGCCAGAAGCAGAGACATCCTGCATGCCCTGCAGGGATCAGGCCTCAGACAGCTAGAGGTAGAGCCCACCCGAGAGGGAGTGATTTTGGTCCATGTACTAATCAATGGAGACAAAATTGCAGATGTAAAGCTGGGTAGTCACCTGGGATCAAGTGATCACAGTACAGTATGGTTCAATGTGAGAACAGGGGAGGGGAGCCAACCTACATGAAAGCAAGGGTCCTGGATTTCAGGTGGGCTGACTTTGCAAAAATGGAAGACTGTCTTAGAAAATCAGTGGCTGGGAAGAAGGAAGGAGGGGTAGAGGAACAGTGGGTAAATCTTAAGAGAGCTATAGCAAAGGCAACAAGCCTTTGAATAAGGTAAGTAAGCAAAACAAAGAAGAAGAAAAAACACTATGGTTCTCAAAGGAGGTGTCAGGGAAGGAAAGGGCCAGAAGGATGGCATTCAAGAGGTACAAGGAGACACAGAGGAGAGATGACAGGAAACTGTATCTGGAAAGGCAGAGGGAGGCAGCGAAAGCAGTCAGGAGTGCAAAGGAGCAAACAGAAGACAAAATAGCCCAGGAAATAGCAAAAGGGGATAAGAACTTTTTCAGGTACATTAGTGAAAGAAAAATAGACTAAGGGTGGGATTGTGAGACCAAAAAAGGAAGGAGGGGAGTGTGCAGAGGGGCACCGAGAAAAGCACAAATCCTGAACAAATATTTTTGTTCAGTACTTACATAAGAAAGGGAATGGGAGGGACCACAGTTAGGTGACAGAAGCAGCACTGGAAGGGAGGTGGACACCAGTCCATTTATGGAGGAAAGAGTCCAGAAGGAACTCGCAAATCTGAAAGTGGACAAAGCAATGGGGCCATATGGGATACATCGAAGAGTACTGAGAGATCTCAGGGAGGTGCTGCCAGCACCACTGACAGCCCTATTCAACAGATTGGTGGAAATGGGTATGGTGACAAAGGATTGGAAGAGGGTGAATGTGGTCCCTTTCCACAAAAGTGGGAGCAGGGAGAAGGCTGGCAAATATAGGCCAGTCAGCCTGACCTTGGTGGCGGGAAAACTAATGGAATCACTACTAAAAGAAGGGTTGGTGACATATCTTGAATCCAGCAGAGCACAGGATCTGAGGCAGCATGGATTCACAGCGGGAAGGTCTTGTCAAACTAATGATTGATTTCATTGACTGGGTGACTTTGGAAATTGATCAAGGAGGATCAGTGGACCTGACCTATCTGGATTTCACCAAGGTTTTCAACACTGTCCCACATAAGAGATTGATCAATGGCTGAGCAGCCTTGGAGTGGGTACCAGAGTGGTAAACTCAGTCAGAAATTGGCTGAAACTTAGGACACAGAGGGTGGTGGTGAATGGAGTTTAATCCAAGAAAAGGGGGCTAACCAGCAGGGTCCCACAGGGTTCAGTGCTGGGACCAGTCCTCTTTAATGTCTTCATAAGCGACACTGCAGAAGGGCTAGAAGGGAAGGTATGTCTCTTTGCAGATGACACAAAGATCTGCTATAGGGTTGACACCCCAGGAGGAGTGAAAAAATGAGAAGTGACCTAAAGAAGCTTAAGGAGTGGTCAAGGGAGTAGCAGCTACGATTCAATACAAAGAAAGGCCAGATCATGCACTTGAGTCACAGAAATGCAGGGGGAGGAGTACATGATGGGGAGAGGGGAGGTATTGATGGTCACCAAACAGGAAGGGGACCTGGGAGTAATCATATCTGATGACCTAAAGATTACCAAACAATGTGAGAAGGCTGTGAGGAAAGCCAATGGAATGTTGGGGTGCATAGGGAGTGGTATCTCCAGCAGAAGGAAGGAGGTGGAGATGCCACTGCACAGAACATTGGTGAGACCTCATCTGAAGTACTGTGTCCAGTTCTGGAGGCCACATCTATGGAAGGACATTGACAGAGTGGAAGTGGTGTGGAGAAGGGCAAGAGAAATGATGAAAGGGCTGCACAGGAAGTCATATAAGGAGAGACTAAAAGACCTCAATATGTAGTCACTGGAAGGGAGGAGAGAGAGGGGGACATGATAGAGAACATCAAAGATCTCAGGGGAATTAATAAGGTGCAGGAGGGTAGCATCTTTCAGAAAAGAAGATGCTCAAGAACAAGGGTCCATAATATGAAAAAATAGGGGGTAAACTCAGGAGGGTATCCCGTCAAAAGGATGACTGAAAGTGGGCAACTTGAATATGAGTGACTCACTTTCAGCTCTTGCCATGTGGGCTACCCTGCTAGGCTAGCAATGGTTGTAGCCAGATACCTACAAGTATAGCAATGGGAAGAGCAGGGTGACAGGAAGAGGGAAGAGGACAAAGAGGGAGGGAGGGTATGTAAGGGTAGTGCGGTGTGAGGCTGCCGAGCTGATGCCTTGGTGTAGTGGTGAGGGTGGCTGACTACAGTGGGGAGGGATTCAATTTTTTTTTCATTCTGTACTTTGATTTTGTCATTTCTGGAGTTTCACCACCTCCCTGAGATTCACCCCTCCTGGAGTTAGTAATCTATAATTAGGGGTGTGTGTGGGGCCTGCAGAGCAACATTTTCTTGTCACCTGTTTTTCTTCGCTGTGAGAGTACATAACCTTTTTTTTTGAGTGATGTACACTCGCTGTAATGGTGATCGCTATTACGCAATCACCGTTATGACATAGAACCACTCAAGAGTAATGTGAGGAAGTATTTTTCCATAGAAATGGTGGTTGATGCATGGAACAGCCTCCTTGTGGAGGCTGTAGCAGCAAACACAGTGGAGGAATTCAAGAATGCATGAGAGAGATGTAAGGGAACACTAGTGATAGGAAAGAGAAGGTAAGCCGTGAATCAATTAGGATCTCTGGTAAATGAAACAGGTAGGGAAAATGGGCAGACTAGGTAGGCCAAGTGGTTCTTATCTGCCATCAAATTCTATGTTTCTAGATATAGGAAAGAATCTGTCTGATCATCTTCTCTTGATAGTTTTCTGATATATATCAGATATTAAAAGTAAATTATCAGATAAAGATTGGATGTCTGAAATAAGTAAATACCAGACAATCTTACTCCAGGAAACATGGGTAGGGGAGAAGTACAGTATGACGTTAATATATATAAATAAGTAAAATATGAGATTAAAAGAGTAAAGGTCTCTACTACCATGGGCCGTAATAAGGGAGGACTAATCACTCTGGTTTCATCCAAACTCTGTATGAAGGGAGATCCTTTTATTATAGAAAGGGGACTTTATTTGTCAATTGTCATTACTTTATCTCTCTCTCTGTGCTCAGCCTACTCATTTACCTTATCCTTTCTCTCTCAGGCTGATATATTTGCAGGATGCCCCACATTTCTCCCTCAACACAGGAATGGATGCTTGCAAGCAGTACAGCAAGCTGAAGGTATAAGGAGCCCTCTCATCACTGTTCTTTCATTTGGGTCGGCAGAGCTAATGAGATAGTTTTTCTGTTACTGCATTTATGGCTGCTTTATAACTGTTTCTGGATGTCTGTTCCTGTTACCTTAATTCAAATTAGGACAATTATGTTTTGCTGCAGTTAGTTCTCAGCAGTCATAGAAATAAATTGCACTGTGCTAGTCACAGCCATTTCTGCTATTCTAGGGCATATTTACTGTGATTTCGGTCAGAGTTTCTACTGCTTCAGTCAATTCGGATCTCAGTCATTGCACTTGTCTGCGCATGCACAGTTCACACTGCCTTCCTACACCAATCCCTTTGTTTTGTCTCCCTGCCTGACCCCTTCCCTCTCTTTGCTCAGTCTCCTCATTTACCTTAGCCTTTCTCCCTCAAGCTACTATATTTACAGGATGCTCCCATCCCTCCCTCAACACAGGAACAGATGCTAACAAGCAGCACAGCAAGCCGAAGGTATAAAGAGCCCTCTCTTCACTGTTCTTTCATTTGAGACAGCAGAGCTGTGCTGTGCCTGTGTTGCCCCATCGCTGATCATGTGATGACTGCCCCATCCTGGGTGGACACTTCTCTTATAGTTAGCCCTGGTCACATGACCTGCTCCCCCTTGGGACCATCTCCCCACTTTTCCTGTTATTTTTTAATGCTGCTTCACCACTAGGAGTCACTGTTCACACACTAGGCACTCTGCATCCTTAGCATAATGTGCAAGAATAAAGGGGCACAATTTGAAGATAGAGGGCGGATGGCTAAAGGGCAACGTGAGGAAGTATTTTTTTCATGGAGTGGGTGGTGGATGCATGGATCAGCCTTCCTGAGGAGGTCGTGGGGTCAAAAAAAGTGTGGGAATTCAAGAATGCATGGGACAGACATAAGGCAATTCTGGTGAGGGGTAGGAAGAAGTAGGTTGTTGGTTAACCAGGATCTGCAACTTATCCAACAGGTAGGGAAATGGGCAGACTGGGTGGGCCAAGCAGTCCTTGTCTGCCATCAAAGTCTATGTTTCTATGAGTCTAAAAATCATCTGGAGGTACTTCTGACAAACATCCTTAATTTCTCTGATCAATGCTCTACTGCAACTAAAAAGACTTATGAAATTTTAGTATCAATTAAAAGGAATAGCAGCAGCGGGGAAAGGGATGTGATTCTGCCTCTTTAAATGTCTTTGGTGAAACCTCATCTGGAGTACAGTGTCCAATTTTGAAATCCTTACCAGAAAAGGGACATTAGAAGACTTGAGGGGGTTCAGAGGTGAGCAGCTAAGCTGGTGACGGGAGATAAGAACAAGGTATATGAGGAGAGACTCTGTGACCTGGAGTTATTCACACTTTAATATCGAAGACACAGGGGATGGAGAGAGGATCTCAGATTTAGAAGTGGGTAGCCATCTGTGAACAAGCGCCCACCAAACAGTGTGGTTCACAATAAACACAGCTGTAGAGTCAAGCCATACAAAAGCAAGGGTGTTGTACTTTAGGAGGGCTGACTGGCAAAATGGGAGAGTGCCTCAGAAAAGCACTAGCAAACAGACAAGAAGGAGGGGTGGAAGAACAATGTGGAAAAATCAGAACTGCCATCACAGAGGCAACATGCCTTTGTGTAAAGCAAATCAACAAAACAAAATGAAGGAAAAAAAACACTGTGGTTTTCAAAACAGGTGGCAGGGAAGGTTTAGGAGAAAAGGATAGCATTCAGGAAATATAAGGAAACATAGAAGAAGCAGGACAGAGAACTATATCAGTTAAAGCAGAAGGAGGCTTGGAAGGCAGTCAGAATAGCAAAGGCCCAAACTGAGGAGAAGATAGCCAACTCTGTTGAGAAGGGGGATAACACCTTTTATAGGTACATTAGGGAGTGAAGAAAGACCAAGGGAAGGATACTGAGGCTTAATAAAGGGGAGGGAATGTGGACAGAGGATGATAGTGAAAAAGCAGGGATAATGAACAAACACTTTTGCTCAGTATTCACAAAAGAAGAGGAGGGGGAGGTGCCTAAACCAAACAATAGAAACACTGTGGATAGGGAGGTCAATACCAGTCCATTCACAGAAGAAAGGGTTCTAAAAGAACTCTTAAAACTTAAGGTGGACAAAGCAAGGGGGCCTGACTGGATTTATCCCAGAATTCTAAAACAACTAAGGGGAGAACTAGTGACACCACTGACTACCCTCTTCAACAAATCTTGGGAGGATGGGGTGGTACCTGAGGACTGGAGGAGGGCAGATGTGATTCCACTTCACCAAAGTGGAAGCAAGGCAGAGGCAGTAAACTACAGACCTATTTGTTTGACCTCAGTAGTAGGGAAAATGATGGAATCACTTCTGAAGGAAAGAATTGTTGAGTACCTAGAGGCCAGCAGGGCACAGGTCCCAAGGCAGCATGGATTCACAGTGGGAAGGTCATGCCGGACGAATCTAATAGATTTCTTTAACTGGGCAACCAAATTAGTAGACTAGGGAGGGGCTGTGGATGTGGCCTACCTAGACTTTAGCAAGGCATTTGACACAGCCCCACAAAAAAAATTAATAAACAAGTTAGCCAGCCTTGGAGTGGGTCCAAGATGGTAGCCTGGGAAAACAATTGGCTGGACAACAGGTGCAGAGTGTAATAGCAAACAGAGTCCACTCTGAAGAAAGGGGGGCTACTAGCGGGGTACTGCATGGTTCAGTACTTGGACCAGTCCTCTTTAATGTCTTTACAAGTGACATTGCAGAGGGACTGGAAGGAAATGTATATCTCTTTGCAGACAACACAAAGATCTGCATCAGGGTTGATACACAAGGTGAGTTGGAAAGGATGAGAAGGGACTTGGCAAGGTTGGAGGAATGGTTAAATGTGTGGCAGCTCAGATTCAATACAAAGAAGTGCCAGGTAATGCACCTGGAAAAAAAAAGCCCAGGGGAAGAATACACAATGAGGGATGAGATACCAACAACAACAAAAATGGAAAGGGACCTGAGGGTAGTCATATCAGACAACCTAAAGGTGGGCAATCAATGTGATAAGGCAGTAAGGAGTGCTGGGGGGATAATGTGATGCATAGGGAGAGGCATCACCAGTAGAAAACAAGAAGTTGTTATCCCTCTGTACAGACAGTTGGTGAGCATCGTCTGGAGTACTGTGTGCAGTTCTGGAGACCCCATCTCTACAAGGACATAGGATGGAGGCTGTTCAGAGGAGGGCAACTAAAATGATGCAGGATCTGCACCAGAAGCCATACAAAGAGTGAATAAAGGAGCTTAATATGTATACCCTCGAGGAAAGGAGGGACCGGGGTGGGGGAGCATGATAAAAGTTTTCAAGTACCTCAAGGGAATCAACAAAGTCCAAGAGGGTAGCATCTTTCAGAAAAAGAGATGTGCAAGAACAAGGGGGCAAAATGTAAAGATAGAAGGGGGACAGCTCAGAGGTAATGTGAGGAAGTATTTTCACTGAGAGGGCTTTGTATGGAACTGCCTTCCTGAGGAGTTTGTGGAGTCAAAAACAGTGGGAGAATTCAAAAATACATGGGACAGACATAAGGCAATTCTAGTGGGGGGTAGGAAGAAGTAGGTTGTTGGGTAACTAGGATCTGTAGCATATCCATTAGGTGGGGAAATGGGCAGACTAGGTGGGGCAAGTGGTCTTTATCTGCTGTCAAATTCTATGTTTCTATGTGTACAGGGCATACACAGATCAGGACATATGGGAATGTGCAGGATTAAGTTTATGACCTGATAATAGAAAAACAAGGGGACATAATATGCAGTTAAAAGGTGACCATTACAGAAAAAAATAAAGGGGAACATGGTTTTGCCACAAGGTGGTCACACAATGGAACTCCTTGCTAGAGTATGTTGTGATTATTGAAACAATGGATCAATTTAAGTCAGCATTGGATGACTATTACATAAATCGCTGTTACATATAAGATGTTTAGGAAATGGTGCCAATCATAATAAGGCTAACATTATTTGACCTCGGTAACTTCTTATGAATGTTATGGATTATGCTCAATTCCAGCAGTTGGAGTCTACTTGAATCTTTGGTCACCTTTCTGGAGCCATGTGAGGCTGCCACACATGATGTCAGTGCAGACCACTCAACTCTGAATCAAATTCTTCTTCAAATAAGATTTCTTCACATTTTCCTTGAGGACCTAAAGAAAGAATTTTGGTCATAAGAAGACACTACTTCTGTTACTTATTTATTTAGTTTTTGTTGACTGGGTAAGTGCACTATTTTCAGGCACGACCCAGCGGAGGGGGATACAGATGAATATTAACTGACCTTGAACCAGATTAAGCTGCTGGTGGTATTTTTAGTGTAAGGGGGGAAATTTGGTCAGGACACTGGGGAAATTCCCCCTACTCATTGGTAGGGGGTGCAGTCTCAGAGGTGTGTGTGTTCAGTAGCTGTGAAGCTGGAGTTGGAGGAAGGTGGATGTGGCAAGGCCACCTCGGCGGGCATGAACAGTGACGATAGCGGGGAGTGGTTGATAAATTTTCCAGGACTCCTCCTGGAAATGGATTCCACAGAAAAAGATGATGAAAGTGAGCAGAGTCTCAAAAAAGCATTAAAAGACAAAATTCAGTCCACTCAGAAGGATTACAATCAGACTACAAAGCGTTTGCAGGTAGAAAAAGAAATGGAAGTGATTACACGGTCTCTCACCTTCACTGGAGATGTCTGCTGCTAAGGTTTTCTTGGCTACAAAATGGGGAAATGTACCATCCACTTCTATAGCTGTGAGTGCAGAGAATGGACAGAACCATCTATAAAAATTTGTAGGATGTCAGGAGAGGACAGCTGGTCAGCAGACGAGGCCATAACATAGGACGGCTGGAAGTGCCTAGAGGATGGGACCTGGGCAGTAGATGAGGACTACAAGCAGGGGACCAGAGAACCTCTAGTTCTTACATCACACATGGAGACAACAGCTGATGAATCGATGCCACAAAATGGCAACAAATACCCGGAGAATGTGACAGCAGTAAGTGAACATCCTGAGCCAAAGTCTGATACAGGTCCCGCTTCATATGCTCCCTTTCTAAACCCTGCTGTGGTAGGACCTGATTGTCACAGTGCAGTGGGAGAGGAAGGGAATCCAAGCAATCTATCTGATGTGGGTTCTAACAACAGTACTAATGGTACAAAAAAAAAACTTATGCTGAATTATTTCATAAACCAGTTGAAATGGCAAAAAGACAAAATGCCATTAGATTACATTATTTAGGAGGCATGGAAGAACTGCCTGGTCATTTTTTTTGTGCCATATTCTCTTAAAACACACTCTAGGTTTCTGCCCATATGAGGTTTATGCCTTAATCCATGCCCCGAGAGAACACATATTTGACAATAGCTTCAGAACTCCTGCTATGTTGGAAAGGTTTTGTATACAATATTCTATTTTAAAAACTAACCCTTTTTGGGTCCATTTTCAGGTGATACCCCTTACAAAACAATCTTTTAGAGTCATCACTATTCTTTTTCATAATGAGGGAGTAAACATTACAGATATTATGCAATGGTTAGAGAAAAAATGTGATGTTCAAGGGGCCCCAGAACCTATTTTTGATTCCGAAGGGTTTTGGACTGGGGGGTGGTGCCTCAAAGTAAAATTGTTCCAAATAGAAAATGATTGTCAACATCTCCCAAATTTGTTTTTTTTTGGGGGGGGACGGGACAAGGGCTTCATATTTCATTCAGGTCAGCCCAGACACTGCCATAAATGTGGCTCCTTAACACATATAAGCACGACTTGTGAAAAAATACAGTGTTTTCATTGTCAGTAACTGGGACATGCTGGTATGGATTGTGACAACACTCCAAACTGTAATTTATGGAAGAACCAAGCTACACTTTTACTGAATGCCCACTGGTATCTCATAACACTGATGATGCAGACTTTGCTATGCAAGACTTTTATATAAATGCTGTTAGATCAGGAAGAGGGCCTTATTGACCCCAGACCTCCTAGAAGGCCTTGAAAAGAAATTACAGTCGATGGTCCAGTTGGTCAGTTCATAGTTCATGAGGCACTAGGGTCTGACTTACCCAGCAGACAATTGCCAGTGGTAACAGAAGAAATGTATGGAGAAGCACAGCATGGAGCTGGTATCTCTCAACCCATGGACCTTGCTCAAGCTGAAGGTGCTATGGCACTGCCATCCCCCTTCCATAAACATTTTGCACTAGAGTCATACCATTTTAGGTGAACCCTCAAGAGATTGAGGGGTGTTAGTGAAACCCAATCAACCTAGTCTTCTCACCAATAAATTTGATCGTCTACTGGTAGGAGAAGGTATGGATGACCTGGACTCTGATACTGCATCATGATCCTCTTCACAAAGGGATCCAGCTTCAGATGTGGACCAGGGTTCTAAGTCTGTTGGTACAGTGAAACCAAAACAAAAACAACAAGGCAGTAAACTGGGAGTACGGAAGAGTGCCCGAAAAAAACAGTTGCCCACATGATTTATGAATGTGATGCTTCCTTATGGCCTCTGAATTACACATAGTGACTTTTAATGTTAATAGCATTAGTTCAGAAAGGAAGAGGTTGGCAACATTTGATTTTTTTACAGGTTCTGAGATTGAGGTGGTTTTCTTCCAGGATACCAGATTATATTCCTCAGACGATTTTGAAAAAGCATCAAATGCATGGATCCGTGGGGCCTGTTATTGGTCAGGGGGTTGGGGTGAGGTTGTATGTTCTGAAGTTGGGATTTGTTTCTTAACTTTTGATATTATGGTAACAAATGTGGTTGACACTGAACCAGGTAGAGCTCTCTTGCTGGATGCCACAATTCAAAATTCAGATTTTAGATTGAGTAATGTATATGGGCCACTGGTAAAAACTGAGCGAATAACTTTACTGCAGAAAGTACAGCCATACTTATTTACAAGAAAGAATGTGTTGTTTGGTGGTGATTTCAACATAAATAGATCTCTGCAGGATAGGGGGTGACAGGCAAAAAATTATATTGTGACACACATTTTCTAAATGATTTATTAAAACTAACTAGCTTAAGGGATGGGTTTGAAGATTTAGGGCCTAAAGCACCCTATACATATTTTCAGGTACCCGTAAGTCACAAATTGATTACTGTTTTTTGACTAACTGTACCCATGGCCACTTCTGATCATGTGATGTCGCAGATCACTCTGTTGGATTTTCATGCAACCTCAAAAGGGCCTGGATACTGGAAGCTAAATTTTTCTTTAGTTGAAATTCCTGAAGTTTGGAAAGGTTTTGTTTCCTTATTATTGGCATGAAAATCTGCTCTTTTTTTATATGAGTCTCCATAATTATGGTGGGAAGACATAAAATTTGACATAAGGCTGTATTTCCAAAATATTGGAAGGATTCTAAGATGGGAAAAACAAACGGCATACCAAACCTTATGAGCAGAATTATAACAATTGTACTCTAAATTAAATAAAAGTGAATTTGTATGACAGAAGTTATACAAGAATTAAAAAACAAACTATTACAAACTCAATATGATAGGCATAAAACACTGGAAACTGAACAAAGGTTTGGAATCTCTGGGACCCAAAGGGCTAGCAACCCCTTTGAGACTTGTGCACTGTAATGCTCAAAAAAAGAAATGAAATCACTAGAAACAACAACAGGGGATCTAGCAATAACCCAAAAGGAAATAGTACAATAATTGGATAAATATCTGCAATAACTTTTTAGGGCAGATGCTAAAGTTTTGGATGACAAATTGGAGGAGTGGTTGAGTTCTTGTGATCTTCCACTCATTCCTGACTATTTAAAATATTTTCTTGATACCCCAATAATGGTGCAAGAATTAGATATAATACTGAAGGATTATCAAAAAACAAAACCCCAGGGTATGATGACATCACAAATGAGCTATATCCTTTAATAAACAACATATTGAGTGTAGAATTATTGCACCATTTTAATAATATTTTGGATACTGGTTTTGTTCTGCCAAGCTTCAATCAAGGGCTGGTAATCTTTTTTACATAAAAAAGAACCTTAAGAAGGTCTCCAAACTGGAGACCAATTACATTGCTTAACTCAGACAGTGAGATTCTGTCTAAAATATTAGGTAATAGGTTATCAATGGTACTGTGTTCTATAGTTAGTCCTTTTCAGTTTTGTTCTGTTCCGGGAAAAAGATTACAGATGATTTAATTTTAATTAGAGAGGTGATGGAAAGCACTAGGTCAGGAGAGGTACAAGGATTTTTGCTGAGTCTTGATCAGCAGAAAGCCTTTGATAGGGTCTGTCACCGATATATATGGAAAGGTTTAACAACATTTGGGTTTCCAAAGGCATTTATTAAGTGGATTCAACACTATTGTAATACTGCAGAAGTGGCTCCATATGTTAATGGATTGGTTGGGAAGTTCTGTAAACACACAAGGGGAGTAAAACAAAGATGTACCCTTAGCCCCCTTCTGTACATTTTGACATTGGAACCACTGTTGGTGAAAATTAATACTGAGACAAAGATTAGAGGCCTCTCCCTTCATAGTGATATGACAGAACTTAGGATAATTGCATATGCTGATGACATTTGTACTTTTCTAGCAGATCTGCAGTCCAGCAAAGCTACTGATGCAGTGATGATAGCTTTTATGGAGTGTACAGGAGCAAGGAGCAATCGTCATAAAAGTAAGTGCCTTTTTCTTTGGGGGGGAGCATGCACAAACACAGATATCATGGGTATACCACTGATACAAGGAGAGGTGCATATTTTAGGGATTTATTTTGTTATAGAAAAGGTAGAAGAATTTAATTGAAATAAAACCATTAAAGAAGCACAACTCCAGGTGACCATCTGGAATAAATTGCGGATGTCAAAACTGAAATGGGTATATATGATCAAAATCTGGAATAAATCACGGATGTCAAAACTGAAATGGGTATATATGATCAAAACATTTTGATTGGATGCTTTTTACGTTTAGCAGCAATATACCCACTTCCTAAGCATTTAGACATGTTATTATTAAGCTTTTTTTGGAGCAGTTTGGGGTAATCAGTTAAATCTGATAAAAAGGGGTATTCTATACCTTTGAAAAGAACAAGGGGGATTACAAATGATTAACCCCATTTCATTCTTATTTTCCATTTCTGTGTATAGCAATACAAGACTGCTGCTCTGTAACATTTCTTGTATTTGGTCTCCCTGGGTTCTGGACTCCATTTCACATTGGCTGGATGATTGGAAGCTGGATGCCTCTATCTCCAGACAAAAACATATACAAGGACTCCCTCAATACTTTTATGAGTGCTTCAGGAAATGAAAACTGTGGAAGGTCACAAAAATTATGATTCATTCCACAAGAAAGGAATTCTATCATTCTATTCAACAAATATACTTTCTTCAGTTTTCTCATTACACTGATAAAGTTTATCAGGACCTAGTATTCATCATATAAATGTTAATTCATTCAAATATGCCCCCTTTTATGTGGGACTTCACATGGTTGGGACTACATGGTAAACTCAATGTAAAAGGGAATTTGTCCCATAAAAAGACAGAAGAAAGCGCATGTCCTCAGATTATTATCTGCCAGGCTGCAATAGCATCAATAGACCATTTATTTTTTACCTGCCCATACATTACGCATCTGGGACTTATGGAAAAGGTATTGGAATAATTCACCATTCATTGGAATCACTTCAGACATATTATTGCTTGGAATATTTCCACAGCACTGGAAAAATTATGACATGAACACATTACATGGGATATTGGGGTGTGTTAAATATAATATATGGCAAGCCCATTGTAGATGGTCATTGCAACAATTTTTCATAACACAAGAACAGTTGTTGCAGATGATTAAAACTACAGTCTTGAGGATTCAATGTAGGGATAGGATGCATTTATCGATTTCACTATATGATAAGAAGTGGAAATTACTACATTGGCTGGAAACAGGATGAGTTGACCTGTTAGATAGGACTAAGTAAAGGAATGGTGATCCCTATTTTTATAGGCATTACTTTCGACTTGTATAACTTGGAGTGAATTCACCCTGTATTTTGTATAATCTCAAATTTACTTTGTGTGCTGATAATAATTTTAAATAGGTGATGTGAAAAGAGAGAAGGGAATTAGTTTCAGCGTGTAATCTTTATTTCAAGTTTGCAGTATGAAGGAATAGTCTTCTGTGTTTATAATTTATCCCTCTGTATCATTTTGTATGAAGAAATATGGACTTAATTGTATGGTTTAATTTGAGTTATGAAAAAATTCCCCTACTCTTTTAGTGGGGTGTTCACAGTCTATGTCTAATGTATGATTTCCCCTTTGGGCACCAAATTATTATTCTGTAGTAATGTATGACTAGAATACTTGTTTTCTTTTGTTTACATTTTCTGTTTTTTGGATTTTAAAGTATTTGTGTGAAGTAACACAGTTTGTAACGATTTGTTTGTTGAAGTTATAAAAAATTCCCCTACTCTGAACAGTAGGGGGAACCCTTGTCCTTTGAAGGATAGCCACTTCTCCTGTAACTTTGGCAGGGATGGACGTGGAAGGAGCAGGGGAGTGAGCCTCCTCCCCTGTCTTTTTTTCAAAAGAATTTCATGATGCCAGTGGATCCCTTGATACTGGTAAAGATGAAGAGGAATGGATGGATACCACGATTAAACCTACTGAAGCTATGGATATCCCTTTTGGAAATGAAGGAACCACTACAGATGCACAGGTTACTTTATCTGCAGATGTATCTAAAGTTGAAACCCCATAGGTACTCCTTGAGGAAGAGAAGCAGAAGTTGAGACAAAAGTGGCAAGAACTGACAGCTGCTATAAATATTTTAAAAACAGATGCACCACATACTGTTCCGATGCTTGGAGAAAAACAATAGTTGCAGCCAAAAATAAAATCAACAGAAAACACTCCAGAGGCAGAAGGTAAAATAAAATTTCAATCTGTGAACAATGATCAGACTAATGTAACTATTTTTACCTTTCTGGATCATAGTAGCCAAAAGCCCAGGATGTCTTGCACAACTTCTCAAAACACTAGTGCATTTCCAGGGTCTTGCATACAGCCAGGTACCACAAGCCTTAGTAACAAGGCTTTCCGGAATACTGCTAGCAACAAAATACACACTACTGTACAGTAGTAGCCACAGACACTGCCAGCTATTTCCCGAAATTTCTCTGATATTTCCAGATATATCTAATGCTTTCTACATTTCTACAGTAGGGGCAGCAGAGAGAAACTCTTTAGAAATTTTGTGAAATATCTGGAAATAGCTGGCAATGTCTTTGGCTACTACTGTAGATGCCACAGTACATAGTAATGATAGCGTGATTAGTAATATAAACCACACCGGCTGGTACACCAACATTTTTGATGCTCAGAAAGCCGACACCCAGTCCCAGCAAGACACTGCTGACACACTCCTGGGTAAAAAGCTAGAGAATAAGCGAATAGCATTACTAAATTCAATAAGGAACATTGATATTGTGTGAAAATGCTTTAAATGAAATTTATGAATATGAAATAAGTCATAACCCCATGACAACAGTTAACATGTGGTGGACAGGCCTCTCCTTTTTTATAAAATATAAATGAATGCAGTTTACAAGAAAACCCTAGAATGGTATGAAAGAAAATATCCTTATACATTATGCATACAATTTTAAAGATTATGAGATTATCATGTATTTCTCATATGATTTATGATTTTCCTTTGTTTTGTATGTTTGACTATGTGTTTTCAATAAATATTTCCCTACTCTTGGAAAGGGGGTGCTGTCGGCCCATTCAAAAATGGAGGTCCCTGATGCAGCAGAGGAGGTGGAGGTGCTGCCGGCTGTGGAGTTGTTCTCCCTCCCAGTCGATGCCTGCCAGGAGAACACAGTTCTGAACATTTCTTTGGATATTGTAATGGCTTACGATGGTTCTGGAGGTGTTGGTACACACTCTACTGGAGTTCGACTGAGTAAAGTACATGACAATACACTTACTTGTGCAAATGCTTCTACATTGATAGAAATGGGTGTAGAGGATGCTGAGTCAGCATCTGACGAATTTCAGATGGCTACTGATGAACTGGATATGGATTACCCACAACATGCAATGGCCAGTAATGCAGAGGCTAAACCCAGGGGATCAGAGAAACGTCTATGCTCTAGACAACAGCTGGAACATGCATCAAAGGAGGCATAGCAGATGTGCTGGATGGGGAAAGTGACTAAAAAAGTACTATCATTGCTATGAATAGATGGCAAACCACAAGAGAGCATCTAAAGAAAGCATTTTTTGTTAATTTTCCAGAAGTGCACAATGACGAGTGAACACAGGAGTGGGCCCTACAACAGGCCGAGTGGTGGCAGGACGCAACCAGTAAGTGGATCATTGACCTGACTTTTGATTTATCCCAAGGACAGCTTACAAGTCAGGCAATGCATCAGGGCAGTAATTCAAATAAACACTGAGGCCCAGATATTCAAAAGGGTTGCGCCCAAGTGCGATATTCAAAAGGGGAAAGTGCACGGCACAAATCCCGATGCACCAGAGTGCATCAGTAATGTATGCGGGCACAAGAAGGGGGGGCGTGCCCATGCATGACCAGCACAGCCCGATATTCAGCCCGGGATGTGCAGAGCCATGCATGAGCAACCCCTACCCACGCCAGCACAAAGTTAAGCCAAAAAAAAAAGGAGCAACTGATGGCCAACCACAGGTGAGCTGCCGCATTGCAGGGCACAACACGGCAGCTGCCACCTGTGGGTGGCCACCAGAGCTCCAGCTGCACCAGGCGCCCCCCCCATGCCCGATCGTGGGCATCCATGTAAAATCAGAATTCGTCCTATATCCCTGGTTGTCCAGTGGACCGCTATGTGCCTGATAGTGGGCATCTGTGTAAAAATAGAGAAAACCTTCCTATATCCCTGGTGGTCCAGTGGACCGCCTTCTGCCTGATCGCGGGAATCTGTATTACTAAAATACCCTGTCCAATATCCCTGGTGGTCCAGTGGACCCTTTCTGCCCAATCGTGGGCATCTGTATTACTAAAATACCCCGTCCAATATCCCTGGTGGTCTAGTGGTACCCCCCTTCCCACCTGCCCACTGAGACCCACCACCACGCTCTCCCCCTGGTCAGCCGACGGGATGCAGCACCCCACCCGCCTGCTGCCCCACCACCCGCTGACTGACAACTTGGTAGAGCTGCATGCCCATTGGTTCATAGCATAAGCCAATGAGTGTGCAGCCCATACCGTACTACACATTCCAGATATAGCGCATCTCCATGCTCCACTCTGGCCACTTGCGCTAGTGCAGTGCCACTGCACCATGCACACTGGGAGTGGCCAGGGTGTGATATTCAAAGATGCTGAGCCATGGCACAGCTCCTTTGAATATCGCTTAGTCCACAAACCTGCCCAGCAAAGTTGAGCTGTGCCCAAGCTTGTGCCACAGCCTGGCGCAGTTTGAATATCTAGGCCTATGTGTCTAGTGAAATGAGTTCTCAGGGAGACACAGTTCAAAGGAGTGACTTCAATATGGAGAGTGGGAGAAACCTAGGGGTGCCAGATGTTGGACATTTACACTCTAGAGAGATAGAAACAGATGGCGACACATCTTATACAAACTTTCTGGATGTGAGGGACAAAATGAGGAATACAGACAAAAGTAATGGTGCCCAGACACCAGACAGAAAAGGCAGAGATGTGCAGGACATTGAACGCTTGATGGAACCCCATAAAACCCAGCAAAAATGGATACAGAATGATAAGGATCAGCTCCCAAAGGGGAAGGGATTGGTGGAACATCTCAACACAATAGTAAGGACTATTCATTAGACTCAGCAGATGGTGTCTGGGGATGAGGGGACCTCAGTGGGTACAGGCCATAGAGACAAACACAGAGATGATTCTTGCAATTCTCAGTCTGACACCAGCCAAAAACAAAATTCTCAACCCCCACCTAGAACTCCCAGATACTCTGACTTGTTTGATAAATTTCCACCAATTCCACACAGACATGCTGCCCACATACACTATAAAGGAGGCCTAGAATTGTTCCCAGATAGAGAATGTGGGGAAAAAGCTCATTAAAGAATCATTTCATTTTATACCGGCTGAAGTTCATGCACTCATTCACATATCTGGTAAGGAGAACTTTGATATCAGTTTTCATACTGCTCGTGGCTGAATAAATTTTGGACTTCCTATAATCAGAAAAATGTTCCCCGCTGTAGACTCTGTTTTTACTGATTCTGCTCACTAAACCAGTAATAACAAGGGTTAGCATTATGTTTCACACAGAAAGTGTAAATACTGGCAATATTCACCATTGGCCACAAAAACATTGAGACGTTCTCAGTGCTCCTGAGCCCATCATTGATTCAGTCTTTTAGGACTGGGGGCTAGCATTTCAAAATAAAGCTGCGACAGAATGACTCTGGCATTATCCATCTGTCTAACAGTTTTTTCATTGGTAGAGACCATGGAGTGTGTTTTTATACTGGACAGTCAAAGGCTTGTCATAAATATGGGGGATCGAACTCATCTGGCTAGCTCCTATGATAAGTTGAGGTGCATCTTATGTGGGGAATATATTTATATTAGTGCGGAATGCAGGAATGTAGCAAGGTGCAACTTTGTGTGATGCCAGACGGCATGTGTTCTATAAATGCCCCAGGGCAGCTTACAATAGGCCTGATGGAGTGAATCAGGGTGCCATTATCAGGAAAGCCCAAGGAAAGGCAGAAGGGCAGTCGAAGACACCTCCCTCTCTCCAGAATCCTCTGATAAGACCACAGATGACACAAGAACACCTGATAATACCAGTATACAGCAGGAACACCCACAAAAGGTGACACAGGCCCAGGAATGACCCACTGTAGATCCACAGCATTTGAACTCTGGGGAACAACAAGAGCTAGCATCTAGTATAGCCCCCCTGCCCTTCCACTAGCTCCACATGTGGAATCTTTGGATGGACACATAAGAGATGATAACTTAGGAATGCATGAAATGCCACTTCCACCACCCCCTTCTATGAATACCTAGTGGACTACACCAGTTCCTAGGAGAAGTGCCAGATTGAGAACTTCTATTTCTTCCAACATAGGTGTGAGCAATAAATTTGAGGAACTTGGGAAGCAAAATGAATATGGTGCGATGGATACTGATGGCTCTGATACAGATGTTTGAAATCTCTTCCTCTATTGAGAGATGGGAGGGAAGAAAGAAAAAGAAGCAGAAAAAGCACATTAGGGACTTACAAGACTGTTAATATCTTATTCTTTTGGTGCCCTTAACTTTTGCTTCTCTGAATGTATGCAATATTTTGAATGGGGATAAATGGCAATAAGTTTTTTTTATTATTACAGCAGCAGGCATTAAATGTATTTTTCTTACAGGAAGCTTGGTTGAATACAGCAGCTTCAGTGACCCAGTGTAAGAAGACATGGATGTGGGGTTCATCTTTCTGGTCCTTTGGGCTGGATAGGGCCAATGGGGTTAGGATTTTATTTCAGGGGGTCTGGTTCCAATTTCAGAAACTGATTGATTTAGTACCAGGCCACTTATTAATTCTGGATGGTCTAATAGATGGTAAGGCATGTCGGCTTTTGTCAGTTTATGCGCCCCAAACCAAGGTTGAGCAGGTAGAACTGTTTAAATTGGTACAACCATTTTAGCCACTACTAGGCAGGTATTTCTAGGTGGGGACTTTAATTGCCCCATAGAACTGCTTAGTATAACACTGGCTGAAAAAAAAGTTTATTGCGAAACACATTCTTTTAAATTGTTTAAAAACTGCTGGTATGCAAGATGCAGCCATTTTGCCCTTTCCCCCAGGACAGATAAAACATATGTGAGAGGGCACCTAGCAACATGGATTGACTTTTGGTTTTTGTCTCCAAATATAAACTTTGTGGATTTGCAGGTACTTCCTATGGAATTTTCTGTCCATTCTATGTTTAATCTAAAGGTAGTGTTTCAGGAAGTGTCATCACGGGTTGAGAGGGGATGGAGATTAAATACGGCTGTATTACGAGAACATAGAGTACAAGTTAAGATATGAAAAACATTACAAGCAAGATGTACAGTTTGCTGCCTATACGATACAGCAGGGGAATGGTGGGAGAACACCAAGAGAGAAGTTCAGAGCTGGTTTAAGAAGCACGGGTCACACAAGAACAATAATGACTTCTTAAAATATTTATCTTTACGCCAACACTTACAATATCTTTATCCTTTGGCTAACACTACATCACATGATTATATATAGTGCCCAGATTATGCAGGTTAAACATCAAATGAAAACTTATCAGTATGACAGGGCAGCTGCAGTAATGGCTGCAATGCAGTTTGGTACCATAAAGACACCCTTTGTCTGGCTTGCAAAACTAGACTTGAAAATTCTTGTGTGACAGCATTATTGGATGAGGAAGGGTCCATTAAGACTGCACCGCAAGATCTTAGATGGACTGTACAAAATTATTTATATTCCCTTAACACACAGGAGGATGTGGGACATGTAGATATGAACACTTACATTTCTGAATATGGGCCTAGTCCATCTGATTTACTTCAGCAGGAATCAGATGTTCCCTCTAAAAAAGAAGAGGTAGTAGGTGTTTTGAAAGGGATGAGAAAAAAATGTGTCCTGGGCACGATGGTTTACCTGTGGGCTTTTATGTGGCCTTCCAAGATAGAATAGCAGAAATGCTACTCCCAGTATTTCATGAGATTATGACTCATAAAATAACCAGAGTGAAATTTGTTCAAGGTTTGGTGATATTTTTATATAAGTCAGGAGATAAAACCCTGTTGCATAATTGGAGGCTGATTTGCCTCTTGAATGCAGATTAGAAACTTTGAGGAAAAATGATACATAAGAGGCTGCAGGGTCATTTTCAGGAGTGGCTACATCCAGCACAAATTTATGGCATGCCAGGTCTGAGAATACAGAATAATCTTATTCTTATACAGGATTGTTATGTTTATTGTACATAACCAAATATATTTGGGTTGCTAATCTTGGTGGATCAGAGTAAAGCCTTTGACAGAGACTCTCACAAATTTTTAGTACAGGTTTTGAAACAATATGGAGCTCCTTGGGGGATAAAATACAAACACTTTATAAGACGGCCTCAGTAATACCTTTGATTGGAGACACTATGGGGCCCCCTTTTTCCCTTACAGTAGACGTGTGTCAAGGCTGTCCAATGAGCCCTTTGTTATATACCATTGTTTTTGACACTTGTATACGGCATCTAGTGGGCAACAATAGGATTAAAGGTATTTGGTTGCCAGGTCAGACATGCAGATGACCTCTATTTATTTTTAAGTATTAAAGAAAGTGTAACTCTTGTCAAGCGTGAAGTACAGAAGTATGGTGAGGTTTCCGGTGCACTTTTAAATATTGACAAAAGTGTGGGTATCAGTATTGGTTCACCAATAGCTGACAGGAATTTTTCAGGGGTGAGGATTTCTACTGATACTATCAAAATTGTGGGCCTATGTATAGGGGAGGGAAGGGTATATGGTACAAAGAAACTGGTACGAGGCTATTCAAAGTTGTGAATGGCGTGTGGAGAATTGGAAGAACTGGATTATGTCCAAAAAGAAGATAATTTTTATAATGAAGCAATTTTTAGTTCCTTTACTATTATTTGTTAGTTGGGTATATCCTATACTTTATAATTTACTTCTTTCACATGCTATGGGGGAGTAGACTCAACCTGATGAAATGGGAGTTTACTTATTCATCGGTTAACAAAGGTGGGGTGGCGATGATACACCCATTGATCTTTTTCATACTATTTTTTGAGTAGGTAATAAAAAAGCATTATTACATCCACCAGGGGCTACAGAAGGAGAGGTAATGTGGACTAGGACCTTTCTGCATGGATTTCTGACTAGTTAGCAGGAGGCACCAGTGAAAGTCTTACCAAAAATGAAAATACCTAACTTTATGAAACCTACATTGAAAAAAATGTACATATGGCAGGTGACTAAATCAATGTTGCTTCAGAGGTCTAGGAAACAATTATATTTTAGAAATGATAGGCCCTCAAACTCCAGAGTTTAAATTTTGCACACCGGCCCAAGTACCTTTTGGCTCTTTCACATCTTGCTAATCCCTGTATTCCAGTCAGAATGTGGAATAATCTATGACTGTGTATGTATGGGTGGCTGAACATTAAAGGGAATCTGAAGCATAAGGCTATTGAAGAATGGGGTTGCCCCTATATTGAATGTTCTGCATCTGAAGAAATGATGACACATTTCCTGTTAGAATGTGAATTCTCCAAACAGTTTTGGTCATTTTTATCACTTAGATGGAAACTATCTTGGTCAAAGTATGACTTATCTATAATAGGTATTGGGCCAATATAGTGGTAGATTGCTAGATTATGATAGTGGTACTTTGGTGGTATTCTTCGCTTATTTGTAATTTTACCTATGGCAGGCACATAGCTGATATATCATCCAACAGCAAAGAATGGCATATTTAGCAGTTGGAGAACTTGTGGAAGCAGCATGTTTGGAGGTGTATTGAACAGATATGAAAACATTTTCTGCACATTTATTACATGTAAAATGGAAAGGATTGCAGCACGTGTTGAAGTAACAAATTATAAGCCAAACTTTTGAGATTTGTTACGATATCAGATGAAATTATTATTCCATGTAGTATCATAGTTCTTGATGCTCCACTTTATTAGGCTATATGAGTAAATATAGTGATGTGATAAAGAGTGTTGGGTGTTAGAGACATTGTATTGACATATATGGAATGTGGGACTTAGGAAAAAAAAAGTTCCTTGTTTTTAAATAATCATCTTTTTTTTTTTCTTTTTCTTGCTCATTATTATTTATTACGTAAGTGTACTTCTGTTCTGCAATGTGTTTTACTGGTTATCCTTGTCTCCTTTTTACCATGAAAGGTATCTGTAGATTTTTTTCCTGGTTTGTTGTTTTATTTATTTTTTGTGACTGCTTCTTTTGTATTGTGATGTTGCAATGTATTGTTTGATTTTACAATGTTTGTATTTGATTTTTCAATAAAAAATGGCCCTACTCTTTTCAAGAAGTGCCATGGAATCCTTAACATCCACCTGAACAGGCAGATGGGACCTCAGTTTAACTTCTTATCTGAAAGACGGCACCTCAGGATTGCAGCACCCCTCATGCTGCACTACAATGTCAGTACTGGGACCCATGTGCCTGGTGTGTGGATAGAACCCACAGCCTTCTGATCTGCTGGCCTCAGAGGCAAGTGTGCTACCTGCTGAGCCACTGACCCTGACACTGATTGATTGTGCTGGCAGATGACTTGAATCTCAGACTGTCGACTGATCAGAGAATAAATGCCATGTTTAAGAATGATACCTTTGTGTTTGCTACAATGCTAGAGTCCCTCTTTAAGGGGAACATTGAAGCCATCCTTCCTGCAGGGGAAGACTGACTATTGGAGTGATCTTCTGATAACCAAATGTGACACTGCCTGACCAACACCATTAAGTGATGTACAGCAATCAAACAAATTCTGCCGAGCCAACAGAATGCACCTCTGGCACAGACAATAGCAAATCTATAAATTCTTCACAATCATCAGTGTCATCAACAAGGGAAAGGACATCTGACAAAAAATCCTGCCTTGGTCACAGACAGTTCACAGATAAGCAAGCATGTTTGTCATTTTTCTGACAATGTTGGCACCATTATTTAAATCTGCATTCACTTAGGGAAAGAGCAGATGATCCCTTTGCCATTGGGTGTGAGACCTTCCCTCACAGCACTCCTCACAATTGAATCCCCCACTACATGTAAATCAGAGAAAAAGTAGACCACCTCTTTGCTATCAGACAAGAGGTCCAAATCCCTCCCAGTGCCCGTCGGCAGCTGCAGATCTCAAGCAGCATATTTTAGCCCTTGTTGCTTATAGCTCTCCCACTCATGCACATTCAAAAGTAATTCAAAGGCTTCTTACAAAAGATAAAACAGTTTAATTTTATATGTTGGCATATCCAATTAATTTATCAAAACTATGTAGATTCATTCGGTGGTTATTCCTTCTATGCATTTCTTTGAGACATAGACTCCCATCACAAATTAGAAGACACAAAATTCATTAAACCAATCAATTTCAATCAAAATTATATCATTCTCACCACTGTGAGGTTATTACAATTTCATATACATGATATGATTCAACATATTGCAATCACTGCATTGTGGTATACATTAAAGTATGCACATTTGTATTAGTACTTATACATTCCATATTGTACTTCTTCAAATTATGTCAATGCTGTAGTTTTGTTGTTCAATTCTTACTGCAAGTAGGGGGAATATAAAGTAATATTTTAGGCACAATAAGAAATCTTGGCTCATAGAACATTGTATGCATATTGACTGAGATGCTCACTTTCAGCAAACTTCCCACTCTGGCAAAGTTCAGTTAAATCAGTCTATACGACATCATGCCTTTTGTGTTGTTAATAACAACCTTTGTATTCCAAATTGTGCAAACAATATCAGATCACAAAAGTTAAGATAGAAAAAAAACACCCTCTTATGTTTTTAATAGATGTCATCCCAGGCAACTCATTAGGAAAATTAAACAATGTAACCCGGGTCCTGATTCTATCAACCATGGGTAAAGAATTCCTTCATACACAATGTTAAAAAATATTACATGCACTGCAAAGTCACAAACAGTTAAAATATACCAAAGTTCCTTTTTCAAAAATATCATGTAGATCAGTGGCTTATTTACATTAAAGTATTTGTCCCAAGTATTGTAGGTTTACCACAGCCTAATATTAGCCAGGTACTCCATTAAGGCTCTGAAGAAGGCATCATTGTGATGTCGAAAGATTAGTGCCAGTAGGCTTCTTTACATTTCTCTATAGGCTTTTTAAGTATGGTGCAGTTGTTCCTGCTGCTATGGAGTTCAACAGTAAAATATGACAAGCAGAGGCCAGCCCAGTGGCATGGAGGGCTGAGGCATCCATGTCTTACCTCCTGCCATGCCAGCAATCCATGTTGGCGGTGTGAGTGGGCCGCCAGGGATCGGCCGGGGAGGGAGAGGATAGAGTACCCAGAGGACTGCTCTCCTCTCCTGGAGAAGGGTGAAGATGGAGTCCGCTGCATGACTGGACCCTGGCAGTGGCTGGGGGCTTGTGCAATGGACCTATAATGTAGGGGTGGATGCGGGGCAGACGTCCAGAGTGCCACACATGGAAGTGTGTGTGGCTTGGCCATTGTCTTTATTGCATGCTTTCTCTCCACAGTCAGGGTCAGGATGTAAATCCAAGAAAAATCTGACCAGAGGGATGATACCAACCCCCCCATAGACGCCGCACCTGGCCAGCTGACACCTCATGGAAGCAGAGGTGAGTCCGGTGGACGCTGGGAAGACGGGGCTGGGGGGGCTGGTGGAAGGGGGCTGGTTAGAAGGAGAGAGAGAAAACAGATTAACAAAAAAAATATGATGAGCAGAGATTGATAATACCTAAATTGGAGTCACTAGCAATTTATTTGGGAAAACAATGAAATGGACTGCAGCTGTACATGTGAGCCTGTTTTGATATAGAGTTCTGTGGATTTTCCACATTTCTCTGATGTACAAGATGTCCTATGGAATAGAGCACTGCACAAATTGCCATATTTGCTACTCTAGGTGTGTAAGGAAATAAATATGCATTTAAACTCTGAGAATTAAGCAGTCTTCTTCCATTTTCTTGAAGCTACAGTAGTTGTACAGCAGTCAAGTTCTTTTTGATATCAAAATTTCCATAAGCCTCTGCTGCTAATCCCTTGATTGTGCAACTAATTATGGCACATCTCTCAATACCTCTGTAGTAAATATTGAGTTCAAAAATTAATTTTGAATTTTTGTGGCTATGGTATCATGTAACAAGACACCCCCGTATTTTCTCCAGTTTTCCTCCTACTCCAGCACTTCATGGCTTCTGAATTTTTGAATGTAAATGCCTTGTTCTGACACCTGTCCCATCCCTACAAGGATGGCTATTACTACATATGTGTTTTATTTCCCTATCTATCCCTGCAAGGATATCTGTTGCTTAATTTTCTAACTGCTTTGTACTTCTCCATTTGTTTTATTTGTTGAATGTATATTGTAATTTCCCTGGTTATGCTTGAAGATAGGCAGGGTTATTGCCTAATGCACCTACCCGGTCAACAAAAGCAAATAAATATTGTCCTCCACCCAGGTTACTTGCCTAGTGGGCCCACTCTATTCTTAATAATCCTATGTTTTTCTACTTAGCAAAAGTAATTGTATTGCCTTTAATGTTTAATGCCAAGCCACTCTCAAATTTATGTTTCTCAGATGAATACTTTATTTTCTTGTCAACTCTATCTATCCTTTACTGGGTTAATGTCACTTGCTAGCTCCAGACTTCCATCCTGGACCTGCATCTAGTGGTGCAGTCATCTCCAGATTTGGTTTCTGGCAACTGCTCTGGCAGAAACACAGTTTGTTCCCAGGGCAGGATTCTATTTTCAGCCTGGCCAGGGCATAATCATGTGAGGCATGGATAACAGATGTTGTAGCATGGTAGAGGGTTAAATGGTTGACATACCCAGTGGACATACTGTACTGTATGTGTTGTTGGTTGTCACATCACTGCACAGCCAATAAAGAGACTTTTCCCCTGTCAGTTACTAACAGCCTTCCCCTCTATAGCATAGATGCTAATGACACTCCTGGGAGAGATGCCAAGCAATGAGTTGTCTCCCGGGTCACTAGCAGCATTATCAGCAATCCTCCCATAGGTGTAACTCAAAGAATGATGCTGTCCAGCACCTCCCTTCCAGCCTCCACTACTGACTTATCAGACTCAATGTGCCAAGCTAGGTCACAAGGGTGCCAGATCACTCTTGTACTGCTTGGCATCATGGAGCTGGAGAGACTGATATCCCTTTTTATGGCTGTGGGTGGGGCCTACAGCGATATCACTTTAGCTTGAAAGGGGTTTCTGTGGAACACACTTTTTTAGTGGTTTTCAGTGCATCCTTCCATAACACTGCAAATTCCTATGGCAGTTAAAACATACTCCCTTCTTTCTGTTTAGAATGATGGACACAGAACTCCAAGCTGCTTTTCTCCAAGAGCAAATGTTCACACTTTCCAAACAAATCTAAATATCTTTAAAACTATTCAAGGTGTGCAAAAACAACCAGTGTGAAACTTATTCAGATAAAAAGACCTTTCACAGAAAGGTAGTTACTAATCTGAATTCTTTATATTTTGTAAAATATAGTCTTCCAAACAACCTCATTTTTTTCTCTCTGAGTGAACACAGTAGGAGTCATGTCAAACAAATGTAAATATATTAGAAAGTATACAGGTTGTCAATATATAAACAACATGACAGTTGTTCAGGACAAAATGACATTTCAAATGAGGGTAGTCACTAATCTGAATTCATTAGATTTTTTTAAATATAACCATCTGAAAGGTGAATATTGTGAAGAAAAATGAAAATGCAAGGAATCAGATGGCCATAGTTTAAAACATATAATCAGTGCAGCTTAATGAATAAGCTCATTTGAAAGGTTGTTTTGTCCTTAACAACTTTCATACTGATGGTTTATGTGTAATTTGTATACTTTTAGAATTATTTACATTTGTTTGCCATAACTCCTATTAAACTTATAACAGCCCCATTTCTGTAAAGCACTATGCCACTTTAAGTGCAATGAGACCAGACCATCTTGTCATGCCTAATTTATCAGAAGATCATCATGACTTACTAGTACTTTGATGGAATTCTTTAGTGCTTACCGGCTTGAAACAAAATGATCTGCCTATTGGGGTCACATTAGATATTTTCAGGATGGGATCATTTTAAATCTTTTCAGAACAAAAGCAGCAGATTAATTTTAGTAATTATTAGGCAGCAATATCATATCAGATCTATATGTGAAGCTGACACTGAGCAAATAGGAGGAAGAAGGAAGACAGAGAAGAAAAACAATGGCTGTCTGTAAAACTTTTAGGCATCAATGCTGCAACACCAATTTTTTTCATTTATTATGTCCTTTTCAGCAACTTCTATTAGTAAAATGCCTTAAATGTATAGTTTACTAAATCTTGACCTTGGGATAACTCTTGAATGACTCCTAAATAAGTTTTATGCCATTCCTTTTAAGGGAGGTCAAGAGCTGTGCAAAAGTTCAAGTGTTATTTTTTCATATTTTGTTGTACAACTTTCTGAAGTAAAAGTGTGGAGAAATACAAAAGTGTGTACAACTAATCTCCTATGCATTTTTAACTTGGAGAGAAGTTAATATTTGCGCAAAATCAAACTCAACGTTTATAAAGTTTTTGTTCTAAAGTAATTTTATTCTAACTCTTATTGGACTATTGATGAACTGAGCAAAGAAATGTTTAAATAAAACAAATTGAAGACTCCAGAATTGGAAGGTCATTAAAATTGCAAAAGGTCAAATTATGAAACATTAAATGAACTCATTAAGACCATTTCCATAGTGTTTACTTATAACAGCTACCTCATGAATCGCTCTCAGCAAGTAAGGATTGATGAAGTCCTATCTGACAGTAGATCTGATCATTCCTGTGTGCTCCAGGGCTGCATCCTGGGCCACATTTTATTCAGTTTGCTTCTAAACAGGCTCCCACTCACCAGTAGCTGGCCAATTCTGCTCTATGCAGATGATGCAGTCCTTTATACAAGTGACCCCTGATCCCTTTAACTTGGAACGCAAGCTCCATGGCAGCTTTACTAGAGATGAAAGACGGAGCAGAGAACAAAAACTCATTATGAACTACAAAAAAAAAAAAAAAAAAGATCTTGCTGTTTGCAAGTTCCAAGAATAGGCATCATTCACACCCACTCAATACAACAAACAAGTCTGGAACTATATTGGAACTCGTCCAGCATTTCAGATATTTGGGGGTCACTATAGACAGCATTACGTAATATGCCTACCACATTGAAAATGTTGCAAAGGCTGTGAACATCCATATTGGTTTGCATCATAGACATAAGTAAAGTCTTACTCCAGAGGCCCTAAAACTTGCTATCCATAGTACAGTGGTCTCTCTTCTTGACTATGGCATAGTAGTCTACGGCTCATCTATGGACACAGCCCTCCACCGTATAAAAGTCACTCTAAATAAAGCCTGTCAACTCTTAACTGGCTCCACATGGCACACACATACGTGTGACCTATATGACCAGGCTGATTGGCTCCAGTTCACAGATAGGCTCAGGCTCCAAACGTGCCTCCTGGCCAAGAAAGCGTGTCTGGGCCTCACGCCAATGGGCATCCAGAAGCTCTCCCGATGAAAAAAGGCGTTCCACCAGAAGCTCAGATGGCACAGTCTTTAAACTTCCTAGGTGTCACACCTCTCTTGGTCAAAGAGCTTTTGCCCACCATGCTCCCAAATAGATTAATAATCTTCCTCCTGCCATCTCCTCTGTAACAGCATTGCCCCTTCAAACGTGAGCTCTGAAAACATCTCAATGCTAATGCCAGCTGTGACTGCTTCCCTTAGCCCCTCAATTGCTGTTTCACCTCATGCCTAGACAGCACTCCCTCGTGTCCACATGGCCCTTAGCATCTTGCACTTGTTGTTCTCTCTCCCGTCCTTGGTCTTAATCCTTTCTCCATCAAACTCCCCTCTTACCCCACCCCCCTTTTCTCCTATAATCCTCCGCATCTGCCTTCAGCCCAACCCCCCCAAAAAAGCTTTGACAAGGCCTTCCTGGGCTGTTGTTTCTCTATTTCCTGAGTGGGTGTGGCTTCCATGGGCTGCTATTATCCCTGAACAATGCCCTCCATCCTGACAACACAGACTACTGCAGTCCCACTCTCTCTGCCTTTCAGGCGCCCCAGTCTGAGTTGTCCTCTCTCCTTTAAACTGCTTTAACCCTCTCAGATACTCTCTGTGATTATACTAGCCTGTTGACTTAGTTCACTGTCTTTGTCTTCTTGTTTATATTTAGATTTATACTTAGACTTCTATTTGCTATTAGCCTGCACTTACAGTTTTACTGCATACCTAAATGTCTTGTTTTTAAATCACTGTTAATGCAATTCTAACGTGGAACCTATATAATGATCTTGTTCTCAAAGGTGTTAATCTGAGATCATAATAAATAAATAAAATAAATAATGAATTAAAGCCATTTAAATATAGACCTACAATTATACAACCATTGTGATACATATTTTTAGGATCAGAGGAATGGTGCAAGGCTGCCAAAATGGTGGTGATCTCACTGCTTCAACGCTTTAGTGTGTGTGGATCAAACCAAAAAAAGCCATAATAAAAGCTTCTATTTTCTAACAAAAAAAAATAACCCAATTATATATTTGATTTAACCTGAAAATACAAAATAGCGATAAGGAAATAAAACAATCAAGATTTGATTTCAGCGTTCTCCAACCATACATTGAAGCCGAGCCATAATAAAGGCTTCTGTCTTCTTCAAAGCAATGATATTTTATTTTGATATATTTAATATTCTGTATCTAAGTAGACACTAGAAAAAAAATGTTTATTGGGTATTTGAAAGCAGGCAAATGCAACCAGACACAGAAGGAAGTCAAAAGAGAGTACTGGTTGCGGGGGCTTGTAACAGGTCGAGGAGCTCGCTTGACCACTCCAACGGGGGCCACCCACTGACACCACTGACTGTTGGTGGGCACTGGTAGCAGAGGAGGAGCTGAGCAAGTTCTGCAAGCAGTCAATGTAGGAGGATGAGGAGGAGGAAGTGGATGGCAGGCTGCCTGCTATAGCCCGGCTCTTGTTTTAAATCCCCAGTGGTGCCTGAGAGGTGTAGCAATTATCTGTGCAACAGCCCTCCATCTGTAGGGATTAAGGGGACTCAGTTTAGCTGTCCTGTAGTATTCAAGCAGGATTGAGCTCCATTACAGCAACAGGTCCAACTGGAGCCCCAAACCCCCAACTCTGCTACTTGTACAGGACTGACTACTTGAGCGTGAAGGATCCTCACTACTTGCAGATGAAGTGGGAGGAGTCGTGGTTGGTGTTCATTTGTGTGCTGAGGGGCTGCCTGAGCTGGAAGGATTGCCTTTAAGTGTAAGCACTGCATGTGTCTGAACTGTTGTGGATTGCAGAAAATTTCAAATTCCTGTATTTTATTTTTGGGTTGGCTCAGGTTCAGCTGCTAAAAAACTTGGGGCCGGATATTCAAACTGCGCCCAAAAAGTGCGCAACAGCAGGAGCAAGCACAAGTCAATTGCGCATATGCGCAACAGACGCGATATTCAAACATGGAGCAAGACAAACTGTGCAAGCAGCCAACGTCTGAATATCGCACAAACTGTGCCATAGCGCAACCAGGAAGGGGAAGCTGAGCAGAAATTATGCGCCATAGCGCAACAAGGCTAGCCCAGCTGAGCAGTCCAGAGGTGCCATAGCGCAAGCAGAGCCCCCCCAGCAGAGCAATGGAACTGCACAACCAGGGAGGCAGGCTGGGGCCCACCACCAGCCATGCCACACATGGGCACAGGAACACACTGCAGAACTAACAATACACCCACACACCCCAAGCACAGCATCACTGGGGGAGGGATGGATGATCCACCGGCCCATGGGGACAAGCCAACAAAGCACAGCAGGGACATGTCGCCCCAGCACACCCACTGGCAGGCTTAGACTGCCACACACAGGGGGTCGACAACCACAGTGCACATCAGCCCCCCCTTCTGCACAGCCCACCCTGCACTGTGACCCCAAGACACCACCCATGTGCAGTGACTGTCACTGCAGTAAACACCATGCATCCCCCCGGCACACTGCAACCTCGTGTAGCACAGAACCATACAAGCCAGACCCACCCTGGGCACCCAGCAGTGGGCGGCAGCAGATGGCAAGACAGCTGAAAGTCACTCCCACACGGAGACACCTCCCATGCACACACACACATGCACACACACACACACACACACACAGACACAGACCTACCCCAGATGCCATGCACACCACTGCAACTGAGCAACCATAGCCAGCTGCAAATCAGAGACCACCACAGTATTCATAACAAAATATATATATATTGGAAAATATATGTACAACACCAAGACCAATAACTTAACTATATACATATATGTACAAGACAAGGGAGGGTAGGGGTACAAGGTAGGGGTGGGTAAGGATAAGGGTGAACAACTGAGAGAGGGAAGGCAGGGTGGAGGGCTGGGTGAAGTGGGAAGGAGGCAGTCAGCACCCGGCAGGCTGGTCCCCTGCTGCGGTTGATCTTCCGGTTCCTCGGCGTCGCCTGACCCCATGGCGCTGCATGTCTGCTGAGAGGTTGTGTGTAGCGACTGACACCTGTGTCAGCCGCTGGAGAACTACAGTCCATCCACCGTGAGGATGCTGAGACCTAGGAAAGGAACACAGTCAATGGCTGTGACTGTCCACAACCTGAACACCACCCATCCTGCAAGGCATATAGCCTGAGTGCCCCACACCTGTGATGGTATGCACCCACCCACAGTGACCATGCACATGACACACCCAACCAGGCAGCATCAGCTATGTGCACCACTGCACACACACACACTGCCCATGTCCATCACAGCACAAACAAGGCTGTCAAGTGATGTGGCAATGTGGTGGGATGCCAGTTTCACAGCCATGTGCCCAGTGCATGCATGGACCACCAGTGACGCACACACAGACGTGCAGTGACACTGGACAGTGATGACTGTCACCTGTGTTGTGCATGGTTGTGTTGTCCATGGCTGGTGGTCATGCCTACCCCCTCCAGCATGCAATAGCATCCATGATGTAATGATACTCACACTCATCAAGCAGCTGTGGCTGCTGCTGCTGCTACTGCCGCTCTGGCCCACCCATCACGCCTCCTCCGGCTGCCACCTGGGCCCCGCCACGGCCCTCCTCAGCCTGGGCCTGCATCCTCTCCGCCAGGCCTGTGGGTGACAAATGTTGAGAAAAACATCAGTGTGACCCCAAAGCAGACTGCCCCTGCCCCAGTGAGTGTGCCTGCCCACACAGCCAGACCCATGCATCTCACACCTGCACACACTGACACAGCCAACCATGGCAGAGCCATCCCCATGCACCGCCACCAAAACACAGTCACACCCCTCACGGAGGATACAGGTGCATAGATGGTCACCCACCTGGCCTGAGGCACAACACCCCTCCTGGCACGTGACCTGAGGCATTGCAGCACGTCCAGCTCCCTCCTGCAGAGGTCACTATATCTGTGCCTGCACTGGTCAGCAGACCGGCACTGCCCTGTGACCCTCTCCAGTTCAGTGGCCACCTGCAGCCATACATGGGTGCGGGCCATGGTGAGGGGCTGATCCCCAAACAGTGCCCCAAAGTGGGGCTAAACCACTGCCACCAGGTTGGCCACCTCCACCTGACTCCACTGGGGAGCTCTCCTGCATGCCATTACTGTAGTAGAGCAGGCAATATGGCACCCCGCAGCTCGGCAACCCCACGTGGAAATGTTGTGCAATAGACCACCATAGGTTCCAATCGCACTGTTCATATAGCGCCGTCGGTTCACATAGCGCTGTCACCAAACAGCGCAACAGAGCCGTACACATGGCAGCCGAACAGTGCCAGGGGACAAAGGTCGGACACCAGGTCAGGGGTCTATGACGCAAGGCCACGCACAGTGCCATCTGAAGTCTACACATCCTGCGCGACCGATCACCTGCGTGCCAGTGCCACAGTGGACTATTGCACAGTAGTGCCACAGCGCCATATGGTGCCCAGTGCTGTAGCGTCACTGGCACAATGGTGGCCATGACATGAATTGCCGATCGCGCACAGCACATCATCAGCACGGCAGATGCCTGCGTAAGCTACCTGGGCATGCGCAATGCAGTGTACCACACAGTCACATATCTGCGCCATTGGCTCAGCCGGCTCAACCGTACTGCGCAAAGCGCAACGGCGCGATATTCAGCCGACACATGCAAATCATCTGATCAGCCATTCAAAGACGCAGTGGCGTGATTTGCATCTCATTACAGTTGCTCCAGTCCTAATTTGCATGCATTGCGCTATAAATGTGCGACATTGGGCTGAGCTGGCCAGATTCGGTTACTGCAGGTGAGAGGTGGGTTGCATGCTGTGTGATGTTCTGGACAATGGTCATGGGATAGCTGTAGACTGCACAGTAACAGGTGTCCACTTCCACCCATACAGATCGCCATGACCGAAGCAGAGCCAAGGTGAGGGTGAGGATGGTGGGGAGGAGGAGCAACTTCACCAGCGAGACAGAGGCCCTCTTCCAGGCCTACCTGGAGGAGGGCCACTACTGAGTGGACGGTGGGGCACCCTCAGGCCCGTGTGGCTGCATGGGAGGGTAGCTCGGGTAGTGAACCTGCACGGAAGCCATCAGCGCTCCATGCAGGAATGCAAAAAGAAGATGGGGACAGACCGCAGGAGGGTGAAAGAGAAGGTGGCAGCCCTCAGGGCGGCACATGCTGGCACTGGCGGGGGCCAGCCAGCGGTGGTGGAGCTGACCCCGGCTGAGGACCGACTGGCTGCATCAATGCAGCGGAGTGCTAATGAGGGCATACCAGGAGGTGGATTCCAGACAGGTGGAAGCCCATCACTGCACGGTATGACATGGTGGTGGTGTTGGGGGAAGGTTGTTCACATGTACTCACATGTCCTCTCTTTCTGTTACAGATCCTGTTCATCTTCAGGGGATGGTGGTGGTGGGTCCAGGCAGTGAGGAAGACCTGCTGGACATGGAGGAGGGTCCATCCACCTCTGTCACCAGCCAGCATGCACTGCACCAGCATGCACACCGGGCTGCCAACTCTGGTGTCGGTGAGTCGGGTGTGGGGGGTGCACAGCCTGTGCCTCAGCAGTCTGGCATGCAAGCATGCCAGCACGCTGTGACTGTGGCTGTAGCATGTACCTGCACCATTGATGATACAAGGACTGCAATGGGCAGTGACATGTGTGTGTCCCATGACGGACACACAGCAGGCCAGCACGTGCCCCTGGGCCTAGCTGGTTCCAACATGTGTGCCAGCATGTCGGCACAGTCCCAGGCTGTGCCTGTCAGCACTGGTGGGGTAGCACCGGTGGCTGTGCAGGTGTCTGGCACTGTTGCGGCCACAGCAGTGGAACGAGTGGTCCCTGGGGCACAGTGGTTGGAGGGCAGCAGCAGCAGTCACCCACCAGGTCTGGGGGTACAGTGTCCAGTGGTGGCACATGCCCACTGCCCTTTGATATGCCCATTCCTGGTCCTGGTGAACAGTGCCCACCCTCAAGGGGTGTTGAGCATCAGGACCTTCCATACCCTGGGGGACAGGATGCCGTTGTGGCAGAGTACCCATTTGAAGAGCACACCCGCCTGCTGCGGGAATCAGTACAGCAGCAAAGGCGGGTTGCAACGTCCATGGAGGCACTGTGTGTGGCTGTGGAGCGGCACAGCAGGGACTGTGCTCTGGACCGTGCAGAGATGGTCCATATGTGGATGGATGTGACAGCCACCATTGACAGGCAGACCCAGGCATTGGTCGCTGTCGTGGCTGCATTGGGCACACAAGCAGGTGCTCTTGTACCGCGCACCCCACACAGTACGCTCTCCACTCCCCATTCCCGGCGTCGTGCGACACCAAGCCTGTTGACGCCGGGTTCTGCTGTGGGCATCCCGAGCACCCCTGGTGCAGGTATGTTTGGCATACTACAGACCCCACTGAGGACAAGGTCGAGATCGTGCTGTGGGACCCCTGGTGGTCCATCGGTGCCACCCCATGTGGCCCCTGCTCAGCCTGCCAGTGCTGTTGGGTCACGGTGGGGCTGCCCACGCATCCGCGGTGGCTGTGGAATGGTGCAACATGACTGACCTGTCTCCCAGTGTGGGCCCTGTCTGGTGCTGCCCTGTGTGCACTGTGCGTCATGGTGGGCAGTGCACTGGTGGGTGCCCTGCACATCACGCCGACATACAGACACACCTGCACACCATCCTGACTGCTGTCCACAGGTGCATGTGCATGATGATGCCTGCATTGTACTGTATACCAAGGTGCAAGGTGCCCAGCATCTGACACACGACTCGGACAGTACAGGTGGTGGGTGTGGTCTGTGGATCTGTGTGTTTGCCATGTCTGTTCCTGCTCTGCTGTGCACCTGCCATTACACTTTGTGCGGTGTGTGTGTGTGTGTGTGTGTGTGTGTGTCCATATGACTGTTCGCCCCTCCCTGATGGTGTGTTTGTGTGCCTGGTCCCTTCCACTCCCCTTGTCGTCATGCACCCCTGGTGTGTTACTCTGTGTGCCTGTGGGTTGTGCCAGGATAGTGTTGGTTGCACATGGCCCCTTGACTTACCTGTGTCATGCATAATGCTCCTCCATGATGGTGTCCTGGTGCAGCTGGGCCTGCCGGATCAGTCAGGGGTCCCGCCGTCCAAAGGTGGGCTGCTCATCACCATCATCACCGGCGCCGCTGGCGTCCCCATCGCTGTCCCCCTCCTTGACCTGAATGGCTATCCCACAGTCTTTGGCCATGTTGTGCAGGATACAACAGGTCAGGAATATCCCACAGGCCTTTCAGGGGCTGTACTGTAGGGCACCCCCGGAGGTGTCTAGGCATCGGAAGCGTGCCTTGAGCATCCCAAACACCCGCTCGATGATGTTGCATGTGGCGGCATGCGCCTCATTATAGCGTTGCTGCGATGGGGTCATGGGGCGCCGGTATGGTGTGAGCAGCCAGGGACGGAGTGGGTATCCGCTGTCACCTGTGTGGAGATGGTGGAGATGAGCATCATGTTCAGGTCCATATTGCCAATATCCCTGTGTGCCACTACCATAGCACCTGTGGCATTCCCACCCTTGCCCCACGTTTGCAATTCCTACATGCGTACTCACCCACTAGACGGCCTGTGAGGATGTCCCCACTCTCGAATCGATGGCACAGTGTGAACTGATACCATATAAAGGCATCATGTGCTCCGCCAGGGTGTGTGGCACAGACATTGATTATGCGCCCAGTGGCATCACACACCACCTGGCAGTTGACACTGGAATAGCCCTTCCTGTTCCTATATGCAGTCCCATCGGGGCCAGGTGGCATGCGTATGGCCACATGGGTGCAGTCTATGGCTCCTAGCATGCCAGGCATACGTGCTACCCTGTGGAACTCCTGCATGTTTGCTGTACGCTCTGCCGCGGTGCTGGGGAACTGGATGTGCTCCGCAGCATGTGGCAGCAGTGCGCTGAGCAATTGGGTGAGGATGCGTGATGTGGCCGACTGTGTGATGCCTGTGGTGTCCCCTGTCGGCCTCTGGAAGGTGCCCATGGCGAGCAGGCACATGCAGGCTGTCACCTTGGTCTCCACCGACAGAGCATGACTCCGTCGTGAGGGTGCCTGCATCACATCACTGCACAGCTCACAGAGCCGTCTCAGTATTGCCCTGTTCAGGCGGTACCGGCCCACGATCTCTACATCTGTGTACAGCTCAAAGCTGATGCGGGCACAGTACTGCCTGTTGGGGGCGTACCGCTGACGGGCCCTTCCACGGCCATGTCCCACTGCAGCATGCATTCTCACCCCCCTCATTACAGCTTCCATGTGGAAGCTGGCACTGTCCATCTCCCTGGCTTGTGACCCCCCTGGCTGATGTTGCTCTGTTACCCCCGCTGTCCTGACTGCTACTTCCACTGCACCTGGTACACCTACTGGCCTCTGCACTCTGTGGCCCCATACACCTTCCCTTGACCCTCTTCTGTCCTGTGCACTCCCTGGCCTGCACTGTATGTTACTCTGGCCTTCTCTGTCTCTCTGCCTCATGTGTCTTCCCTGTCGCGTTCTTGCTCCTCTTCCTTGAGCCTTTTTAGTTTGGCTCATTTCCGCTAGGGCGCAACTTCTGGCTGTTCAGCTCTTGCGCATTGAGCAAGTCTTTGAATATCGCATTGCGCTCTTTATGCATGGATCCACCCCCTTCGGTTGCGCATGCCTTCATTTGCATTGCGCTGTTGCTCAGCCTGTTTTCGGTGGTGCAACTGCCTCCTGCTGAATATCGCAGAATGGCGCACTTTCGGACTTGCTCATGCGCAACCCTATTGTGCATGGCTCAACCCTTTTGAATATCCGGCCCTTGGTGTCTTAGCAGTCTTTATGACGGTTGGAGCAAGCTGCAACACAATGTGCATGCACAGAACCATTGATGGCCAGGGGAAATGGAGCCATCATTAACAGAGAGAGCAGGAGAAGCCTGGTGAGACAGACTAGTGAGTGTGCTGCTGTGCTGCATCATCTGTACAGCACCGAGCAAGTTGTGTCCTGTAGACTGTCATGGTGGGACTGTGTGCTGCTCTTCTCTAGCCTCAGTTGAACTGTGGGAGAACTTGATGTATGGTCTACTACAGAAAGAACTGACTCATCCAGTGCTGAGCTGTGAGTAACACGTGGTGCATCTTCCTGTCTGTGCTGGATGCTGGCTGGACTAGTGGTGTGGTCTGAAGAGAAGAATGGAGAGGTTGAGGAAAATCTGCTCTGGCCTACTGGCCTGTAGTCCTGTCTTGGGAGGGAATGACAGGTAAGGCAAGCAAACAGGAGGATAATTAGCAGAAAAGTGGTGAGTGGAGAAAAGAATAAAGATTGATTCGGGGGGAAGGGACTCCTCTCATTCAGAGAGGTAGTGAGAGGTATTGGCACCATCTCCCAGGGCAACCCACATATTACATCCCAATCCCACCAATGTTCTACCCAAGTTGGAGCTTATAATGTGGAGTGGGAATAGGCGTGGATAGGTAGATGCTTGACTGACATCTTTGTCTCTGGCTGTTGCAGAGTGCTCCCATGAGCAAAGGTGGAATGGGGTTAGGAGTACTCTATATGCAGAGGTGGGATTGTGGTAGTGAAGGAGTAATGCAAATGTATGGAGGTATCCCTGTGTGTAGGAGTGGGATGGATGGGAAGCAATGCTCCCCATATAGGGACAGTGGGATGAAGGGGTGGAGTGCTCCCCATGTACAAAACTGATATGAAGTGGGAGGAAAGCTCCTCATGTGTGGAGGTTGAATGGAGGGGGAGGAGTGCTCCCTATGTGCAGGAGGTGGGATGCAGTGGGAGAAGTGCTCTCCATGTGGGGGAGGTGAAATGTAGTGGGAGAAGCACTGGAGGGGTCAGGGGATGCGTGCTCACAATGTATAGAGGTGGGATGGAGGTGGAGCAATGATACCTATGTGTGGAGATGGAATGGAGAGAAGAGTGCTTTCCTTGTTCAATTTCAAGTTTATTGTGAAGGGATAAAATCTATTGAGCAAGTTCATTTGCAAGGAGGTCCCACGTACAAGCAATGATAAATACATAGCATGAGACACAAAAATATAAATTAAAATAAAGCAATTTTCTTTACATTAGTATTTACAATATGTACAATGTTGCATTCAACAAGGACTGAGACCAAATATAATTACATAAGACACTATGTGCACCATGTGGAAAAGGGCTGGAGAAGGAGAATTGCTCCTCATATACAAATAGGCATGGAGGGTGAGGAGAGTGCTCTCTATGTGGAAATGTGTAGTGGAGGGGGAGGAGTGCTTCCCATGTGTGGAGGTGGAATGGAAGGGGGACAGTCACTTAATGGCCACCATCCTAGACCCCACTCCAGCCCATGTGTGAAACTTTTTGGAATGGGTACAGTTTATGATGGGGCAGATGTGTAATCCACATCTCTTCTCTGACTGTTGTAAAGTATTGGGTTGATAGAGGGGGGTGCAAGAGGGGGTACCAGTCACTCAGGAGCACCCACCATATCCTACCCCCCCACCCAGCAGAGTGGGAGAAGTTGTGGAGGGGGGATACAAGAAGATCCATATTTTTATATCTCAGTACCTCAGAGTGCTCGCCATGGGTAGAGCACATTAGGTGGGAGAACCTCTTGCTGAAGTAGAATGTTCTGCAAATGTAGAGGTGTGGCATAGGGTGAGGAAGTGCCAGTCACCCAAAATCCCACTCCAACTTTCATGCTAGCTCTGGTGGAGCAGGGATGGGTATGAAGGGGCAGATGCACAACTAGCATCTCTACCCCTGGCTGCTGCAGGGTGCTACCCTTGTGTGGAGGTGGGATCGTGCATCATTCTCCCAGAGCCACCTGCCTGGAGTCCACACAATGCCAGTGCTAGTTTTCATGGAACTCAGATGGGTGAAGATGGAGAGATATGTGTGAACCACATCTGTCATTGACCCAGCAGAGTGCTCCTAACATGCAGGAGGTGGAACGGAAGGAGAAAATGCTTCACATGTGCAGAAATGCGGAAAGATGTGTTGGGTGCCAATGACCTCGGGCCACCCAGTGGATCTGGACCACAACCCCATTTACACACACCTGGTGCCCACCAGGCTAGATTGAAACAGGTGTGGCATTGCAAATGTGCAACTCACATTTCTGTCTCTGGCTGGGGCAGCCAAAGTGCAGTGGTGAACGGTTGCAGAGGGGGCACCAATTGCCAACTTCTGCCAGGCCACAGTCCACTATTTACATTGGGCTGCCCACCTGGAGGTCACATAAAAACATAGAAACATAGAGGTTGATGGCAGATAAGGACTGCAAGGCCCATCCAGTCTGCCCATTTCTTTTTCTACCTTATAAATGTGCCATCTGCCTTTGCTCTGTCAGTGGCCTATCTATTCATACTCACCTTGACACTGTGCCAACTTGTGTAGAGTGGGATGGATGTGGCGGGAAAGATGAGTAACATACATCAGTTTGTGGCTACTGCAGATTGTTCCATATGTGCTGATGTGAGCTGGAGGTGTAGGGGGAAGCAACTACCAGGGGTGCCCATCCAGTGCCCACCCTACACTGTGCTAGTCAATGTGAAGGGGCAGATATGTGACCCACATATTTGTCTCTGGCTATGTCTGGGTGCTCCTTTTGTGCAGAGGTGGAATAGATGCACCAAGTTTGTTTTACACTGCGTCTCTTCTGGTCTCTCTCAAATGTCTGCTCTCCCATGGTGAAAGGAAAACTCTGCAGCACTTCTCCCTATGCTGGTCATGGCATTCTTGCTGCCACTTTCTCTGCCTCTCTGCATGTGCTGTCTGCTGCCACTGAGCTTCAGAAAGACAAACAGAGAGTCAAACCAACAGCAAGGTGCCAGAAGAGTGAGCAGAAATAAAATGGATGGCAACTGAGCTTGGGCGCACACTGTACTCCACTTCTGTTTGGTGGCAGGGGTTGACACAATCTCTGACTGTGACAGATTGGACCTGCACATATATACTGCACTGGAAGCAGCTCTCGCTGTTGCTGTCTCTCTCTCTCGGTGGGTGGGGGTGGAGGGAGTAGACACTGCTAGGGGATAGGCCACACATTTAAATGAATGTTCAGGTGCAGATCTGGGAGTCACCAATCATCGTGACTATGGTCAGTACATTGCACGCCACCAATATTACACTGCCAAGCTGGTGATGCAATAGTGACAGCCTGTCACCTGGCGATCACTCTCATTTCACTTACTCACCACATCTCAGCATATTGCTGTCACTGTCTGGGGGATCTCTCTCTATTCTGTCCTTGACAATGGTGCCACTCACCATCTCTTTGGATCCTGTGCTCTCTTTTGGGGGGGGGAGCACTGCTGCCTCTCCTTCTCAGTGTCTGTCCCTGCAGCCCGCGTCTCCCTATCCCTGCTATCCAGGGTTAAGCTACAGCTCTACAGGCAATGCTGCCTCACTTCCCAGCACTCTTGCTCAATGAATTGTGCAGTGGGGTGGGGGGCACAGTGAGGAAACATGGACACTAGGATATCCCTGGGGCAGGTCAGTGAGTACCATCACGGACAGCAATGCTCAGGCTGGGCATTGTGGCACACATGAAGCACTGGAGAGAGAGGAGCTCAGGGATAAGAACATGCACTGTAATTAGCACAGACACACAAACAAGTTCAATGCGGACGTCTGTCTGGGGAAGGATAAATAATATGTCTTTGTTCTTTACTGCTAGGACTATTTACTGCTTATGGCACAGAGCATGGGGGATGCAGTGCATGGTTGGGTACCTGGACATCTGCAGGATGTGTGGGAGACAAGCAGTAAGATCAGTATGGGCATGAATGAAAGGAATGAAGCACTCTCATTCCAGCATTTTATTTTTTTCAACTAGAGAACGGATTCCAGATGTGAAACTGTGACTAGTGTCACAGTCTGGTTGCATGCTTATTGGTCTGCCAGGGACAAGCCCGTTGTGCATTGGACTCGTCCCTAACACACCTCTGAAATGTCTTTCTACCACAAGATGTTTCTTGCACACGTTCAAGGAAACATAAAAAACTATAAAGAATTTAGATGAGTAACTACCCTCATTTGAAAGGCATTTTTGTCCTGAACATAAAAATGTAAAATAATGCACTTGGGATACAGAAATCCAGGGGCAGAGTACACATGGGTGGAGGGGTATTAACAACATTAAGAAAGCACACATTCCAAACAAAAAGAGCTTTTACATACAGTTGATTACTATTTAACAATATTTTGCCTCTATGACTGCCACTGTACATCTGATGCAAACCCATAATGATGTTCCTCACTTGAAGCAAAAAGGGGGTGGAGGCCAAAACTGACTCCTTGTTTTTGTGTTAAAGGGGTCAGTTTCTTTACAGTAAAAACAAGGAATGGCATCATTTCTAAAATGTGTAGACAAGCATGGGGACCACTTTTTTCCAGAGCATGCCACATCCAGGAGATACCACTTCAAGACTGTTACTACCCCCACCTAATATAATCTGGGGAAAACCAGAAGTAGTCTACCAGCACTGAGATCAATATGGTTAAGGCACATTTGCCAAAAATTACTGCTTAGAAAAGAATGAGAAAGTGACTGTGATGATGAGCAAGTCCCAGACCAGATCTTTAGTTTGTTAGTAGACTCCTCCTGAGTATGATTTGTACGGCTTCATGGGCCAAGTTCCACGGATGTTATGCCATCATCAGATTTGTATAACAGCACTGTGGAAGCATGTAACCGGACTGCTGTCTGATGTGCTGCCACAGTGTTCCAACAGTTTCCAGTGATTCTGTTTATGCAGCCCTTCCCCTCCACTGACTGCATAAACATACCCACTTCCTGGCACACTACTTTTCTATTCTGCAACTACAGTATTGACAGCCACCGTGCGCAACATGGTGACGTTGACTTAAACTGTGCATGCATGACTATTGTGCATACATAGTTATGTCAGCATCACCATGTTGTGCAGGGCTGACTACAGGGCAAACTTCACATCATGCGCAGTACTGTAATTGCTGCAGTATTACTTATGGCCGACTCCAGTGCAGCAAAAGCACTGCATATTCTTTTCCACGCTCTTGCCACTCCTAAAAGCTTTCCACAGCCATATCGGCTAAGACCAGAGTTTGTTACATTTTGTTATGCTTGTTTATATCTAGCACTAATTTCCATGGTGTAGTTCTCCCTCAGTGTCTTAAATGCATTTCTTTTCTCCCCTTACTAATTCTGTGATGGTTCTGAACAAGCAGACATCTGAGAAAATATACAGTGACATCACTGTTTTTCTTAACTTACTTATAACATTTCTCTTACTACTGGCAAGGATTTTACTTGATTTACTTGCTACAGCTTTGCATTATGGCTCACATGTTGTTTTGTTGTTTACAATGAAACTCCTATCCTTTTTTCTGGTCACTAGTACCATTCCAACAGTAATCTGATCTGGTATTTTTCTTAAATAAGATGCATATTTTACATTTTCCAAAATGTATTCTCATAAGCCATTATGGTGCCAATTCCCCTAACTATTAATGAATATTCAGCATTAATCCAAATATTTTATAAACACAGAAGGGAAAAAAGTGAGATGCAAAAAACAGAAATGAATGGTAGCATATGGGATAATTTGTTCTCATCACAGCCAAACCATTAACTCTGGTTGGGAAGGCAGGTACCCGACTTCCTCCATAGTCAATGCTGTGCCTCTGTTTTCTCGTAGGAGGTACTCAGCTGCCAGGCAGTCTATTCCCTACCCCTGAATAACAAACTTTACCTCCTCAACACGTTGCCCCAAGCCTGGAACTCTATGTCTGAAACCCAGGTGGCAGTGCTGAGTGATGCATCCTTTCAATGAGCTGAGAACTTATTTTGATGTTTTTGATTTAGCATGAATGTAGAGACAAAATATCAATTCAATTTATAAAAGCATTTGGTTCTGAAGTAACAATTCAGGAACAGACTCATTTTTTAATTAAACTTTGTTACTCCTCCTTTGACAGTTCTCGCAATCCTCAGGTCATTTTTCCAGTGACCTCCAAGCTCAACAACCTTGACCCCAGTATGGGTAATGCATTATGAGGCCCAGTAGTGCTGGCACACATTCATGCAGCAATGTGTTTTTATCCCTGTTTCTCATTTTTCTCCTCCCTCTCTCATGATGCCATGCCATTCCCTTTCATGGTCACAAGCCAAAGCTGTCTCATGTGATTGGAAGATGAGCATTTCTTGGCTCAAGACAAGGGCTGCTGAGGTCTCAAAATGTGGTGCCACTCTTCTCATATGGAGAAGCACTGCCACAAGCAACATCTATAACCTCCACACACACCGGGTTACCACTGTCCAAGCTCACTCCCAAACCCAGGTTACCTATGTTTAAGCATGTTGTGCTACCACCTGGTAATTGGAGCCCTTGCCCCGACTCTCTTTTACTACAATTAACTTAAACTGTTTCACTAAGTAATACTTACATTTGAGCCCATTTGTCTAGCTCTTCATCAATATATTCTTTAACTTTTTTGGGCTGTAGACCAAGTGAATTCCCACAGAGGTATACACAGTCTTTTTCTTTGTCTACCAATGCTCCATCAACTAAAAGAAACAACATATTGAGGTAATTTTAGTTACAATCAGTAAATAAGGAATAAATATATACTAATTATAAGAAAAAAGTTACTGCAACAGATTGTAGGCTGAAAATAAAAGAAAACAAATAATATTAAATGCCTCCTGAAAATAGAAAATATAGTATGAGGTTTTGATCATAGGGGTTCATTAGGAATTATTTATTAAAAAATAACAAAAAAAAAACTAAAGTAAGTGGAGAGGCAAGTGGAAAGAAGGAAAATATGTATGAGGAAGGAAAATGTGTATGTAGATTAAGGAGAAAACTGATAACAGGCAAGTTAAGAACAGAAACTGGAAAAAAGGTATTGAAGGGGAAGGAGAGTCATAATGGAATGAAAGAGCCAAGGAGTCCTCAAATGAGGTCTACGAACATGGGTGTAGTAGGAAGGCTGACGGGTGACAAGTGTGGTGGAAAGAGATAGGAAAACCTGGAAAAAATGAAAATGGCTATACAGACATAGCTGAAACATCCATGAGCGTATGCCAACACAAGCCCTGAATAGTATGGGGGTGTAGGCATACCCCACAAATGCAAACATGCCATGCACATGTGAAAACAAAGATATGAGGAGGGATAAAAGGGCTAGGTTCAGTGGTAAACCATATCATGGCTAAAAGACATTAGTAGAAAATAACTCTGTTATTAAAACCATAGTTTTACTGAGAGCCTTAGTGAATGATAAGCATGGTTTATGTATGCTTTCTTTGTCCAGACACCCTGACGAAGGATACAAAGAGATCGTTGACAGTAGGCTCCTTGAATGTAAAATGGGGCACAATGAATGGATTATCAGTGTCTCCATTTCTTTTTTTTTTATTTAAAGTTTATTACTTTTCATAGTTCATAGCACATGATACAGAAGAGACATGTATAACCAGAATAAACATTCCTTCCCCCCCCTCCCTCCCTACAACCCCTCCTCCCACCATCCCCCTGCCCTCCCCTCCTCCAGTTTGACACTGGTGCATGGTCAAATCATGTAGATACAAAGATGATCCTGACCTTCAGTGGTAATTAAGGGACACAGCGTGTAAAATGTATGCAGCTTTTCCCACATAGACCTGTACCTGTTAGACCGGTGATAAATATTGCCAATCATTTTCTAAGTAATGAGATTGAATAGAAGCTCTTGTACCCATTCTGTACAGGAAAGGGCTTCCTCTTCTAACCAATGGCAAAGAACCATTTTCTTGACTGAGAGGGCCACGATAGCCATGAAGTATTTTCGCTCCTTAATGAAAATACCACTATAATCCCCCACCAGGCATACTTCAGGGGTAAACAAATCATCAAGGCCTAGTAAGGGGTTAGCCCTCTGTTGTATAAGTTTCCACAGGGGGTCCACCTTGGGACACTCCTAGAAGATGTGGTACATGGAGCCCTCTTTATCCTTACATCTAACACACTGGGAGGAGCTAAAGGTCCCAATTTTAAATAACCTAACTGGTGTCATATACATGTCATTAAGGATGTGTAGTTGCATAAGCCTTAACCTATCTTGGGTGATACATCTATGGCAAACTGTCCATATTTTCTGCCATTGTGGGGTCAATCTGGGGTAAAGCATGGACCAGTATGTGGGGGTCCCTTCTATTTTGGGAAAAACTTTTACACATAACTGGGTGTAGATATTGGAGACAACATGAGGAGGAGAAGCTAGTGATTGGAGTGACAAGATAATTTGTAACCTAATGAGGCTGCCGGGGGGGGGGGGTACCGAACTAGCATACGCCTCAACTGGTATACCTTGAAAACCCTTTGGTTATCAATGGAAAACTTGCTCATAATCTGCAGACAAGTAAGCCATGTATCCTCCCCTGTCAGTAGCTGCCCTACTTATACCCTGGCCAGTTGTGGTACAGTATCTCCATTTCTAAATGCCCTGTGGTGTTCTCTGAATCAGTCAACCAGGAGTCTGCCAGTCTGTCTCCGATGCAAGTAGTTGCACACTTCCAGCAAAGAATACAATATATTGCATTTTTGGAAATGCATGAGAACTCCTTGGTGAGGTAAAAAACACCTGTAGGACCTTGATTTCAGTAACACTAGAGATAAATTTGCAGATGCAACAGTGGGCTGTGTTACAAGCCTTGATACCTTATAGGATAAACTGATTAGGAGTGTGCAGGCTGCTATGTACTAAGAGATTCTGAAGGTTGGGTGGTCTGCGATAGGAGGCAATGGATGGCTCTGTAAAGGAAGCTTCAACATTAGAGCAATTTTGCAGAATGGGAAAGTTCTTCGTGATGGTCTTATGAAGAGCAAGGGTCTTGGAATGGAAGGAAAACACCAGTGGAATACATTGATGTTGGTACATGAAAGTATATCTCCTGTGATGATTAAGGATATGGGGAATATGGCTAGCTCAGCAGAATGCTCTGCCCACTGTCCTTTCTGCCTAATCCCCGTCAATAAAATAATGGTGCTTTACTTGAACCTGCTAAGGAAAATAATCATCTTTGCATAAGCTGTGATGCCTAAGAAACTGTGAAAGTAGCAAACCATTCTTAACATGTTTAATATGGTAGGAGCTGTGGAAGAGTAAATTTTGTGAATCATTGCGTCTTTTATAAACTGATGTCTTCAGACCACTGTTATGCACCAGTACATTGATGTTTAGAAAAATCAGTGTGGAGGTGATACTTTGACAGTGTACCAAAGGGAAGGAAGATATAATAAATCTGTTCATGAAGATGTGGAGGGTTTCCCTGAAACAAGAGGTGCCCTCCCCCCACACAGTCTGCCATGTAGCACTTCTAAAGGTCAGGCACAATTGCTAGGAAGGTGAGAAAGAACTATTCCTCAACCCAACTAAAAAACAAACAGATTGGCAAAGCTGGGACCATCCTGGTATCCATGGCAACTCCACTGACCTGTTAAAAAAACTGTTGCTGAAAGAAAAAGAATTACATGGAAACAAAGAAACATTGATTTTGTTGGCACACAAGGGTCTGCCCTTGTCCCTGCCTATTCCATCACCACAGAAACTTATTGATCAAAGGTGTCACTCCCTTCTATGTCCCTCTACCTATTATGTCCCTGTGCCTTCCCACAGATGACTGAAGCTCCCCCACAGTCTTTGCCACCACTACCTCTTCTGGCAGGCCATTCTAGCCATCCACCACCCTTTCCGTGAAGAAGTATTTCTGCATATCTCTCCTAACCCCCCCCACTTAGCTTCTTTGCATACCCCCTTGTTGTGTTGCCTTTCATTCTCTGAAATGGACCAGCCACTTGCACCTTGATAACTCCTTTAAGGTATTTGTAGATTTCTGTCATGTCCCTTCTCACTTTCCTCTCTTTGAGAGAAGAACAAATTCAACCTATCTGGGTTAACGAGTGCATGGGTTACTGCCCCAAAGCTGTCAAACCATTATTGTGGGGGACCACTGTGTAAGGATTTGATGTACAAAGGTAAGACGAGCAGATGGGGGGCACTATATTGGACTCTGATAAATAACTGGAAAGCATGGTTAGTGTCTTTAATATGGAAGGGGAACAGATTAAATGAGTGATCTTTTGAGGCTGTCTAGAAATGTTGAGATGTAGGATGTGAGACAGGAGCAGGCAGGCATAACATGTTGGCCAGGGTGATCTGTTCTGTGGCACAGGAGATAGAACTTGGTTGCCTGAGGAAGTTGAACTATGACACTCTCAGTAGAGGCTGGGAGATCTTTGTTTTTAATAACAGAGGTAATGATGGTGGTGACCTCTGTGTGATAGTTGGTGGTAGGGTCATGTGGAAGAGGAGAGTAAAAAGTGGTGTCAGAGAGCTGCTATGTAACATCAGTGATGTATAACTCCTCATGTCAGACCATGACACCTCCCCAAATCAATTGGTTTAATCTCAATGTCATTCAGCGCCATTCATGTGTTGCATAGATCTGAGGGCTATAAGTTCATCAACTATCAAGATACGATAACAGTGTCTGCAATGAAAATTTAAGTTAGTGATGTCTTTTATTCAGTACATCAGTTAACAAAATAATCTGTAGCAACGAAAAACATCCTGGAGTTATGGTCCATACACTGTGCCAAGGATTGATGTTATTGATTATCCTAGTAATGGTGTCGTCATTATCATTTTCAGAAAAAAAGAAGTCTCTTAGAAGAATGATCTGTAAGGCATACTCTGTAATAGAAGGGATGCAGATTGACTTAAACCTGAGGCATGCCAAGATGTCTTGGTGTGGGCACAAAACAGAGTCGTTTGCTGAGGAGTGACTGCTTATCTTGTGTCTGGGGCTATCTGGAAGGATACAAATGCCAAATTGTTAGGTTGTGTCTGACAGGAGGGCTCTTGTAGGTTGATGATCTAATGGTAGAGAAACTGGAGTATAGCAGATTTGGTGACTTTAATAAACTGAAAGATAGAGGAGTTAAGTTGTTGGCTGTAATGCTTAATAAAAGATGGCTGTGAGGGGCAGTGTACTGCAGGAAATCCTGCTTCTGCATAGTCTTGTCCAAAGAGGTCAATTGTTTCTTAATGGAGAAAATGGTATCAGTGATTAAGTCCCTAAAGAAAATGATCAAAAGCTTGTTAGTATAGAACACACTTACCTCAGACCCAAATGGACAAGGATAGAATTTCAGACCTTGATGAACAATTCTTTGATGGTGGCATGTGGAAAGAAACTGTAAGTGACTGCAAAGATTATTCTTTTGAGCAAGTGGCAAAAAATTACTCAAGAGAAGGTTTGGAGTTATGAGAAGGGAGTATAGTCATAGGAGAAATGAAGGAAAGTAAAGATAGTGGTAAGAACAAAAAGAAGGCATACGTGAAGTAAAGAGGAAGCGAAAGCTGAAAAACAGAGAGAAGTATCTAGAGGTGACAAATGTAGCCAACAGGAAAGTGAGGGAGGTCAAGGTCGAGATGGAACTCAGGCCTGCAATGGGAGTGAAGCAAGGGGAAAAAGCATTCTTCAGGTACATCTGGGAGAAGACAATGGTTAAAGGGATTATTGAGGCTGAAGAGTGAAAAGTGATGGAGGAGAGGGAAAAAGTGAAAGCAGAGATACTGAAGAAATATGTTTGTTCAGTCTTTACTAGGCAGAAGCATGGGCCACTACTAGAATATGGGGTTAAGATCAGAAAACAGGAAAGGCCATGCTCAAGTAACATGGCCAAAATAAAAACTAATAGGGTATCAGAAAAGCATAAAGGGTTGAATATAGGTAAACCAATGTGACGTGAAGGCTTTTACCTGGGAATTCTTCAAGAGGTAGAAGAGGTGATAGCAGGACCACTTGCAGACATACACAATTGTTCACTGGACATGGGGAGGTCCCTAGGGACTGGAGGACAACAGACATTGTCCCACTAGACAAAAAGTGGCAAAAAAGGATGAACCAGAGAATTATAGACCAGTTAGTTTGATGACTATAGTGGGAAATATTGTGCAGTGTTTACTCATGGAAGAACTAGTGGACTAATGGGCTACTAGAAGATCTAGTGGACTATTGGGCTACGGGATCCCAGACACTATGGGGTTTTGAAGAGGAAGGTATTGCCAGACACTTTAACTTGTTCATCTACAATAGAGGGGAAAAGATCCTGGGGAAGCTATGTCTTTTTGCAGCTGACACTAACATTTCTGGGAGGGATTACAGTGATAAGGGGATTAGAAAAATGAAGAGGGTTCTGGAGAGGCTGAAAAAGGCAGTCAGAGATCTGATCACTCAAATTTGATGCCAAGAAGTGCAAAGTATTGTGTGGAAGAAGGTCCCAGGGCTGACTGCTGCTGTAACTGCAGCATAAGAAATCTGCATTTTACAGCACATTTCTGGGCTTTCTTGTTGTAATTGTTTAAAAGTTTGCTTGGAAAGACTGTGGCTGGGGAGGGGGAAGAGTAGTAGAGCTTTATGTGAAACAAAAGGGAAAGGTTTATGTGAGTGTGGAAGGTTTAGAGCATGTGGGAAGCAGCCAATTGGCCAGCAGCTACTAGGTGGATGTTTGGGGATATAAGGCTGCTGCTCCAGTGTGCCCCATCACACTCATTTCCTAAAGCATGAATAGAACAGAACAAGAGTAGAACAGGCAACCTAAGGCATCTTAGGTATCGGCAGGTATCTACAGGTTGGCTACAGTCAGAAAGAAGCTCTGCTGGAGAAACAGGAGACAAAGAAATATAAATCAAATCACTGTGTACACTTACTACTAAGGAAGCAAGGTACACAGCTGTTAGTGTGTGTTAAGGACAAGGAGGAACAATTGCAGGACAAAAAGATGTGGGGGATCGTGGCAGATGCTGGCAGGGTTGCCATGTGCCATTGCATGCCACACTCAGGAGGGGGGGAGGAGTGTAACAGAACAAGGAAACAACTAACTCTGTGGGGTAGGCAACAACACCTGGTCCCTATGCCCACCACCGGATTTCACCCATCCGGCCTTCCAGTTCCTCACCTGCAGCTTGGCCAGTCTATAAGAGAGCACCCAAGAGGAGGGGTGGCCCCACCCCGGAGGGGTCAAGCCAAGGGTATTGGCTGCAGGAGGAGGGGAGAGAGAGGAGGCTCTGGATGGGGAGACCGCAGGCAGGCAGGATCAGGCCAGGATGCCTGAGAGAGGCTCCTCATGCTACGACCGGAAGGGAAAAAAAAACTTGAGTTGTAAATGGTATGGCAGCTGAGATTCAATGCCAAAAAGTGCAAAATCATGCACCTAGGACATATAAACCCAGGAGTTGATTATAAAATTGGTGGGGGGGGGTACTGACAGTCATTAAGCAGAAAAAGACTGTGATGTTATAATATCTGATGACCACAAAGTGGCTGGGCAGTGTGACAAGGAAGTTGGCAGGGCCATGGAATGCTGGGGTGCATATTAGAGGTATCTCCTGCAGGAGGAGGGATGTGGTGTTACCACTGTCTAGGTCTGTGACAGGGAGATCCTGCCACTCTTGAGGATCAATCGTTCCTTAAATCTGTTGCAACAGTTCTTCTATGTCTTGGCCTAATCTATCCTTTACAATTTCTAGTCCATAAAGTTGGCCACCTATGGGTGCCCCCTTCCCTTTCTTGACTATGCTATAGTGTCCTCTTTAATTTTCCTTTTCCTTCTCAGGTCCTTGAACAGGGAGATTATTGTGGTGACCTCCGAGCTGATGTAAAACAACAGGCTGTGTTGCTCATTGTTGGATTTAGTATGCAATAGCATTATGTCATAAAATACCTTGATGTATATGCCTTATGTGTATGAAACCAGTAAATGTTGAAAATACTATGGCACTAGGTGTTTTTGATAAAGGAAAACCATTACTAGGGGACTATATTATAAAAATCAAGTTAGTTGTGTTATTTAAAATGCATGTAAGGTACGGATTGTTTGAGAGGCCCTTTGGCACCATGCATTCCTGCTTTAAGCTGAACAAGCCTAAAATTTCATGGTGATTTGCATATGGATCCCACTGCATTATGGGAGTATGTGTGATGTTGTGTTTCTTTGAAACTCGGCTTTATTGCCGATGCTCTTTGGGGTAACCATTGCTTCAGTGCTCCTGCACTGAGGTTCTCTGTCTTTAGCTTGCTTTTGAGTTTTTCTTTATTGAGCTCCCCATCACCCAAGCACAAAAGACAAACATTGGGAATACAATAAGTTTCACTAAAGATATAGATCAGTCGATCAGTGGGTTAGTAGGTGCTGACTAAGTGCAGAGGAAGGACATGCAGAGTATGTTGCTGCAAACTGATGCATTGAAGAAGGCATATGCAGTTGCTTAAGGTTATCCTCTGTGTTTTGAATAAACATCACACAGAGACTGTGTGTTGAACCCGAAGTTCTGTGTCTGGTCCATCTGTTACTCCACTACCCCTCCACAAGGTCATTGATGAGACCCCACCCAGAGTACTGTATCTGGCTCTGGAGGCTGCATCTCTAAAAGGACAAGGACTGAATAGAAGCTTTCCGGAAGTGGGCAACTAATATGGTGCAGGGGTTGCATGAGAAACCCTATGAGGAGAGACTGAGAGATCGCAGTATATACAGTACAATGTAGTGGAGAGGAGAGGAGAGAGGGGGACTTGATAGAGGTCTACTAGTATCTCAAGGGGTAAACAGGATACAGGTGGGGAGTCTGTTTCAAATGCTGAAGTACACCAGGAAAAGCATGCAGTGATGCTCAAAAAGGGAAGTTTAGGTGGGATGTGAGGAAATATTGCTGCACTAAAAGAGTAGTGGACACTTGGAATGATCTGCCAGCCAAGGTAGTGGGTGAGAAAACAATGGGGGCTTCAAGCTTGCATTGGATAGACATAGGGGAGTACCGGTAAATAGGTATGGGGGTTGCCAGAGACCAGTTAAGAGTCTGTGTAGACAGAGCTGGCAGTGAACATCTGGGCAGATTTGGAGGGCCAAGCGGTCCTTTTCTGCTGACAGTTCTGTTTCCACGTTATGCACACAGGTGAAAGGAATCCTAGAACAGATTACTGGATGGGGGAGGCATTAGAGTGGACCAGACCTCAAAAGAAAGAGAACTGAGGGTTACAACTGATAGTCTTCAGACTACATCCCAGTGCACCAAGGAATATGACAGGGTCAACATGTTGCTAATGTATATAGGCAGAGCTTTTTCCAGCAGTAGTAAGGAAGTTACCCTGCCCCTCTATAGATCCCTGGAGAGGTGCATCTGAAATACTGTGTGCAGTTCTGGAGTCTGCATCTGAAAAAGATAAGGATTACACAGACTCAATCCAGAATAGGACTAGAATGATACATAGGCAACAGGGGACATCGTATGAGGAGATGTAGAGTGGACTTGATGTCAGATCCAGGATTTTAAAATGGGTAGGGGGTAAAAACGAATGGAATCTGACTAAAAGGGGTCAGTAAGCAGGCAGAAATCTTCTGTATCTGTCATCTTGTACTGAACATGATAGAACTCACTCATTTTTATGTTGGAAATGTAGTATACTGTATTAGTTCAGTGTCATGTAAATGTAACAGAAGTGTCCTGCTGCCGTAGGATCTCTAATAATGCTTGATTCACCACTGAGTGGACCGAACATATACACTCTGGAGGCCAGGAGGGAGAGGGGTAGGTGATCGAGACATTCAAATGTTTACATGGTATCAATAGGGTTAATTGATGACACTTGTTTCTGGAAGGGGTTAGTGACAACTGGGCACTGCCTCTATCTTCTGATCCCTACCTCTTTCAGCCTCCTCTTCCTAGTCCTGTCTGCACTCATCAATCAAGCAATCAATCAATCAAAGTCTTTATTTAACCAGGCGTTCATCGTTGAGCAGAAGCTCATTTGCAAGACGGACCTGGGTGGAGCATGAACAATTGTATATACAGGTCAACACAGGTATTTACAAGGCAATACAGATAATACTCTTTACAGACAGGAAGAAAAAGAAGTTCATATGTACATAGAATTATACAGGTATTGTACAGATTACATGGGATTTACATACATAGAAGTGTCTATAGGAAGATAAAGCAGGTTATCTAAGGTTGCAGGAGGAAGTAAAGGAAGAAAAAAAATAAAATATACACCAGGTAGAGGTGAGAGTAGGGGAAGGGAGGAGGTAGGGGAGAAAGGCTAGGAGGGCACGTGCACAGAAAGGAGTTGGTAAAATGGGATGTAGAGAAGGTGGGTGGAGAAAAGGAGTATGTGTGAGCCCGGATTGAATGCTATAAAGTACGGGCATGGTAGGATGTCACAACCCAGGGTAGTGAGCTCCTATCTGAGGTTGGGAAAGGAAGAATAAGGATGAACGGGCCTGAGGTTGATAAGACAGGGGGGATGAGAGAGAGAGAACAATTAGGCTGGTGAGGAGCAAGCTGTGGGGTCAGTACTAAAAATTATGGTCAGGCATGGCTATATACAAAGTGCAGACACCGGTACTGGGTCTGAGTGGGTGAAGCAGTTACATACTTCTCTGATTGTATGGAAATAAAGCATCTTGAAGGCATTTATATCGATTAGAGTGCTTAATTTGAGGGTTTTTTTGTAGATTGTTCCATAAGGTAGGTAGCACGAAGCTTATGGCTGCCCTGCCGAAGTGGGATTTTGCTTTGGGTACTTTAAGTGTAATAGCTGAGTAACTTCTTAACGCATATTTACCAATTATACCAGGGGAAGACAGCAGGAGATATAGTAAGGCAGCTTATTAGAGATGGCTCTATAGGTCCAGAGAGCGGCATTTCTGTGGCTCGTGAACTTTAATGATGTCCACCCCACTGCCGCATATAGGGTGCAGTGATGCGTGTCAAAGGGGAGTCCCGTTATAAACCTCAGTGCTCGATGGTAGAGTGTGTCCAGTTTAGCCATGTAAGAGTTGGGGCATTGACTGTAGAGGAAGTCAGTGTAATCAACCAATGATAGGAAAATGGATTGGACCAGTTGTTTCTTGGCATCTCTGAGAAATTGGTTGATTCTAAAAAACAATCCAAGCCTTTGCCGAAGTAGTTTTAGCAAGTCCTCAATATGTTCAATGAAGGAGAGTCTTTGGTCTATCCAAACTCCCAGATACGTGAATTTTGTAACAAATTCTAGTTTTTCACCTAGAACTGTGGTAATTTGGGGAACTGTCCCACTGGACACAGGGTTAGCTGTATGGATAAAAGGGGAGAGGACCATCGCTATAGTTTTTTTGGCAATAAAGAGTAGCTTTTTTTTGAGGAGTTGGCTTTGCAAAAGGTTGAATTCTGACTGAAGGTCATTGCAGGCAGCTTCAGGTGTTGGACGACTCACGTAGAGAACTGTATCATCTGCAAACAGATGGATGTTGGCTTCTTTTATACAGTAGTCGATGTTATTAATGTAGATTGCAAAAAGTAAGGGCCCTAATATAGAACCTTGAGGTACCCCTCTTTGCAGAGTTTTTAAGGGGGACAGGCCTCCTTCAGCTTTAACTTGTTGAAGGCGCCCTGTAAGATAGTCAGTAAACCAAAACAGAGAGGAGGGGTCCACACCTATGGTTTGAAGGGAGGAGAGGAGCAGACTATGGTCGACGGTGTCAAAAGCCTTGCTTAGATCAAGGAAAACAGCACAAATAAAGTTTTTGCTCTCAAGATTACGCTGCCAGTCGTTAGTAAATTTGGCGAGGGCTGAGATAGTGCTATGTTTAGCTCTGAATCTGGACTACATAGGATTTAGCAGTTCCCTAGACTCAAGGTGAGTCCTCGGCTGTGCATTTACAATTTTCTCTAGGAGCTTGGACAGGACCGGAAGGAGGGAAATTGGCCTGTAGTTATTGAGATCGCCAGGGTCACCTGATTTGAACAGTGGTATGACATGTGTTGTCTTCCATATAGGTGGTAAGGTGCTCTGAGACAGGGATAAGTTAAAAAGGTGGGTGATGGATATTGCTAGTACGTGGTAGGCAATTTTTAGGAAGCAAGGGTCAAGGGTGTCGGCCCCAGCACTTTTTCTAGTATCCAACTGAAGCAAGAGGTCCTCTACCTCTTTCAGTGGGGCAGGTTGAAGCAAAAAAGGCGGCGAAACTATCAGAGTTTCAGGCAGTTGGCTGGCAGTCTGGGAGCGAAGTATGTTTTCAGAGGAGTTATCAAATGCCATGCCTGCAGTAGCAAAGTGGTTATTGAATGCGTCAAGTATATCCATATTTTCGGTTATAGTCAAGTTGCTAGAGGTAATCTTGGTCGGGAGTGAATTTCCTGGGGAGTGGCCTAGCATATCATTGATTGTGTTCCAGAGCTTGATTGGGCTCTTTGTGGCAGAGTCGAGTTCGGATTTGAAGAAGGTGGTCTTGATTCTCTGATTGTTTTGGTACATAAATTTCATAGTCTCCTGAACTGGTTCCAATCCTCTGCAGTGTTCAGTCTGCGTGCTTTTTCCAGAGCTTATCTCTTTCTAGAAGCAAGGACTTGATCTGAGGGGTGAACCATTTACAGGTTTTGGTCCTAGTTCGAACTTTAATCAGGGGAACATACTTATTAAGGGCCCTTGATAGAATATTGTGGAAGATATTGTAAACTGACGTAATCGTTTTGGCCAGGTAGAAATCTTGCCACTCAGGGGAGTACTTAAGTTTGTTTAGGTAGGCATGTTCATTGAAGTTGCGCCTGGATCTCTTCATAGAGAACTTGCTGATGGGTGCTGGATTGTTGGTGGATCTTACTCCCCCAATAAAACAATGGTTGCTGGCGTCTGAGAAGAAGACATCAGCGTGGGAGAAGAGATGAAGTTTCCTCACCATTAGAACATCCAAAAGTGTACTTTACTGGGGTTCTTCATGTTTGGGCGTGTTGGTTCAGTAATAAGTTGCGTCAGCCCATGTTCATCACAGAAGGATGCAAGGGGGGCAGCTGTGTTAGAAAGCCAGTCAAAGTTGAGGTCTCCTAAAATAATAGTTTTTGGTAGCCCCTGTCCCAACTTGTCACTTAGATATGACACAAGCTGTAGGCCAGCAGACTGTGGTCTGTAGCATCCTATTACGCAGAGTGCAGTAGTCTGTGTAATTTCCACTTTGAGAATTAGGCATTCAAATTCGCTGGCGACAGATACCGAGGATAAGCAGAAGGCAGAAAATTTGTCTTTAACGTTGATAGCTACCCCTCCTCCTCTGGCATGCCTATCAGCTCTGAACAAGGCATAGTTGGGTATGTTTACTTCTCTATCAGTGGTGATGAGTCTAAGCCAAGTTTCAGAAATCACAAGTACAGTATGTCAGGAGAGGTATGATTTACCCAGGTTTGTATTAAGGTTATCTTTTTAAAGAGGCTACATATGTTAATATGCAAGAAGCTTATTTCTTTTAAATTTGCTAGTTCTGCTGGCAAAGCAATAGCTTCTAGGGGGCCAGGGTTGAGTTCTACGTTGCCTGAACATAGCAGGATGATAAGTAGGATGTTTCTAAGAGCGCTAATTATAAGCTTGTAATTCCTGCCTTTCTCCCGTCTAGTAGATCTGATGTTTTTAGGGACTGGAAAGTAGCCACCATAGAAGAGCTGATCTGTTGTAGCAAGAGCTAGTACCCCTACTACAATAGGCGGGGAGGAGATAGAAGTCTGCGTGGTGAGAGGTGGGCCTTGTGGTGGGGGAGTGTTAAAAGTACTACCGGTATGTGTGGTCCAAGAGCAGGGTTCGAGGTATTGGTACTTGGAATCACGGAGGCAATTAAAAGATAAGTTGCCATGTGGTATACAGCACAAGGTGCCACTGTAGACCAAACATGATGGTAGGTCAGGTGCCCAATGCTGGGCAGCTGGTATCAGCAGAAGAAGGAGCAGTATATGGAGCCATATAGGGCCCGACATGATGGTACCTCAAAAAAGGAGCCACTCAATTAAACCAGGGGCCAGTGCGGTTCCTGGATTAATGCAGCTTATCAGTAGCTTTCCGATCCAGGTCGACCCAAATTTGATAGCATTAAAAATATTTAGTGGTGAAGGCACAGCCAAGGAGAGCCTATGCATTTTAGTAAGGTGAGGCCCTGAGAGTTGGATCCCGTAGGCTGGACAGAGAAGAGGGGGATCACGAGCTAAGTCTTTATCGGTGGGGCACTGCTCCAGGGGACGTGGACTAAGACTTTGGCAGGAGGTACTGTATTTAATAATCAGCGGAGGTGGGGGAGGGGGGCCGTCAAAAAATTTGTGGCAGTTGCTGTACCTTGTAGGGCCTTGGGTCCGTGTCTGCAGTTTCGAGCACTGGCTAGAGGGGCGCCGACCGCCCGGTAGCCGGGAATCCCGCGGCTTAGGAGCTGGGAGCCTGGGCGACAGTTCCTCAGCTGAGAGAGAGAAGGAAAGTGAGGGTTAATAAAGGGGATTCACAAAGGGTTAGACAGAACAGTGGGGAGTCCAAAATTTGCAGAACAAAAAGACGTGTATTACTTTGGTACCCAAAAGTGTCTAGGGCCAGTGCACGTATGCAGGAAAAGGGCTGTAGACACTAGATTTCTTTTCCAAACCACAATTCAGGTCCTTTCAATTACAGACTGGGTTAACACTTCGGCTTTTTAACATTTGTCCCAACATAAACATTTTTAGGGTTTAAAATCAAAGAGCAGAAGCCAGCTTCCACCATGGACCAATCAGAGTGTGATCTGAGGGGGCGCTCGCAATCCGGTTGGTTGCAGCAGTTGCCGTACCTTGTAGGACCTTGGGTCTGTGTCTGCAGTCTCGAGCGTCGGCTAGAGGGGCGCCGACCGCCCGGTAGCCGGGAATCCCGTGGCTTAGGAGCTGGGAGCCTGTGTGGCAGTTCCTTGGCTGAGGGAGAGAAGGAAAGTGAGGATTAATAAAGGGCATTCATACAAAGGGTCAGACAGAACAGCGGGGAGTCCAAAATTTGCAGAACAAAAGGACGTGTATGGTACCAGCAATGCCAAAAGAGGTAGTGAGGAGTAGTAGTAGGTGGTTGCACCCCAAGGTAGTTTGTTTGGTGCTGCTGACCTCCTTAATTGCTAGCTGGTTTATAGTTGAAAGGGTATATAGTCGAATTAGAGTGAGGTCCCTAACAATAGGGCAGGTAGAGCAATAATTGATTGGAGTTAGATGGAGTGGCCGGAGAAAAGGTTGAGAGGAAATGTGTGATCCTGTGGGTGGGACTGCTTTAAAAAGGGGCGGTGAGAAAGTGGGTCAAGTCAGGTATTGAAGACAGGGAGGCCAATAGCATGAAAATGTGCAGCAGTGGAGTAACAATCTGCTGCTAGGCTGACGAAGGGGTGGAGTAAGGGTCTATTTAATACTGTGAGGAGGAAGGTGAGGGGGTGGGCAAAAAAAATTCAGTCCAGAACAAAGCACAGAAAGAGATGTCCAGAACAATGTATGTTTCTGCCGGCTTTCTCTCTTATCTTGCTGGGTTTCCAGGGCTGTTCCTGACTGGAAAACTACAGTATTTACTGTATAGAGTTCTAGTGCCTTTCTGATGTGATCTGATACTTCAGTTAAACCACTGTATATAAATGTATAGCTTGATGTTACTACTTAGTCCTTGTATATATTCCTTTTCGTATATTTGTACAAAACCGTTGCTCTGTATACCTATAACTATGTATTGTTACCCTGCCTACTTCTCTGTAACCAGTTGTTCCTATGTGTGCACATGTACCTGTATTTACTGCTTGGATATACACTATGTATTACTACTGTATTATCCTTTTTTTTTTTTGTTACCGTCTTGTTGGCCTGGGTCATGGCTGAAATCGGTCATTGGATCAGTCTATCTACCCAGTTATCAAAGACATAAATAAATAAATAAATAAATCAAACAAACAACTACAAGCTAATGGGGGGAGGGATTCAGGAGGAATGTGAGGCAGTACTTCTTCATGGAGAGGGTAGTGGTCCAGTAGAATTGCTTCCAAGGTAAGGTGTTTAATGAAAAGATGGTAAGTGGATTCAGAAGGGGGTGGGAAAACATAAGATTTTGGTGAGTGTGTATGCAAGTGTGGAGGGCAGGGATCAGTTGGAGAATGAGGCAGAACTTCTAATATGGTGCTCAGCCCAGTCCCATCCAGTGATAGACTGGTTTAGCATCAGTAGGTCTTGGCAGACTTGATCAACCATTGGACATTTTTTGCATGTAAAATTCACTTTGAACCTGGTGGTGCACCTGCTTTTGCTGCAATCATGTCCAGTTTTAGTAGGTCGAAAGCAGTTGTGACAGTTTACCCAATTTACGGCAGCTTGCACCAAATTTCTGGCATGAGCACTGTAAAAATGGTCTCCAGAATTGTCTGAAGCGAGACCATAAAAAGCTGCTCTTACTTGCATCAATTGCTGCACAGGACAGCAAATCCCATTAGATTGCCACAAGCCTGGTGCAGCATGTCTGTGGCACACCCAGGGCTTGTGGCAATCTAGACCCTTTGAAAATCCAGCCCTATCTTTCTAAGTGTTTCTTCCCTATGTACTACTCTAAGGTGTAGATCCACAAAATACTTTTCTGCCCTATGAAGTTGTGGAGGGCCATGCATGTCCATGGAGTACTCCTCCATACATGTGGGATTCTCCATTGTATTCATAGTTATGGATGTGCACCAGCTCTGCACCCGATCCCACTTTGCCTGTGTGCTTATGCAATATGACAGGTCAGGGCAAGCATTGTACTGTAGCATGTATGTCCTTCTTGGTAAGCCTAAAATAAAAATACATGCCACTGAGGGAGATTGGAGGCTGACAGCATTGCATGTAGAGGGACACAACAGTAACACCTGCACACCATCTGTGTGAGGCCCACCTAAATCCCCCTGGACCTTCTTGGGACCCATTCTTTCTCAGTATGTATTGGCCCTGCCCTCTGATCTGGCATGGAGTGTTGCAACTGCTTAACTTTAATTTTACTTTTATAACTAGGGCATAGCAGTCCTTGAAGGAATTCTGTATTCCACAATCCATAGCTCCATGTGGAGCAGGGTAACCTTACCCATGCCATTATGGGCATCAGTTTGTGTGCTTACTATCCAGCCATGTCTTTGTCCCTGGTATGCTTCTGGCCTCTTCATGTTCCTCTATTTATGCAGATCATGGTAGCCTGAGGGTATGGATTCCAGTAAAGGTTCTGGCATCCATGTACATACTGTATCTGGACTGTGATTTGGGATTAGGCCTTTAGTCTCAAGCCCTGTTTACACAGCAGCAGCGACTGAAAATATCTACCGCTTCTCGCCCGCTGCGCTGTCTGCAGATGCATTTTTTTGTGTTTACACAGCCCCCTCTAGTTGCACCACAAGTTGTGCCGCAGGGTGGCTATTCCATCGGGGGAGCATGTTACAAGAGTGCAGAACAAGGGACTGCAGTGGATCAAACACATTATTGTGTTTACAGCACTGGAAAATGCGCTCAATCTGAAACAGGTACCATCTCCTGCACCGATCCAAAAACTGGATCCAAAGGCATCCAGAGGCACTCTGGTGAGTGTCCACACAGTCCCATTTGCAGCACATCAACCGCTGTGCATGAGTTGATGTGCTGCAAATGGTGCAGTGTAAACAGGGCTTAAGAAACAGAGGCTTGAACAATACTTTTCTGCTGGATCCTCTCCCCAGCTCCTCCGATGCACACCTTACTCCGGCTCACAGGGCAGGTAGACCAACTGCTTTTTCATCCTAAGCATCAATTTTCCAGTGACAGCTGCTGCATCACAAGTATGGGATACAGGAGAAAACTTTTTAATCCTCAAATCCTTAAGCTCTGTGGCCGCCTCTATAACCTGTAACTTCAATACCAACTTCCTTGCTCGCTTTCATTCCCTAACTCAAACGGCCTGGGGGGCCAGCTGGTGGGCTGACCCACCTGGGAGCTGTAGCTTAGGCTCCGTGGGTGGGGTGGTCAGCTTCCTCCTGGGTGTCGGTGTGAGGGACTCTCTGTTTGCCCAGTTATTATTTGGGCCCTTGCCACGTTACACCCTATCCCTGATGACAGCAGAGGCAGCCATGGGAGGTTAGGTGCTGCACTAGTGGTTCTATTTGAGGTCTGATCTGGAATTTGAACTTTACTAGAAGATCTTTTCTCATTTCTGGACTGCTGGATTTTTCCCCCTGGAGTTTGGATTACAACTGGACCTTTCCTTTTGGACTTTGTGAATTGGTCAGACTATTTGCGTCTGTGTATTGAAGTTGGAATGGAGTGGTGGGCCCTTGACTGCATTTTGGTGGGCCGGAAGGTACGTTTGAATGAGACTGGCCAGGTGGGCCTGCTCTGCCACTATCTGCTGGCTCGTACTCCTCGGCTGGACTCATTTTGAATTGGATTCAATTTATTTCCTGGATTAACCTGTACCTTTGGATGATTTCCCTCCCTGGATTATTTTCTTAGTTTGTGACTTTAATTCATCTGCTCTGACGTGATCCTGTGGTGGTGAGAGGACCTGGGCGTCCACACATTTATTATTTTTCCATTTTGACTGAATGGTTCATTTATGTTTTTTGTTATTTAACTTTGAATTTTATTTGATTAAAATTCTGTTTCATTTCAGGCAGTGAGAGTGCCTCGATGTCCCTACTCCTAGGCTGTGAGAGGGCTTGAGGGGAGGTGAACCCATATTTGTGTTCTGGATCCTGTGAGACGGGATTGCAGTAGTTATTTCGGGATTGAAATTGTCCAAATAGTGCGGGACTGGGGTGGCATTTTATTTGTTTTAGTTGGGTGGGTTTTGTTTTTAAACGTATTATTGTGTTTTGGGGGTCCTTATTAGGTTGGGCATCTGAATGTTATGTACTTTGTTATTGGAGCAATTGTGAAATGTGTAAGTCTCCCTCCCCGGTTGTGTGCTATTCGTCCTCCGCTCTCTGCGCCATCCACCTCTTCCACCCTTTATTGTTGTCAATCAACAGTTCTCGTCCATGGGCATTGTTAGAGGGAGGGGTGGGGTGGGGTGGGCAGACATTTGAGGATGAAATGAACGCACCTCTCACATTGGGGTGGTTAGGCCTAGAAGATGCCCTGGGGTGAAATGGAGTCTGAAATGGGGTATTCCTTGTCTAGTCCCCATACCCAAGGGCACTGCCTTTTGTAGCAGGCAAGTAGCTGGGGCGGTCCTTGAAGCCCTTCCAACTTGAGCGATGTTATGCAGTGCCAGATCTATTAAAAATAAGACTGCAATTATTACAGATCTTGTTGGAACAACTGATCTGGCTTGCATCACCGAGACCTGGCTGGATGAAAATGCTGGCCCTATCTTGGATGCTGTAATTCCGGCCAGGTACTCAGTGATACATGATTCGAGATTGGATTGTGGGGGGAAGGTAGCGGTCTGTTTCAAGACCGAGTTGGGCCTCACAAATGCACCAGTTGAGGGAGCTGAATCATTTGAGTGTACCGTGGTGGCCGGTGTATATTGCAGGTTAGCCCTCATCTACCGTCCACCCGGGGATGAGTTGCATTTCCTGCAGGAAGTAGCAGTACCGTACTTGATTGGATTCTGTCAAACTGCCCTGAACATATTTCTCAGGTGGGTGTGCTCCTCAACACCATTAGTGACCACTCTCCCATTACCTTTGTCTCTTCTCTGGTCAAACAAGTTCAAAAAGCCCACTCCCATGCTTCTGTTTGCTAGGGTACTAAAGCGAGGCATCTTGAATCACTTAAATCTCATCTCCGTAACCTGGACTGGACCCTACTTGGCACTATCACTGACACTAAAGTAGCTCTGGAATTTTTTATCTCATAATTCTCAGATGCCTGTGATACCTATGCACCTATCAGAAAGATGAAGGTTACAGGAAACTCAAACCCATGGATTACACCTGAGCTTATATCTCAGCTGAAATTGAGGGACCACCCCTGGCACTGTGCTAGAGCTTCATCCAGCCAAGCAGATCTCCAAAGATACAAAGCTGCCAGAAATGAATGTACGCAAGCCATTCAAAACTCAAAAAGTAAATACTTTAGGGACACGCTCACTAACTCCTGAGGAGATGGGGAAAAAAAATTGGGAGCAACATGAAGGACCTCACTGAGAAAGATCCCAAGTTGCCACCCATTATGCTTAACATCAATGGATCACCAGTTCTTGACCTTGGGACCATTACCAACACCTTTAATGATGCTTTCTCAGATCTGGACTCTATTCCTCCCCCGATTTCTTTGATACACCCAACACTTATGCTCACCACAGTGAAGTATCCTTGAGTGGCCCCACCCTGCAGTTCTACTTCAAGGAGAGTTCTCTGTATCTGGCAAGAACATACATATGCAAGGCCATCCTTAAACCTTGTACCAGTGGTGACTCTTTTGATCTAAAATTAGTCTCACTCATCCTTGAAGAAATCATTTTGCCTTTCATTAAGATTTTGATCCTCTTACGTAGAGCTGCACAGTTACTTTCAGTTTGGAAACAGGCGTTTGTCATGCCTCTTCTCAAGACTGGAAACGGGGCACTACACACCAACTACAGGCCAATCTCCATTCTCCCTCCACTTTCCAAAGCACTGGAATGCATAGTCTCTGATCAACTCGTGGAGTAGTTGGACAAATATCAACTCCAATGCCCCCAACAGCACAGGTTCAGAAAAGGGCACAGCACCACCACTGCCCTCTTGGAATTTACAGGTTTCATCCAAAACACACTTGATCAGGGAAATCTTGCAGGTGCGATGTTCATTGACCTAACAAATGCTTTCAACACCGTCAACCACCCACTTTTACTGAGACAGCTGTCCTCTACTGATCTTTCCAATGAAGCACTACAATGGTTTGAAAGTTATCCGGTGGGCTGGTCCCAAGTAAGGATTGCCAGTATATCACCTCAGATCGAAAGCTGGTCCTTTCAGGCATACCCCAGGGCTCCATCTTGGGACCGTTACTGTTTAGCCTATTCTTGAATAATCTTCCAAATGCCTGTCAACAGAGAATGCTACCATATGCAGATGATGCTGTCATCTTTACTGGACACCATGACACTAAACACATCGAGCAACATCTCCAGCTTGATTTTGAGCCAGTGGAAAAATGGTACAGCTCCCGCAAGCTGATCCCGAATTTCAGCAAAACCAAAGTTATGCTATTTAGCAGTGTGTGTAGCAAACATAAAACACAGTCTCTCACCATCAGGAATGGCTCTGGAGTCCTGCTTGAGCAGGTCAAGCAGTTCAAAAACCTAGGGATCAGGCTGAATAACATCCTCTCCTACACATGTCACATTGTGAATGTTGCAAAAGCTGTAAACATTCGGATTGGAATGCTACACAGGCACAAACATTGTATGCCCACTGATGCTCTGAGACTGGCAATCCACAGATCTGTCACCTTAGTCATCGACTACAGTCTAGCCACCAATGGCACTGCTTCCCCTACAGCCCTCCGTAGAATCACTGTGGCACTTAATAAAGCCTGTAGACTTCTCACTGGTGCTGCCCATTTAACTCACACCTGTGACTTCTATGCCCAAGCTGGATGGCTTCAACTCCAATGCAGGATTCAATATCAGACCTGTATGTTAACAAAAAAGGTTCTCCTAGACCTCAAGCTACCAGGTGTAGAAAAACTTTTAATCTCGAACTGTAGCTCTCAGCATACCCAGAATGCCATAAACCAAACCTTCCAGGTCCCCAAATGTTGGACCTCTATGGGGAATAGATTATTTGCCTACAGGGCACCACACTGAGGTAATGTTCTCAACTGGGATATCCAAACAACCCCCAAACTTGGACCATTCAAAAGACTGCTCTGGGAATACCTCACCACTTCCAGTACCTGTGACTGCTTCACATAGGAGTATCACCTCCATTATTGCCACCTGTTCATCCTTTTCATACCTCTTCCTCTTCAGTCAACTACTGTTATCTAGTCCATCCATTTCACCCCACCTACTCTGCCCCCTCTCCCCCCAGTTTCATCTACACTAGCACTTCTCTCCCCAATGGCCTCTTCCGTCTAACCAACCAGCACTTCTCCCTCATCCCCCCGTCCTTGACAATGGCCCTCTAGCCTACCTACTCCTATCGGGTATCTCCCCACTGTCTATTCCTCATGTGCCGCTACAATCTTTCTTCCTAGCTCTGCTTAGTCCTTGTCACAGCTAGTCTCTTCTCCTGCGCATCTGGTTGTTTAACTTTACCCCTGTCTTTTTTGTGTAATCATGTATAATTCAAGTAGCGAAGTTCAACCCTGTATGTTTTTTTAACATCTGTGTATTTCTCTGTATAATTTTGTACCAATGTTCACCCTGTTTTGTTGTCTAGCATCCTGTTTGACGTGGAATCTTTGTAAATGAGCTGTTCCTGCTCAAAGGTGTTAATCCAAGAGTTAATAAATAAAATATCTTTTGTGGGTTATCAGACTATCAGTGATTCTACACACCAACATTCCTCTAGTCTGTAACATGTGGTGTTTCTCCCAAGTCTGTTAAAGAAGGCTGTATCATGTTTGTGAAAAACTATGAAAGTGCAGAAGGAAGGAAGGATGGAAGGATGAGTGGATGACATGGTTACATATAAAACTTAATACAGTTTGAGTATTATTCTTTAAACTTACTTGTAGGCAAGTCTCCAACTTTGGGCACATGAAAGCAGTGTCTCAGATGTTGCAGTCTGTCTTGCTTGTCTAGATACAGAGCAACTTTTTCATCAGTGATGCTGCATCCTAGAGTGGAGGCAGCATGCTCAAGAATTGCCAGTGGTAGACTATTATTGCATGTATCCATTTGATATCTGAAAATTAAGAAAAAAATTCAAAAAATGATTGTGGTGCAGCACTCCCTCAAGTAATTGTGTAACAAAAATTTCTATACGATTAGAACTAGTAATTATCTATGAAAACTGCAGTGGCAGTTAGGGAAATAGTTTATCTAGATGCAGCATATTACCGAGAAACCCTATGAAATGAATAGGATTTCACAGTGATGAAGTATATCTAAAAACTCCTATTCTAACTGTCACTGTGCATTTTTGGAAATGTTCTACAGGCGCAATACACAGTGATCCATTCTTTAAAATGTATACACAGTGAAACAAAGATTTGAATACAACAGCTTTGTAAGAATATTCCTTGAATATGGTGTGAGCATGGGTACGTACAACTGTGAGGAAGAAAGGCCATCAGTCCACTGAGTAGCCATAAGCTCAGTGGGAATGCCCTCTTTTTGTTTAAAGTACTTGTTGAGTCAGAGGTTGAAGGTCATTAATATCAACTGATATCACCTGATCTGGAAACCTGTTCTTAGTGTTCACCAGATGTTCTCGGAAGTGATTCATCGTGACATTTTCATTGTAAATTCAGACTTTGTTCTTTATTTATTTTTTTATTATTCATATTTTTACTATACACAATCGCATCATTTTCAGAAGGGAATTATGATTCAGTCCTCAAAGGTGCTACAGATTCTCACAGCTTACATCTGGGGTGCACTTACCTGCAGCTGCCAGAGTGGCACAGTTGGCAGCATCCACAACCTCTGCTCCCTGTTAGTGGCAGGTGTGGATCTGTGTGTTGATGCTGGGGTAGGTGGCGCTATACCAGACTAAGGGCATCCAATAAGATGCCTGTGCTGGGCTTCTGGTAGATCCCTGCCTCCACAGGGAGAGGGAGATAATGAAATAGGTAATTCTCCAAGGACTGCTACTGTATATTTATACTGGTTTAGTAAATTAATTACTAATGCCAACGGCCAGTGCCAGTAATGCCCCCAACCCTCTGTGGAGGCTCAAAGGGCTGGCAGTGGGAGGAGAATGAGCCACTTGGATCCAGAGGCTATAGTTGTAGTTGGGAAGGGGGGGGCATGTAGTGGCTATTGCAGCCTTTTGGGCTATGTGGCCTCTACCTTCTCCACTTGCTTTCTGCAGTGTGGAGACTGCTTTATGACTGGGGTGGATGTCTGCCACCACTGACCCCCCATCCATCCATTCACCCAAGCAGCCAGGGGTATGGCTCCAGACCACGTGTAGAGGGGGCACACATCCAGATTTGTGGATGCTGCAGAGTGTCCTTATGGTGTGCATCCTGCGGAAAGGGAGCAAACTGTGTGTTTTTTTTTCTGGTCCACTGCAAGAGAGGAAAGGCCAGGAATCTTCTATGTATTGCGCCATTAAATACTTTGGGCTGGGTTTTCAGCTGTGCAATAGGGACTTACATTACACTGTGTTGTGTCCCTGATGCTTGCAAATTTAAGTAAGACTAACTAGAAGGTGCTGTGACTTATGTGAACTAATGCACCAACTTGAGGTAACTTGGGAGCTGCTTGTGTAATCAGACTGATGCCCACATCAATGCAGGATGTGTGCATCATTTTTTTTTTTTTTTTACCACCAAGCAGGTGAAATTGACATGAGTGCGGAAGTACCTTTTAAAATATGTCACACTCGATTGTGCACATCCAGACTACCACAGGAGCAGCAGAAATACAGCTGAATGCCACATAGCAGTCCATGTGAAAATCCAATCATTTGCCTCTTCATTAAGCACCCTTTGTCTCTTGACTAGACACCTCAAGGTAAGATTAACAGAAGGCCCCCAGTGCTACATCTGTAGGGGAACTTCAGCTAAGGGAACAGATTTAATAAACATAACGAGAGCAGCCACATCCAGTGATCACAGACTGATGTTTAGAACTGAAAGTTAAAACTAATGAATACCCTGAGATTCTGTCAGCCTGGTGGGGGGGGGGGGGCTGAACTTATGAGTTCAACATACTCAGTAAAGAGTGACTACCAAAAATGTTACCCAAATAAAAATTGCAAAAACAATCAGGGTAAGTGGACAATAAAGCTGAGAACACAATTTAATAATAGGAAGGTAAACAAAAAAGGTTATCTAATGGATTCCAAATATCCCTAATAAACAAAAACAGTTTTGGGCTCTGCACAGCACTTTCCACTAACAGACATGGTTAGGACCTAAATAGTCTGTATAAACAGAAACAGTGAAACGGATAACACTAACCTTGAAATCATATTGGTCAGAGTCTCTGTCAGGGGCTGTAAGGATTTTATTTATTTAAAATTTTGTGACAGGGATGATTTTCCAGGTGTGACATGGAGGAGGGGATACAACAAGGAATGATACAGTAATAACAAATATAGTGAAAAAGTATGCAAGAACAGTAAACACAAGGAACTGCATTGACCTACTCCTCTTCCACACCCACACCCCTGTCCTGCTACTGCCCGGGTGGGTGACTGGAGGTGAGGCATGGCTACATGCCATGTTTTATCCCCAATCTGTTGTGTAAAGTGGTGTTGGGTTGCATCAGATACACAGGAAGGGACCCTTCCTTAGCCATTACATGCACTTCCCCCTGGCTGAATGGGGTGGCAGCTATGGCACCATTCTTCACACCAAGCTACCTTGGCCCTCTGACTATACTATGAGGGCTGGGTGCATGGCAGTGAACACGGGCAGACCGGTGGGTCCCCTTACTGGAAAACAGCAGTACTGGGAGGACCAGCCACATCCCACAATTCCCCACGCCACACAAAGTGCAGGATCCAGTCTGCTGCTGGTCAGTCAATTAGATTGGATGGCTACAGTTAATCACCAGGGCTGGGTATGCACATTTAACACATTCCCTGCCACCTATGTGAATAGCTCCAATATTAGATGGCATACTTAGCGAGCAATAAGTTCATGAGGGACTGATTTCTAAATGAGAACTTACATCACAGCTACAGTACTGACATTTGGTAAATGTAAGTGTGCGCACTTACAAATACATGTTACCTAGGCATTAACTGTGAAAACAGTTCCACTATTTCTTAGCCACAATATTGTTACAGCGCCAATTAGTAAATATGCAAATAACATATTTTTGTGTACAGTTATATATCAATTCACAGTATTAGACTGACTGTTCATTAACCTGTAAGTTCATGAAAAACTGGAATTACAGACATGGAATATCATCTAAAAAGTTTCCAGTCAGTGAATTTAAATGTAGCAAACTGAAGTTGAATTGCAATCATATTTTAGTTACGATTCTGATTACACTTTCAAGTTTTTCTGTGTAATTATCTTTTAAATGAATGTGAGATAGACACTGACTGTTGAAACAGTGTACAAGATCTGCATTTATGTGTAGTTACACTTGTAAGAACAGATTTAATAATGCCAAAAGTAGTAACAAAGTAGTTACACAATAGATTTGCTGTTACAGTTTGCAATTGCTATTACATGTGTAGTTGCCCTTATAAGAACAAATTGCATAATGCCAGAAGTAGTTGTGGTAGAAACACAGTGGTAGTTGCACAATAGATTTTCTGTTACACTTTGCAACAGCTATTAAATATGTAGTTACACTTGTCAGAATGAATTGATTTGTACCAAAAGGGAGGGAATAGTAGTTGCACGGGTATGAAAATTGTATAATTGCACAATACGCAAATGTGAAACTAGTAAACAACTACATAGTAGTTACATGTAACTGCACAGTAGTTACAGTGCAGTTACATTATAGTTATACATTAGTTACAGTGTAGTTAGGGACACTTAAAATAAAGTGGTACCATTAATTTATAGGAGTAAAGTAAAAAAAAAAAAATTAAAGAGCTAGTGAAGCCAAAACAGGCAGACAGGAATAAATACAAATTTTAAGAAGTAGTCAGTCGTAACTTTTTATTTCTGAAGTATTTTTCTTTTTCTTTTTGCTCATTAGAAAGTCATCTATGTGATAACATTGTGCTGGATATGTGGAATAACTCTCAGCCTGGCAGCTGACATATCTACAGTATATCTGTCCCCCCCCCCACTACATCATCAGCATTGTGACCTCACTGACAGTGGCATCACAGGTAACTGACCTGGCAGCCACTGAGTGGCTCTTTCTAAGCAGCAATGGTGTCATAGTCAGTGAGTTCACAATGCTGTTGATGTGGGGGGGGGGAATGACAGAGATAGATATGTCAGCTGCCAGGCTGAAGGCTGTCCCACACATTACACCTACTAACATTAGGTAAACTATCTTCTAATTAACCAAAGGGGGAAAAGGTACCTGAGATATAAAAGGTAGTGGTTGACTGCTTTTAAAAATGAATATTAATTTTAGGCAGTACACTAGCTCTAACAGACCAGAGGGGCAAACTTTACAACATCAGTGCAAGGGAAATAGAATTACAGTAAATGAAGCAGACTAGAATGGGCGAGCTGAACAAAAAAAAAGCTAATTAAGCAGGTACAGTGCAGCAGTAACAATATACAGGAAATGAGATTAATGAATACCAATGTGGGTAGGCCAGTAATACCAATCTGCAAATAAAAGGAAGCAGGAACACATTTTGCTTCAAAACATAAAGCAGAAAATTTGAAGATACTGGTTGCAGTCAGCAGAGACTGTAGTAAGAGTAAAATAAGTCCTGGTGCCAGAGGGCCATGGTTAAAGGCCCAGTGGGGATGCAAGAATTCTATAGGCTAGTGACTACTGACTAATGACTTCTAAATAACTGATAGAATTATGCAGACGAAAGCTTGTTGAGTCTTTGCAGGTTGGGGGAAGACTGTAAGCATGAGTCCTGGTGGGTCCCACAGGTAATACATGGCAACATTTTTGTTACTCTTGCAAAATTGTGTAAATTTGCTGATTTCGCTTTGGAACATTTTTTGTGAAAATGCTCCAAAATCAGATGTTAATTTAACAGATGCAATTTGTGAAAATGTGCCAATCTGCTTTGAGTTTGCACTTTAAATATGAAATGGCATACTTTTAGTATATTTTTGAAAAGGTGCCATTTTTCTTGAAAATGTGTGGTACTATGTTGAAAATGTGGGGTCAAAGTGTTAAAAAACAACAAAGTTATGAAGTAAGGGGTCCAGCACATCTGTAGCCATATGGCTGCCAGGCTCTGCACTTCCACAATCAGGCTCCTCACTTGGTACAGGGGTCAGAGGTCCCTGTCCATCTGTATCTGAAGTCATAGAGAAGTGCAGAGCCTGGAGGGCACCACACTTCCTCAGCCTGAAGGACTCCACATTTGGGGCATGGTCATAGACACACATCTAGGCCCTGTGCTTCTGCAGCCAGAGGGATCTGTTCACATATATCCCAAAGGGACATGCATGAATGAGGATAAGATTCCACTATCTCAAAAAGGTAGGAAATTCACTGCAAAAAACTGTGTAAGGGTTTAACTTAATGCAAAAAACACTGGGACATGTAGTGTTAGAGTTTTCAACTCTAACTCCCTTTCACCCTCATAGCAGCAAAAGGACAACATCACACAAGCAAACAGAGAAAGCCATCATCAGGTAGGACAAACAACATACAACTTTTTCCAGGTTACACAAATTCAGTAGCAATGATGTGTTGCATTTGTGGATTTGTATCTGTGACTGCATAACCAGTCACTTACGTGTCTGTGCTAATGCTGCTACTTCTGTGTGTGTGTGTGGGTGTGTGTGTATGTTTCACTGTGTGCATGAGCATGTGTGGCTGCAGAAGAGCAGACCTCATAGGGTCCTGTTCTTCTGTACTATGAAGGACCCACTGGGCCTGCTCCTCTGCAGCTAGAGGTACAGTGGTGCCAGCCAGGATGTAATGCATTAATGCTGCAGTATGTAAAAAAATGCTGCAGTATGCTGCAGGGAATAGTGTAATTCAATTAACCAATAATACATGAAAGGGCTTGTGTCATGGTGGGATAATGTCATGAGTCAGGTGATTGAAGCATGAGACCCTAGGCTGAATGCATTCAACACCCCAGAAGTGATACTGACCCACACAGACACACGCCATAGAGTGCAATATTGCTATTACATAATATCGTGTTTGCAATAAAAAGAAGAATATAGTTTAAAGATATATTTAAAAATGGATTCTTACTCATTTTGTTATTGGGTAACTATACAAATGAGAAAATAGTACTACTGTATTGTTTTGCCCAGTAAGTGGTACTGTTGCTGCAGTTTTGTGTGGGCTCACTCTGTGCAATGACATTCCCTCTTGATTCCTGCCTTACTTTATGTTCTGCCAGCTAACTCCCCGTCCCGCCCCCCACACATAGTTTAATTCCCTCTGTCCTACTGCCTGTGCTAGAACCAAAGGAACATGTTTTGTGACATTTCAATTTAGTGTGTCGAGAACAAGGATTATGATGTGAGAGGGACACAAACAGCTAGGACAAGTGTGTTGCCCCCCGGAAATAGCTTCCATTTTTCTACGATGAGATTGAAGTTGCAAAGTGAATCTCTCCCAGTTTTGTTCTGAGACACTAAAGTTAAAAAGTGAATCTAATTCTTCCTGCCCAGCCACCAAACATCCAACTGATCAGTAAGTACAATGCCAATTAAGCCCATTTTTACTGCAGTATTTTGTTACATGTCATTCATTGCAAGTTACTGCATTGCATTGTGGCTGGCTCCACTGTACTCATGTACCTTGTATGAGTTACCTTGCCAGATGGCTTGATTTCTATATGCAGCTGTGTAACTGGCAAATGCTGTTTCTAAATTTTCAGGACCCACTGCTGAAACCATGCTATCCACATTGCAACTGTTCAGTCTGTGCAACTGCATGCACCACAGGTGTCTGGCCTTCTCAAGCAAGAAGACTGTGTATATGTCTTACTCCTGTGGCTGAGCAGGCACAGTTCCCTCAGGAGTATGGGCTTCTGCACACAGAAGTACTGTTGCAACTTTGGCATGAATTTTATGACACCTGCACATCTGCAGCCAGAGACTGGTATGTACAGTATATCTTACACTTGCAGCTGCTAAAGTGCAGACCTGTCAAGTGTGTGTATATCTCACAGTGCCCATCAGTACCTGAGGCTACAGAAGTGCTGGCCCTACATGGGACTGTGCTTCTGGAGGCAAAATAACTCTTGCAATTTAAATATCATGGATTGTATCTGGCTGCAGGGGCCTTTGCTTTTGTACACAGAAGCAATGTTGCGATAGGAGTATTGTGGATTTCTTTAAGCAGCGACAAGCAAGTGTTCTGGTCTTGCGAGGAGCATGCTGCAGATACACAAATCCAGGAAGGTAACACATTAGTGTTGCTGGACTTGTGTCATCTAGAAAACAGTTGTACATCCTCTTACCTGCTGGTGGCTATATGTGGTTGCTTGTGTGATGGTGTCCTTTTTCTGCTTTGCAGGGGTTGGGAGTTAAGGCTGGAAACCCTAATGCCACATTTTCCTACTGCTTTTGCATTAAGCTGAATCCTAACTGGTGTGTTAACATGCTTTTTTTGAAATGAATATTATAGTGGTGCGGTAGCACAATTACAATTAGGGTTGAATAGGCATTTTAATGTTAAACCCCCTAATTTTGCTCTTTAACAGCTTCACCACTGTTCAATGGATTTGCATAAAATTTTGCATGCACAGTCTTAGGACAAATGTCTCATTATATTCCACATTTTGGTCCTGTCACATGTGCAGATTCTGAGATAATAAAAAAAGAGAAACAAATGGGACTTTTTTCCAGTTTTATGTCATCACATATCGACCAGATGCTTTGGAATTTTCATCTGAAAAGTTCACGGTAGAAAGGGCTTAGGTCAGAGTTGTGCCATTCACTAGTGTGGTGTAAAAATAAAATCAATTCCAGAGTAATAAGGATTTGAAATTCTGGTTCTGAGCATGCTCAGTACAGTCATTTGGATAGCTATTCCATATGAAAAAGAATTTGGCCCATATGAAAGAGGATTCTGTTTCACATGGAGGGGAGGGGGGGGTAATCTTTTTTGTGAGAAAACATTATTTGTTCATATGGCCGCCATCTTCTTTCTGTGTTTTGTTTTGTTCCCCCTCCAAAAAAAAAATTAAAAACTCAGAAAAACGGCATCATGGAAACACACCAGCATATCTGCATTGCTAATCAGGACCCCATAAGGTGGACTCTGTAGTTATGTTTTTGAAAAATGTTTAACATATTTAAAAATCTTTTTTTCATGAGATGATTTTCTTTTCTCTTATGGCCATATGAAACAAGAATCAATTATACGAAACAAGACTGCTTTCATAGGAAAAAGTAATTTGAACATAATTTTTTACATTTGTTTTACGTGTGAAGGAATCTTTTTTTGTGAGTACAACACAATCTCATGAAAAAGATTCCTTCATACAAAAAAATAATTTGGATATTTTTTTTTTTTTACAATCTTTTTTCATATGGAGGAATCTTTTTTTGTGAGTACTATTCAATCTCACAAAAAAAATCCCTTTGTGCAAGAAAATCATTTTGACTTAGGGTTTTTCTTTTTCCACATTTCAACTTAGCAAGCCATTATTTATCTAAAGAAATGTATTCATGAGTACTACACTACTAACATATAATAATGCACAAAAATGTAGGGGTCATAAAAATTAAAAAATTAAAATTCCCATAGGATAACATTTCCACTCCAAATGCTGTATGCTCAACCAGCACAGACAGGTACAGAGAATGGGTGCAAGCCCTTACTTCTCAAATAAAACACTGTACACAAATGCAATAATCACCATGACAGGAGTGTGAAGAAAAAGTTTTAATTTGTTCACTCACAAGGTGGTACATTCATAAAGCAGTCCACTGAGAAAGACCACACCCTGGTTGAAGCACTGGGGAGATCGAGATTTGGAAGAGGCAGCAGGAGTTTTGATTTGCAGCATACTGCTTTATGAATGTACTGCCTTGTGAATGAATAGGTTAAAACTTTTTCATCAAACTCCTGTCATAGTGGTTATTGCACTTGTGTGCAGAGTGTCTTGTGGAACCATAGGATAACATGCATATGCAGCCCATGATGCTTTGCATTGTGGGGGCATGTGTGATTTTGTATTTCATAGGATAACATGTTGCAGCTTTAACAAGCCATAAGTCCATCAATAATTGGTGCTAAGGGACAAGGTATATTTCAAAAAAAGGAGTCAGTGTGACCTACAACAGTAACACATATTATGAAATGGGTAGAAAGAATGCTGAATTCTGACTGGCCGAGAGCTGCTTTTTGCTGGGTCATTATCTCAGCACAGTAGCCCAGCTGAAAGTATTATGTTTAAAAATGCATAAAATTTACTAAAAATGACCCATTTCTTAATCTCAATAAGGCTTTCCAGGTGGTATGTCAAAGTGGGTTAACAGTCCTTCTCGGTTGGTGGAAGCCCATGGCTATGCCTCGTGCTCCAACCTATCTCGAGGTGGGCCCGTTACCCCACCATAATACTCCCCCCCCAGCATGTCTTATTACTTAAATCACCCCCTAAACATTCATGGGTATGCAGTGCACCTCAGAATTATCTGCAATATTCATCATGGTGCCAAATCCGCAATGAAAGTTATAAGGATTTAAAATGTTGGTTCTGAGCATGCTCAGCGTGGTATTTTGGATAGATGTTTGATGCTCTACTGAGCATGCTCAGAACTGAAATTTCAAATACTTGTTCCTTGGGAACACATTAATATTTTTTCACTAAACCAATGAAAGGCACCTTTTTTGGGGCACGGCCTTTCTACCCTGAAAATTTCAGACCAAAATTGCAAACTGTCTGTGCTGTATCTGTATTATAGTGGCACAGAAGCACTGCTGAGGGTTGAGTAGGCTATTTAATGTTAACCCTCTAAATTTGTACTTTAATAGCACGACCACCATTCAACAGATTTGCATGAACTTTTGCAAGCACACTTTGGGGTTCAAAGTTTCTTGAGGTGCCGAGTCTCATTCTGGTCAGATGTGCAGATTCCAAGATCCATATGGTTTGTTTTTAAAAAAAAAAACTGTGGTTTTGGCTACTTTTTTGTTATTGCCTAGCACCTATGCAGTTTGGAATTTTAGTCTGAAATGTTCAGAGTAGAAAGAACTGAGCCAAGAAAAGTGCCTTTCATTAGTTTGGTGAAAAAATATTAATACTTTCTCATGGTATAAGTATTTAAAATTTTGGTTCAGAGCATGCCCAGTAAGGTCTTTTGGATAGATGTTTGACACCCTACTGAGCATGCTCAGAACCACCATTTCAAATCCTTATACCTTGGGAATGAATTAATATTTTTTTCACCAAAACCAAGAAAAGCCACCTTTCTGGGGAAAAGTCCTTCCTATCCTGAAAACTTCAGACAAAATTCCAAACGATCTGGACTGTAGGTGATGACAATCTGCAAAACTGCCCACTTTTTCCTAAAAACACACTAAAATAATCTCTTTTTAAAAAAAGACAAATGAATCTAGCTAAATGGGACCCATTTGGATAGATTCTGGTGTTTGTTTCTTTAAAAACTTGACACAAATACCATTTCTGGGCACCCAAAAATCTAGGGTGTCATCCAGAGTGCCCAGGGATTTAGGGAGAGGAGACAGCACAGGGAGAGGATATGTTCACCCACCTTCTCTGTGTGAGAACAGTGGAACTTTCTTGAGTTCTGCTGCAGCAACAGCTCACATTCATGCTGTGGGCTGCAGTGAGAGCAGTAAGCTACTGATCCCCTGTTGTGTCTGTCTTTTTCTCTGTCTGTCTCTTTCTTTGTCGGTCTGTCCATCTGCATGTCTGTCTGTCTGTCTATTTAATTGCCCACCCATCCCTGGTACCTCTTCTTTCTCCCCTCCTCCTCTCCAAGTCACCAACCTTCCATTCTAAATATTTATTTTTGTAATAAATAAGCAGACTGGGGTGCCCAACCCCTGCACCTCTTCTCTGCCCCCCCTCACTTCAGGTTACCTGCCTCCATTCCCCAAAGTGTAGCCTGACATTTGGGGTGCTCAGTCTCTAGTGCCAGAATCTCAGCTGTAATGAAGAAAACAGTCCCTCTATGTTTATTACTTTTTTAATACCTGTGAAATAGAAAACTGCCCCTTGCTGTTCTGACTGCATCACCCCAATCTCCCACTCAGCACTCAAGATCCCACATTCCCACTACACCTCCCACAGGCATGGGGTCATTCCGCTGCAAGTCAAAACAGAATGGCTAAAAATGCCACAGCCAAACAGCACCCAACAAAAACAGAGCCAGGCAAAACACTGACCTGTTTCGTGCACTGTGGCCATTCAAAACAATGAGCAGTTATATTTTTTAGTTGGAGAATTCGTCCCCGCGCACCTCACATGGTGGGCTTTTCCCCCTCCCGGAACTTGAATAATTAACTCAGGGGGGGGGTCTCAGAGATGGGGAGAAACTCAGGAGGAGGAGAGTTTTTTTTTTTTAATAAAAAAAAAATCACAGTAAGGCATGGGAGACCTTGGAGGGAACAGTATCATGGTCCCAGGTCTCCCGACTGTGCCATGTGCTGGTGCCCTAGCCATTCTCCATGGGAGTGGCTCGACCAGACACCCAGCATATGGCTACTCATCCTCTCTGTAGTTAAGTATACAGTGACACAGCTAGTGGTATGATCCTACCGCTGTTACACCCCTGCCGCTGTAACTCCTGGTGCTCACTATACAGTGTGTTTAATACCGTGCTGTCTTACCTGTGTAGTGTTGACCTGGTGCCCCTCCCACACACCCTCACTCAACTGAACATGTCCCACAGCATTGATACACTTTCTGATCAAAGACACGTCTTGCTGCTAGAACCAGCAACTGCAATATGAGAAATTAAGATGTGTGGTTCAATGTATTTAAATGGGGTTTTGAAATTTGATGTATAAGTTTTTCATTTTTGCATATTTTCACCCAAATATTCAACACACCTATTTTGGGAACCACACTTCATGACCAATAATAGTGTTGAAATTAGGCAAATCAGGCCTGAAGGGAGATTTTGCCATCACCTGACAATACTGCCTTTCAAGCAGAATTTGCTAATTTTATCCAAAACTGTTCACAAGGCTGGGTCATAAGAAGGCTCTGTTGGAAATCTGGGTTCAAAACATGTAATAATGACAAAGGTCTGAGTGTACCTTGACATTTTTCTATGCTAGCTCATATCTTTGATAATTTTAAATATTTTGACCCCAAATTTTCAACATAGCATTTTGTTCCCATGGGACAGCTGTCATTTTTAAAATCCTCACCAAAATGTGTTTTTGTACCTCTGCCATGGAATAACGTTTCAGTGGTACCCAATTGCATTTCAGCAGGGATTTGAAAATGTTCACCTACCTGGTTCATAAGGTGAGGTAAAAAACAGGCTATGATGAAAATTTGGTGCTCAAATATGGTAATATGCCTAGGTTATGACTGAAAATTTCAGTTTTCAACATTCACTCGTAGCTTCACTAATCTTCAATATTTTGACTCCAAACTTTCAACATAGACATTTTTCCACACCAACTCATAAACATAACAGATGTCATTTTTAAAATCCTAGACAAGACATCTTTATACATCAGGGGCGGGATATTCAGACTGCGCCAGGCAGGGGTGCAAGCCTGGGCGTAGTGCAACTGGGTTGAGCCAGGGCATAGTCCAGGCGATATTCAATGGTGCTGCGCCATGGCTCAGCACCATTGAATATGGCACTGAGGGCACCTGCACTGTGCATGACACAGTGGCACTGCACCAGTGCAAGTGGCAGATGGGGAGCACTGGGATGCGCCAGCACAAGTGCGGGTGCACTGGGTGCATCAACTGCGATATTCAGCGATGGGCATGCAAATGAGGCCATTATGCATGCAAGGCGCAAATGGGGCCATTTGCATGTCATTATGGCTATTTCATTTGCATGCAGTGCGTTGATCCCCGGCAACTTGCACCTGGCACCCTGCCAGGCTGCAGCCATCGGGGACTGGCACCTCCCTGCCCTGTGGCGGGCACAGTGCCCCATCACGGGCATAAGCGTATACACTCCCTGGTGGTCCAGTGGACTGCTATCTCCTGCCTGATCACAGGCATATGTATAAAATAACTCTGGTGGTCCACTGGACCCTACCCCATCGCCCGATCATGGGCATGTAATAAAGAAATCCCTGGTGGTCCAGTGGACCGATCTCTGACACCCGCTTGCGGGTGGTAGTCAATCACCCTGTGGTCCAATGGTACCCACTCCCCACCGCCACGTAGACCCTGCCACCTGCCCCCAGTCAGCGGTGGGCGGCAGCTCCCCACCCACAAGCTTCCTGCCAACTGACAGCATACAGTACAGCTGTGCGGCTGTTTGTCCACTGCGTGGGCCAATGGGCGTGCAGACCATACTGTACTACACAGTCCAGAAGTGTGAATGGTTACATTTCGGGACTGTGTAGTACAGTCCAATCTGCATACCCATTGGCCCATGCAGTGGACCAACAGGCGTACAGCTGTACTGTACTCTGTCAGTCAGCGGGCTGCTGGGCAGCTTGAGGGTGGGGAGCTGCCACCTGCACCTGACCAGGGAGTGCATGGTGGCAGGGCTGGGGGTGGGGAGGGCTGGGGTACTGTTGGACACAGGGTGATGCTGACTACCCCACCAGTGGGCATCAGAGATCAGTCCACTGACCACCAGGGATTTTCATTACATGCCCGTGATTGGGCAATGGGGTAGGGTCCACTGACCATCAGGGTTATTTACATCATGCCCGTGGATCGAGCCGGGGGGCATGATGCCCCCTGGGTAGGGGGCTCCTGGACTGTATCCTGGGTGGTCAGGTGGCCACCCACAGCAGGCAGCTGCCGTGTTGTGCCCAGCAATGTGGCAGCATGCCTGTGGGTGTCCCTGACTTGTTCCTGGATTCGAGGGGCTCAACATTGTGCCCCCCTGTGTGGCGCAAGGCTGTTTGTGCCTACAGATGTGCCTCACATCCTGGGATGAATATCAGGATGTGCCGCATATGCATGGGCACGCCCCCTGCACTTGTGCTGCATACATTACTGGTGCACCCCGGCGCATCGGGGGTTGTGCAGCACAGCCAGAAGGAATGGTCAAATGTATGGCAGCTTAGATTCAATGCTAAGAAGTGCAAGGTAATGCACCTGGGAAACAAAAACCCAGGGGAAGAGTACACAATGGGGGGTGAGATACTAACAACAACAAAAATGGAAAGGGACCTGGGGGTAGTCATATCAGATGACCTAAAGGTGGAAAGCAATGTGAGAGGGCAGCAAGAAGGGTTGGGGATACTGGGATGCATGGAGTGGCATCACCAGCAGAAAACAGGAAGTTATTATCCCTCTGTACAGACAGTTGGTGAGACCCCATCTGGAGTACTGCGTGCAGTTCTGGAGACCCAATCTCCGCAAGGATATAGACAGGATGGAGGCTGTCCAGAGGAGGGCAACTAAAACGGTGCAGGGCCTGCACCAGAAGACATATGAAGAGAGACTTAAGGAGCTGAATATGTATAGCCTTGAGGAAAGGAGAGAGGGGACATGATAGAAACTTTCAAGTATCTCAAGGAATCAGCAAAGTCCAAGAGGGTAGCATCTTTCAAAAAGAGGTGTAAGAACAAGGGCACAATGTGAAGATAGAAGGAAGCGGCTCAGAGGTCATTTAAGGAAGTATTTTTCACAGAGAGGGTTGTGGATGCATGGAATGGCCTTCCGGAGGAGGTTGTGGAGTCAAAAACAGTGGTGGAATTCAAGCATGCATGGGACAGTCATAAGGCAATTCTAGGGGTTGGGGGTAGGAAGAAGTAGGCTGCTGGTTAACTAGGATCTGCAGCTTATCCAATAGGTAGGGAAATGGGCAGACTGGGTGGGCCAAGTGGTCCTTATCTGCCATCAAAATCTATGTAATCCAATGGCTAAGCAGCCAGCCCCCTTGAATATCATGCCAGGGCGCATCGGTTGGTTGCGCATGGTGCAACCCCTTTGAATATCCCGCCCCTGGTGTGAAACAACATTTCAGCCAAAATACTACAAATGCTACAAGTCATGTTTTTAAAGGCAGGCATAAAATGACTATCTAGAAAAGTTGAGGACAAAATTAAAAAAACAGCGAATATGTGAAGAGTGAATGTTTGAACAGTGAATGTGTAAAAACTAAATGTGTTAAGAGTGAATGTGTGAAGAATGAATCTGTAAAGAGTGAATGTGCCAGGCCTTGCACTTCTGTAGACATACAGAGTGTTCCCATGGCACATGCCCAAAGGGCCCAGCATATATGTGCCTGTCCATGCAGGTCCCAAAGAGACTTGTATGAATGAAGATATGACTCCTCTATCTTAAAAATGAAGTAATTTGCAAAAAACTTTGTTAATGCACTAGTTAGGTAATTAAGTGCCACAAAAGTAGGAAAATGTGGTGTTAGAGTTTCCAATGGTAACTCTCAACCCCCACCACCCCAAGCAGCAAAAAGGAAAAAGGTTCCATGTCATAACGGCGATTATGAATAACGATCGCTATTACGGGTTACTTTACATCGCCAAAATCAATTTCATGATGCATACACTCGGCAAGGACAAAGAGGGAATCCTAGACCTATGGGTTTTGGTTTTAATGCAGGGAGCTGCACCCCCTTACCCCTCCTGCACCCTACTTTGAAAAACTTAAAAAAATTGAAAGCTACCTGCCTGCAAAAAAAAAAAAACATGCCGCACCAGACCTGAACCCTTCACCTCCCAGCTGACAACCCTCCTCACCACGCTAGCAGACCAGCTCAGCAGCTGCCCACTACCCCCCCACATACCATCCCTCCCCTGCCTCTCCCCATGCATATACATGAGTACTTCCTCATTGTCGTACGTCACCCACCCCGGTATCCATTCGCCCCCCCCCGACAGGTAGCCCTGAACACAGGCACTATAATTGAGTCGACATTTTTGTAGGCACCCAAATGTGGTCACCTTGTTCATGGGTTACTGAAAAAAAATTAGGGTTTGAGGTCTCCGGAGTCCTGGCAAATCAGTGGTAAGGTCTTCCTTGGGGTTGTCGTGCCTAATAACTACCTTGTTCCTTGAGCAAACAAGATCACACATGATATCATTTCTTCACAGAACATGAAGAAAGCTACCATAAATTGCATTGGCACACCATACTTCTCTACCTTTGAAGAGTGTATCGCTATGAGATAGTGGCTTGGAGATGTACCTTATGCTTCAGACTGGAGGTTATGGACTGGAGGGAGGTGAGAGCATTAGGCTGGACAACCCAAAGGAAGACCTCACCATTGATGCACCAAGTTTCTGGAAACCAAAAATCCTAAAGTTTTTTCCTTTTGCTGCTCATGGGTGGGGGTGGGGTGTTAGAGTTGGAAACCCTAACACCACATTTTCCTACTTTTGTGGCTTTAAATTACCTGAACTGGTGCACTAACAATGTTTTTTTGCAAAGAATATCTATATATTCACACAAACATATGTATCTTTGTCATTATTATTTTTAGGTTGTGTTTTTCTTTAATTTTCAAAAAAAAAGTTGGGGAAAAAAGACCAATCTCTATTACAAAGGATTACAAAGGAAACTGTAGTATTCCTGAATGTATTGTCCTGGTACCATAAAAAGCTGTTTGCAATTGGCTCCCTCCCATTTCACAACTCGCAGGAAATCTGAAGGAAGATCCTGATTAAAATGAAAAGCACCAAGGGAGTGGACTGCAGCAGCCTCCCAGCTAAAAAACAGTTTGTTGATGTGCGCCACCTTGACCCAAACTTCTAAAAACAGGATCAAGGTGCAGAAAAGCAGAGGGGCCATGGTTTAGCCACCAATGAGATGGCAGCCTAAAATCTTGAGCTTGCTTTGGGCCAGGTGATATCAGAGCTCTGGCGTTCAGACCCCCGGGTTATTACAATCCCCAACTACTGAATTTGATGGGCTAACATCCCCTTACCTGCTGTCACTTACAGGAATCAAAATTAGACGCGGTTTTGCGGCAGTGAAAAGCATCAGTTCCCGGACATTGCTTTGCACACTAGGCCGCACGGGCCCCACCACAGTAATTGCAAGCAGAATGGCTGGAGCATCGAACCCTCCTGAATGCACCTCTGGCATATGCTGACTACAGAAACCCTTTTCCCTCACTGTCATTCTCTGGACTGGTAAAAACACCATGGCTTCACAAGGCGAAAAGAGCCAGGCAGTCTTACTAACCCACCCACCTGCACAGATACATTCAGTTGATGAGTCCCTACAATATATTACGTGCATGTTGAAGACAGTGCTAAACCGAGTGGAAGATATCAACACCACTTTATCGGGTACCGTGGCTGATGTTAGGAATCTACAGGACCACATGAATGTCTCCGAACAAAGGGTGGAAACTTGTGAGCAGCAACAATCTAAGCTACTACAGCACCTACAGATACAAGAGGAGAAAACCGAAGTGTTATGGGACAGAATAGAGGACCAAGAAAACTGAGCCAGACAAAACAATGTGCACATAATAGGGATACCAGAAGGGGCAGAAGGACAGAACATGAAGAGATTGTTGAATGAGACCTTGCCCATCATGCTGGGAGATAGATGGAGGGGAACTATGGACATGGAAAGGGCGCATAGAATATCTGCCAGAAGGGACAGGAATTCCTCCATGCCCAGGCCAATAATTGAGTACTTTGTATGCTATACCACAAAAGAAAAAGTCCTTAGGGCTGCAAGAAACTATGGAGAAGTGAGATGGCAAGGAGCCCCTGTCTCATTCTATCGGGACTTCAGTCATGAAACTGCAAACAAATGATAAGCTTTTGGCCCTCTCAAAAAATTCCTGTACCAATTTAATTTCCACTTCAAATTCAGGGGACTCACCATTTTACCTGTAGCTAAAGATGGCAAGGAATTGCTGGCAGACCACCCGCAAGATATAGAAAGATGGCTTGCTAAATTCTGGCCTGAACTACCCATCCCAACTACATTTCCCAGAAAGCTTTGGGAGCCGAATACTCTGAAGGGGAACCGTTCTGAAGAGTACAGGAATCTGGAGGACAATAAAGTGGGTGGACGTGCAGCATCAAAATCCGGTCCCCCAGTAACTATGGGCCCTTCTGAACTTACTTGACCATGCCCTGCCATAGCTCCACAGTATCTATTTAAAGATACTACTGCTATGCCTCCACGGTCATCAACTCCCTCTTCCAGGCAATGACTTTGGTCAAGAAATGGGAGCCAATCAACACAGGACTTTTTTATGATGGCCCCCCCCGATAAAGTCTCTCAGGAAGGCAGAAACTCCCCTTCTCATAGGGCTCAGCCCTACTCAATTGACTCCCAAGATATGGAAACCGCTATAGCTTTGCAATGGGAAGATGTCTCAGAAGACTTGCTGGTGGAGGCTGTGGATGCTATGACTCCTGTTAGACCTGGGCTGATCTCCTATGCAGCAGCTGTGGCCAAGGACAGTTCTGAGACTGCACCCTCTCCCCCAATGAGTAATGAGCGAACTGAGGACCTTCCTGGCTGAAAATTTTGAACTGTCTTGGTTTGGGCTGCATTTTGTCAGCCATTTCAAACATAAGTTGTGTTTCTGGATTTGTTATGCCCTTTATTGTGCCTATACCCTGCTAAGGCTTGGGTGGTGTTTTTTCTAAATCATGGATGCATGGTATAACCTCTCTAGTTCTCCAAATAGCTTGACAAGGGGCACAGAGAACCAATTCCATACAGAGAGCATGTAGCTCCCAAATCCTCTGCAGTTACTGCTCGCAGAGGCAACAGATGGTGCATATGGTCATTACAGAGATAATGGAGTTAAGGTAGGGTAGTAGCCTTCTCCCTCTGGTTACAACACCCTAAGGTCTATAAGGGGCCTCTACCTTGCGGGTAAGGTGGTTCTCCCTTTCCCCTTAATTACCACCCCTCCTATTTCCCTCAACACCCTTCATGTCCCCCCCCCTTTTTCTCTTCCCCCGTGAGTCGGATGCCCAACCTTGGATATATTATTGGCCTGGAGGTCTCGAACTCAGCTGGTTGTAAACACCTCCTACTTATTAGGTTTCGAGAGCTAGTGTAGCTGAGGCTAACAGTACAAGTTAGCCTCTTTCACCTATAGCCTGTATCCTACAGCGCTATTGCACACTGTTACTTTATAGTCTATTAGTGTTTATTATAAGAACTAATTCTTGTGTTTGGGGCAGATATTCCTGTTGTCTTCCCTCAGGTTAAATTACATCTAGTGTCTATTGATTGAGTGTGTTTGTAATACTGTTCTGTGTTTGTTCTATTGCAGCTAACCCTCCAAGATGTGTATATCTTTTCTTCCTCCTGAGTTTCTCTTTCTTCTCATCTGGCAGCCCAGGTTGATAATCCAGTTTTTCAAAGTGTTGTTAGGGTGGTGAGATCCTCCTTAGATTGCCAGTTCTACTTTTTGGGTAAGTACACACTTTCAATTTCAAGAGCCTTTTATGTGTCTCTCAACAGCCATGGACAGCCCTACTCGCTCCCCAACTGTACTGGTATCATGGAATGTCAACGGTTTGAATCACCCTATCAAATAAACCAAGGTACTTCAACACCTTCGGTCTCTGCATACGAACATTGCCCTGCTTCAGGAAACTCATCTTCTGAAGATGGCTGTCTTTTGGTTGAAGAAATCCTGGGTGGGCACCGTTTGTGCCAGTTCGGCAGCTTTCAAGATGAGAGGGGTAGCCATATTGATCCGACGCTCTTCTCTATGAGTCCTGGAGGAATCTAGGCACGGTTTGTATAGCAGCTGAGTGATCATTAAGCTATCCTCCCCAGAAGGGAAACTGATTCTCTGCAACCTGTATGCTCCTAATACTGACTATACAGATTTCTTCCCCTCAATCACTTAGGCCATTTCCTCCCTTTCTCGGGAAGACGGGGCGATCCCCATGACAGTAGGAGGAGACTACAATATGGTTTCGGATGTCTTTGTGGACAAATTGAAGCCTACTCCTCAGGCCAGATCCAAGGCCAGCTTGGCTCTTCATGAGCTGCAAGAGGAATGGGGATTAGCAGTTGTGTGGCTCAGAGACAATCCTTCTGGACGGGATTATACTTTCTACTCCCCAGTACACTCTACTCACAGTTGCATAGACTTCTTCTTAGCCAACATGGTAGTGGCCCAAAATATTCTCAATACTAAAATTGAGAATATTATTATTTCTGATCATGCCCCAGTACTAACCTCTTATACAGTAGGTAATAATCCAAAACGGGTACCCCGCTGGAGATGCAACCCGCTGCTTTTAAAAGACCCAGAATTTCATAAAGTAATTTCCCAAACTGTGAAGGACTATTTTGCCATCAATGCACAATGTGGTGTCTCATTGGGTATGGTTTGGGAAGCCTTCAAGGCTGTCCTCAGAGGCCGTATAATCGCCTTGTCGGCCACTAAGAACAAAGCACGCAAAGCTTACCTGGCTCAGTGGCAAACCGACCTTGCTACACTAGAGTCTCATTTTAAATTTTCTCATGCCTGCCTCTAGCCAGGATAATTCCCTTATATGATGCATTGTCGGCCTTAAGTACCAAATTAATGCCACCCTGCACCAGAAGGCCGAGTGGTTATTAACGTGGTCTAAACATGCATATTGGGATGGGGTGAAAACAGCGGCAGATTGTTAGCTTTCCAACTTTGGAAGCAACAAGCTTCCTCTCGAATACATGCCCCTCGTAATTCCTCTGGTAAAACTGTACATAATCCACAGGACATGAATGACACTAGGAGGGCTTTTTATCAAGCTTTATATAGGTCACAGTCTGGCCTTTCTTTGCCTAACTTAGAATAAGAGATGGATAAATTCTTCCATCAGTTTGACAGACCGGGACTTACCCCCTTGCAAGTGACCAACTTAGATGCCCCGATCACCTCAGTACAGTTACATCATGCCCTGTTCCAAATGGCCAAAGGTAAGGCCCCTGGCCCAGATGGCATGACGGTTGAGTTATACCAAGTACTGGTGGAGGACATATCACAGCCACTGCTCCTTGCTCTCCAAGAAGCACACACAGCTGGTTCATTTCCCCCGTCTCTGAGAGAAGCCCTCATTACCCTCCTACTGAAAAAATCTAACGACCCTCCAGACTGTGCAAAGTATCACCCGATCTCCCAGCTTGCCATGGATACTAAAATCTTGGCCAAGATTCTAGCCACTAGGATGCTGGAGATGTTACCATCTATCATCCATCCAGCTCAAGTCAGCTTTATGAAAGGTAAATCTGGCTCAGATAATACAAGGCTCCTACTTAATCTAAAATGGATAGCTTCCCGTTCTTCCTGTCCCATGGCAGCACTAGCAATAGACTTCACTAAAGCCTTTGACTCCGTTGAATGGCATTATCTTACCAGGTCTTAAGGTTATATGGCTTTGGCCCTACTTTTTGTCAGTGTGTATCCACACTATACAGCTCCCCGATGGCTAGAATCCTGACCAACACCACTATTTCCACACCTTTTCCCTTGTGTAGAGGCACCAGGCAGGGCTGCCCCCTATCCCCTCTTCTCTGTGGCCTTGAACCCTCTTATATGGGCCTTTATTGCATCAAAGGATATCACTGACATTGAATTCTCTGGGAAATCCTATCTAGTAGCAGCATATGCCGATGATCTACTACTAACCCTCTCCCAGTCAGAGCAGGCATTATGGCATGTCCTACCCCTTCTGCAGACCTTCTTGACTCTCTCAGGCCTTTGTGCCAATCAGACGAAAACACTCCTGGCCCCTCTGAACATAGTCTACACAAGATGTTGCCTACAGGGAACAGAGCTCTTATGGGCTATACAGGGCTTCTCCTACCTTGGTATAACCATTGCCTTTAAATGGTCGGATCTGGAGCTGGCCAATTTCTCACCACTTCTGACTCAATTATCTGCGGAGATAGAGAGATGGAAGAAAATCCAACTATTTCTGCCTGGGAAGGTGGCTGCAATTCGTATGCTCTTCCTGCCATGAGTCATGAATCTTTTAAAACAATCTCCCAATACGTCTTCCCCCAAACTCTTTGCCTCCTTGGAAACCCAGGTGTCTCATTTCCTGTGGGAAGGAAAATCCCCCAGGTGGAGCAAGCACAAATTAAGAGTGCACTGGTCCAAGGGGGGACTGGGATCCCCCTTGTTTCAAGGATACCACCTGTCTTGCACAGCTGCTACTGCCACTAAGTGGTTTGCTCCTAGCCCATTACTCCTCCCACCCTGGGTACAGTTGGAAACTGATCTGGTGGCGGATACTAATTTGCATTTGCTGCTACATCCTCAAAGCTGGAACTAGCGCACCCTGACTCCATTATTGGTTGAGACCAAATGGGCGTGGCACTCGCTCATGACCTTGTCTCACACTCCCATGCTGCCCAAGCCCCTCAATGGCTCTATACCCCTTTGTGGCATAATAAGGCTTTAGTAATTAGTGATACCCCCCTATACTGGCCCATGTGGGAAGCTCAGGGTATCTGTTACATACAGGATTTGTGCATCTCTGGCTCCTCGGTTTTGAGGTCCATCGAACAAATATAACACAAATTCCATCTCCTGAGTAGCAATTTTTGAAGATTCCTTCAGCTACGCAGTGCTGTACAAGCTGATAGGCCCTGTATCTGCCCCAAACCTAAATGGAATTGGCTGGCCCATAGACATAAAACCCCCTCGTCTGGAGGTCTCATTGGATATTTTTATAGGACATGGCTAGATGCTCAAGTAGACCCCTCAACCGCATGCTGATTGAAGTGGATGTCAGTCCTGAATGCCCACATCTCTGAAGATTCCTGGAACCGCTATCTCCGAGAATGCCATTACACATACACAGATACCAAGAGTCGCTTCTTACAGCTTAAAATATTGCTGTGTTGGTATCATACGCCAGCATCCCTGCACTGTCATGGACTTTTAAATCACTCTAATTGCTGGTGCTGTCATCAACCTGGTGCCCATCTACTCCATATTTTATGGACATGCCTTCTGCTCTCACTCTTCTGGGCATTTATAACCCAGGACTGTTCAATGATACTAGGCTCCCAGATACTCCTATCTGACCCCAAGCTCCTCTTAGGAGACACTAACTCCTTAACTGCTTTATCTCGACTATAGAGGCAATGGGTAGCACTTGATCTCATAGAGGCCAAACAACTCATACTTATGCCAACCAATCCCCCTTCCCCGCCCCATGCTAACTGGCAGGCTGCTCTTGCCAGATTATCTATACTAGAACGTTTGTCCTGCACGCACCTAGGTAGTATGGATCAATACATTGCCAGATGGGAAGCTTATCTTCACTCACCCCTTTGTAAAACTCCAATCCTCTATTGCAACCCTCCTACCTAGACTTCATGATACTTCACTACTGAGTCTATCACGCTCACTCTCCTACTTTTCCCTTACTCAATGTTATTGGTTTGCTTTTATAGTTTTAATGGGTCGCTTTATGTTGAATTTCAGATTGGATCATGTGTAACTATAGTAAGATATCTGTCATGATTTTATGTATACACACCACCATATCACCTTGATTATCTATGGATGAATCTAGCTGTATGTGGAATATGTTGTTTGTGAGAATCACTGCAATGTGTTGATGTACTGTTGAACGAAAATCAATAAAAATATTCTATGACAAAAAAAGGTGCAGAAAAGCCAGTCCCAGTCCACGACAGCCACTAAGAGGAAGGGGGAGAAGTTGCTGCCACTGAACTGCTTAGTAGGTGCTAAATTTTAACATTATTTATTATATATGTCACTGAACCATTTAATGAGTTCTACATTTCAACATTATTATTTGTCTACAGTAATGATGTATCAGATTCCACCTTTATTGTGAAAGTCCTAAATTTGTTAGATCACTTGTTTTACTTGCTCTCCACAATACGGTTCCATGTCATAACAGCGATTGCCAAACAGCAATCGCTGTTAGAACGAGTGTACATCACCGAAAAGCAAACCGATGATGTACAGTCCCAGTGACAAGGACAACAACATGGATGAAAATCAACAAGATATGATGAGGGGCTCGCCTCTGCACCCCTTTACTTTAGATTGTCAACTCCAGTGAGATGGCGTCGGGAGGAGGAGAAACGAAAAAGAACACACAAAAAATCTCACCCATGAAATACAAAAAAAATACTCCTCCCCAGCTCCAAACCTTGCAGCTACCACACTGTAGCCAGCCACCCTCACCACCACACCACGCAGCCAGCTCAGCAACACCACGCTGCACTACTTCCTACATACTTTCTCCCTTATCTCTGCCATTCCATCTGCCATCCTACATTGTTGCTCTTCTTCCATCGCTACCCTATACCCTCGCTCTTATTCCCTCGCTACACTTTCAGAGTAGGGACTTGCAACAGGAACTTGTGGCATCCGCAGGTGTTTTTAAAATTGGGCCTCCTGAAGCACCAAGAACATGAGACTACACACAAACTATAATGTCCATGCCAGAGCTGGGATCAAGCGTGGTAGTTTTATTGCTCACAAGCTGCCAGATGGTACACAGCTCTCCAGGTATCTCTCTGACCTTCTTTTATGGTGGTACTTGAAAACACTGCACTACAACCTCTTCCCTGGGCCATACCCTACAAATACATTCCATGCCATATTCCTGGGGCTCTTACATAACTCCCCCAACTCTTGTGTGCATACATTTCTACTGCTGCTACTATACACTGGTTTGATGGTACCCTGTAGCTTGTGGGGCCTATTTCCCACTCCACAGATACATTAGTTCTAGGTTAGCCTCCTGAACTTAAGGGTTCAGTTGCAATTTTGAATATTGTATTGGGTCTCTTTCAGCCTTACAGATCCCTAACATCCCTTGCAGGATCCATGGAGCCCTGGTGCTCCCAAGACAATTTGTGTAGCAGCTTTATCCCAAAACTGGGCAAACAATTACCTGGGAGGCATGCTGTGCCAGTACATGTCTCAATATGTCCAGAAGGACAACAATTTTGGAAAATGAATCAGCATATTTTATTTATTTATTTATTTAGTTTTTGTTGACTGGGTAAGTGCACTAGACAAATTCTGCCTATTTTCAGGCATGACCCGGGGGAGGGGGATACAGATGAATGTCAACTGACCTTGAAGCAGATTAAGCTGTTGGTGGTATTTTTAATGAATGAGGGAAATTTGGCCAGGACACCGGAGAAATTCCCCTACTCTTTTCGATAAGTGCCATGGGATCTTTAACATCCACTTGAACTACCACCAATCCAGGCAGATGGGACCTCAGTTTAACATCTCACCTGAAAGACGGCACCTCAGAAGTGCAGCACCCCTCTCATGCTACACTACAGTGTCAGTATTAGGATATTAACCCAAGTGCCAGATGTGAATGCCAGAACTGAACCCACAGCCCTCTGATCTCCCTGCCTCAGAAGTGAGTGTGCTACCTACTGAGCCGCTGATGTCACTGCTATATGCATATAGCATGGCAAGTGCAACAATGTGTGCCTTCCTTTGACACTACAATGATGGCTCTAATGACCCCCAAAAAACAGGATCCCATGTCTGGCCTCTTACATGGGGACTTACTGACAACTCTTAGTGGGCTCCCTCATACCTGATGCTTATTCATTTGGCTACCTGCTAGAGCTTTCAATATGAACTGCCTAGGACTTTACACAATATGCATTTAATCAAGGCAGTTAATTTACAGTTTTGCATCAAGCACTGACATCTCCCATATTTCTTTACTGCTTGGAGTGAACCTGCAAGCGATGCAGCGATCTCCCTTGAGGGATGGCCCAACACTCGCCCACACATGCCTTTTGGGGCTGATGGTCTCTGCTCTTCTCGAGGTGAGTTCTGTGGGGCTTCCATCCCTGCTGCTGCTCCTGATGGTCTTGTTCTCTGGAGAACAGGTCCAAATGGACCAGAACCACACAATCCCAGGGACTCTGCCACCATCCTTGGGACCAAAGGCCTCTCAGCCAGTCACAGCCAAAGAGGCTGGACTGCTCCTTTCTCTTTCTCTCTCTCTCTCTGCCCAAGACTAAGCCCGACTCATATGCCATGATGCTTTCCCCTTATATGCGGTTTCAGGGACAGCACAGATAGAACATTTAAGAAAAACAGAAACATGACACACTCTGCACTAAGTTAATTTGAGGGAAACCAAAATCAATAACAACAGAGTATCGGTGCTATCTGAACAAAATTAAAGAGCTGCTGACACCTCAAATAAATCTTTGAAGAACATAACATTTAGGTACAATTTAGCTTGTATTTCATATATGTTATATAGATTTCTCATCCCCATTATTTCTTACTTGAGGAAATTTGCATGAATACATGATCTTTATCCCTTGGAGTTCATCTGCCTCTACAACTTACTCCCTACTTCAAGTCATAATCCTCTGTTGTGACATCACAATCTGTTGCAATGGGAGCAACTGTGATGTCACAAAGAGTGCATTATTACCTCAGCTAGGGAAAAGGCAACAAGAACAGATGAAATATTCAAGACCAAAGATCCTATTTCCATACAAATGTACTTAGTAATAAATAACAGGGAGAAGAAATACTGAACTAATGTGAAACTTACATAGAAACATAGAAGTTGACGGCAGATAAGGACCGCAAGGCCCATCCAGTCTGCCCATTTCTTTTTCTACCTTATAAATGTGCCATCGGCCTTTGCTCTGTCAGTGACCTATCTATTCATAGTCATTTGTATTGCTCCCTTATGCCTATCCCATGCCTGTTGACTGAGACTGAAAGTTTTAAATTAACTCAGTTTTAAATTTCCCAGTGGTTTCCCAGTAGTTAACACACGCTGGCTAAAAGCAAAAAAGAGTTCAAGGATACTTCACCAATTCGAGCAGTCCACACAGCAGTCCACACAGTTCCAACTTCAATCCGGATATTTAAATTTCACAGTTACCAAAATCCTGCAGGCAATGAGCAGACAGACACCACGTCTAACTCCACTGCAAATTCTAGCTCCACCCGACCCTCGCTGCGATGAGGCAGGCAGGACCACCCTCCTGTGGTGCCCCTGCCTCACCTAGGGAGCAGAGTAAACCCCACCACCCTCCGGAGGCAGAGAAACTCGACTCCCCGTCTGGACCGGGGAACCAGAACCTCCAAATTGTGGGAGAAGTTTATCACCAGTCTTCACTGCCCGCTATCCACTTCCTCTTTCCGACAGGTCCACTCGCACTAGGAGCCGGCAACCTCTTCTCCTACAGTCCGGCTAAGTTGTATCCCCGAGTTGAAACTGTTACTTCACTGCTGGTCGCTCCTTCTATTACACCACCCAAAAGCGGCCGCTGAACCTCCAGGCTGCCAGCCACCGAATCCCCCACAGAATTCAAATAAAAAATCAGCGCCCGATACAACGCTCAGAACGAGCAGCCACGGCAAACCACAAGCCAGCAAACCAGGGGACTCCACACAGGCCAGTCTCTCTAGTCTCTTCTAGTCTTTTTTGAATTATCAGAAGCGTCTCAGCTTTTAAATAGCAGAGCAGTAGTAGTAACCAGCTACAACAACTGCTTAAGACTAAAAACAATAACAATAACGATAAATGATGAGAAACAATATAAAATAGAAAATGATAAAAGATGATGAAATTATAATAAAATTAGGAAACAGTCCGAGCCAAAGTCCAGAGCTCACAGACGGCAGCCCAGCGTGGCCACCATCTTTCCTAATCCTTTGATTCCTTTGATTGATAGATGCAAATGTTAAAATATATTGAAATATATTGATTTTCCAATACATTACAATGTATTATAAAACAAGTAGATTGGAATATATTTCACTATATGTAAATATATTGTTAATAAAATATTTTAAAATATATTTCATTTTCGTAAGGGTTCTCCAAAACATTGCCATATTTTGGCTGCTAAGTCCATTTTGTGGTGACATTGCCAAGTAGAACTCTAATTGCTGTCCTCTAATTTAAAAATACATAATGTACAACCACCATACTCTCCAAACAGTAGCCTCAAGCCATCTTCTACCTCTTACACTTAATAAATTTCTCTCAATAATAAAGGCATGTAGTAGCTCTAGGGCTGCCCAAAGCAACAGTCATTCTTTATTGGGTGGTATATTTCAATAAAATACACATAATCCTTTCCCCTTCACCAACCATAGCACCCAGCTGATCTCACAACCCATTTCTGAACTTCTACCTTAACGGGAACATTAATCTCTTTTTCTTTTTTTTTTGTTAATATAATTGGAAATTTGAGTGTGTGTGTGTAGCTTTTTAAACTCCCTGCTGTACATTTTGAATTGTTCACTGGGAAATATTTTTCCCCTTTGTAGGGTTGTTTGTTAACACTGCCCTTTATTCTTGCCCAACATTATTATTATTATTATTATTTTTGATCAGTTCCAGAACTCAGTGACATCAGTTGAGTGGAGGCCATGCACTGAAACTTGAATGGTGAGTTTCCACTCAACTGATGTCATTGAGTTCTGCAACTGATCAGTAATGGTAAGAATCAATATCAGGTGGGATAAAGGGACTATGAGCAAAAGACCCAAAAAGAAGAAGAAGAAGAAAAAAAAAAGATTTTTATATTTTATAGTGACCTAGCAATTTTGGTGTTACTACAGGGTTGCTATACAATGTGCCTGCCATCCTGCACACAAAGGGTTATGATATGTTTACCAGTAGTGCTTGCCAATGAAGCTGGAGGCACCAGCTGCAGTATAAAATTGAGCAGAGTAAATGTACTATATAGTTCTTGCCACCTTAAAGAGAGAAGAGGCTTCCTGTCTCCTTATGCAGGTCCATTGACTTCAGGGCCTTGTTTTCTTGGGTAAAGGACAGAGAACCTTTAAGAAGGAGTCATGAAGTGGTGGACGCCTGGCCCAGTACCCTCTGGGACTTGGATAGTGGGTCAGCAAGCTAAATGGATTATCAGAACAGATTACTGGATTTGCACTCCCCACCCTTAAGTTATATTACTGGGCTGTGCACCTTCATTTTATTCTTTTCAGGCATACTGGGGGACAGCATGCAACATGGCTCGATGTAGAATGTGCACTTTTCCTTAAGTCACAATACCGAGTAGCAATGTACCATGTGGCAACCTCCCCTGATGTCATCCGGACCCTAAATCCATAGTTGAGATACCAGGTAAAGGTGCGGTATGCTATTAGATGTATGACGCCTCTTATCCCATTCTTCTCTCTTTTGTGCCCAACAGAACACACTGAAAATTTTGCACCTCTGCACCTAGACTGCAGGTATCAGATGTGGGCACGACAATCGCAGCAACATCATCACTAATTTTTTCAGTGGATGTGGTACATTCTTTTTCTGAACTCCAAGTAACATACCATTTACAAAGAACGGACTTTTACTGATATCTCCAAATATGACAGTATATTGCCTCTTTCCCATTGGGAGACCAAACACCAACTAAATTCCCTCCCCTCCTTACTTACAGTATTGCCTTTTTCCAGACCAGGCCTCACCCACACATGAAATCATAATTATACCAGTCTCTTCAAAACACCTGCAAAACTTTCCCCATGGATGTAGCAATGAAATGGGAGCTAGAGATGGGAACTCCAATGGATATGAAAACATGAATTCAAGCCTTCCGCACTACCTCATAGGTGGTGAGCTCAAATAACTGGAGAGAATATGCTTATTAGATTCCTTTGCACCCTGGTTATCACAGTGCACTATTTTTTTTCTAGTCTATTCTGCTCCAGTGACTGGTCACTGGGAACTCCCTCGGATGTAGCCCAGAAGAGTCATTCCTTTTTCCCCATCTTCCTGGGATCCTCCCACACCAGTCACCCCCCCAAAGCTGCCCACCACACTGACTTACTGAATCCATGGCTTACATACCCCCGTAGCAGGGCCACCGCTTCTCTTTGGTGCCCTTTCTCAAAAGCTAGAAGGCATTAGTTTGTGAAGGAGGAATTGGGAGGATGGAACAGGTAGATCCGGTGGTGGGCATGGGGGACCAGCTCATAGGCCTGTCAATATCCTTCCAGTATCAGGGACTTTTCCTTGTTTTCCCCTTCCCAAGGCACAGACATGCAATGACATCAGTGTGCAGCAAGCGTGCTCCCCCACCTGCATGCAGACATCCGCTGTCACCTCCCCCCTGTATGCATACCCACTGGTGTATTGCTTCCCAGTCTCCACTGGGGGCTGCTACATGGCAAGGAACCCCAACCCACCTTCCCCAGGAGAGGAGAGCAGTCCACCAGATGCTCAATCCTCTCCTCCCCCTACCAACTCCTAGTGCCCCAGGTCCACTCCCGAACTCAGGTTGCTGGCACTGCATGAGGTAAGGCAGATGCCTCAACCCTCAGCGCCACCGGGCTGAGCACCACAGTGCACTTTTTACCTCTGCATTCTTCTCATTGCTGGATGGTCTGCGAAGAGCAAAGAGCAACTTGTTACCTTGTTACCAGTCAACAACCTTTCTTTCAAGCACTAGGTAGAGAATTGCAGAATCTGTTTGATCCCACAGTTCAGCTTACTCCATCCATATATCTTCTGTTGCAGTACCCAAGGGATTGTAGAGACCCTATCTCGTGCTATCTTTAAAGAAACACTCACAAAAAAGGATAATTATTAAAATCTGTCTTACTCCAGTTGCCCCATGGATGACGACATGGAGGACTCTGGTTAATCAGGTTTGTAGAAGGGAGAGAATTATCTTTTCTCTCAGGGATCATGAAGAGGCTTGTTTCTCTCACTGGAATGGATGACTGGTTCACATTAGGAGCAAGGACCCAACTTTTGTTCTTTAAGGTTAGGAACATTGCAAGTACTCTGGTGAAAATAACCTTACTAGGAAGGATTTTAATGAGGTCTGATGTCCGTCGCTGGTCAGTGCCTGCTTCCCCCCCATGAATGACTTGAGACACACACAGGTTCACAATTTTATTTTGTAATAGTGCTGTTCTGGATATTGTTGGCTATATTAGTTATTTTTTTTACTGTACCACATAAGTGTCTTTCCACCCATCAGTCCCTAATGGGAGAGACAGTTCATAAGAGACAGCTGTTATTGTCGAGACAGTGTTTTATTTCAGGACTAAGCACCATTGTACACTGTACAATGATGCTTAGTCCTGAAACAAAACATTGTTTCAACAGGATGTAATGCATTGCTTAATATTTTATTCAGTGTACCTTGTTGTACCTGGAAAAATTCAATAAAAACTATATTAACAAAAAAAGAACAGAATACTAGAAGGGAGCACTGTGATCATCCATCAACATTCAGAGGCTGGATGGACTAGATTAGAGTCTCCTGTCAAATTAAGGTACTGATAGTGGGTGTCGGTCCCTTGCCTGGGGATTCTCTGACAGACTGAGAAAAGAAAGATCTGTAGAGAAGGGAGAACTGAGACCGAAATGTAACCTGACTTTGTGGATCTCCTAATGGGTCCTCCAAAGTTAAGAAGGTGAACATGCCCAAAGGTAGCATATGGTTTTTGATTCACAGTAGAAGAAGGTAGTGTTCCATGGGGACGGTCCGATTGTTCAAATAGGGAGTCCAGGAGAAATCATCTGCCTGTCTCATGTTGCAGTCACACTTGTGTACAGTGCTTCATACATGGTGAACATTACCATTGCCCAGGGAGTTTCCATTATTATTTGGTATTACTTGGTTTAAGTAGACAAAGTAAGCAAAATGTCTATCACATTGTCTTCCACTCATAGTGGGTTTATTTTTTGACATAAGTCTGAACTAAATACTTATCTAGTAGTTTTTTAAAAGAACCAAATGTAGCTGTGTGCACTAGATTACCTGGAAGTGAATTCCACAATATGGAAGTTCTTACTGTAAAGAAAGCGTGTCTTTTAACAGAATTTACTTTGGGGACTATGAGTTGTCTATTATGTGATCTAAGATTAATTTTCCTGGAATTGAGTTGAAACCACACTGACCCATCGAACATGGTTTTTCACAATATTATACAGCAATAATAAGTCCCCTCTTTTCCTTTTGATATATAGTATAAACAATGTTAACGTATTAGTTATTTTATTATAATCTAAGTGTTTAAGGCCTCTGATTGATTTAGTTAGTTTTCTCTGAGTTTTTTTCCAAGAAGTTTATGTCACGCCGTAGGTAAGAGCTCCAGATTGGTGACCCATAATCAAAGTGAGGTAATATATAGGTTTGTATAGTTTCATAATACATTTACTGTCCCTTGTAAGAAAAATGTTTTAATAGCGCGTAACAACCTACTTGTGACTTGGGTGACATATTGACAGTGATCAGAGGAAGAGAACTTCCTATTAATCCAAATTCCTAGATCTTCCTTATTAGATGTTGTTAGATTTTTACCATTTAAAATATATTGAAAACCTGGGTTTTTGTGACCAAAATGGATGATGGAACATTTAGATTCATTAAATTTCATGCCATTACTTTTCCCCCAATCTTCAATTATTTTAAGATCCTTACAAAGTATATATTTTTTTATAGTGTCAATTTCACCCCCAATTTTAGTATCATTGGCAAATTTTGATACATTACTACTCAGTCCATTCCCCATATCACTGATGTAGAGACCGAAGGGAACAGGTCCCTGCACCGAGTCCTGTGGCACTCTACTATTCACGGATCCCTCACTGGACCATGCTCCATTGATCCTGACTTTCTGCCTACAATCAGTCAACCAGCTATTGATCCATCTTACAATAAATTTGTTAATGCCCATGGTATAAATGTTGTTGATTAGTAGATCATGGAGAACTGTCCTTTCCTATATCAAGGAGGATGATATCCACAGGAAATCCTTTGTTAACACTATCAGTGACTGAATTATAAAATGACGCAAGATTTGTAACGCATGATAGATCTTTTTTAAATCCATGTTGAGTTGTATCTTCAAGTCCAAGCTTGTTTATTTCATTTTCTAATATCATTTTGATCACCCTTTCCATTAATTTACCACAGATTGAGGTGAGACTAATAGGTCTATAGTTGGTTACATTAGTTCTGCTAGCCTTTTTATGAATTGGAACCACTGCAGCCATTCTCCAATCCACATGTACCTGACCAGACTGAAGGGACATATTGAAAAGATTAGTGAGTGGATATGACAAGGCCCAAGCAAGTTTTTGTAGAACTATACAATTAATATTAACAGGTCCAGGCGATGATGTTTTTTTTTGAATTTCATCATTTCAGCGAACACTTCATCTTTGGTTATCATAATCTCGGGAGTACCATCCATATAGAAAACGGGAATATCCATATTTATTTTTTTGTTCAAAACTGAAGTGAAATAATGATTAAAGCATTGAGCTGTGTCCTTATTATCAGTAATTACCTCATTATCTTTAATTATTGTAGTAATTTTGTTGGTGGATAATTTTTTATTATTTATGTATGCATATAAGCTTTTAGTATCTTTTTTGGAAGACAACCTTAGTTCAAGTTTTATATTTTCTTTCTGTATTATTTTTCCTTTTTAATTTGCCTTCCTTGGGAGCTAATGACTGACAATAGAACATGAGTAAGGAGCAGATTGAGATGAACAATGCATTATCTGCCTATGTGAAGTGTATAGTAGGGAGCTGAAATTGTGTTCCCTGAGCATGTGTTATGTAGCCTGACTTTAGTAAGCATGCTGAAAATGAAGAATGGACCAAGAAACCTATGTCTGTAGCTAAAAAAATTGTATGGCTAAACTGGTCCTTTTAGTGCAAACTCTGAATTTGTAAAGCATTGGTTCAAGTTTTTTTTTATATTGTGTTTATCCTCCTCAGCCTGCTGGCAAGCATCTGTCCTCCTTCAGTCTCCCTTCTCCACTTCAGCCCCGGAGTCCGCATGCCCTGTATCCCCCATGGATTGTCCCCTGTGGATGGGTGGAAGAGAGGAAGGCCATCCTCCCCCCTCCCGAGTACATATCTGGAGCAGGCCTGGGTGTTCCTGAGGCAGCAGCGCCAGAGTGCTGGAGGGGCTTCCATGAGCTGGCAGCCATGTTGTCACACTTTACTTGGTCCCTCCCCTTCACGGCCATGAACACACATGCATCACAATGCCACGCTACCTGTCTCCCTAGCTCTGGTGCTACCCACCATCCTCCACTGGGAGGCAGCCAAGAAGCGGGACAGCATACTCACCTATCCCTGGGAGAGGAAAGCAGTCATCAGATGCTTGATCCTCTTCCTCCCCTGCTGACTCCCGGCAGCCTGTACTCACTCCCAAACATGGATCACCTGCATGGCATGAGGTGTGGTGTCCAGTGCCTCAACTCTCAGAGCTACTGGGCTGGCACTTGTTCAAGTTTTTTTAAACTTTCCTAGTTACATATTAGTTGCTCCATGGTCAAAAATAAAAATAAAACATCCTTTCAAACCCTGGACAACCCCCCCCCGAATAGTATCTGACTGCCAGAGGTCAGCTACATCATTCTATTTATTTAATGTAGCAGTGCAATGAAATTGGGCAAAACATTTGACCCAAACTTTTTTCCCCCACTATAAAAAATTCCAGGCATCCCCAGTTTTATGTAGTGGTAACACTTTCTAGTTCTACCAAAATTTGAGTATTTCATGAATACTTTAGTTTACTTTTTTTCTCAAGAAAAAAAGATGGCTGCCACATTTATTTAGAAATACCACTGTAAACCTTGTAAGGGGTAGGAATAAGAAGGAAAAAAAACTTAAGGTGCAGAGTGTCAGATATATTTAGCAAAAGTAGATTTGCAGGTATACTAATATTTAAATGTCACTTAAACTATCTTTACTTGGAAAAAAACTGTTTTTGTTGCACTGATACTATAAAAGAATTGATCAGGAAAAGGAAAGGAAAGGCAAACAGAGTCAAAGCTCATTTACAGGTGCAAAGTGAGGGATTACAAGAGGTGACATGAAATAAATAAGAGTAAAAAGCATATGCAAAAGGTGGAGAGGCACAAAAAGACATACAATCCAATATGGGTCAAAATGCACCTGCAGTGCATTTCACAAACAGCAATTTACATCAGGAAATACCGCAGCAGCAAATATAAAACAAGCATTTATCAATGCCGAATGTTTCCTTGCATGGTGTATGTGGTAGGGGTGTATTGTGTAAGTTGAATAACAAGATAAGGTTACTAAATATTCACAGTTGCATATGAATATACAAAGAATGCCAGCATAGTGCATGGCCCCGTTAGGCCATGACATGCATGTTAACCTCTTGTGAGGGAAGGCTCTCCACCCCATGGCAAGATGTTGCCTGTGTGACACAAAACTGCAGAATACCTTCTTTGGTTAGAAGCAGTGGTGTGCAAAAGTGGTGTCTCCCATCCTTGTGCTGCAAAGTAAGGTTCCAGAGCTTGTCCCCAAACTCAAGTTGCTGGCACAAGAACAAAAGCTGCTACCCAATGGGCCAATGAGCGGCCCTGACCACAACAATTCTTCATCATTTTTTTTTTTGAAATTCTGATACCAAGTTTTCAATGTAGTCTTTTTCTACCTCCCCTTCTAAAGATTAGAAGTGTCATTTATAAAATTGAAGTAGCCTGATTCTTTTTACTCAAATGATTTGTACCAAAACTCAATATCCAAATCCCAGAAGTACTTATAATATTGTGTTTAAAATGCATACTGAGAATGTGATGCTTGGTCGCAACAGACTTACGCTGAGCAGTGCAGGCTACTATGCTGATATTTCACTGAATATACTTTTAAAGTGCTTGTATAGAGGTTCAAATATACTAAAATTCTGCTACTGTGTTGGGGGATTGAATCCACTATTGGAAGCTGAGGTGAGGACATGTCGAGGGCAAGTGGAACCAGTTCCAGTTCTGAAAGAATTTCCTGTTATTTACTATAATCAGTGGGAATGTTCCTCAAGTATTTCAGATAAGTTTGTTATGAGGCTGGCCAAAATGTGCCATCATTGTTTGTCCAAGTCCATTATTAACTCCCACTTACCACGTTAGCAGCTCTTTTCTTTACAGCAAGGCACTCAGAAGATGAAGTTTACTTGGTGGCAGATCTCAGCCATGTTAGGAAAGGGATGGCACTGAGAAGGCAAACAAGCCAACCTGAGCTGCTATAGTGAGTGGCTGCCTTGCCCATAGACTCCCACTGAGGAGCAACAGGGGTGGAAGAAGCAGAGCAGAGCTGCCAGAGCAGCATTTGTTATTGGGGGAGAGATGAAGCTGGGAGAAGGGAAGAAGCAACAGAGCCACTGGAGTGGTGTTTGTTGTTGCAGAAGGGGGGAACAGAATGGAGCTGCCAGTTGTTTGGGAGCTGTAGCAGTAACCAGAGCATAGGATCAGCATTTGCTGTTAGGATGAAAGAAGTAGAGCATGAGCCAGCCCGGTGGCACTGAGTGTTGAGGCACTGGATGCCACACCTTGTGCTACGCCAGTGACCCAGATTCGGGACTGGACTCGGGTGGCCGGGGGTCAGCAAGGGAGAGGGAGGATCGAGCATCCCAATGGATGCTGTCCTCCCTCGGGGTGGGTGACCAAGAACGCACTAGCATTCTGCATCCCTTCAAGCCAGTGGAAGCACCGGCAGCAGTAAGGGATGGAGGCGGCTCCGTTCTCTGGAGTTGGGGAGGGGAGACATTGGACAGCGCATGAGAGGTAAGGCATGCATCAGCACACCACCACTCCTGATGTACATCCCAAGCACTGGACATCTCAGAGGGTAGGGGATTAAAGGGAGAAAAATGGAAAAACACCTCTCAGCAGCCCTAGATGAAAACCGCTCTGGTTCCATCCAACACCACCGAGAAGGGACAGACCTCGCTGTGCAGGAGGTAAGAGAAGGAGGCACTCTAGGGGCAGATCCCAAGAAGGTGGAGTGGTGGAAATGAGCGGACAGAAGGAGTGGGCACCAAGAGGAGATAGGAGGGATAAATAGAAAGTAAAAAAAAAAAAAAGAAGTAGACCACAGCTGAGGGAGCAGCATTTGTTTAAAGTCTTATTAAATAAATATTTTTTCAAAATGAAAACTGGAGCGACAGAGAGACGAGCTAGCACTGTGTGATTGTAACTGGGGTGATGTTTTTGAGCACTTTCATGTTTACCAAGAATATCACTTGGCTCCAGGCTGCTTGTTGTTACACAGAGGTGGAGCTTGGGCCAGCCAGCTTTATGTAAATGAAAGTGCTGAAACACTCTAACATTGGAGCGCTTCATTTCTTTCAAGTACACAAAGTTTGCACCCATGAAATTGAGACCACTGTCACACTCTGCTAGCATGTTCATTGGTCTGCCAGGGACAAGCTGAATATAGATTAATCTGTATTGGGCTAGTCTGTGACACACCTCTGAAATGCCATTCTCTGAAGCAAAGCAAAATATTTCTTGTACACATGCAGGGAAACATAAATAAATGTGATAAAATGGTGTGGGGGTGGCTGATAGTGAAGATACATGGGGGGAAAGAACCAGCTAGAAGCAGTCACATGACAGCAAAATATGAGGAAAAGGGAGGATGAATGGCTAGATGCAGGCACAGGAATAAACACAATTATCTCTGAAGAGGAATTAAGAATGAGAGAGAGACAGACAGACAGACAGACAGAGAGAAGAGGGAATTACAAATGGGTGGCAACCCATTTCAGAGGGAAAGGGCAGAGGAAAAGGGTGGCTTGCTCAGTGAATGTTTTGCAGTAAGGGGTACAGGAAAAAAAAAATAGGACTCAGTGGAGCAGAGGACATACCATAGGGGGTGGAGCTGGAAAAGCCAAGAAGAGAGTTAACAGGGAAGGGACCAGAGACAGCATTTGGCAAGGAATGAGAAAAAGTGGATTAGGTGCCTAACTTCAAGTGGTGGTAGAGAGAGGTCAATGTAAAGTGAGCAGTGTCGAGTGATGGTGGGGAATAGAGAGCAAAATGAGAGAAACTGAGGAAGAGGGTGTTCATTTTCTAAGGGTAGTTCAGTGGGTGATGTTAGAGACCATGTCCTCTATAACCTCATAGTCCAACATTGGCAAGATCATCTTGATCATCTTCAAATACTATATGAAAATGAAACTCTAAAAACAAAAAAAATCATGCTGGACCATATCAATAAGTATATCCAAATCAAGCTACAGCTGACCAGTTTTGCATTTAAAAATCTGTTTGTGGACCAAAACTAAACAAACGAAGCAATAACAAACTTTCAAAAATTACAGTAATTGACTGCATCCTTGCAGTGTGGTTATAAACAAGCACTTCAATTAAAATATTTGTAATGCTCCCAGAATATACAGTGACTCTAACAAAAGATTTCCAAAAAATGTTTTGGTATATGCAGTTAATACTCTGCTGCTAGTTTGTTACTACATGCACAACATCCTCGGTAGAAAGGCTGTGTCTACTAAGTTTCTCTCTCGTGCCTCCCAATTTAATTTTCTTCTTTACACTGCATTATACCATACCCCTCTGTAACATGACTCACAAAAACTTGCAAAATGGTTGCCTTCCAGGATCAACTTTAGAATGACTGTGGTGCACAAACCTGCATTATGCTTGTGCACAGCATTTAGAGAATATTCAAAACATTTGAATGGGTAATGCTGTAGCTCTAGCACATCAGTAAACATGTTTTATCACAGCAAAATGCACGTGCTGGGTTTTTGGGACACAGCCCAACCTAAACTGTAATAGCTACAAATTCCTATGATAGTTTTAGAGACCTTGGACAGCTATTGTTTTGTGAAGAAAGTGATTTAAATTTGCATTAGCCACCGAATGTTACAAACACGTCTTGAGTATCTATTCCTGAAGGCTTAGAAGCAGACTGGCTGCCACTGAAGATTTCACATAACAAAAACCAGCATTGCTTTAGTGCCAGCCATATCTTTCTGTGTCAGATTGCTATGTGGTTAGCTATTCTTCAAAAACACTTTGATTAATGGTCAACAGTATGTTAGAGCAAAGTTAAAATAAAATAATATAACATAAAAGCAGCCTTAAAAATGGCATCTTGGAGATGATTTTACACACTGAACAAAAAAGTGTGTTTCTGCCAGATATCAGATGAATATTTTCAAAATGTAAAATGAAACCTAGAGTTACCTTGCAAATGCATTCAGCAGAGGAAAGTCATTGATTTCTCGAAAACCTTTAACCATGGGCAAAGCAACTTTTTATATGACCACACAAGTTAAACATTTACAGAGATTAAACATGAAGATTAGGGTTTTTTTTTTTTCCTGGAGTCCCTACTGATTAGAACAGTACAATGTGTTGACATCAGTTTCAACCTGGTACTGTACCTTTCTGAACATAACCAGCACAGTGAGCTACATTCCATACATTATTATTTTAAGGAATTGTACCTCAGATCATTAAAGAGCATGTCAATTGTTAATGTTATGTTATAGTCATGAAAAGAGTTGGCAGTATTGCCTTGAAGTTAGAGCAATGAACATGGTATAGCCAGCAGACCTAGGTGTGGTTCCCACAACCTCAACATGCATACCTGTGTGACCCTGAGCAAGTCATTTAACATCCTTATGCTTCTTGGAGAGCCTGGAAACAGGCATAAGCCAGTTTGCCCCTCCCAGCCCAAAACAATGAAAAGAAATAAATGAAATGAACATGTCTCCCTTAGAGGAACTAATTTCTTGTGATTTGTGATGTCATACCCAATTTACAGCAAACTGAGGTAAGGGGGAAGGAAGGGCTGTTACAATTGCTTTAATCTGCCACAAAAAAAGCCTGCTGTACAACCCTTGTGCAGCACTAGGGTTATGGGAGGTCAACAGGAGTGAGAGAATTGTGGACAGCTGAACAGAAGGTTCTACTGGAGACAAATGAGGTCCTAGCAGTCCATGGTTTATCTCCCACAGGTCTAAGTGAGCTCTCATATGAGGGGCCCTGAATAGTGACATGGAGTGTAAAGCATACAAGGTATCGACTGGTCTACAGGAGACTCTGCCTGGGAGATCACAGGTCTAAGGTAGGATCGATCTGTGATATACCACTGAGAATAAATTCTTGTAAACCATTTGCTGTAAAAGGAGTGTGCTAGATTTTACAGCATTGGTTGGAAGTGGGATAGGTTAGTGCCGAGAATACTACATACTCTGTAATGAGTAATTCTAGGGGTAAGTAGCTTCTGGGAGATACTTTTAGGGTTTTGTATTTTATTATGAAAGAAATATGGAAGTTGGTGAAAGTACCTAGCTACGGTAGAGTAACATACATATTTCCTTAACTCACTGAAGTAGAGAACAGCAAGGGCAAGCATGGACAGCTTCAAGTCAGGTAAATATGTCAGCATAGTCAAACACCAGGGACTGATGAGTGAGAATAAGTTTGGTGAGCAGTAGAGGATGTGGTGCAACTCTGTTCCAGGGTCTGCACTGGAAACTCAGGGGATGCCTGGTCTGTAGGTGGTTGAGCCCACTAACTGTGGAATTAAGCCACTGCAAGTTCTGTGCCCAGAGAGGATGGGCATCTTATTCTGTTCCACAGCTGACACATAAGAGCCATTATGGGGATAAACATGGGTGCATGGTGGAAGGCAGGTTGTGGGGGTTGGAGTTGGGAATGGGGAATCCCTTGGGCCAGATTCTCAAAGCATTACTTCTTGGATAAGGTGTTTGTACCAAAGAAAATGACGCAAGTAGCACTTTGTGCCAAAAGTAACGCATGTCGGGATTCTGGTAGCTGGCTTGCGACATATGCAGCTGGATTGTGCCAAACACCAGTTATGCCACCCTTGTGACATGCGTCTGGCTGCACCATGCTGCAAGGGGGTATGCACCATGACGGGACTGCCACATCCCCTTTTTCGGGATTCTGAAAGCCCCACCATGATCATGGGAGTGGGTGCAAGTAACATCTGCTATTAGGTGGTGTAACTTGCCTGTGCCATCCTGAATGATACAAAATGAGCTGCCAGTGAGATGGGGGCATGGCAGAGATAGGAGTGATGGCTGTGCCACCCGATGGTAGTCCTGGCACCCAGTAGGGTGCATCTACTGTGACATTCAGGGCTATTCTGCACCCATATGCACACACTGTATGGTACAGTACAGTATAGTTTGTGCATATGGGTGCATATGGCAGTGGGATGGTATGTTATTTGCACCCCGCTGGGTGCCAGGACCACTGTTGAGTGGCACAGCTATCACCCCTATCTCTGCCATGCAACCCCCCTTTCATGTTGCCCCCTGCCCTCCTTCTGTGCATTTCTAGGTGTGTCATCCACCACCTGGGCCCCAGTAGTATTGTACCAGGTGGGGAGTGCATTCCAGATCTGACTGTCCTGTCTGCAGGTAGAGTCATTTGTTTGGCACAGTGGTGGAGTTGCAGCAGACCCAGCATTTTTAGCACAGGGACCCTGTTTCTTTCAGAATCGTGTCCAGTGTCCCTGGTGCAACTGCGATCTGGCGCATCTCTTTTTTGTCACAACTTGTGACGTGCAGATCTGGACTTTTTAGAATCTGGCCCCAGGTTATAACCAGTGACCACTTTAAGCCTCTGACTGAAGTAACACAGGACAAACCACCACGTGGAACATTAATATGTGACTCACATGGAGGGCTGGAGGTGTGCAAAAGGTATGTACCAGAGGAAAGGTGGCAGATAAGAACAGAGGGAAAAGGCATAAAGTGAAAGGATAGAAATGATCCTGCCACTGTATAGGTACCTGGTAAGACCACATCTGGAGTCCTGTACTGTACACTATCATTTACAACTTTTTCATTCATAAAGTTGAGAATGACAGCGTACAGTGCGCGCTGCAAGCCCATTGGTCGACGAGGTCTACCAGTGCACTTACAGTTGTACAGTACGCAGTCATTCATGGACAGCACAGTCAGCAGGCAACTGTGGTGGTGTGCGGGTGGGTTGTGCTGCCTGCTGGCCTTCTACACATGCTGGGATGGGGGAGCAGGCTGGGGTGGGAGTGCCTGAGTGGGTAGGGGGATCACTGGACACCCAGGGTTACTGAGAACAGCACAAATCACAATGCAGTTGGGGCAGGGATGGGGGAGTACCATTATACCACCAGGGATCATAACGGTGGATATTTACATGGGTTCGGTGCTATGGGCAGAGGGGGGGACCATTATACCACCAGGGATCATAACGGTGGATATTTATATGGGTTTGGTGCTATGGGCAGGGAAGGGGGACCACTATACCACCAGGGATCATAACAGTGGATATTTACATTGGTTCGGTGTTACAGGCAGGGTGGGAGGAGCACTATACCACCAGTGATAACGGTGGATATTTACATGGGTTCGGTGCTATGGGCGGGGGGGGGGCAATATACCACCAGGGGTGTTGGGTTGTGGCTGTACTGATGTCCCTGCAGAATGCCCGGTGCATTCTGCTGGATGCATCCCCTGCAGTATTCATGCAAATAGGGCCATGATGACATGTAAATAGCCCCATTGTGCCTTGCATGCCTGATGGCCCCATTTATGTGTCAGCGGCTGTGAATGGCATCTTTCAGCATAGCGCATTGGGAGATGCGCTGCCCCATTGTATTCCAGCCCAACCGGGGGGCTGGGCGCAACTGTGGTATTCACAGTGGGGATGTGCCAGGGGCATTCCCTGTCGCATTTTCTGTGAATACCACAGTTGGCACTTGGTTCATCTCATTTGCGCCAGGGCATCTGAGATGCGCAGAGTGTAAGATCTTTGAGAATCCTGCCCATAATTTCTTTGCTCAGGTATTACAAAGTCCATTTTTAAATCAGTTCACATATCCATCTTGATCCATGGCATCTTGTATCTCTTCAGATAACAAAATTAAGCCAACCATAAAATAATACATTAAAAGCAACATTGTCTATAACATAAAAACAAAAAAAAAAAGCAAATTTGCTATGACAAAAGGAACTACAATCACTATGAAGCATAGCTGACAAGGCTATGCTTGGGTTCAATAAGACAGGGGACAAGTCCCACCTCCTCAGAGCGCTATTTAAAGGAGCAGTGCCAAGAAAAAATATTTTTCCTAAAAGCTTGTTTTGGCTACCATTAATAAAAATATTAGCATGCCTATCAAATCTACATGACTAGGTACCTTCAATGCTGCACAGCATGAGTTTTTTTGATTTTCTTGATCACAAGCGTTACCAACTCTACAATGGTATTTCTGAGGCAAATATGGTGGTCATTTTTTATTGAGAAAAACTAAATTAAAACATTAATAAAACGCTCAAATTCTAATGGAACTACACAGTTTTACCACCAAATGAAACCGGGAGATGTCTGTAATCTTTTATAGTGAAAAATGAAAGGTCAAGTTTTTGGGGCCCAATTTCATTGCACTGTTGCTTTAAGAGGCATTCTGCAACTACCTCCTCCTGACTCGTATTTCTTGATTGCCTCAGTGCTGGCTGGGTCTGTGCTCAGTCTCCCTGCAGGGGCTCACTGCCTCTTTACTGATGCCACCTGCCTTGTTGCAGTTGTCAGTTTGTTCTCACTGTTTTTATTTTTGGAAGGGTTCTTTTCTCTCTGCTAATCAGATTTCAGTTCTGGTTTGCATTTCATTTTCTTTATTCACTTTGGCCTACACTGGCTGTTCACTGCTACACTCTGCATCCTTCCTGTGGCCTCCTACCATCTTGTTTGTTCGTCCCATTACATGCGTTGCTGACCTGCTTGCTGCATAGTCCTCCCCTCAGGTCGGACTTCCCTTGTTTTGACTATTTGCATTTGCTTCCTTTGCATCTCCTTCCCTGGATTCCCTGTTTTACTGCAGGTACTTCAAACTAGCTTAATTCAGTTCTGCATTCAAGGCTGGTGAAGTTCCACAGACCAGCTTGCTTCCTTCCTTTCTTTGCACCTCTTTCCTTGGATTCTCTGTGTTACTGAAAGTACTCCATACTAGCTAACAGACTAATTCTATCTTGTGTGGCCGTTTTGGGTTGGGTTAAGCAATGGATGATTCCAACATCATGTGGTGATAATGGTAAGAATGGGTTTTAATTCAGTTCCGCATGCCAGGCTTCTGATGTTTCAAAGGTCAGTTGTTCCTATTCATATTTTAAACCCAGTTCAGATTACCAGGTTTTGGAAATGAAGTGTTTTATGACCTACATTATGTTGTTGATTGGCTACAGTGAAATCCTAGTCATGATTCCTACTTTGCTGTTTTTTCTTTCCTTCATTTCAGCTGCTATTCAAATTCCTCCTGGGCTTCTCAGGGCTTTCATTTAGGCCTAGCTGCTGACTTGCTTTAAGCCCTAGTTGCTCACTTGCCAGGTGACACCCATAATCTGCACTACTCTAGCTGCTCCATAGCAGCCTTGCTGGCCCAGGAGACATGGAGAGAAAAGAACCCTTCCAAAAGAACACATTGCAAAATCAGTGGGTAGAGAGGACAAAACCTTTTACAGGTACATAAGTGAAAAAAGAAAGGCAAAGGGAGGGATAGTGAGACTGAAGGGGGAGCATGGGGGCCGAGTGGAGGATGACAACAGTAAAGCTGACATATTGAACAGGTATTTCTGCTCAGTCTTTACTGAGGAAGAGGAGGTTATGGGTCTGAAGGAGTACAAGGGTGAGAATGGTGCAGAAATGGACACAAGTCCCTTTACACGAGAAAGGGTCCTGAAGGAACTGGAAGTAATAAGAGCTGATAAAGCAATGGGGCCAGATGGGTGCACCCTAGGGTCCTTAAAGAACTAAGAGAGGTGGTGGCTGAACCTCTGGCTATCCTGTTTAGCCAATCACTGGAAACAGGGAGGTACCCAAAGACTGGAGGATAGCAGATGTAGTCCCCTTATACAAAAGTGGGAACAAAGAGGAAGGGAACTACAGACCAGTCAGCCTCACCCTCGGTAGTGGGAAGATCATGGAAGCACTACTGAAGGAGAGATTGGTGGAACATCTGGTTGTCAATGGACTACAGGACCCAAGGCAGCATGGTTTCACCAGGGGGAGGTCATGTCAGACCAACCTCGTTGAATTTTTTGACTGGGTGACTAGGGAGGTGGATCAGGGGAGGGCAGTGAACATGGCCTATCTGGACTTCAGCAAGGCCTTTGACACTGTGCCACATAGAAGACTATTACACAAACTGGGGAATATGGGTGTGGGCAGGACAGTAGTGTGGTGGGTAGGTAACTGGCTGGGCAGGACACAGAGGGTGGTGGTAAATGGCTGTCACTCCACAGAGGGAAAAGTGACCAGTGGGGTACCACAGGGATCAGTGCTGGGACTGGTCCTGTTCAACATCTTCATCTGTGACATTGCGCAGGACCTAGAAGGCAGAATTTCACTGTTCGCTGATGACACAAAGCTCTGTAACAGAGTAGATACACCAGAGGGTGTAGACAGAATGAGAATTGACCTGTAGAAACTTGAAGAATGGTCAGGGGTTTGGCAGTTGAAATTCAATGCAAAGAAGTGCAAGATAATGCATATGGGACATAAAAACCCTGGCACAATATATCAGTTGGGGGGGTGAGGATATAGCATACCAAGCGGAAAGAGATCTTGGGGTTATCATCTCTGATGACCTCAAGGTAGGGGAAACAGTGTAACAAGGCAGCAGGTAAAGCAAATAGGAAGCTGGGATGCATAGGCAGGGGCATCACCAGCAGGAAAAGGGAGGTCATAATTCCACTATACAAGACACTAGTGAGGCCCCACCTGGAGTAGTGTACAGTTCTGGAGACCTTACCTACGTAAGGACATAGACAGGGTAGAGAAGGTTCAGAGGAGGGCAACAAAGATGGTGCTTGGATTGCATCACAAGTCATATGAGGACAGGTTGAAGGAACTGACGTGTACTCCCTGGAGGAGAGGAGGGAGAGCGGGGATATGATAGAGACATACAAGTATCTTACAGGGAGGAACAGGGTGCAGGAATACACTATTTTTAAGCAAAAAAGATGCTCCAGGACTAGATGGCATGGGTTGAAGTTGCAGGGAGGATGATTCAGAGGAAACGTGAGGAAGAATTTCTTCACAGAACGGGTGGTGGACAAGTGGAACACCCTGTCAGAGGAAGTGGTGGGAGCTGAAACAATCACGGGATTTAAGAATGCATGGGATAGACATAAAGGAATTCTGGAGGTCAGGGGTAAGGGGCAACATAAACTGAACTTACAAGCTCAAATGTGCAGACTGGATGGGCCATAGGTCCTTATATGCTGACACTGTCTATGTATCTATGTTCAGACTCACATGCTGCTTGATTTTACATTATTCCAGCCTGCTGCCTATGGCCTTGCATGGTCTCTACCTGATTCCCTTCCATTAGTGAGGCCATACCCCTCATTGGTTTAAGGTGGAACTCCCACCAGACTGGGGGTTCTCTCAGCCATACGGCTGAGCTCTTTTGCATCCTCCATGGGATGGCCCTTCCCATGGGTCAGAGGCAAGGCACTCAGTCATAAAGCAGGTCGTACCTCTCCTAAAGAGTCTGGTTACTTCACCAGAGGGGGCAAGGCTCTGGCATTCCAAGGGTGGGACACTTATTGGGTTGGGGCACCTTTAGTCATACTTTCAGAGCTTTGTGCCACATTTCAGTTTTGTCATCTCATTAGAGATAGAGTGAGTTCACACAGTTTCCCATTTGACTGTCGATGCCCTCATTCACCCCCAGATTAATTCCAAATTCCAAGCAGTGCTTCAGCAGCCTAGTCAGTTTTCTCATTATTATTTCCTGCATGCTTTACTGACAGAACTGTGTTGCATTCATTGTAGCTCCTTCATTAGTGGGGTTGAGCCCCTCTTTCATTAGGTATGAACCCCCCACAGTGCAGGGGTTCCTTTAGCCACACTTACCATGCTCTGTTGCACACACCATAGCCTTTCTTTAGTGGAGCAGAGCCCCTCGGGTGGAACTCTCACTGACCTGGGGGTTCCTTTATCCATACTGACCAAGATTTTTGACACCCACCAAAGCTGCCCGGTCATCATAATAAGTTGAGTGTATCTAATATGTATTTATTATGTTTGCTGTGCATAAGTATGAGTGAACATATTGTTACGATACTGGATTTCAAGAGGTGTGTCAGTGTTGTCCAGTACAGGGCAGTCTGCAACATGCCTGTCAGTGTCACTCCAATTGTCAGTCAGGCTGATCATGACACTGTTCTGGCTTGCTGGGCAGAAACTTTGTGTATTTCAAATGAGAGAGCCAGTCCATAACACCACCCAGCAAGTACTGCTGATCATGTCATGATCAGCCTGCTGTGGCACCCTCCTCATTGAAAACCAGAGGTCTAAAGCCCATCAAAAGACAAAAAAGAGTATTTGCAAAAACAATGTTTTTTCTTAGCAACAATCTTAGCAGCAGTCTGTGCTTTCATCCTTTGCGACTATATGGGCAGTCGCTAATGTAAAAAGAAATACATGCACATGCCAATGGAGGGTCAAGCATTTTTGAATGACAGGTGGTATAACCTATTACAAGTTAAGGCATAGCTCCAAAAAATGCCTGCCAAGTAAACATAACTTGCCAATCTAGCCAATTAATAATTGTGTGGGTGGGCAGCTTTTACTGGGGAAGACTTATTGCCATATCTGAATATGCATCTTCCTTGTCAGAAAGTATGTTTGCATACCTCAGTACTTTTTTGAAGTTTTAAGTGCCAGTGCAGAGACAGAATTGCATGGCAGATAACAGAAAACCAGGTGAAGCAGTAAGTATACATCTAGACAATGAGTTTCTTATCAGGGAATTGTGGTTTCATTCTCATTTGACTGCAGGGTTAACTGGCATGAGGTTTGTGCATTTGACAGCTGCTCATACGCAAATGTGAGTTGATAAATTTTGAGATGGATCCTTTGTGGAAGGTTGCTCAGCTAAGGAGGAGTGCAGTTGTGAGTGTTTGGAGTGCAGGGCTCTTGGTTTCGGAACTGCGGACCTGGCATATTTTGGCAGCACTCTATACACAGCTGAGGGAGTGATACTTGTACTTTACCAATTCTGAAGAGGCAGGTTTTTATTGTTCATTCATTGTACATCCTAATCTAGTGTCTAAAGTTAGAAAGTACTGGCAGTCACTGAGTATGATCTAGTTGGAAGATGGCAAGGGTTTGGTCTCAAGGAGGTTATTTTCTAGACTACACTGAACTAATTTATTACTTTTTGGACCTGTGTAAGTAACTAGTAATGATTCTGTTTTTGGTGTGGACTTTTCTTAGTTTTAACTTTAATTTGCCAGGGAGCAACAGTAGCTGGAAGATATTTGCAATCAGTTATGACTAGACCTGTCACTTAGCCTTTGTGAAATAGGTGTCTGAAAGGAAGGAAGGCATTCCCGGGGTGGAAGGTAAGAATTGTAGGTGATTGTTTCGGGACAGCATAGGTTTACTCCCATCCACCCTTCCCCTCACCCCACCCACCCCAAGCACATAACTTCCTTTATAGCAGTGGTTCTGACATCATTTCCTCAAACTGCTAACAACATACACCTGTTCATATCCTTAAAAGCACAGCACACTGAATAGGGGGTAGAAACGCTCACAAGCTTGCACACACTAAAACAAGAACAAAAAACAAAAAAAGCATCTGTAACTGGAAGGGACACAGACATGTGGGGAGTGGTGCAATGCACTGGCTGTGGAGCAGCTCTCTTCCGGGAGACATTCTGGGAACTGTGTTGCTGCCCTATTTGCAGGCACCTCTCTGGTCTGAGGGAGGAGGTTGTTCATCTCCATGCTGACCTGACAGAAATTTGGGAAACCTGGTCCCCCACCCAGGGACCACCCAGGTCACTGCCACTACCTCAGAGGTTGCCAAGAAAGAGGAGTGGTTGGACTACAGTGGGCTCAGGGAGGGTGAGGGTGGTGGAACAAAGACGTATCCCTCCAATTGTGCCTGTCCACAATTCATTCGCCACTCTGGTGAAGCATGGTTCCTCTATGGAGGCACCTGCAGTGGAGACCAAGGAGGATGCTGGGAACTTCCACAATGGAGACCCACAGGAGGGTGGCCCAGGACCCCACAGGGGAAGAAAACAACTCGTGGGGGATGCAATTGTTAGGGGGTTAGAACTGGTGGAGGGATGGGAAAGGGAGGTAAGGTGCCTGCCCGGTGCCAAGGCTTGGAGGGACAGGAAACAAATCCTCAGGATTGTAGTAGCAGTGGCAAGGGGGAAGGAGCTGGATGTCATTATCCACCTAGGGATGAGTGACCTGGCTGAGAATGGGATCAGAGCAGTGCAACAGGAGTTTATGGAGTTGGGGAAGGGCCTTAGACAAGTAGCACACATGGTAACTTTCTCAGAAGTGCTACCTATCTATGGCATGGATGAGGCTAGGGCACTCCACACCATGGGATTCAATGACTGGTTGAAAAGCTAGTGCAGAGCTCAGGGATTTGGCTTCACTGGGGACTGGGGCTCCACCTGGAGGGATGCAGGCCTATACAGGCGTGATGTTCTGCATCTACCCTGGAGGGGAACCAGGATCCTAGGTGATAGGTTTAAATGCTTCAGTGGCAAGCATTTAAACTAGCCAAGGGGGGAGGCACTGAAGAGGAGAAGGGAAATCTTAGCCCCCAAAAAACTCAGGGTAATTAGTGAGGTAAACACCAAAATAGAGCAGTCGATAGGGAGAAGGCAGGGGTAAATGGAGAAAAAGACAAAGGCAGTAGGGACAGGGATGGGGCAAAAAGAAATAAAGCCATAAAAAATGGAGGGTAATGAGTGCCAATGCCCGTAGTCTAGGTAAAAAGCACCCTGAAATGGTGGCCTTGATGGAAGAGGGATGCCTGGATATTGTGGCAGTCATAGAAACATGGTACACAGAGAACCATGACTGGGATGTCAACATACCAGGGTACACAATCTACAGGAGGACATGGAGGGAAGAAGAGGAAGGAGTAGCTCTCTATGTAAGAGAAGGATCAAAGCAACAGAACTAAAGGGTAAACTGGGAGGAGGAGGCACTGTGGGTCACCCTGGAGACAGGAAATGGCTCCACAATCTGCACAGGGGTTGTATACAGACCCCCATCTCAGGGGGGAGGAAATGGAGAAGGAAATGATAGAAGGCATCCTTTGAATGGCAGAGAAAGGGGAGATATTGCTGATTGGGGACCTGAATATGCCAGATGGTGACTGGAGCACCTTTGCTGCAGCCACATCCAAGAGCAGGGTCATTCTTGATGCCCTACAGGGGGCATGCCTCAGACAGCTAGGTTTGGAACCCACTCAGAAGAGAGCAATCTTTGACCTGGTACTCTCAAATGGGGATGAAGAGGGGATCTCTGATCTTGAAGTGGGTAGCCATCTGGGAACAAGCGACCACCAAACAGTGTTGTTCACAATAAACTTAGCTGTAGAGTCAAGCCACACAAAAGTGAAGGTACTGGACTTCAGGAGGGCTAATTTTGTAAAAATGGGAGAGTGGCTCAGAAAAGCACTAGCAAACAGGCAAGAAGGTGGGGTGGAGCAACAATGGGAAAACATCAAAACCATCATCACAGAGGCAACAAGTCTTTGTGTGAAGCAAATAAACAAATCAAAACAAAAGAAAAAAAACACTATGGTTCTCAAAAGAAGTGCCGGGGAAGGTAAGGGAAAAAATATAGCATTCAGGAAGTATAAGGAAACACAGAAGGAGCAGGATAGAGAACTGTACCAGTTAAAGCAGAAGGAAGTGGGTAAGGCAGTCAGAATAGAAAAGGCCCAAACCAAGGAAAAGATAGCCAACTCAGTTAAGAAGGGGGGATAAAACCTTTTATAGGTACATTAGGGAGCAAAGAAAGACTAAGGCAAGGATACTGAGGCTGAACAAAGAGGAAGGTGGTTGGGTAGAGAGCAACAGTGAAAAAGCAGGGATACTGAACAAATACTTCTGCTCAGTATTCACAATGGAAAAGCAGGGGGAAAATACCTAATCCAGTCAATAGAAGCACTCTAGATAGGGGGTTGATATTAGTCCTTTCACAGAAGAAAAGGTTCTGAAAGAACTCTTAAAACTGAAGGTGGATAAAGCAATGGGGCCTGATGGGATTCATCCCAGGATTTTAAAAAAACTAGGGGAAGAACTAGTAACACCAATGACTACCCTTTTTAATAAATCATTGGAGGATGGCATGGTACCTGAGGACTGGAGGAGGGCGGATGTGATTCCCCCTTCAAAAAAGTGGGAGCGAGACAGAGGCAGGAAACTACAGATCTGTCAGTTTGACCTCAGTGGTAGGGAAAATGAAGGAATCACTTCTGAAGGAAAGGATTGTTGAGTACCTAGAGGCCAGTGGGTCACAGGACCCAAGGCAGCATAGATTCACAACAGGAAGGTCGTGTCAGACAAATCTAATTGATTTCTTTGACTGGGTGACCAAAGTAGTAGACCAGGGAGGGGCTGTGGACATGGCCTACCTAGACTTTAGCAAGGCATTTGGCACAGTCCCACACAAAAGATTAATAAACAAATTAGCCAGTCTGGGAGTGGGTCCTAGGGTGGTAGCCTGGGTAAAACACTGGTTGGACAACAGGACACAGCAGGTAATAGTAAATGGAGTCCACAGTGTAGAAAGGAGGGTTACTAGTGGGGTACCACAGGGTTCAGTACTGGGGCTGGTCCTTTTTAATGTCTTTATAAGTGACATTGCAGAGGAACTGGAAGGGAAAGTATGTCTGTTTGCAGATGACACAAAGATCTGCAACAGGGTTGATACGCAAGTTGGGGTGGAAAGGATGAAATGGGACTTGGCAAGGTTGGAAGAATGGTCAAATGTATGGCAGCTTAGATTCAATGCAAAAAAGTGCAAAGTAATGCACCTGGGAAACAAAAACCCAGGGGAAGAGTACACAGTAGGGGGTGAGATACTGACAACAACAAAAATGGAAAGGGACCTGGGGGTAGTCATATCAGATGACCTAAAGGTGGGCCAGCAATGTGAGAAGGCAGTAAGGAGGGCTGGTGGAAAACAGGAAGTTGCTAGGCATTTTAGCACCTCTGCTCATGTACAGTGTCACTGTTATTTCCTCAAAGTGTCCCAAGAAGTGATTTCGCACAGCGACCACGCTATTCTGAACCAGAAGTGCGAAAACACATTTTGGGCAGGATATGTGAAATTACAGCTGTACTCTTCATCAAGAGGTGTGGAAAAATGGCAATGGTGGAAATCCAGAGTGAAAATATCACAAATGCACGACGGCATGAGTGTGCATGCAATCTGCCAACGGAGATGGGTGAGATTCCTAGCTCCCTGAAGGAGGCTGTAGTGACACCCCCTCCTGAAGAAAGCTTCTTTGGACCTAGACTGTCATGCCAATTACAGTCCATTCTCTAACCTTCCCTTTGTGGGGAAGGTGGTTAAGAAAGTAGTGAGCCAACAACTGGAGAACCATTTCACCATCCATGACATTTATGAACCACTCCAATCCATTTTTTGAAAGAGACATAATACCGAGACTGCACTGGTTCGGGTGCTCAGTGATCTCCTGATGGCAAGAGATTGGAAGAGCCACTCCATCTTGGTTCTTCCTGATCTCTCTCTTCAGTGTTTGACACTGTGGACCATGGAGTTCTTCTCAAACACCTGAGGTTCATCTGTGGTCTGTCTAGTATGGTCCTCAGGTGGTTTAGATCTTTTCTCACTGGCAGAACTTGGAGAGTGGTGTTGGGGATTTATTCCTCTGGCCCAGTCTTTCTGTCATGTGGGGTACCTCAGGGCTTGGTGTTGTCCCACATGTTATTCACAGACTATATGCTGCCCCTTGGAGACATTGTAAGAAGGTATGGGCTGAGGTTTCACTGCTGTGCTGATGATACCCCGCTCTATCTATCTTTCGCACCTGACCTGGCTAGAACTCTCTCAACATGTAACAACTGCCTCGCTGAAATCCAGGATTGGGTGAATTTGAGCTGGCTGAGGTTGAACTCTGAGAAGACTAAGGTGATGGTTGTGGACCTGGGTCGCCGGATAGGGGGGATGGGAGCTGGTTTACCTTTGGGGATTTTTCTTGGTAGTTCCCAGCTCCCTACCTCTGAATGGGTGCGAAACCCGGGGGTGATTTTTGATGACAGGTTGACACTCCGATCACAGGTGTTGGCGGTCATCATATCATCCTTTTACCATCTGAGGAATATCTCCAGGATTAAGCACATAGTTCTGTCCAGTGATCTGCCTACATTAGTCCACACCTTTGTGACCTCATGCCTTGATTACTGCAACTCCCTTTATCTAGGGCTGCCTGGGGTTGATATCTGCCACTTACAGCTAGTGCAGTATGTTGCAGCCCAGTTATTGATAGGTACTTCTCGAGTCTGTCATATTCCTCCAGTGCTGTGCGAGCTGCACTGGCTGCCAGTACAATTGCAGATCACCTTTAAAGTCGGACTTCTGACTTATATAGCCCTACAGGGACTTGGCCCAGATGACCTGAAAGAGCTTCTGGTGCCTTACTGCCCTGGGTGATTGCTCCACTCAGCTGATGAGGGGTTGCTAGAGATTCCAAGGATTTTTTAAAAATCTTCGGGGGCCCATGAATTCATGTACATGGCCCCAGCCCTTTGAAATTCTCTTTCCCCTTCAGCTTCGGGAGTGTGTGACCATGGAGGGATTTAAATGGGCCCTAAAGACCTACCTGTGGCATCAAGACTGCATTACCTGTATTTATTGTATTTATGTTTATTGCATCTTGTGTTTTCTTGTATTTTACTGTTAAGGCACCTCGGTTTTAGAAAGGTGCAGTAAAAATAAAGATTATTATTATCATAATATGTACTTTTTTTTATAGATGGTCCAAGGGCTGGTAAGAAACAGTTGCCCCATTTCATCACAAAGTTTGTTTTTGACCAGGTTCTGACAGAAGGAATTGGAGAAACCAGTCTCCAAACAGAAATTACAGAAAGCAGTACAACAAACATTACTCTAATGTGAGAGGGATCCACATCAGTGGTAAGTTTTTAGGTTGTCCAGGGTAAAAACAAAATTCCCGGTCTTGGCCAACATAAAAGCAGCTGGGTAGGTGTTGAAAGCCCATGTCAGTTGATCTCAGTCTAATTCTGATCTTCCAGCCCCCAGTCCAAATATTTTCTGTGTCCAAAATGAGCAAATGTCTGTCAATAACATCAGCCCTATGCTTGACCCAGTGAAGGATATAAGGAATGTGAACATATTCATTGCAGAACAAAATAGTAATATTCTTCACGGCAGGCTTGGTCAAAGGTATAACCAAGAAGGGGCTCCACAAAGGAGAGGACTTCACCTGATGGAACTTTTTCCAAAATTTCTCCAGCAGCTGTGGAGTATTAAAGCTGATATCAAAGATTGTGTTCCCAGAAATGTGTATGAGGGCAAAAACCTTAGTAGCCAAGAACTGCATAGAGACCTTCAACAACTGTCTTGCTACATAAAGCTTGTTCCGGGGTACCTCCTGACAACCCTTGTACTTGATACAGATTGAATTACATTGGCTTCCCCAGATTGGCAAATAAGTCAGACATTTTAAACTTAGGAGCAGGCCTGTTCAGAGTGCCAGACCCCCGAGATGTACCAGCCAAAGCACCTGGGAGGAGAGGCACAGTCTCATGGTGCAGTGTACAAGATGCAGATCCAGATAGAGGGTCACCAACAGTTTGGTCTACAATGTTATCCCATGAGTTGGAGGGGGGAGCTGCTGGAAGAATTCCTTCAGGTCCTACAGGCAGCCTGTCATCCTGGTAAGGCAAACCAAGTTACCCAGAAACTGACTCAGACAGAGTTGTGATCAGAGCAGCAGTTGGGTATACATTCTGGAGTACCGTTGTATTCGAAAGATTCAAACACAGGGATGACTGAAAGCCATAAGACAAAGACCGTCTCCCCTGTGGAGAAGAATCATCAGGACAACTCCCCCGACCAGACACAAGAGGAGGAAAACAAAAAGCCATACCCGAGTCAGCTCCAGTTGTTTTGGAGTGCCAACTGCCCAAATCCCCATTGTTGCAAGGAGATTGCAGACCACTATGGCTTCCCATCCATGCAGTAGACCATCAGGGCCAGCAGAAAGTCAATAGTAGCATGCCTTGGACTAGCCACAGCAGACGACAATTGAGCCGTGGCCATGATGTATGCAGCAGACAGAGTTGCACCAGCATCCCACATTGAACTGTCGGCAGCCAGTTGCCATCCAGCATCCAAGAGAGCCCATTTAAGGTCCAGGGAGGCTCAAATGCACTGGCCTCAGGAGAAGCAGATTGGCATTCTGGAGTGACAGCCCCCACTGGATCCCAGCACTCAGGAGTAACCCTCGGGGGAAGGGGAATCTCAAAAGGCAAAAAAACACCTGCCGACCAAGAGCAGGTGGCCATAGCCATATCCATGTCAGCAAGCATCCCCAGCAGCCAAGCCCTGCATTCCTCCAAATTGATAGGCAGAGCAGTAGCCAATGTCACTGGAGCCACAACCAATCATTCAGAGAAGCATTGCCATACACCGGGTGTGCCACCATTAGAAAAAATCTCCACATCTAGAACAGCACCACTTTCAGCATTGAACAAAACCTCTGGGTACGGAATATCCATGGAACAGGTAAAAGGTAAACTTGTGGCAATAGAGCTCCATGCTCCCAGATCCAAACGTCCTCCACCACCCCCATGGAGGTTGGCCATTTTGCCAACTGGATGGTCAGCAGCACCCCCTACCGCAAGAGTAGGGGTGTTTATTAGGGAAAAGAATCATATAGAGTAATACATCACCAAATAATACAGAATGTACAAAGTCCATACAAAAATGCAAAAGAAATACACAGTCATGAAGAAGTAGGAGTACAACAATCTATTCTAAAGAAAAAAAGGAGGGGGGGTCTGGGGGTGAAAACTAAAAGATGACCTCCCGAAAAAATAACATGACTAGTGTACCGAATCACACCAGTTCTGTATACTATGGGAAGGAGAAAAAGGACTAAAAAAAAGGAAAAAGCTTGATACCTAAATAGCTGAATTTGTTATTCTGCAACAACAACAAAAGTACTGTGAGGAAAAAGGGGTAGAAAAGGGAAGAATATGTGAAGAAGTCTGCCATCCATGGTCCCCTGGGAGAATTCACGTACTTGGAACATCTGTGTCTGTAATCCAAGGGAGATTCCTCCAGTCCGATTTCAGATGAACCAACTGACGATGTTTCACTTCTAAACAATAAATCCTCTGTAGATCAGAGGCAATCTTGGATGCCAACTCAAGATGATTACTCTCCCTTTGCTGCAGTGTGAAGAGACATTGTGAGTTCCATATATTCCATTTTATTACTGTAAATACAACATTCAAAACGCTCGTCTCCCATTTGTTCCACCTGTTGGGATAGGCTCCATATATTAAAAGTGTATAATCTACTGTGGAGAAAATAGGTTCTTTCCAGCGAGTAGCCAAGTGCCATCAAAACTGAAAGATATAGCGACACATGAAAAAAAAGGTAATGCATGGATTTAGCTTGTTGAGTACATGTGTGTCAACTACACATCATATCTGCAAGTTGTTTGTGCTTTTGATTAGCCTTCATATTTAATTTTTCATGGCAACACAGCCAATGGATATCCCATACATGTGGCTGAATTCTCTCATTCATCAGATATTGTTTCGAAAAGAGTACCATCAGTGGAGGACACTGGGGAAAGGGAAGAGGGTCCATATAATATAACGCAATAATGTGCAAGTATATTGTCTTCCTATGGCCATTTAAAATCACTACACTAGTGATTTTCCAGGCTTTTAATTAAAAAAAAATATTCCAAACATAGGAGGGTGTCTGTCTAGGTACTCTGAGTCCCCTCAGTTGTCCTGTATCCCATTTCTTGAACCATGGTTGACAAGAGAAATAAAATAAAGAACCCAAATGTTCCCTGTATTAAATAATAAGAGTTTTACGATAGATGTGAAAAAACAGAGTACAAGAAAACCAAGGGGTTAACCATGTTGAGGACACCTTCCCTAATCGGGAGGTACAAAATATTCCTCTTAATTGGATTAAGGCAGCTTCCTCATATAACCTGAACAAATATGCTATAGAGGGTCGCCTGAAGGTTCTTTGGTGGGGAAAAAAGATAGTTAATATATAAAAATAATGGTACAAGGTAAGATTTCACTAAAACAACTCTTTTCTTTTTATCCATTTTCCTATGGTTCCACTTGGCCACCAAAGTTTTCCCCCTTGTCCAGCTTTGGGGACCAGTTCAAAACATCCATCTGATCATCTTCATAAAGAATTCCCCAACTTGTGATAGGTGTATCGACTAGTTAGATGCCAGCAATGGTTTGTCTAGGGGAAACTTTGGCTCCTATTTGTTTCCCAGCACACTTCTCCAGGTTTAGGGACTCCCTCAAAAATGCTCAAAACTCAATACAGATGCATATGCAGACGGCATAGACCACTGAAGGGATATCTGAAACCATTATGCTCAGATCATCAGCATAGGCCATGGCCTTGTTTGGTATCACCCCTTCTGGACACTGCAAGGGGCGCAGAAGAGGAGTGATGTTCATGGCTCTGAATAATGGATCAATGCTAAATGCATATATCAAGGGGCTTAGGGGACAGCCCTGCCAAACCCCTTGTCGTATAGGTATCATTGGGCCCTTCCAGCTGTTTACTATGGGGACTAGGGGTAGGCAAAAGTTGTGACTTCCGCTTTTGCGGAACTTTAGTGAAATTTTCTGAAATTTCACAGAAATTGCAGAACTTTCGCCATTGGCGAAACTGGGATTTTCCTTGGATTTTCACTGAGTTTTGCTGACTTTTTTTGTGAACTGCAGAAAAATGCATAGAACCTGCTGAATTTATTCTATCCACAGTTTAATGAATGGTCAGCGAATGAGTGCCTGCTTGTATAACCATGCAGCCATTCACTGACAATTCAGTGGTCCACTGGTAGTGGAGGAGAGAGGAGTGCTGCGCTAGTGGCCTGCTCAGGGGCAGGATGGGGAGGGAGTGGGGTGGTAGCAGATGAACTGTCAGGGTGGTTGTTGGGGGGTCCAATAGACACCAGGGAATTGGGATTATTTTTTATTTATAAGGGATCTGGGTGGGGAGGTCCACTAGACACCAGGGAATACTGGGAATAGAGTGGGATGAGTTAGTATACTACCGGCTATTTATTTGGGGATTAAGGAATCCAGGATAGAGACGGGGATCCACTAGACATCAGGGAAATAAAATGTTTTGGGGGCCATGATCGGTGGGTGGGGGGCCACTAGAAACCATAAGGGTCCAAGGAAGGGATTGGAGGTATTTACTGGGACCCCTGATCAGTGGGTGGGTGGATTAATGAATTAAACTGCAGTTAAAAAAAGCCTCAGAAATTACCACTGGCAGTGATCCTTTCTGCAGATTTTGTTTCTGCAGTTTAATAAATTAACCCACAGTTTTTAAATATTTTTTCCGCAGTTTTAAGGCGGAATTTCCATGAAAGTTTCAAAAATGATTTCCGAACTTTCGCAGAAGCGAAATTTGCACTTTCGCTGAAATTCCACTGGCGGAAATTTTTTTTTGTACATCCATAATGGGGACAACTGTAGCTGAACGATAGAGACTGCGAATCCACCCTACAAAGGGAAGAAGAATTTTGTAAGAACATAGGACAAACTACAGGTACTCATGGTTCACAGAGTCAAATGCCAGTCTCTGATCCAGGGTAAAAATAAAACCATCCAGGTGCTGTATAGCCCCTCTGGCAAATATTTCCAGCGAGCCTTGACTAGGCCAGGGACCCCTCAATTTCTTGAACCTAAACAGTGGTTCAGAAATCCTCCATGAGCTACAGCTCAGCTGATTCTGCAAGGGATCCATCGAGCCTTGACTAGGCCAGGGACCCCTCAATTTCTTGAACCTAAACAGTGGTTCAGAAATCCTCCACGAGCTACAGCTCAGCTGATTCTGCAAGGTACTAGCCCAGACTTTTGGATTTGGTACCAGTGGAAGCTGATTTCCAAGTGGCCCACACTATCTCCTGCTGAACACATCTCTAACTACTGTATCTCCCTTGTGTCTCTAGTTGAATTTAACTTATGTGCCAGGGTTTAATAATTTGTTTAATCCTTACAGTCATTTTAAGTTCTGAGTTGATATTAGAAGTGAATTTTGAGCTGTTGACTTTTCCATTAGCAGATTATATCCTCTCACCACTAGAGGGCTATATCTCTGGTAGCAGCTCCTATCCTATCTGGCACATCACACACTCTGTTCTTTTATCATCACAATGCTCCCTCCTCAGTGGGCTCTCCTTTTCCTCTCTCTCTCTCTCTCTCCCTTCCTAAAAACTAGATAAGCATGCCATCCACTCTCACCTCTAACCACTTGTGCTTCTAGCTCCAGTCTACCTACAGGGGTTAAACGCAGACGCTCTTCCACCATCTGTAAACACACCTCTTGAACAGCAGCTGATTGGCCTGCCCTGTCTTTACTGCCTTACTTTGCTCTCCGGGCACTGCGCCCATTGACTTTGCATTAGTTTTGCAGCAAAATTTCACCCGCCTCCCCACCCCCTCTCCTACCTTACTTAAATAGACCTCTAACCGTGACCTCCCTCTTACAAACCCCACCTCCCACTGCCTATTGGCCAACACTTGTAGCTTCCTCTGCTCTGCCTATGCCACCCATCCCCCTTCTCTCATCCCACGTAGTGCTTACTGATTGAGGTGCTCTCTTTCTCAATCTCTCTTTCTATCTGCCTCCTGCTAGCCAAGTTACTCCCTCCTGTTCAACTCACTTCCCACCCCTACTGTGCTAGTACGCAAGCCATGCGGGTTCTCTCTGCCTTTCTCTTGCCTCTCCTTCTCCCTCCTTGCCCTGCCCCCCTCTTCTGTCTCCCTGGTCCTAGCCATCCCGACCCCACCCCACCCCGCCCCACACCCTCTACTCTGGTTTCCCTGCTACTCCAAGGAGACCCTCCACTTCCTCGAGACTTGTGCATGGTCCACTGTTTGGATATTGCTGGTTACTTACCCCGACCACTACTCTCAACAAGTGTGGCCACCTCTCTACACTGTACCACCTTGCAGTCCATATGGGATACAGCCTGGAACCTTGCAACCTCTACTCCCAGAAACAACTATCAAAACTTTCTCTCAAAGAACTGTGACTCTACTCCTTAAAACTCCTACTCCTCCTCCTTCTCATCTCAGGTAGCGTCCAACCCAATCCTGGCCCTAGAAGCTCAGGCCACACACAAATTCTAGGTGCCCTTATCCTTGCAACCGTTAATATCTGCAGCCTACTACCAAAGCTGGATGCACTCCAAGCCTTCATATGCCAACACAACCCTGACATCCTTGCAGTGGTGGAAACTTGGCTGATGCCTAAAGTTCCTGACTCGGCAGTAACAATACAGGGCTACAATGCCCACAGGCTGGACCGGATATCCAAAAAAGGTGGTGGTTGCGCAATCTATATCAAAGACTACCTGTCATGGCACCCTGTAGCAACTCCATCACTTTCTGCCTCGGCCCAGATTCTGCCAATAAAAATTGTCCTAGGTCCCAACCATAAAACCCTGAGTATTGTCTCCATATACATCCTGCCCAGGGACCCTAAACATGGCTTCAATGACATCCTAAACTTTATCAACTCTCATTCTCCCAAAGCTGAACTTACTCTACTTGGGGATTTCAGCATAAACTGGTTAGCATTGGGCGCCAGTGCCTATAAAGACTCCATTTCAGCTGCTAACCTCACGCAAATGCTAAACTCCCCTACTAGGATTAACTACAAGACTGGCACCAGTACCCTCCTGGATTGGGTCCTCACCACTCACCCCACAAGGATTTCTTATATGACCGTTCTCCCAGACTCTCTCAATGGCCACTCTCCAGTCATATGGGTATGGTCTAACAAATTCCTCAAGCCCCCTCCCAAAATTATCACTAGCAGAGTCCTTCCTTGTGGAAAACTTCCACATCTCAAACAATACCTGCTTCTACAAGACTGGCTATCCATCTACGAAGCAACAGATGTTAACTTGGCTCTTGGTCACTTCATCTCAATTTTCAACAAATCCTGCAACCTCTTTGCCCCTGCTAAAAGGCTCAAAACAAAATATCTCTCTAACCCATGGCTCACCGTGGCTCTTCTCTCACAGCTGAAACTAAGTGACCACCTCTGGGCAGTTGCCAGGGCCACTGGCAAACAAATGAACATCCAAAATTACAAACAAGCATGAAATGCCTGCACAAAAGCCATCCAGCTCACAAAATCCACCTATTACAAAGACGCTCTCACCAATACATCATGGGGAAATGGTCATCCTTTCTAGGACAATATCAAGGATGTCATGGGGAAGCAGTGAAAAACCTCTCCAACCATGTTAATGATTGATGGATCCTCAACCCTCGACCCCAAGGTGATTGCAAACTTCTTCAACACGGCTTTTTTAGACCTTAGTGCTGTCCTACCCCATGACTTTTTCGAAAACAGGGCCTACTCCCCAAATGCCTCAGCCCCACAGTCTGACCATCCCCTCTTCTACTTCAGGGAAGTAGGGCTGAATGAAGCTCACCGCTATATTACTGCAGCTATCTCTAAATCTAGATCTAGTAGCGACACCCTGGACCTTAAGCTTCTGTTGCTCACCCTCGATGAGGTAATTCATCCATTAACAAAAATCCTAAACCTCTCTCTCAGCTGTGGAAAATTCCCGAACTTATGGAAAACAGCTACCATGACACCTGTCCATAAAAGTAGGGATAAGACGAATCACTCAAATGATTGCCCTATCTCCATACTGCCCCTACTCTCTAAGGCACTCGAGCACATCGTGGCTGATCAATTTACCGACCACTTGGATAAATACAATATACCTTGTCCACAACAACACGGTTTCCGGAAAGGTCACAGCACCACCACAGCCCTTCCTGAGTTCATTGGAGCTTTACACAAATCCCTTGACATCGGCCTTCTCACAGGGGCAGTTTTCATCGACCACTCCAAGGCCTTCGGTACAGTACACCATGGACTACTAATTGACCAACTACTGAATGCTGGGCTATCACCTGACTCTTCTCGCTGGTTTAAAAGCTACGTAGAAAACTGGTCGCAGAGAGTAAAAATTGCTGATGCTCTTTCTGACACCCTGCCTGTTCGCTCAGGTGTCCCACAGGGATCCATACTGGGACCCCTCCTTTTTAGCCTTTTCTTAAACTCCCTCCCTTACTACTGCTCTGAGCAGATCATACTATATGCTGATGATGCTGTTCTCCACTCACAAAGATCCTGCAACTCTTCAACACAACCTTCAACGTGGTTTCAGTTCTGCAGAGACATGGTTTCTTAATCATAAACTGGTCCTCAATGACAAGAAGACCAAATCTATGCTCTTCTGCAGCTCTTATAACCCACACAAGCTACACCACTTGGCTATCTCCACCACCCAGGGGAACACTCTAGATCAGGTGGGATCCTTCAAATACTTAGGGATACAGCTTGATCCCTAATCTCTCCTATGGACCTCACGTAGATAATGTAGCGAGAGCTGCTAATGCTTGGTCTCCTCTACAAACATAGACAACACCTCACGCCAGAAGCTTTGAAGGTTGCAGTTCTGAGCTCTGTGATCTCTGTAATAGACTATGGTCTCATCATTTATGGCTCAGACACAACCACAACCCTTAGACGCCTCTCAACTGCCTTAAATAAGGCATGTTGGCTCATCACTGGTGCTCACCGTCTCACCCACACATGTGACCTGTACACCCAGACCGGCTGGCTCCAACTATCAAACTGCATAATGTTTCTCACCTGCTCCATGGCAAAAAAAATCTACCTGGCCTTGCACCTTCTGGGTCTCAACTATGTTACAACACTGAACCATTAAACGGTGCCTTCGGAGAGCCACGCTACAGCTACTGAAAGTCCCCCACTGTCACACTTCACAGGGACAATGCTCTTTTGCTTATTGAGTGTCACTCTGGTTCAATGGCCTCAGCCCCACCATCTCCTCTGCCCTGACAATTGGTATGTTTAAAACTAGGCTCCAGGACTATCTCACTACCAACAGCTCCTGTGACTACCCAACTTAACCTTGTTTCTCCACTCCCCTGCCTGCTGTAGTGGTCCCCCCTCCCCTCCTTACTGGATTCTACCCTCACATCTTGATATACCCAATGCTGCACTTTTCACCCTCTCCCCACCCTACCTACATTCCCCCGCCCTCTCCCTATGACTCTGGCACTTCTTATCTGTTGTCTGTTTTCTCTGACAAATGCTGCTGGCTGCCATGCTTACAATGTTACGCTTGAATTGTATTAATCTGTAATCTGTTTGCAATGTCCACATTGTAATGTCTGTCTTGATGTTCCCCATAATTTGTATTTCTCTGACGTGGAACCTTTGTAAAAGAGCCTTGGATCAAAGGTATTTGTATTCCTAGACTTGATAAATAAAAAAAAAATTCCCTCAGAAGAAATAACTTGTCAGTAATAGAATAGTCCTTCACTTAAAACAACTAAGCTGAAGAAATCAAATACTGTGCTTCTAAAGCCAGTCTATGATGCAGTATTTGCATCTTAAATTATCTTAAAACCGCATTTGAAGAGGCTAATCGGTCTCCAGTTTTCAAGATTACGTTTATCCTTTTTTGAATATGTAAATCAGGGTACCCATACACATAGTCAATGGGCTGTCATTCGAGCTTAAGATGCTCCTAAATGCTTGTGCCAATTCTGTACTGAAATCTGTACCAAGTAATTTGTATATGTCATTTGTAAGGCCATCTAGTCCTGGTGCTTTCCCTGACTTTAGACTGGATAGCAAAGTTTACTTTGTCAGGGGAAATGGTTTACATTAGAGTGTGGGTGCCAGCAGCTGTACAGTGTGGTAGGACAACCCCATCAAAAAGCCTGCGTTGGTTAGTATCATGCAATGGAGTCTCTTTAAATAAGTTAGTGGTATGTTGTGTGACTACATTCAGGAGCCCACGTGTCGTGTCTTGCACATTATTGTGGTTAGCAAATGAAACTTCAAAAGTGTTTTGAGAAGTTCTTGATTTGCAGCTGTTGTAGGGACATATCACCATCATCTTCCCAGTACCCCAAATTGCCATTGCCATCACAGCTTGTCAGCCTGATGGCTGTGAAAGCTTACCATGTCTTCTTTTGTTTTCATAATTTGGTCAGTGTAGTTAAGATTAGGTGGTGATGCTGAAGGAAATCAACTTTTGAAGTTGTTTCCTATTCTGTAGGTACTGTAAATACAGTGTCTCTCGTTGTTTACTCTCGGAACAAAATAAGGATTGGAGGTCATGTTTAGTGTCCTCCCACCAGTGTATGGGAGCCTCATACAAGATGTACACAGATTTCCAGGTTTATATGAAGTGTTTAATATGCTGTACCAAAGATGTTTGCTCCAGGAGTGCGGAGTTAAATTTCCATATACCCAGGACTTTCAGTAAAGACGTTTGCTGTGCCATTTGCATTAGAATAATATTATGGTCAAAGAATTCCACTGGTTCGACTGTACTTGAGTCAACTGACATAGCTTTTGCAAAGAAAAAGAAATCAATATGTGTGGCAAGGGGGCCTTTATTGAAGGTTGGGTCCAACCTGAGGTGAAAGGAATGGTACGCATCTTTCAGAGAAGCAAACTGAATGACATTAACTAAACATGTGGTATCACAAAAAAGTTTTGTAATTTTTGCTTGTTTTCCTCTATCTGCCTAGGAAAGACCACAATTAAAGTCACTTGCAAACACAGCGTTATATATATATGCAGAAAAAATATACGGTTGAACTAGATGAAACAATGCAATGTAATCTTTATTCATTTGAGTTGCATACATATTGATTAAATGATAGTTGGTTATTAATACTGACATCTAAAATTAAAGTCCTACCTGGCAGAAGATTTACTAACTTTATCAACCTGAATTCTATGCCACAAAATAAAATACTCACCCCAGAACACAAAACTATTCCAGTTGACCAGTATGAGGGACCCCTATACTATTCCCAAATTATCCTGGAAATGTCAGCCATGGTATGTATCCGAGTGTCCTGCAGAAAATAAATAGCTGGTCCTCTAGAAATCAAATGGGAAAGTGCAGCTCCCCTCTTTCCACTCAACTTAATGCTAGTCACATTAATTGTAGCAAACAGCAAACCAGTAGCAGCATGCATCAAAAGTACTTAGAAAAAAATAAGTACATTCCATAAGTAATTCATGGGTGTTGATTCTGTCTCCCTTTAGGGCCCCTGGTTTTCTTCTTCAGCTTCCTACCCAGTGGACTGCCTGTCCTCTGTGGGGATTCATCAGTCTTATCCAGAAGCATATTTTCCATATCAGAACCTGAATCAGTTATGGAGGAACTAAGGGTTGATTCATCTGATTCCTCTCCTGACACCTCAGAGTGGGCACTCAAGGCTGTACACCTGTTGGTCAGGGGTACTGGCATTGTTTTGAAAACTTTGGTGAGGGTTGCTTCCATCCCATCACCCAAGTACCATCCTATCCCCATTAACAGAGGAAGGCAGATTGGGGGGCATCACCACCACTTCCTCTGAGGTAGAAGCTATTTCCATGCTAGTCTCTTTGCAACTCAATCCCTTATCTTGAAGACAGGGGTTCAGTTAATTTATTTTCAGTGGAAGTCTAAAACTTCCAGGAGTTGAAATCTGGAAGTCATTCCAATTTTTTGGAAGTCAAAATACTTCCAGAATCCCACTTTTGGAAGTCAATATTCTAGGAAGGACAAATTTATGGATATTAATATAATATATTAGTGGTAAAATACAATTTATTTCAGAACAATCAATAATTTCTGACTTCCAGGCCTGCAATTTTGGAAGTCATCTAATTTTTGGTTTTACGTCTAGAAGTCAATGACTTCTCTGTCTTTATTTTGAAGTTTTGCTTATTTTTGAAGTCAAATACTCCCAAAATGGAGTTAACTGAAGCCCTGCTTGAAGAGATATGGGATGCACAACCTGAGGGGGAAGGTCTGTGGTATCTTCACTAGCTACCTCTGCCTGAACTGACACTATCGGGGGTCAGGCACCACTGTTTCTAGGGGATGGTCCTGATTCATTACAAAGGAGGCTGCAGGCCTGCTAGTTTGTGAGCCCTTTTTAAACCTGCTATGCTGGGCAAGAACAATCAATAGTCTTTGTTCTGAGTGATCTGATTATGCCTCCTGATTATGGGAGGCCTTAAGGCAGTCAGTATAGGAGTGTCTGGACTCATTACATAGACAGCATATTTGTTGGTTCTTACAAAGACTGTTAGTATGCCCCAATTCGCTACAAAACGTACACTTTAATTTGTCACAAAGGCTGCTTAGGTGAGTAGGAGACCCACACCTATAGCAAGTCTTCGGCTGCCCAGCTTAGAAGAGCACACCCCAGTTTTGGCCTATAAAGAAGCTTATAGGCAGATGTTGGAATCCAGTGTTTGTAGAATGGAGTATGACATGAATCCTCCATCATCCTGTCCAGATCTGCTCTGAATCAAAAATAGCCTTTGGATTCCCGTGAATGAAACAATGCTGTTTCAACCAAAACAATAGGTCAATCACGTTCACTCTGTCATTTTGAAAGAGAACAGTCACAGTTTGAAATGCAGGTTTTGTTGGGGGGGAGGTAGCTTTAGAAGGTGCCCTCAAAGGATAGAGTTTAAGCATTTGGAATTTCTGCCAAAACTTCTGTAAGCCCTGATTAATTTTGAAACTAATATTGAATGTTGTCTCTCCAGAGACGTGGATCAGGACATATACTTATGTGGCCAGAAACCCAATCAAGCTTTTTAAGAGGGTACAAGCAATGTACACTCTATCTGGCAAGAAATCAAGGCCTCCTTTATAATGGAGTTGCACAGCATTTTGGCCCTTAGTTGGATACACTCGTGCATGAAAGAGGAAGGCATAGGGTCTGGATCTTGATTGCTGCCAGAGGGTGCCACAGCAGGCCCAGTGCCTGGGTGAACTGAGGAAGACTGTTTGGTGTTGTCCCAAGGGAGGCAGTACTGTTGTGTCAGACCCAGGCTTTGTGTTCACCTGAGTTTCAGTAGTATGCTCTACCTGCATTGTGTTAAATAATGTCAGGACTAGGTTCTGAGTCTGCTGGAGGTCAGGGGCCAGACCCAAGGGAGAGTGCATCTCTGTACTGAGTGACTCCATTTCAGAGTCAGAAACAACTGTAGTGTTTGTAGAGGTGGACACAATAGACTATTTTTAGTACTTAAAATAGCTGGTCTATCTGGCCAAGGCATTCCAGTGGGCGTCATACCCAAAATCCATTTCCCCATCGTGCTGCCCTTCACCCAACTGGCATCCCAAAATTTCTGTTTTATAGAGAGAGCATCTGATTTTCCTGTTGTCATTGCTGAACACAACATGGGTGCCCGACTTAGGCCAGCCTGAGCAGGAGCTGTTGTAGCCCTTCCGGACAGAGACTCAGTCAAACTAGGAGCATTGCCAAATATGAATAGTGAGGGATGCCACTGAGCCACTGAAAAAACAAACTGTCCATCTGATGACACTGTGGAAGGAACATGAGAAGTAGCACTCCCAGAAGTAGATCCATGTTCATCCGGGGTTTTGGGTAGCTCCAGTTGTGGAGTCAGTGCAGAAGGAATTATAGATGCCTGAGAATCAGGCTGACTATAACAATGCATTTGAGAGTTCTTTTTTCCATACCTGAAAATGAGCCTTCTCTTCCACCAACAGTGCCCGTAACTGGACTTTGGACTGTATCTCTATTGCAGTATGCTGTAGTGGTAGCTCTGTATTTCCGAATGTATCCTGTGTTTTCATCCATGTAGCGGTACTATCTGGCTGATCAACTGTACCCTTCTCAGGGCGTGACATTTCCAGATCCAGATTCTATTCAGCATCAAAGAAATGGTTTCTGGTAATCCAGAGGCAGGGTAGGAGACCTGCTCCCCAGTCTCCTGCACATCCTTCTCTATTGGCAACATGCCAGGACTGGCCATCCTGACTGATGGCCAGAAGCTCCCACTCCTGGAGAGTAGGGCATTTTTTTATTTAAAAGAAAATAAAAAGAATACAGAAAAAAAATAAGGGAAGGGTAAAAGGACCACAAAATTTCAAATTATCATAAAACAAAGATATAATGTTTGTAAATTCTATTCTTCCACTGTAGAAACCCTTCTGGTTAAGTATTCTATTTTTAGTAATGTTCTATACCTTTAATGTGGCTGATAAATGCAAAAGAAAAATGCCCAAAGTTCATCGAGTTGATGTTCAGAACATGATTTCAACTCCAGAAAAGATGACTTCTCTTAAAGCAACATCTACTAAGGATGCAATTGATTTATAAGTCATTTTAAGCTGTTGCAACACTAATTTACATCTAGCTTGCCATAGATAACATTTAAGGCATGCCATAAATACCTGTAGTGTACTTTATTGTACTTTCTTAGTGCCAAATGAAAATCACCCAGAAACAGACATTCATAAGTGAGCCTTCTCAGCTATAGAATATGCCAGTGCTGTGCAGCATATGTCCAAAAAACATGGCTATAGGAACACTCTAAAAAAAATGATCCATTGTCTCTAAATCAGTGCCACACTCTGGAAAAGGACAAGATATTTCTGATATGGGCTTGTGCTTATGATTCCTGCAAACATTAAGTCTGCTGTAAGCAACAGCCAAATCACATTCCACATTCTCTCTGGTATGCGTGAGTCTTTCAGCAGTTCAATCACAAGGTTGGTTCTCCCAGGTTGACACCCTTTGAATTCTGGCTCTGATGCTGAAACAGAACTCATTACATAGGAGTAAAGTTGTTCTCAATTCATAACCATCGGAAATTGTTTCTCCAAATTCCAGATTTTTAACTTTTGAATAACTGGCTTTATAAAAGGAGGTAGTTATATTTTTGGAGAGTTTTGGAGGTTAGTTTATCCACTTGTTCAAGTAACTTCCCATTAGAGTTTTTAACCAAACATTACTGCCATTTTCTTGTTATTGCAAGATTACTTTAAAGGAACTAGACAAAAAGATTGCATAAAAAAAATTAACTGGATGGGGCATAGCCACTCCTCCTTACTCCGAGGTAAACATAGGAAGTCTCTTTTTATGGGGTTGAGGCAACTTCCCCAAAACATTTGAAAAAATACACTATAAAGCGTTGTTTCTAATTGTGTTGGTAGGGGGAATACATAACTAATATAAAGTATGATAGGTACCAAAAATTGTTTAATGATCCAAATGCATTTTATTTTTGAGAAAGGGCCTTTTTTCTATTTATGGACTTTTATGATAAAGAGACCTAACTTCTATGTCCAGTTTTGGAAAGCCATATCTCCTTTTCCAAAGTTAATCCCTAATATTTTAATTGGACCAGGTACAATTGGGATCCCCCCTATATTTTGCACTTCCAGTTCTGAGTCTTGTTTATGACTGCTCATGAAAGTTTAAAGAATTGTTCAACAATTTCAATAATGCTAATCCTCTATCTGAATTTTGCAGAAAAATACAGATGTCATCTGTGTAGGCTAACATTGTAAGGGTACCTTCACCTGCTGGCCAGGGTAAACCTAGAATGACCTGGTGCTCAATTATCTTTCTAATAAGCAGATCCAGTGAGAAGACATACAATAGCAGATTTAGGGGGCACCTTGGTGTACCCCCACCGAAATCTGAATGTCTTCCCCTATCACTCCTCTGTTAAAGGTGGCAACATAAACATTCTTATATAATTTTGAAATCCACCCTAGACTAGTTTCTGGAATGCCATACAGTCCAAGTGTTTGTAGTAAATATCTATGCTGTACTGTATCAAACACTTTAGTTTGCTCCAGTGATAACATAAATCCTTTTTCAGGATACTGTTGATAATAAGTTATCACATCTCGTATAATACAAAGATTATCTTTGATATTTATATTTGACTCAGAACATGTTTGAGCTGTCTGAATAAGAGATGGTGCCACACGTCACAATCTTGCGTTTATTATTTTTGTAAGAATTTTGTAGTCCAAGTTCAAGAGACATATGGGTCTCCAATTGTCCAACAGTGTTTTATTGCCAAATGTAAATAAGTAAATTAACAAACCTTTAATAAAAGACGGAGGTATTTCTGTCTGATGTATCACTTCATTAAAGACTTCTAACAACCAGGGGTTTAATATCTCAGAAAAGTTTTTTTATAAAAATCATGTAGGAGATCATCCCAACCCGGTGAGGCCACAGTTTTCAACTGTTGCATAGTTGCTGAAACTTCAGCTGCTGTTATGGGACTTTCTAGCATAAGTTTATCAGTGCTTGATAATTTTTAAATATTTTTGGGAAACCACTCTTTTGAATGTAATTGTTGCTCCCAAGGATCACTTAATTTTGATTTTGTGTATTGTCCAATATACTGAGACTTTTATTAGATCAGGCAATAACTTCCCCATATTGTTTACTAAAACCCACATTTGTGCGTGATCTACTTTCTCTTTACATACAGCACAAGGTTCTCCACTGGGGCCTTTTTATATGCCATATTTACTGTGATCTCAGCTTCTAATGTAGCTGCTCAATTGTACTGATAAAGTTTCATTTTGTTTTTAATGTCATATATCTGTTATCCTATTTCAGGGTATCCAAACATTGAGTCTGAAAAGTTGTTGTAATTTTTTTCTTGAGAGAAAGATACTATAAATAATCCATATTCTGTTTCATTTTGCCATATTTAGAAGAAAGAAGCTTAACTTCTTTTTTTGTATCTTACCACCAAAAATATGTTGAATCATACAAACAGCGTACTGACACTCTCACATAAAACAAGGACCACATCATCTTTTGCAGGGATTAATCTTGTAAGAAGGAGTAGTTAACCTTCATATTTGCTCTGGTATACAAACCCCTGTTCCATAATCTATTTGTATTTGTATTAACACATGGTTTGAAAATTCTACTAACTTCTCACAAAGTCCATCACTACTCACCACTGACTGAGACCACACATATTTCTGTATCCAAAAAAGCCATTTATTGAAGGCAAAAAACAGAAGTGCTGCCCCCAACATGCTAATGCACAAGCTGGGGAAAGAGAAGACAGAACCACGTAAAACATTGACTGGTTTTGCTAAGGCATCATCAGGAAGTGTTCCAACAGGTGTTACTACCTGGCTTATAAAGACACAAATTTATAGAGACAGTGTTGCAAATGTATCCATCAATTACATACATTTAAACAGCATGGTCTGAATATTCTAAAGCCAAAGTTTCAGCACTCTGGATGTTTCCAGTAGGAGAAATAAATAGATGATCAATTCTAGTCTGGAGAGATCCCTGAAAATAAGTTGGAATAATTTTCTTTTTCTTTTTGAACCCATCTATTACTCCTGGAGTTTCAACTTGGTTTTTGAGTGCTATTAAATCACAGTATGTATTTTTCCCACTATCATGTCTAACCAAAAAATCTAGAGAACAATTAAAATCACCTCCTAAAATAATATTAGCTGAAATAGCTAGAAAAGTTTTACAAACGAACCCCACAGCAAATGCCCTGAGGCATGGGGCATCCCAGAGGATATTGGCCATACTGCCAAATTTTAAAGAAAACACAATTGCACATACCCCAATATTGCAAAGCATCATGGGAAACATATGCAAATCCCCATAAGACAATTTGGACGGTCTCAACTTTAAGCAGAATTGGATGGTGCCGGAAGGCCTCACAGTGCAATCAACAAAGGCTAAGAACAGCAGACACATACATGTGTCTTGTCCTCATTTGGATGCATCAGTGTGCCATATCCATGTCTTAGCCCAAGGAGAGGGAGCCAGTAACCCCTTAAAGGGATATTATTTGTTTGGGACATGGTGAACCCAAAATAGAGAAGCAAAAGAACTACAAAAGAACCCCAGAGCAAATGCCCTGAGGCATGGGTTATCCCAGAGGATATTGGCCATACTGCCAAATTTTAAAGAAAACACAATTGCAGATACCCCAATAATGCAAAACATCATGGGAAACATATGTAAATCCCCATGAGAGAATTTGGACTGGCTCAACTTTAAGCAGAATTGCATGGTGCCAGAAGGCCTCACAGTGCAATCTGTAAAGGCTAAGAACAGCAAACACATACATGTGTTTTGTTCTCATTTGGATGCATCAGTGTGCCATATCTGTGTCTTAGCCCAGGGAGAGGGAGCCAGCCACCCCTTAAAGGGATGTTATTTGTTTGGGTCATGGGGAACCCAAAATAGAGAAGCAAAAGAACTACAAAAGAACCCCAGAGCAAGTGCCCTAAGGCATGGGTTATCCCAGAGGATATTGGCCATACTATGAAACTGTAAAGAAAACACAATTGCACATACCCCAATAATGCAAAGCATCATGGGAAACTTATGGAAATCCCCATCAGACAATTTGGACTGACTCAACTTTAAGCAGAATTGGATGGTGCCAGAAGGCCTCACAGTGCAATCAGCAAAGGCTAAGAACATTAGACATACATGTGTTTCATCCTCATTTGGACTCATCAGTGTGCCATATCTGTGTCTTAGCCAGGGAGAGGGAGCCAGACACTCCTTAAGGGGGATGTTATATGTTTGGATCATGGGGAACCAAAAATAGAGAAGCAAAAGAACTACAAATGAACCCCAGAGCAAATGCCCTGTGGGTTATCCCAGAGGATATTGGCCACACTGCCAAATTTGAAAGAAAATACAATTGCACATACCCCAATAATGCAAAGCATCATGGCCAGTCCAAATTCTCTCATGGGGATTTGCATATGTTTCCCATAATGCTTTGCCGGTACCAGGGTAGGTTTCCTTACTGACTCCAAGCTCACTGTGGGTTTGGGATCTTATACTCTGATAACAGTGCTGGCTTTCTGAGCTTTACAAATCAAATCCACTTGGTTTAATGGATTGTTGCAGTTTGCTACAGCCCATGGGCAGTCTCTAGAGATACGTCCCTTTGTTTCATATAAATTGCAGGTGTTTTATTCAGTGCATGTAAAACTTGTGTGGCCGATGCCCCCACACAGACTACAATGAAGCTTGTCACATGCATTTGAGAAGAGTGTGTGCTCCCCACACTAATATCAGGCTTTAGGTTGCCCTGCATAAAAGAACACACCTCTTTCTCTTCCAAGGTAAAAACTGTTTGGAATGTGGCAAATACCTTGTGGGCCTAGACTCAGCCGCACTTTAAAATGCCAACTCCCTGTCCAATAACATTCTGAATCACTAATTGTCTTTGGCAAATGAAGAACATCACATCTCTTCTTTAACCAATACTAAATGTCACTAATATTTACACTTTCATTTTGAAACATCATAGTCACTGTTTTGATAAGTGGTTTTGTTAGACGTATAGCTAAGAAGGGGGCCCACAGGGAAGTCTTCTTCAGTTTATCATATATACTCCAAAATCTTTCTAAACCAGCTGGGGTGTTAAAACTTATATCGAGAGCCAGCCCAGTGGTGCTGAGGGTTGAGGTGCTGGACACCACACCTCTTGCCATGCCGGCGACCTTGGTTCGGGAATGAGTCCGGCCGTCAGTGGTTGGCAGGGGAGGGAGAGAATTGAGCATCTGAGGACAGCTCTCCTCTCCTGGGAGGGAGGGAGATACCTGCTCGGTGCCTGACTGGCCTCAGGTGGAAGCCAGAGGCACAGCAGGCACATGAGCATACATAATGTTGGGAAGTGGTGGACGTCAGCGGAGATGCCTTGACATCGAAGCATATGCCACTCCCCCAGAACATCAAAAAAACACCCATGGCACTCTCAGATAGATGGAGCGGCAGGCCCCGATCCCCAATGCCTCTACCTGCCCTGGTGACCAGCGTCCTGCAGAGACTCAGGAACTCGGGGTGCTTGCCCCCCACCTCATATCTGCCTGGGGGTAAGCCAAGGCTACATGGAGGATGGACCACCACAGGATACAGGTAGGCGGTGGGGACTAGAACAGCCATAGGCACCTCCTGAAGGGAGTGAAGTGCCTTGGGGGGGAGTACAAACAGAAATTTAAAAAGAAAAATTTATATCAAAATTCTCTTCCTCAGAGATATGAATGAGTGCAAATACTTCTGAAGGCACAAACTTCAGGGAGTCTTTTAATAAAGTTTTCCCCATGTATACTCTATCTGTTTTTTCAGAGAGACCCCTATATAGTGCAACCTTATTGCATTTCTTCTTGGGAGGACCTCTGGTTTATTTTTAAATAAATCTGACAATTTTGGTCCTAATTGGGGGGAAGGGGTTCTTGTTTTGAAAGTTAATCTCATCTGCTGAGGGAACTTGGTTTCTAACCTCTGTATCATCTTCAGGCTGAGATGGTAAGTGGTTGAACTCTTTTGTATGTGTACCGCCTGATTTTATAGATGTCTCTCTATCCCTCCCCCCCCATTTATGATCCCTTCAGTACTTACAGGCCATGGTACAGTCCTGGATACTCTCTCAGTTGCTTTCTTTACACAACCTGTTTCCAGTAACTGTTCTGCTAACCCTTCAAAAAGATTTTTAAAGTTTTATTTTTCCATAGCCCTCACTGCTGCTTGCCCTCCAGTCAAAGGTGACCAATCTGGGTCTGGAATCCAAGTCCCTTCTGAACTTTTTTTCCACCCTGCTGCAAGCAGAGCAGTAGCAGGTGTCCAATCATCAGACTCAGGCTGTAGAATTGGCACTTGCAAAGCTCCTTTCAAGAGAGCTGCAGTTGTTTGTGCTTCTAGCCGAGGCGGTATTCCTTCCTGTGAGCTACTCATTTTCGTACTTGCTGCCTCTTTCTCATTCCTGGCTGCTCCAGCCGTGGGTTCATCCATTTCTTCTGTTTTCATTTGCTGAACTTGGAAAATATCCATAAATTCATCCAGATCATCAGTAGAGATGGGCGAAGTGGCCTCAATTCACTCCGAGGAGTGATTCGCGGAGTGAAGGCGAATTTGCAGAGTACTTTGCATTATAAATGGGTAATGCAAAGTCCATTGAAACCAATGACTTTGCATTACTCCATCTTCCCAAACCACTACTCCACCAATTTTTTAAGGTGAAGTACACTGAAAACAATGTACTTCGCCTTGTTTTAAGCTCCAAAGGTGAATTTTGCAGTTATTCATGGGATTTCAGGTCACATGGGCTCTAGATTGTTCTGCACAGCCTCAGTTTGGGGTAGTGTGTGTAGGAAACTGTAGGACACGGTCTGGTCTGAGAGCTCTCTGTGATTCAAACCTTCTAAAAGCTGTTAAAAAAGTCTTTTTGAGTCATTTTTTTTGCTGAAACTTTAGTTCATCGATTGCAAAAAACCCTCCTGTGCTCATATCATTGAGCATTTATTGTTTGTGGATTTTGAATATTAATGTACAACATTCAGTCTGTGTACTGACAGACAGTGGAAGTGTGCTTTGGGGGAAGGGCGTGTCTGGCGTAGGTAGATTTAAGTTGGAGAAATAGGGAGTTCTTTGTTTTATGGTTATATTTTTCTTGCATAACTGACTGTTACTGTACACACGGTAATATTTTCAGTAATTGTTGAAATTTTTTTGGTTGATGGTGTGTTGTGGTCTGGAGGGATCTGGTGCAGCATTGAGGTTGTTTAAAAAACCTTGTATATTACTGAAGTTTTACATTTGGTACTCATTACTTGTAGACAAATTCTGTGTGTGTGAGTGTGTGTGCAGTGCGTGATGTGACATCAAATAATACATCTTTCATAGATCCACAGTGTAATGGTAGGTGCAGCAGTGTGAACCTGCTATCCACTGCAACTGCATGATTTTGTACTGCCATTGTGGTATCTTTTCATGGTTTTGCACTGCAGTAATCTGCAGTCAGTGCCCCCCCCCATGGCAAAAGGCATTCTTTTCCAGATTGGATTGTTCGTGACTTGAGAACACCACTAGTTAGCTAAGGTGTTGTTGAACTTGTTGTGACTTTGCATCTCTATCTGTTGTTGAAGCCGCAGTTATTTTGTTTGGCTTCACATCCAGCGTCACCCCCCCCCGGTTCCCACCCTGAGTGAATGTTCCAAAATCTGAATTTGTTTAGAATATTCCCATTGATCCCCCAAAAAGCCCACAAAGAGATGTGCAAAGAAAACTGTTTCTCGCCATGGAACTGCTGCCAGTGGTAAGATTGTCTGTGGGCATGGTAGTAGGACGCAGTTGCAGAAGTGCATTGCTGATGTGAGGAAAGGTATTTCTTCTTCAATGTTTTTACAGCACCATCAGTAGCTTCACTCATAGTTGGAGGAGATGATGTTATCCCAGCTGATAGTGTTAGTGCAGTTGCTGGTGGTAGTATGAGTATTGCTGCCTCAAGTTCCAGTTCTGACCAGTTTACCATGTCCAAAAATATAGTGGAGTGTGAAGCAGTGGCAGTGAGTGACAGTGTAGATGATGTCATACTCCCCAGTAACATCCCAGTAACTGAACATGCAGATTCTGATCATCATGTCAACGATAGCACACACAGTGACATTTCTTCCAACGTGGTTCAGTTCATGCATATACCATGCAGTGATACACAGTGTGGTGAAAACTTTTCCGGTGATGGTTGTGCTGCTGATGATGATGTTGCTGTGGTTGCAACATGCAGTCCACATGCCAGCATCCAAGCAGAAGATGTGGATGATGTTAATGAATATGATGATGATGTCACTGACCCCTGTTGGGAACCGTAGAAAAAGAAACTCAAGGTGGCTGTGTCTGGATCTCTTTGCATTCTCCCCCCCCATAAAAAGTTGTGATTTACCAATTTCAGGTGATGATGATGACCCAGTAATAATGATAGGTAGTCATGGTGGTCAGTTGTAGTCCAAGTGTGTTTTGCATGAAAAATATGTAGCACCCCCCTTCAAACTTCATGGCTCAAAAAACTGGAGTCCAATAAGCAGCATCGGGGGAACATGTTAAAAATAGAGTATCAAAATCCTTTGGTTTGGGATTTTTTTGTGGAAGATGCAAATGGTGAGTTAGTTGCAATCTGCCAGGTGCGTGTGAGTCGAGGTAAAAAGGGGAGCCATCTGGGCACTGGGGACACATACACATCTTAAGAATAGGCAAATGGCACTGTGGACTGAGCACAATATGGCAGCTAATACCTGTACCACAGTGGGGCGTTCATCCTCGTCATCAACCATAACGAGCAAGTTATCCCCTTCTAGGACTGTATCATCAAGTAGAAAATTAAATGTGTGCAGTAGTCATGAAAAAACAGCAGAGGATTACTACAGGCATGATGAGGTGGAAGAGCAGAATGATTTTGAAGTCTTGTCCAGTTGTGGTGAGAGTAGCAGTTTTGGTGGTGGTGGTGGTGGTCAATGCAGTATGTGTAGTTCAAGTGATATATCAACCTCTGTCACTAAATCTGAGAAAATAACTGCATTTCTGGGTTTTTCATCACCTGTTCAACTGTCTTCATCACACATCCACACTCCTGCCCCTGCCATTTGTAGAGCAGAATCATTTACCATCTCACCCCGTGTAAAACATTTAAGTCAGCCCACGTTACAGAGTGGTTTTGTGCATAAGCTGAAGTACCCACCCAATCATACAGTGTCAAGTGAACTTAATGCTGCTGTAGCTGAAATGCTGGCAGTTGATCTTTTGCCCTTCTCCTTTGTGGAGAATTCTAGGTTCCTGTAGTTTGCTGCACATGCCTGACAAAATGGACAGTCCCATCCAGGACATACTTTTCGACCCGTACTCTCCCTGAGTTGTACCGTACTGTGTCCAACTCAGTGAGACATGCCCTTCAACATTCCTCCTCTCCTTTTATCCATTTAAGTGCGGATATGTGGACAAGTGGCAAAACAGTGGAGAATTTATATTTGTGTATAACTGCACACAGGGCACAGGTGCCGGGGGTTGTTTGTGCTGTTTTTAGTGTGAATAATCAGTGTAGTAAGGTGGAGTGTCATGGTAGCAAGCTTCCAGAAATTCAACAGCATGCAATGATTGCTATGCGCAATATGACCTGTTCACACACACTGGTGAAAAGATGCTGGATGTGGTACTGACTGAAATTGATAAGTGGCTGAACCCTCTGTCCCTGAGAGCTGGGTTCATAGCAAGTGACAATGGGTCAAATGTGGTGAAATGCATCATGAATGGTGGCTTTCTTCGGGTACCATGCATGGCCCACTGTTTAAATCTTGTGGTGCAGGAGTTTCTGCAGCACCCTGATATAATGGCAATGCTGACAGCTGCACGCCATATCTGTTCTCACTTTTCATGCTCTGCAAAGGCCCGAGACCAACTTTGACAGTTGCAGATCCGAAACAGCCTCCTACAGCACGGCTTGAAGCTGGAAGTTGTCACCTGGTGGAACTCCACTTTATACATGGCAGAGAGGTTATATGAACAGTACAAAGCCATCTCAGAATATCTTGTCATGCACACTAGCCGTGACAGTTCCAGGGCCTTCATGTCTATTACAACTGAATAGTGGTGCCTCATGGTTGTAGAGCTGCAGAGCGTTAAAAACTGTGAAAAATCCTCACTTTTTTTGCATTTGTTTTGTCATCCATTTTGTCCAAGTGGTGGGTCCCTTTGGTGTGAAATTGGGCTGGATACATGTAGTCTGGGACCAAGGGGTGCCTTTCTAAGATTTGGTGAAAAAAGAATAATCCATTCAAAAGTTATGCCATTTTTTCATGTTCCATTATTGTCTATGGAAAATTTATATGGGCGACTCGAAAAAATTTGTGGCAACATTTTTTTGTTTGTGCCCTGGGAAAATTCATTCATGCTGTCGCCATCTTGTTTTTAATTAGTGAGAGACAAAAAACAGTAGAACTCTAAAAATACTGCTCCTTTTTAAATGTCACCACCTGTGTTTGCCTAATTGGGCCATGAGGAACACGTCCCTGACATCAGTTTTTGTCAATATGGTCTAATAACATGCGTTTTTGATTTCTGGTCAAGCTTCCAAAATTTTGGTTGCAAAAACATAATTTTCATGTGCAACAACATTCTCGGGCAGCATGAAAACAATTGCACAAACATTTTTTGATGCACGATAACATCCTTTTAAAATTAATAGGGGCACAATAAAATAATTGGCATTTCCTTGTAACAAGGTAACTTGTGCTTTTTGCCTACAGTTTACAGGGTACAAAGCTGTTGACTCATAGGAGTACCTTTTGCTTGTTTGGTGAAAAAATATTGAGTGGTTTCATACTTATGGCGTTTTGAAAATTGAGGAATGTCCCATAGGATAACATTGCAGTGCCCATGGTGTCTTCAAACGCCTGCATCTCCAAAATGGTTCTAGATGCAAGATGCAGATTTTTTGTCACAAAATTTCTTAGTCCCCCATATAGATGTAGGTTTGAAAGTTATGAATACCATGAATTTTGAATTTTTTCTCTACCTTGTACACATAACACTAACCACTTAAACATTACACTTTCTCAAAAATAAGGGAAATTCATTTTGAATAAACTCCATTAATTCATCAGTTAGGGTTGATGTCACAGCAGAAAAAGTTTAGAAATTTGATTTTAAGGTTACCACCCCTACCACCCTACCCCCCACCCTACAGTCACCAACAGGCATTGGGTTCTGCCATGGGGTTGTTGGACCTAACTCTCACCCATTCTCTATACTGTAGCATGTCAACTTGTTTTACATGGAATGGGGTGAGTTGAGCAGTAACCCCATGGGTATCTTCCAGTGCCTGTTATTAACAGTGGGGTGGTAACTAACATCAAATATATATATATATATATATATATATATATATATCTATATATATATCTATATATATATATATAAAGATATTAGGGCAACAGTAGTGGCACTATAGTTAGGGTTGAGTAAGCACTTTAATGTTAAACCTCAAAGGTTGTACCATAATAACTTTGCCACCATACTATGGATTTATCTGAAATTTTGCAGGTGCCATCTGGCACCATAGATCTCTGGATCTGGCAAGTTGTGTTACAGTCAGATGTACGGTTGCACACCCCATACCTGTTGCTGCCTGCAGAATGGGAGCGGGGTGTTAGAGTTGGAAATCCTAACACCACATTTCCCTACTTTGGTCACTTCAACCCTAACTAGTGTATCAGCAAAGTTTTTTTTAAACAAATGCCCTTACTTTTTGAGATAGTATAATGGTATCCTCATGTGCTCCAATTCCTCCATAATAGTATCCTTATTTGTGGCAGCCGAGGGCCCAGAGGGCCCTGCACAGCTGTCCATAGTTTATTAGCTAGAGTAATCATATCCTTATTTGCCTGTGGGAGTACAGTGGCCTCTAGGCCCTGTGCTCCCATCCTGCCATAGATGCATATATGTATGTAGCTGTGAAAGGACCCTGCGCTTCTATTTATAGTACAACAGTGATCAAATTGGCAGCATAGGCATCTTATTACCCCCACCTCATGTACTCAGTACAGAAAATGTCTGAATCCCCACAAAGCATAATTCTGCACAACTGCAGTGCCATTCTGCACCACAGGTGCGAAAACACATTTTGGCAAGTATTTGAAAAATACAGCTATGATATACATGATGTGGGGGTAATAAGAAGGCTATGTTGAAAATTTGGGGTTAAAATATTTTAAATTTCTAAAGTTCCAAGCATGCACAGCAAAATTGCAACAAATGGTCATAACTTTGGTATGTTTATATATTTTGACCCCACATTTTCAACATAGCATTCATATGACCCCACCGCACGAACAAGGGCAGGACAAATGCTTAAATCTCACCTGAAAAGTGAATTCACCAAGCAACGGTGAACTTACCTTTTGGGCAGGGGCTTCATAATGTCACTGATATTGTTCATGAGGTACGGTCTCCAAAAGACCATGGTGAAAACAATGTGCCAAAATGTGAAAAAATAGCTGAGTTATGCATCAAGTTAAAAACCCCATTGAAATACATTAAACTGCTGCATTTTACTTATAGTAGTTCTTCATATTGCAGTCGTCAGTTCCAGCAGCAAGATGTGTCTTGGATCAGAGAGTGGATCTTGAACCTGGAAACTGTTCAGGTGATGAGGGTGTATGGGGGGTGTACTGGGTGGGTGTGGGGTGTGTGTTGCTGAGTGGGAGGTGGGGATGGAAAGGCTGATTGGCAAGGGACTGTTTTATTTTTTGCAGTGTTAAATAAAAATCAAGGGATGGTTTTCTTTATTTCAGCTGTGAATACTGATGGGGGGATTGATGGGCATCACTAAACACCAGGGACATATAATGGCAGCACGGGGATGGCAACTGAAGAATGGGTAGGGGTGAGGGACCATTGGACTACCAGGGAGTCAATTATTTAATACAGGGATGGCAACTGTAGAATGAGGGAAGGGACCACTAGACTACAAGGGAATCAATTATTTAATATGGGGAAGTGATTGGAGAATGTTGGAGGGGGCAGGACCACAAGATTACCAGGGAATCCATTCTTTGAGATGTGAAAGCGACCAGAGAACAGGGGAGGAGGAGGAACTACTGGAGTACCAGGGAATGTATTATTTTATGCAGGGGATGGAAATATGAATGTAGGTGGTGCCACAAGATACCAAGTATAAAGAGGCAATCATGGGGATGGCAATCATAGGGTGGAGTACCACTACACATGAGGGAAACAATGGAGACAGGGATTGTAAGGTGGAGGTTGCCATTAGACACCAGAGAAACACACATTTATAAATCATTTTTCCAAAGTGCAGCACCAGAATCGGTTGAAATGAATTAGATTACCAGAACGCATCTCTTGGTTTCTACTGAACACATAATTTATTTTGAGCTTTTTTAAATATTGTTTCCTTTGCTAACTGAAAACAAGATGGCAGCAACATGAAAAAAGATGTCCCATTTGCAACACAGGATGACCCATTTGCGGAAAAGGATTACCCATTTGTGACAAAGGATCCTTTTGTGAGCAGAACATCTCACTAGAGAGTGAAATTCCCATTGAAAATAATGGGAAAATTTAAAATGTAATAACTTTTGAATGGATTAATATTTTATCACCAAACCAAAAGGCACATCTGTGACCCAAGACCTTTCTACACTAAAACACATCAGACCAAAACCCCAAGCTGTTTTTGTGCTATGGTGTGACAAAGAAATGAAAAAAAGATCAATTTTAAATTTTTTCACACTCCGTATCTCCACAAACATGCATCTAACCAGAATGCAACTTGGCACATCAAGAGATCATAGGTCCCTAATGGAACGTGCAAAATGTCATGTAAATAATTTGAACTGTTGTGAAGTTATTAAAGTGCCACATTTTTAGTTCAACATGGAAGTGGCCATTGAACCCTAACTATAGGGGCACGACCGCTCCCTTATAATACATGAATAAATGATTGCAAAGGGTGATATACAAAGAAATAATATCACTGAGTGGTCAAACATCCATAAAGCCACAAACTTGTTCCACTCTGAGATGATGTTATTTTACGAGTCTGCCAGAACTTTGACATCTTTTATTTTATATAATGCATTAGGTTACACACTTGTTGCTGTGTCCTATGTCTTACCAATACCATAGTATTCAGGTGGGGAGTAGCTGTTGCATGTGTTATTAAGGGACTTGTTATATGTGTTATTACAGGGTTTGTTACATATCTTATTGGGGTGGTTTGTAGTGTGTTGGGTAGAAATGTGTTATTAATGTGTTAATAACACATAAATATAGTATGCTCATGAAAGATAGTGGGCTCATGAAAGAAGATGGTGGAAGTTAGTTTCTTTTTCATAGTTCTTTCATGAGCAAACCTTCTTCTTTTGTAAGTCATGAAAGAAGAAGGTCAGCTCACACAAGAACTATGAAAAAAAGTCCCACCATCTTCATTCATGTGTTGAGATTATTCTTTTGTGAGTTCTTTCATGATCATGAAAGAAGAAGGTTGGCCCATGAAAGAACTATAAAAAAAATGATGTACCACCATCTTCTTTCATGAACCAAAATTCTTCTGTCATGATATAGAAATCTTCATTCATGAGACTCGTAAAACAAGAAATTTGGCTCATGAGATCACGTGATGCTTCTGTGAGACGAGCAGCTCCAAGGTCTGGCTCCTGCTCCAGCTCTCATTTAACATCTAATTACAGCTGACTAACCTCAGTTTTCTACTTACTCACCTACGGATTGTGCTCCTGAAAGATCCCCAATGAGATCGGAAAGCAGGTCGTGCGGTTTGGTGACTTTGAAATAAAATTAAGCATCTTTTGTTGATCTCGGGGCCTACTACCACTATGGAGGTTGAAATGAGCCAGGCCCTACCAAAGCATATGCCCCCACAGACTCCTGAGAAGGAGCCAAAACGACCTAAGGGCCAGACGGGGAGTTTCTCGAAACCTACTACTTCTACAGCAACCCAACAAACGCTGACTCTGCTATCTGAACAAAAGTTTATGGAGGAATTACAACTGTTTAAAACAGCTCTACAGGATATTACTGCGGAAATCAAATCACTCAGAGGGGAGCTCTCAGATACAAATTGGGCTATTTCCTGATGTTGCAGCCCGTACCACTTCCTTGGGAATCTGGAAGGGTAAAATGGAGCCCGAGGTAGTAAATATGAGGCAGCGACTACACAAAATAGAATCAAAATTAGAAGATCTGGAAGGCTGAAATCACAGGAATAACATTATAATCTTTGGCCTTCCAGAACATGCTGAGGGATCTATGCCTATTCTACTCCTACAAAAGATGCTTACAAAAATTGCTGGGCCCTCCCCTAACAACACTACTTATATTATAGAGAGGGCTCATCGCTCGTTACATCCCAAACCAACAGCTGGGAAGCCCCCAAGACCAATTATCATAAAATGTCTTAATTTTTTGGATAAAACACACATTCTTGAGCAAGTCAGGAGTCTATGGGAGGATCACCAACTGAGATTTGCACAGGATTTACCAGTCTCAGTGAGACAGAGAAGATCGGAATGCCATCCCTTAGTTACAGAATTAATAGCAGCAGGGATCAAGCACAAGGTACAATACCCGTCTCGTCTAGCAATTTTACATGCTGGTACATGGCATTCTTTTAAATTTAATATATTTTATTAAATTTTCATAGAGAGTACCAACAAACAAGTACTTCATTAGATCCAACAGCAGATGTATAATAGATCTAATACATACAAATTGTAAAAGATATTCTCCTTCACCCCCCCTTTAAACCCCTCCTCCCCCCATCCCCAAGCCAGTCCACTGAGTATGATCCTGCAGGCCACCTCTCTATCCCTATAAGAAAAAGGGAATTAACAGGAACAAGTTACCCCTTCCCAATTAGAAAGATAGGAGAACCGGGGGAAATAAAGGAAAAGCTGTAAGCATCAAATTAATGCGACAAGGGGATTGTCCATAGGTCAAAAGGAGGTAAGGCCATCAGGAAATGGAGGGTAATGAGTACCAATGCCCGTAGTCTGGGCAACAAGCTCCCTGAGCTGGTGGCCTTAATGGAAGAGGGATGCCTGGACATCGTAGCAGTCACAGAAACATGGTACACAGAGAACCATGACTGGGATGTTAACATACCAGGGTACATAACCTACAGGAGAGACAGGCAGGGGAGAAGAGGGGGAGGAGTAGCTCTCATGTAAAGGAAGGGATAAAAGCAACTGAACAAAAGAGTAAACAGGGAGGAGGGAGGCACTGTGGGTCACCTTGGAGACTGGAAAGGGCACCACAGTCTGCACAGGGGTTGTGTACAGACCCCCATGTCAGGGGGAAGGAATGGACAAGGATACGATGGAAGGCATTCTTAGAATGGCAGAGAAAGGGGAGATACTGTTGATGGGAGACCTAAATATGCCAGATGTTAACTGGAGCACATTTGCTGCAGCCACATCCAGGAGCAGGGCCATTCTTGATGCCCTACAGGTGGCAGGCATTAGACAGCTAGTTTCGGAACCCACTCGTGAGGGAGCAATCTTAGACCTCATTCTCTCAAATGGGGCAGTGAGAGGATCTCAGATCTAGAAGTGGATTGCCATCTGGGGACAAGTGACCATCAAACAGTGTGGTTCACGTTAAACTCAGCTACAGAGTCAAGCCATACAAAGTGAGGGTACTGGACTTTAGGAGGCTGACTTTGGCAAGATGAGAGAGTGCTCAGAAAAGCACTAGCAAACAGGCTAGAAGGAGGTGTGGAGCAACAATGGGAATTATCAAAACTGCCATCACAGAGGCAACAAGCCTTTGTGTGAAGCAAATAAACAAATCAAAATGAAAGAAAAAGCCACTATGGTTCTCAAGAGAGGTGGCTGTGAAAGTCAGGAAGAAAAAGATAGCATTCCGGAAGTATAAGGAAACACAGAAGGAGCAGGACAGAGAGCTGTACCAGTTAAGGCAGAAAGAAGCAGGGAGGGAAGTCAGAATAGCAAAGGCCCAAACTGAGGAAAAGATAGCCAACTCAGTTAAGAAGGGGGATAAAACCTTTTATATGTACATCAGCGAGCGTAGAAAGACAAAGGGAGGGATAGTGAGGCTGAATAGAATGAACAGTGGGTGGGCAGAGGGGGACAGTGAAAAAGCAGGAATACTGAACGAATATTTCTGCTCAGTATTCACAAAAGAGGAGGGGGAAGTGCCTAATCCAATTAACAGAAGCACTCTTGATAGGGGGGTCGATCCCAGTCCTTTCACAGAAGAAAGGGTTCTGCAAGAACTCCTAAAACTGAAGGTGGACAAAGCAATGGGTCCTGATGGAATTCACCTCAGAATTCTAAAAGAATTAAGGAAGGAACTAGTGAAACCACTGGCTACTCTTTTTAATAAATCTTGGGAGGATGGTGTGGTACCCGAGGACTGGAGGAAGGTGGATGTGATTCCCCTTCACAAAAATGGGACCAAGACAGAGGCAGGAAACTACAGACCTGTCAGTCTGACCTCTGTGGTAGGGAAAGTGAAGGAGTCACTTCTGAAGGAAAGAATAGTTGAGTACCTAGAGGTCAGTAGAGCACAGGATCCAAGGCAGCATGGGTTCACAGCGGAAGGTCATGTCAGGACGAATCTAATAGATTTCTTTGACTGGGTGACCAAAGTAGTAGACCAGGGAGGTCTGTGGACATGGCCTACCTAGACTTTAGCAAGGCATTTGACACAGTCCCACACAAAGATTATTAGTCAAATTAACCAGCCTGGGAGTGGGTCCCAGGGTGGTAGCCTGGAGTAAAACATTGGCTGAACAACAGGACACAGAAGGTAATTGTAAATGGAGTCACTCTGAAGAAAGAGGCGGTTACTAGTGAGGTGCCGCAGGAGTTCAGTATTGGTCCAGTCCTTTTAATGTCTTCATCAGTGACATTGCAGAGGGACTGAAGGAAAAGTATGCCTTTTACAGATGACACAAAGATCTGCAACAGGGTTGATACACAAGGAGGCGTGGAAAGGATGAAAAGGGACTTGGCAAGGTTGGAGGAATGGTCAGACGATGGCAGCTAGGATTCAATGCAAAAAGTGCAAAATAATGCACCTGGGAAACAAGAACCCAGGGAAGAATACACAGTGGGTGGGGAGGTAGTAACAACAACAAAACAGGAAAGGGACCTGGGGTAATTCATCAGATGACCTTAAGGTTAGCAAGCAATGTGAGAAGGCAGTAGGGAGGGCCGGGGTATACTGGGATGTATAGGGAGGCATCAGCAGCAGAAAACAGGAAGTTGTTATCCTCTGTACAGACAGTTGGTGAGACCCCATCTGGAATACTGTGTCCAGTTCTGGAGACCCCATCTCCGCAAGGACATAGGATAGAGGCAGTCCAGAGGAGGGCAACTAAAATGGTGCAGGGTCTGCAAGAGAAGCCGTATGAGGACAGACTAAAGGAGCTTAATATGTATACCCTTGAGGAAAGAAGGGAGAGGGGGGACATGATAGAAACTTTCAAGTACCTCAAGGAAATCAACAAATTCCAAGAGGGTAGCATCTTTCAGAAAAAGAGACTTGCAAGAACAAGGGGACACAATTTAAAGATAGGAGGAGGGCGGTTCAGGGGCAATGTGAGGAAGTATTATTTCACAGAGAGGGTAGTGGATGCATGGAACAGCCTTCCTGAGGAAGTTGTGGGGTCTAAAACTGTGGGAGAATTCAAGAATGCATGGGACAGACATAAGGCAATTCTTGTGGGGGGCAGGAAGATATAGGGTGTTGGTTAACTAGGATCTGCGACCTATCCTGTAGGTAGGGAAATGGGCAGACTAGATGGGCCTAGCGGTCCTTATCTGCCGTCAAAGTCTATGTTTCTATGTTTCTATGAAACTTCTCCCATTTGGCATTAAATTTAGGCAAAGCATCTCTATATCTAGCTATAGTTTTCTCTATCCTTAAATTGTACAGTAGTCTGGCAAGTCATTCCTGGTATGAGATAACAGTCTGATCTTTCCAATGCTTAAGAACCAAGGCCTTAACTGTAAGTGATATTAAATTAATACAATATCTCCTTTCCTTCACTATGACTGTTGTATAATCTCCCAATAAACAGATTTGCAGAATGAATAGGTCTTGTATTCCCAGCAGGGGATCTGCTCTAATCCTAATCTCAGACCATAAGGGGCCACTGAGGGGCATTCCCAGAAGATATGAAGCAGAGAGCCCTGTGCCTGACCACATCAAAAGCAATCATCCTGTGGGAGTTTCCCCATCTTACATAACTTCAAGGGAGTCAGATGCATAGTATGGAGAATATAAAATTGTATCAACCTAAGTCTATCATTTTTACTATATAGGTATACACCTTTCCATATGTGTTCCCAGCTAATATGATTACTGGGGAATATGTCTGTCCAGTACTGAGAATATGCAGGTTTATTTTGGTATAGTCTCTCCTGCAAGACAGCCACTAGACTGGAAACCGTGTGTGGTCACCAAACATAGGACTGAAATACTCAAAAAGCCTCCCCTTCATCGTTGTCCCACTGGTTGGTCCCAAACCATGCAATAAGTAAATGTCTAATTTGGTAAATGTGAAAAGCACATTTAGATGAAAGATGAAATTCCTCTAATATTTGATGTAATAATTTCAACTTCCCCATCTCAATTAGATCACTGACCTTCGTATTTGAAGGTAATCCCCATTTATGTGGTAAAAGGATCTCTGCTCCAACTCTAAAGTTAGGATTACCAAACAGTGGTTGTGAGACCTCTCCAGTATGTTTAATCCCCAAGGACCTACACATTTGGTTATGAACCTTAATCGATATAAGGATCACCGTGGACCCTATTAATTTAGAAACTGTCTTGGGAAGTACGTACCATAAACTATCAGGTGTCACTTTAGATTTTTTAACCATATCCCTCTCTATTTGTAACCATGTGGGAGTGTACTCAGCATTAGAGTCCCCAGACGTATTTAACCACCTCATATATTTTGCCATGTGGCTCGCCAAGTAATAATAGTAAAAGTTCGGAAGCTTCAGGCCACCCAAATCTTTCGGGGCACACAAATGACTATAGGATTTTCGTGGAGGTTTAGTTTGCCACAAAAATCTCGTAATCATATGGTACATGGCATTCTTTTGATACCACAAAGCAAGCTGCTCCTGTTCTGCACTCTTTGTTCCCCGATTTATTCACTGCCTGCTGATGCTCCCAGATGAGGATCTTCCTGGGGTTTCCTTTCTTTTCCATTCACCTGAAAAGGAGAATGTGTTGGTTTGCCTGGGTGGCTTCTGATAATTTTGTTAAAGGACCACAAGAGGGCGACAGAGACCACGGCTTCGTAGATGAGAATACGTTGTGTATTTTTCTGTGCTGCTCTTAGTGTTTAACCCGATGCGAGTCTGGCGATTGATTTTCTGAATTTATTGATTCCTTTTAGGAGGGGGATATGGATATGAGGAACTGGTAGTCTGGTAAGCTTGTTGCTGAGAAAACCAGCCTACTTTTGATTGTACTTTCCCCTGTGGTCATTGTTCCCTTCTTCTCTGTGCATGAGTGCTGCAAGATTGTTTTTGTTTTTATCAAGAAGGACCACAAGAGGGCAACAAATATTTACTGTCTAGACAAGGCGTAGTATCAGATATTGAAATCTCTATAATTCCTGTAAGTCCCAAAGGCTGTTTAAGAGTGCTTTTTCCTTTTTATTGAGCATTTTAAAGATATTACAGGTACATGTCTCTGTTGGCCTTTTAGATTATTGGGCTGAAATATAAGTCTCATGGCTGTTTGTTTTTCTTCTGTTTTTATTTTTTTTTATGCCAAACTTGCGATCTTTGTGTGTCATATTGTCACTCATATTACTGCTTGTTCAATTTGTAATTAAGTCATGCTAGTTGCATTAATATGATGGGGGTTGGAGCGGGAGATAAGGGCTCTGGATCATTCTGCATTCTAGCCAGTGCACCATGTTCCGGCACAGGGTGGGGAGGAGTTCCACAATATGTGTAAATGATTGGATACTATGGCTTGTTATATTTATGTTCCAGGGCCTGTCAAAAATAATGGTCTCTGCACCAAATCAACCCATTAAGGATACCGACTACCTTGTTGTGGAAGGGAGAAATTGGTTAATGGGAGAGGAGGGAGGGTTTAGTTGGGCTATTTCAGTAACTTGTTTTCTTTTTATGATTTTTTTTTGTATTTTCAATTTTTATATATATAATACATGATGAGGTGGGATATTGGGCATGGGGGACTATAGTTACTTGGGAACTGGAATTAATAATATGGATGGGGAGGGGAGGATCTACATTGCTCATCACTGGATGTTGATGACACAGTTTACTGGGGATTTAGTATTTACTACTATGGGTTAATTTTATTTTTGCAGAGTATACTGGAATATTTTGTCTGGTTATGGTAGCTTCCTTAAAATATTGTTCCTGAAATGTCAAAGGTGCCCAATCCCCCACTAAAAGAGCCAAGATTCTTTTACATCTTCATAAACTTAATGTTGATGTGGCCTTTCTTCAAGAGACACATTTACCCACCTCACATATTCTTTGCTTAAGACGAACATGGGTGGGTGAAGTGCTGGGGGCAGGTTTGGATACACGCAAATGTGGTGTTGCTGTGCTGGTAGCACGATGCGTACCCTTTAAGTTGCTACAATCAGTAATCGATCCTCAGGGAAGATATGTATTGTTAAGAGCTATTTTGGGTCATACGGAACTCATACTTTTCTCTGTTTATGGTCCTATAGGGGATGACCCACAATTCTTCACTAATCTTATGACTAATCTGGCTCCTTGGTCTACTCTTCCAATACTAATTGGTGGGGACTGGAATTTAGTCCTTTGTAATACAATGGATAGGTCCAATCCGCGATGTTTCCCTGTCTACCCCTGCACAATTGGTGCTGAGGGAATTGACTGACTCTATGGGTCCTGTGGATCCCTGGAGAACCCTTTTTCCTTCAATGAGAGACTACTCATTTCACTCTCTGCCCCACAATACACTCTCAAGGATTGACTACATTTTGTTGGGGATCGAGCACCTATCAAGGGTTCAATCTTGTATTTACCTAACTAAAGTGATATCTGACCACCATCCAACCCTCTTACAATGGTCAATACCTACCTCAATGGACTACAATAACGTTTGGAGGTTCAAGCCTCAATTATTGGAATCCTAGTGCCTAGTAGATCATCTTCAAAGGTTTATAGAGAATTTCTATGAATACAATGCCCTTTCCATGCCAGGACTTGATGTATTATGGGGGGCTTTGAAGTGTTCGCTGAGAGGAGAGATTATTCATTTAGCTTCTAAAAGGAAAAATAAACCCTCCCATGAATCTTCCCAACTACTACAACAAATTAGAGTCTTAGAACAATCCCTCTCCGCCTATTGTAACACAATAGAATTTGAAAAATTAGAGAGTCTCTGCTTCCGATATAACATTCTTCTCAGCGATAAAGCTGAACACCTCCTTTTTCATTCAAAAGCCACCTATTTTGATCAGGGAGACAAGGCTGTGAAACTATTAGCCATGAGGCTCAGGGCACAGGTGGCGGATAGAACTGTGTCAACTATTCGAGATGCCACTGGTACCCTCTATACTTCTCCCAGGAACATTGTCTCTTGTTTTAGATCATATTATCAAGCTCTTTATTCATGTTCCCCCCTACCTTTTAATAATACTGCAATAGATAATATTCTTCAAGGTATAGACCTCCTAAGTCTATCTGAACATCAGATAGCTGTTCTGCAAGCCCCCCCTAACATTAACAGAAGTGCATAAGGCCATTGACACACTCTCATTAGATAAAGTACCAGGCCCCAATGGTTACACATCAAATTTTTATAAAACTTTTAAATCCCAACTAAGCACTACCCTCCTTAACATTTACTTAAATATATAAGCATGGCCTTTCAGATTATAGTTTTACTTCTGCTACTATTGTGGTGCTTCCAAAGATAGGCAAGGACTCTATGTTGCTTTTAAATTACCATCCAATATCCCTTTAAAATGTTGATTTGAAGATTCTGGCAAAAATCCTTGCCAATCAGCTGGCTCAGGTATGGCAGACTCTACTAAGTCCTGAACAAGCGGGCTTTGTGGCAGGCTGCTTATCAGCAGATCATCTGCGTAAACTTTCCTATCTTATTTCTGCATCCAGAGACTCTAATATTCCATTGGCTTTGGTGTCTCTGGATGCAGAAAAAGCTTTTGATTGAGTGTCCTGGGATTATCTGTTTAACCTACTTCCAAAATATCATATCCCTGTACAATTTATAAAGTGGATAAAACTCCTCTATTCTCAACCATCAGCTCGTATATTTTGTAATGGAGTTTCCTCCCCATCCTTCATACTACAACAGGGCACCCGACAAGGGTGCCCCCTTTCCCCTTATTTGTTTATTCTATTCTTAGAACCTCTTATCAGGAAAATAAAGACCTCAGCATTAATCACTAGTATTCCAATCAATCATTTCCAATACAAATTGTCAGTGTACGCAGATGATATTTTACTCCATATTACCCATCCATCTAAATCTATACCTGCCACACTTGATATTATCCAGGATTTTAGGTGACTATCCAACTACAAACTGAAATTATCCAAGACAGAGGTCATGCCTTTAAATAACCTGACTCTAAAAGTGGACATTCAACATCTAGAACTTTCTTGGATAAGAGATAAGATGTGATAGCTTGGCATATATTTATCTCAATCTAATTCCAAAATGAAACAATATAATTTAGATCAACTAATAATGCATATCAGGACAGATATGAACCATTGGGCATTACTCCCTATTTCCCTGTGGGGAAGCATTAATATAATCAAAATGAATGTCCTACCCCATTTTTTGTTTCCCCTCCAAATGTGTAATCAATTCCTCCCTGAGTCCTGGTTTAACAATGTTCATGGCATTATATCCAAATTTATTTGGAAGCATAAAACCCCTTGAAGGGCACTTTCCAAATTATAGAGATCAAAAGAATTAGGAGGACTACAAGTCCCTAATATTTATCTTTATTATCATTCTATTAATTGCTTAACTGTCTTGCAATGGTTGAAAACTGCCCTGGATTCTTGTTCAAACCACTATTCCCCATTGTGGTTACACATAGAAAAGCCGCTCTGTACCTTATCTGGTATAGCTATTATGGTGTTGCCACATCTATCCCTTAACAGGGTTCCTGGCCAGCTTAAAACTACACCCATTATAACAACTCTTCATACTCATATGCAACTTAATAAGACTCTAGACTGTTCCTTGGAAAAGGACTCCTCTCAACTTATTTTGGGCAATCCCAATTTTAAAATTGGAGGAAGAGTAATTACTCACTCTTTCTGGCCGGGAGGAGTGGGAAAGAAGGTTATAGATTTAACAGAGAATTACAAGTTGTTAGCATTCTCAGATATAAAAGTGAAATACAATTTGCTTACTTCTTTCTGTTTTAAATATCTCCAAATTTCCCATGCTCTAATATAGCACTTTGGTAATGGCCTCTGGGACCACCATATGATTGGTCCAGTTCTTAGTACAACCCTAACAAGGCCTACTTCTCACCTAGTTTCCTTTTATTATAAAGAGCTGCACAATAGAGTTATGGAATTAGATGGTACCCCTCATTATGTATGGGATAGGATTCTCCCCCCAACATCCACGGCTCCCCGACATTGGCCACAAATCTGGGACAGGGTATATAAGGATGTCAGGTGGGACCATTATAGACTGCTCCAGTTTCACATATTACAAGATTTATATTATACTCCTGTAAAACTTTGTAAAATTGGAAAGCTTCAGTCATATTTGTGTACTAGATGTGGGCTTCAACAAGGCACACTGTTTCACATTCTTTGGGAATGTGCTAAAGTGTCCCCTTTCTGGGAAGGTATCCGCTCAAGACTTGACCCCTTACTATGGTTGCAAAATGCTTTTCAACCAGATATTTGTATTTTAGGGGATTCAGGGGACACTCTAATTGGGAATCAACAGAAACATAAGATCTGAATTTCCCTATGCACCAAGAAAGTTATATTTTGACACTGGCTGGACCAACAAACCCCTACATATACAGAATGGCACCAAGAAATTCTCTTTGCCTTACAAGCAGAGCACCTCCTGGTGAGTATCTCTAAATGCAATAAGAAATACCAGGAGATCTGGGCTCCTCTGCATCCTCTGCTGACCATTTAACATTCTTCAAGCCCATACCAAGGCTGGCCTAGTTGTGTCAAATTGAGCTCCGTAAATTTTAATAAATCTAGTAACAATCATTTATTTTATAGATTTACTGCATTTATCCCCAGTTTTAGGTAACATAAGCTGTATACTTTTAGAGTTTTTTCTTTTTTGTTTTCCCACCAGTGGTGAAGGGGGGGGTGGAAGGGTAATGGGGGGTGTTATGTTACTTTAATTTTTATTTTTAATTTTATTTTATTCTGTTTTACCTTTTTTCTCAGATGGTAATGTTAACTGAAATCAAAAAAATTCTGTCATTTAAGGTATGGCACTAATTTTGATCAGAAATGCTACAAAGGTGCTCTATTAATAGTTAATTTCATCTATGATTCCTATATGAAATAGTGAAATATAGGATCTAGTATGTGGGATTATTGTTTCCTAATTTCTTATGTAACGGTGTTTTGTGTATAATTTTGTATAATTTTGTTAAATTGAAAATATAATAAAGCTTGCTAAATTTAAAAAAAAGAAATTAGGCTCATGAAAGAAGCCTCAGTAAGAATTTTTGAAATGTCCAAAAAACATTTTGGGGGTGTTTTTCAGTAAACAAACTCCCAAAGCAAGAAGTATGCTGTTGGTTAACTAGGATCTGCAGCTTATCTGTTAGGTAGGAAAATGGGCAGACTAGGTGGGCCAAGTGGTCCTTATCTGCCATCAAATTCTATTTTTCTATGTTTCTAAACAGGTCCTGTTTTGTTAGATTCATGTGTTTGTTTTTTTCTCAGGCATCATTTTTACGGGATTCCAAATTTCTTTTTTGGAAAAAACAGAAACAAGATGTCTTCCATATGAAAGAAGATTTTTTGATCATAAAAAAATAATTTGGGCTCATGAAAAAAGATTCTTCTTTCACGAGCAGGAAATTCTTTCGTACCAAACATCTATCCAATAGATACTGCTGAGCATACTCAGGAATGAAATTTTAAAACCTTAGAACTGTGGAATGGATTAGTATTTTTTTTCACCAAACCAACAAAAGGCACCATTCTAAGACAAGTCCTTTCTGCCCTAAAAATTTCTGAACAAAGTTCAAAACCATCTGGCTGTAAGTGAGAGGAAAACAGCAGCCAAAAAAGTTATTATTTGCTTCCTTTTGCACTGTCCAGATCTCAGAATAAGCCTGTCTGACCAGGACAAGATCTTGCCTCCCAGACTGTGCTTGCAAATTTTCCTACAATTCCACTGAATGGGGTGAAGCTATTACAGTGCAAAGTTAGGGGGTTAACATTACACACCCTACTCAACCCTAACTATAGTGGCACTTACTGGGTCCCTATCACATATCTGTCTGTCTGTGTATCTGTATGTCTATGTATATGTCTGTCTCTCTATCTGTCTGTTTCTCTATCTCTCTCTCTCTCCATCTACTGTATGCAAATATACTAGAGGGTAGTGTGCTTGTGATCAGAAATCATTAAGTGATCTTGTCCATGTTCTTCTCTACTGTTACTATTTAGATGAGCCTGGGTGAAAATGGTTTACTGCTATAATCCAAGTTTTTCATACCACCAAGTCTCAGGTTCTCTAACATGCTATCATACACTGTGAAGGAAGACAGTTAATACAAGTTGCACGTTTTGCTTATTTACCAGTTTTATTTGCAAGCAGTTATTTTCATATTTAAATGATGGTCAACGTCATTTAAGAAATAGCACTATAATAATTGTAGTATGGCAATGTGAGTATAGGCTTTTAGTCCAATGAAATAACATGTATTGAGATATACATTAATTATTTAATCTTTGTTTTACAATGACTTACGGTAATTGTTTTGAACTTTCAATAAACTTGATTTTTCACTGGAAGGTATTGACACACCCCTCTTGTGCACCCAATACTGTTTGATGGCATCTGCAAAAGGCAGCTGCACACATATTATGAAATATGCATGAAAAAGGCATTCATTTATGAATAAAGTAGCACAAAACAGATTGCAGATTTTCAATTCTTTCAGTAATTTCTACATTTTCAAATTAAACAATTTGTGTATTCCAGAACATTTCATGATTTCCATCATGTTTGAACTAATGAAATGTGGCAAATGATCCAACAGTCACTTTTGTGGACAAAAACTGTAGACACAGAAGTAAATAAAATAAATAAATAAATAAATAAAAACTGTAGACAGAAACCATTTTTTATCCCTTCTCTGGCTCAAATATAATACAAGTAATACCCTGATAGCAATGGAAAAACAACCATGCTTACTGAACAGATACTTAATCAGATGGCTACCCAACCATAATATAAGAAATATTGTAAACCCACCTCTGTCAGATGTGCTTTGAACTTCATTCCAGAGAGTAACTCTTCCTCTTTTCAAAGTGGGTGGATCACAGTCACTTGTTAATCATCCATTCTACTGTATGATGACTTTATCAATCTGCTTATAAAAGGAAACCTTAATTTAATACATTAATCAGTGCAAACCTATAGAGGCAAAGGTTCATGTCCATGAGCTTAGCTCAGACAGACAGACCTACATACTGAACAAATGAAAAACTTGAGACAGAATTCCCCAGCTGTAACCCAGTTTGGGTGACTGCAATTTGTGCCAAGAGCCAACAGTGCCTCATTCAGCATCAGACTATCAAAGTTGTTGTAGGCTGAGTAAACTCTACCCTTGTGGCATCACTAGAGTGCCCCCTTGCTGTGCCTGCTCATCTGATCCCCTCCAGCCACAGTCATACAGTGTGACAAACCACAACCCATATGCCATTTGAAGAGAAACCACACATTTGGAACAGCCAGCAAACTAAAACTAGGCAGAAGAAAAAATGAAATAAGTTATCATAAAGCTACATCAGCTAGGTAAACATTTTGTTTGTTAGTATGTTAAAATCAAATTTCAAATCAAAATAATTTATTGTTTGACTATTATAGTCATCAGCAACACAATACATTGTATATAAATACCCAACAAATATAGCAAATTACATAAGACATTACACTTTAAAATATAGCAATATCAAATAAATAATAGCAGCAGATAAATCCTAGTTTCTCATGTTCATTTTGTAAAACTGTATTTCCTAAGACATTTAACTCCTAGGCATTTTATACAATTCATTATATTGCACATTTATCAATTTAAATTTTCTTTTTATTCACAATTGTGAAGCATTTGGCCAGTCTTTCTATAGTCCAGGTATCCGCAGTATGTATTAAGATGGTAGTCAATAATTCTAAACTAATATTAAAGTGATCATTAAGAAAAGGTTTGAGCCAATAAACCCTTTCCATTTTATACCAAGTATATTTCCACAGGACATGGTTTAAATATTCTATGCCCCCCCCAACACATGAGCCATTTTCTGAGCCCTTATATGTCTTATCTTGTCTACATTTTAGAACATTACTGGAGAATCTTTCAAATTTATAAATGTTAAACATTCTCCTTACTTTAGGATCCATTAAGATATCTGAATGTGGCTGAAGACCATAGTGTGCATTATTTGCTGCATACTATTTTGAGTATGCAGAACAGCCAATACATTGTAAATCCTTTTGAATCCAGAAATGAGATATATTTCTGGTGATATATTTATTATATCTGTGACTAATCATTGCCTTTTTGTATGTATTTAATTATAGTGTCTAACTGATATTTTTCCAAGAGGAAAAGTACATTATTGTACCACAGATCTCTCCCAATACCCCTAAAATGCCATTCTTGTTTTTCCTTTAGACATATATGTGATATTCTATTTAAATCTTGTTTTTAAAATACGCAGCCAGAATAATACTTTCCTACTCTCAGTTTTAGCAGTTGCATCTACTAGTCTTAATTCTGCTCTTAAATAAGAAGCTGGTCATCCTGGGCCTATGCCCAGGATGTTTCTTAGTATTTTATTTAATGGTATGCTTAATCTTTCACTGTTGGCAATCTCGCAAATGTCTGCCCCAAAAAGGAGCTGAGCTTCATATTTCGCATTAACTGCTTGTACCAAGGGTCTTATACTGGAATCTCCATACTTATGATTGAATTTATTTAATCCAATTACTGTTTTTTTAATGTAATCATAATTTTGGAATAATGGTCATTCCATTTAGAATTTGTACTTATTTCAATACCCAAATTAGTGTATGATTTAACTACCTCCATTCTTTCTTTGTCCGTTGTCCCAACTCTCCTCTTTTGTTTATTTAATCTTTTGTTTATTTAAACTATTTTGACCAAGAAACATTATTTTGTTTTTTGTCAGATTGATCTTTAATTTTAAAGACTGTGACTTAGCAGTCTATCTGTTTCTGCAGTCCACTTTGGGATAATAACAGGAGGACAAGATAATCTGTGTATGCCAGTATGGCACACCTATTTTGTTTTATATTCAGTGAATCAGAATCTGTTGAATTAATAACTCATATTAATTCATCAATATAAAGGACAAATAGAATGGGTGCCAATATGCACCCTTGTCTCACTCCCTTATTTATCTTAATAGGTTTTGAAAGCTTACCTGATAGGCCTAATCTAATTTTAGCCAAGTTATTAGAATAGAGGCAGGAGATTATATGAATTAGGGATATATCAATTCCCTTTTTTTGATAATTCAAGCCATAATTGGTTACAATCAATAGAGTCAAAGACCGTGGAGTAATCCACAAAAAGTGCATACTGTTTTTGCTTACGTAGTTTTACATAGTTTTCAATTAAATGATGCAAAATAAACACGTTATCCAGAGTTGAAAATCTTGCTCAAAATCCAGCCTGTGTAGGAGCTAAGCCTCCTTTATTTTTTCACTTGTGGTGCTTGTACACCACTTTTTTATCCACCTCCTGGTTCACTCCTTCGGACCACTGATCAACCTCCTGGTACACTGACTCTGAGTCTGCCCCTAGAGTGCTCTTTTTCTCCCCTGTACTACCTTTGATTCCCAGCAATGCCACCTGGGTGGGGTGAGGATGGGCCTTCCTCAACCTTACTGGAGGAGAACTGGCACAGTGAGGTCTGCCCATAAGTTGGTGGATCCTGGGAGGCACTGATCGGTCTTCATCTAGGACCAAGAGAGCTTTTTTCCAGATTTCCTGTTTCCCATCCACCCATCCACCAGAGGCACCGGCGCAAGGACTAATGTCCAGAGAGTGACGTGCATATGCACATCTATCTCCCAATCACCTAACAACATCTCCCCTTCCTGACTCCACTGTATGGAGCCACCAGAGCCCTTTGAGAGCCCGTGCTTCCACTGGCTCTCTCGGGACTTTGTGTACCCCCGTTATCCCTCCCCGAGTAAGGAGATCATCCACTGGGATTCTCAATCCTCCCTCTCCCTGCCGACCCCCATCAACCTGAGTCCGTTCCCAAACCCGGGTCACCTGTGCAGCATGAGGTGTGGCATCCAGTGCCTCAACCCTCCGTGCCACCGGGCCAGCCTAAGCCTCCTTTTTGATTAATTTGTGATTCTAGTTTTTCTAACAGAGTCTTTGTAAAGATTTTTAAGTTTGTATCTAACAGGCTAATTGGTCTATACATGGCTGGGTTAGCATGATCATCTTTTTTATATAGTGGAATGATAATGCCCCCCCTCCATGAGTCTAGATAATTGTTTTCTTCTATGCACTTACTGTAGAACATTGTTAGAAAGTTGCACCATTGTCTAGAATTACTCTGAAAAACTTCTGCCAGTGCACCATCTGGGCCTGGAGTCTTATGAAGCTTTAATAAATGTATAGCTCTATATACTTCCTCTGTATTTAATGGTTATTCCAACTCCTCCATCTTGTTCTCCAAAATTAGGATTAACAATTCCTCCTAAGTCAAAAAATATTTTCTCAAAATAGTCTATCCACACTGCTTCAGTAATATATACCACCATCAAATCACTATAGTTGCAAGTTCCTTTTACAACTAGCTGCCAAAATTCCTTATTGTCTTTTTTGTTACTGCATTTAGCATTTTCTCCCACTGTTTTTGAAGTATATTCTCTTTTTACTTTTATTAGCACTTTATATGCTTTTCATTTGGCTCATATTTATCTCAGTAAGTTTTTATCATTCTCTAGACCTTTACAAAGTTTATATAATTTTCTTATACTGTACCTTTTTTACAGGATCTACATTCTCTATCAAACCAAGTGTCTCTGTTTTGGTAGTTTTGGGTCTGAACAAAAGTAATTTCAAGCTTTTCCTTAATTTTCTCTAACAGCTGGGTAATATTTCTACTTACGTTACAAAGTGTATAATCCTGAAGTTGCTTATAATCTTTTGCTACTATTGAGTTGGCCAATATTTCTGTAATATCTATTTCAATTTTCCCATTCCATTTCAATCTCTTCTTAGCTATAATTTCTATGCTCCCATTAGTCTTCTGGTAGTTTCTCAATATATTCCCAAACCCACTTAATATGATAGGGAAATGATCACTCCCTGCCCTTTCAAGTATCCCAATCTCTTCCAAACGCGGATTGGCCCTGACCAAAAGATCAGGTCAATCAGTGAGGATCCTTTAGTTGAAATATAAGTGTATGCCCCACCTTCATCACCTATCAATCTTCCATTTAAAGGGAACAAATTAAATTCCCTTAATACTTTAATCAATTCCTGGCCTAAATCATTAGTTTTGACATCTTTTGTTTTGTCTTGATATTACCATTTCTTTAATTCCTACTGTAAAGAAAAAGGAAATATCAATAAACCCATTGTCGGTCCCAAGTCTCACATTAAAATCCCCCAAACATTAAAATTTTCTGCTCAGAGTACTTTAAAATTAGTTGCTCAACAACATTTTTTTTTAATTCCAACCACACATCTGAGTTAAAGTACTTGGAATTTTTTGGTGGAATATATCCATTTATAAGCAGGTTATAGCTATCTAATATTGAAATTAGTACCACCACACAGAAAGGTAAAATCTGAATACACTCAGTTTTGCAAAATGTATCTACTTTTACAAAGCTAATGATCCCACTAGAGCATCTTCCTGGATTGTGAGATTTGATACCTAGAGTACTGAAAGCTTCAAAGCCATTTAATTTTACATTTTCTATGTTTTCGTGCCAAGTTTCTTGAAAACACAAGATGTCAAAATGCGTAATAAACTTCAACCACTCGTCATCCTGTAATTTATTAATCAATCCTGCAATATTCCAACTCAGAAGTAGGAGTTCATTCATGTCTACATCCGGGATTGAATCCAGCTCTTTGCCTTCTATCTGAATATCTGCTAATTCTTGATTTTGTTGAAGTATATTTAACCATCAGTCCTGACAGTGATCCATTTGAGTTCCATCTTTCAAAATCTTGCTAGATTTCCCTTGATCTACCTCTAATAGGGGGGAGCTTGAGCCAAGCACCTTCAATCAAATTAAGTCCTAAAAGGTCTAAAAATCCTGCTTTCTGTAGAATCCTGCCTGCAATGTTCCTATTTTTAACTATTATATTAATTTGACTATAAGTCCTCATTTTTTGTACTGATTTTTTCCCTTCTTTTACTAACTCTATTTTAAGACAGTTCCTAATCAAATTACAAAGTGTACCTGTTAGCTTGTAGTTTTCTTTCCTTATTACCTCTAAACCAAACAGACTCAAGCTAACTGGCTGCTCCTGGGTTGAGTCAGCTGTTGTCAATTTATTAAATAAGTGACTTTTAGGGAACATAATTGCAAACTCATTATTTCCATTTTTTATTCCATTTATCCCATTCATCCATATCTAATTTGCATACCTTGGCAAAGAAAGAATATATCTACCATAGTTGCTGCTATGAGCGGAATCATTTTAATTCTATTTCATTTGGATCTAAGTCCAGATCAAAATGTAACTGTATCTTTTCTAACATCAAACTTTCAGCTGTTCCTTGTGAGACCTGATTACCCCAAGAGACAGGTTCTAATAATCTAATCAAAGGAAAAATAGCATTGTCTCTATTCTCCTTTTCTACATTTACATGGTCAAACTGATCAATGATACTTTCATTATTGCCTCTAGAAGGATATTTGGCAGTGTTTCCTTTTCTACTGGAGCCTTGTTTTTACTATCCAAGCTCTCTATCCTTCCCATGTCTCTCCCCTTAATGGTTCCTAACTGATGATTAAGTTGTGCTATTTCTGTTTCTAATTGATTGAGACAAGTTAGGATTGAAGGAAAAGTGTTTTTTTCCAAATCTTCTTCTATTAGAGTTTCTTTAATATATTCTTTCCCAGTATGTGTCTCAAAAGATACTGTTTCTTGTGCTGTTTTTTAGTAGTTTCATTACCTTTATTATCTGACTGTTTTCCTATTAAGAACATGTTCTCTTTGTTAATCCCTTCGTTTGTCTTTGTCTTATCTTGTTGTCTCTTTTTCCCCTTTTTTCCTTTCTTCCTATTCTGTCTAGTCTGCTTAGTCTGCCTATTCTGTTTATTTACCTTCAGCAATTTCCCTTTTTTCTTTACTGTTTCTGCATGGTCATTCACATTTTCAGAGAACAACACTGAGCTGAAATCTGGTCTTATTAAATTTAATTCTTTCTTTTCCTCCATGACTTGCAATTCTTCCTGCAGTTCTTGATGCATTAATTGACCTGAACCACTATTCTCTTTCTGGCTAGCTAAACTGTCTATTACTTGATCTATGTTCTCCCTGTTGACAGCCACATCAACTCTGATAGACTCCATAATATCCTTATGTATAATTAACTGCTCCAGTAATAATATGTTTGCTGAGTGTTGATTCCTTAATGAGTTAACCAGGTCTCTGCTCAATAAACAAGATTGGTATCAACTGTTTAAACCACCATGGGTAATATTTTTACTATCTTTACTACCATCATCATATAATCTCTGATTGTGACAGCAACAATAACAATTTTTCCCTTAATTGGATGTTCTTATTTGTGCTTCACATGACTGTAATCCTAAAATAATATTTTTTAAGTCCTCTGTTATCTCAAGTAGGGCATTTCTTTCCTTATGAGTGCTCTGCGACTCACCCCAAACCTTGGAAGAAGTCTGAGTATCTTGTTGAATCTGCCTGATCTGTGAATCAGAACCAGTAGGTGAAAAGGTCAAAATAGAATCCTGTGAGCCAGACATCTCTAATTTCCTTGAAGGGATCGAGGGAATCGAGGGAGTCGAGTTTTGGTCTTTATCACTCTCATAAAAAATTGATTCACTTAAAAAGGACTCACTTACTATGGAAACCATAGGTACAGAATCCACTAGCACTTGTTCTGCCTGAATCATACATTCTGGATTAGCAATAGTAGGTAACTCACATATGTTCAATTTAGGTGTAGATGTTTTATTAACAAACTCTTTATTTCTTATTAAATGATCTGTGATTTTTCTTCTTATATCCTATTTTAGCATCTGCACCCTCATTGTGATTCTCCACTAAAAGTGGTGAGAGGTTAGGATGTTTCAACCTCTGCAATCTTGTATTTACCATCTTTTATCAAACAATATCAAACAATACCACTATCTAAGAGAGCAGAGCCACGACTGCTCTATAGAAAATATGAGAGGTCTCCAGCTAGGTTCTAAGTATAAGCTGAATAACAAGGGATATTTCATCAGAGGAATTAGAACTAATTCTATCAAAACAATACAAAGAAATAGCCCCTTATGGGGCATAAGGCCCAGGTCCTTATAATAAGAAGTGCTTAATTATGTTACAGTACATATATGGAGTCTAAATTTCAGGACCCCTTCTCTTTAAAATCTTAAAGTTCACCAAAATTCAGCAAGATCGACAGATGCTTCTATTGGCCACCGTCCAGCTTCCTTCTATCTCCTTATGGCTCTTTTAGGCTCTTTGTTCTTCAATTTCAGTTCTTTGTCACTGAAGTTTCAGAATTCTTGTAGCCATCCCCCAAAAAAACTAAGTTTGGAATACACAGTATCTCTCCACACAAAAAAAGATGGTATAATGCCAAAGTACACATGATTCTCAATCCAAAGTCCACTACATGTTTATTCTTCCCTGAGGACCTTTGTAGGAACGCCTCTAAAATAAATACCCAAATTTAAAAAAAATCAATTCCTGATACAAGATTAGCACTAAAATCAATGTAACAAATACTATAGAAGTAAAGAATACTTTGCTTAACCAAGACCTAAAAGTCTACATTTAAACTAGTGTCCATAACAATTTAGAGTAAAATGTCAATGGAAAACTTACTTTATAGCAGACAGTTTATGAAACATTATTGGAAATACTGGTGGTGGACAGCAAATTGAGCTGCTTGGTCTGCTGAGATGCTGAGATAGAATTAGCACATCGACTATCACAGAAAAAGTGAGGCAATACAGATGCAACTCGTAGACCTATTCCCCGATTCACACAAGCATGTCCGGCCACCAGAGAGCCAGGTTCTGATCTGATTCTCTCCATGCTAGCCCTATTCCCTTCAAGTGGTGCTCACATGGGAGATAAAATCCAATCAGCAAGCCAGACTATTACTCTGGCATGAAACTTAAAATGAATACAGGATACAAAATTAAGTTTAAAATAAGTTTAAATACACATCTAACATCTAACTAGTTGACAAAATATATATTAGTCTGCAGCTCAGAGTCAGTAAAAATGAAAAAAGAGTACACATGGAATCAATCAAGGAATGCAAAAAGGTGTTGTCAAGAGGGGGTAATTCCAAAACACTCTTTTCCTTGACTTTCAAAAATCCAGTTGTCTCAATTCAAGCAACAAATCTGGAAAAACTTCCCTTCATATCCCAGAAGCGAGAGCATTTGATTCCAGTTTCAGCTCCGCACTCCAGTCCTGCTGACAGACTCTCTCCCTGATTCTGACCTTCCTGAAGGGCCACCCTGAGTCCCGTAATCCATCCAACTCTGGTACTGCCGGCTCCACCGGCCCGAGCTTCTTCCTGCAGGAAGCAGAGAACACCAGGGAGCAAAAAACACCAGACCAAGGAGATACAAGAAAGTCCGGTAAGGCTATCTAATATTCAAAAACCAGTGGCATACCTTTACAAGGAAAGGGAAAAGCTTTTAGATAGCCCTGCTATCGTGGCACTCCTTAGCTCACACAGTATGCAGCCTCCACAGTCAACTGTCATCCCGACCCTTTACACTTTCCCTGATCGTATGTTAAAATCATAGATTTCAGATGTATTTATATTCTGTATCCTAATCTCCCAACTAGATTTATCTAAATTGCCATCAATTCTCCAATAGAGTTTCAGAGCAGGAAAATGTTGTTCATGCACCACAATTCTATAACAGTTCCACCACCTCTACCATCTTTCTCCATTGACTACTACAGGAAAGTTGTACCACGTAGAAAAGACAGTTCCACCACCAGGAAATCTTAATGTGAGAGTTACCCCACCTACACATTTCCAGTTTAACAACTGTGCACCAAGACACCCCTCCCCACATCTATCTCTCTCTCCAGAACCCCTCCACTGGTCATGTAGGCCAAGGGATTTACATTGCCCAGAAACAGAGAATAGTGATAGACACAGAACTGTTATACTGAGTTATTTTTCTTGAGCATAAAAGCCTTGTCGCTGTAATGCCATAGCAAGGCCCTCAGGAAACACATTACTATACTACAGAGGGATCCTAACTGGGTTTGGGTGTATGAGCAAACTGCATCTGACAGAACTCTTCAGTGCAGTGGCTGCATTTGGGCTGGTCCTTTGGAATGCACTTCTTGCATGCAGGTTTGCTACCCCCAGGAAATTGTGATGTGGGGGGATTTAAAAAGCTCGTGGAACCAACATAACAGACAGGAAAATGTTACAAATATCAGGAAGTAGTCAGCTGTAACTTTATATTTCTGAAGTATTTTTCTTTTTACTTGTGCTCATTAGAAAGTTTTCTATGTGATAGTATGCTGTGGAATAGCACTCACTCTCACTACATCATCAGCACTGTCACTTCACTGACAGTGACATCACATGTAATTGTCCTGGCAACCACTGAGTGGCTCTTCTTGAGCAGCTGCAAAGAAATAGTCAGTAGGATCATAATGCTGATGATGTAATGTGAGAAATATAATTAGAAATGACAGCTACCAGGCAGGCTGGTGATCCACATTTGAAACCTACTAACATCAGATAAAAAAAATCTTCTAATTAGCCAAAGGGAAAATAAAAAATGTACCTTAGATATAAACAATATAGTTGACTGCATTTAACAACTGATATTAGTTTTAGGCAGTACACTAGCTCTTTAAGGGATAAAGACTCTACCTGTAGCATAACAGTTCCATGGATCACTGCCTTCAGAATCATCAAAGAAAGAGAAATTTCTTAAGTTGGCCTCATAAAAATCTAATTCAAAGTTTCAGATGTTTTATCAGGTATTAGTTTCAAGGTTTGTTTGTTAATTTACAAGGCCCTGCTCAGTCTGGGCTCAAGTTATCTGAAAGATCGCCTGGTCCATTATGCTGCCAATTCCTTTCTCCAGTCCACAGAGGAGAGTCTCCTCTGTACTCTTAGGTTCCAGTTGAAATCTTTGTGGAATCGTGCATTTGAGATTGCAGCCCTGCTTTTGTGGAATGCCCTTCTCCCAGAGGTTTGAGGAGCTGCCTCACTGGACACTTTTAAACAAAAACTCAATCTCTCTGTTTATGAGTTGCTATGGGTCTGCTGAAGTTTATCATTGTATTGATTCAAGCTGATATTTTTATTGTTTTTTTTTTGTCTGTAAAGTTCCCAGACCCCCTGGAAATGGGCTCCATAAAAGTAAAATATAGCACATTATAATGGTGCCTGAAACTGAGCAATTCAGTTTTGAGTGACTCAATTCCAGTGCCTATGATGTGAGCTACCCTGAAAGGTTAGCAAGGCATGGTCATAGCACTAAGGGATGGGTAAAAAAGTGAGATTATGAGAGGGCAAAGGATCAGAAGAGGAGGGTTCAGAAAGGAGAAGGTATGTGGGTGTGGTGTGGCAGGCTGCTGCTGAGCCGCTATTCTGGTGTGGTGGCGAGGGTGGTGAGCTGCAGTGAGAGAGGTTTGGGGCTGGGTAAGGCTTTTATTTTATTTTTTTGACTGTGCGTGGCACTTAATTTTTTTCACTCTGTAGGAGTTTTTCCTCCTTCTCCCTGACTTGCACCCCCCCAGAGTTGAGAATCATAATTTAGGGGCTTGCGAGGGGCACAGCCCCCCATGGAGGGGTGCAGCATAGATACATTGATCTTCTGTTGCTGTTGTCGGGTTCACTGGGGAGTGTATATCACCGTTTTCATTTTCAGTGATATGCACTCGCTGTTATGACATGGAACAAAAATAAAATTACCTTGCCATGCCTTGCCATCTCTGCTCTCAAAGGTTCTGTCTAACAATGAGTTTCAGGCATTTTCATCACCCACTTTTTCTGGATATGCATCTATTAGTTCCCCTACCCAGCTATCATCCAGAAAGGGGAATCACAGCACTTCTATATTCACTTGTGACAGTGGCTGTACTAGAGGCTCAGTACTTTGGTCCATAGGACTATGATCAAGGCCCCTACAATTCTGTGGATGCAGAATTTTGTGCAGAACTTGCAATGTACCACAGAACTTCTGCAGTGCCAGAGAATTCACTGTTCTTGGTGATTTTTTAATAATATTTCTGTTTATCCATAGAATCTGGTTCCCTTCCCCTCTTTTTATATCCAAAATCCTTCTATGCTCTGAATGTGATATTATCATTGCTATAATATCATAAATTAGCAAATGAAATGGCTGCATTCTACAACAGAAATGAACAGTCACTTACCTACCACAGCTCCCACTGCCAGATACGGTGGCACAGCACATCAGGCATGATGATATTTGCTCAACCTGCACTACAGCCTAATACAATTTTCAGTCTTGTGTTATTGCACTAGGGCTAACTTAAACAAAACCTTGGCAATAGCATAGACCTGTTAAGTCCATACCTCACTTTGTGCACACTTATTTGTGCCTTTAAGGTATAGAGATGCCATCTGAAATGAATAACTGGTCAAATGAATGTACCTGTCAGTTTTAAGAAAAATAAAGTAATTATGCCCAGAAAAGAGGAATATAATAATGTGTAGACCTGCTGATAGAACAGACCTGTTAAAGAAATAATTCCACTGTACACATTTTTGCCAGGGCTATTGATTACATCTTGTCACTGGTTGATAGTCACCCAAAAGTTATGGAGAAATGTGTTCAGGGCCAGCTGTTGGGCCAGAGGGTAGCATGTTGTGTTTCTATGCCGGCAACTCAGGTTCAGAGATTAGCTCTGGAAGCTGGCTGGACAGCACAAGGATTGAGGGAACACATTACTGCTCTGAGCCTGGGAAGGTATGGTGCAGTGTTCTGTCACACAGTGGACACATTGTGATAGGCTGGAGAGCTCTATCTTACAATTGGTTCACATGCATGTCATGGCCTGATGGTGTTATATAATGTGTCAGGGGAAGCTGGTTGGCATAAAAAATGAGTTTTGCAATAATGCCTCCATTCTCTTTATTCCATTTCCAATGGGACTTGTATGAATAAGGAAGCAATTTCATGGACATTTAAAAAAAATACATATATGTGTGTGTGTGTATTTATACACACACACACACACATATTGGTATGCATGTTACAGATTGCATATAAATATATAAGTGATACACAGTGGGGACCTCATGAGTGGTGTAGAAAGCACATATAAATATATGTGATACACGGTGGAGACCTCATTAATGGTATAGATACCATGCATATAGAAATACTTTATTTATTAAATAAGGTCCCCTCTACACATTTCATTTATGCAATAGGCTGAGATATTTGTTTTGCTTTTTTAGGCATAAAATAATTTCTCTAAGTCTGTTATTTTTTGAACTAGTGTTACTGTGCCTTCTTCCATCCTGATTGCTATACCCACTGCCATGAAAGTGAAGATAGGATGACAACCTGACTCTGTGATATGGTAGTTTGTTAGTGCCGCAGAACCTCCGCTGAAATTACAAACCACCACCGGAGAAATTCTGTGGCAAATGGTAGTCTTGCCGCAGAACTTGGTCCCACTGTGCCACAGAAAAGTAGAGGCCTTGACTATGATGCCCTATATCCATCCCATTGTCACTGGGGCTGACTCCTTTTACCTCCTACTCTTGGCTTTTTCCCCTAAGAAACCCATGATGCTCACTCTCAGACTCTGTCTTGCACATAATGGAGTCTCTTCAAGGACCCCATCTCAGGCCTGAAACACTGGAAATCATTTTGGGGTGACCTTATCTCCCAGGGTCCTCCTACTGGACTCCTACAGTCCTCAGCCCACTGCTATAGAACCTCCACCTCTCTAAATAGAACCTACAGTAGGTTGTCCTTTATATACTCCAAGGCTTTTCCCACCTAGTTCACTGTTCCCCAAACTGACTTTAACCCTTATTGGATGGACTGTATCCAGCCACTGAGCTCTGGAGGCTCTTGAAAATTTGTAATAGCAGCCCTCTCTCGACTTAAAGTAAAGGGTTGTTACAAAATGCTCATTATGAATGTAACCTTTTCATGTGCACTAATCTCAGGTCACAGATGCACGTGAGCATTACCCTCAACCTGTCAGCATTAAAATGCAAATAAAATGTGTAATACTGTCTGTGACACAACAGGTGTCCTGATTCTATGGGCATTTGATAATCTCAAGTTTAAACTACATTATTAAGGTTTTAGAAACCTTGAAATTGCTGGCAGAAAAAAAGAACAAGGTCCATGTAGTCTGCACTGTTTTCTTACCTGATCCCTCTTGACCTGTTGTCCTACAGAGTTATTTAACTATGATTTCTACCCCTTCTTTTCCTCAGGAGCACTCTGTTTGCTATGTACAGTACCTCTTAATGCCTCCTTCTGGCACTACCTCCCCTTTGTATCTGTTCCACTGAACCCTAAAAAAAAGCTCTCCCCAACCACTTCTGCAGGGAATTTGTTCAACAGTTCCCCACCCTCTCAGTGAAGAACTTACTTACTTCCCTTTTAAATCTCCCACCAGCAAGTCTTTACTTATGCATTCTCATCACTGTCCTGTTCCTGTTGAACAGGTCATCACTGCTCACTTTGTTCATCCCTCTAAGTAACTTGAATGTTTCTACCATGTTACCCCTCTCCCTTCTGGCCTCCATGGACATATTTATGTCCACCAGACATTCCTCATTGAGTTGCCCTGTTTGCCCTGTATTATCTTGATGATCCTGTCCAAATTTCACCTAGGTTGCCTGTTATATACTCAAAGTCTCCAGCCTCTCCCTGTCCTTCAAGTGCAGGCTCCAGAACTGGGAACAGCACTGCAGGTGGGGCCTTACTGAGAATCTGTACAAGGGCAATATCACCTCCCTCCTTCTATGACAGAATCATCTCCCTATGCATCTCAGCATTCTTTTTGCCTAACTGTGGGCTTTTTTCATCTTGGTGACTCTGCTTTAAATTTCACCTAGGTTGCCCTATACTCACAGTCTCCAGCCTCTCCCTCTCCTTCTTAAAGTGCAGGCTGCATCTTCAGATTCTCTGTTGTCACTGGGACTGCTGCAGAAAGAACTGGTGGAAGTGGACGGCTTCTACCATAAAGTCCAGCCCTCCCCCAACAGTGCTCACCAACCAGCCACACCAGCCCTCCGGTGACCCAGCACCAGCCACCACTTGAAAGCATCCCCAACCAATGTGGAGGCTTGGCTCTCCTGAACTAGCCAAATGAATGCCTCTGTGGCAGTAGCTCAAAAATACAACAATTTTAAAATAAAAAACCTGCAGTTCTCCTGCAGTACTTCTGATTCTCTGCTGCCAACACAAGCCCACCACCAAAAAACCTTGGGGGATGTGGAGAGCTTCTGCAGTGAATTCCAGCACTCTTCTCGATTGCACTAGCCATGCCAGGCCTCTGGCAACCTAGCACCAGCCTGACTCTTGAAGCCTACCCAACCAATCTGGAGGCTAAGCTACTCTGAACTAGCCAGTCGGATGCCTTTGTGGTAGTGGCTCAAAAGCAGTAACTTTGTAACAACTGTAAATAAGCTAAACTCATCCTAAATTCCAACTTCTATGTCTATGTCACAGATGAATACAGTGATGAGTACCAGTCCAAGAACCGACCTCTGCAGCACCTCCCTTGTCACCTTTCTGGCCATGAAGTAACTCACTTTATCACCACCAAGTAAGTCATGTCACCTAACCAGTTCCCTGGCCACTGAAATAATCCATACCCCATTCTCAGCCTTTTTAGCTTTTTCCACCAGTCTCCAGTGGGACTAAATTGAGGGCATGGCTAAAGTCCAAGTATAGGGAATTCAAAACCTGGTGACAGTCAACCACCAGGGTTGCCAAGTTAAAAAAGTCAATAAGGCATGTTTTAGCCTTACAAAATCATGCTGCCTCACATCTGGCTGACTCTTACACTAGAAATCTTGATTTAGTAGTTGCCGTATTGGTCCTTGCAAGAATAGATCCAGAAGCAAATGATTTGATACCTTTTAATGGACCAACATAGATGTAACAACAAGAACAAAGTGCTCTAGCTTTCGGACCAACCAGTCCTTCTTCAGAAGCTCATGGCAGTTGTTTAGAAAATACAATACTTATAACAGCTAGATAATGCAGAGAAAAACAGAAAAAAATCCCCATTGGTTTAAAATACTCATTTAAAAAAAAAAAAAAAAAAACAGAAGATGATGTCAGAGAAGTTAAACAGTACAATACTGCCCTCAGTCCGAATGAACCTTGGGTTAAGATGTGCTTGGTGCAACAAACATAAAGAATCCTACTGCACATAAATTTAATTGACATAAGATAACACTGCTGAAGCAGATAACTCCCAAATCAAGCCATGAGTGTCACAGTCAGTATAAGGATGTGATTACTGAAAGGCAACCCCACCCAACAAGACAAACTAAGATAGTTATAGGGCTCATGAAATTACAATGTATGCATTAAAGACAAGAATACCAGTAAAGTTGTCTAAAAACATCAGTGCACACTGTGTGATGTGTAAAACCTAGCTAGACATGTCACCCAGCTGTATTCTCAAGCTAAATAAAAGGCCCAAGAAATTACAAAAACCTCAGGACTATATAAATGATAATATAAATATAAATTGATAATATTAGTGTTAAACAAAAACTCTAGTAGAGGAACCTCAAGGAATTCAGACCATGCATCCTGATATGTACTGATGTCAATATATACTGAGAATGTAGCAACTACATGTACCACAAGTGTCTAGGGAATCTGAAAAAGATAAAAAGTAATTTATCTCCTCCTGCTCATACAAACAGTACAACCTAACCCACCCCACATCACAATAATGTGGGTGGGGAAGATACATAGCTTAAACGAGATGTTGTCTCTCTCTCTCCCCCCCCTTTTCTCTCTCTCTCTCTCTGTCCCCACAGACACACACACACACACACACACACACACACACACACACTCAATCTCTCTCCTAGTGAACCTATATTAACTTCAGTCACTGTAATTGTTCCCCAAAGGAATACAACTTGTAATGAAATTCTGAGTAAATTACTACAATATTAGCCTAATGTAAAAGATATGTCAGGACCCCAAGCAAATGAGATCACACATCCCAATATGTACAGAGTTACAAAATTATATATAACAGTATAAGATAACACTCCTGTATGTACACTAGCAGGCTGGGTAAACTGAATATGGTGCAATGGAATCAATCCCCCACACAGGCAAAGATAAAAGTAAGGAGAAATTTGTTGTGTGTGAAATGAAAATAGTAACACATTATACCTCCATATAGCTAAATAGAGACTTACCTCAATGTGACAGCAAGCCCCACATCTATTATATCACATACCTCACAGCACATACCCACACACATACATACACACACGCATCCACATCTCACACATGCTGAAGTCCTATAATATGTCAGCTTGAAGAAGAAAAGGTCTGTGGATGTTAATTTCTGTAGTGTCCCATAAAGCCAATATCCAAGTTCATCCCATCTGCTACCATATTGAGATGTAAAATAAGTTTAATCTCAAAAGCTCGTCTCTGTTGTGTGTTTTGAGATTTCCTTTAAGACCATTACTGACATATCTGAGACTGAGTGGTCAGGCTGGGAGAAGTGATGCCCACTGGTTTTCAGTCTTCCTTGCTGTAATAGTATGCCTGTGTGAGTTCATCCTAGTTGGAGCTGTTGGCGTGTCTCTCCTACATAACCTGTTTGTGGACATCTCTTGCACTGAATGAAATAAACAACATATCGTGACATGCATGTATAACTCCCATGCACCTGGAATTGTCTGTTTTGTGATGTAACCACACAGTCTGAGGTAGAAATTAGCCCTACAAGTCTTGCAGGGCGTTGATTGCAGGGTCGTGTGCCATGTGTGACATGGTATTCTGTTCCGTGAAAGTTTGCTCCTAATAATTAGGCTGGATAAATTTGGCGGTTGTTTAAAAGATAGTAGTGGGAGTTCCTTAAAAATACAATTAAGGGTGTCATCCTCACTAAATATTGGGTGGAGATCTTTAATAATCTTACATGAGCGTTCAAGGTCTGGATGATATGTGACTACCAAGGGTATTCTTTCTGTAGCTGTCTTTTCTTTATATTGAAGTAGTTGTTGTCTTGGTACTTGCGTTGCCCATTCTGTTATCCTGTCAATTTCCCTGGAAGAGTGTCCCTGCTCCATAAAGGTGTTTTTCAACATAGCCAAATGTGTATCTCTGTCATCCTCATTTGAACAAATACGTTGACAACAGGTGCTTGACTGTATATGACAGATTTTTTGTATGATTAGGGTGGTTACTTTTCTGTGCAGGTATCTCTGTCTGTCTGTTGGCTTCCTGTAAATACATGTATGTAAGGTTCCATCCTTATGACTGTGGTGTCCAGAAAGTTAACCTTGTGATACACCATGGTAAGCTTTATAGTAGGGTGGAGATTGTTAAGTTTGTGATGAAAATCTTTGAGTGCATCTGTGCCTTCCGTCCAGATGATAAACAAATCATCAATGTAACGGAAATAAGCCAGTGGTTTGTGGGGATACTGCCTTAAAAATCCTCCTCCAAGTCAGCCATAAAGAGGTTAGCATACTGTGGAGCCATTTTGGTGCCCATTGCTGTTCCCATAGTTTGAACATAATGTTTACCATTGAAGTTGAAGTTGTTATGTGTCAAAATGAATTCCATAAGTTCCCCACCACTCCAGGGTTGATGTTTTGGTCAGGTCCTTTCTCACGTATGTATTTAAGGCATGCTGCAATGCCATCTGTGTGTGGATATTGTGTAGAGGGATGTTTCATCCATTGTCACTAAAATGGTATCAGGTGGTAAATCCTTATAACCAGAAAGTACACGCAACAAGTGCGTAGTGTCCTGGATATAACTGTCTCTTCCATAACCAGCGGTTTCAAAATGGTCTCTACAAACCTGAGATCCCTCAGTCAAGGTACCATTACCAGAGACTATGGGTCTCCCTGGATTGCCAGGTTTATGTATTTTAGGCAGCATGAAGAATGTCCCTGGCTTTGGTTCAGCAGGAATGAGGTGAGCTAGTTTCTTTCGGACATGGTCAGGAAAAGTTTTAGTTAAGTCACATAGTTCATCTTTATATCTTGTAGTGGGGTCACTCTCCAGTTCTCTGTAGTATGTAAGATCTGTTAGCTGTCTATTAGCTTCAGTAATATAGTCTTCTCTGTTTAAAATCACCACTGCAGAACCTTTATCAGCTTTTTGATGACAATGTTGTGGTTTGATTTCAGTGTCCCTATAGCTCTCTGTTCCAGTGGAGAGAGGTTATAATGGGTTTGTTTTTGCCTAGTAAGGATCTGACCACTGACTTGTTGGCGAAACAATTAATATAATTGTCTAGTTTTTATTCGCCCACTTGAGGGGTAAAATCAGATTCCTTTTCTTATCCATTACATTATTGCTGTTTGCACTGTCTTCACTACCAGTGATTTCTTCCCTGCCATGAAAGAATTCTTTAAGTCTCAATCTACGGAAGTACTCCTCTAGTTCACCACAAAACAGTATGTTATCCAGTGGTTTTGTTGGGCAGAAAGTGAGGCCCTTTGAAAGTACATTCAGTTCTCCAGTAGTCAGTGTGTGGTTGGACAAATTAACAACTGAAAGGTGCCCATCAGTATTGTGTTGTTGTTCAGTGACTCCATTATGTGCTTCATGGTTGTTAGGAAGTATGGTATGTTGAAGGGCATCTAATTTCCTATTTTTCACAAGCATGGCTTCATTGTCAACGTATTTGTTCAAATGAGGATGACAGAGATACACATTTGGCTATGTTGAAAAACACCTTTATGGAGCAGGGACACTCTTCCAGGGAAATTGACAGGATAACAGAACGGGCAACGCAAGTACCAAGACAACAACTACTTCAATATAAAGAAAAGACAGCTACAGAAAGAATACCCTTGGTAGTCACATATCATCCAGACCTTGAACGTCTCGTGTAAGATTATTAAAGATCTCCACCCGATATTTAGTGAGGATGACACCCTTAATTGTATTTTTAAGGAACTCCCACTACTATCTTTTAAACAACACGTCAAATTTATCCAGCCTAATTATTAGGAGCAAACTTTCACGGAACAGAATACCATGTCACACAATGGCACACGACCCTGCAATCAACGCCCCTGCAAGACTTGTGGGCTAATTTCTACCTCAGACTGTGTGGTTACATCACAAAACAGACAATTCAGGTGCATGGGAGTTATACATGCATGTCACGATATGTTGTTTATTTCATTCAGTGCAAGAGATGTCCACAAACAGGTTATGTGGAGAGACACACCAACAGCTCCGCACTAGGATGAACTCACACAGGCATACTATTACAGCAAGGAAGACTGAAAACCAGTGGGGCATCACTTCTCCCAGCCTGACCACTCAGTCTCAGATATGTCAGTAATGGTCTTAAAGGAAATCTCAAAACACAACAGACACGGCTTTTGAGATTAAACTTATTTTACATCTCAATATGGTAGCAGATGGGATGAACTTGGATATTGGCTTTATGGGACAATACAGAAATTAACATCCACAGACCTTTTCTTCTTCAAGCTGACATATTATAGGACTTCAGCATGTGTGAGATGTGGATGCGTGTGTGTATGTATGTGTGGGTATGTGCTGTGGTATGTGATATAATAGATGTGGGCTTGCTGTCACATTGAGGTAAGTCTCTGTTTAGCTATATGGAGGTATAATGTGTTACTATTTTCATTTCACACACAACAAATTTCTCCTTACTTTTTATCTTTGCCTGTGTTGGGGGGGGGATTGATTCCATTGCACCATATTCAGTTTACCCAGCCTGCTAGTGTACATACAGGAGTGTTATCTTATACTGTTATATATAATTTTTGTAACTCTTTACATATTGGGATGTGTGATCTCATTTGCTTGGGGGTCCTGCACATATCTTTTACATTAGGCTAATATTGTAGTAATTTACTCAGAATTTCATTACAAGTTGTATTCCTTTGGGGAACAATTACAGTGACTGAAGTTAATATAGGTTCACTAGGAGAGAGACTGAGAGTGTGTGTGTGTGTGTGTGTGTGTGTGTGTGTGTCTGTGGGGGACAGAGAGAGAGAGAGAGAAAGGGGGGGGAGAGAGAGAGACAACATCTCGTTTAAGCTATGTATCTCCCCCACCCACATTATTGTGATGTAGGGTGGGTTAGGTTGTACTGTTTGTATGAGCAGGAGGAGATAATGCTTTTTTATCTCTTTTCAGATTCCCTAGACACTTGTGGTACATGTAGTTGCTACATTCTCAGTATATATTGACATCAGTACATATCAGGATGCATGGTCTGAATTCCTTGAGGTTCCTCTACTAGAGTTTTTTGTTTAACACTAATATTATCAATTTATTTTATATTATCATTTATATAGTCCTGAGGTTTTGTAATTTCTTGGGCCTTTTATTTAGCTTGAGAATACAGCTGGGTGACATGTCTAGCTAGGTTTACACATCACACAGTGTGCACTGATGTTTTAGACAACTTACTGGTATTCTTGTCTTTAATGCATACATTGTAATTTCATGAGCCCTATAACTGTCTTAGTTTGTCTTTTAAGCTGGGTGGGGTTGCCTTTCAGTAATCACATCCTTATACTGACTGTGACACTCATGGCTTGATTTGGGAGTTATCTGCTTCAGCAGTGTTATCTTATGTCAATTAAATTTATGTGAGTAGGATTCTTTATGTTTGTTGCACCAAGCACATCTTAACCCAAGGTTCATTCGGACTGAGGGCAGTATTGTACTGTTTAACTTCTCTGACATCATCTTCTGTTTTTTTTTTTTTTTTTTTTAAATGAGTATTTTAAACCAATGGGGATTTTTTCTGTTTTTCTCTGCATTATCTAGCTGTTATAAGTATTGTATTTTCTAAACAACTGCCATGAGCTTCTGAAGAAGGACTGGTTGGTCCAGAAGCTAGAGCACTTTTGTTCTTGTTGTTACATCTATGTTGGTCCATTAAAGGTATCAAATCATTTGCTTCTGGATCTATTCTTGCAAGGACCAATACGGCAACTACTAAATCACGATTTCAACATGGAAGATACCGGAATTCAAGTAGAATATGGCAGTTACATAACATCAAGAAGAAATTGACGACTAGACAGTGACATCTATTTTCTAACCCAGTGCAAGAGGAGAAACATTATCCCTAAAGGTCTTACTATTTGGAATCCATTAAGAAATACAAATAATTCTACTTATGCAGAACAACTTTGTCATAGGACCTCTAAGAAACTGAGAAATCACAGGATTCGCATGTCATATGCCCAAAAAGTTGTTCTTAACAAAAAGTTTGCTGAAATTGTAACCACTCTGGAAAGGGTGTCTGGGGAACCTATTCAAGACATCTTGCGAGAGATACACATTAACTACCAAAGGACCTTAAGAAAAGCCATGCTTGTGAAAATAGGAAATTAGATGCCCTTCAACATACCATACTTCCTAACAACCATGAAGCACATAATGGAGTCACTGAACAACAACACAATACTGATGGGCACCTTTCAGTTGTTAATTTGTCCAACCACACACTGACTACTGGAGAACTGAATGTCTTTCAAAGGGCCTCATTTTCTGCCCAACAAAACCACTGGATAACATACTGTTTTGTGGTGAACTAGAGGAGTACTTCCGTAGATTGAGACAAAGAATTCTTTTCATGGCAGGAAGAAATCACTGGTAGAAGACAGTGCAAACAGCAATAATGTAATGGATAAGAAAAGGAATCTGATTTTCCCCTCAAGTGGGCGTAACAAAAACTAGACAATTATATTAATTGTTTCCGCCAACAAGTCAGTGGTCAGATCCTTACCAGGCAAAACAAACCCATTATAACCTCTCTCCACTGGAACGAGAGCTATAGGGACACTGAAATCAAACCACAACATTGTCATCAAAAAAGCTGATAAAGGTTCTGCAGTGGTGATTTTAAACAGAGAAGACTATATTACTGAAGCTAATAGACAGCTAACAGATCTTACATACTACAGAGAACTGGAGAGTGACCCCACTACAAGATATAAAGATGAACTATGTGACTTAACTAAAACTTTTCCTGACCATGTCCGAAAACTAGCTCACCTCATTCCTGCTGAACCAAAGCCAGGGACATTCTACATGCTGCCTAAAATACATAAAACCTGGCAATCCAGGGAGACCCATAGTCTCTGGTAATGGTACCTTGACTGAGGGGATCTCAGGGTTTATAGAGACCATTTTGAAACCGCTGGTTATGGAAAGAGACAGTTATATCCAGGACACTACGCACTTGTTGCGTGTACTTTCTGGTTATAAGGATTTACCACCTGATACCATTTTAGTGACAATGGATGTAACATCCTCTACACTAATATTCACACACAGATGGCATTGCAGCATGCCTTAAATACATACGTGAAAGGACCTGACCAAAACATCAACCCTGGAGTGGTGGGGGAACTTATGGAATTCATTTTGACACATAACAACTTCAACTTCAATGGTAAACATTATGTTCAAACTATGGGAACAGCAATGGGCACCAAAATGGCTCCACAGTATGCTAAACTGTTTATGGCTGACTTGGAGGAGGATTTTTTAAGGCAGTATCCCCACAAACCACTGGCTTATTTCCATTACATTGATGATTTGTTTATCATCTGGACGGAAGGCACAGATGCACTCAAAGATTTTCATCACAAACTTAACAATCTCACCCTACTATAAAGCTTACCTTGAGTACTCTACCACCAAGGTTAACTTCTGACACCACAGTCATCATTAAGGATGGAACCTTACATACATGTATTTACAGGAAGCCAACAGACAGACAGAGATACCTGCACAGAAAAGTAACCACCTAATCATACAAAAATCTGTCATATACAGTCAAGCACTTCGTTGTCAACGTATTTGTTCAAATGAGGATGACAGAGATACACATTTGGCTATGTTGAAAACACCTTTATGGAGCAGGGACACTCTTCCAGGGAAATTGACAGGATAACAGAACGGGCAACGCAAGTACCAAGACAACAACTACTTCAATATAAAGAAAAGACAGCTACAGAAAGAATACCCTTGGTAGTCACATATCATCCAGACCTTGAACGTCTGCGTAAGATTATTAAAGATCTCCACCCAATATTTAGTGAGGATGACACCCTTAATTGTATTTTTAAGGAACTCCCACTACTATCTTTTAAACAACCGCCAAATTTATCCAGCCTAATTATTAGGAGCAAACTTTCACCGGAACAGAATACCATGTCACACAATGGCACACGACCCTGCAATCAACGCCCCTGCAAGACTTGTGGGCTAATTTCTACCTCAGACTGTGTGGTTACATCACAAAACAGACAATTCCAGGTGCATGGGAGTTATACATGCATGTCACGATATGTTGTTTATTTCATTCAGTGCAAGAGATGTCCACAAACAGGTTATGTAGGAGAGACACGCCAACAGCTCCACTAGGATGAACTCACACAGGCATACTATTACAGCAAGGAAGACTGAAAACCAGTGGGCATCACTTCTCCCAGCCTGACCACTCAGTCTCAGATATGTCAGTAATGGTCTTAAAAGGAAATCTCAAAACACACAACAGAGACGAGCTTTTGAGATTAAACTTATTTTTACATCTCAATATGGTAGCAGATGGGATGAACTTGGATATTGGCTTTATGGGACACTACAGAAATTAACATCCACAGACCTTTTCTTCTTCAAGCTGACATATTATAGGACTTCAGCATGTGTGAGATGTGGATCGTGTGTATGTATGTGTGTGGTATGTGCTGTGGGTATGTGATATAATAGATGTGGGGCTTGCTGTCACATTACGTTAAGTCTCTATTTAGCTATATGGAGATATAATGTGTTACTATTTTCATTTCACACACAACAAATTTCTCCTTACTTTTTATCTTTGCCTGTGTGGGGATTGATTCCATTGCACCATATTCAGTTTACCCAGCCTGCTAGTGTACATACAGGAGTGTTATCTTATACTGTTATATATAATTTTGTAACTCTGTACATATTGGGATGTGTGATCTCATTTGCTTGGGGTCCTGCACATATCTTTTTACATTAGGCTAATATTGTAGTAATTTACTCAGAATTTCATTACAAGTTGTATTCCTTTGGGGAACAATTACAGTGACTGAAGTTAATATAGGTTCACTAGAGAGAGATTGAGAGTGTGTATGTGTGTGTGTGTGTGTGTGTGTGTGTCTGTGGGGGACAGAGAGAGAGAGAGAAAGGAGGGGAGAGAGAGAGAGACAACATCTCGTTTAAGCTATGTATCTCCCCCACCCACATTATTGTGATGTGGGGTGGGTTAGATTGTACTGTTTGTATGAGCAGGAGGAGATAAATTACTTTTTTATCTCTTTTTCAGATTCCCTAGACACTTGTGGTACATGTAGTTGCTACATTCTCAGTATATATTGACATCAGTACATATCAGGATGCATGGTCTGAATTCCTTGAGGTTCCTCTAGTAGAGTTTTTTGTTTAACACTAATATTGTCAATTTATATTTATATTATCATTTATATAGTCCTGAGGTTTTGTAATTTCTTGGGCCTTTTATTTAGCTTGAGAATACAGCTGGGTGACATGTCTAGCTAGGTTTTACACATCACACAGTGTGCACTGATGTTTTTAGACAACTTTACTGGTATTCTTGTCTTTAATGCATACATTGTAATTTCATGAGCCCTATAACTATCTTAGTTTGTCTTTAAGCTGGGTGGGGTTGCCTTTCAGTAATCACATCCTTATACTGACTGTGACACTCATGGCTTGATTTGGGAGTTATCTGCTTCAGCAGTGTTATCTTATGTCAATTAAATTTATGTCAGTAGGATTCTTTATGTTTGTTGCACCAAGCACATCTTAACCCAAGGTTCATTCGGACTGAGGGCAGTATTGTACTGTTTAACTCTCTGACATCATCTTCTGTTTTTTTTTTTTAAATGAGTATTTTAAACCAATGGGATTTTTTTGTTTTCTCTGCATTATCTAGCTGTTATAAGTATTGTATTTTCTAAACAACTGCCATGAGCTTCTGAAGAAGGACTGGTTGGTCCGAAAGCTAGAGCACTTTGTTCTTGTTGTTACATCTATGTTGGTCCATTAAAAGGTATCAAATCATTTGCTTCTGGATCTATTCTTACACTAGAGGAATTCCACCATCCTCTATGATGGTTCTGAGTAGTTTCCACTATATAGGGGGTGTACTGAAATAGTGGGACTGGCAGCTGCTACAGACCTGAGAGCTCAATATTCAATAAGCAACCTTTTGCCAAGGAAAGACTCAAAACAGGTACCTGAATTCCAAAAATGTGCTTATCTTTATTAAGTAGAGATACACAGTGCTATGCAGAACAATTACACATTTCACAGAGGATTTATAGATGATTCAAGTCCAAAAAAGAAGAAGTAGAAGAAGAAGAAAAATAGAAGAAAATGGCAACATAATTTCATAAAAACCATTGGTAAGGTGCACTGTGGTTCCCTCGTGGACCACCGACCGAACTCCCTTTCTTCCTCCTTCCTTGTCTCTTAAATCACCTAGCATATTTCACATTAAAGTGAATGATACACAAGAAATGAGTCCCTAATAACTTACACAACTGAAAGAATCAGTATAACAATAGTGTAAAGTGCAAGAGTGCTCATAATCTATGTTAATATGTCCCCTGGAGACACTCTTTGCTGTATCATAGTGGTTTCATGCGGATTTGGCTTGAGCGAGAACAGCAAAGCATAGCTGAGCTGTTCTGGCTCAAGCTGAAGGCAAGTGAAGCCACTCTGTTACAGCAAAAAGTGGTGACAGGGGAACATACGGAAAGCAGGCATATTGACAGACGCTATCAGTGACCACTCCCCAATTTTCTGTATTTGGAAGAACAGTGCACCAAAGATTCCTCCCAGGATACTCACAGTACAGTATTTCTCTAATTTCTTGTCCCGCAAAGTTTAATGACTACCTAAGTAACCTGGACTGGAGCCCACTTAGGCTCCTCACAACCTTGGACAAGGCCTTGGCCTACTTCCAAGACTCCTTACTCAAAGCGGCCTCATTCTTTGCCCCCCTTAAAAAAACTTAGAACAAAGGGAGGCTGCTACAAGTGGATCTCCCCCTCAGTGAAATCTCAGATGAAAAGCAATGACAAGGCCTGGAAGAAGTTCCAGCTCTCCCTTCTCCCTGCAGATCTGGTTACTTACAAAACCCTAAGAAATAAATGTAAGCTAGCTGTCAAACTTGCAAAAAAGGAGTATGTATCCCACCTTCAACGGTCCAACCTGGGGAACCCCAAGCTTTTCTGGTCACACACCCAATGAACTGCTTAAGGGCAATTCCAAGGAGGCACTAGGTCCAATACAGGTACAATGACAGTGTGTCAGCGACTGCCACCAAATAGCCTCAGCAATCAACCACCACTTCACCAACCTTGATGATTACAAGTTAGGGCTGTCCCCATCTATGCCTTTACAGATCTCTAACATACCCCCTAGTCTGAAAAGACCCCAATTTCACCTAAGATTAGTCAAGGTGAGTGAGGTCCTTACGCTACTTAAAGCCTTCAAAAACAAAGGCTCTGGAGGCCCTGATGGAATTAGCCCAAGGTTACTCAAGGAAGGTGCCCAGTCCCTTGCCAAACCTCTGACCTGGATCATCAACAGGTCTCTACTTGAAGGTTACGTTCCGCATCAGTGGAAGGTGGCCAATGTGGTCCTCATTCACAAGGGTGGCTCGCGTGAACAAATTGGCAATTATAGGCCCATCTCCCTGCTATGTACCCTTGCTAAACTGCAAAAAAGGCTAGTGTATGGGCAACTGAGAGACTACCTTGAGCTCCACCAACTTCTAGCCCCCTCACAGCATGATTTACGGGCAAACCATGGGACAGATATGGCACTCATCAATTTCACAGTGGACGTATTCAGGGCATTGGAGGTAGGCATGTCGACGGGTGCAATCTTTATAGATCTGTCCAAGGTGTTTGACCTTGTGGACCACAACCTTCTTCTAACTAAGCTTCATGGCATAGGTCTTGATGCCCAGGCCCTAAACTGGTTCACGAGCTACCTATCAGGCTGGTCCCAGAGGGTCATTTGGAAGGGGGATCTATCTGACCCTCTTCCCATCAAGGAGGGGGATGCCTCAGGGCTCAATTCTTGGCCCCCTACTGTTCTCTCTCTTCACAAATGACTTCAGCCATCACTGCCGGGATAGCGCAGTTGTTCAATACGCTGATGATACAGTCATCTACCGGTCCATGTCTACCCTCCAGGACCTGGGCCCTCTCCTCCAAGGGGACCTAAATACACTTGAGGCCTGGCTTACATCACAGAATGGTCCTCAATGCAGCAAAAACAAAAGCCTTGCTGTTTGGCCCTAGATCCCTCGGCCAGGACAGGACCAATTCCTTACAACTAACTTCCCTTTCTGGAAAGAGTATAGACATTGTAGACAATATAAAATACCTTTGGCTAACTATCAACCAAGGTCTCACCTTTAAGTCCCACGTACACCAGGTAACTAGGTCTATCCATGGCAAACTTGGCACCTTGTACCAGCTAAACAAATAACTTATCCCAGAGGTAAGGTGAGCAATTGCGTCCAGTGTCCTCCTTCCTACATTAACGTATGCTGCCCCTGTAATTCAGGGTATGTCAAAGCATGAGGTCGACAGGCTTCAGATCCTGTACAACAAGGTGGCGAGGTTTGCAACACTGAGTCACCCAAGAAGCCACCCCTGCTTCTCGCTGGCCCAGCTTCAGTGGCCTTCCTTTGAGGCTTGTCTTCAGTATCCCCTGCTCTGCCTTGCTTACATACTGCAGCACCCAGCTGCCCCACCAGCATTACAAGAATAATCATTCCTAAGTCTAACCCTTGTATACTCAGGACCTCCTGTCAGTCCCTACTAGCAATGCTCAGAGTCTAGACTAACATGGGAGGCAAATCCTTCACTCACACTGCCCCTAAGCTGTGGAACACTCTCCCACCTTTAGTACAGGAAGCCCCATTGCTGTTAAACTTTCCCAAAAGGCTCAAGTCCCATCTGCTTGGGGCAAGCTCGAGCCATTGTCAGGGTATTGGATAGTCACCCCCGGCCCACATCCTACACCAATCCCTCTCCTTTTATCACCCAAAATGACTCCAAAAGCATGACTCAACTCCCTCAACTGTTGCACTTAGGTTCAATATATTAAAATATTGCCTTTATTTAACCTTGAATGTCATGCCTGCTTTCTCTGCACCCTGTACTACCTGACTGTATTGTACTGTTTCTGTCTCCTGGGTCGCCCCTGAAAAAGGGACCTTTGGGGCTCAGTGGGCCTACCCGGTCATCAAAATTCAATAAATAAATAAATAAGTAAATAAATATTAGTATATTATTGATCAAGCATGACTGAGAGCGATCAATAATATAAATATTTTTTTTAAATGTTCCCTCAGCATGCCTGTTTTGAGGGCACCTATGCATGAGACGCTCTTCACAAAATAAGAGTGTCTCATGTGTGGAGGAAAGGAGTGCTCTGATTGGTCGGGAGTGCTCCCTTGATCTATAATAAGTATTAGACAAAGCATATTGAAAAACTAAAAATTAAAATGATTGGGGGAAAAAAAACAAGCATTTGTCAATGCTGAATGTTGATTGCTTATATGTGCTGTTTGGGTATTTGGAAGTGAAAGTACCATGCCTACGAACTGGCATGTGCCCCCCCCAAGACATCCACTGTGTCTTTTTGTTCAGTATTCACAGAAGAGGGGTAGGGGAAAGGGCCACAGCAGTACAGCAGTTGCAAAGGCGTGAAGAGTGGACAATAGTCCATTCACAGGCAGAAGAATCCTGCAGAAGGTGAGTAAATTGAAGGTGGACAGAGTGATGGGACCAGATGGTATACACCCAAGGATATAAAACAAACTGTGAAGGGAAATAGCAGTACCTCTGGCAGCCATGTTCACTGAGTCATTCAACATAGGGGTGGTACCAGAGAATTGGAGGAGGGCACATGTGGTCCCTCTATACAAATCCATCAGTACGGAGAAGGCAGGGAGCTATAGGCCAGTCAGCCTCATTTCAGTAGTGGGGAAGATCATGGAGACATTGGTTAAAGAAAGGATAGTGGGGCATCTAGAAGCCATCAGAGGCCAGGACCATAGGCAACATGGATTCACAGTGGGGAGGTGATGTCAGACAAATCTGGTTGATCTCTTTGACTGGGTGACAAAGGAAGTAAATCAGGGTGGGGCAGTGGACAATGCTTACCTTGATGCAAGCAAAGCCTTTGACACCGTCCCACATAGGAGGCTGATAAACTAACTGAGTGGGTTGGGCATGGAGGACAGGGTGGCAAACTTGGTTAGAAACTGGGTAACAGACAGGAGGCAGAGAGTTGTGGTAAATGGAGTGCAGTCTGGGGAGAGGGGGTGACCACTAGGGTGCCGCAGGGAATGGTCCTGGGGCCAGTCCTGTTCAATGTCTTCATTAGTGACATTGCAGAAGGGCTGAAAGGAAAGGTCTGCATGTTTGCAGATGACACCAAGATATGTAACACAGTGGATACCCCAGAGGGAGTGGAGAAAATAAGGAGGGACTTGGGGAAGCTTGACAAATGGTCTAAGTACTGGCAACTGAAGTTCAATTCAAAAAAGTGCAAAAGTATGCACCTGGGACACACAAACCCTGGGGAAAGATACAGGATGGGGAGGATTGCTGACAATCACAAAGAAGCAAAGGGACCTCAGGGTTCTTATTTCAGAGGACCTGAAAATGTCAAAGTGGTAAGGCAGCTGGGAGATCCAGTGACATGCTGGGGTGCATAGGCAGGGATATCACCAACATAAGGAGGGAGGTAGTGATGCCATTATATACAAGCTCTGGCAGAGCCACTATGACTGTAAATGCATTAACTAGATAAGGGTGTTTCATGGGCTTAGACATAAACAGTTATTTATTTATTTAAAAAATATCAGATTTACAAGCTTTTGAGTCAGAGACTCATTTACAAAGGCACCTCATCAAAACTAATACAAAGACAGCACAGTTAACAAGTCAAAAACAATGACTCGGAGAGCAGACAGTTATAACAATCATTCACTGGAGATACATGGGTAGCAGTAGATAAACAGATTACATAGTTTAGGCACAAAGATAAACAGATTACATAGTTTAGGCACACAGGCACCACATCAAGAAGACCAAAGCAGTTCAAACAACATACAATAGCTAAAGCAAATAGACATAAGGAGTCAAAGAGAAGCCCAGAGTGTTCACATGAAGGCTGTTACATATACACTAACTGAATCAAAGTACAGTACATTGAGAAAGGGCATATTTAAGCAATAAGGCACAGCAGGGTGTGTGTTATCATGTAATAATGTCACTCCTGGGGTGGGCTGAAGCATGAGGCAAAGCCAAGTACTTCCACCACCCCAGGAGTGACATTATTACAAGATGACACACACTCTGGAGTGCCTTATTGCAATTATACAATGGCTTGTTGTTATATAGAGAGGCCCAGATATTCAAAAGGGTTGAGCATGGCACAACAGTGTTGCACCATGCACAACCCACTGATGCGCCCTGGTGTCAAATTTAAAAGGGAAAAGTGCACCTGCACAAATCCCGATGCACCGGGGCGCATCAGTAATGTATGCAGGCACAGGTGGGGAGGCATGCCCATGCATAAACTGCACAGCCCGATATTCAGCCCAGGCCATGCAGAGTTATGCAGGCATGACCCCTTCCTGCGCCTGCACAAAGTTGAGCCGAAAAAGAGAGGAACAAGTCGAGGGCCACCCACAGGTGAGCTGCCGCATTGCAGGGCACAACACAGCAGCTGCCACCTGTGGGTGGCCCTCCACTTGTTCCTGCCGCACTTGGCGGCGCCCCCCCATGCCCTGATCAGCGGGCAGAAGTGTCACCCCCCCGAGTAGCCCAATCGCGGGCATAACAGTATTCCTCCCCAGTAGCCCGATCCGCGGGCATAACAGTATTCTTCCCCTGAGTAGCCTGATTGTGGGCATAACAGTATTCTCCCCAGTAGCCCAATCGTGGACAGAACAGTATTCCCCCACCCCCCAGTAGCCCAATTGCGGGCAGAACAGTGTACCTCCCACCCCCTGAGTAGCCCGATCGTGGGCATCAGACCTCCCTCAAAGTCCAATATCCCTGGTGGTCCAGTAGACGCAAAGCAGCGCCTGATCGTGGGTGGCATTCTCACCCCCACATTCAAAATCCCTGGTGATCTAGTGGTCCCCACCCCACCGCCCATGGAGACCCACCACCCGCTCCCCGTCAGCTGCCAGGTGGCAGCACACCCACCAGCTGCCGCCCACCACCGCTGACTGACAGCTCAGTAGGGCTGCCGCCCATTGGTTCAGAGCATGAGCCAATGGGCGTGCAAGCCACTCTCATCAGTCAGTCAGATATGTGAATGAAGAATGAAGATCGGCTACTCGGGGATACTCTTTTGCCCTCCGATTGGGCTACTCGGGGAATACTGTTATGCCCATGATCGGGTTACTGGGGGGGAGAATACTGTTATGCCCATGATCGGGCTGCAAGGGGCATCGGTCCCCAACGGCTGCTGCCTGGCAGGGTGCCAGGCGCAAGTCGTCGGGGATCGGCACACCTGCATGCTAATGGCATGCAAATGGGGCCATAATAAGATGCAAATGGACCCCACTGCACCTTGCATAAATTATGGCCCCATTTGCATGTCACCCTTTCAATATCGCAGGTGCTGTGCATGGCGCAATGGAACTTACGCCACCGCATCTCAATGCTCCACTCTCACCACTTGTGCTGGTGCAGTTCCACTGCACCATGCACAGTGGGTGTGACCAGGGGGCAATATTCAAAGATGTTGCGCTATAGTGCAACTCCATTGAATATCGCCCTGGCCACACCCCTGCGCAACTATTTTGAGCAGCGCAGGGGCTTGCGCCACAAAATGGCGCAGTTTAAATATCTGGGCCAGAATAAAAAATACATTTTAAAGGATGTTTTTGTTAGCAGCCAGTTTCTTACATTTTTCCTTGCCATTGTATAATTAAAAATAATGCCACCTTCTGTATTACAGTTACCTATATGTTTTGCATTTTATTCTATGCACTGGTATAGCAATCAATTCAACAGAACTAGGCCATCATATACATGACGGTGCTGTTCCCTAACAAAACACTGCTGAGACAACTGTATGTTGTGACAAGGTGGAAGATAAACACAATGTTGAGACAAGTTTTTGAAGACATTTAATGTGTTTAATTGTATTTTTTAGAGACTGATATACAGCTCACACACAAAATTCATATAATATCAAAGTGCATATGCCCAAATGCCAGTGTAAATTCAACACATTTTATTGCAAGCTGTTCTCTTGAAGGAAGATATTACTACGTAAGGTCTAAAAATGGGCATCAGGTAAATGTAAACTGGGATAGGTATGTTATTGAGGGTATTGCATGGTTTATCTTTTATTGCTGCTCCACCGGATCAGCAATATTTGCACAAGCTGTGCCCAGTCCAGATTTTACAGCTCTGGCCTGGGTCTGCTGATCTGGGTTTTACCCATACCCCACTGCATGTGGCTTAATGATATACTGTACAGATGGCTACAAAGTCTAACCCATTGAAGGTTGAAGTTTCAGAATACCATTATGCTAAAAATATCAAGACTCACTCCCTCCCTCACCCCCCAGTCACAATTAATCCTCTACCAAAGTCATGCTTAAATACTGGTGCCTCTACATCCACACCACTAAGCTTTTAATGCCAACATCAGGGTTTTATTTAACTCTAAAAATTGATTAGCATTTTGCTCATAAAAGTGCTAAAACATTGTGAAAATGAATAGCTCTTGCCTCACTGTGTTTAACATACACAGCACTTCTAGAAAATCTATATAAATACTTTCTGTACGGCTAGTATCGCCCCATGAAAAAACTGCTAATCAATTATTTAAAACCCTGCAACATGCTTCTTTTTTCCGCTGCTGTGAGTTCCCTCATCTGAGAAGTCTATTATGTTTGTGGCAGCCCCCCACCAAAACCAGATAATTTATTTAAAAACATTTTGTTGAGAAAGTTTTGTTTTAGTATATCCATGGTCAGGAAAAAATGAATTTGTAAAAGAAACCAAAATCCCCATTTATCAGTTCATTGAATCACAATACAGCATGTTATGAAATTTTCAGATTCTATGTGTAACCTAGGTCAAACAGAAATTAGAAACACAAGTGCCTGGCTATCTGCAAGTGAAGCAAATGTGGCTATTATCATTCAGTTATAAACACCTATAGTCACAAACTGCAAGTAAAGAAAATTCAGTAGACTATTAACACTAGCCAAGAACTGCCTGCCTGAGAATGAAGTTGGTATATTATTTGGAAAAAGGCAAACAAATTGGGTCTCTTGCCACAGTATGCAATGTCCTGCAAAGATGGTGGTGTCACATGGCTTAATGAGGTGCTGTGAGGTGCCTAAGGGAGCTTGTTATGCAGAAAGTTCCAGGAGCACAGTCGTAAAAACTGGAATAATAGGTTCCAAGGAATAATTAACTCAAAAGGAATGTTAGAAAAAACTACCCCATTCATTCACAGGTGTCAATGAATGTATTTGTTAACCATGCTGGTTTATCTTCTTGATTCCCTCATGGTAAAAAATGTGAAACTACATTTATGTTATTTTAAATGAAAAATGAGTGATAACTAGCTTGTCCAGCTGGATGGCAGCTCTGATAGTTGTTCCAGTCTTTCTTTTCACTGATATAAACTGAGCCAGGGAAAAAAGTAAATAGGAACAAAAAAACAAAACAAAAAAAAACAGCATTTTGTTTCTACAACTAGTTGCTAATTGTAGCTGGTATTTTTAACATGTGCAAGTCAACTCCACTTCTCAAACTTACAAAGAAAAATACACTTCATCACAGACTGTTTTTACCAATTACTGTGCCCATTTTAGTATATAAATGTTTAAGAAATACCTGAAAGCTGTCTATGTTCCTTGAAGTTGAATCCTTAAGCTGTAGTTTCAGACATTTGTTAGTATTTCCTTTTGAGACACCAGGTAACTCTGATAATCAGTTGTTCCAATGGTCTTTAAGTCAGTTTGAAGGCAATTAAAGTAACTTCTGTTCTCCTAGTCCTTAACAAAATGCAGGGAATCCAAAGACTTGTTGTTCCTTGGTCCATACCCCAAACTTTAGTGAGTCTTCTTTCAGTATGATAGATCCACCTCATGCCCCTCCCACATGAATAAAAAAAAGGTGGGATGGACCTTTTGGAGCTTCTTGGGTGGAGGTGGGGTAAACCTTACTTCCCCAAAAAAATCAATGCTGCCTCCCACTACTCAAGTTCCAGGTCTTGTACCACCCATTTAATAAAGAAAATAGTACCCTGTAACCATTGACTAACACGAAAGCATATTTATTTGAGGGCAGAAAACATTTCTTAGAGGACGGTAAGGCGGAGGAGACTATTTACACCTTCAGTCAATTCCACAGACAGAAAACATGACATCACTCCTTTGGTACTTGCAATACTCCTGTAGGCTCCACCCACAGTCGTAAAAAACATGGTCAGGCTTCACATGGAGTACTGTGTGCAGTTCTGGAGGACGCACCTTCATAAGGATATTAACAGGCTGGAGATGGTCCAGAGAAGGGCAAATGAGATGGTACAGAGCTTGCAACACAAGATTTATGAGGAGAAATTAAGGGACCTCAATATGTAATCACTGGAAGAGAGAAGGGAAAGAGGGGATATGATAGAAACATTCAAGTACCTCAAGGGTATAAATATAACTACTGAGAAACAGGAGACAGCTGCTATAGGCATATGTGCCAGCTTCTGTGTGATATTCTTTTGTTCTTATAAATCTGTAATCTCCAGTATTTCAGTAACCACATGACCACACTGCTTTCTTTAGGCAGTTTTATGCTGGTTGATGCCTGGTGTCAGATGGCAGACAGAGGGCTCACCAGATTGTGTTGCCATTTGAAAAGCTTCATAGAGTGTTCTTTTACTGGTATGCATTTTGGAAAGCTGATGAAGGTCTCACAATTTTTATTATGATTTTATCTCCTTATGTCTGTCCCGTTTGGTCCCCCCATCCCCACACCCCAACAGTCATCAGTGGCCACAGCTGCAGCCTTCTTCTTGGCAAAATGGTGGGTGAGAAACATAGAAATATAGAATTTGATGGTAGATAAGGATCGCTTGGTGCACCTAATCTGCCCATTTCCCTATCTGATTGTTAAGCTGCAGATTCTAGTTAATGAACAGCTTATTTCCTCTTACCCCCCAGTAAAATTGCCTTATGTCTGTCTGAGAGCACTTGTCTTCACAGTCTGTGAAGTCTGATGTCTTTCAATGCCGCTTATTGGTCATTTTCTAACACAGGTGAGGCGCTGCCAGACCAAAACTAACTCAGGACAAGCAGGTTTCAAAGTGGGGAGGAATCAAGTGCTCATTCAGATGCGGAGTCGATTTTATGATCAGCATACTGGTGTGGACACTACAAATAGAACCCCAGCTCTTTAAGCAGCCTTATGAAGAGTAAAGGCTTCTCGAAGCACTGGGGTTTTGTTTATTGTACTGTAAGTGGGCTGCATCTAATTCGGTAATTTACTGTACCTTCCATCTGGATGTATGGTAGACCCAACTTTAAATAAACACTGCACCTGAATTAACACATGGTGCCATAGAAACATAGAATTTGTCATCTGAAAAGGACCGCTCAGTCCACCAAGTTTGCCCAAGTGTTCTCTACCTACTTGTAACTTCTGCCTGTATGTGTTGCTGCATGTCTTACTCTGCCTGATTCCATCAGGACCTCCTTTGAATGAGCTTGCTTAAAGGATTTTTCCTGCAATGAACTTGAACCTATTCAACTTCCACAGCCCTATTGATCTCTGTTGACCCCCTCCTTCCCCTTTTTCTAATATACCCCTATATTTATTACATGCATGCTTCATGCCCCTTACCATTTTAGCTTCCACTACTTTGTCTAGCAGTCTGTTCAAGGCGTCTACCACCCTTTCAGTAAAGAAATATTTCTTCACATCTATCCTGAATGCCCCCCCAGCTTCATTGTATTTCCCTTGGTTTGGGTGCTCATCCTCATTTGAAGGAAACTCCCCAACTGTGTCCTCTTTACCCTTGTGAGGTACTTTGTAGGTCGTGATCATGTCACCTCTCACCCTCTTCTCTTCCAGAGAGTACATGTTGAGATTCTTCAGCCTTTCCTTGTAGGAATTTCTGTGAAAATTCTGAACCATTTTAGTTACACTCCTCTGGAAAACCTCCACCTTATGTCCTTTCTGAAGTGTGGACTCTAAAACTGGACATTGTACTCCAGCTGGGGGTATAGCAGGGAGTGATACAATGGCAGCACAACATCCCTCCTCCTCTTACTGGAGATGCCACTCCTTATGCACCCCAGAATCCAATTTGCCCTGCCCATAGCCTTGTCACACTGTACTACCATCTTGAGGTCCTCTTATATAATAACCTCAAGGACCCTTTCATGTCTAGTGAGTATCAGTACCTCTCCCCATCCTATACCCAACATCAGGGTTCCTATACCCTAGGTACATGATTTTAAACTTATTGGCATTGAACCCCAAGTAAGTAAGAAAATGGAATTGATTTGAATGAATTGCAGGCTTTTAAGCAGCTTTTCAGGAAGTGTATATGTGTGTGAGTGGGGGCGGGGGCCCCTGCTACTATAACTATTTGCTTTTGATTTGGAATAATGTACGAACAGACTAACCCTGCTCCCCACTTCGTGTGCTATATCGGAGATAAAGAGTCCAAATAGCATTGGGCCAAGCAATGAATCCTGCAGAACCCTGCTTGTCACTGCTCTGTGTGCCGAGAGCTACCCTACTACCATGACCCTCTGCACCCTCTCCCCTGTAACCAGTTCTCTATCCATTCAGTCAGACCACCTTCCACCCCTTACCCCTCCTTCTCCTCACTCTTCTCCTCCTTGGCCTATATTTCTCCTCCAGGTAGTCCGCACCCTTTCTCCTCCTTATTCTTACCGGGTGGTGGTGTCTTCTGAATTACACTCAGACCACTCTACTTGCCCCCTTCCAGGGTTACTACGCCTCCGCCTTTACCTATATCTAGGGCGGTGACCTCATCAGGCTCTCCTGTCTGGATTTATCTACCAACCTCAGTCTTTTGGTCACCCCGGCCCCCCGTTTGTTTAAATCCACCTTAGTAGAGATATACCCCTCTTATCCTGCCTTTTTTTTTTTTTTTTTTACAGATTTTCTCACTGGGCTACAGTCGGTTTGGTCATCCCGACCGACCACCCTAGCCCTGTCCCCGACATCAGGCCGAGCTGCTCCCCTCCACGGATTACCACCATGGTGGTGTGGGGAGGAGATTCCCAGGTCGACCCACTGGAGCAGGATCTGGTTGAGGAGGTGCCATTCCGGGCGGGTGGGGAGGTCGGAAGCTCATGCTGCCTGACTGTAGCCCATTTTCCACTTTTCTCCCCTTTGCAGAGTGCGGGTGTGCAATGACACTTAGGCACAGTGTGTCAACATCTGCCACAGTCCACCACCTTTTACTACACTGCTGTAGTAGCACACACGGTCATCACCAGGAGCCAGTACAGAGTGGTGGATCCCTAGATCCCAACCCAGAATAGAAGAGCAGTCTTCTGGATGCTCAGTCCTATCCCTCCCTTGCCAACCTCTGGCAGCCTGGGCTTGCATCTGAACCAGGGTCACCAGCGTGGCACGAGGTGTGGCATCCAGTGCCTCAACCCTCAGTGCCAGTGGTCTGGCAGCTATGCTGCCTTTAATACTCCCCTCCCCTTCCTCCTCCAGTGCACCCTGTTCCCTGTGTACAAGTCACTATTCCCCCCAGACCCTACCCCAGTTAATCACTAACCCATAATGTTTCATGTGGCACCAATCCCTCAGCCACTCGAACTCCTCAAGACCACCCTTCCTCGCCATTTTTGCACATGGTTATGGCAGTACCTCCAAGAATGCCACCGACTTTTCCACCCCCTCACACTGCCTGCGCAAGTACTGAAACCTCCCCTCACTACTTCCACAGTGTCCCCTGCCATGTCATTTGTACCCACATTCAGCGGTAAATGAGGTGTCTTCCTCCCCCTCGCTGCACGCTTGAGCAGTGCGTGCCCTGACCCTCCTGCAGTCAACCTGGGAATAGCTTCAACCCAAATATGGTTGTGTCTTTCTGCCCTTTCCATCCCATCTCACCCATTTCAGCATAGAATCCCCCAGGATGAGTACCCCCCCCAACCCTTACCCCCATTCTCTTCTAATGCCCCTTCCACCACCCCAGTTTTTGTTCTTCCCTGTCCTTATCTCCACCAACTGCACCCTCTGTGACTTCTGTATCTGTACCCCCTTTTCCGCCTCACCCCTTTTCTCTGCCTTATTCCTCCCATCTCCCTTGAACTCCTTCCCAGCTTGACTACTTCCTACTGGCATCCCATGTTGATCTTCCCTCCTTGCCTGCTGATTTCCAACCCCTCTCCCCACTGCTGTCAATTTAGAGCCCCCATTCCCTTCTACCCTGATAGTGATGCCCCTCCCATCCTTCCCCCTTCCTGTAGCCTTCTCTCCTTAAGTCACCACCCCCTCCTTCCTTACTAGCCCCGTCTACCCTTTTGTCCTCGCTATCTCTTCCCCTACCTGTTGCCATCCCTCTTATGCCCTGCTTGTCCTCCCCCTTCAGTATGTTACTGCTCCCCCCTCTGTCCCATAGCAGAGGTTTGAATCTATTCATAGTTGATACATGCATTGCCCTCCAGCTCCAGCCGCAGAAGGGGCTCCGAGCCGCCAGCGGGCCGGCGGTGACCTCCAGCCGACCAAGAGTTCCAGGAGGCGGGAGAAGCAGTGTGGCCGGCATTGCCCTCCAGCTCCAGCCGCAGAAGGGCTCCGAGCCGCCAGCGGGTCGGGCGGTGACCTCCAGCCGACCAAGAGTTCCAGGAGGCCGGAGAAAAGCAGTGTAAAGCTGGCATTGCCCTCCAGCTCCAGCGCAGAAGGGGCTCCGAGCGTCAGCGGGCGGCGGTGACCTCCAGCCGACCAAGAGTTCCAGGAGGCCGGAGAAGCAGTGTGAAAGCGGGCATTGCCCTCCAGCTCCAGCCGCAGAAGGGCTCCGAGCCGTCAGCGGGCGGGTGACCTCCAGCCGACCAAGAGTTCCAGGAGGCCGGGAGAAGCAGTGTGAAAGGTGCGAGCAAAGCCGCAACCAATCGGGAAGCGCACACTGTCTCTGCCTTTGCTTCCGATTGGTGCGCCTTTCCCATTGACTTTAGCTGGACTCTGCAACACTTTTCTGGATGGGATTTTCTGATTAGCTGTAACTTGTTAATTTCCTTAAAAAGCTGTTTTACTTAAAATTGTGGGTAATTTAAACATGTTTTGATGTGATGTTTTGCTAGTGATTCAGCCTTTTCTGAGGGATCTGTGTGGGCTAAACTTAAAGGCTCCTAACCCCCAAACCCTCCCAGTCTTTTGTTGTGCAGATTCTTGTTTCTTGCACCTAATTGCAGATTGCCTGCAATAAAATTGCCTTCTCACTGCCTTCTCCTCTGTCCCCTGACTTGCAGCGGCATTGCCCTCCAGCTCCAGCAGAAGGGCTCCGAGCCGCCAGCGGGCAGCGGTGACCTCCAGCCGACCAAGAGTTCCAGGAGGCCGGGAAGCAGTGTGAAGTGTCTGAGCAAAACACACTAAAATTTTGCCGCCCTCCTCCCCCCTCTTGGTTAATGTATTTATACACTCTTTCCGCCATTTCTCTCATCCACGCCCACATCTAATTCCCTTCTCTGTTAACCCATACCTACCCGCACAATGCTAACTTGTTTCCTTTTGCTCCTTAGCCTCTCATCTCCCCCATTCCATTATGATAATCATATTATACCCCCTGTCATGACGAATAAGTTAATGAGTATGTTCTGCTCTCCACTGCCATCCACAATGTACAACCATCTATTCCTTATTCACTTTGAACCACTATTACACTGCAACCCCTGGGGTATCCCACATAAAGCCTCTCTAACAATCCAGCTCTCCCCTAGCCCTTTACATGTATCCTGGATCTATAAAAACCCTCTATGCCTGTCCATCAGACTCCTATGTTATGATAAAAGACACACCTATATAACAGCACCATCTCCCACTACACAGTGTGCATCTAGGACTAAGAGGAAATGCTCTGATCACTCTCTATCCCTATCCCTTGGAGCCCTAGTCAAATTAATCTTCTACCTCCTTTTATGCATTGGCACCATTGAGATTAATCCTGGCCCCATTGTCAATTTATCTTCCCCTTCTGAGCTGACTACCATAAAAGGACTAAGCTTCATACACTTCAATGCTTGCAGCCTCCTAAAAAAGTTCATCTTAATACAGGCTTGGGTGGCACATACTCTTCCAGACTTCCTGGTCATCTCTGAATCTTGGCTCAGGCCTACAACAAAAGACAGTGTTGTAAACCTTCCCAATTACCAGCTCTTCAGAGCAGATGCTTCCAGGGGTGGTGGGTGGCCATATACATTAAGGACACCATCTCTGCAACCTGCCTCATCAACACATCTGAGCCAAATGAATTTGAATGTTTATCAATCAAAATTTGCCTTCTAATTAGTCTCCATTTAAACTGATTGGATGCTATAGGCCCCCTCTGCAGGCCTTAAACTGCTTTCTCACCTAGGGTCAATTCTCACCAAGGCCCTGAAGATACCGGTCATCCTTGGTGATTTGAATTTAAACTGGTTGTCTAATGTATCTGCACCTTTGATAACCTTTGTGACACCTATGGATTCACACAGCTGATTAAAGACCCAACAGGATTAACCAAGAAATTCCAGCAACAGCTCACTCCTGGATATTATGTTGGTAAACAAGCCTCACTTATACTCACATGCAGGAGTACTGCCAAGTGATGGAGTGACCATTACCCTATAGCTGGCATAAGATCCACACTCAAACCACCAAATCCTGCAGAATTTATCCTCAAAGGTCAAAAAGAATTTCAATATCTCAGGTTACCTCCATGACCTGAGTACTACAATATATTGGCAAGATTTCTATCTTACAACCTCTGTTGAAACAACACTCCAGACTTTAAAGGATATTATCACCAATGTTCTCAATATTCATCACCTATCACCAGTATCAGAACTAAGGTAAAATCCTGCCTTGGTTCACCTCTGAGCTTAAAGCAGCCTTGAGAACCAGAGACAAGCTGTGGAAAAAGGCAAGAAAAACAAAGGACACCAGTGATTGGCTAAATTTCAGAAAAGCAAGGAATTCATGTACAAAAAAAATAAGAACTGCCAAAACTGCCTACTATACAGCTGAATTGGATGCCTCCTACAATAACCCATCCAGACTCTGGGGTACAATAAAAGGACTTCTGGGCCAGAATTCTACTCCTGCCTTAACCACCAAATTGCTACTAAATGACACAGAAATTACAGGTAAACAAGAAATCTTAAATACCTTCAATGTTCACTTCACCACTGCTGGCCTAGCATTTGACTCATCACCTGCAAATATCCTGAGATCTTCCTTGAACCTGCAAACTACTGTGGGACAAATGGCCACTTCAACTTTTCCTTCATCCCAATATCCGTGAAAGTGGAAGATCTCCTCTCTAATTTAGACACAACTAAAGTGCAGGTGCAGACTCCTGAATCCTATTTCCTGAAAATTGCTTCACATGTCTTATCTCCCCCTTACTCATCTCTTCAATCTTTCCTTAACTACTGGATCCATTCCATCTACTTGAAAACAGCTCAAGTAGTTCCATTACTCAAATCTGGTGATACTAGGGATCTCAACAATTACAGACCTATCTCCATCCTACCAGTACTATCTAAGATGCTCGAAAAACTAGTAAACTCTCAGTTAAGGGACTATCTGGATAACAATAACCTTCTAAATTCTGCACAATCTGGATTTAGATCAAAGCATAGCACCATTACTGCCTTAGCCAAGGTAACCAACGATTGGCAGACTAATTTGGACAAAAAAAATTTTACCTGTGCTGTGTTTCTGGATTTGAGTAAAGCCTTTGACACAGTGGATCATGACTTATTACTCACCTCCCTTAACTCATTAGGCCTGGATTCCCTATCACTCAACTGGTTTAAGGATTACCTTTCAGATAGGTCGCAACTGGTTAGAAATGGAAATTACCTATCCACCTCAAAACCTCTGCTAAGGGGTGTACCACAAGGCTCTATTCTTGGCCCTATCCTCTTTGCTATTTATATAAACAATATTGATGCCAACCTCACTCAATCTAACATTCATCTGTTTGCTGATGATACTGTATTGTATGCAGCAATCCCTCACCTTCAAAGCCTGTGAACTTCTACAATCCGAATTCTCCATTCTGCAGCACAATCTACTTGACAAAAACTACTTCTAAATGCAAAAAAAACAAAAGCTATGTTCTTTACCACAAAGAGTTGTACTACCACTACCCCAGCATCCAACACCCTACATATATCCACCTTACTTGGAGAGAAACTTGAATTTGTTGATAACTTCAAATACCTTGGAGTCTGGATAGATAACAGGCTTGACTATTCTGTCCATATTGAAGAGTTACTTAAAAAGCTAAGACAGAGGCTCGGACTATTTTTTAGAATAAAACATTACCTAAACAGTGATTCCAAAAAAAGGTTAATTCAGGCCTCATTCCTATCCCTCATTGATTATGCTGATTTTCTCTACTGCCATTGTTCAAGTCATCTCTTACATAAGCTGGACACCCTGTCACAGGTCCATAAGATTTATTACTGACCTTCCCTCCAACACCCATCATTGCTCCTTTATATGGCAGTCAACTGGACATCATTGCAACACAGAAGAAATAGGAATGCTGTTATCTGGATACTCAAAGCGTTAACAGGCAAACTACCGACCTATATCACTGATTGCTTTACCCAAATTACAACCAGGCCATACACCTTAAGGATCAGTAAACTCATCACATAAAGGTCCCCAATGCCTGCACCCGGTATGGGAGGGCTGCTTTCAGCTATTCCTTAGCAGCTGCATGGAACTCTCTCCAAAATCCATGAAGCTAGATAGCCTACTACCTCTGGCATCCTTCAAAGATTGTTCTCCGCCTTTTCCAGAGCTCTGCAATTGCTTTTATAAAGCATAATCCCCCACCTATCTGACCCAACTAAACCTCCCTTTTCTATCCATTATATTAACTCAATTTCTTTCTTCCGAATCACCTATTATATTCACTTAAAAACTAGTTTAGACCATATAACTTATATTTTAGGACTGCTATACCCTTTGTCCTCTTTTTTCCTACAGGCTAAATGGTTCTATTGTTACTTGTATATATGTAAATTGTTGTATATAATCATTTCATGCCATTGTATTGCTATTTATTCTATTCTTGTCTATGTAATAATACTTGTATCCTCATTTGTATGACCACTCAGGTCCATCTTGTAAATGAGCTTTGCTCAATGATGTTCGCCTGAATAAATAAAGATTTTGATTGATTGATTGATTGATTGACCTGTCCTGCATCTCTTCCCCCTATCAGTTCCCTCTCCTACTTGTTCCCCTCCATGGCACCCCAGTCCCTCCCTACCCACAGCCATATGCTCTCTCACCTGGTACTCCTCATGGTCTCTTCCTCCCCCATCAGGAGGCCCCCACCCTCGCCTTGAGCAACCCCTCTCTTCTTCTCTCTTTTCAGCTACTGCCTCTGATACTGGAGTCAGTTTCAGTCCCTAGTTATTCTTCCTCTATCCACCTTTGCCATCCCCTATTCCCCCCTCAGGATGTGTACTATACTCATCTCATCTGCCATGCCACTTACACTCCTCCCCAACCTCCACAGTTCCTCCTGTAACCCCTTGCAAATTGGGGTTCCAAGAAATGCCTGCTTGGGCTTACCTTAGCCCTGTCCTTCTCCTGCTGTCTCTCGGGCTTCTCCTGACTTGTCCCCTAATTTTTTCTGGCTTCCCAGGTCCTGTTTGCCCTCATGAGTGCCCCAGCCTGCAGCCCAAATGAGAATCCAGCCCCTCGGGCTGAAAACGATGACTGCAATCTCTGGCTGCAAAAGTGCTGCCTCCAGGGCAGTGGGAGTTGGTGCACAAAGCGCCTTTGATGTGGAGCCACTTGTTTTGCAGTCACCTCGGGGACTGTGTCATGGGTCCCGGGATCCCTTCCACCTAATGGGACCCAGTGACCACAGACAGCCTGCTGGGGGACCGCTCAGATGAAAATTAAAAGAGTTTGACCGGGGCTCATTTAAGTATGCCTGGGAGGGGCCCCGGTCATCTGAATAATGCATAACAGTGTGTCTGGCTGCCTCCAGGGTAGCTATGTTCAGCTCCAGAAAAAAAGTAAAGAATTGAAATGTTTTAAACAATGGAACTGTTGCTGCTTGTTGGGAATATACTGCACATGTGGGGAAAAGTGTTTAAAGTTAAAATTAATACTGTTTCCCTGGCAATTCCAGTATTTTGGGACTCTTGTGTGTCAGCCTGTCAGCTGCTGCTGGAGGAGCTTGCCAAGTGTAGTAGCGACAGGAAAAGTAAAAGAACCATGTTTTTTAATCTGTGCAGTGACTGCAAGTACAGTCTTTAAGCTACAGAACTGTGGGGCATGTGGGGCAAATAACTATTTATTTCTGGCTGCACCAGGACATTATTCAGGACTGTGTCTAATCTACTGTAAGGGACAGTGGGTTAATCAGCCACTACCAGCAGTACAGCCAATTGGAATTGCAGCAATAGAAAGCCAGGACTTGTGGGACATTCACTGCATCTTATGGGTAAGCACTCAAGTGCTTATGGGGGCTTACAGGGACATTATTTTTGGCACCAAATCCACAACCCAATTGTGCCTCAAGTATTCTGATTGACAGGTCTCTCAGCAACTTGGAGACATGTCACCCCATTCCTGCTACCAATCAGGAGTCAAGCTACAGTAGGAGCTCTATAAAGAGACAATGTTACCAGTTTGTCTGGAGATTGAGAAAGAGATTCAGAGAGAGCAGCCAGGGCAGGATCCAGCATGCTGGGAGCCCCCACAGGGGTAAGGGCTCAGGCTCCAGCCATGCCACCAGGCCTGGGCCACTTAATCCAAGCCCCTTTAGTCTTCAGGGGGCATTTATTATTTTCTTAAGTAAAAGTTTATCAGTTACAGTAATTGTGCTTTCTGCAACAGCTAGTCTGGAGTTTGCCAGTATTGTCCTCCAGAGGCTAGCCCTCCCTCCCACGTTGGGGAAAGATGTGGACCAAAGATTAGATGTCCAGCAATGGTGAGAGTGCTGACAAGACCAGAGGACATCATGCAGTGGTGAGAGCACTGACTGAGTACCTCAGCAGTGAGAGAGCTGAAGAAGTCTTCAGGATGCCTTCAATTGTGGATGAGACCCATGGAGGACCTGAGTGAGTACCCTCATACCTCCCGGTGCAAGGAGGAAACTAAGCAAGTAATTTTGGGGGCCCCAAGCCCCACTGAGAAATGTGTGCTGTTAAGTGTGAAGTATTGAAGTCATCAGTCTGGGCTACTAACCCCATAACAGACTGCCTAGTTCAAGTAATAGATGCATTTTGTCTGTTGCCCAAATGGCTAAGTTGCAGGTGCAGCAAGATGCTGGACATAGTGAATCATGTAAATGTGTTGCAAGTTGTGTAGCTGTGGGTTAGAGTCCTGCCATCGTGAAGTTGACTGCTATGAGGCGTTTTCCACTTCATGGGACAGGAGGCTATAGAGCATACAATGTCTAGATGTGCTGGATAAGACTCTGTGAGTAATGTTCTTGGTATATAGAATGTACTGGATGTGACTGCCTGTGACTAAAGTATGGGATGCTTGATGAAAGTGTCGTTGCCAACTTACTTTGGATGGATGCCTTTTGGTATATAAAGTACTGGATGTGACCATATTTGAATTGCATGTAGGATGCTTGTCAAAAGTGCCACTCTCATTGCACTGGATGGGACTTTATAATATTGTGCTGAATGTTCTGGATGTAAGATCCGGATAGCTTGTCATAGAATGTTCGGGAGTCTGTAAGTGCAGGGCAATCCCTGATTTGTCTGCTAGAGTGCAGGGCAATTCCTGCTGTGGCTGTAAATAGTAATTTGCTGCTTTACAAAAATCTGTTTCCAAGTTGCCCCAACCCTCAAATTACTAGCCTGCCACCTCGATCAGCTGCAACTCCTTCAGGCCTGCAACATCTTGGACTGTGGTATCTGTTTAACCAGTATGTTATGAGATTATGGGGTTTCTGCTGTATCTGGGACTGGTACCAGTGTTGGTATTAATAATTATGTTTAACATCTAATTTGTCAGCAGCTAGATAGCCAGGCACCTGGATGTCTTAAGTCGAATGGTAAAATGTGATTTATGTATGCCTGTTAATATGTAGCCACCTAGCTGGAGGGTTCACAAGCAATATCCAAATAATCTCTGCATATGTTGTAGATAGGATAAGATAACCTCTACTCCTCCTGTTTCCTTTTCCTAGCTCCTATACTACTCCTGAAATAAATATCTTATTTGTTGTTTGAAATCCTGTGTGAGCATATTATTGGAGAGAGTCTTTAATTCAAAATGTTGAAATGTGGGAAACTGTGTATTGGGGCATGTCTGGGGAAGGTAACTGGTCATCATGGAAGGTATAGCAGCTCAGGGGGCTACACCCAGTACCATTTCACCCATATAAAGCACCCTGAGTGGAGACACTGCACAAAAGTATTCAAAAATGGTTATCAGATAGCGAACCCAAACCCCTTAACCTATGTCCAGGGTAGTGCTGCAGGGGTGTAACACTGGGTATAGCACTGTCCATGGGTTACACTCCCTCAAACTAGCCAGTCATCTACAGACCATATATACCCCCAGTCCTCCAAGCCCAGTTCAGGATCATGGCAGACCCACACCTTGTACACCCCTGCACCCTTCCAAAGATGCCTGCCCTATTGACATGTGGCACCTGCCGCATTTTGGCCCCCATCTTATGTTACAGGCTCTTACTCCCAGGTTCTGTACCCTACTACAACTATTAGGCCCCTATTTACTCAAATTCCTCCCCCCACACTAGTCCCCCTACTGACACCCTTTTCTATATAATTCAAAATGTATTGCATTTTATATTAACCAAACTACATACATGCATTCCATGAAGACAGTAGTTATGATATACATGATAACAAAATAACAAATAAATCCCTAACTGTTATCCCTCCTCCCCCACCCCACCCCCACTACAATCCTCTATCATACCCTCCTCCTCCCATCTCCTGAGTGCCAGTGTAGAACTGACGTGTTTGAATTAGATTGTTGTTTAATTTCAGTAAGAACAGGCTGGTAGATTAGCTTACAAGTACTGATAGAATTACAAGGAGTACAAGACTTACAGAATTTCCCATCTCTTTTTATATGTGGGCAGCCTGTTATTCATACTGGCCATCATTTTTTCCACTCAAAGATTAAAACGCAGTTCCTGTAACCATTCTGAATAAATAGGCTGAAGTGAATCCTTCCAATGTTTTAAAACAATCTTTTTGACTGACATGTTGATCATCGTCATTTGGTAGTTCCTAACCATGGACGGGTAACCGAAAAAATCCCCCAACAAGCACACCTCAGGAGTAAAATAATCTTGGAGGCCTAGTAAAGGATCCAAGTTAGCTTTGATAAGTTTCTACAGCGATACTATTTTAGGGCATTCCCAGAATATATGATATAGGGTACCTGTGCTCTGTTGACATCTAGTGCATAATGCACTTTCTGCCTTTCCCATTTTATGGAGTTTATAAGGAGTGAGGTGCATATCATTTAGAATTTGTAGTTGCATTAAATGTAAGCGATCTTGAGTGAAATGTTTATGGCAAGAGCCCCAAATCTTAGGCCATTTTGGGTCCAAGTCATGAAATACTGAATTCTAATATTTAGAAGTGCTGTCACAAGTTGGGAATGATAGTGGAAACAGCATTACGTAAAGGGTTGACACAGCATGTGGAGCAGAGGCAATAGCTCTGCCTTCAGATATCCACACTGGTGGGGCATCTGGGATAGAACTGTCCTGGAAGTAATTAATAAGCAGATGTCTTAATTGGTAACATTTAAAGACCCAGGTGTTGGCCAAGCCAAATTTGGTTAGGATTTCTACAGTAGAGAGCCATGTTTTGTTTACGCTATGGAAGTCCTGTGCCACACAGTCTTGAGGGAGCGGGATCCAGTGGGTAGGGATTATTTGACCTCCTATTTTACAATTAGGATTTAGAAAGAAGGGTTGTTGAAGATCTTGGGAGTTATCATATTTTAACCTTGTTTAACATAGTTTAACCTGGTTTAACATAGTTTAACCTTGACTGTATAAATCCTTCTGCTGCCTGGCCTGCACTCTGTCTCCTCCCTAACCCCCAAACAGTGTGCTGTGCTCATTGACCCTGCCCACTTCTATTATTCTCTTTGTTCTGATGTAAAAAGCCTCCTCTTCCAGCCTTTAAAAATCCTGTTTTTCTACTTTATTTCAGGGATCCAGTATGCCTTGAACAGGCCATGGACCCCTCAATTTCTGGAACCTAAACAGTTTTTCAGAAATCCTCTATACTGCAAGGTACTAGCCCTGACTTTTGGATTTTGGTACCAGTGGAAGCTGATTTTTGCTGAACACATCTCTAACTACTGTATCTCCCTCTGTCTCTCTAGTTGAATTCGTGTGCCAGAGTTTAATAATTTGTTTAATCCTTACAGTCATTTTAAGTTCTGAGTTGATATTAGAAGTGAATTGTGAGCCTTGACTGTGTAAATCCTTCTGCTGTCAGGCCTGCACTCTGTCTCCTCCCCAACCCCCAAACAGTGTACTGTGCTGTCTGACCCTGCCCACTTCTATTATTCTCTTTGCTCTGATGTAAAAAGACTCCTCTTCCAGCCTTTAAAAATCCTGTTTTTCTACTTTATTTCAGGGATCCAGTGTGCCTTGACCAGGCCACGGACCCCTCAATTTCTGGAACCTAAACAGTTTTTCAGAAATCCTCTATACTGCAAGGTACTAGTCCCGATTTTTGGATTTTGGTACCAGTGGAAGCAGATTTTTTTTTGCCCTCCCTCCCCCACGACTTGTTAAATACACCTAAACCACTGCCCCTTCTGTGCACCTTTCTCCCATTGGCCATCTTGCTATACACAAGTTTAAAGCTACAGAACACCTTCTAGAGTGTGTTCCTGCCCCAGAGAACTACATCTCTAACTTTCCCTTGCCTCACCACTCCCTCCTCTTCCCCTTCATAAGGCAAACCAAGCTAATTCCCTCCTACTACTTTCCATTGTCCCCACTCTCCCTCGGAAAGATGAAGCTGGCACTACCTATATTATGTGCCATCTCCCTAACTACTGCGCTGGTACTGACCGACTTCTGTGCGACAGTGCTGGCCTACGATCAACAGCGCCTTTCCTTCCTCTCATTCTCCCCCCTCCTCTGTCTCAACCCTCTTCACTCACCACTAGGGACAAGTCCACCCTGGGGTACATCTCTCTCTCATCCTATTCACTAAAGGAGAATGCCGCCTCCTTGGCCACTACCTGGTTAACCTCTCCTGGTCTCCTTCTATTCCCTCCTACCCATACATTCTCCTACTATCACTACTCTCCCTTGCTGAGGACACTGAATGCAACCCTGGCCCAACAAACTCCCATATCACCCCCACCTCCAGCATCTGGACAAATGCCCCTGGTCTTATAATCGCACATATCGATGTCTGCAGCCTTCCATCTAAATTCACTGACCTTGAGGCTTGGATTGAGCCACACAAGCCCCATGTTTTAGGACTCACTGAAACATGGCTAAAGCCACACCACACTGAAAACACCTTCAAAACACCTGGCTACTCTTACCTACGCCTCGACAGGCCAGGCAGGAAAAAAGGTGGTGGTGTGGTCCTGCTCCTATGGGAACCCCTTTCAGCTGGTACTGTCCTACACTCCGACCCTTCCTCACCTAGTGAATGGCTACTCTCTGAATTGACCCTGGGATCCTGCAAGAAACTCTGTATTGGCTGCTGCTACAACCTCCCCCATGAACAGAACCACTGGACTCACCAGCCTCCTCCAAGGCCTGAGCTCTCTAACTCCCCATAGGGAATCTATCCTTCTTGGTGACTTTAATCTAAACTGGCTGAGCTGCCACCAGCCTGACTATGTATCCCTGTTAAAGCAGCACAACCTGGTGCAGGTGATCACTCTTCCCACCAGACTTAATCCAAGCTTAGCCACCCAGACTCTACTAGACTGGATTCTCATAAACAGGGAGGACCAAGCATTACATGCTGGCACCATGGCTGACTCTGTAAGTGATCATCCACCTACCTATCTCCTCCGGTCTTCCAAACTAAAGTGCCCCCCACCCAAATACCTATCTCTAAGAAATTTCAGCTGCTCAGTCTCCACAAATCTCCTCGAGGAGGCCCAGTCCTTGGACTGGTCCACGCTTTTTTCCCTTTCCAATGTAGCCATAGCAGTTTCCACATTTACCCAGACTCTACTAACACTCCAGGACTGCTTTTTCCCTGTCACTACCAGATGGGTCAGAGGCGGTTGCTTGCACTGGGTCTCTAAAGACCTCCTAACCCTTATGAAGGCCAGAGACCACGCCTGGTCCACTTTCAAAGCAACCCCCTCTCCTGCCCTCTGGGATGCTTACAGGCACATGAGGAATAAATGTAAACAATAGGCCAAATTTTTGAAACAGACCCACTTCCACAACCTGCAAAAGGCCAAACTTGGAGACCCTAGAAAATTCTGGGGCTCAGTCAGCTCCCTCCTAAACCCACGCTCCAGCTAAGCTGCACCACATCTCAACTCCCAGAATGGGCTGCTGACCAACCCTCATGATGTGGCCAGTGTCTTCAACTGTAAGTTCACCAACTTATCCATGTACCTAAATAAGTTGCCAACTGCCCAACCTCAAAGCCTGGCCCCTAATATCTGACACACTGCCATCCTTCTCCAGTTCTGCCACTCACCTGAAAATACCCCCATTCTATTTTAAAGCCCTCCCCATACATGATACAGTGAAGCTACTCAAACATCTACCTAACCACGGCTGCTCCAGATCTGATGGCCTATCTCCAGTCTTTCTTAAGCTGATCTCTTTGGCGATTGCCAAGCCACTCACCTTCATCTTTAACCATGCCCTTTCCACCTCCTCCATGCCTGATCCATGGAAGATAGCTAAGGTTATCCCCATTCTTAAATCTGGTGACCCCAAATCCTCCGACAATTACCGTCCAATATCCATCCTCCCTCATCTCAGCAAACTACTCGAGAGAGCAGTCCACAATCAGCTCACTGAGTACATAAGCAAATACACCCTCTTATGCAACCAACAGCATGCCTTTTGCAAGAATCATTCCACCGCCACTTCCCTCGCTCTACTGACCGACCACATCCTCTCTAACATGGATAATGGTAAAGCCACCGGGGCTGTCTTCATTGACCTCTCAAAGGCTTTTGACATGGTTAACCATGCTTTCCTTACCTCCAAGCTTAGCCTCTTTGGTTGTTCTCAGAAAGTCACAAGCTGGTTCACTAGCTGCCTTACTGATCGCTCACAACTCGTGTGTATTGGTCAAACCTGCTCCCCCCACCCTGCCTGTCTCTTTGGGGGTCCTTCAAGGCTCAATCCTGGGTCCCCTCCTTTTCTCCTTATTTGTTAATGCACTTCCCTTCAACTGCCTCAACTGTAACTCTCTCCTGTATGCCAATGACCTTGTCCTCTTCCACAGTGACAAATCCATGGCCGCAATTTCCTCAGTTCTCTCACACAACTATGCTGCAGCCCACAGCTGGTTCTCAAAACACCTCCTCTTAGTAAATGCCAAAAAACCTAAATCCATGCTCTTTGGATCTAAGCCCTTCCTGGCCAAAACTAAAAGCCATGCTCCATTATGCATTCTCACCCCAGATGGTACAGCCCTGGAGGACATCAACACCTACAAATACTTAGGAGTACTGCTCGACCCCTTCCTCACCTTCACTGAGCATGCAAATTCCCTTGTCAGAAGGTTCAATCAAAAGTTAGGTGCTGCCTATAGAGTCAGGCAATACCTTACCCCTGAAGCTAGACTAGCCATTGTCCAGGGTAATCTCCCTATTCTTGACTACTGCTCCCCTATTTATGCCAGGATCTCAGCTACAGCTATGGCTAAACTCTCCACTGCCTACAACAGTGCCTGACACTTTGCTTTATTGGCCCCGCTCTCCACCCACTACTGTACCCTCTATAATACCCTTGGATGGCTACCGCTGCAAGGTCACTTTGACCTAGCCCTCTGCTGCATGGTGGACAATGTCATCCGCACGGCTCCAGAATCCACCCTAACTGCCCTTCTGAAAACCCGAACACTCCTCTGCAACCTCCGCTGAAATGGTACTCCCCCCCTCTAGCTGTTCCTAGGGTATCCACCAACATGGGTAGCAGAGCTTGGTCTGCAACTACCCCCTTGCAGTGGAACAAACTACTGGCTGAACTCTGTTCCATTGACACCCACTCCAGTTTCAAGTCCCACCTTAAAGTCTGGTTCCTGGAAAACTCATCCTGCCGATGCTCCCAGGGGTCTCACACCAACCCACACTAGTCAACTCCCCAGCCCAGGGGTTACCCACCTACCCACACTAGTCAACTTTCTTGCCTACAACTGTTATATTGCATTTTTCACAGTAATATTTGACTTCCTTGCCTGTATGTATTGTATATACATTTTTTTTACTGAGCATTCTGTGTATTACTTGCTCACTGGATGATGCAGTCTCACATTGTAGACTGTGCCTATTATTTGTTTGTTTGTACCAAGTCTTCTCATGTCTGATATTGAAACCTTGTATTCACTGTTCTCAAATGGACCTATGCATCAAACCTGCATATTGTGTCTACTATTGTTGCTTCTATTAAATCTGTTTCATGTGTACTACTGTTACCTTGTACTCCACTGTCACCCTGTGCCATGTGTTATGGCCCGGGTCAGCCTGAAAACCATCCCTGGGATCAGTGCACTCACCCGGTTATCAAAGTCATAAATAAATAAATAAATAAAATTAATGAGGAGCAATGTTGTAAATGAGTACGAATCGAGGACCCTATTGGGGTTTGGCCTAAGGGGGGGGTAACTTTTTAAATTTGAGGTAGAGAAGAGTCTTTGAGTTGGTACCTGAGGCTTGAATTAAGGCTCTTTCAATAAAGAGCCATGTAGAAATGTAACCAAACATAGAAGAAGATTCTCAGCGAAGATATTTACTGATATGGCTTGCCCAGTGATATAAATTGAAATTAGGGAGTTTAAGCCCTCCTAGAAGTTTGGGAGCAGTGAGATTACTGTATCCCTGATGTGGAAATTTATCTTTCCAGAGAAACCTCGAGGTGGAACTATGAATACTTTTAAACCAGGCTTTTGGCAGCCAGATGTTGAGGTGGTTTAAGAGGTAAAAGAGACACGGTAGAAGATTCATCTTGATTATGCTTATTTTGCCCCATAAGGTGAGGGGGAGGATTTGCCATCTTTTAAGATCAAGCATTAGATTCCTGTTCAAATCTTCCAAGTTTAATTTCCACATTTGAGAGGAGTTTGTTGAGAGGTAAATCCCCAGGTACTTAATGGATTTTGGGGTCCATTCTAATCCTAATTCATGAACATCTTGTTTATTCACTTTGGAGTTTATGGGGAAAATTGAAGATTTGTCCATGTTTATCTTATAATTAGATAGGAAACTGTACTCTTTTATTTTATTTAGTAACATCTGAATGGAGGGTTTAGTTAAGCAATTAGGCATGACAAGGTGTGTGTTATCATGTAATAATGTCACTCCTGGGGTGGGTTGAAGCACGAGGCAAATCCGAGTGCTTCCACCACCCCAGGATTGATGTTATTACACAATAACACACACCTTGGAGTCCCTTATTGCAATTATACAATGGCTCAATGTTATACAAAATAAAAAAATATTTAAAAAGGTTTTAGTAGATTTTTAGAGTAGCAGTATATCTTTGTTTCTGAAAGAGGCATCCATACAATAATCCAAAAAATCAATATAGTGATGTTATTGTGTAATAACCAATCAGAGCTCTGGAAATGTTCTTGCCATTGTATAATGTGAGTTATATGAAGCAGAATGTCATCCGCAAAGACTGCAATTTTACTATCAAGTGAACCTAGTTGAATACCTTGAATCTGAGGTGTATGTTGCATTGAAGCAATAAAGGGTTCTAAGTATAGATTAAATAGGAGGGGGGGATAGAGGGCAACACTGTCTAGATCCAGCCTGTAAGGGAAAATAAGGGGAAAGAAAGCCATTACAGAGGTCCCGAGCTGAAGGGGTTGAATATAAAATCTGAATCCAGGAGATAAATTTCTGAGGGAAGTTAAATCTATGCAGAGTTCTAAATAGAAATTGTCAGCCGATTCTCTCAAAAGCCTTTTCCACATCCAGGGAGACCAATGCCATAGCTTGAGGGGAGTCCCTGGACACAGAAAAGATACGTGACGATCGCCTGAGGTGGCCCACAGAAGATCTGCCCTTCACAAAACCAACCTGGTCCAAACTGATAAGTGATGCCAGTCTAAGTTCTTATCTGAAAGCAAGAAGCTTTGCCAGTATTTTGAGATCAATATTAAGGAGAGATATGGGGTGGTAGTTTGGGATCTTAGTAGGGTCTCTGCCTGCTTTTGGGAGAATGATCATTGTAGCTTCTAACATTCTGGGATCAATGTCTGCTTCAATAAGCATTCTAGAGTAAACTGTTAATAGCAGAGTGGCCAATTGAGGGGTGAATTATTTGTAAAAGTTTGATGAAAAACCATCGGGACTTGGAGTCTTATTGAGGGGGGAGATCTTTGATAATTTTGACTATATCTGCTTTGGTAAATGGTAGGGTAAGCATTTCCCCTTGTTTGGAAGATAGAGAAGGAAGAGGTAAACTCCTTAAAAATAAATTGACCATAAATCAAGGAGGACGAAGGGGCATACACTTATATAAAGTGGAATCATATTTTTCAAATTCTTTATTAATATATTCAGCTTTAGTCAGGGGAAGATCATCTGGATTGTTTTGGATTACTGCAGTACATCTGGAAGCTTCCATTTGTTTAAGTTGGAGAGCTAAAAGGCATCCCACTTTTCCCCCTGTTCAGTGTAGGTGGCTTTAGTTTTAAGTAAAGCCCATTCTGCCTTCTCTCGCAGTAGTTTTGAATATTTATTCTGTAACCTAATTAGGGTTTCTCTCTCAGAATCTGGAGTAGCCCTAGACATGGATTTTTCTTTTTCCCTTATTTGTTCTAACAGTCTTTTAGCTTCAAGGCTTTCTTTCTTTTTTTTAATAGTGGACCATTTGAAAAATTCTCCTCTTAAAAAACATTTACGTGATCCCCATTACGTTGAAGATGAGGCTGTAGAGCCCCAATTAAATTCTAAATAGGAGTTTAAAGCTGAGAGAATGTTATCCATGACCTTATCTTTCAACAATTGATTATTCAGTCACCATAGAGTGCGATTTCCCCAAATTAGAGACAAAGAGAGCCAGCAGGTCACTATTGAATGGTCAGATCCTATGCCTGGTTCCACTCTGCTATCCATTAAACCTTGAATCTAGGATTTACTTATCAAAAAATAATCTAGACGTGATGCTGTGCCATGCACCTCCGAATGGAAAGTAAATTCAGTGGGGTGCAAGGTTCACCAGGGATCAAAGAGGCCCAGGTGATCTATTAAATCCCTAAGAGCCCACTGTGCTGGGGAGAGTCCCCTCACTATGTGACTGGGTGATTTATCCACTGCTGGGTCGAATGGGAGGTTCCAGTCTCCCCCTGTGATCACCGGAAGATGCAGAAAGGGTGTTAACTTAGAGAGTAATTCCATGAAAAATTATGGTGAGTCTATGTTAGGCCTATAGACAGCACCTAACAAGATTGTGGTGGAGTGGATCTGTCCAATAACAAAGACAAACCTACCCCCTTTGTCTCTAAAACATTGGTCATACAGAAATGGAAAGGCTCTTGTCAATAGAATGGCTACCCCTTTCCTAGTCCTCGAATCTCCTGCTGCAAATATTTTTCCCACCTGTTGCCGTCTTAATAGCAGGGATTTATTTAACTCTAAAAATTGATTAGCGTTTTGCTCATAAAAGTGCTAAATCTTTGTGAAAATGCATAGTTCTTGCCTCACTGTGTTTAACAAACACAGCACTTCTAGAAAATCTATATAAATACTTTCTGTACAGTTAGTATAGTCCCAAGAAAAAAACTGCTAATCAATTATTTAAAACCCTGTAATAGTGTCTCCTCTGCTTGTAAGAGATGGGTTTCCTGAAGGAAAATTACATCCCCATGAAACATATTAAGATGTTTTAAGAGGCATATGAGCTTAAGTGGATGTCTTGCACCATTAACATACCACGTGCTACACTGGAATAATTTCATCATGATAACCTCTTAATTTGGATGGTAGCCTTTGAAATTTATAATGACATTTTGCTAACCAGCTGTTCTGAAATCCTGATTGGTACTGTTGGCACCCCCCCATGCTTACCTGTGTAAAGATTAAGTATCTGAAAATCCCTTTCCCCACCTGGGCATTCCAGTCTACTACCTTGGTGCACCTTGCCATGAAAACACACCAAAATGAAACTATTAAAGTAATAATTTTTATGTGGACTGTAGAACTACCCTCCCCAGTACGTAGGTCTGTGACACTCAGCATTCTGAAGACCCACCCTCTCCCCACCCACCCAAACCCAATCCACGGTGATATCAAACTACTGTAATCAAGGTATAGAATATAGTATTGGCTATATTCAAGCCAAAATTCGAACCAGCTAAACATAGATGAAACAACTATTATTACTATGATTAATAACTACTACAATCCACCTGTAAGAAAAAGCTGGTCTACAGAGAAGCCATGTACAACAAGTAAGCTCATCCCAACTAGTTACACTCATGAGTCATGACAACATTATGCATTAATACACCTGCAAATAAGAACGAGTTAAAACTTTAAGCAAAAGCTCCCCAAGGGCATGTATTATTACTACAAAGCTCTATGGCTTTACTGAGACACTGCACCACCCCGCTGCTCTAACTGAAAAATTCCTTCTGCAGATAAAGCCTCTCCAGAGGAAACTAAAAGGAAAACAGTTTTAAGCAAATTGTTATAATGTCCAAAGTAACTAATGGTAAAGTTTGTCCCTGATGAGGTGAAATGGGTCTCTTTATGTGGAGGCTCAGGGTTATCGACCATCTGCTCGTCAAAAAAGTCAAGAACCTTAAATTACACATAAAGGAAATGAAGTAAATCTGAACCTTACAAGTTACCACCACCTCAAAGGTTTAGTCCGTGGGGTCTGAGATCGAATACCTGTGATAAGACCCCAATTGTACTGAGACCCAGTTTATTTATGTAGCATTCAGCTCAGAAGTTGCAAAGAGAATATAAGAACAGTACCTATACATCTCCCATATGAACAATTAGTATAGTCCCAAGGGAGCCATCCAAATTACTGAGGTTGTTGTCTGATAGTGAAGCTTTTCCCATCTTGTTCACCTGTAATACTTCCTCAGCAATCAGAAAATAGAGCAGGTCGTTTTTGCTTCAAATAGGATAGGACTGGGTCGAGCTCTTCAAAGGAGACCCACGAGTCATCCAAATGTACCTGGAGCTTGGCTGGGTACAGCATTTTAAACTTTATGCTGGCTGCTATACATTTCGAGATGATCGGATGGAAGATACCCCATCGCTGGTGCACTGATGCTGGTAAAAATCTTGAGTTACTCCAAATTTAGTCCCTTCCCACGGTATTTCCTGGACTTCTTTAATTTTTAGCAGAATGTGTTATTTTTCTTGATGGTTCAGGAAATGGCAGATTAAGGGCCTGGGCTGAGCTGTTGGGGGAGGCATATGCCTAAGGGCCTGATGTGCACGCTCCAGGATGTAGTTGGAACCAAATGGAGAAGGCCCTGCTATTTTGTAAAACAAGCTTCTGTGTAAACAACAACGAGTCAGAGCCTTCCTCTTTTTTGGGAATCCCAATAATCACTAAATTATTCCTTCGGCGTTGTCCCTCAAGATCTTTTATTTTATTTTCCTGCTTTTTAAGAGTCTGGCGATTTAGGGTTTTTGAAGATTCCGACTTCTCGAATGCTTCTCTAAAGAGAAAATGTGGGTTTCATTGTCCGTCACTCTCTGAGAGGTATCCACTAAGGTTTCTGAAATTGATTTCACATCAGACATCAGAGATCTTACGTTGTCTTGGAATAGTTGAAATACAAGGAGAAACCTTTCTAGACTTAGAGGGGTTGCTTCAGGCAGGCTCGTGGATGGTGCTGATGTGGATTGAGTCCGTGATGTGCTGCCAGGATGCATCCTGTTTTTTTTGCCTGTTTCTCTGGTGTTACCAGCGGGGTATGCCTGGGCGCCGCCAGATGCATTTCTGCCTCCATAGCCATTCCAACTATACTCTCAGGGAAGCTCCAGATGTAATTTAGCTGCCAAAGTTGTCTCATTGTAGCAAATTCAATATAGTAGTTCTTTTTAAATGTAGAAAAGGCTGTGGTGAGTGGAGCTGTAGCAGAGCACATCTCACTCAGGCAGTTGCATCTGTTAAGCTCACTCACTCCCCCCCCACTCACTCATTCCGTTTCTCCCGGCACTGCAGGCTGCCCTTTTGTACTGGGCTCCTGCCTGCATTGGTGCCTTTTTCTGCCCACAAAGAAGTTCACAGCTGCCCAGACAGAGCTCCGTTGAGGTTGCTCCCTTCCCCTCTCTCACTCGCTCATTCTATTTCTCCTGGCGCTGCAGGCTGCCCTTTTGTACTGGGCTCCTGCCTCTGTTGGTGCCTTTTTCTGGCCACAAAGAAATCTGCAGCAGTCCAGACAGAGCTCCGTTGAGCTCGCTCACTTCCCCCTCTCACTCATTCATTCTGTTTCTCCTGCTGCTGCAGGCTGCCCTTTGTACTGTGCCCCTGCCTGCATGTGATGCCTTTTTCTGCCCACAAAGAAATCTGCAGCGGTCCCAACAGAGCTCTGTTGAGTTCGCTCACTCCTCCTCCCTCACTCGCTCGTTCTGTTTCTTCCGGCACTGCAGACTGCCCTTTTGTACTGGGCTCCTGCTTGTGTTGTCATCTTTTTCTGCCCACAGAGAAATCTGCAGCACTCCCGACAGAGCTCAGTTGAGCTCAGTCACTCCCCCTCTCTCACTCGCTCGATCTTAATTTGTCCCAGACACTGATTTCCCAAAGTGACTGCGCTATTTTGCACCAGAAGTGCAAAAACACGTTTCGGCCAGAACGTGAAAAATGACAGCTGTACTGTTCATAAGGAGGTGTGAAAAAATGCCAGGGTTGAACATCTGGCATGACAATATCACAAATCTGCGAAGTTACAAGGGTGCGTGGAAATTGTGCAATGCACACTTGTAACACAGCCATTTGCTGGACTATCATCACCAACTTTTCAACATAGGCATTTTAGGACTTCTGCTCATGAACAGTGTCACTGTCATTTTCTTAATGTGCTCTGAACACTGATTTCCCACAACAAAAACACATTACGGCCAGGATGTGAAAAATGATAGCTATACTGTTCATAAGGAGGTGCAGAAAAATGCCAATGTTGAAAATCTGGAGTGAAAATATTGCAAATTCGAGAAATTGCAAGCGTGCGTAACAACTGTTCAATGCACACTCATAAAACAGACATGTTTAGGATTTATTCCACCAAATTTGCAACATAGGCTTCTTGAGAGCCCCCTTCTTGATCACTGGCACTGTCATTTTATTAATCAGTCCCGAAAGGTGATTCTGCGCAGTGACCATGAAATCACCTTTCAGGACTGAGTAACGCAATCATAGTGGCTGAATTCATGAGGAAGGGCCCAATAACCCCATGTTGAAAATTTGGTGCCAAAATTCCCCAAAATGCCTGAGATATGCATCAAAGTTGAAAAAACCCTATTTATGCCATTATACAGCTTACCGGCATTTCCTCAGTTTGCAGTTGGCTTTAAAGAGTGCAGACATGTTCCCGGTCCACCGAAGATCATTGCGCTGGGCTCCGGAGTTAAGTATGGGGTGGGGGTGTGTGGGGAGACAGGGCACGCAGAGGGTGCATGCGGGAAGGGGAGAGGGCAGGGAGACCACAAGGGACCGTTTTCTTTTTCACAGGTTTAAAAAAAAAAAAAGAAACATCATGGGCTAGTTTTTCTTTCTCAGGGTGATTTGGCACACTGGGGTGGGCTCCCAGCATGCCACCTGAGTGTTTGGGGGGGAATCTGTAGCCAATAGGGGATTGGGCACCCCCATCGGCACATATGGAAGGGGGGCCACAAGAGCTGAGGGGGATTGGGCACCCCCCTTGGCACAGAACAAAAGGGGGGGACGTCTGCCAATGGAGAGTGGGTTCCCCCATCCACAAGGGGAAGGAGGACTGAAACCAATGGGGATTGGGTGCTCCGTCGGCAAGCCCTGCAATGAGGGGTCACTCCCTCATTGCCGCTGATGACGCTGCAATGACAAGGCAGCCCCTGACTGCAGCGGCTAAAATGTTTCAAGGTGGTGGCATGCTGGCTGAACTAGTGTCAGCCACAGCATGCCACCCCCTTGGGGAATGTGAGGCCAAGCCTCCAAAGGCACGACAGTGCCGCGCATTCACAGCCTGCTTCTGCAGGAAGCTGCCACAACATGTTTCTTGCACATGCGCACAATCAACATAAAAAAGAGGCAGACCTTTACTACTTAAAGCCATTCAGGATGAGAATCAACTCATTAAAAAAATGTTTTTACTTCACATTTCATATGCAGTTTAATGCTACCAAAGTCAGGATTCATATATAATCTGTTTTACAACAAATAAATGGTATATGAAAATTGTTTCAGACTAAGTTGGGCTACTAGAAAGTCAGGTAACACTGACCCATCAAAGTTACAAGTAAACACTCTATTCTGATCAATATAGTGCAAAATAATGATGCATAGCAAGGAGCATAACCACACAGATTCTGTACCCTGAATCAGGAGAATCAAAAAATCTATATATTCAATCCCATTTGCCAGCATATTACAATAAAAGAAACATTTCCTTATCCGAACAGTGCACAATAAGGAGGCTTAAAGATGGAGTATTTTGTCAAATTAATGTTTTTGTTGCACTGGAAATGTTTTGGGTAGCCAGGGTACTACAGGAAAGCCAGGAAGCCATCCAAAATCAAATACCAAACAAAACATTTAGTATTTAAGATATCATTTCACCTTTTTCTGTACAGGCTGATCCATGTAATGGCTTTCAAAAAGACCCCCTTAACATGGGGACAGTGCAAGATGGGGCAAAGAAATGGGGAAAAAAAAAAAAAAAACTGAAATTAGTAAACAAGGATAAACCACATTATCACAACAGAAAATGAGAAAACTGAAACACAAACTGTATTCATGAAAATCCCAAAGGGACACAGTTGAGCCTCAATTACAATTTGATTCAATTTAAGCAGATGTCATCCTTCCACTGCTGTCCTTCAAAATAATAATGTTCATTGCCTCTTTTCATATCGTTTCACATTGTTTTTTATCTGCTATTGGTGTTATTTAGTATTTGGTAAAGTGGTTGCTTTGTTGCATTTTTTGGGCACCTTATACTGTAACCAAGACATCACTACTGAGATTTCTGAGGCATGTGTGTGTGTGTGTTTTTTACTATTTAGCAAAAGGACAGTAACAGGATATCAGGCAGCCTATTGCTGTGGTGTGGAATTTTTAACCTTTTTTCAAAGGCAATTTAGGAAAAGTACTGTCTGGCGCTTTCTGTCCATGACTGTCAAAACAGACAATATGGATACTGTCAGGGGTGGACAGTATATCTCTCTGATGTAAGCACCATTGTAACAAATCAGGAAACAGGTATTTAAAAGGTGCCAGATTTAAATTTCTGAAGAGAGGGTTTTAAAAGGGAACTGGAAAGTAATGCTGCAGATGGCCATTGGAGTAGGATAGTGGAGGGCTAGATGGCTGAAATCTGCCTTGTTGTATATCCTTTTTAAACAGGGTCTCGGCATCTCAGCGATGAAAAGCAGAAAAAAGGAGCAGGAGGGAGAAGGTGAATGGTGAACCAGAAGAAGCTGATTGTTTTCTGAAGCAGACATCATATACACCCACCCCAGTCTCATCTACATTTATATAGGCAGTGTGTCATAGGACACATTACCACTTCCTGTCAGGGGGCAGGAAGCAGTTAACCCTATCAAAAACAATGTATAATATAAAATAAAGGAACAAAATCAAAGAAATCTAGAGTCAAAAGGATTTCTGAGGAAAAACAGAGAGGCAAAATCAGGTTTAATAAAGGATTGAGTTCAACATAAAAGGAAGGAAACATTATGGGAGTGGTGCAGTGCAGTGGATGCAGAGCAACAGTGTTCAGGAGGACCTTCTGGATTATGTGGTTTTGCCCCATATGCAGGCATCTGTCTGGGTATAGGGTAGAGGTTCAGCTGTCTCTGGGCAGAGCTGGCTAGGATACAGGAGGCCTACGTGCCCACCCGGAGGCCACCCAGTCAACTTCCACTTGCTTAAAGGTTGCCTCCCAGAGATAAAGTGGATCTACTATGGTGGGTTCAGGGAGGGCAAGAGAGGGGAGTCACAGAAACATAGGCACATAGAATTTGACAGCAGATAAGGACCACTTGGCCCACCTAGTCTACCCATTTCCCTACATAATGGATAAGCTGCAGATCCTAGTTAACCAAAAGCCTACTTTCTCCTACCGCCCACTAGAATTGCCTTATGTCTGTCCTGTGCATTCTCAAATTCCCCCACTATTTTTGACTCCATGACCTCCTCAGGAAGGCTGTTCAACAACCCTCTCCATGAAAAATACTTCCTCACATTACCTCTGAGTCATCCCCCCATCTTCAAATTCTGCCCCCTTGTTCCTGCACATCTCTTTTTCTGAAAGATGCTACTCTCTTGGACTTTATTGATTTCCTTGAGGTATTTGAAAGTTTCTATCATGCCTCCCCTCTCCTTTCTTTCCTCAAGTGTATACATATGATGCTCCTTTAGTCTCTTTTTGTATGTCTTCTAGTACAGATCCTGCACCATTTTGGTTGCCCTCCTCTGGACAGCCTTCATCCTGCCTATGTCCTTGCAGAGATGGGGTCTCCAGAACTGCATGCAATACTCCAGATGGGGTCTCACCAACTGTCTGTAGAAAGGGATAACAACTTCCTGTTTTCTACTGGTGATGCCTCTTTCTATGCATCCCAGTATCCCCCAAATCCTTCTTACTGCCTTCTCACATTGCTTGCTTACCTTTAGGTAATCTGATATAACTACCCCCAGGTCCCTTTCCATTTTTGTTGTTGTCAGTATCTCACCCCCCATTGTGTACTCTTCCCTTGGATTTTGCTTCCCAGGTGCATTACTTTGCACTTCTTTGCATTGAATCTAAGTTGCCATACATTTGAGCATTTCTCCAACCTTGCCAAATCCCTTCTCATCCTTTTCACCCCACCTTGAGTATCAACCCTGTTGCAGATCTTTGTGTCATCTGCAGAGAGACATACTTTTCCTTCCAGTCCCTCTGCAATGTCACTTAAAAAGACATTAAAGAGGACCGGTCCCAGTACTGAACTCTGCAGTACCCCGCTACCAGTCCCTGTTTCTTCAGTGTAGACTCTGTGTACTATTACCATCTGTGTCCTGTTGTCCAACCAATTTTTTTACCCAGGCTACCACCTGGGGGCCCACTCCAAGGCTGGCTAACTTGTATATTAATCTTTTGTGTGAGACTGTGTCAAATTCCTTGCTAAAGTCTAGGTAGGCCATGTCCACAGCATCTCCCTGGTCTACTTCTTTGGTCACCAGTCAAAGAAATCTATTAGATTCATCTGTCATGACCTTCCCATTGTGAATCCATGCTGCCTTGGGTCCTGTGCCCCGATGGCCTCTAGCTACTCAACAGTTCTTTCCCTCAGAAGTGATTACTTCATTTTCCCTATCACTGAGGTCAAACTAACTGGTCTATAGTTTCCTGCCTCTGTCTTGCTCCCAGGTTTATGAAGTGGAATAACATCTGCCCTCCTCCAGTCCTCAGTTAACACCCCATCCTCCCATGACTTGTTAAACAGGGTAGTCAGTGGTGTCACTAGTTCTACCGTTAGTTCTTTTAGAATTCTGGGGTGAATGCCATCAGGCCCCATTGCTTTATCCACTTTCAGTTTTAAGAGTTCTTTCAAAACCCTTTCTTCTGTGAATGTACTGGTATCCACCCCCTATCCAGAGTGTTTCTATTGTTTGGTTTAGGTACCTTCCCCTCCTCTTCTTTTGTGAATACTGAGCAGAAATATTCATTCAGTATCCCTGCTTTTTCACCGTCTCGCTCTGCCTACATTCCCTCGCCTTTATTAAGCCTCAGTATCCATCCCTTGGTCTTTCTTCACTCCCTAATGTACCTATAAAAGATTTTATCCCCCTTCTTAACTGAGTTGGCTATATTTTCATCAGTTTGGGCCTTTGCTATTCTGCCTGCCTTCCATGCCTCCTTCTGCTTTAACTGATGTAGTTCTCTGTCCCGCTCCTTCTGTGTTTCCTTATATTTCCTGAATGCTATCCTTTTCTCCTTAACCTTCCCTGCCACCTCTTTTGAGAACCATAGTGGCTTTTTCCTTCATTTAGTTTTTTTCATTTGCTTTACACTAAGGCTTGTTGCCTCTGTGATGGCAGTTTTGATTTTTCCCAGTGTTCCCCCACCCCTCCTTCTTGCCTGTTTGCTAGTGCTTTTCTGAGGCACTCTTCCATTTTGCTAAAGTCAGCACTCCTAAAGTCCCAACACTCTTGCTTTTGTATGGCTTGAATCTACAGCTGTGTTTATTGTGAACCACACTGTTTGGTGGTCGCTTACTCCCAGATGGTTACCCACTTCTAAATCTGAGATCCTCTCTTCATCCCTGTTTGAGAGTACCAGGTCTAAGATTGTTCCCACCTGAGTGGGTTCTAACACTAGCTGTCTGAGGCATGCCCCATGTAGGGCATCAAGAATGGCTCTGCTCTTGGATGTGGCTGCAATAAAGGTGCTTTAGTTAACATCTGGCATATTCAGATCTCCCATCAACAATATCTCTCCTTTTTCTGCCATTCTAAGGATTCCTTCTATCATTTCCTTGTCCATTGTCTCCCCCCAAGATGGGGGTCTGCAAACAACCTCTGTGCTGATTGTTGTGCCATTTCCTGTCTCCAGGGTGACCCACAGTGCCTTCTTTCCTCCCTGTTTACCCTTTAGTTCTGTTGCTTTGATTCCTTCCCTTATGTAGAGAGCTCCTCCTCCTCCTTTTTTAACCCCCTCTGTCCATCCTGTAGATTGTGTACCCGGGTATGTTGACATCCCAGTCATGGTTCTCTGTGTACCATGTTTCTGTGACTGCCACAATATCCAGGTGTCCCTCTTCCATCAAGGCCTTTATTTCAGGGAGCTTGTTATCCGGACTACGGGCAAAGATACTCATTGCCCTCCATTTTTTGATGGCCTTACCCCTTTTAGGACCATCCCTGTCCTTACTGCCTTTGCCTTTTTCTGGATTTACCCCAGTCCTGCTCCATATTGACTTCTCTACCTTTGTGTCTGCTTTGCTATCTACCTGTTTTGTGGGGGGGGGACTGTAATTTCCCTGCTTCCATTCAGTGCCTCCCACCTTGGCTAGTTTAAATGCTTGCCAATGAAGCATTTAAACCAATTACTTGGATCCTGCTTCCCCTTCCGGACAGATGCAGGGCATCATGCCAGTTTAGCCTGTATCCCTCCAGGTAAACCCCCATTCCCAAATGAAGCCAAATCTCTAAGCTCCGCACCAGTTTTTCAAACAGCCATTGAATCCCATGGTGTAGAGTACCTTAGCCTCACCCATGCCATAGACAGGTAACACTTCTGAGAAAGTAACTGTGCATGCTACTTGTCTAAAGCCCCTCCCCAACTCCACAGGCACCTCTCCCACCCAGTGAAACTACAAGATTCATATGCCATCTTGGCAGAACAGGAAGGTCCCACTGAGCCTCCATATGTAGTGGGCCCTCCATGATGAGACCCAAGGGGGGGAACAGGAGATCCAGAGGAGGAGGAAACAAATCCTGTTTCACGACTCCAATGTGATGGGAATAGATTTGGGGAGGGGCAAAGGGAAGGACAGAGAGGTATAGAGCCTACCCGAAGGTACAGTTTTGTGTGATGGGAGGCTGATCCTTGGTATCACCATGGCAGTGGCAAAGAGGGAGGAGCTGGATGTCATTGTCCATATTGGGATGAATGACCTAGCCAGTGAAGTGGTGGACATAGGAACAGTGCAGAGGGACTTGGAAAGGGGCCTTAAGCAGGTAGCATGCTCCGTAGCATTCTCAGAGGTTCTGTCTATGGTAAAGGGGAAGATAGGGACATCCATAGCAATGGAATTCAATGAATGGTTGAAAGAATGGTGTGGACAGGAAGGATTTGACTTATTGGGGATTGGGGTCCCACCTGGATAGATGAAGGTCTGCACAAGTCAGATGGCCTGCATCCATCTGGGGTGCACTGAGATCCTTGGGGAAAAGTTTAAATATTTCTTCAGCAAGCATTTAAGCTAGTTAAGGGTGGAGGCAAAAGCAAACAGGAAATATCATATTGTCCCCCACCCCGCCACACACAGGATGAGGCACCCATAAAAGGGCAGCCAGGGGGTCATGCATAGGTAGTAAGCTGGAGATGAGAAAGAACAGGATGAAATACAAGAAGCTAAAACAGGCAAATCAGGGGAGAAAAAACAGGGAGGATACCGAACATGGAGAGCATTATTTACAAGTGCCCACAGCCTTGGAAACAAAATCCAAGATCTTATAGCAGTGATGGTAGAAGCAGACTTGGACATAGTGGCCTTTACAGAAACATGGTACACAAGGAACCATGAATGGGGTATAGCCATACCAGGCTATGCACTTTTCGTGGATAGAGAAGGAAGAAAGAGAGGTGGGGTGGCTATGTTTGTGAGGGAAGGAATCAAAGCATATGAGGTACAAGAGTTGTGGGAGGGAGTTGAGGCACTGTGGGTCACCCAGGAGACAAGATATGGAACCACCATTCACACAGCAGTGATCTACAGATCTCCAGCACAGGGTGAAGAGCTAGATTAAATATGAGTGGAAGCCATCCACAAAATGGCAGTCAAATGTGAACTACTACTGCTAGGAGACTTCAATCTGCCAAATATAGATTGGAGCACCCTGACTGCAAGTACTGCCAAAAGCAGGAACATCCTGACTGCCCTACAGGGAATATGCCTCAGACAGCTTGAGTCTGAACCCACCCAAAAGGGGGCTATATTACACCTGGTGCTCACAAATGAAGAAAGGGTTAATGATGTGAAGGTGGGTAGCCACATAGGATCCCGTGACCCTAAAACTGTGTGGTTTAATGTGATCATGGTAGAAGAAGCAAACCACACAAAAATAAAGTTCCTAGATTTCAAATGGGCTGACTTTCTCAAAATGAGAGAATGTCTTAAGGGAGCCCTGGTGAAACAAGATAAGGAGGGGATGTGGTGAAGCAGTGGGCTGTTCTCAATGTCAACATAACAGAGGCAACAAGCATCTACGTCAAACTGCTAAGAAAGAGTAAGAGAAAGAAATGACCACTTTGGTTCTCAAGGAAAGTGGCCAGGAAAGCAAAAGCAAAACAAAGGGCTTTCAAGAGATACAAGGAAACACAAAGGAGAGAGGACATGGAGCAGTAGGTAAAGAAACAAAAAGGAGCAGGGAAGGCAGTCAGGACCACAAAAGCACTAACAGAGGAAACAATAGCCCAGGACAGAAGGAAAGGTGATAAGACCTTCTTCAGATACATTAATGAAAGGAGAAAGACTAGGAGTGGGGTTGTCAGAATAAAACAGGAGAGATGAGGGTTTGCAAAGGAGGATATAGGAAAAGCAGTAATACTGAACAAATACTTTTGCTCAGTATTCACCAAAGAAAGGGACGGAGAGGTTTCACAAATCAGCAATAAAGGCATCAATGTAAGAGAGGTGGACACCAGTCTTTTCATTGTGGAGAGAGAGTGCTAGAGGGACTCAGGGAAACTGAAAGTGGACAAAGCAACAGGACCAGGTGGGATTCACCCCAGAATATTAAAGGAGCTCAGAGAGGTATTGGCAGCCCCAGTAACCACCCTATTCAACAGTTCATTGGAGACAGAGGAGATGCCAGAAGACTAGTGGAGGGCAAATGTGGTCCCTCTCCACAAGAGTGAAAGTAAACAGGAGACCGGCAACTACAGGCCAATCAGCCTCACCTCGGTAGTGGGGAAATTAATGGAGTCACTTCTAAAAGAGAGGATTATGTTATTCCCTGAATGTAGCAGAGCACATGATCCAATGCAGCATGGATGCACAACAGGAAGGTCTTGTCAAACAGATCTAATAGATTTCTTTGACTGGGTCACTAGGGGGGGTAGATCAGGGAGGGGCGGTGGATGTGGTCTACTTGGATTTCAGCAAAGCTTTCAACACTGTCTTACTTAGAAGGTTGGTACATAAGCTGGACAGCCTATGGGTGGGCACTAAGGTGGTAAACTGGATCAGAAATTGGTTGAGTGGCAGGACACAGGGAATGGTAGTACATAGGGTTCAGTTTGGGGAAAGGGAGGTGACAAGTGGGGTGCCACAGGGGTCAGTACTGGAGCCAGTTCTCTTTAATGTCTTCATGAGTGACATTACAGAGGGACTGGAAGAGAAGGCATACCTATCTGCAGATGACACTAAGATCTGCAACAGGATAGATACTCAAGAGGGGGTGGAAAAAGTGAGAAAGGACATACACACACTGGAGGAGTGGTCGAGAATGTGGCAACTTAGATTCAGTGCAAAGAAGTGTAAAATCATGCACTTGGGGCACAGAAATCCAAGGGAGGAGCACAGGATGGGGAGGGGGTAGTGGCAGCCACCAAGCAAGAACATGACTTGGGGGAAATTATATCTGACAAACTAAAAGTGACCAAACAATGTGAAAATGCTGTGGGGAAAGCCAGTGGGATGCTGGGGTGCTTAGGGAAAGGTATCACTAGCTGAAAAAAGAAGGTGGTGATGCCACTGTACAGATCAGTGGTGAGACCTCAGCTGGGGTACAGTCCAGTTCTGGAGACCACATCTCCAGAAAGACATAGACAAACTGGAGGCAGTCCAGAGAAGGGCTAGCAAGATGATGCAGGGTCTGCATCAAAAGCCATATGAGGAGAGGCTGAGGTAACTCAATGAGTACTCCCTGGAAGGGGTGGATATGATTGAAATGTTCAAGTATCTCAGAGGTATAAACAAGATACAAGAGGGTAGCATCTTTCAGAAAAAAAGATGTACAAGAACAAGGGGACATGAGATGAAGCTGGAGAAGGTAGGCTCAGGGGCAATGTGAGGAAGTACTTTTTCACAGAAAGAGTGGTGGATGCTTGGAACAGCCTCTCGGTAGAGGTCATGGGAGGAAAATTGGTTAAGGAATTCAAAAACACATGGGATATACGTAAAAGTACCCCCGTGATAGTGAAGAAAAGTTGAACCTCAGATCACCAAGGGTCCTTAGTTTTTGCAATAGATGGGCAAAATGGGCAGACTGGGTGGGCCACAAGGTCCTTATCTGCAATCAGCTTCTATGTTTCTATGCTTCAGTGAGCTGATTCAAGTTAAGAGTGAACAAAACACTAAATCCAAGGTTAGGATTACTGGCTTCAAGGATTTTAACAAAGGTAAACAGTTCTTTCTCAGATCCACGCCACACAATCAAAATATCATCAATGAAACACCTTCAAAAGCCAATTTTGTCAAAAAAAGGATTAACACTGGCATTTCTTATAACTTATTTTTCCCATTTCCCAAAGAAAAAAATGGCATAACTGGGTGTGAAACTTGTACCCATTGCCATACCTCTCTTCTGTAAAAAGAACATCTCTTTGAAAACAAAGAAAACAAAACAAAGATGTTAAACTCCAAAACAAAACCCTGAGAGCTGGGTGAGAACTTTTGTGGGTAGATCAAATGTGGCTTTCTCATTCAAATAATATGTCATGGCATCAATGCCTTCATCATGAGGGATGTTGTCATACAATAATTCCACATTTTACCTTGCTTCATTAGAGATGTTTGTCAGTGCTGCTGACCCTTGGACTATCCTTTTTTGTAAAGCATGATTTTTTTTTTGTCTACTTTCTTATTTGCAAATTATACTACATAGCCACTAGAGGGCTACAACAGCTGTCTTTTCTGTTAAAGAGGAAACACATTTTATTTTCCATTTCCTCTTCTGCTCTAGTAGACCTGGGATACCTCTCTTTCTGAGGCCCATCCCTGGGGTATTTGTGCCTGTTTCACAGGCTGAACCCTGCTCATCCACTAAGGCTGCAAGACTTGAACGCCTTCCCCCACTCCCATTCTGTACTGGTGGAGCAGGGCCAGAAGCAGAAACGAAAGCTACTGACCAGTCTTGCCACACCAGATTGCAGCCTTGAACCACCTCACTGGCTCAGCTGCAAAGAGCTGCTCCACAGGTACGTTCAGCACTGAAACCACCTCTCAGCCAACAAAAGGATTTTGAACTTATGACACCTGATCGCCGATTGGTCTAGGTTTCTAGTGACTTTTACTGCCGGCTGTTGTGGCATTTAGATCTACCATGGGAAGTTACAGCTGGTTTCTTGGTGTGTCACTAGCTTTACTAGAGCTCAGCTTAATTCTTCAGAACCCTCATCCCTCCCTAAAGTGGAATGACCCTTGCATTTCTCCCTGTCCTGCGTCCAACAGCTCCTTTCAGGTAGCCATTCTGGACTATTGGGCTTTTGAGTTGTCTCTGCCAGGGAGTGGGACATTTCCTGAGCTGCCTCTGCAGATTACTCCCCCATCCAGACTCGAGACTTCCTACTCATGGCAAATTCCTGCCAGGACACTAGTGGCTGCAACACTAGGCCAGTATAACACCAAGAGTGGGTGCAAGCCTACCCATCAACACCGCCTCCCCTATCACCCAAAAAATAGTGTTTACAAATTATAGTTCACTGCCTTAAAAAGAATCCTGCTTCTTTTACTATTGTGCTCAGGCAATGTTGAACTCAACTCAGGACCATTAGACACCCTTGCTTCTCCATCAGACCTGGCAGGTATCAAGGGAATGTCTTTTATGCATCTTAATGCCTGTAGTTTGCTGAAAAAGTTCACCCTTATCCAGGCTTGGGTAAGCCACACCCTACCTGATGTTCTAGTGATCACTGAGACCTGGCTTAGGCCAGCCACCCCAGACAATGAAATCAATATCCCAAATTATTTAATCTTCCGTGCAGATAGGCAATGAAGAGGAGGTGGGGTGGCAATTTATGTAAGGGACAAATACTTAGCCGCATGCATAGACACATCATCCTCCCCAAAGAATTTGAGTGCTTGACCCTAAAGATCAAACTTTCTCCTTTCAGAGCACTTTGTGTAATAGGCTGCAAGAGGCCCCCCTTCTGTCGGGCCGCATCTCCTGTCTCACCTCAGTTCCATGCTGGGCCTCAGTTCACTGGAAACCATTATTATTGGTGACCTGAACTACAATTGGCTATAAAGTGCATCAGCTCCCTTGAAATCCTTTTGTGATGCTCTAGGGCAGGTGCAACTCATTGGTGAGCCTACTCACCCAAATAAAAAGAACCTTAACTACAGCTCCCTCTTAGATGTAATTTTGGTTAGCAAGCCACACCTGTTCTATCATGTTAGGACGTTTTTCTCAGACATTAGAGATCATTGTATAATCACCACCATTAGATCCATGCACAACCCACAGTTTGTGGCAAAGTTCTCTATCAAGAGGAGCAAACGCAACTTTGATTTGTTTGCATACGTCCATGACTTGAAACATTCACCTCGATGGCAGGAATTCTTCCTAGCCAAAATGGTTAACAGGGAATATACTATTTTTTACAATATTTTAAGTGAGTCTTTAAATAAGCATGCACCCTTGGTTAAGGTATGGGTCAGGAGCAGCACCTACTGTTGGTTCTCGCCTTAGCTCAAAGCTTCCCTGTTATAAAGGGATACTTTATGGAAAAAAGCCTGAAGAAGCAAGAACAACTTAGATTGGTGTCTTTTTAAGAGAGCATGTAACAAGTGCACCAAGTTGGTCAAAGCAGCCATCGTTCAAAGCTAGCCTCTGCCTCAAGAAATCCTTCAAAGCTCTGGAAAACATTAAAAGACATGTCTGGACATGCACCTGGTAATTCTATTCCAGCAAAAATTAAGTCAGATGGCAGCGTTATCTCTAACGATTGGAGATATTGGAAGCCCTCAATAACCATTTTGCAATGGCAGGGCTAGCATTTGATACTTCCCCTGCCAATGACCTCCACACAGCTCAGGGCCCACCAACCCACGGGTACCCCTCCACCGAGGATGCCTTCTCACTCCTGCCTGTCTCTCTCTAAAAGAGGTGGAAGACCTACTGCTGCAGCTGGACACCAGGAAGGGAGCAGGCTCCGACTTCATAGAGCCATACTATCTGAAATGTGCCTACCATGTGCTTGCGGTGCCAATCACCCACCTATTCAACAGTCACTTTTCCAGGGTAGCCTCCCCCCTCAATGAAAAATAGCCCATGTCATCCCTCTATTAAAAGCAGGTGACCCCTGCAATCTAAATAATTACAGACCAATCTCCCTCCTCCCCATCCTGTCTAAATTACAAGAAAAAAATGTGTGCGGCCAGCTAAGGGTATACTTAGAATCCAGAAGCCTATTAAGCCCAGTTCAGTCTGGATTCAGAGCAAAGCACAGCACCATAACAGCCCTAGCTAAGGTGACCAATGACTGGCTCCTAGACCTTGACAACAAGAAACATGTCTGTGCCATTTTCTTGGATCTTAGTAAGGCATTTGACACAGTCGATCACAGCCTGCTTCTTTCCTCTCTAAGCACCTTAGGCCTAGACCATAAATCTATGTGCTGGTTTGCAGACTACCTCGGAGAACAGAAACAGCAGGTTAAAGCTGAAGGTGATCTTTCTCCATTAAAACCTATGCTGAGGGGCATGCTCCAGGGCTCTAACCTTGGTCTCCGCCTCTTTACAGTCTACATTAACAACATCAATGACCCCATCAAAAAAAACAGCATCCACTTATTCGTGGATGACACTGTACCGTACTTGAGTCGTCCCATGCCAGAAGTAGCCTGTGAAGACCACCAAGCTGAATTTAACCTTCTACAATACCAGCTCATAAACAAAAAGCTTTTGCTCAATGCAAAAAAAAACACAAAAGCTATGCTCTTCTCCCCCTCCTTGCATGTGGCAATTTCTGCTGTGGGGGCTATCCCACAAATTACCACTGTTCTTGGAGAAACACTAGAGTATGTAGCTAAATTCAAATATCTAGGAGTCTGGCTCGATCATAAACTTCCTTTGCCGACCACCTAGATGAACTACAGAAGAAACTAAGGCAAAGATTAATACTATTCTACAGAATTAACCACCTGCTCACAAAGGTGGCCAAGATTCTACTGGTTCAAGCTACCTTCCTATCTTTAATAGATTACGTGGACTTGCTCTACAGCCACTGCACTGCCTCTGCACTGGTTAAGTTGGACACCCTCTACCACAGAGCTATCAGGCTCATTACTGGCCTTCCACTTTCCACACACCACTGCTCCTTGTACTCATTGTTAAGCTGGACTTCCCTTCACTATAGAAGGAATAGAAACACTGCCCTATGGGCCTTCAGAGTGGTGACCAACAAGCTCCCCTCATATGTCTCAGATTGTATTCCTCTGAGTGTGTTAGGCACCTATGCTCTAAGGAGCTATTCCCTAATTGCACTCCAAGTTCCAAGGGTCAAAACTCATTTCGGCAAAGCTGCTCTAAGCTTCTCTTTACCCACATTGTGGAACAGTTTGCAAAGGAACTTGAAGCTGAGCTGCCCTGTTAGCCTGAATATCTTCAAGGCGCTCTACAATCGCTATATGAAAGCACCTTGCAAATGTTTTTCTCATCGCTAGCCCACTAATTCAGCAACTCCCCCTTTCCATCCTAACGCTCGCCATGTTTCTACCCCTGGCTCTCACTCTTTCCCTATTAACTCTTCCTGCTGCATCCACCCTTCCCTGTCTACTCCAGCCTGGCTAACATCCCACCCCATCCATAGCAGTGTCCCAATTTATCTACTCCTCCTCCGTCATTATCATAATAACAAGTACACGACAGCCATAGTCACTTTCTGTGGTTTTAGCCCAATTTTTCCCCCAGTCATTGGTAATATATCCCTCCTCTTCCTTACCTCTCTAACCTGCCACCCCATACACGGCCTCTTTCCCCTATATGTGTAGTTGCTGGCTGCCTCACTCAAAAGATATCTGCGTATAACCCCTGTATGCCTATGGTTGATTGTACATCTGCTGACTTCTTCAATTGTAAAATAATGCTGTTGTTTTTTTTATTTCAACCTTGTACTGTACTGTACTGTATATACTTTTCTTCCTTGTATATTATTGCTTTTAGTATACCTGCTTCTGTACTGTACTTTGATGCATTCATGACCAGGTCCATCTTGCAAATGAGACTTGCTCAATGGTGCCCACCTGGATAAAAACAGTTTTAATTGATTGATTGATTGATTGATTGATTGATTATGGCCAGGGGGTTGCTATCTTCTATAGCTAGGTCTCTGAGAAGTCTGAGGATATCTCCCATATCCCTTAAGGTATGCTGGTAGTTTCTGAACCAGGGGGCTAATGTATGAATCTAGAAATGTGGCAGGAGGTTATGTGATGGTTTCATTCACTGAAATAATTGGACACCCTGAATGATTTACCAAACTGTTGTGGCTCTTGGGGAAGGAATAGAATGAGAGCCTCACAGGGGTCTTAACAGAGAGAAACTCAGTTAATGTGCATTTGCAACCACTTATTTTGTACCACAAGGGATAGACAGTCATCAATTAACCTTTTAAACCTGGGAGTCGGATCACTAGTCAGTTTGTCATACTAAACAGGATTACTAAGCTGTCTATATACTTCATAATCATATATCTCACTATCCATGAAAATAGACCTGACCTTCCCTTGTTGGTTGGCTTAATTGTAATCACTTTATTGTTCCACCAAGTTTTTAATGCTGGCATCTCATTATTACAGAGATTATGGAAGAAATCCCATATGGAAAAGAAATGCATATTTTAGATATATTTATAAAATTCTGTTTCAAATATATTTTTTTGACATATGTCTGAAGTATAGGCAGGATATCTCAAATTGGTTGGTTTTGAAATATCTAATTTATTTACAGAGTATATGTAACACATATTTCATATACTGTATATCATAAACATATTTCAATGACACATTCACAGGCTGGCCGGCTGATTGACAGGCCTACAATGCTACGTGGAATAAGTGCACCTGGGCCGTCCGAAAAGCCAAGGCCAACCACTATCAAGCCACCCTCACCTCCTCTTGGGGGTGTGTCCAAACTTTTTGGGACAATGTTAAACAACTGAATGGGAGCACATGCTCCCCTTCGCCGTCCCAACTCACCATTGGCAGCACTACCATTACGGACCCTACAGGCATTGCAAACTACCTCAACACATCCTTTACGGACTTCAGCTCTATCCTCCCCAGTAATTTCTTTGACCCACCACCCCCCCCCTACCGGCCCCAGCCCCCCAATACCCTAGCTTCTACCTATGCAGCGTAACTGCCCAGGAAGCTAGACCCCACCTGATCCATGCGCTAAAAACAATAGTCCTGGTGACGACTCCATGGACCCCAGCATTCTCCGGCTGGTACTGGATCAGATCCTTGCCCCACTCACCAGCCTTCTCAACAAATCCCTCTGCCTGGGGCAGTTCCCCACTGCATGTAAAACTGCCATTGTTACTCCCATTCACAAAGGGGGTGACAGATCCACAGCCGGGAACTACCGGCCAATCTCCATACTCCCACCCCTCTCCAAAGCCCTTAAAAAAACTAGTTGCCACACAAATCACTGAGTACCTGACCAAACACAACATCCTCTGCCCTGAACAGCACAGTTTCCATGCAGGACACAGTACAGGCATGGCACTAGTTGAATTCTTACCATTCCTACACACATCCCTGGACTCTGGCTCCCTAGCCGGGGCAGTGTTCATTGACCTTTCTAAGGCTTTCGACACTGTCTCCCATCCCACCCGCTGGATGCCCTCTGCCACACTGGCTTCACTACTGGTCCACTTGTCTGGTGCATCAACTATCGATCGGCCCACTCCCAATGTGTAAAAATGAATGGAACACTCTCAAAAACGTGTCCCATTCGCTCAGGGGTTCCTCATGGCTCCATCCTGGGACCCCTACTCTTCTCACTCTACCTTAACACCCTGCCCAGTGCATGCACTGGGAAAATGCTGCTGCATGCAGATGACGCCGTCATCTTTGCCTCCCACCATAACCCTATCTCCCTCCAGGACTCCCTGCAGCTTTCATATAATGATGCAGAAACCTGGTTTAAAGAGCACAGACTGATCATAAATCTCAAAACAACAAAAACGATGCTCTTTGTCCACCCCCAAAACAAAGCCAGCAATTTCCCACTCCATATCCTCCCCTGCTCCAAACAGCCTCTAGAGCAAGTACACTGCTACAAGTACCTTGGGGTCACCTTTGACTCAGCCCTCACCTACCACACCCACATTTATGCTCTTGCCTCAGCAACCAATGTGCAGCTAGGTATCTTATATCGCTACAAAAACTGTCTCCCCCCGCTGCCCTCCGGCTTGCGGTGACATCCTCTATATTATCCCTGGTTGACTATGGACTACCGGTCTACCGAGCTGCCAACACAACTTCCCTCAACAAAATCCACCTCATCCTAAACAAGGCATGCAGGCTAATCACTGGGGCCCCTAGGCTCACACATTCGTGCCTGCTCTATGGTTTGGCAACATTGCTGAACCTAAATGAATGGCTGCGATATCAAACATGCCTAATAGCAAAAAAAACTCTTCTAGGGCTATCCCCACCTGGGCTGACAGCCTCCCTCCACCTAGCCCAACCCTTGGTCTGTACACAGACCTCCTGCAAGACCACTTTCCTGGTACCAAGATCTAGGACCTCCGATGGACAGAGGTATTTCCACCTTAGAGCCCCTTCCTGGCACAACTCGCTCCCTCTCCCCATCTCAGATGCCCCCATGATTTCCAAATTCAAAACTTCACTCGGAAGTGAACTATTCAACATGCGTAGTTGCACCTGTATAACTTGAGGTGCAACCCTCTGTGCCCTGACAATCTCCCCTCGGCAGCATCCTTACTGCACCTCTTTAAATTCATACCATGGCTGTTTGTACTGACATTACTCCTGTTGCATGCCCTTTCTCCATGCAAGTATGTACCTCTTCTGGTTAAATTGCTTCTGCTCTGTTGACTGCTCATACTGTCATACTACTATCTGCCACTACTATGTGCCACTGTAACCAAACTGGCCTCTCTGTATAATTGTTTCATCACTTGTGCCTGTTATCGATGTAACCCATATCCTGGAGCCAAAATGTGTGTATATATATTTATCTTGTCCTTTATCACATGAGTCAGCAAACTATCTAACCTACATCCTGGAACCATGAATGCTTATATTTGTATTTGTCCTCTATGTGAACTCCATGTACCTTTGGAAATGAGCCTCTGGCTCAAAGGTTGTAAACTGATGTGCACATAAATAAATAAATAAAATAAATTCTAAGTGTATGATACATATTTTATATATCTGCTTATATATCTTGAATATTTAATATACATTTTATGTAGTGTATATATATATATATATTTTTTTTTTTAAATATATGCATTGTAGAAATATTCTAAAATACCCAAACAAAAAAAAAAACAATGAATTCATCTTGCTGCAACATATCCTTAACTGTATATTTAGAATTCCTCTTATTAGTAACATTTAGATATCTAAAGTAAAATTATTATTTAATGATGCACCATTACCACAGACTTACAGATTATACATTTATACTGATACATAGGACCTGCCTCTTGATCTCACCATGTATAAAGGCTCAGATTTGTTTTTATACCAACCCTGTTTGGTTCTCTTTTACAATATGCAGGGGTGACTTCCTACATGTAATTGTTTTTTACTCTTTACCTTTCCCTTTGGTCTGTAAGCTAATGCTCTCAATTAAAAACTATTTTAAACATAGAAGTGACCATGATTTTTGTTGATAAACTGTACTTTTGAGATATGCAAATTAATTATGCAAATACATACACAGTACAACAGCAGGCATTTGCAACAACATATTTGACATATATACCAATATATATTCTACATATATTCTACAAATGCTGTATCTTGCAAGTAAACAAGATATATATTTTACTCAAGGCAGAAGTTTAGCTCACGCGCGCACTGGGCCAGCAGCTGTAGAAGGAACTTCTTGGATTTTCCATCTCAATTTTCATTTGCACATTAAAGAAAAAAATGTAAAACTAAAGGCAAAATGCAGCAATAGTAAAAAACAGACCTCTCCCGGGACAGATATTTTGCACTGTGCTTGTAAAAGTGCAAGAGCAGTACAAAATGTCAGTCCTCTGGAAATATATTTTACTATTGCTACATTAACTTGTTATATTTATATTTTAATACAAATAAACTGTATAGTAGAAAATCTAGAATTGTCTTCTGGAGTTCATATCCATTTTGTGAGTGTGTGTGTGTTTTTATTTCCCAGGCAAGGCCTGGGTAATAAACTGTGAACTCTCAGGCATGCCTTGCGACGGAGCGTGTGGATGTCGCTGCAGTGACTCAGACTTGGGCCACCCAGTACCATGATTGGGATCTGGCAGTCCTGGGGTATAAAATTTACAAGAAAGACTGTAGGGTGGGGAGATGGGGTTGGGTAGCACTCTATGTGAGGGAAGGGATCAGATGTATGAGGGACAAGAGGGAGGAAGGGAGGACAGAGGCACAATGGATGCAGCTTCTGGATTCCAAGGGCTGAAAGCTGAGTGTGGGGATGGTGTACAGACCACCAGCCCAATCAGTGGAACTGGGCAGGGAGTTAGTGGAGCAAATAAGTAGGGTGTGTAGAAAGGGGAGTGTGGTGATTGTGGGGGATTTCAATCTGCTGGGGGTAGATTGGAGCACCCCTGCCACTTCCAGTGCCAGGGAGCAGCTGCTCCTGGATGCAATCCAGGATTGTCTCCTGACACAGCTGGTCAATGGGCCAACACAACTAGGTAACACACTGGACTTGGTGTCAAATGGGAAAGCATTGAGGGAAATAAGGGTGGAAGACCCACTAGCTGGTAGTGACCACCAAACAGTGTGGTTCACTCCCAGGTTGGGCAGGGAGTCTGGAGGCACAGTAACAAAGGTGGTGGATTTTAGGAAGGCAGACTTTGGGAGGATGATAGAAATACCGTAAGGGAGACTTCAGGGTATTAGGCCAGAGATGGATGCACAAAGTGGGAAATTATTGAAATTGGGCTAACAGAGACTTCAGAAGCTTGCACCAGGACTAGGAGCAGGAAGTGCAGAGTCAGGAAACCTTGTTGGCTGAACAATGAAGTGTTGGAGGGGGTGAGGGCAAAGAGAGCTGTGTACCAGAAGTTCAGGAGAATGGGGAAGGAAGAGGACAGGGAGGCTTATGTGAGTTGGTCCAAGGAGTTGACCAAGTGACTGAGAGTAGCCAAGGCCTCCAGGGAGCTAAGGTTAGTGCAGGGCATCAAGGGAGGGGAGAAGGACTTTTTTAGATACAGTATGTCAGGGAAAACAGGAAGTGAAGAGGCCATATAGTGAAGAAAAAGTGGGAAGAGGAACGGGTGGAAAAGAGAGAGAAACAAGCAGAAGTACTAAATGAATACTTTTGCACTTATTTCACAAAGGAGAAGGATGGTCCACTACCACCATAGACTGGGAGGGTGGGGGCAGGGGGAGGAGATGACAGATAGAATGATCGAGGGGAGTAGAGTACTAGAGGGTCTGAGTGCATTAAGGGTGGACAAGGCACCAGGTCCTGATGGCATCCACCCCAGGGTGCTGAGGGAGATGGCAGAGGTGTTGGCACAGCTGCTGGCAGACCTATTCAGCACCTCCCTGGACACAGGATGGGTGCCTCAGGACTGGAGGGTGGCCAATGTAGTGCCCATACACAAGAGTGACCCTAGGGATGAACCAGGAAATTAGTGGCCTGTCAGTCTCACTAATCTAATGGGTTAACTTATGGAAATGATACTGAAGGAGAGGCTGGTGTTGTTCATTGAGGGTAATGATCTCCATGATGGACAGCAGCATGAGTTTGTCTTGGGGAGGTCCTGTCAGACCAACCTAATAGAATATTATGACTGGGTAACAAGAGAGCTGGATATGGGTCATGCTGTAGATGTCTGTATTTGAACTTCAGCAAGGCCTTCAACTCAGTGCCTCACAGGAGGTTTGGGGGGGAAGCTGACTGCTGTGAGGGTGGGAACAAAGCTGACAAATTGGATAAAGAACTGGCTGCAGGGAGGCTGCAATGGGTGGTAGTGGGGAGAGGGAATTCTCAACACCTAGACCGTTGATGAGCAGTGTGTCGCAGGACTTGGTTCTGTTTGGGCTCTTTGTCTCAGATATTGCACACAGAGCTGGAAGCAGGGTTAGTCTGTTCACAGATGATACCAAAATGGGGGCAGTGGTGGATGAAGAGGATGGATGGAAATAACTACAAGGGGACCTCACCAAACTGGAGGTATGGTCAGAGAAGCGGCAGCTGGGATTCAATGTGAAGAAGTGTAACATTATGCACTTGGGGGCAAAGAACCCAAGGAGGGACTATTGGTTGGGAAGGGTGAGGCTGGGGATCACTGAGGAAGAGAAGGACCTTGGGGTGTTGGTAAAAGGGAGCATGAACAACTCTGCTCAATGCAGGAAAGCAGCAGCTAAGGTGAACAGGAAGCTGGGCTGTATCACAAGGGGTTTCTCATCCAGGCATAGGGAGGTGATCCTGCCCCTCTACAGATCTTTGATCAGGCTGTACTTGGAGTACTGTGTTCAGTACTGGTGGCCGTATCTGATGAGGGATATTAATTTACTGTAACCTGTGCAATGGAGGGCAACAAAAATATTACAGGGGATGGAGGGCAAGGCCTAAGAGGGTAGGCTGAATGAGCTGAATATGTACATGCTGGAGGAGGGAAGGGGGGGGTATGACTGAAACATTCAAGCATTTGAGGGGGATAAAGAAAGCTAGCACTGAAGGGGTGTTTAAACTGAGGAAGGGTAGGGACACAAGGGGGCACGGACTAAGTTTGGAGGGCAGAAGATTTAGGAGGAGATAAGGAGGCACTACTTCATGAAGAGCGTTGTGTCTAAATGGAATGCTCTACTAGGGGGGTGGTATCATGTAAGACAGTAGGAAGTTTTAAGAGGGTGTGGGACAGAGCATGAGGGAGGGTCTGGGTGGAGGGGGCTGTGGCCATCATGGGAATGACAGATGGAGAGGGGATTTGGGCAGCTGCAATCTAGGGGGCTAGCTGTACACTCAGGCAGACATTGATAGACAGAGTGTCTGTTTCTGCTGGCAGATTCATATATTCATATGTGTATGTACCTTTTACCATGAGTGCTGTTCACATTTACATTGCGAGCACCAGTACACTTTAGAGCTGCCTTCTTTGCTTGTATACATATTAGCTATAAGAAGCTATGTAGAAAAAGTGCATTCAATATTTATAGAATGTAGTCTCTCTCTCTCTCTCTCTATATATATATATATATATACATATATATATATATATATATATGTAATAAAGGTATATGTATTATATATTACGGTCATATTTATAAACTATAAAACATATTTATTTGCTATGGAAAACGTATTTAAATTGTATTATCAGAATACATAATAGAATAACAAACACATATAATACAGATACATTCCAGATGTATATCAAGCCAATCTCAGTTTAACATATATGAAATATATTTTAGACAATACATGTCTAATATATTGAAAATATATGTTTGCTAACATACACTTATTGTAGAAATTACAGAATACAATTATGCTTGCATAAAACTGTAATACATTTTCATTAGTGAGTCCATAAAAACATTAAAAAGTGCAACACAATATTTTCTTTCATAGTATGACAAAACATATACATTTAGTATACCAATGTTAATAGGACATATCTCATTGAATTCTGCATATATCTTATTTATTTTTTGTTTATTTCAGTTTGGGATTAATACTTTTGAGTCAAGGACTCGTTTTCAAAGGTTCCAAGTCATTGTTGAACAAACATTACAAATATAATAGGGTAGACAGAAAAAAGCAGGAAAACAATTACACAGGACAATCAAATACAATGAAATTATATACATCCAATAAGATGTTTAAGTAAGATAAGGTTTGTAGGACTCTGCATTGGAGTTCACTAGGTTGTAGGATAACCTAGGAGGAAGAGAGTAGGGGGGTCCATCAGAAATGGTGTCGTCAAAGTAGGAAGTATGGTCAGCCGTGAGTGGGCTTTGTTTGGAGAGAGGTGGTGCAGGAGGGGATTGAGGAGAAATGAAGGGAGAGGTTGGGAGGCTGAGGTCCTGCCACATTAGTGCAGGCAGGTATAGATCTTTGTAGTGTCAAGAAGGGATCTGAGCCCAGATTTGAAGGTACTAATTTTGGATGGATCATAGAAACATAGAAACATAGAAGTTGATGGCAGATAAGGACCGCAAGGCCCATCCAGTCTGCCCATTTCTTTTTCTACCTTATAAATGTGCCATTGGCCTTTGCTCTGTCAGTGGCCTATCTATTCATAGTCATTTGTATTGCTCCCTTATGCCTATCCATGCCTGTTTGAAGCCCTGCACTGTATTCATAGCCACCACTTCTTGTGGTGCCATTCCATGCATCCACCACCCTTTCTGAAAAAGAATTTCCTCACATTACCCTTAATCGGCCTCCCTCTAATCTCATGCTGTGTCCTCTTGTCCTGCTATTTTTCTTATATTTAAACATATTGAACTCTTTCACCTTGTTTATGCCCTAAGGTGTTTGAATGCCTCGATCATATCACCTCTCTCCTCCTTTGCTCAAGGGTATACATATTGAGCTCCGTTAATCTGTTCTCATATGTCTTCTGATGCAGTCCCTGACCATTTTGGTTGCCCTTCTCTGGACTGCCTCAATTTGATTAATGTCCTTGTGAAGGTGTGGCCTCCAATACTGCACACAGTACTCCAGATGGGGCCTAACCAGTGTCTTGTACAGAGGATTATTACCTCCCTCTTATGACTTGTGATACCCTACTAATACACCCTAACACCCCCTAGCCTTACCTACTGCTTTAGAGGTCTGCTTGGATGATTTGGGTCATCAGTGATGATGATGCCCAAGTCTCTTTCTTCCTTTGTGACTGCTAGCAACTCCTCCCAGCCTATAGGTGGCTTCAGGTTTCTCTTCCCTATGTGCATGATTTTGCACTTCTTTGCATTAAATCCCAGTTGCCACTGTTCTGACCATTCTGCTAGTTTATCCAGATCTCTTCTCATTCTGCCCACCCCATCTGGATCATCTACTCTGTTGCAGATCTTGGTGTCATCTGCAACTAGACAAGCCTTACCCTCTAGTCCATCTGCAAGGTCACTAATGAAGATGTTGAAGAGGACTGGCCCCAGGACTGATCCCTGAGGTACCCCACTTGTGACTTGCATCTCTTCTGACTGTATACTATTTACCACCACTCTCTGTTTCTGCCCGTCAACCAGTTTGCCACCCAGTTGACCAACTTCTATACAGGCCTACCCAGCTTATTTATCAATCTTCTATGTGGAACAGTGTCAAAAGCTTTGCTGAAGTCAAGGTAGGCGACATCAACTGCTCCCCTTGGTCCACCACTCTGGTTACCCAGTCAAAGAAATTTATGAGATTAGTTTGACAGGACCTTCCTTTTGTAAACCCATGCTGTCTTGGATCCTGTGCCCCTATGGTTCCAGGTGTTGCACTATCCTTTCCTTAAGGTGCCTCATAATCTTGCCCACTACTGAGGTAAGACTGACCCGGTCTGTAGTTCCCACCTCCTCCTGCTACCACTCTTGTGGAGGCGGGATCATAAAACCGTTCTCTAGTCTTCTGCGACCTCTCCTGTGCTCAGAGACTCACTAAACAATTCTGCTAATGGCTCACTAGTTCCTCCTTCCCCTAGCTCCTTTGGTACCCTGTGATGTATGCTATCAGGTCCCATTGCCTTATCCACCCTGAGCTTAGCAAGCTCTTGTAGGACCCTTTCTTTTGTGAAGGGAGTAGTGCTCACCTCCCTCCCCTGTGTCCATGATGCTGAGCTGTGGGCCCTGCCTACCTTCTCTTCAGTAAATACTGAGCAAAAGTATCTATTTAGGATAGATGCCTTACAGGGTCCTCCTCCTCACATGCTCCCTTTCTCCATTAAGCTAGCAATACCCCCTCTGGACTTTCTCCTTTCACTAATGTATCTATAGAAAGTCTTGTCACCTTCTTTTACTGTTCGTGCTAGTGTTTCCTCAGTTTGGGACTTTGCCTGCCTTACTGCCTTACCTGCTTCCCTTAGGGCAGTTTGGTATGCCTCCCTATCTTCATCCGCTGTGTTCCTTATATTTCCTGAAGGCCAGCCTTTTGGCTCTGACCTTTTCTGCTACTGTATTTGAGAACCAAAGTGGTTTCCTTCTTCTTTTGCACTTCCTTTTCTGTCTAACACAATGGGATGTTGCTTCAAGTATTGCATCATTAATGCTTGCCCACTTTGCCTGTACCCCTCACCTGTGTTTCTTTTGCCAGGGCTAGCTTAACTCTGTTGGCCATCTTATCAAAGTCAGCTCCTCTGAAGTCCCATATTTTGCCTTGGAATGGGATGATTTAGATGTAGTAGCCAAATTGAACCATACCATGTGATGGTCACTGGCCCCAGGTGACCTTCTACCTGGAGATCTGTGATCCCTTCTTTGTTAGTCAGTACTAGATCTAGGATAGCCCTGTCTCTTGTGGGTTGCTGTACCAGTTGTTTGAGGCCCTCCCCTGCAGGGAATCCACTATGAGTCTAGTTCTGGCAGATGTTCCTGCTGGTATTGACCAATCTGTATCCGGCATGTTGAAGTCTCCCATTATCAGAACCTCCCTTTAGCTGTCATGTTTTGTATATCTTCTAACAGTAATGTGTCTATGTCTTCCCTCTGGTCTGGGGCCTGTAGACCACCCCAGTTCTTATGGCTGTCCCATTTCCTGTTTCCAGGGTGACCCACAGTTCTTCTGGCTCCTTATGTGTATTCTGAATTTCTGTAGCTTTGATATTTTCATTAACATACAGGGCCACACCTCCCCCCCTTTTTGCACCTCGGTCTCTTCTGAACAATACATAGCCAGGTACTGAAGTCTCCCAAGTGTGGTTACTGGTAAACCATGTCTCACTAATTGCTACTATGTCCAGTTTAGCCTCTGACATTATTGCCTGCAGGTCTGGGATCTTATTTCCCAGGCTGTGAGCATTTGTGTACATGATTTTCCATTGGCCAGATTTTGGTGTGTTAGTTGTTGGGTGAAGTTTGGCACGACCCTGTCGTCGATGGGAGACAAACCTTTCTTACCTGGTGATGCAAATGAGCGCAAACATGCTGAATTCCTGTTTGACCACTAGCTGAGGGGAGGGTGTTCTTCCATTCGGCGTATGGGGTGCTGCACCTCTCCCCATTTGTTAGTTTAAATATTCTGCAAGACGTCAAACTTCTGCCCCAATGCACTGACTCCTCTTTAGTCAGATGCAGTCCATCAAATTTAAAGAACTTTCGCTCCCAGAACTGTTGCCAGTTCCCTACAAATCTGTGTCCTTTTTCCTGGCACCAGCCCTTGAGCCATGTGTTTAGCTCCCCTATCTCCCCTTCTCTGACCTTCCGTCCATCTGCTCCCCTCTCCCAGACTGGCAGGATCTCAGAGAAGGAGATCAGTGAGGTTAGCTGGTAGCTCATTGTACCATTTCAGTCCTTGGTACAGGATGGAGTTCTGGGCAAGTTTTGTTCTTTTGAAGGGAATCATCAGCCTGTCAGTAGCTGCACTTCTAGTTGATTTCTTTGGAACTGCTGGCTTAAAGAGACAGCCCAGTGATGGAGAAGTAAGCCCAAGAAGCACTTTTTTTAGAAGTAGGCAGGTTTGTTATTGTGCTGTAAGTGTAGAGCATGCAGGTGCGGGTGTCATGAGCAGCCCCTAATGAAAGATGACAAGCCTTGCTTAGGAGAGTGCTAACCCTGTTTAGGGCAGTTTTTGTGCCTGCCCCATAGAGAGGCAACCCATAATCGATGGTGGTCAGTATTGCACTACTGGTGACAAGTATGAGAACTTCAGGTGACATAGAATGCCTGTGGTGGTAAAGGACCCCAAGTTTTATATTAGCTGACTTGACTACGGAGTCTATATGGCTTGACTATGGAGTCTATATGGCTTGACTACGGAGTCTATATGGCTTGAGAAAGTGAGTGTATCATCAAAGGTAGTGCCAAGGTATTTGAACTTGGGTGCTTGTTCTAGTTTCTCACCCTTGTGGTTATGAATGAGCAGAGGCTAGTATTTCTTTTGGCTTTGGGAGGTAGAGAAAAGTAGACTCTTAGTTTTTTTGTGGTTTAATAGTAGTCTTGTATGAACCAGGACTCAAGATTGAGGAAGCTACTCTGGAGTTCAGAAGTGATAGAACTGTGGTCATTACCAGCAACAGGTATTACTGCATCATCAGCATATTGAATGGTATGTGCTGAACACGCAGATCATGCAGAGTTGATGAAGAGGCTGAATAGTAAAGGGCTGAGAATAGAGCCCTGTGGAACCCTTAGGGACACCTCTTTAGCTGCTGATGGTGTGTCTCCAATTTTGACTCTTTGCAACCTGTCTGAGAGGTAGTTACCAAACCATAGTACTGTGTCCAGAGATAGAACTTAGGAGAAGGTTGTGATTAACAAAAAGTCAAAGGCCTTCATAAGGTTGATAAAGACGGAACCTACAGCCTGCCCACTATCTAAGGCATTATAAAGCTGGGATGAGTAATCAGCAATGGTGGTGAGTGTGGAGTGCTTTTTAAGGAAGCCATGCTGCTGCAGGCAGATTAGGTTATAGTTATCAAGATGCTCTGTAAGTTGATCTGAGACCATTCTTTCAAGTGCTTTAGAAAGGGGGATCGAATGGATTTAGGTCTGTAGTCGGATGTTTGAGTTTTGTCCCCAGCTTTAAAGACAGGAGTGATGATAGCCGACTTCCATACATTTGGAAACACTCCTGTTTTTAGAGAGGCATTAAATACCATGGTGAGAGGACCATCCAGTTCGTTCAGAAGGAGACCAACCAAATTCTTATCAACTAGATTTGCCCCCATCCTGGTCTTGCCAAGAACCCCTTTAATGTGCTTGATGGTTTCAGGCAAGGTGACACGTCTAAAGTAAAAGGGTGGTATATCATCCCTTGAGGGATTTGATGAGGCAGTTGGGTGCTGTTGTCCATGCAGATCTTTAATGTAATCACCAGGGAGTATGCCAGAAAGATTCGTGAATGCGTTGTTGAGCTCTTTAGCAATGTCAATAGGTTCCTGTAGGGATCTCTCCCCTGTAACTAGTAGATTGGGAGGGGCCTTAGGGGTCTTTCCCATTAGGGATTTAATAGAGTTCCAAAATTCTCTACCAGAGTCCCAGCTTTTGCTTAGAAGGTCTTTATAGTAGGAAGTTTTAGCCTGTCGAATGAGCTTGGTGCAGGCATTTCTGGCTGCCTTGTAGGCATTGAGTGTCACAGGTGTTCCAGTTGATTTTGCAATGTGACAAAGATTATCTCTATTCTTCATTAGTCCAGTAAAGGAGCTGGAGAGCCATGGATTGGCGGTATCCTTGATTTTTTTTGTTTTATACAGCACAAAAATATCACAGGCACGGCTGAAGATCATTATAAAGTAGTTCAGTGCCTCATTCCCATCAATATCCCCTGCCAACGGAGACCAGTCAGGTTGTGATAGGTACTGCTTGAAGTGGTCAAGTAGCCCAGGCCTCAGGCCGCTATTTTTGGACACCTTAGGTGGGCCCTCGGTAAAGTTGTTAGACCAGGTGCACTTCACTGAGAAGTGATCATTGAGGCTGTCAGGCAGGACGGTGACATCAGATATATGCTCAGGATGTGTGGACAGGAGCCAGTCTATTAGGGAATTTCTCCCTGTTTTTAGTTAATCCAGGTGTCAGCAGTAACCATGTGGGTTAGGGATAGGCTAGATATTAGATCCCTGGCTTTTGTTTCCTTCAGGGAGTGCCAGTTTATATATTTAGTATCTTACAAGGGAAATGAAAAAGGTGGTAAGTACTCAGAATATTTATGTTGGATAGATTCAAAATATATGTTTATCTAAAATGTAAAATATGTAGAAACTGTAACATTGCATGTGCACAAATAAGTATTTTTGATTTTATTCCATGCCATAACATTGAAAGAACAAAAACTTGGATTTTGAAATAGAATATCAAAAATATATCTGAAACAAAGATGTTTCCCCAAATATGATACATCTTTGAACATTCTGAGAATAGAAACATAGAAACATAGACTTTGAAGGCAGATAAGGACCGCTTGGCCCACCTAGTCTGCCCATTTCCCTACCTAGAGGACAAGCCGCAGATCCTATTTAACCAACAGCCTATTTCTTCCTACCACCCACAAAAATTGCCTTATGTCTGTCGCATGCATTCTTGAATTTTCCCACAGTTTTAGTCCCCACAACCTCCTCAGGAAGGCTATTCCATGCGTCCACCACCCTCTCTGTGAAAAAATACTTCCTCACATTGCCGCTGAGCCATCCCCTCTATCTTCAAATTGTGTCCCCTTGTTCTTGCACATCTCTTTTTCTGAAAGATGCTACCCTCTTGGACTTTGTTGATTCCACTGAGGTACTTAAATGTTTCTATCATGCCCCTTCCTCCTTTCCTCAAGGGTATACATATTAAGCTCCTTTAGTCTCTCCTTGTATGACTTCTCTTGCAGACCCTGCACTATTTTAGTCACCCTCCTCTGAACTGCTTCCATCCTGTCTATGTCCTTGCAAAGATTGGGTCTACAGAACTGGATGCAGTACTCCAGATGGGGTCTCACCAACTGTCTGTACAGGGGAATAACAACTTCCTGTTTTCTGCTGGTGATACCTCTCCCTATACATCCCAGTATGCCCCCAGCCTGCCCTACCACCTTCTCGCACTGCTTGCCAACCTTAAGGTCATCTGAGATGATTACCCCTAGGTCTCTTTCTATTTTTGTTGTTGTTACTACCTCCCCCCCCCATTGTGTAATCTTCCCCCTGGGTTTTTGTTTCCCATGTGCATTACTTTGCACTTCTTTGCATTGAATCAAGCTGCCATACTTCTGACCATTCCTCAAAACCCGTACCAAGTCCTTCTCATCCTTTCCATGCCTCCTTGTGTATCAACCCTGTTGCAGATCTTTGTGTCATCGGCAAAGAGGCATACTTTTCCTTCCAGTCCCTCTGCAATGTCACTTATAAAGACATTAAAAGGACTGGACCCAGTACTGAACCCTGCAGTACCCCACTAGTAACCCCTCTTTCTTCAGAGTGGACTCCATTTACAATTACCTTCTGTGTCCTGTTGTTCAGCCAGTGTTTTACCCAGGCTACAACATTGGGACCCACTCCCAGGTTGGTCAATTTGACTACTTATCTTTTGTGTGGGACTGTGTCAGATGCCTTGCTAAAATCTAGGTAGGCCATGTCCACAGCCCCTCTCTGGTCTACTACTTTAGTCACCCAGTCAAAGAAATAAATTAGATTCATCTGACATGACCTTCCCACTGTGAACCCATGCTGCCTTGGGTCCTGTGCCCCACTGGCCTCTAGGTACTCAACAGATCTTTCCGTCAGAAGTGATTCCATCATTTTCCCTACCACAGAGGTCAAACTGACAGGTCTGTAGTTTTCTGCCTCCGTCTTGGTCCCACTTTTGTGAAGGGTAATCACATCCTCCTTCTTCCAGTCCCCAGGTACCACACCATCCTCCCATGATTTGTTAAAAAGTGTAGTCAGTGGTGTCACTAGTTCTCTGCTTAATTCTTTTAGAATTCTGGGGTGAAGTTCATCTGGCCCCATTGTTTGTCCACCTTCAGTTTTAGCAGTTCTTTCAGAACCCTTTCTTCTGTGAAAGGACTGAGATCAATCCCCCTCTCCAGAGTGCTTCTGTTAATTGGATTAGGCACCTCCCCCACTTCCTCTTTTGTGAATACTGAACAGAAGTATTCATTCAGTATCATTGCTTTATCACTGTCACTCTCTGCCCACCCACCATCCATTCTATTCAGCCTCACTATTCCACCCTTTGTCTTTCTACGCTCCCCGATATACCTATAAAAGGTTTTATCTCCCTTCTTAACCAAGTTAGCTATCTTTTCCTCAGTTTGTGCCTTTGTTATTCTGACTACCATCCCTGCTTCCTTCTGCCTTAACTGGTATGGTTCTCTGTCCTGCTCCTTCTGTGTTTCATTATACTTCCTAAATGCAATCTTTTACTCCTTAACCTTCACCACCACCTCTTTTGAGAACCACAGTGGTGTTTTCTTTCATTTTGATTTGTTTATTTGCTTCACACAAAGGCTTGTTGCCTCTGTGATGGCAGTTTTGATTTTTGCCCATTGTTGCTCCACCCCTCCTTCTAGCCTGTTTGCTAGTGCTTTTCTAAGGTACTCTCCCATCTTGCCAAAGTCAGCCCTCCTGATGTCTAGAACCCTCACTTTTGTATGGCTTGACTCTGTAGCAGAGTTTGTCATGAACCACACTGTTTGGTGGTCACTTGTTCCCAAATGGCTACCCACTTCTAGATCTGAGATCCTCTCACTGTCCCCATTTGAAAGTATGAGGTCTAAAATTGCTCCCTCACTAGTGGGTTCCAAAACTAGCTGTTTGAGGCATGCCACCTGAAGGGCATCAAGAATGGCCTTGCTTTTGGATGTGGCTGCCAGAAAGGTGCTCCAGTTAACAACTGGCATGTTAAGGTCCCCCATCAACTGTATCTCCCCTTTCTCTGCCATCCTAAGTATGCCTTCTATCATATCCTTGTCCATTCCCTCCCCCTGACATGGGGTCTATATGTAACCCCTGTGCGGATTATGGTGCCATTTCCAGTCTCTAAGGTGACCCACAGTGCCTCCTCTCCTCCCTGTTTACTCTTTTGTTCAGTTGCTTTTATCCCTTCCCTTACATAGAGAGCTACTCCCCCCACTCTTCTGCCCTCCCTGTCTCTCCTGTAGGTTGTGTACCTTGGCGTGTTAACATCCCAGTCATGGTTCTCTGCGTACAATGTTTCTGTGACTGCTACAATATCCAGGCATCCCTCTTCCAACAAGGCCACCAGTTCAGGGAGCTTGTTGCCCAGACTACGGGCATTGGTACTTAGTACTCTCCATTTCTTGATGGCCTTACCCCTTTTTGCCCCATCCCTGTCCTTATTGCATTTATCACTTTCTCCATTTACCCCTGCGCTTCTCCCTATTGACATCTCTATGTTGGTGTCTACTTCACTTAGTACCCAGATATTTTTGGGGGTGCTAGGATTTCCCTGCTCCTTTTCAGTGCCCCCCCCCTTGGCTAGTTTAAATACTTGCCAATGAAGTTTTTAAACCTATCACCTGGGATCCTGGTTCCCCTCCTGGACAGATGCAGACCATCATGCCAGTATAGGCCTGCATCCCTCCAGGTGTACCCCAGTCTCCAATGAAGCCAAATCCCTGAGCTCTGCACCAGTTTTTCAACCACTGATTGAATCCCATGGTGTGGAGCACTCTAGCCTCACCCGTGCCATAGACAGGCAGCACCTCTGAGAAGGTTTCTGTGTGTGCTATTTGTCTAAGGCCCCTCCCCATCTCCACAATCACTTCTTGCACTGCTCTGATCCCTTTCTTAGCCAGGTAATTGGTCCCTAGGTGGACAATAACATCCAGCTCCCTCCCCTGTGCAGCTGCTCCTGCGATCCTGAGGATTCACTCCCTGTCTCTCCAAAGCATGGCACCAGGCAGGCACCTTACCTTCCTCTCCCCTTCCTCCCCCAGTTCTACCTTCCTAACAATGGAGTCCCCCACCAGGAGTTGTTTCCTTCCCCATGGGGTCCCATTCCACCCTCCTTTGGGTCTCATTTGTGGAGGTTCCCAGCATCCTCCTTGGTCTCCACTGTGGGTGCCTCCATAGAGGAACACACTTTACCAGAATGACATAGAAATTGTGGAGAGGTACAACTGGAGGGATGAGCCTCTTTTCCACCACCCTCACCTTCCCTGAGCCCACTGTGGTCCAACCACTCCTCTTTCTTGGCAACCTCTGAGGCAACGGCAGTGACCCTGGTGGTCCCTGGGTGGGAGAGGAGGTCCCACAAATCCTGGCCAACTCAGCCTGGAGATGAGCAACCTCATCTCTCAGCCCAGAGAGGTGTCTGCAGGTGGGACAACACTGCATCCTCCAAAACATCTCCCGGAAGAATATCTAGAATATATCTCAAAATATATCTGAAAAGTGTGAATGTATCTGGCATATGTTTGAAACATATTTGGGGATACAAGGGTATATTTTAGATATTAAAAAATATACATCTTTTCCATGTGGGATTGTTCATTGTTTTGTCTTGTGTCATTCTCACAGCACTTAAGGGATGTACTGAGAAATGTAAAAACTGTGACTTTGGTCTAAATTGTTGAGTTTCTCTCTCTTAAAAGGAAAGCCCCCTTAACCTATTTTCTATATAGCTGTGTAGTTTGTAGCCACAAGCAATGATCCCCCCTCTTATACCCCTCTAATTGTATCCTAGTTTAAATTTAAATGAAGTTGCTTCACTCTGTTCTGCCCTGGTGTGAAAACTTGTTTGACACCATTGCAAAGATCATGACCTCACTCATGCAAAGCATCATGGGAGTTAATGATACATACATGCACAGGTCAGCAGAAGTGCTATTGTCAATCAGTTCTGTTGTATGTCCTCTGAAGTCCCTGTATTCTTGTCTTGTGCTGGGTAGCAAACTTTTCAAGGTAAGTTTCCTAATGCTATCTATTGTTTAAAGTGTGTCTGACTTGAAAAATTGCAGTTGGAAGGATGCTGGTGCTTGTGCAGTTTTGTTATTCAAATGGTTAATTCCTATGTGCCAGGAACTCTTTGCTTACTCCCAGTCCCCTTGATGTGCACATTCATATTATCAGCTTCCAGGCTTCCTTTTATGAGTTGGGTCATCACCTTTGTAATGGAGTCAAACAGGTTTTCACACATGGTAGTCAGAGTGAAGCAACTTCATGTTAATTTAATTCTGGATAAAATTAGGGGATGCAAGAGAGAGAATAATTGTTTATACTCACACACTAGCAAAAAGGAAAAAAGTTGAGGAGACTTTCTCTTTAAGCCAAGGCCTATGTGATGGCCTCATTCTACTGCCTCCCCAAGATCCCCCCAAAAATGTTAAATCCTCCAGGGGGACACTATTTAAATGAGAGGGCCACACTTGATCCACCCACAGAAGTTCTCACCCAGCTCTCCAGGTTCATTTCGGAGTTTAACACCTTTTAGAGGGACTTTCATTTTATAGAAGAAAGGTACTGCAATGAGTGTGAGTTTCACACCCACTTATGTCAATCTATTCTTGGCAAAATGAGAAAAAGGAGTTGTAAGAAAGGCTGGTGTTAACCCCTTTTTTTGATAAAACTGACTTTTGGAGGCAGTTTGTTGTTGATATTTTGAGTGTCTGGTATGGATCTGAGGCAGAACTGTTTAGCTTTGTCAAATTCCTGGAAGCTAATAATCCAAACCTTAGATTCAATGTTTCCTATAGTCTCACATGAATCAGCTTCCTGACATCATTATTATTTTGGGGGACAGCAGGCGAGAGATTATAACTGACCTTTTCAGGAAGGCCACAGACAGTAATACTGTCCTGCTAGCCAGAAGTAGCCATTCATGCCACACAATCACAGGCATTCCCAAGGATAATTTTATGAGGACAAAGAGAAACTGTGGTGACCAAACCAAATATCAGATAAGTATTTATGATCTGTCTGTTAGACTGAAGGAAAGGGGATATGCAGATAGTCTCACCACTTCAGCTAGGGCTGAAGTAGACCTGATGCCCTTCTTGAATTAAAGCAGAGTACTAATACTAGGGATTCCCAGATTAATTTTCTCACTACTTAGTGCCCAGTCAAACCAAATAGTAACATAATTAGAAAACATTGGCATTTGGTGGGCCTGAATGTGGGACTCAATAGTATTGCAGATGCACACACCCAGAATGGTACACCACAAAGTTAAAAATTTAAGGTATTATATTGTACACTTTGTTCAGCCACCAGGAGAAAGGCCACAAGGGGCTCATGTGATACAGTGCAGATAGAAGCAGCCTGGCTCCTGAGGCCATGCCCTATAAGCTATTCATTTTGTGATCTGCACCCAGAATGGTGGAATGTTCTCATCATCTGACAAGATCTGGTCTTTCTCTTGGGTATGGAGATCACTGACCTGGGGGTGGAACCAGTCAGTTGGTCAGACCATTACACCATAAGGTTCAGCTTCAGGGCCCCCTCTAATAGGTCTGCCTCTACAGAGATGGTCCAATACCGCCCTTTAAGGGGTATTGGCCCCAGTGACCTTACGGCGGTGCTGGACCTATCGAGTTTGTTGGGTGAATGCATGAGTCCAGATGATCTTGTACTTGCCTATAATAAGGCTGTGGGAGATGCACTGGACAAAATTGCTCCTGTTCGTGTTCGGCCTCTCACTATCCATCCAAGGAGTCCATGGTTTGATGGCTCCTTGAAGGAATTAAGGCTAGAAGGCCGAAGGCTAGAGAGAGCCTGGCGGAAATCGGGCCTTGATGTTGACAGGCTTAGATTGTTAGCCCATTATGATGGCAACCAATCAGAAATCACTAGTAAGAAGGCAGAATTCCTGTCCAGAGAGATTTCTGCTGCAAAGAATCGACCGGCTCAACTTTTCCGGACTGTGGACAGGCTGTGCAATCCAGTCTGTCTTCAGCCTGAAAGCTTTCTCTCAACTTAGATGTGAGGAGTTCGCTTCTTTGCAGATAAGGTTGCCGCATCAGGTCCGCATCGGTCTGACCTCTCCTTCGGGGTTACGGTGGACAACCGTGGTACTAATCCTCGCCTATCTGGTTGGATTTTCACCTCCCGGAATTCGCTGACATTGTGAAGATCATCCAAACAATGCATCCAACTAGTTGTAGTTTGGATCCGGGTCCTACACCTCTGTTAGTAGGTTGTGTAGAAGTTATCTACCCAATCCTTGCTGACATTGTCTGGAAATCCTTGGAGAGGGGGGTTTTTCCTAATCACCTTAAGGAGGCAGTAGTTCATCCACTCCTTAAAAAATCCTCCTTGGACTCAGACTGTCTAGCCAACTACTGGCCTATCTCTAACCTGCCATTTGTTGGTAAGGTTATTGAAAAGGCAGTTGCACTGCAATTGGATAAATATCTCACCTCTCATAATGTCTATGATACTCTCCAATCTGGCTTCAGGAAAAGGCATAGTACTGAGACTGCCCTTGTTCGGGTATTGAGTGACCTCCTAATGGCCAGAGATAGAAAGGCTTGTACCATTCTGGTCCTTCTTGATCTTTCTGCTGCATTTGACACTGTAGACCATGAGGTGCTATTGGAGCGACTGCGGGTTTTTTGTGGGCTGTCTGGTACAGTCCACGAATGGTTTCATTCTTACCTCACTGGTACGTCTCAGAGAGTCGTCACCGGAATTTATTCCTCTGACGCCTTCTCCCTACCATGTGGGGTACCTCAGGGCTCCATTTTAGCTCCCATGTTGTTTGCAGTGTATATGCTGCCATTAGGAGAAATCATCAGGAGATACAGCTTGAGTTTTCACTGCTATGCAGATGATACTCAGCTGTATCTATCCTTTCTCCCGATCAGGTGATGCACTCTCCGTCTTAACAACTGCCTGGATGAGATCAAATTTGGATGAGTTCAAGCTGGTTAAAACTTAATCCGGATAAGACCGAGGTATTGGTTGTGGGCCCAGGTCATCCTGGGAGGGGTTTGGATGCGGGACATCCATCAGGCTTATTACTTGGTGGGGTACCGCTCTCTAGCTCTCGACAGGTGCGAAATCTGGGCGTTATTTTTGATGATGGTCTGACCCTGAAATCACAGGTGTCAGCTGTTGTCAAATCCTCTTTTTACCATCTGAGGAATATCACCTGGGTGAAACATCTGATTCCACAGGAGGACCTTCCGACTTTGGTTCACGCCTTTGTTACCACCCGTTTGGACTACTGTAATTCCCTATACCTAGGGCTACCAGGGATTGATATCCGCTGCCTGCAGCTGGTGCAGAACGCTGCAGCCAGGCTTTTGACTGGGACTCCAGAACCAGTCATATTATGCCTGTGCTTCGTGAACTGCACTGGCTGCCTGTGCAGTGGCGAATCACCTTTAAGGTTGGTTTACTAACCTTTAAAGCCCTACACGATCAGGGACCCGGTTACCTGAAAGATCTTCTGGTTCCCTATTGCCCCCTCCGCTCCACCAATGAGGGATTGCTAGAGATTCCCAGGGTCCGTTTGAAGTTGTCAGGATCTCGTGCTTTTGCCTTTTCAGCTCCTACCCTGTGGAATTCTCTACCTCATTGGTTGAGAGAATGCCCGACCGTTGACAGTTTTAAAATTGCTTTAAAAACATATGTTTTTAATTTGGCTTTTTCTTTATAGTTTGATTGTTTAATGTTGGTTTCTATTTTATTATTATGTATAGCGCCTTGATTTTGAAAGGCGCTTTATAAATAAACACGAATTGAAAACACGAATTGAATTGAATCATAAATGGCAGTTAACATGATAAGAAGGTAGCCTGCAATGTCTGAATGAGATAATTCTGGCAGTCAAAAAGCATAAATTGCCAGCATTTCTTGGCTGCCTAACCAATGATGCCACTAAGAACCTTGGTTTTAGAGAGAGGCAGAGGCTAGTATGTTAGCCCGTGAACTGCACAAAATTAAATATTTTGTGAGTGGGATCTGATCAGATCTGAATAATATTAGTCACTTTGGCAGCAGTAAAGGTCTCAGTAGAAGAACTAAGGATCCAAGTGGAGCAAACTGAGACTAGAATTAGCCAGGTCGAAGAGTGGAGCCCTGACTGACTTTGGTTGAAAAATATGTTGTACAGCTGTGGGACCCTCTAGATGACTGGAAGACTAGGAATTGCAAAAATAACATCTGGCTGTTTGGTCTCCCTGAAGGGGCAAAAGGTATAGATCTTATCGATTTTTTGCAGAATATATTGCCTCAGCTGCTTAACCACTTTTGGGAAGTACCAGTTGAAATAGATAGGGCCCATCAGATGCTCTCTGGCCCACTACCAACCATTCCTTCCACTCAGCCTCAGTCCATCATGTTTTGTCTGCTGAGACTACAGGACCAGGAATGCATTCTGGCAAAGGCTCAGGCCATTGAGGAACTTTTATGGCAAGGGGCAAGACGTTCCCTATAACCAGATTATCCCAGACAAGTGCTAGAGAGAAGAAAGGCCTTTGACACGGTTAGGGACCTGGTGAGGGAAAGGCACCTAAAATGTTACCTGGGCCCCCCAGCTATACTGCAAATCTATTTAGGCAACAGAATTAAAACTTTTAGTTGCCCTAGGGAAGCCTGTCAATTCCTGCTGGACAGCAGTAATCTCCAATCCTCGGATCTTCACAATAACCCTCATCATCACCAGGACCTGAAACTACAAAGGACACCACCAGTTTCAAATATTAAATCTGCTTCATCCACCACAGATGATGGATGGCTGGAACCCCATCCTCGCTGTCCAGCAGAAGACACCATGGATTGTATACAACCAACACTGCGCTGATATGCTTTTTCTCCCCAACATGGAACAACTGTTCTAATTACTTTTCTCCTTCGGGATTCACCTGTATGTTTATACTGTGGGCTACTAGAGAACCCAGTCACTAAATTTCCCTATTCATAATTACATTGTCTATTAATAGGGGGCCCAGGTAATTTGCCTTTCTTACATTGTTGTGTTATAGGTTTAAACATTATGGGGGAGCTCTGTGAAGGTGCCTAATGATTCATGGGTGGGGGGGTGAGAATTCTTACTCACTGTTTAATTATTCTCTCCTTCCAGAAGCAGGTATTGTTATCTCTGACACTCAAGCCATGGCTGGGTATTGCATCTATTTTCTGGAAATTCATCTCCCTTTACAGCTCAGGTGACCAGCCCTGAAATGGACCTTAGTTCTGTATTCAGGACCATGGGGAGCACAGGTCTGTTCTCACTCATTGAGCCCTCCCTTATCAGCCAAATTAAAGGAAACATAAACAGGGGTCATAATTAGGGCACAGAAAACCACAGCAGTGTAGGTTGTTGGCTTACCTACAAAATAGTGTGCTTTGTTTACTTCTAAATGCTGTCATTTGTGAGTCGCTAGATTGTAAAAGTCCTGGCACAATATAATCAAATACCCCAATCTGTATTGAAATCTGCGGCTCCTGCAGCTTACTAAGATGGCGGGTACGTCTGTACGTGATGATGTAATCTGAGCGACAGTGCTCCTGGGGGTTAATATATGCAATAGGGGGGCCTTATAAATTATATATAAATATTATTAAAAAATACTTCTGCATAAAATCCTTTACAGTGCAGGTATGACAACCTTTTCACACCTGCACAGTAAAGGATTTTCTGCAGAAGTGCTTTCTTAAAAATATTTCTATATGTAATTTATAAGGTCCCCATATCACATATATTAACACTCAGGAGCGCTTTCACTCAGATTACATCATCACGTACAGACGTACCCGCCATTTTAGGAAGCTATAGGGGCAGCTGATCAGTGGATTTGTTTATATTATGCCAGGACGTTTACAATCTAGCGACTCACAAATGACAACATTTGGAAGTAAACTAAGCACAGTGTTTTGTAGGTAAACCAACAACCTACATTGCTGTGGTTTTTGCAGGCTGTATTCTGAATAACTTCTTTACAGGTCCTTTAAACCATATGTTTGGAGACAATTGTTGCAGGGACTCCAATGCTCGGATCCGATGGTAACCTGTTTTAAGGGATTTCATATCTTTGCCCGAGCAGCTTGACAGCTCGCTGGTGTTTTTGGATGCTGGAGGCAGAGGGGAAGAGAGAGTGAGAAGAATGGAGAACACAAACTGGCTTTTGATTTTTACAGCATAAGAGGAGCTGCTAGCCTTCTGGATAGTAATAACTCTATCATTGTAGACCCCAAGTGAGACCCGGCTGGCTTGGCTACTGATCATAGACCAGTTGGTCCCTTATGAGCAAGCTTTACAACAGAAAGAAATGATAGCCATTCTGTTTTATTAGTTGATGGGAGTTGGGATTCTCTGCTACTCTCTACTTTCTATACATTGCAATCCCTTTTATGAACGATCTGGGGAGCCTGTGATGAACAATTTACCATGAGCTACATTAATCACTAGCCACTTAGAAATTCTGTAGGTCTGAGTTGGTTGTTTGATTGTATTGTCTCAATTATTGCCTTTACTGCCTACTACAAATTGGGGGCATAGGATGAATACTTACCATAGCACTTTGTCTACAGTTTCTTATGTCTCTCTGAAAAAGGACTTTAGCAGCAAATTAAGCTGCTGTGGAACAGTTTTCTAAGCACATATTTATTGTTTTTTTTGTTGTTATTTTATAACCTTTTGCTCATTTGGTATATGAGCAGGATAATTGGGTTAGTGGGGGCATGGAACTACCCACTTTTGTATGAGCATTTATAGGCCAGCCTAGTGGCCTCACACACAACCTCTCATATTCCATGGTCAGAAAGTGGTTTAACAAACTGTTTAATTATTTTCTAATCACATGTTATACTGCTTTTGACAGTTATCCTGTTTATTTGTTAGCATTTCACAGCCCTGTTGACTGTTTTGCTGCTGCCTGGGGGTGGGGTGGGGGGTGGGAGGGAGGATGGGTTGAAGGATAGAGCTTATCCCAACATGATCTATAAGGTCTTATTTTGGAATTTTGGGGGTTAAAAGGCCCAGTCGAGTACAAAAGGATATTTTCCCATATAAAAAAAATGTGGGGAGGGGAGATAAGATTAGTTTTCTCCAGGAAACATATATAAGAAAACCAGAAGTGTAAAAGCTGAAAAAGGGTAGAAAGAACAGATCAATGATGCTTCGTTTACAAATAAGAGGAGAGGGATGATGAAGCCAGAAGGGGAAGGAAGGAAACATATTCAATTCAGTGCTTTAGAGTAACTGGTAATTGCTATTTTTCTTTTAAACTTAGATTGCGGGCATTTAGTGACACTATACTTTCTTTGTTGTCTTTACTTATAATTGTTTTTGGACTGTTGAAAATTTAAAACATAGTGGTGGTGTAATTCTGTGCTGTCTTTAATTGCTGCAGATTTTATCTTGACTTGTCTGACTGCCCTGTAGTTGGGTGAAGGGTGTTAATTGTCTGGCCTCTGACCTCAGCTACGTGATAACTGGAGGTGGGGCTTAGTCAGAGTTAAAGTAGCAAGCAGAGGTTTATTTTCTCAGAAGAAGACAGAAGGGGAAGGAAGGAAACATATTCAATTCAGTGCTTTAGAGTAACTGGTAATTGCTATTTTTCTTTTAAACTTAGATTGTGGGTGTTTAGTGACACTATACTTTCTTTGTTGTCTGTAATTATAATTGTTTTTGGGCTGTTGAAAATTTGAAACATAGTGGTGGTGTAATTCTGTGCTGTCTTTAATTGCTGCAAATTTTCACCCCTCCTTCCCCAACTCTTAATTATATGCCCTGATAAATCTGATTGACAGGAGCTAAACACAGGGAATAGTAAGGGTGTGAAGTAGGAGGCATAAGGGGGAAGAAGCCCGCCCTCAGCACAAGTGTTTTGACTCATTTATTTATTTATTGGTTTCTTTTTCCTTAAAAAAAAAATATCTGAGGATTAGTGACAGGATTTTTAGTACAGTAAATTAATAAAAAGAGAACTAGGAGAGCTTCAGTAGCAGACAAGTAGTGGAATTGCAGTATAATGTGGGGAGTGGTGCAATGCAGTGGCTGTGGGGCAGCCATATTCAGGCAGACCTTCTGGACACTGAGGTGCTGCCCTATCTGCATGCATCTCTCTGGACTGCGGGATGAGGTAGCCAGACTCAGAGTGGAAGTAAACTGGGTCAGGAGTACCATCACCCTTATCCAGGGACCACCAGTCCAATGCAGCTGCCTCAAGGATGCGAGACGAGGAGCACTTGGATGACAGTGGGCTCAGGGAGGGTTAGAGCAGTCAGGCAGAGGCACATCCCAGATCCTATTCACTCAAGAACTCATATGCCACACTGGCAAATGAGGACAACAAAATAGAGGTGCCCAGAGAAGTGGAAGGAAAGGATGTGGAGGTTAGCCAAGGAGGTGACCTCAAGCGGGAAAGCAGTGGACCCCAGAGGAGGGAGGCCTTGAATCCTGGTGGGGACTCCATCGTAAGAGGATACAGCTAGGAACACAGGAGGGAGGACAGGAGGTGAGGTGCCTACCAGGTGCTACGGCATGGAGGGATGGAAGGAAGATCCTGGGGATCACTGGGAAGGCAAGGCAGGGAGGGTGAGCTGGATGTCATTATCCACCTAGGTACTAATGACCTGGCAAATGGGGAGCCAAAGGAAGTTCAGGAAGAGTTTAGGAAACTGGGAGGGTCTCAAGCAAGTAGCTACTTCTTTCACTTTCTCAAAGTACTACCTGTGAGAGGCAAGGGAGAGCATAGATGCATGCACCAGAACTTTAACTCATGGTTGAAGAACTGGTGCTGTGGAGGAAGGGTTGGATTCATTGGTGACTGGGGACCCATCTGGAGGGATGGAGGTTTGTTCAAGGCTGACGGCCTGCATCCATCCTGGAGGGGAATCCAAGCACTCAATGATAAGTTTAAATGCTACATTGACAAGCATTTAAACTAGCAAAGGGGGGTGGCAGGCCAGCAAGGAGGGTACCTACTTGCTCACCCCCCACAGCTAGCAGTGGAACCAGTGAACCAGAGGGGTGGCTATCTCTGCAAAGCAGTGTGCAAAAGATGGAGATTAGTGCCCAAGAGGTGGATAAGCAGAAAAGGGGCAAAATTCAGCAGAAGGGCAGACAGCAAGGAGAACCAGGGATAAATGACAACCAAGGAAGGGGATGGAGTAGAACAGTGAAGCAGTCTAGGGAGGTTAAATCATGGAAAGCCATGTGTGCAAATGCCAGGAGCCTTAGCAACAAGATGGAAGATCTGGAGGCTGTCATGGTACAGTCAGACCTGGACATTGTGGCCATCACTGAAACCTGGTGTAATGATAACCATGACTGGGAGATGGCCATACCTGGCTACAACATATTCAGAAGAGACAGAGCAGGCAGGAAGGGAGGAGGAGGGGGCACTGTATGTGAAAAATGACATAAGGCCACAGAGATCCAGGAGGAACAAAATGGGGAGAGATACTGTGGTTAAGCTAGAAAGGAAAATGGGGCCAGCCATCCGCTGACAGTGTGGTCTATAGACCACCAGCCCAGGAGGAAGAAACAGATAGGGAGCTGATGCTAGCCATCCAAAGGATGGCAGACAAAGTGAGGTAGTGCTGGTTGGAGACTTCAATATTCCAGACGTGGACTGGAGCATCCCAGCAGCAGCATCAACTAGGAGCAGATTTATCCTGGACTCCCTTCAGGGTGCCTTCCTCAAGAAACTGCTCATGGAACCAACTCGGCAGAAGGCAATACTGGACCTTGTGCTCACAAACAGGGACAGTGTGATGGGGGTAACAGTGGGGGAGCACCTGGGTAACAGTGACCACCAGTCATTGTGGTTTGAAATCACAGAAAAAGCAGAACCAAACCACACAAAAACACGTATCCTGGATTTTAGGGGGGCAGACTTTGGGAAAACGGGGAGATACTTAAAAAAGGCATTAAGGGGAATGGGACAGGAATCAGGGGTTGAGGAATTTAAAATGGGGATTACAAGAACAACAGAATTATGCATTAAGCAGGTTAGCAAGAGGAAAAGAAAGAGGAGACCATTATGGTTTTCCAAAGAGGTAGCAAAGAAAGTGAAAGCCAAAAAGATTGCATTCAGGCAATACAAAAAGACACAGGCAGAAGGGGATAGGGAGGTACCAGGAGAAGCAAAGGGAGGCAGGGAGGTCAGTAAGGGAAGCCAAAGCTCAGACAGAAGAACACATTGCAAAATCAGTGGGTAGAGGGGACAAAACCTTTTACAGGTACATAAGTGAAAAAAGAAAGACAAAGGGAGGGATAGTGAGACTGAAGGGGGAGGCTGGGAGCCGCATGGAGGATGACAACAGTAAAGCTGACATACTGAACAGGTATTTCTGCTCAGTCTTTACTGAGGAAGAGGGGGGTAATGGGTCTGAAGGGAGTACAAGGGGTGAGAATGGTGCAGAAATGGACACAAGTCCCTTTACACGAAAAGGATCCTGAAGGAACTGGAAGTAATAAGAGTTGATAAAGCAATGGGGCCAGACAGGGGTACCCAGGGTCCTTAAAGAACTAAGAGAGGTGGTGGCTGAACCTCTGGCTATCCTGTTTAGCCAATCACTGGAAACAGGGAGGTACCCAAAGACTGGAGGACAGAAGATGTAGTCCCTTATACAAAGTGGGAACAAAGAGGAAGCAGGAACTACAGACCAGTCAGCCTCACCTCGGTAGTGGGAAGATCATGGAAGCACCTACTGAAGGAGAGATTGGTGGAACATCTGGTTGTCAATGGACTACAGGACCCAAGGCAGCATGGTTTCACCAGGGGGAGGTCATGTCAGACCAACCTCGTTGAATTTTTTGATTGGGTGACTAGGGAGGTGGATCAGGGGAGGGCAGTGGACATGGCCTATCTGGACTTCAGCAAGGCCTTTGACACTGTGCCACATAGAAGACTATTACACAAACTGGGGAATATGGGTGTGGGCAGGACAGTAGTGTGGTGGGTAGGTAACTGGCTGGGTGGCAGGACACAGAGGGTGGTGGTAAATGGCTGTCACTCCACAGAGGGAAGAGTGACCAGTGGGGTACCACAGGGATCAGTGCTGGGACTGGTCCTATTCAACATTTTCATCAGTGACATTGTGCAGGATCTAGAAGGCAGAATTTCACTGTTCGCTGATGACACAAAGCTCTGCAACAGAGTAGACACACCAGAGGGTGTAGACAGAATGAGAAGCGACCTGCAGAAACTTGAAGAATGGTCAAGGGTTTGGCAGTTGAAATTCAATGCAAAGAAGTGCAAGATAATGCATATGGGGCACAAAACCCTGGCACAATATATCAGTTGGGGGTGAGGATATAGCATGCACCAAGCAGGAAAGGGATCTTGGGGTTGTCATCTCTGATGACCTCAAGGTAGGAAACAGTGTGACAAGGCAGCAGGTAAAGCAAATAGGATGCTGGGATGTATAGGAAGGGCATCACCAGCAGGAAAAGGGAGGTCATAATTCCGCTATACAAGACACTAGTGAGGCCCCACCTGGAGTACAGTGTACAGTTCTGGAGACCATACCTACGTAAGGACATAGACAGGGTAGAGAAGGTTCAGAGGAGGGCAACAAAGATGGTGCATGGATTGCATCACAAGTCCTATGAAGACAGGTTGAAGGAACTGAACATGTACTCCCTGGAGGAGAGGAGGGAGAGAGGGGATATGATAGAGACATACAAGTATCTTACAGGGAGGAACAGAGTGCAGGAAAACACTATTTTTAACCGAAAAAGATATTCCAGGACTAGAGGGCATGGGATGAAGTTGGAGGAGGGCGATTCAGAGGAAACATGAGAAAGAATTTCTTCACAGAGCGGGTGGTGGACAAGTGGAACACCCTGCCAGAGGAAGTGGTGGGGGCTGAAACAATCACGGATTTAGAATGCATGGGATAGACATAAAGGAATTCTAGAGTTCAGGGGTAAGGGGCAACAGACTTCTAGGAAAACAAACTGAACTTACAAGCTCAAATGGGCAGACTGGGTGGGCCATAGGCCCTTATCTGCCGACACTGTCTATGTATCTATGTATGTATCTATGATACTTTGCACTAAGAAGGTCATTTGGGTCACACACCAGGTGCACAGAGATACTCAGGGCAAGTGGATTCTAATGGTGGGTACCTTTGACGGTTCCCTGATGACCCTGGCTTTGGTTTACAGACCTAATGAGGATGGTACCCCTTTTTCCATTGCCTCTCCAAAGCCCTTTCAGATATCAGAAGGGGGGAATTTATTATAGGGGAAGATATGAATGACGTGCCAGATATTCTGTGACTGTATTGGCCACCCCACCCAGCTGGATATCCCCAAGTCTAAGGCTTTACATTGGTTAATGGAAGAACACTGGTTGCAGAATATTTGGTGATTAGGTCACCCCTTTGAAAAAAATTGTACCGGGTACTTATTTTTCATCCTTACAACAATCCTATAAAAGGATAGATTTATTTTTAGTTTCTTTGAGAATAGTTAATGGGACATTGGCATCTGAAATTGAATATATTCTTATATTGGGCCATTCTCCCATCATGCTCACTTTCCAGAAGGAAGGGCCAGGTTCAGAGGCAAAATGCTGGCAATGTAATGTCAGCTAACTTGGCAACACCAGTTTTAAGAAATGGCTTAGGCAGGAAGTGCAACACTATCTACCACTTAATTATACAGGAGATACAGCCACGAAAGGGGTTTGGGAAGGTCTTAACACCCACCTGTGGGGTAGAATCATACCCTACACCTCAGCCTATACAAAAGAGAGGTACTGTACTTCAATCTTTTTTTTTTTTTTTTTTACTATTCTTTTTACTCCCTCTCTGATGGCCCACATTCTGGAGGAAGCCCAGCCTCATTCACCCATCTGCCGGCTGACCATCTTCTACCAGGCCTTCCCCCCCAGTGGGATCAGCAGAAGTGCCCATCAGAGCCCCAATGAAGACCGGATTCAGTTCTGGTCAGCACCACAGCTGGTTGGGGAGCAGGACCTGTGAGCAACTCCTTCATCCAGCCTTTGGAGATCCCCCCCAACCCGGTTTTCTCCCAGAGATAGCGTGTGCAATGTCACCAGTGATGGTGCCATGCACACTCCCATGCACATCCCATTGGGTGTCTCTGCCCCACCTCTGCCTACCATAGTCAGCAGTGTGCCAGCCTCTGGTAGGGGCCAGGCAAGCACCAGCCACTGATCCATCCCCTCACCGGAGGAGAAGAGCTGTACCTGGGATGCTTGATCTTCCTCCTTCCAGGCTGACCCCCAGGGACCCACTTGCACTGTGAACAAGGGTCGCCTGCATGGCAGGAGGTAAGATTGGATGCTTCAGCCCTCTACACAACCAGGACAGCCTTTAGACTTCAATCTTTGAAAAGGAGTCTGCAAACCTTAGAAAAACATCATAAGGTGGGGCAGGTTGACCCCTCCCTTCTTCAAACCCTTAGACAAGTGCAATTTCAGATTAATACACTCTCTATGCAACAAGCGGAATTTGGCCTGTACAGAATTCGGCAGGCCTTTTTCCAAGGGGGGAGAAGGTGGGCATCTTCTTGCCTATCACCTTAAGCAAATATTAGTGGACAGTAACATTCAGGGGATTAATGAGGGGCATATTGCCACAGACCCTGTGGGAATCAACATGACCTTCAGGAATTTTTATCTGGATCTCTATGTTTTGAAAATGCCTAAAGAAAGCTCCCAAGAGGTGATACATTTTTTTTTACTTGTTTAACCAGGAGTAGCACAATAAACTGAAAGCTTTTTCACAGGTGCGGCCTGGGAGCACAGGGAAGTTAAGTGACTTGCTCAGTGTCAAGCAGTATGCAAGTGGAAGCTGTGGGATTCAAACCCAGGTCTGGTCTGCTGGATGTCACCAGATTTGCAGTTCAGGGCCTTAAACCACTGTGGTATACTGCCTCCCTTATATGGTATTTCTTGGCATCATTACCCTCCCTCAGCTTACAGATGACTTGCAATGGGGCCTGGAGAGACCAATTAACCCCTTGAAATCCAAGAAGCAATAGTAACATAGAAACATAGAAACATAAATTTGATGGCAGATAAGGACCACTTGGCCCACCTAGTCTGCCCATTTTCCTACCTAACAGATAAGCTGTAGATCCTAGTTAACCAACAGCTTACTTCCTCCTACCCCCCACTAGGACTGCCTTATGCCTGTCCCATGCATTCTTGAAGTCCCCCACTGTTCTTGACTCCACGACCTCCTCAGGGAGGCTGTTCCATGCATCCGCAACCCTCTCAGTGAAAACATTCTTCCTCACATTACCTCTGAGCCGTCCCCCCTCTGTCTTCAAATTGTGCCCCCTTGTTCTTGCACATCTCTTTTTCTGGAAGATGCTACCCTCTTGGACTTTGTTAATTCCCTTGAGGTACTTTAAAATTTCTATCATGTCCCCTCTCTCCCTTCTTTCCTCAAGGGTATACATATTAAGCTCCTTTAGTCTTTCTTTGTATGCCTTCTGGTGCAGATCCTGCATCATTTTGGTTGCCCTCCTCTGGACAGCCTCCACTCTGTCTATGTCTTTGCGGAGATGGGGTCTCCAGAACTGCACACAGTACTCCAGATGGGGTCTCACCAACTGTCTGTACAAAGGGATAACAACTTCCTGTTTTCTACTATTGATGCTTCTTCCTATGCATCTCAGTATCCCCCCAGCCTTCCTTACTACCTTCTCACATTGCTTGCCCACCTTTAGGTCATCTGATATAATTACCCCAGGTCCCTTTCTATTTTTACTGTCGTCAGTATCTCACCCCCCATTTTGTACACTTCCCCTGGGTTTTTGTTTCTCCTGTGCATTACCTAGCACTTCTTTGCATTGAATCTGAGCTGCCATACATTTGACCATTTCTCCAACCTTGCCAAGCCCCTTCTCATCCTTTCCACTCCATCTTGTGTATCAACCCTGTAGGAGATCTTTGTGTCATCTGCAAAGAGACATACTTTTCCTTCCAGTTCCTCTGCAATGTCACTTATAAAGACATTAAAAGGACCAGTCCAGTACTGAACCCTCGGTACCCTGCTAGTAACCCTCCTTTCTTCACTGTGTACTCCATTTACTACTACCCTTTGTGTCCCTGTTGTCTAGCCAATTTTTTATCAGGCTACCACCTTGGGACCCACTCCGAGGCTGGCTATCTTGTGTATTAATCTTTTGTGTGGGACTGTATCAAATGCCTTGCTAAAATCTCGGTAGGCCATGTCCACAGCCCCTCCCTGGTCTACTACTTTGGTCACCCAGTCAAAGAAATCTATTAGATTCGTCTAACATGACCTTCCCATCGTGAATCCATGCTGCATTGGGTCCTGTGCCCCACTGACCTCTAGGTACTCAACAGTTCTTTCCTTCAGAAGTGATTCCATCATTTTCCCTACCACTGAAGTCAAACTAACTGGTCTGTAGTTTCCTGCCTCTGTCCTGCTCCCACTTTTGTGAAGAGGAATCACATCTGCCCTCCTCCAGTCCTCGGGTACCACCCATCCTCCCATGATTTGTTAAAGAGAGTAGTCAGCGGTGTCACTAGTTCTACCCTTAGTTCTTTTAGAATTCTTGGATGAATCCCATCAGGCCCCATTGCTTTGTCCACCTTCAATTTTATTAGTTCTTTCAGAACCCTTTCTTCTGTAAATGGACTGGTATCGACTCCGTCTTCAGAGTGTTTCTCTTTTTGGTTTGAGGTAACTCCCCCTCCTCTTCCTTTGTGAATACTGAGCAGAAATATTCGTTCAGTTTCCCTGCATTTTCACTGTCACCCTCTACCCACATTCCCTTCCCTTTATTAAGCTTCAGTATCCCTCCTTTGGTCTTTCTTCGCTCCCTAATGTACCTATAAAAGGTCTTATCCCCCTTCTTAACAGAATTGGCTATCCTTTCCTCGGCTTGGGCCTTTGCTATTCTGACTGCCTACTCAGCCTCTTTCTGCTTTAACTGATAAAGTTCTCTGTCCTGCTCCTTCTGTGTTTCCTTATATTTCCCGAATGCTGTCCTTTTCTCCTTAACCATCCCTGCCACCTCTTTTGAGAACCATAGCAGTTTTTTCCTTCGTTGTGTTCTATTGATTTGCTTTACACAAAGGCTTGTTGCCTCTGTGATGGCTGTTTTGATCACTCCCCATTGTTCCTCCACCCCTCCTCCTTGCCTGTTTGCTAGTTCTTTTCTGAGGCACTCTCTCATTTTCCCAAAGTCAGCCCTCCTAAAGTCCAGTACTCTTGCTTTTGTATGGCTTGATTGTATGGCTGTGTTTATCGTGAACCACACTGTTTGGTGGTCGGTTGTTCCCAGATGGCTACCCACTTCTAAATCTAAGATTCTTTCTCCATCCCCATTTGAGAGTACCAGGTCTAAGATTGCTCCCTCCCGAGTGGGTTCTAATACTAACTATCTGAGGCATGCCCCCTGTAGGGCATCAAGAATGACCCTGCTATTGGATGTGCCTGCAGCAAAGGTGCTCCAGTTAACATCTGGCATATTCAGGTCCCCCATCAACAATATCTCCCCTTTTTCTGCCATTCTAAGAAAGCCTTCTATCATTTCCTTGTCCATTCCCTCCCCCTGAGATGGGGGTCTGTATACAACCCCCATGCGGATTGTGGTGCCATTTTCTGTCTCCAGGGTGACCCAAAGCGCCTCATCAATAGTCTAACACCATGGAGGCAAAACCCTGTGGCCTGATGGCTTCCTGGTAGAGATTTATAAATCTATCAGAGACCTGGTGAGTCTCTTGTTAGCAGCCACCTTGCAGGATGCCTGGGAGCAAGGTAAATTACCAACCACTATTAATGATGCCACCATTACAGTCCTAGCTAAACCAGGTAGGGACCCTTACCACTGCTCCAGCTAATGCCTCATCTTGCTTTTGAATGTGGACTACAAAATACTGGCCAAGGTTATGTCAAGTTTGTTCATTAAACTCCTGCCATTTTTAGTCCACCCTGACCAAACGGGTATTGTGGCATGGCGAGATGGAGCAGACAGCATCAAGAGGCTGGTTGGCCTGATATGGGCTTTGGCATCCTTGTCAGACACTATGGCAGCTGTATCCCTGGACACTGAGAAGGCATTCAGCTATGTTGAATGGTCTTATCTCTTAGCTGGCCTTCTGAAAGTCGGCTTGGGAGATAATTTTATTCAGTAGATTCCTCTTACTTATACTTCACCTTATGCTGAAATCCCTACTAATGGGAGACTTTCCCAACCTTTTAAACTGGACAGGGGCACCAGACAGTGTTGTCCCCTGTCTCTGGCACTGTTTGTACTAACTTTTGAGCCTCTGGTTCAGAAGTTGCTGGAGTCCTCACTCATACAGGGCACTGAAGTAGGCTGCAAGTCCTATAAGGCTGTGCTTTTTGATGATGAGATCCTATTGACCATAAAAAAACAGCTACTTCTATACCAGTATAGTCTATCTATAACTTTTTTTGGCCTTCAAAAAAATTGGAGCAAGACAGAAATTCTTCCCTTAAATCCTCATTGTACAGATAATATGCTATCAGGCATCGGATTAAATTGAGTGTCCCAATCCATTAAATTCTAAGGAATATGCATTTCTCCCAGCTGGATGCAGTGACCAGCATTACATTTTACTCCACTACTGCTAAGAAACTCAGAGATGACATTTCTAAATGGAAATACCGATGCCTGTCCCTCAGAGAAAGATGCAAACATCATAGATGAAGGGTCTCCCTAAACTGCTCAATATTATTCACTATTTTGCCCTTAAGATGCCGGAGTCTATATGGAAACAGCTGTCCACCATTATTTCTGACTTCTTATGGGAAAGTGGGAAAGCTTTCTCCTTTTTTTTTTTCCAACTGTTTAACCAGTTGAGACACACTAAACTGAAGGCTTGTTTACAGGTGCAGCCTGGGAGCACAGGGAAGTTAAGTGACTTGCTCAGGGTTACACAGTATGGAAGTGGGGGCTGTGGGATTCAAACTCAGGTCTCCAGATTTGCAGCTCAGAGCCTTAAACCACTGTGCTATACTGCCTCCCTCATTTTCTGCACTGTGTCTGATTTCCCAAAAAACTAAAGGTGATTTTCAAGTGCCATGGTTCAAAAGATACTATTTAGCCTCTGGCTTACAGTAAATTTGATGTAGTTAAATGTGGAAAAGGTCAGGGCAGTAGCAAGATGGCTGGACTTAGAGACAGATATCAGTGGGGGGGGGGGTCTTCTCCACAGGGAGTCCTCAAAGGCACAGCACAATGAGAACACTGTGCTCCAACCCAGGAGTTCACCTTACATGGATGAAAACAGGTAAAGACTATCTTGGAACCACCCTGAGATGTACCCATCCCATATTGGCCCTTGTGGCACAACAAAAGATTGAAGGTATGAGATAGTTCACTGTTTTGGCCCAATTGGATCTGGGCTGATCTGTTGCGAATCAGGGACCTTTTTTCTCTTAGTACTAAATACTTCAAATCTTTCTCCGAGCTAGAAAAAGAAGCCTTCCTTCTAGTTTCCCATCACTGGTGATATCTGAAACTCTGTCACTTATTATCAGTGATAGTGGGTACGGAGTTGCAATTACATGGTAGATGTAAATGGGAGGAAATCCTGGGTGGGACTGTAAGTAGAAAACACTTTCAATCCCCTTCCTGAATAGGCCTAAATTATGAAGCTCTTCTCGAGAAATACACCCGATACCACTCACTTAAAAGTGCAATGAGAGAAGATGTTGGGTGATACCCTCACAGAAGAAGAATGGGACCGGGCATGGGCCAACGCTTATGGTGCATGTAATGATACGGCAGATAGGCTGATGCAACTTAAGATGCTGCATCTTTGGTATCACACTCCTGCTGTCTTACACAGAATGCACCAGACTCAAAGCCATGAATGTTAGTGGTGTAATGCCACTGAAGGCACACTTCTCCACCTTTTATGGGAATGCCCCAGTGCAACCACTTGGTGGAATAATATCCTCTTCTTAATGGAGAAAATCATGGCTTTTTCCATTTTTCATGATACATCCTTGATTATCATGGGGAATACCTTGAGACTTCCCACTAACCACAAGACACCTCATGACTGGTTTATGGATGCTATTACAGAAGCAAAGTTACTTTTGCTCTGACAGTGGTGAACCATGGATATCCCCTCTACTGAGGAATGGATAGATGGCATGCTCCACCCTGATGAGTTATGCTTGTGCAACTTCATTGATTGTCTGATTGAATTTGAATGCTTATGTTTATGACTGAGATAAATAGATAATTTGGCCATTCACGCCATCTGTCCCACAGGGAACTACCACTCTTTTGGGGTACTGTGAAGGCAAATGAACCTTCTTGAGGAAGGTTCCACCCCAGATGTGCAGCAGGAATATATTTCCTTTAGGGTAAAGGTACCTGGGGAAGCAGCCCCCAGGAAGAGAGAGGTGCACCACTGTAGGAGGAGGAGGAGGAGGAGAGAATGGTGGGGTAAAGAAAGAATGCATCTCTGTGAGACTGCAGGGAGCAGACTTAAATAGTTCAGGCCGGAGGTGTGACCAATTGCTCACACCCAATGAACTGCAGTCACAGCCTTTGATTTCAGTGGGTGTACACAAGTTAGTGATGAGTTATGTTCATGAAACTCCATTGATAGCCTAGCCTGATAGCATTTGAATGCTTGTGTTGTTGATGGAGATAAACAGAGACTTTGGCCATTTGCACGCTCTGTCCCACAGGGAACCACCACCTTTTTGGGGTACTATGAAGGCAAAGGAACCCCCTTGAGGGAGGTCCTCCCCCAGAGGTGTTGAGGGAATATAATTTCTTTAAACTAAAGGTACCCTAAGAAGGAGCCCCAAAAAGGATGAGCAACAGGTGGTGAACACAGAAACTGGATGAGCCTGGATTGACAGCAGTAGTAATGACTTGTTCCAGTCATAGGCAGGATTGTGGAATGTACTGGTATTGATATCAGAAAGGGCATGACTTCCATACGGAGAGAGGGAATAGCAGAAGAGAAAGAATTCCACCATCCAACCCCAGCTCAACAGAGGAAACCTTCCTGGGTCAACATGTACTATATAGATATACTACAGGAGGACTATCTTCTATGGGCAACCTGACCTTAATAACCTTCAGCATGGAGGAGAGGAAAAAACCCTATGAGGGAAAAAAACACTGGGGATCCAAGGCCTTGGTCACCTTCCCTCCAGGCTTGGGATGATATTAATGACTGCTCACTACTGCAATTTAGAGACCCAATTCAGGGGAAGATTTTTAGAGGAAGGGCTCTCACTCTATCCCTGTAATGGAAAAGCCATGGGGGTGCTGCAAGTTGATGGCTGCTGCAGCTAAAGGGGAACCCTGCTGGGGCTCACACACCCCCAGCAGTGGAGGAGAATGACTATCACTGAACAGCACTCACCTTGCCTCCAAGCAACGGCCTAAAGAAGAAGCTAAAGCAGGAGAGATAAGGCTAAGCCTTGAAGGGGTGAGAACAGGAGGATTGTACAATCTTCACCCGTAAGGAGCAGGAAGGAAAACAGAGGGTGTAGAATGGAAACTAGATGAACCTTAGGCAGCTGAAGGGAGAACAGATTTTGAAGGAGCTGCTGACACTGTCAGCAGCTAAATAAGTCCCTAGGACTTGGAGGCCCCACCCTCCTGAAGTTGAAGTCTTAAATGCTACATCAAGAGGTGTTGACATTGCTGTTTGCATGATCATAGACTTCCCCCAAAGCAGAGAACCTTCTCACCCTAATGGTAGAAAGAGAAGGACCCTGCTCCTGGTGAGGGACCCACCCTCAAGATGCGGACTTCAAGGGGGCAGGGCCATACTAGGTAGAGAGAGAGAGAGAGAGAGGCAGAGATGGTACTGAGAATACAGGATTGGGAGTGCAACTGATAGAATTGAGAACAGTAATAAACAGCAAGTGTATAGACAGCAAGAGTAGGAGTACAACTGTTAGCACAGAGTCAGTTAAGAAATTGTATGAGTAGCAGTGCAACTGTTAGCACTGAGTGTATGAGACTGAATCAGTTGAAGTGTGTCTGTTAGCACTGAGGACAGTGAGACAGCATGAGGTAGGGAATAGCTGTTAGCATCGAGTCTGATAGGAGACTGCATGCTGAAGATGTAGAGAATGAATAAATACTGTTAGGGAATGCAATGGCACATGGAATGCAATAGCATGGGGGAATCAAACCAGGAAGCAGTGTGCTGCTGGAGTGAGTAATGAGACCACTGAACTCAAAAGGGTGTGGCTGCCAGGTGTAAGCAATTAAAGAGTTTAGTGAACAGGGGACTGCAAATGGTACAAAAACTATGTAGGTAAGCAGGAAGATTGCAAATGGTACAGAAACAAAGTAATTCCAGAGCCTGAATAAGCACAAAGCAAAATAAAATAATGAAAGCAGGATGCTGACAACTAGGGACCCCCAAAATGAAACAAAAGCAAAGACAAACATTGAAATTGAAAAGGAAGCTCAGCAAGAATCAGAGACAAAAAAAATTCAAAACAGCAGCTAGAAGGCAAAAGCAAAATTGAGACCTAGAAAGGTAGAGGCACAAGGCAGCAGAAATCCCATAAAGCACGAAGGAAGCAGGAGACAAAGATTGGGAGAAGGAAGGGGGGTGAGAGAGCTCCAGCAAAGCCTCTGGCTACAAAAAAGAAAAACTGCATTTTAGTGAGACTGCAGGAAGCTGACTTAAACAGCTGAGGCAGGAAGCGTGACTATTTGCTCCAATCCGATAAACTGCAGTCATAGCCTCTGATGTAAGAATCATTGGTTTCAACTAGTATGGGAACCCTTTTTAACTATGTTTGCAGTGCAAACTGCATTAGGAGTGGCTAGCCCCCCCTTCCCCCAGTATGCCTGCAGCTGTAACATTGGGGAAGACTGAACTCAAGTCTTTCTGTCAAGGGTGAAATATTCATCCCCAGTAGCAGCACCCAGATATTACTAGTTTTGTCTGTTCCCTTAACGAACTGTTGTTAGTTAGGGCAATTAGATATATATACTATTTCTTATTGTTTTCTGTTTTATTATATATGCATTAATAGTAGAGGGATCATATTATGAAGGATAACTATATTCTTTTTTTGATATACACAGCTGTCTGCTGAAAGTTTATGAGCAGTGGCATGCTATTATGTGTAACGGGTACCCATATGGGCATCACATGATTCTGTATGCATAAGGCATTCATGCCAGTATGCTTCTTTAGTTTGTAATCCAAAGAGCAGATCTTTGTTCTGGCAAGCTCCTGAGATTGTATAAAGTATATATAAAGTTAAAACTGTTATATTGCAAAACCTCAATAAACTATCAGTTTTAAAAAAAAGAAAGGCCGCAGACTTGGCTTCCCAATAGAAATGATGGTAGCAACCATTGTGGGAACTGTAAATATGGCCAGGTGATCACAACAGCCAAATCCTTTACCCCAAAACTGGTAAGAAAGCTAAAGTAAGAGGTTTCATTACTTGTGCCACAGAAGGGGTCATTTATGCAAGCAATAATACCTGACGGGGTTGGTGATTTGAGGCAATACCAGATCCCCCAGGGGTGTAATGAGGTCTAACATCACAGACAGAGGACTTCATAGCCCCTGGAAAGTCTGGTAGTGCCATACTGCCCATCCTGTTATGCTTAGAAAATTGACTTTTTATGTTGCATTTAAAAAGAAAAAATAGTTTATAAAATGTTAAACAGATTAAATACCTAATTTATCAATAAATAAATTTTTGTGTAAAGTAGTCCATTTGATGGTGTCTTTATCATTACATATCACTAGATGGTGCTGTTGAATTTTATGTTCAGGTATTGCTTTGCATGTCATTCCCTCCCATCTGGCAGCAGTGTTTACCTTGAACTTCTGTTTCCTTCTATTTACCTTACGTTTTTCACCCCCCAACCCCTGTGGAATAGCATTATTGTGTTTTTTTTTGTATTTTTTTATTAATGCCATCATTGTTCAGGAGAGGAATTTTGTGTGACGGTATGGACTGTATGCTCCTGGAAAACACTGGGAGATAAACAGAGTGGGAGAGGTCAAGTGATGCTGGTGATCAGTGCTGACTGTACAGGTAGCCCTTCCTTTTTTTTCTGAACACCTCTTTAAATGCTGGGCATTTAAATGCATCATGGATGTGTGCAGTGGACACTGATGGGGGCCGGGGAGCGGAGCATGAGTGCAGCTTGAGTAAACCAGGAAAAGTTGTTCCAGTAGCACTGAGATAGTGCTGTTACTTCTAAAAGGTGACCATAAGAGAGCGGGCAGGGGATTGGAGGTTGGATGTCATGGCAGCACCAGAGTTGGGTGTGAATTATTAAAAAAAAAATTTTATGTTGTTTTTTAATATTGATATCATTCTTTAGTTGTGGTTTGAGGATTGAGTGGGGGAGAGGGCTTCTCACTCGCTCTCTTGCTAAGTGAGCAGACAAAAATGCGGCCGTTGAAGTTTGAATTTTGTACTTGCACAAGGACAGCAGTTTGGGCTTGGGGCATGGCAAGCTGGCTTTTTTATTTCCCAGTGTCTACTGTAAGTTAGAGTACCATTCTGGCAGGTGTACCAGCCAATCCGACACCAGGAAATATAAAGCCAATTTTCTAAATGGCAAATTGCAGCTATGGGAGTTATAACATACGAACATATGAAATTTTCCAGCAGATAAAGGCCTAGAGGACTATCAAGTCTGCTTGAATTTGCAGCTAGCACCCCTTATTCTGCAGCTGCCCCTCCCTTCCCCTCCATTGACCCTTCCCCTTGTCCTGTCCCATCCCCTTTTGAAGCAGTCCACTGTATTACTGGATACCACTTCTGCAGGCAATGCATTCCACCCAGCTACCACCCTCTCTATAAAAAAGTGTCTCCTCATCTCCCTCCTGAACCTTCCTCCCTCCAGTCTCATATCATGGCCCCTGGTGTCCCTCCCCTCCCTTACTTAGAGCAGCCCCTCTGTACCTGTCTTGTTTATTCCTCTCATGTACTTAAAGGTTTCATTAAAGTCCCCCTGTCCCTCCTCTCCTCCAGCGAGTACATGTTCAACTCCCTCAGCCTCCTCTCGTATGATAAGTCTCCCAGCCCCTTGATCACCTTGTTGCTCTGTGCTGCACCCCATCCAGTAACTTAATGTCCCTTCTCAGATACGGGCACCAGTACTTCATACAGTACTAAAGGTGTGGACTGACTAATGACCTATACAGTGGCAGAATCACCTCCTCCCTCCTCGAGGATATACCCCTTGAAATGCAACCCAGCATTTTGTTGGCCTTTGCAGCTGCCTTCCTACATTGTGCAGAGTTGCTCATTGACCCTGTAATGAGCACCCCCCAGATCTTTCTCCTCCTCCTCTGTCTGGGCTAGCTGCACTCTCCCCAGCTGGTAACTCCTCCTTGGGTTCTTCACCCAAAATGCAGCACCTTGCACTTTTTGGCATTAAACCCCAGTTGCCAGATGTCTGACCAGGTTTCAAGCTTTGCTAGATCATCCGGCAACCCCTGCCATCCCCCTAGGTCAACCACCACCACTCCCATCTTGGTATCATCTGCAAACAGATAGATCTTGCTCTTGATGTCCAATGATATGTCTGCAATGAATATCCCAAATAACACTGGTCCCAACACCGAACCCTGTGGAACACTGCTCATCACTACCCTTGGGTGTGAGAGCTCCCCACCCACCACCACCCTCTGTTGCCTTCCCTGAAGCCAGTTCCCTACCCATCTCACCAGCTTTGCACCCACCTCTGTGCCTTCTAACTTACTTCCCAACCTCCCATGTGGCACCGAGTCGAATGCATTACTGAAGTCCAGATACAGGACATCCACTGCATGGCCGCTGTCCAGTTGCCTAGTTATCCAGTCACAGAACTCCACCAGGTTGGTTTAGCAGGATCTGCCCTGTATGAAGCCATGCTGTCTGCTGTCCTGTAGTCATTTGGCCTCTAGGAGGGCCACCAGCCTTTCCTTCAGGATAGTCTCCATCAGCTAACCCATGATGATGTGAGGCTCACTGGTCTGTAGTTCTCCGGTTCATCCTTGGGGACACTCTTGTGAAAGGGCACCACATGAGCCATCCTCCAATCCTTAGGTACACACCCTGAGTGTAGTGAGGCATTAAATAGGTCTGCCAAAGGTCCCTCAAGCACCTCAGGCAGCTCCTTCAGTGCCCTGGGGTGGATGCCATCTGGGCCTGGTGCCTTGTCCACCCTCAGTGCCTTCAAACCCTCCCGAACTCTGCCCTCCATGATTTCCCCATCTGTCACCCCCTTCCCCCATTTCTGCATTCCTCCCCCCTTGGGTATCACCTCCCTCTTCTCCTTAGTAAATACTGAGCAGAAGTAATTATTTAGCACTTCTGCCTTATCGCACCCTGCTTCCACCCAACCTCCCCTCCTTTCTAATCCTTACTGTGTAGTCCTTATAGCTCCTTTTCTCCATAGTGTACCTAAAGAAGTCCTTCTCCCCCTTCTTAATGCCTTGTGCCAGCCAGAGCTCCATGGAAGCCTTGGCTCCCCTTACTGCCCATGTCACCTCCTTCGATTCCGTCATGTACTCCTCCCTGTCCTCCCCCCTCCCTGTTTTCTTGTACCTCCTAAAGGCAGCTCCTTTCCTCCTTACCTTTCCCATGACCTCCTTGCTCAACCAGCTTGGTTTCTTAGTCCTAGCCTTCTTGCTCTGGGCCTTGCAGCAGGTTTTAGTTGCCCTTACTATCCCCAGCTTTATGAGCTTCCACCTCTGGTTAGTGCCCATTCTAGGTTGAATTCTGGCTAGGTACCCTTTTACCACTTCACCCATCCTCCCGAAGTTGGCCCTCCTGAAGTCCAGCACTCTTGTGCTAGATTCCACTCCTTCCTTGCCCATATCTAATTTGAGCCATTCTGAGTGATGGTCACTCCCTGACATTGGTTCTTCCACCGTAAGTTCTCTCACAAACTCCCCATTTGCCAGCACAAGGTCAAGGGTATTCCCTAACCTGGTTGGTTCACTGACCGTTTGCTGCAGGAAGCTGTCCTGGAAGGCATCCAGCAGTACCTTGCCCCCTTCTGTTCCTGGTTGTTGGGGTACTCCAGTCCACTCCTGGCATGTTGAAGTCCCCCACAATCACCACACTACCCTTCTCGCAGGTCCTCCTGATCTGTCCCGCTAGTTCCCTGTCTTAACTCCTCCGTCTGAGAGGGCAGCCTGTATACCACTCCCATTCTCGAGAATGCTATTCTTGGAATTCTGGATTTGCATCCAAAGTGAATTTGTACTACCCTACTCCCCTTCCTCCCTTACACAATTCAGTCCTTCCTTCACATATAGTGACACCCCACTCCTTTCCCAATCACCCTGTCCCTACAAAAAAAAACTGTACCCTGGTACAGACAGGTACCAGTCGTTGTAGTAGGTGGCCCATGTTTCTGTGATGGCTGCAATGTCCACCTTTCCCTCTGCCATGAGCACACATACATAGGAAATACAAATGTCCCTTTAAAATCACTGTGGGAAACCATATGGACTATACTGAAAACAGTAACCTAAATAATGCCTTAGGAATACTTAACAGCAGACACACAGAAATAAGCAAAAAGTTTCATTTATTGACACTGAAAAGCCTATCAAGAACTGAAAGGGTGGTGATTATGATAGACTCCTACTCAAAAGAGAGCTATACTGTGGTTTTTCCATTGGTGCCACGCAAAAACCTGGTCTAAATGACAGGTTAGCAGTAGTTCAGTTTTTATGAATGACATTTGATTAACTGGCACCCCAGTGTAATTGAGGTTCATCTGTATCCCTTTGAGATTTTCATGAGTACTGTTTGAGTTTCAGTTTTCGTGTTCTCTGTTGTGACGCTGTGCTTTATCCTGGTTTACTAATTCAGTGTTTTTTAATTTATTTCCCAGTTCTTTGCCCAATCTCTCACTGTCCCAATGTTAAAGGAGTATTTTTGTAAGCCATTACATGGATCAGCCCATATAGGAAGAGGTTAAATGATAGCTTAACAAATACTGTTCTGTTTGGTATTTGATTTTTGATGGTCCCCTGGCTTTCCTATAGTGCTCAAAACTTTTCCAGTGCAAAAAAAAAACTTTTATTTGATGAAAATGAAGAAGAGATTGTGGGTAAAAAGGGTGTGGGGGATGGTTCTTTATGTCAGGTAGGGTATAAGAGTGACTGAGATACAGGGAATGTGGGGGTACAGGTGCTGTGGCTCACTCTTGAGACTGGCAATGGCACTGCTGTTTGCACGGATGTGATATACAGATCTTCAGCACGAGGGGAGGAGGGAGGTAAGTTTCTAGTGGAATCCATTCACATGATGGTAGCTAAAGAGGAGGTGCTGCTATAGGTGATTTCAATCTGCCAGATGAGGATTGGTGCATCCCAGCCTATACTGTAACCAACTTTTAACCCACCTAACCATTTTCCTCCCTGCTCCCAGGTTACACAACTTGCTGGTCAGCCTTCCATGAGGCACCAAATCAAAGGCCTTGCTGAAGTCCAGGTAAAGGACATCCACCGCATGGCCTTTATCTAGTGCCTGTGTCACCCAATCAAAAACGTCAACCAGGTTCATCTGACAGGATCTGCCCGAGACAAATCCATGCTGCCTGCTGTTCTGGAGACCATTCTCCTCCAGAACTATAACCAGTATCTCCTTGAGGATAGTCTCCATTAGATTTCCTTCAATAGCAGTAAGGCTTACCAGTCTGTAATTCTCTGGTTCATCCCTGGGCCTACTCTTATGGATGGGCACCACATGCACCATCTGCCAGTCCCTGAGCACACACCCAGTACCCAGGGAAGTGTTGAATAAGTCCACCAGCAGACCCACCAGGACTTCTGCCAGTTCTCTTAGGATTCTTGGATGCATTCCATTCAGCCCTGGTGCCTTATCCACCCTCAGAGACTTAAGGCCCTCCATCACCCTGCCTACTGGGATGTCCCCATCCATGATCTCCTCCCCTCCCATGCCCACCCCACCCTTCCCCTTTGGCATGGGCCCTTCTCTCCCTGGTAAACACTGAACAGAAGTATTCATCGAGTATTTATACCTGTTCTGCCCCCTTTTCTGCCCATCCTCTACCATTCTTGATACTAACAATCTTATCCTTACTCTAACTCTTCTCCCTTATATACCTAAAGAAATCATTTTACACTTCTCTGATCCCCTGTGCTAGCTTCAGTTCTCTCAGCCCCTTGGCTGCCCTTACTATTCTACTCACCTCTCTGGATTTCCTCATGTATTCCTCCCTGTCTTCTTCACAGTTTGATCTTTAATAGTTACTAAAGGCAGCCCTATTGTCCCTCACGCTCTCCACAACCTTCCTATTCATCCAGCTCAGGTTTCTTATCTTGTTTGTTTTTTTTAACTCTGGCTCTTTGCACATGTGCTAGTGACATCAGCCAGTCCCAGCTTGATGAAGGCCCATGTTTGCTCAGCATCCATGTGTGGGCTGATGTTAATGCTAGGTTCCCTTCCAGTTTACTTCTCATCCTCCCACAGTCTGCCCTTTTGAAGTCCAGAATATTAGGCTTTGTTGTGACTGTCTCCTTTCCAAGATTGAGGGAGAACCACACTGTGCAGTGGTTGTTTCCAGCAAAGGAGACTTCCACCCTAATGTTTGAGATTTTTTCACCATCCATCAGTGCCAGGTTCAGAATGTTGCGCTCCCTAGTTGGCTCTGTTACCTTCTGTGTCAGGAAGCCATCCTGGAAGTCCTCCAGGAGGATCTGCTCCCTGGCACACGAGGTAGGCAGGATTTTTTGATCTACCCCAGGCAGGTTCAAATCCCCAACCTCAAAAGTGCTACCTTTGCCACTAAGCCTCCTTTTCTGCTCCTCCAGCTCCCCATCAATCTCTTCTTTTGAGTAGGAGGCCTATACAACCCCAATTCTAGCCTTCTTACCCTGTGAGATCTGGAGTTGCACCCATAAGGCTTCCAACCTGTCCCCCCCCCCCGTTACACATTATCCCTTCCCCAACATAGATAGCCACCCCATTCCCTTTTTCTATGTCCCTGCAGTATAGCTTGAATCCTGGGATAATTAGGTCCCAGTCCTGGTATTGGGTGGCTCATTTCTCAGTGATGGTGGCTATGGCCACTTTCCCTTCTACCATCATTGCCTATAATTAGATATCAGAGATACATTTCAATAGCTGGAGAAAGTGGTGTTAGAAGCCTGTAGGCTTTATTAGCAATGAGCTAGTTTGTCAAAATACTTGGAAGTGAACAGAGTGTCTAGAGATCTTCACTGGGTAAAACAGTTAGTGTATGGCACAGAAAGAGATAGATTTTTGACTAATTGGGAGAGACATGTATAAGACTCATCTGCATGACTGATTAAGTTAATACTGCAAGATGCCAAACAGATAGAACAAGAGGTTAAAGAACATCTAACTACCAAAAAGACTTTCTTAAAAACATTTTGAAACCCATCCTGACTACCAAAATTACAGAAAACAATTATATTACATTGTCAAACAGTATGATACATAGAAAAATCAGAAACAAAGGAAATTTGAATGTGACAGAATAAATTATGAGAAAGGCAGAATTGTTGATTGGAGCAAGCAGTCACAGAAGAAACTAGTACTGGGAAAAACAAGCCAATACTCCAAATTAAAGACACATATACAGATTAGACTGAATCTGATGATACTACAGCTGTTTATTAGAGGAATGAATCACAGGAGGACATATCACAAAACCTGCAAGCTTTCCAGATGGAGCCCAGACAAGTGGTACAGCTACCCCTGAGGATGTCCCAAGGAATTGCCAGGTTTGCTGAACCAGTAGAGACACACAGGGAAAAAGACTGAGACTGAGAATTCAACTCAGATTACCATCAGTGCAGCCAGTACAGACTGACCCACCCTCAGATGGTGGAACAAACTGAGGAGGGCAGATGGTAGATCTACAGACTGTATGTGATTCCAGTACCGTGTTTAATATCTCTAGTTATACTTTACCACCAGTAGAGGAATGGGTTTACAATGTGGCCTGTTATTCATTCCAATAAGCACCATACAAGAGTTTCATAATGCCATTGACTTGCACAAAATTACACAAAAATTTAATTTAAAAGTATTTTTCAGCAACAGTACAGATATGGTTGCATTGCAGGTGAAGGGTGTGAGGGCTTAGGCTTCTAAAGTTACAGGTACTGTCCCAATTAATGTAACAAATTATAAAAGATAGTCTACTTACTGTATAAAAGCAAAACAAAATAGTTATATTAAATGCACGCTGAAAATAGAAAATAGAGTTAAAAATCTACATTTCGACCTTAGGTCTTCTTCAGGAAATATCTAAAAGAGAAAAAAAAACAAGTTAGTGTAGAGGAGAGGTAAAATGATAGAGAGATATATATGTGGAGAAAGAAGAAAGGGGGGCTCAGGGAGAAGAAGTGATAAATGGTAAGATTAAGAGAGAATCTGTGAAAAAAAAAGGTGATGATGCAAGCAATAATTCTGACAGGGTGAAGTATTATGCAAAGTACCAGACCGCCCAGGAGGCGCATGAGGACCTAGCGCTGCAGGTGGAGGCCTTATACCCTGGAAGGTCCGGTATTGCCCATACTGCCCACCCTGAGGGCATTATTACTTTAGAAAATGGCTAACTGTAATATTTTTGCAGATTATACTGAAAAATGTGAAGTAATTCTATAAAAAATGACTACAGTTTCATTTTTTCTTCTTTTAAGGCAAAGTAGTGCCTGTACGTCTGGTAGTATGCTGTTTTAGCCCCCACCTCCCTTACTCTGTGTCTTTTATTTGCTGTAGACAGCATTATGTCACCCCATTAGTGTAAGTGTTTTTTTTATATATATCCTGTCAGTAAAAGCAGGAGACAGAAAAGAAAACTGAAGGTCTGCTGCTCTTGGAGCGCTGGTTCGCCAATTGCAGCAAGTTGCGACTGCAGTTTTGTGCTGGGAGACAGTTTGTTGCAGTAATCGGGGAGAGGCTCGCGTTGAGCATTTTTAAATGGCAGTTACGAGAGTGACGGTTTTATTCCCATTTGTATGGAGTGTTGTGAGTGCAAAGTGTTTTTTTTAATATATATCCTGTCAGTAAAAGGAGGAGACAGAAAAGAAAACTGAAAGTCTGCTGCTGTTGGAGCGCTGGTTTGCTGATTGTGGCTAGTTGCTTAGAGGAGTTTTGTGCTGGCAGACAGTTTCTTGCAGTAAACAGGGAGAGGTTCACGCTGTGCATTTTGATTTGGCGGTAATGAGAGTGACGCTTTTTTTCCCCATTTCTAGACTGTTGTGACTGCACTGGATTATGGGGGTTTCAGCCTTGGAGCAGGAGTCCTTGTAATGGGAGCAGGAGTTTGAGCCATGGGAGTCTGAGTCAAGGGAGCTGGGGAGCTGGTGTCCAAGACACAGGATCGGGAATCCGAGTCTGAACCGCGGGAAGAGAAAGAAAGGGAAAATGGTACAGAAAAAAAAAGCTGTTAAGTGAGGCTACTCTTCGGAAGATGGGTGATTACCAGCAGTTTTATGTTAGATGCCCACAGTGTGCTAGTATGGCTAAGCAGTGCTATGTCTCGCTTAGCAAGACAAAAAAAATGGCGGTGTTTTTGAATTGAGTCGCCGGGTTTGAGCCAATTAGCAAACAAGGTTGACACTATGATATTAGTTATGTTGGTGATGGGGTCAGGTGACTGGCACTTTTTATTTGCTGGGCATCTATTGAAAGTTAATGTACCCCCCTGGCAGGGGTACTAGCCAATCAGAACCCAGCAAATAAAAAGCCCATTTTCTAAGGGAAAGATAAAGCATAATGGGAGTGGAATAGCTGGGGAAGTTCCCAGGTGCTGGGAACTTCCCCAGCTATTCCACCCCATTATGCTTTATCTTTCCCATCATCACCTTTTTGTTTCACAGATTCTCTCTTAATCTTACCATTTATCACTTCTTCTCCCTGAGCCTCCCCTTTCTTCTTTCTCCACATATATATCTCTCTCATTTTGCCTCTCCTCTACACTAACTTGTTTTTTTTTTCCTCTTTTAGATATTTCCTGAAGAAGACCTAAGGTTGAAATGTAGATTTTTAACTCTATTTTCTATTTTCAGCGTGCATTTCATATAACCATTTTGTTTTGCTTTTAGACCACATGCTGACGCAGCGCCTTGTTTTTGTTACTTACTGTATATACCACCTTCCAATCCTTCAGTTTCTATTTTTCATCAGCTTTATGCAAAAGATATCCAAGCCCTAGTTGGGCAGAATACAGGTGCAACAATCTAAGTAGAGATGAAAGGGCTGTTTTAAACATTGCACAACAATCAGGACATTATGATCAAAAAAGCAGACAGGGCAGACCATTGTCATTATGGACACCATATACTATGAACAGGAACTGTATAAACAACCTCAGGATAAAAAAGTGCTACAGCCCCCTGAAAAAAATCCAACAATAGACTTTAAAAGGGACATTGTTGCTTTTCTGTATGAAGCTAGGATGAGTGGTTTGATTTCTATTAGAACAAATGCATTTTTAAAGGTACAAGCACCAGTGATAACAACCCTATGTCAGCTGACAAAAAAACATAAACATCTGAATCATTCACCATTTCAGCCAACAGTAGCAAGCATAGTATCCCTGACTGAACCATTAGCCCAATTTATTGACAAATGTATAAAACCTGTTGTCTTCACAACACATGAATTTATCAGGGACACCACTGACATTTTACATATCATGGACAATTCGGATATTACAGATGATTGAACTTTGGCAGCCCTGGACATACAGGGCCAGATTCCAAAGCTCAGGAAAATACCACAGCAGTGGAAAAAAACTCAGCACAAGTGGGTTGCCACTTGCAGAACCACAGTTTCTCCCATAGCTGTGTTATTCTCAAAAGTAGACACAGTTGTGCCAGCCCACCGGCACAGCGGTTGGATTTCCACTTGCGACGCCAGCGACCCGGGTTCGGGAACGGACTCAGATAGCTGGGGGGCCGGCTGGGGGAGGAGGATTGAGCGCCCAACGGCTGCTCTCCTCCTCCAGGGGGGAGGGTGGGGCTGCAAGTCCCACTGTAACACCACCACCTGGGTGACCACAGGTGGAGGTGCAGCGAGACTGCACATAGCAGGGAAGGAAGGACATCTGCCGGGAGCTGGAGCATCGGGCACGTTGAGGGGTGCTCCACCCCTAGGCTCCCCCAGCATGCGACGTCCTGAGGGGAAGGAAGAAAACAGGAAAAATACCCCACCAGACTCCTGGTAGATGGAGCTCCTGGCCACGATCCCCAATGCCCCAACCGACGCCAGTACCAGCATCCCCCGATGAAAAACTAAGTCACATCGGGGTGTAAGGGCCCCACCCCATACCCGCCTGGGGGGGGTACAGCCAAGGCTCCAGGGGGGGATGGACTGCACTGGACGTTGGCTAGTAGGAGCGGGGATGAACCAGGCTGATGGAGTCTCCAGAAGGAGCAGGAGTTCAGTGGTGAGAGAGGGGGCATACAAAAAGTAAATATAAAAAAAAAAAGTAGACACAGTTTACAACTGGCACCACAATTTATGGCAGCTTGTGGGTGATTTTTTTCCCTGCAGGTACAGAAAAATTTTATGGCTGATGGGATCATCCATAACATTTTCTGCAGCTGTGGCAGATGAGAATACCAGCCTCCAGAGCTGCGGAGATTTTGGTCCACAACTGGAGTTGTGGAGTGGGATATAGTCCCATGACATTTAGGGAATCCAGTATATAGTCCTTATACTATCCCTCACACTGGTGGCATAGAGGATCTGAGTACAGCCATCTATGAAAAAACAGTGTCCCCACCACCATTTGTTGAATTTCTTACTGCATTAACAGAAACAAGTATTAAAGAACAATGCTTTTTGATTTAAGGATACATTTTGGATTACAGACAAAGAAGACTGCTACGGGTGCATCATTTATGCCCAACTATGCAAATCTAGATTTAGCAGAGTGGGAGGACAGATTTGTCTTGTCAAGAAACAGAAATTCATTCTTTGATAAGATTGACAAACATTTTATTAATGACTTCAGCAGTGTGTGGAAAGGCACTCATACTGAGTTAATTTCTTGTGTCAGCTAGCTGGAATCCACTAATCCTAATTAAAAATTCTCATTTAACAGTAGCCTGCAGAGTATCAATATTTTGGACAATATTATGCAAAAAGATGGCCAAGTTAGGATTAAAACTTGTATAGGAAAAGCAGAGATACAAATTAAGTGCTTCATTATAAGAGTTGTCTTCCATGGCATACTATGCAGAATATTCCCTATGGCCAATATATGAGAATCAAATGGAAATGCAGCGATAATACAGCCTTTCAAGCTTTGACCCATGAATAACATGAGAGATTTCAGAATACGAGATATAGTGATCATAGTTTTCAAGAGGCAGAAAATCAAATTAAAAATGTAAGTCATAGTTTCCTGCTACAAAGAAGGAACAGACAACAAAACACTGAAGATAAAGAAGTCCATTGTTTGTTAATACCTTCACTAAACATTCATTTAAAATTAGTGAAATCCTCAGAACATACTGGTATGTGTTGGGATGTGAACTGGAGTTAAGAGAAATAGCTGAAACACCTCCATGAGTAATCTGTGGGAGATGCTGCAAACATATTGGGTTAACAGGACCACCCACCAAAACAAAGTTACTTTATACATTCAGCGTTCCTCTGTGAGCCATGCAAGACTTTGCTATCATCACAAAAAATCAAAACTTTATAATTACAGGCTTCAAAAGAGTACATATGGGCAAGTCTCTATCAGGATAAAGAAATTATTTTGGTGGCTAGATTATCAACTATAACTCTTTGTTAAAAACATTGCTAGCATTACCAGAATCCCTGATGAAGAGATCCTTTCTCCACAAAAAAGGATTTGGGGAATTATGTTGTCTGTTAGTGACTAGAAAATAAAGAATATATAAAGTAACTTTATTTTGGGGAGTGGGCCTATTACTCCAATTTGTTTGCAGCTTGTAATAGCCTTGATTGGTTTTGGGCCTCTCCCATTTATACTTATTTCTTGTTTTATCGAGGTTGGCTGTGCGGAATATTGTTCCTAGTCTACAGGATAGGCAAAAATATTGGGGCTACGTTAGTCCATTGTTTATATGACCCAAAGAAATCCCAACAGAATCCACTTCCAGGGCAGACTTTTATGTGTGATCACTGCATTTTTTTGCAGACACCTAATAGAAGGGGACACCTTTCAAAATGTAGTAACAGAAGAATCGTTTGTTGACAGTTTATCAACTGTAGTACATAAGCAACATTGTACATGGCTACCTGCATAGGAAAAAATTGCAAAGCATTCTATATAGGCAAAACACTATGTTCATTTATAAAAAGCTTGGGGGAACATCTCAGAAGCACTGAAACATTAGATAAAGCCAATGCTTTAGCTATGCATGTCAACAAAGAAGGCATGAATCATCAATTTATTCTTAGGAGCATAGAAAATACATCCTTAAAGATTAGAGAGAAGGTCTACACTGTAAATTATTACAGAGGGGGACATTCTGGCAGGACAAATTGAAAGCATGCCAGTCTTCAGGTTTAATTGAGAATTTTCATCTCTCCCCTTTCTGGGCTCACAATTGTGAATAATTATATCATGTATCTCGGACACTGACCAATCAGATAGGCAGCCTGGCACCTTACCTGTGTTGATTATCTACCAGTAATCACTACAAAAGATGCCAGCTGGCTGCATCTTCAAAAAAAAGCAATCCAACGGTGAAATCACAGAACTCCAACTGCCATCTTGTTTCCCCTCTAAGTGGAGACTATGAAACAGCAGCTCTGTACATTGGGGAAACAAAGCAAACCAAACACACTGCTCTACTACTGAGTGGTTTATTTAAGCATTATACCAAGTACTGCTTTTTTTAATATAATAAAGAAAGCAGTACTTGATATAATTGCAACGAGCCACTCTGGGGATCTGAGTTATCGGGGATTTACAACAGCTGGCATGGATTTACCCACTCAGCTGCGCCTCGTGAGCAAACCACTCCAGCCTTGGTAAATTCCCTGATAATCCATACTCCCTCGTGGCTTATTGCTTAAATTTAATACTGTGCTGTGTTATAATATGACTTCAATAATTTTTAAATTTGAAACAAATATAATGAAGTTTGAAATGTGATTTGATACTACAGTTCCTGCTCCCCCCAGTTCAAATTATCCCTTACCCCTCTCCAACCATTAGGTATTGGTTTTAACTTCAGGCAATAGATTCCAATTTTTCTGACTACTTCTGATGAAATAAATGGGTTTAATATTTATGCATTCTTGAACTTTTCACTAAGCATTTTTAATAATAGGATTTTGCTTAATAAATATATATTTCTGTAAGTATTATTAGCTTAAGAAGTGTGTTGTACTGATTTGCAAATTTTGCACAAGTTGTTAATTGTTTTATTAGTCAGTACATAAAACAAACAGTGCATCATGAAGCAGGTGTCATGCCTTGATAAAGTGATCATGTGCAAAAATATTTGGTGCTGAGGTGGTGATCTGTGAGCTACTGTGGACTTTTGTCTTTCAATAAAACAACTATGATTATCTTAGAACTAAGCTACAGTCTCAATGGTAAGCTGTTAGTCTGACTCATGCTTGAGAAGCTGCATTTGTCCCCCTTTTTATGTTGGCTCGCGCTTGCACGCCAGCCAACGTTTTGCAGTTGTAGCAGATTTGGAGGCATGGTCAATGTGGGCGAATGCAGGGCACACATCAGTAGGTGCGTCCCTCATTCCCCAATAAGGCAGCTACAGGCGCTGACACCAGCAACAAGTAAACTGGCCACCAGAGCAAAGAAAAGGTCCACTGCAATGAGAGCCAAGCTCGTCATGCAGTGGCCTGCCTTTCCTGGTGAACCAGTTGGCTAAGCATGATGGAACTGACTGCCACTTCACAGAATGCCCTGACCCACTTCATTTGTCAACTGGAGAGCCTACTCCCCGTCAGCATAATGCCACCCCTTCCACTCTGCTTGTGTGCTGATGGGGTGCCCAATCCCCATCGTCATCATGTGCCCCCCACACAGTCTGTTCTTGCCGATGGGGGGCCCAATCTCCCCTGGCTTGAATCCCCCCACCCAGTCAGTTTGCCGACAGGGGAGCCCACTCCCCATCGGCATAAGGTCCCGAACCCCGATTTATGCTGTGTGCCGAGGGGGTGTCCAATCCCCCTCGCCACCATAAGTGCACCCCTCCATTTCTGTGCTGACAGGGGGGCTCAATCTCCATCAGCTGCAGTTCCCCTCCCCATTATGAGGGTGGTACACTGGGAGCCCACCCCAGTGTACCAAAGAAAACACCTGCAAAAAAAAAGAAAATCGACCCTCATTGTCTTTTTTTTTTTTTTGGTAACCTGTAAAAAAGGAAACGGTCCCTAGTGGTCTCTCCTTGCCCCCACCCCCAACCCAGGCCCACCCTCTGCAAATCCTGCATCCCCATAACCCTCACCCCATACTTACCTCTGAAGTCCAGCATGATGATCTTCGGTGGACCGGGAACACATCAGCACTCTTCAAAGCCAACCGCGAACTGAAGAAATGCCGGTAAGCTGTATAATGGCACAAATATGTTTTTTTCAACTTTGGTGCATATCTCGGCCATTTTGGGGAATTTTTGCACCAAATTTTCAACATTGGGTTATTGGGACTCCTCCTCATTAATTCAGTCACTAGCCTAGGGGGTGTATACGACAATGTTGTAAGTTATATTATGACCAATCCAGTCCTTGAGCTATGCTCCAATCCTATGTATGATGACCTATATATATATATCTGTCAGTTGAACTAGCTAGTCTAGAGTGTATAATCTGAAATGTGCTTACTACTGTATGTTTCCCCTAGCGTCAAATGATGTATTTCCCACATGTTTGTTTACTGTGACAAAAACTGTACTCTCTTTGCCATGTCTCCTTGACTGTTGTTCCTCATGTTGTACTCTCCCTGGTCGTTCCTGAAAATAGGCATAATACTTGTCTAGTGTACTTACCCGGTAAACAAAAGATAAATAAATAATTAATTAAATAAATAAATAGATTGTGTTAATTGGTCCTGAAAGGTGATTTTGTGGTCACTGTGTGGAATCACCTTTCAGGACTGATTAACGAAATGACAGTGCCACCGTTCATGAGGGGGGCTCTCAAAAAGCCTATGTTGCAAATTTGGTGAAAATAATCCAAAAAATGGCTGTTTTATGAGGCGTTGAGCAGTTTCTACGCACACTCGTAACTTCGTGAATTTGTAATATTTTCATTCCAGATTTTCAAAATTGGCATTTTACCACACCTCCTTATGAGCAGTACAGCTGTCATTTTAGATATCCTGGCTGAAATATGTTTTCGCACCTCCGACTCTGAATAGCATGGTTGCTGTGTGAAATCAGTTTTCAGGACAGTTTGAGAAAATGATGGTGACATTGTTCATGAGCAGAGGTCCTAAAATGTTGAAAATTTTGTGACGAAAGTCCATGAAATGACTGTGTTACAAGCATGCATTGCACAGTTTCCATGCACCCTTGTAACTTCGCAAATTTACAATATTTTCATACCAGATTTTCAGCACTGGCATTTTTCCAAACCTCTTTATGAACAATACAGCTGTCATTTTTCACATCCTGCCCAAAATGTGTTTTCACACCTGTGGCACACAATGACATGGTGGCCGTGGGAAATCAACTTTTGGGACAGATTAACAAAATCACAGTGCCACTGTTCATGAGGGGAGGTCCCAAAATGCCTATGTTGAAAATGTGGTTTAAAAAAACAAAAATAACTGGGTTACGGATGTGTGTTGCACAGTTTCTATGCATGCTCATGATCATGACTTCAATTTGTCATATTTTCACTCCAGATTTACAACATTGTCATTTTTTCCCCACCACCTCATGAACAATACAGTTGTCATTTTTCATATCCTGCCCAACATGTGTTTTCTTACCTGTGGTACCAAATGGCTCAGTGGCTGTGCAAAATCACCCTTTGACTAACAAATTGATAGTGCCACTCTTCATGAGGTGGGGTTCACAAAAAGCCCATGTTGAAATCTGGAGTGAAAATACCAACAAACGCCTATGGCGTTAGGGTTTCCAACTGTAACACCCCACTCTGTAGAGACTGACAGGTGTCAGGGGTGTGACTTGGGATCAACAGCTGTAATGCTCATGCCATTTCACCCCCACCCCACCCCCATCCTGCAGCCAGTCACAGGCATCGAGGTGTGCCTTGGAGTGCTTGGCCTAAAGTTCACCCCATTCTCCTATACTCTACCCATCTCAGCGTATTCCCTTGTGGAATGAGGTAAGTATATGGCCCAAAGATCCCAAAGCACACCACGACACTTGTCAGTGCTTACAGGGTAGGGTAAGGTGAAATGGCATGAGTGTTATAGTTGATGACCCAAAGGCACACCCCAATGCCTGTTGGTCTCTGCAGGGTGGGGGTGAGGTTGGTGTCAGTTCAATAATTCACTGCCATTTCTATTATGCATCTCTAACTCCTGCACTACCAAGGCCAGTGAGGCAACATTCGGCGTTGACAAATGCTTGTTCCTCCTTGTGATACATAATCACAGGGACCTCCCTCCAGTCGTTCAAAATAACCTAGTGATTGGGGAACAATTGAATGTGTCTGCTAGGGCCCTGCTAAAGCCACTCCTACCTCTCCCAATATCCTAGGGTGAATCCCATCAAGGACCAGTGCCTTATTCTTATTTTGTTCATTTAACCCCTTAAGTACCCAATCCTCTGTAATTGGGCCAGATCCTCCCCCCTCACCGGTAGGACCATGCAGCCTGAAATTAGTCCCATTTTTTCCAGCATGAATACTGAAGCAAAGTATTCATTTAGGAGATCTATCTTGCCAGCATCACCGCTTACCATCCCCCCCTTTACTCAGCATTTCTGTACTCTCCTTCATTTTTTTTTTCCCTTATTTATCTGAAGATGTATGGGCATTTTGCTGGACCCCCTGTGCAATTCTGAGCTCTGCCTTAGCCTTGGCTCTTCACAAAGCCATCCATGTTTTTCCTCTAACTATCCAGGGAGATTTACCTACTCTCCTCCAACTGTTGCTTATTGTACACCCTGAAGGCTGCTCTTTTTCTACCTCACACCTCTCTAACTCTCCTGGTGAACCAAAAAGGTTTCTTCTGATCTTGGCTTTCCCCACTGTCTTTATACAGCTATAAGACACCTCCAGAATGGTCTCCTTGATGGGCTCCCACTTTGTTTCAGACTCTACCACTTTTCACAATCCCTCTAGCTGCTCCCCAGTATCCAAGTCATTTAATCAAACTCTGCCTTCTCAAGTCTAAGACCCGAGTCTTTATTTCTTTGGGTCCTGCCACGTGGGGTAAGGAAAATCACACTATGTTATGGTAGCTGGTCCCTACAAGGGCCTCAACCCTTACGTCATACAAAATGTCCAGGTTCATGAACACCAGGCCCAGTATAGCCCCTGTTTAGTGTCACCCTAATTTGCTCCAACATGAAGCAGCACTGAGAAGTATCCACCAATGCATGACTGCAGCTGCTGTTAGCCACCAAAATGATCCAGACCACATCAGGCATGTTTAGATCACCTACAGTACCTGGATCACTGTCCTTATCTCTGGAATCCTCCAGTTATCTTCTCTCAGTTGCTGATTTACTGCTTCTGACTGGTTAAGGGGCCCATAAGCCCCTTATATTTGTATGTTTTCATCCTTATATTTTTATCCCCCTCCACCACTAACGGCACCTGCAGCATTTCTACCCATCACTGACCCCCAATGGACTTGTCATCCATGTACTCTATGTTTTACCCTATATACAATAAATACCCTACCTCTCATGATTCACTACCATAGAAACATAGAAACTAACATCAGGTAAGGACTGCAAGGTCCATCTAGACTGCCCATAAACCCTACTCTTATTTGTAGCCTCTGACTCCACTTGGTCTATGCTGAACAGGTTATAACCCAGCATCCTGAGATCCAAGTCATGGAAAATGTCAGCTTCAGCCTTTGAGGCCAGTCCTTGCTGGTCACTCATGTTCCCTAGGCTCCTGGCATTGAGGCTGACTATGTGCCATGCTGCTTTACCCCCCTTTCCTAACTTATTCACTTGTCCAGGTCTTGTCCACTTGGTTACCTACTTCAGCCTACCTGCTTCTACTTTTATTTTGCTGTCCTGTACCCTTATTGGGGGATTGCTAACTAGGTTCTCTTCCACTTCCTCCTTGCTGAAGGATCCATCAGCTCTAGGTCCCCCATCCTAGTTTAAATAAGGCAAACTTTTGCCCAAATACATTTGCTCCATCCTCTGTCAGATGAAGGCTTTCCCACTTATATAGCCTTCTATCATAGAAGTGGCTCCAGTCCTCTATGAAATTATACTCTCCCCCCAACACCACCCTTTTGACCAAGAATTAAAACTATTACTTTTACCTGACTGTCTTCTCCCTTGTCCCACATGGACATGACTGTTACCCTTAGAAGTCACAAGGTTTGGAGAGGAAATTCAATCACTTAAGGAATGAATGTTTGCAAGCAAAGTTTATATTTTTGAATTCAGACTATTTATATTTTAGTTAGGCTGTTTTTTCTTCCTAAAGTTTCCTGCCCAGTTAAACATTTGTATGTCCTCTTTCACAGTGTGCAACAGGCACTTGAGGAAATTCTTTTGACCCTTATGGGAGAAATATGTACTTTTAGGTATGAAAAGGCTGCTCTCATGCGGATAATACAATAAATGATCAGAAAAATTAGTGGATAATTCACTAGGGTATTTAAAATAGTTGTTTATTGTAGAAAATATTTTAATTAATTACTTTAATTGTTTCAGTCTTTTCTGCAATAAAATGACTTTTTATAGTTAATGTATATACAGTACTTGACATGCTTTATTAACAGACATGTCTGCTTTGTAAATCTTATTAAATGTTTAAAAGTTATCTTGACTCTAGCTGGTTTAATGGAATGGGTGATCATTTACTGGCACTTTGGCATCTGCTACCTAGTGACATGGCACAAAGTAAGGAACTTCCCATTAGGGAAGGAGGTCACAGTTTGTTTCAACGTCTTGCCATTCCCTGAAGTTTCAGTCTTGTACGATTTTATCATTTTTAGTCAGGAAGGCCCATCATCTCATTTTCAGATGTCTTCTGGGGCAAAAATAAAAACAGGAGAAGAGGCTGAGAAAGAAAATCACTACTAGCATATGGCAAAGAAAATCATGTGGCAAAAGAAAACTAAAATATTATAAAGAGCATTACCTAGAAAGTCATTTACGTCATGTGTAGAGATGTGCATAATGCAGAATTCTACTGGTAGAATTGATGTGGAATGGGAACTTTTTTTTATTTTGTGTAATCTTGAAAAACATTTCTATGTAAACCACTGAATATTATTCCATGAATCAAATAATCTGAGAAATATTATTCTGCAATTTGCAGAACATGAATTTGCAGTTTACATAAACTATGGAATACAATTCTGCAGTTAACATTCCACTTTTCAAATTGTAGAATTCTGCTTCTAATGGAATTCTGTGGAAATAGGTGGAATTTCTGAAAATCTGCAGAATTCCAGTGTAAGCAGAATTTGGAAATTATTAATCAGCTCTAGTCACATGGAAGGTTAATTACAGGACTATTCAGGCTAGAACAGAACAGTACAGTTCTAGAACTGATTAAACACATTCCAAGCCTCCATCCTGTCCCAATAACTATGCATATTCCCAACCCCTCCTATCTGATGACTTCCTTCCCACCCAGTATGTAGCACACTTCTGATCCCCCTCCTGTCTTGTGAAACCCACACTGCCACAGTATGTACACTCTACCACAATATGCACATCCCTGCCCAGTCTGTCTATTGATAGCCACTCTTTTCTAGTACAAATGACACTGTCCCTCCTACCATCATCTGATGCCGCCATTTCTCAATAGGATGCTCTAACTCATGCCACAGTAGCATTGCAAGCATAATCAATTGTTGTGTTTCATGAGAGAAAGCATGAATGGCATTTGTGAAAGCTGAAAAGAGAAAAAAACATTTTTTCTTATTTATTTCCTTGTGGACAGGAGAATGGGTTATTGTGGTAGATGGAAGGGTAGATTTTTTTATGTAAGCCCTAAATCTGTAAAAAAAAATAGAGAAACAGGAAAGACTTGATTTACCTGGGTCTAGCAGATGTTGGGAGATCTGTGGAGGGGTGTTCTGATTGCCACTGGACAGGTCTATCCATCCCTTTTCAGCAACCATGGCTTCATAGGGTAGGTTGTGTCACAGGAAAGCAGGTAAGCAATGGACACCTGACCTTTACAGTAGCTCTGGAGCATCTAAGGCCTCTGCAGGTACCTCACAGTTAAGGCTTTGAGGAAGGAGATAGTGTGTTGGTTGGAAGAATAAGAGGTCTGAGAGGTATAGTAGTTGGAAAGCTTACCAATGTGGAGCAGTGGGAGATATGGTGGGTCACAAGGGACAGCCAACCAAACTGACTTTAGAGATTGCAGTTGTGTGTGCAAGGTATGCAGTTGAAAATTAATCTAAAGGAGGAGTTAAGTAAGGATACAGTCTGGCTAGTTGAGACCTGGCAGCAGCCCCATAGAAAATGTCTTCATAATCAGGTATGAGTTGGATCATCATGGAGACTACTGTAACTTCTTTCTTACCTTGGGGGTGGGTAGTCTCAGTTTTGGTAAAGGGCACCAAGGTTGAGGGGAGGCATGGACACAAGTTGGTGTATAGGGCAGAGAAAAGTAGTAGTCTAACCAAAGATCAGGGTAAAGCAATTTATTCACAACCTCCAGAAGGGGCCCTGGCAGAGAACTGAGGTAGAGGCAGGACAGGTCCTTAGGTAGAGTTCACTTTGATCCAAGAAACATGGCCATGGCCTTTAGTTAAGCATGAGCCAGTTATTCAGTTATGTCAAATTTAGGGCAGCTGCAAGATGAGGGGCTAGCTGCACACTCGAGCAGACTTGATAGACCATGAAGCCTGTTTCTGCTGGTAATTTTGTATGTTCTTATGTTATGTTGCAAACTCGACTCCGCTACTCTGGATCTAGGCCAATACCATATCATCTGCATAAATGTGGATAGCAACAGCCTTACAAATGCTTTGAAGGTCATTTAAGTATATGCTAAATAGCATGGCTCCCAGCATTGAGCCCTGGGGGTCCCTGTACTGACCTGAATGAGTGGAAGAGGTGACTCCACAAATGGTACATTTTTTTTTCAATTAAAACTTTATTGAACATTTAAGAGCATATAGAATTGATGCATACATGACTTCATCACAGCTAGCAACTCCACATTTGTCTATGACAATAGAAACATAGAATTGCTAAACAAACCAGTATACATCTTGCAAGATATCAGTATAACCAAATAGATAACCGCATTGACATCCAAGTGAACAGTCACAATTCCCTTCCTCACAACTTGTGAAAAGTATAATCCATAAGTAGTTTGAAGTGAGTCACCCCTTAACAAATCACTACAAAAGTTACAAAAGTATGCATGCCTTACAACCCAGCACAAGAACAGTCAGCTAACTTATCAAGATAAGTAAAAAGGAAAACATATGAACCAGAACCAGGAGAGAAGGTAAGACAGGGCATAATGGCTGTGCAAACCAACACCACAGGCCAAGCTGACAAAGTCAAGATACAAAGCTCAAGGCCTCGGTTACATATCCTGGCAAAAAAGAAGGGGGGAAAATGGAAGGGGTACCATGTCTAGCCGGGCTTAAACAAGGCCTGACTGACTCTGAGGAAAATAATAATCTCTAACATATTGACCCTCAACATTTAGTAGTCTCAATGGTGAAAATCAGGTCAAATAGGGTCCCCATACTTGATCGTAAAGTGGCCTTACCCACAGCTCGATAAGATAAATGCTCCAAATTAGCTAGTCTGTGTATACTATCCTCCCATTCCTCCAAAGTGAGGACTAGCTCAAACCGCCATTTCCTATAAATGACATGCTTGGCTTCTGTAATGGCCACTATAAACCAGAGAGAAAGGGGCTTATGTTTGGTAGGTAAATGATTGGTATTGCCTAAGATCAGGAAGGAGGCATCCTTGGGGACTATGCATTTGAGCACTGTAGAGAGTCTCACCTGCATTGAGGTCCACCAACCTAACAATTTGGGACAGGAATTAAGTATATGTAACAAGGTGCCATTCTGCTGATGATACCTCCAGCACTCAGACTGGGAAACAAGATTAATTTTCCAAAATTGATCCAGAGTCCTGTACCACAAGAGCAGTGTCTTCCATTGCATAAGCCTCCCCCCAACATCCCAGCAAGAATTAGATACATTTGACCAAAAACAACCCCAGTCTGCTTCAGTCAAAGGGGAACCAATTTTTTTCTCCAATCAAGATTTCAAAATAGAGGCTGAGGGGGTATATTCCTGCAGGAGTCCTTTAAAAATGTGACCAATTTTAGGGGGTCGAAGAGCCACAGTTCTCCCAAAGAGGTATACCCAAAATATCATCCCAGATCTCCCTTAAGGGCAAACAAAGTTGTGGGCCTGTATATGTAGAAAGCAAATGATAGATTTGAAAATATCTCCATAGGTGTGATTGTGGCAGTGAAGCTTGTGACTTAAGGGCCACAAAGTCCTTGAACTATCCCATCCTAGAGTGAAAAAGATCATCCATCATCAGGATCTCCCCTTTGGCCCACTGAGGCCAAAATATAGTAGAACTGCCCAAAAGCAGTTTAAGATTACGTCATAAAGGCCGCAGCAAAAGTAGAGCCTGCCATGGAGAGGAAACCACTTTTGCCACTGCCCTCCAAACACCAATTATATATTTGTAGATAGGGTAACTGGACCCGGCATCAGATGGGTCCCATAAGACCAATTCAGGTGCTCTACCCTGAGAGAGATGCTACTTCAAAATAATCCACCAAGTTGAATCCCTGCAGTGATCTGCAAACAATCACATTCAAACCTGCCTGAGGTCAGCCACTAAATAGTAGCCTTTGAACCAAGGTACCTGAAGCCCACCTTTAGCCAAATGGGCTATTAACCGCAGCAACAAGATTCAAGGTTTACCTCCCTCCCACAGAAAATACCTAACCAATTTGTCTAATGACTTCCAGATAGAGTCAGAAATGGGCAGGGCCAAATAGCAGATAATGTACAACACCTGGGGGAGGACCATAATTTACAGGGCATGGGATTTGCCCTCAAGAACAGATGGGGATACCTCCACCTATCAACATGTTCTTGTAGTGACTTTTAGCAAGGGAGAGGAATTAAGATGGACTCAATCTTTCCAGTTAGGGGAGATGAGAATGCCATGGTACTTCACTGGATTCTGAGCCCAATCCATCCCATTGCCTGAAGGGAGATAGAGGCACACTACAAATTTAAGGGCAAGACTTCTGTTTTTCTCCAATTATTCTGGAGCTCAGACAGGTCTGCAAAATTATTCAAAATCTCCACCAGTGCTGGAATCAACTGGGTGGATTCCGAAGAGTAATGAGGATGACATTGGGAAATAACATTGGCTTGAACACTTCCTCACCTAACATTATCCTAGAAATGTCAGATTCTTCCCTTAACTTCTCGGCCAAAGGTTCAAGCACTAAAACAAAGGGTGCCGGAGACAGGGGCACCCCTGCCTTGTGCAGAGGTGTATCCATTCCAACCACTTATGCCAGCAGAGCGGAATAAAGAGTTTGCACCCATCTAACAAAACCAACCCCGACTCCAAAAGCCCGGAGAGCAGCAAATAAGTACGGCCATTCAATAGAGTCAAACACCTTCACCATGTCTAATGCTACCACAGCGACCGGATCAGGTGAGGACTCCGCTACCCACATCAGATTAATTAAGCAGTTTATATATTACACCCCATCTCTCCCTGTCTGTGTAACTTGCTAATTTTGTTCTGCTGACGTGGGGGCTCAGGGGAGGACCGGTAGCTGAACATCACAGATACAGGTATTTAAATCCGAGCTGCTCGCAAGCGTGAGTGTGCACGCGGTAGAGAAAATCTAAATAAAACTTGATAGAAAGTTTGCTCCTGCAGCTCTCTAAGAGGTGTTTATATTACTGTGACCTGTTGGAATAATAGGGGATTATTTGTGTATAAAGGACCACAGAGGGAAGCAAGTTAGATTATTGCTCATCAGTAATTTATATAACAAATATGTTTTATTTAATGTTCTATGGGGAGGCTATGTTAGTACTAATTTTAAAGTGTAACAGCACTGTTTGTAGTATGTCAGTAATAGAATGTGCTTACAGTGCTGCTACTAAAGTGTGTTCAATAGACAAAGATTGTGGTATGTTATTTTTACCTGATGTTTATGTTAGTCTTTTGGCTAATGTGGGGGTCAAAGAACTGAGTGTAACTTCTAAAGAGTTGTATAAAATTTAGCATTATGGGGGTACAAGCTAAAAAAAATAACTAAGGGGCCATTATTTTGCAATAGAAATAGATATCAATCTTTACCTTTTCTGAGATGTTTCATATTCAATCAATCAATCAATCAATCAAAATCTTTATTTATCCAAGCTGATACCATTGAGCAAGCTCAATTGCAAGGTGGACCTGTGTTACACAAGGTCAAGTAACAGTACATTTATATATAAGCAATAAAATAGTAAATGAAAGTATACGTCAGTGCAGGTGGACCTGCATCACATATCAATCTCATACTAATACTGGATTCAGCTAACATACACATGGGCAGTATTCATGAAAAGGATATGGCAAGTTTAGACAAGAAGAGAGACAAGCTAGAGAGAGTGCTGCAAGAAAAGAGGGATTCATTTGCATTTTAACAAAATCATATACATTATGAAGGAAGTCGTGTGGTAGGAGGAGGTGGCAGATGGGGGGTCTGGGGTTGGGATAATATGACCAGAGGAGATAGGTTGACAGGCTGGTAAATAAGGGGGGATGGGCAGGTGTGTAAGGGAGGACTGAGGACATTAGGTTGGTAAGAGAATCAAGAGCAAGTTGTGTGAAATGAAGGTTGGAATAGGAGGTATGAGAGGGGCAGGCAAAAGCGAACTATGGACGATGGAAGCAATTACAGACTTCAGTGATATATTTTGCGTACAAAGTCTTGAACACAGCAAGACTGACAGGAGTCTTTAATTTCAGAGGTTTCTGAAGCTCATTCCATACCAATGGCAGTATGAAACCTATGGCAGTTCTCCCAAAATGCATTACAGTCCTGGGCAGTTTTAGAGAGAGCAGGGAACAACTTCTTAGATTGTAAGTTCCAGGTACACTGGAAGTCAGACAATCAACAATATACTGGGATGTTTGCCAATAATAGCACTGTATGTCCAGAAGGCCATATTTCTGTTGTGTCTGTACTGTAGGGAGGTCCATCCCACAGCTGCATATAAGAAGCAGTGGTGGGTGGAGAAAGGGAGACCAGTAATGAAGCACAGGGCTCTGTGATATAGTATGTCCAGTTTTCCAAGGTAAGAGGCAGCACATTGACTCTAGATGAAGTCAGCGTAGTCAGCTAGGGAGAGGAACGTGGACTGAACAAGCTGCCTCTTTGCCTCTGTAGTTAGCAGGTGGTTTATCCTGAAGAAAAGACCAAGTCTCTGCCTCAGTTTTTTTTTAACAGATCCTCCAGGTGAACTGCAAAGGAAAGTTTGTGGTCTAGCCAGACCCCCAAATATTTGAATTTTGGTACAAATTCCAAGTTTTCCCCTAATAGAGTGGAGATGGGTGGGATAGTACCAACAACAGCAGGGTATTACATATTATTAGTAGGTGAAAATAGCATTACTTTTGTTTTTGTGGCATTAAGCAGCAGCTTTTTGCTTATTAACTGGTGTTGCAGTAAGTTGAAGTCGGCTTGCAGGTCTCTAAAGGCAGTTTCAGGTGTTGTGCGGCTCAGGTAAATCACTGTGTCATCTGCAAACAGATGGATTTTTGCCTCTTTGATGGCAATGTCCATACTGTTAATATAGATAGCAAATAAAAGTGGCCCCAGGATGGAGCCCTGCGGAACACCTCATTTTAACAGATTGGAAGTAGAAAGTTCACCTTCAACCTTGACCTGCTGGTGTCTGTCCATGAGGCAGTCGTCAAACCAACACAGGGAGGTAGAGTCAAGGCCAATTTCTTTTAGTGTAGAGAGAAGTAGGCTGTGATCAACAGTGTCAAAGGCCTTGCTTAGGTCTAAAAAAATGGCACAGACAAATTTTTTGTTCTCTAGGTCATGTTGCCAGTCATTTGTCACCTTGGCCAGGGCTGTGATCGTTCTGTGTTTGGCTCTGAAACCAGACTGCATGGGGTTTATCAGATTTGTATTATCTTTGAAAGATCTCAGTTGGGATTTCACAATATTTCCAGTATTTTTGATAAAATGGGGAGGAGGGAGATCGGCCTATAGTTATTTAGGTCAACGGGGTCCCCAGATTTGAATAACAGAATAACATGTGCAGTTTTCCACAGGTGAGGGAAGATCCCTTGTGAAAGAGACAGATTGAAAAGATGCGTAATAGGTACAGCCAAGATATGGTAGGCAATCTTTAGGTAGTATGGATCAAAGATGTCAGCGTCTGCACTTTTCCTGGAGTCCAGCTGTAGAAGATCTTCAACCTCTTTCAAGGGGGCAGGAGAGAAGGGAAAGACTGCTTTTGTGGAAGTAGATTCTGGAGGTTGCATAGTAAGCTGGGAACGCAGGCTACATGCAGGCGAATTGTCAAATGCTAGACCTGCGGTAGCAAAATGGTTGTCAAAGTCTTGTAGTATCTCTTTTTTGCTGTTGACAGTTACATTGTCTGAGATAATTTTTGAGGGGAGTGTTTTACCTGTCATATGACCAGACAGTTCTTTTATCATGGACCAAAATTTGGTAGGGCATTTAGAGGCAGAGTCGAGTTCAGCGCGATAGAAATTGGCCTTGGCCTCTGTAACCAGCTTAGTGCAGGAGTTCCAGGCTGATCTGAAGAGACACCAGTCTTCTGCTTTATGGGATTTGTGAGCTACTTTCCAGATCTTGTCCCTTTTTAATAGTGCTGTCTTCAGCTTGGCAGTGAACCAACGGCACTTCCTAGCCGTTATGCAGGTTTTGACCAGGGGTGAAAGGGTGTTAAGGGCACTGGATACAATTTCATGGAAAATGGCATAGGATGAGTCTACTGATTTGGCTAGATAAAAGCTCTGCCAAAGCAGGGAGGCTTTCAGGTCATTGATATATGCAAGTGGATCAAAGTTCTGGTTTGATCTTTTGGTAGAGAACTTGCCTGTAGATGGCAGTTTAGGGGCTGAACTTACGGAAGCAATAAAACAATGGTCACTAACATCGGCTGAGAAAATCCCGGCATGGGAGAAGGAATTATGTTTACTTACTAGAAGAACATCTAGTAGCGTGCTTTTCATGGGTTTTTTCTTATTAATGCATGTTGGTTCATTAATACGTAAAGTGAGCGCATGGGAGTCACAGAAGGATTTGAGTGGAAGTGAGGCATTGGACAGCCAGTCATAGTTAAGGTTCCCTATTATGATAGTTTCCATGGTGTCAGTTCCCATAGTAGATGAGAGGTGGGACAGGAGCTGTGACCCTGAGGATGGGGGTCTGTAGCATCCTATGACATGGAAAGCCAATGTCGGAGATATTTCAATTTTAATGGACAGGCATTCAAAACCATTGGAAGGAAAGCTGTCCAGAGGAGGGCAACTAAAATTGTGCAGGGTCTGCACTGGAAGACATATAAAGAGAGGCTTAAGGAGTTTAATATGTATAGCCTCGAGGAAAGGCGGGAAGGGGGACATGAAAGAAACTTTCAAGTACTTCAAGGGAATCAACAAAGTCCAAGAGGGAAGCATCTTTCAAAAAAAGAGGTGTGCAAGAACAAAGGGGGCACACTTTGAAGATAGAGGGGGGCTCAGAGGTAATTTAAGGAAGTATATTTTCACAGAGAGGGTTGTGGATGCATGGAACGGCCTTCCAGAGGAGGTTGTGGAGTCAAAAACAGTGGTGGAATTCAAGCATGCATGGGACAGTCATAAGGCAATTCTAGGGGGTTGGGGTAGGAAGAAGTAGGCTGCTGGTTAACTAGGATCTGCAGCTTATCCATTAGGTAGGGAAACAGGCAGACTGGGTGGGCCAAGCGGTCCTTATCTGCTGTCAAATTCTATGTTTCTATGTTTCTATTGGCAATTGAGGTGGAATCGAAGGTAGTGACCGTGAACTTGTCCTTAACATAAATGGCTATGCCACCACCTCTGGTACATCTATCAGCTCTGAATAACAGGTAGTTTCGAATGTTGATCTCTTTGTCCAGCATGGATGGTCGAAGCCAAGATTCCAAGATCACAAGTACATCAGGTTCCATGTGGATAGCCCAAGCCTGTAATGAGGTGAATTTTTTTAAGAGGCTTCACACATTAACATGCATGAAGCAGATTCCTTCAAGCTTTATGATTTCTGAGGGTGAGGAAATTGCTTTGGTTGGACCAGGGTTAAGTTTAACATTGCCTGAGCATAGCAATAGAAGGAGAACCACTTTTCTTAGTACTACAAGTGGTAGTTTGGAAGTTCTAATCCTTCTTTAGCTGGATAGAGCATTAGTGTACGAATACAGAGACTTATTTTTTGTACTGTACTGTCCTAATGATGCATATACTAGAACACTTGCCATATAACACCAAGAGGTGCAAATACTGGTCAAAGTAGGCAACGTCCCTTGTGTAGGTAATGAGATACTGGTGACACTCTGAAGGGGAGATTCAAGTGAGTGTAAGTACGAGAACTTAGGGGTACAGCACAAATTATATAAGGACTAAGTAGGCATTCATGTGGTAGAGGATACGACTCCTCCTGATGGTAATGTCCACTGGGCATGTACCCAATTAGGGGTAGGGTGCATAAGGTGGTGTAAAGATAGAGCCAGCACGCGAGAGCGGTACTTAAAATCTAAATGGTTGGAGAGAGCACAGTTGTGGCAGAATAGGCTGTGTGAAGAAAACAAGAAATTGTCCTGCAGCACAAGCGACTAGCAACAGACTTCAAAGAGTCGTGTTTCAGGTTTTAGGGCTTCCCAGGAGAGGTAGCTGGTGAGACTGCCAGAGGCAGCAGTATATCCCAGGTACCCAGTGCCTAAATTTGATGGCCTGATCTATATATAATTGTACATATGTTGAGGGGACTGGCATGATAGGCCCTGGTGGGCCAATGACAGTAGAGGGCGGGTCAAGAAGGTCTATATAGTAAGAGTCAGGGGTGGGGGTCGGTTAGAAAATTGTGGCTTTGCCATATCTCTCAGCGATCGGAGTCCAAGCAAGTGGTCTCGGTGGTGGCTTCTGAAGCGCCGACTGCCTGATGGCCACGGTTTCCTGTGGTGGATGAGCTGGGAACCCAGGAGGGTTCTCAGCTGAAGGGGAGAGAAAAACAGCCAATTAGTACTGGTGCAGGACAAAGGGTAGAGCTAAACCAGAGAAGTACAAATTTGCAAATGAAAGGGAGCAATTTCCTTGGCGCTCTGGAGTCTGGGTTGCAGCTACAGAGGCAGAAAAGAGCTGTGTCACTTTACACAATACAGAGAGAGCAATTAGCAGGAGTTAAAGATCTAGGGCAGCTTAACAGTCAAAGTACAGTAAAAATTCACAAAGCATTTCAGTAAACTTTTATGAAAACAGCTCCTTTTTGCCCAAATAGCATTAAAGAATAGGCAGGGGTGAAGGACCAATCGGAATGAGCCTGGAGAAGGCACTCATACTCCAATTAGTTTGCAGCTTTGCTGTACCTCTTAGCGATCAGAGTCCGAGCAAGTGGTCTCAGGTGACGGCTTCAGAAGTGCCGACCACCCGGTGGCCGTGATTTCCTACAGCAGATGAGCTGGGAGCCCGGGAGGGTTCTCGACTGAAGGGGGAGAGAAAAACCGAGCCAATTAGTACTGGCGCAGGACAAAGGGTTACATATTAATGCTGTTGCTTTCCTCTGGAAATATGCATGCTAACTCTGACCTTACTTTGGATAATCACTTTAACCTTCAAGACTTTAGTGAGTGAACAGGCTTAGGAATAGTCCATTTAAATGTGAGAAGTTTGTTAGCAAAGGTTGACCATGTACGTACATGGATACATAGTTCTAATCCTGATGCTTTTGTTTTGTCTGAAACTTGGTTAACTGATAAGATAAAATATGCTGATATATGTATTGATGGGTATAGCTTATATAGGCAGGATCAATTGACTAAAGGTGGTGGAGTGGCTATTTATTTAAAACATGGATTATCGGGGACAGTAAAACCGTCTAAATCTATTCCCAAGAAACTAGATATGATTGTTTTAAATGTTGGAGTGTCACAAAAATGTAATTTTAATTTAGTGGTTTGTTACAGACCCCCTTCAGCTCCTTCTGATACTTTACAAACATTTGTAACTATGTTAGTCCCCTATTTAGATCAATAAATTGTGGTGATAGGTGACTTGAACTGGGATTTACAGAGACCATCTGATCAATTAATTAATCAATTGGCAGCTCTCAACCTTACACAAATTATTGAAATTCCAACACAGCCTAATAAGCTCTCTCCAGATAGAAATACTCTTCTTGATTTGATAAAAACTACCACCCCATATAGAGATGTTTCTTCTGTATGTGATGCTGATATAAGTGATGATTGCTATATAGCTTATATCAGACATCAAATTAAATCTGTTAAGACACTTCATGTTATAAATACTAGAAATTATTCTAAGTTCTGTGAACAAGTCTTCTGTCAGGAGTTGAATAAGGTCAATTGGGCATTAATTTACTGTTGCCCTGACATTCATATTGCATGGACCTATTTTAAAAATTCTTTCTTGGAAGTAATTAATAAGTTTGCTTCTATAACTAAAATAAGAATTAGGTCACAACTTGCACCTTGGTTTAATAGCCATTTCAAAAAAACTCATTATATTAAAGGATCAACTCTGGAAAAAGGTTAGAAGTACCAGACAGGAATTGGATATGCAGAACTATAGAACTATAAGAAATAAATGTGTCAGGGAAATACGAAAGGCAAAAAGTGATTATTATAGTCAACAATTTATAAATGCATCTGGTAATAAAAAATATAGGATGGTATGAAGCAACTACAAGGTAAATCATAGGCTGCAAAGCTTCCAAAAAATATTGCATTATAAGGATGTTTTTATTTGTACACCTATACAGCAAGATAGCGCTTTCAATGAATACTTCCTTGAGGCAGGATGCACTTTTGATAAGAACTTTCCTAATCAATCTAAGACTGAATTAGATAGTAATTTCACTGTGCAGGCTAAGGGACCTTTATATTCCTTTAAACAGATTAGTGAGCAGGATGTTATAACTGAATTAAATAGGTTGAATGTAAAAAAGGGGGCAGGTTTGAATACTATCGATCCTATATTTTATAAGATTGGGACTCCATTATAGCTAAGTATATAGCTTACATGTTTAACTTATCATTAACTACTAGCGTCAAACCCCCCGATGACTGGAAAACAGCTTGTGTAATTCTGATTTTTAAAGGGGGAGATGAGTTCAACCCAGGATGTTAAAGACCTATATCTATTTTGACACCTATTACTAAAGTTCTGAAAAGTTAGTATATAGACAGCTTATAAAATACTTAGATAAAAATGGAATATTGACAAAAAATCAAACTGGTTTTCATAAAGGCCATAATGTTATTTATGCAGTGTCAAAAGTAGCAGATGATATTTATATTGTCTTTGATAAGGGTTACTTGGTTCCTGCAATTTTGGGGGGATTTATTGAAGGCGTTTGATTCTGTTGATCATAATTTGTTATTGAATAAATTAAAAATATTGGGTATGGGCACTTTATTTTGGTTTTCTGCCTATTTGTCTTCTCAGTTGCAGTGTGTTAAGGTAGGGGATTGCTGCTCTGACTTAATTATGATTAACAAGGGGGTACCCCAGGGATCAGTACTGGGACCCCTATTGTTTTTCATTTATATAAATGATTTGTCTGTAGGAGTGTCAGACGACAATAATATTCTTTTGTATGCTGACAACACTATCTTGTATTATCAGAGCAATGACCCCCTAGAAGCCATTGGCACTCTGCAAAAAGATTTTGACATTATTCAGCAAACCCTAATTAATTCACTTTTATTGTTAAATGTAAATAAAACTCAGTGGATTTTATTTACTGGGAGATCTACGGTAGATAACCAAACTTCTACAACTTTAAGTGTTAAAGCACTGGATGGGACTAACCTGATTAGAACTTCTTTGTATAAGTACCTAGGTATTATGCTAGATGTCTCTATGAACTTTGAATCACATATTCATATGCTTTCTAAAAAACACAAGAAATTATTATCATTTTTCTATAGGAACATAGAGGATAATGGATAGCGATCGGACAGTAACCACGCTGTTATTACTTCGAGAGGTTTCCATGGCAACATGGTAAACCTCGAGAGCATAGCTCGAGAGGTTTACTGTTGTGATAGAAACCTCAAGAAGTAATAACAGCAAGATTACTGTCCAATCACCATCCATTACATTTTATAGTGTATGGCACATAGTTTAAAAGGATGTGTCCTTACTTTTGTTTATTTTACTTTGTGCCTTTATTTTCTGTTTCTCTTTGCCTCGGCTTTTGTCTGCAAAACACACATGAGCAAGTGGTCCCACAAACTGCGCTCCTCCTGAATAGCCACAATGGTGTACACAGGAGATCACTGCCATCAAAACTTCAAGAGTTCTGTGTCGATGCCTATATGGACAGATCCACCATAAGTAACAAGGAGGAGAAAAAAAGATTTTTAGGCAGAAAAAAAAATCTGGAAAAGAGGACACGCATGTGCAAAGGAGTTAAAACTGTTATGGTATCATTGTGACATATCCAAGAGGGGTTAACAACCTCCTGACGTCACAACAATACTATAACAACATTATGAACTTGCCAATTTCAGACAATAATCACGCTCTCCCATACATTATAAATCTTTTTTTAGTTTTAAAATTCGTAAACAGTTGGTAAATTCTTTGTTTATATCACAAATTGATTATGGTGACTGTATCTATATGAGAACAACTGATGCAGTCTTGAAATTATTGGATCCTCTTTGCCATAGTGCATTAAGATTCATCACTGAGCTTCCATGGCAGACTCATCACTGTAGCCTTTATTCTGAATCAAACAGGCAATCATTATCAGTCCATAGACAAACTCATTGGATGCTCTATGTTTATAAATTTGTTCTGGATATATTACCCCCATATTTGCAAGGATCGATTATTATTAAAGAACATAACAGATATTCACTTAGATCTGCTGACTTCCCTCAGTATTTTTTGCCAAGATTTAAAACCAGATTTGGTAGGTACAGGTTGGCTGTTGCTGTTCCAATGACCTGGTTAGCTATGCCAAAAAAACTTAAACTGGTATTTACTATTACAATGTCATACTTTAAATGACTGCTTGTTAGATTTACAATATGTTAATGTAGTTGTTTCAAGTGAATAATAACTGCACAATCTGTGAACTCATGTAATTTAAATATGTTTATTGTATTTGTTTGTACATGTATGTATGTTTTATTCTTATGGATGCAATTGTAAAGGAGAGATTTTCTCTCAATTTTGCTTTCCAATAAATTGAAAATTGAATCCCTACCACAAAGCCTACTTGTTCCAGGTGCACCAAAGAATGTAGCATTTTTGCAGCCTCAAAGCTAAGACTTTGGCCAAGATCTTGTGATCAACATTCAGGAGAGATGGGGTGGTAATTCCAGCACTGCTGAGGATCTTTGCCCTTTTTTGGGAGCACAGAAATACTCACCTCAGTTATAGAATCTGGCAGGGAAAAGAATACCCAGGCCTCTTGAAAAGTGGATGCAAGTAAGGAGCAAAGTAAAACCTTAAACTGCTTAGAAAATTCTATGGGGAGGCCATCATGGCCAGGCAATTTGCTGTTAGAAATCTGAACAATGGCAGCCTGAACTTCTTGGATGAAGATAAGAGCACCCAGAAAGCTAGCCTTCTCACCAGACATCTTAGGTAAGGTTCAGAGTCCAGAAATGCATTAACATGCATGACTGTCTGCTCTCCTGGGGCCAATTTAGAAGAGTAAAGCCCCATATAGTAGTTTTAAAATGCTTGATTAATCATCTCAGGGCAGTTAAAAGAGCAGACCTTCCCTGGATACATGGTATCTTGGTTTCCACTGATAACTTCTTCAGCAGACAGGCAAGCAAACAGCCTTCTCTCCGCCCTCCCAGTAAGTGTGGCAGGTACCACATAAAGCAAATTTGGCCTGTTGAGAATTTATAAAATGAATTCTGTACAGGAGGTTTTGCACTGCTTGAAGCACCGTATGGGAATTATGAAGACTGTGGTCCTGTAACAACAGCTTAAGGGCTTTGCTGCCTGCAGAAGACAGAGATGAGAGGGACCCACTCCTGTCACATAAGGGATCAATATCTTGGTGTGTGTCCAATCCCATCAAAATAGGAGCTGGGCCCATATCAAGGAAAACCTGTGAAATATCCTAAAAGAAATGAGGATCGTCAGTATTAGGGCCATTGACTGAGCCTAAAATCAAGGACTTCCCATCTAACTGACCTTTAACTAAAAGCCAACAACCTTCCTTATTCTGTTTGACCTGGCCAGCCACCCAATTTACCACCCAATAGATGAGTAAGAGGAGTCAAATACCGTGCCACCAAAAAACCTCCCCAGCTTTTTGGCTTCTTTCCTGACCACGTGGGTCCCCTGCAGGAATATTATTTAGCCCCCCCCCCAAATGCTTAAGATGCATAAGGGCCCTCTTCTGCTTAAGCAGGCTGTTAAGCTCTTGAATGTTCTGTGTAACAACCTTATAAGCTATACAAAATGCCATCCACAAACTGCTCCCCAGCCCACCCTTCGCAAGATACAAAGTGCTGTGTCATGACTATTCGTCTCACATACAAAACCTTAAAAGATTAACGAGAAAAAACTGACTAACAAACAAGTTAGAAACAAACACCACAAAGGATGAACTATATAGAAAACAACCAAGATGAATTACCTCAGTGTCCATGAAGGAGAAGACATGGTGGCCACTGAGCGTCTGCCTTGAAAAAGGAACATAGGTACATAAGCAAAGCACTCTGTTAAACACAAACAACCTACCCACCTCCCTCTAGTAACACCATAAAACACAATTAATGTTGTAATAAATACACAAAAAAAGGCACAATCCAGAATAATAGTTACTAGAACATCCTAGAGCGAGAGGAAAGGGTGGGCTTACCATTTAACAATTAATAACATAAGATAGCCATAAAGCCAAAAAGCCAAAAAAGACAAAGGAGCCCCTCTAAGAACACAAACTCTAGGATAGTACAAATAAAGAAGCCAATGGAGCATACTCTTTCCAGCAGCACTGCAGCCCGATAAAACCCGCTCTCTTTTGTCCTGCGCTAGTGCATTCATACTCAGAAAAAGGAGCTCCTCTAGAAAACCTGAGAAGCAGCTCCAGCAGAAGTAAAGAACTCCCTCTACTGACCAAAATGAGAGCTGACAAGGGTTTGAGTTAGGTACAGTAAGGTATCATAATGCCACTTCACATATTCGAGGGCTAACCAACAATCACTTGGCAGCAGGTGCCATGAAGCCATTAAATTCCCTCTAACTATAAAATAAAATGTTTCATAAGGCACCTAACAGATGATCCATGCTGCTAAATAACCCCAATAGAATGCATAGCAAAAAAAAAGAAGGGATCACCCCCCCCCCCGAGTATGTCCTTACATCAGGAAGGCTGAAAAAAACTATACAATAGAACCATAACTTGCAAAACTGAATCAAATTAACAAGAAATTCTTCCCAGTGGTGTGCCAGAGGCATAAAAAGGATGCTAGACTGATCCCCACAGACCTGCATCAGTTTCAAGCACTCAGGACATAAAGCTTCTATACCAGACCTGAAAGAAGGAGCCAGCCAGTTATCTGGCTACAAATATACTAGCACATCTGTCCCAATGGATCAGTCCCTCAGGTGGTGGCAGGGGACATTTCCATGGTATCTGAATCTTCGGTATTCAGCTGTGATGAGACAGGATCTTGACTTGCCACAGAATCAGTGGAGGAATTAACAGTGTATGCTGGCATGAAGACAGAGCTGGTATGAATGAGCACTGTGGCTTAGGAACCCTTAATGGGGCAGTACTTTTCAACTTGCCATTCTGCCTCAAGGTGGTGTCCTGCTACAAAATGAATTGCCAAGCATCTGAAGGAGTAATGAAAGATTCTACAGTTTTCCCCACAAATATGTGCAAAGTAGTCAGTGGACTGAGGGTGCACTTAATGCCACGTTTGCATGCCAGGTTTTGAACCTTATCAAAGGACTTGTGCCTGTCTACTACACGTTTGGGGTAATCAGGATGGAGAAATAGTCTGGAGCCTTGCCACAACCATTCTTTATTTTGCCATGCTTTAGATTTATTTATTTAAGTGTTTCACCAGGAAGGACACACTGAGCAATAAGTTACTCATCTCACGGTGTGTCCTGGGGGGAGCGGGGAAGGGAATAGACAATAGTTATAAAATATACAACATAGCAAGTTTGTGAGGACATAAGTTTGCATATAGTGAAAATAACAAATAAGACATACAGTAACAGAGAATGTACAAAAGTATTAATAATATACACAATTTACATAGGCTTCCATGATTGGAGAGTAACCATATCAACAATGCACATACTTACATATCCACATGTTAGAGAGTAATGATCAGTAATAGAACTGCAGTGTAGGAAAGACCATGGACTGAGCCTCTAGTATAGATAATAGGGCAGGGGATAAGGAGTAATGGTGCAGTCAGAATAGGGTCAGTTATAGTTGCAGTTTACAGAGAAGAAATTATGCAAATGGAGAGCAAAGGGATGATGGGGAGGAGAGATGAATTTCGGAGGAGAGAACATTCCAAAGTTTAGGGAAGTGATGTGAAAAGATGGCTTGGCTTGCAAAGGTAGTACGGCAAGGGATACCTAAGGAACAGGAGTCATAGGACCTAAGTGAATGGGAGGGGGGAAGGGGGAAGTTAGAGAGGAGCTTAGGTAGGCAGGAAGTGAGTCAAACCAGAATTTAGAGATGAATTTGGCACAGTGAAGGAGATGTCTATTTTCTAGCAAGGGGAAAGCCAGGGAGTGGTAGAGTTGACAGTGGTGAGGAAGAGCATCCAAGGCGAAGCGACAGAAGTAGTTGAAGAGGCTGTCCAATCTGGTGGTCTTAAGAGCAGCGCTGTAGACTACATCACAGTAGTCAAAGATGGGTAGTATCTTCTGGACAAGTTCAAGCCTTGCCTGAAGAGGAATGCAATTCTGGTTCCTAAATAGAGCACCTAGCTTGGGGCGCAGTTTTTTTTAGGATGGCATCCATATGGCAAGAGAAGGTGATGTGTTGGTTGAGTCAAACCCCCAAGTATCTGAATAAGGAAGTGTCCTCAAGGACTGTCCCATTGAGGGTATGGAAAGTGGGCAGGAAGGGAAGCCTAGAGTGTCCCTGCCTGGTGCCAAAGGTCACCGAGACTGTCTTCTTGGCATCATGGAACAGTTGATGTGAGCAAAACCAGCACTGAATGTTATTGAAGTCCTGCTGAATTCTGGAAGTTACATCAGAGGGTGAATGGCCATAGCTGAAAAGAATCATATTGTCCATGTACATATGTATTGAGGGAGATGTAAAGACAGATGATAAGTCATTGAGGAAGATGGAGAAGAGCACTGGGCCCAACACAGATCCTTGTAGAACTCCAGTGTTAATAGGGAGAGAGGAGGATATGGAATCAGTAATTTTAACTGTCTGGATTAAGCCTGCAAGGTAAACCCAGGACTAGTTAGTGGCAGTAGACAACAGACCTTCTGCAGAGAGGGATTAAAAGAGCAGATGGTGGGAGACCATGTTTCAAGCCTTGGCAAGGTCAAAAAAGATAGCAAATGTGACTTGGCCACAATCCATCCCTGAGAGGGTGGAATCAGTGAGCCTAAGCAGGGAGGTAGTAGAAGAATGTTTTTTATGAAAGTCAGATTGGTAGAGAGTGAAAAAGTTGGAGTTAGAGAGGTAGGAAGAAAGTTGGGCAAGAACCGGGTGTTTTTGTAGCTTAGCAAGGGTAGGGAGCAGGGATATGGGGTGGTAATTCCCAGTGGTGGATGGATCACCGCCATTATGGAGGGGAAGAAAAACAGCATGCTTCCATACAGAGGGGATGGCTGGCAATGTGAAAGAGAGGTTGAACGAGTCAGCCAGAAGGGCAGAGATAGCTGTAGTGGAAAGGTAGAGTAGCTTAGAGTCCAGTCCATCTGGTGAGCTATCTTTGGATTGGTAAAGGGCAAGTAAGGTGTCCGATGGAGAGACTTTAGGGAAAGAGAAGCAATTGTGTAGGTTATGTGTGGGGGGTGGTTTAGAGGAGGGAGCAGACTGAACAGGAGGTAAGGAGGATAAGACAGTGGAAGCACAGGAGGTGAAGTAAGGGTTAAATTCAGAGGCTACACTCAAGCAGTCAGCAAGAAGGGTGTTGTTAATATTAAGGAGAGGGGTGTGAGGAGAGGAAGAGGGAGTAGAAGACAGAGTAGATGACCTTCCAAAATTTAGCAGGCTTGCTTAAGTTGACTTGAATGGTTGAGCTGAAATAATTGGCTTTGGCCAGGTGAGTGGCTTTGGTACATTTGTTATGGCAGTAGTGGTAAGCTTTATAGTCCTTAGGAAACTGCGAGACTTTGTGTTGCTTCCATGCTTGGTCACATGCTTTTAGACATGCTATAAGCTCAGGGGAGAGATCCATGAAAGGCGATTCCTACGGACTCTGATGCAGCGCAGAGGTGCATGCCAGTTCCAAACCTTGAGGAATTTGTCTTTGAAGTAGTCTGTGGCTGTGTCAATTGAAGTAGCTGCAGTTATGGGGACCCAGTTCATATAGGTTAGATCCAGTAGGAGTGGGGAAATATTCAAGGACTTACATGATTGAGACACCATAGTATTATATGGGGCCTTAGCATGATGGATTCTTCTTATTCAATAGGTCATGCAGTGGTCATGTAATGCATTGGGTAACACACCAGATTTAATGACTCTTAGGATGAGAAGTGAGAGCCCAGTCAGTTAGGGAGTGATTGTCTGATTTAAGGTTTATCCTAGTAGGTTCCAGAATTAGTTATGTTAAATAATGGGTGATGATGTTGTTTTTACTTTATTAATGGCCAAGGATAGCCAATTTAAGTTAAAGTCTTCCAAGATATAGACTTCGCCCGATGAGGTGTGGGAACAATAGTAGTAATGAGATCTGTGACCACGGAGGGGTTGAGGCTTGGGCGGCAGTAGGCACCAACTATAACAAGCATTTGTCAATGCTGAATGTTTGCTTGCTGGTATTAGCATTGGAAGTGCAGGAGTTAGACAGATGCAGAATAGGAATGGCAGTGAAGGATTAAAGTTCACGTCAACCCCACCTCCACCCTGCAGAGATGGACAGGCACTGGGGTATGCCTTTCTGCCATCGTCCATAATGCTCACACCATTTCACCTCACCCTATCCTGCAGACACCTACAAGTGTTGAGGTGTGCCTTGGGGTGTTTGGCTTTACAGTCACCCCATTCTGTAAGGACATGTGCTGAAATAGGTGCAGTAAAGGAGAATGGAGTGAACTCTCAGGCTGAAGAGTCCAAGGCACACCTCGGTGCCTGTCAGTTGATTCAGGGTGGAGGTGGAATGGCATGAGCATTACAGCTGGCAATCCAAAGGCACACCCCTGATGATGCCTGTCAGTCTGTGCAGGGTGGGATGTTATGGTTAGAAACCCCTAATGGCCCAGGCATTTTTTGGCATTTGCACTAAAAATTTTCAACATGGCCTTTTTGTGACTCACACCTGATGAAAGCATTTGGGACCTCTGCTCATGAACAGTGGCACTGTGATTTTATTAATCTCTCACGAACATTGATTTCCCACAGTGACTGCACCATTTTGGCCAGATGTGTGCAACCGCAATTCAGGCAGGATGTGAAAAATGACAGCTGCACCATTTATAAGGAGGTGTGAAGAGATGGCAGTGTTGGAAATCTGGAATGAAAATATTAAAAATTCTCAAAGTTATGAGCGTGCGTGAAAATTGTGCAACACACGCTTGTAACACAGTCATTTTTTTTAATTCTTTCACCAAATTTTCAACATAGGCATTTTGGGACCTCTGCTCATGAACAGAGTCTTTATGATTTTCTTAATCTATCCCAAACATGGATTTCCCACAGTGACCATGCCATTGTGCACCGGATGTGCAAAACCACATGTTGGGCAGGATGTGAAAAATGACAGCCGTACTGTTCATAAGGAGGTGTGCAAACATGGCAATCTTGAAAATCTGAAGTGAAAATATAAACAATTCTTGAAGTTACGAGTGTGCATGGAAACTGCTCAACGCCCACTTATAACATAGTTATTTTGTGGAATTTTGTCACCAAATTTTCAACATAGGCATTTTGGGACATCCGCTCATGAACAGTGTCACTGTGACTTTCTTAATCTGTCCTGAACATTGATTTCCCACAGCGACTGTGCCATAGTGCAGCAAATATGCGAAAACACATTTCGGGCAGGATATGAAAATTGACAGTTGTATAGTTTATAAGTCGGTATGTAAAAACAGCAATGTGGAAAATCTGGAGTACAAATCTCAAAAATTCTCAAAGTTACAAGCCTGTGATTAAACCGTGTAAAGCATGCTCGTAACACATACGGGTTGTGAGGGCTTCCTGGAAAGAATCCAAGCCCTCCCCTGCAGCTCTCGACCAAGGACCCCCAACCCCCGAAGCACCCAGACGCCGGGATATGGGTCATGAGGGCTCCCTGGAAAGAAGCCCAGCCCTCTCCTGCAGCTCTTGACCAAGGACCCCCACCCCCGAAGCACCCAGATGACAAGATATGGGTCATGAGGGCTCCCTGTATAGAAGCCCAGCCCTTCCCTACAGCTCTCAACCAAGGACTCCCACCCCCCAAAGCACCCAGGTACGCATGACTTAATTGAAGACAAACGGAAGCAGAGCACAGTTCTGGCGCCATTTTTAAATGAACTACTACCTCAAACAAGCTAACTCAGTGCTTACCAGTGCCTGTGGGCTTTTATTTTGTCAGTATATGAGTGCTGATAGTTTTTTTCCTGCTAAATTTACCAGCTGTGCTCCACAGTAGATGCACCTTAGTAATGGTGCTTTAAGATTCAGCTCATTTGTTACCCTGATTATTCTCTGTGTTGTCCTATTGTGCCTTCAATTTTGAGCAGTAGCAAAAGGAAGCCTTAATATTTATTTAACTACAAAACTACGTTTTACATATGTATGCTCTCTATTTCTGCCTGCTGGTTTTAATTGTGAGCTGTAGCAATATGTAGCTTTAACATTATTTAACTGCTATTCCGAGTTTTACACCTGTATGCTCTCAAATTCTACCTGCTGGTAATCCTGCTTAATATTCCTGCCCGAGCACACTACTTGGAAGAGAAGACACTGTGGGCCATGCATGCAGCAAGTGTTTAAAGGAATTAGAGTCCCTAAGGAAATTGTAACTGTAGCTGTATCCTAAGCGTTACCCTGCATTTGTTCTTTAGAGTCCCTCAAGGAAGCAATTCTAAAAGCAGTATTTCGAGCTAATTATCTGCACTGTTCTATAGGGGAGAAATGCCCAATTTCACAAATCTGGCTCCACAAGCAGCTCTCGGATCCAGGCAGGCCACGCGCCTTGCTGCTCCCATAGACCCTCGCTCACCAAATTTTCAAATCACCCCACACAGAAGCAGTAGTCTTTCCCATAGGTAGGCTCGCTTTCTGACCAGAGATACAGCACAGCAATTTTCCAAAAACGCCCAAACAGAGTGGAAAGGGGTTTCTCCGAGCTACCAGCTGTAAGCACACGTCAAAACCAAGGTTCGCAGAGGGATTTTACCCAGGCGCTCACCTGGGCTCCTAGCCCTTCAGTATGGTATGAAATGGTAAAATGTTATTTATACAGTGATATAGCCATTAGGGTTCCAAAAAAACCCTGTTTACATGTCTTACCTGTGTGCATTATACAAAAGTTGCTACAACTACACATTAACAACAATACAAAATTACAAAAAGAATACAAAAAACAGTTCATCACAATTTTACAAACACATCAATAACAGGCATACTAACATTTTTACTTTTTCACCATTTTCCCCTATTACAACAACAACGATAGTTAAGTTCATGATTCAAGCCAGTTTTGAAGACATAATCAGAAATTGTTAATTTTCGTAAGGAGGGGGGAAGAAAATTATAGCTTTTAGCTTCTTGATATTGAAGGGTCATTTCACTAAATCAATTTTTTAACTTTGGTATTATTAAATCTCTAGCACCAGTTTTTCTGAAGTTCAGACCATGTTTTGGTTTTTGTAATCTATTTTTTTAAACTATCTAATGATTGATTTTTAAATATATTTTGAACCTGATTTAGCCAGGTTCCCCTGGCCCTTAAATCTAACGAAATCCATCCTAGTTCCATGTACACGGTACAGTGATGTGTTTTAAAACCACATCTTAGCACAAATCTTGCAAGCTTATTATGGAGTATATCCAAATTATTTACATTTTTCCTAGCTGTGTGTCTGTAAACATGACTACCATAGTCGATAACCGGCATTATTAATTGGTTAATCATAATCAGTCTTGTTTCTCTTGTCAGGCAATTTGATATTTGTCTCATAGCTCCCATCTTAGCATGTGTTTTCTTTATTAAATTTGTTATGTGATGTTGAAAAGTAAGACATTGATCTATATATACCCCTAAGTATTTGTAAATTTCAGTTTGTTCTAAAAACTTTCCCTCTTGTGTCTTTATTTTCAGTTTTGACATTCCCTTTAAGTCCAATGCAAATGACAAGACCTGTGTCTTTTTACTATTAACCAATAGGTCCAAGGATGAAAAATGACCTTGCATAGAATCTCTCTGTAAGTTAATTTCAACTTTACTTATAGTTTTTCCCTCTGCTACCAAAACTGTATTGTCTGCATAAAACCGAATTTTTGAGTATCCAATATTTTTTGGTACTTCATTTAAATAGACTATGAACAAGAGGGGACCCAGGATAGATGCCTGGGGGAACCCTCTTGTTACATAGTCTATACTTGACTGATATCCATTTAGGACTACAAATTGTGATCTTTTATCAAGATATGATATAAACCAATCACAGGTTTCTTCCTTCACCCTTATTTTCTTTAATGAATTTATCAAAATGCTATGATTTACTAAATCAAAAGCTTCAGATAGGTCCATGTATACCGCGCCCATGGACTTCGCATCCCCGAGAGGAGTTGCTATAAGATCCAGGAAGTCTGTGAGTGCCGTAGCCGTGAACCTACCTTGTCTAAATCCATACTGTTGTGACAATTTATTATGTTTTTCCAAATAGTCCATTAGCTGATCACAGACAATTTTTTCAAATATCTTAGATATTGTAGGCAATAGGGCTATCGGACGATAGTTTGTAATGTCCTCTGGTTCCCCTGCCTTATCTATTGGTATCATTTTAGCTAGTTTCCAGCTAGAAGGAAACTGTCCCTCCCTTACACTCCAATTAAAAATATCCCTTAATAAAGTTGACAGTTCTATAGCTGTCTCTTTTAATAGTTTATTATCTATTCTGTCTGGACCACTCGCTTTATTTACTTTCAATCTATTTATATTTTTTAGAACTTCTTTATTTGTCACTCTCTTAAACCTGAATTTGGGTTCTTTCTCATTTTGTTGACTCATACCCTTTACTTCGTTCAAAATATTAATTGAATCTAATTTCAGATCGGGTAATTTTATAAAATAATTATTCAAGATTTCTGCAGTTTTATTTGTTTCAAACACTTTTCCATTCTGATTCAATTTTATTTCACCTTGTTTACTATTTGGATTCACAAGATTGTTTATTACGGACCAATAAACACCTGGATTTGTTGATTATTTTATCCGCTGTTTATAATAACAAGCTTTTGATTTCCTAATTTCCTGTATTACTTGGTTCCTTAACTTTTTGTATTGTTCCCAAATTTCACTATTTAATGTTTTATTTGATTTTTTCCAATATTGATTTCTAGTCCTAATCATTTTTTTTTATTTTTACAGTTAACCATGGTAAATGTTTTATTCTTTGATTTACTTTTTTATATGGTGCAAATTTATCACAAGCGTTAATAAACATTGTGGTAAATTCTAATACGGCCAAATTTAAATCTGGGATTAAAAAAATTCTATACCAAGGTAATCATTGAAGATACTTTCTAAATAATAAACTATCAAATCTTGAGCAGCATCTTTTAAATATTTGTGGTGCTAATTTTATAGGAGTAATATTTTTAATCGTAGAGAACACACACTTAACTATATTGAGGTCTCCTAAACTAGGGACACATACACTTTTCTCCAAAATTGACAGGTCAGGAGAAACAAACATCAGGTCCAATATATTTCCTTTACTTAATAGGGAACCTTTCCTTGTAGGTGTATCTATAATTTGTATCAGGTTTAAGCAGCTCATTGATCTTTCCAGCTCTTGTCCCCTGGGACAGCCCCAAGCTGCATTAAAATCACCAGCTAATAGTACTTGTAATTGACCCAGGTGTTCCAATAAAACATGTAAATTTGTCAAAATGGATAGGGTTTGTTTTAGGTTGCCCAATTCATTCTCAACAAAGAATTCCAAGTATATTAAATATCCCATTACAATTCCTAAATCAATTATATGGTTACTTACCTCCCAGGGCAGAGATACTCCTCCCACTGTACAGCACATAAAACCACTCTCTTCTCTCCACAGATGCCAGGATACGGGTCATGAGGGCTCCCTGGAAAGAAGCCCAGCCCTCCCCTGCAGCTCTTGACCAAGGACCCCCACCCCGAACCACCCAGGTACGCACGACTTAATTAAAGAAAAACAGAAGCAGAGCACAGTTCTGGTGCCATTTTTAAATGAACTACTACCTCAAACAAGTCAACTCAGTGCTTACCAGTGCCTGTGTGCTTCTGCCCGCCACCCCCACCACCGCCCTTGGTGAGCTCCTCCTTTTATAGGCTGATGTCACATGACTCTCTAAAACCTGTCAGCCAACTTTTCCATTTGCAGCTTATCAGCTGCCACCACCAGAGGTCACCAAACCTATTATCTCAGCCAAATATACAAACCTGGCCAGAATGCTGCTTCCTACACCCTTCCTTCTCCTTTCATTGACCTCTTTATCCACCCTGCCCCCTGCCTACCTCCCAAACAGCAAACCCCGCCGCCCCTGCCCCCTTGTCTAGTCCCTCAGCCATACAACGATGCCTCCTCACACATGCCTACTCAAGACATGGTTCACAACCATTATGGGCATATTAGTGCCACTATCCTACCACCTTCCTTTCATCCGAGGCTCTCAGTTTTGCACACCCAACCCACCGCAACCCCCAAATTTCCTCTACTACTTACAACCCTACCTCCTGCCCAAACTCTTCCAGGACAAAAATAAAGCATCTCTTCTTCCTGCTCCTGCTCCTGTCAGGGGACATAGAGGCAAACCCAGGCCCCAACACCACAAATACCCACACCACTTTCTCTTTCCCCAAAGGCCTCTGTATCCTGCACCTTAACACCTGCAGCTTTTTATCTAAAATCTCGCTGCTGCAACCAATTGCCCTAACTCAGCGCCTTGACATACTGGTCATTTCTGAAATCTGGTTAAAACCATATCATACCGATGTGAAGTCTCCATACCAGGGTACACAATCATCAGGCATGACCAGCCAGGCAAAAAGAGAGGTGGCAGCATGGCAGGGTATATCACCAACAGTCGTCAGTTCACTATAGTGGATATCCCCTCTCTCCCAGCCAACATCGACATGCTACTCATTAAACTATCACTCTCATGTACTACCCCCATTTACATGGCAGACTTGTACTGCCCCCCCTGCACACCCACTGATGACATCCTTTTCCACCTGACACCTCACAGTCCCTAGCTGTCGGTTGCGAGCTCCACGCCACCGGTGATTTTAACTCCAACTGGTTAGGTACCGATAAAGCCCACCTGAAGACCAAAATTAAGGCCCTGAACCTCACTCAACTCATAGCAGATCCCACCAGACTCAATTACAAGACACAAAACCACTCATTACTGGATTGGGCTCTCACCTCCCACCCACATAGGATTCTAAGTGCAGGCCTGCTTCCCGATTCCTTAAGTGATCATCACATGATTTTCCTGATCAGAAAGGTGCATACCACCCCCCCAAAGATGCTGCACACTAAGTCCTATAACTCCCTTGAAATAGCATCTCTCCTGCTGGACCTGGGATGCGTAAACTGGTCCTGTATCCCCAAGGCATCCTCCATTGACACAGCCTTTGATGCGTTCAAAAACAGATTCCTAAAAGTTTGGGACAAACATGCTCCCCTGCAAACAAAAACAGTTAGAGGGTCGCATCTCCCTTGGATCATGGCAGACATAATCAGAAAATGCCACTTCAGGGACCACGCCTGTAAAGCATATAAGAAATTGGGCACTCAGGCCTCACTCCCTACCTACAGATCCCTTCAAAATGCATACACACACATCATCCACCAAGCCAAAAAGAGTTATTTCCTATCGGCCTTTAGTAAAAACATTAACCACCAGACGGATTTCTGGAAATCACTCAAATCCCTGATTTTCTCCCCACTCAACCCCCAACCCGACACTATTAGCTCAGGGCACCCTCATCTCCGACCCCATCAGCATAGCTAAAGCCTTTAACACCCATTTCTCCAGTTGTGCAGACAAACTTCTATCCTCCTTCCTGTACACGCACCCCCCTGCCCTCCCCCACCACTCCTGCCCTCCTCAAACTGCCCCCCCCAGTCCTGCCATTCTCATTCCACCCAGTATCCCAAGCAGAAGTCTTCTGCTCCCTACGGGCCCTGAACCCTAACAAAGGCAAATGCCCAACATCCCTGGATGCCAAGATGCTTTTTCTGTCAGCCCCTGCCATAGCCGTCCCTCTTGCCGCCCTCTTCAACCTCTCTTTCTCACTGGGCAAGTTACCAATGGCATGGAAAATGGCCACCATCATACCCCTGCCAAAAGGGGGTGACCCCTCCTCCCCAAGCAATTAAAGACCCATCTCCCTACACCCTATCCTGGCCAAACAACAGGAATGACTTGTCCTGTCCCAACTGACTCTGTACCTGGATGCCTCCTCCTCCTCCTCCTTCTTCACGCCCTTCCAGTCCAGCTTCCGCAAATCCCATTCAACCATCACCTCCCTACTACGAGTCTCTGGTGACATTCTCACCGGTATCAACAATGGACACATCACCTCAGCCATCTTTATTGACCTAGCAAAGGCCTTCAATACCATCTTTCATTCCCTGCTCCTCTCCAAACTCACTGTTGCAGAACTCTCCAACCCAGCCATTGAGTGGTTCCATGATTACCTAGTGGGCAGGAAACAAGCAGTCAGACTTGCTTCACACACCTCCAACCCCCTACCAGTCACTACTGGTGTCCGCCAAGGATCAGTCCTAGGACCACTACTTTTTTCCATTTTTCTAAACGACCTCCCTTCAGCATGCTCCCATTCTTCCCTCCAAATGTATGCAGATGACAGTCATGTATGCCTCTGGTCCCACAACATGCAGCATGGCAACTCTACAGGAGGACTTCTCTGCCATCCAGAACTGGTTTTCGGACAAACCAGTTATTTCTAAACCCAAAAAAAAATGTGTCGCTAACATCTGGCTCCCAACAAAGACACTCACACCAAGCCCCCTGCCACTCTATCAAAAACCATGGACAGGACTCCCCTGGAGCAATGCACTAGCTTCAGATATCTAGGAGTCTGGCTAGACCAGCACCTACATTTTACCTCTCACATTGACTCCCTACATATGAGTCTGCTCCCCAAACTGGGTGCACTATACCGAAACAAAAGCTGCCTCACCACACAAATGAGGCACACCATTGTACAAAAAATGATTCTTCCTGTACTCGACTATGGCGACATAGTATATACTATCACACCCACATCTGGTCTGGCCAGCCTAGACACACTGTTCCACTCCTTCTGTCGTTTCATCCTTGACTGCCCACAGTCCACACACCATTACACCTTGTACAGCTCCCTAACCCTGCCATCCATCCATGATCGTAGATTAATTAACTGCACTAGGATGGCTGCCAAATATTGATCCCTCTCCCTTCCCCCAACCTGGCCTCTACCCTCTCCCAACAACCTCCACCTGAGTACTCCCTCAGAATCATGGACCCCAGACTACTTCACATCCCATTTATGTGCACAACCAAAGGCCAGACTGCTTTTAACTACAGAATCCTACAGATTTGGAATGCCTTACCTGCCCCCATAAGACACGCACAAAATCCCTATCATCGCAACCTTCTACTCAGAGCGCATTTCTCCTCCAGCTGCTCCTGTTAATCTAACAGCTTACTACAATGATGATGTAGTCTAGTCGCATATGAAATGTACTCTATCCCTGTCTGTAAATATCCTGCCATATATTTGCCAGGAACAGACTTTTTGTATTCAAATACTGTACTGTCTATGTATAAAATTCCATTTTACTGTATGTATTGGGCCTCTGCCCCCAGGTCACATCTGGAATCGAGCTTGTTGCTCAGTATGCCTTCCTGGTAAATCTCATAAATAAATAAATAAATACATTTTCTGGAATTATTTTACCAAATTTACAACATGTGCTTTATGGGAGCCCACATTTTGAACAGTGGCACTGTCGTTCTGTTAATCAGTCCAGAAAGGTGATTCCACACAGTGACCACAAAATCACCTTCTGGGACTGAATAACACCATGGCAGTGACTGAATTAGAAGAAGGGGTCCCAAGAACCGCGTGTTGAAAATTTGGTGCCCAAAGTTGAAAAAATGTCAGAGATAGTCACATAAGTTGAGGAAACCCCATTTATGCCATTATACAGCTTACCAGCATTTCTTCAGTTCTCGGTTGACTTTGAAGAGTGCAGACATGTAGCCGGTCCACCAAAGATCATCATGCTTGACTCTAGAGGTAAGTATGGGGTGAGGGAGGAGGTGGGCTGTGCAGAGGGTGGGTGTGGGTTGTGAAGGGTAGCACTGAACGGAATGAGGGACCATTTTTCTTTTACAGGGAAAAAAAAAACACAGGAAGGTTTTCTGTTTTTACAGGTACTTTGGCATGCTGGGGTGTGCTCCCAGCATGCCACCTGAGTGTTTCTTGTGTGGGGGGTCTGTAGCCAATGGAGATTGGACACCTCCATCGACAGAGTGTTGGGGGGTGGGCGCATGAGCTGAGGGGGATTGGGTACCCCATCGACACACAACAGATGGGGGACAATATGCCAATGGGGATTGGACTCCCCCATTGGCAAATGAACTGGAGGTGGGGGCATGCCGACAGGGGGATTGGGAACCCCCATCAGCTTTTATGGGGACTGTGAGTAAACAACAACAGCCACCACCATGTTGCTTTGAAATGTTACACCAGGCAAGGCACCACCCTGCAATGACGAGTCATTCCCCCATTGCAGCAGCTAATTTGTTTCAAGTTGGTGGCATGCTGGCTGAACTAGTGTCAGCAGCAGCATCCCACTGCATTGGGAAACATGGGCCAAGCCCAATAATGCAGTGGTGGAATTGGCTGTCACAGTGCCACACCTTCCAAACCCACTTCTCTCCTAAGCTGCCACATAATCAATCAATCAATCAAGTCTTTATTTAACCAGGTGTTCATCATTGAGCAGAAGCTCATTTGCAAGATGGACCTGGGTGGAGCATGAACAATTGTATATACAGGTCAACACAGGTATTTACAAGGCAATACAGATAATACTCTTTACAGAGAGGAAGAAAAAGAAGTTCAGATGTACATAGAATTATACAGATATTGTACAGATTACACGGTATTTACATACATAGAAGTGTCTATAGGAAGATAAAGCAGGTTATCTAAGGTTGCAGGAGGAAGTAACGGAAGAAAAAAATAAAAATAAAACTATACACCAGGTAGAGGTGAAGGTAGGGGGAAGAGAGGGAGGGAAGTAGGGGGAGAAAGGCTAGGAGGGCACGGTGCACAGAAAGGAGTTGGTAAAGCTGGATGTAGAGAAAGTGGATGGAGAAAAGGAGTATGTGTGAGCCCCAGGATTGAATGCTGTAAAGTACGGGGCATGGTAGGATGTCACAACCCAGGGTAGTGAGCTCCTATCCGAGGTTGGGAAAGGAAGAATAAGGGGATGGATGGGCCTAGTGTTGATAAGACAGGAGGATAAGAGAGAGAACAATTAGGCTGGTGAGGAGCAAGCTGGGGGGTTCAGTACTTAAAATTGGGTCTAGGCGTGGCTATATACCAGTACTGGGTCTGAGTGGGTGAAGCAGTTACATACTTCTCTGATTGTATGGAAATAAAGCATCTTGAAAGCATTTATACCGATTAGAGTGCTTAATTTGAGGGTTTTTTGTAGATCGTTCATAAGGTAGGTAGCACAAGTATGGCTGCCCTGCCGAGCGGATTTTGCTTTAGGTACTTAAGTGTAATAGCTAGTAACTTCTTACGCGTATTCCCAATTATACTCAGGGGAAGACAGCAGGAGATATAGTAAGGCAGCTTATTAGAGATGGCTCTATAGGTCCAGAGAGTGGCGCTCTGTGGCGCCTGAACTTTAGTGATGTCCATCCCACTGCCGCATATAGGGTGCAGTGATGTGTGTCGAAGGGAGTCCCATGATAAACCTCAGTGCTCGATGGTAGAGTGTGTCCAGTTTAGCCATGTAAGAGTTGGGGTATTGGCTGTAGAGGAAGTCAGCGTAATCAACCAATGATAGGAAATGGATTGGACCAGTTGTTTCTTGCATCTCTGGTGAGAAATTGGCTGATTCTAAAAAACAGTCCAAGCCTTTGCCGAAGTCGTTTTAGCAAGTCCTCGATATGTTCAATGAAGGAGAGTCTTTGGTCTATCCAAACTCCCAGATACTTGAATTTTGTAACAAATTCTAGTTTTTCACCTAGAACTGTGGTAATTTGGGGAACTGTCCCACTGGACACAGGGTTAGCTGTACAGATAAAAGGAGAGAGGACCATCGCTTTAGTTTTTTTGGCATTAAGGAGTAGCTTTTTTTGGAGGAGTTGGCTTTGCAAAAGGTTGAATTCTGACTGTAGGTCATTGCAGGCAGCTTCAGGTGTTGGGCAACTCACGTAGAGAACTGTATCATCTGCAAACAGATGGATGTTGGCTTCTTTTATATAGTAGTCAATGTTATTAATGTAGATTGCAAAAAGTAAGGGCCCTAATATAGAACCTTGAGGTACCCCTCTTTGCAGAGTTTTTAAGGGGGACAGGCCTCCTTCGGCTTTAACTTGTTGAAGGCGCCCTGTAAGATAGTCAGTGAACCAACACATTGGGAAACATAATGTTTCTTGTGCACAAGCAAACATACAAATAACCAGGTCCCCTCAGTACTGGAAGGAAGGAAAATAAATCCGAAGTTTAACAGAAGCATTACTAGCTCTTTGTGTGCTCCAACCTGCTACATCGGCTTAGAGTTCATTTTGATGTTAGCCCCCTTTTCCACCAAAAAAGAATACCAATTCCCTCCACCACTGTGCAGCACATTGCAGGATTTATTTATGAATATTATTTGTGCTTGCAGTGGAATTTGGGCTTCATAGCAGACCCCTGCTAGAGAAGATGACAGTTTTATTTTTTCCTCAATCTGGAGCATGGGGGAGTTTGAATTTCATCATGTTTGCCCACTGTGAGTGAGCACAGCTCCTGAAAGCCCCTGCTACCGGGTGATCACATTCATGACAAAAAAAAAGCCTGTGCACGAAATAGGGCTTGGGCTGTGATTATCTGTAATGTTTTATTTCTTTAGGCAGCAACTGGACTGACATGGAGAGCCACAGGGAGGGACTGAGGCTGACTGAATAAAACATTTCTCACTCCCCAGTGGCTCAGACATGTTACTGGGCAAAATGACAGAATAATGAAAGAAATGAAGAAATCATTTTGATGACAGTAATTGGTGGATTTGTGAAGATGTTTCACTGTTTTTTCTCTCTCCGGGTCTCGTCATTTTGTATTTATTCATTCAATTCTTCACACCACATTGGTATCTCAACTAAACAAACTCTGGCTAGAGCCAAAACGTCTCCTGGATTTGACATGATAAGGAATAAATTTAGTGTGTGTGCTCCATGCTACTAATGTACGTTATGATTTATGTGCACCTACTACTATACGTGTCCAGGATAGTAATGCAGTTGGTGGGTAATTGTCTGGTTGGCAGGACAAAGAGGGTGGTGGAAAACAGCTGTCACTCCTCAGAGGGAAGATTTCCTAGTGGGGTACTGCAGTGATCAGTGCTAGGACTGGTCCTATTCAATGTCTTCATCAGTGACCTTGTGCAGTACCTAGAAAGTAAAATTTCCCTGTTCACTGATGACACAAAGCTCTGTAACAGAGTAAACAGTTCCTACACATTTTTACTAGATATACATACTGTATGTACCCAGGACATACTAGATGAGATAAACTCATTTTTTAGTGGAGTCCTACTTTTACACGTTTTAGGCTGTATTAACTTGGGATAGCACAGGAGATATGTAATATCTCATTTTCAGTGAGGTTCCTGCTTTTACCTATTTGTCATTGTATTAAAGCAGAAATTGCTTAGAGATAATGCATTATCTCATTTTCAGTGGTGTCCTGCTTTTACAGTGTAGTTTTGCCAGGGCAGATTAGTCTAAATGTATACTTTCAGTGGGGATACACTGCACTGGGGTCTTGCTTTTAGAAACATTTACCTTTTTTTTATGGGGGGTGTGGGGGGAGAATTGGTAATACAGCTGTTTCATTGTAACTTTTTACTACTGCAGTGTGGCCAAAGTCACAATGAAACAATTATAGTACCAGTTCTCACCTCCACACACCCCCAGAAAAGCTAAGCATTTGAACAGTCTAACAATGGGTGAAAGCATGACCCAATTGAGAATAAGTCCATCTCAGCTGGTCAACTCTGGGTACATATGTAGTTAAACTCTGTAAAAGCAGGACCCACATACAGTAGGCCCCCACTGAAAGTATAAATTTAAACTTCTCTGTCCTGGCAGAACTACACTGTAAAAGCAGGACACAACTGAAAATGATATATTACCTCTCAGCCAGTGCTGCCTAAATATACTGTAAAATAATAGGTAAAAGCAGGGCCCTGACTGAAAATGAGAGATTGCATATCTCCTGTGACCTCCCGGAGGTAATATAGTCTAAAATATGTTAAAGTAGGACTCCATTGAAAATGAGTGCATCTCATGTAATCTGTCCTTGGTATATATGTATTTCTAGTAAAAATGTGTAGGAAACCCAATCCAGCCAAAGTTACAATGAAATAGTTATAGTACTAGTTCTCCCCGCCCCCCCCCCAAAAAAAAGATAAAAGTTACAACAGTCTGACAACATAGCCTAGCAGTTGAGGCACTTTTTCATTTTTAATGGGTTCTAGAGTTTACAGTTTATTTTTCCGGGACAGAGCAGCATAGATCAACATCTTTCAGCAGGGTTCTGCTATACTGGGGTTCCTACACATTTTTACTAGAAATGCATATACCAGTATACCATGGACAAGCTTGATGAGATGCACTCATTTTCAGTGAAGACCTACTTTTACACATTTTAGTCTCTATTGACTCAGGACAGCACAGGAGATGTGCAATATATCATTTTCAGTCAGGATCCTGCTTTTACCTATTTTTTTTACAATGTATTTAGACATAATTAGCTAAGAGGCAATATCTTATTTTCAGTGGTATCTGCCTTTACCAGTGTAGTTTTGCCTGGACAGGCACATTTGAATGTATACTTTCAGTGGGGGCCTGCTGTGCAGGGGTACTGCTTTTACAAAGTTTAACTACATATGTACCCAGAGTAGACCTGCTGAGATGCAGTATTTTATTTTACCCATTTTTTAGACTATGTTGTACCCTGGAAAACAGAGCATAAATACAAAATCTCATTCTCAGCAGGGTCATGCTTTAACCCATTGTTAAAGTGTTCAAACGTTTAGTGTTTTGTTGTTTTTTTTTTTGATGTGGGGGGAGAACTGGTACTATAGCTCTTTTATTGTGACATTTTACTGCTGCTGTGTGGCCAAAGTCACAATAAAGCAATTAAAGTTCCAGTTCTCTCCTCATCCCCCCCCCCAAAAAAGCTAAAAGTTTGAACAGTCTACCAGTGGGTAAACGCATAACTCCACTGAGAATGAGATATTGCATTTTAGCTGTGCTATCCAGGGTAAATACGGTCAAAAAATGGATAAAATTAGATAATACATCTCAGCAGGTCTACTCTTGGTACATATGTAGTTAAACTTCGAAAAGGAGTACCACAGTACAGCAAACCTCACTAAAAGTATACATTTAAACTACTCTGTACTGGCAGAACTACACTGTAAAAGCAGGACACCACTGAAAATTAGATATTACCTCTCAGCCAATCCATCCAAAATATACTCTAAAAATAGGTAAAAGCAGGACCCTGACTGAAAATGAGAGATTGCATATCTAATGTGCTATCCTGAGTTAATATTGTCTAAAATGTGTTACAGTAGGACTCCACTGAAAATGAGTGCATCTCATCTATTCTAACCTGGGTATATATGTATTTCTAGCACCTGATGGAAAGCATGAGAAGGGACTTGGCAAGGTTAGAGGAATGATCAAATGTATGGCAGCTTAGATTTAATGCTAAGAAGTGCAAAGTAATGCACCTGGGAAACAAAAACCCAGGGGAAGAGTACACAATAGGGGGTGAGATACTAACAACAACAAAAATGGAAAGGGACCTGGAGATAGTCATATCAGATGACTTAAAGGTGGGCAAACAATGTAAGAGGGCAGTAAGGAGGGCTGGGGGGAAGCTGAGATGCATAGGGAGAGGCATCTCCAGTTGAAAACAGGAAGTCATTATCCCTCTGTACAGACAGCTGGTGAGACCCCCATCTGGAGTACTGTGTGCAGTTCTGGAGACCCAATCTCTGCAAGGACATAGACAAGATGGAAGCTGTCCAGAGGAGGGCAACTAAAATGGTGCAGGGTCTGCACCGGAAGATGTATGAAGAGAGACTAAATGAGCTTAATATGTATAGCCTTGAGGAGAGGGGGGACATGATAGAAACTTTCAAGTACCTCAAGGGAATCAACAAAGTCCAAGAGGGTAGCATCTTTCAAAAAAAGAGGTGTGCAAGAACAAGGGGGCACAATTTGAAGATAGAGGGGGGCAGCTCAGAGGTAATGCAAGGAAGTATTTTTTCACAGAGATGGTTGTGGATGCATGGAACGGCCTTCCGGAGGAGGTTGTGGAGTCAAAAACAGTGGTTGAATTCAAGCATGCATGGGATAGCCATAAGGCAATTCTAGGGGGTTGGGGTAAAAAGAAGTAGGCTGCTGGTTAGCTAGGATCTGGAGCTTATCCATTAGGTAGGGAAATGGGCAGACTGGGTGGGCCAAGCGGTCCTTATCTGCCATCAAATTCTATGTTTCTGATACTCCTCCACAGGGTCCTGAATGTAGAAGTTCAGTTCATGATCTCCAGGGTGTCTCAGTTTTTCTCTATTTCCCCACTTGAAAGTAAGGAATCAAATAGTGTTTGGCTAACCTCTGCTCCCCAGCCAAAGTACTTCACAGGAGACATAACTGCTACACCTGAAAGGAAATAGGATAGTCACAACTCCCCCACACACATACACACATACACACATACATACACCTTAGATCTAACAAAGCTGTAAATCTCAGTAGTGTCAGTTATTTTAATGTAACACCTCACCAGCAGTTAAAGTTAAGTGTGGATGGTAGGGAGGCACCACTGTAGCTGTCTGTTGCTTCCATTCATTTGCAAATCAGTTGGAAGTAGGACTGAATCTAACCCTGACATGGTCACCTCCCTACCAGAAGTCAGAGCTGTTAATTATGTGCTACACCACCACCATGCCAAATTGCAGCCACAAAATATCACCAGACAGGGTTTAATAATGATATTAAAAATGGAGCCAGACTAGGATAAGGAGTTGGATACTGGCAGAGGGTGAAACATGAGGTTGGAGTGTTTATTAACATTTGTTTAAAAACAATATTCTTATAGTTGGTCTTTGAACAGCTAAAGCTTTGTCTATCTCTATCTAAGGATGCAATTGTAAAAGAGAGATTTTTCCTCTCAATCTTGCTTTCCAATAAATTGAATTGAATTGAACTGAATCTCAAATTTCACCCTCTGGCAGTCTCAAAGTACTGCCCTGTAAGACCAAATGTAAATGCCATTTACGCATTTAGATGCAATAACAGCATTCTATTGATCAGTATTTTTATATTGGTGCTTATTTATTCAATCTAGGATTACAAGTACCTTTGAGTGCCAAGCAACTCATTTACAAAGGTTCCACATCAATAGGGGGGTACTGATCCATAATGAAAAACAGACTGGTTTCACAAACAATTAAACAATTTGTATTACAAAATACAGAACAGGAGAATAGCAAATAAATACACATTAGCTTAGCATGTGATTCAAGGCAGGGAGTGAGAAGAGAAGGGAATTATGAGGGGAGCCAGACCAAGGAAGGGGAGAGCAACCAGGCGGTATTGTCAAGTAGCAGCTAGGATAGTAAAGGACGAAAAGCAAGGAAGACAGTGGGGGGAGGAGAGGGGGAGATGGGAGGGCAGGAAGGGAGAGGAGAGTGAGAGGGCAAGACAAGTAGAGAGAGAACAGTGGAGGAACGGTGGTGGTGGTGGGGGTGAGTTCCCAGGAAGAGGGACAAGGATGTTAAGTGGTGCAATCACAGGAGTTTACAGTTAGGATGTGCTGACAAAGTTTGAGTTTGAATTCATCAAGACTAGTAAGGTAAACCAAACCATTGTGGAGGCCATTTAACCAGTGTGGTGCTTTGATACAAAAGGAGTGTTGGTATTGAGCAGTCTGGCACATCTGGACTAGTAGGAGTGCAGAAGATGAGGTGCGTATGTTGGGTCTTGGGGGATTTGTGAAGTAAGCATCCTAATCCCGAAGGCATGAGTCCAAGGAGAATCTTTTTGGCAAGTAAGCAGGTATGGTATTTAATTCTCCCATGCAGGTTGAGCCACCCAGCCTGCATATAGACATTGCAGGTGTGGGTGTGACATGGTGCACCAATTAGGAGTCTACAGGCCTTGTTTAGTGCCACAGTAAGCCTTTTGAGTGCAGTGGTGGAAGCAGTTCCATAAATGACTAGGCCATAGTTGATTAAGGAGAGCACCAAGCTGTGGACAGCAAGATTTAAGACTTCAGGTGTTAGAGACTTTCTCAGATGATAGAAGAGCCCAATCCTGGTATTGACGGCTCTGGTAAAATTTTCGATGTGCAGTGAATAGGTGAGGTGTCTATCACGGGTAACCCCTAGGTACTTGAAGTGCTGTATTTATTCAAGGGGGTCACCTTGGGAATTTTGGATGGTAAGAGCATGCTCTTTTTGTCGACTGTGGTCTGAGGAGAACAACAGGACTTTTTCCTTTTTTTTAACTCAATATACTTTATTGCATTTTTTTTAAAACAACAATACATTGAGATACATGAAGCAATACAGATAACATTGCAATACATGAACAGAAAAGTTGGAGCCTTCAGGTTACATCGGCTCAATAAAGCCCAATCCACTCTCCTCCCCGGTCTTTCTTCCCACCTATTCCCCCTTCCCTGCCTATCATCCCTGTCTTAAGAAAAACTTAAAAGGAGAGCACTCCCCCTCACTCCACCCCATGGACATGACTGGTTAACTTTAAGACAGGTAAAGGGGGCTCCAGTGAAAGGGTTACAATTATTAGGCAACCTTTAAAGGTGGACCAGATCAAACTGTAGTTCACAGAGGCAGCATTGCAGGCCATTTAGAGATTTTATGAATGGTACCAGACTAGGCTTCACCCTGAATTTTAACTATTAGCACTATACGGTTGAATACAGCGTATAAAGCATCCCCCATTTTTTATCAAAACGATTGGGGATATGCCTGAGAGATGCTATCATCTTTTCTACCCTAAGATTAAACAGTAGCTCATTCAACCACTCAGTATAGATAATCCTTGAGGAATCCTTCCAGTGCTTCAATACCAGTTTTTTAACTGAGTACGAGATTATGGCTAAATTGAACCTTCTTTCTTTAACAGGTACCTGGCAGTAATCTCCCTTTACACAGACCTCGGGTGTAAACAACGATTCAAGGCCTAATAAGGGATCTGTTTTACCTTTATCTCCTTCCACAGAGACTTAATATTTGGACAATCCCACAGTACATGAAGCAAAGTGCCTTCTGATTTATTGCATCTAAAACATTTGTCATCCTCCAATTTCACCTTGGCTGCCAGTTTAGAAGGGGTAAAGTAAGTGTTATGCAGTATGTAAAATTGCATTATCTGGAGTCTGTCATTGGATGTGTAGGAAAAAACTGCCTGATAAAATTTGATCCCAATTAAACACCTTATTAGGGAATTGCTCTCTCCAATATGTGGAATGACCCAATATTTCCAGGCAAATGACAGGGTACAGTGCAGCTGTAGTCTGGGAGACTGCATAGGGCTGCCAAGCCAAGATATGGAGTGAATCTATAAGTTCAGGTTTGTCAACCTCCCATGTTTCTGTTCCCAGTTTAGTGACTAGTAGATGTCTAAATTGGAATCCCCGAAAAATCGGTCTTTCCGAGAGGCTCAAAATTGGAAGGAGTTCCGGGGTAGATTTGAGTTTTCCCTCCACTAAAAGGTCTGAAATCTTAATTTCCCTATTCTGGATCTTCACCAATTGTTTGTGATATTGTTCATCTGTTTTAAAATTAGGATTCATATATAAGGGATGAGAAATATTCTTAATATTATCATACTTGATTGCCTTACATAGCTGGGTGTGCAATTTGATGGACATTATTATCAGCTCGTTTTTGATGAAAGGGAAACATGATTTGGTGGTGGTATACAGGAGAGTAGCACGGGAGATGCCACTCTGCTGAATCAGGTGGCATTCTATTTGCAGCTATACTGGGACATGGGAAGACTCCTAGAACTGGGAGTCAGGGGGCATCCAACGTAGATACTTGGCTAGGTGGCTTGCTAAGTAATAGTGGTAAAAGTTGAGTAGCCATAGAGCTCCATGTTGCTTAGCCACTCCTAGCCTGATATATTACCTTCTCAGAGATTTCCATCTCCACAAAAATTGGGAGATAATACTATGAAGTTTCCAGAACTAGGAATAAGGAAGATGGAAATTAAGCATATTTTAGGGGTAGAATATCCTGGGGAGGATATTCATTTTAATTACGCTAATTCTCCCTTGTAGCGAGAGGTATAATGGGGCCCACCTATCAAGATCTTGTTTAATGATTCCTAAAAGGGAGTCTAGGTTAAGTCTCTTTATTTGAGCCATATCTTGAGAAATAATGAGCCCTAAATATTTAATTTGTGGGGCCCAATCCAGATGCAGGTTATCAATCTGAGCACGGCTTGCATGACAATTTAACGGCATTACCGTGGATTTGTCTTTATTTAATTTATAGTTGGACAATGATCCGTAGGAATCTATAATGTCCAGGGCAGTGGGAAGTGAATCTTCCAGATTTGTTAAATGCAGCAAGATATCATCTGCATAGGCTGAGAAGCAAAGATTCACATGGCCCACTTGTATACCCGCTATTAGGGGGGAGTTTTGGAGATTGTAAAGTAGCGGCTCAAGGTAAAGGTTAAACAGCATTGGCGAAAGGGGACATCCCTGCCTGGTGTCTGATTGTAATGGGAAGGGATTGGAATAGACCACATTGCAATACATTTTTGCTGAGGGGTTTGTGTAAAGCACTTTAATCCATTGGGTGATCTTGCTGGGAAATCTGAAGCTAACACTTCAAACAAAAGAAAGATCATGGAAGCACTACTGAAGGAGAGATTGGTGGAACATCTGGTTCTCAATGGACTACAGGACCCAAGGCAGCATGGTTTCACCAGGGGGAGGTCATGTCAGACCAACCTCATTGAATTTTGACTGGGTGACTAGGAGGTGGATCAGGGAGGGCAGTGGACATGGCCTATCTGGACTTCAGCAAGGCCTTTGACACTGTGCAGCATAAGAGACTATTACACAAACTGGGGAATATGGGTGTGGGCAGGACAGTAGTGTGGTGGGTAGGTAACTGGCTGGGTGGCAGGACACAGAGGGTGGTGGTAAATGGTGTCACTCCACAGAGGGAAGAGTGACCAGTGGGGTACCACAGGATCAGTGCTGGGACCGTCCTATTCAACATCTTCATCAGTGACATTGCACAGGATATAGAAGGCAGAATTTCACTGTTCGCTGATGACACAAAGCTCTGTAACAGAGTAGACACACCAGAGGTGTAGACAGAATGAGAAGGACCTGCAGAAACTTGAAGAATGGTCAAGGGTTTGGCAGTTGAAATTCAATGCAAAGAAGTGCAAGATAATGCATATGGGGCACAAAAACCCTGGCACAATATATCAGTTGGGGGGTGAGGATATAGCATGCACCAAGCAGGAACGGGATCTTGGGGTTGTCATCTCTGATGACCTCAAGGTAGGGAAACAGTGTGACAAGGCATCAGGTAAAGCAAATAGGATGCTGGGATGTATAGGCAGGGGCATCACCAGCAGGAAAAGGGAGGTCATAATTCCATTATACAAGACACTAGTGAGGCCCCACCTGGAGTACAGTGTACAGTTCTGGAGACCATACCTCACGTAAGGACATAGACAGGGCAGAGAAGGTTCAGAGGAGGGCAACAAAGATGGTGCATGGGTTGCATCACAAGTCCTATGAAGACAGGTTGAAGGAACTGAACATGTACTCCTGGAGGAGAGGAGGAGAGAGGGGATATGATAAAGACATACAAGTATCTTACAGGGAGGAACAGGGTGCAGGAAAACACTATTTTAAGCTGAAAAGATGTTTCAGGACTAGAGGCATGGGATGAAGTTGGAGGGAGGACGATTCAGAGGAAACATGAGAAAGAATTTCTTCACAGAACGGGTGGTGGACAAGTGGAACACCCTGCCAGAGGAAGTGGTGGGGCTGAAACAATCACGGGATTTAAGAATGCATGGATAGACATAAAGGAATTCTAGAGGTCAGGGTAAGGGGCAACAGACTTCTAGGAAAACAAACTGAACTTACAAGCTCAAATGGGCAGACTAGGTGGGCCATAGGCCCTTATCTGCCGACACTGTCTATGTATCTATGTATCTATGTATGTATCTATGTATCAAAAAAGGCCAACTGACTCTGTCGAAGGCCGTCTCCACATCCAGAGACACCAATGCCATGGGAAGGTGGGCCATTCTGAATGCGGAGAAGATGTGGAACAACTTTCTTAGATGGTCAGCTGAGGATCGACCTGCGATGAATCCAACTTGCTCTGGACTAAGCAAGGAAGTCCATACCCTAGCTAACCTGGCAGCCAGGATTTTAGCAAAAGGCTTGACGTCGTAGTTCATTAGGGATATGGGGTGATAATTGGTGACTTTATTTTTATCTTAGTTTGGCTTGGGGAGAACAATAATAAGAGTTTCTAAGAGGGATATATTGGTTATCCCCGAGTTGCAAAAATAATTGAACATCCTCAATAGCAAGGGAGAGATTTATTTTTATAATTTTTAATAAAATCAGGGCAGGAATCCATCTGGTCTTGGGGCTTTATCCTCAGGGAGAAAATGAATAGCTTCAGATAATTCTTGCTGAATAATTTTATTAATCAGAAAGTCTTTATGTATTTGGGGAAGCAATGGAAGATGAGTCCACTGTAGGTAGTCCCAAATTTCTGATACCGATGGTGGATGGGCGGGGGGTGAATATAAGGCCTTGTAGAATTCTTTGAATTCCCTTTCTCCCTCAGTTTGGTGAGAAGCGCGTCATCTTTGAGGGAGTTCAGGGAAATTACTGTTCTAGATTCCTCTTGCTTTTTTAATCGTAATGCTAATAGATGACTCGCCTTCTCTCCCAGCTCAATGTATCTGGACTGGGATTTGAATAGCACAAATTGTGCTTTTTCTCATAAGGTTTCTGAATACTGGTTCCATAATAAACCAAATTGGGATAAAATCTCTTCACTGAGATCTGAAGGCAGCTTGTCTTCTAGAGCTTGAATTTTAGTCAAAAGGGAAGAAGAGAAGACATCCCTCTTTCGTTTCCTGATTGTAGCTAAGCGTATGCACTCTCCTCTTACTACACATTTTAGTGCACTCCAGATTTTATCTATATTTGGGATGGAATTGTGGTTATGGTATATATATATACAGTTCTATGATATATTTTAGGGTCTGTACTATATCCGGGTCTTGGAGCATCTGTATATTCAGCTTCCAGCTGCCGTCTTTGCTCGGTGCATGGGGTAGGGTACCCTCTAACCATATTGGATCATGGTCTGAGAGGCTTCTAGGGATGATTCCACTGCTAGTTAGCCCTGCAAGAACTAAGTTGTTCACCAAGAAGTAATCTATACATGATAGGGACCCGTGAGCAGGAGAATAAAATGTAAATTGTTTAACATCAGGATTTAAAAGGTGCCATGGGTCAGTAAGTCCATGGTCTGCCATAAGCTCTCTAAGAGCTATTTGAGCTGGAGATACAGATTTTTTGCCATATGTACCTGACCTGTGCAATTCCAGAGATTGGACAAGATTCCACTCTCCAGCCAAAATTGTTGGCACTTTTGGGAAGGAACCTAAATTGAATGAGAGGGCAGAAAAAAAGTCTGGGGAGTCTATATTGGAGCCATAGACTGATCCCAATAATACATCTGAGTGGTTCAATAGGCCATATAAAAGTAAAATTCTTCCCTGGTCATCAATATAGGATTCTTGAAGCTGAAAGGATGTGCCTTTTGTAATAGCAATTGCTTCACCTCTCTGAGTGGTGGCATTACCCGCAGCACAAAGTTGGCCCATTTGGCACCTTCTAAATAAATTCCCCTCTGATTTCAGCAAGTGCATTTTACTGAAGGAAAGTGATCTTGGTGTTTAATGAGGCAAGGTGCCTCAGAATTTGGTAACGCTTGACTCTACTCCTGGCTCCTTTCACATTCCAAGAGACAAAGCACGCCATCATAGCCTGGGTACAATGATGCCAATGACGGAATACAGATAAGCATAACTAGATATTACTAGGGTCCTCTAGTAATGTACATTAAATGGAGCTGCTTTAAGTTGTAATGAGACATGTGAACCTGTAACCATGGGTGGAGCACAAATTACCTGACTGGTGACTATGTTCACTTCTCTCTCCATCATTTCTTTTTTCCTAAGAAAGTCATATCTTGACAAAATGTTAACCCCCCTTCCTCTCCATAACTCCCCCAAATTAAAAATAAAAAAAAAAACAATCCATTAGACTGCCCTCCTCACCAGTGATTGGCTGCAAAGTTATCTAACTGCTAAATATTCCGCAGCTCCCATACTACCCTCTCCCCCTCTCAACAGCTGACTAAAGAAAACTGTAGCCAACTTTTAGTATTAACTTAAACTCAGTTACCTTTATGAATCTATAACATACAACTTGGAACTTGTTATATTTTTAAATTACATAACTGAGATACTGAACAGGGCTCTGAAAAGGTTGTGGAGATATCCACCACTCTCTGGTAATCTAAGAAGGTCTAACTGGTAAAGTCTATATATCCTATGGAACGTGAAATCCTTTTCTCCTTAGATACAATGGAAAGTGGAGTTCGTGTTCCCTTTTTACTCCAGGAAGGCTTAGATTGGAATTCCTAATCATATTGGGGAGTTAGTATAAAATGAGTAGGAATAGGACTAAGACTGCAGTCAGAAGTTAGGGCTAATTATCGCTATCAAAACCTGACAGAAGGATCCAGAAGCCTGGGGTTTCATCACTTAAAAAGATCGGGGAACAGTTTCTTCAGTTCAGTTTGGGCCTCTGTTTGAGATTCATAAGACAGCCATTTACCTTCATGCTGCACCTGAAGTATTGCAGAGTAGCGCATTCTGAACCTGATATCTGCTGCAGTCAGTTTCACGACCACTGGATGAAGCTCCATACGTTTTTGCCTCACTGACAGGGGTTGGTCTGGTGCCACTCTAATTCTTTTAGTTTCTCATTGAATCTCTTTGGTTTCTCTCACCTTGTCTAAGATGAATTATTTGTCCAGGTAGTTAAGTAGATGAAATATTAAAGGATGTGGAGGAGATCCGTGGGGTTTAGTGGGCCGAAGAGTGATGGGCCCGCTCTAAGATGTAAGTAGTGCCATTCAGCGAGGGGCCAGTTATTTTACTGCACAATTTTTGTATGAAAAGAGATTGGATTCATCCCTTCTTCTCTTCTGGAAGTCCCAGGATCACCGGGTTGTTTCTGCATGATCGGCCCTCCAGGTCTTCAAGTTTGTCCTCAGCTTTGTGTAAATGTTGTCAGAGAGTAACCACTTCAGGATCCAAGCACAATATCCAGTCATCCAGGGACGATATTCTGGATTTGTTGTCCCCTTTACATATAGTAAGCTGGTTTAAAGAGGCTTTTAAAGATTGCATGTCCCCTACTAAGGCCTGTAAGGATTCTTTTATAGGAGCCAGACGTTCAAAGAAGGTTTCTTAGGTCAATAAGGCCTGGGGAGCAGGTGGGGTCACCTCAGACAAGTCTCCCATTTTGTTCCTCTTTGCCGGTTTGATTTTATCTGGGACAGAGGTGGCGTGTGCTTAGGCCGTTGGGTCTTCATGTCTGCGTCCACAAACAGGGTGATCTGCAGATACTAGAGCTGCAGAGGTTGAGACCCTGTAAATACTGCTTCTCCTGGTGAAGGTAAGCAAAAAAATGAGATTGAAATTGCTGTGATGTACGGGGAGGGTTAGCAGAGCTGTAAGCCGCACATCTATTCAGCAGCCATCACAACCGGAAGTCAGGACTTTTGTCTTCTTGTAGTTTAGTACTAGTTTATGGTTGTGGAACCAGTTCTCAACTTCTGTGAAGCCCTTTTAAAGGTTACTTTCAAGGAGGTAAGGGTCAGGGTGGCTTGCAAAAATGACAGCATTCTCTGCATAGAGCAGTGTTCACTGGCGGTAGGCAGTCAGTAGATTGTTAAGGAAGATGCTGAAAAGGAATGGACCCAGGATTGAGCCCTGCTGTACCCCAGACTGAACAGGCTTTTGGTTAGAGATAGCATTGGAAATCTTCACGCATTGAGATCTGTCCCCCAAGATAGCTTCTAAACCAGGGCAGTGTATCAGGGGAGAGACCAGTTTGTGAGAGTTGTTTAAGGAGGAGTCAGTAATTAACCCTGTCGAAGTCCTGGGTTAAGTCTATAAAGACTGCACCCACAAGACTGTGTTGGTCAACAGAATGCTGGATGTAGCTGGTGAATTCTAAGATTGTGGTGGTGGTGGTGCTGTGCCCTTTCCGAAAGCCATGCTGTTATTCACACAGTAGGGAGTATTTATTGAGGTAGTCCACAAGTTGGTTGGCAACAATACATTCCAGTATTTTAGAGAGGGGTGGGAGGATTGATATAGGCCTATAGTTGCTGTGTAGTACACAGTCTCCAGATTTGTGAACTGGGGTAACAATGGCTGTTTGGGAATTGCAAGAGGGTTAGAGAGATGTTAAGTAATTTAATAATAGGTGGAAGTACTTCCTCCATGGGGAGTGCAATTATCTTGAGGTCTAAAGAGTCACCACTGTGCCTGGACTTGCCCAGCACATTGTTTAGTAGTTTCCTGACCTGGGCCTCTGAGACACATTTAAAGTAGAAGGAGGGGTGATGATTTGTCTTGGTCTCAGGATGATGTGCTGCCATTAAGGTGGTATCATCAAAGAAGTCTTGTGGTAGCACACTACTTAGGTCAGTGAAGGCATCATTAAAAGTATTCGCTATTGTGAGTGGGTCAAGTATAGGGTACCATCAAGGTTTAACATTGCGGGAGCCTTTTTTGATCTTTCCCTAGAACATCGTTGATATTTGCCCAGAATTATCTGCTGTCACCCCAGCAAATAGTAAGTTACTACTTGTGGTGATTGCTTCTTGCTTTATGGATTTACCAAGTGCAGGAGTTTCTTGCAGCTTTATAGGCTTGCCAGTCCTGTAGCTTGCCAGAAGATTTAGCATAGTACCAGACGTGGTCCTTCCATTTCATGCTGTCTATCAGCCCAGGAGTATTCCAGGGATGAACAGTGCTGTGCATCTTCATTTTCTTGAGGGGTGCATGAACATCACAGGCAGCATTGAACATAGTGATAAAATGTTGGAATGATACATTAATGTCTGTAGAGGAGTCAAGTAGCGACCAGTCCTGACAGTGCAAGTGTTGTTTCAGGAGTTCCAGGTGGCCACGTCTTAGCACTCTGTTGTAGTTAGTTAGAGACAGTGGGGCATGGAATTTGTTGGTACAATTGCAAGTAACAGGGGAGTGGTCACTGAGTGAGTCAGGGTGCACACTTACATTGGCAACATGGTCAGGGTGATTAGAGATTATCCAGTCAAGAATGGTGCTTGTCCCAGTCTTATAATTAATTCTAGTGGGAGAGCTGACAAGCTGAGTAAGGTCCAGAGCTGCCAGTGCATCCTTTACAGGGCCACTGGAGGAAGACAGCCAGTTAATGTTGAAGTCACCAAGTAATATTGTCTCAGCAATGTGATTTTGGGCTCTCAGGTAGTCCAGGACTTTATGAAGACCAGTGGTAGGGTTGGTGGGAGGTGTATAAACTGATAGGCTTGTGAGAGTCTTGTGGTGGGCCCCCAGTAGCACTTTAATTGCTAGTACTTGGGTGGGGCACCCAAGGTCAGCAACAGGCAAGACCAATCCTTTTAGAGTGTCTTTTAGATATATAGCACAACCACCACCACCACGCTAAGTCGATCTGTCCAATCTGAAGGTAGTGTAGCAAGGTATGGCAACCGCTACATCTGGTATTTTGGGAGATAGCCAAGTTTCAACAACAGAGAGTATGTTGGGGTTGTTTAGAAAAACCCAAGCTTTAAGGAGGTTGATTTTGCACTGGATGCTGCAAATGTTAATAGAGGCCAGGTGAAGAGTTTCCTATTTCCAGTGATAATTCTTTGTAATAAGGCGCGCTGGTCCACTGTTTATATATCAGTTATATAAATTTTACTTAAATATATATTTCAGTTCTCAGAATCAAGGTGTCTTAATTTTTTGGGGGTGAGTTCATCAAAGTAGTATTGGTTAAATGCATAGTAACCTATCAGAATCACATACCTATTTGACATTAGCAACCTAAATATTGAGATCTCTGCATGTTATAATACTGAATACAAGACACAAAATAACATGTCTTTAGTTAGTTTAGTGTCACAAAACTGAAGCAAAAATGTTAATATGTTACATTATCTTTTGTTACTTGTTATTCACTTGTTTCTGATTTTTTTTAACCAAAACATCATCTTCAACTCAAATGTTTAGGGGCTCAACAAAGTGTTGTGCTGAAAATGTTATAGAGTCATGGGGTGGCGGGTGCTACTGACATGCCCCCTGCAACACACAGAGGATAATGAATGGGCATCAATGAACAACCACGTTATGCTGGCATCAAGTGGTTACTTTGGCAACTCATGTAAACCTCAAGAGCATAGCTTGAGAGGTTTTCAAAAGTTGCCAAGGTAAACATGAGATGCCAGCTTAGCATGGTTGTTCATTGATGCCCATTCATTGTCTTTTATAGCTTATTTTACATTACAGCCTTTCTGTTAACAGTACCACTAACAAGTGATGCTTTCTTACCTTAGGTGCTAGACTTCTCCGATGGTAAAGATAAAACCAAACAGACACACAATGAATGGGAATAAAAACATTATTTAACACAATTATAATGGGCAAACAGTAAATAGTTGCCAAAAAGCTGAAATGCAGACAACATCATGTGACTGAGAATGTCCAGTCAAGTTTGTTGTAAAAATGTAGGCAGTTGTGAATGAGGCACGTAGCATTTTTTTTGCTTTATCAGGGAAAAACAATCTGCAGGATAGGCACAAAAGAACCACACAAAGGTAAACACATATATTAATTTAGCAGCCTGGAGAAGCACAGTTTTATCTGCAGAGCAGGGGGTTTTGAACCATGGAGTGGATTACACAATGAAATCAGCAACTGTCAATAGCTGCATGGCTTCAAACTGCATTCTGCCCATTCAATCAATTGAGACGCCTATGAGATGGCCGAGGGGCCTAATTCCATCTTGTTGTACCATCGATGTGACATACCATCGATGGTATAACAACATCGTGATGTCTTATCAATGGTACAACAGCACTAGTATATGATGGATTTCTACTATTAACAATGTTCCACCATACACTATATATGTTTACTGGAAGGTTACTGTTAGACTACTTACAAGACTGAGTGACATTTCCTTGGCTTCGGAGTGCTGAGACAATCGGGCTTCAAGGTAAAAGGGCTTCAGTTTGGTGCCGTGACAATATAACCCCAGTTAGATACCTTTTGACACAATAAAATAAAGACAGACCCTGAGGTCAAGTCGTTTAGTAGCTTGAATGTTAGAAAATGGAGACCCCAGTCATTTACTGGATAAGTATTTAATTTGCTGAAATTTATTTACTGAGTATGACCTGACAGAAAAGAGCTGATCAGTTCCTGAAACTGAAATGTGCTTCTGAAAAAACAGTGGCTTAAATCAAAGCAGCTCTCAGTGTCAAGAACTGACTGGTTCCTTTCTGTCAGCCCATCCTCGGCAAACAAATGAGACAGCAGCAAAAGAAATACTTTCTCCACTAAAGGAGAAAGAGAAATCCCTGGTTTCAATAATCTTTTAGCCTGGAGGGAAATGTTTCTTTACTTCCAAGTAATGTAGTTTGCCTATTAGCCTTCTACAAGTGCTGCTCATCTGTTGATAGGAGGTTGTCCTGGTATGTGTAATATATGATGCTGCTCCTTGTCTACAGTATACTGTAGGTAGGTGCTGTTTTTTTTCTACATGTATGGCTGTTGCACCTTGGTCTGTACTGAAATGTGGATAGTAGTAAAACTACTGACCACTGGGATTGGGATATGTGGGCAAAACCAGTTTCCATCTGTCCTTCCTATTGCTGCCTTTGGTGTGAACAGAGGGACCTGAATTTCTCTTTTATACTTAATGCGCATGTGTATGTTACAGGCTGGTATTGTCAGTTCCCCCCCACACAGGTGCTACAGGAGGGAAAATACAAGTTTTTATTTGCACATCCCTGCTAGGAAAATAAAGCTTTGGAAATGATATATACATGTATTTGCACACTGAGGTTATTCAGACTCAGAGCCATCTTGCGGAGACACATCTCTTAATGAAATTAGCAAAGGGAGCCCGACATAAGGCTTGTTTTGAAAACTTTTGCAGACATTTTGCATTTGCTGAATGATATAATGATATGTATATTTCTGTTATTATTGAAAGGACACAGGCCCCATTAGTATGGTGCACAATATTTCCCTTTGGTCATGTGTGGACTTTTGTAATTCCACATAAACTGGGAATCCATCGCTTTGAGACAGCTGATGTGAAAGTGTGTTTAATGCCATTGTGTTGTTGAGCACAGATGACGTGACTGTACAGAAAAAAATGTAATTTGAGTGATAGAATTGGTTTCCCAGATTGGAGGTCGTTTGGTCGCAGGAGGAGTCCCCCTGCTCTGCCAACATCTATTGTTTTACAACTGCTAGCAGGGAGCTTTGTCTGCAGGACACTTGTTAAGTTCACTTTGTTCCTCATAACATAATGTACCAGTGCAATTAATTATATACCAGGTGTTTCCCTTTAATTAGTTGCTTTGATTTGGGGTTTTGTACTTCGGAACAGTAAAGCGCAGATCGGCTCAACAAAACTGTTTTTTACTCGTCCGCATTTTTTTATTGTGTTCCACCTGATATGTGGCAATGCATTAATGTATTTTGCAAGAGTACAGTATTTCTCTGTGGGTGCAGCCAGGTCTGGTGGCATCGCAGTATGGTATTTGCTAATTTGAAAAAAAAAATGGGATAACAGAGCTAACACCATTCAGTTATGGTCAGTTTTATTTTATTGCTATATTCACTAATCTTGATCTGAAAAAAAGAGCAACAAGTTTAGTAATAATTAGAAAAGACTAAAGGGAGTCTTCCATTTTTCAAATGAAAATAATTGCATCTTTGGCCTTGTACACTGCAGAAAGGATGCTGGCACCATAGTACTGTATTTACATGTGGTGGTAATATACAGTATATTTAATAGTACACCAAAGAAATGGTTTCCTGACATTTTGTTTCAAATTCCTCTCCCCTCAGAGTAAAAGCACTGCCTCACTGCAGCTGTATTCAGAAATCAACAGCAAAATAACTGAGAAAATGTGACAGAACAGATCTCAGTTCGGGAATTCTATAAGTAAAGAGAGCAAAAATGGTCATAGGGAAAGCACCCATCCAAACGGACTACAAGAGAAGCACAGTAAAAATATATGGTATCAAAAACTGTTTCATCTTCTCTTAAAAAAATGGCACAGCGTACAGTCCCTTGCTACTTCCGGAGTGATCTCTGGCATTTTTTTAATTATTTGCTCAAAAAGTACTAATAAAGTAAATCTTTCTGCAGTGTGTTACTTACAGGCTGATTGGAAGGAGCAGTTGGGGAACTTCGGTATTGAACCATTCTTGGCAGCCATTAGAACGGCTTACTGGGAGGGCAAAAAGGTTTTCATCATTTATTAACCTTTCTGCATGCTACTGCTAGGGACTGGGGGAAGGCATAAATAAAGATAAATACTATGCCATGTCAGGGAAGACATAATGAACCCTTCTTTGCAGCCATTAGCAGGGTTCGCTGGGAGGGCACCAAATTTTTCTTTATTTAACATTAATGCTTGGTACTGGAAGGAACACTGGAAATCAGCTTGGGAACTCTGGCATGGAACCATTCTTGGCAGCCATTAGCAGTGCTTACCTAGAGGGCACAAAATTTTTCTTTATTTATTAATCGTTCGGCACGCTACTACTGGGGATGAAAAGCAACACCATGGAGCCACTGAGGACCCATATTTTTTAATTTATTTATTGCTGTACAAAATGCTTAGTGCCAGGGACAAAAGTGATGCTTTTAGTTTATAATTGTCCAGGGCTGGGTGGGTGGGAACAAATAACCAAATCAAACTGAAGCACCGTGGCCATTCCAGGGCTCGGACATGCCACAGGGGATACTGTTTTTATTTAGTGGCTTGTGATCCATAAAAAAACCTGTAAAATGAATAAAAACATTGTAACTTTACAAGAGGCTGGGGTACTTTTAGTCCATTGCTCTTGTGACAACTCCTTAACCATTGTACCCAATAGTTACGTATAAAGCTCGAACCATCCAATGATTCTCCTCACACAAAATTACCACCCAGGGTATAATGCATTAAGATCCCACTACTGGGTGAGCCCCTCCATGCCAGCAAAAAAAACAAAAAACTGACAGGGCTCTGACAGGAGACTCCAGAGACAAAAGAATCCCATAAATAAAGATAAATACTGTGCCATGGGAGCTGGGCTAAAGGTACGAAATAATGATTCAGTATCTGAGCCCCTCAGAAGCTGTCCAATGCTACTTCCAGGGTGGTCTCTGAACAGCACAGTGCAGTTTCGATGAATTAATACATTTATTTAATTATCTGATTCATACTCTTTACACACACATTACCTGTTCAATTTGAACAGAAAGCCCCCATTGCTCCTGGACACTGGTAAATGGTTCCATCCTGGGGCGAATTGTTTCAGAAACTGCCCCAATGAAGTAGGGGAGTCATTTTTTCCCCACCCACAGACTACATTGTGCACTGGAGAGCCGCAGAGATCACAAGATTTATATTGCAACTGCTGCCTTCATGTGTCTGGGTGAACTATAAGCAGCACTTACTTAAATAACTGAATGGTAGGGAGTCAATGCCTGGTCCTTCAGGACTCGATCTGCTATTGTGGGTGAACACTTTTTTTTTTTTTAAATAGAATCCTCCCTGGCTGTGTCAGGGCTCTAACAATACAAGGGTGTTTTATTGAGTGGGGAGTGTGAAGTGTGCACAGTAAATCTCCAGATCAGGCAGACAGGAGATTGTTTCATGTATCTTCTTTTTTTACCCGGCAACTGGATACAGTGAAGGCCAGTCAGGGAGGCATAAGTCTGCCATTCTGGGAAGCCAGGCTAAAGACAAAGCAGGCTCCCGCATGGGACAGGTGCTGCTTTGGAATCTCTGCAGTGAACACATTACAGTTTCAACAAAAAGAAAACTGGTGGAGCACAGTTCGTTTTTTATTAATTAATTAAGTTACTTATGTTTTACCAATATCCCTACTGCTAGGGTCCAGAATTGTGATGATTTGCTGCCTGGCTGTAATCCCCTCCATAACAGTCTGGATCTCATAGGGAAACCACACAATCTATATACATTCTTTTTTCCTTTTTCTTCAAATAACAAAAATGACAAAGCAACATTTCTGAAATTAATACAGGCTTCATTGTAGTGAGCACCACACGAGTGCCTGGCCTCACTCACTAGAGAAACCATAATACAACTGCCAGCAATTTGATCTGCATCATCATCATACACAAATGTGAATAAGTACTATATGCATACCATGCATATAGTAGAGTAAGGGTATTCAGTAGTTGATGTCAGACCTGCCTGTTACATCTACAAGCATTATCTAACGCTTCTAATCCATTCTGACTGGGAGACATGAAACGAGCATCACACAGAAAGACACAAAATACGTAACAGGTGCCAAGTTGATAGCAATGCACCTATGGTGAGCACGAGTAGCAGTCACAAGATCTTTTGATCCACTAGTAATAACTTCTATTGGTAATTTGTTCCAGGGGATCACTATTCTCAAGGTAGAGAAGTATTTGCTCGAGTACACAACCAGACACTGGCTCGAGTACACAACCAGACACTGGCTCGAGTACACAACCAGACACTGTCGGTACATAAATAAAAATCAATATGTGAGAAAAACAACACACAGCAAATTTGTTTTCTTTTTATTACAAGTAAATATCAGGAGACATTTCAGATGCAATCATAAAATTGTCAGGCTTCTGTGACTAATGTAAATTAAGAATGTTATGGCTAGGCACTGATACAGGGTGGGGTTGGGAGTTATCAGTCCAGTCACTGGATCTAGTTAGTAGCCTGCAGAATAAAAAGCCTTCATAAATAAATCTCAGTTTAAGATACACTGCTACTATATCATGAACAACTGGGTCAGAATACATAAAATGGACTGTCAGTTGATGACTTATCCTGAGTATAGTAGTGCATCCATAACGAATTGGCAAACTCACTGTCAATCATCTACTCAGGGGTGAGCACATAGCTTCAAGATGCAACATGCTAAGCTACACTGCCACGTGCATACTCACCGGGGTGAATTACTGACTCGAGTCCTTAATTAAAAAAAAATTAATAAATAAATCAGAGGGCAGTAAGACAACAGAAAAGTGAGAATGGAATACCAGAGAAACATAGGAAGTTCATGGGGAACCAGGTTTGTAAATCTGAGCAACAACGAACACTGCTGCCTTTCATCAAGGAACAAACGATCTGCGGTGAGAGTGAACTCTGCCTGCATCACTTTGCTGTCCAGATTCCTATGATATTTTTTTTGGACACTGTTTTTTTGGGAGTCTTCCTCATGGGCCCCCTTCTGTTGGGGGCCCCTGGGCAACTGCCTGTGTTGCCTGGGTGCTGACGCCGGCTCTTCCTCCTCTCCTTTCTGTCTGAGATGGAGGATTGTCTCATCATCAATCTCAACCCAGCCAGCCGTCTCGCTAACCCTCAAATAAAGATTAGATCAGTGACCCCCAGCATCGCAGGCGGCAGCAAAAATGACTTGGGTGATGGGTGACAGGTCTCTTGGCCCACCAGGCCTGGTGGCAGGGTGGCACCACAGGATGGACGTCTGCTCCTCCTTGACTTGAGGTCCAATGTGTGGCACAAGATCTATGCGAAGCTGGAGCTGTGAAAGGCTCATGGGGGGGCAGAGTGACTGTGGGCTGGTTTCAGGTGCGTGCTTGCTTGCTGCTTTTGCTTTTCACTGGCTGCACAATGGGGGAAGAAATTAGAGAAAACTGGACATGGACCAGGTGGCTGCAACAATCAGGGACTGCCAGCCATTGCACCGTCAGCTTGCCGTCTGCACTATTGAGACCCACAGAGAGGTGAATGGCTGATGCTGCAATGATGTGGCACTCCCTGATTGAGGTGGCCAATTCATTTCAAGTTGGTGGCAGGCTTGCTGAACCATTGTCATCAGCAGCCTACCACCGCATTGGTTAATGACGGCCAAGCCCCAAAACGCAGTGGCGGCACTGGCCACCACAGTGCTGCACCTTCACAACCCACTTCTCTCCTAAGCTGCCACATAATGTTTCTTGTGCATGCATGCAAGCAAACATAAAAATGGGGATAGAGAATGGAAGGGTTATTTGTAAGGAGCACACCTCATAAACTTTAGGCACAGAAGCTGAGAAAATACTAAGGATCATACTGAGGAGATGAAGGATCTAGGAGGCTGTGAGGCCCGTAGATGCTCCTATATACTAATAATAACAAATCTTAGCTCCTGAAAGTATATATTTATCAAGATGACACTTGAAAACTTATTTTGATCCACTAGTAATAACTTCGATTGGTAATTTGTTCCAGGGGATCACTATTCTCAAGGTAGAGAATTATTTGCATGGCATCAGTCTAAATTTTCTTGCTTATATCTGTAGAGGGTGACCTCTGGTGTTATATTTATTGTTCTTAAATTCAAACCTTAGTGCACTTAGTAAGTAGGGATCCTGAACAATGTCATACATAATCAAAAGATCACCTCTGAGTCATCAGGTGGTTAGGGACATAAGATTAAGAGATTTAATTCTTGATTCATAAGAACAATAATGCAGTCACTTGATTTGTTTGGTGTATCTCCTTTGTACTTTCTTTAATAAATTAATAGTGCAGTGTCAGTGGCTCAGTAGGTAGCACACTCGCCTCTGAGGCCGGGAGATCAGAGGGCTGTGGGTTCAGTTCCCACATCTGGCACTTGGGTTAATATCCCAGTACTGACACTGTAGTGCAGCATGAGAGGGGTGTTGCACTTCTGAGGTGCCGTCTTTCAGATGAGACGTTAAACCGAGGTCCCATCTGCCTGGATTGGTGGTAGTTCAGGTGGATGATAAAGATCCCATGGCACTTATCGAAAAGAGTAGGGGTGATTTTATTTCAATAGAAACATAGGTACAAATCAAACATATACAAAATTACATAACATCACCAGCCAATAAACATCCTAAATTATACATCTTAAATCATCAACCCACCAAAGATCCTTAAATTACCCTTCTATCCACACTCAGGACCTCCAACAAACAGAGGGGGAAGGAAATAAACAACATCACTGAACCTCTAAACTTCTATTTATATTTGATTATGTGTGAAAATCCTTTCCACCATTTCCTAACTTTATCCACATTATACAATTGTGTATCTGTTAAAAAAATGTTCCTCAATTCAGTTACTACATACAAACCGAACCCCTCTAAAGAAGTCCTTTTTTGATATAAGACCCATTGGCATCTTACTTGCCAAAGGCAATACCTTAAACATGCCAGAAATACTCTCAAAGTCCCCTTCTCATACTTTCTCAAATTAGTAGGGAAAATGCCAATCACTAATATATCATAATTTAAAAAAGCCAACCAATTCAACTCCCATTTTTTTGCCAAAAAGGCCCACAATTTTAATGGAAAAGAGCACTGTAGAAAGAAATGTTCCATGGTTTCCTCCTGATTTACACATTCCTCATATGGACAATTCCTCTCTTCCCTGGCTTTGTATTTAGCTGCTCCTCTAACATTTAACCTCCCATACATTATAAGCCATTGGACCTCCCACATATGAATTGGTAACCGGGGATTATTAAGTTGATCTAAAATGCTAGGAATCAGTCCTGTACGGCAATTTTAAAGCTTGGTTGTAAGGGATAGATGACTGATACAATTTCTTTATATAATTTCCGAGGACGAACTCTCTGTGATCAGATTTTTTTAACCTGCCATTTATACAACTTTTGTGCCTTTATTCCAAAATATTCCGACAAAGAAAAATGGGGGATAATTTAGGAGCACACTGTAGCCAAAGCTGTTAAATAATGTCCCAGCTGAGCTCTAAAAAACAACTTCCCTGATTATCTAAAGTTCCTAGGCACTGCTTCAATGAGAAAGAAAAATAATGAAAACAAAAACTACCGGATCCACCATACCTAAACCACCTTTATCTTTCCCCAGATAAGTATACTACCTTTTACAGGATTTAACCTATTACCCATAATAATTGAAAACAAATACTGTATAATCTTGTCTCAAATTGAGCAGGAGGGGTAAATAATTGCTAAGTACTGCAAACAAGGTAAAATAAATTGTTTTAAAACCTGAATTCTCTTAAGTTTTGAAAATCTAAACTTCTTCCATCTATCCACTTTTAGTGCCACTTTATCCAATACTGCCAACCAATTCACCTCCGGGAGGTTTTTGGGTCCAAATACCACCCCTAAAATGTTAAGGGAATCTGTAGAAACTTTTATCGCCTGATATTGCATGGGGGTCTGATAGTTCCCTCCCATTAATAAACCTCTGGTTTTAGACAGATTAATTTTCGCATTAGATAATGCAGCATATAATTGAAAGAGATGTAAAAATATTCCCATTTGTGCTGTTTCAGAAAAAAAAAGGCAGACATCATCTGCATATGCCTGTATGGTTAAGCAAGAATTTGTTAAAGGGATGTGCACCCCTGCCCACATAGGCGTAATACTTAGAGCTCTAATAAGATAAGAGGCTCCAAAGAAAAAATGTATAGCAGAGGGCCAAGGGGCAACCCTGTCTTACACCACTTCTCATGACAAAACCTTTCCTAAATCTCCTCCTAATTACTGGGTATACCAATGCTGAGTCATACAGCCCTTTTTATTAAATATGCAATCCAGCGGTACCCCAAAAACTGTAAAGTTGAAAACAAAAGGGTGACTAACTCTATCAAAGGCCTTTTCCAGATCCAAGGATAGTAAAACCCCTGACACTCCCGTGTCATTCAAATGTTCAATAACATCTCTGATCGTACACAATACCGACTGAATTCTCCTATTCGGAAGTCCACAATGCTGAGCTGGAGAAATCACTGTACTAGCCAATTGTTTTAGTCTATTATTAATCAAAGATGCCAATATCTTATAATCAGAATTTAGTAAAGTGATTGGTCTCCAATTCCCAAAATCCTCCTTCTCCCCTGTCTTAAAAATATATGTCTGTAAGCCTTCTGAGAATACACCCGGAATCAAATCCCCCTCTAAGAATTTGTTAAAAACTAAAGCCAATCCAGGAACCAACTCCGAACAGAACGTTTTATAAAAAGAATTAGGAAGACCGTCCAAACCCGATGAAACATCAGATTTTAACTTATTTATTACAGTCTCAATCTCCACAAGAGAAAAAGGCTTTTGTAGTCCCTCCAGTACCTCTTTGAATAAACTTGTATCCGGAGGGGGGCAAAAAACTGAGCCATCTTTTGTAAAGAAAGTGAATGTGTAGATTGTAGTTCCTGAAAATGAGCTATGATCACCTGACCTATAGATGCCACTGAATCCACTCTACACCCCTTGTGAACCAAAAAATCTAAAGAAGAATGATCCCTGATTGATTTGCATAATTCAAATGGATCACCAACTACCGATTTCCTCATATGATTGGTTAAAACAGCTTGCAGAGTTTTTGCCCTATCATATTGGAAGCCCCTCATTTGTAACTTCAGAGCCTCGATTTGTGCAGAAAAATCCTTTCTGGAAGAATTTGCCATGGTAAACAGGTTTTGTAATTGGTATCTTAATTTCAAATAAGCCAAAAACTCTGAGTCCCTTCTATGGGTCCCATATTTTTTAAACCATAAACTACAATCCCTTTTTGTTTCTTGCCACCATACTCCCATATCGGTGTACAAAAATGCCACCGATAATCTGGCTTTTAGAATTATTCTAATAGAATTCAGAACCAGCTGATTTTGTAAAGCAGAAGTGTTTAGCTTCCATCTTGTCCTTTGCTTTTCTAGACCTGTAACCAATCCTATCGCTATCTGCAAAAGCACATGATCAGAGAACTCTACTGGTACTGTAATTAAATGTTTTGCTGGGATTGTTTTAGAAAGAAAAGATAATCTATTGTGAACCCTTTTCCCTTAAAAAGGTGCCCTCAAAACTATCAGACCCAAAAGTTTTACCAGACACTAAATTTGCTGTTCCAACAATGTCTTTTAAACAGTTGGAATCACAATAGTTTTTCTGATTTGACCCTTCTTGTGTCCTAAACTACAATTGAAATTCCCCAAAGTATGGGTAAGGATGTAACTAAAAAAGGCTGAATCCCTTTCAAACAAGCTACCCTGGCTGCTTTTGTTTGGGGGTTATAGATATTAATCAATCTAAAGGTGCTAGATTCCCACTTCCCATCTATGATTAATACCCTACCTGGAACTAAATCAATCAATTTATACAAAACCCAGTTATAAGCATTAAAGAGAATCCCAACCCCGTCAGCCCTGTCCACCCCAAAGGATCAATATGATGGTCCCCATGGCCAATCCCTTTTAAAGGAAACAATTTGATCTGTAGAAAACATCCAGGTTTCTTGTAGAAAGCAAATTGCAATCTGAGAATCGTGCAAATACTGAAACACAGCCAGTCTTTTCTGAGTATTTAAAATACTATGTATATTTAAAGAGGCCCATAAAAAAAACATTTAATAATTTTGTAACGAACCACTCAACAACATCACAACTTCAATCTCATTTTTTTCGCCTTTTTTTTTCTTTTCTTTATAATCATCTCTAGGGGGAGCCAAAGAATCCTGTACTGACTTCTGAGAGTCTGTATCCCCAAGATCCATTTCAGAATCCCCCCAAAATAAAGCTGCATAGGAATTTTTAGTTTCCAAAGGCTCCGGTTCAGGAGGCAAGATGTTTTTAAAATTTCTCCCCGATCTTCTGGGAGGCAAAGGAAACTGGGGAGTCTTATCAGCTATCGAATCCACCTCAGAGTCCTTATAGCACACAGGCTGCAAGAGACCAGACTCTTCTACTGACCCCTCCTCTTTCACGGCAACTTCAGCTAAGGCCGGAGGCCTAGTACGGTTGTTTACTACATGGGAGTCTACAGTGCTCAGTGGCTGAGCAAGGGGCTTTAAGGTACTCCCATCCCCTTTCTGCCTTTCTTTAGCATCCTGGGCCTTTGAAATAATCAAATCTAGGTTACCACACCCCACCTTATTCTGTGTTGCCCATGTACAATCTCTGAAGGCATGGTTTAGTTCTTCACACAGATCACATCTGGTAACATTATTACATAGTATAGTGACATGACCCACTTCACCACAATTATCACATCTTGGCTGGTCGCATATGTTAGAAAGGTGAGTTCTGGCACCACATCTATAACACGCCCTGGGCTGGCCACTATAAAAACATACCCCCATCCATTCCCAACAAAAAAGAATTCGGGATATGCTCTACCCCTCTGTGAGACTGCCTCAATTTTACCTTAAATTTCCACCCCCCTGTCCAGAAATGCTCGGAATCCAAAATAGTGTCAGGGTCACTCTGAATCTCACATTTCTGGGCTAGCCAATAAGTAATGTCCTCCACATGCACACCCTCATTTCGAAACATCACCGTGACATATTTAATCAATGGTTTTGTGAGAGGAATAACAACAAAGGGGGCCCATAAGGGTGAGAACTTAACCTGATTATACCGTTCCCAAAATAATTCCAATAAAGAGGGAGAACGAAAGCTAATATCAAAGTTATCCTCACCCGAGATGTTAATAAATGCAAAAACATCTCTCGGGGAGAAGGACAAAGATCCTTTTATCAGGGATTTCCCCACATAAAACCTATCTGGTCTCTCTGTTAGCTCCCTTTATATCTTATCCGAACTGCATTACGTCTAGGTGCCGCTTCCCGTTTGCTTTGTGAAAATAAAGTAGACATCAAAGGTTTTACAAGCGTAGGAGCACCCCCAGACTTCACTCCCTCAACCCCCGGTCAGTTTCCCCAAAGTTCAGTTAATGCAGGTATAGAGTCAATAACTACATCTTGCTTTGTAGTTTTCTGAACATCCCCCTCGATATTCTTCACAGCGCTCTGCTCCATACTTGGTTTCCACACAGGAGAGTTTTTATTGAAGTCTAACGAAGAATCCCATACAGGATCGGGAGTCCAAACCCCTGTACCCAATTTTTTCCACCCAGCCACTTCCAAAGCCCCCTGAGGAGACCAATTTTCATCATGACCAACTGTATTCAGTGAAGTAGCCGGAAAACCTTCAGGAATCACCAGGCCACCTGTATTCACTTTGCTTTGTGGATTAGGGGCAATCTCAGTTTTAGACACCACATTTTTTTTTTTATGGTATTAAAGCTAAACTCAGTTACCCCCTGTTGTATATTGACCTCGGATTGATAAACAATAGGCATTTCCAAATTTAAACCCTCCAGTTCCCCTCTCCTTGGGTTAAACATGAACCCTGTCTCTTTCTGCAGAGTAATCGTTGTAAAAGCCACCTTCGGCTTAACAGTACTCACAACCTCTGCTCCATTTTGCGAAACCATCGGTAAATCCACTTTGTCGACCTCCTCTTTCGATCGCCCCTTCTGAGATGAAACTGCACTTGATTTCTCCACCACTGCCTCCAGGGCCGAAAGATTTGGGACCCCCACACCATCTCCACTTCCAACACACGCACAGAAAAACGGCTCCCTGGGCCGAGCTGAAGACGTCCAAACGCCACCTCTGTTCGCAACCACTTCCGCATTCTCCAACACCAGCAATGCCTCTGACGCTGGTTTTAAAGCCGTAGTAACAGATGAATTGTCCAAAACACCTCCCGGAGCCTCCGCTAAAACAACCTTCCAAGGACTCCCGTCATCCAAGCTTGAGACCGGTAAAGCCTCCGTCGATGAAACAGCATCGTGAAAACATTTCATATTAGCCACCTCCGATCCCGTACGAGCATCCAAATCTGTATCGCCATTCTGCACAGTGCACTCGCCAGCAACCCGACTGGCCTCCACCTCCAAACTCCCTGCCGAAGTGGCCATCACACAAACAAGGTCAGCTCCCCTACTGGCCACCGAGCGCCAGCAGAGTAGGGGAATTTCCCTGGTGTCCTGGCCAAATTTCCCTCATTCACTAAAAATACCACCACCAACAGCTTAATCTGGTTCAAGGTCAGTTGGCATTCATCTCTATCCCCCTCCCCCGGGTTGTGCCTGAAAATAGACAGGATTTGCCTAGTGCACTTACCCGGTCAACAAAAACTAAAAAAAAAAAAAAACATCAGAGTTCCTAAAGGGGCACCACAGTTGAGAGGCATACTCGAGGTGGGGGCGAACATATGACCTATATAGAGACATTATAACTTTACTGTCCCTTAAGTATATATATTTCTTCTTATTGACCAAAAAACTCTATTGGCCTAGAGTATTACTTAATTTATCTGAATGGATGGAAGAAAATTCTCAGATATATTAATCCTGAGATCTTTTTCATTGGTAGTAGAATTTAGTGTTCTACCATCTAATTTGTATGTAAATAAAGGGTTATTTGGTCCCATATGCATGACTTTGCATTTATCGAAGTTACGGTTCTTCTCCCACTTAGTAACCCAGTTTGAAATGTTATCTAAATTAATTCTGAATAATTGCAGTATGAACAAAGTTAGCACAGGGCCCCCCAATTTTGACATCATCAGCATATTTTATAGCTGAAGAAATGCAGTTGTTTGATAGGTCAGCAATGAACGTTTGAAACAGACACAGGCCCAGGTGATGTATTGGATAGTTGAGGCAACATATATAGCTTCACCCCCAACCCGCCCTACCCTGTCTTGACAGGATTTGGAATACCTGGTATGGCAAGGGGGGAGTCAGTGGTTTTGCTGTTTAGTCATGTTTCTGTCAGGATGATGATGTCTGGTCTTATAGAAGCTACCAGGGGCTGAAGTAGATTGAGTTTTTGGAGGAGACTTCGGAGGTTTAGATGGAGGGTTTTCAGGCCTTGGGTACAAGAGAGATGGCACAGTAGGTGGGGTGCTGAGGAGAAGGGTGATAGATAGGATAATGTAGGAGTTTAAAGATGATTGGGTGATGATGGGCAGCCACAGGAGATGGAGGCGGACTCGACGGGACCCAGTGAGCACAATAAATCTCTCCAGGTGAATCACAATAATAGTCCAGCAATTTAGGGAGCAGTCACTGCAATAACTCCACTGTGTTAGAGCCCTCAGATGATTAGGGGACCCCAAGTAGCTGCAAATTATTTTGGTGACTCCTGGTTTCTTGATCATCAAGTTTGTCTCAAAGCAGGTGAATCTCATGCTCCAGTGTGGCAATGTGGTGGTCTGTCGGGTAGGCCCAATCTTCAAGTTTACCTACCCACTCTTCAACTTCCATGATGCAGGATCCGAGACTATCCATGGCTCCTTTCACTGCCTCCAGTGTGAGATTCATCCATGAAAGCTGAGACGTGATGCTGCCCATGAAAGTTTTAATTTCCGAGAGCTCCTGAATCACAGGGTTAGGACAGGATTCTGATGGGGTAGTCATCATCTTAGATGAAGGAGCTCCAGAGCAGCCTGGTAATTCCTCAATTTTTGGCTTTTTTGGCATGTTAGTCTCCAAACTGGCTTCAGATTCTAGCTTCCTGATCTCCAGAGCAGGGGGTTAGTAAGTCATACACTAGCAAAGAGGCAGATGAGGGTTATATTACTGTAGATTCAATCAGCAAAAGGTACAGCCCGAGAGCCAAGCTCCTAGCAGCTCAGCTGCATCACGTGACCCCCATCCTCAAATGGTACAGTTTGAAGATGATTAGGTAAGAATGACTGAAACCACTGAACTGCTATATTAATGAGCCTTGCATTGAATAGGTTTTAAGGAATAGGACAAGGATGGCTGTATCAAATACTTTACCTTTCCTAGGTCAATAAAAAAGAGAAAAACTTCCTGTCAGGTGCCATTTGTCCATGGCAGTGTGGCTAGTTTTGATCAGTCTAAAGATGGTTCTGACTGCAGAGTGATTTGTTTGATAGCCAGACTGAACACTGCTAAAGAAATTTGAACTGATCAGGAACTGTGTAACTTGTGCAAGAACATGGTGCTCTAGAATCTTTGACAGAGACTATAAAAGGGAAATGGGATGATACGTTTTACTGCCTCAAGCGTGTCCCCCCCTTCTGTGAAGTGGAAATCATCGACACTGCTTTCAGGTAGAAAGGGGCCTGACTAGTGGATAGGGACAAGTTGAAGACAGTTGATACTGGCTTGATCAGAGTAAACATAGAAGCATAGACTTTGATGGCAGATAAGGACTGCTTGGCCCACCTAGTCTGCCCATTTCCCTACCTACTGGAAAAGCTGCAGATCATAGTTAACCAACAGCCTAATTCTTCCTACCCCCCACAAGAATTGCCTTATGTCTGTCCCATGCATTCTTGAATTCTTCCACAGTTTTAGACCCCACAACCTCCTCAGGAAGACAGTTCCATGCATCCACCACCCTGTCTGTGAAAAAAATACTTCCTCACATTGCCCCTGAGCCATCCCCCTGTATCTTCAAATTGTGTCCCCTTGTTCTTGCACATCTCTTTTTCTGAAAGATGCTACCCTCTTGGACTTTGTTGATTCCACTGAGGTGCTTAAAAGCCAAGATGAATAGTCAGGTGTTTAAAGGAGTAGTACACCATGAATTTGCAAACACATATGCTGTACAGAGTGTTTTGATGTGTGTGTCAAGTCCTAGTGTGTCCTTCCTTTGTCTGCTATTAGGAGTTTTTCCTAAATAAGCCTGCTAGCTTTATGGTAGTTTTACAACCTTGGAGATCTCCATTTGAACTAAGTTTATTGCATTCCTTGTACCTATCATGCATGCTGTCTCATGTGACAGTGATGTAGCCAATACCATAGGTTTAGCAGAAACCACTGATTTACAACCAGTTTGCAACAGTAGAGATGGCTATACTTCATGATGCATTATAGCACAGTGGTTTAAGGCTCTGAGCTGCAAACCTGGAGACCTGGGTTTGAATCCCACAGCTCCCACTTGCATAGTCTGTGACCCTGAGCAAGTCACTTAACTACCTTGTGCTCCCAGGTCACACCTGTAAACAAGTTTTCAGCTTAGTGTCTCTCCTGGTTGAAAAAAATAAATAAAATTTTTAAAATCATACAGAGTTCAGCTTAGTGATTACCCTCATTGTAAAGTAGTGTCAGTGGCTCAGTAGGTAGCACACTTGCCTCTGAGGCCAGGAGATCAGAGGGCTGTGGGTTCAATTCCCACATCTGGCACTTGGGTTAATATCCCAGTACTGACAATGTAGTGCAGCATGAGAGGGATGCTGCACTTCTGAGGTGCCGTCTTTCGGATGAGACGTTAAACCAAGGTCCCATCTGCCTGGATTGGTGGTAGTTCAGGTGAATGTTAAAGATCCCATGACACTTATCAAAAAGAGTAGGGGAATATTTTATTGAAAACTTAAAACAAAATACACAAAATCATATAACTTCATACAAAATCATAATGAAAGAAATCAAAAACAGAAATAAGTAATACAGCATACATGAACAACAAATAAAAGTAATCCGTACTGGAACATAACCCCCATCCCATCCCCACTAAAAGAGTAGGGGAATTTTTACTAGAAACTTCAAAAATCAAATAAATACACAAAATGTTAATTCACACAAAAGAATATACAAATCATAAGACAAATCAAATAAGTATTTCAGTCATACAATTATTAAAGTACTTCCGTAGAAAGCTGTAAAACTCAAATACATCCTAATACTGAAAAGATCCCACCCCACCCCTACTAAAAGAGAGGAAATTTTTATTATAAACTTCAAAAATCAAAAAAAAATATACAAAGCAGTGTGAACTCACACAAAAGGAAAATACAAATTGTAAAGAAATCAAATAAGCATTAAAGCCACATAATGTCTGAAAATAACTTAATAATAACCTAAAGCATATCCTAATACAGAAAAAGTCCCCCCATCCTCACTAAAAGAGTAGGGGAATATTTTATGGAAAAAAAATAAAATACAAAATCAACAAGAATGTATTACATCATACAAAATCATGAGAAATCAAAATAAAAGACCTATGGTTCTCTCCAAGCATGAGGAAAACAACCTAACAAAGAAACCTCACCCTGTATCTAACCAGGACATATTCCTCCACCATAATTTACACAAATCAGGTAAAACTTTATGCTGCTCCATAACCTGCCACTTCAATATTGCCTTCTGTAATAACAAAACTACTTGTTCTCCTGTCAAAACCACACCTAGCTAACCATAGCTGATAACTAATAAAACTCATTAATAGTCGGATAGTAATATCATCAAATTTGGCCCATGCTCCAGGGAGCACCCCATCAAGCCAAATCCGTGAAGGTTGATCCTGAAAGGGGTTTAAAGGCCATGACTTGTGAAATACTTCCCAAAACGTCATAGCAAATGGGCACTTGAATAGAAAATGAGAAAAAGTCTGTATGGATTCCATGCAAATATTCCCTCTAGAACATGTACGTTCATTAATGCCTTTATGCTTTAAATTGCCCTGAACCCCCAATTTTTGGTGGGTACATAACCAAATAAAGTCTCTCATAAAATATGGACATCTTTTGCTGGATAAAGAGGAGTTGATCAGAGACTGTTGGGTAACCGATAAAGTGACATACTAGGGGGAGACATAATAAAAGTTTCCCATTATCCAATTATACATGGCTTTTTTTGAAAGTACACAAAGAGAATTTTTCTGAAGTTTCCATGCTTTTATTTTACTTACTACACTCAAGAAGTGTCCTGGGAAATGAGCCACCCACGTCTGTCGAGGGAGAGGAATAGCCAGAACCCAATCATCAAAAAGGGGGTCCAATCACATCCTCTACCCATGGGATCCAATCCTTTGCAACATTTGTCAGTAATGGAACAAAATTGAAAAAAATAAAAGTTACATAAAAGAAAACTACTGGGTTTAACATACCCAAGCCCCCTCCTTTCTAGGTAAATAAGTCACCCCTCTCTTGACAGGATTCAACCTGCTACCCCATAAACATTGAAAAAACACTATAAACTGAGGCCTCCATATTTAACGATTGAGGAAAACAGTGGCTAAATACAAAAACTTGGACAATAAAAAAGTTTTAATTAAAAAGATATGCTTCCCCTTAGTCATCTGCCATTTATTCCAGCGGGCTACTTTTCCTGCAGCTGATATCAAAAGTTGTTCCCAGTTATACCGCTGAGGATCATCCCCACCAAAATAAACACCCAATATTTTTCTATAGGTCATATCTATAGGAATTCCCCAAACAAGGGAGACATCACTGGCATCATACCCTAAGGCAGGATCCCACTCTCCTGTGTATTGATTCTAGATCTGGAAAGATTAGTAAAGCCACATAAGAGGTCACGAGCGGCTACTGCAGAAGATTTTTCTGCCAAAAAAAGTTCCAGATCATCCGCAAATGCCAAAGCAACCACCTGCTTATCCTCTGATCCCACTGAAAGTCCAGTTATTGCTTCTGTCCTATATAATGCATGCAATAAAGGATCAATAGATAGGACATACAACAAGGGGCTGAAAGGACATTGTTGCCTTACCCCCCTGTGAACAGAAACTGCATTACCTACCCAATCATTAACGCTAGGAATAAGACGTATTCCTGTATAACAAATCTGTAACCACCTGATAAAAGGAGATGGAAATCCAAAGGACCATAATGTTTCCCACAAATAGTTATATTCAACCTGATCAAAAGCTTGAGATTGATCTAAACATACCAAATGACCAAATAATTCCTGGTTGTCTCCCTTATGTAAAATTTCCCAAATCAAAATTAAAGCATCCTGAATCTGTTTTCCTGGGATGCTACTATATTGGGATGGATGCACTACCAGATCTATGACACTAGCCAATCTATTACTAAGGACTTTCATAAGAAGTTTATAATTGGTATTCAGAAGCGAAATCGGCCTCCATTGCCTTATATCTCCCCGATTCCCTCCCTTAAAAATCAAGAGCAAAATGCCTTTCAACATACTTTTAGGGAGTTGCTGTTGGGATAAGCCATCATTTAAACACATACAAAACTCAGGTCCTAAAACATCCCAAATACTTTTATAAATTTCATGTGGGAGGCCATCAGATCCAAGTGTAATACTTGGTTTAAGTGACCAAATTACATTTTTTAGTTCAGTTTGTTAGATAGGTTCAGTCAAAAGATTCCGAACATCCTTAGGTAGCTGGGGTAAATTAAGTTCACCCAACCACTGTCTCATTTTCTCTACCGATAAATTCTGGCTATCAAAAACCTGAGAGAAATTAGTAGTAATTTCATGTGAAATATCTGCTTTTGTATGCACAGTATTACCAGAAGAGGTATTCAAATACTCAGATTATGGCAATCATGAAAAAGTTGCATAGAGTCAAATGGCAGTGTGTCTTTCCTCTTACCATTCTTGCCATACTTCTGCTGATATTCTAAAGATTTAAGGGCTTCAAGCTGTTTCTTTGCCAGTAAAGTTTTTAGATATTTAATCTTCTGCAAGTCCTCCGCTCCTAAATTAGGGTGGAAAGACGTCCAGAAGGCAATATTTTTCCTCAAAGAGGTTATTTCATCATATTTAAATTTCCCATTAATATGTCCTATTGTACAAAAAAAGGAATGTATCTCCACTTTTGTGTCTTCCCACCAAGCAGTATTATCATCATATAAGAAAAACACAGATTTTCTTGCTTGCAATACTGCTAAAAATCCTTCACATACTACTGGAATAGACAACAATGAAGTATTCAATTTCCAGGTCCCTGGCCCCCCTTCTTACCTCAGGGACATCCCTAAGGACTAATGTTAATAGCTTATGATCAGAAGTAGCTACATCTTGAAGGAGAGTCATTTCAACTTTTATAAAACTAGATAAAAAAATAATTATAGAGGCCCGTGGACCACAAAAATGTGTGCTGCGCTCTGTTATTGGGAGAGAACCAAAGGCATCTATCAAGCCCGCATCGCTAATCAGGTGAGTCAGGCACTGAGCATCACAGTATATTTTTTTTATTTGGGACAGGATTAGAACACTGGGCCAAATTAACATTAAAGTCCCCTCCTAAAACCATCATATGGGATGTCTGCAATAAAGGAGAAAGAGAGCAAAAGAGCAGTACTCTCTCATACTTTGCTTGAGGTGCATAAATATTTATAAGTCTAATCAATTGGTGTGCCCATAGTATATCCAGTATCAAGGCTCTGCCTGGCTGCACCTCTAAATGATGCACAACCTTAACCTTAAAAGAAAAAAACATATCCCAATCCCTGAACACTGATTCTCCCCCTGGGACCAAATACTATCCCCCCAAAGCCATGCATCTGAAGCTGCAGACCTCTCAGCTGCTGAGTGTAACCGGACATCCTGAAAAAAAATACAAACCAGGTTAGCATGCAAAAAATAAGAGAAAGTACTTTGTCTTTTATTCCGAGATTGAATGCTGTTAACATTCAAAGAAGCCACTCGAAAGGAAAAGAGATCCATAGATTTAAACAGGCAGGGCTCTTCATTTTACTTTACTCGAGGCTCTTGTTACTCTTCCACTTTTTGGGTCCTGAGTCAAATGATCATAAGGATCCAGGCAATCACCCTGAGAGTTTGCCACCATTACTCCTGCAACAGATAAAGTCACAGGGTCTAGGTCCTGAGAAATGTCAGACAAAACAGTGAATTTATTAGTATCTTCCACAGGGGTCACCAGTTCAGGTTTCCTCTGTTTGCCTTTCAGTTTAGCAGATTTTCTTTCTTACCCTGTACCAAAACAAAGCCTGAACCACTGGCAGTGGATTCGGGGGGAGGGTTTTTGAAAGGCAGGATATTAGGAAGATCAGTAGGATTACCTTCATGTAAAAGGGGACTAATGTCAGGTAATTGGGGTTCCTGGCCTTCCTCCTCAGTCAAGGGGCCTGATACAGGACTGTTCCCACTAGTGGAGGATGTGCGGGTCACCACAGGGCCTGGGCCTTGCTTTACTGTCAGATGGATATAATGATCCTGGACTCCAAAATCAGCGTCCTCTGTATTTTGTGCAGCAGAGGGGCAATCATCAAAGATATGACCTAGTTCATCACAAAAGTTGCACTTAGGTTGTTTAAAGCAGTGGGCACTAGGATGACCCATATCCCCACAATAAGAGAACTTCAGAATGTCACAAGAGGTGCTTATATGTCTAGATGAGCCACATTTAAAAACACACCCGTGGCTGTCCATGGTAAAATAGAAAACCTTTATCTCGCCCAATAAAAAAGCACTTAGCCAAATGTATCAAGTCCTGCTCATTATGGTGCAACTTTATATGGAATTTCCACCCTCTATTCCAAAACCCTTCAGTATCCAGAATGGGCATGGGATTACCCAGGACATCGCATCTCTTTCCCAACCAGTTCACAATGTCCATTATATTAACCCCCTCATTTCTAAATAAAATAGTAATTACCCAAAAAGGTTGCTTAGTAAGGGGGAAAACTATAAAGTCCGACCACAGAGGACTGGTTTTTAGATCCATGTATCTACACCAAAAAGTTTCCAGCAATGCAGGAGTGCAGAAGCTGATATCAAAGGTGAACTCCCCCTGTACATGTATGAGGCGTAGACCTCTGAGGGGAGAACACCATGCTTCGTTCAATGAGGACTTTGCCCACAAAAAATCTGTCAGGGGGGGTTTCGCGAGGGTCTACATAATGTAGACGAATTGCATTTCTTCATTTCGCTAGCTCCACTGGTTTGTGGAAATGACTAGCATAGGAGAGTTTAACAGGATCCCCAGGATGGAGGGCAAGTGTGGGATCAGAACCAATAAGTACAACTGGGGTTTCCTCAGGGCCTGGCACTTCAATATCTAAGTGACAAGCAGAAATAATGTCAGATTGGGCAGTAGATACAGGGGAATTAACAGCACAAGAATCAGAATCAGCACTTATCTGCTCCTGTATTTGAGAGGCAGGTCCAGTACTGGGCTTCCAATGCCCATCAGAAAGAGGAATCCAACCTGCTGCAAGCAGGGCCTTATTGGGAGACCAAGAATCCACCTCTCCCATACTCCAATCCCACTGCGGTGATGAAGGAACTGGCTCAGGGTTTTTTTGGAAGCATCCTCCACTGTTAGCAGCTTTGCAACTCCCCCTGAGACTTCTGCACCCGGAGATAGGTCTAAGCGCTTCCGCTTCCGATCCTCTGCTTGACGCAGTCGCTCAGACATCAATTGCTTGCTTACATGGAGCAACTCAGCAGCTAAACTCTGCTGTTTCTGTTCAAGACTCAACTGATTCTCTGGACTTTCCGTAAAGGGACCACCGCTGTGGACGTTCTGCTGGCATTACAGCCGTCCCTTTAGCGGTTCCATTCTCTTGAAAACTCATAATGTCTTGTAAATTCTCCTGGGCTAACGCAGCCCCATCCATCCATTCTTCACCAGTCCTGGCAACAAAGTGAGATGTCTTGCCATCCAGTGGGCCCCCTACTGGCCAAACAGTAGGGGAATTTCCCCAGTGTCCTAGCCAAATTCCCCTCATTCACTAAATATACCACCAACAGCTTAATCTGGTTCAAGGTCAGTTGGCATTCATCTGTATCCCCCTCTCCTGGGTCATGCCTGAAAATAGGCAGGATTTGTCCAGTGCACTTACCTGGTCAACAAAAACTAAATAAAATAAATAAAAGTTTGTTTTTTTTTGTCCTGAACAACTTTGCTGCTGGTCATTTTTGTGTGACTTGTAAGGTTTCCAAGATATTTAGGTTTGTTTGGCATGTGTGTGCTAAACCTTTGGTCTCAGCTACATCACTGTCACATGAGACAGGATGCATTGTAGGCACAAGAAAAGCAATAAACTTAGCTTAGATGGAGATCCCCAGGTGTCGTAAAACTACCATAAATCTAGCAGGCTAATTTAGAAAAAATTCCTAATAGCAGACAGGGGGAAGGGTACACTGGGACTTCACACATAAATCAAAACACTCTGCACAACATATGTTTTTGCAAATTCTTGGTGAACTACTCCTTTAACTCATCCAGACTGTAGCTCTTTCTGGGGCTTCAGGACTGTAACACCTTTTGCACCTCTTGAGTGGGACACTGGTGAGAAGCTAATGGAGTGGTATTATTCAGAGGGGCAGGGAGAACACAGGAAGTAAGGTCCTGCAAATCATGATGTATGATACTGGATCTTGTGCAGTTTGCAAAATACTTTTATTTATTAATAATTTTTTTTTATTTTGAAATCTTGGATAGCACCAGTGAGCGGATGCTCGTTAATTGGTTCCATGTCAGTTAACAAGTACAGAGTGATACATAAACATTCAAATACAGAGTGGTTCAGTAGCAAATATACAAACACATGTCACAGTACAACAATACAGATAAAGTTCATGGTTACACTATACTGAGGCATTGTACAATGTTGCCCGCATTAAGGAGAAACAAACATCAGTAGAGCAGACAGAGGGAGATGAAGGGGGAGAGGATGGAGCGGTTATGGTAAGAGGAAGGGGTGGGTAGATGTAGGAGGTGGAGGGGTAGGGGTAGGGAAGAGAGGTGGGTGGGCATGGCAGCACCATGGGAAAGGACAGTGGGTCAATGAAGTGTAAGGTTGCTGCTACCCAGTGGAACAGTGACAGGGTTAAGAAGTGCTAGAGAGTAAGTGCAGTCTACGGCAATGAGATTACTGACTTGAGGTGGGATTTAGTGGGGGCAAGAACAGGTACCCTTGGTGAGAAGCTGTTGGCACAGTTTGTGTTTAAAATAGCCAATTGTTGCTGCATCACAGATGTCCTGAGGTAGCACATTTGTCTAGATGGGAGCCCAGTATGAGAAACCCCACTGAATCAAGGTAGTGCAGCACCTTGGCACATGGAATATCTGAGATTCAGTGCTTCTGGTTTGCTTTGTGCTCTGGGAAGGGGTCAGTAAGTTTCATACTCCTGGTGGTAGAAGGTTTAAGGAGGCTTTTTTTGCAAGGAGGCAGGTTTGGTACCTGATTCTTCCACTGAGCTGAAGCCATCTAGCCATGGTATAGAGATCACAGGTGTGCGTGAGTCTAGCAGCACCTATTTGGAGATGGCAGGCTTTATTCATTGCAGCTGAGATGCAGTGGAGGGCTGTGTCTGTTGCAGATCCATAGATCACCCGCCCATAATCGATGAGTGAGACGATTGAGCTATTGATGGCAGTGCTCAGGGCTTCGTGTGTGAGACTGTACCTGTGCCGATACGGGATCTCAATTCTGGGATTGATGGAATTTCTTGTTAAATAAAGATGCTACTTTTAGGGAATTCTGACGAGCATGATGCTGCACCTACAGGTAGATGATGCATAGTTAGCTTGGTGGCAAAAGAGGTTGTGCAACACATTCCAGAATTTTGCAGGGTTAGGATTTTAGCCTCGAAATGAGACTTGAAATGCATAGCTTTCACTTGTTTTTCAGCATTAGTGCCTGTCTCTAATCTGTTTGTATTATAGTAAAGGCACATGATCAGGACAGTCTTTGTGCAAGCACCACAGAAAAAGGGCCAACAGGTTTAAAGTGACCCAGAGAAGATTTGGCCCATTTACTTTATTTTCCTTATTGGGGCATGCGTGTTCCACACAGCCTTGTAAGAGGAGTACAAGTACTGTACATCAGGACAATACTGATTAGTGGCCAGGGTTAGACTGGGCAAGCCAGATAGCCAGAAATTTCTGGGTGCCCCTCCCAGTGCATTTTGCACAGAATAATGGCCGAGGGGGCCAGCAGTATTTAAAGGGGGGCTGGGCCCCTTTGTCTTGCTGGTAGAAGCCAAGACTGAGTCATGCAGAAGCACACAAAAGGCTATTCACATTACTGATCACACAGTACAAAAAGCAAATATTTCTCACCTCGGGGGACAGAACTGACAGAAGTCAAGATGTAGGATGCTGTGGGCAGAGGCAGGTCAGTCATCTCTGTGCAGGCAGCATCAGCATAGTTTGGGGGCTGGGTCACTTTGTGTTCTTCTAAGCCTGGAGCTCCATGTACATCCAGGAAGGTGGGTATGTATAGCAGTGGGAAAAAGATCAAAGAAACACTTGCCAAACAAGTTTTACAACAGTAATGTAGCCACTCTATACCATTCTTACCTCAGACAATGGGATGGGGGTGGCACTAGTAAGAGTGGGAGGGTGGAACTTTGGGTGTATGAGTGATGATCATTGGCCAGTTGCCTGTTGTCACTAGTAAGCTGATGTCATTCAGGCTGCACCATAGCATGCACTTCAAAAAGCTGGGCTCCTGCATGAGGCAGTCTCTTTGATACTTGTGATGTGGTGTCTGTGAACTGTCCTTCTCCTGTGACCTGCTAGTGCTTGCCCACACCATAGAGAACGAAAAAGAAGCTGAGGGTAAGATAAGATGAGCGGAAAGTAAGAGATACTTCTATCACATCTCCACCTCAGTGAAAACTTCACAATCAGAACACAGAACATTAAAGGAGAAGTCCACCCAGAATGTGCAAAAACATGTTATGTAGAGTGTTTTGATATGTATGTTAAGTCCTAGTGTTTCCTTTCTTCTGTCTGCTATTAGGAGTTTTTCCTAAATTAGCCTGCTAGCTGTATGGTAGTTTTATGACCCTTGGGGATCTCCATCACAAATAGGTTTATTGGCTTTCTTTCTCCTACGATGCACCCTGGCTCATGTGACAGTGATGTAGCTATGCCTTTAGATTTAGCAGGGTCTGTCACAGCTCAGTCACAAACATAATACTTCTTTCAGAGAAGTCACACTGCTAGATTTTGGATGAGTGTAAGTGTTATTATTTTTTGATTTTAGTACCTTGTCCTGCTATGTTATAACCTATAAGGCGATGTTCAATTTTTGCTACTTAGTACTGGTGCAAAAACTGAAAGTGACTGAGAGGAATAAACAGTGACATGATTCACACACACACACACACACCCACACACACACACCCACACACACACACACACAGAGCAGGACAAGGTACTGATATCAAACAATAATAATGATTACACTCACCCAAAATCTAGCAGTACGTCTTCTCTGGAAGAAGTATTTTCTCTGTGGCTGAGCTGTGACAGACCCTGTAACAAGACACTGGCTTCCTGCAGGGGCAATTAGACATCACACCAAAGGGCACTCTGGGTAGACTATCTGGGAGAAGAGGCCATAAAAACCAGAATGACAACCTCCAAGGGCAATAAAACAGGGAAAGTTAGAAAACACATCTCTCACAGCCAGAGGAAAAGAAAACACTGGGAACGGGTTAGAACACAGAAAATAAGACTACTACATATCTTTTTTCTGAATTTAACATGCAGTTTTCCTTTAAGTAACAAAAGATTAGTGACTAAGTGAGAAGGGGCCCAGCTACCGCATACATGTTTGTTTTTTAACTGCGGCCCCAGAGACTTTGGATCGGGGGTCTTAATGTGCACCATTGCCTGAGCCTGATAGAAAGAATCATCACATCTTATCATGATGTAGTGGCAGTGAACAGTAAAAACAAACAAAACTTCCAAGACTGCACTGGCTTTGCTTTCTGTGATTAACTGCAGGGCGGGGGGTTTAACATTATCTGTACATGATGGTTTGCAGCAACAGCTAAAAAGTCAGCTATAAGTATTATTGGTGTTAGCACTCCTAATCTCTGACCTCTGCTTCAAAGTAATTTCTTGTTCTATTTAGTGCAATTAAGGTCACAATTAATAAAGCCACAAACTGCACACTGTCCACTCCACCCCCCCCCCACATATTTTTTCTCACAGACAGATTTAAGTTAGCTGGACTTTGTTGCTAGTCTAGTTGCCACTTGGAAGAAGTAATATTGTGACTCCATCATTTCCTCTGAGTGAAAAAAAAAGCATTGAAAGTTCAAAGCTGCATGCGGGACTTTGTTTCACTTTTGTTTATTAACTTATTTATTTTTTTACTGTTCACCATGTCTGGCACTCACTACTCAATTACAAAATTATTTTTCAAGGCTTGGGTGAGTTGGCAACTGTAGTTTTCATCATAGAGGTCTGGTACATTCCTTGCTTATGTGCTTCTTGGCTGTTTGGAATAAACACTGTAGGTTACTTGCTGCTTTTTCATTGAGAGAGAGAGAGAGCAGAGAGACTGAGGAGGGAATAGAGAGATCAAAGGGAGATCAAAGGGGGAGAGAGAAACCAAAGTGGGGAGAGACCAAAGAGGGAAGAGAGAGAAAGACAGACTAAAGAGGGGGGAGAAAGAGACCAAAGAGGGCAAGAAAGAGACTGAAGGGGGAAACAGAGACCAAGGGAGGGTGACATAGACAGAAGGGGGAGACAAAGAGAGACAGAAGGGGAAGAGAGATGGAAGGGAGAGATAAAGGAAGGAAGGTGAGGGGCAGAGAGAGAGAGAGAGAGAGAGAGACAGAGACCAAAAGAGGAGAAAGACACTGAAGAGATAAAGAGAGAGACCATGGGGAGGAGAGAGAGAGAGAGAGAGACAAGAGAAGAAAGAAGAGGAAGAGAAAGACAGAGAAAGAGAGATGGAAGGGGAGACAGAGAGAGAGAGACAGAAGAGGGAGAGAGAAAGAGAGATGGAAGGGGTGAGAGACAGAGACCAAAGGAGGGAGAAAGAGACTGAAGAGGATAAGAGAGAGAGACCATGGGGAGGAGAGGCAGGGAGAGAGAGACAGACAGACAGAAGGAGAGAGACAGACAGAAGGAGAGAGAGAGAGACAAAGAGAGAAAGAAAAGAGAGAAAGAGAGATCGAAGGGAGACAGAGAGAGAGAGAGAGAAGAGGAAGAGAGATGGAAGGTGGAGAGAGAGAGAGAGAGACAGAGGGAGAGAGACTGAAAGAGAGATGAAAGGGAAAGAAGAGAAAGAGATAGAAGGGGGAGAGAGAGACGGAAGGGGAGAGAGAGATGAAAAGTGGGAGACAGAGAGATGGAAGGAGGAGAGAGAGGGAGATGGAAGGGGAGAGGAAGAGAGATGGAAGGGGAAGATCAATCAATCAGTCAAGTCTTTTTTTAACCAGGCAGTCATCATTGAGCAAGCTCATTTGCAAGATGGACCTGGGTGGAGCATAGACAAATGTTTATACAAGGCAACACAGATATTTACAATCAGGTAAAAAAGAAAGAACAAAAGTTACAATTATAAAATAAAATAACACAGTAGTTCGTATAGGCATGGAATAATACAGATAATGTACAGGGTGCAAAAGCATCTATATACACAATAGTATCTACAATCAGCTATGGGGCAGGGTTACATAAAACAGTTGGAAGAATACATAAGGCAGTAGAGGTGTTAGCAGAGGGAGGGGAGGGTGGAGAAAGGCTTGGAGGGTGTAGGGTGCAGCACAGAATAGAGGAAGGTGGGAATATTGGGATGGGGAAGGGAAAAGAGCAGGGAGCACTGGGGATGCTGGCTACAAGAGAGAGGGCAGTGATGTTGTCTCGACTATAGGGTAATGAGGCTCATACCCTATGTAGGGAGGCTAGTAAGAGGTATTGATATAGAGTCGATAGGTAAGGGGGGATCTGGAAGATAAGACATCTAGGCTTAATAGGGAGGCAAGTAAGGTGTCTTTGCTTTATGGTGGGTCTGGGTGGAGATGGTTGCCAGTGTGGGAAAAGATAGCCAACTCAGTTAAGAAGGGGATAAAACCTTTTATAGGTACATCAGGAGCCGAAGGAAGACCAAGGGAGGGATACTGAGGCTTAATAAAGGGGGGAGGGTGGGCAGAGGGAGACTGTGAAAAGGCAGAGATACTAAACAAATATTTTTGCTCAGTATTTACAAAGGAAGAGGGAAGGTACATAAAACAAACAGTAGTAACACTCTGGATACAGAAGTTGATACCGCCCATTTACAGAAGAAAGGGTTCTGAAAGAACTCTTAAAACTGAAGGTGGACAAAGCAATGGGGCCTGATGGGATTCATCGGAATTCTAAAAGAACTAAGGGTAGAACTAGTGACACCACTGACTACCCTTTTAACAAATCATGGGAGGATGGGGTGGTACCCGAGGACTGGAGGAGGGCAGATGTGATTCCCTTCACAAAGAGTGGGAGCAAGGCAGAAGCAGGAAACTATAGACCTGTTAGTTTAACCTCAGTGATAGGGAAAATGATGGAATCACTTCTAAAGGAAAAAATTGTTGAGTATCTAGAGGCCAGAGGGCACAGGACCCTAGGGCAGCATGGATTCACAGCAGGAAGGTCATGCCAGACAGAATCTGATAGATTTCTTTGACTGGGTGACCAAAGTAGTAGATCAGGAGGGGCTGTGGACATGGCCTACCTAGACTTTAGCAAGGCATTTGACACAGTCCCACACAAAAGATTAATATACAAGTTAGCCAGCCTGGGAGTGGGTCCCAAGATGACAGCCTGGGTAAAGAATTGGCTGGAGAATAGGGCACAAAGAGTAATAGTAAATGGAGTCCACTCAGAAGAAAGGAGGGTTACTAGTGGGGTACCGCAGGGTTCAGTATTAGGACCAGTCCTCTTCAATGTCTTTATAAACGACATTGCAGAAGGACTGGAAGGAAAAGTATGTCTCTTTGCAGATGACACTAAGATCTGCAACAGAGTTGATGCACAGGGTGTGGTGGAAAGGATGAGAAGGGACTTGGCAAGGTTAGAGGAATGGTCAAATGTATGGCAGCTTAGATTCAATGCTAAGAAGTGCAAGGTAATGCACCTGGGAAACAAAAACCCAGGGGAAGAGTACACAATGGGGGTGAGATACTAACAACAACAAAAATGGAAAGGGACCTGGGGGTAGTCATATCAGATGACCTAAAGGTGGGCAAGCAATGTGAGAGGGCAGCAAGGAGGGCTGGGGGGATACTGGGATGCATAGGGAGAGGCATCACCAGTAGAAAATAGGAAGTTATTATCCCTCTGTACAGACAGCTGGTGAGACCCCATCTGGAGTACTGTGTGCAGTTCTGGAGACCCAATCTCCACAAAGACATAGACAGGATGGAAGCTGTCCAGAGGAGGCAACTAAAATGGTGCAGGGTCTGCACCGGAAGACATATGAAGAGAGACTTAAGGAGCTTAATATGTATAGCCTCAAGGAAAGGAGGGAGAGGGGGGACATGATAGAAACTTTCAAGTACCTCAAGGGAATCAACAAAGTCCAAGAGGGTAGCATCTTTCAAAAAAAGAGGTGTGCAAGAACAAGAGGGCACAATTTGAAGATAGAGGGCGGCTCAGAGGTAATTTAAGGAAGTATTTTTTCACAGAGAGGGTTGTGGATGCATGGAACGGCCTTCCGGAGGAGGTTGTGGAGTCAAAATCAGTGGTGGAATTCAAGCATGCATGGGATAGTCATAAGGCAATTCTGGGGGGTGGGGGTAGGAAGAAGTAGGCTGCTGGTTAACTAGGATCTGCAGCTTATCCAGTAGGTAGGGAAATGGGCAGGCTGGGTGGGCCAAGCGGTCCTTATCTGCCTTCAAATTCTATGTTTCTATGTTTCTATGTTTCTATGGGCACTGGTACTGGACCTGAATGTGGGAAGCAGTTACACGCTTCTTTGAATGTGCAGAAATATAGTGTCTTGAAAGCATTCAGACAAACAAAAGTGCTTAATCTGAGAGTTTTTTATGGATTGTTCCATAGGGTAGGCAACACGAAGCTTATAGCTGCCCTGCCAAATTGAAACTTTGCCTTGGGCACTTTGAGTGTTATAAATGAGTAGCTTCTTAGCGTGTATTTCCCAACTACACTTAGAGGTAGGCAGCAGGAGATATAGTGAGGCAGTTTATTAGAGATAGCTCTATAGGTCCTGAGTGTGGCATTTCTGTGACACTTGAGCTTGAGGGAGGTCCACCCCACAGCCACAGATAGGGCGCAGTGATGTGTGGCAAAGAGAAGTCTCATAATGAACCTCAGGGCTCGATGGTAAAGTGTGTCTAATTTTGCCATGTAAGAGTAGGGGAACGGCCTGTAAAGGCAATCCATGTAGTCAACCAGAGATAGAAAGGTTAATTGGACCGACCATAGCTTGGCATCTCTGGTGAGAAATCGTTAATTCTAAAGAAAAGACCTAACCTTTGACAGAGTCATTTTAGCAAATTCCTGATGTGTTCGATGAAAGAGAATCTCTGGTCTATCCATATTCCCAAATACTTGAATTCTGTAACAAATTCTAGTTTTTCTCCTAGAATTGTGGTAATATGGGGAACTGACCCACTAGACACAGGGTTTGCTGTATGGATGAATGGAGAGAAGAGCATTGCTTTTGATTTTTTGGCATTGAGGAGTACCTTTTTTGAAGAAGATGGCTTTGCAAAAGGTTGAATTCAGACGAGATGGTTGCAGGCAGCTTTGGGCATTGGGCAACTCACGTAGAGGACTGTATCATCTGCGAACAGATAAATGCTCACATTTTTAATGTAGATTGCAAATAGTAGGGGACCTAATATAGATCACTGGGGTACCCCTCTTTGGAGGGTTTTAAGAGGAGACGGACCTCCTTCAGCTTTAACTTGCTAAAGGCACCCTGTAAGATAGTCTGTGAACCAATGCAGAGAGGAGGGGTCCACACCTATGTTTCGTAGGGAAGAGAGGAGCAGGCTATGGTCATCTGTGTCGAAAGCCTTACTTAGATCTAAGAAAAAAGCACAAATAAAGTTTCTGTACTCAAGATCACGCTGCCAGTCATTGGTTACATTAGCGAGGGCCATGGTAGTGCTATGATTAGCTCTGAAACCGGACTGCATAGGATTTAGCAGTTTTGTTGATTCAAGGTAGGATCTCAGCTGTGCATTTAACATTTTTTCTCAGAAGTTTGGACAGTACTGGGAGGAGAGAAATTGGCCTATAGTTGTTGGGATCACAGGGGTTGCCCGATTTGCACAGAGAGATGACATGTGCTGTCTTCCATACAGGTGGTGGGATGCCCTGGGACAGAGATAAATTAAATAGGTGGGTAATAGGTACTGCTAGGACATGGTAGGCAATCTTTAGGAAGTAAGGGTCTAGGGTGTCTGCCCCAGCACTTTTTCTAATGTCCAGCTGTAGCTAGAGGTCCTCAACCTCTTTCAATGAGGCAGGTTGAAGCGTAAATAGCGAGGAGGTGGACGATGATTCAGGGGGTGGTTGGCAATCTGGGAGCAAAGTATGTTCACTGGGGAGTTATCAAATGCCAGGCCTGTGGTAGCAAAGTGGTTATTGAATAAATCAAGTATAACCTTCTTTTCAGTGATAGTTGAGTTGCCAGCGATAATCTTGGTCGGGAGGGAGTTTCCTGGGGAGTGTCCCAGTGGGTCATTAATAGTGTTCCAGAATGTAATTGGGTTCTTGGCAGCAGAGTCGAGTTCAGAGCTGAAAAAAGTAGCCTTTGCTTCTCTGATTGCTTTAGTGCACAAGTTTCATACCCTCCTGAACTGATTCCAGTTCTTAGGAGTGTTCAGCCTGCGCACTTTTTTCCAAAGCTTATCCCTTTCTAAGAGCAGAGACTTGATTTCAGGGGAGAACCATTTACAGGTTTTGTTCCGAGCCCGAACTTTAACCAAGGGAGCATACTTATTAAGGGTCCCCGATAGGATATCATGGAAGAGATTGTAAGCTGATGTAACCGTTTTGGCCAGGTAGAACTCCTGCCAGTGTGGAGAGTGTTTAAGATCATTAGTATAGGCAAATTCATTGAAGTTGCATCTGGATCTCTTCATAAAAGACTTAGTCGTGGGTGGCGAGATATTGGTTGCTCTTACCCCCGCGATAAAGCAATGGTCACTGACGTCTGAGAAGAAGGCATCCATGTGGGAAAAAAGATGAGGCTTGCTTCCCAAGAGCACATCCAATAGGGTACTTTTACTAGGGTTCTTTACGTTCGGGCACTTTGGTTCAGCAATAAGTTGAGTCAGCCCATGGGCATCACAGTAAGTTGCAAGCGGGGCTGATGCATTAGAGAGCCAGTCAAGGTTGAAGTCTCATAGGATAATAATTTCTGGCAGTCCCTGTCCCAGCTTGTCACTTAGATAAGTCACAAGCTCCAAGCCAGCGGACGGAGGCCTACAGCATCCTATTATACAAAGCACACTAGTCTGTGTAATCTTCACTTTGAGTATTAGACATTCAAATTCACTGGTGACAGATGATGAGGCTATGCAGGAAGCTACAAATTTGTCCTTAACATAGATAGCCACCCCCCCTCTAGATTGCCTGTCATCTCTGAACAAGGCATAGTTGGGGATGTTTGTCTAACTTGTAAGACCGTGCCTTGCCCCCTATCAGGGGTGCCACGTCTAAGCCAGGATTCAGAGATCACTAGTACATCAGGAGAGGTGTGATTTACCCATGCTTGGATCAAGGTGATCTTTTTTAGGACATTGCATACGTTAATATGCAGGAAGCTCATTCCTTTTAGATTTGCTAGTTCAGCTGGTGATGCAATGGCTTCTGGAGGGCCAGGGTTAAGTTCTGCGTTGCCTGAGCATAGTAGAAGGATAAGTAGTATTTTCCGAAGTGTGCCAAGTGTAAGTTTAGAGTTCCTGCTTTTTTCCCATCTAGTAGATTTGTTGCCTTTAGGGTATGGAACATTACTATCATATGTAAGGTGGCCTGCAGTTGTGAGAACTAATGCCCCAACTGCGAAATGCGGGGAGGAGACAGTAGTCTGCATGGTGGGGGACGGGTCTTGTGGTGGAGGCATGGTACATGTACTGCTAAAATGTGTAGGCCAGAAACAGGGTTGAAGGTATGGATGCTTGAAATCACAGAGGCAAATAAGAGATAGGTTGTCAGATGCCATATAGCACAAGGTAAGGTTGTAATCCGTGCATGGCAGCAGCTCAGGTGGCAAGTACAGGCCAGCCAGTACCTCCAGGAGAAGGGGCAACGATAGGAGCCATATAGATCCCCACATGATGGAACCTTGCAGTAACGTGGATCCACTAAATTATCCCAGCACCCAGTAAAGGATGCTAAATTATTATAGCTTATCAGTAACATAAAAGCAACTTAGTCTACAGGTCCAGTCAGAGTGATTCTTTGAGCATTGTAAAGTTATTTACTGAGGGAGATAGACCCTACTTGCTTGTGCAAGGCACGGTCTTACAAGTTAGACCCCCAAGGCTGGGCAGACAAGAAAGAGGCAACGAGCTGGATCTCAATTGGAGGGGTGCTGCATCAAGGGGCGTGGAATAAAATTAGGTGGGAAGCTAGTGTATTTAATAAGAAGGAGTGGAGGTGGGGGGGTGAAAGGTTGCAGCAGTTGCCGTACCTTTGTGGGCAGAGAGTCTGAATCTGTGGTCTTGAGTGTCGGCTTTGGAGGCTCCGACCGCCCGGTAGCCAGGAGTCCCGTAGCTTTGGAGCTGGGAGCCTGGACAGATGTTCCTCATCTTCATGGGCCGAGAGTCCGAATCTGCATTCTCGAGTGTCGGCTTTGGAGGTGCTGACCGCCCAATCGCCAGGAGTCCTGTGGCTTTGCAGCTGGGAGCCTTGAAAGGTGTTCCTCAGCTTTGTGGGCCAAGAGCCCAAATCTGCAGTCTCGAGCGTCGGCTTTGCAGGTGTCGACCACCAGTAGCCGGCAGTCCCATGGCTTTGGAGCTGGGAGCCTGGACAGCTGTTCCTCAGCTGGGGAAGAGAAGGAGAGTGAGGATTAATAACAGGAGCTTGAACAATAATAATAATAAATGTTATTTCTCATGAGCGCCTTTCAACCATCTAGGCGCTTTACAAAAAAATAAAAGATCATGATAAAACTATGAACAGACAGTAAAATAGTCAAAGGATCTAAAATTTAGTCTGTGCCACTGAAGGCATGGCACCATAAATAGGTTTTTAGCACCTGTTTAACCCCGCCCCCACAGTCGTGCACTCCGAAGCTATGAGGGCAGAGAATTCAGAGAGTCGAAACTGTGTGCATAAATGACTGGCCCCTAGAAGATTTCAAAAGACAATTTTGAATCTCCTCTAGCAACCCCTCGTCAGCCGAACGTAACTGTTGCACTGGGCAGTAAGGCACAAGGAGCTCTTTTAAGTAGTCAGGGCCCAGTCCATGTAGGGCTTTATAAGTCAGTAAACCGACTTTAAAGGTGATCCACCACCTAATCGGCAGCCAGTGCAGATCGCGCAGCACAGGTGTAATATGAGAGGATCAGGAGGTTCCCGTCAATAATCATGCTGCCACACTCTGCACAAGCTGCTGGTGGCAGATGGCAACCCCAGACAGCCCTAAGTACAGGGAATTACAATAATCTAGGCACGAGGTCACAAAAGCATGGACCAAAGTAAGCAGGTCCCCGGACAGAACCAGGTGCTTAATCCTGGAGATATTCCTAAAACGGTAAAAGGAAGTCTTGATGATGGCCGACACCTGAGTTTGTAAAGTCAACCCCTCAACAAGCATTACCCCCAGGTTTTACACCCATTCAGGGGACAGACAGAGCAGCAGGGAGTCCAAATTTGTAATACAAAGAAATGTGTATTACCTTGGCGCTCAAACGTCTGGGGCCAATGCACGTAGGCAGAAGATGGCTGAATGCACAGATTTCCTCCCCAAAAACAAAAATCTAACCCTCACAGTTACAGTTTTAAATACTGGCAATAATTTCAACTCTTTTTCCCAGTAACAAACACTTTTAAAAGGTCTAAATTCAGTAAGGAGAAGACGTTTTTTGCCAGGGACCAATCAGACCGTAGCCTGAAAGGGCGCTCGCGATCCGATTGGTTGCAGCAGTTGCTGTACCTTTGTGTGCCGAGAGTCCGAATCTGTGGTCTCGAGCATCAACTTTGGAGGCACCAACCGCCCAGTAGCTGGGAGTCCTGCGGCTTTGGAGCTGGGAGCCTGGACAGGTGTTCCTCAGCTTTGTGGGCTGAGGAGTCCGAATCTGCAGTCTCGAACGTCAACATTGGAGGCGCAAACCACCCGGTAGCTGGGAGTCCTGCAGCTTTGGAGCTGGGAGCCTGGACAGGTGTTCCTCATCTTTGTGGGCCGAGAGTCTGAATCTGTGGTCTCGAGTGTTGGCTTTGGAGGCGCAGACCACCTGGTAGCTGGGAGTCCCACAGCTTTGGAGCTGGGAGCCTGGACAGGTGTTCCTCAGCTTTGTGGGCCAAGAGTCCGAATCTGCGGTCTTGAGCATTGGCTTTGGAGACACCGACCACCCGGTATCTGGGAGTCCCACAGTTTTGGAGCTGGGAGCCTGGACAGGTGTTCCTCGGCAGAAAGAGGCAGAGGAAGAGGAAGAGAGGCAGAAGGGGGGGGGAGGGAGAGACACAGACTGTGTCCCTGACTTGAATATGTCTGATTACTTGGAACTTCCTTTGCAAGCTGTTTTTGGGCCTGTTGTTTCTTGCTGTACATCTGTGGTTGAGCTTAGAGGTTAATATGTTGGCAACTAACTTTATTCACAAGGTGTCCTCTGGGTAGTTTCTCCCAGAGGTCATATGGCTATCAAGATAGGCTGGCTTGGTCACAATGCCACTTATCACCATATCTTACCTTTCAGAATAGATGCAAAGTAGTATATGAGTTCAAGCAGTCACATACAGTATAACTCCTTTATTCCACTGACAGTTTATTTACATTTTAGAAAATGGGCTTGGAAAATAAATGAATCTGACTGGCTGAAACGCTGAGTACAGATTCATTTATTTTCTGATAGAGCACACTTGAAAACAAGTGCAAATTCTTGGTGCCCCATTACTTAGTATTTCATTGGGCACCCCGAATTTTAAAACAGAGCAGCTGCCATGTTTTGTTCTTGCTAACAGAGGACCGAGCGAGGCACCCTCCTCCCATCCCACATGCGACACAATTTACCTCACTCACAAAACCTGTAGTCAATCCAGAAAAGAGCCACTATTATTTTAACTAAAGTTTTTTTTTAAACCCCAAAAGAAGTCATTTTCTGTTACCCAGTGAGACTGTCTTGAACAGCTCCACTCCACAACAGTCTACAGACCACAGTCTTGCCGTAAGCAGTAACACAGTACCAAACACTGACCCTCAGCAATAATGCCACTAACAAACAATAAAAACCTTGTTTCTTTTGTACCTGAATACTTTTACTTTTGTTGCTGGTTTGGAGCACCTCTCTCATGCTTATTGCTCGATGTTCCATTCCGGTTCCATTTACGGTACATACACGAGCAGCATCCCACGTTATTAAAAGTAAAACAAACAGAAAGAAAAGAAAAAAAGACACTGACCCCACATAATTACCATTAGTAAAACACACTGAAAAAGTTTCTTCCACCTGGGTTCATGTAGATGGGGGGGCGCCACGGAACCATGACAGCCGCCTCAAAAGTGAAAGCTAGGGAGGCACCACTAGGACAAGAGTCCCCGCATTCAGAAAAAAAAAAGACGCCATTCAAATACAGGCAGGTGAATTATTTTATTATAAAATAAATCAAACATCTGAGAGTTGAAACATCTAGGCATAAAATATTTTTGTTTTTCAAACACAAAAAACAGTGGGCCATTTTCTAAGTGCAATAATACCTTCCAGAATGGGCTTTATTGGGAAATACCAGACCTTCCAGGGGCTATAAGGTCCTCCGCCTGTGACATCAGGCCTCATTACACCCCTGGGTGGTCAGGTATTTCCCAATAAAGCCCACCCTGTCGGGTATTAATGCTGACATATCTATAGGTGAACATAATGCCACAGAAAAAAATTGACAACAGATTAAACTTGACAAAAATATCAGAATCACCTGATATTAAAGATACTACGCTATAGTGTGCTTTAATTTAGAAACTGAGTAAGTGGATATCTTTAGTTTAGAGTGGATACTACAGTATATACTGCACGTATATTGGTTTGTTTCTAAGTATTTTAAATTACTATATTTAAAATTGAAGCTCACCAATCAAATGAACGAACGATCGAGCAAACAGATCAGGCACATCAAGTAGCAATGTAAAAGCAGAGTATAGTGCTAAGCAGGCAAGGTAGTAGATGATTCTTTATTATAACAATAAAAAAGTGTCTTCTATTAAGAATAAAAAAAAGAACAATTAGCATAAAGAATGCCCTTAACTCTGTGTGGAGTTTAGGCAGTCAGTAACTACTTGTAAAATCCCAACCTGTCTAAAGCCGTTTAATATATCTCATTGCATTCTCTGTCTACCTATACTACCAACCAGCCACAGAATGTGCTTTAATGTATTGTTGCTTGATATCGACGGTTGTAATACCTGATGACTTTCATAATGCTGTTTTAACAGTGTATTTTCTGATCTCAAATCGGATAGTACCTGAGTATGCTGCATACTCGGTGCGGCATTTCTTAATGTGGGTGATTTGAAGTCATGGTCAATTCTTGTACAACAGACACTGATAGCATCTGAAGCATATATTGACCATCCACTGCCCCACTACTATTTGCATACAAGTACAATACCAGATAACATCTGAGACAGAAACTGCCAATTCTAACTCCCCACACCCCCCCCAAACTACACACATACACACACTTACATTTTTTTTCCCGTAGAGATGGTGAGTACAATTACATCTTAGCTGGTGCAGCAGTGAAAGAAAAGTTGTGAACATGGATGTGCCAATGTTTGAATCCCACCACATCCACCAGATCTGAACTTCACTATACTACTAAGTCGGTAAGATTCACCACCACCAGAAAACCCCTCAATCCATCTCCGACCTTGAATTCAAAGTGATTTGTGGTTCAGTGGATACAATGAGAAAAAAAGCGCTACATACAAGCATTATTCTTTCGTGTTGTGATTAATACTCACTGCCACTTTGGATGCTGTCTATCTCAGCATAGCAGACTGCCTTTGGCATATCCATTCAAATGCTGTGAAACCTAGTCAGTAACAGGGATGAGGAGTAGGAGGTTGAATATATGGATCACATTTTTATTGGCGGTATATTCAAACATTTTCAGATACTTGAAAAAGAGCATAGAAAGGCATAAGAAAAGGAAAATTAATATGTTTGCCATTTTATTTAATATTGTTAAGTGTTGGCTACAATGATCATTCAGTACTAACTTTTGAAATTGATATAGTTTTCTTTAAATATTACCATACTGTTTGTGCACTCAGTTGTTATATATGGTTGGACTCATGAAATCATTTGGGGTCAGTTGGTATACCATCTCACCCAACCCCCAACCCACCACAGAAATGGAAAAACAAGGTCAGTATAACTGTTAGTAAATTAACTGCATTACAATTTTAAACTTTAAATATCATATCATATCATTGCCTCAGTATTTGCGCACAGAGGTTCTTTGTCTTTTAAATAGTTTCTTATTTTAATGGGTTCACCACAACATAACCCAGACAGACTGTCTTAGGGTACCTGGTTCATTCCACTGGGGTGTCAAACAGACAAGGCATACTGATGAGTCCGGGTAGGACGAAACACGTGTCTATATCATCTGTTAGCACCCTTTGCAAATTGTGTGAGAGGCCTTTCGGCACCATGCAATTCTGCTTAAAGTTGAACCAGCATGACATTCTGTGGTGATTTGCATATGCATCCCATGATGCTTTGCATTGCGTGGGCATGTGTGATTTTGTATTTTCTTGAAACTTGGCTTCCCAGCCAAATACCCTTTGGGGTAACCCTTGCCTCAATGTGTGTGACTACAAGGTTTCGAAAACGATCGATTTCGGTTGAGAACGACGTCCCACCATACACTATAGGGCTATTATGCTTACTGTTTTGTAGTCCACTGAATGAGAACTAGTAGTGACTTCTGCTACAAATACCAGAGCACATTACAGTAAAAAAATACATATCCGCTTCCAATACAGAATTTGTCTCTATGTACTTGACAGCTCTGTGGTAAAGATGATTTCCTGTCCTAATTAAGAAGCTATTTATTTTCAAATTAAGGATAAATGCTGCTGTATTATGTCTGTAGACAGAATTAAACAGTGTAATTAGTGTTTTTATTGCCCATTGCCTTCTTAGTGTGGCACTTTGTGTGTCACTGTCACCATGCTCAAACAGCAGAATGTGGCTTCTACAGACAGAGTAAGAAGCAAGTCGGCTTTGATTGTGAAATAAATGCTGAATATATCAGTAGGGTAATGTGCCTTCATGGAATGTGGCTATGTTCTGGTATTTTGAACATTTCCCTGTTCACAGGATTGTTCATTTATGGTCCAGTGTAGTTGCCGATTTTCATTGTGTATATTTCAGTTTCATGCAGTCATTCATTTTGCAGCTATTTTGTTGCTGTGAATTGCTTTATTTATGTTTTGTACAAATCTCCTAAATAAAGAACACCATTTGTGTCAGCAGGGTATAATTACCAGCACTGCTTCCATCAAGAAATGTAGCATGTGACACCAATAATTAATTGTCTATTTGGTTTCAGTGGGTGTTACAGTCTGTAGTATACATATCGGATTGGTGGACACTGAGCTGTTCTTCATGGTTACTCTGTGCTCTGATTTGATGGTGTTCCCATTTTGGGTGTGCAGGAGTATGAGAAACTGTTTGCTGGAAGGTGGGTGAGTGAAATTGGCTGAGGTTTGTACCTTAACTGCAGGTATCACATTTCAACAGAGGATTAGTGAAGGTTGAAATTCAAGAGTATGCCTAACAGATGTGCAGTTGGTGTCCCCATATTGTGTGAGCAGGAGTTGGAGAAACTGTTTGCTGGAAGGTGGGCAAGTGTATGAAATTGGCTGAGGTTTGTACCTTAATTGCAGGTATCACATTTCAACAGGGGATTAGTGAAGATTGAAATTCAAGTGTGTGCCTAACATACCTTTAGTTGGTGTCCCCATTTTGTGTGAGCAGGAGTAGAAGAGTCTATTTGCCGGTATGTTTAACTAGAGTTGTGTTTTTGCCCTGTAGTTTGCTGACATGTATCTTCTTTCACCTGATTGTTTTTGTAGACACAGAGCACCAAAGGAGCTGCTCCCCCACCCAACCCCATTCCCCAACCACCCCCAGTTGCACAGACTTTATAGTGGAAGGCCAAGCCACACCTACTTAAAGGGGCAGGAAAAGTTGAGCAGCAAAAGCAGTAGCCTAGCTGATATATAGGCAGAATTATGAAGGGTGTAGCCAGTAACTAGGACCAAAGGGCACGTACAAGATGAGGGGGACAGAGAAGCTGTAAGTCCCTACAGAAGGAGAGAGAGAGTAAGAGTTTTGGAGCAGTGCTTCAGATTTACAGCCCTTACAGACATACAGATGCAATTGTAAAGGGCTGGGAATATTTGGAGACTAAGACGGGGGGGATGTGGAGGCCAGGGCAAAGAGGCAGGTGAGGGAATGGGGGAGAGGAGTGGAGAGGTAGGAATGACTGGGTTTGGGGGCCCAGGGAGGCTGGGAGGATTGTGAGTTGCAATGGGTGTGGGGCAGCACTGTTTCTGTGAACCTGATATGAAGGTGAGGGTTGTCCAGCATGCAGGATGTTCAGACAACTTACGCTGGAGATAGAGAGCTTTAGATAGGAACTGGGGGGAAGGGACAGGCACAAGGGGTTGAGGTGGAGATGGGGCAGAGGGGAAGGGAGGGTTCCATTGCAAGGTTGACCAGGCTGCCAGGGGCTAGAAGGGGTGCTTGGCCAGGGAAGCCACAGGGTCCCACCAAGTCCACAGGGTCCCAGCAGCACCAAAAGGGGTTGTTGGCAAGTGGTAGGGAACACGGGTAGACAGAGAGGAAGTAGGAAAGAGATTCAGGGTTAGCAGAGGCAGGAAGGGATTTCAGGGAAGGGCAGGGGCAGGAGGTTGGGGACAACAAACAGGTATGCAGTACTGGTTAATGAAACAGAGCAGGAAGTTGGGGAAGCCACCACAGAACAAGAGTCTTGTGACCAGAAGGGATGGGGGGGATATACTGTACAAGGAGAGAGGGAAGACGGTGGTGTAAAAGCAGGGAGGGGCAGGGAAGTAGGTCAAGTTGGCACAAACACACTAAACAAAGGGGGTGGAAGGCCAAAACATGTTGAAGGGGGAGGAGGCACAATGCAGGGGACAGTAGAAGGATGTAAAAGTGGTGGAGGGGGAGTGGTTGGGGAAGGGAGCAAGCACAGAAAGGACAGAGGAGGAGGAGGAGGAGGAGAGCAGATGGAAGTGCAACTGGAGGAGAAAGGAAGGGGAAAAGGGCAGTGTATGAAAGAAAAGGATGCTGAGGAAAACGGGTTCATAGGAGGGTAAACCAAGGGGGAAGTGCAAGTGATTGGGGAGCAGGTATTTGTATTAGGGGAGTCTATGCTCGGGGGTGAGAGGAGAGTTAAGGGAGCAAGGAAGAGCTGAATCTGGGTGGAGTGTATGCCTGATTGACAGTGTGGAGAATAGGGCAGTGCATTCAGAAATGTGTAGAGAAGGTGGGAGGGAAGCCTCATATCATTGTACACCTAGGAACAAATGATCTAGAGTGCAGTACAGTGGAAGAAATGCAGGAGAGGTTCAGGGAAGTGGGGGGGGTATCTGCAGTTGGGTGGGAAGCTCAGTGATGTTCTTCAAGGTATTCCCAGTACCTACGGCAAGCACAGCAAGAAAGCTAAGAATACAGGAGTTTAATGGGTGGTTGAAGGGTTGATGTGCAGAAATGGAGTAATAGGGGGATGGTGTGAGACATGGAACAATAAGAGGCTTTATGCCAAGGATAGGCTGCATCTCAGTATCAAGGATACAACAACATTCACACAGGGGCTGGAGAAGTACATTAAAAACAATATAGATTTAAACTGAGGAGGCAGAGGGACTGAGTCAGATAGCAGGGAGGAGGCACCTTCCAGGGGAAACCGTAAGGCCTCACCCCCCCCCCAGAGAAGGAGAATAAGGGGACGGTACCAAGACAAAAGTGGAAGTGGGAGAGATGGGAAGAGGAGGACACAAGGTGGAATGTAGTATACTTTTATGCAAGGAGCTTAGCAAACAAGGTGGCAGAGTTCCAGGCAATGATGGCAGAGGGGGAGGTAGATATTGCTACCATCTCAGAGACCTGGGCCACCCAATACAATGACTGGGATCTCACAATCCCAGGATACAATGTGTTCCACAGGGACCAGGAGGGGAGAAGGGGTGGCTATTTATGTCAGAGAGAGGATACTAAGTACCAGGGAGAAGGGGATGAGGGGAGGCCAGAAGCCATATGGATTTTGCTTGAAAGCCCTAAAGGCAAGAAGCTTAGGACGGACGTGATGTACAGGCCACCCTCACAGAATGAGGAGGTGGATAGGGAGCTGGGAGAGCAAATCAGGAAGGTCAGTGGCAAAGGGAATACAGTTATAGTGGGAGACTTCAATCTACCAGGGGTTGACTGGCAGACAGTAACTACAGTACACACCAGGGAACCGATGCTGCTGGAGATTATCCAAGACAGTTACCTAGTGCAAGGGGCAATGGATCCTACTAGGGAGGAGAATGTACTGGACTTGGTGCTAACAAATGGAGACCAAGTCCAGGATGTGGTAGTACAGGAGCCCCTAGCAGGAAATGTCCATCACTCAGTGTGGTTACTCCTCAATACAGGGAGGGAGTCTGCTAAGACCAGGACAGGAGTGTTGGATTTCAGGAATGCAGATTTTGCCAGAATGGGCAGCATCCTAGAGGGGTATTTAGCCAAAATTAACCCAGGGATGGATGCTGAACAGAAGTGGGCAATCATGAGGAAGGGGCTGAATGAGGCCATGAACATGTGTGCCAAATCTCAGAGTAAGCAGTCCAGATCAAAAAAAACCTAGCTGGTTCGGGAAAGAGGTGGTGGGGAAGGTGAGGGAAAAAAGATTGTCTTTCATTAAGTTCAAAAAATCTGGGCTTGAGGAGGATAGATAAGTGTTCTCAATGGCATCTAGGGAGGTGACCAGGTCAGTCAGGGCAGCCAAAGCAGCCAAGGAGCTGAAGTTGGCTCAGGGGATCAGAGAGGGGGGAAAGGGGTTCTTTAAATTCATAAGGTAGAGGAAGATTTGTAGGGATGACATTGTTAGACTCAAGAGAGAGGGATGATGGGCAGAACAAGGGGAAGATCAAGCTGAGGCACTCAATGAGTATTTCTGCTCAATGTTCAGAAAAGAAAGGGATGGCCCAATACCACAGGGGAAAGGGGGCAAGGGTGGAGGGGGCAGAGATAACAGGCGAGGTCATCCAAGAGGATAGAGTTCTGAAGGACCTTAAAGGCCTGTGGGTGGACAAGGCACCAGGACCAGATGGTGTACATCCAAGGATCCTGAAGGAACTGGCAGAGTTGTTAGCAGGCCCTCTGATGGACCTAATACACCTCCTTGGAGATGAGGAATGTACCCAGGGACTCGAGGATGGCTCATGTGGTGCCCCTTCATAAGAGTGAACCCAAGGACCAACTGGGTAACTACAGACCAGGGAACTTGACTGCCATAGTGGGGAAGTTGACAGAGACCATTCTGAAGGAGATGTTGATAACCTTTCTTGATAGCAATGGCCTGCAGGATGAGAGACAGCATGGGTTTGTCATGGGAAGATCTTGTCAAACTAATCTAATCAACTTATTTGACTGGGTCACTAGGGTGGATGATGAAGGCCACACTGTGGATGTCCTGTATCTGGGCTTCAGCAAGGCTTTCAACTCTGTGCCACACAGGAGGTTAATGAGCAAGTTGAGGGAAATGGGGATGGGGGAAAATCTGGTGTGGTGGGTTGAGAGCTGGCTGCAGGGCAGACAACAGAGGGTAGTAGTAAGAGGGGAGACATCCAAGCCATGGCTAGTAAGGAGTGGGATACTGCAGATTTCAGTGCTGAGCCCTGTTTTGTTCAATGTCTTCATTGGGGACATTGCAGAGGGGGTCAAGAGTATGATCTGTCTGTTCACAGATGACACTAAGATTTGTGCAAAAGTGGGTAATGAGGAGGAGAGGCAGGCACTCAGAGAGGAGCTAGCTAAACTTGAACACTGGTCTAGGGAGTGGCAGTTGGGGTTTAATGTTAAGAAGTGCAAGGTCATGTACCTTAGAGCCAGAAATCCCAAGATCAGCTACTGGCTAGGGGAAGTACAGGTAATGGCTTCATAGGAGGAAAGGGACCTGGGGTAATAGTCACAGGGGACAAGAAGGTATCTGCACAGTGTAGGAGGGTGGCAACAAGGGCAAATAGGATGCGGGGGTACCTTGTCAGAGGGATCACCTCTTGAAAGGGGGAGGTCATCCTGCCATTGAATAGATCACTGGTGAGGCCACACTTGAAAAACTTTGTATAGTACTGGTGACCATACCTCAAAAAGGATGTGAGATTACTGGAGGAAGTGCAGCATAGGGCTATAAAAATGATTATGGGACTAGGGGAGTTACCATACGAGGAAAGGTTGAAGGAGCTCAACATGTACTCGCTGGAAGACAGAAGGGTAAGAGGGGACATGATAGAGACCTTTAAGTACTTGAAAGGCATAAACAAAGTAAGGGAAGGAGGATTGCTCTGCTTAAAGGGGGAGAAGGGTCACTAGGTGGCACAGTCTGAAGTTGGAAGGGGCAAGGTTTAGGAGGGAGATGAGGAGGCACTACTTCACTGAAAGAGTGGTGGAGGATTGGAACACACTGCCGGAGGAGTTCATCGCTCAAAGGACAATGGATAGCTTTAAGCAGGGTTGGGATAGAGTTAAGGGCAGGGTTAGTACAGACAAGAACACAAAGGGGGGAAGGACCAGGAAAGAGGAGGAAGGGAGGGAATTATGTAGGGGTGAAGCAGCTGTAGTGATATGAAACTAAGAGCTGCATAAATCGGGCAGACTTGATAGACCTGTGGGCCTTTGTCTGCTGGCAATTTCGTAGGTTTGTAGGCTGTTCAAACTTGTGTAGCGTTAGCTGCTTCTTCACTAAAAGGCAATGCTAGCACCATACGCATCATGTCCCACCACAAGAAAATTAGTTAGCTATATGCTATAGTCCAGTACATGATAGCAATCCATGCAACAGTACTGTAAAAAAACAAAGCAAAAAAAAAATAAATTGCACGCATCTTATAAGGACAGTGGATGATGGGCAGGATGAAGGAGACATAAGTGAAAAAATGTTGGGGGATTAGTTTATAACCCCATTGGAAGCGGGGGTGAATGGTGCTGAGGTTTATTTCACAGACCACTAGTAAGCCACTTATCATTAGTAATAATATGTGCATCTTTGACATTTACTTGTACAGCACCAATTATTAATGTATTTCAAGCCTGCGACAGTCCTAACCTCTATCACTCAATTACCAAAACTATTAACAAATTCATTTAAATACAGTGATATGAGAGTTGAAAATGATTATAAAATACACAGAAACTGAGAAAACATGCTTTTAACTGACAAGCTAATCTTTTTAATCAGCAAATAAGTGTCAATTATAAATAGTGACATGTACCAACACTCAGGCAGAATTTCACAATTTAATATGCATTTGAATAATAATGCAAACCAATATGAAAGTGCAGGATATAAAAAAATTTGAAATGACATAACTGCCACTTTACAGCTAAACACTGCCACAGTCACTACTACATATATAGAGATATAGAGAGCTGAAGTAACAACTGTCTATCATAACTGACAGCTGATTTGATTGTGTGGAACCTTGTGTAAATGCAAAAGATCCTAAATAAGTCAAAATGTGTCTGTGACAGACTGTGACTAAATGAATGGCAACCCATTTTTTCTGTTAAAAAATATGAAGTTTGGATACACTACACAATAAAGTGGGCATCATAAATGATCTGTCTACTGAGTGACAGCCAAATAAACAAGCTGGCAACTGAGTGACAAACACTCTGTGCAGATGCTGTACAAACTGCAAACAAAGCATTCTCCTTTGTATTTCATCATGATATTTTGCCAAGACAAGCTGTCATTGCAAATGTTTTTAATTTATTGGAGAGCTTTTTAATTAGAAGTGCTTGTAGAATGATGCTAATATGATTTACATTGTTTTACTTCAACTTGTTTTTCCCGCCTCTGCACTCTGACGTTCAAAGGGCAAAGTGTAATACCTGATATGTAAATTACCCCTATGCGCATCTCTACTGGATTGGCGACTGACTGTTTTTCACTGCGACTAAATCATTGGAGAAGTTTCAGACAGGTTATAAAAAAAGAAAAAAAAAAGAAGGAAAAAATAGTAGATAAGACGACACAATGTCAGTATATAATGCAAACTTTTAATATAAAGGCAGAATGTCTAAAACAGATAGCAACTCTTTATACCAGAATTCTTTTTATTAAAATAGGAACAAAAAATGAACACCACTTAGCTGACAGTGTCCAGTGAAAGAAAGATACAGATAGATAGATAGACAAGCAGACAGACAGATAAACAGATAGAGATGGGGGGGGGGAGAGAGAGAGAGAGACAGAGAAAACAGGTGATCAGTGTCTCACTGCAGATCATAGCACCACTTCCAGCAGTGGCTGTAGAAGTAAAAAAAAAAACGCTGTTCTCATATCAAGAATGTGGGTGAATGGCTCCTCTTGCTAAGCTGGGCTCGCTGGATTTTGGAGTGCCCAGAAAAGGTATATCTGCAAAGTTTTCTAAAAAACAAACACAATCTATTTAAGTGGTTCCCGTTTAGCTAGGTTCAGGTGTTTTTTTTTAAACATATTATTTTTTGCATTTTCAATGTTTGTGAGTTTAAAATGAGAAAAAAAATGGCAGCCAACACAATTGGTATTTTTGTCAGCACAGGAGGTAAATCATGCAAATAAGCAGTCATGATCATTTTTTTTACCTTTCAAAAGGTTAATCATGAAAATAACAAATTGCGATTATACATTTTTTTTAAATCAGTCGCAGCAGAATGTTAACTCCAAAATAGTTATAACTCTGGAATCATTTAATATTTTTTCACCAAACCTTTCAAAGCCACACCCTTGGCATTATCCCTTCAACCCTGAAACTTTCATGAAAAACATCCACACCCTATGCTTGAGGGCAAAAAATACCTAGTGTTAAGTATAGGGAAACCAACATGCTTTTTTGCTTTTGTTTGGCACTCTGTATCTCAAAAACTGGGAGGATGGTGAGGTACCTAAGGACTGGAGGAGGGCGGATGTGATTCTCCTTCACAAAAGTTGGAGCAAAGCAGAGGCAGGATACAGATTTATGTGATAAAGCGAATCTGAACCGCCCATCAAAATAAAGTGACCACAAAACAGTCCGTGGTCAAAAAGGCACCTGATATTGTAGCAACCATCACAAATGATGATGGTGCTTCCTGTCTGCATTCTTCACACACAAAAATCTTTTTATGTGGGGGCTGAGCCCCAAGCCCCCTTCCAGGGCAAGCCCCCACCCCTAAACCAAAATAATCAACTCAAAGGAAGGTGCAGACCGAGGCGCAAGTTATTGTTTTTTTTTTTAAATATATTGTTTCCCAAGCCAGACCTGAACCCGGGTCTACTGGCTGGCATCGAAAGCGGTGGTGTATACCACTGAGCTATGTGGCCAGCTCAGCAGGAATCCAGCACACAGGATCCTGTATCCTGTACTAACGAGGATAGCTCCTTGCTATCCTCGCTCTACAGGATAAAGCAACCTATTTCAGCACTTGCTCTCAGTGAGAGCAGTATTATTGAGATGCTCAAACTGAAGCACTCAGTAATGTACGTTCTACATGGGTGCTACCACAGAAAGCTACAGACCTGTTAGCTTGACCTCAGTGGTAGGGAAATGATGGAATCACTTTCAAAAGAAAAAATTGTTGAGTACCTAGAGGCCAGTGGGCGCAGGACCCAAGGCAGCGTGGATTCACAGTGGGAAGGTCATGTCAGACGAATCTAATAGATTTCTTTGACTGGGTGACCAAAGTAGTAGACCAGGGAGGGACTGTGGACATGGCCTACCTAGACTTTAGCAAGGCATTTGACATAGTCCCACACAAAAGATTAATAAACAAATTAGCCAGCCTTGGAGTGGGTCCCAGAAAGGTAACCTGGGTAAAAAACTGTCTGGACAATAGGACACTGTGGGTAATAGTAAACGGAGTCCACTCTGAAGAAAGAGGGGTTACTAGTGGGCTACTGCAGGGCTCATTACTGGGTCTGGTCCTTTTTAATGTCTTTATAAGTGACATTGTAGAGGGACTGGAAGGAAAAGTATACTTCTTTGCAGGCCATGCAAAGATCTGCAACAGGGTTGATACACGGGGGGTGGAAAGGATGAGAAGAGACTTGGCAAGGTTGGAGGAATGGTCAAAAGTATGGCAGCTTAGAATCAATGCAAAGAAGTGCAAAATAATGCACCTGGGAAACAAAAACCCAGGGGAAGAGTACACAGTGGTGGGGGGAGGTATTAACAACAACAGAAATGGAAAGGGACCTGGGAGTAGTCACATCAGATGATCTAAAGGTACGCAAGCAATGTGAGAAGGCAGTAAGGATGGCTGGGGGTTACTGGGAAGTATAGGGAGAGGCATCACCAGTAGAAATAAGGAAGTTGTTCTCCCTCTGTGCAGACAGTTGGTGAGACCCCATCTGGAGTACTGCGTGCAGTTCTGGAGACTCCATCTCCACAAGGACATTGACAGGATGGAGGTAGTCCAGAGGAGGGCAACTAAACTGATGCAGGGTCTGCAACAGAAGCCATACCAGGAGAGACTAAATGAGCTTAATATGTATATCCTTGAGGAAAGCTGGGGGGGGAACATGATAGAAACTTTCAAGTACCTCAAGGGAATCAACAAAGTCCAAGAGGGTAGCATCTTTCAGACAAAGACATGCAAGAACAAGGGGACACAATTTGAAGATAGAAGGGGGGGGGATGGCTCAGGGGCAATGTGAGGAAGTATATTTTTTTGTCACAGAAAGGGTGCTGGACACATGGAACGGGCTAACTGAGGAGAGCGTGGGATCAAAAACAGTGGGGGAATTGAAGAATGCTTGGGACAGACATAAGGCAATTCTGGTGGGGGGTAGGAAGAAGTAGGCTGTTGGTTAATTAGGATCTGCAGCTTATCCAATAGGTAGGGAAACGGGTAGACTAGGTGGGCCAAGTGATCCTCATCTGCCATCTTAGTCTATGTTTCTATATAAGATGCCATCACAAGACTTTCTGCACATTGAGATACTGGCAGCCTGACAACACAAGCCAGATTTTGAGCTATTTCTTCATCAAAGAATGCAAATGTTATTAATGTGCAAAAAATGGTGTTTAACATTAAACAGGCTACTCAGACCTATGCAGGCTGAACAGGCCTATGCAAAGGGAGGAGCTGGACAAGGTCATGTTTCATGTTATCCACAGGATGGCAAACAAGGGAGAGTTGCTGCTGGGGTGAGACTTCAACCTCCCTGATGTATGCTGGGACCTTCCAGCAGCAGCACCCCCTAGGGGGCAGGGACTTCTTGGTCTCAATCCAGGAAGTCTGTCTGTGGCAACTAGTGGATCAAGCTACCAGGGGGTAGGGAGGGAGGCAATACCGGACCTCGTTTTTACAAACAGGGATATTTTTGTAAGGGTGGAAGTGACTGAATCTCTTGGTACCAGTGACCGCATGTCAGTGGTATTTGGTGTTAAAACCAGAGGGAAGCAGGGCCACACAAAAATGAGGGTCCTGGATTTTAGGGGGGCTGACTTTGAAAGGATGAGGACATACCTGAGGGAAGCCCTAACTGGACTAGGGGATTGCAAGGGGTGGATGAGAAGTGGAAGGGGATCAGGGAAGCTATAGGAAAAGCAACCGAAATAGGGGTCAGGAGGGTTAGTAAAAGTAGAAAAAGGAGGAGACCTATATGATTCATGAGGGAGGTCACGGAACTGGTGAGGACCAAGAGGAAGGCATTCTTGCTCTACAAGAAAATGCAGAGTGGGAGGGACAGGGAACGTTATCTGGACATGCAGAGGGAAGTAGGAAAGACTGCTAGAAGGGCTAAAGTGCAGATGGAGTTGGATACTGCTATTAAATTTAGGAAGAGGATAAGGTGTTCTTCAGGTACATTGGAGAGTGAAGGAAAAATAAGGAGGGTATAACAAGGTTGGAGGGGAGCTAGTGTAGAGGGGAATGGTATTTTTGCTCAATGTTCATCAGAGAGGATGATGATGGGGGCCTAAGATAGAATGCAGGGTGGTGGGTGAGGAAAAAGATATCTCACCCTTAATGGCAGATAGGGTCTTAAGGGAATTAGGTGGTCTATGGGTAAATAAGGCCATGGGTCTGGATAAGATGCATCCCAGGATCCTGAAAGAGTTCAGAATGGAATTAGCAAAACCACTGGTGGAACTGTTCACCCGGTCACTGGAAACAGGAGAGGTTCTGGATGACTGGAGGAGGACAAATGTGGTACCACTTCACAAGGGGGGGGAGGACAGGGAGGAGATGGAAAATTACAGGCCAGTGAGCCTGACATCAGTGGTTGGGAAGATCATGGGGACACTCCTAAAGGAAAGACTGATAGACTACCTAGAAGGGAAGGGTCTGGTCGATCACAGGCACCACTTTTTTTTAGGGGGATATACTGTCAGACAAATTTAATAGAGCTCTTTGACTGGGTGACAAGAGTGGTGGACCAGGGAAAGGCAGTGGACATGGCCTACCTGTACTTCAGTAAGGCTATTAACACTGTTCCCCACAAAAGATTATTAAACAAGATGGGAAATCTGGGAGTGGGTCCAGCCTTAATGAAGTGGGTGGGAAACTAGCTCTCAGGGGGAACCCAAAGGGTGATAGTGAACAGGGTGCACTCAAAGGTGGGGAATGTCATGAGTGGGATACCACAGGGATCTGTATCGGGCCCAGTCCTTTTCAACATTTTGATCGGGGACATTGTTGTAGGCCTTGAGTGGAGGGTGTGTTTGTTTGCCAGTGATACCAAGATATGTAATAGTGTGGACACCCCAGTGGGATTGAAAGAATGCAGAAAGACCTTCAAATCAAATCAAATTTTATTTATAATGTGCTTTTCAAATATCAAAGCTCGTATACAATGTGAAACAAAAATAATCAAACCGCCTCTCAGATAAAACATATCAAAATATTTAAAATAGGCAGCAATAACTTACAGACTAAACATTGTCCCTGAAGGCTAAGCTAAATAAATATGTCTTCAAAGAGGACTTAAAAGTCTCAGTGGACAGGCACTCTTTAATCCGACAAGGTACAGAGTTCCACAAGATTGGGGCCACAAATGGAAATGCCCTAGCACCCGAGGTCTGAAGATGGACCCTGGGAACCTATAGCAATCCTTCATTGGTGGAGCGGAGTGGATGGAGGGAGCAATAGGGCCAAAGGAGGCCTTGCAAGTAGCCCGGTCCCAGTCCATGTAGGGTCTTATAGGTCAGCAACGTGACCTTAAAAATGATCCTTCATCACACAGGCAGCCAGTGCCGTTCGCGAAGCACAGAAATGACATGGCTAGATCTCAACAAACCTTTTAACAACCTGGCTGCAGCATTCTGCACCAACTGCAAGCACCAGAGGTCTACCCCCGGTAGTCCTAGGTATAGAGCATTGCAGTAGTTAAGGCAGGAAGACACAAAGCCATGGACCAACACAGGAAGGTCCTTGGGCAGAACTAGGTGCTCAGATGGTAAAAGAGGACGTAACAACTACTGACACCTGAGCTTTTAGAGTCAGCTCACCATCAAGCACAATGCTCACATTCTGCTCCTGTTGAGAGGGCCTCAACTGGTTGATCCTAGCACAAGGCCAGATAACTGACCAGGAGTCAACCACATCTACCCGATGACCTGAGTCCACCACAAACACCTCAGTCTTATATCCTTAATAGGCTAGAGAGGTAGACCAAGGCTTGGAAGCTAGGGTACAATGCAAGAAAATACAAAATGACGCATCTGGGGCATGGAAACCTGGGAGCAATGTGTGAGAGATTAGCAGTTTTGGAACAAGAGAGGGACTTGGGGTAATCATTTCATCTAACCTTAAAGAGGCAAATCAGCGCCAGGCTGCAATGGGGGGGGGGGCATAATGCTGGGATGTATAAGTCGAGACATTGCTAGTAGAAGGAGGGAAGTCATCATGCTCCTGTATATGGCCCTGGTCAGACCTCATCTGGAGATCTGTGTTCATTTCTGGAGACTGCACCTGAAGAGGGATATGGAGATGGTGGAGGTGATCTACAGGAGGGCTAATCGGATGGTACAGGGGATACGGGGAAGACATATGAGTAGAGGTTGAGGGATCTGGATATGTACTCCTTGGAGGATAGGAGAGATGGGGGGGTATGATTGTGACCTTCAAATATCTACACGGTATTAACAGGACACAAAGGTAGAGCCTATTTTAGTTGAAAGGAAGTACTGCAACTAGAGGCCACAGTATGAAGCTGAAGGGTGGACATTTTAAGGATGACACAAGGAAGTACTTTTTCAAAGAGAGGGTGGTGGATGCTTGGAATGACCTTCTGGAAGAGGTGGTAGAGGCAGAGATGGTCTCTGGTTTTAAGCACGCATGGGTTAGGCACATGGGAATCCCGGGTGGAAAGAGTAAGATCTGGGGGCAGGGGGGAGCTCAGTAGCTGGAGCAATACTGGACAGACTAGGTGGGCCATATAGGTCCTTATCTGCCGACATTACGTATGTATGTGTGTAAGTACTCAACCAACAATGTAGCGGTGCGACTGCGCCCCAATAATACTGCAAAATATTTTCTACATTATTTATTATATTTCGTGTGGATCTAATCTATCAATATTAAGTGAATGGCAATACAACTACACACTAGGTGCGAGTAACTATGGGAGACATGGTGCCAACCACATACTGTAACTCTTACCCCCAGTTCAAAGTGAGCCCGGCACCCAGTCGGAGACAAATCTACAACTTAATATCAGCTAGTTTCCACCACAAACATTTCTGAGTGCATTCAATAAAGTAAAAAAGATGACGCTAACCCTTATTTCAAAACAAAATGCTCCACATGAACAATACACCAGCCATCCACCACAGCCAAGTGCTAACCGATTAGTTATCCATGTAATTCGCTGTCCCTGTACAGTACACCCAAGCAGTACTGCACATGACAGAGACATCCCTGTCCCTATTTACCCATCCCATCACTTTCATTGTGAATGCACAATAATTGGCTACTATACCAAGTTATGTTTCCCAAAACTTACCACAGTACTAGGCTATCAATAAAGTATACTGCACAAATCTAATGCAGAGACCTAATAATGAGGTGGAAATTATGGGGGGTTAATTTAAAAGCTGTGCCTGAAGTGCAGAATGGCAGCAGGCAACATTGGCCATTCCCCCATCGAGCGCCTACTCAGGCATCCTTCGACACTCAGATTTCTTGCTGTAGGCTCATCCACCACTGTGATTACCCCTGCACTACTGTGGTTCCTGACTGTTTCATTTTCACTGTTTATGGGCAGTCCTTCTCATCTCCTCCACATCTTCAATCCACACCTTTATTATCCCTGCATTTGTTTGCAATGGGCAAGTCCTATTGCTTAGTTTGGTCTGATGCTACAGTTTAGTCACTGCATTATTGCAGCTGAATCGTACCCTCCTTAGCTTGCCTGCACTGCTGATAAACTGGTGATATTTCTGGAACCTCTGACTCCAGCTGAATCTGCAAGTTCTCAGTGAGCTGGTTTTAGGGTTGCCACCTACCCGGTAATTTTCCGGATCGTCCGGAAATCAGCCCTCTACTCCGGTTACCCGGTTTTATGCCCTTCGAGTCCGGTAATGAGGGCTGGTGGACAGCTGTTACAAAAACACCGGGAACAACACCAGTAGCCTCAGCCTGCCTAAACCACAGTCGGAGCAGAGTCGGAGCAGTCGAAGCACAGCTGCACAATCACAGCAGCCGCGGGTTGCAGATTTCATCCCCCATTTCAACTTCCCCCAGCCAGCCCAGACACAGTAAGGCACCAGCAGCAGCACATTTTGTCACTCACTTCACTTACTGTCTGAAACTGTGTTACGGTCTCCCTCCAGGCAGGCAGCCCCCGACAACGAAATCCCGAAATTAATGCAGGCAGCCAGCAGCAGCGCAGATGTGTCTCCCTCCCGTCCAAATCCAGTCTCGCGAATCCGATCTCCTCTCCAGTCTGACTCCTGACTGAATCCGCTGACCCCCATCACCCTACCGTGCAGATGTCCACGCAGACCCACACAGTACAGAGAGGTTCTCCCCAAGTCCACGGCGCTGCTCCATCAGCCGCCTCCCGAGGCGAGCCGTGAGAACAGTAACAACACTCGCTAGTCGCCTCTCTCTCAGCCTGTACCGGGCAGTCGTAAGGTCAAGCAGCTGTCTCCCCAGGCTTGCAAGTTGCTTAATGTCACCCATCTGCCGCGCCACCTGCCCTCCGTGCTCCTCCGCTCCAGGACTCCACTCCAACCTAACGAGTACAGAAGGATAACGGTTTGGGTGAAGATGGTGAAGACAGTTGTGTAAGAGCTGTGGGAAACCACATCTTTGCGAAGAAAGTCGATGCGTTTAAGGCACATGCAGTTTGGGTACATTTCAGTGGCTGTCTGTCCAACTAACCAGGGCAGCATCACAACTGTCAGGTTTTTTACCTGGTTTTCAGGGTCCTTATCAGGTAATCCGGTTTTGCTCTGTGCTGGTCAGGTTTTTGAGCCATTTTGAGTGCTCACATACTTTTGTCATCTCATTCATTGTTTTAACTACATGTCCAGTTATAAACAAGTTCTGTTGTCAGTATAGCCTTTTGTTTGTGAAAGCAGTCAACCTGGGAGGTGCAAAGTATGGCCATTAACACCATTAGCACTTACTTAACCTAACCATTTCCACTGCATCTTAAAGAGGCATAGTAGCAAAGCTGCCCCCACCTTTGTAACACCAACACAGTCAGTTGTCTTCCACTTTCATTTGCTGGTAAACATTCAATCTCTAACAGAATTTAGGCATTTTAAATATTTTAAATTGTGTTTTTCCGCAAGAAAAAAATGTGGCCACTTCTTTGACTTTTAAATATTACTGTGGACATGAAAAGGAAATGGAGCCAGAAAGATATATAGTAAACATTATATAAAACAATTTCTTTATTATGTATTGTTATATACCAAGTATACTGCTATATTTAAAGTATTTCCCTTGTCTCCCCCATATCATATCTGTAAATGAGATTTATTTTATCTCTGTATGTTTATCTGGTAAACTAATGTTAATAAATCAATCAATACATACATAAGTAAATAAATAACTAGGAAGAACCTAGGTAAGTAATTTTAACAGGTACAGTACAGTATCTTAAGATTTTTGATGAACTGCTTTAAGTGTTGTATTTTACTGATATAACCATTGGCTTTCTAGGAGGAGCAATGCATGATGAGTCATAAAAAGGGGTGGGGCTAGAGGCGGAGCTTAGGATCCGGTTTTTGCCTCATCCAAAGGTGGCAACCCTAGCTGGTTTGCACAGTTACAAAAACTGAATGAAAAGAGGAGCCCGTTCTCTTGCTTTTTTGCCTTTCCCCACACAGTATGTTTAGCAAACTTTTTACTTTCAGGCTTTCCTGAGTGAACTACCAATTTTTTTCATGGCTACATCTAGCATCCTGTGAACTGCAGGATTGCTCAAGCAAGTTACACACTAGCTGCTCTAAAGAGTACAGTTGTTTTAAAAGATTCAGGAAACTTACCAGTGCTGTAAAGGCTGGATTTCATTCCCTTTGTGCAGCCCTACAAACTGGCCCAGGTGTAACATTCCTTACCATACTCTTGTGTTAGGGTTAACAACATGTATTAGGACTAACTAGAAAACCCGGCTCCAGACTGCAGTACTTAGAAATAAGGATTAAGCTATTTTTCTAGACATACTGCCCTAGGAAAATGAATGTTGACTGGAATTTTTCATTTCAGTGGTATGGGGTTTACCTTATTGAGGCTATGGCCCCTTGGGATCCTGGTTCTGCCTCTGGTCCCCCCATGCAACTGAAACAGGGATGGGCTAGAGTCAGTGGTTCTGGAGGGATTGGGGCATGCTTCACCCATGCAATCTTCGTGATGCAGCCACTGAGATCCCTGGTCCTCAGCCCACAAAGAGATGGGGGCTGAGGTCTGGAAGGTGCTCCTCTGAGTGCAATGTGAGCACTCTGTTGGTCTGGGGAGAAGCTATGAAGCCAGTGGACTGAAAATGTAAAGAAAAAAAAACATGGCCGCCATGCACTGTTCTGCTCATGCACAGCCAAAGATCTTAAAAAATCTGTGGATTAAGATCAGAATGCCTCCGGGTGTGAAATTGGTGGGATTGGCCCCTGGGGGGCAATAAACATAGTTTAAGGGCTGCTACTGTATGGCAGCATAAAGGTAAACAAATAGCGGTGGCATTCATAAGTTTCCTGCAGCAAGGGGGCTGCTGGGAAAGGTGATAGGGTATGTAGCAGTGCACAGGAATAATGCAGCCAGAGGGGTAGTTGGAAAAAGATTTGAAAAGAGCTGCATTGCCTACCAAAGGGGGATTCCTCTTAGCCTAGGAGAGACTGTAGTGGGCTGCTCAGCCCTGAAGACTTCCTATGCGGTCAATGGCCTTTCTGGTCCCAGAATCCAGAAGAGGGGCATAGCACCAATAAAGCTGTTGGGATTGACAGGGAAGGAAACCTTAGCTGCTGATTGTCTCCCTGATGAGATTTGAACCTGCTTTTGTAAGTCTGTAATTTGTAGCCTGAATCCACAGAGACTATATAACTGTGCTCTCTTCATTAGGATAATTATTTGGGACTGCTTGAAGAGTTGATAGCCCAAGAGAAGATGGCTATTTGGTGGCTAGAGACTGAGCCAGATAGCCCCACTGTAAGTGCAGATTTGAAAGCTGAGTGCAAGCAGAAAGTCTAAGGGACACCTAGCCTTTCCAGTCCCCTGGAATATGAGGATATCACCGGAGAAGAAGACGTCGATAGGCCTGTAACGTGAACACTGTATACAAAGGCCCAAGAGGCAAATTCTGGAAAGGTCTGACAGGTGAATCACAGCATTCTGCATTCCTTCTCCCAGCTGCTGCTCATTTGTATCCTGCTATTGTGGAGCACCACCAACTACTGCTAATATGTAAACGGTATCGAGATCCAGTTGCCTGCAGGCCCCCTGAAATGCCAAACTGTAAGTACCTCTGAGCTGTGGCTCTGAAATGTTCTACACTTCAGCTAGCTAGCATGGTAGGCAAAGAGGGAAACAAGTGCTGGGAAGGATTGCTGATTTGGCAGAAAAGTCCAAGTTTTACTGTGTTTAAAATTATTGGGCCACAATGCAAACATCCTAACTCAAGCCACTAGATGGTTATCCTCGCAGCATCCCGGTGTGGTACCCACCTTTATAGACTAATGACCATTTGGGAAAAGTTGGATGCACCCACTGGTGGGAGGCGTGGAAGACAGTGTAGTGTGTAATTGTTGTTGTATTTATTATTGTGCTATTTTCTCCCCTTCTTACGCCTCCCTATAATAAAAGTATAGTTAGTTTATGTTACAGTCTGGTACCATCTATTATTGCAAAGGCATTGCTACTTATTGCGTAAAGTGTATTATTACTGTGTGGGGGAGAATCTGCGGGGGCAGTTATTGTGTTTTCCTGGTGGGTGGTAACCTGGAATTTATCCAATAGACATTCAATATCACTACCCCAGGTGGAGGCACCACATCATTCCATTCCTGTACAATTTCGTCCACTAGTGAACCCAGGCTGGCTCCCACAGAGGTGTGTTCAGGTGTAACCTGAAAGCTCCGGAATAGCCAAGGTGAGTCAAGAGGTTGTTACAAAGTGGAGGCACAACAGGGATTAACTGTCTCCTGGTCGACACCCCACACACTTGAATTCTGAAAATTGTTTGAGCAGCCCCCCCATTCATTACAAAGGAGAAAATGGCATTCCAAGAGCTAGAGGACTGGTGTGTGTTTGAGGGATTGGACCCCCAGAAAGTGCCCTTTATAAAGAACATAGCTGAAGAGTGAGACAAGGAGTTTATTTTGGGAGTGCTGGAGGGGGCCTTGAAGGACTGTTGGAGCATGAAGTTTCAGGGAGCGACTAGAAAACCATGTACTTATTTTAGAAAGTTAATTGTAGAAACTGAGAAGGACTTCAGAACTGTAAATGTGACTACCACAGTGACACTCAAGGGGTCTCAAGAGATCTGAGTGGTGATAAGAAAAGAGAGAGCCCTGCCAGCACAAATATTCCCCTTCCTCATCCCCCCCACTCCAACATGGTGGGGGGACTTCAAGACTAAGCAAGAGTCTCTGCTGGCTAGTGATAAAAGACTCACAGGATGTGCAGACTCGGTTGTCTCTGGGGAAACCTCTGAGGAACATGGCCTAGCCACCCTGCTAGTTCAAACTATTACAGATGCCTAAGGGTTTTCTCTGGCACCCTTCCCATGCCTGCTGGAGAAGATGATAATAAAACTTGGGTTGACTATGTTCTCCCCGTGTGAGTGGCAGTGTTCTGAGGCCAAGAAAGGTAATAGACTGGTAGAGAGTTTGAAAGGGCCCACTTTTGATGCGATTCGGTCTTTGCATGCCACATATTCAGTGGCCCAAGCAGATGAGTACTTTTTCACTCTGCACTGTGTATTTGGGAGTACAGAATCCCGTGATGATTTGTACTTAATGTTTAAGACAAATAAACAGCTCTGGGGGGAGCTTCTCTCAGCTTACCTCTATAGACTGGAGAGGGTTTGCAGAAACTGTATTGGAAAGGAGGGATAGAATCTAAAGATATGATGAAAGTGCATCTAGAACAAGTGTTGAAGGCTGCCTGATTCTCAGAGTTAATGCTATTAAAGTTTGCTTAAAAGAGAGGTTGACTGATCCCCCTTCCACAGAGACCTGCTGTGGGAGGTTATAGAACTGGAAGAACAAGACGAACAATGAGGGCACTCATCTACTGCTGCTGCCAGTTCCCAAAAGTCAGACAGTGGGGACTCCATGGAGGCCAAAGAGCTTCAGAAACTGTTCCAAGAACTAAAAAGTGTAATGTATCAAGTGGACAAACCCAGCCTTACCTCCAGGGAACCTGAGACTTCAGTATCCAGCCTGCCTGTGTCGAATAATGTTGGGTCACTGCCCTCGAGCTCTGGGGGGTGAACTTCAGATACAGTTTCACTAGAGGAAGTCCAAGCTCAGTTGATGGAGTTAAGATAAATAGTAGGAGACTCCATGAATCACCCCACCCTGCAATCCTCTATGACTCCTACCAGGGAGGAGGAGCACCCCCAAGGAGCTCCATAGCTGGATTCTCTTGACTGCTAGCATGTTGGACTGCTGTATACTGTTATCAGTGTGGAGAGGATGGGCATGTCTGACATCAGTGTATGTCTGAAAGCAATTGTCAGATGGTTGCAGATCAATTAATTGAAGAGAATCTTACTGCAGCACCTTTAAACCATTAAACTTCAGTGGGCCCCAGTAGAAGAGAGCTCTGGAGCCCTGGGAACTAGTCAGTCATCAATCACTGGTGCTAAGTCTACCATCAGTGCCAAAGTTAAAGCTTTCAGCTCTAAAACTCAAGTTTCAAGGGATTGGAATGAGATTGTGGGACCTACCGCAGAAGTGGAAGGCTGAGTGGATGGACAGCCCACCCGGGTACTGCTGGATAGTTGCTCCTAAGTCACTATAATGTTCAAGGACTATTATTATAAGTACCTATTGCAAAATAAATTGGAGCCGTTGGAAGGTTTGGATGTGAGGTGACTCAGTGATGCCTCATACCTTCATATGGGTTTGGGCTGTATTTAGCTGTCCTTCCCAGTGGATGTTGCTGGAATTCCCACTTCAGGGGAAATTTGTGCCCTGATGTGCCCATGAACAAGCATGTATAAAGTGATTCCAACAGCTTAATCTGGTCCAAAGTCAGTTGGCATCCATCTGTACCCCCGTCCCCTGGGTCGTGCCTGAAAATAGGCAGGATTTGTCTAGTGTACTTACCCAGTCAACAAAAACTAAATAAATAAATCAAATTCCAGTTATCATTGGGACTAATGCCCATATGTTCCACCACCTGAGTCAGCTGTACAAGGAGTTTGAGGCGCGGCAAGGGAAAGCATCAGTGCCACTCCATGGTCCTGTTAGGCAAGCTTACAATCGCAAACTAGCTGTCTGACCTGATGAGGATGCTGTAGGGATCATGTAGCATTAAGAACCTTCAGAAGTGGTGTTAACCCCCAAAGCAAAGTGTGCAGTCACTGAAACAGTGTGACTCTGGGAACTCTGCCATAATCAGCTGCTGATGTTGGACAGCCCAAAGGAAGCTGGTCTACCAAAGGGGCTCATAGTTAAACCAAGTATACTACCCACTAAAGCCCATGTTTATGTCAGGCAAGTAACTGTACAGGTGAGGATGTAACCGACCATCCAGAGGGGGCAGACCTTGGCCTGGGTCTACTGTGCTGATTTAGCTGTACAATCACGCAAGAGAGAAAGCAGGGCCCCAGCTAGACGCGTCATTGTTCAAGACTGTAGACCCCTCACTACCCATAGAGTGGCAGAATAGAGTCCAAAATAAGTTGGTGCAGCGAGCACAGGTTTTCTACCTGAATGAATGGGATGTGGGGTGTGTCAAGGGTGTAGAACATCACATTCGGGTCACAGCTGAGAGGCCATTTTGGGAGAGATTGAGATGGCTGGCCCAGGCTGACATAGACAATGTCTGCAAGCACTTGCAGGAGATGCTGGCCACAGGCATCATTCAAGAATCCAGGAGCCCTTATGCATCCCCTAATGTAGTGAACAGAAAAAAGAGTGGTGCTGTCAGGATGTGTGTGGATTATCGAATGTTAAACCGGAGGATGGTACCAGATTAACACACCACGCCACAAGTACAAGATGCCCTAGCTTGCTTGAATGGAAGTCAATGGTTCAGTGTGATAGACTTGAGATCTGGCTGCTATCAGATTCCCATGGCTGAGAAGGACTGAGAAAAGACTGTACTCATTTGACCACTAGGATTCTATGAGTTCCTCTGAATGCCACAAGTGATTTCAAGGGCCACCACCACTTTCCAATGGATAATGGATAGGGCTGAAGGTGACATGAACTTATTGGAGTGCCTAGTATATTTGGATGGTATTATTGTGTTTGGAAAGACCCAGGAAGACCATGAGGCCCGGTTGTATAAAGTGCTTGATCGATTGGAGGAGTATGATCTTAAGTTATTCAAGACCTCGGTCAAGTATGTTGGCCAGACTGTGTCCCAAGATGGCATCAGTACTAATTCCAAATATGTCCAGGTAGTCACTACCTTCCCTAAACCAACCCAGTTGAGAGAACTGCAGAGTTTCTTGGGATTCACTGGTTATTACCACAAGTTTATTAAGGAATACATGAAAGATTGTTGAGCCTTTGCAATTCCTCACCCAAGGGTATCCTCCTGCCAGTCAGAAGGCCAAGTGGGTATCACAGCCTGGGAAGGTTTACTATAGAGTGCATGAACTGTTTGGGCCCAGATGGATCAAAGCTTGTGACAAGGCCTTTGAAGAGATAATTAGACAATTAACCCATGCCCCGTGTTGGCCTGTGCAGATCCCAGTAAGCCATATGTGCTGCATACGGTTGTCAGTCATAGTAGGTTGAAAGCATTGTTGTATCAGGAACACTCACAAGGTCTATGGCTGATAGCATATACCAGTCTCAGTTTAATCACCTTTGGAAAGGAATTACCAAGTCCACAAGCTGGAGTTTAAAGCACATAAATGATCCATTGTTGATCAGTTCCATGAATACTTGTATGGGGCCCACACTACTGTTCACACTGATAACAGCCCCCTCACATATGTGCAGACAACAGCAATGTTGGACACTGCAGGTTAGCGCTGGTTATCAGCCCTTTCAACATATGACTGTTGTGTGGAGTATCATCCCGGGAAGAGCAACATTGATGCAGACGTACTGTCCAGAAGACCCCATCCAGAGGTGGCAGGACAAGAATGGATTCAGATTTCCGAGGCTGCTGTCAGAGCTTTGTGTAGAAGATACGATACAGAAGAGGCACTAGACTCAAAAGCTACAACTCACTTGGTAGATGGTAGATAGCTTGGGCACCCCCTCAGGCTGCATACCAGTGGCCTATTGCAATGTTGTGTCTCTCAGGAAATCTTCATTGCTGTAGATCAGCTCACAGGACTGGCAGAAACAGCAAATGGAAGATTCTGTAATCAGAGACATTGTCAACCCTCTCCAATGAAGAGATGGCCCAGAAAAAGTAAAAGAAAATCATCCTAACACTTCCCTGTGACTGAAAGAATTAAGTAAATTGAAAGTGAATAATGGTGTGATTTACAGAGAACCCCAGTGCAATGATGGCTCAACTCTAAAACAGTTACTACTACTGTAAAGTTCAGAAAGCTGGCCCTCAAAGCTTTGCATGACAAGATGGTGCATTTGGGGGTGAACACAATGCTAGACTAAGTCAGGAGGCGGCCCCCTGTTTCAGAATGAGCATAGAGGTGGAGAATTATTGCAAATAGTGCATGAAATGCATTCAGCAAATGTTGCCCTCTCGTGCCACTCATTTAGTGAACAGTATAGCTTAGAGGTTAGAGTAATGAGCTGTGAATGAGCTTCGTACATCTAGCACTTCATACATCGTACATCCAACAGCTCCTGTGACTGCCCAACTTAACCTTGTTTCTCCACTTCCCTTTCTGCTCTAGTTGTCCCCCCCCCCCCCTCCCTTCCTCACTGGATTCTACCCTCACATCTTGGTATACCCAATGCTGCACTTTTCACCCTCTCTCCCACCCTTCCTACATTCCTTCTTCCCCTACCCTCTTCCCTCTCCCTATGACTCTGGCACTTCTTATCTGTTGTCTATTTTCTCTGACAAATGCTGCTGGCTGCCTTGTTACAATGCTACCCTTGAACTGTATTAATCTGTACTCTGTTTGCAATGTCCACATTGTTGTAATGCCTGTCTTGATGTTCCCCATAATTTGTATTTCTCTGACGTGGAACCTTTGTAAAAGAGCCATAGCTCAAAGGTATTTGTAATCCTAGACTTGATAAAATAAAAAAAAAATAAAAAAAGCAGACCTGGGTTTGATTCCCACAGCCTCCACTTGCATAATGTTTGACTCTGAGCAAGTCACTTAACCACCCAGTGCTCCCGGGTCACCCCTGAAAACAGACACTTGTGCCTATTGGGCCTTACCTGGTTACCAAAGAATAAAAATAAAATTAACATTACCAAAAGTGTTCCCATGGACATAGTGTGTATTGACATTTTGAGTTTGGAACCAGATAAAAAGAATATAGCTAACATACTAGTAGTGACTGATCATTACTCTGGTTATGCCTAAGCTTTTCAAGTGAAAGATCAAAGGGCCACCACTGTAGCAAAGATTTTGTTGAAAAAAGTTTTGTTCATTATGAGCTTCCCAAAAGAATCCATTCTGACCATTGTTGGGATATTTGAAAGTCAACTGATCAAAGAGTTATTGACATTGTGGAGAATCAGGAAGTCGAACTACTCCTTACCAACCCCAGGGTGACCCTCCACCCGAACGATTAAGTATGACTCTGTTGGACATGTTGGGCATATAGGACCCTCGTAAAAAAGTGAACTGGAGTCAGCAAGTGAGTATGCTGGTTCATGCCTACAACTGCATTTGCAATCATGTCACAGTGCAATCACCATATTTGTTGATATTTGGGAGAGAGGCCAGGCTTCCAGTAGACCTGGCCATTGGAGTGACATCCGATGGGGACAACTTAGAGACCTACACCAGATGTGTCCAAAGACTGAAACAGCAGTTGGATGATGCTTACCAGCTGGCCACAGAACTGTCTAATAAAACAAACTTGGCAAACATGACCTGTTATGACAAGCAGGTCAGAGCTCACAAGTTACTCCCTGGAGACAGAGGTTTGGTCAAGAATTTGAGGTTGCCTGGAAAGTATAAAACTGCAGATCGGTGGGGCAACATCTCCTATGTGATCACTGCAAAACTTGTGGACTTGCCAGTGTACAGAGTTTGTCCAAAAGGAGAGCCTCAGAGAAGTAAAACTTTGCACTGCAACCATTTGCTCTCCATTGGACAATTACATATTCAAGAACTAGAACTAGGCTCCATGCGACCCCAAAGAATGAAAATCAGGGGTTCTCACAACTGCACCAACCAGACAACTGGGCCCAACCATCAAATGGATACTTGTCTACCCGTGCCTTCCGAAGGATTTGCATCGGACCTGAACACTGGTCTAACTAGGCTTTCCAAAAGTTCTGCAATAGGATCCAGATCCTAATGACCTAAACTCTTCTGATGAGGAAGACGACCCTGTGAGATATTGTTCTACAGTGGACATTCCCCAACAGCTGAACAAGTCTGATGAGTGGTGGATGTCAAAAAACTCCAAAAACACCACTCGATCCTGAAGACGACCCTTTTGAACCTTCACCTGAGTTAAAGCATGCAGCAGATCCAGTAGAGATGGCACAAGTGACAGACATGGGACCCAGATCAATTGAACAAGAAACAACCAAGGTACTCCTCCTGACTCATGTTGCAGAGCCTGCCTCACCTCCCAGGGGGGAAGAATGTCAATCCTTAGTTACACCTGAATGTGAATAATTATCTTTGAAGCAGTCCAAAAGGCCAATCAAACCCCTCTTAAAACTCAGTTATGATTCACCTGGAGCCCTCTCTGACCTGCCTCTTTAGGTAGTACACTGTGGCATCTATGTCACTCACCACTCCCTAACCCGTGTATTGTATTCAATTACACTGAGGGTAATGTGGGAATGTGTAAATCTGGGCATGTTGGTTAGACAGGAACCAAGAGTCTATTTAGCACTGTTAATGAAAATACTGTTACCCTGTTTCTTTTTTATTATGTGGGATTGGAATTTGAAGCTAGCGTAACCAGACTGCAGTTGTCTAAATAGAACGTTAAGGTTGTTGCTGTTACCTAGTTCTGATTTCTTTCAGATATGCATTGGCTGTAACTCTTGCAATTGTTGGGATGATAATTTGTGACCTAAGGGAGAGTGTAATCTCCCTCTCGGGTGGGGAGGTTTACCTTACTGCGCTCCTTGGAATCCTCATTCTGATTCTGGTCCCCCTCTACAGCTGAAACAGGACCAGAGAGCTAGAGTCAGTGGCTCTGGAGAGATTCGGGCATGCTTTTCTTGTGCAATCTTTGCAGCTATAGCTGCCAAAATCCTTGATCCTCGGCCCACATAGAGATGAGGCCAAGGTCCAGAAGGTTGTTTTCACTTCCGGGTGCTGTGGGAGCACTCTGTCGGTCCAGAGAGAAGCTGTGAAGTGAGCGGACTGAAAATGTAAATAAAAAACATGGCCACCATGCGTCATTCTGTGCATGCTTGGCCGAAGATCTTAAAAAAGCCACAGCTTCAATAACTGAAATTTTGCATGGGTACTGTTCAAAAGTATCCCTGGGTTCAGGGCAGGCAGTGGAGCCAGGGATTAAGATCTGAATTCCTCTGGGCTTGAAATTGGTGGGCTTGGCCCCTTGGGGGCAATTAATAGAGTTTAAGGGCTGGTACTGTATGGCAGCATACATATAAACAATAATGGTGGCCCCCATAATATCCCTGCAGTAAGGGGCTACTATGAAATGTAAGAGGGCATTTAGCAGTGCTCAGGAATACTGCAGTGAATCAGAGGGGGAGTAGGAAAAAGATATAAAAGGGCTGCATTGCCCACCAAAAGGGGATTCTCTTGAGAGCCTAGGAGGAGAGACTGTAGTGGGATGTGCAGCCCTAAAGATTGCACGTGTGCCCAAAGACCTTTCTGGCCCCAGAATCCAGAAGAGAGGTATAGCACCTGTAAAGCTGATGCGATTGCCAGGGAAGGAAAACCTAGCTGCTGATTGTAGCTCTATGATTCCGGTTCGACAACTAATTTGTCGACCAGCATCACAGCACTGGGCTCTTCTTGACCACAATTTGCAGTCGTCAGGGAGCCATGCACATCGGAATGTGTTTTTTTGTGGGGGGCTTTGCCCCTTGAACCCCCCACGTAGGGACTCAGCCCCCTGTACTCCCTGTACTTTTAGATTCCAACTCCTAGTTGGACTTGGTTTGGGGGAGGAGGTGCAGGGTGGGGGAAAGTTTTGCAGGGTCCCAGGCAGACTTCTACAGGGATATGTCACTGTTGTCGGTATCGATGTATGTCGCTGTAGAAGTGTCGTTGTATGGGGGGGATATACCGCTGAGCCTCTTTCTGTTGAGATTTGAACCTGCTTTTATAATTCTGTAATTTGCAGCCTCAATCCAGAGAAACTGTGTAACTGTGCTCCCCTCAGTGGGATAATTATTTGCGAGTGCTTGAACTGTTGATACAGTAGCCCAAGAGAAGCTGTCTATTGGGGGGCTAGAGACTGTGCCAGAGAGCCCCACTGCAAGTGTGACTTTGGAACCTTTGTGAAAAGTAGATAGTTTGGGGACACATAGCCTTTCCGGCCCCCTGGACCAATGAGGAGCTGACAGGAGAGGAAGATGCTGACAGGCTTGTCAGGTAAACAACACATCCAAAGGCCCCATGGACAAAGTCTGGAAAGGCCAGACAGGTGAAGCCCAGCATTCTGCATTCCATCTGCTAGGTGCTGCTCATCTGTATCCTGCTATTGTGGTGCACCACCAACTACTGCTAATACAACAAGCATTTGTCAATGCCGAATGTTTGCTTGCTGGCATTGGCACTGGTGGTGTAGAAGTTAAAGAGCTGCATAATAGGAATGGCAGTGAAGTATTGAACTGAAGTCAACCCAACCACCACCCTGCAGAGAGTGACAGGCATTGGGGTGTGCCTTTGGGTCGTCAGGCATAACGGCCACGCCATTTCACCACACCCTACCCAGCAGACACCGACAAGGGTCACGGTGTGCCTTGGGGTTTTTGGCCCTTATGCGCACCCCATTCCATCAGGAAATACAGTGAGATGGGTGCAGTATAGGAGAATGGGGTGAACTATGGGGCCGAAGAGTCCAAGGCATACCTCGATGCCTCTCACTGGCTGCAGGGTGTGGAATGGTATGAGCATTACAGGCAAGAATCCCAAGTCACACCCCGATGCCTGTCATTCACTACAGAGTGGGGCATTATGGTTGGAAACCCTAACACCTCAGGCATTCGTTGGTATTTTAACTCCAAATTGTCAACATGTTTTTTTTGAGACCCCCACCTCATGAACAGTGGCAATATCAGTTTGTTAGCTGAAAGCTGCTTATGCACAGTGACTACGGCATTTAGCACCACGGGTGCATAAACACATTCTGAACAGGATGTGAAAAATGACAGCTGTACTGTTCATGGGGAGGTGGAAAAAATGGCAATGTTGCAAATCTGCAGTAAAAATATTAAAAAAACTGGTGAAGTCACGAGCGTGCATAGAAACTGTGCAACACACACCCATAATGTAATTAGTTTGGGGATTTTTTACAGCAGATTGGCAACTCAGGCATTTTGGTGCCTCCGATCATGAACAGTGTCACTGTGATTTTCTTTATCTGTCCCGAACAATGATTTCCCACAGCGACCACGCATCCCTGCGCTGAAAGTGTGAAAACACATTTTGGCCATGTTGTGAAAAATGACAGCTGTACTGCTCATAAGGAAGTGTGGAAAAATGCCACTGGTGAAAATCTGGACTGAAAATATTACAAAGTCATGAACTTATGAGGGTGCGTGTAAACTGCGCAATGCTCACTCGTAATACAGTCATTTTATGGACTTTTGTCACCAAATTTTCAACATAGCCATTTTAAGACCTCTGCTCATGAAGATTGTAACTGTGATTTTCTTAATCTGTCCCAAACATTGCTTTCGCACACCGACTGCACCATTGTGCGCTACATGTGCTGAAACACATTTTGGGTGACGTGAAAAATGGCAGCTGTACTGTTCATAAGGAAGTGTAATAAAATGGCAATGTGGAAAATCTGGAGTGAAAATATAGAAAATTCGCAAACTTATGACCGTGCATAGGAACTGCGCAACGCACGCTCGTCAAACAGTCATTTTTAGGAATTTTTTCACCAAATTTTCAACATAGGCTTTTTGAGAGTCCACCTTATGAACAGTGGCAGTGTCGTTTTGTTACTCTGTCCCAAAAGGTGATTTCGCGCAGTGACTGCAAAATCACCCATCGGGCCGATTAACGCCATGACAGTGACAGCATTCATGAGAAGGGGTCCCAAAAACCCCATGTTGAAAATTTGGTGCCAAAATTCCAAAAAATGCCTGAGATATGCAGCAAAGTTGAAAAAACCCTATCTATCCCATTATACAGCTTACCGGCATTTCCCCAGTTCGCGGTCAGCTTTGAAGAGTGCAGACGTGTTCCCGGTCCACCGAAGATCGTCATGCCGGAGTCCGGAGGTAAGTATGGGGTGGTGCGAGTGGTGGGCACAGGTGGGGGCAGACACAGCAGGGACCGCTTTTAAGTTTCAGGTTTTTTTTTTTTTTTTAATGACAACGACGTTGGGACGTTGCCACGCTTAGGGTGGGCTCCCAGCATGGCAGAAGGACGACTGGTTGGGGGGGCCTGGAGCCAACTGGGGATTGGGCACCCCCATCAGCCATAGCATCTGTTGCCATGCTGGGGTGGGCTCCCAGCGTGGCACCCTGTACTCTGGGGGGGTAGACAGTGGAGCCGACGGGGGATTGGGCACCCCCGTCGGCTTTACGAAGTGTAGCCACGCTGGGGTGGGCACCCAGCATGGCATATGGAACTGTGGTTTTGGGGAAGGGGTGCAGCACAGCCAACAGAGGATTGGGCACCCCCCGTCGGCTATACAGTGTGTGCGTGGGGGGGGCCGAGCACGCAGTGTGCCTGCATATGTGTGTGTGTGTGTAGGGGGAGCGCGCATGAGCAGGCGATATCTGATCACTGCTCACTGAAGCGTAGCTCCCCCTTTCAACTGTACGCCACTGCATTTTGGAAGCTGTCATAGACAGCTCAGCAGGCATTGGAGAACTGCGACCGTCCCTGCAAACACACTGACTGAATTGGAAGAGGGCTGCCACACCTCCGAAAACTCGGATGATGGCACTATGTTTCTTGCACATGCGTGCAAGCAAACATAAAAATGGCACTGAGATCCAGTTGCCTGCAGGCCCCCTGAAATGCCAGACTGTAAGTACCTCTGAGCTGTGGCTCTGAGGAGTTCTCCTACACTTCAGCCAGCTAGCAAGGTAGTCAAAAAGGGGAACAAGTGCTGGACAGGACTGCTGATTTATCAGGATAAGCTCCAGGCAGAAAAGTCCAAGTTGTGCTGTGTTTAAAGTTACTGAGCCCCAACACACACATCCTAGCTCAAGCCACTGGACTGATATCCTCACAGCACCCTGGTGTGGTACCCACTTTTATAGACTAACGGTCATTTGGGAAAAGTCAGATGCATCCGCTGGTGGGAGGTGTGGAAGACTGTGTGGGGTATAATTGCTGTTGCACTTACTGTGGTGCTATCTTCTCTCCTTCTTACTCCTTCCTATAATAAAAATGTAGTAGTTTATACTACAAGTGGGTACTCTCTGTTATTTCAAAGGTATTGCTGTTTATTGTGTAAAGTGTATTGTTAAGGTGTGGGGGAGAAACTGTGGGAGCAGTTTTTGTGTTTTCCTATGGCGGTAACCTGGAATTTATCTAACAGATATTCCATATTATAGATACATAGATACATGGATACATACACAGTGTTGGCAGAAAAGGGCCTATGGCCCACCCAGTCTGCCCATTTGAGCTTGTAAGTTCAGTTTATGTTTTCCAAGAAGTCTGTTGCCCCTTACCCCTGACCTCCAGAATTCCTTTATGTCTATCCCATGCATTCTTAAATCCCGTGATTGTTTCAGCCCCCACCACTTCCTCTGGCAGGGTGTTCCACTTGTCAACCACCCGTTCTGTGAAGAAATTCTTCCTTAGGTTTCCTCTGAATCGCCCTCCCTCCAACTTCATCCCATGCCCTGTAGTCCTGGAACATCTTTTTCACTTAAAAATAGTGTATTCCTGCACCCTGTTCCTCCCTGTAAGATACTTGTATGTCTCTATCATATCCTCCTCTCTCCCTCCTCTCCTCCAGGGAGTACATGTTCAGTTCCTTCAGCCTGTCCTCATAGGACTTGTGATGCAATCCAAGCACCATCTTTGTTGCCCTCCTCTCAACCTTGTCTACCATATGTCCTTACGTAGGTAAGGTCTCCAGAACTGTACAGTGTACTCCAGGTGGGGCCTCACTAGTGTCTTGTATAGTGGAATTATGACCTCCCTTTTCCTGCTGGTGATGCCCCTGCCTATGCATCCCAGCATCCTATTTGCTTTACCTGCTGCCTTGTCACACTGTTTCCCTACCTTGAGGTCATCAGAGATGATAACCCCAAGATCCCTTTCCCATCACTATTCCTATCACTGCCCCATGTGGAGGTACCATGCCATTGTATTCCTGTACAACTGCTCCACTAGAGAATCCTGGCTGGCCCCCTTGTAGATGTGTCCAGTTGAGACCAGGGTTCCCTGAAATAGCCAAGGTGAGTCAATGGGCTGTTACACAATTTTTTTGTTTTTCATTTTCTATATTAATTAAAAGGATGGCTGGGCACTAATGACCCATTTTCAGCCATGCCGTTTCTTCTAGTATTTCATCCATTCATACTCAGTTTGGCTTTGCCTTCTATTCCTGGGCTTAGTGCAGAGACTAGCAATAGGGCCTAGTTTCAGTAGGGATTAACTGTTGCCAGATTTATTTGTGCTGTAGTCTGAAGCTGCAGTCTAAGATTTTCTGAAGCAAGAGTGCTAGCTTGAGCTAGCTCTGTAGCTGGAGTTGTAGCCAGCCTGTGAGTCAGCCCAGTAGCCACTGACAAGCTCATTCACTTCTTGTCCCCTGAATTTTCCATCTCCAAAACAGCAGCTTTAACACATTCTGCAGCCTCAGAGATGATGGGCCATTGCCAGACTACCAGTTAATTTTCTTCTGACAGTGACAGTACAATTCATATTCAACTGTCCCTTCAGTTAGTTGCTTTTGAATTTCTAGATGTGTTGCATAAATCTGAGTATTTCTTATCAATTATATTACTTTGATGAGTTTTCAGTAAACTGCATTACTGCAGCTTTAACTCTGTCTGGAGACTCCCAGTCCCTGTATTGCTCCCAAATGGTAGCCAGTGAACGGTGACACTTCCCTGCTCCAATTTTAAAGACTGTACAGAATTCACCTGCTGCCACTTATACTTTCAAAATTAATAGTGGTCTGTTAATAACATACTCACTAAACCCATACACCAAATCATGGCATCCAAATAGACAATCTGGGTAACTTAGCACTGGGCCATTTTTTACCACCTTTGCTTGTATCCTGTGGAATGCCTGATGCCCATGCCACACAGATGAACGTAATAAACGAGTAGAGCGAGATAAACCAAAACTCGCTGTACTCATGCTACAGCACATTACAGCTTGCCTTCTGAGGACATTCCAGCTCCGGTGGCCTTCTCTGCCCAGCAAATATTTTTCTTCAGGTACCCTCCCTGGTGCATACAAAGAAAAGTCTCCTACCTCTTCTTCAGTGGCACTCGCCTAAATGACAAATGACAGCTCCAGTCTCTGGGCATTGTGGCTTCAACCAGCTCCACTCTTGCAGTTTAGGCCTTCTTCTCATCCAGCTACACATCTTTGTTTTGCACTTCTCTGGCTTCCCACTCTTGCCCCAAAATTACATCCGGCCACAAACCTTGAGAATGTGCCACCCTGGATCTCTGGCCTCCCTTGAGAACCCTCCCACTGTACTGCTCAGGTATAATGTGAATCCTTCACTGTTTCCCTACCAATTGATGGGTCAGGGCATTTGAGGGCCAAGTCCCATTCTATCCATGCCAGGCAAAAGATGTACTGTGTTTTCTTTGCTGACTGATTGTTGCAGACGTCTTGCAATCCTCCTCATGAGAGGGGAAAATCCTCTAGTCACAGGTGAGAGCCCATATGGGAACCACCATGCCTGATCTAAGCAATGCCCAGTCCCAGCTGGTCAAATGAGATTTCTCCTTACCAGTTCACAATATTTAAGTGCAGTCAAAAGCTGCGTGGTCAAATTGCGTGCTGTGCAGAGATCTGAAAACTGCAGGGTCCAAAACCAAGCTAAAATTAAACAAACTTGAACAGCACACACTGTTTTGACCACACGGTTTTTGACTGGGCATCTATTTTGTTGGGATCTTGACAGTATACCCTCCTTATTCACTATCCCAGTGAACACTGGGGCGAACCATGTGCTTCAGGTTGCCAGACACAGATACCATTGAGCCTTCCTCCAGCAAGCATCTCTAGCACCAAGTTGCTTAGCTTGCTCCTCACTATCAGGTGAAGCTCCTGGGCTGTAGTGTCGTCCCCCTAGACTGGGCTCAGTTCCACCACACCATTTTCCCTTCAAGTGCAGTAGTTCCCAATGAGTTTGTTTGCATTGTTAAACAAACTGGATGAAAAGAGGAACTCCTGTTTTCATGCTTGCTTGCCTTTCCTCATATACTATGTTTAACAAACCTTTTACTTTCAAGCTTTCCTAAGTGCACCATAATTTTTTATGGCCAAATCTAGCATCTTGTGAACTGAAAAATTGCTCAAACAAGTTACACACTAGCTGCTCTAAAGCATAGTCTTTTAAAATATTCAGGAAACTTACCAATGCTGTAAAGACTGGATTTCTTTCTTTTTGTGCAGCTCTGCAAATAACTGCCACAGGCATGTTACATTCCTTACCAGGGTCTTATGTTAGGGCTAACTACTTGTATTAGGACTAACCAGAAAACCTGGATCTAGACTTTTAAGAAATAAAGACTAAGCTATTTTTCTAAACATACTGATGTAGGAAAAAAAACTATGGACTGGATTTTTCATATTTTGCACTTTCAATTTCTACATTAACCAGGAGGAGAGCTGGGTACAAATGATCCGTTTTCAGATACGCCTTTTACTGTGGTATCATACAAATACCATATTCCATCCATACTATGATATCCTCTCCCTAGACTGGGCAAACAAAACCCACAGATCTCATAGTTGCACAATCAGGGCTTTGTCCCACCACACCATTTTCCCTCCACATGTGCTCTAGTTCCCAATGAGCTTGTTTGCATTGTTACAACAAACTGACTAAAAAGAGGAACCCCTGTTCTCATGCTTGCTTACCTTTCCCCATACAGTATGCTTAACAAACCTTTTACTTTCAAGCTTTCCTGAGTGCACTACAGTTTTTTGAGGCCAAATTTAGCATCTTATGAACTGAAAAATTGCTCAAACAATTTAAACACTAGCTGCTCTAAAGAGTAGAGTTCTTTTAAAAGATTCAATAAACTTACCAATGCTGTAAAGGCTGGATTTCTTTCCCTTAGTGCAGCCCTACAAACTGGCCCAGGTGTAACATTTCTTACCATACTCTTGTGTTAGGGTTAAAAACATGTATTAGGACTAACTAGAAAACCCGGATCCAGAGTACAGTACTTAGAAATAAGGATTGAGATATTTTTCTAGACATACTGCCCTAGGAAAACAAATATTGACTGGATTTTTCATTTGTAACTCCCCCCTCAGGGGTAGGGGGTTTACCTCATTGGGGCTACAGCCCCTTGGTATCCTGGTTCTGCCTCTGCTCCCCCCATGCAGCTGAAACAGTACCGGAGGGTTAGAGTCAATGGTTCTGGAGGGATTGGGGCAAGTTTCACCCATGTAATCTTCGTGGATGCTGCCACCAAAATTCTTCATCCTCGGCCCACATAGAGATGGGGTTGAGGTCTGGAAGGTGATTTGCTCTCTGGGTGCTGTCCTAGCACTCTGTTGGTCCAGAGAGGAGCCATGAAGTGAGCAGACTAAAAATGTAAATAAAAAACATGGTCACCATGTGCTGTTCTGCGCATGCATGACTGAGATCTTAAAGAAGCTGTGACTCTCATAACCAAAATTTTGTATGGGCACCATTCAAAAGTATCCCTGGGTTCAGGGTGGTAGAACTGGAGATTAAGATCATAATGCGTACAAGTGTGAAATTAGTTGGCTTGACCCCTGGGGGCAATTAATAGAGTTTAAGGGCTTCTACTGTATGTTACCATAAAGGTAAACAATAATGGCAGCACCCATAAGTTCCTGCAGAAAGAGGGGCACTGAGAGGGCATTTAGCAGTGCCCGGGAATTTTGCAACCAATCAGAGGAGTAGTTGGAAAAAGATTTAAAAAGGGCTGCATTGCCCACCAAAGGGGGATTCCTCTGAGAGAGTCCAGGAGAAGAGATTTTAGTGGGCTAAGCAACCGTGAGGACATCCCATGTGCTCAACGGCCTTTCCGGCCCCTGTATCCAGAAGAGGGGCACAGCACCTGTAAAGCTGTTGAGGATTGCCAAGGAAAGAAAGCCTAGCTGCTGATTGTCTCCCTGCTGAGATTTTAACCTGGTTTTATAAGTCTATAATTTGCAGCCTGAAGCCACAGAGACTATGTAACTGTGCTCCCTTTGGTGAGATAATTATTTTGGACTTCTTCAACTGTTGATACAGTAGCCCAGGAGAAGCTAGCTATTTGGGGGCTACAGACTGAGCCAGAGAGCTCAACTTTAAATGTGTGTTTGGAAGCTGTGTGGTAAGCTGAATGTCTAGGGGACACCTAGCCTTTCCAGTCCCCTGGACCAATGAGGAGATCACTAGAGAGGAAGACATTGACAGGCCTGTCAGGTGAACACCGTATACAAAGGCCCCAGGAGACAGGTAAAGCCCAGCATTCTGTATTCCTTCTCCCAGCTGCTGCTCATCTGTATCCTGCTATTGTAGTGCACCACAAACTACTGCTGATACCAGAATCGTACCGAGATCCCATTGTCTGCAGACCCACTGAAATGCCATACTGTAAGTACTTCTGGGCTCTGAGTCTGAAGAATTCTCTTACATTTCACCTAACTAGCTAGGTAGGCAAAAAGGGGGACAAGTCCTGGGCAGGACTGCTTAATTGTCAAGATAAGCCACAGGCAGAAAAGACCAAGTGTTGATGTGTTTAAAGTCATTGGGCAGCAACGCAACCATCATAGCTCAAGCCACTAGACTGATATACTCCCAGCGCCCTGGTGTCCTACCCACCTTTATAAACCAATGACCATTTGGGAAAAGACGGATGCACCCGCTGGTGGGAAGTGTGGAAGACAGTGTGTGGTATAATTGCTGCTACATTTATTGTTGTGCTATCTTCGCCTCTTCTTACCCATCCCTATAAGAAAAGTAAAGTTAGTTTATGCTACAGTCTGGTACTGTCTATGATTGCAAAGGCATCGCTGCTTATTGTGTAAAGTTTATTTTTACAGTGTGGGGGAGAATCTGTGGGGGCAGTTATTGTGTTTTCCTGGTGGGTGGTAACCTGGAATTTATCAAACAGACATCCAGTATCACTACTCCAGGATGAGGCACTGCACTATTCTATTCCTATACAATTTAGTCCACTTGTGAACCCAGGCTGGATCCCTTGGAGGTTTGTCCAGGTGTGACCCGAGGGCCCCAAAATAGCCAAGGTGAGTCATGGAAGTGTTATAAAGTGAAGACACAACTGGAATGTACTGTCCCCCAGTGGGCACTGCACATACTTGAATTCTGAAAATTTTGAGCACCCCCCCCCCGGATTGTTACAAAGGGGAAATTGGCACTCCAAGAGGTAGAGGACGGGTGAATGTTTGAGGGAATGGATCCCCAGAAAGTGCTTATTATAAAGGACATGGCTGAAGAGTGAGAAAAGGAGTTTATTTTGGGAGAGCTGGAGGTGGCCTTGAAGGACTGTTGGAATATGAAGATTCAGAGAGCAACTAGAAAAGCAGGTACTCATTTTAGAATGTTAATTGTAGAAACCGAGGACTTCAGAACTGTAAATGTGCCTACCACAGTGACACTCGAGGCATCCCAACAGATCTGGGAGGTGATAAGTAAAGAGAGACCTGCCAGCCCAAAACCTTCTTCCCGTCCCTTGTCCCCCCACTCCAACATGGGGTGGGTGACTTCAAGACTAAGCTAGAGTCTCTGCTGGCTATTGAAGGAAAAACTCACAGGATGTGCAGACGCTGATGCCTCTGGGAACAACCTCTGAGGAACATGGGCTAGCCTGCCCTGCTAGTTCAGACCATTACAGATGCCTACAGGTTTTCTCTGCCACCCTTCCCACGCCTTCTGGAGAAGATGATTACCAAACCTGAATTGATTATACTGTCCCCATGTTACAAGGGGGATAGTGTGCTGAGGCCAAGAAAGGTAAAAGACTGGTAGAGAGTTTGAAAGGGCTTGCTTCTGATGCAATTTGATGCTTGCATGCAACATATCCAGAGGCCCAAGTAGATGAGAGCTTTGTTGCTCTGCACTGCGTATTTTGGAGTACAGAATCCTGTGATGATTTGTTCTGAAAGTTTAAGATTAATAAACAGCGCCAGGGGGAGCACCTCTCAGCTTTTCCTCCATAGACTGGAGAGGGCTTTGCAGAAACTGTATCAAAAAGGAGGGATGCCTTGGCCCCCTCCCTCAACTGCCCCACATTGTAACTGTTGTAGCTTGCCTTCGCAGTGGGCAGTTTCCTCACATGCCCTCTACACTAACTGACCCTGCAATTAGATGGGCCTGGCTTGGATCGCTCCTCTATAGGCTTGCACTCTGCTCCATTTTAGCATTTACTGTCCTACTGGAGGACATGCAAGGTAGTAGCTGACTCACCCCCCCCAAATCGGCTATTTTCAGTGCCCATCCCTGTTACCTGGATGAAGCCTGTACTATGGGCACCTGAGGTCCTTGTCTCTGTGTTCCCCTGTAAGCTCATAGTCATACTCTGTTTAAGGTTTTTGGCAGTAGCTTCAGTAGCTGGTTACTTGTTATTCTGTACTTATATTTTGCATTATGTCTCTCTGTTTGCATTACCATTGTACTGTTTGTTTAAATGTTCCCTGAGTTGTTCTTATTGTGTACACTCCTTCCCATAAAGCGTGAACTGCAGAGGGGGCAATTCCCCTTCTGTTATACTGTATATGCCATGTACTTGATGTGGAACCTTTGCAAAAGAGCTTTCACTCAAAGTTTTTTTCTGAACAATAAAATAAATAAATAAATAAATTAAGATTTGAATAATGTGCATCTAAAACAAGTGTTGAAGACTGCCTGATTCTCAGAGTTCAGTTTCAGTCTCAGTTTATTTATTATACTGTATTGGAAAGGCATGTGAGCAAAATTGCCCGTTTTCACAAACGCCCAGTTTAGGACAATACAGCATCCGATTTACAGCCAAAAAAACCAAACAAGAGTACAATACATAAGGATGTCGAACATACAGCAATAGGTAAAAAACCAAAACAATTGTAGGAACAATTACACAAAGTAAAACATCAGGTCAAATATTGAGAGTCAAGTGCTAAGATTGGGTACAGCCCGATTAGAAGGAGGGAAGTAGAGAGTACCCAAGGAGGGACAGTCAAGGTTGGAGACACCTAGAAATGGAGACTAGAGACAGGTGCTTCTTTAGGTTAAATTCAGTGGAAGGGATAGAAGGACACTGGATGAGAGCAGGGGGAATTGTTAAAGAAAAAACACAGAAATAAGCAGCAACTTGGTGGCAGCAGTAAAACAAGCCAGGCAAAAGAATTTAATGGCACAAATGCAAAGGAGCCCGCGGCTACTTTCCCCAGCACTTTGGGTCTAAATCATAACCCTTTCTCAAGGGGTTGTGGCCTGGGTGCTACTTGTGCTCTTTTTATACTAAGGTTCATACTAAGGTTACTTAAGACAGTCAGGGAGGCTAAAAAGCCCATTATAGGCTGTCCCCACAATTCAGTGGTGGTAACAATCGTCACCAACTGTCATATGTTTATCCAACCTGGTCTTAAAGGTAGTGAAAGAATCTGCCTGCACAACATATGCTGGTAACTTATTCCCATATTCAATTGCCCTACATACAAACCAATGTTTTCTTAAATTAGTGCTACACCTTTCACTCACTAACTGTTGAACATGTTTTCTCCAGTTAAATATATTTTTCCTATATAGCAACCCTAATTCAGTTCTCAAACTATCCTGATGCAAGACTTTGTAAAAAAGCAACAGATCACCCCTCTTCCTCCTATTTAACAAGGACCATAGTCCCATTGATTGTAATCTGGTTTCATATGGTTGGCTCCTGTGACCTGATGCCATTTTAGTTAAAATTCTCTGTGGACCTTCCAGCAAAACCCTATCCTTTTTTAAATAAGAACTCCAAACTGAGGAACAGTAGTCCAAAGTTGGTCTAATGTACAATTTAAACACTTTACTGAGCACTTCTGCATTCCAATTATGAAAGCTTCTTCTAATGCAGTTTACCAAATGCATAGATCTATTAGCTGTTATTCTACAGTGTATTCCATTTTCATATCCTGTTGTGTGTGTATATGTACACATATTATATATATATATATACACACACACACACACACACACACACACACATATACACATATACACACACACACATATATATATACACACACACACACACACACTCACACCAAGATCTTTCTCACAGGTAGATCTTATTTTACTACCCTGAATATAGTAATCCTGTTATATGTTACCCTTTCCCATATTCGACATTACACTTCTATTAGTATTAAAACTCGAAGTTCTTTTGAGTCCACTGCTCAATGTCTAGTAAAGCCTGTCCAAACTTCAGTCTATCTTCAAAAGTATCAACTACCCCCCCCCCCACTTTAACATCGCCACAAATTTAACTAACTTAGTCTCACTGTTTAATTTCAGATCACTCATAAAAATACCAAACAGCAATGGTACCATCACTGGGCCCTGCGGCACCCCACTCTGCACCCTCACTGCCTTAGATAAGTATCCTTGAACTCTCACCCTCTGCATCCTATCCATCAACCAATGCCCAATCCAACTCACCAATCCTGCATCCACTCTCATATCCAATAGTTTTGATAACAGCAATCCGTGAGGGACCTTATCAAAGGTCCTGCTGAAATCCAACATTACCACATCAATACTCCTATCCTGATCCAACTTCCTAGTCACCCAATCATAAAAACAGACCATATTAGTTTCACACAATCTATTTTTAACAAAACTGTGCTGGCTACCATCCACTAATCCTTTCTGTTCCATAAAGTTTTTTATTTCACCCCTCAAGATCCCCTCAAATAATTTACTAATCACCGAGGTTAGGCTCACTGGTCGATAATTTGATGGTATGCTCCTATCCCCCTTTTTATAGATCGGCACCACATGGGCCAGTCTCCAATCAGTTGGTACATATCCCTCTGCTAATGATTTCTGACCAATCATTGCAATAGCTGGTGCCAATTCTGCTTCGCGTTCCTTAATAAACCTGGGATGAATTCCCTCTGGACCTGCTGTCCTATCCACCTTTAAGGATCTTATTTTTCTAACTACTTTATCCACAGTTATTACTCCCTCAACATATGATTTATCCACCCCATCTTTTACCACCCTCATAGTTTGATTTCCCTTAGTGAAGGCATTACTAAAGCATTTGCTAAATTCCTTCGAAAATGTTATAGGATCACTACTTAACTCTTCCCTCACAACTAAGGGTCCCACAGATCTACTCTGTCCCTTTTTATTATTCACATAGGCAAAGAAACCTTTTACATCATTTTTAGTCATGGCCAATCTAAACTTGGCTTGTTTTTTTGCTTTATGTGTTTCTCTTTTCATCTGTCCTACTATTTGTTTATACTTTTTAATATTAGCTACTGTACCAGATTGTTTCATTTTTTATATAATACTTTCTTTTTCCTATCCTTGTGATGTTCTTATTTAACCAAAAAGGCTTTTTCCCTCTGTTATTATATACTTTTTTCTTAGGTATAAAACTGTCAACCAGGTTATTTATTGTATTAACAAACAGATCCCAGGCTTCTTGGGTACTCAGGTCATTCATTATATTATCCTAATCATATTGTAATAGTGACTCTTTAATAGTCCCATAATCCCCTCTATTATAAAGAAACTGGGTAGTAACACCCTTAATCACCTTATTAGTCTTAACAATATAAAAAGTAATAGAATTATGATCACTTGTACCTTTAGGTGGTCCAATTATTAATTGTTTTATTTCCTCTGGGATATTTGACATTATGATGTCTAATATATTACTACCCCTCGTTGCCTCATGAACATGCTAAACAATCCCAGCTGATTGCAATTCCCCAACAGCCTAGTTGCTGATGTATTATTAATTCTGTCATTATTCCAATCTAACTGTGGCATATTTAGATCTCCCATAACCGCTACATCACATTTTTTAGACAGACTTATCACCCTTTCCATAAAACTTGATGTGTCCTCCATATTTGTATCTGGTGGTCTATAGAAAGTCAACATTTTTATTTTTTTCCCTTTAAGTCCTATCAAATCAACACTGATGGATTCCATACTACCCTTATCATCCACATCATTATTTGCTTTATATTCTATCCCTTCCTTTATAAACAAAGCTACCCCACCTCCCCTTTTATTTACTCTATTTTTATTTATTAAACTAAAGCCAGATATATTCTGATTCCAGTCATCATTTTCATTCTACCAGGTCTCAACTACTCCAATTATTTCTATATCTTCACTCCTAATTAGCTCTTCTAATTCAGCCATCTTGTCTTTTGATAGACTATGTGTACTAAAAAACATAACCTTAACTAATTTTCTTTCCTTATTTCCTTTATTTCTATTATATGACACCTTATTATCCAATTTTAACTTCATCCCTTGCTTAATTAATTTAAATTTTTATCAATCTCTTGCCGCAGCCTTGTCCCTAAAACCCTACTGCACCTATAATTCAAATAGAGCCCATCTGTACTATATAGTACTCCTCTATTATGAAAAGTCCCCCAATGTTGTACAAACAATAAATCATATACTTTTGTCCATTTTTTTAACCATCCATTTGCTCGTGCTATCCTTTTTGTTTTATACACTGTTGCTCTAGTAAGATTTCAGAAATCATCATCTCACAACCCCTATTCCTTAATTTCTTGACTAAATTTATAAAATCCTTTTGGATCTCTGATAATGTTTTCCTCGTTAAGTCATTGATACAGACATGTAACACTGCTAATGGGTTTTCACCAGCTCCTGCAAATACAGTATCTTCCATATCATATAAATCTGACACCTCAGCCCCAGAAAAGCTAGTAACCATGTTATTTGCTTTATCTTTCCTGCATATGTATTGATAAGTGTATTTAATAATGGAGCCCCCAATTACCACTACCTGTTGAGGATTTTTAACTAAATTGTTTACCTGAAGAACCATAATCATCCATATCCTTACTCTGCTCATCCTGAAGGTCTTGTAATACATCATAACTATTTGCCACTAGCAAACCATAGCAATCCTCTCCTCTTCTCCATTTTGCACTGCATCATTAAATCTGACTTCCTTAGTGTCTTTACTACTGAAAACATCAGCAGGCCTTAAGATATCGTGTACTATTTTTAAAGGGCTTCTCCCTCGATGTTTCTTTTTGACATATGAAACTTCACTCCATTCTTTATTCCCTATTGTATCATCATCATTTCTATCATCTTTCCTCTTTCCCTCACCAATTGCTTTCCTACTCTTCTCTCTTAAAGTGTCATCTTTGTTTAAACTAGAAATGTTCTTAACCTTAATGTTGCATTTAATTGACTTTGTTCTAAACATTCCAATCTTTCCAAAAGTTTATTTAAATTATTTTGCATATCCTCATTTAAAGCACATTTGTCACATGTAAACTCTTCATAGTTAGATCCCTCATCTACCATAATATACATGCTACACCCTCCACACCTAATAAGCAAATCCCCATCAGTTGTCAATATCAATTTTGCCATAATGGTACAAACTTGGGGTTGCCTCTACCTTTTCTGCAGACTTTATCTCCAGTACTCAGTCTATCTTACTGCCCATTTAGTCTTGCTACAGTAGCACACCATACCCCGCTAACACGCTAACACCCCAACATGCACCAGACATGCGTGTCTCAGCGTGCCGAGGCCCGCCGATTGCTTGAGCATCTCAATTTATGCTGTGTGTGCCCCGGAGCTAATGAGTGTTCCAAATTATACAGAATGAAGTCCTTTGAAATAAAAATCCAATCAGCTATCTCTTCACTGACACAGTGTATATCCCCCACTCCAAACGCTGCTAGTGTGTAAAACACAGCGTTGGTGCCTGCCACAGCTACAGTAATTACTGCAGTCTACTTCCTGGTATTTAGTTCTCCCTACTGCCAAAACAGATAAGTGAGTCTAGTAGTAAGATCACCCCAAAAATATGCACCACAGCCAAGCAAGAACAAGAAAGCACTCTTTGCAACCTCTGCCCCCCCGTCTCACCACTTTTGGTGGTCGCACAGTACAGACAGTAGCTGGATAAGGCACCACTCACTCGAGCATATCAATTTATGCTGTGCATGCCCTGGAGCTAACGAGTGTTCCAAATTACACAGAATCAAGCCCTTTGAAGTAAAAATCCAATCAGCAGTCCATTCAATGACACAGTGTATATCCCCACTCCAAATGCTGCTAGTGTGTAAAACACAGCACTGGTGTCTGCCACAGCTAATTACTGCAGTCTACTTCCTGGTATTTAGTTCTCCCCACTGCCAAAACAAATAAGTGGGTCTAGTAGCAAGATCGCCCCAAGAATATGCACCACAGCCAAGCAAGAATGAGAAAGCACTCTCAGCAACTTCTGCCCCCGTCTCACCACTTTTGGCAGTTGCACAGTACAGACAGAAGAATCTAAAGTGACAGTGCATAAATACAGTACATACTGTTTTAAGTGACAGTGAAAACACATAATATAATTATTCAAGGTATTAAATAAAAAAAATGCACATAGCTGTACAGGCACGTTACTTCTTAGAATTACAGTGCTCCAAATTAATCTAATATATTTATAAAAAGCAAACTGTAAGATATTATGTTTATATTTGCCTCTTTAAGAAAAAAAAGGGGGGGCTAGATACTTTCAAGAGTTCTTATATTTAAATATCTGCTTTAATATCTGAATGGCTTTATAAAAAGCCATTATAATCATAGCAGTTACTATGTTGGTAAAAGGCTCTAGTCCCACTACAGTACAACAAGCCATTATTATCATAGTGGTTACTATGTTGTTAAAAGGCTCTAGTCCCACCACTGTGCAAATAACACATGTAAGAGATATAATATATTTTTCTTTTATGTTCTAAGTCTTACTAATGGATCTCATTTGAAATCCAAAGATGATAGGTTCTAGTCCCATCACCTACTTAAATAGTGTTTAGTATATAAATATTTTATTTTTTCTTTCTTTAATTATGCTAATATGATTATTTTAAAAGGATATTGTTTAATTAACTCTTGTAAAGGAAAACTCCATTACAATGGGTAGGGGGAGGACAAGTACAGGACTGAAATTTTACAGAAATACCATAACATCTAAGCTATTATTTAAAAAATTGGGATGCAATGCTCTCATGGTGTAAATCCATCTTTGCTCACACTGAGCCAATTTTTGAACTCTATCCCCTCCTCCATTATTTTCTGGAATATGGTCTACCCTCATAAATTTAAAATGTTTAACATCTTTTTGCTAACATTTTTCAAAATGAATCCCAATTGGTGTGATATCTTCCTGTTTTTGAACTGCCCACACATGTTCTTGCATCCTCTCTCTTAATGTTCTTTTAGTTTGTCCAACATAAATATATAAACAAGTATATTCAGTAATATAAATAACATGTGTAGTGGAAGCAATTAATGAAATATCTGATTACAGTGTTTTTTGCTGTCTATAATGGGATGTTGAAAATTAGTTCCCTGCTGACAAAATTTACAAATATTGCAATGGCCACATTTGTGGCATCCTACTGGTTTCAGAGGTAACCATGTTCTGGTCCCTTCAGTATTTTTTTTATAAATGCTATGTGTTAAAAGATCTGCTAAATTGCTACCTCTTTTGTAAGATATAACTGTTTTTTGTCCTATGTTACCTCTCAAGTCTCTGTCGGCTTCCAACACATTCCAATGTTTATTAATACTTTCTGAAATAATGTTACTAATTCTATTGTACTGTGTAACAAACATTATGGGCTGAACATCCAATATTGTATTTATCTTGGGTTTCAAAATGGTATCTCTATTTTTGATCTTGCTTTTAGATAGGCTTTTTCAATCTGTGTTGTTGAGTAACCCCTTACAGAAAATCTGCATTTCAACTCCACACTTTCTCTTTCAAATTTTTCTAAATCACTGCAGTTATGTCTAAGGTGAATACATTGGCCATAGGGAATTTCCCTTTTAACATGTGCTGGATGTGCACTGGTGGCATTCAGCAACATGTTACCTGCAGTTGGCTTTCTGTATGTACAACTTGAAACTACAGTGCCATATGTGCCATCCAATTTAAATACAAAAAGGAAATCATGGACTTGTGTGCATATGAGGTAAATTGAAGACCAATTTCATTTGTATTCAGAAAATCAATAAACAAATAAGTAGATTAAATGTCCCCTTTCCAAACAATCAAGAGGCTGTCGATAAATTGACCCCAAAATATGATATTCTCAGTATATGGATTCCTAGAGTTATTGAAAATAAAATAAAAAAAAAAAATTCCTCCCACCATGCCATAAAAAGGTTTGCAGAAGATGGAGCTATGGTTGTTTCCATTGCTGTACCGGTTGTTTGTAAATAATATTTTTTGTCAAAAATAAAATAATTATTATGTAAAATAAAATGTACTGCTTCAATCAAAACATCAGAGGGAAAACCAGATGCCATTGTATTAGTGAGTAAATGATAATCCAGAGCCTGAATTCCTAAGTGATGTTCAATTGATGTATAAAGACTAGTTACATCAATTGTAAGCCAAACATATTCAGAGGACCAGACCAGGCCCCCTATTTTAGAAAGAACATCCATAGAGTCCCTGATATAAGATCTCTGTAATGTCACTAGTTGTTTTAGATAAAAATCAACAAAAGTAGATACTTTTTCAGCTAAGGAACATATTCCTGAAATTATTGGGTGTCCAGGGGTCTGGTCTGGTCCTTATGAATCTTAGGCAAAACATAAATTGTCAGTGTTACAGGAAAATCAGCAGTCATAAACCCTTTTTTTTTCAGTAATAAAACCATTACTGACAGATTCATGTAGAAATTGGTCCAACTTTGTTTTAATTATTTTAGTTGGATTCTCTCCAAGTCATCTATAACCATCCACATTATCCAGCTGTCAGTAAATTTCAGCCTCATATACCATTTTGTCCATTATGACAATTTTTCCCCCTTTGTCCTCCTCTTTGATTTCAATATTTTTCATGCCCCTTGGTTCTTTTAAAGCCATTTGTTCTTCTGATGTCAAGTTGTTGTACAGAAGAGGCCATCTAGATGAAAAAAGATTCTCAAAGTCTTTCATGACTAATGATTCATAAGTATGAATGGCAGGAGACATAGAAGTAGTAGGACTAAAGGTGGATTTAGGTTTAAACTGAGATTTGTTTCTAATATCTGATGTTGATAACATTATTTCTGAAGATTCATTATTGTGTGGTGCTTCTTTCCAAAGTTGTTTGAAAATATCTAAAGTGTCATCATGATCAGATTTTGAATTTACAGACACTTTAGATTACTGCAAAGTAGGTTGTTTCTGCGTAAAAAACTATGCCTGAAAAAGTTTTCTAATCAATTTCTTGATATCCATATACATTTCAAATTCATTAACACTAGGTTGGGGAACAAATGATAATCCCTTTTGAAGAACACTGGTCTGTGCTGAAGTTAGACGTATATCAGAGAGGTTCACTATTTCAAGACCTTGCTTCTCAGATTCACTGATACTCTGTCCTATGCCCCTTCCCCCACGTCTGGTTTTCCTCCCTTTTTTGTGTTTTGTTTAATACTAGAATCAAAAGTAACTTGTTTCTGATGGATTGAGATGGAGGTGCATTCTGTGAGGTGTTCAAACCTGAAATAGTTGCACTGTCTGAGACATCTGGGGATTTGTTAACCTTTTGTTTGTTAATCCTAGTATTTTTTCTTTGTTTGAATCTTCCACACGATTGAAAGTGCCCCCTTAAATTGCTCCTATGAAATTTTTCAAGTCTCTGCCATAAGAAGATTTGATTCAGATCATAATCACATTTTTCCCTTCAGTGGGTACAGCCATGCTGCTACAGACAACCCACCAAGTATAGATATAAGTAAAAAGTCTCTTACTTGAGTACTAGGGAGCCAGAGGCAGGAGTCTTTAAGAGATGATGTCCATAGGTCAGAGTGCTGGGGCATACCCCTTAAAATGAAGGGAGTTATTTTTCATTTCTATTTAATATGTTATGATGGTGAATTGGAGAATGATGAAGGCTACTGTTTTACTAACAAGGCCCTTGTTACTCAAGCGGTGGCCTTCATTAATCTCTAACTCTCCATCAATAATGTATAAAGTAGTAATAAAAAATACTCCCATACATTTCAATGGTTCACACCCTTGCAGTCTCCTTTGCCCTTTGTCATAATGTGCCTGAGCATGGGGATATGGAGGTCAGCTTCACTTGGGGGGGTGGGCATAAGCCTGACTATAGTGGGGCTCCAATAGTCTCTGCATACCATATTGCTCAACTGTCTGTGAATGCAAGGGACAGATCTAGAATGTCTGTAACATCCCTAAAAGGTACAACTTATTTGTTTTGACTGAAAGTGATATGCAAGCCATGAAAAATTCAAATGTGTAAGATTCATCTGTATATACCCCAGAGCAGTACATCAGATATGGGCTTAAACCCACCCAGTTAACAACTCTTTTTTTTACTAGCTGAAATTCTTCCCCCACCACAAAAAAAAATTGTCCTGATTTTTCTCTCTAACTCCATTCATTTCAATACCCATCCCCTACATGTCATGAAGCTACCCAAAGGTGAAGAAACATGAAAAACACATCACTATTTCAGTTCTTCCTCCTTCCCCTAATCCCATGTGAAAAAACAATTATTTACTTTTGCTTGCCCAGCCATGTGGCCTGAACCTGCAGCCTGGCACAATGTGCCACCAGTCCAGAATTCAGTCTGCTCCCCTTTTCACCTTCCACCATAAGTTGGATGCTCGACCCAACCATCTCAGGTTCCTAACATGATCTGCAACAAGTCACTGCACCAACTGAACCCACCCAATCTGGGTTGCTTGCTTCTTGCTTGGTTGTTGCTCTGGCTGCGGCTGGTCCACTGCACTTATCAAGGCTATGAAGGCCACCCACACTGCTGTCACCACTGCTGTATTTAATGCAGTAAGCAAACAATACTTTACAAATTAATTGCAATTTAATGACAAAAATCAAAAGTCATTAAACAACTTGCAAAAGGATCAGAATTCCTGAGTTTACCTAATTTTTATGGAAATCCAAATAAAAATGTATTTTAATTACTCTAATTGCTAGCAGTAGTATACGAAATAGAAACTGATGTGTTTTTTAAGATGAGATTTGTACCAGCTTACCAGCTGCACACATGGCAAGCGTGCAGCATATGAACCTGATGTGATGTTTAAATGATGTTCACACCAGCTTAACTGCTGCACACATGTCAAGCTTGCAGCATACTAACCTAATCTGCTTTTTATACCTGGTTCACTTAGGATCACTTTGTGTATGTGAACTACATGCAAACAATGAACAATTAAGCATGTGACATGCATTCTGCATGTACACAGCACACCTCTATTTCTGTAAGGGAGGTAAGAGTCCCAAGGAAAGTTTGTGAAAGAAGGTGACAATTTTGCCATTGAGTCAGTCCTCAAGAAAGGGCAACTGGGAGAGTCTGTAGAGGTCACAGTGGTGGGTAAGTCTAGGGAGGTTGGAGATAAAATGAAGGATGTTGTAGTTGGTGCTCTGAAGTCTGTTGAAGATGGCCGAGGAGCAGCTCCGCTCGGCATAGCAGACCTTCTGTTGTCCATGGGCTGATTGCTAAAGTGTTTTTATTTTACTTTTCATGAATGAGACCTCTGATATTTTGTTTTTTAACCTATGGATAAGCACTTTTTAGAGCCAAAAAAGCCGTAAATTATTCCCACCGCTACTGCTGAATGGACCTGTTATAGTCGAGTGACAGCCTTTGGCATTCTGTCTGGAAGTTGGCTGGATGCCCGCTAAAATGTAAAGAAGGAAAAGTCTGAGTAATAGACTGTGAGTAACTTTGCTGGGACTGAATGCTGCTGCTGGTGAGATAAACACATAGAGCTTGCGGGCAGAAATGCATTTATTAAACCTTTAAAAGGTATGCTATGGTTGCCTAGGGCTGGGGTCTTTAGATCTACTCTGAGTTACAAACTTACTATGCTCAGTGGAGCATGTGTTCTGTTTTTTCTGCAGGCAACATCAACTGCATCAGTAGAGAGCTTAGAGAACTTAAAGAATAAAACTGGCTGGATGTACGAAATTTCTGAAAAGCACGGATGATTGGGAAAACTTGGACACTGTAGCTATGCTTCAGGAGTTGGAAAAGTGTATGGAGTCAGAGGAGAGTTTGGAGGAGCACACAGGTTGCCAGTCTGTGAAAAGGAAAACTGATATAGACTTCTACTGCCAGTGAACTGTAATTTTAATTGGGAGCAGTGTATAGAGAGATTAGAAAACTATGCCTACTGATGATTTTTTATGTGTAGGTAGATAATTCACCTTGAAAGAGAGAATGGTGGACTATTTGGTGGAGTGACATGCTGTAAAGAATCTCTCAGACCAGGGAGGCCGGAAACAGCTTCTAGGAAAAAGAGATGGAGTTTTGTTTGCTTCCTGGACAAGCACAATGTTAATGTATTCACCTACTGGTGATATGTGCCAAGAGATTACAGGCTGCTCCCGGTACTCGCTTTAAGGAATGATTTGGGAATTTTTTGCAGCTGTACTGTTTGAACCTACTTTGATATGCTGTTATAAAGTTTTCTCCTTTGAGGGCAGTTAAATGTACCTGGGATGTGCTTTAATTCTGTTCAGGGCAGGTGAGGGAATTTTGATGAACACTAAAGTTACCAAATGTGATACGCTAAATCTAGAAATTTGGGGGTAAAACACTGTAATTAAAATGAATTGTGCAGTCTGGGACAGGAGACATAGTTGCCCTATGCCCATGATGCCTGGGTACCTTGATCTCTGATTCTCTAAAGTAGGTGCTCTAGGACCATAAAGGGAACCAAGCAAAGCCTCTCTGGGAAGTCTGCCAAAGAGAGACTAATAGGGGGTTCTTACTGGTATGCTCCAACCAGGAATTCAAGACATCAGGTGAGTAACCCTTTAGGCATATTCTGAGTCCTCAATAAGGGGGATTGACATGTTGCACTAAGTGTTTTAAACATGATAAACCTCAAAAAAGTAACAGAAAAGTTAATGGGAATATGGTGATGTATGTTCATTATGTTTCCTCTACTGTATATTGGGCATTTTTTTTATATATTCCCTACGATTCAGGATAACCCCTCAGCTTGGGCAGACTGATGCAAATATTAGAGTATGAGAGTCATCAGCAGTATTAAGTGAATAGGGATATTAACCCAAGTGCCAGATGTGGGAACTGAACCCACAGCCCTCTGTTCTCCCCGGCCTCAGAGGCGAGTGTCCTACCTACTGAGCCACTGACACTGACAAATGATACTGATAATGTGTGTTTATTGTAGGAAACTGCATTTTTAGAACTAGAAGTATTCTGAAGAATTTAGATGGTTTAATCTAATTTTTAAGTAAGGATAATGGGAAGAGTAATGTAAGAATAATGGATTACTACTATTTATTGACAGGAATATATATATTTTTGTTTCATTACTCTTTTTACAGTTATAGTATGCTTAAATTGCTGTATAGGTTTTTTTTATTTTATGTTTCGGGTGAAATTTGTAATCACTTAAAAAAGTCAAACAAATAAACCTGAACTTGAACTTGAAGTCTGTTGAACATTTTCTGGGAAAGTGGTGGGAAATATACCAGAGCTCCATAGTCAATTAATGGCAACAAGAAGCTGCAGGCTAGGAGGGTTTTGGATTCTTTGGTAAGGAAGGGTTTAACCCTGTAGAGCATACCAAGCCTTTTTTGGGCTTTCTTAATTGTGAGATTGAAGTATGAATCGAAGTTAAGGTGGCAGTCGAGGAGCAGGTCAAGGAATTTGAATGTGTTCACTCTCTCAATCAGGTTACCGTCATTGTCTTGCAAGGAGAAATCAAAGGCAAGGACTTTCTGGGGGCTGGAGAAAAACATGGCCTTTGTTTTTTTTAGAGTTGAGTACGAGTCCCCTGGATGAGAACCAGGAGTGGAGTCTGTTGAAGTTAAGCTGAAGCTTGTTTAGTATGGAGGAGGAGTTTTTGTCCTTTTACAAAAGAGGGCAGCATCATCAGCATAAGAAATTAGCTCTGTAGTGGAGCACATTTGCAGCAGGGAGTTAACCACAAGGGAGAAAAGAAGGGAACCAAGGATGTACAACTGTGGTACTGCATATTTAATGGGGTAGGGGTTTGAGAGGGTGCCATTACTAATGGACTGATGTAACCAGAGGCAAAGGTAGTTTCAAAACCAGAGTAGGATGTCAGAAGAGAAATGGAGACCTGCAAAGGTGGAGATTAGGACATTGTGGTCGATGAGATCGAAAACTTTAGTGAGAACTACAAAAAATGCACCAGTGTAAGGCAATTATCATAGACTTTATTGATGTAGTTTACAAATTTTGTTAGGGCAGTTTCTGTGTTATGGCCAGCCATAAAACCATGTTGGATCTCGGTCTGAAGGTTATGTTTAGTGAGAAAGTCAGTGGTTTGCTTATGGATGACTTTTTCGATTATTTTGGAAAGGGGATCAAGGAGGGAGATGGGTCTGTAGTTTGTGATGCCATTGGATAGTTCAGATTTATGAAGTGGTTTAATAATTGTGCATTTCAATTTAAGAGGAAACGAGCCTGTGCAGAGGGAGTGGTTTAAAATATTGGTGAGAAGAACCGCTAGGGATTCACATACCTGTTTGAGGAATCTATAGACAATGTTGTCAGGCCTGATGTATGGCCTGGGGTCATTGATTTTAATGAGTTTAACCACTTCAGAAGAGGAGAGCTACCATATATAGAAGGAGGGGTGGTGTTGAGAGAGGGGGATGGGATGGAGGACAGGGGACATGGGGTTTGTTTGGCTTGTATTTTTCCAAATCACCAATAAAGTGATTAAAGAAAGAGGAAATTTCCAAGGGATCAGTTATAGTCCTTCCCCAGAGGAGAGACAAATTTGCTTGTCATTTTTCCCTCTACCAATAAGGTTGTTAAGGATATTCCACATGTGTTTAGGGTTACCCAAAGAGCTACACTGTTTTCTCAAAAGGAAGGAAATTTTTGTAGACCAGACCACATATTTACATCTGTTTCAAAGGGGTTTGTACTGTAGAAGTAGGTGGGGGAGTTTCAGTCTCCTGTATTTAGACAATGCCCAATCTCTTTCTCTCATGAGCTTCAATAGGTCAGAGGAGATCCATTCATGACTATTACCTTTAACCCTAATTTGTTTTCAGGGGATAAGGAAGTCACAAAGAGCAAGGAATTTGTCGCTGAACATTTCAAGGGTGGAGCTGATGTCCTGAATGGATTCAGAGAAGGACCAGTCTGTGGTCAGGACAGCGTTATTAAACTCGAGAGGGTCAAGTTTCTTTATTTGTCTTGTAAGGATGAATTTATGTTCCCTGCGAGGGGTTTTAGTGGACCAGCAGCAGTAGACTGCACAATGGTCGCTAATAGGATCAGGGAGAATACCTGTGTCAGTGATGTGTGAGGGGTTGGAAACTAGGATCCAGTCTAGGAGAGATTCTTAACTGCTCCTGTAGTTAGTCCAGTTAGGGGAGGAGATAATTTGGTAAAGGCTGAGGCTGAGGATGGATTCCTTGGCATCGTCTGACTGTGGAGTTTGCCAATTAAGATTAAAGTCACTGAGGATAACCCATTCCCTACCCTGAGGAAGGGAGTTCCTGAAAGTGAGAAAAACATCAAGTTCGTCGGGAAGGGTGCCAGGGGGGAGATATGCAATGCTGATGGTTATAGGTTTGTTGTTACCAAGAAGGAGAGTAATAGAGAAGGATTCAAGGTGGGCATAATGGAAGAAGACTCAGATGCAGTGGCTGTGAGATGATCTGCTATCCAAAAGTGGCACCCCCTCCTTTTGCTGAGCCTGTCCTTCCCGAATAGTGAGTATCCTTCAAGTTTTGTTTTGTTAAAGGGGATCTTATTGGTGAGCCATGTCTTGGTGAGGGCAGTAATGTCAAAAGTGTTGGCAGGTAACCATGATTCAAGCACTGTTTTTTTGTGCCATAAGACTCTGGATGTTGAGGTGCATAATTTTGAGCTGTCTGGAGTGTTTAGGGGGAGAAGTGGGGTTCAAAGCACAGCCTGAAGAGGGCCTGGGTTAGGGTGGATGGACCTGGAGATTAGAAGGACAAGAAGGATAAGCCTTCTATGCCTGTAGTCAGCGTACAAAAAGAGCTTATGCGATACAGGCCCAGTGTGGGGTTGTAAAATAGCTGGTACAAAGTGGCAGGTGGGAAAGAATTTGTGAAAGAGGCATAGTTTGTAAAGGATGAGTGGCAGTGTAGAGGTGGGGGTTGCAGAGACAGTGTGAATGGGGTAAAGGAGGAGGGGGAAGCTGAAGTGAGGGGTCATTGTGGTAGACGGTGAGGCAGGGACAAGGAACATTAGGGGTTGGTGCAGAGGGGTGGGAGGATTCAAGGCAGAGGGGTACGTAGGGGAAGGGGAGTTAAGGGCAGGAGGTAAGAGAGGTACGAGTGTGATAATTCTTATGGAAGCCAGATGAAAAAAAAAAAGAGAGAAAATGAAATTACTGTCAGGAATGCAAACTTGTGGGGCTTCATAGCTTTGGGAGATAAGAAATAACAGGATCGAGTAGTAAAGTTGGGTAAGTAAACAATGAGAGGAGGAGAAAGCAGAACAAAATTAGGGATGGCTTTTAGTGATTAGTCTATTCTGGCCCTTTAAGAGAGGCAAGAAACTTGATGTTCAATGAGTGGGGGTGTGGAAAGCCTAGTGGGGTGGAGCCTTATAGGAAGGAAGTCTATTTAAAATAGTGTCTGTGGTGGATGGGAGAAAATTAAAATTGAAAAGCAAGTGAGAGCTAAGGAGAGAAGAGGGCCCAAAGCATAGCCAATGGCAGGCTTCAGGCTAGGAGTTTGGTAGCAAATAATGAGAACTGAGGTGCAGGTGCCAGAGAACAAGCTTCACCAGGTAGCGTACCTTCAGGGGAGCAAGCAGTGTGCGGCCGTCGGCAGGAGCAGAAGAGCCATTTCACTGCAAGGTCGGAGATGAAGAGTGTGTCTTGGTGGATGGAGCATGCAGTATTGGGCCTCCAGCTGGAAAGATGGAAAAGGGAGAAGAGAAAAGTATTAAACAAGTAGAGGGAACGGTGGGCAGGGAGCAGTGGGGGAAAAAAGACAGAGAAACAGCAGGGCCAACTGCACTGGGTATTAACTAAATTAGTTGGAGGGCACAGAAGTCAGGACGGGAGTGGAATGTGTAGGTGAGAAGAAAGTTAGAGAGAAACAGGGTGGGGGGGACTCGAAGGTCAGCCCTACCAGAGCAGGGGAAGGACGGACCCTGAGAGCCCTGAGTGGAGCAAGAGAGGCTAGGGCAGGAAGAGAAATTTCAAAATTGAGTGACAGACAGGAAAGTTCAGAACAGTAAAATTACGTAATGGGCAGGGGAAATTCTATGTAACAGGCAGGAAAATTCAAAGCAGTAAACTGTAGATCTAATGCAAAGCTGTAAACTGAAGATCTACTACAAAGCTGTATACTGTAGATCTAATTAAAAGCAGTACACTGCAGAGCTAAATGAAAAATGCAGAAGGAATAACAGTAAACTTGATAAGCATGAAGTTCTGATTGGACTTTGTTTCAAAATTGAAATTGAAAAGCAGGAGAGAGCTAAGGAGAGAAGAGGGTTGGAAGCGTAGCCAATAGTGGGCTTTAGGCTGGGAGTTGGGATCCAATAATAAGAGCCAAGGTACAGCTGCTGGAGAACAAGCTTCACTAGGTAGCATACTTTCAGAGGAGTAGGCAGTGTGTGGCAGGAGCAGGAGACCCATCTCGTCGCAAGTTTGGAGATGGAGTGCGGGTCTTGGTGGAGGGAGTGCCCGATAATGGGCCTCCAGCTTCAGGGGAGTAGGCAGTGTGCGTCCGGTGGCAGGAGCAGGAGAGCTGTCTCAACACAAAGTCAGAGATGGACAGTGGGTCTTGGTGGAGGGAATGCCTGGTAATGGGCCTCCAACTTCAGGGGAGCAATCAGTGTGTGGCCGGTGGCAGGAGCAGGACAGCCATCTTTCTGCAAGGTCAAAGATGGAGAGCAGGTATTGATGGAGGGAGCACCCAGTTATGGGCCTCCAGCTTCAGGAGGAGCAGGCAGTATGTGGCCAACAATAGGAGCAGGAGAGCCATCTTGCCGCAAGATCAGAGATGGAGAGTGGGTCTTGGTGGAGGGAGTGCCTGGTAATGGGCCTCCAGCTTCAGGGGAGCAGGCAGTGTGCGGCCGATGGCAGCAGCAGGAAAGCCATCTCACCACAAGATCAGAGATGGAGAGTGGATATTGGTGGAGGAATGCCCAGTAATGGGCCTCTAGTTTTAGGGGAGCAGGCAGTGTGCGGCCGGTGGCAGGAGCAGGAGAGCCATCTCACTGCAAGGTCCAAGAAGGAGAGCGAGTCTTGGTAGAGAGAGTGCCCAGTCTATTACAGCTGTTAAAATTTGCTTAAAAAAGAGGTTAACCGATCCCTGTTCCACAGAGCCCTGCTGCAGGAGGTTAAAGAAGTGGAAAAACAAGATGAGCAGTGGGAGCAATAATCTACTGCCGCTGCCAGTTCCCAATGGCAGTCACAGAGCTTCAGAAACTGATTCAAGAACTGAAAAGTGTAATGTATCGAGTGGGCCAAACCAGCCTTATCTCCAGGAAACCTGAGCCTTCAGTACCCAGCCAGACTGTGTTGAATAAGATTGTGCCACCATCCTCAGTGTCTGGGGGTGAAATTCAGACACAGTTTCACTGGAGGAAGTCCATACTTTGTTGGAGTTAAGAAAAATTTTATGAGACTCGATGAATCAGTCAACCCTGCAATCATGTATGGCTCCTGCCAGGGAGGAGGAGTGCCCAAAGGAGCTCCCTAGCTGGAACCTCTTGACTGCTAGCACATCGGACTGCTGTACGCTGTTATCGGCATGGGGAGGATGGGATGTCCAACACTGGTGTATGTTCGAAAGCAACTGTCAGAGGGTTGCAGATCGAATAATTGAAGAGAATTTGACTGCATGCACCTCTAAACCATTAAACATCAGTGGGTCCCAGTGGAGGAGTGTCCTCGAGACATGGGAACTAGTCACTCATCAATCATCGGTGCTAAGGCTACCATCAGATAGCCCAGAGGAAGCTGGTCTGCCAAAGGGGCTCATAGTTAAACCAAGTATACTACCCACTAAAGCCCATGCTTGTGTCAGGCAAGTAACTGTACAGGTGAGACTGTAACTGACCATGCAGTGACCATCCAGAGGGGGCGGACCCTGGCATGGGTCTACTGTGCTGATTTAGCTGTACAACCACACAAGAGAGAAAGCAGGGCCTCCAGCCACTAGATGCTTCATTGTTCAAGACTGGAGACCCCTCACTATGCATAGGGTGGCAAAATAGAGTTCAAAATAAGTTGGTGCAGCGAACACAGGTTTTCTCCCTGCACGAATGGGATGTGGGGTCCCAAGAGTGTGGAGCATCACATTTGGGTCACAGATGAGAGGCCATTTTGGGAGAGATCGAGATGGCTGACCCCAGGTGACAGACAATGTCTGCAAGCATTTGCAGGAGATGCTGGCCACAGGCATCATTCAAGAATCCAAGAGCCCTTATGCATCCCCTAATGTAGTGAATAGAAAAAAGAGTGGAGCTGTCAGGATGTGTGTGGATTATCGAATGTTAAACCGGAAGATGGTACCAGATTAACACACCACGCCACAAGTGAAAGATGCCCCATATTGCCTGAACAGAATTCAGTGGTTCAGTGTGATGGACTTGAGATCTGGCTACTATCAGAATCCCATGGCTGAGCAAGATTGAGAAAAGACTGCATTCATTTGCCCTCTAGGATTCTATGAGTTCCTTTGAATGGCACACGGGATTTCAAGGGCCCACACCACTTTCCAATGGATAATGGAGAGGGCTGAGGGTGACATGAACTTATTGGTATGCCTAGTATACTTGGATAGTATTATTGTGTTTGGGAAGTCCCAGGAAGACCATGAGGCCTGGTTGTATAAAGTGCTTGATAGATTGGAGGAGTATGATCTTAAGCTATCTGTTGGCAAGTGCAAGTTATTCAAAATCTCAGTCAAGTATGTTGGCCACACTGTGTCCCAAGATGGCATCAGTACTAATTCCAAATACATCCAGGTAGTCAGTACCTTGCCTAAACCAACCCAGCTGAGAGAACTGAAGAGTTTCTTGGGATTCGTTGGTTATTACCACAGGTTTATTAAGGACTACATCAAAGACTTTCATGCCTTTGCAATACCTAACCCAAGGGTATCCTTCTACCAGTCAGAAGGCCATGTGGGTATCACAGCCTAGGAAGGTTTACTATAGAGTGCATGAACTGTTTGGGCCCAGATGGATCAAAGCTTGTGACAAGGCCATTGAAGAGATAGTCAGACAATTGACCCATGCCCCTGTGTTGGCCTGTGCAGATCCCAGTAAGCCATATGTGCTGCATATGGATGTCAGTCTTAGTAGGTTGAAAGCATTGCTGTATCAGGAACACTCACACGGTCTATGACTGATAGCATATGCCAGTCTCAGTTTATTGCCTTTGGAAAGGAATTACCCAGTCCACAAGCTGGAGTTTTTAGCACATAAATGAGCCATTGTCGATCAGTTCCATGAATACTTGTATGGGGCCCAGACTACTGTTCACACTGATAACAACCCTCTCACATATGTGCAGACAACAGCAATGCTGGACACTGTAGGTCAATGCTGGTTATCAGCCCTTTCAACATATAACTGTAGTGTGGAGTATCATCCTGGGAAGAGCTACATTGGTGCAGACGTACAGTCCAGAAGACCCCATCCAGAGGTGGCAGGAAATGAATGGGTTCAGATTTTCGAGGCTGCAGTCAGAGCTTTGTGTGAAATATATGATACAGAAGAGGCACTAGTCTCAAAAGCTACAACTCACTTGGTAGATGGTAGATAGTTTGGGCGCCCCTTCCCCAGACTGCATACCAGTGGCCTGTTGCAATGTTGTGCCTCTTAGAAAATCTTCATTGCTGTAGATCAGCTCACAGGACTGGCAGAAAGAGCAAATGGAAGAGTCTGTAATCAGAGAGATTGTCAACCCCCTCCAATGAAGAGATGGCCTAGAACATGTAAAAGTAAATCATCCTGACACCTCCCTGCTACTGAGAGAATGAAGTAAATTGAAAGTGAATAATGGTGTGATTTACAGAGAACCCCAGTGCAATGATGGATCAACTCTAAAACAGTTACTACTACCTGTAAAGTTCAGAAAGATGGCCCTCAAACCATGCTTGACAAGATAGTGCATTTGGGGGTGAACACAGTGCTAGACCAAGTCAGGAGGGGGCCCCCTGTTTCAGAATGAGCATAGGGGTGGAGAATTATTGCAAACAGTGCATGAAATACATTCAGCAAAAACGCTGCCCTCTTGAGCCACTCATTTGGTCAACAGTATAGCCTAGAGGTTAGAATAATAAGCTGTGAATGAGCTTCATACATCTAGCAGACTTAGGTTTGATTCCCACAGCCTCCACGTGCATACTGTGTGACTCTGAGCAAGTCACTTAACCACCCAGTGCTCCAGGATTGCCTCTGAAAACAGACACTTGTGTCTATTGTACCTTGCCCGGTTACCAAAGAATTAAAATAAAATAAACATTACTACAAGTGTTACCATTGGACATAGTGTGTATTGACATTTTGAGTTTGGAACCTGATAAAAAGAATATATCAAACATACTAGTAGTGACTGATCATTACTCTTGTTATGCTTAAGCCTTTCCAGCGAAAGATCAAAGAGCCACCATTGTAGCAAAGATTCTTGTTGAAAAATGTTTTGTTCATTATGGGCTTCCCAAGAGAATCCATTCTGACCATTATTGGGATATTTGAAAGTCAACTGATCAAAGAGTTATAATCATTGTGGGGAATCAGTAAGTCTTGAACTATTCCTGACAACCCAGGGTGACCCTCAACCCGAACGATTCAGTATGACTCTGTTGGACATGCTGGGCACGTAGGACCCTTGCAAAAAAGTGAACTGGAGTCAGCAAGCGAGTATGCTGGTTCATGCCTACAACTGCACTTGCAATCATGTCACAGTGCAATCAACATATTTGTTGATATTTGAGAGAAAGGCCAGGCTTCCAGTAGACTTGGCCATTGGAGTGTCATCCGATGGGGACAACTTAGAGACCTACACCGGATATGTCCAAAGACTGAAACAGCAGTTGGATGATGCTTGCCAGCTGGCCACAGAACTGTCTAATAAAAGAAACTTGGCAAACATGACCTGTTATGACAAGCAGGTCAGAGCTCACAAGTTACTCCCTGGAGACAGAGTTTTAGTCCAGAATTTGGGGTTGCCTGGAAAGTATAAAACTGCAGATCGGTGGGGCAACATCTCCCATGTGATCACTGCAAAACTTGTGGACTTGCCAGTGTACAGAGTTTGTCCAGAAGGAAAGCCTCAGAGAAGTAAAACATTGCACCGCAACCATTTGCTCCCCATTGGACAATTAAATATTCAAGAACAAGAACTAGGCTCCATGCAACCCCAAAGAATGAAAATCAGAGGTTATCATAACTGCACCAACCAGACAACTGGGCCAGATCCTCTATTAGATACTGGTCTATCTGCGCCTTCTGAAAGATCTGCATCGGACATGAACACTGGTCTAACTTAGCTTTCTAAAAGGTCTACAATAGAACCCAGATCCTAATGACCTAGACTCTTCTGATAAGGAAGATGACAGTGTAAGATACTGTTCTACAGTGGACATTCTCCAACAGCTGAACAAGTCTGACAAGTGGTGGATGTCAAAATCTCCAACCACACCACTCAGCCCTGAAGACGACCCTTTTGAACCTTCACCTGAGTTAAAGCATGCAGGAGATCCAGTAGAGATGGCACAAGTGACAGACATTGGACCCAGATCAACTGAACAAGAAACAACTGAGGTACTCAGACTGACTCATACTGCAGGGCATCCTGCGCCTCTTAGGGGAGAAGAATGTCAATCCTTAGTTACCCCGGAATGTGAATAATTCTCTTTGAAGCAGTCCAAAAGGCCAATCAAACCCCTCTTAAAACTCAGTTATGATTCACCTGGGGCCCTCGCTGACCTGTCTCTTTATGTAGCACACTGTGGCATCTATGTCACTTCCCACTCCCTAATCTCTATTGTATTCAATAACACTGACGGTAATGTGGGAATGTAAAAATCTGGGCAAGTTGGTTAAACAGGAACCAAGAGTCTATTTAGCACTGTTAATGAAAAAATTGTTACCCTGTTTCTGTTTTATTATGTGGGATTGGAATTCGAAGCTAGCACTACCAGACTGCAGTGGTCTAAATAGAATGGTTAAGGTTGTTGTTGTTGCCTAGTTCTGATTTCTTTCAGATAAGCATTGGCTATAACTCTTGCAGTTGTTGGGAAGATAATTTGTGACCTAAGGGAGAGTGTAATCCCCCTCTCAGGTGGGGAGGGTTACCTTACTGTGCTCCTTGGGATCCTCGTTCTGCCTCCGGTCCCCCATGTAGCTGAAAAGGACAAGAGGGCTAGAGTCAGTGGCTCTGGAGGGATTCAGGCATGCTTCTCTTGTACAATCTTTGCAGCTGTAGCTGCCAAAATCCTTGTTCCTCGGCCAACATAGAGATGGGGGCCAAGGTCCAGAAGGTTGTTTGCACCTCCAGGTACTGTGGGAGCACTCTGTCGATGCAGAGAGAAGCCATGTAATGAGCGGACGGAAAATGTAGATAAAAATCCTGGCCACCATGTGCCATTCTGCACATACTTGGCTGAAGATCTTAAAGGAGCCACAGCTTCAATAACTGAAATTTTGTATGGGTACTGTTCAAAAGTATCCCTGGGTTCAGGGCAGGCAGTGGAGCCAGGGATTAAGATCATAATTCCTCTGGGTTTGAAATTGGTGGGCTTGTCCCCTGGGGGGCAATTAATAGAGTTTAAGGGCTGGTACTGTATGGCAGTATACAGGTAAACAGTAATGGTGACCTCCATAACATCCCTGCAGCAAGGTGGCCACTGGGAAAGGTGAGAGGGCATCCAGCAGTGCTCAGAAATAATGCAGTCAATCAGAGGGGAGTAAGAAAAAAATATAAAAGGGCTGCATTGCCCAGCAAAAGGGGATTCTCTAGAGAGCCTAGGAAGAGAGACTGTAGTGGGATGTGCAGCCCTGAAGATTGTCTGTGTGCCCAAAGACCTTTCTGGCTCCAGAATCCAGAAGAGAGGTATAGCACCTGTAAAGCTGTTGGGATTGCCAGGGAAGGAAAACCTAGTTGCTGATTGTGACTCTATGATGTCAGTTCGACAACTAATTTGTCAACCGGCATCGCAGTGCCAGGCTCCTGTTGACTGCGATTTGCAATCGACAGGAAGCCGCACACATTGGACTTTGTTTTTTCTTTGGAGGGCTTTTCCCCCCAAACCCCCCACATGGGGGACACTTAGCCCCCTGTACTTTTAGATTCCAACTCCAAGTTGGATTTGGCTTGGGGAGGAGGTTCAGGATGGGGGAAAGTGTTGCCGGGTCCCAGAAGGACTTCTACAGGGACATGTCGCTGTTGTTGGTATCGACGTATGTAGCTATAGAAGTGTCGCTGTATGGGGATGGGTGGATACCACTGAGTCTCTTCCTGCTGAGATTTGAACCTGCTTTTATAAGTCTGTAATTTGCAACTTGAATCCAGAGAAACTGTGTAACTGTGCTCCCCTCAGTGGGATAATTATTTGCGAATGCATGGACTGTTGATACAGTAGCCCAAGAAAAGCTGTCTATTTGAGGGACAGAGACTGAGCCAGAGAGCCCTGCTGCAAGTGTGTCTTTGGACCCTTTGTGCCAAGCAGATAGTTTGGGGATACTTAGCCTTTCCAGTCCACTGGACCAATGAGGAGCTCACAGGAGAAGTAGATGTTGACAGTCTTGTCAGGTAAGCAACACATACAAAGGCCCCATGGGCAAAGTCTGGAAAGGCCAGAAATGTGAAGCCCAGCATGCTGCGTTCCATCTCCCAGCTGCTGCTCATCTGTATCCTGCTATTGTGGTGCACCACCAACTACTGCTAATACAAGAACAGCACCGAGATCCAGTTGCCTGTAGGCACCCTAAAATACCAGACTGTTAAGTACAGCTGAGCTGTGGCTCTGAGGAGTTCTCCTATACTTCAGCTAGCTAGCAAGGTAGTCAAAAAGTGGAACAAGTGCTGGGCAGGACTGCTGATTTGTCAAGATATGCTCTAGGTAGAAAAGTCCAAGTTGTGCTGTGTTTAAAGTTACTGTGCTCCAACACAAGCATCCTAGCTCAAGCCACCGGACTGATATCCTCGCAGCACCCCAGTGTGGTACCCACTTTTATAGACTAATGGTCATTTGGGAAAAGTCAGATGCACCTGCTGCTGGGAGGTGTGGAAGACAGGGTGGGGTATAATTGCTGTTACATTTCTTATTGTGGTGCTATCATCCCTTCTTACGCCCTCCCTGTAATAAAAGTGTACTTAGTTTATGCTACAATCTGGTACTCTCTGTTATTGCAAAGGTATTGCTGTTTATTGTGTAAAGTGTATTGTTACTGTGTGGGGGAGAAACTGTGGGAGCAGTTTTTGTGTTTTCCTGGGGCGGTAACCTGGAATTTGTCCAACAGATATTCTAAATCACTGCCCCATGTAAAGGCACCTTGCCATTGTATTCCTGTACAACTCCTCCACTAGAGAATCTGGGCTGGCCCGCTTGTAGATGTGTCCAGGTGAGACACGAATGCCCTGAAACAGCCAAGGTGAGTCAGTGGGCTGTTACACACTTTCTTTTTCCATTTTCCATATTATCCAAGAGGAAGGCTGGGCACTTTCATTTTCAGCCATGCCATTTGCTCTAGTATTCCATCCATTCGTACTCAGTTTGGCTTTGCCTTCTATTCCTGGGCTTAGTGCAGAGACTAGCAATAAGGCTTAGTTTCAGTAGGGATTAACTGCTGTCAGATTTACTTGTGCTGTAGTCTGAAGCTGCAGTCTAAGATTTTCAGAAGCAAGAGTGCCAGCTTGAGTTAGTTCTGTAGCTGGAGTTGTAGTCAACCTGTGAGTCAGCCCAGTAGCCACTGACAAGCTCATTCACTTCTTGTCCCGTTATCATCTTTCTCACAGTGACAGTACAATTCATGTTCAACTGTCATTAGCATGACAATGTCCACTGGACAGCATCCCCAGACTCCTCCTCCCTCACATGGTCATTCAGCAGTCTCCTCTGATGACCTGTCTTCTCCTAGGGCCTATTATAGCTATGTTTATTACATTCTTCTACAACACTGTGTAACTAAAGCTTCCTACAACTTGAAACGCTCTGTAACCTAAATGAATCTGTGTTAAATGTTCCGTTGTTTTCTCACTGCACCTGTAATGTTGACCACTGTTGTTTTCTGCATCATGTCCTGTTTGCCCTCCCCGTGATGAGGTGCCTTTGTAAATGAGTCTCTGACTCAAAGGTTGTAAACCCGACTTGTAATTAAATAACCAGATAAATCCATCCCTTCAATTAGTTGCTTTTGACTTTCTAGATATGTTGCATACATCTGAGTATTTCTTATCAATTATGTTACTCTGATGAGTATTCAGTATACTGTATTACTGCAGCTTTGACTCTTTCAGGAGGCTCCCAGTCCCTGTATTACTACCAAATGGAAGCCAGAGAACAGGAACACTTCCCTGCTCTAATTTTAAACACTGAACAGAATTCACCTGCCCCACTTAAACTTTCAAAATTATTAGTGGTCTGCTAATAACATATTCACTAAACCCCTACACCAAATCATGGCACCCAATTAGACAATCTGGGTAACTTAGCACTGGGCAATTTTTTACCACCTTTGCTTGTATCCTGTGGAATGCCCGATGCCCATGCCACACAGCAGCCACGAGATAAATCAAAGCTCACTCTACTCATGCTGCAGCACATTACAGCCTGCCTTCTGAGGACATTTCAGCTACAGTGGCCTTGACTGCCCAGCAAATATTTTTCCTCAGGTACCCTCCCTGGTGCATACAAGGAGAAATCTCTTACCTCTTCTTCAGTGGCACTCGCCTAAATGACAAATGACTGCTCCAGTCTCTGGGCATTGTGGCTTCAACCAGCTCCACTCTTGCAGTTTAGGCCTTCTTCACATCCAGCTACACATCTTTGTTCCACATTTCTCTGGCTTCCCACTCAGGTCCCAAGAGCACATCAGGCCACAAACCTTGAGACTATGCCACCCTTGATCTCTGGCCTCCCTTGAGAACCCTCACACTGTACAGCTCAGACATAATGTGACTCCTTCACTCTTCTCCTACCACTGGATGGGTCAGGGCGTTTGAGAGTCAAGTCCCATTCTAGCCATGCCAGGCAACAGATGTACTGTGCTATCTTTGCTGAGGAATGGGTGCAGATGTCCTGTGATCTTCCTCATGAGAGGGGACAATCCTCTGGTTACAGGTGAGAGCCCATATGGGAACCACCATGCCTGACCTAGGCAATGCCCAGGCTCAGCTGGTCAAATGAGATGCCTACTTACCGGTTCACCATATTTAAGTGCGGTTGAAAGCTACACGATCAAATAGCATGTTGTGCAGAGATCCAAAAACTGCGGGGTCCAAAACCAAGCTAAAATTAAACAAACTTGAACTGCACACACTGTTCTGACCACACGTTTTTTGACTGGGCATCTATTCTGTTGTGATCTTGACAGTATACCCTCCTTACTCACCCTCCCAGTGAATATTTGCCGAACCATGTGCTTCAAGCTGCCAGACACAGATACCACTGAGCCTTCCGCCAGCAAACATCTGTAACACCAAACTGCCTAGCTGGCTCCTCGCTATCAGGTGAAGCTCCTGGGCTGTAATGTCCTCCCTCTAGACTTGGCAAACAGACCCCACAGGCGTCGTTGCTGCACAAACGGGGCTCAGTCCCACCATGCCATTTTCCCCCCAAGTGCACTAGTTCCCAGTGAGTTTGTTTGCATTGTTACACAAACTGGATGAAAAGAGGAACCTCTGTTCTCATTCTTGCTTACCTTTCCCCGTACACTATGTTTAACAAACCTTTTACTTTCACGCTTTCCTGAGTGCACCATAATTTCTCATGGCCAATTCTAGCATCTTATGAACTGAAAAATTGCTCAAACAAGTTGCTCACTAGCTGCTCTAAAGAGTAGTTTTTTTAAAAGATTCAGGAAACTTACCAATGCTGTAAAGGTTGGATTTCTTTCTTTTTGTGCAGCTCTGCAAATAACTGCCCCAGGTGTAAAATTCCTTACCATACTCTTGTGTTAGGGTTAACAGGTATTAGGACTGACTAGAAAACTCGGATGCATACTGAAGAACTTAGAAATAAAGACTGAGCTATTTTTCTAGACATACTGCCCTAGGAAAACAAACGTTGACTGGATTTTTCATTTGTAACCCCCTTCAAGGATAGGAGGTGTACCTCATGGGGATACAGCCCCTTGGGATCCTGATTCTGTCTCTGCTTCCTCCAAGCAGGTGAAACAGTACTGGAGGGTTAGAGTCAGTGGCTCTGGAGGGATTGGGGCATTTTTCACCCATACAATCTTTGTGGATACTGCCACCAAAATACTTTGTAGTCAGCCCACATAGAAATGGGGGCTGAGGTCTGAAAGGTGATTTGCTCCTCTGGGTGCTGTCCGAGCACTCTGTTGGTCTGGGGAGGAGCCATGAAGTGAGCAGACTAAAAATATAAATAAAAAACATGGCTGCAATGTGCTGCTCTGTGCATGCATGACTGAGATCTTAAAGAAGCTGTGACTCTCATAACTGAAATTTTGTATGGGCACCATTCAAAAGTATCTCCGGGGTCAGGGTGGCAGAGCTGGAGATTAAGATCAGAATGGCTACAGGTGAGAAATTGGTTGGCTTGACCCCTGGGAGTCAATTAATAGAGTTTAAGGGGCCCTACTGTATGTCACCATAAAGGTAAACAATAATGGGAGCATCCATAAGTTCCCTGCAGAAAGGAGGCCACTGGGAAAAGTGAGGGGGTATCTAGCAATGCCAGAGAAGTATGCAACCAATCAGAGGAGTAGTTGGAAAAAGATTTAAAAAGGGCTGCATTGCCCGCCGAAGGGGGATTCCTCTGAGGGAGTCCAGGAGGAGAGGCTGTAGTGTGCTAAGCAACCCTGAAGACTTTACATGTGCTCAACAGCCTTTCTGGCCCCTGTGTTCAGAAGAGGAGCATAGCACCTGTAAAGCTGTTGGGATTGCCAGGGAAGGAAAGCCTAGCTGTTGATGGTCTCCCTGCTGAGATTTTGAACCTGCTTTTGTAAGTCTGTAATTTGCAGCCTGAATCCACAGAGACTATGTAACTGTGCTCCTTTTAATGGGATAATTATTTGGGACTGCTTCAACTGTTGATACAGTAGCCCATGAGAAGCTGGCTACTTGGGGCTAGAGACTGAGCCACAGAGCCCAAATTTAAATGTGTGTTTGGAAGTTGTGTGCTAAGCTGAAAGTCTAGAGGATGCCTAGCCTTTCCAGTCCCCTGGACCAATGAGGAGATCACCAGAGAGGAAGAAATTGACAGGCCTGTCAGGTGAACACCATATACAATGGCCCCAGGGGACAGGTAAAGCCCAGCATTCTGCATTCCTTCTCCCAACTGCCGCTCATCTGTATCCTGCTATTGTGGTGCACTGCAAACTACTGCTGATACCAGAATGGTACCAAGATCCCATTGCCTGCAGATCCACTGAAATGACATACTGTAAGTACTTCTGAGCTCTGAGTCTGAAGAATTCTCCTACATTTCACCTAACTAGCTAGGTAAGCAAAAAGGGGGACAAGTCCTGGGCAGGACTGCTGAATTGTCAAGATAAGCCACAGGCAGAAAAGACCAGGTTTTGATGTGTTTAAAGTCATTGGGCAGCAATGAAAGCATCATAGCTCGAGCCACTAGACTGATATTCTCCCAGCGCCCTGGTGTCCTACCCACCTTTATAGACTAATAACCATTTGGGGAAAAACGGATGCACCCACTGGTGGGAAGTGTGGAAGACAGTGTGTGGTATAATTGCTGCTGCATTTATTATTGTTGTGCTAACTTCTCCCATTCTTACCACTCACTGTAAGACAAGTGGAGTTAGTTTATGCTACAATCTGGTACTGTTTATGATTGCAAAGGCATTGCTGCTTATTGTGTAAAGTTTATTCTTAGTGTGGGGGAGAATCTGTGGGGGCAGTTATTGTGTTTTCCTGGGTGGTGGAAAATGTGATTTGTCCAACAGACATCCAGTATCACTACTCCAGGATGAGGCACTGCACTAGTCTATTCCTGTACAATTTAGTCCACTAGTGAACCCAGGCTGGCTCCCTCGGAGGTGTGTCCAGGTGTGAACTGATGGCCCCAGAATAGCCAAGGTGAGTCAAGGAACTATTATAAAGTGGAGGCACAACTGGAATTTATTGTCCCCTAGTGGACACTGCACACACTTGACTTCTGAAACTTTTGAGTGCCCCCCCCGGAATGTTGCAAAGGGGAAAATGGCACTCCAGAGGTAGAGGACTGGTGAGTGTTTGAGGGATTGGATCCCCAGTAAGTGCTTACTGTAAAGGACATGGCTGAAGAGTGAGAAAAGAAGTTTATTTTGGGAGTTCTGGAGGTGGCCCTGAAGGACTGTTGGAGTATGAAGATTCAGAGAGCAACTAGAGAAGCAGATAGAAACTTGAGGATTTCAGAACTGTAAATGTGCCCACCACAGTGACACTCGAGGTGTCCCAAGAGATCTGGGTGGTGATAAGTAAAGACAGCTGTTACGCGAGGTCCCTGCACCCTAATTGATACCCTTAGAGATACACCGTAGACAGCTAATGCTTCTGTATAGGTTACACTAATACTTAGGGCTAAGGGCATCTACCTTACAAGAGTAGATGTCAGGATATGAATGCATATTGTTGTAATCCACTTTGCTTGCTAATGCACACATATTATACCATGTATTTTATGTCTATTTCTTACTTGTCAGATGCCAAGACACCTGTCCTTGAAGTAGTTATAATATGTAAGGCAACATTGCCATCCTTTGGTGATGTGCACCACTACACTTGGTTATGTAAGACTCCGTATAAGAACTTCTTTGTTCTAAAGAACAAAGTTCTACAGAATTATATAATGTTATCTTGGACCGTGGAGCCACCTCTAATTTAGCCAATAGGGCTCAACTCTGTAACTAGAAATGTTTCTATCTTACAGTAACCATAGTAATTATCATAGGTATATAATGTAATGCACAGGCATTACACCTCGGAGACCCGAGAGATCCCAAGAGACTACAGAGAAACCTCGAGGTATAGAGAATGCTTAGCACTGGTTCCCTGTTTGTATTGGTAAGAACTGCTTAGGGCAACTGTGATTTATCCCTTTTGTAGTAATAAACTTGTTTATTACTTGAATGTAACTTGTTTGTGATTACTTGCATTCCCAATATCGTCAAGAATCTGAAGGTGAGGTTCAGACCTCGCAACAGAGTCCTGCCAGCCCAAACCTTCTTCCTTCCCTTGTCCCCCCACATGCCAGCATGGGGTGGGCAACTTCAAGACTACGCTAGAGTCTCTGCTGGCTATTGAAGGAAAGACTTTCACAGGATGTGCAGACTCTGTTGCCTCTGGTGACAACCTCTGAGGAACATGGGCTAGCCTGCTCTGCTAGTTCAGACCATTACAGATGCCTAAGGGGAGGTACTAACAACAACAAAAATGGAAAGGGACCTGGGGGTAGTCATATAAGATGACCTAAAGGTGGGTAAGCAATGTGAAAAGTCAGTAAGGAGAGCCAGGGGATACTGGGATGCATAGGAAGGGGCATCACAAGTAGAAAAAGGGAAGTGGTTATCCCTCTATACAGACAGTTGGTGAGACCACATCTGGAGTACTGTGTGCAGTTTTGGAGACCTCATCAACGCAAGGACATAGACAGGATGGAAGCAGTCCAGAAGAGGGCAACTAAAATGTTGCAGGGTCTGCAGCAGAAACCATATGAAGAGAGACAGAAAGCTTAATCTGTATACTCTTGATGAAAGGAGGGATGGGGGGACATGATAGAAATGTTCAAGTACCTCAAGGGAATCAACAAAGTCCAGGAGGGTAGCATCTTTCAGAAAAAGAGATGTGTAAGAACAAGGGGGCACAATTTAAAGATAGAGGGGGGATGGCTCAGGGGTAATGTGAGGAATTTTTTTTCATGGAGAGAGTGGTGGATACATGGAACAGCCTTCCTGAGGAGGTTGTTGGGTCTAAAACAGTGGGGGAATTCAAACATGCAAGGGACAGACACAAGGCAATTATAGTGGGAGGTTGCAGTAAGTAGGCTGTTGGTTAACTAGAATCTGCAGCTTATGCAGTAGGTAGGGAAATGGGCAGACTGGGTGGGCCAAGTGGTCCATATCTGCCATCAAAGTCTATGTTACTATGTTTCTATGTTTCTCTGTCACCCTTCCCATGCCTCCTGGAGAAGATGATTACCAAACCTGGATTGATTATACTGTCCCCATGTTACAAGAGGGATAGTGTTCTGAGGCCAAGAAAGGTAAGAGACTGGTAGAGAGTTTGAAAGGTCATGCTTTTGACTCAGTTTAATCCTTGCATGCCACATTTCCAGAGGCCCAGGTACATGAGAATTTTGTTGCTCTGCACTGTGTATTTTAGAGTACAGAATCCTGTGATGATTTGCTCTGAAAGTTTAAGATAAATAAACAGTGCCGGGGGGAGCACCTCTTGGCTTTGCCTCCATAGATTGGAAAGGGCTTTGCAAAAACTGTATCGAAAAGGGGGATGCCCTGGCCCCCTCCCTCACCTGCCCCATGTCATTACTGTTGTAGCTTGCATTAGCAGTGGGCAGTTTCCTCACATGCCTTCCACACTAACTGACCCTGCAATTAGATATGCCTGGCTTGGTTTGATCATCTACAGGCTTACACTCTACTCCATTTTAGCACTTACTGTCCTACTGGAGGACATGCCTGGTACTAGCTGACTCCCCCTCCCCCCCATTACCATCCCTCCCAAATTGGCTATTTTCAGTGCCCATCCCTGTTACTTGGACAAGGCCTGTACTATGGGCAGCTGAGGTCCTTATCTCTGTGTTCCCCCGTAAGGTCATAGTCAAACTCTGTTTAAGGTTTTTGGCAGTAGCTTCAGTAGCAGGTTACTTGTTATTCTGTACTTATATTCTGCATTATGTCTCTCAGTTTGCATAAGCATTGCACTGTTTGTTTAAATGTTCCCTGAGTTGTTCTTATTGTGTACACTCCTTCCCATGAAGTGCGAACTGCAGAGGGGGCAATTTCCCTTATGTTATACTGTATATGCCACGTACTTGATGTGGAATCTTTGCTTAGATCTTTTGCTCAAAGTTTTTTTTCCAAACAATAAAATAAATAAATATTTGAATAAAGTGCATCTAGAACAAATGTTGAAGACTGCCTGATTCTCAGAGTTCAGCTTCAGTCTCAGTTCATTTATTACACTGGAAAGGCATGTGAGCAGAATTGCCACTTTTCACAAGCGTCCAGTTTAGGACATAAGAGCATCTGATTTACAGCAAAAAAACAAGAGTACAATACATAAGGATGTCATACATATAGCAATAGGTAAAAAGCAAAAACAATTGTAGGAACAATTACACAAAGTAAAACATCAGGTCAAATAGTGAGAGTCAAGTGCTAAGATTGGGTGCAGCCTAATTAAAAGGGGGGAAGTAGTGAGTACTCAAGGAGGGACAGTCAAGGCTGGGGACACCTACAAGTGGAGTCTAGAGACAAGTGCTTCTTTAGGTTAAATTCAGTGGAAGGGATAGAGGGACACTGGATGAGAGTGGGGGGATTGTTGAAGAATTTGATGCCTTTGTAAGAAAGAGTGTTTTGGCCTTGTGTGGAGCGGCAGAAAGGGACAGAGAAGGAGGGGATGGAGGACCATCTGGTTGTTCTGGAGGGGGATGTCAATGGGAAAAGGGATCTGATGTTGTCAGCCCTTACAGAAATAATTATATGAAATGTTTTCATGCTGCACTCATAAAACTACCAAAGTGATATGTGTGCTGCAAGTATGATTTAAATGTTAAATTGGAACTGACTACATGCATATGGCATGCGTGCAGCAAGCAAGTGTGGAAATCATGATTTATATGTTAAATTGGGAAAGACTGCATGCATGTAGCATGCGTGCAAAAAGCAAGTTGTCACTGATAACTGCACATGTAAAAGTTAAGTGACTTGCTTAGGATCACACCATACACAAGGGGGGTTGATGAGTTTAAAACCCAGGTCTTCATGCTTCCAAGTCTCCTGGCTTTCAGTTGAGTGCCTGCTTGTACTTCAGTACATACTGTATCTGACTACATTGGCACACATGCAGCATGCTTGTAGCCACTGTTATGCTTTTCAGTTTTCTTCTCTTGCTCATTTCAGTTTCACAGTTGAACTGTAGCACACATACCAATGGAAACACATGTTTTTCCCCACCCCAAAACACAAACGTACCCACAAAACCACTTATTTACTTCTGTCTGGCCTGTGCTCCTACTATATTATCTCCATAGTTTTGAGTGCTTCCACGGAAACAGAGTTTAAAGTGCAAACACAAAAGTAACAATAACTTCACACACACACACACACACACACACACACACACACACACACACACACAGCCAACCCCCCACCCCTATGTAAACACATCCTGTAGCGGGTGCAACCTTGCTGCTACAGATAACCCATCAAGTATAGATATAAGTAAAAAGTCTCTTACTTGAGTACTAGAGAGCCAGAGGCAGGAGTCTTTAAGATATGATGTCCATAGGTCAGAATGCTGGGGTGTATCCCTTGAAATGAATGGAGGTATTTTTGATTACAATTTAATATGTTATGATGGTGAGTTGGAGAATAATGAAGGCCACTGTTCTACTAAAAAGGCCTTTGTTGCTCGAGCAGTGGCTTTCATTAATCTGCAACTCTCCATCAATAATGTATAAAATAGTAATAAAAAAATACCCCCATACATTTCAATGGTGCACACCCCTGCAGTCTCCTTTGCCCGTTGTCATAATGTGCCTGAGCATGTGGATGTGGAGTTCAGCTTCACTGGGGGTGCTTAAGACTGACTATAGTGGGGCTCCAATAGTCTGTGCATACCATACTACTCAATTGTCTGTGAATACAAGGGCCAACTCTAGAATGTCTATAACATCTCTAAAAGGTACAACTTATTTGTTTTGACTGAAAGCGATATGCAAGTCATGAAAAATTAAAATGTGTAAGATCCATTTTTATATACCCTGGAGCAGTGCATCAGATTTGGGCTTAAACCCACTCCATTACTAACCAATTTTTTACTGGCTGAAATTCTGCCCCTTCCTCCTCCAAAAAAAAAGAACTTTGTACTGATTTTTCTCCTCAATTCCATTCCATTCAATACCTGACCCCTATAGGTCATGAAGCTACTCAAAGGTGAAGAAACATGAAAAACACATCACTATTTCAGTCCTTCCTCCTTCCCCAACCCCCCTTAAAATAAATTATTTACTTTTTTCTTATGTGGCCATGTGGCCAGAACCTGCAGCCTGGCACTGTGTGCCACCAGCCCAGTATTCAGTCTGGTCCCCTTTTCACCTTCTACCATAAGGTAGATGCTAGATCTGACCATTTCAGGTCCCCAACGTGATCCGCAACCAAGTCAACTCACCAACTGAAACCACCCAACCTGGGTTGCTTGCTTCTTGCTTGGTTGTTGCTCTGGCTACTGCAGCACTGCACTGATTAAGGCTTATGAAGGCCACCCACACTGCTGTCACCACTGCTGCTAAGCCTAGCTTGCTGCTGTGGGGGTCTGTGCTGTTTTGTTTTCATGGAGAGCCTATTAAAGTACATAGATAGCCTAGTCTTGAGTTAGCTTCTAGCCCAACCTTGGCCCCTTCATACACCTGGGGAGATGGAGACTCACTAAGGGCAGACTAACAAAAATAAGCTGCACAACAATGCTATTGAGAGTTCAGTGCTCACTGACTCCTCCAAACTGTAGTGTGCAGTCTGTCTACTCTGTGGTTGAAAAGACAGTGCCGCACTTGCAAGACTCATGCATTCTTTCTCGGATGGAGCTCATCCACATTACATGTGATTGTGCCACTGCTAATAGGTGGAGAGAGTGGACAACACAATACAGTCACAATCGAGTCTGGAGAGTACCTGCAGCGTGAGCAAACACAGGCCAGGTGGGCACTTATTGTACGAAAAAGTAAATCCAAATTTAATGCCATTATTGCCATACTATAAGAACAACCTAGGCATAAATCTGGAAGAGGGCAACTGCCTCTGCCTTACCTAAATGGCACCGCTGCTTAATGGTAGAAATTTATTCTCATGTTCTAATGCAGTGGTTTCCATTGTATTCTAAGGTACCGTAACTCCATGTTTCATGATGTGTCCTGATTATCATGTGTGTTAGTGTACCTCATTGTCCCTCATTTTGAGTGTCCATGTCCCTCATTTCAGTAACAAAATGAGAGGCATGGTGCATGCTTCCAAAACTCAACTCAATACAGAATGACAAAGGGAAAGTAAGTGAGATGAAACAGTCACAGAGAAACACATTTGTAGCACTAAATATGCATAAGGGATTTGCATGGTCCAAAACAAAAAGGTCAGGCTTCACAACACAGAGTCTCTTCTTTGTATATCTGGAATGGATGATGTTGACTAGTTATATCCTAGGCATTTAATGCAGTAAGCAAGCAATACTTTACAAATTAATTGCAATTTAATGACAAAAATCAAAAGACATTAAACAACTTGCAAAAGGATCAGAATTAATGAGTTTACCTAATTTTTATGGTAATCCAAAGAAAAATGAATTTTAATTACTCTTATTACTAGCAGTAGTATAAGAAATAGAAATGGATATGTTTTCTAGATGAGATTTGTACCAGCTTCGGCTGCACATGTGGAAGTGTGCAGCATGTGAACTTGTGTCGCATGACCCAAGAACAAAGATCATTCGCCTATCGGGCTTCCAGATGGCTTAACTCTCTTGGCAGCGACATAGCGACCGCTCCAACACTCAGCCTCTTCAAGTCCAAGCTGCGCCTCTTACTGCTTGTATCCTGTGATTGCCCATCTTAACATTTCCACTGTTCCAGCTGCACATACCCCAGCACCCAGCACTTACAATCAGTCTTTGCACCCCTAGCACCTTACCTGTCATATTCCCTCGATAAGGCTCCCTGGCTGCACTGTCTCCCAACCTTGCCCACCCCCCCATATCTCCACTCCTGCCCCCACCCCTAACCACCTCCCGCATCTCTCCTTACCCCTGCACCTTCTTCCCCACCTCAATCTCCTATCTTCACTTCCCCCACCCACCCCCTCCTTCCTTGTCTTGCTTATAGCTCAAGTCTTTGTACTGGTTATTACATGTCTGTAAGTCAATGACTATATGTTTCTAACTAAAAATGCTGACTGCTGCACATGCTGATGTGGAACCTTTGTAAATAGCCTCGACTCAAAGGTATTGTAATCCTAGATTGAAATAAATAAAATAAATAAATAAACCTGATGTAATGTTTAAATGATGTTCACACCACCTTAACTGTTGCACTCATGTCAAGTGTGCAGCACGTGAACCTGATGTAATTTTTAGAAGATGTTCACACCAGCTTACCTGCTGTGCACATGTCAAGCTTGAGGCATGCAAACCTGATTTGCTTTTTAGGCCTGGTTCACTTAGGATCACTTTGTGTATGCGAACTGCATGCAGACATTGAACAATTAAGCATGTGACATGCATTCTGCATGTATGCAGCACACCTCTGTTTCTGTAAGGGAGGTATTAATCCCAAGGAAAGTTTGGGAAAGAAGGTGACAATTTTGCCATTGAGTCAGTCTTCAAGAAAGGGCAATTGGGAGAGTCTGTAGAGGTCACAGTTGTGCGTAAGTCTAGGAAAGTTGGAGATAAAATAAAGGATGTTGTGGTAGGTGCTCTGAAGTCTGTTGAAGATGGCTACGGTGCTGGTCCGCTCTGCATTGCAGACTATCTGTTGTTCATGGACTGTTTGCTGAAGTGTTTTTATGTTACTTTTTATAAATGAGACCTCTGATATTTTGTTTTCTAACCCATGGATAAGCACTTTTCGTAGACAAAAAACTGTAAGGTATTCCTACTGCTTACTGCTGAATGGACCTGTTATAGTCAAGCGATGGCCTTTGGCATTCTGTCTGGAAGTTGGCTGGATGGCCATTGAATTGGAAAGAAAGAAACGTCTGAGTAATGGACTGTGAGTAACTTTGCTGTGACTGCATTCTGCTGCTGGTGAGATAAACACATAGAGCTTGCAGGCAGAAATGCATTTATTAAACCTTTAAAAGGTATGATATGGTTGCCTAGGGCTGGGGTCTTTAGATCCACTCTGAATTACAAACTTACTACGCTCAGTGGAGTGTGTTTTCTCTGTTTGTTCCACAAGCAACATGCACTGCATCAGTAGAGAGCTTAGAGAACTTTAATAAAATTGGCTGTATGTACGATATTTCTGACAAGTGCAGATGATTGGGAAAACTTAGACACTGTAGCTATGCTTCAGGAGTTGGAAAAGTGTATGGAATCAGAGGAGAGTATGTTGGAGGAGCGCACAGGTTGCCAGCCTGTGAAAAGGAAAACTGGTATAGACTTCTACTACCGGTGAATTAGTGTAATTTTAATCGGGAAAAAATGTATAGGGAGAGTAGAAAACTATGCCTACTGATGATTTTTTATGTGCAGGTAGAAAATTCACCTTGAAACAGAGAATGGTGGGCTATTTGGTGGAGTGACAGGCTGTAAAGGAACTCACATACCAGGGAGGCTAGGAACAGCTGCTAGGAAAAAGTGATGGAGTTTTGTCTGCTCCCTGGACAAGCAAAATATTAATGTATTTGTCTACTGGTGATATGTGTTGAGAGATTACAGGCTGCTCCCAGTACTCAGTTTTAAGGATTGATTTGGGAACTTTTTTGCTGCTGTACTGTTTGAGCCACCCCACATTTTAATGTATCTTGTTTAATTTTTGGATTATGGTTTAAATTCATTCAACTTATCAAATTGGGCACAGAGACCTAGTGCAACTAAGCATTTCCTTTTTCAATATTGAATTTACATAAGATGCAAAAGTGTTAAACAGGATTTTGTATATGGTCTTAGCCCTATAAAGAGGGATTATATTCTTATATATGCCCACTAAACAGGCAATTGGCTACTTTGAAATGCTGTTATAAAGTGTTCTCCTTTGAGGGCAGTTAAATGTGCCTGGGATGTGCTTTAATTCTGGTCAAGGCAGGTGAGAGAATTTTGCTGAACACTAAAGTTACCAAATGCGATATGCAGAATCCAGAAATTTGGGGTAAAACATTGTAATTAAAATGAATTGTGCAGTGTGGGACAGGACACACAGTTACACTATGCCCATGATGCCTGGGTAACTCAGTGTCTGATTCTCTAAATTTGGTGCCCTAGGACCATAAAGGGACCCGAACAAAGCCTCTCTGGGAAGTCTGCCCAAGAGAGACTAATAGGGGGTTCTTACTGGTATGCTCCAACCAGGAATTCAAGACATCAGGTGAGTAACCCTTTAGGCATATTCTGAGTTCTCAATAAGGGGATTGACATATTGCACTAAGTATTTTTAAACATAAGCCTTAGAAAAGCTAATGGGAGTATGGTGATGTATGTTCATTATGTTTCCTCTATTGTATAGTGGGAATTTTTTTATATATAATCTCTACAATTCAGGATAACCCCTCAGCTTGGGCAGAATGATGCAAATATTAGAGTATGAGAGTCATCAGCAGTATTACGTGATTAGAGATAATGTTTGTTTATTGTAGGAAGCTGCAGTTTTAAAACTAGAAATATTCTGAAGAGTTTGAATGGTTTAATCTAATTTTTAAATAAGGATAATGGGAAGAATAATGTTAGAATAATGGATTACTGCTGTTTATTGACAGAAATATATATTTTTGTTTCATTACTCTTTGTATAGTTGTAACCCCCCTATAAATGTGGGTTCCTAAAAGCCTTCCCCGAGCTCATCTAAATGCTCTCTGCCTAGTTGGTGTTCAGCGTAAGGCCGCTAGATGTGGGCTTAGAGAGTGCTTTTACAGCATCCAGTACTGTCTCTTGAAGAGCTACCTGCTTGCAGGCTTTAGTGGTTTGAATGGGGGGACTGGGGTTTCTTTGTTTGAATCCCGTCTAAGCTGCAGGGAAATTGCCCCTCTAGATAGTCACTGAAAAGTGCAGCAGGAGCCTCTGTGAAAGATGTAACTATTTGGCCATAAATAGTTAGAGTACCAGTGGAATTACAGTTTGTCTAACCTGTTTCTTTTGCAGCTGGACTTTGTGTGCTGTGCCCCTCCATTTTGGACCAGGACTGTCTGAAGCTTCCAATAGGGGCAGGGGGTATCTCAATGGAGTAACTGGTGACCAACCAGAATTAGGACTCTCTAGGGAGCCGGCTGACCAATGAAGACATAGCTAGTAATTCTGGGAAGTGAAGTCTGGACCATGGTGCCTTTTCGCACCACTGAGGGCAAGATTAAGTGACTGGCATCTGTAGCCAGCCAATGGGATCGGGTGGCGCCCGAGCTGAGAGGATTGCCCCATACTGCCAAGAGGAAGAGACGTGTGGCTGTGAGCGAGGAAGGAGCTCTGGGCTCCTGCGCCATTGAGGTTTCACTCAGGAAGCACATGAAAGGCCAGAGGCAGCCGCTTTGAATCGCCGGCAAGTTACGGACTAAATCCGCAGGGCAGCAGTCAGAGAAGGCTGTGCAAAAGCGCAGCTACCTACCAGGCTCACCCTGTACAGGACTGGAGAATCTGCTGAATCACGCTCGGCCTGTCAGTAAAGTGAAGCTGCAGTGAGACTCCCGATTAGCTGCGAGTTCGGTCAGGCCCAAGGAGCAGCTGCCTGGCATGGTACTCCTTGGTTGCTTTCCATATAAATGTGTGGAGAAGTGTTTGGAATCCAGGCTTGGTCCTGCGAGTGGTGTGGGATCGTTTTTCCTTCTGGAGTCGTGAGTACTGAATCAGGGTAGCTCCCTGTCGAATGTTGTTAGTAAGGGCAAGATCTTCTGACTGCTTTGCTGACTACACCTACTGAGCCTGCTGGCTCCATTAAATCTTTATGGGAACCTCATGTTTGTTTCTGTGTAAGGGCCCCAACCAGCTGCATCGAGGAACTAACCTTTAGGGCTTGGGTACCCATAGACAGTAAACTTATAGGTTAGGCCTGTGCACAGTGCCCTGGATAGATACTTATATATTAGATTGGTAAGCTAATCAACCCGATTTCCCCCGGTCCTTGTTATCTCCCTTTAAATAAATCAGATTGCTTGTTTTGCAAAAGTACACTGGCTAGTTTGTGTATTAATGGTGAAATACTGCACAGTGAATATGGTGTAACTGTACCTTACTTTTCAGGGGGTGCCCGGAGTGAGCTGATTAGTTCGAGCCAGGGGGTAAGTGTATATGGTAAGGCCACTGAAATTGAACTGTGTGGGCCACTAGTGGGAAGAAAAGGGGGTAGCAGCAACCCAGAGGGCTGTGACCGAGTCAACCTCGACTGTTCTAACCCTGACATCTGGGTGGAGGCACCCACCAACGGATCTGGGCCCCTTACTCTGTTACAGTTAGGGCAGGTAGGGGTAGTAGCCCTTAGGATAGCACCCCCTGGGGGTTAGAAATTGGAGGTACCACTGGGATTAGCATCCCCTAGTGGCCGAGTGGGTGAAGTGCATAAATATGGATAAGTTAAAGGAAACACTGGAAGGGGATATCATGGCTAAGATTAAGCTGGACCCTACTAAGACAATGGTACATAAACCGATGGGGTGGGGTGAAGCCGAAGAGCTGGACTCTCAGAGAATTGTGCTACTATTAGATGTACCTTTGGGGACAATGACCGTTGACATTATTTCTACAGCTGAGCATGTTAAATGTTTAGGCAAGGTATAGGTGAAGGGGTGTATGGCTGACCTGCTTGATCAGACCTTGCAGGTGTTACTCTTGTGTTGTCTAGCCATCGACCCTGAGAGGGTACCCTCAGTGATTTACCCGGAAGGTGCCCAACAGAGGTGGAGGATTGTTCACACCCGGAGTGGGTCAGTCACTCCCGGGGGGTCTCCCCAGATTAATAGCTTCAAAGATAAACTGCTTAAATTGCTAGCTGTGGAGGGGAGGACTACCCAAGAGCTACTGCAGGCATTGGACTTTTCTAGTGACCCCACCCCCCAGGTTTCCCCCGGTACCTCTCCCCGTCCCCCCAAGAGTTCTATTTTGGCTCTACCGCCCCTAGTGGTTCCCCCCATACAGCTAGATTCCTACCGTAGGCTAAAACTCTTTTCCGGCACAGCGCCAGTGCCTTCAGGGGAAGATGATTTGGAGGCATGGATGGACTACGCCACCCCCCTAGTCCAGGAGTGGCAATGCTCTGAGGGGGAGAAATGGAAGAGACTGATGGAGAGTCTGCGGGGCCCAGCTTTGGAAGCCATTAGGTTCTTGCGGGCCACTAGCCTGGAAGCCACCGCAGACGAGTACCTTTCTGCTTTAGAGGGGGTGTTTGGAAGTACAGAAACTGGGGAGGACTTATTATGGAAAGCAATGGAGGAATGAGAAGGTGTCCGCCTTTGTTACTAGGGTGGAACAGGCCTTGCAGAAGGCCTATCAAAAAGGGGGGGGGGGGAATCACCGTCACGGCCTTGAACCAGGTCAGGTTGGAACATGTTTTTAAATCTGCTAGATTTTCCAGTGTGATATTGTTAAAACTTAAGTTACATGATAGACAGGCTACCCTGCCCTAGTACTGTCAGTTGATGAGGGAGATTCGAGAAGTAGAGACTGATGAGGAGGGGTGGGAACCTTATATGGGGGCTGTGAATCTGTGCCAAACCCCTGAGTCTAGTGAACCGGATGAGACCCACCTTTCGAGGGGGCCTGATGTTTCCCCGTCCCCCCAGAGCCACAAGGAGCGGTTGGGGTGCATGCCATTTCCTCTGTTCCTCAAGTAGAAAGTGAGTTGAGGGCTGAGATTAGAAATTTACGAGAACTGGTGAGAGACTTGAAGCAAACTGCTGCCCAGTCTGTTAGGTTTGGGGAACCTGAGTGATCTGGAAACAAGCGCCCTAATCAGGAGGAGCCCTCTCGCCCCCAGGTGCCCCAGCAGGTGAGGTATCCCTCTCCCATTAAAGACCCCTGGGACCCCAAGTTCAGCTACCATTCTGGGGAGGATAGACACTTTCAGACTGAGTGCCAGTCGCCAGAGAATTTAAGGTAGGTCAATAGCCGGCTGATCACCCGGCATCGCAGGACCTACACCCGACCCCCTCAGAAGAGTTTTGTGACCTGGACCAATGCCCAAGCAACTGCCAGCGCTGTGCCTCCCAAATGGTCTGAAGTGGTGAGGCCTTAAATGGAGGCCTGGTGCGAGTAAATGGGATCTCCACCCAGGCTGTGTTAGACAGTGGTTCCCAGGTGACCATTTTGTTCCAAGACTGGTATCAGACCCACCTTCCTGAGGTACCTCTACAACCCTTGGATGGTCTACATGTATGGGGGCTGAGCGATAAGGCCTACCCATATCTGGGGTATGTCCAAATCTGGCTATCTTTTCCTACTTCTGTTGCTGGGGTGGACGAACAAGTGGAAACCCTAGCCTTAGTATGCCTCCCCACTGGACTGTATGATGGGGTGCCCTTGTTGAACAGGACAAATGCTCACATGTTTAGTAGATTAGCCCAATTGTGTTTGGAAAAGCGTTTAGGACTCGGTGAGCCCTAAGAATACCCACATTAATCCAAAAGGCCTATGAGCCTCAGAGGAAGGCTAGCCAGGAGGAACCTGAAGGCCCGGTGGGTGTCATATGGAAAAAGGACCCGGAGCCGTTGCTACTTGTCCCAAATGCCCAGTGTGTTCTGCAAGGGGAAGTCCGAATTAAAAAAGATGTTAAGAATAAGTTATTGATGCTAGATGCACCCGGGGAGGGAAGATTGCATGAGGGACTGCTGGTTAAACCCAGTATCTTGCCAGCTAAAGCCCATGCTTATGCCAGAAGGGTGATGGTTCAAGTTCATAATGTGTCTGACAAAGAGATTCGAGTGAATAGAGGTTGTGCCCTGGCAAGTGTACATTGTGCAGATACTGCAGTGCTGCCCAATAGCAAGGGTTCGGGGAAAGATAACAGAGTAACTCCCGACTTGTTTGATTTCGGTGACTCCCCGTTGCCTGCTGAATGGAAAGTGAGGATCAGTGAGAAGCTTGCCAAAAGAGGCTAGGTCTTTTTCCTAAAAGAATGGGACATGGGATGTGTGCAAGGAGCTGAGCACCACATCTGGCTGCATGATGAAAGGCCCTTTCGAGAGAGGTCTCGGCGCCTGGCCCCTGCTGACATAGACGATGTGTGGCGGCATCTGCAAGAGATGCTTGCTGCTGGTGTGATACAGGAATCCAGAAGCCCCTATCCTTCCCCCATTGTAGTAGTGAGGAAAAAGAATGGGGCTTTTCAGATGTGTGTAGATTAACATACCTTGAATCGGCGGACCATCCCAGACCAGTATACCAGGCCACATATACAGGATGCCTAGGACTGTCTAAATGGCAGTAAGTGGTTCTCTGTGTTAGACCTCCACAGTGGGCACTATCAGATCCCGATGGCTCTGGAGGATCAAGAGAAGACTGTGCTCATTTGCCCCGTAGGCTTCTATGAGTTTATGCGGATGCCTCAAGGGATTTGTGGTGCCCCCGCTACCTTTCAGAGCCTGATGGAATGTGCTGTGGGGGACATGAACCTGCTCGAGTGTCTGGTTTACTTAGATGATGTCATAGTGTTTGGCAGCTCTTTGGAAGAACATGAAAGTCGATTGTTCAAGGTCCTGGGCCGGCTGGAGGATTTCGGTCTTAAGCTATCTATAGACAAGTGCCAATTCTTTCAAACTTCTGTGAAATACATGGGGCACATAGCATCCACGGAAGGCGTAGAAACTGACCCCAGGAAAGTGGAAGCATTGACTACCTGGCCTCAACCAAAGAATTTGAAAGAACTGCAATGGTTCCTGGGGTTTTGTGGATATTATAGGCGGTTTATCAAAGACTATTCTTGAGTGATCCACCCCCTCCTCAAACTTACTCAGGGGTACCCTCCAACTCACAAAAAGTATAAGAAAGTTGTGTTCTCTGAGACTGAGAAAAAGTATTTTCGTCCGAATGATGTGTTTGGAAACCGCTGGACTACTGAGTGTGAGGAAGCTTTCTATGACATTATATATCAACTTACCCATGCCCCAGTGCTGGCCTATGCTGACCCGGCCAAGCCGTACGTTCTCCATACTGACACCAGTCTACAGGGATTGGGGGCTGTGCTATACCAGGAGCACCCAAAAAGGCTAAGACCTGTAGCTTTTGCCAGCAGGAGTTTGACTCCTTCAGAAAAAAACTATCCAGTGCACAACCTAGAGTTTCTGGCTCTGAAGTGGGCCATTGTTGATCAATTTCATGACTACTTGTATGGTGCCAAGATATTGGTAAAGACTGATAACAATCCTCTGACATATGTGCAGATCTCAGCCAAGTTGGATGCCACTGGTCATAGGTGACGTTCTGCATTGGCCACCTACGACTATGCTGTTGAATATAGAGAAGGCCTAAACCATATAGATGTGGATGCTCTCTCTCTCGGACACCTGTGCCCCGAACCGACTGGGTCAGGTTGTCGGAACCTGACATAAGAGCCCTTTGCCAAAAATTTGACAAGGAGGAACAGGTGTCTCCTGATACTGTGGATTGCATGGTGGATTGCTTGGGGCCATCTGAGAAATGTATAGCTGCTGCTTACTGTCATTTTTCTGCATTAGACATTAGTGCGCTGCCCCAATTCAACAGTGATAGCCTCCAACAAGCTCAGTCCTGAGACCCCATGATAAAAACTGCCCTGGAGGCCCTACAAGCCAGGAGAGACGTGTCCAAACTGCGTTCCCCTGACTTGAGAACTGTCTTGTTATACAAAGAAGGTTCAAAGTTAAAGCTGATTAACCAGCTACTATACAGGGAGATGGTGGACAAAGAGGGCCAGGTAGACAAACAACAACTGGTGTTGCCCTCTGCTTTTAGAGAACTGGTGTTGAGGTCCCTGCACAATCACATGGGACATCTCGGCATAGACCGAACCCTTAACTTAGTGCAGTCCCAATTTTATTGGCCCAAAATGGGTGCTGATGTGGAGCAGTATATCAGGACCTGTAGCTGATGTTTACAAAGAAAGACCCTGCCTCAGAGGGCTGCTCCCCTGGTTAACATCACTACTAGTGCCCCTATGGAACTGGTCTGCACTGATTTCCTGAGCCTAGAGCCAGATCTGAAAAACATCAGCAACATATTGGTAGTCACTGATCATTTTACCCGGTATGCACAGGCTTTTCCTACTAAAGATCAAAAAGCAACCAAGGTGGCTAAAGTACTTGTGGAAAATTTCTTTTTCCACTATGGTGCACCTTAATGGATTCATTCCGATCAGGACAGAGATTTTGAGAGCTGCCTGATCAAAGAAATGCTATCCTTATGGGCGGTGCAAAAGTCGAGAACCACCCCGTACCACCCTCAGGGTGATCCTCAGCCTGAAAGATTTAACCACACCTTGCTTGACATGTTGAGCACACTGCAACCTAAAGACAAGCCTAGAAGAAGCCAGCAGATTAGCACCTTGGTACATGCTTATAACTGCACCAAAAGTGATGCCACTGGATTTTCCCCATACAGACTGATGTTTGAGAGAGAAGCTAGACTGCCGGTGGATGTATGTTTTGGGGTTTCCCCTGATGGGGTTCAGGTAGACAATCATCTACAGTATGTGCAAAAGTTGAAGGCCCAACTCAACCATCCGTACCAACTAGCCCAGACCATGGCTGCTAAGCGAAACCTGGCCAATAAGGAACTGTATGATAAGAGAGTGAAAGCAATGAAACTGAGAGAAGGGGATAGAGTGCTATTGAGGAATTTGGGACTGTATGGCAAACACAAGATTGCGGACAGATGGCATCACCTCTCTCATATTGTTGTGGGAAAACTGGCAGATTTACCTGTATATAAGGTGCGGCCTGAAAACAATTCAAAAGATGTGAAAACTATACACAGAAATCATCTGCTACCAATCGGGCAAGTCTAGACAGAAGCTGAACCTTCCAATGCCCTCTCCTCCAGGCCTGTGACTAGAACTGCTGCCAAGAAAGAACCTAGACCACTTGATTCTTCAGCAAGCAAACTAAAAAGGCCTTCTCCAGCCCCCTCTGATGAAGATGATCCTCAGTCTGTGTCTGAGGACAGTGAGAATAATATTGAATACTATCCCTTTTATGAACTGAGCCAACTGTTTTGGGGCAATCCCCTGATTAACTCTGGAGACGAAGTTGGGCTTCCTGGACTGTCTGAGCCCCCAGCTTTGTCTTTGGAGCCAATGCTCCCAGAGGATGAAATGAGTGGCATCCAAGCCAAAGGGGTGGGATCCTTGAGCCTGGCTGAACTGTCCAGCCTGGCTGAACTATCTGACTTTTCTAAAGAAGGAAGTGATGAGGTGGAGCAAGCCAGCGATATGCCAGAACCTGAAGAATATTTTGAGTGCCCTGATGGTTCTTTGTCAGTACCCGAAGTCCCCAGCTGAGCCAAGTAGTGTGGGTCCTGATATAGAGGGTCATGTCCCCGAAAGTACTATGGGCATGGGGTCCCCTTCTCCTATGGAGGTTCCCTCTACTAATCTAAATGAGGTGGAAATGGAGCCAGGGTCTGTAGCAGATTTTAATGAGACCCCTAGATGCACTGGCCAAGAAGTACGGCTTGTGATAAGACTGAGTTATGAATCCCTATGTCAGCCTGTGGACCTGCCTTTAAATGTAGTCCATAAAGGGGTGTATGTGTCCCCAAGCTCCTTGCCAAAACTAGCTTTGGGAAATGACTCCAGACTGTTAGTATTGCCCTCTGAGTATGGTACCCCTGTCCCAGTTAGCCCGCCAGTAGCTGATAGGGAAGGGCCCTCTCTTTCCAGATGTCAGGGGCATGAAGTAATGACCTGACTTTAAAAGAGAAAGGTTGCCTGTGTGTGTAATGTTACATAAACAATAGTAAACTGTGAATACAGTGCCAATGTATGTAACCAGAGGTTTAATGTGCTGTTAATTCGAACAGTTTTGCCTTAAAGTGATTTAAGGGTACCTACTTGATGCAGACACCAAGTTCTTTCCAGGCCAGGAAGAGTGTAACCCCCCTATAAATGGGGGTCCCTAAAAGCCTTCCTGGAGCTCATCTAAATGCTTCCTGCCTAGTTGGTGTTCCGCGTAAGGCCACTAGATGCGGGCATAGAGAGTGCTTTTACAGCCTCCAGTTCTGTCTCTTTAAGAGTTGCCTGCTTGCAGGCTTTAGTGGTTTGAATGGGGAGACTGGGGTTTCTTTGTTCGAATCCCACCTAAGCTCCTGGGAAATCGTCCCTCTAGGTAGTCGCTGAAAAGCGCAGCGGGAGCCTCTGTGAAAGATGTAACTGTTTGGCCATAAATAGTTAGAGTACCAGTGGAATTATAGATTGTCTAACCTGCTTCTTTTGCAGCTGGACTATGTCAGCTGTGCCCCTCCATTTTGGACCAGGACTGTCTGAAGTGTTCAATAGGGGCAGGGGGTACTGTATCTCAAATGGAGTAACTGGCGACCAACCAGAATTAGGACTCTCTAGGGACCTGGCTGACCAATGAAGACAAAGCTAGTAATTCTGGGAAGTGAAGTCTGGACCATGGCGCCTTTTCACACCACTGAGGGCAAGATTAAGTGACTGGTATCTGTAGCCAGCCAATGGGATCGAGTGGCGCCCGAGCTGAGAGGACTGCCCAATACTAACAAAGGGGCAGTGACGTGTGGCTGTGAGTGAGGAAGGAGCTCTGTGCTCCTGCACCATTGAGTTTTCACGTAGGAAGCACGTGAAAGGCCAGAGGCAGCCGTTTTGAATCACTGGCGAGTTACGGACTAAATCCACAGGGCAGCGGTCAGAGGAGGCTGTGCAAAAGTGCAGCTACCTACCAGGCTCACCCTGTACAGGACAGGAGAATCTGCTGAATCGCGCTCGGTCTGTCAGGAAAGTGAAGCTGCAGTGAGACTCCCGATTAGCTGTGAGTTTGGTTGGGCCCTAGGAGCAGCTGCCTGGTATGGTATCCCTCTGTTGCTTTCCATATAAATGTGTGGAGAAGTGTTTGGAATCCAGGCTTGGTCCTGAGAGTGGTGTGGGATTGTTTTTCCTTCTGGAGTCGTGAGTACTGAATCAGGGTAGCTCCCTGTCGAATGTTGTTAGTAAGGGCAAGATCTTCTGACTGCTTTGCTGACTACACCTACTGAGCCTGCTGGCTCTATTAAATCTTCATGGGAACCTCATGTTTGTTTTTGTGTCAGGGCCCCAACCAGCTGCATCGAGGAACTAGCCTTTAGGGCTTGGGTACCCATAGACAGTAAACTTATAGGTTAGGCCTGTGCACAGTGCCCTGGATAGATACTTATATATTAGATTAGCTTACCAATCAACCCGATTTCCCCCGGTCCTTGTTATCTCCCCTTAAATAAATCAGATTGCTTGTGTTGAAAAAGTACACTGGCTAGTTTGTGTATTAATGGTGAAATACTGCACAGTGAATATGGTGCAACTGTACCTTACTTTTCAGGGGGTTCCCCTAGTGAGCTGTTTGGTTTGAGCTGGGGGGTAAGTGTATATGTTAAGGCCACTGAAATTGAACTGTGTGGGCCACTAGTGGGAAGAAAAGGGGGTCACAGCAACCCAGAGGGCTGTGACCGAGTCAACCTCGACTGTTCTAACCCTGACCTCTGGGTGGAGGCACCCGCCAATGGATCTGGGCCCCTTATCCTGTTACAGTTAGGGCAGGTAGGGGTAGTAGCCCTTAGGATAGTGCCCCCTGGGGGTTACATAGTTATAGTATGCTTAAATTTCTGTATAGGTGTTTTTATTGGAAGTTTCTTGTGAAATTTGTAATGAGGGTTTTGGATTCCTTGGTAAGGAATGGTTTAACCCTGTAAAGCATACCGAGCCTTTGGTGGGCTTTCTTAATTGTAAGATTGATGTGTGAATTGAAGTTAAGGTGGCAGTCGAGGAGCAGGCCAAGGTATTTGAATTTGTTCACTCTCTGAATCAGTTTACCATCGTTGTCTTGCAAGGAGAAATCGAAGGCAAGGAGTTTCTGGGGACTGGAGAAACCCATGGACTTTTTCTTTTTTTTAGAGTTGAGTACAAGTCCCCTGGACGAGAAGCAGGAGTGGAATGTGTGGAAGTCAAACTGAAGCTTGTTTAGTATGGCGGAGGAGTTTCTGTCCTTAGAAAAGAGGGCAGCATCATCGGCATACAAAATTAGCTCAGTACTGAAGCATAAGTGGGGCAGGGAGTTAACCACAAGGGAGAAAAGAAGGGGAGCAAGGATGGAACACTGAGGTACTCCACTTTTAATGGGGTAGTAGGCTGAGAGGGTGCCATTAATAATGGTCTGATGTGACCTGAGGCAAAAGTAGTTTCAAAACTAGATTAGGAAGTCAGAAGAGAAATGGAGACCTGCTAAGGTGGAGAGTAGGACATTGTGGTCAATGAGATCAAAAACTTTAGTGAGAACTACAAAAAATGCAGAAGTACGTCAGCAATCATCACAGACTTTATGGATGTAGTTTGTACATTTTATTAGGGTAGTGTCTGTGTTATGACCAGCCCTGAAACCATGCTGGATCTCCGTCTGAGGTTACATTTATCGAGAAAGTCAATGGATTGCTCATGGATGACTTTGTCAATTATTTTGGAAAGGGGACCAAGGAGGGAGATGGGTCTGTAGTTTGTGATGTCACTGGATAATCCAGATTTATGGAGTGATTTGATAATGGTGCATTTCCTTTTAAGAGGAAAAGAGCCCATGCAGAGGGAGTGGTTTAAAATATTGGTGAGAAGAACCACTAGGGATTCACATACCTGTTTGAGGACTTTATAGACAATGTTGTCGGCCCAATGTATGGCCTAGGGTCATTGGTTTTAATGTGTTTAACCACTTTTGAAGGAGAGAGGCACCAAAAATAGAAGGAGGCATGGGGTTGAGGGAGGGAGGACAGAGTACATGGGGTTTGTTTGGCTTATATGTGTCCAAATCACCAAAAAAGTGATTAAAGAAAGAGGAAATTTCCAGGGAATTCAGAGATAGTCCTTCCCCCAGAGGAGAGACAAATTTGGTCATCATTTTTAGGGTTAGCTAAAGAGCTATGCTTTTTTTTTCCAAAACGAAGGGAATTTTTGCAGACCGTACCACAGATTTACATCTGTTTCAAAGGGTTTTGTACAGTAGAAGGAGGTGGGGGAGTTTCAGTCTCCTGTATTTAGGCCATGCCCGATCTCTTTCTCTCATGAGCTTCAGTAGGTCAGAGGAGATCCATTCATGACTATGACCTTTAACCCTAATTTTTTTTTCAGGGGGATAAGGGAGTCACAAAGAGTAAGGAATGTTTTGCTGAACATTTCAAGGGTGGAATTGATGTCCAGAATGGATTCAGAGAAGGACCAGTCTGTTGCCAGAACAGCGTTATTAAACTTGAGAGTCAAGTTTTCTTGTTTGTCTTGTAAGGATGAATTTATGTTCCCTGTGATGGGTTTTAGTGGACCAGCAGCAGTAGACTGCACAATGGTCACTAACAGGATCAGGGAGAATACCTGCATCAGTGATGTGTGAGGGGTTGGAAACTAGGATCCAGTCTAGGAGGGAAATTTCAAAATTGAGTGACCGACAGGAAAGTTCAGAACAGTAAAATTAAGTAATGGGCAGGGGAAATTCTACACTGTAAAACTAAGTAACAGGTGTGATGCTAGGCCAGCTGGTTATGCTTGCTGTATGATATTTGTAATATAAAAATATAGTATGTGAGTCTGTGCTTCCATGGATGCCCCCCCAACCTGGTTTCACTGAAACTACAGGATGTATAATTGACCGGAAAATCTCTGTAATGTAGTTAACTTTCTTGAGACATTTTATGACCTGTTGCTGCTCTGAAGCTGGGAAACTAAAATATACATTTTATGACTTCATAAACAGGACATTATTAAGCTGATTCCTGCCAGATATCCTGCACCTAGGTGAGGGATTGCAGGGTTGTAAATCTTCAAAGGAACTGGCTGATCAAAGACTCATAATTTAGGAAATACGTTTTTGCTGATGTCACATTATTTAATACATCTCCTGACAGGAAATCTTTTCTTTGAAATTTTATATTCTAAAAGGAGGCACTGGATAACTCACCAATGGGGGTTGAGAGATGGAGCTGAAATGTATCCTTGTAACTGGGGAATATGACACATAATTTTTTGACTCAAGAAAGACAGATCTCTGATCTCACTATAAGCACTACAGAGGTAATACATTAGATAGAAAAAGTCTAATCGTATTGTGGTAGGAGGTTTTGTTTTGTAATCTTCCCTTGTTCTTTTATGTGATTGTGAGCTCTTTGATATATTGTTCTGTGTTTACATTTTTCATATTTGTATCATCTTTTAGTAAAATCTTTATTTGAAAGGTACTGCCTGGGTGTGTCTGTCAGTTCTTTTTGCATGTGACATATAGAGGGTTAAGACTGACAAAAACTGTTCAAAAGCTTGATGATGTTACCAAACTGGAAAATGGTAAGAATATACATGAGGTCTTTTATAGAGTTTTAAGGGTTCATTTTGGGAAGCCTGGCTTCTTTGGTAAAAGATTGTACTGCAATCCCTTGAAAAGGGTGCGTATCTGAGCCTGTATATTGTGTATGCTAGCATAAGGTTCACAGTTTGAATCCCCACCCCCAGAACTTGAAACTATAGGTGATTCAGATCCAAAAGAAGACAGGAGGGTTACCCTGTCTGTTACTTGTTCACATTACTGTGCTCGGAGGTTGGCACTGATAGTGCAGAGGGCCTGACCTGCTGAATGCATTTGTGACAACAGGCAGGAAAATTCAAAGTAGTAAACTGTAAATCTAATGCAAATATGTAAACTGAAGATCTAATACAAAGTTGTACACTGTAGATCTAATTAAAAGCTGTACACTGTAGAGTCAATTGAAAAAATGCAGACAGTATAACAGTAAAATTGGCAAGCATTAAGTTCTGATTGGACTTTGTTTCAAAATTGAAATCGAAAAGCAGGCAAAAACTAAGGAGAGAAGAGGTCTGGAAGTGTAGCCAATAGCGGGCTGAAGGATTGGAGTTGGGAGCCAATAATAAGAGCCAAGGTGCAGCTGCTGGAGAACAAGCTTCACTAGGTAGCATACCTTCAGGGAAGCAGGCAGTGTGTGGCAGGAGCAGGAGACCCATTTCACCACAAGTTTGGAGATGGAGCGTGGGTCTTGGTGGAGGTAGTGAATGGTAATGGGCCTCCAACTTTCAGGAGAGCAGGCAATGTGCGTCCGATGGCAGGAGCAGGAGAGCTATCTCACCACAAGGTCAGAGATGGAGAGTGGGTCTTGGTGGAGAGAACGCCCGGTAATGGGCATCCAGCTTCAGGGAAGCAGGCAGTGTGTGGCCGGTGGCAGGAGCAGGAGAGCCATCTTTCTGCAAGATCTGAGATGGAGAGCAGGTCTTGGTGGAGAGAGTGCCCAGTAATGGGCCTCCAGCTTTAGAGGAGCAGGCAGTGTGCTGCCGGTGGCAGGAACAGGAAAGCTGCTTCACTGCAAGGTCAGAGATGGAGAGTGGGTCTTGGTGGAGGAATGCCCAGTAATGGGCCTCTAGCTTCAGGGAAGCAGGCAGTGTGCAGCTGGCAGGAGGAGCAGGAGAGCCATCTTGCCACAAGATCCGAGATGGGGAGTGAGTCTTGGTGGAGGGAGTGCCCAGTCTATTACAGTTGTTAAAATTTGCTTAAAAGAGAGGTTGCCCGATCCCTCTTCCACTGAGCCCTGCTGCAGGAGGTTAAAGACGTGGAAAAACAAAATGAGCAGTGGGGGCAATCATCTACTGCCACTGCCAGTTCCCAAATGTCAGACAGTGTGGACCCAATGGTGGCCACAGAGCTTCAGAAACTGATTCAAGAACTGAAAAGTGTAGTGTATCAAGTGGGCAAACCCAGCCTTATCTCCAGGAAACCTGAGCCTTCGCTACCCAGCCAGACTGTGTTGAATAAGGTTGTGCCACCGCTCTCAGTGTCTTGGGGGTGAACATCAGACACAATGACACTGGAGGAAGGCCATACTCAGTTGAAGTTAAGAAAAATGGTAGGAGACTCCATGAATCACCCCACCTTCAATCATCTATGGCTCCTGCTGGGGAGAAGGAGTGCCCAAAGGAGCTCCCTAGCAGGAACCTCTCGATGGCTAGCACATTGGAGTGCTGCACACTGTTATTGGTGTGGGGAGGATGGGCATGTCCGACATCAGTGTAAGTCCGCAAGCAATTCTCAGAGGATCCCAGATGGAATAATTGAAGAGAATCTGACTGCAAGCACATCTGAACCATTAAACTTCAGTGGGTCCGAGTAAAAGAGTGCCCTAAGGTCATGGGAACTGGCCATTCATCAATCACCGGTGCTAAGGCTACCATCAGTATTAAAATTAAAGCTTCCAACTCTAAAGCTCAAGTGTCAAGGGATTGGAATAAGATTGTGGGCCCTACCACAGAAGTGGATGGACAAACCACCCGCGTACTGCTAGACAGTGGCTTCTTAGTCTCTACAGTGTTCAAGGACTATTATGATAAGTACCTATGGCATAATAAAGTGGAGCCATTGGAAGGTTTGGATGTGTGGGGCCTCAGTAATGCCTCATACCCTCATATGGGGTTGGTTTGTGTTTGGCTGTCCTTCCCGGTGAATGTTGCTGGAACTCCTTTTTCCGGGGGGGGGAGATTTGTGCCCTGATGTGCCAATGAGCAAGCATATACAAAGAGATTCCAATTGTCATGGGGTCTAATGCCCATATGTTCCACCACTCGAGTCAGCTGTACAAGGAGTTTGAGGCACGACAAGGGAGAGCATCAGTGCAACTCCATTGTCCTGTTAGGCAAGCCTACAATCGCAAACTGGCTGTCTGACCCGAAGAGCAGGCTGTAGGGATCATGTAGCATTAAGAACCTTCAGAAGTGGTGTTAACCCCCAAAGCCAAGTGTGCAGTCACTGAAGTAGTATGACTCCGGGAACCCTGCCATAATCAGCTGCTGATATCGGACAGCCCAGAGGAAGCTGGTCTGTCAAGGGGGCTCATAGTTAAACCAAGTATACTACCCACAAAAGCCCATGCTTATGTCAGGCAAGTAGCTGCAAGTAGCTGTACAGGTAAGACTGTAACTGACCATCCAGTGACCATCCGGAGGGGGCTGACCCTGGCCTGGATCTATTGTGCTGATTTAGCTGTATAACCAAAAGAGAAAGCAGGGCCCCCGGCCAACTAGATGCTTCATTGTTCAAAACTGGAGACCCCTTACTACCCAAAGAGTGGTAAAATAGAGTCCAAAATAATTTGGTGCGGCGAACACAGGTTTTTTTCCCTGAATGAATGGGATGTGGGGTGTGCCAAGGGTGTGAAGCATCACATTCGGGTCACAGCTGAGAGGCCATTTTGGGAGCGATCGAGATGGCTGGCCCCAGCTGACATAGACAATGTCTGAAATCACTTACAGGAGATGCTGGCCACAGGCATCATTCAAGAATCCAGGAGCCCTTATTCATCCCCTAATGTAGTGAACAGAAAAAAAGAGTGGGGCTGTCAGGATGTGTGTGGATTATTGAATGTTAAACAGGAGGATGGTACCAGATTAACACACCACGCCAAAAGTGCAAGATGCCCTAGATTGCTTGAATGGAAGTCAATGGTTCAGTGTGATGGACTTGAGTTCTGGCTACTATCAGATTCCCATGGCTGAGCAAGACTGAGAAAAGACTTCATTCATTTGCCCATTAGGATTCTATGAGTTCCTCTGAATGCCACAAGGGATTTCAAGGGCCCCCACCACTTTCCAATGGATAATGGAGAGGGCTGGCTGAGGGTAACATGAACTTATTGGAGTGCCTAGTATACTTGGATCACATTATTGTGTTTGGGAAGACCCAGGAAGACCATGAGGCCCGGTTGTATAAAGTGCTTGATTGATTGGAGGAGTATGATCTTAAGCTATCTGTTGAAAAGTGCAAGTTATTTAAGACCTCTGTCAAGTATGTTGGCCACACTGTGTTCCAAGACGGCATTAATACTAATTCTAAAAATGTCCAGGTAGTCACTACCTTGCCTAAACCAACCCAGCTGAGAGAACTTCAGAGTTTCTTGGGATTTGCTGGTTATTACCGCAGGTTTATTAAGGACTACATCAAAGATTGTTGTGTCTTTGCAATACCTAGCCCTGCCAGTCAGAAGGCCAAGTGGGTATCACAGTCTGGGAAGGTTTACTATAGAGTGCATGAACTGTTTGGGCCCAGATGGATCAAAGCTTGTGACAAGGCCTTTGAAGAGATAATTAGACAACTGACCCATGCCGCCGTGTTGGCCTGTGCAGATCCCAGTAAGCCGTATGTGCTGCATATGGATGCCAGTCTTAGTAGGTTGGAGGCATTGCTGTATCAGGAACACTCACAAGGTCTATGACTGATAGCATATGCCAGTCTCAGTTTATTGCCTTTGGAAAGGAATTACCCAGTCCACAAGCTGGAGTTTTTAACACATAAATGGGTCATTGTCGATCAGTTCCATGAATACTTGTATGGGGCCACACTACTGTTCACACCGATAACAACCCCCTCACATATGTGCAGACAACAGCAATGTTGGACACTGCAGGTCAACGCTGGTTATCAGCCCTTTCGACATATGCCTGTTGTGTGGAGTGTCATCCTGGGAAGAGCAACATTGATGCAGATGTACTATCCAGAAGACCCCACCCAGAGGTGGCAGGACAAGAATGGGTTCAGATTTCCAAGGCTGCTGTCAGAGCATTGTGTAAAAGATATGATACAGAAGAGGCACTAGACTCAAAAGTTACAACTCACTTGGTAGATGGTAGATAGTTTGGGCGCAACCTCAGACTGCATACCAGTGGCCTATTGCAATGTTGTGTCTCTCAAGAAATCTTTGTTGCTGCAGATCAGCTCACAGGACTGTCAGAAAGAGCAAATAGAGCCGGCCCGTCAGCGTAGTGGTGGGATTTCCACTTGCGATGCCGGGGACCCGGGTTCGGGAATGGACCCAGGTCATCGGAGGGCTGGCTGGGGGGAGAAGGATTGAGCGTCCCATGGACTGCTCTCCTTCTCCAGGAGGAGGGTGGGGGAAGTGATCAGCGCATTGAGGACTCCTGGCGGAGGCCGAGGGATCTCAAGCGACCGATGTGTACAGTTCTGGGAGGCGCGGCGGACGCTGGCGTCTTTGCATGTCCCCACCTCAGTAAGGAAAACGGCAGAAAACCAAGGCGGGCAAGGACTGTGTCTCCATGAAGCCCTCCCGGAAGACCTCGGTGCACCACTGTTGCTGTGAGCCCCCCCCGACTAGATATTGACTCCATGGCCACGGAAAAAGGTGGCCACGGCCCCGCCCTCTGGGGGCAAGCTGGGGGTGACTGGGGGACCTCGGCAGCCATAGATGGTGGTGGAGGCTTCCAGGGGCTGTGAATAGGGCTGATTAATGACAGGGTCCTGCCATAGAAAGACAAAATAAAAAAATAAAAAAAGCAAATGGAAGATTCTGTAATCAGAGACATTGTCAACCCTCTCCAATGAGGAGACAGCCCAGAAAATGTAAAAGTAAATCATCCTGTCCTGACACCTCCCTGTTACTGAGAGAATTAAGTAAATTAAAAGTTAATAATGGTGTGATTTACAGAGAATCCCAGTGCAATGATGGCTCAACTCTAAAACAGTTACTACTATTTGTAAAGTTCAGAAAGATGGCCCTCAAAACGTTGCATGACAAGATGATACATTTGGGGGTGAACACAATGATAGACCAAGTCAGGAGGGGGACCCATGTTTCAGAATGAGCATAGAGGTAGAGAATTATTGCAAACAGTGCATGAAATGCATTCAGCAAAAATGCTGCCCTCTTGAGCCACTCATTTGCTGAACAGTATGGCCTAGAGGTTAGAGTAATGAGCTGTGAATGAGCTTCGTACATCTAGCAGACCTGGGTTTGATTCCCACAGCCTCCACTTGCATGCTGTATGACTCTCGGCAAGTCACTTAATCACCCAGTGCTCCAGGGTCACCCCTGAAAACAGACACTTGTGCCTATTGGGTCTTACCCGGTTACCAAAGAATATAAATAAAATAAAAATAAAATAAACATTACTACAAGTTTTCCCATGGACATAGTGTGTATTGACATTTTGAGTTTGGAACCAGATAAAAAGAATATAGCTAACATACTAGTAGTGACTGATCATTACTCTTGTTATGCCTAAGCCTTTCTAGTGAAAGATCAAAGAGCCACAACTTAGCAAAAAGTCTTGTTGAAAAAATGTTTTGTTTATTATGGGCTTCCCAAGAGAATCCATTCTGACCATTGTCGGGGATATCTAAAAGTCAACTGATCAAAGAGTTATTGTCCTTGTGGGGAATCAGGAAGTCTTGAACTACTCCCTACCAACCCCCAGGCTGACCCTCAACCCGAATGATTCAGTATGACTCTGGACATGTTGGGCACATAGGACCCTTGTAAAAAAGTGAACTGGAGTCAGCAAATGAGTATGCTGGTTCATGCCTACAACTGCACTAGCAATCCTGTGACAGTGCAATCCCCATATTTATTGATATTTGAGAGAGAGAGAGAGAGAGAGAGAGAGAGACCAGGCTTCCAGTAGATCTGGCCATTGGAGTGCCATCTGATGAGGACAACTTAGAGACCTACACCAGATGTGTCCAAAGACTGAAACAGCAGTTGGATGATGCTTACCAGCTGACCACAGAACTGTCTAATAAAAGAAACTTGGCAAACATGACCCGTTATGACAAGCAGGTCAGAGCTCACAAGTTATTCCCTGGAGACAGAGTTTTGGTCCAGAATTTGGGGTTGACTGGAAAGTATGAAACTGCAGTGGGGCAACATCTCCCATGTGATCACTGCAAAACTTGTGGACCTGCCAGTGTACAGAGTTTGTCCAAAAGGAGAGCCTCAGAGAAGTAAAACATTGCACCGAAACCATTTGCTCCCCATTGGACAATTACATATTCAAGAACTAGAACTAGGCTCCATGCAACCCCAAAGAATGAAAATCAGAGGTTCTCATACTGCAGCAACCAAACAACTGGCCCTGACCCTGAACTGAATATTGGTCTACCCATGCCTTCCAAAAGATCTGCATTGGACCTGAACACTGATCTAACTAGGCTTTCCAAAGGTCTGCAATAGGACCCAGATCCTAATGACCTAGACTCTTCTCACGAGTAAGACAACCCTGTGAGATATTGTTCTATAATGGACATTCCACAACAGCTGAAAAAGTCTGACGAGTGGTGGATGTCAAAAACTCCAACCACACCGCTCAACCCTGAACAAGACCCTTCTGAACCTTCACCTGAGTTAGCACATGCAGCAGATCCAGTAGAGATATCACAAGTGACAGACATGGGACCCAGATCAATTGAACAAGAAACAACCAAGGTACTCGGACTGACTCATGCTGCAGAGCCTCCTTTGCCTCTCGGGGAGGGGGGGAAGAATGTCAATCCTTAGTTACCCCGGAATGTGAATAATTCTCTTTGAAGCAGTCCACAAGGCCAAACAAACCCCTCTTAAAACTCAGTTATGATTCACCTGGTGCCCTCACTGACCTGTCTCTTTACGTAGCACACTGTGGCATCTATGTCACTCCCCACCCCCTAACCTCTATTGTATTCAATAACACTGATGGTAATGTGGCAATGTGAAAATCTGGGCATGTTAGTTAGACAGGAACCAAGAGTCTATTTAGCACTGTCAATGAAAATAGTGTTACCCTGTTTCTGTTTTACTATTAGGGATTGGAATTTGAAGCTAGCATAAATCAGATTGCAGTTGTCTAAATAGAACGGTTAAGCTTGTTGCTGTTGCCTAGTTCTGATTTCTTTCAGATATGCAGTGGCTGTAACTCTTGTAGATGTTGGGATGATAATTTGTGACCTAAAGTAGAATATAATCCCCTTCTTGGGTGGGGAGGGTTACCTTACTGCACTCCTTGGGATCCTCATTCTGCCTTCGGTCCCCCTATGCAGCTGAAACAGGACTGAAGGGCTAGAGTCAGTGGCTCTGGAGGAATTCAGGCATGCTTCTCTTGTGCAATCTTTGCAGCTGTAGCTGACATAATCCTTGGTAATGGGCCCACATAGAGATGGGGACCAAGGTCCAGAAGGTTGTTTGCACCTCCAGGTGCTGTGGGAGCACTCTGTCAGTCCCGAGAGAAGCCGTTAAGTGAGCGGACCGAAAATGTAAATAAAAAACATGGCCACCATGCACCATTCAGTGCATACTTGGCTGAAGATCTTAAAGGAGCGACAGCTTCAATAACTGAAATTTTGGATGGGCACTGTTCAAATGTATCCCTGGGTTCAGGGCAGGCAGCGGAACCAGAGATTAAGAGCATAATTCCTCCAGGATTGAAATTGATGGGCTTGGCCCCTTGGGGGCAATTAATAGAGTTTAAGGGCTGGTACTGTATGGCAGCAAACAGGTAAACAATAATGGTGGCCCCCATTACATCCCTGCAGCAAGAGGGCCACTGGGAAAGGTGAGAGGCCATCTAGCAGTGCTCAGGAATAATGCAGTCAATCAGAGGGGGAGTCAGAAAAAGATATAAAAGGGCTGCGTTGCCCACCAAAAGGGGATTCTCTAGAGAGCCTAGGAGGAGAGACTAAACTGGGATGCATAGCTCTGAAGACTGCCCATGTGTCCAAATACCTTTCTGGCCTCAGAATCCAGAAGAGAGGTATAGCTCCTGCAAAGCTGTTGAGATTGCCAGGGAAGGAAAATCTAGCTGCTGATTGTGACTCTATTATGCCAGTTCGACATCTAATTCGTCGACTGGCATCGCAGCGCCAGGTTCCTGCTGACCACGATTTGCAGTCGGCAGTGAGCCACACACATCGGACTTTGTTTTTTCTTTGGTGGGCTTTGCCTTCTGAACCCCCCACATGGGGAACTCAGCCCCCTGCACTCCCTGTACTTTTAGATTCCAACTCCAAGTTGCACTTGGTTCAGGGAGGGGGTGCAGGATGGGGAAGCTGTTGCCGGGTCCCAGGTGGACTTTTTCAGGGACATGTCACTGTTGGTGGTATCGACATATGTCACAGTAGAAGTGTCGCTGTATGGGGGTGGGTCTCTTGCTGATGAGAGTTGAGCCTGCTTTTATAAGTCTGTAATTTGCAGCCTGAATCCAGAGAAAATGTGTAACTGTGCTCCCCTCAGTGGGATAATTATTTGCAAGTGCTTGAACTGTTGATACAGTAGCCTAAGAGAAGCTGTCTATTTGGGGGCTAGAGACGGAGCCAGAGAGCCCTGCTGCACGTGTGTCTTTGGAACCTTTGTGCCAAGCAGATAGTTTGGGGGTACCTAGCCTTTCCAGTCCACTGGACCAATGAGGAGCTCACAGGAGAAGTAGATGTTGACAGCCTTGTCAGGTAAACAACACATACAAAGGCCCCATGGGCAAAGTCTGGAAAGGCCAGAAATGTGAAGCCCAGCATGCTGCGTTCCATCTCCCAGCTGCTGCTCATCTGTGTCCTCCTATTGTGGTGCACCACCAACTATTGCTAATATAAGAATGGCACTGAGATACAGTTGTCTGCAGGCCCCCTGAAATTCTAGACTATAAGTACCTCTGAGCTGTGGCTCTGAGGAGTTCTTCTACACTTCGGCTAGCTAGCAAGGTAGTAAAAAAGGGGAACAAGTGATGGGCAGGACTGCTGATTTGTCAAGATAAGCTCCAGGCAGAAAAGTCCAAGTTGTGCTGTGTTTAAAGTTACTGGGCCCCAACACAAGCATCCTAGCTCAAGCCACCAGACTGATATCCTCGCAGCACCCCGGTGTGGTACCCGCTTTATAGACTAATTGTCATTTGGGAAAAGTCAGATGCATCCGCTGGTGGGAGGTGTGGAAGACAGTGTGGGGTATGATTGCTGTGGCATTTATTATGGTGCTATCTTCTCTCCTTCTTACCCCTCCCTACAATAAAAGTGTACTTAGTTTATGCTACAATTTGGTATTCTCTGTTATTGCAAAGGTATTGCTGTTTATTGTGTAAAGTGCAGTTACTGTGTGTGGGAGAAACTGTGGGAGCAGTTTTTTGTGTTTTCCTGGGGCAGTAACATGGAATTTATCCAACAGATATTCCATATCACTGCCCCATGTGGCGGTACCATGCCATTATATTCCTGTACAACTCCTCCACTAAAGAATCCAGGCTGGTCCCCTTGTAAATGTGTCCTACTGAGACCTGAGGGCCCTGAAACAGCCAAGATGAGTCAATGGGCTGTTAAATTTTTTTTTTCATTTTCTATGTTAACCAAGAGGAGTGCTGGGCACTAATGACCCATTTTCAACCATGCTGTTTGCTCTAGTATTTCATCCATTCATACTCAGTTTGGCTTTGCCTTCTTTTCCTGGGCTTAGTCCAGAGACTAGCAATAGGGCAGGTTTATTTGTGCTGTAGTCTGAAGCTGCAGTCTAAGATTTTCTGAAGCAAGAGTGCTAGCTTGAGTTAGTTCTGTAGCTGGAGTTGTAGTCAGCCTGTGAGTCAGCCCAGTAGCCACTGACAAGCTCATTCACCTCTTGTCCCCTGAATATTCTGTCTCCAAAACAGCAGCCTTAACACATTCTGCAGCCTCAGAGATGGTGGGCCATTGCCAGATTGCCCATTATCATCCTTCTCACAGCGACAGTACAATTCACGTTCAACTACCCCTTCGACTAGTTGCTTTTGACTTTCTAGATGTGTTGCATAAATCTGAGTATTTATGAATTATATTACTTTGATAAGTATTCAATAAACTGCATTACTACAGCTTTGACTCTTTCTGGAAGCTCCCAGTCCCTGTTCACTCCCAAATGGTAGCCAGAGAATATGGACACTTTCCTGCTCCAATTTTAAACACTGTACAGAATTCACCTGCCCCACTTAAACTTTCAAAATTAATAGTGGTCTGCTAATAACATACTCACTAAACCCCTACACCAAATCATGCCACCCAAATAGACAATCTGGGTAACTTAGCACTGGGCTATTTTTTACCACCTTTGCTTGTATCCTGTGGAATGCCCGATGCTCATGCCACACAGCAGCCACGAGATAAATCAAAGCTCGCTCTACTCATGCTGCAGCACATTACAGCCTGCCCTCTCAGGACATTCTATCTATGGTGGCCTTGATTGCCCAGCAGATATTTTTCTTCGGGTACCCTCCCTGGTGCATACAAGAAGAAATTTCCTACCTCTTCTTCAGTGGCACTCGCCTAAATGACAAATGACTGCTCCAGTCTCTGGGCATTGTGGCTTCAACCAGCTCCACTTTTGCAGTTTAGGCCTTCTTCTTCCAGCTACATATCTTTGTTCCGCACTTCTCTGGCTTCCCACTCAGGCCCCAAGAGGACATCAGGCCACAAACCTTGAGAATGTACCACCCTGGATCTCTGGACTCCCTTGAGAACCCTCTCACTGTACTGCTCAGGCATAATTTGACTTCTTCACTCTTCCCCACCACTGGATGGGTCAGGAGGTTGGAGGGTCAAGTCCCATTCTAGCCATGCCAGGCAAAAGATGTACTATGCTATCTTTGCTGATGGATAGGTGCAGACATCTTGTGATCCTCCTCATGAATGGGGACAATCCTCTGGTCACAGGTGAGAGCCCATATGGGAACCAGCATGCCTGACCTAGGCAATTCCCAGGCCCAGCTGGTCAAATGAGATGCCTCCTTACCAGTTCACCATATTTAAATGTGGTTAAAAGCTGCATGATCAATTAGCATGCTGTGTGGAGATCCGAAAACTGCAGTTTCTAAAATCAAGCTAAAATTTTACAAACTTGAACTGCACACACTGTTTTGACCACACGGTTTTTGACTGGGCATCTATTCTGTTGGGATTTTGACAGTATACCCTCCTTATTCACCATCCCAGTGAACATGGGCCAAACCATGTGCTTCAGGCTGCCAGACACAGATATCATTGAACCTTCCGCAAGCAAGCATCTCTAACACCAAGCTGCCTAGCTGGCTCCTCACTGTCAGGTGAAGCTCCTGGGCTGTAATATCCTCCTCCTCCTCCAGACTGGGCAAAGAACCCCCACAGACCTCATCGCTGCACAAGGGAGCTCAGTCCCACCACACCATTTTTCTTCCAAGTGCTCTAGTTTCCAGTGAGTTACATAGAAACATAGAAGCTGATGGCAGATAAGGACCACAAGGCCCATCCTGTCTGCCCATTTCTTTTTCTACCTTATAAATGTGCCATCATCCTTTGCTGTCAGTGGCCTATCTATTCATACTCATCTGTACTGCTCCCTTATGCATATCCCATGCCTGTTTGAAGCCCTGCACTGTATTCATAGCCACCACTTCCTGAGTCAGACCGTTCCATGCACCCACCACCTTTTCTATGAAAAAGAACTTCCTCACATTCCCCCTTAATCGGCCTCCCTCTAATCTCATGCTGTGTCCTCTTGTCCTGCTATTTTTCTTATATTGAAACATGTTAGACTCTTTCACCTTGTCAATGCCCTTAAGGTGTTTGAATGTTTTGTTTGCATTTGTTTGTTTGCATTGTTACACAACCTGGATGGAAAGAGGAACCCTTGTTCTTATGCTTGCTTACTTTTCCCCATACACTATGTTTAACAAAACATTTACTTTCAAGATTTCCTGTGTACACCACAATTTTGTATGGCCAAATCTGGCACCTTATGAACTGAAAAATTGCTCAAACAAGTTACACACTAGCTGCTCTAAAGAGTACAGTTGTTTTAAAAGATTCAGGAAACTTACCAATGCTGTAAAGGCTGGATTTCTTTCCCTTAGTGCAGCCCTACAAACTGGCCCAGGTGTAACATTCCTTACCATACTCTTGCGTTAGAGTTAACAACATGTATTAGGACTAACTAGAAAACCCGGCTCCAGACTGCAGTACTTAGAAATAAGGACTGAGCTATTTTTCTAGACATACTGCCCTAGGAAAACAAATGTTGACTGGATTTTTCATTTGTAACCCCCGGGGTAGGGGGTTTACCTCATTGGGGAGTAGTTTTTTAAAAGTTTCAGGAAACTTACCAATGCTATAAAGGTTGGATTTCTTTCTTTTTGTGCAGCTCTGCAAATAACTGCCCCAGGCATGTTACATTCCTTACCAGGATCTTATGTTAGGGCTAACTACTTGTATTAGGACTAACCAGAAAAACTGGATCTAGACTTATAAGAAACAAAGACTGATCTATTCTTTTAAACATACTGACCTAGGAAAACAACTGTGGACTGGATTTTTCATTTTTCACTGTCAATTTCTATATTAACCAGGAGGAGAGCTGGGTACAAATGATCCATTTTCAGCTACACCTTTTACTGTGGTATCATACCATATTCCATCCATTCTGTGATGTCCTCCCTTAGACTGGGCAAATAAAGCCCACAGATCTCATAGCTGCATAACCAGGGCTTTGTCTCACCACACCATTTTCCCTCCACAAGTGCTCTAGTTCCCAATGAGCGTGTTTGCATTTTTACAACAAACTGACTAAAAAGAGGAACTCCTGTTCTCGTGCTTGCTTACCTTTCCCCATATAGTATGTTTAACAAACCTTTTGCCTTCAAGCTTTCCTGAGTGCACTACAGTTTTTTGAGGCCAAATCTAACATATTATGAACTGAAAAATTGTTCAAATAAGTTACACACTAGCTGCTCTAAAGAGTACAGTTCTTTTGAAAGATTCAGGAAACTTAACAATGCTGTAAAGGCTGGATTTCTTTCCCTTTGTGCAGCCCTACAAAGTGGCCCAGGTGTAACATTCCTTACCATACTCTTGTGTTAGCCTTAACAATATGTATTAGGACTAACTAGAACACCCAGATCCAGACTACAGTACTTAGAAATAAAGATTGAGCTATTTTTCTAGACATACTGTCCTAGGAAAACAAATGTTGACTGGATTTTTCATTTGTAACCCCCCTCAGGGCTAGGGGGTTTACCTCACTGGGGCTACAGCCCCTTGGCGTCCTGGTTCTGCTCTGCTCCCCCATGCAGCTGAAACAGTACCGGAGGGTTAGAGTCAATGGTTCTGGAGGGATTGGGGCAAGTTTCACCCATGTAATCTTCGTGGATGCTGCCACCAAAATTCTTCATCCTCGGCCCACATAGAGATGGGGTTGAGGTCTGGAAGGTGATTTGCTCCTCTGGGTGCTGTCCTAGCACTCTGTTGGTCCAGAGAGGAGCCATGAAGTGAGCAGACTAAAAATGTAAATAAAAAACATGGTCACCATGTGCTGTTCTGCGCATGCATGACTGAGATCTTAAAGAAGCTGTGACTCTCATAACCAAAATTTTGTATGGGCACCATTCAAAAGTATCCCTGGGTTCAGTGGTAGAACTGGAGATTAAGATCATAATGCCTACAGGTGTGAAATTGGTTGGCTTGACCCCAGGGGGCAATTAATAGAGTTGAAGGGCTGCTACTGTATGTCACCATAAAGGAAAACAATAATGGTGTCACCCATATGTTCCCTGCAGAAAGGGGGCCTCTGGGAATGGTGAGAGGGTATCCAGCAGTACCTGGGAATTATGCAACCAATCAGAGGAGTAGTTGGAAAAAGATTCTAAAAGGGCTGCATTGCCCACCGAAGGGGGATTCCTCTAAGAGAGTCCAGGAGGAGAGACTGTAGTGGGCTGAGCAACTGTGAAGACTCCTCATGCTCAACGGCCTTCGGCCCCTGTATCCAGAGAAGAGGGCACAGCACCCAAAGCTGTTGAGGATTGCCAAGGAAAGAAAGTATAGCTTCTGATTGTCTCCCTGCTGAGATTTGAACCTGCTTTTGTAAGTCTATAATTTGTAGCCTGAATCCACAGAGACTATGTAACTGTGCTCCCTTTGGTGGTACAATTATTTGGGACTGCTTCAACTGTTGATACAGCAGCCCAAGAGAAGCTGGCTTTTTGGGGGCTAGAGACTGAGCCAGAGAGCCCAACTTTGAATGTGTGTCTGGAAGCTGTGTGGTAAGCTGAAAGTCTGGGGGACACCTAGCCTTTCCAGTCCCCTGGACCAATGAGGAGATCACCAGAGAGGAAGACATTGACAGGCCTGACAGGTGAACATCGTATACAAAGGCCCAAGGGGACAGGTAAAACCCAGCATTCTGTATTCCTTCTCCCAGCTGCTGCTCATCTGTATCCTATTATTGTGGTGTGCCACAAACTACTGCTAATCATTGAATGGTAGCGAGATCCCATTGCCTGCAGACCCCCTCCCTATAAGAAAAGTGTAGATAGTTTATGCTACAATCTGGTACTGTCTATGATTGCAAAGGCATTGCTGCTTATTGTGTAAAGCTTATTCTTACAGTGGGGGGGGGAGAATCTGTGGAGGCAGTTATTGTGTTTTCCTGGGGGGTGTTAACCTGGAATTTATCCAACAGGCATCCAGTATCACTACTCCAGGATAAGGCACTGCACTATTCTATTCCTATGCAATTTAGTCCACTAGTAAACCTAGGCTGGCTCCCTTGGAGGTATGTCCAGGTGTGACCTGAAGGCCCCAGAATAGCCAAGGTGAGTCAAGGAACTACTATAAAGTGGAGGCACAACTGGAATTTACTGTCCCCTAGTGGACACTGCCCACATTTTAATTCTGAAAATGTTGAGCCCCCCCCCCCGACTGTTACAAAGGGGGAAATGGCACTCCAAGGGGTAGAGGACTGCTAAGTGTTTGAGGCATTGGATCCCCAGAAAGTGCTTATTATGAAGGACATGGCTGAAAAGTGAGACAAGGAGTTTATTTTTGGAGTGCTGGAGGTGACCTTGAAGGACTGTTGGAGTGTGAAGATTCAGAGAGCAACTACAGAAGCAGGTACTCGTTTTAGAAAGTTAATTGTAGAAACTGAGGACTTCAGATTATAAATGTGCCTACCACAGTGACACTCGAGGTGTCTCAAGAGATCTGAGTGGTGATAAGTAAAGATAGCCCTGCCAGCCCAAAACCTTCTTCCCTTCCCTTGTCCCCCCACTTCCACACGGGGTGCGTTACTTCAAGACTAAGCTAGAGTCTCTGCTGGCTATTGAAGGAAAGATTTTCACAGGATGTGCAGACTCTGTTGCCTCTGGGGACAACCTCTGAGGAACATGGGCTAGCCTGCCCTGCTAGTTCAGACCATGATGCCTAAGGGTTTTCTCTGTCACCCTTCCCATGCCTTCTGGAGAAGATGATTACAAAACATGGATTGATTATACTGTCCCCATGTTACAAGAGGGATAGTGTTCTGAGGCCAAGATAGGTAAGAGGCTGGTAGAGGGTTTAAAAGGGCTTGCTTTTGATGCAATTTGATCCTTGCATGCCACATATCCAGAGGCCCAAGTAGATGAGAACTTTGTTGCTCTGCTCTTTGTATTTTGCAGTACGGAATCCTGTGATGATTTTTTCTGAAAGTTTAAGATAAATAAACAGTGTCGGGGGGAGCACCTCTCAGCTTTTCCTCCATAGACTGGCAGGACTTTGCGGAAACTGTATCAAAAAGCAGAGATGCCCTGACCCCCTCCCTCACCTGCCTCATGTTGTAACTGTTGTAGCTTGCCTTCGCAGTGGGCAGTTTCCTCACATGCCCTCTACACTAACTGACCCTGCAATTAGATGGGCCTGGCTTGGATTGCTCCTCTACAGGCTTGCACTCTGCTCCATTTTAACACTTACTGTCCTACTGGAGTACAAGCTTGGTACTAGCTGACACCCCCCTTTCTAACCATCCCCCCAAGTTGGCTATTTTCATTGCCCATTCTTGTTACCAAGACAAAGCCTATACTATGGGCAGCTGAGGCCCTTGTCTCTGTGTCCCATAAGCTCATAGTCATACACTGTTTAAGGTTTGTGGTAGTAGCTTCAGTAGCTGGTTACTTGTTATTCTGTACTTATATGCTGCATTATGTCTCTCTGTTTGCATTACCATTGCACTGTTTGTTTAAAAGTTCTCTGAGTTCTTATTGTGTACACTCCTTCGCATGAAATTAGAACTGCAGAGGAGGCAATTCCCCTTCTGTTTTACTGTATATGCCTTGTACTTAGCGTGGAACCTTTGCAAAAGAGCTTTCGCTCAAAGATTTTTTCTGAACAATAAAATAAATAAATAAATTAATATTTGAATAAAGTGCATCTAGAACAAATGTAGAAGACTGCCTGATTCTCAGAGTTCAGTTTCAGTCTCAGTTTATTATACTGGAAAGGCATGTGAAGAAAATTGCCCATTTTCCCAAGTGTCCAGTGTAGGGCAAAAGAGCATCTGATTTACAGCAAAAAAAAAACAAGAGTACAATACATAAGCATGTCCTACATACAGCAGTAGGTTAAAAACAAATACAATTGTGGGAACAATTACACAAAGTAAAACATCAGGTCAAATATTGAGAGTCAAGTGCTAAGATTGGGTACAGCCCGATTAGAAGGAGGGAAGTAGAGACGGTCCAATGAGGGACGGTCAAGGTTGGGGACACCTACAAGTGGAGGCTAGAGACAGGTGCTTCTTTAGGTTAAATTCAGTGGAAGGGATAGAGGGACACTGGATGAGAGCAGCGGGGATTGCTGAAGATATTTGTGCCTTTGTAAGAAAGGGTGTTTTGGCCTTGTGTGGAGCAGCAGAAAGGGACATAGAAGGAAGGGATGGAGGACCATCTGGTTGTTCTGGAAGGGGCTGTCAATGGGAAAAGGAATCTGATGCTGTCAGCCCTTACAGAAATAATTATATGAAATGTTTTCATGCTACATACGTAAAACTACCCATGATATGCGTGCTGCAAGCATGATTTAAATGTTAAATTGGAACTGATTGCACGCATAAGGCATGCAAGCAGCAAGCAAGTGTGGAAACCATGATTTTTATATTATATTGGGAAAGACTGCTTGCATGCAGAAAGCAAGTCGTCACTGATAACTTCACACATAAAAGTTAAGTGACTTGCTCAGGATCACACCATACACAAGTGGGGTTGATGAGCTTCAAACCGAGGTCTTCATGCTTCCAAGTCTCCTGGCTTGCAGTTGAGTTCCTATAACCACTAAGCCATACTGTCTGCACACTGTAACACAGTGAGGGAGGTTGTGTTGCACTTGGATCTTGTAGGCGGGGATATGAGTACACTTTGCACCACGACACAGGATATTCAGGGTCACACAGCACTATGCCTGTATGTTTATTAGTAAAAATACTAAGAGAGGTACATTCAAAAATAACTCAGGATGCAAACAAAACAAAATAAAATAATACCTGGCTCTTTGTTGAGCGCTACCTACACAGTGAATTTTTAGTTCCCTGTCTATAGCCCAGATAGCTAAGCTATTTCCTGGGGCAAACAAACCAAATCAGAAAAGAGTCTCTTGGACTTTGTTTCAAATGAAAGTCATTTACCAGTGTCAGGTTTTCAGCCAGTACAAAGTCAAGATCCAATTCGTAGTCACATGCCAAACAAAAGGTCAAAGCCAGGAAGTCAGTTGATTCAAAATTCTCTTTCTTTCTTTCCTTCTTGCTACAAATGCTCACCAGCCAGCCTCCACGCCTGTTACCTAATCAGGTACTGAGAGAGAGCAATTGTTTGCAGGCAGTCACTCTCCTGCACCTATTCTCAATCAAGCACTCAGCTAGTTGGAGCTGTGGTGCAATGCCTTCTGGGGCTTGTAGTGTGTGCACCATGTTTTGTAGTCCTGGCAGAGAGAAAATGGAACAGACGTGCTGGGAGATAACACCCTTCCACAACTCTGCCCAGTGCTGTGTTACAACACATATGGCTTGCTTGTACTTCAGTACATACCGTATCTGACTACATCTGCACACATGCGGCATGCTTGTAGCCACTGTTATGCTTTTCAGTTTTCTTCTCTTGCTCATCTCAGTTTCACAGTTGAACTGTAGCACACATACCAATGGAAACACATGTGGTTTTTCCCACCCCCACTACACAAACATACCCACAAAACCACTTAATTACTTCTATTTGGCCTGTACTCCTACTATTTTCTCTCCATAGTTTTGAGTACTTCCACGCAAACAGAGTTTGAGGTGCAAACAGGAAAGTAGCAATGACTTCACACACACACACACACACACACACACACACACACACACACACACACACACACACACACTCACTCACACACACACACACACACACACACACACACACACACACACAGTCCCCCACTCCCATGCACACACACGCTGTAGCGGGTACAGTCACGCTGCTACAGACAACCCACCAACTACAGATATAAGTAATAAGTCTCTTACTTGAGTACTAGGAGCCAGAGGCAGAAGCCTTTAAGAGATTATGTCCATAGGACAGAGTGCTGGGGCATACCCCTTGAAATAAATGGAGGTATTTTTTTATTAATATTTAATACGTTATGATGGTGAGTTGGAGACTAATGAAGGCCACTGTTTTACTAGCAAGGCCCTTGTTACTAGAGCAGTGGCCTTCATTAATCTCCAACTCTCCATCCATAATGTATAAAATAGTAAGAAAAAATATCCCCATACATTTCAATGGTGCACACCCCTGCAGTCTCCTTTGCCCTTTGTCATAATGTGCCTGAGCATGGGGATATGGAGGTCAGCTTCACTGGGGGGGGGGGCATAAGCCTGACTATAGTGGGGCTTCAATAGTCTATGCATACCATACTGCTCAACTGTCCGAGAATGCAAGGGGCAGCTCTAGAATGTCTGTAACATCTCTAACATGTACAACTTATTGGTTTTGACTGAAAGTGATATGCATGTCATGAAAAATTCAAATGTATAAGATTCATCTGTATATACCCCGGAGCAGTGCATCAGATTTGGGCTTAAACCCACCCAGTTACTAACCAATCTTTTCACTGGCTGAAATTCTGCTCACCTCCACAAAAAAAGAACTTTGTCCTGATTTTTCTCCCAGACTCCATTCCATTCTATACCCATCCCCTGTGGGTCATGAAGCTACCCAAAGGTGAAGAAACATGAAAAACACATCAATATTTCAGCCCTTCCTCCTTCCCCAATCTTCCTGTAAAAAAAATTCTTTACTTTTACTTACCAGGCAATGTGGTCACAACCTGCAGCCTGGCACAGTGTGCCACCAGCCCAGTATTCAGTCTGCTCACCTTTTCACCTTCTGCCATAAGCTGGATCCTAGAACCGACCATCTCATGGCCCCAGTGTGATCCGCGACCAAGTCACCTCACCAACTGAACCCACCCAACCTGGGTTGCTTGCTTCTTGCTTGTATGTTGCTCTGGCTGCTGCTGTACTGCACTGATCAAGATCTATGAAGGCCTCTCACCCTGCTGTCACCACTGCTGCTAAGCCTAGCTTGCAGCCGTGGGGGTCTGTCCTGTTTTGTTTGCATGGAGAGCCTATTAGAGTACGTAGGTAGCCTAGCTCTTGAGTTAACTTCTAGCCCACCCTTGGCCCCTTCATCCACCAGGGGAAATGGAGACTCACTAAGAGTAGACCAGCAAAAATATGCTGCCACAACAGTGCTATTGAGAGTTCAGTGCTCACTGACTCCTCCAACCTGTAGTGTGTAGTCTGTCAACTCTGTGGTTGGAAAGCCAGTGCTGCACTTGCAAGACTCATGCGCTCTTTCTTGGCTGGAGCTAATCCACATCACATGTGATTGTGCCCTCTGCTAATAGGTGGAGATAGTGGACAACAGAATACAGTCACAGTTGAGTCTGGAGAGTACCTGCAGCATGAGCACACACAGGCCAGGTGGGCACTTATTGTGCAAAAGATTAAATCCAAACTTAATGCATTATTGCCATACCATAAGAACAACCTAGGCACAAATCCAGGAGGGGGCAACTGCCTCTGCCTTACCTAAGAGGCACTGCTGCTTAATGGTTGAAATTTATTCTCAGGTGCTTATGCAATGGTTTCCACTGTGTTCTGAGGTATTGTAACTCCATGTTTCATGATGTGTCCTGATTATCATGTGGGTTATTGTCCCTCATTTGCCTCATTTTGAGTGTCCATGTCCCATGACAAAATGAGAGGCATGGTGCATGCTTCCAAGACTCTATTCAATACAGAATGACAAAGGGAAAGTAAGTGAGATAAAACAGTCACGGAGAAACACATTTGTAGTATTAAATATGCATAAGGGATTTGCATGGTCCAAAACAAAAAGGATAGGCTTCACAACACAGAGGCCCCTCTTTGTACATCTGGAATGGGGGATGTTGACTGGTTATATCCTAAGCATTTAATGTAGTAAGCAAGCAATACTTTACATATTAATTGCAATTTAATGACAAAAATCAAAAGCCATTAAACAACTTGCAAAAGGATCAGAATTAATGAGTTTACCTAATTTTTATGGGAATTCAAATCAAAATGTATTTTAATTACTGTAATTGCTAGCAGTAGTATAAGAAATAGAAACTGTTGTGTGTTTTAGATGAGATTTTTACCAGCTTAGTGGCGGCACACATGGCAAGCATGCAGCATGTGAACCTGATGTGATGTTTACATGATCGTCACACCAGCTTAACTGTTGCACTTATCTCAAGAGTGCAGCATGCTAACCTGATGTAATTTTTAGAAGATGTTCAAACCAACTTACCTGCTGCGCACATGTAAAGCTTGCAGCATGCTAACCTGATTTGCTTTTTACACCTGGTTCGCTTAGGATCACTTTGTGTATGCAAATTGCATGCAAACATTGAACTCTGCTGCTATCTGGTGGGGAAACAAAGAAAAGGCACAGCATACACGAGGAGGTTGTTATTCTGGGGTCCCTATTTCTACTGTTGGGCTGGAGCTTGAAGAGCCCGGGGACCTTGTAAAAAGTACTGCCTGTAGCTGTCAGGGTTTGTGGCTCCATATTGGCGTCATTGTTTCTATTGGCACCAAGATTTTGAAAAGGCACAAGTGCCTATTGGCCGGGAGGGAGCCGTGATGCTGGGCAGCCCAACACAAAAAGGCTGCAATCCAGCTCAACGTCTAAACCTCCCATCGGACTGAAGATCTAATTGCCAGGGGCAGCGAGGGTGACCTCCTGAATCAGGCTCCCCCTCACTACCGCATCTCGACATCGACCTGTACCTCGGGGTTGAGGCGCCGGCTAGCTGCTCCTTGGCAGGTAGACCTCCCCCGACGTGGAATTGCTGCAGACACCATGCAACTTGATTTTCCTGCCCACCCACCCCTTTCCCTCCTCCCCTTAAATCCACAGTCGCCCCGCCCACTACTTCTCAGAGGCCAATAGAGTGGGCTGTGGACAATATACTAGGCGGAGCTTCAGTAGACTCATCGCCAAAACAAGCTCCTCCATACAGACCCTTCACTGACAAGTCATTGCTGTATGAGCCAGTACATCTGCTCACAGGTGCTTGAATCTTGATCCTTGCCTTGAATTTTTTCATTTGCATCCTAACAGACAGTAATCTGACTTTTTGTTGTGCTGCCCTAATTTGATTCTAGCCTGACTAATGTAACATGTGAAATAGTGTATCCCTATGTGATCTAAGCCTAGTGATTACACAGGCATAGTGAGGGCTGCTTTTGCTGGCTGTTGCTGTTAGGAAGTTAATTGTTAGAAAGTTAATTGGGGTAAACCTGTGTGCTCCTCTAGCACAAAACAATCTTGTCCTGAACCTCGCTCTGTTTCCCTCCTGGCGATCTTTGCCCAGTGACTGTCCCCCTGCGGAAACTGCACAAGATCTGACTGTTCTATTGCTAGGTAAAGGCATGAAACCACAGTGTCTGTACCCTGATGCAAGGATGCCTAGCCAGCTGTCAGTGTGGATTGGCAAGCTGTGTTTCAGCAGACCAAACAGAGGTTTCCTCCTTGCTACCACCTACATTCTTGCTGTACTTTGGATGGATTGTCTCGCTAGCCTACATGACCCTACCACCTATGGCCCACAGGGACCTGCTACCCACCCCACCGGCCACTACTACTCCCCCACCTCCCCTGCGAGCACTATCTCCCTTCAAGTTGCCTATGAATTCACAAGAAACGGGATTTGCTACAGGTCACTTCTCCAAACCAGAAGTATACCCAGCAAAGTGAGGCCCCCCTCTCTTACCCTAACCCTACGTCTCTTGCTAACAGCTCTGTTGCTTCTTGCAGGTGAAATCCAACTGAACCTGGGCCCTGGAATTGCAAACCTGTCAATATCCTCCCCCTAGGACCAGACCTGGCTGTCCTCGAAGGGGCTGCGGATCTCTCATATGAATATATGCAGCCTTCAGCCAAAGATACACGAAGTTCAAGCATGGCTTACCCTATATAAACCAGACGTGCTAGCAGTCTCGGAGACCTGGCTAAAACCCCATGTCTTTGAGCACGAAGTAGCGGCCCCAGGGTACGTCCACTACAGAAAAGACAAAATAACTTGGGGGTGGTGCTCATCTATGTGAAGGACACCCTAACCTCCTCCCAGATCAGCATGCTGCACAGCATGGCTCCTTAGAATGAATCGATCTTTATACAGTTCACCCTAGGCGGTGCCAAGCACCCTACCATTGGGTGTGTATTTAGCCCCCCTAAGAATGCTCTCCAATCCCTGGAGACACTCACTAAAGCCCTAGCCAATGAGGTTTCATCTGAACTCCTCATACTGGGGGACTTTAACCTGAACTGGGCCCAGGAGGCAAAGTCATCTATCAGTGGCCTGCTACACGAGGCAAATCTTGCTCAGATTATCACTGAACCCACCAGAATGAATCATAGAATGGGAAGACACTCAACCATTAACTGGGCTCTGGTGTCAAACCCAAAGAATATTCAGTCGGCAGGTGCTATGGCCATTGCCCTGAGTGACCACTCACCCATCTTCTGTGTCTGGAAGAACAGGGCAGACAGGATTCAACCTTGAATCCTCACAATACGGGACTACTCTAAATTCTCACCCGAGCAATATAATACCTTTCTCAGTAACATTGACTGGAGCCTGCTACGACGGCTCCCTACCCAGGATGGGGCCGTTGACTTCTTCCAGAAATCCCTCATGAGGGCTGCTGACCTCTTTGCTCTGTTGAAGACCCATTGTGTTAAAGGCAGTTGCTATAAGTGGATCACTCCCCCCAAAGGCCCTGATGATCCACCACAATGAAGTCTGGAAAAAGTTCATGAGCTTCTCATTCCTAGCTGACCCTGAGACCTACAGAGCTCTTAGAAACCAAAGTAAGCATGCAGTCAAACTGACAAAAAGGGCATACGTCAATCACCTCCAGAAAACTAACCTAGGCAACCCGAGGTTATTCTGGTCTCACATCAATGAGCTGATAAAGGGAAAAAGCAAGGCAGCCTCAGGCCCTATAGAGGCCAATGGGCAGTTACTGAACGATGGGATCCTCATTGCTGAGGCCCTCCATTGCCACTTCACAAACCTTGATGATTACAAGGCTGGGCTCCCAGTGACTAACAACGAGTCCCACATACTGGAACCTCCTAACCTTGACCACCCATCTTTTCATCTGAGGTTAGCTAAGGTTAAAGAAGTCCTTATCCTCCTAAAGTCCTTGAAAACCAGAGGATCAGCTGGGCCTGACGGTATCCAAGCCAGACTACTCAAGGACAGTGCTCCAGCACTCGCAAAGTCTCTTATCTGGCTCATAAACCGGTCCCTTCTAGAAGGGACTGTCTCAGAGCTGTGGAAACACGCTCACGCGGTCCCCATTCCTAAGGCTGGGCCAGTAGAACCCATTGGCAACTACAGGCCAATCTCCCTGCTTTACACCTTAGCAAAAATCCAGGAAAAACTGGTGTACATTCAACTCCGTGAATACTTAGAGGCACACTGGCTTCTTTCCCCGGCTCAACATGGGTTCAGAGCTAAGCATGGGACAGACACCGCTCTAACTAAGTTCTCAGCTGATGTGCTTAGGGAATTTGACTCAGGGTCCAACACAGGTGCAGTTTTCATTGACCTTTCCATGGCCTTCGACTTGGTCGACCACCAACTCCTACATCACAAATTGTGTAACATAGGCCTGGACACTCATGCTCTCAGGTGGTTTGAAAGCTACCTTACTGGTCATTCTCAGAGGGTCAAGTGGAAGGACAAGATCTCTGATCCACTGCCTCTAAAGGAGGGGGTACCACAAGGGTCCATACTCGGTCCCCTCCTGTCCTACTCATTTATAAATTATCTGCACAACCACTGTGGGAGCAGTACTGTCATCCAGTATGCTGATGACGCTATGATTTACAGATCATCTGACAACCTGGGTGACCTAGGTCCATCCCTCCAAGAGGACCTACTCACTATGGAGGACTGGCTTACTAAGAATAAAATAGTCCTTAATACTACTAAAACCAAGGCTATGTTGTTTGGACCTAGATCCTTTGGCCTAAACAGAATGCAACACCTACAACTCACTTCCAGGGTGGGTAACAAACTAGAAGTGGTTGCCTCCACAAAATATCTTGGCCTCACTTTGGACCAAGGCTTCAGTCTAAAACAACATGTTGACCAAGTCACCAAAGTCATTCATGGAAAACTTGGTACACTTTATCGTCTCAAGGATCAGTTGATCCCAGAAGCCAGGACTGCCATTGCCTCATGTGTCCTCCTTTCCACACTCACCTATGCTGCCCTGATACTTCAGGGAATGGCCAAGCTTGAGTTCAATAAATTACAGGTCTTGTACAACAAGGTGGTCCACTTCGCCATTCAGTCCCACTCTGGGAGCCACCACTGTGATTCTCTAGCACTTCTCAGCTGGCCTTCGTTCAAAGTCCATCTCAGGTACCCAGTGCTCTGCCTAGCACATAAGCTAATTAGCTCAGCACCTCCCCCAAGCCTCTCAGGGCTCATAACTGCCAAGCGAAATCCTCGCAACCTGCGGACCTCAGGCCAAACTCTTCTCGAAGTCCCAAAGGTAAGGACCAAGACAGGGGGCATGTCCTTTTCCCACACTGCCCCTTCCCTATGGAACAACCTTCCTCCTGAGGTTCGGGAAGTTCCATTACCTGTGAGCTTCCGAACAAGACTCAAGGCACACATGCTTGCCACAAGTCAATGCCAATGCTATGTTAGCTGACACTTCCACACTACCCTCCTGCCTGAGCACACACCTCACTCCTACCTAAGCTGGGAGCCCTCATCCTTCTCTAATGGCTCGCCTCCTAAAATAGTTTACTCGGGTAATTGCGACCCAGGTGTTGCTCTGGCTCTCCTCCATTGTTTCACTTTTGCTAATCACTGTAACCTGCTATGTAATAAGTCATTGATATATATATATATATATATATATATATATATATATATGTTCACCTGTTACATGCTATAATCTACATCTGTACTAATTGTGTATCCTACTAGCCCTGTAACTCCTGGGACGCCCCTGAAGAAGGGACCTCCGGGGCCCAGTGGGCCTACCCGGTCATCAAAATTCAATAAATAAATAAATAACTATGCATGTAACATGCATTCTGCAAGTATGCAGCACACTTCTATTTCTGTAAGGGAGGTAGTAGTCCCACGGAAAGTTTGGGAAAGAAGGTGACAATTTTGCCATTAAGTCAGGCCTCAAGAGAGGGCAAATGGGAGAGTCTGTAGAGGTCACAGTGGTGGGTAAGTCTAGGGAGGTTGGAGATAAAAAGAAGGATGTTGTGGTGGGTGCTCTAAAGTCTGTTGAAGATGGCAGCGGTGCTGCTCTGCACTGCTTTGCAGACCTTCTGTTGTTCATGTGCTGTTTGCTAAACTGTTTTTATTTTACTTTTTTATGAACGAGACCTCTGATATTTTGTTTTTTAACCCATGGATAAGCACTCTTTTCAGCCAAAAAAGCCGTAAGTTATTCCCACTGCTACTGCTGAATGGACCTGTTATAGTCGAGCGACATCCTTTGGCGTTCTTTCTGGAAGTTGGCTGGATGCCAGCTGAATTGGAAAGAAGGAAAATTCTAAGTAATGGACTGTGAGTTACATTGCTGGGACTGAATTCTGCTGCTGGTGAGATGAATGCATAGAGCTTGCAGGCAGAAATGCATTGATTAAACCTTTAAAAGGTATGCTATGGTTGCCTAGGGCTGGGGTCTTTAGGTCCACTCTGAGATGCAAACTTACTATGCTCAGTGGAGCATGTTTTCTCTGTTTTTTCTGCAGGCAACATCCACTGCCTCAGTAGAGAGCTTAGAGAACATAAAGAATAAAATTGGCTGGATGTACAATATTACTGAAAAGCTCAGATGATTGGGAAAACTTGGACACTGTAGCTATGCTTCAGGAGTTGAAAAAGTGTATGGAGTCAGAGGATAGTTTGTTGGAGGAGCGCACAGGTCACCAGCCTGTGAAGAGTAAAACTGATATAGACTTCTACCGCTGGTGAATTAGTGTAATTTTGATTGGGAGCAGTGTGTAGGGAGAGTAGAAAACTAAGCCTGCTGATGATTTTTTATGTAAAGGTAGATAATTCACCTTGAAACAGAGAATGGTAGGCTATTTGGTGGAGTGACATGCTGTAAAAGAACTCTTGGACCAGGGAGGTCAGGAACAGTTGCTAGGAAAAAGAGATGGAGTTTTGTTTGTTCCCTAGACAAGTAAAATGTTAATGTATTCGTCTACTGGTGATATGTACTGAGAGATTACAGGCTGCTCCTGGTTAGTGGTGAGCGAAGTGCATTGAAAACAGTGACTTCGCATTAATCCGCCTCCACTGGTCACTTCTCTTTCAATTTTTAAGGCGAAGTACATTGGTGACAGTTCACTTCGCCTCACTTTGCCTTGTTTTTGAGCTCTGAAGGTGGATTTTGCAGTGATTCATGGGAGTTCAGGTCACATGGGCTCTATATTGATCTGCACAGCTTCAGTTTTAGGTACTATGAGTAGGAAGGAGTAGGAGACAGTGTGCTCTGATAGCTGTCTGTAGGACTCTTTTAAAAGCTGTTCAAAAAGCATTTTTGCTTTTTTTGGGTGGGGGGGGTATCCAACTGTAGTTCATTGATTGTAGGAAACCCTCCTGTGCTCACATCATCGAGCATTTTTGTTTGTGTGGGGATTCTTAATGTAAATTTACAACATTGAGTATGTGTGGTGAAAGACAGTGAAGTGTGCTGTGTGGGGGAGGGGCATATCTGTGTATAGGTAGATTCAAGTTGGAGAACTAGTGATTTCTTTGTGTTTTGGTAATATTTGTGTTATATAACTGACTATGTTACTGTACACATAGTAAAATTGTCAGTAATAGTACAAATTTTCTTGCTGCTTGTTGTGTGAATGTGGTGCAGCATTTCATAAGGTCAGGTTGTTTAAATTACAAATTTACATTACGTGGCACTAAGTGCATTGAACTTTTGCATTTGCATCACATTCCTCATTCAGCATTGTACATAAAGTGTTCTGTGTTGTGTGTGCAGTGTTGCGTGCATCAGATATAATACACCTTTTAAAATTTGTGACACAGATCAGTGTAAGTGCAACTAAGCACAGCAGTGTAAACCTGCTATCCACTGCAGCTGCCTGATTTTGTACTGCGATCATGTTCTCTGTTCTTAGTTTTGCTGCTTGTAGTGCTGTAAAAATCCCCACTGTCTATATTCAGTGCCCCCCCCACCCCCACTTTGAAAAGGTATTTTTTTACCAGACTGGATTGTTTTTGAGACCCCATCAGCACCGCTGGTTACTGAAGTTGTTTGAATTCCGTGACAGTGTCACAATACAGTAGTCTCTTATCTGTTGTTGAAGCCACAGTTGTTTATTTTGCTTCACATCCAGCTAGCTCGAAGCGAACCTCCAGTCAGAAAGTGAACGTATCAAAATCTGAATTTGGTAATAATATTTGTGGTTGATCCCCCAAAATGCCTGCAAAGAGACGTGCAAGTAAAGCTGTTTCTGGCCATGGCAATGTTGGTAGTAAGAGGGTCTGTGGGCGTGGTAGTAGCACGTGGATGGAGAAGTGCATTGCTGATGTGAGGAAAGGTATTTCTCCTGCAATGTTTTTAACAGCCCAATCAGTAGCTTCACTGATAGTGGGAGGAGACGATGTTTTCCCAGCCGGTGGTTTTAGTGTTACTGGTGTTAGTGGTGGTGCAGGTAGTATTAGCATTGTTGAGTCAAGTTCTGATTCCAACCAGTGTACCATATCCAAATATATTGAGTGTGAAGCAGTGCAAGTGAGTGACAGCATAGATGATGTCATACTTCCCAGTAACATCCCATTAACTGAACCTGATTCTGATGATCATGTCAACGATAGCATGCAATGTGATATTCCATCCACCGTGGCGCTTAATGTCACTCATTTTCCATGCAGTGATTCACATTGTGGTGAAAAAATATCAGGTGATGGTGGTGTAGATGCTGATGATGACTGTGATTATGCTGATGATGATGATGTTGCTGTTGTTGCAATATGCAGTCCACATGTTAGCATCCAAGCAGAAGATGTGGATGTGTGTGATAGTGAAGTTGATGAATATGATGATGATGTAATTGACCCCAGTTGGGAACTGGAGAAAAATAAATGAAAAGTGGCTGTGTCTGAATCTGTTTGCAGGAATTCCCCTCCCCAGTAAAAACTTGTGATTTACTGGTTTTAGTGGATGATGATGATGATGACGACCCAGTACTCAATATGATAGGTAGTCGTGGTGGTCAGTTGCAGTCCAGGTGTGCAGTGACAGAAACATCACGTGCCCCCCCCTTCAGTGCTTAAAATAACAGACTTAAATAAGCCACATCATCATGGACATGTTAAAAGCAGAGCATCACAGTCCCTTGTTTGGGATTTTTTTGTTCAAGATGCAAATGATGATTCTGTTGCAATCTGCCAGGTTTGCCATGTGAGTGTGAGCCGAGGTCAAAAGGGGAGCCATCTTGGGACAGGAGGACAGCATATGCATCTTAAGAATAGGCACTCGGCTCTGTGGATCCAGCACAAGCTGGCAGCTAATACCAGACTGGGGCGTGCACCCATATCACCGGCAACCATAGCCAGCATGTTATCCCCTTTCATGACTGTTACGCCCAGTAGGAAATTAAATGTGTGCAGTAGTGCGGTAATAAGAGCAGAGGATTACTACAGTCATGATAAGGTGGAGGACCATAATGACTTTGAAATGTTGTCCAGTGCTGGTGGGAGTAGCAGTTTTTGTGGTGGTGGTGGTGGACTTGGTGCATGCAGTATGTCTAGTGCAAGTGGAACATCAACCCTGGTTGGCAAATCTGGAAAAATAACATTATTTCTGGGTTTGTCGTCATCACCTGTGCAACCATCTTCATCAAATGTCCACACTCCACCCCCTGCCAATGCCATTCATCACAGAGCTCAACCATTTGTGACCAACAACACACCCTGTGTAAAACGTTTAAGTCAGCCCACGTTACAGAGTGTTTTTGAGCATAAGCTGAAGTACCCCCCCCAAATCATACAGTGTCACGTGAACTTAATGCTGCTGTAGAGGAAATGCTGGCAATTGATCTTTTGCCCTTCTCCTTATATGGAGAATTCTGGGTTCCGGCAGTTTGCTGCCCCTGCCTGTCCAAAATGGAAAGCCCCATCCAGGACATACCTTTCTACCTGTGCTGTTCCCTAGTTGTTCTGCACTGTCTCAGACTCAGTAAGACATACCCTTCAACATTCCTCATCTCCATTCATCCATTTAAGTATGGATATGTGGACAAGTGGCAAAACAGTTGGGAGTTCATATCTGTGTATAACTGCACACTGGGCACAGGTGCCGGGGGTTGTTTCTGATGCTGGTAGTGTGAATAATTAGTGCAGGAAGGTGCATTGTCGCGGTAGCAATCTTCCTGGAATTCGCCAGTATGCAACAATTGCTATGCGTAGTGTGACCTGTTCACACACTGGTGAGAACAAGTTGAACATGGTACTGACTGAAATTGATAGATGGCTAAACCCTCTGTCCCTGAGAGCTGGGTTCATAGCAAGTGACAATGCGTCAAATGTGGTGAAATGCATCACGAATGGTGTTTTTTTTCGTGTTCCATGCATGGCCCACTGTTTAAATCTTGTGGTTCAGGAGTTTCTGCAGCATCCTGACATAAAGGAAATGCTGACCATTGCACAACATATCTGCTCTCAGTTTTCAAGATCTGGAAAGGCCAGTGACCAACTGCGGCAGTTGCAGACACAAAACAGCCTGCTTCAGCAACGCTTGAAGCTGGGAGTTGTCACCCAATGGAGCTCCACATTATATATGGCAGAGAGGTTGTATGAACAATACAAAGCCATCACAGAATATCTTGTTATGTACTCTAGTCATGACAGTTCTGGGGTCTCCATATCTATGACGACTGAACAGTGATACCTCATGGACTCTGTAATAGCAATTTTGTGGCCTTTTGAACATGCCACACAGGCAGTGAGTGTCAAGTCTGCCTCCATTAGCCAATCAATTCCACTGCTGCTGGTGCTAAGGCAGACATTGGTGAATGTACAGCATAGCCTTGATGTTGCCGGAGACGGTGGTAGCAGTATGTTGCTGCAACACATGCTGACAGTATTGGACCACAATCATCACATTGCGAGCATTCAGCGTAGTGACAACTCTGCGATGGCAACAATGCTGGATCCATGATACAAACTTGGAATTGTATCAGTACTGGAGGGAGGGCCTAAACAGCCAAAACATATCAGTGCTCAACTGGTTCACTTGGTTCATGGGGCACAGAAGTCATGTGCCAAGGTTTGCAAACCTCAGCAGCATAATCCAGCTGAAGGTGTAGCTGGAGAACCATCAAGCATATCATGTAAGGGTAAGGGGACTGTAGTTCCTGGTGGTCTGTCATCCAAAGTGGTTGGCGTCAACCCGCTTTGGGAGGCTTTGTCCCAAGTGTGTATTTGTGAAATCAATGATTCTGGGGAACAGGCTGATGCATCAACAATCGGACTTAGTGCAGCACAGAGAATGGTTGAGTTATATTTGTCTGAAAACAGCCATCTGACGATAAGTGAAGATCCTCTATTGTACTGGAGTGGAAAGGTCAGTGAATGGCCAGAGCTGACTGCAGTGGCACTGAAGTACCTCACATGCCCACCCTCCAGTGTAAGTGCTGACAGGGTATTCAGCTCAGCAGGTGCAATAGTCAGGGATCGTTGGACAAACCTGTCTCTTATATATGTTAGTTTGCTAACATTCATTAAAATGAATGAAAGGCACATACCAGCACAGACTGCAACCCGGTATTCGTACCCCGGCCTAGTCATGGTGGTCTTGCTGATGTGGAGATGGAGCATCCTGGTGGCACTGGCAGTGGCTGCCTGAAATGGCCCACCACCGACGTAGATGATGACACAATGGAGAAAGAATTTCCCAGTGGTCAGACTTCAGACATTGATGACTGTGAGGGCAGTTTTTATGAAGATAATGATGTGGTTAATGTTGGCAGGTTTTAACTGCAGTATTTAAAAGGTGGTGTGCTCTCCCACCACCCTGGACCACCACCACGAGGACTGACGTTATCCAAGTCTACTGCCACCATGAGTCTGTCTGCCCCCCACAGACCACCACCACCACCGGGACTGATGTTATCCAACTCTCCTGCCATCATGATTCTGTCTGCCCACCATGGACCACCACCATCGAGACTGACGTTATCCAAGTCTGCTGCCACCATGAGTATGTCTGTCCACCCCGGACCACCACTACACTGGGACTGATGTTATCCAACTCTGCTGCCACCATGAGTCTGTCTGTCCCCCATGGACCATCACCACCGGGACTGATGTTATCCAAGTCTGCTGCCACCATGAGTCTGCCTGTCCCCAACGGATCATCACAACCGGGACTGATGTTATCCAAGTCTGCTGCCACCATGAGTCTGTCTGCCCACCTCGGACCACCACCACCGGGACTGATGTTATCCAAGTCTGCTGCCACCATGAGTCTGTCTGCTGTCACCATGAGTCTGTCTGCCCCCCTCGGACCACCATCACCAGGACCGATGTTATGCAACTCTGCTGCCACCATAAGTCTGTCTGCCCCCCATGGACCACCATCACCACCGGGACTGATGTTATCCAACTGTGCTGCCACCAAGAGTCTGTCTGCCCCCCATGGACCACCAGTCCACCAGTGCACCACCACCACCAGCTTCTTAATATTTAAACCACAAAGTGAGTATGTGCGCTCATATTTGTTATGCTGCCTCACTTCCTTAAGTTGTCTGTTTTGTTTTCTGTAGCTTTTCAGAGCCGCAGTGGCAAAACACATACAGTACACTTCTTTTGTTTCTTTTATAGGAGAACAAAAACAGGCTCCATCACTATTACTCATTGGGAAAGATGCTGTAGCTATACAGTACAGAGAGGAACCGATGTAATGTCCATATGAAATCCATTCTGGTAAGTATGAAGACTTTATTTCATCCGTTTCATTGCTTTGTAAAGACTGCTGCAAATATTGCACACAACAGGTTGTCTTAGTAGTTGACAAGATGTTTCTCTGAAATGTAACTTGACAATAGGGATTGAGATTTGAGAACCAGGAAAGGACACATAACAAGGAAGTTGTAACTTTTAAGAAGTCATTCATTTCTTTTTTTAGGAAAATTTGTGATACTTTGCTGTTCTGTCAAAGTGGCCTTATCCAAAAATTTTGTCAACATCAGGCCCACCCCTCCCCTGACCTGAGCTTGGGCACACATGCTACATGCAGAAGTCATTTCATTCGATGACCATGACCATCATTAACAACAGGACTCCAGAAGGATGCTGATGAAATCTGTGAAGAAGTAAAAAAATAAGAAACCATTACAGACAAAACTGAAAATATGATTCCCCCCAAAAAAAATACTTACCTTCATGTGCTTGAGAGTTATCCGTTTCCATTTAAGTGCAAAAAATTCTCATTGAGCACTGGAAGGTGCACAGCAACAGTTTGGAGTCACCTGTGTGATGCAGAACAATGGCGTGAGTACATGTCCATGTCAAGTTCAACCCCCTCATCATCACCTACAAAATATACAACCATATATATATATATATACTCACCAAGGCTACTATTACTTTACATCCAAAGGGCACCTTTCAATCCAGTTGAGATTATCACTTTTCTGTACACAAGGAGGACACATTGTGGGCCTGCATAAAAAAATCTGGGGACTCCGTGCCACCACTGCGTGCATAACTGAGTGCGCCATTAATACTGGGGGACTTTGTATGTTCTGAAACAGTTTCTTTTCATTTAGTTACCACTTGTCAATTTTTTGCACACAAGGAGGACACATTGTGGACCTGCAGAAAAAATCTGGGGACTCAGTGCCACCACTGCGCGCATGACTGAGTGCGCCATTAATACTGGGGGACTTTGTATGTTCTGAAACAGTTTCTTTTCACTTCATTACCACTTGTCAATTTTCTGCACTCAAGGAGGACGCATTGTGGACCTGCAGAAAAAATCTGGGGACTCTATGCCTCTTTTGTGTGTTCTGTGATTGTTGCTGTGAGTTCATAGTCATTATGTCATAGGGACATTTTTACAGTTAAAGCAGCATTGCAAGAATGTCCTCACAGTTCTGAACTGTACTTTTTTATGCTACTTTAAATTGCCACATCAACCACTACTTACGTGCGAGTCGTCAGTGACTTGAATGATACAATTCTTCTCACAATTTATGTCTGCTTCTCTTACTCCTACTTTTTTCATGTATGAAAACAAAATGAGCACGTCTTCCAATATTGTTCCGACCAGCTTTGTATTTATTTGCAGCTGCTTTTCAATAACTATTGTTCCATGATGTCATATAAAACAGTGACTGATGCATAACTGTTAGTTAACAACATAAGTTATATATGACAACTACTTGATGTGATGGAGAAAAGCAGAGGAAAACAATGACAAAGATCTGGTCACACTCACTGTCAGCAGCACCAGTTTAAAAGAAATGTTCCTTTCATTATTTCACACATGAAAAGAGGTAGTATAGCACACTCAATTACTGAAAATTATCGTATCATTCCAGTCAGTCAGGATGTAAGTAAAGGAAGCTGTAACATAGCATTAAAAAATATAGGTCAGAGTTATAAACAGATTGTTGCGCTGCTGCTTTACAGACAGTCACCACATTTGTGGTGATGCACATAAACTAATATGTGAGGGCATTACTACCACTGGAATATTTCTTGCTCCACAGAGTGCAATATATGTCTGTGAAAACCAACCATAATTTCATTACGGCTGAATCACGTGACGGAGGAATTAATCTGAAAAACAACCCATATTTGTGCCACATTTTCTCGGCAACGTTAAGACGTGATGGCAGGGGGAGCGCAAGTGCATGCTCCACTATACTGAATGTCCATCAGCTATACTAAGCAATGTTTCCTAATGTTATAAGGTTCACTTTGTTGCGAAATGTGGGATGTTTCCACTACCAATGCTCTTCTTACTGGAAACGTGGCCACACATTTCACAACAAACTGACCATTAACATAAACATTTGCAAACCTGCACATTCCGATATTCACTGTAAGGAGCAGAGCACGCACACACGTTCTCCCTGCCATCATGTACTAATGTCGCTGAGAAGGCAGGCAGAATGTGGGCAGATTTTCAGAATGGAAATGCCTCTGTCACATCACTCACTGTAATGCATTTACGCATTGTTTTCAAAAAAATTTATTGCACTAGGTGGTGCAAGAAAGATTCCCCTGGAAGTGAAAATGTGTATGATTTAATAATAACAAACAAAAAACACAACAAAAGTACAACACAGTAGTGGGTGGGGTCAGGGGGTGGGCTGGGTGTGGGGCAGAAAACAATACCTGGACTTACTATGGCTGTGGGATGCCATGGTGGTCCAGCAACAGGTGCAGCACTGAAAGTATTTGCTGCTGCTGTCCTTCCACTCTGGTAACCTGCTGCTCCAAACTAATTAAACACTAGTTGTTTTCCTCCAGCGATGCCCACACCAGGAGGAGGTCAGACTGGCTAACAGGGACTGTGCTGGGGTCCACTGCAACCGGTAATCCAGATAGTGGAGCTGGAGGTGGACAGGGTGGTGGTGCTGGTGGCTGTGGTGGCAGTGGTGGTGGTGGTGGAGCACCTGATGTAGCCCTCCTCTTCTTGTTGCAGCGGTGACTGCTGTCAGGCACATCTCCCACCCCAGCAGCACCCTCTGCCACTGCCACAGAAGGGCAAGCAGGTGGACTCATGGCCCCTTCCGTGGGAGCCTGCCACTCTGCCTTGTGGTGATTCATCATGTGGGTGCGCTGGCCACCGGTCCCCAAATGTGTCCCAGGGGGACCACAATGCACCAGCACACCACACACGTGACACTGCATTACTGTGCTGTCTCCCCCCACACAATTAAAAAACTCCCACATTGGGGAGCTGCGGCGGGGGGACCAGACACAGTATGCACTTGGCAGGCATGAGTACCACCACCACCCACTATTGCTGGGGCCAACTTCTGTGGCTGTGGAGGTGGTGGAGGGGGTGCTGCTGGAGCCCCAACAGCTTCTGCTAGTGGTGGTGGTGGAGAAGGTGGATGCGCAACAGCTACCAGTGGCATTGGTGCTGCTGCTGCTGCTCCTGTTGCTTCCACAGGGGAAGCAACACTGGCCAGGAGTCTGGAGTGGTCCAAAATAACATGATCGCTCTGCCTCCCAATGGGTCCGCACTCCTCCCTTCCTAACATTCCCACATGCCAGTGACTCGCCTTCCCCAACTCCAGCCTGACCCTCCATCCTCCTGGGTCCACTGGACGACACACACACACACACACACACGATATATACACACACACACACAGACACACACGCACAGTAACACACACAAAACAAAAACAAAACTTATACAAAAAAATTCACTAACCAAAAAAATACTAACTCAATACAAACACTAAATAAAATAGCTTTTAAAAAAGCTGTTTGAAATAGCAGTAACAAGAAATGACTCCAAGAGCCAAGCAAACTCCTCTCCTTTCACAATTCTGCTTTCTCCTTGTACAAATGCAAAGGAGAAAGTGAAACTACTTCTTTGACTCACTTCCTTCCTGCCTGGCTAAAGCATGTGACGTACAGTACTGCAGGCCAGGTGATGTGCCTATTTTCTTCTCACTTCACCTTACTTCGCATTGAGGCATAATGAGAATGCAAAGTGGCATAGAAATGATAAGGTGAAGTGAGCACTTTATGAGGTCCACTTCACGTTGTGCTCCGCGGACGTGAAGTGGTCACTTCATGTCCACTTCATGGGCGGATTTATAATTCGCTGCATCTCTACTCCTGGCACTCAGTTTTAAGGATTGATTTGGGAACTTTTTTGCTGCTGTACTGTTTGAGCGACCCCCTATTTTAATTTAGCTTGTTTATCTTTTGATTATGGAATAAATTTATTCAGCTTACCAAATGGGGCACAGAGAACTAGTGCAACTAAGCATTTCTTTATTCAATATTATATTTACATAAGATGCAAAAATGTTAAACAGGATTTTGTATATGGTCTTAGCCCTAGAAAGAGGAATTATATTCTTATATGGCCCCACTAAACAGGCAGTTAACTACTTTGATATGCTGTTATAAAGTTTTCTCCTTTGAGGGCAGTTAAATGTACCTGGGATGTGCTTTAATTCTGTTCAGAGCAGGTGAGGGAATTTTGATGAATACTAAAGTTACCAACTGCAGTATGCTGACTCTACAAATCTTGGGTAAAACATTATTATTAAAACGAATTGTGCAGTCTGGGACAGGACACATAGTTGCCCTATGCCCATGATGCCTGGGTCACTCGATGTCTGATTCTCTAAAGTTAGTGCCCTAAGACCATGAAGGGACCCAAACATAGCCTCTCTGGGAAGTCTGCCCAAGAGAGACTAATAGGGGGTTCTTACTGCTATGCTCCAACTAAGAATTCAAGACTTCAGGTGAGTAACCCTTTAAGCACATTCTGAATTCTCAATGGGGGATTGAGACATTGCACTAAGTGTTTCTAAACATGATAAGCCTCAAAAAAGCATCAGAAAAGCTAATAGGAGTATGGTGATTTATGTTCTTTATGTTTCCTCTATGTATATTGGGCATATATATATATATATATATATATATATGTATATATATTCCCTACGATTCAGGATAACCCCTCAACTTGGGCAGACTGATTCAAATATTAGGGTCTAAGAGTCATCACCAGTATTAAGTGATTAGAGATAATGTTTGTTTATTGTAGGAAACTGCATTTTTAGAACTAGAAGTATTCTGAAGAATTCGAATGGTTTAATCTAATTTTTAAGTAACGATAATGGGAAGAATAATGTAAGAATAATGGATTACCACTATTTATTGACAGGAATATATATTTTTGTTTCATTACTCTTTTTATAGTTATAGTATGCTTAAATTGCTGAATAGGTGTTTTTATTGGATGTTTCTTGTGAAATGTGTAATGACTTAAAAAAGTCAAACAAATAAACCTGAACTTGAACTTGAAGTGAGTTGAACATTTTCTGGGAAAGCAGTGGGAAATATACCAGAGCTCCATAGTCAATTAATGACAGCAAGAAGCTGTAGGCTAGGAGGGTTTTGGATTTTTCACCAGAAAGGAGCAAGCACAAGGACGTGGTTCTTCAATGCCATAAAATATTTGAAAAAACACAGAAAGACAAAGCACACGCAACCACACATATCAAGGGCACTGGTCATTAAAAAAATATTTATTTACATACCAACATATTGGAGGTGTAAAAAGCCTGACGCATTTCGAATACTAACATGTCCTTTTCAAAGGCTAAAACCACAATAAGAAAGCAACAGTTAAATATTCTACTTTCAGTATGACATCACTCACAACGAGACACTCAATTGGTTAACACATTATGACTAAATGACACACATCTCAATTCACTAAGACTCATTTCTGCAGTTAACATACATCAATTAATTAAACAAGCCCCAGATATATTCAAAGAACAATTTAAGTAGCCTGGTAAAGAAAGACAAAACAAAAAGAATTAGAGGGGGTGGATGTGATGAAAGGGGAGAGTGGGAAGAAATAGGAGGAAGGGAACAGAAACCTAAAGAGGGGGAGAAAGGAGAAAAAAAGAGAAGAATATATATAAGGTAAGGGAAAGGCAAAAAGGAAAATTGGGGGGGGGGGTGGAAACCAAAGATAAGGGAAATAAAGCAATTCACATAAGCACAATCGTAATAAACTCAATACACTTTCTTTATGCCAGAGCTCCATAGTCAATTAATGGCAGCAAGAAGCTGCAGGCTAGGAGGGTTTTTGATTCCTTGATAAGGAAGGGTTTATCCCTGTAGAGCACTTTGGTGGGCTTTCTTAATTGTGAGATTGATGTGTGAATCAAAATTAAGGTGGCAGTCGAGGAGCAGGCCAAGGTATTTGAATTTGTTCACGCTCTCAATTAGTTTTACGTCATTGTCTTGCAAGGAGAAATCGAAGGCAAGGAGTTTCTGGGAGCTGGAGAAAACCATGGCCTTTGTTTTTTTAGAGTTGGGTATGAGTCCCCTGGACGAGAACAAGGAGTGGAGTCTGTGGAAGTCAAGCTGAAGCTTGTTTAATACGGAGGAGGAGTTTTTGTCCTTAGAAAACAGGCCAGCATCATCAGCATAAAAATCTGCATAAAATATTAGCTCAGTAGTGGAGTATATTTGGGGCAGGGAGTTAACCAAAAGGGAGAAAAGAAGGGGACCAAGGATGGACCACTGTGGTACACCACATTTAATGGGGTAGGGGTTTGAGAGGGTGCCATTAATAATGGTCTGATGTGACCTGAGGCAAAGGTAGTTTCAAAACCAGATTAGGATGTCAGAAGAGAAATGGAGACCTGCTAAGTTGGACAGTAGGATGTTGTGGTCGATGAAATCAATAACATCAGTGAGAACTACAAAAAAATGCACCAGTGTAAGGGCAATCATCACAGACTTTATGGCTGTAGTTTGTAAATTTTATTAGGGCAGTTTCTGTGTTATGGCCAGCCCTGAAACCGTGTTGGATCTCAGTCTGAAGGTTATGTTTAGTGAGAAAGTCAATGGTTTTCTTATGGATGACTTTTTTGATTATTTTGGAAAGGGGAGCAAGGAAGGAGATGGGTCTGTAGTTTGTGACATCATTGGATAATCCAGATTTATAGAGTGGTTTGGTAATGGTGCATTTCCATTTAAGAGGAAAAGAGCCCATGCAGAGGGAGTAGTTTAAAATATTGGAGAGAAGAACCACTAGGGATTTGCATACCTGTTTGAGGTCTCTATAGACGATGTTGTCTGGCCCAATGTATGGCCTGGGGTCATCGGTTTTAATTAGTTTAACCACTTCGGAAAGGGGAGAGGTATCAAAAATAGAAGGAGTGGTGCAGTTGAGAAAGGGGGGAAGGGAGGGACAATAGGGGACATGGGGTTGGTTTCACTTGTATTTGTCAAAATCACTGAAAAAATGATTAAAAATAGAGGAACATTCCAGGGGCTTAGTGATAGTCCTTCCTCCAGAGGAGAGACAGATTTGCTCATAATTTTTCCCTCAACCAATAAGGTTGCTAAGGATATTCTACATGTGTTTAGGGTAACCCAAAGACCTACATTGTTTTTCCAAAAGGAAGGAACTTTTTGCAGACTGGACCACAGATTTACATCTGTTTCAAAGGGTTTTGTACTGTAGAAGGAGGTGGGGGAATTTCAGTCTCCTGTATTTAGACCATGCCCAGTCTCTTTCTCTCATGAGCTTCAGTGGGTCAGAGGAGATCCATTTATGACTATTACCTTTAACCCTATTTTTTCTTTCAGCAGGATAAGAGAGTCACAAAGAACAAGGAATTTATTGCTGAACATTTTAAGGGTGGAGCTGATGTCCTAAATGGATTCAGAGAAGGACCAGTCTGTGGCCAGGACAGCGTTATTAAACTCAAGAGGGTTAAGTGTTCTTGTTTGTCATGTAAGGATGAATTTATGTTCCCTGTGAGGGATTTTAGTGGACCAGCAGCAGCAGACTGCACAATGGCCGCTAATAGGATCAGGGAGAATACCTGCATCAGTGATGTGTGAGGGGCTGGAAACTAGGATCCAGACTAGGAAGGATTTGTAACTACTCCTGTAGTCAGTCCAGTTAGGGAAGGAGATCATTTGGTGGAGGCCTAAGCTGAGGATGGATTCCTTGGCGTCGTCTGACTGTGGAGTTTGACAATTAAGATTGAAGTCACCAAGGATAACCCATTCCCTACCCTCAGGAAGGGAGTTCCTGAAAGTGAGAAAATGTCAAGTTCATTGGGAGGGTGCCAAGGGGGGGAGATATGCAATGCTGATGGTTATAGTCTTGTTGTTACTGAGAAGGAGATTAATGGAGAGGGATTCAAGGTGAGGATAATGGGAGGAGACTCAGATGCAGTGGCTGTGAGATGATTTGCTATCAAAAAGAGGCACCCACTCCTTTTGTCGAGCCTGTTCTTCCTGAAGAGTGAGTATCCTTCAAGTTTTGTTTATTAAAGGGGATCTTATTGGTGAGCCACGTCTTGGTGAGGGCAATAATGTCAAAATGTTGGCGGATAACCATGCTTCAAGCACTGTTTTTTTTTTGCCATAAGACTCTGGACATTGAGGTGCACAATTTTGAGCTGTCTGGAGTGTTTAGGGGGAGAAATAGGGTTCGAAGTGGCCGCCTGAAGAAGGCCAGGGTTAGGGTGGATAGACCCGGAGATTAGAAGGATAAGAAGAATAAGCCTTCTGTGCCAGTAGTCAGCATACAAAGAGAGCTTCGAGATATAGGCCCAGTGTGGGGTTGTAAAATAGCTGGTACAAAGTGGTAGGAGGGGGAGAATTCATGAAAGAGGCATAGTTTGTAAAGGATGTCGCAGGGTAGAGATGGGGGTGGCAGTAACAGTGTGAATGGGGTAGAGGAGGAGAGAGAAAGCTGCAGTGAGGGGTTGTTGTGGTAGATTGTGAGGGAGGGGCAAGGGACATTAGGGGTTGGTGGAGATGGGTGGGGGGATGCAAGGCAGAGGGATGCGGAGGGGAAAAGGAGGTAAGGGCAGGAGGTAAGAGTGTAGCAATTCCTAAGGAAGCCAGACAGAAAAAATGGAGAAAGTGAAATTACTGTCAGGAGTGCAAGCTTGTAGGGCTTCATAGCTTTGGGAGATGCAAAAATAACAGGATCGAGTAGTAAAGTCGGTAAGTAAAGAAGGCGAGGAGGAGAAGGGCAGAACAAAATTAGGGATGGCTTTCAATGATTGTACTATTCTGGCCTTTTAAGAGAGGCAAGAATCTTACTGCTCAATGAGTGGGTGTGTGGAAAGCCTAGCGGGGTGGAGTCTTATGGGAAGAAAGTCTATTTAAAAGAGTGTCATGGGAGGGTAGAAGAAAATTTAAATCGAAAAGCAAGAAAGAGCAAAGGAGAGAAGAGGGCTGGAAGTGTAGCCAGAGGCGGGCTTCAGGCTGGGAGCTGGTAGACAATAATAAGAGCTGAGGTGCAGGTGCTGGAGAACAAGCTTCTCTGGGTAGCGTACCTTCGGGGGAGCAGGCAGTGTGCGGCTGGCGGCAGGAGCAGGAGAGCCATCTCGCTGCAAGGTCTGAGATGAAGAGTGTGTCTTAGTGGAGGGAGCATTCAATAATGGGCCTCCAGCTGGAAAGAGGAAAAAGGGAGAAGAGAAAATGATTAAACAAGTAGAGGGAATGTTGGGCAGGGAGCAGCGGGGGAAAAAGGACAAAGAAACAGCATGGTCAGCAGCACTGGGTATTAGCTAAATTGGTTGGAGAGCACAGAAATCAAGATGGGAGCAGACTGTGTAGGTGAGAAGAGAGTTAGAGAGAAACAGGGGGAGGGGGACTCAAAGGTCAGCCATGCCAGAGCAGGGGGAAGGACAGAACCCAAGAGCCCTGAGTGGTGCAAGAGAGGATAGGGCAGGAAAAGAAATTTCAAAATTAAGTGACAGACAGAAAAGTTCAGAACAGTAAAATTAAGTAATGGGCAGGAGAAATTCTACACTGTAAAACTAAGAAAACGGGCAGGAAAATTCAAAGCAGTAAACTGTAGATCTAATGCAAAGCTGTAAACTGAAGATCTAATACAAAGTTGCACACTGTAGATCTAATTAAAAGCTGTACACTGCAGAGCTAATTGAAAAATGCAGACAGTATAACAGTAAAATTGGTAAACATGAAGTTCTGATTGGACTTTGTTTCAAAATTCAAATCGAAAGGCAAGAGAGAGCTAAGGAGATAAGAGAGCTTGAAGCATAGCCAATAGCGAGCTTTAGGCTGGGAGTTGGGAGCCAATAATAAGAGCCAAGGTGCAGCTGCTGGACAACAAGCTTCACTAGGTAGCGTACCTTCAGGGGTGCAGGCAGTGTGCGGCAGGAGCAGGAGACCCATCTCACCGCAAATTTGGAGATGGAGCATGGGTCATGGTGGAGGGAGTGCCTGGTAATGGGCCTCCAGCTCCAGGGGAGCCGGCAGTGTGCATCCAGTGGCAGGAGCAGAAGAGCTGTCTCACCACAAGGTCAGAGATGGAGAGTGGGTCTTGATGGAGGGAGCATCCGGTAATGGGCCTCCAGCTTCAGGGGAGAAGGCAGTGTGTGGCCCATGGCAGGAGCCGTCTTGCTGCAAGGTCAGAGACGAAGAGTGGGTCTTGGTGGAGTAACACCCGCTAATGGGCCTCTAGCTTCAGGGAGCAGGCAGTGTGTAGCCAGTGGCAGGAGCAGGAGAGCCATCTCACCGCAAGGTCCGAGATGGAGAGTGAGTCTTGGTGGAAGGAGTGCCCAGTCTATTACAGCTGTCAAAATTTGCTTAAAAGAGAGGTTGACCAATCCTCTTCCATGGAGCCCTGCTGCAAGACGTTAAAGAAGGGAAAGAACAAGATGAGCATTGGGGGCAATCATCTACTGCCACTGCTAGTTCCCAAATGTCAGCTAATGTGGACCCAATGGCAGCCACAGAGCTTCAGAAACTGATTCAAGAACTGAAAAGTGCAGTGCATCAAGTGGGCAAACCCAGCCTTATCACCAGTAAACCTGAACCTTCAGTACCCAGCCTGATTGTGTTGAATGAGGTTGCGCCACCGCCCTCGGTGTCTGGGGGTGAACTTCAGACACAGTTTCACTGTAGGAAGTCCATGCTCAATAGGTGTTAAGAAAAATGGTAGGAGACTCCATGAATCACCCCACCCTGCAATCAGCTATGGCTCCTGCTAGGGAGGAGGAGCACCCAAAGGAGCTCCCTCGCTGGAACCTCTCGACTGCTAGCACATCAGACTGCTGTATGCTGTTATTGGTGAGGGGAGGATGGGCATATCCGACATTAGTGTATTTCTGAAAGCAATTGTCAGAGGCTCACAGATCAATTAATTGAAGAGAATCTGACTACAAGCACCTCTAAACCATTAAACTTCAGTGGGTCCCAGTAGAAGAGTGCCCTAGGGACATGGGAACTAGTCGTCATCAATCACTGGTGCTAAGGCTACCATCAGTGTCAAAGTTAATGCTTCCAACTCTAAAGCTCAAGTGTGAAGGGACTGGTATGAGACTGTGGGCCCTACCACATAAGTGGATGGACAGCCCACCTGGGTACTACTGGATAGTGGCTCCTAAGCCTCTATAGCTTTCGTTCAAGGATTATTACGATAAGTACCTATCGCATAACAAAATGGAGCCATTGGAAGGATTGGATGTGTGGGGCCCCCGTAATGTCTCATATCCTCATATGGGGTTGGTTTGTGTTTGGCTGTCCAACCCAGTGGATGTTGCTGAAACTCCCATTGCAGGGGAGACATGTGCCCTTGTGTGCCCATGAACAAGCATGTATAAAGAGATTCCAATTATTATGGGGACTAATGCCCATATGTTCCACTACCTGAGTCAGCTGCACAAGGAATTTGAGGCATGACAAGGAAGAGCATCAGTGCCACTCCATGGTGTTGTTAGACAAGTCTACAATAGCAAAGTCACTTAACTTAGTCATTAAAGGACATTAACCTGCTGGAGAAGGTCCAGAGGAGGGCTCCAAAGATGATAACTGGTAATGCATACAAGGAGATGTTGAGGGCACTGAACATGTACTCCCTAGAAAACAAGGGAGAGAGAGAGAGAGGGGCGGTGCATGATTGGGACCTTCAAGTACTTGAAAGGGATAATTAAGGTTGATAAGGAGAGTCTCTTTAAGCTGAGTGGCAACCATAACATGAGGGAGCACAGTCTTAAGCTGAATGGTGGGAGGTTTAGGAGGGTGGTCATGAAGCACTTCTTTACAGAGAGAGTGGCAGACACTTGGAATGAGCTGTCAGAAGAGATAATTTCATTGAAGACAGTGGGCAGCTTTAAGAGAGGCTGGGACAGGTATAGGAGGAGGGTAAAGGTCATGGGTAGGGAGGATGGAATGAGTGGAGAGAATGGGCAGGGACAGTGTCTCAAGCTGTGGACCCTGCAAAATGAGCAGACTTGTTAGACCAAATGGCCTTCTTCTGCTGGCGTCTTCGTATGTTCGTATGTCTCACCTGAGGAGGAGGCTGTAGGGATATTGTGGCGTCAAGAACCTTCAGAAGTGGTGTTAACACCCAAAGCCAAGTGCACAGTCACTGGAGTAATGTGACTTTGGGATTGTGCCATAATCAGCTGGTGATGTTGGAGAGCACAGAGGAAGCCAGTCTGCCAAAGCAGCTCATAGTTAAACCAAGTATACAACCCACTAAAACCCATGCTTACGTCAGGCATGTAACTGTACTGGTGACGTCTGTAACAAAAAGTTCAGTGACCATCTGGAGTGGGCGGAATCTGGCCCGGGTCTACTGTGCTATTTAGCTGTACAACCATGCGAGGGAGAGAGAGAGAGAGAGAGAGAGAGGGGCCCCCAGCCAACTAGATCCTTCATTGTTTGAGCCTGGAGACACCTCACTATCTATAGAGTAGCTGAATAGAGTGAAAAATAAGTTGGCACAGTGAACAGTTTTTCTCCCTGAATGAATGGGATATGGGGTGTGCCAAGGGTGTGGAGCATCACATTCAGGTCATAGATGAGAAGCCTTTTTGGGGGAGATCAAGACGTCTGGCCCAGGCTGACATAGACAATGTCTGCATGCACTTGCAGTAGATGCTGACCTCAGGCATTATTCAAGTATCCAGGAGCCCTTATGCATTCCTTATTTTAGTGGTCAAAAAAAAGATTGGGGCTGTCAAGATGTGTGTGGACTATTGAATATTAAACCGGAGGACAGTACCCAATTAATACAGCATGCCACGAGTGCAAGATGTGATAGATTGCTTCAACAGAAGTCAGAGGTTCAGTGTGATGGACTTGAGATCTGGTTACTATTTGATTCCCATGGCTGAGAAAGGTTAAGAAAAGACTGCATTCATTTTCCCGCTGGAATTCTAAGAGTTCTGAATGCCACACGGGATTTCAAGGGCCCCCACTGCTTTCCAATGGCTAACGGAGATGGCTGTGGGTGACCTGAACTTATTGGAGTACATAGTAGACTTGGATGGTATTGTTATGTTTGGGAAGACCTTGGAAGACCATGAGGCCCGGCTTTATAAAGTGCTTGATTGATTGGAGGAGCTGATGTTAAGCTATCTGTTGACAAGTGCCAGTTCTTCAAGACCTCGGTCAAGTATGTTGGGTACACTGTGTCCCAAGATGGCATCAGTACTAATCCCAAATGTGTCCAGGTAGGCGCTACCTTGCCTAAACCCACCCAGCTTCGAAAACTGCAGAATTTCTTGGGATTTGTCGGTTATTACAGCAGTTTTATTAAGGACTACACCAAAGATTGTCAAGAATTTACAATACCTAAGCCAAGGGTAACCTCCTGCCAATCAAAAGATCAAGTGGGTATCAGTTTGGGAAGGTTTACTATAGAGTGCATGAATCAAAACTTGTGATGAGGCCTTGGAAGAGGTAATTAGACAATTAATCCATGTCTCCATATTGGCCTGTGCAGATCTCAGTAAGCCATATGTTCTGCATATGGATGGCAGTCTTAGCAGATTGGGAGGAGTGCTGCATCAGGAACACCCATGAGGTCCATGGCTGATAGCATATTCCAATCACAGTTTATTGCCTTTGGAAAGGAATTACCAGTCCACAAGCTGGAGTTGTTAGCACTTAAATGGGCCATTGTTGATCAGTTCCATGACTACTTGTATGGGGCCCAGACTACTATCCACACTGATAACAAACCCCTCACATACGTGCATACAACAGCAATGTTGGATGCAGCAGGTCATCGTTGGTTGTCAGCCCTTTCAACATATGATTGTTGTGTGGAGCATCATCCTGCTATGAGCAACATTGATGGTGACGTACTGTCCCGAAGACCCCATCCAGAGGTGGCAGAAGTGGCAGGACAAGAATGGGTTCAGATTTCCAAGGCTGCTGTCAGAGCTTTATGTAAACAATATGATCCAGAGGAGGCCCTAGGCTCCAGTGCTATACCACTTCTGGATGATAGTTTGGGGCACCCCTCAGACTGTATACCAGTGTCCATTTGCAGTGTTGTGTCTCTCAGGAAATCTTCATTGCTGCAGAATGGTCCACAGGACTGGCAGAAAGAGCAAATGGAAGATCCTGTAATCAAAGGCATTGTCAGCCCTCTTCAATGAGGAGGCAGTCCAGAACATGTTAAAATAAATAATTCTGATACCTCCCTGCTACTGAGAGAATGGAGTAAAATTGAAAGTGCATAACAGTGCGATTAACAAAGAACCCCAGAGCATTGGTGGTCCATTTCTCAAACGGTCATTACTACCTGTAAAGTTCAGAAAGATGGTCCTCAAAGCTTTGTATGATGAGATGAGGCATTTGGGGGTGACCAGAATGCTAGATCAAGTCAGAAATATGTTCCGTGGCCCAGAATGAGCATTAAGGTGGAGAATTATTGCAAACAGTGAATGAGATGCATTAAGCAGAAAACGCTGCTCTGTTGAGCCACTCCTTTGGTGAATATTACCACAAGTGCTCCCATGGACATAGTGTGCATTGACTTTAGAGTTTGGAGCCAGATGAAAAGAATATAGCTAACATACTAGTACTGACCGATCATTACTCTTGTTATGCCCAAGCCTTTCCAGTGAAAGACCAAAGGCCAAGATTCTGGTTGAAAAATGTTTTATTCATTACAGGCTTCCCAAGAGAATCCATTATGACCAGGGTTGGGATTTCGAAAGTTGTCTGATCAAAGAGTTATTGTTATTGTGCAGAATCAGGAACTCTTGAAATACTCCCTAACAATCTCAGGGTGACCCTCAATCCAAAAGATTCAGTAGGACTCAATTAGACATGTTGGGCATTTTGAACCCTTGTACAAAAGTGAACTAGAGCCAGCAAGTGAGTATGCTGGTTCATACCTAGAACTGCACTTGCAATTATGCCACAGGGCAATCCCCATACGAACATACGAACTTATGAAATTGCCAGCAGAAACAAGCCTCATGGTCTATCGAATCTGTTTGAGCATGCAGCTACACCCTCATTTTGCAGCTGTCCCTTCTGCCCCCCTTCCCCTGTCCCAACCCCTCTAGAACTTGCCCACCGTCTTACAGGACACTATCTCGTGTTCCATATGTCCACCACTCATTCCTTGAAAAAATATCTCCTCATCGCCCTCTTGAATCTTCCCCCCTCCAATCTTAGTCCAAGCCCTCTCGTGTCCCTCCCCCTTCTCATCTGAGAAATCCCTTCTGTGTTGGTCTTGTTTATCCCCTTCAGATAGTTAAAAGTCTCAACCATATTCCCCCTATTCCTCCTCTTCTCCAGTGAATACATACTCAACTCTCCCAGCCTGTCCTCGTAGGGCTTGCTCTCCAATCCCTGGATAATGTTTGTGGCTCTTCGCTGCACCCCTTCCAACAATCTGATGTCCTTCTTCAGGAATGGGCACCAGTACTGCACACAGTACTCCAGGTGGGGCCTGACTAATGACCTATGCAGGGTCAGCATAACCTCACTCCTTCTGGAGGAGATCCCTCTTTCAATACACTCCAGCATTTTGTTGGGTTTTGCTGCTGCCTTCCTGCACTGAGCATTTGTTCATGCTCCCCATAATGATCACTCCTAGGTTCTTCTCCTTTGTGCAGCTCCCCAACTGTACCCTATTCAAGTGATAATCCCTCCCCTGATTCCTGGCTCTGAAGTGCAGAACCTTACACTTCTTGGCATTGAACCACAACTGCCATGGTTTTGCCTACTCCTGCAGCATAGTCAGGTCCTCCTGAAACCCCTTTCACCCCTCAGTGTCATCAACCACAGCTCCCATCTTGGCTTTGTCTGCAAACAGACTGATCCTGCTCTGGATCCCGTGTGAGATATCTAGAATAAAAATCCCAAACAGCACTGGTCCCAGTACTGATCCCTGCTCATCACTGCTCTCGGTGATGAGAGGTCCCCTCACCACTATCTCCATTTGCTGCCTTCTCTTTAGCCAGTTTATGATCCATTTCACCATTTTTGGTCCTATTTGGTCCTATTTGTTGATGTTTGGAAGAGAGGCCAGGCTTCCAGTAGACCTTGCCTTTGGAGTGACATCCAATGAGGACAACTTAGAGACCTACACCAAATATGTCCAAAGACTGAAACAGCAGTTGGATGATGCTTGCTTGTTGGCCACAGAATTGTGTAATGAAAGAAACTTGGCAAACAAGACCTATTATTACAAGCAGGTCAGAGCTCACAAGTTACTCCCTGGAGACAGAGTTTTGGTACAGAATTTGGGGTTGCCTGGAAAGCATAAAACTGCAGATTGATGGGGCAGCATCCCCCATGTGGTCACTGCAAAACTTGTCGACTTGCCAGTGTATAGAGTTTGTCCAGAAGGGGAGCCTCAGTGAAGAAAAACATTGCAGCCCAACCATTTGCTTCTCATTAGAAAATGGAATGTTTCAGAACTAGAACTAGGCTCCATGTGACCCCAAAGAATGAAAATCAGGTGTTCTCACAACTGCACCAACCAGACAACTGGGCCTGACCCTCAAATGGACACTTGTCTACCCGTGCCTTCCTAAAGGTCTGCATCAATCTGAACACTGGTCTAACTGGGCCTTTCAAAAAGCCTACATCAGACACATATCCTAATGACCTAGAATCTTTTGATGAGGAAGATGACCTTGTGAGGTACTGTTCCACAGTGGACATTCTCAACTATTGAATGACTCCGACAAGAGGTGGATGTCAAAAACTCCAATCATACCACTCAACCCTGAAGCAGACCCTTTTGAACCTTCACCTGACATAGAGCATGTAACTGATCCGGCAGAGATGGCACAAGAGACAGACATGGGACCCAGATCAATTAACCAAGAAATAATCGAGGTACTTGGATCGACTCGTGCTGCAGAGCCTCTCTTGCACCACAGGGAGGCAGACTGTCAATCCAGAGTTACCCCTGAATGTGAAGACGATCTCTTTGAAGCAGTCAAAAAAGCCAATCGAACCCCTCTTAAAACTCAGTTATGATTCACCTGGGGCCCCCAAAGATTGTCCTCTTCATGTACTACACTGTGGCATCTATGTTACTTCCCACTCCCTACCACCTATTGTATTCAGTAACACTGAGGGGAATGTGGAAATGTGAAAATCTGGGCATGTTGGTTAGACAGGAACCAAGGGTATATTTAACACTGTTAATGAAAATATTGTTACCCTGTTTCTGTTTAATTATGTAAGATTGGAATTTGAAGGTAGTATTGCCAGATTGCAATTGTCTAAATAGAACTGTTAGGGTTGCTTCTATTACCTGTTTCTGATTTCTTTTAGTCATGCATTGGATGCAACTCATACAGTTGTTGGGATGATAATTTGTGACCTAGGGGAGAGTGTAAACCCCTCTGCTGTTGGGGCTTACCTTACCGGCCCCTTGGGATCCTCATCCTGCCTCTGCCCCCCCCGTGCAACTGAAATAGGACTGGAGTGCTAGAGTCAGTGGCTATTGAGGGATACAGGCATGCTTCTCCTGTGCAGTTTTTGCAGCTATAGCTTGGTCCTCAGCCCACACAGAGATGGGTGCCAAAGTCCAGAAGGTGTTTTGCACCTCCAGGTGCTGTGGGAGCACTCTGTCATCCAGGGAGAAGCCATGAAGTGAGTGGACCGAAAATGTAAACAAAAAACATGGCCGCCATGTGCCGTACTGTGTATGGGCAGCCAGAGATCTTAAAGGAGCAACAGATGAAATAACTGAAATTTTGTATGGGTACTGTTCAAAGGTATCCCCGGCTTCAGGGCAGGCAGTGGAACCTGGGATTAAGTTCAGAATGCCTTCAGATTGAAATTGTTGAGCTTGGCCCCTGAGGGGCAATTAATAGAGTTTAATGGCTGCTATTGTATGTCAGCATACAGGTAAACAGTAATGGTGGCCCCCATAACTTCCCTGCAGCAAGGATGCCACTGGGAAAGGTGAGAGGGCATCTAGCAGTGCTCGGGAATAATGCTGTCAATCAGAGAGGGTACCAGAAAAAGATATAAAAGGTCTACATTGCCCACCAAAAGGAGATTTTCTAGAGAACCTAGGAAAAGAAACTGTAGTGGGATGTGCAGTCCTGAAGACTGCCCATGTGCCAAAAGACCTTTATGGCCCCAGAATCCAGAAGAGAGGCATAGCACCTGTAAAGCTTATGGGATTGCCAGAGAAGAGAAAACTAGCTGTTGATTGTCTTCCTGCTGAGATTTGAATCTGCTTTTCTAAGTCTGTAATTTGCAGCCTGAATCCACAGAGTCTGTATAACTGTGCTCCCCTCAGTGGGATAATTATTTGCTACTGCTTGAGCCATAGATACAGTAGCCCAACAGAAGATGCCTGTCTTGGGGCTAGAGACTGAGCCAGAGAGGTCTGCTGCAATTGTGTGTTAGGAAACTGTGTGCCAAGCAGATAGTCTAGGAGACACCTAGCCTTTCCCCTCCCCTTGACCAATGAGGAGCTCACTGGAGTGGGAGATGTTGAGAGGTCTGTCAGGTAAACACCGCATACAAAGGCCCCTTGTGCAATGTCTGGAAAGGTCTGACCTATCACCATTGTTGTCAATTTAGAGCCCCCACTGATAATACGACAATGGTACCGAGATCCAGTTGCCTGCAGACCCCCTGAAATTCCAGACTGTAAGTATCTCTGAGCTGCAGCTCTGAGGAGTTTTTCTACACTTTGGGAGGCAGTACAGTGCAGTGGTTTAAGGCTCTGAGCTGCAAATCTGGAGACCTGGGTTTGAATCCCACAGTCCCCACTTGCATACTGTGTGACCCGGAGCAAGTCACTTAACTTCCCTGTGCTCCCAGGTCACACCTGTAAACAAGCTTTCAACTTAGTGTGTCTCTCCTGGTTAAACAATTGGGGGAAAAAAAAACTTCTGCTAGCTAGCTAGGTAGTCAAAACAGGGAACAAGTACAGGGCAGATAAACCCCAGGCAAAAAAGTTAAAGTTGTGCTATGTTTAAAGTTACTGGGCCCCAACACAAGCAACTTAGCTCAAGCCACTAGACTGTTATCCTCGCCGTGTGGTATCCACCTTTATAGACTAATGATCATTTGGGAAAAGCCAGATGCACCCACTGGTGGGAGGTGTGAAAGAAAGTGTAGGAGTATAATTGCTGTTGCATTTATTATTGTGGTACTATCTTCTTCCCTTCTTACCCCTTCCTATAATAAAAGTGTGTTAGTTTATGTTACAGTCTCGTGCTCTCTATTATTGCAAAGGTATTGCTGTTTATTGTGTAAAGGATATTGTTACTATGTGGGGAAGAAACTGTGGGGAATGTTTTTGTGTTTTCCTGGGTTGTGGTAACCTGGAATTTATTCAACAGGTGTTCCATATTAATACCCCATGTGAAGGCACCGAGCCATTGTATTCCTGTACAACTCATACACTACAGAACCCAGCTGGCCCCCTGGAAGATTTGCCCAGGTGAGACCCGAGGGGCCCTCGAACAGCCAAGGTGAGTCAAGGGGCTGTTACACATATTTTTGTTTTTTGCTTTCCATATTAACTAAGAGGAGGGCTGGGCACTAATGACCCATTTTTTGCCATGCCATTTGCTCTAGTATTCCATCCATTCGTACTCAGTTTGACTTTGCCTTCTATTCCTTGGCTTAGTGCAGAGACTAGCAATAAGGCCTAGTTTCAGTAGAGTCTTACTGTTGGCAGATTTACTTGTGCTGTAGTCTGAAGCTGCTGCCTAAGATTTACTGAAGTCAGAGTGCTAGCTTGAGTTTGTTCTGTAGCTGGAGTTGTAGTCAGCCTGTGAGTCAGCCCACAGCCACTGACAAGTCAGCCCAGTAGTCACTGACAAGCTCATTCAGTGTTTGTCCTCTGAATTTTCCATTTCCAAAACAGCAGCCTTAACACATTCTGCAGCCTCAGAGGTGGTGGCCCATTGCCAGACTTCCCATTATCATCCTTCTCACAGCAACAGTACAATTCACGTTAAATTATCCCTCCAGTTAGTTACTTTTGAATTTCTAGACATGCTGCATAAATTTTAATATTTCTTATCAGTTATTTTACTTTGATGAGTATTCAATAAACTGCATTACTACAGCTTTGACTCTTCTTGGAGGCTCCCAATCCCTGTATCAATCCCTAATCGTAGCCAGACAACAGGGACACTTCTCTGCTCCCATCTTAACCACTGTAGAGAATTCACCTGCCCAAACTTAAAGTTTCGAAATTAATAACGGTCTGCTAATAACATACTCATTGAACCCATACACCAAATCATGACAACCAAATAGACAATGCAGGTAAGTTAGCATTGGACTATTTTTTACCACCATTGCTTATATCCTGTAGAATGCCCAATGCCCATGCCACACAGCAGCCATGAGATAAACCAAAACTCACTCTACTCATGCTGCCGCACATTACAGCCTGCCTTCTCAGGACATTTTGGCTACGGTGGCCTTGATTGCCCAGCAAATAAGTTTCCTCAGGTACCCTCCCTGGTGCATACAAGGAGAAATCTCTTACCTCTTCTTCAGTGGCACTCGCTTAAATGACAAACGACTGCTCCAGTCTCTGAGCAGTGTGGCTTCAACTGGCTCCACTCTTGTGGTTTAGGCCTTCTTCTCACCCAGCTACACATCTTTGCACCCCACTTCTCTGGCATCCCACTCAGGCCCCAAGAGGACATCAGGCCATAAACCTTGAGAATGTGCCACCCTGCATCTCTGGCCTCCCTTGAGAACCCTCTCACTGTACTGCTCAGGCATAATGTGACTCCTTCACTGTTTCCCTACCAATTGATGGGACAGGGCATTTAAGTATCTATTTCCATTCTGGCCATACCAGGCACCAGATGTACTATGCTGTCTTTGCTGATGGATAGGGTGTAGACTTCTTGCAATCCTCCTCATGAAAGGGGACAATCCTGTGGTCACAGGTGAGAGCCCATATGAGAATCACCATGCCTGACCTAGGCAATGCCCAGGCCCAGACAGTCTAATGAGATGCCTCCTTACCAGATCATATTTAAGTGCGTTTGAAAGCCACGTGGTCAAATAGCGTGCTACACAGACACCTGAAAACTGCACAGTCCAAACTACACTAAAATTAAATAAACTAACTATGAATTGCACACTCTGTTTAGATCACACAGTTTTTAACTGCACATCTCTTCTGTTGTGATCTTGACAGTATACCCTCCTTACCCACCCTCCCAGGGAACATGGGCTGAGTCATGTGCTTCAGACTGCCAGATACCAATACCACTGAGTCTTCCTCCAGCAAGCATCTCTAACACCAAGTTGCCTGGATGGCTCCTCACTATCAGGTGAAGCTCTGGGGCTGTGATGTCCATCCCCTAGACTGTGCAAACCAACCCCACAGACCTCATTGCTGCACAACCAGGGTCCAGTCCCTCCCCACTGTTTTCCCTCCACATGTGCTCTAGTTCCCAGTGAGCTTGTTTGCATTGTTACACAGACTGAATGAAAAGAGGAACCCCTGTTCTCATGCTTGCTTACCTTTTCCAATACAGCTGGCAGGATTCTCAAAAGGGATGAGCCCAGTGCATCTGAGATGCACCGTCGCATCACCGACTTGCACTGTAGTGCAATTCTTGAAGGGGGCTGATGTGCTGGCATATCCCTGATGCCACATACCACCCATAATGATATGTGGCGTATCTGGAAGGGCTGTGAATGGGGCATGCCCATACATATGGAGTACAGCCCCATTTAGAGCCCAACTTGGAGGCGCATCCCCAGGGCAAGTCCTGAGATGTGCCTCCCAAAGATAAGTCTACTTCAAGTAGACTTAAGTGGGTGGTCACCCACAGGCAGGCTGCAGCACAGCAGCCTGCCCACCCTGGCAGTTCAGCCCCCCGCTCTGCCTGTTGCACTGATCCTCTTATATATTCCACCGTTATGTTCCCTGGTGGTATAGTGGTCCCCCCTCCTTGCCACTAGAACCAATCCCCTGATAAATCCCATTGTTATGGTCCCTGGTAGTTTAGTGGTCCTCCCTCCCATCCCACCTGAATGCATTGCGGTACGTGATGTCTGAAAAAAACCCTAGTGGTCCAGTGGTCTCTCACCCCTCCCCCCCACCTCAAGCACCCCTGCCACAGCCGCTCCCCTTCCCAGCATGGGTAGATGGCAGCGGGCAGCACAACCCACCCACACACTGCCACGCTGCCTACCAACTGTGCTGTCTCCCAGATGACAGTGTACTGTACGACTGGATCTCTTTGAGTATCTTGTCAACTGGGAATGCTTGTAACATGTACTGCACGTTGTCATTCACAACTTTGTCTTCACAGGTTGTGAATGACAGCGACAGTACACGCTGCAAGCCCTTGCTGAGAAGACATACCAATGCGCCCAGTCATAGAGCACACTGTCATTCATGGACAGCACAGTCAGAGGGTGGACATGGTGGTGTGCAGGTGGGTTGTGCTGCCCACCCACCTTCTACCCATGGTGAGATGGGGGAGCGGGCTGGGGTGGGAGTGCCTGGGTGGATAGGCGGGGGGACCACTGGACCACCAGGGTTATTTCATATATCACATATCGCAATGTGGTTGGGGCAGGATGGGAGGGGAAGGGGGACCACTATACCACTAGGGAACATAATGGTAGTTGTTTTCAAAGGATCGGTAATGTGTGTAGGGAGGGAGGTCCATTGGACTACCAGGGGTGTTGGGTTGTGGCTGTGCTGACAGCCCTACAGGGCACCTGGCACATTCTGCCAGGTATATCCCTGCAGTACTCATGCAAATAGGGCCATAATGACATGCAAATGGCCCCATTGTGCCTTGCATGCCTAATGGCCCCATTTGCATGTTAGTGGCTGTGTATGGCAGCTTTTGGCGCAGTGCATTGGAAGATGTGCTGCCCCATTGTATTCCCAGCCTGACCTGTGGGTTGTGCCGGCGCATCTAGGGCAGGGTGCAACTGTGGTATTCACAGTGGAGATGTGCCAGGGGGTTCTGAGATGCGCCAAGTGCAAGTGGTTTGAGAATCCTGCCTAGTATGTTTAACAAACCTTTTACTTTTAAGTTTTCCTGAGTGCACCACAATTTTTTTATTGTCAAATCTAGCATCTTATGAACTGAAAAATTGCTCAAGCAAGTTACACACTAGCTGTTCTTGAGAGTAAAATTGTTTTAAAAGATTCAGGAAACCTACCAATACTGCAAAGGTTGGATTTCTTTCTCTTTGTCCAGCCATGCAAACTGCCCCAGGCATTTTTCATTCATTACCATACTCTTGTGTTGAGGCTGATTACTTGTATTAGGACTAACCAGAAAACCTGGATCTAGACTTATAAGAAATAAGGACTAAGCTATTTTTCTAAACATATTGCCATAGGAAAACAACTGCGCACTGGATTTTTCATTTTTCATATTTTTCATTTTCATTTATAGGGCTGCAGTGGATGGAACCCTCCAGACCTCTTGCTTTGAGAAAGGACTCTGCATTCCTCGCATTCTTTCTGAACGAACAACATGATACAATTGCCCCATAGTCCCCTACACCGTCGCGCACTCCACTCACACTGCACTATTTATTTTACTGTTGTTTCTTTTCTTCCTACCATTTGAGTTATTCCCCCCCACCTGACCCTCCCTCTCAGCACTCACCACACCAACACCAACCCCACCCCCTCACAAACATAAAAGTGACACTGGGGGTGCCCAATCCCCCAGTTTCACTATCAGGATACCCCTGATTTTTTGTGACCCCCATTACTGAGCATGCATGGTTATTTCTTGTATGTCATGAAGAAAACAAAAAATACTACTTTGAAGAAACAACCAGCTTGTAATGGGGAGCACTTTTAATGTCCAGACTTTTTAAATGAAAATGCTTGTCTGTTCAGAAGAAATTGTGTCCCAGAACCATTTTGAGCTTTGTCAGTTTATTTTGTATTTTCTTGTTGACAGAGTGCTGTATACAGTAACTCACCGCAGCACTACGTCTAGGCAATTGCAGCTGCTGAGTTCCACCATATCCCCCACCCCTATGAGATTCTTGCAGCCAAAAAACAGATGCTTATCTCTGAGTTCTGTTTGGTAGAAGGAAGACTCACAGACAGGATCCGGAATTGTCTTTCTGTTGATGGAGTTCTCTTTCTGTATCCTGGAACTTACTCAAGTGGTATATTCTGAAAAGAAATCCATCGCCCCGATACAGACTTTGATAAGCTCTGCACAACTACTTGACAGTGTGCCTGTTGTCCCTCACTAGCACCTGCATACTTTTGAAAATTCATCTTCTTGTACAACAAATGGGGTTCCACTGTCAAAACACTCCTTCCTGTCTTCATGGCCCCACTCAAAGCAGTGTGATTTAAAGGAAAACTACACCCAAAACCTGAAAAAATATATGTTGTGCAGAGTGTTTTAATTTGTATGTGAAGTTCTAGTGTTTCCTTCCCTCTGACTGGTATTAGGAGTTTTTCACAAATTAGTCTGCTAGCTTTATGCTAGTTTTACGACCCCTGGGGTTCTCCATACCTGATAGTGTAATTGTATTTCTGGTTCCTACAGTGCATCTTATCTCACGTGACTGTGATGTAAGAGAGACCCAACATTCAGCACACGCATGCCAAACAAACTAAATACCTTGGAAGCTTTACAAGCTGCACAAAAATTACCAGCAGCAAAGTTTTTCAGGACAGTAAAACCTTTAGGATGAGGGTGGTCACCAAGCTGAATTCTACAGATTTTAAAATATAGCCATCTCTGTTGTTGTGAACTGATTGTAACGCAATGCTTTCTGCTGGATTTATGGGCTCTTCTACATCACCATTACATGAAACAAGGTGCACTGTAGGACAAAGAAGTGCAATAAAACTATTTGATATGGTGATCTCCAGGGGTCGTAAAACTACCCTAAAGCTAGCAGGCTAATTTAGGAAAAACTCCTAATACCAGTCAGAGGGAAAGAAACACTAGAACTTCACATACAAATTAAAACAATCTGCACAACATATTTTTTTTCAAGTTTTAGGTGTAGTTTTCCTTTAATGGCTACAGCATACAGTATGACAGGAACTCACAGCAATTTAGCTTCCTTCCTCACTAAACTGAATGAGTATCCATGCTCCTCTGTCACCTTACTCCGTTAACTACTATAGAAGCACTAAAGATGACCCCCGAAAGTCTAAAGATGAGAGTTCCCACTTCAAAACATTTCCATTTTACCCACTGGATTACAACACGATGAATCAAAAGTTTGGGAGAGCACATAAGGTTCAAATCCTGCCACAGTTTACATTTGCATACTGTGTGACTGCAAACATGTCACTTTCCATCTTCATCTTTTGATCTTTCTAGCTGTAAAATTGTGTTGAAAGTAAACATAGAAACAGGACATCACTGACACTGAGATGCACAGCTCTATTGATCGATGGTGTGCAAACGGATTTCTTCTGTTGCTTTTTGTTACAATAAGAGTTTTCAGAAGGGGCAGGCACATGAGTAACTGTTTGCTTACTGTATTTGAATCTGTGTCCAAATTTGTGCCCAAAATTGTAACTAAATTTGAAAGGATTTGTCTGGCTTTATTTCAAAAAATAATTTGTTTGATTTTACATAAAAACTCAGTTGCAAATTTAATTTGAATCTGACTTTCACTGCAAATTCAAACCAATGGGTGGAAATGTTAGTTGTGTAGCATTTCCATGCAGCTACACGTCTACAGGTGAATATATCGGCATGTGGGCTCTGGACAGATTACTTTCTAAATGCTACTATTAATTTAGCAAAAGTCCTGAAGCAATTATTTCTGTTCTGAGTGTAAAAGTATAAAAATAGAACATCCTTATTTGTCCTAGAACTACATTAGACAAATATAAAACACATCTATCCACATTCAAGCGATAAATTAAAACAACTTTCAGAATCAGGAACTGGAGCCTAGATGGAAGCTTTGCAGTACAAGTTATTAAAGAGAAACAATCAGTACTATGAACCCCACACCTGACTATGGGTCTGGTCCCATTTTGGCTTTTTGTGTGCCAAAAAGAAAAAAAATTCTTACTGTTTACTATATATTAAAATATTTTATGCAGCTGATTCTACTGAGTCCAAAGCTGACATGTGCTATAACCAGAAATGCCAGAATCCTCTGCAACTGATATCAGAGCGTGGCTGCAGCAGTGGGAGATTCAATAGCCTGCGGTGAATGTCAGAGCTTTAATAAGCTCTAATCAGATGTTTGCCAGTCCCACTGTTCTCCCAGGGCAAAGTACAGTCCTCCAGGAGGACAGCTAGAGCAATAAACAAAAGATAAGAGCTTATAAAACACACACTCACAGGGCTCAATTATCATTGCTACTCAAGTCGTCAGCACAAGATGAGATGGAGGTTATGTCACATTATATAATGGCAGGAAAGAATACTGGTCCCCAATTTCATAGGTTTCATAGGTTTAACAAGCTGTATCGACTTGCGTCCTTATATGCTTGCCAGTGTTGTTCAGATCAGTGTATACTTGTTTGGGTGAAAACTATCTAGCCTATTTTTAAATAGTTCTATTATGCTACTTGTAACCACCTCTATAGGCAGGCTGTTCCACAGAGGGACTACTCTCTGGCTAAACCAGTGCATTCTTTTCAAAAGGCTCCATTTCCCCATAGATAATTGGAGTGGATGCCCACTAGGTTCAAACTTGTAGTCCTTAAACTTTAGCCCATAATCCTTCCATAAGGTTTTATCTTGTAGGGCTCTGTATACCATACACATATCCCCCTAAATCTCCTGTACTGTAGTGTATACAGCTGCAGCCTATCGAGTATCTCGGTATACATGGCCTCTTTACAACCAGTCATCGATCTTGTGGCCCTTCTCTGAATTCGCTCTAATTTTTGAATATCCCCTTTTTGTTTGCTTGAGCACATGCACAAGAAACATTATGTGGCAGCTTAGGAGAGAAGCAAGTTGTGGAGGTGCAGCAGTGTGGTGGCCAATGCCAGCACTGCATTTGTGGGCTTGGCGATGTGCACCCAATGCAGGCCCATTGTCCTGATGACACTGGTTATGTAGAAGTGCCACCACCTTGGAGCGATTTGGCCACTACAATGAAGGGTTGCCTTGTCATTACAGTGCCAGCAATTCCACTGTAATGAGGGAGTGACCTGTCATTGCAGGGCAGTATCTTGCCTGGTGTAAGAGTACCAGAAACATGGCGGCTGTATGCGGCTGCCTCAGAGCCGATGGCGGGTGCCCAATCCCTCTGTTGGCATGACCCCGACCCCCTTCATTTGCTGATGGGGAGCCCAGTCCCCGTCGCATAATGTCCCCACCCCCAAGTTTCTGTTGTGTGCCGAGGGGGTACCCAATCCCCCTCAGCATCATGCACTCCTCAACAGTCTTTCTTTGCTGACAGGGGGCCCAATCTCCATCGACTTCAGTCCCTCTTCCCAGTTCAATTTGCCAACAGAGGAACCTACTCCCCATCAGCATAATGTCCCCAGCCCCTGATTTCTGCTATGTGCTGAGGGGGTGCCCAATCCCCCTCTGCATCATGTCACCCATTTCTGTGTCGACAGTGGGCCCAATCCCCATCTGCTTCGGTCTCCCCCCACAAATGCAGGTGGCACACTGGGAGCGCACACCAGTGACCAAACAACACCTGCAAAAGAAGAAAACCGACCCATGTAGTCTTTTTTTTTAACCTGTAAAACAAGAAAACAGTCCCTCACTGTCTCTCCTGCTCCTCCCCCAAACTGCACCCACCTCTGTGTACCCTGCCTCCCCACACACCCCCACCCCATACTTATCTCCGGAGCCCAGTGCGATGATCTTCAGTGGACTGGGAACACGTCTGCACTCTTCAAAGCCAACCGTGAACTGAAGAAATGCTGGTAAGCTGTATAAGGGCATAAATAGGGTTTTTTCAGCTTGATGCATATCTCATTTTAGCACCAGATTTTCAACATGGGGTTATTGGGACCCCTCCTCATGAATTCATTCACTGGCATGGCGCTATTCGGTCCCAAAAGGTGATTTTGGATTAACAAAATGACAGTGCCATTGTCCATGAGGTGGGCTCTCAAAAAGCCTATGTTGCAAATTTGGTGAAAAAAATCCAAAACATGACTGTTTTACGAGCTGCATTGCGCAGTTTCCATGCACGCTCTTAACTTTGTGAATTTGTAATATTTTCACTCCAGATTTTCAACATTGACATTATTCCATACCTCCTTATGAACAGTACTGCTGTCATTTTACATATCCTGGCCAAAATGTGTTTTTGCTCTTCTGGCGCAGAATAGCATGGTAACTGTGGGAAATCAGTTTTAGGAACAGATTAAGAAAATTACAGTGACACTGTTCATGAGCAGAGGTCCTAAAATGCCTATGTTGAAAATTTGGTGACAAAAGTCCATCAAATAACTGTGTTACAAGCATGTGTTCTGCAGTTTCCATTCACCCTTGTAACTTCGCAAATTTGCAATATTTTCATGCCAGATTTTCATCACTGGCATTTTTTCACACCTCCTTATGAACAGTAAAGCTGTCATTTTTCACATCCGGGCCAAAATGTGTTTTCACACTTCTGGCACAGAATAGCACAGTTGCAGTGGGAAATCAGTGTTTGGGACAGATTAACAAAAAGCAAGTGAGAGAGGGGGAGTGAGCGAGCTCAACTGAGCTCTGTCAGGAATGGTGTGGATTTCTTTGTGGGCCAAAAAAGGCACCAATGCAAGCAGGAGCCCAGTACAAAAGGGCAGCTTGCAGCACTGGGAGAAACAGAACAAGTGAGTGGGAGAGGGGGAGTGAGCAAGCTCAATGGAGCTCTGTCGGGACTGGTATGGATTTCTTTGTAGGCAGAAAAAGTTGCTAATGCAGGCAGGAGTCCAGTACAAAAGGGCAGCCGGCAGCGCTGGGAGAAACAGAATGAGCAAGTGAGAGAGGGGGAGTGAGCAAGTTCAACAGAGCTCTGTCAGGGCTGCTACAGATTTCTTTGTGAGCAGAAAAAGGGCCAATGCAGGCAGGAGCCCAATACAAAAGGGAAGCCTGCAGTGCCCGGAGAAACAGAATGAGCAAGTGAGAAAGGGGGAGTGATCGAGCGCTGTTGGAACTTTAGAGTTGCCCACCCACCTACCCAGATCCTGTGGGGTCCTATATTACAGCAGGGTCTCTGGGGTGGAGACAAAGCAACGATTGGATACTTTTACGATTGCTGTAATAATACAGATTTAGTTGTTCTGTTTATTTCTCTTAGCAAGGCATTTGACACAGTCCCACACAAAAGATTAATAATTAAGTTAGCCAACCTGGGAATGGGTCCCAGGGTGGTAGCCTGGGTAGCAAACTGGCTGCAAAACAAGACACAGAAGGTAATAGTGAATGGAATACATTCTGAAGAAAGGGGGGTCACTAGTGGAGTATCTCAAGGCTTAGTACTGGGTCCAGTCCTCTTTAACATCTTTATAGGTGACATTGCAGAGGGTCTGGAAGGAAAGGTATGCCTCTGCAGATGACACAAAGATCTGTAACAGAGTTGATACACAAGGGGGGTAGAAAGGATGAGAAGGACTTGGCAAGGTTGGAGGAATGGTCAGACATATGGCAACTTAGATTCAATGCAAAGAAGTGCAAAGTAATGCACCTGGGAAACAAAAACCCAGGAGAAGAGTACACAATAGCAGGGGAGGTACTAACAACAACAAAAATGGAAAGGGACCTGGATGTAGTCATATCAGATGATCTAAAGGTTGGTAAGCAATGTGAGAAGTCAGTAAGGAGAGCCAGGGGGATACTGGGATGCATAGGAAGGGGCATCACTAGTAGAAAAAGGGAAGTGGTTATCCCTCTGTACAGACAATTGGTGAGACCCCATCTGGAGTACTCTGTGCAGTTTTAGAGACCTCATCTACGCAAGGACATAGACAGGATGGAAGTAGTCCAGAGGAGGGCAACTAAAATGGTACAGGGTCTGCATCAGAAACTATATGAAGAAAGACCGAGAGAGCTTAATATGTATACCCTTGATGAAAGGAGGGATGGGGGGACATGATAGAAATGTTAAAGTACCTGCAGGGAATCAACAAAGTCCAGGGGGGTAGCATCTTTCAGAAAAAGAGCTGTGTAAGAACAAGGGAGCACAATTTAAAGATAGAGGGGGGATGGCTCAGGGGTAATGTGAGGAATTTTTTTTTCATGGAGAGAGTGGTGGATGCATGGAACTGCCTTCCTTGGGGAGGTTGTTGGGTCTAAAACAGTGGGGGAATTCAAACATGCATGGGACAGACATAAGGCAATTGTAGTGGGGGTGGCAGGAAGTAGGCTGTTGGTTAATTAGAATCTACAGCTTATCCAGTAGGTAGGGAAATGGGCAGACTGGGTAGGCCAAGTGGTGCTTATCTGCCATTAAAGTCTATGTTTCTATGTTTCTAAGTACTGAGCTATACTATTAGGATTGCTGTAATAATACATATCTATTTGTTCTGTTTATTTCTCTGAGTTGAGTAACTACTTGGAGTGCAGTACGATTTCTAACTGGGCTAAGTGAAACTATGAGGGATAAGAACAAAAAGTATGGTAGCTGAGGGGTGAAAAATGGACAAAAAGGCTTTAGGATTGCTACAGTAATATAGTATCTAATGGATGAGATTTGAAACTGAATTAATCCGGTTGGCAAGTGGGCAGTAGGGGGGCTAGTGACGGGGGAAACAGGAATTTGAGTTAATAGGGCCCTAACGGTTGTAGTAGGGTACAGAAACCTGGAGCAAGAGCCCGTAACATAAGATGGGGGCCAAAATGGGACAAATGCTGTGTGTCAACAGGGCGGGCATCTTTGGAAGGGTGGTGAGGTGTAAAGGGTGTGTGTCCACCATGATCCTGGACTGGGCTTGGAGTATGGGATGGTGTATGCTCTGTAGACAGTTGGCTAGTTGGAGGGAGGAACTGTGGAGGTTAGGAAGGAGTCTAAGTGGTAGGGCAGATGAGTATGGTAGGCATCCTGGTTGGGGTGGGATAGGGGATGGCAAGGGGGGACGGGGAAGAACAACTAGGGAGTGAAACTGACCCCAGTATCAGAGGCACTAGCAGAAAAGAGAGGAGAAGGGAGGGGGTGCCTGAGGTGAGGGAGGGACCTCCTGATGGGGGAGGAAGAGACCACAAGGAGTACCAGGGGAGAGAGCAGATGGCTGCGGGTAGGGAAGGACCAGGTGTGTGACCAGGGGACACACGGAGGGGAACAAGTAGGGGGGGGACCAATAGGGGGAAGAGATGTAGGACAGGTATCAACCAGGAATAGATTCAAGCCTCTGTTATGGGAGAGGGGATGAGCAGGAACATACTGAAGGAGGGAGGACAAGCAGGGTATGAGAGGGATGGCAACAGACAGGGGAAGAGATAGCGAGGACGAAAGGGTAGAAGGGGGCTAGTAAGGAAGGAGGGGGTGACTGGAGAAGAGAAGGCTGTGGGAAGGGGAAGGATGGGAGGAGCATCACTATCAAGGTCAAAGGGAATGGGGGCTCTAAATTGACAACAATGGTGATAGGACAGGGATTGGAAATTAGCAGGGGAGGAGGGGAGGTCAACATGGAAAGCCCAGTAGGAAGTAATCAGGCTGGGAAGGGGTTCAAGGGGGATGGGAGGAATAAGGCAAAGAAAAGGGGTGAGGCAGAAATAGGTGCAGATACAAAAGTCACAGAGGTGCAGCTGGTGGGGTAAGGGCAGGGAAGAATGAATACTGGGGTGGTGAGACGGGCATTAGAAGGAAAGGTGTAAGGAATGGGGGGTACTTGTCGTGAGGGATTCTATATTGAAAGGGGTGAGATGGGGCAGAAGGGGGGAAGGCACAGCCGTATTTGGGTTGAAGTTATCTCTGGGTTGACTGCAGGAGGGGCAGACACTGATTAAGTGTTTAGCGAGGGGGAGGAAGAAACCTCATTTACTGTTGCATGTGGATACAAATGACTTGGTGGGGGAGTCTGTGGAAGTAGTGAGGGGGAGGTTCTAGGAGTTGGGAAGGCAGTGTGAGAGTGTGGGGGCATAGGTGACATTCTCGGAGGTACTCCCAGTATCATGTGCAAGCATGGGGAGGAATGGTAGGATCGAGGACTTCAACAAGTGGCAGAGGGTTTAGTGACTAACTGGGGTTAGGTCTGGAGGAATAGTGACTTGTACATGGTGGACAGGCTACACTTGAGCAAAGAGGGGACAGGAGTATTAAAGATGGGATTAGAGGGGTGTATCTCTACTAAGGTGGATTTAAACTAGTGGAGGGTGGCCAAAAGACTGAGGTTGGTAGAAAGGTCCAGACAGGGGAGTCTAATGAGCTTCCCCCCAGATATAGGTAAAGGCAGAGGCATAGTAACCCTGGCAGGGGGCTGGCAGAGTGGTCTGAGTGTAATACAGAAGGCACCACCACCCGATAAGAATAACAAGGAGAAAGGGTGCGGACTACTGGGAGGAGGGACACAGGCCAAGGAGAAGAGTGAGGAGAAGGAGAGGTATGGGTGGAAGGTGGTCTCTCTCAATGCAAGAAGCCTGGGGAACAAAACTGCAGAGCAGCAGGTGCTCCTTTCAGAGAGGAAGGTGGACACTGCTGTGGTGGCAGAAACTTGGGCCACAGAGTACCATGATTGGGACTCGGCAATCCTGGGATACAGGATATACATCAGGGACCATGGGTTGGAAGGGGGGAGTTGCACTCTGTGTGAGGGAGGGGATCAAATGTGTAACGGATAAGGGAGAAGACGCGAGGACAGAGGCACTTTGGGTGCAACTCCCAGACTCCAAGGGCAAAAAGCTGAGGCTGGAAGTGGTGTACAGACCAACAGCCCAATCCAGGGAACTGGATGGGGAGTTGGCAGAGCAGATAAGGAGGGTCTGTAGAAGGGAGAGTGTGGTGGTAGTGGGGGATTTTAACCTACTAGCGGTTGACTGGAGCACCCCAGCCACTAGCAGTATCAGGGAGCAGGTGCTCATTGATGCATTCCTATATGACCTTCTGATGCAACTGCTAAGTGAGCCTACAAGGCTTGGTAGCACTCTGGACCTAGTACTGGCAAATGGGGAGGTGGTGAGGGAGGTAAGGGTGGAGGACCCACTAGTGGGTAGCGACCACCAAACAGTGTGGCTCATTCTCACACTGGGTGGGGAGACAGAATGCATGGGCACAAAGGTGGTGGACTTTAGTAGAGTGGACTTTGGGAGGATGGGAGCAATACTGTGAGGGAGACTCCAGGATATGTGGCCAGGGATGGATGCTGAACAAAAGTGGGGAGTCATAAAGACTGGGCTAACAGAGGCCACAGTAGCCTGTGGCAGGATCAGGAGTAAGAAGAGCAGAGCTAAGAAACTATGCTGGCTGAACAAAGAAGTGCTGCAAGGGGTGAGGGCATAGAAGGCTGCATACTGGAAGTAGGGGAGAACAGGGAAGGGAGAGGATAAGGAGGCTTACGGGAGTTGGTCAAGGGAGGTGGCCAGGAAGGTGAAAAAAGCTAAGGCCTCCAGGGAATTAAGGTTAGCACAAGGCATAAAGGGAGGGGAAAAGGACTTTTTAAGGTATGTTAGGGAAAAGAGGAAGTGCAAGGTACATATTGTGAGGAAAAAGCGGGGAGCGGATTGTGTGGAAAGGGGGAGAAGCAAGTGGAAATTCTAAATGAGTACTTCTGCTCTGTTTTTACTATGGAGAGGGATTGTCCACTACCAGCATGGGCTGGTGGGGGTGGGGAAAGGGGGGAGGAGATGACTGACAAAGTGATCACAGGGACTAGCATGCTAGAGGGTCTGAGGGCAGTAACAGTGGACAAGGCAGCAGGTCCAGATGGCATCCACCCCAAGGTGCTGAGAGAGATGGTGGAGCTGTTGGGTGAGCCACTGGCAGATCTGTTCAACACTTCCCTGGAAATGGGGTGTGTGCCTCAGGACTGGAGGGTGGCCTATGTGGTGTCCATGCACAAGAGTGGGCCAAGGGAGGAGCCAGAAAATTATTGGACGATCAGTCTCACGTCCATAGTGGGTAAGCTTATGAAGGCGATACTGAAACAGAGGCTGGTGGCATTCCTAAAGAGTAATGACTTCCAAGATGGACTGCAACACGGGTTCATCTTAGGAGGGTCTTGTCAAACCAGCCTAATAGAGTACTATGACTTGGTGACAAGGGAGTTGGACTGGGGCCATGCAGAACATGTCCTGTACTTGGACTTCAGTAAGGCCTTTGATACAGTGCCTCATGGGAGACTGGGGGGAAGGTGACGGCAGTGGGGGTGGGAAAAAAGGTGTCTAAATGAATAGAGACCTGGTTACAGGGGAGGGTGCAGAGGGTGGTGGTGGTGGGGGAGCTCTCGGCACCTAGAGCAGTGACAAGCGGGGTGCTGCAGGGGTCAGTGCTGGGCCCGGTGTTATTTGGGCTCTTCATCTCTGATATAGCACATGGAGTGGGGAGCAGGGTTAGTTTGTTGGCAGATGATTGGGGGCAGTGGTGGACAAAGAGGACAGATGGGAAAAACTGCAGGGGGATGTAACAAAACTAGAGACATGGTCAGTGGAGTGGCAGCTAGGATTCAATGCAAACAAGTGTAAGGTGATGCACTTTGGGCCTAAGAACCAGAAGAGGGACTATTGGTTGGGGGGTGAGGTTGGGGATCACAGAGGAGGAGAAGGACTTAGGGGTGTTGGTAACTGGGAGCATGAACAACTCAGTCCAGTGTAGGAGAGCAGCACTGAAGGCAAACAAGATGCTGGGGCTGTGATCCTATCTCTCTACAGATCATTGGTCAGACCGCACCTGGAGTACTGCGTGCAATACTGGAGGCCATACCTGAGGAGAGATATAACGTTACTGGAGGAAGTGCAAAGGAGGGCAACAAAAATGTTAAAGGGGATGGAAGGAAAGGATTATGAAGTTAGGTGAATGAGCTGAACATGTACACACTGGAGGAAAGGAGAGATGGGGGATATGATTCAAGCGTTTAAATACCTGAGGGGGGTAAATAAACTTAGCACTGAGGGGGTGTTTAAACTGAGGAGTGGAAGAGAGATGAGGGCGCATGGACTAAGGTCGGAAGGGGGACGTTTCAAGAGGGAAATGAGGAGGCAATACTTCACTGAGAGGGTGATGTCTAGTTGGAATGCACTGCCAGAGGCGGTGGTAACATGTAGGACAGTCAATAACTTTAAGAAGGATGCGGATAACGCAAGAGGAAGAGTCAGGGGGTAGGGACTGGGACAAGCAGGGGAGGAACTGACGGGGAGGAGGCTGGGGCAGCTGCAATCTAGAGTGCTAGCTGCACACTCAGATTTAGATAGACTGATTGGTCTGTTCTGCTGGCAGGTTCGTATGTATGCTCATATGTAAAATCACAGTGACTCTGTTCATGAGTAGAGGTCCTAAAATGCCTATGTTGAAAATCTGGTGACAAACATCTATAAAATAACTGTGTTACAAGGGTGCTTTATGCAGTTTCCATGCACCCTCATAACTTCTCAAATCTGTAGTACTTTGGCTCCAGATTTCCAACATTGGCATTTTTTCAGACCTTCTTATGAACAGTACAGCTGACAATTTTTACATCCTGCCCAAAATATGCGTTTACACATCTGGCGCAGAATAGCATGGTTGCTGTGGGAAATCAATGTTCGTGACAGATTAAAAAAAATCATACTGACAGTATTCATGAGCAGAGGTCACAAAATGCCTATGTTGAAAATTTGGTGAGATAATTCCACTAAATGACTGTGTTACACGCATGTGTTGCACAGTTTCCTCATACGCTCGGAAGTTCTAGCATTTTTAATATTTTCACTACCGATTTTCAACACTGCTATGTCGTCACACCTCCCTATGAATGGTGCAGCTGTCATTCTTCACATCCTGCCCGATCTGTGTTTTCATACATCTGATGCTCAATAGCACGGTCACTGTGAGAACTCAAAGTTTGGGACACATTGACAAACTCCCAGTACCACTGTTCATGAGAAGAGGTCCCAAATGCTTTCATGAGGTGGGAGTCACAAAAGGCCATGTTGAAAATGTTTAGTGCAAATACCAACAAACACCTGGGGTGTTAAGGTTTCTAACCATAACGTCCCTCCCTGTACAGACTGACAGGCATCAGCGGTGTGCCTTTGGATTGCCGACTGTAATGCTCATGCCATCCCACCCCCTCCACAGCCACTGACAGGCATTGAGGTGTGCCTTGGACTCTTTGGCCCCAGCGTTCACCCCATTCTCCTATAGTGCACCCATTTCAGCATATGTCCTTATGGAGTAGGGTGACTATAAAGCCGAACACCCCAAGGCACATCTCAACACTTGTTAGTGTCTACAGGATAGGGTGAGGTGAAATGGCATGAATGTCATGGGTAACAGCCCAAACGCATACCCCAATGACTGTCTGTTTCTGCAGGTTGGAGGTGGGGTTGGCATGAAGTTCAATACTTCACTGCCATTCCTACTCTGCATCTGTCTAACTCCTGCATTTCCAATGCTAATACCAGCAAGCAAACATCCGGCATTGACAAATGCTTGTTTATATAGTGACCATACCTGTACACACTACTCTAGATGGGGTCTCACCAATGCTTAATAAAGAGGGAGTAATATTTTGATTTCTCTACTCCTAATGTGTCGCAGGATACAGTTCAGGGTTTGATTAGCCTTTGTCACAACAGTGTTGCAGTGTGAGCTGAATTGTAAATCGTCTTTTAATCTAACCCACAGATCTTTCTCCTCTGTAGTTTGAGGTAAATTGTTACTACTCATACTATAGTTTAAGTACAAACTATGCCTCCCCATATGCATAACAGTACATTTTCCAACATTTAGCTCCAGTTTATACTTAGCTGTCCATTTGTATATATTGTTCAGGGCATTTTGTAGGTTGTTGCCGTGGGCTGCACCTGTGATGTTATCCCAGCATAACATCACGGATCTAGTCCCAACACTGACAACATCGCATCAAATGTTAAATAAATCACTCCACGAGCTGCGATCGGCTTCACTGCCCACCACTCTGCAGCCAACTTCACTGTACCCGCTCCTCAGATGGTCTCAGCCTTCATTGGTCAGCCGCACTGTTACTAATAAAAAAAAAGGCAATAAAAGTAAATTAAACTGCTGTCCTCGGCTTCAGGATACCCTCAGTTAATAAATGCAAAAATAAAAGTAAATTACTGCAGCTATCCTCAGCTTCTGGGTCCGGTGAGTTGACAACAGGATTTTGATACCACATGCCTATTAAAACAGCCTCGCTGACAACTGACAGGTGTGCCGAAAGACACATATGTCTTTTTCCCCTCTAAATAAACTCTGTTGTATAGTTTACTCTGCCTTTAATCAATACGGCTTTATCACGCAGCTATCACCCTGATCAGCTCCTCTAATGACAGTGTCCTGCTCTGCCCTTTACACCCATGCATGAGCGCATCTTAAAAAAGTAAGACACACTTCAGACCACGGTCAGCACAGTGAAGCAATGGACATTAGCAGAGATTAAGAGAGCACCAGGGAATTAAACCATTTAAAAGGAGAAGAGGGGCATCAAGCGGATTACAACAAACAAAAAGAGAGAGCCTGATTACAAACAACAAAAAGAGAAAGCAGAGCTAACCTAACATGACAGCAGTTCCACCTTCTGGTCAAAGAGAATAATAAGCATTATTTTTTTTTAGAAACTATTTTTACTCTTTCAAAAAATGACAGAAAACTGCAATTTTAATTAACATTTTAATACTTTTTCTTTTTTTAAATGAGCCTTTGTATAATAGGAATAATGCACTCCAGGGTGTGTGTCGTGCAGAGATAATGTCACTTCTCAGATGTTGGACTCACTTAGCCTGTGGCCTTCTGCCCAGCCACTCGAGTCATGATGTTATCCCAGATTATACAATGGCAAGGAAATTTCCTGGACTGTGATCGGTCAAACTGGGACTGGAGCCGGGATGTTATCCCAGCATAACATCCCGACTGTAGTCCCAGTACAGACGGGACCGCATCAATAATTTAAAAACAAACGCTCCGCAACCTTGTCTACCAGCAGCTTCAGTAACCCGTGTGCTGCTTGAAATCGGCTGTCCCGGCCCAGCTCACCAGTGACACAACATTCAATTTTTCTGCCTAAAACAACGATAAATGGGCCACCCCCACCACACACAAACAAAATATTATTTAAAAAAAAACGATAACATGGATTCGAGAGTGCGCAGCAAGTGAACGAGAGTAACGCTATTCAAACCGCCACCACGAGGCCTTCGCCACACGCCGCATTTTGAACGAATTTGCTGACATAATTTTATTTAAAATAAAATCTCCTCCTACCAAGTCCCGACGTTTCATTTAACTCAGCACATCCTCCTGGCACCAGTTGACAGCGGAAACAGCGCAAACCACACGCGGCGGGAAAGATCCGAAACACAGACACGGAAGCAATATTAAAAACCGACGTTACTGTGGGGAAAAAATAACAAACGAGGACGTTACTGTGGGGAAGTACAAAACCAGCAGCTTAGTCAGATATAAAAGACATTAACAGCAGCTCCACCCACTGGTCACAACAGTAAAACAGCACTATTTTTTTAATAAGTACACACACATGAAATAAACAGCAAAAATCAACTTTTAAATATAGTTTTATCTTTTCATTTTTTTACAATGTGACCCATTGTATAATAGAATAATGCCCTCAGGGTGGGTGTTATGCTGGGATAACATCCGCCTTGCAGTTGATGTACTGCCGGGTTGGCCTCGCCAACCACCCAAGGTGGGATGTTATCCCAGCATAACACCCACCCTGTCGGGCATTATTCCTTTAATGACACACACCCCCTGTCATGTATTATTCCTTTACTGTTGCACTGTCACATAACAGCAATATAAACAAAGTATGCCACATGTCACAGGCAGAACATGGATCTCCTGGTTCTCAGTTATAATGTATAATCAAACCACAGGATCACGCTCCTCCATTAATCAGAAGAATTTTTCAGAAAAGCAAAATTGCATTTTTACATTTTTTATAAAAGAAAACTATTAAAACGTATTCTAAAAAAATATGAAAATCCATTTTTCTTCATTTGGCCAAAAATAACACCACTTCCCATGATATGTTTAAAATTTCACACACCACCCTAATGAGACTAAATTCTACTATTCATATGGGTCCCCCAGGAGAAGCAACAGTTCATTACAATGTATCATACAATAGCAAGAACATTTCCTGGGCTCTGACTGGTCAGTGTGTACCTGGGACAGTAAGGTTATCTGAGTATAGTCTCACTGTATGAAGTCCAGACATACACATGACCGCATGACAGACTATGGAATCCTGCGCCCCGTACCTGTTACCATGGCTCAGTCCTGCACTGGAAAGGATATCATCGTTCCCCTCCCCGCAATGTCACCAACCACCAAACAGCAAATCCATAACTAATCAAAAGTTGCCCCAAAAAGCTGACAACAGTACAGGAGACAAAATAAATATAATTTTTATTTCCATCTTTTTCTCTGAACTGAGCGGCTTCACTGAACTGCTCTAATCCTAACTCACGTTCACATGCTTCACACACAGCGATTGTGTCACCACCCACAAAGAACACTTAACTCTTTACAAATTCAGCACCCCACCCTGCTGAATCTCTTTCTCCATCATGAACTGATAGCCACATTTAAAAAAAACACAAAGAAAGAAATACTTTTTTTCCAGACAGTGCAGCAGTATGTAGCTAACAAACTGTGAGCGCACACATGCCCACCAACTCAGCTATCCATTTCATGCAGTAGCCACACACAGTCCAATCTTTAGAACCACCACTGCTGGCATTTAAAACATAACATTTTTCCTCTAGTTAGGAAGCTTAAGTGGATTCTCATAAAACATGCCTGTATAAGTTCAAGAAAACCACAATCCATGTGTGTTCCTCTAATCTGCAGCATGATGTTTTGCAACTGCTTGTTCCACAGAGCCTGGCTCCTGAAAGCTGCCCCACTCCACAATCTCCAAATGAGAACCAAAACAATGTATAGCAGGTTACTCACACAAGGACCACAAAGGCAGGACAGGGTGTGTGTGTGTGGGGGTGACTAACTATTTAATGGAGCTGGGGGCACATCTTGACAGAATAGCTCTACCCAGTGGAAAAATGCAGAACAGGGAATTTTTTTCTCTAAGAATGCTTCCACACTGAAAAATAAAGTAAAAACTATTTAATATATATTTTTTCTTATTTTTTTCCTCTATATAAATTCGAGCAATTGTATAATAGCAATAAGGCACTCCAGGGTGTAGGTCGTGCTGGGATAACCTCACTTCTGGGACATTGGATGCACTTGGCCTGCAGCCTCGTGTCCAACCACCTCAGCTGTGAGGTTATCCCAGCATGATCCACACGCTGCCATGCATTATTGCTTCAATCATTCACATGTAAGACACATATATGTGTGCTTACAGTAATAACAGTAAGCAGTCATTAAGAGATCTAGTAAAAACATAGTTGACTGTTTAAGATTGAAGACTTTTACTGACATAAAAATGGAACCACAGACTCTGTAGTAAGCAAATAATGGAGTTATATTGTGTCACTGGATCATTTCACTAATAGCCTCAATAGCTTTTAGGAAATACTATTACATAAACCTTACTCATGGTGTAAATGCCCTTGCATTACCATCCAAGTGCCTTTGGATCAATTGCACTATAATACTTACAGTATAATTTGGTTGGATTACATGCTAATTAAAATGATGGTCAGTTACAGTGCATTGTTTATTTACTATTATGAAATGGGTAGGTAATTTGCTACATCCTCATTTGTCCATGCCACATGCCTTACATAGTGACATTCATCAGTCCAAGAACCCTTCTGGCACCCAGGATGCAGTGCACCCAGATATCCATGTTTACCAGAATGTTTTTTAAAAGATTTTTTGCCAGGAGAGCTTGGGGCACAAAAAAAAAAAAAGAAAAGAAAACGTTTGGGCAGCGAAATTTATGAGGTGAATGCCTTAACACTAGAGATGTGTGAAGTCTGTGAAATTCACTCGGCATATCGATTCATGGATTTTGTGGAATTTGCAGAGTGATTTTTGTGCACGTCGTACAATTCACGGCCTGTGAACTGTGCAGATTTCAATGCAAAGTGAGAAATTTCGCTAGCAAATTTTGCACTTTGATCGCAAATTTCACACTTTGTGGTAAGATTTGGCAAACTTTGCTGCAAATTTCATGCAAATCGTGCAAAGCGGGTTTTGGGTGGCCAGTCCAAACTAAGCAAATTTTGTGAAGTGCGAATTTTCTGCACTCCTCGCGAAGTTCGTGGGTGAAATTAAACTTTACATTTCTACTTAACACACCCAACTTGCTATAAATAAAACAAAAAACAACATCTTACCACATTTTAAAAACTATCCCCAGCCCCCACATAAGAAATACCTAACATGTAAAAAGGAAATAAGTAAACCCATCTGCTTACTATGTGTTCTATTTTCTCTCTTTTTGTTTTATAGGCCTCTAGTCCTCCATCTCAATTTCTTATCTGCTACCAGACACCACCAATATTTTTGTTCATTCCTATCCCCCCCCCCACTCCATTTGCTTGGTCAACCAACCCCTACCCACCTGCTCACTTGGCCAGTCTATCTTCAATCTTCAATTAAAATGTTTGGTCTGGCATCATTTGTGCATTTGTTATGGGGATATGTTGCTTGACATATTTTTGGGTAATTTATAAATTTGATATTGCACAACTGTTTCCTGATACGTCTCCATCTTTTCACATTCGATGAAGTAGGCAGTGATGTAATGTGTTTATGTGATTACTGTATGTGAATACTTTATTATTTTAAATGAACTCCTGGCAAGACACCTTTGGCCTCTGCCCATTAAATAAACATGACTTGACCTGACACTTGCCCCCAAGTCACTATTACCAATTTGAGTTACAAGTTTAAAATGTATTTGATTACACTAGATACTGGTGCCACTCATGTCTATGCTGTTCACTTTTACTGTCTTGGCAGCATACACCATCAGGGCCACTCTCCAAACAATGGCCGTATGCTCTCTTTCCAAACAATAGCCCCATGCTGTCTCTCTTTCCAAATAAATAGGGTTGCCTCCTAAAATGGCAGACTCAGTTGTCCCTGGTCCTGGACAATGGAGTGGATGTAGGCAAGGGAAAAAGAGGCAGGGAAGGGGGGAGGGGTTGGGGGATGTGGAGCTGAGCTGAGGACATGCCAATCAAGGAGAGAGATGGGCAAGGGTACTTCAGAAAGGGTGGAGCCTCATGACATCATGAAAGGAGAAGGGAAGTTGATTGGGTAAGGGAAGAGAGAGAGAGAGAGAGAGAGAGGATGAGCAAAAGGGGTTTAAAAGAGGCAGACAAGGCAGAAGAAGCTCACAATTTTGCTTCTGGAAAATTCAGTTTACCAAGAAGCACATCAGTTGGCAATTACATCATATAGCACATTCAGGGTGGCACCTGATTTTAAAAATTTTGTTTAAAAATGTGATACCTTTTGAGCCAATGGGAGATATTTTGGTAGCTTGTTGATTCAGGGGATGCAGAAGGTAGTCCACAGTGAGTTGGCTGGTGAGGTGTTGTTTAGCTATGAGGGGTAAGTAAACAAATATATAAGGATTTATACTATGTGGTGGGCTATGCAGCAGTATCACTGGTCATATTGCAGGAAAGAGAATTAATTCAGGCACAGGGGACTGAGCAAGGTGACTGTGAACAGTGTGGTGTTCAAACTTAGAACAGGAGTGCTAGTGGTGTTGGTAAGCAGACTGCATGGTCAGAATCTAAGTCAGGCATTCCGATAGCTGCACTGCATGTGCAACAGCCTGAAAGTTGTTGGGATGTTAGAGCTACCAACAGGAAGAGTGTATCTCAGGAGAGAGAGAAACTTGCTTGTGTGGGGTTGTAACGCACTGAGTTGGTTTCCCACGGGTGCAATCTCAATTCACGGTATTGATGGTAGTATGGTTACATGTGGTGGTGGTCACTGAAAAAATGTGTGCTTGTCACAACTTGGAGAACAGCTTATCAATGTTGCATTTGGTGAAGCTAGGAATTGGAGTTGCCACTTGGAGACATTGCATACTTGCAAACGGAGTGTAGGTGGAATCACAGCAAATCTAGTTGCTTCTGCTGATTTTTTGTTCTGTTACTGAGGGAACTGATTCCTGGTGGACAAGGGTACTGGTGGCAGCGCCGCACTTGCAATGGACGGGAGAGTTTGGGACGTGGGGAATGCCACATGGACTAAAGAGAGGTAGTCAGTGTCTTGCAGATGCTTGGGGGAGAGGCAGGTATGGTTTTTTGTGGTTTTGTTATGGGGCTGGCTTGGGGCGAACTCCCTCGGAGACATGTTGGAGGAGGGCAGAGGCAGAGTCGGGTCTTGGCAGGACCATTGGAAAGACATGGTGCCAGGAGCAGACGGGGATGCCCAGGTCATTTCAGAAGCCGGTGGCTTGCTGTTGAAACTGAAATGTGGTCACTTAGGGAGATGTGGCTTTCAAGTCCTGGGGGTTGGGGGGATGGTTTGGGACATGGTTCTATGTTCCTATGTTGTGTCCTTGTTCTATTAGTATCCATGTAATAAAAAAAAATATATGAGTTTTGATGGAGAGATGCAGATTATCTCTTCACTTTCAGCAGTTCCCAAAGTTTTCTGTTGAGTGAGCAAGACAGACAGTGTGTTAAAAATGAGTTGCCATTTTTGTTTGGTTCCTGACTTGATTTCTCCACAGGGAGATGTGGTTTTCAAGTCCTGTGGGGTGGAGGGATGGTTTGGGACAGGAGTGGTGGAGGCTGGCCTGGGGGGGCGTGGTTGACCATGTTGGGGACTCTGGGGGAGCAAGGGGGAGGGGGGAGGAGGTTTACAGATTGCCACAATCAGAAAAAAAAAGGGAAACATTTGAGAGTAGGGGTTTTTATCTCCCCACCTTGAGACCAGTGCAGACAGCAATTCTGGGAGGTGGCCATCCCTCCGATTGCCGATGGAAGGCAGGAGGGACCCAGTTGCTTGATCTCCTTTTCTGATAGATGCATGGCTGCCATGTTGGGGAGCTTTGTCAGTGGATGGGGTGGATGCCATTTTAAAGAAAGGCAGGTGACCACGAGGGGTCGCCATCTTAAATAAGGGAGACCTAGTTCCCAGTGGGGGACAGGAAGGGAGATTCAGGAGGGGGAAGGGTGAAGGATAATATTAAACAAAAGCTTATTAGAAGGGGCATTAAGCAGTGGTAAGGGGCCCAGGATCCAAGCCATGCTGGAGAAAATGCTGGTGCAGTGATGTATCATGGTGGCTAGTGCTGAAGTGACCATACATCGGTAGAATAGATACTTAAGGAGGTGCAAGGATAGAGTGTGTGCACAGAGGGAATATGTGTTTGGCCGTGCATCAGGAGAATGGATCCTAGGTCCCACATCGCGATCTTATAAGAGCAAATGGAGTGGCTGACATCCACCTGAGTATGCAAGTAAGGATATGGAAGCCAGACATTCCATGGCATGCCCAGAATAAGCAGCCAGGGCAGGGGAACCACACATCAGCAAGAGCATAAAGGAAAGTGTAACGAAGAGTAATACAAAAAAAAAAAAAAAAGGGAATCGGGGCAGGGGAGGGAACAGGAATAGAGATGTAAGCATTGGATGGTTCGGCTAGTACAGCTGGGGGCAGAGCGACCGATAGGGAGTAGGCCACGATCCCCTTTCCCAGCTGCCATTTTTGTGAGTTTGTCGGCCGCGTGGCAGCCACCTTGTTAAGATATGTGTGTGGCTGGGGGGGGGGTGACTGGGATGGGGCAGACCTAGTGCATAAGAGCAGTACAATAATACTATATAAAACCACCACAAATTGGTGGAGGAAGGCTAATATGGTACAGCAGTAGGTGGTTTCTGGGCAGAAATTTGTTATTTGCTACAAGGTGAGAGACAGGAAGGTACTGAAGTTATCGATTTGTCAAGGTATTGGACAGGGCACCCGAGTGGGACAGTATTTCTTGTAGTGGACCGGTTCTGTTGCTAGGGAATGTGTAGAAAGCACGTGACAGGACTGTAGAGGGGCAACACATAGTGATGGGCTTCCCATGAAAGGGACCAAAAAAAAAAATGAATGAAAAGGATATACTACAGATAAATTAATAGATAAACAGGACAGGGGGAATGGAAGTTTTGGCCAAGAACCAGGTGGACTTCAGAGGTTTCAATTTTTTGTTTTTAGTTTTTGTTTACTGGGTAAGTGCACTAGACAAATCCTGCCTATTTTCAGGCACGACCTGGGGGAGGGGGATACAGATGAATGCCAGCTGACCTTGAACCAGATTAAGCTGTTGGTGGTAATTTTAGTGAATTTAGTTACGAATTTCATGGACAGACAGGGTAAACACACTTAAAAGAACCCAGGGGAGGGGGTGTGGGGGGAGATCTGAGAGAAAGTCTGTTGGTCAATATCAACAATTTTCTGTGATTATTTTCAGCTTCAAGTTGCAGATCTGCACAACTGGCATCCAGGAGGGACTACCATTGAAGATGAAGGTTCAGAGTCTTTATGGACCAGGGTGGGGAGGGCGCAACCAAAGCATCAGAGGACGAGGGAGGAATGCCAGAGGGGGTAAGAGTGGAAATGGGCAGCTGGAAAATGGGCATGGTAGGAAGGGTGGCAGGTGGGCTTCTACAGACAAGTGGTCAACAGGTCCGTGGCCATCAATGGCACTGGCCGCAGAACCATTGGCTGGGTCTGCCCCAACACTCAACCACCCCTTTGACTCTGTAGGCCACCATTGAGGCGGCGGCCCCTCCGGTTCCTACAGCAACCTCCAGGCAGCAGGGCAGCGGCCATCAAGGAGCCCATTAGCTCAAGCACAGAATGGGCTGACCAAACAACACAGGAAGGAAAGAAGGGCCTCATACCAGAGGGTATTACTACAGGGTGTGGGAGACAGCTGGTAAGCACCTGGGGGAGAATCGGGGAGGTTCAGGTGGCAAGCAACAGGTCAGGTTATGTGAGTGGGGGGTAGTTAGATGAACAGCAGGAGCACAGAGGTGGCTGGTGGCCTGCAGGCTTTAGTGGAAAGGAAGAGTTGGGTCAATATGACAGAGGCCCGGCTGGATAGATACGAAGGGGGCTAGACCAGGGTGGGGGATTTTCAGCCCACAGCTTTGGGGAAGGCCGGACAGAGCAATCAAAGACAGGAGGTTGAATAAAGGTAATAGGGGGAGTGGCGCCCCTTTACCCCACGAGGGGAGGGTAGTCAAACATAAATAAATAAATAAACAAATAAAAAAAAAGAAAAATTGGTGTTAGTTGGAAGGGTAACGGAGGGCACCCCAGGTGGGTGTTAGGAAGATTTATACGGTGGGGGTGATGAATAGGGGCACACACAACACGGGGAAGAGGCAGTAATTTCTGTAAAGGTGACTCGGGGGATTTACATTAGAAAATCCAGGATCAAAGCATCAGGGTAATGCCAGGCAGGTGGACAAGGTGAGGGTGATAAGAAAGGCTGATGGTTTGTAACAGCACACGCATTACAAGAAAAGATGTATTCGGGGTGGCACAGGGGTAGTGCACAGGAGGGTAGTGCTTACAGGGCAGCAACCCTTATTCGGACAAGATTGTCCCATTCAGGGAAGGGACATAGGCACCCGGTGAGCAGGGGGGAGCAAGCATTATTGGAAGGGAGTGGTCAAGGAATGAGTGTACTTTGAACACCAGTGAGGCAACAAACAACCATGGCCAATAATCCTTTCCAGCTGGGAAGCAACGTCTAGGGGAGATGTCAGATGCTAGAATCCACCGGGATATAGGTGGTCGAAAGCAAAAAAAAGGAAAAGTAAGAGATTCTTGGGCTACTCACTAGCCAGAGCTGCTGGGGGCTGACAGTGCAACTCAAATGAGAGCAACTATTCCGTTATTTCTATTTGCACAAGGGCCTGACAATAAGCTATACTGTGTATCTGCCCGAACAGCGGGGCGACTTTAGTACCCTGTCTGCACCCCGTGCTAGACCATTTCATTCTACCAAATTAACAAATAATAGCGGGCCACATGGGTGTCATAATAATAGGTTGGGGTTTTGCAGAGACTGAATTTTACAGTTGAAAGTCCAGCAGTGGGGCAGAAAAAAATGCAGCAGGAATTACCCACTAGGCCGTATTTCAGACATCTATGCGGTTTTAGCCACATTACCTTGCAGTCTACTAGAAACTGAGTATTGTGCTCTATATTCCCTGGATAATAGACTGGGGGCAAGGTGGAAGAATGGTATAAGGAAGGGAAAAAGCCTAAATGCTTGGGGGGGGGCACTTCAATCATGTCTGATTGTTGGTTTCATGGTATAGGAAAAGGAGAAGCGGGATTCAAACAGTTAGGGGAGCATAACTGGTAGTCAGTTGACAACACACAATGAGGAAGGGGGTTGTTTAGGGAGTACCACAAGGAACAACAGCCTCCTCATGGGTGTGACCAAAAGGGCTTTGTGTACAGAGTTAAGGAAATCAGCCTGACGGGCAGCACAGTAGTGCAAATATCAAGTTGCCTGCACAGGCCTGGCAGTGTATGATCAGGGGGTGCTGCTGGACAATGGGGGAATGGGGACACAGTCCCAGTGGGCAGTGGGGGAGAAAAGGCAAGTGGGTAGACAGCAGATGGCTGGTTCCCTTGGGAAGAAGAGTGGGGGAACCAGGGGTCCCTCCGCCCATTCATTTCCCAACAAGTGCTGAGGCAAAGGGTGACAAAAAATGGGGATCAGGGCACCAATGAACATCTGGAGAGGGGGACATGTTTAACTAGGGAGCTTCTAGTTCCCTTAGTGGAGAGGATTGCATATTCCAGCGGAGGTTCCTACGGTAACCCCCCCTTCCCAACGGGATAAGGCAATGGCAGAGGTTGCTGACAAAAAAGGGGGGGGGACATATGGCAAAGGCAAAAGGAGGCTTTGAATCACAAGGTGGAAGAGGAGGTCAGATGGGTGACCTGCAGGGGAATTTGTACTATGCAAAACTGATAGAAAGGACACGAGTTAAGTCTACCAGCAAAGAAGTACTGGGGATGCCTATGGACATGAGGGTGGTTGTGCCCTTTCAGGAGGTGAGTCTTACAAAAAAAAAAAAAAAAGGAAGGAGGAGGAGTGCACCTATTTGGGGAGGAAGCCCACTGTCCAACTGTCCATTGCAAGCTGGAGGTGGGCTAGTGGAAGAAGAAAGGTGTAGGTGCACATGAGATGGGCAGACTGCTGAAGGTAGACAGCAGGTCTGCCAGGACTGCCAAATGTGGACGGCAGAGAAGAAGAAGAAGGGTCACAGAAAACAGGGAGGGGGGAGGAGAAGGGGGTGGGAGAATTTGACTCAGAGGGCCACAGAACAACACCAGACAGATGAGTGGTATGGGTGTACACTCATACCCAACAAGAGAGAGAAGAAAATGATGAAATGTACGACTGGGGTGAGAAGAGAAAACAAGAATGAAAATGTGGTTTAGAAATATTGTGACAGCCCCCCCAACTTTAAGTCAGGGAGTTGGATGGGAAAATACTGAAGAAAATGTGGTTTGTGGAAATTGTGTATAGTAATGATAATAAGGAACATAATTTTATAAAATATGATGAAAATATTGTGGAAGTGAACTTTTGGAAGATAATATAATAAATTACTTGCCAACTGAGCATCCACGCAATTGGTAGTCGGTGTTTCATTGGACAGGGCTCTAGGGACAATTGCCACAAGCTTTCTCTCTCTCTCTCTCTCTCTCTCTCTTACTTGCTTTTACAAATGGCTGCATTGCTTTCAGGAAACTAAATGACTCACTTTCTCTCATAAACTGCGGCATTGCTTTCAGGCAAAATTTATTTTATTTTTTATTTAGTTTTTATTAACCGGGTAAGTGCACTAGACAAATTCTGCCTATTTTCAGGCATGACCTGGGGGAAGGGGATACAGATGAATGCCAACTGACCTTAAACCAGATTAAGCTGTTGGTGGTATTTTTAGTGAATGGAGGGAAAATTTGGCAAGGGCACTGGTGAAATTCCCCTACTCTTGGCCAGTAGGGGGACCGCTGGTCAGTGAGTTTGTCATTTCGGGTTAGGACGGAGAAGGAGATGGATGTCTCGTTGGGTGCGGGACCAGCAGCTGTTACTCATTCTGATGTTCTAGAATCGGAGGTTTTCTTTGACGCTCCTAGCACGGATATGGAGTCTGAGTCTACTGCAATTACTTCTGGAAATAAGGTTGGCTTAAGTGCTTTACCACAGGATGACAAGGACGTTGCTCTCATTTCAACTTTACAAAATGTGCCTGCCTTTGATTTGCCTGCCTTGCAGCAGCAGCTGCGTGAAGAAGAAGTCCGTTTTCAGTTTCATCAAATGGAATTGAGAGCTGCAATTGCGGCTGCAGATCTACGCCCTGTGTGTGAGCAACCTGCTGGAAGGTTTGTGCAAAGCACTGCTTTAGCTGCTGATACAATAATTACCTCGCAGATTCCTCAGCATCAGACATCAGATGTTCTAGATGAGAAGCAATCAACGAGTCCAGACGCTGCTGCAAATGCTTGCTCCTTTGCTTCAGGTACTGGGCAGACGCCCTTAATTGTCTTTAAAGGGAATCTTTTTCAAGGTTCTGCTGGAACGTCAACAAGTCCTTTAATTTCAAGTACTGTTCGTCAGTGTAATACTGAGGTTTCCTCAGTTCAGCTGCAGGAGGGCCCAACGGACACAAATGAGTGGTCTGTAGATACGGCTTTGCAAGCTGCGGGGGGGGGGGGAGAAATCTTGAACTGGTGTGTGGGTCTCAGGCCCCTCTCCCATTTCCGTATCTCCTAGCAAGACTAAAAAAAATTTCAAGACTGTTCCCCTATAGTTTCTGATAAATCTAAAGATTGGGGATCTGTGATGGATACTGTTTCACCTTTACAGGTACCTGAAGGCTTAGAACTTACTCAGAACCTGGTTCTGCCTCTTTTTCAAGATGGTGCCGCGAGACAGTGTGGGCCTGTTCCTTTGGAGGAACCTGCTGAACAACCCTCTCCCGGACAATCTAAGCCTGCTAAAACATTTGCATCTTTGTTTAGAGCTCCTGTTTTTTCTGCAAAACGACACAATGCCATTAGGCTTCTTTACAAGGGGGGCTTAGATGTATTTCCTGACTGAAAACATGTAGCCAGGATTTGTTAATGGGTTCTATGTTTTTTTCTCCTACTGAAATATACGCATTAATACATGTTTCAGGAGAGCCTGTGTTTGATATAAGCTTTAAGCAGGGTAGTGGGCTACAAAAATTTTGGTCTCAATATCTGCTTTTAAAAACCTCTGCATTATGGGTTCCCTTTGAAGTTGTGCCTTTGACCAAACCTGCACTTCGCATGAATACAGTCCCTTTTCGTAATGAAGGGGTGCGTGTTACAGATCTTTTATTCTGGCTTAAACAGAGGTGTACAGTACAGGGTAATCCTGAGCCCATTTTTGATGAAGATCATATTTGGAACGGGGGTTGGAAAGTACAGGTTGTTTTGAACACATCTAATTCTGGTTTAATTCATTTGCCAAACAGTTTTTTCCTGGGTAGGGATAGAGGGGTTTTATTTTACACCGGTCAGCCCAAGGCCTGTTATCGTTGTGGAACCACGGGTCACCTTAGTAGCATGTGTGACCGCCTTAAATGTACTACTTGCAATGAATTTGGTCATAGTGCTGCTACATGTCAGAATGATCAAGTGTGTAATTTATGTGAAGAAAAAGGTTATACCTATCACTCTTGTCCCTCAGCTGCTCATACCCATGGTGAACAAGCTGACTGGGATGCACAACAAGTATCTATTGCCTTAGCTCAATGGGCTCAGACTCAGCGTTTTGTCCCTAAGCCTGGTGATAGGCCTCTGAACCCACCTGAAACTATTTCTACTATTGTTGAGGGTTCTACGCAACCTTCTGATATGCCCCCTCCAGGGTACAGTGCTATAAAGGCTACTCCCATGGTTACTCAGCTGGCGGTTTCTGTTCCTGTAATGGTTGAACCTATTGTTGCTGAGGTTGAGTTACCTCCCCCGTGCCTCCCACGGTGGTTTCCCAACTCCCTTACCACCTCTACCTAAGACTTCTAGATGAAGGCAGCACTGGGTACAACCAGCAGCTAAAATGCCTAAGACATCTGATATTTCTGTTAAAAATAGATTTGCTGCCTTGCCCATTGAAGGGGAACTCTCAGGGAATGACTCTGAAGGGTCCTCTGTTATTTCAACTGTTTTGGATTTAGGATCTGAATTAGAAGATCCCCCTTCTGATGTGGTCCCTCCTCTCTCTGGGAAGCGCACTGGGAAAACTAAACATATTCAGACTACCAGAGCCTCCTCTAAAAAGCCTCCTTGAAATTGAATTCTGCCCAAGGTTGTTTTTCCCCCTTCTTATAAGAATATGACGCCTTCTTTATCTATTTAGTCTATTAATGTGAATAGTATTAAGAGTATTCGGAAAAAACAGGCTCTATTTTCCTGTCTCAGATCTTTCTCTGATGGTATTTTTTTCTTACAGGATACCAGGTTACATGTCATTTCTGAATTAAAGCATGCCATGAAGTTCTGGAATTCAGGTCCTTCTTTTTGGTCCCTGGGGGAAGAAACCTGCTCTGGGTTAGCTATCCTGTTTCATAATTTAGATGTGCATCTGGTTAAATTAATCGACCTTATTCCTGGTTGTGCCTTAATCTTAGATGTCAGGATATCTAATATACTGTTCCGTTTTATCAATATATATGCGGGTCTCGAACTACTAAAGGTCCTGACCCCCTTTCTCCACCTTCCTATAATGCTGGGTGGAGATTGGAACTTAGCATTCAATCCAGAATTAGATAGAGAGGGTGTGTGCGGTAGGGGTCTTTCCCCGGCTCAGAGAGCCATCAGGAACCTATCGGACAACCTGGGCCTGTGTGACCCATGGAGGGTATTAAGCCCTTCCAAAAAGGAGTACACGTTCCTCTCGGAGGTCCATAAAACTGGGTCACGTATTGACTACTTCTTGATGAGCCAATGCATGCTTCCCGGACTGATAGATAGTAAGATAGTTCCGGGGGTCATCTCGGACCATTCCATGGTCAGTTGTACCCTTAATTTTGCCCCTAACATCCCCAAGAAAACTATCTGGAAACTGAACAATCAACTTCTCCACGCTGCTGAGATCAAAGATAGTATATCTCAGAGAATCGCACAATATGAGAAAGAGAATTGCAACTCGGTGGGAAGGGGCTACATAGAATGGAGTGCTTTGAAATGTGTGTTAAGGGGGGAACTTATTAAGTTTGCGGCAGAGAGAAAGAAAAAGAGAGAGAGCAGGGCCAGACAGTTGCTAACCCAGATTAGAGAAATAGAATGTAACCTATCTAAGAGCACACTGGCGGGAACTAGGGAAAACTTAGTCAGACTCCGGCATCAATACGATGAGATTCTGAGAGAAAAAGCAGAATATGCTATAAATAAAACAAAAGCTTTATATTTAGATCAAGGGGAGAAAGCAGGTCACCTTCTCACTATGCGACTCAAAGTGACAGAAACCTCCAGAATTATTCAAAGTATATCGTCCCTCAAAGATGGGTCCATTAAAACCACCCCCCCATGAGAGAGTTAAGGAATTTGAGGAGTATTACAGAGACTTATATAGCCCTATGCCCAATAAGCCAAGTAGTGAAGAGGTAAGGGCTTACCTTACCGCCTGCAAATTGCCCCAGATACCAGAAGGCCAGAAGGAGATGCTCTCTTCCCCTATTTCAGATTCGGAAATCCTAAGTGCAATCCAGACGCTCCCATAAGATAAAGCCCCAGGACCGGACGGTTTTACCCCAAACTTCTACAAATGCTTTATGAACCAGCTATGTCCAGGGTTAAATAGACTATTCCAAAGTATCCTCACTTCGGGAGATGTCGACAACTACCTCTTTGAGTCCCTGATAGTCCTCATTCCCAAAGAAGGGAAAGAGCAAGATAAGGTCCCAAACTATAGGCCCATAGCATTAATTAATTATGGTGTTAAAATCCTAGCGAAAATATTAGCAAGTCGATTGGCCAAGGTCCTTCCTAGGTTAATCCATCAGGACCAGGTGGGGTTTATGAATGGTAGAATGGCGTCAGACCACTTCCGTAAATTAGCCCACATCTTCTCAACATCCAAGGATGGTAAAATCCCATGTGGGTTGTTATTTGTTGATGCCGAGAAGGCATTTGACTGAGTGGACTGGAGTTTTTTGTATCTGGCCATGGAGAAATTTGGCTTTCCATCCCTTTTCATCAATAAGGTTTTTGCCCTGTATAGGTCCCCGTCAACAAAAATTTATTGTAATGGGGTATTTTCAGCAAGCTTTCCGCTGTTGTCGGGTACCAAACAGGGTTGTCCTTTGTCCCCCCTTTTGTTTAATTTATATTTAGAGCCCCTTCTGTGTACAATTAGGATGGATCCCAGGATTACGGGGATGAAAATTGGATCCCAGGAGTTCAAGATCTCGGCGTTTGTGGATGACATTTTACTGCATCTTAGCCACCCCCGTACCTCGGTGCTGGCGGTACTTGAAGCTATTGCAAACTATGGTAAGTTATCCAACTATAAAATTAATGTAAGGAAAACTCAGATGTTCCCCCTTAATATGAAAGTTTACAAATCGGACATTCTGGAATTGGGTATACAGTGGACCCCATTCACTCTGAAGTATCTGGTTATTGTGTTGGCAAGGTCGGAGGCCAAAATAATGAGACTTAATTTGGACGCCCTTAAGGTTACCATAAAACAGGATTTGGACAGATGGGGTAGGCTTCCGCTCTCTCTCTGGGGAAGGATTAACATAATAAAGATGAACGTCCTTCCGAGGAGTTTTTATCCCCTGAACATGCTCAATGTTTGGTTGCCGTTAAAATGGCACAAAGTGTTACATTCAATTATCACAGAATTTATTTGGAGAGGTAAATCTCCCCGTAGAGCCTATCACAAACTTGCTGCCCCCAGAGAGAAAGCTGGACTAAGGTTACCGCATTTTGGGTTATATTACTGGGCAAGTAGTCTCTGTAAATATCTATGGTGGCTTCGGCCCCCTAGGGAACTGGAATTATTTCCATATGTACCTCCCTGGGTTAATTTGGAAATGGACTTGATAAGAGGGGTGGGCATGGACCTGAAAGCTCTTCTCCACTCCCCCACAAGAACTCTCCCCACTAGGTTAGCAGCCTCTCCAATAAAAGATTCCTTACGCACGCATGTTCAGTTATGTGCCTCAATTCGTTATACTCCGTACGCAGATAGACACCAGCCAATATGCCATAACCCCAACCTGAGGATAGGGGGGAAAATGATCCACGAATCCTGGCTTCCCTTTTTGAGAGGGTTAACAATCAGGATATTATGCAAGGGATAGGTGCTTTCAGTTATAGAAATACAAGCCAAGTATAACATAGGCCCTAATCAGATCTTCAGAGTTTATCAATTCAAACATCTCTTGAGAGCCTCAGGAATAAATTAAGTGAGAGGAGATGAGGGAGAATGGTTCGATTCCCTAGCCCACAGGGTTTGGGAACCAGTCTGAGTTTCAAGGTTTATAAGGACCTGTTAGAGACCCTAGTTTATGCAGGCGCCGACAGCAAGTCTAAGTACTGGTCAGATCGGTTTGGGGATCAGGGAGCTGGGATGTAATATGGCGACATATGTACCAGTACACCACCCAGGATAGATTACGTATCATGCAATACCATTTCCTAAATAATCTGTATTGGACCCCTTCCAAAGTGTATAAAATTGGACGTAGAATGGACCAGTTATGTTACAGGTGTCTTCAGGATAATGGAGAGTTACTTCACATTTTCTGGGACTGTCCATTGATAAAAGGGTTGTGGGACCAAATTAAACACAAGGCGGATCCTCTATTGGGTATTGAGCATTACTTTACCCCAGAAATTTGCCTGATGGGTGACTATACTGGTATCAATGTCAAAGTCCGAAGATATTATATGGCCCTAATTTCATCATCCATCAAGAAGATAGTGTTAAAGCACTGGCTAGATAATACAACACCTAATTACGCGGAATGGTTACAAGAATTACTTTCGAATTTAAATATGGAAAAATTTAGTGCAATGAGATGGAGCAGCCTCTCAAAGTTTGAGCGGATATGGAGCCCTTTTCTAGCAACCTACTTGCTTCAGACATAGTTGACAGCGACTGGGCTTGTTGTCCCTGGCATATACCCCGATGAGCGGATCTATCCCAATTTTTACAGGATTGAGGGGGGTGGTGGGGGAGGGAGGGCATAGTAATTAATAGAGGGGGTTAGCTTTTTTCAGAAAAAACAAAGTCTTATCCAGGTTCTGGCTTTACATTGCAAGTGGCAAAATTCTGTCACAGGTTTTCAGTTGTAAGATATTGTTTTCTTTATTGTGCCAGCAGTAATTCAATAAATTTTGAATTTCAAAAAAATAAATATATGCTGGTCAAACAAAGGTGGTACGTATTGAGCTTTTTCAAGCCATTTAGCCTTATTTGTATTCTGCTCACCATATTGTTCTAGGGGGTGATTTTAATTGTGGTCTTAATTTACGAGACAGAGGAAGGCAGACTGTAACGACAGAAGTATTTTGTGATATGACCTGCTTATCCACTATGATTCGGAATGCAAATTTGAGGGATGCCTATTTTGAAATGGTGGTTAAAGCAGATCCCACCTTTTTTAGATCTACTTCTGCTACAAGAATTGATAATTTTTTTGTCTCCCCTCTATTACAAATTGCAATGGCACAAACTCTTCTGGCGGAATTTTCTGATCATAAAATTATTTTTTTGTTGTTAGAAAATTCCTGTGCACCTTCCTTTGGGCCAGGTTATTGGAAATTAAATTCTCTGTAATTGGCCAAATCGATTGTTCAACATGACTTGACATATTTTATTCAAGCCAGGAAATCCATTTTTGATATGTATACAGACACTTGTAATTGTGGGAAGACACGGTGAGGGATTTGACTGCTTTTCTAAAATCCTATGGAAAGCTGATTCAAGATGAAGATTATAAGATTTATGTTAATAATAGGTTACACCTTCAAAAACTTTTATCTTTAGCTTCCACTGCGAAACACGATTTTTCTGTGCAAATCCAAACTATTAAGCAACAAATGGTTCAATTTCATTTATTACAGAAACAACATTTGCAATTCCAGCAATTATATTGTATGCAGAGAAAAAAGGGCTATGTTTGCCCATATGAGGGGTATACTGCTCGGAATTTAAACTGAACTATGGACGGTTTATTTGATGCACAGGGTAATTTTTGTAGAGACACTAGACAGATGCTCAATATTGTTTCATATTATACATCTCAAACTTTTATTTCACCTTCAATTAGTTCTGATACTTTACAATTTTTTCTTGACTCGGTCCCTATCGTCCAGCTTACAGATCAACTATTAAACCCTTTAATAGCTGACATTTTCCCTTCTGAAGTAAAAAGCTGTCATGGCTTTAAAGATTAATAAAGCCCCTGGTGGTGATGGCTTGACTAGTGAATTGTATAAATTCATTGGTCCACATATTTGGATGGAATTAGTGGCTTTATTTACGGCGATCCTTACTTCTGGTGCCCCCTCTTTATGCATGACTGGAGGTATTCTGATTCATCTTTTTAAACAAAAAGGTGATAAAAGGTACATAAATAATTGGAGACCGATTTCTTTACTTAACATGGATTTTAAGATCCTAGCTAAAATTCTTCACACTTGTCTCCTATTAGTTTCAACTCATATTTTATCCCCAGTTCAAACATGTTCTTTGCCTGGCAGAAATATTTCAGAACATCTAATTTTATTGCAGGAGCTCTTTGAGCATAGTTTTCGGTCTAGAGAAGATGGTTTGGTGCTCTCTCTGGATCAAAAACAAGCTTTTGATTCTGTTAGTCATACCTTCCTATGGGCAGTTTTACAAAGATATGGTTTGCCTTTGCAATTTGTAAAATGGGTTAAATGTCTCTATAATACAGCAATGGTTATTCCTGTAATTAGGGGCTGGAAGGGACCCATGTTACCTGTAAGGCGGGGGGTACGTCAGGGATGTCCTCTTAGCCCTTTGTTATATGCTTTTTGCATAGATCCCTTACTCAAACTCCTTAATAATTCAGCACTTTTTAAACCTATCACCATAGTTTCCACCCCTTTACCATTTAAAGTTTTAGCTTATGCTGATGATTTGTGTATCTTAGTAGAGGACAAAGTTTCAGTGTGCTCTTGACATTTGTTTCACCTATAATTCATATTCAGGTACTGGTTTAAATTTAGATAAATGTATGGGTTTGCAGCTTGGTTCTGTTGTTTCACCTAAATTAAAATTTCTGGTATTGATTTTCAGCTACTCACTTGACTATTTTGAGGGATTATTTTGGTCCAGAGGATATGTGTTTACTGAATTGGGATCCTTGCATTACTTGAGGAAAACTATTAGTTGCAAATTGGAATAGGTGGAAATTTAAAAAACGGAAACATGTATATTTGATTAAAACCTTTCTTATTCCAATATTCCTTTATATTAGTTATATTTTTCCTCCCCATAGTCAATTATTAGTTGTTATTTATAGTCTTTTTTTTCAAGCGGTATGGGGTAGCCGACTGAACCTGATAAAAGGAACATTTTATATTTACCAATTCAACAGGGGGGTTTAGGAATGGTAAACCCAATTTTATTATTATTTCTATTTTTCTTTATGCAAACTTCTGCCCCTTTTTAATTTTTTTTGATAAACCATGGGTACCTGTGTTTGAATTGAATTGTGGTCTATGGCTTCTGTAATGGGTTCGTGGGGAATTAAGGGTACTGCATAGATCCTTGAATATCCCATCTTATATTAGAGAAACTTTTATACATATTAAATGCTGGAAATTAACTAGTTATCTTTTATTATCAAAACAACGAAAAGGGCTTTATAATTGGGTTATACAGACTCAATTTATTGAAGTAGAAACTTTCCCCCGCTGTCCTTCTCCTTACAGAAAGGCAATCTTAAGTTTGTTAAATACACCCAGGATTCCGGATAAATTTCATAATTTTCACTGGCTGAGCTACCATGATAGGATTAATATTAAAGCGAATCAAAAACATAAACAATTGGCTAAACGTTTATGTGTTAGGCCAGGATGCATCCAACAGTTGGAAACTACAGACCACCTTTTTTTGACCTGTGCGTATATTATGCCCTTCTGGCTTTTTTTAGCTATTGTTTGGAAATTTTTTAGCTATTGTTTGGAAAGCTCCATGGTTTCATTCTATTACTATGAAGGCTTTAATGTGGGGTAAATATATGGGGTTGATGATTGGCACAATGAAACTCTGAATAGACTTCTGTTGGTTATTAAATGGCATATCTGGAATAGCAAATGTCTATTCTCTTTACAACAGAAATTTGTTTCTCATGACAAACTCCTTGATAAAATTACTAAGGATTTGAAATCACAATATGAGGAAGATTCTAGAATTTTACATTCCAAAACGTTGCGGGCTGTGTGGAGAAACATGGCTTGGATAATGGATTCGGATGTACCTGTTACTTGAATAAGGGGGCTGTGGGCTCGAAGATTTTGTTATGTATTTTTGTTATATGAAAACAAGAGGTCTCTTGTTTTATTATGTTAAGTTTTTCACTTATGTTTTTTCTCTTTTGTTTATGTACATATATGCCTTGGCTTTGTTTTTTTATTGTATCTCTTTTGTTTTTGTATCGATTCTTTATTGTCATTTTGTATGATTTCCTTTCTTTAATAAACTCCCCTACTCTTGCTTCCTGGGAGCAAATGGGACCCATTTTCCAGTGGGACCAAGATGGCGGCTCCCATGGATCCTGGTGGAGGTGAGATGGTACCTGGAGCTGAGGAGCTGGCCTCTTCTTCAGCCCCTTATGTCTGTGAGGCTTCTTCCATCTCAGAAAAGATGGATGTGGACTGTTGAGAGGTCTAAACCTCACCTTCAGATTCTTGATGATATTGGGAATGCAAGTAATCACAGACAAGTTGCATTTTAGTAATAAACAAGTTTATTACTATAAAAGGGATAAATCACAGTTGCCCTAAGCAGTTCTCACCAATACGAACTGGGAGCCAGTGCTAAGCGTTCCCTACACCTTGAGGTTTCTCTGTAGTCTCTTGGGATCTCTTGGGTCTCCGAGGTGTAGAGCCTGTGCATTACATTATATACCTGTGATAATTACTATAGTTACTAAAAGATAGAAACATTTCTAGTTACAGAGATGAGCCCTATTGGCTAAATTAGAGGTGGCTCCACGGTCCAAGATAACATTATATAAATTCTGTAAAGGTCATCAGTTTTAGAACAAAGAAGTTCTTATACAGAGTCTTACATAACCAAGTGTAGTGGTGCACATTACCAAAGGATGGCAATGTTGCCTTACATATTATCATTACTTCAAGGACAGGTGTCTTGGCATCTGACAAGTAAGAAATAGACAGAAAAATACATGGTATAATATGTGTGCATTAGCAAGAAAAGAGATTACAACAATATGCATTCATATCCTGACATCTACTCTTATACGGTAGATGCCCTTAGCCCTAAGTATTAGTATAACCTATACCTAAGCATTAGCTGTCTATGGTGTACCTCTGAGGGTATCAATTAGGGTGCAGGAACCTCATGTAGCAATTCCCCCCCTTGTTGTCTCTAAGGGCAACACAGGCAAATCCAGGGAAAGGACAGGAGCAGTGGTCATTTACAATCCCGATGCAGGAGCCTTGTAAAGGAACTCAAGCTGCTCATGGTGTTGATGTAGTGTACATCATAGGCAGCAAAGCATAATAATCAAAGTGAATATCAAAAATGCTTGTATAATAACAAAACCTTTGAAAGTAATCTCTAACCAAGTGTTAGTTAACGCATTATTCATATCTCCATCGTTAATCAAGTCAAGAACAGCTTCATTGGCTTTGGTAATATTATTGCTGATGTGGATGAGGTGTGTGTCCTTCCTGTCTAAAAGTGATTTCAATGTAAGTGTAAGTGGGTCTATGTGTACGTTAAAGTATGGTAAGTATTCTGACAGTGTGAATAGAAAATCTTAGTTACCATCAATAATGTCTGCATCCATAAGGGGAACGAGGGTTATAACAGTATGTCCAATAACAGTCTTCTGGTGGGGAACAAAACAAAAGTTGGGGTAATCAATAGTACAAGTAACAGAACCTTATGTATAAGTCGTGTGATTTGTGAAGATGCAATACTCACCATCAGAGTTATCCTATGAGCACACAGTAGGCAGTCTCCACTTTTGCAACTGGACAGGGCACGTGTAGGTCATCTTCAAAATCCATGTTGACAGGCGATGAGCCTCCTCATGATAGGACTGATAAAGCTGATCAGGAGACAAAGTTGAGTCGAAAGAGTTGGTGCCATTCTCAGTGATGTCATCATCCATAGTGAAAGTCCAATCAATGCTGTCTGGAGAGTAGCCACAAACAGGGCGCATAACATCAAACACATCACATCAGCACAGGTAGATGTATTGCTTTTTTGCACAGCAGTCCGTATGCGGCGCCACCCAGGCATCCAAGAAGGAATGGTAGACCAGTAAAGGTGGTAGATCCAGGCGTTCTCTGTAGATGTCTTCATCTAAATGCCCAATTGAGTGCTCCAGTGCAAGCTTGTTGAACAAAGCTGTAGTGGGATCAAAACGTGGCAAGGAGACAGTGAAAGAGATGAACATGGTATCTGTTATGGAACATTTTTTAGTAGTGAAACAAGGACCAGTATTAGGGTGTCTGGTCACAAACCCCAAATTCCTAGCTGTGGAGAGAGGAATAGACAAAGTTTGTTGCATACACATGGAAACACAACTAGAAGTTTTGCATCTTGGACAATACCATTTGGAAATGCGTCTATCATGTATGATATCAGGAATTCTTCCAGATTCTAAATCAAGGAAGAGGTTGTTGATGGTAGTGAGAATGTATGAGCCATAAGCAGGGCAGAGTATTTCCCTAGCAATGTATTGCTTATAAGCTTCTCTATTGTTCTGTTGTAAAGTGCATTAATCTTATCTTTTGAATCAGTGAATGCTTTAGCAATGTCGTGCATGTTGTATACAGTGTATCTTTCTTCCTGACTAAAGCCATCCACACCATGCAATAAGGAGGAGTGAAAACATTTATGTGTTAACCAACCGGTGCTTCAAATTTTGCAGAATGACTTTTGATACTTGGCAATGTCTGCTTTATTCCAGATAGACATGGCAGTACCAAAAGACCTGTGACAGTGCCTGTAGCACCTGTAATATCAGAACTGTCAACTTCACATTTATTCGTTTATGATTCAAACTACCAGGAGGGTTTTCCTCCTAAAATTACCTCTATGTTCAGTAGAATAGACCCCAGTAAAGGGATCCTAAGTACGAATCTGAAATGCAGCTAGACTATCAAGTAATAATGTACTATAAAATGCAGATGTATTAGTATTGTGACACATATCAAACTCTTTCACAGTCCAGTAAGTAAGATTAAACAAAACAGGTATATGCATAAACTGTAAGTTATTAAAGAACCTGGGAGGGCAGTGGCTGTGAGACCACTACGGGGACCAGGGTTATGCTTTGGACATTCCAAAAGCTGTTTATCAGTGGGCGGTAACACAGAGAGATACATGGCAGCAGAGGCCATGTGGTGTACAACACAAAATCTGCAAGCAGAATCTTTGAATAGAGAATTACAGTAAGAAGGATCAATTAAGGCAGTAACGTTGTACAAACCAGAGTGTCTTAATGCAGTTTGTAACAAGGACAGTGAACCATTCAGGGATAATTTTGCATTGGGCCAACCCTGAAAAGTTCCTTTGGAGAGTTTGGCCACAGGGAAGATTTGTCCTTGTGATGTGGTTTGTCACTCAATTTGAAGGGTAGATTTGTCAGGAGCAATGACCGAGGCAGTGAGGTAAGCATTGGAACCTTCCTGGACAGTGATCATGGTATCTGGTATTTTGATGGAAACTCCCTCTGTAGGAGGTGCTGGAGGATCCAGTTGTCAGAGGAGGTCCAGTACCGTACCTTGAATGCAGGGGATCACTCTTGAAAGGAGGAAATATAGGAACAAGATAGCCATCTTGTCAGTGTATCTGAAAAGGAAGATCAAAGATTAGTGTATTAGTACAATTCCACCCAATGGGGTTAGGAAAAGTAATTTAAGCTCCTTTGTACAGTTTCAACTGGTTTTCATGCAACCATTTGTCAGTCATTTTGTTGTTGTGTAGGAGTCTAACTTGATAGACTGCCGGACTGAAAACTTGTTGGACAATGGAGATGGGCCTTCCATTTGTTAGAGAAGGAGTAGGTGGGATGGGCAAATCAGAGTACCATTACCTGATCTCCAACCTGCCAGTCCACTTCTTATGCGTGTTTGTCAAATTGTATTTTGGATTGTTGCTGGGCTTTGCCCATGCAGTTTGCAACACACAAGTGTGTGTGTATGAGGTCTTTCTGAGTTTTCCACATACTGGTCCACAGACATAGCGGTTTGTGGTGGGGTCATACAGGTCAAACAGTAAGAAATTCAGGTAATCATCTGTCTACCAGTCATCACCTCAAGGTGTCCAACTGGAGTAGTGGCGGTGTGCCCTGATTGCCATAAGGAGTAAAGCGACAGAGACCCAGTTTTGGGATTATCCTCAATAAATTTGGAAAACATTTGCTTAATCTGCCTGTTAGCTCTTTCTACTTGACCTGAGGATTGAGGATGATAAGGTAAGTCAGGAACTTTTGTTGAACTCCAAGGGTTCAAGGGACTCTTCATCAACTCACCTGTAAAATTGGTTCCTTGTCGGAATCTACCTTAAGTGAAGCCCACCTGGAGAAAATCAGTCCCAGGATTTTGGCAGTTGTTTTTGCTGTGCATGTCTTAGTGGAGAAAGCCTCACCCACTTAGAAGAATAGATCGGCAACACAAACATACTTATTAGTTTCTTCTGGTATTGGTCAGAGGGTCAATAAAATCAATTTGGATGGCAATAGAGGCCAGAATGTCTTTGTGGTAAAGTTTGGCATTTCGTTTTATGTAGGTATGGGATTGTTTATTGCACAAACAAGGCAATTGTCTATGTATTATTTAACATCTTTGGTGATATCAGGCCACCAGCAGTGGTCTTGATCGTTGAGAGTGTTTTCTGTTCCCTGGTGTCCACCAGTAGGAGTATAGTGTACTTGATGCAAAAATTCAGATCTCAGGTGTCTGGGGACTACCCACAACTTGGTGATAGTGTCATCTGGTTGAAACCAAATGAGCTTGTCATCTGGGGACAAGTGCAACTTACCTTCATGCCTTCGGTATGGGTTATGTGTAGGTAGTCTTTCTTCAGTACCTTTGTCAAAGAATCTGAACACCTCTCTATGATTCGTGTCCAGATGTTGGAGCTGCTGAGAGGAGGGGTCCAAGGAGAAAGACTCAGATTTCTTCTTGGGGCTGCAACATGCACAGCTGCATTAGCTTCTGGATGGTCCATCATCAAACATCCCCCCTCGGACCTTCGCCCATGAGAATTGTCTGCAGTGTCATTGAAAGCATGATGGGGGTCATGAAGGAGTGGGCCTTACCCTTATGAACATAAAGTTTGTGTGTGGTTTCTGTGCCAATGCATGTATGTATATACCAATTCTTTGTATTTCACTGGGCCTGCCGTCAGAAGACAGGAAGGAGTTCTTCTGCCAAAGGAAGAAGAAATTCTGTGAGGGGCAACAAACCCAGTTGAGTCTGTGAAAATGATAGTATCCTGAGTTCCATAATGGATGAACTCAAGGCACAGGCCGCTGCCATCTCACATATTGTGATGAAGCTACACTACAACATTTTAGATATTTTAACAGTGTTTCCATAAAGGGTAGATTACTAAAATTCCTATCCCTGCAATCTGTTCTCCCCTGATAGTAGATGCTGAACCATCAGTAAAAATACGACACAAAGGGGTACTCTCGCGTACTTGTGGCGTGGCAGGGAGGAAAGGACCTGGATCTGGAAGATCAGGTGACTGTAGTGTACAGTCATGGGGCTCCCCTGAAAAAGGAGACCATGAGCTAGCAGTGAGGGAACCTTGTTCGGGTGGACCTGGATATCTCTGTCCTGGAGGAGAAGTGACCAATGTGCCAGCCTAGTGTTAGAGACTGACCCATTCTTCACTCTATCTGAGAGCAGAAAGGTAGTTGGCATGTGGTTAGTTTTGATGATCAATGGTGAATACCCAATTATATACAAGAAGTGCTTGACAGCCCAGTAGGTGGCCAGAAGGTTCCTTTCACAAAGACCATACTTCTGTTCCACTGGGGTCAAGAGCTGTGATGCATATGCAATGGGTCTCAGGGTGCCATGCACCTTCTGGGCCAGCACTGCTGACATAGCAATATCAGAGGTAGCACACTCAGATGGAATGAGATAGTGCAGGATTAGGGTTGACCAGTGCTGGGCAGAGGTCAAAGCCTGCTTCAGTGATGGCACAACCTGGTGTGAATAGGACCCCAAGTCCATGGTACATCCTTACGAGCAATTCATACAGAGGATCGGCTTTCATGAGCAAATCACAAATGAAATCCCTCGAGTAGTTAACCGCACCTAGAAACCTTCAAAGAGTTGCCACACTGGTGAAGCAATGCAAGTCTTGTAATCCCTGTACCTTCACTCCAGGTAGGGCTGTGACCTTGGTCAGTTATTTTAAACCCAGAAAAATACTTCCTTCTGACACAATTGTGCTTTTACAGGGTTACACTTCAGGCCTGCTCTCTGGATGAGAGTCAGTGGTTCGTCCAAGAGATCAAATGCTGTTCCTGCATGGCCATGGCCAGCAAAGGTCATCCACATATTGTAAGAGACATTGGGGGTAGAGAAAACTCTGGAGGTGTCCATCATGTGGAGATAGAAGAGGGAGGGCTGTTATGGAATCCTTGTGGCAAGCAGGCACACCTTATTGTTGTCCTTCAAAGGTGAAAGCAAACTTATATTGACTCTTGAGGGCCAATGGCAATGACAGAAACCATTGAAATATCAGGGCACTGAACCATTTCTGATTGGGTGGTAGAAAATCCGAACACATCTGGTGCCGATGCAACAGTTGAGAGGAACTTCAGGGAGTGACCTGATTCAGTTTTCTGTAGTCAATAGTAAAGTCTCTAGAGGCACCTGTGGGTTTCTTCATGGGCCAGACTGGGGAGTTGGCAGTAGAAACACAAGTTCTGATTACTCCTTGTTTAAGGGTGACTTGATCATTTCTCGAGAAGGAAGGCAAGGCCTCAGTTGGAAAGAATTGTGCCTTTGCCTTTCATTATGACGAGCTGGGCACCTCAATGACAGTGTCCATTCTACCACAGTCATGATTCATTAACTGCAAATACCTCCAAATGTCATTACAGAATAGGTAGAGTTTCGGAAAAGTCGCATGATTCTGAACAAATCTATGACGTCATACTTTTGTCATTGACAGATATCATTGCACAACATGTGAGTCGGGAATCAGGATGGTATGGTATTGACCGAATCTGTATCAACAGCATGTTAGCTAGATCCACCACACAGCCATGTGGTGCAAGGATCGATTCCTAAGATACTAGGATGATCATGCAGTACCAAATAGTTGGAAAGCAGATGGGGTCTTCGAGATGGCCTAGCTCTGGTGAGGTAGAGACGGTATGCAGGCAACTCATACCATCTACTCCTGACATATTGGTCTTCCATCTGGTAGACCAAGGGGCGTGTCAAGGTGTTCGTCATGTAACACGAATACGGCACCTGTATCTAATAAGACTACTAGTTGGCAGCCCTCGACCTCGTATGGAGCCTTCCGTTTGTATCCAAGACAGCTTGTTTACATACGGACTCGGGCCTGTAATTATCAATCCGATTGCGGAAGCATGCAGAGGTTCGGCCTGACTTGCATGAATAACTTCACAGTGCTGTACTGATGCAACATAGGGAGGAGCATCTACCAGGTTCAGGCTTGTATGGGCCTGTGGGCTTGTACTCCCAGCATCTCTGTGGCCGGTTGTGGCCTGGACCGCCGATTGCACTGCCACAAGGGTTTGTGCAGGTACAGCATCCACTACAGAGCGTACTTGTCCCAGGAGCTCTTGAAATTTTCGATTTTCCTCAGCTATTTCCCTATATGAAGGACTCGTTCTCTGTGATGGTTTCCCTCTGCCCTTATGCCTCCTGTTCTTAGGCCAATTCCGGTTCCCACCCAACTGTTGTTGTTGTTGTTGTGCCTGTTGGGGGTTTTGTTGGTTACCAGCTGGAGGGGCTGATGGATGTTTGGTCTGCTGGTGTTGGGCTTGCCCTTCCACTGTATAATGTGTTGTGGTACCGGGGACGGGTTCCATGGCAGCTACTTTCTTGGAACCAGAACCCAAATCACAGATGTACAGTTGATATACCCTCTCAGTTTTCCGAAGAATATCAGCAAACCTATCCGTATTTGGGTAAGTGGTTGGCTCTACCTTTTCCCTTACTGCTGGGATCATGTTCCTAAAGAACAAGGTCTTATATTCAATAAGATCTACATCCGCAGCTTCTTGTGACAGGTGTTTTCCTGCTCGGTAGGCCATCCAAAGTCTCTGGTGATAGGTCACTGGGCTTTCTTTTGCGTTTTGCTTTATGGGGGTATGCCACCATCACTCCTACGACACCTGGGCTGTGAGCAGAAATGATCTCAGCTGCAACCTCGTCAAAGGTAGCGTTCCTATCTTGGCGAACTGCTTTGGGGAGTTTGGCCCACAAACCAGGATCGACGGTCTGGCATAGTATTTTGACCTGATATTCTGCAGCGAGGCTGAGCATCTCACATTTAGAATGTACCTTTTCCAAGTGACAGCTGAGGTTGTCAGGCAGGCTCATCACGAACCAATACTGTCAGCGATTTGCTGAACAGAGTAGGCCATTTGTAGGGATTAGTAGGTGGTCAATCAGGCAAAGTAGTGAGTCTTGGCACCATCCAAGGCTGTGCGAGCTGCAGCTTGGCTGCTGTTCGGTCTTTACCTTCTGAGTGCCAGCTTCTTGAAAATCTGTTAGATCTGACTTTTAGCCAGCTTTCACTACTCCTTTCAGGAAGAACATTGCCTAATCTCTGTCAAGTCATGGTTTCTATCTCTTGCCTGTCTTCCACACTAATAGCGGCTACTGAGGCACCATTGGGACCAAGCAGGGCGCCTCCCCCTATCATAGGCGCCGCCATGTTGTATTTCCCATGATAAGCGTCTGGCGTCATCGGCGTGTGACCTGGGGGGTGGGGTGAGGGACCTGCCATGTTGTGGATGGCTGGGTGGAGATTCTGGGCCACCGTGAGGCGTGACTGGGCATTGTACTGTGAGCGTCATCATCAGATAACTCCCCTTCTGATGGCGAGTGAAAGGCAGAGAAACCACTCCATTGCCTAACATGGCCAGCCAGAACCTCTCACTGATGGCGCAGTGTTGCCATTAGCTCTACATTCATCATGATTCACACTTGCAACATCCATATCAACCTGATCCTGCTTCTGCTTTTGCAAAACACACTACGAATGCTCAAGTCGCGATTGTCCTATAGGCTATTTCAAATCATTACATACCTGGTTGATCATCCTGACTCACCCATTTCATCACTCAACTGTGCGTGCATGGCCTCAACAAATCATTCATTTGTGCAACCTGACTCTTATCCTGTCTCAAACTTTCCTCCTGCTTCAAAGTATACATTTCTTGTTCTACCAGCCTGTGCTGAATGATGCAATAGTGAATCCTTTTCATTTCATGAAGTTAGGCTCAGACTCCAAGTCTCTGCTGCATTCTAATACATTCTGTTTCCTGTAACCCATCTCTTGGCAGAGATGCGATCTACAGATCAAGGGTTCAAAACCTTGCTTTGGAGGCTTCCAAAGCAGCGTAGAGAGCTGCGACCATCAACCCTTTAGCGTGACGCTTATTGGTTGACTGTCGCTTCTTTGCATACTGGGTTGAAATCCCCAGTACAGGGTTGTCGGATTGACTTGCGTTCCACGCGAAGTCAGCCCATCCTCCATGGGAGTTAAGGAAGTTAGAGACATCAAGTCTCAAGTTCTGCGCCAGATATCTGATACTGTGGCCATTGTGTAGGAGGGAACAAAAATTCAAACTGTGAAAAAGACAGCGTTAACAATATTATCGATCCACAATACGAGTACTTTAAACATAGCCGGGCTACTGTATAAGTTGCAGGCTTGCAATTCAAAGCTGCTATGGAGTGGGTCGAGACGGCATCGAACACACCCAAAAAGTCAGCCAGACTTTGCAAGTGACTACAAACTGGCAAAAAAAACGGGAGAGGTGATACGGGAATGTACACTTACAGTCCCCATGGGGAAGGGAAAAATTTTCAGCAACAAGTGAAAACTTACTAACACCAAATATCACCTGCACATGGTTGCCAATTTGTTGAGAGGTCTAAACCTCACCTTCAGATTCTTGACGATATTAGGGATGCAAGTAATCACAGACAAGTTGCATTTGAGTAATAAACAAGTTTATTACTATAAAGGATAAATCACAGTTGCCCTAAGCAGTTCTTACTAACAGAACCGAGGCCAGTGCTAAGCGTTCCCTACACCTCGAGGTTTCTCTCAGTAGTCTCTTGGGATCTCCGGGTCTCCAAGGTGTAGAACCTGCAGTACATTATATACCTGTGATAATTAATATGGTTACTAAAAGATAGAAACATTTCTAGTTACAGAGATGAGCCCTAATGGCAAGTAGGAGGTGGCTCCATGGTCCAAGATAACATTTATATAATTTTGAAAGTCATCAGTTTTAGAACAAAAGAAGTTCTTACAGAGTCTTACATAACCTAGTGTAGTGGTGCACATTACCAAGAATGGGCAATGTTGCCTTACATAGTATCATTACTTCAAGGACAGGTGTCTTGGCATCTGACAAGTAAGAAATAGATAGAAAATACATGGTATAATATGTGTGCATTAGCAAGCAAAGTGGATTACAACAATATGCATTCATATCCTGACATCTACTCTTATACGGTAGATGCCCTTAGCCCTAAGTATTAGTATAACCTATACCTAAGCATTAGCTGTCTAAGGTGTACCTCTGAGGGTATCAATTAGGGTGCAGGGACCTCGTGTAACAGGACTTTGCTTCTGAGAATTTGGATACTACCATGTCTATGCCTGGAAATGTTAACCTTATGGCTCCTTCTGAGCATTACTGCTTGTTTCTCCAGCTTGTGTGGCTTCCTCTGAGCACCAGATATTTCAGCCAGACTTGCTTGCTAAGTCACCGAGACTTTGCAGGCTGTCAAAAATTCGATCGCGAAAGTCTTGTATTTGTAGGCTTTCGTTGAAGAAAAAGAAAGCTGTGAGCATCAAACAAAAATTTCAGATTTAAAATCAGGAGCATTACTCTACTGGAGCTATGATTTCTTCTGCCTCTGTAAGTTTTTCTAAGATTTGCATGAAGGAGTGTGGCGCTGGGTCTGCTGCAAACTCAGATCTGATGATTGGTGAGTTACCAGCCTCCATAGACCTGGAAGGTCCCGTATGATTTCTCAGTGAACTACTAGTGAGGCTGTAGTTGTTTCTCCTGCTTAAGATCTCTCTTTATTGGAACAAAATGGAGTGGAAACTGGGGTAGACACTGGTTTTAAATGTGATCCTCCTTGAAATCTGTCTGATTCTATGACTGATAAACACTGTTGTCCCTATTCCTCAGAGTATTGATTTATCTGGGGAGGGCTCTAATTTTAATGACAACTTGTTGATTATGGGTCCTACCATTGCAGAAGCCTTACAGGCAGCTGGGTGGGTTAGATCTGGCCCAAATCAGCCTTGGGTGTCTCCACAATGGTCAGAGTCTGTCCTTTCTGACTCTATGGAACTTCCCTCATCTTTAGAACTGTCTAACTCTCCAGCTCTTTTTGCTAAATAACAAGATTCTGTGATGGTCTCTCCTTTACTTGATGTTTCAGAAGAAATGCATGTCCCTGAAGCTCCCGTTGCTCAGAATCCAGTGTTGAATGTCCCTGGACCTTGCCCTGACCATCCTGTCCCCTCTCCATGTCCTTCTATGAGTACTGCAGGAGCTAATCCTGACCCCAGTCGAAATTCATCCCACAGAACATATGCAGGACTATTTCATGCTCCCCCTGAACCTGCCAAAAGATGTAATGCAGTACAATTAAAATATAAAGGAGGCCTGTAATTGCACCTGATAGAGTATATGTGGGCCATACGCTTTTGAAAGACAGCATGGGTTTTTCTGCCCAGGACATGTATGCTTTAATTCATACTTCGGGTGATCCAAATTTTTGATGTCAGCTTTAAGACTGCTGAGAGTTTGAAGCTCTTCTGGGAACGTTATCAAGGTGTTCACAACAACCCTGAATGGAAGGTCTTTGCTGCTATTCCTTTGACCAAGCCTGCTTACAGAACAGTGACAGTTTTGTTTAAAAATGAAGGAGTGGCGATATCAGATATTTTATTTTGGTTGAAACAAAATGTTCTGTGGTGAGTCATCCAGACCCATAATATTGACTCTGAGGATATTTGGACTAGGTGAGGTGGAGGTTCGGTCAAACTTCCTCAAGTCTGAGGTATTATACAACACCTCCCTAGTTGCTTCCACCTAGGGAGGGACCGAGGTATCATTTTTTATGCAGGGCAGCCTCGTTCTTGTTTCAGGTGTGGGGCTTATACTCATCTGAGCTCTGCCTGTGATAAAATGAAGTGATAAAATGAAGTGTTCTGTTTGTGGAGGGATTGGACATGTTGCATTCTCTTGCCAAACTCCTGTAATTTGTAATCTTTGTGAAGACATCACCCACACTTTTAGATACTGTCCCTGGGCTTCACATAATTTGGAGAGAGATGACTCTACAGGAAATTTAGAAGTGGAACCACAAAGGCTTGTAGGAGAAGACTACCCTATAGACATATCCCACTACTGACCCCCCTTACCCTCTGCAAATGCTACTACTGTTGATTCTTCCCCTACAGGGCACATACCCTCACCTCCTACTATCCCAGTCAAACCAACAGTGCAGCAGGTAGTTTTCTCAGGTGCCACAGCACCGGAGGTGGATGTAGACCCATTTTTTCCTATTTCTCCTGAGAATGTGGAGTCCCACATTTGCTGTGTTGAAGTTCCAGGGTGTTCTAGGCAAGATCCCACTATGCCACCTCCCACTGCATGGATTGGAATTTCAAAAAATAGGCGAATGACCGTAGCATATCCAAAAACTAAGCAAAAGATGCACCTGAGAGCGTGAGTGAGGCTGCCTCAATGTCTAATAGATTTCTCCCTCTTGCAAAAAAGAAAGGAAATAGTGGGATGAGGAGGATGAAGATTCAGACTCCTCTTCACTAATTTCTTCACAGAGAGAACATGTGACTGATTCAGAATTTCCCTCTGTAGATACCAAAGGGGGAGATAAGAAGAAGAAATAGTCCAAAAGAATAGGGTCTAAAAATTCGAAAACTCTGGTTTCCATTGTGTTGGATGTATCTAACACCTGAACATGGAGTGCCGCCTTTCCTTGGGATCTTTGAACGTAAATAGTATAAAGAACCATAAAAGAAGACTTACCACATTTTCTATCATTTCCAGTCATCACCTTGATATTTGTTTACTACAAGACACCCAGCTATATACCACTAGAGAGACTTTCTGGGCATTAAATGACTGGTTCAGGGGTACTTCTGTTTGGTCTTTGGGGGAAGAACCATGCTCAGGTCTAGGGTGTTAGATCCTGTATCCTAACCTTCATGTCTCGCGTATTACTGACTTGGTTCCAGGGCAGGCGTGCATTCTTGATGCCCGCTTGGGGGCACAAGAATTACGTATTATAAATATATATATAACTTTCAGACAACATTTCAGCAGGCTACATTACTACAGAAAGTTCTACCTTTTTTGTATTCCACAAGATCTGTTTTTTTGGGAGGTGATTTTAACTGTATTTTATCTTTATCTGACAAAACAGGTAAAACACAAAAATTATATTCTGACTTGAATTTTTTGCACAAAATGCATACACAGGCCAAGCTTAAGGATTGTGCTGCTGGATTTTTACTAGATTACAGAGCATACCTCTAGGGGTCATTTGTCAATGCAAATTGACTTCTAGTTTACCTGCCATTAGGTCCCCTGTGCTAACTTTTCCAGTTTCCCCAGTTGAGACCTCAGAATACTAGATTGATTGCAGTGTTTGGCTAGGCCCAAGTAAATAAACCTAGCTAAATCCAGTTTGGAGATTAAATTCTATCTTTTTATCAAACACAGATACCTGGGCTCTCATTCAAAATGAGTTGGAGCCAGGTTTTCTGTCATTAGATATGAAATAATTCTCTTTTGGTGGACAGGATTCAAAATAAGATTTGAAAATGTTATGCTATTCATTAGCGAAAATGGTTAAAAATGCTAAATATCTGACTTACCTGTAGCTCAGAGATCGCTGAGAGGCTACTTTCTCAGGCTTTGGAGACTGGAGAGGATCTCCTGAGGACATTACTATGACCAAGTCTGAAATGTGGTTCAGTATGATATACCATTCTTTCATTTTAGAGCAGAAGTTTGAACATGAGAAAGGCACAAAGTGTTAACCCATACGACTGTTATTGCTCAAAGGGTGGACTCTAAATTCATGGAAGCCTTGAGGAATGATACAGGTCAGATTGTAAGTTCTGAGCCAATTATTGAGGGAAGTAGTTCAATGGTTTCAGGAAGATTCCTTTGTGATAACTTTCTCCTATAGTTGGGATGGATGAGTTTCTTAGTACATTCAGATTCCTGATCTTTTGGAAGCAGACAGATCCACCTACCTCTCCTCAATTTCACAGAAAGAAGTGAGGAGGTTATTGATGGATTACCATCTGGTTCTCTCTGATCTGGATGGCCTGAAGAGAGAATTACTAGGAAAGCATTGGGCCTCTAAAGTCCATATTTGGTTAAAGTTTATAATGATATTTTATCCGGTTTAGTCCCTTTCCCTAAGGCTTTGGCAGATAGTATTTTTATTTTTCTTTATAAAAAAGGGGATAGACTAGAGCTTGGAAACTGGAGGCCCATTAGTTTGTAGAATGTTGACTGGAAAATTCTGTGTAGAATACTGTGCAAATGCCTATCCTGGGTAGCACAAGAATTAATCTCAACTGGTCAGACTTGTGCCATTCCCCAGTGGAATGTATAGGAGATATTGCTAAATCACTGAGAGAAGCTTTGATGGGTCAAGTGGTTCTGGGTATTTACTCTTTGATCAAGGGCAAAGCTTTTGATGAAGTTCCCACGTCTATTTGTTTCAAGTTTTAAAACATTTGGCATCCCAGCTAAGTTTATAGATTGGCTTACAAATTATTTATAGACATACCTCATCTACGTCCATTGGTGAATGGAAGACTGGGATGATCTGTTTTAATTCAATGAGGAGTCAGACAAGGCTGTCCTTTGAGTCCACTCCTTTATGTCTTTCTTTGGATCATTTATTGAGGATGTTAAATAAGGCACCAGGGATTTCACCATTTCGGGGTTCTGGGAAGGTTTATTTCCAATTCCTTTGCTTGTCACGGATGACACTACTATATTAGTCACTGATCAAGTATCTGGAGAACAGGCTATAAAATTGTAGACTCTTTTTCCATTGTTTCTGGTTCAAGGGTTAACAGACTAAAATGTAAAGCTGTAGAATTACTATTACAAAAGAAGTCCCTCCCAAAGTTATAGAGGTGTTGGTTTATCTACATTACCCTATTAACATTTGGGGTACTAGTTTGGAGCTTCCTGAACCAGCCTGTTACAACTGGGAGCTGCACTGGCCCAAGCTGAGGAAGAAGTTATAAATGGAAGCAATCCCTATGAGACAAAACAGAAAGAATGTTTATGTATAAAACTTTTTTGCCTCTTTTCTTGCATGTTAGTTACTTGTATCCATTACCAGTCAATTTAGAAGTAAAAATATATAGTATGGCTTTTCAGTTATTATGGGGGAGTTGGCTTAACCCCATAAAGCAACATTTTACTTATTGGCCTGTGTGTGATGGTGGTTTGAACAAGGTCAATCCTGTGATTTTTCTTTTTACTATATTTCTTTATGCAAATTTTGTTCCCATTTTACTGTTTAGTCAACTACCTTGGGTTTCCTTATTAAAAATAGATGCCTTTATTTTTGGCAGAAGTGGGAAACCCAGCAATGTTTTTTCCGGAACATCCCACAGGGCTTCTCTCCATACCATATGGAAATTTGTAAAAAATTGTAAACCTAGCATATATTGACCTTTGACCTTTTGCATACCACTATGAAATTAGAATACTATAAACTATTACAGGAAATTTGTTTTAAAGAACCCTGCCTGGTTCTACCAAATACTATAGTCCTAACTGATGTTCTTCACCAAGTAACAGAACTCTAGACTCCTCTCTAAAGTGTGGGACTCTGTAGTAAGCTGCCAGATTAAATGTCAGGGTAATCATTTCATAAAAATGTTCAGAGCAAGATCTTGTTTGAGGAGGTTGTGGTTTAGAGGTAGAAAACCATGATGCATCTCTTTTACAATGCTCCTATATTGCTGGTTTATGGTCTACGTTGGCTTGTTCATGGAATATCCTCATTTAAGGTATATGGATTACAATACTTTGGTGTATGGACAGTACAATGGTAATTTTTGGAATAGATTTCATTTGGGAACAACTTGTGTGATTTTGGCTATTATTAAATGAGTCATTTGGCAAATCAGATGTCAATTTGTGCTACAACAAAAATATTTATTCTTGGGTTTACAAAACATGACAGAACTTGAAATCACTATGTTGTTTAAAAAAGAAAGATATGCTTTTTCTAGCTCCTTGATACAGGATTTGTGGAAGGGCTGGGGTTCTTTCCTCTTTTTACTAGCTTTGACTGATCAGTAGATTTCTGCCGGGAGATTTCATAAATCATTTAAGTTTTCGCTTTATATATTGGGAAGGGGAGAACTGTTGGAATGGATATTTTTATTGCTTCTGTGTGGATTTTGTTCTTAGAATTATGGGCTTGCTTATGGTGTTTAGGATTTTGATAGGGAATGGGTGAATTTTTCCTGACTTTCCACTTTTTGTATTATGTATATATTTTCTGTTTTTCTACTTGTATTTTCCCTTGTTTTCCATATGAAGCTTTCTCCAATAAAAAAAATTCCCCTACTCACCACAGGGGGAGATTCTGGCCATCTGCCAAGATGGCTGCTCCAGTGGATTCAGGAGGAGGAAGGACAGGAGCTCTAGAGACAGGGGAGATAGCCTCCTCCCTTGTCTCCCCTTCTTTAGAGGCTGTTCCTGGAGAATTACCAAAAAACAATGCTGTGTAACTACCTAAGGACTTTTCAGAAACATCTATGGAATGGACTTTAAATGCACCTGATAGTGAACAACACACAAAGGTACTATCTAAAGTTAATCCATGTATGTTGAAGGAAAAAAAATGTAAACTACTGGAATTAGCTGCAGCAGAACAAAAAGCGCGGTTAGAAAAAGAAGCACTACAAGCTGAACTGCCATTTCTTCTGATGTCAGAGCAAATGGTACAGGGAAATGAATCACAGGTTAATGACTCACCAAACAGGCAAGAGGCTGATGTGGCAGGCCAGTGAACAGCTGATTTTCAGCAGACAGAAGCTGCTGAGCCTAATGCTACAGCAGCTGGCAGTTTCAGTAAAAACACTTTGTGCCTAGAGCTGTGGCCAGCAACAAGTATTAATGAGGCTGAAAATCCTGAAATGAAAGAACTGCACCCTACTACTCTTGTGACCATACTGCCTGGCTTATTGAAAGAACAGAATCACACAACTGATATCAATGACACAACAACGGAAAAATCTTCCTTGCACCAGAACTCAGAATCTTCCCAGACTGAACCAACAAATACCACAACGGAATGTCCTCTTCAGAATGTGAGTACTGAAAATGTTTTGATACAACCTGAAACCCTGATAGTGTCAGAAGCTCTGGTGCTTCGAAAGGGGAGAGAGACTGACTCACAGAATATGTCATGGTTTCAAGTCCCTCCACTGCCCAAAACTTTAGAGACGTCCCTTAGGCAGGCTGGGTGGATACAGAATGCTACTGGGACATGGGTACCTGATCTAGCACATAGTCCCATACCAGGTACCTCAAGAAATACTGAGCACATAGTACAGCAAGCTGATGTGGAGTTTCAGCACCAAACTACTCCCTTCATTACTGACTCTGATATGGACTTGCACACTGAAAATGTTGTTCACAACACTTGTTATCCCTCACATAGGCCTCCTCTACCTTCTTCCTCTGAATCAGATAATGAACAGCAAAATCCACAAAATTGTGGAGACAGGATGGACATTAACCCCCGGAACAGATGCTGCACAGTTAACATGGGCCAATTTTTTCACAAAGGACCATTTTCAACAGCAACCACTACCTGCACAACAACGCAATGCTGTGCGACTACAGTATTTAGGGGGTCTTGACTTAAGTCCTGATAGGATATATGTGGGGAAAAAATTAATAAAGGACTCCATGGGTTTCTTTTCTAATGAAATCTATGCATCAATTCATGCTTGAAGAGACACATAATTTGATATAAGTTTTAAGACACCTCAAGGCCTTGACAGATTCATGACAAACTATGAGAAACTTTGTTATACTGCATTATGGCTCTTATTCAGGGCTATACCCTTAACAAAACCTGCTATAAAAAATGTTACTGTTTTATTTATAAATGAATGGGTTGCAGCTCATGACATTACACATTGGCTAAAGCAGCATTGTAAGATTTTGGGGACACCTCAACCAATATTTGATATATAACATATCTGGACTGGTGGGTGGTGATATAAAGTAAGACTACGCAGCACAAATTCAGGTCCACAACATCTACCTAGCAGCCTTTTTTTAGGCCAGGAATGAGGTCATTGTTTTCACCTACCAGCCAAAGACATGTTTTAAATGTGAATCTTATGAGCATCTAAGTTCAGCCTGTGATTGCATTAAATGTACTACATGTTTTGAGTATGGTCATCAAAGTGCTAATTGTACTACTGGTGTTAAATGCAATCTATGTGAAGAACCTGGTCACTCCTATTGTTCCTGTCCATGGGCCACTCATAATAGGGATGATAGACCTGATCAAGCTACCATTTGCCTGAGGCACAAAAAAAAGACATTGCTGCAGCACAGCAGGCAGCTGATAAAAATGCTACACCTCCTGAAACCTCTCAGAATCCAGAAAAAGAAACATCTGTTCTGGAATCTTTGAACCAGAGCAAAATAGGAGAGCATACTAATTCTCAGGAACCACAACCTGAACCCTTGGCTGCAGCTCAGACCCAAACACATGTTATTCAGAATCCTGAGGTTGAAGAATCATCCTCTATGGATATTAGAGAGGAAACTCCACCTCAAGATATGCCCCTGGCTAAGAGAATGGCATGCCCCACCCCCCGAGATGACTGTTGTTTAAAAAAAAGAACACTCAGACAACAGACCTCCAAATCTAAGATGTCTAAACCCATTACTTCCCCTCAAGGCATTATGCTTTTGAATACATTTGAAGAATTAGCCCACAGAAATAGCGGTAGGGGCCCCAGAGGGGACACGGATTCCTCCTCTAAAATCTCTCAACATGTCCAGTCCTCTGATTCAGAGGAAGATGAACCTCTCCATCCCATTGTAGACACCAAACGGAGAGGGCACCTGGGAAATTGTACCAGGAGAAGCGCACGCCTAGGCCCTACTTCTTGATATTCATATATTTATGACACTTTATAGTGCCCCGCTAACTATTGCCTCTATTAATTTTAATAGCATTAAAAATACTAGATGTCAGATAATCACCTTTTCTGTCCTACAAGATCTAAATTGTGATGTGTGCTTTGTACAAGATACTAGACTGAATACCACCTCATTAGTGGCAATGGCACAAAAGCTATGGAAAAGAGGGCCTTCTTTCTTTACTTATGGTATGGAAGCATGTGATGGAGTAGGGGTATTATTCAGTGGACAAGATTTTAAAATTTCTAAAATAATAGATATACTACCAGGAAAAGCAGTACTGATTGATTTTTTTCAAAATAACACATCCTGGAGAGCTATTAATATATATGCTCCACAAACCAAAAAAAAATTGAGTTGACCTATCTGATGGTGTGAAACTATATTTACACACAACAAAACATATATAATGGGGTGGGGATTTTAATTGTGTACTGTCAAAAGATGATAAAGGAGCAAAAACTCCCAAGGAATTTTGTGAAACTAATTGTCAACAACAAATTCTAAACACAGCAGGACTGAAAGATTCATATAGGCTATTACGTAAACAAGGTGGGCATACATATTTTCGAGGAAAATATGCAACCCGTATAGATTACCTATTTATCTCCAAATATCAGGAAGTAGTGACAGCTATGACTATACCCCTAGAAATATCAGATCATATTATTTTAACCTTTACTTTGGATTTAACAAAAAAAGTACCTATAGGTAAAAGCTACTGGAAACTTAATAAAACACTTTTAGAGAATGAAGACTTAATTAATCAAGTACAGGATATATTAAGAGCTAGAATGACATAGTGGGTTTAACAAAAGATCTCAGTATTTGGTGGTCTGAAACAAAAAAGATGGCTAAATCCCACATTATGCAATATGCACAAACTGAAACTAGTACAAAATATAAAAAATACCTTACTCTACGTGGGCACTTAGCAAAATTGTACTCCTTAATAAATGCTGGGCAAATGTTTTTTTTTTAACCCAAATCCCTAAAATAAAACAAGAAATGGAGAAACTCCAGTATGATAGGGCCATATCTTCATTGCTAGAACATAGGATGTACACAACTGGGAAGACGACAGTTGGAGATATATTTTCTAGTTGTAACAAAAGAGTCAAGGATAGTACAACATGTTCTTTATAATCAGAAAATGGAAGAGAGGTTCATACAACACCTGAGGTGCTACAGATAGTACATTCCCACCTTAGTAAGTTATATGCAGCTTCCCCTATAGGACAAGATAATATTGCACAATACTTGAGCTCCATTTGTTTAGGATCATTACCACAGAGGGTGCAAAATGACATGGTAACTCCTATTACAAAGGATGAGATCAAACTAGTCATAAGAAATTTGAAAAATAATACAGTACCTGGGCTGGATGGTCTCACATCAGAATTTTATAAAAAATTGAGGAAGGATTTGGTAGAAATATTATTTGTAGTTTTCAACTGGATATTAATATCTGAGAATTTTGATTTTCATTTTTGTATAGCAGTACAAATATTCATATTTAAGAAAAATGATAGATCAGACCCCAATAACTGGAAAGCCCTGAGTGTCTTAAATACTGATTTTTAGATACTAAAGAAAATATTAGCAGCCTGGTTAGTAAAAGCAGCCCCCTACTTGATTTCACTGTCACAAACATGTTCTGTCCCAGGATGACATACTGTATATACTTTTAGTAAGAGAGTTAGTGGAGCAAGGAAAGAAAGATAAAATACATGGATATATCATGTTGATCGACCAGTAAAAGGACTTTGACAAAATATCACATTCCTTTCGATTAGCAGTTTTACAATCTTATGGAATTCCACTGGTATTTTTTGACTGGATAGGGAAAATATATGTTGAAGCACTTATGATCCCTCTAGTTAATGGGTATTTAGGGTCATACATATTGAATAAGTGTGGAGTAAGACAGGGATGCCCCATGAACCCTGTGTTGTACATTTTTTGTCTTGACCCAGTCTTACGATATATCCAAGAAGATGTCCTTATCACAGGGCCAAACCCTTGCAAAGGGAATATGTCTACAAATGTTATGGCATATGCTGCTGATGTCTGCCTATTCATGACATACACTGACTCCGGGAACAGGGCAGTTTCACATTTCTGTAAATATGCAGAAGTTGCTGGGTCATCATTAAACATAAATAGATGTTTTATTTATTTATTTACGAGTTTTACCAGGAGAACATACTGAGCAACATGCTCGATTCCAGATGTGACCTGGGGGCTGGGGCCCACAAACAAATTGACATACTAGGACTGTACAGACATAAGCCTAGGTTTGTACAATAAGCAATTTAAGGGAAAATCTGGGAGTACAGTGCAGACAAGGGTAGAAAAAATGAATACAGTGTGATGAGATTTAGTTGAGTATTTACATTAAAAGGAGCATAAAGGTTTGAGAGAACAGTACTTAGATTAAAGTAATCCTAGTTAAAACAGGAACAGCTGGAGGAAAAGTATGCTCTGAGTAGTTGGTTGCACAGGGTAGGGTTTGGGGAGTGTCTAATGGGGGCAGGTAGGGTATTCCAGATCTGAGGTATCCGATACTTAAAAACAGCCTGGCCTTTGGATGTGCGCATGAACGGGGCAAGGAATAGTCTTAGGTCAATACTCCTAAGGGAGTACGCAGGTGAAGGTTGTTGGGAGAGAGCAGAGGTCAAGTAGGATGGAAGGAAGTGGGGCCAGTATTTGGCAGCGAACCTAGTACAGTTAATTTTTCTGCGGTCATGAAGGGATGGCAGGGTTGATGAGCTGTAGAGGTTGCAAAGGTGTGTGGTTTGGGGGCAGCCGAGGATGAAACTGCAGAAGGAGTGGAACAGGGTGTCTAGACTGGCTAGCACAGACCTGGGGGTGATAGAGTAAACTATATCGCCATAGTCGAGTACCGTAAGGATCATTTTTTGAATGATGACCTGCCTTGTCTGTGTTGGGAGTCAGCTTTTATTTTGGTGTAGTGCACCAAGTTTGGGGAGCAGCCGCTTGTGTAGGGAGGTGATATGAGTCGAGAAATCTAGGTGTTGATCTAGCCAGATGCCCAGATATTTGAAACTCTTGCAGTTATCCAGGGGTGTTCTGTCCAAGGTTTTGTGGGGGGGGGCTTGGCGGGAGAGTCTTTGAGGGGAGCCAAAAGTAAGTGATACAGTTTTCTTGGGGTTAAGATATAGCTGATTAGACCTGAACCAGTTCTGGATGATGTTGAAATCTTCCTGGAGGAGAGTTGCTACACTATGTATTGTGGGACCAGAGGTGTAAAGGACAGTGTTGTCTGTGTACATCTGGATGGAAGAGTGGGAGCATGCAGTAGGGAGGTCATTTAGAAAGATGGAGAAGAGTAGGGGACCCAGGACAGAGCCTTGGGAGATGGCTGCAGGGACTTGCAGTGGGTGGGAGGTGTAAGAGGCAATTTTGACTACTTGTTTTCTGCCCACTAGGTAGTCCCAGAACCAGTTAGTGGCCTGAGTAGAGAGCCTGCGTCGGTAAGTTTGTTGATGAGTAGGGGGTGAGAGACGGTGTCAAAGGCCTTGGCTAGGTCTATGAAGATGGCAGAGGTGATGTGTCCTTTATCCATGCACGTGAGGATGTCATCCGTGACGCGAAGCAGGGAGGTAATAGTACAGTGGGATTTACGGAAGCCCGATTGGAATGGTGTGAAAAAGGAGGAGGCATCAAGGTACAGAGTGAGTTGAGACAGGACCAATCATTCCTGCAATTTAGCCAAAGTTAGAAGTAGGGAGATGGGTCGGTAGTTTTCAGGGGAGGAGCGGTCACCTTCTTTTAGCAGGAGTATAATGGTGGCGAGCTTCCAGGCTGATGGAAGCTTGCCAAGGAGAAGGATAGATTGAGAAGGTCAGCTAGGGGGGCGGCTATGGCAGGGGCAGAGAGGTAAAGCATCTTTGTGTCCACGGATGCAGGGCACTTACCTTTGTTGGGGTTTAATGCTTGAAGGGAGCAGAAGACATCAGCTCAGGAAACTGGGCGGAAGGAGAACAGAAAGGTTGTGGGGGTAGGCTGGGGGGCACAGGTGCAGTGAGGGGGAATCGGGGGAGAGAGTGAGGGAGGGAGGAGAGGAGCTTGTCAGCACAGCTGGAGAAGTGGGTGTTAAAAGCTTCAGCCACGTGAATTGGGTCAGAGATTGGGGTGCCCTGCACAAGTAGTGTTGGGGGTGCAGGTTGGGTAGGGGGGGAGAGCAGGGATTTGAGAGATTTCCAGAAGTCGCTTGGGTGGTTTAAGTTTTTGCTGAAAGATGAATGAAAGTAGTTTTTTTTTGCTTGGCAGATGCTATGTGTACACGCGTTCCGTAGGGATCTGTATGTAGAGAGGGAGGCCAGTGTGCCTAGCTTCTTATAGTCTTTCCAGGCATGGTCTCTAGCTTGGCATTTCCTAATTATGTCAGCTGAGATCCAAGGGAGATGCGCTCCTCTGACTCTTTTCGTCAGTAATGGGGCGTGTTTATCCCATATTTTAAGGAAGTTTGATTCGAAAGCCTCAAAGGCAATGTCAATGGAGGGCGCTGCTGAGATGAAATTCCAATTAATCTGCCTTAGATCCAACAGGAGGGAAGCTAGGTTGAGGGAGTTATAGGACCTAGTGTTTATTGTCTTTGAAGGTGGGGCAGGGGGGCTGTGAATCTTCTGGACCATAAAAATCATATGATGATCGCTTATGGAATCAGGTAGGAGGCCTGCGCTTAGAATCCTGTGGGGGTGGGAGGTAAGAGCCCAGTCCAGTGAAGTGTGCTTAAGGGTTTTGTGGTTTAGTCTGGTTGGATCAGTGATGAGTTGAGATAGATTATGAGCCTTAATTTTAGTCTTAAGGTGGGCTTTGTCAGGGCCGAGCCAATTTATATTGAAATTGCCAGTGACATGGAGTTCACCCCCAGCTGCTAGAGATTGAAGGTTGCCCAGATGGGATAGGATGTTCTCAGGGGGAGTGCAGGGGTTAGTATGAACCAGCCACATAGATAGGGGCAGAACAAGGGAGAGAGATTTTGACGAGTAGAGAGTCGATGTTACGAGCAGGAGGGGGGATGCCCACTAGAGTGAACTGGAGATTGTGTGAGATGTATGTAGCCGTGCCACCACCTCTCTTTTTACCAATGCAGTCATGCCTGATTATTGCATACCCCGGTAGTGATACTTCCGTATCAGTGTGGTGTGGTTTTAGCCAGGTTTCAGAGATGACAAGGATGTCCGGGTGTAGGGTTAGGGCAAGTGGCTGCAGCAGGGAGAATTTGGATGGGAGGCTGCAGATGTTTAAGTGGAGGATACGGAGGCCTTTGGGGAAAGAGAAAGGGGAGTGGGTGCTAGAAACTGGGGGAATTGAGCCAGGGTTGGCCTCTATGTCCCCGGACAGGAGTAGTAGTAGGGAGATGAGAAGTTTAAGTCTGAGTTTGACCCGGGGTGGATTAAGGCAGGTTTTGGCAGTTTGATAGGAAGAGATAGTACGGGGGTGGTGGAAGGTAGCAAGGTGTAGGACCGAATGGCCCATGTAAAAAGAAGGAGGTAGAATAGAAGTGCTAATAAGACTGTAATGTGTATTTGCCTTAGCTTGAGCAGGTATGCATGCGTAAGCTGTGTAGCAAGGTGGTGTGGTTAGGTTATAGTGCATAAATGTCAGATGTACGTTGCATACGGAGATAGCTGGTGGCAGGGAGGGTAGGTTAGCCAGTTGGAAGAGTATGAGTAATGCAGGCAACAGCAACATCTTAGCACGGGATATATTTGGGTGTTCAAAAGTTTTGGTTGGGGCCCTCTGGTGGTAGCAGCTGATAAGCTGCAAATGGAGAAGTGGACTGATAGGTTGAGGAGAGTCATGTGATAAAGCATATATAAGAAAGAGCTCACCAAGGGCGGTGGTGGGGGTGGTGGGGAGCCGGTGCGGAGAACCACACAGACTATGCAGAGCAGTAAGCTTCCCTGTGTGGCCCTCTTTTAAAATGTTTAAAAGTTTGAAAATGGTGCTGGAGACTGTAGCGTTCTTCGTGTACCTGAGCGTTCGCGGGGGGTCCATCCTGGAGTGCAGCAGGGGAGGGCTTTTCGGAGTCCTGGGCCATCGCAACCCTTTCCACAAGTCACTGTCTGAGGAGAGAAAGAAGAAATATAAGCCCAGAGTCGAAGGAGGAGCTGAAGTAAGCTGGGCTTTTAATTGGAGCTGTAATTCACTTTGAGTCGAAGGCTAGGGGGGTTGGGGGCTCTGAGTTGCCACGTGGTGAGGCCGCCTGAGAGCAGTGTTTGCTTTATTTCCCCACATTCACTCTACAGCAGATTAGCAAATTACACAGCAGGGGGACTTGCTTGAGGAGGAGGGAGGGGAAATTTGCATTACGATCCAGATACTGCTCCAGCGTTACCTGAGATGGCTACAAGTACAGCAATACAGGACAGGAGGTGAAATGAGTACGTAGTTGAGGTGGCGGAAACATCTTGCTTATTACTCTATAAACTGAAATACATCTAGTTACAATTAAAGGCACAGTGAAGCAAGTTCAGTTTAACTAGGTTCTACACAAATATCTTAAAGCACCTAACTGAAATTAGCAAAGGATGTAGCAAAGGCATAGAATCACAGGTGAAAATAAACTATCAGCACACCTGTGCTGACTTTAAACCACACAGACTGTGCAGAGCAGTAAGCTTCCTTGCGTGGCCCTCTTTTAAAACGTTTAAAAGTTTGAAAATGGCACCGGAGACTGCAGCGTTCTTCGTGTACCTGAGCGTTCGGGGGGGTCCGTCCTGGAGTGCAGCAGGGGAGGGCTTTTTGGAGTCCTGGGCCCTCGCAACCCTTTCCACAAGTCACTGTCTGAGTGTTCGGGGGGGTCTGTCCTGGAGTGCAGCAGGAGAGGGCTTTTTGGAGTCCTGGGCCCTTGTGACCCTTTCCACAAGTCGCTGTCTGAGTGTTCGGTGGGGTCTGTCCTGGAGTGCAGCAGGGGAAGGCTTTTCAGAGTCCTGGGCCCTCATGACCCTTTCCACAAGTCGCTGTCTGAGCATTCAGTGGGGTCCGTCCTGGAGTGCAGCAGGGGAGGGCTTTTTGGAGTTCTGGGCCCTTGCTACCCTTTCCACAAGTCGCTGTCTGAGCATTCGGGGGGGTCTGTCCTGGAGTGCAGCAGGGGAGGGCTTTTCAGAGTCCTGGGCCCTCGTGACCCTTTCCACAAGTTGCTGTCTGAGCGTTTGGGGGGGTTCATCCTGGAGTGTAGTAGGGGAGGGCTTTTCAGAGTCCTGGGCCCTCGCGACCCTTTCCACAAGTCGCTGTCTGAGCGTTTGGGGGGGTCCATCCTGGAGTGCAGCAGGAGAGGGTTTTTCAGAGTCCTGGACCCTCGCGACCCTTTCCACAAGTCGCTGCTTGAGAGTTCGGAGGGGTCCATCCTGGAGCGCAGCAAGGGAGGGCTTTCTGAGTCCTGGACCCTCACGACCCTTTCCACAAGTCGCTGTCTGAACATTCGGGGCGGGGGATCCATCCTGGAGTGCAGCAGGGGAGGGCTTTTCGGAGTCCTGGGCCCTCGCGACCCTTTATGTTGAGGATATATATTGAGCAACACCACTGAGACAGTCACTACCATAGCTAATGTACCTATTACAGAGGAACCCATTACAATACTATGTATTAAATATGGAAGGGGAGATAACTGTGCATTAAACTGGGAAGAAAAACTAGAAACTGGCAAACAAAAAGTAGCAAAATGGAAACAATGGCAACAGACAAAGAAAAAGAAAGTTCTGATGGTTAAAACATTTTTGATACCCATTTTTTTGTACCTAAGCAAAATCTTCCCTATATCAATAGGTTGTGAAATCACTCTTTTGAGTCTAGTTTTGCAAGTAATATGTGGTAGTAGAGTCAACCCCATAAAAAGAGAAGTATTATATCCAGGGTTTTAAATAATTGATTAGCAGTTTTTTCTTGGGACAATACTAACTGTACAGAAAGCATTTATATAGGTTTTCTAGAAGTGTTATGTTTGTTAAACACAGTGAGGCATGTGCTATGCATTTTCACAATGTTTTAGAACTTTTATGATCAAAATGCAAATCAATTTTTAGAGTTAAATAAAACCCTGATATCTTACACTAAAACAGGGAGGCCTCAACCTCATCAATCCTATAGTATTTTACTTTAGTATATTTGTTAATTATAACATAGCGGATAATGCAAAACCTTCATCTACCATGTGGATTACATATGCTGAATGGTGGCTATTTCCATTTAATATATACTGGAAAGCTCACCCTGTAACACTATCCAGTTATAAAAATACACCTACATACTTCAAACCTATCTTACAAAAAAATTAAAAGCTGGAAACTGGATCCAGTACAAATTATATCAGTAGATAGAAAAATGTTGTATGATAATATACAAACTAATAATTTTTTTGTACCACCCAGTTTTAAAGGGATAAGGGAACAATATACGAATAAAGTAATTTTACTGTTAAATGATGCTAGAATTCAACCAAGGATGTGGGACATTACATGGTTATGTTGTCATGGGCGCTTACAAATTAAGGGAAATGCTAAACACAAACAACAGGAAGAACAAATGTGCCCAAGGCAAACCTGTGGTATAGAAGAAGAAACAATAGAACATTTCTTTATTTCTTGCCCTTTTCTGATAGCTTTTTGGAAAGAATTAGCAGTAAGGTGGAAAGCGAGGATTTGGAATAACTTAAAATATGAAGAAATAATGGGAAGGTTTTTCATAAAAAGTACACCTTTGGAAGTGGGAATGATCAGAATTATTTTTTTCTATTATAAAGTTTGTGTTATGGCAAACAAGGTGTAAATATGTATTTCAGCAGTAATATACATCTGAACAAGTGATTCAGAATATTGAATTTTTGGTACATGAACAATGTATGTATGAAAAAAAAACAGATATCTCCTATGGGTTGGAAATGAAGATGGACTGCAGTACCCTTCTTGAAGGAAAGCATAGGATGACTTACAGTATTAGTTAGATTCCTTCTGTTATTTAGTGTCTAGTATTTGTGTTTACTAATTTGATTTGAAAAGGTGTTTAAATAGACCTTTTGACATCCATGTGTGCTACTTATTTTCCTTTGTATTTTATTTTTGATTGATTGTTCTATGTTTGTATTAGTGTCTGTATTTATTCCTTACAATAAAAACTTCTCCTACTCAGCAGGATGTGCAGGTTGTTGTGGAGTCGGTCTCCTCCATGGTGGCAGATAATCATGAGACCGAAGAATTTTTCAAAGCCATCGGACTAATAGATGTTCAACCCACAATGAAAGAAAAAAGCAGTGATACAGACCTCCCATGGGAGGATTCGTCCAGAGGTGCAAAGGATGGTAGTACAACAGTGGGTGAGGATGTGGAATGCAGTCAGTCCCCTGAAGCTCTGGCAGCTCTTCTAGCAGCCGAGGAGGAAAAATGTCTACAGAAAAAACAGAAGCTTTCCACCACATTTGCTATGGCTCTCATAAGAGATGATAGTGAGGCGGGACTGCCACCTACTAGCAACTAGGCTCAACAACACACAGCCACCTGAGAAACAAGAGGAGAAACCCAGAGACACTTAAACACTTCAGAAGGTACGGTCTTTCAAACTACTTTTTTGGACCAGAATGCAGCCTCTGTGTTTTCATTTGCAGCACGTTCAGAGAAGAGCAGGAAAAAACAAATTAACAAACCTTCTGAGAAAACAAACCTGAGCAGAACAAGTTGAACAGGCAGAGGCACCCTGGTTTGTTAAAAATGCATTGAAATCAGCGGGTTGGGCTAAAGTTGTTAATACAGATAAATGGATATCAGGATTTTCACCAATTAAAATCCCCAGAGTGCAGATTTGCAGCACAGGACATACCTCTCCCTCCACAGACTATGGCCCAAGAGAGACACTAGGTAACAATGCAGAGGTGTCTCCCAAAATGAGCAAACCCATACCAAGGCACTACATACTGGTACCAACACATGCCTGAGTCACCCTTGAACTTCCTTCTGAACTAAACTTGACACAGAATCCAGTATTAAATCTAACTATGGATAAGCCACTGCCCAGAGCAGAGAATGGAATGGACACTTCCATAAGTGACTTATCTACTGTATGTTGACTGAAAATCTGACAGCACCTACTTCTACAGAACAACATGAGGACCCTCCACCAACTACTTCTTCAACCTTAGAACAGCCGAGACAAAACACACGCTCATATGCCTCCTTTTTTCAATCACCCACATATGTAGCAAGGCAACATAATGTAGTTAGACTGGTTTACAAAGCAGGCCTAGAACTGTTCCCTGACAGACAATATGTAGCCAGAACACTGTTGAAAAATAACTTGCAATTCCACTCCTCAGAGATATATGCCTTAATCTATGTATCTGGGGAAACACATTTTGATATGAGCTTTAAGTTTACAAATGGTTTAGAAAAATTTTGGGACAGGTACAACAAAGTGGAAAAAAACCCTTTATGGTCCCCAATTGAGGTAATAACTCTAACTAAACCTGCTCACAAGACAATAATGGTTCTGTTTGGGAATGAGGGGGTCAGTGTCACTGATTTCATATTTTGTTTGAAACAAAGGTGTACAGTCAGTCCACCCAGAGGCAATTTTTGATAGCAAAGATATCTGGACGGGGAGGGGGGATGGAGAATAAAAGTAACACTAAAATCCTCCAAAATAGGTTTGCAACATCTACCCAACTGTGTTTAGGCAGAGGCAGAGGAGTTTTGTTTTATGTGAGTCAGCCAAAGACATGTTACAAGTGTGGGAGACCAGGCCTCATTAGCAGTGTCTGTGACCACCTGAGCTGCACACTTTTCAACAGTCTAGGCCATGTGAGTGGACAATGCAGGAACACAACATACAACCTGTGTTGGGTTGCTGGTCGCTCCTACTCTACATGTCCAGAAGCAGCACATAAACAAAAAACAGCAGATGACTTGGAAGAACAGAGATTACTTGTCTCCATAGCACAGAGATCACATACAGCAAGATCTGTACCACTGCCCATTATCTCAGAAGCTCCCCCAAACACCCTAAATTAGGTAACTGGTGGCATAGGAGTACTAGAGACAGACCTAGCTGATTCTCTTGCATAAAGTGAGAGTAGTGTCTACAAGGAACCTGCTACGGATTTCAAAATAGAAACCCCCTTCCCCAAACCAGCAGATTCAGAAGTCATGCCCCCCTTCCTCTCTCTTCACTCCCCCAACAGGGAAGCAACAACCTAGCAAAATGATCACTAGGTGTAGACATGCAGAGAGACAGCCAGTCTCCAAGATTCCCCAAATATCGATCACTCCTACATCTAACAGATACCAGACCCTGCAACCAACTCAGGATGCCTCAGATGCAGAATCAGAGAGTTCTTGCATGAAGTCTGAACCCCCTGAAGGCAATTCAGGTTCTGAATCTGAAGGAGGAATTCCCCTTCACCCGCTCCCCGAGAAGTACAGTTCTAAACAGAAAGGGGAATCTAAATGTAAACCACCACAGGATAGGCTGCTCTTATTCATGTTAAATTAATATTTCCCTAACCTGCTGCTCCACTAATGTGAATAGCATTAGGAATAAATCTAAGCAAGGAGCTGTCTTTTGTCACCTCAATTTAGAGAATGCTGATGTATTATTTTTACAAGATACTAGGCTCCACACAATAGTGAAAGTGTCATATGCCACAAAATGGTGGCAAGCTGGTTCCTAGGGCTAGAAGCATGCTCAGAGGTTGCAATCTTATTCAGTAATATCACAGTGACAGTTTTAAAGCTGATAGACTAGATCCCAGGTTGAGCAATAGTACTGGACAACTTATATAAAAATGTTTGTTTTAGATTGATCAATATCTATGCCCCTCAGACAAAAGCAGAAAAGGTAGATATGTTTAAAACAGTACAGACCTATCTACACACTTCAAAATATGTTATTTGGGGTGGGGACTTTAATTGTGGGTTCACTACAAAGGAGAGAGGCAGAGGGGTAACCACAAAAAATATTTTCTGTGATATGGTGTACCTGCAAAATACCTTGCAAAAGCAGACTTAAATGATGTGTATCTCAATATACACTTTAAAGCTGACCCTACTTTTTTTAGAGGTATACATGCAACCCAGATAAGCTTCTTTTTTACTAGTAAGAATTTACCCTTGCTGTCAGCTAAAGTGGTCCCAGTAGAATACTCAGATCACTAAATATTTTATGTCACAATAGGAACTAGAACCACCCAGACCAATGGTAGTGGTTCTTGGAAACTGAATTCCTCCCTTTTACAGAAGGATGAGGTACTACAACAATTAAAATATTTTGTTATTCGTAAATCAGTATGGGAGTTGTATGATGAGCCTATGCAATGGTGGATTGATACTAAACAAGATCTCATGCAATCCATGAAAACTATAAGCAGATCTATTCAAGATAAAGATTACTATGATTATCAACAAAACAGAAAACAACTGCAACATCTCATGTCATTGGCCCAATCCACCAAGCATAACTTCTCCCCACAAATTGCTTTAATTAAAAAAAAACTGAAGCAATTTCATTATAAACAAACAAAAATGTTAAAACTAGAGCAGGAATTTGGCACTCAATGGAAGTTTGCAACAGTATGCCCTTTCTTAAGTTGCAAGAAAAGAGTTCAGAAGAAATTTTTTGAAACAGTAGTAGGTCAGGATAATAAAATAAAAACAGCCCAACAGGACAAAATGGTAGAGGTCACCAACTATACAAAGTTACTGTTTCAAGAAGAGAATAGGCAGACGGGGGATATGACACAGTATTTGCAAACACCTGAGGTCTCTGATTGTCCCCTTTTAGTATTATCAGAGCTTATAAAACCCATAGCTCCAACAGAAGTAGAGTCAGCAATAGCATCATTTGAGCCAGGGAAAGTACCCGGCAGGGATGGATTAACATCCAAAATATATAAAATTTAAGGTCTAGACATTTTCAGAGAGCCGACAGAAGCATGTAATTATCTATTAAACACATCTGACTTTCCATTAGATATGGTAGGAGGTGCCCTAATATTTCTTCACAAAAAGTGTGACAAGCGAGACCTATCAAACTGGAGACCCATAAGTCTCCTAAATGTTGATCTCAAAATACAGTCAAACCCAGTTAATCACATACCGCTTATAAGAAAAAATGCTTATTTGCATAAAATTTCCGATCCCCGGTTCCTAATTAATGTTCACCATTAAAACATGCTTGCTTTAAAGCATATAGCCCACCCTTTTAAATGCATATTTTTTTCTGTGTGAGTCCATGATTACTCCATTTAGCCCCTGCTTATTCAGCTGAGAATTGCCATTTAATTATCTCTGATAGCATTTACATCAAAGTGACAGTTTCAATAGCCCAATTTCACATTAAATAGGTGCTAATCATGCTCATTGCAACCTCATTCTGTATAAAAACTCTGCCATTGTGTCACAGTCACACCCAACTGTCTTAATGATCCCTACACAATGGCAGAGACTCCTAAGAAAAGAACAGAGCTGTCACTAGCAGATAAAGTAAGAGCCTTGAATTTGTTATCTAGCCCTGAGACTTCACAAACTTTAAAAAGAAAACATTAATAAAGTTTGTGTTTTTTAAGTGCGCATCCCTCCCTCTCAATCACAAAAGTACAGTAATGCACATCAAGCACCTCCAGTCCATCCTGAAGAAAGTGGAAGCACAACAACAACAACAAACAAATACAAAGACATACCCGTACCCCTTCCTTTCCACTGCCACAACAGTTGCCACCTAAAAAAAAACAACAAAAACAAACATGAAAACAACAAAAATGTAAAAACAACAAAATAAAGGTTTATAGGCTGCTAAACATGTTAATCATGTTAACAACGCTGAGAGGTTATGTCCAGGTAATCTAGGTAACCTAGATACTGGTTTTAAGATCTAGCGCTATCATGCGCGATCATGTGATCAAGGTCATGGAAGTGTGACTAGGGGTCAGGTAGCTCTCCACAGTGCCACCCATAGATTGTAGAACACAGGCAATGGAGAAAGACTGTAGAAGACAATAACACAGCAGATCACAGTAGAAGTGAGAGACAGGTACAATTACTGGCCTAATACTGTTTGCACTGTGTCATAAATTTGCAGTGTATTTCGATATGTGGACCGTGTGGACCGAGTGGAGTTGGAGGCATAACACATCTCGGGGATGGGCTGGGAAGCTAAATTCACCTAATAGCATAGCCCACTTAAATGCATAATACCACAGTATCCCATGCCTATGCGTTTAAGCGGGTTTGACCGTACTGACAAAAATACTTAATAAACGCTTACTAACTATTGCCCAATATTTTATTATACCAGCACAATCCTGTGCTATAGCAAGAAGAGCCATCACAGACCAATTGTTTATATTAAGAGAAATCTTTGAAAGAGACCAAAGGCAGGATTTGAAGGGCCACATTCTCTCTCTAGATCAAAAAAGTGCATTTGACTCTGTAAACCACTCCGTATAGTTAACCATCCAGAGATATAACATACCAGACACTTTAATGAAATGGTTAAAGAAACTATACAAAAATGCAACTGTCTCCCCCTTGGTTAATGGTCACATAGGACCCCTTGTTCCAGTCTAAAAAGGAGTAAAACAAGGCTGCTCCCTTAGCCCATTACTATACATATTTAGTATAGACCCTCTACTAAGGGTTTTAAACAAAGAAATACCCAAAATCCACTCAGTGGGTACATGCATTCCATTCTCTGTTGTGGCATATGCTGATGATATCTGCATACTAGCTCCTAGCCTCCAAGCAGCAGAACATGTGATAAAACTTTGTGAGAACTATGGGAAGGTCCTCTGGAACCTCTTAGAATAAACAGAAATGTGGAGTAGGGAGCTGGGCCTAGGCCCCTTCTCAGTCTCAGATATAGCAGGTATTACATTAACTAGAGACACTATAAATATTTTAGGAATAGAATTTGGAGCCCATGCTTTTGAATTGTACAACTGGGACCAAAAAATTGCTAAAGGGAAAGTTATGGTAGCCAATTGGAATAAGTGGCAATTAAGTAAAACAAAAAGAATTTATTTAAAATAACCTACTTGCTGCCTCTTTTCACATTCCTTAGTAACATGTTCCCTCCACCTAAGCAACAAGAAGCAACTATACTAAACATTTTTTTCCAGACAGTATGGGGCAGCTGCCTCATCCCTATCAAAGGAATATCCTCTATTTACCAGCACAACAAGGTGGGCTAAATATGGTAAACCCCTGCTATTTTTTCATTGCCAATTCATATTTGTGACCTACAATAATACTAAAGAATACTTTAAAGCATTGGGCAGATCTTTTTTACCAGTGCATCCAGGCTTGGTTCATAGCATGGAAAGATGGAAAACAACAAATCATTAGAACTAACCCACAAGCACCACCATATGTTCACAAGGTATTTGTTAAGTTAAAATAATGGAATGTAACCAGCACACTACTCCTCACATAAACAAAAAAATGGTATACCACAAAATTTTATAGACACACTTTTCTGAAACCATCACATTTCCAAAATGTGCTGATCTTCACCAGCAGATCCTACAGAAGTTAGTCATTGAAAAGAGAATTCCCCTAAAATTAAAAGATATCCATCGGTTGTGTTGCCATGAGAGGCTCAATGTGAAACATAATCAAACACATAAGCAGTTAGAGGAGAGGTCTTGCTTAAGAGCAGAGTGTGTGCAATACAGTAGCTTGAAACTATGTATCATTTATTTTTCACTTGTTCATATGTGATATCGTTCTAGTCTCATGTAGCTCAAACCTGGAAAGAAAAAGCTTTCCAGACAATCTCATATAAGATGTTAAACTATGAGGTTTACCCCCCACAGTGAAGGGAGTTGGAAAAGAGTACCCTAAATGTATTATTTGCTGTGCTTAAATGGTATATATAGAACAGCAGAAGTCTCTTCACCCTGCAACAGAAAAACATCTCACATCTGGAACTTCTGCAAAAAAATCACTAATTAATTACAGGGGATATAAAGAGCAGAGGTAAAGCTATACAACAGAAGTAATCTGTTGCAAAATTGGAGAAACTAACTGTGGCTCACAGATAGTCATGCACCTATAACATAAATGATAGACGTAAGCATTTCAAACGGATGTATTATGACTTATACAGCAATGTATTATTTATTGTGATGCTTGTTTAAAGGAAATGTATTATGTTATTAATAATACTGTGAGTTCTCAATAAACAAATTCCCCTACTGAGCTTGCAAGGGTGCTGTCACTTCCTGTAGGCAGGATGGAGGAGCCCAGTTTGATGGTGACTTTGTATCTGAGGAGGAGGAGATGAAAGAGACTTTTCAACTAGCTACAGAAAATGCAATGCAAATTGACACAGAGGAGGTTTCAGTAACATACCCAGAAATCAGAAAAGCTGATTCAAGGTTGATCATTCTGGATGTTAGGCAAGAGAGTGCTCAAGCACAAGCAGAATCACACAGCAAATATTTCCAGGAGGCTTCAGAGGTAAACTACTCAACTCAAGGAAAGGCAGTGGATGCTGCACTGGGAGAAGGGCTCCAGGATCACAAGAAGTGAGAGAAATCATCACAGCTGCATGCTGTGGTGCTGAGTCAACAAAAGACTGACACTGTCAACAGAGCTAGAGAGAGACACGGGAGGTGTCTGCCTGCTGTATGTGTGACAGCGTCTGGCTTGGCCACAGATATTTCACACATAGACACAGAGCAGAACAGCACTATTGACTTTCAAAACTGGTCACCTGAACGAGGACTACAGAACATGGGATGGAAGCTGATGAAGACGGGGAGGTGATTACCATACTCCCAGTGGATGAACTCTTTGGGAGACCAGTCGATGGCTGAGGCAGAGGGCAGTGCAAGTAAAGCAAGCAGTGGTGCACACTTACAGACATGACCAACGACAAGAGAGCCTGAACTGCAAGGTAGGAGTTTACCTTTTGATAAGCTTAATGCATCAGGTACAGGGCTTGAACAGAGTGACAATGCTCATGAGAACAATGCTACTACATTAATTGATGGGAGCAATTTAAACAATACTTAAACAATGACTGGGACAGACAATGGGGCAGGATGTATACCTCCCTTGATAGCAGATGAAATTCCTTCCATGTCTGGAAATTCAAGGTCAGCACCAACGCTACAGGCAGACTCAGATGAGGATTCTCCCCCCTAAGAAAAGCGACCTATAACCTCTACTAGGTCAGGACCAACCTTTTTAGAGCTATTCTGCAATAAACTAACACAGGCTCCTAGGAAAAACGCTGTTAGTCTCAGATATAGAGGGGGTTTACCTAAACAGAGTATTTATTGCAAGAAAATTGCTGAAAAATGCCATGTTGTTCCATCCTTGAGAAATATATGCTCTTATTCATGTGTCAGGGGAGGATACATATGATATCAGTTTTCGTACTCATTCTGGTTTGGACAGATTTTGGCCTAAAGTCAACATGCTTTGTGCTTCACCACTCTGGACACATTTTATGGCAATCCCACTTACAAAACCACTCCTGAAAACCATAACTGTAATGGTCCAAAATGAAGGAGTGAATGTGAATGACATTTTATTTTGGATACAAAAGTGTTGCACAGTCTTGGGGCAACCTGATCCTATTATAGATTCTTGAGGAATATGGATGGGAGGGTGGCAGTTCTGAGTGAAATTGTTTCAAACCAGTTCTGAAATTCATCATATCCCTAACAGATTTTTCTTGGTCGAGACATGGGTGTTTGTTTCTATGCAGGCCAACCCAAGGCCTGCTATTAATGTGGAGCACACACCCACCTAAGTAGTTCTTTTGATAGGATGAGGTGTGCCTTATGTGGGGATTTTGGACATGTCAGCATAGTTTATAGAAATGTTTACGAATGCAGTTTCTGTAAAAAAATATGGCACACTTATCATCAGTGTCCTTGGGCAGGGCAGAACAGAGCTGATGCTCTGAATCAAGAACACTTAGTTAATACAGCCCAGGGACAACCTAGGCCTCAGCAACCATCTGAACCAGAACAGCAGCAACAGGATAGTGCCCTCCTCCCCACCCCCCCTCCTCTATAAAACAGTCAGACAAGCCTACACAGGAGAATCAGGGAGACCAGAGAGATGTAGAGTAGGTAGTGAACACACAGGATTGATCCCAGGTGGGAGCAGGGGGAGAGGAGACAGTACAGCCTGAGGTGGGCCCTGAATCAGAAATCCCACAGCCAGACCCTTCACTGGACATGCCCCCCCCCAGGAATTTCAACTTCCCAAAATAAAGTCCTGTTACAGACACACCCTGTATCCCTACAAAATCCCTATCAGGTCTTGTGGAGGAACAAGGAGGGTGAGTCTGATCTTGATTCAGACGTTTCCTCTCATTCAGACCAGGTCTCAGACATGGAAGAGAAACACCAGCCAGCCCCTTTGGAAACTAAAAAGAAAAAAGGAAAGAAAAAAACAAATTTAGGGAAGGATGGGAGCCCTGGCTGAATACAGTCTGTTGGTTTTGCATTTTCATTAAGGTCATAACACCTATTTAATGGTAAACTTACATAAAGCATCCCTCAATGTATGCAGCATGAAGAATTATAGGAAAAGAATCACAGCTCTATCCTATTTTCAGCATACTATTCACAACATAATAATGTTGCAAGAAGCCAGACTTAACTCTCTTTTTTACACAGAGCAAGCTAAAAGGGGATGATATAGGGACCATCATTTTGGACATTTGGAACTGATACAGTGGAAGAGTTGGCATCCTGTTTAGAGGATCCAACTTTACCTTACATAGATTAGTAGACATCCTGCCTGGGAGAGCACTGCTCCTGGATTATGCTTTTCAACAGTACTCAGTACGCATAATTAACACATATGCACCACAGATGAAATCAGCACGAATTGAATTAATTGAACACATTAGACAATATTTTTACACCGCAAGACATGTCATTTGGAGAGGTGACCTGAACTGTGGGTTAGATATTAAACATAAAGACAATATGCAAAGAAAAGTTTACTGTGACTCTCATGCACTAGAAAACATTATTCAGATAACTAATCTTACAGATGCCTATCGCACATTACACAGAGATTCGGGCTATACATACTATAGACAGAGATATGCCACTAGAATAGACTTCCTTTTTTGCTCTAGGCTACTCAAACCATATCAGTTTAAATTATTTCCATGTGAATTTTCTGACCATCTCTTGTTGGACTGTACATTTTCTTTGAGGAATATACCACAACATTTATTTTCCGACCCCAAATGATGGAGGATGAACATCTCTTGTTTAGAACAGGAGCAAGTATATTTAGAAATTGACCAATTACTGAAAATCAAAGAGTCAGCCTGATGTCTCTATGACAGCCTTTGGAAGTGGTGGTATGACACCAAGCTGGACATAAAAAATTTGGTAGTTCATTTAGGCCATGTTAAATCTAACAATGATTGCATAACTTAGCTGAAGAACAGAAATAAATTATATAAGTGTAAGTCATTATCTCATGATAACAGACAGCAATTTTTACTACAGATTACAGAATTAAAACAGAAAATGTATAGCTTTCAGTATGACAGGGCTGCTACTTTGGAAACAGAATTATGGTATGAAACAGAAACACAGTCAAGCACAGATCCATTTCTGGCCTGCAGACTGAGGCTAGATGCTACTATCATTGATGAAATTCAGGATGTGGATGGTACAGTTAAGACACTAGACATGGATATTTTGTCAGTAATAAGTAAACATTTAGCTTCCACATTTGGAAACAAACATGAAACTCAAGCTTCCATACAGGAGTTTATGCTACACAACTCAACGCAGTTAACACCACTGCAGGTAGAGGAATTAAATGCTCCAATTAATGTAGCTGAAATAGAAATGGCAATAGATTCTTTGAAGGGAGGTTCTTCTTTAGGCCCAGATGGGCTACCAAGTGCCTTTTATAAAAAAAATTCCACAGAGCTGACTGTTTCACTGCAACTAGTGTATAACAACTTATTGTTATGTAACCCCCCACCAGCCACTTATTTAACTAATAGGCACACCTTTCATACTTTTTCTGTCTAGGGGAAAAGAGAGGGTGGGGGTACAAAGCAATTGCAAACAGAGAAACACAAAGTGTGTACTAGACACAAACAGAAAGATACCAAAAACCAGGTCCTGAGGAGAGAACATTTGCTGAGGGCTATGCTAGGTTTGATACTTCTGGACTGGGGTCCCCAGTAAATCCACCCAGGAAGCAATAATTAGATTGTCCATACTAGGTTGGGATTCTAGAGTGTGACTTTATTCCAAAACAAAGTTAGAACACAAAAGCAAAGATGGCCCCCAAGGGTTTACACTTTGTGGCACATGGCAATGCAGAACACATCTGTAGAAAACAGAAACTCAAGCCTCCCATATAGCATAGGATTAAACATCTAGAAATGTAGTACTAGCCACAATAAAAACACACAAACTTTTTCTGGAAGTGGCACAAGGCCATTACTTAGAACAGTTCCCATATAGCATAGGATTAGCATTCAGGAAATGTGGAACTGGCCACAGTGAAAACATACAAAATTCCCCTTGAAGTGGCACTAGGCTCTTACTTAGAACAGTTCCCATATGGCATAGGATTAACAGAAAGGAATGTGGAACACTGACCATGACGGAGCACACTAGGGCTCAAAATTACCAAAACCCACATACAAGGGGTAAACTTCTTCAGGCATTGGCCACATGCATTGAAAGAAAACAAGCGCCCTTACAGAACCCAAAGTGCTGAACAGGTCACTCCAGATGGGGGGTCTCCCACCTGTTGCTTCCTCATCCATACCCTGCCATTCTTTCAGAGTTACACCTCAACAGATACTGAACAGTAGAACTTATGCTTTCTTCAAATGTTTAGCAAAATTTATCATCAGAAACACCACAAAAGTGTAAAGTTAAAGTTCTGAACAAAGGGCATAGTCACATATGGGACATCCACTGTTGTCAGCAAACTTAAAACAATCTTCTTGAGAAAAGTGTCACAGAAATGGGTGAATGGGACCCTTTATCAGAGTGTCACCCCACAGAAAACAAGGCAGGTACATATCCTGGGTAACTCTCAGACAGAATCTATTCACACTTTGTACACCAAAGGCAGCTTCAAAGGGTTCTGGGTTGGATCAGGGGATTGCCCCTAAAAATCTCTGCAGCACCCCTCATCCCACTGGGAATGAGGGCATCAGGAAATCTTGAAGACAGTTTCCACCACCTCACAAGTCAGGCAAAAGAGGTTCTCAGATTAGGGTGAGAAAAACTGGCACTGCTCAGTCTCTGAGCAGCTGGAACTGAACTGCTCCACTCACAGACTACTGCAGAACTCACTGAAAATTCTAAAGCTCCCCACACTTATAGCAAGCAATGTAGCTTATGAGGCTACAAGAGTTCTAAATGACATCACCTCTCTGCTCTCAGCTAAGACCAAGCAGCAGAGAGGGACTATGTGAAAATCTGTTTAACTAGATATTCACCAGCTGCTTTTCCTACCTAACACTGACACTGATGGGATTCTAGTAACCCCAGGGAATGGGGGGGGGGTTACAGTTAGACACAACTGAAGCGGAATTTTTTGATGAAGCAATAATGATATTTCTTTTTAAGAAAAGACAGAGGGTCGCCAGACCATCAGTGTAGCAGGTGGATTTCCACTTGCAACGTCAGTGACATGGGTTAGGGAATGGACCTGGATCATCAGAGGGCCAGATGGGGGGAGAAGGATGGAGCATCCTGTGGACTGCTCTCCTTTTCTGGGGGGAGGGTTGGGTGTACATCTGGCACTTGATGGACCCCTGTTGGAGGCCGGGGGTATCGCAATGACCAGCGTCTGAGTGTGCAGGGAGGTGGCGTGGATCCCAGACATCATTGCATGTCCCTGCCTACAGAAATAACACAGAAATATCACGCTGATCAATCTGGATGATGCCACCCCTGGCATCTGGTCTTCATGGCTCTCTGCCGCTCTGCCCACTGACTCAGTTATGGCTCAACTAGCGCCACTGCAGGCCCTGAACCCTGACCTGGGGAGGGAAAGCCAGGGAGGCAATGTCAGCATCATCGACACCTTACCCATCGTAGACGGGCAGGTAGTGGTGCTGTGGCCCCACTTTATGGGGTTAGCCAGGGAGTATCAGTGGTGGAAGGCAGCCATTGGGGAGCAAGGCAGGTGTAAGAAGTAAGGCTGAAGGTAGGAGTGACTGGGGGGAAAAGCATTCTAAATTAAAAATAAAAAGAAAGTACAGAGGAAACTTTTGGGGAATTGGAGACCCATTAGTCTCCTAAATTCAAATTATAAAATACTGTCTAAAATTTTATGTACTACACTTCAAAAAATAAATAGTATTTTAATTATTTCAGCATAAACATGTCCCATCATGAATAGGAATATTTCACCCAAACTTTTACTTGTAAGGGATCTTTTTGAATACAGCAGACAAAAAAAAATGACAGGGTTATTTATCATCAATTGACCAGGCAAAGGCCTTTAATAAGGTCTCACACTCATATCTATTTCAAGTGCTGCAGCAGTATGGCATCACAGGGAACATGTTTACATTGGTGAAATCATTGTACAACGGAGCCAGAATAAGACCATACTTAAATGGGTTAATTGGAGATTCAATTGCAGTGCAAATAGGAGTTAGAAAGGATTGTCCACTTAGTCCCATTATACAAATTTGCACTGGACCCTTTAATTAGAAAAGTTATAGCCAACCTTAATATGGAGGGATTATTTCCAGGGTCTGAGTTAGATGTTATTAAAGCAGCTGCATATGCAGATGATTTGTGTTTTTTTATTAAACATAATGAGGCAGGAGTAGCCTTACAAACTTCGCTAGCACAATATTCTCAAATTTCAAGAGCACAAATTAATATTGAAAAAAGCTGGGTATTACATATTGGAGAGCCCTTATGTTCCAACACAGCAACAACATTTTTGGGCATACCTATTGCCACATCCACCATACCCATATTAGGCATACATTTTGGAAAAGGAAACTTACAGGTCATTAATTGGGAGAATAAGATAAAAACCTGTGAAGCAAAGGTGCAAATCTGGAAAAATTGGAGGTTTTCTAAAAGGAAAAGAATGCTAACCATAAAACAAGTTTCTTGTTCCAATATTTACATATTTGAGTTTTATTTACCCCCCACCAGTCTGCTTCGAGACAAGATTGTTTAGCTGTTTCTTTCAGATGATCTGGGGAAGCAGGCTCAACCCAGTTAAAAGAGAGTACACATATGTACATTCTAAACATGGAGGATTAAGTATGATCAAACCCCTGTTTTTTTTTTATTTCTTTTGCCTTTCAACAATAACAGTTGGTTGGATGGATAACTTAACGTCATGGCAGAGCTGGACTAAATCTCTCTTTCAGGCATTTTTAGATAAATGGGAGGAATACCCACCTAAACTTGCACATACTGTATATATAACATACCTGAATATGCAGAACCTACCCTTAGGAAACTCACACAGTGGACAACCTGTAAAACTTCCCTCCTTCCATTTTCCAGGAAACAGTAACATGGACCTATAATGCCAACACAGTGCATGGGACAAGTTGAGTTCCCCAAATGTCTTCCCACTAAGTGCTTGATTACAACAAAATTGTTGAATGACAAATGTATTCCAGTCAAAACTTGGGATGTTTTATGGCTTAGCTGTCATTGGAGGTTGGGGATGAGGGGCAATTTAAAACATAAAGCCATTAATGAGAGATTTTGCCCCAGGGCAGAATGTCAGCAGATTGAGGAATCACAGACACTTTGTTTGTAGCATGCTTCACTACATGATTCTTATTAGCTAGTTTGGCCATGAGATGGAGGTGGCCATATTTAAAGAACCTAACATATGAAGTATTTATTTTAGGAGATTATTCAGGGTTTCTCAAATGTTACCACCCTAGCAGGCTTAATGTGATTATTGCTTGTATAAAGTTTTATCTCTGGCAAGCCAGATGTCAATTTCTTACTCAACAAATAAACATTATTCCTTTGACATTTGATGTAATGATCGAGAACTGTATAAAACAGATAAAGCAGCAAGAATATAAAAAATTACCTGCAGGTAGGGGAGACATTCTTTGGAGGAGAATTGCTTGGCTAGACTAAATACCATGGGCTGGATATTCAAAAGGATTGCACCATGCGCAATAGGGTTGCCCCAGCGCAAGTCAGAAAATGCGCCATTCTGCGATATTCAGCAGGAGGCAGTTGCGCCACTGAAAACATGCTGAGCAACAGCGCAATGATAATGAAGGCATGTGCAACCGAAAGGGGAGGAACCATGCATAAAGGGCACAGTGCGATGTTCAAAGACTTGCGTAATGTGCAACAGTGGAGCAGGCGGAAGTTGCGCCATAGCGGAAATGAGCCAAAATAAAAAGGAGCAAGGAAGAGGTGCAAGAACGCTACAGGGAAGCCACATGAGGCAGGGGGAGAGACAGGCACAGTAAAGCAGTACGAAAAAGGGCAGGCCAGGAAAACCACACCACAGAAGAGGGGCACGGGAAGGTGTGTGGGGCCACACAAAGCAGAGGCCAGTAGGTGTACCCGGTGCAGGGGAGGTAGCAGTCAGGACAGCAGGGGGAAAAAAGCAACAGCTGCTGGGGGATGCAAGCCAGGGACATGGTCAGTGCCACCTTCCACATGAATGCTGTAATGAGGGGGGTGAGACGGCATGTGGCAGGGGGGCATGGCCGTGGAAGGGCCCGTCGGCGGTATGCCCCCAACAGGCAGTACCAAGCCTGCACCAGCTTTGAGCTGTATACAGATATCAAGATTGTGAGCCGGTACTGCCTGAACAGGGCAATACTGAGGCAGCTCTGTGAGCTGTGCAGTGATGTGATGCAGGCACCCACACGATGGAATCATGCTCTGTCAGTGGAGACAAAGGTAACAGCCTGCATGTGCTTGCTCACCATGGGTACCTTCCAGAGACCAACAGGGGACACCACAGGCATAACACAGTCGGCCACATCATGCATCCTCACCCAATTCCTCAGCGCACTAGTGCAACATGCTGCGGAGTACATCCATTTCCCCAGCACTGCAGCGGAGCACACAACAAACATTCAGGAGTTCCACAGGGTAGCACATATGCCTGGCATGCTAGGGGCAATAGACTGCACCCATGTGGCCATACGCACACCACCTGGCCCCAAGGATGCCGCCTACATGAACCACAAGGGATATTCCAGTGTCAACTGCCAGGTGGTGTGCGTTACCAGGGGTGCATCATCAATGTCTGTGCCACGCACCCTGGGGGAGCACATGATTCTTTCATCTGGCACCAGTCGGCACTGTGCCACTGATTCGAGAGTGAGGACAACCCCACAGGTCATCTAGTGGGTGAGTATGTATGTAGAATTGACATATTGTGGGGATGGGGGGGTACGGCCAGAGGTGCCATGGGTGTGGCCCACAGGGCTTGGGGCAGTCTGAAGCTGAACACGACACTAACCTCCACTATCTTCACACAGGTGACAGTGGATACCCACTCCATCCCTGGCTGCTCACACCCTACTGGTGGCCCACGACCTCATCGCAGCAACGCTACAATGAGGCACATGCCACCACACGCAATGTCATTGAATGGGTGTTCGGGATGCTGAAGGTGTGTTTCCGTTGCCTGGACACCTCTGGCGGTGCCCTACAGTATAGCCCCTCAAAGGCCTGTGGGATATTCCTGGCCTGTTGCATCCTGCACAACATGGCCAAAGATTGTGGGATAGCCGTACAGGTTGAAGAGGGGGACAGCGATGGGGACAACGGTGACGCCGGTGAGATGGGGATGGGCAGCTCCCCCTTGGCTGATGGGACCCCCGACTGATCTGGCTGGCACAGCTGCACCAGGACACCATCACAGATGAGCACTTCAGCCAACACAGGTAAGTCATGGTGCCATGTGCAACCACCAGTGGCTAGGGCACAACCCACAGACATGCATGGAAACACACCAGGGGTGCATGCTGGCAAGGGATGTGGCAGGGCACAGAAGCACATACACACAACCAGGGAGGGGTGAACAGTAACACGCCACATGGACGGACACACGCACATGCACACACAATAGGCACAAAACGTGCACAGGGGTCAGGTGCAAAGCCAAGATGGAACACAAACACTTGCAACACACATGTCCACAGGCCACCACATCCACTGACTTTCCATGTGCGTGTGTCAGATGCTGGGCACCATCGCACTTTGGTGTACAGCTCAATGCAGGCATCACCATGCACATGTACCTGTGGACAGCAGCCGGGAGGGTGTGCAGGTGGACCGTGTGTCTGCATGCAGGGCCAGGCACCCACCCGCACACTGCCCACCAAAACACACAATGCACACAGGACAGCACCAGACAGTGTCCACGCTGGGAGACAGATCAGTCTTGTGGCACAGTGCCACATCTGCCTCGGATGCTTGGGCAGCCCCACCGAGACCCAGCAGCACTGGCAGGCTGACCACGGGCCTCATGGGGTGGCACTGATGGTCCACCAGGGGTTCCACTGCATGAACGTAACCGTGCCCGCACAGGGGTCTGCAGCACACCAAACATTCCTGCACCAGGAGTGCTCGGGATGCCCACAGCTGAACCCGGCGTCGACAGGGTGGGTGTCGCACAATGCCGGAAATGGAGAGTGGATAGTGAACTGTGCATTGTGAGCAATGCATGGGCACCTGACTGTGTGCCCATTGTGGCCATGACAGCAAAGAACGCCTGTGCTTGCCTGTCAATGGCAGCAGTCATATCCTCCCACAAATGGTCAATCTGTGACAGGATCCTATCGGTGTCCCTGCTGCATCGCTCCTCAGCCCACTCCAGAGCCACACACCGTGCCTCCATGGACGTTGCAAGCTGCATCTGCTGCTGGACTGATGCCTGCAGTAGGCGGGTGTGCTTGTCAAAGATGTCGTCTGCCACCTTGGCATCCCGTCCCTCAGAGTATGCAAGGGCCTGATGTTCAGCACCCCTTGAGGGTGGGCGCTGCTCACCAGGACCAGGTATGGGCAAGTCCACAGGCAGTGCACGTATGCCACTGCTGAAGCCTGAACCCCAGTCCCTGTGGCAACTGCTGCTGCCACCCCTCTGCCTGCTGTGCCAAAGGGATCAGTTGTTCCACCACTGTGGCCGCAACAGCCCCACTGTCCTGACCAGCCACTGGTGCTGCCCCATTGGTGCTGACAGGCACAGCCTGGGACTGTGCTGACACACTGGCACACACGTCGGCACCAGCCAGGTCCATGGGCATGAGCTGACCTGCTGTGTGTCCATTCCGAGGCACACACATGTCACTGCCCATGACGGTCGTGTCTTCATCATTGGTGCAGGTCTCCACCCCAGCCACAGCCACAGCATGCTGACATCCTTGGATGCCAGAACACTGAGACACAGGAAGGGCTTCCCCCACATCTGTCTCAACGACATCAGTGTGGACAGCCAGGCGGCCCCACTGTTGCAATGCTTGATGTATACCTGTGGAGGTGGATGGTCCCTCCTCCAACTACAGATGATTGTCCGCAGTGGACAGGCCCTCCACCGCTGACTCCTGCAGAAGCGCAGGATCTGTAACAGACAAAAAAGTCACGTTACTGCGTGTGACCTACCCTGCCCCCCCATAGACAGATCATGACTTACCATGCAGTGATGGGCCACCACCTGTCTGGAAGCCACCTCCTAGAACTCCCTCTATGGCACTGTGGTGCATGCTTGCAGCAAGCCTGTCCTCTGCCGGTGTGAGCTGCACCACCTCCGGCTGGCCCCCGCCTGTTGCAGCATGTGCTGCCCTGATGGCAGCCACCTTCTCCTTCACCCTCCTCCTGTCAGTACCCATCTTCTTCTTACACTCCTGCATGGAGCGCTGGTGGCTGCTGTGCAGGTTGACTGCATGTGCCACCTCCTCCCATGCAGCAGCACGGGCCTGAGGGGTGCCCTGCCGTCCACTGAGCAGTGGCTCCTGATCAAGGTAGGCATCGAAGAGTGCCTCCGTCTCGGCCTTTGTGAAATTGGACCTACTCTTCCACCCACCATCATAGTCCTCCTCACCCAGACCTCGCTCGGTCATTATTCAGACTGTAAAGATGACAGTGGTTAACTGTGACTGTGCAGTAAAAAGCATGTTCCTGATACCACAGTCCAGACACCCACACAGCATGCAACTCACCAATAAACAGCAGTAACTGAATATGGCCACTGCAGAACATTGTCGCACCTATATAGCTCAATCCATGCAAATTAGGTGAGGAGCAACTTTAATTAGATGCAAATCGCGCTGCTGCGCCATTGAATGGCTGATCGGATGATTAGCATATAACGGATGAATATCGCGCCGGTGCGCTTTGCACAATTGTGTTGAATGTGATAAGCCAATGGCGCAGTCCTGTGGCATGCGTAGTACACCTCACTGCGCATGCCCAGGTAGCTTACATAGGCGTCTGCTGCACTGATGATGTGCTGTGCATGGTAGGCAATGCAGGGCATGGCCACCATTGTGCCAGTGGCGCTATAACGAGGGTCACTACATGACACTGTGGCAATGGGCCTTCATAGGCACAATGGCACAACTGCGCGATAGTCCACTGTGGCGCTGACACACAGGAAACCAATTGTGCTAGACGCATCGGCGTCCGATGGCGCTGTGCGTGGCCTTGCACCAGAGACCCCTGACCATGATCCCGACCTTTGTCTCCTTGGCGCCATGCATCTGGCATGGCTGCACCTCTAGCGTGCTGTTCTGTAACAGCGCGATAGGGAATGGCAGCGCTGTACCGCGCAGCATTTCCACATGGGGTGACGCGCTGCAGTGCGCCATATTGCCTACTATACTGTTTGGGATGGTGCACAGGAGAGCCCCACAGTGGACTGCCATTGAGTTGGTGAAACTTGTGGCCCTTGTGGATCCACACCATGGGGCTCTGTTTGGGGAGGAGCCACTGGACAGGGCCAGGACCCAGGTCTGGCAGGAGGTGGCCACTGACCTTGTTGATGCCACTGGAAGGAGAAGGACCACAGAGCAGTGCAGGCACCATTATGGGAACCTCAGGAGGAGGGAGACAGAGCTACTTGCCCATCTGTGGTCACGTGCCAGGAGGGGCATGGTGCCTTGTCCAGGTGGGTGATACATCTACACACTTGTATTGTCCATATGGGTAACACTGTCTTATGTGTCCAGCACAGAGGGGAGGGATAGTCTAGGTTTGGCTGTGGCGGTGTTTACAGGGAATGGGGTGGGTGGGTGGGCACACACACTGGGCAGGGGACTTTGCTTTGGGATTGTACTGATGTTTTTCTCTCCTTGTTTCCCCCACAGGCATGGATGAGCGATGGCAGCTGGGGGAGCAGTGGCAGAGGGAGGAGGACGCAGCACCCAGGAGAGTCAGCCTGTCAGTTCTGCTATGTGTTCCTGTGCCCATCTGTGGCACCACCGACATCACCAGCCCAATGAGGGTGAGTGCCATGACACCATAATTACTACTGCATGCTGTGTAACAGGGTGGGAAGCAGGGCATGGCCACCATCCATGGACATCACTGCCATGCACGTGACTTGTGACAGTCAGCACTGTCCAGTGGCACTGCATGTCTGGGAGTGCATCAGTGGTGCTCCATGCATGTACTGGGCACATGGTTGTGGCACTGCCTGCACACCGCATAGCCATGTTACTGTATGGCCTTGGTGGTGCTGTGCAGGACATGGGCGGTGGGTATGTGCAGTGGTCCACATGGCTGTTGCTGCCTGGATGGGCAGGTCTTGTGGACACGGTCACTGTGGGTGGGTGCACACCATCACAGGGGCATGGTACATGGCTGTATGCCATGCACAATGGGTGGGCTACAGAGGGATGAACAGTCACACCTATTGACTCTGATCCCTCGTGCTAGGTGACCAGTGACTCCTGCAGATACAGCAGGCTATTCAGGAGCTGCTGTGGGTGGCGGGGGAGTCCCTGCAGATCTTGTGGGACATGCACCAACATGGGGTCAGGAGGAGGCCAAGACAACAGCGCCAAGAGGAGGAGGACCAGACTAGCCATTGATGTCCCCATGCGCCGAATAACAGCTTCCCCCCTGTGACCCACCCTCACGTCCTGTCTTCCCTCTCCCGTATGTTCACCCCTGCTCCTTACCCACCCCCACCTTGTTTCTTCCCCACCATTTGTACATAGTTCTGAATATAATTTTGTTTAATATGTTGCAACATAATTATTTTGATATGAATACTGTGGTGGTCTCTGATTTGCAGCTGGCTATAGGTGCTCAGCTGCAGTGGTGTGCATGGCATCTGGGCTGGTGCAGTCATGGGTATGTGTATATGTGTGTGGGGAAGTGTCTATGGTGTGGGAGTAGCTATCAGTCGGTGTCTGTGGTGTGCATGTTGTTCCCTGTGCATTGAATGACTGTGTGCAGTGGTCCATGGCGCATGGTGCATGCTCTGTGTCCATTGTGCCCCTGTCAACCCATCCTTGGCCTGTGCAGCTGACACCCTTGCATGTCTGTGGCCTGCAAGGTCTGCTGCCATGTCAGTGGTGGCTGTCCATGCAGGTCATCCACTGTAACCGTCACAATGTTGGGTTGCCTTCTGTCACTGGTGTGGTGCATGTTTGCCTCGGGTGACACCGTGGCCTATGCAGTTGTTGTCCCACCTCCATGCTGTGGCTTGTGTGTGTTGCTGGTGCTGTTCACCACTGTCTGTGACTTGTGCTCCAGGCATATGATGGTGGCGTATGGGTCCACAGTGCCTGCACAGGGTGGGTGTCACTCCTGTGCCATGGAGGACTGCAGGCTGTGTGTGCTCAGTTTTCATGGGCCCACACTGGGGGCTTGGTCGCCACACTACTGCATCCCTGTGTTATTGTCCCCTTGGGTATGGGTGTGTGTTTGCCCCTGCACTGTGTTACATCCAGTGTGATGCATGCTTCCACACACCACTGTGGGTGTCTGTCCTGGCTGTTGTGGCTAGTGGTGGGTCGGGATGTGTCACTTGTCTACTGTGCAGGGTGCTGTATCAATGATGGTGGTGTCAGGGGCACACCCTTTCCCGTGTGGGGTACCTCTTGTGCCGACGCATGGTCGGTCTCTCAACTGTGCCTCAGGGGGATTGTACATGTTGGCACTGTGTCTGCCATTGTTGCATTGCCGTGTGCTGCCACCCACTGCTGGGTGCTCATGGTGGGGCTGGCTTGTATGGATCTGTGGTACACGAGGTTGCAGTGTGACAGTGGGGGTGGTGGTATGCATGGAGTTTCCTGCAATGGTGGTCACTGCTCATGGGGGTGTCTGGGGGTACCGGTGTAGGGTGTGCTGTACACTGGGGAGGCTGGTGTGGCACGGGGTAGCCCGCCCTCCTTGTGTGGCAGTCTCAGCTTGCCGGTGGGTCTGCTGGGGCACCATGGCCCAGCTGTGCATTGTTTGCTTGTCCCCATGGGCCAGTGGATATTCCAGCCCTCCCCCAGTTGTGCTGTGCTTGGGGTGTGGGGGCAATCTCAGTTCTGCTGTGTGTTCCTGTGTCCATCTGTGGCATGGGTGGTGGGCCCCTACCTATCTCCCTGGTTGTGCAGTTACATTGCTCTGCTGCTGGGGGGCTCCCTGCTTGCGCTATGGCACCTCTGGGCTGCTCAGCTGGACATCCCTTGTTGCACGATAGCGCATCGTATCTGCTCAGCTTCCCCTCCCTAGTTGCTCTATGGCGGAGGTTGTGCGATATTCAGACGTTGTTGACGCAATTTGGCTTGCACCTTTTTTGAATATCGTGTCTATTGCCCATGGGTGCAATTGACTTGTGCTTGCTTCTGCCATTGAGCACTTTTTGGGCGCAGTTTGAATATCCAGCCCCAAATTTTATGTTGATAGAATTTGTATATATGCAAATATGAGATTACAGAGTGATTAATTATATTTTTACTTCCTTGTCTGGTTTAATGTATATATTAAAGGGGGAATTAGGTTGGCCTTCATAATAATACAATTAGGAGGTACAGTATTTGCTGTGATTTAACAGTTTTATTGTTATGTTCAACCGCTCCATTTTGTGGTATTTCTAAATATTATCGTGTATGAAATGTTTTTTTCCTTTGCATGTATTGCTGAATCTAATTTTGTATTTGTTATGTTTATGTACCTAATAAAATTTCCCTATTCACATGTAGGGGAATTGCTGGCCATTCTAGGATGGTCACTTTGCCCTGGATGATGGAGAAGATGGATATCTCTGAGGCAGGGGAGTATACCTCTTCACCTGTTCTGCCTATACAAGAGGTCCTGAGCAAGGAAAGAGAAAAAGTTAATTTTTAAGCAAAACCCAAAGAAGATGGGGATATTTTTGTCTCCACAGAAAATCTGAGCACAGTCAAGAACCCTTTAGCAAAAGGGAAAAACATTGAAGGAAATGCAGTTTTGCGAGAGAACCTGTTAAAGGAAATGTTCAAAGAGGAAAAAAGGTACAAACGCACTAAAGAACTGCTCTGATCAAAAATTCAATTGCTAGTACCTGAGTCTGGGTTTGACAATGGGTTCTGCTCTTCTGACAGGCCTCAGAGCGGGCCTCATGATGCACCATTACCAAAGGAAAATGCTAGGCCTGACTCTCCTCTCTCCATTGCACCTTAGGTAAAAACTTCTCCTTATTCTGTTATTGTGTACAATGTCATGGCTGGCAGTAGAAGCGCTGAGAGTAGCATGTGCTGAAAGCTGCAGGGGAATGTTAGCAGTGGGGAACAACCCATAACTGATCTTGTCTCTCCCCAAACTAAAGGGGAAACACCTGGAACAGCACAACATAAAACTGTGGCAGAAAGTGATAATTCTTGGACTCCTGTATCTCTAAGATTGGAGATCAGTCAGGAAAATACACCTGTAGCAACCACAAACAGTGTTCCTTCAGGGACACAGGGAGCTACTTCAAAAAAATAAAATTAATTTTCAGACAAGCTCTCATCGCCAAAATGATGTACAGTAACCATAATTTCTTTCTCTGCAAGGGGTTCCCCATTCAAACCAGCCTTAAGGAATAACATTAAGCAAAAATGCACAGCTCTGACCTTAGCTAAAATAAATATACCTGCAGGAAATTTATAAACGGAAGGGTGTCCTCAGGAATCCCCCCATCTAAAACTACATCTGAGGCCACACAAGCTGCATTTTCTATTTCTCCTATAATTGTGGACCCTTTCTCCCAATGGTCACCAGAAAAAGCCCAATCAGAAACAGGGTGGACAAAGATGCCTGACGGCAGATGGCTTCCTGACCCGGGATGGAACCCCAATGTAAATTATTCACAAAATTGTCCTGAATGGTGCCCTACAGTTTCAGAAATTATATAAAAAATGTCAAATGGTATGAACTTAACTACCTCTATGCCTAAAGAAACGGATCTAATAAAATAACTCAGTTCACCGGGGAAACCACTTGAGCCTCCACAGGTTGGGGTAGGAACCCCCCAACCCATCTGTAATGACAATTCTGCAGGAATGGTGCACCCAACAAAAGCCAGTGATGATAGCATGAAAAAAGATCAGCAAAATTAACCTTTACCTCAAAAACCTCTGCCATCAGAATTTTTTGAAAGTATCCATAAAGAAGCAGCCTCATGGAGAAATGCAGTCTGGATCAGATACAAAGGGGGTCTAGAGACAAGGCCAGACAGACATTTTGTGGGGAAAACCCTATTAATAGATTCTCTTCACTTCTCACCTAGGGAAGTGTTTGAATTCATTAACATCTCTAGGGAAGATAATTATGATGTTAGTTTCAGGTCTTCCTATGCCTTAAATCTTTTTTGGGAAGGATACAACCAGATAAAATTTTCTCCCCTGTGTTCCCCCTTTTTGGTAATACCTCTCACCAAGCCTCTAATCAAATTCATTACCATTATGTGCAGAAATGAGGGAGTCCGTATCGATGATATTATATATTGGCTGTCCAAAAAATGTCAGGTTCTCAGTGCCCCCAAAGCTATTCTGGACACTGAATCATTTTGGATGGGAGGATGGAAGTACAAAGTGAAGTCAGACTTGACATGGAACATGTTCCTAACTCATTTATGCTGGGAAGGGATAGGGGCGCATGTTATTAAGCTGGGCAGCCCCGGGCATGCTACAGATGTGGGGCTAGAACACATTTGTCCAGTGTTTGCGATAGGGCCAGATATGAAAATTGTGGGGAAATAGGTCACATAAGTCATCAATGCGCTAACCACACAAAATGTGACCTTTGTGAGGAGACAGGTAATGTTTTTTTCAGAATGTCCGTGGGCAGCTAAAAACAAGGCCTCTTGCAATAGTCCAGAATTACTAATAAAACAAGTGCAGGATTTTTATTTTATTTATTTTAGTTTTTGTTGACCGGGTAAGTACACTTGACAAATTCTGCCCATTTTCAGGCATGACCCGGGGGAGGAGATGAATGCCAACTGATCTTGAACCAGATTAAGTCGCTGGTGGTATTTTTAGTGACTAGGATGCTGCAGAAGCCACTAGCCAATACTCCCAAAACAATGGCTATCCTCCCCCTCCTCCACCTAGTACTTCACCTAGGAAAGAACCTCAGAGATTCTTAAAGAAACTCCTCCCAGAAAGGAAACGGAAGGACCCGGCATCTCCCAGGTAGAGCTTCTCACCCTGGTATGCTATCATAAGACACAAGAAGGGCCAAATGGGGAACCTAAAACATTCCCCTCAACTCATCTAGCTCTTGCCCCTTCTCCCAAGAAGAAGAATCACTAGGAGCTCTAAACCAACCCCTCCCCCTTCTAAACCAATCAATAAATCTGATATTGAATCAGAGAACCACTTTGCAATTCTATCACCAACCTAGGGGGAACCAAAATGGAAGTAGGGGAGGTAGAATCTCAAGCTCAGGATGACTTCTCAGCTAGCAACGATATAGTGTGACACAAAGGGAAAAAGAAGAAAAAAAAGGAAAAAGAATCCTTGACAATAAACTGAACAGTCATGTTTTCTTTACCATAGGGTCTTTAAATGTCCATAGTCTCCTTAATCCAAATAAAGGCAAGCAGTCTTTAATTACATACATGAACACAATTGGGATGTTTGCCTTTTACAGGAAACATGGATATATTCATCAGACCAGGTTCAACTAGTACAATCTGAATGGACTGGGGGACAATCATATTGGTCCTTTGGGCCAGACAAAGCAGATGCAATAGTAGTTTTATTCCATTCTTTCTCTTTTTCTCTGTTAAAATTGATTGATCTCATTCCAGGGAGATTATTAATTTTGGATGGGAAATAGAAAGGTGACTCATGCAGAATCATTACAGTTTATGGACCTCAAACTAAGGCGGAAAGAGTAGGGCTCATGTAAGTGCTACAACCATTCCTGGCAACCAATACCAGTATATTTCTAGGGGGTGACTTTAACTGTGAATTACCAGCAAATAGCAGGACCCCAGCAACAAAGAAAATCTACTGTGACTCAAATGCCTTACAAAAATGTATTCAGTTAGTAGACTTAATCCATTGCAATTTTATGTCCAAGTTGTGTCACAAACATAATTTTAAGCGTGGGAAATATACAGTACTTCCACTATAGACCATTTTTTTTTAATTTCCAAAGACTTCTTGGTACTGGTATTTTCCCTCCATCCAGTGGAATTTTCAGACCATTCCCTTCTAAAAGTATCTTTTTCAGAATTTAAGGGTAACAAACAAAATTCTAGATGGAAATTAAATGCTAAAGTTCTTTCAGACCCCTTAGTAACAAGAGAAATATCAAAATTACTATGGCTAGGAAATCAATCATGTTTTTGTACTAGCACATGGGGATATGGTAAGAAGACACAAAATCATATCTTAGGAAGTGGTTCCAGAATTATGGGGGAAAAAAGGAAAATAGGAATTTTTTTAATACCTCCAACTCAGAAACCAGTTGCAATATTTTTACACCCTGAGTTATTTGCATAAATTTGACTACACTCAGCAGACAGAGAACATAAAAAAGACAGATGCAGGCAGTTCAATATGATAGAGCTAAAACTATAAGGGCAATGCTACAGTATGAGACCCAAAAGAAACCCCTACAAAGCTTGCAAAAAAAGAAAATATATTATTACTTTAAACTCCCCACTTGATTCAGATAGGAATAGTTTGGAAACAATAGAAGGTCTTCACCAGATTATTCAAAATCACATTCATTCTTATAACATGGTTTCTCCTCTAGATTTATCCACCATTACAAATTATCTACAAGATATACAGAAGCCCACCATCCCGATAAGAATACAGGACTTATCTCGGCCTATCAGTGCTGCTGAAATTGAATTAGTTATTAAATCACTTAAATCAGGGACTTCTCCAGGACTAGATGGGCTCTCTTATGAGTTATATAAGGCCTTCCCTACTGAATTTGCACAGTGTTTAGAAACTGTATTTGATTTTTTCCTACATTTCAGAGAAATCCCCTCCTCTTTTACGACAGGCTTTCTAATATACTTACATAAAACTGGGGATAAAAGTCAGATTGAAAATTGGAGGCCCATATCTCTGCTAAACTCAGATTTTAAAATATTGTCTCAAGTTCTTAACAATAGATTGAGAAAGGTAACCAATACCATTATCTCTCCTGCTCAATACTGTGGCATTCTCAATAGAAAGATTCAACATGCCCTCATGATAGTTAAGGATGTGTTATATAACACCACTCTCCAAACTAAAACTGGATGCACAGTGTCCTTGGACCAGAACAAGGCTTTTGATAGGGTATGTCACCCCTTCTTATTTCAGACCTTGCAATATTATGGGATTCCGGGGGTTTCATTAATTGGCTTCAAAAACTAGATGTGTCAGCTATTGTAATACCTGTAATCTTTGTAAAAGAGCTTCAGTGCAAAGGTATTGTAATCCTAGATTGAAATAAATAAATAAATAAATAAATAATCAAAGGACATATAACCCAAAGCATAAAGGTAGTAACATGGGTAAGGCAGGGGTGACCCTAAGCCCCTCCTGTATATCTTCTCCCTATATCTATTAATCAGATGGGTAATGGACTCAGCAGACTGGGTAGGACTAAAAGAGTCTGGAATTAGGGATGCATTCAAAATTCAAGCTTATGCAGATGACATATGTCTATTTTTTTTCAGAACATTAACATATAGAGACAATCTCTGCCAGCATTTGGAGCATATAGCATAGTTTCAAACTCCAGAATAAACCATGGGAAAAGCAAAGGGCTATTTTTATCAAGTTACCCTCCTCACCCCTCTACTGCAGTTTCAGGCATGCAGATTTCCTCTGACCCCATAAAAAGTTTAGGGGTTATGTTTTTATCATTAGACTCCTTCTCTGCATAATTGGGATATGGCTTTAAAGAATGTGAAAGCCAAGGTGCAGAGATGGAAGAACTGGAAGTTATCTAAGATAAAAAGGGTACATATTGCAAAATGGTTTATAATTCCTGGCTTATTATATATAGCCATGATCTTTCCTATCCCAGCTTGTTCAGAAACATGCATTTACAGTTGCTTGTTTACTGTGTTATTGGGTAGTAGGTTGAATCCTATTAAAGATGCTTCACATACCTGCCCAAATCACAAGGCAGCCTCAGAATGGTGGATTCTATAAAATTTTTTCACATACTTTTTATTTCCCAAATTATGAAAATTGGACTCTCTTCTTCTGAGTTACTGCATTATAAATGGATACAGAATGATCTTTCCAAATATTTTCAAGGTTGGGATGTCTTGCTACCAATCGTTTCCCCCAGAGTATTTATCCCAGAATATTTCAAACCTGTTGCCCAAAGAATATTTAAATGGGTCTAACAAACCCTCAGATATGCTCATCTTCTGATCCCAAACTGCATAACTTAGTTTTAGCAAAAGTATCCCCCCAGGAGCCAGAATTTAAAACTTGTCCTCCCAACCTTAGAGACAGGGTTCTTAAAGCACTAAACAATGATAGAATTCCTCCTCATGTGGGAAGTATTTTGGCTGTCTATGTATGGTAGATTGAACATTAGGGGGAATTGCAAGCATAAAGCTCAGGAGGAAAGGAATTGCCTGTATAAAGCTTGCATAGCTAAAGAAGAGTCAAAGGACCATTTCCTTTCTGAATGCTTTTATGCAAAAGCCCTGTGGCCTTTCCTTGCAAACAAATGGAAATTTCAGTGGCTAAATAGCCTAAATTATAAATCCCTAATATGGTGACACTATCCCCACTTATGAATGTTGTTTGAAATTTATTTGTGGCAAGCAAGATGCCAATGGGTTTTATACCAAAAGATTATGCCGTATGAAAAGTTTAGCACCCTGGTGTTCCAGGTCATGAATTCAGTATATTTGAAAGATAAATCACATAACTAATCAAATAAAGTATTCAGATGGTGGAAGAGATTTTCAATCTTTATAAAATATCAATGAAGTATAAACTGTTTCTGCAAAATAACTCTGTTAATGCAGTTATTTGGGGGATGACACCAATATGTAAATAATTTTATAATTGTAAACAACTTTTTTCTCTCCTCCCCTCCTTTTTCTTTTCTCTTTCTCCTCTGTACCTATTGTGGATATTTGTGTTTATTATATATTTTTTTGATTTAGTAAGATTGTATATGATTGTAAACAATTTGTTTTGTGATGTTACTTTGATAAAAAAAATCCCCTACTCTTTTCTAGAAGTGCCATGGGATATTTAACACCCACTGAACTACCACCAAAACAGGCAGATGGGACCTCGGTTTAACATCTCATCCAAAAATTTGCACCTCAGGTATACAGCACCCCCTCATGCTGCACTACAGTGTCAGTATTGGGATTTAAACCAAGTGTCTGGTGTGGGGATAAAACCCACAGCTTTCTGATCTCACGGCCTCAGAGGCGAGTGTGATTGATTTATTTATTTAAAATTTGGTAACTGGGAAAGTCACACTGAGCTGAGGCTAATTTCCAGGTGCGGCCTGGGGTAGAGGGCAAGGGAGTTACATGACTCAGATTATTAAAAACATCAAAAACAGCAGCTGAACAGGTTTAACATGATAAATACAGTGAATACATTAAAGGTACATAATTGGCAAAGCATAGATAACAAGTGCAAAAGTGTGACAGGCAATACTTACAATATATACAGTACAGACAAATACAGACAGTACAGTATGAGCAGAAGTCAATCAATTTTTGTGCAACAGGTATTCAGGCAGTACTTATAGTATATGCAGTATTGACAAGTACAGACATATGTGTGAAAGTAAATCAATTATGTACAACAGGTAAGCTGACTACAATAGCTGATAGGCAAAGGAACAAGGGGGGGTCAGGGTGTGGCGGAAGAGGGGCAGTTGCAGCAGGGGGATGTAGTTTTAGAAGCTTTTTGAGAGTGGCGTGGGTGGGCACAAGGCATATTGAGTTGGAAGCTGCCTTTCCAGATTGTGAATGAAGTTGGAAGAGAGAGAAGATGCAAGAGTCATGGCTTCTGAGGCAGTAGCCTGATGTTGGGGGGGGTAGAAAGTCTGTAAGATAGCAGGGAAGGGCATTGAACCACTACTTGCGACAAAAGCAGCACAGTGAACAAAGTGCCAATCTTTGAGAGAGGAGAGGAATAGGGCAAAGCATAAGGAGCAATGGTGGATATGAAAGGGGAGGTTGGAAGTGAAATGACAAAAGATGTTGCACAGGGAGTCTAATTTAGCAAGAGATGATTTAGGGGCTGAGCTGTAGACTACATCTGCACAGTCTATTGAGGGAAGGATTGACTTGGTAATGAGCTCTTTGCAGATCAGGAGGGACAGTCTTTAATCCTGTGCAAGAATCCCAGCTTGGGACAGAGTTTGAACTGGATGGAGTTAATATGGCAAGATAAATCTAACTTAGGGTACAGCCAGACCCCTAGGTATCTGAAGGACTGTACTGTTTAAATTTTTGTGCCATCCAAGGAAAGGAAGGATGGAAGTGAAGGGAACTTGACCAATCTCTGGGCAGAGCCAAAAGCCATGGCAACAGTTTTTTCGTTGTGTGTTGCATTTGAGTTGGTTGTTCTCAAATCATTTGAGATTGGTTTAATTTCTTTTCATCATTTCATTTTTATTTTATACTGGAAAGGCATGTGGGTAAATTGCCCATTTTCACAAGTGTCCAGTTGTAACAGAGGTGGATATATACACTTTGTTTTATTTATTTATATAAGTTTCAGAAATACAGTACTTTTGAGCCAGAGTCTCATTTACAAAGCTTTCATGTCAAGAGTGTACAGGAACAAACAGATAATTAAGCAATAATGCACAATAGGGTGTGGGTTGTGCTGGGATAACCTCAAGCCTGGGGCGGTTGGGCACAAAGCCATAGGTCAAATGCATCCAGCGACCCCAGAAGTGAGGTTATCCCAGCATGACACACACACCCTGGAGTGCATTATTGCTACTAAACAATGGTTTGTTGTTATACAAAACAAAAAACATTTAAAACATTTTTTAGTAAATTTTTAGTGTGGCAATATATCTTTGTTTCTGAAGAGAAGATCCTCCAACAAATCAATACAGTGAGGTTGTGCTCTAGGACTAGACCCATGATGTTGTACTGGGATAACAACATGGGTCCAGTCCCAGATTGACCAATCAGAGACAAGCATTCTTTCTTGCCATTGTATAATACAAGAACATACAATAATTCATAAAACGTTAAACAATTCAAGTCAGGTGATACAGAGAGGACAGAGTCACAATTTTACATTGTTATAGAGTTAACATTAACAGAGTTTCCAAGCATGTTACAGAATCAGTTACAACAATGGTACCTACAGATAAGTTGCAGGAGCATTAAAAGCAGTTGGATAGGTAGAGGGTGCTGTCAGTAAGGAGACATTGTCAATAGTGTCAAGCTCTGAATGCATCTACATCAGAAGCAGACCAGGTAGGAAACAACTAGGGGGGTGGTCAGAGCTAGCAACTAGTATGTTAGCACAGAGAGAGACAGCCTAGGCAAACAATAATGTATTTGTCATATAAATTAGTTTAGGGTAAGGGGTGAAAAACTGAGTGGTGTTGGAGTAGAGGAAATTAGGAGGTGTAGAAAAGATCAAGTGGGGAGGTAGGAAGAGAAATTAGTGGAGAAAAAGGGGAGTAGCATGTGGGAGGGGGAAAGGTGGGTGAAGAGAGGAAAGGGTGGAGGCAAGGCTGAAGTGGTGCTTGTGGACAGTTCGGAGGACTGACTCGACAGAGTACTATGAGCAATCACAGCTACTAAGTGCGAGGAAGTGCTGCCTGGGTTTGAGTTTGAAAAGACCTCACTTGGCCGGCCTGCCAGCACAGCTGTTGGATTTCCATCTGCGATGCCAGTGACCCAGGTTTGGGAACAGACTTGGGTTGCTGGAGGGCCAGCTGGGAGGAGAAGGCTGGAGCATCAGCGATGGCTCACCTTCCCCGGGGGGAGGGTGGGGTTGTGGCCTGGCACTTGCTTGCCCCTAGTGGAGGCTGGGGGCATGGTGCGACATCAGGCCTTGATGTCTAGGAAGAGTGGTGGACTTCGGTGGGAGCCATGACATCTGTGGCATGCCACTCCTTGGGGAGAAAATGGGAAAAATGACACCTTGGTCGGGTTGAATGATTGCCTCCTGGATCTTCACCATGGAACTCTCAGACCCTTATTGCCACCTCAGCAGCACCCAGGAGCATTTAGATAGCCATACATGCTCTTCCCTATGAAGGTAAGGGACCCACCCGATGAAGGGATACATTGGGGTGACTTGGGCTGGTTGCGATATGAGGTGGTGGGGTCAGGAGTTGCTGAGTGGGGTACATGTGGGGCCTGAAGGAGAGACCAGGCTAAGGTGCGGGGACAGCAAAAAGAAATAATGCAAAAAAAAAGAAAGGACCTCACTTGTGTTCAGACAGAATATAGGTGAGTAGGCCATTTAGCCAGGTAGGTGCCCCGAACACGAATGCCTGTTGCCCATGACCTTTCCAGCAGAAAGGGACTTGATAGGAAACTTTAGTGATGCTCCTCATGCTCTGAGAGTTTGAGGGTCATGCAAGGAGTTTTTGTGCGGAGGGAGGGGAGAGCCTGAGAGTAATTTATTTTCCAGTCAGGCAGGATTGGTATGAGATCCTGCTCTTGAGGTTCAGCCAATTGGTATGATCATACAGATCACAAGTGTGGGTATGCTTGTCTGCACCAGCAACCAGTTGGCAAGCTTTATTAAGAGCTATTTTGATTCTACTTTGGGCAATGTTGATTGTGGACCCATAGATAACTAGCCCATAATCTATTATTGAAAGGACATAACTTGTTACTGCCAGATGGAGGGCATCAGGGGTCAGGCAGTACATGTGTCTGTAAGGGAGTCCATTCTGGAGTTATCTGCCTTACAGACCAGGTTTATGTGTTCATGGTAGAGAGGGAGCTCTCAAGGGTTATGCCCAGATATTTAAACTTTGTGACAAACACATAGTTATAAATGTACAATATGAGACAAAATGTATGAAGCAGAATAATTAGGCACAAACACAGGGTGAATTATATACAATAAAAGACAATTTCATACTTTGTGTAAAAAGGAAAAAGTGGCTTGTGTACAGCAACACAATATTAACAGCAAGATTATACAATATGTGCCAATTTTCATAAGTAAACATAAAAAGAAGAGGTGGGGAAAAATAATCTAGAAAAAGCTTAGAAGGGGAAGGAGGCATTTAAACAAGTGAGGTGGACAAGATTAGAGAAAAATGAGGTTTTAGAGAAAAAGAGTGAAAATACTAGCAGAAATTGTAGGAGTTATTTATGCCAGTGCCCTTTAGGTTTGACCCAGGCAGTAGTAAAGAAATTGTGATATACTGTACTAATTAGGACAGTTGCAGGGGGGTTTATTGGGCAGGTGCTCATTAAGTTTAACCTTAAAAGTACTGGGGGAGGGACTGCTCACAAGGTTAGGTAGAAGAGTGTTAAAAAGCTTCAGATCTCTGTAGGTAAGTGGTCTCTGCCCCAAAGAGCTGTTACAGTAAGAGACCCAAAAGGGGATGTGGTAGCACTCCTAGTGAACTGAGTAGGGTAAGCCTTCTTGAAAAGACAGTAGACACTGTGAGCTAGATGGTTGTTGAGAATTTTGTAGAGAAACATGGAAGCCTTCTAGGTGAACCTGTTCTCTAGAGGGAACCAGTATACTGTCTCATAGAGAGCACAGCTGTGAGTATGATGGAGCAAGCCAGTAACAAATCTGATATTGTTATTGTATGCCATTTTGAGATTGTTGAACATGACAGAATTACTTAGAGGGGAGTAGATGATGGATCTGTAGTCTAGGAGAGGTAGGAGTAAGCGGGAAGTCAACCAACTTCTCAATTCAAGGATGAGGAATTGCCTGATCCTATAGAGGAGCTCAGGTCTCTGGTGAGTGTTGTTTATTAATTGTGTTATGTGTGGGCTGAAGGAGAGGTGCTCGTCCTGTGTTAGATCTAGGTATTTCAATTTGTGAACCTGCTCAATGACCATGCCATCATTACCTAGGAGGGCAAAATTGAAAATAGATGGCTTACTTGTGCTGGCAAAAAACATACATTTAATTTTTTGGAGTTCAGGACCATTTCTTGAGTGGTGAACCAGGAGTGGAGGCTATGAAATCCATTTGAAATTTGGAGAGAAGAGTGGAAGGGTTAGCATCCTTACAGTATAAGAAGGGTGACATTGAAACTAGATGGTTTACGTGTGCCAGCAAAAAACATACATTTAGTTTTTTTGAGTTCAGGACCATTTCTTGAGTGGTGAACCAGGAGTGGAGGCCATGGAAATCCATTTGAAATTTGGAGAGAAAAGTGGAAGGGTTAGCGTCCTTATAGTATAAGGTGATATCTGCATATAGGATGATGTTGGTATGTGAACAGATGGAAGGTATGTTGTTAATAAATGAGAAAAAAGGAGGTGCCCAAGTACTGACCCTTGTGGAACTCTATACTTAATAAGGCATTCAGTCCAAGGATGTCCCTCAATAACTGTTTTGTGATACCTTGTGTTGAGGTAGTTACCAAACCAATTGACTGTGTTTATAGAGAAATTCATAAGGGCAAAGGTAGTTTGTAGTAGCTTGTGGTCCATCAAGTCAAATGCCTTGGTAAGTTCTATGAAAACAGCACCCGTGTAAAGATTGTCATCCATGGCCTTGTATATGTCCTGTGTGAACCTAACGAGAGCAGTTTCTGTGTTGTGTTTAGCCCTAAAGCCGTGTTGAGCCTCGGTCAGGATGTCATATTTGTTAACACGCTCAGTGACTTGAGAATTAACTATTTTTTCCATAATTTTGGAAGGGTGGGGAGAAATGAGATGTGCCAGTAATTGCTTACTTCCTGTTTGAAACCAACTTTATGCAGAGGTCTGATGGAGGCAGATTTATAGGCTGTGGGGAAGGTACTGGAACAGAGGGAGAAATTCAGAATATTGGTGAGAGGGGTGGCAATTTCCTTTATTATGAGTTTTAGGATGTGAAAATCAAGACATCTGTACCAGTGTTGGGTAGAGGGTTGTTTTTCTTATGAGTTTTACAGTATCGGAGGGTGAGAAATCTTTTAAATAGAAAGTGGGGTAGGAAGCTTTTGGGGAAAGGGCGGGTAGAGGAGTCTACTTGTGAGCAGCAGAAGAGAGGTGGGTCTTGTACTTGTCAAGGATCCCCAAAAAAGGAATTAAACAAGTTGGACACACATGTTGGGTTGTTTGTTAACTTCCCTTCCACCAGAAATGTATTTTGCTCTTTCTTTTTGTCTTTACCCAAAAGGGAGTTTAACATCACCCAGAGTTGATTAGAATTTGCTCTGTTGTATAGTTGGCTGTTCTTAAGGTGGTTGACTTTTGTAGTACGAACTGGTGACTTGCATCTGTTGTGGAATGTTTTATAATCTTGGAGGAGAATGGGGGAAGGTGATTTCCTGTACCTAGCCCAAGCCTTGTCTCTACCACGCATAAGTCTGAGGAGGTCCGGTGTGATCCTCTCACTATATCACCCGTGGACTGTAATCTTCTTTATGTGGATGTGGGAGTCACAGATGCTGTTAAATGTTTTGGTGAAATCATCTAGTGCGAGGTCAATGTTTTTAATACCAGACATGAAGGACCAGTCAGCTGACCTGAATGCATAAGAGAGTTATTCTATGTTTTCTTTTTTTAATAGTCTTGTGAAGCTGTAGTAAGGAGCAGATTTAGGGGCTCTGTCTGACCAGCAACAGAAAACAGCACAGTGGTCACTAATGGAGCCAGAGAGAACACCTGAGGCTGTCACTCTGGTGGGATTCAAAGCTATGATCCAGTCAATAGTAGAGCTGTTTCCCATTTTATAATTTGTTCTGGTGGGATTGGATACTATTTGGTGCAGCCCAGTGCTGGCAAGAAGTTCTCTGGTGCAGTTGGACTGGCTGCTGTCCCAGTTTAGATGAAAATCCCCTAATATGATCCATTTCCTATTACTTGAGAAGGAAGACCTTTTTGAGAGGAGGGATTCAAGCTCAACAAAAGGTGTACTGGGGGGTAGGTAGACAGATGTGATAGCTATTTTTTTTCCCTAGATTAGATTTAAGAAGAGGGATTCAAGCATGGAAGTTTCAGCATCCAGGTGTAGTTCAATGTATGAGAGCCTCTCTGACATCAAGAACAGGCAGCCACCTCCTTTTTTTTCTGTCTATCTTTTCTATTTAGACAATAGCCTTTGAGTGTGATTTCGTGTGAGAATATTTTGGGTGTTAGCTAGGTCTCTGAAAGGGCAATGATGTCAAAATTGTTGTATTCAACCCAGGCTACAAAGGGGTTTTTCTTAGCTAGGAGACTTTGAATGTTGAGGTGGGCAATGCTGATATATTTCATGTCATGGCCAGTGGAGGGGGGTTGGGGTGAGATTAGAGGGTGCTGGTACTGGGTTGGAGTGAACAGAGAAAGTGAGGAGAAGTAGAAATATGTAAGACAAGTTAGCCTCCAGTTTTCACATAGTCACTTTAGTGTATCGGTGTCCGCATATCTGATGTATTTGGTTGATAGGTGGTGGCAGAACACTGTGAGGCAGCAGTGTTATATGCAGTGAGCAATAGGAGAGTACGCAATGTCTCTGACTAAGCTGGGGGTACGTGGGAGGATGGCAGTCTTTGGGGTCCCAGAACTAACAGTTCCCATGTGTGCCAAGCATCCTGAGTGCAGTCTAACATGGACACTGTCAACATGTGGAGCCCCAATTGGAAGTATTGGAAGAGTCAGAGAGGGGATGGAAGAGCGTGGCAGAAAGACTAAATGGCAGAGAAGGATTAAAGGGAGAAAGTGTGTGGATATAATCACTGCTCAGCCAGGGAAAATTGCTTACTGGTCTAGGGGACAGGAATTAAGGAGTTCTGTTTAACAGATTTGAGTAGGGGTGAAAATTAGGATTTTCTCAGTCTGGGACAACTTGAATGAGAGATGTCAAAACACTAGGTTTACGTACATCATTGTGCAGCCAATGCAAATATGTAACATCCAAGCCTTTGCTTTCTAGGCTAGGGGACAGGAATTAAAGAGTTCTGTTAAATAGACTATGGAGTAGGCATGAAAATCAGGATTTCCTCAGTCTGTGGCAATTTGAATGAGAGATGTCAAAGCAATAGGTTTCAAAAGTAGCCTTCAGGGTAACCCATGAAGTAGGTGCATGAGGAAGGGCGCCATCCGTTATGGTGACTCCTTCCTGGCACAATCCACTCACGGCGACAGAAAGGTAGGGCGACCGGATGAGGGTGCGGGTGAACTAGAAGACAGGATGTCGCTATATATACGCGTGGGGGGGATGGGAGCGAGAACGGCGAGTGTGAGCTGGGAGAGGGTGGAGAGGTTGTACAGCGTGGTGCTGTGGTTGCTGGCTGCACTGTGTCATGGTGTTGGGGATTGGCTAGTGGCTGGGGTGGCTGAGGTACTGGGTTCTGGTCCAGGTGCTGGTGCGATTTTTTATTGCACCCAGCCCAAACCTTTTATATTTACTGCTTTCATCTCCCCTGACATGCATCCCCCTGGAGTTGAGAGTCCTTAAGTAGGGAGGTGCAGGGGGTGAAGTCCCTCATGAGCAGGGGGTGTTTGGGGGCATAGTCTCTCCTACAGAAAGCAGTAAATATCTGTCCTGGCACAGTTATTCTGGTGCGCTGTGGTTGTCAGAGTGCCGAAAATGTGTTTGGCACTCTGTCTGAGCGATAATGGTGATCGCCTTTAGGGGTTTGCCATTATCACCTAGACCCAGTCCTCAGAGATGATTGGATCTCTGAGTGGGATGGTCCAGAGGCATAGATGACAGTGTCATCTGCATACACATACAGGCTTGTGGATGAGCAAGCAGAGGGAAGGTTGTTTCAAAGACTGAGAATAGCGTAGGACCAAAAATAGACCCCAAGGGACACCAGCACAAATGCGGAGAGAGGGGTGAGGTGGAGTGGCCTAGTTGCACGTATTGATATCTGTCCATTAGGTACGATCTAAACCAGTTTGTGGAGGAGGGGGGTAGTCCTAAGGAGGATAATTTATTTAGGAGGAGGTTGTGGGATACTGAGTCAAACATCTTAGCGAGGTCTATGAAAGTCACCAAGGTGAGGTGACCCTTGTCCTTGGCAGAATGTATGGGGTTTGTGAGGGGATACATGGAGGAGCTAGAGGTGGAATGGAGGCACCTGAAACCAGATTGGAAGGGGCTTAGAGTATTTGAGATGTCCAGGAAGGAGCTTAGCCTTTTGGAGATTAGTGCTTCCTGGAGTTTGGAGAGAGTGGAGAGGAGGGAGATCGGGTTGTAGTTTTCTGGCTGAGAGGGATCACTTCCTTTGTGTAGTGGAATGACTTTGGCCAGTTTCCACACCCTGGGGACTGCACATTGAGCAATAGATAGGTTGAAATGGTGGGTGGGGGGGGGGACAATAGCTGGAGCAGAGATTTTAAGAAGGTTTGGATCAAGACCATCTGGGCTTTGTTTGGAGTGGTTTAGGGTATTTAGAGCCTGAAATACTTCTGTGATAGTAATAGGTGGGAAGAAGAACCCATTGGCAGTGGGAGAGAGAGAGAGAGAGAGGGGGGCGGTGGGGAATGGGGGAAGGGAGGTCAGGTGAAAGAGCACAGGTGGTGAAAGTGATTGATAGAGGTCACAGGGGGGGGTCTAGATCACCTGAGTTGGGAAAAGCAGGGGCAGTCAGGGTGAGGAACCTAGAAGGGGGTGTAGAATGTTCCAGAATTCAGCAAGGGAAGTCTTGGTATCATTCAGTTGCTTTTGAAAAAATGAGCCTTTGCTGAGCACACAGCTTTCATGCAGGCATTCCTTAGAGCTCTATTTTTGCAGGTCAGCTTGGCCTGAGGAGGTTTTGGCAATGCACCAGGCTTAATCTCTGTGCTTGAGGAGGGTGACCAGGTTATGCATAACCCAAGGGAGGTGTTTACATCATAGGCGCAGTCTTTTGGAAGGAGCATGTAGGTCCCAGATCTTTTTTTTCTAATTATTTTATTGAAAAGATGCTGCATAGTGACTCACATACATAGCACATCGACCAATCACATAATACAGCATTTGAGGTTGTCTCATCATAAAGAAACAAAAACATAATAGGAAGAAAACATAGAAAATTAATCAGAACCCTCATACCAGCTGATTGTCACACCTTAATTACTTGGACATTCCATAGTGGGTACCAGGCTAAAAAAACATATACACAGTAGTTAGAGAACAAGCATATACACAGTGGATGAGCAGGAAAAAAAGAGAAAAAGAAAAAAGGAATCTATCATTGGTATTGCACAATGGGGATTCTTACAGATGTTATCTTCCCATACCTTGCCTAGAGATCAGATTTATATGGGGAACACACATATTTCTACAGCAGCTAGTAAGGGGCTTCAAGTGTCTTAGAAGACCTGTCTCTTCCCCATTGCACACAGCTAAGCCCTTTCCAGTGACATGCACGTGTTTCAAGTTGTTAGCCTACATTTGAATGGAGGGTGGGGAACATGACATCCATGTCTGCACCACTGTTTTTCATACATTGACCAAGGCCAAGGACCAACATGGATTGTAAGTCCTCCCACCAGATGATGAAGGTCAGCCCCAAGCAGTAACACAAGTAGTGATCTAGCAGGACTGTATCCCAGGACATCACACATTACACAGTGCACTCCAAATCAAAAGGGAGTAACCTTTGGGCAGGTTAATGCAATATGTACAAAGTCCCCCTCCCCACTAACACACTTAGGGCACTCACTAGGTCTCTGGGTATCATTGGAGTGTAGCCTTTTAGGAGTGATATATGCCCTATACATAAAATGTAGTTGGACATGTCTGAGTTTGTTACTCCTGGAGCAGTTCTGAAGGTGTTGTCTTGCCAATCTCCAGGTCTCAGAACCCACCAGGGTGAGCAAATCTTTATTGCATGTTGCCTGGATACTCATTGCTGCTGGGCAATCTTTGTCTTGGATGATGTGATAGTATGTGATTAATGGTTTCTTGCATGTCTGTGGCTTGAATAATTCCTCCTCAAAGGGGGAAGAAGGGGCCCAATTATTGACCACTGTCAATAAGTCTCCCAGTCGGTGTTTAATGGTAAGATATACAAAGAAGTCTCCTACAGGATTGCCACATTTTGCACAGATACAAGTGAAGTTTAGTATAATGCCACCCTCATACATTTGCATTACCGTGGTCAGTCCTCTATGACTCCACTTCAACCTGTGTACCAGTGGGACCATACTGCTCCCCCCAGCATGTAATGCCAAAGTCAATCCAGCAGGGGAGCTGGAACAGTTTTTATAGTGAAGGTGCTGAAAGTCATTTCAACCAGGACACATGAAGGATGGGGGTGTGGGGGCCACTACGCCCCCAAACGTTCTGGGGGTTTAGATACTCTGTGGTGAGTTTTAGGGCTTTTATTGAAGATAAAACACACATTTGTTACATCTTCCCTATCACTGACTACATATCAGAAATGGCATGGACAGAATGGAGGTAGTTCAAAAGAGGGCTACTAAACTGGTGCAGCGTCTGCATCAGAAGCTCTATTTGCAGAGGCTAAAGGAGCTCAATATGTATACTCTGAAGGAAAGGGGGGGAGAGGGAAGACATGACTGAGACCTTTAAATACCTCACGGGAGTTAATAAGATACAGAAGGGCAGTATTTTTTGGAAAAAAAAGTTGCTATAGAACAAGGGTAGATCCAGAAGCAAATGGTTTGATACCTTTTATTGGACCAACTTAGATGATACAAAAAGGACAAAGTGCCTAAGCTTTTGGACCAACCAAGTGCTTGCTTGGAAGCTTATGACAGTTGTTTAGAAAATCACACACTATTAACACCCAGATCATACATAAAAAACCTGGAAATAATTATCATTGGTTTACAATACTCATTTAAACCATAACAACAGTTTACATCAGAAGAATCATATTTCACCAGTTTGTTTTAAACTAAGGAACCTTTGAAGGTCAAATGTCACCAAGATGAGATAATGGGCCCAATTCCAAAATGGCATATGAATGGTGCAAGCCAATTTATGCCAAAACCCCATGGCGTAAATCGCAACTTGCACCATGCGTTACGCTGTTCCCTATTCCAAAAGGTGCCTTCCACCATGCCGTATGTGGGTTGCACCTAATGTGGGTTATGCCACCCACAATGCCACAACCCACAATGGCATGACACAAGGGTGGGGTATGGTAGCAACCATGCCATAGTCCAAAAGGGCGGCTAAAGTAACCCACTTACGCCATTCTAAGAGACGCATTGGCACAGTGGAGTTAGACCATCATGGAGATGGTCTAAGGGGCATCTGTCTGTGCCAGTCAACAGATGCCCACTCCACAGAATCACAGCAAACTTTCTGCAGTGCTCCCTGTGCCCCCAAACATGTTCATGCCCCCACCCTCCCAAATGTCAGGGACCCCTGGGGTCTGCTTTTTAAAGTGCCCCCCTGGATGCCTGTGCCACCTGTCCAGCCCCCCATGCCCCCTGGTGCTTGCCATGGTGCTCTGGGGCAGGGGGGCTCCAGGGAGGAGTTTGCAGTGGGTCATGACTTGAGGCATGCAGGGCAATTGCGCCATGCCTGTGGCGCTAGCCTACGCCTGCCGCAAGTCGCAGGTCATAGGTGCCAGGACTCTGCCACTCTTAGAATATGTGTGCAGGGTCCCCAGCATAGTGGCTAATATCATAACTCACATACACCTGTGAGTTGCAACATTCATCTTGGAATTGACCTCGAGGACTCTTCAAGCAGAAAACTTCAGTAACATAAATTATGAATTTCTCAGTGTGCTTTCTGAATACATTCTAATGAAAAGCAATAACTTTAGATTAAATACTAACCAGGGGTGCTGGAACAATTTTTATAGTGAAGGTGCTGAAAGTCATTTCAACCAGGACACATGAAGGATGGGGGTCTGGGGGTTTAGATGCTCTGTGGTGAGTTTTGGGGCTTTTATCGAAGATAAAACAGACTTTTGTTATGTCTTCCCTACCCTGACTCCAGCAGAAAAATTATTTGTTCCCCTGGAGTTAGAGGTGAGGGAGACTCTGGCTGGCCTTAGAATCTGCAGCTGCAACTGGGGTTGGCAACTAACTAACCAACAATACCATCAACCTCTCAATTCATAAGCATTATTGTAATATACTTTGAAAGATTTTTATATAAAGGTTGGGGGGCTGGGAGCTGCTAGGCCCCCAGAAGCTCTACGGTTTTAGATGCTCTGTGATGAGTTTTGGGTCTTAAATTGAAGATAAAACATACTTTTGTTACATCTTAACTACCCTTGATTCCAGGGAAAAAAATCCATAAAGTCTGCTGGCACAATTTTCCACAGTGTTCAGTGCTTGAATCTCTGACCCTACTGCAGTTGGTTACTCCCCCCCACCACCCTCCAGCTGGACCCACCCAACCCTTTTAGTAAATGAAGCCAGCAGCAACAACATATTTCAAGTAAAATGCTTTAACTGCAGTCCTTGCTACACTGTATACAACATGCTTACCATAAAATATTTAGAGCAAACAAATCAAAAAGTAGCAATTTTATGATCCACTTAGATATTGCAATTTAGAAACGACTTTTTTAAAACTTTAGTTTTATCATTTTTCACGGTTGTAACAACAATTAATACATTCACATATGGTAAACATTCCAGATACAGTGCTGTACCTCTGGAAACACGAAGGCTCCTTAATCAAAGGGTAAGATGCATTCACCATGTTTTGGTACAACATAGGGGAGAAACCTTCTAATTTAAACACACACTAAAGTAATGATTTTTCACTCACATGGTGCCCAAGAGCAGCATAACTGTGACAGACGTGAAAAAGTTCATGTTACGATAGTCCAATAGAGAATTGTCATGCATTCAGCCCAAGGTGAAAAAAACAGCATAAATACATGAATAGGTGACACTTAAACCCCCAATTGTCACCTGAATCCCCTCAGGAATGATGGATGCTACAACAGTTTATCTTGTTGGTTGCTCATTGGCAAATTTATTTATGGCACAAAGAATATATTTACTCCCATAGATTTTTATAACTTCACAATTCAGTTCCACACAAAATTTCTTTAAAAGCTTCCTGGTTCTGGCCTCCATCCTTCTGGTCGTTCTTCCAATCTTGACTTTCAGGACCCAGGCACTGTAAATCTGGCCCCCCCTCCACACCAGAACCAGGCTGGTTCCACCTACGCAGGCTTTTGCCCTCCAGGCCAGTACACTTCTAAATCCTGTGCCTGGACCTATCCCCATCTCCGCTTTACCACCACATCTGGGTTCCTTGCCCCCAGCCTGTGTATCCTACCCCATCCCCCCTCTTCCTCTCCACTCCCCCCTTTTTCTTTCTTCCACTGCCACTCCTCCAGCTTGCAATGAGTGGAGGGGCTCCCCCCTTGCCAGCTACTATCTAGGACCTTTTCTGGATATCGGGTTCACTAGCTCCCCAATCAGCCTTAGGAATAGGCACATGCAAAATTCCAATAGATGGACCCTGTCTGACATTTACACCACAAGCTGGTCAAAGGAGATATCCTTGTGCTGTAGGTGCACCCCCAACCCCATTTCAATCACTGCCCTGGCCACCCTTCTAGTCAAGCTGTTCCAGACTTTCTCGATCAACTGGACATCCTGCACCCCCCTCCAATCCCTTTGGGATGTGATATTGGACCAGCTGATTGTCACCCTTGGCCACCACCCTCTCAATGTTTCTAAATCTCCCATGATGCTCTGCTCTGATGCCCCCCATGGCAGGCCCCCCAAATCGTTGCCCCCCAGGTGTATAATAATGCAATCCGGTGTGCCCCACTGCAATTTAAATTCTTCCATCAGAGGCATGAGCTGTGCCCACCTCATCCCCCTAATACTTTTCCACAGCACCCTCATGTGCTCGGTGTTGTATCTCAACTCTGCTCCTCTGGAGGTGGCGACCACAAACCTTTCTGCCCAGTATATGAAGGAATGCTCCACTATCCAGATTTTCCTCTTGGAACCAGCCATGGAAGACAAAAATAAACAGTGTGAGTTGCTGTTGTCAATACCTCACACACCTCCTATAGCAGCTGGACCTCCAGTGCCCCACCTTCTGTACCTCCACTACTGCAGCCCCTTTCTCTGCTGCCTCCATGGCTGCCCCAATCCAAAACAAATGTGGGTCAGATTTGCTTGGATCTTCTCCGAGGAATGTCAGAGCCCTCTTGAGTACTCCTCCTACCTGAAACCTTGTGACCGGTGAGCCATCCTCGTGTCAGAACAGAACTTCCCCAGCCCTCCCCTGGGCACTCCTGTATGCCTCCAGCACACTCACTGCACAGCTGGTAGACTGCAGTTGCCTCACTAGTGACACCTGGGTCCCCCTCCCCCCTTGGTCCATCTTAGACCTGGCCAGGGTAATGACCACCTTGTCATGTCCCCATAGGACATCCTCATGCTGTAAAGCCTGCCCAGCAGCTGCCTTTCATGAGGCTACCACTTCCCCCACCCAGATTGCCCCACTACCATAACCACAAACATGGCCTGAAATAGCGCCCCTTCTTGGGCTGATGTGCATACCTTCCGGGTTGCCCCTAAAACCCCCTTATGGGTTGCCTCCTGTCCACCTTGGCCCCTTGACTCTTCCACCATCCTCACAGTATGTGTTTTATGGTCCTGCTGGCCCCTACATCAGGCCAGCCCCTGTCCTGGCATACCCAACTGATGCCTGCTAAGTGCACACCCATTGTGGTATGGGCCAGCCCTTCATCCCACATCTCCACCATGAAACTCCTGACCTGCTCATCCCAGGCTGGTTCAGCCCTATCCCACCCATACTTCCTTCTGAAATCTTGAAACATCGCCCATCCTGCCTTGCACCCCCTCAATGTGTTAGCTGCCCAAGATCCCCAGTACAGTGCCCTGGCTTTGTCCCTCCAGCCTCCCACATCTGGTCTGGGATTCTGGTCCTGTATGGTGCTGCCTGAGGCCTCAGCTTCCGAAACCTGTTGAGCTGTAAATGGGAAAGACTGTCAGCCACTTTTGTTCTTCAGCCCTTCAATGTGCTGTGCTTTGAAAGATATATTCAACTGCATCCCCAACAAAACCAGTCACCTGAGTAGCCTGCCCACTATCTCCGTCCTCCCCCCTTGCCTATTAATGACTTCCACCACCCCTTTGTTATCACGCCAAAACAAGATGAGCTTTTCCTGCATCCTATTGCTCCAAACCTCCAGAGCCACCCATATTGGGAAGATCTCCAAGAATGTGATATCCTTCAATATCCCCCATTTTTCTCATGATGCTGGCCAAGGCTTTGACATCCATTCTCCTTGAAAGTACACTCCCATTCCCAGGGAACCTGAAGTGTCCATGAACAGTTCCAAGTCTGTATTCCTTTCCCATTCTTCCTTACAGAATGTCACCCCATTGTAGCTGTTGAGAAACTCCTCCCATACCCGAAAGTCCTCCCGCATGCATCTCGACACATCCACCCAGTGGTATGGCAACCGAGTCTTTCTCATTGCTCTTCCAAGCCTCCTTGTGAATGCCCTGCCTGGGCTGATGGCCTTGCAGGCAAAATTAAGGTGCCCCAGCAGCTGTTGCATTTGTACCAGCGGCACCCTCCACCTCTCCGTAACCTGGGCTGGCAGGCCTCTAAGGTGCACCACTTTGTCCCCAGGAAGCAAAAAACAGCCCTCCTCTGTGTCTATCTCAATGCCCAGGAATTCCAACGTATGGGTGGGGCCTTCCATCTTGCCCTGTGACAGTGGTATACCCACTTGTCCACACATTGCCTTAAAGTTCCCCAAAATCCCCTGCACCTCCACTCTGGATTTCCCAATGAGGAGAAAATCATCCAGGTAGTGCACTACCCTCCTGTGCCCATACCTGGCCCCGAATACCCACTGCACTCAGGTGCTGAAAGCTTTGAAAGTGGAACACCCCACCGAGCACCCCATGGGCATGGCCTTGTCGAAATACATGCCCGTTTGAAACTGAAAACCCGGCAGGTCCCAATACTCGGGCCGGACAGGTAAAAGCTGAAATGCTGATTCTATGTCCTTCTTCACCAGCAATGCCCCCTCAATAGCCCTGATTAGCCATATTGCCTGATCCAGAGAGGCATGTGACACCGCCCTAAAGTGTTTGGGTATGCTCTCATTTACTGATGATCCCTCAGAGTAGGATAAGTGATGAATCAAGTGGAATTCCCCTGCCACTTTCTTGGGGATAATACCCAAAGGGGAACCTTGGAAATGCTCATGGGGGGCCCCAGTGGGCCCTCAACCCTACCCGCCCTGATTTCCTTATCTATCTTGGCCCCCACTATTTCCTCTTTCCCCTTCTTGGATCCTAGATTCTTGGCCCACATCCTTGTCCGCCCCCCCTTGAAACCCCAGTGGGAAGCCCACCCAGAAACCTGCCCTGAGCAGCTCTGCCGCCTCCCTATTTGGGTAGTCTGTGGTCCATTCCTCCATCACTGCTAAGGAGATGGGAGTGTGCGCCAGCATGTAACCCCATCACCCCTTACCATGTGCCTTGTTAATGTCATCCCCCAGGAGCGTAGTGTTGCCCTCTCTGACTGCCCCCCAGTCCCTGCCCTGCCCCCCAGTCACCCCAAAAGGACTGTTCATGGTACTTCCCCTCATATCGCCACCCTATGTCTGCCCCCTGTCAACAGATGGAGACTGGGTGCAACCCCCCGCACTTGGAGCAAATGTGCCAGAACTTACAATTGCCCCATGTGCATGTGGCCTTGTTGTAACTCCAACACGTCCTGGCCACTGCAGTAGATGCGGCCTTCCTTACTTGTTTGCTCCCGGCTCAGCCAATTTCCCCAGGTAGAGTTCTTACTCACAACTCTGAATGGGTACAGTCCCACCTCAGATCCCCTTTGGCCACCATCCTCTTCTGGAATGCCTCGTCATACTTGAGCCAACCATTCCTGACTTTGGCCTTGTATGCGTCTCTGATAATGGACATGTACGTCAGTAGGGAGATGGCAAGCTCTGGCTGCTTCTCCCGCACCAACGCTCTATATATGATGAAGCCCCCTTGCCAGTTCTCAATGGTATTCCCTTTGTACTTAGCTTCCTCTGTCTTGTGGCTCACCACTGCCAGAGCCACTGCCATTTCTGACTTTCCCACCAACTCCTTCTGTTCATACTTCATGGCTGTGTCCTCATCCACCAGCCCGAAGATGTTCTCCTTGATTGAAACCAGGATGTGGTCCCCTATTGTGCAGTCTGGGGGCCTGCTGTACAACTTTTTGGCTGCCGTCGCTGCCCCCTTTTCCTTCTCTGCCCCAGCCCCTGACTCTTTAAGGCCTGTATGGCCCGCTTCATCTTCTCAATCCCTATATCCCCCATGTCCCCCAACAGCCCTTCTAAGTACTCTTTTAGACCATTCTCATCCGAGAGATACATGTTGTTCTTACCCAAATCTGGGCTCCCATCATCCACCTCTAGAGCAGGCAGGAGCACCGGGATGGGTGCGGTATGGGGCTTCCCATGTGGGCCTCTTGCCCCCTTTTCCCTCTGCCTGGGTGCCACTCTCACTCTTTCTGCTTTCTCATCGCCTCCTCCTCCACCTCCCTCTGCTTTGCCACTGCCACTAGCTCAGACATCTGCCCCATCAATTATGAAGCTTCCTGCATCATTCTCTCGCTGGACATCTGGGCTCGCTTGGGTGCCATGATGGTTCCTATGTCACTGTAGGAGGAGGGGTGAAAAAACAGTGTTCAGCCTTGTATGCCAACACAATAGACCACACCTCCTTTTTCTTTTCTTCTCTTTTTTTTTCCTTTGCTTATCTGGGCCCCCAAGCCAGGGCCTCCCCCGTGAACCAACCCTCTGTTCCCCCTTGGGCCCGGCGTCACCGCTCATCCCGCTGCTCAGTTCCTGCCACCTACTGGTATCCCTGTTAGTCTCCTGTGAGATCTGCACATCAGCCCTTGACACTGGGCTGAAACACCCCTCCTCCGCAGACCATTGTGGCTCCCACATTGAGTGCGCCACTTGGCCCACTGTGCTAGGCCAGGTATCTGGCCCCTGTTCCTTGCAGCTTGCTACCCCCCAGGCCCTCATGAGCCCCAGCACTTAACTTGTCCCGGCCCCCAAATCAGGTCACAAATAGCCACCTTGCCTGCAGGCTAAGCACCCCCGATAGACCCCTGACCCCCACTGCTACCGAGGTATCTGCTGCTCATTGTTTTATTGTGGTGGTATTTATTTTTATTTGTACCATAGTCACACACACTTGCCACCACTTAAAGGGCCTTCCCCTATCCCCCCCAAACCTATATCCATCTGGTGTGGCTTTGGGATGGCCGTCAAGGCCCCCAGGCAAAAACCCATGCCCCACATTGCACATCTTGAGACACCCCTTTCCTCACCTGCTGACGGCCCCATACACTGACATGCACAGGGAAATGTGGAGAGTGGCTGAGAATGCCCCCACAAACCCCCATGCCCTTCATGTTCCACCACGTCCGTCCTGCATGGGAACTGCAACTGCGGCCCCGCAGCCTACTGCCAACCCCCCCACTCACCGTGCTGTGCACTGAAAACCCCTTTGCCAGCCCACGTAGCCTGCCAGGCCTTGCCATCACCAACCAGCTCAGAAAAGGCTTCCCTTATGCTCCACGTGGCCTCTTCTGCCACCACCATGAGACAGCACTGCCCCTGTTTATTACTGTTCTCCCCCACTGCAGTGGGAAGGACATCACTGAAATCCTGGGCTCTCCTGTACACCACCTGTACGAGTCCCGATGCCTGGGCTTGCCAGCCCTAACCACAGTAAAATGCCTCTGCATCTCATCCCCCCAATCCCCTTCCGCCTCCCATTTCCTGCCCAAAATACCACAAAACACCCGCAAAAGCACTCCCCTTCATCCAACAAAAACAGGCTTCCCAGGGCACAGAATGGAGCCATTCTTTCTTCCTTCCTCCTTTTTCCTTCTCTTTTCGGTAAAACCCCCCCTCCCCGGCTCCTTCTTCGGAGCATATGGCCTCCATTTTTCCCACACAAATAAACACTTCCCAAGTGTGCCCATTAATTAACCCCCCCGCCACAACCCCCACCGGCACATGTGGTCTCCGTGTCCCGAGAGCCTCTTGCTACCCCTAGAAAAGCAGGCCTTCATTCTAGCCCTTCTCCGTGTGCGCTCCCACTGACGTGCATCCTACCACTGTTTTTTTTTTTTTCACTGGCCTTACGGAGCCCTGCCTTACACTCGCATACCACAAACAACCCCACCCGCACTAGGCAGGCCTTCCATCTCCTGACTCAACAACGAGAAAATGACTGTTATGCACAGCAAACAACTGTAACTATTGCCCAGGCTTTTTTCCCTTCTGCTTTTTCACCATGATAAAACCTCTCACCGAGCTGAGCTAGCCCCTGTGCTTGCACAGTCAGCCTGTGCCCACGCTGTCCTTAACTGCTCCTCACCACAAACCTTTGCCTTCATTCTCTTTTTTTTTTTAGTCACTGTCATAGTCTCTATACCACGTGGCCCAAAGGCCTAGGTGTACCGCACCAACCTGAGCTCACCTTCAATCTCACCCAAAACCTACTGAAAACCACAGTAATCTCCTTCCAGTACATATTATCATAACCTTATTCCATGTTCTATTACCGTAAGAAAATGAGAGGCAACAAAACACCAACTACCCTGAACACAGTTGCTTGGGCCACATGGCCTACAGGCCTAGAAATTCTTTGTGCCTTACCTGCTGTTTGCCAATAATGAGCTGAGTTCTTATTCAGAACAATTCCTGGCAAAAGAGGGGATCCTGCCTGAGTCCTGGCCTAATATACACTTATCAGTGTCAGTGGCTCAGTAGGTAGCACACTTGCCTCTGAAGCCGGGAGATCAGAGGGCTGTGGGTTCAGTTCCCACATCTGGCACTTGGGTTAATATCCCAGTACTGACACTGTAATGGAGCATGAGAGGGGTGCTGCATTTCTGAGGTGCCGTCTTTCGGATGAGACGTTAAACCGAGGTCCCATCTGCCTGGATTGGTGGTAGTTCAGGTGGATGTTAAAGATCCATGGCACTTATCAAAAGAGTAGGGAATTTCCCCGGTGTCCTGGCCAAATTTCCCTCATTCACTAAAAATACCACCAACAGCTTAATCTGGTTCAAGGTCAGTTGGCATTCATCTGTATCCCCTTCCCGGGTCGTGCCTGAAAATAGGCAGGATTTGCCTAGTGCACTTACCCGGTCAACAAAAGCTAAATAAATAAATAAAATACCCCTACAGGCCCCTGGTCATGACGCCCAGTCTACCGCCAATCCCTGGTGCTCTGGCATGCCCTTGTCATTACACTTTTCCTGCCCTGGTGATGTCACCAGCTCCATCCCTTCTATTCCCTCTGCTCCCACCCCTTCCCCCCCCTCCTGGGCCTCTTCCTGTCAGGGATCATTGGACAACCTGCCATGCCTTTTTGTGGCAATCCCCATTGTCCCTAAACTGTTATACAGAGAAAAACAGATACCCTCAGAGAACCCAAATGTAAAACAGTTTACATAGCTGATAACAATGGTCTATGAACATACTTTCAGAAGCGTGATGTAAGTTATGATAAAACCATAGAAGTCTTAGTTTCAAAAAGAACTTGACATATACAATCATCAGTTACAGCATAAGGGACACTGAGGACAAAATTCTATTGTCGTGGGTCTGGAACCAAATGGTAGAAACAAAATGTCCGAAGGTGTTACTCTGAGTCCCATAAAAAGCAGTAAAGTGTTCAAAATATATTATAGAAACATAGAAGCTGATGGCAGATAAAGACCGAAAGGCCCATCCAGTCTGCCCATTTCTTTTTCTACCTTATAAATGTGCCATCGGCCTTTGCTCTGTCAATGGCCTATCTATTCATACTCATCTGTATTGCTCCCTTATGCCTATCCCATACCTGTTAGAAGCCCTGCACTGTATTCATATCCACCACTTCCTGAACTAGGCTGTTCCATGCATCCACCACCCTTTCTGTGAAAAAGAACTTCCTCACATTACCCCTTAATCAGCCTCCCTCTAATCTCATGCTGTGTCCTCTTGTCCTGCTATTTTTCTTATATTGAAACATGTTAGACTCTTTCACCTTGTTAATGCCCTTAAGGTGTTTGAATGTTTCGATCATATCACCTCTCTCTCCCTCCTTTGCTCTAGGGTATACATATTGAGCTCCGTTAATCTGTCCTCATATGTTTTCTGATGCTGTCCCTGCAACATTTTGGTTGCCCTTTTCTGGACTTCCTCAATTTGGTTAATGTCCTTGTGAAGGTGTGGCCTCCAGCACTGCATTCAGTACTCCAGATGGGGCCTAACCAGTGTCTTATGAAGAGGGATTATTACCTTCCTCTTCCGACTTGTAATACTCCTACTAATACACCCTAATGTCCCCCCTAGCCTTACCTACTGCTTTACTGGTCTGCTTGGATGATTTCAGGTCATTGGTGATGATGATGCCAAGTCTCTTTCTTCCCTTGTGACTTCCAGCAACTCCCCTTCCAGCCTGTAGGTGGCTTCAGGGTTTCTTTTCCCTATGTGCATGATCTTGCAGTTCTTTGCATTAAACCCCAGGTGCCACTCTTCCAACCATTCTGCTAGTTTATCCAGATCTCTTCTCATTCTGCCCACCCCATCTGGTAAGACTGACTAGTCTGTAGTTCCCTGCCTCCTCTCTGCTGCTACTCTTGTGGAGTGGGATCACATGAACCCTTCTCCAGTCTTCTGGGACCTCTCCTATGCTCAGAGACTCACTAAACAGTTCTGATAATGGCTCTGCTAGTCCCACCCTTAGCTCCTTTAGTACCCTGGGATGTATGCCATCAGGTCCCATTGTCTTGTCCACCCTGAGCATATCAAGCTCTTGTAGGACCCTTTATTTTGTGCAGAGACTAGTGCTCACCTCCCTCCCCCCTGTGTCCATGGTGCTGAGCTGTAGGCCCTGCCCTACCTTCTCTTCAGTAACTACTGAGCAGAAGTATCTATTTAGGATAGATGCTTTTACATGGGCCTCCTCCTCACACACACCCTTATTTCCTTTGATCTTAGCAATACCTCCTCTGGACTTTCTTCTTTCACTAATGTATCTATAGAAAGTCTTATCACCTTCTTTTACTGTTTGTGCTAGCGTTTCCTCGGTTTGGGCCTTTGCCTGGCTTACTGCCTTCCCTGCTTCCCTTAGGGAAGTTTGGTATGCCTCCCTATCTTCATCCCGCTGTGTTCCCTTATATTTCCTGAAGGCCAGCCTTTTGGTTCTGACCTTTTCTGCTCCTTTTTTTGAGAACCAAAGTGGTTTCCTTCTTCATTTGCACTTCCTTTTCTCTCTAACACAATGAGATGTTGCTTCAAGTATTGCATCCTTAATGCTTGCCCACTTTGTCTGTACCCTCTCATCTGTATTTCTTTTTGCCAGGGCTAGCTTAACTCTGTTGGCCATCTTATCAAAGTGAGCTCCTCTGAAGTCCCATATTGTTACATTGGAATGGGATGATTTAGTTGTAGTTGCCAAACTGAACCATACCATGTGATAATTGTGACACTTGGACAGCTGGTTCTGATCACTGTATCAGTTTTTGTAATATAAAAATGGGTTATGGACTGTCTCTCTTGAGAAATGCTGAAACAGCATGTGAGATCACACACACAGGTTTTAGATACAAGGTGTTAGCTGGAAGGCCAGAAGCTAATTAAAGACTTTAACTAAATTAATTATAGCTGTAGTTGCTAAGATGGAAAATCATAAACTTTTATAATGCTTAGAGGAAGAAGAACAGGTTGTGACATTTTAGTGCAAAGTCATAAAAGATGCTTTGATGTCCTGGAAAGGGGAAAATGATCATAAGATCAAAGAAATGTAATTTGAACAAGAAAATGAGTTGTACTGAGATCACAGAATATTAATTTTCCTTCTGGACAAGACAACCTGTTTTTGTATAGATATTATACATTCTTACAGGGAGGAGCTAGGTGACCTCATGCAAAGAGGTGGGCAAAGCCAGCTTTTAAACAATATTCTGTTTTCCTTCAGAGGACACACTTTTATCTAGACTCTGACAAAGAAACATCTTTCAACACTTTAAGCAGGTATTTAGAGAGAGAGAGAGACAAATCTAAATACTGTAGTAGGAATTGTACTGTTAGAACCTTGTTCTTTTAATATATTTGTATGTACTGTGATGTAACAGTTCTGTATTTTATGTTTTACATATTTTTATCTATTTTAGTAAAACTTTATTTTTAGAGCCTACCTGGTCTGGCTTTGATTTATTTTCTTTTACAAGTGGAGTATATATGGTTAAAGCAGACACTGTAAATAAGCTTGAATGGTGATACCAAACTGGAAAAAGGTAAACGTTTTAAATCTGAGGTCTTTTATTACAGTTTTTAAGGGTTCATTTCTATAAACCTGGTTAGGTGCCCATACTCAAAGATATCTGGCACCCCAAAGACAGAATTATCTGAGCCTGTACATTGGGTACACTAACAAGAGGTTCACAGATTGAATCCCTCATAGACGTGAGACCAAAGATTGTTTTGAATCCACAAAACAGACAGGAGGGTTACCCTGTTTCTGTTAACTGTTCACAAGACTGCACTCAGAGGTTGGCACTTTGGGAGTAGAAGGCTGACCTGCTGAGTGGATTTGTGATGGATTGGTTGGCAGCGGTGGTATAATTTTGGTATTACAAGCTTTTATTGTTCAGCATGTTAGCTTGAGACCGTCAGCTCACTTGCAAAGAAAGAAAAGGCAGAGTTTTATTTTAAAAAGGAAACAGAACTATATCACTTGGCATACAGTCAAGTTTCTACCCATTTTATTTTTTTTTCCTAAAGTGCAGGTCAGAGTAGCAGTAGAAAGAAGATGACTTCCAACTACAGCAGACACACTGTAGACTACTTAAGGCAGTTGTGCAGGGACAGAGGAGTCTTGTACAAGGTGAAAGCCAGCAAGCAAAACCTCATAGATGCCCTGATGGTAGCAGATACCCAAAGCAGTGAGTCACAGACCATGACTGAAAAGGGCCAAACCTTGAGTGCTGCAGGGCTAGCAGCCAGTGCAGTGTCCAGATCCAGTGAGGAGGGCAACAGGGTCACTGTCAGTGAAGGGCCACAGCAGCAGGGGAAGGTCACCAGTATCCTGGATCCAGAAGTACTCAGGCTGCAAACTGAGTTGCGCAGGATGGAGCTGGAGTGCCAGGAGAAGAGAAAGTGAGAATGCCGAGAGGCAGAGCGAGAAGAGAGTGATGCTGACCGTGCAGAGCAGGAGTGCTGGAGGCAACACGAACTGGAGAAGCTGCGACTCTGACCAGCGGCACCAGGGCAGGTAAGTGGCTTGGGTTTAACTGGGACTACAGGACTGGGTTACAAATTGAATTCCAAATTAATAGCTGAATTTAAAGAGGGGGAGGATATGGATGCCTTTTTAAATGCTTTTGAAAAAATTTGTATTCAGGCTAAAATTTCTAGAGAGTCTAGGAGCTTCGAGCTGTCCCTGCTACTTACCAGGAAAGCTCAGGATGCATTGGGTCAAATGAACAATGAGGACAGTGATGATTACAGCAAACTTAAAGCTGCACTGTTAAAAAAATTTGAATTAACTTCTGAATCATACGGAGCTAAATTCTGTAAGCTCAGGAAAATCCCTAACATGAGCTATGAGGAGCTAGCCACGAAACAACGTCACTTTTTAAAACATTGGTGGGAAGGAATTGAGGCAAACTCTGTGGATAAAATTGAAAATGTGATTTTATTAGAACAGTTTCATTGGGCTTGCCCAGCCGAGCTAAAAACCTGGCTAGAGGACCGAGATCCCAAAACAGTGCAAGAGGCTGCTGAACTCTCGGCCCGCTATGCCAAGAGCAGACCTGCTCTGAGAGCAAATGGAGCAGGTGTGGCATCACAAAAGGGAAAAGAGCACCTTCAGAGCAGCTAAAACCCTCACTACCTCGACTGAAACAAGTTAGCCCCAGATTTCAGAGAAAAGATTTCTCTGAGAGAAGAAATGAATGTTGGTAGTGTAAAGAAACTGGGCATATTGCCAGAGAGTGTCCCAAAAAGGTGATCAGTACACAACAGGGTACTAGAAAGGAAGTAGGTTGTTTGTGTGTCCCTGGAAGCATGCCAGTAAACATGATAGGGATACATGCATGCAGTCATGGTGAATGGTGTACAGACGAAAGGGTTAAGGGACACAGGGGCATCTCTGACCTTGATAAAGGGGGATCTGGTACAGCCTTGTCAGCTTATACTCAATAAATACATCACTGTACAGGACTTTGCAGGTGGAGAGAAAACATTGCCCCTCACTAGTGTTCTCTTAGACTGGGGTGAAACAGGGGGAACTGTGCAACAGGTGGCAGTAGCCAAAACATTAGCAGTGGAAGTGATCCTGGGCAACAATCTCAAACAAGGGATGGTGTGTGCAGTTACCCATAGCCAAGCAGCAAGGGAAAATTGTAGTTCTCTGAACCCCACAGAAGCCATTGTGGAAAACACTGAGAGGCTGGTTCCCCAGCCTGTGTCTCCAGATGGGGAGACTAATGAAAAGGGGGTAGAAATTTCCCCAGTAGCAAGTAACCACACAACTACAGAGGGTTACTCTGAACAGGGAGGGGTGACCTATTGTCAGGGAGTGGGGATTGACAGTGATCCTGAGTGCTCTGACGCTAGTGCTAGGGACCCTAGTTTAGCAAATGAAGGGGATCTGTCCCATGCCTTGGGAATGTATGAGGGGTTTGCAGCTGCTCAAAGAAGTGATCCTAGTTGAGAGAAGCTGAGGGCTTGGGCAGACTCAGACGGCACACAGGGAGTTGACAGCAGATATAAGGTTTATTGGGAAAATTGACTTATGTATACTCAGGCAGTACAAACAGAGGGAGGGATGCTAGGCAGGCAGCTTGTTGTTCCCCAGGGGTATCATGAGCAGTTGCTCAAAACTGCACATGATATTCCCTTGTCTGGTCATCTGGGAATCCCTCACACTATGCAGTGGGGGGCCCAGAATTTCTACTGGTCTAACTTCACCCAGCAGGTGAAGGAGTATTGCAGGTCTTGTCACTGGTGCCAAGAAATAGGGAAGGCGGGCAAGAAAACCCAAGCTGCCCTGATTCCATTGCCCATAGTGGAGAAGCCATTCCAGAGGGTGGGAATGGATATTGTGGGGCCTTTAAATACCCCCAGATCCTCAGGGAAGAGATTCATTCTGACTGTGGTGGATTATGCCACCCAGTACTCAGAGGCAATCACTCTATCCTCACTGAGGACAGACAAAGTGGCAGATGCCTTACTTGGGATTTTCTCCCATGTTGGGTTTCCGCAGGAGGTAATCACCGATAGAGGGGGTTCCTTCATGTCAGACCTGATGAAATGTTTATGGGAGAAGTGTGGGATGATGCAGAGATACACAACACCTTATCACCCACAATCCAGTGGACTTGTAGAATGATTCAATGGTACCCTAAAGTCAATGCTCCGGGTGTTTGCTGAACAGCATGGAAGGGACTGGGAGAAATACCTTCCCCACCTGTTGTTGCATACAGGGAGGTGCCCCAAGAGTCAACAGGATTTTCCCCCTTCAAACTGTTATATGAATGCTGGGTATGTGGGCCCCCAGACTTGATCTGGGAGGACTGGGAAGGCAAACACACCAGCCAGGGAACTCCCATTGTGGATTACATCCTTAGGTTTAGAGAAAGGCTGAAGGAGGTTATGGGGACAGCCCAGAGCAACCTGGCAGCTGCTCAACAGAAACAAAAAGTGTGGTATGACCACAGAGCCAGAGCTCACTCATACATGGTGGGTCAGGAAGTCATGGTCCTTATTCCAGTCCAGAAAGACAAGCTTCAGGCTGAGTGGGCAGGACCATACAAAGTGGTTAGATAGGTAATTGATGTGAACTACATTGTGGAGTTACCTGACAGAAGACAGACTGAAAGGATGTACCATGTCAACATGATGAAGCCATATGCAAATAGGGCTGACATGGTGTTTGCAGTGTGTAGTCATGGGGAGGGGATGGACAAAGGAGACCCTCTTCTGGACTTGCTGGAAGAAAGTAGGTGATAGTCCTCTGTGGAGGCAGTTAAATTGTCTCCCCAGCTGGCCCCGGACCAGATCCAGAAAGTAAGGGAGGTTTTAGCAGACTTTGCCCCTTTGTTTAGCGCCAAGCCTGAACTAACCCCCTTAGTGACGCATGATGTGGAGACAGGGACACAGGCGTCCATACGGCGGACAGCATATCGGGTGTCAGAGGCTGTCTAAAAGGACACTAGGAGGGAAGTGTGGGAGATGCTGGATTTAGGGGTAATCCAGAGAACCCACAGCCCCTGGGCCTCACCCATAGTCCTTGTGCCTAAGCCAGATGGCTGTACTCATTTCTGTGTGGACTATCATGGACTGAATGCAGTCACAAAGTCAGATGCCCACCCAATGCTCCAGATGGATGAACTCCTGGACAAGTTGGGAGGGGCAACCTACCTTATGAACATTGACCTGACAAAGGGGTATTGGCAGGTAGAGTTGACAGACAGAGCTAGGGAGAGGTCGGCCTTCATCACTCCGATCGGCTTATTTGAGTTTAAAGTAATGCCTTTCCGAATGAAGAATGCCCCAGCCACTTTCTAAAGGTTGGTGAACCAGGTGTTAAATAGTGCTGAGGAGTACACCATGGTGTACCTGGATGACACTGCCATCTTTAGTACCAGCTGGGGGGAACATCTATTCCACCTTAGGGAAGTGCTGGGCAGGATACAGAGTGCCGGGCTCACTGTCAAAGCTGGGAAGTGCCAGGTGGCCATGGGAGAAGTGGCATACCTCAGGCATGTGGTAGGTTGTGTAAAGCTCTGCCCTAACCAAATAAAAATAGAGGTGATCTAGGCATGGCCCAGACCAGAAACACAGAAGAAGGTCAAGAGTTTTCTATGGACAGCAGGGTACTACAGGAAATTTGTACCCATTTACAGTGCCCTGGCTGCTTCCCTATCTGACCTGACAAAGAAAAGGATGCCCAAGAAAATTACCTGAGGCCCAGCCTGTGAGGAAGCCTTTTCCAAACTAAAGGAGGCACTGTGCAGTGCTCCTGTTTTGACAAGTCCTGACTATAGCAAAACCTTTATAGTTCAGACTGACGCCTCAGACGTGCGCTTTGGGGCAGTACTGAGTCAGACATCCAGCCAAGGGACAGATCATCCAGTACTGTATCCGAATAGGAAATTACTTCCCAAGGAGCAGGCATACTCCACAGTGGAAAAAGAGTGTCTTGCCATAGTGTGGGCCCTAAAGAAATTAGAGCCATACTGAATATGGGCAGCATTTGGTGGTGCAGACTGACCACAACCCCTTGGTTTGGCTGACACAGATGGGAAAGAACAATGGTAGATTGCTAAGATGGAGTCTTGTGTTGCAAGGGTATGATATGACAATATTACATAGGGCTGGAATCAAAAATCAGAACTCAGACGGGCTGTCTAGGGTCTATGGGGAGTGAACTGATTTGGGAAGCTCATCTCATGCAGAGGATAGAGCCCCCAAATTCAGTCTAGGTGGGGAGGAATTGTGACACTTGGACAGCTGGTTCTGATCACTGTATCAGTTTTATGTAATATAAAAATGGGTAATGGACTGTCTATCTTGAGAAATGCTGAAACAGCATGTGAGATCACACACATGCACACACACACACACACGCACACACACAGGTTTTAGATACAAGGTGTTACCTGGAAGGCCAGAAGCTAATTGCAGACTTTAACTAAGTTAAGTATAGCTGTAGTTGCTAAGATGGAAAATCATAAACTTTTATAACGCTTAGAGGAAGAAGAGCAGGTTGTGACATTTTAGTGCGAAGTCATAAAAGATGCTTTGATGTCCTGGAAAGGGGAAACTGATCATAAGATCAAAGAAATGTAATTTGAACAAGAAAATGAGTTGTGCAAAGATCACAGAATATTAATTTACCTTCTGGAAAAGACAACCTGTTTTTGCATAGATATATTTTTTTTATATATTCTGACAGGGAGGAGCTAGGTGACCTCATGCAAAGAGGTGGGCAAAGCCAGCTTTTAAACAATATTCTGTTTTCCTTCAAAGGACACACTTTTATCTAGACTCTGACAAAGAAACATCTTTGAGCACTTTAAGCAGGTATTTAGAAAGAGAGACAAATCTAAGTACTATAGTAGGAATTGTACAGTTAAAACCTTGTTCTTTTAATAGATTTGCATGTCTTGTGATATAATAGTTCTGTATTATATGTTTTATATATTTTTTATCTATTTTAGTAAAACTCTATTTTTAGAGCCTACCTGGTCTGTCTTTTATTTCTTTTCTTTTACAAGTGGAGTATATATGGTTAAAGCAGACACTGTACATAAGCTTGAATGGTGATACCAAACTGGAAAAAGGTAAGCGTTTTAAATCTGAGTTCTTTTATTATAGTTTTTAAGGGTTCATTTCTGTACACCTGGTTAGGTGCCCATAGGCAAAGATATCTGGCCAACTAAAGACAGAATTATCTGAGCCTGTACATTGGGTACGCTACCAAGAGGTTCACAGTTTGAATCCCTCCAAGATTTGAGACCAAAGATTTTTGAATCCACAAAACAGACAGGAGGGTTACCCTGTTTCTGTTAACGGTTTACAAGACTGCACTCGGAGGTTGGCACTTTGGGAGTAGAGGACTGACCTGCTGAGTGGGTTTGTGACAATGGTCACTGGCCCCCAGGTGACCTTCTACCTGGAGATCTGTGATTCTTTCCCTGTTAGTCAGTACTAGATCTAGGATAACCCTGTATCTTGTGGGTTGTTGTACCAGTTGTTTGAGGCCCTCCCCTTACAGAGAATCCACCATGTGTCTAGTTCTGGCAGATGTTCCTGCTGGTATTGATCAATCTGTATTTGGCATGTTGATGTCTCCCATTATCAGAACTTCCTGTTCTGAAGCTATAAAACACAACTTCATCAAGTATGGAGATTGTATAGAAATGTTTACATTTTCAGTTTATTGTTTGACTGGTAAGTCATTACAAGTATACATTTTAAAACAGACATTTAAAAATAGATTTTGGTACAAAACTTTCAGCATTCATCAAGTCAGTCCTTCACAAACATGAGGGTGTGATCCACCTCAGTGTCCTCAGCTAGCCCAATAATCCAGAAATTCGTGGCTCTGTCTTGGTTTTGCAAAGTTTCTAAGCAGGCTGCAAGTGGTGTGCTTCCTTCAAAACCATAGCTGCCACACTTATGGACACTGAAGTTTGTTTTTGGACAGCTAACATGTTTTTTTTAATACAGTCCACTCTGGTTTTGATCACCATTACTCTCGTATTGTAGGAGTCTATTGTTTGACTTAAATCCTTCAGATTAGATGAATCACTGAAGTTTCAGCCCCAGGAACTGTGACATTTCCATTTGTGAGCCGTGCTCAGCTATCAGCCATGCACAAGTAGTCCATTTCTCGATCTGTAATCAGTTTACCAAGTAAAAGCTAAGAAAAATAGAGTTTTAATCTGTTTTTCCTTTAAAGATTGCACAAGCTGTTAAGAATAACTGCCTCCTAACTCGGGCCCCACCAGAAATGTTTTTCTTTTACTTGTAAAAACAGGTTGAACAGCTGTATTTTACTTACAGTAGTCACTGTAATTTGCAGATAGGGACAGTCAGAAGGCTCCAAAGGTTGACTTGCTCTCCAGTGTCATGCTAATTAATTTTTTCATGAGGAAATGGACATCTAGTGCACCCAGAATGTCACTGTGTACATGCATAAGAGCAAGGTACATTAGTCTTTTCTGGCTTATTGTGCTACGCACTGAAGTTTTAAGGGGCCTATGGAAGAGAAAGATCACTCTGACCCTACTACTGACACTGGTAAACACAAACAAAGTTTAATGAAGTTTAAAAATCTTTAAAGAGTCCTCTTATTTGCAGCTGAAGAGTTACAAAAAACATTCCACAGTCTCTGAAACACTTTTTAACTCCTTTTCTTTGGCTAGATTACCCAGCATCGTTCATTGCATGTATCACTTAAGTTTATCAAATTGCTGAGGAAAGTGAAGTTCCTCAAAATTCAAAGAGATTATCCTGGCAGATGTTGAATTAATAAGAATTTTCTCCCTGTGTGAGGCAGTCTTCATGACATTCTTTTCAGATGGCCTTCCTAGATGATTTTAATTAATTTACATATTTGTAATTTTATTTTAAGTTATTTATTTTATTGCAATTAACTTCTAAAGCCGCTTGGTTTAAGAAAGGTGTTATATAAATAAAGTTTTGCTTGCTTGCTTAAAACACTGCTATAGTTCGACATTTACCAGATCTAAGCATTTGTAAAATTCTTGCTTCCGCAATGCTTTGTGTATTGAGACACTACTTCTTCTGTGTCTGTGGTTTGTCTGAAGCAAACTGATGTTTTGCTGACCTTAGTAGGCTGTGGAATCTTCAGATTGTTCTTGGTAGCACAGTAACTAATTATGTTAATTATTTCTTGATCACTTGCATCCTGTCTTAGTACATTTATTTGTTCTGTTATTAATTTTACAGATTCCAGCACCACATATGCCCTTTCTATAACACTCTGGAGGCCTTTGGCTAGTATCTTGCAAGCTGTAAATATAGCTTCGTAGCACAACAAACCAAAATATGTCTTTGTGCTTTTAGCGCATTTAAAAAGCCCGGTAATCTTTGCTCTCATTTTGCCTCTAACAGTGCTGTCATGCTGAAGTGTTGATAGCATCTCCTGAAGTACCCTGTAAGCAGAATAAACCCAGGAGACTGCCGCTGTACAAAGGCACCATTTCGTAGGGGTCAGACTTAAAATGTTGCACATAGCTTCCTCACAGCTAAAGACATATTCGTAAATGTTTTAATGCTTGCCAGATTCTCAGAAAACAACTAAAATGTCCTGAACAAAGTTTAATGTCTCTACCATAATACATACTTCCCTGGCCACCTCTTGCAGAACAAGATCCAGTGATTGGTTACTACAGTGAATAGTGAATCAGGGCATATTTCTCTAAGTCAAGCTGGCACACCTGAGAACATACCAGCCATGTTGCTATTACCATCAAAGCAATAACCCCGTAGATGTTTGAGAGGTAGATTCAATCACAAAAATATATCTTTAATAAAAACATATGAAAACTGCCAACAGGGGAAGACCACCTGGTATACACATAAGTAAAGTATTTGCAGTAGTGTCAGACTCAATGTAAAATCTGAGAAAATGATTTTGCACTTTAAGGTTTTTGTCTACAACCTGCAGGCTACATGAAAACTGCTCGTAAGTAAACATGGAAACATAGACTATGATGGCAGATAAGGACCGCTTGGCTCACATAGTCTGCCCATTTCCATACCTACTGGATAAGCTGCAGATCCTAGTTAACCAACAGCCTAATTCTTCCTACACCACACAAGAATTGTCTTAAGTCTGTCCCATGCATTCTTTAATTCCTCCACTGCTTTTGATCCCACAACCTCCTCAGGAAGGCAGTTCTATGCATCCACCACCCTCTCTGTGAAAAAATACTTCCTCATATTACCCCAGAGCCTTCCCCTTCTAACTTCAAATTGTGTCCCCTTGTTCTTGCACATCTCTTTTTCTGAAATATGCTACCCTCTTGGACTTTGTTGATTCAATTGAGGTACTTTAAAGTTTCTATCATGTCCCCCCCTTCCTAATTTCCTCAAGGGTATACATATTAAGCTCCTTTAGTCTCGCCTCATATGGCTTCTGTTGCAGACCCTGCACCATTTTAGTTGCCCTCCTCTGGACTGTCTCCATCCTGTTTATGTCCTTGTTGAGATGGGGTCTCCAGAACCGGACGCAGTACTCCAGATGGAGTCTCACCAACTGTCTGTACAGAGGGATAACAACTTGTTTTCTACTGGTGATGCCTCCCCTATACATGACAGTATCCCCCCCGCCATCCCTATTGCCTTCTCACATTGCTTACAACTGTAAAGTCATCTGATGTGATTACCCCAGGTCCCTTTTCATTTTTGCTGTTGTTACTACCCCCCCCCCATTGTGTACTTATATCAGTTGGTTCATCTGCAGTCAGTTCAAAGAATGGAATGTCTAGGGCTTTTAAAACTGTCTCTTGCTGAATTTCATTAAAAAAGATTTCAATGATCTCATTTTGGATGTTGTCTGACATCCAGTTGCCTCACTCGTGCAGCTAATCCCTTACACTGGGTTCAGTTTCTGTTCGCTCTAACAGTTGTTGCCACTGTATTACATCATGATTTTCATGGCCTCTAAAAGGCAGTCCTTGATGACCAAGGAACTTAATCAACCCAAACAATATATGTAATACAGTTCTTGCAGTGTTTTGTTCTTAGGCAACATGTTCGGACAGCATCACATTAATGGGTATACAACCCAGCCCAGCAATCCTTTTCATAGCTTCTGTGTGGAAGTACGATCTGTCATTCTCCTTTAACTTTTCAGATGCTTTGCATCTATTTGCAAAGTTATCCCTAACAAAAGTAGATTCATAATTTACACCTGCACTTATTTTTTTTCTGTTGCCTTTAAACATGTAAAACAAAGAATACGATCAGTTTCCTTAACATAGCTGAGCCACAACCATTTTTCAAACCACCAGACTGACATGAACGGTTGCATTCTTCTGTCCCAAAGCACCTTGTAGGAACATTGTAGTCCTTTGGTTGAAAGGGCTCATCCAGTGACTCCTGAGGCTTTGAGGCTGCAATCACTGATTGAGACGGACCACCGGCCACGGTGGGAACCTCCTTCACAGGAGTAGCTAGCCGACTTCGACTACTTCTTTTGTGTTTAGTATTGCCCCAAAATGCCAGTTAGTGTCATTTGTGAATCTGACACACTTATCTTAGCAGGTGGTGTCACTTAAGAATTTACAAAAAAAATCTGACATTCTTTTTTGTGACATTTTCAAGATAACTATTCAACTGCAGATCCCGTGGCCCAGGCTTAAGCAGTAAACTTGCATTATTTCTAAAAAGAAAAGCACAGTATAGACAATAAAATTAGTAACCAACCATTACACTTTCAGGCTAGAGAACTATCAGTTAATAGGAACAAAGTCTCATTGGAGACTTAGAGCTAACTACCCATGATATAAATCAGAAACCTTGTAAGCTAAAAGCCCCATAACCTTAACAGTTAAAATACAGACTTAACCATATAAAACTGAGACTAACTGTGGGAGTATTCAGTGCCCTGCAACCATAGCCTTTTTACGTACACATACAGTATACAGTACAGTACTTCAGGTACATATGCTCTATTTTTTTCCCCAGTACACCACATGTGTACTTTCCAGGAACATCTGTGCATCAATTATGCTACCGTACAAGATAATAATTTCAGTATTTACAGTTACTATTCACAGAAATATAGGAAGCAAGGACAGGAAAAGAAACAGATTTATATATGTACAGTCATTTCAGTAAGATTGGCATCTTAACTGCCCCAGCCCGAACCAGCAAGGCTAATGGAAGGGCCTGCCACCTGTCACAGTCCCCAGAGATCTTTGACATCAAGGGTTTGTAATTTAGGGCGTATAAAGAGCTAATCTTGTCAGATATCAAAATCCCCAAGTATTTTGTTTTTTGTAACTAACTGAATGCCCCCCCCCAGGTTCACTATTAGATCTTCTCTCTCTAGCTTTCCTATTGGTAGCAATTCACTTTTTGTCCAGTTAACTATATGATCAGATAGTCTTCCATATTCCCTCATCAACTGATGCACCCTTGGTAAATCCTGTGCAAGGTGTTGTAAATATAGTAGCAGGTCATCAGCGTTATAATGGTATTTTATGTTCTGAGCCACCTTCCACCTGGCCTCGGATCCCACTGTGCTCTCTAATGGCAGCAACCAGAGGTTCGAGAGATAATGCATATAATAGCGGGGTAAATGGAGGAGTCACCAAGTCTTTCACTGCAATTTGGGCTTGTGGGCTTGTATATAAAGCTTTTATTCAAGATCTAAAGGTCTGCCTGAATCCCACCCTCTGCAAAGTTTCAGAAAGTTACCCCCACTCCACTTGGTTGAAGGCCTTTTGTGCATCTAACGCAAGGACTGTCACACCGTGTTTATGCACAGATTTGCCCCAATGGTGTACCACATTCAAAATTTTTTGGATATTATGCTTCCCCTGATGCCCCTTAACAAAGCCAGACTGGTCTGGGTGTATAAGGTCAGGGAGCACAGGTTTCAGTCAGGAGGCCAAGACCTTTGCCAAAATCTTGTAGTCAGCAGTGAGCAGAGATATTGGCCTGTAGGATGCACACCAAGATGGGTCCTTACCTGGTTTAGGCAGCACAGCAATGGTGGCAGACCAAGTGGAAGGGAGCAGCTCTCCCTTGTCTAAACTCTCCTGCAATATGTCATGTAGAGGGTCTAAGAGTGTTTTAGCAAAGGTCTTGAAGAAATCAATAGGCAGACTGTCTGGGCCCGGGGATCCCCCCCACTCAATGCCCCAATCGCAGCCTGCATCTCCACCCTGGAGACTGGCATGTCCAACACCTCAGCTGCCTCCACTCCCAACTTTGGAAGGGTAGCCTTTGAGAAAAAGTGATCCAGCTCCTGCGGAGTGGTAGCAACTTCCAAAGTGTAGAGAGTGCTGTAAAAATTGCCAAAAGATTCCCCAGTTGCCACATGATCCTGCACTAGCTTACTTGACGCATCATGAACATGACCCACCAAACATTCCCCCTCTCTGAGATGAAGCTACCAGGCTAAGAGCTAACCTACCCTATCCCCATCAAAGTAAGCTCCCACTTGTGTCAATAAAATGGCCCGTTCTATTCTAGCACTGCTTATCATGTTAAAGCACCACTTCAGCTTCGGAATTACCATGTATAATGATCTAGTTGGCCGCTATTTGTGCGCATCTTCACAGGCCTCAATTTTAATAAGGAGACTATTGACCTCCCGCTCATTTAATTTTCTGGAATAGGCCAAAAAAGCTATTATTTGTCACTTAATGTATGTCTTTAATGCATTCCGCCTAGTCTGATGAGAGGTATCTCTTCTTTTATTAAATTGTAAAAATTCCTGGATGCTGTTAGACATGACCCCAATGTATTTTTGATCCTTAAGGAGAAGAGGGTCCAACCTCCACTGTCTGGCTTCTGGAGATGAACCTGGGGAAGATAGTTGAGGAGATCCAAGTACCCCCCAGTGAGGCACTGGTTTTCATAGCCTCAGCCCGGGACATGTGTGTCTCCTGAATTAAAACCACCTGCCATTTAGATCTCTTGTCTTCCGCCTGAAATATTTTCCTTTTGACCACAGATTTCAACCCATTCACATTCCATGTTGCCACTGTAATTGTGTTAGCCATGATCTATGTGTATATGCAGACAACATTCAATTCGATTTACAAACAATAACATACTCATTATTATAACCTTGGCAAAACCCCTTAAAGTAATGCATTGGTTGCAGCTAATATACCTGTGATTAGAGAAATTGAGTTCACCCCACAACATCTTAGTTTTCCTCCTTTTTAACCCTCTTAATTTATCCCCCAGCCCTGAAAAAACTATGATTTGCCAAAGGTGTCCTACACTCCATTGGAGTTGCACAGCATATACTGTCTCCTTCAGAGTCAGGGCCCCCTGACTACCCCAGTAATCCCCTCTAACACATAGCCCCCACAACCCGATTACCTCTCCCTCCCCAAGAGCACCACAGCCTCCCCAAAACCCCCAACCCTCCACTTGCTCCCATCTCGCTACCCCTTCAATGCTCTGCATTTACCCCCCTCGCAGCGACATTTCGCCAGCAAGGTCCCCCACAGCGACTACAGTGCCTAGCCGCAGTGGGAGACCCACTGAAACCCAGAGCTGCCTGTCTGTGGTCCTGCAACCCCCCCAATCAGCTCCAACTGGAGTTGAGAATCTTTAAGTTGGGGGATGCGGGGGTGCAGGCCCCTGTGTGTGGGGTTTGGTGGGTGAAGCCCCAGGAAGAAAACATAGAAATCAATAGCGAACCAGCAGCTGTCTGCAGAATGCGGTCAACCTGCCGGTGTCGCTGACAGGGCGTTTGACAGAATTTCTGTCGGGCTCCTGTCATGGATCCCAATGCTCTGTACCACCGCCCCCCACCCGAACACTGTAGTGCCTGAAGAATTTCCCCTTGCAAACAACTGGTGAAAAATAAAACAGGTAGTATGTATCTTATCATTTCTATCAAAGGATAGGCACATGTTTAACTTTGTACAAGTACTGGGACCCTCACACATACCAATTAAATAATGTCCTGGGAGTAACCATTATTTTCATAAAAGTTTTAAGTTAACTAAAACAGCTCCCTGCGTTGTATAAACTGAGCATTGGCAGGACTGTGAAAACTAAATAAACTGAAATAATAGCACTAGTAATATCATTTGCGCCAAGGGGCCTTCGTTTCAACCCCATTGTAGGAGCAGGGCCAGTGGCAGGTTTGAGTTAGAGTGAACAAAAAGTTTCTCCGAGGCCTCTACACCTTTGCCATGGGTTGTCAAATTACTCTACCCCTGGAAAAAGCAGTTGTGAATTCAGACCATGGTGTCAACAAACTGCCTTCCTCCTGCTGTTACCCGTCTCCAGACATGGTTGGGGAGAACGCAAGTGAGGTAAAATCTGAGGCTATCCTGCATGTCACTAGTTTAAGCCCCCCAAAATGCAACCCCTGATCTCAGGCAACATGAATACTGGGAGAGCAGTAAGCCATAAAGTCATAGTATGCCTCTTGAGCAAAGCAAAACAATAAAAAAAAGAACCCAATCCGGGCTCAGAAGAAACAGGAACTGCAAACGCTAATTTAAAGCAGTTTAATGCTAAAATTACTAGTCTTTTTAGGCAGGCCATGCAGCTCAACCTGTCACTGGTCTGGTTTCCAGGCAGATCCAAGGGAGTGATCTCTGATGTTATGCTGACCAATGGCTAGGCCCAAATCAGCTCCTGTAATCAGACTAGGGTAGTACTCCCCCCTGCAAAGGAGTCCCAAATGAAAGAAAATAAGGATTTTAACTTATCTGTCACTTTTGATCTGAGGGTAACCTTCCTCCATGTCTCTTGACTTCCTCCTCTACCCACTTCTTTGCCACTTTGGGGCAAATAAAGAACTTAGAGGGCTGACCTGGCCTGTCTATGCAAAGTTTTGTTGGGTACATGAAAGCAAAGGACCACCCCATGGTGAATAATTTCAATTTGATCACATAGAATTTTTGCCTCTGAAGTTGCAGCTCCCTACTGTAGTCTTGAAATATGTACAATTTAGAATTATTGATAGTGATCAGGCCCTTGGATTTAGCACACTTCAAAATGGTCTCCTTGTCTAGATATCACAAGTACTTGATAAGGCAATGTCAAGGCCTCTCTACTGGCTTCAGTGCAGGGCCTACCCTGTGCGCTCTTTCTACCTCAAACTCCAATACTTTCTGAGGTAATTCCAGGTGTGCTAGTCATTTCTGAAGGCCCTTTTCTGGGTTTCACCCCTTGACTCCCTCTGGCAGGCCTACTATGTGCAAATTTGAGTGTCAAGAGCGATTCTTTTGATCATTGACCCTGATCGCAACCTCCTCTAGAGCTTTCTTCATGTTGTTTCTTTCATTAGTGACCGTTGATAAGTAGTCCTCCAAGCCGCTCACCAGATGCTCCAGTTCAGAAATCTGCCTCGTGTGAGATGCAGTTGTTTCTGAGAGGCCTGTTACTACACTTTGCAGGTGTGTAATTTGTGCCATTATATTTGTAAAGCCTACTTTAATTTTGTGTTGCATTTGAGCTAGAATAGCAGGGACCCTGGCTAGCGATCATTCCAGCTCAGACATACTGTACCTCGTGGGCCTGTAGTCTGGTGCGAGCTTCCAACCCCCTCCGGTGTTCTTTCAACATTTCTACAAGTTCACAATTGAGTTTGGTCTATTGATTTTTGTGCTTGCCAGAGGCCATTTACCCCATGGAACCAGCCCTTGCCAAATATTTCATTCGTGTGGCAATGTGAGGTGCCTCAAAGTCATTTTCAATGCTGTGCCATGAAGAGCCAGGCTAAAACACGTCCACCATGTTGTAACACTCGCCACACACCCCTAGGTCCCAGATCTTGAGCAGGGTTTTGGTGAAGTATCCATGGGCGGAGTCTATGTCTGGTGCTGTGAAGACCCCAGACCAGTCAGCCAGGTAGAGGTCTGACAAGAGGGCTTGAACATCAAGTGATCTGAGTGGACAGAACAATAAATATTTGGGGGGAAGTGTTTGGGGGAATGAGTATTCCTAATGCAATATGTCATACAGTGATCACTGAAAGCATCAAGTAGGGTGCCAGCATATGGTTATTTGAGTGGGTGGGATGCTAAGATCCAGTTGATCAGGGAATGATTTGCAGAATGGGGTTTAGCCTAGTGGGTTCAGATATTAGCTAGGCAAGATTTAGGGCCTCAGTTTGTTAGGTGATGGATTTGGACTGAGACGAAAGCCAGTTTACATTGAAGTTTCTCAAAAGTAATAGTTCACCAGACTGGGTGAGAGAGGTATGGGATACCAGAGGGTGTATAATGGAAGAGGGCTGGACTTTGGGGGAGAAATAACAAACCCCATTGTAGATCAGGGACGTAGAAGGGTAGGATAGTTTAAGGAGCAGTAGCTCAGATGATGATGAGGAAGACAGTTGGAGTACAGTGGAGAAGGGGAGCGATTCATGCACATATGCTGCCATACCACTTCCTCTATTACAGCAATCCTGTTTGTATAGTGAGTATCCAGTGAGATCGACCATGGAGTTGGGAATTCTGGAGGATAGCTATGTTTCAAAAACACATAATATGTCAGGGGAGTTCAGAGAGACCCAAGCCCTAATGTGGTCCATTTTGGGCAGCAAGCTCCTGACTTTCACATGACAGGTGCCGAAGCCACCACGTGGTGAACCAACAGGGGCAGTAGGACTGGGGCTGGGTTCAACATCACTAGCCAGGAGTAGGAAAAGGAAACAAGTTACGAGAAACCTAGTGTAACACCTTTTTCTGAGGTTATTAAAGCAGCAGGTTCTGAGCTTAGCGATGAGGGTGCAACTGTGTCTAGGAGGACAAGGCCTAATGGAAGAGGCACAGGAAGGTGGAGGGACCAGGGATGAGGGGAAAGAGGGAGTGTGGAGGCAGGTTGGGGAAGGACAAAGGAAAGCCTGTGGAGGAAGAGAGAATAGCTAGGTAGGGAGGGCACTGGGGGTATGTGTCCTGGACTGGAAGAGAGAATGGGGGGGGGGAGTGATTATTAGGAAAGTAAGTAAGAGCATAATGCAAGAGGGGAAGAGTGACATAGTGCTGGAGAGCAGCAGGAAGAGGCAGGACACTTTTTTTGCTACAACTTGGTTTAATTAACTGGCTGGTTTAGGGTAAAATTTAAAATTGACCACCTTTGCACTGATGAGGTGTAAGGGATCCAGCTCGGGTAATAGAAATTCCCACCATCGCACTAGTGTTCTATGTGGGATGCAGCTAAGGTAGAGGTGGGGAGGGTTGTGGAGGGACAAATTTCTGCACTGCCAAGACACTGGGTGGCAGTAAGGACTGGAGCAAGTGGGGGTGGGGAGGTTAATAGTTCGTTCCCAGGCAGAATACTTGTTGGCAGTATAGCCTAATGGCTAAAGAACCAGGCTATGGTTGGGCCAGTCATCAGCAAACTTGGGTTTGATTCCTACTGTCTCCAATATGTCCAGGAGAGTAGGGTTTTGTTGTGGCAAAATAAAAGAGGAACATAAGAATACAAAAAAATAATCAAATAAAGCCATACTCAGAAACCGTCAGGTCTATTGCCTGCATAAACTTGCTCACAAGAATACCATGTAATGGCAAAATCCTCCAGGGACTATGTGTTTTACTTAAAATTGCTGTTTTCTGTGTTCGTATGCATTTTTGTGAGATCTTTTCCAGTTTGTTTGGTGTAAGTGAAGGACAAAGGACTTCACCATAAGATGTACATAAATACGGAAACACTATTGTGCTAGTTAGGGTTGCTGTAGGCAGAACCCTGCATACCTCTTGCAATGGGAAAAGGAATCCCGCATTCCTTGTGAATGAACAACATGTTGGAGTGCCAACACAGTCACTTCCATGTCTGTGTGTGAAGCACTCCACACTCCGGGTTCACACTGCACAATTTTGGTGGTCAGATTATTATTTTTTTAATTATACATAACATATCACCCCCACCTGACCCTTCCTCACAGCACCCACCACTGCACCCCCCAAAAAATAATAGTGACATTGGGGATGTCACAAAATCCTGCTTCTGAACCTCCCATCCACTACTGTGCATGTGCAGTTATGTCTGCCTTTTTTTTTAATTATTTACATATATTTTTATAGTTTCCCCCCTCTCAAACCCTCCCTCTCAGCCCCCACCAACTCACCACCCCACTCCCACCCAGAAATGTAACATTGGCAATAGGGGTGCTCAATCCCCCAGTGCAGGTATCTTTATCCCTTCCCCCATCCACTACCGTGCATGTGCAGTTATTTATTTATTTTTTCATACTTTCCTACTCTCACCCAACCCTTCCCCTATAGCATCCACCACCCCACTCCCCCACCGGAAAGTAACAGTGACACTGGGGGTGCCCAATCCCCCAGTGCAAGAATCCTTGTGTTTTTCTTTTCTCATCCTGTAAAATAAAAGTCCATCAATGTCTTTTGTGGCAGATTTGTCCCTCCCCACCCACCTCCCCCACTCAGCTCCCACCACCTTACACCACCTCAAGCCTTACTTACCCATTGGGGTCCACCACCATAATCCTCTCTGTACCGTAGACATGTCTTTACTCTTCAACACTGGACTGCGAACTGAAGAAATCTGGTATACAATTTAATGTATTTCAATGGGGTTTTGAACTTAGTAGCATAACTTGGCAATTTTTCAATATTTTGCCCCAAATTTCCAACATACCTTTTTGGCACACCACCTCATGAGCAATGCAAGTGATGTTAGGTAAATCTATCCTGAAAGGTGATTTTGCAGTTGCTGCACAAAATCGCCTTTCGGGCAGGAGTTGGAAAGTTTCTCCACCATTGTTCATGAGGCAGGATCATAAGATGGCTATGTTGAAAATTTGGTGTAAAAATATTAAAAAACGAAGTTATGAGCCTAAGTTGAATTTTGCAAATGCAGGCTCATAACTCTGGTAATTTTCAATATTTTTACCCCACTTGTTTGATATTGCCATATCTTTATCACACCTCATGAATGTGACAGCTGTCATTTTTCAAGTCCTGGCCTAAATGTTCTTTTCATCTTGAAAGGTAATTTCACGGTCCCTGTGTAAAATTATCTTTTGGGCAGGAGCTGAACATTTTCTCTACCTTTGTGCATGAGGCGGGGTCATAAGAAGGCTATGTTCAAAATTTGGTGTAAAAATATTAAGAAAAACAAAAAAGTTAAGAGTCTACTTTGAATTTTGCGAACACAGGATGGTAACTTTGGTAATTTTCAATATTTTTAACCCAAATTTACAACATAGCTTTATCTGTACAGCACCTCATGAATGTGACAGCCACCATTTTTCAAATCCTGGTCAAACATTTTTATACATCCCGAAAGGTGATTTTGAGGTCCCTGTACGAAATCACCTTTGGACAAGAGTTGAACATTTTCTCTGACTTCATTCATGAGGCAGGGTCGTATGAAGGCTTTGTTTTAAATTTGGTGTAAAAATATTAAAAAAAAAACAGTTATGAGGATATGTTGAATTTTGCAAATGTAGGTTCATAACTTTAGTAATATTCAATAGTTTTCCCCCAAATTTTCAACATAGCCATTAGTTACAGCACCCCATGAATGTGAAATCTGTAATTTTTAATACCTGCCTAAAATGTGTTTCTGCAACCTGAAAGTTGATTTTGCAGTCCCTGCACAAAATTGCCTTTACGCCAGGAGTTGAACATTTTCTCTGCCCTTCCTTATGAGGCAGGGTCATAACAAGGCTATGTTGAATATTTGGTGTAAAATTATTAAAGTATCAATTTTTAATATTTTTACCCAAAATTCCTCAGCTCCAGCCCTATCGGCTCTGGCCAGAGTTTGTCTATATTAACCAGGAGGAGGGCTGGGTTCAAATGATCCATTTTCAACCGCACCTTTTACTGTAGTATCATACCGTATTCCATCTGTACATATTCAATTATGCTTTGCTTACTCTTCCTAGGCTTAGTGAAGAGACAAGTAATAGGGTCTAGTTTTAGCAGGGATTAATTGTTGGCAGATTTATCTGTGCTGTAGCTACAGCATAAGATTTTCTGAAGCCTAAGGGCTAGCTTGAATTTGTCCTGTAGCTGGGGTTGTATTCAGCCTGTCAGTCAGTCCAGTAGCAACTGACATAGCGTTATGTATATTTTATTAGTTATTTTAGCTGTTTAAGCATGTGTAGAAGTCCTGGGCTCCTCTGATTCAGCTACCCGGCATCCCTACTTTGTGACCTCCTCCCTTTTTGCAATCTCCCCCTCCCTGCAGCTGCTATAAGGTGCTGCAGGGAGGTTGGTATTGATAGGGGGCATGGGGGTATGTGACAGGGCACTGGGGGCTCAATGAAGGTGAAAGGGATTGAGGTGGTATGGAGCAGGAGGTGCCCTGTGAGAAAACAGCCTAGAGAGAGGTCCGATGTGTTTGGCTTCCATTCCTAGGGTTCCCACTGAACCACGTGGCAGGCGGCAAGAGGGCCTAGAGCCTTCACTGATCACTTGATTTCTTCAGCTGACCTGGCGTGCATCACAGAGACTTGGCTAGGGGACGATGCAGGTAAAATTTTGGAGGCATCGGTCCCAGCAGGGTATTCTGTGGTACACTGCTCGAGAAGGGATCGCAGGGGTGGTGGTGCAGCCATCTGCTTCAGATCCAACCAGAATTTCTCCATACATCTGGTGGGTTCTACCTCATAGTTTGAATGTGTGACAGTGCATGGTGATCCAGGTGCAGAATGCAGGAGTCTCCTGGTTTACCACCCTCTGGGGTCAGGTGGAGAATTTCTGCAGGAGGCTGCAGACTTCATCGGTGACAGGGTGTTGTTGTCATCCAGATGGCTTATTCTGGGTGATTGCAATGCCTTTGCTGATGATGAATCCTCACAACTTGGTTCTGACTTCCTCCAGCTGGTGACATCGCTGGGCCTTGCACAGGCACTTGCCTCTGTGACCCATCAAAACGGCCACACCTTGGACTCCTACCAGGTCCCTATGACAAAACCATGCAACAGTGCGGTAGAAAAGAGCCAGAGGGTGCAAAACCACGAAAGGCAGTATGTGCGGTAGTGCACCCTCTCACTCTCCCAGGCAGAGGATGAGACATCTGCTGAGACAGGGGTCCACCAAGCAGCTGCCATGGCTCAATGGGATGAGCCACTGGCAGCAAGGGAGGCAGGCAGTGTGTTTGGGACCTGGTTTCAATTTCCTCTCCAGACGTATGGATTTTTAAATTTTTCACATTTTGTGCAATTTTTAGTGTTAACCCCCCCGAAGTTAGATATTTTAATTGGGGGGATTGGGTGCAGAGCCCCCCATAACTGGGATGTGGGAGCACAGCCCCCTTGCAAAAAAAAAGACTTATGCCGCTGGCAATATATTGCGCTGAATTGACAGCGTGGTATTTTGCTGCGGCATAATGTCTTGCGACATTATAACTCCATGTCCCTTGGACTTGATAGTCTTTGAGGTCACCAACCTCGGAACTGGTTGAGTTGCCTGGTCCAGTCACTGTATAGTGACATTCTCATTTGGGGCTCCCCCCAATGGTCCCTCCCTTGTTGAGATGATCAGCTATTACCCTTTAAGGGGACTGTCCCTAGAGGGACTGATGGCTGTATTGGATTTTTCTGGTGTTAGCGCTGTTTATGCGACTGGTTTAGATGAGACAGTGGCAGTCTAGAATAGGGCTGTCTCTGGGCATTCGACGCCATCGCACTGGTCTGTATATGACCCAGGTTAACAGGTTCTCTCGCCTGAGACTCCCATGGTTTGATGGGGCTCTCCAGGCGATGAAGACCATGGGTTGGATGTTGGAGCATTGCTGGTGTAGGATTCGATTAGAGGAGGATAGACTGGCTTTGAGAAATCACTATGCTGATTATTAAAGGGCAATCAATTATAAAAAGGCAGAGTTCCTGTCCAGGGAGATTGCCGCAGGGAAGAATAGACCAGCTCAGCTCTTTCAGAGTGTGGACAGACTTCTACATCTTTACTATCTACAGTTGAAAAGAGCCTTTCATCAGCACTTTGCTAAGAATTTATTCTGTTCTTCTCTGAGAGGGTATCCTTTAATCGGGCTGGGATCTCACCAGTGGGTCTAGATCAGTCCCGGAGGGTGTGGTCTGGGTGGAGCAGGGGCACTACTATTGTCTGGGTGGAGTTTTGGCCAGTGGAGGTGGCTGAAGTATCCAAGGTGATACTGAAGCTGCAGCCCACTTTTTGTGAACTGGACCCAGGCCTGATGCATCTCTTAGTGGGCTGCATCAAGGCTATTGGGCCAGTGTTCACCAGGATAATTGGGTGTTCACTTTCAGAGGGGTCTTCCACAATGCCTTGAAGAAGGCACTGGTGAAGCCCATTCTGAAAAACTCATCTCTCGACCCTGATGTCCTGGAGAATTATAGACCAGTCTTTAACCTCCCATTCTTAGGGAAGGTTGTGGAGAAGACAGTGGCACTGCAGCTCAAGGAATATCTGGAGAACTTTGATATCTATGAGCCATTCCAGTCCTGGTTTAGTACAAGGCACAGCACAGAGACGGCACTAGTCTGGGTGTATAATAACCGCCTCATGGCAAGAGATCTAGGAGAACAGTCAATGCTCATTCTCCTCGATCTGTCTTCAGCATTTGATACTATGGACCACATTGAGTTGTTGGATCACCTTAGAGAGTATTGTGGACTCACTGGTACTGTCATCAACTGGTTTAAGTCCTGTCTGTCAGGCTGGAGACAGAGGGTGGTGATGGGGAATTTCTCCTCTTCCCCAGTGACCCTAACCTGTGGAAGAGGGAGGCCGATTAAGGGAGAATGTGAGAAAATTCTTTTTCACAGAAAGAGTGGTGGATGCATGGAATGGCCTACCTCAGGAAGTGGTGGCTATGAATACAGTGCAGGGCTTCAAACAGGCATGGGATAGGCATAAGGGAGCAATACAGGTGAGTATGAATAGATAGGCCACTGACAGAGCAAAGGCCGATGGCACATTTATAAGGTAGAAAAAGAAATGGGCAGACTGGATGGGCCTTGTGGTCCTTATCTGCCGTCAACCTCTATGTTTCTATGAATTCCTCAAGGCTCGATCCTATCACTGAATACATGCTACCCCTGGGAAGGATCATTAGATAGTACAGTCTGGGTTTTCACTGTTACACAGATGATACTCAGCTGTACATGTATTTTGCACCAAGGACAAATGGTGCAGTCAAAGTGCTGAATAAATGCCTTGCTGAGGTCCAGGATTGGATGAATACTACCTAGCTGACACTTAACCCAGATAAGACAGAGGTACTGGTGATTGAGCCAGGTCATGAGCATGATAAGGATACCTCCAGAACGATAACAGGGTTGGTCCTTGGGTCGAACCCCTTGATGGTGTCCTCTAGCATAAGAAATCTGGGTGTTGTGCTCAACGACAAAATGACATTTGAAGCTCAAGTGTCAGCTGTCAATAAAAGTGTTTTTTACCACCTGAGGGACATCGCCCAGATTAAACCCCTAATTCCACCTGAAGACCTGCCATCACTAGTGCATGCCATTGTAACATCCAGACTTGACTACTGTAATGCTCTTTACCTCAGGGTAAGTGAAGGTAACCGCCATTGGCTTCAGCTAGTTCAGAATGTAGTGGCCAGGCTGCTGACAGGGCTATCTTGGTCCTGTCATGTGACCTTGGTTCTGCGAGGTCTGAAGTAGCTGCCGGTTAGGTGGCAGTTTCTCTTTAAGGTGGGCTTGCTCACCTATAAGGCCCTATATGGGTCGGGCCCCAGCTACATGTCTGATCTACTTATTCCTGCCATCCTGGCTCACTCCCTTCATTCTTCTACCCAGGGCCTCCTGGCTGTTCCAAGGACTGGGCTGAAAACCTTGGGTGATCGTTCATTCGGGGTGGCCGGTCTGGTCCTCTTGAACTCACTGCCAGGATCCTTGAGGGAGGCACCTATGGTGGAGGCATTCAGGAGGGGCCTAAAGACCCACCTCTGTAGCCTAGCTTTTCCAGCAAATGTTTTTTTAATTTATATGCAATCTTTTAAAATGTAATCTGTAATTGACTGTTTTTATAATTTGAGTGTTCATAATATTGTTACTGTTTCACTGTATGGCACTCAGAGCTCCTGGGATTGGGTGCCCAACAAATAAATCATTACTTACTTAATAACTTACAAGCTCATTCACTTCTTGTCCCCTGAATACTCCATCTCCAAAACAGCAGCCTTAACACATCCTGCAGCCTCAGAGATGGTGGGCCATTGCCAGACATTCCATTATCATCCTTCTCACAGCGACAGTACAATTCATGTTCAACTATCCCGGCAATTAAATGTTTAGGTTTTTTTTAATCAATTTCGTCAATTAGAATAATTACATTACTTTGATGAGTATTCAGTAAACTGCATTACGGCAGGTTTGACTCTTCCTGGAACCTCCCAGTCCCTGTATCACTCCTAAATGGTAGCAAAACAATGTGGTCACTTCCCTGTTCCCACTTTAACCACTGCATAGAATTCAGCAGCCCCCACTTAAACTTTCAAAATTAATAATGGTCTGTTAATATTATGTTCACGGAACCTGTACACTGAATCATGGCACCCAAATAGACAATACTGGTGACTTAGCACTGTTCTATTGTTTTACCACATTTACTTGTAACTGTAGAACTCCTGATGTGCATGCCACATAGCATCCATGAAATCAATCAAAGCCCGCTTTGCTCGTGTCGCAGCATGTTACAGTCTTCCTTCACAGAACATTCCAGCTCAAGTGGCATTTAGTGCCCAGCAAACCTTTATCTTCAGGGATCCTCCGCAGTCCATAGGCACCTCACCCCCGGTTACAGCGGGCTGCACCCCTGAACACCCCCAACTAAAATAATCATTTCGGGGGGGAGTTATACACTTAAATTGCACAACCTGCAAAATAATGAATAATTCCATGTGTCTGGGACCGAGATTTGATACTGGGTCTGCAGATGCACTGCCTCCATTGCTGCCTGTGGCTCATCCTATTGAGCCATGGCAGCTGCTCAGTGGACCCCCCTCCCAGAAAAGGACTTATCCTCTGTGAGGGAAGAGAGACAGGGTGCACAGCTGCGCATAGACCATTTAGCTGTTTTGCATCCTGTCGCTATTCCCACATGCGCTGTCTCTGTTGCGAGGTTTTGATGAGCACCATTCTACATATGGAAAACTGACCCAGTAGGCAGTCCATACAAGGAGAAATCTCCTACCTCTTCTTCAGTCACACTTGCTTACCCTCTTCTATGGCATCCCACTCAGGCCCCAAGAGGACATCAGGCTACACACCTTGAGGGTGTGCAACCCAGGATCCCTGGCATCCCTTTGGAACCCTCTCACTGTACCCCACAGACATAACTTGACTCCCTCACTCTTCTCCCACTACTGGATGGGTCAGGGCATTTGAGAATCAGGACCAGTTTTGGCGATGCCAGGCACCAGATTTACTGTGTAATTCTTGCTGATGGATGGGATACAGACCTGTTGTCATTCTCACTGCAAGAGGGGATAAACATCTGGTCACAGGTGAGAGCCTATATGGGAACCACCATGCATAATCTAGACAATGCCCAGGACCAACTGATCAAATGAGCTCCTCCTTGCTGACTCTCCCAGGAAACATGGACCAAATCATATGCTTTGGGCTGCCAGACATAAATACCACTGAGCCTTCCTCCAGCAAGTATCTGTAACAACAAGTTGCTTTGCTGGCTCCTACCTGTCAGGTAAAGCTCCTGAGCTGTGAGGTGATAGTGTAGTATATTGGGTACATGTAAGATCACACTATTAACGTAGAGCTCAAGTTACACTATCTGGTAGCTGACCCATTCCTTTACTTTTAATTAGTTTATTTGGGTTGGGGTTCACCCTCACACCACCCTGTAAAAAAAGGAAGGGGGTGTGGGGGGAAAAGCCCCCCAACCTAAATAAACTGACACCAAGTGAGGCACGCAATCAAATCAGCGCTGTGTTCAGGAAACTTTTACGGCACGCATTCCTAGGTGTACCTGATATTCTACACCATTGCCGGTTGTGATTTCTGCCTCCAGAATGGGACTGAACAAAACCCACAGACCTCATTTATCTGAACAATCTGAGCTCATTCCCACAACACCATTTTCCTCCACATGTGTTCTATGTATGCCTATCCTAACTCTTCCCACTCCAACTACCAATTTCAGCAATGATGCCCAGGCAACACTCACATATAGCACTGCTAGCAGTACACCACTGCACTCTTTCTTTGGGGAAAGGAGTTATTGCACTTTGAAATTCTGTTACTGTAAACTGTGGATGTGTTTTTCACAATTTCCAGCAACCTAATCTGGAGATTTTCTAAACTGTGATACTGTAATCTGCAGTTTCAATAAACCTTGAGTTACTAAACCACTTTTGCATTTTCAGAATTCCACTTCCAATGGAATTCCACAAAATTTCTGAAATTCTTTGGAATTCAGTCAGAAGCGGAATTTGAAAATTCCGCACAGCACAAGACATAACTGCTAATGCATTTGTTAAGTTGCCAAAACATTTAAGAAACAGTGGTTTTGAGCTGCTTAAGTGTTGGAAAACTACAATATGTGAGTTACCAATGAATCGCCAACTTTAAAAATCAATGCAAAGTGAACTCATTTTCCTGACAGTTTAATGTTACTTGTACAGGCAAGGTAACCAGTCAATCCAAAACAGCAATCACAGTGCTTCTGCATTGTTTTCCAGGAGGGCAGATCATTGCCAGACTGCCAGACATCAGTCTCTTTACTGCCACTGGTAAGGCACCGGGCCAATCACCAAAAAAAGCCACCTCAACACTTCTGCTTTAAACTGGCCTGCCAATGCAGGGGTAGCACTACCACTAGAGGGGCCAATGATCCAGGTTCAGCCTAGGGCATTGAAGGACAGGTGGGGGGTTCTAAGTGTCTGATGGAGAGCACGGCTCCGCCGGAGTGGATGGATGAAGGGCTCAGACAGTAGGATGCCTCCTGGTGGTGGCCAGGGGGTATTAATTTGAAAGGCCTCAGGCAATGGGAATGATGGGATGTGGCAAACATCAGTGTGGTACACATTGAAGTGTGTGTGCCACTCCATGATGTCATTGCATGTCCGCCCCATTGGGGACACAGAAAATTACAGAGAAAATGCCGCTGGCAGGATAGGTGATGTCGCTCCACAGCCATTACGTCCAACACCAGATCCTACCCTCTTGAGCCTCAGCTTTCCTGCTGATCTTCACATGCACCTATGGGGCCTTTGGAATTGTGTAAGGAAGCTCAGAGGAACTGAAGGCAGCCCTCCCTCAGAGGGTTAAAGACAGCAGATTGACCTTACAGGTGAGTTGTAGGTGGATTGGGGGTACTGAGATCACAGGCAAGGAGGATCTCAGGCAGGACAGGATCAGGCTGGTAGATGACCAAGAGAGATCCAGACTCGTGATGAGAGGATAGAAAAAAAGAGTTAAAAAAAAAAAACTTCTGCATTGTACTCCTAGATAGTGGACCATTTTCAAACTGCCCAACATCTTCCTTGCTGACTACTAGTAAGTTTCCCAGCCAATCCAAAAGAGCAACCTCAATGGTTCTGTGTCTTAATCTGAGATGGCAAGGCAAGGCAATTTTACCTATAGGGTGTCCAATCCCAAGGGCACTGGGCACCTCACAGTCAAGAAACAGAGCAATTTAAAATACAGAAAAGATGTTAAAATATTTTAAAGTCAGTACCAGACCAAAAACTCATATTGACTCATCAGCACAGAGATGCCATTTTGAATTAAGGTTAAGCAATGGAATCATTGGACTTCAAAAAGTGCTACTGGAGCCAAAGGTGAATTTTCAGATGACCTTTGAAAATCTCTACCGAGGCAGTTCAACTCAACTTGGATGGGAAGAGCATTCTACAGCACAGAGGCAGCCACACCGAATGCCTGATCCTCCAAAGTCTTTATCCATGAGCTGTGAAAAGAAAAAGGGAGGTGGTGTTGCCCCATATAGATGGCTGGTAAGACCGTCCTCTTAAATACTGTGTCCAGTTCTGGAGACCACATCTCAGGAATGACATAGACAAAGTGGAGGCAGTTCAAAAGAGGGCTACCAAACTGGTGCAGGGTCTGCATCAGAAGCTCTATGAGGACAGGCTAAAAGAGCTCAATATGTATACTCTGAAGGAGAGGAGGAAGAGGGAAGACATGATTGAGACCTTTAAATACCTCACAGGGGTTAATAAGGTACAGAAGGGCAGTATATTTTGGAAACAGGTTCTGTAGAACAATGGCAGATTAAGAAGCAAATGGTTTGATACCTTTTTATTGGACCAACTTAGATGTTACAAAAAGGACTAAGTGCCTAAGCTTTCGGCCCAACCAGGTCCTTCCTTGGAAGCTTATGACAGTTATTTAGAAAATCCCACACTATTAACACATAGATCATACATAAAAAACCCAGAAAGAACTCTCTTGGTTTACGATACTCATTTAAACCATAACAGCAGTTTAAATCAGAGGAATCACATTTCACTAGTTTGTTTTAAACTAAGGAGTCTTTGAAGGTCAGGTGTCACCAAAATGAGATAAGGACTCTTCAAGCAGAAAGTTCCACTAACCATACCTCTCAGCCTCCCTCATCACAAATCAGGGACAAGGCTTAAAATGATCAGGGACAAATGACCAAAATCAGGGACACATCTGAAAAAATAGTAGTATTATTTCCAGAAGCTATGTACAACATGCTTCTTAGTATAAATAGCATTTTCTTAATGAGAACTAGACTGTTTAACACCAATGGCTGGCTTTATTTTGTGATTCAAATCCCTACTCTTCAGTGTCAGAAATGTCAAATTTAGGAGGGACAGAAGAAATTTCTGAGGCAAACTCAGGGACATCCCTGAAAATCAGGGACAGTTGAGAGATATGCCACTAACATCCATTATGAATGTCTTAGTGTGCTTTTTGAATAGAGTCTAATGAAAAGCAAGAACTTTAGATTCAAAATTGTGGGGATGGACACTTACCATGTTTAATGTGCTTGTGAGTATCTACCCAGACTTTTAATGTGGTGGCGGTAAAGGGGTAGGCTATTTGAGAAGTAAAATTAGGCCACAGAGAGGCTGCAAGCAGATCACGCCGAAAGGAGCCATTCAAGGTGTCCTCCTCTAATCTAAGCCAGCTGTGTCCAGTTTCTGAATTACCTACCTGGAGAAATGCCAGTTGGGCCACCAAGTAATACCACTGAAAGTTAGAAAGACCAACCCCCACCTTTTCATGGCAACTGCAAAATGACTCTCTTAATCCTGGCCACCTTACCACGCCAAAGGAATTCATGTAGGATTGTGTACAAGTGCATGAAGTGAGCTTTCGGAACCTTGATGGGAAGTGATTGATATAAGTACAGGCATTTCGGTAAGATTGACATCTTAACCACCCCAACCCGGCCCAGCCAGGATAATGGAAGGGCCTACCACCTGTCACAGTCCCCAGAGATCTTTGACATCAGGGTTTGTAATTTAGGGCGTATAAAGAGCTAATCTTGGCAGATATCAAAATCCCCAAGTATTTTATTTTTGTAACTAACTGAAGGCCCCTCCCCCAGGTTCACTATTAGATCTGCTCTATCTAACTTTCCTATTGGCAGCAATTCACTTTTTGTCCAGTTAACTTTATGACCAGATAGTCTTTTGTATGCTCTCATCAACTGATGCACCCTTGGTAAATCCTGTGCAGGGTGTTGTAAATATAGTAGCAGGTCATCAGCGTATAACACTATTTTAAGTTCTGAGTCACCTCCCACCTGATCCCACTGTGATCTCTAATGGCAGCCACCAGAGGTTTGAGAGATAATACATATAATAGCTGGGAGAGGGGACAGCCCTTCCTGGTGCCATGCCCCAGTGTAAATGGACAGGTCACCAAGCCTTTCACTGCAATTTGAGCTTGTGAACTAGTGTATAAAGCTTTTATCCAAGATCTAAAGGTCTGCCCAAATCCCACCCTCAGCAAAGTTTCAAAAATGTGCCCCCGCTCCACTCGGTTGAAGGTCTTCTCTGCATCGAACGCAAGGACTGCCACCCCACGTTTATGCACAGATTTGCCCCAACGGTGTACAACATTCAAAGTGCTGTGGATATTATGACCCTTAACAAAGCCAGACTGATCTGGGTGTATAAGGTCAGAGAGCACATGTTCCAGTCGGGATGCCAAGACCGTCACCAAAATCTTATAGTCAGCAGTGAGCAGCGATATTGGCCTTTAGGACACACACCAAGATGGGTCCCTACCAGGTTTGGCAGCACTGCAATGGTGGCGGACCGAGTGAAGGGGGAGCAGCTCTCCCTTGTCTAAACTCTCCCGCAACATGTCATATAGGGGATCTAAGAGTGTTTCAGCAAAGGCCTTGAAGAAATCAATAAGCAGACCATCTGGGCCCAGGGCTACCCCCCACTCAATGTCCCAGTTGCTACCTGCACCTCCACCCTGGAGATTGGAAAGTCGAACACCTCAGCCACCTCCACTCCCAACTTTGGAAGGGGGGCTTTTGAGAAAAAGTGATCCAGCTCCTGTGGAGCAGGAGCAACTTCCAAAGTGTAGAGAGTGCTGTAAAAAGTGCCAAAAGATTCCCCAATTGCCACAGGATCCTGCACTAGCTTACCTGATGCATCATGAATCTGACCCACCATACGTTCCCCCTCTCTGCAATGAAGCTGCCAGTCTAAGAACTTACCTCCCCTATCCCCATCAAAGTAAGCTCCCACTTGTGTCAATATAATGGCACTTTCTAGTCTAGCACTGCTTATCAATTTAAAGTGCCACTTCAGCTTCAGAATTACCATGTATAATGATCTAGTGGGCTGCTGTTTGCGTGCTTCTTCACAGGTCTCAATCTTAATATGAAGACTATTTGCCTCCTGCTCATTTAATTTTCTGGAATAGGTCAAAAAAGATATTGTTTAATCCCTAATGTATGCCTTTAATGCCTCCTACCTATTCTGATGAGAGATATGTCCTCTTTTGTTAAATTGTAAAAATTCCTGGGTTCTGTTAGACATGATCCCAATGAGTTTTTGATCCTTAAGGAGAAGACGGTCCAACCTCCACTGTCTGGCTGCTGGAGGCGAACCTGGGGAAGACAGGTCTAGTGAAAGGAAGACATGGTCCAACAGAATGATGAGCAAGTTGTGCACTGAGTTAACACAGGAAGAAGTGAAGGGCTTAGTAGCAATCTGTCTAGACATGCGTACAAATGGTGTGCATAGGAATAAAAACTGTAGTTTCTACCAGTGGGATTAATATGTCTACACATGTCTACCAGACTGATTTCCATTTCCAGTTCTCCCAGGTCTCTTGCATTCCTAGATAAAGGGATGGGGGCTAGGTTAGACCGGTCCAAAACGTATCCCTCATACAGCTGAATACACCTCCCAAAATCCAGGGACCTGACCAGCTTGCTATATCCAAAGCTAACTTCTGGAAAAATCTGGGGTCATCTGCATTAGGGGCATATATAGATCCCAATGAGAGGGTACCCACCCCAGCTATGTCAGCCCTTACCAGTGTATATCTCCTTGATGGATCATTTATCTGTGTCCCAGTACGTTCACCTGAGGCCCACAAGGGAACTACACTGAGGTGCCTCTTGCCTTAGAGGAGAAAGTTGAGGAGATACAAGTACCCCCCAAGTAAGACATTGGTTTTCATAGCCTCAGCCTGGGCCACATGTGTCTCCTGAATTAAAACCACCTGCCATTTAGACCTCTTGTCTTCCACCTGAAATCTTTTCCTTTTAACCACAGATTTTTTTTTTGCAAATTAGATACACCTCATTGAAGTTATTAAATCCAACACAAACACAGAGACAGTCTGACAGGTGATCTTATAAAGAGCTACCCCCCCCACCGCCTCCGCCCTCCCTCCCATACAACCCCCCCACTGGTGAAGCCACCAAAAAATATTGTCTATTCCAGGCCTATAGTACACTACTTGACCATCCAAACAGAAACATCGGTAAAGGTAACCTTCCAGGACATTATACAGTATATAATGTATACAACTTCCCCCATTTTTTATCAAAGCTAGGAAGTCTATGGCAGATGCTTGCAAGCTTACGTTCCACCCTGAGATTGAACAGGAGCTCCAGTAACCATTCCTAATATGTAATGAAGTTCTGATCGATTCAGTGCCTCAGGACCACTTTCTTCAGGGAAAGGTAGATTAGAGCCATATGATATTTACATTCCCTAACCCAGATAGTACTGTAATCTCCCAAGATACAGATTTCTGGTTTAAATAAACCTTGTAACCCCAACAAAAGATCAGCATTGGCCTCAATTAAGCTCCATAAAGAAGCTGTGTTGGGGCAGTTCCAGAAAATATGATAATAGACCCCCCAACTGACCACACCTAGTGCAGTTGGATGATGATATCCTCCCTATATGAACCAACTTCTGTGGGATATATTAAAGGTGGTTCAAAATATTGAATGGAGTGAGCCTCAGTCTATCCTGAGCCACATACTGATACAAATCAATCAAGATAGACTGCCACTGTGAGGGAACTATAGAAAACAACTTATCCCAGTAAGGGGAGGAGCCATCCAAATCTGGGGAAAATGTGGAAAACAGTAGTGAGTACAGAGCAGACATCGCATGAGGTTTGGATGCCAACTCTGTGAGAGAAGAAAGGAGCCCTGAAAAGTCAGTGATCCATGAGCCCAGCCCAAACCAGTGAGTGAGGACGTATCTCAGTTGGAAAATTTAAAAAATAAACCTATTCCCCAAGGGCAGTCGCTTTAAAATATTTACCGATGATTGTAATCTCCCTCCATTCAATAGATCACAGACTCTCACATCAGCCAACTGGGGAATCTAATCCACTTTGATAGTCCCAATTTTAAAATTAAGGTTGTAAAGCAGTGGTTGGGTAATATCCTTTGAGATAAGATATTTAATTAAGGACCAAAATTGGGAATATAAATGTAGGGAGGTTCCCATTACCATGTCCTTCAATTGAAAAGGAATAGATTTCCAGGTAGTAAACAGTAAGGATGACATACACAGTCCAGACCCCTGTAGCAACTTTAGCTCTAACTCAAGCCACAAGGGAACATATCCAGTGGTGGGGTCCAAGGGAGAGGGGAGAAACCACCTAAAAAGTTTACTAAAGTGACTGGCAAAATAGTAAATAAGGAAATGAGGGAGTTAAAAGCCCCTAGATATTTAGGGGCAGCAAATTTCTTGTAAGCATGCCTAGGGGCTTTCTTTGCCCAGATAAATTCAGTAATCATACTATAAACATGCTTGAACCATGCAAGAGGGAGCCAACAGTTTAACATATGCATCAGGTAAAATAAACAGGCAAGGACATTCATTTTGATAATAGAGATTCTTCCCTACAGAGTCAAAGGAAGAGCGTGCCATCACTATAAGTCTTGTTGCACACAAACCACTAAATCATCTAAATTAAGCTTACGCATATGAGATGTATCCCTTGAAAGATACAATCCCAGATATTTGATATTGCGGGGAGACCAGGCCACCCCAAGAGACACCTCATTTTCCTTGGATACAGTCAATGTAAGGGGCAACACTTTTGTTTAATTAAATTAAGCTTATAGTTAGAAAAAATTCCAAACTCCTCAATGATCCAGAAAGCAGCTGGTAAAGAGGTCTTGGGGTATACAATCTGTAGAAAGATATCATCCGCATACAGAGACAGCAAAAAATAATCCACTCCCACTGTGATACCAGATAAGTTGGGACAGGCCTTCAATTTATGAAGGAGCAGTTCCAAGTACAGATTGAAAAGGAGAGATGAGAGGGGGCAACCCTGCCTAGTATCAAAGGTCAAATGAAAGGAGGTGGATAACGCCCCATTACAATAAATTCTAGCAGTTAGGGAAGAATATAACGCACAAACCCAGTGGAGAAAAGCCTATGGGAAGCCAAAAGCCTCCAGAGTCAATAGTAGGAAGTCCCAATCCACCCTGTCGAACGCCTTCTTCGCATCCATGGAGACCAACACCATTCAAACATCTGAACCCCTGGACACGGAGAAAACACGGGCTAGTTTCCTGAGGATCGATTAGGAACAAACCCCACCTGCTCTTGACTGAACAAACCCACCCAAACCTGGTTAACCCTATTGGCGAGAATTTTAGATAGGATCTTAACATCACAATTAATCAGGGACATGGGTCTGTAATTAGATACAGATTCTGGGGATTTACTGGGTTTAAGTAGGAGAACAATAAATGCCTCTAACACCGTAGGGTCAGAAATACCCAGATCATATATATAAAGATAAAACCAGTGTAGGAGAGGGATCACTTGCTCAGCAAAAAGCTTATTAAAATTAGGAGTAAACCTGTCTGGCCTGGGGGCTTTATCTGATGACAAATTCACAATAGCCAATAGAATTTCAGCTTCAGAACTAGGCTGAGATAGCATATCCTGATGGGCTGGGGCCAGTTGTGGCAGGGAGATGTCATTGAGATAATTTACGTAATCGGAATGGAATGGAGGGAAGATTCTAGGACTATATAACTCTTTGTAAAAGGAAGTAAATTCCCGAGCAATATCCCGGGGTTGGGTCTTCAGGGATCTGTCACTGGCCCTAATAGCTGTTATCAGCCTAGAGGTCTCCTGTTGTTGAAGACGGAGCGCTAATAAGCAACTCGCCTTGTCCCTTGATTGATATATTTTGCTTTAGTTTAAAGGATTGTGTATTCAGCCCTTTCCCTTGACCACAGATTTCAGCCCATTTACATTCCATGTTGCCACTGTAATTCTGTTAGCTATGATCTATGTGTATATGCAGACAACATCCAATTCGATTTACAAACAGTAACGTACTCATCATTATAACCTTGGCAAAACCCCCTAAAGTAATGTGTTGGTTGCAGCTAATACACCTGTGATTAAAGAAATTGAGTTCACCCCCACAACATCATAATTCTTCTGCTTTTTAACCCTCTCCATAATTCATCCTCCCACCCCCAAAAAAAACTACAATTCTCCAAAGGTGTCCTACACTTTGTTGGAGTCGCACAGCATATATTGTCTCCTTCAGAGGCAGGGTCCCCTGACTACTCCAGTAATCCCCTCTAACACATAGCCCCCACAACCCGATTTCCCCTTCGTCTCCCTCCCCAAGAGCACCACATCCTCCCCAAACCTTCCAACTCTCCACTTGCCCCCCATCTCACTACCCCTTTGATGCTCTGTACCAACACCCCCCAAACACTAGTGCCTGAGGAATTTCCTCTTGCAAACAACTGGCAAACAATAAAACAGGTAGTATATGTTTTATCACTTCTATCAAAGGATAGGCACATCATTAACTTTCTACAAGTACTGAGGCCCTCGCATATACCAACTAAATAATGTCCAGGGAGTAACCATAAAGTTTTTAAGTTGACTAAAACAACTCCCTGCATTGTATATACTGAGCATTGGCAGGACTGTGAAAACTAAATAAACTAAACATAACAGCACTAGTAACATCATTTGCATCAAGGGGACTTCGTTTTAACCCCATTGTAGGAGCAGGGCCAGAAGCAGGTTTGAGTGAACGATAAGTTTCTCCAAGGCCTCTATACCTTTGCCACGGGCTATCCCTGGAGAAAGCAGTTGTGACTTCGGACCAGGTGTCAACAAATCGCCTTCTCCCTGCTGTTACCCATGTCCCCAGACATGGTCGGGGAGAATGCAGGCGAGGTAAAATCTGAGGCTATCCTGCAAGTCACTAGTTTAAGCCCCTCAAAATGCAACCCCAATCTCAGGCAACATGAATACTGGGAGAGCGGTAAGCCATAAAGTCATAGTACGCCTCTTGAGCAAAGCAAAACAATAAAAAAACAGAAGCCAATCTGGGATCAGAAGACACAGGAATGGCAAAAGCTAATTTCAAGCAGTTTAATGTTGAGGTCACTAGTCTGTTTAGGCAGGCCATGCAGGGCTACCGGTCGCTGGTCTGGTGTCTGGGCAGATCCAGTGAACTGATTTCTGGTGTTTTGTTGGCCAATAGCTAGGCCCGAATCAGCTCCTTTAATCAGGCTAGGGTAATACTCCCCCACACAAAGGAGTCCCAAATGAAAGAAAATAAGGATTTTAACTTATCTGTCGCAATTGATCTGAGAGCAACCTTCTTCCATGCCTCTTGGCTTCCTTTTCTACCCACTTTTCTGCCACTTTGGGGCAAATAAACAACTTAAGAGGGCTGACCCGGCCTGTCTATGAGAAGCTATGCTGGGTACATGAAAGCAAAGGGCCACCCCATGGTGAATAATTTCGATTTGACCACACTGAATTTGTGTCTCTGAAGTTGCAGCTCCCTACTGTAATCTTGAAATATATGCACTTTAGAATTATTGATAGTGATTGGGCCCTTTGATTCAGCACACTTTAAAATGGTCTTCTTCTCTAGATATCTCAAGTACTTGATAAGGCAATGTTGAGGCCTCTCTCCTGGCTTCGGTACCGGGCCTACCCTGTGCGCTCTTTCTGCTTCAAACTTCAATACTTCCTGAGGCAATTCCAGGTGTTCCACTAGCCATTTCTGAAGGCTCTTTTCTGGGTTTTGCCCCTTAACTCCCTCCGGCAGGCCTACTATGCGCAAATCTGAGCACCAAGAGCGATTCTCTTGGTCATCGACCGTGATTGTAAGCTCCTCTAGTACTTTCTTCATGTTGTTTCATTCATTCATGACCGCTGATAAGGAGTCGTCCTGGCTGCTTACCCGATGCTCCAGTTCAGAAATCTGCATTGTGTGTGATGCAATTGTTTCTGAGAGGCCTGTTACTACACTTTGCAGGTGCACAATTTGTACCATCATATTTGTAAAGCCTGCTTTCATTTCATGTTGCATTTGAGATAGAGTATCAGGGACCCCGGCTAGTGTTCGTTCCAGCCCAGACATACTGCAGCTTGCCGTCTTGGCCTCATGGGCCTGTTGTCTGGTGCAAGCTTCCAACACCCTCCGGAATTCTTTTGACATGTCTACAGGTTCAAAATTTAATTTGATCTGTTTATTTTTGTGCTTGCCAGAGGCCAGTTACCCTATAGAACCAGCCCTTGCCAAATATTTTGTTTGTGTGGCATTGTGAGGCACCTCTAAATCATTTTTAATGCTGTGCCATGTGGGCCCAGGCCAAAACGCATCTGCCATGTTGTAGTGCTAGCCACACACTTCTTGGTCCCAGATCTTGAGCAGGTTTTTGGTGAAGGATGCAAAGGCGGAGTCTATGTCCAGTGATGAGAAGATCCTAGACCAGTCAGCCAGGTAGAGGTCTGACAAGAGGGCTTGAACATCAAGTGATCTGAGTGGACAGAACCATAGATATTTGCAGGGGGGGGTGTTTGGGGGCCAAGTATTCCTAATGCAATATGTCATACAATGATCATTGAAAGCATCAGGCAGGGTGCCAGTAGATGAGTATTTGAGTGGGTGGGATGCAAAGATCCAGTTGATCAGGGAATGATTTGCAGAGTGGGGTTTCACCTAGTGGGTTCAGATATTATCTGGGCAAGATTTAGGGCCTCAGTTTGTTGGGTGATGGATTTGGACTGAGGCAAAAGCCAGTTTACATTGAAATTTCTCAAAAGTAGTAGTTCACCAGACTGGGTGAGAGAGGTATGGGATACTAGAGGGTGTATAATGGCAGAGGGCTGGACTTTGGGGGAGAAATAATAAATCCCTCTGTAGATTGGGGACGTAGAAGGGTAGAATAGTTTAAGGAGCAGTAGCTCATGTGACAAGGGGGGGGACAGTTGGAGTATGGTGGAGAAGGAGAAAGATTCGTGCACATATGCTGCCATACCACCTCCTCTTTTACCTCAGTACAGCTTGTATAGTGAGTATACAGTGAGATCAACCATGGAGTCGGGAGTTCTGGAGGCTAGCCATGTTTCAAAAACACATAATATGTCAGGAGAGTTCAGGGAGACCCAAGCCCTAATGTGGTCCATTTTGGGCAGCAAGCTCCTGACTTTCACATGATAGGTGCTGAAGCCACTACAGGGGCTGTAGGACTAGTCTGGGTTCAACATCACTAGCCAGGAGTAGGAAAAGGAAATGAGGTATGAGAAACTGAGGGTAACACCTTTTTCTGGGGCTATTAAAGGAGCAGGTTCTGGGCTTAGTGGTGAGGGTGCAACTGCGTCTTGGGGGACAAGGCATAAGGAAAGAGGAAGGTGGAGGGACCAGGACAGAGGGGAAAGAGGGAGTGTGAAGGCAGGTTGGGGAAGGACAAAGGAAAGCCTGAGGAGGAAGACAGAATAGCTAGGTAGGGAGGGCATGGGGGGTATATATTCTGGACTGGAAGAGAGAATGGGGGGGAGTGATTATGAGGAAAGTAAGTGAGAGCATAATGCAAGAGGGGAAGAGTGACATAGTGCTGGAGAGCAGCAGGAAGAGGCAGGACAGTTTTTTGCTACAACTTGGTTTAATTGACTGGCTGGTTTAGTGTAACATTGAAAATTGACCACCGTTGCACTCATGAGGTGTAAGGGATCTGGCTGGGGTAATAGAAATTCCCCCCATTCCACTAGTGTTCTGCATTGGATTCAGCTAAAGTAGAGGTGGGGGGGTTGTAGAGGGACACATTTTTTCACTGCCAAGACACTGGGTGGCAGTAAGGGCTGGAGCAAGAGGGGGTGGGGAGATTATTAGTATGTTCCCAGGCAGAATACCTGTTGGCAGTATAGCCTAATGGCTAGAGAACCAGGCTATGGTTGGGCCAGTCATCAGCAAACTTGGGTTTGATTCCTACTGTCTCCAATTTAACCAGGATAATAGGGTTTGGTCATGGCAAAATAAAACAGGAACATAAGTATACAAAAAAACAAGTAAATAATCAAATAAAGCCATACTCAGAAACAGTCAGGTCTATTGCCTGCATAAACTTGCTCACAACAATACCACGTAATGGCACAAACCTCCAGGGACTATGTCTTTTACTTAAATATACTTTGTTTTCTGAGACTGTGTCGTATGTATTTTTGTGGGATCTCTTCCAGTTTGTGTGGTGTAAGTGAAGGACAAAGGACGCCACCATAAGATGTACCTGAATATGGAAACACTACTATGCTAGTTAGGGCTGCAGTGGGCAGAGCCCTGCAGACCTCTTGCAATGGGAAAAGGACTGTTGCATTCCTTGTGAATGAACAACATGTTGGAGTGCTAACACAGTCACCGCCATGTCTGTGTGTGACACACTCCACACTCCGGGTCCACACTGAACAATTGTGGTGGTCAATTTCTTTTTTTTAATTATACATAATATATCACCCCACCAGACCCTCCATCACAGCACCCACCACCACATCTTCTCTGAAACATAATAGTAACACTGGGGATGCCCAATGCCCCAGCGTAACAGTCACAAAATCCTGGACAAGCAGCCTCTGTTATGACTGGGCTTCTCTACTGAGATTAAGGAAGTAGAACTCTATTACTGGGACCTTCAATTTACTGGCACTAAAGAAGTAGAACTCTATTACTGGGACCTTCAATTTAGGGTAAAAAAAAGTTAGTGTGTTTGTCTGAGTTGGCTGATGTGATTTGTTATCTGAGCAGTTATCTAGGTGTTAATGTCAGGTGGCTGAAGGGGATTGTTATCTGTGCAATTTAACTAAGTGTAGAAAGATCTGTTAAGTAGGGGAAGTGGCTTAGCTAGAAGGAAGCCAGATTTAAAGCCAGATTTAATCACTGCCCTAGATGGCTTCTGCCAGAGAATTGGAAGAGAACACCAGGACAAGGAGCTGCTGTTGTGACTGGACTTCTCTACTGGGACTATATTGCCCTCCTTCCTTCCCCTCCAACTCCCACCCAAAACTAGTTCTACTTTTATAGGGACAGGATTTGACTGACAACAGAAACTTCCTGTTTGGGAGCAGGAAGTGAGTGATCACAAAGCCACCAAAGACTCACCATCCTAGAAGGACAAGAGTAGCTCTCCCCCCCCAGCTGCTGAGGTCTGCCTCTGAGCAAGTAAGGGGACTACTGAGAAATATAGAATCTTCTTGTCTCAGAACAGGAAGATCAGGAGCTTAAACGGCACAGAGGCAGTAAGTAAGCAGGGAGAAAAAAAATAAACAGAGGAAGGAGTAAGGATTCCAAACAGCAGTGAAGGGGCCAGAAATAAGACATGATGGGAGTGGTGCAGTGCAGGGGCTGTGGAGCAGCAGTCTTCCAGGAGACATTCTGGAGGATGCGGTGTTGTCCCATCTGCAGGCACTTCTCTGGGCTGCGGAAGGAGGTTGCTCATCTCCAGGCTGAATTGGCCAGGATTTGTGGGACCTCTTCCCATCCAGAGACCACCAGGGCCACTGCTGTTTCCTCAGAGGTTGCCAAGAAAGAGGAGTGGTTGGACCACAGTGGACTCAGGGAGGATGAGGGTGATGGAACAGAGGTGCATTCCTCTAGTTGTACCTCCCCACAGATCATATGCCATTCTGGCAAAGTGTGGTTCCTCTGTGGAGGCACCCACAGTGGAGACCAAGGAGGATGCTGGGAATCTCCACAAAGGAGACCCACAGGAGGGTGGCATGGGACCCCACAGGGGAAGGAAACAACTCCTGGTGGGGGACTCCATTGTTAGGAAGATAGAACTGGGGGAGTAAGGGGAGAGGGAGGTAAGGTGCCTGCCTGGTGCCATGGCTTGGAGGGACATGGAGCAAATCCTCAGGATCGCCAGAGCAGCTGCACAGGGGAGGGAGCTGGATGTCATTGTTCACCTAGGGACAAATGACCTGGCTAAGAAAGGGATCAGAGCAGTGCAGGAAGAGTTTTTGGAGTTAGGGAAGGGCCTTAGACAAGTAGCATGCATGGTAACCTCCTCAGAGGTGCTGCCTGTCTATGGCATATGTGAAGCTAGGGTGCTCCACACCATGGGATTCAATCAGTGGTTGAAAAACTGGTGCAGAGCTCAGGGATTTGGCTTCATTGGGGACTGGGGGTCCACCTGGAGTGATGCAGGCCTATACTGGTGTGATGGTCTGCATCTGTCCAGGAGGGAAACCAGGATCCTCGGTGATAGGTTTAAATTCTTCATTGGCAAGCAGTTAAACTAACCAAGGGGGGAGGCACTGGACAGGAGCAGGGAAATCCTAGCCCCCTCCAAAAAAAAGTCAGGATACTAAGTGAGGTAAACATCAAGTTAGAGATGTCGGTAGGGAGAAGGGCAGGGGTAAATGAAGAAAGTGACAAAGGCAATAAGGACAGGGATGGGGCAAAAAGGGGTAAGGCCATCAGAAAATGGAGGGTAATGAGTACCAATGCCCGTAGTCTAAGCAACAAGCTCCCTGAACTGGTGGCCTTGATGGAAGAGGGATGCCTGGATATTGTAGCAGTCACAGAAACATGGTACACAGAGAATCATGACTGGAATGTTAACATACCAGGGTACACAACCTACAGGAGAGACAGGGAGTGGGCAAGAGGGGGAGGAGTAGCTCTCTATGTAAGAGAAGGGATAAAAACAACTGAATAAAAGAGTAAACAGGGAGGAGAGGAGGCACTGTGGGTCACCTTAGAGACTGGAAATGGCTACACAATCCACACATGGGTTGTATACAGACCCCCATGTCAGGGGGAGGGAATGGACAAGGATATGATAGAAGTCATTCTTAGGATGGCAGAGAAAGGGGAGATACTGTTGATGGGAGACCTCAATATGCCAGATGTTAACTGGATCACATTTGCTGCAGCCACATCCAAGAGCAGGACCATTCTTGATGCCCTACATGTGGCATGCCTCAGACAGCTAGTTTTGGAACCCACTCATGAGGGAGCAATCTTAGACCTTGTACTCTCAAATGGGGACAGTGAGAGGATCTCAGATCTAGAAGTGGGTATCCATCTGGGAACAGGTGACCTCCAAACAGTGTGGTTCATGATAAACTCAGCTACAGAGTCAAGCCATACAAAAGTGAGGGTTCTGGACTTCAGGAGGCCTGACTTTGGCAAAATGGGAGAGTGCCTTAGAAAAGCACTAGCAAACTGGCTAGAATGAGGGGTGAAGCAACAATGGGGAAACATCAAAATTACCATCACAGAGGCCACAACCCTTTGTGTGAAGCAAATAAACAAATCAAAATGAAAGAAAAAGACACTATGGTTCTCACAAGAGGTAGCAGGAAAGGTCAGAGAGAAAAAGAAAACATTCAGGAAGTATAAGGAAACACAGAAGGAGCAGGACAGAGAGCTGTACCAGTTAAGACAGAAGGAAGCAGGGAAGGAAGTCAGAATAGCAAAGGTCCAAACTGAGGAAAAGATAGCCAACTTGGTTAAGAAGGGGGATAAAACCTTTTATTGGTACATCAGGGAGCGTAGAAAGACAAAGGGAGGGATAGTGAAGCTGAATAGAATGGACAGTGGGTGGGCAGAGAGGGACAGGGAAAAAGTAAGAATACTGAACAAATATTTCTGTTCAATAGTCACAAAAGAGGAAGTGGGGAGGTGCCTAATCCAATTAACAGAAGCACTCTGGAGAGGGGGGTCGATCCCAGTCCTTTCACAGAAGAAAGGGTTCTGAAAGAACTCCTAAAACTGAAGGTGGACAAAGCAATGGGGCCTGATGGAATTCACCCCAGAATTCTAAAAGAATTAAGGGAGAACTAGTGAAACCACTGACTACCCTTTTTAACAAATCATGGGATGATGGTGTGGTACCTGCGGACTGGAGGAAGGCGGATGTGATTCCCCTTCACAAAAGTGGGAGCAAGACAGAGGGGAGGCAGGAAACTACAGACCTGTCAGTTTGACATATGTGGTATGGAAAGTGATGGAATCACTTCTGAAGGAAAGAATTGTTGAGTACCTAGAGGCCAGTGGAGTAAAGGACCCAAGGCAGCATAGAGTCACAGCGGGAAGGTCATGTCAGATGAATCTAATTGATTTCTTTGATTGGGTGACCAAAGTAGTAGACCATGGAGGGGCTGTGGACATGGACTACCTAGACTTTAGCAAGGCATTTGACACAGTGCCACACAAAAGATTATTAACCAAATTAACCAGCCTGGGAGTGGGTCCCAGGGTGGTAGCTTGGGTAAAACATTGGCTGGACATCAGGACACAGAAGGTAATTGTAAATGGAGTTCACTCTGAAGAAAGAGGGGTTACTAGTGGGGTACCACAGGGTTCAGTACTGGGTCCAGTTCTTTTTAATGTCTTTATAAGTGACATTGCAGAGGGACTGGAAGGAAAAGTATGCCTCTTTGCAGATGACACAAAGATCTGCAACAGGGTTGTTACACAAGGAGGTGTGGAAAGGATGAGAAGGGACTTGGCAAGGTTGGAGGATTGGTCAGAAGTATGGCAGCTTGGATTCAATGCAAAGAAGTGCAAAATAAAGCACCTGGGAAACAAAAACCCAGGGGAAGATTACACAATGGGGTGGGAGTAGTAACAACAAATATGGAAAGGGACCTGGGGGTAATCATATCAGATGACCTTAAGATTAGCAAGCAATGTGAGAAGGCAGTAGGTAGGGCTGGGGGGATACTGGGATGTATATGGAGAGGCATCACCAGCAGAAAACAGGAAGTTGTTATCCCTCTGTACAGACAGTTGGTGAGACCCCATCTGGAGTACTGCATCCAGTTCTGGAGACCCCATCTCTGCAAGGATATAGACAGGATAGAGGCAGTCCATAAGAGGGCAACTGAAATGGTGCAGGGTCTGCAAGAGAAGCCATATGAGGAGAGACTAAAGGAGCTTAATATGTATATCTTTGAGGAATGGGAGGAGAGGGGGGACATGATAGAAACTTTTAAGTACCTCAGTGGAATCAACAAAGTCTAAGAGGGTTGCATCTTTCAGAAAAAGAGATGTGCAAGAACAAGGGGATACAATTTGAAGATAGTGGGAGGGCAGTTCAGGGGCAAGGTGAGGGAGTATTTTTTCACAGAGAGGGTGGTGGATGAATGGAACAGCCTTCCTGAGGAGGTTGTGGGGTCTGAAACTGTGGAAGAATTCAAGAATGCATGGGACAGACAGGCAATTTTTGTGGGGGGTATGAAGAAATAGGCTGTTGGTTAACTAGGATCTGCAGCTTATCCAGTAGGTAGGGAAATGGCCAGACTAAGTGGGCCAAATGGTCCTTATCTGCCGTCAAACTCTATGTTTCTATGTTTCTGAGCTCCCTGTCCACTACTCTGCATGTGCAGTTATGTTGGCCTTTTCCTCATTATTTACATATATTTTTATAGTTTCCCCCTCCCAACCCTCCCTCTCAGCACCCACCATCCCACTCCCACCCCCCAGAATCATAACAGTGGCACAGGGAGTTGCCCAATCCCCCAGTGCAGGAATCTTCATCCACCCCCATCCACTACCATGCATATGCGGTTATTTGTTTTGGTTTTATTACACTTCCCTACCCCCCACCTGACACTTCCTCTTAGCACCGACCACCCCACTCCCCTAAAAGTAACAGTTACACTGGGGAGTGCCTAATCCCCCAGTGCAGGAATCCTTGTGTTTCTTTTCTCATCCTGTGAAAAAGGTCCATCAATGTCTTTTGTGGCCCATTTGTCTCCCCACCCAACCCCCCACTCAGCTTCCACCACCTCACACCGTTCCAAACCCTTACCCCATTAGGGGTCCAATGCCATAATCCTCTCTGTACTGCAAACACATCTTTACTCTTCAACGCTGGACCACGAACTGAGGAAATCTGGTATGCGAGTTAATGTATTTTAATGGGGTTTTGAACTTAGTAGCATAACTTGGAAATTTTTCATATTTTTGCCCCAAATTTCCAACATACCTTTTTGGCACCCCACCTCATGAACAATGCAAGTGATGTTAGGTAAATCTGTCCCAAAAGGTGATTTTGCAGTTGCTGCACAAAATCTCCTTTCAGGCAGGAGTTGGAATGTTTCTTCACCATTGTTCATGAGGTTGGGTCATAAGATGGCTATGTTGAAAATTTGGTGTAAAAATATTAAAAAACAACAAAATGATGAGCCTAGGTTGACTTTTGTGAATGCAGGCTCATAACTTTAGTAAGTTTAAATATTTTTACCCCACTTTTACAATATTGCTATATCTTTATCACACCTCATGAATGTGACAGCTGTCATTTTTCAGACCCTGGCCTTACCTGGTATTGCTTGGTATGAAAGAACAGAAGAAACCCAGAGCCCATCGAGACTGTTCCCCACACTATGTGGGACATTATTTATCTATTATCCCTCAACCAAACATCTAATTTGTTTTTAAAAACAGTGGCACTAGTTGCCTCTACCAATTCTTGTGGCAAGGTGTTCCATACAATGGATGCTCTTATTGGAAAAAAAGTTTCCCCTTTTGCTGGTTTTATAAGTTTTTACTTCAGGCTGTTTATTATGCAGTCTCAGAACATGTCTCCTTTTGGAGAGTGTTAGACCACATTTTTCCATTAGATCTTGTGAATTTATTAAATTAAAAACCATAAGCATGTCACCCCTTAATCTTCTAGTTTGAAGAGAGAAGAGACCAGTAGCTTTTAATCTGTTCTGATAATCCAAGTTTGTTAATCTTGGAAATCATTCTAGTTACTCTCCTTTGAACCTGTTCAAGAATTGCTATGTCTTTTTTTTGGTTTAGATTCCAGAAAGGGGAGCCATAGTCTAGATACGGTCTAATGTAAGCGCTATACAATGGAATAAGGCATTGTTCGGTGCGATTAACAAAAGTGCATTTTATTTGCCTCAAAAGTCTGTTGGTCATGCAAGCAGTTCTAACACAGTGATCATTTCATGTAAGTTTATTATTAACATGTATCCCTAAATCTTTTTCACAATTTGATGAGTGAAGTGGTAGTCCATTTATATGATATATCTTTTTTTGGATTATTTACACCGAAATGCACTACTAAACATTTGTCTTGATTAAACTGCATATGATTTTCATTTGCCCAAAGTGTTAATTTTTCCAAATCCTTCTTTAATGCAGAAATATTTTTTTGATTATTAATCTTGTCCCCCAATTTAGTATCATCTGCAAATTTAACTATGAAGTTATTTGGCCCTGTTTGTAAACCACTGATAAAGAGGTTAAACAATGTTGGTCCTAAGACGACCTCTGTGGTACACCACTTGTCACACTACCCGAATCAGACAAGATATCATTAATTCTGACTCTCTGAGAACGATTTGTCAACCAGTTTAAAGTCCAGTTAACAATATCAGGTGACAAACCTAGATTGTGCATTTTAGTAATGAGTTTTTCATGTGAAACTTTATCTAAAGCTCTACTAAAGTCCAAAAGAATTACATCAGTAGGGATACCCACATCTAATAGAATACTTATATTATTGTAAAAAGATATCAGATTGGTGGTGCAGGAATACTTGGGAGTAAACCCATGCTGATTTGAATCATAAATTCCTAATTTTTTTCAATCTTGATCTATTAGAGACTTCATTACTCGTTCCATTAATTTACCAGCCACTGAGGTTAGGCTAATTGGATGATAATTTTGCACAGAATCTCTATTGCCTTAATGTTCTTTACATACTGAAAGGTAATTTCATGGACCCTGCTCAAGATTACCTTTTGGGCAGGAGTTGAACATTTTCTCTACCATTGTGCATGATAAGAAATCAAATCAAGTCAACTTTATTTTTAAAAGCACCTTTCCATAGATCAAGGCGTTGTACATACACATAAAGAAAAAACAACTTAAAATCAAGATTAATAAAATCATACATAAAACTTATAATTTACAGCAGTATTAAAAACTAAAATCCCATCAGTTAGACTCACCTGGGAATGCTAAGCTAAACAAATGAGTTTCGAGGTCCAATTTAAAACTCTGGACAGTTAAGCACTCTCTAACCCAATGAGGTAGAGAATTACACTGGGTAGGGGCTACAAACACAAAAGATCTGACCCCAGATGTCTCTAGTTGCACCCTCATTGGTGGATCGGAGGGGGCAGGGAGGCAGTAGGGAGAAAGGAGATCTTGTAGGTAGCAGGGTCCCTGTTCATGTAGGGCTTTATAAGTCAGCAGACTGACCTTGAAGGTGATCCACCACTGTACAGAGAGCCAGTGTAGTCTGGCCGCTGCATTCTGCACCAGCTGCAAGAGGCGGATAACAACCCCCCATATCCCCAGGTACACGGCATTGCAGTAGTCAAGGCGGGAGGTTACAAATGTGTGGACCATTGCTGGAAGATCATCAGGAGGAACCAGGTGTTTCACCCAGGCAATATTCCTCAGATGGTAAAACAAGGTCTTGATAATGGGAGACACCTGTGATTTCAGGGTCAAACCGTCATCAAAAATAACACCTAGGTTATGCACCCAGTCTGAGGTAACCAGCTGAACACCCCCAAGCCAAAGCCCAGAAGGTTGTCCAGCTGATCCAGATCCACAATCAACAACTCAGTTTTAACCGGGTTTAACCTTAGCCAGCTGGAACTCATCCAGTCCTGGATCTCAGCGAGGCAGTTATTAAACACCGAGATAACATCATCCTGCTCGGGTACAAAGGACATATACAGCTGAGTATCATCTGCATAACAGTGATACTACAGACTGTACCACCTACTAATGTCTCCCAATGGCAGCATGTACACTGCAAACAACATGGGTGACAAAATGGAACAATGTGGAACCCCACATGAGAGGGGGAAAGCGTCAGAGGAAAAAAATTCCAGTGACCATTCTCTGAGTCCTACCTTCAAGGAATGACAAAACCATCTGAGGACTATACCTGATAGTCCACAGATGAATCGCAGGCACTCCAGTAGCACACCATGGTCCACAGTGTCAAATGCTGCAGAGACATCAAGGAGGACCAAGATGGAGTAGGTCCTCTGATCTCTCTCTACTAGGAGATCATTAAGCAACTGAACAAGGATTGTCTTGGTGCTATGCCTCTTCCTAAGTCCAGACTGGAGAGAATCATAGACATCATAGGTGGAAAGGTGATCATCGAACTGCAGCGCAACCACTTTCTCAATAACCTTGCCCACAACAGGCAGGTTAGAGACAGGTCTGTAGTTAGACAGACAGTCTGGGTCAAGGGAGGGTATTTTTAGGAGCAGTCACACAACTGCCTCCTTTAGGGGATCAGGAAAGATACCCCTCTCCAATGAACTCCAGACTATCTCAGCCAGGACCAGGCTGATGAAATCAACACAGCCCACAAGGAGTCGTGTTGGGCCCGGGTCCAAACTACAGCTAGTTGGCCACAACGTCTGGATAACCCTTATGATGTCCATGAATTCCAGCTAGTCAAAGTCGAACCAGGCAACCCGGTGCTTGCAAACTCCTACTGACCTCCGCAACACCCATTAGGGATGGCTGGGCTGATCCCAGTCCTCATGGTGGCAACCTTATATGCGAAAAACTGAGAAAACTCATGACACTTCTCTTGTGAAAAAGCTCTCTCAGGTTGAAGACAGATTGCATTGCACAGTCTGTCAACTGTCCAAAAGAGCTGAGCTGGTCGAATTTGCCAGCGACAATCTTCCTGGACAGGAATTCTGCCTTCTTATGGGAGATTGTTGATTGATGGACTGTATAATGGTCCATCAATCTAAGCCCATCAACTTCCAGTCCTGATTTCCCCCAAGCCCTCTCTAGCCTTTGACCAACTCTCCTCAACTCCTTTAAGGCCACATTAAACCATGGGAACCTTGGTCAAAGAGTGAGGGGATGAACACGAACAGGAGTGATGGAATCCAGGACCTCTGTCACTGCCTTATTATAGGCAAGTACCAGATCCCCTGGATTGGCAAACTCAATAGGTCCAGCACCATCATTAGGCCCTGTGGGGTCACACCCCTTAAAGGGTGATACTGGACCATCTCCATAAGGGCCAGCCTATTTGGGGGAGCCATGAAACTGAACCCTACGGTATGATGGTCAGACCACCCGACTGATTCCACCACCAAGTTGGAGATCTCCATCCTCAGGAGGAACACCAGGTCCAATGAGTAACCACAAATCTGAGTTGTGGAGGTAACTGCCTGTGTGAGGCCCAATGAAGTCATAAGTTGAAGGAAGTCCTGACCAAAATGTGGGAGTTCATCATTGATCCAGGCATTGAAATCCTCCAGAATCAACCATCTGGGTGATCCCAATACCATGGTGTCAATGAAGTCTGTGACTTCCTGCAGGAATTCTTTCCCAGCCCCAGGTGGATGGCAGAAGAGCAGTATCCTGCACCCCACACCCACACCCACAATACACTCAAAGGACCTGGTGGACCCCACTGGCACATCCACAAGGCAGAGTTCCGATCTAAAACAGATGGCTACATCCCCACCCCTACGATCCATTCTCAGGCAGTGTATCACCGAGTACTCGGGCAGAACTGCTGAGGCCAGTATTGGGCCTGCATTCTTATCCAGCCATGTCTCGGTGATGCACACCAGATCTGATGTTCCAACAAGATTTGCTATTACTGCAGTCTTGTTCTTGATGGACCTGGCATTGCATAACACTGCCCGATTAGGATGAGCCGTCGAGGAAGACTGCACCACCTGCCTGCACACAGCAGAGCCCTTGGGTATGGGAATCAGGCATGAAGAACTGCTATCCTGGTCCCATTTTGCCTCAGGGCGTCTCCTTGTCCCCATCACCCCAATCCGCCCACTCGTCTCTGCTCCCCTACGAGGCTCAGACCCCCCTTTCTTCCTTCTCCTGATTATTCCCTAAGGTACAACATCTCCTATATGCTTCAGCTGACAAGAGGGGACAATCAAAAGGGCAGAGGGTCCTGAGCCTGGAGGGGGAATAGCACCTAATGGTCTTTTTGCCATCCCAACACATCACAAAACAGTAGCAGCAGACAATCAAACCCAAAAACAAATCAATACTTCACATACAACAAACAAACAACACTACTAATCACACTCACCACTATCACACACTATACACACCAATAACCTAACCTATGAATTAAACAAATTAAACACTCAAATTACAAATACCCACCCACCAAACCCAACCTAACAATATACAAATATAAGATTTGTGGGGTTTTTTTGGTAGCAGATGAAAATATTAAACGGCAAAGAGCAGTCACTAAAAGTCTCTGAAACTTGAATTGTTGGCCCGAAGAGCTCCCACCTCTTCAGGAAACAGCCAGGAAAAAAAGTAGTCTTTCACCAGCACTACCTCTCACTTAGGCATACAGCAGGAAAGTCCACAGAAATTTATCAGAGTTCACAGTTCTAACAGGTGCTCTCACTGCCCATAAAATACAGAGTGGTTTAAAGATAGAATAAAAAGATCTGACTATCTCCTATGAATCAAGGAAGTCCTACTCTGATGTCCAACTTTCAGTGAATTCAGCCTCACAAAATGATCCCAGGGGTCTTTTTAATATATAATATTTCTTTAGTTTGGGCCTTCTGATCAACGACTGTCTTCACTGCCATCAATTGAGGACCCGAGAAAGGGCATCAATTTAGGCAGAAAGCCAAGGGAGCCCCAACAGCACTTCCCCGGGAGATCACCGCCACCAACACCTGTGCCTGCAGCTAGAGCTCTCGGCCAGTGTCAGTCCACCAGCCTGGTCCCCAGGCAGCCTAGAAGATAACAGGGGCAACCTGCCCGCTCTTCAGCGGACCTAGTCCCTTGACTCCTGCACTGTTCACGGACAAGGCAGCCATCTACCCGGTAAACTGAACAGGATCCTTCAGAATTGCCATCAATAGGCCCCCAAGAGGACAACTAGGCCCTGATCTCTGAGCCTCCTCACACTCCTCAGTCATTTGCTGAAACAGAGCCAGAAAAGATTTCCTTTACCAGTCCATTTCACAGGATCTTCCACTGATGTTTGTCACACCAGGCTCCCGATCAGTTGGTTCCTCAGGAATCCATTTATTCTTCGGCTCCCTCAATTTGGTCCATACTCCAGACCTCTTTCCTATCACTCCCCAAACCTGGACTTCAGAACATTCCAGGCAGGTAAGAGAGCTTCGGCTCTAGTCTTGCAAACAGCCTGTATAAAGACCACAGTTCTGAGTAATTAAATTCACTCCAGATTTTAAAGTTGAAGAACTGGAGTCACTGAATTAAAAACTTTGTAGCAGATTAGTGACTCCGGACTATGCTTTCCCTGAACCCAAAAAAATATACCTTACCTGGCTTTCTCACTTAGCCGCCCTGTCTAGCTACCACAAAACTTAAACACATAAATAGTTTCTAACAAAATCAATAAAATAAAACAAAATAACAAGCAAAATTAAACAAAATAGACAAAAAACACTAAAATGTCTGAACCATTCTGCTGCTCATGATAGCTGCTCCTGATAGCTAGCCCAGCATGGCTGATATCCTCCCTAAGGCTATGTTCTAAATTTGGTGTAAAAAAGATAAAAAAAAATTAAAAGTTAAGAGCCTACTTTGAATTTTGCAAACGCAGGCTCATAACTTTGGTAATTTTCAATATTTTTAACCTGAATTTATAACATAGCCATATCTGTGCAGCACCTCATGAATGTGACAGCCATCATTTTTCAAATCCTGGTCAAAAATTTGATATACAGCCCAAAAGGTGATTTTGTAGTCCCTGCACAAAATCATATTTTGGACAGGAATTGAAAATTTTCTCTGACCTTATTCATGAGGCACGTTCATATGAAGGCTTTGTTTTAAATTTGGTGTAAAAATATTTAAAAAAAATAAGTTATGAGGCTATGTTGAATTTTGAAATGTAGGTTCATAACTTTGCTAATATTCAATAGTTTTACCCCATATTTTCAACATAGCCATTTGTTACAGCACCTCATGAATGTGAAATCTGTTATTTTTCAACTCCTGCCCAAAATGTGTTTCTGCATCCTGAAAGTTGATTTTGCAGTCCCTGCTCAAAATTGCCTTTACACCAGGAAATGAACATTTTCTCTGCCCTTCTTTATCAGGCAGGGTCATAACAAGGCAATGTTGAAAATGTGGTGTAAAGATATTAATATACCAATTTTCAGTGTTTTTACCCCAAATTTCTCAGCTGCAGCCCTATCAGCTCAGCCAGAGTTTGTCTATACTAACAAAGAGGAGGGCTGGGTACAAATGATCCATTTTCAGCCACACCTTTTATTGTAGTATCATACTGTATTCCATCCATTTGTATTCAATTATGCTTTGCTTACACTTCCTAGGCTTAGTGCAGAGACAAGTAATAGGACCTAGTTTTAGTAGGGATTAACTTTGGCAGATTTATTTGAGCTGTAGGCTGCAGCTGCAGCCTAAGATTTTCAGGAGCCTGAGGGCTAGCTTGAATTTGTCCAGTAGCTGGGGTTGTACTCAGCCTGTCAGTTAGCCCAGTAGCCACTGACGTAGCATTATGTATATTTTATTAGTTATTTTAGCCATTTAGACATGTGTAGGAGTTTTGGGCCCCTTCGAATCAGCTACCCAGCAGCCCTGCTATGTGACCTCCACCCCTTTTACAATCTCCCCCTCCCTGCAGCTGCTATAAGGAGTTGCAGGGAGGTTGGTATTGTTAGGGGGCATGGGGGTATATGGCGGGGCACTAGGGGCTCAATGGATGTGAGAGGGTTTGAGGTGGTATGGAGCAAGAGGTGTCCTAGGAGAAAACATAACCTAGAGAGAGGTCTGATGTGTTTGGCTTCCATTCCTAGGGTTCCCACTGAACCACATGGCAGGCAGCAAGAAGGCATAGAGCCTTCAATGATACCCTCCGGGTAGTGTTATGCAATACCAGGTCAATGAGAAACAAGACTGCAATTATATTGGACTTGATTTCTTTGGCCGACCTGATGTGCATCACGGAGACTTGGTTGGGGGATGATGCAGGTCCAATTTTGGAGGCGTCGATCCTGTCCGGGTACTCTGTGATACACTGCCTGAGAAGGGATCACAAGGGCGAGGGTGCAGCCATCTGCTTTAGACCTGACCTGAATTTCTCCATACATCTGGTGGGTTCTACTTCAATGTTTGAATGTGTGGCAGTGTGTGGTGGTCCAGGTGCAGGATCCTGGTTTACCACCCTTTGGGGTCAGGTGGAGAATTTCTGCAGGAGGCTGCTGACTTCATCACTTATAGGGTGCTGGAGTCATCCAGATGGCTTACTCTGGGTGACTTCAATGCCTGGGTTGATGATTATTCCTCCCAACTTGGTTCTGACCTCCTCCAACTGGTGACATCGCTTGGCCTTGCACAGGCACTTGCCTTGTGACCCGTCACCGCAGCCACACCTCAGACTCCTACTGGGTCCCTTTGTTGTATGCTGTACAGCGTACAACAAAGCCATGCAACAGTAACAGCGCAGTATGGATGAGTCAGTGGGTGCAAAACTGGGAAAGGCAGTATGTGCAGTAGTGCACCCTCTCACTCTCCAAGGCAGAGGATAAGACCTCTGCTGGGACAGGGGTCCACCGAGCAGCTGCCATAGCTCAAAGGGATGAGCCACTGGCAGCAAGGGAGACTAGCAGGTGTTTGGGACTGGGTTTTGATTTTCAATCCCAGACGCATGGATTTTTATATTTTTTGAACTTTGTGCGATTTTACTGTTAACCTCAGGTTAGATATTTTAATTGGGGTTTGGGGAGGCACAGCCCCTGCAATTGGGGCATATTCCTACAAAAAATACTTATGCTGCTGGCAATATATTGCACTGAATTGGAAGAGTGGTATATTTCTGCGGCATAATGTCTTGCAACATTATGACACCATGCCCCTTGGACTTGGTATTCTCACTGGGTCTCAAGGTCACCAACCTAGGAATTGATTGTGTTGCATGGTCCAGTCACTGTATGGTGACATTCTCATATGGGGCTCCCCCTTGATGGTCTCTCCCTTGTTGAGATGATCAGCTATCACCCTTTCTGGGGATTGTCCCCAGAGGGACTGAAGGCAGTAGTTGATTTTTCTGGTGTTAGAGCTGTTTGTGCAACTGGCTTAGATGAGAGGGTGGCAGCCTATAATTGGGCTGTCTCTGGGGCATTCAATGCCATCGCACCTGTCTGTATATGACCAAGATTAACAAGTTCTCTCATCTGAGACTCCCATGGTTTGATGGGGCTCTTAAGGCGATGAAGATCATGGGTGAGAGGTTGGAGCATTGCTGGTGTAGGACTTGGTTAGTGGAAGATAGACTGGCTTTGAGAAATCACTATGCTAATTATTAAAGGGCAATCAACCATAAGAAGACAGAGTTCCTGTCCAGGGAGATTACCGCAGGGAAGAACAGACCAGCTCAGCTGTTTCAGACTGTGGACAGGCTTCTACATCTTGCCTGTCTACAACTGAAAAGAGCCTTTTCAATAGCACTTTGTGAAGAGTTTACTCTGATCTTCCCTGAGAGGGTATCCTCTATTCGGGCTGGTATATCGCCAGTGGGTCTAGATCAGTCCCACAGGGTGTAACAGGGGTTCTCCTATTGTCTGGATGGAGTTTTAGCCAGTGGAGGTGGCTGAGGTATCCAAGGTGATTTCGAAGCTGCAGCCCACTTGTTGCAAACTGGACCCAGGACTGATGCATCTCTTAGTGGGCTGCATTAAGGGTATTGAGCCAGTGTTCACCAGGATAATTGGGTGTTAACTTTCAGAGGGGGTCTTCCCCAATGCCTTGAAAGAGGTGCTGCTGAAGTCCCTTCTGAAAAAAATCACTTCTCAACCCTGACATCCTGGCAAACTATAGACCAATCTCCAACCTCCCATTCTTAGGGAAAGTTGTTGAGAAGGTAGTGGCACTGCAGCTCAAGGAACACCTGGAGACCTTTGATATCTATGAGCCATTCCAGTCCTGGTTTAGGATGAGGCACAGCACAGAGACAGCACTAGTCTGGGTGTACAATAACCTCCTCAGACTCGACTACTGTAATGCTCTTTACCTCGGGGTCAGTGGAGGTAACCTCTGCCGGCTGCAGTTAGTTCAGAATGCAGTGGCCAGGCTGCTGACAGGGCTATCTAGGTCCTGTCATGTGAGCTTGGTCCTGTGAGGTCTGCAGTGGCTGCCGGTCAGGTGGCAGTTTCTCTTTAAGGTGGGCTTGCTCACCTATAAGGCCCTAGACAAATTGGGCCCTAGCTACCTCTCAGACCTACTTACTCCTGCCATCCCGGATCACTCCCTTCTTTCCTCCACATAGGGCCTCCTGGTAGTTCTGAGGACCAGGCTGAAAACCTTGGGTGATCATTCATTTGGGATGGCCGGCCTGGTCCTCTAGATCTCACTGCCAAGATCCTTGAGGTAGGCTCCTATGGTGGAGTCATTCAGGAGGGGCCTAAAGACCCACCTCTTTAGCCTAGTTTTTCCAGCAAATGTTTTTTAATTTATATATGCAGTCTTTTAAAAAGTAATCTTTAATTGACTTTTTTATAATTTGAGTGTTCATAATATTGTTACTGTTTCACTGTTTGACACCCAGAGCCCCTTGGATTGGGCGCCCAACAAATAAATCATTACTTACTTAATTACTTACAAGCTCATTCACTTCTTCTAACATGAATTCTCCATCTCCGAAACAGCAGCCTTAACACATCCTGCAGCCTCAGAGATGGTGGGCCATTGCCAGATTTCCCATTATCATCCTTCTCACAGTGACAGTACAATTCCTGTTCAACTATCCCTGCAATTAAATGCTTTAGTTTTTTTTTTAAGGAGTTTCATCAATTATAATAATTACATTGCTTACAAGTATTCAGTAAACTGCATTACCAGAGCTTTGACTCTTCTGGAGCCTACAGGTCTCTGTATCACTCCTAACTGGTAGCCAAACAACGTGGTCACTTCCCTGTTCCCACCTTAACCACTGCATAGAATTCAGCAGCCCACACTTAAACTTTCAAAATTAATAGTGGTCTGCTAATAATATGTTCACTGAACTTGTACATCGAATCATGGCACCCAAATTAACAATACTGGTAACTTAGCACTGGGCTATTTTTTACTACATTTACTTTTACCCTGTAGAACCCCTGATGCCCATGCCACATAGCATCCATGAAATCAACCAAAACCCACTCAACATTTGTCACCACATGTTACAGTCTGCCTTCCTGGAACATTCCAGCTCAAGTGGCATTTAGTGCCCAGCAAACCTTTATCTTCAGGGATTCTCCACAGTCCATAGGCACCGCACCCCCTGTTATGGGGGGCTGCACCACTGAACACCCCCCCAAGTAAAATAATCATTTCTGGGGGGGAGTTGTACACTTAAATCACACAAAGTGCAATATAAAGAAAAATTCCATGTGTGTGGTACCAGGATTCGATACCTGGCCTGCAGACACACTACCTCCAGTGCTGCCTGTGGCTCATCTTATTGATCCATGGCAGCTGCTTGTCAGACCCTCATCCCAGCAGAGGACTTAACCTCTGTGAGGGAACAGAGACAAGGTGCACAACTATGCATAGATCATTTAGTGGTTTTGCACCCTGTCGCTATTCCCACCAGTGCTGTCTCTGTTGCATGGTTTTGACGTGCGCCATTATACATATGGTGAATTGACCCAGTAGGCAGTCTATATAAGGAGAATTATACAATGGCAAGGAAATTTCCTTTAATCTGATTGGCTGCTACCACCTAGAGACAGTGATGATATTGAGCAATAACATCACTGTATCTAGGTCTGGCATCCTGATGACCTCATCACCTGTAAAAATAAACATCCAGATCACTGTCCACATCACTTACCTGACATCTGTCATGAGCTTCAACGTTACTTTCAACATGCTGTCTGACAGAAATCTTGAGGAAACGTTCAGTACCCCACATGAAAAAAATGATCCAGAACCAGCCACAACAGTGAGTACTGGAAAAAAAAAGAGAAGAAGTGACATGTAAATGTAGAAGCAGACACACTAGATAAGATAGAAACGGACCGGAATTAAGTAAACACCCGACGGCAAACAGCCTGGTCAGTCCGAGTACTGCAAGATTGGCTGACAGAAAAAAACATAGAGTGCAATTTTAAAACCATAACAGTAGAAAATTTAGACAACATCCTTCGAGAGTTCTATGCCACCATCAGAAACACAAACGGAGATGAATACAGCATTTCCAGTTATGTAGGTCTCAGAGCGGGAATAAACCGCTACATGAATGAACCCCCTAACAATAGGGCAATGAATATAATCATGGCCAATGATTTCCAGGCAGCAAACAATGTTTTCGTCAGTCATCTAAAAAACATCCAGCGACAGGGCAAAGATCTAGCTACCCACCATCCTCCGATAACTCGCACAGACCTTGACAAAATAAGAACCTCCGAAGCACTGAATCCTGAAACTGACGCAGGTTTAGTGCGCCGTGTCTGGTTTGAGTTACAAAGCTACTTCGCTCATCGTGAATGTGAAGGCCAGAGACAGCTAAAGCCAGAATCGTTCAACATAAAACACACTGAAGACGGACTGACCTATGTCACTATGGCATTTAATGAAAAAATGAAAAAACACTCAAAAGTTCAAGAGCGTGACAGAGAGAACCTCCATGGGGCCATGTCTGAAATTCATGGGAGTCCGCTCTGCCCAGTAAAATGCTCCAAGCACTACATTTGAAAACTACCACCCAACCCGCCCTGCCTGTTCCTTCACCCCCGAAGAAAGCCACAAATTCAATTGCAATATGAGGACATCTGGTACACCCTAGAACCGATGGGAGTAAACTATTTAAGCAGCATGCTGCCAAGAATCTGTAAGCTCGCAGGCTTAACCACAAAATATACCAACCACAGCCTGCAAGCAACAACTGTTCAGTTTCTTTCCGATGCCGGGCTGCAGACCAGAGAGATCATGTCTGTGATTGGGCATAAAAATGAAATGTCCCTAAAGTCCTATTGGAGTGCAAAATTGCAGCAGAGACAAACCTGGAGTGAAATTTTATCCCATGCCATGGCACAAAGCACCTGCAGGCAATCCAACGCAACACTAACCGAGCCAGGAAACAACCTTCAACCCGATGCAGGAAATGAACCCGGAACCTCTGCAAACATGCCACAACCAAGCACCAGCAGAAACAGTTCCTCCTCATCAACCCAAAACAAGGACTGCTTCAATATATAGGGCAACACCAATTGTGTGTTCAGCTTCTACAAATAACCTGCAAATCAGTTTAAAAACCACACTGTTCAGTTGCTTGTTAAAAGATAGTTTTTGCTTGTAAAAAAAAAAAAATAGTTTAAAATAATATGTTGATTTTAAAAACATATTTAATGTTTAATGTTAAACTAAACATATTTAATGTTAAAGTATTGTATTTAACTTATGTACAACACAATTGAATTACAAGTACTATTCACTGTTCAGGGACTATTTTCTGTCAAATGGCTAATTAATAACATTTTACAAAGTAAACTTAGTTTTAAAAGCAAACTGTGTCTGTCAATTTTTTAAAACACACCTACAATACTGAACGAGCCATTGTATAATAGCAATAAGGCACTCCAGGGTGTGTGTTATTGTTAATAATGTCACTCCTGGGGTGGTGGAAGCACTCGGCTTCGCCTCGTGCCTCGACCCACCCCAGGAGTGTTATTCTTGCGATGAAGGGGATACAGACTTGTTGTCATTCTCACTGCAAGAGGGCATAATCCTCTGGTCAGAGGTAAGAACCTATATGGGAATGACCATGCCTAATCTAGGCAATGCCCAGGCCCAGGTGGTCACATGAGCTGCTCCTTGCCCACTGTCCCAGGGAACATGGACCAACCATATGATTTGGGATGCCAGACATAAATACCACTAAACCTTCCTCCAGCAAGCATCTGTAACAACAAGTTGCTTTTCTGGCTCCTAGCTGTCAGGTAAAGCTCCTGAGTTGTGAGGTAATAGTGTAGTATATAGGGTACAAGTAGGACCTACACTATTAGCGTAGAGTTCAAGTTACACTATCTGGTCACTGACCAATTTCTTTACTTTTTATTAGCTTATTTGGGTTGGGGTTCACCCCCACATCACCTTGTAAAAAAAAGCAAAGGGGTGAGGGGGCGAAGTGCCCCAACCTAAATAAACTGACACCAAGTAAGGCAAGCAACCAAATCAGCATTGTATTCAGAAAACTTTTATGGCAAGCTTCCTAGGTGTACCTGATATTGTACACCATTGTCAGCTTTGACTCCTGCCTCCAGAATGGGAATGAACGAACCCCACAGACCTCACTTATCTGAACAATCTGAGCTCATTCCCACAACACCATTTTCCTCCACATGTTCTCTATGTATGCCTCTCTTAACTCTTCCCACTCCTGCTACCAATTTCAGAGATGATTCCCAGGGAACGCTCACAAAAAGCACTGCTAGCAATACACCACTGTACTTTCTTTGGGGAAAGGAGTTATTGCACTTTAAAATTCTTTTACTGTAAGCAGTGGATTTGTTTTCCACAATTTCTAGAAATCTAATCTGGAGTTTGCTAAACTCTGTAACTGTAATCCGCAATTTCAGTAAACCTTGAGTTACTAAACCACTTCTGCATTTTCAGAATTCTGCTTCCAGTGGAATTCCACAACATTTCTGAAATTCTTTGGAATTCTGTCAGAAATGAAATTTGAAAATTCCACACAGCACAAGGCATAATTGCAAATGCATTCCGGTTAAGTTGCCAAAACATTTAAGAAATAATGGTTATGAGCTGCTTAAATGTTGGAAAACTACAATATGTGAGTTGCCACTGAATTACCAACTTTAAAAATCAATGCAAAGTGAACTCATTTTCCTGACAGTTTAATGTTACTTGTATAGGCAAGGTAACCAGGCTATCCAATAGAGCAATTGCAATGCTTCTGCATTGTATTCTAGGAGGGCAGATCATTGCCAGACTGCCAAACTTCAGTCTTTTTACTGCCACTGGCAAGGTACCGGGCCATTCCCCAAAAAAGCCACCTCAACACTTCTGCATTAAACTGGTCTGCCAGTGCAGAGGTAGCACTACAACTTGAGGTGCCAATGATCCAGGTTTAGCCTAGGGTATTGAAGGGTTGGGTTTGGGGGGATAGGTTTGAGTGTCCAATGGACAGCTCAGCTCCACTCCACTGAAGTGGATGGATGAAGGGCTCCGACAATAAGATACCTCCTGGCAGTGGTCGGGGTACTAAACTGAAAGCCCTCAGACAATGGGAATGATGGGATGCGGCAGACATCAGTGTGGTACATGCTGAAGAGTGTGTGCCACTCCATGATATCATTGACTGTCTGGACCATCGGTGACACAGAAAATTACAGAGAAAATGCCGCTGGCTGGATAGGTGATGTCGCTCAGCAGCCATTACGTCCAACACCAGATCCTACCCTCCTGAGCCTCAACTTTCCTGCTGATCTTCACCTGCACCTGTGGGGCCTATGGAATCATGTAAGGAAGCACAGAGGAACTGAAGGCAGCCCTTCCTCAGAGGGTGCAAGCCAGGGGATTGACCTTACAGGTAAGTTGCAAGTGGATTGGGGGTACTGAGATCACAGACAAGGAGGATCTCAGGCAGGACAGGATCAGGCTGGGAGATGACCAAGAGAGGTCCAGACTCATGGTGAGAGGAGACAAAAAAAGAGTTAACCCCCCAAAAAAAACTCACTTCTGCACTGTACTCATAGATAGTGGATCATTTTCAAACTGCCCATCATCTTCCTTGCTGCTACTAGTAAGTTTCCCAGCCAATCCAAAAGAGCAACCTCAATGGTTCTGTGTCTTAATCTGAGATGGTAAGGCAAGATAATTTTATCTATAGGGTGTCCAATCCCAGGGGCAATGGGCACCTCACAGTCAAGAAACAGAGCAACTTAAAATACAGAAAAGATGTTAAAATATTTTAAAGATAGCACCAGACCAAAAAACTCATATTAACTCATCAGTTCTGAGATGCCATTTTGAATTAATGTTAAGCAATGGAATCCTTGGACTTCAAAAAGTGCTACTGGAGCCAACAAGTTTCAGATGACCTTTAAAAATCTCTACCAAGGCATTTCAACTCAGTTCGGATGGGCAGAGCATTTCACAGCACAGAGGCAGCCACACCAAATGCCTGATCCTCCAAAGACTTTAGCCATAAGATATGAAAAGAAAAAGGGAGGTGGTGTTGCTCCAGATTGCTGGTAAGACATCCCTCCTTGAATACTGTGTCCAGTTCTGGAGACTACATCTCAGGAATGACATAGACAGAGTGGAGGTAGTTCAAAAGAGGACTACAAACTGGTGCAGGGTCTGCATCAGAAGTTCTATGAAGAGAGACTAAAAAAACTCAATATGTATACTCTGAACGAGAGGAGGGAGAGGGAAGACATGATTGAGACCTATAAATACCTCACAGGGGTTAATAAGATACAGAAGGGCAGTATTTTTGGGGAAAAAGGTGCTATAGAACAAGGGCAGATCCAGAAGTAAATGGTTTGATACCTTTTATTGGACTAACTTAAATGGTACGAAAAAGACAATGCTTAAACTTTCAGACCCACCAAGTCCTTCCTTGGAAGCTTATGACAGTTATTTAGAAAATACCACACTATTAACACCTTGATCATACATAAAAAACACAGAAAGAATTCTCATTGGTTTACAATACTCATTTAAACCATAACAGCAGTTTAAATCAGAGGAATCACATTTCACCAGTTTGTTTTAAACTAAGGAGCCTTTGAAGTTCAAATGTCAACAAAATGAGATAAGGACTCTTCAAGCAGAAAGCTCCACTAACATAAATTATGACTGTCTTAGTGTGCTTTGTGAATACAGTCTAAGGAAAAGCAAGAACTTTATATTCAATACTAACCAGGGGCACTGGAACAATATTTATAGTGAAGATGCTGAATGTCATTTCAGCTAGGACACATGAAGGATGGGGGTCTGAGGTCCACTAGGCCCCCAGACATTATGGGGCTTTAGATGTTCTGTGGTGAGCTTTGGAGCTTTTATTGAAGATAAAACACACTTTTGTTATGTCTTCCCAGCCACTGACTCCATGGGAAAAATTCATTTTTCCCCTGGAGTTAGAGGTGTGGGAGACTCTGGCTGGCCTTAAGAGTCTACACCTGCAACTGGGGATGGCAACTAACTGACCATCAATGCCATCAATCTCCCAACACATAGGCATTATTATAATGCACTGTGAACAATTTTTATATAAAAGCTGGGGGACTGGGGGCTGCTAGGCCCCCAGAAGCTCTAGGGTGTTAGATGCTCTGTGATGAGTTTTGGGTCTTAAATTGAAGATAAAACATGCTTTTGTTACATCTTCCCTACCCCTGATTCCAGAGGAAAAATTACATAAATTCTACTGGCAAAAGTTTCAACAGTGTTCATTGCTGGTATCTCTGACACTCCTGCAGTTGCATACTCCCCCACCCTGCAGCTGGACCACCCCCAACCCTTTTAGTCAAACGAAGTCAGCAGCATCAACATATTTTAAGTAAAAATGCTTTAACTACGGTCCTTGCTACGCTGTTTACAACATGCTTACCATAAAATGTTTAGTGCAACCAAATCAAAACGTAGCGTATAATTTTATGATCTACTCAGATATTGCAATTTAGAAACGTCTTTTTTAAAACATTAGTTTTATAATTTTTCACAGTTGTAACAACAATTAATACATTCACATATGGTAAACAGTCCAAATACAGTGCTGTACCTCTGAAAGCACGAAGGCTCCTTAATCAAAGGGTAAGATGCTTTTGCCACATTTTGGTACAACATAGGGGAGAAACCTTCTAATTTAAGCACATACTAAAGTAATGATTTTTCATTCATATGGTGCCCAAGAGCAGCATAACTGTGACGGAGATGTGAAAAAGTTCATATTACGATAGTCCAACAGAGTACCTGTCCCAGAGGGACAAAAGTATTGTCATGCATTCAGCCTGAAGCTGAAAAAACAGCATAAATACATGAATGGGCAACACTTAAAAACTCCAATTGTCCCTTAGCTATTATACAGGGAAAAACAGATAACCCCAGAGTATCCAAAAGTAAAACAGTTTACATAGCTGATAACATTGGTCTATGAGCATACTTTAGGAAGCATGATGTAAGTTACGTTAAAACCATAGAGGTCTTAGTTTCTGAAAGAACTTGACGTATACAATCATCAGATACAGCATAACGGACACCGAGGACAAAATTCTATTGTCGTAGTTCTGGAACCGAATGGTAGAAACAAAATGTCGCAAGGTGTTACTCTAAGTCCCATAAAAAGCATTAAAGAGTTCAAAATATATCCTGAAGCTGTAAAACACAATTTCATCAAGTCTGGAGATTGTATAGAAATTTTTACATTTTCACTTTATTGTTCGACTGGTAAGTCATTACAAGAGTACATTTTAAAACAGACACTTAGAAATAGATTTTGGTTCAAAACATTCAGCAAAGATCAAGTCAGCCCTTCACAAACATAAAGGTGTGATCCCCCTCAATGCCCTCAGGCAGCCCAATAATCCAGAAATTCATGGCTCTGTCCAGGTTTTCCAAAGTTTCTAAGCGGGCTCGCAAGTGCTGTGTTTCCTTCAGAACCATGGCTGCCACACTTATGGACACAGGTTTATTTTTGGACATCTAACATATCTTTTTTAATACAGTCCACTGTGGATTTGATCACTGTTACCCTCATATTGAAGGGGTCTACTTTTTGACTTAAATCCATCAGATTAGATGAGTCACTGAAGTTTCAGCCCCAGGAATTGTGATATTTCCATTTCTGGGCTGTGCCCAGCCATCATTCATGCACAAGTAGTCCATTTCTTGATCTGTAATCAGGTTACCTATTAAAAATTAAGAAAAATAGTGTTTTAATCTTTTTTTCCTTTAAAGATTGCACAAGCTGTTAAGAAGAGAAACATAGAAACATAGAAGTTGACGGCAGATAAGGACTGCAATGCCCATCTAGTCTGCCCATTTTTTTCTACCTTATGAATGTGCCATAGGCCTTTACTCTGTCAATGGCCTATCTATTCATACTCATCTGTATTGTTCCCTTATGCCTATCCCATTCCAGTTTGAAGCCCTGCACTGTATTCATATCCACCACTTCCTAAGGTAGGTCATTCCATGCATACACCACCCTTTCTGTGAAAAAAAACTTCCTAACATTATCCCTTACTTGGCCTCCCTCTAATCTCATGCTACGTCCTCTTGTCTTGCTGTTTTTCTTGTACTGAAACATGTTAGACTCTTTCACCTTGTTAATGCCCTTAATGTGTTTGAATGTTTTGATCATATCACTTCTCTCTCCCTCCTTTGCGCTAGGGTATACATATTGAGCTCCATTAATCTGTCCTCATATGTTTTCTGATGCAGTCCCTGCACCATTTTGGTTGCCCTTCTCTGGACTGCCTCCATTTTGTTTATGTTCTTGTGACAGTGCAGCCTCCAGTACTGCTCGCAGAACTCCAGATGGGGCCTAAACAGTGTCTTGTAAAGAGGGATTATTACCTCCCTCTTATGACTTGTGATACCCCTACTAATACACCCTAACATCCCCCAGCCTTACCTACTGCTTCAGTGGTCTGCTTGGATGATTACAGGTCATCTGTGATGATGATGCCCAAGTCTCATTCTACCCTTATGATTGCCAGCAACTCCCCTCCCAACCGATAGGTGGCTTCAGGGTTTCTCTTCCCTATGTGCATGATTTTGCACTTCTTTGCATTAAACCCCAGTTACCACTTTTCTGACCATGTTGGCAGTTTATCCAGATCTCTTCTCATTCTGCCCACCAAATCTGGATCATCTACTCTGTTGCAGATCTTGGTGTCATCTGCATACAGACAAACCTTATCCTCCAGTCCATCTGCAATGTCACTGATGAAGATATTGAAGAGGACTGGCCCATCACTGATCCCTGAGGTACCCCACTTGTGACTTGCATCTCTTCTGACTGTATGCCATTTACCACCACTCTCTGGATTCTGCCTGCCAATCAGTTTGCCACCCAGTTGACCCATGTCTGACCCACATCAAGCCTACCCAGCTTATTAATCAATCTTCTATGTGGAACAGTATCAAAAGCTTTACTGAAGTCAAGGTAGGCAACATCAACTGCACCCCCTTAGTCCACCACTCGTTACCCAGTCAAAAAAATCTATGAGATTAGTTTGACAGGACCGTCCTGTTGTAAACCCATGCTGTCTTGGATCCTGTGCTCCTATGGATTTCAGGTGTTGCACTATCCTCTCCTTAAAGAGTGCCTCCATAATCTTGCCCACTACTGAGGTAAGACTGACTGGTCTGTAGTTCCCTGCTACCACTGTTATGGAGCATGATCACATGAGTACTTCTCCAGTCTTCTGGGACCTCTCCTATGCTCAGAGACTCACTAAACAGTTCTGCTAATGGCTCTGCTAGTTCCACCCTTAGCTCCTTTAGTATCCTGGGATGTATGCCTGGTCCCATTGCCTTGTCCACCTTGAACTTAGTGAGCTCTTGTAGGACCCTTTCTTTTGTGAAGGGACTTGTGCATACCTCCCCCCCTCCCCGTGTCCATGGTGCTGAGGTGCAGGCCCTGCCCTACATTCTCCTTAGTAAATACTGAGCAGAAGTATCTCTTTAGGATAGATGCTTTTCCTTGGTCCTCCTCCACACACTTCCCCTTATCACCTTTGATCTTAGCAATACCTCCCTGAACTTTCTCCTTTTACTAATGTATCTATAGAAAGTCTTGTCCCCTTCTTTTACTGTTCATGTTAGTGTTTCCTTGGTTTGGGACTTTGCCTGCCTTACTGCCTTCCCTGCTTCCGTTAAGGAGGTTTGGTGTGCCTCCCTATCTTCATCCCGCTGCAGTCCCTTATATTTCCTGAATGCCAGCCTTTTGGCTCTGACTTTTTCTGATACTGTTTTTGAGAACTAAAGTGGTTTCCTCCTTCTTTTGCTCTTGCTTTTCTCCCTAACACAATGGGATGTTGCTTCAAATATTGCATACTTAATGCTTGCCCATTTTGCCTGTACCTCTCACCTGTATTTCTTCTTGCCAATGCTAGCTTAACTCTGTTGGCTATCTTATCAAAGTCAGCTCTTCTGAAGTCCCATATTTTTGCATTGGAATGGGATAATTTAGTTCTAGTTGCCAAATTGAACCATACCATGTGATGGTCACTGGTCCCCAGGTGACCTTCTACCTGGAATTCAGTGATCCTTTCCCCATTAGTTATTACTAGATCGAGGATAGCCCTGTCTCTTGTAAACAAGAGACTGCCTCATAACTCAGGCTTCATCAGAAATGTATTTTTTTCACTTTTAAAAACAGGTTGAACAGCTGTATTGTTCTTACAGTAGTCATTGCAGTTTGTATACAGGGACAGTCAGAAGGCTCCAAAGGTTGACTTGCACTCCAGTGTTATGCTAATGAATTTTTTTCATGAGGGAATGGACATCTAGTTCATCCAGAAAGTCACTCTGTGCATGCATAAGAGCAAGGTACATTAGTCTTTTCTGGCTCACTGTGCTACTCACTGAAGTTTTAAGGGGCAGAGGGAAGAGAAAGATCACTTTGACCCTGAAACTAGCACTGGTAAACACAGACAAAGTTTAATGATGTTTTCAGCATCTTTAAAGAGTCTTCTTGTTTGCAGCTGAAGAGTTACAAAAACATTCCACAATCTCTAAACACTGTTTAACTCCTTTCCTTTGGCTAGATCACCTAGCATCAATTGCCTATAAAGCTTGGGTTTATCAAATTGCTGAGGAAGGTGATGTTCCTCAAAATCCACAGATATTATCCTGGCAGATGCTGAATTAATAAGAATTTTCTCCCTGTGTGCGGCAGTCTTCATGCCATCCTGATTGAAACACTGCTGTGGTTCGGCATTTACCAGATCTAAGGATTTGTAAAACTCCTCCTTCCACGGCACTTTGTGTATTTCAGACACTATTTCTTCTATCTCTGTGGTTTGTCTGAAGCAAACTGGTGTTTTGCTGACCCTAGTAGACTATGGAATCTTCAGATTGTTCTTGGCAGCACAGTAATTCATTCTGTTAATTATTTCTTGAACACCTGCATCCTGTCTTAGTACATTTATTTGTTCTGTTATTAATTTTACAGATTCTAGCACTCCATGTGCACTTCCATAAACACTCTGGAGGCCTTTGGCTAGCATTTCACAAGTTGCAAATATAGCTTCACAGCACAACAAACCAAAGTGTGTCCTTGTGCTTTTAGCACATTTAAAAAGCCTAGCAATCTTTGCTCTCATTTTGCCTCTAACAGGGCTGTCATGCTGAACTGTTAATAGCATCTCCAGAAGTACACTGTAAGCAGAACAAGCACAGGAGACAGCCGCTGTACAAATGCACCATCTCATATGGCACAGATTTAAAATGTTGCACACATCTTCCCCGAAGCTAAAGACAAATTTGTATATGTTTTTATGCTTGCTAGATTCTAGGATAAGAACTTAAACGTCCTGAACAAAGTTTATTGTATCTGCCATAAGACATACTTCCTGGGCCACCTCTTGCAGAACAAGATCCAATGAATGGTTACTGCAGTGAACAGTGAATCTGGGCATATTTCTCTAAGTTGAGCTTGCACACCTGAGAACAGACTAGCCATGTTGCTATCATCATCTAAGCAATAACCCTGTAGATGTTCGAGAGGCAGATTCAATCACAAAAATACTGTATATCTTTAATGCAAACATATGAAAACAGCCAACAGAGGAAGACCACCCAGTATCCACATAAGTACAGTTTCTGCAGTAGTGTCAGACACATTGTAAAATCAGAGAAAATTATTTTGCTCTTTAAGTTTTTTGTCCACAAACTGCAAGCTATACGAAAACTGCTAGCATGTACAGTACTTATATCAGTTGTTCCATCTTCAGTCAGTCAAAAGAATGGACTGTCTAGGGCTTTTAAAACTGTCTCTTGCTGAATTTCATTAAAAAAGATTTCAATGATCTCATTTTGGATGGTGTCTGACATCCAGTTTTCTCATTGGTGCAGCCAATCCCTTACACTGGGTTCAGTTTCTGTTCGCTCTAATATTAGTTGCCACTGCACTACATTATGATTTTCATGGCCTCTAAAATGCAGTCCTTGATGACCAAAGAACTTAATTGACCCAATCAACATTTGTAATGCAGTTCTTGCAGTGTTTTGTTCTTTGGCAGCATGCTCGGACAGCATCACTTTAATGGGTATACAACCCAGCCCAGCAATCTTTTTCACAGCTTCTGTGTGGAAGTACGATCTTTCATGCTCCCTTAACTTTTCAGATGCTTTGCACCCTTTTGCAAAGTTATCCCTACCAAAAGTAGATTCATGCTTTACACCTGCACTTATTTTTTTTTTGCTTTTAAACATGTGAAACAAAGAATACAATCAGTTTTCCTAACATAGCAGAGCCACAGCCATTTTTCAAATCACCAGCCTGTCATGATTGGTTGCATTCTTCTGTCCCTAATCACCCTGTAGGAACGTTGTAGTCCTTTGGTTGAAAAAGCTCATCCAGTGACTTCTGAGGCTTTGCGGCTGCAGTCACTGATTGAGATGGACCACCGGCCACGGTGGGAACCTCCTTCACAGGAGTAGCTGGCCAACTTCGAATACTTGTTTTGTGTTTAGTATTGCCCCACACAGGACTTCCAGTTAGTTTAATTTGTGAATCTGACACGCTTATCTTAGCAGGTTGTGCCACTTAAGAATTTACAAAAAAAAGTGATATTCTTTTTTGTGACATTTTCAAGATAACTGTTCAACTGCAGATCCTGTGGCCCAGGCTAAAGCAGTAAACCTGCATTATTTCTAAAAAGAAAAGCACAGTATAGACAATAAAATTAGTAACCAACCAATACACTTTCAGGCTAGAGAACTATCAGTTAATAGGAACAAAGTCTCGTTGGAGACTTAGAGCTAATGACCCATGATATAAATCAGAAACCTTGTAAGCTAAAAGCCCCATAACCTAAACAGTTGAAATACAGACTTAACCATATAAAACTGAGACTAACTGTAGGAGTATTCAGTGCTCTGCAACCATAGCCTTTTTACATACACATATACAGTACAGCACTTCAGCTACATATGCTCCATTTTTTCCCCAGTACACCACATGTGTACTTTCCAGGAACACCTGTGCATCAATTATGCAACCGTACAAGATAATGATTTCAGTATTTACAATTACTATTCACAGAAATATAGGAAGCAAGGACAGGAAAAGATACAGATCACACATCCAATATTAAATGAACATTTTTGGGGGCAAGAAGTGGCCAGAGTTTGGACTGAAGCCTTACTAGCAGTTTAGCACTTGAACTTGTGGGTCTAATCCACCCTGAGTCCTGATTTACCTCAGCAATACGGACCAGGCCACAGGCTCCCACTGGACCATCAGCATCTCCCAACTCCTGGATTTCTTTCTAACACCTTCTCTGTCCCTCATGACTCCTGATGATCCAGTCTTCAAGTCCTATCTAATATTTTAAATATGGACAGACTGCTGACAACTCGATGAGTCATATGACGACTCTACAGCCCAGTGTGCTAACACATCACACAGTGTGAACAGCATATGAAACTACTTTTGGTGGACATTCACTGATGCTGAGCCATGACCCGACATCATGACTGAGTGCGCAAGGTGAAACATACACAATTGGGAGATGGATTATGGGATGGGTCAGGGGGAAAGGTTGGCCTTGCAGGATCTCTCCAAAACCAAATCACAGAAATTAGTGTCTGCCATGGGTCTTTGGAGTGGAGTTTTTTTTGTCAAGCTAGGGGGTGCTATGGCACCCCCAGCACCCCTTGTTCCAGCAGCTATGATACTAACTTAAGTACATATTAAAATGTGATATTAATGTATGTTAAAACAAACAAAAAAATATAAAACAGAAATGTTCTACATGTGGCATAAAGAAGGTTTAAAATAGAGTTTCCCTAGTGTGAACAACTGTTTCACATATTTATACAGTATACAACCTATCTGGTGACATTTTCCTAATTATACACTCAACTAAGAATGCAGGAGCAAATTTGATCCTTTATTAACAGTAGGCATGATACACCTGTGGGTATTCATTTTAGCCAGTGCCATCAGTCTAAACTTGATTGTCTCAAGTTTACTGGCTTTAAATGGGTACCTCCATTACAATATGGAGGAGATAGCCCAAATTTATTGTTAGGAAAAGAAAGCCTGTGGATCTACAAATTGCACTCTACTAAACCCATTGGCCTGAATGATAGATGGGACCTGAAGTCCTTTCTGTTGTAATAATTTTTATTGTTTTCCAAAAAATAAGAAAAATGAAAAAATCATAATATAGTATATAGTCACATGTTCTGTAGATACATTTAACCACCCTATGTCTCTTTTATAAGTACAAAGTGCCAGTACAGTAAGCAAGGGAGGGGTCAAGGGATAAAGGAAGGAGGGAAAGGGGGTGCAGACACATATCAGTTTACTTGTTAGATACACATTAATATACTTCCTGGTGATATAAACATTCTGATACAGGTGGCAGTGACAGCCGTATAACCCCGGGAGCCACCTCAACTCTTATTAAAGGAGTTTCCCTACCCAAAAAAACTGTTATGTAGAGGCATACTATTAGGTTCAAGGGGGTAGGCTACAATATCCTCATCAACTCCAACTAACTAACATGTAAGGGTACTCACCACCATATGGTGCCAACTCAGAGCGTCAACTTTGCCAGACATAAACACCTCAAACAGTACCTTTGTATATCTGCAACCAGACATATCCCTCTTCATGGCATCTAGAGAAAGTTTGGTAAGAGTGTGTACATGCTCTGCAAGAGATCAGACTGATCCTGGAATAGAGACAAGTATATCCCAAGCTTAAATCTGTACCCAATGGATTAAAGCATTCTACATTTCATCATGTATACAATCACCTACACATTTACTGAAAAAGTCTCATGCATATAATTATAGTCTCCAGTCTGACCAAGAAAAACCTGGGCCTCCCCACATATTATTAAGCCCTTTGGTAGAGCTCCCTTTTGTCATATTACCTTTATACCAGCAGAGGAGGATGAAGGTGATCACCCTATCCCTGTTGGTGATTGGATCGTACCAAGATATTTAAGATAGGGATCCCAGCAGGCTTCAAAAGAGGAAAGTTTGGACTTCTGCAGGTAGGATACCTTGTCCAGTTTGGCCAGGATAGACAAGAACCCCAGTATTTCTGCCATTGTAGGAATCAGAGGGGTTCTCCATTTGCATAGAATGGCTCTTTTTGTTTGTAAAGCCAAAAATGCTAGCCACCTGTATCTTAATGGAGCCAGTTTGGGTATGTCAGCACAAATACCCAAGAGAAAGAATAGAGGGCTGAGGGGAATGGCTTGTCGCATAACCCTAGAGGCAATTTCTTGTATCTCTTGCCATAAGGGCTGGATTTTGGGGCAGAACCACAATACATGCACTAGATCACCCCCCCCCGGCTGTAGGCATCTCTAGCAATTGTCCTGATCTATTAATTTAGCTTTATGAAGAATAACTGGAGTGCTGTACCAGGAATGTGCAATTTTATTTTGAATTAGTCTGGATTTGGCATCTGTGAACCAGGTATGTGTATCCACCCACCCTTTATCCCAGGCCTCAGGGGATATATGGGTCTGCAGCTTCTTTACCCATCTTTGCCTTGCTTCATCTGATTGCGATGGAAGAGCATCTCTAAGAATAGCATATATTGGACCTTCAAGGCCCTTAGTACAGAATATCCATTTAGGCAAGGGCAAAGTTTTGTCACGACTTAAGGTGTAGGATAAAAGATGCCGAGTTGCATCTCTGAGTTGGAGATATCTCCAAAAGTCTGATTGTGGGATATCCCATTCTTGTCTTAAAGAGTGGAATGTCTGCAGGGCTTTATGATTAGGGGTCAGCAAATCACCCAATTTAGTAATACCCAACTCCACCCAGTGTCTCCATAGGATTTCCACTCCTCCTATAGTAATGACTGGGTTTTGCCAGATAGGCACATAGGAGAGTGGGAGGGGGTCCAAATTCATTTTGTGATGAGAACTGACCCAGTTTTCTCTGGACGTAATCACTGTGGGTGAGATAAGGTCTGTATTTATTTTACTGGCCCCGGACATTTTGGGACTACCTTTCTGTACGAAAAGGGATGAAGGATGGAGCAGACCTATAATATCTGTTTCTTGTTGTATCCAATGCAGTGAAAGGGAGGAGGGAGAGCATGCCCATTTAACCATTTGAGCCAAAAGAAAGGCCCGGCGGTATCCCTCTGGCCAGGGAAGATTCCACCCACCATGTTTCCAATGTGACCTTAGTTTAGATCGACTGAATCTGGGTTTGGATCCCTCCCATAGAAAATCCCCAATTAGTTTATCGATAACCTGAAACCACTGTGTAGGTAAAGGAACAGGGAGGTGCATCAGGAGATAGAAGAGTTTAGGGGCTGAGATCAGTGTCACTGCAGCAACTCTCCCTGCTAAAGTGAGTTTAAGAAATCTCCATCTATCAAAGTCTGTTTTAATGGAGGAGAGAAGGGGTTGTACATTCGCTTGCCATATTGTCTCTAAGGATGGGGTCAAAAAAAATACCCAGATATGTAATCCCTTCTGGTGCCCAAAGTAAGGCATCTGCGGCTATCACTTGTTGTACACAGTGGGCGTTAAGAGGGAGTACTTCCGTCTTGTTCCAGTTCAGCCGTAAGCCTGAATAATTAGAGAAAACTTCTAGGAGAGTAAGGAGGGGGGAATAGCAGTGTGTGTGCATCCTCCATAAGGAGGAGGAGGAGATCATCAGCGTACATAAAAGTTATATAGGACGTGTTCCCCACTGTTAACCCTTTTATCTCTGAGTGGTTATGAATAGCCGAAGCCAGAGGTTTGACCGCCAGCACAAAGAGGAGGGGGGAGAGCGGGCACCCTTGCCTCATACCTCTGCCCAATGAGAATGGATCAGAAAGCATTGAGTTTGTGTTAACTCTGGCAAAGGGGCCTTCATATATGGCTTTTATCCTGGCAAGAAATGTTTCCCCTAACCCAAAGTGGGAAACAGTCATATATAGATAGTCCCACTCCACAGAATCAAAAGCCTTTTGGAAGTTAACCATGATAGCAGCCATGGGAGTATGAAGGGACTTAGCAAAGGGGATCAGATTCAGCAGGGTTCTTAGGTGGTCTGAACTATGTTTTCCAGATATAAATCCCACTTGTAAAGGGTGTACCAGAACAGTCAGTAAAGAACTAAGTCTGGGGCTAAAATTTTAGCATAAAGTTTACTGTCCAAATTTATGAGGGAAATCAGGCAGTAATTTCCAGGGTTGGTAAGGTCTTTGTCCTTTTTGGGAATTACAATTATGATTGCCACCCACATGGAGGGCGGTAGGACTCCCTTGAGTTCAATCTCCTGAAACACTTGGGTTAAAAAGGGGGGAAATAGTGGAGGTCAGAATCTGGTAGCAATCTGCAGTGTACCCATGATTTTCCTTTTTTCAAGTCTTGAATGGATGTGGTCACCTCTTCTTTTGAAATGGGGAGATCTAGAAGTTGTGTTTGCTGCCTCTGCAGTTTAGGCAGGCCTAAGGTATCTAAAAAGCCTTGTGTGTCTCTGTTAGGGCCAGTGTGGGTGGAAGAGTATAGCCTTTTATAAAATGAGGACATGATCTCATTAATACCCCCAGTGGTGGTACTCAATACCCCTTGCTTGTTTTTCAAACCTGGGATATATCTGCTAGCCTGCTGTTTGAGTAGTTGATATGCGAGTACTTTACCCCCTTTGTCCCCCCCCCTTCCCAGAAGGTATGCTTAAGGCGAAGGATAGCGGATTCGGCTTTCCTGTTCAAAAGTTGGTTAATTTCAAACCGAATACCCAAAATGGATTTGCCTATGGGTGAGTGAATGGAAGGAGAGGGCATAGCCTTAAAAATACATTCAGCTTCAGCTAGTCTCCATTCAAGAGTGACCAGCTGCATTTCTCTTTGCCTACGTTTGGCTGCAGCAAACCCCATAATACTACCTCGCATTGTGGCTTTGAAGGCTTCCCACATTGTGCCGGCAGAGATATCATTTATAGGGTTCTCGGCTATAAAAAGAGAAGCCTCCTTGTTAACCCAGGGGATAAATTCAGGGTTCTTCACAAGAAGTGGGTCCAATCTCCATTGTTTATTAGAGGGAGCCACAAGGTCCCATGGTATAAGGAGTTGGACTAAAGCATGGTCGGAGATACAGCAGGGAAGAATTGAGAAATCAAGGGTTTTAGTTGTCAGGGTAGATGAGCCAAGCCAAAAATCCAGCTGACTGTATGAGGTGTTTGCTGCTGAACAAAATGTGTAATCTCTTGTTCTGGGATGGAATAGTCTCCACAGGTCTGTAAGCCCCTGATCAGAAATCATTTGTTGGAGAGCCTTTCCGCTTTTAAGATGTGCCTCTTTCCCCCCCATCATTCCTATCTAGGAGAGGCATCAGAGTGAGATTAAAGTCCCCACCAATAAGTAGGGGACAGTCTGGAGGGTTAAATTCAAGAATTACCTCTGCCAAATTATGAAAGAACTGAGGATCATCCTCATTGGGGGCATAAACATTACAGAGAGTGAGTAGACCTGTGGGTGTATTGTAAGTAGCCATTACCCATCTGCCTTCATGATCTGAATGGGTTTGCTTTAACATCCAGATGAGAGATTTGTTCACCAGGATAAGAACTCCATGTTTCCTGGTCTGGGCATTAGAGTGAACCTGCTGACCAACCCAGTCTTTCCTCATATGGGTATGATCCTCCCCAGAGAATTTGGTCTCCTTCAGGAAGGCCACTTGGGATCGAATACATTTCAGGTGGGCCAGAACTTTCTTTCATTTTATTGGGGAGTTTAGCCCCCTGACATTCCATGTGTGTATCACAATATTAGACATTTCATTTAAGGGCCCCAGGGTATAGCAAGCATAAACAGCAGCCTAAGGGAAAGAGCAACCGGCGTGCTCCTCCTCTATACTCAGTGATTAGGATCACTGCCCCACTCCTGACAGAGAACTTTGTAGGAGGGCGAGGGCTTATTTATCAGGACTATAGAGACTATATACTGTCTACAAATCTTAACTATCTAACTAACTTATCCTACAGAATATTAAGGGAGGTGCGGTAGGACTAAACCGGCTAGAGCCCTAGCCAATGGTATGCCCTATCGCCCTTGGGGGGTGTGGAACAGATACTTCCCAAGGGGGAAGAAAATACACTACTGCTTTGGTATTTATACCAGATTATCTGGAACCAAGGTGAAATCAGGGAGAGCAGCTAATCAACTCTTATTAGAGCCTTATCCGGATCTACCTGCAAACCCTTCAAATTAGGGGAGGATACAAATCATATCAATGGATTCTTAGACCAGTATACAGATTTTATACCGGTAAAGAAATCAGAGACTTCACTTATGTCACTAAGCCTAACCTTCTTGGGATTACTTGCTTTGATGACAGCAATCTGCCAGGAGGCAGAGGTTAACTAAAGCCTAAGAGTGTATAGGCTGGAAGTGTGGGTGAACTGCTCTTTGATTCTTAACTATATTGGTATCACCAATAGGGTGGCCAGGAGCAGGGAGAGGAAAGTCCCCAAAACACGTATCTTTAGCAATTGCTGAATACATTCAGCCATTGTACTACAGGCTTGAAAACATTTCTAGTGAAACTCTACGGTAGACAACATTTAAGCTGACCCATTTTACAGCACTACCCCTTGTACAGAAAAAGTTCAGCTCCGGATAAGATTGTCTGGTATACCAGCTGATTAGTACTATATGGGAAGTTTGGCGGAATGGCACAAATGCTATTTTGAGTGCACAGTATGGCATATAGACCACTCGAAGTTTGTTGTAACGGAGTGAGATCTAGCATCTGTGCTCTTTTATGCCTGCCTCCTCTCCTTATTGCACCATGGACTGTCCGCGTCTTCTCCTAATGCCAAACCTATTAACAAGCATAAGTTTTGAATGGAGAGATGTCCTGAAATAAGAACGAGTGCCAAAACGTGTCTATGCAGTCGCAAAGGACTAAAAAAAAAAAATGTGCCCAGAATGGGATCCAGTAAGGGTAATTTGCTGGTGTTCTGTCAGGACAAACTGGTAGAAACCCATTCATGAGCCAGCATAAGGAAGGGAAAATCAGAGAAAGAACTTTAGGATCCTCCTTAAGGGAGAGCAGTGAGCCATATGGGAGAGCAATGGGGGGAGGGGGTACCATTAAGTCCCCTAGAGGTAAATGATCAGTACCAGCAGGGTTACCTGATGTTCTCACCCTTCTAAATTATAACCCCCAAGCAATTGCATCATTATACACTCCCTTCAATTATCATTGCTTACAGCCTTCACATTCAGTAAACAACATCTAGCGAACAGAAACCAACAAATAACCGAGTATGGCTACGTTAAAACAGGCTGTGTTATCAATTGCTAATAGAAAACTTCTGTCCCAAGTGGGTCAAAGTTTGCTCCAGTTATGCAGGCCACAGTAACTCTCCCTTATTCCCCACCCTTCAAATTACAACTTCTTTAGATCATCAACCTTCAGATACTTATCTGACTATTCAACATTTTAGACTAGTGAAGGTTCCAAATGTTCATGGAGGATTCAGCTGTTTTGCCTCTACGAGTTCTCGGTCGGAGCTTCGATCTGGGGGCGAGCCTGGGGCATGGGGGTCCGGTGGGGGAATCGCTGACTCTGCCTCCACACTGTGGGCCCATTCAGTGTGTAGTTCTTCAGGGATATTGTGGTCTGGGTCTCCCCTCTCAGTGTCCATTTCTGCACCTGCCTCTGCATCAGGAAGATCACTCAGAATCGAAAATCAGTTATGGGCAAAGTAGGGACTCATATATTCTATTTGGGCTGCAGTATCCACCGAGGAGGATAGGGCCTGTATTTCGAGAGTGTTCTTCCTCTCCTGAGGATGGCCCCATTTAAAATGTGGTGAGGATGGTGGTCTTTTCCGAACTTTCAGATTTCGGGGTTCTAATCCCACCTGGGGAGTGGGGTGGAGCGCGGTATCAAGAGAATCATCTTTGGGCATAAGAGGTTGCGGGTTGTTTGCAGCCTGAGTAGAGGACGAAGAGCTCAAGCCGGTCAGCCAGGTATTAGCAATGAAGACGAGGGCCGTATCTGGAGATGAAAAATATTGGACCGCTCCATTAAATGAGATTTGCAACATTGCAGGGTACCTCAGGGAGAAGGATGTTCAGCCCATGTAACTTCCGTCGGGCTTCAGAGAAGGCTTTGCGTCGGGCTGCTAGCTCTCTTGAATAATCCTGGAAGATCATAATCTTGTGATCCTTCCACTGAAGCTGTCCCAGTTCCCTAGCCCTTGTCTGAATCGCTTATTTTTCTGTGAAATTCAGAATTCTAACTATGACAGGGTGAGGTCTCTCCCCCTGCGCAGGCCTGGGTTGCAACAAATGGTGTGCCTGCTCCATGGTAATCTTTGTACCTTGCGGTAGTTTCAACATCTCTGGAAGTGCTTGTAGGAAGGGTAGCACCCTCCCACCCTCACAACCCTCCAGAAAGCCAAGAAGGAGCAAATTATTACGATGACTTCTGTTGTCTATGTCGTCTACTTTATCTTGTAGGAGCTGTATCTGGGCCGCCTGTTCTCTCATGATGGCTGAGTGATTCTGGAGTGTGTCCTCCTGCATGGTAGCCTTTTGTTCTACCGCATCAACTCTCAGACTAATCTGCTGTATTGAAAAGGCAGAGTTATTTGCTACCAAAGTGAGGGTATCAATACTGGCCATAATTGACACAAACATCTCTCTTATAGAGGGTTCATTTCTCTCTTTTACTACGTGCGCCATACTGTGTATCATGCTGTCTGAACAGCAGCTCCGTTCGCTCTTAGATAGCTCGATTGTGATCAGTTTTTTTACTCAGAGTCACCCAGTTGGTAGAATAAAGCTTCGGATCTCTGGTCCTTCATTTTTCTTCTTGAAAATCCTCCCCTGAAGGTATAAATTAAGGGTTCCAGGCTCTTATATGAGTGGAGCTATGGGGTCAAGTCGCCATCTTGGTTGAGCATTAGCCATGCCCCCGAAGTCCTTTATTAAATATAGATGTTGATGGCTTTTTGGATGAAAACATTTAAGTGTTGCTTAGCATCGTTTGTTCACTAGAGAACTTATATATGTCTTTCTCCTTCTTCTTTCTTCTTAGGCCCATTCTTCTTTTGCGACCTTTCAAGTCTCTGGATTTACTGTTGCCTTGTTCAGAGGTTTCATTTTAGATTTTATCAAGAAAATGTGTTGCCTTGTTTTTCCAGAGACAAACTTGCTCCCATTTTCCTTTCTCTTTCCCACCCCTTCACCCATCTTCCCATGTCCAGTTCCCTTCCTTCCCCTTTCCCATCTCCCTCTTCTCCCTATTATTTCTTGCCTCAACAAATAATCAATAAGGAATTAAATATGCTGAAATAAAAATTGTAAAATTGAGCACTTGGATAGAGCTGCTGTTACATAATAAAATATTTGATTTGCTATCATGATTAATTAATGAGAGCTTATGAATTAATAGTGAGAGCCTTTCATGCTTGCTTTAAAGCTAGATTGTTTGTCTTTAGCAATATTTGAGATAGTGAAAATGTATTTGTTTTATTGCTACCTGTTCATTGGATATAAATTCTGATACATTGTTATACATGTACTTGCTGATGTTATTATGACATCATGAATGACACCCCCAGTGTTGCCCCGAGTGGCACTCATGGTAAGCGGTGGTGCCTCCGGCCATTTTCCTTGGCCACCGGCATCACCAATGAATCCACTGGCTCCTCTACCACCCTCCTGGTCCCGCTTCTCAGACTCTCAAGCAAGACACCCCCAGCAGTGCTTATGGTAAGCAGCGGCACCTCCGGACATTTTCCTTGGCCACCGCCATCGCCAATGAATCCACTGGCTCCTCTACCGCCCTCCTGATCCTGCTCCTTGGACTCTCGAGTAAGACACCCCCAGCATTGCCCCGAGTGGCACTCGTGGTAAGCGGCAGCGCCTCCAGCCACTTTCCTTGGCTGCCACCATCACCGACGAATCCACTGGCTCCTCTACCACCCTCCTGGTCCCACTCCTCAGACTCTCAAGCAAGACACCCCCAGCATTGCCTTGAGCAGTGCTCGTGGTAAGCGGCGGCACCTCCAGCCATTTTCCTTGGCCACCGCCATCGTCAACGAATCCACAGGGTCCTCTACTGCCTTCCTGGTCCCGCTCCTCGGACTCTCAAGCAAGGTATAGCCGCTGTTTCTCCTAGACCCTGTACGCTTGCGATGGCACTCCGATTGGTGCGCCTATTGATATCTTACCTCGGACTGGCCGAGGAGGAACTCTAAGGTTCCTGATTGGTGTTCCAGCAAGCCAGCTGTCTTAACTGCTTTTCCCTGCAGCTAATTTCTGTTCCCGGCTCCGGGTCTGAACATTTCAAACCGGTGTTTCTGCTGTGTTAATTTTGTGGTACTTAAAACAGCTCCCAGTTCCCAGTGACTGTTAGCTCCTTTTGTGCCTTGTTATATATGCTGGAAGTTTAATTATCACTGTTTAAACTTAATAATTGGCTGCTAAGGCACTTAGAAGCTGAATTCCATAGTAATAATAGTACTATAACCTGATTGCTAGTTTCTTGCTGTATCTAATTGTTGTTACTTAACTGTATTGCCTTTTACCTGCCTAACCTAACTACTCTCTCTGAACCCCTCCACTTGCCCTCCCTGCTAGCACCTCTTCTCTGCCTACTCTCTGTTCTCCCCTGTTCTTCCACTCTCCCTGTAGCATTTCTGCTAACTTGCCCATCTCCTACCCCGTCCCCCTACCTGAGCTATAACACTTAATCATGTTGATCTCATCTTCTACCTTTGTCCCCTGTGACCTAACCCTACCTTACTCCGAATTGCTAATTCTCTTCTCTGTTTTAAACCTAGCACCCCCACTCCCCCACTGACGGTCTGCCGCCAGTTCTCCCGCCCCTTGTGTCTCCTCTTTTGTTTCAGCTCACTATAATTACTCTGTTTCTCCTCTTTTAATTCTAGACACCCCCAGCATTGCCCAGTAGTAGCTGGTGGTGGCGGTGCCCTCCGGCCATTTTCCTTGGCGCCGCCATCGCCGAGCAATCCACTGGCTCTCTACCACCCTCCTGGTCCTGCTCTCAGACTCTCAAGCAAGGAATAGCTGCTGTTTCTCCTGGAGTCTGTATGCTTGTGGCGGCACTCTGATTTGTGTGCCTTTTGATATCTTACCTCAGATTGGCTGAGGGGAACTCAAGGCTCCTGATTGGTGCGCCAGAAAGCTGGCTCTCTTAACTGCTTTTCCTGCTGCTAATTTCTTTTCCCCAGCTCCAGGTCTGAACATTTCAAACCGTATTCCCCCCTCCACCCCAACCAGGTCTCCTTTTAGATACTCTATCTGTCCCTGCCTCCCACGGCATACTCCAACCCTACTTGTTCTCTCAGACCCCTTCTCCCCTCCCCACTGCCACCTGAAAATTGCTGGTCCAATTAGCTGCACTGCACTGGTTCTGTATACCTAATTTTCTAGCCCTCGCCTAAACTTTTTCCTGAGTAGCCCAATAACTTATATCGCTCCCCCTTCTCAATACCTCACTTTAGCCCTACACTGTCTTTTTAAACTGGAGCCTCCAGTCCACTGCCTATTATAACTCAGTTATGTTATATCTCTGCCCCTGTCACCCTCATTTCTTCCCCATTTTGCTGCTAAACCTCACCTCACCTATCTGTCTGAACTATCCACTTCCCTAGTTCTTACCCTCTCAGACACACTCACCCCCTTATTTTAATATTCCCCTTGGTAAACTGTCCTATAATAGACTATCTCTCCCCATCACTTTTTACTTAATCCCTCTCCCTACTTTACTCCCAGTATTAGTGCTGAAAATGTATAAGAAGATGCTGCAATTGCTATTCCTATCAACTACATTTCTGGTACACCTATCAATTCTCATGGTCCCCCATGCTGAAACCACTCCCCCACACTATCAACCCTATGATTTCACATTTTCAAATCTACTTATTGGTCCTGCAGTATGCTGTGACTCCACACCTTTACTTCTAAACAAGGTCTGGATCCATCTGGTTACCCATGCCCTCAATTCCAGGTCCCTGTTAAACTGTACCCTCTAACCTTTTCTGCATCGGAAGCTCTGGTACCTCCTCCTTCTGGCCATTCTGCTCTCTGGAGATACACAGCCCAACCCTGAACCCTTTGCCTCGACAGCCACTCTAACTTCAAATGCCGAAGGCCTACTTATAACACACCATGACATTAGGAGCCTTGAGCGGAACCTTGTGGAACTGGAATCTTGGACCACACTTTATAAACCAGATATACTGTGCCTTACTGAAACCTGGCTGAAGCCATCCACCCCCCCTTCCTCACATTGCTCCCTACCATCCTATAATCTTCTAAGAAATGATAGATTTGCCCCCAAAAGGGGGGAGCCACAGCTATTTACTACAAATCATACCTCCAGCTCTCTGTAATCAACTCGTCCACTATGAACCACTGTGAGGCTCTTCATGCCCTCCTCACCCTTGGCACAAAGAAGTTGCATATTGTCTGTACCTACAATCCCCCTGCCCATGGCCTAAAAGGACTAGAAGAGCTACTCAACCAAACTGTTGCCCACTCAGGAAATAATGAAGTTCTTATCCTAGGAGACATATTAACTGGTTGGGAAATTCACACATGACTGGCCTGACTAGGCTACAGAGTTTTAACCTACATCAGCTTATCCCTCTACCCACTAGAACCGCTCCCCACTCAAATACCAGTACCCTGCTGGACTGGATCATGACTAATCACCCTGAGAATATTGTTGATGCTGGTATTCTATCTGATGTCATCACTGACCACTCCCCAACTTTCTGTGTCTGGGGTAACGGTAGGCCTGAACCTAAGAAGCCCCACCTCATTACCTTCCATAATTACACAAACTTCGACCCTCAGGCCTTCTTGTTTGATATAGCTTGCACTGACTGGTCCCCTCTCTTTAGCACACCAGATGTTCAAACTGCCCTCAATATCTTTCTGACTAAATTCCTAGAGCTACAGGACAAGCACTGTCAACTTGCTACCATGCGGGTTAGAAATAGGCAGACTTGCTGGCTAAACTCTGACCTGTTATCTAAATTGTGCCACAGGGCCAAAATCTGGTCTCGTTATAAAAAATCAGGCCTTCTTGCAGACTTTCATGCCTACCGAGACCTGAGAAATACTTGTAAGAAAGAAATCAAAAAAGCAAAAAGCTCATACTGCAATGCCCTCCTTATTGACTTCCAGGGTGACCCCAAAAAATGTTGGTCCCATATAAAGTCCTTCTTGGGATCAAACCAGTCATCCATTCCAAATGACATGTCAATAAATGGCATCCTATGTAACAATCCCCTCACTATTGCTAACTTCTTTAATAGGCAATTTGCTGACCTTACCCAATATACTTCCACTTTCCCTACTCCGTCAAACCCCATCTCACCTACTAACTCTTCCTGGCCCACTTTCCATTTTAAGTCTGTCCTAACTTGTGAGGTTCTCAGACACTTAAGAAACATCTCAGAGCATGTTGCCGCTGGGTCGGATAACCTGGAACCCAAGCTCCTAAAGCTAGCTGCCCCCCACATAGCTACCCCCTTGCTAAAATCTTTACCCTCTCTCTGTGTCAAAGCACTGTCCCAGATATCTGTAAGATGGCCAGAATTACCCCTGTACTTAAAAAAGGTGACCCATTTGACCCATTGAATTACCATCCTATTTTCATCCTATCTGTCCTCAGTAAAATACTAGAGAAAATAGCTGCCACCCAAACCACTGACTTTCTACTGAAGCATGACCTCTTAACAGGTGCCCAACATGGTTTCCGCAAGGGTCATAGTACCACTACCACCCTACTCAAACTCACATCTGACACCTTAGTGGCTATGGACTCTGGCAGGCTCACGGGGGCCATTTTTATTGATATGACCCAGGCATTTGATCTTGTTGACCACCTCATTCTCATTGCAACCCTAAACTCTCTAGGCCTCACCCCAAATGTTGTCAACTGGTTTGATAGCTATCGAGCAGACAGGTCCCAATACGTGAAATTTAACGTCACCCTCTCTGACAAGGCTGCCATCAACATTGGTGTACCACAAGGATCTATTTTAGGTCCTTTGCTCTTCTCTATTTTCACTAACAGCATCACCACAAATCTTCACAGTACATCCCCCCTAGTATATGCGGATGACATTGTTCTGTACTACAGTTCTAACAGCATTGATGACTTTAATGCCAGGCTCTCCTGTGATTATCAGCTTATACAACAGTGGCTTATAAATCACAAACTTGTCCTAAATAAATCAAAGACACAAACTATGTTATTTGGCTCCAGCCTCAAACTCAAGCACTCCCAAACTCACTTCAGTGTCTCCTCCCTAGATGGCACATCTGTTGGAGTGGCTAACTCATTCAAATATCTGGGGGTCACTCTTGACCCGTCCCTGAGTTTTGACATCCACATCATACTATCTGTAAGCAGGTAAACTCCAAACTTGGTATTGCCTACCAAACAAGTTATGCACTCACTCCTCTTGCCAGACTCGCCATTGCCCGTGGGATAATACTATCCTCTTTTACTTACGGGGTAGCAATGTATGTTTCAGCTAGAATCTCGAGTCTTCGTAGGTGGGATGTTACCTACAATAACATCTGTCACTTTGCATCCTGCTCCCCATGGTTGAAACATCATTGTCTCCTCTATTCAGATCTAGGATGGCTTCCTCCACTAGAGCTAAGGTCCTACATGCTTGGATCCATTACTGATAACATTATTAGATCCTGTACTCCCAAATCACTGGCCTGTCTCTTTCCCTATCAGAAAACCAACTACGTTTTGTGCTCTGCAGTAAATGTCCCTGTCCTTATTCCGAGACACTGTACAAATAAAGGTAGTTGTGCCTTTGCCTGTCATCTACCCTATTACTGGAACTCACTTCCTCTAACCTTATGCCAATCTGCATCCCACATTTCCTTTCAGAAAGAACTTCGACACTGTCTCTTCTCCTCCTATATATGCTCTTGCTTCAAACCACCCTAGTCTTTGCTGTCTAACTCCACTCTCCTCTTGTCATCACCTAGGAGCTTAGGGTCCACCCCAACATCAAAACACTTTGGCCCAGATATTCAAAAAGGTTACGCATGGCGCAACAGTGTTGCATCATGCACATCCCACTGATGCGCCCCGCTGCAATATTTAAAAGGGAAAAGTGTGCCTGCACAAATCCCGATGCGCTGGGGCACATCAGTAATGTGTGTAGGCACAGGTGGGGGGGGCGTGCCCATGCATAAACTGCACAGCCTGATACTCAGCCCGGGCCATGCAGAGCTATGCAGGCGCAACCCCTACCTGTGCCTGCACTATGTTATGCCGAAAAAAAAGGAACAAGTCAAGGGCCACCCACAGGTGAGCTGCCATATTGCAGGGCACAACACAGCAGCTGCCACCTGTGGGTGACTCTCCACTTGTTCTCGCTGCACCTGGCGGCATCACCCCATGCCCCGATTGCAGGATGAAGTGTCCCACCCCAGTAGCCCGAGTGCAGGCAGCACAGTATTCTCCCCCCCCCAAGCAGCCTGATCGCGGGCATCAGACCTCCCTCCCAAAGTCCAAAATCCCTGGTGGTCAGTGGACCGGAGTAGCCGATCACGGGCGGCATCCATACCCCAGTATGTTATCCATGGTGATCTAGTGGCCCCAACCCCCGCCCGCGAACCCCTGCCCGCTCCCCCATCAGCACGGCGGGTGGCAGCACTCCACCACCTGCCGCCCCGCCACCACCGACTGATAGCTTGGTAGGGTTGCACACCCATGGTTCAGGCGTGAGCTAATGGGCGTGCAGCCCATACCGTACAAAGGCAGTCAGATATGTGAATAGATAAGATTCATTCACATATTTGAACTGCCTTGCTCTGATATAGGCTACATGCCCTGGCTCATGCCTGAACCGGCAATGGGGAAGTCGGTGGTGGCGAGGCAACAACGGTGGGGTGCTGCGCCCGCCGGTTGAAGGGAGGCGGGGAGTGAACTCCGCAAATCGCAGGGTAATGGGCTCACCAGGGAAAGCAAGAGACCCGCCATGTCGAGCTACTACTGACCCTGAATGAACTGGGGAAAATCTGATGCCCAGGATCAGCAACGAGGTGAGGGCATTTCACTATGCCCAGGATGGGCTATTGGGGGTTAAGACGTTATGCCCATGACCAGGCTGCTGAGGGAGAATACTGTGCTGCCAGCGATCGGGCTGGAAATACTATTATGCCCGTGCCGGACTACAGAGGATACTATTATGCCCCATGATCAGGCTACGGGGGAATACTATTATGCTCGCGATTGGGCTGCAGGGGGCGTCGGTCCCGAACGGCTGCTGCCTGGCAGGGCGCCAGGTGCAAGTCGTAGGGGATCGGCACACCTGCATGCTAATGGCATGCAAATGGGGCTGTAATTAGATGCAAATGGCCCCCCGTGTGCCTTGCATAAATTATGGCCCCATTTGCATGTCACCCTTTGAATATCGCAGGTGCTGTGCATGGCGCAATGGAACTTGCACCACCGCATCTCAATGCTCCACTCTGACCACTTGCGCTGGTGCAGTTCCACTGAGCCATGCACAGTGGGTGTGGCTAGGGGGCGATATTCAAAGAAGTTGCACCATAGCCAACTCCATTGAATATCACCCTGGCCACACCCCTGCGCAACTATTTTGTGTGGCGCAGGGGCTTCGCGCCTCACAGAATGGCGAGTTTGAATATTCTGGGCCTTCCTCTCATTTTCATTTCCTTCTGTTTTCACTTCATACTTCCACTTCCTTCTCCTTCCCAGGTGATCCTATCCACCTTCTCCACCCTCCCAGCCCTCCCTTTATCTACCTCTGCTTGAAGGCTATCGCTCTCTCAGCACCTCACTCATCTCCTGCCTGCACAGCTGTCTGATCACTTATTTTGACATGCTTGTATTGCCTTATGTAATTATTAATGCTGTTTTTGCCTTATGTAATTATTACTGCTGTTTTTTGGTCTCACTACCACAATTTCCCAATTCTGACCTTATCGTATTTGCCTTATGTTAACTTAAATGCAAATCTTGGTCTAACTACCTCAATTCTTTGTCACATTGTTGCTGTTATGTAACTTGTACCATGTATTTTGTTGTTATTTGAAGTTTGTCACTGTACTCTCCCGGGTCGTGCCTGAAAATAGTCCTTTTGGCTAGTGCACCTACCCGGTTAACAAAAACCAAATAAATAAAATAAAATAAATGTCATTAAGAATTTTTGTATTTAAGTGTATTCCCTCACCTCTGACCACACCCCTGAGGAAGACTCACAAGGAGTCGAAGCGCTGGGTGGTCAAGTTTGGTGTGCCAGAGTTGTGCTACAAGCCATTTATTTTCATTAAAAAAGTTTGTTTCTTTATACTGTGCTTCCATGCATTTGTGCAGGTATTTTAAGTCCTGTCAAGTGTGACACTACTTTTGGTTCTTCTAGAAAAACTGTGGGCTGGCTGCCCTGTGGTGAGCACCTACCTGTAAGTGTTGTGTCACAGCTCCTCTTTGAACTCTGCTTGCTCAATGCATTCCATCCCACCACGGCCAACCCATGTGAGGGTCTTGTCTTCTCTACTGGAACTATGCAATATCAGATCAATTTTGGATCCTCCATTCTCTCCTCTGCCCTGCAGGGGGGGGTGTGTGGCTGCTTGCTCACCGTATTTCATTACATCTTCCAGAATGGACTTCCTCCATCATCACACTCAAAGAATGGATTTCCACCATCAACTCAAGGACACAACCATTGACCAGCTGAACTTACTGCAGATTGATCCACTTCAGCTCTATAGTTCACTTAGTAATGCCATTGATATCAAGGACATGCCTCTTCGACCACTGACCTGGATCTAGTACTAAAATAACTAAGTCAGTACTTTAGCCTAACTAGGATTACTCTCCTTTAGTGTGCCCAGAGGACAGGCAGGGCAGTAGCCATGGGTCCTTGGAGGTTTCCCTCAAAGGGTGTTTTTCCTTTCCTGTGTATTACTGGCCACACTCTCTGGAGCTGGAGGAGGTAATCACATCAGCAATTAAATTATTTTGGGGCCTTCAATCCTACACTTACCTAACATCCTGCCAAAGGTGGGATACAGAGAAAGGCCAAAAGATCAAGTTTCTAACATTGACCATATCTCATCAAGCCGAAACATTCTAAGCACCAAACATATCTCATCCAGTTCCTATGTACTACAAGCACTGGCTTATGTACCAAACCAGCTCTAATGTATCTAAGCACCAATTATATTTCACTCAGCTCTCACATATCACAAGCACTGAGCTTTGTATCACACATTGAATTGGAAGGCTTTGTCTGACATTCAATGGGAGGGGGGAATAGCTTCTCCCCATCCTCTTCTTAAAATTACAGCATCCACTCCCTCTGCTTAGAGTGAGTCAGACTCAACCTCCATCCTCCCCTGCCTCCTCCTCCTTCTCCAGCACTCATATCTCACCTTGCACTGGGCCTTCAATCCTACGCTTACCTAGCATCCCGCCAAAGGTGGGATATAGAGAAAGGCCAAAAGATCAAGTTTCTAACATCGACCATATCTCATCCAGCTCAAATGTTCTAAGCACCAACCATATCTCATCCAGTTCCTATGTACTACAAGCACTGACTTATGTATCAATCCAGCTCTAACATATCTAAGCACTAACCATATCTCACTCAGCTCTTACATATTACAAGCATTGAGCTATGTACAACACATTGAATTTATGTTAGTGAAGGTTTCTTTCTTGAAGAGTCCTTATCTCATTTTGGTGACATTTGACCATTAAAGGCTCCTTAGTTTAAAACAAACTGGTGAAATGTGATTCTTCTGATTTAAACTGCTATTATGGTTTAAATGAGTATTTTAAACCAGTGAGAATTCTTTCTGTTTTTTTATGTATGATCTGGTGTTAATAGTATGGGGTTTTCTAAATAACTGTCATAAGCTTCTGAGGAAAGACTTGGTAGGTCTGAAAGCTTAGGCACCTTATTCTTTTTGTAGCATCTAAGTTGGCCCAATAAAATGTATCAAGCCATTTGCTTCTGGATCTGTTCTTACAAGGACCAATATGGCAACTGAACAAAATCTGTTAGTCTAGAACAAGGTGACATGTTATGAAGCTGGAGGGGGTGGATTTAGGAGAGATGTGAGGAAGTATTTCTTCACAGAAAGAGTGGTGGATTCTTATAATATCATCCCAGCTGAGGTAGTGGGGGCAAAAACAGCAGTGAGGTTCAAAAATGCCTGAAATAGGCACAAGGGAATCATAGGGGTAAGGAGTGGGGGAGAGACAGCACTGTAGATCAAGTGGGTCAGCAGCAAAAATGAAGTAGAAAATAAATGAGACAAACTGTGTGTACCAAACAGCCCTTATCTGGTGTCAGATTATATGTTTGTATGTGCACTGATAGGAGACTCACTTCAGCCAAAGTGGGTGACCATTAACATATGGGATCTGGAGGTCTTTTAGGTAGCCAGAACCCAAACCATACAGGATCTTGTAAGTCAGTAAGCATACCTTGAAGTTGTTGCACCTCTGAAGTGGCACCAATGCAAGGCTTTGAGAACCAGTGTGATATACTTGAACTAGAAGGTCCCAGCAACTAGTTGGGCTACTGCTTTCAGGACAAATTGTAGGCAATGCACTAACCTTTCTCATAACCCTAGGTAAATGGCATTGTAATAATTCCATCTAGAAGTGTCTATGGCATTTACTAGGGTCACCAAGGCAAAAGTTGCCAAAACAGCTTAATCCAGGATGTTTCAAAGCTGGAAAAAGCCAATGCAGGCAACCACTGACATCTGATTTCCTAAGGTCAGCTTGAAATCTACAATGCCCTCCCCCAGATTTCTTACCCTTTCCATAGCTCTGAGTATAATACCATTTTAAGATGGAAGGGGAATGTCCACGACATGCATTGCTGATGCATAATGACCTGGTTCCACTAATAGCACCTTTGTTTAAGAAGGATTAAATCTGAGCCAGCTGGGGCCATCCAGTCCTTCATTTCCTTTAGGGACTCATTCAACTTCAAGACTGCAGCACCCCATCAGGCACACAAGACACATACAGCTGGGTATCATCCACATAGTAGTGAAAAACCATGCTGTAGCATCTAATAATCTCTCCCAAGGTCAGCATGTACAAAGTAAACAACACAGGGGTCAGGATCAAACCCTTAGGCAAACCACAACAAAGACCAGCAATGCTCAAGATGTAAAAGCTCAGTGCCACCTGCTTCACCATGTTAGATAAGTAGGACTGAAACCACTAAAGTACCATTCCCAAGAGTCCTACATAGTGCCAGTGTCATATCAACAGCATCCAATGGTCTACTGTGTCAAACACAGAGAAAAGTTCAAGTGTGACCAGAATGGAACAGTGCACTATCCCTTGCAAGAAGGAGCTCATACAGCACCTTGATGAGTATGGTCTTAGTGCTGTAGCAAGGCTGAAAACCAGACTAGAGGAGCTTATAGATTCATATTTTCCACCTCAGTCTTAAATTAGGATGTAACACCAGCTTCTTCAGGGAACACCTGATAATCTCCATGAAAGTTGGACCCAGAGCTACTAGTACCCTTGAAGAAGCCAAGTTGGCCTAGGATCCAAAATACAGTAGTTAGTGCACAGCCTGGAGACCACCTTGAAGACCTTGTCCACCAATACTGGCCAAAACCCCTCCTACCAAGATGCAATGTCTATGCCCACCATTGAATGGTCACTGTCGGACCATGATGACAGGGCACTTGATGAGATCTCTGCCTGAATCAAGGACACAGGATCCAGAAAACAAATGATTAAACTCATTACATTTTCCTGTGGAAAAAAAAACATTACAGACTGTAGACAGATAGACAGATTAGGTTTAATCTTTACTGTGCCACTGGTGTGTGTACACGTCCTAAAAACCTATACCTTCTAAATCTTTTGACAGCCTAAGGGTTACTAATCTGTCCATAGTGTTTAAGAGCTGAACTGGTCAGTTTTTCCCAGCAGCAGCTACCCGTGTCAGGAATACTGACCTTTTCAGGATGATTGCCTGCTGATATTCATCAAAATGAGCCCTCAGTGCCAGTCTGTCCTCACTAGTTCCAGATGTCTGCCAACAATGTTCTAACCTCTGCTGCTTAATCTTTAATCAACCCCAAGTCACCATCACACCATAGTGACCTGCAGAGGGAAATCAGGAGACAACATGGAGAGGTGCCAGAGAGTCAAAAGTGGCCATAACAGCCAGATTATAACTCTCTACAGCCCTCTTGACTCCATCAGCACAATGTGTCTCAGTGCCTGAGGTATTCAGCACTGCCAGGAGATTCTCAGGCTCCAAATTCTTCCCATCAAAGGTCTGCAAAAGTATTGCCCCATCCCATGTTCTGAGGCATCTGTCTGTACTTCAAAAGTGTGAGCAAAATCAGGAATCCTTAGAACAGGTGAAAAACACAAAGCAGCCTTAATAGCCCTGAAGGCTTCATCACACTCTGGTGACCATTTGACTTTATTTGAGTTCTTTTTCTCTCTAAGGTCAGTTAAAGAACTGGCCAGCTCAGAAAAATTAGGTATGAACCTGCGGTAATACCCAGCCAGATCTAAAAAGGACTACACATGCTTCTTAGTTTGGGGAATGGGACAATTAGCCACTGCTTCATCCTTTCCAACCACTGGTTTGACCTGCTCCTTACCCAATAAAAACCCATATACTTAGTTTCTTGCATCCTAATGGCATACTTAGTGGAATTCACCTTGAGACCAGCATCTGAGATGGCACTAAGGACTGCGGTAAGATGCTTTAAGTAAGACTCCAAGTCAGTGCTAAAAACCACCACGTCGTCCAGGTATGTTGAACAGTATTAATTGTGGGCGCTAAGTATCTGATCCATAAACCTTTGGAATGTTGCGGGTGCCCCATGCAGACCAAAGGGCATAGTTACAAACTGAAACAAGCCAATAGGTGTTATGAAGGCCATTTTCTCTTGAGAGGACTTTTCCAAAGGGATCTGCCAATATCCCTTTGTAAGGTTGAGTGTGGTGACGTATCTAGCATGACCTAAACGATCAATTATATCATCTATCCTAGGCATAGGCTAGCCATCACAAAAGGAAATGGCATTCAAATTTCTAAAGTGAATGCACAGCTGAATATCTCCCTCTTTCTTGTTTACCACCAACATAGCGGAGGCCCAGGCACTTCTCAATGGTACTATTATGCCTAACCTTTCCATCTTCCTTACATCCTCTATTACCTGTGCTCTTTTTCAGGTATCTATAGGGTTTCTGGTGAACTGGAAGATCTTGGGTAACAAAGATTTGGTGTTAAATCCCCTTATCTCTCCCAGAGATGTTTGTAAAGGTATCCTGGAGTCTATTTAATATCTTTTGCAGTTTATATTTTTGGGCTGGGGTCAATTCAGGATTTACAGACAATTCTGACAATTCCCCAGGTCTTTTGAGTCTATGATATGCTAACTCTGGCTCAGAATCTTCTTGCTGTGGGTGTATCAGTAAAGTAGGATTTATTTTTTTATACCACTTCTTTAGTAAATTCACATGATACACCTTGGTCTTATACTTTCTGTCCAGGGTTTCTATCTCATAATTGATAGATCTGATCTGCCTTATCACCTCATATGTCCCTTGCCACTTCATGAGGAGCTAATTCTTACAAGATGGTAACAGGAGCAGGACCTTCTCACCAGTTTGGACATTTTTGTTTTTTAGCCCCTGGTCATAGTGGCATTTTTCCTCTTTCTGTGCCACTTCATTGTTTTTATTGGCCAATTCGATATACCTTGTCAGGCGTTTCTGCAATTGCACCATGTATTCTGAAACATTAGTCTCCCCCACCTGTTTACACTCCTCCCAGTACTCCTTAACCACATCAAGGGCACCCCGAGGATTTCTCCCATACAGTAAAGTAAATGGGGAGAACCCAGTGGATGCCTTGGGCACATCTCCATATGCAAAGAGTAAGAAAGACAGATACCTGTCCCACTCTTTCCCCTCCTCCTGCACAAAATTCTTTATCATCCTTTCAAAGGTCTGATTGAATCTTTCAACCAATCCATCAGTCTGTGGGTGGTATGGGGAAGTTTGGACCACTACTATACCTAGTAATTTGTACAATGCTTTTAGTAACTGTGTCTTAAAGGGAAATGCCCAAGTACAGTCAGGCCCCACCTCCATGTATAGTGGAGCCTGATTAGCAGATGCAGTAGGAAAAATTGAAAGTTAACTTACTCACTGATTATTTATTTTAAATTGTATCTGGTTGATCCTGTGCCCTCCCTGACCCATAATTTTAGGATAAAGAGCCCTCCTCGCCATGCCACAAGCACCCACAGCTGTCCCTGTGATGATGTTTCAGGCAGGGAGCTGCCAGGGTCATCTATATACTTAACACATGCCTCCTTTTTAAAATAGCTCCAGTTTGGAGCCTGGGCATTCCTGTGCATTTCCGATGCCAAGTACTGGCTAACAAGTACCCTGCCAGTCAGTACTTGGACTCGGTGTAGCCTGGACACACACAGATTCTAAACAGGGGCTATTCAAATCTTCAAATGGCCCCAGTTTTGAATCTGGTATCAGAAATGCACAGGAATGCCAAGGCTCCAAACTGGATCTATTTTAAAAGGAGTCATGTATTAAGTATATAGATGATCTCCCGACTGCTCCCCGCCTGAGCCATCATGACAGCCCAAGTCCTTGTGGGAGCCGCTTGGGGGAGGGCTCTTCATCCTAAAATGCCGGGGCAGGGAGGGCACAGGATCAACCGGATACAATTTAAAATAAATAATCAGTGAGTAAGTTTACTTTTAATTTTTCCTACTGCATCTGCTAATCAGCCCCCACTTCACACGGAGGTGGGGACCAACTGTACGTGGACATTTCCCTTTAAAGCTGGGCCCTTGGTCCATCAAGATCTCTTTCAGGATCCATACCTGGATAAAGTGCTTGGCAAGTTCTTCAGCTACTCTTGCAGCAGTTGTATTTCAAAGGGGGATAGCCTCAGGATTAGAGATGCAGTGAAATTAAATTCCGCTGGTGAAGTGAATGCGAAGTGACCGATTTTTATGTTGTCCCAGCGCTACACAGAGTGACCATTGTAAAGTGCTCACTTCACTTTGTTATTATGACTTCACATTGTCATTCTGCCTTAATGCAAAGTAAAGTGGAGTGACAACAATATAGGCTGTCCCCCACACATCACATGGCCTACAGTCACATGCTTTAGCCACTCAGGAAGGAAGTGAGTCATACAAGCAGATATTTTCACTTTCTCCTTTGCAGAGGTAGAGAGAGAGGAGGCATTTTGTATAGGAGAGGAAAGGATTGTTCTTGTTCTGACTGAAACACTTGATCAAAACACAAAAGCTTTTTTAAAAGCTAATTATTTAGGTTTTTTTTTGTACTGTTTTGTCAGTTAATTGTTTCTTGTGGTGACTGATTTCTTTGTTTCATAAGTTTTGTTGTGCGTGTGTGTGCCTGTGTTGTGTGAGTGTGTGTGAAGTCATCGGAGAAGGAAGGAGTGATTTTTTGCAATGAAGCAGGGACAGGATGTGGTCTGTGGCAGGAAGGGAGTAGTGTGCACACATGGGGATGTAGTCGGGTGGTGTTGGACCACTCAGGAGTCTTTGGTCCTTCCCCCCTCTGGAAGTAGCAGCACCACCAGTGCCACATCCACCAAGTCTGCCACCATCAACACCAGTGGCAGCTGCAGGAGTTCTGGCAGCACCACCTCCACAACAACAGGTCATGCCCCAGGTCTGTGACCATGTTGCTGGCATTGCATCTGCCTCTCCCGTGTCTGGTCCCCCCACCCACAGCTCCCCAGTTTGGCAGTTTTTCAACTGTGTTGGGGGGACAGCAGCTTTGTGGTATGTCTACTTTGTGGGGTGCAGTTGTGCCGTGGCCCCCGGGGACACATCTAAGGACCGGGAGCCAGCACACCCATATGTTGAACCACCACAAGGTGGAGTGGCAGGCTGCCACAGAACTGGCCAGGACTCCACCTGCTGACACTTCTGTGGCAGTGGCAGAAGGTGCTGCTGTTGTGCATTTGTCATAGCAGGAGAAGGGCCACAGCAACACTTGCCCTACTACCACCACCAGCACCATCCTCACCACCACATCTACCTGGTGTGCCACCACCAGTGGACCCCACAATGCCAGCAACTCAGGCAGACATAGAACGTTTGTGGGCCACAGTGAAAAAAAACAACAAGAGGGTGGGTGCTGTCCAGCAGCAGTTGGAGCAGATAGAGCAACACCAGTTACAGATTGTGTTGATGCTCCATCTGCTGCTGGACCATCAGGAGATTCCCCTTTAGCTTTTTTTGCAGCACATCTCCCCTCCCCACCGCTGTAGTGTTTTGTCTTTTGTTTAATAACAGACAGAGGGAAGGCCACAGTCATAGTTTAAAGGGAAGCAGTCAGTAACATCAACTTCTGCCCCCTGCAAAGGCTTACCCTCCAGTTAAGCCATTTAAGTATGTTGCTGCATTTTTCTCATGCTGCGACATACTTTATTTTAATAAAGAAAAGTCCATGACCCGGAAGTATGGCAGACGCTATGGGGGCTCCATTATATGTAAAGGTGCAGCAACACACCATGCACTTCAATACTTTTGTATTGAAGTGCATGGCAGGTCACCGCACCTTTACACATAATGGAGCCCCCATAGCGTCCCCATACTTCTGAGTGGCAAACTTTTCTTTATTAAAATAAAGTATGTTGCTGCATGAGAAAAATGCTGCAACATACTTAAAAGCTTATCCGGAGGGTAAGCCTTGCAGGGGGCAGGAGCTTCTGTTACTGACTGCTTCCCTTTAAATATATACATATACATACATACATAAATGCTCCTCTTTGCTCTGTTATTATAATCCAGTGCCTCAGTAATGTTTACTTTCTATTGTGGAGTGGTTGTGGAAAAGCAGGACTGAGCAGTGCAAGTATAATGTGCCAAACTGCATGTGTGCAGTTAGTGTTGTTTCCTGTGCGTGTGTGACATCAGACATTGTCCAGCTTCTTGCAAACACATATATGCTGACATGTTGCAGTGTTTATGGTACAAAGAATAGAGATAATAATATATAACATATATTCTATTGTCACCATCATCATCAGTGGACAAGCGATATGATATTTTTTCAGAGGTGTCTGGCCAGAGTGCACCTTAGTCACATACTGCACACAAGAATTTTAGGAGAGCATGTGTTTTCTGTGCTTTTATCTCTGTAAAGTCATGTGTGCACTGTGAGTGACTGAGGTGCACAGTGACCCGAGACCTCTGAAAAAATATATCGCTTACTGTGCCGGTGCTGATGGTACAAATAAAATATATGTCATATATTCTGTCTTATCTTTATTCTTTACATACTGCAACAAGTCCCACCATATATATGTTTGCACAAAGCTGGACAATGTCTGCACTCAGGAAAGAACACTGATGGCACACATGCAGTTTAGCACAGCATTCTTGCACTGCTCAGTCCTGTTTTTTGAGAAACATGTCACGAGTCCTGACACAAAGTAAACATTACTAAGGCTCCAGAAATACTTCCTTTTTGAAATATACATTAAAGCAGCAATGCAACAATCTGGTGAAAATTTTAACCTATTTTTTTATGCTATTTTACATTGCCACTTTACTTACCTCCTGACTTGTATGATACCAATCTTTCCAGTATTTGAGTCTGCTTTAGTACTTTTTTTCATGTCTGAAATAATAAAAGGAGCACTCTATTTAATACGGTGTGGACCAGGTCTTCATTAGTATTTTCCTCTGTTTTTGTCCATCAGTTGTTTATATATCACTTCTGTTGTGAGTAAAATTAACAATTAAGCAGCAGGCAGTGTTTTCTGACCTCACAGAACAATATTTGTTCAAAAACAGCTGCAAATACTATGAAAACCTGGTCCAAGCCATATTAAAAAGAGTGTTCCTTTTATTTTTTAAAACATGAGAAAAAGTACTAAAGCAGAAACAAATTGTGAAAAGAAGGGTATCATACAAGCCAGGAGATAAGTGGCTGGCAATCTAAAATAGCTTAAAAAAGTATAGGTCAAAGTTTTCACCACATTGTTGCCGTGCTGCTTTAATTTATAAATTAATTATGACATTATGTGCTCACAACACACAAAATGAAACTGTCCTGTGTCCAGAAAATTCCCAAGTGCTGACGAAGTGAAATGGGAGCGTTACACCACGTGCAAAGTCCCCAAGAATGTCTTGCACAGTCACTCATGTGCACAGTGGTCACACAGAGTACACAGCATTTTTCTGCATCCCCAAAATGCAACTCTCTTGTGTCCAGAAAATTCCCAAGTGCCGACAAAGTTAAATGGGAGAGGTATACCACATGCAAAGTCCCCCAGAATGTATTGCGCAGTCACTCATATGGGCAGTGGTCATACAGAATCCCCAGAATTTTTCTGCATCCCCAAAATGCAACTGTCTTGTGTCCAGAAAATTCCCAAGTGCTGATGAAGTGAAATGGGAGTGGTACACCACATGGAAAGTCCCCCAAAATTTATTGTGCAGTCACTGATGTGCGCAGTGGTCACACAGAGTCCACAAAATTTTTCTGCATCCCCAAAATGCAACTGTCTTGTGTCTAGAAAATTCCCAAGTGCTGATGAAGTGAAATGGGAGCAGTACACCACAAGCAAAGTCCCCCAGAATGTATTGTGCAGTCACTCATGCGTGCAGTGGTCACACAGAGTCCTCAGAATTTTTCTGCATCCCCAAAATACAACTCTCTTGTGTCCAGAAAATCCCCAAGTGCTGACAAAGTGAAATGGAAGTGGTATACCACATGCAAAGTCCCCCAGAATTTATTGCGCCGTCTCTCATGCGTGCAGTGGTCGTACAGAGTCCCCAGAATTTTTCTGCATCCCCAAAATGCAATTGTCTTGTATCCAGAAAATCAACATACTTTGATGATGATGATGTCATTATGCACAATGTCTTGCCAAACCGTGTGAAGGAGGGATAACATGACATGAATCCATTCAGTGTTCCATCAGAAATGATGAGCATGAGAGAACTGTTGCTTGTCCAAAGTGTGCTGCTATTCCTGCAAATGCGATGAGATCAACTGAGTTGATACATACACATATATATATTGATAGATATATATTTGCTAGGTGGGGGTTGACATATATATACACGTACTCATTGTATTGTTTTTAATCCCAGGTCACATACTGTTGGTGTGCACATTCTAGTGCTAGATGAGAAATGTTGGCACTGAAATTGGAAATGGAATACTCTCAAGTCAATGAAGGTAAGTATTTTTTTGGGGGGGTGAGCATATTTGCAAATAGGTCTCATTAATGGTTTATTATTTGGTTCCTTCTTCACAGATTTCTTCTGCATCCTTCTCCAGTCCGGTAATGATGGTCATGGTCATCATTGATTCAAACAACTCTGCTTGTTGTAAGTGTGCTGCAGCCCGGGGGGGGGGGACATGATGTTGAAGAAGTTCTTTGGATAAGGCAACTATGACATCACAAAGCATCTGGAAGTTTTCTAAAAAAAGAAATGAAGGACTTATTACAACTTGATTGCAGCAGTAAGACATTATATTTAAGCTGTGGCTGTTCCACCATGGGTATCTGGATTAACACAGATAGCAAGCTGTCCCACTGCAATCATCAGATCCAATTTAATTTAGTACCAGGCTATGTAACAAATATAATGTGTCAGTGTCCCTGCATCTCAAGTTACATTTTAAAACCACATCTTGTCAAGTAAAAGTGACATGACCTAAGTCCAACTTTGTCATGGCTGCACAGCTGAAAATTAGGAATACAGTGCATGATATGTTGCAGAAATATGTTTTTGTGACGTACATGTCACCTAGTTTATGAATCATCAGTCAGATTTTTTGCACTCTTATGGAAAAAAAAAAAGGAACAGATTAAATAAAATTTATATACCTGCCAGTATGGATTGGAAATGGATACCCCATAGGTTCCTGTAGACAGTACTGCTGCTGTACCATTGATACAGACCTTCAGAGAAGGACATTCCGTTGTTGTTAACCTTTAAAAAAACAAAATAAGTTGACCGTATGTGTTTGACCATTGCAATTCAGAAAAGCAACAGAAAACAAAACATACAGCTAAAAGAAGTTGAATAGCGTGAAAAACATTAATACACATACTCACGTTATAGTTTTAATAGTAAGAAGCCTTTTACCTGTGGTTTATGGATGTGGTCTTCTTTTCAACTCCCCCTGCCTTGGCATGGTCAATACATGTAATGGAAAACATTGTCACAATGGTGGTGGTGGGTGGTGGTAGTCATAGCTGAGGCACATGATGACATTCCCTCTCACATTTTCCTGCATCTGGTGGTGGTGGCAATGGCTAACAGCAGTCTTATAGTGGTAGCCCAGGGGGACACACGGTCACATTCCCTATGGTGGCAGTGGCGAACAGTGGTCTTATGGTGAAGGTAGTCCATGGGTCCAGCATTGTTGCTATTGCAAAGTTGTCACTACACTGAATGCTCAAGATGTGACGATTCTGATCAAATACTGTCAGCATGCATTTCAGCAGCACACTGAGAGCATAGTCTCCGGCAACATCAAGGTTATGCTGTACATTCACCAATGTCTGCCTCAGCACCCACAGCAGTGCAAAATTGATTGGCTAATGGAGGTAGACTCACCACTCACTGCCTGTGTGGCATGTTCAAAAGGCCTTTAAGATTGTTATTACAGAGTCCATGAGGTGCCACTGTTCAGTCATTATAGACATGGAGGCCCCGGAACTGTCACGGCTAGTGTGCAAGACAAGATATTCTGAGATGGCTTTGTATGGTTCATACAACTTCTCTGCCATGTATTAAGTTGAATTCCACTGGGTGACAACTTCCAGCTTCAAGGGGTGCTGCTGGAGGCTGTTTTGGATCTGAAACTGCTGAAGTTGGTCACGGCCTTTGCAGGGCGTGAAAAGTGAGAACATATGTGGAATGCAACTGTCAGCATTTCCTTTATATCAGGATGCTGCAGAAACCCTTGCACCACAAGTTTCAAACAGTGGTCCATGTATGAAATCCCAAAAAAGCCACCATTCATTATGCATTTCACCACATTTGACCCATTGTCACTTGCTATGAACCCAGCTGTCAGGAACAGGGGGTTCAGCCACTTGTCAATTTTAGTCAGTACCAGGTCCAACATGTTTTCACCAGTGTGAGAAGAGGTCACATTGTGCATAGCAATCGGTGCATGCTGTCAAATTCCTGGAAGATTGCTACCACGACACTCCACCTTACTACACTGATTATTCACATTACCAACAGCACAAACAACCCCCGGCACCTGCGCCCAGTGTGAAGTTATACACAAATATGAACTCTCCCCTGTTTTGCCACTTGTCCACGTATCCATACTTAAATGGATGAATGGAGAGGAGGAATGTTGACGGGCATGTCTTACTGAGTCAGACACGGTACGGTACAACTCGGGGACAGCATGGGTCAAAAAGTATGTCCTGGATGGCACTTTCCATTTTGGACAGGCATATGTAGCAAACTGCTGGAACCCAGAATTCTCCACAAAGGAGAAGAGCAAAAGATCAATTGCCAGCATTTCAGCTACAGCAGCATTAAGTTCATGTGACACTGTATTATTGGGTGGGTACTTCAGCTTATGCAGAAAAACACTGTTGTAACATGGGCTGACTTAAACGTTTTACACGGTGTGTGATGACAAATGGTTCTGCTCTGCGAATCGCAGGGGGTGGAGTGTGGATGTGTGATGAAAACGGTTGCACAGGTGATGACAAACCCAGAAATGCAGTTATTTTCCCAGATTTACCAACAGGGGTTGATGTACCACTTGCACTAGACATTCTGCATTGACCACCACCACCACCACTACCAAAACTGCTACTCTCACCACCACTGGACAAGATTTCTAAATCATTCTGCTCCTACACTTCATCATGCCTGTAGTAATCCTCCACTCTTATTCATCACTACTGCACACATTTAATTTTCTACTTTATGTTACAGTCATGGAAGGGGATAACATGCTCATTATGGTCGATGACGAGGGTGAACGCCCCACTGTGGTACAGGTATTAGCTGCCATCTTGTGCTGGGTCCACAGTGCCATGCGCTTGTTCTTAAGATGTGTATACTATTCTCCTGTGACCAGATGGCTCCCCTTTTTACCTCGGCTCATGCACCTGGCAAACCTGGCAGATTGCAACTGACTCATCATTTGCATCTTGCACAAAAAAATCCCAGACATGGGATTGTGATGCTCTAGTTTTAACATGTCCCTGATGCTGCTTATTGGATACAGTTTTTTTTAAGCTGTTAAGTGGGGGGTGTGTACATGATTTTTCAGGCAGGACACACTTGGACTGCAAGTGACCACCACGACTACCTATCATTATTACTGGGTCAAAATCATCAACTGAAACGTAAATCACAACTTTTTACGGGGGGGGGGGGGTAATGCAAACAGACACAGACACAGCCACCTTGAATTTATTTTTCTCCAGTTCTCAAAATGGGTCACTGACATCATCATCATATTCATCAACATTATCTACATCTTCTGCTTGGATACTGGCATGTGGACTGCACCCAGCCAGCCACTGACCGAGACCAGGATGCCCACCTGCAGCTCCTTGGAAGCTGCCTGCCCTTGAACGGGGCTGCTTCAGCTCCCCCACGGTCGGCTGACACCCAGCCAGCCACCGACCGAGACCAGGACGTCTGCCTGCAGCTCCTTGGAAGGTACAGGAAAGCACAGCCAATCAGAACACAGACGCTTCCAGCAAACCCGCTCTGATTGGCCAGGACTTTTCCCCTGCTTCTGCCACCTGGCACTTTTTACAAATAGATTTTAGATAGAACTAAGCACATTTCAAGTGCGTAATAGAAGTTTTTTTTTTTTTTTCCATTAGCAGGTTATAGAGACCAGCCACTAGAGGGATTCTTGATCTTTCTACACAAATCACTGTACTTAATCGAGGGCAATATGGCCTGCATTATCATTCTACTTCTAATCCTGGCAAAAAGTATGACTCATAAAGCACTGATCCATGCTAAGTCAGAAGTCATCCCAGCCTGGGAACCCACAATCATAGTTCCTGCTGCATCTTCATATTGCTTCCCTACTCTTAATCTGTCAGGTTTTCATTTTAATTTCATCCCTCTCTCTGGCCCTCCTCCTTAGCCAATGTCTTTCGTGCACTTCCCCTGCTAGCCTTGAACGGCCATGTCAGCATCTCCTACGCCCTGGCAAGTACCTCAATGACTGAACACCACACAGGAACCCATACGAAAAGAGCCCACTTCTACCTGATAAATGCCCTCAAGAAAATGTTTCTAATTCTCCTTTTCTGTTCAGGCAATGTCGAACTAAATCTAGGTCCCCCAACTCAAATCACTTCTCCGTCGGAGTACGCAGCTGCTCCTGGGATGAAAATGATGATGGTCAATATTCTAAGCCTGCTCAAAAAACTTTATCATCTTCAAGTTTGGGCAGCCCACACTGACCCAGATCTGATTATAATTACCGAGTCATGGCTAAAAAAGACCAACACTGATCTGCAAATTGCTATACCAGGCTTTAAGCTCTTTAGGGCTGATAGGGATTTGAGGGGGGTGCGGTGGTTGTATACGCCAAATCAAAATTTGATGTTAGCAGCATTTCCAGTAAAACTAAGCCCAAGGAAAACGAGATTGTTTCACTTAAACTTCACCTTCCATCCTCAGAGTGCATCACAATCATTGGTGGCTATAGACCCTCAATCAGAGCATAGAAATTCTTAACGTTTGAACTATAACTTTGGCTGCTAACACGGAAACAATAATCTTAGGGGACTTGGAGTATGGATTGGCTCACTACTAAATCCCACTCTCTGAAAGCCGTCTGTGATGAGCTGGGTCTTACACAGATAGTAACTGAACCCACAAGAATCAATGCTTCTAACTTTGCCAACAGTTCACTCTTAGATGTCATCTTAACTTCACATCCCCATAAAATCTCACATTCTGCAGTTTTCCATAATGACATGAGCGACCACAGTATCATTGTATGTACAAGATTCCAGTCTAAAACCCAGCAGCACCCTAAATTCAGAATCAAACACTAGTTCCATAAATTCAACTCAGTAAACTTCCTAACCGATCTAGCTACGATCAAGTGGCAAGACCTATATCTTGCCAAATCTGCTAATGCCACCGTCCCTGTCCTAAATGACAACCTCACCACCCTAATTAGCAAGCATGCTCCTCTTATTAAAATGAGGGTGTGGAAAATCTCACATCCGTGGTTCACCCAAGAGCTCAAATCTGCACTTACCAATAAAGACTAGCTATGGGCTAGGTTCAGGCACACAAAGAACCCGGCAGACTGGCAGGCATTTAGAACTGCCAGAAATGCCTGTGTTAAAAGTGTACATGCTACTAAAGCAAACTTCTACATCTCCACTCTGGAGCAGGCCAAAGAGAAATCCCAAAAAAATCTGGAAGACACTGAGATCCATTGAAGGCCATCCTGCTGCTTCCTCCCTTCCCACCAAGATTCTGGCCAAGGACAGGATGGTTGAAAATAAACTACGAATCCTCAAGAACTTAACCTTCACTTTGCCACTGCCGGGTTGGCATTTGACTCTCCCATACGCTTAGCGAGTGAATAGCAGCACCAGCCCAGATTCTACACATGCTACTCCACCTCATCTCCTTCCAGTTGTGCCTGTTTAGCTACAAAGAAGTCGAAGACATAATTCTTAGTCTTGACACCAAGAAAAGTGCAGGGACGATGGCCTTGAATCATTTTTCTTGTGGTAGGCTATGCCCAGCCTCACAGCCCCCATCCTTCACATCTTCAACCTTCTATTACCACAGCCACTGTTCCATCCTGCTGGAAATCTGCCCATGTTCTTCCTCTCTTCAAATCAGGAGATCCTTGTGACCTAAACAACTACCGTCCTATCTCTATCTTGCCCGTTCTCTCCAAAGTGCTGGAAAAACTTATATACAACCAACTAAAAAATCACCTTGAAGCATACTCACTCCTAAACCCGGCCCAATTTGGCTTCAGGTTGAAGCACAGTACCATCTCAGCCTTGGCTAAAGTCTCTAATGACTGGATCCATGCTATGGACACCAAGAAGGTTACTAGTGCAGTTGTTCTAGACCTCAGTAAGGCCTTTGACACTGTAGACCATCACCTCCTAATCATCTGTCTTACCTACATAGGTGTTACTCCACTTACCTTATAAGCAGTGTCAGTGGCTCAGTAGGTAGCACACTTGCCTCTGAGACCGGGAGATCAGAGGGCTGTGGGTTCAGTTCCCACATCTGGCACTTGGGTTAATATCCCAGTACTGACACTGTAGTGCAGCATGAGAGGGGTGCTGCACTTCTGAGGTGCCGTCTTTCGGATGAGACGTTAAACCGAGGTCCCATCTGCCTGGATTGGTGGTAGTTCAGGTGGATGTTAAAGATCCCATGGCACTTATCGAAAAGAGTAGGGGAATTTCCCCAGTGTCCTGGCCAGATTTCCCTCATTCACTAAAAATACCACCAACAGCTTAATCTGGTTCAGGGTCAGTTGGCATTCATCTGTATCCCCCTTCCCCGGGTTGTGCCTGAAAATAGGCAGGATTTGTCTAGTGCACTTACCTGGTCAACAAAAGCTAAATAAATACATACCTTACAGTGGTTTAACAGTTATCTCACGGGAAGGATACAAAAAGTCAAAGCTGATGGCCTACTATCTGCCCCCCTTCCAATTGCCAGAGGAGTCCATCAAGGCTCCATCCTAGGACCAATCCTTTTTTCCCTGTACATCAACAACCTTGACTCCCACATAAAGAACTCTAGCATACAATTCTTTGCGGACGATACGGTTTTGTACACATCAGGCTCCTCCTTAACTGAAGTCAGGGAAGCACTCCAAGCTGACTTTATCCAGTTAGAAAGCAACCTTATCAATGCCAAGCTTCTCTTAAATGCCAAAAAAACCAAGACAATGATTTTTTTGAGACTTGCCTTGTCTGGTGCCCTACCTACCCCGCCTAAAAACTTCATAGTTACCTCCCTAGGTGAACCCTTGGAAGTTGTACCTAAATTTAAATATCTAGGTATGTGGATAGACAACAAGCTTTCCTTCAACAACCACATCAAGGATCTACCAAAGAGGCTTAAAGCACGCTTGGGTTTCTTCTTTAGAAATAGGACCCTCTTTTCTCTTGCGACCCACAAATGACTTGTCCAAGCAACATTCCTTCCCTTGCTTGACTAAGGAGACATTATCTTTATCTCCTCCTCAACCTGAGCCTATCTAAACTGGATGTACTATATCACTGTGCTCTTCACTTCATTACTAACTCTGAGTACAGGACCCACCACTGTGATCTTTATGCAGCAGTTGGGTGGACCTTTCTTGCCACCAGACGCCTCCTGCATGCTGGCATTTGGACCCTCAAATTACTACTCCACAAACTGCCTGTCTATTTAATGTCTCTCATACACATCTCACATAGCTCCTACTCCCTAAGGAAATCCAACCTTATCCTACTAGATGTTCCCAGGACATGTACCACAGCTGGCCAAAGAGCTGTCTCATACACCCTCCCAAACATTTGGAACCAACTACAAGCCATGCGGAAGCTAACCAGCATCATATCAATTAACTCCTACAAAACACTAGCTATCTCTAAATTAAAAGACATATGTATGTGCTACTAGGCCCCCAATGCCAAGTCAACTTCCTAGGTACCAACTGGCCCTCTACTTCTTAAGCTGAAATGTGTTGCATAACTTATGGCAAGGTTAAAGCTGGAATGTACTGCATATACAGCATAAGGACTTCTATTGTGTATACCTCTTGTATTATATATTTTTTCTTTGTTGTTCTACATTTTATATCTCCTGTCTATGTAATTGCGAATTGCATGTGTATGTGCATCAGGACCTCCTTGTGAATGAGCTTGCTCAACGGAGTCTTTCCTGCAATAAACTTGAACTTGAAACTTGAACTGCATGTTGCAACCACAGCAACATCATTATCAGTTTCATTATCATCAGCACCACCATCACCTGAAATTTTTTCACCACACTGTGAATCACTGCATGGCAAATGCATGACCTGATCCGAGGTGGAAGAAATGTCACATTGTGTGCTATTGTTGACATGATAATCAGAATCCTCATGTTCAGTTACTGGGATGTTATTGGGGAGAATGACATCATCTACAATGTCACTGCTTCACACTTCACTATATTTTTGGACATGGTAAACTGGTCAGAAGTGGAACTTGAGGCAGCAATACTCATACCACCACCAGCAACTGCACTAACACCACCAGCTGGGACAACATCATCTCCTCCAACTATGAGTGAAGCTACTGATTGTGCTGTAAAAAACATTGAAGGAGAAATACCTTTCCTCACATCAGCAAAGCACTTCTGCGACTGTGTGCTACCACACCTACAGATAATCTTACCACTGGCAGCAGTGTCATGGCGAGAAACAGCTTTGCTTGCATGTCTCTTTGTGGGTATTTTGTGGGATCAACAAGAATATTCTAAAAAAAATTAGATTTTGGAATGTTCATTGTGGGTGAGGTCCGGGTGGGAGGGATGCTGGATGTGAAGCCAAAAAAAACAACTGTGGCTTCAACAAGCGATACAGATGCAAAGTCACAACAAGTTCAACAACGCCTTAACTTACCAGTGGTGCTTTCAAGTCACAAACAATCCAATCTGAAAAGAATATCTTTTGCCGCTTGGGGGACTGACTGCAGATTACAACAGTACAAAACCAAGAAAGGATACCACAATGGCAGTACAAAATCACGCAGGTGCAGTGGATAGCAGGTTCACATTGCTGCACCTGCAATTATACTGTGGCACAATAAAAGGTGTATTATTTGATGTCTCACACACACACACACACACACACACACACACACACACACACATACACACGTACACACATACATACACACATACACACACACACAATTTGTCTACAAGTAATGTCTAGCAAACTGAAAACTTCAGTAATATACAACGTATTTCAAACAACCTGAAATTATGCACTGTTGAACCAGGTCCACAACACACACAATCAGTAAAATAAATTTCAACAATTACTGAAATTATTACTGTGTGTACATTAACATAGTCAGTTATACAAGAAAAAATATAACCAAAAAACAAAGAACTCCACATTTCTCCAACTTAAGTCTATGTACACCACAGATACAATCCTCCCCCAAAGCACACATCCACTGTCTCTCAGTACACAGACTGAATGTTGTATATTAACATTCAAAATCCACACACAAACAATAAACTCTCAATGATATGAGCACAGGAGGGTTTCCTACATTCGACGAACTAAAGTGTCAACAAAAAAAAAATGACTCAAAAAGGCTTTTTTAACAACTTTTAGAAGGTTTGATTTGCAGAGAGCTCTCAGAGCAGACTGCCTCCAACAGCTTCCTATACACATGACCCTGAACTGAGGCTGTGCAGAACAATCTAGAGCCCATGTGACCTGAAATCCCATGAATCACTGCACAATTTGCATTTGGAGTTTAAAACAAGGCGAAGTACATTGTTTTCAATGTACTTTGCCTTAAAATCTGTGGAGTAGTGGTTTAGGGAGGCGGCATAATGCAAAGTCATTGTTTTCAATGGACTTCATGTTACCTATTATGACGTGAAGTACTCCGCTTTGTGCTGCGGAGCACTTCGTGACTCCTACTTCACTCTGTGAATCGCTACACAGAGCAAATTGAGGCCACTTTGCCCATCACTACTCATGATAGTTTGTTGCTTAGCCACAAATGACTAAGATTGCACTATTTCCCATTGAACTTTTATCTAGGGGTTTAACAATGTTCATCGCTATCTTTTCAAATGGAGTGGTAACAGTGGGAATGGTTTGTATGGGCACCTTCTTCTTCTTGCCAACTTGGACAGTTTTCTGGCATTCACAACAAGCCCTACAATAGTCGGCAACTTCGTCATGAATTGTGGGCCAGAAAAAGCACTGTAACAACCGGACCAGGGTGCAGTCACGGCCAGCATGACCTGCCATTGGTATGTCATGGGCTTTGGGATAGCAGTTGTTCCCTATAGGGTTCCGGAATCACTAACTGTTCTACAGTTTCCCCAGTATTTGGGTTAACACACACCCTGTGCAGTACATTATTCTGAATCACAAATTTGGGTGCATTAGTATCTGTTACCTTCCCCACCTGTTGAAACAAAGGGGTTAGTTAATCATCACTTTTCTGTGCAGTACTTATATCACAACCCTGTACAATATGCTCTAATGTGCAGTCTCCTTGATATTTGCATTTCATTGTCCATTGCAGCTTTATGAACACACGAACATATGAAATTGCCAACAGATACAGGCCTTATGGTCTATCTAGTCTGCTCGAATGTGCAGCACTTCAACCATTTAGACTGCAGCTGCCTCCTCAGCCCACTGTTTCTGCTCATGTTTCCTTCACACCCAACCCTGCCCCCTCACAGTCTGAACCCTTCCTTTGAACCTGTCTCAACCCCTTTTGATGCTCGCCACTGTCTGCAATGATACCAATTCATCTTGCAGTGCGTTCCACCCTGCAACCACCCTTTCAGTGAAATAGTGTCTCCTTATTTCCCTCCTGAATCTGCTTCTTTTCAACTTCAGACTGTGACCTCTGGTTTCCCTTCCATCTTTCAGTTTGAACATACTCCCAGTGCTTACTCTGTTCATACCCTTCAGGTACTTGAAGGTCTCAATTATATCCCTCCTCTCCCTTCTATCCTCTAGGGAATACATATTGAGCTCACTCAGTCTCTCATCATAGGATTTATCTCCCAATCCCAGGATCATTTTTGTTGCCCTGCACTGTACCCCCTTCAGTAGCTTGATGTCCCTTTTTAAGTAGATGTGCCAGTATTGCACGCAGTACTCCAAGTGCAGCCTCACCCTGGACCTGTACAAGGGCAGGAGGACTTCTCCTCACCTAGAAGTAATTCACCTTGTGATGGACTCTGACATCCTGTTGGCCTTTGCCGCTGCCTTCATGCATTGGGCTGAGTGGTTCATTTCCCCAGTTACCAGTATACCCAGATCCTTTTCCTCCATTGACATGGATAACTGCACCCCTCCAACCAGTAACTGTATCTGGGGTTCTTGGCTCCCAAGTGCATCACTTTGCACTTCTTGGAGCTGAATACAAGCTGCTATGTCTGAGACCATTCTTCCAGTTTTTCAAACCCTGCTGGAGTACTTTACTGTATTTCCATCCATCCACCTCTGCATAGATCTTTGTGTCATCCATGAAAAGAATGATCTTACTCCTTATCCCTACTGCAATGTTGGAAATGAAAATGTTAAAGAACACTGGTCCCAGCACTGAGCCCTGTGGGACCCCACTTGTTACTGCCCTGGGCTCTGATACCTCATCTCACTACTAATTTCTGCTGTCTATCCTATAACCAGTTCCTGACCCATCTAACCAGTTTCCTCCCTACCTCAGACTGATCAACTTGCTGGTCAGCCTACCATAAGGCATTGAATCAAAGGCCTTGCTGAAATCCAGGTAGAGGACATCCACTGCATGACCCCTATTCATTGACAGCATCACCCACTCAAAAATGTCAACCAGATTCGTCTGGCAGGATCTGCCCGAGACAAACCCGTGCTGTCTGCTGTCCTGGAGATCATTATCATCTAGAAATTTTACCAGCCTTTCCTTGAGGATAGTCTCCATTTGCTTTCCCACAATTGCAGTTAGGCTCACCGGTCTATAGTTCCCTTGTTCGTACTTGGGCCCACTCTTATGGAGGGGCACCACATGCACCACCTTCCAATCCCTGGGCATGCACCCTATTTACAAGAGGTGTAGAACAGGTCTGCAAATAGTCCCACCATGACTTCTGCCAATTCTCCCAGCACTCTATGGGGGAACTCTGGCTGGCCCAGGTGCCTTATCTTACCTCAGGGACTTAAGACCCTCCAACACCCTTTGCTCTGTGATCTCCTCAGCCGTAGTCCCCCCGCCCCCATTCCCACTCTGCCCTTTCCCTCAGATTTTGGCCCATCTCTCTCTCTCTCTCTCTCTCTCTCTCTGGGAATACCGAACAGAAGTACTCATTGAGTACTTCCGCCTGCTCTGCCCCCTTTTCTAACCAACCACTGCCTTTCTTGATCCTAACAATCTGATCCTTACTCTTCCTCTTCTCCCTTAAATATTTGAAGAAATCCTTATAACCTTCTCTGATTCCCTGTGCTAGCCTCAGTTCTCTGGATGCCTTGGCTGCCCCTACTGTTTTACTCACTTCCCTGGATTTCCTCAGATATTCCTCCCTGTCCTCTTCCCTGTTGGATCTTTTATAGATTCTAAATGCAGCCCTCTTTTCCCTCACCCTTTCCCCCTATCTTCCTATTCATCCAGATCAGCTTCTTGGTCCTGGATTTCATGCTCTGGCTCTTAGCACATGTGCTAGTGGCCTCAATCAGTACTAGCTTAATGGCTGCCCATTTTTGCTTGGCATCCATGTCCTGGCGGATGCTAACTATGTGCCTTTCCAGTATACTACCCATCCTGCCAAAGTCTGACCTTTTGAAGTGCAGGACTTTAGTCTTTGTAGTGGCTACCTCCTTACCTAGACTGATTGAGAACCACACTGTGCAGTGGTCACTTCCTGCCAGAGGTTCCTCCACCCCAATATCCCTAACTTGTTCCCCATCTTCCATCACCAGGTCTAGAATGTTTCCCTCCCTGGTTGTCTCTTTCACCCTCTATGTCAGGAAGGCCTACTAGAATGCTTCCAGGAGGATCTGCTCCCTGGCACATGAGGTAGCCGGGATGTTCCAATCCACCCCTGGTAGATTAAAGTCCCCAACCACCACCGTGCTCCCTTTGCCACTAAACCTCCTTATCTGCTCCTCCAACTCCGTATTGATCTCCTCCGTCTGGGTTGGAGGCCTATATACAACTCCCAACCTATCCTTACTATCTCTCGGGTTGTGTAGCTGCAGCCATATGGCCTGTGACCTGCCTTCCTCCCCCTCCTTTCTATTACACCTGATCTCGTTCCTAACATAAATGGCCACCCCTCCCCTTTTCCCTTTTTCTCTGTCCTTATGGTATAGCTTGAAACCTGGGATGACTAGGTCCCTCTCACGGCATTGGGTTGCCCATGTCTTGGTAATGGCAGCTATGTCCACCTTCGCATACACCATCAATGCCTGCAACTCTGCCATCTTGTTCTCCAGGCACCTGTCATTTAGTGATACCACCCTCCACCCTGATCTTACCTGCTCCATGCCTTTGCTCTCCCCTCCATCCTCTTTCCTGCTTAAGTTTGTCTTCTGCCTTGCTGTAGGGGGGAGATCCAAAGGATCCCCTCTCCTGGTGACTTAGAAACATAGAAGCTGATGGCAGATAAGGACCGCAAGGCCCATCCAGTCTGCCCATTTCTTTTTCTACCTTATAAATGTGCCATTGGCCTTTGCTATGTCAGTGGCCTATCTATTCATACTCATCTGTATTGCTCCCTTATGCCTATCCCATGCCTGTTTGAAGCCCTGCACTGTATCCATAGCCACCACTTCCTGAGGTAGGCCACCCATGCATCCACCACCCTTTCTGTGAAAAAGAATTTCCTCACATTCCCTTAATCGCCCTCCCTCTAATCTCATGCTGTGTCCTTTGTCCTGCTATTTTCTTGTATTTAAACATGTTAGACTCCTTCACCTTGTTAATGCCTTAAGGTGTTTGAATGTCTCAACCATATCACCTCCCTCCCTCCCTTTGCTCAAGGGTATACATACTGAGCTCTGTTAATCTGTCCTCATATGTCTTCTGATGCAGTCCCTGCACCATTTTTGGTGCCCTTGTCTGGACTGCCTCAATTTGGTTAATGTCCTTGTGAAGGTGTGGCCTCCAGTACTGCCGCCAGTACTCAGATGGGAGCCTAACCAGTGTCTTGTAAGAGGGATTATTACCTCTCTACAACTTAGTGATACTCCTACTACTACACCCTAACATCCCTCTAGCCTTACCTACTGCTTTAGAGGTCTGCTTGGATGATTTCAGGTCATCGGTGATGACGCTGCCCAAGTCTCTTTCTTCCTTTGTGACTGCCAGCAACTCCCCTCCCAGTCTATAGTTGGCTTCAGGGTTTCTCTTCCCTATGTGCATGATCTTGCAATTCTTTGCATTAAATCTCAGTTGCCACTGCTCTAACCATTTTGCTAGTTTATCCAGATCTCTTCTCATTCTGCTCACCCCATCTGGATCATCTGATCTGTTTCAGATCTTGGTGTCATCTGCAAACAGACAAGCCTTACCCTCTAGTCCAGCTGCAATGTCACTAATGAAGATATTGAAGAGGACTGGCCCCAGGATTGATCCCTGAGGTACCCCACTTGTGACTTGCATCTCTTCTGACTGTATACCATTTACCACCACTCTCTGTTTTCTGCCCGTCAACCAGTTTGCCACCCAGTTGACCAACTTCTGACCCACCCTGAGCCTACCCAGCTTATTTATCAATCTTCTATGTGGAACAGTGTCAAAATCTTTGCTGAAGTCAAGGTAGGCAACATCAACTGCTCCCCCCTTGGTCCACCACTCTGGGTACCCAGTCAAAGAAATCTATGAGATTAGTTTGACAGGACCTTCCTTTTGTAAACCCATGCTTTCTTGGATCCTGTGCCCCTATGGATTCTAGGTGTTGCACTATCCTTTCCTTAAGGAGTGCCTCCATAAATCTTGCCCACTACTGAGGTAAGACTGACTGGTCTGTAGTTCCCTGCTACCACTCTTGTGGAGCGGGATCACATATTCCCCTTCTCCAGTCTTCTGGGACCTCTCCTGTGCTCTGATACTCACTAAACAGTTCTGCTAATGGCTCTGCTAGTTCCACCCTTAGCTCCTTAAGTACCCTGAGATGTATGCCAACCGGTCCTATTGCCTTGTTCACCCTGAACTTAGCGAGCTCTTGCAGGACCCTTTCTTTTGTGAAGGGAGTAGTGCTAACCTTCCTCCCCCGTGTCCATGGTGCTGAGCTTTGGGCCCTGCCCTACCTTCTCTGCCATAAATACTGAGCAAAAGTATCTATTTAGGATAGATGCTTTTACGGGGTCCTCCTCCTCGCATGCCCCCTTTTCTCCTTTGAGCTTAGCAATACCCCTCTGGACTTTCTCCTTTCACTAATGTATCTATAGAACGTCTTATCACCTTCTTTTACTGTTCGTGCTAGTGTTTCCTCAGTTTTGGACTTTGTCTGCCTTACTGCCTTCCCTGCTTCCCTTAGGGCAGTTTAGTATGCCTCCTTATCTTCATCCCACTGTGTTCCCTTATATTTCCTGAAGGCCAGCCTCTTGGCTCTGACCTTTTCTGCTATTGTGTTTGAGAACCAAAGTGGTTTCCCTCCTTCTTTTGCACTTCCTTTTCTGTCTAACAAAATGGAATGTTACTTCAAGTATTGCATCCTTAATCCTTGTCCACTTTGCCTGTACCCCCTCACCTGTGTTTCTTTTTACCAGGGCTAGCTAAACTCTGTTGGCCATCTTATCAAAGTCAGCTCCTCTGAAGTCCCATATTTTTGCCTTGGAATGGGATTTGCCTTGGAATGGGATTGCCCCTCCTTTGCCCCCTTACCTAGTTTAAATTATACTTCTCTTTGATAAATTCCCCCATTCTCTGCTTCAATACCTGCAAGCTTTCTCTATCTCATTTCCTTTGTGGAAAGTCTTGTTTTTCCTGCGATTTCTAGGACCTCATCATGAAAAGGAAAAGGGTATTGTACCTCTTGTCCTCTTCTGGACTGTGCCCTGGTGATAACAGCAGACAACGTATTACCTCTTATTAGAGTCTCGAAGTCCTTGTAATCATGAACTCTCACCACAGGTACCGGCAGTCTTTGGATCAGACATATAGTCACTTGATGGTTATTCCCCTGTACAGTCAAATCAACAACATTTGTAGGGTAGGAGTGCATGTCTCCATGTACATGGGTTACCTCAGTCTCTGTATCACCTGTTTGTACATTTTCAATTAAATAGGCTCGTACCAGAGTTTGTCAGCTTCCTGAGTCTATAAGTCCCAACACCTGGTGAGTGCCAATGCGGACATCCAATACATACTGCCCATAATTTGCAAGTGCCAAATGTGTATGATCCTATATTTTTTTTAGGGCAATTCCTTGCAATATGTCCCTTCCCTAGGCAATTGTGACAAATGATCTCTGCTGAATAAGCCCATCCCCCTTGCCCGGTTTCTCTTCTTGCTTGTTTGATGAAGGAAAAAAGGTTACAGGTCTTACCGGGTTGGGGTTAGGCTGAGTCCCTTTAAAATTTCTGTTCCAAGTCTGATGTGCCACCAGGTAATCCTCAGCCAGAGTGACAGTCTTCTCTGTTGTCTGCGGTCGGTATTTGTGGACCCAAATTTGGACATCATGGGGCAGAATATGGGTAAATTGCTCAGTCACAATCATTTCCATCAGTTGTTCCATAGTCTTTTGTTCCAGTTGTAGCCATCTGTTGCACAATTCTCATAAGTGTACGTAAGTCTCTTTGGGGGTATCAGAAGGCTGCATCCTCAGAGATCAAAATCTCTGGTGGTTTGTTTCAATATCGATGTTATACCTTTGTAAAATTTCTTGTTTCACAAGGTCATAATTTTCTACATTCTTGCTGTCCACGTGGCTGTAGGCAAGGAGTGCACACCCACTTAGGTAGGGAGTCAATCTTACAACCCACTACTCTTTTTGGCAAGAGCAGGCCCTGGCAATTCACTCAAAGATTGTTAAGAATGCCTCCACATCATCTGCTTCAAACATTTTAGTAAGTTTTAAGTCTTTAGGTTGTTCTGGCTTTACTATGGGTTGTTGGTTGGCTCCCAAGAGCTGTAGGGCCTGCATGGTGTCTGCCCATCGCTGATCTTGGCACTGCCTGTCCAGCTCCCTCTGTCTGTCAACCTCCACCTGTTTGACGCATTACCACCTCAGAAGTTCATGAATGTCCTGCGGAGGTTCATCAGCTACTTCTTTTCCAGTCTCATGCATGTTGGCTTCCAAAACATCAGTCTTGGTCTTTGGCCTGGCTCCTGGACCCAAGCCTGGATTGAGCTGCTCTTCATACTGTTCCATCAAGGTCCTTGTCAGCACCCCCGGTGCTTGAACTCTGGCAAATCATTCGGTTGCTGCATGAGCCTATCTGGTCACCAAGGGCGGGCAACCACGAGAGATGTCCCACTGCCAGGTCCAGATGTCCCAGTTTATCCCACCACTGCCACCATGCAGTATGTCAGAGGGTGTGGGAGAAAATATAGGCATTCACAGAAAAATTCAGGTGCATCACGTGGGTAGCGTGGTTTTATTTACAAGAAAAAAAATAAACTGAAGAAAAATAATAAACAGCAACATTACTCTTGATAGCAGTCAAGGTTTGGATCACCACTATGTCTGATGAAAAGCAAGAAATCCTTAAGCTTATTCTAAGCTTCAAGATATGAAGTTGAACATGTCTTGCTTTATCAGTCAGATCCCTTCTGGCTTCCAATCTGCTAGGTAAGGCCAAATGAAGGGGTTTTATACCTCCCTTTGATCAGGTGATCTGCTCCTTTTTATAAAAAATATATTTTTAAATAAGTTATACATTGATGGTTTGACCAAATAAACAAAAATCAAATAACTTTTTATGGCAAGGTAACATTATTCACATGAACTATAGGTTAACTATAAAACAATGTTTTTAAATCAAGATGAATATACAATCATGATTTTTTTTCCAATTGTTTAACCAGGTGAGACACACTAAGCTAAAAGCTTGTTTACAGGTGCAACCTGGCAGCACAGGGAAGTTAAGTGACTTGCTCAGGGACACACAGTATGTAAGTGGGGGCTGTGGGATTCAAACCCAGGCCTCCAGATTTGCATGAAATAATGAGCTGTAGCTTCTTCCATGTTGTGATGTCATGCATGACCTGGTTTGTATAAAAGCCCTGCTGGAAGGGCCAGCAGACTCCTATAAAGAGCTGTCGGGGAACTGACCTGCCCAGGTAAGACAATGAATTTACTTAAGCTGACTAAACAGTTTAGCAAATGTAGAGAAAAGAAAACTAAAATTTAACAGAGCTGCACTCACAAACGTTTATATAACCCTTCTCTATTTTTCAGGCAAATTTTGCCCTGCTGTTGGCTGCTTGTCACTGCCAGCTTGAATAGCCACCTTATTCCACAGTCTCCCTCCATGTTGCACACTGCTATTAGCTCTGAGTCACTCAATGAATGAATGACCAGCGACCAGATGCAAACCAAATAAAGCTTCAAAACAACTCAAAAAGTGCAGTGCCCAGAGAAGCACTGATCTGCCCCAAGCACAAAACTTTCGAAACCACCATTCAAGCCATCCAAACTCACCTCTCAAGTACTTTCAACAACACTGCATTTCTCCCTGAGCTCCAATACCCAATGTGTCCCAGTTCAATTTCTCTGCCTCAGTTCACCCTTTTTTTCTCTTCTCCAAGTTGCTGCTATTGTCAGCAGCAAACTGCCTGGCTACCTAGCAAAGCCCACCAGCCTCATCTTCTTCTCCAGTTTCCCATTGGTCATCATGTCATTTTCCTACTCTGCTGTTGGTTGTCCAGCACACCAAACAGGAGTTGCAAAGGTAGGTTGAAGGAAAAGAAAGTGTGTGAGGGAGAGAGAAAATAAAGAAAGTGAGCGATCTCAGGCTGGCCAATTGGTGATATCATTCTGGGTGACGTAATTCTCTGGAAGCATGTACCTGAAAAAAAGAAAATGGTACATTGTCTGCAGTGTCCCCTTCCCAACCCACACCCACACCCACCCTCTGCACACCCCATCTCCCCACACCCTCTTCACCCCATACTTATCTCCAGAGGTCTGGTGCTGCAATCTTTGGTGGAGTGGGAACACATCTGGAATCTTCAAAGCTGACTGCGAGCTGAGGAAATGCCTTTAAGCTGTATAATGGCATAAATGGGGGGTTAACTTTTTTTTTTTTTTTTTTACTAATTATTTTACCAGGTGAGACACACTAAGCTGAAAGCTTGTTTGCAGATGCAACCTGGGAGCACGAGGAAGTTAAGTGACTTGCTCAGGGTCACACAGTATGCACCTAGGGGGCTGTGGGATTCAAACCCAGGTCTCCAGATTTGCAGCTCAGAGCCTTAACCCACTGCACCATACTGCCTCCAACTTAGGTGGCTATCTCAGCTATTTTGTTGAATTTTGGCTCCAAATTTTCAACATAGGGTTCTTGGGACCCCACCTTATAAACACATGCACTATCATCTCGCTATTCAGTAAGGAAAGGTAATTTTGTGGTCACTGTGTGTAATCACCTTTTGGGATCAATTTCAAAATGACAGTACCACTGTTCATGAGGTGGCATCCCAAAAAGCCAATGTTGCAAATTTAGTGAACAAATTCAAAAAAATGACTGTGTTATGATCATGCATCACACAGTTTCCACACACATTCTCGTAACTTTAACAATTTTTAATGTTTTCACTCCAGATTTTCGACATTGCCATTTTTCACACCTCCTTATGAACAGTACAGCTGTCAATTGTTCCACATCTTGCCCAAAATGTGTTTTTGCACATGTGGCATACAATGGTGCAGTCGCTATGAGAAATCAACGTTTGGGACAGATTAACAAAATCACAATGACACTGTTCATGATCCGATGTCCCAAAATGCCTATGTTGAAAATTTGGTTAAAAAAAAATCCCCAAAATAATTGCATTACAGACATGCATTGGGCAGTTTCTATGCACGTCATGACTTCATCAATTTTTCATATTTTCACTATAGATTTTCAACACTGCCATTTTTTTACACCTCCTCATGAACAGTACAGCTGTCATTTTTCACATCCTGTCTAAAATGTGTTTTGGCACCCATGGTGCCAGATGGAGCAGTCGCTGTGCAAAGTCATCTTTCGGCTAACAAACTGATAGTGCTGCTATTCATGAGGTGGGGTCACAAAAAATCTATGTTGAAATTTTGGAGTGAAAATATCAACAAATGCATTAAGGTTTCCAACCATAACACCCCACCCTGTAGAGACTGACAGGCATCAGGGGTGTGACTTGGGATTGTTGGCTGCAATGCTGATGCCATTCAACCCCCACCCCCCACCCTGCAGCCAGTGATAGACATTGAGGTGTGCCTTGGATTCTTAGGCCCCAAAGTTCACCCCATTCTCCTATACTGCACCCATCTCAATGTATTTCCTTATGGAATGAGGTGAGGGTAAGGTCCGAAGACCCCAAGGCACAACGCAACAGTTGTCAGTGTCTGCAGGGTAGGGTGAGGTTAAAATGGCATGAGTGTTACGGCCAGTGACCCAAAGGCACACCCCAATGCCTGTCAGTCTCTGCAGGGTGGAGGTGTGGTTGGCATCAGTTCAATACTTCACTGCCATTCCTATTATGCATTTCTCTAACTCCTGCACTACCAGTGCCAATGCCAGCAAGACAACATTCAGCATTGACTAATACTTGTTTTGTCTGAGACCATGCAGCTCTCTCAGAGCAACTTCTAGTTAAACTCATAGGCTAGTTTACATTGAGGAGAACACAGAACATGAAGAAAAAGGTCAGCAGCATTTTATCTTTTTTGCAGGCTTTGGTTTTTAACAATTTCTCTGAGCACTTTGAAAAAGAACTAAAGTTAGGAGCGAGAAACCGTGAGAGAATGGAAGTGATTTATTTAAAAAAAAAAATAAAGCAGCCCAAAACTCTGCCTAGTTAAAGGGTTGCTATAAAACAAAATAAAATATCATTTCAGGACACCCAGAGTAGCAGCCGCACAGGATATCTTCTGATTCAGGACATACGCTGTTTTGCAGCTTTTTATTTTAAGTGTACTCATGTACTCTAATAATCTTTTTAAAATGCACTTGGCAGTTTAATACTCTGACTAGTTTTACTTTCTGTTATTGTCTAGAATTTCATTATGAATGCACCTTCTGAGCACTGGAGCACTATATATCCCCGGGAGGACTGGAAAATGAGAGGGAAAAAATAAAAATAAAGTGGGTAATAGATACAGTAGAGAAATTGCCAGCCTGGAAGGAATAAGGTGAAATAATTAAGACACAGCAGATTAGTGTGGGCACAAGGACATGGTGCTCCAATACTCAAAAAAGTCCAGTACTTGCAAACAAAAAGAGTAGAGCGCTCACACCTCGAACAAATCTTGCAAAGCAAAACACTTTATTAAAGTTACATTGGCATAATAAAGAGCAACCTGATGCATTTTGGATGACTGCTCAACCTTTATCAAATAATTAGGATAGGAAAAGGATAGATAGTTAGAGGTGCTGTTGCAACGGACTTAAAGCACAAAAGGAAGCCTCCTAGGGTCGCTAGGGACAAACCCTGCCACCCCAGAGGGAAGTGAAGTGTTCAAATAGTCACTATATGGTGTTATTTCAGTGTTACAGTAGCAGTGTACACTTCCTGCACACTTCATTTCATAATGCAGTCCATCAGTGTTTAATTAGTGCATCTTCAGGTCTCTTTTGGTGTACATGCAATGCTGATACAGTGTGTGCGAATTATGTTAATTAGCACTGTAATCACACTGCAAAAGTACTGCAATTAGCAGTGTTTAGTCATCAACACTGCCTGAAGCAGTGTTGGTGCAGCAGTACTGGCTGAAGCAGTGTTCTGTCAGCTACACTGCCTTAAGCAGTTTGGCACTGCTTTTTCAGTGTGTGCGAATTATGCTAATTAGCACTGTAATCACACTGCAAAAGTACTGCAATTAGCAGTGTTTTGTCATCAACACTGCCTGAAGCAGTGTTGGTGTAGCAATACTGGAGGAAGCAGAGTTGTGTCAGCAACACTGCCTGAAGCAGTGTTGCATTGCTTTTTCAGTGTGTGCGAATTATGTTAATTAGCACTGCATCAACACCTGTGGTGCACTTCAGTGTGCAGTGTAATTTTAGTAGCACTCCTGTCAGCAGTGTTGTAGTTCTGTTTCAGTGTATTAGGCTGCATTAAAGATGGTGTCGCATAAAATTCAACAAAAACAAAACAGTATTCATCTGCAAGTATCTGCAACCTCAGTAGAGGAAACTTTGCTTAAGGGTCCCTGAGTGAGAAAGTCGTCTGTGAATTCCAAAGAAGATGGAGATCTTGGGGGCTATGTCTATGGGAGGTACTAAAGTCTGTTACCCCATGTTTGCCTCAAAGTCACAAGGAAGGGGGTGGACATTTAGTTAAAGGAATACCAACAATAGTTCTGGTTTGCAGAAAATGGTATGGGAGCCTCACTGATATGCAGGTCCTCACCAGTATTTCCAGGTTTATCTTCAAAAGGAGAAGAGAGCCTCTTCAGACTGGGAGCACATGCACGGTGTGGAAAATTATTTTTGGTATCAAGGGGCTGTTCGAGTGAAGTGTGTGTATATATATCTATAATGGGATTATCAATCGCATTGGACAAACACCATTAGGTGACTATGCGCATGTCGGAGTGCAGCCACACACCTGCACTTTTACTCCCCTCCAAAACAATTTTGCAATTTTATAAGATAGATAACCCACTGTGTGGTGTGCGGAAAGGGAAGTGATATACACACGGCTTGGGTGGTTGATGCACTCGGCCTGCAGCCTCATGTGTAACAACACACACCAGGGTGTGCGTATATCAGAACGTGACCACACACCCTACAGTGGGTTATCTATTGCACATACACACACACACATATGAGACAGTACTTGTTGCAAAACAAAAACACTACATTAATGCAGGCATTAGAATGCAAAGCACACAAAGCAAGAAAACGAAAAACAGGGTCTGAGCCTCACGAGTCTTGGCAAATTGGTTGTGTGGTGTTCCCTGGTGTTCCCAACCTTGATGCCCATCCCATACTCCCCAGCCCATAGCCTCCTTTCTAAAGCAGAAGGTACAGCTCCAACCCAGTGCCTCCCATAGCAGCCATTCGTACCTGTAAAACAAGAACAGCAATGGGCTCACAAAGGATCTGCAGCTCGTTATGAACTATTATATGACAAACAATGTAGGGTAAACAAAAAAACAATACTTATCTGATACATATGGTCAGTGTCCTCCTACTGCCAGACAATGTCCTTTCAGACCTGTAGATATAAAAGGGAAAATGGGTCAGTATGAAAAATTAAAATACTGATCATCTGGGTCAGTTGGGAAGGCTCTGTAGAGGTTAAAATAAAAAAGTGGGTTGGGGAGGAAGACACCAGACCTGTACCACACCATCAACCTGGCTTTTAGAATGGACTCGGTCACTCAGGGGATGTCATGGTTGGGGGAGGGAGGGAGGAAGACTCCTTGCCCATGCCCCTAGAACTGATCTTTTTTGGGGGTAGGTCATCATGTTGCTCCACACATCAACCAACACAGAGTAGGATAAAGACACCAAGGGACAGATATTTTAGGCATAATGAAAGCTTCCCTGGTGGTGTAGTGGATTCCCCCCCTCCCTTTTCCCAATCTGCCTGTAGAATACATAGGAACACAGGTATGTGACAGCAGCAAGGGACCGCAAGCCCACCTAGTCTGCCCAGTTTGCCTAGATATCCACTAGGCCTTTTCTGTAGTCCCCCCGTGCTAGTTGCCCTCTGTGCTTATCCCATGCCCTCATGAACCCTCCCACCATTTCCCTCAGCAGCCCATTCCAGTTGTCCGCCACCCTCTCAGTGAAGAAGTACTTCCTAATCCTTCCTCTAAGTCCCCCCCCAACTGATTTGGAATTTCCAACTACCATACATTGCAGTATAGCACACCGCAGCAGGCCAACTGTGACCATCTTTAGGCAGATATACGCAGACACAACCAGTCCCAGAACTCCCTGCAGCTGGCAACAGGCAATAGAAGTTCCAATAGCCTGCAGTGCACATTTCAGCCTACACAATCTCTTATCAGATGTTTTCCACTTCTGCTCTTCTTCAGGGGATAAGTCAGTCCATGACAGAACTTAGCCCAGAGAGTTCAGTGGGGCCAGTAAACCAAAGATGAGAGCCTATATAAACTCTTAACATGCACAACAGGACACTCTCCCACCGCAAAGGACTCCAGGATCTGCTGCAAATGAAGCTGTCAGTGCAGAATCCAGCAAAACCAGTTCATCATAATCCACTACACTACAGCACACAGCAGGCAAACCAAAATGGTTCCACATGCAAAGTGCACATTGGCACCAGACCCACACTTATGTGGGACCCTTGACACAAGCCAGCCAGTGGGTATTGTGGTAAGGAGGGACAAAACCTTTTACATGTAGGTACATCAGGGAGAAAAGGAAGGCAAGGGGAGATACTGAGTGTCTGAAAAGGGTGGATGGAGGGAGGGTAAAAGATGACCGCCAAAAAGCAGAAATACTGAACAAATACTTCTATTTAGTTTTTACAAAGAAGGGGACAGAAAATGGGCCAGCATTAATAAGGATGGAGAGATCACAGAAAAGGACACAGCTCCCTTTGCAAAAGAAAGGATCCTCATGGAACTGGCAGCAATAAGGCTATGGGCCAGATAGGTGCACCCCTGGACCCTGAGGGAGGTAAGGGAGGTGTTAGTAGGGCCTCCAACTACCCTGTTCACCCTGTCTTTGTAAACTGCTGACATGCCCAGGGATTGGAGGAGGGGCTGATGTGGTCCCGCTATACAAAAGTGCTAACAGGAGGAAGAAGGAACTACATACTGGTCAGCCTGACCACAACAGTGGGAAAAGTAATGGAAATACTGCTGAAGGAACGAACAGTGGAACACCTGGTTGTCAATGGTCTACAGGGGAAGTGGGGGAAGGGAACATTGTTTAACCAGGAGTAACACACTAAGCTGAAGCTTGTTTCCAGATGCAACCTGAAGCACAAGGAAGTTAAGTAACCTGCTCAGGATCACACAGTATGCATTTAGATGGCTGCTGGATTCAAACCCAGGTCACCATATCTGTAGCTTGGAGCCTTTCCCCAATGTGCTATACTGCCTCCAGGACCCAAGGCAGTTTGGTTTTATGGGAGAGAGGTTTGCCCAACAAACTTAACTGAGTTTTTTGACTGGGTAACAAGGAAGGTGGATGGAGGAGGATGTGGCCTACCCAGATTTCAGCAATGCCTTTGACACTTTGCTACATAGAAGGCTGGTAAATGAGCTGAAAGGTTTAGGGGTGGAACAGAAAATAACAAGGTGGGTGGAGAACTGGTTCAAAGACTGAAACCAGAGGGTGGTGGTAAGGCAAACGGGGTGCATTACAGGGTGGCAGTGGTGTGCCCCAGGGGTTGGTGCTGGGACCCATCCTTTTTTAATATCTATAGCAATGATTAGCCCATTTCCAATCAGGGGAGGAGAGCTGTTCTTTCCAGACATGGGCTTGTCTCTGGAAGAGGTCTGGGCAGGCATTCTGGGGCTGCATCAGCAGTGGGAGAGGATGGGATCACATTGGTGATCGACAAGGAAGCTCTTGTTGGCGGGGACAGGCCATGCATACCGGGGCCACATTGGCCACAACTTTGCAAGCCGGCGACTCAGGAAGGAGCGGCCAATCAGTGAATAGGGCGCGAACCTTTGACTGTGTGACTGGGCCAAAAAAGGCAAATAGTCCAGTTGCAATCAGAGGAGGAGAGCTGTTCTTTGTTCCACACCATCCACCCTTGCCCTGACCTCTATTAAATGGTCGGTGAGGGTGGAGCCTTGGAGGAGGACAAGTCTAGATTGGGCAAACTGGAACACTAGGGAGCTGGATTGTTATTGATTGGAGGAAAAGGGTCCTGTACACTGTGCTGCTTGGGCAACACTGACTACTACCAGGAAGGGGCATAATGAAGCAGACTGTATCAATGACTGTGTATGCCAACTACATCTGAGGGAGTAGGCAAACTGTGTGTGAATCGATTACTGCTAAGGCCTCTGATCTGGCTAGTGTTGTGGTGGGCTAATTTTGTTTGTGAACTGTCTACTGCTAGGGCTAGAAAACTGGCTACTGTCAAGAAAGAGGGAAAATTGCTGTAATCGGAGGGGGCAAACTGCTTGGGTTTTAGTGCAACACTGACTGAATTATTTCTGTTAGAGGGCACATTGCTCACCTAAAATGAGAGTAGACTTGGGGTGGCTAAGCGGGCACCTTGATAGAGTGATTGGGTGTACAGGGTGCGGGGCGGCAATAATATTAAATTGGGCAAGGAGGTTCGGAGGGTGCCCAGTGTGTTTTCAGTTGGGCAGGTCTTAGGGAGGAAGTAGAGGGGATCAGAAGGCAGCTGGAAGGCAGGAGGGGTGGGGAGGACAGGTGTGGAAAGGACCTCATGACAGTAGAAGAGGCCAATATGGCATAACCCAGAGAACAGGTGGACAAGGATCATATGGTTACTCAGGAGGGGTAGGGCACGAAACAAGCAATGTATGGAAATCACTTCGTAGAGGTGGCTGACCAGAAGGAGGGGACAGAGAGAGCAAGTCAGAGGCAAGCATCACACTTACTAATCTATTCGCCCTGCTATATCCGAGATGAGGTGGAGAGGCTGAGGGAGGAGGAGCAGGCAGACAGAGAGGTTTGGTCAGTAAGCTGGGAGAGATGGGGCAGGAGAGCACCAGATTCACAGAAGGGAGGAGGAGAGACATTAGCCTTAGTGGGAGGAAGGTGGGGAGGATGGGGAGGTGCAGAGTGAAGCCAGGGTGGGAGGAGGGAGGAGTAGGTTGGGGCAAGCATCCAGGTTAGGAAGTCAACCAAGGATAAGGAATACTCTGGATAGGCCAGCTTGGGGTGGGAGAAATCAGATGAGGTGGAGAGGAGGGGAAGATGGGGGTAGGGAGAAACACAGCAGATGGGGTGAAGGATGCAGAACTTGGGGAGGCAAGGAGGGAAGCAGTAGAAGGGAGCCTGGGTGGGGGATCTGAGGATACCAGCCCAGAAAGGGAGTCCAGGGAGATCTGGGTGGGGGGCAATGTGTGCCACCCAGGAGGTTGGAGGGGCAAGGAGCAAGCTGGGAACTACAGGTAGAAGAATGAGCATGGTAGGGCAAGCACAGGCTTGTGATCCTCAGGCTGAGGGGGGCAAGAGAAGTAAGCTGGGGGTTGATGACAGAAGGAAGAGCCTGGATGGAATCTAACGGGCCAGTAAAGTGGGGGAGGTGATCCTGCTGGGTGACTCCATGACCTGGGGTATCCAGTGGGAGGGAGTGGGGGAGGGATAAAGCAGCCCAGTCAAGGCTAAATGTATCCCAGGCCTATCCGTACACAAGGCCAAATTCCAGCTATACTCAATAGCATTGGAATGTGGGGAATCCCCGGACTTCCTAAAACATCTGGGAACAAATGACTTAGAGGGGAACAGTGAACTAGAAATCCAGGCAAGATTCCGGGAACTGGCCAGGGTTTACCACTCTATAGAAGTGCAGTCTCCTTCTTTGAGATTCTGCCAGTACCTAGGGCATCCAAGGAGACCAAACATAAGCTTAGAGGTGTGAACCAGTGGCTCAGGGACTGGCGCAGGGCAGAAGGGTATGGGCTGGAGGGGACTGGGGGACACATGGGAGGACAAGGGGTTATATGCCAGGGATAGGCTACACATCAACTTGGGGGGAGGGAGATCTTGAAACTAAATCTTGCTGGATTCATAGACGAGAGGTGGAGTTTAAACTTGTAAAGGGGGGGTTAAGTAAAAGATTGGCTCCAGGAGGGCTGCTTGAGGGTCCAGGTCCAGGGCATGAAAAGAAGGCAGGTACTTGCAATCTAAATCCAACCAGAGCTGTGCAAGAAAGGGCATCTAGGGACTGCTCACGGCCGAGATGACTGGAGAAGGGAGAGGGGTCAGGGTGGAGGACGGCCCTAATCAAAACTAGGAGCATGGGCAACAAAATGCCCAAGCTCCAGGTGATGCTGGTTGAGGGATCAGTGGATGTGGCAGCAATTATTGAGACATGGACCACTCAGAAAAATGATTGGGACCTAAATGTAGTGGGTTACAAATTATTCAGGAAGGATAGAGGAGAGGGAAGAGGAGGGGGTGTAGCGCTGTTAGTCAAAAATGACACAGTGGTTAGTGGAGTGGAGGAGGCTGTGGGGGGGTGGAGGAGATCTGGGTAACCCTACAAATGAGGGGAGGTAAAAGATTGAAAATAGGGGTGGTGTACAGAACCCCAATGATGGAAGAGGCCCTGGAGGACAAACTAGTTGAGAACATCAAGGGGCACTGTGACCGTGGAAAGGGTATGGTGGTGATCATGGGTGACCTTAATATGCTGGGGACAGACTGGGACACTGGCATCCTCTGTGGCCAGGGAACAGAGACTGATGGATGTGTTCCAGGATGCCTTCCTGGTCCAGCAGGTGGGGGAACCTACTAGGGAGGAGCGGATACTGGATGTTGTCCTAGCAGACAGTGACCAGATAAAGGGCCTGGAGGTGTGCAGCCTGCTGGCAGGTGGTGATCACACTACAGTCTGGTTTCTGCTGTATCTGGGGGAGGATAACCATTCTAATACAGTAGTAGTGGACTTCAGGGGCGGACTTCGTGGGCATGGGCAGGATTCTACAGGGGAGCTTGGACAAGATTAGGCCGGACATGGATGCTGGCAGCTTGCAGGAGGCCATTAAGAAGTGCAGGGAGACTACTAACTCCTGTACAAAGGTAAGCTGAAGCATGGTAGAGCCAACAAGCTGAGTTGGTGGACCAGGGAGGTGCAGGAGGCAGTGAGGGATAAAAAGGCTGCCTATGCATGTTTTAAGCGCCTAGGGGGGATAGAGAGAGGGGTATGAGTTGATGGCTAGAAGGGTCACCACAGTGGTGAGGGGAGCCAAGGTGAGGAAGGAGCAAAACCTGGCTAGGGATATCCGAAGGGGAGAAAAGGGATTCTATAGATACACAAGGGAGAAGAGAAAAGGGAGGGCACAGATCAGCATGATTAGGACTGAGGAGGGATGGACTCAGAAGGCAGGGGAATCAGGCAGAGGTGCTAAATGAGTACTTTGCCTTGATATTTACAGAGGGAGGCAGGGGATCCCTCCAGCTCAATGGGAGGGAAGGGGTGCCAGCAGAATCGAGAGGTCAGATGGAGTCGAGAGGACTGAAAGAAGTTGGGGTACAGGCTGGGCCAAGTCTAGAAGGGGATGGGTGGTTAAATGAGGGGGTGGGCTGGTAGGGAGGCAGAAATCACAGTGGAAAGGGTGAAGGAGGCCCTTCGGACACTAAAAACTGATAAGGCACCGGGGCCAGATCGGCTGCATCCAAGGGTTATGAAGGAATTGACCGATGAGCTAGCAATGCCACTGGCAGCCCTCTAACACCTCTCTGCTGACAGGATGGGTGCTTCAAGACTGGAGGGTGGCTCATGTGGTGTCTATCCACAAATGGGGGGGTCTAGAGAGGAGATGGGGAATTGTAGGCCTATCAGCCTAATGTCTGTGGTGGGCAAAGTAATGGAGGGCATTATCAAGGATAGGCTCAGGAGGCAGCTGGAGTTGTTGGGACAACTGGATGACAAACAGTATGGTTCCATCCCGGGGAGATCGTGTTAGACCAGCCCCATAGATTTTTATGACTGGGACCCTGGACCGGCATAGACCGGAGGACGTCCTATACCTGGATTTCAGTAAGGCATTTGATTCGGTACCCCAAAATGGGCTGCTAATAAAGCTGGGGGTGGGAGGACAGTTGCTCAGATGGGTAGAAAATTGGCTAACAGGGTGAATACAGAGGGTAGTGGTAGGTAGTCTCCTCTCCCAAGAAGGTCACCAGTGGGGTCCCCCAAGGTTCGGTACTGGGGCCACTCCTGTTCAATGCCTATGTCTTGGATATGGGGAGGGTGGTTAAGAGTAGGATGAGTCTCTTTGCGGATTACTTAAAACTGGGAGCATTGGCGGACGGGGACGAAGCGAGAGAGACAATCCAGAGGGACCTGGATACCCTGGAGGGGTAGTCAAGGAGGTGGGGACTGAGGTTTAATGCAGGGAAATGTTGGGTGCTGCATCTGAGTGTCAGAAACTCGGGCCATGTATACACCGGGGGTCATACTGCAAGCCACAATGAGTGAGAGGGATGAAGGGGTGGTGGTAGACGTCAAAATGAATAACACTAAAAATTGCAGAAGAACTGTGGCCAAAGCAAACCAGATACTGCATAGCCAGAGGGATTATGTCCAGGAAGAGAGAGGTGATCCTCCCTCTGTATAATGCTGTGGTCAGACCATCTCTAGTACCATGCAGTTCTGGAGACCTCACGTCAGGGCAGACGCAACACTGCTGAAGAGTGTCAGGAGGCAACCAGGATGCTTTAGAGCATGGGAGGAAGGCCCTATGAGGAAAGGCTGGAAGAGCTTGGGCTGTACTCGCTGGAGGAGAGGAGAGACAGGGGGACATGATAGGGGTCTTCAAATATGTAAAAGAAATAAACAGGGGCAGTGCCAAAGAGATGTTCAGACTAAAGAAGGTGGAAAACAACCAGGTGACATAAGTGGAAGCTAGAGGAGGGAAATTACAGGGGTGGGATGCAGGAGACCTTACTTCACTGAGAGGGTGGTGGAGCCCTGGAATGCACTGTCCAGGAGTCTGGTGGAGGAGGGCACAGTGGAGGGCTTCAAGAGGGAGTGAGACAGGTTCAAGGGTAAACTGAAGAAGAGGATGACCCTCTCGGGGGCTGGGTGGGAAAGAAAGAACCCATTAGGAGGCTGGCTACCGAGCAGACACAACAGACCATCCGGCCTATTCTGCTGGCTTTTAGTATGTTAGATATAGCAGAGGAACTGCAGGGGAAGGTGTGCCTATTTGTAGACGATACGAAGATCTGGAATAGGGTAGACACCCTGGTAGGTGAGGTGGAGGCAGTGAGGGAGGGCCTAAAGATTCTGGAGAGGTGGTCGGAAACTTAGCAGCTGAAATTTAACGCCAAAAAGTGTACAGTAATGCACACGAGTGTAATAACCTGCAAACCATTTACACATGGGGGAAGGTAAGGAAACTCAGCAGGAGAGAGATCTGGGGATTATAATTTCAGATAACCTTAAGGCGGAGAACCAGTGCAGCACAGTGGTGGGCAAGGTGAATAGAATGCTGGTGTGCATATGGAGGGGTATAAAACAGAAAGAGGCAGGTGCTGATGCACCTTTATAAATCCATGGTGAGGCCTCACCTGGAGTATGAGGTTTAGTTCTGGAGGCCTCACCTACACAAGGATATAAGACAGGATTGAAAGGGTTCAGACAAGGGCAACCAAGATGGTACACGCTATGCATAGGAAGCCCTATGAGGAGAGGTGGAGGGAATCTGATCTGTACCCTCTGGAGACTAGTAAGGTGAGAGTGGGAAGCTTATTTTCAAGGAAAATAAGTGCTAGAACTAGGGATCATAAACTAAGATTAGAAGAAGGAAGGTTTAGGGGCAATGTGAGGGGGCATTACATCACTGAGAAGGTGGTGGAGTCCTGGAACTGACTACCGGAAGGAGTGGTGTGCACAAAAATGGTGAAAGGATTCAAGGGGGCGTGGGACAGACATCAGGAGCTGACCAGTGGGCAGAGTGGGGTGTCTCTTGACATAGATGATGATTGGGGTGGGGGTAAGGGGCAGACTCGACTGGCCAAAATGGTCCTTTTCTGTCACCAGATTTCTATGATTCTAAGGCAGTTAAGCAATTAGGACTTACCTGTTCCATCAGACTAGGGAGTCCACAGTTGGGGTGTCCTTGGTTTGGGGTATTCTGGTAGGACCTGAAAGGGAAGAACAGAGAAGTTGAAAGGACACAAAGGTCGGAGGTACTAGAGGAGAGAGATTAGAGTGTTAGAATTAAAGAAAGATACTTATCTGATTGGTATGTTTGGCCAGACCTGTAGAAATAAAGGGAAAAATAGATTAGTATGGGGAAGTTATAGTAGCAAGGTAGAGATACAAAATGGTATATATCAAGGAGTAAAGGAAGAGAGAAGTTTTTAGAAAAAAGACAAACTAGGTCAAAGTAAGGAAACTAGAGATGGAATAAAAAATGCAGACAGTTAAGAACAGAGAATAAAGTGGTATTTGGGACTCAACAAAACCCCCCCTAGCACCCCTAGGTGACCTGCAGGTAGCCAATAAATTTAAGAAGTAGTCCAGATGGGCAGGTGGGAATGCATTTGGGCTAGTGGCCCCTATATTATTTAAAAAGGGGGACACTGGTGGTTCAGGAGTCTTGAGTCAGGAGGCCAGTGGTTTGAAAGGTATAGCTCTGGTGATATAATGGGTCACTCCCTCATGGACAGTGGCAATTTTTTTTTATTATCTTTCCCTGGAACCTAGTGTGGGGAGGCTGATGTCCTTGGGCCCAGACTGTATGTAGCAGGCAGGAGGCTGTTCAGAAAACTGCTGACCAGAAATGCTGCTGCTGTTGCTAGGCAGCCAGTTTAGTGCTACCGAACTACAGTGACAGTAATGTCAGGCCCTTTCAACTGCCAGCCCAGAGGAGGTAACTAAAATAGCAAAGGGTCTGCACCAGAAGCCATACAAAGAGAGACAAGCTGAATATGTATGCCCTTGAGGAAAAGGGGCGGGGGGACAGGACAGAAAATTTCAAGCACCTCAAGGGAATCAACAAAGTCCAAGAGAGTAGCATCTTTCAGAAAAAGAGATGCGCAAGAACAAGGGGCAGAATTTGAAGATAGAGGGGACTGCTCAGGGGCAGCATGAGAAAGGAGTGAACACATGGAATGGCCTTCCTAAGGAGGTTGTGGGGTCAAAAATAGCAGGGGACTTCAAGAATACATGGGACAGACATGAACCAATTCTATTGGTGGGTAGGAGGAAGTCAGCTGTTGGATAACTAGGATCTGCAGCTTATCCACTAGGTAGGGAAATGGGCCGACTGAGTGGGCCAAGCAGTCCTTATCTGCCATCAAGGTCTATGTGTCTATGATTCAGCCCACAGAGCTCAGGCTGTAACCTGCTCCATGTGTGTGGGAATGAAGATGGGATATGTTTGGGAGAGGGAAGAGACTAGAGCAAATATGCCTCCCTCTACCCATCAGCCACAAAGTGGCATGTGAAGAGCCCCCACGGGGCAGGTTAGGTGGCAGGAACCTTTAGCTAAGCCATATGGTATAGACTGTAGGTGCCCTGAGGGATCACAGGTAGGAAAGCGCGACTGGGAGAGCAAATGCACAAGATAGGGGCCAAAGGAAATCCACAGTGCAGCTGAAGGGCAATGCCTGAACTTGACTTAAAAGTAGCTGTGGGTGGGAGGCAAACAGGGAAATCAGTGGGCTCTAGAGGGACCATGAAACAGCAAGCACTGCATACAATAGAGTTGCACAGCAGCTAATGTCAAAGTACCAGGGGCTAACAAAAGGATTTGGGGAGGAAAAGAACAGCATAAGGCCCAGGACAGCTCACAGTTAAAAACACAGAACACTAAAGAGAAAGCTCTGATGGGTTATAAATATTAAGTAAATTTATGCAATAGCAGTGGACATAAATGGCGTGTGATAAATACATTTTATCCAAGCACGTACGTGTATACATGCAGAATCTTACATTTACACATATAGTTATTATGGTCATCCTTGATTAATGTGCATGGTGGACTGGGTCACACATCCCCATCCCTCACCACCATTGTTTGGCACTGCTTACTGGTATCTTGCTTTTAGTTTTGTTTCTTCCAGGTTGACCGTCCCTCAGCCACGCCACGTGCCATTTAGTCATACTTCTCCCCATTCTTCCCACTATCATACCAGGGATCATTTGTTTCTATTTAACAGGTTTTTTTTTGCTTTTCTACACCTTTTCAACTAGCTGCTCCAAGCTGCGCTCAGCTGTCCACTCCTCTGCATTCTGCTGCTGTGTCCTGCCACACTCTCGATATAAAAAAACAGACTTTTTTTTTTTTACTGCTTCCTCAAAAACTGATAAGCCCTCACTCTTACTCTTTCACTCTGGTTTCCCAACCTCGCTACAACTGCCACCAGAGCTCCCCCAGCACATAGAAACTGTCAGATTTTTTTCCTTACACTGCATGCTTGCAAACCCCACTGCTGATGAGCCCTCACTCTAGGTCACACCTCCAGGTCACACTTCTGCTGTGGTTTCCAGACCTCGCTACAACTGCAACCATAGGCTCCTGTGAAGTCCTTCTCTGCAAACTCTAAATGGTCTCTTGTGGCCCTCCTTCTTCCCTGCTTATTTACTGAGATTTCCCACGTCTATATACCACATGTCCTAGCCCCCCCACCACATTTCCTCCTGACCTCCAACACTATAATGCTGTCAGTCTGTTCCAGGTGTCTACACCAGTGATGTAGTAATTCCTCACACCATCTTACCCCCACCATAAGCTTCACGCATGCCCGTGGTCCTTTTACTATTTGAAGGGCCCCCACCAGCACCCTGTTCATCCTTGTAAAGGTACTTGTGGGATCTCCATCATCTCCCTTTCTCTTTCAGGGTTTATATATTGAGATCCCAGTCTCCTCACAGGGGCTTTGCCACAGCCCATGTACAATTTTAGTTGTCCTTTATTGCCTCCACCCTATGGCCTTTCTAAGGTGCAGCCTCAAACCTGGACACAGTACTCTCAGGCCCTGTCCACACTACCCCTCTGTAACAGTCACAGAGTGCCCCAAACTAGATTACCTCAACGATTTTGCGTTACACCTGTAATCAACACAGAAAACTGTGTAACCATTGTTGAAACCACGGTGGTTTCAACAACGATTATGAAACCGATTAAGCCTCGTGTATTACTGAGCATAGTGTGGATCGTGGCACTGGTCCCCTAGTGCAGAGTGAGCTGCATTGTGGATCGGTGCCCGCAGAGTATGTCGCCACAGCTCCCGGTTTGGAGGCGGCGGAGCCAGTCCATTACCAGCGGCAGTGTGGACACACTGTACCACTCCACGGTTGTAATGGTTTCTATCTGTTACGGGGTCTGAGAGGTGCAGTGTGGATGGGGCACTAGGTGGATCTCACCAATAAGGGATTACTTACCACACCAACCTCCTCCTCCTGCTGAAGATACTCCTCCTATACAGCCCCAGCATCCTTCTAGCCCTACCTACTGCTTTGTCCCACAGCCCAGCAACTTTAAAGAGACTCACCAAAGGTAACTGGTCGGCCCCTGCACCATCCATCAGTGCCTTGGTGCCACAGGGTTATAAGGAAAGAACAAGCCACTAAGTTCGAAACTTTAAAATATAAATTAGTCCCAAGAACTTCAGTTGTTTGCTGCCACCCCGCTCCACCCACACCACCGCAGGATGATGAGATGCAGTGAGAACGGGGTGCTCATCATTTATCTGTAACGGGCGCAGCTTTTCCTGATTTTAAATGATCTAGTGACCACCTGGCAATGAAACGTGGCATCAGTCAAGTAACAAGGCCCTAGTTAGTGAACAGTACCCATTTTATTGCCAGGTAGCCACTATATAGTTTAAAATCAGCCAAAAACTCCCGCCCCCTATAATGAGTGTGCCCCAGCACACTGGCATCTCGTCATCCAACTAGTAAACATGAGGCGGGCTTGTGCAGCAGAAAAACAGGAAGTCCTTGGGACCCACTAACTATATTTTATGAGGACAGAACACAGCAACAAACGTAGGACTACACATGAAAGTCCTGGTGGCAAGCGCAATAGGCATGGTGCAGGGGCAATATCTTGGCAGTCCTTTAGATCATAATAACTCAAGGTCTCCCAGCTTGATCATCATACCAGCCTATAAAACTCCTCCGTTTCTATACTAGGTGCACAATTCTGCACTTGTCATTGAACCCCAACTGCCCCAATCTTGACCACTTTTTGTTTCTCCAGCATGCATGTCTCTGCTCCATTCTTAGTACCCACCCTCAAAAAGTTGGTATTGTCTGAAAAGCATTCTTCTTGCAAGGTTTCTGCAATGTCATAGAAGATACTGAAGAGGATCTAGCAGACTGAGCTGAGCTGCCACTGACCCATCACTGAACAAGTGCCATTAACCATCACCCTGACACCTTAACCCCCACACAACTACTACCCGTTTTCCAACCTGCATTTGGTTGCCCCCCTTCTGTTCAGCTACCACACACCATCACTCTGGCATTTGCCAGGACCCTCCACCATAGAATGAATCTATGTGGGCAGCTGCCTAGTAGCAGGATACATTTGCATGTTCTTCCATCCCCTAGGACATAAGCGGCAAGGGTACAAACACGTACACAGACATGTGTGCCACAGCACCAGTCAATGTCTTCCGACCATGGCTACCCACCCGCACCACTTGTGGTCACCAGTTGCAGTACTACAGCTAAACTGGCTGTCCTCCTTCCCAGAAGAGCTTTTGCATAACAGTTGATCCTCTTCTCTCCCAGAAACCAGAGAAACTCATTCTGAACTAAGGTCCCTCAACACAGATATACGCCACTGTTAAGCTGAAGGGCTCAAATGTTAACCAGTTTCTAATTAATTTTACCACTTGGATCCTCCAGCAGTCAACTTTCAACCTTGCCCAGCCCCCAAAATAGTCAACCAACCTCTCTGCTAGATCACCCTTCAAGCACAGACTATCCTCATGCATGGACAACCCTTCTAGCCAGCCTTCACATAATGAGCACTGAGCCAGAGCACCACCACAGCTCTGAGTCACCACTTACCCAGCCAGCCACCTCCTCATCTGGACCAGCCTAACCACATTCTATACAACCTCATGTAATGGGCACCCAAACCTCATGCTAACAGACCACATTCTGAAGCTGTCTCTCCAGCCCAGGACCAGCAGTCCCCCCAACTACTCAACTACAACTAGATCCACCAGACCAACAAGCCATCCAACCACCACCCTGCAGCAGGACCCACCAACCTTGAACTAGCCACCACCACCACCAGCCACCTCCTGCTGCTGGCTCACTCTTCATGCCCTGATGATTAAAAATTATTAAAATGACAAAAATTAGTCTTTGAAGGCAAATTAATGAATGCTTTAATACTAAATTTAGTATTTGACTTCAGATGAGGTTCCCAAGTACAGCCCTTTGGGCCTCCACCCCATGACCACTCATCTTGAACACCCTGCCCAGATGACCACCCAGCTGGACAACCATATCAACATCTCAATAGACCTCTCACAAAATTGTGTACCTTGCCTGCAAGCTGTCCACCCTACAAGCCCCAAACCAGCCTCTCCCCATCAACTATCACCTTCCCCTGTAGCTGGCTGCTTGAGGCCCTTCCTTCCCCTCAGACACAATCCCCTGCAGATGGAACCCCCATTTAGACCTGCCTCACCTCAGTAGACCACACTCACCCTGCAGCTGGACCAACCTCCCAGCCTCACCAAACAAAGCACCCTCACCTAGAGATGGACCAACAACCTCCTAGATAACAACTCTTTCTGCACCTAAGACCCACCCAGACTACCCATCTTGCCCCACATACCAGTTGCCCATCCCACCACTGACCACTCTCCTTGCACATAGAAAACCAACCCTGCCCTGCTAGGTTCCTTTTATAATCCCAATGCTTATTAGTCTGACATACTGCATCCCAACACACAACAACCCAACATCCCAACAGCCCAACACAGTGGTCTGACCCAGGACAGCACCTGACACGCTGTCAGGCCAGAGAAGGTCAGGGATGCTGTGCGGCTGTTGAGTGGATTCACAAACACATAAACCCAATCTTGACCTATACCCACCATCCCAGGACCTGAGCCACTACTAGAACAGCACAGAGGATGTGAAAACACCCACCTACCTAGTGCACCCTCCGAGGACACACTGACCTGATCACAGACCCCAGTGAGATGACTGTCCTCCCACATCTATGCAGGACAGGGATGGAAACAAATAATATGCATGCTGATGTGTTGACAGCATCCCAGAGCGCTAACGGTTGTCTGCATTCCTGCATGCATGATTATGTCAGCTGACAGTCAGCCAGCTAGGCATGCACGAAGAATTGGGTACCACCATGCCTGTTGGTCGAGTGCATACATGACATTTCTGAGCACTATGGCAGAGTGGCACAGCGAGAGCATGGATAGCTGCACCAGGAAGTGGTCCACAGTAACACCACATGTGGATGCCAGGACACGCAACAGCCGCATAGCGCCAACCGTGCAATGTGTGCATGTGGCAAGTATCATGCTAGCCCACTATAAGGACTGCAAACTACCTGAAAAAAGATGCAGAGGTGTTTGGGAAATTGCTTTTGCCACGAGAACTTCCATTGTGGCATGAAGGCTGCCAGGTGTGTTGTGGGGGTTCCACAAGGGGCCCAGTAGTGGAATGCTGCTACCACACAGTTGCACAGCTGGAAGGATTAGTGGGCACTCACAGCTTCAGACCTGAGCAGTGTGGCACACATGAACAGCTGAAAGGATTTCTGGGGGAATCACACAGAGTCAGGCCTGTGCGACATGCGACACACAGTGCAGATGTGGCAGTGTGCAGTGGGTTGCTTGGCGATACCCAGCAGTGTTGTGATGAGAACTCACCACCAGGTTGGGGTGCATGTTAAATGTGGGGGTGAAACTTTATTCAACAGTAGGGGGCCACAGTGACAACCTGGTGGCTGTGCATGATGTGTGCCAGAGAGTACAACTGTCAGGTGCCAAGTCACCATGGAAACCCTACAGGGTGGTGTTGGGTGCCATGCCACAGAGGAACTTCAGCAGCTTGCCCTTGTCATGGATGCTAGTACCATCTTATCCTCCTCATAGCTCTTCTTGGGTGGTCCATGGCAGTCCACAACAAATGCCTTCCCTGGTGACATGAGGTCCATTGCTGTTCCCTGTGGAGCTCTGCTAGCATTGTCATGACCCAACATGCACCTTCGAGCAGGGCATGGAGATGGCATGTGCCAGGTCTTGAGATTGCTTTGGGTCCACGATATACCTCGCTCGTTGAGATCCGCAACCAACCACAGCTGAGTGGAAACATGGGGTCGTATCTCGTGGGCACCTTGGTCACCCTACTGTACAGCCATATCCTGCCCAGCATGTCTGCTCAAAACAATAGAAGAGTGTGGTGGCATTGGGCAGAATGGTTGACTTCAGGAAGCTGAATGCTGCTGGAATGTCCTGTGCCAGGAGATGGGTGAGGCCACGAGTTCATGGATCTTCAAGCTGAAGTCCGGATCACTTCTGTGTTATTGTGGTGCAGGCCAATGCTCTGGACCTTCCACCACACAATCTGCCCAAAGTGGAACAGGCATCCCTTGTTTATGGCTTGCAGAAATTCCATCTTACAGGCAGTGATCGCAGTCTGCTCAAAGTCAGTGATGATCGTAGGTGGTTTAAGGGTGCAGGACTGAATACTGGCATATTTATTCAGCTCCTGGAACAAGGTGCAGTAACATTGCAAGCTCTTTGTCATCATCAGTGTATACACTAATGACATGATGAGGTTGTTAGGACCTGTCCCCATGGTTGCATGGATGGTGTACAATGAGTGAACTGGTGTGGCACAGTCTTGAACATACCATCCATCACCCAGAAGGGTGCCTGTGCCAGGTCCCTGATGTCCTCTGTGGTGAGTAGAAGGACCTGGTGGGTGGTGCTGCTGGTGATCCTGCTGTACCATGGCCAGACAGTCACCATCTGTAGCTGCTTGGGGGATAGTGAGGTCAGCCAGTGTCATTGGTTCTGGTGAGAGGTCCTTGCAGTGGGTCCTGTTCACAGTCTGCAGCAGGGCCCTCTTGCTTGTTAACTGTTGCTGTAGCTCAGTGGTCATCGCAGTTGCCTCACTCTGCAGTAGCTATGCGGGGCTAGCCATGGTGCTGTGTACCTTCTACTTGAAGCCAGCCAGCACCTGTGCTGGTAGAGCATCTGTCACCTCCAGAGCATGATTGTGCTCATTCTTTTTCTTTAGGTGATGCTGGCCATCCTGGAGCAGTGTGATGGCCTGGCCGAGGCAGGTTTGGACTTATGGTGCTGGCAGCACCATTACACTGCTCAGGCTGGCCTGAGTGGTGCTGAGGGTTGAGGTGCTGGATGCACACTTTGAGCCATGCCAGTGACCTGGGTTCAGGATTGAGCCCGGGCCATCGGGGGTCAGCAGGGAAGGACTGGGATCAAACATCCATAGACTGCTATCCCAGTCCTGGGGTGGGCTGGGGAATTTTACCATGCTGTAGTGGTCCACTGGGGATGCCCAGGGGCACTACTAGTGTCGGTGACACTAGATGGGGAGCATGGCAGAAGTCAGCACATTGAGCCTGGACGTCATTGCACATCCATGCTGCTAGGGCCAATTGAAGGAAAATGGCTGGGTATGACCTTGCAGCTTGATGGCTGTGCTCTGAGCCACCCAGAGGACTTTGGTGGAGTCCTGTTGAGGAGGGTCCTGGCCGGTAGAGGCAGAGGGAAAGCCCTTCAGCAGGATGGCATGATGGATGCCCCTGATCCTTCTGGGTGCAGTTTGAGCTACCCAGCTCTCCAGGTGGGTGGAGTGGGCTGGTGGCTGGATGCCCAAGCTGGAGTGTGTGCTGCAGCAGGTGAAAAATATGATATGATAAAAAAACAGTACACTGTCTTATTGCATGTCCATTCATGGACCAGGATGTAGCCATTCACATTCAGCTTGGACTTTCCCTTCCTGGATGGTACCACCTCTCAGATTTTCCCTGTTGTTGGGGTTGCAGTTGAGTACCCTGGCCCCTCCATGGATTCCACGCTGTCCTCCATTGTGCCAAAAGACTGTGCAACACTGACCTGCTTTGGTTCCAGCTCAGGCATCGGTGTGATTGCACTTCGTTTGCACATCACATTCCATAGGCCACACCTGTGGCAGCTACTGCTTGTCTGTGGGTGGTTTGTACCAGTACTGTAGTGCCACTGTCTGCCCACAGTCCCAGTGCTTCATGGCTGTGCTGTGCACCATGGTCACATTCAAGTTCTGTGGCCACAGTGTCCCTGGGCCCTACTATGCTGCAGCTGGAGTATGCTCCATGGTTCCACTTCCCTGCTGTCCAGCATGCAGGGTCCCTGTGTGCTGTGCACTCTACCTACAGGTCAGAGGTGTCCACCTACCTAAGCTGGCCTTTTACTTCAAACATTGGCATCCCAACATCTATAGTTCCCATGCATGCCATCATGAGTGCACATCCGTCCACTGCCCCATGCATCATTTTCTGATGCCTGCCTGTTCTCCATGTTCTCTTCAGTTGTAGTTCCCAGAGCCTGTGACTTCTCTGGTAAATGACCTATTGTAGCCCTCCACTGTGCTCTTTCCTATGGGGCTTGCATTTTCTGCCTGTGCCTGCTTGTTTGTCAGAGTTCAGTTCACCTGTAACATTTACTAACCACTCTCCCTGCATCTGAAATGGGTCCTGCTCATTCCAACCACTCTCATGTAGCTGAACCACCCTTGGCCCCGGAGAAACCTTCACAAAGAGAAGCACTGTCCATGGACCATTCCACAGTTACAAGGAGGAGGAAGAGGCCCCAAGCTGAGTAAAACTTAACTGCACAGTGGGGACAGTACTGGATAGAACTTGGGAGTAGGGTGAGGAAAAGAAGAGGAGGTGAAATACCTGAAAGGTACTTTGGCTTGGAGGATGAGAGCAGATACAGTGGATCATTACACAGCAGGAGATGAGAGGGCTAGATGTCATTGTCACCTGGGGACAAATGACCTGAGGGATAGAATGGTGAGGAAGTGCAGGAAATTTCGAGGATGAGGGAGGGTCCTCAAGCATGCATGGTGGCTTTTGCCAAAGGTTGCCTATATACATCTGGGGAGAAGATAGTACTCTCACACAGGCTTTTAACAATTGGTTAAAGGCATGGTGTGAGAGGTGGAGCTCAATACTAGGAGTGGGCCACTTCAATATCTGCTTCTATAAAGTGAAATTGCAGAAGAACTGAATGGAAGGTATGTCTTCTTGCAGATGCCACCAAAACCTGTTATAGGGTGAACACTCAGGAGGGTGTGGAGAAAGGGTTCACACATGCTGGTCTGACAGCCATGTTGCTGATGCCGATTACAGCACAGGCCACATTACAGCACCAGGCATAATGTATCCTGGGAGTTACACCACCAAAGCACCCTCCTGGGAAACAGTCTCCATTGAGTCCCCTTCCCTAATTATCCCACAGGTCCAGGTTCTTAAATTTTACACTGTTCTCAGTCCTACCTCATCCTACAATACACCCATGAGTTATACAGTAGATTACGTACCTCCTGATGTCCAGTGGTTCCCATTTATTTATTTATTCATTCATTTGTTTACCGAGTAGGTGCACTGGTCCGAGAACCATTTTTAGGCATGATCTGGGCCATTGAGGATGGCACAGGAATACAAGCAAGTACAAAGGAGGCTGGGACAAGACATACAATAGACAGTAATAAAAATATACAGGATATTTATATGAAGATATATATAAATTTACAGCACAATGGATAAATAACATTTATGACAAAAGCAGGTACAGTAGTAGCTAAGTTGTAATACAAATTAGGCATGATCTGAGATGAGTAAAGGAAAAAGTGCATCATGGCAGTGTAGGTATGGGCCAAGAAGGAAAAGAAGGGAAGGGAAGTAGAGGCATGATAATAAGTTGGGAGGGCAGTAGCAAGGAGTGGAGGACTGAAGGTGAGATCCAAGGAGAAGTGGGAAGAGTCCTGGAGAGTCAGTGGTGCTAAGTGGAGTGGGCAGTTGTTCCAAAAGAAAGGGGCTGCAGATGAGAATGCACGTTTACCCATACAGGTGGAGACTAGAGGCACTCAAGCATAGGGGCCAGCAGTGAAGCAGAGCTCTTGAACAAACACTTTTGGCCAAAGGAGGTGGGATTGCAGAGAAGTAGGCTCAGGTTTGGATGGTCTTATTGACTGTGCTGGCCAGGAGATAGGTCTGTTGGGCTGATGGGGAAGCTAGCCCAGGATCTGATAGAGTGAGCAGTGGTGGTGGGTAAAGCCCTTGCCCCTGTATATCTAAAGTCCCCACCATTGCCCAGTTAGTTCTTACAGCAAACATACCCCTGGTCCCCAGGCTTACTATATATTTGACACCCCTTCCACATTTGCTTACAGACCATCTTCTCAGCTCCTTGATCAGGCACAAAATGGATGATAGTTCACAATCATATGCTAACTGTACACAGCTGTTTATACAGTAGGCACACAGCACAAAACTGCCATTCAGTCCTCAGTTGGTCACAGAGGTTGGCAAATTACTCCTGCCATTGCCACTATGGGAAAAGTCGTAAACATATGGTGGGGGCCATTGATGGTGGGAGCGGTGGGACTGGGTGGGCAGGTAGGTATTGGCAGTTTCTGATGGATGGAATGGACACCAGGGGAAGTGTGATACTACTGATGGTGGGAGCTCAAAGGGGCAGGGGTAGGAGGCAGAGGTGATAATACCTGGTTTAGGGAGGCAACATCTTTTAGAGCCATTCACTAACTGGTCAGAGACTCACTAATTATGCTATTCAAGATATCATTTTGTGATCCTACCCTGTTTTGGGGGTGCAAAGTGTTGTTGGAGAGTCACTTACCCATTTAGCGATCGCAAATGCTCTTTGAATGTTCTGGTCTATGTGAATAATAACAGTCCATTACCAGTAAGATAAAGACAAGTGAACAAATAAAAATATGGAATTGAGAGCTGTTCTCCATGAGGTTGATAATGTAATTTATCTTAACAATGCGTTAGATTACAGAGTATAATGAGATTAATACTGGTACCACTGTGATACCACATGAGTCTAGGGTTGCTGTGAGAGGCACCAAATACTGAAATGTCAAAATAACACAGTACCATTGTGCTACCAGTGTACCAATGTTGTAGGAGCTTTGACAAAATCTCAAAATTTCGGATACAAGCTGTATTACCAGTGTATGTGGAGAGACAGAAAATGGTAAATAATACCATAGGGATACCATTCTGCTATCACTGCCAATGCACAGAGGAAAATCTATATCACCTACTGTGATACCAAAGTACCACTGGTAAAGTACCATTGTGGATTTTCAGCTGACCACAGTATTGCCATTGCTATACCACTGGTAATGTCATTGTGACAAATTCCAGTAAGGGGTAACCAGATTGCTGGGACAATGCAGTGCTAAAGAAGTGTGATAAAAATTATAAAGTGTTGCCAGTACTACTGCAGTGTGCAGCAAAAATTAGTGAAGGAAATACAGTGCTAAATAAGTGTGCATGAAAATCTAATAATTATTTGCAGTGCTCTTACAGTCTGCATCAAAAAATAAGAACGATTGAGCAGTGGTACAACAATGTAGCAGAAAGTCAATGCAGTGTATTAACAGTGCACTGTTGAAAAGCAGTGCTTTGTCAGTCAGGACTGAAATAACACTGAAATGAGACTCAAGATGGAAGTGTACACTCCACTTCCCTCTGGGACACCAGCTATATAAACCAACAGAAAACATTGGCCCAGATATTCAAAAGGGTTGCGCCATGCACAACAGGGTTGCGCATGCGCAAGTCAAAAAACTGCCATTTAGCGATATTCAGAAGAGGCAGTTCGCCCAGAAACATGCTGAGCAACAAGCGCATATGAAAATGAAGGCATGTACAGCGGAAGAGGGTGGATCCATGCATAAAGACGCAATGACGATGTTCAAAGACTTCTTCGTCACGCCGAGAAGCGCTGGCGGAATTGCGCACTAGCGGAATGAGCCAAAATAAAAGGCTCAAGGAAGCGAGCGCAAGAACGCTACCAGGCTGCCAGTGGGGAGAGAGAGAGAGACAGACAGCCAGCAAAGGCAGGCAAGGAAAGTCTGGCCCATGGTCTGTAGAAGCCAGAGGGGGGTGCCCGGTGCAGAGGAAGTAGCAGTCAGGACAGCGGGGGTAACACAGCAACACCAGCCGTGGGGGTCAGAAGCCAGGGAGATGGACAGTGCCAGTTTCCACATGGAAGCTGTAATGAGGGGGGTGAGAATGCATGCTGCAGGGGGACGTGGCCGTGGAAGGGCCCGTCGGCGGTATGCCCCCGACAGGTGGTACAGTGCCGCATCAGCTTTGAGCTGTACACAGATGTAGAGATCGTGGGCGGTACCGCCTGAACAGGGCAATACTGAGATGGCTCTGTGAGCTGTGCAGTGATGTGATGCAGAGCACCCTCACGGTGGAGTCACGCTCTGTCGGTGGAGACCAAGGTGACAGCCTGCATGTGCCTGCTCGCCATGGGCACCTTCCAGAGGCCGACAGGGACACCACAGGCATCACACAGTGTCGTACGTCACGCATCCTCACCCAATTCCTCAGCACTGCTGCCACATGCTGTGGTACATCCATTTCCCAGCACACGGCAGAGCGTACAACAAACTGCAGGAGTTCCACAGGGTAGCACGCGTGCCTGGCGTGCTAAGGGGCCATGAGACTGCACCCCATGTGGCCATCCGCTCGCCACCTGGCCCGATGGCCACGCATATCAGAACAGAGGATTACCCTAGTGTCAGCTGCCAGGTGGTGTGTGATGCCACTGGGAGCATAATCAATGTCTGCACCACACACCCTGGTGGAGCACATGATGCCTCATATGGTATCATCTGCACTGTACTATCGATTCAAAGTACCGGACATCCCACAGGACATCTAGTGGGTGATACACATGTATGGAATGCAAACTCAGGGGCAAGGGTAGGAATGCCACGGAATTGCCATGGTAGTGGCACACAGGAAGATAATAATGAGCCTGAACATGACACTGATCTCACTATCCCACACAGGTGACTCGGATACCACCTCCATCCCTGGCTGCTCACACTATGCGCCGCTGCCCCAGGCGCAGCTATGCTATAATGAGGCACATGCAACACGCAACATCATTGAGTGGGTGTTTGGGATGCTGTAAGGCACCTCAATGCCTAGACACCTCCGGCGGTGCCCTACAGTACAGCCCCAAAAGGCCTGTGGATGTTCCTAGCCTGTTCCATCTTACTGCTTATGGCCAAAGACCATGGATAACTACAGGATCAACAGGGGGACAGCGATGGGGACGCCAGTGGCGCCGGTGTTGATGGTGATGAGCAGCCCCTAGGATAGAGGGACCCCAGACTGATCCAGCAGGCCCAGCTGCACCGGACACCATCACAGAGGGCACCACGCACAACACAGGGTAAGTCAAGGGGACATGTACAGCCAGCACTGTCCATGCACAGGCCACAGGCACACAGGGGAACACAGGGTGCATGGCGCGGAGGTGGAGCAGTCCAGGCATACAGACACACCATCAGGAGGTGGAGCACTCATATGAACACACACATACCAGGCACAGGGCAGCATGGGCAGATGCACAGCACTGCAGAACCGACATTGCTAACACACAGCACCACCAACCACCCCCTACCACCTGTACTGTCCACAGTAGTGCTGTGTCAGATGCTGGGCACCCTTGCACGCTTGATTGTACAGTGCAATGCAGGCATCATCATGCACATGCACCTATGGACAGCAGTTGGGAGGGTGTGCAAGATGTCCGTGTGTCGGCATAGTGAGCAGAGCACCCAGCAGTGCACTGCCCACCATGACACACATTGCACATGGCAGCACAGACAGGGCCCGCACTGGGAGACAGCTCAGTCATGTGGCACTGTCCCACAGCCACTGCAGATCGTGGGTGGCCCCACCGTGACCCAACAGCATGGGCAGGCTGAGCCAGGGGCCACATGGGGTGGCTGTTGTGCACCACCAGGGGGTCCCACCTTGTGACGACCTTGCCCGCACTGGGTTCTGCAGGCATGCCAAACAAACCCGACCAGGGTGCTCGGGATGCCCACAGCAGAACCCGGCATCGACAGGCCTGGTGTCACATGGCGCCGAATGGGGAGTGGAGAGTGCACTGTGCAATTGTGCGGTACAGGGGCACCTGACTGTGTGCCTAAGCCCACGACAGAGACCACTGCCTGGGTCAGCCTGTCAATGGCGGCGGTCATCATCCGTCCGCCTACAGACCAGCTAGGCTCGGTCCAAGCACACTCCCTGCTGTGCCACTCCACCGGACACGAACAGTGCCTCACGACCTTACAACCCGCCTCTGCAGCTGTACTGATTCCTGCAGCAGGTGTGACATCATGGGTACTGTGCCCCAACTGCATCCTGACCCCCAGGGTGTGGATGGTTCTGATGCACAACACCCCTTGAGGGTGGGCGCTGTTCGCCAGGACCAGGAATGGGCAGATCAAAGGGTGGCGGACATGTGTCACTGCTTGACACTGTACCCCCAGACCTGGTGGGCGACTGCTGCTGCTGCCCCTGCAACCGCTGTGCCCCAGGGTCCACTCGTTCCACCGCTGTGCTGGCAACAGTGCCAGACACCTGCACAGCCACCGGTGCTGCTCACGGTGCTGAGCAGGCACAGCCTGGGACCGTGCCAGCATGCTGGTACACAAAGTTGGAACCAGAAAGGCCCAGGGCACATGCTGGCCTGCCGTGTGTCCGTCATGGGACACACCCATCACTGCTGTTGCAGGCCTTCTATCATCAATGGTGCAGGTCATTTCTACAGCCATGGTGCAGCGTGCTGGCATGCTTGCATGCCAGACTGAACACGGAGCTGTACACCCCGCACCTGTATCATTGACACCAGAGTTGGCGGCCCAGCGTGCATGCTGCTGCAGTGCCTGCTGGCTGGTGGTGGAGGTGGATGGACCCTCCTCCATGTCCAGTAAGGTCAGCATCACTGTCTGGACCCACCACCACCATCTCCTGAAGGCGAGACAGGATCTGTAACAGAAAGAGAGTACATGGAGTGCATGTGAACAACTGCCCCCCAAACACCACCACCATGTCATAGCCGTGCAGTGATGGGCTTCCACCTGTCTGGAATCCACAGCCTGGTACACCACTCAATGGCGCTCGGCTGCATGGCTGTGACCAGTGTCTCACTCAGTCGAGGTCAGCTCCAGCACCGCTGGTGGGCCCCGCCAGTGCACCAGACTGCATGCCCGCCCTGAAGGCTGCCACCTTCTCCTTCAACCTCCTACGGTCTGCCCCATCATTTTTTTTGCATTCCTGCAGTGAAGTGCTGGTGGCTTCGTGCAGGTTAACGGCCGAGCCTACCCTCTCCCATGCAGCCGCACGGGGACTGAGGGCCCCTCCGTCCCACTCAGTACTGGCTCTCCTCATTCAGGTAGGCCTGGAAGAGGGCCTCCGTCTCTGCTGCTGTAAAGTTGGGCCTCCTCCACGCCCACCGCCCTCACCCTCACCTTGGCTCTGCTTGGTCATGGCGATCTGTATGGGGAAGTGGACACCTGTCACTGTGCAGTCTACAGCATTTTCCCATGACCATTGTCCTGAAATCACACAGCATGCAACTCACTCTCCCTGCAGTAACGAATCTGGCCAGCACAGCCAAATGTGGCACATTTATTGTGCAATACATGCTGAAAGTAGAGTGGAGCAACTATAATGACATACATATCGCCTAAGCGCCATTGAATAGCTGATCAGATGATTTGCATGTGTCGGCTGAATATAAGCAGTCTAACGCTGGCGGCTTCTGGAAGAAATCGGCTGAGCCAATGGTGCAGATCTGTGCCTGTGTGGTACACTGCATCGCATGCCCAGATAGCTTCGCAGGCATCTATCACGCTGCTGACGTGCTGAGCGTGATTGGCAATTCAGGCCATGGCCACCATTGTGCCAGTGGCGCCTACAGCAATGGGCACTATATGGCATTGTACACTACTCGCAATACCCACTGTGGCACTGGCACGCAGCTGGTCGGTCGCGCAGGATGCCTTATCGTCAGATGGCACTGTGCATAGCCCTGCGCCATTGCCCATGACCTTGTGTATGACCTTTGCCCCCGGCACTGTTAGCCTGCCATGTGTGTCCCCTATTGCGCTGTTTGGTGACAGCGCTATGTGAAGTAGCCGGTGCTGTTCGAACAGCGCAATTGGAGCCTGTGGTGGTCTATTGCAACATCTCCACGGGGAGTTACGGCGCAGCGGGCACCATATTGCCTGCTGTAAAGTTGGTGCCATGGCTGAGGAGGAGGCGGTGTCCTGGATCCAGCTTGAGTGGCCAACCTGGTGGCCCTAGTTGAGCCACACTATGATGGCCTTTATGGTGAGGTGCCCCTCACCAGTGCAAGGAGTGAGGTGTGGCAGCGAGTGGCCACTGACCTGGTGGGGGTCACTGGACAGTGCCGGTCTGTTGAGCAGTGCCGGCACCAGTACAGTGACCTCTACTGGAGGGAGCCAGAGCTCTTAACGCGTCTGCGTTCACATGCCAGGTGGGGTGTGGTGCCTAGGCCAGGTGGGTGTGCCATCTATGCACCTGTATTATCTGTAGGGGTGTGTGTGTGTTTTGGTGGCTGTGCATAGGTGATGGCTCGCCACGGTTGTCTGCGTCAGTGTGTGCAGCTGTGAGATGAATGGGTATGGCTGTGTGGGCAGGCACTGTCACTGGGGCAGGGGGCAGTCTGCTTTTGAGTCACACTGATGTTTGTCTCAACATATGTCTCCCACAGGCTGGGATGTGAGGATGCGGGGCCACATTGCTGAGGGCCGTGCCAGGGACCAGGTGCCAGCAGGGGTTGTACCCCACCAGCAGCAGCAGCGCCAGCAACAGCGGCAGTCAGAGCTGCTTGAGCTGTGTGAGTATCATGACTTCATGGATGCTATTGCATGCTGGGGGCAGTAGCCCTGCACAATACAAACATGCAGGAAAGGGGAGGTCATAATTCCACTATACAAGACACTAGTGAGGCCCCACCTGCAGTACAGTGTACATTTCTGGAGACCATACCTACGTGGGACGAGAGTGGGCAGAGAAGGTTCAGAGGAGGCAACAAAGATGGTACATGGCTTGCATCACAACTCCTATGGAGACAGGTTGAAGGAACTGAACCTGTACTCCCTGGAGGAGAGGAGGAGAGAGGGATATGATAGACACATACAAGTATCTTACAGGTGGAACAGGGTGCAGGAAACACTATTTTGAAGTGCAAAAGATGTTCCAGGACTACAGGGCATGGGATGCAGTTGGAGGAGGATGATTCAGAGGAAACATGAGCAAGACTTTCTTCACAGAGCGGGTGGTGTACAAGTGGAACACCCTTCCAGAGGGAGTGGTGGGGCTGACACCTCACGATTTCAGACTGCAGGATAGACATAGCAGAATTCTTGAGGTCAGGGTAAGGGCAACAGACTTCTAGGTAAACAAAGTGAACCTACAGGCTGAAATGGACAGACTGTGTGGGCCATAGGCCCTTATCTGCCAACACTGGCTATGTATCTATGTCTGTAGGCACGACACAGGTGACATGCATCACTGTCCAGTTTCACAACACGTCTGTGTATGCATCACTGTGGTCCATGCATGCACTGGGCACATAGCTGTGTAACTGGCATCGCACCACGTTGCCCGTCACTTGCCAGCCTTGTTTTGTGCTGTGATGGACATGGGCAGTGTGTGTGTGCAGTGGTGCGCATAGCTGGTGCCGCCTGCTTGTGATGGCCATGTGCATGTTCACTGTGGGTGGGTGCATGCCATCACAGGTCTGCGGGACGATGGGCTATATGGCTTGCAGGTTGGGTGGTGTTCAGGGTTGTGGTCAGTCACAGCCATTGACTGTGTTCCCATTTTCCTAGGCCTCGAGGTTCTCCATCGCCTGGCGAGGGATGTCCGGGCCATCAGACAGCTTGTGGCCGACAACAACACTATCCTCCAGTCAATACACTGCCATGGCCTGCGGAGGAGGCGGTAGGGGACTGGCAGACACCAGCCAGAGGATGGCCGGCTGGCTGACCCATGAGCTATCTTCCCTTCCCACTTCTCCCATCCCTACCACCCTGCCTTCCCTCTCCAAGTTTGTCATCCCTACCCCTTGACCACCCCTACCTTGTACCGTCCCCCCTTGTAAATAGTTGTAATTGTTCTTGTTCATGTTGGTTGTGTTAATATACATTTATATTTTATACTGAATAATGTTTTGGTCTCTGATTTGCAGCTGCCTATGGGTGCTCAGTTGCAGGGTGTACATACCATTTGGGTGGTATGGTCCTGGGCATGTGTGTGTGTGTGTGCGTGTGTGTGCATGAGGTATCTTCAGCATGGCAGTGACTTTTGGTTGGTCTTGCCATCTGCTGCCACCACAGCTGGGTGCAGGGTGTGTCTGGCTTGTAGGCGTCTGTGCTGCACGGGGTTGACGTGTGCTGGGGGGATGCATGGTTTCCTGCAGTGCCATTCACTGCACATAGGTGGTGTCTTGGGGTCACAGTGCAGGGTGTGCTGTGCGTACGGGGGGCTGATGTGCACTGTGGTTGTCAACCCCCTGTGTGTGGCACTCTCAGCCTGCCAGTGGTTGTGCTGGGGTTTCATGGCTCTGCTATGCTTTGTGGGCTTGTCCCCATGGGCAAGTAGATCATCCATCCCACCCCCAGTGATGCTGTGCTTGGGGTGTGCAGGTGTGGTGTGGGTTCTGCAGTGTGTTCCTGTGCCCATGTGTAGCATGGCTGGCGGTGGGCCCCAGCCTGCCTCCCTGGATGTGCAGTTCCATTGCTCTGGGGGACTCTGCTTGCACTATGGCACCTCTGGAATGCTCAGCTGGGCTGCCCTGGTTGCGCCATAGCGCAACATTTCGGCTCAGCTTCTCCTTCCTGGTTAGCGTATGGCAGCAGTATGTGCGATATTCAGGCGTTGGTTGTCGCAATTTGTTCAGCTCCATGTTTGAATATCGCACCTGTTGAGCATTTGCCCAACTGGTTTGTGCTTGCTCCTGCTGTTGCGCTCATTTTGAGTGCAGTTTGAATATCTGGGCCATTATTTTTAAAATGTACATTTATTTGCTATCAGGAACATTTTTCTTGTCTATACAATTGATAGCATGATAGAGCTGTAATCTGTTCAACATAAACAACTTCAATCTGTAAATCTGTGTTTCTAAAATTATCAGGTTGTTTTTACTGCACACATAAACTTTGCATGTTCACCAGACATTTAAATAACAATATAGCATGCAAACTTTCATTGATTTTCATAATAAAAAAAATATCATTCAAAAATTCAGGTGTCCTACACATAGTGTGTGGTGGTATTTGGGGTGTATGTGACATCCAGTACCAGCACCCACCAAAACTGCTATACACAAGCAAGTGCAACTGTCTGCAGGGCATGGACTGCCCCCAAGACAGTCACTGTGTACAGTTATTCAAATTGCCATTCCAGATATTTGTGGTCACATGAAGGAATTGCAAACATTAACATACTGGTAGAATGGCAGCTGCAGGGGTTGGGCCATGGCACCAAGAGCATGGGGCCATGCCACGGTCCATGTCCGGAGTACACAGCTATGCCATTGATATCCCCAACCCTTCTCATGCCATACTTTTATCCTGCCTCTCTTATCTTCCCAGGAGGTCCAGTGGCTGTGAAATCTCACCCGATGGTGATTGACGACTGTAGCATCCAGACAGTGGCTCCCCCCTCCCTAGCCTCATTCCCATGTTCTCTAGTGTTTGGTGATGCTATACTCTGCATAGCCTTTCCTTCCTGCTGGAATGGGCATTTCAGATCTCAAGGCAGTAGGTGTGGGTAAATACCTTATTTCGAATAGTTGGTCAAATACACATATTTGGGGTCACAAATACTCAGAAATATGGTATTCATATGTTTTATTTATGTACTTGTGAGGGGTGGGAAGTAAAAAACAGCCCCCCCACCCTCCTCCCCAGACCAATCATCTTAAACTTCAACCCCATATCCCCCACCCTCTGCAACAAGGCTGTATCCTCCCCCAGCACCTACAATATAAGGTTTTTGCTGGTTTAATAGAACAACTGAATCACGATGGGCAACCATCACAACCAGCCACCACCACAGTGGGCCACCATCTCCTTACACTTTTTCTTGGAAAAATCACCCCCACCCCCCACCCAGGTAGCAGCCTCAAACTTCCACACTCTTCACCCAGAACCCAAATATAATAATATGAAGCCAACCCCTCAAGCATGGAAAGACAACAGGCACAACCTGCCCTCCTCCACAGCTGGATGCCCTCTTCTGAATGAGGCACTCCCTGCTTGCTCGCATAATAAAACAACTAATCATGTTAAATCAGCAAAACCTTTAATTGTGGTGGGTGGGAGGGTGGGACAGAGCTATTTATCAGTGGGTGACAGGATAGAGGTTGTAGTTTATGAGGACTGGGCTAGAAAGGAGGCTGTGGGTCTCTTTCTTTCTTTCTTTCTTTTATTTAGTTTATAGTTTATTATTATTTCAGAAGACATCTTTGAGCCAAGGCTGTTTTACAAAGGTTGCATGTTGGGGAAACAATACAGAACATAGTGAGGACAATAACAAGTACAGTAGTTTCAAGCAGCCGTAGGCTTTGTCAGGTACATTAAAGCTTTCATATGGAATTACTGTAATATGTGCAATGATTCACAGTATGTATGTTAAGTTACAGTAATTTGTGTATATTATTCAAGAACATATGTACAATAAAAAAAACACAGTTGTAATATGGTTCACTAGAATAAATTAGAAACTGCTAGGAGAGATGGTAGATACATGTAGAGGAAGCTATGGGGAAAGAACGTAGATAATAGTGGGGAAATAAAAAGGGAGGAGATAGGAGATAGTGGGGGAGTAAAGGTGGGAGGGACTTAGAGGGGGGAATTAGAGGGAAGGAGAGTAAGTTTAGTTAGGAGAAACATTCACAGGAGGCCATTGTGACAAGGTGCTGACACAGGTAGCACTTGAAAGTGCCCAGGGTAGTGTCAGTGGTAACAGCAGGTGGAAGTGAGTTGTACCAGGATGAGGCTCTGTATGTAAGGAGCGTTGTCCTTGGGTAGTGTGGCAGCGTGGTACAGAAAAAGTATTTCCCAAATACTAGCGTGTACAAATAGTGCCTCTATTCATGATCTGTATCCAAATAACAAATATTGCATTATTTGTGGTATTTGGTAAATATTATTCATTATCTGCACACCCCTACACGATAGTTACCCTCTGAAGAATTGCTTTTAGAAGTGCTTCTGGTCCTGGGATCACTGTGCCTTGTAAAAAGGAGCAAGGGCATGAAGGAGCCACTGTGCATAGCATGGCCCCTCCATGCATATCAATGCCCTTATTAACTCTGCCTCCTCTGTTCCTTTCCTCTGCTGACACTCTAACCTGTGTACTAGTGAATGGAAGGTCTTGCAGCCCCTTTGTGTACAGCACAGTGGGGTGCCCTGCTGTAATGTTTATTTATTTATTTATTTAGTTATTTGAAAATAGGCAACCAGGAAAGGCACACTGAGCCAAGGCTCATGTCCAGGGGGGACCCAGAGAAAAGGGAAAGGGTTTACAATAAATTAAATACAGCAGTAAAGAAGTCTTCCAAAAATTAAAGTGCAACAATGGACAATTCAACATGGCACAGTTCAAATAACAATAAAAGGTGAACAAATGTTGGTTCTATGAGCAGCACCAATGTCCAAGTAAATTAACAAAAGCAGCTTGAAACAACTCAGTGCAGCAGTTGTGGTGACATGAACAGACTACGGGGAACACAGCAGGAGGGAAACAACCTTGAGTAGGTCTGGTAAAGCTGAAAGAAGTGGGGGAGGGAGGGAGGAGCTAGATGAGGAAGCAGGTTCCAGAGGGAAGGAATGTGATAGAGAAGAAGGCAGACTGCCCAGCAGACGCATGAGGGTGGGGGAGGAAGAAGATGTGAGAATCCCTGGAGTAGAGTCGGTATGAAACGGAAGGAACAAGTGAAAGGAGTGCAGCCAGATAAGATGGTAGGGACCCAAATTAGTATTTGGAACAGAAGGAGGCACAGTGGAATAGGCAATGTGAGGGTTGGGAGAGGATAGATAAGGAGGAGTAAAATGAGTAGTGGTGAGTAAGATGGGGGAGTTGGTAACAAAACAAAAGAATGCATTACAGAGGGTGTCTAGTGTGGGAAGCGAGGAGATGGGGCAGTACGGTAGACCGCATCTGCAGGTCGAAAATGGGAGCATCATTTTGGTAACCAGCTCCAAGCAGGCCTGGGGTGACAGACAGTCTTTGTTATGGTACAAGACTCCAAGCTTGGGATGGAGTTTGGCTTGGATGGCATTAATGTGGGCAGAGAAGCCAAGCCTAATACGAAGCCACATGCCAAGATACTTGAATGAAGGAACCACTTAAAAGGAGGTACCTTCTATGGTAGAGTAGACATGGTGAGGTGTAGGCCTGGTCAACTTCATGATGGTGCCAGCGGCTATGGACTCTTATGTTTTTTTTTTGGTTTTTTTTAGTGTTAACCCAAGTAGGTTGGACTGGAAGCAGCACAGAACATTGTGGAAATCTTGCTGGAGGAAGACTTCCACTGCTGTGGTCCTGAAGTGTAGAGAAATGTATCATCTGCATACTTCTGAATATGCAAATTGGTCATCTTCCTGGTGGTGCTAAGGGTTGAAGCACTGGACACTACACTTTGCACCACACCACTGATCCAGTTTTGGATGCAAACACAAATCATCGGGGATCTGCCAGGGAAGGAGAGTATTGACATTCTGGTGGACTCCTCTCCTCTCCCATGAAGGGAGGCTTTCAGTGTCTGGCACTTGCCTGGTCCCTAGTATCAGCTGCAGGCAAGGCAGGCTGGGGGTACAGCATGGGGTAGAGAGTAACACCTGCAGATGCACCATGCATGGAGATGTTTGGGTGGTACTGCATGCCACTTCACCAGGGAGAGAAGCAGCAAAAATGGAGATCCAAGTTGCCAATTATCCCAGCCACCCAATAGCTCAGCACCCTGTGGAATACGTGAGCTGTGCTGCATTTCACATCAAGGCAAGTCCAGGAGGAAAAAAATTGGGGAGCTGGGCTGGGGTGGCCTATTGTCTAGAGGGTGGCTTGGGCTCTGGGGAAAAGAGCACTTACTGCAAATAAATAATATGCTAGTTGGAAGAGGGGATGTCATTGAGAAAGGTGGAGAGGATGATATGACTTAGGATGTAGCTCTGCTGGACAACAGTTTGGAAAGGTAGGGTAAAGGACAGGATGCCTCCTACCTGAAATGACTGCTGATGACCCAAGAGATAGGAATGGAACAAGTCAACTGTGGGAGCTGAGAGGCTAGGAGTGCTCAGCTTGTCCAGGAGGAGGGGATGGGCACCAAATCAAAGACTTTTGACCAGAATGATGAAAATGGCCACTGTTATGTGCTCTGATCCATCCATGTGAGGATGGAGTTAATGACCAGTAGCAGGGAGGACATGTTGGAATGCTACTTCTGAAAATTAGACTGGAAGAGGTAGAGGAAGTTTGAAGAGCAGAAGTCAGCAAGCCCGGAGAAGGCAATTTTCTCTTGCACTCAGTCAATGAAGAGTATCTCAGAGAAGTGGTTCTACAGTCATGGTGTCCTGCAGTCACAATTCAAAAAACAGCAGCTTCAGCTCACAGAAAAGGAAGAGACATGATGTTCACCTTGAGTCACTGGATAAAGTGCCAAATTTTATTTGTGTAACAGATGCTGGAAGTAATAAGCAGATGCCCCAGTCAGACCACTGACATTTCACACTAAATAATGTGTTTTTTCACAGGCTATGAAAAAGCATGAGATCTGGCACAAAACATCAGTGTTCTGACTGTGGCATCTGCTCATTGCTTCGAGCATCTGTTCAAAAATAAAATTTGGCACTTTATCCAACAATGCAATGTGAATGTGTCTCTTCCTTTTCTGCTAAATCATGCACCTTGGAAGGACTAACCCGGGAATGGATTACTACCTGGGGGAGACAAACTGGAAGCCTATAAACAAGAAAGGGATCTGGGAATAATTATAACAGATGACCTAAAAATTACCAAGTGATGTGAGAAAGCAGAACTGAGGGCAAAAGGTATGTTGGGTTGCATAAGCAGGGGGATTACCAGCAGAAAAAAGGATGTAATCCTTGTACTCTATAGATCAATGGTGAGGCCACACCTGGAGTACAGTGTACAGTTATGGAGACCACACTTTAAGAAAGATATTACCAGACTGGAAACAGTACAGAGGAGGGCTACTAAAATTATTCATGGATTGCATGACAAATCATATGACGAGAGGCTGCGTGAATTAAACATGTACTCCCTGGAGCAGCAGAGGGAGAGAGGAGACATGATCGAGACCTTCAAATTCCTAAAAGGAATAAAGGACCTGTTCCATATCAAAAATCTCTCAGGAACCAGAGGGCACAACATGAAGCTAGAGAGGGGCAGATTCAGAGGCAACACATGTAAGTTCATCTTCACTGAGAGAGTGGTTGATCCATGGAACTGCCTTCCACAGGAAGCAGTGGAGGCAAAAATGGTGGAGACTTTCAAGAAGGTGTTGGATAAATACAAGGGCATCATAACACTGAAAAGTAGTTAGGGGAAGGGGTAGAATTATGGGCAGACTAGATGGGCCACATGGCCCCCTTCTGCTGTCAATTTCTATGTTTCTACATTTCTGTTGTTGCATTAACTGCTGGGAAGGACAGAAAATAAAAGATAGGCCTAAACTGGGAATACGAGCAACACCCTTTCTAGGGTAACAGTATAAAGGAAATTACACCGGGTACAGGGGAGCACAAGTAGCAGCACACAAAAAAGGGAACCCTTGGAAGGGCAGAAGGCAAAAGATAGGTGTAAAACTGGGAATAGGAGCAACACCCACCTTATCTAAGATAATAGTATAAAGGGATTTATACCAGGTGTGGGGGAACACAAGTAGCAACAAACCAAAAAAAAGAGAAAGCTAGAACACCAATCAGGAGTAAGGGTATATTTGTATTCCAGGTAACAAAGAGAAGCCAGGAATGGTAGGAATGGTGCAGTACAGTGGCTGTGGGGCAGCAGATTTCAGAGAGACCTTCTGGAGGCTGCAGTGCTGCCCTATCTGCTTGCATCTCTCTGGGTTGAGGGAAGAGATTGCTAGACTATAGACTAGGGTGGCGAGGATTCCAGGACCACTTCCACCACTAAGTCTGACACCTTTACCCCAGAGGATGTCAGGGAGGAGGAAAGGCTGGACTATGGTGGGCTCTGGAAGGGAGGGGGTGGTGGGTTAAAGGCACATTCCTTTACCTGTACTGCCATGAAATTCCTATGTGGCTCTGGAGGGGCAGGACTGCTAGATGAAGGCACCCATGGAAATGGCTGGGCAGGATGTGGGTGTACTCCAGAGCAGAGACCCCAGGGAGGGAGGAAGAGGACCCCAGAGGATAAGGAAGCAACATCTGGTGGGGGACTTGATTGTGAGGGGGATAGATTTGGAATAGGAAAGGGAGGAAGAGGAAGGTGACTTGGAGGGATGGAAAGGAGATCCAGAGAATCGCTAGAGCAGCAGAATATGAGGTAGAGCTGGATGTCATTATCTACCTGTATAATAAAGACCTGTCTAGGGAGGGGGCTGGGATAGTGCAGGGGGAGTTTGAATAGCTGGTGAGGGGTCTTAGACAAGTAGCATACTTAGTGGCATTACTAATCTGCTGTCTGTCTATGACTGGGGGAAGACAGGAATCTCTGCACCAAGACCTTAAATTCATGGTTGAAGGAATGATGCAGAGAAGAGGGGCTCAGTTACATTGTGGACTGGGGATCTACAGGTACCTTCAGAGATAAGGAGATAAGGGCCTTTACAGGTGTGATGGCTTGCATCTATCTGGGAGGCGAACTGCAGTTCTCAGTGGACAGTTTAGATGTTACCTTGATGAACATCTAAACTAACCAAGGGAAATGGAAGAAGACTGAAGCAGAAAATAGGGAGACTTAGGGGAATGGAATCCCCCAGGGTGGAAATTAAAAAAGGAAGCAAGGTAGTAGAAATGAAGGGGGATGGGAACTGAAGTATTAAAAAGAGGGGGGAAGAGAAGGCCAAAAGGAAGAAAATGGGGTACTAAGCAAAGTGGTAGCAAAATCTAGAAGGCCATCTGTGCAAATGCCAGTAGTATAGGAAATAAGATTCTGGACCTAGAGGCTGTAATAGCAGAGGCTGGCCTCTGTATTGGGGCCATTACCCAATCATAGTGCACTTAAATCCATAACTGGAACCTGGCCATTCCAGGCTATACTCGGTTCAGGAGGGACAGGATGAGAAGGAAAGGAGTGGGTGTGGTGCTTGATGTGAGGGAAAGCATCAAAGCAATGGAGATACAGGAAATGCAGAGAGGAGCAGAGGTACTGTTGGTCATCCTACAAACAGGGAATGGAGTCACTATTGGCACTGACATGATTAGCAGACCTCAAGCATGGGGGGGATTAAATAAGGTACTGGTGGAAGCTATTGACAAGATGTTGGAAAAGAGGGAGGTGCTGCTGGTGGGGGACTTCAATCTGCCAGATATAGATTGAAACCTCCCAGTTGTGGCTTCCGCAAGAAGCAGGGATATCCTGGACTCCCTGCAAGGGACATTCCTCAGGCATCTAGTCAGTGAACCCACTCATGATAAGGCAATACTGGATCTAGTGCTCACTAACAAGGACAGTGTTGCAGACATCAATGTAGGAAGTCACCTAGGGAAAAGCAATCACTGTACAGTATGGTTTAATATAAGGACAGCTGTGGAATTGAACCACACATGGGAATGGGTCTTGGCCTTCAGGAGGGAAGATTTTAAACAGATTGGTGAATGCCTCAGGGAGACCTAGCTTGGCTAGGGTGGGGTGGAGGAACAGTGGGTGAAGTTAAAAACAGCCATAGGGAAGGGAACAAACCACTGCATCAAATGTGAACAAAAGCAAGAGGAAAAAGAGAACACTATGGTTCTCAGAAAGAGGTGGCCAGAAAGGTAAAGTGTAAAAGGGTGGCATTCAGAAGATATAAGGAGGCACAGGTGGAGCAAGATTGGGATGTTTATCTGTGGAAACAGAGGAAAGCAAGGTGAGCAGTATGACGTACAAAGGTACAAGCTGAAGAGAGAATAGTCCAGCTGTGATGAAGGGGGACAAGACATTTTTTTAGGTATGTAACCAAAAGGAGGAAGACCTGGGGTGGGATCATAATGTAAAAAAGGAAAGGAGAGTGTGGTGTAGAGGGGGAAAAGGCAGATATTCTGAACAAATACATTTTTTCTTTGTTCACAGAGGAAGGAGAATGGGAGGGGCCACAAAAAAAAAAAAAAAACAGGATCATTGGAAGAAGATTGGTGAACACTAGTTCTTTTTCAGAGGAAAGTGCCAGGAAGGGACTCACTGATCTGAAAGTAGACAAAGTAATGCGGCCAGATTAGGTGCACCTAAGGGTATTAAGAGAGCTCAGGAAGGAACTGGCTGCATTTTTGAGAGTCCTGTTTAAAGGAGAACTGCACTGAATCTGTAAGTCATTTTTCTCAAAAGAAGTTGTTTTTAAGTACTAGTTAAAATTATGTTAATCTTCCCTCAATATATGCCTTTTAGTAACCTCATCATATGTTCCTGCTTTCCATTCTGGTGGTGAGTACCATTTTAGAACTGTACGATGTAGTTTATGTCTCTCTCAGCCACAGAGTTCTGCAGTAGAACTTGGATGCATTGTGTCAACAATAGAAGAGTAGAACAGAGACATAAACTACATCATACAGTTCTAAAATGGTTCTTAACAGCAGTATGAAAAGCAGAAACAGACACCAGGATAACTAAAAAGGCTGCTTATCTAGATTAATAAAAGAAGTTGAACCAGTATTTAAAACTAGCTTCTACTGGGAAAAATTACTTTGAGATTCATGTCCACATTTTCAAAGGAGATGGTGGCCAAAAATCGAGATGCGCCGCGCATGTCAGAAAATGCTTGAAAGCGCAGTATTCAAAAGGGAGAGATGTGCTGTGTTTCTGAATGTGCAATCATGCAGAAATAATGTATGCAGTACTAATAAAGGGGACGGATCCATGAATATGCCGCACATCTCTATGTTCAGTCAAAATGTGTGGTGCATCTACTGTGCATCACAGAAATGAGATACCCAAAGTTAGGCAAAGAAAAGGATGGCCTAAATTAGCCAGCCACCCACAGGCAGACCACAGAACTGCAGGCAGACAATCCAGAGACAGCCCTCGGAGGTGTACCAGAACATGCTTCAGGCAGTCACACACAGCAGACATGCTAGGATGGATGTACCCAGAGCCACAGTTGCTGTGTCACCACTGGCACCATCCAGGGAGCAACCCCTCACACTGCACCCTAGATGCAGACACCCAGCAACAACATGTCAGTGCTGTCGGGTGCCCCATGAGCACACCAGCAGAGCAGACAGCCACAATGCAGCACATGTACCAGGGGCCATGGCCTGTACCCATGCGGCCTGCAGGGTGTCATCCGATGGTGGCATGCACCAAGAGTGCATCTGTGGCAATGGTGCCCTGGTAGCCTGGTGGTACTAGTGGCAGCATAGCACAGGCCAGGAACTGACCTGTGGCACACACCCATGGTGGAACACAATATGTGCACACAGGTGGGACTCTGGGACCCACCCAGACCCACCCACCATGTTATCCAGTCACCTTCTGCACACTGCCATCCCTTGCAATTCTCACCATGGTCCTCACATACAGGATTGTGTGGAGCACTACAGGTGACTCTATACAGCATATGGAGCTGGAATATTGCATGCATGTGGTACACCGATCAGACAGTGTTGCCCTGTGCCCTTCCCTGTTGCTTGTCCAGGTGGGTCCCAGTAGCCACTGTCCAGGTGGGCCCCCTGTACCAAGTCCAATACTGTACATGGCTATGGGTAATAGCACTATACCTAGGCCAATGAAATCCACCCACCCACACACAAGCATTCCATTACACCTTTCTGCTAGGCTGCAGTACCTCCTATTCACCTTTGTGGGGTGGTGTGACAGCCCTGCAAAGCTGGAACTGAGTATGCCCGAGGTATGCAAATGGACTGAATACATTCCAGTAATAATATGCAAATGTGCAGTTTGGGAACAGACTGTGCAATGAGGCCATTTGCATATCCCAGCTGAATTTCTTTATTTATTTATTGAATTGTTTCACCAGGAAAGGCACACTGAGCAAGAAGATGCTCATCTCCTGGTGCAACCTGGTGGGAGGGGGTACAGAGGGAGATAACACGCAGGTTATCAAGAGAATTACATTTAGCAAGGTATACAGTAGGGCGAGGTTATAGTTATACAAGTTACAGAGGTAAACAGGGATACAACATTTACTACAGATCAACTAGAAGCACAAGGAAAACAGTTACAGTATAGTTATTGACAGTAACATTGGTAGCAGTTTGGCTTGTAGCACATAGCATACATTGGTTACAGTTTGGCTTGTAGCACATAGCATACATTGGTTACAGTTTAGCTTGTAGCACATAGCATACATTGGTTACAGTTTGGCTTGTAGCACATAGCATACACTGGTTATAGTTTGGCTTGTAGCACATAGCATACATTGGTTACAGTTTGGCTTGTAGCACATAGCATACATTGGTTACAGTTTGGCTTGTAGCACACAGCATACATTGGTTACAGTTTGGCTTGTAGCACACAGCATACATTGGTTACAGTTTGGCTTGTAGCGCACAGCATACATTGGTTACAGTTTGGCTTGTAGCACACAGCATGCATTGGTTACAGTTTGGCTTGTAGCACACAGCATACATTGGTTACAGTTTGGCTTGTGGCACATAGCATGCATTGGTTACAGTTTGGCTTGTAGCACATAGCATACATTGGTTACAGTTTGGCTTGTAGCACATAGCATACATTGGTTACAGTTTGGCTTGTAGCACATAGTATACATTGGTTACAGTTTAGCTTGTAGCACATAGAATTAGATAACGCTGAGATGAAAAGACAGAGTAATAAGTGCAATTTAGGACTGGACAAGAAAACACAAGCCAAGAAGTGCTGAAGTTGGTTGAGATAAGCCAACTTCCATAGTGTATGCTAGGTGCCACTGGTCAGGCAGTCGGGGGGGGTCGGACTGGGGGGGACTTGTAAGTATCAAGTGCAGGAGCAATTTACCAAGAGGCAATTTGCCAGTGCTGTTGATAGGGAGTGGTTAGAGGAGGAGTGGCGTATTTGAGGAGGGAGCTCATTCCAAAGTTTAGGTAAGCGATGTGAGAAGGCAGCTTGCCTGCTAGTGGTCCTCTGCCTTGGGATTAGTAGTTGATGGTAGTTGAGGGATCTGCGGGCATGAGTAGGGGTGGAAGCTGTGGAGAGTAATGAAGAGAGATAGGATGGGAGGGCGTTGAGCCAGAAGTTTGAGACAAATACTGGAATACTGGAAATCTGCATGCCGTCCAAGTTGCTTTGCATCACACAATTCTTATGCTCTGCACTGGACTCTGGGCACCTGCTGTGCCACGCATCTCCCACTGCACAATTGTGCATGTTTGAAATATTCAGCCACATGTGCGTAACTGCATCTTACAGTACAACTTTTGAATATACCATTATTTTGTGCCGGCATGTCTCAGTTGCATGGCACAGACACTTGCGTGATGCAGCCTGAGACTTTTGAATATGGAGCCCTTAGTGCAGTTCTCATTTAACAGCTCATTGGAAACAGGAGTGGTTCCAGAGGACTGGAGGAGGGCAGATTTTGGTGGTGGGAAAGTTAATGGAGTCATTGCTGAAGGAAAGATTTGTGAACTATCTTGAAGCCAATGGGTTACAAGACCTGAGGCAGCATGGATTCTTGGGGGGGTGGGTCATGTCAACCAAATCTGATAGATTTCTTTGACTGGGCAATCAAGGAATTAGATCTGGGTGGAGTGGTGGACATGGCCTACCAAGATCTGAGTAAGGCTTTCAGTACCATTCCACATGAGGGGTGAGTAAGCAAACTGGATAGTTTAGGAGTGGGTCCAAAGGTGGTAAACTTTGCAAGAAATTGGTTAGGGGATAGGCGGCAGTTGGTGGTGGTAAATAGAGTTCACTCTGAGGAAAGAAGGGTGACCAGCTGGGTGCTTCAGGCATCAGACCTGGAACTGGCCCTCCTTAATGTCTTTTAAAAGTGACACTGCAGAGGAGCTGGAAGGGGAGGTCTACCTCTTTGTGGATGACACCAAAATCTGCAATAGGATGGACATTCCATGGGGACAAAAAGGATGCTGAGAAATGTCAAGAAGTGATCCAGAGTATAGCAGCAGGGTTTCAATGTGAAAAAGTGCCAAGTAATGCACTTGGGGCATAGAAATCCAGGAGCAGAGTACAAAATGAGAGGAGTGCTACTGGCAACTACCAAGCAGGAAAGAAATCTGGATGTTTTCGTGTCAGATGACCTAAAGGTGAACAGGCAGTACAACAAGGTAGTTGGGAGGGCTGGTAGGATGCTGGGATGCATACGGAGGGGGTTCACTAGCAGAAAGAGGAAGGAAGTATTGCCTCTATATAGATCACTAGTAGGACCCCAACCTAGAGTACTGTATCCAGTTCTTGAGACCATGTCTCTAGAAGGATATAAACAGAGTGGAGGCAGTCCAGAGGAGGGCATCTAAAATGGTGCAGGGTCTGCATCAGAAGCCCTATGAGGAGAGAATTAAGGACCTAAATATATGCACCCTGGAAGAGAGGAGGGAGAGGGGGGATATGACAGAGACCTTTAAATACCTCACTAGAGTAAATAAGATACAAGGGGGAAGAATTTTACAGAAAAAGGTGCTCAAGGTCAAGGGAGAACAATAAGAAGCTGGAGGGGGGAAGATTCAGCAGAGATGTGATTAAGTAATTCTTCACAGAAAGAGTGGTGTATTCCTGAAACAGCCTTCCAGCAAAGGTGTTGGGGGCAAAAAACAGTGATGGGGTTCAGTAATGCATGGGATTGCCATAGGGGAATGATAGGGAAAGGGAAGGGGGGGTGGTTGCTTGGGCTGGAGATAAAGTAGGAACTGCGGTCCTACTATATGCAGGGAAAAATAGGCAGACTAGGGGGGCAAAGCAGTCCTCATCTGATGGCAAATTCTATATTTCTAAGCAGACATACTGTACTTAACAAGCAATTTTGCTCTGTCTTCGCTACTGAGAAGGACAGACCAGTGCCTCAAGGGAACAGGGGGGTGGGATATAAGTGGGATGGATGCATAAGGGCCTAAGGGCCCTGAAAGTGGATAAATCCCCAAGGCCAGATGGTGTGCACACAAGGGTTCTAAGGGAACTGATGGAGGTACTGGCAGACTGCCTTGCAGACCTATTTAACAACTCTCAGGAGTCTGGGAGTGTGCCCCAGCAGTGGAGAACTGCACATGTGGTGCCTCTCAATCAAAATGGGCCAAGGGATGAACCAGGGAACTACAGGCTGGTCAACTTGACCTCAGTAGTGAGGAAACGGATGAAGACTATCCTGAAAGAAAGACTGGTGAGCTTCCTGGAGAAGAATGGGCTACAGGACAAGAGGCAGCATGGGTTTGTGTCAGAGATGTCCTGCCAGACTAACCCAATTGATGTTTTTGACTGGGTGATCAGGACAGTAGACAAAGGATGGGCGGTTGATGTCCTGTATGTGAACTTTAGCAAGGACTTTGTCTCTGTGCCTCATAAGAGAATGGTCAGGATGCTGGAAGAGCTAGGGGTGGAGGTGAAGCTAGCTAAATGGGTCAAAATCTGCTTGTAGGACAGACGCTAAAAGCTGTGGTCTTGGGGGGGATTCTTGGAAGATAGGCCAGCGAAGATTAGGGTCCCACAGGGCTTGGTACTCTGTTGCTTAACATCTTCATTGGTGGCATAGCAGATTGGATCAAAGGTAAAATCTCCCAGTTCATAAATGACACAGAGCTCTGCTAGAACATGGATGTGGAAGATGGGAGACAGGAACTCAGGAAAGACCTGGCTAGGTTGGATAAGTGGTCTGGCATTTGGCCGCTGGAGTTCAATGCTAAAAGTGTAAAGTTATGCACTCAGGAGCGAAGAACCTAGAGACCAAATACTGGTTGGGTGGTGTACAGGTAACCAAGTCAGAGGAAGAAAATAATCTAGGTAATCATCTTGAGTGACCCGAAGCCCTTGGCACACTGTAGGAGAGTAGCAGCAAAAGCAGCCCAGATGCTGGGCTGCATAGCAGGAGTATTACCAGCAGGAAGGTGGCAATCATGCTGCCACTGTACAGGTCACTGGTGAGACTTCACCTAGGGTACAGTGTGCATTATTGCTGCCCTTATCTTAAGAAAGTTATCAACTTGCTGGAGACTGTCCAGAGAAAGGCAAACAAAATGATCCATGGCTGACAGGGCAACACCTATGAAGAGAGGTTCAAAGGGTTTGACATATACTCTCTTGAAGAGCGAAGGGAGAGGGGGGTGCATAATTGAGACCTTCAAGTACCTTAACAGTATTAACAAGATGAGCACTGAGGGTTTCTTCAGCCCTAGTGGGAACTAATCTACTAGGTGGCATAGCACAAAACTGGTAGGACAAAAATCAGGAGAGAGAGCATGAGGCACTTTTTCACTGAGTGGTGGTCAAGAGAAATGAGTTGCCAGAGGAGGTGGGTTCCCTGAAGACAGTGGATTGCTTCAAGAGAGGATGGGACAAAGTGAAGAGGAAAGTTACTATTGGAGGAGGGTATGATGGCACTTGAGGGGGTTAACGGAGGAGGATAGGGGTCAGGGTTCCTCTGTAAACACAAGAGTAACCTACACACTCCAGCACACTAGATAGATCAGAAGGCCTTTATCCGCTGGCACATTCATATTTTCATATGGGTCTGTTCATGAAAAAGGGTTACCAATGCCCACCATACAGTGCATACCACATTTTTAAAAATCTAGAACTGTCAGGCACATGTTTTTGACTAAATCTGAATGCTGGCTATATGTGCAGATAAATAACATAACTATAGAATTCTAGGGTAACCATATTTTTTTTGATGGGGTATCCCACTCCATTTTGCTGCTTTTTTTTCCCTGAAAAAGTGTGACATGCAAAAAACACGTTTTACTAATTGTTTTTGCAAGCTTTATTTACTGTTTTCCATTATTAAAGTAAGTCCACTTACTAATCTGAAGTTGTGTTTTTTATTATCTGTACTCTTTAGGCTTTAGTCCATTGTAATGCTCCATTTTTAATTTATTCAGCTTTGTATTTAGTGTGGTGAATGTAACAGTTGGTGTCACAGCACATTACATTCACCCTCATGGCCCCCAAATCTGTAATTGTGCTATTAGCATTTTAAAAGATTTTCTGACTTCTTTCCTAGTTTGCCTCCTTGTGATAACTGACTGTGTTATTGCCTGATCTATCTTTCCCACAGAAGGGACAGCAACCTTTGACCCTCACTCTACTTGGAGTCACATCAGGCCCAATGTTTACCCATCAGTCTGTGACAGTTGCAAAGTCATAACCTGTCCATCAGAACCAAGGAGCAACCATAGAGGGAGGAGCTGAGTTGTGGTTTAAAACTCATTGTTTGCATGTAGCTCCTCCATTTGTAGGGCTACATTCCATGAAGATAAGCACTACATGCAACAAAGAGGGTTGCAGTTACATTCACCACAGGTAGACTTTGGTTACCATCATTCACTGGGCAAATTTTCAGAGATTGCATTTCAGTGACAACTGCATATCTAAGGAAAGTGCTGGGCATCAACTGTAATAGGGGATTATTCAGTGTATATGGGGTGGAGAGTTAAAATTGATTTTCTTTGTGATGTCACTTGTTACATTCACCACGATATGTGTTGTCAACCATTATACCTGCCAGTACTGTTATTATTGTCAAATTCCTCCAGGTTTTGTAACACTATGTCAGTTATTAGTAGTGGCGTGATAGCCATGAGGCATGTTCAGTAATTTTTTTAAAACTTGAAACAAATGTGTGGTGTCACTTGTTACATTCACCACGTTATGTGGTGTTAAGCATCACACTTGCCAGTAATGTAATTGCTGATTTTTTGTTAATGTTTTATAGCAGTATGTCAGTCAGTAATAGTAGTATGTTAGTTGTTAGGCAAATTTAGTACATCTTTAGTAAGTCAAACATAAGTGTGGTGTCACTTGCTACATTCACCACGGTATGTGGTATCAAACATCACACCTGTTACTACTGTTAGTATTGTTAGATTTTTCCAGGTTTTGTAGCACTGTGTCAGTTATTATTAGTAGCATGTTAGCCATTAGGCATGTTCACTAAACTTTGTAAAACTGAAACAAATGTGCGATGTCACTCGTTACATTTACCACGGTATGTGGTGTTAAGCATCACACTTGACAGTAATGTAATTGTCAAATGTTTTCATGTTCTATAATAGTATATCAGTCAGTAGCAGTAGTATGTTAGTTGTTAGGCATGTTTAGTACTGTTTTAGTAAGTGAATAATAAGTATGGTGTCACTAGTTACATTCACCACGGAACGTGGAGCAAAGCATCACATTTGCAATTAATGTAATATATTTCTTATAAATATTTGTTTCATATGTTTTAATACAACTCATTACATGTTTATTAAAGTTTTTACTACTAAAACAAATGTTTTGTGTCAGGTGCTACATTCACCATGGTGTGTGGTGTCACTTGTTACACTCACCACAATACAGTTCTTTTTATCTCAGGAACCTGTGGGGCTTTTATCTCCCAATATGTTTCTTTTTTCATACTTGGGTCATAACATCTTGAAATGCATCACAAATGTAATCTAGAAATAATTTGAAAATTTGACCCTGATGTCACACTTTGGTAACCCCTATTCATGAACAGACCCATACGTATGTTCATTATGGGATCCAGTTTCTTATTGACAGTCTTATTTTCTGTCTATATGACCAACAATCCAAAACTTTTGATTGTTTTTTATTAGTCCCCACCTTGCCATCTGAGGCCCCCCCAGCACCGTCCGGGTATGAGACCCCCCCTTCAGCCTCCACGCTTACTCCTTGTGGCAGGGGTGGGGAGACCCTCAACCCACCAGACCAGATCCAGTTCAGTGGAGGTGCCCTCCCGATGGTGCAACAAGGGGGACAATCATCATCTGTGGTGAGGACTCCCTTTTTTCCATTTTCTCCCCTGCAGAGAGGGGTGTGCAATGCCACCAGTGGAGGGAGTGCACACACATCCTCATGCACTCCTCCAGGCATATGCCCCATCTCCACCTCTCTTCTGCAGCATTGGTGCACTGCCCCCCAGCCTCTGCTAGGTGCCAGTTGAGCTCTGGCCACTGGCGTCCCCATTCCCCAGAGAAGGAGAGCAGTCCCTTGGACACTCAATACTTCTCCAACTCTGCCAACCCATGGTGGCCCATGCTCATTCCCAAACACGGGTCTCCATTGTAGCATGAGGTAAGGCATCCAGTGCCTCAACCCTCAGTTCCACAGGGCCAGCACACCAAAACTTCAGATTTAAATGTTTTTCATTTTATTGACAGTTATTCTGTATTTCTGCCTTTTTACACTTTATTGCCTGTATATTTCCCAAATTCTACACTATCCAGTTATTTCTTTTTCTCATTTTAATGAATCTCCCATCAATTTTTAATTTATCACTGTGCGTGGAGAAAGAGATGGGTTCACCAACTCTGCATTAATATTCCAGTAATGAAGGTTGCTCCATGCCATAAACAAACAAGCCAAGACTATAATGAAGTGTGCAGTGTTTTTCTGTAGTCTTAAAATTTCAAGTTTGGGTAGAAAAGTTATTTTAACAGGCAACTTACTGTTTTCCCAGTACCACATTCCATTTCCTGACATCAACAGATATTAACTGCTAAAATCATAAAACTGGGAAAAGGATACCTAAAAGAAGAAAATGAGAAACAGAAGATATTTAACACAAGGAAATGCTTTGCACTGCCATAAAACAACTTCATTTGCATATTAAAATCAACATATAGTACTTTAACCTTATAAATAATCACACTGATGAGAACTACCACAATTTAGGATTGAAAATGAAAAAATAAATAAAAAATGTAAAAAATGATCATTTTCAAAATGAAAGTAACTGAACACAAAATACATTTAACCTGTGAAGTCACCGTCCCTTAAAATGGATGTCTTTTGATCACTAGCACTGAACCAAGGGGGAGGCCCACTAGGGCCATGACCCTACCACTTTCAAAAGAGATACAACCTGGCCCTTGCACTGTTTTGTTTCGAACTTTCACATCAGGATGGTTGATTACCAGCAACTGCTGTCTGAATTGTCTTGACTAGCACTTCCTCCCTCCTCTGCTGTTCAGTCAATGAACATTGCTGCAGTGACTTTGATGTTTCTTGACCCAGGGCAACCTTGCACATTCTGTCTTCTGCTGAGCTGCCCACCCTCATAAGCTACACATTATTGTTTAAACCTGGCCATATGACTGACAAACTGATAATCAACTTAAAAGACTTAGTTTAATTAACAAGAATTTAGTAGTATTTGAACCCGCAGTGATATAAAAACAGTAACTCGAATGCTTTTTTTGTGTGTGCATTGGATAATAGGGATATTACTGTGTGTGGCACTTTCTGTTATGTATACAATTTCTAAAGTTCAAGACGAAAACCACACATTGAGTGTACTAAAGAAATGACACACGTACTTGTTGATCATTGCATGCTGCAGGGGTAGAGGGCCTGTGACATTCCTGACATCAGCCTGTGCAAATGCTGCCCAATACATCAGTTTACCAGAAAATAACAAGTCAAAAGAGCTCTCAACCTCCTGTCTGTAAATCAAGGACAGGGCTTCAAAAGTCAGGGGCAAGTGGCCAAAATCAGGGACTCATCCTACAAAATGGATATATTAACTGAAGTTGTTTGCTATATTGTGGTACTTAATGGTGTGAAAAACATTTCCTGAAGAATAAAGATATTGTAGCATTAATGTCTGGCAACAATTTTTATGCTTTAAATCCATGTTTTTCAATGCTAATATGCTAAATTTATGAAGGGCCTCAGAAATGTTTGAGACAAAATCAGGGACATCCCAGACAAATCAGTGACCATCGAGAGGTATTGTCACGCCAGCAATGTACAACTTAGTTCTGGACACCAGTGACTTGGCAACAAACCAGAATAGACTGGCAAGCTGGACACACAGTTCAGTTGGAAGTCTTGGAGCCAACTTCTGCTCTATAGCAACTACAATACAAAAATAATGCTTTGAGCCCAGCAGCACTGTGTTGCGGGGGTGGAGGGTGATGTTGAATATGTATATAACTTTTATCTGCTTTGGTCTGGCTTGTTATTTGGTGTGGGGCTAGGGTGGTGTATGGTTAATTGAAAATGTTCTGGGATTATTTGTAGCTCCTATGGGTTCTCAACATACTGTATATCCAAGATTCTATTCTTTACTTGCTCTGAGTTCTACATTGGTTGACTGGGGATTGAAAATGTACAGTGAATTGATCTGCTCTGGCTAGTGGAAGAGGTAAAATTTCCTTAATATTAACACTGCTTTTTTTTTTATTACCTGCTTTTGGTTTTGCATATGATGAGTGTAGATCATGCAACAAATTTATATCTACTGTAGTCTGTTTCTTTTTTGGAGGGGGCCGAAAAGATTTTTTTTACCTGCACTGAATTCTGCATACTGTGTGTTTGAAGAATGTTTTTACAGGTGCAACTTTTTATATTAAGTTTACCATATATTATTACACCTTGGTTGGTTTCCAGTTATGTTTTTCTGCACAGCCTGGATTGAATGAGTGTTACAGTTTGTACTAATTTCACAGATCGCTTGTTTCTCACTTGTATTCCTGATGGTGCATACTTTCGCCCTTTTGCATGTAGACAACTGACTGCCCTAATTGTTTTACATTTGCACCTATTTTATATTTTATCTGTATTGTTTCCTTGGTAATAAATACATTTTTATAGTACTATGTTTGTTGGTATGTATTAGCACACTTATATTGCTGTATTTGTGCATTAGTCACAAATCTGGTTAAAGAAATTTCCTGGGGACAGGGAGGAGACTCGGGGGCAGATACAATGAGGCAGGGGTGGGGTACTCCACATATCCTTGGCCCTATCACTTTCCATAACCTTCTGGCATCGTTGCTTTTGATGTGATATAAATAGCAATTCAACATTTCATTAAACTTGACATCAAGAGAAGAGACAGACATTCCCATTATGATGAGCACCATATCCTACACACGGTACAGTAAGTCATATTAAGATTGCTATGAATGGAAAGCAGCTGTAGATGAAATGCATCAATAAATACAGTAGAACGACCCTTGTATTATAAGGCCATGTCATAAACATTTCTTTCATAAAGTAGAATTTAACATAAGAACTTAATGCAGCAGTGCATGACAACAATGACATTTTTGACATATAATTTGTAATTCTATTTAAGATTTCCCCTTATGCCCTGACCTGTATGATGCACTTCTTTTTCCAGTTTTGAGTCTGCTTTAGCACTTTTGCTCACATTTTAAATAATAATAGGAATGTTCATTTTAATACAGCTCAGGCCAGGCTTTAGCAATATTCTTAACTGTTTTTATACACCTGTTGTCCCTTGAGGTCAGGGAGCAGTGTCTGCTGCATGCTAGTTCATTATGGTCACATGGCAACTGATTTTAAACAATGGATATTCAAAATCAAGAGAGAATAAAGATGAAAACCTGATCCAAGCCATATTAAAAGGAGTGCTCCATTTATTAGCACAACTGTAAAAAATGAGTTGTAAAGCAGAGTCAAAATTGGGGAAAATGAGTATCATAAAAGTCTGGAGATAAAGGGCAAACTAAAAGAATGAAAAAGTATAAGTCAAACTTGTCACTGCTGTTCATGCACTGCTGCTTTAAAATAAGATGTATATGTATTTAATATCTTAAAATAAGACTTATTAGCTTAAAATAAAAACTTAAATATATAAAATTAAAATGTTATTTCTTGCAACGATCTTAAAATATTCTTATTCTAAAATTTATTAACTTGTTTATATGATACTAAAAGTCTGAAAATAATACTTTTATTCTTATTTTGAAAAGTCTTATTAGGATAATGATCATGCCCCACTGTGGAGAATGTGGCTTGTTTTAAAGCTACAGATACTATTTTTAGATTTGTTTTCTCATTTTAAGGTGGTCAGTTTTTTGAAGGAAACTTCTCTGGAAATCCAAGATTATGCTAAGTGGACAAGCAATTGACACCTCTTCCTGATCACAGCAACTTCATAATGAATTAAAACTATTACTGAATGAGGTCAACCAAGTCATATAGCAGTCCTTTACTCATTTTCTTAGATCTGGTTATCTCATTGCTTGGAATACGTTACCTTCTACATGTTCAGAATTTTCACCCCTAATGACCTAAGCACATCCTTACCTACTATTTTGAAATACCTAAAGAAACTGGCATGTGCTTCCCTACATATTCACTTCTAGATATTATGTTTCCTCATACCTGGCTTTTTTAAAAATTGCTTACTGCTTATCAAGTTTCAACTGCTAAACTTCTAAGAACATTGGTTCCCAAATTCTTTACCTAAAGACACTTCAGTGCATTTCAGTTACCTTATAATGATTTGAACATTTCTCTGGATATTAACAATCAAGATACATAGTAATCAAACATCCGCTTCAGAGATGCATATCACTCAGTGTTGAACACTTGTAGTCTTTGTTTCCCACTCTGTGTTTGTCACCTGGTTGCCCCAATAAGCTCCTATCTGGATTGATCCCCCCCAGCCCAGTCACTGGCCTTTCCTGGGATTTACCTCCTCCAGAGGCATCCCACCACAGGATCTGGCTGGAGATTTTCAGTCATCAGTGTGGGGCCTGGGAGGTGCCAGGCTATCACTGTGCCACAACTCGAGAATTTTTCCTCCATTTTCTCCCTTAGGCCCCACACACGTGCAGTGATGTGATGTGCATACTTAACCTCCCTGAAGACTCCCCCATTCCCACGCTGTGGGTATAGGGTCCCCCTTCCTTGCTGACCCATGGTGCTGCCACATAGATTGCTTTAGGTGGCAGTCAAGCTGTTGGACAGACAACCTCCCCTTTTTGAAGGAGGAGAGCTGTCCTATGGAAGTTTAATCCATCTCTCCAAACCAGCCCCCAAGTGACTCGTGTCTGTTCCAGTACACGGGGTACTAGTGCTGCAGGTGGTGAGGCAATCAATGTCTCAGCCTGCCACACCACTGTTCTGGCTCATATACTGTATTCTTAGTCGTATTTGATTTTTATTTTCATTTCATTTATTTTGGAGAACCCATTGAGCTGAGGCTCATGTGCAAGTGTGTACAGAGAAGCTTATATAAATGCTTGCAAAGCAGACAAATACAACAAACTGTCAGAATACATCCATCAGTTTATTGGTAGTCAAAACTGAGATGAAGCCTCTCTTTTATAACTGTGATAATGAGAAATAGGTTACACAGATACAAATGAGATACAAACAGTATTTCAGTTAGGAGACTCCTCTTTTACTATTGTGACCATAAGAAATAAGTTACACAGATATAAAAGGGATAAAAGGGATACAACCAGCATTTCAAATCAGAGAATTATCTACAAAGTTATACAATTTATCTGTAACATCCACAGATTGCAAATACATAAAATAATCAATTCAATAAATGTAAAAGTGACAATAACTCATTCAAGTTATGGCTAGCAACAGGGTCTTACCAATGATAAAAATGTAAAAAAAAAAAAGCTGTGCAGCATTAAAGAGGTTAAAGTAACAAATGAGCAAGTTCATAGAGGACACAGCAGAGTATTCTGTCTCGTAAAGCAAAAATAATTAAGAGCTGTTCACCCTTCTTTGTTTTTATGCATGGGACGTTAAGCTCAAATAAACCAGTACAGGAAAACACAGAGTGATGCCTCCTAACAGAGATTAAAAAAGAAAGGGAAATGGGAAGTTTAGCCTGCACAGTGTGCAGATCAAGCACTTGATTATGAAGTAAGTGTCTATCAGTCAATGATTTCCAATCCATCTGTTTAAGAATTACACAGTGGTGCATGGAATATGAAGCACCCTAGCAAAATGAGTAAGATGATGAAAGAGGACATGTCCGCATGTCTGCCAGGAGATCGTTACCAAAATGGTGCTGCCAGTTCTGTGAATGTAGTTCTATGGCACTGCCCCATCCACTTCTCTGGCCAGACTGGACACCATCTCTAACACTTCTTGCTGCTTTGCTGCAACCCTCCCCCCACCCATATACTCAGCACTGCTCCCCCTACTCCTCCCTATCCATCCTTCACCTACCTGCACATTTCCAGTCCCATTATTCCTCCTTCATTTATAATTACTGTATGGGGTCTCTATCCTAATACTACTCCTCAGTCCTCTCTCTATTCCCCCCTGCATCATGCTCCCTGTGCTCCAGGGATCATTAACGTTTTGCCACTCCTCATCCCTGCTGCTCTGCTTGGACAATTAACCTTCTCCTATCGACTTCCAACACTCTGCAACCTCTTCCCCATCTCCCTCCACCTTTCTACCTCCCCAGGCTCAGTCAGGAATCAGCTGAACCTCCCCCCATCTGCAACTGTCGCCTCTCCACCTGACACATCCCTGGCTTGGAGCCCCTACTATATACGTGTTGGGCCTCCAACTGAGTTCTCCCCTATCCTGCTCCCAAGTTCCATTTACTCTCTACCTTTACACTTCAATCTACCCAGCTAGCAGGTGTTTCTCTTTCGATACATAATTTTTTTTTACACACTGTGCCTACTGCTGTATTTTGCACCTGTACTTGTGTTCCTTATTGTACTGTGTCTGTACTTTTTTTTTTGTACCAGAAAATATTCCTGTGTATTGTCCAACTGTATTTCTCGTTCCCTTTTCCCTAGGTCACACCTGGAAATGAGCATTGGCTTAGTGTGCCTCTCCCAGTTACTAATTTTCAAATAAATAAATAAATATTGTAGACCAGACAATGTTCTCAGTTTTTTTATATTTCACTGTGTTCACAGAATGGAACCAAAGTGTGAAATATAAAGAACCATGAAGTACTACCTGTCTGCCAACATTTATTTATTTTTTATTTATTTATTTTTATTTATTTAGTTGTTTAACCAGGTATAGCATAACATGGCTTTGACATGCTGGCAACCACCCACTTTGATTGCTGTGAGTGTTGGGAGTCACCAGAAGCCAAAGTGGAAGAACATGGAAAGGAAAGCTTATTGGTAATGGTTAATGTGTAATGTTTAAAATTCAGTAATATTTGCAGCATTTCCTGGTGAGGTTCTGGCGTGCTCCTCATATGTTAAGCTCACATGAGGCCTGACTACAGCTTGCTCCTCTCCAACTTCACTACCCTCGCAAACCTCCCAGAAACACATAGAGTAATTTCCCCTTACTTTCTTATGTTCTCCTTTTCATGTGCAGTATTTTCCTGTGTGTGTCACTAAGAGTTTTCTTTTTGTTGCTAAGAGTTTTTCTTTTGGTTGCTAAGCAGGTTGCTTAGCAGGTTGCTATGCTACACTATAGTTCATGACTGTGTGGTGTAGTCACATAAGGAGACCACAACAAGATACAGTTTTGAAGTGGTATGAGTTTAAGTCTTTTATTGAACAGAGTAAAAAAAAAGAAATTTAAAAAGTAAAATAAAATTTTAAAAAACACATATGGGGGACATGTATTAGCCAAGAGCTTGCTCCACTGCTGTCGCATTCAGCTTTTATCCATGAGCATGCCTATAGCGAATACAGTATTGTAGCATTCCTTCCACCTTTGGAAACAGCACTCTGTGATGTTAAAGATGGGCTTGCCTAATCCCTCTGTCAGCTGCTTAGCTCTTTGTAGAATCCCACTCCCAAATGCTGCTGAACCAGCATAACAGTGCCTCTTCCACATCCCAATCCTTACCATCTTGTTTCTTTTTTTCATTGGAGTTTTGGGTACTTTGCCACTCTCACATTATAGTGTGTTATAGTGAGATGCTCAGAGCATGAAAAAAAGTGTACTGTGGTCATGCCCAGGACTTTCAAGAGCAAAATAAACTAAATTATCTTAATCTCTATTCTGCACTACATATTTATTGTCTCTCTCAAGCTACTACTGACTTGTAATCAGATCCAAATGTTAGTGTTTTTCCCACTATGTATTCTCCTGTCTATACTGTTTCAACTGTCTACCTATGTTCTCCCCTTCCCCAGGACGCATCTGTAATTGAACAGTACTCTGCTCAGTATGCCTTCCTGGTTAAACGCTTATATAAATAAATAAATAAATAAATTTAAGTTTAGATTTAGGAACAAAATCATAACAAATAGCTGTATAGTCCAACATGGGAAATATCAAAGATTGATCAAATCTAGGACACAACTCCATAGAAATAAATGACTTATTTCTTTAAAGAAAGCTAATCTCAGGAGCAATGGATTTTAATAAGTGGTAAATATGTAAATCACGTGAGGCTGTTGAATCCAGAAAAATACCCAAGATATTTGAACAAATTGACAATTTCTAATTTAACCACAGCCAGTAAGGTGTGATAGTTTTTTTTTTTTAATTCAATAAACTTTATTGGAAATACAACAAGAAAGACAACATGACAGAATAACGGAGCACAACATATTATAAAACTCCACATCAACCTCCTATCCCACCCTCTTCCTCACCCCAACAGACTGACCAATTAGAGTGTGGCCCTATAATTCACAAATAATCATAGTGAAATCACAAGGTAAAGAGATATCAGTCCAACAAGTGAACCTATCCAAAGAAGACATAGGGCACACAACTCACAAGGAAAAAAACTCTTATATAAAAGCACTTGGAAGGGTTGCACCAAAAATTTAAGTCATGTACAAGATATATAATTTACTTCATTTCTTATTGAATAATGGTCTGTTGTGGAGGCTTGTAATCATATGCTCTACATGTAGATTAAACAGGAGCTCTTGCAGCCATTCCTGGTATGAAATAGAAACCTGATTGAACAAATGACACAAGACCAACTTCTTAACAGAAAGAAAATTTAAACCATATAATACCTTCTTTCTTTCAATGAAACAAACTATAATTACCAATTATACATATCTGTGGTATAAAAAGGCCATTTATACCTAAAAGAGGATCTGTTTTAGATTCAATTAAACTCTATAAGGGGACCACTTTAGAACAGTACCACAAAATATGTAATAAGGTACCATCAGCCAGACCACAACTAGTGCAGAGCAGGGATGATAATTTATCCATTTTAACAAGTTTAGGGGGTGTAAAATACAAATTATTCAATATATTAAACAGGTTGAGCCGCAGCTTATCTTGGGGAACTACTGTATACATATAAAGATTCACCCAGATTTTCTGCCACAGAAAAAGACTAAGAGGAAACTGGTTATCCCAGTAGGAGGAATTCCTGTCTAACTCTGAGAATAACTTAGAAAACATGAGGGAATATAAATCAGCAACTGCATGTGGCTTTAATACTATATCCTTAACAGACTGCAAGAACTCAGACTGGTTAACCTCACAAAGACCAGACCCAAACCAATGCATCAATGTGTGGCACAGCTGAAAAATCTTAAAAATGGCTGCATTGCCTAGATGGTAGGACTCCATGATATCTTTAGAGGAGCATAATACCCCTTGTTGAAGTAAATCATAAACCTTAACAGTATCTAACTGAGGTAGCCAAGCTTCAGTCAGTATCCTACCCCCAATTTTGAATTTAGGGTTCCATAGGATGGGTTGAATGATATCTTTAGTGAAACTATATTTCATCAATGAACAAAATTGCAAATGAACGTGTACCAATGTGCTTAGAACAAATTCTCTGAGACCCCCAAGGAGTACCTTTGGGGAAATAAAGAACATAAATACCACTGAAAGTCAGCTTTATGAATCAGTTCCTGTTCCAGCTCCAACCAAACAGGGAAATAGCTAGAAACCTTGTCTTGAGGGTTGGACTAAGCCATCTAAAATATTTAGTAGCATGGCTAGCAAAATTATACATCCTAAAGTATGGAAGTCTAAGTCAACTGCATTGTTTGGATGCTGCCAACTTCTTATATGATCTCCTTGGGGTTTTACTAGACCAAATGAAATTCAATAATAGACTATGATTACTTTGTAACCACAAGAGGGGAAGCCAGAGGTTGAGCCTGTTAATGGGGTAAAATAATCTGGGAATAACATTCATTTTTACAATGTTATCCTCCCCACAGGGTTAAAGGAAGTGCCTTCCATCTTTTAAGATCATGTTGCAGAGAAACTACCAGGTTGTTGAGGTTGAGTTTCCTAAGAAGGGCTGTACTCCTCATAAAATAAATTCCTAAATATTTAATTTGTCTGGGAGCCCATCTCAAATCAAGGGACGTGATGTCCGATTAAAGGACCACAGAATTGAGGGGCATGACTTTAGATTTATCTAAATTATGTTTATTGTAGAAAGGCAACTGAATTCATTAATAACAGTCAAGTCAACCGAAATGGCAACTTGAGGATAAGTAGCATATAGCGGAATATCATCTGCATACACCGATATCTGCAGGTTCTTGGAACCCACCTCTACTCCAGTCAGCCCTGGACTAGACTTAAGCTTCCAGATCGGGGTTCCAGATATCAGTTAAATAACAGAAGGGATAGGGGGCACCCCTGCAGGTTCCAGAATATAGTGGAATCATTTTTATTTTATTTATTTTATTTAGAGTCTAGGATTACAAGTACCTTTGAGCCAAGGCTCTTTTACAAAGGTTCCATGTCAATTAAGGTACAATACAAACATTACACAGAGTTGAGTAACAATGCAGAAATGGTGTACAGACATTTTTTAGCAGCTAAAATACCTCACATTTAGGGAAAGTGTGTACCAGATGGGGCAGGGTAGATAGAGGTACCCGAGGCTTGGAATGGACACAAAAAGAGTGCTGCAGCCATGGGCATTTGTCAAGCCTCAAAAAAGTGCTTGGGGGGTAGGGGCCAAAATGGGAGGGTAGGCTGTAGGATGACAGAGAGAGGGGGTAGGGGTAGAAGTGCTGGGGGAGATCAGATTATGAGGGACAGTAACAGGAGCTAGAAGCAGCTAGGTGGAGGTGAAGGTTGACTTTGAATGGGCCTAGCTTTTGCAGAGAGGAGATGTCTTTGTTGAGTCCGTTAATCCAGCTAGGAGCTCATTGCACAAAGGATCTTTGACCCAGGGTGGTGTGGAACTGTGGAATGTGCAGCATTTGATTTTATGAAGCCCTGGTGAGGTGGGGGTTGCGTGCTGTATGGAGAAGAGTTTGTACTCCGGGGGGAGCAAGATGTATCATATTTTCTTAGCCATTAGACAAGTTTGGTACTTGATACAGTTTGATAACTGGAGCCACCCTGATTTGGCATAGAGGTTATACATAAGGGTGAGATGCTGGGATCCTGTGATGAGTTGGCAGGCTTTGTTTAAGGCCAAGGATAAGCGCCTGAAGGATGTGTCAGTTGCAGAGCTGTAAATAATTAGATCATAGTCAATTAGCGAGACCACCGAGCTCTGAACTGCTATCCTTAAGACATCCGAGGTAAGGCATTGCCTGTGCCTGTAGAGGAGAACAATGCGTGTGTTTGCAGCTTTGGCGATGCTATCTATGTTGATGCCATAGGATAGGTTGCTGTCTATGGTGATTCCCAGATATTTAAAGGAGTGAACCTGTTCAAGGACAGCACCAAGGCAGTTTGTAATATTAAGGGGGTGAAGCCTGTGTTTGTTGTGGGAGCCACAGAGAAGCATTGACTTGGTTTTCTTATAGCTGAGAACCAGATTTTGACTACTAAATCATGTTTCAATGGAGGTGAAGCCCTTCTGAAGCTTGTTTTGGAGTAGGTGGGGGTCTTGTTGAGTGGTGTGAATAACAGCATCGTCAACATGGAGCAGGATTTGTTCTGGACAGAATTGTGGAAGATTGTTCAAAAATAGGCTGAAGAGGAGTGGCCCAAGAATGGATCCTTGGGTGACTCCTGAGCGTACGGGTCTAGCATCTGAGATGACATCAGCAATTTTCACTCTTTGGGAATGGTTTTCCAGGTAGCTTTTAAACCAAGTTGTAGACTCAGGGGAGAGCCCAGCTGTTAGCAGTTCTGTGAGGAGTATTCGATGATGGATGGTGTCAAAAACCTTGGTCAGGTCTATGAAGACCAATCCAGTGAGGTAATTATTGTCCAGGAAGTTGTGAATTGCTCCTGTGAATTCAAGGAGGGCAGATGTGGTGCTGTGGCCTTTTCTGAAGCCATGTTATTGTTTAACAAGGATGTCGTACTTGTCCAGATATTCCGTTAGCTGGTCAGATACCAGACTTTCAATGACCTTGGGGGGGTAGTATGGATATAGGTCTATAGTTTCCATTAAGGGCCTTATCCCCAATCTTGTGAACTGGTGTCACGGTGGCAGACTTCCATCTGTCACAGAACTAGCCTAGCGTGAGGAAGAGGTTGAAAATCCAAGTTAGAGGAGATAGCACTTCATCAAGAGTAAGGGACAGCAGCTTGAGGTCGAGTGAGTCTCCACTTATTCTAGATCCAGCAATTGCTTTACTGATGTATCTATGGACTTCATGTGTCCTGACTGCTCTGAAGTAAAAGGGGTGTCAATTTGATAAAGGGGGTGTGGGGGTGCAGGAGGGTACAGGAGGGAGGTCTTCATCGAAGAAGTCTGGAGGAAAAACACTACTGAGGTTAATGAATGCATTATTGAACTTGTTAGCTATAGTGGAAGGGTCAAGAGTTATAGTCCCATCCACGTCCAACATTGAAGGTGATGTTTTGGGCAGTTTCCCTGTAACTTCCTTGAGATTATTCCAGAAGGACTTTCCCTTTCCCCAGGTGTTTATGAGGCAGCTTTATAATAGTTACTTTTCCTCCGATGTATTTCTTTGGTGCAGTCATTTCAGGCACATTTGTAGTTTTGTATATCTTCTTGCCTACCAGTGGCCCGAGACTGAAACCAGAGGTGCTCCCTAGCTTTCAGCCATGTTAAGAGATCAGCAGTGAACCATGGATTGCTAAGGCCTTTTACTTTCCTCTTTTTGAAGGGGGAGTAGATGTCACAGGCAGCACTGAAGGAGCTGATGAAGAAGTCAAGTGCAGAGTTGACATCTGATGCATCGAAGATAGGTGGCCAGTCTTGTAGTCTAAGGTGTGATTTGAGATGCTTCAATTGACCATGTGGAAGGATTCTGCTGTTTATTAGTTTGGGTGGTGGTGGGCTGAATTTGTTAGACCATTCACAGGTGACTGGGGAGTGGTCACTTAGTGTATCTGGGAGAATGGAGACTTTTGAGATGCGGGATGGGTAGTTGGTCAGTATCCAGTCTAGGAGGGTGCTTATCCCAGCCTTATAGTTGAGTCTAGTGGGGGAGACAACCAGCTGGGTGAGGTTGGCAGCTGAGATGGCATCCTTGTAGCCACCCAGATCTGATCCAAGCCAATTTATGTTAAAATCACCCATTAGGATTATCTTGGTGCCTGGTGGTTGGGAACAGACAAGGTCAAGGACGGAGCTGAGACCTTTACCTTGATCCTTGGCAGGGAAGTAGACATCAACAATAGTCAGTGCCTTTTTGTGAGCCCTGAGTAGAATTCTGATGGGTAGTATCTGGGCAGTAGAAACTGAGGTGGGGTTGAACACGGTGCCCCAGGAGAGAGTCTTTGAGTCAGTGTCAGTGGCTGAGTAGGTAGCACACTGACTTCTGAGGCTGGGAGATCAGAAGGTTGTGGGTTCAGTTCCCACATCTGGCACTTGGGTTAATATCCCAGTACTGACACTGTAGTGCAGCATGAGAGGCGTGCTGCACTTCTGAGGTGCCGTCTTTTGGATGAGATGTTAAACCGAGGTTCCGTCTGCCTGGATTGGTGGTAGTTCAGGTGGATGTTAAAGATCCCATGGCACTTATCGAAAAGAGTAGGGGAGTTTCCCTGATGTCCTGACCAAATTTCCCTCATTCACTAAGAATACCACCAACAGCTTAATCTGGTTCAAGGTCAGTTGGCATTCATCTGTATCCCCCTCCCCCGGGTCGTGCCTGAAAATAGGCAGGATTTGTCTAGTGCATTTACTCGGTCAACAAAAACTAAATAAAAACTAAATAAATAAAAACAGCACATCACCACCTCTTTTAGTGTTCCTGTCAATTCTGAATACATTATATCCTGGTAGGGTAATTGCAATGTCAGGTATTTTTGGAGTGAGCCAGGTTTCGACAATCACAAGAACATCAGGGTTGTGTCGGTGTGCAAGTAATTGCAGGGCATCAAGTTTGGGTAGAAGACTACAGATGTTAAGCGTTGCAAAGGTGAGTCCCCCAGAGTGACTCTGCCAGAGGTCAGAGCTTTGGATTGTGGGGCCTGGGTTAGGGTGAATATTGCTAGATAGAAGTAGTAGTAGAAGCAAGAGTTTCAGGGTGCACCAGTGTAGCTGTTTGAGGGAGATTATTTGGAGGAAAATACCCCATTACAATAAATTCTGACACTCAGACATGAGTATATGATCTTAATCCAATGGAGAAAGGCTGGAGAGAAACCAAATTTCTCCAGGGTAAGGAACAGAAAATTCCAATTAACTCAATTAAAAGCTTTCTTTGCATCCAGGGAAACCAAGAGTATGAGAATAGCCAGATTACTGGATGCAGAGAAAATATGACTAATTTTGCACAAGTGATCTACCAAGGAATGTGTAGGCATAAACCCCACCTGCTCCTGACCAATAAGCCCAGCCCAGACTGCATTAATCCTTGAGGCCACGACCTTTGTAAGAAGTTTGATATCATAATTCAGTAAAGATATTGTCCGATAACTGGTGACATTATTGGGTGCTTTGCCCGGTTTAAGGAGTAGAATTATAAAAGCCTCTAGGATGGTGGGATCTGAGACACCAAACTCCTATAGGTAAAGGAAAAAATGATGTTGCAAGGGTACCATTTCTTTAGTTAACAATTTATAAAAATTAGATGTGAAACCATCCAGACCTGGCACCATGTCAAGAGCTAGACTATCTATAGCTGATATAATTTCTGGTGGGGAGAGGAGTTTAATCAGGGAGGCCTTCTGATCTTCCATTAACAATGGGAGGGAGAGACTGGCTATGTATTTCTCAATCCTCAAAGTAGCCAGTAGGTTAATCATAGGCCCATAAAGATCCTTATAATATAATTTGAATTCCCGCATAATATCTCTGGGTATGGTTTTAATAGTGCCATCTGCTGACTTAACAGACAAGATCAAATGGGATGCTTCCTGGTTTTGGAGATGTAAAGCCAACAAATTACCTTCCTTCTCACCTTGGTTTATGTATTTTGCTTGTGTTTTAAGAATGGTGTACTCAGTCTTTTCCCCCTAAATCAGCATATTTATCTTGTAGAAGTGTTAATTCCCTATGGGCCTCTTCTGAAAACTGAGGGGATAAGGAGTGTTCTATATCCATGATGAGTTGTAAAAGGGCTGAGACTTCCCTCATATGGATTTGCTTTATCTTAAATGCTAACCTAATGAATTTCTCTGCTAAGGAAATATTTAAATGTATGCCACTCTAAATCCTCCATATCTATACAGCCAGCATTCTGTGAGGTGAAAACCTCAATTTGTTCTTTAATTCTAGTGATGATATACTTATCCTTAAGAAGCTGGTTGCTCAACTTCCACAAAGTGTTCCTCTGGATGTTTTGGGTCAAGGAAAGCCTCAACCATACCAAGGAGTGGTCTGACAGGACCCAGAGGGCAATCCCACCATCCAGCACTCCACCCATTCCCACTTGACTAATCAAAATATGGTCAATTTCAAGAATATGAGCCATGAACAGGAGACAAACATGTACTGTATACTCTCTGTCTTGAGGATGGAGCACTCAATAGGGATCACAGAGTCCTAAAGATTCAGTCATGTCACAGAGGGAATGCTGAGCAGGTGACAGGCCAGCCAGGCGCCTGCCAGTCCTATCCAAATCCTGGGTGAAAGAGACATTCCAGTCCCCACAAACAACCAGAGGGACCAAAAGGAAGGGAGAAAGAAGGGAATCCATGAAGAAGGAGGGACTATCTGAGTTTGGGCCATAGACACTACCTAGCATAACCTCTACTCAATCTAATACCCCTCTGACGTAGATGTATCTCCCCTGGGCTTCAAGAGACTCTGGGTACAATGGTAGCTAACACTTCTACTAATTAGAATAGCCACGTGGTCATGCTGCTCGCTGCTGTAAAACCAGACCTACCGACTGCCTGCAGAATAGATTATCTTCCACAGTAAGTAGGTGGGTTTCCTGTAAGAGGTCTACACTACATTGTAACTGTTTCAGATGTTTAATTATTTGGTAACACTTGAACTGAGACTGAGCTCCTTTGATATTCCATGAAGCATACACCAAAGAGTTAGCCATTGACGTAACGTGTCAAATAATTAAATATCGGTATCTGCATCTCAAAAAGCTGTGTAAACCTTCCAGTAAAGGTCAACTCCATCACCTCCCCACTTCCCCATCTCGTTTCCCCAATTTTTCCCTCTGCACTTTGTTCCACAAAATCATGTGCCCTCCTCCCACCTCCCACTATCTCCTGAATCAAACCCACTATAAAAATGAAAATACCATCACTGAGTAAGATGTAGTAGTTTAGTAGACAATCCAAAAATCATTGTTTTTGTTCACTTGGCATTCAAAAGATGTTTTATGTTCAAACAAAGACTGCAGCTTCAGAAAACTTTCTTAGTGGGCAGTATTAATAGACTGTAATAAAGATGAAGCAAAATAAAGTATGGCAACATCTGCAAACCAGCAGTATTCAACACCAATTCTGATGGGCACCCAAATTATTAATATTACCAGAGGAAAAAACAGGGTCAAGAACTGAACCCTGAGGTACATCATTAGACATAAAAAGAGGGACAGACACCTGACAAGACAAAGAAACCATCTAGGAACAACCTTGAAAATACAGATGGTTATAAAACCAGTCCAGAGTTCTAGGCTCTAAGCCAGAGCACTCAGTCTATCCCATCAACAGATGATGAACAACAGTGCCAAAGGCCTAGGACATGTCCTCAGAAATAGCTACAGTAAGTCAACTGCCATCCATAGTTAGATTAATGTCACCCGGGACATTTAACACTGCAGTAGTGATAGACTTAGTCTAAAACCCAACTAACACCCACCAATCAGAGGCTGAACTTTAAATAAAGTAAACAACTAGTAATCAGTCACTCAAAAACAGACAGATTGCAACTTCCTGCCACTACATAGGAAAGGACTCCACACATTTAGGCAATGTCGCCTCTCTAATAGTGGTAATCTAACGGACCAGTTTAAGGTTAGCCCCTTTCATGATGCAAGGTCTTACAAAGGAAGTAGAAAGAGAGGAAGAGAGATGGAGTTGGGGGAAAGAGAGAGAGAGAGAGAGAGAGAGAGAGAGAGAAGAAGAAGAAGAAAGGAAAAACAGATCAAATCTTGGAGGCCCTAACTGGGATAGAGGGCTAATCAGAGGACACAGGATAAAATAGATACCAGCTGGATGGTTAGATAGCAAAAAGAAAGTGACATAAAGCAGAAGGGGAAGATGCAAGGAGTGATGCAGTGCAGTGGGTGTGGGGCAGAAGTCTTCAGGAAAACATTCTGGGTACTGCGGTGCCGCCCCATATGCAGGCACCTCTCTGGGCTGAGGGCAGAGGTGACCAGTCTCCAGGTTGCACTGGCAAGAGTACTGGTGACCTTCTCCCCACCCAGAGACCACCATGTCCCCACCACTGCCACAACGGTTGCCCGGGCAAGGGGCTGGTTGGACTACGGTGGTCTCAGGGAGGTTGAGGGAGGTAAATCAAAAGCACATCCCCCATCAGGTCAACTTAATAACTCATATGCTGTCTTTGAGGAACAGGACAGTCCTGTAAAGAAACCCAAGGCTGTGACCAGGGAAGATAAGTGGGTCCTCCAGGAGGGACACCCAGGGGCAGGGGTAAAGGACCCCAGAGGAAGAGAAAGCTACTCCTGTTGGGGGACTCAGTTATCCATGGAATGGACTTGGACATAGCTGGCGAGGTAGAGAGGGAGGTAAAGTGTTTCCATGAGGCACAGCATGGAGGGAGGGGGAGCAGATCCAGAGGATCCCTAAAGCAGTAGCATAGAGAGGGGAGCTGGAGGTCATTATCCATCCGGGGACAGATGACCTAGCCAGGAATGAGGTGAGCATAGAGTAGGTACTGGATGACTTCAGGGAGTTAGGAAGGCAGCTTGGGGAGGTAGCGAGCTCTGTAACATTCTCAGCGGTGCTGTTGATCCACGGTGGGGTGGGGCTATGAATCTCTGCATTAGAAACTTCAACATTTGGTTCAAGGACTGGTGAAGGGAAAAGGGTTTTGGCTTTACTGGGGACTGATGACCCACCTGGAATGATGCGGGCCTGTTCAAGGGTGACAGCCTGCATCCTTCTAGGAAGGGGACAGTGGTTCAATGAAATGCTTAAATGCTTCCTTGGCAAGCATTTAAATTAGTTAACGGATGGCGATGGGAGCAGGGAGACTCAGTCAACACACCTCCTTAGGTTAGAGCAATCAGAAAGGGTGGTCAGAAAGGTAAGATGTTATCAGACACACCTGAACCAGTTATGAAGGGTATGGCAGGTGAAAGGAGGCAGCAAAAGAAGTTAACCAGAGTTGGAGGGAAGGAACTAGAAGGCAAACGCGGGAAAGAAGGTGGGCAGGCAGCAACACATAGAAGGTCATGTATACAAGTGACTGCAGCCTGGGAAATAAAATTACAGACCTGGTGACCATGATGGCAGAGACTGACCTGGACATAATGGTTATAACAGAGACATGGTACACCACTAAACATAACTGGGAGGTAAAAGTGCCAGGTTATGCACTGTTCAAAAGGAATAGGGAGGGTAAAAGGGGGGAGGCATAGCCCTGCATGTCAGGGAAGATATAAAAGCAACTGTGGTACAGGGTAGACATAGGGAGGCCGAGGCACTATGGGTCACACTTGAGTCATGCAGTGGCACAGCAATTTGCATGGGTTGAGCTACAGACTTCCAGCTCAGGGTGGAGGATGTGGATAGGGTGATAGTGGAAGAAATTCATGAGATGGCTACAAAGGGGAAGGTGCTGCTGCTGGGGGATTTTAATATGCCAGATGTGGATTGGAACATCCCAGGGGCTGCCACAGCCAGAAGTCAAGACAGCTTGGACTCCCTATAGGGACAGGCCTCAGGCAGATAGTGCAAGAATTCACCAGAGACAAGGCGATTCTTGATTTAGTACTGACAAATGAAAACAGAATCACAGAAGTCAAGGTGGAAGGTCACCAGGTGTCCAGGGACCACCACACAGTTTGGTTTATCATAGGTACGGGGTTGCAGTCAATCCACACAAAGGCTAGGGTCTTGGATTTCAGGTGAGTGGACTTTACTTGGATGGGGTTGGCTATCAAATAAGCCCTGGCAAGGAGAGAGGCAGGAGGAAGGGGTGAGAAGCAGTGGTCACACCTAAAAGGAGTCATAGTGGAGGTGACAAACCAGTGCATCAGGTTGAAAAACAAAGGTGAGAGAAGGAAGAAACCACTATGGTTCTCAAGAAAGGTAGCAGAGAAGGTTATTTATTATTTATTTAGTTTTTGTTGACCGTGTAAGTGCACTAGACAAAGCCTGCCTATTTTCAGGCACAACCCAGGGGAAGGGGATATAGATGAATGCCAACTGACCTTGAATCAGATTAAGCTGTTGGTGGTATTTTTAGTTAGGACCAAGAGAGTGGTATTCAGGAAATATAAGGGGACTCAGAAGGAGGAGGATAGGGTGGCATGCCTAAATTGCCTGAAGGAAACAGGAAAACCTGTTAGGAGTACAAAGGTGCAAACAGAGGAAAGATTAGCACAGACAGTGAAGAGAGGGGATAAGACATTCTATAGGTACATCAGTGAAAGAAGGAAGTCCAAGGAGGATTGTAAGGCTCAGAGAAGATAAAGGATAGTGTGTAGAGGGAGACCAGGAAAAGGCATCAATACTGAACAAACACTTCTGTTCAGTACTCACTGAAGAAAGGGAGGGACAGGGTTCACAGTTAGGCATCAGAAACAAAGTGGAGAGGGTTGTGAACACCAGTCCATTCACAGAAGACAAAGTCCTGAAGGAGCCCACAAAACTAAAGGTGGACAAGGCAAAGGAACCAAATGGCATACATACCAGGATATTAAGGGAACTAAGGAAGGAGCTAGCAGCAACACTGGCAGCCATGTTCAGTGAGTCACTCAAAACAGGGGTGGTTCCAGAGGACTCGAGGAGGGCACATGTGGTCCCTCTTCACAAAAGTGGCAGCAGAGAGGAGGCAGCTAACTACAGTCTGATCAGCCTCACCTCAATAGTAGGGAAATTATGAAGGCATTGCTTAAGGAATGGATTGTGGAACACTTGGAATCCAACGGTGTGCCGGACCTGAGGCAGCATGGATTCATGGCAGAAAGGTCATGTCAAACAAATCTGATAGATTTTGTTTTGATTGGGTGAAAAAGGGGTGGACCAGGAGGTAGCAATAGATGTCACCTACCTTGATTTTAGCAAGGACTTTGACACTGTTCCACATATGATGAGTTAAACAAGTTGGGAAGCCTGGGTATGGGCCACAAGGTGGTGAGCTAGATCAGAAGCTGGTTAGGAGACAGGAAGCAGAGCGTTGTGGTAAATAGGATCCAATCCGAGGAAAGGGGGGGTGACCAGTGGGGTACCACAAGGATCAGTCTTGGGGCAGTCCTTTTCATTGTCTTCATTGGCGACATTGCAGAAGGGCTGGAAGGGAAGGTTTGCCTGTTTGCAGATGACACCAATATCAACATGGTAGATACTCCTGATGGGGTGGAGAGAATGAGAAGGGACCTAGGAACACTGGAAAAATGGTCCAAAGAGTGGCAACTGAGGTTCAATTTGAAGAAGTACAAAATCAAGCACCTGGGCCACAGAAGCCTTGGGGAGAGCTACAGGATGGGGGTTGGGGCAGGAGTTACTGACAGTCACCAGGGAACAAAATGATTTGGGGATTATTATCTCAGATGACCTGAAGGTTATCAAGCAGAGTGCAAAGGCTGTATGGAAGGCCAGTGGAATATTGGGGTGCATAGGAAGGGGTATCACTAGCCGAAGGAGGGAGGTGGTGATACCACTGTACAAAACACTGGTGAGGCCTCATCTGGAATACTACGTACAGTTCTGGAGCCACACCTTCGTAAGGACATAGACATGGTGGAGGTGGTTCAGAGAGAAGGGTGACAAAGATGATGCAGGGCTTACACCAGAAGACATATGAGGAGAGATTGAAAGTCCTTAATATGTATACACTGGAAGAGCAGAGGGAATGGGGGGATATAATAGAGGCCTTCTAGTATCTTAAGAGCATAAACAAGGTGCAAGGGGGAGACACCTTTCAACATAGGAAAGGTACAAGAACGAGGGGGCACGATATGAGATTGGAAGAAAGCAGGATAAGGGAAAATGTGAGGACGTTTTTTTTCACAGAAAGGGTAGTGGATGCATGGAATAGCTTACCTCAGGAGGTGGCGGGAGTGACCGCAGTGGGGGATTTAAACGTGCATGGGATAGGTATAAGGGAACCCTAGGGGCAGGTTTAAAGAGGGAAAGATGCTGTTGAAGGGTAGGATTCAAGATGTGGGGAGCCCAGTTAGGCAGTATGATGAGGAGGGTGAAACCCAGGGTAGTTGGCATGATGAAAAGGGACAATTGATACAGAGGGTGTAGCTCAGTGGAATCCCATGATAAGATTGATTGTTGAATTGCAACTGCAATAACGGCGATGGCAAAATGGCAAGTGAAAAAGAGCAATCGGGAACAACAATGAGCAGTGAAATGGTGACCTATGGCTTTCTCCCCTTCCCAAGTTTTGTCCGCCCGAGTTGATTATATATACAAAGGGGGGTCACAGGGTATGCAGCCCCCTGCAGAAATGCAAAAGAGTGTTTTTGCCATTTCAGCTATCGCTGTTTATTCACAGTTGCCCTTTGCAACCCGGCTCTTTTGCCATCACCATTATTATTTCTCCCTTTTGCTTTCATCGATATCACATGGAACTTAGTTCAGAATAGTGGCATAGGTTAAATGGTGAGCCCTGAGGAGAAGGCCTAGATGACTACTTGGGCAGCTGGTGGACATAATAGAAGGGGTGAAGCAGTAGGCACAGGGACCATTCTAGATGGAAGGGTAAAAGAAAGATGGAGCATGGCCACACAATGCAGCTGGCATGGGAGCAGGCAAAACCAGGAAGACTGAGGGGAAGCAGAAGGGAGTAACAGTGCAAAACAGGGAAGGAAGACCAGGTGCAAAAGAATTAGGAAGAATGGCCACTAAATATGGAAAGGAGAACAAGGACAATAGGTGGAAATCCCCTGTCAGCGTAATGGTGGGAGCAGCAGCAAAGCAATAGGATAGAACCGGGACAGTAGCAGGAAGGCAGTGCTTGGAGGAAGGGGGAAGGGTATGAGGCTGTCAGGCACAGGAAGAGGGACACATACTGTTAATAAATGTTGGATGGAGGCATGGCTTCACTTGCCTACTACCCCACTGAGCCATGGGCTAAAGCCCTTTAATTATTATTGAACACCCAAATAAGGAGTTCTTGAAAGGCTGTAGTTTTCCAAATATGTCTGCTGTGCCTTAATCCTTGCTCCTGTTCTTGCTGATTGGTCAGTGTGGACAGCCAATGAACTGTTATTACTAGCACATCTTCACCAATTACTTCATTGTGAATGAATGCATAAAGATTGCTGGTCTCCTCTGCAAGGAGTCCCAAAGCAAAAAGAAATGACTGTTTTAAGCACTTGAGAAGTACTTATGTTGCAGTTCTCAAGCTGTTAATGCATTCTGCCATTATTCATAGGTATCAGTATCTACCAGATAATTTACAAGCACATGTTAGGCCAAATTATTTAAATGAGATACTAAATACTTCATACCTCTTAAAGGAAAACTGTCATAAGACCCCCAATCAGACTTTTCATAATAAAATGTTTTTGAAATGTTCTTACATACTAAAATTTACTTATCTAAGACCCACGATCAGGCAGCCTGACTGAACCTGTGCAGGGCCATCTCCTATTGCAGTACCTCCCTGCAGTGTTCACTTGCATTGAAAAGCATACATACTGTACATGCAGTGCTGAGCCACACTTTAACAAAATGACACTGTATAGTACCAACTATGTTGGATGATTACAGGTCTTACAAAAGTAAAATTTAGTAAGTCAGCATGCTTACAAAAATTATTTTTTAATTTGAAAAGCTTACTTTGGCGAGGTAGGCATCGAGGGCACTGAGTTTTTACAAATGGCCTTTTTCCTTTGAGAAAAGAATCCTCATAGTTATAACCCGAACCAGATATACAGTACAAAGGCCAACCATACAACCTGTTATATTAAGTCTCTCATTTGCTGACACTGTATAGTTTATCACACTCACCCTTAAACTTAACTTCTGCTTTCTCCATAAGCACAATGGAGGCTTGTGTTTTTTTGGGGAGGAGGGATTATGCTAAAAACATACACAATACACCCCAGTTATGATGTGCATGAAAGTGGGCAGGGATCATCATGCAAATGGCTCTAGCTCAACCAAACCTAACATCTGCATAATATTTTTTGATCATCAAGTGATATATATTTTTACATACAAAATGTTGACAATTAAAGGCTGTGTTGAACTGTTCATGTGGTTCTGCTAGATCACTAGCTTTTCTTTTCTTTTTCTGAATCCAGGCACATATTTTTCTAACAAATCCTTCTAATTATACCCAAAGTATTTATCACATTTAGAAAATGTGGGATCCCATTTTCAGAAAGTTAGCATGTCACTAAACATATTAGCCATGTAATAACTAGGATTAGAGTGGTTGGATAGGGTAGGACCCCAGTGCAAAGCTAATAGTGTGTGCATGCACAATAAGCCACTGCACTCATTCAAATGAAATCCCTCTTGCATGTAATTCACAGTAATATATCCAGCAGTTTTCAATGCTCTAAATAGCCACCATTGCGGCACTGTTAAAGTATTCAAAACTCTACCCTTACCAAAGCTCACAGTGGTAACAGTTATCTCCCCTCTGACCAAGCACTAGGTAAAGGAATGACAACATGGGCTGCCAGTTCCTGCCTGTATCTTCTATCCCCACTTCTGGTCACTGGTCTGATCTGCCTACCTGTAGCTATAATGTACCCTCATTCCTGAAGGTCTAGTGTCCCACCACCACCCAGTAGCATGCCTGATCCTCCTCCTCCTATGGCTATCCCTGGCCGTCTAGTCTACCCGCACTGCCCAGTCACACGTCTGATTATCTCACTATGGCTTAGGTAATCTAAAAGAGAACAGAATAAAACCTCAGATTGGGATAAACTCTCTCTTTGCACTGCCAAGATGGTTGCAGTGCACTTACAGTTTCTTTCATCATTTCTTCAAAACTGGAAGATATTTCTGCACTAAAACTAATGTGCTCTTTCCCTCAGTCTGAAAACTAGTTTCTATTTCCTGCTTCTATATGTCTGGTGATGAGTCATCCAGTCAGGATAGCCAACAGAGGCACTTCTAAGGGACTTCTCAAAAATAAACTGTCAACTGTGTTTTACAAATACAATACTTAGCAAATACCTAATAAGTATTCCTCTTAAACCAGATGACAGAGACTGTAGCATATCTATGCATTTATCAGATCATTAAAGACTACTTAAGAAATATCAAATATAACCATAATTAAATATTTGTTAAAAATTAACTTTTACTATTTACATAAAAATTATATGCTTATTGAGAGAAATATAAAGGACAGCTTGAGAATGGTTTGCCAAGCAGTCAGCCTGCTTGGTAACAATGTAGTGAATGTTAAATAAGCTGTTTTGTTTGATATGAGACAGTTTTGTTCTTTACAGGCATCCACTCTACCTATTCTTTCTTTGGGTGATGGCAGGGGGGAGGGTGCTATGTGCCAAGAAGTGGCAGGATGGGGTGACCTATGCACTAATTATATGAATGTGACTGGGGTACATGGAAGGATTTTATTATTATAAGAAATTCAACTTATCTGAAAAACTGGGGCAAGAAGGGAGGTGGGTACTATGTGGGTGAGGGTTGAGGTAATACATATATTTGAACTGGTGATGTGATAGCAGGTAGTTTATGCTGCATGATGGTGGGGGTGTTTTGTTAAATTAAGGGAAATATTAAAAACTACATGTAGTAGCAGTAGGCAGTAACACTTTACTAGCAAAGGTGACACTATGTGTAATTTTTGACTGGCAGCATTAAGCAAAGTGCCACCTTCACTGGTAAAGTATTACTATCCATAGTTACTATGCAAAGTATTAACGCTGTGCATTGCTGGTCCAGGTCACATAGTGCTACATGTAACAAAGTTAAAAACATTGCATGCTGGTACAGTACTCAGGTGCCCATGTCCAGGTATCATTATCTGTTATTTAAGAAAGTAACCCCTCTGTGCTATACCTGTAATGGGTTCTGTGTAATTGCTGTGTCTTTAAGGATGTGGCTGCAAGTGAATCAGTATGCAGTGTGTAAATGTTAAAATAAAGTAGATGCTGCTAAGTTTGTGCCCTCTACATGTGGATTTGGGGTCTGTAAATACTGACAACTGGGGTTGTGGTCAGGGTTTCAGCTTTGTAATCCTCTGTCATTTTTTGGTGACCTGCAGTGCACCTTTGTAAATATATGTTGTTGTTTTGCAAGCAGAATTTTTGTCTCATGTTTGATGCACTGTCCACATTATTGCTGTGCATATATTAAAAGTAGTAGTAGTAAAATATTTATTTTGACAAAAGAAAAACTTTAGGATCAATTGGCTCTATTTTTGAAATTGTCCTGTTTACAAATCTAGGTTTCCACATAGAACAGGTAACAACTACATACAACAATACAGAATTATTTTGCACAAACAAGTATAACACACAGTAAAATAAATATTTTGGGCTTCAATACATCATATCATATTAGATATACCAATCAAGATTTTATTTTTAAGTTTTCAGTCTTCAGATAGGCTGAATCCATTATTTATATGACTGTATTCTGTATTCTTGTAGCATTAATACCTGGGGTTTGGGTGAGCTTAGTTTGAACTGGAGTAAGTACAAATTACAATATATTATAGTCAAATTTGATATTTGTAGGTAGATTTGATTTGATTATTGATTTTAATGGGAAGAGGAGCAGAAAAATCCATGAATGGTTAACTAATAAATTTAGATTTCTGAATTTGGTTGACTGAAAGCCTAACAACTGGCTATGTATTAAGCAATCTATTGGGTACATTTACAGATATTCCTGGTCTATTGCACATTTGAAACTATGGATATTTTTTTAATCTTCTAGTTTCTGGAGACAACTTGTTCCATATTGTTGTGCCCCAATATGTGATTGACATTTTACTGTAATTAGTTGTAATTTTTTGATCTCTTGGACCTCTATTCTTTAAATCTGTCATTTGATATTTATGGAGTGGAGGTAATAGTAACTTGTCCTCATACCCTGTAATAATACAGTTCAACATTTTATACAGTGTTGCAGCTCCAAACTTACTTTTTCATACCTGTAATAACTCCCATTGTGAGTTAGCAAACATCTTACAATGATGAATGTCGTAAGTGCATCTTAATATACAAACTTCACTAATCTATTATGGGACATTCAATATTTCTAAAAGATGTTTATCTGAAAATTAGTATACCACACTCCCATACTCTAGAATGGGTAAAAGGCATTGAGTGGCTAAAGTGACCTGACCCTGTTTTGATATAGTATTTGCATTTCTACATAATGCTCCTAGTCAACTGTTTACTTTTAACTAGTGTTAATTTTAGTTTCAGATTTTAAGTGTTAATCAATTTCAACAACCAGATACCTGTATGTTTTTATGCTTTTAATTTCCACTTCTTCTAGCATACTTATATTTAATGTCTGCTATATTTTATATTTTACAATATTTATTCTATAGTACATTGTTTGGGTTTCTTTTGCTGACAGCCATTTTAGCATTAATAAGCCAGTTCTGTGAAGTATAAAGATCAGACTGAAGAATGTTTGCCATTTGAGTACGGTCATTTGCCTTAGCTATTAATGTGTATCATCTGTGTATGGTTTTATTTTTTAGAGGAGTTTCTGTCCAGGGAGGTCATTAACACAAATCAAAAACATTAGTGCTTCCAAAAGTGACCCTTGTATGGCAACCCCCTGACCAGACATCCTACTTCAGATAACTGGACCCAATTTTGAGCAATCTGGACTGACACAAGAGACTTGCATCAAAAGAGATTAATGCAAGTGGTCACTCGTGTCGCCACTTGCGTCAAACACGATTTTCTAAAATGGACTACATCTGATCTAGACACTGCTGCATCTAAGCCCCCTTGTGCCAGGGTTGCATCAAACAACCTGGTGCGCAAAGTCATAAGGGGGCTTGTGCCATGCTGAGGCTGCAACATCCTATTTTTCAAGATTTTGCAAGCCCCTCCATGGATGCAGGAAGGGTCACCACTTAGATCGGCCAGAAGGTGGTCTAAGTAGTTTGCACCAGTGGGGTGTAGTAGAACAGGGGGCTGTAGAGGTGTACTAGGGGCACAGAAGGTGGCAGTTGGGGTGTGAGGGGAACAGGTGGGCATCAGCCTAGCAGTGATGTGGCACCCAGAAGGGTGCCACTGCAGTGTGCTGAAGTAACAGTAATGTTCCTTTAAATGGAGCCCATACTGTAATATCTGCCCTGGTAGTCTAGTGCCATCCCAATCCTGTGACATATAATCCATGGTGGTATAGTGTACCCCCCTCACCAATCTACAATCTCCCCTGAGTAAAAAGACACAAGTACACCAGTCCTAGTGCCCCCCCCGATCCCCAATCCCACAAAAAAAAAATGTGTAAATAGTCGTTTTGGTATAGTGGACCCCCCACCCTCTCTACTGCATCAGGCAGTGCCCAACTACCCCACTCCCCCATCTTTGCTCCAATACTGTGACTGGCACAGTCCTCTGCTCACCACCACAGCCGGCCACAGAATGCACTATCAAGGAGCATGTACTGTATACTGTTGACAAAAGGCTATATTTTTCTAAGTACTATGTAAACTGGCTCAACAAACACTTTTCGGCCTTTCAAAGAGTTTTGCTATAACTGATAAGAGGGCGAATGGTTGATAATATAATGAGTCCTTCAGTCCTCCCCTTTGTAAATTGGAATGACATTAGCATGCTGCCTGCCCTTGAATGGGGATGCTTCAGCTCCCCCATGGTTGGCAGGCACCCAGCCAGCCACTGACCAAGACCAGGACACCCGCCTACAGCTCCTTGGAAGCTGTCTGCCCTTGAACGAGGCTGCTTCAGCTCCCCCACGGTCAGCCGGTACCCAGCCAGCCACCGACCGAGACCAGAACACCTGACTGCAGCTCCTTGGAAGCTGCCTGCCCTTGAACGGGGCTGCTTCAGCTCCCCCACGGTCGGCTGGCACCTAGCCAGCCACCGACCGAGACCAGGACACCCTCCTGCAGCTCCTTGTAAGCTGCCTACCCTTGAACAGGGCTGCTATAGCTCTCCCACGGTCGGCCAGCACTCAGGCAGCCACCGACCGAGACAAGGATGCCTGCCTGCAGCTCCTTGGAAGCTGCCTGCCCTTGAATGGGGCTGCTTCAGCTCCCCCACGGTCGGCCGGCACCCAGCCAGCCACCGACTGAAACCAGGACGCCCGCCTGCAGCTCCTTGGTTGCTGTCTGCCCTTGAACGGGGCTGTTTCAGCTCCCCTATGGTCAGCTGGCACCCAGACAGCCACTGACCGAGACCAGGATGACCGCCTGCAGCTCCTTGGAAGCTGCCTGCCCTTGAACAGGGCTGCTTCAGCTCCCCCATGGTCGGCCGGCACCCAGCCAGCCACCGACCGAAACCAGGACGTCCGCCTGCAGCTCCTTGGAAGGTATGGGACAGCGCAGCCAATCGGAACATGGATGCTTCCAGCAAACCCGCTCTTATTGGCCAGGACTTTTCCCCTGCTTCTGCCACCTGGCACTTTTTACAAACAGATTTTAGATAGAACTAAGCACATTTCAAGTGTCTAATAGAAGTTTTTCGACTGTATTAGCTGGATTGTAATTTCTACTAGTGTTTTAAAGTGCTTGCACCTCTTCTGTTTCAGTGCTTCTCCTGCACCCCCCATCCAAGCACTCTGCCTTGGGGCTGAAAAGTCTAACTCTCCTTTGTCTTGCTAAACTGCTCAAATCTAAACCCATCTTAAGTGGCTAGTTTTCCATTAGCAGGTTATACAGACCTGCCACTAAAGGGATTCTTGGTCTTTCATTAAAAAAAAAAGTATACCCTCTGAAAGACACAGTCCTTGGCTGCCTGGCCTTCCTGGCTGTATCCTCACTTCCCACTGATCCAGCTACTGCTCTTCTGCCCCCTTCTCCTAGCCCCGTCAGCCTGTCTTAACCCCCCCTCCGCCTACCCCGAATCCTACCTTAATCATGTGCCTCCACTATTCTCTACCCCCTATTCTATTTCTTCTTGCCTGTCTTCCTCCCCTACTGCACGCCCCAAAAGCCTGCTTTCCCTCCCTTCCCCACAGCTTCCACATTCCTACATCCTTCCTCCACTTAGGCACGCTGCACACAGGTCACTGCTTGTTGCCAGGGTCCATCCTACCACCTGAAACTGTCCTACACCCACACCGGTCCTAGCCCTCCACTCTGGTCCCCCTTGTCTATGCTTACCCTCACCCACTATCATCGATGCTCGGCAATTTCCCGAGATGCTAGAAGGTGAAAGCATTCCCTTAAAGAAATACACTGCAGGTCCTTGAGGCTAGTCCTCCTCCTCCTAATGCTGTCAGGCAACGTGCACCCAAACCCTACATAGAAACATAGAATTTGAAATAGAATTGAGCAGATAAGGACCGCTTGGCCCACCCAGTCTGCCCATTTCCCTACCTAATGGATAAGCTGCAGATCCTAGTTAACCAGCAGCCTACTTCTTCCTACCCCCAACCCCTAGAATTGCCTTATGACTGTCCCATGCATGCTTGAATTCCACCACCGTTTTTGACTCCACAACCTCCTCTGGAAGGCTGTTCCATGCATCCACAACCCTCTCTGTGAAAAAATACTTCCTTAAATTGCCTCTGAGCCGCCCCCTTCTATCTTCAAATTGTGCCCCCTTGTTCTTGCACACCTCTTTTTTTGGAAGATGCTACGCTCTTGGACTTTGTTGATTCCCTTGAGGTACTTGAAAGTTTCTATCATGTCCCTCTCCCTCCTTTCCTTGAGGCTATACATATTAAGCTCCTTAAGTCTCACTTCATATGTCTTCCGGTTGCAGACCCTGCACCATTTTAGTGCCCTCCTCTGGACAGCTTCCATCCTGTCTATGTCTTTGCAGAGATTGAATCTCCAGAACTGCACGAGTACTCAGATGTGGTCTCACCAGATGTCTGTACAGAGGATAATAACTTCTGTTTTCTGCTGGTGATGCCTCTCTATGCATCCCAGTATCCCCAGCCCTCCTTGCTGCCCCTCACATTGCTTGCCCACCTTTAGGTCATCTGATATGACTACCCCAGGTCCCTTTCCATTTTGTTGTTGTTAGTATCTCACCCCATTGTGTACTCTTCCCTGGGTTTTTGTTTCCCAGGTGCATTACCTTGCACTTCTTAGCATTGAATCTAAGCTGCCATACGTTTGACCATTCCTCTAACCTTGCCAAGTCCCTTCTCATCCTTTCACTCCACCTTGTGCATCAACTCTGTTGCAGATCTTTGTGTCATCTGCAAAGAGACATATTTTTCCTTCCAGTCCCTCTGCAATGTCAACTTATAAAGACATTGAAGAGGACCAGTCCCAATACTGAACCCTGTGGTGCCCACTGTAACCCCCTTTTTCAGAGTGGACTCCATTTACTATTACCTCTGTGTCCTATTCTCCAGCTAATTCTTACAGGCTGTCATCTTGGGACCCTCTCCCAGGCTGGCTAACTTGTATATTAATCTTTGTGTGGGACTGTGTCAAATGCCTTGCTAAAGTCTAGGTAGGCCATGTCCACAGCCCTCCCTGATCTACTACTTTGGTCACCCAGTCAAAGAAATCTATCAGATTTGTCTGGCATGACTTCGCTGCGAATCCATGCTGCCTTGGGTCCTGTGCCCCTCTGGCCTCTAGATACTAAATTCTTTCCTTCAGAAGTGATTCCATCATTTTCCCTACCACTGAGGTTAAACTAACAGGTCTATAGTTTCCTGCTTCTGCCTTGCTCCCACTTTTGTGAAGGGGAATCACATCTGCCCTCCTCCAGTCCTCAGGTACCACCCCATCCTCCCATGATTTGTTAAAGAGGGTAGTCAGTGGTGTCACTAGTTCTATCCTTAGTTCTTTTAGAATTCTGGGATGAATCCCATCAGGCCCCATTGCTTTGTCCACCTTCAGTTTTAAGAGCTCATTCAGAACTCTTCTGTAAATGGGCTGGTATCAACTTCTGTATCCAGAGTGTTTCTACTGTTTGTTTTAGGTACCTCCCCCTCTTCCTTTGTAAATACTGAGCAAAAACATTTGTTTAGTATTTCTGCCTTTTCACAGTCACCCTCTGCCCACCCTCCCTCCCTTTATTAACCCTCACTATCCTCCCTTGGTCTTCCTTTGCTCTGATGTACCTATAAAGGTTCTATCCCCTTCTTAACTGAGTTGGCTATCTTTTCCTCGGTTTGGGCCTTTGCTGTTCTGACTGCCTTTCCAGCTTCCTTTGCTTTAACTGATACAGTTCTCTGTCCTGTTACTTCTGTGATTCCTTGTACTTCCTGAATGCTTTCTTTTCTCTTGAACCTTCACTGACACTTCCTTTGAGAACCATAGTGGTTTCTTACCTCGTTTCATTTTGTTTATTTGCTTTACACAAAGGCTTGTTACCTCTGTGATGGCAGTTTTTATTATTCCCCATTGTTCTTCCACCCCTGCTTCCTGCCCATTTGCTAGTGCATTCCTTAGGCACTCACCCATTTTGGCAAAGTCAGAACTCCTAAAATCCAGTACCTATGTCTTTGTATGGCTTGACTCGATTGCTGTGTTTATTGTGAACCATACTGTTCGATGGTCGCTAGTTCCCAGATGGCTACCCACTTCTACATCTGTGATCCTCTCTTCATCTCCATTTGAGAGAACCAGGTCTAAGATTGCTCCCTCTCGAGTGGGCTCCAATACTAGTTGTCTAAAGCATGCCCCCTGTAGGGCATCCTGAATAACCCCACTCTTAGAAGTGGCTGCTGCAACTGCACTCCAGTTAACATCTGGCATATTCAGATCACCCATCAGCAATATCTCCCCTTTATCTGCCATTCTAAGTATACTTTCTATCATTTCCTTGTCCATTTCCTCCCCCTTAGAGGGGGTTCTATAAACCCGTGCGGATTGTGGTGCCATTGCCTGCCTCCAAATTGACCCACAGTGCTTCTTCTCCTCCCTGTTTACCCTTTTGTTCTGTTGCTTTGATTTCTTCTCTTATGTGAGACTACTCCTCCTCCTCTTTTACCCTCCCTGTCCCTCCTGTAGATAGTGTATCCTGGTATGTTTATGTCCCAGTCATGGTTCTGTGTGTACCATGTTTTGTGACTGCTACAATATCCAGATCTTCCTCCTCCATCAAGGCCACTAATTCAGGAAGCTTGTTACCCAGACTACGAGCATTGGTACTCATTGCTCTCCATTTTTTGATGGCTTTACCTTCTGTAGCAGCAACCCCCACTGACCTTTCTACCTTGGTCTTTTTCTCATTTAGTACCCTGTTTTGTAGGGGGAGGCTGGGATTTTCCTTCTGCTTATCAGTGCCTCCCCCCTTGACTAGTTTAAAGGCTTGCCAATGAAGCATTTAAAACTATTGCCCAAAAGACTTGTTCCCTTCCTGGACAGATGCAGACCATCCTGCCAGTATAGGCTGGTGTCCCTCCAGGTGGAACCCCAGTCCTCAATGAAGCCAAATCCCTGTGCTCCACACCATTTTTTTAACCATTTGTTAAACTGCATGGTGCAAAGTACCCTCACCTCACTCATGCCACTGACAGGCAGCACCTCTGAGAAGGATACTGTGTGCTACTTGTCTTAAGCCCCTCCCAACTCTACAAAGTCCTTTGCACTGCTCTAATCTCATGATGAGCCAAGTCATTTGTCCCTAGGTGGACAATGATGTCCAGCTCAGACTCCCGTGCAACTGTTCTCGTGATCCTAAGGATGCGCTTCCTGTCCCTCCAAGCCATGGCACCAGGCAGGCACCTTACTTCAGTTTTCCCTGCTCCCCCCAGTTCTATCCCCCTAATAATTGAGTCCCCCACCAGGAGCTGCTTTCTTTCCCTGTGGTGCCCTCTGCCTCCTTCCTGAGGGCCTCCCTTGTGACAGTTGTCTGCACCCTCCTTAGTCTCCTCTGCGGGTGCATCCATAGGGGAACTATGCTCCCCCAGAATGGTGTATGGATTGTGGAGTGTAACAACTGACTGGGTGTGCCTCTGTTCCACCACCCTTACCCTCCCTGAGCCCACTGTGGTCCAACTGCTGTGCTTTCTTCGCAACCTCTGAGGTAGTGGTGGTGGTGGCTGTGGTGCTCCCTGGATGGGGGAGGTTCCCTTGCCACTGTCCAGTGCGGCCTGAAGATGGGAAACTTCCTCCCTCAGGGCAGATGGTTGTCTGCAAACAGGGCAGCATCTCAGCCTCCAGAAAGACTCCCAGAAGACTGCTGCCCCACAGCCATTACATTGTACTACTCCCCACATAACTGTCTACCTTGTTTAGTTTTTTTTTGTTTTTTTGTGTGTGATTGGTGCGTTATATAGAAATATATGTATTTATATAAGGTGTATGCTTATATTGTCAGTGCAGTGTGCTAGACAGGATATGACAGTGATGTGTACCTTGCCCTCTTGAGGAAATGATGTCAGAACCCCAGGTATAAATGAACTATTTCCAGAGGTGGGTGGGGTGAGGGGTGGGAAGGGTTGGCTAAACTGTGCCCTCACAAAACAATCAGCTAAACGCTCTGACCTACCGATGCAATGAGTGCCTTCCTGTCAGCAAGATGCCATACACGACAATTTGTAATACTGCTTCAAACCAATTTGACAGAGAAAATACCCTGATAATCAAACAGAGAAAAATCCAAACATCCAAGTCAGACACAGGTAAACCTCCCCAGCTCCAAAAGAGCCTGGTTACTTGTGCTCTGAAAACAGTCAGCCCCAAAACACGTTGAAGTCGCCTAAGAGGATGGATTCGGTGTCCGGTGGGAGTGACTTTACAAAGTCAAGAACAGCTGTTAGACCATTTCCCTGTTCTTTGGGAGGGATGTAGATGGTGGCAACAGTGAGGGTTTTGTTTTGGGCTCTGGTGCCTTCGGGTGTCCTGTGCCTTCGGGTGCCCTGTGATTCATATCAATCAACATCTGCAGCCTCCTTCCTAAAATGGATGCCCTGGAGGCCTTCACCAGCCAACACAGCCCTGACATCCTGGTGGTTGTTGAAACCTGGCTCATGCCATCAGTACCAGACCATGCAATCAGCCTTCCTGGCTACAACATCTTTAGGCTGGATCACCTCTCCAAAAGAGGTGGGGGGCTGTGCTCTCTACCTAAAAGACTCCATACAGGGGCACCACAACATTACCTCACTCCAACCCACAATTGCTCAGATACTGCCAGTGAGAATCTTCCTCAGAGCCCAAAACAAAACCCTCACTGTTGCCACCATCTACATCCCTCCCAAAGAACAGGAAAATGGTCCAACAGCTGTTCTTGACTTTGTAAAGTCACTCCCACCAGACACCGAATCCATCCTCTTAGGTGACTTCAACATCAACTGGCCTGTGGCCAATGCTGGTGCCCACAGGGATACCATTGCTGCACCGAACCTCACACAAATGGTTGACTCACCAACCAGGAAAAATTACAGGACCAGCACCAGCACAATCTTGGACTGGATCCTTACCAGTCACCCATCGCGGATATCTAACACTAATGTCCTCCCTGACTCTCTCAGTGACCACTCCCCTGTTAGCTGCACCTGGTCAAATAAATTCATTGAACTACCACCAAAAACTATAACCAGCAGGGTTCTACCCAGTGGTCACCTTCCTCAACTCAAATCCCACCTTCTTCATCAAGACTGGTCCTCTATCTTCAATGCAACCAATGTAAACACTGCCCTTGACCACTTTATAAACATCTTCACTGTGGCCTATGACATGTATGCTCCTATTAAGAAACACAAAGTCAAATCACTCAGTAACCCTTGGCTCACAGGTGACCTCCTCAGGATGCTAAAAACAAAAGACCACCTATGGGAGTTGGCCAGAAACTTTGGAAGGCAAAACAACATCGAAAACTACAAACAAGCCCACAATTACTGCACCAAAACAATCCGGCAAATGAAGTCTGCCTACTATAAGCATGCCCTCACAAACTCCTGGGGCAATGGTCGGGAATTCTGGAAGAACATAAAGGAACTCACCAGGAATCCACCCAAAACCCCCCATCAATACTCAACATCAACGGAACCACAACCCTCAACCCAAAAACCATTGCAGATACCTTTAACAAAGCCTCTACCGACCTCAGCACTGTCCTACCCCAGGACTACTTCAAAGATGGTGAAGCCCCTCTGTCCACAATGAACACTACTCCCACCAGCTCCCCCGCTTCTACTTCAAAGCAGTCAAGGCTCACCAAGTACGCAAATATGTAACCAAAGCCCTTGGTAAATCAAGATTCAGTAATGATTCCCTCGATCTCAAAATCCTGTCTCTTACACTTGATGAAGTGCTTAGTCCTCTGACCAGAATTTTCAACCTCTCTGTCAGTCTTAGCCAGTTCCTGGACAGATGGAAATCTGCCACTGTCACCCCAATCAATAAAAGTGACAAAATTGCCCATGATAACTACAGACCTATCTCCCTACTACCCCCACTCTCCAAGGCACTAGAACGCATTGTCTTGGACGAGCTCACAGAATACCTTGATACATACAACATCTTGTGCAAGCAACAACACAGATTCTGCAAAGGTCACAGCACCTCCATAGCCCTACCTGAATTCACCGGCGCAGTCCACAATGCACTTGACTCCAGTGAACTACTAGGCTTAATCTACATTGACTTAACTAAAGCCTTCGACACCGTCAATCACCGCCTCCTGCTTGTCCAGCTTCAGAACACTGGGCTGTCAACCGACTCCATTGGTTGGTTTAAGAGCTACCTTGAAGAACAGTCCCAAACAGTAAGAATCGCTGATACACTCTCGGACCCTAGACCGGTCTGCTCGAGAGTCCCCCAGGGCTCCATTCTGGGACCCCTCCTCTTCAGCCTATTCTTAAACTCACTACCAGACAGCTGCCCAGAACAAATAATTTTCTACGCTGACAATGCTGTGATCCTCACCTCGGACCCCGATCCAATCCAATTACAAAATAAACTTCAGCAGGCCTTCTTCTCCATCGAATCCTGGTTTCTAAATCATAAACTGCTTCTCAATCAAAAAAAAAAAACAAGTCTATAGTCTTCTGCAGCCCCCACAACAAAAACAAACAACTCCACCTCTCCATTGCAACCAAACAAGGAGCCATCCTAGAGCAAACACAATTGTTCAAGTACCTCGGCATCACCCTTGACCCCCACCTCTCATACGCTGTCCATATCAGCAATTTTGCAAAGTCTGCCAATTCAAGGTTATGCATATTATTCCGGCACAGGAAACACCTAACCCCAGAAGCACTGTCAGTGGCCGTCCAAAGCTCCATTGTCAGCATTATAGACTATGGTCTTATCATATATGGGTCTGCAACTACCTCTGCTCTCAAATGTATCACAACCTCCCTGAATAAGGCCTGTAGTTTCATCACTGGCTCACATCGCCATACCCACACATGTGACCTTTATTCCCAATCTGGATGACTTCAACTGGACAAACACATAAAATACCAAACCTGCATCACGGCCAAGAAAATTATAATGGGTCTGGCCCCACCTAGTGTCTGTGCCATCCTTAAGCCTAGACATAGTAATGTCACTACAAGGAGATCCAATTCCCATCTACTACATATCCCACGATGTCACACGACTCAAGGACAAAGATCATTCACCTATCGGGCATCCAACTGGCCCAACTCTCCTGGCAGTGACATAGTGACCACTCCAACACTCGGCCTCTTCAAGTCCAAACTCCGCCTCTCACTGCTTGTATCCTGCAATTGCCCATCTTAACATTTCCACCATTCCAGCTGCAAATGCCCCAGCACCCAGCACTTACAATCAGTCTTTGCACCCCTAGCACCTTACCTGTCATATTCCCTTGACAAGTCCTCCTGGCTGCACTGCCTCCCACCCTCACCCACCTCCACCCCTTATCTCCACTCCTGCCCCGACCCAACCACCTCCCGTACTCCCCCTTACTCCCTGCACCTCCTTCCCCTCCTCGATCTTCTACCCTCACTTCCCCCACCACCCAACCCCTTCCCCTGTCTTGCTCATAGCTCAAGTCTTTGTACTGGTTGTTACATGTCTGTAAGTCAATGACTATATGTTTGTAACTAAAAATGATGACTGTTGCACATGCTGATGTGGAACCTTTGTAAAAGAGCCTCGGCTCAAAGGTATTGTAATCCTAGATTGAAATAAATAAATAAATATTGTAGGAAACTTGCCCTCCTCTAAACTCCTATTAAACAATTTACAGATTGGCATACAGATATAATCCGCGACTACAGGTATCTTTAGAAATTTACCTTCAATACTGCCTACAGTAAATCAGGGGGTTTATTTGGCTTCATCTTTTCTATTTATTTGAGAACTTAACATAGAAACATAGAAAAATCATGGCAGAAAAAGACTAAAGTCCATCCAGTCTTTTTTTTTTTATTTTTATTTTTTATTTTTATTTTAATTCTAGGAGTACAGGTACCTTTTGAACCAAGGCTCCTTTACAAAGGTCCAACATCAGTTCAGAAAACAGTGCAACAAAAAAACAACAGTGCAGGGAGTACAACACAACATATAGAATAGTGGATGGGCGCCCATCCACAACAAGGCTGTGTTTTCATCGAGGGTGTTGATGACATCAGAGCGACCTCGAGAGTGAAGCTAGAGAGGTCTCTGAGATGTCATCAACTCCTGAGATGGGAAACACTGCCGAAGTTGTGGATGGGTGACCATCTACTATTTTATATAGTATATGGATTCCCACAATGTGTTTGCACCTTGTTAACACTTCACACTGGTCCGGCTAGATTCTCTCTCCACTTCAGTCCCTCACACCTGCACTGCCGCTGCACTCCTGTCCTCGAAGATATTGGTCCTTCAGCAGTCACGCCTGTCTGCACAACTGTGCCAGTAATTTAAAAAAAAAATAAAGTAACAGTTTGATCACAGAACTGACTTTAGTAGTCCGTGTCCAAACTGTGTCTATGAAGTACTCGGGCCCACCGCATTGGCCAAGTACAGGTGCCATTTTCAAGTGAATTTTTTGAAAACAGCACTGTTGCAGCCAATAAGATGGCAAGTTAAGGATAAAAAGTTGTTGTACTATCGATGTGACGTCAGAACGATAGTACAACAATGTTTTTTGACCTTTGAACTGCTCTACAACAAGATTTGGAAAACCTTTGTTTTCCATACACAATAAGTCCTAACCATATACTATAATGGATTACAGGCAGGATACGCATATTACCAATAAGTTCCTCATAACAAAAGAATACATTTTAGAGAGACAGTGGAAGGGCAACTGAGTGTTTATGATAGTGTTGTAATACTTGGGTTGGAAACAGGGAGGGAAGAGCTGCCAGAGGCATTGTCACATCACATAGAGAAGTGCAGGTAGCAGGGCTGGGTGGAGAGGGGGAGGAGGGGAGGGGAAGGGAGGCAGGAGGTGAGGAGAAAAGGAAGAAGGAAGGAAGTGCTAGTTGGATGAGCTGAGGCAAGGACTGTAAGATTGTCTTGTGGGCTGTCTAGATGAGGCAGTCACTGGTGCTGGCTGCAGAGAAGGAGAGGCGGATCCTTGATTTTAAAGGGCCAAGATTGGGGATAGAGGAGATATCACTGTTGAGACTATTCAACCAGCTAGTGGCCCTGTAGGCAAATGAACGTTGTCCTATTGATGTTCTACACTGGGGAACCTTCAGGTGTTGAGAATCTGATCCTCTAGTAAGGCTGGAAAGACTTCTTGGGCTAGGGAGGGCTTGAACTCCAGGAGGAGCAAGGCCCAAGGTTATCTTCTTTACCACAATGCAGGTTTGGTATATTAGGTGGTTTGAAAGTTCAAGCCAGTCAGTCTGAGTGTATAGGTTGCAGGTGTGGGTGAGGCAATGGGATCCAGTTACAAGATGGCAGGCTTTGTTGAAGGAGGTGGAAATGCATCTGAGGGCTGTTGAAGTGGCAGAGCCATATATGATGAGGCCATAGTTGATAATGAAGACAACAGAGCTTTGGACAGCGACCCTTAGGGCTTCAGGCGTTGTTTTACATCTAAAAACAAATTAATGAACAAGGCTGTAAGTATTTGTCATTGTACCAAAAGAGATGTACCCTCTATCGATCATCGCAAAAGAAGAGGATTGTTAGTGTACTTAGTAGATAATATTGAGGTCAGAAACAGGCCTAATGAATAAATGTTCTCTAATTCTACATTACACTATAATGGAGTGTAAGACCCATGAGAATTTGGGTCCTCCAGGCGGAGCCACTGTAGATATTTGCTTAAATGTATAGCCCAGTCATGCACTCTGAAATCTGGTAACTGTAAGCCTCCACGATCTTTGGGCATTACCAATTTGGCATATGCTTGTTGAGGTGGTTTTCCAGCCCAAATAAATCTAGAAATGATGGAATGTAACTGTTTAAACCATTTAGAAGTGCAGTAGATGTTTAGCATTTGAAAAGACTAAAACAGTCTAGGAAGAAGATTCATTTTTACTACCTTTATCTGGTCTCAGATAGTGAGAGGAAGAAGATTCCACCTCTCTTAGTCTGTTCTAATAGAAGTTAATAAAGCATCCAAATTAAGTTTCTTGTATTGATTGAGATCTAAGGTAAGGTCTATCCCAAGGCATCTCAAGGTTTTTGCAGACCAAACAAGCCCTAAAGGTTCAATGTCAGCTCTCATTAAATACTTATTAAGAGGCATAACCAATGTTTTACTAATATTTAATTTATAATTAGACAGGGAGCCAAAATGATCAATCATCTTGAGAATAGCCAGAATAGCCACTGTAGGGTGAGTAATACAGAGGAGAATGTCATCTGCATATACAGAAATTTTATAGGCCTCAGATCCCACCATGATCCAAGCGATAAGAGGACTGTTTAATTTTTAATATAAGGGGCTCCGATTATAAATTACATAACAAGGGGGGAAAGAAGGCAGCCCTGCCTGATTCTGTTGTGTAAGACAAAGGATGGAGACAAGACTCCATTACAATATGTCTTGGCACTGGGTCGATTATAGAGGGTTTGTATCCAACTAACGAAAGTGGGAGGGAAGCCAAATGTATCCAGTACAGCAAATAAAAAAGGCCAGGCCAATGTGTTGAATGCTTTCCCGGCATCCAGGGATACTAGTGCCACAGGGCAGTCCAGATCCCTGGACGCTGAGAAAATATGTGCTAGCTTATGGAGATGGTCAGACACAGCTCTTTTCTGCATAAAACCAACTTGCTCAGCACCAGTAAGAGGTCCCCAGACCTTATTTATTCGCATAGTCAAACTTTTTCTTAATAATCTCAAGTATTGATTCATAAGGGAAATAGAATGATAGTCGAATACTTGTTCCAAATCTTTATCATGTTTTGGGAGTAAAACTATGAGAGCATCTGCTAGGGATGCATTTGATAGACCATTTTCCAACATGTCAGTATACAGTTGAGTTAATAGAGGGGTTAGTTCTGAAGCAAAAGTTTTATAGAAACTGGAGGTGAAGCCATCAGGGCCTGAAGCTTTGTCTAAGGTCAGCAAAGCAATAGCCATGCAGACTTCATCTGAAGATATATGCACAGGCCAGCTGGCTACCCCTACGCAGCAGAATACAATACCAGACCTGCTTACTTACCAAAAAGATTCTCCTTGGTCTCATGCCACCTGGTGTTAGCTCACTCCTTACTACCTACAGTGGCACTCAACAAACACGTGGTGCCCAATCTCTAACCTTTCAGGTTCCAGATGTCGTACTTCCATGGGTCATGGTCCTTTATCTATAGAGCTGCTCAATGGTTCAATTCCCTCAATAAAGAATCACTTTCCTCTACTACACTTGGACCCTTCAAAGGAATCTCAAACTTTACCTCACCTCTACCACTCAATGTGACTGCTTTGTTGAACAGAGATCTCTCTAAACACCTCCCAGCTCACTCATGTCTCACAGCTCACCCTTTCCCAATCTCATTCCCTCTGGCACTGGGCCTTCCTTGTGACTCCTTTCCTGCTTCACATCTCCACTGGTACAAGACATTTTTCACTACCATCGGACAGTGGCCCATTAGCCTGCCAACTTCCTCTCCCGGTCACATGCCTGCAATACTAACTGCCCTACGTTGCTCTTTCTCTTATTGTTACCGCAGCCAGCTGCCTACTCAAGCTGCTCGTTTTATGAATATTATCTCAAAGTATGTTATAACTGAGTATCTTTATTTTTTTCTTTTAGTTGTTTTGGTTGTTTATTGTGCATTCTTTTACTACCTCTGTATGTATGTCGACCCTCATCCTTTGACGTGGAACCTTTGTAAACGAGCAGTTTCTGCTCAAAGGTATTTGTAATCCGAGAATTTAATAAATAAATAAAATATAGGCTGAATCAACTCTAATTGATGGGCTTTGGGTAAAATAGAAAGGGGAATTGGGGCAAAGTAATCACTAATGGTTTCTTGGGATGGAGAGATTGAGGGAGGCCCATATAACGCTTTATAGTATGTGTAAAATTATTTGACTATAGCACTAGGATGGGATTGAATAATATGATCTATTACTGATCGCACACACAGAATAATTCTCAAACATTCTAATTCCTCTGTTTGGCTGTCAGTAAGAGAGGCAGTCATCTCTAGACTTTTAATGGTAACGTTTCTTGGTGCATTTTCTTGCACTTTGGAAGCAAGCAGATAAATTCTCCCACAGCACAGCTTTACAGGCTGCCCGTTCTTTATCTCTGCATTCAAGAGTACCCCAGTTCTCACAAACAAAATTATTAAGTACTTCTCTCATGTGATTAAAAATATACTCATCCTTCAGCAACTGGTTATTAAGCTTCCGGATAATCTCTTTCTGAAAATGGTTCAATGGATTGACATAGCGAAACCAGAGAGCATAATATCACGAATGAAGACCAGATAGGAGAGACTGATTTAAGAGAAAATAATCTAGCCTGGAATAAGAATTATGTACTGGTGAAAAGAAGGTATAACATTTTTGGGTTGGATTAAGGGCCCTCCATGGATCACATAGACCCAAGGAGTCTATCATGCCATGTAGGGCACATTGCCCGGGAAAACACTGCCATAATTTTACGAGTACGGTCAAGATCATGTGTCAATGTAAGGTTCCAATCTCCCCCCAATAAAATTGGTAACTGGGTAAAAGGAGAAAGAACAGAGGCCAACTCTACAAAAAATGATAGGATATCCCCATTAGGGCCATATATACTTCAGAGAAGCACTTCTGTCTAGCCTAAATGACCATGAACAAACACATATCGGCTAACAGGGTCCATGATAACATCTATAAGGGTAAAGGGTACTGATCTAGCAATTACAATAATAACCCCTTTTTGTTGGACACCATCCCCTGCACCATAAAGCTGCCCGATGTAATCTCTGTGAAAGAGTGTACTTTCCAATACTAATAAATATGTTTCTTGTAAAAATGCAATTTGAATTTCACAATGTGCCAAATGTTTAATGATTTCGTATCTTTTGACCTTTGCCCTAGCACCTTTAATGTTCCAATAAACAAATTTAAATCTTTTTAACATCTAGCTTAGAAATATAGAAAAATAAAAGTTGACATCAGATAAGCACCACCAGGGCCATCCAGTCCGCCCATTTTTTTTCTACCTGATGAATGTACCATAAGGCTCTACTCTGTCATTGGCCTACTTATTCATACTCATCTGTATTTCTACCTTGTGCCTATCCCATGTCTGTTTGAAGCCTTGCACTGTATTCATGTCTTCCACCTCCTGGGGCAGGCTGTTCCATGCATCTACCACCCTTTCTGTGAAAAAGAACTTCCTCACATTACCCCTTAATTGGCCTCCCCTCAATCTCATATCATGTCCTCTTGTCCTGCTTTTTTTCTTATACTGAAACATGTTAGACTCTTTCCCCTTGTTAATGCCTTTAAGGTATTTGAATGTCTCGATCATATTGCCCCTCTCCCTCCTTTGCTATAGGGTATACATGTTGAGCTCCTTTAATCTGACCTCATATGACTTCTGTTGCAGTCCCTGCACCATTTTGGTTGCCCTTCTCTGGACCATCTCTATCCTGTCAATGTCCTTGTGCAGGTGTGGCCTCCAGTACTGTACTCCAGATGGGGCCTAACCAGTGTCTTGTAATGAGAGATCATCAACTCCTTCCTATGGCTTGTGATACCCTTGCTAATATATCCCAGCATCCCTCTAGCCTTTCTTACTGCCTTTGTGATCTGCTTGGATGCTTTCAGGTCATCTGTGATGATGATACCCAAGTCTCTTTCTTCCTTTGTGACTGCCAGCAACCCCAACTTATAGGCAGCTTCAGGGTTTCTCTTCCCCATGTGCATGATTTTGCACTTCTTTGTGTTAAACCCCAGTATCCACATTTCAGACTATTTCTCCAGTTTTTCCCGGTCTCTTCTCATCCTACCCACCCCATCTGGATCATCAACCCTGTTGCAGATCTTGATGTCATCTGCAAAGAGGCAAACTTTTCTCTCCAGTCCAACTGTAATGTCTCTGATGAAGATATTGAAGAGGACTGGCCCCAGGACTGATCCCTAAGGCACCCCACTTATGACATGCATCTCTTCTGACTGGATACCATTAACCACCACTCACTGTTTTCTGCCTGTCAACCAGATCGCCACCCAATTGATCAACTTTTGATCCACCCCAAGACTTCCTAGCTTGTTAATCTTCTATGTGGAACAGTAGCAAAAGCTTTGCTGAAGTCAATGCAGGCGACATCAACTGCACCCCCTCGGTCCACCATTCTGGGGACCCAGTCAAAGAAATCAGATTAGTTTGACAGGACCTTCCTGCTGTAAACCCATGCTGTCTTGGATCCTGTGCTCCTATGGATTACAGGTGTTCCACAATCCTTTCCTTAAGAAGGTTCTCCATGATCTTGCCCACCACTAAGGTAAGACTGACTTGCCTGTAGTTCCCTGCCTCCTCCCTGCTGCCACTCTTGTGGAGTGGGATCACATGAGCCCTTTTCCAGTCCTCTGGGGCCTCTACTTTGCTCAGACACTCACCAAACAGCTCTGTCAATGGCTCTGCTAGTTCCACCCTCAGCTCCTTTAATATCCTGGGATGTATGGCATCTGGTCCCATTGCCTTGTCTACCCTGAGGTTTGCGAGCTCTTGCAGGACACTTTCTTTTGTAAAGGGACTTGTGTTCACCTCCCTCCCTCCCCCCATATCTATGGTGTTGATTTGTGGGCCCTGTCCTTCCTTTTCCTCAGTAAATATTGAGCAGAAGTATCTATTTAGGATAGATGCCTTTCCTCAGTCTTCTTTCACACACTCCCCCTTATCCCCTTTGAGCTTAGCAATTCCCCTTATAGACTTTCTCTTTTCGTTAATGTATCTGTAGAAAGTCTTGTTCTCTTTTCTCACTGTTTATGCTAGTGTTACCTCAGTTTGGGCCTTTGCTTGCCTTACTACTTTCCCAGCTTCCTTTAGGGAACTCTGGTATGCTTCCCTATCTTCATCCCGTTGCATTCCCTTATCTTTCTTGAAGGCCAACCTTTTGGCTCTGACCTTCTCTGCTACAGTTTTTGAGAACCAAAGTTGTTTTCTCCTTCTTTCGTCCTTACTTTTTCCCTTACACAATGGGCTGTTACTTTAACTATTGCATCTTTAATATTTACCCACTTCGCCTCTACTGTACTCCCTCTCCTTTATTTCTTCTTGCCAGGGATAGTTTGAGCCTCTCATCCATCTTACCAAAGTCAGCTCCTCTGATGTCCAAGATTTTTGCCTTGGCATGGGTCAATTGTGTTTTAGTGGCCAAACTGAACCATACCATGTGATGGTCACTGGACCCCAGGTGACCCTCAACTTGGAGATCTGTGATCCTTTCCCCATTTGTCAGTACAAGATCCAAGATAGCCCTGTCTCTTGTGGGATTTTGTACAAATTATTTGAGGTCCTTTCCCTGCAGGGACTCCACTATGTCCCTAGTTCTGACAGATGCTTCAGCTGGTTTGGCCAATCTGCATCTGGCATGTTGAAATCTTTCATCAACAGAACATCCCCCTTTGTGGCCATGTTTTGTATATCTTCTGTCAGTAATCTGTCTTTTCCCTCCCCTTGGTCTGGAGGTCTGTAGATTGCCCCAGTTCATATGGCTGTCCCATTTCCTGTTTCCATGGTGACCCACAATTCCTCTGCCTCCTCATGTGTATTCTGAATTTCAGTTGCTTTAATATTTTCTTTTATGTAAAGGGACACTCCTTCTCCCCTTCCTTTCCCCTCGGTCCATTTTGAACAGTACATAGCCAGGTACTGTTGTCTGTCAAGTGTGGTTAATGGTGAACCATGTCTCGCTTATGGATACTATGTCCAGTTTAGCCTCTGACATTGTTGCCTCCAGGTCTGGAATCTTGTTTCCCAGACTCTATGCATTTGTGTACATGATTTTCCATTGGTCAGATTGTGGTTTGTTAGCTATGGGGGGAGGTCCAGCTTTTCCCTTGTGCATTGTATGGGGAGGCAGACCTTTTTCTCCATCTGCTGGTGCAAATGAACTACAAAACTGCTGAACTACTGTTTGAATGCTAGCTGAGGATGGAGTGATGCCTTCTTCCCCATACTTCGTATTGAGTGGTGCACCCCCTCCTCTTTTTTTAGTTTAAATGTTCTGCAAAGGCATCAAACTTCTGCCCCAATGCACTGACTCCCTCCTTAGTCAGGTGCAGTCCATCAAATTTAAAGAACTTCTGCTCCCAAAACTGTTGCCAGTCACCTACAAATTTGTGTCCTTTCTCTTGGCACCAGTCCTTGAGCCTAGTGTTTAGCTGCCTTATTTTCCCTTCTCTGACCTTCTGCCCATCTGGCCCCCTCTCCCAGATCGGCAGAACCTCAGAGAAGGAGATGGTGGATGAAATGGATGACAGTCATTCTCCCAGCCTTATCAGGTGTTCCTTGGTCTCCACAACTGACCAACATGAATGAAACAAACAAGCTTGAATGAAACAAAGAAATGTCATGCCCATAACTAATATCTAAATCTATAATAACTATGTTATTATAGATTGTACTCACTATATCCACACCCCACCCCCAAAAATTCCCCAAACAACACAACTAAAACAGAAGGTAATTATCAGAAAAATGATTACCACTATGGGTACCATCACTACCTCCAGTCCACCGACCGCACTCCTGCAGTCAGGTTCATGAAGGTTTCCAAGAGAAGTTCCCCACTAGACCCTAGCAGGTATAACATTCTGACCCCCCAACAGGGTAAGAAGAGGTACAGCATCTTTTATCACTTGTAAGGAAAAGTAAGTATAACTCCAAGGGGACAGCAGATAAATTTGTCCTAACACACATCAAACAAATAGTGTCCCAGGACAACAATCCATATTTCTAGAAAATTATTAAAGAACCAGTAAGAAGTCTTCCAATAAATGCAGTAAGCTGCTTCCTCAGGAAAACTTGCAGCACAGAGTACTAGTCAGTCGATCAGGTAACATGCAGAAAAGGGCGCATAGAAGAACTCAGGAAGGGGGATGCTATGCATCAGAAGGGTGTTAAAGATATAAGAAAATTTGTTTTGTTAGATAAAAGTAGCACATGTAAATCAAGAAAGGATCAAAATAGTGAAGTAGAAAAGAAGGAAATACACAGCAGTTGAGATATGGTTTATATAAAGAGATAAAATAGAAACAAAGCTGTATCCACAAAGCAAAACAGCTAAGAAGCCCAGTATAAATAAAGTTGAGCAAAATAATAAAAATAATTGATCCAAATATATTAAATCAGCAGGAATACCCCTATAAAAAAGAGAGAGAGAGACTGAAAAGTTAGAAATAAAAATAATCAAGAGAAGGAAATAAAGCAGCCTGTCTCTCAGAGAGAGTGTTTCTGTGTCTTATGTTGTCACTGAAAAAGGGCTAAGCCCAGTGGGCTTACCAGGTCAACAAAATCCAATAAAATAAAATAAATAAATAAAGGACAAGGACCTAAAAAAGAAAGAATGAAGTACAGCAGTACAATCACCATTCCAGTAGTGCACCTCGCACATTCAAAGTCTATAATATGCAGCCTGGGGCACTCTGTAATATAACATATACAACAGAAGTAGCCAAGTGCCTGAAAGAAGGTCTGATAAAAAACAGGCACTACATTGCCGCAGCCTACATTGCTTTTTAAAGAGTAAATTTATAACTACAAGTCCCAGGTTAAGTGCCAAACCAGGCTCATTGTCCAACATTAGCTAAGAAAAGGGGAAAACAGTCTCGAAAAATGTCCCATGAAATGTAGACTACTCTTCCAGAAGCCTAGGTGATGAGGAGCACACCATCCCAAAAGGTAGAGTCCCAGTCTGGTTCCCAATAAAATAGTCAGACCAGATCAATGAGCTGGAGTATGAGGCGACAGGAATAATTTAGGAAAATATTTGGGGAGTTCATTCAGTGCTTCTATCACTGACTGAAATTTCACTTCCTCCGAAGAAGTTATTACATGTCACACGGCTGGGTAGCGCAAACGAAAATGGATACCGATAGCATGGAGTGTACGCTTAATGTCCTTATAGGCTTGTTGCTTGGACTGGATGCTGGGGTTTAGTTTGCCATATAGAGATGTGGGATCCTTTCCACCATAGCTGTTTCTGTTCTCGCACCCTAGATAAGACATGTATTTTGACCCTGAAATTCAACAGGTGAAAAATCAGGATTCTAGGAGGTTCTCCTGGTTGCGGCATTGGTTTGAGATAGTGGTGTGCTCTCTCTATCATATATGTAGTGCCATAGGGTGAAGGGCTGGCCAACTTTTCCAGCATTTGCTGTACATACAAAATAGTATCTGTACCTTTGGCCCATTCAGGAACCCTCAATATAATTAAGTTGTTTCTCTGGCTATGGGATTCCTGGTCTTCAAGTATGTCCTCTATAGGTGTCATCCTCTAGCGTGTGTCTACAAGCTCTGGCTCCAGTTTGTGGGTCCAATCTTCCACAGAGGAGCCAGCCAGGTGGCACTGAGGTTTGAGGTACTGGACGCCACACCTTGAGCCACACCGGCGACCCAGGTTCGGGAGCGAGCTCAGGTGCCAGGGGTCGGCAGGGGAGGGATAGGATGGAACACCCACTGGGCTGCTCTCCTGTTCTGGGGGGAGGGTAGAGGGTGGCTCGTAGCTCCGGCGACTCCCTGTGCAAATCCGGGGCATCGCAGAGCTCTGAGCAGCACGTACTTCAGCATGACCTGATGCTGGCAGAGTTGCCATGCTCTAGTTGGGAACATGCATCACGACGGGAGGGGAGGGAGGAGGAGGAGACTAAGGAATGTAAAAACAAAATCACTCCCTGGCCGGATAGGCGACGGCTTCCTCCAGCGCCACCACCACACATCCAAAGCTGGTATCCCATCACTGCCCTCTCGATCTCTCCGGGGGTGTTAGCCCCCCATGGCCCCGGGGAGGTCATAGCTACCTTGAAGATGACGGGAGGGATGGTAGAGCAGTTAGGCCAGTGGGGATAGCCCAAGAAAGTTCCGGATCAGGGAGCGAGAAAGTGAAATCGAAAAAAAAAAAAAATCTTCCAGAGAGGAGACAAGCACTTCAGAGTTGGAGAAAAGGTAGCTCAGAAGTTCAAGAGTTGGCTTGTCTTGAACTCCACCACTAATTGAAACAGTACTTCCTGGATGGTAGCCAGGTCCCTGAGAAGTTGTCAGAGGAGGAAGGATCCATTGAAGTTGGAGAACTGGCAGATGGTATATCTTCTTTAGGCCACTTGGGTGGGAGTGAGTGGGCTGTGGCTTCCCTCAGTGGTTGCGCAGTTTCCATTTCAAGCAAATTGTTCGCCATTTAGAAGCAATAGCCAGCACTCAGATAAACTGAAGTAAGCAGGACACTCTTCAAATTCAAAATGGGACTTCTTATTGCTCAAGGTACTACTAAAAAAGAGTTTTAAATGCCCGTGTTGGAGAGCTAGCTCGGGAGTGACCTTCCTCTAGCCTACCATTATGTGACCCCCTCTTGTTGCACTGACTTACTTACTTACTACTCACCAGAAGAAACAGGCCACACAGTCTATCAAGTCTGCTTGAGTGTGCAGCTAACACCCCATTTTCTGCAGTTGCCCCTTCTCCCTCCCCTGTTACCTTCCACACAGATGAATGCCGACTGACCTTGAACCAGATTAAACTGTTGGTGGTATTTTTAGTGAATGACAGACATTTCTCCTACTGCATTGCTGACAATAGGGGGAGCTGCTAGCGTCCATCTGCAGAATGGCAGACTGTGCTTTGACTTTGGATGTGAAGGATGTTTCTGTTCTTGAGAGATGTGGAGATTCTAGTGAGCTGCCCGAGTTGGCTTTACCTCAAGAACCTGTTTTTGAATGTGCGTTACCTCAGGAACTTGGTGGTGATGTGAGCGGTGTCATCCATGCAGTGGCATTTATTGGCGCTGATTCATATTCGGAAACACTTTCTGAAGAGCTGCCCATACAAGATTCATTTTCTGAGGCTGTTCCAAGCTGTAGCAGTGATTTCTCCAAGGGTTTTCCTCCTGGCTTGGCTGCCTGACACTCGCAGAATTGTGTGCAGGCTCAACGGATGAGTCAGCTGGCTGGAGCTCCTGACACTGGAATGCAGAAGCGTAGGGAAGCTGAGGTGGCCTATCCTGCATCTGAGTGGAGCAAGGAGAATGCTTTGGCAGAAATGGGCTGGGTTATCCATGAGGGGGATGAGATCCGGCATATACAGAATTTTTCCTGGGGTGTTTGTTTCTATCCAGGACAGCCTAAAGCCTGTTATAAGTGTTGTAGCACCAGACATTTGAGCAGTGCATTTGATAAAATTAAGTGTGCATTATGTGGGGAATTAGACCATGATAATGGGACCTGTCATAATGTTTTTTGTTGTAACCTTTGTGATGAACAAGGTCACGCTTATCACCAGTGTCCATGGGCTGGGCAGAACAAGCAATGGGGTTTGGATAAAGGAACCTTGATTTCTAAGGCCCAAGATCGATTTAGGCCCTGATTGGAGGAAGCCGATACTCCCCAGACTGACCCCCGGACCCTCCCGGTCCTTCTGGGCCTCAGGCCTCTAACCCAGATCCACGTCCTGATGATTCTACTACCATACATCCTGATATGGATACAGGAGTGCAGCAACCTGGGGTGCTTTCTATGCCCCCCTCTCCCTGCTTCTGAGTTTCAGATGCCTCACCATAAGAGGGTCACTAGGTCCAACACCAGAAAACTTACTCAGACCGTTGGTGTTTCTGTGCAAAACTCCTTTCAGGTGTTACTGGACCAAGATGGCGGCTCTGAGTCTTATGTTTCCATCAGGTCAGGGGCGGCTTCTGAAACGGAGTGTGATGATGAGGGCGGGTCTGAATTGTTGGTGACAAAAAAGAAAACTGGTCGTAACGGAAAGAAGGATAAATCTTAAACTTTATTTCTGGCTTCCCTGAAACTAGTTTCCATTAACACCTGTAGCATTAAGAATTTTAAAAAGTGATTGGGTTTTTTACATTTTTTTACATCTTTACATGCTGATATTATTCTACTACAGGAAACTAGGTTCACTTCCTTGTCAGATATAGTACAAACTAAAAAGCTCTGGGTATCTGGGTCTTCTTTTTGGTATTTTGGAGCTGAGGCTGTGGATGGGGTTGGGATTCTTTTTTGTCATCCTCATGTTACAATGCTTCGTCTGGTGGACATTGTTCCTGGTAGAGCTTTGCTCTTGGACTGTACGTTTAAGGGGTCTTTTTTGTGTTTGATTAATATTTATGCCCCGGAAGTTAAGACTGCTAGAATTGACTTATTTCAGGAAGTTGAACAGTATCTTTTTACTCCACAGCATGTTTTTTTTTTGGGTGGGGGCGGATTTCAATTGTAGTTTGGATTTAAAAATCAGAGACCAAGTGCAACAGAAAGTTTATTGTGACTCACACGCCCTGCATGCTCTTGTTACTAAAGCTTCCTTGATTGATGCTTATAGGGCTTTGCATCATACTCAGGGGTTTACATATAGAAGGAGTTGTTATGCCACCAGGATTGATTTTGTTTTTTCCTCCAAACATTTACTCCCTGTTGGTTTTACTTTAGCCCCCTGTGAATTTTCTGATCATTTGGTTTTGAATGTTTGTTTTAATCTTTCTCGTATGCCTCCCAGATTCCCTGCTGTGCCCTCTAGATGGAAACTTGGTCCTACTTTTTTAACCCAAGCACAGTTTCAGACTACCTTTGTGGAGGTTCTTCAGTGTCAAAAATCGGTTGCAGGACTCTATGATTCCTGGGTTGTATGGTGGCAGGATACAAAAGCAGAGTTTAAATGCTCCTCTCTTAGTCTTTCCCAGAAGACCTTGGCTACTGATTATATTACATATTTAGGTTACAGGGATCAGTTCTAAAAGTGGATGTATCTTCCTAGTGCTTCAGATGTTCGTATTCAAGAACAGATGTCTCGTATAAAATTCCAGATGTGGCATTATCAATATAATAGAGCTTGTCTCTTGCATGATGAAATGAGTTTTGGATTAAAGACATATCCTGTCTCTGACCCGTATTCAGCATTTAAACAATCAATGGACAATAAAATGATTGATGGTCCATTGGACTCCAAAGGTACTCTCAAAGTTTCAGATGTGGAAATGCTGGACATTGTCCAGGATGCCCTGCTGAGCCAATATGGTCAGGCTTTCCATCCTTCAGTGACATGGACAGACCTTTTTTCCTTCCTCTTCCCTGTTCTGACTTCTCAGCAGTTGCAGGAGTTGGATTTCCCTATTTCTCCAGAGGAGGTTAGGTCATAAATTTCCCATTTAAAAACAGGTATTTCACCTGGACCAGATGGCTTAATTACTGAATTTTATAAATCATTTTCGGATGAATTTTGTGACATTCTTGCTAATGTTTATAATGAGATTTTGAATGCAGGCACTATGCCTCCTGAATTCCCTGCTGCTTTGATTGCTTTCCTATATAAAAAGGGATTGAAACATCATTTTGATAACTGGAGACCAATAGTTTGTTGAATACTGACTGTAAGATACTTTGGCGATAGTATGTCATAGATTCCAAAAGGTTGCCCCATTTTTGATTCACCCGGTACAGGCCTGTTCTATTCCAGGAAGGACTGTTCAGCAAAACCAGACCCTTGTGCGAAATATTTGTGAATGCAACCAAATGGGGAAGCTTTTGGTTTATTTGTTATCACTTGACCAGGCTAGAGCCTTTGATAAGGTCTCTTATGCTTTTTTGTTTCAGGTTTTACAGCATTATGGGTTTTCCCTGAACTTTAGGTCCTGGATTCATACCCTCTATGACCAGGCAGTAATCTATCCCATGGTGAATGGTTTGATTGGGTCTCATTTAGGATTCCATAGAGGTGTACGGCAGGGTTGCCTGATTAGCCCCCCTGCAGTATACCTTTGTGTTGGATCCTTTGATTAGGGAAATATTGCATCACCCAGATATTTTGGGTCTTACACCCTCTCTTGAAGTTCCACCCCAGGTATTGGCAGTGTATGTGGATGACATGTGTCTAATTTTACATGATCAGTGTTCTGGGCTTCTTGCCCTTGATATGTTGGACTGTTTTGGTGCTATTTCTGGTACGGTAGTCAATCCTGTGAAAAATTTGGGGAATTTTTGAGAGAAGGGTCTTTTGCTCCATCCATTGGTCAGATTGCCATTACTATGGCGTCTATTAAAATTTTGGGGTGTTTTTTGGGGAATGGGAATCTGGCGGCTCTCAATTGGAATTCTCAAATTGAACTGGGGGAACGTAAGGTACAATTGTGGAAAACCTGGATGTTTTCCAAACAGAAGCGGGTTATGTTATCAAAACATTTATTCTTCTTTTCTTTTTGTATTTTAGTTTGATTTTTCCTTTGCCTAAAATTTATGAGACCAGATTGTACAGTGTTTTTTTTTCAGATGCTTTGGGGGAGTCGTTTGAACCTGGTCGAGAGATTTTACTTCTTTATGGATTAATATGGGTAGTCTTGGTAAGATAAACCCTTTGATATATATTTTTTTTTATTGACTTTTAAGGAACCTGCTCAGTATCTATCTCATCCCTAGGATTTTTGGACCTATTATTTAGTTAAAGATTTTTTGTCTAAATGGGTAACGGAGGCACCGATTATTAAGGTAAATTCTGGAGCGCCTTTTTTTATTTACTTGGTGGTGACTAAACTTAGAAAGTGAAAAATTTCACAGGCTTTGGTTCACCAGCTCCCCAGGAAAGCTCTTTATGTCAATATTATGACCAGGAATTTTTCAGTTTCTGTGGATTTCCCAAAATATTTTCCCACTAGAACTCACGTGGCATTAAGTGGCATTACTGATAAACGTGTTCCTTCTAAAATGTGGGATGTGGTTTGGCTTAGTTGCCATGGAAGGTTGGGGGTTAAGGGTAATTTGACACATAAAGCTGTCAGTGAACAATTATGTATTCGACCTGAGTGTGTTGGTCTTGAGGACACTACGGAGCATTTTTTCCTTTTTTGTAATTATGCTAAACTTGTTGGGATTGATTTGCTCTCCAAATGGAGTTGGGGCCTTACTAGACATGTTTCCTATGAAAGTTTAGTGCTTGCAGATTATTCTGGGTTTCTTTCTCAGTATCATCCTAATACTTTAAATGTGATCTTTGCATGTATTGAGTTTTATATGTGGCAGGCTAGATGTCAGTTTTCCTTTCAGCACACTTATACTTTGACATCGGTCCTGCTTACTCATATTGAAATGGAACTCAGGAAACAGAGGAATTTTGAATTTGATTTTTTGGCTTCTCACAAATTTCATGCATACTGGAACCATTTTTTTTAGCTTTAAAGATTCTTGGGTTTGGGTGTTTGGGATTTTTTCAGAAATATTTCTGATTTATTTCTGATGTTTTTTGTATAGTTTGTTAATTATTTTATGATTATTCTTTTGTTCTTTCTCTTTTTGGATTTCAGCTAGTTATTTTCTAATTTTGTATTAGTGGTTTGTAGTGATGTTTTGTTCTTTGCATTAAACAATTCCCCTACTCTTTGATGGGGCACTGGTGTTTCGATGGATGTGGGATACCTTGCAGTCTGCTTGAGAAGGATGATGAAGGAGCACGCAGTGCTACGACAGCAGCTACTCTTCCTAATGCTGGAGTTATGTGTGTAGAGGAATCGGCTATGAATGCCTATAAAGCAGATTTAAAAGTCAGCTTGAGTGCTGAGAGACCAGCGGATCTGATAGTGGCTAGGCTATAGCATGAAATCAAGTTTGTGCAAGCCCTGAGTACAGAACAACAGTTGCTCCTGATAAAGGTGCTGTCCACCCCTGGTAGAGGAGCAGTGGAGAGAAGTGAAGCACTTAGCGATGTGCAGTCTTCTGGTGTAGGTGCTGATATGGATGTAAACCAGGATTTCAGTGGAGAAGGAGTGAGTTGGCAACTTGTGAGTGACAGGCTGATGCCCCAGGTGAATGTTTGTGACTGCGCTCTGTGTCGTGGTGGCTGTTCAGGATGCTGTGCCATCTCCTGTGGTGCTTGATTCAGAAGCAGTGAGTACTGTTTTTGTGGTTCTTACTGTCCCTACTGTGAAAGTTACTGTCAGTCCAAGTATGGACACAGGTTATAGGCCTACTACTGATATGAGGCTGAGACTCACATTACACAAACTACAGTTTTGGAGTTATGAAGGAGGTGCAGATGTGAGGGAATAGAAAGTGATCAAGGAAAGTTGAATGAATGGTCTGTGGACACAGCTTTAAAATGAGTAGGCTGGATCTTGAAGGGGGGGTTGGAGGCCTGACCCTTCTGACATCTTGGCCCCTGCAAATAATGATGTGCTTGAAATTAATAATCACGTGGAAAAGAAGGGAGATGATGTACTCCCCACTCCTGCTAACCCCAGTAATGATGGTGTACATACTGCTAATGTGCCTGTACAGGCTTCCTCCTGTTTGGCTGATGAGCATGTTATGCTTAAGGACATGCCGGCCATATGGGGTGATAGTGTGGAACCTACAGGTCCTCAGACAGGAGGAGAAATTCCTTAGATAGAACCCTCAAAATTGTGGAGGAAATTCAGTCATAAAGATGTCACTTATTCAGGCATCATCCCTGCCCAGAGAAAAAATGCTGTTCGTTTGCAGTATCAGGGGGAGCTGGCCCACCCTCCTGACAGAATTTATATGGGTAAAACTCTGTTGAAGGAATCATTAAATTTGTTTTCTAATGAAATATATACATTGATTCATGCTTCTGGTGATTCTGTCTTTGATGTCAGTTTTAAAGCCCCTGTAGGTTTGGATCAATTCTGGACTGCATATGAAAAAACACACCATTCAGCCTTATGGCTTCCGTTCTGAGCTATTCCATTGACTAGACCTCAGATAAAACAAATTACTGTTCTGTTTTGGAATGTAGGCATTTCAGTGTCTGATATTCAATACTGGCTTCAAAAAAGATGTGATGTGCTAGATGGCCCCTCCCCAATATTGGATGACGAACATCTTTGGATGGGGGGCTGGAAATTTAAAGTGTGTTTACATTCTGGAGCTCATGGTATCCAACATTTGCCAAGTGCATTCTTTTTGAGCTCTGAAAGGGGCCATTGTTTTTATCAAGGACAACCCAAGACCTGTTTTAGATGTGGGTCTCACATTCATTTAAGTAACGCATGTGACAGAGTGAAATGCTCTCTGTGTCTGAAACTTGGTCATACTAGTAATAATTGTGCTAATGACTCTATGTGTAATCTTTGTGGACAGCAGGGGCATGTCTATCGTTTATGTGAATGGGCAGCACATAACAGAGCTGATAGGACAAACCAGGAAAAGCTCATTGAGAAAGTTCAAAAACTGAGTATTGAAACTCAGCAGCGAGTCCAAGCATAAAATTTAGTGGATGAAACGACAGGCCCTACTGTGAGACAGGAGACTGAGCCCACTACTGCAGCAGTACCTCCTCCTCAGATCACAGCACCCCCCCCACCTAGAGGGTCCTTTGTTTCGAAGTCCTCAGAACCTGTTGTTGTATGTGAGGGCACACATCCGCTACATATGGAGATAGTTGTGGATTATGTCGGAGAAATAGGACCTGTTACAGATCCTGTACCACATAGTGGTGGAGAACTACCCCATGATATGCTCCCACCTGAAACCACTGTTATAGCTTCTAAGAAACCAACTATGAAAATGGCAAATCCAAAGGCTAAACTACCTAAATTGGGGAAGGAAATCATACCAGTACCCCTATCCAATGCTTATGAAGTATTACATATTCCAGATTCCGGATCTTGGAGATGATTCTGAATCTTCTTCAAATTTTTCATCTCTGAAAGGGCAATCCTCAGAATCTGATGATGACACTTGGGCAGCTAAAGTTTCAGCTGTTAGAACCAGAAAAAAAACAGTCTGATTCTACGCCTAGTTGAAGTGCTCGTCTTGGAAAACAAGCTGGAACTTGAACAGTTTCTACAAAGTACTTACCCTTGCTCTACCGAAATTAGCATGCTGCCTCTTCCTGTTTTTTTTTGATAGCACAACATGCCTATATTATTGCCACTTTGAATGCTAATAGTATAAGAAATGGGAAGCACTGTCTTCTTACATTCACTAGTTTAAGAGATAATAAAGTGGACATTTCCTTCTTACAGGACATTCAATTGTATACAGTGAATGATATTGAACAAGCTTGGAAATTGTGGTGCTGGGGTCCATCCTTCTATTCATTGACACATTTTAGAGGTGGTGAGGGGTGGGTATTTTGTTTTCTGGGTGGGATTATTGTATTTCAAAAGTGATAGCCATTTGCCCAGGGTGGGAAATGTTGCTTAATTTTAGCCATCATGGGCAGCAGTGGCACTTGATAAATTTATATGCGCCACAAACAAAAAAAGAGAGAGTGGAATTAATTCAGTGTATAAAGCCGTACTCATTTACTTCTAGGGTGCTAGTTTGGGTGGGAGATTTTAATTGTATTTTGTCAGCATGGGATAAAGGAGCTAGACAATCTAAAGTCTATTGTGATAGTCCCAGTATGGATTCACCTCAGTTCTATTGTGTATAGCTGTTTCCAGACAAAGCTACTGTAGCCGGTGTTAACGCTTGGCATTGGAGATCCGGACATTCCAAATGTTGCGGTACGGTCCTGGATCCTGTCTGTATTTCTGTGCCTGAGTGGTGCTTATTCCTTCAACAAATAAAAATCTTTAACAATTAAAGTCTATTGTGATTCAGGTGCTTTGGAGCGAGTGGTACATCAAGTGGGATTAGTGGATGCTTATAGATGAGTGCACAATACTGGAGGTTATACTTACTATAGGGCAACATTAGCCACCAGAACTGATTATGTCTTTGTTTCAACCAATATTAATGTAAAACATGCATTTGCAGTTCCTGTTGAAACTTCTGATCATTTAATGATAAAGGTAATGCTGTCCATGGGAGCTGAGATCAAACAAGGGAAAGAGTTGTGGAAACTGAATAACATGTTGATCCTTGATCAGGGGTGTGTGGATCAGGTAGTGGATCTGTTACAAGCTAGAAAATCAGTACTGTGTTTGGCAGATAATAGTAGTGCGTGATGGATTAAAACCAAGCTGGATATGACAGTACTGCTCCAGTCTCTTTCTTTTAAAACACAAACGGATAAATATATGCAATATTTGACTTTGAGAAGGCAATATATGAATGTTGTGTCTTGTTTGAATGAAGGGTTTAGTGAATATGCTGAACAGATTCATTGTCTTAAACAGCAAATGGTGGATCTCCTATATGACAGATCTTCACTCCTCTTATATGAACATAGAATCTGTACCACAGGAAAGAGGACATCAGGGTATATTTTTGAAAGTTGATGATTACGAGTGCATCAAAGAACAATGGATTCTTTGCATACACAACAAGGACAACAAGTGACTTCCATGGTAGATATTTTGGAGGAAACATAGAATCATAGAATTTGATGGCAGATAAGGACTGCTTGGCCCACCTAGTCTGTCCATTTCTCTACCTAACGGATAAGCTGCAGATCCTAGTTGACCAACAGCCTACTTCCTCCTACCCCCACTAGAATTGCCTTATGTCTGTCCCATGCATTCTTGAATTCCCCCACTGTTTTTGACTCTACAACCTCCTCAGGAAGGCTGTTCCATGTATCCACAACCCTCTCTGTGAAGAAATACTTCCTCACATCACCTCTGAGCCATTCCCCCCTCTATCTTCAAATTGTGCCCTGTTGTTTTTGCACATCTCTTTTTCTGAAAGATGATACCCTCTCGGACTTTGTTGAGTCCCTTGAGGTATTTGAAAGTTTCTATCATGCCCCCCCCCTCCTTTCCTCGATGCTATACATCTTTAGTTCCTTTAGTCTTTCTTCATATGTCTTCTGATGCAGACCATGCATCATTTTGGTTGCCCTCCTCTGGACAGCCTCCACCCTGTCTATGTCTTTCCGGAGATAGGGTCTCCAGAACTGTACACAGTATACCAGATGTGGTCTTACCAACTGTCTACACAGAGGGCCAACAACTTCCTGTTTTCTACTGGTGATGCATCTCCCTATGCATCCCAGTATCCCCATCCCTCCTTACTGCCTTCTCACATTGCTGGCCCACCTTTAGGTTGTCTGATATGACTACCCCCAGATCACTTTCCATTTTTGTTGTTGTCAGTATCTCACCCCCCATTGCGTACTCTTCCCCTGGGTTTTTGTTTCCCAGGTGCATTACTTTGCACTTCTTTGCATTGAATCTAAGCTGCCATACATTTGACCATTCCTCCAACCTTGCCAAGTCTCTTTTCATGCTTTCCACCCCACCTTGTGTAGCAACCCTGTTGCAGATCTTTGTGCCATCTGCAAAGAGACATACTTTCCCTTCCAGTCCCTCTGCAATGTCACTTATAAAGACATTAAAAAGGACAGGCCCCAGTACTGAACCCTTTGGTACCCCACTAGTAACCTTCCTTTCTTCACTGTGGAATCCATTTACTATTACCCACTGTGTCCTGTTGTCCAACCAGTGTTTTACGCAGGCTACCACCCTGGGATCCACTCCCAGGCTGGCTAATTTGTTTATTAATCTTTCATGCTGGACTGTGTCAAATGCCTTGCTAATGTCTAGGTAGGCCATGTTCACAGCCCCTCCCTGGTCTACTGTTTTGGTCACCCAGTCAAAGAAATCAATTAGATTTGTCTGACATGACCTTCCTGCTGTGAATCCATGCTGCCTTGGGTCCTGTGCCACACTGGCCTCTAGGTACTCAATAATTCCTTTCTTCAGAAGTGATTCTATCATTTTCCCTACCACTTAGGTCAAACTGACAGGTCTGTAGTTTCTTGCCTCTGTCTTGGTCCCACTTTTGTGAAGGGGAATCACATCTGCCCTCCTCCAGTCAACAGGTACCACAGCATCCTCCCATAATTTATTAAAAAGGGTAAGTCAGTGATGTTACTAGTTCTTCCCTTAGTTCTTTTAGAATTCTGGGGTGAATCCCATCAGGCCCCACTGCTTTATCCACCTTCAGTTTTAAGAGTTCTTTCAGAACCCTTTCTTCTGTGAAAGGACTAATATTAACCCCCCTATCCAGAGTGCTTCTATTGACTGTATTAGGCATTCCCCCCTGCTTTTCCATTGTAAATACTGAGCAGAAGTATTCATTCAGTATCCCTGCTTTTTCACTGTCGCTGTCTGCCCAACCACCTTCCTCTTTGTTCAGCCTCAGTATCCCTGCCTTAGTCTTTCTTTGCTCCCTAGTACACCTATAAAAGGTTTTAACCCACTTCTTAACCGAGTTGGCTATCTTTTCCTTGGTTTGGGCCTTTGCTATTCTGACTGCCTTACCCACTTTCTTCTGCTTTAACTGGTACAGTTCTCTGTCCTGCTCCTTCTGTGTTTCCTTATACTTCCTGAATGCTATATTTTTCTCCCTTGCCTTCCCCGCCACTTCTTTTGAGAACCATAGTGTTTTTTTCTTTCATTTTGATTTGTTTATTTGATTTACACAAAGGCTTGTTGCCTCTGTGATGGCAGTTTTGATGTTTACCCATGTTGCTCCACCCCACCTTCTTGACTGTTTCCTAGTGCTTTTCTGAGGCATGCTCCCATTTTGACAAAATCAGCCCTCCTGAAGTCCAGTACCTTCACTTTTGTGTGGCTTGACTCTACAGCTAAGTTTATCGTGACCCACACTGTTTGGTGGTCGCTTGTTCTCAGATGGCTACCCACTTCAAGATCAGAGATCCTATCTCCGTCCCCATTTGAGAGTACCAGGTCTAAGATTGCTCTCTCCCGAGTGGGTTCCAAAACTAGCTGTCTGAGGCGTGCCCCCTGTAGGGCATTGAGAATGGCCCTGCTCTTGGATGTGGTTGTAGCAAAAGGTTCTCCAGTCAACATTTGGCATATTCAGGTCCCCCATCAGCAATATTTCCCCTTTCTTTGCCATCCCAAGGATGCCTTCTGTCATTTCCTTGTCCATTTCCTCCCCCTGAGATGGGGGTCTGTATACAACAGGAGGTGGACAGTTCTATGGAATGGATGTATTCTGCCCCACCTATCACTGACTCCATGATTGATGAGTTGTTAGCTCCATGTCATATTCCGAAAATTATACAAACAGATCTGGACCATTTAATTGTACCTATAACTGCACTGGAAACTATAGGCCCAATTAGGTCTTTGAATAATAATACAACCCTTGGAACGGATGGACTGACTACAGAATTTTATAAAACATTTATGAATGCATTGGTGAATGTCTTGGTGATTGTTTTTAATCAACTTTTGGATGGCCAAAGTATTGCTCCTCAATTTGGACAGACAATACCATTGTTCATTTGTAAGGCGGGAGACAGACAGAAGCTCCAGAATTGGAGGCCTTTGAGTGTTATGAGTACGGATGCTAAAATTCTTTTGAAAATCTTGGCTAAACGTCTGAGGACAGTGGCTTCCTTGGTGATAGATAAAAGCCAGGTTTGTACATTTAAGGGGTGGAATATAATAGATAATTTACTGCTGCTTCGTGAGGTTGTATCCCTGGGACATCAAAATGCTATGAAAGATTAGTTAGTCTGGATCAAGAAAAAACATTTGATAAGGTGTCTCATCTCTATTTACGGTGGGGATTCAGATATGGCAAAATCGAATTAGATGTTAAAACTGGAGCAGTGTAATCAGAAAGTCCAGGTGTGGAAAACTTGGCAGCAATCAAAAAAGAAAAAGGTTTCTCAAGTGCATACGTTCTTTTTGCCTCAGATTTCTTATTTGAGTGCTCTTTTTCCTCCCCCTAGCTCATGTGATGTGTCTATTTTAAGTATGGCCTTTCAGTTAGTCTGGGGGAGTAGACTGAATCCAATTAAGAGGGAAGTGCTGTATAGAGAGCTTTAATATTGTGGCCTACGATTAATCAACCCCATCAGCTATTGCCATAGTATTTTTATCTTTAATATATTTTCAGCCTTTATGAGACCTGGGCAGGCTGAATGGAAAAGGGTAGTGGTGCTTTGGATTGTCCCATTGCTGGAAAGATGGGAACAGGGGCCCTTGATTGACAGGATAAGAACTGATTGGCAGAGTTTTGTGACTCCTTCAGTAGAAAAACTTAAGAAATAGTCTTTGACCAAAACACAGGTTTGTGTTGTGGACAGGAAGGTGTTATATAGAACAATACTGGATAATTGCTTTCAGGTACCTATTAAGTATAAAGATGTATGTCTTCTGTTATATCCAGACAGAGGCTTATCTTATTGATACTCGGACCCCACCTAGGATGTGGGATGTGTTATGGTTGTGTGCTCACGGTAGATTGGGAGTAAAGGGTAATGCTAAACACAAGAGGGTAGAAGAACGAATATGCCCTAGAGAGTCCTGTAGTCAAACTGTTGAAACTCAGGAGCATTTTCTTATCCACTGTCCATATGCACAGGATGTGTGGATTACATATGATAATGTGATTACAGGGAAGGTGAAACTGGTACACAGTATGGATCCAACACTGTTCATTTGATTTTTACATGTATCAGATTTTTTTATGTGGCAGATGAGATGTAAGTTTGTTCTTCAGCAGAGAACTATTTCCCCACAAGTACAGGTTGAAATGATTGAGAAGATTAAAATCTTAAGCACAATTTGATAAGGAGTGCCTATCCTGGGAACAATGGAAAAAAAGATGGAAGGGAAGTATATTATGAATTCTGGGATGAAGGTCAGATGGTTGTTTTGGGTTCCTTCCCCCTTTTGTCTTTTTTGTCACTATGGGGAGTGATAGCTTAGTAATGTGTGTTGGGGTTCAGGGTATTTAGACACATTCTTTTGTTATTTATGTACAGTATAAATAAGTGATATGATTTTGTTTTTATTTTCCTGATGTGTCTGTATTTTATCTCTTCTGCATTATTGGTTATGTTTTTTTCTGTTGTTTTATACTTTCTGTATCATATATGTTTATTTTCTTTTTCCAATAAAAATTCCCCTACTCTTTTTGAGACGTGCCAGAAGATTTTTAACATCCTCCTGAACTACCACCAGAAGAGACAAATGGGAAATTGGTTTAACGTCTTATCCAAAAGACGGCACCTCAGAAGTGCAGCACCCCCCTCATGCTGTACTACTGTGTCAATATTGGGATATTAACCAAAGTGCCAGTTGTGGGAATTGAACTCACAGCCCTCTGACAACCCTCTGATCTCCCAGCCTCAGAGGCGAGTGTGCTACCTGCTGAGCCACTGACACTGACACTGACTTGATTGCTTTAGGGTGTAGCTTATGATAACTCCAAGGTCTCATTTTCATTTGTGGTACTAAGTCTCATCTTTCATATCAAATACTCCATCTTAGGGTTTGTGTTCTCCAAGTGCATCACCTCTCACTTTTTGGTATTGAATTTCCGCTGCCAAACCTTTCATCACTCCTCCAGCTTTTACAAGTCTCTCTGCATTTCCTTTATTCCCTTATCACTATCCACCCTCCCCGAGATCATAGTGTCATCTATGAAGAGACTTAGCCTGTCCTGGATCCCCTCACCAAAGCCACTGATGAACATGTTGAACAGAGCCTGAACAGGATAGATTCCTGTGGAACCCCGCTCATGTCCTCCCTCTCTTCTGATCTAACCCCATTGATCACTGCCCTCTGCTGCCTCCCCTTTAACCAGTTTCCTACCCAGTTTACTATGACCATAGCCACCCCCAGAGCCTTCATTTTCTTCAACAACTGTCTTTGAGGCACTAAGTTGAAAGCCTTGCTAAAATTGAAGTACAGCAAATGCACAGCATGGCCCTTATCAAATTCTTTCATCACCCAGTCAAAGAAATGTATCAGGTTAGTTTAGCAAGTCCTTCCTACTACTAATCCATGCTATTTCCTATCCTGGAGACCATTACTTTCCAAGTAGTCCATGAGGTCCTCTTTAGTCAGTGACCACATTAGCTTCTCTACCATACATGTATGACTGACAGGCCTGTAATTCCCTGCTTGTTCCTTGCCCCCACACTTATGGAGTGGAACCACATCTGCCATCCTCCAATCCTTCTGGACTGCCCCAATTCTTAGAGAGGTGTTGAATAGACCTACCAGAGGATTAGCAAGTACCACTGCCAGTTTCCTGAATATCGTCAGATACATCCCATCTGGTCCTGGGGCATAATCACTCTTAAGGGCTGTCAACCCTTTCTGGAGCCTTTTGCTAATGAACATTGACTGCTTCATCTGCTGAACCCCATTGGTGGCCGCTTTGATGCCACTGTCTAGTAAGGGTCCACTGCTCTCCCAGAGTGAAAACAGAACAAAAGTAATCATTTAGGATGATGGTCTTTTGTTTATCCTCCTCAATCACCCTATCCCCTTGGCTAGCTTTACAGTTCCCCCTCTTTTCTTCCTATTTTCATTAATGTACCAGAAGAACTACTTTTCTCCATTCTTCACCCCATCTGCAGTAAACAGTGCTGTGTCTGCTTTTGCCTCTCTAGCTGCCTTCTTTGCCTTCCTGTTTTTCCATAAATATTCTCCCTATGCTTCCTCCCTGTTTTTTTTTTTTAATTTGTAGAAGGCCTTTTTCTTGGCCCTTACTGTTCATTAGTCCTTGCTGAGAACCATAATGATCTCTTGAACCTGCTCTTTTTGGTTATTGTTCTCATGCTAAGTATAGATGACCTGAGAATGCCCCCTTAATTGCCCCATCTCTCTTCTACCCCATCTATGTTGTCCACCCCTACTAACTTATCCCCAACCAGTTCCCTCAGCCTATTGAAGTCTGTCCTTCTAAAGTCAAGGACTTCAGCTCTTGACTGTGGTTTACCAGCCCCGAGGGCCAGTTCAAACTAAACAGAGTTATGGCCACTGTTCTCTAGTGACTCCCCACACAGCTCCTGCCACTTCTGAGTTGGTGTGCACCACTTCAAGAACTGCAGTCTGTTTGGTGGGCTTCTTAACTAGTTGTACCAATGGATAGTCCTGGAATGTATACAGCATGGTCTGCCTTCTGGTGCTCCAGGCCACAGAAACATTTCAATCGATGTCTGGAAGGTTCAGATCACCCACCACCACTACTTCCGCCATACTTACCCCTCTTTGTGGTTCTTCCCTGAGCTTGTTGTCCCCTTTCTGCCCTTGCCCCACCAGTCTATAGATCACCCCCAAGGGCAGTTTCTTGCCAGAGCCAGCCATGAGTTGTACCCACAATGATTCAGTGTCCTTGTTACTACTCGTGATGCCCCCATCTTCTGCCATCTCTATGCCCTACTCGAAATAAAGGGTTACTCCACCCCCTCTACCTACTCCTCTATTCCTGCTGAACATCAAGTATCCAGGGACCATCAGTTCTCAGTCATTGTTTTACAATGCTCATGTTTCTGTTATGGCCACAATGTCCACCTCAGTATCTGCCATCAGCTCCCAGAGCTCACTGATTTTGTTTCCCAGGCTCCTAGCATTAAGGAATACCCCCTTCCATCTGACTCCCCATCATACATTGCCACTGTCCTTGCATTTCTCATGTTCCATCTTCCCCTTGTTTTTCCTATTGCTTGTCCTCTTTGTGTTCTTCCTCCTCAAAGTCCCTATACAGTATGTAGTTTATTAAGGGCCACAGTTTCCCTTTTACCTGCTGTGCTGTCACAGATACCCAGATGTTGGGGAGTACTAGCTAGGATCCCCTTCCTCTCCCATGCCACTGAGGTTCCTCTAGACCCAGTCTCCCCACAGTTAAATGACTGATATAGATGTCAAACTTCTTCCCCAGTGTGCAGGCCCCTTCTATTATCTAGTGAAGTCCATCACCCATGAAGAGCCTCCAGTCGCAAATGTCTCCCCAGTCCCCCACAAAGTGATACCCCTTTTCCTACACCATACCTTAAGCCAGTGTTTAAACTCCTGTATTACCTCCCCCTTTCTTATCCTATCCTGCTTCATCTCCCTGCCTAACACTAGGAGGACATCAGAAAAGGCCAAGGAGGCTGAGTATGCATCCAATCTGTCCCCCAGTCTATGAAAGTTCCATTTCACCATCTCCACTGACTGGTTAACCAGATCATTGGTACCCAGGTGTACCAGTATTCTCAGCTCCCCCGGTCCTCCATTATCCTCCCATCCTGTCTAAATCCTGGATGATAGATGCCCCAGGAAGGCATGAGACTATCTCCCTTCCTTCCATTCCCTCTCCATCACCTTCTCTAACTCCCTGAACATTGAGTCCCTTACCACTAAGATTCTCCTGGTAGTCATGCTCCCCTTGGGTGCCATCACACTGTCCTTCCCTTTCCCACCATCTGTCTCAGAGAACCCCCCAGTGGAGTCAGGGGCCTGATCCTCCACTAGGGATGCAAATCTATTTGCCATGTGGATGGTGGAGAGCTGGACAACTTCTTTGTGGCCAACACTGCTTCCCTTCCCTGTCCCCTATACCACCACACTCCACCCCCCCGGACCAGTGGATCTCTGGAGGAGGGGGTACTGAGGATAGAGTCCAGCTGAGATGATGATGCAGCTGAGATATTTCTACACTTGTTGCCACCAGCTGAGCCTGGAGCTCTGCCAAGGTCTTGCAGATGGGGCAGGGTCACCTCCTCCAGAGTAAATCCCTAAAGAAGAGGGCTCCATTGCCAACACAACTGACTGCTTCCTCTCTGAACCCCATCATTGTAAGGCCTGTACTAAGCCAACATCCAATTTAACTATCAAAGATTGCCAAAATGGGATGTAGCTCTTGCTAACAGGTATAGCAAACTGGGAAAACAAGAAAAAACAACACCAACTATATCTACCTTGTGGTATTCATTCAGATAGTGTGTTGCTGCAGGCCTAGTCAGAGCACCGAAAACAGGAGTCTAAATTCCTTTTGGTGTGTCACCTAGGTAGGTAACCTGGTAATAACACGAGTTAGAAAAACAAAATTAAATGCTGCCATAACCAGACCGAGTTAAGCAGGAAGTAAAATAATGGATGCATAGATGCGTACATGTGAAAGCAAAACAAGTCAGTCAGTATATTGAACAAGCAGAGTGAGGCACTTGTTATAAAAGACAATAGGATACTGCAATGCACACCTAGCCCAAATAGAGTTAGCAGCGAAACAGGTAGAAAGTCAAGATTAGAGATGCACAACTTCTCTGTTTTGAAGTATTCTGAACCAAAATGCAGGTCTACTTTCCAAAGTTACTTCTGCTTCATTTAAATTATCCTGATTTATATTTACAGCTTCCTATTTTTGGAAGTTTCACATCTGGTAAAGTGCAAAAATAATGATTTAACAAACTGGCTGTTATTGATCCTGAGAGGTTCCATCTGTGTTTGTAATGAACTCTGCACTGCTTGTTGCACTTTGTCCCGCAAAGCTCATTAACAATTTTCAAAAGAGGGCAATGTTTTTGGTCTGCCCTATTTTGGTTTTATTTAGCCTTTTCCCTTTTGATGAACTTATTAGTCATTATTGAGTTTTCTGAAATTTTCCCACTCGCCACCATTAGTTGGTTTATTTGCTTTCTTCCACATTCATTCCATAACCCTTAATGTTTTCTTTATGTTTTCAGAAATCCATGGCAGATATGACTTTTCTTCAGTCTGGTATTCTGTACTGGGGCATGTTTGTTACACAAATGTATTGGATAAATGTTCTACTGCTAAGACAGTTTCTGGAGTAAGTTAAGGGCATTGTCACTCCTGTTCACTATCACTGATGGTGCACGGATTGCATCACAAGTCCTATGAAGACAGGTTGAAGGAACTGAACATGTACTCCCTGGAGGAGAGGAGGGAGAGAGGGGATATGATAGAGACATACAAGTATCTTACAGGGAGGAACAGGGTGCAGGAAAACATTATTTTTAAGTGAAAAAGATGTTCCAGGACTAGAGGGCATGGGATGAAGTTGGAGGGAGGATGATTCAGAGGAAACATGAGAAAGAATTTCTTCACAGAATGGGTGGTGGACAAGTGGAACACCCTGACAGAGGAAGTGGTGGGGGCTGAAACAATCACGGGATTTAAGAATGCATGGGATAGACATAAAGGAATTCTGGAGGTCAGGGGTAAGGGGCAACAGACTTCTAGGAAAACAAACTGAACTTACAAGCTCAAATGGGCAGACTGGGTGGGCCATGGGCCCTTATCTGCCGACACTGTGTATGTATCTATGTATCTATATACTGTCACAGGCTAGAAAATCATTTATATGAAAATTTTTATGACATCTATTTGCTCGATATGAAAGTCTTGACATTACAGAAACGTTACTTTTAATCGTGCAGGTGCCTGGACCATAGTCACTCAAATTTAAGCTAATCTTGTGATTTATTATTTCAATTTTGGGTGAGACAAAAATAAGATCTAGTATATTTCTTGAGCTATTTTGCAAGCTTTTTCTCATTGGGGTTCCAACCAGTAGTTTTAGACTCAGTAGAAAGAGATACTCCCAGCTAATCAACCCCCCACCCCCACCCACGGCCCTCCCCATGCTGTGTTATAGTCCCAGTGAGACTCAGCTCCTGATCTCACTCAGTTTTGAAGTATGTGCCAGTAAATCAAAGCTTTGAGGCTTCACTGGGAGTATAAAACTCAAAAGTTTAGTTTCAACTGATGTAACCTGACCAAAAAATTCTATTCCCTCAACAGTACTTGCTAAAGTCTGTTCCACACTTCTAGTTCTTTCTTTAATATAAAGCAAGACCCCCACCCACCCACCCATTGTTTGATCCATTCAAAAAGATTTGGTAGTATTATTTCTTTATCTGAAATGATTTTGTTCAGTCATGTTTCTAGCAAGCCAATAATCTCCATGTTTTCCACCTGCACCCAGACTTTGAATATTTGTAATTTTTTAATTGAACTTCTGGCTTTTTCATGTACAATTTTAATCTGTTTGTTTAATGATTTCTGCTGTGGATTTAATTCTACAGTATGTCATGGCAAAGTAATAAGAGAATTACAAAAGGAGTTATACTTGAGCTCTATGTTGCCAATCTAGCTATATGTAAATTTAGAAAACTGGTCCTGGTTGGAATATTTTGATATTGTAACCAGGCTTGAGTAAAATCATTCCTTCTACTGGATTTGTGATTTAATACAGTTTGCCTGGAAACAGTTTTCCATATACTTAAAAAATGACCTTGCATTTTCTATTCATTTTGTAAATAATTTTCTCAAGTTCTAATAATATGCAAATCCTGTCAAAATAAAAAGGGAGCAGGGAAGCTAAACAGAACATATCTAATTTAAAATACCCTAAGTGCTATATGTTTCACCATTTGCTGCTCTGTTATGCTACATAAAATTGTTTAGCCTTCACTACTTTCTTTTAAGTATCTTAAACATGATCTATTAATCACTATACAAGGATGCTGGAAAGCACAACAGAGGTTATCTAAATTGAATATCCTAGGCACAATATGTTTCTCCAATTGTTACTGGCCTGTATATTAACAGAGATATAAGGCCTAAACACTGTAAACCCCTTATCCAAACACCCCTCAATTAACATTCAGAGGAATACTTTTGTTAAATGTAGCTTACCAATACACTGCTCAGTTGTTCTGTAGGGTGGAATTTACATGACGTTGGTGCTTTCAGGTTAATTTAGCATTTAAGTTTTCCAGAACAGCAACCAAAATAATGGGGATAAACACAATGAACCCCTTATGCAAACATACACAATTTACAGCCAGATCAGTAGTTTGTTAAAAATATCTTACCAGTACACTGCTCTTATGCTCCGTGAAGTGGTATTACCAGGGCTTTAATGCTTTTCAGTTATATGACATAAAAGTTATCTAGAAAAGCAACCAAATTAAAACTATTTAAACAAACAAAAAAAAGTTTTAAATAGCCTCCTCCCAGCCTTGCTCCTGCAAGCACATCCACCCCAGGACCACAACACTGGGGTATGTGCACAGGCTTGTGTGGCATGGAGTGTTACTGCTAAAGTTCAGTAGAGGCAGACCAGAGGCTACAGGCAGCTGACTGGGGTTCTGGGAAGATAATTCAGGCAGGTGAGCAGCAGAGGGACAGAGCTGAAGATGAAATGAAGCTGGCATGAAAATGAAGTTGCTGTTTAAGATAATTAAATTGTGATTTCTTCTTATTGATTTGCTGGGTTTAGTGTATAGCAAATGTAATGAAACCTATTTTTGGACTTACCCAAGTTGTCTCAGAGAAGCCATTGTATCTGAGTGGCCTGGGCCACTGAAGGGACGAAAAAAGTTACAGAGCAGCAACTCACAGGTAAAGGAGGCAAAGATGGTAGCTATACACATTGAGAGGGCCAACAGAACCTCACCATGAAAGGTACTGTGAAGCAGGGCTGAGCAGTTCTTCCAGGGTAGTGTAAGACTTACAGTATATAGGCAGCACCTTGGTGGTCTAGCAGAAATGAGGCAGCCGGAACCATAACTGCTGGCAAGGGGTGGTTTCCAGTGAGAACCTTCCATCCAAATACCCCTAGATGCAGGATTCATTCCTGGGTTATGACCTGTCCATCTTTCTTCTGAGCATGGATGAGGTGGCAGGTACTGAATGGTGTTATTACACACAATCACCAGGAGAAGTAATATGCTATCAGGAAGGAAGAGTGGAATCTGCTGTTATATGGCTGCCCTCCTGTGGCCCAAGGAGCAGGCCTTCCTCATCTGCTACATTCCTGCCTGTGAGGTTGGGACACCATGTGCCATCTGGGTCAATATGTCACAGACAGAACTGCACATGGAATACTGCACAGAACATATAGTGTGGTGTACTAGCGTGACAGGGTTCAAAACCACAGCAAGGCACATACAGTATATTGCACGCAGTTTTGTACCCTGTCATGCATGGGTAGGAAGGAGGAGTGATGTGGAGGTCAAGACCTCTGATGGGAAGGTGGTCCACTGAGCTGCTGTTGTATCTTAGTGGGATGAGCCAGGGCAATGCAGGTGCGCTATGCGTCTGTGGAGCAGGGCTTGAATCCCGGTCCCAGACTTTTGTGAAACCGCATTGTGCAGTTTCTTTTTTTCTCCCCCGGCAGTGTTTCTCCCTGTCCCCATGTTAACCCCCCCCCCCGAGCTGATTATATTAATGGGGAGGTTAGGGGCAGAGTCCCCCACAGAAAACAAAGAAACCACTGGCTTCTTCAGCTGAAATGCGTTTTAGCAGTTTGTCTAAGCGGCAGCAATATATCCACTTTATTTACAGCATGGTACATTGCTGCACTGTTATGTCATATGCTATAATTACCTCATGCCACCTGATGTAGGGTCAACAACAGCAGTATCTACACCACGTTCTGTAACTATCAATGCCTGTAATGTAAAAAAGAAGTTCTGGCATTGTCTGTATCCAGGAAGGGGCAGGAAGCCAACAGAGAGGTGCACCTGTGCATCAGCCAAGCATAGGGGGAAATTGTTTAACCAGGAGATGCACACTAAGTTTAAGCTTGTTTTCAGGTGTGACCTGGGAGCACAGATAAATTAAGTGTTTTATCAGTCGATCATTTGTTATCTGCTGGCAAACTGGTTACATTTGTGGATGCTCAACAAAACTTTGGCTGTCCCTCATCTATGTGTTTCCAGTATTTCCAACTTACACATGTGTTGTTTTCTCACTTTGGGGCAGGCGTCTGGTCTAGAAATTAGGGTGACATACTGCTCCCTTTGATAATAGTCATCCCTACTTCCCATGCTATATCCTTATAATAACTAGTGACCCATGAATATCAACCTGTTTCTGAGATCTGTAAAAAGTCATATCAATCTGCGAGTTGATATGGCTTTTACTGTCTCGTGCCTGGTTGTGTATACCACAGAAGCCTATGAAAACACTTACCAGCACCAGTTAAAAAAAAATAACACATGTGAAGGTGTGTGATCTGCAGTTTTTTTTACATAACCTCTGTGTGCGACAACATATAAACCTCTCAAGCTTTGCTCTCAAGGTTTATATATTATCACACACCTTGGGTGTGTAAAAAAACTGCACATCACACACCTACATATGTATTATTCTCAATTTATCATTTGCAGCTGAGAAAACTTCTCACTGGGAAGGAACCTAGTTTTTTCTACTCTTGGGCAGGGGTGTAGCCAGGAATTTCAGATCTGCGCACCAAGTGGACTTATTGCTACCCCTCCCCCCCCGTTAGGGTGAGCTACCACTCCCCCCACCATCCATGCCCTGTTCAGGCCCCCTCACCTGACACTAGTGTCATTTTCCATGCTGTATGACAGCACACCAGTGGCCACACCACCGATAGGTGTCAGACTAACAGACTGGCTTTTGGTTACAATATTGCATTGTGACAAGCCTATGTATCTCATCAAGGTAGTCAGTCACACGCTCCACACTAGACATGCCACCACACCACCAACAGGTGACCTTTGGTTACAATATTGCAATAAGCCAAATGCTAGGACCACCACAAAGAACCACAAAGAACATTGCAACAGCCACGGCCCAAAGGCATGCAAAATGAAAGACTCACATGCACTAAGAAACCTTTTTTATTAGGCACTAGAGAAACATCAGGAGAGAAAGAAAAGCACCTCCCACTCAAGTGGCATTGCTCAAAACCATACATTTCTGCTGCTGAGTGAGATTAAATGAAGTTGTCCCTCTAAGAGCACTGACAGTGCTGAAAACCACACAAGTGAAGAGGACAGCTATAATGACACTCTTTATTTCCAAGTAGTATTTAAAGATAATGGGGAATTAACTGCACTGATGGCCTATTGTAGTGTCATTGTGTTAGAACAGGCACTTACTTCATAGTAAACATCTTAGCAAGATTTAGCCACCTCACCTGTTTTCCATGGCATTAAAAGTAGCGGCTATCCCAGTACTGACAATTACACATTTTGGCAGCCTAATTTTGTAGTTAATACATCATTATCTTTAGCTACTACTGGGTAACTTAAATCTGGGTGTGCAGTGCACATTCCTGGATCAAGTTCTGTATCACCAACTCAGATCATATTCTCAACCTCCACTCTGAACAAGTCACATTTAACTCCCAAGTGCTCCCAGACAGTTCACTCCTGAAAACAGGCACTTGTTGCCAGTGGGACTTACCCAGCTGCCAAACAAAAACAAGAAAATGACTAGACAGATTTCCCCAGAAAGAAATGCAGTGAGTGTTACATAGCAAGGCTAGCGGTAACAGGAATAGACAGATTTCTGAGGAAGAATGGCATTGAGGGTTGTACAGCATGAGTTGGTCTGGCAGTATAGCCTAGAGATTAGGGTAATGAGCTGTGAAAGAGCTTGATACATCCAACAGACTAGACCTGGGTTTCATTGTCACAACCTCCACTTGTATACTGTGTGACTGAGCAAGTCACTTAATCACCCAATGCTCCCAGGTCACCCCTGAAAACAAGCATTTGTGTCTAGTGGGCACTACGCAGTTAGAAGCAGAAAGTAATGACCGTCTCCTATACCAATGGAGCCCATTGACAATGTTTACCGACCCTAGTGAAATCACACATTTAATTTAATGGTGACCTGAAAATAACCCCTGCAGCCTGCTCCCGTACCAACATACCTTACAATGTTGCTGCAGGAGTCTGGGGCTGCAGAAGTCATAATTTTTATTATGTTGGCTTGCGCGCATGTGCAAGCAACATCTTGCACTAGTGCTGGTCTTGGGGGTGCAGCTGCTGTTGGGTGAATGAAGGGCACGCATCAGTAGGTGCATCCCTCATTCCCCAATCAACCTGCATGCCACTGCCACACCATGCATTCATAATGGGGTGAGCACATCAAAGCAAAGGTCCACTGCAATCCGAGCAAAGCTCGTCATATGCAGCTGTCCTTTGCTTGCCGTGCTCGCTGCCATTATGACCATGGTCGGTGAGCGGGCGGCCGCCTCACGCTTGCCGACATCAGGAGTGCCCAATCCCCGTGTCGGCACCCTTCCCCCATGTTTGTGTGCCGACGGGGAGCCCACTTCCGTCAGCATCCCCCACTCAAATGTTGAATGCCGAGGGGTGCCCAAGTCCTCGGCTCATGCTCCCCTTCTTTGTTTGCCGGGCGGGGTGCCCAACCGCCGGCATTACCCCCGTGTTGTGTGTGACGAGGCTGCCCAACTCCATATAGGCTACTGACACCCCCAAACTCACTTAGGTGGCACACTGGGAGCCCATCCCAGCATGCCAAATGCCCTGCAAGGTTTAAAACTGTCCCATGACGGTTTTCCTTTTTACCTGCAAAAGAAAACCGTCCCTCGACTCTAGATGCTCCCTCCCCACCCACACCCACCCACTGTGCACCCTGCCTCCCTTCACCCCCCCTCACCCCATACTTACCTCCAGACTCTGGCACGACGATCTTCCGTGGACCGGGAACACGTCTGCACTCTTCAAAGCCGACCGCGAACTGAGGAAATGCCGGTAAGCTGTATAACGCAATGAATAGGGTTTTTTCAACTTTGCTGCATATCTCAGGCATTTCTTGGAATTTTGGCACCAAATTTTCAACATGGGGTTTTTGGGGCCCCTCCTCATGAATTCTATCACTGTCATGGTGTTAATCGGCCTAGAAAGGTGATTTTGCAGTCACTGTGCGAACTCACCTTTCGGGACCAATTAATGAAATGACAGTGCCAGTGTTCGTGAGGTGGCCTCTCAAAAAGCCTATGTTCCAAATTTGGTGAAAAAAATCCAACAAATGCCTGTTTTATGAGCGTGCGTTGCACAGTTGCTATGCAGGCTCTTAACTTCGTGCATTCACAATATTTTACTGCTGGATTTTCAGCATTAGCATTTTTGTGCACCTCCTTGTGAACAGCATAGCTGTCATTTTCTACATCCTGCCCAAAATGTGTTTCCGCACTTCCGGCGCACAATTGCACAGTCGCTGTGGGAAATCAGTGTTTGGGCCAGATTATGAAAATGACAGTGAACAGTTCATGAGCAGAGCTTCTAGAATGCCTATGTTGAAAATTTGGAGCTAATACTCCATAAAATGACTGTGTTACGAGAGTGCGTTGGCAGATTGCATGCATGCTTGTACAGTCGTGCATTTGTGACATTTTCACTCTGGATTTTCACCATTGACATTTTTCCACACCTCTTGATGAACAATACAGCTTCACTTCACATATCCTGCCCAAAAAGTGTTTCCGCACTTCTGGCGCAGAATGGTGTGGTCGCTGTGCTAAATCACTTCTTGGGACACTTTGAGGAAATGACAGTGACACTGTACATGAGCAGAGGTGCTAAAATGCCTATGTTGAAAATTTGGTGCTGAACGCCGATAAACTGGCAGTGCTGCAAGCGTGCCTTGCATATTTCCACGTGCCCTTGCAACTCCGCTAAATTCAGTATATTTGTATGCCACATTTTCAGCACTGGCATTTTATTACACCTCCTTATGAACTGTGCAGCTGTCATTTTTCACATCCTGCCCAGCATGTTTTCCCGCACTGCACTAACAAACACCCACAGGGACACCCTGATGCCTCTCACTGTCTGCAGGGTGGGGGTGGGTTGGCATCAGTTCAATACTTGACTGCCACTCCTATGCTGCATCTCTCTAACTCCTGCACTGCCAATGGCAGCAAGACAACATTTGGCATTGACAAATGCTTGTTAATCTTGGGTTGTCATCACAGTGACAGCCACCACTGCCACACAGACTGTGACACTTACAACAATGAAGTAACCCCCCCCCAAAGTATCAATTTAAAGTATTCAAGTATTTAAAGATGATGATGAACTGCACATTTTGGCTGCCTAATTTTGCAGCGGTCAGCACCTGGATAATGCTTTTTGAAGTAACTGTATTAAAACTGTACTGATACAGACTTGGTGGGCCCGGCTTTCCTTTTCTGCTGGCATGTTTCTAAGTTTCTAAAACAAGCACTTATTTCATAATAGAAAGTAATACATTAGCAAATATAGCACAATCACCTCCTTTTCATGGGCAGCATAAACAGCAGCAGTAACTTCAGTCAGGCCCCATGGTATTACTTTTATTATTAAGTGCTCATTTTAGTACTTACAATAATGCATTATCTTGGTGCTGACAACTGCAAATTTTAACTGCCAATGCCTAGTTTATCGTTATCTTTAATGTACTACTTGGAAACGTACACAGTGCCAACAGTAACATTATGGTGCAAGCACTCGGTGAACATCATGAATGGACTAATGATTTTACAATCCCACTGAGCAGGTCTCTGGTCATGACCACCTACCCCCTCTGGTCAGCTCATGGAGGCCAAGGACAAAGTTTATTTTTAACATACCTTGTAGAAATTAAATTTTGGCTTACTTGGACTTTTGCCCCTGACCCCCACCACCACACACTGACAAGGCAATTGACAAAAAAAACAATACTCAAAGGAACCTCAGCCACTGAAAGAGCAGTAATGTGAGTGACAACAGCAGGTGCAGCAGGACTCCTGGAGACTAGAAGGCTCCACAGAGTAAGGGGTGTACCAAATGCCAACAACCTATCAGAATGATGACACCAGCACTCTGCTCCTGTCCCATGTGGATCCCTGTCAGCCTTAACAACTGGGAGTGGGGGGGTTGCATGGATGGGACTGGGAGATCACCAGAAGGATACAGAAATAGAAGCAGCATGTGGCAAACCAGGATGCCAAACAGCTAGATGGAAAAAAAATGGGAATAGAAAATATTGCCATTGCTGTCGGGCTGGGCAAGTGAAGATTTTAGCTAAATCTAGGATTTTAAGGAAATTAAGAAACACTGAGGGGCATATTCAAGGAAATTTAGCTAAACATGGACATAGTGGCTACATAGAGACAAGACTGGTGCACTCAAAAGGCATTCATAGTAAGCCGCCTATTTTTTTATCCATCCAACATATTTACTCAGACTAGCTCAGCTGTAATACAACGTTCCACTTCCAGTGGGCTCCTGCTTCTACCCAGTATCACACAGTCAGTATCCATAGTGGGATTTGAACCTTTGATCTCCAATTTCCAAATCTGGTGCTCTAATCAATAGATCAGTGATCCCCTGCTTGGTGCACCCAGAAGGCATTCATAATCATGGTACCACATTTAGTACCACAATTTTTCCTTCAACTTATTTACTGTCATGCTAACCCAGCAGTAATACAACATTTCCACTACCAGTGTTCTCTGTTCTGCTTTAGTTCTACCCAGGTCAGAATGATCACAGTCAGAAAGTTCACACAGAATTCATATGTGTCCCCTCCATAGTGAATCAGTGATAGTGGGATTTATAATTTTGAATCTCTGAATATACTGTTTGACTAGTTCCAAATCTGGTGCTCTAATAAAACAAATCACTTCACAGTAAGCCCCTGCTCCTGCTCCCTTTCCTATCAGTCTCCTCTCCCACAACCAGACAACAGCCTGAGCATAGTTAGAGTTAGAGTACAAATAAGCAGCAGCAAGGTTCCCTCACATCCCACTCATTTTTACTCACCCTCATACACCTGCTGCTCCTCAAGTCTCCAAGTTCAATCTCCAGTCTAATTGAGTCAACCCAGGCTGAGACTTCGCATTCAGATTCAGACTTTTGGGTGGCCTGGTGTGCAAAAGCTCCCTCGACTCAACTAGTGGGTGGCAGGGTGGCACAGTCACTGACTCCAATTCTCACTCACTCACCGCACTTCCGTCGATTTGAATCCTGGGCTCAGCTTCCAAAGACCATCTGTCCAGGCGTCCACACAGTGAGTGATACACAGCTCTTTCTTGACTCCCAGTGGCCTGGACTGTGACGGACCATCAGAACACTTCCCAGGCAGCCAACTGCTGACTGTACTCTCTACGGCCCCTCGGCATCTCACGGACTGGTACTGGACCTGTCTCTGTGACTTCTGCTGCAGCCAGCCGCACATTCACTGGTGATGTCCTCCTCACTTTGACTTCCAGTCCCAGCCAAACTCCTCTGACAGCACTCGCTTGCTCCTTGCTCCACACCTCCGTTCCAGAAGAGAAACTGCAGACACAGACTTAGCCTGCATTTCCATGGGGCATGTAAAGAGCCCACGGACCCCCTCCCCCTTGCTAGCCACACCTCAATTTCCTTAGAAAGTGGACCTGATTGAGACGGCAAAATATATGTCAATCAGGTCCACTGGGGTCACATCACATGTTTAGACCCCACCCCCACCCCGCCACCATAAAAAAAAAATAAGAAGGCTTGAGAGCAGCTGCAAAAGCCCACAAAACAAAACAAAACAAAAAACTAAGACATGCGGAGATGCCAGCTGGCTCCTGCTACTCACCCACTAATCTTTAGCACACTGTGGCATGTCTGGCATATCGGTGGCTTCTCCCTTGCTCTTGGGAATCGGCTCTTCCCTCTCCAGGATGTCCTCATAATTGACCCCATATCTGGAAGGATGTATATAGGCACATTAAATGGGACTGGTATCATCTCATACAGTTTCAGATTTTGCACAACATATTTTACACACCGATTAAACTTTGTAGATTGGGGAGGATGGCCTCGGACCTATGTACCAGGAATCATAAGGAGCGGGGCTCATTTCTCCACATTTTGTGGACCTGCAAAAAGGTTGTGCATTTTTGGCGGGAGACTAGACACTGTTTGGATCCTTTATTAGGGCCTGATCAGGCCTTCACACCTGAATATACATATTGGGGGAATTTGCTGAGGCCTTCATTGGCAATCAGAAACCACATATTGCATTAATATTGGCCTGTGCCAAGAAGATTATTCTTCAACATTGGTGTGGACAGACCACCCCTACTTATATGGAATGGTATTGGGAAATACTTTCTGCTCTGCGGGCTGAGCACATTATTGCAAATATGTTGAACACTACAAAGAGATACAATCAGGTATGGGAACCCCTTTTTACTTTGTTGACCCTAGATGCTGGGTGATGGTCAGTCACTTAGTATTTATGAATTATGGCTTCTGCACCTCATGTCCCTGGGAAGGGAGGGCATGTTCTGCCTGAACCTGCATATTAGCCTTGTTACACATTTTCTTTTTCTTCCTAGGACTAGGATGCCCCTTTTTTATGTTGCCTTGTGCATGCACAAGCAACATCTTGCGGTAGTAATAGCACAGTGAGAGCTGTGTCAGTGTTGAAGAATGCAGGGCACGCTTTAGTAGGTGCATCCCTCATTCCCCAATTAACAAGCATGCTAGTGCTGACACAAGAATTATGTAAAGTGCCACCAACTTGAAAGAAATGTGCCACTGCAATAAGAGACAAGCTCGTCATGCAGTGGCAGAGATGACACACCTCCCGTACATGCCATTCTTGGTGAAACATTTCAGTAAACATGGTGGTGGCCCCTGCCGCTGCCACACAATCCCCAAAGAATGCCGACATTAGGGGTGCAATCCCCATGTCAGCATGTCCCCCACCTCCCCCACATTGTGAGGCACACTGGGAGCCCACCCCAGTGTGCTGCCACTCACACAAAACTGACTGTGTCGGCACTGTGATGTCTGGGTCCAGTTTTGTCCCCCAACCCCTACATTGTGTGGCACACTGGGAGTCCACAAAAATGTGCTGTGGATCACACAAAGCCAACAGGGTCGGCACCACGATGTCCAGGTCCGGTTTTATCCCCCAACCCTCCACATTGCGTGGCACACTGGGAGCCCACCCCAGTGTGCCCCTGCTCACACAAAGCCAACCATGTCAGCACTGTGATGTCCGGTCCAGTTTTGTCCCCCATCCCCCCATATTATGTGACACACTGGGAGCCCACCCAGTGTGCTGCAGCTCACACAAAGCCAACCGTGGCAGCTCCACGATGGGTGGTCCAATTTTTTTTTTAACTTAAAAGAAAGAAAACGGTCCCTCATTGTCAGCAGCACCTCCTCTCCCAACCCACACCCACCCTCTGTGTACCCCACCTCCCCACACACACACCCCACCCCATATTTACCTCCCGAGGTACAGCGCTGTGATCTTTGGTGGAGCATGAACACATCTAGACTCTTCAAAGGTGAAGTGCAAAATGAAGAAAGGCTCATAAGCTGTCTAATGGCATCAGTGGTGGGAGGGTTCGACTTAGGTGGATAGCTCAGCTGTTTTTTTTAATTCTGGCTCCAGATTTTCAGCATGGGATTCTTGGGACCCCACCTCATGAACACATGCTCTGTCATCTCATTATTTGGTCCCAAAAGATGAATTCACTTTCACTGTGCAGAATCATCTTTCAGGACTGACTAATGAAATGACATTGCCACTGTTCATGAGGTGGGGTCCCAAAAAGCCTATGTTGCAAATCTGGTGAAAAAATTCCAAAAAAATGACTGTGTTATGAGCGTGCATTGCGCAGTTTCAATGCACGCTCGTAACTTTGCCAATTTTAAATATTTTCACTCCAGATTTTCAACATTGCCATTTTTTCATACCGCCTTATGAACAGTACAGCTGTCATTTTTCACATCCTGCCCGAAATCTGTTTTTGCACATCTGGCACACAATGGCGCAGTCATTGTGGGAAATCAACTTTTGGGACAGATTAACAAAATCACAGTGCCATTGTTCATGAGTGGAGGTCCCAAAATGCCTATGTTGAAAATTTGGTTAAAAAAAATCCCCAAAATAATTGCGTTACGGGCATGCTTTACCCAGTTTCTATGCACCTCGTGACTTCACCAATTTTTTCATATTTTCACTCCAGATTTTCGACATTGCCATTTCTTTACACCTCCTCATGAACAGTACAGCTGTCATGTTTCACATCCAGTCTGAAATTTGTTTTCGCATCTGTGGCACCAAATGGCACAGTCGCTGAGCAAAATCACCTTTTGGTTAACAAACTGATAGTGCCTGTTCATGAAGTGGGGTCACAAAAAGCCCATGTTGAAAATCTGGAGTGAAAATACTAACAAACACCCAGGGCATTAGGGTTTCCAACTGTAGCACCTCACCATGTAGAGACTGACAGGCATCAAGGGTGTTACTTGGGATTCTCAGCTGCAGTGCTCATACCATTCTACCTCCACCCCCACCCTGCAGCCAGTGACAGGCATCAATGTGTGCCTTGAGCTCTTTAGCCTCAAAGTTCACCCCATTCTCCTATACTGCACCCATTTCCATGTATTTCCTTATGGAATGGGGTGAGCATAAGTCCCGAAGACCCCAAGGCACACTGCAACACTTGTCGGTGCCTGCAGGGCAGGGTGATGTGAAATGGCATGAGTGTTATGGCTCATGATCCAAAGACACACCCACAATGCCTGTCAGTTTCTGTAGGGTGGGAGTGAAGTTGGTGTCAGTTCAATACTTCACTGCCTTTCCTATTATGCATCTCTCTAACTCCTGCTCTACCAATGCCAATGCCAGCAAGACAACATTCGGCATTGACAAATGCTTGTTTGGTTATGTTCCAATTGTTACCACCTTAGTTGATTTTTGAGTTACTCCAGCCTCTGGAGAAGAAGGGAAGGAGGGGAGTGGGGGCTTGGTGTGGGGGTAGGAAAACTGTTAAGTTTTAGCTTTATTGGTAAGTTTTATTGTTCTAGATTACTTCTTTGTATATGTCACATGTTTTTATATACAATCAATCCAGTATTCATTTTCTGGTCAGTGATCAGTACTTTGCATGTCAGCTCTTTCTTCTATGTTCATGAGTCCTGCTTTCCATTAAAGTTCAATAACGTTTATTAAATAAAAAAAAACAAAGGTAAGTGACTTGCTTAGGATTGTGACAGAGTCCCCCCTCCTCCCCTGAATTCAGAGTGTACCTGGGACATTTTCCTTATCTTTTCCCTCCTTGGAAAGCCTGCTGCAGAAGCAATTTTTCTTCAATATCCTATTTACATTCCTCTTTCTACTTTGGTAGGGTGGCCACCTACCAAAGTACCTCTCTATTGTTTTTCCCCTCTTTATTTCCTTTCCTGTCCCTGGTGGGTGCTATATGTAGGCATCTGTGATGCCTAATTCAGACAACCCTTGGGTTATTTTGACTGTGCTTACCCCACAAATGTCAGGATTGTGGGCAAGCTAAGGGGCCAGAATAACTCCATGAATATTGTTTGCACCGGACCACTTGTGTGCGTCAAGCACTTGCTGGTCCTGGTACCACTAGTATGTAATTATGCATTTAAAAGGAACCACCAGTATGCAGGCTACAGGGTGTATAGACTTTTAAAAAATGCATATTTAAACTCCTTCTTTGCTGCTCCTTGTCTCAGCAAAATTCCACACTGTTGTGGTCTGACTTGTGGAAAATAAATGCTCCCTGCAGTGGAAAGAGGACCCCTTTGATACCGCTGCTTGCAGTATGTAAAATAAAAATTAAACAGCCATCTCAGTTTGCTGCAGCATGCGGCAGAAATATAAGGGAACTGAGGGCCACACCAGTGTGAATTGGAGCAAGCATATTTTCCGACCTAGTTACATGATGCAACCCTCCATGGAGCTGCAGAGCCAGGAAGAGCTCTGAGGTAAGAGTACGCTAAGATGCATGAAGTGGCGCACAACTTCCCTGGTGCCTTGAGGGCTGGAGTCAAGTAACCAGTGGGAACATTAAGTCCCAGAAAGACTCCCTAATTGTACTTAGCACTGGTAATACTAAGAAATACAGAAGTATATAGCTTGCCAGTAAAAGTCTGAAGTATGTTAATGAATACCAGTAGGGATCTTCTTTTCAGCTAACTTGAAATGGAATAAATACATTAATTACATTATTAACAAAGCAAAAACACCTTAAAATCTCTGGATCAGTTTAATTATTTATATGGTGAGTGTATGGTGTTATCTTTTATAAAGACCATGAATGTTAAAGTAATTCCACAAATGTTATAGATCCAGAAGCAAATGATTTGATACCTTTTAATGGACCAACATAGATGTAACAACAAGAACAAAGTGCTCTAGCTTTCGGACCAACCAGTCCTTCTTCAGAAGCTCATGGCAGTTGTTTAGAAAATACAATACTTACAACAGCTAGATAATGCAGAGAAAAACAGAAAAAAATCCCCATTGGTTTAAAATACTCATTTAAAAAAAAAAAAAAAACAGAAGATGATGTCAGAGAAGTTAAACAGATACAATACTGCCCTCAGTCCGAATGAACCTTGGTTAAGATGTGCTTGGTGCAACAAACATAAAGAACTACTGCACATAAATTTAATTGACATAAGATAACACTGCTGAAGCAGATAACTCCCAAATCAAGCCATGAGTGTCACAGTCAGTATAAGGATGTGATTACTGAAAGCAACCCCACCCAGCTTAAAGACAAACTAAGATAGTTATAGGGCTCATGAAATTACAATGTATGCATTAAAGACAAGAATACCAGTAAAGTTGTCTAAAAACATCAGTGCACACTGTGTGATGTAAAACCTAGCTAGACATGCCACCCAGCTGTATTCTCAAGCTAAATAAAAGGCCCAAGAAATTACAAAACCTCAGGACTATATAAATGATAATTTAAATATAAATTGATAATATTAGTGTTAAACAAAAAACTCTAGTAGAGGAACCTCAAGGAATTCAGACCATGCATCCTGATATGTACTGATGTCAATATATACTGAGAATGTAGCAACTACATGTACCACAAGTGTCTAGGGAATCTGAAAAAGAGATAAAGTAATTTATCTCCTCCTGCTCATACAAACAGTACAATCTTAACCCACCCACATCACAATAATGTGGGTGGGGGAGATACATAGCTTAAACGAGATGTTGTCTCTCTCTCTCTCTCCCCCTCCTTCTCTCTCTCTCTCTCTCTCTGTCCCCACAGACACACACACACACACTCTCAATCTCTCCTAGTGAACCTATATTAACTTCAGTCACTGTAATTGTTCCCCAAAGGAATACAACTTGTAATGAAATTTGAGTAAATTACTACAATATTAGCCTAATGTAAAAATATATGTGCAGGACCCAAGCAAATGAGATCACACATCCCAATATGTACAGAGTTACAAAATTATATATAACAGTATAAGATAACGCCCTGTATGTACACTAGCAGGCTGGGTAAACTGAATATGGTGCAATGGAATCAATCCCCCACAGGCAAAGATAAAAGTAAGGAGAATTTGTTGTGTGAAATGAAAATAGTAACACATTATAACTCCATATAGCTAAATAGAGACTTACCTCAATGTGACAGCAAGCCCCACATCTATTATATCACATACCTCACAGCACATACCCACACATATACATACACACACGCATCCACACATGTCATGCATGTCACACAATGGCACACGACCCTGCAATCAATGCCCCTGCAAGACTTGTGGGCTAATTTCTACCTCAGACTGTGTGGTTACATCACAAAACAGACAATTCCAGGTGCATGGGAGTTATACATGCATGTCACGATATGTTGTTTATTTCATTCAGTGCAAGAGATGTCCACAAACAGGTTATGTAGGAGAGACACGCCAACAGCTCTGCACTAGGATGAACTCACACAGGCATACTATTACAGCAAGGAAGACTGAAAACCAGTGGGGCATCACTTCTCCCAGCCTGACCACTCAGTCTCAGATATGTCAGTAATGGTCTTAAAAGGAAATCTCAAAACACACAACAGAGATGAGCTTTTGAGATTAAACTTATTTTACATCTCAATATGGTAGCGGATGGGATGAACTTGGATATTGGCTTTATGGGACACTATAGAAATTAACATCCACAGACCTTTTCTTCTTCAAGCTGACATATTATAGGACTTCAGCATGTGTGAGATGGATGCGTGTGTATGTATATGTGTGGGTATGTGCTGGAGGTATGTGATATAATAGATGTGGGGCTTGCTGTCACATTGAGGTAAGTCTCTATTTAGCTATATGGAGTTATAATGTGTTACTATTTTCATTTCACACACAACAAATTTCTCCTTACTTTTTATCTTTGCCTGTTGGGGGGGGGATTGATTGCATTGCACCATATTCAGTTTACCCAGCCTGCTAGTGTACATACAGGAGTGTTATCTTATACTGTTATATATAATTTTTGTAACTCTGTACATATTGGGATGTGTGATCTCATTTGCTTGGGGTCCTGTACATATATTTTACATTAGGCTAATATTGTAGTAATTTACTCAGAATTTCATTACAAGTTGTATTCCTTTGGGGAACAATTACAGTGACTGAAGTTAATATAGGTTCACTGAGAGAGAGATTGAGAGGTGTGTGTGTGTGTGTGTGTCTGGGGGGACAGAGAGAGAGAGAGAGAGAAAGGAGGGGGGGAGAGAGAGAGAGACAACATCTCGTTTGGTTATAGTATCTCCCCACCACATTATTGTGATGGGTGGGTTAGGTTGTACTGTTTGTATGAGCAGGAGGAGATAAATTACTTTTTATCTCTTTTCAGATTCCCTAGACACTTGTGGTACATGTAGTTGCTACATTCTCAGTATATATTGACATCAGTACATATCAGGATGCATGGTCTGAATTCCTTGAGGTTCCTCTACTAGAGTTTTTGTTTAACACTAATATTATCAATTTATATTTAAATTATCATTTATATAGTCCTGAGGTTTTTGTAATTTCTTGGCCTTTTATTTAGCTTGAGAATACAGCTGGTGGCATGTCTAGTTAGGTTTTACACATCACACAGTGTGCACTGATGTTTTTTAGACAACTTTACTGGTATTCTTGTCTTTAATGCATACATTGTAATTTCATGAGCCCTATAACTATCTTAGTTTGTCTTAAGTTGGTGGGGTTGCTTTTCAGTAATCACATCCTTATACTGACTGTGACACTCATGGCTTGATTTGGGAGTTATCTGCTTCAGCAGTGTTATCTTATGTCAATTAAATTTATGTGCAATAGGATTCTTTATGTTTGTTGCACCAAGCACATCTTAACCCAAGGTTCATTCGGACTGAGGGCAGTATTGTACTGTTTAACTTCTCTGACATCATCTTCTGTTTTTTTTTTTTTTTTTAAATGAGTATTTTAAACCAATGGGGATTTTTTTCTGTTTTTCTCTGCATTATCTAGCTGTTATAAGTATTGTATTTTCTAAACAACTGCCATGAGCTTCTGAAGAAGGACTGGTTGGTCCGAAAGCTAGAGCACTTTGTTCTTGTTGTTACATCTATGTTGGTCCATTAAAAGGTATCAAATCATTTGCTTCTGGATCTATTCTTGCAAGGACCAATACGGCAACTACTAAATCACAAATGTTATACTCATCAGAAATATGGGGAGGAGATAATACCACTAATATTGATTCAGTCATTAATAATGCATGCAAGAGATTACTTAGAGTACCAAAAGGAACCTCCAGTGCTTTAGTCAGATCTCAACTTGGCAACCAAGTCTTTATTATATGATACAGGTAAGACAGATTAACTTTTGGGTAAAAGCAAAATTAGATGTAGCAGATCCATTAATAAAATTGTGCTTTAAGGAAAAAGAGAAATTATTACAACACAATACTTGTAACTTACTAAAATAAATTGGAGAGTTCTTTGGCGTCTAATGGCCTAATATATTTAAGGCACTGGGGTAAATTGAATAGCAACATAAACACAACATATACTAAGTTTATAACTAAAAAAATATATGCAACAGCTAGACAGAAAGATCTTACAGACCTGAAGGTAATTAAAAACTCCAACTGGTTGGTAGGTAACACCATAGAGCATTCTTTAAAGCCCTGTTTGAACATTGTTAGGCTCCCAGAGCTAGGGCGCTCTTGACAAGGTTCAGATTTGAAACTTTTGCAAGTAAAGTATTGGACGCCAGATATAATAAAGAAAATGGAGTTTCTAACTTATGCCTATGCAACATACAGGAAATTGAGGATCTTGGGCATGTAGTATTGGGATGCCCGTGGTATTATGGGTCTAGGAACAGGTATCTGATGAAATATTTACACCTCTGTAGCATTCCAAATAGGTATATGTTGGCCCTCCTATTCAATTTGGAAAATCTGGATTTACTTACAGATTTGGCTTTCTACCTATCTACTATTCTTAAGATATGGGTGAAAAAAATAGTGATTTTGGCCCATTGAATTTTGTAAATATTTTTACTAAATGTTCTGTATAGTGTACTATATTATAGCACTTAGGTCCTATGCAAATACATTTATTGTATTGGTCTTCTGAGCCATGTAAGTTTTTTTACTAGATTATGGTACTTAGATCCCATGCAGGTATATCTATTATACTGGCCTTCTGAGCTATGCTAGCTATATAATTATACATACTATATATTTGACATTTATGTAAGAAATTGTTATTATTGTGCTGTTTGGATAGCGGTTATTCTGTCTATTTTATTCAATGTATTCAAGACATGATGGATTGATGTCTACTGTATGCTTTACAGTGTAAGTGTTAAAGATCTAAAAGCTGTATAAGCTTGTTCTCAGGCTTTTTAATGAATCTTTTGTACATGTGCATGGCTGTATGGCAATGTTTGTTACCTTTTTAGTAATCTATTCTGTAGTATCTGTTTTTATTGAAATGGCTACGGTTGATCAAATAAATTATTACTAATACTAATACTAAGCACTGAAAAGACCCTATATAGTGTGTTTTGAAAGCAAATAATTGAAAAATAAAAGTAAAAAGGAGGGCAATGGATATCCCTCAGTGCCGGTAACCAAATAATGGCCCAAATGAAAAGTTACCCATTGGCTGTAAATTTCAGCTGATGAGAAATTAAAAGTTTACACAAAAGCTCATAACTGGCCATATTATTTGTTGCATTGTGCAAGAAGTGTTGGGAAGTTGTAAATAAATGCATATTAAGGGAAAAGTTCAAAAGTATTCAGATATAATGAACTGTGGGGAAATAGCTCCTTCTTACCTGCTGCCTCCCCCATGACTTCTCTATTCTGGTGCTATCTTAGGAGCCAGTGGCACCAAACAAAGGCTTATTTTTGTAACCCCTCCAGAATATGACACTGTATTGGAGGAGGAGCTTGGTCCCATAAGTTGCACTTTAGCATGCAGACTCAATATCTGTTCTTTCTGATAGGAGAGATTAAATTGTATTGTTGCTAACAGTGATGAACTTTACAATAAAGGTTTTTGTGTCATGCTGATCACCCAAATGTCTGTATTAGAACAGGTATTTTGGTATATTAGTTTAGGGGTAGATCAGCTGACCTCATGATGCCTTAGACAGCCTGTATAAAAGCGTCTGTTGTGGTCAGTTAGAGCAGATTAGTCTTGGGAGTTTTATTGAGTGTAAGTACTGCTGATTGATGTGCATAGAGAATAGTGGAGGAACTGCAGTCAAGTTGTCCATTCTGTGGCAGCACTACTAGGGAAGAGTAGTGCTGGAGCTCAATTTGAGCTAGTTCATTGTTTTTTAATTTTTTTTATTTTAGTTTTTTTTTTCTTCTGAGTTAAATATTTTAAGAAAATAAAATTCACATAAACAATCTGTGTGTTTAAAAACCTACTTTGCTGTGTCAAGTGTTATATGTTCCCACACCCTTCTTCAAGGATCACACTGAATGCAAGCGGAGACTGTGAGATTCAAACCCAGGTTTCCAAGTTTGCAGTTCAGTGCCCTAAACTACAGTGCTATACTAGCTAGACAGAGAAAAGAGACAAAAGGTGGCCTGCAGATGAGAGAAAGAGAGAGAGAGACAGAGAGAGAGAGAGAGAGAGAGAGAGAAAGACAAAGATAGATTAGATGGGTATGGTACTCCACACCAGGAAGTGGGCTAAAAAAGCAAACAAACTACAAAAAGCTGAGGAATTGGATTTTTATTAGAATATATATTTATAGCTATTAGAACCTGACCTTCAAATAACTTCAAAACTGTAAAGATATTCAAAATCTTCTTTTTGTGCTTTCACTGATCTTTTCAAAATTCTTTTACTCAATGATATCTGAGAGTCACCATTCACCGTTTTGCTATCAGAGCTGTGCATTATGACATTCTGATGCCTAAACTGTGAATTATGGCTTTTGATTACCTGACATTTTGAAATAACAAATGGCTATTCATGTTCTATAATGCACTGACTTAAAAATAGCTACTGAAGTGTGTTTCTTGATTGCATCCCTCTATGTTTGTATTTATTAACATAAACGAGAGATGGGTGTTTTAAGATTAATGTGATCATGCAAAAGAGAACTGAGATGCAGATACAAAAATAATAGATCAGTAGTTATTTGTAAATAGCAAGGGAGAAAAGGACAGAACAACTTTCAGTCTCAATAGAGAAAGAAAAAAGAAGCATAAATGCTTATGTAGAGCCACATTTAAGCTATAACACCTAATCAAGCAAGGAGTTCCAGAACATTAATGTCCAGTCTGAGTATTAATCCCTGTGAATGTTCACTTATAAGGGCATTATTGCAATTGGAAGTTTAAGTACATGTTTTAAAACAAAATGGCATTTTAAAAACAGAAGCTTATGCTTCTCAGTAATGTGAATTTCTGCTTCAAGCTGTACTGGGCAATTCAAAGTAATTTATGGTTAATATATCATTCAATAAGAAAGTTTGCTTACCTCATATGTAATTAAAGAGACTTAATCCAGCCCTGTGGAAACCTTTTTACCTGAGCCTCCTGTAGAAATATTTTAGTTCCGTTGATACTGTACATACTTAGATACATAGACATTGACTGCAGAAAAATGCCTATTGGCCATACAGTCTGCCCACCTTACCTAACCATGGAGCACTGTCCCTAGTTGCCATTCCACCCCTTAAAGAGGACAGGAAATGATTTCTAATTAGCAGCTGTTTATAATGTTCCTAGTTTCAGAAATGATATTCATACCCCTAAATTATCCCATATGTAACTTCACCTACTCGCTTCCATCGCTTTGGAATGAAATCCAAAAAATGTTGAAGCTAAGAACCACAGTAACTATTGCAGTGTTCAAGTCCCTATACGCAAACCTAATCGAAGATAAATGTCACTGCTTCCATTAACCCTGTTCTTCTATAGCTTCTGTATTCACATACGACTGTGCTGCATTGCCACCTCACATACCCCCCCTTTCCCGCACCACTGCCTCACCCTTCCTCTCATCATCTTTACTCCTGCTCTGACTCTCCTCTCCTAGGGCCACCAACCACCTAAGTTCTCCAAGTATAGCCGCCGCACGATTCAAGTATATCTGCAGTGGTGCCTTCGAAACCGCTACCTGAAATTCACCAGAGTGGCTCACGCTCCTCAAGCTCCATATTCTACCAGGAGTCTTGCTAGGATGCCACTTGTTATCTCTGGGTGGCCATCGCCTCCCTGTGCCATAACTTGTTCTTTGTTAACCACTTTGTCTCTGTCAGCCATGAACCCCCTTGCTGCACAACGTATCCTTGCCTTACTCCACAACAGCTAAACAAAGCTTGGGGATCTGGGCTGCCAGCGCTTCCTGGTGCCACAGCTGGTCTCGATAAACCTCCCCGCTCAATGAGCTACATACCTTCTTGCTCTATATCAAGAACCTAAGGCTGAGAGCTGTTTTTGTCATTTGTCCCCTCTCCACTGCGGCCGTACCAACTTGAGGTACTTACAATCATTACCCACAAAACCCCCTCTCTGTGTCCCTCCGCTGTATATACCTCCAAACTGGGATCTTTGTACTGATTACACCTCAAAGTTAGAATAGATATTTAAGTTGGCTGTTCCACTGAATGCACTTATTACTGTTTTTACATTTCGTTCTTCATCAATGTATGTACTATGTCTTAATGTCAGTATCCTTGCCAATTATGTCATCTGCTTTTCTTATTGACCATGTGTAATGCAGATCCACCTTGTAAATGAGCTTGCTCAATTGTGTGCACCTGGATAAATAAAGATTTGATTGATTGATTGATACCTAAATAAAAAGTGATGTGGAAAACTGTATTTCCTATTGTTTTGTTTTTACGGGCAGCATTCTGTTACAGTTCTCTTCACAGAACCAGTGATCTGGAATTTTAACTATGTCACTGTTTGAGCTCAGAACTCTGAACATGGTTCTGATAGGAGAATAGCTCATATTTGGCATTCTGTTCACAAACCATGACATAGTAAAAACTCCAAATTACTGGTTCCATAAAGAGAACTGTAACCGAATGCTGTCCATAAAAATAAAACTATTGAAAACACAATGTTTCACATCAGTACTTGTTAAGTTGCAGTTAAATATGGAACATTTGGTGGTGTGAATTTCATTTCTGTAAATAGGAGCATTACTAACTGCTGCCAATTGGCACACATTTCCTGTCCCCTTAATTTCTACTCCCCTCTTCTGATTAATCCCACATGCCTGCCTCATCTCTGCTTGAAGCTGCTTACTGATTTGGGATTTACTACTTCTTCCCATCACAGTGGGTAATCCCCTGGTTATCAGTGACTGGCTATGTCACAGTTCGTCTCATTCATTTCACTCCACGACAACTCACCCCAGACTATTACATCCAGCTTCAATTGGCTTCCACATCAATTTGTCCATAGAAGCCTGGACAATTTGCCCCCAGCTTAAATGTTAAAAAATAAACTCAAGGTGGGCACTGAGGTAAACTGTTAAGTATCCTGACCACTCTCTACGAGAGCCACTCCCTTCTCCTTTAAGTCATGAAATATGACCCCATTAACAGTACTTTGTGACTTCTGTCTCTTCTTTCATGGTTTATAAATTCAGTGTTCAGGCATCACTGTAGATCCTTGTTTGTTAGAGCTTTAAAAATTAGTATCATTATCACTTCTTAGTCTCCTCCTCTCAAGTTTGAATAGTCCCAAATTATCTAGTCTTTCCTCATATGTTAGTCCACTTATAAGAACATTGCATAGAAGAACATTCCATTTATAAAACATTGTTAGGATGTCCTGATTTTTGCCCATTATTTTCAATGGCAGAAATGCCTATTTATAAGATCAATCAGCCCGTTTATAAGAACATTTATTTTTTCCAGAGGTAGTGGTAGATGTTCATTCTTACATCTGAGTGTGCTAAGCCTGGGCCGAATCATCATCTAGTCTCTTCATTAACAGTCACTTAAATAGTAAATGGATGTGAGAAAGATGCCCCATGAAGAAGACGGCACATATTCATTCATAGTTGGGTGAGACACTGAATGAATTTTACAGCATTTCACTAATTGTTTGATCAAGAGCTCTTTTAAAAAGCTATGTTATACTACTTTAAATAATGTGTTATCTAAAAACTAGTTTGAGCCTGGCTTCATCACGTTAACCACAGATTTTACATGGGTTTTCACTGTTTTCATTGAAGCTTTCGTATAAAAACATTTTTTCTTGCCATTTATGGTGTGCTTATAACAGGGCTCCACTGTACCTTAATTTAGTGGGTTCCATACATCCCCACAGTACTCCAGGTGTGGATGGATCAATGACATGTACTATGGTAACACCGCCTGTCTTTTCTTACATGTAAGGTTCCTTCTTATACACCCTAAGACCCTGCTGTACTTTGCTACTGTTACATCACAGTATTTTGAAAATTTAAAAATATTTTCTATTATAACTCCCAGGTCTTTTTCACTGTCAGAAATGTGTAACATTTTACCACCCATAAAACACCTTGACTTTTTGTTGGTACTTCCAAAGTGCATTACCCCACACTTGTCTGGGTTTACATTCATTTTGCTCAATACTCACCATGTATAGAGTTTATTTCGATCTTCCTGTAACACTGTAACAGGAATTGGGCCTGAAAACCTGGATATGAAGCTCCTTCAGTCTGCCTTAAATGAGGTCACATGCCCCCTCCAACTCATTTTCAGCCAATCACTCTCCACTGTTTAAGAGCCCAAGATCTGGAAAATAGCATGTTATCCCTGTCTTCAAGGGGGGTGCCCAAAATATCCCTTGAACTACCAGTCCATCTCAATTTTCTCCCTGTCTCTAAAATGCTGGAAAAAATAGTAAATAATCATCTTTCTTAATACCTGACCCAATACAACCTACTATCCTGTGAGCAGCATGTATAGGTCATTAGTTAGACCACACCTGGAGTACTGCGTGCAGTACTGGCATCTGTATCTGAAGAGGGACATTAAGTTACTGGAGGGGGTGCAGCGCAGAGTGACAAAGATGATCAAGGGGCTGGGGGACTTATTATACGACAGGAGGTTGAAGGAGTTGAACATGTACTCACTGGAGGAGAGGAGAGACAGGGCTGACATGATTGAAACCTTTAAATACATGAAAGGAATAAACAAGACAAGTACAGAGGGGCTGTTCAAAGTAAGGGAGGGGAGGGACACCAGGGGCCATGATATGAGACTGGAGCGAGGAAGGTTCAGGAGGGAGATGAGGAGACACTTTTTTACAGAGAGGGTGGTGGCTGGGTGGAATGCATTGCCTCCTGAAGTGGTATGCAGTAGAACAGTGGACTGCTTCAAATGAGGATGGGACAGGACAAGGGGGAGGGTTAATGAAGGGGAAGGGTGGAAGGGAGGGGCAGCTGCAGAATAAGGGTTGCTAGCTGCACATTCGAGCAGACTTGATAGACCTCTAGGCCTTTATCTGCTGGAAAATTTAGTATGTTCGTATGATCCCTCCCCCCAAAAAAACAGTACCCTAACTACCCTGTTGTAATGCACTGACCATCTTCACTGTGCCTTGAACAGAGGAGAAGTTGCTGGCTCCATCTTCATTGACTTCACCAAGGCATTTGACCTTGTAAATCATTCCTTGCTCAGCCAAAAATTAATCAAGCCACTCCTTTCTGACAATGCCACCCAATGGATGAAAAGCTACCTGATAGGTAGAACACAAGCAGTAAAATGTCGAGCATCCCTTTCAGACTATAGGTCTGTAACTGTGGGTGTCCCCAAAGGATCAATCCCTGGTTCCTTTCTGTTCAGTCTTTTCATCAATGATCTTCCTGAAGCTTGCAGTATAACTAAACTCCTCCTATATGCTAATGATGCTGTTATCATCTCAATAAACTGCAACTTAGCTAAACTCCAGCCTATCCTTAAAACTGATTTCTTAGCTGTCTATGACTGGTTAACCACCAATCTCCTTGTCCTAAATACTAAAAAAAAGCAAAATCAGTTCTCTTCTATACCAGATGTAAAACCACTAATCCCCTTCTCTGGACATTACCTCCACCTTGGGTGGCCCAACTGAGCAGGTGTGCTCCTTTAAGTATCTGGCGCTAACCCTTGATCCTTGTTTAACCTACTCTACACATGTGGATGCACTAACTAAGGCAGTCACCTACAGACTCTGCCAGCTGTGCAGACACAGGATTGCCTTCCTCCCTGAAGTAAAGCAACTCCTAGTCAGAAACTACATCCTCAATCTCATAGATTATGGTCTTGTGATCTACAGTGTGGTGCCACCTCTAATAGAGTGCTTGCTGGGGTCAGAGGCTTGCTGAACAGGGCCTGCTGCTATGTATCCAACCTGAAATGGGATTATCATACATGCACTCTATATAATAGTCTTCGTTGGCTGAACCTTGACTCCCGATTACAATACAATACCCTAGTCACAGGCAAAAAAGTCATACAGGGGCAGTTATCCCAAGGGGTTCTGACCCAATTGAGCCCAGTCAACACCAGAAATCCAACTAGAAATGTACAACATAACTCTTTAGTGCTCCCTCATAGTAAAACTTCCCTGGGGCCGGCTTGCTTCTACTTCAGTGTCCCAAAATTATGGAACTCCTTTACCCCATCCCTTAAAGTCACTGACTCCCTAGCCATCTTTAAATCCCAACTCCTAGCATCACTCACTCCCCCCAACCCATGTGCCTGCTGCCACTAATCACTTGACCCACTCCACTTCTTCCTAGGCCCCCTGGCCTTTTGAATCACCTCTCCACAAGGCTCTGTCTTAAACCCTCATAAAGTGCACTTCTGATATAACTTATCATGTAGCTATGCTTGGTTTGTGTCTACAGTAACTCATTCAGTGTAACTGCCTAAATTCCTTTTTACACTTTGCACCTTGTACCTTGTATTTGCTAAATGTTGTATCCTCTTTTTACTGCTTCACTGTATTGTTTGACCATAGCCCCTTTGAAAATAGGCTCAGCATAAATGGTCTTGTGTGTAATAACTAATTAACTAACTAACTAGAACATTTTGGTACCCTGTTCGGTGTCAACAATGCAACCCAGTTTTGCATCTTCCTCGAATTTTTCCAGTCATGCTCCCCTTCCCACTTGCATATCCCTGATATAAATATAGAAAGAGTTGGCCCAAAACCAACCCCTGGGGAAACCCAATAGTCACCCTTGTTTCCACTGACTCAAAGCCATTTATTTTGACTGTCTGCATCCTGTGTTCTAGCCATGACCTAATCCATTTTAACAGTTTAGGGTTAAAGCTATTACTGAACATGTTTTTTTACTAACACAATATGTGATACCATGTCAAATGCCTTGCATAGGTCCAGGAAAATCATATCCACCTCTCTGCCTTCATCAAGAACTCTACTGGCTTTTCCAAAAAAGTCCATCTGATTAGTAAAACATGACCTTCCCTGCCTAAACCCACGCTGTGTTACATCCCATATGTTGCTCTCATCCGTTAATTTATTAATTCTATCTCTTGCTATTTTTTGAAGAGCTTTCCCACTGTTGAGGTTAGGCTTACTGTCCTGTAGTTAGATTTGTCATTCATTTTACCCTTTTTAAATATCTGTGTGACTACTGCTTTCTTCCAATCGAATAGAGCTTGTGCTGGTTCCAGAAATGTTTTAAATATCATTCTCAATGGGTCAGTCAATGGTTACTGTTGCTTTCTTCTTCACAGGTCTAACCCAATTGACTGGGAGATGGACCTTCCTAAGAAAGTTTGTAGAAAGTGTCCCAACATCCTTAAGATCAATCAAACTGGAGACCTTTGTTTCATCTGCATTCTTGATGAGGATGCCCATGATCAGGAGGACATCCGTGATCAGAAGGAAGATGACTATACTTCAGATATAACTTAAGACAAAGAAGAAGAGGTATCCTCTTCCATATCTAAGGGACTAAGGTGAATATTTTCTATAAAAAATAATCAATAGAATTGACATGCTAGCCAAGTCCCAAAAGACTGGTAACAAGACACAGGAAAATGCCACTCAAGCTCCCCAAACCAAAGAAGCATAGAAAGGATCTGAACTTGATGATAAAGCAGAGGACCCCTCTTCAGGCAAAGAAGACTTGGAAAAAGATGAAGAGACAGGACCTTGTAGCCCATTTATGTCCTTATGACATAATTCCAGAGTTAGTTATGGTGGTCAGGAAAACCCTGAAGTTTAAACTAGTAACCACACTGGCAGAACAAATGTTAGACTACAGTACCTGGTTTGTGAGAGGACAAAGTCAGATACTTTCTTTCTGGTATGCAAGGTTATGGATGATCTTCTAACATAAGAGTGGGATGCCCTCGGCCCAGCCAAAATGTAGGAGAAATGCATTTGACAAGAAGTGATCCCTACCAGAGCAAGAAGTTTGGTCTGCCCCCCAAAAGGTGGATCCACAGGTTGTAGCACTCAGCCGTAAAATGTTACTCCCTTCAGAAGTATTTACTGCCCTAAAAGATACATTGGACAAAAAGGGTAGGGGTCATCATCAAGAAAATACATGAAATGCTCTTCATGATGATCAAAGTGCCATCAGCATCACTGTATACTACAAGAGCCAAACTGAGATGGATGGAGGCAATTCAGAAGGACCTCACTGACGACAGTAAGCATGGGACCACACTCGACTATGCAATGCAGGGAATTAAGTACGTGGCAGATGCAACAGTTGACCTTTTTAGAATGACCACCAGGGCCATTGCAACAGTTAATGAAGCCAGATACCAACTATGATTTAAACTAGGGCAGGCTGACAAGGATTCAAAAAATATTCTACTAAAGCTGCATTTCAATGAATCTGTAGTGTTTGGGCCATGTCTGGAGAAGTATATAAAGCAAAAAGAAGAAGGGAAAAAGCCAGCCATGGACAGAAGAAGACTGCTGATTCTCCCCTTTAAATCCCATGTTCACAGTCATACACAACACAATTGCAGAAACAACTATTTCCAAAATAACAAAAGAAATTGTGGGTTAAAACACTATTTTAACAAAAGGACAGAGAACAACACAGGTCAAAATAGTCACTCAAGACAGAGAGAAATTTAAGGTCTCAGAGCAGAAGCAGAAACAACTGGTCCTGAAATGAGGACCACCCAAGGAATATCTACAGTAGTAGGGGTCTGAATCCAGCAATTTATGATGACCTGGGCCAATTAAGTCTTTGACAAGTGGATGAAAGAGATCATCCAACACAGATATGCCACAGAGTTGACCAAATTCCCCATCATAACCAATTCATACCATCTCATGTGTCTCCAAAAAGGACCCCCATTCAATAAATCAGGGAACTGCTCTATCAACTGCTCACTGACCATGCAATAGCACCTGTCCCACCACATCAACATGGGCAGAGCATATACACAAACTTCTCACTAGTACCCAAGAAAATGGGGGAACTGAGGCCAATCTGAGACCTGAAATATCTTTAGAATTCCTGAACTACAAATTGTTTACAATGGAAACAATTCAATCCACAATAGTGTCAGTAAGACCAGAGAGCTTTCTCTCATCAGTTAACCTCAAGTGTTCCTAACTTATAGATCCAGCTATGACAAATTGTTGCAGTTCAATATCCTTAATATGCACTTCCAGGATCATTGCTTTTTCATTGGATTGGCCTTGTCCCCACAAGTGTTCTCAAAGGTATTGGCCACCATTGTAGCTAACCTACACAGAGAAGGAAGTAAGTAATCCCTTACTTAGATGACTGGCTTATCAAAGCAAGATCACTACAATAGTTGAAGAAGACAACTCTCACAGTGTGACAGGTCTTGTCCCAACAAGGCTGGATAATAAACAGAGCAAACAGCAATCTTAATCCAACAATGTCCCTTGAATATCTTGGTGCACCAGAAGGCACTGCCTGCCCGATGAGGAATGAATTATGGCCATAGTCATCCACTGCAAGACAATTATGGGAAAGAAACAATCTGAGAGTGTGGGAAGTAATGTAGCTTCCAGGTGTCATGATGCCCTGTATATATCTCCACACTCAGGCACAGGGGCACATGAGAGCTCTACAAATGTTTATCCTCAAGAACTGGAACCACAGTATACAGAACTATGATGTCTTACTTCCCCTACCACAATAGGTGAAGTATGCCATCACATGATGGATGAAACCAGCCAACTTGCACCAAGGGGTGACCCTGCAAACTCTTGTATCAGTGATCATTGAAACCAGCACAAGTCTCAGAGGTGTGGATGGTGCTCAACAAAAAGACAGCACAAGGCAGGTGGAAAGGCAGTGTCTCAGTTATTCACAAATGTCTAGAGACAATAGTAGTACTGCTGGCCATTGACAGTTCTACTAAAAAGCAACAGGCAAACACATCACAATTTGGACCAAATAAAGGTCACCATTGCCTACATAAACATGCAAGGAAGCAAGAAAAGCCCTCAAAAGTTAAAAGAAGCTGCACACCTCCTCACATGTTCAGAGATAAATTTCAAGAGCTTGCCAGCAGTTCATTTTGTGGGGGGACTCAACCCCCAAGTGATCTGATTGAGTCGACAGAGTCTGAACCCAGGGGAGTGGCAACTCAGCATCATTCAACATAGACCTAATAGCATTGAGGGCCAACAAATAAGTAGAAACATACTTCTCAAGATACAGAGAGCAGGAGTCAACAGGAGTTCACTCTGTCAATGACGTGCAACTTTGCCAGAAGCTACATCTTCCCCCATAGCACAAATTCCTCATGTTTTAAAGAAAATGCAACACTCACAAACATCTGTTGTGTTGGTAATGCTGGACTGGCCTAGTCAAGCATGGTACACATTACTAATGGAAATGCTGGAAGACCATACACTTCTCCTGTTTATTACAACAAATGTGTTAACTCAGGGATTTATCACAACAAATCTGTTAACTCAGGGACTGATCAAGCACCTGCAGCCACACACACTGAAGCTAACAGCATGGCTACTCAAAAGCAGAGATTGCTGCTGTAATTGGAGGTCTCTCACCACAGGTAGAGGTGTGTGAAGTCCAAGAAGTTAGCTCCATGAGTTAATTCATAGATTTCACTGAATTCACGGAGTGATTTTGCAAAATTCATGGCCATGAATTTAGAAGATTTTGCTGTGGAGTGTGAAATTTCACCCCTGAAGTTCATGCTTCATGTAAAATGAAGGTAAATTTAAAAAATTTCACACAAATCACGTGAATCGAAGTTTAGAGTGTTCCAAAAACTCTGCGAATTCCATGAAGCACGAATGTTTGCCGCTTCACATGAACTTCACAGGCAAAGTTTAACTTCACAACACCTCTAACCACAGGTTGCAGATGTTATACTTCAGTCACAAAGGGATTCCACAAATTGTACATACTATATGACAAATAATGGGCCATATTCACTAAATGGTGTGAAAACATTTTTGTACTGCCTCTCAACTGTACCTTGACCCAAGTGTTCGACTTCCAACATGCAAACCTGGAAAATGGACTGTCCCTGCCACCCTCAGAGTTCAAGCAGGGAAGATTGGAGTGTCAGAAGTGACAATGAGGGAGCACTCCTTGGGCATTTCTCCTGATCATAAGGTTCTTATAGGCAGCAGACAACATCAGACCAAAAAGAACACACCAGATGAATCCTTGGCAACTGCACATTGTGCTAGAAGCCATAATACAGCCTCCCTTTGAACCTTTGGACACTGTGATTCTATATTTCTTGACTTTGAAAACAGTATTTCTAATATATGCGGTACACAAGACCAAACTGATACAGTATAAGTATGTTCAGCATGCAGGACTTGCAATCTAGAGTCCCTGCCCTACTGACCTCCTTCTCTCACCTTTCACAATTACAAGGTGGCATTGAGGACCATCCCCAAAAAGGTATCAAATTTCCACATGCCCCAGGACATTTCATTACCTTCATTCAATCCAGGACCAGAGGACCTCCATAGAGAGAATCTGAGGTCACTGGATGTCATTAAGGCAGTCAGGATCTACATGTACCTACAGATGATGGAGTCTTTTTGCAGATATGATAGACTATATATCCTTCTTCAGGGTCCACATAAGAATACACCAGCATCCTAAGGCACCATGGCTCATTGGTTAAGGTCAGCCATCAAAGAGGCCCATGAAGCCAAATGTTTACCAGTACCACAAGGACTGAAAGCCTGCACCTGGAGAGCAGTAGTCACTTCTTTGGTGGAATATAACTATGCCTAGAATGTGGATATTTATTCCATGGCTAATTGGGCATCCATGCATTTCTTCATGCAGCACTATCACATCAGCGCCCTTGATGTGGACAGAGCAGCATTTGGTCATAGCATTTTTCAGTTTTCTTGGGTCCACTTTCTTCTCTCCACAGCCGGGATGAGGACGTCACTGCTTCTTAATCACCCAATGGTCATCATCCATGGAGTGATGCAAAAGATGTTATTCATAACGCGAGTTTACTAACCTGGTAAATGTGATTATAGGGGCACTTTTACAGCACTCCAACTCACAGCTGTTTTCAAGATGAGAGAGTCACCAACACCTGCATGTTATGACCACCAAACCCTTACTTCCATGTTTTATGTGTTTCAGACTCCTGATTCTGATATCTCAGTTTAATAAAGTAGTTGTAGCTATGCTTGCTTATGTTGTATTGTTTTTGGCATTGCCCAAAGGTAATTGGTAACATTTAAGCTCACATTTGTTTCAAGTGTCTGCAGAAAAAGCCCTTTAGTATCATCTTCTAATTATCCCTGTTGTTCATTGATCACACTGTCATTATTTAGTATGCAAATCAAACTGTTTTTCAGAATCCTGTGAGCATCATGGAAAGTTTTGAACTGAGGAACAGACCACAGAAAGGGGTGCAGACCAAACTGAATTCCAACTTTCTTGTTTTTTCAAGTTTTTGCACCTGCATATCAGTGGAAGCCTATACTACCCAGTGGTCATTATCCTTAGAGCGCTGAAAAAGGAGCTTTGTAATCACCTTTACCAGGTGAGTAAACTCACATTATAGTTTCCTAAGGATGTGTGAAAGGCAGTGAAGGAAAAACAGCAGATTTCAAGAGGTACAAGGAAACTCAAAAGGAAGAGGACAGAGAATTGTACCAGACCAGAAAAAAGGAAACAAAAAAGGAGGTTAGGAGAGCTACGGCACAGGCAGAAGAAAGGATTGCAAGGGGGGTCAAAAATAGGGGTAAGACTTTTCTCCAATATGTTGCTGAGAAGAGTAAAGCTAGGGCTGGGACAGTGAGGATAAAAAGGGTGGTAGGAGGAGAATGCGCAGAAGGAGAGCAAGAAAAGATAACATTTGAACAAGTACTTTTGCACAGTCCTTACGGGAGGGGAGCTGGCCACCAGACAGAGGTAAGAACAGAGATGGTGAGGAGGTGGGCAACACACCAGTTTCAGAGGAAACAGTATTGAAATGACTTGTTCCCTGAAAGTTGATAAGGCTATAGGATTGGATGGGATTCATCCCAGGGTAATGAGGAGGTTCAGAGAAGTGCTAGCTGCTCCACTGACAGCCTTGTTCAGCAGTTCGCTAGAAACAGGAGTTGATCTTGAGGACTGGATAAAGATGATATGGTCTCTCTGCATAAGAGCTGCAGAAGGGAGGAATCCAGTAACTACAGGCCAGTCAGTCTAACGTCAGTGATGGGAAAATTAATGGAGACTGTATTAAAAGAGAGACTGATTGATTACCTGGAAGCCATATGGTTGCAGGACCACAGGCAGCATTAGTGCTGGGTGAAATTTATCTTCTGACAGGAAAATTTCGGTAACATGTTGATTTTGTGAAATTTCGCTAAATTTCTGCAAACCTTTTGCAAAATTTCGCCAAAGTTCTGATTTCAGTTATTTCTGTCTAATTTAAACAGTATATGTCCAAACTGCAACATATTTGGAATGATGACTTTACAATGGCCAAACAGAAATGTACCAAATTTCAGATCACTGCCTTGAAAGATGACTGGGGTATAAGCCTTCAAACATTTGGAAATTAAAACAATTGCATTTTGTAATTATGTAAACTGCATAATTTTAAGCCCCTACAACTTTAAAACTAGAGAACTGAATACCTCAGGTTTTGTTAGGTTCATTAATCCTAAATGTTAGGTTTTGACACCACCCCATGGCTCAATAGCAGAGGGTTGCTCTGCCATGCTTACGACACAGGTTCAGAAGTGAGCTTGAAAGTCCCATTGGGAGGCTGGTTATGGCCAAGACAGCTGCTGGTTGGCAGGACATCTAAGTCAGGAATGGCTCACAGTGGGTTCCACTAACAAGGTGACCTCTGCAGCTAGGCCAGAAAGCTTGCTCCTGCCACAGGAAAAATGAAACATAGAAACATAGAATTTGATGGCAGATAAGGACCGCTTGGCCCACCCAGTCTGCCCATTTCCCTACCTAATGGATAAGCTGCAGATCCTAGTTAACCAGCAGCCTACTTCTTCATACCCCTACCCCTAGAATTGCCTTTATGACTGTCCCATGCATGCTTGAATTCCACCACTGTTTTGACTCCATAACCTCCTCTGGGCCGCTCCATGCATCCGCAACCCTCTCTGTGAAAAATACTTCCTTAAATTACCTCTGAGCCGCCCCCATCTTCAAATTGCCCCTTGCTCTTGCACACTCTTTTTTGAAAGATGCTACCCTCTTGGACTTTGTTGATTCCCTTGAGGTACTTGAAAGTTTCTATCATGTCCCCCCTCTCCCTCCTTTCCTCGAGGCTATACATATTAAGCTCCTTAAGTCTCTCTTCATATGTCTTCCGGTGCAGACCCTGCACCATTTTAGTTGCCCTCCTCTGGACAGCTTCCATCCTGTCTATGTCTTTGCAGAGATTGGGTCTCCAGAACTGCACGCAGTACTCCAGCTGGGGTCTCACCAGTTGTCTGTACAGAGGGATAATAACTTCCTGTTTTCTACTGGTGATGCCTCTCCCTATGCATCCCAGTATCCCCCCAGCCCTCCTTGCTGCCCTCTCACATTGCTTGCCCACCTTTAGGTCATCTGATATGACTACCCCAGGTCCCTTTCCATTTTGTTGTTGTTAGTATCTCACCCCCCATTGTGTACTCTTCCCCAGGGTTTTTGTTTCCCAGGTGCATTACCTTGCACATCTTAGCATTGAATCTAAGCTGCCATACATTTGACCATTCCTCTAACCTTGCCAAGTCCTTTCTCATCCTTTTCCCCCCACCTTGTGTATCAACTCTGTTGCAGATCTTTGTGTCATCTGCAAAGAGACATACTTTTCCTTCCAGTCCCTCTGCAATGTCGCTTATAAAGACATTGAAGAAGACCGGTCCTAATACTGAACCCTGTGGTACCCCACTAGTAACCCCCCTTTCTTCAGAGTGGACTCCATTTACTATTACTCTCTGTGTCCTATTCTCCAGCCAATTCTTTACCCAGGCTGTCATCTTGGGACCCACTACCAGGCTGGCTAACTTGTATATTAATCTTTTGTGTGGGACTGTGTCAAATGCCTTGCTAAAGTCTAGGTAGGCCATGTCCACAGTCCCTCCCTGATCTACTACTTTGGTCACCCAGTCAAAGAAATCTATCAGATTTGTCTGGCATGAACTTCCCGCTGTGAATCCATGCTGCCTTGGGTCCTATGCCCCTCTGGCCTCTAGATACTCAACAATTCTTTCCTTCAGAAGTGATTTCATCATTTTACCTACCTCTGAGGTTAAACTAACAGGTCTGTAGTTTCTTGCTTCTGCCTTGCTCCCACTTTTGTGAAGGGGAATCACATCTGCCCTCCTCCAGTCCTCTGGTACCACCCCATCCTCCCAAGATTTGTTAAAGAGGGTAGTCAGTGGTGTCACTAGTTCTACCCTTAGTTCTTTAAGAATTCTGGGATGAATCCCATCAGGCCCCATTGCTTTGTCCACCTTCAGTTTTAAGAGTTCTTTCAGAACCCTTTCTTCTGTAAATGGGTTTGTATCAACTTCTATATCCAGAGTGTTTCTACTGTTTGTTTTAGGTACCTCCTCCACTTCCTTTGTAAATACTGTGCAAAAATATTTGTTTAGCATCTCTGCCTTTTCACAGTCACCCTCTGCCCACCCTCCTCCCCCATTATTAAGCCTCATTATCCCTTCCTTGGTCTTCCTTCGCCTCCTGATGTACCTATAAAAGGTTTTATCCCCTCTCTAATCGAGTTGGCTATCTTTTCCTCGGTTTGGGCCTTTGCTGTTCTGACTGCCTTTCCAGCTTCCTTTTGCTTTAACTATACAGTTCTCTGTCCTGCTCCTTCTGTAATTCCTTGTACTTCCTGAATGCTTTCTTTTCTCTTGAACCTTCACTGCCACTTCCTTTGAGAACCATAGTGGTTTCTTACATCGTTTCATTTTGTTTATTTGCTTCACACAAAGGCTTGTTACCTCTGTGATGGCAGTTTTTATTATTTCCCATTGTTCTTCCACCCCTCCTTCCTGCCCATTTGCTAGTGCATTCCTTAGGCACTCATCCATTTTGGCAAAGTCAGCCCTCCTAAAGTCCAGTACTTTTGCCTTTGTATGGCTTGACTCTATTGCTATGTTTATTGTGAACCATACTGTTCGATGGTCGCTAGTTCCCAGATGGGCTACCCACTTCTACATCTGTGATCCTCTCTTCATCTCTATTTGAGAGAACCAGGTCTAAGATTGCTCCCTCTTGAGTGGGCTCCAATACTAGTTGTCTAAGGCATGCCCCCTGTAGGGCATCTAGAATAACCCCACTCTTCGAAGTGGCTGCTGCAACTGCACTCCAGTTAACATCTGGCATATTCAGATCATCCATCAGCAATATCTCCCCTTTTTCTGCCATTCTAAGTATACTTTCTATCATTTCCTTGTCCATTTCCTCCCCCTGAGAAGGGGGTCGTACAACCCTGTGCAGATTGTGGTGCCATTGCCCGTCTCCAAATTTACCCACAGTGCTTCTTCTCCTCACTGTTTACCCTTTTGTTCTGTTGCTTTGATTCCTTCCCTTATGTAAAGAGCTACTCCTCCTCCTCTTTTACCCTCCCTGTCCCTCCTGTGGATAGTGTATCCTGGTATGTTTACGTCCCAGTCATGGTTTTGTGTGTACCATGTTTCTGTGACTACCATGATATCCAGATGTTCCTCCTCCATCAAGGCCACTAATTCAGGAAGCTTGTTACTCAGACTACGGGCATTGGTACTCATTGCTCTCCATTTTTTGATGGCTATACCTTCTGTTGTAGCATCCCCCACTGACCTTTCTACCTCAGTCTTTTTCTCATTTAGTACCCTGTTTTGTAGGGAGAGGCTTGGATTTTCCTTCTGCTTATCAGTGCCTCCCCCCTTGACTAGTTTAAAAGCTTGCCAATGAAGCATTTAAACTGATTGCTCAAAAGACTTGTTCCCTTCCAGGACAGATGCAGACCACCCTGCCAGTATAGGCTGGTGTCCCTCCAGGTGGAACCCCAGTCCCCAATGAAGCCAAACCCCTGTGCTCCACACCATTTTTTCAACCATTCATTAAGCTGCATGGTGCAAAGTACCCTCGCCTCAATCATGCCTTTGACAGGCAGCACTTCTGAGAAGGATACTGTGTGCTACTTGTCTTAGGCCTCTCCCCAATTCTACAAAGTCCTTCTGCACTGCTCTAATCTCATGATGAGCCAAGTCATTTGTCCCTAGGTGGACAATGATGTCCAGCTCAGACTCCTGTGCAGCTGTTCTCATGATCCTGAAGATGCACTTCCTGTCCCTCCAAGCCATGGCACCAGGCAGGCACCTTACTTCAGTTTTCCCTGCTCCCCCCAGTTCTATCCCCCTAATAATTGAGTGCCCCACCAGGAGCTGCTTCCTTTCCTTGTGGAGTCCTCTGCCTCCTTCCTGTGGGCCTCCCTTGTGACAGTTGTCCTCAGCCTCCTTAGTCTCCTCTGCGGGTGCATCCATAAGGGAGCTATGCTCCCCCAGAATGGTGTATGGATTGTGGAGTGGAACAACTGACTGGGTGTGCCTCTGTTCCACCATCCTCACCCTCCCTGAGCCCACTGTGGTCCAACTGCTGGGCTTTCTTCACAACCTCTGAGGTAGTGGTGGTGGCTCTGGTGCTCTCTGGATGGGGGAGGTTCCCTTCCTACCATCCAGTGTGGCCTGGGGGAAGGTTCCCTTACTACTGTCCAGTGTGGCCTGAAGACGGGCAACTTCCTTCCTCAGGGCAGAGAGTTGTCTGCAAATAGGGCAGCATCTCAGCCTCCAGAAAGACTCCCAGAAGACTGCTGCCCCACAGCCATTACATTGCACTACTCCCCACATGTTTATCTGCTTTTTTTGTGTGTGTGTGTGTGATCGGTTTGTTATATAGAAATATATATATTATATAATGTGTATGCTTATATTGTCAGTGCAGTGTGCTAGAGAGGATATGACAGTGATATGCACCTTGCACTCTTGTGGAAATGATTTCAGAACCCCAGGTATAAAGGAACTATTTCCAGGGGTGGGTGGGGTGAGGATTGGGAAGGGGTTGGGCCTAAACTGTGCCCTCACAAAACAATTGGCTAAAAGCTCTGACCCACCACTGTGATGAGTGCCTTCCTGTCATCAAGATGCCCTACACAACAATTTGACGGAGAAAATACCCTGCTAATCAAACAGAGAAAAATCCAGACATCCAAATGGTGGCTGTGCAAGGTTGCCAGAGGCACTGCCATTGTTAGGGAGATGGGAGGAAAACCAATATTGTAGAAAAACCCAGTAGCCAACTGAATGATGGATGGTTTCAGCCTGATCAGGTTATATCCTTGTAAACAAGGTATATCCATGAGAAAACAAGCTGCTGAATGAGAGAAAAACCAATATGGAAAACAAGGAGACTGTGTGTGTCAAGTCTCTAATCTCTTGCTCACAGGCTGGCCAAGTTATAAGCAGCCAAAGGTTACTAAATAAGATTGGTAATTAAAGTTGAATTTTATTAACTTTTGTGAAAGTGTGGAATGTTGTAATACTTTTGTCAAAGCTATGTCCATAAATTTTGCCCAGTCATACACCTGAGTTGCCATTTGTAAAGTACTAGTAAGCTAGCATTCATAGAAGGCTCCATAGTAAAAGTATAGTGGTGCCAAATGTCAGGTCACTATTTTGAGTCATGACCCATGAAGAATAGTCATGGACATCACTGTGCACTAGTCTGAATTCTTGCGATGTGCCAGATAACCACTAGAGCTCACTGACTTAATGACTTGTGGAAGCATATGCACATGCAGCATTGTTTCTGTATGATGCTACGTGCTAAATCTTTAACAACTCTTTAGATAATGATGTATATTTTTACTGTTTGAAAACAGTGACACCAACTGATGCCAAGCCTTACAAGTGGCTGTGACCTATGCCATTTTGACAGAAGTATCCGGATATCTTCAGTCATGATGAAGCATGATGCTAGGCATCACTGTTGTGGGACTGTTGGAGGGGTATTGCAGGGCTATGATGCTAGTGCAGGTCATTTGGTTCGGTGGTGGTAAGTACTTTGTGAACATTAAATTACTCAAGTGTCATTCTAGTGGCCTTATCTATAATGCTTTCATGGATTTCTGAGCAAATGTTGTCAATTAGTAATGTCTAAAGTGACCTCCATAAATGTTAACCTACTAAACCACATTTATCCAGCTTAATAACATGCAAGGACATATTTACTTTGGTACGTATGCCAAATCTTGAGTGTATACCCGCAATAGTAATGATGGACTAGACATCCAAATATTTTAAAAATGTTCACACATAATAAATTATTTAATTGTGAAGTTTTAAAATCCTGTTACTTACAATTCACGCAACCAAATACCTCTCTATTTAGCAGTTTCTATAACTTTTTCAAGAAAGTATGCATAAAAATGTTCAAATATTAGCTACAATGGTGGCTAAGTTATAAGCATGGAAATATTTTCAGAAATGTTCACATGATTAATAAATTGCCGGAATTTTAGCCCCCATAACTTCCCCAACCCTCTTCCACATGTCACAAAATGTGACTTCCGTTGTGGGCCTCTTCCATACAATATGCATGCTAATTTCCAGAGATTTATCTATAATGCTATTATATTATGCACAAATAAAGCATTTCAAAGAATTCTGCAAAAGTCCATGTTAATTTGACAAAATTTCATGACAGTTAATGGAATTTTGTTGAATTTCATGAAAAGTTCACAAAATCAGAATTTGCTAATTTCACCCAGCCCTACTGTGAATTAATATGAAATCCATTCACAGCTCCAGGGGATACTGCACTCTGTTACACCTCATGCCTAACAACTGCCAGAAGCATGTTGTTGGCCACATGATACCCAGCCACACTGCACAGTGTTATCCATTATGTAACACATATGTATATGACAGAGCCATACCTCTTCCACTGGGTATCTCTTCTCACTCGGAGGACATTCAAACATGCTGTCTCTCACCAACACAGGTCATCCCAGCTGTGGTGGCATTGTGCTGGTGTCCTGGACATACCCACTGTTTGCATACACCCTCCACACCACTGTCTCTCTTATCTCCAGTTTGCCCTCCCTGGAGACATTTTTGGCACCTGAACCAAATAGCAACTCCTCTTTCCAGGACACTTCTTGGACCAGAACTGTTACTCCTTCTCCATGTATCGCCTGTCACATTGCTGTGTCACATCTCATACACCATTCTTTGCCTTAGGCATGGCTGCAATGGCCAGGAGGAAAGGCAGATGGGTTGTTTTATATGTGAAGGATGGTCTAAGCTCCACTGAGATATATGGGCTACAGGGACCAATGAAGGGCTGGAGGTGCTAGGGGTCAGTCTAGAGATGGGATCTGGGGGTGTTATCCACAAAGGGGTTATGTACAGGCCTGCCACACAGGGGGGAGATTTAGTCAGAGCCCTGGGGGAAGTGAATAGCAAAATGACCAGAAAAAGGGAAATGTTGATAATGGGGGACTTTAATCTGCCAGATGTAGATTGGGACATTCCCGCAGCTGCCACATCAAGAAGAGACACAGACACCTTTGACTCCATACAAGGACCATTTCTCAAGCAGCTGGATTTTGAACCCACTAGGAAGGAGTTAGTGCTGAACCCGGTACTTATAAAGAGGGACAGCATTGCTGGAATCACAGTGGGTAGTCCCCTGGGTACTGTGTGGTTTGGCATATAGATGGGACAGGAAAAAAAACACACTAAGATGAGGGTTCTGGATTTCAGGAGGGTAGATTTTAAAGAAATGGGAAACCGCCTCACAGAATGCCTTGGGGGGGGGGAGGCAGAAGGAGAGTGGAGGCTTAATGGAGAAAAATTCATGATGGTATAGCCCAGGCATTGGCATGCTGTTTGAAGGAAGTGAGCAAGGGAAGTGGAGGAAGAGGCTGCTATGATTCTCTAAGGAGGTGGCAAAGGCAGTGAAGGGGGGTTCTATGTAATTTCAGTGAATACAAAATAGTGACAGCAAAAAGAGATAGTACAGAACTGCAAAGGCAAAAACATTACAGTCACTTTGCAGCACCTACAGAGAAGAGTGAACCAGGCATCGAACAGCAGGAAGGCATCTTGTGTGTCCCAAGTTATTTTGTGGGGGGTTTTGCCCCCACACCCCCTTTTGGGGGGTCTCTTCCCCTGCACCCCCCAAAATATATATAAGCAACTCTGTGGGGGGTGCCAAACTCAGGGACTGGGAGAAAGATGGGATGGGGCAGATGGCAATAGTGGGAGGGGTGCATTTAAAATATGAGAAGGTGAATGGAGGAGAGAGCTTGGCTGCAACAGTTCTAAAAAAATACACCCACCAAAAAAACTAAAAATAAAATGCCAGTTAGAGAATTGAACCAAGATCTGCTTGCTACTGTAGCACATGCAGATGCTGATCCAAATCCCTATGCTACACTGCCAGCACACTTGGTACCCCACCAAAATGCCTCTTGTAATCCTCAGCACTGACACTACTGTTACCCCACTGGCAACTCACCGTAATAAGCTTTCTCGCTGACATTTACTAGCACTGTGAAGACACAGTTGCCAATATTCTCCTCATTCATTTTTACTTGCTCTTTTTGACTCACTGAAATTGATTCACTGAAATCATGGGATACTGTGAAGGAGAAGATAACAGCATTAAGAAAGTACAAGAAGCCCCAGAAGGATGAAGACTCTGGCAAAACAAAGGGAGGCAGCAAAGAGTGTGAGGGCAGCTAAAGCACTAATAGAGAAGCGGCTAGCTAAGGAGGTCAATAAAGGGGAGAACACCTTCTGGTATGTGGGGGGGAAGGAAGATGAGGGGAACGATAAGAGAATCAGAAAGGAAGGGGAGGACTGCACAGAGAAAGAGCAAAGTAAAGCAGAAATCCCCTTGGTCTTCTTGGTAGAGGTGGGGAATGGACCAGCATGCTGCAATAAGCAACAGGAAGAGGGGGAGTGGACACAAGTCCATTCTCAGTGGAGAGGGTCCAGAAGGTGGCCTAAAAGGAGAATAAGGCAATGGGACTGAATGGGATTCATCCAAGGGTTCTAAAGGAACTGAGCACGGTGCTCGCTGTCCATCTGACAGCAAGTTTTAGCACCTCAGTGGAGATGGAAGATGTTCCAGAGGACTGGAGGAGGGCTGATGGGGTCCTTCTGCACAAAAGCAGCAGTAGGGAGAATGCTAACAACTACCGGCCAGGTAGTCTCACATCAGTGGTGGGGAACTTAATAGAGACACTACTGAAGGAAATGCTTGTGGAGCATCTAGAAACAAAAGGGCTGCAGGATGACCGGCATCATGGTTTCACAAGGGGGTGACCATGTCAAACTAATCTTATAGATTTTTTTGACTGGGTTACCAGAGAGGTGGATCAAGGGAGAGCACTGAACATGTCTTATCTGGACTTAAGTGAGACTTTCAGCACTGTGCCACACAGGAAGCTACTTAAACTAAGCAGCCTGGTGGTGATGGAGAAAGAGACAAGCTGGGTATCAAACTGGTTAAGAGTTAGGAGGCAAAGGATTGTGGTAAATGGTAGCCACTATGTCACTAGAGATTGACTAGTGGGGTGCCACAGGGTTGGGTGCTGGGACCTGTCTTTTTCAGTGTCTTCATAAGTGACATTGCAGAGGAGCTTGCGGGTTAGTTGTGTTTCTTTGCAGATGGTACAAACATTTGCAACAAGATTGACACTCAGGAATAGGTGGAGAGAATGCAAAGGGATCTGAAGAAACTACAAGAATGGTCTAGGGGGTAGTAGCTAGTTTTCAATGCCAAGAGTTGCAAGGTTATTCACTCAGGGTTGCAGATGCCAAGGGCTTTTTACAACATGGGGGGATCTTACAGTCACAAAGCAAGAAAGAGACCTAGTGGTCATCATATTTGATGTCCCTTAAGATAGCTGGAAAGTGTGACAAAGCAGTAGGAAAGGCTAGCAGGGTGCTGGGGTGAACTGGGAGCAGGATTTGTAGCAGGAGGAGGAAGGTGGTGCTGCTATTGTATCACTCACTGGTGAGGCCCCCTCTGCAGTACTGTGTCCAATACTAAAGGCTGCAACTCTGCAAGGATATTTAGTGGATGGAGGTGAAACAGAGGAGGTTGCACAAGAAGCTATATGAGGAAAGGGTGCAGGAACTCAACATGTACTACCTGGAAGAGAGGAGCAGGAGAGGGGACATGACTGAAACTTTCAAGTAGCTCATAGGAATGAACAAGGTGTAAGTGGAGGGTCTATTTCAGAGAAAGGAAGGCACTAGAACAAGGGGGTATGCAATAAAGCTAAGAGGAGAAAAGTTTAGGAGAGTTTGCAGAACTATGAAACGTCACTGGTGTGTACCCTGATGTCACTGTAGTATGTGACCACAGCAATTATGTGGCTGCAGATGGCACTGATATAATGTCTTTAGCAACTGCTACTAGTATTAGTTTAGTATTTTAAACATAGTTTGGTACAAAACATGCAAATTAAGACTTGTCACCCTGCCAGGATTTGACAATATGAACTTCAAACATCAAACCACCGAAGTTGGTTGACTAACTCACACTAGTTTGAATGTTACAAAGCATTAGAAAATGGGATAAAATTAATTAATATAATGCATTGGACTGATGACGGCCCCAAAATAGCAGGAGACCAGTTTGGTTCTCTGAAAAGGTCAGGGACTCAGTGACAGCCAAAAAGAAGGCCTTTATAAGGTTCAAAGAAAAAGGAGGGGATGAGGAATGCATCAAGAATCAGGAAAAAACTAGAGAGGCCAAAAGAGCAGTCAAGATCACAAAGGCAGACACAGAACTGCATAATGCTGGGGAGGAGGAAAAACTGTTTTTTAGCTACGTAAGGGGAAAAAGGAAAGACGGGAGGGGGAAGGAGGCAGGGTAATAGAGGAAGATGTACAGAGAGCAGCTATGGTGAATGACTGCTTCTGCTTGATATTCATTACAGAGCACAGTGGGCCCTTTTCTAGATAGCAGCATAAAGGCAGCTAACAGAGGGGTCCCATAAATCAGATTACAAAAATACACTTGTGAAAGAATCAAAAAAGGATTAGCAGCCCTTGTAGTGCCCCAAAATTAGTTGGGCGCAATAACAAAATGGGGATCCTATCGCCAATGTGTGTTTTTTTATTTTTATTTTTATTTCCCATTCCTCTTTGTTCCACCCCCCCTGCCTGCAGACCCCTCCCAGTCCCTTTGTCCTTGTTCATGCCGTTTGGCATGAGGAGGGGGGGCAGTGGGCTGGAGTCCCTCCCTCCGGAGTAATGGAGCCCTAATCCCCTGGGCTGCCCACTAAGACCTCCACTGCCCTATAAAGGGCTGGGGAGTGGCTAAAGTGAGCAGTCATTTTTTGAATGCAGAGTTTAAAGGATGCAGGGAACATATACCTTGAAGTCGGTCTGTGGCTTCCCCTGCATCACTCCCCTCCACAATAGGACCAGAAGCAGCAGCAAGTCCTGAAGGTCTGTTGGAGCATGGCTCCCTGACATGGTCCTGGGCACAGGTTCTAATAGGCAGTGGCAGCAGGGGCATTTCTGTCATGCAGACCAAAAGGTGCAGCACCAAAACTGGTCTGGGTGGAAAATGCACCCTGGACCCTTTGGTTCAGCACCCAGCAGCCACAGGGCAAAGAAAAAAGCCGGGTTGAAGCTCGGCTCCCTGGCCACCTTTTCTACCCTCCCCAGCAACAGAGACAGCCCAGGCCATGGTGATGAGTGGGCCAAGTGCCCGATTTTTAATTACACTCATGCCACAGCCACTGGGGAGTGGTGAGGGGACAGGAAAATGAGTTAAAGGGCCAGAGCCCAAATTAAACATCAGGGGACATCATTAGCTCCCAATGGTGGGTTACCAGCCCCAAAGGAAAGGGGGGAGAGACAGTGCAGGAGTGGGCAGAGCACCCCCAAGAGTGTAAAGAAGGGCACTGTGAGGCATAAGGCCCAGGAGAGTTAGGGTCAGTGCCAGAGAGAGGAGAAGAAGGGAAGTAGTGGGCTAAGAGCCTTGTATTGTTAGTGTGGTGCCATTTTGTGCCAGGGGGTGGGGAACCAGAGATAGTGGCCCCTGACATTTGTTTATTAAGAAAAAGGGGCACAGGACTGAAAGTCTCTTTGTTTAAATTTGCACCATCGGTGCTGAAAAGGGCTGGACACAGCCCTACACAAGGCCTACTTACTATTAATAAGAGATGTGGGATCTGGAGACAAATTCCCCTTGCTGCAATCCTGGGAGGCAGGGGCTAGTGGTGAGGGTCTATGCCCTCATGCATATTAACAAGAGGGTAGGGTTGAGCAAGGCCCTCCACATGGCAGGCCCTCATTAATGTCCATGAAATGGGTGGGACCAAGCCCAAAAACTTCCATAGACCCAAGCACCTGGGTGGTTATAGATATTAGTGTGCTGGACTGGCTCTGCAAGGATAGCACAACACAAAAAAGCCTTAGAGGTACAACACCCACTGGGAAGGAAAGGAGGGGTAGTCCAATAGCCCTAGGTGGCCCAAGAGGTTCTGGGAAGGTTTCCTGAGCACCACCCAAACTGAACTGTGCTGTTGCCTGTCTGGCACCCCTAGAGGTGGCACCCATTTCGAAACTCAATTGTTGGCCAAAAACTGAACTGTTTTCTTCCAACAAAAACTGTGTTATCAGATTGCATCCTTGTGTACCTGACACCTAGTATTGCCTTTGTTGCCCAGACCAGCTTCTTCAGAGTCCAACACTGACCAGGGAGGTCCCCATCCCATCCTCAGTCTGCAGCAGATGGTCTTTAGTTATGTCAACTCACCTTGAAGTTCCACCACAGTATTCCCACATCAGTCCTGCAACAGTGAGTGTAGAGAGCTGCTAGTCAGGTATCTAACAGTGAGTCAACTAAGGGGCCACCCTGGCTCAAGCATTAGAGACTGCAGTTAACATCGTGCATGCCCTTTTCTTATTTTGCTATCCATCCATAACTGTGCTAGTACCCGTGACGATCCATAGAGGCCATCTAAACATCATACCACTGGCAGTCTTCTTGTTGAAAGGTGGTCTGGGTGCTGAGGACCTGCCAATGGTCATTGCTGTGGATCATCCAGAGAACCATTTGCAGACCAGAAGGTTTCAGCTTCTTGCCCGGAGCCACAGATGATTGCCAGGTTCCTCACTGCCCAGCTAGCAGTATTCCTTTTAGTGTTCTGTTCATCCAGGGAGTGCCACATATGGCCTGTTTGCAAAAGCACTTTGTGGGGTCAATGCCCACTTGCTGGTCAGCCGATTCATCGCAAAGCCCAAGCTTAGTTCTTCTGCCATTTGTCATCTAGGCCAAGTGCACACAGGACTTAGACTGAAAGGGGGTAAACCCCTGTTCTTGGTTCCTCCAGTTGTTGGTCCTGATCATATTGTTTTGTTGTTTGTTCTACTATCTTGTAGTGTGGTAGAAAACAATCATTTTGTTATTCTTCTTGTCCTCTGTAAATAAACCTTTTGCGTCTTGGTCCCTGAGTAAGCTTCCTGCCTGTCCTTCCAGATTTGTATGGCCTCTCCTTAAATTGTTAGGGAGCCTCGAGCCCTCACTCCACAGGGAACCTTCCAGCCCCCTGCACCCTTAATGTAAATAAGGCCCTGGGAGTGGATGGGATGCATCAAAGTGTACTAAGGGAATTGCCATCAGTGTTAGCCGAGCAATTGGTGGGACTATTCAATATCTCTTTTCACCACTGGATGGTTCCTAAGGTCTGGAGGATGGTGGATGTAGTTTCGCTACATAGTGGATGGGACAAGGAGCAGCCAGGAAACTACAGACCTATCAATTTTCCCTCCATAGCAGGGAAACTGATGGAGACACTAGTCAAAGAGGACCCAATGGAATACCTGAGGAACAATGTTCTTCCCAATAACAAACAGCTTGGTTTTGTGGCAGGGAGGTTTTATCAGAGCAACCAGATAGATAAATAGATAGATAGGTAGATAGATAGGCTTTATTTATATTTTGGCACCCAATCCTGGACGCTCTGGGTGACACGACAATATGGATACAGCAGGATTTACTAAATATTTCATCAACAAACAAAAGCATAAAATCAGATTTAAAAACTATCAACGAATGCTTTATTAAAAAGGTAAGTCTTCAGGCCCCCTTTAAATGCCTCCACCATTGGGGCCTTCCTCAAAGATTTTGGCAACGAATTTGAGAGGGCCTGGATGGCCACCTCAAAGGAGCTATCCCCCAAGGTTTTCAGCCTGGCCCTTGCAACCACCAGGAGGCCCTCGGTGGAGGAGCGGATGGAATGTATTGGGGTGGCTGGAGTAAGGAGGTCAGACAAGTAACCAGGGCCAGGCCATATAGGGCCTTATAGGTGAACAAGCCCACCTTGAAGATGATCCTCCACCTGACCGGCAGCCAGTGCAGATCACGCAGGACCAAGGTCACATGACAGAACCTCGGAAAGGCCCACAAGCAGCCTGGCCACTGTGTTCTACATCCAGCCTGTGGAGGACCCCTCCATTGGCCCTGAAGTATAGAACATTACAATAGTTTAGCCTGGAAGTTACAAAAGCATGCACTAGTGATGGCAAGTCTTCTGGCAGAATCAGGGGTTTAATTCGGGTAACATTCCTTAAGTGGTAGAATCCACTATGACAACAGATGACACCTGGGCTTCCATGGTTAATCTGTCATCAGGGATGATGTCCAAATTCCTCCCCCTGGGGTAAGCCATCAAAGGTGTTGACCCCAGGACCAGCCTGGTTACCAATCTGGAGGCATCCCCATCATGCCATCGACCAGGCTCAATCATTAGTACTTCTGGCTTGTCTGAGTTCAGGCTCAGCCAGCTCAAGGACATCCAGTCCTGAATCTCAGCCAGATATTTATTAAGTACTTCAACGGCATTTCCAGCACTGGGGCAATTGACATATACAGCTGGGTGTCATCTGCATAGCAGTGAAAACCCAGACTGTATTGTCTGATGAGCTCTCCCAGGGGCAGTATGTACATCATTAACAACATAGGCGAAAGGATCAAGCCTTGATGTACTCCACATGGCAGGGGCTTCGAGGAGGAGGAAAAATTCCCCATCACTTGTTGCCTCCTGTGGAGAGATAGGACTCAAACCATTTAATGACTGTTCCAGTGAGTCCAACATACACTCTGAGTCGATCCAACAGCACAATGTGGTCCACAGTGTCAAATGCTAATGAGAGATCTAGGAGAAAGAGAACTGACCATTCCACTCTCTCTCTTGCCCTGAGGAGGTAATTTTGCACCCAAATTGATGCTGCCTCTGTGCTGTGTCTAGCTCAGAAACTGGATTGGAAAGGCTCATAGAAGTCAAAGGCTGCAAAGTGTGCCTCGAACTGCAGAGCCACTACTTTCTCAACAACCTTCCCTAGAATTCGCTAGGATGTCAGGGTCGAGCAATGGTTTATTCAGAAGAAACTTCGCCAATGCCTCCTTCAAGGCACTGGGGAAGCAACCTTTGGACTATCCTGGTGAACACTGAACCAATGGTCTCGACCCCTCCCACTAGGAAATGAGTCAAGCCAGGGTCCAGTTCACAGCATGTGGGCTGCAGCTTTGAAATCACCCCAACAACCTCAGCCAACTCAACCAGCTGAAACTCCCCCCTAAGAAGTCAGAGTGCCTCAGCTCAGACAGGCTGACCACTGCGGGGCAAATTTTGTCCCATTTGGGAGACCTCGTCCGAATGAAGGACACCCTGCCTGAGAAGAACAGAACAAACTCCTTGCACAGTGCGGTTGAAAATTTTCTTTTCGGTTGTAGACAGATTGGGTGTAACAACCTATCCACAGTCCAAAATAGCTGAGCTGGTCTGTTCTTCCCAGCAGCAATCTCTCTGGCAAGAACTCTGCCTTCTTATGGTTGATTGCCCCTGATAATCATTATAATGATTTCTCAGGTCCAGTCTGTCCTCCATGGACTGGGTCCTCCACCAACAATGCTCCAACTTCCAGCCCTTTGTCTTCATCTCCTTGAGAGCCCCATCAAACCATGGGGGTCTCAAGTGAGAAGACATGGGTTGTATGCAGATTGGTGAGATAGCATTGATTGCCTTGGTAATGGCCCCATTATAGGCCATCACCACCTCACTCATGCTAACTGCACTTGCAGTACTCATGCCAGAAAAAGGCCATCTTAACAGGGGAGGGACTCTCGGGGGTGCCCCAAACCGGAACTCCACCGTGCAGTGATAGGACCAAATAACCTGATCAATCTTGATGTCAATGACATCAATGAGAATAGCAAGTCCAAGGTGTGGTCATGTTGGTGGGTCACAGAGATAATTATCTGTGTCAGGCCCAGAGGTGTCATGGTCTGGAGGAGGTAGTGACCAAAAAGCGAGGATTTGTTGTCGACCCAGGCACTGAAATCCCCCAGCCCTCACTCCCCAGTGAAGGTCAATGATGCTGCTGGGGGTTTGTCTCACGCTTAGTGTAAAACTGAGAAACAGTACACTCTACAGAGAAATCGACTAACTCTGTCAGTTTAGTATGCCAACAAATTTATCGTTTTTATACAAGGGGTTATAATCTAAATAGTATGCCCAAAGCAGTAGAAAGCACTGTCTGCACTCCTAGGGAAAGTTTACTATTACCTAGAATAAGTAATGTCCAGAATGGAGGGACTAAAATAAGCAATTTTGTTACTAATTTTAATGTACAGTCATATGCAGTGGAAAATATAATAAGGGACCATTGGCATATTCTGCAAAATGAAACCAGTATACAGGAATGGACCCAGGCCTTCCCAAAATGGTGTATAAGAGGGGGAAAAATATTTCTGATATTGTAACTCATAGTTTACAACCCTCTACTTCTATTTTGAATCCCACCACTGACCATGATTCTGCTCGTACAGTTACCACCCCCCCAATTTTACCCCTAGACCTCAGTCCTGGCTACCAATGCTTCCACCTGGATGTTTTAGATGGCATCACTGCAAATATTGTCCATATGTCAGTGTAACTAAGACATTTCAAAATGGGACAGAAGAAATAAAAATAGTTAGGTTTGCGAACTGTGATACAAAAATGTTATATATTGTGTAGGCTGCACGTGTGGAAGCATTTATGTAGGCAAAATGAAAAGAAAATTCAAGGAGCGTGTAGTTGAGCATATTAAGGCTATATGCATATGCTACAGCTGCCCATGTGGCTAACAGTACGGTGCTGTCAGATCACAAATGAAGCTTTATTGGAATTGAACATGTTACACTTGGTTCGAGGGGAGGAAATTTACCCAATATATTATCCCTTAGGGAGGGCTATTGGATCTTTAGATTAAAAGCAATGTATCAGGGATTAAATAATAAATTTGAAATAACTCCAGATCTGTAAGGGATATATTGCCTGTCTGCTTGACATTTACTCCCTAAGCTGATGCAACAATGAAATATGGTGCTGCTATAATGGGCATCTCTGTATTTAAATGGGCTGACTGACCTGTATAGTGACAATAAGAAATAAGCATTCATATATTACCTGGCTATTCTGACTATGTACAATATCGTAACAAGCATTATGTCTTCTGTATCAGCAAGACTGAAATGACATGGCAAATTAATAATGATATGGTTATGCAGAAGTGCTAGAAATATGTTGTTAATCATTAATTATTTAAGAATGCTGTTCTTTGAAGTGATAGTATGTGTGCATTTTTATAAGTTTACACCTGTTTTAATGGAGTGTTCATGATTGCTGTGATTAATTGTGTTTAATGACTGCTGATATTTAGCTGACAACTCTGTATTCACTATAGCTTCTTGTCAAAGCGCATATGTGCAAAACGTTGGAGTTAGGCGGGGTTATATGGCTGCTTTAACGGCTTTTTTTTTTGCACATTAAAGCTTTGCAAAATATTGCACAAATACCTTCTGAGTGCAGTTACCTTTGTTTTTTTTCTCAAAAGTTTAACAAGTAGTTGGTAGCACCACCTTGTGTTTGAAGTGACCCTTTTTGGTGTACAAATTTGTCACATAGACAAAAATAAGCACAGTAAATAGTGATGGTATTCTTTGGGTAGGTCAGCAAGGGCACACAGTAGGCTTACTATACTTTGACTGCAGCAAGGTATTTGAATTGGTGCTACATTAAAGGCTGCTGAAGAAGATGGGGAATCTCGGTACAGCTAGGGAAATAATAAAGTGGGTAGGGAGTTGGTTGGAAGGAAGGCAGTAGTGAGTTGTGGTGAATGGGGTGAGATCAAGGGAGGTCACCAGTGGAGAATGATCATACAAACATATAAAAATGCCAGCAGAATAATGCCTTTTAGTCTAACAAGTCTGCTCATATTGCAGTGCTCCTAATGCCAGTGAAGGAATCTGTCCCCCCTCCCTAACCAGTACCTCCTCCTTTCTGCCTAACCCCCTCATGAACAAACATACAGGTAGGCCTTCACTACCCAGTGCTGGTCAATGGTGCTGCTGAGGATCTGTTTCACCCTTAGTGTAAAACATGAAAAACAGTACACTCTACAGAGAAATAGACTGACTGTCAGCTTAGTCTGCAAACAAATTTTTTGTCAGGTAGACAAAAATAAGCACAGTAAAGTAAACACAAATGGAGTTAATGAACCGCCAGTTTGATTGCCCCAGTGCTTTGACCTAATGGTCTCTGTCAGGGGGTGGAGATTCAACAGTACTGACAGCCTATTTATCCACTATCAGCTTTATATGTCACAGCCAGCTGGACATGATGTTTATATAGCAATGAATGAGTCACGTACAGTGGTGAGCTAATGTTAAGTTGATAACTGTTACTTATGAGTCCTGCTCATAATTCAGGTTCTTGCATACATGTAACCGAGTAAAGAAAACACAGGACAAGTATATAATAACAAATAGTTTATTACCAAAGTACTCACGCCAAAGCATGTAACAAGGAGTTACAAAGAGGATGATTTCCACTAGTCAGCACCGGGTTACACATACTAAATAAATCTAAACATGAAACAAACAAACGTACAGAAAGAACACCAAAATCTCAGAAACTGGGGAGGGGCTGGCTGGCAGTTAAGTACATACACTGCTGATAAGAATGCAACACTTGGATAAAGCAGACAAATACAATTGGATATAATATACAGAGTGTAATATTTGAGTGGACACCAGGAAGCAAGAGTACTTGGTTGGCATGTATCTTAGAAATTCATAGTCATCAAGAATAAGTGTTATCTGTTCTTATTTCCAGACAATGAGGCTGAAAATATTTGCAATGTAATCACAAAAGCACACAATGTGTCACAATAGCAGAAAACTACAGAATATGAGTGATTATGAGTATAGCAGAATATATAGCAGAAACATATATAGGTAAATGCATTACAGACAAATATGAGCATAGCAAATATAATAAAGAACACTAATATAAGTAATAAAATAAGATAAAACATTATACGACTGTGATAAGGCACTAATAATTGTAGGTGTATAAGGTTAAGGTTACATATGGGTCAGTTGGTGGTATATAATCCAGGCATAGCAGTCCTATCCTTGTTGCCTGGCTCAAAAAGCAACACAACAAACAGAAGAAGGTTAGGTGTAGTAATGGTATGTCTTATTTTATTAACAAGCCCAAGGTACGGGACTTGTAAAGGAAATCTAGTTGCCATCTGTGTTATCACAGGGTTCGCCAAAGACAGCAAAGAGTTAATATTTTGAAGAGGGTCAAACAGGATTTAATTATAACAAACATTTAAAATGTAAATTCATCTATAGGATTTTCTAAAAAGAAACAAATATCATTGTTAATTAAATTATTCAAAGATTCAGTAGCTTTTGCAATATCATTAATAACGTAAATCAATTGAGTATCAGTACAATTGAGAAGGGATGGAAGCGACAGATTCAGAGATCCTATATGGACATTGAAGATAGGCAAATATTGATACAGAGCATCCACGTAGTCTGGGTCAGATGAAATGATGTCCATTTCCATAGAACAGACAGGTGTGATTACTGTGTGACCAATAATAGTTTGTAGATGGGGTGTGTGAGACAAAAATTCGATTGAAGAATGTCTCACAGTTTATCACCATGGTGGAATGTTTTCAGGTTGGATACAACACAAAATTCTCCATCGGATGAATAAGTCACAATAGCAGATGGTAAATCCATTTGCAAAAGCAAACAGGACAAACAAGGTCAATATTATTGTCCACAATCCATGTGCCCAAATTAGTTCCAGGGATAAAGCCACAGTTTCTTCCACTGTCAAAAGAAGAATCAACAGGTGTCAAAGCATCAGTATTAACTCCAAAGTTCCATAAAGAGATGTTCAAAGTTCCATTGTTCAGAAAACCCAAATTAGAGGTATACGACCAATCCAAGTTCATTGGTGAATAACCACAAACAGGACTGATGACATCAAATACATCACATCTGCAGAGAAGATGATACCCTTTCCAGATACAGCAATCAGTGTGGGGAGCAGCCCAAACACTGAGTATAGGGTGGAACATCAACAACGGAAGAGGATCCAAACATCCACAATAAATGTTACCATCAAGATGACCAATAGAATGGACAATTTCAAGATGGTCGAAAATCACTGATGAAGAATCAAATTGTGGTAAGGAGATGGTAAATGTCACATAAAGTGCATCCTGGATTGAGCATGATTGAGATGCAAAGTAAGGAGAAATGTTCTGGTGTGGGGTTATATATCCAGATGTCTTGCTGTTGATAACTGCACAGATAAAGTTTGTTTCAAACATATTGCTACACATGACTTAGAGGAACATTGAGTGCAATGCCATCATCCAAGATGTTTATCATGGATAAGACCCACAATATGTCCAGATTCCAGATCAAGTAACAATCCCTTAATCGTAGTTTCGATGTGGAACCATACGCAGTGCATAAAATTTCCTTTCCAATTGAATGATTTTCTGCTTCCTTACTGTGAGCAGAAATTAGTTGATTAATTTTTAATCTTATGTCCTCAAACCCTTCAAATATTTCTATCATACAGCATTATAAACTGTGAAATGTTCTTCCTGACTTAGATCATCTACACCATGTAACAATGGAGGAAAAATGTTATATTTAAATGCTTCATCAGTTTTTGACTTTTGGGATTTTAACTGGGAATATCAGTCCTATTCCATATAGACATACCAGAACCAAAGAGGCCTGTGACAGTGCCGGTAGCTGCACCAGCAGATGTCATATCAAACCAGTTATGGCATTTTGGTTTCCCTTTTTTCCTAAAAGATTTAGGGTGGGGTCTAAGGACTCCCCTAAGTTCAGTGCTAAGGATCCCAGTTAAGGGGTCACTAATGTGTGTTTGATATGCAGCAACAATATCAGTATGTAAAATGTGAAAAAAACTTGAAACATTTGTTTCAGAACATAACCCAAACAATTCCATGTCCCACAAGGAGAGGTTCTAAAGAACAGGAATGTGCATGAACTTCAAGTTATTAATCAAGGCACTCACTAAGGAACTGGGAGTTAAGCCACTGGGTGGACCCGGTGTTTGTTTGGGACATTCAGTTGCCTTGATAAACCAATCTTGATCTCTAAGAGATTAAATTTTAAGTATATCTTCTAGTTGAATACTAGAATGTGCTAGGAAATATAAGATACAGAATTTGTGATCATCATAACTTTTAAAAGTATTTCATGGGCTAGGATAAAACCAGGCTGTAATGTTATACAGACCAGAATGTAAGGGGTTTGCATGATGGATGAGAAGGGTACCATTAGGTGCCTGTTTGGTTTTGAGACATTCTTCAAGAGTGCTATTGAGCAGGCAGGCTTCTTGCACTTTTTTCATTGTGATCTGTATGCCATACAATATCAAGGCAGGTTTGATCTAAGGCAGTAATCATAACATTCAGTAGTGCTACCTCGCCCTCCTGAACAATGATCTTTGGACTTGTGACATCAATCTGGGTTCCATGAGGCATTGCCTCATTGGTTGCGATGTTGACATTGGACACCCCAGAATCAGCATCATGGGGAGATTTATGATAGACCACACAATGTGAGGTCATGAACAAGACTCCATAAAGAAGTAGGTGTTGAGTCACCATCTCAGTTAGGTACCTAGAAGAAAAGAGAAAAGAAAAACATGATTAGTTCAGTACTATTCCATCCTGTGGAGTGAGGAAAAGTAGTTTCATCTCCTTTATATAACTTCATCTGATTGGTGTGTAGCCATTTGTCAGTGAGTTTCTTATTATGTGGCAGTCTAACTTGGTAGACTGAAGGACTGAACTTATTTACAATAGGATAGAGACCGTCCCATTTATTTTTGAAAGCATGAGTAGGAGCAGCAGATATGAGAACCATCACTTGATCTCCGACCTGCCAGTCCACATCATGGACTGTCTTGTAAAATTGTATCTTTGACTGTTGGGCTTTGCCCAAGAGTTTCACAGCAAACAAGTGTATCATTTGGATGTCTTGTTTCAGTTTCTGGAAATATTTGTCTACTAATACTATATCATTAGTAGGAGCACACAAATCCAGAAGTAGATGTCCTGGTAATCTCATCGACTAGTGGACAGGCTTGACTCTCTGAAACACCAAAAGTATATATCTCCCTCCAGTTCACGGAAAGGCCATAACTTCCTTGTACCTGAGGTGGTGCCTTAGTCAAACCTCCCTGTATACGTTCACCCCCTAATGCCTTATTTATTCCTTGTACTATACCACTGTGTTCCTTGTATCATTTGTATTGCACATATTGTACATTGTCTGGATTGTACTGTTATAATTTGTATACCTATATATCAGGTCCATCTTGCAAATGAGCTTGCTCAACGGTGATCGCCTGAATAAATAAAGATTTTGATTGATTGATTGACCTTCCAGTTGTGACCTCAAATGGGGTACATTTTGTACTCATTGAGGGTGTAGCCCTTATTGCCATAAGGAGCAAAGGCAATAAGGAATCCCAGTTCTTGGGGTTTTCCTTAGAAAATTTGGATAGCATAAGCTTGGCCTGCCTATTTGCCCTTTCCGCCTGCCCTGATGATTCTGGGTGATAAGGGATGTGAAACTTCTGGCTGACTCCTAGGAATTTCAGAGTTTCCTGCATCAGTTTACCTGTGAAACACGAACCTTGATCAGAGTCTGCTTTCAAAGGGAGACCCCATCTGGTGAAAAGTTTCTCTACCAGAACCCTGACAGTTATTTTTGCAGTGTTGTTTTTCATTGGGAATGCCTCTACCCATTTAGAGAAAGTATCAGTGACCACCAGTGCAAACTTGTTGTTGTTTTTGGTTATAGGGAGTGGCCCAATGTAATCAATTTGGATGGAATTCCAAGAGCTCGAGTGCCTTTGGGGTAACAATTGGGCACTTTTCTTAGCCAAAGTTGGGTTATTCTGTGTGCGGATCAAACAATGATTGATGTAGTGTTTCCCATCATGTTTCATGTGTGGCCGCCATCCAAAAGTAGTTAGTCTATCCAGGGTTTTTTTCCACTACTTGGTGCCCTCCAGTAGGAGTGTCATGCACTTGATGGATAAAATCCATCTTCAGTTGTCCTGGAATTACCCACTGTTTCTCAGAATTGTTGGGGTTATGATGCCATATGAGTAGGTTATCACTGGGGAGGTGAAGGTGATCCCTCACCTGCTTGTAGGGACCGTGTGATTCTTCCTCAGTTCCTTTGTCAAGAAATTTGAATACTGCCCTCAGATAAGGGTCCTGTTTTTGTACAAATGCTAGATCTAGCAGCATAAAAGGTGCTGTTTCTGTTTTACAGCAGCATCGCATACAGTACCTGTAGAAGAAGGGGTTTTCAGTTCCCATTTGTCCCCTCCTTGAGTGCCAGCTTTTGCAAGAGACTCAGCATGGTCACTGAAAGAATGGTAGGGCTCATTTTTAGAATAGGCACAAACTTTATGGTTGTACAGTTTATGCTTAAACTGTTGTGCTAGTGTTTCAATGTACATTAACAAGTCACTGAATTTTACGGGTGTACCATCAGAGGATGCAAGTTTGTTTTCTCCCAAAATTGTAAGAATTCAGACAGGGAGGAATAGACCCAGTTAGAGTCTATAAAGTTGATTGTGTCTGTAGTGCCTTGTTTTAGCAATTCCAGAGCACAGGCCACAGCTTCCAATTTGGCATACTGTGAGGAAATGACAGTACAGTTCCAGGCAATGCGGACTGTGTTATTGTCAGGCTGCATAATAAATACCCCAAATCACGCTACCTGATCTTCATTATTGTATGAAGCTGAGCCATCAGGGAAAACATGACACAGGTTGATGTCATTTAGTACTTCTGATGTTGGAGGAAGAAAGGGTCCTGGGTCAGGCAGGTCAGGCGGTTGGAGGGAACACTCATGTGCATCACCCGTATGTAACAGGCCATGGGCCAACAGGAATGGTAATTTTGTAGAGTGTACAGTAATGTTGCAATCCTGTAAAAGAAGAGACCAGTGTGTAAGTCTGATGTTAGAGACATAGTCATCTTTGACTCTATCTGACAACAGAAAATTAGTGAGCATATGATTGGTATGCAGAACAATGGGGCGTAACCAAAGATATATGAAAAGTGTTTCACATCCCAGAAAGTAGCAAAGAGATTCTTTTCACAGAGGTTATACTTTCTCTCCACTGCAGAAAGCATTTGTGATGCATAGGCAATAGGCCTAATGTGTCCATTGAATTTCTGTGCTAGAACTGCTGAAATGGCTACATTTGTAGCTCCTATTTTCAAATGGTAGAGCAAAGATGGATTTGGATGAACCAAAGCAGGAGCTGAGGCCAGCGACTGTTTTAGGCTGGTTACAGTTGCTGTCTGTGTTGGGCCCCATGTCCAGGGGGATGTTCTTTTTCAGTAACTTGTACAGAGGCACAACCTTCTGTGCGAAATCACAAAGAAAATCCCTAGAGTAGTTTACCATGCCTAGGAAACATCTGAGTGTTGCCACACTAGTTGGTAAGGGCAAGTCTTGAAGTCCTTCAATCTTATTCAAGTCTGGGCTTCTGACTTTTTCTGTCATGCAGAGGCACATAAAGGTGACTTCTTTCTGGCAAAAGTATGCTTTAGAAGGGTTGCATTTAAGGCCTGCCCTCTGTAAGAGGGTCAGTAGCTCATCAAGTAGAACCAAATGTTCTGTTTTGGTAGCTGTGGACAAGATCAAATCATCCACATACTGCAGAAGGCATTAAAGATCATGTGCAATGGTTTTTACATATTTTTCATAAATGCTTGAAAAGCTGGCATTCAAGTCCCTAAGTCATGATTAGTGTTTCCTGAAAATTTCATGATGTTTGATTTTGTGGTTTTCTTTAAATCAGCATTTGTTAATTTGCACTACAGTGGCTGAAAACAGTGGAGCTATTTATGTCCTCTCAGTCAAACTTAAAGTGCAATGACAGCATTTTGGAGTAGCTTACTGTTTCAGATTCCCAATCAAGCAGTACTTTGTAGAGTTAACGGTTTGCTGAGCTCTTCAGGTTTCTTACAAACCCAGTCTCTGGTTTGTGTTTAGATAGATCAACTTAAAACCTATTATTATCTTCTGGTTAAAAGCTGTTCATTTCAGTTTTAATGCGGAAATGAAGTAGTGGAAATCTTCCTCTGTGAGAAATCATCTTGTCTGTATCACAGCTTTCAGTTCTTTCTAATCAAAAATCTGATTTTGTTTTCTAACTATATAGCACAGGGCTGTTTAATGAATACGAAATAAATCTAAATTTTGTTCATTCGCAGAAACAGTTTGTCTTTGATGTAGCCTTCTTAAATACAATATGTTCATGTAAGAAAATTTTCTCATGTCAGATTGACAAACAATACATGTGCTTTAAATACTGTAGCAGTATGAGACAGGCACCTGTCTGACTCACAAATTTCAGTTCTTTGGTGGTTTCTGTGTGAAAATATATAATGTATGTGTACAACTAGAAATACTATGTGGCATCCCGATGCACCGTGTCTCTGCTCCACAGTTGAGGCAGCTGCGGTCTACTGCCACATCTCCCTGCCCCACAAGCCCCCTGTCTTCTGCTCTGCATGCAAGACTGCTGCATCCTGCTGCCCACTGTCTTCTCCCACACTGTCAGGGATTGTGCACCCTGCTACCTCCATCCCTTGACTAAAGAATCAGGGCTGCTGCACCCTGCCACCACCTGCACAAACAGTTGGGGCTGATGCACCCTGCTGCCCTCTCTCCCTCAACCTCACAGTTAGGGAAGCTAAACCTGTTGACCCCTGTTCCTGTCTCCACAGTCTGGGCTGCTGTGCCATATTAAGCCTTAGTGTTCCAGGTCCCCTTCCTCCACAGCTCAGACTGCTGCACCATGCTGCCCTAGCCACCAGAGGTGGGGCTTTTACTACACCCTGCTACCCACTTCCATTGCCCCAAATGGGCAGGACTGCTGCATCATCTGTACCGCATCTCATAGTCAGGGCTGCTGTACCCTGATGCCCCCTACATTCTGCACCGCAGTCAAGACTTCTGCATCATGCTGTCCTCTATCTCTTGTCACCAGAGACAGGGCTGCTGCACCTTTCTCCTTTCTACTTAGTTGGGTTTGCCATGACCTGCTGTGCTCTAGTTCCCCATGCCACTGCAGTTTGGGCTGCTGCGCCATGCTGCCACTTGCCACAGGATGCAGGGCATTTGTTGCACCCTGTTGCATGCCTCCACAGTTGAGGCACTTGCACCCTGCTGTTCCCCTGCTAACAGAGTCAGATCCATCGCTACACCCTGCTGCCCACATCTCTTGTCCCAGACAGACATGGCTGCTGCACCCTGTCCCACAGTTTGGCCCGCTGTATCCTGATGCCACCCCTATTTCCTGCCTGAACATTCAGAGCTGTTACACCCTGATGCCCTCTGTCCCCACCCTCACAGTCAGGGCCATGGCACCCTGTTGCCCCTGTCCCTGTCTCCAGTCAGGGCTGCTGTGCTATACCCTAGAGTCTCATGCTGCCTGCATCCAGATTTGGGGCTGCTGAGCCCTGCTACACATTTCCATTGCCCCAAGAGGGCTGGACTGCTGCACAGTGTACTCCCTCTACCACTGTCAGGGCTGCTGTAACCTGATGCCCACCTGTGTCCTGCCCCACAGTCAAGGCTTCTGCACCATGCTTTTCTTTTGTCCCCTGCCACCATTGTATCCTGCAACACCACACAGCTCCTTGCCTCCACAGGCAGGGGACAGGGTGCAGCAAATGCCCTTACCCTTGTGCTGCACTCTTGCCAAATAGTTGGGGTTGCTGCACCCTGCTACTCTCTATTCCTCTCTTTTTCACCCTTACAGTCAGGAACACTGCTGCACATGTTGCCCCTGTTCCGGTCTCAGCAGGGTGTGGCAAAGGCTGTAACTCTGGTGGCAGGGGGACAGCAGGGCACAGCTGCCTCAACTGTGGAAGCATGCAACAGGGTGCAGCAAATGCCCTGAATCTTGTGGCAAGTGGCAGCATGGAGCAGCAGCCCTAACTGCAGAGGCATGGGGATCTAGGGCACAGAAGGCCACAGCAACCACAACTGTGTAGAAAGGAGCAGGGTGCAGCAGCCCTCTCTGTGGTGATAGGTGATAGAAAACAGCATGGTGCAGAAGCCTCAACTGTGGGGCAGGACACATGGGGCATCAGTGTATAGCAGCCCTGACTGTGAGATGGGGTATATGTGGTGCAGCAGCCCTGTCCATTTGGAGCAATGGAAGTGGGTAGCATGGTGCAGCAAAAAACCCACCTCTGGTGGCTAGGGAAGCATGGTGCAGCAGTCCCAGCTTTGGAGACAGGGAGAATGGCACTCTAGGGTCTAGAACAGCACAGCAACCTTGACTGTGGAGACAGGAACAGGGGGCAACAGGTGCAGCATCCCTAACTGTGAGGGTGGGGAGAATAAGGCAGCAGGATGCAGCAACCACGATTGTTTGGGCAGGGAGCAACAGGTTGCAGTAGTCCTGATTCTTTAGGCAGGGGATGGAGGCAGCAGGGTGCACAATCCATGACTGTGTGGGAGATGACAGTGGGCAGCAGGGTGTAGCAGCCTTGAATGTGGAGCAGAAGGCAGGGGAGCTTGTGGGGCAAGGGACTGGTGGCAGTAGACTGAAGCTGCCTCAACTGTGGAGGAGAGATACAGTGCATCAGGATGCCACATAGTGGTTCTAGTTGTGCACGTACATGATTTATTTTCACACAGAAACTACCAAAGAGCTGAAATGTGTGAGTTCGGACAGTACATGTGCTTGAAATACTGTAGCAGAGTGTGACAAGCACCTGTTTGTCAATCTGACATGGAAAAACAAATGTTCTTTCACGATTGTATTTATGAAGGCTACAACAAAGACAAACTGTTTCTGTGAATGAACACAATTTAGATTTATTTTATATTCATTAAACAGACCTGTGTTATATAGTTAGAAAAAAATTGAGGTTTGAGTAGAAAGAACAGAGCATATAGATAAGCTGATTTCTCACAGAAAAATATTTCCATTACTTCAAATCAGCATTGGAACTGAAATGATCAGCTTTATGGAGAAAGAGAATGATAAACTTTAAGCTGATCTATCTAAACACAAACCAGAGACTGGGTTTGTATGGAACCTGGAGAGTTCAGCAAACCATAAACTTAAAGAGTGCTGCTCTGATTGGGAATCTAAAACAGCAAGCTACTCCAAAATTATGTCATTGCAATCTAAGTTTGACTGAGAATACAGAAATAACTTCACTGTTTTCAGCCACTATACAGCAAGTTAACAAATGTTAATTTAAAGAAAACCACAAAACCAAACAGCATGACATTTTTAGAAAACACTAATCATGACACAAGGACTTGAACTTCAGCTTTTAAAGCTTTTATTAAAAATATGCAAAAACCATTGCACATGATCTTTAAGGGCTGAAAACCCCCTGTAATGCACCTTTCATGTGTAAATGAAAGAGGGAAGGGGCTGTTAAGAACCCCCTGAGGGAGGAATGTCCATGGGTACTGACACCCTTCAAAAGTGAAGGCAAATTTATATTGGCTTTTCTTAGCCAATGGTAAAGACCAAAATCCATTGGAAATATCCAACGTAGTGAACCATTTGCAGTCAGGTGTTAACATCCATAACACATCCAGTGTTGATGCCACTGTTGAGGCACAGCTTGAGGCTACTTGATTAAGTTTTTGATAATCAATTGTGAGTCTTCAGGCCCCAGTTGGTTTCTTCACATGCCAAATGGGGGAGTTTGTGGTTTAAACACATGGTCTAACCACTCCATGTTGGAGTAGAGACTGGATTTTCTCTCTCAATGATGGCAGGGCTTCTGCAGGAAAAGGGTATTGCTTTTGTCTAACAGGGTCTGGTCCTGTTACTTCAGTGGATGTTTTCATCCTGCCACAATCATGTTTGTTTGTTGCAAACACATCTTGGTGTTTTGCAAGTGACATTGCAGAGGGACTGGAAGGAAAAGTATGCCTTTTTGCAGATGACACAAAGATCTGCAACAGGGTTGATAAACAAGGGGGCGTGGAAAGGATGAGAAGGGACTTGGCAAGGTTGGAGGAATGGTCAGAAGTATGGCAGCTTGCATTCAATGCAAAGAAGTACAAAATAATGCATCTGGGAAACAAAAACTCAGGGGAAGATTATACAATGGGGGTAGTAACAACAACAAAAATGGAAAGAGACCTGGGGGTAATCATATCAGACGACCTTAAGGTTGGCAAGCAATATGAGAAGGCAGTAGGGAGGGCTGGGATGATACTGGGATGTATAGGGAGAGGCATCACCAGCAGAAAACAAGAAGTTGATATCCCCCGTACAGACAGTTGATGAAACCCCATCTGGAGTACTGCATCCATTTCTGGAGACCCCATCTCTGCAAGGATATAGACAGGATGGAGGTGGTTCAGAGGAGGGCAACTAAAATGGTGCAGGGTCTGCCAGAGAAGCCATATGAGGAGAGACTAAATGAGCTTAATATGTATACCCTTGAGGAAAGGAGGGAGGGGAGGAATGATATAAACATTTAAGTACCTCAGTGGAATCAACAAAGTCCAAGAAAGTAGCATCTTTCAGAAAAAGAGATGTGTAAGAACAAGGGGACACAATTTAAAGATGGGGGGATGGCTCAAGGGCAATGTAAGGAAGTATTTTTTCATGGGAAGGGTGGTGGACGCATGGAACAGCCTTCCTGAGGAGGTTGTTTGTCTAAAACTGTGGGAGAATTCAAGAATGCATGGGACAGACATAAGGCAATTTTTGTGGGGAGTCGGAAGAAATAGGCTGTTAAATAGAATCTGCAGCTTATCCTCTAGGTAGGGAAATGGGCAGACTAGGTAGGCCAAGCGGTCTTTATCTGCCATCAAAGTCTATGTTTCTATGTTTCTATGCTTCAGCTAACAATATGAGTCATGATCCTTGTGGATATTTATGATGTCATACTCAGTGTCATTGTGTGTAATGGCAGCCAGGACATGTGAATCACATATCATGATAGTATGGTACTGGCCTGGAATCTGAATCATTAGCCTGTTGGCTAAATTCACAACACAGCCATGTTATGCAAGGAAATCAGTCCCTAAAATACTGGGATGATGACATGATACCATGAGATCAAAAGTGAATTGGGTGTTTAGGATACCTACAACCAATGGAATGGAGATGGACCCGTATGTCTGCAATATAGTACCATCAACACCTAGAGCACTGGTCAACCGTCCTGTGGACCAGAGTGAGGAAGCTGGCTCCTTATCATGTAGTACTGACATAGCTGCTCCTGTATCAAGCAGCATTACCTGTTGGCAGCCCCCTTCCATGGCCTCTACACAAGGCCTTCAACTTGTATCCACAACCAAAGGGGAAACAATATGGACTGGGTCATCTAATTGTCATTGTGATGTATTAGGCCTCCCCCTGTGAGCTGTGAAACCATTCTTGCACTTTCTGACTAGTTCTAGCTTTATTCACATTATAAGCTGGAAGTAATTGACTTTGGCTAGTAGTAGCCACTGCTGTCACAGGTGATGCTGCAGAGGCAGGTGTCAGTGGAGAGGGCTGCATGGTAGGTGGAGCTGGTGCTAGTAATGTGGGTGGTGGTAGTGTTGGAGCAGTAAAAAGAGGCTACAAGACCTGGACAGTTTCAGGCCATTTATCCCACCCTCCCCCATCATGGGCTGGAATGCTGGAACAATCACAGCCACAATGTGGTCACTACCAGGAGCTCTAGCAGATCTGATGTGCTCTAACATATCCCTTAACCTTTTATTTTCCTCAGCAATCTGTTTGTATGGTGGCCCAGTCTGGTAATTTCTGCTGCCTTTAGTAGTCCTAGATTGATTAGCAAAACTATGCTTCTTACCCTGATAGCTGTTCTTTTTATACTTTTTTACCATGCCCATTTTTGTTGCTCCCCCTTTGTCAGGGTAGTGGTGGCAGCTGAGCTGGATGGTTCCCTCCTCCCTTCCATGGCATAAGTGGTGATGCCTCTGGTAGGCTGCTGAATTGCAGCAACCTTGTTTCTGTCTTTAGAATTGAGAGACTGGATGTGAATCTGATACAGTCTCTGTTACCATTTGAATTTTATCAGAATTGTTTTGCTCTGGGAACACTGCACACTAAACCCTCTCCACGTAGGGCTGGTGTCATGTTTCTGATATACAAATCCTTGTATTCAGTGGGGTTTGTGTTATGCTTCTCCTTTGCAAGGAGCTTGCCTGAGTGATAAGCCATCCACAAGCAGGAATGGCATGAGGCAGGGGATTATCTAGCCTGTTGTCTCACATTCAAGGCTAAACGCACACCCACAACTCCTGGGTTGGCAGCAGATAACAAATTAGTACAGATATCATCAAAATCCATGTTATCACTATTCCGTACAGCTGGCTTGAGTTTGGACCAGAGACCAGGGTTGATTGTCAGCTTCAAGACCTTCATCTTACAGTCCTCTGGAAAATTATGCATTTCACAGTGTGAGCTTACATTTGCCAGATGACAGCTGAAAAATTATAATTAGGCTGCATATGCCCAATGCTGTCAGCAATCTGCTGTGCTGAATGGGCAACCTGCATGAAGTTGCCTGTAGGTGGTTTCTAGTCCGTTTCTAGAGCTACAGCTCTGGAGGTATTATGTGCAATTTCTGCAGCAGTCTGTGCTACAGACTTTAGTACACATTCATGTGAGCTAGCTTCCTTTATTGTTTTGTTAACCTCTTCATGGAATCTGTCTCACTGCTTTTCAGTGACACCCATTTTCAGTATAGCCTCATCAATCATAGTATTAATTTCTACTCTGTCTTTTGAATTCAAAACAGCAATTGCAGGAGGGTAGGATAGCTTTAATTTATCCTCGCTTTGCTGCCATTGGCCATTTTATTGTAGGGCATAGGCTGTATGGGTGCAGTCATCTTGGAAGAGGGTATGGGTGTGGCTACTTGGAGGAGTAGGAGGAGGAGGGCCTCCTGAGGGTAGCCATCTTGTTGTAGGTCAGTGCCATTTTGTGAGTGGCACTACTGCACAAGATGTTAACATCCACCCCCATTTTGCAAATGAGAACATCCACCATTTTGTGACAAAACAGGTGTAGGGACAGCTGTGGGGATAGCCTGCTCTAATTGGTCTGCAGAACCCTGTCCATTAAAGTTCTTTTGCCCAGAAGAATAAACATCAAAGGGAGCATAACTAAAGCCCTTCGTAGCTTTAATGTGACCTTGTAAAAGGAACAACTGTTGACGTAACTTTGTCACTTTAGCAAAACTTATTTTTTACTCACAGGGATTGCTACTGTTTGTTGCTAACATTTCATTGCTTTATTTTTTCTCTGATTCAAATTGTTGTTGCTAGTATACCTTCTTCTGCATTATTACAAGGTGTGCCTACAGGTGTGTGCTAACAGATTACTCCTGTAATCTTCTGATTCAAATTGTCTTTTGCAAGGTATATCTTCTGTTACTGATTTAATTTTCTCTGGAGCAAAGTGTTTCTTACAGTGTATATGTTCTCTGAAATTATTACAGGTGGTGCTTTACAGGTTTTACAGTTTTATCTAACATTAGGATAAGCTTTCAGGGTTACTGCATTTGTTGTTGACTGATTGTTTCTGCTCTTACCTCCTTGTTCTTTCGTCCGTGGTTCTTCTTTTTAGGCAGGGGAAGGGTCCAACCACCCCACGCTACACTCCTTTTATAGGGTACCACAGTTGTGACATTTCCTGTGGCAGAGCAGGAGTGGGCGGATCAGTGGGGCCTCCACAAGGTGATCTCATTTACAGGGGCACTAGTAATTTAACTTGTTATAACAAGTTAAACAAAGCACAATTAAACCATTACTTGCATTTTTTTTTCCTTTTTTTCCTTCTAATTACTCTGACTAGGTTACAAACCCAGCAACTTATTTGGAATGGATTTCATTAACTGCAGGTACTGTGGAACAATTTTCAGAAGGACAGTCTTACAGGATTTAGGACACTGTCCTACATGCTGGGCCTTTGGAGATCTTAGGGCTCAGCTCTGGGCAGCATGGGCAGAGATTGCACGCCTCAAATTTCATATTGAAGAGGAAATACATTATAAGAACCACCCGCCATTTCCCCAGCATCCAACAGAAAAACCTCGACCGCAAAGGGTAGTTGGTCCAGGAGGTTGGCAGGTGGTTAGGAGGAGCAAATCAGGTGCCCCATCACTCTCTGCTCTCCAACACATTACCTCCAAAAACCATATAAACACTACAAACAGGTATCTGCCTCTATCTCTGAAATCAAATAAAGAGGCAGAAGACACTGCAGAGCAGGACACGCGGCACAGGAGCTAGTACAACAAAACTCACCCAAATCAGGAACCAAAACAAAACAAGCACAAAGGAAATCCAAAAAACTTCTGATCATAGGAGACTCCATGATTCGGGGAGTTGATCCCCATCTCCAGCCAGGGGTGATGGTCAGATGTCTCCCAGGTACATCAGCATGGAGAGACACTGACCGCATTGCTAAAATTGTTCACAAAGCAGGAGAAAACATTGATGTCCTAGTACACATAGGGACTAATGATCTTGCCAGCTGGTCAGTTGTGGAGACCAAGGAACACCTGACTAGGCTGGGTGACAAACTATCATCTATTTCATCCGGCATCTCCTTTTCTGGGATCCTGCCAGTCTGGGAGAGGAGAGCAGATGGACGGAAGGTCAGAGAAGGGGAAATAGGGGAGCTAAACATGTGGCTCAAGGGCTGGTGCCAGGAAAAAGGACACAGATTTGAAGGGAACTGGCAACAGTTCTGGGAGCGAAAGTTCTTTAAATTTGATGGACTGCATCTGACTAAAGAGGGAGTCAGTGCATTGGGGCAGAAGTTTGATGTCTTTGCAGAATATTTAAACTAGCAAATGGGGAGAGGGGTGCAGCACCCCATACGTCGAATGGGAAGAACACCCTCCCCTCAGCTAGTGGTCAAACAGGAATTCAGCATGTTTGCCGTTCATTTGCATCACCAGGTAAGAAAAAAGGTTTGTCTCCCCATACGATGCACAGGGTAATGCCAAACTTCACCCAACAACTAACACACCAAAATCTGGGCCAATGGAAAATCATGTACACAATGCTCACAGCCTGGGAAATAAGATCCCAGACCTGCAGGCAATAATGTCAGAGGCTAAACTGGACATAGTAGCAATTAGTGAGACGTGGTTTACCAGTAACCACACTTGGGAGACTTCAGTACCTGGCTATGTATTGTCTCAGAAGAGACCGAGGTGCAAAAAGGGGAGGGAGGATCCTGTATGTTAATGAAAATATCAAAGCTACAGAAATTCAGAATACACATAAGGAGCCAGAAGAACTGTGGGTCACCCTGGAAACAGGAAATGGGACAGCCATAAGAACTGAGGTTGTCTACAGGCCCCCAGAACAGAGGGAGGACATAGACACATTACTGTTAGAAGATATACAAAACATGACAGCTAAAGGGGAGGTTCTGATAATGGGAGACTTCAACCTGCCGGATACAGATTGGTCAATACCTGCAGGAACATCTGCCAGAACTAGACTCATAGTGGATTCCCTGCAGGGGGAAGGCCTCAAACAACTGGTACAGCAACCCACAAGAGACAGGGCTATCCTAGATCTAGTACTGACTAACAAAGAAGGGATCACAGATCTCCAGGTAGAAGGTCACCTGGGGCCAGTGACCATCACATGGTATGGTTCAATTTGGCTACTACATCTAAATCATCCCATTCCAAGGCAAAAATATGGGACTTCAGAGGAGCTGACTTTGATAAGATGGCCAACAGAGTTAAGCTAGCCCTGGCAAAAAGAAACACAGGTGAGGGGTACAGGCAAAGTGGGCAAGCATTAAGGATGCAATACTTGAAGCAACATCCCATTGTGTCAGACAGAAAAGGAAGTGCAAAAGAAGAAGGAAACCACTTTGGTTCTCAAATACAGTAGCAGAAAAGGTCAGAGCCAAAAGGCTGGCCTTCAGGAAATATAAGGGAACACAGCGGGATGAAGATAGGGAGGCATACCAAACTGCCCTAAGGGAAGCAGGTAAGGCAGTAAGGCAGGCAAAGTCCCAAACTGAGGAAACACTAGCACGAACAGTAAAAGAAGGTGACAAGACTTTCTATAGATACATTAGTGAAAGGAGAAAGTCCAGAGGGGATTGCTAAGCTTAATGGAGAAAAGGGAGCATGTGAGGAGGAGGACCCTGTAAAGGCATCTATTCTAAATAGATACTTTAGCAGCATTTACTGAAGAGAAGGTAGGGCAGGGCCACAGCTCAACATCATGGACACAGGGGAGGGAGGTGAGCACTACTCCCTTCACAAAAGAAAGGGTCCTACAAGAGCTTGTTAAGCTCAGGGTGGATAAGGCAATGGGACCTGATGGCATACATCCCAGGGTACTTAAGGAGCTAAAGGAGGAACTAGCAGAGCCATTAGCAGAATTGTTTAGTGAGTCTCTGAGCACAGGAGAGGTCCCAGAAGACTGGAGAAGGGTTCATGTGATCCCACCCACAAGAGTGGTAGCAGGGAGGAGGCGGGGAACTACAGACCGGTCAGTCTTACCTCAGTAGTGGGCAAGATTATGGAGGCATTCCTTAAGGAAAGGATAGTGCAACACCTGGAATCCATAGGGCACAGATCCAAGACAGCATGGGTTTACAAAGGGAAGGTCCTGTCAAACTAATCTCATAGATTTCTTTGACTGTGTAACCAGAGTGGTGGACCAAGGGGAGCAGTTGATGTCACCCTACCTTGACTTCAGCAAAGCTTTTGACACTGTTCCACATAGAAGATTGATAAATAAGCTGGGTAGGCTGGGGTGGGTCAGAAGTTGGTCAACTGGGTGGCAAACTGGTTGACGGACAGAAAACAGAGAGTGGTGGTAAATGGTATACAGTCAGAAGAGATGCAAGTCACAAGTGGGTACCTCAGGGATCAGTCCTGGGGCCAGTCCTCTTCAACATCTTCATTAGTGACCTTGCAGATGGACTAGAGGGTAAGGCTTGTCTGTTTGCAGATGAAACCAAGATCTGCAACAGAGTAGATGATCCAGATGGGTGGGCAGAATGAGAAGAGATCTGGATAAACTAGCAGAATGGTCAGAAGAGTGGCAACTGGGATTTAATGCAAAGAAGTGCAAAATCGTGCACATAGGGAAGAGAAACCCTGAAGCCACCTATAGGCTGGGAGGGGAGTTGCTAGCAGTCACAAAGGAAGAAAGAGACTTGGGCATCATCATCACTGATGACCTAAAATCATCCAAGCAGACCTCTAAAGCAGTAGGTAAGGCTAGGGGGTGTTAGTGGTATTAGTAGGGGTATCACAAGTCATAAGAGGGAGGTAATAATCCCTCTGTACAAGACACTGGTTAGGCCCCCATCTGGAGTACTGCGGCAGTATTGGAGGCCACACCTTCACAAGGACATTAACCAAATTGAGGCAGTCCAGAGAAGGGCAACCAAAATGGTGCAGGGACTGCATCAGAAGACATATGAGGATAGATTAACGGAGCTCATATGTATACCCTTGAGCAAAGGAGGGAGAGAGGTGATATGATCGAGACATTCAAACACCTTAAGGGTATAAACAAGGTGAAAGAGTCTAACCTGCTTAAATATAAGAAAAATAGCAGGACAAGAGGACACAGCATGAGATTAGATGGAGGCCGATTAAGGGGGAATGTGAGGAAATTCTTTTTCACAGAAAGGGTGGTGGATGCATGGAATGGCTTACCACAAGAAGTGGTGGCTGTGAATACAGTGCAGGGCTTCAAAGAGGCATGGGATAGGCATAAGGGAGCAATACAAATGACTATGAATAGATAGGCCACTGACAGAGCAAAGGCCGATGGCACATTTACAAGGTAGAAAAAGAAATGGGCAGACTGGATGGGCCTTGCGGTCCTTATCTGCCGTCAACTTCTATGTTTCTATGTTTCTATGTTTCTAAAACATTTGTCATGATTAACCTTTGCATTTGTAGCAAACAAACCTCTAGACACATCTTTCTGTAACACCCTGTAGGCTGCAGACACTTCAACATGATCTAGCCTTAACTATTCTAAATCATGACTCCCCTGTTTGCAAACAGCTTACAATTCATCATTCTCCTGAATCAAAACATCATTACTATTAGACAGTAGATCATTCATTTGTTAAACTTATTGTCTATCAAGCTGCAGTGTATCATAAAGTTCACTCAGCTCAAGCACTTTCATGTTAGAGAGTTCATTTGAAGTAGCTAACTGGCAGTCACACTGCTGACGTAATGCCTGCAACGCAGATTGAAGTATGTTCACATTCTTTGAATGCTCTGCATTTTTCTCAGCAACAAATTTCTTATAATCAGTAAAACTACATTTCACAGAAATAAGCATCTCTGATGAAGTCTCTAACAATGCTAATAATGTAGCTAGGAGCAGGCCCTTAGTGGACTGCTTGTTAGTTGACAATCTCAGAATAATATACTGCTCACGTATCAGCTTAATTGGATCCAAAACAATTATGATTAACTCATCTTTAGTTAAATCATTATAGCACTCCCATCCACCGTGTGAAGTGAGATAAGTCGAGATACCTTCTCTCAACTCCATACTAATTACTATAGACATGTCTGATAAGCAGGGGAAACCTTAACCATTTGTTGGTCAGCTGTTTTCTGAACCACAGGAGATGAATACTGGCAAATGAATACGCATATGTGGATGACTTTAAAAGACAGAAAACAGTTACCACAAACTGTTGTGTGTTTTTTATTTTTTTGTTGCTCTACTCACTCCACTGTTAGTGTAACCAGTAGACAAAGGCAGCCTGTCTGAATAGAAACAGGGGTTCCTGGTGCCTTATGAGTCACACTGGAAAAACACAGAATGAGAAGAATTAAACAAAAGCCACACACAGCAACTTGCCTTTTATGAATTCCTTACTAGCCACAGCATGAGCCAAAGTTCACCAATAATGTTACTTATGAGTCCTGCACATAATTCAGGTTCTTGCATGTCTGTGACTGAGTAAAGAAACACAGGACAAGTACATAATAACAAATAGTTTATTACCAAAATACTCAGGGCAAAGCATGTAACAAGGAGTCACAAAGAGGATGATTCCACCAGTCAGCACTGGAGTTACACATACTAAATAAATCTAAACACAAAACTAACAAACATACGGAAAGAACACCAAAATCACAGAGACTGGGGAGGGGCTAGCTGGCAGTTACATATATACACTGCTAAGAATGCAAAATTTGGGTAAAGGTAGACAAATACAATTGGATATAATATACAGAGTGTAATATCTGGGTGGACCCCAGGGAGCAAGAATTCATGGTTGGCATATACAGTATCTTAGAAATTCATAGTCAGCAAGAACAAGTGTTATCTGTTCTTATTTCCAGACAGTGAGTCTGGAAATATCTGCAATGTAATCACAAAAACACACAATGTGTCACAATAGTAGAAAACTACAGAATATGAGTGATTATGAGTATAGCAGAATAAATGCAGAAACATATCATATAGGTAAATGCATTACAGACAAATATGAGCATAGCAAATATTTTTTTAAATTAAAAGTTTGTTAAATTTCCAAGTACAAACAATATACAATTGGCAAATATAGACAAGATACAGGAGTCTATATCCCTCCTAACTTCCCCACCCCTCCCCCACCTCCCTCTCCCCCGGTGTCACTAACAAACAAAAGGTAGCAAAATCCATTGAGTTAAGTTGGTTATACATGTATCAAGAGATCTACAGGGTGTACAAGGCATGTAACCTTTCCCATCTTTTTTTGTAAGATCCCATATGGTTTGAGAGACTGGCCATCATTTTCCTGACCCTCAGGTTATGAAGGAGCTCTTGTTTCCATTGCTGCATGTGAGCTGCATAGAGTCCTTCCAGTGACGAAGTACAACCTTTTTGACTGACAAAGCAGTCAGTAAGATATGGTAGTGTGTATTCCTTAATCAAAACCCTGAGAGGTCTCCTAATATACATACTGCTGGGGTAAAGTAATCTTGCAATCGAAAACAAGAGATTGACATTGGCCTTAATGAGGTTCGAAAGTGGAAGGACCTTATCACATTCCCAAAACAAGTGTAACAGGGTGCCAATAGAATTATTGCATCTGGTGTAGGTTGAGGTCTCTGCTCTTCCCATTTTGTATAATTTATAGAGAGTCATATACATATCATTCAAGAGATGGACTTGCATTAAGCATAATCTATCTTGTGTAATGAACTTATGTCAAGTCTCCCGGATTTTAGACCATCTAGTGGCTGAGTTGGGAAAAAGATTAACCCAATATTTGGGAATTCCATCCACTTTGGTAAAGACTAAGGAATATAAGGTGGAATCTATGGAAGAGACATCGTGTGGGTCTGATGCTAAAATTTTGCAGGCAGGTATCCAGGCCCCCTTGTTCTCAACTGTAGCTTCATTACTAAAGTAGGTAATGAGCATATGGCAAAGTTGATAGAGCTTAAAAGACCAGTTTTGCTGTAAATCCAGTTTTCTGAGTAACTCTATCGTGGTTAACCAATCGTTACCTGAAGTACGGAAGTCTTTGGCCATACAATGCTGCAATTATGGAAACCAATTGTGAGGGATTGGTTTCCCTCCTGAAAGAAAGTTAGGGTTTTGTAAGATAGGTTGATCCAGATCATAGGTGTTCTAATATTTCATAGTAGCACACAACTGAGAGTGTGTTTGAATTGAGTGTCCTATTGCAGTATTATGTAGGGCTGGTGGTAGTTTACTAGCCTTAATATAGAGCAGAGCTGCCAGATTAATACCCGCTGAGGTTAGCTGTTCATGTTCTACCTTTAGCCACATGGGGGTGTAATCAGATGGAGTCGAAGGTTTAAGTGGGTCTAACCAGCGAAGGTACTTACTGAGGTGGCTTGCCCAATGGTAGAGGCTAAAATGAGGTAGCTTCACACCACCAAGGTTTTTCAGTGCAGCTGACTTGTTAAAGGCCCTTCTTGGGGGTTTTCGTTGCCAAATAAAGGAGGAAAGACATGAATGGACAGATTTAAACCAGGACTTTGGAAGCCACAAGTTCAGGAGATTGAGGGGATAAAAGAGTTTTTGGGAGTATATTCATTTTAATTGTATTCACTTGTCCTCATAAAGTTAAGGGGAGATCCTGCCATCTTTTCAAATCTTGAGATATGGTTTTAAAGAGTGCATCTAAATTCAGTTAGCGCATCTGGATGTTACTGGTTGAAAGATGTGGCCCTAGATACTTAAGGTATTTGGGAGCCCATGTTAAACCTAAGTCTAGAATCTCTTGCTTAAGTACTTTGTTATTAAGTGGTAAAACCAACATTTTCTCTATGTTGAGCTTGTAGTTGGAATATATACTGTATTCTTTGATTAGGTGAAGGAGGCCTGTTATGGAGGGTTTGATATAAGTGATATGCAACAAAATATCATCTGTATATGCTGCAATTTTCTCTGGTTGGAGACCCAATCTAATCCCTTTTACCTCTGAAGAATTTTTAATGCAGACTATAAGAGGTTCCAAATAAAGGTTAAATAGCAAAGGGGAAAGGGGACAACCTTGTCTAGTACCTGGTGCTAAAAGAAAGTTGGGAGAAAGGACTCCATTACAAAAAATATGAGCAGAAGGAGCAGTGTAGAGCACCTGGAGCCACAAAATAAACCTGAGGGGGAATCCAAATCTAGTAAGAACCTGAAACAAAAATTGCCAGTCCACTCTGTTGAATGCCTTCTCCTTACCTAGGGACACCAAAGCCATGGCTTAAGGGGAGTCCCGGGACATGGAGAAGACATGGGAAAGATGCCGGAGGTGGTCTAGGGAAGACCTTCCTTTCATGAAACTAACTTGATCTGGGCCTATTCATGAGGGGAGTATCTGATCCACATGTTGGGCAAGTAATTTAGTGAGAATTTTCATGTCATAATTTAGAAGGGAGATGGGTCGGTAGTTCAAGACCTGTGTTGGATCCCTTCCAGGTTTAGGTAAAACAAGCATAGCAAATATAATAAAGAAAGCTAATAAGTAATAAAGCAAGATAAAACATTATAAGACTGTGGTAATGCACTAATATTTGTAGGTGTATAAGGTTACGGTTACATATGGGTCAGTTGGTGGCATATAACCTAAGCACAACATAATGCAGTATACACATCATTTTCCTTATCATGACAGCTCATAAAGTGAAAACAGAGATGTAAAGTCATAAAGAAACAGAGAAAGAAAACAGTAGCAAAGGGTAAAAATTGCAGAAACTTCAGTGCCCAAATGACAAACTTTAGGGCTTTGTGAGATAGTTCTTGCACATATAAGAAGGATGAAGACCTAGGACCTTTATCCATGAAAATATGTGCGTAGCATTAAAATGTAGTTATTTCCTGGTAAAGATTTTGAATATTAATTTCAAAAGGCTATGTGATTTGTATGGCTTGTATAATTTTCTTTTGTTTTCCATATTCACTATGTTCACTAGGTTCTAACAGAGCAAAAAAAAAAAGCTTAAGCCCAAAATAGTTCTGATATCAAGACACATTGTAATAATCAAGTTTCCCTTTATTTGAAATATAAATATCAAGATTATTTTTGAAATTTTCCTTTGAACTATTTGAAATCACTTTTTTTGGCAACCTATTCCACAGAGAAATGGTTCTTAAAGTATAAAAACATTTTCTATCCTTTCTTCTAAATCTCTCATTTTTTATCTGTAAAGGATGTCTCCAAGTAATTATATGACCATTTTTAAATTCCAAGTCCAAATTCAATATTAATAATGGATTATTTAATCTATCATAAAAGAACAGAAGATCACCTCTCTGTCTTTTAACCTCCAGACTATGCAATCCCAATCTATCCAATCTATCATCGTATGAATATTGATTCATTCCAAATATAGATTTGATGTATCTTCTCTGTATTTTTTCAACTCTTTTGATCTCCGTTATTTCATAGGAAGACCAAATATATGATCCATAATCCAAAATAGGTCTCATATATGACAGGTACAAGGGCAACAAGACCTCAGTTGCTCTACTTTTTATATTCCTTTTAATTGAGATAACTACCCTATTAGCTTTTGCAATTACAGATATTTTATGTGCTTTAAAATTCAGCTTATTATCAATAAGTATCCCAAGGTCTTTTTCTGTAGCTCTGGATTCGATAAGTTCCCCATCCAAATAATATACCTGATTTGGATTATGTTTACCGATATGTAGAACACCACATTTTATATAATTTATTTGTGTCCCCCAATTTTTTACCCATGCACATATTGCATTGATATCATTTTGGATATATTGAATTTGATCAAAAGTCTGACTTGGCCACAAAGTTTGATATTGTCAGCATATTTCAAAATAGTGCTCCTGATGTTAACATCCAGGTCTGCCACAAACATCTGAAAAATCTAAGGTCCCAACACAGACCCTTGTGGGACACCACTTGCCACCTGAACCTCCTTAGACATGTAACCACGATTTAAAACCACTTGAGAATGCTTATCAAGCCAATCATTTATCCATCTAACATAGGTTTTCTTTATTCCTAATGTATTAAATTTTTGATAAATTGCCCAATGTGGAACTCGATCAAAAGCTTTACTTAGATCAAATAGGAGTACATCAACAGGAACACCATTATCCCTCAGTTTGCTAACCTGATTGTAAAAGGTGTCCATATTTTTAGCACATGAATATCCCTTCTTAAAACCATGCTGATTCTGATCAAATAATGAATCATTATTAAAATGTTGATTTATTCTATCTTTTATAAGAGTTTCCAATATTTTGCATGGTATTGGTGTTAAGCTTATAGGCCTATAATTTTCAACAAGTGTTTTGCTCCCAGATTTATGAATAGGGGTTACCTTAGATTTTTTCCATTCCTTTGGTACTTTCCCATAATTCAATGATTTTTCATACAATAATTTCAAGGGTAGCCAGATTTTATCTTTCATAAGTTTAAGCATAGTGGAGGTTATGTTATCCATTCCAGATGCACTATGTTCTTTTAATTTATCAATTACTGTAATGATGTCTTCCTTAGAAAAACTGTACTGTTCTTCTAATGTCCCATAATCATTCTGAGTAGTATCCATAATTTGTTCTATATATACAGAACAAAAATAATTAAATTAATTAACAATTTCTATTGGTTCAGTAATAACTTCTTCATTAATTGCAATAGAAAATAAGTCACCATTGTTCTTTTCTAGTAAGCTAATATAACTAAAGAACTGTTTACTGTTCAAGTTTTGAGGCTGTCCTAGTTAGATGTAGTTCATAATCTTTTTTAGCTTTATTAATCTTATTTATATATTTTTTGAATTTGATTACATTTTGACTAATTTAATTCAGATTTTCTTTTGATATAATGACCATATAGTTTATTTTTCTTTTTAATTAATTTGTGTGAACTTTTGTTTAACCATTTAGGTTTTCTTCTAGATTTATTATATTTATTAATTTGTTTAACATGAGTATTCATAATTCTATGAATAGTAGTTTTAATAATATCCCATGTCTCTTCTATAGATTTTTCTGATACGTTATCCTCCCATTGTATCCTGCTTAGTTCTTTATGTATTTCATCTATATTTGCTGTTTTATATAGATATATTTTGGTACACTCTGAAATCATTGTCTTTTCATGAGCAAGAGAAAACAATACACAAGAATTGTTACTATTTCCAATCAGAGATACTGTCTTACAATCAAAAAGTTTAATATCCTCCATTGTCAATACTAAATCTAAGATTTTATTAAGTCTAGTATGTTGTTTTACAAACTGAATCAAATTATTTTCATTACAAAAATCCAAAAAGTCTTTACTTTGATTACTAACAGCAATATTTTTAACTCAATCTATGTCTGGAAAATTAAAATCACCTGTCAGAACAACTTGACCAAATTCAAGTGCCATTGAAATTTCATCCATTATTGATTCCATTATATTAGATTTTGTATTAGGAGGTCTATAACGGAGATCCAAAATTAATTCAGTTTTATTTTCCTTTAAAATCTTAATCCATAATGTTTCAGCATGATTACTTACACCAGTTTTTATTCTATCAGTAATATCCACATATTTTAAATTCTTTGATACATAAATGGCTACTCCCCCTCCCTTCCTTCCCTTCCTATCCCTATGAATAATGTTATAACCATGTATATTATAATTCCACACATCATTTACTCCAAGCCATGTTTCGGTTATTAAAGCCACACCTATATTTTTGGAATCTAATATAATTTCAAATTCAATAAGTTTATTAGGCAGGCTCATAATGTTACTAAGTAAACACTTAATTGTATGTGCTTTATCAACAGGTTTTTCTCCAGATGATGGATTTTTTAAGATGGTTGTTTTCCAGCTCGCCCCATGACTTAGTTTAAATTAGCTTGTTCCATATGCCTTTTATGTATCACTCAGCAGATTTGCACCTTCATTGTTCAGGTGCATCCCATCTTTACTGAATAAATGTCGATTACTAGAAAAAATGGGCCATGTGTTTATAAATCCAATATTCTTTTCTGAACACTAATTTTGAAATCTAATATTAATTCTTGATATCATTTTATTATTTTCTTCTTATGCTCTTGGGATTGGTAATATGCCTGAAAAAAACACGTTTGCACCAAGATTCTCAATCTGAACAGCAGCATCTATTAAATCAATGCATATATCCTTCTCATGACTGTACCCTACATCATTTACTCCGACATGAATTGTTACAAGTTTCTCTGAACTTGATGATTTAATCACCTTTGGAATTATGTTTTTTATATCGTTTATCGTGTTTCTCTCCCCAATATGCAGGTCAGGCAGGCTACAATCAGCTCTGTGAGAGGATCCATTCTCTGCCCTCTGTTTACAGTTTCATGGAGCCTGACCTACGACCCTTTTTTTCCATTTTCTTGGCCCATCTAAGTCCTGGAGCCAGAGAACATGGTCACACATGCCTGTGGAGGTGATCATGTGCCCCATGGCTCCAGTGACAGCCTCATCTCCTCTCCTCTCCCGTCCAAAAGCCAAGACTCCCTTTGGGCCTGGCACTGCAATCAAGCCTCTACTTTGTGGCAGCAAAGAGACCAGGAGATTCATGATCCTCCCCAGGAGAGGACAGCTGCCTGATAGCATCTCAGTCCAGCTCCTTGCACTCCCTCTGGTGGACCCCTATCAATCTAAGTTTGTTCCTGAACTTGGGTCACCAGCATGGTGCAAGGTGTGACATCCAGTGCCTCAACCCTCAGTGCCACCAGGCCATCCCTGCTTGTGTGATTTTTTTGGATTTCTGACAAGCCTTTCCATTTCTGGACTTCTTATTCTTTGTTCATTACCTAACCCCCCTCCCCCAACCAACAGACACCTCTCTTTTCTCTCATGACTCTCGATCTACTGCTTTCTTCCCTAAGTATCTCAGGTCAGTTCACTCCATAATAGAAATACTGCTTACCCTAGAAAGGAGTTATACAGCTATTTTTCTTTTCCCCTGTGTATAGGGCCAGCACAGGATGGGAGTACTATAGCTGCCTTCACATGTCTGGTGTATCTTGCTCCTCATTATTCTATGAAGGTTTATCCCTGATAGGGAGTACCACTTTAGCCTCCTTCCTCAGCTCCTACAGTCCCTTAATTGTGGTATCTTGTCCCTCTCATCCCCTTTATCTTGCCTACCCACTGTTAAACAGCATAGTCTGCAGTTTGTGGATGCCCATGAAAGCCAATTAGTTGAATGCTACACTCCTGCTTTGTGACCCTCATGATTTGGGGTTGCTCACATGAGGGATCAGTTGAACCTCTGGGCCATTTACAGTGAACTAAAGCCAACTTACCGACTGGGATAGTCATGTGACATTCTGACACCACCAATGGTGCTGGTTTGTGGTCACTGATCTCCCTTCCTCTACCAGCCTTCAGGAGCATACTACCTCCTCCCAAATCCAGTACCTAGTTCCACACAGTAAAACTTTTTTGCAGCAAATCGATAATCAGTTAGTTTAACATTTCAGTCACTTCCCTAAAACAAGAATACCCATCACTGAACTCTGGCTAGCATCCCTGGCTCTCCTCCCACTTGTCAGCAGCTATGCAAGAGGTCCAGAAACAGTCTACAATAGCATGATAATTCTCTTGTTGAGAACTGCAGCCACCACACTGGCTGACTAGAGATACATGACCTCCCAACTCCATCAAGAGTGCCAGTTTACGGCCACCAATCTAACGCCCTCTACCTGCATTTAAGAGTGGCCTCCCTCCTCGCAAATCCCATACCCAGTACCACACAATATAAAATTTAGCAGCATATCAGAAATCAGTTAGTCTGAAATGTCATTTACTTCCCAAAACAAAGAATCCCCATTGCTTAACTCTTGCTGGTATCTCCTGTTCTCCTTCCCAGCTTATCAAAAGGCACAGGAACTGAATACAGTAACATTATAATCTCCTTCTTGTGAACTACTGATTGGTGCCATGTGACCTCCTGACCCCACCAATAGCACCAGTTTGCAGCCACAAATCTCCTGCCCTCTACCCAACCTCAACAGCCTCCTCCCTCATTCCAAATCCTGTCACCAGTCCCACGCAATAAACAATGTAGCAGCACATCAGTATTCAGTTCATTTAAAATTTCAGTTACTTCTCCAAACCAATAATCTTTGCCACTTAACTCTCACTAGCGTCCCCAGCTGTCCTTCCCACACAGCAACAACTTTGCAAGAGGCCCAGAAACAGACTCTCCTGCCAGGTAAGTATCACAAGGATCTGTCCTGGGACCAGTCCTCTTCAATATATTCATCAGTGACATACTGTAGGAGAGGGAATCCAGGGCAGATTGTGGTTTTTGCAGATGACACTAAACACTGTGGTAGAGTTGACAGTGTGGAGGGAAAAGGGAATTGTAGAGAGACTTGTAAAGGCTGGAAATGTATCCAAAGTCTGACAATTAGAAGTTCAGTGCCAAGAAATGCAATGTGATGCACTTAGGAACAAAAACCCCAGAACAGAGTATTGGATGAAAAGAGTTCAGGTGGACACAACATCAGAGGAAAGGGACCTAGGAGTCCTCATCAGTGATCCTCTTAAACAAACAAGCAAGGTTAATGAGCAGCGAACACCTTCAGGGGAACATTAACAAAACATAACATTTAGATACAGTTTAGCTTGTGTTTTACATTACTTCTGTATTTCTCCTCCCCATTATGTATTACTGAGGTCATTTGCATGAAAACAGGAGCTTTGCTCCTAAACAGTTCATCTATTACTGCTGCTTTCTCCTTACCTGAGGTCATAATGCATTGCTTGTGACATCACAGTTGGTCCCATGGCAATAGACAGATGTCACAACAGAGGATTATGACTTGAAGTAGGGAGTATGCTATAGAGGCAGATGAATTCTAATGGAGATAGAGCATGTATTCAGGCAAATTTCCTCAGTAATAAGTAAATGGGAGAAGAAATCTATAAAATATATGCAGAATGTAAGCTGAGTTATACCTAATTATTATGTTTTTCAACGTTTTCTTTGAGGCGTCAGCAGCTCTTTAAATAGATGCCAGGGTGCATTAGGAGAGAGTTCCACAGTAGGAACCAGGAGGAACTGTTATCTGGCCACACCTGTAATACTGTGCCTAGTTGAGTCCCCATCTAAACAAGCATTTGTCAATGCTGAATGTTGTCTTGCTGCCATTGGCAGTGCAGGAGTTAGAGAGATGCAGCATAGGAGTGTTAGTCAAGTATTGGACTGATGCCAACCCACCCCCACCCTACAGAGAGTGAGAGGCATTAGGGTGTCCCTGTGGGTGTTTGGTAGTGCAGTGCAGGAAAACATGCTGGGCAGGATGTGAAAATGACAGCTGCACAGTTCATAAGGAGGTGTAATTAAATAGCCGTGCTGAAAATGTGGCATACAAATATACGAAAATTGCGGAGTTGCAAGGGTGCATGGCAAATATGCAAGGCACGCTTGCAGCACTGGCAGTTTGTGGGCGTTCGGCACCAAATTTTCAACATAGGCATTTTAGCACCTTCGCTCATGTACAGTGTCACTGTCATTTCTCAAAGTGTCCTAAGAAGTGATTTTCAAAGACAGCTGACCACGCTTATTCTGCGCCGGAAGTGCGGAAACACATTTTGGGCAGGATATGTGAAGTGACAGCTGTACTGTTCATCAAGAGGTGTGTAAAAATGGCAATGGTGGAAATCCAGAGTGAAAATATCACAAATGCACGACGGTATGAGCATGCGTGCAATCTGCCAACACACTCTTAACACAGTCATTTTATGGAGTATCAGCTCCAAATTTTCAACATAGGCATTCTAGGAGCTCTGCTCATGAACTGTGTCACTGTCATTTTCATAATCTGGCCCAAATACTGATTTCCCACAGCGACTGCGCAATTGTGCACCAGAAATGCAGAAACACATTTCCGGGAGGATGTGGGAAATAACAGCTGTACTGTTCACAAGGAGGTGCAGAAAAATGCCAATGCTGAAAATACCGAGTTAAAATATTGCAAATGCGCGAAGTTACAAGCCTGCGTAGCAACTGCACAACGCATGCTCGTAAAACAGCCATTTCTTGGATTTTTCCACCAAATTTGGAACATAGGCTTTTTGAGAGGCCACCTCATGAACACTGGCACTGTCATTTCGTTAATGGGTCCCAAAAGGTGATTTCGCACAGTGACTGCGAAATCACCTTCCGAGGCCGGTTAACGCCATGACAGTAACAGAATTCATGAAGAGGAGCCCCAAAAACCCCATGTTGAAAATTTGGTGCCAAAATTCCAAGAAATGCCTGAGATATGCAACACAGTTGAAAAAACCCTATTCATTGCATTATACAGCTTACTGGCATTTCCTCAGTTCGCGGTCGGCTTTGAAGAGTGCAGACGTGTTCCAGGTCCACTGAAGATCGTTAGCAAGTCTGGAGGTAAGTATGGGGTGGGGGTGAGGGAGGCAGAGTGTGCAGTGGGTGGGTGTGGGTGGGGGAAGGGGATCTAGACTACGAGGGACGGTTTCGTTTCTAGGTAAAAGAAAACAACAAGAAAATGTTGCGGGACAGTTTTGCCATTGCAGGGCATTTGGCATGCGGAGTGGGCTCCCAGTGTGTCACCTAAGTGGGTTTGGGGATCAGTAGCCGACAGGGCATTGGGCACCCTCATCAGCACACAACATGGGGGTAATGCCGTGGGATTGGGCACCCCACGGCAAACAAAGTTGGGGGGAGTGCAGGCAGAGGGGGATTGGGCACCACCTCGGCATTCAACAGTTGAGGGGTGATGCCGACGGGAGTGGGCCCCCTTTTGCACACAAACATGGGGGTAGCCGACAGGGGATTGGGCACCCCGATGTCGACAGAGGTGAGGCGGCCACCCGCTTTGCCGACTCATGGCCATAATGGCAGCTGAAAGCACGCTACAAAGGGACCGCCATGTGATGACGCATTGCAGCAGACTTTTGTTTTGATGTGCCTGCCCTCATTATGTAGGCATGGTGTGGCAGTGGCATGCAGGCTGATTGGTGAATGAGGGACACACCTACTGATGTGTGCCCTGCATTCGCCCAACAGCAGCCGCACCCCCAAGACTCGCACTGTCGCAAGATGTTTCTTGCGCAAGCCAACATAAAAAGGACAGGGAAAGGCTAGAGACAGTACAATGCAGGGTGACCAAGATGATTCAGGGTCTGGAAGGCAGATCCTATGAGGACTGGATAAAAGCCCTGAAAATGTATTCACTCAAAACCAAACGGGGATATAACTGAGACCTTCAAGTTCCTGAAAGGAATAAAAATGGTGAACTGCATAGAGCTATTTACCAGGAACAGAGAAGCTAGGATATGGGGTCATGCATGTTGGTTAATGATGGAAACACAGAAAATATGATAAGTGTAGACCCCACAAAAACAATGGATCCCAGGATATGATGGGGTACTATGGGAAGACTAGATGGACTATTGGTCTTTTTATGTTGTCATCATATATGTTTGTGTTTTTATGATGCAGTGGTCCACATTGAAAGCTACAGGCTCCAGAAATGGGGAATGTTTAGTCACAGCCAAAAATGGACAATGCCAGTAAATGAGAGTACTGTATCTGGATAACCATGCTCAAAAATAAAATGGTCTGTATTGCCTATTTAGGCCCACAAAACATCAGTGCAGCATCCAACAGTATAGACTATTGGTCCCACGAAATTATGTCCCATTGTGGCAGTGCCACACATGGACAAGACTTCTGGTTATGCCATGGATAAGTGTTGTACACAATGCTTTTATGGACAAACTTGCCTCAAATCTATTCATTCAGCTTTGTAGGCCGGATTAAAATTCGCAAAACATTATAATATGAAGAAGACTGAGTGGAGACAGCAGTGAAGCAAACCACAGTGTAGGCTACTGGTTATAAAAATTTGTGTCCATTAGGACAGTGCCAAACATGGAGAAGGGATCCAATTATGCCATGTATAAGTGTTGTATACACTGGTTTCATGGGTGTCATTGCTCCAAAAATATTCATTTGGTCTATGTATACTGCAAAATATTCATACAATATTATTGTGTGAAGACAACAGTGCAGCATCCACCAGTATAGACTACTGGTTCTAAAAACTGTATCCACTGGGACAGATTCACACATGGATAAGCCTTGCCATTATGCTATGAATAAGTGCTGCATACACTGGTTTCATGAGTAGTGCCCCCCCCCAAAAAAAAAATAGTTATTCTGCCTACAGTATACAGCTGCAAAAAATTCACAAAACATTTATTTCTTTAGTTTTTGTTTACCAGGTGGGTGCACTAGACAAACAAATGCCTATTTTCAGGCACTACTCAGGAGAGTGCAATCATGTAACAGACACTACAGGGAGTGAAAATCCACAGCAAGAAATAATTTTCACAGATCAACATCAGGGTTGTAATACAAAGAAATAACAGTTACATAAAGAAAGCAGTGTAATGTATAGTTGATAAGTACAAGCATTCAGAGGAAGAGAGAGTGTACAATTAACAATTGAATGTAAATAACAAAAGTAAACTTTAGGGGCCAGATATTCAAACTGCGTCCAAAAAGTGTGCAATAGCAGGAGCAAGCGCAAGTCTATTGCGCCCATGCGCAACAGATGCGATATTCAAAAAAGGAGCAGGCCAAATTGTGCCTACAGCCAACGTCTGAATATCGCACAACCTGCGCCATAGAGAAACTAGGGAGGGGAAGCTGAGCAGATATGATTCGCTATAGTGCAACAAGGCATGTTCAGCTGAGCAGTCCAGAGGTGCCATAGCGCAAGCAGGGAGTTCCCCAGCTGCAGAGCAATGTAACTGCACAATAAGGGAGGTAGGGGCCCACTACCCATGCCACAGATGGGCACAGGAACACACAGCAGAACAGACATTGCCCCCCCACACTCCAAGCACTGCACAACCAGGGGAGGGCTGGAATAACCACTGGTCCATGGAGACAAGCAACCAACCCACAGCCTGGCCATGGTGCCCCATCACACCTACCGGCAAGCTGTGACTGGCACACAAAGAGGCGGACCACCCTGTGCCACACCACATCCCCCAGTGCACAGCACACCCTGCACCGTGACCCCCAGACACCCCCCCATGAGTAGTGACCACTACTGCAGGAATCCCCATGCATGCCACCACCCCCACAGTGTCAATGCAACCCTGTGCACCACAGAACCATGCAAGCCAGCCCCACCATGAGCACCCATCAGCAGGTTGCAGCACACGGCAATGCAACAACAGCAGACAAAGTGCCACCACGCACAGTCCCCTGAGGTACTGTTGAGAGACTGACCATGCGTTGGCACAAGAGTGACCCCATATTTGACGGTCGTGTAGTTGACACCTCCCCCAGTGGTACAGCACTCTGCACAGTATTCCAGTAACACACCGCGGCCCACCACTGGCCACAACAGCCAGCACAGACACCCACAGTGGTGCGTGGAAGCATGCACCACACCAGATGCCACACAGGGTCTGGACAGACACCCACCCATACCCAAGGACACAACAACACAGGGATGCAGTGGTGGGGCAACCAAGGCCCCATTGTGGGCCCATGTAAGCCATGTACACACAACCTGCAGTCCACCATGGCACTGGAGTGCCAACCACCCTGTGCAGGCACCATGGACCATACCCCACCATGTGTCACCCGGAGCACAAGCCACACAGAGTGGGGCACATCCCCTGCAACACACACAAGCCACAGCATGGAGGTGGGACAATGACTGTGTTGCCCACAGTGCCACCTGAGCCAAGCATGCACCACACCAGTGACATGGGCAACCCAGCAAAGCGACGGGTACAGTGCCTGCCCTGCAGGGAATGCCACTACTGACATGCCAGCAGATCATGCCGGTCACAGGCAGGCATGTGTGTTGGCTGCACAGGCCATGGACGGGCCGATGGGTGCACCATGGCCACAGAGCACGCACCATGGACCACTGCACACAGTCATCCAGTGCATGGGGAACAACACACACAACACAGACACTGACTGATATCTACCCCCACACCATAGACACCTCCACACGGACACACACACATACCCAAGACTGCAGCACCCCTGATGCCATGCACACCACTGCAGCTGAGCACCTATAACCCGCTGCAAATCAGAGACCACCATGGTATTCATAAAAAAGTAATATATTATAAAAATAAATAAATAAACTATTTACATGAACAACTATATACATTATTTTGGGGGGACACAAAAAAGGTGGTGGTGGGCAAGGAAGGGTGGACAAATGGGATGGGATAGGAGGGGTGTGAGGATGGGTCCGGGGGGGATGGGAGGTCAGGGATCAAGGGACTATTGTCTCCTTAGCTGGTCCAGGATCTGGCTCCCCCTCACTCTGTGCCTCCGGAGGACACCTGACTCATCAATACATCTCAGGATCATCACCGTCTCCCGTGCCAGGGTGAGGAGCTCCTGCAGGGTGTCCCTGATGTCCCTCAGATGTCTCACACCTAGGACAAGGGAGCACAGTCAACAGGTGTGAATGCACAACCCCATACAGCCCGCCCACTGTGCATGGCATACGGCCATGGGACATACCACTGTGATGGTGTGTGACCAGCTGCAGTGATCACGTCCACAGGACCTGCCCACCCAGGCGCATACAGCCATGTGGAACGCTGCACACACCCACCAGCCAAGTCACGCACAGCACCACCGTGGCCGTCTAGTGACACGGCTATGTGGTGCAAAGGCAGTGGCACAGCCATGCACCTGGTGTACGCATGCACCACTAGAAACGCACACCCAGACATGCATTGCCACTGGACAGTGTTAACTGCAACCAGTGGCGTGCTTGGCAGTGATGTCAATGAATGGTGGCCATGCCCCGCTGCCCACCTTGTCACACAGCATGCAATATCAATCATGGATGTCTGTCACTCACCCTCATTGGGCTGGTCGGGTGGCCGTTGTTGACCCTCAGCCCGCCTGCCTGTGGCTTCCACCACCCTCCACTCAGCACGCACGCGGCGTACTTCGTCCGGGCCTGTGGGGACAAAAAGGAGAGAAGAACATCAGTGCAGTCCCGAAGCAAAGTCCCCCTGCCCCAAGGAGTGTGCCCCCCCACCCAGCCAGACCCACCCACACCACACCCTGTGAACACCGCCACGGCCAACCCCATACGGTCCCTCCCCTATGTGCTGGACACAAACAACTATGTGACTCATATGGACGATAACAGTGTGTTGACTGAACCCCTACCTGGACGTGGTACTGTGCCCCTCCTGGCACGTGACCGCAGTCTGGCCAGTAGTTCCGGCTGCCTCCTCTGTAGGTCACCATATCAGTGCCTGCACTGCTCCACTGTCCTGCCCCTGCCTGTTACTGCCTCGAGGGCTGTGGCCACCTCTTGCCACACCTAGGACCTTGCCCTATCCAGGGGAGCCTCCCCAAAAAGAGGCCCATGGTGTGGATTGACTGTGGCCACCAGATTAGCCAATTCAATGGCAGACCAGGAAGCAGTCCTTCTCCACACCATTGCGTTTGCTATAGTAGGCAATGTGGTGCTCTGCAGCGCGGTACCCCACATGCAGATGCTGCGCGGTACAGCGCTGCCATTCCCTATCATGCTGTTACCGAACAGCGTGATAGAGGTGCACCTATGCCTGACGCATGGCGCCAAGGGGGCAAAGGTCGGACACAGGGTCAATGGTCTCGGTGCAAGGCCACGCACAGCGCCATCGGGCGACAATGCGTGTAGCGCAATTGGCTGCCTGTGTGCCAGCACCACAGCGGACTATCTGGTAGTTGGGTCATTGCGCCTATGAAGGCCCATTGCCACAGTGCCATGTAGTGACCTTCGCTATAGCGCCACTGGCACAATGGTGGCCATGCCCTGCATTGCCTACCACGCACAGCACATCATCAGCATGGCAGACTCCTGTGTCAGCAACCTGGGCATGCACAGTGAGGTGTACTACGCATGCCACAGGACTACGCCATTGGCTCAGCATGTTCAACACAACTGCGCAAAGCACAACAGCGCGATATTCAGCCATCATATGCAAATCATCCGATCAGCCATTCAATGGAACAGCACTGCAATTTGCATCTAATTAAAGTTGCTCCTCACCTCATTTGCATAGATTGCGCTATAAAGGTGCGACAATGTGCTGCAGTGGCCATAGTCAGTTACTGCAGTTTATTGGTGAGTTGCATGCTGTGTGGGAGTGTGGACTGTGGATTCAGGGACATGCATGGGACTGCACAGTCACAGGTAACAACTGCCATTCTTACAGGCTATATAATGACCGAGCACGTTCTTGGAGAGGAGGACAACAGTGGTGGGAGGAGGAGGAGGACGAATTTCACTAAGGCCGAAACCGAGGCCCTTTTCGAGGCCTACCTGGATTAGGAGCCACTGCTCAGTGGACGGTGGGGCACCACTCAGGCCCGTGCTGCTGCATGGGAGGAGGTGGCATGTGCCGTGAACCTGCATGGCAGCCACCAGTGCTCCGTGCAGGAGTGTAAGAAGAAGATGGGTACAGACAGGAGGAGGGTAAAGGAGAAGGTGGCTGCCATCAGGGCGGCATGTGCTGCAACAGGTGGGGGACAGCCAGAGGTGGTCAGTTCACCCCAGTGGAGGACAGGCTTGCTGCAAGCATGCACCGAAGTGCCATAGAGGGAGTTCTGGGTGGTGGCTTCCAGACAGGTGGTGGCCCATCTCTGCATGGTAAGTCATGGTCTGTCTCGGGGGAGGGCCGGGTAGATCACACGCAGTAAATCGACTTTGCTTTCCCTTACAGATCCTGAGCATCTGCATGGATCAGCGGTGGTGGGCCTGTCCACTGCGGACAGTTGGACAGAGTCGGAGGTGGGACCATCCACCTCCACAGGTATGTGTGGATCTGTACAACAGTGGGGCCGCCTGGCTGTCCACACTGATGTCGTTGAGACAGGTGTGGGGGAAGCCCTGCCTGTGTCTCAGCATGCTGGCGTTCATGGATGCCAGCACGCTGTGGCTGTGGCCAGGGCAGAGTCCGGCACCAGTGATGTTGACACGACCAGCATGGGCAGTGACATGTGTGTGCCACAGGATGGACACACAGCAGGGCAATTTGCACCCATGGCTGTGGCTGGTGCCACCGTGGGGGGCCTGCGTGTCAGCACAGTCCCAGGCTGTGCCTGTCAGCACCAGTGGGGCAGCACTGGTGTCTGTTCAGGACAGTGGAACTGTTGCATCCACTGCGGTGGCACCACTGAGCCCTTCAGTGTGGCAGCTGGGGGGACAGCATCAGCAGTCACCCACAGGGCCTGGGGGTACAGGGTTCAGTGGTGGCATCTGTGCACTGCCTGTAGATATGCCCATACCTGATCCTAGTGCGCAGCACCCACCCTCAAGGGGTGCTGAACATCAGGCCCTTGCACACCCTGAGGGGACAGGATCCCGAGGAGGCTGATGACCTCTTGGACGAGCACACCCGCCTACTGTGACCATTGGTCCAACAGCAGATGTGGCTTGCAATGTCCATGGAAACACTGTGTGTGGCTCTGGAGTGGGCAGAGGAGCATCGCAGCAGGGACACCAAAAGGATCCTGGCACGGATGGACCGTTTGCGGGAGGATGTGACCGCTGCCATTGACAGGCATGCACAGTCATGGCCACAATGAGCACACAGTCAGGTGCCCATGCGTCGTGGACACCACGCAGTGCATTCTCCACCCCCTGTTCCCGGCGTCGTGCGACTCCCACCCTATCGATGCCGGGTTCAGCTGTGGGCATCCCGAGCACTCCTGGTGCAGGCATGTTCGGTGTGCTGCAGACCCCTACACGGGCACGGTCATGTTCATGCAGTGGAACCCCTTGGGGACCATCAGTGCCACCCAATGAGGCCAGTGGTCAGCCTGCCAGTGCTGGCGGGTCTTGGCGGGGCCACCCATGCATCCGTGGTGACCATGACACTGTGTCACGAGACTGACCTATCTTCCAGCGTGGCTACTGTCTGGTGCTGCCCTGTGTGCATTGTGTGTTTCAGTGGGCAGTGCATGGGTGGGTACCTGGCCCTGCATGCAGACACACAGTCCACCTGCACACCCTCCTGGCTGCTGTCCACAGTTACGTGTGCATGATGATGCCTGCATTGCACTGTACACCAAAGTGCAATGGTTCCCAGCATCTGACACATGCACATGGATAGGAAGTGGGCGTGGTGGCCTGTGGACATGTGTGTTGCTAGGGTTGGCATTCTGGGTCAGTGTGCCTCCTGCCCTCTGTGCACGTTTGGTGTGTTGTGTGTGTGCGTGTGTGTGTGTCCGTCCACATGGCATGTTAATCCTCACCCATCCCTGGTTGTGTGTGTGCTTCTGTGCCCTGCCACTTCCCTTGATGGCATGCACCCCTGGTGTGTGTCCATGCATGTTTGTGGGTTGTGCCTTAGCCACTGGTGGTTGCACATGGCCCCATGACTTACCTGGGTTGGCTGAAGTGCTCCTCCATGATGGTGTCCTGGTGTAGCTGTGCCAGCCGGATCAGTCAGGGGTCCCGTCGGCCAAGGGGGGCTGCCCATCACCATCATCACCGGTGTCCTCATCGTCCCCATTGCTGTCCCCCTCTATGACCTGTATGGCTATCCCACATTCGTTGGCCATGTTGTGCAGGATGCAACAGGCCAAGAATATCCCACAGGCCTTTCAGGGGCTGTACTGTAGGGCACTACCAGAGGTGTCCAGGCAGCGGAAATGTGCCTTTAGCATCCCGAACACCCTCTCAATGACATTGCATATGTGGTGGCGTGTGCCTCATTGTAGCATTGCTGCAATGGGGTCATGGGCCGCCGGTAGGTTGTGAGCAGCCAGGGATGGAGTGGGTATCCACTGTCACCTGTGTGTATAGGGTGGATGTTAGTTTGGTGATCAGCATCGCCCTGCCCCAAGCCATGTAGGCCACTACCCATGGCACCTCTGGCCATGCCCCCCCAGCTAGATTTGTCCATTTGGTTTGCATACTTACCCACTAGGTGTCCAGTGGGGATGTCCCTACTCTCAAATCTGTGGCACAGTGCCAACTGGTGCCAGATGAATGAATCATGTGCTCCCCCCAGGGTGCGTGGCACAGACATTGATGATGCACCCCATGGCATCGCACACCACCTGGCAGTTGATGCTGGAATAGCCCTTGCAATTCATGTATGCCGCCCCCTCATGCCCAGGTGGTGTGCGTATGGCCACATGGGTGTAGTCTATTGCCCCTAGCATGCCAGGCATATGTGCTACCCTGTGGAACTCCTCTATGTTTGCTGTGCACTCCGCCACTGTGCTGGGGAAATGGATGTACTTCCTAAGCATGTGGCAACAGTGCGCTGAGGAATTGGGTGAGGTGGAGTGACGTGGCCGACTGGGTTATGCCTGTGGTGTCCCCAGTTGGTCTCTGGAAGGTACCCATGGCGAGCAAGCACATGCAGGCTGTTACCTTGGTCTCCACTGACAGGGCATGGTTCCGTCGTGTGGGTGCCTGCATCACATCACTGCACAGCTCACAGAGCCACCTCCGTATTGCCCTGTTCAGGTGGTACCAGCCTAGAATCTCAGTATCTGTGTACAGCTCAAAGCTGGTGCAGGCTCGGTACTGCCTGTTAGGGGCATACCACCGACGGGCCCTTCCACAGCCACGTCCCCCTGCCGCCTGCCTTCTCACCCCCCTCATTACGTCCTCCATGTGGAAGGTGGCACTGGCCATGTCCCTGGCTTGTGTTCACCCCCCCAGCAGCTGTTACTTTATTCCCCCCGCTGTCCTGGCTGCTACCTCCCCTGCACCGGGTACACCTGCCTGTGCTGGCCTCTGAGCTGTGTGGCTCCCCACACCTTCCCTGTGCCTATCTGTTGCTGTGGCCTTTCTCTGGCCTGCCATGTTCCTGCCACTTGCACTGTCTGTGCCTCTGCCTCTGACACATGTGGCTTCCCTGTAGCGTTCTTGCACCTCTTCCTTGATCCTTTTTATTTTGGCTCATTTCCGCTATGGCGCAACTTCCGCTTGCTCCACTGTTGCGCATTGCGCAAGTCTTTGAATATCACATTGTGCCATTTATGCATGGTTCCTCCCCCTTCAGCTGCGCATGCCTTCATTATCATTGCGCTGTTGCTCAGCATGATTTCGCGGGCGCAACTGCCTCCTGCTGAATATCGCAGAATGGCGCAAATTCGGACTTGCGCAGGTGCAACCCTATTGTGCATGGCTCAACTCTTTTGAATATCTGGCCCTAGGTGTACATGCTAGGCCTGAATACCAATAACAATTAGTACTAATTAAAATTGATAAGCCTCTAGGTCTCATCATAAGACAATATAGTAGATGAATTTAAGTGTCATATGACATTGAGAGGCTGAGAGTAGTTTGTGGGCATGTACACTTAGACACCCAGAGAAGATGATCACAGAACCTATTGTGGAAAGAGGATGCAGTAGGACATTACTTAATTTCTAGTGGAATGGAGTTCCATAAGGTTAGAGCAGAGTATCCAAAGGAGGATTCTGCTATCCTAGTCTTAATTTTAGGAATCTCCAGCAGGACATTAATATCAGATTTCAATGGATACTTTTTTTAGCTATGTTGAGGAGGGGGACACGGGCCACTGGCATGTGTTTTTGTAACACATTATAGCTAACCACATTCAGAGCAAAGTCATGAGCTTGGGTTGGGGGGTGCCAGCCTAGTTTTTCATAAAGAGAGCAGTGACTAGCTTGCTTGTGGGATGATAGGGCAAATTGGCAGATATTATTGTATGTAACATCCCATTTGGAGATGGCAGTTTAGGAACCCGATTGATAGACTGACACACTGTAAAGAAGTGTAGGTAGGAGCTAGCCTATAGCAATAACCAGACTGGCCTGAGGTGTGAGATTGCAACTGATTTTGTAGAAGACCCCAATCATGGAATTGACAGATTTACAGGTGTGTATGATATGTGATGAGTCATCAAGCAAGGGGTCAAGGATAACTCCTATGTAGGTGAATGTTGTGACCATGGAGACAGGCATTCTATACTGGTATGTAACAATTAAGGGGGCTGTACACTGCCCGAGTTTAGGGGTTGTCCAAAAGAGCATAGCTTATGTTTTGGTCATGTTAAGTATAAGTTTATTATAAGATAGGCAATTCTGAACCGATCATCATTCTGTAGTGAGGTGCTGGTTTATGAGAGATATATCTTTAGAGCTGGTATACAGGACCAGATCATCCACATAAAGAATAGTAGAACAGTGTGATAGGCTTTGGTTAATTAGGTTGATATGTAGAGCAAATAGTAAGGGACCAGGATTAAACCTTGTCGGACCCCAAGAAGAATGGGAGCAGGTTTGCACAGGGCAGATCCACATTTTACTCTCTGTGACCTATTGCATAGATAGTGTCTAAACTTTGATAGTGCAGTGGAAGATATACCTAAGTTACCGATTTTATCACAAAGTAGTGAGTGGTCTACCAAGTCAAAAGCCTTTGTTAAGTCAATGAAGACCATTCCAGAGAGGTTACCATTATCCTTGTCTGTTGTCACATAGTTCGTAAGAGAGAGATGGTCAGTGGTGGTACTATGCCCCTTTAGGAAACCATGCTGCAAGGGTGAGAGAAGGTCATAAGTAATGAGATGGAAGGAAATCTGGGAAGAAACTATTTTCTCAATGATTTTGTTTGGAACAGGAAGAATGGCAATAGGCCTGTAGTTACTGATCAGATTGTTGTCCCCGTTTTATGTTGGCTTGTGCGCATGCGCAAGCAACATCTTGCAGTAGTAGCACGGTAGTAGAACTTTCAAAGGTGTGTCAGTGTTGTGGCAAATCCAGGGGATGCTTTAGTCAGTGAGTCCCGCAGCTGCCAACCAGTGAGCATGCTGCCAATGACAGCAGTTTCACAAAGTACCACCAACTTGAAATGAACCTGCCGCTGCAATGAGACACAGGCTTATCATTGCAGGGGCAGATCTGACACGCCTCCATTACATGCCGATCCTGGTGAAACATTGAAATACTTATGTTGGTGGCTCCTGCCATCTGCCACACAATCCAACATCAGGGTGCCCAATCCCCTTGCTGGAATGCCCCCTCCTCCCATTATGTGGCACATCTACCATGGCGGCTCCTACCGCCTGCCACGCATTCCCGAAAAGTTGACATCGGGGTGCCCAATCCCCATGTTAGCGTCTTCCCTCTTCGTGTGCTTTTCCTGGTTAAATAATATCCCCTTTCTGAAACTGGGATGCCCACTCCCAGTGTCGGATGTGGCCCTCCTCCCTGAATGGTGGCACACTGGGAGCCCACCCCAATGTTCCATCTTTTTTTTTAAACTGTTTAAAAAAAGAAAACCTTCCCTTGTGGTCTGTTTTTCTACCTGCAGTGCAGAAAACAGTCTATTATTGTCTCCCTCATCCCCCTTCCCCATCCCCACCCTCCTCTGTGCAACCACCTCCCGCACCCCCCAACCCATACTTACCCTCCAGAGGTCGGGAGTCTAAATCTTTTCTGAAGCAGGTCTTGTCTGCACCCTTCAAAGCCAAACTGTGAACTGAAGAAATGACGGTAGCTTTATAATGGGGGGTTTCAACTTAGATTGATATCTCAGCCATTTTTAGGACTTCTGGCCCCAAATTTTCAACATGGGGTTCTTGGGACCCCACCTGGTGAACATGTAACTGTCATTTCGTTTCTCGGCCCCAAAAGGTGATTTCACCGTCGATGTGCAGAATCACCTTTTAGGACTGTTAAATGAAATGACAGTGCCAGTGTTCATGAGGAGAGGTCACCAAAAGCCCATATTGCAAATTTTGTGAAACAATTCCAAAAATTGACTGCAATACCAGCGTGAGTTGTGCAGTTTCTATGCACGCTCGTAACTTCTCCAATTTTTTAAATTTCCACTCCAGATTTTCAACATTGCCATTTTTGCACACCTGCTTATGAACTGTACAGCTGTAATTTTTCACATCCTGCCTGAAACATGTTTTCACACCTGGGACGCACAATGGGCATGGTCGCTCTGCGAAATCAACTTTCAGAGCAGAGTAACAATATTGCAGTGTCACTGTTCATGAGGAGATGTCCCATAATGCATAAGTTGAACATTTGGTGAAAGAATTTCCAGAAATGACTGCATCATAGGCATGCATGTCACAGTGTCTACGCACACTCATAAGTTTGCAAAATTTTCATATTTTCTCTCCAGATTTTCAACATTGCCATTTTTATACACCACCTCATGAATAGTGCAGCTGTCATTTTTTGCATCCTACCCAAAATGTGTTTCTGAACCTGTGGCTCCGAATGGTGCAGTTGCTGTGCGAAATCACCTTTCAGGATTGAGTAATGAAATGATAGTGCCACTGTTCATGAGGTGGGGTCCCCAAAAGCCAATGCAGAAAATCTGGAGTAAAAATACCAACAAACATATGGGGCATTAAGGTTTCCAACCATACACCCACCCTGTACAGACTGACAGGTCTTAGGGATGTAACAGGTTCGTCGGCCATAATGTTTGCAGAATTTTGTTCCCCCCTACAGCCACTGACAGGCATTGAGGTGTGCCTTGGGTTCTGTCACCCTAACATTTACCCCATTCTCCTATATTGCACCCATACCAGCTTATTTCCTAATGGAATGTGGTGAGCATAAGGGCCGAAGACCCCAATGCACACCCCGACACCTGTTGCTCTCTGCAGGGTGGGATGAGGTGGAATGGCATAAGCATTATGGCTGACCCAAAGCCACATTTCCAACACCTTTCAGTCTTTGTGGGAGGGGGTTGGGTGGGTGTTGGCACTGGTTCAATACTTCACTGCCATTCCTAGTTTGCCTTTCTATATCCTGCTCTTCCAATGCCAATGCCAGCAAGCCAACATTTGGTATTGGCAAGTGCTTGTTTAATTACTGGAACAACAGTGGAACATTTCCAGATGTCTGATACAGCACCAGAGGACAGGGACAAGTTAATTAATGTATTGACTGGGGGGGCAGGGTGAGTTTGGTCACTGCTATCTTGATTAGATAGGATTCTGTGCCTTTGTAATTTGCAGATTTAGAGATAGGTACATTTTGGAGATATAGGCCCAGATATTCAAAAGGGTTTGTTACGCCATGCACAACCCACTGATGTGCCCCGGCATGATATTCAAAAGGGAAAAGTGAGCGGCACAAATCCCGATGTGCCGGAGCGCATCAGTAATGTATGCAGGCACAGGTGGGGGGGTGCCCATGCATAACCTGCACAGCTCGATATTCAACCCGGGATGTGCAGAGCCATTCATGCGCAACCCCTACCTGTGCCAGCACAAAGTTAAGCCAAAATAAAAGGAACAGCTAATGGTCACCCACAGTTGAGCTGCCACATTGCAGGGCACAACACGGCAGCTGCCACCTGTGGGTGGCCACCCGAGTTCCGGCTGCACCTGGTGGCTCCCCCCCCATGCCTGATTGCGGGCATTTGTAAAATAAGACCACATCCAATATCCCTGGTGGTCCAGTGGACTGCACTCTGCCCGATCGTGGGCATCTGTATTAATATAACCCCCCCGTCCAATATCCCTGGTGAGCAAATGGACCGCACTCTGCCCGATCGCGGGCATCTGTTATAATAAAAAATAACCCCTTCCAATATCCCTGGTGGTCCAGTGGACCGCACTCTGCCCGATCACTGGCATCTGTATTAATATAATCCCCCAGTCCAATATCCTCGTGGTCCAGTAGACTGTACTCTGACCGATCGCGGGCATCTGTATTAATATAAACCCCCGGTCCAATATCCCTGGTGGTCCAGTGGACCACACTCTGCCTGATCACAGGCATCTGTACACAAAGAAAGGACCAATGTCCCTGGTGGTCTAGTGGTACCCCCCTCCTCACCCACCCACTGAGCCCCACCACCCGCCCCCGGTCAGCTGGTGGGCGGCAGCACCCCACCCGCCTGCTGCCCCACCGCCGCTGACTGACAGTTAGTGAGGCTGCACGCCCATTGGTTCACAGCGTGAGCCAATGGGTGTGCAGCCCATACCGTGCTACACATTCCAGATATGTGATTTGATCTTATGAGGCTGGGGAGTGAGTATCCAGTCAATTAGAGTATAAGTATTACCATTACTAGATCTTGTAGTTGGGTCTGTAATAATATGTGTCATGTTCACATTACTGAGGGTATGGGCCAATGATTTATTGATATCCAAGAGCAGGTTAATATTAAAGCCCCCTAGCAGGATAAACTCATTGGCCCAGATATTCAAACTGCACCCAAAAAGTGCACAACAGCAGCAGCAAGCACAAGTCCACTGCGCCCATGTGCAAGAAGCACAATATTCAAAAACTGTGCAGGCCAAGATGCACCTGTGGCACATGACTGAATATCACACCACCTGCATCATAGCACAACCAGGGATGTGCAGTTGTGCATTTCAGATGCACCATAGCACAACAAGGGATGCTCAGTGGAGCAGTCCAGGTGCGCCATAGCACAACCAGGGATGTCCTGTGGAGCAGGGCAGCAATGCAACAGCACAACCAGGGATGCAGGAGACCACCATCCATGCCACAGATGGGCAGAGGAGCACACAGCAGAACAGACATCATCCCCCACACACCATGCACTGCACAACCGGGGGAGAGCTGGAATAACCACTGGCCCATGGATACCAGCAACCAACCCACAGCCGGGGCATGGTGCCCCAGCACACACCCTGGCAAGCTGTGACTTGCACACAAGGAGGGCCGACCACCTCGTGCCACACCATCCCACTAATGCAGAGCACACCCTGCACCACGATCACCATACACCCTTCCCAGGAGTAGTGCCCAACAGTGCAGGACACCCCATGCATGCCACCACCCCCACTGTGACAATGCAACCCTGTGCACCACATAGCCATGCAAGGCAGCCCCACCATGTGCACCCTGCAGTGGGTGGCAGCAGACAGCGATGCAACAACAGCATACACAGTGCCACCCTGCACGGCCCCCCTAAGTACAGCTGAGAGACCGACCATGCATTGCCACATGAGGTACCCCACATGCGACAAGGCATGCCCCAGACCCCATCACCACCAGCGGTACAGCACTCTGCACACCCTCCCAAGGACACATCCCATCCCAGCACTGGCCACAACAGCCAGCACAGACACACACAGTGTTACATGGAAGCATGCACCACACAGGATGCAACACAGTGCATGGATAAACACCCACCCATACCCAAGGGCACACCAACACAGGGACACAGTAGCGGGTCAACCAAGCCACTGGCGTGTGGCCACTGCTGCCATGTACACACGTCCAGCACCTCTACATGGCACAGGTGTGCCAGCCACCCTGCGCAGGCACCATGAAGCTGTATGCCTCCAGCATGCGGCCGGAGCACAAGTGACAGACACTGGAGCACATCCCCTGCAACAGACACAAGTGACAGCATGGAGGGGGGACAACAACAGTGGAGGCCACAGTGCCACCGGAGGCTGACGTGCACCATATGGGTGATAGGAGGCAACCTGGCATTGTGCCGGGTACAGTTGTTATCCAGCATGGACAGCCACCACTGACATGCCAGCAGACCATGCATATCACAGACATGCAAGGGTGTCAGCTGCACAAGCCATGGATGGTCTGACAGGGGTGCCATGCACACAGTGCATGAACCATGGACCACTACACACAGGCATCCAGTGCACAGAGAACAACACACAAACCACAGACAGTGACTGATCCCCCTGCCCACACCATAGGCGGTTCCCTTCCGGACACACAGACACACTCCCATGCGTGCACTACCTCTGACACCATGCACACCACTGCAGCTGAGCACCTGTAGCCTGCTGCAAATCAGAGACCACCACAGTTGTCATAACAAAACAAATGTATTTAAAACAGGTAATCAAAACAACTATTTACAATTATGTACAATGGGTGGAAGGACCACATACCAGGTGGGGGGCGGGTAAGGGGCAGGGGTGAACATATTGGAGAGGGAAGAAGGGGTGTGAGGGTGGGTCCAAGGGGGGAAGGTGTTTTCAGGGGCATAGATGGGCTATCGTCTGCCCCACTCGTCCTCCATGTGGCACCAATGTCTCCTATGCCTTCTCACCCCATGTCGGTCCATCCTTTGGAGAAGCTCCAGGGTCACCCTAGCCACCTGTAACAACTCCTGCAGTCCCCTCTCAATGGCCTGAAGTCGCCATCCACTTAGGACAAGGAAGCAGAGTCAATACGTGTGACTGTCCAGCCCACTGCAGCCTGCCCATTGTGCATGGCATACAGCCATATGCCACACCCCTGTGATGGTGTGCGACCACCCACAGTGACCGTGTCCACAAGACCTGCCTACCCAGGCACCCACAGCCATGCAGACCATTGCACACACCCACCGCCCATGTCCCGCACAGTACCACCTTGCCGTACAGTGACTTGGCTATGCGGTGTGAAGACAGTGGCACAACCATATACCTGGTGCCCGCATGGACCACCATTGATGCACTTCCAGACATGCAGTGCCACTGGACAGTGCTGACTGTAACAAGTTGTGTGTATGGCAGTGGTGTCAATGGATGGTGGCCATGCCCCGCTGCCCGCCCAGTTACACAGCATGCAATATTAATCATGGATGTAAGGCACTCACCATCATCAGGCTGGTCCCTGTGCCTCTGAAGACCTTCACCCCTCCCGGCCTGCTGGTCCTTCTGGCAGCGCCTCCTCTCCCTCGCCAAGTCCCCCCACCCCCATGTATGTGCAATCCCACATGGCCATAACCATCCACCCCCCCACCCCGATACCACCACCATGGCCAACACTGGATGGCCCCCCCCATGTGCCGGACACATGCAACCATGATACCCGTATGGATGATAACAGTGTATGGATGGAGTACCTACGTGGCCGTGGCACTGTGCCCCTCCTGACACATCCCTGCAGGTGGGCAAGCATGTCCGGGTCCCTGCGCCTGAGGTCCCCGTACCTGTGGCGACATTGCTCTGCCGTGTGCCCAATTCCCGTGGCCTCCTCCAGTGCATCAGCCACCTCCTGCCAAACTGCACTCCTGGCCCTGTCCAGGGGTGCATCACCATATTCAGCCCCAGCATTGGGCTCTACAATGGGCACCAGATTTGCTAATTCCACCTGGCTCCATATAGCAGCCCTTCTCCATGCTATCTCAGCAGATAATTGGAGTCAAAATGGCTCTTGGCAGCATGGTCCTGCCATGTGCAGATGCTGCATGGTACAGCACTGCCATTCCCTATCACGCTGTCACCGAACAGCGCGATAGTGGTGCACCATGCCAGCCGCATGGCACCTAGGGGCAAAGGTCGGGCACAGGGTCAAGGGTCTCTTGCGCACAGACAGCCCCAGCGCGATTGGAACCCAATGCGTGTAGTGCGATTGGGTGCCTGTGTGTCACCTCATGTAATGGCCTACAGCGCTGTGGCCCCAGTGTGCCTATGGCGCCACAGTGCCACAGCGCCATATATGTGAACAGCGCAGTAGCGACACTGGCACAATGGTGGCCGTGCCCTGCATTGCCTCCCGCTCACAGAACGTCAGCAGCGTGGCAGGCATCTGCGTCATCACCCCGGCATGCGCAGTTCGGTGTGTACTGTGCATGTCAAAGAACTGCGCCCTTGGCTGAGCACGTTCAACACAATTGTGCAAAGTGCAACAGCGCAGTATTCAGCCTGCATATGCAAATCAGCTAATCAGCCATTCAATAGCGCAGACACTGCTTTTGCATCCACTTAAAAATGCACCTCACCTCATTTGCATGTGTTGCGCTATAAAACTGCAACATTGGGCTGCACTGGCCATAGTCGGTTACTGCAGTCTATTGTGGTGAGTTGCATGCTGTTTGGGAGTGTGGACTGTGGTGCGTGGGACATACATGGGACTGCAGTCACAGGTAACACCTGTCATTCTCACAGGATGAATAATGACCGATCGTGAGGTGAAGGAAGAGGAACAGAGACGTGGGCGGAAAAGGAGGCCTAACTTCACCAAGGCAGAAACAGATGCCCTGTTTGAGGCCTACCTCGACCAGGAGCCACTGCTCAGCGGATGCCAGGGAACACCACAGGCCCATGCTGCTGCATGGGAAGAGGTGGAGGGTGCTGTCAACCTGCATGGCAGCCACCAGCGGTCCATGCAGGAGTGCAAAAAGAAGATGGGCACGGACAGGCAGAGGATTAAGGAGAAGGTGGTTGCCATCAGGGCAGCACGGTCTGCGACCGGTGGGGGACAGCTGGACAGGCAATGCCTGACCCCACAAGAAGAGCGGGTTGCTGGCAGCATGCAGCATTGCACCATCGAGGGTGTTCATGGTGGTGGATTTCAGATGGGTGGTAGCCCCTCACTGCATGGTAGGTCCTGGTCTGTCAATAGGGTGGCAGGGTAGGTCACATACATTAATGCTACTGTTTTTTCCTCACAGCTCCTGCGTGTCTACATGGGTCAGCAGTGGTGGGCTTCTCCACTGAGGGCTGTAGCATGGAGATAGAGGAGGGCCCATCCACCTCCACAGGCATACGAGGGTCAGGGTGACAGTAGGCCCACCTGGACGTCCGGATTGACGTTGGTGGAGCAGGTGCGGAGGAGGCCCTGCCCGGGTCCCAGCATGCCAGAGTCCATGGATGCCAGCATGCTGAGACTTGGGCTGGTGCCGGATCTGTCACTGATGATGATGATGGAGCTAACGTCATGGGCAGTGATATGTGTGGGCCACAGTATGGCCACACAGCAGGTGACATCATGGGCATAGCCATGGGTGGTGCCACCGTGAAAGCCTGCGTGACATCACAGTCCCAGCCTGTGCCTGTCTGCACCAATGGGGCAGCACTGGTGTGTAATCCAGGACAGTGGGGCTGTTGTGGCCACTGTAGCAGCACCGTTGAGCCCTGGAAAGCAGCAGCTGGAGTGGCAGTGTAAGCAGTCAGCCAATGGCCATGGGGGTACAGTGTCAGTGGGCGGTGTCAGTGCACCGCCTGTGGACATGCCCTGGCCTGGCCCTGGTGTGCAGCACCCACCCTCAAGGGGTGCTGACCATCAGGGCCATGAACACCATGAGGGACAGCATGCCGATCAGGCAGATGACCTCTTAGATGAGCACACCCACATACTCCAAGCATCAGTCAATCAGCAGGTGCAGCTTGTGATAGCGGTGGATGCACTCAGTGTGGCTCTGAGTCAAGCAGAGGAGCGTCACAGCAGAGACACCACTCTGCTCCTGGCAGGGATGGACCAGTTGCGGGAAGATGTGACCGCTGCCATTGACAGGCAGACACAGGCAGTCACAGCTGTTATGGCCACAATGGGCACACAGTTATTTGCCCATGCGTTGCAGACACCGCGCAGTGCAATGTCCACCCCCCGTTCCCCGTGTCGTGCGACACCCTCCTTGTCGACACCGGGTTCAGCTGTGGGCATCCCGGGCACGCCTGGCGCAGGCATGTTCTGTATGCTGCAGACCCCTGCAGGAGCACGGTTGCGTTCACACAGTGGAACCCTTGGGGGACCATCGGTGCCACCCCATGAGGCCATTGGTCAGCCTGTCACTGCTGGTGGGTCTCAGCGGGGCCACTCATGCATCCGTGGCGGCCATGGCACTGTGGCGCATGACTGACCTGTCTTCTAGCATGGCTAATGTCTGATGCTGCCCTGTGTGCATTGTGTTGTTCAGCGTGCAATGCATGGGTGGGGTACCTGGCCCTGCATGCATGCACACATTCCATCTGCACACCCTCCCTGCTGCTGTCTGCTGTGGTGTGTGCATGATGATGCCTGCTTTGTGCTGTCCACCACTGTGCAATGGTGCCCAGCGTCTGACACACACACAATGACAGGCACTGGACGTGGTGGTCTGTGGACATGTGTGTGGCTAGGGATGGCAGTTGGGGTCGGCGTGCCTCCTATCCTTTGTGCATGTCTTGTGAGGTGTGTGTGTGTGTGTGTCACCGCGTGCTGTGTTAGACCTTGCCCATCCCTGGCGGCATGTGCAGTTCCATGCTCGGCCAATTCCCTTAACAACATGCACCCCTGGTGTTTGTCCATGTGTGTTTGTGGGTTGTGCCTTTGCCACTGGTGGTTGCACATGGTCCCATGACTTACCTGGGTTGGCTGAAGTGCTCCTCTGTGATGGTGTCCCGGTGCAGCTGTGCCAGCCCGGATCAGTCATGGGTCCCTTCACCCAAGGGGGGGCTGCCCATCACCATCTTCATCAGTGTCCTCATCCTCCCCATCACTGTCCCCCTCTTCGACTTGTACGGCTATCCCACAGTCATTGGCCATGTTGTGCAGGATGCAACAGGCCAGAAATAGCCCACAGGCCTTTGAGGGACTGTACTGTAGGGCACAGCCAGACATGTCCAGGCAACGGAAACATGCCTTCAGCATTCCGAACACCCGCTCGATGACATTGCATGTGTGGTGGCATGTGCCTCATTGTAGCGTTGCTGTGACGGGGTCATGGGCCACCAGTATGGTGTGAGCAGCCAGGGATGGAGTGGGTATCCACTGTCACCTGTGTGTAGAGGGTGGAAGTTAGTTTGGTGATCAGCGTCACCCTGCCTTGGGCCATCTAGGCCAATACCCATGTCACCTCTGACTGTGCCCCTCCCAAGCTCCATGTCTTTCTGTGTGGTTTGCATACTCACTCACTAAGTGGCCAGTGGGGATGTCCCCACTCTCAAATCTGTGGCGCAGTGCTGACTGGTGCCAGATGAAGGCATCATGTGCTCCCCCAGGGTGCGTGGCACAGACATTGATTATGTGCCCCCTGGCATCGCACACCACCTGGCAGCTGATGCTTGCATACCCCTTCCGATTCATGTATGTGGCCCCTTTGGGGCCAGGTGGTGTGCAGATGGCCACATGGGTGCAGTCTATTTCCCCGAGCACACCAGGCATACGTGCTACCCTGTGGAACTCCTGTATGTTTGCTGTGTGCTCCGCCGGTGTGCTGGGGAAATGGATGTACTCCGCAGCATGTGGCAGCAGTGTGCTGAGGAATTGGGTGAGGTGGCGTGACGTGGCTGACTGGGTTATGCCTGTCGTGTCCCCTGTTGGTCTCTGGAAGGTACCAGTGGTGAGCAGGCACATGCATGCTGTCACTTTGGTCTCCACTGACAGAGCATGGCTCCGTTGTGTGGGTGTCTGCATCACATCACTGCACAGCTCACAGAGCTGCCTCAGAATTGCCCTGTTCAGGCGGTACCAACCCACGATCTCAGTATCGGTGTACAGCTCGAAGCTGGTGTGGGCTTGGTACTGCCTGTTGGGGGCATACCGCTGACTGGTCCTTCCACGTCTGCGCCCCCTGCTGCCTGCCTTCTCAACCCCCTCATAACTGCCTCCATCTGGATGGTGGCACTGGCCATGTCCCTGGCTTGTGTCCCCCCCCGGCAGCTGTTTTTGTGTTCCCCACTGTCCTTGCTGCTACTTCCCCTGCACCGGGAACACCTTCCTGTGGTGGCCTCAGTGCTGTGTGGAACTTCCCCCTTTTGCACTGCACTGTGGCTGTGGCTCCCCACACCTTCCCTGTTCCTGGGGGTTCCAGGTGCTCTGTCTCTGTCCTGCCCTGTGTGTGTGTTGCCTGTGTGACTGCCTATGGTTCAGCAACATGTGCCTTTCCTGTAGCATTCTTGGGCCTCTCTCTTGTTCCTTTTTATTTTGGCTCATTTCTGCTATCGCACAACTTCTGCTTGCTCCCCTATTGCGCATGGCGCATGTTGTTGAATATCACACTGCACCATTTATGCATGGTTCCTCCCCCTTCAGTTGTGCATGCATTCATTATCATTGCGCTCTTGCGCAGTGTGATTTGGGGGCAGATTTGCCTCCCGCTGAATATCGCAGAATGGTGCATTTTTGGACTTGTGCTGGCACATCCCTATTGCACATAGCGCAACCCTTTTGAATATCTGGGTCATTATTTTTAACTAATGTGCCCAGAGTCATGAGCATGGTGGAGAGGAGATTTAAACCTGCAGTAGGTGTAATGTGTATACAGAAAAGTTGAATTAATTTTGCATTTCCCAGCATAAACACACCCTCGCAGCATTCAGCAGGGGGAGTGGGTTGAAGAGTATTTTTGGATATGGTGACACTGAGGTGAGAATTTAAGTAAATTATGGTGCTTTCACCTTTCTTTGAGCCTGGTCAATCACTATGAATAAGACTATCCTGGGATGGAGCAGAAGCTATATGGTATTGATGGCTTGAGCCAGGTTTCTGATAAGCAAAGTACATCAAGTTGATAATGGAACATGAATGCTTCAAGTTCATCAAGCTTGGGAGCATGACTCCTGACATTAAGGTGCACTATATTTAATCCTTCGGTAGACTGCAATGGGGTAGAGCTAAAGGTGGGGGGTTAATACTGGGAGGTCCAGGACTAGGTTCAATGTCCCCTGAAGATATTAGCTGGATTAATGGTAGGTACCTTAGGGAGAGTAACTAGGGAACATCCAGTGGAATATATGGCTCCAATAAAATTTTTGTAGATGAGATGTTAAAATCGGGATATTATCTACAGACAGGTACAGGGCAGTGTAGGATGCAACTTAACAAGATAATTATATGTAGAAGTTCTGGAGGGTGGTGACATTTTGCTGGGAAAATGCTCCCAAAGGGAGTGAGCCAGTGACTTGCAGGGCTCCACTTAGCAGAACAGAGAGCAATAAGCTCCCAAGAAGTGGACCTATAGTGATGTACTAAGATAGATAGGTGAAGTAATATATCTAAGAGGGCAATATACGAGTATTCCAGCACAGTACAGCACCAGGTAGAAAATGCATCACCCTGATTCATAAAACTAATGCTAGCTAATTTATTGCAGTGAGTTTCCAAATCATACTCTGCAGGGTGGCACAGGCACAATCAATTCATATCCAATGTAGCCGGTGGAAAGGAGATGTAATATAACCTTGAAACGGTGTTCATTAATCTGAAAAAGTCTGAGGGAAGACAACACTGCAGCATCCCCCTGTGCATGTATAGGCTACTGAATGCAAAAAAAGAGTAATGAAAACAGAATCCCTCACATCTGCCTCATCATCCTGTGTCTTTATCCCAGCTTGAAGTGTAGGAGATTCAGTATCCATAAACTGTGGCAAACAGAGCTTTGGAAAATGGGGCAGGCTAAATTTAAAAAAAGTGAGCTTCTCTACATTTGGGTTGAAAGATGTGTTCTCCTGTTGATGGCAATATTGCTTGCAGTACTAACATACTAACATACTAAAATGCCAACAGAATAGGCCTAACGGTCTTTCATGTCTGCTCATTTGGTCAGCCCCCACCCTGGGAGCTGACCTTGCTGCCCCCCTCACCTTCTCTGGCTTCTCCCTTCCCAGTTCCAGATATTCTCACTGCACAGGATTTTGCTTCCAGAACCCTTCCCCTCTACTGTCCCACCCCATCTTGAACCCCTCCACTGTCTCTGTCTCCACCAGCCCCCTGGGCAGTGTATTCCATGGCTCCACCACCCTCTCAGTGAAGTTGCACCTCCTCCTTTCTCCCCTGAATCTTCCCCCCTCCAGCTTCCACCCATGCCCTCTAGTAGCCCCCTCCTCCTTCCTTTGAAGCACCCTGACTGCTCCTCCCTTATTTACCCCTTCATGTACCTGAAGACCTCTATCATGTCCCCCCAGTCCCTTCTCTCTTCCAATGTGTACATATTTAGCTCTTCGAGCCTTTCCCCATAGGTCCTGTACCCCAAGCCCCAAATCATTTTGGTTGCCGTCCTCTGGACCCTCTCCAGGTGTTTAATGTCCCTCTTCAAGTGTGGCCTCCAAAACTGCACGCAGTACTTGAGGTGTGGCCTCACCAAGCAGTTATACAGAGGGAGTATCACTTCCCTCCTTCTGGAGGTGATCCCCCTAGCAATGCATCCCAGCATCCTGTTGGCCTTGGCTGCTGCCCTCCTACAAGTCTCTGAGTTGTTCATCTTGACTTCCACCACCACCCCCAGGTCCCTCTCAGCCATCGAGACTTGTAGCATTTCCCCCCCAGGGTGTACACTTGGCCCAGGTTTCTGGCCCCCAGGTGCAGTACCTTGCATTTCCCTGCATTGAACCTCAGTTTCCACTTTCTAGACCATCTTTTCAGAGCCTCCAGGTCCCCCTGTAGGGCCACCCTCCCTCCTCCCCATCCACCACCTCCCCCAGTTTTGAGTCATCCGAAAAGAGACTCATCTCACTCCTGATACCTGTCCTTATGTCAGAGATGTAGGTGTTGAACAGGAGGGGCACAAGGACTGATCCCTGTGGGACCCCACTAATGACCTTCCTTGGGGATGAGACTATCCCGCCAACTACGACCCTCTGGGTCTAGTCCTGGAGCCAATTGTCTATCCATCTGATCATCTGGTCCCAACCCCCATTTCTCCCAGCTTATCCAACAGGCCCTCGTGAGGAACAGAGTCAAATGCCTTGCTGAAATCTAGAAAGAGGACATCCACTGGTCTACCCAGGTCCAAGGCACTTGTCACCCAGTCATAGCACTCCACAAGGTTTGTCTGACACAATTTCCCTGGGACGAATCCATGCTGTCTATCGTCCAGGCACCCTGACTTTTCCAGGTCCCTCCCTAGCCTCTCCTTGACAATGCCCTCCATCACCTTGCCCACCACTGATGTCAGGCTGACAGGTCTATAGTTCCCTACCGCCTCCCTTGATCCCCCCTTGTGGATAGGCACTATATGTGCCACCTTCCAGTCCTGGGGCACCCATCCTGTCCTCAGAGAGATGGTGAAAAGCTCCACCAGGGGTTTCACCAGGACATCCGAAAGTTCCTTTAGCACTCTGGGATGTAATTTATCCAGCCCCAGTGCTTTCTCCATCTTAAGGGACCTGAGGGCTTCCCTCACTCTCTCTGCTGTGATTTCCACCTGCGCTACCTCTTCTTCCTGCTTAGCCTTCCCCCCTTCTGCCAGTGATGCCTCCCCCACGCCCCAGACCCGCCGATCGGTAAGGGTCCCCCCTCTCCTCAGTATCACTGTCTCCTCCCATGTATGATGCAGCACCTCCATTTTCCTTGGTGAAAACTGAGGTGAAGTACTCATTTAGTACCTCAACCTGCTCCCCTGGGTCTTGAGCCCATCTCTCCCCTGTTTTAATCCTGCTAATCTGCCCCTTCACCCTTCGTTTTTCCACAATGTATCTAAAGAACCGCTTGTTCCCTCTCCTAATTTCCCTGGCCAGGTTCTGCTCCTTCCTTGCCTTAGCTGCCCTCACCATCCTAGTACAGTACTGAAAGTTCTCTTTAAGTATGTACTTGCAAGTGGTCAAATAAGATATTCAACAGATTTTTATGTCAAAAAGGGCAAAATCATCGTCTTTTGGTCCCAGTACAATAGAGGCTGATCTTTTTGCTAAGGACACATTCTTATCCAGATAATCCTGAATGATTTTGTTTTCTGGCATCTCAGGCACCACTCTGTCAGACAGTGTCTTGCCAGGCTTTTTCATCAAACCATAGTCAGACAGTTGTTCTCAGAGTGGTTTTTCATCAATAGACGTTTTTCAGGGAGTGCAGAAGCATCATCATTAGGTCTTCATTGACTTGCAGACAAAAATGATGAGTGACTCCTATGACATTAAGCAGTAGCAGTGGAAACACCATGGGACCCTCCTTCTTTCCTCTCCTCCACTTGGCCTATCAATGGCATTACAATGGTAATCGGTGTTCTTATTCTGTAACTGTGCTCCTGGCCTTGTTTTTTTGCCACACTGTACACACAGAGACAAACTAGATAAGCAAGGCTTTATTGGACTATTGATCCTTACTGCATTCTTGTGCATCAAAGAATGTCTCAAATGTGTTGTTGAACCAAGCGTCCAAGAGAGTTGCCAGGATGCAGAGGTCAGCTCTACACATTTCTGAAATGTGTGTGTCATTCCAAAACCACGTTAATATATTTTCTACTAGACTGATAGCATTGAAATCCTCCCTGTCCTGATATTGAGTTTTCACATAAATAAGTTACGGGTTAATCAGGACAGTGGGTGTTTATCTATCTTAGACCAACTGCATCTACACTCCAAGTCTGACTCCCACCTGTTCCTTGTCCCCCTCCTCAAACTGCACTGCTGCTATCACTTTTATTGGGTATATACTTATGATCTGTGTCTCTGTCCACAAACTCTGCCAAGTTACCTTGCCTCTCCTTCTCCTCCAGTGCCTGTGTCACTGCCTGTTGCACCCTTTTTTCCCCTTTTTTCTACAATGACTGCTCATGTTGCAACCCTTGCTGTGCCACTGCGAGTGAGTCCTACACCGTGTGATACTGTAAGGACTGTTGAACTACTGTCTTTTACACTTGCAATTCTCACTGAGACAGAGAATCTTTGACCAACAGCACTCTGCTTTGGTTTTTCTTTGATGCAGTTGGGTGATCTTATGCCACCTCCTTGCCCTCTCTGTTGCTCCCTTTCCTAATGCTTCCTACAGGACTCAGGAGGAGGAACCTCAGCAACTTGGGGGAACATGAAACTTTACATTTTTTTCCTTTAATTTTTTACTTTTTTATGGGATGTAACCAAGGAACCACCAGTCAGTGGCCTGGCATCTGCACTCTGCCATATGGCACACGCCTGCTGCCCACTGCCCAGATCATACTGTAACAGCACAGTTCAGGACAACCACACAGACAAGCTGCTTTAGATCTCAGGAGGAGGAACTTGAGCAACTTGATGGAATGTGAAGACTGCTACCAGAAAGATATTTTTTTATTTTAAATTTATTTCATGTGATGCCACCAAGGGGCCAACTACCAGTGATCGGGCTCTGGCTCTCTGCCAGCTGGCACACATTTGCTGTTGACTGCCCACAACAACACAGGTTCAGGACTCAGTATGAGAAACTTCCAAAAATTTAGGGAACGTGAACACTGTCAAGAAAAATAATTTTTTATTTAAAATTGTTTTTAATGGGATGCCACCTATGTGCCAACTGTCAGAGGCTGCGCACTGACACACTGCTAGTTGGCATACACTTGCTACCCACTGTGTAGATTACACTGCAATAGCGCAGCCTCAGGACTTAGTAAGAGGATCTTTGGCAACTCGGGGGAATGAGAGGACAGCCACAGGAAAAAGAAAAATCATTTTTCTATTCAAAATTTTTTGTGGAGTCCCACCAATGTGCCAACTACCAGTGGCCATGCACCTGCACATTGGCAGCTAGAACACACTTGCTACGCAGTAACTCCCAATCCCCAGGCTTCAGGCAGGGGCCTCAGTCTGTCATTACATTCTCTGCTAAATTACTATTTCTGCAATGATAAAATATTAAAAATATCTATCCAGTTCAACAAAACAAATTGTGTGCTGATTAGTCATGTAGGCACAGGCAGACAACCACCTCATGGCCCATTTGACCACTGCCCAAACAAACTCCACCACTCTATCCCAGTTACCTAAGCAAGCCCATCCCAGAGACTGGCTGGTTTGCAGTGCATTGTTTAACCTGTGGTATAACTTTTCATATTTTGCTACTTTTTCCTCCTAAAAACATTCTATCCATTCTGACAAACTGTGTGCTAATTAGGCAACTGAGCACTAGCCGACTGCTTCCTTATGACCCATCTTTCCACTGTCCAAGCACACTCCAGTCCCTTCCCTCCCATTTCCCTTAGCAAGCCCATTGTCCCAGAGGGCTACTGATTGCAGTTCACTACTCAGCCTTTTGGTTTTTTTTACCCTTTATTTTTCCTCCTCCAGTCCTATTAAATAATCCCTCTTCTGCAGCTTGCTGTGTATCCAGCACTATCAGTCAAACTTTAGAAAAAGAATATTACATTTTAGAAGAATTTTCTATCTAACTAGAATTAGATCAAAGCCCTGCCTGAGCTACCCAAGAGCTTGACAATGAGTGTGCGCAAGTGACCTTTCATGCTGGCTCACATTGATGTGCTGAGTTAACACCAAAATGAGGATGTGACCCATACTGGGCACTGGGTCAGAACATAGTCAATCACAATGCCATCAGCAAGAACAGTGCAGCAAAAATGCCATTTTATTTTTGTGGGAGGCTCCACCACCTGCACCCCTGACGTGGGGTGGCTCTGCCCCCCCACACCCCACAGGCTTCAGGATTCTCACTCCGGGGGGGGGAGCGGGTCATGGGGCAAGTTAAAATTTGTGGGGCCTTGGAATACTGTTTCCATGGTCCCTTGTAAAAAAATACAAGTCCTGAAGTCTACAAAATGGTTGGAGACCAAGATTAGAACCCTGGTCTCCACTGCCACCTGGTCAAGCTACTCTATGTCCCAGCCCTCCACACCACAGGAGCAGCTTGGCCAGCCTCCTGGATTCTGCTGCCCTTGTCCTGGGCAACATCATGGACAGTTACCAGGGGGGCACATGTAACAAGTGTTGTAAATTCCATGTTCACTGTCTGTGGTAGTGCTGTGCAGACTAGCACTCTCTTGACTGATGCTATAAATGTAGCTTTAATCTAATCGAGTACCACTCAAACTATGCCTAGGTAACTGTTTCAAGTGCAAACTGCTGCTCACGGTTCAAATGTTTCATCTGGTCTGCACCTTTCAGACCAACGTGAATGTGTCAAACCAGAAGTCCACCTAGTTGCTCCCAAAAGTTCACCACAGTTAACAAGAATTGAATGCCCAAAGCTTAAGGAGTCTGATTCTTTGGTAGATTCAAACTTACAGCCCTAATACAAATGGACCTACTTCACAGACAAAGCACAAACTGTCATTAGTATGTCATTGTGCACTCATTGCTAGCGCAGTAACAGTGAACACACCCATACTGAGCCGCAATCTGCATTGCATCTGTGCTTCCTGTAGCTACACCTATGTCAGCATTTTGCAACAGGATGGATACTGTAGGCATTTGCAGTTTATTAATAATCTGCTTACAGCACTATAGCAGTACTAAAGAAGAACAGAGAGGGAACAAGCACACAGGGAATGAATGGGGTGCTAAACCAGAACCAGGAGTCAAGCAAAACACTAAGGACAGCACTCACTGTTGGTAAAAAAAAGGGTACTCACAAAACTGGTACTATACTGTTCCAAAGTTTATTGTACATTGATAGAGAGAGGGCACCAAGCCCTAAAGCTTTATGTCATTATTGGGGTACTATAGCCATACTATTAGCACAACCAATTTCACAGCAGTCTATATCACTGAATGTTAGATGTTAGGGTCTTTAACAGTACTTTCAGCATGGTCAGTGTGACAGCCATTTGTATCACTGTATGCTAGAGTCTATAGCAGTATCTATAACAGTGCTATCAGCACAGCCAATAAGACAGCAACGTACATCACTGTATTGTATGATAACATCACCTAGTTAAGACAGACTTTGCCTCCTAATATTTGGGGACAACAAGCTACACATATTGTCCAGGGAGTATGTGACCAGGGTGGTGTTCTGCCAAAATATCCCTGAAACTATGCAGACAAAGGCCTGGGTGGACACCACCACTGACATATGCACAGTGTGGCATGGATAGGGATGTGAAGAAAGTAAAAAGCTGTACTGGGGAATAAGGTGCAGAACAAACATGGAGCTGGCTATGGCTTGCAGGAGTCTGCATGTCATCAGGGAGGATCACTGAACATGTTGGTCTTGTCGGCAGAAGACTATTGTCTTGTACAGACCATGGGCAATTACCAGGTCATTGGAGTGGAGGATGGCACAGACACCAAATCAGGGTCATCTTTGCATGGTGAGTACATCCACATGGTGATGACTGTGTCTAGCACATTGTAACACATCACTCACAGGAGCACAATATGCTGGTAGCAGCAGTGAGGGTTCTCAATCTGCCAGATATTGTTTGAGACGTTCCAGCAGCTAGGAGTACCAGAAGCCAGGTCTTGCTAGATACTTCACAGGACTGCATGCTGATACATCTGGTCAAAGAACCCACAAAGCAAGCTGCCATTCTTTATATGCTGCTCACCAACATGGAGAGGGTAAATGAAGTGCAGCGTAGGAAACACTGGGGTTCAGTGATCTTAACACCACATGGTTTGAGCTGACCCTTGGTACCAGTAAACCCTCATTAAAGACTGAAGTTCTAGAGTTCAGAAGCTCAGACTTCCACCTGATGAGGGAATTAGTCCAGGAAAAGTTAATTGGAGTGAACAATATCAGAGGAGTGTTGGGAAGATGGGGAAAAACCAAAGTGGCCATTCTCAAGGTGACAAAATCATGCATGAGAACAGTTACTAAAAGAAACAGGTACAAGAGACAATATGGTTCTCTGAAAAGGTTAAGGATGCTGTGAGGGCCAAAAATATGCCTTCATCAGCTATAAGGAGAAGCAAGGAGATGAAGAATAGGGGGAGTCCTAAGTAAGAACAAGGGAAGTCAGGGATGCAAGAACAGATACAGAACTGTGCATTGGGGTGGAGGTCAAGGTTGGGGAAAACAGTTTTTTTGTATCAAAAGGAAAAAAGAAAGATGTATGAGGGAATCATTAGGCTAACAGAAGGAGGCAGGATAACAGAGGACGATGAGCAGAAAGCAGACATTCTGTGAAGTTACTTCTGCTCAGTATTCACTAGGGATCACACTGGGCCTTTGCCTGAAAACAGCATAAAGGCTGCTGAAAGTAGGATACTGGAAATGATACAGCATGTATTTACTAGTGAATAGTTCTGAAAAGGGATAGTACTCATGAATATAGGTAAAGAATAACTCCAGGAGGGTGTGCCATGTCCTGTATGACCTGTTGGAGGCATATGGCCGGGGGCTCACCTGTTCCATCAGGCAGCATTATCTGGGGGCTCATCCTGCCACACAATCTCTAGCATCAGAATGAAGTGGCCTATGTCATTTGTGAGGTCGGCTCAGGCAGAGTTGGTTTTTACAACACACTGTCTGGTGCGCCTGCACATCTGTACCATTTTATAAACAGCTTAGACTAGCTTTTCATTGGTGTTATGTTTGTGCGTGCTATTCAGCAGATGGCACTTGCAACTTTTTTTCTAAATGTGAATTTTCCAGGTATTCATATCCCCATCCCTTACTAGAATTCCTTTAGGGAAATCCAAACAGGTGTTTTGCTACACAGCTAAAGGGGGCTGTGCATACTAAAGAAGGGGCGGCCAGCCCAACGCATGAACAAAATCAAACAAACAAGTGGCACTCAGTCTGTAATCTGGATTTAAATGCTTTACTGAGATTCAGAAAAGTAAATGAATGTGAAAATATACAGAGATATACACACAACAGGCAGCACAGTCAGTCTAGCGGTAACCCAGGGCTTTGACTCTTAATGAGTCTTCATCAGGGGGTGGCACTAGTGAGAAGGCATCATTAATTTATACAGCATTCATTAGTGCTTTATACAAAACATTTGTGATACTAATCACAAAGTAAAAACAGAGACCAATTACAATCCCATTAGCAAAACAAAATGCAATCTATCAAAAACAATTATTGCTCAAAAATTCTTTTCTGCTTTGCCAGATCAATTATTTTGGATAATTAGAAAGTGTTCTTAAATATTTTGAGTTATATAGCTGCTATAATAAGTGCTAATATATACAAGTACAGAAAACAGATGAACAAAGGCAGAACCACCTGATCTGTCAAAGTTTTTAACTCAATCATTGCCAGGACCCCCTATGTAATAAGATGGTCTACAGTTATTACTGGAAAAATCTAAAACAAGAGTCCCAGATGGGTCAGGCGGAAACTTTTGAAGAGATTATCTGCAAGAAAAAATAGCAACAACGGAGATTTTAGTGATGTATTACATGAAATTTAAACTTATATTACAAGTTCCTTTCACTAATAACAACATTTCATTTGTCACTCATTTGAAGCAATGTGTGAGATGATGCAGTTGCTTCATGAGTGGCCCATATGGTGACTCACAAAGTCTGCTACAAATGTGGTGCAAAGAGTTTGATGATGCAGCTTCTTTGTGTTTAGCCCAATATGACTATGTATCTCAAAAAACTACATTATTGCACAAGTTACATTGTCTTAAAGCCACCAAAGTAAGAAAATGTGATGCTAGTTTTTTAACTCTACATCCGCCCACCACCATGCACTATCCCAGTGAACCTCACTGCACTAAATGCCAAAGCACAATCCAGATTTCAAATGTACAGTATGTTATAATATCATAAATAAATGACATAGTACATGTAATACAGTTACATACCATGACAAACACTATTCTCATTGGTACTGCTTTGTGAGTGGCCTGCAGGACCACTTGTGAAGGCCACTACAGGTCTGGTACAATGTGAGTGATAATGCAGCCTCTACAGGTCTGGAACAGTTTGTGTGAACATGCAGTTGGTTTATGAGTGGCCTAATGCACCCCTCATGATGTACTCAGTAGGTCTGATGCAATGTATATGAGGGTGCAGCTGCCTTATGAGTGCTTCATAGACCACTTATGAAGTCTGCCACAGGGCTTGTGCAATGTGTGTGATGATGCAGGAACTTTGTGACTGATATGTACACAAACACACACATTGTCCCAGCACAGTATCTGCAGCCTTGTGTCTTACAACATACACGTGCTGTGGTCTTCCGGGTAGGAAACTATAGTAATCATACTGTTTTTATTAATAAGGTTAAAACATGTTTGATATTTGAATACTGCTTTGGCATTTAATTAGGTGGGATTTATGGATGTAGTCCATGGGCTGGGTGAGTTATAGTTAAAAAAAATATTTTTTTACAATGAAGATAGATAGACAGATAGGTAGATAGATGGATATAGAAGTAGTAGTAGTAGTAGATTTTATTTCTCTGTGGTGCCCTTCCCCTGAAGCTCAGGGTGCCGTTACAATTTACAGAGGAAGCATAAAACAAAGCCATTATTAATGACATAAAATCATATGCTCAGTATATATAAAACTGTCTATTCAATAGAGAATAATGCATGGGGTGGGGTGGTGTGTGTTGCGAGAATGTATTTACTGGTTAGTGATGTTTATCAACTGGTAGCAGTGGCTGGCAAACTCCATTATTCACACATGTGAATAATGAACCATGAATAATGGAGTTTGCCCAAGCACCTTTCTCAAAGGTTCTGCCAGTACTTCCCATGGCAGGTGAGCAACTGCATGGCTGCCTTCCCTTGCTCCTCTCAAGTTGCTCGTGCCACACCTGGAAATCACCAGCACGGCTAACTGCTTCCTTGTCAGGCACCACAAATGAAAACGATATTGCAGTAGTTTAAATAAATCTTAGCTAAAAACAATAAAGACATGGCAACCTCTTCTCAATTTACACCAGGGACTGATTCAGAACATCAGAAGTTCATTGCAGAGCAAGAAAACAGAAATACATTAAAAAAGAAAAAAAGTGGCATCCAGCTGTTCACCAAGTATCTCACAGAGGCAGGTGAGTCAGCAGAATTCCTAAGTATGCTAATTCCGGAACTTGACAATTCAACAGCAAGATTCAAAGAACCAGTAAATATAAAAAATTAAACATGGTGAAGTGTTTAAATTTGGATTTTATACACACACACTAGGTGTGCGTATAAAATCCTTATTGTACACACTTCCCTATGCATTATTCTATATTTAATACACACCCAAGGTGTGTGATGCTAGCTAAAATCTGAGAGCAAAGTTCGAGGAGTTTATTTAAGCATCACCCACTGAGGGTGTATATTAAATCTGAGTAACCACACCACCCCATGCCTTATTTTATATAATTGCTGGTCATCAATTTTTTTTAACCCCCTCTCATCATTTTTTAATCTGTATTTGGGTAAAGTTGCAAGTTGCTTTTCACAATAGTGGCTGACTTTGATACTGGGAAGACATCCAGTTTACAATTTTACCCGAGGGAATGCCGGTCTTTAATCTAGAGGGAAATCATATCTGTCCTGGACAAGAATGCCATTGAGATGGTGCCTCCGGCCAAAGTAGAGACAGGGTATTACTCCCACTTCTTCCTCGTTCTGAAGAAGTCCGGGATCTTAGACCCATTCTGGACCTCAGTGAACTAAACAGATGGGACACTTACCCAAGGTTTCGGATGGTCTCCATTCCCACTCTCCTGCTACTTATTTTGGCAGGAGACTGGCTGGCATCCATCGATATGCAGGACGCATATCTGCATATCCCCATTGTCAGGTCGCATCAAAGATTCCTGAGGTTCAGGTTCATGGGAAGGTGCTATCAGTTCAAGATCCTACCCTTCAGTCTCTCATCAGCCCCCAGGGTATTCACGAAGTGCCTGGCGGTGGTCACTGCGGCGCTTCAAAGGATGGGCCATTTCATGTTCCCTTACCTGGATGACCGGCTCCTCCTGGCTCCCTCCAGACCCCACCTGTTGGAAACCATCAGAGACACTCTTTCACTGTTTCAGCAGCTGGCAATCACTGTCAACAGGGACAAATCTCAGCTTCTCCCATCCCAGAAGCTCCAGTTCATCTGGGTCCTTCTGGATACAACTTATGTAACTGTACTATCTACTTCACCCCAATGGCTTGGGTTTCCACGAACTGGGTGACATCAGTCACATTTTTCTTGAAAGAAGAGCCCACCAGGGCTGTCCTTTTTCTTTGCTGCTATTTGTACTGGTGGTCGAGCCACTGGCAGCAGCCATCCAACATCACATGCAAATCCTGGGGATAGAGATTGGAAAGAGACGGTACTCGACCCTCATGTATGCCTATGGCCTGCTCATCCCTCTAGCAGATGTGCAGCTCTCCTTACCATCACTCCTAACCCTGTTAAACTCCTTTGTAGGTCACTCTGGCCTAAGACTAAACAAGGCCAAAACAGAGTTAATGCCCCTGAACCAGCTCTGCCAACCAAGCATAGCCATCAACACTGGTCTACTCTGGGCTGAAGAAGGCATTACCTACCTGGGTATTAAAATCTCCCCACAAGTCAAAAAGACCTGACATTTAAATCTTTAGCCACTGCTCAATATCTGCAAAACTGAATTCAACAGATGGAAATTACTGAACCTTACCCTGGCAGGTAAAATTGCGGCTATTAAGATGGTCACAGCTCCCAAGTTCTTCTACATGCTCAACCACATCCCTGTACCCCTACTGCAGGCATGGTTTCAAAAAATTGACAACTAGTGGGAGATTTCCTGTGGGAAGGCAGAAGGCCAAATTTAGCCACAATAGGTGATGTGCCCACTGAAAAGTGGGAGGATGGAACCTGCCATGAATGGAGGGCTACTAGTGTGCATCTCAAGCTGCCCACACCCTACATTCATTCAACCCATGCAATGACCAGTCCCCCAATGGGTCCACAAGGAGCAGAGTACTGGAGAGGTTGGCATCATCACTTCCTTGCTATATCTTCCCAAAAGGAAGCTCCACTGCCCACCCCACTATAACCTCTGCTAGTAGGTACTGGTTCAAGACTCACCGCAGGTTGGGCATCAACCCAATCCCAGTCTCATACACCCTTTTAGGAGTAACCCAAATATCCTTATAGATAAAAAGCCCCTGTACTGACTTCAGTGGTCCACCAAGGGTATCCACTTTTTAAAAGATATCCTTGACCATGAAAAGGACACAGTGGCACCACTTCACTCTCTTCAACAGAAATGGAGCCTCCCACACAAAGACCATTGGTGCTACCTGCAAATTAGGGAGGCTATCAAGCCACTGATGCAAAACCGCAACCTCTCTCTGACAGATGAGGGACTAACCAGCTTGCTTAAAGCCCCAAAAGGACTAGCAGGCACCATATACTCTCAGCTTAGAGACACCTTACCAAGTCAATCAGGGGAATCAAAAAAAGATGAGAGAAATTCTTAGGGACTGACCTTACAGATGCCCAGTGGACATAAGCATGGCAAAATGCTCATACCCGTCTTAGAGATGCTCGCAGTAGGCTTATTCAAAATAAAGTATTATATTCATAGTACAGAACCCCAGCGGTCCTTCATGCAGCTTGGGTCCCTGATCATGACAAATACTGGCACTGCCAGTCTACGAGGGATAATCTCTACCACTTTCCTTGGGCATGTCCCAAGTTACAAACCTTTTTGGGGACAAGTATGTCACCTGCACAGCTCAGTAGTGCATGTGAATATTCCCCTGTCAGTTCCCCTTTTACTCCTGGGCATTAAACCAGCAGATCTGCAGCTGAAACACCCAGCTTTTAGGTGGCTGACCCTGTTGGCAATGTAAGTGAAAAGAGCTGTCCTGTGCAAATGGCGCAGCCCAAATGTCCCCAGTATGGGGGAAGTACTGTCTTCTCTTACAGGACTTGTCAATCTAGAGGGGACTCTCTCACTCCAAGCTAAACTGACTGGAATACCATTTTACATGCTAGGGCCCCTATATGGCATTTGTTAACCCTCCTATGGGAATAGGATAAGTAGCAGCATCCACCTGGTACCTGATAATCATATAGGTTCAAACTGGTCTGCCTCATTACATCCCAAGAAATCAGACTTAAGCTTAATCGGGCCCCCTCACTAGGTCTCCTCTCCATCACACCATGGATCGGAAGTTTAATGATTGCTCCAAGGCTAATCCAATGTCGTAGGTAGATATTTGTTTTTTCTGTTTGTGTAAGTACACTGTATACTTTGTGGTATCATCTGTCATGTTACAGGAAGCAAGATAAAACATGCTTTTTTAATTATTATTTCTTTATTTAGTTTTTGTTGACCGGGTAAGTGCACTAGACAAATCCTGCCTATTTTCAGGCGCGACCTGGGGGAAGGAGCTACAGATGAATGCCAACTGACCTTGAACAAGATTAAGCTGTTGGTAGTATTTTTAGTGAATGAGGGAAACTTGGCCAAAACACGGGAGAAATTCCCCTACTCTTTTCGATAAGTGCCATGGGATCTTTAACATCCACCTGAACTACCACCAATCCAGGCAGATGGGACCTCGGTTTAACGTCTTATCCGAAAGACAGCACCTCAGAAGTGCAGCACCCCTCTTGTGCTGTACTACAGTGTCAGTACTGGGATATTAACCCAAGTGCCAGATGTGGGAACTGAATCCACAGCCCTCTGATCTCCCGGCCTCAGAGGTGAGTGTGCTACCTACTGAGCCACTGACATGGTTGCCATGCATCAAAGTACAGCCACTAAGACTCCTAAGGAATCCCTGAAAGTATTAATCCGGGCTATGAGACTCTGCTTCCTCTCAAAGGTTTAACCCATGCAACATATGTAAATAGAAATGTTCTAATTTGTAACCAGTTACTGAATATAGATTAATTATGATAGGCCACACTGGAGGGCATGACAGTGGTTAATGGCTCCATGACAGAAACAATAAATGTACCTAGAACATGGTCATGCACTCATCAGAGATGTAAAAGTTGTAACATTACTGCAATGCTGGTCCTGTTTTCTGTTATGTTTTCTTTTTTCCAAAACTCAATAATCTTTAACAACCAAAATCATGGTGAGCTGTGCCATAAAATGATCAGAAAAAGTTCATTACAGTACCATCTGCACTTCAAAACAACACACTTCATTCTAGCTTGTAAATCAATGTGCTGCTGTCATTTATTTTCACTCACTGTGTGCTACATCTCGTCTAGCCAACTGCCTGGTTTCTCACTCGCTCTCTTACTCTAGCTCTTGATTGCTGAATGGTCAACCTGCTGACCGCTCCCTCATTCCCTGTATAGCTACTAAGTAGTTTGGCACAGTCACTAACCCTTAATAAGTAATTTGCAGCTTCTCACATTCAAGTGTTGTGCCAGGAGTGCTCACATAGTTCTGCATCTCCTACCCCTGTGCTACAGACTTTGGTGTCATCTCCTCAATCGTACTGCCACAACAACAGTAGAGGTACATTTAACCATATCAATAGGCATATTCAGTGCCATCTCCAATAAAGAATTTTCAAAACTGAAGCAAAACGGTACTATGTGTGGTGAGGGTAGTGCTATGACAAGCAATTCAGTAAACCTGCAACTATGGTAGCCACAGTAGGACAAAACTCCTTAAGTAAAACAAAATACAGTACATCAATGCAGTTAGAGGAACAATTGTATTTCAAAATAAGGAAAGATTTAACTGTTTTTGTAATAAAACCTTTCAATTTTAATTTTTACGTACATAAACAGTCAAGGTGCCTATTTCATAGGCTCAATAAGGCACTTCGGGGACACTAGACACTTGCAGCGCACGGCCAGAAGATGAAGGCATTCAGCCTGCGCTTTGTGCCGTGTGCTAGAAGTGTCTAGTGCACACCCCATTGAGTCTTACTGCTTACATACTGACTGTCTAGCCCCACCTGGTCTGTGCTGAGCAAAGCTATTAATGTTTCAAGCTACCCTTGACCAAAAACAGTACATCCCTTCTTCTTACACATTGCATCTTGTGTGATGAGTGGGTCCCAATAAGGTAAAGCCCCATACCAGGGTGCACACTGGACTTCGTGTAGATCCATTCCAGGGAGGAGGGAATTTGAGGCATATTATCATGGGTGGCAGCTGGGTTACTGGCAGGTCCTTAAAGACAGACACAGAGGAGGCCAGGTAAGGAGCATTAAAAAAGGTTGAAAATAAAGATCTCATATACACCAAAGACAAACCCACCATGGACAGAGTATAAGAATATAATGGCATCATCCAATTCCAGTTCATCTTTTTAATTTTCCTCTAATTTATTATTATATATTCATTGTTTTCTTAGTCCTTGTACACTGTTCCTTCACTTTTCAATTTTATTCTGGTCACTACACTACATCTTTTTCAATCTCATTGCTTGACACTTACTGGGTGAAAAATTGAGCCTATCTTCATAAGCATTACTTTTAAACAAATTGCACATGTCATGTTTAATGCTGCATACTCTGCACATGCAAAATGAATATCTTGAATGTAAATTGGTTTTCCAGTGAAGGAAAGTGAGCAATTCAAAGATGCATAAGATCTGCTGATTTAGAATCTTCTGACAGCTGCATTACATTTAAAGTGGTGAAGGAGTCAAATCCATCATGCTATTGTTTAAAGAGAAATCTGTCTATAAATGGGGCCGATGAAGAGATATTAAAGAATACAGAATCCTTTCTCAAAAAACTAGAATGACATTAGCCAAGTTGCTGCATAGCAGATCATAGTCTGGGAGAAAACTCCAGTCATTTACTCATTGCATGAATGGAGGGCAAAAGCATAATTGGGTGATATGCAGTACTGGTACTCTAAGAAGAGAAGGCTGGATCTCATTGTTTTGTATAACTCACTGACAATCCACCAGGTAGCTGTATCACTACTAAATCAGGACAGAAAGGTGTGCTCTGGGAAAAGGAAATCCAGTGCTGGGTGGGAGCTGCTTATCCCCCAAGAATGTAACAGTTCAAAACTAGAAGCTGGGCACTCACATTGGAGAAGTAGTCAGTCCTTGGTACACACATTAAAATAAGTTTGCATTTGATATTTGTGTCAGCACTTTATTACTAGGACTACTCCTCTGCTGTGAGTGCCTGGCTTCTCTTTTTTTTGAGCTATATTGCACTGGCTGCAAACTTAGATCTTCTTCAACCATTCCAGCTACAGGTTATAGTTCAGCCACAGTGCCACTGATGTTGTGGTGTGAGACAGGAAGCAAAGTAACATATACCGACCAACAGGTCTACTGTCAATTATTCGACTCTGAGGTAAAGAAATAGGAGACTGCCTTGGTAAATACCTTAAAGGGGGGATGGCCAAGTGGAGGAAATACAGACCCAATGGAAAAAGAACAAGGAGGAACTAGCTAAGGCAATGGCATGCTGTTTGAAGGAAGTAAGCAAGGGTCAGAGGGGAAGAAGCCCCCATGGTTCTCAAAGGAGGTGGCTAAGATGGTGAAGGAGAAGAGAAACAGCATTTAGGATGTACAAGGAGACCCAGGCAGAGGTAGACAGGGAAGTATATCTGGAAAACCAAAGAGAGGCATGAAGGAAGGTGACAGCAGCTAAGGCACAAACAGAGGAGATTATCGCCAAGGTTATCAAAAAAGGCAACAAGACATTCATTAGGTAGGTGAGTGAAAAGAGGAAAGCAAGGGATGGGATAATGAGAATCTGGAGGGCCAGGGAGGTGACTGTCCAGAAAAAGATCAAGAAAAAGCAAACATTTTAAATAAGTACTTTTGCTCAGTCTTCACAGTTAAGGGGTTGGGGGGGCTGGATCAACAAGTACCAGCAGGTTCTGGGTGGAGGAAGCCCTAAAGGGGAACAAGGGAAAGACCAGACATGATTCACACAAGTGTTCTAAAAAAACTGAGGATGGTGGTAGCTGCTCCTCTGGTAACACTATTCAGCACCTCACTGGAGATGGGGGGGTCCCAGAGGACTGGAGGAGAGCTAATGTGGTCACTCTGCACAAAAGTGGCAGCAGGGAGCAGACTAGCAACTATAGGCCAGTCAGTCTCACTTCAGGGGGTGGGAAATTAATTGGGACCCTGCTGAAGAAGAGGCTGATGGAGTACCTGGAGGCATATGGGCTGCCGGACCACCATAGCATGGTTTCACAGGGGGAGGTCAAACCAAACAAATCTCAGACATATCTTTGACTGGGTGACTAAGGAGCTGGATCTGGGAGGGCAGTGGTATGTGGCCTATCTGGATTTCAGTAAGTCCTTTGACACTGTGCCACACAGGAGGCAAGTTAAAAAAAAACAAAGCAGCATGGAGGTTGGGAAGAAAGTTGTAAACTGGGTATCAAAGTGAAGAATTAGAGGCAGAGTGTGGTGGTAAATGGCTGACACTCAGGGTATGGGAGAGTGACTAGCAGGGTACCACAGTGATCAATACTGGGACAAGTCCTCTTCAATGTCTTCATAACTGACATTGCTAAGGAACTGGAGGGGAAGGTCTGTCTCTTTGTGGATGACACAAAAATCTGCAACAGGGTGAATACTCAGGAAGGGGTGGAGAGAATGCAAAGGGATATGGGGAAACTAGAGAAGTGATCTAGAGTGTGCTAGCTGGGTTTCAATGCCAAAAAGTGCAAAGTCATTCACCTGAGGTACGGAAACTGGAGAGCTGTGTATAAGATGGGGGGGGGGGCTCCAGTAGCCAAGCAAAGAAAGGGATGTTCGGATAATCATATCTGATTATCTCAAGGCAGCAGGGCAGTGTGACAAGGCGATTGGCAAGGCTAGTGGGATGCTGTGGTGCATAGAGAGGGGGATTTCTAGCAGGAGAAGGGAGGTTTTGTTGCCTCTGTATCATTCACTACTGAGAACCCACTTAGAGTATTGAGTTCAGTTCTGAAGGCTGTTCCTCTGTAAGGACATTTACACTGTGGAAGTGGTCCAGAGGACAGCTACCAAAATGGTGCGGGGGTTGTATGAAAAGCCATATGTGGAGAGGCTGCAGAATCTCAACATATGCTCCATAGAGGAGAGAAGAGCGAGGGGGGACGTGATTGAGATGTATAGGTACCAAACAGTGATGAACAAGGTGCAGGTAGGGGTCTCTTTCAGAGAAGAAAAGACACCACAACAAAGAAACATATAGTGAAGCTGGGGTGGAGGGGGGTTAAGAAGGATGTGAAAAAATACTTCTTCACAGAAAGGGTGATGAACACCTGGAACAGCCTGCCAGAGGAGGTAATGGGGGTAAAAACAGTAGAGAGCTTTAAGCATGCATGGGGTAGTCACACGGATGTAGTATGCAGAGAAATGGGATGCTAGTGAGCAAATAGGGTCAAAGGTGTTGAAATAGACAAGGAAAAATAGAGCAGACTGGATGGGCCTAGTCATCGTTTCCTATTGACAAATTCTCTGTTTCTGTGTTTCTGTGAGTTATGTGAGCGCAAAGTTGGGAAACTGCTAAGCATAGCACTAGACACACTTTCCTGACTTTGAATGTTGCCTATGCATAGTTCTTCTCTGGATGAATCGTCAGCTTTGCCCAGTGAAACTACACATAGCAGCACTTTGTTGCCTAGAGTGTTGGCAAAGTCCCACTATGCATAGTTTTCCCTGGAGAGGTAGTACTTCACTGGCAAAAACAATGCCAAGTGCTTATCTTTGTAAAAAATTGTTTAAAAATATGAATTTTCGAGGTCATGTGAGCCTTCAGGAGACATGGCCACTTAATCTGCTAGCTCCACGCTGCCTCCCCTTTATCCACCTTTATCTAGCGATTAATCAATATGGAGTGACCACCTGCAAGTTTTACCTTTAGGGAGCCTGAGAAGTATACCATCAACTTGGGCAGAGATTGCCAACCCAGCAGTAAAACAAAAAAGAAGAAAGAGCATTGAAACTTCCCCACCTATCATCTTCCTCCAGGACTCAAAATGGCCACCATTTGCAGTCCACCTGCTGTCCTTCCCAACCCAGTCTGGTAAGCCAGCCTGACAGAACAAATTGCTGCCTCAGTCGAAGCTATATGCCAGACCATAATGGAGACCCAAACCATCCTTGCATCTCTCACCAGCCACATCTCAGCAGTGGATCTGAAAATGTCTTACCTAACAGATAGGCAGCTTGCACAGGATCACTGCTGGCAGGCTGTGAAGTTCCAACTCTCATGACTTACTGCAAAACTGGAGGACCTTGAGGGATGTGGAAGGAGGAAGAAACTCCATGTTAGATGAGAGGGAGGGAGAGGAGGGTCAAGGTCCTGTTACATTTCTTCATGATAACCTCTCTATCTGGCTGCAACTGACCCCAGGGGGCATTGCCGATGCCCAATCGGAACGCGAGTGCTTTTCTGCTTTGGCATCTGATTGGCTCTTGCAGTCTGCTCCTGTGTCTCCCTCAATACTAAGTTAAAGTCTGATTTTCTGTCTAAAACTTGCACAAAAATGAGCTGTACTTACTTATTGTCTAACAGTTATGACCTCTATTTTTTCTGGTTTAGAGTGTCAAGAGTTGGGGCTCTGTTTGATTACACACCGTTCTGAATTTTGTGATTGGGCTGGTCTTTAGGCATCAAGGAATACCCAATTCTGTTGTCCTGCTGTTCTGGTCCTCCTGCTGGTTCAGATGTTACATTGTCTGTTGCCCAGTACTTAATACCGACCCCTTCTTCCATCCCCTGCCAAGAATATGCTCTCCACGGGCTCCTGGCCCATAGGTGTGAGAAACCCGAGCACCGGGTGGTCAGAACTGCCTCTACTGCCACCTGAGAACCTAAGCTCAGACTCCCTATTAGCAAAGCACGGCATTAGCAGCCGTCCAATCGAAATGTGAGCGCTCTTCGGTGTTGGCTTCCATTTGGTTCCTGCAGTCTGCTTCAGTGTCCATTCTAAACCAAGCATAATTCTGATTTCCATGCCAAAATTTGCCAAAAAAGAGCTGTAACTACTTTCATCCTTGACTGTTAAGACTCTTATCCTTCTGTTTAGAGTGTTACATTTAGGGATGCTGTGTGATTACACTACTTTTGAAATTCTGTGCTTGTGTCAGCTCCCTACATGAGCGGCCAATCACTTCTCCCTACTGAAGTTCCTACTGAGTCTCATCTTATGTCCTCCTTAAATATTAGAGAAGCACTCTGAGCTGATATGACTGATGTAACATTGAGTACTTACTTGCATTAATTGCATTAATTGTTTTTTAATTGTGTTATTTGGCTCTATTGTAAATATCTATGTATGTATTGTACCATTTGACCCAGGAGCTAACCAGGTCCATCTTGTAAATGACCTTGCTCAATGATGTTCACCTGGGTAAATAAAGATTTTGATTGATTGCTAGACTGATTGAAATGTATAGGGCCCACTGGTTCCCCCAAGTGAAGGCTGAAAGGACAGCCAATGGCCCTGGCATCTCATTTTCAAGTTACCGATATACCAAGATAAGGAGCTGGTATTGCACTGTGCTCAGAAGCTGGAGGAGATTGTTATAGCTGGTAGCCATATATCCTTTCACCCGGATTACCCCAGGGCAGTACTGGAAAAGAAGCAGGCATTCAACAAGATCAAACAAGGACTATAGAATAGAGATATATCCTACTCCCTTCTCTACCCTACCATGCTTGCCATAACTTTTAATGGAAGGAGCTTACCATTTTAAACTCCAGCTGAAGCAGATGCTTATCTTCAGGAGCAATTAGTCCCTGTCTGCTCTCCCCATTTCAGCTTAGTTATGGAAAACAGATCAGCTCTGCAGAGTGACACTGATCCCCCAGGACCCTCCTCGGCAGACCCATAGGATCCTTGTTGATGCCTCCCTTAAACCTTCAGGCTGACACCGAGCCCTCAACCTATGAACTGGTCAGAGACACTCCTAAACTGGAATCTCCTTATAGCCTCCTTAGAACTACTGATGGTTAACTTGAAGCATGGTTATTGATGGCTTTGCCCAGTAGGATCCTCAAGTCCTCCAGTTGCTCTGTTAGCCTGAGGCCCTGGTGATTATCACTGCCACCACACCTATAATCTGAAGCCATTACTGCCAGTTTCAGCCATCGCTGGACTCAAAAGTGGGCAGAAGGACTGTGATTAAATAGCTCCTGTCTGTGAATTATGTATGGTTATACTGCTGAACTGTTGGTTGCTGTGTGTTTAGTGGCGCATATTCTGCATGAGGCCCTGCTTAAGTAATGATACCTCTTTTGTCACCCACATTGGCATTATTTGTTAAGTAGGTCCCTTTTGTAGAGATGGAAGAGTAGGGTTGTCAGGGGGGCTGAGGACCCTTACTGGATTGGAGTCTCTGTGGTCAGGGCTGCTTGAATAATTTGTCACCAAACCAGTTAGTTTTAAAATGGCATCCTGTCTAGGAACCTTCCCCTCCACTATAACAGTGCAAGCTGATTTCACACCTTTTGATGACAGTTGCTGAAGCTGGACCGAGACAATGGGAGCTCCACAGGGGACTTGAATCAGGCTGCCATTAGAGGAGTTATGTGACTATGAGCCTCATTTATTAAGCTCCTCAGGAATGTTCTTGGGTAGGAATAACCCCAAAGATATAGTGTATTTGGCGGAGTTACATCCACGGTGAGAAGGGATGCACAGCATTCTCTAGTTCATCAGCACTGGCCCGTTTCAGACCTCCAATCCTTTCACCACTTGGGTGAGAGCCTAGAGTACTGGCACCTGGATGGCTGGATTGGTCTGATAATCCAGCCTGTAGCCTTCTGAATGTGACCTTCAGGCACTACCATAAGTGCTTCTTTTTTCCCCGCTGTCTGGCAACACAGGAAGGTGGGTGGTAGGGGCAGCAGGGGTTTCTCCTGCTATAACTGTGTGAGTGAAGACTTCAAAGCTCCCTTTCTCTTCCATTAGGGAAGAGACTAATCTGCCTTGACTAGAAGGGATTGCTCTATATTGTTGGTTTCTTCTTTTCTTCTTACACCTCACTTTTTCCCTGACTAGTGGTGGGGATCTGTACTGTACTAGTTGCTTAACCTACTTCAATAGTGAAGAAAATCTTTATTTTTTTGCATATAAATAGAGAGCTTAGAGTTTGGTATTTTTATGCTGACTGTTGTACTATTATTGGATGTGCAGGTAATGGCGTTGCTGTTCGGGATTCAGGGTGGGGCACCAACAGAAGAACAAACCCGTTGATGTACAAACACACTGACCATATCCTGACAATGGCTTCCCTTGGTCACTTAAAAATAATTTCTTGGAATGAAAGGGGGCTGGCCAGGATGGAGAGGATTCAACATCTGACAGAAAGCTTTCCTTTCCTGGGGGGATGGAGGAATGTGGCACCAGTCTTCAATGACACCCAGTGGAGGCTGGGTGCACATCAAGATCGGGCCACCACCGGACGGGGTTAGATGCAATGGTGGATGTCCACAGGCTGGGTGTGGAACCATGCTCAGCCTGTGCTGGACATCACTGCACATCCACACCTCCAGGGAATGGGGAAGAAAAAGCAAGAAATTCACTCAAGGCATGCACAATTATGCCCAGGTGTCTCTCTCAAAGATGCCCCAGGCCAGCTGAGGGATGGCAAATTGTTGATCTCGGTCTCTCTCTCCCTTGCCCCCATGGAGAAACCCACCAGAGGGAGAAAGCTGCTTGCATCACCGGCCATGGAGGGCCTGGTGGGGGATGCCTTCAGGAGGTTGCCTGGGGCAGAGCAGGGGTAGCCCCCCAGCTGCCTGGAAGGAGCTAGAAAGAGAATGCAAAAAAAAAGAGAGACAAAAAGTTCTGCAAAAATTAAATGAAATGCAGCAGGACATTGCTATCCTCCAAGAAATTAATATGTTGAAGGACAATGCATAAAGGTTATGAAGTATGTGGGTGGATCAGATTTTCATAACGCATATACTATGAAACAGTGGAGAGTGGCAATTCTATGCAGAAAGGGCTTACAACTGGGCATACACAGAGAATTCAAAGACTCTGAGGGTAGACAGTCTTTCAGGGTTATCTGATAATAAGTTTGGAGCATTGGGTGTATAGTTACAATCTGGAATCAGTGTTCCAAGCTGGTATTAGAAGAAATTTCAGTACAGTGGATCACATATTTGCTTTGATATTCCTGACTGATAAATATTTAGCAGTCAAAAAATAAAGGCTTGATATTATTAGAGGTGCGTTTGATAATGTAAATAGAGACAAAATGTGGATTAAGTTAAAAAAACAAAAATATAGAGCCAAGATTATTGAATATACTAAAACTTCAGCATTATGCAGCCACAGTGTACTAGAGATGGGAATTTGACAAAGTCATTAACAACAGAACAGGGTGTAAAACTGGAATGTATTTCTACAATATTATTCAACCTGTATATAAAATCATTAAAAGACAAAATCAATCATTACGGTACTCATTTACCTTCAGTAGATGGTTATATCATATCTATACAATACTTATGGACACAGAGACTGTCTTCTTATCAGTTGTACTAAAATTGGTATTAATAGGGCTTTTAGAGTTGCTGTTTATCGATCTAGCTTAGATTTGACAATTAATGCACAACAACAAAAACAGTAGAGTTTGGTGAAAGAAAACACAGTATAGATAACTGAAACTATGCAGACATTAAAACTGAAGAAGTACAGCAGTATAAGCACCTGGAGGTAACCATAAACGAAATCAGTTCCTAGGAAAGTCATATAAGATTAACCAGTGAAAGTGCACTTCAAAGCACAAAAGGTATAATGAGATATGATAGACATTTTGAAGCAGACTCATTTACTGCAATCTGCAATACATTTCAAGCAAAAATAAATGCACAAAAACTGTACAGTGCAGAAGTTTGCGGGCCAGAAAGGGGGTATTTTTTTTAGAGAAAAAGGTGCTCTAGAACAAGACGGTAAGCTATGATGATGGAAGGGGTAAATTCAGGAGGGATGTGAGGAAGTACTTCTTCACAGAAAGGGTGTTGGATCCCTGGAACAGCCTTCCAGTTGAGATAGTGGAGGAGAAAACAGTGGAAGGATTCAATTATGTCTGAGACAGGCACAAGGAAATTGTAGGGATAAGGATGGGAGGGGAAGAGTTGGCACCATAAATCAAGTGAAGTCTACAGCAAAAACATTAAGGGAAAAAATAATAATATGCACAGACTGGGTGGGCCGAGCTGCCCTTATCTGCCATCACATTCTCTGTTTCTACAGTATGTAACTGGGAATATGGCCATGTTGGAGACAACTCCATTCTTTTTATGAAGAATATGCTAGGATTGCCCGGGACCTGCCAAAAGCCCTTCTTAGGCTAGAAGCTGATATATGTAGACTGGAGATCATCGCAATAATTGCCCTGGACATACCAACTGCCCTTCTTAGGTTTGAAGTGAATATGTGTAGACTGGAGATCATAGCAACAATTACACCAGTAGTCTATTGGGCAAAAATTATATCTATGGATAGAAATAGATTGCCTGGACTATGTTGATAGGAATATCCCCCACCAAAAAAAAAGAATAGTAGCTGCTGGTTTTCAGTACTAAATCATTACATACAGAAAAATAGCTTGGAGCCAATCTGATCAACAAATGTTATGGAAAAAATGTAAATTGTTACCTCTCATTGGCCAAACAAAGGCTGCTTGAAAATGATTTTATACTAGATAAAAATATAATTGCTCATATAGCTCTTCTGAGAAAATATTATGAGAACTACCATATTCATGAGATAAAACAATGGTTTTATCTTTCCTTTTGTGAAAAAATAATGCACAGAAAAGCCGTGGTAAAACTGTGGTTTGGCTTAATAAATAAATTCTTGAAGTGCTGGGTCAATGTCAGCAGATTTTAGTTTCTCTCAAATTAATACAGAAATGTAGACTAACAGTTAAAAATCTGCTATTAAAATGCCAATTTTTGAATCTGAATGTAATAAATGGATGGTTCCTTTATGTTGTAATATCATGTATGAATATAATACTGAGCTATGTAACAAGTTAATATTTTGCAAGGTTCCTTGTACTGCATTTGCCATAGCAAGCTTTGCACATTTAGGGGCCGATTCTCAAAGGGTTGGAACAAGCCACGCCAAAGGCAGCTTTCCCCAATTGCAGATGCACCAGGGACCCTGTGCCCAATTCTCTATCAGGTAGGGTCCCAGCAGCTAAACCCTGCAGCTTGTGGCAAACTCCCCCCTGCGCCATGTAGAGGGCACAATGGGAAGGTCTGCTGCAAGCCATGGGTCAGCCCTGTGGCACTAGCACCATGGACAGGTGCCTGGTGCCTAGCCCCCTTCAGTCCTGATCTCCAATCCCATGTACAGTAAAATAAACATATGCCAAGTATGTCTAGGGCACCCCGGCCCCTGCAACAGCTCCGATCCCGTATAAATTACAATAATGTCATGCCCTGTAATGCTAGGGTTTCCCACCCCCACAACAGCCCTGATCCCCCTGACATAGAAGTCATACGTTCCCTGGTAGTCTAGAAGTTCCCCATCCCTCACCCCGGTTGACAGTGACCCACCTCCCGCTCCTCCCATCCCCCAGATGGCGACCAGCGTGGCCCTCCTCACACCTCCACAGCTGGCCGCCAACTGAGCTATCATTGAATGCATAGGTCCCAGTACTGGGACTACACTTCAGGTCCCAGATATGGTACAGTGCAGTGTGGAGCCCCTAGTGTGGGGCACACCCTGTGGTGCTGCTGACCATATGTGGCCTAGCAACTTGGTTACAGTAGTCTGACATCTGGAGTCCCTAGTGGTACGTAACAGGCATGTCAGGGTGTGTGCACATTGTCAGTTTACATTCCTGGGCATTGTGTATACAAAACTGACTGCTACTGGTGGGCCAAGAGGGCGAGTATGAGGGGTACATGGTTATTGTGCCACACATGTGGACAGAGAGTACTGTCACTGCTTTGATGTGGCATATACTCTGCCTTGGTGCTCACACATCCCTACACCCCACTACCACATGCAAATCCATTCCCAGCTGCAAATGTGTGGTGGTTTGGGACTGTACAGATGTGGCTTGCATTCATGCCAGGGATGAGCAACATAGTCCAGTATGGTCAGTGTTGCACACAACTGGCAAAAGATATGCGTGTCATGTCAGGCGCCCATGCCAAGTGGCAGTATGCAGATGCCACCAGCCTACGGCAGCCATTATTGCCTGTCCTATATGCACAGCATGTATGCATGACCTAGCGGTGCACCTTGTGGTCCAGCATGCACAGTACATGGCACACCCCAACCCCAGTAGAGGTTACAACAGACACAAGCCACATACTTTGGACTGCTACCTACAGGGCCACAGTATCACCAGTCAGGGCACAGCATCATGTCCTTGGTGCCATCCATTGAATGACACAATGCATTTCTGCCAGAACCTGACAGGGAGCTTTGAAGCATGGAACATCACACCTCATGATCCACAGGTCATGCCTGGTAGACATACACACCACTAAGGGTGCTGGTGTCACATGCCATGGATGAGTTAACACACTCATCAGTGTGGCCATGGGCCCCTGCTACACTCCCCCACACAGTGTGGCAGCAACCATGTCTTGCAGCTGCCAGACCATACTACACAATTTGGACTGTACTACTTACCTTGTCTGGGATGTGTTGTTGTCCTTGTAGCGGGACATTCTGTTGACCTCCTGGCTTCCCCTTCCACATGGGTGTTGGGGCCACCTCGGTCATGGTCACCTGTGGGTACACAAAAATGGCATATGTACATGAGATGTGGCACATTGACATTTGCTTAGTTGACAGGTATGTGTACACATACATGTTTCTCCACTGTGAGACCTACCTTCCACTGCTGCTGTGCCAGTTCTCATGGCCACACTGGCAATCATAGCCATCCCCCTCAGCTGGTGTAGAAGGGTGGGGTCTCTTCGGGCCATGTCCTGCCACCTATGCTTGAGCTGTCTGGGTGTCCTTTGATCCCAGACACTTTGTGCAATTTCACACCAATCCTGACCCATATCTTCTCCCTCTCTGTTGATGTATGCCTTTTGCAGCCAGGTGGCAGTAACTACCTTGACCACTGCTGAACAAGGCTTATTAGTTGGGCTGTTTCATATGCACTAAAATTTGGGGCCCTGACACTCAGAGTGGCCATATTTCTGTATACTGAAAGGCTTGATAGGGTGAGGTAACCCTGTGCTGTACACCACACTTGTCTGTGTGTTCAGGTCTCATCATTATCCGCCTACTCAGGTAGCATGAGGTGCTGCACATTATTCTGCGTATTCACGCTGCATGTCAATATTGAACACTGTTGTGCATTGTTTTTTACCGCATGTCACACTCTGAGTAAAAGTTTCCCCACATGCTGCAGATTGTGTCTGTTTTTTACCTCATGTTGTGGACCATGTCAGTTTTTCCACTACAACATGCCACAGGTCACAATAGGTGACAGGCTGACTACTGGCATGCAATTGTATCCTTAGTTCGCTGTCTAACCTGTGTCCCTGGGTTATCAGGGGCTGTCACAGAGGGCATCTGTAACATGGGACAGGAGAGTCCACATTGGGTAATGGACTGACATTGGTGGTGGATGGATCCTGGACTGCCAAGAGCATGCACTGCTGCACTGAGAGGGTGATGCACAGGTGGAACTGGTTGCCATGGGGGTGCTGGTGGCAGGGACAGTGACTGGGTTACAGGTGTGTGAGACAAGATGATGGTGATGTTATGGACAGAGGGAGCAGTGCTGGGTGGGAGATGGTGGAGGGCAGTGGGATGATGGGGTATGACTTTGGGGGGGCAGAGACAGGGAGCAGCAGAGCCATGTACCTGCTGGGCAGCACTGGCAACATGCCCTCCTGGTCATGTATCATCATCAACAGCCCTATCCTGTTACCGACGTGTGCCAACTTTCCATACTCACCTCAGTAGGTCATGTCCCTGTGTGCATGTAAGGTGTACACCCTCTGCATTGTGTATACCCTGATGTCCTTGTGGCTACTACAGATGTCTGCATTGTCCACCCATGGCACCACACCATGATGTACTCTGGTCCAAATGGTTCCTTCTGGGTGGCAGGTACATCTGCCGGTGACACCCAAGGAACAATGATGTCCCTCAGGTGAAGTGGTTTCTTATCAGGTCTGCTCACACCTGCTGGACTGTGGCTGCAATGCCTGCTGCTCGGTGTTTGTGGGCTATGTCTACATCAACAGTGTGCTACTTTGCATCCATGACACCACACTCCATAGGCTTTGTTGGCAGCGGCACCCTCTCTGTGATAGCAATATTGTGCAGGATGCAGCATGCCACAATTATCTTGCAGGCCATCTCTGGGGAGCATTTCTTTACTTTAAAACTTTTATTGTATTAGCTAAAAAGCTTTTACAAATCGAGCAATTTAAAACACACATAGGGCCAGATATTCAGACAGCGCCAGGCTGGGATGCAAGCCTGGGTGCAGCACAACTGGGATGCACCAGGGCGTGACCTGGGTGATATTCAACAGTGCTGCGCCATGGCTCACACCCATTGAATATGGCACAGTGGCTGTCCGCATTGCTCATGGAACAATGGAACTGCGCCAGTGTAAGTAGCAAGTGAGGAGCAGGGAGATGCGCCAGCGCAAGTACGGTTGAGCTAGGCACAGGAACTGCGATATTCGCATATCAGAACTGTGCAGTACAGTACAGTCTGCACGCCCATTAGCCCATGCTGTGGACTAATGGGTGTATAGCTGTACTGTATGCTGTCAGTCGGCGGGTGGCTGGGCGGCTTGCAGTTGGAGAGCTGCCACCCGGCGCTGACCGGGGGGAGTGGGTTGGCGGGCTCAGTGGGTGGGTGGGGAGGGGTAGCGCTCGACCACCAGGGTGTTTTTCAATTACTACGCCTGTGATCAGGCAGGTTTTGGGTCCACTGGACCACCAGGGAATTACTTTTACTTATATGCACACGATCGGGTGAGGGGAGGCGATGCCTGGCCTGTGGCTCTGGGGGTTGGGTGGCCACCCACAACTCGGCGGCTGCTGTGTTGTGTCCTGCAGTATGGCAGCTCACCTGTGGTTGGCCAGTCCTTGCTCCAGTTTTCTGGGGGATATGCACCCCCATGCAGCATGGGCATGCCCCGCGACTTGCACTGCTACATTACTGGTGCACCCAAGCATGGGATTTGACAACATAACCTCCCCTTTTGAATATTGCACCAGGGCGCATCAGTGGGTTGGGCGATATCCTAAGCCATAATGTACAATACAATAATATACAATATTACACATCTTCACTAGAGTTACAAAGTAACAAAAAATAGCATACAGAAAAAAGGAAAATCAGCTTACAATAATATTGCATCAGAACCCTTTAAATCTCAATTCATAACTGACTGACATACAGTATCTATTCGATACATATTATTTAAGAATGGTGCCAACCAGTAGAGGCTTTCTTTTGTATAAAATGAGCATTTCCACATCACATGAAGGAGTTTTCACCCCCCCAACACTGCAGTCACATTTATGTGACACTGTTGCAGCTATATTATAGCGATGTACTAATATATTGCTTGGAAAGTGCTCAAATTCATAACAAATAAAAATGGCACACAATTTGGGATCAGTTAGGCAATCCAAATATGCCTTTGGTCCAAAGTATTCATTATTTTTTGAAAAACATTCATAGTAATGAGACATCTGAATTGCTTTCAAATCTTCAAGTATTCACAAATCATTAACTTTCTTAATATATTTTTTATATTGGTTACTTAAGATAATGCTTTTCTCTACTACTATCCTCAAAATAACCAACTTATGTTTATTAAGTTCAAGTTCAAGTTTATTACAGGAAAACTCCATTGAGCAAGCTCATTCACAAAGGAGGTCCTGGGCACATTTACAAGTAAAATAAGCATTACATATAGGAAATAACTTAGCACACATTAAGGACACATTTGCTAGTGAAATACAAAATACATATAGATAAAGGCATGACAATGCATTAAGGGCAGACTAGGTCCTGCAAAAATACATTGGTCCACTATCAGAATCTGAAAATATCTAATGCAAATTCAAAAAGTTCAAAAATAGCAGTGTAGTAAGAGGAAGCATGGGGGGAGTGGGGAAGGATGGGGAAGGGGATTCAAAGCAGTTACCGGTATCCTTTATTATTGAGGCCACTAATCTTTTGAAGAAATTCACAGAGACTACACTGGATAGTTTCAGAGTAGATTGCAGCTGGTTCCAAATAGTTGGTAGGCCAATTGAGATGGATCTTCTGCCAAACAAGGTGTGAGTCCTGGATACGTCAAGTAGGATAAAATCTGCTTTTCTGAGGGAATAAGGACTGTGGGAGGTATGGATGAGAGCTGTTAAATAACTTTGAAGTTTGTTCAGGAGAAGTTTTAGGGTCCAAATGCCAGTGTGAAGCGTGCGTCTGATGGTAAGTGATGTCCAGCCAACAGCTGCGTACAGCTCACAATGAAGGGTTTGGTATGGGTAGTTTGTAATGAAACGCAGGGCACGGTGGTAGAGGATGTCTAGTTTGTTTAGGTTGGTAACTGCTGAGGAGGTATAGATGATGTCTCCATAATCAAGTAAGGGAAGGAAGGTGGTCTGAATAAGCCTGAGTCTGGTTTCCAGGGGGAAGAGGGACTTATTTTGGAAAAAGAAGCCTAGTCTAACTTTTAGCCTTCTGGACAGGTCATCAATATGCTCATTGAAGGAGACCTTACTGTCTAACCAGAAGCCGAGATATTTAGTTTTGGAGATAACTTCCAGCAGTTCGCCTAGGGATAACAATGAAATCTTGGGGTGGGTTGGGAGGGGTATTAGGGGAGAAAATCATGGCTTTGGTTTTTATGGCATCTAGGAGAAGTTTGTTATTGATGAGATTAGTTTCTAACTGTGTAAAGTCGGCTTGGAGTATGTCCCTGACTTCCAGTAATGAAGGACCTGATGTGTACAAGACTGTGTCATCTGCAAAAAAATGCAGGGTAGACCCAGTTATTTGTGAATCAAGGTTGTTGATGTATAGAGAGAAGAGTACAGGACCTAAGATGGAGCCTTGCGGGACTGCCCTGGTGATAGGTAAAGAAGCAGAGAACAGCCCACCTGCTTTGATTTTCTGCATCCTTCCTGTTAGGTAATTGGAGAACCATTGGGAAGTAACTGGGGTGGCGCATATGTTGGTAAGGCTGTTTACAATTAGATTATGGTCAACAGTGTCAAATGCTTTGCTGAAGATGGCATATAATAGCAGAGTACCAAAATTTGGACCTATATCCCAAGGTATACCACTCCTTTTTTTTCCAGAAGAGCTTGTTTAGCCAAAGTGCTCTAAGGAGATCTTACCAATTTCAGCCAAAAGTTCAATTTTTGTGTTTCAATCAGGGCATTAATATTCATTAGACCCACCTCCTCTCTTAAATAGGCTGCAGGACAGGAGTGTCCAAGTCTCATGACATTTCTCAGAGGTTTGAACACAGGTACTACCAATTTATTAGGGTTTTTAGTTTCCCAGCATTCAGCTCTGTACTGCAATATTGGGGAGTATTTCAAGGTGCCGTCAAATCTGCCCAGGCATCGGAACTGGGACTTTAGGATCCCAAAGATTCTCTATATCACAGTCCTTTTTGTGGTCAGTGCCTCATTATATCGTTCTTCAGCCACGGTCTGCCTGTGCCACCATGGGGTAATCAACCACGGCAGTTATGGATAGCCGCTGCCACCTGTGGGGTATCTGGGGACAGTGAATCAGTTTACCATGCCATTCTGGTATGTGCCACCCCCACAACCACCACAGTAGTGTTGCAGGCATGGAACAATGCTGCATGTCACCCTCAACACACCTTCCCCAACCATGGTCAGTGCTGTGTACACCACACAATCCACCTTGGTGCCACATGTGGTCCTCCTTCATTTGGCCTACTGTGACAGATTCCCCTGGGCACACCTGTCATACCCATGCATTGCCAGTCCATCACCCTGTGCAGCTCACATCATGCAGTTCACATTATTAACGTCCTTACCGGGCCCACTGTTTGCTGTGCTGGTCACCAGTTCAGGCCCATGAATGTTTGTTTTGCAACCATGTGGTCCTGAGCTCTGTTCTCAGCCCACACATTATGCATTATTGAGGTACAGTATCACCCACCTATCAGCCAGCCTCCTATTTCTTCACTTTGGAAAGCTTGATTCAAGCCACTGTGCCTGAAGATGTATGAATCATGGCAGGATCCAGGGTACTGGGCCATCAGATCTAGTATGCAACAGTGGCTATCACACACCACCTGGATGTTCAGAGAGTGGTAGCCCTTGCGGTTGACAAAGGCATCCCCCTCTTCAGGTGGTGCTTTGATGGCCGCATGTATACAATCAATGGCACCCAGTATGTTAGGAAACTGTGCCAGGGTGGAAAAGACCTGCTTGACAGCCTGTTGATGCTGTGCACCCCCCCATGGGAAGCATATGTACCTGCCACAACATCGCAGCAGGGCATCCACAAACTGTCTCAGGCACCAGAACACAGTTGACTGGAATATGCCCACTGTATCTCCACTTAGTGTCTGGAAGGTCCCAGTCCTGAGACAGCACAGTGCTGCACTTACCTTGACATTTGCAGGTATTGCATACCCCCTCTGGGTTGCAATATGCAGATCCTCAGCCAACTTCTGGTACAGCATCCTAATGGCAGCCTTGGTCAGGTGGTACCATGTTATGCACTGCTCCTCTGTGAGATCCTCATAAGATGTTCTCACATGTATCATATGGGTGGGGGACATACCGCTTGATGGACCACTGCTGCTGCAGTGGTGAGCCATTCCCCTGCATTCTGATGCCTCCTATGCCTCCACCGCCATTCTGCAGGCAACAAGATACCCAGTAGGGCTATTGGTGCAGGCATGATTGTCCTGTTTCAGTTTCACACTCCTGGCTTACACTGTGATACTCTGCGGTGTCTGCCTAGCACTGTACTGCTCCACCCTTTATATGGTGTAATGTGCTTAGACCACCTTCTCCTCGGTCTAAGTGGTGGGGACTTAGATAGACACAAGTTCACTGTAGGAACCTTCTGGAATCCAAGGGTGGGGGATACTACAGCTTTTTCCTGATGCATGTTGCAGTGTGCCATGTCGCATTTTTTTTTGATGCATCTTGGGTGCAAACCACTTTGCTGCAGCTCTGCAACACATTGACACATGGTGCATTTCTGAATCCCATTGAATGCAGTTTTTAACGCATCTTGATGCTTGCCTCAATATTTGTTGACGCAAGTCGCATGCATCCGTGCTGGGGCTTTGAAAATTCCCCCAATGTTTTTAATACTTATACTTTTCAATACACTGAATTGAAATGAACTGAACTGAATTAGGGACATATGTTGTACCACTAGAACCAGGTATTTATTATTCTTCATTTTGCAGGCTCAGTGATGGAGGGGTGCCAGCAGAGGCAGGAATTTATATTTCTACATATACAGTATAAGGGAGAGAGAGGGATGCAGAACAGCTTGTAATTTATTATTCTACATATACCAACAACAGGGAGTGTAGGTGTGCCAGTAGTGCCAATTTTTTTTCCTAAATATTCATGGATCAGGATAGGAAGATGTACAACTTGAGTCAGGTGTTAATTGTTCAACATATATCTGGATCACGGTGGAAGAGGATACAGTTAAAGCTAGGGATTTATTATTCAACATGTACTGGATCAAGGAGGGAGGTGTACCACTTGAGTCAGGGATTTATCATCCTATATACTCCAGCATCAAGGAGAGAGGGTGGTACTATCGGATGTCAGCCTGGCTCAGTTGGTAGCACATCTGCCTCTGGATCAGAAGGTCGTGGGTTCTCGTCCCACACCGAGATTGAACTTGCATCTAAAAATCACTGGCATCCGAGTGCAGTATTGGGGCATGCTGTACTGCTGGGGTGTGCCGTCCTTCGGATGAGACATTAAACTGAGGTCCCTTCTGCCCATCCTGGTGGGTGTCCAGGTGGAAGTAAAAGAACCCAGGGCACTCTTCACAAAGAGTAGGGAACATTCCCGGTGTCCTGGCCAACATTCCCCTTCCCATAAAACCGGTTCATGCAATTATCCAGGCTGTGTGTGGGTGATGATGTGCAATATGGCCGCCACCACACATTCAGTCACTTCACTACCAGTCTAGCATTGCATGTAAAGCACTTTGGATGTATGAAAAGCGCTATATAAATGCTGATTCTTCTTCTTCTTCTACTACTAGAGCCAAGGATTTATTATTCTACATATACCATGACTGAGGACAGAGGGGTGTATGGGCTGGGATTTCTTATTCTGCATACGTATACTGGGATTGGGGATGGAGGAATGCCACCATAGTCAGGAATTTATTATTCAGCATATACCACGACTGCGGTAAGAGGAGGCTACCACTACAGCAAAATATTTATTACTCTGTATATACCAGGATCTCGATGGGAGGAGGTATAGCTAGAGCAGCATATACACTGTGAGTAACATGGGGGAGAGGACAGAATGTTGGGACACTCCACACGACAGGACCATGTGGCTTGAGGAATAATTTCCCCAAACCACACTCTGAGACCTGTCCCAGAAAATGGACTCAAACCAGCTGATAATCTTGCCAGTGAGTCCAACATATTCTCTCAGCCTGCCCAGCAACACCCATGAGCCACAGTGTCTAATGATGATGAAAGATCGAGGAGAACAAGAATCGATCACTCTCCTCTATCCCTTGCCCAGAGCAGGACATGTAACACCCATACTAAAGTGGTCTCCATGCTGTGCATAGTCCTCTGGAATGGATCGTAAATCTGGAAGTCTGTGAGGCAACTCTCAAGGTGCTCTGTGACCACCTTCTCAAGAACCTTCCCTAAAAATGGAAGGTTTGAGATAGACCAGTAGCTTGCCAAGATGTCAGGATCCAAAGATGTTTTTTCAATAGGCATTTCACCAGAGCTTGTTTAAGAGGCTCAGGGAAGGGCCGGCCCAGTGGTGCTGAGGGTAGAGGTGCTGGATGCCACACCTCGTGCTATGCTGGTGTCCTGGGTTAGGGAACCAGCCTGGGCAGCCGGGGGTCGGCGGGGGGGAGAGAGGATTGAGTGTTCAGGAGAACTGCTCTCCTCTCTTGGGGGAAGGGGACTAGTCATCCCACTCGCTGATTGACCTCTGGAGATGGCTGGAGGGCAGTATGGGTCAGGAGGCTTGAAACCTACTTCCTTATGTCAGAAGGGGAGGAGAAAATGGAAAAAGGTTTCAGATCTGGCAGGCTCAATGATGGTGGGCTGCACCCATGCCTCACCCCCTGCAATCTAGATGTTGGCTTTTGGGAGTCGGGGGAGGACAGTGCCCCTCACCACTGGCCCTGTCATAGGGTGGCAACCCATGGGAGATGGGGGTGAGTGTGGGGAAAAGTCTGCCAGAGAGACAAGTCCTGTCTGAGGGACAGACTGGAGCTACCTGCCAGCTCCAAAAAGGAGGTGTGAAAAATAATAATAATAAATAAAAAAAGAGGCTCAAGGGAAGACCCCTGTCACTAGGGAACACCCAACAATCTCGAAGGAAATCGGACCCAGCACTCCAACACAATCAATAAGTAATCACGTCGGACCTGGGTCCAGGTCACAGAAAATTGGTTTCACCTTGAGATCACCCCACAGACTTCCACCACTGTCAACAGTCAGAACTCTCCCCAGGGGGAATGAACTCATCCACCACCCCAAGGCCTAACCTTGTTGGATGACTTAGGACATTCTGTAAATGACACTTTATGTCTCATGGAATCTATCCTCTAAATTTTCAACTTTTAATAATTTTTTTTATAGGCAAAACATCTCACCAGTTAACAGTGAAGACTGGAAAACATTAAAACAGCATACAGAATGGATGATCCCTCATCCACAATAGTGAAATGGTTTGAAGGACAGAGACATAAAATCCAGATGCTAAAATGTTATAGTATTGAAAACATCTAGGCTACTGGGGGGGTGGGGTTCTCGTGGGGCCTGTTATAAACACCTACTTATCAGTGTGGTGTATAGGATAGAAAATTTCAAAACAACTGATTAAGGATTTTGGCATCATGAAGAACTCCACTGGACAGCAAGGCCCAGATATTCAAACTGTGCCTGGCAATGGCGCAAGCATGAGTGCAGTGCAGCTGGGCTGCACCAGGGCCAGGACCAGGACCAGGTGATATTCAACAGTGATGCACCATGGTGCAGCACCATTGACTATGACATGGACTGCACACAGCACAGTGCTACTGCGCATGGTGCAAGCCCCAGATAGGGAGCACAGGGATGCACCAGCGCAAATGCAGTTGTGCTGGGTGCAGAACCCATGATATTCAGAAGAGGGCATGCAAATGAGGTCATAATATATGCATAGCACAACTGAGGCCATTAACATGTCATTATGGTCCCATTTGCATGCATTACACAGGGCAGCTCGGTGAATTGCACCTGGCACCCTGCACAGAATGATGTGTGGACTGAGGGGGTCCCGGGGCATCCTCCGCCCCATAGCCGTGATCGCGGGCAGCCCCAACAGATCATACCCCCTGATGGTCCAGTGGAACCCCTCATCCCTCCCACCCAAACAGGACCCCTTACCCACCAGCTCCCCTGTCATCAGAGGGTGGCAGAAACCCACCCGTATACATGCATGAAATGACAGAGTACAGTAATAATGCTGTAAGCCCATTGGTCCACACTGTGGACCAATGGGCTTGCAGAGCATACTGTACTAGAGAGCCACACATGTGTGAATCACTTCTTTCACATATTTGTGGCTGTCCAGTACAGTATGCCTTGCAAGCCAATTGGTCTACAGTGTGGACCAATGGGCTCACAGCCCATACTGTACTCTGTCAGGCGGCGGGGTGGTATGCGAGCGGGTTGCAGCAGCCCACTGATGATGGGGGGGAGCTGGGTGGGTAAGGGTTCCTGCGTTGGTGGGAGGGGTGGGGGGTGCCACTGGACCACCAGAGGATACGATCTGTTGGGGCTGCCTGCTATTGGGGTTTTGGGCGGGGTTAAGGAGCCACTAGACTACCAGGGAGTGCAATGGTTCATTATACTGGTGATCAGGGCTAGGGTTGTGGGGGGGCCACTAGACTAAGACTGTATATATTTCATGTAACCAGTGATCATGGCTATGGGGAGGGAGGGGTTATCACTGGACCACCAGGGATCTTGATTGTACATTTGCCCACGATCGAGCCAATGGGAGGAAGGGGGTGCCACTAGATTACCAGGGACTTTATTCCCTCCATTTAACTGGTGATCATGGCTCTGGGGAAGGTGGGGGTACCACTAGACTACCAGAGCCTGTATGGGTGCTTGTGGACGTTGTTCTGGGTGGGCGGGTGGCCACCCATGGCTGGTGGCTGCTGTGTTGTTCTCTGCAATACAGCAGCCTGCCTGTGGGTGGCCAGGAGTGGTTCCTCCTTTTCACATGCTCAACTTTGAGCCCCACTATGCGTTGCAATGCAGAGTTGTGACAGCATATGTGCTGCACCTCCCAGGCTAAATATCGGGATGTGCCACATATGCATGGGCACGCCCCCTGAATTTGCACCGCATACATTACCATTGCACCCCAGAGCATCTGGATTTGTGCTGCACCAGGCAGCCTTTTGAATATCCCACTGGAGCACAGAGCGGGTTTGAGTCAGTGCAACTCTGTTGCGCCAGGTGCAACCCCTTTAAATATCTGGGCCCCAGTATATAAAAAATATGCTGGTTAGCAACAGTTTCTTTAAGAACATTTTTTTTTTCCTCTGTCCATTGAAACTCATAAGGCATTTGCTGTCCTGTGCTGTTTTGTTTTAGTGCACATAATGTTGACAAAGAATATTAGAGTCTTTCATGAAAAGTTAGAGGATATTGCTAGTCAGTGTCACAATTCAAAATACTGGTAGATTCAACTTATAGAAAGAAGGATAGCCTTTAGCTTTATTAGTAGGGCAAGTAATGTATTTTATAGGTAATGCCCTGCTCGGCTGTTTTTGACATTAATACATACAGTAGTATTTTGCTGTTTCATGTTTGTGTTTCTGGGTAATAACTGATACAAGAAGTTCCTTTCCTTGATGTCAGAGAACTTTATTTTCTGTGCCACCTTAACAGGTAGCTTGGACATCAATCTTTCTGTGAATATGCACTATGTGTAACATCACCTATGCCACGTATGCATGCACCATTCAGTGTAAGGAGGACTGTTTCAATGGCATGCAGTAAGGGAAGTGACGCTCCATAACTAAAACCATTTTTTGTGTGAAATACTCCTTGTTCCACTTGTTTCAAAATGTGACAAACTATTGCTCAGATACAAGTACGTGGATATTTTTACTTATAAGTAGCAGACTAAACTAGGTCCAGGACTATTATAATCCTTTTGTGGGGGTTAGAAAGTAGAAAATCCCCCACACTGTAGGCAATAAAAGAAAAAACAAAAAAGTACAACATTTATAAAGCTCTTCCTTCAACAATATAGGCAAAATTACTAATGTTCACTTGATGACTAGAAACAGAAACATAGACAATAATGGCAGAAAAAGACCAAAGGCCCATCCAGCCTTCCTGAGTTCCCTGTTTTACTCTGGAACTTACTGATCCTCTAGAAGCTACTGGCCCCCATCCTCACCCCATTCCCTTCACCATATTTATGCCTCCAGCTACCACAATACTTTTCATTCTGTCCCAGTTGTGCTTAAAACCTCTAACGGTTTTCACACCCACCACTTGGACTGGCAGCCTGTTCCATGGCTCCAGCACCCTTTCTGTAAAAAATACTTCCTCACATCCCTCCTGAACTGCCCTCCTTTTAGTTTTTGTTTGTGACCACGTGACTGTGAGCTAGTATTCAAGTTAAATAATTTCCTGCTGTTCACCCCATTAATTCCTTTTTGGAATTTGAAAGTCTCTATTATGTCTCCCCTCTCCCTTCTGGTTTCCAGAGAGTACATGTTAAGAGCCTTGAGGACCTCTTAATAGGACCTACCCTGCTGGCCCTGAATCATCTTTGTTACCCAATGCTGCACAGTCTCCAGCCTATCTCAATCCTTCCTGAGTTGAGGACTCCAGAACTGGGCACAGTACTCCAGGTGTGGCCTCACTAAGTAACTATACAGGGGGAGTATGACTTCTTTTTTACAGCTATCAATGCCCCTTCGAATACAACCAAGCATCCTATTTGCTTTGCTATATGCCTTGTTGCAATGACTTGATTGCTTTAGGGAGTCACTTATGATAACTCCAAGGTCACATTCTTCACACATGGTACTGAGTCTCACCCCTCCCATCCAGTACTCTGTCCTAGGGTTTGTGTTCCCAAGGTACATCACCTTGCACTTTTTGGTGTTGAATTTCAACTGCCACCACTCCAGCTTTTGCAAGTCCCTCTCCATTTCTTTTATTCTCTCATCACTGTCCACTCTTCCACAGAGCTTAGTGTCATCTGTGAATAGACAATACCTGCCCTGGATCTGAGGCTCATAGCCCTGAGGCTGTTTCTGTGTTTCTATGGATCTCCTCACCAATGTCTCTGATGAACATGTTGAAGAGTATTAGCCCTGAGACAGATCCTTATGGAACTCTGCTCATGACCTTCCTTTCTTCTGATCTAACCCCACTGACCATTACCTTCTGTTGCCTCCCCTTTAGCTAGTTTCCTTCCCAGTTAACTATGACCTTAGCCACCCCCAGATCCTCCATTTTCTTCAGCAGGTGTATGTGAGGTACCCAAGTGAAAGCCTTGCTTAATTAAATTTAAAGTAGTCCACAAAGTCCTCTTTGATCAGTGCCTCCATCAGCTTCCCTACAACAGATGTAAGATTAGCAGGTCTGTAGTTCCCTGCTTGTTTCTTGTCCCCACCCTTATGGAGATGAACTATGTCCACCACAGTCCAATCCTTTGGGACTGTCCCTGTTCTTAGAGATCTGTTGAACAGACCTACTAGGGGATTAACCAGTCCCACTGCCAGTTTCCTGAGTACTGTCTGAAAAAAAAACATCTGTTCCTGGTGCCTAATCATTCTTAAAAGCCATCACCCCCTTCAGGACCCTGTCACTAGTGAATGCGGACTGCTTCATCTGCAGATCCTCCTTGGCCGATGCTTTGCGCCACTCTCTGGCAAGGATCCACTGTCTTACCCACTGAAAACTGAACAAAACTAATCATTTAGGATGGTGGCCTTTTGTCTGTCCTCCTCAATCACCATAGCCCACTCAGTTACCCTTACAATTTCCCATCTTTTCTTCCTTTTTTTCACTTATATACCTGAAGAACTGTTTTTCTCCATTCTTGACCCCCTCTGCAATATGCAACTCTGTGCCTCCTTTTGCCTCCCTAAATGCCCTCCTTAACTCCCTATTATTCAGGCAAAGAGGGCAGTTAGGGAGGCAAAAGCAGGCACAAAGCTACATAATGCCTAATGAATTAAGGAGCTGAGAAGACAGGTTGCCAGTACTTAGCTCTTATATTTTAAATGTAATATTTTGCATTTTCCCCTTTGTTATGTATTTGTCCAAATTATTCTTAAATTGGTCTTAAGTCTTGCTTATGATTAATGTCTTGTGTTAGACCATTCCATAAATTAATTACCCATGCTGTATAGAAAAACTTTCTTTTATTAGTTCAGAAATTTCTCAGGTTTGCTTGAAGTGGGGGGGTCCTCTGGTTTTAGAGCTGATGCCTTTAAAGGTAATGTTAGAGAGCTGGTGACACATTCAGGAAAACATTAATAAAACTTAATATTTAGACTCAGTCCAGCTTATATTTCCCATTAGTGATGTATTCCTCCTCCCCATTATTTATTACTGAGGTCATTTGTATGAAAACAGAAACTTTGCTTCTCAAGAGTTTGTTCCTTCTGCTTTCTCACTACCAGAAGTCACAGAGCACTGCTTGTGACATCACAGTTACTCCACTGGCAAAGACTGTGATGTCAAAACAGAGGATTATGATTTGAAGTAGGGTGTAAGCTATTGAGACAGATGGACGCTAAAGGAAGTCTAAGGGATAAAGATCATATATTCATGCAAATTGCCTTAGCAATAAATAATGAGGAGGAGAAATATATAAAATATAAATGTAATGCAGGCAAAATTATGGAGTGAAAACTGTTTTTCACTCCAAAGACTGCTTCTAAACTAGAAAAACACAAAGGTAATATATTTCACAATGCCCCACAAGAAAAAATCCAGTCCTTTATCAATCATTAGTCAGAAAGAAGACACCCTACAGCAAATAACTTCCTTCAAATGTTTAGGCATCTTCCTGGATGACACCCTTTCTTATGCACCTCACATTGACTATGTAGCCAATACGGATAACACCTAGCTAGGTATACTTTATCATCATAGACAAGCTATGTCCCCAGCTGCCCTGAGCCTTGTCACACAGAGCTCGATTCTGTCAACTACTGATTATGGGCTCATCATATACAGCGCCGGTACTGAAACTGCTCTGAAAAAAATTGAAGTGCCATTAAGCAAGGCCTGCAGGCTAGTCTTATGGGCACATAGACTAATTCACTGCTATAGCATATTCTCTAAAATGGGTTGGCTCCCACTTTGTTTCAGGACTAAATATCAGGCCTGCCTAATTGGGAAGGAGGCCTTGCTTGACCAAACCCCAGTCTCAGCTGCTACGCTCTTCCAGTGCTCCACCAACCTCAAAGAACACAAAAAGTACTACCAAGGTTGCCCTCAAAATCCCCTTGAAACACACCTCATTTACACAATGAGCCCTTTCTTACAGTGGTCCCCAGTGGATAAATTAATTGCTGGCCCCTCTCATCGAATGTGAAAAAAATGGTCCCTTTAAAAGAGGCCTCTGCCTCCTTCTAGCCGGGGACAATCATTGTGACTGCACATCCTAGCCATTTGCTGTCTTGCTCTTGGCTTGTCCTCCCTTATTTTCCCTTATGTTCCCCTCACCCGCTCCTCCCCACCCCCTCTTCATTCTTTTTTTCTTAATTAAAAAAAAAATGCCTTATGGGCTGCTACTGCCAAGCCTCCTATCCCCTCCTCTGGTTTTCTCACAACCTCCTCCAATTCCCTACTTAAACTATGCATGCCTGGCTGCAACTTCCCCCCTACTGCCATCCCCACCCCCAGCTGACACACCCCTGCCTCCCCACTCCCCTGATACACTGCCCTCACCTCCCCTAACCTCCTCATCCTCCTTCTGGACTAAGTCCACTTTGGCTGCTACAATCTCCACTTCAAGCACTTAGCAACTCTAAGTGTGTCCACCTAGCAACTGAACTGCTATGTTAATCTTTGCCAATATCCTGCATCTGTTGTACTTGACTGTATACCTGTACTGTCTGAAAACTGTAACTTTCCTTCTATCTCCTTGTAAGTTGTCAAATGTATTATGTATTGTGATCTTTGACTTGGAACCTTTGTAAAGGAGCCTCTTGGCTCAAAGGTTGTAATCTGAAATGGAAATAAATAAATAAATAAAATTGTAAAATTGTACTTGTACCTAATTATTATACTTTTTAAAGTTTTCTTTGAGGCATCAGTAGCTCTTTAATCTATGATTTTATTTATTTATTTGTTTAACCTTTGTTTACCGGGTAAGTACAATGAGCCAAAGGCCCATTTTTCATGTACGACCTGGGAACCATATACATATTTATTTATTTATTTAGTTAAACATCAGTTTAGAAACCTTTGAGCCAGAGGCTCATTTACAAAGGTACCTCGTCACAAAGAGGACATCAGAACAGTAGTACAAGGGACACAGTACTTGCAAACAAAAAAGTTACAGTTCAATTACAATTTTGTTACAATAGAATACAATCTCCAACGAAGCAAAAGATAACAAAAGGTGCAAAACTTAAGGTCGGGGGAGAGCTGGTGGGAGTAGAAGGGAAGGAGACAGGGGAGGAGGAATTAGTAGGGAAAGGAAGGGGGGGGAGCCGCTCAGTGAGCATTGTCAAACAGAGTATATATTTTTTTTTTTACACTAGGCTAGCGGCAGTTAGGAGGAGTCAAGAATACAGTCAAGATGTTTACAATAAGATTAACAAAACTCATACTACAATACATTGTAACAATTATTAGACATACATCACTCAATTACAGTACAAAAATCATTAAAAAGAAATTTAAAATAAAATACTCATAAAAAACAACAATAATGCAATTTGCCAAGAAAATAATTTCTTAGCCTAATTTTAAAAGTTTGATGACTAACATTCCTATATAAAACAAAAGGAAGCTCATTCTAATTTTTAGCAGCAGAGTAAGAAAAAGAACCATCACCCATTTTGGTCTTGGTCTTGAGAACATTTAATTCAGTTTTATGATCTGAACGAAGTTCCCTTTAATTTATTTTAATCTGTAATAATGAATATAATGGAGAATGTGTACCTTGACAAAGCATTTTATCAGTTAAAGAACATAAACTGTATAGACAACCCAGCCTAAGTGGAAGCCAGGCAGATAGTCTATACAGTTCACAATGGCATGTAGAATAAGACAGTTTAAAAGTAACTCTACAAATGCCATGACACACATTAGTAAGAAGAAAACACTCTCTATTAGACAATGTTGAAAAAATAAATGAATTACAATTTAACTGAGGGAGTAATACACCCTTGGCTATTGCATGCCTTGCTGGTAAGGTCAGCAACAATTGAAACTTGAATAAGACACACCATTTCTGATTTATTTGACGAGAAATGAAACTTACATGATTAGAAAAACTCAAATATTAGTCCAACAGGACTGCAAGATATTTAAATTGTTTCACCTGCTCCATCTTATTACCCAATAAATCAAAGATGGACAAATTCTGAGATCTATTGAGTCTAATTCTAGATCAAAAAAGCATACATTTTGTTTTTGAATTATTTAATGCCAAATAATTCCTTTTTAACCAATTACAGAGTATGGCAACATCCTTATTTAAAGACTCATTTATAAGTTCCACTGAAACAGAACTTTAGTAAAGAAGAATGTCATCTGCATAAATCAGACAATGAGTGTCATTCAGTAAAGATGGAACAATGTCTACAAACACAGTAAACAAAAGTGGGCCCAAAATGGACCCCTGGGGTACCCCCTGTAATAAAAATCTTTTAGAAGAAAAAGCTCCATTTAATCATACTTTAAGTAGTCTATTGGACAAATAGCTTTGAAACCAATTAATAGCAATCTCCGCCATACCATAGCTTTGGAGCATCCTGATTGAATTTTTTGACTGGGTGACTAGGGAGGTGGATCGGGGAGGGCAGTGGACATGACCTATCTGGACTTCAGCAAGGCCTTTGACATTGTGCCACATAGAAGACTATTACACAAACTGGGGAATATGGGTGTGGGCAGGACAGTAGTGTGGTGGGTAGGTAATTGGCTGGGTGGCAGAACACAGAGGGTGGTGGTAAATGGCTGTCACTCCACAGTGGGAAGAGTGACCAGTGGGGTACCACAGGGATCAGTGCTGGGACCTGTCCTATTCAACATCTTCATCAGTGACATTGCGCAGGACCTAGAAGGCAGAATTTCACTGTTCGCTGATGACAGAAAGCTCTGTAACAGAGTAGACACACCAGAGGTGTAGACAGAATGAGAAGGACCTGCAGAAACTTGAAGAATGGTTAGGGGTTTGGCAGTTGAAATTCAATGCAAGGAAGTGCAAGATAATGCATATGGGGCACAAAAACCTGGCACAATATATCAGTTGGGGTGAGGATATAGCATGCACCAAGCAGGAAAGGGATCTTGGGGTTATCATCTCTGATGACCTCAAGGTAGAAACAGTGTGACAAGGCAGCAGGTAAAGCAAACAGGATGCTGGGATGTATAGGCAGGGGCATCACCAGCAGGAAAAGAGAGGTCATAATTCCGCTATACAAGACACTAGTGAGGCCCCACCTGGAGTACAGTGTATAGTTCTGAGACCATACCTACGTAAGGACATAGACAGGTAGAGAAGGTTCAGAGGAGGGCAACAAAGATGGTGCATGGATTGCATCACAAGTCCTATGAAGACAGGTTGAAGGAACTGAACATGTACTCCCTGGAGGAGAGGAGGGAGAGGGGATATGATAGAGACATACAAGTATCTTACAGGGAGGAACAGAGTGCAGGAATACACTATTTTTAAGTGAAAAGATGTTCCAGGACTAGAGGGCATGGGATGAAGTTGGAGGAGGACGATTCAGGAAACATGAGGAAGAATTTCTTCACAGAATGGGTGGTGGACAAGTGGAACACCCTGCCAGAGGAAGTGGTGGGGGATGAAACAATCACAGGATTTAAGAATGCATGGGATAAACATAAAGGAATTCTGGAGGTCAGAGGTAAGGGGCAACAGACTTCTAGGAAAACATAAACTGAACTTACAAGCTCAAATGGGCAGACTGGGTGGGCCATAGGCCCTTATCTGCCGACACTGTCTATGTATCTATGTATCTATGATCATCAAGGGATGATTTACTAGATCAAAGGCCTTGGACTGGTCCACAAACACAGCACCAGTGAGCAAACCTTCATCCATAGCTACACTGGTGTGGTTTGTGAACCTGGCCAAGGCCGTCCCCATCCCATGGAATTTTCAAAACCCATGCTGATCAGGTGTCCTAAAACCTTTATCCTGTAAGTAGACAGAAAACTGCTCATTCACAAGTATCTCAAAAATCTTACCAAAAGGCCTCAAACGTGAAATAGGATGATAATTGTCAATATCCATTCTGTCACCTGATTTATAAATGGGTTTGATTACTGTTTGCTTCCATTCATCAGGAAAGCATCCAGTAAGCAAAGATAAATTAAAAATAGAAGTAAGTGGATAAGTAATTTAGTCAGAAATCAATTTTAAGAACCTAATCTCAAGTTCACATGCACTTGAACAAATTGACATTTGTTTCAAGAGATTATAAACCCGGTATGGTTCAATAAATGAAAAATAAAAAGAACCAGATTCAGAAGTAACACAGGACTGTTCATCTACACACATACCTTGATTAGAATCCTGTGCATATCTGGACAAGTCAAAAAATGTATCCAAAAAAGAATCACAAATAGCCTGAGCATCAGAAATCACTTGACCATCCTTAATAAAAGACCCAATAACTTCTTTACTAGCTGGATTAATTAAAGTGTTTACAGAAGACCAAAACATTTTTGGGTTATTTAAACTAGAAGTTTGTAAATTCTGAAAGTAACTAGATTTACTTTGTCTAACTTTTATTTTACATTCATTTCTAAGCTTCCTATAGCTATTAAAATCTCTCATTGATTTAGTTACCTTATACAATTTCCAAGCAGCATCTCTCAATTTCATTAGATGCAACAAGGGGGCAGTAATCCATTTATTCAAGGAACCTCTAACTCTCCTAACCACTTTAAGAAAATATTTGTTTTGTATTTCCAAAAGAGTGGAAGTAAAATAATCAATGGCAATATTCACATTAGGAATTGCATCCAAAAAGGTCCAATCAAGCTTCTGTAGATCAGCAAGAAAATCACTGTTCACCTCGTTAACAAACCTACGGTATGAAATGAACCTAGGAGACAATTTGGGCCTTTTGGATCTCCATATGCAATAAGTGGCCAAATGGTCACTCATTACATCGGGAAGTACATCAACAGTAGAAATATTTATCTGTTTATTAACAAGGACCCAATCTAAAATTGTGTGATTCTGACTACTCATAGTCATACAAGTAAATGAGTTAATGAGCTGAGACAAACCAGCATTGGCCAGTAACGTCTCTGTAGAAGGATCATTAATAGGATCCCAATGAATATTAAAATCTCCAGTAATCAAAAGAGCACTATCTGATTGAATAGTTGTTACAAACTTTAAAATATCATCTAACCCTTTTTTAGCAGTTTTTGGGGGATTATAAACTGCGCAATATCTTAATTTTTGACAACCACCCAATTTCAATTACAACAAAAGCCATTCATATTCAGAAGTATGCTTGTATCCAGAAGAAATCTCAACTACTTCCAATTCTGATTTATAATACACCATTATACCCCTCCTTCTTTTCCATTCCTGTCTTTCCGTATTAAACTTTAACCTTCAAGAGCAAGAAGGTTATCTAGAACTAAAGGTTTCAGCCAAGTTTCAGTCACACTGAATGTATCTGGGTCATAATTATGACCCTGGCCTCAATTTCAGCTTGTTTGGACATAAAACTTCTAACATCAACATGAACTATTCTTAAACCTTTAGTTTGCCAATAATTATCATATAATACAGTATCAGGAATTAAAGGTCCAGGGTTTGTTTCCACATCTCCAGATAGAAGTAGAGTACACCACATAATACCAATCAACAGGGAAGCAAACAGAAACCTTATATTAGATTTTACAAAAACAAAAGCCCCCATCTCATATATATTCCTCTTGTTAAGACAACCTAAATCCCTAACATTTAAGGAAAAACAATAGGTGGAGGCCTTTAAAGAATTTGAGAATATATAATCAGTAAGTGAACTGATTACATGATTCAAGTAATATATCACTGAATAACAAAATGGCCCCCTTTTCCTTTGTATTTCCAATGGGAAGAGATTTAGTTTTTGCAATCATTCAGAATATGACATGTCCTTATTTCCATGTTTGACTTTTCCACCCTTTCTGTATTCCTCTTTTTATATGGACATCATACCTGGCTGCTGTAATTTAACAGAGGTCTTATATACTTTTGTTACAGTACAGGGACATTATAACCTCTGCCTTCAACTTTTTAATGTTTCTTTTGATTGCACGTTGTACCTTGTTTGTTTTGGCTACAGTAGCTGTACAGTGGTCTTCAGTTTCCAGGGTGTTATTTAAGATGATTCCCAATTGTTTTCTGTTTTTCTGATCTTTAGTGTAGAGTTACATAGTATATACAGATGTGAAATATTTTTTTTTCTGAGGTGTAGTATGCAACACTCATCCAGATCATGCCACATTAGTAGTTTCATATTTTTATATTATCTAAGTCAGATTGGATACTATTTATTTGTTCAGGATTGTGACAAGGCCCTCCACATTTGGTATCATCTGCATATTTCATTACACAGTTAATTAAGTTTTGTTTAAATCAGCAGTAAATATTTGGAAAATGGTAGGACCCAGTACCATCTGCTGTGACACCCCACACGTCACCTGACCCTCACTTCATAGGTGGCCATTTACAGATTTTTATACAGTCTAATAAGCAATTTTTGGCCTGTCTTATCAATGGATATTTATATTGAGTTTTAGCAGGTTTTCCAATTCTGCACAATGAGGTACAGCATTGAAGGCTTTACAAAAATTTACTGGGATAACATTAGCTGATTTCTTTTGGTCTAATAGCTTGCTGACTTTCTTATAAAAACTTATGAGATTAATTATGCAGGAACGGGCTACAGTAAGCCTATGCTGTTCCCAGTCAAGGTTATTGCTTGCTTTAATATGATTAATAAGCAAATCCATTGTTATTGATGCTAGGATTTTTCTCAGGATTAACAACAAATTTATAGGTCTATAGTTTGCCACATTTTCCCTGCCTCCCTTTTTATGCATTTTGTGACCTATGCTGAGCTCCCGTCCTTAGGGACACTGCCTTTTCCTAGGGATACTTTTAATTCACTAATTTCAATGGAATTATAATGCTGTTCTTCATAAATTTTAGCATTTGTGTTGTAATCTGGACCAGGTGCATGGTGCAGTTTGAGATATTTTTGGGGGGATAAATCTGCTTCCATTATTTTGATGCGATCACTAAGAGAGGTGTTATTGTAATAATCATTGTGCATGTTTTTAGATAAGACAGAAATATTTATTAAATGTGTTTGCTGTGTCTTGTGGTTCAGTGATAACATTTTTATTTTCTAGGATGATTGCTGATTTTGTATTTGATTTCTTTAAGGAACTCGTATAACCATAAACTATCTTACTGTTCTGTTTGTTTGCAGACTTTGCCAGTTTTATCTCCATATTTCTTTTAGTTTAATGACAGTTATTTTTATATTCTCTTTGTGCTTTTTAAAGTGCCCCAAGATTCTGCCATATTCATTTTTGTATAGCATATGGTTTATTTTTCTTCTTGATTAATGTTATCATTCTTTTCTTGATCCACTTTGTTTATATACCTTTATTGTTATATTTTATACATGTTTTATGTATTAGTTATTAGTGTTGATTATAGTTTCCTTGATATAGTTCAAGTTCTCTTCCACTGTTTTAATCTTGAGTCATTAGTCCCAGTCAGTAATAATAGTAGTTACTGATAGCGTGGACATTTGCTGTTTTATATAAATATATTTCAGAACACCCTTTAATTTTACTGTTTTCACCTTGAATATTGAATAATATGCATGAGTGGTCACTATTTCTATTTCCAAGTGGCTGGGTGAATAGACAGCCTGTTATTTTAATATTCTCTATGATTAGTACTAGATCTAATATAGTGGTATCACGAATGGGCTGCTGCATATCCTGTTTTAATTAATTTCACTTCAAGCTGTGAGAAACTGGTTTATTTGTCTTGTTTTAGCTGTATTTTTGCTCTAATTTATGTCACTGTAAATCAAGTCTCCTACAAACATGATCTCCCCCCATGTCACTTTCTATTTCTGTTTCTTTTATTATTACTTAATTACGTACTACATTTGTATTCAGTGGTCTGTAGCACAAGTCTACACTTTTATGTTCAGCATTGTAGGCCTCAACTTTCAACTAGATAGTCTTTGTTTTTATCTCACTATTCTTTTTTTTTAGAGATGTATGTTGCAATATTATCACTTTCATTATATATATATAGACATTCCCCTCCTTTTCTTTCTTCCCTGTCCAGTCTTACCAAATAACAGCCTAATATGTTCTTTCCCAACTCATCCTCTTTAGTCCACCATGTTTCTGTTATTAAAGATTATGTCAACTTCTTGTCAGGTGGTTAATACTGTTTGCAATTCCACCATCTTATTGTTTGAAGCTCTGGTGTTACATAACAAACTTCTTATATTACTTTTCTGGTATGTACAGTACTTTGACTTATTTTCTTGACTCTGCTTTGATTTCTGTTTCTGTTTTTGTTTATGCTTTCACCCATCCCCTGTCTTAATTAGTTTTGGGCTGGCAGTATAGCCTAGAGGTTAGAGGAACAAGGTGTGAACAAACTTGATACATCCAGCAGACCAGACCTGAGTTTGATTCTCATAACCTCCACTTGCATACTGTGTGACTCTAAGCAAGTCACTTAACTGCCCAATTCTTCCAGGTTGCTGCTGAAAATAGGCACTTGTGCCCAGTGGGCCTTAACCAGCTACCAAAGACTAAAAAAAATATATATATAAATACGAACACTTTCAATTTGCCTCTTTACAATGTTGCCAAGTACCTGTGCCCCAGACTTGAGATGCAGCCTATCATTGCTATACAGATTCTTTTCATTATATAAATGATTCCAAGATTCAATGAATATCATTTCTTCTTTTTTGCACCAGTTACTTAATCATGTGTTAACCTAAATAATTGTTTTATTTTTCTAAGGAGAAGCACACGGCATTAGTAGAAGATGTGAGGTAAACACTGATCCCCCATTCCTTTGACATCTTTTCCCATGTATGTGATCATCTGACATATGTATTTTTCGTGACCAGCTTCTATATTAAAGGAATAATGCCGACATGGTGGGTGTTATGCTGGGATAACATCCACCTTGGGTGGCGTCCAACACCAGGTGGGATGTTATCTCAGCATAACACCCACCCTGGAGGGCATTATTCCTATTATACAATGGCTCATTAATTTTAAAAGATAGAAAGATGAGGAAAAAATGCATTTTTAAATATATTTTGTGTTTGATTTTCAATGTGGAGGTGTACTGAAGAGAAAAGTAGTTCTGTTTTGGCCAGTAGGTGGTGCTGCTGCTAAACAAATTGATGTGTTTTTGAATGTGTCTGCTGCTCCCCCCCTCACACAGACAAACAACTGTATCTTGTTTGCAGTTCTCTCGGTACAGTTTGTTTAATGTACTGGGACAGTATCAGTGTGGATTACAATTTGATAGGAGCTGCCAGTGTATCAGTGTTCTGCGAGACTGCCGGTTTTACCAATTTGAACAGAAGTCTGTGACAGTACATGGCGGGATGTAGGGAGGATTACTGTTGCAGATTACGAGGTGAGCTGGGATCAGGGAACGCTGGAGAAAAACTGTTAGTTCATGACTGTTCACAGTTTGTCATTTAATGAGTTGAGGATTGAGTTTTTTTGAGGTAGGAAGCGAGAGCGGCATATTTTGAAATTCGACGTGTTATAGTATCGTAGCTGCAGAGTGAGTGGACTTGGCGCTTCCATTTCTTTATGTATTTTTAAACTGTCTGCGTTGGGAATTTTAATGTTGTGGCAGCGTGGTTACCAGGGTGGCGTGTGACACGGAGGTCAGTTGTTAAGCAGGGCGGGAAACTTGGATTTCGCGCACAAGAACAACTGCTGTAGCTGCTGCTTGGGATGATAGTGGAGTGATATTTTCTTTAGTTGGAATGCGGTCATCAGTGCGCTGGGAGTACAGTCGGGATGTTATGCTGGGATAACATCCCGGTTACTGTCCCAGTCTGACCAATCGGGGATAAGGATTTTCTCTTGCCATTGTATAATATTTGTTTTTACATGCACAGTTTCTATTGGGTTTTCTCCACCTTTGCTCAATATATTGGCACCCTTTTAGCACCTTTATCTTTGCCCTGGGAAACAAGAAAACATTTTGTTTCACTTTTCTGGTTTGCAGACAATTGAGTCACAATGCCTTATGACTGAATCATTCAGTACAACAATTGATTATACTTTACTAATACCATAGTCTGCCATGCCATTATAGTATATGGTTAGGGTTTATTGTGGATGGAAAACAATGGTTTTCCAAATCCTGTTGTAGAACAGTTCAAAGGTCAAAAAAGTTGTTGCACTTTCATTCTGACATCTCATTGAAAGTACAACAACTTTTGCACCTTGAGTTCCTACTTGATTGTGGAAACAGTCCGTGATTAAAAAAATACATTCTAAAATAGCGGATTCACTTAGTGAGCAGTTGGGTGAGCAGGCAGTTTGGACATGGACTGTGATGATCGGCTCTGTGTGTCCAAACTCTCAATTTGCAATTTTTTTAAAATCTCTGGTACAGTTATGGTGAAAGCAGAGCAGGACACTTGTGATTATACCACTATATTAAAGGGGACATGGCCCAAACGAAGCGTAACTGCAGTGAGAAAGACCAGTATCTTGGTGGACGGGACTCAAGCGAGGACCAGTGCAGGAGTGTCAACGCAAGGTATGGACCTTGTGTCCATTTTGAGGGAACCATATACTATAAAAAATAGTGGATGGTTGACTATCCACAACTAAGTCTGTGTTTCCATCTCGGGAGTTGATGATGCCATGGAGAACTCTCGAGCTTCAATCTTGAGGTCTGTATGACATCATCAACTCCCTCAACAGAAACACAGCCTTGTTGTGGATAGTCATCCATCCACTATTCTATATGTGTATAGTGCTTTGCTGGTCACTTTCTATGTTTAGGACACCATGTCTGTTTGCTAGGGTTAATGCATTTTCACTGCCAATATTTGCTCTCCTTCCTTTTTTTGTTCTTTTTGTGACTAAGTATAAATCATTCAGATTCCTTAAAATCACTCACTTCCTCTCTACTAGTTTTGTTTTTCCTTTCAGTTGTGCTTGTTGGGCTACTGTCTCCTTCCTTATCTCTTAGTCTTTTCTTTACATTGCTGAGCTGAACCTCTAACATACATACTGTATGGATTCAGTTCTTAACACTTTAACAACATTTTCAATTTTATGAAATTTAAGAGCACTTTTGAATGCCCATAGTCTGTGTAACAAGCTCCCTGAACTCATGGCCTTGATGGAAGAGGGTTGTCTGGATATTGTGGCAGTCACAGAAACATGGTACACAGAGAACCATGACTGGGATGTCAACATACCAGGATACACAATCTACAAGAGGGACAGGGAGGGTAAAAGAGGATGAGGGGTAGCACTCTATGTAAAGGAAGGGATCAAAGCAACAGAACTAAAGAGTAAACAGGGAGCAGATGAGGCATTTTGGGTCACCCTGGTGACAGGAAATGGCACCACAGTCTGCATGGGGGTTGTATACAGACCCCCATCTCAGGGGGAAGGAATGGACAAGGAAATGATAGAAGGCTTTCTTAGAATGGCAGAAAAAGGGGAGATATTGTTGATGGGGGACCTGAATATGTCAGATGTTAACTGGAGCACCTTTGCTGCAGGCACATCCAAGAGCAGGGTCATTCTTGATGCCCTACAGGGGGCATGCCTCAGACAGCTAATATTGGAACCCAACCGGTAGGAGCAATCTTTGACCTGGTACTCTCAAATGGGGATGGAGAAAGAATCTCAGATTTAGAAGTGGGTAGCCATCTGGGAACAAGTGACCACCAAACAGTGTGGGTCATGATAAACACAGCCATACAATCAAGCCATACAAAAGCATGAGTACTGGACTTTAGGAGGGCTGACTTTGTGAAAATGAAAGAGCGCCTCAGAAAAGCACTAGCAGACAGGCAAGAAGGAAGGTGGGAGGAACAATGGGGAGTGATCAAAACAGCCATCACAGAGGCAACAAGCCTTTGTGTAAAGCAAATCAATAAAACACAATGAAGGAAAAAACCACTATGGTTCTCAAAAGAGGTGGCAGGGAAGGTTAAGGAGAAAAGGACAGCATTCAGGAAATATAAGGAAACACAGAAGGAGCAGGACAGAGAACTTTATCGAAGAAGCAGATAGAGGCTGGGAAGGCAGTCAGAATAGCAAAGGCCCAAACCGAGGAAAGGATAAGCCACTTCTGTTAAGAAGGGGATAAGACCTTTATAGGTACATTAGGGAGTGAAGAAAGACCAAAGGAGGGATACTAAAGCTAATAAAGGGAGGGAATGTGGGTAGAGGGTGACAGTGAAAAGCAGCTATACTGAATGAATATTTCTGCTCAGTATTCACAAAGAAAGAGGAGAGTTACCTAAACCAAACAAGAGAAACACTCAAAGATGGGGTCGATACCAGTCCATTTACAGAAGAAAGGTTCTGAAAGAACTGATAAAATTGAAGGTGGACAAAGCAATGGGGCCTGATGGGATTCACCTAAGAATTCTAAAAGAACTAAGGGTAGAACTAGTGACACCGCTGACTACTGTCTTTAACAAATCACGGGAGGATGGGGTAGTACCCAAGGACTGGAGGAGGGCAAATGTGATTCCTCTTCACAAAAGTGGGAGCAGGACAGAGGCAGGAAACTACAGACCAGTTAGTTTGACCTCAGTGGTAGGGAAAATGATGGAATCATTTCTGAAGGAAAGAATTGTTGAGTACCTAGAGGCCGGTGGGGCACAGGACCCAAGGCAGCATTGATTCACAGTGGGAAGGTCATGTCAGATGAATCTAATAGATTTCTTTGACTGGGTGACCAAAGTAGTAGACCAGGGAGGGGCTGTGGACATGGCCTACCTAGATTTTAGCAAGGCATTTGATATAGTCCCATACAAAAGATTAATTCACAAGATAGCCAGCCTTGGAGTGGGTCCCAAGGTGGTAGCCTGGATAAAAAATTGGCTAGACAACAGGACGCAAAGGGTAGTAGTAAATGGAATACACAGTGAAGAAAGGAGGGTTACTAGTGGGCTACCGTAGGGTTCAGTACTGGGCCGGTCCTTTTAATGTCTTTATAAGTGACATTGCAGAGGAACTGGAAAGAAAGTATGTCTCTTTGCAGATGACACAAAGATCTGCAACAGGATTGATACACAAGATGGAGTGGAAAGGATGAGAAGGGACTTGGCAAGGTTGGAGGAATGGTCAAATGTATGGCAGCTCAGATTCAATGCAAAGAAGTGCAAGGTAATGCACATGGGAAACAAAAACCCAGGGGAAGTGTACACAATGGGGGGTGAGATACTGACAACAATAAAAATAGAAAGGGACCTGGGGGTAATTATATCAGATGACCTAAAGGTGGGCAAGCAATGTGAGAAGGCAGTAAGGAAGGCAGGGGGATACTGGGATGCATAGGAAGAGGCACCAATAGTAGAAAACAGGAAGTTGTTATCCCTCTGTACAGACAGTTGGTGAGATGCCATCTGGAGTACTGTGTGCAGTTCTGAGACCCCATCTCCACAAAGACATAGACAGAGTGGAAGCTGTCCAGAGGAGGAACCAAATGGTGCAGGGTCTGCACCAGAAGACATACAAAGAAAGACTAAAGGAGCTTAATATGTATACCCTAGAGGAAAGGAGGGATAGAGGGGACATGATAGAAACTTTCAAGTACCTCAAGGGAATTAACAAAGTCCAAGAGGGTAGCATCTTCCAGAAAAAGAGATGTGCAAGAACAAGGGGCACAATTTGAAGATAGAGGGGACGGCTCAGAGGCAATGTGAGGAAATATTTTTCACTGAGAGGGTTGTGGATGCATGGAACAGCCTCCCTGAGGAGGTTGTGGAGTCAAGAACAGTGGGGGACTTCAATAATGCATGGGACAGGCATAAGGCAGTCCTAGTGGGGGGTAGGAGGAAGTAAGCTGTTGGTTAACTAGGATTTGCAGCTTATCTGTTAGGTAGGAAAATGGGCAGACTGGGTGGGCCAAGCAGTCCTTATCTGCTGTCAAATTCTATGTCTCTATGTTTCTATGTTTCTAAGTTTATTTTATATGTGAATTAATTTTATCTGCATTTCTTCAAAAGCTTGGCATTTAATGCAGATATAGCCATCTACACTTTTATGTACTGATTTCTCTGCATACATCCTACATTTGATAGATTGAACTCTTGATCCTTCCTTTCATAGGAGATTCTATAGGTCAACTGTCAGGTCCATGCCTGCTTATTTTCTCTGTTAAGTAAGTAGTAACTGCAGGTACCATACTTGGAAGTATAGAGTGCCTGGCCTCCTTCCCAGATACCCTAGCTGATGCTAGCAGATGTGTTTGCCTCTGTGTGTCACCTCCACTCTGTGCTTACTGCCACTAACTATGCATCAGCCTCATGATGGAGATGGGCTAGAAATAACAAGCTTAGTCAGAGTTGAGGTAGCAAGTGAGTTTCATTTTCTCAAAAGAAGCCAGAAGGGAAAGGAAGGAAACATATTCAATTCAGTGCTTTAGAGTAACTGGTAATTGCTATTTTTTTTTAACTTAGATTGTGGGCTTCTAGTGACACTGTACTTTCTTTGTTGTCTTTACTTAGAATTGTTTTTGGGCTGTTGAAAATTTAAAACGTAGTGGTGGTGTAATTCTGTGCTGTCTTAAATTGCTGCAAATTTTATCTTGGCTTGTCTGACTGCCCTGTAGTTGGGTGAGGGGTGTTAATTGTCTGGCCTCTGACCTCAGCTACATGATAACTGGAGGTGGGGCTTAGTCAAAGTTGAGGTAGCAAGTGAGTTTTATTTTCTCAGAAGAAGCCAGAAGGGGAAGGAAGGAAACATATTCAATTCAGTGCTTTAGAGTAACTGGTAATTGCTATTTTTCTTTTAAACTTAGATTGTGGGCTTTTAGTGACACTGTACTCTCTTTGTTGTCTTTACTTAGAATTGTTTTTGGGCTGTTGAAAATATAACGTAGTGGTGGTGTAATTCTGTGCTGTCTTTAATTGTTGCAGATTTTGTCCCCCCAACTCTTAATTATATGCCCTGTTAAATCTGATTGACAGGAGCTAAACACAGGGTATAGTAAGGGGTGTGAAGTAGGAGGGGCATAAGGGAAGAAGCCCACCCTCAGCACAAAGTGTTTTGACTCATTTATTTATTTATTTTATTTTTTTTAAAGAAAATTATCTGAGGATCAGTGGCAGGATTTTTAGGACAGTAAATTAATAAAAAGGGAACTAGGAGAGCTTCAGTAGCAGACAGGTAGTGGAATAGCGGTATAATTGCAGTATAATGTGGGGAGTGGTGCAATGCAGTGGCTGTGGGGAAGCCATATTCAGGCAGACCTTCTGGACACTGAGGTGCTGCCCTATATGCATGCATCTCTCTGGACTGTGGGATGAGGTAGCCAGACTCAGAGCAGAAGTAAACTGGGTCAGGAGTACCATCACCCCTATCCAGAGACCACTCAGTCCAACGCAACTGCCTCAAAGGATGCCAAGAATGAGGAGCACTTGGATGACAGTGGGCTCAGGGAGGGTTAGAGCAGTCAGGCAGAGGCACATCTCAGATCCTATTCCACTCAAGAACTCATATGCCACACTGGCAAATGAGGACAACCAAATAGAGGTACCCAGAGAAGTGGAAGGAAAGGATGTGGAGGTCAGCCAAGGAGGTGACCTCAGCGGGGAAAGCAGTGGACCCCAGAGGAGGAGGAAGCTAATCCTGGTAGGGGACTCCATCATAAGAGGGATCCAGCTAGGAACACAGGAGGGGGAGGACAGGGAGATGAGGTGCCTACCAGGTGCCACGGCATAGAGGGATGGAAGGAAGATCCTGGGGATCACTGGGAAGGCAAGATGGGAGGGTGAGCTGGATATCATTATCCACCTAGGTACTAATGACCTGGCAAATGGGGAGCCAAAGGAAGTTCAGGAAGAGTTTAGGAAATTGGGGAGGGGTCTCAAGCAAGCAGCTACTTCTGTCACTTTCTCAGAAGTACTTCCTGCGAGAGGAAATGGAGAGCATAGGAATGCATCCACCAGGAACTTTAACTGATGGTTGAAGAACTGGTGCCATGAGGAAGGGTTTGGATATATTGGTGACTGGGGACAGACCTGGAGGGATGGAGGTTTGTTCAAGCCTGACGGCCTGCATCCATCCTGGAAGGGAATCCAAGCACTCAATGATAAGTTTAAATGCAACATTGACAAGCATTTAAACTAGCAAAGGGGGGTGACAGACCAGCAAGGAGGGTACCTACTTGCTCAGCCCCCACAGCTAGCAGTGGAATCAGTGAACTAGAGGAGTGGCTATCTCTGCAAAGCAGTGTGCAAAAGATGGAGATTAGTGCCCAAGAGGTGGATAGGCAGAAAAGGCAAAATTCAGCAGAAGGGCAGACAGCAAGGAGAACCAGGGATAAAGGACAACCAAGGAAGGGGCTGAGTAAACAGCCGAAACAGTCTAGGAGGTCAAATCATGGAGCCAAGGTGCAAAATGCCAGGAGCCTTAGCAACAAGATGGAAGATCTGGAGGCTGGCATGGTGCAGTCAGACCTGGACATTGTGGCCATCACTGAAACCTGGTATAATGATAACCATGACTGGGAGATGGCCATACCTGGCTACAACATATTCAGAAGAGACAGAGCAGGCAGGAGGGGAGGAGGAGTGGCACTGTATGTGAAAAATGACATAAGGGCCACAGAGATCCAGGAGGAACAAAATGGGGGAGAGATACTATGGGTTAAGCTGGAAAGGAAAATGGGGACAGCCATCCACACAGATGTGGTCTATAGACCACCAGCCCAGGAGGAAGAAACAGATGTGGAGTTGATGCTAGCCACATCCAAAGGATGGCAGACAAGGGTGAGGTAGTACTGGTTGAGACTCTAACATTCCAGACGTGGACTGGAACATCCCAGCAGCAGCATCAACTAGAGCAGATTTATCCTGGACTCCTTCAGGGTGCCTTCCTCAAGCAACTGGTCATGGAACCAACTCGGCAGAAGGCAATACTGGACCTTGTGCTCACAAATAGGGACAGTGTGATGGGGTAACAGTGGGGGAGCACCTGGGGAACAGTGACCACCAGTCATTGTGGTTTGAAATCACAGAAAGAGCAGAACCAAACCACACAAAAACACGTATCCTGGATTTTAGGGGGGCAGACTTTGGGAAAATGGGAGATACTTGAAAGAGGCATTAAGGGAATGGGACAGGAATCAGGGGTTGAGGAACAGTGGGCAGTATTTAAAATTGGGATTACAAGAGCAAGAGAATTATGCATTAAGCAGGTTAGCAAGAGGAAAAGGAAGAAGAGACCATTATGGTTTCCAAAGAGGTAGCAAAAGTGAAAGCCAAAAAGATTGCATTCAGGCAATACAAAAAGACACAGGCAGAAGGGGATAGGGAGAAGTACCAGGAGAAGCAAAGGAGGCAGGAGGTCAGTAAGGAAGCCAAAGCTCAGACAGAAGAGCACATTGCAAAATCAGTGGGTAGAGGGGACAAAACCTTTTACAGGTACATAAGTGAAAAAAGAAAGACAAAGGAAGGGATAGTGAGACTGAAGGGGGAGGATGGTGGCCGCATGGAGGATGACAACAGTAAAGCTGACATATTGAACAGATATTTCTGCTCAGTCTTTACTGAGGAAGAGGAGGGTAATGGGTCTGAAGGGAGTACAAGGGGTGAGAATGGTGCAGAAATGGACACAAGTCCCTTTACATAGAAAGGGTCCTGAAGGAACTGGAAGTAATAAAAGTTGATAAAGCAATGGGCCAGATGGGTGCACCCCAGGGTCCTTAAGAACTAAGAGAGGTGGTGGCTGAACCTCTGGCTATCCTGTTTAGCCAATCACTGGAAACAGGGGAGGAACCCAAAGACTGGAGGACAGCAGATGTAGTCCCCTTATACAAAAGTGGGAACAAATAGGAAGCAGGGAACTACAGACCAGTCAGCCTCACCTCAGTAGTGGGGAAGATCATGGAAGCACTACTGAAGGAGAGATTGGTGGAACATCTGGTTGTCAATGGACTACAGGACCCAAGGCAGCATGGTTTCACCAGGGGGAGGTCATGTCAGACCAACCTCATTAAATTATTTGACTGGGTGACTAGGGAGGTGGATAAGGGGAGGGCAGTGGACATGGCCTATCTGGACTTCAGCAAGGCCTTTGACACTGTGCCACATAGAAGACTATTACACAAACTGGGAATATGGGTGTGGGCAGGACAGCAGTGTGGTGGGTAGGTAACTGGCTGGGTGGCAGGACACAGAGGGTGGTAGTAATGGCTGTCACCCACAGAGGGAAGAGTGACCAGTGGGGTACCACAGAGATCAGTGCTGGGACCGGTTCTATTCAACATCTTCATCAGTGACATTGTGCAGGACCTAGAAGGCAGAATTTCACTGTTCGCTGATGACACAAAGCTCTGTAACAGAGTAGACACACCAGAGGGTGTAGACAGAATGAGAAGGGACCCGCAGAAACTTGAAGAATGGTCAGGGGTTCGGCAGTTGAAATTCAATGCAAGGAAGTGCAAGATAATGCATATGGGGCACAAAAACCATGGCACAATATATCAGTTGTGGGGTGAGGATATAGCATGCACCAAGCAGGAACGGGATCTTGGGGTTATCATCTCTGATGACCTCAAGGTAGGGAAACAGTGTGACAAGGCAGCAAGTAAAGCAAACAGGATGCTGGGATGTATAGACAGGGGCATCACCAGCAGGAAAAGGGAGGCCATAATTCCGCTATACAAGACACTAGTGAGGCCCCACCTGGAATATAGTGTACAGTTCTGGAGACCATACCTACGTAAGGACATAGACAGGGTAGAGAAGGTTCCGAGGAGGGCAACAAAGATGGTGCATGGATTGCATCACAAGTCCTATGAAGACAGGTTGAAGGAACTGAGCATGTACTCCCTGGAGGAGAGGAGGGAGAGAGGGGATATGATAGAGACATACAAGTATCTTACAGGGAGGAACAGGGTGCAGGAATACACTATTTGTAAGCAAAAAAGATGTTCCAGGACTAGAGGGCATGGGATGAAGTTGGAGGGAGGACAATTCAGAGGAAACATATGGAAGAATTTCTTCACAGAACGGGTGGTGGACAAGTGGAACACCCTGCCAGTGGAAGTGGTGGGGGCTGAAACAATCACGGGATTTAAGAATGCATGGGATAGACATAAAGGAATTCTGGAGGTCAGGGGTAAGGGGCAACAGACTTCTAGGAAAACATAAACTGAACTTACAAGCTCAAATGGGCAGACTGGGTTGGCCATAGGCCCTTATCTGCCGACACTGTCTATTTATCTATGTATCTATGTAAGCTTACCCATTTCACATTGGGTGATCCTCTTTTAGAGCTTTTAAAGTATATTTAAAGGCTTCTTCATAAATCTTTTTTTTTTTAAAGTTCAGCTGTCCTAGCTGGCAGGAGTTGATAGAGTTAGCTTAGTAGTTCAGAAAGAGCTATCCTAAAAATGATCTTTCAGCGAGGTTCCTAGTTCCACCAGCACTTTCATCCAGTACTTGACAACAGGTCAAAAGAGGGGATATTTTTGTATCAGTTTTTTGTTTTAGAAAAGGAGAGCTAGAAAAATTAACACCCACTACACAATTCAGCTTAGCAGATGCTGAGTTACAATCGCAGTCCTATCCTCAAGTGTCCCTGCAAGGCCTTGTGAAGGAGATGAATCAGAAATAAGCAGCTTACTAACCTCTGATGCAGCAATCCTCTTTTAAAGTTTTTAACCACTGATTAATCTGCCGCACTCTGTCTCCTGCTCCTCACTGATCCTTTGTCTTCCTGGTGCTCATCTCTCCCTGCTTTTCCACTCCTGTTCAGCTGCCTTTAATTAACTTGTGCTCTCCCCTTATTCTCTCTTCTAGGCCAACACCCCACCCAAACAGGATGCTCTCCTCTGTGGTGCGGCACTACTGGAAGCTGTCATCTGCCTCCACACCTGCTCACCCAGCCCCTTGTAAGGTATGCCTGCAACTGCTGATCCTGTTTTCAGTCTTGGTGTGACCCATACCAGCTTGCCAGTGATTGGCCCTTGCTCTTGCTTTGTGGCTCCAATTACCAGCTGTTAATTTTTCTTGAAGCCCTGCATGCTATATAATTTTACTATTTAACTTTCTGCTTATACTGGCTCAAATTTAAGCTGCTATGTAAACTCTCAACTCACTGCTTAAACTTTAAGCTTATTTGCAGCTCAAATCTTTCTTCCCACCCACCCCTGCCTCTGGCACTCTTTAAATGGTCACCCATTTCTGAGAGACCGTTCCTCCCACTGTCTCCACCAATAGACTTATAGGCAGACTTTCAGTCCCTTAAAGAGAAACAACACTTTAAAAGTACATCTCCCTGTTTTCTTTTAATCCAGATGATGCTTCTTCATACCAGCATTCTCCTGTCCTTCGGCTCCACATCTGCACCTCTAAAAAAAGGCTTCCCTACCTCACTACACCTCTGCCCTAATCTCCACACCTCTCCTACCCTTTCTGCCTTTCTGTCCCCCAAATCCTATCTCCCACCTCACTTCTCACCCACCCATCACTCTCCACCTCATCCTTTCTCCAGTTTTTCTATATCTCCTTTAATCCCTGCCCATCTCACATGCCAGTTTCCTTCACCTCCTCTGCCCTTGTTTTTATTATAGTACATTATGCCTACTGCACGAGTGCACATCCATCCTTCACTCTTTAAAATTCACACATCAGCTCCTCAATAGAAGAACTTTTCACAAGCTGTCCATCCTTGCACACAATAGACACAGAAGGCTTCTCTTTCTCCTCATCTCTGGTTCCATCCACCCCTACCATGGTCTTCCCAATGCCAGCAACAAAAACCTCAAGACTCCCCCAAGCACTCCAGGCAACTAAAAATCATGCAACTCAACATTCAAAGTTTAATAGCTAAAAGAACCACACTTGAATCATGGTTTTCTGCCAACACATTTGACATAATTGCCCTCACCCAAACCTGGCTCACAAATAAAGTCCCTTCCAATGAAATTAACCCAACTGGTTAATCCCTTTTCAGAAAGACAGACATGGAAAGAGAGGGTGCGATTACCTTTTCTGGATTGTGGATTACCACTCTGTCACTCAGCTAGATACACCCCTCATTACTCCCTTCCTTGAATCCCTATCCATTAATCTACTGCTTAGCAAAAATAAAACAATCACCATCAGCATTGCCTATCTTCCCTCTGGAACCTCCTCAGAAGAACTCAATGATTTCCTTCACCTCAAAGATTCACTTCCCCTCAGTAATGTATGGATAATCTTTGGAGATTTTAACCTAAACTGGCTGTTCCCTCAGCTCCTAGCTACTAATGAATCCATCATTAGCCTAGACCTCCATCAACTTATTACCTCCCCCACACGTACTAACTACAGAATAGGCACCTACTCCCTGCTAGATTGGATCATTGTTTCTCATCCATCCCATGTTATTTCTTCAGGCAATCTTCCTGATTCCATTATCAATCATTGTGGGGTTTACTGCCACCGGTCTGCTAACCCCTCTCCCAGGAGCACAAATACTGTACATCCAAACTAGACAGTTAAATAACTTGAGCCAGCACAGTTCCATTATGTGGATATGTCCACAGACTGGTCTTTCACCTAAACCATTGAGGATATTGACACCACCCTTGAGGAATTTAGCATTAACATTACTGCCATCTGTGGCCAGCTTATTCCAATTAAAAAAATCAAGGTCAAAGGTAATAGCCATGATTGGTTAACCCCTGATATTTGCAAGCTTATGAGGGTGAGATATCATGCCTAGTCTAAATACAGGAGACAGAAGCTCCCCCAACTTCTCCAACTCTATAAAACTCTACATGGTAAATGCAAATCCACTGTCTGCTCCACCAAAATCTCCTACCTCACATAGAAGCAGCGCGCCTACAGGGGAAACCCAAAGCACACTTGGAACGTCCTAACTGACATCATTGGCAGGTGGCAATCTAATGAGCAATTCAGCATTTCCTCCTGCCACTGATTCCTTTGAAGGTGACTCCCTTTTTATTAACTATTTCAGTGATCTCAATAAATACAAACCCACTCAAGCTCCCTTCCCTAGACCCTCCCCCAACACTCACAAATCCCCACACCACTTCTTTTTTCATTACTTCACCCCCAATTAAGTTGTTAAACTTATCAAGGCCAAGGCCAATGTTCCAAAGCCTTCCCTAGAGATAGACAACATTGATTACAGGGTTCAGATTGGTCTGCAACTCCATTGCCATTCTCCTCACCAATATTCTAAACTACTCCCTCTGCTCTGGGTCCTATCCTCTAAAATGGAAATGCACCACAATAAAACCCCTCCACAGATCTGGGCCCAAGAATGACATCTCTAATTGTAGACCCATCTCCCTTTTGGCCCCCCTATCCAAAATTCTGGAGAAAATTGTTCATAACCCGAAGTTTCTCCACTGTCAGTATTGCAATATGTATATGGAGGGAACCCCAAACAAAAAATTTAAATGTAATGAATGTGTTTTAATAGATACCTTGCAGCAAGAAATAGCTATAGTACTTCAAAGAGTTCAAACACAGGCTGTGATAGTAACTTTGGAACAATTTATTGATCAGGCCCCAAATGATATAGTGCCAGGTCAACATATAAAAGAAATTCTCATGATTTCAGGTACAGGCAATACAAATGATAGGACTGAATTAACACAGAATATCAATAAGGATGTAGCAGAATGGTCTGTAGTTAAACCTGGCACCACAACAAAAAGAGGGGATCAGATATATAAAACAAAACCCATTTCACCAACAAATAGATTCGAATGCCTATCCCCAGAATTACTGAAGGATATGAATGTGGAAGAGGAGGCTTCTACACATTATAGAATGCCTCATATAGATACTCAAATTGGAGCTACAAATGGATCTGAGAATTTAGGCTTACACTCTTCTAGACCAGAAATTACTGGTAATCAAAACCAGCATCAGCAAAGAGACATAATTGGCATAGGTGTCTCAATAATTAGAGGAATGAATGTAGAAATATGTAAAGGAAGGAAGGAACACACCATGGTTAGTTCACTCCCAGCGGCAAGGATAAGTGATATCAAAAATATGCTGGACAGCCTTGTGGGTCACCTAGTAAATCCTCTGGTGATATTACACGCAGGTATAAATGATGTAAATCAATGTAAAATAGGGGAAATAATCAAAGAGATAGAATCAGTTGCCTTAGATATTGTGCAAAGAGGTGGATACATTTGTATCTCAAGTATTCTCCCCACACATGGTCCTAATAACTTCAGATTGAATGACATAGTTACAATAAATAAGAGATTGAGTATTATGTGTAAACAATGAAAAATTTCATTTTTGAATAATGGGAACATATTCAAAAAACACTAATCTCTATGCACCAGATGGGCGCCATCTAAACAAAATAGGAAAAAGAGTTTTGGCCAAACATTTTAGTGCAGCTTTAGCTTCTAGTTTAAACTAAATCCAGGGGGAAAATGGAGTATATAAGGGTCAACTTAGAAAAGGATACATCTCCTGGACTGGAAAAATCAAAAAATCAATTAAACTGGAAAGGGCATTTGTTGAATGCTAGAAGCCTAGTCACAAAAATGGATGAACTTTAACTGCTACTGGTAACACATAACATACAAATATGTGCTGTTACTGAAACATGGTGGGAGGAAGCAGATACTTGGAATCAAAATATTGAGGGTTATAATTTATTTTTAAACACTAGGAAATTTCAAAAGGGGGATGGAGTAGCTATCTATATTCATGAGGACATTAAACCCAAATAATTGCCTATAATTAAATCTAATTTGGAACATATCTGGATAAAACTATCTCCAGTTAATAAACCAAAAACTATTTTAGGAGCAATATATAGACTCCCTTCTATTTCAAAAGAGTACGATTGTGAATTAGTAAAACACCTTTTGGATCTAAACCCAGCAGATAGGTTAATAATTATGGGTGATTTGAATTTACCAGTAATAGACTAGTGTACATTAAATGGGATGAGTAGTATTGAAAATAAATACGTTGAGACTTTTGATCATTTGGGCCTTGAACAGAGGGTTCAAGAACCTAATAGACGAACACATACCCTCGATTTAATCCTCACAAATCTGGGTGGTACACTAACAAATTGCCATATAGCCCCTCCCCTTAGCAATAGTGATCATGCTGTGGTTCAGTTTGAACTTACAGAAAATGTTGTTAATCAACCAGGTATAACCAGGATTATGGACTTTAATAAAGCAGATTTCCAGAAATTAAAAGATATTATGGCTAAATGGAATTGGGGGTTGGATTTTCAAAATAAAACTCTCCAAGAAAAATGGGATGTTTTTAGTAATAAACTGGATCAGAAAACAAATAAATGTATTTCTATGAGAGTTAAATATAAAAATCAGAGTAAAAGATCACCCTGGATGACACCCAAATTACTAAGATTAATTAAGAAAAAATAGGATGTTCAAATTAAATAAAAGAAAACGGGATGCAAATCATGTTACAGTCTTTAGAGATCTGAATAGAAAGATAAAAAAGGAAATAAAACTAGCTAAATCATCTTTTGAAATTAAATTAACCACAGAAACCTGAGATAATTATAAAGCATGTTATGTACATATTAATAAAACTAGAAACATGAATAATACATTTGGCCCTCTAAAAAAGGATGATCAAATAATAAGTGATTTGCATCAAATGGCAGATCTACAAAATGATTATTTTGCCTCAATATTAAGCCCTAAGGATCCAGTAGCGGCTATAGGAGGCACTCATAAATCATCCATCCCCATGTATATCCAGATGGAGGATGTTCAGAAAAGGCTACAATAAATAAATCCAAATAAATCACCTGACCCAGATAGTATACACCCAAAGATTTTGAAAACACTGTACGTAGAACTAGCCCCACCTTTGACACACATATTTCAAGAATCAGTAGATAAAGGGATTGTCATTGAGGACTGGAGATTAGCTACAGTTTTTCCACTGTACAAAAAGGGATCAAGAGCTGAGCCAGCCAGGTACTGACCAGTCAGCTTGACATCTGTAATATCAAAAATACTGGAGGGTATCTGAAAGGTTCACATCATAAATCATTTAACTGTAAACCATTTACTTGACAGAACTCAGCATGTCTTCACTGAAGGGAGATCTTGCCAGACAAATATATTACAGTTTTATGATAGGGTAAATACAGTTTTGGATCAAAGGAAAGCAGTGGATGTGGTCTCTTTAGACTACTCAAAAGCTTTTGACAAGCTGCCTCATGCATAATTAATAATGTCACTGCAAAAACATGGCCTTCATAAAAATCTGGTTTTGTGGGTAGATCCATGGCTATCTGCACGAAAACAGAGATTCTGTATAAAGGGGGCACTCTCAAAGTGAAAGGTGGTGACAAGTGGGATGCCCAGGGTTCAGTATTGGGTCCCTGCCTCTTTAATTTATATGTCTCTTCTATTCAATACTCATAAAAATATTGTTATCAAAATTTGCTGATGACTGTAGATTGGGGGCAATAGTGGAAAACGAGGATGATGTAGTGGCTTTTCAGAGAGCCTTATATTATCTACAGGATTGGACATTGGACCATAAATTAACCTTAAATCAAGAAAAATGCACAATTATGTATATGGGGAAGGACAATAAACAATACAATTATGTATTGAATGGGATGACCCTATCTAAAACTAGTGAAGAAAGAGACCTAGGAATTATTGTGACACAGGATATCTCTTTTAAAACCCACTGTACTAATATTTCATGTAAGGCCAATAAAATCTTAAATTGTATGTTAAGACATATTCAAAGTAGGAAATGTGATGTTATAGCCCCCTTGTATTCCACCTTGGTAAGACCTATACTTGAATATGGAGCACAGGTCTGGTCCCCATACAAGAAAGAAGAGGCACAGTTGATTGAGAGGGTTCAGAAAACGGCCACCAAAACCATTGATGGGTTAAAATGTTTGTCTTAACAGACAAGACTTTGGGAGTTGGATATGTATACATTGGAGTATAGAAGACATAGGGGAGGTATGTGTTTAACATATAGGGCCTGGGAGAATGATGATTTGTGGGAACTACTGAGATTGCAAGTGAAGGATAAATATTATGAGACAAGATCACATCTCCAACAGCTGGAAAGCAATGACAGCAGATCAAAAAATAGAGCTAGATGGTTTAATCAGAGAGTAGTTTCATCACGGACTGCTCAACTGTTTGATGTAGTGGGGAGTAGTACAATGCAACAATTTAAGGTAACTCTGGATAGATATTGGAGACAGGTAAGCAATTACCTAGGAAAATGAAATACAGATTTGGTGAGCTCTACAGACACAAGTCTATATTACGGTCAGTAACACCTATGATACCTATGATAAACAAACATCCAAGTTCCTCAAAATGTATGCACTTCAGATAGAAGCTCAGCATGGTTTCAGATCTGGCCACAACAATGAGACTGCCCTGATCAAATTCTCCAGCTATATCATTAGAGCTATGGATGAAGGACTTTATAGCGGGTCAGTTTTTATGGACCCCACAAAAGCATTTGACCTCTGTAGAACACAACGTTCTCATATCCACCCTATCCAACCTGCTCTTTTCTCCTGATGTCACCGGCTGGTTCCGAAGCTGCCTTAGTCCAAGATCCTACCAGACCAGTATAAATGGGATTCTGTCTTACTCTAGCCCTATAAAGTTCAGAGTACCTCAAGGACCCATCCTGGGTCCCCTCCTTTTCTCCCTGGTTGTCAATTCTCTTCCGGAAATCTGCATGAATACGGAGCTCATCTTGTATGCCAATGATGCTGCCCTGTTCAGCAAAGACAAAGACCCATCCTCCTTACTTAACAAGCTGCAGTCTGATTTCAGTAGCCTCCACTCCTGGTTCCTGTCCAAGTGACTAGTACTGAATGTGAAAAAATAAATAAATAAAATGGTTTTCTCCAGCCCATGGAAACCACTCTCCTTTAATTCCACCATACTAGACAGTGATGGCAATTCAATTGAAAGAGTCAGTGAATATAAATACCTCAATTTGCTACTTGACAGCCATCTCAACTTTGACTCTCAAGTAAATCAACTTATTAAAAAAAAGACAGCCAATGGCTGGGCATACTCGACAGGGTAAAGTCATGCTTAACCAGTGAATCCAAGGCCCTCCTTGCAATCAGTCTCCTATTCCTGCTTTTCTACTATGGTGCTTTAGTCTATTTTCCACCCCTTACTGAGGGTAATCTCCAAAAACTCCATTCCACATATCACAACATCATTCAATCTGTCTCCAGTCTCCCCAGATGTACCTACCACTGCGACCTGTAAAGAATCTTGAAGTGGACCTCCCTTGAGGACAGACTAAACAGCAAAACAGTCACTTTCTTTCATAAAATATCTCTGGGCCACCTCCCAGACAGCATTATGCCCCTCTCTTCCCAAAGTCAGTCCACCCCTTGGTCCACTGAAAGGACCTCCACCCTCTCCTTCTCCATCCCTTTCTGTCATGACATGTAAGGCCAGGACACCCTCTCATACAAGAGCTTCAAGCTGTTCAACAGTCTTCCCCCTGCTATCATAGAGTGCCCCACAACAGCTTCCTCTAAGTATAACCTAAAGTGTCACGTCTCCAATGCCATCACCTGCTTGTGTCTCTCTACATAATTTCCCCTCCAGTTGCTAATCTCTCCTCCACCTTAAAAACTAAATCTTGCTTTTATTTTATTTTTAAAGATGGTTTAATGGATGGATGTAGGATGTCTGGTCTGAGAAAGTAAAGCAATTTTTGTACCTTGTACTCCTTAATGTTTATACAATTTTGTGATTGACATTTCTGTGCTCAAGTGTCCTAATTCCTGTATCCTTGTTTCCCAATTGATGACCTTTTGCGGTTTTGTCTTACTGTTGTAACTTCCTTATGTACTTGTCCAGAACTGGACAATTGTGAAAATGGGCAATTTTGCTCACATGCTATTCCAGTATAATTAATAAACTGAAAATGAAAATATATTAAAAGGCTTCTTTATGAGTTTATTTCTTAAAAATGTATCTGTACCAGCTGCCAGGAGTCAATAGAGTAATCTTAGTAGCTCAGAGATAGCTATCCTAAAATGATCTTTCAGATGTTCCTAGTCCCACCAACACTTTCTCCCAGCACTTGCCCACAGTCCAAAGGGGGGGGTTGTTGTAGTTTTTTTTTTTCATTTCACAGGAGAAGGAGCAATAGAAAGTTTTAAAGACACCACACAATAAAGCTCAGCAGGTGCTGAGTTACAGTCACAGCCCTCTCCACAAGTGCCCCTGCTAGGCATTGAGCTTATGAGGGAGATGAACCAGAATGAAGCAGCTTACCGATTTCTGGTTTGGAAATCCTCTTTTAAAGCTTCTAAAATATTGTTAAAGACTTCTAAATGAACCTAATAATATAGCTGTCCTACCTACTAGGAGTTGATAAAGTTAGCTTAGTGGCTCAGAGAGAGCTACAGCTACCTTAAAAAAATGATCTTTCAGTGGTTCATAGTCCTACCAGAACTTTCACACAGTACTTGCCCACAGTCCAGTAGAGGGTGGGCTTATTTTTATGGCTGCATGGGTGGAGCCCTGCAGACGTTTTGCATGTAGAAAAGGGCTGACATCATGTTTTCTGTCCATGGAACTGTTTTTCCTCTGCCTGACCCACCCCCAATAAGCAATTCACCCATGTCGACCCTATGGACTGCAGCACTGCACTATATCATAGTGGGCATTTTTTGGGTGTTTTTTTTTAATGGGCATTTTTATTTGTACATCTCTGCATCCCTGCCATTTCTGTCCCCTCCTCTTAACAGCAAGGGTGTAGCTACCGATACATCTGGTACACCATGGCGAGCAGCACACCAGTACGTGGGGGGGGGGGCTGGTAGCTGCTCATAGCTCAACCCAGTTTAAAATGTAAAAAAAATCAGTCTGCCCATTTTCCTCACAAACTTCATTATTCAGCCCATGGTGGATCTGACAAGATCTTGTAGTTTTAGTTCCAAGTTAACAATTTCATGGTGCTCACGCCCTGCCTAAGCAGCTCAAGTGTTCCTGTCAGGTTTCTAGCCTTCCTACTCATATTCCAGTTATGCCATGAAGCTAATATATTGTGACTACTCTTCAGTCTTGTGACAAAGCCTTGCAGCTGCCTCCAAATCAATAAATGTCAAAGAAATATGAAAACAATCATGACAGAGAACTTAAATCCTGGCTAGAGCCTACATAATACAGAAAAATGCTTCTAATCTCAAGGCAGCAGATGAATTCATCCTAAACTTTTGTCAACATTTTGATTTTGGTTCCCTTTTCCCTGGCAGATAAATCTACATCCATTAGGTCTGTAATGTAATTTGTAATTACTGCCCTTCATGTGGTCCACTGCCTTGAACCATTTTTAATTAAAAGCATAATTAAGGGAACATCTAAAGAAAGACAATTACCAGATAGTCTTATTATAAACATTAGCTGGTCTGTGTTTTATTGGTCCATTTCTGATATGGTGAATTTTAAGGGAGGCTTGCCCATCCAAAACCATCATTATTTCCCATTTCAAAGAACCGACTGCAGTTGAAACTGGACTATGAACCCAGCTTCCCCCAGACTGGGTTCATTTTTGTAATAATGACTAGTAGTACAGAGCTGCAAGCCATGCATAAAACATGATACACATATACATAATGCATCAATACATAAAAAATAATAAAAGTTGCTCTCTTGTCTTGTCAGGAAGATATCACCGTTCTGAAAGCTAATTATAAATTATGTGATGTTGATGTAACCACATCAATTGTCACTTTCTTCTTTGGCATGCTGGGTAAGTGGGTTTCGAATCACAGATGCTTCACAAATTAAAATTGCAAGCCCTACTGGGAAGTATCAGCGTATTTTATGACACAGTTGAACCCCATCCCATTGTCAACCTAAACTCCCCACCTGAATATTAGAGATGCTTTGCAAAATGTTGTACAAAATTCTGTTATGTTCAACTTACAATATTGTGGCAGCATACATGGCTGTTGACTGTTTGCAACAGTAGAATAGTTATATCCAAGAAAAAGTAAGCACCTTTGTAGTTAATGTTCTAAGCATTCAGTACTATAAAATGACAAGTCACCATTGCTTTAAGAATGTTGAAAATTCGATGTTTCTGTGCCATCCATTGACATGTTGTGCATACCCACATAATACTATTTATATAATGTATACAGGCAATGAGGTTTAGTAATTGGAACACTGAACTGTGGATCTTACAAGAACATGCTCGAATCCCACCACAGCCCTTGGCTGATAGACCCAAATCAATTCTCTTGACTAAATGAGCTTCTGTCCTATAACTGGGTAGAAAAATGATCCCACTGAAAAAGTAATGCTGCAATCTGAGTTGAGCAGACCTGGGTAAGTAGTTTGTAAAATGAAAAAAAAAAATATGTGTATTATTTAGTCATTTTTGCAATTTTAATTTTCATTCTGTGAAATGTGTTTCCCTGTGTTAAAACACCTTCTTTCTGTAGCACTCTCTCTTTCTATATATATATATATATATATATATATATATATATTCATGGCAAAAAACTCAGTTTAATGCATCAGTTAGGGTTGTTCCACAGCGACAAAAGTGAGGAAATTCGCTGTTAGGGTTGAAAACCCTAACTCCAAATTCACCCCCAGCACCACACAGACACAGACACAGACACACACACACATTCAAGTATGGGGGAGGACCAAGTCAACACAACCAATGACAGACATCCACCAGCAGGTGACAGAAATAACAAACAATTGTCTAAATGTACTACGAGACATCCCCACCCACCTGACCAGGTACTGCATGCTCAGTGGAGATCAACAGCAAAACTGAGGCCATGTACACCAAACGTACACATCCCTGATTGCAGCTGCACACAACGTACCACACTTAGTAGTTGCATGGCCTTACCTACCGATGACCCACACCACACCACACCACTTGTGGTGGGCCACCTGAGCAATAGAGTTAAGCAAAACCAAGGAGTTGTACAGGTATAATATCTCTGATTATAACAAGGGTTTGAGAAACACAGCTTTAATTGACTGTAAACATTGTAACAGCCTTATGTTTAGTTTTTTGTAACATACATGTAGAGCCTAACCATATGATGAACATGGTTAAATGTTGTTTAAGAAACAGTTTTATTATGATAGCAATAAGCCACTGTCAGGTATTATGTCAATGGTCAGTTTATCACTGTCTAGCGACATGTGGCACTCGGATATGCCTCATTCAACATTAAACCCCTACAGGGTGATTAACAGACCATTTAACATAACTGTTGGTCATGCCTTATTGCTTAATTGTCTTTATGAGTAGATACTCTCCCTCTGCTAGGCACTGCAGCAGCTTTGCAACACAGTGTCCAACCCAGTTACACCATACACTGTCTAATTGCTGGAGAATGGCTGTGAATATGAATTCATGAAGATGAACAGTGTAATTTGATAATTACAGTCATCGAAACTCTAGTGTGATTATAACTGACAGACTCAGTGATAGAGGATAACCCCCTGCTGTCCTACTACATTTACCCCATTATGAGTTAAATCAATACTAAAAGACATTCTGTTTATATCTACACCATACCTACCTCATTCCTGTTGTAGCAGAATTAACATAGTTATCACTTTGATAGCATCAGTGACAGAAGTGTGGCAAACCCAAACACTAGGCATACAGCCTGAGTATGAAACAACTGTTACAAAAATCACACTGTGTCCATAAGTGCCATAGATCACTCATTGCAACAATAGCAAATCTATTACTATTTGAATAAGTTAGTTATCACAGATGCAATGAGATTGTCTTTATCAGGTACAACATACTCAGTAAGTGCCTACAGGAAAATCTATCCTATATAAATGTCCGATACAGGTACATCATTGTTGGCTCAGTAGTGCATGACATTGAGAAGTTGCTTAGCCTGATCCATGCAATTACAATCTTTCTTACAAAGAATACTTACTGCATCTTTAATATTGAGACACACTGAAGGTCTATGTATGTACATCAGCAGTACACCTTCATCAGTAAGAATGCATGTGATACTGGCAGAGCCAATTTCACAGCGTTGAACAGGCAATGCTTTTCCATACGCTTACATCAGCCTCTATGTTGACTAAACCATTGCAGTAAATGTAGTACTATGTAAATCACCTACTAAATGTATCACTAATTTTATCTTGAGCATGCTAGTGTCTTGTAGTTAATTTATGTGCTTCTCTTAATTAATGTATACTCAGTAGTGTTAAAACCTTTCTACAACTGTCATCATGCACCTTCAGCATTTATATTGAATAACGGCACAGTACCAGTTGTTGTGTGGTGTGTGTGGGTCATCGGTAGGTAAGGCCATGCAACTACTAAGTGTGGTATGCTGTGTGCAGCTGCAATCAGGGATGTGTACGCTTGGTGACATGGCCTCAGTTTTGTTGTAAGTTGATCTCCACTGAGCATGCAGTACCTGGTCAGGTGGGTGGGGATGTCTTGTAGTACATTTAGACAATTGTTTGTTATTTCTGTCACCTGCTGGTGGATGTCTGTCATTGGTTGTGTTGACTGGTCCTCCCCATACTTGAATGTGTGTGTATGTGTCTGTGCTGTGTGGTGGTGGGTGGGGATCCGGAGTTAGGTTTCAACCCTAACAGCGAATTTCCCTCACTTTTGTCACTGTGGAACAACCCTAACTGATGCATTAAACGGAGTTTTTGCCATGAATATCTGTCTTTTCAGAAGTATCACTCAGCATACTACATGATTTATAGTCCCAAGAATAGTGCACATACATATAAAACAATGTTTCAGTATCAGAAATATTTCTACTGTTGTGGTTGCACTTACTGTCATTCTCTTAATTACTTTATTAATTGTCACTTGTCATTCTCGCTCCATGTAGTAGTTTTAATGTTAAAGTGTCTTAATCATTTTGTTTGTGATCACATATGTAACTTTAAAAATGTGCATAACTAAAAGACAATATGACATGAGATGGACACTATTAGTTTGTGTACTAAACAAATGGATATGCTACTATAGTAACTTGAGATTTCAAAGAGTGCTTCCACTATCAACTGAGTCATTACCATCAATCATGTGAACAGCAGTGGAAGAGGTTTGTTGTACTGATATATATACTGGACCACCAGGGCTATGTGGGGGGGTTTACTGCTTACATCCCAAGAACGGGAGTTTCGGTGCACTGCACCACCAGGGTATGTTCAGAGGGGGTTTACTGCTTACATCCCAGGAACGGGAGTTTTGCTCCACTAGACCACCAGGCTTATGTTCGGGGGTCAGCTTTACTGTTTACATCCCGTGAATGGGACTTTCAGTCCACTACACCACCAGGGCTATGTTCGGCAGGAGGGCAGGTTGTGTTTCACACTGATACACCTTGAAATCAGCTTCTCAGTACACTGGACCACCAGGTATGTATTCACAGGAGGGCTGTTTTTAAACTAGAGCAGCCCGTGGTCAGGCTTCTGGGGAGGAACATTTCTGCTGTTGCCCACAATAGGCCCAGTGGTGGGGTGGTGTGAGTGTCACTCTTTGACCACGATTAGGCTGCATGACAGGACATGGGTGGCTGGGGGCCAGCGACAGCTGTCACGTGCTGTGTCGTCCCATGCAATTCAGCAGCTTACCTGTGCATGATTGTTGACTTGAGCATTTTTTTGGCCTGAAAGTTGTGCAGGCGCAGGTTCCAGGTTGCGGCTTCACAACTCTACACAGCCTTGCTGAATGTCAGGCTGTGCACTTAGTCCATGGTTCGTCCCCCTGCAGTTCATTATGCATTGATTTGCATTGCACCGTTACTCAGCATGTCTTCTGTGGTGGAACTGCCTCCTGCTGAATATCGCAGAATGGAGCAAGTCTTCACTTGCACAGGCACTACCCTTTTACACATGTTGCAACCCTTTTGAATATCTTGTCCATTAAACTATAATACTAATAGAAGGAAGGCATTTGTCACACAGAGACTGGTGGGCCCCTTGTCACTTATTTGTCCTAAATCAAAGATGCTTTTTAAAACTCAGCTGTATAGGAATTGTTATGAAGGAAGCTAACATGACTACATAAGAGATATTGGCTGGGAACAGCTATGGCCTATTCTTTACTGTCTGGCCTCCTCCACTCCTTGAAAATTTCTATGAACCTTTCTATTAACTATCTTTATATTACGGATAACAATACTGCCACATATACCCAATGTTAATATGATATGGTTATGACAATTGTTCCAAAATGTTGTGGCTTGAATGTCAACTTTATCTCTTGAATATGAGTAAGACACCAAACACAAGAGAGTATAGTTGTAGTTATTTAGTATAAAATATTGTCAATATAAAATGACAAACAAAAATATTTTTTATACATAAAAATAGATTTTTATAAAAGAATATATACATACACACAAAAAAGGTGTGTATTACTTCACACACATTTATAAATAAATACAAAATCTTTTTAAAATATTTATAAAACATAAAAAAATATTTTCTATGTTTTTTATACAGTCCAAGACTTAGAGAGGTGTGTGCACTGCATCAGGCAATCCAGGCTGTAAGCTGGATGCAATGTGGAGGCGCAAAAGAAGTAGAAGCTGTTGCACAGTTGGGAGATGACACTGGACCTCTATGAAGGGTGGCCAGTCTCACCCAGGGAAGCTGCAGGAACAGTTGGTAGCTGTGGAGTGTGAAGCACTGCCATGTGACAGCACCCATCACCCACTGCTACGACCAGCTCAAAACGAGGTTCACAGTCTGCTGCTGTGCATCCAAGAGAGACTGGATTTTGTCCAGCTCAAGGATGCCAGCATTCTCCTTCCACAGACTACTGAACTCACGAAAGTGAGTCGGCTGTAGCAGCTGCATGGCCTGTGCATTCGCAGTCACCGGCGCCCTACAAAGATAAAGAAAAACAGTTATGGTGAATATATAACACAAATTCAACAATTACAACTGTAAACTATTTCACTTCAAATATTTCTTATTCAATACAATATCAGAAATGCATTCATTTAAAGTAATGATAATACTTTAAACTATGATGCAACACTATTCATTATGCAATGTGTAAATCCAATATGCAGAATCCTGCATCCTGAGTGGTTGGCTGGCACAATGACCACCGTGATGAATCCTCCAGTGTACCCAGTGGAAGAAGTGCCAGCCAACCTTATACCATGCTAATCCGGTCACTTCACTTCAAACAAAACTGCTGCGCTTTGTCCCGTTGCCAGTTTGCTAAAACACCACAGACATTTTTTAGCTAAATGACCTCCTCTTTCGAACTGTAGGGACCTCAGTGAGTTAGAACGCAGTTAAAAAACATAAAAAAACAACATTCTGCATTGTATTATAAAAATTTATCCTCCGACGGTGTGGGTACACTGGAGGATTTAACACCACTGGTGTGACTCAGTCACTCGGCTGCGACTCATGACCGAATCACACCAGCCGTGTTAAATCCTTCAGTGTACCTAACCCTGGAGGGATAAATTGCTTAAATATCTAATTTGTCTCTGTCATACTTGACTATCTATATTATCTAATAAGCTCACAACATAAAAAAATGTATAGTTAGCTGTGGCTTATAGTGCTACTCTTAGATTTCCTTTCACTACTCAGAACTATTCTGTATATCATACTTTAGCATTATTTACACTATTATGCCATAGAGTGGAAATACATCCTCATCAAGTGTGAGAATGTTTACTTCACCATGTCTGCCTATAATGTGTAGTCATGTATTCAGTGAAATTAAAGTACCTTGACAGTAGCAGTATTATAAAATTATTTTCATGCATACACTATCATGATAAGTTTAATGATACTTTTAAACTGGACAGCTTTTCACCCGTGTTTCAAGATCTCAGCACAGATCAGTACTTTAAATAAATAAGTCACTAATATAAGATGCGATGCAAAACCATGCCAGATATCGAGTCAAGCTCAGCAGAGTTGTGCAGGCGCAATCCCAAAGCTGTGCCTGAAGAAGTTTGAGGAAAAAAAAGGATCAATTTCAGTGCCAACCACAAGTGAGCTGCGGCATTGCAGGATGCAACACAGGAGCTGGCACCTGTGTGTGCCCTCAACACTCTGTCTCATACGTCTGAACTGTTTGTTCTCAAAATGTGTTACATTGCTTCTCTAAATGTTGAAAGAATAGGAAAACCGTGTAACACTTAATCTAATTTTACAATTAGAAGCCCACAACACTGTAAAAATGTTTGCATTTAAGTTCATAAAGTCCTCAATTTATTAAATTAATATATTTACAGTTCTGCACCGAATGAATTTGCCTGACAAAAGTTGTTGAGGAACAGTGACAGTGTGTGTGTGTGTGTGTGTGGTGGGGGGCAGTGTCTTTTTCAGACAGCTTGTCATTAATGAGCCAATATCTCTCACTAAGTGACAGAAAAAAAATGGCAGTGACTTTAAACTTATTTAGATGTTTTTAGCCAATGAGTAACCTGCATGGGCAGAGGGATACTTGAGTGGGTGAGAGGGTACTGGGGCTGATACTTTTTATTTGCTGGGCATGTATTGAAAGTTAATGTACACCCCTGGGAAGGGCACTAGCCAATCAGATGCAGGAAACAAATACCCCATTTTCTAAGTGTAGGAGACAACTTCCATAGTGTTATTTAGAAACGTACGCTATTCATAGGGTGAGTGCAAACAGTCCCAACATTACCTTCATTATTAGTTTTATCGACATCCCCTCAGTTCATCATCACCTTTAAAAAATACACACATATGCCAGTGCACTGAACAGCATCGCACTACATTGTACAGGTAAGCATTAGGCTGGCAAGGCTGAAGACATACACACTGCACAGCTATTCACTTTTGCTGTGTAAAACGGCTCATGAACACTATAAGGCACACTTTTAAACTTGTCTATTGAGAAAAAAACAAATTAAACGTTATTGTACACTTTATGCAGTGCACAACATTTATGTAACTACAAAATCCTACCACCATGTTTGTGTTTTTGGGGTTGTTGGATATCTGCAGTGATCAATGCATTCCCACCCTTACAAGGTCACATCACACGTAAAGTAAGTTATGTAAACAGTGATTCGCCCACCCACAGCAAACAAAATAAAGTGGTGCTACAGTTAACACCGGAGCTCTCTTGTCACACCCCAAACTATTTTACATTAGCAGTGAGCATCCAATAGACAGTGCACTCCCCCTATCATACAGTAGGACTGCAACATGTAATTCTCAACAGGAGCATTGATCACCACAGAACATTGACAACCCTATGGTACTTCTCAAGGATGCACATAATATCAGCAATAGATTTTCACTTACGTGGTGGGCTGGCGCCGGCTTCCTGCTTCACCTCCACATGTTCCACAACAGCAGCTTCCCCGGGCTCTATTAAAGGAAACAAGAAAAAATGATCACATTAATAGATGAAATATGAAGGTCAAACTGTTTTTGTTAAAAACATCAATTTCTTCAATAAAGTATTTTCTAAAACATTACTCACAAATATATTGTATTCAGTGCAGAACAAGTAGTGCCTGACCATGGATCACAATACTTATAACATTGTCATAATGCATGGTTGAGACACATGAACATCATAAAAACATTACATGTATGTTCAATTTACATACATGCATACCTAATAATATGAGACTCTGTTCCTTTAATAGTTTAAAATATGAGTTATAATAAAAAAACACAAACACAACGATAATGTCACTGTTCAGTCAATGACCCTCTAGCTGAATGTAGCAGCCATGGATGTGTTATTAACCATATGACCCTACAGGGTATAAAACACATTAACAAACATGTAGATATTCTATTGCACATTTATAACTATTACAATAATAAAATGAAACATTGGCATGACATATATAAATATTAACTAAATATAATCTAGAGACATATCATTATTCGCACCAGATAATTTAGCAGCACACCATTTAATTCCAACAAACACCTACCAACACTACAACAACATTAAGAATTTGTTATCTATTTAACCAATAGGCATGACCAGAGGTTGTAGTAATGGTCTATTAATACTTAAGGTGTAATGTGGCACGAGGCATAGCCGAGTGCTACATGCCCCTAGAGGGTGATTAACTGACCATTAACATAACCCCTAGGAGTGCCTTATTGCTATTATAATAACAATGCTTTCTAAATAGTGTTTTACCTTGTTCAGCATATGATTAGGCTGTACATGTATGTAAATCAAAGATGAACATAGGGCTGATACAATGTGTATAACCAATCAGAAAGCTGTATTTCTCAGACCCTTCTTATAATACTCATTATGAACCGGCGATCGTAAATGGACGATTCTGATTGGCTGAGAAGTCTTTGAAGCTGTGATGATATCTAGCTACATCATCACGCCTTCAAAGATCTCCGCCACCAACCTCCTTACCCATAGCAAATCATTCCGATGGCAATGGGCAGTCACACTTCAACCAGCTCTTTCTCGCTCTGATGGAAAACGCAGTTTCAGCAGCAGCACCGAGTGTCACAAGACGGCGAACACACACCAAGATAATTTAAAACAATGTCGTTGTTGGCTGTCAAATAAAACTGCTTACATTTATTAATACAGACAAAGCTGCTGTAATTTTTTTTTAAAGGCAACGCTGGCGCAATGCTGCAGTAGCTATTTACTGCCTCTTACTTGCTAGCTTCTTTTCAAAATCGCGATTAACGCCTGCCTCGCTTGCTTCATGTACTAACGCTACATTTGTAACATCTTCCTGCCTACTTAGTGATATATTGGAAACTCTTGAAAGTGTCCCCACTAGTCAGTCTGCTCCCTTTCAAACTGTGACTTCAGTCCTCTCATGGCTCAATGATACTTTCACATATGTGGTAGCACTAGAAATTTTCATATTTTTCCAAAAAGTCACCCACATAAATAGGATGTCTCCTGACCACACTATATTTTTTTTGGGTGGGGACAATGTTCACAGCTGCACCTCCTCAACCAAACAACTTCAATTACACTGGGACCACCTGCTGGCCAGAGCCTCCAGGAACTATTTTATTAAACGTACTCCTCCAACACCTCACAAAACACATTTTCATAACGATTGAAAAAGATTTTATTTTTTTTTTACCACACAAACTTGTATTCCTGTTCATAATAGTAAGAATGCACTCCAGGGTGTGGTATATCGTGGGATATACATCCTTCTCGGTCGTTGGATGCACTACGTCCTGCGACCTCGTGCCCAACCACCAGGCGTGACGATATCCCCATGATATACCACACCGTCGTCTGCATTATTGTTAAATAATGCCCAACAGGGGTGTGTGTCATTTAAGATAATCACGCCTCAGTTGTTGGACACACTCAGCCTCGTATAAATGAAAACCACCCGAGCATGGCGTTGTCCAGCACGAGACACACACTGTCGAGCATTGTTGCTTAATTGTACATTGAACTCCTCCAACAAAATTAGCAGTAGAATACCTGCCCCCCACAACCCCACATCTACCTATGCATACACCCATACATTGTCAGATTCATGAAGAATATAATTCCACTCACATCTGTTGTAATACCAGTTTGTCATGGTAGTACAGGATCTTCTGCCATGGTGGCACTGCACAATCATTAGAGTTGGTAAACATCTTTTTGTAAGTATTTTGGGTGCATATTCAAGATAGTTAACCAACGCCATGCCACTGTAGCTCCCTAAACGTATCCCTCGATGCTACACTGCCGTGAAATGCCCATCTCATCCATAACTAAGCAATAATACCCGACAGGGTGTGTGTCGATGCTAGGATAACGTCACACCTCAGGTGGTTGGGCACAAGTCCGCAGTCTGAGTGCGTTCAACAGCTGAGGCGTGACGTTATCCCAAACAACACACACCCTGGAGGGCATTATTGCAATTATACAATGGGTCATTCTTATGCAGAAGAAAAGACAATTTTAAAGATGTTTCTGTGTGCAAAAATGTTTTTTTTTGAACAGCAGACGAAACAATCAAGCAAATAATCAGGATGATCATCAAGCAGATGATCAGCATGCTCATGCTGATCAGCAGGTTCACAGTAAGGCTGAGACTAGACCCGTGATATTGTACTGATTAACATCACGAGTCCAACCCAATACTGACCAATCACAGTCCAGGATTTTTTCTTGCCATTGTATAATGTTACGTAACCTACTAAATGTATCCTTCAGCTCAAGAGCAGCAAAATGCCCAACTGCAGCCAGTAAGTTACAAACTCAACCCTTGTTCTGAACATATACGTGCTGTTCTACTGACTGAAATGTCTATTTGTTCATAGTTAGCGTAAACCCCCCCGTCTAAAGATAGGCCTGGTGGAGTGGGTGTTGCAGGATATGTTACATTCCTTAATCTATCATAAAGTTGCACCGCAGTATTGTTCCCCCATGTCTGCAACCTGTCATGGCACCACACACAATTTGTCATGGACCAACAGACCTGCATGGTAATATCATGGTAATATCATGCAAATCGCAGCATGACAACATACAAATGTGCCCACACTGCATCTTGCAATCATGACAATACCACATTTCATGTCACATTTCAAATATTGCCCCAGACATACAGCTGTCCAGCTAATTTGCACAACACAATACCTTCCATGTATCAATGCCACAATTTCAATATCACACACTTGTGTCATAAGAAACCCTCATTTCTTATTTGAAAACAACCTAGGAACTTTGTAATAATAAAGTCTTACCGTCAGACTCAATGACAATGACAATGACACTCTCAGTGTCTGACAGCCACCCTCCACAGGTTCGCTCGCTGCTGGCACTACCTACGGCTCATAGCCAGGGAATGCCTCCGATGTCTACAATAAATCAAAAAAATACATGTTAATGTTAGGTGTAAATCAGACAACATTTTTTTTAACACTGAGCAGCAACAGTTGGTAAAATAGTACTCTAATTTCTATCACGGCGGGTATTACTGTATTCAATCTTCGATTATACAATGCAAGGAAAAATCCTGGGCTCTGATTGGTCAGTCTTGGGCTGGACCCCTTTTACCGTAGTGTTAATCGGTACAAGATAACTAACTGTGATTGCTAATCAGTACAAGACCATCGTGTAGTCTCAGTACTTACTGTGAACCTCTTTGATCAGCATGACCATGCTGATCATTTGATGAATGTTTCATCTGCTCTTAAAAAAATATTTTTCCACACAAAACATAATTTTTTTCATATAACAATGAAACATTGCATTATACCAATAATGCCCTCCAGTGGTGTGTGTTGTTGGGGATAACGCGTCACGCCTCGAGTTGTTGACACACTTGGACTGCAGCCTCATGCCCAACCACCTGAGACGCGGCGTTATCACACTACACACACCCTGTTAACCTGTGCTTTATTGATATATATGTAGAGACTAGCACAAACAAAACAATGTTCAATACTATTTTCAAAATATTGCTATGATAATACAAATAAGGCACTCTGACTGTATATATCAATGGTAACTTAATCACTGTGTAACTGATGTAGTACTCAGCTGTGCCTCATACGACATTACACCAGTAAGCAGTCATTTACACAACATTGAATAATCACTACTGATGTCTCATTGCTTATTTAATGCATGCACAGATCTGATAACTGCACCATTCTGAATCACCAGCCCTGCGCTCTGAAAATAATTTTGCTGCAGGTGTCTCAGGGTAATATTCAATAAATGTGCTATGGACCAACTTCTTTCACTATCACCCCAGCGACAGCCACTGGACATGTCGCAACTGCAACAGCATACCACAAGTTGCCAGAGTTGAAACATAAAATTAGCAGTGGCAGAAGTACCATTACTGCCACATACAAATTTCAGAAATTCAAAAGCTGGCATGCAAATGAGATAATAGTTGCTACAAGATGAGCGTTGGGATAATTTACATCTATTGTAGTCCACATTTGCATGACCATTAGCTATGTAGGTCCATGATGCACAACATTTGCACCTGGCCACCCTACTAAGCAGCAGCTGTTGGAGACCGATGCACCTGCAGCCAATGACACACACTATCTCTCGTCACATTAACCCTCCCAGACACATCCTTAAGCACAATCACAGGCAATAAGTAACGCGACCTCCCACCACACACACCTACTGGCGCCCATCATGGGCAATACAATAACATCATTCATAAATATGAGTGTCATGTACATTATAGGCTGCCGTCCGTAGCTATAGTTCGGCATCAATGGTCATGCAGTCGTGCCAGGCAGTTATTCGACAGCCAGCGGCGGCATCATGCAGGTGGATGCTGCCACCCACCGCCTACAAAGGAGGAGCAGGGTAGAGGGGCTTCAGACAGGACTGGAGGGCACTGGGCAGCAGGCTGACTTTTCAAGGTGGTAGTAACGACATTCTGCCCACAATCAGACATTACAATCACTGGACCACCAGAGCCATATTTTTGGTTGAAAGGGCTCACATTCTGCCCATGATCACGCTGGAAGTGATACATGTTCAGGCCATGATTGGGCTTGGAGAGATGTGTGAGAAGGGGAGGTCATGTTACTGTTGCCCTCGATCACACTGTGAGAAGATCTGTAGAGGCAGGCATGTAACTTATTCATGCAGGTGAGCATCAAGAGATGTGCAGGTGGGCGGTATGTTACTATATAACACAATGGAGCTGGTGGGGGCACAAGAGACAACTACGGGTCCAGCCAGGAGTGGCAGATGCTGTGTTGTACCTGCAATACAACAGCTCACCTATCAGTTAGCTGTCAACTTCATGTTTTGGGGGCTCAAGTTGTGCAGCCATATATTTGGCCATTAGCATGCACAACTATCTATACCACTGAATATTGTGTTGGGCAGCTTATGCATCGTTCCTCCCCTCCTCTTAACCATACATTCATTTCCATTAATCTTTTGCACAATCTGTTGTCAATGACATAACAGCCTCCTGCTACATATGGCACAATTGTTAAAAGTTGAACTTGCACATACACAACCCTGTTGCACATCGAGGAACCCTTTTCAATATATGGTCCACACTATAAGATGTTTTTCACTAAGTCTGAAAACATTTACAACTATAGTTAAAAGTTGTGCTGATTTACTTACAGCTGAGTAGATGGCTCCCCGCGCTTGGCTTCCCGCGGCCTCACAAGTAGTAGGCGAGTAGTACCGCAGCATGTCGTTGTCGGTATCACCTCCCATTCATTAAGCATGTAGAGCGCTGGCGCAACAACTTCCACTTCTTTTTCAATTGCATAATAGACTTATTTTTAACCTTTAGTGCAATATAAAGGTAGCTATTCTGCGTACTCCACATTGCATCCAGCTTCAGTTAGTACTTCTCATCAAAACTGAGGATTACCCGGTCCTGGACTACCTGAAGCAGTCACACACCTCTCTAAGTTCCACTACCTCATGTCACTTTCCAGTGTTAGTAGTTCTAAATACAAAACCAAAAAGATGCACATTAACTTCATGTAACAATATTCATCATTTCTTAAACAAATTCTATACAATAGTAATTAAACGACATCAAACACCACTTGTCCTTCAAGATAGCAGAAACACAGATCAATGCCATAATAGAACAAAAAAAACAGGATACAGACACCTTGACAGTAAAGCAACTGCTAGTACACTAACATGCTATGCTGTGGTCTCATGCGTTGGATAACTGTATCAAACACCACATTTGGGATACCATGACATATCCATCTCTACCACAGTGAAATATTGCATAACATTGTAATGTGCTATTAAACACAGATGAAACACATCACAGAACTGTGTTTTATTGAAAGCATATTCATTACTGGTACACAGGCAAATAACATATCTCCACCAGCTCGGACACCTGCTTTCATAGCGGACAGGCATTTTACTTTCTTGGCCTGTGCCTTAGACAGACAAGTTCTGATTTACAACTTTGCCACACATATTAGGCTCCCTAGGCCCCAACCACAACATAATATAGAAAAAAGGGATGTCAGGACCTGTAATATGAAGATACAGCACAGGACTCGAAATAAGTGGGCACTGACCACTGATATGCACTTCAGTTGTAGTAATTGCCACTTACCACTTTAAAGGCAACAACAGGGCACTCTAGTAGCTCCTCATGTGTCTGTCCTGTATAGTACATAAATTACACATGGTACAAAAGATGTTATGTGGGTGAGTCAATTCATCAACCCGGACGGAAAGGGTAATAAATATTTAACATGGTTCTGGAAAGCCAAAACTCCTACACATGAAACTTCATGAGGAAAGTTAGCAAACACAGAATGTCACAGGTGTGATTCAAATATCCTTCATACTCTAGTGTTCAGGATGTTTACCACTGTTCATTTGTACAATACCTTACCTGTACCCTGACACATCATATTTAGAATATAAAACTACATTAATTCACATATGCACTTTACATTCTGTGAAAGGAATCATACTGTGACCGCGTTACGGTGTTGTCAAACAGTTATCACGGCAAACATCCTTCAACAGTTAACCAGGTAAAAAATATTCTCCTACAACCTGACAAACTTTGAAAAACAACGAAAGCATTAGTGCAGCAAACAATTCAGATAAATTGCCAGACACTCAGTTCACCATGGCAGTTAGGCTACTGCATATTTTAAATCTATTTTTGACCACATTAATATGGTTCTGAAAAGAACCTTTGTACATACTATCATATTTCCTCAAACAGTCTCACAATCTTAAGGACTTTCAAGTTCCATCTTGAAGGGCTCCCAGAAATGACAATTGCCAGCATGAGAAATGCACACCATCTGGTAGGAATAGCCAATCATTACAGAATTTAATTTCGGGGTGACATATAGTATGCATTCCATGCATACGTAAAAAGCAGTAATCTGGACATTTACTTTCTCTGACTCTGTCAATCAGATACATATGATGCTCTGCTTGCCAGACTCTGCGCTCTGTAATATCTGAAATATGATAATACAGGCAGGCAACATAGACATAAGGAAACAAGGTCCAATTTTGCTTCCGTCACTAAATCTACCGATCGTTTTAAACCCAAATCATTGCCTCAAGATGGATTAGCAGTATGTTGGGAGGAAGTGAGTTCTCAAAAGTCTGTGCATGGTTGGCATAAGATGTTTCCCATCTCATCCCACCACGACCAAACCATTTTACATAGCAATTCGGAGCTGCAGGTCCCTTCCAAAATCACTATAAGTGCAAACTCAGCTGCTCATCTTGTAACTGCTTCCAATTATCCTAAAATCCTTTCCTATTTTCTGCCATTCTAAGTTTTTCACCCAGAACTGCACAGAAAGCTACTAAGAAAGGGACTGTTCACCACTGTGACCAGACAGCACTGAAAATCAAACTGATATTTTCCCTCCTTATTTCAAGCTTGCTTCACTGCATTCAGTCAAAACACACATTTAAAAAAAACATTCCCCTCCTGGAATTGACTTCGCAGACCAATGTAGCTCATGCATTCAGTATTACTAGACTATGTTTCTGCTAAAATCTAAAACCACTGAGAACTAAACAAAATGCATGCTTTTCATAGAGCAGTTTTAAACAATTACAACATCAGAAAAGAAGTCTGATTGGTTGCATTAGTCCATACAACTCCACATGCACCTTCCTATCTCCCTCCATTTTGCAGCTGTATCTGTACAAGTGAGTACTGAACTTCTTTCTTACTTTAAACTATTTTCTCTTCAGAAAATAGCATGCCTATAATAACAACATCATCAGATTAAACACCAAAAACGTTTTGATTAATGATATGTGCATGTTCTAATAATTTTTAAATACTAGAAAAAATCATGTAAACATAGACTGTACTCAAGTTTAAACTGATTCTCTCTCTGCAATTTTCAAAATGGATCTTGTTTTCTTCTTCTTCAGTGTTGTCGTCACTGATTGGTTCTCAAGTGGCCTGACAAATCTTTAATTTCATTAGTAGAGCTATCTGTCACTCAAACAGACTATTGAATGATTTGATAATGAATGTTTCAGCCATTCCCAAGTATTACATTTACTTTACTTCGAATGCGAGAAGTACATTTCTGTTTACTAGATATGCTTTGAAAATATTCTTGAAAGTCTCAAACTTGACAGTACTTTTGACCATAGTGTCAGATACTGCGAGATACAATTTGCGACACTTTGAATGCTGCAGTATTTTTTAGACACTAGGTGCTCACGAAAGTACTTTTCAAGAACTTTCTATATATTGACACAGTTTCACATTTTATGGAAAAATGACTTAATTATCAATTGTAAACACATAATCTGCTACATAACTGCCTCAAACTCAGTGCAGTGCAGATATTTAAGATTTACAATGCTTAATATGTACCCATAAACTGTACAGTGTACACTCGCAAAACACTTATTTGTTGTATTTTTTACACTCAAACGGCCTCATATATCCATTGCACAACCTCTGCTCATAACATTACACTCTTATATGTTAAATTTCTACAGAATAGTCATTTCTCACATCGACTCACATAAAATGCAGCACATAAACAAAAACACAGCATCATCAAGAAGCGACAAATTAAATCTACACTTTTCAGAACAGTGTTGTCTGAAGTTAACAATAACATCCTCCAGACTGGATAGTGCAGGGAAAAACCAAACCAACCAGAGGCGTAATGAGACCCGACAACACAGGAGAAGGGGTTATAAGATCTGGAAGGTACAGTATTTCCCTATATCAGCCACCCTGGAACGTATTATTGCACTTAGAAAATGTGCACTGTAAAGGAAAAAAATGGAGCAAAAAAGTATTTTTAAAAATATATATAAAAATACAAAATTAGCTTCATAGAACTTTTATGAATAAGTAATCCCTCTGGCTGTTTGATATATAAACTATTGCGGACTCCATTATGTGACAGGGCACTTTTTGGCATGCACTTTGTGACTAAAAGCTACCCACAGAGCTCTGAATCTGGGTTACTGGGTAACCATTCATTGAATGTTTTTTTTGTAAGGTACTCTGTGCCTGCCAGTGTTTGGGACACATGCGATTAGTAAATACAATAGAGGACTTCTGGCATTTCTTTATAGATTTTCTGAATAGGGCCAGACAACAGTCACAGCACTTTCATAACTAACAGTGGCCATGAATGGAGACATGCATAAAGTTTCACCATGAATGGATTGCCCAGTCTTTGACAGACTATGATACACGGCATTTTTCTTAGCTATTTGCTGGTAGATGTCAGTCTTTAGAGGTTTTTGAATGAGTACTGTGCTTCTGTTAGGTTTTCTGTCTGTGTGTGTGTGTGTGTGTGGGGGGGGCATCATGGTCTTGTTCATTCATTTGCTTAGCAAGTGGTACAAAGATGGCAGGTGAAAAGCTTGAAGACTCAGGTTGGCTACAAATACACAAGTAATGCAGCACCCCAAATACTAACTTTTTTTTTTGCAGCTATCTATTGAGAAATACCGAACCACTGACATTGGTATCATAGCCAATCAGAAGGTTAGGATTTTCAGACCCATTTTCAAAATCAAAATAGTAAACTCTGAACTGAAAAGTATGACACAACACAAAGTTAGTAGTGTACCTGTGAACTGAAATGCACAAGCTTGTAAATCAGAAATATTTAGAATTTTCACACATTTTTGAACATATTGAATTTATCTGTTCAGAAGCGCATCCACTAATTCTCACACTGTCTTCACACAGTTATTTCTGCAAGAAAACTTCATCATTACACAGCACATATAGAGAAAACATTCTTTTGGCATGTTGTGAAAATCCAGCTCGAACAACAATACACACAGCACAAAACACTATGTTACTACAATGCAGCATCAACATTGAAATATTGCTAACATGCAAACATAGCTACCAATTCTCCACACACACACACACAGTCACACAAACAGCAATAGGCATATCCTCCACATTATTGTAAATATACTAATTGTGATACATTTAATAATGACACTGTCACTCTGAATTTCTTGCTCCACCATATACTTCATCATCAACCTGACTATCACATAACCGCCACACAGCATTAAACACATATTAGCACACAGATAAAATACCATCCATCATAATTGTAAGAACACCGTGAAGAAAGAAACATGCAAATCTCCACAAAATATTGAGAATGTTAAAATTTCTGATGTTACATAGCAGCTGTGCAATGACATTCATAACAAGCTATCATTTGCTTCTCTTTTCACAAAATTGTTAACATTCTTAACTTGATATTCTAGTAATACACATTACTATAAAAAGTGTGCTGAATCATATTCTAAAACTTTTTTTTCTTTCTCCTTTGGGTGACTGATACTTCTGTAGATTGCTTACTGTGACTGTCAACTAGAGTACCTGAAAAGCCAACTAAATACAGGCGTGGGTGTATCTCAAAGCAAGGCGGCATAATAGTACTACACTGTTGTAAGGACAACAAACTAAAAGTAAAGTTACCCAAAAAAATGAGAACCGAGAGCATTGCTTCAACAGTGACTCCTACATCAAGTCACTGCACAAAAAAACAAAATCCATAAAAAACAGAAATGTATAACAGCACAAATGTTGTCGATCTGTGAAAAACACAACTATCTTGATGTAACCATCAGAGATGCTCAAATCAACAACGTAAAATGAAAATTGTGACTACAACTTAGAAAAGAAGTATTTTCGATCACTAGCAAGTAAAGCTAAGATCGAAAACTTATTACTGTGAGTGCAGCACAGCCGCCAAACAGATCAAGTCACCTTTCTCCTGATGAATTTACGTCTGAAAGTAAAAACATTTGTCAACAGAGCACTGTTTGTACTACAAAGATTGTGGCGTAAGATGTCTCAGAAGTCATTGAACAATTCAGGAAACTTGATATAGCATAAAAAGGCTTCAACAGTATCCTTGTTTGACTGTTGACAACTTCTGCATGTCTTCACAGGACAGTGGATGCACACACAGCACTCAGAAGCATATTTCTGGGAAGAGTCTTATCATGACTTTACTGAAACAACAGACATTCAATATCGATGAGTCACAAACTTACAAATGTCCTCAGTATCTCTGATGACAATCAATTAGATACTGACGATGACTGTGGGTCCAACCATAGTCTTGAATAAGCAGCACTGCCTTACATGGTCATGTGATGCAACCTGCAACCATAGGCAATCATCATTTCAAAAAGTAGAACAGTTTGTTAACCTATTCATAATAACAGATCGAAAAGATAGACATAAGCTATTTACTGAAATCGATCATTGTGAAATACTCCCATATACTGGACTCATGGGTCACTCACTTGCATGTCTTGATAGTGGTGTTTATGATAGTTTTTTTCACAACATGCGGATGCTCGCAGTGCATCACACAGGCATGTGAAACTTTGTCTACAGAGTATATGAAGTACAGCGAGCTGTACATCAGTACCATGTTTAAATGACTTATTGCAGTCAGGTGACATGCAGTGCCATCACTTTCATGAAAAAGTGCAACACATTCCCTTCTGAGCCAGAAACAGGGAATTTCCAGTGTCACACTTCAACAGAAAAATCTGTTTCAGTGTTAGAAAACAACATTCTGAAACAGTATGGAAAGGAAATTGCTAAGTTTGAGATAGCAAAGTATCAGAAGTTTGATTCTGTATGTGTGTCATGCGACCGTTTGTGCTACGCAAAACAAACTGTCACAGTAAACCTAGAAACCTGGTCATCATACAATGACATGTGGTTGCGCCTCACAGCATTCTTGCTTCTGAAATCTGACTTTCATCCATGACAAACCATTGTACTATGCAAACACTGTTTTCAAAACTGAAGTACAACACTTTGCCAGCAAGGTCAGTGCTAAACAACATGAAACAGATGTCACACCAACTAGAGATTTCAACATTGAATATGTTTGAGCGTATTCTAATTCAGACAATGAAACCATTCCAAGCGATTCTCGTCTGAACACAAAGACCGCCAAGATTCCACAGAAAGAGCTAGTTAGATCTCTAAAGGGTTCTGTGATGTATCTACCACTTCCTCTACAGAAAATGTTCAAGCTATCTCAACAGAAAATAAGCTTGGTCATTCTAAGTAAATAGGCGTGCCTACAAAGGCCAAGGTCATCTGGCAAGATGTTGTCAACCTGCAAAAGGTAAAAGCTTGCTCTAGCTTACTTAAAGCAACAATTCCTTCTATATAGACCTTGACATAGATCAAATGGCCAGCCTCTCTATTGCAACATGATCTATTAGAAACAAGTAAGCCAATCATCGAGAAAGTCACTACACAGACAAGTGACAGTAATGTATGAACAGTACACAATTCACCCACTACATGGTAGAGATCCACTAGGAACAACATTGATCTATCAAATGAAACAGGTGGAAGGTGAGCCTGTCAGCATTTGGGACACAACATTAGAAACCGCTGCTTCCCAGACCTATTTCAAAAGGGTCAGGTGGACGCCTGGAGTGAAAGAAATGCAGGTACAGGGTGCTGAGTACACTGTCGTATCCTGAGCAACAGAATGGCAAATTCAGATGTAACATTCAGTACCTGTTCCATCTGCTCTGAGAAAGTGAGCTTAGCATTCTGTCTGCATCATAGCACATACCATTTACTAACAACTCCACTAGATGGAATTACAGCTGCTCAATTTCTGGAGAAATTGAAACAGAAAAGATGAAAGTGTGCAAGTGAATCTGTCTTCCATACTTTCAAGCCTACGGGGCACCAAAGAATATTGGTATGCAGACACTCAAAGTGATGACAATGCTACGAGTATGGTGCAGCCACATGGTTTGTCACACTTGGTTGTGCGAATATGCCTGGGACAAACTCATTGAACTGTTGAAGTGGGCAAATTCCGATGTCAAGGCATCTCATCAATGACTATCGGAAATGTGTTCACTTGATCCTGTGTCTGTCACAAGACACTTTCTAGCGTTCCATGACATTCTCAATTTCATCTTATCAAGGACAATCCTCCTCTAGGCATTGTAGAACACTACTTTTGGAGGACAGAATATCAAGCACAGGTGCCTCATATCCATATGTTATTATGGATCAGGATGCGTCACAGATCGGTGAACTTATGATGCAGCACAAGTGCTATCATTAATAAAAATATATCACTTGTCACATTTCAGACAAGTATGACAGTCCTACACTATGGAAGTTGGTTCAAAAGTTCCAGCGACATATTTAGCAAAAATATTGCGGCGAGCTAAAGAACAAATCGAATTGGTACATGCGATGTAGCTTTGGATTTCCTAGAAGGTTTGTCAGAATGGTGGCATGAATGACCTTTTCTCAGCAATGGGACACCACTTGAATGCAAAATCAACCAAGAGGGTATACGAGTTACCCAGAGATGAAAAAGAGGTGTATATCAATGACTACAACCCAACTCTTCTCCTAATGTGGCAAGCAAACATAGATGTTCAGCTTGTGGCTGACAACTCACTATCCCTGGTTCGCTATGTAACTTCGTACATAACCAAACATGAACAGACTAGCTTGCAAGATCTTTGGGAAGATATTGCCAGTTCAAGCAAAAGCCTGACATCTCAGCTGTGGTCATTGGGTTTGAAGACTCTTTCACACAGAGAATGTGGAGCTTACGAAGCCAGTGACCACTTAATGGGTACACATCTGTACGGGAAGTCTGACGCTGTACGTTTCCTCAGTGTAAACTACAAAGAGAAACAGAAGCGTGTACTGATTCCTCATGCTGAAATTGAGCAATCTTGAAGAATAACCTGATAGACACATACTAGCCACGTAGACACAACGGTATGAATGATATGTGTCTGTTTGAGGTGGCTAAGTGGTATGACTACAAGACAGGTGCAGCACATGACTCAACACGGCACATTTACAAAGTCAATGGACTAGATGGCTGTCTTGTGAAGAGGAACAAGCCATGGCTCATTGATCACTGCAAACTGCATAAAGGCACATCAGAGAGCACAGAACATTACTTTGCTCTCCTATTCCTATTTAGACCCTGGAGGTGAGTCTGAATTAAAGGTGACTCTGACACATTGAGAGAACAGTTCAATCTCACTTATGAAATTTCCAAACCGACTACTCCAGAAACATACATAGAAGACTAAAAGCTGAGAAAGAACAGCTCGAGCAGGCAGAGAAGCAACTTCAGCAAGACACTCCAGTTAGTTCACAAGACAACCTTGATCCAGAAGGACAAGGTTTTCTAGATGACCCTCTACCATTAAATGCCCCAGAACTGTCCAATCTCAGAAATTGAGACAGCCATGCAACATGGCACACTCTATAGTCAGCAGATGACATAAGAAAGACTAAATCAGCTGCAGCATACAGTACACTCAAAGTGGTTGAAGCTGTCAACATGGGATACTAAAGAAACAAAAATTGTGACTGCACTCAGCACAAACCACTACTAATGTTTGTCAGTGGTTCAGCTGGCACAGGAAGAGGTTTCCTGATTGAGCTATCACTTCAGAAATATGGGTGTGACAGGCTCTTCAAATGTCTGTTGCTGCTCCACTGGACTAACAGCATACAACATTGGTGGAGTAACATTACACAAATCTCTTTATATTGCCAATCGAACATGGGAGAACTGGAAGTATCAGTAAACTGTCATTCGAGGTTGCATCAGCTCCATCCCATGTTCACAAAGATGCAGCTACTCATCGTTGACGAAATCAGCATGGTCTCCAATGTCATGCTAGCCTGTATTCATCTACGTCTACAGCAGATCTTAGGTACTGACGATGCAGTGCCATTTGGTAGCAAAGTATACTTGTCTTGGGAGACCTTTTACAACTTACCAGTCAATGCAGAGCATGTATTCACAACTCTAACTGCCAAGCAAGCTAAGAATATCCTCGGTTGCATTGCAGGCTATAACATATGGGAATTATTCACCTATGTTGAGTTGTCTGAGAACATGTGGCAAAGTGGTGAAGTAGCTTACAAAGCACTTTTAGATGAAGCTCGCACAGGTTCTCTATCAACAGAACATGTTTGTGTGTTAAATGATCGAAAAATCACAGTAGATAGTACATGCATAGAAACAGCATATAATGTCTTCAGGACATATACTCTACTGCAGACACATAGTGTGTCTAATGCCACGACTAAAGAAATACACTGAATTCAACAATCTAATGCTACAAAGAGAGAACCAGAGATTGTCACTCTCATACAATTGATACAGTTGATGGCGTTATTCTTAGTCAAAGCTAATGTAAAGATGACTGAGCGACTAAGTGAACTGAAGTCAGATGTTTCACGAACAGCTGGCCTAGAAGCTGTTCTCACACTTTGTAAGAATCACGTATCATGCTACGGCGTAATCTAGATGTAGAACAAAGGCATAGTAGCGGTGCCATAGAAACATCACTGACTTTATCCATAATGTACAACACATTGTATTCAGACACTTGTAGTGCAGTTTGACAACATGCAACACTCTGTACACATAGATTGAACCTGCATAAAATTCCAGGTTTTAAGGATATCTACGTAAACAGAAACAGTTCCCATTATGTGTTGCATCGCTGTCTCCATTCACAAATCTCAGGGGATTAAGTTTGGATTCAGCAATGATAGACATAAGTACAGACATATTCAAAGATGGCATGAGCTACGTTGCACTTTCACGTGTCTGAAGCCTTTCTGTATGCACATCATTGGTATAGCACCTCGCAAAAATGCAGTGCTGACAGCGATGTATTCTTGAGTACAACAGATTCGTGCTCTACATCAGCCACAAATGTCTTTAATACCACTGCCTACATATCTGTCTGTCTCACAATTCAGTCACAGCTAGACAAAGCAACAAACAGCAGCAAGCTTCACTAAGTGATTCACACAAAACAGTTCAGAAAAGGCCACAACCTCAGTAAACATCACCAACAATTCATCAGAAATCAGTTGGTGTAGCTCCTGTACCATTGTTTGACAACAATAAAGTCAACTGCTATGCTAACTCAGCTATGCAAGTTTTTCTACATGCCACACTTTGTGCAAGCAATATCTGCTTCACAAGACAATCCCCTATCAAGCGCTCTGAAGCAGATTATCAACATGACTTCTGACCAGTCTAACAATGTACACTCACTAACACCACTCGACAGGTGTTATCTACATATACTGGATACAGTACATTTGCTGCAGACATACAGCAAGACAGTACTGAGTTTATGATGGCTGTCATAACAACCTATATGAAAGACGGCACCCCAATCCGCCAGTACTTCACGGTAACATCGTAACAAAATATGTATGTGTTTCATGTAGCAATTCGGGCGTGAAACCACACAAACATGCTGTGGATAACTCTCTTTGTTCCTAAAACCCAAAAAGTGTCAAATTTTGACAGCTGTTCACTAATGCTGAATGTAGTCATACCTGTGTAAGGTGCGGAGGCAGATGCACTCAGTCCATATGGCTCAGGACTTCATTTCAATATCTGTTGCTTATGTTGCACAGATTTGACACCAATAGGCTCAAGTTGATACTCCTATCACAGACTACACAGCTAGTAGAATAGTCTTCAACAATCACTATTTGACACTCACAGCATTATCTATCATCATGGTCAATCCATGCATTCTGGACATTACACCTCATTACTAAGGTGCACAGTTGGATGGTTAGTGTGATGACTCTACAACTACTTTTAAACAGAGACTCCCGTCACCTGAAAATGCATATCTTCTAATATTGAAGAATTATGACAACCTTCATATTTCAGAAGAATAGGACAAAACATGTACCATTTTAACATAGTACTTTGTCCCCAAAATGTCATAACTTGTTACAATGTTGTACAATTTACTACTGTAAATAAACTATACAATTTCAACAAAACTGAATTCAAATACAGATATTACATAGACTGTGACATGTTACATCTTGTGTAGATCGAGTGACTACATGGAAATTGTTGTAGTGGCTTCAATCCGAACCAACAATATTTACAGTCACTAGAAAACCATGATTACATGTCTTTACAAGATAATGCATCTAAAAACCTTACTAAGCTCCACAGCTGTATGGTTCAGAGTGTGACGACTCTACAACTACTTTTAAATAGACACTCCCAGATCACCTGAAAAATGCATGTATTCTAATATTGAGGAATGATGACAACCTTCATATTTCAGAAGAATAGGACAAAACATGTACCATTTTAACATGAGTACTTTGTCCCCAAAAATGTCATAACTCGTTACTATGTTGTACATTTACAACTGTTAATAAACAATACAATTTCAACAAAAATGGAATTCAAATACAGACATTACATAGACTGTGACATATTTACATCTTGTGTAGATCAGTGACTGCATTAAAATTGTTGTAGTGGCTTCAATCAGCGCCAACAATATTTACAGTCACTAGAAAATCCATGATTACATGTCTGTGAAAGATTCTACCCTTATAACATTAAACAAACATTCCACAGTCTCAGAAGTAGTCTTTTACACTTCTAGTGACTCTTCACATATAGAGAACATCATTAGATCACCATGCAACAGTGTAGAACTATCAGCTTTCAGGCGTAGTACTAGTATTGTACATATGTAAAAACAACTACCGTATTGATAATGCAAGAACCTAACACACAACTGTTACTAATAACCAATTACTTAATCTAATTTAGTGACTCTTAAAACTGTTTAAAACTACTTGTACATAATAGAAACATTTGTGTTCAAGTGTACATTGTTTATAACTTATTTAATAGTTGAACTACAAATAGCAGTGTATCACTACAGTACAAGTGAATGTCTAACATATTACTCTGCAGTATACTAACAACATGTAACTAAGCATAAGTTTGTGAAAAAATGCATTCCATTACAGTTTTAGTATTTACAAGTTAAGAATTTACATAGAAGCCAATGTAAGAATTGATAACATTTTTGTGTTCATGTAAAGCATTCATTTTTTTGTACTTGTCACATAACTAACTGTACTGTTTGTACAAAATATTGACAATTGTAAATCAGGCACTGTTGCTGATCACAACAAACTGCATACCTGTTCTGACAATATTTATGATCGCCTCAATTGAGAGTCGGTGAGAATTTTCCATTGCACCTAGTCAGTGACATATTATTTAATAATAAGAATCAAATGTCACTAAACTTACAATTGCGTAAACTGTACTACTAGACAATCAGCATATGGTTTTCGCCCACCCAGGAACATCCACATTAGCAGTCACACAATTACAACAAAACACTTGTCTATCTTGTGTCTAATCACACTTCACTACCAACTGACATTCCCTTATAACATAGCAGACAACTAATGCACTACACATAGTTACAACATACAACCATTTAAAAAAGTAACATTTTACAAACTACATTCATTCAATAGCAATAGCTTCAGCCTGACTATTAAAATAAAATTAAAATGCCAGAAAATACTTCCACACATATAAACAGAAGTGAGTACTGAAGCACAACTAAAAACACACAACATCTGATTAGTTTCATATAATATCATACATTAGTCCAATCCACATGATACACTATTATTATTCTTACACATTTACAAATTTCACAAGCAATGATTGCACACATACAAGATTGTATTGTGAGACTGCTTCTATTAACAATTTCACTCTTGATTGGACCTTTTCTCCATTTGGCAAAGTGGCAATAAATTTTTAAAACCATAACCACCTGTAGTCTCCTTACTTTAAATACCATCATGACATAAAAATAAGTGTCTATGACTTAAGCATACAAATAAATGTTTACTAATATTGCTACAACTAAACCTCCATCTATTTGTTTGGTACCTATGACATACAGTCAGTAACACAGCAACACAAAGGTAACACACATGGTGGCATAGGCGGGATCATCAGCCCTAAGTCTCACCCATGACATGTGTAAAGCAGCAGAAGTATAGGAGAATAGGGTGACAGTTAGGACCCACGATCCAATACACCCCAATGCCGGTTGGTGGGGTAGGCAGGGCAGTACAGTCCATGCGCTACCACCACATGATGTGTTATGGCACAATAAGGCAGCAGCACTGCAAACATTATAAAAGTGTGACTTGGGGGAGTGGGCAGCGGGGCACAAGTGGGTGTTCACCTAACAGCGAATTTCCTCACTTTTGTAAGCTGTGGAACAACCCTAACAGATCATTAAACAGACTTTTGCCTCTAATTTGCCTTCTTTAAGAAGATAAAAAATTGTAAATCTAATGCAGCTGCCCCACAACCATGAATTAGAACAGAAAGGCTAATGCATGCAGTGGCATACACAGGCAGCTGTGCCACATGATGCCTTGTCACAAAAGTAACGTAGTGCCTGTAAATATTAATGTCAATGGGCATGGTGACACAAAGTGAAACAGAAAGCAAAACAGTACAGTGCACACAAATGGCTAAAAAGTTACAGAAATGCAAACAAAAAAATGCAAACAATTGCGCATATGCTGGCATTGGACTCTGCATAGGGATCATCAGACCTAACTCTCACCCCATGACATGTGTAAAGCAGCAGAAGTATAGGAGAATGGGGTGAGAGTTAGGACCCACGATCCCAATGCACACCCCAATGCCAGTTGGGGGGGTGGGCGGGGGGTCCAAGGGGGGTTTTCAACCCTAACAGCAAATTTCCTCACTTTTGTCACTGTGGAACAACCCTAACTAATGCATTAAATGGAGTTTTTTGCCTCTAATTTCCCTTCTTTTTGAGAATGATATGAAAATAGTAGATATAATGCAGCAAGCGGGATAGCAGGGGCCCGAAGGGACCCGTTCCCGCTACATATCTTGTGGGCCCTCCGCCAGCATGATGTTGTTGGCATACTAACAGGGACAACAACACAAACAGAAATGCTAACAGTGGCACACATGGTAACACAAGCACGAATGAGAACAGACAGGGTAATGCACATCGTTGATGTGTTGTGGCATACTAACAGGGACAGCAACGCAAACAGAAATGCTAACAGTGGCACACATGGTAACACAAGCACGAATGAGAACAGACAGAATTAGCATACGTCGTTGATGTGTTGTGGCATACTAACAGGGACAACAACGCAAACAGAAATGCTAACAGTGGCACACATGGTAACACAAGCACGAATGAGAACAGACAGGGTAACGCACATGGTGGCGTAGACGGGAATGGTCTACCACGTGATGTGTTGTCACATAGTAACATGGTGCCTGCAAACAGAAATGTCAATGGGCATGGTGATGTAAAGTGAAACAGTAAGATAAACAGAACTGTAGACAGAAATGGCTAAAAATAACAGAAACGCAAGTGCAAATGAAAATCAGACCTAACTCTCTCCCCATGACATGTGTAAAGCAGCAGAAGTATAGGAGAATGGGGTGAGAGTTAGGACCACAATCCCAATGCACACCCCAATGCCAGTTGGGGGGTGGGCAAGAGAGGTCCAAGAGTTTTCAACCCTAACAGCAAATTTCCTCACTTTTGTCGCTGTGGAACAACCCTAACTAATGCATTAAACAGAGTTTTTGCCTCTAATTTCCCTTCTTTTGAGAATGATAATGAGAAATAGTGAATATAATGCAGCAGCGGGGCCGGGCCCCTTTAGGCCCCGCATTCCCTTGCATAATCGTTGGCCGGGGCGGGCCCTTTGGGCCCCTCCCTCTCACATGATGTGTTGTGGCATACTAACAGGGACAGCAATGCAAACAGAAATGCTAACAGTGGCACACATGGTAACACAAGCACAAATGAGAACAGACAGAGTAGCATATCGTGGCGTAGAACCAGGAATGGTCTTCCATGGATGTATTGTCACATAGTAACATGGTGCCTGCAAACAGAAATGTCAATGGGCATAGTGATGTAAAGTGAAACAGTAAGATAAACAGTACTGTAGAGCAGAAATGGCAAAAAATAACAAGCAGCAAGTGCAAATGAAACGCATAAGGATAACACATGGTGGCCTATTACCGTCAATGGTAAGTGAAACAGGTACGGATCCATAAAAAAAGAGCAACAGTAACATTAATGTAAGCGCTGAGCTAGTTTTCCCCAAAACCTGCATTGAGAAAGACAGTGAGTACAAATAATGTATGCAAAATAATGAGTATCGGCTCAGAAAATGAGATCTTGGAATACTAAATACATTATATCTCAGGAATCGTCACGGCGTAGAAAAAAATTTAAAAAGTAATATTATTTACAACTGTCCTAGCTAATTTGAATCTTAGCCCCATGGAGGGCTAAGAAATTTTCTGACAAAAGTCCGTATCTACTTACGTTTCCGAGATACAGGGCCTGAAAAGCGTCGAACATCCATAATGTTATCCTATGGGAAAAATAGAAAAGTTCGAGCGCCATAACTTTGCCTCCCTGTAATGTTTTTCCATAAAACTACTGAAAGGCACATCTGTGGGCTGTTGGCTGTCTTCCTCCAAATTTCAGGAAAAAGACCCAAACTGCTATTTTGCAGCAGGGCTCCAAATGATTCTGTTAAGTGTCGGCCCGTAATGTTATCCTATGGGAAAAACAGTCAATTTTGGAGTGCCATAACTTTGCCGCCATGTGATATTTTTTCAACAAACTACTGAAAGGCACATCTGTGTACTGTTGGCTGTCTTCCCTCCAAATTTCAGGAAAAAGACAAACCGTTATTTTGCAGCAGGGTGCCAAAGGATTCCTGTAATGCTTGACGCCGTAATGTTATCCTATGGGAAAACTGTCAACTTTGGAGTGCCATAACTTTGCTGCTGTGTAATATTTTTAAATACAACACTGAAAGGCACACATCTGTGAGATGTCAGCTGCGATCCCTCCAAATTTCAGCCCAAAACTCCCAACGGTTATTTTGCAGTGCAGTGCCAAAGAATTGCTGTCATTTCCCACAGACCAGAAAATTACCTCGAAATTTCTGGCTTTTCATGAAATTACATTACGTGAGCACGAAAGTAATTTCCAAGTACTTTTCCAGAAATTTGAAAAACATATTTCTGGGGTGTTTTACCACAAAAAGACATGGCAAGCATCCTCAGGGCCCGACTAGGTGAATACAAAAAAAATTAGGTTGCTAGAGGCTCCCAAATTTAAGTGCCAACCATTTTTCTGATCACCAACTGAAAACAAAATGGCCGATTTGAGAAAGTAACAGGCCCATTTGCGAAAGTAAAAATGCATTTGCGAAAGTGTTGAACTTTTTGTTAACTTTTTCCCATTGACTTATAATGGGAAACTGTTTTTTGAATAACTTTTGAACCGTTTAATATTTTTTCACCAAATATTTAAAAGGCACATCGAGGACCCCACCTGCACGTTCCCTGAAGATTTTGACCTGGTCATGCAAACCGTACGACCTGTAGGCGCGACCGTAGAATTCCAGAAAAGCGTAAACGCACGCACAGATCACGCTTAATAACTCCGCAACTGTATATCCAATCAGTACAAAACTTTCCAGATCCCAAGGCCTATGGGTCTTGATCATACATTCCAAATTTCAGGCAAATCCATCAAACAGTTGCAAAGTTATTAAGGTGCAAAATTTTGGGTTTAACATGGAAATGGCTCCTGAACCCTAACTATGGTAGCACTACCGTGCTACCATAATATATATATATATATATATATATATATATATATATATCACATATATTGACAGGCTGCCCATTTCAGTCTCAGAAATGTTCATTATTGAACTGTATATGTGTTCCTTATAAAATACCTGAAATGTCGAGCAGCATCTGAGACCGACAGACTGTTAAGCAGTATCTAAGACCATAACAACTGTTAAATGTATTCAGAAGGATGATTCAAATAAAATTACATTGTTTCACTAACAAATTTATTTATTTATTTATTATTTATTTATTTATTAAATTGTAGTGAATGGGAAGGCCCACTGAGCCCCGAAGGTCCCTTTTTCAGGGGCGACCCAGGATAACAATACATTTAAGATGCAGTGGAAAAACATTTGGTTACAGGATTATACAGGCTTACTTGGCTGTTACATACATGGTTATCATCATGACACAGTTTTAACTGCATGCTACATGGCATAATATTAAGCATGAAAAATTGGTATGCAGTTTTCAGAAGGAGAGCAACCTCCAATGCAAGAGATCATATATAGGATTAAGGGACGAAGGTGCCCTGGATATTGGGAGGGGTTCATTGGTTGGCTCACTTTTGGGAGGGTTGATGTGGGAGAGGGAGGCAAGTTATGAGCCGTGGCAGAGGCATGTGCTTTTGTCAATCATATGGGCCTTAAGTCTGGTGCAGAAGTTCATAAGTGAGGAGGCCTCTTGCACCAGAGGAGGGAGGTTGTTCCTCAAGTTAGGGGCTAGGAAGGAGAAAGATCTGATGCCTGCATTTGATCTTACTCTAGGGACTTTCAGTAGCATTCGTTCTGATGTCCGTAGTTTCCTGGATTTGTGTTTTATTGCTATGGTTCCTACTATGCTAGGTGGGGTGAGCAGTTTGAGTGGCTTGAAGGCCTGGACAAGCTGGGGTTATTGTAGGCAAGTGGTCAAAGAATGCCAATGCAGCTGGGCCAGTGTATCACAGTGGTGACGTTGCAGATGGTCCTGGGTAGCCAACCGAGCTACCTTGATGTACAGGATTTGCATCCTGGAGACCTCTTGTTTAGCCATGCCCTGTGTAATAAGTGCAGCATAGGTCAGGGTAGGGAGCAGGACACTTGTGGCAATGGACAGCCTGGCCTCGGGGATGAGCTGGTCCTTGAGTCGGTACAAGGTTCCAAGTTTACGGTGTAAGGTCTTGGTGACCTGATCCACGTGGTCCTTGAATATGATAGACTGGTCGAGAGTCAGGCCTAAGTATTTAAGGGAGGGCACTTCATTGATGCTTTTTCCAGAGAGCGTGGTAAGATGCAGGTATGTAGTCCTGTCATGGCCCAAATATCTGGGCTTGAATAGCATAGCCTTGATTTTGTCTGCGTTTAGCACCATTCTGTTCTCTCTCAGCCATACCTCAAGGGATGAGAGGTTCTTTTTGAGGAGAGGACCAAGAGCAGCCACGTTGTCCAAGGATCGGTAGATGACTGTGTCATCAGCATACTGAATGACCAAGCTTTCCCCACAGTAGGTACTTAGGTCATTGGTGAATAAGAAGAATAGGAGGGGGCCCAGAATTGAGCCCTGTGGTACACCCTGTTTTAGAGGTAGTGATCCTGACATGGCTTCCTTCCAGGAGACTCTTTGTGTCTGGCCTGTTAAGTAGCTCTCAAACCACTTGAGAGAGTGGGGGGTCTAGGGCCACATTGTTCAGCTTCTGTAGCAGAAGATTGTGGTCAGCAAGGTCAAATGCCTTGGACAGGTCTACGAAGACTGCACCTTTGGGTATCCCTTTGTCCATTACTCTGAGTACTTCATCCAAGAAGTTAATGAGGGCAATATCAGTCCCATGGTTAGCTTTAAATCTATGCTGAGAGGGAGCTAGGAGCTGATGAGCCTCCAGGTAATCATGGAGCTGGTCATAGACAAGCCTTTCTTGCAGCTTAGCAAGTGTGCAGAGCAGGGAGATAGGGCGGTAATTGGTTAGGTTTTCTCTGGGGCCAACTTTGTGGTTTGGGACTACATTGGCCTGTTTCCACTGGTTAGGAATGATTCCTTCCTGTAGTGATCTATTTAAGATTCAAGTCAAGGGCCTGGATAAGGAGGTGGCTCCTGCCTTGTGTAGCCACTGGTTTATCCCATTGGGTTCCCCTGAGCCTTTAACTTTCAGTGCCTTTAGGAGTGTTGGGACCTCTATTCACTTTACTAGTCTCAGGTGGAAAGAGGGTTGTTCATAGTGTTTTGGTTCACCTACATTCGGAGTAGAAGTCTGGGAGGTCTGTCTTGCCTTGTAGGCCTCAAGATCTGTGAAGTGGTTGTTAAGGATGGCTGCTATTTGTGAGGGGTCACTAACAAGCTGACCATTGACGTCAATGGGGTGTATTGCATCACTGACATGCACTGACTTTAAATTGCTTTAACAATATATGTGTGCACCATTAGGGATGTTAATGGTGAGAAATAAAGTAACAGAACAAGTAGACACTATCTGCAGACCCCATTATGTCAGGAATGAAGGCCAGCAGCCTGCTTTTCCAACATAATGTGCATCGTTTTAACATAATATGAAATGAACTGACAATCCATATTCATTTACTTCTGCAGCTCCAGCATTTGGAAAGCCCATTACTGCAAAGCAGTACCAAAAATGAATAATGTAATAAACTAAAGAAAAAGGTATTAGCACAACATTTCTAGGGACACTGGGTATAAAATTAGAACAACAGAACATATTAAATATTGTGTCCCACTAAGGTTTTGTAATTCCTAGGATTGTTCATACTCAGGGTGATGTGCCTATGAATTGTAATCATTTCAATTATCTTCAAGATATTTTCTTTAGGATACAGTTTGTCAAAGATAAAAAGTGCATTCTTGCTTCTCTCTGGGTCCATTTTCCAGATGGTTTGCTGTTATTATTGCCTGATTTAGTTTCAGCTGCTTTACATATTTGGGTTCTCTACATTTATACAAATGCTGCATCACTGCTCCATCCATTTAAATAAATCTCCAAAGTGGTGTCTAGTTTATCATATTAGGTGTGGGTGGTCTTTATGCTGGAGTTTCATTGCTTCAAGAATAATAAGCTTAATGAGCAGAATCATAACATCCGTGTTTTGTACAGTTAGTTTGTTTCTTCTATTTATGTTAAATCAGTGTCAGTGGCTCAGTAGATTGCACACTCACCTCTGAGGCCTGGAGATCAGAGGGCTGAGGGGTCAGTTCCAACATCTGGCATTTGGTTTAATATCCCAGTATTGACACTGTAGTGCAGCATGAGAGGGGTGCTGCACTTCTGAGGTGCCGTCTTTCGAATGAGACATTAAACCGAGCTCCCATCTGCCTGGATTGGTGGTAGTTCAGGTGGATGTTAAAGATCCCATGGCACTTCTCAAAAGAGTAGGGGAATTTTTATTAAAATCAAAACAAAATCATAACAAAATATGTACAAGTCAGTAGTACATTGCACAATATCATAAGAAAGAAAGATAGATGCAAAACATAAATAAGTATAAATTCATACAATAACCTTAAACATAAAAAATAACTTTCATAATGCATCATTTTAAAAGAAAAACAGAACTTAAAATAAGTATTAATTCATACATAAGGAAAAATATTTTAAACATAATTAAACAAATTTTACATCTTGCGTGGCTGTACCCTCTTTACCCTACCCCCTTTTTTCCTTCTTCCCCCCTTTCTTGAGAAAACCTTTATAGTTGTCAAATTCATTCCATTAATAATATGTAATCCAATTTATAAATGCATTTAAACTCATATCTCAAATCTAACCTAAAGAAATATGAAAAATATACAGTCCAAGCATAAAAACACATAACACAATAAGAAGTCCTTTTCTAGTCCCCCTTTTACCTTTTGAAACTACTAATTCTGACCCACTTAATAGAAATGCATACTCACTCCATAATTGATCCAAAAAAGTAGAACTAAAATGTAAAACTTCTGTGTGTTGTAAATGATTTAAATCAGAATTTACCATATATAATAACTCTTCAGGAGAAATATGTTGCTGTTGTAGCAACAATCTACATCTATTTATCCATAACCAGTATAGTAAATGACCATGTATTATTCTTAAAGTACTGAGACTTTCTTTAGTCATTGGTATATTAGAGATCCCATAAAACAATAATTCCAAAGCTGGAGGAACTAAAATGTTGTTCTCCCAATGGTTTTTAACTACATCCCAGAAGTTCGTTGCATATGAACAATCAAAATAAAGATGCAACATTGTTTCTAAGACTTCAATACACCCCTCCCTTGGCAATATCTATCCTGAAGGTTTTTATGCTTTTAAATACTACATACATTAACTTTATTGTGGAGAACTAACCATACTGCATCCCAAATATGTTTGGGTATTCTTGGATCAGAGATATAATTTGATATATCTTTTTGATGGATCGAGGAAAAGTTAGAAAATGGAATTTCGGAAAACACCTTTGGAGAACCTCCAAATAAAAAGCTTTTCTTTCAACTATTGTGACTAAATTCCAACTGATTTGCAAAATTTTAATCTTATCAAAAACATCTTCCCATACCTTCGCCTATCTAGGATGTCTTTTATTTTTATGTTGAAAAGAACCCGATTTCCATTCTAACAAAACACCGGATATCTGTCCGTATACAAAACAGTTCCAATCTTGATTACCCCCTTTGATTATTGGAACAATATTACAATATAAAAAAACAGAGAAAAAAAATAATACCAGGTTAACCATCTAACTCTCCCGTCCTTTATTGATAAATATAGTGCTTTTTGTCGAAGCGGATTTACCCCCCCAAATCCACTAAAAAAGCATCCCATTAATCGCGACTCCAAAGCTCATGGTAAAAGAAAAACAGAACAAAAATACAAGAAGCAAAAATGTTTTTATCAAATACACTCATTTCAATCTAGATGATTTCCATCTATTCCAATTTGTCACTAATTTCTGTCCTTTATCTAAAGCTTTTTGACAATTATATTCTGCCATATTATTACCTCCAAAATATATTCCTTATATTTGGCAAGGATCCATATCTAGAGGGAAACCTCCCACAATTTCATTTTCTGGAGGAAAAACATTTATACATAAACAATGTGTTTTACTCAAATTAATCCGTGCGCCAGTTATTTTTCCAACTTATTTTATTAATTCACAAGCTAAAATAATAGAATTACCATCCTTTAAAAATAAACAAAGATCATCGGCATAAGCCATTAGTTTTGGAAAATTTCCAAAAAAAACATTTATCCCATTTAGATCTGGAGACCCTAACAAAAGTCTTAATAAAGGGTCTAAAGAGAAAACATATAAAAGTGGGCTAAGCAGACACCCTTGTCGTACCCCGTTCAAAATCTGATGACAAGATCCTAACCATCCATTGTCATATGGTTTGACATTAGCTAAAACATAGCACAATCTAATCCACTGTACAAATGGTTCTGGAAAACCATAAGCCTGTAAACAATGCCATAAATAGTCATGGGAAACTTCATCAAATGCTTTAGCCTGATCCAGACTAACCAAATATCCCAAAGTTTTTTTCCTTTTTTGTAGTCTATATATCAAATAATTCCCTAATAAGCAATAAAGCATCTGTAATATGTCTACCCGGTACAGAACCATACTGATGTTGACAAATCAAATCTGGCATCACTAAAGATAATCGATTCCCCAATAATTTTGAAAAAATCTTAGAATCTACATTTAATAGTGTGAGAGGCCTCCAATTATTAATATTTGCCTGGTCTCCTGATTTATAAAGAAAAACTAGCAATCCTTCATACATCTGTGACAGTAAAAAAAAAAGCTCCATCAAAAAGAAATTATATAAAGATAATAATGTCAAGGGCATTAACTGCCATAACATTTTATATAACTCTCCAGGCAATCCATCTGATCCTGGAGATATATTTGCTTTTAAAGATGATATAACCACTTCCAATTCCATCCCCATAAAATTCCCAATCATTGTCTTTTGTAAATTCTTTGAAAGTTGTGGAAGATTTGCAGCTTGAAACAAGTCTGGTAAAAAATCAGAGTCTTCCACCTATTTACCAAATTTAGACTCAGTATAGTCATCAAGAATATTCATTATGCTTTTGTTATCAAAAACTGGTTTACCAGAAGAATTATTTAAATATTCAAAAACTCGCTTCCCTATCCGGTCAGTACATGCCATAAAGGGGTTAACAAAAGCTGTTTTCCCCTGAGTTCCAAATGACTGTTCTTTGTTTAATGAAGACATTCTATTATATTGATAATATCTCATTAAATGTTTAACCTGTGCAATCTCCTCAGTCAAACCCTTTTCCCCTTCCTTCTGTCGGGAAAGTAATAGACATAATGTATGTCTATACCCATAATATTCCTCCAACTTTGTTTAGCTTGCGATTTACCCAATGTCTGGAAATATCCTATCAAACAATTCTTAAAATCTACCCACCATTCCCCCACATAATCAAATAAATCTAATATTGTTAGTTTATCCTGTATAAAAATGTTTAAATCTAATTCTATACAAGGTAATATTAAAAGGGAAGAATTAAGTGGCCATACCCCGGGACCACATTTATGTCTAGGGGATTTTTCTATACTAACTCCTATCAAGGAATGATCAGAAGTTTGTATCGGTAAATTTGTTACATTATTTATCAATAAAGATTTATGTATAAAAATAAAATCACTTCTTAGTTTCAATGAGCCTTTGGAAAAAGTCGATTTTGCTTTCAAACAACCTAAACATAGAAACATAGAATTTGACAGCAGATAAGGACCGCTTGGCCCACCCAGTCTGCCCATTTCCCTACCTAGTGGATAAGCTGCAGATCCTAGTTAACCAGCAGCCTACTTCTTCCTACCCCCAACCCCTAGAATTGCCTTATGACTGTCCCATGCATGCTTGAATTCCACCACTGTTTAGGACTCCACAACCTCTTCCGGAAGGCTGATCCATGCATCCACAACCCTCTCTGTGAAAAAATACTTCCTTAAATTACCTCTGAGCTGCCTCCTCTATCTTCAAATTGTGCCCCCTTGTTCTTGCACACCTCTTTTTTTGAAAGATGCTACCCTCTTGGACTTTGTTGATTCCCTTGAGGTACTTGAAAGTTTCTATCATGTCCCCCCTCTCCCTCCTTTCCTCGAGGCTATACATATTAAGCTCCTTAAGTCTTTCTTCATATGTCTTCCGGTGCAGACCCTGCACCATTTTAGTTGCCCTCCTCTGGACAGCTTCCATCCTGTCTATGTCTTTGCGGAGGTTGGGTCTCCAGAACTGCACGCAGTACTCCAGATGGAGTCTCACCAGCTGTCTGCACAGAGGGATAGTAACTTCCTGTTTTCTACTGGTGATGCCTCTCCCTATGCATCCCAGTATCCCCCCAGCCCTCCTTGCTGCCCTCTCACATTACTTGCCCACCTTTAGGTCATCTGATATGACTACCCCCAGGTCCCTTTCCATTTTTGTTGTTGTTAGTATCTCACCCCCCATTGTGTACTCTTCCCCTGGGTTTTTGTTTCCCAGGTGCATTACCTTGCACTTCTTAGCATTGAATCTAAGCTGACATACATTTGACCATTCCTCTAACCTTGCCAAGTCCCTTCTCATCCTTTCCACCCCACCTTGTGCATCAACTCTGTTGCAGATCTTTGTGTCATCTGCAAAGAGACATACTTTTCCTTCCAGTCCCTCTGCAATGTCACTTATAAAGACATTGAAGAGGACTGGTCCTAATATTGAACCCAGCTGTACCCCACTAGCAACCCCTAATTTAGTAGAAGCATGTGCATCTACTAAATTAGCATGTGTCAAAACTGTTTTTAGAAACACTTTATCACAATATTGTTTACCTAGTTCAGTTCTATGATAAAAATGAATGTTTAAATCTCCACAAAAAAAATTAGATGACTTGTATGTAAAAAAGGTTGTATTTGTTTCAATAAAGCAATTCTTGAAGCCTTCAATTGGGGACCATAAAAATAAATAAGTGTACATTGTAGGCCATGAAGAACTACATCTATCAGAAAAAACCTCCCAGGGTCTATATTGACCACTCATAATACTTGCACATCAAAAGTTAAAAAACAAATCCTTATCCCACTACAAGCGTCCTCTCCCATTGACCAATATGAACTGCCCCATGGCCAATCACACTTTGCCTGAAATACCTCATTCAAGGTATTCAACCTAGTATCCTGTAATAGATACACATCAAATTTTAAATGTGACAATACTCCAAAAGTTGCAAGTCACTTGGTTAAAGATTTAATGCTGGTAAAATTTAGACTTGCAACCCATGGAGAAGAGGAATCAGGGAGGAGGTTTTATAATTTTCCCACTAGATCTCGTAACTCGCTTACTAACATCTGGGATCTTCCTAGGAGGTAATTGTATACCTTCTGTTACCATTTCCACAGGTTACTGAGATAGTTCAGCATCAACCAGAGGATTCTCCTGCTCCATTTGTTCCCCCCAAGAAGAGAGGAGAGTAAAATGATTTGATAGTGATAAAGGAAATAGAGGCACCCCTCGTAGCCTAAGGCCTTCTGCTCTTTCCACCCCCTACAGAGGGAGAAACACTATCTTTTTTCTTCGACTGGGGTACATTCACAACCAAAGGTATAGAAAGATGTTCATTATCTAAAGCAACAGAAGAAAAAACCTTTTGTTTTCCCTTAATGGGGAACCAAGTGGAGTTACAAAGGGGGTTTCTCGTTCCCCACCATCTACCACAGTCTGAGGGGATAAAGTAACTTCCATGTCATCATGAAAAATAGAATTAGCCTCAAACAGAGATGGAACTATTGAGGATATTTCTTTTATACTTTTTATACCTCTTCCCTCCCTCTACCACGATGTCTACTCCTATCTATACTTCTCAGTTCAGATTCCTGGGAGGGTTACTAGCCCTAGATAAAAAATACTATTGATCTGAAGAAGCATCATTATCATGGGTAGCCCATGAACATTCAGCATACGAGTGACCTTCTTCCCCACATAAATGACAAACAGAAGGAGCCACACAACAAGCTGCTGTATGACCCAACATACCAGACTGAAAACATTTAAGTTGGTCACATGAGGTGTTTAAATGCTGCAACGACCCACATCTATAACAGCTTTTTGGCTGGCCTGCATAGAACAATATTCCCCTGTCTTGACCCATAAAAAATGAACTTGGAAGGTGCTGAATGCCTTCCTCTGTCTGATTTAATTGAACCCTTATATTCCACCCTCCCATTCAGAAACCATTCTCATCAATTATGGGTTTTGGGTGATCAAAAACTGAACAACTTTTTTCTAGCCAAAATATAATATTAGCCACATTAACACCCTCAGTGTGAAAAAGAATAGTCACAGTTTAATAGTTGGTTTGATTATAGGAATTGCCAAGAAATCCTTCCAAACCTCAGAGTCTTTAACTTCATAATATTTTCTCCAAAACTTATCCAGAGACTTCATGGTCACAAAACTAATGTCATACGTGTGTTCACCTGGAGGATGAATAAAAGTGTACACCTTGAAAGGTGAAAATGCTAAAGAATCCACCAAAAAGGTCTTCCCAACCCAAATTCTGTCTAGAACTATATGGACTTTATCCTTATAGTGGAGTCTGACCAAAAACCGGCATTTGGCCACTTCAGCAGGCTTCCGAAACAAGCCAGCATAAGTTTTCAGCCCAGAATCCAGATTGACAGAAAAGTTGCCATTCTTTTGCAAAGATTCAGCAGCAGTTTCTATACAGGTGTCAACCGAAGTCTACTGGACCTTACGTGACTCACCTTCTTTATGTAGCCTATCTGAAACCTCAGTTTGTGAATCCAAAATAATGTCAGAAATTGCAGAGCCATTGCATAATAATGCCTGGTCCACCACGCCAAGCTGAACCTCCAACTCTTCTTCCTGCCCTTGGAGACATGCAGTCACAGTAGGACAGGACAGAGGCCATTCACCAGTAGAAGAATCCAAGAAAGAAGAATTCACCACCTCACCCAACTCAAGCAGACCAACTGCAGCCAAAAAACCAGGCAAAGGGATTTGCAGATCCGGAATCCAATGACCTGCCTCCCAGAGCCATCCTGCTTGCTGTAAAGCTGTTCCTGGAGTCCATTCAGAAACTGGAAAGGTTCCTCCTGAAGAAACCATTGATGATATAGACAAAACTTCATCCTTAGATTGCACTTCCACAGATGGAGTAAAAGACAATTTCTTGCTCCCATCCTGAGGCAGACTTGCCATAGAACATTTCCGTTTATTCTGTTCAGCTTCCAGCTTCTGCTGACGGGTATGAAAGTCTCTTTCTGCTATATTTATCAAGTCTAACAATTGGGCTTTTTTCACCCAATTCCTTCTGTAGTTGCACTTCTGCCGACATGTCTGTTTCCATTAACAATGTAGAGACAGGTGAATTCAAAACCACTGCTTGGTCACTACTTACAAGCTGACCTTCTCCTTCCAATGTGGAAGATACTGCAATGAGCTCTTGAGCTCCAAGTCCACGTCCATCCTCTTCCACTAGCTTCTTCAGAGTGAGGTCCTCCATCTCTGCAGAGAGATGGACAGTGCCACCCACCTACAGAGTAGGGGAATTTCCCCGGTGTCCTGGCCAAATTTCCCTCATTCACTGAAAATACCACCAGCAGCTTAATCTGGTTCAAGGTCAGCTGGCATTCATCTGTATCCCCCTCCCCCGAGTCGTGCCATTAAAGTTGGCAGGATTTGTTTACTTTAGTGCACTTACCCGGGCAACAAAAACTAAATAAAATGTTCCATTAAGCACAGTATTTATATGTGCAGTTAACATTTCTGTTTATATTTATGAAAGTAGCATTTACAGAATGCATATGGAATTCATATGGTGCCCCCCCCCACACACAGTACTTGTAGAGAACTTAAAAGGTCAGATATTCATAATAGAGGTAATAAAATGGCATTTTACATAACATCATACTTATTTTTGTTTTTTAGTTTCCTAAAGGAGTTTAACTTTAAGAGTACCCTACCCACCAATTTCATGTGACCTCATCACACTTGACAGTGATTCGTGTCATTATTACATAGTGCTGTATAATTTATACATTGCAAATGGATGCTGATAAAAACACAAATAAAACATCATAACTCAAATTAAGAACAGAGGTTTCTATTTTTTATGCTATGTAATATATTTGTAAAATATCATTCATTACTGCTAACATGTCTTATCCTGAATCACTTGTTCTTGTATGGTTGATTTTAATAGCCAATTATCTGTCGAATATTTGTCCCTCGATGAACTGCGGAGAATTAAACCAGCTATTATTTAACGCTAATTCAGCATAGCTGCTTTATTTAACTTTGATGTGTATGAACCTGGATCAATAAGGAAACAAGGTATAATTTTATGAGGGACATAATTTCCTTTAGTCATTCACACAAAGCATGTTCTTCTCTGTTGAGCATTCTACTGAGCAGAATCACCATATCCAGAGTGGCTGGCACCTGGAGTCTTGTAAAAAAAAAGAAGGAAAAATTAGCATTGATATAGATTTAGCTGAGATGTAATCTCTTAAATCTGTCCAAGATACAGAGAGATAATTATACTTTCACTGCATTGCTAGGGGTCAGCATTTCAGCAGACCCGAGGAGTTGATTTACTAACAATAGGGTTACATAAAAATGGTATTTTGAGATTATAATGTTAATAGATGCAGTCCCAGGAGAGCGCAGGCCAGCTAAAACTAATTCGATGTAACTTGGGGTTTTCCCTTTAGGAGAATTCCAATTGCTTTCAGTGTTTAATTTAGGAAAATTAGTTCAGATAACTATGACAGGAATGATTTCTAACCTTCTGCTTGTCAACGAAATAAGGTTGTTATCTTTGTCACGGTGTCTCTTTGTCACTGGACAGTATGCTAACCTGCTGGTAACCAGAGGCATCAGAATCACTTGGGGGTTTTATATCTGATGTATCTAAGGAGCAGAAATGAACACAATTCAGTGACCTACATAAAATGGAATCTTTAAAACTTGATAGTGTTCATGCTGAGTTAAATTTGATGAGGTACAGCAGTTTGCCTTACGACTTGTTTTCAGCCATACATGAAAGAATATAAATCTTCAGATGATGATTATAAGTGAAACGCATTAACTTCATAGCAGTGCCATACATATGATCAAAAGGATCCTGTTTCTGACAGGAAACTGTTTAGAATTGTGTTTAACAATGTTGACGCCAGCTGCACAAAGTAGTGTAAACTGTGTAATTCTGGGCAAAATAATGTGAACTGTGTCATTCTTAATAGATTTCATTCCAGTTTCAGGGTCATCGGCCTTCGGAATAAACTGATATTGCAATCATGTATGGACTATGTGTTCAGCAAATTTCTTCTGCAGTCCCAAAAATAAAATAAAACAAGACTGGTAGAAGGAGACAACTGATAACTTGTTGTTAATTAAGGACGGTATTCCAAAGTCGATAGGCATTTACCCTCGGAAGAAAATGCCAGGTAAAGCACAACAGAGTTGCATTCACTAAAGTTCAATAGTGTTTATATTAGTCTCATACATGTAGTTTATGCACTTAATCAACAGAAGATGGAGCAAAGTAGTCCTTTTATACTTAAATATACAACACAGCCTATACATGATCTAACATTTGGAGTAAAATGTTTCAGTACAGGCAACAACCTATACATTTATAGCTATATATTATAATAATTGTGGCATTAAGGGTACACACACACACACACACACACATTTGAGGAAGCTCTTTTAAAAACACACCTATAGGCATATCACTTGAAGGTCTTAGAAAGTTTTGGTAAGTAATGTTGCTTTTTCAATATGTTGCTAATAAATATAGTTTCTAAATACAAAACTAAATTATATCCACTGTTCTGATATTCTGGATTTTTCTGTTGAGAAAAATGTTTATTTATTTTTTTCTGCTTTTGTAATTCAGCCCAGAACGCTATGTTCTGCTGATTATAATTTTCTGTGCCAGTGTTTTTGGGTGCTGTGTGATCTCAGTTCACAGTTTGCACTGATTAATGTGGTGAGACAGTGTAAACTGACATCATAAAATGCTCCAGTTCTAGAAACAGTGTAAACATGAAAAAGCAAAATGCAAAGCACTTAGAAAAAAAATAATACAGTGAAGACCACTAAAGAACTCCTGATAGAAGAACATTCTATTTATAAAAAACATTTTCTTTTTTTAAATTCTATTGCAGATATAATTACATCAATACCATTTTGTCATGTAGGAATTATATTTTCCTGGATATAAGAACATCCCACTTATAAGGGCAATGTTGAGGATACATATTTGGAAACTGTTCCTTTGTGAGTTGCAAGGCAGAAGTGAACTTAACAACAGTCATGTTTACATTATACATATTTAACACAGCTATCTAGTTCTGTTATAAATGGGTACCAAGAAAAAATAAACAAGTTTAGGCTTGGTTTTATATTTGTTGCTTATTTGCTCGTTTGCTTTTAATTTTATAATTTATTAACCCAGGATAGCCTAGCTGAGATGCAACATTTCCTTTTCAGTGGAGCCTACCTCTATCTATCTCCACAGCTGAGTGAACTGGAGCATTAGGATTAATGCTTGCTGCACGTCACACAGTAAGACTTTGGCTCAAGTAGGATTTCAGCCTGTGATGTCCCAGTTCCCAAGTAGGTGATCTAACCACTAGAGAACAATGCCTCCATCGTATATTTGCATTTGTCAATGTTTTCAATGATGCACTCAGAAGAACAGATTTGTTATTAATTTTTAATTTTTTTTTCCTATTTTAGAGTGCCCTTATAACCCATAGCATGAAACAGAATGCAGACCAATATTAGAAGCTTGCCTACTTTCAAACAGTTTATGTCCAGATTGTTTACAGAATGTGTGCATTTTATATATATATATATATATATATATATATATATATAAGACACACACACAGCAATGATCGGTGATATTTTTGTCACTGTAGGGGCCTAAAGTGAGATTATCAGTAGTATTCTCAGGCTAGGTCCATTTATCCACACACTAGGTCCATAGTGACAAGTGAAGTTGAGTTGGGATAATATCACTGTTGCTGGTGGCCATTGAACAATCAGGACATAGGATTTTTTCTTGCCATTGTATAACAAAAGGTATGGCATAAATCAAATATGTTATGGCCCTAATGAAAAACATCATTGATATTTTCCCTTACAGTTTGACCATTTGATGTTACTTATGGCAAGCCGTTATGGACATAATTCATAATCTCTGGCTGTATAGTAAAACACATACACTATATGGTGAAATACAATGGGTCCTGATAGGATTCACCCCAGAATCCTAAAATAACTAAGGGAGGACCTAGTGACACCACTGAACACACTTTTTAACAAATCATGGGAGCATGTGGTGGTACCTGAGGGCTGGAGGAGGGTAGATGTGATTTCCCGTCACAAAAGTGGGAGCAAGGCAGAAGTAGGAAACTACAGACCTGTAAGTTTGACCTCAGAGATAGGGAAAATGATGGAATCACTTCTGAAAGAAAGAATTGTTGAGTACCTAGAGGCTAGCGGGGCATAGGACTCAATGCAGCATGGATTTACAGCAGGAAGGTCATGTCAGATGAATCTAATAGATTTATTTGACTGAGTGACCAAAGCAATAGACCAGGGAGGGGCTGTGGATATGGTCTACCTAGACTTTAGCAAGGCATTTGACACAGTCCCACACAAAAGATTAATAATCAAGTTAGCCAGCCTGGGAGTGGGTCCCAGGGTGGTAGCCTGGGTAGTAAACTGGCTGCAAAATAGGACACAGAAGGTAATAGTGAATGGAATACATTCCGAAGAAAGGGGGATCACTAGTGGAGTACCTCAGGGCTTAGTACTGGGTCCAGTCCTTTTTAACATCTTTATAGGTGACATTGCAGAGGGTCTGGAGGGAAAGGTATGCCTCTTTGCAGATGACACAAATATCTGTAACAGAGTTGATACACAGGGGGGGTAGAAAGGATGAGAAGGGACTTGGCAAGTTGGAGGAATAGTCAGATATATGGCAACTTAGATTCAATACCAAAAAGTGCAAAGCAATGCACCTGGGAAACAAAAACCCAGGAGAAGAGTACACAATAGCAGGGGAGGTACTAACAACAACAAAAATGAAAAGGGACCTGGGGATAGTCATATCAGATGACCAAAAGGTGGGTAAGCAATGTGAGAAGTCAGTAAGAAGAGCCAGGGGGATACTGGGATGCCTACGAAGGGGCATCACAAGTAGAAAAAGGGAAGTGGTTATCCCTCTGTACAGACCGTTGGTGAGATCCCATCTGGAGTACTGTGTGCAGTTTTGGAGACCTCACCTATGCAAGGACATAGACAGGATGGAAGCAGTCCCGAGGAGGACAACTAAAATGGTGCAGGGTCTGCATCAGAAACCATATGAAGAGAGACTGAGAGAGCTAAATATGTATTCACTTGATGAAATGAGGGACGGGGGGGGGACATGATAGAAATGTTCAAGTACCTGAAGGGAATCAACAAAGTCCAGGAGGGTAGCATCTTTCAGAAAAAGAGATGTGTAAGAACAAGGGGTCACAATTTAAAGATAGAGGGGGGATGGCTCAGGGGTAATGTGAGGACATTTTTTTTCATGGAGAGAGAGGAGTATGCATGGAACTGCCTTCCTAGGGAGGTTGGTGGGTCTAAAACAGTGGGGGAATTCAAACATGCATGGGACAGACATAAGGCAATTGTAGGTGGGAGTGGCAGGAAGTAGGCTGTTGGTTAACTAGAATCTGCAGCTTATCCAGAAGGTAGGGAGACTGGCAGACTGGGTGGGCCAAGTGGTCCTTATCTGCTGTTCTTTGCAATGTTGGCAATGAAGTTACCTATAACGAAGGACAGGTGTTTCTCCAGGGGGAGCCACTCTAAGCGGCTGTAGAGGTCGCACCGGTGGGTAAGGGGAGGGGCGGAAAGCGCGAAGCAGCAAACATTGTTGTAGGCTGAGTCCCATTTTGATAGGCTAGTATTAGGGACTGGGGCAAAAGTTACGAGGCCATAGCAGAGAGAGGGGAGGAGGACCCCCCGGGTGAGGGCTAGGCGGGCAGCAGGGGTGAGGCAGCTATTGGCTCGATAAGCTAGGCCAAGTTTGCAATTAAAGGCATTGCAGATGTTACGGATGTGCAGGGAGAGGTCCAGCTGCTGGTCGAGGGTGACGCCAAGGTACTTGGTGGAGGTAACCGTCTCGAGGGGAGAGCCATCAGCCCAAGGATATGCAGGGAAGCAGGGCAGGATTTTATTTTGTTCGTGGACCTAAACAACATGGCTTGAGTTTTTTTGAGATTGAGGGTGAGCCTGTGGTCACCCAGCCAAGTATGTATGCATTCAAAGTCGGAGTTAATAGTGGAGATGTCCCGTGAGCTGGCCAGGAGGACGAGGTCATCTGCGTAAAGGGTGGAGTGGGCATGGGTGGGGATGGAAGGTAGGTCATTGATAAATAGTGAGAATAGGGTCGGACCAAGGACGGACCCTTGAGGGACACCACAGAGGACAGGGGAAAAGTTGGAGGAAGTCCGATTGAAGTAGGTGTATTGCTGTCAGTTGGAAAGGTAGTTTTGGAACCAGGCGTGGGCAGAAGGGGAGAACCCAAGGGATAGAAGTGTAGAGCTGAGGAGGGAGTGGTTAACTCTGTCAAAGGCTTTGGACAGGTCGACGAAAATGACCCCAGTGAGATTGCCTAGGTCAGTGCCTGCCCTGATCAGGGAGGTGACAGTGGCAAGGGCGGTGGACGTGCTGTAACCTTTCCTGAAGCCGTGCTGGGCAGGAGAGAGTATATTGTAGTCCAGGATGTATTGGGAGAGCTGGGAGGCAACGGCTTTCTCGAGCAGTTTACTGGAGGTGGACAGAATGGAGATGGGGCGGTAGTTCAGGGGATCCTTAGGATTCCCCTGTTTTAAGACAGGAACAACTTTGGCAACTTTCCACAGGTCAGGTATGATCCCTGAGTTAATGGAGGAGTTGAATAGGTGCGAGACAGGCCTGGCAAGGAGATGGACACCCAGCCTGAGGAGTTTCGGCTCAAGAGTGTCATGAGGGACGGGGGGGGGGACATGATAGAAATGTTCAAGTACCTGAAGGGAATCAACAAAGTCCAGGAGGGTAGCATCTTTCAGAAAAAGAGATGTGTAAGAACAAGGGGGCACAATTTAAAGATAGAGGGGGGACGGCTCAGGGGTAATGTGAGGACATTTTTTTCATGGAGAGAGAGGTGTATGCATGGAACTGCCTTCCTGAGGAGGTTGTTAGGTCTAAAACAGTGGGGGAATTCAAACATGCATGGGACAGACATAAGGCAATTGTAGGTGGGAGTGGCAGGAAGTAGGCTGTTGGTTAACTAGAATCTGCAGCTTATCCAGTAGGTAGGGAAATTGGCAGACTGGGTGGGCCAAGTGGTCCTTATCTGCTGTCAAAGTCTATGTTTCTATGTTTCTACATACATCATATAGTGAAATATATACATTATATAGTGAGATACATATTCAGTCTAATGTACCACATACAGTATCTACTGAAATATATAGATCATATAGTGAAATGCATATACTGTATACTGAAATACAAATATTATATAGTGAAACACATATGCTATATAGTGAAATGCTTACATTGAATAGTGAAATACATACACTATCTACTGAAATCCACATACTGAGTACTGAAAATCTACATGCACTACATACTGAAACAAATGTACTATGTCCTGAAACATATACACTACCTATTGAGGTACATACACTATAGACTGAAACATCCACATAAATTATCTACTGAAACAAATACTCTATAGATTGCAACACATACACTATATATTGAAAAACATATTCATACATTATATACTGAAACAAATACACTATATATTGAAATACATACACTGTCTATTGAAATACAGACACTACACACTGAAAAAAAACACACACACTATATACTGAAACAAATACATTATATATTGAAACATCTACACTTTATATTGAAATACATACACTATCCATTGAAATAAATACACTATGCACTGAAAAATCTGCATACACTATATACTGAAACAAACATACTATATATTGAACTACATACACTATCTACTGAAATGCATATACTACACACTGAAAAAAACACATACACTATATACTGAAACAAATACACTATATATTGAAACATTTACACTTTATATTGAACTACATACACTATCTAGTGAAATAAATACACTATGCACTGAAAAATCTGCATACACTATATACTGAAACAAATACACTACATGGTGAAACACATTCACTATGTATTGAAACGCATACACTGTAGACTGAAAAATTCACATACACCATATACTGAAACAAATAAACTATATACTGAAATGGACTATCTTCTGAAATTACCCGTCCCCCTGCCCCTCCCCCTTGAATGGCCTGTAGCTGAACTGCTTGCCTGTTCATTCAGTTAGCTGCTGGCTTGATGAGAAGATGTTTTTGAAACTGCAGAGCATGTAAACAAAACAGGGTTATCTCTTATTCTACTTCTTTATGGGATTTTACATCTTGTTTTGCTTGCACACCTTTAATCAAATTTCAGAACATTGTGATGTGACAAGAAACTTTTAGAACTAATTTAAAATGCTCTAGTTTATTCTTTTAAATAAGTGTTGCCTTCATTTACTGTTAGAAAACACATTTGTATAGGAAGCTAATACAGGATATTCCTAACATACCTGTATACATAAGGGGCTGGATGCATTTTTATGTTTGCTTGCATGCATGCACAAGAAACATCTTGGGAGAATACGACTTGCTGTAGGTGTGTGCCTGTCCCTGCCAATGAAGTGCTCAATCTGCAGGGTGCATCCCATATGCACCAATGGAGCTGCAAGATGTGCATGGCAACAGACTGAGAGCAGTGGCATTGGCTTCAAAGAAAAGGTCCGCTTCAATCACTGCCTGAAACGTGTCTCCATGGTACATGCATGCTATGCCTGCCTCTCCATCTCACCCGCCATCCCCCCACCACCATTACCAACAGACCACTGAGCAGCATTGCCAAGATGAAGAAAGAGAAAACTCTATCTGTGTAGATACAGCCAGTGGAGTGCACAGCATTCTCATAATCAGCACAGGAAACATGTCTCTGGTTTACATGCACGCTGTGCTACCTCCTACTTTTCTCAGCATGCCTTGCCATGACATTGGCAATGAGACTGAGTGGAGTAGACATGATTTGTTCTGTGGCTGTGCCATTTATTAAGGAGCCTCCCCCCCAAAATTCGGTCCCTACAGTGGTTCCAGTACAGTGGCAGAACACACACTTCAGTCATACCGCAGCCGGGCCCCTTAAACTATCAGCAGTCAGGGTCATCAGTGTGTCCCTCAGTCCGTGTGACTATTTCTACTACTGAGAAACCCACGAGAGAGAGAGAGAGAGAGAGGGTTGTCCAATCCACCATTGTCACTGCCCTGTAAGTGCCCCCCCCAAGCATGCCGCTCCAAATGCCCGGTCACATCTTTTTTTTTATTTTTTTTTTCATTGTTCCACCTGACCCTCCATCTCAGCAACAACCCCACCCCAAAAAACGTAACAGTGATAGGGGGGTGTCCAATCCCCCAGTGTCATGATCAACAAGAAAAAAAAGTCCTTCTGATTTTTTTCTAAACCATGTGGAAAGAAAACCATTCCGGTAAGTTATAAGTAATCTGTAAGCTGATTCCATCACTTTCCTGGGTAGCCATGAGAGCCAGGGAACTTTTATGAAGGAGGGTGGCTATTGATCAGCTCAGCAGTGCATCATAAATTGTCTATGTATCGATTACAGCCAGGCGCATTCAGGCATCTCTGCCAAATATGCCTCCTTGAAGTTTATAGTCCCTGGTTATCTGATGATTCACCTGTTCCTACCCCATAACAAGATGCCCTGGTGGTCCAGCAAATGCCCAATCAGCTCCCTTGCCACCCCCTCCCAAACATTTATGAAACAAAATGCTATTTTGCAAGTAAAGTGTCTTTGTAAAAATACTTACAGGCATGGAGCACGCACCAGCACTGAAGAATATGGCAACCTGAACTGGGATTTTCTCTGTCTCACTCTTAAGTGTTCTGCTCAGGCAAAGTAAAACCAAACTATTTAAATTTAGTATTTTTCAGTTTCCCTTGTCCTAAGCTAACAAAATTGAGTTCTTCTAACCAAATCAGCTTAGTTTTCATGCAGTCATAGATATTTAAAAAATTACTTCAGTTAACTCTGATGGCACCTGGGTCCAGTAACGCAAGCCACCCCAGCAAGGGTCTCAAATTAATAACTGCAACTCTCCAACAGAAATAAAATACTACCAATTCAGGAGGTACTGTACAGTAGAAAAGTCCTTTAAAAGGAATTATTCCATCAAATTCATTCTCCACATCACCAGGAGACTGTTGAGGGACACTGAATGGAATGCACAGGGCACACACACTCTCCAGAAGGACCGTGCTTCTGAACTAACAGGTGTGTATGCATGAGGAACTAGTCACTTCTAAGGAGAACAGAAACTATCTGTTTCTTATGGCAGCAGTCGGGTTGGTACGGCTTCCTTTATGCATAAGCATATATAATAATAATAATATTGTGATTTAAATGAATACAATTAATAAAATCAGATTTTTCCGAATACAGAGCACTTGCAGTTTTTTCCTGGTATGGAAAAAATCTTTCTAAAGAGCAATCAATGTTTACTAAAGGACAGATTCACACAGTATTCTGACTTATTCCAAAATACAGTCAGACTGCTTTCACGTTCCAGGTAGTCATTTGAAATTTCAGTTAGATCTACTTCAGAATGGTTACTGAGAGAGTGGGAACACCAAGTGGAGCACTGCAGATGAAGTAAAGGAAAATAACCACATTTCTGAGTAATAAGTCCACTCAAATTAATAGTTTTTATTAAAGTACAGATAGATTAATCTGTGCAGTCACTTTATAATTGAATGTTATTCAGCAGCAACATGCAGCAGCCGCAAGTCAGCAGTGAGCCTGCAACCAGAGCATAGCCAACTTCTAGGTCCTTGTGAATACTAATAGTCAGGGCAGGCACATAGCTAATAGCAACAATGTTTTCATTATCCTTTTATTGGATAAATGTTGTTAAATGTAGTGTTCATTGAAGTCAGACATGAAAACTACATTTTACAACTGTATCAAAAGTTGTTGCAGTCACTGTTTGGAACATAAAGCAGATAGCTGAATAGCTGTCATCGTCAAAGTAGCACTCTTTAGGCTGACTTCTTGTGGGAGACTCACGCAATAGAAATACAGAGTATTTGTTCAGCAAAGACATAGACAGCTTAAAATGGTAACCCTTGACTGTTTTTTTCTCACAAAAAAATGTTTTTCTTCTTAAAAAAAAAAAGAACTGGTGTCACGTCATAATGAATACTATCTTTATCAATACCACTGCAGTTGAACTATCTCTGGCTCTTCCAAAGCATTTAATTTCACTATTAAGATTTGCTTTGTGGGGTTTTGTGTAAATGCTTATTAGCAGTGACACTATCCAGGTCAACTGCTTCATCGGAGCTGAGATCGTCATTCTCGGATGAAGCAGCTCTGCTGTTTCATGCTGTCAGTGACAGAAACAGCTGCACAAGATCCTCTGTCACTCCAAATTTTAGAGATTTACCTGTGGACAGGTAGGACTGGTTTCCTTAAAACTAGGGAGCTGTTAACTTTTTTCCCCTTGCTGACATTTTAACTGTATCGCTGCACTGTTCAGATTGCAGATATGAGCAAACCTTGGGAAGCTGGGTTATGCCTCTGCCAAAAGGGTCTCCATGATTTAAAAGAAGTCCATTTGAGAAAGGGGTAATCTGAACCAGATGGCAAACTACAGTTCTTGCAGGTTCTACAGCCAGCAGACCTTAACTGAAGAAAGATTTTTTTTTTCCTAAGTACTTAGCCCGCATGTTTGGACAAAGTGATAAATTAACAACTGATCACACATCTGATTCCTTAAACTTTTAATGGCTGCCTATTCAAGAATGAGTAGTGCTGTCACAGAGTGTAGCCTGAAAAGAAAAGAACCCATCAGAAAGAGGCACACTTGAATAAGGGGAGAAGCTGAGAAAAAAATAAAAGAACACACTAATTGATAAGAAAGATGAACTTGCAAAAATGTGCATGCACATGCAGAGCAAAGATTTTATTTACAAAATCCCACACCATACAGTATGTGCCAATATAAAGGCAAGACATTTGCCACTGCTGATTCCAAATGTCTAATAAAACAAATGCATACATGCATTACCAGAGTGACAGTGCAGTTAAGCACATCCACAATAATACAGACTCATGGATATGTCTATATGAGTCCAAATGTCAAATATGTTCAAACAGCTGAAGCCCTATCTGGCAGTCAACAGCCCAGTGTGTTAATCTTAGGAGGAGATTCATCAGGGGGCCTGTTCTCTGAAAAAACATTGCATTTATTTATTTATTTATTTGCTTTTGTTAACTGGGTAAGCACACTAGACAGCCATGTGCCTATTTTCAGGTGTGACCTGGGAGAGTTACAGGTATCATACAGTGTAGATCAACAGTTACAGAGTGAGTGCGACCTGGGAGAGTTGCTGGAGTCATACAACATACAATTAACAGATTACAGAATAAGGGAAAAGTCCATAGGAGAGCCAGGCAGTACAAGGGTGGCTCAGTAAAATTGTGAAAATACGTAGGAGGAATACAGGTAATACAGGTAATAACATAGGAAATAACTCAAAAAAAATGCGGAATAGGTAGAGTACATGATTAGTCAGTTTGAGGAGACAAGAGGGTAACCTAACACAACAGGCGTTTGAGAGGCAAGCTCTAGGACAAGGTAAACGCTGTGTGTAAACAGTAGCGGAGACAGTGGTAAGTGCAAGCAGGGGGGTGCCAGAGGCAGGGGGGATGGACCAGGTTGCTGGGCCGGAGCTAGGAGAGAAGTGCGAGTAGGGCAGAGGTGGGGGAGTGGGGAAGAGGGAGAGGCCCCCACCCAACCAGGGTGAGGGAGGGAGGGGGCAACAGAGTAGGATTATGGGGTGCAGGGGCAGGAGGGAGAGGGTTTCAGGAAATTCCAGAGGGAGGCTTTAAAGCTTGGAAGGGAGGAGGAGGCCCTGACTGGTTCTGGGAGCAAGTTTCAGAGTTTGGGGGTGTAAACGTGGAAGGACCGATCACCCGCAAGGGTGCGGGTCCTAGGAACGAGACGTTCTTGGGTTGTCCCGGGCCTGAGATGGTAGGATGGGGCCCTAGGGTTAAGGGGAAGGGCAAGTGCAGAGGGGGAACCAGAGCGGACAATGTTGCCAATGAAGTTACCTATAACGAAGGACCGGTGTTTCTCCGGGGGGAGCCACTCTAGGCGACTGTAGAGGTCGCACCGGTGGGTAAGAGGAGGGGCGGAAAGTGCAAAGCGGCAAACATTGTTGTAGGCTGAGTCCCGTTTTGATAGGCTAGTGTTAGGGACTGGGGCCAAAGTTACGAGGCCATAGCAGAGACGGGGGGAGGACCCCCCGGGCGAGGGCTAGGCGGGCAGCAGGGGTGAGGCAGCTATTGGCTCGATAAGCTAGGCCAAGTTTGCAATTAGAGGCATTGCAGATGTTACGGATGTGCAGGGAGAGGTCCAGCTGCTGGTCGAGGGTGACACCAAGGTACTTGGTGGAGGTAACCATCTCGAGGGGAGAGCCATCAGCCCCGAGGATACACAGGGAAGCAGGGCAGGATTTTATTTTGTTCGTGGACCCAAACAACATGGCTTGAGTTTTTTTGAGATTGAGGGTGAGCCTGTGGTCACCCAGCCAAGTATGTATGCGTTCAAAGTCGGAGTTAAGCTGGGAGTTAATAGTGGAGATGTCCCGTGAGCTGGCCAGGAGGACGAGGTCATCTGTGTAAAGGGTGGAGGGGGTGTGGGTGGGGATGGAAGGTAGGTCATTGATAAATAGTGAGAATAGGGTCGGACCAAGGACGGACCCTTGAGGGACACCACAGAGGACAGGAGAAAGGTTGGAGGAAGTCCGATTGAAGTAGGTGTATTGCTGTCGATTGGAAAGGTAGTTTTGGAACCAGGCATGGGCAGAAGGGGAGAACCCAAGGGATAGAAGCGTAGAGCTGAGGAGGGAGTGGTTAACTCTGTCGAAGGCTTTGGACAGGTCGACGAAAATGGCCCCAGTGAGATTGCCTAGGTCAGTGCCTGCCCTGATCAGGGAGGTGACAGTGGCAAGGGTGGTGGACGTGCTGTAACCTTTCCTGAAGCTGTGCTGGGCAGGAGAGAGTATATTGTAGTCCAGGATGTATTGGGAGAGCTGGGAGGCAACGGCTTTCTCGAGCAGTTTACTGGAGGCGGACAGAATGGAGATGGGGCGGTAGTTCAGGGGATCCTTAGGATTCCCCTGTTTTAAGACAGGAACAACTTTGGCAACTTTCCACAGGTCAGGTATGATCCCTGAGTTAATGGAGGAGTTGAATTGGTGCGAGACGGGCCTGGCAAGGAGATGGGCACCCAGCCTGAGGAGTTCTGCTCAAGAGTGTCATGCCCTGCTCCGCTGTGGGGAGAGGCCAGAGGCAGCTTATGGGTCTCTATGGGAGTTACTGGCCTCAGTTGGAGGGGGATGGGGATGGAGACCGAGAGGGGGGGTGCCTGGTGAGCGTTCGAGAGGGGGCAGGGGAGGGGAGGAAGGGGGCAGTTCAGAGAACAGGGAGTTGAAGGCTTTAGAGATGGTGTGGGGATTATTACAGCTGATCCCACCGAGGAGCAGGTCAGTGACCTGGGCTTTTGCCGATCCCCCGATAGCATTTTTAATATGTTGCCAGAAGCTCCTCGGGTTACGGCTGGAGGAGAGTAATTCAGTTTTGCAGAAATCACTTTTAGCAGAGCGGATGGCTTTTTTACAGGTGTTTCTGAGGTGCCTATAAGCCATCAGGTCATGGTTGTTAAGGGAGGCCTTGTAGGATTCCCACTGTTTATCCCTGGCTTTCATAAGGGAGAGTAGGTCACCATTTAGCCATTTTGTGACTGTGCCCCTCACCCTTCTCCTAGTGAGGGGGGCATGTTTGTTCTGAAGGGGGATTAGCTTGGCTAGAAATAAATCCAGAGCTCGTGAGGGGTCGGTGGAGCTGGTGACACCAGTCCAGTCAACTGCTAGGAGGTCATCCAGGAAGACTTGGGGATTAAATTTGGAATAGTCCCTCAATTCGATGATTTTGCTAGGGATCTTAGGCAGGGAGAAGCCCCAGACACAGTAGATCGGGGAGTGATCAGAGATGGCATCGGGGAGAGTGCCTGAAGACAAGATATTGTCAGGCCTGTTTGACAGGAGCCAGTCTATAAGGGTTCCCGAGTTCCCCCTAGGGGAGAGCCAGGTGGGTTCTGTGATGACTTGGCTAAGTGTAAGGCCCGAAAGCAGAGGTTCGTACAACGTGCGGTTTGCCCCCAGCCAGTTGAGGTTGAAGTCACCTAGCACGAGAGTTCTGTTGAGACCCACTTTATTACTGATACAGTCGAGCAGGGAGGAGCGTCCAGGCAGCCCCTTCTTAGGTGGGTTGTAGGCACATATCAATTGGATCTTCTTGGAGTGACCCAGCAGGAGGAGAGCATGGAAGAACTCACAGGCAGGCAAGTTGGTAGGAGGATGGTCAATGAGGGAGAGGTTGAGGTGTGCCAGGTAGTAGAGAAGCACCCCACCACCCTTCATCTTACCCGGCCTGTCATGGCGGAGGAGGTTGTAACCTGGTAGGAAGCACATGGTATCGGGTATATGGGGTTTGAGCCAGGTTTCAGAAAGGGCCAGAATGTCCGGTTTGTGGAGGGCAACCCAGGTGGTGCGCTCATTTTGGTTGCGTAGAAGGCTCCGCACATTCAAGTGGGCAATCTTGAGCCCTTTCATGGAGAGCCAGGGAGAGGAGTTGGGGAGCGGGGGGTGTAGTGGATGCTGAGGGTGGGCCATATCCCCAGGGGAGGGTCCAGGGAGCAGAAGGGGAGTTTAGGCAGGGGAATAGGACAGTACCCGTGGGCCAGACTGGGGTGTAGGAGAGCTGAAAAAGAGGGGCAGGAGGATTAGTTGGAGAACATGACCGTAAGGGAATTCAGCAGCTTTGAATTGGTGCCTACCTCGCACAGACGGCACAGGGGGAGCAGACCAGAGGGTGATTAGGTAGTGCAGGGGAAAATAAGGTGGGGTGAGATAGCTTAGGGAGGAATTGTAAGTGAGAGTTAGCTAGACTGAATATTGCGGCCACTAGTGGTCATGGGATATAACCTGCAGATGGCAAACAGGGCTGATAGATTTTTATCCTACACCACGTGACTCAGCCCAGCCTATATAACGGAGAGCCGACCAAGGGTGGTGGTGGGGTGGGGAGCCAAGCGGTGGCGTCCTGTAGACTAGAGCTCGACTGCGCCACGAAGACTTCCCTGCACAGTTTTAAATTTGATGACGAGGCTGCGTCGCTGGGGGAGGGAGCAAGTCCAGGGATGCTTTTCTGCTGGGAAGGCAGGTTCAATTACCTGGCACTTGGCAACGATCAGTCCTGCGGGCTTGCTGGGGGAGGGCAGTGACCGAGCCCTCGCGACCACCGGGACCACTGCAAAGACAAAGGAGAGCACAGGTATGTTAAGTAGGGCGACACACGGGGGGGTTGTACGAACAAAGGAGAGGGGAGGAGCTACTGCATTTCAGGCAGGAAGAGGCTGTGCGTGTAGGTAGAGCAGGAGCCAAAGACACAATTCAATTACAGTATTACAGCTTGAAGAAAAAATAAATAAATGCTTGTAAATACAGTACATTCAATGCAGTTGGTTATAAGCAGGTACAGAGCAAGCAGGAAAGGCAGGGGCATAGGAAGGCTCAGACTAAGCTCTGAATTTGCTCACGGAGACTTCCCTGCAGTTTTAAATTTGGCGCCGAGGCCGCCGTGCCTCCGGGGGGAGGGAGCAAGTCCAGGGGATGCTTTTCTTCTGGGAAGGCAGGTTCAATTACCTGGCGCTTGGCAATGATCAGTCCTGCGGGCTTGCTGGGGGAGGGCAGTGACCGAGCCCTCGCCACCACCGGGACCACTGGCACTTGACAATGATCAGTCCTGCGAGCTTGCTGGGGGAGCGCAGTGACCGAGCCCTCGCGACCACCGGGATCACTGGCGCTTGGCGACGATCAGTCCTGCGGGCTTGCTGGGGGAGGGCAGTGACCGAGCCCTCGCAACCACCGGGACCACTGGCACTTGGCGACGATCAGTCCTGCGAGCTTGCTGGGGGAGGGCAGTGACCGAGCCCTCACGACCACCGGGATCACTGGCGCTTGCAACGATCAGTCCTGCGGGCTTGCTGGGGGAGGGCAGTGACCGAGCCCTCGCAACCACCGGGACCACTGGCACTTGGCGACGATCAGTCCTGCGAGCTTGCTGGGGGAGGGCAGTGACCGAGCCCTCACGACCACCGGGATCACTGGCGCTTGGCGACGATCAGTCCTGCGGGCTTGCTGGGGGAGGGCAGTGACCGAGCCCTCGCAACCACCGGGACCACTGCAAATTTTAGTGGGTGGAATGCACACCTTTTTATTGTTCCACAACAGAATTGTAGCATAGCCTTTGATGATTTGGAGGTTTGAGTTCTGTCCCTTTTGCTGTGCTTAGTTCTGAATTATTTTGCCATATATTGTTTTTGCTTTCTTTCTCATTTCCCTTTGTGTTTTCTTTGCATGTTGTCTGCTTATTTATGTTTGTCTTTCTGTAATTCACTTTTTTGTTTATTGTTATTCTGACACCTAATCACGCGTTGTCCAGTGGGCAAGTGATTTTGTTTGGTGGGTGGGTGACTGCTAATCCTTACACAGTTACTATGATAAATTAACAGCCTGTTAACATAGAAAGTTATGGATAGTAAGATGAAAGAAAGGAGATGTGACAGGTACAGTGACTGAAACTGCTTTCATATGCAGTGGGACCTGTATAAAATCATATTTATTAAGATCTTGTTAGACAGGACAATTTATATTTTTTAAGCTCTCAAATTTGTTTATATTACTGATATGAATACAGTTATCAGCCTAATAAAATCACTTTACTGATTTGAAAAGAAAGTGTTTTTCAAATCAGTTTTTTAATGCAGAATTGATCACGTTAGGAAGGTTTGTTGGTTCTATAAGCTGCAATGGGATCCAAGGGATTCTGTTTTGGTCTCTCAGTACATCTGTCTATCCGAGGTGTGCAGAACAGGACAACATAGTTAGAATTTGGGAGTCTGAGTCTGGATCCCACATTTTCAGAATTTGACAGGTTGAGTCTGGATCCAACATGTTCAGAATTTGGCAGCCTGAGTCTGGATCCAACATGTTCAGAATCAGGTAGGCTGAGTCTGGATCTCACATTTCCAGAGTCTGAATGATTAAAACCTGATGTAAACCTTAACTCCATGAACTTTTGAATATGCTCAAAAGTTACCTCTTGGTTGTGTGCTGCCACGGGTGCCATACACGTAATGTCCTTGCTGTCTTGTACTTGTCCCAGTCTAGACTGAACAATTTGGTAGTTGGTGTAATTTTGGCTCTTGCTCAAACTGCTGTAATGCACACCAATACTCATGAGTGTAGAACGACATACTCGAGACACAGGGACTGTAATTTCATTTTGAGAATAATTGGGCTGGATACCTCAAGTATTGTTCCATATACTAACCTTCCAGCTGATCCTTTTTGTTTTCCTTGTGAGCCCAAACAAGGGGAATAAATAGCCGAGCCTGCCTCTTGCTCATGATTGTGGTTTTCTTCATTGAATCAGTCATGTCATGATGAGCTGTGATTATCATTGCTCATCATAAACACTTTCTTATCTTTTAATATTTGTATTGTAGGTTATAAAAGGAGTGTAACTAAGTCATTTTTTTGTCTCAGGCATTTAAAATGCAGCACATTTTATTGTAAAATGTAAATAGCTTTATCACTCAATTTTCTTTAGAAAATACCCTGAAATTAACAAAGAAACATGAAATAACAGTACAACATCCCTCCAAGGTAAACTATACCATCTAAAATACTTTGCAATTTTTATTACTTTGTTAATTGGGAAAGTTGACTAGTCTAGGACTCAGTCCTATTTTGAGTGGTGTCCCATGGTAGGAGGAAACAATGAAACACCTATAGTTTAATACAGTGTATTTATGCCATAGGATATTCGACCTCTAGAGACAGTGAACAACATGCTGGAATTAAAATACAAAGAAAGTGAGCAACTGATTAAACAACAGATGATAACATTTTTTTGGCTTCCTAAAACATACTCTTGTACAGTAAGATGTACCAGTTGTAATGACATTGGAACTTAGATGAAGGTATATTGAATATACTATAAAAAATACACTGACGTGTACAAGTTGGTGCCAACAAAGTTCTTTCTGCCATCCTATTTGAAGTCTAAGTTACTTTTTATATTTAACTTCCTATTCAGGATTGTGTGATTTACTTGCTTGTTGTGTACTGAATTGTGTACTGTATATTTTTGATTCTTTTCCCAGTGTTAATAACCTATCTATTAGTTTTGCTATTACAGATCTTATTTGAAAATATTGAAATATTTGTGAGCTTTCCAGGTTAAATCTATTCTAAAGTTGAGAAAAATATAGTAGGATAAGTTCTCAACTAGTTGACTGATTTTAATGATCCCTTTATTAATCCAGAGGCCAGACTTTCAAAACATTGTGTAGAGATTGCAATGAGCACTGCACCACAACAGTAAGGTTCTGGTGGTGCACCGCAGCTGCACCCTATTTTATAATCTCAGGCAAGTCATTTAACTGCCTGTCCACTCCGCTGTGGAAATGGGTAAAAGCAGGATCGCACTGTGAACAATGTGTTGCATGTTCATGCAGGGCTCTGCTGTGTAAATAAATTTACAATTTAGTATTCAAACACCAGTCTCCAGAATCACAACCCTATACTCTGGGCTACCCAACCTTATTGTTTTACTGATGAATGCACAATTTAATACTGGGATCCTACTTGTGTTGCGAGAAATCAAACAGGAACAACATGTAACTAAACAAGTCATTGCATGCTGTATAAGATGTGAGTTAGAACAGATTGACTGGAGATTGGCAATGCATTTTAAGGCATGATAGCCTTAAACAGTTTGGCTCATATATAATTTTGGGGGTCCAAGTTGGTGGGAATCCAGTGTCCTTTCTTTTCAGCTATGGCAAGCACCTGTCCATGCACTTGCATCGGTATTTTGTGACAGCATTAGTCCTGCAAATCCCATATCCAAATAAAGTGTCAGTCAAGCCAGTTAAAGCAAATGGAATAGCCTACAGCAAAAGATTTGACTCTGGCCTTGTAGTCACTGTTCTTGTAGGCAAATTAGACCCCTCCCCCACCACCACTCTTCTGACCCCGAACTCTAGTTGCATATACTTACATAGGGAGGGCAGCCATGCATTTGGGATGATCAAGGTGGGTTAGACTGTTCTAAACATATTTAATTTCAACATTTCACACATACAGTATACCAGCATATTTCTGAGTGGGATAGAGTTTAGTTATTTGAATCCATGGGATCTACATGTTTTTGGTGTAATATTAGCTATTGCTAAGCAATTTAAATCACAAACAGTAGTGAGAAAGAAATTATGTGACCTGCTGGGAGTTGAATCCCAGCCTGTCAGCCTCCTATTCCCAGTTGGTGGATATGCAATACCAGGAAAAGGAATTATGTCTTGGAACACCAAACCATTCCGGTGAGCATGTAACTCAGTGGTTAGAGCATGGGATGGTGTTCTGTGGACCTGGGTTCGATTCCCATGCAATCACATTACTTCTTCTCACTAAAATTTGTGATTTAAATTGTTTAGCAGTGGATGGCTAATACTGCACCCCTCAAAAGTTTATTTTAGCCCCAATTTTCAGTAATGTTTTTCTCAACATGGCTCTGAGGATATAACAATTGGTTGTCAGTCCTTCTGTCGTATTCATTTTAATGGGGGGTCAGCACATTAACAACCCCCTCTACTGCCATTGGGAGACCCTCCAATGATGTGTGTGTGTGTGTGTGTGTGTGTGTGTGTGTGTGTGTGTGTGCATGTGTAATAACCTTTGTTTTATCCTTAATAACTTATTCACTGCAGGTAACCTGTTATCAGCCACTTTGTCAACAACACTGCTTCATGCTGTATATTGAATTTTGGGGTACAGAACAGTACAGCATGTCACATTAGCAGCACAGATTGCTGCAACATATCTCAGCAGCTCTGTTGAAACTTTGCCTCCCCTCCACAGCCTTCTGATTTGCATAATGAAATGATTTGTTACTGATTAGTTAATACAAGGGAGGTGACTGGCTGCTCAGTGACATATGAGATTATTTTCTCTTATGATGTCAGAGTTAACTATTTTTTTTCAAATTGAATATACTTTATTTGTAGGAAGAGTTAACAAGTCATAGATTCCAAACATTAGACAAGGAAATATGCATGTTACATTAACATATACATACATTGTGTGTTAAAGTTCTATTACAATGTTAACTATTTATCCAGTTACAAAAAAGTATCTAGTAAATCTATAGTCATAATCTTAATTACTTGCTACAATCCCGTTGACCTACATTATCATGCCCATATTCCTCCTCCTACTCCCCCTCCCCCAGGATTCTATCCAGCATCCTCCCCCCTTCTCCCCCATCCCCATCAGGTATGCAGTAACATTAGCCTGTACTTTCATTAGCCCGGGTTCGATGGTCAGAAAGGGCCAGGGTTGATGTACCGTGTGGCAGGTAATAATATTCATAGGCTGAAAGGAAAAAGGAAAAAGACAGAGGAAAAAGAGAATGAGATTCTTTCCTATTTCTTTCCTTTCCTTCTTCCTTTCTCTTCCCTTCTCCTTCTCCCTTCTCCTTCTCCCTTCTCCCTCTTTATTATATTATTCAGTGTCCCTTGGGCCACTAAATGGTCAGTAAAGTATGTAAGGGTGCCCTTACTTTCTGGTAATATTGTGGTCTCTTTGTCATGTGAGCAATCATGTTTTCAGCTTGTAAAGCGAAAAGCATCTCTGTTAGCCACTCTGTGTATGTTGGGATGTTCAGGTCTAACCAGTGATGCATGACAATTTTTTTGGCACATATGGATAGTAATGTTATATATTTTCATTGAGTGCCACTTAGAGTTTCCCCATAATCTCCTATTATGCAAATTTCCAGATTAAAGGCTTCAGATAACCCTAGTAGGGGATCCAAATTAGACTTGATACTATCCCAAAAGGGTGTTACTTTATTGCATTCCTATAGTATGTGCAGCAATGTGCCGGGCCTCTGCTTACAACGGGAACATAAATTTGAGGAAAGTTTTCCCATTTGATGAAGTCTAGCTGGAGTGTAATATAGATCATGTATTACATAGAACTGCAGAATGCGATATCTAATCCATTTCACATCTTGATACAGATGTGACCACATTTTAGATCATGATCGTGGTGTTAGAGTGTTTGGATGTAATATCTGGTCCCAGATATAATGTGACACCCCTCGCAAGTCCTCTATTCCATCCCTTAGGAGACAGTAAAAATAAGAATTGAGATGAGAGGAGGGTAAATTAACAATAGCTGGTAGAAAGGGACCAGCTAAGTACTGTGTCCAGTACCCAGGTCTGAAGTGTTGTAGGAGCATATGCTGTAATTGGGGGTACTTAAAACAAAAAGAATTAGGGAGATTGAACAATGTACTGGCTGTTTGAAATAGTATCAGCTTGTGTTCTTGAAGTAAATCTATGACTCTCAGTTGAGTATTTCCTGACCAGAAATTATGTGAGATGGGCACTCCCCCAATTTTAAAATTGAGATTCGCACTTATAGGCTGGGAAACATCCTTCACCAGAGATATCTGGAAAAAGTTGCACAATTGGGCATGTACTTGAAGTGTTGTTGCTATGGGCAAGGTCCTGAAACTCTTAATCAAGTTTTTGAGGGGGGAAAAATTAGGGTATTAAGAGATATATTATGCAGGAAAAGTAAAGTCTGCTCTATTTGGTACCACAAGGGGAAGTATCGGGCCTGTCCATTATATGAGACATCTTTCATCCAGTAAGCAAGGACTGAGCAAGTAATAGAGAACTGATAAAGAAGTAAGTCTGGGAGTTGTAAGCCACCATTATTCTTGCTCCTTTGCAGTTTAAAGAGAGCCCGCCGAGGTGTCTTACCACCCCATAAAAAGTTGGACATGAGTTTGTTAACCTGAGTAAACCATATCTGAGGTAAGAAAAAATATGTCATCTATAGGGGGTATAGAATTTGAGGAAGAACATTCATTTTCAATACGTTTACCCGTCCCCAAAGAGTAAGTGGGAGCATAGCCCAGCGGGAAAGATCCATTTTAATCTGAGTAAGAATTTTATCAAGGTTGTATTGCTTAATTTTGGCTTCTGAACAGGAAAGATATATTCCCAGATATTTTAGATTGTCCCTGGTCCAGCGAAACCCAAAATGAGCGACCTCGGCTTGAAATGTATGAACATTTAAGGGCATCATTTCTGTTTTTGTAATGTTAAGTTTATAATTGGAAAATTTACCAAATGCTTTAATGAGTTCAAGTGCAGCGGGGATCAATTTTAAGGGGTATGTTATATGAAGTAGAATGTCATTGGCATACACCGTAATTTTATACTGGTTAGGCCCGATAAAGATACCAGAGATGTTTGGGGAGTAATTAATGTGTCTAACAAGTGGTTCCAAATATAAGTCAAACAAAAGGGGGAGAGTGGGCATCCCTGCCTAGTTCCTTGCAGTAAATGAAAGGATTGAGATAGGTGCCCATTGCATAGTATACATGCAGAGGGATAAGTATATACAGTCTTGATCCATTTTATATACTGTACTGGTATATTGTAAAGCTGCAGCAAGCAGAATAGATATTCCCATGAAACCCTATTGAACACTTTCTCTGCATCCAGGGAGACCAGAGCAGCTGGGATTCGGGACTCCCTGGATGCAGAGATCAGATAGGCCAATTTACGCATATGGTCAGAAGAGACTCTGCCAGCAACAAAGCCAACTTGCTCACGGCTTATGAGGCATTGCCAGACATTAGATAGCCGAGTGGCCAAGATTTTTGCTAATATCTTTATGTCGACATTAATTAGAGAAATCGGGTGATAGTTTGTGACTTGAAGAGGATCCCTGTCGGGCTTTGGGAGGACCACAACTATAGCCTCGAATAAAGAGGGGTCTGAGATACCTTGCTCAAACATCTAATTATAAGTGTCTAAAAGAACTGGTACTAATTGCCCTTTGAAAAGTTTGTAGAATTCTACAGTAAACCCATCTGGACCTGGGGATTTGTCAGTGGGAAGAGAATCAATAGCCTGTTTTATTTCTTCTTGGGAAATTGGGGCTTTGAGTAGATTTACTTGACATGTGTTGAGTTGCGGTAGTTGTAGTGGTTGCAAAAACTGGTCTAGCATTTCCGGGCGGAAAGAGGAAGAAGCATGGGAATACAAGTTTTTATAATATTCTTGGAAACAGTTAACTATTTCTCTCAAGGAGGTGACAATTTGTCCTCCAGGTTTTTGGATACTTTGAACAATTCTATCAGAGGCTTGTGCCTTGAATCATAAGGCCAGGAGCTTTCCAGCCTTATCCCCCTGATCAAAATACTTAATCTTGGAACGTACGAGAAGACACTCTACATGTTCAGTCAGAATTGAGTTATATCGATCCCTTAAAATTTCTAGGGCCTTGAACTGATCTGTGGTAGAGTCCAGAGAAAGTGCCAATTCCAAGGTCCTAATATCATGTAGTAGAGCAGAGGTTACCTTGGAGGTCGTCTTCTTTTTAACTGTTGCCATGCAAATTATTTCTCCTCTAACTGAGCATTTTAAGGCCCCCCATAGCATATCTAACTTAGGCATAAAAGGGGTATTTAGTTTTATAAAGTTAGTAATAAAATCAGACAGTTGGGTTTCAGGTATTCTGACTGAAAAAGTTGACTGTTGAATCTCCATACCTTATCTCTGGAAAGGGGTGGGCCAGGGCTCCAACTTAATAGAATGGGGTGGTGATCGGAAATCACCTTAGGAAGGTAGTTACAGGATGTTACAGATGAAAGATGTCCCATATCTAAAAGAAAATAATCTAAGTGAGAGAATGAATTGTGTGGAATAGAGTGAAATGAGTATTCCCTCTGATGTGGAAAAAGTGCCCTCCAGGGGTCTATTAAACCAATAGAATCCATCATTTCTCTGATGGCAACCTGTGCTGGGGAAAGAGACAAAGAACAACTAGTAGAATGGTCCAAGATGTTACAGTAGACAAGATTCCAGTCTCCTCCCAGCACAATGGGAAAGGAGGACTATGGGATCAAATCGTTCATAAGGGAGACAATGAAGGAGGGGTCTTCTATATTGGGGACGTATATGGAACCAAGCACTGCTTCTGATTGACCTAACAAAGCCTTGATCAAAATATATCTGTGCTGGGAGTCTACTATAGTATCAATGAGTCAAAAAGGAACTCTTCTTGCTATAAGGGTAGCTATCCCCCCCTTACGTGTGTCCGGTCCACTCCCTAGGGCCTGACCTACCCAAGATCTTCTTAGTTGTAAAATCTGGGGGAGGGGAGTGGGTTTCCTGATGAAATGCTATGTCAATATCACGTTTATGGAGATGCAACAATACTTTGGCCCGTTTAACCAGGGACTGGGACCCTTTCACATTCCATGAACACACTTTGTAAGAAGTCATATTATTAATAGTTTTTCCTTCCTTTAAGCCCTAGGCCGAAAGTAATATTATTTTCCAGGTTAGTGAATGAACAACACATATTAAGGCTTTGTTGTACTGCATACCTGATCCCTCCCCTCCACTTACCCTTAACTACCCACCCTCCTCCCACGCCCCTACCTTGTATCCAAGTTCCCTATACACAGCTACTTGGCAGAGATTACTTTGAGCTGTCCTCTGGTCTGGCTATTTTGCAGGTTCACCAGAAGAATGACCATCAGGCCAAAGGACAGTACAGGGAGTAACTTATTTAGGAGCCATGTGTGTGCCCCCCTTCCCTCATTCTGATTCCTAACACCCTTCTTGAATTTCAGTGTTCAGATTACTCTACTCCCACCCCAACTCTAATGATGAGATTGTAGCATATAAGACTATAGTTCTTGTGTATTAAGACAGTAGTACTGCATTCACCATTTCCATTAGTTAGCTATAAAGAATTTTCCCCCCAAAACATTTTACAAACATAGGATTCCTCTGTATCTCAGCATACAAAATAGGTTTCCGGACCCTCGGGACATTTGCTCTCTATTATATTTTATCGGGAAAGAGAAAAGCATGAGTCCAGTAAAGAGAGGAGAAGAAAAAAAAAACCCTTGTGTATACATACACAGAATTGTGACTACCTATTTATAAAGATGGGAGCCACCATTTTACTTCTGTCCCCTTGGTTATATTTGTCATCAGGCTCCATAGTATGATGCTGCAAAAATGTACCCCTTTATGCTAAGAATCTCAACAATAGAGTCTTGGCTCTGTGCCAATATAAAATGCCTGTTTTCCCCCTGGTGGGCCTTGTAGTATCAGTCTCCTACAACCGGAGGTTTTTTATCTCCACTTACCATTTCATTCACATGGAGGAAGAACTAGAAAACATGTACGTAAGTTTAATGTTGCACTTAGAAGTCAATCCCCCTTTCTCTCTCCCCGCCCCGTCCCCCCACCATCCTCCCCTTTATATTTACATATGCCAGCTTGTAATAATGAAGCAATGACCAGATAAGCACACATTGCCCTTAGCAATATAGCTGCAGTATGGTACTAGTCAGTTTGGATCATTATTCTTCCCATCTTAGCTTTAGGAACGGAAGAGGGAAAGAGGAGAGAGAAAGGACTGAAAATAAGAAAAAAAAGAAAAAAAAAGGGGTGGGAACCAGGGTATAAAAATCTGGGAGGTTCCCCGATTATTCAGATCCTCGGCAAGGATTTTGAGGTTCCTACGCCTTGTTACCCCAGTGTGGTGATTAGCGCTATAGGGGCGCATACTTTTGAGCTTATTACACCACAAGAGGGGGCTTTCTCAGCCGTGAGGTGGAGTGGATGCATATCGCACTGTACCGTCATGTAGAATGTCTCTTCAAAGCAAAAAAGTATAGACATTCCCTACTTAAGCTCAGGAGGGAAATATTCACACATTTATATCACAGCTTTACTTGTTGTCCCATTGCGGAGTATCGAAAAGCTGATACCATACATTTAGGTGCTGGGAAATAAAACAGAGAACAAAGATTAACTGAATCACCAAATCCGTACATGGGGCTTAAGCACCCTCTTGTGGAGATACGTTTGAGTATCATTGAGTTAACACAAACTGTGACAGTGTGAGGCACTAAGGGCATATTAAAAAAAAGGAAAGTTAATCATCCCACAGGAGGTATTTCACGCAAAACTGTTCCACCTCGTTCCTTCTTGAATTCTTCTCATCTTCTGGGGAGAGTGGAGAAAACTAAAAAGAAAAGGGGGAAATCAAGGGAGGCTCACTTTTGAATCGCTCTCACCGAACTAGGTCTGCCCATTCACTGCCTCTGTAAGTCTATACCCTTCGGTTCCACCTCGAGATTCACCAGTTTTAACAGTTTAAAAGTAGAGCAATGGGCTGCACAGCATAGGGTTTCAATTGCTGACAATTTCTAATTAAAGTCATAAATACCATGAACTTCTTCTCATAATCCATTAACTTTCAACGGAGACTGACAAGCAGTTCAAAGGCTCAGTGTGGCTTAAACAGGTCTGGCATCAGCAACTTTAGTTAGGATTGAGCTTGCTCTGCTGTGTCAAAACTTTTCCAGGTGCTCTGATAGTAAACAGATAGCTTGGATAGGTACTGGACTTTGAACTTTATGCTGGCAGCAATTAGTTTGGTGACAATGGGATGGTATGCGGCTATTCGTTGTCGTATGGTAGCAGGAAAATCTTGTGCAAACCACAACTGCTGTCCTTCCCATAAAATTTCTTGGAGACTCCTGACCTGCCCTAATATGTGGATTTTGTCCAAATATTTTAAAAATGTTAATATTAAAGGCCTTGGTGGTTGCCATGCAGCCGGCTTAGACCAAAGTGAGCAATGGGCCCTCTCGATTATATAGGTGGTGTTGTTAGGAGAGGGTCCAGAAATTTTGGTTAACAGCCACTGCAGAAAGATAATCGGCACCACTCCTTCTGAGTCTTCTGGAAGGCCGAAAATAAGAATATTGTAGCGGCAACTTCAGCCTTCCAGGTCCTCAGGTTTAGCCTCCATCCGGTTGAGTTTTTGGCGTAGTGCAGGGAGTTCAGAATCTACTGATGTCTTCCATCCTTCTAGCGAGGTCGTCCTGGCCACCACGTCCTTGATTGCTCGCTTGGTATCAGTGAGCTCTATCGCATGCCTTCAACTCTGAGGTGAGTTCCTGAGGTGCCAGTTGTCTGAAAGGTTTAACCTCCAAGAATTTCTGCTCTGTTAGAGGGGCAGTTGGTGGTACAAGTGTTGAGGTTGTGCCTGCTTTAGAGGTAGCTCCTGGTTGCCCTCTGGAGAGTTTTGGGTTTTTTTCCCAGCGTCTGCGGCAGTGTATGCGGGGGAGGCACCTGGCGCATCTCTGCCTCCATACCTGGACTAGGCCACAATCTTCTTTCAGTCCAATCCTCCTGAAAGACACCACCACACACTTTGCTTGTTTTTCCGCTAGTTCAGGGAGCCATCGAGAAGTATATTGTGAGTGCGCCTTTGAGTTTGGTGGTGTAAAACTGGAGGAATAAGCTGTAGAAGTAAGAACTAGGGTGGAGATGGGTTCTCTGAGCTGCTATCCCTTCCATGGCATCACGTGACTCCCAGAGTTAACTAATTTTAAGTTGGTCTACCCACATTCCCAGTTTGAAGACGTGAAAAAAAATAAACAAGCTGTGCAGGTGTGCAGCCCCCAGTATGTGGGATTGTAACCTTGTCCTCCACAGAACTGATTTGCTGCAATGTGAGCTTTTAGAATGGCTTTAGGTTTTCAAAAAAAGATGGACTTCTGATATGTTGGAAAAGTTGTTTAGTAAAGTCCAAGGGAAATCTCTTCTGAATAAATCCAAAAGTTCTTATTGTGGAGGTTGGTCGCAAAATGTGTGTTCAAGAAATCCAAATCCAAGCTGACTGCAGTGACAGTGGTTCTACCACACTATGGCACTTCTTGCCTCAGAGAAGTGTGAAACGCCACTATACAACAAACATCTTTTTTGATACAAGAGGAGATACCTTTACTAGGCTTAACAATAGTTGAGACATAAAACACTGACAAACACAAACCAAGCTTCCTACACCAAGTTGTCAAAAGTAATAGAAAGTAATAGAAAAAATAATAAGCATTACAGTTACAGTTACTAATTACTTTTTATACAAAAGTAATCAGTAACTATAACTGATTACATTTATTTGAGAGTGACTAGTAACTGTAACTGATTACTTTTTTAAAGTATCTTACCCAACACTGCACGAGACTCTCTTATTCAGTAAAGAGTGTCTCCTGTATACCTGTGCTAGAAATTGGCAGGTTTGACAATCTACTTATTTTTACTTTTTACATTTAAGAAGGAAACATTTCCTGGATTTATAAGGTATCAGTATGTCCCACAGAGCCATGTATTGCAGCATAGGTGTGGTTTTGTTTGCATCTGGTGATTGAAGGAACAGTTCAGCCTTGATTCACCATTTCTCACCCAACAAAAGTGCATGACACCTCTCATACTGCAATGAGTGGCTCAGTGGGACATATTAAAAAACAGCAAAGCTGACAGCAGCAGAGCTCAGTTACACCACCACCCCCCACACACACACACCAAAATATTTGTATTTCTGAATGTTCCATTTTTATTACAGAAGACGTTTTACATGAAAACATTATCTTTGTCCTTTACATTTCATCTATCCTGACTGCTTTTCCTGCCTTAAATCCCTATCTTCTACTCTAACACCACACTCAGTCATTGTCATGGTGCCATGGTAATGGATTATGATGTCACTCACAAATTATAAGGCAGGAAAAGCAGCAGGGACAGATGCAGTCTATAGGGCAAAAAACAAATTTTCTTCAGTCTTTAGTTATAAAGAATGGATTCTCTTATATAATAAAATTCAAATTTTTTTTTGGTAATGTTATGAAATTTGATTCCTGCTGATGCCATCTGTTAGTGTTTTGCTGAAAACTGGAAAATTACTTTAAAAGTGAGCAAGTGGTACACTATTTATATAGAATGGAATACATAGTGCACATCAAGGGAGTCAATTATTTGTTTCTGATCTTATTCAACACATAGAAAAGAAGTAGGAAATGTTTTAAGTCTGTCATCCCTTGCGGACTACAACAACATCTTCTGTCCTTCCACTTTTCAGACTGGAATATTGTGGCCTAACCAATCTTTAGAGGACATAACTGCATCTCTCTGTGTTTTTTATGCAAAATGAAATATTGTTCCCTCTCTACCCCTATTCTAACATAAGAGCACAGTCACAAAAATGTGTAGCTCTGCAAAAGAGTAATGTAATTTTTCAGCCCAAATGTCAAGATTTTTTTCTGAATCTTTTGATGTATCCCAGTTTCAATAGGTTTGTAGATCCATCTTCCTGTAATACTGTAAATGTTCACTTTGGGGATCATTTGAAAAAAGGAGATGTAAGGGTGGGACTACATGTGTGGCAGTGATGGATTGTGACATTTGGATCACACAGGGCATGGTTTTTAGTGACCTCAAAGATTGCTACTATTAGTGCAATACTAAAAAGCTAATAAGCTGTGCCATAGGAAGGTATGAAGTACATCCCTACTATGTTACAGTACTGTACTAATTCACATAGGCAACATCAATACTTTTCTGCCATTCTTAAGATGCCTATTTCTACCTCCTGCACAACTAATGCCAATGAAAGCAAGTAAGCATTCAGCATGGACAAAAGCTTCTTTTTACTACTACGGAAATCTCTCTCTCTCTCTCCTCTCTTCTCTCTCTCTTCTCTCTTCCCCCTCCCCATCATGTTGCAAGGGGACTGAGAGACAGAAACAGAGAGAAGTTCAATGCATTCCTTTCTGAATGGAGCTGAAGTTCACAATAGAGATTATTTTAGTGTTCCCTTCACTATTAGGTCAGTGGTGCACACTTAACAAATGAATAGCAGTTGAGGATTTCACACTTTATGGTAGCAAATGTTTTTTTTTCCCCCTGTGTGTTTTTTTTACAATGACATGACAGACGGCTGCAAATAACAGCTTTGTTACGTCACAGTTACCTGACTCAATTACAGTAAATGACCAGACCACCATAGCAGTCTAGCTATTCCACTACTTGCAAACTTCTATGCTCAGTGCTGCACATTAGGGTACATGCTAAATAATGACCTAGAACCAAACTGGGTTTCATTTGATAAATAAATTTATTTATTTAAATCTAGGATTACAATTACCTTTGAGCCAAGGCTCTTTTACAAAGGTTCCACATCAGGAGAATACATACATGTTAAACATTTCAAACAAGGGCATACAACATTAAAGAAAGTGTACAACCATATCCATCAGTTCATTTATGACATCACAGTAAATAAGATACATGAATAACACATTCAAAGAATCATTTCAAAAACCTAGAAGAAATCAGGGAGGAAGGGTGAGAGTATAGGGGGGTGGCAGCCGAAAAAGACTAAAAGAGAAAAAATAGATAGACTTGGTATTTAACAACCAGGGCCCTGCCATTCTAAAAGTTTATATTCGGGGAAATTGTTTAACCAGAAAAGGGACACCAAACCAGAACTTGCTTCTAGGGTCACACAGTATGCAAGAAAGAACTAATTGGATTCAAACTGACCTCTCCAGGTTTGCAGCTCACTGCCCTTAACCACTATGCTGTACTGCCTCCTATTTCATTTGGACCTTCAAGTGGCCATTGTGAGAACTCTGCAAGCAACCCATATTAGGCATGCTTTATATTGTTTGATTTTCTTTCTACTACCATGCCATAGTTTTCTAATTTTAATAGACAAAAAAGAGTCAAGACATGAAAACAGCAATGATGTCATTTTTTGCATTACTCTAAAATGCAGTAGGATACCTGCAGTTTACCAGTGGCAGAAACAATCTGTTAGTTTTAGCAACTCTTTGTATGTTCATGCATACACACATTGTGTATTCACAATAATGAGTCTGAGAAACATATAAGCCACAATATAGACTGATAATATGACATATTCCGAATTGTCGTACTTACCTCTACTGTTACTATGTCCTGTGCGAAGACGTGTCTGTCATACCAGTGTTGCATCACTCCACACTGTTGTTGTGCACCTCCATCAATACATTGTTCAATAGATATAAAATACATCAAAACCATTACAGTACATGGCAGCTCTTCTGTGATTGTTATGTCTTCGTGACTTACTAATGCTATTCATGTTTTGCACTATGCTACGACAGAGATACTCTCTGCTGTGTGTCAAATGTAGACCTTAAGAGATCCAACAGGAGATAGAAATACTGTAGCCATAGACTACCAGTCTGATAGCATGTCATAAAATATACAAAGTATCACTTTCTGCTGCTTTTCAATGCTACAAAGTGCTCTATAGCAATAACAATTCTACAGATAAGGCTCCATCAAAGCACAGCACTGGTCTCAAACCATGTTTACAAACTTTGAAATCCAAAAAGAGAAAAGGAAATCCATTAGCCTAAATTGCAGGGCTGATCAGCCACAGAAAAGAGCTTCCCCTTCAGTGCTCTTTATTAATAAATACTACTGCCAACTGTGGTAATGGTGAGCAAATTCATGGGTGGTCAAATGGTAGGGGGGAACCCAGAAAAAAGCTTTCCATAGCACTTTAAACAAGCATTTGTCAATGCCGAATGTTGCTTGCTTCTATGTGCTGCTTTGGTATTTGGAAGTCATTGGAGTGCAAATATTGAAAATTCGCAAACTTACGAGCGTGAGTGGGAACTGCGTAACACACGCTCGTAAAACAGTCATTTTTAAGATTTTTTCACCAAATTTTCAACACAGTCATTTTAAGACCTCTGCTCATGAACAGTGTCACTGTGATTTTCTTAATGTGTCCCATACATTGAGTTCGCATACCGACTGTGCCATTATGCGCTACATGGGCGGAAACACGTTTTGGGTAGGATGTGAAAAATGACAGCTGTACTGCTCATAAGAAGGTGTAGTAAAATGACAATGTTGAAAATCTGGAGTGAAAATATTAAAAATTCGCAAACTTAAGAGTGTGCGTAGGAACTGCGCAACGCACGCTCGTAAAACAGTCATTGTAAGGAATTTTTTCACCAAATTTTCAACATAGGCTTTTTGAGAGCCCACCTTATGAACAGTGGCAGTGTCATTTTGTTAATTGGTCCCAAAAGGTGATTTTGTGCAGTGACCACGAAATCACCCTTTGGGCCTGATTAACGCCATGGCAGTGCAAGAATTCATGAGTAGGGGTCTGAAAAACCCCATGTTGAAAATTTGTGGCCAAAATTCCCAAAAATGGATGAGATATGCAACAAAGTTGAAAAAACCCTATCTATCCCATTATACAGCTTACTGGCATTTCCTGAGTTCCGCTCGGCTTTGAAGAGTGCAGACGTGTTCCCGGTCCACTGATGATCGTCGCGCCAAGCTCTGGAGGTAAGTATGGGTGAGGGGTGTGTGTGGGAAGCAGGGTGCGCAGTGGGTGGGTGCGAGTTGTGAGGGGGGCAGGGAGATTCCGAGGACTGTTTTTATTCACAGTTTTTTTTTTTTTTAGGAAGACGACGTGGGACGTTTGCCATGCTGGGGTGGGCTCCCAGTGTGGCAGCAGGAAAAGCTGTTCAGGGGGACATGGAGCTGATGGGGGATTGGGCACCCCCATCAGCCAAAACAAGATTTGCCATGCTGGGGTGGGCTCCCAGCGTGGCACCGGGAAAGCTTTTGGAGGGAGTGCAGCCTTGGAGCCGATGGGGGATTGGGCACTCCCATTGGCTATAACAGTTTTTTCCACTCTGGGGTGGTCTCCCAGCGTGGCACCTGGACAGCTGTTGGGGGGGCGTGGAGCCGATGGGGGATTGGGCACCCCCGTCGGCCATACAGTGTGTGCGTGGGGGGAGCGCATCAGCACACAATATGCATGCTTGCATGTGTGTGTGCTTGGGGGGGAGAGCTCTGCTCACTGAAGCGGAGCTCTCCCTTTGAACTGTATGCCACTGCATTTTCTGCTTGTCATAGACAGCTGCAGCAGTGATTGGGGAACTGGGGCCATGCCTGCAGACACACTGACTGCATTGGAAGATGGGCTGACACACCTCCGAAAACTCGGATGATGGCACTATGTTTCTTGCATATGCGTGCAAGCAACATAATAATGCAAAAATGATTTATTTTCCACAACTTAACTACAAATTGCAATAAAGTGCTTACACCAATTCAATGTAATACAAAAGTACGGTCTCCTACCATACATATGCCCCACCTGAGTCCAGAGCATCTAGGAACTAGCCGCACTACTCACCCCAGCGTTTCGCCGCTGCAGCTTCCTGAGGAGCTGCGATTCCATATCCCCTTCATTCTTCAATACTCAAAAGGCATGTGCAACATAATTAGAAAATCCTAAAATTTAACAACTACCTTAATCACTTAAATGCAACTAAATTTATCACCAAAGTGGCCATTAAAGCTTATGTTCCATTTACATGTAAAACATTTCTATTGCAAATAAATTTAAACATTGCTCAAAGTTCTAAAATAATAGACTGTTCGCATTAAATGTATTCACAGCATATGCAATTCAAGAACCTATGCTCTGCTATATGTATGACTGCATTGTTATAAACTATGTGTATATAAAAATATACAGGTGTAACAAGACGTCCCATTCAATATAGCCTCTTACAAACATGTAGTACCATGCCATATCAATCCATTTCAATAAGCAGCTATGTTAATTCTATTGTTCCTAATTCTAAAACAAATACTAAACTCCAAATTCACAGTATCATAGTATAACTGCCACTCAATTCAATTTAATTTACTAATGTTCACCACTGAATGGGCTTGCCCATGACAGAGTCAGACTGCACTCATTATTGTTGCTATTTACTCACTAAAACAAGTCACATGCAAATCTTATCCAATTCATTTGCAGCCCATAATTAAAGCTTTAAATTAATATTTATCGATCTTGACAGCAAAAGAAAAAAACCTCAGAACAAGGACAGCCAGAAGTAATACAGGATGAGAATAAAGCAATTTGATCTAATGTTCAGTATGTCTTGCATTTTAAATGTTATGCTTCAGTTCTACATTCAATTGCATGTGATTGATTGAAAAGAAAAAAACAAAAATGATTTTTTTCCCTAATTGTTTAACCAGAAGAGACACACCAAGCTGAAAGCTTGTTTACAGAAATGATCTGGCAGCACAGGGAAGTTAAGTGAATTGCTCAGGGTCAGACAGTATGCAAGTGGGGGCTGTGGGATTCAAACCCAGGTCTCCAGATTTGCAGCTCAGAGCCTTAATCCACTGTGCTATACTACCTCCAATGTAAACTATTTATTTGTATATTTCACAATTTAGCTAATTGTCCAGCAATTTTAGCATAATCACACACTATACATTGAATAGTAACAGAGCCACACTACACCCTAGCAACTTTGCGCTTTGATGACAGATCGATAGATATAAATTTGAAGCCTTAGTTATGGGCTGAAAATTACTTGGATAAAATTTGCATGTGATTCACTTCAGCGAGTAAATACTGTCAATAACGAGTGCAGTCTGACTGTGTCATGGGCGAGCCCATTCACTGACGCACATTAGTAAACTGAATTGAGTGGCACTTATACTACTACACTTTGCACTTGGAGTTTAGTATTTCTTTTAGAAATAGAAACAATACAAATAACATAACTTCTTATTTAAATCAATTGATATGGCATGATACTGCATTTCTTCTAAGAGTGCTATATTACATGGGACATCTTCAACAGATATATATTTTATATACACATTGTGAACCTAAAGTGTATAACAATGTAATTACATATAGATAGCATAGGTTCTTGAACTGCATATGCTGTGAAAACATTTAATGTAAACAGTCTATTCTTTTAGAACTTGGAGCAATGTTTAACTTAATTTACAATATAAATGTTTAACATGGTTTTACCAAGTAAATACCATAAATAATGACTGCAATCTGACTCTGTTATTCACACTTTACATGCAGGTATTGGAAGGAATGAGTTGACAGCTGATCTCTTACTATACCTGCACACTGAAGCAGACTTAGATAGGCCAGGTGATCTGTTTCCGCCGACATTTTCATGGGTTTGTATGTTCTCCATATACTGCAATAAATATGTCTATATGGTATAACTACATTCTTATCATTACTATCGTTGTTATATCTCTGCATCCCTATGCTTTATATGGAAAGCCCTACTCTGCACACCCTTCCCTTTTTCCCCTCATAAATGTCCTTCCCACCATCCACCCTCTCAGTTGTTACTGTCTCCCAGCGCCTATGAACACCTGAAACTGTCTGCCATGACTGTTACAGCCCATGACACAAAGGCACACACCCCAACACCTCTCACTCTCTGCAAGGTGGGGGTGGCAGTTGGCATTACTACAATACCTCACTACCATTCCTATTATGCATCTGTCACTCCTGTACTACCAGTGCCAATACCATCAAGCAAACATTCGGCATTGACAAAATGCTTGTTCCAAGTTAAATTGTTGATTTTTTTTTGTGTAATTAATTACTGTGTAAGTCCAGCAACTTATCTGAGCTGAATGCTTGGGAAGCACTTCAGGAGCTGTGGAAGTGTAAGCCAAAAATGTTGCTAGTTTGTACTCTATGGACTATGTTTTGATTAAGTTTTTATTTTAATGTTTTGTTTAATAAACATGTCTTGGTTAAGAAACAGTTTTGCTGCAATCCCTCAGTATTCAGTTCTCATCAGGAGATTAGCTGGCATATGCATATAATTTGCATTGTTTTACTAAATAACTTTACTGTGATGCCTCACTGGAGGCATGCACAGTCTGTTTTGGGGTTTGAGCTTCTCAAACTGTTTTTTTTTTCTTTTTTATCCCCATAGAGATTTTTATCTCTTTAGTCACCCTGTTACCCCTTTGCCCACTGACATCTCCTGCCCAGTCACTTACCATCCATAGGACATACTTGTTCTGAGATCCCCCCCCTCCACACACACACATCCCCTGTGTTGAGGCCAGGAAGAGGAGGGCCAGGGCCACAGACAAGGAGACATATAACAAGACAGGAGTAGAGTCTAGTTAGCATTGCAGACTCTGCATCAGGTTGTTGTATCATTCTGCCATTGGGGTTTTCTACCTTTGGTTTCATCCCCTGGGCAGACAAGCATGCAATGATGCAATTGCATATAAAGACACATACTTGCTTTGTGCCTGCCTGAGCCCTCCCACTTATGCAACTCCACTGCCCTGCCAGCCCTCCTCAGCTAGGTGGATGTTGAAGAGCGTGGTGGTCAGACTTCCCCTCGTTGAAAGGAGAGCATTCCCTGAGATGCTCAATCATATCTCCCCAGCTAACCCCTGTACAACTCAGGTCCACCCCAAAAACTGGGCTACTGGCATTGGAGGCAGTGCAATCACCACCAAGTTGCTAGGCCAGCCCACCAGACTGTGTTTTTATAAGTAAATAAAGACAGCATATAGGTAAAAGAAGAAAACAAACTGTATTTTAACTAGTCTGTTATAAACATTTTAAGTCACATCACAATGTTTTGAAATCGGATAAAGGTTTTGCAAGCAAAATATGATAAAACAATACATAAACAGATTGATAAGATAACCCTTTTATGTTTATGTTCTGCATCTTAAGAGGCATCGGGCAGGATTTTTAGTCAATTAGGACCCTATTTTCAGAAGGTTATCATGCAGAGCTAAACATTAAACTGTGGGAACAGCATGGTTGGATCAGTGTCATATTCAGCATCACCTGATGCTACCCTAATCATGTGCATGTGCATATATACTACTACGGCCATGAAAATGAGTAATCCTCTCCTGCATACAGAGCACAGTGCTGTATAAAAGGTTTCCTTAGTGACCATTTGTACCTCCTCCTACATTTTATACTCAGCCCCTAGGCTTCTAGTCCCTAGATGCTTGATTTTGCACTTTTTGGCTTTGAACCAGAGCTGCCATGTCCATAGCACTCTTTAAGTTTTCTAAGGTCCCCATTCATTCTCTCCATCTGCATCTATCAACGCTATTACAGATTGTGGTGTCATCTGCAAAAAGACACATCTTCCTTCCAGTTCTTCTGTTATGCCACTTATAAAGACACTGAAGGGGATGTGTCCCATTACTGAGCCTCCGGCACCCTACTGGTCACTCTCTCCTCACTGGGTAGTGCCATTTACCACCACCTTCTGTGGCTATGCGCTGTCTCAGGTGCAGCACTTAGGAGTGCACGAAACTAATCTGGAAATGGGGGCCCACATACCAGTGTAACATAATTAGCACTGCATTGTGATAAGCATAGTTGGTACTATTTTAAAAAGCATTCTTCTGTGCAGTGCTAACCTGTTAATGTGGCACTACATATTTTTCTTTTTGCACATGATTACTAATGCAACCAGGTACTCATACAACTGGGGATTACTCTAATGCATATAAGGCATACAGGTATATTAAATGCTTTCTTGAAGTGCTAACACACTGGGTGGTTAGTGCTAGTTAATGATTCTGGCAATCATGTTTTAACTGCACAAATGCAGCCTGCTAGCACCCCCCCCTACACACATACACACACTGTCAGTTCTGGATACAACTAAAAAATAATTCTTTGGTAGTCTGGTAGCCCCTCACTCACCTAATCCATGTAGATTTAGAACATTTATTCCTCATTCCTACTGCTGTTATACTACACATATTTCTCAGCCTGTCTGGTGCTGGGGAAAACAGGTTTCAGCATTAGCGGCTGGCTGGAAAATAACTAAAAATGCTAAATTGTTTGTTGGGCCATCAGAGGGAAGAGACTGCTAAAGAGTAGAACTTCAATGAAGACTCTTGGGGGAAAATACTGGGGACAGTCGGTGTGCCTTTTTCAGTACCCATTGAGGTGTCGTGGGAACCTTGTACATGTTAATTTTGGTTGACAGTTGCTCCTGCCAATTGGGGAGCTGCCAGAAAGCTCCCAAGGGGGAAGAACTTTGGTTTCAAAGTTCAGTTTGGTGGAAGCCCCTCCACAGGGAAGGGGTCTCCAACCCCTAGGGAGAAGGTGGGGTTGTGAGGCTGTGAGAGGGCTGCCATCCATCTGTCCCCCAGAGCTGGTTGTGTCTTTCCCCATCTAGAGAGAAAAGAGAGGATTTTGCAGGCAGCTCTGCAGAGAGGGAGAGGAAGATCTGCAGTATTGTGTTGCTGCCAGAGAAGTTGCACCACAGTGGTGAAATTATTCAGAGTACAGGTTAAACGGATTGAGAAAAAGGATTAAGAAAATAGATTTGTGTCCAGAGGATGGGGAGAAATCCTCTTCAGTTTTATCTACGCCACATCGGTGAGACACGAATGATCAAAGATTTTTGATGAGAGTAGAAAAGTGTAAAAGGTTCTGTCAGACCCTAGCAATGACAAGACATCAACAGGAAAAGGGAAAGACAAGGTTAAAGGACTGTTTTTTGGCACAAAAAATGGATTGTAGAAATGGACATGAAAACTGGATTTGAACCCAGGTTTTAAGATGCTGACAAGAGCCTCTTCTGTCTGAGTTGACTAGCACCTTGCATGGTGAAAAATGGGACTTTCTTGATGTATTTTTGAAAAAGAGTTGCTGAACTTGTGTGTGAGCCAGAGCACAAAAGTGGCCACTGTGTTGGAGTTGAAAGATTGTAGGGGCAGGGGGATGAGTGGGTGCTGTCTGGGTGGGTGCCTGCTGTCTGCCCCTGAGATGCAGCAAGATGGGAGACTGTTGTGTTAAATCCCTGGAATTTCAGACTCTGCACAGTGCTCCCAGAGCCTGATATTCGAAAAGGTAGCTGAGACTGCTTGATTACACAGAGTAACAGGTAACTGAGGAAAGAATGGAAGTGATCTGAAGAATCAATCCTTAACGTGCTTGGTGGGGAGCTCGCTGACCCCTATCAAGTGGGGTTGCTGGTGGTAAGGGATTGTGGGTTTGTGCCCAGGTGCTGAGTTGCTCTGACCTGTAGGGGAGCCAGACCATAGGCATGCTCCCATGTCTGGATCCCTTGTGGCTGGTGGGTCTTGTGTGATGCCCTGCAGTGGGCATCTGTGGGCCGAGGGGAAAAGTTCTGCAAGACCTTGGGTCACACTGAAGATCCAAGCTGCAGCTTCCACACCTTCAAGTGTTAAACATCAGTCCTGATTCTGCATCTACTGATCCATCCTCCCCAAGACTTCAGTCATGTGTGCTATCCTAGGACTAATACAGCAGAGTTGTGAGTGAGGGCAGGAATTGCCCTGTACCTGGGGAATACTATATATATATATAGTTATCTGTGTTCAAGTCCACTGGCACTGAAAGCCAGTTCAAGATTTAAAGACATCAAGGGAAACATGTCGGGGGGTTGTTTGGTTCAGGTGAGTGCGCCAACGCCAGCCAACCAGCTGCACCTCAGACCTGCCTCTTGGCATTTAGGTATTCGGGAACAAAATTCAGGGTGTCTTTTTTGAACTGATACCAGTGGGCTTGGGTTTGATAATACCTGCAGCAGTTAGATAGTCAGGTGGCTGCATTATCAAAAGGTGATTTGGGTTCAAATCAAAAGGGGGAATGCTGATTGGGAAATATTTTTTTTCTTTTTTTACCAACTCTTTTTCCTCTGATCACTGGAGCTGTGTCCTCTCTCAGGCATCATCCCCAGTTCTCTCCCACCCAACCTGCCCCCATGCCCACACTCTGGGTCCCCTTCCGAGGCTCTGCTATTGCCTACCTCCGCCTGGTGAGAGACCTCCCTGGCTTACCCATAGGGCCGGACTGCCACTTCCTCTGGCACCTAAGACATCCAGTATCATCCAGGCAGAGGAGGCACGCAGAGGATTGGGACCCAGGTGGGTGGGGTCCGGCAGTGGGTATGAGGCCAAGGTGCACCGTCACCAACCACAACTCTGGGGTGTTTCCTTGTTCATTTAACAGAGTTACAATGGTTTTAAAAAGCCCTAAGATAGAATATTCAAGCTTTTTTGTGAGTGTTAGACAGGTTATCAACTTGCTAATCCCAATTTGCACCTCTAAAGCAGGATAGTACTGCACAGGGTCATATGATTGCTTGGTTATCAAGTCACTAGCCCATTTGTAAGTGGCCCTAATCCATCTGTGTGCACCTGTGTAAAGCAGTTGACAGCACCTTGCACGTAGGCACATTGGCATGCTGGGAGGGGTGGGGAGGTGTAGCTATCCATTAGTGCAACACTAGTTACTGGTTCCCCAAACCAGGTGTTACGGACTGTGTATTCCTACACTCCCAACACCTGTCCATGTCAGGCTACCACTAGCCCTAGTCCCTCCACTGGTACATGGCATAACTGTTCCAGTGTCCAGTGCACCACCAAAATTGCATGCTTGTGTAATAAAACATCTGTCCCATGTGTCCAGCAGACAGCAGACGCCCCACCACTGATCAACTGAGCCCCAATTAGACACTTGATAAGATCAGTTATTCCTCAATACTATTTGCCTGATATCCAGACCAGGGTTCCCCACATGTCCCAATTAGTAGTCTGGCAAGAGCTGTAATTCTTCCATACCAGATCCTTGGTGTTGAGTGATTCCCCTGCCCCATAAGTATGATATCTACCGCCGACCAGCCTACCTAGTACCACTACAACTGCCCCCACTTGCCCCCAACCTATGGTGTGCGGTGACCAGCACAGACCCTCCACTCACATCCAGAGCAGCCATCAACTGAATGACAGTTCATAATCAGATGTCTACTGTAGTAAAAGCTGTTCTATAGTAGGTGTGCAATCATAAACATAGAAACACTGAACTTGTCATCAGAAAAGGACCACTTGGCCTACGTAGTCTGCCTAGATGTTTCCTGCCTCATCTTCCTCCTCACATGCTGTCTGATCTCCATTGATCCTCCCATCTCTTCTCTATTATACCACTATGTCTACGCCACACATGAATGAAGCTCCCTACTGTTTTAGCCTCCTCCACGTCAGTTGATAATCTGTTCCAGGGATCTACCAATATTTTCTCATATCTCTCTCTTGTCCCCCCAGCTTCATTGCACTCCCCCGGTCCTGGTGCTCTTTCACATTTGAAAGTGACTCCCCAGACCCTGTTCACTCCTGTAAGATACCTGTAGGCCTGTATCATGTCACTTTTCTCTTCTCTCTCTTTTAGGGTGTACATGCTGAGATCCCTCTGTCTCTCCTCTTAGGGTTTCTCATGTAAATCCTGCACCATTTTAGTTGCCCTCCTGTGGACTTCCTCCACCCTGTCTATGTTTTTTATGAGGTTTGTTCTCCAAAATTACATCTCACTCCAGGTGGGGTCTGGCAACACCACCTCCATCCTCCTGATGGAGACTACCCTCCCTGCACACCCAGCATCCCACTAGCTCCTACTCACTGCTTTGCAACAGTGCCACCTTGAGGTCCCTCAGACATAAAAACCCAAGATCCCTTTCCTGTTTATTGACTATCAATAACCCTCCCCCCATCCTATACTCAGCTTTTGGTTCCTAAGCCCTAGGCGCATGATTTTGCACTTGTTGGCATTGAATCCAACTGCCATGCTTTTTACCACTCCTCAAAATTTACAAGATCCTTGATCATTCTCTTCGCCACTCTTCAGTGTCTATCCTATTGCAAATGCTGATATCATCTGCAAAAAGGCATACCTTCCCTTCAGTTCTTCTGCAGTGTCCCTACTTTCAGAAGGATTGGTCCCAGTACTGAGCCCTGTGATACCCCACTGATCACGCTCCCATCATTAGAGTGAGTGCCGTTAACCACCACCCTCTGTTTCTTATCCATTTTCTAGCTACTGTTCTAATTGGAAGGCTACAGTCTGTAGTTTTAAGGAGCGGTGCAATCGGACACATTCCCATTCAGCCCATTTAAGGACTGCTTTCCTCACTCCACACAAAAGCATTTTTTCCTTGCCCAGCCATCCACCCCTCCTTCTCAAGCAGCAGGCCTTTCTTTCCCATGGGCTTCTACTTAAGGTACCATTAGCCAAGGGAATCACTCCTGCGGCACCTCAAGGGGTGGAACCCTCCTCTAGGGTTCCTACCCTTCATACCCATATAGGGTGGTATATCCCATGGATAGAGAGGCGAACAGCCAAAGATTATCTATGTTAAACAAGCACAAAACCAGTTGCACAGGCACACTTAACCCAATTAACCATTTTGGATCCCACCCCTAGGCCATTCAATTTCTTTATCAGCCTCCTGTGTGGCACAGTGCTGAAGGACTAGCTAAACTCTGGCTCAATCATGTCCACTGCTCTCCCCTTATCTATTTCCCTGGTCAACCAGTCAAAGAAATCTACCAGATTCATTTGGCATGACCTTTCCGATGTGAATCTGTGCAGCCTGTGGTCTTGCAGCTCACTGGATTCAAGATACTCTTAACAGTCTCTTTTTTAGTATGGATTACATTAATTTCCCCATGACTCAGGTAAGACAGACCATGCTATATTTGCTAGCCTGCTCCCTGCTGATGCTCTTACAAAATGGAACTATGTCTGCTCTCCCTCTAATCCTCAGGGTCCACCTGTTTCGCGTGTTGCTGAATAAGGCCAAGGAGTAGAACAGCAAGCACCTCTCACCTAGTTCCCTTAATACCTTGGGTGTATCCATTCAGTCCTATGGCCTTGTCCACCCTAAAATTTGAAGTCCTTCAATAATACTCTTTCCTTTGAAAATGGACTTGTGTCCACTTCCCCTACAGTGTCTCATGCTGCTGCTTTTGGTAACTGTCCTCGTTTCTCCATCAGAAAACAGTGAGGTACCTGTTCAGGATGTATAATTTTTACAATCCCCTGTGCAGTCTCCTTTGTCATCCTTCTATCCTCAGAATCCTCTCCCTTGCCTTTTTCTCCTTGTTTATGTACCTGAAGAAAGTCTGGTCTCTTTGATACCCTTTGGTTATGCTTTCTTCTATCTGAGCCATTGATCCTCTCATTACCTTACCTGGTTCTTCTGTTTTACCTGATACACCTCTTATTCTCATTCTTCTGTGTTTCATCACACCCTGAATGCCACCCTTTACAGCTTCTATTAGCTATTCAGATGTCTTCCCATGTCAGTGAAGTGTGCCTTTCTTGAAATCCAAAACGCTTTGCTCTTGTGGTGACTGGATCTATCCCGGGTTCCATGTTAAACCATACTATCTGGTGATTGCTGATCCAGTTATCCCTCCACAGATATTTCGAATTTTATCTCCATTGGTCAGTATCAGGTCAAGAATGGCCTTTATCTGACTCAAGCACAAGCTGCCTTAGACCCACCCCCCTGTAGCGAATCCAGGATGCTTTTGCCTCTGGCTGGAAGCAGCTGCCTGCAGACCAATCCACACCAGGCATACTAAATCCTCCAGCAGCAGGACTTCACCTTTGTTGCCATATTGTGTATTCCATCTGCAAGCTCTCTGTCCACTTCTTCCCCTGTGCCAAAGGCCTGAAGATCCCCCTGTTCATATTGGGCTGAGCTCACAGGTTCATGGATGACCCACAGTGCCTCAGCCTCCCCTGTTCTACCCTGTACCCTCTGTCTTCTTTATAGCTCTTCTGTCATAGAGGGCCACGCCCTCCTTTTTATCTGCCATCCCTCCTGAACAGAGCATAATCTGGTATATAATGTCCCATGATTAACAGTGTACCAAGTGTCTCTGATATTGCTTTGTGTCCAGGTCTACTCTTCACTATCAATGCTTCCAGGTCTGATTTTATTTCCAGGCTGTGGGCAATTGTTTGCCTTCCATGTTTTGCATCCTATCACCCTCCTTCTCTTTGCTGCTGCTCTCCTGCTTCCTTCTCTCCCCATCTCTGTGTTTATCCTCCCCAGTTGTCTATCTTATTGACCTAGAATTCACTGCTTCCCACTCTGCTTCTGCTCCCAGTGTCCCAAACTTCAACTAATTTTCTGCATGTGCCCAGGGGTGATACTAAGTCACCTGACCTTCCTGACTCCCCCCGCCATTTTAAATGCTTGTCATGAAGCTATCTACACTTACTCGGGTCACCTTCCTGATAGATACAGGCCATTATCTTTATACAGGCTTGTGTTCATCCAGGTGCCGTCCCCATGAAGCCATAATCCTCCACTCCATGCCATTCCTTCAACCAGGAGTTGAACTACTGGATGGAGTGCCATCTTTCCTCTGCCATGGACAGGTGGCACTTCCCAGAAGGAGATGGAGAGTTTTTTTACCAGGAGAAACTCTAAGTTGAAGCTTTTGTTTACAGGTGTGAACTGAGGATACAGTTAAGACTTGTTCAGGGTCACACAGTATGCAAATGGTGGCTGGGATTCAAACCCCTGTGTCCTTAGGTTTGCAGCTCAGAGTCTTAAATCACTGCGCTTACACTGCCTCATTGAAGTGTTCTACTTGTCTCAGACTCCCCCAACTTCCCTAAAATCCTTTGGAGTCTAACTACTTCCACTTTGTCTCCTGCCAAGTCATTCATCCCAGGTGGATGATAACATCCAGTTCCTTCCTCTTGCCTATTACCCTGTGATCCTATTGATCCACCTTCTCATCTTACCATGCAGTGCCTTCTGAAATGCACTTACCTCCTGTCCTTCCTGCTGTGTTCCTTAATTTCACTCCTTGGGCAACTGAGTCCCCACCAGAGAGAAGCTTTCTCCTCCTGTGGATTTTTTTCCCCTTTCCGGTGCTGCATCACTGAGCATCTGCCCTCCACCTTGGTCTCAGCTTTGGGTGCTATTGTGGGTCTAGCCTTCTCAAAACAGTGAGGGAATTGCTTTACCAGATTGGTTGGGGATGTCCTTCAGACACTCTTCATGGCAACTTCCCTACAGTACCATAATGGTTCTTTTATGTTGTCTTTGCACATGTGCAGACAACTTATAGAGGTGGCAGGTTTTGAGGTGGTGTGTTGTGTCCAAAGGCACCACTGCTTTTTCAGGCTGGGCTCTATGGCACAAATGAAACAGCATGTTGTCTTATGATAGCACTGCAAAAGCGTGCTACTACTTGAAATACTTGTCACGCAATGAGGTGTCCCCATCATTGCAGGGCATGCCTGCCTGGTGTAATATTTCAATGGACATGGTTGAGGCTGTTGCCATCTGTCTGTCATAATCTCCAGCAAGCTGACTTCAGGTGCCCATTCTCCCTGTTGCATAGCCGCCAAGACTGTGTTGCACACTGAGAGTACACACCAGCTGCGCTTCTGTGTTCAAAAGCTGACATCGGCCAGGATTTGCCCTGCTTGGCCACGGTGTGTGGCTAACATCACACCACACACTCATGGGACACTGGGAACCCACCCCAGTGCCCAACATTTCCTATTTCGTAAAAGAAAGAAACTGGTCCTTGTGTTCTTTCTTTTATTTTTATTATAACCTTGAAAGAAATGGTCTTGCCATTGGGTCCCTCCCCAACCTTCACCCACCTTCTGCACACCCCACACCGTAACCCCCACCCATACTTACCTCCAGAGTCCAGCGCCAGATCTTCAGGGAGCAGGAACACGTCTGTACACTTCCAAACCGATTACTAACCAAAGAAATGCTGGTTAGCTGTATAATGGTATCAATGGTATGGGGGTCAACTTATGGTTATCTCATCCACTTCAGACTTTGCCCAAATTCTAATATGAGGTTTGGGACCCACCTCATGAACTCAGTCATATATTTATTATTCAATCCTGAAATGTGATTTCATGGTTATTGTGTAGAATCACCTTTGAACTACTTAATGAAATGACAGGTCACTGTTCATAAGATGGATTCTGTGTTATGTTAAATTTGAGAACAAAGTCCACAAATGACTGTGTTATGAGTATTATTGTGCAGTTTGTGTGCATACTTGTAACTTTGAGAACTTTAATATTTTCACCCAGATTTTTCCAATATTGCCATTTTCACACAACCCTATGAATAGAGCTGTGTTTTTCACATCCTACCCAAAATGTGTTTCCCATTCATGAATGCCACAGTTGCAGGAATCAATGTTCAGAGATATTAACAAAATCACAGCCCACTGTTCATGAGCAGAGGTCCCAAATGCCTATGAGGTGGGGGTCAAAGCCTATGTTATTCTGAGTGCAATACCATCAACACTGGGGCGGGTTTTAACCATAATATCTCCCATAGCCTGACCAGTCAAGGGATGACATTGATTGTTGTTGTGGTGGTCACACTATTCCACCATTCCCACCCTGCAGCCAGTGACAGGCATCAAGGTGTGCCTTGTTTTGGCCCAAACCACCCCATTCTCCTATACTGCACCCATCTTACGTATTTTGTTATGAATCGGGTGAGATAAGGTCTGATGGCCTAAAGGCACAACGACACTTCTGGAGTCTGCAGGGTAGGAGGGTGCAGCAATACGTTATGGTCTATGATCCAAAGGCACCTCAATGCCTGTCGTCTCTGCAGGGTGGTATGGTTTGCGTCATCTATACTTCACTGCTATCTTTATGCATCTCTAACTCCTGCACTGCTCACTCCTGTAATTGGCAGTACAACATTCAGTTGACATGCTTATTTTCCTGCTTTTGCTCATTCTTCATGGATGCTTATTGCCTCCTTATGCCTTACTTAATTCTCCTCTGTTCCTCTACCCTCTGACAATCCTCCCTACTAGGCGTTTTGAAGAAGTCTTGATTTCTTAAATCCAACCTACTAAAGTCCAGGACCATCGCTTTTTGTGGCTTGCCTCTGCACCCATCGTATTGAACCACACTGTACAGTCATCACTGGTTACTATTGATGTCCATGGCATGACTTGGCACTATCACAGCCTCCAGTAATCAGGGATTCAGAGGAACAATGGAGAAAGTATGTCCCAAATGGACAGCACCTTTACCCTCTGAGTAATTTTCAACTCAGCAGCTAAGTCCATAGGACAGAAAGGTGTTAATGGACATGTCGCCCATATGGGTTAACTAAGATTGTAATGCCTTTATGACGGCATGGAGGAATTATACAGAGCAGCCCCACCTCCTCATCACATCAGAGTTCTTGATATAATAAAATGATCCTGGTATCTAGAATTTCACCCAATCACCATTCAGATGCCTGATTATATTAAGAGGATCCCTGGCAGATAGATCACCCTGATTGCGTGTGAGCCCCTCAATTCCATCCATTAAGGTCCTTTCAACTTTCCCATGGTGGCTCATAAATTACCCCAGCTGCCAGTCCTCCCACTGTAATAGTGACAGGTCCAGCTACTCTGTTGTTACTGTTGCTACTTTCTGAGGCACATGTGAGCACACACCTACTATAGAAACAGATGTTCTACAGTAGCAGCACTCACTCCTTCACTCAGACAGGATCAGCCAAGTTTGATTACTTTGTTGCACCGATCACAGAGACAGGAAGGGCTGCAATCTGGGTAATGGGCTAATAAGGGTGGAGGGACCTGATGGATGGTTTGGGAGGGGTTTGATTGCAACTGGTGGACTACTAGAGTCAGGATCGTGGATAACAGAAACGAAACATAGACTTTGCAGAAAAATGGAACATCCTGTCTGCCCTTAGTTCCCATTAAACCTCAGAACCTACTGTCCACGTGTACTAGCCTTCATTATCCACTCTTGTTCTTCCCTACTACTATCAGCCTGAGTAACTATTATACCCATAACTTTTCACAGCCATGCTTGAAATCATTATGCTTTTTGTGTCTCATCTCATCCCATCTCATCACATCCCATCTCAGTTGGCAGACTATTCACATTTCACCACCATTTCTGAAAATAAACTTTCCAATATCCTCTTGAACCTCCCTCCCACCAGTTTTTTACTTGTGCCCCATGCCTTGAACTGTTACTCATGCTAGTATTTTCCATTCACTTTTTTCTCACAGGAACTTGAAGTCTCTATCATATATCTCTGTCTGGTCTCCAGTAGTTACGTTCAGCCTTGAAATCCTCATACGGTCTGTCCTGTTAGTTCTGAATCATCCTGATCATCTTTGTCCTTATCTTTCTGAGGTGATGTCTTCAGGTGTCTGAACTCGAACAGTATACCAGGTGCAGCCTCACCAATGATCAAAAAGAGGCAGTAAACATCTTTCTTCTACTAACAGACCTCTTCTGGCACATCCTAGTATCCTATTTGCTCATTTTTGCCTCACTGTACTAGCTTGATTTGTTTAAAGGAGTCACTAATGATGAATAGTAGGTCCCTTTCTCAGCTGTAGTGGCTGCCTCTCCCTTCACTACCGGGTACTCTGTCCCAGTTCTGTCCCTATGAATCACCTTGCACTTTTTAGCATTGAATTTCAACTGCCAAACCTTAGGCCACCCTTTAATTTTACATGTCACTTTGCAGTTTCCTTCCGCTGACTCAGACCCTGTTCATTCCTGTGAATACCTGTAGGCCTGTATCATGTCTCTTTTCTCTTCTCTTTAGGGTGTAAGCTTGAATCCTCTGCCTCCTCTTAGGGTTTTCATGTAAATCCGCCATTTTGTTGCCCTCTGTGGACTTCCTCACCCTGTCTATGTTTTTTATGAGGTTTGTCTCGAGTACATCTGCTCCAGGTGGGTTCGTCCTTTCACCTCCATCCTCCTGTGGAGATACCTCCTGCACACCCCAGCATCCCACTAGCCCTACTCACTGCTTTGCAGCAGGTACCTTGAGGTCCTCAGACATAAAAGCCCCAAGATCCTTTCCTGTTTATTGACTATCGATAACCTCCCATCCTATACTCAGCTTTTTGGTTTCTAAGCCCTAGGCGATGATTTTTGCATTGGCATTGAATCCAACTGCCATGTTTTTTACCCTCCAAATTTACAAGATCCTTGACTTCTCTTCGCTACTTTCAGTGTTATCTATTGCAAATGCTGATATCATCTGCAAAGGTACCTTCCTTCAGTTCTTCTGCAGTGTCCACCAGAGGATTGGTCCTGTACTGGAGCCTGTGTACCCCACTGATCACGCTCCCATCATTAGAGTGAGTGCGTTAACCACCCCCTCTGTTTCTATCCATTTCTAGCTACTGTTCTAGTGGAAGGCACAGTGTAGTTTTGGGGAGGCGGTGCAATGGACACATTCCATTCAGCCCATTTAAGACTGCTTCTTCCTCCAAAGCATTTTTGCTTGTCCAGCCCTCCTTCTCCTCGCAGCATGCCTTTTCCATGGGTTCTACTTAAGGTTCCTTAGCCAAGGGAATCACTCTCATATTTTTCAAGGGGTGGAGACCCTCCTCTAGGTTCCTACCTTCATACCCATATAGGGTGGTATATCCCATGGATGAGGCTAACAGCCAAGTTATCTATGTTAAATACACAAAACCAGTTGCACAGGCACCTTAACGAATTAACCATTTGGATCCACCCTAGGCTATTCAATTTCTTTATTAGCCCTGTGTGGCACAGTGCTGAAGGACTAGCTAAACTCTGGCTCAATCATGTCCCTGCCTCCCTTATCTATTTCCCTGGTCAACTAGTCAAAGAAATCTACTAGATCATTTGGCGTGACCTTTCCGATGTGAATTTTGCAGCCTGTGGTCTTGCAGCCACTTGATTTGGGATATTTTAATAGTCTCTTTTTAGTATGGATTACATTAATTTCCATGACTAGGTGTAAAGACAGACCATGCCATTTGCTAGCCTGCTCCCTGCCGATGCTCTTACAAAATGGAACTTGTCTCTCCTCTAATCCTCAGGTCCACTCCTGTTTCCGTGTTGTTGAATCAGGCCATGAGTAGAATTAGCAAGCACCTCCCTACCTAGTCTTTAATACCTTTGGGTGTATCCATTCAGTCCTTGGTTGTCCACCCTAAAATTTAAGTCCCTTCATTAATACTCTTTCCTTGAAATGGACTTGTCCACTTCCTACAGTGTTCATGCTGCTTGGTGAACTGTCTGTCTCTTCCACTGTGAAACAGTGGAGGTACCTGTTCAGGATGTATACTTACTAATCCCTGTGGATCTCCTTTTGTCATCCTTCTTCCTCAGAATCCTCCCTTGTTTTTTCTCCTTGTTTATGTACCGTGAAAGTCTGGTCTTCTTTGATACCTTTGGTTATGCTTTCTTCTATCTGAGCCATTGATCCCTTCATTACCTTACCTGCCTCTGTTTTACCTGATACACTCTCTGTTCTCATTCTCTGTGTTTGTTCATCCCTCCTGAATGCCACCCTTTTACAAGCTTCTGAAGGCTATTCAGATGTATCTCCATGTCAGTGAAGTGTGCCTGAAATTAAAAGCGTTTGCCCTGGTGTGACTGGATGGGTCCCGGTTCCATGCTAAACTACACTATCTGGTGATTGCTGATCCCAGTTGTCCCTCCACAGATATCTGATTTTATTCCATTGGTCAGTATCAGGTCAAAATGGCCTTTATCTGGATCACACAAGCGCCTAGACCTACTTCAGCAGTCCAGGATGCTTCTGCCTCTGGCTGAAGTAGCTGCCTGGGCAGACCATCCACCAGGCATACTAAAATCCTCCAGCAGCAGATTTCACCTTTGTTGCCATATTGTATTCCATCCACTGGCTCCTCCACTTCTTCCCCGTGCCAAGGCCTGAGATGGCCCCTGTTCATATTGTGAGCCTTGCCAGGTTCAGGGATGACCCACAGTGCCTCAGCCTCCCCTGTTACCTGTGCCTCTGTCTTTATAGCCTCTCTGTCATAGAGGGCCACGCCCCTCCTTTTTATCTGCGTCTTTCCTGAACAGAGTATAATCTGGTACATTAATGTCCCATGATTAACAGTGTACTATGTCTCAGATATTGTTACTGTGTCCAGGTTCCTCTATATCAATGCCTCGGGTCTGGGATTTTATTTCCCGGCTGGGCATACATGCCTTCATGTTTTGCATCCTATCACCCTCCTTCTCTTTGCTGCTGCCTCCTGCTTCCTTCTCCCATCTCTGCTTATCCTCCCCAGTTGTCTATCTTATGTGACCTAGAATTCACTGCTTCCACCTTCTGCTCCCGGTGTCCCAAGCTTCAACTACTTTTCTGCATGTGCCCAGGGGGTGATACTAAGTCACCTGACCCTGACTTCTGCCATTTTAAATGCCGGCATTCACACTTCTTACTCGGTCACCCCTGATAGATACAGGCTATTATCTTTATACAGGCTGTGTTCATCCGGTGGGCCCGTTTTATGTAGCTACATCTCCACTCCATGCCATTCCTTCAACCAGGAGTTAAATGGGCTGGATGTGGAGGTTAGCCTTTCCCCTGCTATGGACAGGGCAATTTCCAGAAGGAGAGGTAGAGTTTTTTTTTTACCAGGAGAACCTCTGTTGAAGCTTGTTTACAGGTGTAACGGAGGACAAGGTTAAGTGACTTGTTCAGGGTCACAAGTATGCAAATGGTGGCTGGGATTCAAACTCAGGTTCCAGGTTTGCAGCTCAGGTCTTAAATCACTGCGCTACACTGCCTCATTGAGTGTTCTGCTTGTTAGACTCCCCAACTTCCTAAAATCCTTTTGGGTCTAACTACTTCCACTTTGTCTCCTGCGAAGTCATTCATCCCAGGTGGATGATAACATCCAGTTCCTTCCTCCTTGCCATTACCGCTTGTGATCCTATTGATCCACCTTCTCATCTTACCATGCAGTGCCTTCCTGAAATGCCCTTACCTCCTGTCCTTCCTGCTGTGTTCCCTTGACTTCACTCCTTGAGCAGCTGGAGTCCCCACCAAGAAGACTTTCTCCTCCTCTGGGTTTCTTTTCCCCCTTTCTGGTGCTGCATCACTGAGCATCTGCCCCTCCACCTTGGTCTCAGCTTTGGGTGCCATTGTGAGGCTAGCCCTCTCCTCTAAAACAGTGAGGGAATTGCTTTACCAGACTGGTTGGGGGATGTCCTTCAGACACCTTCATGGCAACTTCCCTACAGTACCATAATGGTCCTTTTTATGTTGTCTTGTGCACACAGTGCAGACAACTTATAGAGGTGGCAGGTTTTGGAGGTGTGGTTGTGTTGTGGCCAAAGGCACCACTGCTTTTTCAGGCTGGGCTCTATGGCACAAATGAAACAGCATGCTGTCTATGATAGCACTGCAAAAGCGTGCCACTAACTTGAAACAATTTTGCCGCTGCAATGAGGGTGTCCCCATCATTGCAGGGCATGCCTTGCCTGGTGTAATATTTCAATGGACATGGTTGAGGCTGTTGCCATCTGTCTGTCATAATCTCCAGCAAGCTGACTTCAGGTGCCCATTCCCCCTGTTGGCATAGTTAATCCGCCAAGACTGTGTTGCACACTGAGAGCACACACCAGCGTGCCTCTGTGTTCAAAAGCTGATTGCGTCAGCATTTGCCCCTGCCTACCACGGTGTGGCTAACATCACACCACACACTCATGGGACACACTGGGAACCCACCCCAGTTGCCCAACATTTTCCTTACACCTGTAAAAAAGAAAGAAACTGGTCCTCTGTGTTTCTTTCATTTTTAATATAACCTGAAACAAAGAAAATGGTCCTTTGCCATTGGGTCCCCTCCCCAACCTTCACCCACCTTCTGCACACCCACACCCCAACCCCCATACTTACCTCCAGAGTCCAGCGCTGTGATCTTCAGTGGAGCAGGAACACGTCTGCACACTTCAAAACCGACCACGAACTAAAGAAATGCTGGTTAGCTGTATAATGGCATCAATGGTATGGGGGGGGTCAACTTAAGTGGCTATCTCATCCACTCTTGTGACTTTTGGCTCCAAATTTTCAACATGAGGTTCTTGGGACCCCACCTCATGAACTCAGTCACTATTATTTCATTATTCAATCCTGAAATGTGATTTCACGGTCATTGTGTAGAATCACCTTTTGGAACCAATTAATGAAATGACAGTGTCACTGTTCATAAGATGGATTCCCAAAATGTCTATGTTGAAAATTTGGAGAACAAAGTCCACAAAATGACTGTGTTATGAGCATGCATTGTGCAGTTTGCATGCACACTTGTAACTTTGAGAACTTTTAATATTTTCACTCCAGATTTTTCCAATATTGCCATTTCTTCACACAACCCTATGAACAGTAGAGCTGTCATTTTTCACATCCTACCCAAAATGTGTTTCCTCACATCTGGCGCAGAATGCCACAGTTGCTATGGGAAATCAATGTTCAGGACATATTAACAAAATCACAGCGCCACTGTTCATGAGCAGAGGTCCCAAATGCCTTTATGAGGTGGGGTCATAAAAAGCCCATGTTGAAAATTTGGAGTGCAAATACCAACAAACACCTGGGGCAGTAAGGTTTCTAACCATAATATCCCGCCCTGTATAGCCTGACCAGTATCAAGGGGATGACATTGGATTGTTGGCTGTAGTGGTCACACCATTCCACCCCACTCCCACCCTGCAGCCAGTGACAGGCATCAAGGTGTGCCTTGGATTTTCGGCCCCAAAGTTCACCCCATTCTCCTATACTGCACCCATCTTAATGTATTTTGTTATGGAATCGGGTGAGCATAAGGCCTGATGGCCTAAAGGCACAACGTGACACTTGCTGGAGTCTGCAGGGTAGGATGAGGTAAAATAGCATGAGCGTTATGGTCGATGATCCAAAGGCACACCTCAATGCCTGTCAGTCTCTGCAGGGTGGTATGGGGTTGGCGTCACTTCCATACTTCACTGCCATTCCTATTATGCATCTCTCTAACTCCTGCACTACCAATTCCAACACCAGCAGTACAACATTCAGTATTGACAAATGCTTATTTTCTCCTGCTTTTGCTCATTTCCTTCATGCAGATGCTTATTGCCTTCCTTATGCCTTTACTTAATTTCTCCTCTGTTCCTCTACCCCTCTCTGACAATCCTCCCCTACTAGGCTGCTTCTGAAGAAGTCTCTGATTTCTTTAAAATCCAACCTACTAAAGTCCAGGACCATCGTCCTTTTGTGGCTTGCCTCTGCACCCATCGTAATATTGAACCACACTGTACAGTCATCACTGGTTACCATTGGATAGTCCACTATGGCATGACTTGGCACTATCACAGCCTCCAGTAAGTCAGGGATTCAGAGGAACAAATGGAGAAAGCATGTCCCAAATAGGACAGCACCTTTACCCCATGAGTAATTTTCAACTCTCAGCATGCTAAGTCCATAGGACAGGAAAGGTGCTAATGGGACATTTGCCGGCCCATATGGGTTAACTAAGATTTCCATGCAATGCCTCTTTGCATGACGGCATGGAGGAATTATACAGAAGAGTGCCAGCCCCCACCTCCTCATCACAATTCAGATGCCCCTGATATAATAAAATGATCCCTGGCATCTAGAATTCCCCCACCCCAATCACCATTCAGATGTGCCTGATTATTATATTAAGAGGATCCCTGGCAGATAGATCACCCTGATTGCAAGTGTGAGCCCCCTTTCAATTCCATCCATTAAGGTCCTTCCAATCCTCTCCCCATGGTGGCTCATAAATTACCCCAGCTGCCAGTCCCTCCCACTGCAACAGTGACAGGTCCAGCCACTCTGCTCGTCACCTCGGCTGGCCACTTTCTGAGTGACACAAAGTGAGCACACACCTACTATAGAAACAGATGTTCTACAGTAGGCACTCACTCACTCCCTTTCACTCAGACAGTGATCAGCCAAGTTAATGAGCTAAGATGCTGTACCGATCACAGACACAGGGAAGTGGCTGCAATCTTGGGTAAGGGGGGCCAATGGGGAAGGGGTGGAGGGACCTGACTGGATGGCTTTGGGAGGGGGCTCAGATTTGCAACTGGCAGGTGGGACTACTAGATGTCAGGGATCATGGATAAATAGAAACGCAGAAACATAGACTATGGCAGAAAAAAAATGGAACATCCTGTCTGCCCCTAGTTCCCCTATTAAACCTCAGAACCTACTGTCCATACGGGGTACTAGCCTTCATTATCCACTCCCTTGTTCCCTTCCCTACTACTATCAGCCTGAGTAACTATTATACCCATAACTTTTTCACAGCCATGCTTGAAATCATTTATGCTTTTGGTGTCTCATCTCATCCCATCTCATCACATCCCATCTCAGTTGGCAGACTATTCTACATTTCCACCACCATTTCTGGAAAATAAAACTTTCCAATATCCCTCTTGAACCTCCCTCCCACCAGTTTCTACTTGTGCTCCCATGCCCTTGAACTGTTACTCATGCTAAGTATTTCTTCTCCATTCACCTTTTTTATTCCTTACAGGAACTTGAAGGTCTCTATCACATAATTTCTCTCTTGTCTGGTCTCCAGTAAAGACATGTTCAGTGCCTTGAGCAGATCCTCATACGGTCTGTCCTGTTAGTTCTGAATCATCCTGATCACCCTTTGTCCTTATCTTTTCTGAGGTGAGGTCTTCAGAAGTTCAGAACTCTGAACAGTATACCAGGTGCAGCCTCACCAATGATCAAAAAAGAGGCAGTAAACATCTTTTCTTCTACTAAGAGACCCTCTTCTGGCACATCCTAGTATCCTATTTGCCTTACTAGATGCCTCACTGTACTAGCTTGATTGTTTAAAGGAGTCACTAATGATGAATAGTAGGTCCCTTTCCTCAGCTGTAGTGGTCAGCTCTACCCCTACTACCGGGTACTCTGTCCTGGGGTTCTTGTCCCCTAAGTGAATCACCTTGCACTTTTTAGCATTGAATTTCAACTGCCAAACCTTAGGCCACCTCTTTAATCTTTACATGTCACTTTGTAGTTTCCTACTTCCCCCGTCACTACTCTTCCATGAGCTTGGTGTCATCTTCAAAGAGAAACAAACCCAGATTCATTCTCAAACATTGCTAATGAGCATACAAGAGTGAGGATGGATCCCTGTGGCATTCCACTATTGACTTCCCTCTCTTCTGATTTGACACCATATGCACAACCTTCTGCTGCCTTTCATTCAACTAAAGCTCCCTCACCCCCACCAAAATGCTGCTTATATTTTCCTTCAAATCCCTGGACCTCACCCCCTTGCACCGTGACCTAAGCCACTCTGATTGGTCCCCTATCTAATTGGTCTGCTCCACTGACCCCATGCTAACATATTTCAAAACAAAATTCCTCAAAATATGGGACTACCATGTCCCCCCTCCCAGAGCAGGACATGAGAAAACGTACCCCACCTCTACAAGATCATGGCTGAGCTCATAGCTTACTTGCAAGTGCATGATTTGGCCCGGTCAGAAAATAAAATGTAACCCATCCCCTATGGCTTCCAGAGGTATGATCATCTCCTCAGCACCTGTACCACAGCAATAAGCTTGCCAAAGGTGAGTATTTTACATCTAACTTCAGTACCAACATTGGTTACCTGTCTAAATTTTGGAAGGCTGTCACAATCTTTTCTCCCCTCCCGTTCCTTTGCCTGCCCTCAAAGTCAGTGACACCCCTATCTCTAACCTTTCCTTCATCACCATAGAGATGTCATTCCTTTTCATCACCTGCACCTCCTCTCTCCTCTCTTCCCTCTTCCCTTCCTCACCTCCCTCTCACCCCTGCCAGCCTGCATGATTTTCATCTCCTTCCTTCCCCCTATTGTTTTTTTTCTGTCCAGTAACTCCAACCTTTATCACTGACACATTTCCCTCCCTTAATCCTTCCAAGGGTAAGAGCCCAGATGGCCTGGATAGCAAGCTCCTCTATCTCTCTGCTTCTGCAATCTCTTCCCCATTGGCTGACCTCCCTAACTTCTAACATACTAACATACTAAAATGCCAGCAGAATAGGCCTAACGGTCTTTCGTGTCTGCTCGTTTGGTCAGTCCCCAACCTGGGTGCTGACCTTGCTGTCCCCCTCGCCTTATCTGGCTTCTCCCTTCCCAGTTCTGGATATTCTTGCTGCATTGGATTTTGCTTCCAGAACCCTTCCCCTGTACCTGTCCCATCCCCTCTTGAACCCCTCCACTGTCTCTGCCTCCACCAGCCCCCTAAGCAGTGCATTCCATGGCTCCACCACCCTCTCAGTGAAGTAGCATCTCCTCCTTTCTCCCCTGAATCTTCCCCCCTCCAGCTTCCACCCATGCCCTCTAGTGGCCCCTTCCTCCTTCCTTCAAAGCACCCCTACTGTTCCTCCCCTATTTACCCTCTTCATGTACCTAAAGACCTCTATCATGTCCCCCCGGTCCCTTCTCTCTTCCAATGTGTACATATTTAGCTCTTGAGCCTCTCCTCATAGGTCCTGTCCCCCAAGCCCCAAATCATTTTGGTTGCCCTCCTCTGGACCCTCTCCAGGAGGTTAATGTCCCGCTTTAAGTGTGGCCTCCAAAACTGCACGCGTACTCAAGGTGCGGCCTCACCAAGCAGTTATACAGAGGGGTATCACTTCCTCCTTCTGGAGGATCCCCTAGCGATGCATCCCAGCATCCTGTTGGCCTTGGCTGCTGCCCTCCTACAAGTCTCAGAGTTGTTCGTCTTGACATCCACCGCCACCCCCAGGTCCCTCTCAGCCATCGAGACTTGTAGCATTTCCCCCCCCAAGGTGTACACTTGGCCTGGGTTTCTGGCCCCCAGGTGGAGTACCTTGCATTTCCCTGCATTGAACCTCAGCTTCCACTTTCTAGACCATCTTTCCAGAGCCTCCAGGTGCCCCTGTAGTGCCACCCTCCCCTCCTCCCCATCCACCACCACCCCCAGTTTCGAGTCATCTGCAAAGAGACTCATCTCACTCCTGATTCCTGTCCTTATGTCAGATACATAGGCGTTGAACAGAAGGGGCCCAAGGACTGATCCCTGTGGGATCCCACTAATGACCCTCCTTGGGGATGAGACTATCTCACCAACCACGACCCTCTGGGTCCCGGTCCTGGAGCCAGTGCCTATCCATCTGATCATCTGGTTCCCCACCCCATTTCTCCCAGCTTATCCAACAGGCCCACGTGAGGAACAGAGTCAAATGCCTTGCTGAAGTCTAGAAAGAGGACATCCACTGGTCTCACCCAGGTCCAAGGCACTTGTCACCCAGTCATAGACCTCCACCAGGTTTGTCGACATGATTTCCTGGATGAATCCATGCTGTCTATTGTCCAGGCACCCTGACTTATCCAGGTCCCCCCCTAGCCTCTCCTTGACAATGCCCTCCATCACCTTGCCCACCACCGAGGTCAGGCTGACAGGCCTGTAGTTCCCTGCCACCTCCCTTGATCCCCCCTTGTGGATAGGCACTATATGCACCACCTTCCAGTCTTGGGGCACCCACCCTGTCCTCAGAGAGATGGTGAAAAGCTCTCTTTCTGGTGTTTCTCCATCCCTGCTGACTGGAAGACTGCCACTGTTATTCCTCCTCCAAAAGGTGGTGACCCATCTGGTACTAACAGCTACAGACTCATTTCTCTCCTTCTTCCAAAATACAGGAACAAATTATCTTGTCAGAATTCGCTCTCTTTCTGGACTCTTCTACCTTTTTCACCCAATACAAGTCTGTCTGACTTCCGTAAAAATCACTCCACCACCATCTCCCTGCTCAGGCTCACCAAATTCATCCATAATGGTATGGATCACAAACTCTGCTATGTTCGTTGATCTAGCCAAAGCATTCAACCCTGTCTACCACCCCAATTATTAGTCAAACTCCAGGCTGCAGGCCTCTCTGACTTAGCCATCAACTGTTCCACTCCTACCACAAGGGTAGGTCCCAAGCAGTCAAAATTGGTGACCCCCTCTCTCCTGCCTGCCTGCATCCATTTGGGTCCCACAAGGATCTGTGTTAGGCCCACTACTTTTCTCCATTTTCCTTAATGATCTCCCCACCATATGCTTGTCTGCATCCATTCACATGCACAGGGATGACACAGTCCTCTTCACAGTAGGCCCACAGATTCCAGCTGGACTTTGATCAAGTTCAGCCCTGACCACTCACAAATCAGCTTTTCCTCAATGCCAAGAAGACTGTCTCCATGTCCTTAGGTACAAAGCACAGACTCTCTAGGTTCCCTCCCCTTCCTACTTTCCATACCCTGGATGGCTCCCCTGTGGAGGATGTTACCACCATTAGTTATCTTGGTATCTGGCTAGACCAGCACCTAAACTTTTCTGAACAAGTGGATGCTATAGTCAAAAAGCTGCACCCCAATTTGGTGCACTTTACAGGAACTGTGACTGTATCCCACCTCCAGCATACTGTGCTATTATCCAGAGAATGATCCTCCAAATCTCTGACTATGGTGATGTGGTCTACAGCATAGCCCCAATCACTACCCTTGCCTGACTGGACACACTCTTCAACAATTCTGCCATTACACTCTCGACTATGCTTCTTGGACTCACCACCATTCTATTTATAAATCTCCTTTTCTTTTCTTGTGGACAGACACCACGCCCACTGTGCCAGCTTTGTGGACAAATCTGGTTTGTTTCTCCACCCTCCTATCTCTCTGATGTCCCCCCACAGCCATACCATCAGGAGCTGATATATTTAAACCCTAGCAGTCCCTTCAGTTTCCACAACCATCGGCAAAGCCACGTTCAGCCACAGCTTCCCTAAAATTTGGAACTCCCTCGCCCCAGCCATTCATCAATCTCCCTCTCATGGGTTCTTTCAAACCACTTCAGAGATCTCACCTCTCCCTCCTGCACTTGCTCTAGTTTTCCCTCTTGCTCTCCTATGACTTGTTTCCGGTTTAGGTACAGCTATAATTTGGCCCTTATGCTTAAAATCTAGGCAATATGCACAAATGTTTACAGCCAGTGTTGTTTTAAACTGTTCTGTATTTGATCGCCAACATATGTTTGTGACTCCTGACTGCGCTGTATATGCATTGTCGATTGTTTGTTTGTCACTCAAGTTCTCATGTCTTGCATGTATTATTCCCAATGTAATTTGTGGTTGTGTACCACTCTGCTGCATGTATGTTATGTATTTTGAACTTTTGTGCTACCTAAGCCCCACTTGTTCAAGTTCCCCTTCCCCCAGGATGCATCTAGAAATAAGCTCCCAGCTTAGTATGCCTGGGTGGGGGCATTAGACACCAAGGATCATTTTACTACAATAACTGGAGCCATTTAAACTGTGATCAAGGGTGTAGAACCTTTACATGCCAAGGATCATTTTGATATACTACTTGGGAGCATCATAATGGTGACCAGAGGTACGGAGACAATATGCACCACTGTGTGCTCAAATGAGGGCAGGATTTTTGGAAGCAGTAAACAGTATTGCAATTTCAGTTGTTAAGCACTTTCAAAACATTTTCTATAGTGTTGTGCTCTGTAGGCAGGGGGGTCCCGCATTTGCAAGGCTTTAGTAGTACATATGCACATGCACATGATCAGGTTAGTATCTGGTGCTGCTAAATATATGGTACCCATTCAACCATGCTGTTCTCCCACATGGCACAGTGCTTAGATGTTTATCATTCCACTAACCTTCTGAAAATGGGACCCTAATTGACTAAAAATCCCCTGCCAATGCCTCTTAAGATGCAGAAAGTAAACAAAAATGGATTATCTTATTCTACATCTTTATGTATTATTTTAGGTTATTTTCCTTGGAAAACCTTTAATCAGTTTCAAAACATTGTGATGTGTCTTAAATATTTATAACAACTGTAGCTAAAATACAATTTCTTCTTTCATCTGAGTGCTGTTTTTATTGACTTATAAAAATACAGTCTGGTTTAGTGGTTTAGTTTAGGCTTAGTGGTAACTGTACTGCCTCCCATGCCAGTGGCTGGTTTCAGGGGAGGATCTGGGTCAAACAGACATTACCTGACAGGAGAGATGACTGAGCATCTCTGGGACTGCTCTCCTCTCAGGGAGGGGGAGTCTGACCACCCAGCTTTTTAACAGCCACCCAGGTGAGGAATGCTGACAGGGCTCAGGCAGGCAGGCACAAAGCAGTATTTGCCTTTAATTGGATTGGCATTATTGCATGCTTGACAGCCCAGGGGATAAGCCAAAGGTAGAAAACCTCCAATGACAAAATAATCCACCAACCTGCCACATGCTTTGCACTACTAACCAGGCTCCACTCCTGAATATTTGGCTACTTGTGAATGGCCCTCTCCCTCCTGGCCCCACCATGGGGGGGGAGAGGCCATGGGAGCTCTCAGAGCAGGTAATTCCTGGTAATTTTGGGTGATGTGGATGGACAGGCCAGTGCACAAGGGCGTCAGTGGGTGACCTAGAAGATAAACAACTCATTTGAAAAAGAAATAAAACACAGTTTGGGAATCTCAGACTCAATAGCACAATCATATCATATAAACAGCGTAATTATGCACTCTGAGGTTAGACCAGGACAGGTTTATTAGTGGAGACCAAGTGCCTGGCAAAGCTCTGTTCACCTTGCAATGCTCTGCAGATCTGTAATGGGGAGGTTAGGAGCTGTGAGAGTCACCAGTGAGGCATCACAGTGAAGTTATTCAGAACAGAAAGTGCAAATTATGCATATGCCAGCTGAGCTCCTGCTGAGAATCGGGCCCTGCGATTGCTGCAATATATGTATATATATTTTTCTTAACCAAGAACCTTTATTAAACAAAACATTCAAATAAAAAACAAAACTAAATCAAAACTAACTCAGTAGAGTACAAACTACGAAAGCATTTGACTTACACTTTCACAGCTCCTGTAGTACACTTTCCAAGCATTCAGCTCAGATACTGTAAGTTGCTTGACCAACACAGTAATTTATTATACATAAATCTAATCACAATTTTAACTTAGAAAAATGCATGCAGTTCCCTGTGTTTATATGGTATGAGAGTGGTATGTTAGGAATATGCTAAGTATTAGATTCCTATACAAAAGTGTCTAACGGTAAATGAAGGCAGCACTTATTTAAAAGAATAAACTAGAGCATTTTAAATTAGTTCTAAAAGTTTCTTGTCACATCACAATGTTCTGAAATTTGGTTAAAGGTGTGCAAGCAAAACAAGATATAAAAACCCATAAAGAAGTAGAATAAGAGATAGCCCTGTTTTTCTATCTGCTCTGCAGTTTCAAAAACATCCTGTCATCAAGCCTGCAGCTAACTGAATGCAGCAGACAAGCAGTTCAGCTGCAAGCCATTCAAGGGGAGGGGCAGAAGGATGGGTAGTTTCAGAACATAGTCCATTTCAGTATGTAGTTTATTTGTTTCAGTATATAGTGTATGTGAATTTTTCAGTCTACAGTGTATGCGTTTCAATACATAGTGTATGTGTTTCACTGTGTAGTGTATTTGTTTCAGTATACAGTGTATGTGGATTTTTCAGTGCATAGTGTATTTATTTCACTAGATAGTGTATGTATTTCAATATAAAGTGTAGATGTTTCAATATATAGTGTATTTGTTTCAGTATATAGTGTATGCATTTCAATAGATAGTGTATGTATTTCAATATATAGTATATTTGTTTAAATATATACAGTAGTGTATGCAGATTTTTCAGTGCACAGTTTATTTATTTCAATAGATAGTGTATGTATTTCAATATAAAGTGTAGATGTTTCAATATATAGTGTATTTGTTTCAGTATATAGTGTAAGTGCTTTTTTTCAGTGTGTAGTGTATGTATTTCAATAGATAGTGTATGTATTTCAATATATAGTGTATTTGTTTCAGTATATAATGTATGAAGATTTTTTCAATATGTAGTGCATGTGTTGCAATCTATAGAGCATTTGTTTCAGTAAATAGTTTCTGTGGATGTTTCAGTCTGTAGTGTATGTATCTCAATAGGTAGTGTATATGTTTCAGTACATAGTACATTTGTTTCAGTATATACTGTATGTGGATTTTCAGTACTCAGCATGCAGATTTCAGTAGATAGAATATGTATTTCACTATTCAATGTAAGCATTTCACTATATAATGTGTATATTTCATTATATGATGTATGTGTTTCACCATATAGTGTATGTGTTTTACTATACAGCCAGATATTATGAATGATGTCCCTAACGGCTTGCCATAGTTACTTGTGACTTTGCCACTGTTAATGACATTAGTTCAAACTGCACTCAGGAAAAATATCAGTAATATTTCATTAGGGCCATGTTTTCTATATGATGTATGTATTATGAGAGATAGAGAGAGAGAGAAAGAGAGAGAGAGAGAGAGACAGACAGATAGATAGATAGATAGATAGATAGATAGATAGATAGATAGATAGATAGATGGTTTCCTATCACTTCAGAAATTGTACTACTTTCTACTCCCACTGCCTGTCTTTATCCCTCCTGTGCATTAATGCTACATGGCTCTGACCCTTTATATTACTTGAAGATTATATGTCAGTTTGTTCAGTGCTGTTCACTGAGCTCTGTGGAAGAGGGAGGAATGTCCAGGAAACAAAAAAACAGACCACCAACAGTAAAGAAGTACAATATGAAACAACCTTGAAGACAGCAAGAAGAAGTAACAAAAAGCATTAAACAAAAAACAGGAAAGCATAGCAGAAAATGTAATGGAAAGGAAGAGACAATTAAGAAGGCATTCCTACAATAGATGTTAGGCTGACTGGTCTATAATTTCCTGTCTCTTCTCTATCGCCTCCCTTAGGAGTGGAACTACGTCAGCCACCCTCCAATCCAGCAGTAGGACCCCTGTCATGAGTGATCCTACCTGAGTGAGCATCAACATATTACTGGAGGTTTTAGCAATGAGTTAGAACATTAGACATTCACACCAGCAGGAGGACTCTACAGGAGACAGTGCTTCAAGCAGAGGAGGCAAGATTCTGGCAGATATGGACTAAGCAAAGACTCAATGGAGTTTCTTGAAAAGGTAGGTGGTGACTTGTGCCTTGAAGGGGGAGAGGTTGAGGGGGAGTGGTAATTGCCATGGACAAGGAATTCCAGGCTTTGACCGCTCTAGACACAAAAGAGCACTGGCCAAGTGTTGTTTTCCTGAAGGGCAGGAGCAGTTTTTATATCACAATGGGCATTTTTTTTTTTTTTATGGGTGTTTTTTTTTGTACATGTCTGCATCCCTGCCATTTCTGTCCCCTCCCCTTAACAGCAAGGGTATAGCTACCGATATGTCTGACATGCCATGGCTTGCAGCACACCAGTGCGTGGGGGGTAGCAGCCCATAGCTCAACCCAGTTTAAAATTTTAAAAAATCAGTCTGCCCATTTTTTTCACAAAATTCATTATGCAGCTGTGGTGGATCTGACAAGAATTTGTTTGTAGTAGTTGTTGTGTTAAAAAAGGAGGGACAGAGAGATTTACAGACAGCACAGAATAAAGGTCAGAAAGTGCTGAGTTGCAATCCCAGCCCTATTCAGTAGTGCCCTGCCAGACATCGGCCTTATGAGAGAGACAGACCAGAAGTAAACATCTTACTCACTTCTGGTTCAGCAATCCTCTTTTAAAGCCTTTAAAATATGTTTAAGAACTTCTTAATGAGCCTATTTCTTAAAAACATTACTGTCCAAGCTGCCAGGAGTTGATAGAGTTTGTTAAGTACCTCAGAGAGAGCTATCCTAAAAATGATCTTTCAGAGGTTCCTAGTCCCAAGAGTACATTCACCCAGCACTTGCACACAGATCAAAGAGGGGGTATTTTTTGTAGCAGTCTTGTTTTTTCTTTTAGAGAAGGAGAGAGAGAGAGAGAGAGAGAGAGAGAGATTTACACACAGCACACAATACAGCTCAGCAGGTGCTGAGTTTCAATTGCAGCCCTATTACCAAAAGTAGCAATTGTGTTCTAAGTGTTTTAAGCAGTATACGATTAGATGTACAGTAGGCAAAGAAATAAGAAAGCAATACATATTGCTGTTCCAGATCAAAGAGGACAGGAAATATTTTATAATTGGCAGCTGTTTATGAAGCTCTTATTCTTAGAAAGGAAATTCATTGCCCTAAGCTATCCACATTAACTACCTGAATAAAAAGTGATATAACAAATGTATTTTGCATTGTTTTGTTTTTATGGGAAGCATTCTGTTATAGTTCTCTTCATGGAACCAATAACTTGGAGTTTTAACTATGTCATGGTTTGTGTATAGAACTCTAAGCATTGTTCTGATAGGTTAACAGCTCATAATTAGCATTCCTTGCAAAAACCGTGATATAATAAAAACTCCAAGTTATTGGTTCCATGGAGACAACTGTAACAGAATGCTATCCATAAAAGCAAAACAATGCAAAATACAGTTTTTCATATTACTATTTGTTCAGGTACAATTAACTATGGATAATTTAGGAGACTATATATTGTTTCTGAGAATAAGAACTTTATAAACAACTGCCAATTAGCACAGATTTCCTGGCCCCTTTAAGCTGGGGTAGTAAAACTGGAAGAGGCATAAGGTAAATTCAACAAAAGAATGTATTAAATGACACAATTTTTTTGAAAAAGGCAATTACAACTAGCAGCCCCTGCACATGAAGGACTGCATGCAAAGGACATGACAGGAGTCTGCAGCAGCCAGGAACTCTGCTTTCCTCATCCCAGGTAAACCAATATATACATAGATAACAGCATAGTCTGTGAGATTAGCATGTGGGTCCTAGCTGTAATATACTGAGGAGTGTAGTTCAGGTTATTGCAAAGTATATTTGCAGAACAGTATTTGTGCTATAGCTAGTGAACATTTCATTTGCAGCGTTGTTTTATGCTATAGTTAAATAATACAGCTACACCCTACCTGGATAAGCACTACAAGATAGTTTTACTCCATTTTTCTGTACTATAGTTAAGCCTACAGCCACACCTTTGCTGGGAGAGCACTATGAGGTAGTTACAATGCATGTTTTTTTGTGCTATAGCCAAGTCTGTAGCTACACTCGATCTGGGTGAGGACTTCAATGTAGTTTTGTTTTATCCTTGTTTCTATGTGCTACAGCTGAGACTTACAGCAAGACACAATCTGGGTGAACTCTATGACTTAAATGAATCTGCTTAGTATAGTTCTTTATGAGGATGGGGTTTAGAGACAAGAGATTAGTGCCAGCTGTAGGGAACTCTTCTCTAGGGATGTGCTCTGGAGTAGTGGGCAGTGCCCCATCTGCAGAACTATGGCAGAGCTCCAGGCTCAGCTGATAGCAGCAAGGGTAGAAATATCTCAGTAGTGTTATCAGCTCAGCAGCAGCCTACCACCTACACCCCCACTCCCCAGAGACCCAATTGTCCATGAGGTTGCAGAGTAGTGAGGACGGGGAAGGGGGAGTGGGAAGCAGGGTTAGCCACAAGGAGATTGTTCAGCCCCTCACCATCCAGATGGTGAATATCTTCTGGTTACCCCTCCAACAGTAACATTTCACCAGCGAGGTCCTCCACAGTGACTACAGTGCCTAGCCATGGTGGGAGACCTGCTGGAACCCAGTGCTCTCTGTTGGGGGTCCTGTACCCCCCAATCAGCTCCAACTAGAGTTGAGAATCCTTAAGTGGGGGGTGCAGGGGGCACAGCCCCCTATATGGGGGGGTTCAGGGGCAAAGCCCCCCTAAGAAAACAAAAGAACAAAGTGCAAACCGGCAGCCAACTGCAGAATGTGGTTGACCTACCGGTGTCGCTGACGGGGCATTCGACAAAATTTTTGTCGGACTCCTGTCATGGATCCAATAGCTTCACACCATTAGAGTAAGGTCAGACATCCAACTCTGCTGGTGGGGTCTTTGAAGCAGTCAGTAGGAAAGGGCAAGGCAATGTGTTAGCACCCAAGGGGAGCAAGTCTGCCAGTAGAGTTTTAGAGGTGGTGGACTCAATAGGGGTAGAAAGGGTGGTAGAGGGGGGATGGACATAAAGGGTGATGGTCCAGTACCTTCCTGTAGAATCTGTCATCTGGGATTTAGACAGGACAGGGAGTATGGTGGAGCAGGAGCAAGGAGGGCAGGCAGTGCTGATACACCTGGTTACCAATGTTCTGGTGAACCAGTCACTGGAGATGAAAAAGTGGAACTTTTGTAGCCTGCAGGACAGATTAGCAGCACCCTCAGCCTCCCAGCACTGGGTAGAAAGAGTGTTGGCAAGAATTGCATTGGCTAGGAGCATGCTGCAGTAAGGGAACCTTTTTTTCTTTTGTGGGGGCTCTGCCACTGCATTCTACTTAAAGATTCCCACCCGGGGCAGCAGATCATAGGGTAAGTCAAATTCTGGGTCAGGAATACCATTTCCATGGCCCCTTGTAAAAAAAAGTCTCAATGCTGGCAAATTTTGGGAGACCAGGATTAGAACCCTGTTATCCATTGCCACTAGCTGAGCTACTCCATGCCCCAGCCCTCCATGCCATAGGAGTAGCTCTGCAAGCCTCCTGTTCATTGCAGTCCTTGTCCTTTTACAGGACCACGGACAGCGACCAGGGGAGTGCTTACAGTTAGTGCTGTAAAACCCTACTCACTGTCCGTGTGAGTGCTTACCAGACTAGCACTGTATAGTGCGGTGTTATTCTGGTATCACTCACTTGATGGGGTACCAGCCTCCCTGGCCTTTTCCAAAGTCCTCCATGTGGGGCAGACAGAGGAAGCAGGATAGGACAAGGAGGGTGGTAATAGAGGAGTTTAATGGATGACTTAAGGGATTGTGTAAGGACAAGAAATACAACTTTGTGTGAGACGGGGAGAGTTCTGGAACAGGAGGCTCTTCAAGGGTGATGAGATGGGGCCTGTGCACTGGGCAGAAGTTTGACATCTGTATCGACATTTAAACTTACTTTGGCAGGGACTTGTTCTAGGGGAACTTCAATGCCAGGGGAGAGGAAGGGCATCCTAGCTAATACTCTCCCACATCTGGAGGCTTGCAAAGGCATAGTACGTAAGTCAGTAAGTAATTTTTTATTTTTAGAGTGCCCCATCCCAGAGGCTCTAGGTGCTGCACAAGCAAAGCAAAGTATACATTTAAACAGTAAAATAAAAACACAATTATACAATGCTAAGAATATTTCTCATATCCTGATTGGTCAGTGTGTGCGTATGACATTGATGTTATTGAACAACAACATCCCTGTATTAAGTCCAGGCACACAGATGCCCACAAAACACTAAAAGAAATCCCACCCTCCCCACATGAGCCACTGTGAAGTGGACAGTGCCCTGAACCCATCATGGCTCAACCTCCCCCTTGAACATCATTTCTGTCCCTCGCTTCACCACTCAGAGGACTCACATCACTTAGCAAATTACAGCCTACAAAATAAAGGTAATTTTCATATCATTTTTTCCCCCACAAACTGAGCAGCTTCAGTGAACTGTGCAGACTGTAACTGATAATCGTATGGTTCATGGAAGTCCCTCAGTTCCGTGATGCAGACACAATATCCCCAAAACCATCACAGTATGTTTTATTTATCATCACCGACACAATTCGTAAGCACAATTTTCATAATAAACTTTTAAAAAGAGCCGGAACTAAAAACTGCTTTCTTGCAGCTTGCTACCATGATCGAGCGAGTACATGCACACAACAGTGCTGCACTCCAGTCGCGGATCAGCTCAACAGTCATTAAAAATGTTCATACTGCTTAGAGTGTCAGTTTAAAATATATAGAGTATGCAAAATGATATCGGATAAGAAATTCACCACTGCAAGTATTAGACAAATAACATCCCCCCCAAAACTCTCAACAGTGTTGCCCCAATCTGCCAAACACCTTCAGAGTGTGCTGACTTACCAAGTGGCACCTTCACAGTCTCAAAAAGGTAAACATGGCTGTGAACCACCGAAAAAAGAAGTGGTGACAAACAACAAAGATATACATTGAGACACACACATACAGGGATTTCCAGTTCTCCGTAGGGAGACATACAAAAATGGACACAGAGATGGGAGGGAGTGATCACATAGGAGAAACATGGAATGCCACCTACTGGCCAGCAATAGTAACAGGGACATTTTTTATATAGATGTAAACTGACCCATACAAAAAAGCTAAAATGCATTTAAAACAGTTTTTTTCCTCTTATTTTTTTATAATTATTGTTTATTTATTTTTTTACTAATGAGCTACTGTATAATAGCAATAAGGCACTCCAGGGTGTATCTTGTTGTAAAGTAACATCACTCCTCGGGTGGTGGAAGCACTCAGCTTCACCTCATGCTTCAACCCACTAAAAGAGTGATGTTATTAAAGGAATAATGCCCGACAGGGAGGGTGTTATGCTGGGATAACATCCCACCTTGGGTGGTTGGGCCCGAGGCCAACGGCCGAGGGCGTCCAACACCCAAGGCGGGATGTTATCCCAGCATAACACCCACCCTGGAGGGCATTATTCCTATTATACAATGGCTCGTTAATTTTAAAAGATAGAAAGATGAGGAAAAAATGCATTTTTAAATACATTTTGTGTTTGATTTTCAATGTGGAGGTGTACTGAAGAGAAAAGTAGTTCTGTTTTGTGAGTAGGGGTGCTGCTGCTAAACAAATTGATGTGTTTTTGAGTGTGTCTGCTCCCCCAGACAAACAACTGTATCTTGTTTGCAGTTCTCTCGGTACAGTTTGTTTAATGTACCGGGACAGTATCAGTGTGGATTACAATTTGATCGGAGCTGCCAGCATGTCAGTGTTCTGCGAGACTGCCGGTTTTACCAATGTGAACAGAAGTCTGTGATAGTACGGAAGTCTGTGACAGTACATGGCGGGATGTAGGGAGGATTACTGTTGCAGATTACGAGGTGAGCTGGGATCGGGGAACACTGGAGAAAAACTGCTAGTTCGTGACTGTTCACAGTTTGTCATTTAATGAGTCGAGGATTGCGGTTTTTTGAGGTAGGAAGCGAGCGCGGCATATTTTGAAATTCGACGTGTTATAGTATCGTAGCTGCAGAGTGAGTGGACTTCGGCGCTTCCATTTCTTTATGTATTTTTAAACTGTCTGCGTTGGGAATTTTAACGTTGTGGCAGCGTGGTTACCAGGGTGGCATGTGACACGGAGGTCAGTTGTTAAGCAGGACGGGAAGCTTGGATTCCGCGCACAAGAACAACTGCTGTAGCTGCTGCTTGGGACGATAGTGGAGTGATATTTTCTTTAGTTGGAATGCGGTCGTCAGTGCGCTGGGAGTACAGTCGGGATGTTATGCTGGGATAACATCCCGGTTACTGTCCCAGTCTGACCAATCGGGGACAAGGATTTTCTCTTGCCATTGTATAATACACAACAACACACACCGTGTCATGCCTTTGTGCTTAAATAATAAATTACAGCAATTTAAAATCAGTTAAAAAATTTCCATCATAATTGTAGCAATTTAATAAGCATTAGCAATCTGGATGCCTTCCTAAAAAGATGTGCCTTTAGGCCCCACTTAAAGGCCTCCACCGACAGGGCCTCCCTCAAGGGTCTTGGCAACAAGTTCCACAGTACTGGGCTTGCCACCTCAAATGCATGATCTCCAGAGGATTTGAGGTGAGCCCAAGGAACCACTACAAGGCCCTTGATGGAGGAGTAGAGTGAGTGTACAGGATGGGCTGGAGTCAGGAGGTCATTTAGGTAACTGAGGCCCAAACCAGGTAGGGCCTTATAGGTGAGCAAGTGCACCTTTAAGATGATTCTCCACCTAACCAGCAGCCAGTGCAGTTTGTGCAAAATGAGGGTCACATGACAGGACCTCAAATTGGCCAGTCAGTAACCTAGAAGCTGGGGGTCATGTGATGGCAGCCTAGAAAGAGCAGCTCATCCGAACAGCTCCGCTCAAAACCCGGTATAACAGTCCTCAATCAACAAATAATCGTCATTTTTTTTGGTGGTATTCACTCGTGAAATATAAGTGCCACTGCAGAAGACCGGACAGTTGTGAACAATGGAAGCATATATGAAAAAACAAGCGCTGAAGCATACACCGTCTCCATCCCCGGAGAAGGAGCAGGCTGCAAAGCGCCCTCGTCAGGGATCTAACAAATCGACCACGGGTCCCTCGGCGCTAACAGAAGAGAGATTCTTAGAAATAATTGCACCACTGCAATCATCAGTCGAGGAGATTTCCACCGAAATTCAATGGTTTAAATCAGCGCTTGAAAGCATAAGCACGAGGGTGGGGGACAATGAGGTTAAAATTAAATCTGTGGAGCTCAGACTTGATAAGCATGATTTGGAGAGGACCTCCCTTACTAAGCGGATCAAGAAGATTGAAGAAAAACTAGAGGACTTGGAGGGTCGGCGTAGGTGAAATAACTTAATTATTTTTGGAATTCCCGAAAAGGAGGAAGGCTCTGCTCCTATTTCATTTGTCCAGAAGTTGTTTGATAAAATTGTGGGTCCCCCCCCAAATGGTAGCTGTATAGTGGAGAGGGCCCACAGATCGCTTCGTCCTCCTCCCCTACCCAGTGCTCAGCCAAGACCTATTATATGCAGACTGCTGAATTACGTGGATAAACAACACATACTTAACAAAAGCAAATTCCTACAAGAAATCACATGGGAAGGAAAGAAAATTAGGCTTACTCAGGACCTACCTTACTCTGTGCGACTTAAAAGACACAATCTACACCCCATTGTCTCTAAGCTGATCGCCGAGGGTATACAGTTCAGAGTAAAGTATCTGGCTCTGCTTCAAGCCAAGATCAAAGAACAGTGGCACTCTTATGAATCGGTGGAGGTAGTGCAGGTCGAACTTAAAAAAACCCTGCCAGAGTTGTTTAAGTGAGCACATCGGCCATGTCAATAAAGGTTTAATGGATTGTGTTATTTTGGATATTGCCCACCAATATGCTCGCCCACGACTGCTTTCCATTTACCACAGATGTGAACGGAATGGCAATTGTAAAGGTAGAAAAAAGGAACTTGATCTTTCCCTGAGAAATCAGTTTAGTGCAACAGCTGCTGGTACAGAACTTTATTCAGAGGCTAAATATCGGGACTTTTAGCTGTTCAGTACCGGTACCAAGCTGCTGAGGATGGATGTTTCCCCTTCCAATGGGTACACTGTACATTGGGATCCATTCTACACTCTTCCTCTAGAAATCCTGCATCTCCAAATCCTGAAAACAAAAATTTCGAATTAACATTGGACAGAGAAGCTAGAATCCCAACTATAGAAGTCCAGAGTTGTACTCGCCACTATGTGATGTACAAATCGTATTTGTCTCTCGCTAATTTATCAGATTGCAGAATGCAGATGGTCTATAAATATTAAAGTAATTAAAAACCAACTCATTGGCAGCACAGAAAAGGCTTAATGGAACTAACGCGGGGAGTTTTCTGCAGGATCTGGTTACATTTGCATGATAGGTAACAAGGCTGCCTATTCCCGGTGACCGTCACTTGAGTGAATCAGGCACATGCGAAGGACGGCATCAAAGGAAACTGTTTGTCCACAAATATTAAAACCTCAAATTCATATATTAACGTTGATTCTAGTGCTGAAATCAGGAGGGTTCGTGCCTGTATGCGTCTGAGTGTAGACTGGCATATTCTATAGTGCAGTATTGGTTACTGACTGCAATCTTCACCACTCAGGAGCACCGATTAATCCAGCTGTTTCACTGTAAAGGAAGGGGGCGAGATCAGAAGAACTGTGGCGCTCCAAAGCCAATCCATCACCCTTAAGTCATAATTATATGACGGTACCATACGGAGACTAATTTTATGCGAGCACTGTCGGCATCTTTACAGTGCGGCTTTGCAACTTGTCGGGACAAAACTTAATGGAACTTAGCAGGTGATGTAAAATCAAGCAGGAAAATGGAATACAGGACTCAGTGCTTAACCCAGACAATATGTTTTTTCTTGGTTATTAGGGTCTGTTTAAGGTTAGTTATAATAGTTGTAAGCAGTATTTGTTCCGGGAGCTAATGAACACTAATACTTCCTGCTAGAAGTAACAGGAATGTGGGGATACAATGCTTGCTAACTGAAAAGTGCTCAGACATATGTTTTTTTTAATAACGTGTGACAGAATAATGGACAGTTGTTGTCTTTCAGGTTTTGTTAACGATGATCTTTCTAGTACATAGCATGCTGTTTCATTGATAGTGTTATACTTTTGAGGGTTCAGATTATTGTAATTAGTACTTTACTAATTAAACTGGGGAAGGGCGGGGAAGTCGGGCTGTCATGTATCTGTGCTGGGAGTTTTCATCACAAGACATGATTCGCATTAGTGCGGTTACATTTAGAACTGGGGCTGTTAGTGGACTTGAAGGAAGGGGGAGACTGGGTGGGATTAGAGGGAGTGGAGTGGGACAGCATCCACACGCCATTGTGTAGGGATACCATAGAAGTGATGTTTCATTATGCGGCCCTTGCTAAAGAAGGCAAGTAAAGGGATAGTACTTTTAACTCCTGAAAAATGATAGAGAGAGGTATTAATTTTGTTAGCTGGAACATCAAGGGCGCCAGGGATAGATGTAAATGACAAGTAGTGTTGAAGCATTTACTGATGCTTTGCTGTGATGTAGTTTGTCTACAAGAGACACATCTTTATAGAGAGGATATTAGGTTATTTACTAAATACTGGGTGGGCCAAGCTTTTGTTGCAGGTATTTCCTCAAATAAAGGTGGTGTAGCTATCCTATTTCACAAAAAGATTCCCTTTCAATTGGAGAGAGAAATATGGGATGCACAGGGCCGGTATATCCTTCTGGCTGGAACTTTAGCTTCTGAGAAGGTGGTCATCGGCTCCATTTATGGCCCTAATATAGATTCCCCACAGTTCTTTATACAACTATTGGAGGTCCTGAACAACTTTGCATCAATGAAGTTATTAATAGGTGGAGATTGGAATATTACGTCCCATCTATATTTAGATAGAACGGATAGTAGACGTGCTGGACTCTCCCCAGCTCAGAGAACCCTGAGAGAAATAATGAATAGTTTGGGCCTTATAGATGTTTGGAGGCTGCTTAATGGGGAAACTTGGCAATATAAATTTTATTGCACACCACATAGGTCATGTTCAAGAATTGACTATTTTCTAATTAACACAGAGGTACTCCCCTCAATTATAGATGCTAGGATTCATGTCAGGGTCATATCCGATCATTCCCCGGTTTCTATCCAGTGAGTACCAAAGCAAAAATACCAGGCGGGACTTTCTGTGGAGACTAAATAACAATTTATTACAGACACCTTTTATTCTGGAATACCTGAGAAATTTTATTACACGGTTCCTAGATAGTAATCTAAACTCGGGTCCCAAGATGGATGTGGTTTGGGTAGCCTTAAAGTGTGCACTTAGGGGTGAATGTGTCCGGATACCCGCTACTAAAGCTAGGAAGTTTAAAATGCATTTAATGGAAATTACAAATGCGATCAGGGATCTAGAGAACAATATTACATGACATTCCACTGAGGCAGATTGGGTCAAATTACACCAATTCCAAGCCCAATACTCAGCAATGATGATGCAAAAGGTGGAACTTGCACTTCACAGAACCAAGCTAAAGTACTTGGAGTCAGGGGAAAGTGCAGGGAAAATGCTGGTGCTAAAACTAAAGCAGTTAGACTCTAGACGATTTATGGTTGCAATACAAAAAGATGGAGGAGAGGCCATAGCGAGGGATCCGAGGGAAATTGCTAATATTTCTAGGGAATATTTTCAGTGGGTCTATTCCACGGAGGTAACAGAAAGATCTACCCTTGATGAAATTCAGGATTTCTTAAGCTCGGTACCGGTGGTTAGGGCTACAAACTCTGAGGTGAGCCAGTTAGGACTCCCAATTCAAGAGTCTGAGGTTAAACTTGCAATCTCCCAACTGGCTGGGGATAAATCCCGGGACCAGATGGTCTATCCACTAACTTTTATAAGGTATATCGAGATGTAGTGTGTCCCATCATAACTAAGGTATATAATCTCTGGTTTAGAGAAGGTATTTCGGATTCAATTTTTTTGGAAGCCCTTATCACACTTATCCCTAAACCTGGACGCAATCCCGTCTTACCTGACAGTTACCGCCCTATATCATTGTTGAATGTCGACATCAAAATCCTCACCAAAATATTAGCTAATTGGCTTGCCCCACTGATGAGTACTCTGATAAGTGATGTGCAGGTAGGATTCATGAATGGTAGATTATCCAGTGATTATTTACGTAAGATCCACCATCTTATTGTGCATGCCCAAGATTTACAGTTTTCAGTGGCGTTGCTAGCGTTAGATGCTGAAAAGGCATTCGACCGAGTGTTCTGGGACTTTCTCTTTGCAGTTCTAGATAACTTTGGGCTACCTAAAGAGTTTCTAAATTGGGTCCGGTTTTATATTCTGCTTCCACGGCACGCGTATGGTGCAATGGGATTTTGTAAGCCCCCTTCTCATTGACATGTGGTACAAGACAGGGTTGCCCATTATCTCCGCTCCTGTTTAATTTATACCTTGAACCCCTGATCCATAGGCTTATGGCCTCACACAATGTTAAGGGAATCAAAATAGGTAATAGGAGATACCTCATCTCTGCTTACGCAGATGACCAGCTTCTGCATTTTTAAGAACCTGAGAGAAGCATACCTGTAATTATGCATGAAATTAAAAAAATTTCTAGGGTCTCTAATTATAGAATCAATGTATCCAAAACAAAGCTTTTCCCACTGAATAGAAGATGTTACCCTAATATAGCATGGGAACAGGGTTTGTTCTGGGAACCGAAAATGTTGACATATCTCAGTGTTAAGATCACTAGAGGGATAAATTCTATGATCAAGGAGAATCTCCACAATCTTTTGAAAGTCATTAAGCAGGATTTAAATAGATGAGAGCAAATGCCCCTATCACTATGGGCCAGAATCGAAACGGTAAAAATGAACGTACTACCTAGGATTTTTTATCCCCTAAATATGCTGGGGTGTTACCTGCCTAAATCCTGGTTTGAGAATCTCCAGAAGATGATCAATGTATTCCTATGGAAAAGGAAAGCAGTAAGGAGAGCATATCAGAAAATCACAGGTTTGAAAAAGCAAGGAGGCCTTGCCCTTCCATCTTTCTTTAAATATTATATTGCTTCGCATGTAAGCAAAATAGTGCAATGGAATAAGTCAAATGCATTATTGTTACCGCAGTCATACATTCCTTTCTGGATCTTTATTGAAAGAGACTTAGCTCTTAAATATTCTCTGTCATTAACTGCGATCCCATATCTTAATGTTAAACTTCTCCCCAGGCCACTAAAAGGCACACCTATCGAATGGTCGCTAAAAGCTCTCCAACAGGCTCAACGGCTTCTCAGGGTAAATTGGCAGAATTCACCTGAACAGCCGTTGATGCAAAATGCCCATTTTCTAATACAGAGAGCTCCAATATCCACTAAGTTCTGGAGGTCATTAGCGGGGGTAAGGCTAGGAGATTTGGCTCCTCAGGGGAAGATAATAGCATACAAGCTTGTCTGTACCAAATTCCCAAAATTAATAGGACATATCTTCAAGTATCGGCAAATCTCAGACTGGATAAAGGCCCACCTAGTTAAAAGGGGATTACAAGTAGTAAATAGGGTTGAGCTATCTTCTTCATTTAAAGTAGCTGATCAACCCCACTCCATCTCTAGAATTTATAATATATTGCAAAGGCTAGATGATAATCTTCCTTCTGGTGTTTGTTACTACTGGAAACAAAGACTCAGAATGGCAGATGATAAGGAATTGTGGAAGCAAATTTGGACACATAATCATAAATATGTCAGACAGGATAGGTATAAACTTCAGCAGTTCTTTATCCTACATGACATGTATTACACTCCAGTGAAACTCCACAGAATGGGTAAATTATCATCCCCCATGTGTAACAGATGTGGAGCAATGAAGGGTGATATATATCACGTGTTATGGGAATGTGCTAAGATACAGTCCTTTTGGAAAGCAATCAGTACCTCATTACCACGGGTGATAGGATTGAAGAGTTTTTTCACTCCAGAAATCTGTTTATTAAATAATTTTCAATTTGGGATGACTGAAAAGAGCAAGCTATATATGGCTATAATATCGGCCCCAGTAAAATCTGTCATTCTGAGACACTGGAAAGATACCTTTACACCTACAACTACAGAATGGTACAAAGAAATAATGTTGGCATTACAGTTGGAGTCACATAGCCAGGATGGCTAACAAAGGTCTAGTTAGAGCTCAAATGAGGGTCTGTTGGAGGCTGCTATGACCGCATGGCAGGCCAGGACCTAATTACTGGATCTATCCCATAATCATTTAGGCTTAGTTATCTTGGCTTCCCTTTTTAATGGTGTTTAGTTAACCTAAGGGTAAATGGTATGTGGGTGCTGTAGTGGATGCTTGGGGGGGGTCTGATTATTTGTTTTTGTAGAGTTAATTGTAGTAGGTTTTCTTAATCTAATGTGTCTCAATAGGACCGGTGGGTTTAGTGTTAACATGTTAAATTACTGTTATCTGGTACATGCCTGCCGGTACAATGTTTTACAATACATGTATTACAACTGTGATATTAATAATAATAATAATAATAATAATGTAAAATAAAAAAAAAGTAACCTAGAAGCTGTGTTCTGTATCAGCTGCAGGTGTCGGAGTACCCCTCCAATGACACTGAGGTACAGAGTGTTGCGGTAGTCCAGTGGGGATGTCACGAAAGCATGTATTAGTGAGGGCAAGTTGTCAAGTGGAATCAAGGCTTTAATCCAGGTAACATTCCTTAAGTGCTAAAAACACTATTGACAATGGAACACACCTGAGCCTCATGTGTCAGTTGATCAACAATGATGACTCCCAGATTACTCATCTTGGTGGACGCCATCAAAGGAGTGGATCCAAGGTATATTCCTGTTCCTCCCCCAACAGTACCACATCCCGTTGACAACCAGGCTTAAGCACCAGTACCTCTATCTTGTTTGGATTGAGTCTTGGCCAGCTAGAGGCCTTCCATCCCTGGATCTTGGTCAGGTATTTATGTAGCACCTCCACAGTGCCATCTATCTCAGGTGCAAATGAGAGGTACAGTTCGGTGTCATCTACATATCAGTGAAAACCCAAGCTGTACTGTCTAATGATCTCACCCATGGGAAGCATATACACTGCAAACAATGCTGGCAACAGGATCAAACCCCGGGGAATTCAACAGGGCAGGGACTTTCGGCAGGATGAAACATTTCCCATCTCCTCCCACTGCATCCTGCCTATAAGTAAGGACTAAAATCAGTTGAAGACAGTACTGGTGAGTCCACAAATTTCCCTTAGGCAACCCAGCAGCACCATATGGTCCACAGTGTTGAAGGCTGAGGAGAGATCAAAGAGAACAAGAACTGACAGCTCTCCTCTATTCCTTGCTCTGAAGAGATCATGTTGCACTCTGACTAGTGCCATTTGAGTGCTATGCCTTGACCAAAAACTCAACAGGGGAGGCTTATAGATGTCATAGGCCAGAAGATGTGCCTTGAGCTGCAGAACCACCACTTTCTCAATAACCTTCCATAAAACTGGGAGGTTAGAGACAGGTCTATAATTCACCAAGATGTCAGTGTAAAGAGTTGGTTTCTTTAGGAGGGGTCTCACCAACGCCTCTTGCAAGGTGTCCGAAAGCAAACCTTCGAAAGCGAACACCTGACAATCTTGGTAAACTCTGGACCAACAGACATGACACATCCCATTAAGAGACAATCCAGGCCTTAGTTCAGCTCACAATATGTGGGCTGCAGTTTCTAGATCACTTAGTAGACCTTCAGTCAACCCAACCTGTATAAAGCCACTCCAGACAATAGAAGTGCTTCCCGACACACCCAACTCACCACCACCAGGCTGCAAGGGCCCAGTTTGGGAGATCCAAGCCCTAATGGAGGACACCTTGTCAGAGAAGAAGTGAGCAAACTCCTTGCATGAGCAATTAAAAATGCTTTCTTCAGCTATAGATAGGCAGGATGAAGAAGTTAGTGCTCTTTTCGAAAAAACAGAGCTGGTCTGTTCCTCCCTGCAGCAGTCTTCCTGGACAGGAACACTGCCTTCCTATGGGGGATTGCCCTTTGATATTCAACATAGTGAAGTCTGAAATCCAGTCTAACCTCCTCAGACAGAGTTTTCTGCCAACAATACTCCAACCTCCAACCCTTGGATTCCATTTCCTTGATGTCTCCATCAAACCACGGGGGTCTCAAGCATGAAGACCTGGGTTAGACACGGATCAGTGCAACAGCGTTGAGTGCCTTGGAAACATCCTCATCATAGTGTGTAACTACTTTACCCAGCCCTGCCACACATGCAACATTCACACAGGAAAGATCCATCACCACCATCAGTCCCTCCGAGGACAATCCTTTCAAAGGGTGGTAGTGATCATCTCCACAGATGAGGGACTAATGCGGGGCCCTGAATGAAAACCTCATCATGCAGTGATCTGACCAGGCAACTGGATCAATCCTGATGTCAGAGACCTCAAGCCCCAGTGAGAACACCAAGTCTAAGGCATGTCCATAGCTGTGGGTCACATAAGCAACAGCTTGTGCCAGGCCCAGTGATGACATTAGCTGGAGGAAGTCATAACCAAATTGGGAATGTTTGTCATTGATCCACCCAGAACCAACCATCTGTGTGACTTCAACACCTTGGTGATGAAGTCCACAACTTCCTGCAGAAACTCCCTCTCATGTCTTGGAGGCCAGTATATGAGGAGGCTTCTGCAGCCTGCTCCTGGACCCCTGCACATGGCCATGAATTCAAACAATGAGATAGAACCCACTGGGTGAATGGAAAAGTTTAGGTCAGATCTAAAACAGATGGCCAGACCCCCACCTCTGTATTTCCTCCTTGGGCAATGCACAATGAAGAACCTGGCTGGGATCGATGTTTACAATACAAGAGCCACAGCATGCACCAGCCAGGTCTCCGTAATTTAAGCCAGAATGACAGAGGAAATCAAATCTGCTATAACTTCATTCTTTTTCCTAATCAATCTGCATTGCATAACACTACATAAAGGGAACTTGTTGATGTTGCTGACCCAATGGCTACCTGCCCATGTGATCCAGTGGGAAGCCTAGGTATCAGGACCAAACATGTCTGGCCTATCTTCAGATCCAGTCTTGCCTTAGGGCCCCTCCTGGTCCTGACAACCCTAATGCAATTTTCTCCTGCTATACTCCCAACACCCCAACACTTGCCATCATGCCCTCTCACAATCCCAACCTCCCAACAGTGTCTCAATGCTGTCACTGGAAAAGAGAGATCATAGATAGCAGGTATAAAGAAAGCTGTAGCCGATACTGGACGAGGTATAGGGATTTTGAAGAGGAGGACTGCAAAGAGTGAAAGCACCAAGAAAAACAAGGGCATGAGAGTACATGTGAAGCACAATGGTAGTATCAAAGCAAGATTAGACAAAGCCCAGCCCAGTGGCATGGCAGGCTTAGGCATCGAGTGTCTTACCTACTTCCATGCCAGTGACCTAGGTTCAGGAACAAGCCTGAGCTGCTGGGGGTTTGCTGGGGAAGGTGGGAGGACTGAGAGAGGATTAAGGTTCCATAAGACTGCTCTGCTCTACCAGATTGGTGAGCTTGGTCATATCAGCTCTTGGCTGCCACCAGGTGGAGGCCTGGTAGTAAGCCTTCAAGAGCATCAGGAGGCTGATGTCAGTGTGAGTGGGAAGGAGTAACAGCCTTGGAACATATGCACGTCTCCACACATATATGCTCCTTGAGGATGCCTTGGCTTAGGATGGAAGGGAGAAAAAAACAGGAGGAAAATTGTTGGTAGAGCTGGGGCATATAATGCCTGCTCACTGCACCCCCAGTCACCTGGGCAACCTACAGTGAATAACTGGATTTAAGGCACTGGGGGGAGGAAGGCCCTCCCCTTCCCAACTGCACCATTGGAGAAATCTGTGTGGGTCTGAGCTGCAATGTGAGTCCCCAGGAAAACTACAGATGGTAGAGGGGAGCAATGAAGCTGAAAGAAGGGAGCATTCCACCACTGTGTTCAAGGAGGATAAACACTTCTAAAAAAAAAAGAAGCTAAATCAGGGGTCAGATGGATGGGGGCATGTCTTAATACCAGGAGCCTAGATAATAAAATCAGTGAAGTCCAGGTGTTGATGGCAGACACTGAGGTGGACATTGTGACCATAACAGAAACATGGGCTTCAGAAAAAAATTACTGGGAAATGACTATCTCTGGATATTTGATGTTCAGGATGAATTGAGGTACAGGTACAGAAGAAGGAGTACCCTTTTATGTTAAGGAGGGCATACAGGTGACAGAAGATGGGTGCATCAGTCGTAGTGATGGGGATACTGAGTCACCATGGGTGCAACTCTTGGCAGCCTCAGGCAAGAAACTGTGCTTAGGGGTGATCTATAGACTGCCAGGGCAAGGGGAGGAGAGAGAAAGAGAGCTTTAGAAAGAAATGGAAAGAGTTATAACTGAGGGGGAAGTAATGGTGGTGGGTGATCTGAAACTGATGGACATTGATTGGGACGTTCCAGTGGCAAGGGAAACCAGAAGTCAGGTCTTGCTGGAAGTGCTCCAGGACTGTCTGCTGGTACAGTTAGTTAAGGAGCCCACCAGGCAGGCTGGCTGCAATTCTTGATGTGGTGCTTGCCAACTCAAAGGTGGTACGAGCTGTGAGTATAGGTGAGCCATTTGTAAACAGTAACCATAACTCTGCTTCTAACTGGCCCTCAGGTCTGGTAAACTGGAATCAAGGAAAAACAAGAATCTCCAACTTGAATACTGAACTCTTTGGTGCTTGGTCCCAAAGCACAAGTAGAACAGAAAAAGGACCAGTACTGAGAAACTTCTATAAAAATTCCATTTATTTAAACCATAAAGTGCATACCATGTGCAGACCAAAAAAAAAACAAAGTACTAACACTCCATTCTCATTCGGATATCACTGCTCCTTCCTCAGGGACCACAACAGGAAGTGGAAGTCCTTGATTTTAGAAGAACAGACTTCAATAGGTAAAGGATCTGATATGGGACAAGTTAATAGGGGTGGACAACATAGATGGGGTGGCAGAAAGATGGGAGTAATTAAGGAGACCATTCTCAGGCATCTAAGGTATGCATGAGAACAGTAACCTTAAATAACAGATTCAAGAGACCACTATTGTTCTCAACAAGGGTCAGTGAAGTGGTAAGAGCCAAGAAAAAGACCTTCTGCAAACTTAAAAAAAAAGTAGGAGGTGGAAGAATGGGAAATATATTTGCTGAATTATGCTTCAAACAACAAACAACAGTTCCAGGAGATTGATTATCTTTTTAAAATTATTTTCTTATTATTATGGTCCCCAAAAACCATAAAGAGCTCCCAGCTGGTTCAATTGTCTCAACATTGACATTGCCTCAATACCAAGGCTTGGTCCATTCAAAATCCATTCTCCATCACATCCTGTCTGCAGCTAACTCCTGTGACTGTTCTTCCTAATTGCTATCCTCCTCCTCTTTGCTTTTTTTCACCTAGCACTTAACCCTCTCTCCCCTCAACTCCCTCTCCCATACACCCATTCACCCTCCCCTCCTCCCACCCTCCTTCCCTACCCACTTGTAGCACTTTAATTGATATTTGGCAAGTGCCTATGGCCACACCCCACTAGTGTGTCTCTCCTCTATACAGTGTCAGCCCTATTACCAGACCTCCTTCTGGCATTTTTGTCACTGTACTGAATGTATAAAACTGTAATTAATTGCATGTAACCCACTGTTATACTGTTATTCAATGTCTTGTTTAAATTGTACCTCAACTGACATGGAACCTTTGCAAAAGAGCCTTGGCTCAAGGGTACTTGTAATCCTAGATTCAAATAAAATAAAAAAATAAACAAATTAAAAACTGAACTTAGGATACTCAAGGAAGAAATTATTAAAAAAAAAACACTGTTTTCACTTGTTCAAGTGCACATCTTATTTATTTTTCATAGCCAGTTCATCTTCTGTTTTTTATAAATTATCCAATGTTTCAAGATCAGCCTCAATTTCTTCATCAGGGACTTTTTGTAATTAATACAATATAAAATATTTTAATGATATTCCACATTTTACGCATGAATTATTGTAAACTATATTAAACTTATATTCAAAATTATTATTGAAACTGGAACTGGATAAAAAAAACTCCATATTACTTTAACACAATCGTAAGGTATACACTCTTCACATTAGCTCTTTTATGTCAGTTTCCTCAAACCTAGTCAAAAATAAAAAAAAAATAAACAGATTCTTATCAGCCAACAGGCACTGTGATTTCATTTAAAAACAATTATCATATGTGCTTTTCTATTTCACTGTGTGCTACAAACCTCATATTTAAAAATGTTTTTAAACAATAAGTCATTTCTTCCCTTTAACTTCACTTTTACGACACCTTATGATTTTAGTCTTGATATCTTTTTAACATTATTTTATTAACTCCATCACAATTAGTGCATTGTAATTTTCCTTATAAAAGTGCAACATTCAAAATGTACCATTTAAATATTGTGATACATAAATCCCACCTCTTGGTTCATTTTGTTTCTGTTTTATAAATGGCTCAGCACCCTTTATCAGTTTTCTACTGCCTTAACATTTCCTAGGCTGAGAAAAAAAACTTAACACATTTTCAAACTCTTTCCTGCATTATCATTTCAGAATCAGAGTGAGAGCAGTGTTTCTCTGATTTACATTGCATATTAGGATGCCATGTCTTTTGGGCATTCCTATTTCACCATTACTTCACTGGAGCCTGTCTCCTTGTGCTCCTTTATAGAGCAAAACACTCTGGGAAGAGAGAGTGGTGCAAAATACACAATGACATCATCCATTCCCCACGTCATCATGTGACGCAGTTCCCTGCCCAGTCCATGAAGGAAATCTGCTAACAGGCTGTAAACACAGTCTGTCAGCACAAAGTACCAAATGGGAGTCTGCCTGAATGTGGCTTGTAAGCACTCACCAATGTATCTATGACTACTGAAACAACTCTATCCCATTACTGAATACACCAGCCAAATGATCAATTGCTCTTACCCTAATGTAAGCAAAATGAACTTGAGTATACAATCTCAGTAATGTTACTGTTTAAAGAGAACTGATGGTGCTGGATTTGGGTGGAGGGGGGGAGGAGGGAAAGAGAAAATTATTTACAGGCATGTGCATTATATTCCAGACTAAATTCTGAAGCATTTCAGCTATTAAAATTGAACCATTTGAGCACATGGGATGGGGGATAATTAGTCAATGTTTTACATAAAACTTGTCCATTCTATTTCTGCATTAAGTCCATGTCTAGGACTCAAACTGTTCAGATGATTGATCCACCAACCCCCTCTTTCCCAACAATGCCCTACCCCAGTATCCACCCCGTCTATGTTTATTTAGTCTTTCACATGTAATAAATCTAAGGGAATTATTGTTGTGTCTCTCTGCAATAAAATGTCTTCCTACTGCTGATTTGACATCCTGAGCTGTAATGACACTTTTGTGTTCAGTTATTCTGGTTTTTAATGATCTTGTGGTCTTGCCTACATAAATCAATCCACAAAGGCATTTAATCATGTATACTACATAATCTGAATCACAGTTCAGAAATTCTTGGCTAACAATTGTCTCATTTCTGCTTGAGACTTTCAAGTTTACATTAAAAACATTTCTTTTTGGCCTGGCATTTGGAGACAATATTTAATTTATTACTGCTGCCCATTATTTAAATGTTTTTATTGTATATTTGTTTTTACTCTGTATTTGAGCATTGGCTTTGGAAAAGCGCATTATAAATAAATCTGATTTGATTTGAGTTAAAAAAAGATTGTTAATCACATTTTAGCAGTGTGTGCTTTTACAACAACTATAAAACCCTCTAATGTTTGGTCCCTACTATGGAATGGTAGAACTAAGGGGGAATCCAATGCTGTGTTTTTACTAGTTTGTATTTAATGTTGTTTCTTCTTATGGCTGTCATCCACAGTTTCTGTTCAAAACCTTTTTTACTTGGTTCAGAGCTCTGTAAAATATACCAGTGTCTAAAAATAATATTTTTAATCTTGTATAATTGCTCACTATATGTAGTGATCATGTAAAAATTGTTCTATCCCGTACCCTGTTTTCCAACACCAACTAAAAGCTGATACCTTACTTTACCTTCTGCTTTCTCTACTGCTTTTTGTAATGAGAATTTATCATGATTCCTGTCTTCATTTTGTTTTACTAGTTGTTCCTTATTTCTTTCATATTTGTATTCATCCCCACTGTTTCTTTTGTATCTTAACAATTAGCTATATGGAACACTTCTAATCAAACTTAAGGGATGGAAACTCTCAGCATGCAGGGTTGTGTTCCTATCTATTTCTTTTTTGTAAAGATCTGTGGTTATTTTATCCCCATTCTTAACAATCAATAGGTTCAAATAAGGAATCTGCTTTGTATTGAGTTCCATAGTAAATTGTAAGTCTGCCTGACAATTATTAATGTATTGAAGCAACTTTGTGAAGTCTTCTATACTCCCATCCCACAGTGAAAAAAAAAATACCATCTATAAATCAAGTATTACTTTCTCCTGAAAAAAGATTGCTTTTTTTTCATAATCTATCATGGAAATGTTTGCATATGTTGTTGCCATGCTCATACCCATTTGCTGTTCCATTCTTTTGCAAATAGGTTCTGTCCTCAAACTGGAAACATTTATTAAATAACATAATTTCTGCTAGGTTCAAAATGAACTCATTTGAAGGTTTCAAATATTCTCTCTCACATAGAGCATGTTTTAACACCTCTAGTACCCCAATATGAGGGATGGAGGTATACAGACTTTTAACATCAATGGTGACAGTACTAATTTTTGTTAAATCAAGCCTTTCATCACTGAAGTTGTCTAGTATTTGAATTAGGTGTCTTGAGTCTTTGAGAAATTATTGTAATTTTTTTATTAGGGGTTTGCAATGAAAGTCTACAAAAAATAGACAATGATTCAGTAATACAACATTGCCCAGCAATTATGGGTCTTCCCAGAGGGTGTACTGGATTCTTATGTATTTTAGGTAATATATAGAATAATGAGATTTTTGGATGTTTTCATTTTAATGCTTTCCCCACCCATGGCTCAATCCACTTTCTATCTTCTGACTCTTCAACAATTTGCCTGATTGTTTCTTTCAAATTATCAGATGGGATCCCATTAACTTTCTCATAATTGGTCACATCATTGAACTGTGCATGAAATTCACTTTGATATTCCTCCATATTCAGAATAACTATTCCTCCACCTTTATCTGCTTCCTTAATTATGATAATTTAATCTTCTAATCCTCTCAACACTTGCTATTCTAATTTTGTTAAATTATACCCCATGTTGTTTTTTATTTTTATTGATTAAATCATCAACTTCAATATTTACAGCCTGACTATAAATGTCAATATTAGCTGGTACTGGGCCAGATGGAAGAAAATTAGATTTTATTTTCAGTGATTCCCTCAATCTTCTGTTTTGTTCTTGTTCAACTGCTGAAGTTGCCTCTGAAATGTCTTCTTTTGAATCCAAAACTCTGCTTAATTCTCAGTTTTCTTCGAAATCTTTCTAAATCTAATTTAAATTCAAAACCATCTAGTTTCTGATTCAAACAAAACCCATGTCCCCTGTTCAAGACTGACTCCTTCAGAGCTGTTAAATTTCTGTTTGAAAGGTTAAACACAGATGATTATTTTTGGTCTGGTGTGTCATCCCAAGTATCTTCCATTGTATGTCAGAATCTCCTCACATAGTTTCTTGATTTGAAGTAGAGATAATCTCCTCCCCACTGTCTGTAGGTGTGTCCCGCTGGAGCCCCTGTCCCTCCCTTTGAAAATATGTGGTACATTCTGGGGAAATATTGGTTAAAGAAACTCTTCTTCCTGGGTGGTCTAAATCTCTGCCTCCCTATTCTAGTTCCTTTATACTGAGAATGGGGTCATGCCTACCACTGCACATGGCTACTATCAGAGTCACTGTGCTGTAAATTCTGGTCAGATCCCTGAAGGTTGAAAACCTGTTGACTTTTCATGTCCTTTTTCCAACTGTATATTATTCCACCTCTATAATCATTAATATCTCTTTTGAATTTATTAAACTTTAACTGCCTCCAGATTTCGTCATTCTCTGTTAACCCCTTTCCATTTTTGTTAATAAAGTTTTAAATTCATTTAAATTCATTGTGCCTTTTAACTGTGTTTCTAATGTTCCTATTTATTTCTGAATTTTTCTTGTTCTTTTATTAATGTCACAATGGTAAGTAGCATAAAGTCAAAAGAGCATGTGGATCTGATGCCACCCCAGCTTTCCTGAAACCCATCAACCATAAAGCCTAAATTGTCTTCTACCATAACTCTTAACCCCCTTGGAATATGTTTCTGTTTTACATATGCTGTCAGTGTTACTGCATGTCTGTCCAAATGTATATCATGTTGTTCTAGTGTTTCCAATTTGTTTGTCTCAGATCTAGTTATTTTTGGATTATCTGGATTTCTCTTACTTGTGACTAAATTCTTGATCCTTGCTTCAACATTTTCATTAAAACAAACAATACCGGATGCCATCTCAGTGAGTTTATCTAAATCTCAAAAATAGGCTATTTTCTTAGGAAAACAATCAGGACTGATGGGATGGCAGAGATCTTACCTGACTGGTGAATATCAGCAACACAAGATAAGTGAATGTTCAAAAAAATGTTTCTAAAGAAGGAACATCTTTCAAAAGTACTTAACAATGTCCCAAGTATTAAAAATAGTCTCTCAAATCTTCTTTCTTCATTAATACTGAAAATTCTGGATCAAATTATCGGGTTCAGAATCATTCCCCAGACAACAAACAACAGATCCAGGAGATTCATTATCTTTTTCAAATTGTTCTCTTCTTATTATGGTCCCCAAAAAACAGACTTGTGATACTTAAGGAAGAAATAATTAAAGGACCAAAAAACACTGTTTTCATTTATTTAATTGCACAGCTTATTTATATTTTCCCTCCAGCTCAGATCTGTTTCAATAGCAGCATCAATCTCTTCATCAGGGACTGACTGTAATTAATGCAACACATAATATTTTAATTATATTCCACATATTTCATTCAAATTACTGTAAACTATATTAAACTTATATCCAAAATTATAATTGAAACTTTGAGTGGATAAAAAACTCCACAGTACCTTTAACACAATCACAAGGTATGCACTCTTCACATTAGCGCTAACTTTTTTGTCAGTTTCCTCAAATCTAGTAAAAAAAACTAAAAAACTCTTATCAGCAAACAGGAACTGTGATTTTATTCAAAAAACATTATCATATATGCTTTTCCATTTCACTGTGTACTACAAAGCTCATATTTAAAATGCTTTTGCACAAACAATCTGTTCTTCCCTTTAACTCCACTTATAATACATCACCTGTGATTTCAGGCTTGGTATCTTTTTAAAGTTATCTTATTGTTAACCCAAACACCATTAGTACATTGCAGTTTTTCCTTTTAAAAGTGCACCATTCAAAGTATACCATTTAAATATTGTGGTATGTAAATCCCACATCTTATTTATTTATTTATTTATTTATTTATTTATTTGTTTGTTTGTTTGTTTGTTTCTGATTAATGGGTAGGTGCACTAGACATAGAAATGCCTATTTTCTGGCATGACCCAGGAGCATACAAGTCAAGTACAGTCAATACAGAGGAGTAGAAAAAGTACTCTAAATTCAATATACGTGATCAAGTGCCAGGGAAACACAAGACATCGCAGTAAGTATCATACAACAGTAATGTACAAAACTCTTAAAGAAAAGTATTAAATATCAGCCATGTACAATAAGCAAAAAATAGTAGAATACTAATCAAAAAATGAACAGCAGTAGAACAAATAAGATAACATTTCTTAGAATATCAGGTGCAGAACTGTTGGCTGAATGCCCCCAGGTGGGACGAGGAAGGTTTTGATAGCATTGAGGGAGGGAGAGAGTATAGGTAAAATGGTAGAGATTGGTTTGGGGGGAAATAGATTTAATGCAGTAAGTAGTAAGTGTGAAAGAAGTAAGGCTAAAGGCCTAGAGCAGGCCCAGCATATCAGCAGAGGTGCCAGGAAAGTTCAGGGGGGAAGGAAACAAGTACAGGGTTGGTCTGTAGGAGGTGACTATGTAGCTGGCACTTAATGCCAGTGTGAGTAGAGGCGAGGCGGATGTTGGTTGGTAAGGAGTTCCAATATAGAGGTGCAAAGTGGGAAAAAGCCAGTGTTCCCATTGCTGTTTTACATTTAGGGACTTGAAAAAGTATTTGATCACCACAGCAGAGGGCACAGTAAGGGCTATGAGGAATCAGCATCTGAGCTAGTATAGGTGGAACACCAGAGTGAGAGATACTGTCATTCAGAGTGCCAAGCGAGTAGAGGCAGGTTGCTGCATGGAAGAGTCAGTGAAGGCTACTGTTAAGGTGGCAGTGATGGGTACAGTGATGAGACACCAGTGCAGAATGACATATGTTATTATATGTGGTGTCCCATTTGTGGAGACTAGCTTTAGTAGCACCAATATGAGTGATGGAGCCATATGTGAGTGCAGGAAGAAGTATGCCATGGGCAATGGTGACTCTGGTGGAGTATGTAAGTGCATGGCTAGTTTTATAGGCCAGTCCAATTTTGGAGTTGACTGCTTTACAGGTGATAGAGTTGTGGAGGTTGAAGTCAAGAGAAGGGTCCAGGGTAATACCCAGATATTTGAAAGAATAGACATTATCAAGGTGGGGCCTTCGGAGCAGGAGACTGATAGCTAACAAGGGCATTTCCATAATCTAGAAGCAAACCCAAAGAGCATATATTGGGTTTTACTAGAGTTGAGTATTAGTTTGTTCCTGGAAAGCCAGACTTGGATGCAATGGAAATCAGAAGAAAAGGTAGTATTATGGTCAGTGTTGCCCTTTGAGCTGTAGTAGAGAAAAAGGTCATCAGCACAGAGTAGTGATGAGCAGTGGGTGATGTTGAGAAAGATGTCATTAATAAAGATGGAAAAGAGAAGGGGGCCAATGATGGAGCCTTGTGGGACCCCGATGTTGATAGTGGAGAGTTCAGAGATAGCAGAGCAGTATTTGATGTATTGCTGCCTATCAGAGAGATGACTGTTATGCCAGGCAAAAACCTCAGGGTAGTAACCAAGGGAAAGCATTTTGGCCTTAAGTAATGCATGAGTTACAAGAGCAAAGGCCTTAGTTAAGTGAATGAAGACTGCAACAGTTAAGAGGCCATTATTCATTGCAGTTTTGGTGTCATTTGTGAACTTGAGGAGGGCAAGGTTAGTACTATGAAATTTTATAAAGTCATGCAGGGAGCCTGAGAGAAGGTTTTGGTCAAGAAAAATTGGACAGTTTGAAGGGAGATACAGTTTTCTACTAGCTTGCTTAGAACAGAGAGGATGGCAATAGGTCAATAATTAGTGATACTTAGGTTCGCCTTTTTTGAAAACAGGAACTATCATGGCAGTCTTCCAAATACAAGGGACAATTCCAGTGCAAAGCAACAGGCTGAAAATTCTGGCCAGTGGGGAAACAAGGAGAGAAGCAGCCAGCTTGAGGAGTGTGGGCTCAAGGCCATTTGCACCAATTCTGTAACTATCAGAGATGAAACTGAGTAACTTACAAACCTCCTTATTAGCTATAACATGAATGTGGAAAGAGTGAGAGGAGTTGTGAGGGACATTCATGAGGAAATCAGGTGTAAGCATTAGGGATAGGGAGGGAAATAGTGTTATTTGATAAGTCGGAGAAATGTTCATTGAAGGAGTTGGCTTGGTGGAATACAATTAAAATATTATATATTGTATTAATTACAGCCAGTCCCTGATGAAGAGATTGAGGCTGATTTTGAAACATTGAATAATTTGTAAAAAAAGGAAGATGAACTGGCTATAAAAAATAAATAAGTTTTGCACCACAAGTGAAAGCGGTGTTTCTCTATCCTTTAATAATTTATTCCAAGAATATTTGGTGAAAAATAGGAAGGCAAAGAGGGGTGGGTAGGGAGGGAAAAGTAGACATGGAGCTGCATATTGCAGAGGGGGGTCAAGAGCAGAGAAAAACAGCACTTCATGTATATTAGAGAAAATAGAAAGTAAGGAGGAGGAATTGTATGGCTAACAGAGGAGGAGGATAAGTTGATTAGGGCATACAGGAAAAAGGCTGTCATCCTTAACCATTACTTTTGCTCAGTTTTCACTAGGGAGAATGGTGGGCCCCTTACAAGAGAGTGGCATCAAAGTGACCATTAAGGGTGTGCTGGAGATGAGGCAGCCAGTATATATTAGTGAAAAGGTTCTGAAAGGGCTAGCAGCCCTAAAGCTTGATAAGGCCCAAGGACCAGATGGGCTGCATCTGAGAATACTTAGTGCTTTACATTTTTTCCCCTTGCCTCAGAGAGCTCATATCTGCTGGATCCCCAAGCCCCATCACACTGGAGTCCACTGGGGCTTATTGATGGTCAATACTACAAGGGCTTGCCCCCCAGTGGTGTCAGCAGGGTCCCCCAAACCGTCGCCATGAACTGGATCCAGTAGTTGGACTGACAAGCCCTACCAGTCAAGTGTGGACCACATGAGGGTACAAGCACCATCCTGGTATCAAGAATTCCCTCTTTTTCATTTTCCCCTGAGGGGCATGGCATGCAATGATGCTACAATGCATGACCCACGTACCCGTGTGTGTGCATCGGCATCTGCCCACCCTCTTATTCACTCTGTGGCAGTTACTGGTGCATTTCCCTAGCTTACTGCTAGGGGGCCAAAGTCTCTGGGGTCCCTACCCCCAGAGAAGGAGAGTGGTCCTCCAGATGATCAATCCTCCTCCCTCCCCCAGCCAGCTGTCTGATGGCCTGAGCTCTCTGCTGAACTCGGATCACTGGCTTTGCAAGAAGTAACACTACTGCTGTGCTGGCAGGCTAGTTGAGGATACTTAGTGAACTGCAAGTGGAAGTGGTTGATCCCCTGGGAGATCTACTCAGCAGTTCTCTGAGGAAAGTGGTGGTCCCGAAGGACTGGAGGGTGGCAGACATAGTTCTTCTCCATATGGGGAGGGGGCAAGGAACAAGTGGGGAACTACAGACCTGTCAGTGTTTCCTCAACTGTAGGAAAACTGAGGGAGTCACTGGTCAAAGAGGGTCTTGTAGACAACTTAGAAAGCAATTGTCTGCAAGATATAAGCAACACAGATTCATGGTAGGAGAGACTTATCAGACTAACCTGATAGTTTTCTTTGACTAGGTGATGAGGGCATTGGATAGGAGCCATGCAGTGGATTTTCTCTACTTTGACTTGCTGCTGAGAAAGAGAGAGAGAGAGAGAAAGCAGCCAGAGCTTCCTTAAATCAAGGAGGTTATTTTCTAGACTACACTGAATTGAATTATTACTTTTTGGACCTGTGCAAGTAACTAGTATTGATTCTGTTTCTGGGGTTGACTTTTCTTAGTTTAACTTTCATTTGCCAGGGAGGAACTGTAGCTGGGAGATATTTGCAGTCATTTGCGACTAGACCTCTTACTTAACCTCTGTGAAATAGGTGTCTGTGAAGGGGAAGAGCTGAAAGGGGCCTAGCTGAACTGTGATTTAAAACAGGAGTTGTTTGTGCTCTCTGTCTGCTGAGACAGAGAGAGAGAAAGCAGCCAGAGCTTCCTTAAATCAAGGAGGTTATTTTCTAGAATACACTGAATTTAATTATTACTTTTTGGACCTGTGTAATTAAGTAGTATTGATTCTGTTTTTGGGGTTGACTTTTCTTAGTTTAACTTTCATTTACCAGAGAAGAACTGCAGCTGGGAGATATTTGCAGTCATTTGTGACTAGACCTGTTACTTAACCTCTGTGAAATAGGTGGCTGAAAGGAAAAAAAGCACTCTCTGGGGTGGAGGGTCACAGTTGTAGTTGATTGTTTCTGGAGGGCATAGATTTACTCCCACCCACCCACCCCAAGTGCATAACTTCCTTTATAGCAAGGGTTCTGACATCACTTCCCCAAAACTGCTAACAACATGCACATGTTCATATCCTTTAAGGCACAGCACACTGAATAGGGGTAGAGGCACTCACAAGCTTGCACACACTAAAACAAGAACAAAAAAAAAAGAAAAGCATCTGTAACAGGAAGAGACACAGACATGTGGGGGTGGAGCAATGCACTGGCTGTGGAGGAGCAGTCTTCTGGGAGACATTCTGGAGACTGCATTGCTTCCCTATTTGCAGGCACCTCTCTGGTTTGAGGGAGGAGGTTGTTCATCTCAATGCTGACCAAGCAAGGATTTGGGAAACCTGCTCCCCCACTCAGGAACCACCCAGGCCACCACCACTACCTCAGAGGTTGCCAAGAAAGAGGAGTGGTTGGACCACTGTGGGCTCAGGGAGGGTGAGGGTGGTGGAACAGAGGTGCATCCCTCCAGTTGTGCCTCTCCACAATTCATTCACCACTCTGGTGAAGCATTTTTCCTCTATGGAGGCACCAGCAGTGGAGACCAAGGAGGATGCTGGGAACCTCCACAATGGAGACCCACAGAAGGGTGGCACAGGAACCCACAGGGGAAGGAAACAACTCCTGGTTGGGGACTGAATTGTTAAAGGGGTAGAACTGGTGGAGGGAGGGGAAAGGAAGGTAAGGTGTCTGCCCAGAGCCATGGCTTAGAGGGGAAGGACAGAATATGAATCCTCAGGATCATGGAAGCAGCTGCAAGGGGGAGTGAGCTGGATGTCATTATCCACCTAGGGACAAATGACCTGGCTGAGAATGGGATCAGAGCAGTGCAACAGGAGTTTGTGGAGTTGGGAAGGGCCTTAGACAAGTAGCACACATGATAACTTTCTCAGAAGTGCTACCTGTCTATGGCATGGATGAGGCTAGGGTACTCCACACCAAGGGATTCAATGACTGGTTGAAAAACTGGTGCAGAGCTCTGGGATTTGGCATTGTTGGGGACTGGGGATCTACCTGGAGGGATGCAGGCCTATACAGGTGCAACTGTCTGTATCTATCCAGGAGGGGGACCAAGATCCTAGGTGATAGGTGTAAATGCTTCATTGGCAAGCATTTAAAGTGGCCAAGGGGGGAGGCACTGAAAAGGAGAAGGGAAATCTTAGCCCCTACCCTGAAAAAATCAGGGTAGTTAGTGAGGTAAACACCAAGACAGAGCAGTTGATAGGGAGAAGGACAGGGGTAAATGGAGAAAAAGACAAAGGCAGTAAGGACAGGAATGGGGCAAAAAGAAATTAAGCCATAAAAAAATGGAAGGTAATGAGTACCAATGTCCGTAATCTAGGTAAAAAGCTCCCCAAAATGGTGGCCTTGATGGAAGAGGGATGCCTGGATATTGTGGCAGTCACAGAAACATGGTACACAGAGAACCATGACTGGGATGTCAACATACAAGGGTACACAATCTACAGGTGGGACAGGGAGGGAAGAAGAGGAGGAGGAAAAGCTCTCTATGTAAGGGAAGGGATCAAAGCAATAGAACTAAAGGGCACACAGGGAGGAGAGGAGGCACTGTGAGTCACCCTGGAGACTGGAAATGTCACCACAATACGCACAGGGGTTGTATACAGACCCTTGGGGGAGAAAATGGACAAGGAAATGATAGAAGGCATCCTTAGGATGGCAGAGAAAGGGGAGATATTGCTGATGGGGGCCCTGAATATGCCAGATGTTAACTGGTGCACCTTTGCTGCAGCCACATCAAAGAGCAGGGCCATTCTCGATGCCCTACAAGGGGCATGCCTCAGATAGCTAGTTTTGGAACCTACTCGGGAGGGATTAATCTTAGACCTGGTACTCTCAAATGGGGATGGAGAGAGGATCTCTGATCTTGAAGTGGTTAGCCATCTGGGAACAAGCGACCAAAAAACAGTGTGGTTCATGATAAACTTAGCTGTAGAATCAAGCCATATAAAAGTGAAAGTACTGGACTTCAGAAGGGCTGATTTTGTCAAAAATGGGAGCGTGCCTCAGAAATGCACTAGCAAACAGGCAAGAAGGTGGGGTGGAACAACAATGGGGAAACATCCAAACTGCCATCACAGGGGCAACAAGTCTTTGTGTGAAGCAAATAAACAAATCAAAATGATAGAAAAAAAAACAATATGGTTCTCAAAAGAAGTGGCGGGGAAGGTTAGGGAGAAAAAGATAGAAATCAGGAAATATAAAGAAACACAGAAGGAGCAGATCAGAGAACTGTACCAGTTAAAACAGAAGAAAGCAGGGAAGGCACTCAGAATAGCAAAGGCCCAAACCAAGGAAAAGATAGCCAACTTGGTTAAGAAGGGGTATACAACCTTTTATAGGTACATTAGGGAGCAAAGAAAGACTAAGGCAGGGATACTGAGGCTGAATAAAGAGGAAGGTGGTTGGGCAGAGCGACAGTCAAAAAGCAGGGATACTGAATGAATACTTCTGCTCAGTTTTCACAATGGAAAAGCAAGGGGAGGTACCTTATCCAGTCAATAGAAGCACTTTGGATTGGGGGGTTGATATTAGTCCTTTCATAGAAGAAAGGGTTCTGAAAGAACTCTTAAAACTGAAGGTGGATAAAGCAATGGGGCCTGATGGGATTCACCTCAGAATTCTAAAAGAACTAAGGGAGGAACTAGTAACACCACTGACTACCCTTTTTAATAAATCATGGGAGGATGGTGTGGTACCTGAGGACTGGAGGAGGGTGGACGTGATTTCCCTTCACAAAAGTGGGAGCAAGACAGAGGCAGGAAACTATAGACCTGTCAGTTTCACCTCGGTGGTAGGGAAAATGATGGAATCACTTCTGAAGGAAAGAATTGTTGAGTACCTAGAGGCCAGTGGGGCACAGGACCCATGGCAGCATGGATTCACAGCAGGAAGATCATGTCAGACAAATCTAATTGATTTCTTTGACTGGGTAACCAAAGTAGTAGACCAGGGAGGGGCTGTGGACATGGCCTACATAGACTTTAGCAAGGCATTTGACACAGTCCCACGCAAAAGAGTAATAAACAAATTAGCATGGCTGGGAGGGGGTCCCAAGGTGGTAGCCAGGGTAAAACACTGGCTGGACAACAGGACACAGTGGATGATAGTAAATGGAGTCCACAGTGAAGAAAGCGGGGTTACTAGTGGGGTACCGCAAGGTTCAGTACTGGGGCCAGTCCTTTTTAATGTCTTTATAAGTGACATTGCAGAGGGACTGGAAGGGAAAGTATGTCTCTTTGCAGATGACACAAAGATCTGCAGCAGGGTTGATATGCAAGGTGGGGTGGAAAGGATAAAAAGGGACTTTGCAAGGTTGGAGGAATGGTCAAATGTATGGCAGCTTAGATTCAATGCAAAGAAGTGCAAAGTAATGCACCTGGGAAACAAAAACCCAGGGGAAGGGTACACAGTGGGTGGTGAAATACTGACAACAACAAAAATGGAAAGTGACCTGGGGGTAGTCATATCAGACAACCTAACGGTGGGCCAGCAATGTGAGAAGGCAGTAAGGAGGGCTGGGGGGGTACTGGGATGAATAGGGTGAGGCATCACCAGTAGAAATAGGAAGTTGTTGGCCCTCTGTGCAGACAGTTGGTAAGACCACATCTGGTGTACTGTGTACAGTTCTGGAGACCCCATCTCTGCAAAGACATAGACAGGGTGGAGGCTGTCCAGAGTAGGGCAACCAAAATGGTGCAGGGTCTGCACCCGAAGATATATGAAGAAAGACTAAAGGAGCTTAAGATGTATAGCCTCAAGGAAAGGAGGGAGAGGGGGGACATGATAGAAACTTTCAAATACCTCAAGGGAATCAACAAAGTCCAAGAGGGTAGTATCTTTCAGAAAAAGAGATGTGCAAGAACAAGGGGACACAATCTGAGGATAGAGGGGATGGCTCAGAGGTAATGTGAGGGCAGTATTCTTCACAGAGAGGGTTGCAGAGCATGCTTGTAGGCCTTCCTGAGGAGGTCATAGAGTCAAAAAACAGTAGGGGAATTCAAGAATGCATGGGACAGACGTAAGGCAGTTCTAGTGGGGGGGAGGGCAGGCTGTTGGTTAACTAGGATCTTCAGATTATCCGATAGGCAGGTAAATGGGCATTCTAGGTGAGTCAAGCAGTCCTTATCTGCCATCAAATTCTTTGTTTCTATGTTTCGTCAAGGCTTTTGACTTGGTACCTCATAGATGTTTGCTGAAGAAGACAGATGATCTGGGTGAAGCAAAGGACATAATAAACTGGGTAGGTAACTGATTAAAGGGGAGCAGCAGAGGTTAGTGGTCAATGGGGTTAAATCACAAGAGAGGGAGGTCATGAGTGGGGTTCTACAGGGAACTGTCCTGGGTTCAGTCCTCTTCAAAATGTTCTTTAGTGACATTAGTGAAGGGATCCAGGGCAAGCTGTGTCTCTTCGCAGATGATACTAGGCTCTGTGGGAGGGTGGATAGAGATAAGGGAATAAAGAAAATGCAGAGAGACTTGCAAAAGCTGGAAAAGCAGTCTAGCGCTTGGCAGTTGAGATTCAATGCCAAAAAGTGTAAGGTGATGCACCTAAGGAACAAGAACCCCAGATCAGAGTACTGGATGGGATGTGTGAGACTCAGTACCATGGCTGAGGAACAAGACCTTGGAGTTATCAGCGACTCCCTAAAGCTATCGAGTCAGAGCAACAAGGCTTATAACAAAGCAGATAGGATGACTGAATATATTGGGAGTGGTACTGATAGCAGAAAAAGAGAGGTAGTACTTCCACTGTATAGATCCTTGGTGAGGCCACACCTGCAGTACTGCACCCAGGTCTGGGAAAGGCTTGAGATGGTGCAGGGTAACAAAACTGTTTTAGGGCCAGCATGGCATGTCCTATGAGGAGCATCTCAAGGCATGGAACATGTACTCACTGGAGAACAGAAGGGAGAGGGGAGATATGATAGAGGCCTTAAAGTTCCTAAAAGGAATTAACAGGGTGAACTGTGGGGAACTATTTAACTTGAATACCGCTCATGGTCATGTGGTCATGAGTGGAAGGTAACAAAAGAGAGATTCAGGAGGGATGTGATGATTTACTGTTTTACAGAAAGGGTGGTGGAGTCATGCAGTGCTGTAATCCTGCAGTATGCTACAGGGAACAGTAAGGCTTTTTTAATTGAAATATTTATTTATGCATGTATTTCTTTCTTTCTTTCTTTCTTTCTTTCTTTCTTTCTTTCTTTCTTTCTTTCTTTCTTTCTTTCTTTCTTTCTTTCTTTCTTCGATAATTCTTTCTTTCTTCGATAACCTTGTGGGAGCACTGATCCAATGGACCATTTTCAGGCATGACCACTAGTGTGGGACAATGAAGTACTGTACATAGAGTATAGCATATACAGGGTAGGATGACAGTAAAACAGGCAGCACACTATTAGGTGAACTATAGTATGATACATACGGACAATTCTTAAAATGAGTTACAGCAAGATACATGGTACCATAAACAAGTCAGTAATCAGGTCAATGAACAGATAGTTATACAACTAACAATTTAATGTAAGTGCTGAAAACTTAGGCAGGAAGAAGGACAGTGAGGGAACAAGGAGGGGGAGAGTGCAGAGTCTGGTAGGGTGAATGGTGCTTCTAGAGAGAATTGGACCCAGGATCTTCTGTGCTGCTCCTAGGCCCTGCTAATTTAAATAAGCTTTTAAAATTTCTCGGAACCCCTATTTCAAATTTAAATACCTTATGCCAGTTGTCGAGGTGCTTCTGACTAGATTTCCCTGCAGAAAAGTTGTGGGTCTGAGTGAGTGAAAGAGGCTAATACTTCTCCGACATTGTGCTTTCGGCATCAGCAACAGGCTGAACTGCAGCATCAGGTTGGAGCCTGAAGCTATAGAGCCCCTGATAGCATGAACTCCGGTGGTAAAATGGCTAAAACCCCTATCTCCCATACCAGATGAACAGGCGGGCCAATTAGAAACAGAAAGGGGTACCAATACGACTACAGAGGACATTCTAGAAATGAAGCAAATGTTAGAGGGGCTGGTAGTTAATTTTGCCACAGTTAAACCGGCGTTGCACTCGCTGGCTCAGAGGATGGGTGACGTGGAAGTTAGAGTCTCCTCCCAAGAAAGGAAGGTATCCACTATGGAGCAGGAGCTGGTTGCTGTATGCAAACAAGTCAAGAAGCTCTAGGATCAGATGGAAGATCAAGAATCCAGGAGTAGGAGGAATATTCTTATCCTAACAGGGCTCCCAGAGAGGGATGAAGGGTCTGGCTGTGTTTCTTTTTTACAAGATCTCTTGCTTAAATTGCTCAGCCCCACACCATTTGGAGAGGCTTACAACTTGGAAAGAGCACATAGAGCATTAAGAGAGATGCCCCCACTGGGAGCGAGACGTCGGGTCCTAATTATGCAGTTCCTGAACTACAAGGAAAAGTCCCATGTGCTTTTAACTGCTAGGCAAAATAAAGCTCTGCAATGAAATGGCACATCTATCTGGCTGTTCCAGGATCAAACACCATCGGTTAGGGAGAAGCAAAAGGAGTATTCGGAGATAAAGAAGAAGCTGTATCTTGCTGGAATTAAATTTTGTTTACAATATCCTGTGACTTTGATGGTATGACTTCAATCTGGGGAGAAAAGGTACTTGACCACGCGTGACGCCATGGAGGGTCTGCAGTTTGAACTTCCAGCGTTGTTTAAGTCACTGACTTGAGTTTTTGAAGAAAAGAAGAGGGCTGGCATGATCTAACAAGTTGGGACTTGAGAGAAGGAAGGAAGATGCAAAACTTGTCTTTCTTTTTCAAGTTCGTCCATTGAAGTTGAATACACTTGGTTAAAATGTTAAGGCTAATGTTGCTAGGTTACAGAGGGGGTTAGTTTGGGTCCGAAGGTGGAGTGACACCCTCAAGAGGTTGTAGGGTTCGAATCAGGAGCCTGACAGCTTATTTGGGGAAAGGGCTGGAAAGGATCATGAGGGAGCGCAATTTACTGTTATGTGTTCAGGGGTTATTGGAAACACTGTTCTGGGCTCCATGTTTGGTGTTCTCGAGACTGAGAAGATGAGGGGAATGTAGAAAGGATGGGAAGAATGAAGCTTAGTGAGTGGTCAAGACCAGGAGTTGACACTCCCCAGTGGGGTTGACTTTGAAAGGAGTTTAGGACAATTAGGAGTTGATAGACATAAACATTAGGTCAAGGGAAGGGGGGTAACCTCTCACTCTAATGTGTGATGTAGGAGTGGAATAGGGGTGTGATTAGCATTCCATTATTTGACAAAGCTTACTGATAGGAGTAAGGGAGGGGGGTTGGGCAATGTTCTGGCAAAGAAAGATGGTAGAGGGAATAACTTGGAGCATTTTATCCATTCTGCACATTTGGATTCCCTTATAGATTGGCTTAAGGGTGTGGGCATTTCTCCACCCAGCTAACCCTCTATCAGTTTAATAAGCTAGAGGACGAGAGAGCTTATTGGACAAAATATAATAAATCAATCTGAATTGGGGCAGAATCAGAATCTAAATGGGGGTGAATTATGGGGACGAGGGAATCTGATGAGAACCAATTAGATAGGGGTTCAGGGAGGAGTTGTAAAGCTGCAATAGATGTCTTAAGTTAAGCACAGGGTCTTGTGAGCTACTCATTTAATTTGAGGGGCTGGGGGGGCACAGAAAATGGCTCATCCAATAATCAATATTTTAATGGAGGATGATCCAGGGATCGGAGGACAGGGTGGTTGGGGGGAGTTAGTGGGATCTGGAAGGATAGAGACAGTCTAATAAAGTGCAAGAGAGAGATGCCGACCTTGAGAGGGCAAAGAACGATGGTTTGAACAAAATCCTTCTTATATTTAACAATGTCATGTGTTAAAATTATTTCATGTAATGTAAAAGGTCTCAGGGGTAGCTGCACTACAAGAGACCCACTTATTGACAGAGGAGCTGAGCTTCCTTAAGCAGATGTGGGTGGGCCAGGTTTATGGGGTAGGTAAGGAAACAGCCTCGGGGGGTGTTGCGATCTTAATAGGAAAAACCTGTCTGTATACCGTAGCACAGGTGATTATAAGGGAGGATAGCAGAGGGATTTACCTCTCTGGTAACATTTTGGGTAAAGAGCTCTCAGTTGCTTCTATTTATGGTCCAACTCCTTCAAATCCTGATTTCTTTGCTTCACTTGATTTGTATATCACTATATTTTCTCCACACTCCCTCATTTTGGCAGGAGATTGGAACCTTTGTTTAAATAACTGGGAAGATAGGATACCATCATCCAGAGGGCCTCTGTCCAGGGCTCAGATGGCCATGAATAGATTATTGGAGGTCACTGCCCTGGTAGATCCACTCTGGACCCATTCTACAGGGCGCAATAACATGACATTCTTTTCTGTGGCCCACAAGAGTCAATCTAGAATTTATTTTTTTCTGGTTAACAGGGAGGCACAGTGTAAGGTTAAGGAGGTGACAACCCAGTGTAGAATCTTATCCAATCATTCTCCAATTCTACTGATTTGGGAGCCAACAGCTGCTCCTCCTAGGCTGTATAGATGGAGCATGAATGATACCCTATTGACTGAGATATCAGTCCAGAGTAAATTAGAGGAAGCCCTCTTGGAGATAATATAGAAGCAATTGCCTACGCTTCAGAACAAAAATTTAGCATGGCCAACCTGTAAGGTGTTGTATGCAGGTGTAGCCCAGGGTTTCGCAGCATGGAGAAATAGAATGAGATGTGCAAAGGAGGAGTTTATATTGGGGGTCATTGAATCGCTGGCTCCTTTGGAAGGGTTCTCCATGGAAATAGATACTTAACTTAGAAGTCTAAGAAGGGAAATGGCAGATATCATGTATGGTAAAGTAGAATTCTGGTTCAAAAAGATTCAAGCTAAATATTTAATGCAAGGAGTCGTGCCTGGCCACCTCCTTGCAGCTAGAGTTAAGGAATGGGAAGCCACTAGAACAGTCACTTCTATATGTTATCTGGGAAAATTTTAACAGATCCTCAGAAAATGGCGAATGCATTTGCGTCCTATTATAAAGAAATTTACCAAGCAGGACATCTTGCTGGGGAGAAGGAAATCAGGACATTCCTAGAGGGAATATCATTACTAGTGCTAGACCCAGTGCAGGTCAGAAAGTTAACAGCTCCAATAAGAGAATCCGAGACAACAGATGTGTTACAATCTCTGCCTTCTGGTAAAACTCTGGGACTGGACGGCCTTACAGCTAAGTTTATCAGGCACATCCCCATACAATACTTCCCCTACTTAAGAAATTTTTTAGTAATATAATACAAGAGGAGTTGTGTCACCCTCCATTATACCAGGTATATATCACCTTGGTTCCAAAACCAGACAAGCCTATGGATTTACCTGGCAGTTATAGGCCTATAACCTTGATGAATCGAGATATTAGGATCCTTACAAGGATTATTAATAATAGAATCCTGAATATTGCTCTAACTTTAATTAGTCATGAACAGGTAGGATTTATGCCAGATAGGGGGGTACTTGATGCCCTTAGAAAACTCCACCACATACTCAGTTATGCATCGGATTCCCAATTACCCCTAGCCTTGATATTTTAGATGCGGAGAAGGCCTTTGACAGGGTTTCCCATCCATTTCTATTTGCTACAATGGAGAAGATTGGTTTCTCTGAGAGCCTTCTCAGAGGTATCAAAAATCTATACGCAGCTCCTATGGCCAGAGTATTGAGCAGTGTCAGTGGCTCAGTAGGTAGCACACTCGCCTCTGAGGCTGGGAGATCAGAGGGCTGTGGGTTCATTTCCCACATCTGGCGCTTGGGTTAATATCCCAGTACTGACACTGTAATGCAGCATGAGAGGGGTGCTGCACTTCTGAGGTGCCGTCTTTCGGATGAGACGTTAAACCGAGGTCCCATCTGCCTCTATTGGTGGTAGTTCAGGTGGATGTTAAAGATCCCATGGCACTTATCGAAAAGAGTTGGGGAATTTCCTGGCCAAATTTCCCTCATTCACTAAAAATACCATCAACAGCTTAATCTGGTTCAAGGTCAGTTGGCATTCATCTGTATCCCCCTCCCCCGGGTTGTGCTTGAAAATAGGCAGGATTTGTCTAGTGCACTTACCCGGTCAACAAAAACTAAATAAATAAAATTGTGTAATGGTCATGTCTCACAGGAGATTCAGTTAGAAAATGGGACCAGACAGGGATGCCCCCTCTCGCCAGTATTGTTTAATATATACCTGTAGCCCCTGTTAAAGGCTATTAATAAGGATGCTAACATAAAGGGGATTACTATAGTGGGGAGGGACCGAAAATGTTTGGTCTTTGCAGATGATATACTTCTACATTTAAAAGAATCAGCATCAAGCTTCAAAAGAACAGTTGAAATTATAGGGCAATTTTCCAAAGTCTCGAACTATAAATTAAATACGAACAAGACACAAATTCTCCCCTTGACACCGCATGTATGCAGAGCAGATTCTGTATCACTGCAGTTACACTGGGCGACGGAAAGGATTAAATACTTTGGTATATGGATCACAGCTAGTCTGGAGGATGGTGCTGCAGCAAATATGGACAAGGTCCTGTTAGCAATTAGAGGGGACATACTCGGATGCAATAAGCTTCCTTTGAACTTTGCAGCTAGACTGGAACTAGTTAAAATGGACCTATTGCCTAGGTTCTTATATCCAGTATACTTAGCCCCATATAATATTCCCAAATTATGGTTCATAAAAATTAGGAAACTGTTATCTGAATTTCTGTGGAATTCCAAGCCTCCCAGGAAAAAACATAGTATCCTGTGCTTAGCACACAACATGGAGGGGATTAAACTGCCTGATTTCCATCTATATTATGTGGTGGGACAGCTGGCTCTTATGAGTCGATGGGTTAGAAACTTGGAGGGAGAGATATATATTCCAATATGGCTGCAAATAGAGAGGCAAATATTAAAAGATTCAGGCCTCTCCCCAGAGGTGTTGCTTTTTGCTAATCCAGAGAAATGCCTTAAAAAAGCAACCTTGACTCCAATTGTTAAATCAGCACTGGCCTGGTGGTTATTTCTCACTCCTGCCCAGAGAAGGGACCAAATGAATACCCTGGACCAACCTGTGCTGGGTAACCCCACTTTACTGATTGGGGGTCAGGTAATCACTAAACGTTGGACTGATCAGCTGCTGGGCCTAAAACTAATGGATGTTATAAAGGACAATAGGATGGTTCTCCTGGTAAGGTGTGATGCAATGCATTTTTTCTGAAGGTTACAGCTCACCAAAATGGTGGTGGGGGTATGGAGAAGGCTAGGGGGGCCACCAGAAAATCCGTTCACCTGGGACAATCTGAAGGAAGTTGACCCTATATCTAACTCTCTTTCAAAAGTATACAAGGTGCAATTGGACTATATTAGGCTGAACTCTCTAACAAGGGTTTTATATTGGGACAGAACATTGGCCCCCAGAGGCCTGCTTGGGACGATATCTGGAGGAGTAGCAAGTATATACCTATACCCAAGTATAAGCTTATGCAGTGTTTTATTGTTTCTAATATGTATTTCATCCCTGTGAAACTATGTAATAGACACCTTAGACAGACGGACCTGTGTTTTAGATGTGGAGTGGGATCAGGTGATATCCTACATGTGTTGTGGGAATGTAGTAAAATATCGCCTCTATTGGGTTAAAATTAAACAACATATGGACCCTTTGTTGGATTATTCAGAATTTATATTGCCTGAAACTTGCATATTAGGTGACATGTCACAAATATCAGGTGCCACACCCACATACTATCTATCCCTGATGACAGCGATAGTCAAATCTTTTATACTGAAACACTGGAAAGATGACCATATCTATGCCTATGAACAATGGGTGAGAGACCTTATTTGGGCTTTGGGAAGAATAAAGAGGCATATTTATTTGGATGGTAGGAAAGGGTTATATAATAAAAGATGGTCGACACTAGAGGCAATCTATTCACTGCAGGTTAAGAATACCCAAACACAGGCCTGTCTGTCGGGTTGTGATTAGCAAGAGATTACTATCTCAGAGAAATGTACAGCCTTATATGGATTTATTTCAGTTCTAAATGGCTGTATTATATACAACATTATTGGGTTGAGTTGGTATTAATAAAATTGTATTAGGATAAGGGTTTTGGTCTGCTTTGGTTCAAGGGTGGGTGGGGACTCTCTCTCTTTCCAGGGGACACAGCTGGGGGCCTCCTCCTGCGTGTAATGCTACTTAGGCTGTGGCTTAGGTTTTATAAATTCAGTGGGTAACAACACTTCTGTTTCAGGGGTTTTACCTCTGTTGGTTAAGTTTAGTCAATTATATTGTTACCCTAAGATATGGATGCAATAAGAATTTGTAATTGTAATGGAGGGTCAACCCCATCAGCTGTGTATGTACATAGTTGTTACTGTACATAGTTTACACAATCATTTTTGGAACTGTGAATCCTGGGTTCACCTAGGAAAACTGTGTGTTTGTCTAAAGTTTGAAACAAACTAATAAAGATGTTTAAAAAAAATAGAGAGGAATTGGACCCCACATCAAGGGAAGGAGATAAGGAGAGTGTGGATTCCTGGTACCTATGTGGGCAAGGCTAATTGGCTTCTGACAGCAACCAGGCCTTGAAGTGGGATTTGAAAGAGGGGTGAGAGTCGGAAGAGTGGAGAGACATCAGAAGCTTATTCCACAGAGAGGGGGCAGTGAAGGAGAGGGCTTTACTACCCAAAGCAAAGGAGACTCTAGGGAGTTCAATATCAGGCACAGAGAATACTCTGAGGTACCTTGACACTACTCTGCCCATGAGGAGGGATGAGTATGGGGACAAGTGGCCTTCTCTAAGAGTATTGTCAGTTATACAACCCAGGGCATAGTCAAACTGACCTTGGAGAGGGAGCCATCCTAGCAAAAGGTACATGTCTCAGTGATGTGTATAGTATAGACACTGGTGCACAAAATTACATATACTGCTATAGACTGAGGTGAGCCTGGAACACAGCAGAGGGGACCCTTGGAAATGACTGGGGAGCAATAGTCAATGCGGGAGAGAAGGCTGCATTGCATAATTGCAATGTGCTCCTCAGAGGTCAGGAACTGTTTCTGGTGGTAGGTGGACCCTAATTTTTGGTTTACCCTTCGCATGACATTATTGACATATTCTGTGGACACCAGGGAGGGATCCAGGGTAACACCTAGGTATTTAAAACTGGGGACATTTTGGAGAGAAAGGCCTTCCAGTGTGAGTACTAGGTGAGAAGAGTTAGATTTGGAGACCTTGGTGATGAACTGTTTGAACCTGAATAGCATTAATTTCATTTTCTTTTAGTTAAGCAAGAGCCTGTTTGACAAAAAATAGTTGGAGGTAGCACAATCATTAACAGTTAGGATGGAGGAACTGTTCGAGCAGGACTTGTCATTGTGAAATAGAACAAGGTTTTCTGCATACAGAAGTGCCCCACAGGAGATGCTATTGGCAGGAAGGGAGTTAATAAAGATGGAAAATAGTAGGGAGCCAAGGATGGAACCTTGGGAGACCTCTGTGGAGACAGAGAGGGCAGAGGAGGATGCTCTTCTGATACTAACTGATTGGGATCTGCCCATAAGGTAGCTCTGTAATCAGGAGGAAGTCTTGGTGGAGCAGCCAAGGTGGAGGACAGTGGAGTGTAGGAAGGAGTGGTCAACAAGGTTGAAGGCCTTTGTCAGATCCACAAATACAGCACCAGTAGCCTTACCCAAGTCCATGTTTCTGAGGACACGGTTTGAGAAGTGTGCTAGGGCTGATGTGGTGCTATGGTGCTTCCAGAAGCCATGCTGTTGGGGGCATACCAGGTTATGTTTACTAAGATGATCAGAGAGCTGAAAGTGCACAATTGTCTTCAGTAGCTTGATCAGGTGGGGGAGGATGGAGATGGGCAGGTAGTTGTCTGGGGAAAGGGGGTCCCCAGCTTTAAATATCAGCACTACATTGGTATGCTTCCAGAAGTCAGACATAGTAGATGTGGACAGGGCCAGGTTAAAAATGAAGGTGAGGGGTGCAGCGATAGCAGGAGAGATGAGATTTAGATAAGAGGAAAAAAGACCATCACTGCCAGGGCTACCCTTGGTGGGGATGAACTTCAGGACCTTGAGGGTATCACTTTGGTAGACAGTTTTAAAGTAGAAGTGGGGGTGCCAACAGGGGAGGAGCATGTCTCCTGTTCACCAGGGTGGGGAGGAGGACTTCACCTGCTTGACAGGGCTAGGAGGTGGATGGGAGGGAAGTTTATTAAGATAGGCAGATAGATCAGTACATTTCTTGTTAAAAGCCTATGCGACCTCTGAGGGATCAGTTAGGAAGCCAGAAGGGGAGGAGAGTTGAGTGACAGGGCAATGTGTCCGAGGATTGAGCACGGAGCCTATTGAGGCCAAGAAATGATGAGGGTCACTAAGACTTTTTCTTTGTAAGTCAAGACAGAACTTATGTTTCAGCCATTTGGCAGTTTGCTTGCAGGTGTTACGTAGTCACCTGCAATCATTCCAGAGTTGGAGAGAGGGGGAGGGGGAGGTTTTGTAGGTTTTCCACTTGCTGTCCCTTTCTTTCATCAGAGTTAATACGTTTTTAGAGATCCAGTGGGTACAGCCCCCCCCCCCCTTGCCCTACGGGTAGTGAGTAGTAAGAGGCGTAATTTGTGACTTATCATTCACTGCAATTTATTGCATTGCATCATGGCTGGCTCCTTTGTATCTGAATTACATACATCCTGTAAGTCACAGGACAGACAGCAGGTATTGGTCAATACTTGCTCACAATGTGTCCCCAGGAAAGCTTTGAGAGAAAAGGTACAGTCCAGCTGTCAGAAACTGTAATGCTCACAACTGTGCTATCTCTGGTTCTGCTGACTTCTAAAAGGAAAGGTGAAAGGATGAAGAAACAGAAATGGAGAACTACCATGCTACAAGCAACATTACTAGCCAATCAGCTATTAATATATTTACTTATAAAAATCCAGAGTATGTTCCATTTTGTAAGCAATAAAAGAAATAATAGCCAAGTCAACCTCCACTTCTCAGTCTTTCTGACCCAGGGAGGGAGGGAGGGAGGAATTCTCCTCACCTGGCCTTAATCTGATGATTATGCTTCTGACACATTTGTCCATTCCATTGATTCGCTGTCTACTATTGGACTGTGTTGATATTATTGGGGACTTAACCTCTAAATTAGCTAGGCTGCTACTGTTCTTTGAATATTACCCTTGCTTTATGATTGACCTGTGCTTTCAAACTGTGTGCCTTGCTGTAACATTATAGCTTATTACATCATTGGCTTCAGTCTGTTACTGGTGGCCTAATCTGTGGTTTGATGATTATTGCATTTCTCTATATGACTGTATGGTTTTTACCTATACACTCTTATGTAAAATGCTCTGCCTGTGCTGTACGTACCTCTTGATCTGTATGTTGCATTGACTATACTGTTTATGTTTCATCTTGTGACTCAGGTTGTACAGTACTTCAAAATGGTCCCTCAGACTAGTGTACCTACATGGCTATCAAATAAATAAATAATAAACAAAGTTGGGGTTACTTACCTTGTGTCCCAAATTGCTGCTGCCTCTCTTTTTTGTTTTATTTTTTTTAATTTTATTTCACTCACTGGGCGCACAGTAGGCAGCTTACTGTACTCTGTCCCTGCCACTGTGATCCATCTATGCCTCTCCAGTACTGCCAAGCTCCACTTCCCTCTGGAATTCTCACTGCAGCAGGACCTAGAAGGTGAGGGCTATCCTCCCCCCACCCAAGATGCACAATCCAGATTGGGGCTTATGGCAGCATGCAACAGAGCGGTACCAGTGCTGGCAGTCAGGGCTTTATGGAGCCTATGGTCACTATTTTCCTCCTACTTTTCTCCCAAGTTTTGTCATCATGATCACAAGTGCATGGAGGTGCACATGCACCACAAAGCCATGCTATTTGCCTCCCAAGCTCTGACGCTACCACCCGGCCTCCACCAAGTGGCAAGCAAGGAGAGGAACAGCCGATCCCCCACTCCAAGAAATGGTAGCAGTGAGGCAGACACTCTATCCTCTCCCTTCTTTGCCAACTCCCAGCAACCCAAGCATGCTCCCAAACTCAGGATGCCAGTGTGGCATGAGGTGTGGCATCCAGTGCCTCAACCATCAGCGCCTCTGGGCCAGCCTTCAAATTTTTACTCTCTTTTAAGAACTGCAGCACTCTGTAAATGAAAGTCTCACATCTCCAGCTTTACATTCTGACTTTGTGATCCATAATCATTTCCAGTGATTACAGAGAGAGATAATTATTTTTGCAGTTTGTGGTGTTTAGACAAATTGAGTATGCTGATTTTTTTTCTTGCTTTGCTTCTCAAAAAAGGCTCAACATCAGTTTTAGAATTATCCCACCAACTAGGGGTCATCACAAAAATAATAGAAGATTCATTGGAGTCACAAAGTCTTGTAAAAAGCTCTTAGTATTCTGATCATCCAGAAGAGCAGAGTTTAGTCTCCTGGTCCCCTGTTACATTCAAAGGAATCGTCCATTGTAACCCCTACACTTCTATGATCAGAAAATTCCATAGGGCATGTAAAAGCTGCATGAAAAATTAAATAGGATGATAAGAACCAATATTCTATTCTGTTTGTCAATTGCCCTTTGGAAAAGGTGGGGGCTCGATTTTCAAAGACTAAGGAATGATGCAAAGTGCCTGCATCAAAGATAAATGACACAAGTGGCACTTTTCATTAAAAGATGCAAGATTCCCAGTTTTGAATGTGGTCTGCGTCAAAAAGGGGAACCACTGCACCAAAATGGCACTACATCACCTTTGCGACATACAGCAGGATATGCAATGTCACAGGGGGGCTTGCACAATGGTGGCACTGCATCATCCACTTTTTTCATATTTTGGAAGCTGCACCACGGGTGCAGCAAGGGGCTTGACTTAGAGCAGCCATGAGTTAGTCTGAGCACCTTGCTCCAGTGCCACACAATGTGGTGAATTGAGGGGGTCTGAAAGTGGGGTTCAGGGCAGAATGGGCATGGGAGTGCCATAGGGGGAGTTGAGGAGTTTAGGGGTGCTGCCAGGGCTGTACCCACCTGGGGCCATGGCACTGTTTGTCTCTGAACCCCCCCAGTGGTACCATCCCATTGGCTTTATTGCTATATAAACAGCACCCCTGTCAGGTGCCACATCACTCCCTTGCATGCCCACCATCTCCCCAACTCACCCCATGGCACCCTCCATGCCTCATCTGCCCCAGACCCCTGCTGCTAGCAAGCATGTTTCACCACCACCCAACCATTATGGCACGTGTAGTGTAGCACTGGGTGGGGGTGTCAGATCCCTGTGGCAATTTCCACAGGTGCACCAATTGTTTGGCTCTAGCCTGCTGGTGCTGCAACTCCTGGGTTTTTGATGCAGGGACCTCTGATTTTACAAAATTGAGCACTGGGTCCCTGATGCACGTAGAGTTTGCTGCAGTCCTAGATCACTGTAAATTGCAACGATCTAAGGGCTCTTTGAAAACCAAGCCTGGGGTCACTCCTATCATTCAAACTGAAGTATGCATCTGATAACATAGCTATCAAAATAAGGTTTCCTAAGAAAGACATGTCGCAAAAAACCTTTGTGGTCTTTCCCCTTGATCTATGGTTGATAGCACACAATTAAAATCTCCTCCAAAAAACACAGGTTTGGAGGTGAACAAGTAAGGCTGGATTAATTTTAAAAGGTCAAGCCTTGCTGCCTTGGATTGAGGGGCACATATGTTAATAAGCCCATAAACCCAACAATGAATGTGGCATCTTACAATAAAGCCCTGTCAGGGCAGAGGTCTGTCAGGTTCAGTACATCTACCTCAGTGATATTAAACAGAATACTTGCCCCAGCACATGGATCTGTACCCAATGACCTAAGAAAGGGACACTAAACCAGTATGTTTTGGCTTGGTAGACATTCATCAGAGTTAGAATTCTTGTATCCTGTATGAACAGTATTTTGAAGCCAGAAAGCTGAAAAAAGAAAACGCTGCTATCCTTCTTTTAACATTAATAGTATTGTTGACATGGGCAGTAGCACACAAAATACAGGAATTACATGCATACAGGATACAAGAGCTAGAGAGGAAACAAAACCACCACCACTACCAGATTGTTTAAATAATTGTTTCAGGAACCTCCCTCTTTTGTTCTACTTTTTCTCTTGCTCCAGTAAGAGGCATTGTCATAGGTTCCTTAATCTCGCAGGAAGGATTCAGCCGAGATGAGACCACAAAGGAGGCATCTTAGTCATCATCTGTCTCTCCCCATCTTCTCGAAGATTGCAGTGTTTCATACTGGTTTGATATAGTAACCAAATCCTTTTTCTCCATCCTGGCTTGGGTTGGCTCCTGTTCTGTCTGTGAGTTACCATCCACAGTGTATTTGTATCCAGGGTAGAAGGAGGGTGCATTGCCTCCACTGGTGCCTTCGATTGAATGGGATCCTTCTGTGAGGTTACAGACTCAGCATCAGACATCTATTCTGAAGGGAGCTGTTTGGAAAGACCTGGGGTTGGATTTTCAAAGAAAGCCAAAAATTCCGTAGTGGCAGAAAAATGGCTTGCAGAACTGAAGAAATTTAGTTGCAGCATATTCACAAAGAAAATTTCCACAGTTGCAGAAAATCACAAAACAGATGAGTTGGTAAATTCTGCGAGTGCAGAAAATCTGCAACATGTTTTCTGCAGCTGTGAAAATAATCTTAAAGGCCCAGCAGACAGAACAACAGCAGGTGCTCCATATTAAGTGGAACAGGACATTTTCACAGTCTTGCAAAAGTTGCAGCAGAAGCAGCACTCCTAGCGAGGCAAGCAGCCAGTTCCACAACTGGGAGGGACCATGGTAGCACCACCTGTACCAGCAGGACCTTGCACCCACTGGCAACATGTATCTGTTGGCTGTGTCTCTCTTGGAAGTGTTTCTTTCTCCAGCATCTATAGCACATACTTCTGGCTATTACCACCTCTGCCTCTTCTGCTGTGGGGCTCCTTTGTGGGCTGCACTGGGTCCTGTGATTGTGGTTTGTTGTCTTTCAATGGAAATGTATGCTATCTGTGTTGTAACAACTGACACTTCTATACAGCCCACAGGCGTGCAGTTGCTGGTGCCTGAACCCCCTCTATATTTGTATCCCAATTGTTATTACACTGCTTTTTGCTCAGGGTGAGTTACACCTCACTCTCTGTAGTGCAACATGTACATAATATTCTTTCTGCAACTGCGGAAAAAGATTGGCTGAGAATAGCCTTCAAAGGGATATGCCGTACTTTTCAATGGCTTTTTTCTGCTCAGAGTTTTCCATGGCTGCACTTTTTTCTGCAGTCTGCAGTGTATTTTTCCTGCAGCTATTGAAATTTTATGTATACCACTTAGTACAATTACAAGGGGAGAACAAGGTGGCTCCACTGAATGAGTGTGCTAGGTAAACACGAAGTAAGAGAAATCATTATCAGCACCACTTAATCTGGGGTACTAACGTAAAATTTAAAAACTGGTGTATTTATTATTTAGCACTATTCACTTTTAGCTTAGTTAATTGTGACTTTTAAAGGGACACTGTCTCTTTAATGGATTAGACTATTTAAGCATCACATGTGGGTATGATGACCATCCCATGACTAAACTCAGTTGAGCAAAATTGGTCGGGGTCTTTGTGGCCCATTTGTTTGCTGTGCTGCTTTTTATCAATGATGGTATGTTGTTTTTAAATTTGAATAAATAAAGCTTTGTTAGTACCCCAGACTGAGTGTAGCTGGTTTTGACTTAGCACAATTATCCCTTTTTTTTCCACAATTGCACAACTTTTGGGGACTTGCACATTTTTTTGCACCTTCCAAGTGTTTTGAGAATCCAGCCCCTAGTTTGTGTTCCTGTTGGTTCACAGTGGGGGGGGAGGTATATTTCTTGTGACTGGGGAGGGGTCTTCTCAGATTGCTGACTCATGGCTGACTTCTGAGCCAAAGGGGGGTGTTGATTTACCTTTCTTAAACAAGGAGAGGGAGGACAAAGGGAAGAATAGTAGGGAAACTTTAATTAAAAGAAAACAAAATCAAACAGACGCAACAAAATCATACAGAAGAAAGGAAGGAAGCAAACAGAGCATGCTACCATCAAACTACCAAAACAAAAATATGTAGAAACTATACACAAAAACAAATCACCTTCCGCCCAAATCAGATTTGCTCATGTCTACTTACTCTATGTCATTCCCCACATAAAGCAAAAAAAAAAAAAAAACTACACCTCCAAATTGATACTGTTTCACACACTAAAACAAAGTATCCTCAGCAGTTATGAAATCCATGTTACTGTTTTCCACAGAATAGGAGATCTTTTTGTTGGTAAAGAATCACGCTCATTAGCTCTAATTTCTCACAGAGCTGCTTCCACCATTGTTGCAATTGACAAGTTTGGGGGCTATATCTGCTGCACAACCTATAGACATACTGACTGCCACAAATAAAATTTCAGGCAGGCACAAATGTCAGTTAATGATAGCACTTCCATTGCTGTGCATACTCTCCCGAAACCAAATTGCTGTATAACAGTCTCTGTAGACAGAAAGTGTCACCTTCTGGCTATGAAAGCCCAAAACTGAGCCACAAAATTGCATTGTAATAAAACATGTTTTATTTTTGTTTAATCAATCTGGACATATTCTCACATAGGACACATTCTGTCATCTTAACATTTATGTTTCAGCTTGCCTTGAACCCTTATTTGCCCTGACCACACAGTCACAAACGATCCCACATATGTAGCATTACTCTCCCATCTGTCAATTGTGCCCATACTAAAGAATGTTTCCCAGAGGGACAAAAAGGAAATTCAGGTGTGAGAATATGATTTTGACACATTACTTTCTTATATAAGTCTGTCCTTGTACAGTTGATTAGAGGCTGTTTTGATAGCTTCCACTGAGAAAGCTTCCTTAGCTTGATTTTGCATACTGTGGAATATCTAATGATGTTATCAGTTTAGGAGGGTCCTATTTCCCAAACATATTACTAGGCATTTGCCCAAGACGGTGATACACTTATAGGGTTGCTCACAGGTAAGTTGCATAAGGCTAAATAATACCAATAGTAAAACCCCAAACCTCACAGTCTTATCCTCACAAGGTATGCAGTTGCAAAATGAAGAAGAGGCAAAAAAATAAGATGGATAATTTAATTTAGATCCATGTTTACAATACAATATATAATGCTACATGATAGAAGGCGCTACCCCCACAGTTCATTATAGCACCCAACAGTATTTTACTCCCAATGGAGCTTTATCAAGGGTCCAAGATGCCCTTCAACCATTCCTGCCAAGGCAAGAGACATTGTCCTAAACCTTCTTTGACTGTGAAGGTCAAAAATGAAGTGTGAAAGAAGATTAATGGGTTAATCATATCATCAACTCCCCTAATTTTAATGGGTAAACATGTGACATCTAGTTTAATGGGGTTTATGGGAATTGAGTATAAAAGGCAAAAGAGGCAAAGAATGCCACAACCAAAATAGCACAAGCCAAAATAAGGTTTGTGAAAACACCGACCAAATAAGGAACACCCACAGCCCATTGACAACAATGGGATTTTTTTACTTTTTACAGGGAGCATCACCCCTGGCACCCTCTGATGTGGGGGGCTTCACCCCCTATACCCCCAGACTTTAAATAACCAACTCTGGAGGGGTGTGGAGTTTGGGGATGGGGTGATATTTGGGAAGGGGACATTTTTTTAAAATGTTACCATAGTAGGAGACCTGGGGGAACCAAACCATGGTCCTAGGTCTCCTTCGCCCCTGTGTGCTGGTACTCTAGCCACTCCACCACGGGAGCAGCTTGGCCATATCCACCAGCACAGCTCCTTAGCCCTTCCACTTCCTTCCGATCAGCAACAGGGGTAGCAATAATGCCCTACTGCTGTTATACTCGTCACTGCAAATGTTTTCTTGCTTTCCACTGCAAAGTTGTTGTAGTGCTGTGTTTTTCAGCACTGTATTAACCTGGTATCAGTATAAAAGTACTTGTTGAGATACCAGAGGACACCCATTACAGATTGTGTGGAAGTCTTTTAATACCATAAAACATAAACATTTTTTACCCTGAGAACAGCAAACCCCAGGAACCAGTTACCTATTGGTGTGGTTATCAGCAAAACAAAAAAGGAATTCAAAAATAGGTTAGATAAATAAATTCTATCAGGAAGGAAACTTAGTTACTACCTTTACTGAAGCTGAAATAGGAGCAGTTATGGGCAAATTGCCTCCTGACTACTTTACGTACCTTAGTATGAACCTTAATGTGCTGCCCCACAACATTTGAAAGAAAAGGCTGTAAATTCAGGTTTCAAATTCTAAAGGAGGAGAAAAATCAAAACATAAATATGTAAATAGGGGCAAAATAATTTTATTTTAATAGTCTTGACCCTATTTATTTTTGAAAATGTCCAGGATTTTCATACATTAACTTTTTTACTCCCCAAGTTCAATTTTCTTTTTCCAGTTTATTGGTAGCATATCCCCTGCACCAAACTAAACGCCCAAAATTTTAATTGGTCATTAGTCCTGACCTGGAGTTCCCAATTTTAATTTGGTTTTTGTAATGCTCTTTTTTCAGCACTGTATTAACCTGGTAAGAGTATAAAAGTACTTGTAGAGATACCAGAGGACACCCATTGCAAATTGTATGGAAGCCTTTTAATACTGTAAAATGTAAATAATGTTTACCCTAAGAATAGCAAACCCCTGCAACCAGCTACCTATTGTTGTGGTTATCAGCAAAGCAAAAAAAAATCAAAAATAAGATAGATAAATACATTTTAACAGGAAGGAAACTTAGTTATGACTGTCACTGAAGCTCAAATAAGAGCAGTTATGGACGAACTGCTTCCTGGCTTCTTTACCTCCCTTAGTATGAACCTTAACCTGCTGCCCCACAACATTTGAAAGAAAAGGCTGTAAATTCAGGTTTCAAATTTTAAAGAAGGAGGAAAAACAAAACATAAATATGTAAATGGGGCAAAATATTTTTTTTTTAATAATCGCAACCCTGTTTATGTTTGAAAATTTCCAGGATTTCTATACATTAACTTTTTTCTCCCCAAGTTCAGTTCTCTTTTTCCAGTTTATTGGTAACATATCACCCTGCACCATAATACATAATACAGAGACTGCCATGGTAAGGTTCAGAAACATCATTGATAAGGTTAGTGATGAACGGCTCTTCACTGGCTTGGTGTTTGTGGACCTCACCAAAGCATTTGATCTAGTTGACTATGAAGTGCTCCTTCATACATTATCCCACTTAACTTTTTCAGGAGATGTGCTTAACTGGATCAGAAATTATTTATGCAATAGGTCACATACAACAATGATTGAAGGACTATACTCTGATTTAAGCCTCATTAAATATGGAGTCCCGCAAGGTTCTATCTAACGCTCATTATTGTTCTCACTTGTTGTTCTTTGTCTCATGGAGATATGTAGACACACAGAGATTATTCTTTATGCTGATGACATGCTCTTTTTTGTAAAGATAAGAGCCCCTCCATCTTCCTTGACAAACTTCAGCAAGACTTCAATAGGCTACATTCCTGGTTCTCCACACGTGGTCTAGTCATTAATGCCAAAACAACGAAGTCACTGTTTTTTTCCAGTTACTAGAAAGGTTGCTGACTTTGATTTCACTCTCAGAGATAATGAGTTGAGAGAATAGCTGTGTTCAGATGTCTCAGTGTACACCTTGACTGTCATTTAACCTTTAAATATTATATCAATCACCTTATCAAAAAAGTGCATCAAAGACTTAGGACAAATGGGACAATTGACCTGGCTGTAAATGGGATCAGAGCGGTGCAAGAGGAGTTTGTGGAGTTGAGGAGGGGCCTTAGACAAGTAGCATGTACAGTAACCTTCCCGGAGGTGCTGCCTGTCTATGGCAAGGTTGATGCAAGGGTATTCTGCACCATGGGACTCAATGAATGGTTGAAAAAGTGGTGTAGGGCTCAGGGTTTTGGCTTCATTGGGGACTGGGGAGCCACCTGGAGGGATGCAGGCTTATTCTGGCATGATGGTCTGCATCTGTCCGGAGGGGGGGGGGATCCAGGATTCTAGGTGACAGGTTTAAATGCTTCATTGGCAAGCATTTAAGCTAGCCAAGGGGGGGGGGCACTGAAAAGAAGCAGGGAAATTCCAGCATCCATCCACAAAGTGCAGTAGTTAGAGAGGTAACACCAAGGCAGAGAAGTCAGTAGGGAGCAGGACAGGGATAAATGCAGAAAAAGGTGTTAAGGACAGGGATGGGGCTAAAAGGGTTAAGGCCATAAAAAATAAATGTAAGGTGATGAGTACCAATGCCTGTAGTCTGTGCAACAAGCTCCCTGAACTAGTGGCCTTAATGGAAGAGGGATGCCTGGATATTGTGGCAGTCACTGAAACATGGTACAAAGACAACCATGAGTGGGAAGTCAACATACAAGGATACACAATCTACAGGAGGGACAGGGTGGGTAAAAGAGGAGGAGGAGTAGCTCTCTATATAAGGGAAGGGATTAAAGCAACAGAACTAAAGAGCAAACAGGAAGTTGATGAGTCACTATGGGTCACCCTGGAGACAGGAAATGGCACCACAATCCGCATGTGGGTTGTGTACAGACCCCCATCTCAGGGGGAGGAAATGGACAAGGAAATGATAGAAGGCATCTTTAAAAAGGCAGAAAAAGGGGAGATATTGTTGATGGGGGACCTGAATATGCCAGATGTTAACTGGAGTACCTTTGCTGCAGGCACGTCCAAGAGCAGGGTCTTTCTTGATGCTCTACAGGGGACATGCCTCAGACAGCTAGCATTGGAACCCACTCAGGAGGAAGCAATCTTAGACCTGGTACTCTCAAATGGGGAAGGAGAAAGGATCTCAGATTTAGAAGTGGGTAGCCATCTGGGAATAAATGACCACCAAACAGTGTGGTTCACAATAAACACATCCATAGAGTCAAGCCATTCAAAAACAAGAGTATTGTATTTTAGGAAGGCTGACTTTGGGAAAATGAGAGAATGCCTTAGAAAAGCACTAGCAAATGGGCAAGAAGGAGGGGTGGAGGAACAATGGGGAATAATCAAAGCAGCCATCGCAGAGGCAACAAGCCTTTGTGTGAAGCAAATCAATAAAATAAATACGAATGAAAAAAACACTATGGTTCTCAAAAGAGGTGGCAGGGATGGTTAAGGAGAAAAGGATAGCATTCAGAAAATATAAAGAAACACAGAAGGAGCAGGACAGAGAACTTTATCAGTTAAAGCAGAAGGAGGTAGGGAAGGCAGTGAGAATAGCAAAGGCACAAACTGAGGAAAAGATAGCCAACTCTGTTAAGAAGGGGGATAAAACTTTTTATAGGTACATTAGGAAGTGAAGAAAGACCAAAAGAGGGATACAGAGACTTAATAAAGGAGAGGGAATGTGGGCAGAGGGTGACAGTGAAAAACAGGGATACTGAACAAATATTTCTGCTCAGTATTCACAACAGATGAGGAGGGGGAGGTGCCTAAACTAAACAAGGGAGAAACTCTGAATAGGGGGGTCGATACCAGTCCATTCACAGAAAAAAGGGTTTTGAAAAAACTCTTGAAACTGAGGGTGGACAAAGCAATGGGGCCTGATGGGATTCACCCAAGAATACTAAAAGAACTAAGGGTAGAACTAGTAACACCACTGGCTGCTCTCTTTAACAAATCATGGGAGGATGGAGTGGTACCTGAGGACTGGAGGAAGGCAGATGTGATTCCCCATCACAAAAATGGGATCGAGACAGAGGCAGGAAACTACAGATCTGTCAGTTTGACCTCTGTGGTAGGGAAAGTGATGGAATCACTTCTGAAGGAAAGAATTGTTGAGTACCTGAGGCCAGTGGGGCACAGGACCCAAGGCAGCATGGTTTCACAGCGGGAAGGTCATGTCAGACAAACCTAATAGATTTCTTTGACTTGGTGACCAAAGTAGTAGACCAGGGAGGGGCTGTGGATATGGTCTACCTAGATTTTAGCAAGGCATTCAACACAGTCTCACACAAAAGATTAATATACAAGTTAGCCAGCCTTGGAGTCGGTCCCAAGGTGGTAGCCTGGATAAAAAACTGGCTGGACAACAGGACGCAAAAGGTAATAGTAAACAGAGTCCACAGTGAAGAAAGGAGGGTAACTAATGGGGTACTGCAGGGTTCGGTATTGGGACCGGTCCTCTTTAATATCTTTATAAGTGACATTGGAGAGCACCTGGAAGGAAAGATATGCCTCTTTGCAGATGACACAAAGATCTGAAACAGGGTTGATACACAAGGTTGGGTGGAAAGAATGAAAAGGGACTTGGCAAGGTTGGAGGAATGGTCAAATACGTGGTAGCTCAGATTCAATGCAAAGAAGTGCAGGGTAATGCATCTGGGAAACAAAAACCCAGGGGAAGAGTATACAATGGGGGGTGAGTTAATAACACCAACAAAAATTGAAAGAGACCTAGGAGTAATTATATCAGATGACCTAAAGGTGGGCAAGCAATGTCAGAAGGCAGTAAGGAGGGCTGGGGGGATACTGGGATGCATAGGGAGAGGCATCAACAGCAGAAAACAGGAAGTTGTTATCCCTTTCTACAGACAGTTAGTGAGACTCCATCTGGAGTACTGCATGCAATTCTGGAGATCCCATCTCCACAAAGACATAGACAGAGTGGAGGCTGTTCAGAGGAGGTCAACCAAAATGGTGGAAAGTCTGCACCAGAAGACATACGAGGAGAGACTAAAGCAGTTTAGTATGTATACCCTTGAAGAAAGGAGGGAGAGGAGGGACATGATAGAAGCTTTCAAGTATCTCAAGGGAATTAACAAGGTACAATAGGGTAGTATCTTTCAGAAGAAGAGATGTGCAAGAACAAGTGGGCACAATTTGAAGATAGAGGGGGGACGGCTCAGAGGTAATGTTAGAAAGCATTTTTTCACAGAGGGAGTTGTGGATGCATGGAACAGCCTTCCTAAGGAGGTTGTGGAGTCAGGAACAGTGGGAGAATTCAAGAATGCATGGGACAGGCATAAGGCAATTCTAGTGGGGGGCAGGAGAAAGTAAACTGTTGATTAACTAGAATCTGTAGCTTATCCATCAGGTAGGGAAATGGGCAGACTGGGTGGGCCAAGCGGTCCTTATCTGCCGTCAAATTCTATGTTTCTATGTTTGGCATGCTCTACCAAGTGATACAATTCCTGATACCACAAACAAGGACTCTGTTAGCTAACAGTTTTCTGTTGCCCTTAATAGACTATGGCTCATTGATTTACTCCTCCTCTCCCCCCTTCCAAAAATCTTTGGTCGACTAATGGCAATATACTACAACATAATCCAGTTTGTAACTGAGCTCCCTAGAATGACTCACTATTGTGATCTCTACAAGGCAGTAAATTCATTTTTGTTGGAGAATAGGTTTAATACCAAACTCTGACATTTATTTACAAAATTTTCTGGGGTCTTTTGACCAGTAGTATTGTTTCCATTTTCCAGAGGCCTGTTAATGCACACATTACAAGATCCACCTCAGATTATTCCTTGTCAATTCCATTTTGTCACACTTCACACGGTCAACTTCCCCTTTAATATTGGGGTGCCAAACTCTTTAATAGCCTATCATCCTCTCTGGTTTAGTGTCCGACACTGGTGATGTTCAAAAACAATTTAAAGCATCATCTTACTGACAGTAGTGTATGTAAATGCTCCTAACTCATAGTTCCTCACTATTGTTATTTGCAGTCATTGTTCATTTCATATGAGCACATGAAATTGCCAGCAGATAAAGGCCTCATGGTCTATCAAGACTGTTCTATTGCTCAGCTAGCAGCCCTTATATTGAAGCTGCCCCTCCCTCCCCATCCCCCTCCTGTGACCCTCATCTTTACCCTGTTTCATCCCCTTTTGAAGCAACCCGGTGTTCTACAGGATACCACTTCCTCTGGCAATGCATTCCACCCAGACACCACCCTCTCTGTAAAAAGTGCCTCCTCATTTCCCACCTGAACCTTCCCCCATCCAATCTCAGATCATGCTCTTCAGTGTCCTCCTTTAATTTGAAAAGCCCCTCCATGCCTGTCTTATTTATCCCTTTCATACATTTGAAGGTTTCAATTATGCCCATCATCTCTCCTCCAGGGAGTACATGTTCAACTCCCTCAACCTTCTCTCGTAGGGTAAGTCCCCTAGCCCTCTGGATCACCTTTGTTGCCCTGCGCTGCACCCCCTCCAGTAACCTAATGTCTTTCTTCAGGTATGGTCACCAGTATTGCATGCAGTACTCCATGTGTGGTCTAACCAGTGACCCATATAGTGGCATGATCACACCCCCCCCGGAAGGATATGCCTCTGGCAATACAACCCAGCATCCTTTGCAGCTGCCTTTCTACACTGCGCTGAGTTGCTCATTGAGCCCTTTATGACTGTCCCCAGATCCTTCTCCTCCTCCATCTTGGCTAGTTGAACCCCCCCAGCTGATAGCTCCTCCTTGAGTATTTTGCACTGAAATGTAGCACCTTGCATTTCTTGGCATTAAACCCCACTTGCCAAGTGTCTGACCAGGCCTCCAATTTTTCCAGGTCATCTTGTAATCCCTGCCACCCTCCTAAGTCATCCACTACTACTCCCATCTTGGTGTCATCTGCAAACAGACTGATCTTGCTCTTGATGCCTATTGAGATGTCTGCTATGAATATCCCATACAACTCCAACACCAGTACAGAATCCTGTGGCACGCTGCTTGTCATCGCCATGGGAGATGAGAGCTCCTCTACCACCACCACCCTCTGCTCTCTTCCCTGCAGCCAGTTCATTACCCATCCCACCATCTTCGCCCCCACCCCTGTGCCTTCCAGCATACTTCTGAGCCTTCCATGTAGCACTGAATTGAATGCCTTACTGAAGTCCAGGTACAGGACGTCCACTGCATGGCCCCTGTCAAATTGCCTGGTTACCCAGTCATAGTAATCCACCAGGTTGATCTGATGGGATTTGTTTAAGACAAACCCATGCTATCTACTGTCCTGCAGCCCATTAGCCCCTAGGAGTGAAACCAGTCTCTCCTTCAGGATAGTTTCCATCAGCTTTCCCATGATGGATCTGTGGCTTACTGGCCTGTAGTTCCCTGGCTCATCCTTGGGGCCATTCTTGTTGAGGAGTACAACATGCTCCATCTTCCAGCCTGAGGTGCAGTCCCCGAGTCCGGGAAGGCATTGAACAGGTCTGCCAAGGGTTCTGCCAGGACTTCTTTCAGCTCCTTCTGGACCCTGGGGTGCATTCCATCTGGCCCAGGTGCCTTGTCCACCCTCAATGCCCTCAAGCCCTCCAGTACTCTGCCCACTGGGATTTCCCCATCTGTCACCTCCTCTCCCCTTGCCTACCCCTCCCACCACCCTTGAGTACAGCCCCCCTTTCTCTTTAGTAAATACTTAGTAGAAGTATTTGTTTAGTGCTTTTGACTGTTCTGCCCCATTTCCACCCACCCCTCATCCCTCTTAATCCTTACTATTTGGTCCTTACATATCCTTTCCTCCCTGATGTACCTGAAGAAGTCCTTCTCCCCCTCCCTAGTGCCCTGTGCTAGCTTGAGTTCCCTGGATGCCTTGCCTGCCCTGACTGCCCTTGTCACCTCCTTCAACTCCTTCAGGTATTCCTCTCTGTCCTCCCACTCCCTGATTTTTTGTACAAAGGCAACCCTTTTCTTCCTTACTTTGTCCATTATCCCCTGCTCACACAGCTTGGGTTCTTGTCCCTAGCCCCTCTTTGTCTGTACTCTTGTACATGTTCCGATTGCCTTCTCAGTTACAAGTTTAATGATCTCTTACTTCTAATTAGTGTCCAAAGTAGGATGGATACTGGCCAGATACCTCTGTACTATTTCCTTCATCCTCCAGAAGTCTAACACCATTGTGCCTGTTCCTACTCCCTCTTTTCCCATATTTATCATGATCCACACTGAATGGTGGTCACTCCCCACCAGCGGTTCCTCCACCCCCAGCACCCTCACAAACTATCCATTTACCATTAGGCCTGGGGTCTGGGGTGTTCCCTAACCTGGTTGGCTCATTGATCATCTGCAATATGAAGCTTAAGGCATCCAGAAGTACCATCTCCCTCATATTTATGGTGATTGGGGTACCACAATCCACTCTTGGTAGGTTAAACTCCCTCATAATCACCGTGTTGCCCTTCCTGCAGGTCCTTCTTGTCTGTCCCACTAGTTCCCTGTCTAACTCCTGAGTCTGAGAGGGTGGCCTGCATACCACTCCCATCCTGAAAGTCCTGTTTTTGGAGTCCTGGAGCGGCACCCATAATGACTCTGTGCTGCCATCTTACACTTCCTCCCTGACACACTTCACTCCTTTCCACACATAGAGCATCACTCCACCACCTTTCCCTTTTACCCTCTCCCTCTGAAATAACCTATACCCTGGTACTGCCATGTCCCAGTCATGGCAATGGGTGGCCCATGTCTCAGTAATGACTGCCATGTCTACCTCCCCAACTGCTATGAGAGTCTGTAACTCTGCCATTTTGTTCCCTAAACTCCTAGCATTCAATGTTACCACCCTCCACCCCACTTCCTTCCCCCGTCCCTACTTGCTCTCCTTTTCTAGCATTCCCCTCCTGACCTTTCCTCCTAAGGCCACTGCTGCTGGTATGGGGGGTAAGCTTGTTCAACTTCCCTTCCTCTGGATCCTGCATGACTCCTGCCCACTTGCCACCCCTCTCTTCTAGTTTAATTTCTCATTGTTTCCTATGTACTCCCCCAGTTTCAGTTTCAATACCCTCCTTCCCTCCTCACTTAGGTGTAGCCTGTCCTTAGCATAGAGATCACTGTCCTTCATGGTCCTTCCCCAACCCCCACCAGCTCATACCCTTTGGACTGACACCATTCTTTTAGCCACATATTAAATTTCTCTATCTTCAGCTTCCTGGAAATGCTCACCTTAGGTGCTGGAAGCACTTCCGAGAAAGCTACTGATCTTCCTGCCTTCTCAAAAACCAGCCCCAGCTCCTCAAAACTCCTACGAACCACATCTACCATATTTTCTGCCAGGTCATTTGTTTCCAAATGCAGAACTATGTGAGGTTTCTCCCTACCCTTCCTAGCATACATCAGAACTGATTGACCCACCCTTTCCACTGTCAGACGTGGCATGGCCTCCACCCTTAGGTGAGTATGCCTCTCCTCTTGTTTCCCCATCTGATCCCTTTTGTAATTGAGTCACCCAGCACTTGGATCCCTCCTTTATTTTCATGTTCTGCACACCTTGCCCTTTTTTTATCCTGTCCCCCTCTTCTCCACTCTTCCTCCTCCTCCAGTGCAGTTTTTCCCTTCCACTCCTGTTGTAATGTCCCCTGCCTCTTCTCTGTTCTCCCTAAACCTTTTTCCTTTGATTTTACCTCTCCTTTCCATCAGACTTCACCTGTCTTTTCCCCTTGATGCATTCCTACCCTCATCTTCTCATACTTCCCCTTCCCTTCCCCTCCACCCCTTCCTTGACCTATCCCCATCCCATATCCCCTCAACCCATTGACCCCCCTCCCATTCCCTTCCCATCTAGACTGTCTTCAGTTCCTCCACACAGCACTCCCCAACACATCCCCCAATCCTGTCAGTACAGCAAACTGATTTTTTGATGTCCCTTCAATCCCACCTGTTTCCTCCTTCCTTCTGCTAGCCACCGCTCCTCTGTTGACTCTGTGACTGTCAGATTCCTCCTTCCCTCCCATCTTTCATTCTTTCCCATTCCTGCCTTCATTTGTCCTTTGCACTGGGACCCCCTGTCTCCTTGTCCCATCTGCAACTCTTTTCCCACTCCTTCCCACCCTCCCTCTTTGATCTGTCCACCTCCCTTGGTTACCCTCACTACTCTCCCTAGCTGCTGAGTTGCCCTCCACTGCAGCCCACAGTTACCTCCTAAGCTCCATTTGTAAACAGCTGATCTCATTCCTCAGCAGCCTTATTTGCTTGCACACCAAACACCCTCCCACTCCCACTCTGCAGTTGTTGCAGCCTTCCACCCTTCCCATCTCACTATTCACCCACCAGCACCCCCCATGTTCTGATGAAGGATGCCTATACCACTCCATGACCTCTTCCATCCTCCTTTATCAGTTCTTTCCATGATTCTTGCAGCTCCATGTTTCCTTCTCCTCATGTAAAAGTTTGCCAGCCAACAAAGTTTGCCCCACCAGTAAAAGCAGTCTGTCTCCAAAGCACGAAAAACAGCAATCTGCACTTTAAACCCTGAATACAATTCAGTAGTCTGGCAAATCCTATTCTATAATCACTGTGCTAGTAGGACAGCAAATCATATTCTATTATTGCTGTGCTAAACATAACAATGATAGGGTTCCCAGAAATGCCCTGTTAACACAAAACAGTATAGGAAGTATTGGTAAACAATAATCACTGTGCCAAACCTTTGAATACCGGGGTTCCTAGATTTGCCCTGATAACAAATTATGTAGGAAGTACTGGGACACAGATTTTCTGCTAGTGGTCATCCCCCTTCCTCTGCTGATATGTAACATCTCCTTTCATCTCCTCCCCTGCTGGTAGTAGCCTCCCCCGGAGTATCCCCAGAAAGACTATTTAAGAATTGGTAGAGGTGGAGGTGGGGAGAGAGAAATTAACCCAAAGCTTTTTTATCCCATTCTAACAAATTTAGTTACAAGTCTAAGCAAGAGAAATTAGCCCAAGGTTTTAAATCAGCCCAAAGCATTTATATTTCACTCAAATTTAAGCAAGATAAATTAACTAACCCAAAGTTGTAAATCAGCCCAAAGTTTTAAATCAGCCCAAAGTTTTAAATCAGCCCAAAGCTTATATACTTCTCCACCAGCTACATCTATGCGTTCTGTCCTACATCCATGCGTTCTGCCCTGCATCCCCCTCTTCCTCATTCTGTCCCCCTCCCCTTCCCCCTCTTCCCTTCCCCTCTGCCCCTTCTTCCTTTAGCTCTTAGTTGCTACTCTAAATTTATTGCAACATTTGAAATTTTGATTGATTTTAAGTACTTATTCCTTGTTTGACTAATTTTTGTAAATACCTGTATGCTGTATCTCTATATTTTTTGCCATTGTTTATGTTGTGTCTCCTTATCTGCCATTGTAATTCGTACCAATGTATTCTTGCAATTGTCTCTCTGCTATTTTACCAAGGCTCTGGGTTGACCCTGAAAAGGGACTGTATTGTCTCAGTGGACTTATCTGGTCACCAAAACTCAAACAAATAAATAAATAGATAAATCTAAGCAAGAGAAGTTAACCCAAATTTTTTAAATCACCCCAATGCTTTTATATTTCACCCCACAAATCTAGCTACAAATCTAAGCACAACACTCACCAACAGATCTAGTTCCCGATAACCAAATTCCCAAACCTTAGCAGGCGTCCTGCTCCTTCCTCCTCTTGTGTCCTGCTGGACGAAAGGAAGCTGTCCGACACAAAGGAGCCCCCCGCTATGCCTGACCAACAATGCCCAAATTGAAGGTCCCAAGCCACTTACCAGGGTTTTTAAACCCTGTCCCTTGATTCAAAAGAGGTGAGCACACTCTGAGAGCTTACTCAATTGGTGCTCTCTGCCAACTGTGTCATGGGTGTCCGTTGACTGTTTCCTCAGCCTTTTCTGCAAGAGAAACCCACAGTCGTATCTGCATGAGAAACACAATCAGGCCCCTATCAGTTTGGTTATGCCTACAAGAGAAATTAGTCCAAAGCTTTTATGTCTCACTCTAGCAAATTTAGTTACAAGTCTAAGCAAGAGAAATTAGCCCAAGGTTTTTAAATCAGCCCAAAGTTTTTATATTTCACCCAAATCTATGCAAGAGAAATTAGCCCAAAGTTTGTAAATCAGCCCAAAGATTATATATTTCACACAAATCTAAGCAAGAGAAATTAGCCAAAGGTTTTAAATCATCCCAAAGCTATTATATTTCACCCCACAAACCTAGTTACAAATTCAAGCACAATACACACCAACAGATCTAGTTCCCAATAACCAAATTCCCAAACCTTAGCAAGCACCCTGTTTCTTCCCCCATGTACATCCTGCCAGATGAAAGGAAGCTGGCCAAAATCCCAGAGCCCCCCTGCTGCAACTTCCAAATCGCATTTCATTTTTTTATTTCATTTTTATTTTTTATATTTGTTGGCTGATGAGCAAACTGCCCATTTTAACAAGTGACAAGTCTTTAAGACACACAAGATAAATACAACACATACTATATATACAAATTGTTAATATGCAATTAAAAATCTCAACACTTAATGACAAACACTTTACGTTAATTCACAAGTGCAAGCATTGAATATCAAGCCACCATTTCAATCAATTTTAAAAGTTCTTAGAGTTGTACAACCAGAAATATCAACTGGTATAGAGTCGTAAAAGGTAGAAACCCGATATTTCAGTGATTTTTGACCAACTGCCTTTTTTAAAAAAACATTCATGTATTCTCTGTATTTATTTTAATGTTTTGTTTGTCACTGGATGCTTGTGAAAATGGGCAATTTTGTTCACATGCCTTTCCAGTATAAAAAATAAACGAAATTAAATTTTCTATAATATACCTTATCATAGAGTCCAGTAAAATACATATAACATGGGGCTCAAATAACATCCATGTCTGGTCCCATTTTCAATAGAACATGATTTTCCAAGTGTCTCATTAATAAAAGGGACTGTATACATCTCTGTGTATAGTTTTTCCAACCAGGTGATAAATAATTCTGGAATTCCACAAGCTGTGGTATAACAAACAGATAACCATGGAAAACCCTGTTGAAGGCCTTCTATTAGTCAAACAAGAGGCATATTCATCTGTTACTCTTCAAGCACCCAGTTCACAAACATCTCTCAGAATTAACAGATTTTCCTGAATCCTTCTCTGTGGAATTGAACGAGTGGGAAGCATTTTATTTGTCATTTGAACTACGCGGTTTAACCACTACTGCACTACTGTATGACTACCTCTGAATGAAAAATATTATATATCACTGTTTGTGTGTAAAATACTTGAACGTGTGTAGGAGTCCTAGTTCACTGTTGCACAGGAACCAGGAAGAGAGTCTGTGGTTTGTTTTTCCATCCAGCGAACTACAGACTGCTGTACTGTGTTTTTTATTTTTGGGGGGGTTTACGTACACACCTCCCACTCTTGTTCACTGTGGTTCAGCAGTTTAGAGCTATTTTTAAAGCTTTTTAAAGCTATCACTTGAGTTAGGGGTGCCATGACCTACACTTGCACGTCCGGGTCACTCAAACTGTATAAAGCCGACCTCTCGGCAAGCAAGTGAGCGCAGTCGCAGTGCCGAAGGAAACACATCTGCACATGTTCTGCATGTTCAGTGAGTGAAGCATGGACAGGATAACACTGGAGATAGTAAATATATTTGGTGAACAAACCGTGTATAAGGCATATGAGGTGATACTGTCCTAAACACAGTTTATCCATTGTTTTGAGATAAGATTGAAAATACCTGGAGTCACATCATCTGTAAATACCATAGGTGGTGGCCAATGCACTGCTTGTCATATGTATAGTTTCACTGAGGAAGTGGACAGTACTACAAGGTTTACTTCTCTTAAATGTCTAGAAAATGAGTCCCTTAAGCAGGCAGTTGCAATGTTCAATTACAGATTGTCAGAACTAGAAGCTAGTCAAAATCAAATGCAGACTAGATTTCAGGCATTAGGCCACAATACTCCATTTGTCACTACAAAATATTTTGAACCCAATGAAACATCCCCTCCTAAGTCTGACCTCATAACTATTAGTGGTGGCATTGGTAAGACAATGGGAGTACCTAGTTCAAGCACTAGGAAGCGTCTCAGGGAAAATGAGTACTCAGATAATCCAGAAGAGCTTTGGTATGAAGGTCAAAGCAAACGAGCAAATCAAAAAGGACGTAAGGCCAATCAATTTTGCATCTCGACTAACAATAGATTTCTTCTCTTAGATGAGGAAGATGTTAACATCAGGGTGACTACACCTCATGATGGTACCTATGTAAATCCAACAGCACCATATTCTAATAGCTCTGAAGGACATATGAGTGGTTCCACACCTGTAACTCTTTGGCCCCCTGCTTCTATTGTGTCACTGGTCCCACTTGATGTCTGTCATTCTAGTCCAGTGCTGAAAGCCTGGACTCCCTTGGCGAGTCTTCCTGTCCTAATGGAAACTATTCCTACCCTTGCTAACTCATCTAGACAAGTGTTTATTCTAGGTGGCTCTATGACTAAACACCTGGATAGGATCATATGTGATCCTGATAAGTCCAACCATACCTGTTCCAGCTTTAGAGGGGCTAAACTTGCAGACATTATTAGTATGATTCATAACATCATAGCAAACTGTGGGTCAACCCCACTGGTGATACCTAGTATACTTCATGTGGGATTTATTTTTTTTTTACAATGAGATAGCAGAAATAAAAAAAGATCTTGTTGCCTTATCCAACATAGTGGTTGACATTGGTTGTGACATAGCATTTTCTGAAATCCTACCTGTCCCTAGAGCATCATATGAGTTTAACTATGAAATACTAAAATTCAATAATTGGCTTCACCAACGATGCATGAAGCAAAATCAAGTATGTAAAGTATAACACATTAGGATGATTTCATTGGTCACCCAGAACTTTTTTGTAGAAATGGTCTTCACTTGAATCAAAGGGGCAATCAGGTTCTAGGGGATCATATTCCAGGGCACATTAGCAGGTATCTAAACTTTTCAAACTGAGGAAGAGATTAGCCCCTCAGATATTAACAGCTACAACCAATAATTATTGTCAGGTTAAGAAACTGAAATGCTTGTAATTTAATGCCAGGAGCCTAACTAGCAAACGCGATGAGTTAAGGGTTATTTTAGTTACCAACAATAATGACGCTGTACTAGTTACAGAAACTTGGCGGGATGATAAATCTAGTTAGGACCCTTTACTGCCAGGGTATATCCTATATAAACTCAACAGATCAAACAAAAAGGGAGGCGGGGTTACCATTTTCCTTAGAGATAAACTACATTCTGTAGATATTTCTAATAAAATCAAGATTCCACTATGTTCCTCAGAATCGATCTAGATTAAAATATTAATGAATAAAATACAACACGTAATTTTAGGTGTTTGTTACCATCCACCCAATGCATCATCTGATTATCTTGATACAATCATCACAGAAATCAAAACAGCTAGTTCAATTGGTGACCTTATATTAGCAGGCAATTTCAACCTAAGTGAAGTTGATTGGAAATGTCATACAACTACATCAAGACCTGGCAAAAAATTATTAAACGTATGCCAATAGTGACACCTAAATCAAAGTGTTGAGCACCCCACTTGGGATAATAACATTCTTGACTTTGTCCTTCATAGTAAAGGTTTAAGCCTACAAAATCTAACTATCTCTTTACCTATTGACAGTAGTCATCATTGCATACTATCAGTTTCATCTTAGAGCATTCACTTGCTACAGTTAATAATAATACTATAGTATATATCTATGAAAAAGGTGATATAACCAGCATTATAAAGGGTTTACATAGCATGGACTGGTCATCTATTATGACAGCCTTAGGTGTTGAGGAATATTTTAACGTATTACAAAAAACAATTCGTGATTTAAGGGATACTTATATACCGACCAAGTTAAAACAAAATCTGCTAAGCAACATCAACCTAAATGGATGAACAAGTCTATTAAAAAACTTATAAAGAAAAAAGATAAAATGTATGCAGGCTACTTAAAAACATGAACTCAAACCAATTGCTGTCTATACCTTTGAATAAAAAAAAATGAAAAACAGTATTAAGAGAAAAAAAATTAAATGGGAGTACAAACTAGCTTCAGATGCAAATAGGGACAACAATAAATATTTTTTTGGTTACATTAATTCACTTAAAAAAAACACTTGCCAGGTAGGTCCCCTTTTAGTAAATGATACTCTAATTCATGACCTCTATGATATGGCTAACTTGTTTAACACAAACTTCAGTGATACATTCCAAAGAAATCAGAAAGCTACCATGGTTCCCAATAGTAAGGGTAATCATATAACACTATGAGAAAGTGTGATTCATACTAAACTAACATCACTAAAAGAGAAAACCAGTACACCTCCTGATAATGTATCGTGTCACCTTCTACATTTGTTAACTGATAATCTGTCTCTACCACTTACATTATTAAATGAACAGTGTATTAATAACAACTTCGTTCCCAATCTATGGAAAACAGCCTACGTTGTTCCCATTCACAAAAAAGGTCCAAGGAATCACTGGGAAAACTATAGACCAATCAGCTTAACCTCTCCTATGTGTAAAGTCCTGAAAAGTATCATTAAGGACCTGGTTTCTGACACACTGTTAAAACTAGATGATGAACAACATGGTTTCAAGAAGGGCCGTAGTTGCTTGACCAACTTGTTGTGTTTTTATGAAGATGTTAGTTTACATCTTGACAATAGATATCCTTATGATGTAATTTATATAGATTTTAGTAAGACTTTTGACCTCATTCCACATTGGGCCTTGTTACAGAAACTACAGTCATTTACTATAAATCATAGTATAGTGAGATAGATTGCATATTGGTTGACAGACAGGACACAGTGAGTCTTGATAAATGGACAACTTTCAAAAATGGGTTTTGTTACTAGTGGAGTTCCTCAAAGTTCCATTCTGGGCCCTTGTTTATTTCAATTTTTCATAGCTGATATAACCAATTGCTGTGGTTCAAACACTATTAAAACACTATTAAAACACTATTAAATATGCGGATGATATTAAAATCAGTGAATCATACTCTAACTTTGAGCAAATAGAGTCTATTCAGAATGTTCTTGATCATATTTCTATCTGGATTAATACATGGGGGATGAAACTGAATCATAACAAGTGTAAGGTTATGCATCTGGGTTCTAATAACACCAGGCATACATACAAACTAGATAATAGGGTGTTGACTAGCACTAGTACCAAAAAGATTTAGGGGTTTCAGTATCAGATGACTTCCTTCCTCATTCACTGGTCAATGACACCATACTCAAGGCAAATAGGATAACTTGGTCTATTAAGAGGAATATTAAATCAAAAGACAGGAAAGTACTTATGTCACTATGCCCACCCACACTTGGATCTCTCCTCTCAAGTATGGTGCCCCTTCAGGAAACATAATATTTTACAGCTTGAGTAAGTGCAAAGACAGTATACAAAACTAGTTAGAGGCCTGAAAAATATTACTTATGAAAACAGATTGATTCCTCTAAAACTTATGTCCCTTTCAACTCGATGCTTAAGAGGGGACCTCCTTCTCATATATGATATTATGCAAGACCCTTACTTGCTGTGTGCCCCGGGTTTAGAGTTCAAAGACAATATCTATAATATCAGAGGTCACCCCCTACAGTTACAACACAGATGATTTAATCTACTGCCACATAAATTTTTTTTATACCATTCAAACCATTAAACCATGGAATGTTTTACCACTGGAGGTGATCACCAGCAGTTTCAAATCCATTTTTAAATCGAGACTGGATAAATTCCTCTCCTCTGGTACAACAATTTGGTATTATTAACTTACAGAAGCACTCATGGGCTTCACAGCCCCCTAGCTCCTGCTCGACCTTAGTAGGAATCTTAGTAGTGTGGAAGAGGTGCTAGAATCTCTTCGGCTATTGGTTGCAGATGTTTGCGCAACAGTTTTGTCAGGATCTTAAAATCTGAATTTAAAATGCTGATTGGACTCCCTTTTTTTAAGCCAGTTTTTTTACTCCTTTTTAAAAAAGAAAACCCGAGAATTTTACAAAATACTTTAAGTAAGACTTCTGAGGTCATAATGTAATTAAAGACTGCTGCAAGAAACTCACCTTATTGGTGTAATAAAGGTTTTATAAAACTCATTTGGGATTCCATCCAACCCCACAGAGGAACCACCACTAAGACATTTAATAATTCCCTCAATTTCTCCTACCATTATTGAATTTGTGAGGGCTTGTTTCAAATCATTAGATATTTCAGGTATAACAGTGGGTGTTAACTGGTTCAATACAATTCCTGTAACAAATTCCTTTTAAAAAAAAAATGTTTCAAAATGTCTTCCACTATCTTACTAAGTTTGGTTCCAGTCCTTGTTACATTTCCATGTGTATTCTTCAGGGGCCCTAATCTTACGTTATAAATTTTTGCTTTACAGGCTGAAAATGAATCACAAAAGGGGAACTTTTGAGTACTGAACTTCTGAGTGGCTGTAAGAAATGTAGCTTGATCATACTGTAATTTAAACATTTCTTGTTTCAAACTATTAATTTGCATCTGGTAGTCAGCTACTTTTGTCAGCTGCTTTGGTTATTGCTTCATACAACTGATTTCTTAAAGTTAGATATTGAATATATTGGTGTACTTACAAACCTTTACCATATTTTACAAAAAGTAAATATTTAATTTTGTGTCCTCCACCTCTGTAAGGGACTGTCTTACAAGCTAAAAACAGTTGTTCTAGCTTGTAATAATTGCATAATTTGTTGCAAAATTACAGGTTTGTCCAATAAAGAAGTATTAAACCTCCATTTCCCTTTATTTCCTGTCTGAGAACATGTGGTGAATATATAATCTGATAACCAATGGTTCAAAAATTCAACAGGAGATACTGTAACCTTATTGAACATTATACTTTTCGCACAAAAAATAGTCTATCCTTCAGGAGGCAGTATAGTGCAGAGGTTTAGGGCACTGAGCTGCAAACCCACAGCCCCCACTTGCATACTATGTGACCCTGATCAAGTCTCTTAACTTCCTTGTGCTCCCAGGTTGCACCTGGAACCAAGCTTCAGCTTAGTGTGCCTTTCCTCGTTAAATAATTTCCCTAGTAGAGAGCTTGTTCCTTTAATAAGTGTTACCTCCAGTGGGATGGGTGGACCAATACAAATAGAGTTGTATCATACAAGACATCCAGCAGCAATCATCAACCATGACAAATACCCATTATTCTGGAGATTTTAAAACTAGACCCATTAAACAGAAATCTTAAGCCTTCTATTTTATCATCCCCAATGAACCAGTATGAAGGGCCCCAAACCCAACTCATCTGAACTTGTCAGACATCAAAAAGTGATGCCATTATGGTTTCCTGCAGTAGTATTATGTCAAAGTTTGATTTCTGAAAGAAAAATAATGCCACTTCCCTTTTTTAAATTATGTCTACTACAGCTGTCCATAGAGACACTTTGGAGCCGGACCATGAGAGGATATTAAATGTTATTTCATGTCACCCACCCCTTGAAATAATTAGGCAGGCTTTTTCCTTTTCTGTCGACCTCATTATCTTCCCTTCCTCCTTTTTGATTGTTGGCTGTGGCCTGGCAGAGGAAACATCAGACTCAATATCTGAGCCATCCCAGTCCTTAAGGTTTTGTAAAACTTCAGATTTGTTCTGCAAGGCTTGGGTGGTGGGGGTGGGGTTGCATCTTATTAACCATGGAGGCATAGTTGTCATTGGTTCTGGTAGGCAAGGCAAGTTCAACTGTTAGGCACCTACCCAAGGTTGTGTGCACTATACAGACAGCAAAACTTAATACAGTATAGTTAAATATAAAACCATTCTACAAACAAAATACATGGATATCAGCAAAGGACCCAAAAATATAAATACAAGTTAAAATTCCTACAACTCAGGTGGTCTTGAAACCTGATTAAAAAAGTGAGTTTTAAGTAAACTCTTAAAAGGTCCCAAGAAAGGGGCTCCTCTAGTTGAAGTGCATTCCATGACACAGGAACTTTAACACAACAAGTTCTTTCTCCTGAAGATTTAAGTCAGGAGCATGCAACCTCAAGGAAATTTTCCTCAGTGTAATGAAGAGGGTGCATGGGAGTCTATTCTATGAGAAGGTCTTTCAGGTAGCTGGGACTCAAATCATATAGGGCTTTATATATAAACAAACATATCTTGTTTGATGCCCCACCTCATTGGCAGTCAGTGCAGTTTCCAGAAAACTAGCGTGACATTCCCAGCCTGGGAGTCCAGCTATCAACCAGGCTGTTGTGTTCTGCATGAGCTGCAAGTGACACATCAGGCCCACCCATTGCCCTAGGAGAAGAGCATTAGAGAAATCCAATTGAGAGGAGGAGAAAAAGTGTGTACTAGTGTTTCAAGGTTAGAGACAGCTACATAGGTCAGAATTTGGACAATATTTCGCAGATGGCGAAAACCACAGCAGACAACAGACAACACCTGATATTCTACAGTCATTCTGTTATCCACAATGATGCCCAAGTTCTTAACTCTATCAACAGCTGGTAGTGTGGTGCCATGTAATGATAGCAACAAGGTAACATCACTATTCACTACTGCAGCTGCCTGACCCTGTTTCAACAGTAACACCTCCAACTTTGATTAGTTGAGTCTAAACCAGCTTGAAGCCATCCAGTCCTGGATCTCTATAAGACACTAGTCCCACATGACCACTGCATTTACCACATCAGATGCACAGATACAGCTGGGTATCATCTGCATAGCAGTGAAAACCCAGAACAAACAGCCTGAGTGTCTCCCCCAGTGGCAACATGTACACAGTAAAAAACACGGGTGCTTAAATTGACCCTTGAGGCACACAACATCAGAGGTTGCTGCTGCTTGCAGGACTGTATTGTGAACAGGGTTCTACTTAAATCTAATGACATGTTTATCCTGTATAAATATAAATATTGTATCTATCTATCTATCTATCTATCTATCTATCTATCTATCTATCTATCTATCTATCTACAACAGCAGAGAGCAACACCATCACAGATGCTTCTGCTCAGTACCACCTGCAGCATACTGCCAGATAAGTAGTACTCAAACTACATCACCATACCTGCAAGTCCTACATAGTGTCCTGATGGGATAATACCACTCCATGGTTCACCATGTCAAATGCCAAGGACAGATCCAGCAATACCAAGATGGAACAATGGCCTCTGTCTCTAGCCAAGAGAAAATCACTGAACACCATGATGAGAGCAGTGTCTATACTAGAATGAGGCCTGAATCTAGACTGAAAATGCTCAAGGATCTCAAAATATTCCAAATGGTCCTGAAGCTGTGCCACCACTACCTTCTCAATAACCTTCCTAAAAATGGGATGTTCGAGACAGGCCTACAGTTCACCAGATTGTCAGGATCCAGTGATTGTTTGCTTTGAAGAGGTTTCACCACTGCCCTTTTCAGTTCAGTTGGGAAATAACCCTCCAGAAGTGAATACCCAACAGTCTTGGCTATAATAGGAGTCAGGGGTGACCAGCAACTTGAGAGAAAGCTGGTAGGCCCTGGATCCAAAATACAGTATGTGCGGTGCAGCCCAAGGACCACTTGGGAGATATCCTCAACTGCGACTTCAGCAATCTCCTCTCAGGGTAACAGAGTGCTCAAGTACATAATCTCCTGAATGCTGTTAGCCCATGACATGCCACTTAAAGAGACTTCAGCCTGAATATAGGACACCTTGCTAAGGAAAAATCAATTAAACTTCTTGCACTTTGCTGTAAAGCCTCTTCCTGACTTTAGACTGAGTATTTAACAATCTATCAACAGTGTTGAACAGTTGAGCTGAATAACTTACCTTCAGCTATCACATGTGATTGAAACACTGTCATTTTCAGTGTGATAGTCCACTGATACTCTTCATTGTTAGCGTGCAATGCCAGGTTGTCCTTCTCCAAGCCGGTCCTCATCTAGGAATGCTCCAATCTCTTTCCCTTAGTCTTCACCCATTTCAGATCAACATCAAACCAAGGATAGTTGGGGTGGAACATCAAGGGAAGAACATGATAAGGTGCCAGAGAGTTGAAGGCCATTGTAAGGGCTTTGTTATAACCCTCCATGGCATTTACTGCACGCACTGCACAAGGTGATTCCAAACTCGAGATGTCTAGAATCTCAAGTAGATTATTTGGCTCCAGATTTTTAAAAGGGTGATATCTGACCATCTACACAGAAGTGGGTTCAAAACAGGGAGCCCAGAGCAGAACTATATGGCATGATGATCCATCCACCTGACCAGATCAACCCTGACATCATTTATGTTAAGACCTAGTGTGAAAATTAAATCTAAGTCGCTGCCTTTTTGGTGGTTCCTGGTGGCAACTACCTCTTCTAGGCCCAGAGAAGACATAGTTTCAATGTTATGCACTCCAAATACAACCAAGGACAGCCACGCAAGTTGCAAATAGCACAGATTTTTATTAAATAACAGGCAGGCCTAGTGCAGGTATTTGCCAAACACCCAGGTGCATCAGCTTCAAGCCTTCGTCAGGCAGTGTGGCTATAGGATACAAAGTACGTCACTTTATAGTAACCTCATTAATTCATGTAAGGTGAAACTATTCATTTAATTAATTCTTATAGTGACTATCATAAATAAACCATCTCAGTATACAAAATCATAGAATTGAAAGCTTAGAAAAAGAAAGCCAATGCATATTTAACTATCTTCAAAAGCAGTCAAACATATTATACATACGTTTGCATGTTTTATTCTGTTTTATCCACTAATGCTTATAGCATTGGCACTCAGGGGGTCAAAAGGGTCAAACAACTTTTTAAACACTTTTTCGTGATAATGTGCATATCATTTTCACTTAATAGTACTCAAAATGTTTAATTACATAAATGCAAGGGGGAGAGAGAGAGAGAGAAGAAAGAGGTGGGCAGACTGAGAGTTACAGTGATCACCATTCCAGATAGTGCTGCGTCTTAGTTTCTGGGGGATCCACATCTCACATCAAAGTCTTGTTTAAGCCTAGGAAGAACAAAGAGAGAAATATATAAGAAATTGATTGTATGCTGATATCTATAACTGTTATAGGTACAGCATACAGTACTTATCTCCTTCTATCTTCAAAAATGGTTTTAGATCTAATTCTTTATTTACACCTAGAGGTTTGAGGCTTCTGAGTTCATAAAACCACAAGCTATCTTTTTGAGAAAGCAGTTCAACCTGATCACCACCAAATTTAAGTAGTGGGGCATAATCAATTACCATAAATGTTAAGCACTTTGGGTTAGAATCAAGCTTTTGAAGAAAGTGTAGGCCCACTGGCTTATCAATACGTTTATTGATAATGGATCTAACTTGCTGTTGTATTCTTGTTTTAAGGGCTCTGACAGTACGTCTGATGTACATTACCTTGCAGGAGCACCACAAAACTAAAAAAAAACACAAATGTGGTGTCAGATATAATGAAATCCCGCATTTTGACAGTTAGTGTTGTATTGTTTGGATGGTTAAATTCAGAGCTGGTCATTCAGTATTCACACACGTTGCATCTTTTACATTTGGGCATGCCAGTACGTCTGCGTGGTAACCAATCACTTTATTTTTTACTCTCAGTGAGTCTGATTTTTACCAGTTTATCTCACAGATTGGATGCTCTGCTGAAGCTAACTCAGGGTTGTGGGCCAATGATCATAGCTAGATGAGGATCACTTAATAAGATTTTTCAGTTCTTATATAACACATTCCCAAAAAGTCTTGTTATGTCATTAAACTCAGTTACAAAACTTATTGGTTCCCTTTCTGTTTGTTTGCTGGCCTGGGTAGCTCGATTCACAAGGAGTTCTGATCTTTTTTTGCAAAAGCTTTATTTTTTGCTTCTCTAAGTATGTGATGGCTGTATCCCCTGAGAAGACATAAACTGGAGGAACCATTGACCAAACTGAAAGTTTTCATCATCAACCCACACATTGAAGTCACCCAGCACTGACAGGCTGGATGAGTCCACCACTATGTCAACCTTGATACCCTCCCATTGCTGCAGAAAATCACCCCCATGCCCCTGAGGATGGTACATGGGGATGATTCTGTAACCTGTAACCAGACCCCCTTGAATGGCCACATATTTAAATGAAGTGGTTTCCACCTTGGGGTATGTTGCAAGTCCCAGAGTGGAAATAAAACTGATGGCCCCACTGCAGCCCCATACCCCTATCTCTTGCAATGCACCACTGAGTAACCCAGAGGGATAAGCGCCTCCAGCACAGGGCCAGAGTCATCACATAAACCAGGTCTCCATGATGCTTACCAGGTCCACAAAGGAATTCTGTGATAAATGCCTCCACCACCACAATTTTATTCCTATGGGACCAGGTGCTACAAAGAACTGCATGAAGGAGGGGAGCAGGTAAAACTAGCCCTCTCACTAGCTGGTCTGTTGTAACCAGGGAATCCTCAGGTCCAGCACCAAACAGGATTGTCTTTTGTCTTTGGCTGGCTAATGCCCAGGGTACCTTCTTTTTGTTTTTTCAATTTTAGTTGTTCATCTGCATCGGCTGGGGCAACTCCCCCCAACTGGTGCCTGGACTGATCTCTGCTTCTTCCTCCAAGCTTCCCAGCTGGATGGCCTGTAGTTTGTCCTCAGATGGCTGAAGGGAGGGACCAAGATCAACCAGAGACCTCAGCTGAGACTTACACCTGGGGCATTATTCAGGAGGTGGTTCAGAGCCTTCACAGAGCTCCATGGACAGGGGTGTTTCTATGGTCACTCCCAGGAATGCAGCAGTGCAATGACTTCAGTCTAGGACTGGGCGCACTCCCACACTTGTCCCACAGACATTCATTGATGCTCCCACTGATCCTGGTGGTACCAGCTAATGAGAACCCAGTCTCCACTGGGTGTCACTAGTGTGCCAGGAAGCCACAGCCCTTCCCCGGTGGTGGAGAGCTGTCACTGGGACTCTCAGCAATCCTCCCTTCAGCCCACCCTCAAATGCACTGTGCTTCATACTGAACACCTGTCACCAGCGCCACATGTGGTACCACTACCGCTACCACTGCACTGACAGGCCAGACATTCAGGGTACAGTCTTGATCTGACACTTTAATCACACACTCTTTCACTACTCCCCCCTCCCCACTGAACCAACTGTTGTCTCAGTCCACATACCTGGAGGATACCCACCCCCCTGCAGCGATCAAAGGCTGCCACCAGTTAAGTACATTGACTCCCATCAAAAGAGTGCAGTAGATGTACCTGCTCTGAGGAGTAGGAAACAGTGGGAGTACTGTTAAATCTACACATTTAAGCTTTGTAAAATCCCTTAAACACAACCCACCCAACCCAGAGCAAAATATACAAACCCTTAAACCAACACACAACTACACACACTAAAACACGCACCAATACACTACAACTCTACCATTCACAACCCCGACTCATACCACACACCACACACAGGAACAACAATAAAATAAGAAAAGGGAATGGGAAAATGCTTGGAGTCCTCCACACATTAACTCTTTGTTATTTCACTAACACCTGTTTATAGAGGCTCACACAAATCCTGCTGCAACCACATAAAGTAGAGACCTCAAAATGTCACAATTAATATCTTGAAGAAGTCTAGATAAAATTCTGGCACAAAAGTCCAGTTTTCCATTGACAGTCCTCAACCCACCCAGCTAGCACAAACTGGAGAAGGAAAAAGGAGGGAAAGGAGATCACTTTCAGCTTGGAACAGCTTCCACCCGAGCCACCTACTTGGACCAAATATCATCAAGTCCTAAGAGGGTAATGTCTTTCAATTTTCCCCTCTATCACTACGGACAAGGGAGGAAAGTTTACTCACTGGACTAAGAGACTGTAGTCTATCAAAACAACCCCAGCTATCCACAGTCCAAGCTAGTGAACAGTAGCCCCAAGTCCTCTCTCACAGCACAATGGGACTGACAGGCTGTATATACCAGGAATCTTCAGTTACTGGCAACTCACTGGGCTCTCTACACTGGCTTCACGTGGTAAAAAGAAGTATTAGGTCTTACCATGATGTACATGCAGCCGCTCCACTAATGACTCACCAGACCAGAAAGCAGCCCCACAGAGCAACACAAACCCTCCAGCACTTGCAATGGATTCCACTCAATTGGGGAATAGATTAAGGCTGGAAAGGTGGTTACAGTACCAGGGAAATACCCAGTTATCATAGCAGATCTAATCCAGAAATTTACAATTTTAATTATGCTCTAAGTAATCACCCTCTGGACTCCATAGGTATAAATATACCAAAGCAGATGAATAACAAGTTGACCAGAAGCTTGCCAATAATAAAAAAAACTATACAGCAAGCAATAAATAAACCCATGCAGGATGCCAGACTAACAAGCACTAATCTATCAATGAAACAAAAAACACTTCCCTATAGTGTCTCACTATAAAAATCCCTATTTCTCAAAGACCTACCTTATCTAAGTACACTAATGGAAAATAGGGGATTTAATAAATGTAATAAATACTAAAACAAAGTCAAAATGCTCCAAGCTCAACAGAATGTCAGATGAGCTGCCCAGCACTGCAACCATCTTTAGATTCAGAGGTAGAGCTTGTACCTGATGAGATAGGGGTCTCTTCTAAAGGGTGGCATCCCTTGCCTGTTATTGTACTCTTATTAAGTACTGCTAAGCTGGTTTCTTCAGCTGGTGGATGTTCAGTGTGTGGGGAGGGGGGGGCTAGGGTGGGGGTGTTGGGGTGTTGTCTGTAGTTAGAACCTGTGGCTCATGTTTGGTAAAATGTCACTGAATTTGAGAAGCTGTTGTTATCCCCTGGCCTGCACTGTGGGTTTCCTGACATATGGTATCTGGGCCTATACTCCTGCTGGAAATGTGAGTTTTCCTTACCAAGTGCTCCTGGTCAAAGCCATTGTCCCTATTATGTGCTGCTAATGGATATTGCTGGTTAGTGTGTCTTCATTCCTCTCACAGGGTATATCTGTTCTGATCATGGCATGTAAACCCCATTGGGCCTCTCAACAGAGCCCACTGCAAACCTGATTGCATTCACTACTTGAGTGTGTCTGGACCCACACTTATAGCATGTCTTAGGTTGCCAAAATGGAAATATATCCCCCGTCCCAGCCCAAAAAGAAACTAATAGGTAGATGCAAAATTTCTGTATTTGTCTGGTGTGACTTTAACTTGAACTGCCAACCCATCCAAATATTTTCAGTACACAGAATGTATTCCAGTTGCCCAAAGATGTTGCATTTTTTTTTCAGCCAAAAAAGAATATCACTAATGTTGACTCCTTCATTTCTAATGGTTCTATGTCATAACGGTGACCGCAGAAAGGTGATCGCCGTTAGGGCAACCGTATATCGCTGAAAATAAATTTCGGCGATGTACCCCTCGACGCACAGCAAAAGGGTGCCGGGGCTTACAATTTTCATTTTTATATGGGGGATAGGCTTTGCCCCCTGCACCCCCCTACTATTGGATTCTCAGCTCCAGGGGGGTGTGTTGTTGGAAAAGGGTGCAAAACCATAAAAAAAAATTCAGGCCGGGTGCAACAAAATGTACCTACACTCAAACCCAGCATCCTCTGAACCCCAGCCCTGAACCCACCCACCATGCCACAGAGCCAGCTCAGCAGCTTACTGTGGCACCACCCCTCAGAAATCCTCCCTCCCCTCCTGCCCCTCATTGAGCATGCTCACCCCCGCATGTGTACGTGTAGTGACATCCTGTCGCAATATGCATGAACCCCCCATCCGGTTGTCCTCCCTGGTAGGTAGCCCCGATGACATGCACTGCAATTGAGTCGCTCTTTTTGTATGCACCCAATCATGGTCATCCATGTTATGGGATACCATTTCTAACCAGCACACTTGTTTTAATCAAGGCTGTGTTAAAGGAATGGCAATGAAAAGGATCCATAGAGGCATAGACTTTAATTTTTGCTATTTTGCCCAGAACATGTCCAGGCGCTGAATAAATTTAAAACTAACGTCAAACATGTGCTTTCCTGAGATTTGAATGAGCACATACATTTCTGATGTAAAAAAAACTGCATGAACTCTTTGATTAATTGCCTTGCCACATACAGTATATTCTGTCAGGGAATACCATAATCCACCCATGTATTTTACACTTACTGTAATTCTCTTTGGGGCAGGTTCAGCTGTCAGTAAAATTCAAATACCTAGGTCCAGTGCCACTCTGATTGTCTTATTTGGAAGCACCAAATTCCTCCTGCCTATGTTCTTACCCTCAGGTGGTGTTTGCTCTGTATTCCATCTCATGTGCCCTTAATTGGGTATTAATGGTGTGAGAACAAACATTATCCTGCTGCTGCTCAGTTATAGGAACAGTCACCCTACATCTCCATTGCTCTATGTGCTGCTCTATAACCAAGCTTTTATCTTTTGGGGGCCATCCAAAGACATTTCTTTCAATAAAGGGGTCAGTCCAGCAATTTCCCCTCCACTTAGTTCATTGTCCTTAGTTTGCACAATCAATTCCCCCACCACCTGTGCCTTCCTTTCTCCTAGAGTCAACACATCTTTCCCAGTCAATTTCAATTCAATTCAGTTCAATTTGATTTTCAATTCAATTCAACAGTTTTATTTTTTACCTGGAAAGACACCATTGAGATACTCATTTGCAAGGTGGTCCTGGGAGGACAACACAAAGTACAATGAAAAGACACACGTACAATTTGCAAGGTACAGGGCAGGAAATACAATTTCAAAAACAGACATAACAACTTCACAGTAAATACAGACATATCAATTTCACTGTAAATAGGCCATGAGCAGGCTGAGGCATAAGTGCAACTTTACTGCCTAAATGATCTGTGAGACAAAAACAGGAGGTAAGGGAGATAGAAATGGACTGAGGATGCATGAGATTGGAAGGGAGAGGGAGGATGGGGAGATAATGACTGATAGAGGAGGAGCCGAACCAGGTTTGAATCCTGTAAATTGCAGGAGATGGGAAGGGAAGGGTAGGGGTGATCTGATAAGGAGAAGGGAGGAGGGAAACTAGAACTAGGGGTGAAGGGAGAAAGTGGGTAAAGAAGCGGTAGTGTGGCAGGGAATGCGATGGCAAAAAGAGACAGCTCTGAAATAATGCAAATTTCTGTCAGTAAGCTCTCCAGTAATGTCACAACTGGCCCCACTGCCTGTCTGTGTTAATGCCCCAATATCCAAACTCTCAGCACATGAATTTACTAACACTGTAGTACTCATGTTTGTTCTGCAGTTATGTTCTGTCCCATTCATCATGCAGTTCCAGTCTCTTCACACTCAGGTGTTCCAGCTATGACTCTTACTCTGTGTCTTGAAGCCTCTCAGCATGCCCATGCCCTTCCGATGTCATATCTTGAGAAGTCTCCAAAGCTGCTTGCTGCTCTGTCCCCTTTGCAGTACTCACTCAAGGTGAAGAGGATGTGCCAGGATTTCTCATTGCCATGCAGATCACACTCCCAGAATCTCTCTCCTGTTGCTGACACATCCAGACATCTGTCTTCTAAAGCCACTGCCGTTGCTACTAGTGATAGCATATTACGCCTGACCAAGGCAAAATCTAAAACTCCCAGTCTGGGTTAGAAATCCATTTGCTGGCACTATCCTGAGTCCATCCAGCATTTCAAAGGGCATGTTCCGGAAATCATTGGAAATCCTGCTCAGGACTCTCACTCCATGGTGATTAACAAGTCTTCTGCGAGCTGACAGCCCTTCCCTTTGATGTACCTGGCTCAGATATTTTAGTAACAGTGGTGAGACTTGTCATGCCACCCCCTGCCCCTTCAGGTAAGCCAGACTCTTTAAACTCACCTTTTGGCAAGCACAGGAGTGCAGAAACAGACTTTGTATTTATTATTTTTAATGACAATGTTTGATATACAGTATCTCTTCATCTTTTGCCAACATCCTTAGTAGATGTATGTTTCTTTCCTGCATTTCAGCTCCCAATTTTTGTTTAGGCAACATTATATTTAAAATCTCTTTGGTCAGTTGCATGGGTTCTTACCTCATATTTTCCATAAGAACAAAATCTTCAAGCTCATTGTCCTCTTGAGAAAAGCATGCTGGAGCCAAGGACATAATGCCAGCCTGCTACTAAACACCTTCCTCCTCCTCCTCACTCCCAGGTTCTGCCATCTTTGAGTCAGGGTCAACTGTATCACATTCCCAAGAGCATCAGGGCCAATAGTACCCCTTCCCAAGATCTGGGGATTTTTTTATTTATACTGTACATATATTCTTTGCAAAAAACTTTATTAATGTACCAGTTAGGGTTCAAGTTAACACCACAAATGTATGGAAATGTGGCATAAGGGTTTCCAAACCTAACCCCCTATCTCCACTGCTCCCAAACAGCTAAAGGAAAAAAGATAAGTGTTTTGAGTGTCTAGAATCTTGGTGAATCAGTGGTAGGGTTGTCAACCCTATTGCTCACCCCCCTCCCAGTCCATAGCCTCCTGTCTGAAGCAAAAAGTACAGCTTTAAACCAGTTCCTTATAGTGGTACACTCTTCAAAGATAGAGATATCTGTGTCTGCACATGTTGCCAACACACAGTCTGGTGTAGCAGTCTTCATCAAGGTCTGATCTGACATTGCTTGCTCAGGGAACAGGGAGGTCTCAGGGCTGGCAGGCCCAAGGAAGACCCCACCACTGATTTGTCAAGACTCTGGTGACCCAAAACCCTAATGTTTTTTCCTTTTGCTGCCTGGTGGTGGGGGTGAGGATTTCAGATTGGAAACCCTTTTCCCTACTTTTGTGGCATTTACTTGAACCCTAAGTGGTGCACAAATGAAGTTTTTACAGAGAATTTCCTTTCTTTTTGAGATAGTGGATTCAGGACCTGTGAGAACAGATGCAGATACCCTGGGCCCTTTTGGCCCTGCACCAAGGAAAGACTCCATCTGTCTACTAAAGTGCAGAGCTACGTGGGTCATGCAGTTCTGTGCAGTGACAGATGTCAATAATTTATGGTGCTGTCTGGTGGGCTTCAGAAGCGCAGGGCCCTCTGGTCTCTGAGCTTCCATATAGCCACATATACAGTTGTGCAGGGCAAAATGTCCATCTGTCAGCCAATGCACAAAGGCCACTGCCATCCAGGAGTGCAGTAGTGCAGGCCCCTATACCAAGAGAAGAGTTGTCTTCACTATATTGTACCTGAACCTATGAGGGTAAAAATGCAGCATTCATTTCCTGACTGAGGTTGTGTTGCATAACAGCACCAACCCCCAACCCTCAGTCAGTGTAGTTGGGTTATCCCCAAACTCAGGCCACCAGCCCTAGATCACAAAGCATATCCAGTGGGGTGAAGCTGCAGCACACACAAAGTTTTTTAAATGTATATACATATATATATATTACAGCTGCACCGTAGTGCAGCTATAGTTAGGGTTGCCTGGTCACTTCTATGTTAAACCCCAAATTTTGCAATTTAATAACTTTGCAACTGTACAATGTATTAGCCTGAAATGTTGTATGTGTAGAGTGTCACCATAGATCTCTGGATCTGCCAAGTTGCATTATGGTTGGATGAGCGGTTGTGGCACTGAAGAGCACCAAAAAAAATGCCAAAATGGGGTGTTTGTGCATTTCTTTGTTCAGGGCTACAGCCCAAATGATTTGTTCATCTGGTCTGAAATCATCAGGGAAAATACAGTCTGGGACATTAATGTGCCCTTTGAAGATGTGGTGAAAACATATTCATCTGTTCAAAAGTTATTAAAATTTTATTTTCCCATTATAGTCAATGGGTAAAAAATATACAAGTATGTGCCTCTAGAATGCACCTGGTACTGTCATGACAGTACATTTTACTGTTGCCAATGCCCTCAGTAGTGTCATCCTCCTGACATCTTGTTTTCAGTTAGTGGCGGACAAGAATGGTCGAAATTCATAAATTACTGCCCCTAGGTAAGCACTGTCAGTTGTGTTTACCTAATCAAGGGTTGAGGAACACACTGGGGGCATCAGATTTGCAATCTGACCCTCAGAAATGCTTTTTCCATGATCAGGACCCCTGCAGTTTTGCATATTGTGAAAGAAATAGATGTGACACTTTTGCAATTGTGAAAAGGTCACACCAGTTTATTTCTCAATTTGTGAAAACTGACGCAGTTTGCGGCATTACTTCATGTCAATTTTTCCCTGTAAAAAAAAATGAAAACATTTTCTGGCCACCTTTTGGCCAAAATAATGGCAGCACCTTGTTCCTCAGCCCCTGCTGGTGTTTACCTAACAAAAGGAGATTGTCTCCTTTTCATGTCTTTGCGGGGTCCAAGGCATATTTCATAATGGTAAATGTTCTCTGCCGACATCAGGGTGCCCCATCCCAGTGTCATCGGCAGGAATCCCCACCTACCAGCACCACTGATGAGGCACACTAGGAGCCCACCCCAGTGTGCCCCAATTTTTTTTTTGATTACCTGTTAAAGAAAACCATCCCCTGACATTTTTTAACTTTGATGCAGAATCCTGCATTGAAATTTTTGATGCAGGATCCTGCATTAAAGTAGTCTGCCCCCAAATTCCTCACTGAGAACGGGATGCCCAATTCCTGTTTTGGTATGCCTCCCCCCCACACTTATGTGGCACACTGGGAACCCACCCCAATGTGCCCAGATAATTTACTACTTTTTATCTTTCTGACACTAAGTTGCTCACTCCCGGTGTCGGATCCCCCCAGCCCACTTTCTTTGCCAACAGGGCTGCCCAATCCCCCTGTCAGCCGCACGTATCCCCCAAACACAAGTGGCCCACTGGGAGCCCACCTCAGTGTGCCTCAAAGCATATATATATATATATATATATATATTTTTTTAGCCTGTTAAATAAAGAAAACCATCCCCATTGTGTTTTTTTAACCTGTAAAAAAGAAAACAATCCCTCATCATCTTCCCAACCCCCTCATCCCCATGCTCCCACTGAGCACTCACCTCCCCACAGCTCCCATTACCCATATTTACCTCCAGAGAGTGGGAGCAGCGATCTTCTCTTGACTGGGACATATCTGCACTTTTCAAAGCCGAACTCTGAACTGATGAATCAAGTTAAGAGCTGTATAATGGCAGTCAATGGGGGCCGGGTTCAACTTAGGTTTATATCTCAGCCATTTTTAGGAATTATTTTTATCTCATTTTTAACTTGGGGTTCTTGGGACCCCACTTCATGAACACTGTCACTGTCATCTCATTAACCAGATCTGAAAGATGATTTTGCTGTTGCTGTGCAGAATCACCTTTCAGGATCGAATAAAGAAATGACAGTGCCAGTGTTCATGAGGTGGGGTCCCAAAAAGCCCATGTTGAAAATTTGGTAAAAAAATCCTCAAAACTAACTGTGTTATGAGCATGCATTGTGCAGTTTCTACGCACGCTCGTAACATCACCAATTTTCTATATTTTCACTACAAATTTTGAACACTGCCATTCCACCTCCTTAGGAACAGTGCACCTGTGGTGCAGAATGGCATGGTCGGTGTGCGATATCAACTTTTGAGATGCATTAACAAAATCACAGTGACACCGCTCATGAGGGGAGGTCCCAAAAAAACATGTTGAAAATTTGGTTAACAAATTCCAAAAAATTAACTCGTTACGAGCGTGCATTGCACAGTTTCTATGCACACTCACAACTTCAGCAATTTTTCATGTTTTCACTCCAGAATTTCAGCATTGCCATATTTCCACATCTCCTCATGTACAGTACAGATGTCATTTTTCACATCCTGCCCAAAATGTGTTTTCACACCTGTGATCAGAATGGCACTGTCGTGCTGCAAAATCAACTTTCGAGATAGATTAACAAAATAACTGTGTCAGTGTTCATGAGGGGAGGTCCCAAAAAGCCCATGTTGAAAATTTGGTTCAAAAATTCCAAAACACCGTGTTACGAGCATCCATTGTGCAATTTCTCACAAAATTTTCCATAGGATAACCTTGCCATGCTCGTGGCACCTTTCAACACCCATAGCTTGAAAATGGTTTGAGATACAGATTTATTTTCTACTTGCAGCTTAGCCCACCTTCAGGTGAATGGTGGACTAAGCATGCGTGAAGGTTTCAAAGTCATGAATACAACCGCAGTGGAATTTTTTTTATAGTTGCTATGGTTACTAAAATATTGTCAAATTAGTATTCAAAGTGTTTATTTTCATTATTCTAGGCCCGTGTTATTTTCCCATACTTATGTGTAAATGGGAGCGCAGGGCACAGAGGGACCATACTATCACATATGCATACCATCCTGGCCCTGCGCTCCCACAACATACCACTTACCATTTACATTATGCTTTTTAAAAAAGAAGGGAAATTGATTGCAAAAAACTCCATTAATGCATCAGTTAGGGTTGATAGTACAGCAACAATAGTTTGGAAATTCAGTGTTGGGGTTACCAACCCCTACCACCACACCCACACACCCCACCTTCCACACACCAGCAGGTGTCAATTTATGTCACATGTAAAGAATCGCACTGTATTGGCAGACACAATTTTGCATGAGGCACGATGTTCATGCAACATTATGACCCCATGCCCTGTAACTGGTGCATTAATGGAGTTTTTTGCAATGAATATAGATATATATATATTTTATTTTGACCCCAAAATTTCAAGATAGCCATTTTATGACTCCCCTTATAAACATGACATGTAGCATTCATAGTATATTGCCTGAAATGTCATTTCACACCACAAGTGCAAAAAAACACATTTTGGTCTGAATTTTTAAAATGACACCAGTCACATTTATGAGGTGGTGTGGAAAACAGCTATGTTGAAAGTTTATATTTATAAAATGGCAAAAAAATCAAGAAATCGCATTGGCCAAGAGACATCAGCTGACTGTACATTAAATCTCTATTACGCACAGTCATCCTGGTCCTACACCACACCACACAATAAGTAAATCAGTCCTCCTACAACCAGAACTATCTTTCATCAGTCCCTCTGCAACAAGAACTGATCTGCCATCACAAACATGGCTGCAACCTTTACATTGTAAAAACCTTCAACTGGGCCCTAAAAGTAAAACTACCTTAAATAAAACAAATTAATTAAACTTTGTTTCCCTGATCATCACACTCTCTTTACACACACAAACAAATTAGAAACATTAAGTATTGTTTATAGTTTTCATTACAACTGTTTCTTTACTAACAGTGAAAAATCTCCCTTCGGTCTTTACCTGCTCATCAGGGAAATCTCTTTTGCTTGCCCTGATAGTGAGATAATTGAGTTACTGGCTCTAAAACAGGCCTTTGTAGTCAGTGTGTACAGTATGTTAGGAGAGTAACATTCTACCAGTGGTACTGAGCAGAATTTTGAATCCCTGAATTACTTAGTAAACATTCCATGATAAACATTCAGGGGCAGATTCAGAGAAGCCAAAGCAGGAAGCAAGGCAACTTGCATCGAAAAATAAGGTGCAAGTCACACTTGCATCCTGGTTAATGTCCCCAGCGGGAGTCACATAGGCAGCCTGCGACATGCGACAGGCTGCTTGTGCCCAACAGCACCTATGCACCTGAAACCCTTTGCGACATGGCGGAAGGGGGTTTCTGGCAGCATTTTCACCCTGTTCAGGTAGGATGGCCACTACTTCCACTGCTGGGATTCAGAGACAACCACCAGTGAGCATCTGTCAAAGACCAGTTACGCTAACAAAAAGGTGGTCTAACTGGTCTTTGCTGTTCACTGGAGGTTGACTCTGTGCTGCAGCCCCACAACCCCTGTGGGTTATGGACCCCCCCATGGGCTCCGGTTTCCAGGCATGGCATGCATGGTGCAAGGCAGGGTGTTTGGCACACCCCCAATGCCCAGACCCCCCACACACACACATACACACACACACTGTGAGCCCCCCCATGCCCTGGGGCACAATCCCCCCACCATCCCTGTAACCCCTGGTTGTCTAGTGGCCCCCTACCCCACAATGTGAGTCCCCGCACACACCCCAATACCCCACCGGTGACTGGCACAGCCCTCCCTTACCACCAGGGCCAGTTGCCAACGCACCCACCGGGTGTGTGTGTTGGGGTGGTGGGGGACCACTGGTCCATGAGGGCAGGTATGGGTCCATGGCCTGAGGGGGTTCCATGGCAAGGGGGCTTGGGACTGGTGCCCACACCATATGGGGCCTCAGAGGTGGGCATGGGGGTGTCATGGCAGCCCTCACCCATCACAACTGCTGTCCTGCGACCTGCGGCACCCTGTGCTGCACCCTACCTTGCACAGCTACCATAAGTCACAGGAAGAAGACTGCTGCACCTGCTCCGATCCTGAATCAGATACCTGGGCCAGAGAGCAGGGCAGGTCGCTGCAAGCTGCCATTGCCACAGCTTCCGGCGGACCTCTCTGAATCCAGTCCTCTATGTATTGAATGTGGGGGGAAAATAGAAAAAAAAACAGGATGAAGAAAGTAGGCAATACAGTAATACTTCAGAAACAAAGAGAAAAGGTGGGAAAACACAGTTACATAGGCAGAGGCAGAACCAAACTGCTCAAATAATACACTACTGATGTTTATAAAAGCATGTACATTTGAATCGTATATAGATGTATTCAGATGAAATCTACCCCTTCCCCACAACAAAAAAAGGCAACCTAGCAGGTTTAATTTTTTTTTGTTCTTACTAACCTTTCACCTCAATCCTATAGCAGTTTCCCTTTTATCTACTAGATCACAACACATAAGTAAAAAACAAAAATAAAGAGAAGGCTGCCTTCAATGAAACTATATATTTACAGTGTGATGAAAATTAGGTTTTAAACACTGCTTATGTTTTACAGATTTACAGATGCAACAGTGCATTTACTGTATATGATAAAATTTACATGCTAGAGAAAATATTTATTTTCAACCAACTCTACCAATAAATGCTTTTACTGCAAAGTATGGTGCTAGTTAACCTATTGCTGAGATATGCTATTTTATGCATTAATAGGGACTTCATTTTTCAGTTTTTAGATGTTTTAGAGGTAATGTTTTGTACACACTTTTGAAAATAGTAAATACATTTTAATCCCTATTAGAGTAAATCAAACTAATTCTTTTATGATGATGGCCCATTTTATAAATGTGATAAGCCACTCCAGGGTGTACATTAAAGGATTTTAATGCACTTCCCTGGGTGTAAGGACATTCGGCCTTCAGCCCTGTTCCTTAGCAATGCCCCTGGGGCATGCATTAAAATCCTTTAATGCGCACCCTGTCATGGCTTATTACTTACTTAAAATATTGAAAATTAGTAAAGTTATGAGTGAATGTTGAAATATCGCAACATTCAGTTATAACATAGGCATTTACCAGTAACTGTATTTGTCCACCACATTTTCAGCATAGCCTGCTTACTAACCCTACCTCATGAACCTGATAGTTGAACATTTTTAAATCTATGCTGAAATGTCATGACACACCACAGGTGTGAAAACACATTTTGGCCAGGATCTCAAAAATGACAGCTGTCACGTTCATGAAGAGGTGTGAAAAAATTACTATGTTGAATATTTGGGGTTAAAACATTGCAAATTACCAAAGTTATGAGCAAGTGTAGAAAAATGTCAATATACCCTCATAACCTTGTTATTTTTACATATTTTTTCCCAAAATTTTGAACATAGTATTCTTACGTCACTGCCTCATGAATAAGGGTAGTGAAAATGATCAAATCCACCCAAAAGATGATTAGCAAAGTTACTGTGAAATCACCTTTTGTTCAAGATTTGCATAATTCCACTACCTCTGGTCATGAGGTGGGTTCCAAAAATCCAAGTTGAAAAGTTGATGTAAAAATATGTGAAGATGACAAAGTTATGAATAAAAGTTTAAACCCCAATGAAATACATTAATCATGGCTTATTTTATTTTCTCATGTCACAGTCGCCGGGTTTCAGCAGCAAAATGTGCCTTTGATTGGAGAGTGAGTTTAGAGTGCAAACCATGTTCAGGTTAGTGAAAGTGTGTGTGGGGTGATCTGTTGGGTGCTGAGTGGAAAGTCAGGGTGGGTTGTGTGTGGGGGGAGGGTCAGATCGGTGAGCACATTTTTGTTTTTTGTAGGTTAAAAACAAACAAAATCAAGCATTTGTCAATTCTGAATGTTATTTGCTGGTATTTAGTATTGATTTCTAATGACATAGTTCCTAGGTCTAGTGCCACTCTGATTGTCCTGTTTGGAAGCACCACATTTTTAAAAGACTCCCCTCCTGAATCAAGACATTAAAAGGACTTCCCTCCTGAATCAAGATGAGAGTACATTCAGAATCCTATTCTGTTCATGTCTACAAGATTTCAAATTTAAGTACAGTGTATGGTTCACCCAGCTAACAAGTTGGGACTTTACAGCAAGTTCTGTTGACTCAGTTTATTGAAATAGTTTTTAAACCCCCATGTAATCCATTGCATTTAAGCCAGTCATACAGATTGCCCTTTTATTTAGAACAGTTACCTAAATTAATGAGCTGCTATCTGAGTAATTCTGCCATGTCATTAAATATTCCCATTATATATTGATGTTGTGTCATGTCTTTCTTTAATATTTTTTCATTATTTTTTTATTTTCTATACATTTTCCAGGGCTTCTCTTATGATTGCGAATTTAAAAACATTATGAATTAACAAATTATGTCTGAAGGTAGCTGACTTTACTGGAAGCATGTGGGGAAAAACACAGCTTCACCCATCCCTGTCCTCCCTTATGGGGTTATAAACTAACAGACCCAACTCAAGTTATTTACTATCATGCCTCTTGTCATCTTTTCTAGCACATGTGCCTGGTGAGATTCGACCACCTCCTCATTACTTAGTTTATGTTACCTACATCCTGTCCATTATTACTAATCCTTATGAGATGCAAGCAAACCTTTTTTTAAACTACTGATGCAATAAACGCTGTCATGTACATGAGTGTAGTGCCTGTCTGACTATATATCTTGTGATGGAACACAATGTGTATGTCGTATGCATTGCCTTTAAATAAGGAATTTTTACTTAATTTTAATTTAAAACTTTCTTTTTGGAATGTTAGTGCCAAGTCACAAATACTAGAATGCAAACTGAATTGCAGTTTAAAAACTGTGACGTTAACTAGCATTTCAAACTTTGTTGTGTTTATTTTTTCATAATTAGATATGTTCAAGAAGTTACTGTTTGTCCTTACAATTGTTTCCTTAATTGTTTTTTTTAATCTTGTTTATTTAGTATTTTATTAATGACATACAGTTTCCAATGAAATTTTAAATATATGTATGCTCGCGCTCCTTTGTAAATTTGATGGGCATGAATATAATTTTTGTAAACCATTGACACTGCAAAATGAACAAGAAAGACTTGCTGAAATAATTTGTTTTTTGGGGGGTGGGGATGAGTTTGGGACAGTTGTATCATAAGGCAATAAACAAGGTATTCATTTTTAATATGACTATGTGAAATACAGTGAATGATAACGTATAGGGCATAACCAGTACTGTGACCATGTATTCAATTTACAATGAAGTTCAACTGATGCATGCAGCTTGTATTAATGAGTGGGGCTATTATTGGACCAACATATTTTAATCAGGAAAAATGCCATGTCAAATAAGAGTTGGCATGATAGCATTATTTACACCACTGTTGGAATGACAATTATGAGCTTTGTGCTGAATTGGGGGGGGGGCAACATAGTTAGCTAAGCTGCAAAATCAGTGGACACCATAACCATGGAGAACAGCTCTGTGTGCAGTACTACAAATATGTACATTGCTGACTGTAACATCAACAGAAAATAATTAATTTGTATGTGACAGATGTCAAAAACAGAGTTTATGCATCATTTCTGGATTTAATCAGTACTGATCACAATACCACACTCACAATCACCATTTCTTGTCTGAAGATTAAGAAAAAAAAATCCCAAAGTTAATTCGCATTAACAAAGAGCTGCAAAATGAATAACACAACTTTGTATGGGGCACAGTGAAAATTGACAACTATAACAGATGGAAACGCTCAATATGGTGTTGTGGGAAAGTGTTAAAAATACCGGAACATAGCAGCATTCCGTGCACATGCATTACTCTACTGATGTGTTCAGCATTCTGCATTTTATGATCAGAGCCAACTTGCTTTTCTTTACACTGACTGCAGAAAGCTGCGATATGTGGTATGAACTTGGAGAAAAAGTAATATAGAAGGAGACAAACAAACCAGGTAGTGGGCAATAAAAACAAACATTCCACTACTTAACTCTGACAACAAACATAGTACAGCAGCATTTATACCTATTAAGCAAATAAACAGCAGCTCTTTAAGAGTAGATGCTAGATGATAACTTAATATGAACATCCTAAATCTAAATGTATGTTTGTTAATGAAGATGCCATATTAAATTTAGCATTTTATTTATTTAATTGCCCTCACTGCTAAGGCCAAATTTGGAATAAATTGGATGTTTCAAATAACCAATTGCCAAGGACCTAGTCTTAATAGTAACTGGGATAATTATTATGCAAAGCATATCTACACAGAATTTTTGCATAACTATCATAAGCGCGTTCATAAATAATGTTTTAATTAGTCTTAAATATAATTTTTGTAAGCCAGTGGGGAATGCAGAGCCTGTGAAATGATGTATGTAATAGCATCAGGCTCCCTTCTTTTACTTAGGGAACACAGCTGAGAAAATCACACCACATTAAATTGATTCAGTCAGAATTAAAATTCTTATGGTATTAAATTGGGGATCTCATTAGCAGGCTGAAGGGTGATGGAGCAACTCTTCTGTGACCAGATATGATGGAAGCAGCAATGAGCAGGAGCAGCATTAGTTCAAAAAGTCAACCTGTTTTACAAAAGGAATAGGTGGCATTCGGCTGCCTGAAAACAAACCCAGGTACTGGATAATGGAGTTTGCAGATTACAGCTTCATTTCAGCTCAATTGGATCTCTGTTTTTCTCTCTCTTTTTAGCTTATAAAACTCAGTAAAAATGATGGTAGGGATCCTGATAGCAGTGATAGTTGTATGTTGCATTCTGTGTAGCCTTGATTATTTCTGTCCCTTTAGTTTTAATTATATGGTGCTTAAATGCTGAGGGCTCTAATGCAGTGTGAAATCCTTTTTATCATCTTCCTCGGGGGGGGGGGGTCCTTTACTTGTAGTCATTCTTCAGTGCGGGACATAGGATTGAATATAACCTCAATCAGAAATAACTTTATTTTAATCGAAGAAGTATGCAGTTAAAGATTTGTGTTATACTAGGTGACCATTGTTTTCATTTATCACCATATTTTGGTCGTGGAAAGTTTTACAGTAACTTGATTACTGTACATGGAACAGCACATGAGAAAAAAAACAGCTGTTTGTTTCTATGTCAAAGTGAAATCTATATAAGTTCAAGTTGTTCATTTTAATAATGGCTTAGAATCAAAACTTGTGTAGAAAAAGGGGCAGGTGTGGTGGGGTAGCAACTTTACAGGGGATTGGGCATCCCCATGCTGGAATATTAACATAGACTCAGCTTCGGGGTGGGACACTTACGGCTGTGGCAGCAACAGACATTGATAGATGGTTTTCCCTTTCAGCAGGCTGATAATGACAGATCAGCTGTGCTTGCTCACCAGCCTTATGCAGATCAAAAAAAAAGAGATGACCAATGATTGGATCAGTTTTTTCCTTTGAAATACACAAGATTTCCACCCAGCAAGACAGAACACTGTCATGATGAGCCTGGCTGATGATTGGTGTTACACCGATGAACCCCTTGCAGACCACTCTGCATTGGAATGACAATGTCACACCCCTCAAAAGCCACTCTCCTAGCAAGATGTTTGCTGTGTGTGCACACATGGTGAACATAAAAACAACAATGAAGGATGGTTTTCTTTTTTTCAGGGGGCTTGGCACTGAGGATTGGGCACCCCAGTGTTGGGCTCCTGATTTTGGTAATCATTTTCATTATTAATAATGTCCTGTCAGCCTTCTGCTCAGCATGTAGCTTGACTTGCCTACCATCACACACTTTTATGCTTAATATTATTGCCCTGCTGTCACTGACATCTTTTTTATCTTCTTGTTTTTATAATAAATTTAGTTCACACTGATTATGCAGTCTTAAGAGCCTTTTCTCACTTTCTGCCACCCTGTAACTCATGTCTTTTAGCATGATTAAGGTCACTCTTCCTGTCATACTGGTTGCTCCAACACAACTGCTTCTTTTACTTGCAGACTGCCATATGTTATTTTTGTTACTCCTGGGGGGTGGCAGAGGCCTCAAGAGGAGAATGAAGCAAATCCTGGTGGAGGACTTCATAGTAAGGGGAATATATTTGGGGGCAAGTAAGGATGATTTTCTATCTGGGGACATATAGGTTATCAGGGATGAACCAGCAATAGTTCAGGAGGAGTACAGTGAATTGGAGAGGGGTCTTAGGCAATTGGAATGATCTGTAACCTTCTCAGAGGTGCTACCTCTCTACAGCAGGGTGGCGGACAGGATTCTCCACACCAGAACTTCAATACATGGTAGAAGGGATGGTGCAGAGAGGAGGGATTTTGATTAATTGTGAACTGGAGCCCCACCTGGAGGGATAAAGGCCTGTGCAGGGGTGATGGCCTGCATCCATTTAGGAGGGGAACTGTGATCCTCAGTGAATGGTTTAAATGCTACACTGGTGTGCATTTAAACTAGCTGAGGGGGAGGTGGAATGAGGCAGGGAGACATAAAATGCACCCCCCTCACACAGGTTTACAAGGTTAATAGTGGAAATCCAGAGGGAGAGAAATCCCAACAGGAACCAATTAACATAAGAATCTATGGGGGTAGAAGAAAACAGAGCTAGTAAGAATAATAGTGAAGGAAATAAGGGAGGACAAATGAATAAAGTGGGGAAGGGCGTGGCAGTACAATCTGGAAAGCCATGTGTGCTTAAGGTACAGGCAGCAAGATTACAGACCCAGAGACCACCATGGCAGAAATGGAACTTGACATAGTCACAATTACCAAGTCCCAGTGCAATGAAAACCAGGACTGGGATGTAGTCATACCAGGTTATGCTCTATTCAGAAGACACACGGTAGGTATAAAGGGGAGAGAAGTGGCTCTTTATGTGAGTGAAAACATAAACGCTACAGAAATATAGTGGGAGCAGGGAGGAGCAGAGGTACTGTAGGTCACCCTGGAGACACAGAAGAGGGATGCTATTCACACAGGAGTGATATACACACCTCCAAAACAGGGAAGAAAGGTGAATAGGGATATGTTGGAAGCAATCCAAAGAATAGCAAGCTATGGGGAGATACTGCTGGTGAGGGACTTCGATCTATAAGACATGAATTGGAGCTTCCCAGCTGTGGCAACAGTTAGAAGTAGGGACATTCTGGACTCCCTGCAAGGGGCATTCTTCAGCAAGTGGTTAAGGAACCCACTCATGGGGGGGCAATACTAAACCTGGTTCTGAAAAATGGGGAAAGTGCTGCTGATGTCATTGTGGGTAGCCATCTGGAGACCAGTGATCATTGTATGGTATGGTGTGGTTCAATATAAGAAACTGGCCCAGAATCAAAACACACTAAAATCAGAGTCCAGGACTTCATGATGGCCAGATTTAAGAAAATAGGAAAATTCCTCAGGGACACCCAAGCATAAAAAGGGAAACTGGGTAGAGTCGAGGAACAGTTGGTAAAAATAAAGGAAGACATTGAGAAAGCAACAAACTTCTGAGTCAGGCAGGTCAACATGGGCAAGAGAAAAAAGAGATTGAGTTCTTTGACTAGGTGATCAGGGAAACGGATTAGGGCAGAGTGGTGGCTGTGGCCAACCTGGAGTTTAGTAAGGCCTTTAACACAGTTCCACAAAGAAGACTGGTGAGCAAGCTGGGCAGTGTGGGAGTAGGTCCAAAAGTAGTAAATTAGGTAATACATTGGCTAAGCAACAGGAGTCAGAGGGAGGTGGCAAATGGTGTTCACCCTGAAAAAGGCAGGTTGACCAGCAGGGTGCCATAGGGATCAGTACTAGGCCCACTCCTCCTCAATGTCTTTATTAGTGCCATTGCAAGAGGGCTGGAAGGAAAAGTATGCCTGTTTGCAGAAAACACAAAATCTGCAACAGAGTGGGAACACTGGGGGTATGTGGAAAAAAATGAAAGATGATTTGAAAAAGCTGGAAGACTGATCAAGAGCTTGGCATCTGAGTTTTAGTGCAAAAAGTGTAAAATCATGCATGTGGGGCACAGAAACCTAGGGGTAATGTACCAATTAATCAGGGAGGTATTAGCAACAACAAAACAGGAAAGAGACCTGGGGTAATCATTTCTGATTACCTGAAGGTAGAGAAGCAGTGTGATAAGTCAGTGGGTCTAGCTAGCAGGATGATCTGGTGTATAGGGAGGGTTATCACCAGCAGAAAGAGGGAGGTAGTGCTACTCCTGCATAGATCAATGGTGAGGCCTCACCTAGAGTGCTGTGTCCAGTTCTGGAAGCCCCATTTCCAGAAGGACATGAATAGAATGGAGGTGGTACAGAAAAGAGCAACAAAAATGGTGCAGGGCCTGCATCAAAAGCCTTACAAGGAAAGATTCAAAGAATGAAATATGTATTCTCTAGAGGAAAGGAGGGAAAGGGGGACATGAAAGAAACATTGAAATACCTCACATGTATAAATTAGGTACATGAGTGTAGCATTTTACATAGAAAAAGATGCTCGAGGACAAGGGGTCATGCTATGAAGCTGGGAGCTGGGGGTGGCTCAGTTAAGAAGAGAGGAAATACTTCTTCACAGAAAGGGTGGTGGAAGCCTGGAACAGCCTCCCAGTGGAGGTGGTGGGTGCTGAAACAGTAACATGATTCAAGCATGCATGGGATAAATACAAGGGGACCTTAGAAAGAAGGCGAGGGGGGGAGATCGAGATCAAGTAGGGTCTGCGGTGGCACAGTAGGTAGGGAAAATAGGGCAGACTAGGTGGGTCAAGAAGTCCTTATCTTTCAACAACTTCTGTTTTTCTATGTTTGATATTAGCAGGATATATAACTTCTGGTTTCAGATTTTTTTTTATTTATGTAGAATGCCTCAACAGAGAGTTGGGACAGAAGGGGATCTGAGATCTTGATGAAGGGTGTGCACAATTATTAGTTGTTTCATAAAGCTTACAACCAGAGTTTGAGGAAAAATTTGTTAACATGTACTTTTGTACTGTTAAGGATTTTGTTATTTCTATCTACTGTCTTGATGGGCTGTAGTCAGGGGTTTCGAAATCGAGAAGGAGCTGAATCAGAAGCATGGTCACAGAACATCAGCAGTTGTTCCCTCTCAAACTGTACTATTTCTCTCATTGCCACTCTACTTAGTTTGTAGTAAGCCTGTCTTTGTCATGCATAATCCTTTTACCACTGTATCTTTCTGCATTCCTGTGGGCCTTTTCTGTGGCTGCATATCAGAGCTATGTGACTTATTGCTATTACGTAGTAGAGAGAAGTGACTCAGGAAGCACATGACAAGATACCTGAACTGTGTCTTTCAACAGTGGAGTTGAAGCACATGCAGTCCTGTCTGTTTACTGCAGTGCTGTTCCTCCCTCTACCCTGTGCACTATTTTCCTGCTCGGTGCTCACTACCAGATTACTTCTGAGTTTGGAGCTAGGTTACCCTCCCAACCTGTAATGCTTCCCTGGTGTCCGGTGACCTCCCCACACTCTGATCACCATCCCTGTGTTTCTGTAATGTTTTTCTGGTGTCTAGTGCACCCCCTGCCCTTTGATTGTTGTCCCAATGTTTCTGTAATGTTCCCTGGTGTGCAATGGCCCTTCCCACCCTGTGATCACCACCTCCATGTTTCTGTAATGATTCCCTGGTGTCTAGTGCCCCCTCACTCTCTGATAGCCATCTCTGTGTTTCCATAATGTTTCCCTGATGTCTAGTGGGTCCCCTGCCTGCCAATCACCATCCCCATGTTTCTCCAATGTTTTCTTTGTGTCTAGTAGCCCCTTACTCTCTGATCGCTGTCCCTGTATTTCTGTAATTATCCCTGGTGTCCAGTGGCCCCCACCCTCTGTTTGCCATCCCTGTGTTTCCATAATGTTTCCCTGTTGTCTAGTGGCTACCCGCCTCTGATTGCCATCCCTGTATCTCTGTGATGTTTCCTGGTGTTTAGTGGCATCCCCTCACCCTCTGATCACCATTTCAGTGTTTCTGTAATGTTTCCTTGGTGTCTAGTGGTATCCTTCACCTTCTGATCACTATCCCCATGTTTTTGTAATGTTGTCCTGGTGTCTATTTGCACTCCCTGCCCTACGATCACTGTCCCTATGTTTCCATAATGTTTCCCTGGTGCCTAGTGGCCTTCCACCTCTGATCACCATGCCTGTGTTTCTGTAATGTTTCCATTGTGTCTAGTGCCCCCCACCATCTGATTGCTGTACATGTATTTCCATAATGTTCCCTGGTTTCTAGTGGTCACTTCCACCCTCTGATCACTGTCCCTGTGTTTTTCTGATGTCTCCTGGTGTCTAGTGGCACCCTTGCCCTCTGATCCCCATCCCCATGTTTATGTGATATTCAACAGTGTATAGCATCACCCCCTCCCTCTGATCACTGTCCCCATGTTTCTGTAATGTTTCCTTGGTGTCTAGTGGCACTCCCTGCCCTCTGATTGCCATCTCTCTGTTTCTGTAATGTTTCCCTGGTATCTAGCATCCCCCCAACCTTCTGATCACCATCCTTATATTTCTATAATGTTCCCTGGTGTCTAGTAGCCACTCTCACCCCCGATCACTGCCCCCATGTTTCTGTGATGTTCTCTGCTGTCTAGTGCCACCCCCGTTCTCCAATGTCCATCCCCATGTTTCCATAATGTTCTCTGGTGTCTAGTGGCACCATCCATCCTTCAATCACTGTCCCCATATTATTTTGGAAATGGGCCCTGTAATAAACAAAACCATACCTTGATGTTTTTTTTTCTTTAAATTTGTAAAAGCGAAAGTGGTTCTTCCCTGATCTCACCCCTGCCACCCCAACCTCTGACTCAGCAGTCACCACCCTAAACACACCTTCACACTTCTCCCCACACACATCATCACTCTTCTGAACAGGTTTCATGGTGAAGATTCACTCTCCAATCAAAGACATGTCTTGCTGCTGTAACCAGTGACTGCAGTAAAAGAAACTAAGTTAAGTGCGGTAATGTATTTCAATGGGGTTTTGAACTTTGAGGGATAAGTTTATTATTTTTGTATATTTTCACCTTAGTTTTCAACATAGCCTTTTTGGGACCTTACCTCATGATCACCTTTCAGGCAGGACTTGAAAGATTTTACCACCATTTCTCATGATGTGGGGTCATAAGGAGGCTATGTTGAAAATTTGCAGTCAAAATATATAAAAATGGCAAAGTTATGTACAACCATTTTGGTGCTGCACAATCACATTTCAAGGAGGATGTGAATACTTTGACCTACTGGGTTCATGAGGTGGTTTAATAAGAAAACTATGCTGCAAATTCATCATTTTGTAGCCATTGTGGTTCTGACCACAGTTTCTTTTTTGTGGTGGTAGTTCTTCTGACAGTCAGTTGTTTTTTTTGGAGAGATGATGGCTTGGGGATATGTGTGATGCAGTTGGGGGTTGGACTGTTGACTTTGTTTCAATGGTCTATTTATCTCCACATGTTGTCTGCATTTATTTGTCATTGAATTTTTGTTTTCTATGTAAGCATGACGTTGCAGATACAAACCTGAGGGGATAAATTAATAATATGAATCAAGACAGCAGCAGTGTGCTTTTGTTTTTATTTTCCTTTTTGCACTGCATCCGCAGTACAATGGCTGTTGCATATGCATACATATCCATGGTATTGATTTAGGTATTTAACTACTAAAAGAGCTGCTTTTTATATAATCTGTACATCTTTCTGTTCCCAGTAACATTTAGAAAAGTTGAGCTTTTATTCCCTGATGGTGGCACTGCAGTGTTGTATATGATCATCTGGAGGTGATCACACCTAATATATCAGGGGGCAAGGAGTATACCACTAGAAACTAGGGAAAGTTTATGAAATTACCTGCTTGGGGAACCGTGGTGGTGGTGGGGTTGCTGCACTATTCACCAGGGACCATGCAGGTATATTTGCTATGCTGGATTTACTTATGCTTACTTTCATGATGATGGATAGATAAACTAGTTAATTACTGTAGTCGGGTCCAGTCATGGAAATGTATGGAGGGATTAGTATAACAAACAATAACATAAAAAAATCATATATTGGAATAAGACATATGCTGTCTTCATAAAAATGAGTGGTATGCATTACTTAATGTTTTATTTATTTATCAAAATGTTTTACCAGGAAAGGCACACTGAACAACAAGTCGCTCATCTCACAGTGTGCCCTGGAGGGAATGGTAGCAGAAATACATACATGCATACAACAGCAAACATTATTGCAACAATATTGGCAGTGATGAAAAGCAAAAAATGGAAAGAACATATTAAGTGCAGCATATGAGTACAGTTGTTTACAGACATCACAATGGACAGGTCAAGTGCAGTACATTAGAATAACACCTTAAATTCATAATGATGGCACCATTTAGCCAGAAAGGAAGGGGTGAATTGGGAGTAACAGCAGAGGTGGCAAGGTAGCGAGGCAAGGAGGGGAGCACATGAAAGCAGATGAATAAGAATCAAGGTTATAGATGTATTGATAGTTGTAGATTGATAGGAATCTAAAGTCATAGTTATATTGGTAGTTATAGATAACCCAAAGGAATGACAAGGTAGGGATCTCTGCAGGGAAATAAAGTAGTGGGGCTGGAAGAAAACTGTAACTCAGAAAAGTTACTTAATATATTGATAGGGTTGAGAGTAGGTCAGAAATATGAGGTAGGTTAACTGCAGCTACAATTCACAGAGAGGAAATTATGTAGGGCTGAAGTTATAGAGCAGGGGATGGAGGAGTGGCAAATCTGGTGAGGAAGTGAATTCCACAGTTTTGGGAAGTGACACGAGAAAGTAGCCTGGCCTACAGTGGTAGACCAGTGAGGGACAACCAAGGAACAGGAGTCACATGATCTAAGTGAGTGGGCAGAGGGAGGGAGGACTGATAGAGAGGAAGTGAGATAAGATAGGAACAATCCAAACCAGAATTTATAGACAAAGTTTGCACAATGATGAAGCGTCCATTTTTCTAATGAGGGAAATGCTAGGGAGTGGTAGAGTTGACAGTGGTGGGTGAGAGGAGGAGAGTCCAGAGTGAAACGACAGAAGGAGTCGAAGAGGGTATCCAAACTGGCTAAGGAGGTCTTGGGAGTGGCACTGTAGACTACATTACAGTAGTCAAAAATAGGAAGGATCATCTTCTGGAACAGTTTGCGCTTAGCCAGGAAAGGGTGGCAGTTCCAGTTCCTGTATAGAGAGCTGAGCTTGGGGCACAGCTTTTTCTGGATGGCATCCACATGACCAGAGAAGGTGAGATGTTGGTGAAGCCAAACACCTAGATATCTGAATGAGGAGGTGTCCTCAAAGACTGTCCCATCAAGGGTATGGTAATGTAACACATATGTTTAATTTTTGTTCTCCCTGATATACACACATACAAAAACTACCAAAACATCAAAAGAATTATGGCTTTTTTAAAATGTCTTGTGTGAAAGCAGGACTGGTAGTGCAGAGGGCTGAGGCCCTGGAGCCTTACCTCATGCTACGCCTGCGACCCTGGTTCAGGAATGACCTCAGGTCACTGGGGTGCCAGCTTAGGGGGGGGAGGCTGCAATGGGATTGAGTCATGGCTCTCCCCTCCAAAGGGGTGGATGCCCACCAGTCCGTAGTCCCGCTCCCACCGGGTGGAGGTCTGGTGAGTGCACAGGGGGTACGGGTGGTGACAAAAGTCAGGGGAGGGGTGGAAGGGGCCATTGGATCCTGACATGTGGTGTGCCTCCATGTGCATACATGCATGTGTACACCATCGCCTCCGGGGGTAGGGAGAAAATAGAAAAATGAAAATGTATATGGAAAAAAAATGTTGTGTGTGTGTGTGTGTGTTTGCATGTGTTAGAAAGAGCATCGTTCACATCTTCATTAATAATGTTCATTTTGACTACACCTGGTATTCCAGGATGAAGTTTCATATGTCCAAATTTTCAGTTTATATTATGAAACCACCCCCCCCACACCCACACACTCCCCTTCCATTAAGTTAATTGCACAGTAAGAAGACACTGGTGCTTACATGACTATAAATTATTAAGCCTACATGGTGTAATCTGGCAGTTATTGGAGCACATCTCAATAATACATAATTTGTGAGTGATGTGTGTGTTTGAGGGTTGGGAAGTGGGAAGCTGAACACCATCATTCTCACATACTTATGAGAAAATTATTGGCTGTTGGTAATGCCACCTAATGAGGGGGGGGAGCCACTAGTCTTAAGGGAAAGTTTATGAACTTAACTGCTTGGAGGCCCATGGGGGGACTACACCAGACATCAGGGACCAAAACAATAATGGCATGGATATAGTTTGAGTCCTAGATATATGAACTCAAATAGCAGCTAAAACACCAGGCTAGTGGCATGGAGGGCTAAGGCTCTTGTGCCTTACCTCCTGCCACACCAGTTACCCGTGTGTGGTGGTAAGTGTGGGTTGCTGGGGGTTGGCTGGGGTGGGAAAGATTTTAGCACCTGATGGCTGCTCTCCTTTCCTGGCGAAAGACCAGCACACTCTGCCAAATGACTGCCACCCAGTGGAGGCTAGGTAGCAAGTGCAGGTCTAGGGGGACAGTAGATGGAAGGGCTACAGGACTTCTGGGCATGTGCTCACATCTATGTGCACAATCTAGTGTGGGGAACAGGGAGAAAACCCAGAAAAAGCCTATGTCTCCCTGACACCTTATATGGCACCCACTGGTGACTCCCTAGTCCTGATTCCTTGTGGATCCCCACTAGTGTGACAGCAGAGGGAGTGGCTGATGTGATAGGGAGACCCTTGATACAGAGCCCAATGACAGGAGCAAGTGGCAGTGAGAGGGCAAAAAGCTATATAAAAAAAACAGATAATCTAATACAGTTTTTAATAAAGCAGAATTACAGCATGTTCATAAATACACTGGGCCCAATTCACAAAGGGCAATGCAGGGCTTGCACCAAGCCTTGTGTCAAACCCAGTGGTCAGCACAGCTGCCAAAAATTCTTTGCTGTAGCCTGCACCAGATTCAAGAAGATTGGGTGCATTTGTGACACTTTTCCTGACTTATGGTAGCTTGTGCCAAATATTTGATGCAATCTACATACAAAGAACACCTGAGATTGCCACAAGTTAGAACAGAAAGAGCTAAGCTAACTTGTGACAATTGGCACACGTGATTGAGAATCCCAATCACTGGCTGGAAAATGTTGCAAGCCCTGGGCACCATCTTTGGTGCATCAATAGCTTGTGGCATACTTGGAACATTTCTGAATTGAGCTACCTGTGTCAAAAAAGTGCAATTCTCAAGAATGTCTGTCCACCACATCACTCATAATTTTGTTTTGTTTTTGTTTTTTAAATGATATGCTTATGCATTTCTTGAATGTAAGGTCATCTAAACAAATAAGAAGATGCTGATGTTAAACCTTGAGAAATGAAAACATTGTAACATAGATCTCAATAAAAAAAAGAACTTGCATACAAAAGATAAAGTGCCTGATACTGTAAAAATGATGTACAGAGATACTTTAAAGTATGGATGCCACTCATCTCATAGGAAAGCTGTTGAAAGTTTGGAAGGACAGATAAACAGATAGACAGACAAAGACAGATAGAGAGAGATCACAGTATCACTGCTGGCATACAAGCAGACAGCATGCCTCTGAGGCTGCAGATGTCAAGAAAGTTCCACTGTTCTCTTCTCATATTGAAAATGTAGGAGAATGGCTCCTTTCACTAAGCTGGACATCCTGGATTTTGGGTCGCATAGTAAAAGTATTTCTGTCCTTTAAGAAAAACACCAGAACATAGCTAAACAGTTCCTGTTTAGTTAAGGTCAGGTATTTTTTTTTTAATACATAGCTTTTACTGTATGTATTTGTCTCGTTTTTAATATGGCGCAAAAAAAAAGCAAGATGGTTGCTGTCATGACAAGAAAACATTGTTTTCGTGTTGTGAGGAGTAGGTTGTGAGAAGCCAAAAACAGTATTGCAAAATGGAATTTTTTGTATTGTATCAGAACTTTAACAAACAAATAAAAAATACTAAACATGATCAGAACAGAAAAAAAAAACTTTAAATCCATATATCTCTGGAACTTTTTCACATATTTTCACAAAATGTTTCAAAAAGCACCGTCCTGGCATAGCATGCTTCTAGCCAGAAGATGCAGAAAATTAAACTTCATTCTGTGTAGTCTGTACATGACAGCAAAATCAAAAACCCATGTTAAGTATAGGAAACAATTAGATGTCTACAGGAAAATTATATATGTGGATCTCAAAAACTGCACAAGCTGCCATCACAAAACATTCCACATAGTTAGACATTGCCTACTAGATAACACATGCAAAATTTCAGCTAATTTCATTGAACACTGCCAAAGCTATTAGGGGTGCAAACTTAGGAGGTTAACATAGAACGTGTCTCTCAACCCTAACTATACTGGCTCTACCACACCCGTAGGGCAATGAGAAATTAAACCTCCGTCTGCACAATGTTGACGATAGTCAAAATTTCACTTTTGCAAAATTTCATAACGCATTTGGCAACTTTTTTAGAAATTCTGACTTAGGCAGAATGAATACATGAATGCAGAAGAAGGTATACCAGCAACAACAATTTGAATCAGGGTTAAAAGGTCAGGTTAGTTGATATCTTGGAGGTAGAAGACTTGGTTTGCTGGCCAAGGCACCTAGCTTCACCTGAGCTCTTTCCTTCCAAAACTGCTTGAAAGGCAGAGTAGAGAACCTTACCAGAGCTAGGGAAAAGGATTAAGACTTCTTTTGGCTAAGCAGATTTATTGTGTGGTGTTGTTTTTTTTTTTTATTCACAGGGATTGCTACTGTTTGTTGCTAACATTTTATTGCTTTATTTTTCTCCGATTCAAATTGTTGTTGCTGGTATACCTTCTTCTGCATTATTACAAGGTGTGCCTACAGGTGTGTGCTAACAGATTACTGCTGTAATCATCTGATTCAAATTGTCTTTTGCAAGGTATATCTTCTGTTACTGCTTTATTTTTCTCTGTAGCAAAGTGTTTCTTACAGGGTATATCTTCTCTGAAATTATTACAGGTGGAGCTTACATTTTTGTGACCTTTTTATCATTGGGCTAAGCAAAATTACTGTTTGACACTGTTTTATTTTATTCTTGTTTTTTTTTGTTGAAAAGGTTTGTTGTCTCAGAGGTGTTTCAGTCTCCTTCTCACATTGCTAACATTTCATTGCTTTATTTTTCTCTGTAGCAAAGTGTTTCTTACAGCGTATATCTTCTCTGAAATTATTACAGGTGGTGCTTTACAGGTTTTACAGTTTTATCTAACATTAGGATAAGCTTTCAGGGTTACTGCATTTGTTCTTGACTGATTGTTTCTGCTCTTACCTCTTTGTTCTTTCGTCCGTGGTTCTTCTGTTTCGGCAGGGGAAGGGCCCAGCCACCCACCCCCATCCCCAACCACCCCAAACTCACTCCTTTTACAGGGTACCACTGTTGTGACATTTCTTGTGGCAGAGCAGGAAGGGGCTGATCAGTGGGGCATCCACAAGGTGAGCTCATTTAGAGGGGCACTAGTAATTTAACTTGTTATAACAAGTTAAACAAAAACAAAACACAATCAAACCATTACTTGCATTTTTTTCCTTCTAATTACTCTGACTAGGTTTTAAACTCAGCAACTTATCTGGAATGGATATCATTAACTGCAGGTACTGTGGAACAATTTTCAGAAGGACAGTCTTACAGGATTTAGGACACTGTCCTACATGCTGGGCCATTGAGATCTTAGGGCTCAGCTCCGGCAGCATGGGCAGAGATTGCATGCCTCCAAATTTCATATTCAAGAGGAAATATATTATAAGAACCACCTGCCATTTCCCCAGCATCCAACAGAAAAACCTTGACCGCAGAGGGTAGTTGGACCAGGAGGTTGGCAGGTGGTTAGGAGGGGCAAATCGGTGCCCCATCACTCTCGCTCTCCAACATATTACCTCCAAAACCATATAAACACTAATAAACAGGTATCTGCCTCTATCTCTGAAATCAAACAAAGAGGCAGAAGACACTGCAGAGCAGGACACTGCGGCACAGGAGCTAGCACAACAAAACTCACCCAAATTAGGAACCAAAACAAAAAAAGCAAAAAGGAAATCCAAAAAACTTCTGATCATAGGAGACTCCATGATTCGGGGAGTTGATACCCATCTCCAGCCAGGGGTAATGGTCAGATGTGTCCCAGGTACATCAGCATGAGAGACACTGACCGCATTGCTCAAATTGTTCACAAAGCAGGAGAAAACATTGATGTCCTAGTACACATAGGGACAATGATCTCGCCAGCCAGTCAGTTGTGGAGACCAAGGAACACCTGACCAGGCTGGGTGACAAACTATCATCCATTTCTGTCTGGCATCTCCTTCTCTGAGATCCTGCCAGTCTGGGAGAGGGGCAGATGGACAGAAGGTCAGAGAAGGGGAGATAGGGAGCTAAACAAGTGGCTCAAGGGCTGGTGCCAGGAAAAAGGACACAGATTTGTAGGAACTGGCAACAGTTCTGGGAGCGAAGCTCTTTAAATTTGATGGACTGCATCTGACTAAGGAGGGAGTCAGTGCATTGGGGCAGAAGTTTGACGTCTTTGCAGAATATTTAAACTAGCAAATGGGGAGAGGGGTGCAGCACCCCATACATCGAATGGGAAGAACACCCCCCCCTCAGCTAGTGGTCAAACAGGGATTCAGCATGTTTGCAGTTCACTTGCATCACCAGGTAAGAAAAAAGGTTTGTCTCCCCATACGACGCACAGGGGTAATGCCAAACCTCACCCAACAACTAACACACCGAAATCTGCCCAATGGAAAATCATGTGCACTAATGCTCACAGCCTGGGAAATAAGATCCCAGACCTGCAGGCAATAATGTCAGAGGCTAAACTGGACATAGTAGCAATTAGTGAGATGTGGTTTACCAGTAACCACACTTGGGAGACTTCAGTACCTGGCTATGTATTGTTCAGAAGAGACCGAGGTGCAAAAAGGGGGGGGAGGAGTGGCCCTGTACGTCAATGAAAATATCAAAGCTACAGAAATTCAGAATACACATAAGGAGCCAGAAGAACTGTGGGTCACCCTGGAAACAGGAAATGGGACTGCCATAAGAACTGGGGTTGTCTACTGGCCCCCAGACCAGGGGGAGGACATAGACACATTACTGTTAGAGGATATACAAAACATGACAGCTAAAGGGGAGGTTCTGATAATGGGAGACTTCAACATGCCAGATACAGATTGGTCAATACCAGCAGGAACATCTGCCAGAACTAGACACATAGTGGATTCTCTGCAGGGGGAGGGCCTCAAACAACTGGTACAACAACTCACAAGAGACAGGGTATCCTAGATCTAGTACTGACTGACAGGGAAGGGATCACAGATCTCCAGGTAGAAGGTCACTTGGGGGCCAGTGACCATCACATGGTATGGTTCAATTTGGCTACTACATCTAAATCATCCCATTCCAAGGCAAAAATATGGGACTTCAGAGGAGCTGACTTTGATAAGATGGCCAACAGAGTTAAGCTAGCCCTGGCAAAAAGAAACACGGGTGAGGGGGTACAGGCAAAGTGGGCAAGCATTAAAGATGCAATACTTGAAGCAACATCCCATTGTGTTAGACAGAAAAGGAAGTAAAAAAGAAGGAAACCACTTTGGTTCTCAAATACAGTAGCAGAAAAGGTCAGAGCCAAAAGGCTGGCCTTCAGGAAATATAAGGGAACACAGCGGGATGAAGATAGGGAGGCATACCAAACTGCCCTAAGGGAAGCAGGGAAGGCAGTAAAGCAGGCAAAGTCCAAAACTGAGGAAACACTAGCACGAACAGTAAAAGAAGGTGACAAGACTTTCTATAGATACATTAGTGAAAGGATAAAGTCCAGAGGGGGTATTGCTAAGCTTAATGGAGAAAAGGGAGCATGTGAGGAAGAGGACCATGTAAAAGCATCTATCCTAAATAGATACTTTTGCTCAGTATTTACTGAAGAGAACGTAGGGCAGGGCCCACAGCTCAGCACCATGGACACAGGGGGGAGGGAGGTGAGCACTACTCCCTTCACAAAAGAAAGGGTCCTACAAGAGCTTGCTAAGCTCAGGGTGGATAAGGCAATGGGACCTGATGGCATACATCCCAGGGTACTTAAGGAGCTAAAGGTGGAACTAGCAGAGCCATTAGCAGAACTGTTTAGTGAGTCTCTGAGCACAGGAGAGGTCCCAGAAGACTGGAGAAGGGTTCATGTGATCCCGCCTCACAAGAGTGGTAGCAGGAGGAGGCAGGAACTACAGACCAGTCAGTCTTATCTCAGTAGAGGCAAGATTATGGAGGCACTCCTGAAGGAAAGGATAGTGCAACACCTGGAATCCATAGGGCACAGGATCCAACACAGCATGGGTTTACAAAGGAAGGTCCTGTCAAACTAATCTCATAGAATTCTTTGACTGGGTAACCAGAGTGGTGGACCAAGGGGAGCAGTTGATGTCGCCTACCTTGACTTCAGCAAAGCTTTTGACACTGTTCCACATAGAAGATTGATAAATAAGCTGGGTGCTCAGGTGGCTGTGAAGTTGGTCAACTGGGTGGCAAACTGGTTGACGGGCAGAAAACAGAGAGTGGTGGTAAATGGTATACAGTCAGAAGAGATGCAAGTCACAAGTGGGGTACCTCAGGTATCAGTCCTGGGGCCAGTTCTCTTCAACATCTTCATTAGTGACCTTGCAGATGGACTAGATGGTAAGGCTTGTCTGTTTGCAGATGACACCAAGATCTGCAACAGAGTAGATGATCCAGATGGGGTGGGCAGAATGAGAAGAGATCTGGATAAACTAGCAAAATGGTCAGAAGAGTGACAACTGGGATTTAATGCAAAGAAGTGCAAGATCATGCACATAGGGAAGAGAAACCCTGAAGCCACCTTTAGGCTGGGAGGGGAATTGCTAGCAGTCACAAAGGAAGAAAGAGACTTGGGCATCATCATCACTGATGACCTGAAATCATCCAAGCAGACCTCTAAAGCAGTAGGTAAGGCTAGGGGGGTGTTAGGGTGTATTAGTAGGGGTATCACAAGTCATAAGAGGGAGGTAATAATCCCTCTTTGCAAGACACTGGGTAGGCCCCATCTGGAGTACTGCGTGCAGTATTGGAGGCCACACCTTCACAAGGACATTAACCAAATTGAGGCAGTCCAGAGAAGGGCAACCAAAATGGTGCAGGGACTGCATCAGGAGACGTATGAGGACAGATTAACAGAGCTCAATATGTATACCCTTGAGCAAATGGGGGAGAGAGGTGATATGATCGAGGCATTCAAACACCTTAAGGGCATTAACAAGGTGAAAGAGTCTAACATGTTTAAATATAAGAAAAATAGCAGGACAAGAGGACACAGCATGAGATTAGAGGGGGGCCGATTAAGGAGGAATGTGAGGAAATTCTTTTTCACAGAAAGGGTGGTGGATGCATGGAATAGCCTACCTCAAGAAGTGGTGACTATGAATACAGTGCAGGGCTTCAAACAGGCATAGGATAGGCATAAGGGAGCAATACAAATGAGTATGAATAGATAGGCCACTGACAGAGCAAAGGCCAATGGCACATTTATAAGGCAGAAAAAGAAATGGGCAGACTGGATGAGCCTTGTGGTCCTTATCTGCCATCAACTTCTATGTTTCTATTAATGTATTAAAACGTAGAAAGACATTACACAGAACTGATCACTGGCAGTGGTCAGTTCTGCAGAAATTCTTTCTACAGTTTAATACATTAATCAAATAACTCATACATTTATTCTACAGTTCAGTGAGTCACTGAACTACAGAATGAATGTATAAATTGTGGATTAATGTATTAAACTGCAGAATGCAATTCCACAGAACTGATGACTGAAATGTCAAATAATTACATGAATTGAAGATTACTGTACTAAACGGCAGAATGGAATTTCTCAGAACTGTCATTCTGCAGTTCTTGTGTATATGTCCAAAGTTCAGCCAGAAAATTTCACAGAACAGGGCAAAAATCTGCCAAACACATTCAGAAGATTCCCTTTTCTCCAAAGGCGGAAATTCAGAAAATGTCATGAAATTAATGGAATTCCATGAAAGTTCTGTGAAAGCGGAATTCAGAACTTCTGCCCAGCTCTTTGCACCTATAGTCAGTGATGAAACTGAGCAGGAATGCACAGGAACTCAGTTCCTGTACATTATTTGCAGCAGGAAATGAATTCCTGTACTTCTTCTCACTAACACTAAAACTGAAATTCTTAAACCAGCAACATAGTGACAGTTTCTGGATCTGTGATCTGCTATCAGGGTTTCCATAACACCATTTGAGTTGTACAACAATGCTATTTTCCTAGAAATACTTTAATATCTGTAACTGAATTTACTAGTGTCAAATTAGATAGTTGTGTCTTGACACCACTATCCTTTAGATTGAAGATCTTCATTCTGTATTTCATAATTGCCAGTGCCTGAGTTCCTGTACTTCTTGTCTACCACTTGCACCACTGCCTAGATTTATAAACTGGCAAGAAAAAAATCTCTCCTCTCCTTCCTTTCCTCAAGGGTATGCATATTAAGCTCCTTTAGTCTCTCCTCATATGGCTTCTTTTGCAGATCCTGCATCATTTTAGTTGCCCTCCCCTGAACTGCCTCCATCCTGTCTATATTCTTGTGGAGGTGGGGTCTCCAGAACTGAATACAGTACTCCAGAAGGGGTCTCACCAACTGTCTGTACACGGGGATAACAACTTCCTGTTTTCTGCTGGTGAGGCCTCTCCCTATATATCCCAGTATCCCCTCCCCCCAGCCCTCTCTACCGCCTTCTCACGTTGCTTGCCAACCTTAAGGTCATCTGATATGATTACCCCCAGGTCCCTTTCCATTTTTGTTGTTGTTACTACCCCCCCACACACACACACACACACTGTGTAATCTTCCCCTTGGTTTTTGTTTCCCAGGTGCATTATTTTGCACTCTTTTGCATTGAATCCAAGCTGCCATACTTCTGACCATTCCTCCAACCTTACCAAGTCCCTTCTCATCCGTTCCACAACTCCTTGTGTATCAACCCTGTTGCAAATCTTTGTGTCATCTGCAAAGAGGCATACTTTTCCTTCCAGCCCTCTGCAATGTCACTTATAAAGACATTAAAAGGGACTGGAACCAGTACTGAACCCTGCAGTACCCCACTAGTAACCCCTGTTTCTTCAGAGTGGACTCCATTTACAATTACCATCTGTGTCCTGTTGTCCAGCCAATGTTTTACCCAGGCTACCACCCTGTGACCCACTCCCAGGCTGATTAATTTGACTATTAATATTTTGTGTGGGACTGTGTCAAATGCCTTGCTAATGTCTAGGTAGGCCATGTCCACAGCACCTCCCTGGTCTACTACTTTGGTCACCCAGTCAAATAAATCAATTAAATTTGTCTGACATGACCTTCCCGCTCTGAACCCATGCTGCCTTGGGTCCTGTGCAACACTGGCCTCTAGGTACTCAACAAGTCTTTCCTTCAGAAGTGATTCCATCACTTTCCCTACCACAGAAGTCAAACTGACAGGTCTATAGTTTCCTGCCTCTGTCTTGGTCCCACTTTTGTGATGGGGAATCACATCTGCCTTCCTCCAGTCCTCAGGTACCACACCATCCTCGCATGATTTGTTAAAAAGGGCAGTCAGTGGTGTCACTAGTTCTCTGCTTAATTCTTTTAGAATTCTGGGGTGAATTCCATCTGGCCCCATTGCTTTGTCCACCTTCAGTTTTAGGAGTTCTTTCAGAACCATTTCTTCTGTGAAAGGACTGGGAGTGACCCCTCCTATCCAGAGTGCTTCTTTTAATTGGATTAGGCACCTCCCCCACCTCTTCTTTTATGAATACTGAACAGAAGTATTCGTTCAGTATCCCTGCTTTTTCACTGTCCCTCTCTGCCCACCCACCGTCTATTCTATTCAGCCTCACTATCCCTCCCTTTGTCTTTCTACGCTCCCTGATATATCTATAAAAGGTTTTATCCCCCTTCTTAACTGAATTGGCTATGTTTTCCTCAGTTTGGTCCTTTGCTGTTCTGACTACCCTCCCTGCTCCCTTCTGCCTTAACTGGTACAGTTCTCTGTCCTGCTCCTTCTGTGTTTCCTTATACTTCCTAAATGCTATCTTTTTCTCCCTAACCTTCACCATCACCTCTTTTGAGAATCATAATGGCTTTTTCTTTCATTTTGATTTGTTTATTTGCTTCATACAAAGGCTTGTTACCTCTGTGATGGCAGTTTTGATGTCTCCCCATTGTTAATCCACCCCTCCTTCTAGCCTGTTTGCTAGTGCTTTTCTAAGGCACTATCCCATCTTCTCAAAGTCAGCCCTCCTGAAGTCCAGTACCCTCACTTTTGTATGGTTTGACTCTGTAGCTGAGTTTATTGTGAACCACACTGTTTGGTGGTCACTTTTTCCCAAATGGCTACCCACTTCTAGATCTGAGATCCTCTCACTTTCACCATTTGAGAGTATGAGGTCTAAGATTGCTCCCTCATGAGTAGGTTCCAAAACTAGCTGTCTGAGGCATGCTGCCTGAAGGGCATCAAGAATGGCCCTGCTTTTGGATGTGACTGCAGCAATGGTGCTCCAGTTAACATCTGGCACATTAAGGTCCCCCATCAACAGTATTTCCCCATTTCTCTGCCATCCTAAGGATGCCTTCTATCATATCCTTGTCCATTCCCTCCCCCTGACATCAGGGTCTGTATACAACCCCTATGCGGTTTGTGGTGCCATTTCTAGTCTCTAGGGTGACCGACAGTGCCTGCTCTCTTCCCTGTTTACTCTTTTGTTCAGTTGCTTTTATCCCTTCCCTTACATAGAGATCTACTCCTCCCCCTCTTCTCCCCTCCCTGTCTCTCCTATAGGTTATGTATCCTGGTATGTTAACATCCCAGTCATGGTTCCCTGTTCCATGTTTCTGTGACTGCTACAATATCCAGGCATCCCTCTTCCATCAAGGCCCCCAGTTCAGGGAGCTTGTTGCCCAGACTTTGGGCATTGGTACTCATTACCCTCCTTTCTTGATGGACTTACCCATTTTGCCCCATCCCTATCCTTATTGCATTTGTCACTTTCTCCATTTACCCCTGCGCTTCTCCCCATCGACATCTCTATGTTGGTGTCTATCTCACTTAGTACCTTGATTTTTTTGGGGGGCTAGGATTTCCCTGCTCCTCTCCAGTGCCTCTCCTCTTTGCTAGTTTAAATGCTTGCCAATGAAGCATTTAAACCTATCACCTAGGATCCTGGATCCCCTCCTGGACAGATGCAGAACCTCACACCAGTACAGGCCTGCATCCCTCCAGATGGACGCCCAGTCCCCAATGAAACCAAATCCCTGAGCTCTGCACCAGTTTTTCAACCACTGATTGAATCTTATGGTGTGGAGCACCCTAGCCTCACCTGTGCTGTAGACAGGCAGTACCTCTGAGAAGGTTACCGTGTGTGCTATTTGTCTAAAGCCCCTCCCCATCTCCACAAATGCTTCTTGCACAGGTCTGATAACTTTCTTAGCCAGGTCATTTTTCCCTAGGTGGACAATAACATCCAGCTCCCTCCCCTGTGCAGCTGCTCCTGCAATCCTAAGGATTAGCTCCCTGTCCCTCCAAGCCATGGTGCAAGGCAGGCACCTTACCTCCCTCTCCCCTTCATCTCCAAATTCTACCTTCCTAACAATGGAGTCCCCCACCAGGAGTTGTTTCCGTCCCCTGTTGGGTCCCATGCCACCCTCCAGTTGGTCTCCTTTGTGGAGGTTCCCAGCATCCTCCTTGGTCTCCACTGTGGGTGCCTCCATAGAAAAACACACTTTTCCAGAACAGCATAGAAATTGTGGAGAGGTACAACTGGAGGTATGCAACTCTGTTTCACCACCCTCACCATCCCTGAGCCCACTGAAGTCCAACCACTCCTCTTTCTTGGCAGCCTCTGAGGCAATGGCAGTGGCCCTGGTGGTCCCTGGGTGGGAGAGGAGAGGAGATCCCACAAATCCTGGCCAACTCAGCCTAGTGATGAGCAACCTCCTCCCTCAACCCAGAGAGGTGCCTGCAGATGGGACAACACCGCATACTCCAGAATGTCTCCCAGAAGACTGCTGCTTCACAGCCACTACAGTGCACCACTCCCATCATGTCTTATTTCTGGCCCCCTAACTGTTGTTTGGAATACTTACTCTTTCTTCTGTTTGTTTATTTTTTTCTCTCCCTAATTTCTTACTTCCTCTGTGCCATTTTAGCTCCTGATCTTCCTGTTCTGAGACAAGACATTCCTATATTTCTCACTAGTCTCCTTACTTGCTCAGAGCCAGACCTCCAGCAGCTGGGGGCGGAGAGCTACTCTTATCCTTCTAGGATGGTGAGTCTTTGGTGGCTCTGTGACCATTCACTTCCTGCTCCCAAACAGGAAGTTCCTGTTGTCAGTCAAATCCTGTGCCTATAAAAGTAGAACTGCCTTTGAGTGGGGGGGGGTGGAGGGGAGGGAAGGAGGGCAGTATAGTCCCAGTAGAGAAGTTTAGTTATACCAGCAGATCCTTCCTCCTGGTTCTCTGCCTGTTCTCTGGCAGAAGCTATCTAGGGCAGTGTTTAAATCTGGTTTTAACCTGACTCCTTCTAGCAAAGCCACTCCCCCTACTTTGAACATCTTTCTACACTTAGTTAATTTTACAGATAAAAATTCCATTCAGCCACCTGTGACAAGCACCTAGATAACTACACAGATAACACAGATAACAGATACACAGATAACAATTCACTTCAACTAACTCTGACACACACACTAACTTTTTTTTACCCTAAATTGAAGGTCCCAGTACAAGAGTTCCAGTTCTAAGTCCCAGTAGAGAAGTTTAGTTATACCAGCAGCTCATTCCTCCTGGTGCTCTGCCTGTTCTCTGGCAGAAGCTAAGACTCAGTATCCCTTCCTTAGTCTTTATTCACTCCCTAATGTACCTATAAAGGTTTTATCCCCCTTTTTAACAGAGTCGGCTATCTTTTGCTCAGTTTGGGCCTTTGCTATTCTGACTGCCTTCCCTGTCTCCTTCTGCTTTAACTGACATAGTTCTCCTTCTGTGTTTCCTTATATTTCCTGAATGCTATCTTTTTCTCCTTAACCTTCCCTGCCACCTCTTTTGAGAACCATAGTGGCTTGTTCCTTTGTTTTGTTTTGTTGATTTGTTTTACACAAAGGTTTGTTGCCTCTGTGAATGCAGTTTTGATTTTTCCCCATTGTTCTTCTACCCCTTCTTCTTGCCTGTTTGCTAGTGCTTTTCTGAGGCACCCTTCCATTTTGCCAAATTCAGCCCTCCTAATGTCCAATACCTTTGCTTTTGTATGGCTTGACTCTACAGCTGTGTTTATTGTGAACCACACTGGTGGTCGCTTGTTCCCTGATAGATACCTACTTCTTAATCTGAGGTCCTCTCTACATCCGCATTTGAGAGTATCAGGTCTAAGATTGCTGATTAAGAGACAGTCTATACATCAATACAAAGGTCATAATGAGTACAACAAGGATAATAAGATGTTGAAGGTATCTGTGGTACTCAGGTGCCATTGTACCATTTCAAAAATATTGTTGTTGTTCATTGCAGTTGAGACTATGACAAAGAAAGACGCAACATAGTATGTTTCAAAAAAGAAAATGTTAATTTTTTGTGTCTGTTTTTGTTTTATTAATCATGAATGTTTCTTTTTTAAATGATAAATATATGTACAAAAATACTGCAACATTAATAGCCTTCTTCGTTGTATAATGTAAAAAATAATTAGCTGTTTCAGCATACATAATAAATAAAAAGCAAATATAAATAAATATTAAATACAAAAAGTGCAAAGTAAACTACATATAGTTTATAGATGAAAATAAAACAAGAGTCTTTTTTTTTGTGATTTGGAGTAGGACTAATGTGAGATGTCCGTAGGCAGAGATTATGATGCAGGGCTTGAGCAGCTTCCTCAGTGAGAGAGAAAGAGGAAGCAGGTGCACGCTGGTCAGTGTCCATGCTGCCTCAAGGTTCACATCCCCTTCTCAAGTCCATTAAACTGAGGAGGGGCTGTGGTGGAGGATCCTGTTTCTTTTCACAAGCGGATGGAACAGAGAGGGCCTGGTCCTGTTGCTGCAGTAAAACATCCTTGATCACATGTATGTCCTCCGCCACTCAGTGAATCAGTGTCTGGATACCCTCATGAGCAGCAACACTAACTTCATAACTTCTTTGAAGTTCCACAATTGTGCATTTTAGATGATTGTTGCTGCTCATAAGAGTACAGAGGGATTCATAGCTCTGTTACTTGAGTCTCTCCCAACAGTGCTCAACCTGAAGGATTCCACTTTGGTTCTGAAGGACCATCGGGACAGACTCAGTAACAGTTTTTCCAACTGTCTTTAATAATGTCTGTGAGGTGGCAGAGCTCCTGGATAATCACAGATGTTGCTGATGGATCTGTTAAAAATGGACAAAAAAATGGAATTAGAATACTTGCTATCTTGATATGTTTTTGTTCTAGGAGGAGTGATGGCCTCATCTGCTTGTTGGAGGTTTCCTGTGAACAGAGAGGTAGTTAGGGTGGTGCTAAAGCTTTTAACCTTGGAAAGTAAAAGATGTTGTTAGACTTGTGCTTTGCAATGAAGAGACTCACTGTTATTGCTGTTAAACTGTGGATTGTATGGAACTGATGATAATAGTTGTATAGTGCTGTTGTACGTGAAGAAAAGGAGTATGGCTATAGTGATAATGAATATACAAAAACAACACAATCTAGCACTCTTCATGTAAAAACACTGCTTACTTAGTATGAGTCTCAAATTATTATTGAGGTGCCAGTTAAAAAAATTTATCTGGCACCTTAATAAATAATTTTGGGCACTAAATAAACTGGCAATCAGTGTTTTTTTCTACAATGGGTGTAGTGCTAGATTGCTTTGTTTTTGTATATTTAGTCTTATCAAAAACACCCCAACCTTGTGCACTTTTTCAGAGATCATATAGTGATGATAAAAGCAGCACCAGCAACCCAGCAATATACTGTGAAGTTTTTCTGTGACTCTTGAACAAAACAATGACTGTGTTTTTATGGTATGTTATTAGAATATCACCATATAGCATCATAATGGACATACTGACAGTTCTCAGCAGTTATGCATACAAAGCTATATAATGGTTCTAAGACAGAAGCTAAGGGTGAAACACTGTTTGCTTTCTGTGTGTTTATAGTTGTATGGTCCTGTTGTGTCATGAAGAGAAGGACTATGGTTTTAGTGATGATGAACACTGCACCAAAAACCCAAAACTATATTGTGAAGATTTTCTGTGACTTTTACATAGAAACATAGCATTTGATGGCAGATAAGGATCGCTTGGCCCACCTAGTCTCACCATTTCTCTACCTAATGGATAAGCTGCAGATCCTAGTTAACCAACAGCCTACTTCCTGCTACCCTCCACTAGGATCGCCTCATGTCTGTCCCATGCATTCTTGAATTCCATCACTGTTTTTGACTCCACAACCTCCTCAGGAAGGCTATTCCATGCGTCTACAATCCTCTCCATGAAGAAATACTTCCTTCCATTACCTCTGAGCTGTCCTCCCTCTGTCTTCAAATTGTGCCCCTTTGTTCTTGTACATCTCTTTTTTTGAAAGATGCTACCCTCTTGGACTTTGTTGATTCCCTTGAGGTAATTGAAAGTTTCTATCATGCCCCCCTTCTCCCTCCTTTCCTCGAGGCTATACATATTAAGCTCCTTTAGTCTTTCTTCATAAGTCTTCTGGTGCAGACATTGAAGCACTTTGGTTGCTGTCCTGTGGACAGCCTCCACCCTGTCTATGATTTTGTGGAGATGGGGTCTCCAGAACTGTACACAGTACTCCAGATGTGGTGTCACAACTGTTTGTACAGAGGGATAACAACTTTCTGTTTTCTACTGGTGATGCCTTTCCCTATGCATCCCAGTATCCCCCAAGCCCTCCTCACTGCCTTCTCACATTGCTTGCCCACCTTTAGGTCTTCTGATATAACTATCCCCAGATCCCTTTCCATTTTTGTTGTTGTCAGTATCTCACCCCCCATTGTGTACTCTTCCCCTGGGTTTTTGTTTCCCAGGTGCACTACTTTGGACTACTTTGTGTTGAATCTAAGCTGCCATACATTTGACCATTCCTCCAAACTTGCCAAGTCCCTTCTCATCCTTTCCACCCCACCTTGTGTATCAACCCTGTTGCAGATCTTTGTGTCATCTGCAAAGAGACATACTTTTCCTTCTAGTCCCTCTGCAATGTCACTTATAAAGACATTAAAAGGGATTGACCCCAGTACTGAACCCTGAGGTGCCCCACTAGTAAGCCCCTTTTCTCTACTGTGGACTCCATTTTCTATTACCCTCTGTGTCCTGCTGTCCAGCCAATGTTTTACCCAAACTACCACCCTGGGACCCACTCCCAGGCTGGCTAATTTGTTTATTAATCTTTGGTGTGGGACTGTGTCAAATGCCTTGCTAAAGTCTAGGTAGGCCATGTCCACAGCCCCTCCCTGGTCTACTACTTTACTTACCCAGTCAAAGAAATCGATTAGATTCATCTGACATGACCTTCCTGCTGTGAATCCATGCTGCCTTGGGTCCTCTGCCCCACTGGCCTCTAGGTACTCAACAGTACTTTCCTTCAGAAGTGATTCCATCATTTTCCCTACCACTGAGGTCAAACTGGCAGGTCTATAGTTTCCTGACTCCCTTACTCCTACTTTTGTGAAGGGGAATCACATCCACTCTCCTCCAGTCCTCAGGTATCACACCATCCTCCCATGGTTTGTTAAAAAGGTAGTCTGTGGTGTTACTAGTTCTCCCCTTAGTTCTTTTAGAATTCAGGGGTGAATCTCATCAGGCCCCATTGCTTTATCCACCTTCAGTTTTAGGAGTTCTTTCAGAACCCTTTCTTCTGTGAAAGGACTGATATCAACACCCCTATCCAGAGTGCTTCTATTGACTGGATTAGGTACCTCCCCCTCTTCTTCCTTTGTGAATACTGAGCAGAAGTATTCTTTCAGTATCCCTGCTTTTTCACAGTCACTCTCTGCCCAACCCCCCTACTCTTTATGCAGCCTCAGTCTTTCTTTGCTCCCTAATGTACCTATAAAAGGTTTTATCCCCCACTTCTTAACTGAGTTGGCTATCTTTTCCTTGGTTTGGGCCTTTGCTATTCTGAATGCCTTCCCCGCTTCCTTCTGCTTAACTGGTACAGTTCTCTGTCCTGCTCCTTCTGTGTTTTACCATACTTCCTGAATGCTATCTTTTTCTCCCTAACCTTCCCTGCCACTTCTTTTGAGAACCATAGCATTTTTTCTTTCATTTTGATTTGTTTATTTGCTTCACATAAAGGCTTGTTGACTCCTGAACAAAACAATGACTATGCCTCTATGTTATGTTATCAGAACGTCACCACACAGCTTCATAATGCAATTACAGACAGTTCTCAGGAGATATGCATACAAAGTGACATATTGATTCTAAAGCAGTAGTTAGGAGTGAGACACTGCTTGTGCTGGACCACCACTGTTGCATTCTATGTGTCTATAGACAAAAAGTCATTCATGCTTTATTGAGCTGTTATATCGGTCGTTAAAACTGCTGGTCACTAATGTTTATCATGCTTTTATTGATTCATTTAAAATACAGTTGCTAATTTGAATTCATTGTAATGACATGGAGCTGGCGGGGTAACATGACAATTCAGTGAGCCATTTTGAGTCAAACAATTTGTGCGACACCATTTGTGCAAAAAGTGTGATAGGGTGACCATGTCATTACAGTGACCAACCAATATGCCCATCTACGACTAGTCAGTGTTCCCCCAAGGCAATGAGCACCTTGGAGTTAGAATTATTGAGTTGGGGGTTCAGGGGGGGCAAACCCTTGTGGGGGGTGTAGCCCCCCTGCAATACAAGTGACAGGTAATTAGCGTGAATAAATAGCCTGACTGCTCAATAAGTATATTGATTGACCAAAGGTGCCAGAGCATATTTTAATGGTCCTGGGGTGCTTTTTTCATTAAGGGCAAGCCATGTGGAAGCACATACAGCAGTGCCTGAGCATTCATTCCATGTATGTGCATATGCAGAATTTACACTAAATGTGCTAATGTTACTGCCACTAGCATTTGTGCCAGAAGAATATGTTATACATGCCTTATTGAGCTGTAATGTCAGTTGCTGAAATTGCTGGTCATTAAGATTTACTGCGCTATTATCGATTCGCTGAAAATACAGTCACTAATTTTAATTTGCTGTAATGACATGGATGCACTATTTAGTGTTTTGGTATATATATTGTACTTTATATTCTCTTCTGTGAACATGCTAACAATAACATATGACAGTGTGTGTGTTGTGCTGTCACAATGGGATCTATGTGATAACAGTGATTGCAGAAAGGCAATCACCATTAGGGTGACTGTACATTGACGAAAGTACATTTCGCTGATGTAGTCTCCTGGCACATGCTAAAATGGTGCTGGGAACTTATTTTTTTGTTTGTTTATGAGGTGGACTGCACCCCCCCTGCACTCTACCTCCCGCATCCCCTACTAAAGATTCTTAACCCCGGGGGGTGCATGATGGAGCGGTGAAAAGTAAAAAAAAAAAAAAAAGTCTCTGCCTACCCAAAAATCCTGATGTGCCCAGCTCTCAACCCAACACCTTCCCTCACATAGCCACATAGCCTGCCACGAATCTGCCATGCCACACAGCCAGCTCGGCAACCCACCATCGCGATACCCCTCACAAACCTTCCCTACCCTTCCACCCGTCACATGGCATGCTTGCTTCCCCCCCTCATACGTATTCATATAGCCCCCCTGTCCACTTGCTGAGAGAACATGTGCTGCTATTGAGTCACCCTTTCGGTAAGCACTCAATAGTGATCTCCTTTCTCATGGGATACCATCACAATGCACATTGAGGAGTGTTTCTGGCCTGTCCGGCTGATCAGTGTTGTGCATTGGACCACCCTCCTCCATGGCACCATCCCCTCCCAATCACCATATGTTGCCACCAGTGCTGCTGCATGGGATAGCCAGTAGTACAGCACTCCTCCCACCTCCTCAGCTGCCGGCCATCCAAGTGGTGCTGAGAAAGCTCTGCAAAATATACATGTTGGGCTCCCAGCATCACTTGTATGGCCAGTGGCCAAGGAGGTGTGAGGAAGGCCGTACCACTGGCTGTATCAGGCTGCAGCACCAGTGGCAAGGTACGGGGACTTGGAGGGTTGATGGTGCAGCAGGGGTGGGGGGCCACAGAACACCAAGGTTTGGCCTAACATGTTTCAATATAAGAAAAATAGCAGGACAAGAGGACACAGCATAAGATTAGAAGGAGGCCGATTAAGGGGTAATGTGAGGATGTTCTTTTTCACAGAAAGGGTGGTGGATGCATGGAACGGCCTACCCCAGGAAGTGGTGGCTATGAATACAGTGCAAGACTTCAAACAGGCATGGGATAGGCATAAGGGATCAATACAGATGAGTATGAATAGATAGGCCACTGACTGCAAAGGATGATGGCACATTTATAAGGTAGAAAAAGAAATAGGCAGACTGGATGGGCCTCACGGTCCTTATCTGCTATCAACTTCTATGTTTCTATGTTTCTATGATTGTCCAGACAGGCCAAGATCAGGGTGCAGGGGTGGCCCAATGGTGCCCTACTAGGTGGGTGGGGTGGCCACAGTGCACACAGATAGGGGCGCAGGGATTTGGTGTTGGGGAGGCTGCCTTCATGGGGCTGGTGCCCCAGTGTGTAGTGGGGGTCTGCACTGCTCAGGATGAGGCCTTGCCATGTCTGGGGCAGTGGGCAGGCACTGGAGACAGGGTTGAGTGCTGTGCCATTGGGAGGGGACAGCTGTGCACTAGGCAGTGGGGGTTTCCACTGGGCAGGAGTCAGGATGGGGGGCTCTCCAGCTGATAGGACCCTTCTGTGCATTTCACAGGTGCCTGTGTGCAATGCACACACCCGGTCCTGTGGCAACCCACAAAAGTAATCCACTCTGGAGCCCAGGGTGGGCATCCCATTGGATGTCTGCTTGGGTCTGCAATGCTGTCCCCAGCTTCCTTGTGCATTCCTGCATGCCGGTGGAGGGGGCAGGTGCTCATACAGGTGAACTGTGGGTGTTCATGGTTGTAAATGCCATGCACCCTGTTCTGCTCTGGGGCAGTGGAGCTACGGGGTGGGATATGTGCCTCCGACATGTAAATCTCGCCCATTCGTGCATAGCGGCCAACAAGCACATCACAGGTATAGAACTGCATGCATAGGATGATTTAACCATACACTCTAGCATAATGAAAACATAGAAATATAGAGGATGATGGCAGAAGGCACTTGTGGTTCATCAAGTTTCCCCAAGTGAGGTATCCCGGGACTTATTGTGCACCGGTGTTCAGTCCTGCTAGACACCCAACCTAGCCCTTGCCAGTGCCATGTGTTTGTTCCCACTCCTCGTCCCACCCATGCTTAAAGTGTGATACTGGCTTTGCAGTCACCACCTCAGGAGGTAATCTAATTCAAGTCCCATCACCCTCTCTGAGAAGTAATACTTTCTGATGTCCCTCTTGAACACTCCACCCTTCAATTTCCACTTGTGCCCTCTTGTAGTAGAATTGACATTCCTGGCAAAAAGCAGCACTTTACGTACCTTGTTGATGCCTTTAAGGAACTTGAAGGTCTCAATCACCCCCCCCAGTCTCTAACGAGTACAGTTTCAGAGCCCCAAGCCTCTCTTCATTAGTGAATTCCTGAAGGCCATGTATAATTTTTGTTGCCCTTCTCTGCATCACTTCCAATCTATCAATGTCCTTTCTTGGGTGAGGCCTCCAGAATTGTACACAGTACTCCAGATGAAGCCTCATTAATGACCAGTAAAGTGGTAGTATCTCCTCCCTGTCCCTGCTGTTTGTCCCCCTGGCAATGCATCCTGACACCCTGCTAGCCCTACTGTAAGCCTTATTGCACTGGCTTTGCTGCTTGATGTCAGCCCTAATGATGACTCCCAGATTGCATTCCTCAGCAGAGGAGCTAAGGCTGGACTCCGTTTAGCCAGTATTCTTCCTTGGGGTTGGCCCTACCCGGTGCATCACCTTACACTTCCTAGCATTGAAGTTTGATTGCCATATTTTTCACCACCTTTCCAACTACTTAAGGTTCTCCTGCAGTTGTCTGACTTCATCCGTACTATCCATTCTTCTGCTGAGTTTCATGGTGTCCGCAAACAGGGTGATGTTGCCATTTATGCCCTCACTGATGTCATACATTGAAGAGGACCTGCCCAGGGACTGACCCCTAAGGCACTCCACTGGTGACCTGCCTCTTGTTAGATTTCACCGCATTTACTACCACCCTTTGTTTTTCATCTGTTAGCCAACTCCGTACCCACTTTACTGTCTGTTCTGCTACCCTAAGGTCATCTATCTTTTTTAAGAGGCATCTATATGGGACTGTGTCAAATGCCTTACCGAAGTCAAAGTAAAGCAAGTCCCCCGCATGGTCCCTCTCCAGCTCCTTGATCACTTCATCAAAGAGTGTAATAAGGTTCATTTGACATGACAAGACCATCACAAACCCATGTTGTTTGTAGTTCTGGAGGTGATTTACTTTGAGGTATTCCACTAGATCTTGCTTGATAAGGGTCTTTATAAGTTTACCCACTACTGATGTGAGGCTGACTGGCCTAAAGTTACCTGTATCATCACTGTTTCCACTCTTGTGCAGAGGCACTATGTCAGCCACCCTCAAGTCACCTGGAACTACCCCTGATTCCAGTGACCTGTTGAATAGGTGCATGAGAGGTACTGCCAGCTCTTCTGCAAGCTCCATGAGCATTCTAGGGTGTAAACCATCATGGCCAGGGCCTTGTTTAGTCTAATGTCTGAAAGACCCTTCCTTGACCCTGTCTGTGGTGAACTTCTGGGTGCACATGCTCTGAACCCCTCTGGTCTCGGCTCTGATACTGCAGTCCAGCAGTGGGCCCTGATTCTCCATTGTGAATACTGAGCAAAAATATTCATTTAGGGCCTCTGCTTTTTGTCTGATGCCCTCCAGAGCCTCATCCCCCACTTTTAACCTTAAAATTCCTCCCCCTTTCTTCCTTTTTTCTTTGATATAGCAGAAAAAGGTTTTCTCCAATAATTTGACTCCATGAGCAATTTACAGCTCTTTTGCTGCCTTGGCCTCCCGCACTATTTTTCTGCCCTCCTTACTTTTCTGAGTGTAACCATCCCACTTTCTATCCCCTTTATGTTGCCAGAACCATTTGTATGCATTCTGATTGGCCCTGATTGCCTCTCTTACTGGAGAGGAGAACCACAGTGGTCTCTTAAACCTATTTTTCTTTGTTGTAGTCCTGATGCAGAATCTTGTTGCCTCTAGAATGGCATCCCTATAGCTTTTCATATTTCCTCCATGTCTGGCTTGTCTCCGATGTTTGTTAACTTATCCCTCACTATCAGCCACTATCTGCCAAACTCAGCCTTCTGAAAGCACAGCACCTTTGTGCTTGAGGTGGTTTTAGTAGCTCCCATGGTTATTTCAAACCAGACTGTATTGTAATCGCTGTTTGCAAGGGTTCTTCCACCCTCATGGATCTAATTTCTTCAGAGTTTGTGAAGATCAGATCCAAGATGGCATCCCCCCCCCCCAGATCAGGTCCTTCATTAGTTGAGACAGCAATCAGTCCCAGAATGTGTCCAGTAAATCCTGACTTCTGAAGCTCTTGGCTGCTGGGATGTTCCAGTCCACATCTAGCAGGTTAAGGTCCCCAGCCACAACTATGTCACTTTTACCAGCCATCCTTTGTAACTCCTCAGCTAATTGTTCATCCTTTCCATCTCCCTGCCCTGGGGGTCTGTATATCACAACCATGCACAATTTATTTTCTGCATTGGTGGCTAAGCGGACCCAGAGTGACTCCAAGCCCTCCTCCCCCAGCCTTGGTGCTTTCATCCTCTATTGCTTTGATGCCCTCCCTCACATAGAGGGCAATCCCCCCAACCTCTCCTCGTCTGTCTGTCCCTTCTAAACAATGTGTAGCCTGGGATGGCCAGGTCCCATTCATTGTTGTCCATGGTCCTGCTTTTGGTACTAGCTGCCAGATCAACTTTTACATCTTCCACTAGAGCTTAGAGTTCACTGATCTTGTTGCCCAGACTCCAAGATTTGAGGCAGACTCTTCGCCTTGAGCTAGCATCATAATTCTTGTTAGGTGATTCTGTTTCCCTTTTTTCTGCTGGTTGCTCCTTGTGTCATTTTTCTGATACTTGCCCTTTGTTGTATGCTTTCTTTGTCCTAATGTGATTGGTGCACTTAACGTTTGCTCTCAGTTCTCTTGTTGAGGAGGGTTTGGTAAGGCACACTACCTGTTTCCATGCCTTAGACTCCTCTCTGATTAGTTTAAATGGTCTAAGTATACTTCCATCTTCTGGGCCACTGCTCCCATTTGAAGAGTGATCCATCCCAGAAATGCCCCCAGAATCTGATAAAATGGAAGCCTCTTGTCTGGTACCAGTTCTTCAACCAGTTGTTGAATTCATATATTTCTTCCAGTTTGAGTCTTTCCATGCTGCCATCTTTACCCCATACAGACAAGACTTCTGAGAAGGCTACTGTGGTCACAGTTAAACGTCTATCCCCCAGCTTCTTAATACTATGTTTTGCATCCTCCACTGTCTGGTCAGCCAGATTGTTTGTTCCAGTGTGTACCAATATTCCCAAGTCCCCGTCCTCCATCTGCGATTCTCCTGATGTTTTCACAGTTTCTTGCTGCTAAGGTACTGGGAAGACATCTGACTGTCACCCTCTTCTGTGAGTATTTGTGCACCCTAGATTTCATTCCTCTGATCCTGGAGCCGCCAACTACCAGGATCTTCTTGGTTCCTTGACTGGCCTGCTGAGGTCTGCTGTTGGTTGTCGAGGTTGTTGCACTCTTCACCTCCTTGACAGTTCCTTGACTGTAATACTGAGGTCTTCTCCTGTTTGTTGAGGTTGTTGAGGTTGTTGAGGTTGCTACAGTCTTCACCCCCTTTATGGAACTAGCATCCCTCATAAGCGGAGGTTACTGATTCCCTTCAGCTAGTAGCTCAAAGCGATTTGTTATCCTAACTGTGGTGTCTCGAGTTGTGCCGACCATGCTTTTCTTTACTGGTTTCCCATGTCCTCTTTTCACCACTTTTTAGTCTCCTGGTTCTGTGGATCTTTGAGGTAGGGAGGATGGAGTGTTCCAAGTCAAATGTTGCCACAGCCTATCAGTTTCATTCCAGGCTGCTACCAGCTGGGCCTGCAAGTCATGTATCTTTATGCATACTGGGCAATGATCTGTCCTCCAGAGGGGCTCCTGGGAGATGAGTGCTCTGCAGATGCTATAGTGTAATAGCTCCAAGTTGAACATTCTGGTGAGGTATTTCCTATATGATGATGAGATTTTGCAAAATTGGTATTCTTCCTTTCAAATGCAGCTTCTTTGAGCTATTTACCTTTTTTCCTTTCTTTTTCCTTTTTGCCCTTTATTTTTGTTTTTTTTTATGCCATAGGTATAGAAGTTGACCTTTTCTATCACCATGAAGTGTTCAGGAGGAGTGATATCACAGGTCCTACCTATAAAGGAAATGTGGAGCAAGGGGTGGGTGTGGTGAAAGGCAGGATTGGTGGGACTGACCCACTACTGCCAAAAACAATTAGTTACACACAAAAAGAAGAGAATATATTTCCCTCTTCCTCTCCAAAATGAGGTACTCTTAAAAACAAATACTAGCTCCCTTTAAGTTGCTAGCTTTTTTCTCTAAAATGAGGTGCTTTTAAACGCAAATGCTAGCTTCCCTCTCCAAAATGGGGTGCTTTTAAAATTAATGCTAGCTCCCTTTCAGCTTCTAGCTGCTGCTTCTAAAAACTGAAGCAAAATGGAGCTCTATGGATAGTAAGGCTAAGGGCTGGACTGCTCTTGGCATTGCCTCCTAGAGTTGCCCTTTGTGTCTGAGCTGTTGCTTCCAGCTGAGAGCTTTCTATTAGCCAACCACTATTTCAGTAGTGGGTTGGTGAAGAACAGTGAAGCTCAGCAGACAGTAAGGCTAGGGGCTGGACTACTCTTGGCTTATGCCTTCTAGGGTTACCCTGTGTGCCTGAGCTGTTGCTTCTGGTTGATAGCACTCTCTTAGCAGACCACAATTTCAGTAGTAGGGACAGCAGTACAAGTGCTGATTTACATACAGCAGCCAGGAATTCTGGGTTAGTATTCCAGCTGCTCCTAATGCTGAGAGAGCAGCTGCTAGCTGGGTCTAAGCAGATTGAGCAAGGAGGGAAGTCACTTCAGTGGAGAAAGGAGCCTGGACTGTGCACTCCAAGGGGGATTCTCCCAGATAGAGCTGCTGTCAAGGAATCCCTGCTTCTGCATCTGTCAGAGTCTGCCTTCCCTCCATGATAGGTCTCTCTCCTAGTTGGTGAAGATCAGTGATGCTCAGCAAACAATAAGGCTAAGGGCTGAACTGCTCTTGGCGTATGCCTCCTAGGGTAGGGGAGCATTAGAAGCATATTTATGAATGTAATTCCATCTATAAAATGGTTCCACCATGTAAAGACAGTAAAAAAAAACCTCAATACATTTATAGTGAATTTAGTACTCTTAGCCGGCATGTGGATTTTAACTATTCTGGTATTACTAATAATATGGAACCTTAAAGTAAAGGTAAAAATTGTTATATTTTGCAGTATAGTTTTCTCTTACTGTTAGTACTCTTAGAAGATATGTGTATTTTAACTATTCTGATAATACTACCTATAGAGGACCTGAAAGTAATGGTAAAATTGTTATATCTTTCAATATAGTTGTCACTTACTGTCATGCTCCTCGACAACAGCTTGTTGATTCTCCTCCACCAGGTGTGGTGGGACTGGCTCCAAGCAGGCCATTGAGGATGCTGTGGCAGGGAAGACTGGCTGTTCAACAACTGGAAAAATAAAATAAAAACACACAGTGATGTAATGCTATGCTACATGAAACTGTATATGCGTAGATGATTTTATATGTATCTTACAGTATAGCAGTTAGCCATTTTTATGTTGATTGTGTGCATACGCAAGAAACATATTGCGGCAGCTTTCTCCACAAGCAGGTTGTGGAGGCACTGCACTGTTGTGGCCAATGCCCCCACAGCCTTTAAAGGCTTGTCCAGCATCCCCCAATGCCATGGCATGCTGCTGCTGACACTAGTTCAGCCAGCGTGCCACTAACTTGTAAAAAAATCAGCCTTGCAGGATCTTGAAACACTGATATTGTTTGAGAGCATGGCGGCGTTTGCCGCTATGTTCATAAAACAATATTAACTTCTCACCATGTTTATTTGCCAACAGGAGCCCCAATCCCCATCGGCTTAAGTGCTCCAATGTGTATGTTGCCGATGGGGGATCCCACTCCCCATCAGCATTATGTAAACCCCCCCACTTATATTGCCTGCCGATGGGGTGCCCAATCCTCATCGGCATAATGACACCCACCTTTTTGTTGTCTGCTGATGGGGGTGCCCCATCCCCTGTCAGCTACAGCTTGCACCCCACAAAAGAAAGACTCTGGTGGCATGCTGGGAGCCCACCCCAGTGTGCCACATGCCCCTATAAAATAAAAAACGGTCCCACAATGTATTTTTTTTAACCTGTAAAAAAGGCAACTGTTCCTCGGAGGTCTCCCTGCCCCCCTCCCACAACCTGTGCTCACCCACTGTGCACCCTGCCTCCCCACACCCACCTCACCCCATACTTACCTCTGGAGCTTGGTGCGATGATCTTCGTTGGACCAGGAACATATCTGCACTCTTCAAGGCCGACCACAAACTGAGGAAATGCTGGTAAGCTGTATAATAGAATAAATGTGTTTTTTTTCCAACTTTAATGCATATCTCAGTCATTTTTTAGAATTTTGGCACCAAATTTTCAACATGGGGTTTTTGGGACCCCTCCTCATGAATTTTGGAACTGTCATGGCATTAATCAGCCCAGAAAGGTGATTTTGTGGTCACTGCATGGAATCACTTTTCAGGGCTGATTAATGAAACGACAGTGCCAGTGTTCATGAGGTGGGCTTTCAAAAAGCCTATGTTGCAAATTTGGTGGAAAAAATCAAAAAAATGATTGTTTTACAAGCTTGAGTTGCGGAGTTGATACACACGCTCGTAACTTCATGAATCTGCAATATTTTCATACTAGATTTTCAACATTGGCATTTTTTCACACCTCCTTGTGAACAGTACAGCTGTCATTGTTCACATCCTGAACAAAATGTGGTTTTTGCACTTCTGACACACAATAGTGCGGTTGCTGTGGGAAGGTAGTGTTTGGGACAGATTAAGAAAATGACAGTGACACTGTTCATGAGTAGAGGTCCTAAAATGCCTATATTGAAAATGTGGTGATGATACTCCATAAAATGACTTTGTTATGAGTGTGCATTGCGCAGTTTGCATGCACGCTCGTAACTTCGCAAATTTGTAATATTTTCACTCCAGATTTTCAACATTGCCATTTTCCCACACCTACTTATGAACAGTGCAGCTGTCATTTTTGCCATCCTGGCCAAAATGTGTTTTCACACTTCTGGCACAGGATAGAGCAGTCACTGGGAAATCACTGTTTGGGACAGATTAAGAAAATGACAGTGATACTGTTCATGAGCAGAGGTCCTAAAATTCCTATGATGAAAATTTGGTGATGATAGCCCATCAATGACTGTGTTACAAGCATGCATTGAACCGTTTCCACACACCCTTGTAACTTCACAAATTTGTAATATTGTCACGCCAGATTTTCAACACTGGCATTTTTTCACACCTCCTTATGAGCAGCACAGCTGTCATTTTTCATATCCTGACCAAAATGTGTTTTCACAGTTCTGGCACAGAATAACATGGTCACTCTGGGAAATCAGTGTTTGGGTCAGATTAAGAAAATGACAGTGGCACTGTTCATGAGCAGAGGTCCTAAAATAACTATGTTGAAAATTTGGTGATGAAACTCCATAACATGACTGTGTTACAAGTGTGCGTTGAACTGTTTCCACACACCCTTGTAAATTCACAAATTTGTAATATTTTCATGCCACATTTTCAACAGTGGCATTTTTTCATGCCTCCTTATGAACAGTACAGCTGTCATTTTTCACATCTCGGCTAAAATATGTTTTTGCACTCCTGCCGGAGAATAGCATGGTCGCTGTGGGAAATCAGTGTTTGGGACAGATTAAAATCGAGTGAGTAAGATGGGGGGGTGACCGAGCTCAACTGAGCTCTGACAGGACTGCTGCAGATTTGATTGTGGGCAGAAAAAGGGCCCAGTGCAAGAGCCCAGTACAAAAGGGCAGCCTGCAACACTGGGAGAAACAGAATGAAACAGCGAGTGAGGGAGGGAAAGTAAACGAACTCACCGGAGCGCTGTCAGGACTGCTGCAGATTTCTTTGTGGGCAGAAAAAGGCTTCTATGCAGGCAGGGACCCAGTACAAAAGGCCAGCCTGCAGCGGTGGGATAAACAGTATGAGCGAGTGAGACAGGGGGACTGAGTGAGCCCAACAGAGCTCTATCAGGACTGTTTCTGATTTCTTTGTGGACAGAAAAAGGTGCCAATGCTGGCAGGAGCCCTGTACAAAAGGGTAGCTTGCAGCACCAGGACAAACAGAATGAGCGCATGAGAGATGGAGACTGAGTGACCTCAATGGAGCTCTATCAGGGCAGCTGTGGATTTCTTTGTGGACAGACAAAGGTGTCAACACAGCCAGGAGCCCCGTACAAAAGCGCAGCCTGCAGCACCAAGAGAAACAGAATGAGTGACTGACAGAGTGGTAGTGAGCAAGCTTAACGGAGGTCTATTGTGACTGCTGTGGATTTCTTTGTGGGCAGAAAAAGGTGGCAATGCAGGCAGGATCCCAGTGCTAAAGGCCAGCTTGCAGCACAGGAGAAACAGAATGACTGAGTGAGAGAGGGGGAGTGATCAAGCTCAGTGGAACTGTGTCAGGACTGCTTCAGATTTCTTTGTGGCCAGAAAAAGCCACCAACACAGGTAGGATCCCAATACAAAAGGGCAGCCTGCAATGGTGGGAGACACAGAATGAGCGAGTAAAGGAGGGGGAGTTAGTGAGCTCAACGGAGCTCTGTTGAGACTGTTGCAGATTTGTTTGTGGGCAGAAAGGGCAGCAATGCACACAGGGGCCGAGGTCAATAGGGCAGCCTGCAGTGGTGGGAAAACTAGAATGAGTGAGTGAGAAAGGGGGAGTGAGCGAGCTCAATGGAGCTCTATTGTAACTGCTGCAAATTTCTTTGTGGTCAGAAAAAGGCGGCAACGCAGGCAGGAGCCCAGTAGAAAAGGGCAGTCAGCAGTGCTGGCAGAAACAGAATGAGCGAGTGAGAGAAGGGGAGTGAGCAAGCTCAATGGAACTTTGTCGGGACTGCTGCAGATTTCTTTGTGGGCAGAAAAAGGCACCAACAGAGGCAGGAGCCCAGTACAAAAGGGCAGCCTGTAATGCCATGAGAAACAGAATGAGTGAGTGAGATGGGGGACTGAGCGACCTCAACAGAGATCTGTCAGGACAGCTGTGTATTTCTTTGTGGGCAGAAAAAGGTGCCAGTACAGGCAGGAGCCCAGTACAAAAGGGCAGCCTGCAGCACTGGGAGAAACACAATGAGCAAGTGAGACAGGGGGAGTAAGCAAGCTCAATGGAGCTCTATCGTGACTACTGTGGATTTCTTTGTTGGCAGAAAAAGGCGGCAATGCAGGCAGGTGCCCAGTACAAAAGGGCAGCCTGCAGCACTGGCAGAAACGGAATGAGTGAGTGAGAGAGGGGGAGTGAGCTGGCTCAACAGACTTGTGTTGGGACTGCTGCAGATTTCTTTGTGGGCAGAAAAAGCCACCAACAGAGGCAGGAGCCCAGTACAAAAGGGCAGCCTGCAGCGGCGGGAGACACAGAATGAGTGAATGAGAGAGGGGGAGTGAGCCACCTCAACGGAGCTCTGTCGGGACAGCTAAGGATTTCTTAGTGGGCAGAAAAAGCTGCCAATGCAGGCAGGAGCCCAGTACAAAAGAGCAGCTTGCAGCACCAGGAGAAACAGAATGAGTCAGTAACAGAGGGGCAGTGAGAGAGCTCAACAGACCAACGTAATCAACATTCAGCATTGACAAATGCTTGCTGCTGAGCTACATATCCTGATGCTTATGCATCTTTCCCAAAGGACAGTTCTACTCATAATACACTTACTTGAAGATATTTTTTGTAATATATTTCATAAGAACAAATACATGGTCAATAAAGATACCTTGAGATTGACTGCACAGATAGTAGTTACTATAGTAACCTTGAGATGTAATGATATACATATAGCAATTTTTTCTTTAAAAACATGTGCTTATACTATTTGTCTGTTTTCCCCTTTCCTTAACTTCTGAAACTGTTTGCAAAACCTATATATTTACTTCCATGATGGTGGTCTCCTGGCTTTGGCTTCCCTGCCTCAATCCACATGTCTGTTGCCCACTTGTACCATTCCCTGTTTACTTCACAGACATGGCCAGCTGTTTGAATTTTGTAAAACGTCTGCCATACCTACTTCCACTTCCTCTAGCAGGAATTGCACTCTTTCTCAATTTCTGCTCATATACCTCTACATTTTGGTCAAGGCGAGGTTGGTTCCCCTCATCATAAGATCTGCCATCCCGTGAAGCTGGACTGCCTCTGTGAGTGCAGGCACCTCCGCATCAGTCCAGTTCTTAGATGTGGTGATTCTGTTTAAAGAGAAAAAAGGGGAAAAGAGAAAAATATATATATTTACATGTGGTAATATTTACACATGAAATAAAATAAAGAATGAAAAAAGTATACAATATTTTTGCAGTGATGGATTGTCAAGATAATACTGCATAATTTACAGTTGTATTGCTGATTATTGTGGCTTGTGCACCCATTTTATGACTGTACATGCTGGCGGAAGATGTGGTATGATTACTTTGTGTTTTACCTATTCTTTGTAAGTGTAGATACTACTAAGTCATATTAATGGGCATTGTGGTGGCTGGGGGGTGTTTCTTAAATGTACAGCAGAGATGTGTCACGTAAGTATACATTGGTGCTGCACAAGTATGGTGGTGACCACTGTGTATTGTATGTATAATCTTCAAACTTTTCTTTCCCAAAAACACCCTCTCTACACTCAGTAGTCAGGTTCCCACCCTCCCTGCACCCAGCAAGCTTGGTCCTAAATGTCCCTGTACCCACAATCATGGTTCCCAACCTCACTGCAGCCAACAATCGGTCTCCACCCACCCTGCACCCTGTAATCAGGGTCTCCACCCTCCCTGCACCAAAGAATGAGGGTCACCCTCCCAGTCTGCAGCCGGCAACAGTGCCACCCCCACTGCAGCCCCCAAGCCCCACCAGAGCCAAAAGTAGCACAGGTGCCACCAAAATAAAGAAACTAAAAGATAGAAAATGTCATACATATGTTGTGTAGGTGTTTCTCTTCTATTTTTTGATAAAAGCATATACGGCTCTGAAAAGATATGTTGTTGGGCAGCGTGATGGTACTGCTGATAAATGTGACCACACATCACAACACTGTTTGATATCAGAGGTCCACCAGGAAAATTGTATTTCCAGTGTCTGGCAGATGCACACCACCATTTAGATAAAGCCTAAGGGGCTTATACATGAATGTGTGGAAGGGCTACATGCTGCGGATCCATGACATGTAGCCACTCTGCGTCCATTGTGCCCCCCATGCAAGACTCACCAAATGGGGCATGCAGCCTCTATGCACCCAATTCCCCAGCTGTACAGACAGCAACACACCTGGAGCAAGTGGAGGGCATTCCTGTGCTATGCCCCATTCACAAAGGCTCACAGTGCAACACGCATGGGGGGTGCAGGGATGGGTAGAATATGCCAGGGGGACCCTGCCATAATGGCTTTATGCATCCATGCTCTTACACTCACAGAGTCCCTACCAGCATGGCAACCAGCCCTGATAACCCTCCCCAACACATGGAGCCCCTGTGTCCCTGCAGCATGGAGACCCCCCAGAACTTGTATGCCCAGTCCCAGGAGCAGGCAGTGGAGGAGGTGTTCAGTGGGCAGTGCCACTGGATATCCTATGGCCGTGGCACCCCCTGCCATGTCTGGGGGATGGGGTGTTGTGGTTAGTGCCATGGGGAGCATAGACATGGGTGGGCAGGGTAATGCAGTTCAGGGCCCAGTACCCCACTGTGTGTTGGGGGCTACAATGTTGGGAATGGGGCACTGCTCAGTTCTGGGGCAGAGGACAGGCAACAGAGGACTGGGGAAGGTGCTCCACCATGTTGGGAGGCAGCTGTGCTTCTGGCAGTGGGGGATGCAGGAGGATGCCTCCAGGGCAGGCATGGGGAGGCTATACCACTGACAGCCACCACCCATGCACTCTGTGGGTGCATACATGCTATGCACAATCCCAGTCCCATGCCATCATGCTGCTGGGATCCACTCTGGGTCCCAGACAGGGCACTCGATTGGCCACCTGCCTGGGACTGCAACTTCTTCCTCATCCACCTCATGTTAACCTGCATGCTGGGGGGAGCAGGGCTATGGACAGGTGTCTGGCAGACATGAAAGCTACCAGATGTGCACCTGTCCACAGGTGCGGGGCTCCAGGGGTGCATTCCTTACGCCCCTTCATGCATAGGGGTCAATGTTTGTTAGGTTTAATTTTGGAGTGTTTTATAGTGAGCATAGCCAGATCACTAAGGAAGTCTGATATTTGAATGTTTAACTTTCTATGCGATCTTTCAAGCCCAGGTGAATGCTGCTGGCCTGTCCAGATCATCAGGTCTGTAATGTCTGAAAACAGAATCTTACAAGCAGGTAACATTGCCATTCATGCAGCCAAATCAGATTTAGCTGCTTCAGTTAGGTCTATACCCCTTTTGTGGGCTAAAGCATTGCCTGTGAGATGGTGAGTGAAGCAGCAACAACTTTTTTTTTTACACTTGGTTGGATGTTGCCAATATCTGTGTACCAATAAAAAAAATAAGTTTTTACTGTGGCTACTGTATGGGTCAATCATTTTCAAAACATACATTCAGTTTTGAGAGAAATTATTACTATCTGATAGGGCAGTATTTCTAACATAGCAATATTCAGAAATCCTATTGGTTGAATAGTACTGTAGCTATCAATACTTTCGTGCAGCCTGTCTCTCTCCTCTTTGAGCTGGCATTCTAGGTGGTAAGGCAGTCATCTCCTTCTACATTTAAAAGTCATATTTTGTGTAAAATGACATGCAATACTGTATTTACAGCATAAACATATGTGAAGTAGGTTATAAAATCCATTTCTGTAAACTGCCTTTTTACTTATTTATTTATTAATCATCAGTTTACAACCTTTGAGCCAGGGGCTTATTTACAAAGGTACCTCGTCACAGAGAGGACAAAAGAGTACAAACAAGCTTTTACAATATAACAGAGTACAAAATTTGGAGGAACAAGATGACATAACATGGTTACGATTTTAAGGTTACAGGTTACTTTTACAATATAACAGAGTACAAAATTTGTAGGAGCAAGATGACATAACATGGTTACGATTTTAAGGTTACAGGATTGGCAGAGCACAAGTAGTTTCAGAATAATTTGTGCATCAGGCAAACAGTGCATTGTAGAGACATGCGGAGAAGAAAGTAGGACCATAGATAGTGGTAAGTAGTAGGTCGGGTGCAGCCACTAGGGGAGCTTTGTCAGAGCAATTGAGCAAGAGTAAACTTAGAAACAGCCACAGCTGTGTGTAGTAAGTAGGTGATTATGAAGGGAGGTTTTGAAATGAGAGATTGTGGAAGCATCAGTGATACTGATGGGGAGGGTGTTATACCAGGATGGGGCTCGGTAGCAGTAGGCCCTTTGTCCTTGTGAAGTCCTTGCCCTCGGTACTAACAGTGTGGTTTTGCAGGAGGTTCAAGTTTGCACTAGTGAGTTTGCTTGGTGGATAAAGGCAGTCAACCCAGGTGGGGATAGACCAAGGAGAGTTTTTTTGTTAGGAGGCAGGTCTGGTATCTAAGACGTTCATCTAGATTGAGCAGTTTTTTTCACTGTTGCACGACTGTTTCTTTTATAGTGCAAAATTAATTAAGTACTTTCAGCACTTGTTGCTGCTGACAGTGGTTTGAATAGCGCGCAAAATCAATATGGGACACTTCCTGTGGTCCTCAAATGTTAGAAGGCCTTCTATTTGGTTGTTTCTAAGCATTCCCTGTTTTGATTCAAATGTTTTTGCATTCAGCATATGAAAAAATAATTTCGACATAAGATAAAAGAAATTGGCTCACGAAAAAGGATTTTGCATTACCTGAGGATGGCTGTATCTGGTTGCTTGTGTTTCCTTTCCCCTTTCGCTGCTTATTTCGGGGAGGAGGGGGCAGATGAGGAGTTGGGGTTGGAAACCCTAATTGGGCATTTCTGTACCTTTGTCACTTTAATATTAACTCTAATTGATGCATTAACAAGGTTTTTTGCAAAGAAAAAACATATAAATATTCATTGCAAAAAAACTTCTTTAATGCACAAGTTAGGGTTAAACCAACAAAAATAGGGAAATGTGGCATTACAGTTTCCAGTTCTAACTCCCTGCCCTCACTCCCAAGCATCAAAAGAGAATAACATTAAAGTTTTTGCTGTTGTTACGCTTTTCGAATTGGAGTGAGGTGTTCCATGAAGTCCTCAAACCTAGATCACGTCCTTGACTTACCCCCTTCTTACATCAGCTGACCAGTGCCCTCCACCCCCTTGGATCGCCTATGGATAATGCTAAAAACACTGTTGACCTTACTTAAGCAACTGTTTCAACCCTGTAATTCCTACTATTTCCTGTTCCTCTTGTATATTGCCCACTCTCTGACCTGTACCTACTATTGTCTACTGTACCCCAATGATTATGTATGCACTCACTGTAACTTAATATGTATTTCACTCAAATCCTACTGTATTTTTCATCTATGAATGTAGTCGTTGTAACTAACTCTGGGTCACCCCTAAAAAAGGGATCTCTGGTCTCAGTAGGCTTACCCGGTTACCAAAATCTAAATAAATAAATAATGCTTACCCCATTGTGATATACTGTTCAGATACACAGAACTATGTCTCCCCCATGTTGCCAACAACCTGTTCATCTTGCATGAAGAAAACAGTTCACATCTGACATTATTTGTGCATGGAATGATGTGAGTGTTAGGATTAAGAACCCCATGGAACACCCCACCCCACTTTGAAAATAGTCACAACAATGAAAATCATAATATTGTTCCCATTTGGTGCTTAGGGGTCTGGGCAAGGTGTTAGGCCCTGCACTTCCATCCATCCATTCATGTACACATGTATGTTGGTGTGGATTTGCAGCCCCTCAGGTCACTGTGCTTCCATTCCTTTTGTTATAATTGTTTTTTTTTTTGCTTTTTTTTGGAGACTGACTTAAGGTTGTTACATTTGCAATGTTCTGGTATGGGAATTTTCATTTTTTAATTTTAACATTTTTGATATGTGTATTTTCAGTAGGCACTTGTTAGGGTGTTAGTCTTGTAAAAGTCACTGACACATTTCTATTGATATATAGATTGTCCCCTAACTGCAAAGACTGACAGAGTTACAGCTTGTTTAATTTGCAGTGTCACCCTATAGGAATTGTAATTTTTTTTTTGTTTGGCGCAATCTATCCCATATTATCAGCCCTATCACCCAGATCCACCACCCCCCGTAATTAATCCCCGATTTGCCCTGATGCATCCTCCAAGGTGGAGCCACTGAGACAACCCCACCCCATTAAGACAGGTCCAGTATACTGGCTGTATCACTGTGACTGGCAGGGCTCCATAGGCTTACCCCTGGAAGGGCACAGGGGTGGGCCATCCAGTGGAACACAGTCAGGGTCAGGTACTTTGGGGGGGCTGCAGTACCAGGAGATGGCATCATCCTTGGGACAGGCATCATTTTTGGTGGATGCTAATCCCCTCAGGAGGTGGGATGTGCAGTGACATCACTTGGACAAACCCAACATCTATCCCCCTCCTCACATATCAGGCGCTGGTCACATTGGATCCCTCAGCCTCCACCAGGGGTCTGCACATTTGCACCGAACACTCACTCACACACACCATCCCCTTGAGGAGGAGAGCAGTCCATGGGATGCTCAATCCTCCCTCCCAGCCAGCCCTCTGACTGCCTGAGCCTAATTTGAACCCAGGTCACCAGCATCCCAGGTAGAAATCCTACCCCTGCACCAATGGTCTGGCCAGAATTGTAACTTTTTAATTGTTCTGTTATTTATCCAACCCATGAGTGTTAATCTGATAGTATGCATTAAGACCATTATTTTGATATATAGATTGTCCCTAACTGGAAATATTGATAGAGTTATGGCTTGCTAAAGTTGAAATGTGGAAGAAAAACTAAGTCCAAATTATTTTCTCATATGAATTAATCCTTTTTCATGAGATTGCACCATTCATACAAAAAAGAATTACTGCACACGAAAAAGGAATGTGAAAGAAAACCTAAACCCAAATTCTTGTTTCATATGAAGGGATCTTTTTTCATATGAATGACACAACCTTACAAAAAAAGATCCTTTCATACAAAAAAAAGAATGTGGAAAAAACTAAGTCTTTTTTTCTTATGAAGGTATCTTTTTCATGATGTTGTGTTGTTCATATGATAAAAGAACCCTTTATATGAAAAAAAGAAGTGAAAAAAATGAAGTCCAAATTCTTTTTTCATATGAAGGGATCTTTGTTCATGAGGTTATGTCATTCATGTTAAAAAGGATCCCTGCATACAAGAAAAGAATGCAAAAAAAACCTAAGTCCAAATTGTTTTTTCATGTGAAGAGATATTTTTTGTATGCCCCAATTTCATTTTTGTATGTACCAATTTCTTTTTTGTATGGCCATATGAAAAAAGAAATTCAAGTCACGTAAAAGTTATTAAAATGTATAAAAGTTCAGGGTAATTTTTCAAAAAAACTATCTCCAGAATCCACCTAAAGGGGTGCAATTAACAAAATAAATGTGTAGTTGTCTCTGCAGGGTATGATTTTTAAGGGGTTTCAAAAAACATTTTCAAAAAAGTGGAAACAAGATGATGACTGCAAAAAAAAAATGTTTTTTTCACACAAAACAGATTACCCCATACAAAAAAGGATCTTTTTTGTCTGGAACATTTTTTTTTTCAGTCCAAACAGCTATTCAAAAAAAAAATGTTCTGTGCATGCCCAAAAGTAAAATTTTAAATTCTTATAGCTGTGGAACAGATTCATATTTTTTTCACCAAAGCGGTGACATGCGCTACTCTGTCCAAAGCTCTTTCTACCCTGAACATTTCAGATCAAAATTTCAAACCATCTGTTACAAGGCAATGACAAATAAGAGTTAATACCCTCAATTTTGTTTTACTTTTTCGTTATCTGCATCTCAGGAACCACACATCTGACCAAAATGAAATTTGGCACATCAAAAGACCTTGCCCCAAGACTATGCATGCAAACTTTCTTGCTAATTCATTGAGTGGGAGAAGCTATTAACATGTAAAATGTGGGGCTTAACATAGAAGTGCCCACTCAACCCGCTACAGAGCCATTGTAATACAACAAAAAACATAAACTATCCAGAAATTATTTTTGGAAAAAAAACTTCATTCAGGATTAAAAAGGAAATAGCAAGAAATCTATCACTAAAATACACATACATTGGTGATGTCTCAAACAGAATTGGAATGCCCACTAAATTCAAACTAAAAAAGAATGAGTGAAAAACAAAAAGGCAACATCCAGTAGTAAACTCTTAGTTAACTACTATGGTTCTCATCTCTATCTCATCCAGGGAGTTTCTTTCCATAAATCTTCCTGCACCTGGTACAGAAGAGAATACTTTTCTCTTGCAAATATTGAAATCAGCTTTGCTTCAGAATTTTTTATGAGATGTGATGGGACTGTCTTTTATTGCAGTACAACGTGGCATATGTTTTGCCATATGCACCATTTACGTACAAGTATCAGTCTAGAGGTACCTGGATGGAATTTTTCCCAGGCTCTAGTATCAGACCTATAGACTAAAATACCATACCTTAAAGTATGAAAGAGTGTTCATTCCATTTGCTAGCCATTATATCTCATAGATTTGTAATATAGCTGCATTCAAAATATAAAATGTTCCATCATTTCTAAGAAATCGGAACAGTCCAAATGCAAACCATACCTTTCAGTAAGAGTCTTATGCTTATGTTTGTTTTGTATATTCAGTTTCTCTTTATTTATTTATTTTATTTATTGAAATGTTTCACCAGGAAGGCACACTGAAAAACAAGCTGTTAGTCTCCCAGTGCAACCTGAGGGGTACAACTGGATGAAGAATTAGACATACAGTTTAACATTTAGCATATCTGAGAAATTAAACATTCAATTACATTTGTAACAAAACATAAAGTTAAAAAAAGTCATAAATAATCATATAGTCACATTTGTGACATAACATACAATTAAATATATCATACCTGTGGAATATGCATTTAATTACAAGTGGCTTATCTGAGGAACATAGTACAGAAATGTAATGTAGCCTTGGAGCCAACTTCTTGCATGAATGGATCATATTTAAGAGGCAGATTATTTAGCAATTATTGAATGAATGAGGTCCAGTGGGGGGGACATCAAGGAGGGTAGAGGGGTAGAAAGGGTAAACTAGCTGGGAGAAGAAGAGGATAAAGATGGGGGAAACATTACTGGAGAAAAGTGAGAAAAAAAAATCACTTGTGAAGGGCAAGTGAACACAGGGCTAGTGCAATCTGGGAGCACCTCAGACAGAACAAAACTGCAAATTATTAGCTCAAGTGAACTAATCCTTTGATTAAGTGCAGGGAGGTAGAGAGGGGGCAGGAGAGAGAGGTGGAGGTAAGGAATAGGGAAGGGAAGGATGAGTCATACCTGGAACTGGCTCCTTCAGAGTGTGGAGATCACTTCCAGTGGTGGAATGAGGCAAGGACTTAAAATAAGGGGCAGGAGTAGGCAAGGACAAGTTGAGCAGAGATAGTAGAGAGGATGGTAAAGGGAAGGAGTAGGTGGGGTGGGAAAATTTGCCTAAGACTAGGCCTCTTCAGGATGCAGAGAGCCCTGATAGAGAGCAGAGTTAGGCAAGAGCGAGTTAGGTAGAGAGGATGGAGTGGAAGGGGGAAGGAAGGAAGAGTCATTTCCCAGTGCTGGACCCCCTCCAGGATGCTGAAAACCCTGCCAGGGGGCAGCACTAGGTGAATACAAGTTGAAAAGAGAGAAGAGAAAGGATGAGGGGAAAGGAGGGAAGAGGAGGAAAAGAAGAAGCTTGCCTAAGACTAGGCCACTCCAGGATGCTGAGAACCCTGCCAGAGTGCAGAATCAGATGAGGACTAGTTGGGTAGAAAGGATATAGGGGGAGGGAGAGTGAAGAAAAGAGTAATTGCCCAGTGCTGGGCCCCTCCACGATGCAGAGAACCCTGCCAGGGGATAGAATTGGGCAAGGACAATTTGGGCAGAGGGAATGGGGGGATAAAAATGGAGAGGAAAAAAGAAGGCGGGAGGGAAGGAACTTAACTGAGAGTAGACGTTGCCAGGGTGCTAAGAATCCTGACATAGGTCAGATTTAGGTGAAGACAAGTTGGGTAGAAAGGAAAGAGTGGGAAGGGGAAGGGAAGGAGGAGGCTTGCCTAGTGCTAGACTCCTCTAGGATGCTGAGAACCCTGCCAGAGGTCAAAATAAGCAGGGGCAAGTTGGTAATGGAAAAAAAGGTTAGGGGTAGGAGTGAGAAGGTAAGCAGTGAAGGGAGAGGAGAGCGTGCTGAGAAGTAGGCTCAGGGGGAGGAAGGTTTAATAGGGGATGTGAGTCATGGAGAGGAGCAGAGGCATAGGAGCACAGTCAAGAAGGGTTAAAGCAGGAACAGTAAGATGAGAGAAAATTATGTAAGGCAGAGGCAAGGGAGTAGGAGGAGGAGGAGTACCATACTTGGGAGGGGGAGGGAGTTCCAGATTTGCGGAAAATAATAGGTAAAGCATGACTGACCGATGAGAGTGGTTTGACGGGGGACCAACAAAGTGCAAGTGTCAGAGGATCTGACAGAAGTTTTTCTAACCAAAATTTAGAAATGAGTTTGGCACAATAAGTGAGGTGTCTGTTGGTAAGTGGAGGAAGGGACAGAGCACCAAAAACACAGAGTATCCCATATCTTCAGTGGTATAGGAGGTTCAGTTAGCTGGTCAAGTAATCATTGACCTGGAATCCTGGAGGGACATCTGAAACAAGGAATGGTATCAAAACATCTCTCTTGAATCAAATCGGTAAGATGAGGGAGTTGCTAAAGGGGATACTCAAGGGCATAGAGCAAGAGAATGAAGTGAAGCAGAAATGGGACATAATTAAACAATGAATAATGGAGGCGATGGGAATGTGTATCAAGCTACAGAGTAAGAAAAACAGAGCAAAAAAAAACATGCTGGCTAAACAAGGAAGTGATGGAGGGGGTGAGGGGAAAAAAAAGTGGCATACCTGAAGTTTAGAAAGACTGGGAAGGAAAAGGAAAGAGAAGAGTATACCAGATTGTCTAGGGAAGTGATCAGGAGGGTGAGGGGGCAAAAGCCACAAGGCAACTCAGGTTAGCAGAGGGAATAAAAGGGTGGGGGGGACTTTTTTAGATACGTCAGTGAGAAAAGGAAATGCAGGGAGGTGGAAGGCTAGGTTTGCTGGCCAAGGCACCTTGCTTTATCTGAGCTCTTTCCTTCTAGCTTGCTTGAAAGGACAGAACTAAGAACCTTACCAGAGTAAAGGAAAGGATTAAGACTTTTGGTTAGGCAGATTTACTGGGTGTTGTTGTTTTTATTTTGTACTCACAGGGATTGTTACTGTTTGTTGCTAACATTTTATTGCTTTACTTTTCTCTGATTCACATTGCTGTTGCTGGGTATACCTTCTGCTGTATTATTACAAGGTGTGCCTACAGTGTGTGCTAACAGATTACTGCTGTAATCTTCTGATTCAAATTGTCTTTTGCAAGGTATATCTTCTGTTACTGCTTTATTTTTCTCTAGCAAAGTGTTTCTACAGGGTATATCTTCTGTGAAATTCTTACAGGTGGTGCTTAAATTTTTGTGACTTTTTATCATTAGGCTAAGCAAAATTACTGTTTGCCCGTATTTTATTTTTCTTTTTTGTTGAAAAGGTTTTTTTTGTCTCAGAGGTGTTGCAATCTCCTTCTCACATTGAAGGAGCTAATTGCTTTCCTCCCACAACTCTTCCAGGGGATTAGGTGTGTATCTGGGGGTGTATCTGGCAAACTGCCAGCAACTTCCAACAGAAAGAAGGGTTAAAAGGTCAGTTTAGTTGATATATTGGAGGTGGAAGGCTAGGATTGTTGGCCAAGGCACCTAGCTTCACCTGAGCTCTTTCCTTCTAGCTTGCTTGAAAGGAGAGAACTAAGAACTTTACCAGAGTAAGGGAAAGGATTAAGACTTTTGGCTAGGCAGATTTACGTGTGGTGTTTTTATTTTGTACTCACAGGGATTGTTACTGTTTGTTGCTAACTTTTTATTGCTTTATTTTTCTCTGATTCACATTGCTGTTGCTGGGTGTACCTTCTGCTACATTATTAGAAGATGTGCCTACAGGTGTGTGCTATCAGATTACTGCTGTAATCTTCTGATTCAAATTGTCTTTTGCAAGGTATATCTTCTGTTACTGCATTATTTTTCTCTGTAGCAAAGTGTTTCTTATAGGGTATATATTCTGTGAAATTATTACAGGTGGTGCTTAAATTTTTGTGACTTTTTATCATTAGGCTAAGCAAAATTACTGTTTGCCCCTATTTTATTTATTTATTTTTTGCTGAAAAGGTTTTTTTGTCACAGAGGTGTTGCAGTCTCTTTCTCACATTGAAGACAGGGAGAGTGAGAAAGCAGCCACAGCTTCCTTGAATCAAGGAGGTTATTTTCTAGACTACGCTGAACTGAATTATTACTTTTTGGACCTGTGTAAGTAACTAGTATTGATTCTGTTTTTGGGGTTGACTTTTCTTAGTTCTAACTTTAATTTGGCTGGGTGGAACTGTAGCTGGGAGATATTTGCAGTCAGTTGTGACTAGAACTGTTACTTAGCCTTTGTGAAATAGGTGTCTGAAAGGAAGGAAGGCACTTCCTGGGGTGGAGAGTAAGAGATGTAGGTGATTGTTTCTGGACAGCATAGGTTTACTCCCACCCACCCTTCCTCACCCCACCCACCCCAAGTGCATAACTTCCTTTATAGCAGGGGCTCTGACATCACTTTCTCAACACTGCTAACAACATACTCCAGTTCATATCCTTAAAGGCATAGCACACTGAATGGGGGTAGAGACACTCACAAGCCTGCACACACTAAAACAAGAACAATAAACAAAAAAGCCTCTGTAACTGGAAGGGACACAGACATGTGGAGAGTGGTGCAATGCACTGGCTGTGAAGCAGCAGTCTTCTAGGAGACATTCTGGAAACTGCATTGCTGCCCTATTTGCAGGCACCTCTCTGGTCTGTGGGAGGAGGTTGTTCATCTCCATGCTGACCTGGCAAGGATTTAGAAAACCTCCTCCCCCACCCAGGGATCACCCAGGCCACCGCCACTACCTCAGAGGTTGCCAAGAAAGAGGAGTAGTTAGACCATGGTGGGCTCAGGGAGGGTGAGGATGGTGGAACAGAGGTGCATCCCTCCAGTTGTGCCTCTCCACAATTCATTCACCACTCTGGTGAAGCATGATTCCTCTATGGAGACACCAGCAGTGGAGAACAAGGAGGATGCTGGGAATCTCCACAATGGAGACCCACAGGAGGGTGGCCCAGGACCCTACAGGGGAAGGAAATAACTCCTGGTGGGGTACTCAATTGTTAGGGGGTAGAACAGGGGAGGGAAGGGAAAGGGAGGTAAGGTGCCTGCCCAGTGCCAAGGCTTGGAGTGACAGGAAATGAATCTGCAGGATCGTGGGAGCAGCATCAAGGGGGAGGGAGCTGGATGTCATTATCCACCTAGGGATGAATGACCTGGCTGAGAATGGGATCAGAGCAGTGCAACAGGAGTTTGTGGAGTTGGGTAGGGGCCTTAGACAAGTAGCGCACATGGTAACTTTCTCAGAAGTGCTACCTGTCTATGGCATGGATGAGGCTAGGGCACTCTGCACCATGGGATTCAATGACTGGTTGAAAAGCTGGTGCAGAGCTCAGGGATTTGGCTTCATTAGGGCCTGAGGCTCCATCTGGAGGGATGCAGGCCTATACAGGTGTGATGGTCTGCATCTATCCTGGAGGGGAACCAGGATCCTAGGTGATAGGTTTAAATGCTTCAGTGGCAAGCATTTAAAGTAGCCAAGGGGGAGGCACTGAAGAGGAGAAGGGAAATCCTAGCCCTCCCAAACAAATCAGGGTAATTAGTGAGGTAAATACCAAAATAGAGCAGTTGATAGGGAGAAGGGCAGGGGTAAATGGAGAAAAAGACAAAGGCAGTAGGGACAGAGATGGGGCAAAAAGAAATAAAGCCTTAAAAAATGGAGGGTAATGAGTACCAATACCCATAGTTTAGGTAAAAAGCTCCCTGAAATGGTGGCCTTGATGGAAGAGGGATGCCTGGATATTGTGGCAGTCACAGAAACATGGCACAGAGAACCATGACTGGATGTCAACATACCAGGGTACACAATCTACAGGGGAGGGAGGGAGGAAGAGGAGGAGAGGAGTAGCTCTCTATGTAAGGGAAGGGATAAAAGCAACAGAATTAAAGGGTAAACAGGGAGGAGGGGAGGCACTGTGGGTCACCCTGGAGACTGGAAATGGCTACACAATCCACAAAGGGGTTGTATACAGACCCATCTCAGGGGGAGGAAATGGACAAGAAAATAATAGAAGGTATCCTTGAGATGGCAGAGAAAGGGGAGATATTGCTGATGGGGGACCTGAATATGCCAGATGTTGACTGAAGCACCTTTACTGCAGCCACATTCAAGAGCAGGGCCATTCTCGATGCCCTACAGGGGGCATACCTCAGACAGCTAGTTTTGGAACCCACTCAGGAGAAAGCAATCTTAGACCTGGTACTCTCAAATGGGGATGGAGAGAGGATCTCTGATCTTGAAGTGGGTAGCCATCTGGGAACAAGCGACCTCCAAACAGTGTGGCTCACGATAAACTTAGCTGTAGAGTCAAGCCACACAAAAGTGAAGGTACTGGACTTTAGGAGGGCAGATTTTGTCAAAATGGGAGAGTGCCGCAGAAAAGAACTAGCAAACAGGCAAGAAGGTGGGTGAGCAACAATGGGAAACATCAAAACCACCATCACAGAGGCAACAAGTCTTTGTGTGAAGCAAATAAATCAAAATGAAAGAAAAAAAACACTATGGTTCTCAAAAGAAGTGGCGAAAAGGTAAGGGAAAAAAAGATAGCATTCAGGAAGTATAAGGAAACACAGAAGGAGCAGGTCAGAGAACTGTACTAGTTAAAGCAGAAGGAAGCGGGTAAGACAGTCAGAATAGCAAAGGCCCAAACTGAGGAAAAGATAGCCAACTCAGTTAAGAAGGGGGATAAAACATTTTATAGGTACATTAGGGAGCAAAGAAAAACTAAGGTAGGATACTGAGGCTGAACAAAGAGGAAGGTGGTTGGGCAGAGATGCACAATGAAAAAGTTAGGATACTGAATGAATACTTCTGCTCAGTATTCACAATGGAAAAGCAGGGGGAAATACCTAATCCAGTCAATAGAAGCACTCTGGATAGTGGGGTTGATATTAGTCCTTTCACAGGAGAAAGGGTTCTGAAAGAACTCTTAAAACTGAAGATGGATGAAGCAATGGGGCCTGGTGGGATTCACCCCAGAATTTTAAAAGAACTAAGGGAAGAACTAGTAACACCACTGACTACCCTTTTTAATAATCATGGGAGGATGGGGTGGTACCTAAGGACTGGAGGAAACATAGAAACATAGAAGTTAATAGCAGGTAACCACCGCAAGGCCCATCCAGTCTGCCTATTTCTTTTTCCTACCTTATAAATGTGCCATCATCCTTTACTGTCAGTGGTCTATCTATTCATACTCATCTGTATTGCTCCCTTATGCCTATTCCATGCCTGTCTGAAGCCCTGCACTGTATTCATAGCCACACTTCCTGAGGTAGCCCGTTCCTTGCATCCACCACTCTTTCTGTGAAAAAGAACTCCCTCTAATCTCATGCTGTGTCTTCTTGTCCTGCTCTTTTTCTTATATTGAAACATGTTAGACTCTTTCACCTTATTAATGCTCTTAAGGTGTTTGAATGTTTCGATCATATCACCTCTCTCAGTACTTTGCTCTAGGGTATACATATTGAGCTCCGTTAATCGGTTCTCACATGTTTTCTGATGCAGTCCCTGCACCATTTTGGTTGCCCTTCTCTGGACTGCCTCAATTTGGTTAATGTCCTTGTGAAAGTGTGACCTCCAGTACTGCATGCAGTACTCCAGATGGGGCCTAATCAGTGACTTGTAAAGAGGGATTATTATCTCCCTCTTCTGACTTGTGATACCCCTACTAATACACCCTAGCATCCTCCTAGCCTTACCTACTGCTTTAAAGGTCTGTTTGGATGATTTCAGGTCATCAGTAATGATGATGCCCAAGTCTCTTTCTTCCTTTGTGACTGCCAGCAACTCCCCTCCCATCCTACAGGTGGCTTCAGGTTTTCTCTTTCCTATGTGCATAATCTTGCACTTCGTTGCACTAAATCCCAGTTGCCACTCTTCCGACTATTTTGCTAGTTTATCCAGATCTCTTCTCATTCTGCCCATCCCATCTGGATCATCTACTCTGTTGCAGATCTTGGTGTCATCTGCAAACAGACAAGCCTTTCCCTCTAGTCCATCTGCAATGTCACTGATGAAGATATTGAAGAGGACTGGCCCCAGGACTGATCTCTGAGGTACTCCACTTGTGACTTGCATCTCTTCTGACTGCATACCATTTACCACCACTCTCTGTTTTCTGCCCGCCAACCAGTTTGCCACCCAGTTGACCAACGCCTGACCCACTCCTGAGCCTACCCAGCTTGTTTATCAATCTCTGTGTGGAACAGTGCTCTAAAGCTTTGCTGAAGTCAAGGTAGGCGACATCAACTGCTCCCCTTGGTCCACCACTCTGGCTACCCAGTCAAAGAAATCTATGAGATTAGTTTGACAGGACCTTCCTTTGTAAACCCACGCTGTCTTGGATCCTGTGCCCCTATGGATTCCAGGTGTTGCACTATCCTTTCCTTAAGGAGTGCCTCCATAATCTTGCCCACTTCTGAGGTAAGATTGACTGGTCTGTAGTTCCCCGCCTCCTCCCTGCTACCACTCTTATGGAGCGGGCTCACATGAGCCCTTCACCAGTCTTCTGGGACCTCTCCTGTGCTCAGAGACTCATTAAACAGTTCTGCTAATGGCTCTGCTAGTTCCACTCTTAGATCCTTTAGTACCCTGGGATGTATGCCATCAGGTCCCATTGCCTTGTCCACCCTGAGCATAGCGAGCTGTTGTAGGACCCTTTCTTTTGTGAAGGGAGTAGTGCTCAGCTCCCTCCCCCCTGTGTCCATGGTGCTGAACTGTGGGCCCTGCCCTGCCTTCTCTTCAGTAAATTCTGAGCAAACGTATCTATTTAGGATAGTTGCTTTTACAGGGCCCTTCCCCTCACATGCCCCCTTTTCTCCTTTGAGCTTAGCAATACCCCTTCTGGACTTTATTCTTTCACTAATGTAGCTATAGAAAATCTTGCCACCTTCTGTTACTGTTTGTGCTAGTGTTTCCTCAGTTTGAGACTTTGCTTGCCTTACTGCCTTCCCTGCTTCCCTTAGGGCAGTTTGGTATGCCTTCCTATCTTCCTCCCACTGTGTTCCCTTATAGTTCCTGAAGACCAGCCTTTTGGCTCTGACATTTTCTGTTACTGTATTTGAGAACCAAGGTGGTTTCCTTCTTCTTTTGCACTTCCTTTTCTGTCTAACACAATGGGATGTTGCTTCAAGTATTGCATCCTTAATGCTTGTCCACTTTGCCTGTACCCTCTTACCTGTGTTTCTTTTTGCCAGGGCTAGCTTAACTCTGTTGGCCATCTTATCAAAGTCAGCTCCTCTGAAGTCCCATATTTTTACCTTGGAAAGGGATGATTTAGTTGTAGTGGCCAAATTGAATCATACCATATGATGGTCACTGGCTCCCAAGTGACCTTCTACCTAGAGATCTGTGATTCCTTCCCTGTTAGTTAGTACTAGATCTAGGATAGCCCTGTCTCTTGTGGGTTGTTGTACCAGTTGTTTGAGGCCCTCCCCCTGCAGATACTCTACCATGTGTCTAGTTCTAGCTGATGTTCCTGCTGGTATTGACCAATCTGTATCCGGCATGTTGAAGTCTCCCATTATCAGAACCTCCCCTTTAGCTGTCATGTTTTGTATATCTTCTAACAGTAATGTGTCTATGTCCTCCCCCTGCTCTAGGGGCCTGTACACAACCCCAGTTCTTATGGCTGTCCCATTTCCTGTTTCCAGGGTGCCCGCAGTTGTTCTGGCTCTGTATGTGTATTCTGAATTTCTGTAGCTTTGATATTTTCATTGACATACAGGGCCACTCCATCCCCCCTTTTTGCACCTTGGTCTCTTCTGAACAGTACATAGCCAGGTACTGAAGTCTCCCAAGTGTGGTTACTGGTAAACCACATCTCATTAATTGTTACTATGTCCAGTTTTGCCTCTGACATTATTGCCTGCAGGTCTGGGATCTTATTTCCCAGGCTGTGAGCATTTGTGTACATGATTTTCCATTCACCAGATTTCGGTGTGTTAGTTGTTGGGTGAGGTCTGGCATTTCCCCTGTGTGTCGTATGGGGAGACAGACCTTTTTTCTTACCTGGTGATGCAAATGAACTGCAAACATGCTGAATCCCTGTTTGAGAAGGATGGATGTGATTCCCCCTTCACAAAAGTGGGTCCAAGACAGAGGCAGGAAACTACAGACCTGCCAGTTTGACCTCAGTGGTAGGGAAAATGATGGACTTACTTCTGAAGGAAACAACTGTTGAGTACCTAGAGGCCAGTGGGTCACAGGACCCAAGGCAGCATTGATTCACAGCAGGAAGGTCATGTCAGACAAATCTAATTGATTCCTTTGATTGGGTGACCAAAGCAGTAGACCAGGGAGGGGCTGTGGACATGGCCTACCTAGACTTTAGCAAGGCATTTGACACAGTCCAGCACAAAAGATTAATAAACAAATTAGCCAGCCTGGGAGTGGGTCCTAGGGTGGTAGCCAGGGTAAAACACTGGTTGGACAACAGGACACAGCGGGTAATAGTAAACGGAGTCCACAGTGAAGAAAGGAGGGTTTCTAGTGGGATACCCGCGGGTTCAGTACTGGGGCTGGTCCTTTTTAATGTCTTTATTAATGACATTGCAGAGGGACTGGAAGGGAAAGTATGTCTATTTGCAGATGACACAAAGATCTGAAACAGGGTTGATACACAAGGTGGGGTGGAAATGATGAAAAGGGACTTGGCAAGGTTGGAGGAATGGTCAAATGTATATCAGCTTAGATTCAATGCAAAGAAGTGCAAAGTAATGCACCTGGGAAACAAAAACCCAGGGGAAGAGTACACAATTGGGGGGGGTGAGATACTGACAACAACAAAAATAGGAATGGACCTGGGGGTAGTCATATCAGATGACCTAAAGGTGGGCCAGCAATGTGAGAAGGCAGTAAGGAGGGCTGGGGGGATAATGAGATGCATAGGGAGAGGCATCACCAGTAGAAAACAAGAAGTTGTTGGCCCTCTGTACAGACAGTTGGTAAGACCACATCTGGAGTACTGTGTACAGTTCCAAAGACCCTATCTCCACAAAGACATAGACAGGGTGGAGGCTGTCCAGAGAAGGGCAACCAAAATGATGCAGGGTCTGCATCAGAAGACATATGAAGAAAGACTAAAGGAACTAAAGATGTATAGCCTTGAGGAAAGAAGGGAGAGGGGGGACATGATAGAAAGTTTCAAATACCTCAAGGGAATCAACAAAGTCCAAGAGGGTAGCATCTTTCAGAAAAAGAGATGTGCAAAAACAAGGGGGCACAATTTGAAGATAGAGGGGGGGACAGCTCAGAGGTAATGTAAGGAAGTATTTCTTCACAGAGAGGGTTGTGGATACATGGAACAGCCTTCCTGAGGAGGTCATAGAGTAAAAAGCAGTTGGGGAATTCAAGAATACATGGGACAGACATTAGGCAATTCTAGTGGGGGGTAGGAGGAAGTAGGCTGTTGGTTAACTAGGATCTGCAGCTTATCCATTAGGTAGGGAAATAGGCAGACTAGGTGGGCCAAGCGGTCCTTATCTGACATCAAATTCTATGTTTCTTTGTTTCAGGGATGGTATAGTGAGGATGGGGGGGAAGGAGTGGATAGAGAAGGGGGAGGAACAGGTGGAAGCACTGAATGAATACTTTTGCTCGGTGTTCACGCAGGAGAAAGAGGGACCGTTACCACCTTGGACAAGGGGTTGAGGAGGGGGGGAAGGGAGGTGACTGATGGCCTGATTGAGAGTAGTAGAGTATTGGAGGGGCTGAGGGCTCTAAAAGTAGAGAAGGTACTGGGGCCAGATGGCATCTACCCAGGGTGCTGCAGGAGATGGCAGATCTTCTGGCAGAACCACTGGCAGACCTGTTCAACACCTCCCTGGAAATGGGTGCTGTGCCTCAGGACTGGAGGATGGTGCTGATACACAAGAGCAATCCAAGGGATGAGCCAGGGAATTATAGGCCAGTCAGCCTCACTTCCATAGTGGGGAAGTTCATGGAGACGATACTTCATGAGAGGCTGGTGGCATTTCTGGAGGACAGTGACCTCCAGGACGGGAGACAGCATGGGTTCATCTCAGTGAGATCCTGCCAAACCACCCTTATACAGTCTTATGACTGGATGACAAGGGAACTGGATGGGGGCCATGCTGTGGATGTTCTATACCTGGACTTCAGCAATGCCTTCGACTTAGTGCCCCATAGGTGACTAGGGGGGAAGCTGACTGGAGTGGGAGTGGGGACAAAGATGACATGTTGGATTTCAAACTGGCTAAGAGGTAGACTACAAAGGCTGGTGGTGGGGGTATGGTCTCTGAGCCTAGAGCAGTGATGAGTGGGGTGCCACAGGGCTCGGTACTGGGCCCGGTGCTATTTGGGCTATTCATCTCAGACATTGCGCATGAGGTGGAGAGCAGAGTGAGCCTCTTCATGGATGACACCAAAATGGGTGCAGTAGTGGATGAGAAGGAGGGTTGGAAACAACTACAGGAGGACCTAACCAAGCTGGAGGAATGGTCAGAGAGGTGGTAGATGAGGTTCAATGCAAAGAAGTGCAAGGTTATGTATTTTGAGGCAAAGCACTCAAGTAGGGAGTACTGGCTTGGGGGGGGTAAAGTAGGGTTACCACCTGTACCTACTTTTGCAGGACAGTCCTGATTTGGGCAGGTGTGTCCTGCTAGAAAACATGAAACATACTAAATGTCCTGACATTATAGTACAAAAGAATATTTTCAGACTTTCCTCTAAATGCTGCAAAAACTATAGTACCTTAACTAAAATACCTTAAAATGATTAGAAACACTAGAGAATATCTAAAAAATGGCAACACTTAGTCTTAATTCTAATTATTTAGATAAAAAATCTGTTGTGTTGGTTGAGGTTACATATTGTCTTGCGAAAAATCATATTTCAGTAAGAAATGTCCCACTTTGGGCTTCTTAAAAGGTGATAACCCTAGGGTAAAGCCTGGTATCACAGAGGAGGAAAAGGACTCGGATGTAATGGTAATGGGGAGCCCAAACAATACTGCCCAACATAGGAAGGTGGTGGTGAGGGCAAACAAGATGCTGGGGTGCAAAGCACGGGGGTTCACATCCAGATGCAGGGAGGTAATCTTGCCCCTCTACAGATCACAAATCAGGCTGTGCTTGGAACACTGTGTGTAGTTTTGGAGGCCATACCTGAGGCGAGATGTCAAACTGCTGCAGGGAGTGCAGCGGTGGGCGATGAGGAGGATTCAGGGGATGGAGTGATGGGACTAAGAGAATTGGCTGTGAGAAGTGAATATGGACACACTGGAGGGGAGGAGGGATGGGGGGACATGATCGAAACCTTCAAGTACCTGAAGGGAATCATCAAGGGGAAGGAGAGGATGGGGTGTTTAAACTAAGGAATGGAAGAGATACTAGAGGGTATGGGCTAAGAATAGTGGGGGTAGATTCAGGAGGGAGATAATGAGGCATTACTTCACAGAGAGAGTGGTATCTAGATGGAATGGTCTACCAATAAGGGTGGTATCAAGCAAAAATGTGGATGGCTTCAAGAGGGCATGGGACAGAGAGTGAGGATGGGTAAGGGAGAGTGAGGTGGTGGGCAACCAAGGAAGAACAAGGGGGGGTGGGGTGGAGGCAGCTGCAGCCTCAGAAGCTAGGTGCACAATCGAGCAGACATGATAGACCAGGAGGTCTGCTTCTGCTGGCACATTGGTATGTTTGGATGGATCATAAAATAGCTTCCTTGGAAGACTAATAATGCCAGTTTTGGAAACCTTCCATGCTTTTAATTTCCTGAAATAGTCTGACAAGTACTTTGGGACACCTTCCGGGATCCCACAAAAGAAGCCCTGCTTCCCATTTTCTGACAAAGAAAGCACAACATAATCAAGTATTTGTCAATGCCGAATGTTTACTTGCTGGTATTGGCATTGGTAGTGCAGGAGTTAGAAAGATGAATAATAGTAATGGCAGTGAAGTATTGAACTAACACCAACCCCCAACCCCACCCTGCAGAGACTGACAGGTATTGGGGGTGTGCTTTTGTGTCATCAATCATTATGCTCGTACCATTCCACCTCACTCTACCCTGCCGACACCGACAGGTATTGCGGTGTGCCTTGGGGTGTTCAGCCCTTATGCTCACCTAATTTCAGAAGGAAATAAACTGAGATGGGTGCAGTATAGAATAATGGGGTGAACATTAGGTCCAAAGACCCCAAAGGCACACCTCAATGCCTGTCACTGGCTGCAGGGTTGGGTTGGGGTGGAAAGGCATGAGCACTACTGTTGAAGACCCGAAGTCACACCCCTGATGCCTGTCAGTCTCTTTAGCTTCAAATTTCAACATGGGCTTTTTGGGACCCCACCTCATGAACAGTGACACTATCATTTTGTTACTCAATCCCAAAACGTGATTTTGCAAAGCGATTATGTCGTTCTGTGCCACAAGTGGAAAAACACATTTCAGGCTGGATGTGAAAAATGAAAGCAATACTTTTCATGAGACGGTGTGAAAAAATGGTAATGTTGAAAATCTGGAGTGAAAATATGAAAAATTGGTGAAGTTACGTGAGCGTGTAGAAACTGTGCAATGTACGCCCATAATGCCATCATTTTTTGGAATGTTTTCACCAAATTTTCAACATAGGCATTTTGGGACTTCCCCTCATGGACAGTGATACTGTGATTTTATTACTGTGTCCCAAAAGTTGATTCCAACAGCGACCCCTCCATTCTGTGCCACAGGTGTGACAACATATTTCAGGCACGATGTGAAAAATGACAGCTGTACTGTTCATAAGGAGGTGTGAAAAAATCGAAATGTTGAAAATCTGGAGTGAAAATATTACAAATTATTGAAGTTATGAGCATGCATAGAAACTGCACAATGCACACTCGCACTGCAGTAATTTCTTGGAATTTTTTCACCAAATCTGCAATATGTTTTTTTTGGGACCCCACTTCATGAACAGTGGCACTGTCATTTTGTTAGTTGGTCAAAAAAGGTGATTCTACGCAGTGACCGCAGAATCACCTTTTAGGACTGAGTAACAAAATGACCATGACATGTTCATGAGGTGAGGTCCCAAGATCCCCATGTTGAAAATTTGGTGCCACAATTCCTAAAAATGGCTGCGATATCAACCCAAGTTGAAACCCCCCATTGACTCCCATTATACAGTGCTTACCTGATTCCTCAGTTCACATTTCAGCTTTGAAGAGTGCAGATGTGCCCTGGTCCAGAGAAGATCACTGCTCCTGACCTCTAGAGGGCAAGTATGGGTGAGACCGTGGTGCAGGGAGGTGGGTGTTCAGTGGGAGGGGGGATGGGGGACTGGGGAGATGACGGTGGACAGTTTTCTTTTTTACAGGTAAAAAAAAAAAGCCACTGGGGGGGTGGTTTTCTTTCTTTTACAGGTTTAAAAGAAAAAAACAGTTTGGCACACTGAGGTGGGCTCCCAGTGTGCCACAACAGTGGTGGTGTTGGAGGCATGCTGACGCAGGAATTGGGCACCCAATGTTGGCAGATTACAGATGGGTTTTGTGGGGGGGGGTGCATCCTACACAGGTGTGGGCATTTTGAAGTCAGAAACATTTTGGCACACTGGATGGGCTCCCAGTGTGCCACATTAATGGTGGGAGGGGGGATACATGCCAACACAAGGATTGTGCATACCAGTGTTAGCTTTCCTTGGAGTGTGTGGTGGGTGGCAGGAGCCATGACTCATTTCTTGTTTCACCAGGAAAGGCACACAGGACAAACAAGTTGTTGGTGGAGCAAGGGCCAGGGACAGAGTGTTGAGCGGCAGGAGCCAACAAGGCTGTGAGGGAGGAGGGAGGTACCACTGCATTGATGAAACTGTTCATGATTGCAGCTCCAAATTTGTTTCAACTCCTTGGCTCTCTTTGAAGCTGCTGTCATCAGCAGCTTCCCCTTGATTCGTGGCTGAAAGACGTACCAAGTAAAGCATCCGCTGCATTGGCCACAACACTGACACACCCTCTGAAATGTGGTACTGTCGCAAGATGTTTCTTGCGCATGCACTGCACATGCATGCAAGTAAACATAAAAATAGAAGCCATGGCCTAAGTATACTTTGTATCACTAGATGGATGTCATGTGAAACAAAAATGCTGAAGAGAAATGCAATGGAGTTCAACATCACAAGAACCCTGCTCTTAATAGACCTATAATTCACATTTTACTTCTCAGGGCTGAGCCTGCTGCCCCAGAAAAGTTTAAAAAATAGTATATAAATGGGCCTCCACAGATTGAGGAACAGGAAACATTTAACTTAAAAATAAAAAATATCACTACTATTAAAGTTTTAATCTTAAGCACGTGTTTCTTTTTCATCACAAGCCATGCCTTTTATCTATTAACTTTTGTGTCAGCCGAAGACAATTTCTTCGGCCAGTTTTGTCTTGCCATTTTCAATCCCTCAAAAATTATTCCTAGGATTTTAACCAGTTCTTTAGAAACAGGGACCCCCCACCTGCAGGTACTAGATTCCTGACATCCCCCAGGGGCGCACCTGTACATTTTTCAATATTAATCTTACATGCTGAAATCAAATGAATATTCCTGAAGAAGCCTCTGTGTTTGTCCCTCCAAGTCGATATCACTAATTATTAGATATAAGTTGCTCTTCTGCATAAGCAGACGTGTAGGGAAAATAACTTCCCACCTCTTCACTTAACCCAGTCACCGTCCAATTGTGCTCTATCTCTCATAGTATACAGTTAATACATTATATGTACAAAATGGGGCTTAATGAGAATCCCTGCCTCATCCTTCTTTTGATTGCCACCCTTTCCCCTAATAGCCCATTGATGTTAGGTATAATTGTACCAGAAGTCTATAAGTTGATCTAGATGATAAAGGTGTCTGGAATTCCATAACATTTTAGAACTGCAACTAGAAAATTATGGAAGAGCCTATCGAAGGCCTTCTCTTGATCTAGAGTCAGAAGAAAGCCCCAAATTGGGTCCCTATTTCCACATTCAAATAATTCCCTAAGTAAACATAAGGTTATCTTGTATCTTGTGCACAGGAATAGTGCAGCCTTGGGAAGGCAATAACAGGGTACCTACACTTTTTGACAATTTAGAGCCTAAGAATTTAGTCAGGATTTTCAAATCACTGTTCAAAAGATTAATAGGCCTCCAATTTTGAATAACTGTTTTTGTACCTTTCTTATGTAACAAAATAAGCAAACATTCTGTATATTCAGGATGTAGCTGTTCCTGGGCCAGAAGAAAATTGAAGGTAATCACAGTTGCCTCTGCCCATTGCTGTACCAAATCTTGTACAACTCCCCCGGTAACCTGTCCAGCCCAGGTGCTACCCCAGAATGGTGAGAATGTATCAGCTCTAATAGTTAATTCTTATTTTATGATAGGGGCAATCAGACCTTCCTGTGCTACCTGTGTAATGTTACGAATAAAGCCTGGAGAAAAGAAGTAGGCTCCAAAAGCCCCTTTGCAAAAGTACCAAACAGGCCCATAACATATTCTAATAAAATCCCCTGAATGGAGTTAATGGTTTTTGCATTATGCCCAGCCCATCTACCAAGTCTCCCATAGAGCAGTTCTCAACTCTTTCCCAACATCCTTCATAAGGTTTATCATGTTGAGACTTCCCCATGGTGCTGTATTTCTGGTCTATGAAGATTTTGTTTGGCCTGTAGTGCTGTGTGAAATTTTCAAATTACAGCAGAACAAAATTCCACAGAATATTCAAAATTCTGCCAAAATTCCACTGAATTCTGCCAGAAACAGAATGGTGGAATTACACAGCATAAAATAATTATGGAATGATTTTCTGTGAAAAATCACTGTTCCGCAGAATATTATTCCGCAGATCTCAATATTTTCTGCTGAAATTGTTGCAGAATAACTTTCAGTCGTAAAAAAATGATTTTCAGCAGAATATTATTCTTCAGATCTCAGTAGGCAGAATTCCTCAGGCAAACAAGCAAAATTCTGGGAGAAATTCTGCTGGCAGAATGGTCATTCCACACTAATTTCCGACGGCAGAATTCCACATTCCACGCAGCACTAATGGCCTGTAACATTGGAAGTTTCTCATCTCCTGTTGTAGTATACTGTATGTATTGGCACCTGAATAATCATTCTCTGTTTCCTCTGACTTGGATAACAAGGCTTGAAGATGCATGCAGAGGCCCAAATATTTTAGATATGCAGTGATTTTACACATTTAGCTATCTTTTGGAAATAAAATCAAGTCCTGATTGGTATCCATCCACCAAGACAGACGGTCCTCATAACAAATATAAAACTGATTTCCTAGCTGAAAGGAAAAGCATTAGTTTATTAAATACCTCCTTGTCTGACAGTATTGAAAGATTAATTCTACAGATCCCTTAACCCTTTTGGTGGATTTGGAGGAGGGCCAAGCCCGATATCCACTAACTTATGGTCTGATGTTTCTATAGGGATGATGGTGTCAAAGGTGCCCAGCAACAAATCAGAAATCAACAGAAAATCAATTCTGGAAGACATTGGCCTTTTAAAGAAAAGTGTACTCTGGTGTTGTTTCAAAGGCTGATATGCTAGCCTTTAATTTTGCCATATTACATAGCTTATTCAGAAAATTTGAATCACTATAATTTTTTCTGCTTTCCCACTCTTATCAGCTAAGGAAGGGGCACCAATAAGGAACCTTGCTGAGTATCACCCCTCTAGCATTAAAGAAAAATGGCGGTATTAATTTTAGTGTCCACCCCTGCCAACTTCAACTGAGGAGCATATAAGTTAATAATGCATAGGTCCTGATTGTCCACCATAAGGACTAAAATCAAAACCCTATCAGAGATCAGATCCAACAACTGGATCACTTTGCATTTTATGGAAGAAAAGAAAATCCCCACCCCCAAACAGAAGTCCTCCCCTAGTGACCAGGATGAAGTTTCTATGAACCACTCAAAAGAAGTTTGTTCATTTCCTTTGTAGTATGCAAATGAGTATCCTGAAGCAAGAAGATATACAGTAGCTGATGCAAGATGGAAAATGTAGTTGCCCTTCTTTCCTGATACTTAATACTATTAACATTCAGAGTAGCTATTGTGTGAGGACCTCTCAACCATGATGAAAACCAGTAGAAAGAGAGTAAATGCTGTATATATTGTCATAGTTATTAATTAATCTTGCTTCCCTTTTTCGTCTTTGTCTTCTTCCAGTAGGATGAATGAGAGTTAGTAATGCCCCTCATTGTCTGTGGATGGGTCAGGTTGTAAAGAGGCCAATGAGGAAACATCAGACACATTCTTAATGTACCCAGAGGATTTATGACATTATAAGGACTTGAATTTGTTCTTCAGGTTGATGCCCTCAGTTCTTAGAAATGTTGATTTTGGTTGCCTCCTACCGCTCCTTCTTCTGGTCACCAGCTGCAGTTGCTCTGTTGCAGGTGTGAATGAGGGCAGGACCCAAAAACTCTCACTGGTCACTTTGGACTGTGGATCAGAGGAGTCATAGTTCTGTTGTGGGATAGGCATGTCAGCTTCAGCTGTCTGGTCTCCAAAGTCACATGGTTTGTTGCATTTGTGGTACTGAACATATGGGGACTTTGATGAAATGACTGACCCAGACGCCGAAGTGAAATTTGGTCAATACTCATGTATTCATCTCAGCAGGGCTGCTGAGATGTATTAGCACCAATAAAGGCTTGCAGACTTTGAGGTGCCTCATGTTGGTGTTATTCTTATGCCACATTCTGTTTCTGACGTTTTGTGACAAATAAGTCATGTTGCACTTGTTCAGTTTGGTCATTTTTATTATGGTAGGCCCATGGGCAATGTTTATACAAATGACATTTTTCCTCACATAAACTGCTTTGCAAGTGGTTCTGATAGTGGATGCTGAGATGACTGATGGTCTAGCAGAGAGAGCATTTTTACCTGATTGCAGGCACTTTTTAAATGGGTTCTGGAACCACACTGAAATCAGGATTTGGGGTGCCCTGTATAAAAGAGAAAATTCCTGTTTCTTCTCAAGTAAAAGCAGTTTGGCAGGTGTTTTAGGCCAGTGTCCCATTGAGGGAGATGGGTCTGGTACAATTGCCTGACTCCCGATTTCCCGATGTTCAGTTGCCCATTTTCAAGTTACTAACTAGTACTGTCACCCCATGGTCATATTACCGTATGATCAATTTCCTGACATAGAATGAGCAACAGAACAGCGGCTATTCAGGCCATGTAGGTTGTGATTGCCCACTTCAAGTAATTCATCTCTAGTCTTGTTCTCTGCTCTACTTCATTCTCTACTGATATAGTAGTTCTAAAATGTTCTCCTTCATTATCCCAAAAGCCCTTGCATTGGCACACAGCCATGTAAACAATGAAATAAATGAAATAAAATAACCAGTCTAGAACCTTAACTTTGAGCCTTCATTATTTTTTAAATCACGGACAAACCTCCCAGCCTGTGAAGCAGGGTTACACCACCTTCTTGTGCTCGTGTTTCGCCAGTGTCTCACTGTTGACAGGCTGAAATCCAGAAAGGGTCAAAAAAGGGTGTCTGACTATCATCCAGTGTTTGTTTGTGGCCCATGTTTTAACCTTTCCCTACAAAATGTGTGCAACCCCCAATATGTGTACTGCACAGAAATGTACACTTCAAACAAAATCCTAGCAATCAGCTGCTGGATGGGCTAATCATCTGTTCACCACATAAGTAAATGGGGCACGCCACACCTTAACTCTGCATGCTTGCCATCCCTAAACTTACTGTACATCTAGTAGGAACCTGTATATACTCACGTGTCGGGAAAATGGCAATCGGCTAAACGGACTACGGACAGACGACACATATGGGCAGTTGAATATGGGCACGTAAGAGTCAGTCAGTTGGCAGTCAGGTAATCATATGGATCCAAGGGAGATGGACTTTTATTCTCCACCCCTGGTCCAGATATGTTATGAATCCATAACTGGGTCTGGATTTCCTAATACTGTGCATTGTAACTTGAGCCAGTATAAAATACCTATAATTAATGGCTCTCCCCTTTTGCCATTCAGAGACCATGGCATAATTTCCCATTATAAAGGAGCATTTATAACGGCAAACACATGCACGGTTCTCCTCCCTCTGCGCATGCACCTACACCAGTGTCTTCCTTCCTGGCTCGCGCTTCCTTCAATGGAGCCAACGAAGAACCACGGCAGTGAGTAAATTAAAAAAAAAAATTAAAATGAGCACTGCTTTTACAGATGGAGGACTTCCAGCATTGTTAAAAAAAAATAAGTGAAGCCCCCAAAAATGAAAATACAACCGGATGGAAAAATAAAGTGGCGCATACTCATAGCCACATCGAAACTGCTGATTTTATTTTACATAATTGCTGTGGCCAAAAAGGGGAGAGCCATCAATTATATAAAATAAAATACAGGATAATGTGTTTAAACTCAAGGTTTACACACACCCTTGGGGTTAGATGCATCTAACTCCTTGGGTGTGTGTAAACTCTCATTAAACACACCACCCCGTACTCTATTCTCTATGTTATGCAAACCCTCCTATTTTTGAACAGCACTGTGATTTTCTTCATTGCTGGCTTTGTAAGAGGAATGATGTAGAAAGGAGTCCATCGAGAAGATGTTCTGACCTCATGGTAGGCCTGCCACAACTTCTCAAGCCCCAAAGCGGTCTTGAAACTACCATCCAAAACTAAGCCCCCCAAGGTATGTATTAGGGCATAGATTTCCATGGCTTGGAAACCCAGACCATTCTTCAGAGCTGATCAAGCAACGAAAACTCTATCTGGGGGTTCTTCCATTCCTCCTTTATGCTTAATCCATATTGCATTCATCATTTGGCCAGCTCCACTGTCTCATGAAGAAGGCCTGTGTAAGTTCCCCCTGATGGACATTCTTCCCTAGTTACCAACCCAGTGCATGACTAAGGGGGTGCTTGGTGTGGATTTTGTGCTTCACCCTGACCAGCTTCATCAGGTTTGGCTTGAGGAAAGGAAATGGCTGATGTTTCACTTCCATCCTCTAAGGTAACACAGGAGGTTTCTAGGCTCTTCTGTTGGTCCCCCTTCATTGCTTCCATCTCCTGCTGTGTGTAGGTGTCCATGTCCTCTGGTTAGGATCCATGCCCGAATCCCCAGTGGTGGTCAGCAAAATGACAGCTTTTGGGGTGAGTGGTGAATCAGGTTGTGGCATATGGGGTGGTGACATTATGTGCTGTGAGTGAGAGGGGACGTCAACAGGTTAAATCACATTTTTCCATCTCAGTTTAGGACTTCATGAGAAATCAAAAGTAGAAGAAACTTGTAATAAAAAAGTACTTACTTGGCTTTGATTCTGGCACTCAGCATCCAGTGATTCTAATCCTCCATCTCTTTTCCTGGGTCTACTGCCCAAACTGGCTCTGGTGTTCTTCAAACCGCATCCATGTTTCCCTTCGTCCAGCCTGCTTTTTTCAGAGCCTCCTCCACTGTAATTCTTGAGGCAGAAACCAGGCTGAGTTATGTGGAACTGATCTTCTGCTGGTCTCCTGAAGACTGCGCTATAGTAGGACTCAATGCAGCTGCAAAGTGGAGCCTATTTGAATCTCCAGGGTAAACTTCTACTGGTATAGCATGTGTTAGTGGAGCTGTGGCATTCAGAATTCATCATCGCTTTTCCCTTAGCTGTCTTTGTAAATCCCCATTTCAATATTTGAGAGACATTTCTAGCCACAGTTTTTCTCACTTGCAACTTCTGGGAAACAATTCTCTTTTGCTGACTGCTATTGTCTTGATTACTGCTGTGCACCATTTGATTTTCTGAAATACACTACACAGCTGATCTAGTAAGTCTTGGAGAGGGAGCTGCCATTGAAGTTGCCAGTGGTCTCCTTGACTCTGTCACAAGAGAGCTGATAGCATCACACAGGGGATTTGCTTGACCTGAGACTGATAACTTTGGAGAAACAAAGTCCTGCACTATAAAAGAAGTCATACCACCAGAATCCATAGCATCACAGAGTGCCATTTTTTTTTGCTTCGCTTTCTCCTCTTTTTCTTCTATTGTATGAGTCAAAGTTATTGTTTTTTTCAGTTGAAGCTCTGCATTAAGCTGCAGTTCCTATGATGGGTCCCTGGATTTCTCCACCTCCCTCCAGCACTGGAGCACCTCAACATTCATCTCCATGTCTACCATAGCAACATCAGGTAAAACCTGCTCTGTGCCAATCAAACCAGCATTGTTTGTATGATACTCAGGGTCAGTAACATCATCCCCTATACTCAGCACAGAACCAGACTTAGTTGCAGCTGTCACAACAGCTTGCCCTTTAGGAGTTTCCTCCGAACTCTTGGGTAGGAAGGAAGCTTTCTCCACCACCAGGGAAGCAATACTGTCCTCCTCCTCTCTAGCCTCCTCCATCAGGCATAGGGGAGTTTCCCCAGGCTCATGGGCAATATTTCCCTATCAATAAAAACAGATCCATGCACCCCCTCATGATGCACCTGGAAACAAGCTATCATAGCGTAGTGTTTTTCCTTTTCAAAAATGACAAAAAATACAATGGTTACTGGAATAATCCAGATGCCAGTTTTCTGAGGCAAGAATGTAACTGTGGCTATGTTAAAGGGAAGATTTGTCAACTAAACAATGGGTAAAACAGATTTTTTTTATATGAGCATAATCTCCATCTCTTGACCCCCTTCCCCCGATTCTTTATTCTCCAGACAGCCAAATCTCATGGGGTACCAGGGCCACATAGCCAGACATTGATGGACAAATGGTCCCCTTGCTCTCTGGTGGGCAGTAGGTCAGGGGCTGGAGAACTGTAAAAGTAAATTATCAGTGCAGCCAGAACATTCCAGTTCATTTAATTTTTTTTGGATTATCTGTTTATGCCCTCTTGTTCCAGCCCAGCTGCCCACTCCTTTGTGTGACCAAGCCCCACTGCACCACTTCCTCCTAACCTCCAACTGCTGCCCCTCACTGTGCTGCTCCCTGGTTGACCCAGAATATCCCTTCACCGGGATCGGAGGAGACTTCCAATGCCCACCGGCACCTTCTTCCATCTGCACCAGGGATGGTGAGGGTGCAGCATGGGGTAACCCAGGTCTGGCGGCACCGGGAGAGCAGGATGCTGTCATCCAGGTGGCTGGATGGCCATTTTTCTTGTTCCGCTAACCCTGATCTCCTAGAATGCACGCTGTGGCATCCTGATGCCATCATGCATGCATTGTGTGATCACCCACACAGCAAAGTGTGATACCAAGACCGGCTGCCAGGAGCCACCAAAGGCTGGTCCATTCTTGCCCACCCATGAGAGAGCATCTGAGGGACACTCTGGAGCCCTCCCTGCCAGCCTCTGTTCCTGTTATCCCAGGCTCAGGAGTGAACCCGGATCACCAGCGTGCCAGGTGAACCCCTTCGCTCGGTGCCACAGAGCTGACTATTTCATTTCTTAGTGCTACCAACCTCATCATCCTGTTGAGAAAACACTGCATGACCTTAACCTGGTCACAGCATCTCCAGTTCACAAATATACTGATTCACATTTCCAGCTGGCATTTGCTGGCCACAAGTGGTTCATTAGGCACAATTAATCTTCCCCATTTGTACTCAAGCACATTTCCTCAATGATTTGACAGAAGTCCTACTTGACAGTTGGGAAATGAAAGTAAGGATGGTATCTGGGTTTCCACACTGCAGTACAATACACTGTCAGTCAAGCCACCAATCTTGCTTGACCTAAAATTAGAGCTGGGTGAAAGCTGCAAATTCTGCTTTAGCAAAACTTCTGTAAAATTTCACAGCTTCCGTGGAAGTTTCTGAACATTCACCTTTGGCAAAATTGAAAATCTTCTGAATGTCTAGTAGCTGTTCCACCCAAAGAAATGTTTCCCTGGTGTCTAGCAGACCCCCCTCCATATCCTGGATAGCCAGTATAGTGATAAAATCAAAGAACGTTTAGTTCCCTGATGTCTATCAGACCCTGCCCCATCCCTAAGTGCCCATATTTATATTTATTTCCCTGGTATCTAGCAGAGTATCCCATTCCCAAGCCCCCATATATTAATTTCCCTGATGTCTAGCACCCCGCCCCCCATCCCTGAGCACCAATATTTATATTTATTTCCCTGGTGTCTGGTGGGTTATCCCACCCTATCCCCAAGATCCTATATGTATATTTATTTCCCTGGTGTTGTGGGAACCCTATCTCCCTATCTTAGAGCACCAGCATATTCATATTTCCCTGGTATCTAATGGACCCCCCTCTCTATCCCTGAGAGCCGATTTAAAATTAAAATCAAATAGCTTTTCCCTGGTGTCTAGTGAACCCCCTTCCCCAGCTGATAGTGCTCCAGCACACCACTCACCCCCCATTCCTCAGCCGGTGACTGCACAGCCCTCTACTCTCCACCATGGTCAGCTGCTGACTGAGCTGTCAAAGAGTGTGTAATGTATACAGCACACACTCATTAATTGACAGCTCACTGAAAATGTACTGTATACAGTATGTGCTAATTGAAAGCTCAGTCATTGGCTGACCTTGGTGGAAAGCAGAGGGCTGGGTGTCTACTAGACACCAGGGAAAAAATTAATATATGGGTTCTCTAGGGTAGGGAGGGGGTCCACTATACTCCAGGGAAATAAATATAAATATAATTGCTCAGGGATAGGGAGGGGAGGTCTGCTAGACATCAGGGAAATATATGGGCACTTGGGATGGGGGGGTGGCTAGACACTAGGGAAATAAATATAAACATGGGACACAGGGATAGGGAGGGTGGGTCCACTAGACACTTGGGAAATAAATATATATGGGGGGTCTGCAACTCCACTAGACACCAAAAAGGGACAATGAATTTGTATGTTCATTCTGCAGTTCAGTAACTCACTGAGCAGGGGAATGAATGTATGAGTTGCCCACTGTTCTAACTTGAAATGTCCATGAACGTTTCCAAACTTTCACGGAAGCGAAAGTCTGACTTTCACACAAATTCCACTGGTGGAAGATTTTTTTTGCATAACACTAGACAAAATAGAGCCAACAGTGTCCTGTAATTAGACCGATTAATGTAACATAAACTGTAGAACTTACAAAATTAGAAACCATTTTACAGGATTTAATGAAGGAACACCTTGAAATCTATCACTGAGTTAGAAATAGCGTGGTTGCATAAAAGGAAAAATGTGCTCCAATAAACTTACTGGAGTTTTTAGATCATGTAATTGACAGGGTAGGGATGGACACATAGTATAGTAGGAATTATCTAAATTATTTGGATTTTCATAAAGCATTTTATAATGTTCCAAGCAGGGTTTTTCACTAAAGAATGGCATCACTGAATGTAGGTAATAGGATTTTGGATAGAAAGTTGACTCATAATCTAAATGGCATTCTCTCTATCTTGAAAAGGCTATAAGTTGTGGGTTGGACGTGGGATCTCTTTTGCTTGTAATATATTTATTACAGTGAACTAAATGAATGCATTGGTTAGGGTTTAAACACATAACCATCAAAAGTAAGGAAATGCAATGTGGCAAATCAGTCCCCCATAGCCTTGGTGAATCTTAGGTGTGAGGTTCATTGGTGTCTGCATGATCATGCAACATAGCATTGGAATCACTCTCATTTTGCCACTGTCTGTTCAGGAAGATGAAAATAATTAGGCAGAAAAATGTGTGGAGACAAGGTTCATTACAATTTTTTTAAAATATACTTAACAATGCATCCACACAATGTGACATTGTTAATACTCTTAAAGGCAAAGTGTCCCTGGCTTGACAATATCTGATGTCCGTTGATACCCCCACCTACCCAGCCTCATTTCAAGTATCCCTGGCATCCAGTGGAAAACTCTCCCAACCCATATCCCTATCCAAGCATCCATGTTGTCACATGCCACCAGCCTTCCACATCCTGTCCCTTTCAAGCATCCAGCAGAACTCCCTTCCCTCACCCTGTCCCATTCAAACCACCCCTGGTTTCTAATAGTAATCCCACAGTCTGTTGCATTTCACATATCCCTGGTGTTAAGAGATATTATACCACTGCATCCTGCCACATTTCAAGTATTCCAGGTAACCAATGGTTCCCAGTCCACACACACTATGTTCCATTCCATGTATCACTGAGATTCAGTAGTACCCCCTCACACACCCAGCTCAATTCAAGGTATTCCAGATACTGACTGTTAGGAATACCATGTCCCATTCAAGATATTCCTGACATTCAGTGTCAGCCCATCCCACAGCCTACCCTATTTCTAATTTCCCAGGCATCCTATATCCTGCTACATTTAAAGTTCCTCTGGTGTCCAGTGTTACCACCCATCTCTAATATTCCCCATTTCTAGTATCTCTGGCATACAGTGGTACACCCAACCCTCATCACTTCTATCGCTTCCTAGACAGCAATTAACTCAAACCCTCCACTTAATTCTTCAGCCACCATCTAAATCTATTGCAACTCCAATTTAGGAAATACTCTTGAGCAGCACTTGTTTAAAAAAATCTCAATTTAAAACAGTTGTCACAGACCCACAAATTCTGTTATTGGCTTATAAGGGAGGAAGCTGCATTGAAGTGGACACACTTTTTCGAGGTTGGATGAGTAGCACGTAACAGAGCAGTCATGCATTCTATTGTCCCATGGAAATAGTGTTGCAGATAGACAGCCGTGTGAGGTTGGGTGGAAAATAAGTGAGATGCTTTAGTGCATTCCTCTGTGCTAACATCTAGTGAGCATAACAAGGAAATACCTCAAGATGTGTTTGAAAGCTAGAGTGTCCTTGAACTTTATGTACTTGCTCTGATATGTATGCTCCGTACTAATAACAGCAGTCTGGTGAGTCCCTATCTAAAGTGGGGCATCATGGACAGCTAGTGACAGGAGGAAAGGGGGTAGCTTATAAACACAGTCAGATGGGGTAGGCAAAGAGTAATAAAAACTGAAGTAAAGAAAATATTAGCTTTAAACTGGCAAACGCAGGTCCTTGCAGATTCTGTATTATTGGGCATGGAACTGGATCCTGACAGGAGAAGAAAATGGCTACAGAGACAGAAAGCAAAACTGCTTGTGAGTGCCAGTTAAATGGGATGGGGAAAGATCTGGGACCTGCAGGCGCTGAGACATAGTGGTTGAAAGAGCTAGGACCACCAGAAGAGGATGAGCAAGAACAATGTGATCAGCATGGCACAGGGCAAACTAAAAGAAAGTGCAGAGAGATTTGGAAACAAGGGAAAAGATTTTCAGATGGCCATAGATTGATGCAAGATTCATCCAGGAGCCAGTTGTGGAAAATTCTAATGTGCTGGGGACCCTGCAAAATAGTTTGGACAACAGCAGTCCCAGCACCAAAGTCCCCACAGCTGTCAGAAGTTGTCCTCTGCACCAAACAAATGGTGCATGAGAAGGGATCAACAGTAGCAGCCATCATCCCCTAGCATGTGAAAATCTGGCCCAGAGCCTCACAAACAAGTACCACAATGCAAGTGTCAGTTGAACACAAAACAGATTTGAGAGTGAGATGTCCTTGGAAAATATGCAAGGGAAAGCTCACAGTACACATGTCATGCATGAACAGTTAGGAGTCTGAAGAGTCAGTTGCTGTCCGAGGGCTACCACCATACCTCGGACTCAGTGTGTCTACACTGCAGTCCCCAAAAGAATACTGACAAGTGGTGCCACATGTGTAAAGCAGTCTGACATTCTCCCCAACTGTGGTCAGAGCTCCAGAATCCAGCTTGAACATTGCACTACAGCTCCCGCAGCTGATAGTCATGACTGGTATGGTTTCCTGGCATATACCATAGACAGGTTTGATGGGTATTGCATGCTGTGATACACACCACAGTATCTGAGTTTGGGTCCACTGACATTGACTGCTTTGTGCAGTGCCTGTGTTGCATGACTGGGGGTGGTAAACAATCATAGGATCCCACCATTGTCCATTATCAGGGGTGCAATGCAGCGAGCCAAAGTCAAACCCTGATCTCACTCATTGGGTACTTGGAGAGTTATCTGGAGACTGGGTGACATACTACCCGATAAACTGCTGTGTCTGACATGGAGATCTGCTGCATTAGGTTAATGTGACCAGTGATACAGTACAGGTGGTGTCACAGATAATCATTTGATATGGCCATAGACCCCTCTATGGTGTTCTGGTGCATATGTATACGATGATATGTTCACTCATAAAACTTTCACACTACAGGGTGAACATGAGTCAATTGCATGTCATTATAGATGAAACTGGCACTGACATCACATGGCCCCTGATGGAGGACACCGTCACTTGTCCAAGAATCATGACAGCAGCACTACCTTCCATGGCTAGGCCACAAGCACATGCCCAGGTGCTGCTGACATTGTGTCCACTAGTGGCCAGCTGACCCACAGAGAATACATTCACCTATGAGAGCACACCTCCCACTCATCTGGCAGTGCTCCCAGATGTCCCCAACACTCCCTTTGGCTTGGAGCAGGCATCTCATGACCATGGCTCATACATGCACCCAAACACAGCTGCTCAATCCAGAATCCCACTGCCACAGCCAACTCCGCTAGCCACTGATGAAGGAACAGCTAACTGTCAGAGACTCAGTACCTTGTGCTGCAGTCCAGTGATGAGTTTCTGCTGCAGGGGCATGCTCTGCAATGATGGCAGGATACATACAATGACTGGTATCTTGTTCCAACAGCAACATCATTGTATAAATATATCTAGGTAAGTCCTGCCCCTTTGTTGTCTGCTACTGTGAACCTCATATACTGCTATCCTCATGTACATGTTATCACCATGGTCACAACACAGTGGTCATATTGCTTGCCAGTCTCTCTAGCCATTCAGCAGCTATGGACAGAGGTAGTGCATGGAGCATTAGATCAGCTCTGACTGGCCTAAGTACCAGCAAGATCCATGGCAATGGGGGTTTTAAAAATACTGCAGAAGGGGAATTTCAGGCTGTGGTGTAGCACAAGCCTTGAGTCAGCCATGGTGCAGCCTGCGGCTCGGAGTAAGCCCAGTGCAAGACAGTCTGGCACAGGTGGCTCCACTAGGGATACAGACTGCACTTGAAAATCAGGAATGGCACACAATTGGGTGTAGATTGCCCCTTGCATCATTCTTTTTGATGCAGGTTCGGTGACTAATTCCCGGGACTTTGAAAATCAAGCCCCAGGTGTTCAGGGGCTTGTTTTTCAAAAGTCTGGGAATGATGCATGGTGCTTGCATCAAAAAGGAATGACACAAGGGCACGGGGTCATAATGTCACAAGACATTATGCCGCATGCATATACTGCACTGCCAATACGGTGTGATATATTGCATGCTGCATAAGTCTTTTTTAATTTTTTTATCACAACTATATTTTCGCCTTACTGTGGCAACTACCGGTGGGGACATCTAGCCGCCGGCCCTGCCCACCAGGAGAGCACCAGGCTCACTCACATGATGGGGGATCCAGTACGGCCATTGCCAGTCCACTGGAGGGCCTCCCCATACCCTGCCCAGCAGGATCAGTCCCGGACCCCCCAGTGCGATTCCACATGAGTCCACCCGGCGAGGCAGGGTGTGGCCATCCCTAGGATCAGGACAGCAGTCTATGGACACTCAATCCTGATCCTCCCCAGCTGACCCACCGACAAACGAGTCTGTTCCTGAACCTAGGACTCCAGCGTGGCACAAGGTGTGACGTCCAGCTCCTCAATCCTCAGTGTCACCGGCCCAGCACAAGTCTTTTTTTAATAGGGGGCCCCATTCCCTGCACCCCCCATTACAGGGGGCTGCACCCCCCAAACCCCCAAATAAAATAACTAACTCAGGAGGGGAGGGGTTCAAGTAACTATCACACAATGTGAGAAAAAAATAAAATTTCAATGCGTCTGGGACCAGGAATCAAACCCAGTCCCAAACACTCTGCCTGCATCTCTTGCTGCCGTTGGCTCATCTCATAGAGCCACGGCAGCTGCTCAGGGAGAGTCTTTCCCAACAGAGGTCTTATCCTCTGCCTGGGACAGTAAGAGGGTGCAGTACCATGCACAGAACCATTCACGGTATTGCACCCTCTTGTCCATGTTGTTTATTTTCTGAGGTTTTGTTATACGCTATTAAGAGTACACCCTGCACCACACCATGCACCATTCCTGATTTGGGTACACCATTTGTAGTCAGAGTGGGTCTGCCTGTACCAGACTGACTTGCGCTGGGCTTGTGATGATGCTCCGGCTGCAACCTGGCAGACAAGAGCCATGCACCGAAGAAGGGATGCAGCATCCCCTTTCTCAGGATTACAGAGTCAGGTCCCAGCCACTCTTAGACCAGCCAGATCTGATCTAAGGCCCATAGTGCTGAAACTGTAGCCCATGGTAGGCAGGCACACTGAACCCCAGGACCTTTCACGGCCAGCCGCCGAATGTGGGCACTGTCAGAATCAGTACCACTATGCTGGAGCAGGATAGTTGGGCCATGGCACAGAGCCTGTGGTCTGGACAACACCATTGCCTGCCTGGCAGAGTGTGGTATGCACCCCCAAACAACTGGCATGTCATACTTGTGGGTCACTACAGGGGTATATGTGCTAGCAGTGCCCATCGAAGTGGACAGAGGTGCATGTGGCAGCACCACCCTAGGCTGGGTGGATGGCCTGGGATTTAAAACCTCCTATGTTGTCCCACTGTCTCCCTGACATCTGTACCAACAAACTGCATACTCTGCCCTGACATCTGTGGCAGCTCTTAGTGCACTGCTGCAGGAGGTGTTCCATCCTGAGCCTGTGTCACATTGCTGGACATGCTGGTAGTGAATGTGGAACTCTGGTAGACAGGTCTGATGGCTGGATTGTGGCTGGTAGAGATGTACAGTGTCCACACAGCACTGGATGACCAATGAATGGCAAGTGGACCTTGTCATTCCTCCCTCCATGTGGTGGTAGCTTGCATGTGCTCATCTGTATGGGTGACACAGTGCAGGATATGACCAATGTCGGAGTCAGGGGCGGTTTGCTGTCATGATGTGAGCCATCCAACTTGCAAACTGATCTGTGGCTCTTGTGCTCAGAAACTGGCATTGCTGCTTTGCTTAGGCATGGAATGGGGCACAACAGTAAGCTGGGACTGGGGTTCTGACAGCCAGCCTGGAGGTCACTACATGTGAAGCTGGGATATTGAGGGCTACTGGCAGCTGGGTGGTGTGGTAGGGTGGGTTGCTTGCAGCTGGTTGATGGGTCTGGCTACCAATGGTGTTCAAAGAAACATAGACTCTGTCAGCAGATAAGGACCATATGGCCTACCTAGTCTGTCCATTTCCCTACTCACTGCTGCAGCCCCAGATCCTATTTGATCTATGGCTCTCCTGCTCTGCACATCTCCAGGATACCCTTACAGTATGTCTATCCGAAACACTCTTGAACCCCCATATTGTTTTCATTCCCACCACTTCTGCTGGAAGGCTGTTTCATGGCTTCACCACCCTTTCAGTGAAAAAGTACTTCCTAACATTATCCCTGAGCCTTCCACCCTTCTGCCTCATATCATGCCCCCTTGTTTTGTACAGAGTTTTCTCTGAAATATGCTTTCCACCTGTTCCCTTTTTATTTCCCTAAGGTACTTGAAAGTCTCAATCATATCCCCCCCTCCCCTCTTCCTCCAGTGAATAGATATTAAGGTCCTTAAGTCTTTCCTTGTAAGGCTTCTGGTGCAGTCCATGTACCATCTTCATTGCCCTTCTCTGGACTGCCTCTATTTTGTCAAAGTCCTTCCAGAGATGTGGTCTCCAGAACTGGATACAATACTCCAGCTGACACCTCACCAGTGATCTGTACAGTGGCATCACCACCTCTTTCCTCCTGCTTGTTATGCTCCTCCCTATGCACTCCAATATTCTGTTTGCTTTCCTCACCACCTTTTCACACTGTTTGGTCACCTTCAGGTCGTCAGATGTGATAACCCCCAGATCTCTGTCCTGACTTGTGGTGGCCAGAATTCCACCATTCACCCTGTACTCCTCCATTGGATTCCTGTGACCCAAGTGCATGAATTTGCATTTTTTACCATTGAAACTCAACTGCCAAACACCCGACCACTCCTCTAATAGGGTTAGGTCCTTTTTTTATTTTTCCACCCCCTCCAGTGTGGCCACTCGGTTGCAGATATTGGTGCAATCTGCAAAGAGGCACACTTTTCCTTCCAGATGCTCTGCAATGTCGCTAATAAAGATATTGAATAGGACTGGCCCCAGCACTGACCCCTGTGGCACCCCACTGGTCACCTCCCTCTCCTCAAATGTCATGCAATTTATCACCACCCTTTGAGTCTTGTTCCTTAGCCAGGTCCCAACCCACTTTACCATCGTAGGACCCACTCCCAGATTCACCAATATATTTAGCAATCTCCTGTATGGGAAGGTGTTGAAGACCTTGCTGAAATCCAGGTAGGCCACATCCACTGCCCCTCCCTGAGCTACCACCCTGATTACCCAGTAAAAGAAAGCTATTAGACTTGCCTGACAGGGCCTTCCTGCTGAGAATACATGCTGCCTTCAATCCTGTGCCCCGCTATCCTCCCAAAACATCACAATCCCCTCCTTAAGTAAGGACCCCATTAGTTTCCCCACTACTGCTTACAGGCCTGTACTTACCTGCCTCCTTTCTGCTTCCACTCTCGTGGAGAGAGACTGCATCTGCCCTCCTCCAGTCCTCAGGTACCTTCCCGTCTCTAGTGATGGGGCTGGAGTGTTAAGGGCAAGGGTATGTCAGCAACCTCTGTCAATCCTGTCCTTTGCACCATCTGTTAGACTTATGGGAATGTTTGTGGCAGCATCAGGGACTTTGGTACTGGCACTAGTTTTTTACCAAACTCCAGCACACGGTACCTGGCACACTGGGCTTCACCACAAGCGGGTGTTTGGAACATCTTGCATCACAATAATGGGCCTTTGAGAGTCGAGCCCTAGGTCATGGCTATGAGATGAGGCTGTACCATCTGCCTTACCTCGGCTGCTCAAATTTTTAAATATGTCCTTTGGCAGAATGCTTATGTGAATCTATGTACCCTTGTTAATATCCCAGAAATGCTCCTCTTTCTTTTCCTTCCATACCCCTGGCTTCTGTCAATTCCCAAATGAAAAATGACAACAGAAATGTAAAAAACAAGATTTGTGTTCTTTATTTTCTAAGTTCTACAAGCACAAATTTTTTTAACTGTCTAAATGTTTACCAGACAGTCAATCTCATATCCTAACCTATCTGAGCCAAGCACCCAATGTAATATGATGCCATGTGTTATAATACAAAATTAAAAATGTATCCTTTAAAAGAAGTGTCTTAATGCTTCTTTTAAACTCCTTTTGAGTTTGTAAAAGAAATATTAAGAAAAGTGCTGATTCCTTTTCTCACTGGTTCCCCTTAATGTGGGAGTTCCCCAAGGATCCATCCTTGGGCCATTGCTTTTCATGCTGTTCCTGAGTTTCCTGAGTGCCCTTTCATCAGTGTGCAGCAAATTGAACATCTTGCTATACATTGATGATGCAGTTATTTTTTCCACTGGTTCTAGTATTCTTGATATAAATGAAGCACTTCATTCGGACTTTGGAAAAATTCAGAAATAGTTTACATATCACAAGTTGGTTCCATGTCATTATCTGCAATTGCAGAAAGGCGATCGCCATTAGGGGGAGTGTACATTGCCAAAAATCAAATTTGGAGATGTACACTCCCAGTGCACAGCAAAATTGCTCTGGGGACATTGGACTTTCATGTTTATGTGAGGGGCTGTGCCCCCCACACCCACCTCCATGGGGGGGCTTTGCCCCTGCACCCCACCACTAAAGGATTCTCAACTCCAGGGGGTGCATGTCAGGGGGTGTGCAAAATAGGGAATAAAAATTTTCAGGTCAGGCACAACAAAATGTACGCATGCCCAGACCTGAATCCAGCACCCTCGCCACACTAGCCTGCTACTCAGCCATCATGCCACAGGGCCATCTCAGCAGCCCACTGCCATACCACACCACACAAACCCTCCCTTCCCTTCCACCCTTCGCTTGGCAGGCTCGCTGTCCCCCCTCCCGTGTGTGTGTATATATAATGACATCCTGTCACTATATTTGGAGACCCCCCATCTGGTCACTGTCTCTCCTCGGCAGCCCTGTCAACAGGTGCCACAATTGAGTCACCCTTTTTTAAAGCACCCAATCACGGTTGCCAGTTTCATGGGATACCCACAAGTTAGTCTGAGACTCTTTCAAAGTGAAGTCAATGCTGTTCTATAATCAACAAAAGAAACATGATGTCTTCCCCCTCTTTCTTTAACCACACCAGAATGCGTTATTACTGAACACATTTAAGTACCTAAGTATTACCTTGGACAGTGCTGTCTCCTATGTGCCCCACATTGCAAACATGGTTCAAACTTTACCCATGAGACTTAGTGCGCCTTATAGGTTGAATTCTCTTTGTGTTCCAGCAACAAGAAAATTGCTGCCACAAACTTTCTTTTGCTCATTTCAGGCTATTGTCTCTTGTTCTATCACTTAGCTAGTGATGGGGCACTGTCCTGGTGATGACCCTCTACAATAAAATTGCTTGTTTCCATTCTCAGTCATCTGTCTTCAAAAATAAGAGCTGACAAACAAGGCCGATCCATTACTGGGATTAGAGGATATGTTTTGTCCTGAAGTGTGTTTGTTAGGAGATATGTCAGGTTTCTCTGTTAAAGCAAGGAAATTCCATATAACTCTGATCTCCTGCATAGTGAAAAAAATAGTGTTGAAACACTGGAAGGACTCCTGTCGAATTACCTACTCTGAATGGTTGGCGGAGTTCCTCTCGAGCCTCAGGACTGAGAGGATGATCGCTATTTTAAACAATCAGTTACCCCTTTTCGAGAAAATTTGGACCCCACTGGTAATAGCTTATACATAATATATCTATGTTGTTGAAGTTTTATCGACTGTATCTAGTAGCAGAGCCTTGTGTGGGGAGGTGGGAGGGGGATGGGAGGGGTGGGTAGGGGGAGGGGTGCATGGTGGCATTGGAGGCTGTTTGTGTTTGTATCTATTATAGCACTTTTGGACACATGTTTGATTTTATATGTACTGTATTTGTTATTTTTTATGTGTCTCCACAAGAGGATGAATATAAACGTTTAATAAAAAGTTAATAGCAAAAAAAAAAAAATAAGAGTTGACAAAGCAATGGGGACAGATGGGGTGCACCCCAGGGTCCTTAAAGAACTAAGAGAGGTGGTGGCTGAACCTCTGGCAATCCTGTTTAGCCAATCACTGGAAACAGGGGAGGTACCCAAAGACTGGAGGACAGCAGATGTAGTCCCCTTATACAAAAGTTGGAACAAAGAGGAAGCGGGGAACTAAAGACCAGTCAGCCTCACCTCGGTAGTGGGGAAGATCATGGAAGCACTACTGAAGTAGAGATTGGTGAAACATCTGGTTGTCAATGCACTACAGGACCCAAGGCAGCATAGTTTCACCAGGGGGAAGTCATGTCACACTAACCTCGTTGAATTTTTTGACTGGGTGACTAGGTAGGTGGATCAGGGGAGGGCAGTGGACATTGTCTATCTGTACTTCAGCAAGGCCTTTGACACTGTGCACATAGAAGACTATTATACAAACTGAGGAATATGGGTGTGGGCAGGACAGTAGTGCTGTAGGTAGGTAACAGGCTGGGTGGCAGGACACAGAAGGTAGTGGTAAATGGCTGCCACTCCACAGAGGGAAGAGTGACCAGTGGGGTACCACAGGATCAGTGCTGGGACTGGTCCTATTCAACATCTTCATCAGTGACATTTCACAGGACCTAGAAGGCAGAATGTCCCTGTTTGCTGATGAGACAAAGCTCTGTGACAGAGTAGACACACCAGACAGTGTAGACAGAATGAGAAGGGACCTGCAGAAACTTGAAGAATGGTCAGGGGTTTGGCAGTTGAAATTCAATGCAAAGGAGTGCAAGATAATGCATATGGGGCACAAAAACTCTGGCACAATATATCAGTTGTAGGGTGAGAATATAGCATGCACAAGCAGGAAAGGGATCTTGGGGTTATCATCTCTGATTACATCAAGGTAGGGAAACAGTGTGACAAGGCAGCAGATAAAGCAAATAGGATGCTGGGATGCATAGGTAGGGGCATCACCAGCAAGAAAAGGGAGGTCATACTTCCACTATACAAGACACTAGTGGGGCCCCACCTGGAGTACAGTGTGCAGTTCTGGAGACCTTACTTACGTAAGTACATAGACAGGGTAGAGAAGGTTCAGAGGAGGGTAACAAAGATGGTACATGGATTGCATCACAAGTCCTATGAGGACAGGTTGAAGGAACTGAACATGCACTCTCTGGAGGAGAGGAGGGAGAGAGGGGATATGATAGAGACATACACGTATCTTACAGGGAGGAACAGGGTGCAGAAAGACATTATTTTTAAGCAAAAAAGATGTTCCAGGACTAGAGGGCATGGGATGAAGCTGGAGGGAGGATGATTCAGAGGAAACGTGAGGAAGAATTTCTTTACAGAATGGGTGGTGGACAAGTGGAACACCCTGCCAGAGGAAATGGTGGGGGCTGAAACAATCACGGGATTTAAGAATACATTGGATAGACATAAAGGAATTCTGGAGGTCAGGGTTAAGGGGCAAAAGACTTCTAGGAAAACGTAAAGTAAACTTGCAAGCTCAAATGGGCAGAATGGGTGGGCTATAGGCCCTTATCTGCCGACATGGTCTATGTATCTATGTATCACTATAAACTTTGTAATTATTTCTCTCAATTGTTTTTGTTGGATCAAAGGTTTTATTTTCTTGAAATTTTGGCAAAGTTGTGATGTTGGATATGGTGCCAATTTATATCAGTAAATTTGCTTCAATTCAGGAACAGACAGCTAATTCAAGATCTGGCAAACATAATCAATTGACAATTCCCTTCATGCAAACAAATAAAGGGCAGTGTTCCTTGGCCCATGAGTTACCTAAACATTTCAGATCTCTAGCATATTCAGTAACTGGCACTGTATAAGGTCTTGGCATTTTTTTAAAATGTTCTTGAATTACATTTCTTAAATTGCACTAACTAGGTAAATGACATGTTTGAGAATTTGTATTTGTAACATTTTATATAATGTAATTATTTATTATTCTTCTTGCCACTTTCTGTTCTGTTTGACCATGTAAACATGATTGTTAGCCCATGGAGTAACCAGAGATAAAATAAGTAAATAAAAAAAAAATTCTGTTCTCCAGATAGTCATCTAAATTGTTACCCTTTACTATATCAGTGAAGAAACAGATATGCCTTTAACAAACAGCAAATTGTCCTGATGATGTTGTTTAGTCCTGTGGTAAAAACAGACTAAACGGTCATATCTGATGAAAGGTTGATGGCATCCATCATATACCTGTAACTGAATTGCTCCCATGTGGGTCTCATTTTTATTTACAACAGCTCTAGGCTATTAATCATAAAAATATTATTGTTTATGTGTTAATGTACCTGTAGACTGCTTTGTAATAGCAGTGTAACAGAGAGTCAAGATTGATCTTTTACTGAAATAGCCTTTTGATTCATGAAATACACCTATTGCTGAGCATATAGATATTACAAAATCATGTTACTGTGGTTGGTTACTTACATGATTGCCTTCCAAGAATTAACATATCATTCACATGCTGAATGCTCTCCTTAAACTCATAATGTTTTCAGTGTAGCAGAAAGGTCAACATGCTATTCTTTACCTACACAAGTACCAAGGCCAAATAAACAGTGACAGTGGGTAATGAGGTTTTGACCGAGTGCCCAGCAGAACACTGTATTGATTAGTAAGACATGAAAGTTAATGCAAAAGGACATTTGGATACCTCATGAGTTGTTACACGAAATACCTAGGACTTAGCAAAATTGAAAATTCCTTACCCACTGCAAACTAACATTACTGTTTTTTTCTTATGTGTTCATCAGTGACAATATACAGCAGGTACATTTATTTTTACAATAAATCAAGCATGATTTTCATTTTCCAGATTTTTACCCCAATACACATTTAATGGGAAGTAACTATAACATTAATTCAAGAATAAATTTTATTTTAATGTTGCACTGTAATAGTCCTACTATTTTCTTGTGTGTAGCCTATAAGGGATTAACTGTGGTATCCTGCCAAAATGAATTTATAGTCTACTTTTAATTCTGTGGGGAAGCATGTACAAGTATAAGATCATTAAATTCCAACATATTACACATTTACTCAGTATGAAACATAATGAAAAAATAACTTGTTACAGTATGGAACACAAGGTACAGGTTCAGAATAAAAGACAACCATCAGGCTTATCTTTTAGTTTTAGTTCTCTTGTGCACAATTAGGAAGTTAATTTCAAACATGAAATTTAGCATATAGTTGGCTTGCTAAGTTTTCAATGGGCAAATATCTTTTTCGCATGCATAGCAGATGTATTTGATTATGTTTGTGGATGTTTCCTGTGGTACAGTATAGTACATAAAATGTCTTTTCTTTTACAGTGGGAGCCTGTGAATTGTGCTGAAGGAATAGCCTCTGCCTCCATCAGATAACTGGAAATAGAAAGAAAACAGAACATAAGTTAACGGCATCTATCCAGGACTGGTACTTGGGCCAAAAAAAAATAGTTTGCCTAGCTGAGAAAAACAAAATCCTTTTTTGACATTAGCTGAGGTGGGGTGGAACTCCTATTCTATCAAGATACTGATTTTACCAGTTTTTGAAGTGCAAGAGCTCAGACCCCTGTCAACATTAATTTGGGATGGTCTTAGGTCCTGTTTTAGCACTATGATCTGGAAAAATATAACAATAAATTCAAAAGCAAGCAGAATAACCACTCAGGAGACAGTGGTGGTGCAATGGTAAACCATGCAAACTGTACTAAGTATCAAGCACTCTCCCGTTGGAAGGAAAAGGGAAGCTGTATCTCTAAAAAGATAAGAACAAAATGTGACTAACTTTAGTACAGCTGTGCATAAGTCAAGCAGGGATTTAAAAGTAGAGGCATTACAGGGACAGATTGCTCAAAATGTTATTGTTTACTTTTGCTTTGTTAACATTTTGGTAAAAGACGGCATGCAGTGTGTTCATCTCTCTGATTGCATCTCCTGCTGCACTACCCTGTCTCTCCTGAGCATCTGTTAACTCTTCATCAGAATGAGTAGTAATGTTTCAGGTTGGAAGTTTTAGTTGCTTACAAGATGAGGTTATCTGTATAAAAAGTGCTCCACTGACTGATCAAGAACGGGTATGCCTGCCTCTATTGCAGTTGTTTATTAATGAATCATGCCCTGAAAGTATGTCATGAGCTTTTACTTCTGGTCTAAAATGTAGAAAAACTGCTTTTCTGTTAAGTTTGCCAACCTGAAATGTCACAACCTGTAATGATGGGAAGTTTGCTGACACTTAGGTAAGATCAAATAGAGTGCTGCTGGAGATACAGGGAATGCAGCCCCAGAAGAAATCTACAACCAGAATCTACAGAAGCAATGGACAGCTGAGAATCTCCAGGCAGCTGTGGGCTGGTGAACTATGCTGCAGTGTTCAATATGGTGGTGCGGAGTTTTCTGCACATGTTTAGTGACTTGTATATATGCAATGAACTCTGTGGCACAGCGGCACACTGCGCATGTTTGGAAAACTCTGTGACATCATATTGAACACAGCAGACAGTGGCGATACAGATGGACAAAATAGTGCAGTGAACGTGCAGTGATTGCCATTCACCTCCACTATTTAAAAATGTCTGTTCGCTATCTGGTGAGCTCCTTTTTTATCTACAGTCCATGCAAAGATGACTGTAGGGCTATACCCACTGCAGCCGTAAAAACCAACAAAAGTAGACTATTCATACTCTCCTGTGATTGGCACCATCACCTGAGGTGCATGCTCGCCCCTCTCTTCTCCACTGCTGTGTCCAGCAACATACCCACAGCACTACAACTGTCTCCCAAACCTGACTGTGCCAGCAGTTACAAAAAAAAAAAAGATTACTATCCTTGCCTCTTGGACTGGAAGTACAGGCTACAGGTTAGAGTAATGAGCTATAAATGACTTTAGGTGCATTCAGTATACCTGTATTTGAGTCCCACAACCTTCACTTTTGTGTAACTCCAAGAGGTCACCTAACTACCCTGTGCTCCCATGACACACTGGAAAATGATCCATTGGAAACCACTGTAAATGAGTCCCTGACTCAATACTGTATCCATTTCTCATGAATGAAAACAAATTATTATTATTCTTTCTCACTCATCATGCTACTCCTCAGCTGCAGAGTCATTCATCTCAATTACACTCACTCTACAATGACCGCCACTTTAAAAAAATATAAATCTTCCACAATGCATTGCTTCTCTTGGATGGAGGAAGTGGCCATCACTGTATAAAAAAAAGTCTGCCATAAGCACCGCTACTCTGGGAGGGGGGAGGGACAACAAACATAAAGATGCCTTCAAAAACAGCAACACCCTCTGTTGGTAATTATTCAACAAGAGGGACTTTTTACAAGAAAATCTGTGTACTGAAATGATTTTCAATGTTTTTTGCCTCTAAAGCATTTTTAACTAAATTTAATTAATTTTTGACTAAAAATACTCAACAGATACCTATTTTCTAAGTGCAATAATTCTTTTTTGAATCTTTTTTTTTGTTGGTAACTGGTAAGGCCCACTGAGCACAGTGGCCATTTACATGGGCAACCTCAAAGGTCAAATTACATGCTGAAAGTCACATATTATGCAAATGGAGGTTGTGGGATTCATACTCAAGTTTGCAGGATGTACCAAACTCATTTACAGCTCATTACTCTAATCTTTAGGTTATACTGACAGTGGTATAGGCTGTACTCACACTTCCATGAGCTATAAGGTCCTCTGTCTGTGGCACCGGCTTCATTACACCATTGTTGGGCAGGTATAGCCCAATACCTCCCACCCTGTTGTGTATTATTGCTTACATGAGCAGTACATGACTACTGTCAAGCATGCCAGCAGAATGCTGGGATGCATCAAAAGGGGTGAGCAGCAGAGCAAGTGAAGTTAATTCTGCCAGTTTACAAGACCCTGGTTAGGCCCCACCTGAAGTACTTTACGTAATTCTTGTCTCCTTAATACAAAAGGGACACTGAGTCAGTTATTTATTTTATTTATTTTTATTTATTTAAAATTTGATGACTGGTTGGGCCCAACTGAGACACACAAGTCTCTTTTTCAGGGGTGACCCATGGAAGAAATACATTCCATGCATTCCATACATAGGAAAATAATGATAGTATTATACAGAGGTAAAAATGTCAGGTGCAGTCATATGATACAAATACATGATGTTCACGAACAGGCAGTCAGTACAATAATTAGTCCTGAATCCATGTCGATTCTATCCATAGTACAATACAGACAGACTAAACAACAATGTTTATTTACAAGGCTTATTTGCAAGGCAAAACAACAGAAAATATATATAATATAATGGAAAGAACAGGGATGGGTGCAGTGCAGAGCCGCCAAAATGATCTGCAGTATGGGGGACAAAAGATATGAAGAGAGGTTAGTGGGCCCTTAACATATTCACCCATGAAAAAAAGGAGGCTGAGAGAGGACATGATCATTGTCTTTTGCATACTCAACAGCATTGACCAGATTGAACAGTTGATGATGTTTGATTTGGTTTCCTGCAGCAGGCTGTAGGAACACACTCTAAAGTTCAAGGCTGGTAAAATCAGGGGTCATTTTAAGAGGCACTGTTCTCCCAGAGGATAGTGAAACTATTGAACAGCCCACCAACAGAAACAGTGGACATAAAGACAGTACAACCTGGACACATTTCTGCTTACATAAGGAATCACAAGATACACTGCTAGAGTAACTGATATGGAATCTCTAAAAAATTGGTACAGTATGTATTTGAACAGCATTCTTATTTCAATTTCAATTTTCAGTTTTTATTTTTAGGAAAGCCCTTTAGGAACAGCAGCTTATTTTCAAGGCATAGGTGCTTATTTTCAAAGGTGACCCTACCAGTGTCATCCCTGCTTATGAAGTGAGGGGGCACATGATGGACCTAGGGTTCTTTCTGTCTTTAAATTCCTACTGTATATTACATGAGTCAGCACCATAGGTGTTTTTCATTGAAAGACAACACATAATAGCTTAGATTATAGCAAAAACTTATCAGGTCCTGTAGTTGACAATAGCAGATTTATCTTCCTCTTTACACCCACCACATGTTTACATCTTGGATCAAACTCAGATAAAATATGTTGACAACATTTGTCAGCTTGATTCTTTTTAAGAAGGCCTTGAGATGCTTGTTGTCTTTAATGTAGTTCATTGCTAACCTCTGGAGTTGCTGAACTTTTACAAAGTGTACTTAATATTATACAATGGAAAGAAAATGTCTTGTGCTCTGATTGGTCAGTGTCCACCTTCATAAGTGATGTTATCTGAGCATAACATCACTGTACAAAGGTCCAGCACACTTGACAACCTTCTTACATTTCAGACATGCCTGATATTAATATGCCCCGCACTTGTAAAATAGAACTGGTTTCTGACTGCAATCTCTTTTCGGGGGAGTGGGCGGCTCTTGCCCCCTGCACCACAGAATCCATACACTGTGGGTTCGAGGTGCTGGGAAACTGGGTGGACCTCCCCCGCTGAAAAACTCTGAAAAATCATCGGGCCAGTTGCTGGAGAGTTTCAGGGAGCTGAGGGGTTTGTTGGAGGGGCTAGGAGCTGCACTGGAGAAGCAGCTCATTCTGGACCGATTTTTTGAACTGTTGCCTACCTGTATTCAATCCCCCTGCCTGCCATTGTTCCTCCAGCTGAATCTAAGTGCAATTGAATTTGGCACCAATTCTGCCATTTAAAAAAGGCAGAAACACCGATTGGACCCTGAATATTCATGACGCTTGGGCAGACAAGGGTAAAAGGCATCACAGACTGCTGCAAATTTTAAACTGACTGCAATCTCTTTTCGCGGGAGTGGACGGCTCTTGCCCCCTGCACTGTAGAAGCCACACACCATGGGGTCGAGGCGCCGGGAAACCGGGCGGACCTCCCCCACTGAAAAACTCTGACAAATCGTTGGGCCAGTTGCTGGAGAGTTTCGGGGAGCTGAGGGGTTTGTTGGAGGGGCTGGGAGCTGCACTGGAGAAGCAGCTCATTCTGGACTGATTTTCAGCCCACCCGCCCACCCGTTCCCTCCTCCCATTAAATGCTAGGTAATCACGCCCTCAGATTAACAATGGCCAATTGGAACTGAGTTAGGGCGGGACCGGAGCAGCTGCCCAATGACCGCCCTATAGCCTCTCGGGTTTCTACCTCTGGCTACAGCACAATGCCTATTTACCCACACTGTAAACTGTCTGACTGTCTGAACATTGTGATAAAATCTCTGTGGTGATGTCCTTTGCCAGTATAATCAACATATAGCCTGTCTGATTCTCTTCTGTAACAGAAAAATTTAATCCAGTCTGCTTGTTGTTTACCAGCATAACTACATCCTGTTAAGCCTATCTCATACCTGCATAATTAATTCCTTTGCCAGCATAACTAAATCCTGTCAGCCTATCTCCTGAATGCATAATAAATCTGGTTGCCTTTAGACCTGCATAATTAATACCTGTGCCAACATAACTTAATCCTGTCAGCCTATCTCTGCCTGCATAAAAAATCAGGCTGCCTTTAGACTGTCAACCTGCCTGGTATTCTCTAGTCTCTCGGTGGTAAACTAGACACCTGCCAGAAAGGTTGCACTGTACCTATTGATCTGTTTACTAGTCTGCTCAAACCTTTGTCTGACGTCTGCCTTATGATTAATACTCACTCTATGGCCTTAACTTGCCAGCTAACTGATTTTGTCAAACAATAATATATTAGCTTGATTTTTAGAAAATAGTAACAGGACATTCAGACGTACCCAGCTCTAGCATGGTGGGGTGCTCAGACTAAGTGTCTAGTAAGGTACCAAATTAACTTATTGCTCTCTACCCTATTTGCCAGCCTACTAAACACCCGCATGGCACTGTCCTGTATCCCACCCCCCTGTGCTGAGTTGTGTGGTGTCTCAACTTAAAAATTGACCTGACATCGGTCCTGGTGCTGACATGGGATTCTCTGAGCTCCTACCAAAGCTAGTCCTGCTCCAGTTACTCCTGGGTGCCATCACCTTTGTGATCCTTACTGCTCCTTGGATCCCCTGACTCACAAGTGCGGGTGACCCCTTGAAGGGAGACCCCTGGTGTACGTGTACCCTACTGGTGGAGTCTGACTTCACCTTCTCCAACCTTCTAGCAGAGGGCTCACCCCTGCCCTGGGTCCTCGGTAGTCTTGACCTGAGGAGCTTTCTGAGACCTGCCCAAAAGGTCAGGCACTATGACCGTAAGTCACAGTCCAAGGATAGATCTCCTCCCTTAAGGCTTCTATTCTGGCTCCTGCTGGTGACCCTTGTGCTAGCAGAGGACATAGAGCTTAACCCAGGACCTCCACTCCAGTCATCCTCTACACTGGCGGGCTGGTTGGTGGTAAAAGGGCTGAAAGCAGCCCATCTTAATATCAGAAGTCTCCTGCCCAATCTGATGGAACTTCATGTCTGGGTAACTCAACATAGTCCAGACATCCTTGGCATTACAGAAACCTGGCTGAAACCTGCTACACCAAATTCTGTGTGTGCCCTCCCTGGTTATGACCTCATCCGACGTGATCATCTGGGGAAAAAGAGGGGTGGTGGTATCCTGGTCTATTACAGGAGCTATCTTAACCTATCTGCCCTACCCAGTCAACAGACAGTGCAGTCCCCCTGTGAGACACTGCACACAGTGCTGTTACTAGGGATGTCAAAAAAGATACATATTGTATACACCTACAATCCTCCAAAGGGATGCATAGAGGGACTGACTGGCCTCCTTGACACACAGTTGGTGCTGTAACATGGCAGAATGAGCTAATCATCCTGGGTGACCTCAACCTTAATTGACTGGGTGGTAACACCAAAGCCTTTGAGCCATCACTTGCCGGTCTTTCTCTGACACAGCTTGTCAAGGATCCTACCAGGTGCTCTACAAATGGTGGTAAGAGCTCCCTCCTTGACTGGATCTTGACTAACAGACCTGATAGGATCAGCTCATCTGGTATCCTGCCTGATTCTATCTCTGATCACTCCCCGGTGTACTGTGTTTGGAGGATCCCACTCCTGAAAGTACCACATAAAATTATCCAGATCAGAGACTACTCTGGGTTCGATCTGTCCTCCTTTCAAAATGATATGAAGTACACTGACTGGTCAGCAGTATGGAATGCTCAGGACTCCACATCTGCTGTCAGTCACTTTCTCATCTCTCTAAGGGTCCTGCAGGAGAAACATGCCCCCCTCATCAGATGGAGGGTCAGGGGAACAGCTACAAAATGGCTTCATGGCAGCCTCCTAGCCCTCCTCAAAACTAGAGATAGGTGCTGGGCCAAGTTTAAGGCCACGGCTGACCAGACTATCCTTCAGAAATACAGGAAACTCAGAAATGAGTGCAAAAAGAACATAAGGGTAGCCAAAAGTGAGTTTGGCAAATCTGCATTACTGGACTCGGCTAGGGACTCAAGGAGGTTCTAGAGGAATATTAAACACATAGTGAGCGGTACACAGAGTGCGGAGACCACTGACATCACAATTGATGGTTCCAGCTGCAACAACTCAGAAACCATTGCCAACTCCTTCAATCATTATTTCTCTGATCTGTCTGATTACACCTCAACATTCCCCAATGGTGGTGGTGTCAGCGGCGACCAGCCCATAGCACCATCACCACCCCGTCCGCCCTTTATTTTCAGGGCAGTGGTGGTTCAAGAGGTGTGGAGACTGCTCACTGGACTCTCCCCCTTCTCAAGTGCTGGCCAAGATGGCTTGGAACCAAAGCTCCTCAGCTTCGGTGCCCTCTGGCTTGCCCCTCTGGTGGCACACATCTTCAATTTGTCCCTGTCAACTGGTGTTATCCCAGACATATGGAAGGTCGCCAGGGTGGTCCCAATCCTTAACAGGGGAATCCTAAACTGACAGAGAACTATTGCCCCATATCCATCCTATCTACGGTTAGCAAAGTCCTGGAGAAAGTTGTGGCAGGGCAACTCTCAGAGTACTTACATCCACGTGATATTCTGTCTCCTGTACAGCATGGATTCAGGAAGGGGCATGGTACTTCCTCAGCCCTCGTTACTGCTTCATCTTGGATTAGGGAGGCCATGGACCAAGGCAAACTCTCAGGGGCTATCTTTATAGAACTCTCGAAGGCCTTCGACCTGGTTGATCATGCCATGCTATCAACTCAGCTAAGATCAATTGGACTATCCACTGCTGCTCTCAGTTGGCTCTCCAACTATCTACATGGTAGAATGCAGCAGGTTAAATATGGCAAAGAGCTCTCGGGACCCATCCCAGTAACAATGGGGGTTCCCCAAGGCTCCTTCCTTGGACCCCTGCTCTTCTCCATTTTCGTTAATAATCTCCTCGCAGCCGCTGCTCATTGTAAACCAATCCTCTATGCAGATGATCTGGTTGAGAACCCAAGGAGAAACAGGGTAGATAGTGAATTAAATATATAACAAATAACAAAAGAACAACAACAACCCCACCCTAAGTAAAAAGGAGGGATGCAAGGTACACCCCTGATGAACAACACTGTACCTGCCACCCACATCTCAAAAACTAGGTTCTGAGAGGGGAGGCAGGGAGATCAGAATACAGCAAGACACCATTAGAAGAAACAATATTACTATGGTGAGTAATTTTTTCTTCAAACAACATGAAGTCCTGCTGTATTCTGACTATATGCAGACTACCGAGCAGTTTCCCCCAGGAGGAGGGGACACAGAACATTACTTTGGGAATAGGCTGTGCAACACTGCTGTACCAAACTGAGCATCACTCCTAGTCTGGATGTCCAGAGAGTAATGCTTGGTGAAAGTATGAACTGTTTTCCTGGTGGCTGCTTTACATATTTCTACAAAGGGGATATCCCTAGCAGTTGCAAGGGAGGCAGCCGTACCTCTAGTCGAGTGGGCCCTCAGGCCGAAGGAGCTTCTATGCCCAATTTGGAATAGCAGAATTGGATACAAGAGACAAGCCACCTGTCAATAGTCCTTTTAGTGACAGGTCTACCTTTTCCCACTTCTCCATAAGTGAGAAATAGCTGAAGACAATCCTTCCTATGTGCCTTAATATGCTCTATGTAATAGCTAAGTGCCCTTTTCACATCCAGACTGTGCAATCTTCTCTCCCCTGAGGAAGAATGGGCAGTGAAAAACACAGGTAGAGACATAGATTGGTTCATATGAAAATCTGATACCACTTTAGGTAGAAACTTTGTATTTGTCCTGAGGACCACCTTGTCCCTATGAAAGGAAATGAAATCAGTTTCTACTGGCAAGGCCTACAATTCACTGATCCTCCTGGCAGAAGTAATAGCTACCAGGAACACAGTCTTCCAAGTCAAGTACTTAAGATCGACAGAAGCTAAGGGCTCAAATAGTGGCTGCATAAGCTGTGCAATGCAGACATTCAGATCCCAAGCTGGAGTAGGCTCTCTAAAAGGAGGGTTAATGTGGACCAAGCCTTTGAAGAACTTACTGAAAACAGGATGGAATGCCAGGGAAGATCCCTTCCCTGCAGAAAGAAAAGCAGACACAGCTGCTAAATGAACTTCAAGGGTCGCAGGCCGGAGGCCAGAGGCCTAGGCTATTAAGAGGAACCAAATAATCCAAGGCTGTGGCAATACCAGCAGCCTCTGGCTGTATACCTCTCTGAGAACACCAAATGGTGAACCTTTTCCATTTGGAATTATAAGTTTTCCTCATAGTATGTTTCCTAGAGACCTTCACAGTATCCATGACCCCCTGAGAAAGATGCAGGTCTGCATATTCTAACTCTTCAAGAACCAAGCTTTGAGACTGAGAGACTGGAGATTGGGATACCAAATCCTCCCTTGAGAGGAGGATAACAAATTGTGTGCCCTGGGTAGAGACAGGGGGAGTGACGCTGCTAGAGACAACAAGAGAGGATACCAGGGCTGTCTGGCCCAGTCTGGGCCCACTAGAATCACTGTGCAGGGTTGAGACCTGATCTTGGTCAGGACTCTGAACAGTATAGAAAGGAGGAAAGGCATACAGAAACCTACCTGTCCAATCTAATAGGAGAGCATCCAGAGGAACAGTCCCTAAGACTGGAGGTCTGCAGCAAAACAGAGGAAGCTGATAATGTCTGGGGCTGCAAACAGATCTATCTCTGGAGTGTCCCATCTAGTGAAGATAAGCTTCAGGATGTGAGGATTCAGGGTCCATTCATGATGGCACTGGGATATTCTGCTCAAAGCATCTGCCAGCACATTGTCCTTCCGTGGAAGATGAACTGCTGTCAGGGAAGCTTGGAGAGAGTAAGCTAGAGACCACAGTACCATGGCTTCTGTGCACAAGGCCATAGACTGAGTGCCTCCCTGCTTATTTATGTATCACATTGTGGTGGTGTTGTCTGTCCTGACTTGCACACTTTGCCTTTGACTGACTCTGAGAAAGCTTTGAGGGCTAGGAACATAGCTCTGAGTTCCAGGAAATGGATGTGAAGGAGAGACTCTTGCTGTGACCAAATTCCCTGTGCAGTGAGAGTCTGCAGATGGGCTCCCCAAGCCAGGAGAGAGGCATCTGTGGTTAAAACCACTGAGGGTGCTTGACTGAGAAATGGGACACCCTGTCTGAGACTGTCCTGATCCAGCCACCCTTGGAGAGCCTGGATCAGAGTCTGGGTCACTAGAATCTGTTTGGTGAGAGAATCTTTCTTCTGAGACCAAAATAACCTTAAGTTGAACTGAATGTCCCTAATTTGAAACCTGGCTACTTGTACCACAGCAGTTGAAGCTGACATGTGGCCTAGGAGTTGGAGAAAGTGCCTGGCTGGTTGAGAGACAAGAGGCTGAAAAAAGGAGGGCAGATTTGTAAGGGCAGTTACCCTTGTCTGTGGGAGGAAGGTCCTTGTCTGGACTGTATCTAACTCTACTCCTATAAATGTGAGGAGTTGTACAGGTTTGAAAACTGACTTGGAAAAATTGAGAATGAATCCTAGGGAACTGGGCAGATTCTGAGAAACTTCCAGAGCTGAATTGACTTGGTCTGAGGACTGGCCTACAATGAGCCAGTCATTCAGATAAGGGAAGAATTACATACCCTGCCTTCTGAGGAAGGCCACTACTACAAGGCACTTTGTAAATACCCTTGGAGCTGAAGTGAGGCCAAAGGGAATGGCTGTGAACTGGTAATTGCCTGAGGGCAACTTGAGGCTGAGGAACTTTCTGTGGGAACACCTGGCACGAATGTGGAAATAGGCATCCTTTAGGTCCAGGGATGTTAGCCAATCTCCTGGCCTCAGAGAGGGGAGGATTACTCCCAGAGTCACCATTTTTTGTGATATGTTTGTTCAAATATCTTAAGTCTAGGATGGGTCACCACTCCCCTGTCTTTTTGGAGTAAGCAAATACCTGGAGTACAGCCCTTTGCCCCTGTGTTGTGAAGGAACTTTTTACACAGCTCTGAGAGCTAGCAGGGAAGAAACCTCTGCCTCTAAGCAATGGTCTCTGATGATGATGCATGAGGAAAAGACCTGACTCTCATTTTTGAAAATCTTTTGAAACTGAGAACCAGGCCCTGGCTCACTACCTACAGGACCCACTTGTCTGCAGTAACAGACTTCCAGGCCTGGAAATAATAAGCCAGCCTGCCCCATACTGGTATAGGGGAGGCGACCTGAACTGACGCATCAGGGTGTCTGTTTGGCAGAAGCCATGGACTGGAAAGAGGATGCAGCCCTGCTCATCCCCCTCCTACCTCTCCCTCTTAAGAACCTCCTCTATGGGAAGGAAGAGAATGCCTGGGGTTGGTCAAAAGGCATGTGAAAAGGCCTGCCCCTGCCCCTAGACTGCTGCCTCTGAGGAGTGGCTTCCCTCTCTTTGGCCTGTGCACTCCTGTAGGTGGTCTTGTATTCATCCATTTTCTTCATGTAAGCATCTATCTGCTCTCCAAACAGAGAATTACCGACCACAGGGAAATCCTTGGCCTTATCCTGGGTATCCTGAAACAGGTTAGTACATCTAAGCCAAGCAAATCTCTTGAGAGACAAAGATGTAGCCATGACTCTAGATGCCACATCATGAGAGTTGACAGCAGCATGAAATTTCACTTTTGATGCCTCTATTCCAGCTGCAGCCACCTCCTCCAGCTCTTTGGCTAGCTGGGGGGACGTCTTCGTTCCTAGTTCCATTACTGTGTCCCATCTGGACTTCTGGTACCTAGCTGTATAGGCCACATACAGTGCTTGCTACAGATAAGTTGCTCGGTAACACAGTATTCCTAGGCAGGTGCGGTACACTTAAGCGGTATTCTGACAGGTACCTAATGGTATGAAGGAATACCTTGCTAAGGCCTCGTTAAGGCTCAGTAGTGTGGTACATTGTTAATTAATTGAATCCATGCATTATCGGCTTAAATGTGCCAGGTGGCCCTGTTTGCAGTTAGATTTATCTCAGCAATTTGTAGTTCTCCGGCTGGTGTCCCCACAGTCCAGCTGACGCAATTCTACTTAATTGAAAATCCAGCCACACTAATTTAGTGCATTAGCTGCCACAACTATTTGTATCCAATAGGTGCAACTGTAAAGGTGCCTGGCATGAGAAGGCATGCTTGCCATTGCAGTCTCTGCTTTTGAATAGGAACCACCATATCATTTTTACGTTCACTTGCGCACATGCAAGGAACGTCTTGGGAGAATGGGACACTTTGGAGGTGTGCCCCTCCTCTGCAATCCCCTGCTCCATTGAGCAGGCGTGGCAGTCCTGCACCAATCGGACGCGGTGCTGTGTATGACAGCGGTGGTCTTCTCTTCAAAGAAAACCACCGCTGTGTGCTACCACGTCACGCCACCCCAAATCTTTGCTGCGCTGGGCCCACCCCAACAGCAAGCGTCCGTGTCGTCTGTCGGCAGGGGTGCCCAATCCCCGTTGGCTCCAGCCCTCCCAGCCATCCTTCTGCCACGCTGGGAGCCCACCCCAGCGTGGCAAACGTCCCACATCGTCTTTTTGTTTTAAAAAACTGTAAATTAAAAACGGTCCCACGGCGCTTCTCCCAGCCCCCCTCCCACAACCCGCACCCACCCACTGCACACCCTGCCTCCCCTCACCCCCCTCACCCCATACTTACCTCCGGAGCTTGGCATGACGATCTTCGGTGGACCGGAAACACGTCTGCACTCTTCAAAGCCGACCGCGAACTGAGGAAAAAGCCGGTAAGCTGTATAATGGACTAGATAGGGGTTTTCAACTTTCTTGCATATCTCAGGCATTTTGGAATTTTTGCACCAAATTTTCAACATGGAGTTTTGGGACCCTTCTCATGAATTATGTCACTGCCATGGCGTTATTCAGGCCCAAAGGGTGATTTCACAGTCACTGCCAATCACTGCACAAAATCACCCTTTAGGCCAGAATAATGCCATGACAGTGACATCATTCATGAGGAGGAGTCAAAAAAGCTCAATGTTGAAATTGGTGCAAAATTCAAAAATGACTGTTTTGAGCGTGCATTACGCGAGTTCCTCATGAGCTCTTAAGTTCGCAAATTTTCAATATTTTCACTCCAGATTTTCAACATTGCCATTTTACCACACCTCCTTATGAGCAGTATAGCTGTCATTTTTCACATCCTGCCCAAAATGTGTTTCCGCCCATGTAGCGCACACAATGCGCAGTCAGTGTGCGAAATCAATGTATGGGACACATTAAGAAAATCACCATGACACTGTTCATTAGCAGAGGTCTTAAAATGGCTATGTTGAAAATTTGGTGAAAAAATTCTTAAAAATGACTGTTTTATGAGCGTGTGTTGTGCAGTTCCTACGCACGCGTAGGTTTGCGAATTTTCAATATTTCCACTCCAGATTTTCAACATTGCCATTTTACCACACCTCCTCATGAGCAGTACAGCTGTCATTTTTCACACCCTGCCCAAAATGTGTTTCCGCCCATGTAGCGCACAATGGCGCAGTCGGTGAGTGAAATCAATGTATGGGACACATTAAGAAAATCACAGTGACACTGTTCATGAGCAGAGGTCTTAAAATGGCTATGTTGAAAATTTGGTGAAAAATTACTGTTTTACAACATGCATTACGCAGTTCCTCACGCACCTCATAAGTTCGCGAATTTTCAATATTTGCACTCCAATGACTTCCAAATACCTAAACAGCACATAGAAGCAAGCAACATTCGGCATTGACAAATGCTTGTACTTCTTGTCACTGATTTTTTTAAGCCATGTCCAAGTGCCAAATACCACTGCAAATACCTGCAAGCGAACGTTCGGCATTGACAAATGCTTGTTAAACAGGGTATTACTGTCTGACGCTGACGCTCCTTAAGTACACAAGTTTTTTTTCAAAACTTTTTTTTGCCTGCTCTCAGAAGCACAAGCCTGATACCAGTGATTTACTGCACATGCATAATGCTATGTATTTGTAGCACTGTTAGTGCATTCTTTGAACATCTACAGTATGAGCAATTACCAATTGTATTCCTGGCTTTGCTGTGCCCTGGTTTCCCTATCACTGAAGTGGAGTTGTATGAGGTAATAGTTAGGCTCTTTTTCCCCAACTTGTATTTCCAGTGCTGTGAAGCCTGACTCACAAAGACAGACTTATTTATTTAGCTTTTGTTAACCGGGTAGGTACACTAGACAAGTTATATGCCTATTTTCAGGAACGACCCTGGAGAGTACAACAGGTATAACAGGGTACCTCAATACAGCATAGTAGGTGAGCAAGTACATATACATTTTGTGGTTAGGTACATTGAGTCAACAAGACAGTGGGCAGTATACATTATGTGATTAGGTACATAGTCAGCAAAACAACAGGTATTATACATTTAGTGGTTAGGTGCATTGAGTCAACAAAAACAGCAGGCAATATATAGTGCCAGTTGTGTAAGGCATGTGATGACAGAGTGCAAAATGAGCTGGTATAGAACAACACTGACTATCATTGAATATCTGGGGCATAAAGAGGTGAAGGAGGAGAGCAGGACAGGGAAATCGGCAGCAGAATTCAATTTCAGTTCAGATTGTGGTTCAGGGAGTAGTGTGCCACATGGCTTGTAATGCCCAGGACTTCGTGCTAAGACGGCTTTAGACATTCGCAGCATGAGGCCAGCTTAAGGTGCTCCTGCAGGGAGGACCGAAGGCATTTATGGGAAGGGGCAGTGCGGACCTGCTTGGGGAAGGAGTTCCAGAGCCTAGGGGCGTGTGCTGCATAGTCTCTGTCACCCATAAGGGTGTGGGTGGAGGGTACATTTAGTAGCCCTGAGCCCTGGGATCTTAGGGGGTAGGATGAGTGGTCAGCTGGGGAGAGGAGCTGAGCCAGTCCTGGGGGGTGCCGGTGCTGATCACTTTGCTCACAAGGCACCCTATACCAAAGTTTAGGTGATTGGTCGGGGATAGCCAACCTAGCTTATCATAGAGTTCGCAGTGATGGGTGAGGCGGGGGGTGGCCAGAGCGAACCGGCAGATGTTGTTGCATGTAGTGTTCCACCTAGTGAGGAGGGCCTTTGAGGTACGTGCGAATAGGTGGAGACCATAGCTGAGGGAAGGGAGTAACACTCCCCTGGCAAGAGCCAGATGAGCAGCAGGGGTGAGGTTGTATCTAGCCCTATAGGCCAGCCCCAGCTTGCAGTTTACGCATCTGCAGACGTGGATGTGACTCCCTAGGTCCAGTTGGGGGTCGAGTGTCACACCGAGATATTTGAGGGAGGTCACGGTGAGAAGGGAAGTACCGTCTGCGCAGTCGATTTGCAGAGGGACTGGAGAGGTGCGTATTTTGGCTGATGAGCCGAATAGCATGGCCTGAGTTTTTTTCTGGTTGAGGATCAACTTCTGTTGGGAGAGCCAAGCCTGGATATTCTTGAAGTGCTCAGATAGGTGGTGGTTTAGACTGACTGGATCACGGGAGTGGGCCAAGAGGACCAGGTCATCCATGTACATGGTGACCCTACACCTGGTAACTACAGCAGGGAGATTGTTAATAAACAGAGAGAAGAGTAGGGGTCCCAGAACTGAGCCCTGAGGGACACCAGAGGTCACAGGCAGGGGGGCAAAGAGGACTTTATTGAATTTGGTTAACTGTTCTCTACCATGCAGGTAGTCAGTTACCCATTTCAGAGCTGGGGGGGACAAGCCAAGGGACCTCATCTGTGTGCAGAGCAAGTCATGGTCAACAAGGTCAGAGGGCTTAGATAAGTCGATAAACACTGCTCCATTGTCCCTGATCCATGGCTGCTCTGATGCTGGAAGAGACAAAGATCAGTGCTGTGCCCTTTGTGAAAGCCATGTTGGGTGGGGGACAGCAGTTCATGGGTTTGGATATACTCCGTGAGTTGTTTAGCTACAACCTTTTCCAGGAGCTTGCTGACAGCCGAGAGGATGGCAATCGGCCGGTAGTTGTCAGGGACTTTAGAATTGCCCTGCTTTAGCACAGGGACAACCCTGGCAACCTTCCAGATATCAGGAATCTCACCTGTGGCAAGGGACAGATTAAAGATGTGGGCCACTGGGGAGGCAATATAGGGGGCTCAAAGTTTGAGAAGCTTGGGCTCCAGGTTATCTAGGCCAGGACTGGAGTGCTGGGAAAGGCCAGTGAGAAGGGACCGTACCTCGTTTACCGACACCGCCTTTAGGAGGAAGGGAGGACAGGAAGGGTCAGGCTCCTGCTGGTCCATGGATGCAGGGCAGTTGTTGCTCCTAGCCGTTGAGGTATGTAGGGAGACAGCAGGTAGGTCAGTGAAGTGGGAGTTGAGAGCATTTGCAATTGTGTGCGGGTTGTTGCAGGAAGCTCCTCCAATAATCATGTCGGTAACTCCAGAGTTGGAGTGACCACTGACCAGGGTTTTGATGATTCTCCAGAACCTTCTAGGATTGTTAGCAGAGCTAAGAAAAGCAGTCTTACAGAAATTGCTTTTAGCCCCCCTGATGGCTTTTTTGCACTCATTTCTGAGTTTTCTGTATTGTTGTAGCAGGGTCTGGTCGTGGGAGCATTTGAAGCGGGCCCAGCACTTGTCCCTCGCTCACATAAGGGCAAGAAGGCTCCCATGCAGCCACTGTGTGGCTGACCCCCGGACCCTCCATCTTGTGATAGGGGCATGCCTGTCTTGCAGATCCACAAAGGAGTTGAGAAACGCAGTAATGGCTGTGGAGGAATTAGGGGCAGTATAGACTCCTGACCAGTCAGTGAGCCTTAGTTCCTCCATGAATAGATCCAGATCAAGCCCAGCAAAGTTCCAGAGGTGGATGATTTTGTGAGGGACCTTTGGGGAGGGGATTTTCCATACACAGAAGACCGGGGAATGGTCTGAGATGGAGTCGGATAGGGTCTCCACAGAGGAGCTCCTCTCAGGATGGTTTGTCAGGATCCAGTCCAGAAGGGTGCTGGTGGTTCCATTTGCCATCCATCGGGTAGGCTCCTGTATGAGTTGCATCAGGGTTAGGGTGGCAAGCAGGGGTTCGAACTGCTTGACATTTTCACCAGCTCAGTTTATGTTCACATCACCCAGGATTAGGAGTTCGTTGTCTCCGGTGCAGGAGCCAACAGTGTCCAGGAGGTAGGTGATGCCCTGGAGCCCTCCCTTAGGGGGGTTGTAGGTGCACACCACATGTAGTTTTTTTGCATTGCTGAGTAGGAGCACGGTGTGAAGCAGCTCACAGGGAGACAACAGCGAAGGTCGGTGAGTCACTAGAGATACTTTAAGGTGGCTCCTATAGTAAATCAGGATGCCTCCTCTCCTTTTGTTTCTGGTCCTGTCCAGCCATATGAACTCATAGCCTGGAAGCCCACAGGCTGAATCAGGAACTGAGGGTTTGAGCCAGGTCTACGTTATACCCAGGATGTAGGGCTTATAGAGTGTGACCCAGGTGGTGAGTTCATCCAGGTTGGGAAGTAGGCTGCGAATGGTAAGGTGAGCCACTTTCAACCCCTTGCCAGCCACCATTCCTGAAGAGTTTCAGAGGCCAGGGGGGTGGGGCCGAGATTAGGTTCAATGTCTCCGGCTAGGGTTAGAATCAGTAGGAAAAACCACAGGAGGTGTCCTCTAAGGAAGGACACCTGATCATGGGCTTTCGGGCCAGATGTCGCCTAACTCTTTGCATTGTTATCACTGAAATCTGGCTTCTGGCATCAAGTTGATAGTTTCCCCAAAGCCTGTAATTATCTGAAATCTTAGTATTTTTGACACATGGGCACCATGAGTAGCAGTATTGAAAGTGATCACTTGCTAGTACTGCCCCTGCACCAAGCAAAACATGCAATCCTGATGCTGTTGCTTACTCTTATGATTGTATTTCTTAGTCCATGTACTGTAGTCGCATGCTGTACCCATTTTGCAAGTGTAATAAAACAAGTTTCTTTTTCATTTGAAATAGATGTTTTCCAAGCTGTTTTTATGTTATAACCAGTTACTGGAGTGGTATCAGCATTTACTGCCAGCATGTGCCAAGGATAGCATCTCATGCCAACCTTTATTTCAGTGCTATCAGCACCAATAGGCACAATGGCAAAAGTGAGCATCAGCAGTCCCATTCAGAGCTGAAGAGCACTCTACTGCTGTGGCTCTTAGAATGCTAGATACAATACAGTTACACTCAGTTAAAAACAAATGGTGCATCTGGTTTCTATATATTATATGACTCTGTGTATAACTGGCTTCTATGTATTTGTTTAATATGCACTGTGAGACAGGTACAGACAAATAAAATAATTGCCTCATTTCTTAAAGCAAAAGGCATGCAGCTTGGTGCACTTTTGTGCCTTTTTAAATATAGTATATTATTTATATATTACACCTTGCATACTGTGATATGAATCTATATGATTAGTTATAGAAATATTTTAATTCCCTGCTACAAGTGTTCTGATTTACAAGAGATTTTAGGACAAAGTCACACAGAGTGTGACAGAAGTCGGTAACAAAATGTGAGATTAACTTTGTGTGTGTGTGTGGGGGGGGGCAGCTATAGTAATTTCATCTAAATAATGTCCAAGTGACAATGCGAAAAAAATGTAAATAAAAACGTATTTATTGTTGTTCTTAGTGAGTAAGTTGGGTGCAAGTTAAAATAAATATCAAGTCCTTGGTTTATGTCTTTTTTGCAGTTCATACTCCGGTCATCAGTTGCTTTGCCAGAAATACAAAAAATTAAAAAAAGAAACAAATAAATAAATATATAATGTATAATCTTGTTTCTTTTTGTGTGTGTGTTGTGGTGCAGGTGTGTGGTGGTTGTTGCAATTAGCATCACTACATATAGTTTACATCAAGATGCACTCATATAATGTACACTCACACACTACACACTAGTAGCACAACAGATGTATTCACACACAACAAAAATCATGAAGTGTGGGATTTCATCATCTGTTGACGGCATGGCTCTTTCCCTATCACATGTCAAGTGACAAGTAAACAGCACCTTATTTATTTAGCTAGCAGGTATGGAATGCAGTTTTACATATGGATGTGAATTAATTTTATGAAAGGAGAAAGGACCTGGTACCCCAGTTCTGTGCCTATGATCATATAACATTGTATTAAATATCATGGCAAAAACCCTCCTTTACCCTCAACAAAATGAATGCACAATTACTGTTTGTCACTGTTATCCTACATGCCAGTGCAAGCAACCATCTGCATTAAGGGACCTTTCAATGATAGCCACAAACAAAGCAGGGTTACTGCACTCATAACTAAATCCCCAATCTCTGCGAGTTATTTTATCACTGCCACCGGATACATTGACCCCTGTAACACCACAAATGCCTTCCAGAACACTGGCTCCAACATACAGTAATTGATTATCATTTCAAGTTTTGTGGCATTAAAAGAGGGTCACAGCAGTCTGTAAATGTAATACTGTCATCATTTTATCACTGTGTCAGTCTCCTCCCTGAAGTAAATGTATACCTGTTACTACACAACAAATTCCTATTTTTGTATGATAATGATTTGATGATATACTATGCATTTTATTTTCAGTACATTTCTGCTTCACACTGTCATATTTTTGATTTGACTGAAGCACTGGATCTTAACATGTATTAAAGCTCACCTTTCCCTTCCTCATTAACACCTATCTAACCAAGTTATTATAATTTTTAACTTACCTTGCTGTGTATCTGATCCCATTCAAATATACAATCTACAATTCTATTTTTATTTGTTAATTTTGCTGGCTGTTTTAGCCCCCCCCCCCCAAATGACACTGTCCCTTATACAGTACATCAGATACCAAAGTGCAAATATTACAGACTCAAATGGTTGAACTGTGTAGCTACTGTATGAACAATAGGTCCTGTCCAGGTCGACTCACTCCACCAGTCAGATTCACAGAGGACAAGCATGTGTAATCTGTGTAAAAATCAGAGTCGCCAAGAGTCAAAACATAAAAGAGACACACCGACTCTGTTAAAAATGGTAATCTTTATTAAATCCAAGTATTCACAATGAATACTGAGAGTTTTCAAAATTGGTCTAAAACCTACATTTGCAGTTGATCTTTAATAGTACTTGGGGTCACAACAAGTTAGCCATCTGCTGTGGTGGGAATCCAACCCTGAAATCCACTCTATCACATTTCATGGTTCTGACCTTCACTGCTCTGCCTGTAGCAATGATCTGCTGATAGTGCATGCCCCACTGTCATATCACATCCATGTGATCACTGTCTATGGGGAAAACTGAATTTCTGAGGTAAATTGCAGCATTTCCAGCACTAGCAGTTAACATGTTTTGTAATGCTACTATACTGTTTTTTTTTACTTCTTGCAAGTGTTGTTCAGTTGCTTTAAAATAGTTAAATCATTAATTTGAACTTTGCTGCTTGCCGTTTGAGAGTCAAAAAGCTATATCTATGCAAGCTGTCAAAAGTTCTCCCAGAGAATTGCTGCCTGTGTGAGTTATTGTATCAGACAACGAATCTTTGTCTCTTTCCTCTCATGTTGTATTGAATTACAGAAAGTTGCAGAATTCATCAACTGCACATCATTATTGTTCACATAGTAGCACTCCATTTAATAAAAAAAGTTGCCCTTCCAAAACTTACACATTGTAGTAAACCAATGTGTCACACTTGAATTCAAGAGATCATGGGAGAGCTTCATATCATTTTATGAGACACAATAACTCACACATACAGTGGTTCTCTAGGAGAACTTTTGACAGCTTGCAGATATATATATATATATATATTTCTGATTGTAATGTGGCAAAGTGAAAAGTTCAAATTTACCTCCATTGATCAGGATTTCAAAGATTACAATGAAATACTGTACTATACTGTACTGTTCAGTTCAGTTTAAGTGCATGATCTGATGGACAAGGTGTTACTCTGACAGTGTGTAGAAAACACCTGATATGTTTCACTCACTATATGGAGCTTTAGGGAGTCTGCATAATTTCATTCAGAAAAGTCACTTAAATAGTATAGTAGAAAAGAGGTAAATGTGTAACCAATACTTCTATCAGTAAGGTGCAAATAGATAAATAAGATAAAGCAACCTTTCACCAACACATGCAGTATATCAATAATGCCAGAAATAAAACTAGTGACAACCTACAGTACAAAAACATATTGCTTTTACCAGTGTAGCCTAGTAGTACTCCTACTTGTCTAAGTACTCCTATAGATTATCTTTTGCAGAAAACACTTTAAGAGAATTTAGTAGGGCTGATTTTTTTGTTTTTATTAAACACTGTATTTTTCATTACTACAGTCATTTTGTGTATTCTTTTTTTTTTTCAACATCAGAATGCATGTCAGTCTAGCATAACTCTTTCATCAGTTAAAGTCCTAACCGATTTGCAATACTGATCTGGACAGTCAGTAATTAAAAAAAAAAGTTTAGGAGTCTGCTGTCATTCACTCTGTTACTCAAGCTTGTCTGCAGTATGGAAGAAAAGCAGTGTTAAATAAAATAGAAGCATCTGTATTTTATTACATTCTCCAAAGCGAGCCTCTGCAATAAATAAATCTCTGTGTCCACTCTACTTACACAGACCAAAAGACTTTAGATGGTTGGCAGGATGAGTGCATAAAGATGAGTTGAGGGGAGATGGGTGATTTTTATTTCCTCTAATCTAATTTGTTTAACCTGGCTGTCCTAAAGAAAGCAATTATTCCGGGGGAGGGGGGGAGGTGGGGAAATCCCTAATCCCTAATCCCTAATCCCTTCAGACACTCTGCAGGCTTCTTTCAGATAGTAGACTGAATAATGGCCACTGTAAAAACAGGCTAAATTATATTGTTAACCTGATTTATATGTGTCATGTTTAACAGTGAACAATAGTGATATTTGAATAGACTCTTATTATACAGATACAGATCCATATATTGTGAAGAATTGCACTGCTCCCAGAGCACAAACTGAAATGTAAAATGTAAAGTTTACCTGCAGAACTTGTAGGGGCTGGTACCACTTTATGTTCCCAACCTCTCAGTTTACCAGACATCATAAAGAATGTTTCAATTATGTTTGGGTGACTTGTTACAATTTGATACTTGTTGATAAAAGTACATAAACAAGGCTTCCCAGCCAAATGCCCTTTGGGGTAACCCTTGCCTCAGTGATTATGCACAGAGGTTCTTTGTCTTTTAAATAGTTTTTTATTTTATTGGGTTCACCACAATATATCCCAGGCACACTGCCTTAGAGGTAGCTGGTCCATTCCACTGGGGTGTCAAACAGACGAGGCATACTGATGAGTCCTGGTAGACCAAACACGGTTCTGTCTTCTGTTAGCACCCTTTGCAAACTGTGTGAGAGGCCTTTCGGCACCATGCAATTCTGCTTAAAGTTGGACCAGCATAACATTCTGTGGTGATTTGCATGTGCAGCCCATGATGCTTGGCATTGTGGGGGCATGTGTGATTTTGTATTTTCTTGAAACTTGGCTTCCCAGCCAAATGCCCTTTGGGGTAACCCTTGCCTCAGTGATTATGCACAGAGGTTCTTTGTCTTTTAAACAAGGTATTGATTTGTAGCAAATTAAAACTAATCACACAGACATGTAATGGAAATGTACAAGCTTCACTCGCCTTAAAATGAGCATATTTTTTTACTCAGTCTTGTCAAATAATCTGATTAGCAGATAAGTATTGTGTATGGGTGTGCTTTTCTTGTTTACTTGTCCTTTTCTGGCCCACTAAGTCATATTTTTGTAAATAGAAAAGAGTTGAACAAATAATAAGCATAACATTTTCTTTTATTTGTTCTCCATGGAAAATATCTGAGGTTTTAAGAAGCTAATCATCTAGGGTTTGGATATAGCTTGTTCTGAAGTGGTTAGTAAAATTGGGAACATGAAGCAAGAAGGGCACAAGGGTGAACGGAGGGCATGTATCAGGAGGAGAGATGGTGGGGGTTCGTGGAGGGAGCAGGGTAGAGGGGCATGCCAGGGGGAGGGACAGCATACGGGGAGGGTGGACAGGTGGAGTGAGAGAGGTAAAGACACAGTGGCGAGAGGATCGTGGGGTATAACAACTGTGGGGTGGCCATATTCAGGAGCACTCTACGGAGGCTAGGGAAGTCCCCAGTTTGTCAAAGGCTAAAGAGGATGGAGGCTGAACTATTAACACTGATGAGGGAAATTTTATGGGCAGAAAGAGCAATGGAGAGGAGAAACACGGAGGATAAGTGGGTGAAGTGGAGGACAGGAGACAGGACATTCATTACCTTTTTTGAATATTTTATACTACAATAGTTAAATCCATGTCATGCTTAGTTTAAAAAATGTCTAAATTCATGATACCCTTGACTTTCATGCATAATTTATACACATGCTGTAGTCATGTGGACTCCACACACACCCATGAGAGCTACGCCATTCTACAAAATTCTGTCCTTAACAGCAGTTTAGACTTCTATATGAATTTTAGGATAATTATAAGAGTGACTGAAGATAGTACTGTACATTGTTGCAAAAGACTTTCGGATTGTTGCTACTGTAAAACATTTTTAGATACAAATGTGCAAAGCTTAGATACTTTGTTGCATAGCATTTGCTACAATGTACACCATTACCTTTCTGTGCCTAACACTGTATAACATGTAGTATCTCCTATATCTTGGTTTCTAATCCCTCCAGAACCCAAACTGCCAGGACCAAGGGAAGACACCCTTATCATTTTATGATATTTTAGTTAAGGTATTCTCATTTTTTGCAGCATTTAGAGGAAAGTCAGAAAATATTTTTTCCTACTATAATGTCAGGACGTGTAGTATTTGTCATGTTTTTTCACAGGACACAGTTGCCCAAATCAGGACTGTCCTGTGAAAATCAGGACAGGTGGTAACCCTAAGATACAGTATATTCTTGATCTTGCCAGACCCCAGCTTTACCTGCATAGACAGCGGAACTGTATGTGAATATTTAAAACATGGCTTAGTGATGCTGGTGCAGAGAAGCACCCATCATGGATCAGGCTCCAGAACACCATTAAGCTCAGTCCCTACCCTCCCAGTAGCCAGAATATTTTTCTTCCACCCAGTATGACCAGGGGACAACACAAGGCAATGATGCGGTACACACAAACAGAACTGACACTGAAATGCAATATAAAGGTAAAAACTGCTTGTTCATATTAGTACAGGAATCCCTATTGAGCGAAGCACCACCCTGATAAAGCCCTAATGAGCAAAGCACCAGGACACCAGCAAAGTGGGTTCTTGACTTCTACCTGCATTGTGCTGTATGATCAATCAATGTTTGCCTTGAATTTATGCTTGAGTGTTGATTCTGTTTATGTACACGGCATCCTTGCCTTGTTTTGTAGACAACGAATGGTGGTCACCCTCTGTGGTACCACCATTTCACCTTATACTGTGCATGAGCATCCATAGCATAACATTTTATAACAATACAAAAAAAAATGAGATTTAACTAAGTGGCTATTGTGCTGCTTGCATGCACGTGCAAGAAACACATTGCGTCAGTCAGATAGTTAAGGAGTATGCCTGAGTGTCAAGAAATTCAGCCATGTCACCACACAATCAGCTGTTCTGATGCATTATAAGCTACCAAAACAGCTGATTGTGTGGTGTCCCCATGGCGACGGCTTCTCCATCGGCCTCTCACAGTCCCCAGAAAGCCAACAGAAAGTTGCCACCTGCTGTTCAGTGTGCTTTACTAGTGAAACATTTCAATAAATAAAAAAAAAAAAGCTGACGGGTTGCCCAATCCCCCTGTCAGCATGACCCCTTCCCCAGTTCATTTGCTAATTGGGTAGCCCGATCCCCATCGGCATAATGCACCCCCATGGCTCATGTGTCCCCCATCCCAGCACACTGTTGGCTCCACTGCCAGACCAAACAAACTTCCATCTGCCATGCAGGGAGCACACCCCAGCATGGCAAAAGCCTCCTTGGCCAACAGGGGTGACCAATCACCCATCTGCTCTACTGCCACCTCAAACAAACTGCCTGGTGCCATGATGGGAGCCCACCCCAGCATGGCAAAAGTTCCCCATCATCTTTAAAAAGAAAAAAAAAGACCTAGAAGAAAAAAAATCCCTCATTAATTCTCTTGCCCCTCCCCCAACCTGCACCCACCCTCTGCATACCCCACCTCCCCACACTCCCACCTCACCCCATACTTACCTCCAGAGCCCAGTGCAATGATCTTCAGTGGACCAGGAACACGTCTGCACTTTTCAAAGCCGACTGTGAACTGAAGAAATGCCAGTAAGCTGTATAATGGCATAAATGTTTTTTGGTGCATATCTCCGCCATTTTGGGGATTTTTTTCACCAAATTTTCAACATGGGGTTCTTGCAACCCCACCTCATGAACTCAGTCACTATCATTTTGTTATTCAGTCTCAAAAGGTGATTTAGTGGTCACTGCACAGAACCACATTTTGGGACTGATTAACAAAATGGCAGTGTCACAGTTCATGGGGTATGCCCCCAAAAACCCTATGTTGAAAATTTGGTGAAAAAAATCCCCAAAATGACTGTTTTATGAGTGTGCATTGCACAGTGTCTACACACACTCATAATTTTGAAAATGTTTTAATATTTTCACTCCAGATTTTCAGCATTGCCATTTTACCACACCTTCTTATAAACAGTACATCAGTCATTTTTCACATCTCACCCAAAATGAATTTTTGCACATGTAGTGCACAGTGGCATGGTTGGTGTGCGAAATCAGTGTTTGGGACAGATTAAGAAAATCACAGTGACACAGTTCATGAGCAGAGGTCATAAACTGGCTATGTTGACAATTTGGTGACAAAAGTCCATAAAATGATTATGTTACGAGTGTGCATTGTGCAGTTTCCATGCACCCTCATAAGTTCACAAATTCATAATCTTTTCAGTCCAGATTTTCAACATTGGCATTTTTCCACACATCCTTATGAATAGTACAGCTGCCATTTTTCACACCCTGGCCAAAATGTGTTTTTGCACTTGCGGCACAGAATAGCATGGTCAATGTGGGAAATTAGTGTTCACAATAGAGTAAGAAAATCACAGTGACACTGTTCAAGAGTGGAGGTCCCAAAATGTCTATGTTGAAAATCTGCTGTAAAAAATCCCAAAAATAATTATATTATGGGTGTGCATTGCACAGTTTCTATGCACACTCGTGACTTCACCAGTTGTTTTATATTTTCACTCCAGATTTTCAACATTGCCATTTTTTTACACCTCCTCATGAACAGTACAGCTGGCATTTTTCACATCCTGTTCGAAATGTGTTTTCACACCTGTGGAACCAAGTGGCGCAGTCGCTGTACAAAATCACCTTTTGCCTAACGAACTGATAGTGTCACTGTTTATGTGGCGGCATCACAAAAAGTCCATGTTGAAAACCTGGAGTAAAATTACCAAGAAACGCCCAGGGTGTTAGGGTTTTTGACCATAATGCCCTACCATGTAGGGACTGACAGGCATCAGGGGTGTGACTTGGGATTGTCAACAGTAATGCTCATGCCATTCCACCCCCACCCTGCAGTCAGTGGCAGGCATCAAGGTGTGCCTTGGACCCTTTGGCCCCAGAGTTCACCCCATTCTCCTATACTGCACCCATTTCAGTGTATTTCCTTATTGAATGAGGTGAATGTAAAAACCGAACACTTCAAAGCACACCTCAACTTTTGTAAGTGTCTGCAGGGTAGGGTGAGGTGAAATGTCTTGACCGTTATGGGTGATGACCCAAAGGCACACCCCAATGCCTCTCCCTCTCTGCAGGGTGAGGATGGAGTTGGCATCAGTTCAGTACTTCACTGCCATTCCTATACTGCATCTGTCTAACTCCTGCACTTCCACTGCTAATGACAGCAAGCAACACTTGGCATTGATAAATTCTTGTTTTTTTGTTTGTTTTTGTGGACCTTGTTACTGATGATAAGGAAAACCTCCAGTGGCAGTAATCTGTGACCACTGCATGGCACAAGATGACTGTAGGATCATCCTAGACATTTTCATATGTTCTCTCCCCCATCCTTGGAAAAACACACACACACACACACACACATTTCCAATCGTGGGGACAAAAGACAGAGGCTGGGGACAAATAAGTATTTTGGGAGCCATCTAGGGTGATGTCAGGAACAAGTGCAAATAACCAGATAGGGGTCAATTGACTTATCTGGGTGCAAATGACAGAAGCAGAGCCAAATAACCTGTTTCTGAGGCAGCTGACCAGATCTGAGGGCCAATTGCACAGAATACATTGAAATTACCAATGAGGTGGAAATTGTCAGATTCCAGGGAGCAAATGACAAGAGATGGGGAAAATTGCCAAATCATGGGCAATTGACAAATCTGGTGAGAGGCAAATGACCGACACAGGGTAAAATATCCAGTTTCTGGGGTTACTGACTAATTCTAAGGGACTAATAACAAGAATAGTATCAAATAGCCAAACCAGGGACAATGGACCAAATTGAAACAGCTGAGGCAATGTTTAGGCAGGTTCCGTGTGTAAATATCACCTGCAAAAATAAAGCAGGGCAAGTCATCGCAGGCATTACATCACAGTCAGAAACACTGCAAGGGGAAATTATCATGGCCCACAACATCACATGCCACCAGCCCGTGCTGCAGCACCAGACTCCAACCAAGGCCAGAAGGACAGCAATGACAGCAGACATGGTGCGGCACCCAGTTGGAATGGCACTGGGAGAGATAAGGACTGCAGACTTTGCCACATGGACTGGCAGAGAACAGCCACAACATGCCACACCAACAGCAGTTGAAGGACAATGCAGCCAGATGCACAGGAGCCATGCAGGAGGAGGAGGGCACAGTGGTTACCAGTGGCCATACCCTGCGGATGGATCCAACTCCATAGACCCACCACGTGAGCGCCAGGAACAATGGCTCACCCACAGCCCCCAAACCTGCCCAACAGAGTGCCTGCCCACCCCTGCCATGGATAATGCAACACTGCCAGAAGGAGAATGCCTACCTCACCAGAAGCCATCCTGTCATCCTGCTGCCTGTGACATGCAGCACGGTGCCCAGCACAGGACCATTGCAGCCCCAGCCATAGTCAGGAAACTGCCATGGACGTGAATGCCACAGCCAGTGTGGGACACAGGGCAAGGTGTTGTCTCAAACATGAGCGATGCATGCCAAACAATGGATCGCTCCACACCACCGCCATGGACCATGACATGTAAACAGCTGTAGTCTGCACAGTCATGTCCTGCGATATTATTCCCTCACTTTATTGTGGTCCACTTTATTTTGCCCACAATGGGTTGTGCTGCAATATTCTTTACCTCAATATTAACACACGGAAGCATTTAGGTGCTGTGTATTGTAGGATTAAGTCCATCAGCTTTTGGACTTCTACATAATCATACATTTTAGCAGTAAACATGAGCATGCTTGGTGATATAAAATATGTAGATACTGCCACGAGTCCATAACTAAATATATGTATGCGCACTGTGAAGGTCTCAACCAAATCTGTTGAATGAAATACTGTGATGAGAGAGTGGCTGGTGACTGATTTATATTCACATTCTACTGTGTCACAAACTGATGAATGTGTTCAGTTATTTGTTCAAAATGTTGAACTGTGCAATTTATTTTCCTTTTTTTATTTTATTTAGAAATTGGACATGAGATGGACTGAATCCTACATTACACAGTGCCTAAACATTGCCACAGCTGTTTAAATTTTTTTCCCCAGATGGTTAAGGTTTTTATTTATTTTGTTCTCAGTCAAATCATGATTTGATGCTGTGAAAGACCCACAGTGAATTAAAACAAAAGGAAAAAGGAAAATAAATAGCACAGCTCAACATGTTTAGAGCAAATAATATATGCATATTTAATAATGGGCTGGTGGCAATATCTACATTTTATCACAAAGCATGCTAACAGTATACTGCTAAAATGCATGATTCTGTCACTCTGAGTCTTTCACAGGATTAAATCATGACTGAACTGAGAAAAAAATAAAAACCATAACCATCTGAGGAAAAAAAGAATGCAGTGCTCATGGTCCGCTATAAATAATTTATCAATTGGCAGTTTAATTTTTTTCAGTTATGAAACCTACTACAAAATGTCTGTGTATGTAGGATTGCTTCCCCCCACACCATCAGGGATTGATGCCTTTTTACTCAGTCTAGATTCAAACTTCGTTTTTCTCCACTTATACATCTTTTTTTTCTTTTTACACAGTTCCATGGTCAGTCTGAATTCTGACTGGTGGCAGGTCAGTGCAGGTCGGGTGTTGGTGGTGGTGGGGGTGGGTGAGAGGACCCTACTGAATTTTCCCTAACTTTTTTCCCTTTTTCATGAAAACAAAATGTTGATTTTCAAATTAGAAAAATGATGCTTTATTTACAAAACCCTGCTACAGTGTATGGTAGGGTGTTAGAGGGAAGGGAGCTATATGTATTGTATGCTAGTGGGTCTCAGTGTATTATATTAAGAAAATGGCTCCTTTGGGCTGACAGTGTCCCTTTAATCTGAAAAACAATTCTTTCTTTTGTTTGCTAAAATCATTGGATCAAAACAGGTACTGACTAGGAGCTGCATATGCAAGTTATAAGACCTGAAGGGACAAAATCATGTTTCTCGCTGTGGCACTGCATCTTCATAGTTGACCAATGGCAGCTGAGTAGATTATACATTCCTAAATGAAATAATTTAACACAATATAGGGGATGCTATTAATATTATTAGTAATGCATTTAAACACACAGTGAGGATACGTTTGTTCACTTATGTATGTAATACTGTTATGTACAATAATTAGTACCATCTAAAATGATTGCTGTCACCATTACTTCATGAGTTTGTGCTGCCTGGTGAGATATGGCTAACATATTTTTGTTTCTATTTTTTTTTGTATTGGGTCACCCATTATTTGTGACCTTTACAGTACAGTAAATGGTTGTGAGCAGAAGCATTGATAACTGCTAATACTGCTGGTAGTACCATGTAAATTTATTAATTTGAACTGAGTGTTCTCTTGCCATGCCCTGTATGAATAAATGAAACAGTTTGGTATGGTGGTGTGCTGGACCTAACATACTGCTGCTTTAAGTTGTAATCATTTGTGCTTTCCTGTGGCTTGGCCAAGGGCAACTTTTCGACACTTAACATTTGGTACCTAGTATTTCCAAATTCAAAACCAGAACCCACAAACTCACAAACTAAAGAAAAGTTAAAGGACTACTGCAGTCAAGTTAGGTGCTGGTTGCCTGGTAGTAATGAGTTGTAAGCAGCAGCATATTTTATTGCACTGGATTAGTTTCTACTTTAGTTTTCAGTATTGTATGTTAAACTGACAATGAGAAAAGCAACTGACTTATCAGTGTTTCCCTCCTATGTGAAATAAAATCTGAAACTGCCTGATGATAGACTGTGCTACACAGTATAGATTACACAAAATAACAAGCTACTTTTTTTGTACCGCAGATAAATGTGCAGTAGATTAGTTATATTGTCCACATTTCTTCAGTAAAATTAAACTGGCTTTTCAGTTCTGCTATCAGTACAGTCACTACCATAGCAGTGATTTGAGGGAAAGAGCCTTGAAGAAGTTGTTCTGTTTAACTCTATTGAAATGTTAATGCCTTCAAGAATAGAACAAAAATGAACATTTAGTTACCATGACAACTGATTTCACACAGCCATTTAGCCATTAAGTGGGCTGGGGCCAGGGGCTAACTGCTGTGCCATTTTCTTCATTGGGCTGGGTGGAAGGTCTAGTGCCTGTTGAGTCCTGATGATTTCAATTACATTGTACTAAACAGACTTTACACCTCTAGGGGCTTGGTTTGGTGGGGGAGGGAATGATTGGCAAGGTCACTGGCATACAGTTCAATAAAAGCATTACTAGCATGGGAGGGCGTTATTGTAGTCAATGGACCAATCCCAAAAATACAGTTCCTGCTTCTCATTTATACATGCCAGTTTCTTGTTAAATATCACTAATTCTGTTTTGCAGAAAACATTAATAAACTAAGGGAATAATTCAATATAAAAGGGAGTCTATTAAAAGCATGCTATAATTACTCTGTACAGATATCTGCTAGTTAAGATTTTCTTGCAGTAATTTCTAATCACTAGTTTTCTTTTTATGAAAGTCTTCACCTTCCTATATTGTTGGTACCACTTTTAAGTCTTAGAAGGTCTTTTTTTGATATAATCTGTTGGCTATTGGACCTCACAACGCACCCTACCCTGTCATGTACTGTACATCCCTACCCTACCATACTAGAACTGGGTGTTGGATGATTGGCTCAGCCCCCACTTCTTGTGCTCACAGTCTGCAGTTTTATTGAATGAATGAGCATGTACTTGTGCAAGTGCGTGCTAATTCATTCATAGACATTTCAGATGGGTGATAGTCTAAGGTTCCAAGTGTTAAACTGTTTTTGTCACCCCCTCACAGTAAGTGGGTTTGTTTTGGGTGTTGTTGGGGAGGGGGGGGTACCATGGAAGAGCTACCTGGCTGTCTGATGCAGGTTTTGGGGTTGTGAGGGGCATTAGACAAAAGGTAATAATGTACAGTACCAAATAAAATTAGTCATGTTTGGGGGGGCACTCAACTCTAGGGCTTAATTTTTAAAACAGCTGTTGTGTTCTGGAGGGCAAAGGGTCTGCTATACAACAGGGAACAATTCTCAAATCCATGGGCATGATCAGAATGAAGGGGATAATTTAGAGAACATACAGCAGCTACTGCATGTCTGATAAAGCTGAAACAGTTATTCTGTATCAGACAGGCACCATTGTATGAATACACAGCATACAGAATACCCGTTGCAGTCATTTCAGAAGTTCTAGCCAGTAAAACAGTTTTGTATACTTATTGTGGGTTATAACAACTTCAGCTTCTGAAAAAATATGAAACTATGAACTTCATATCCCACTGAGCCAGACAGTGATACTGTATATGAGCCTAGATAGATACAAAAAAAATACACACAACTCAGACAAGGTTTCTGATTTTTATTAGAAACTAAACAAAATACAGAAAACTGTTTCCCATCACATTAAACTACACCAGTGGTTAAATATCCTCAGACACAGTATACTTTTAAAGAACAAATGTTTTGGGAGGAGTGGGGGTCACAATGGTTAATCGCAGGACTCGATCTCACAGCTGGGTAATGACAGGGTGATGGTGTCCATATTTTCACTGAAATAAGAACTTCATAGGACACAGGCAGTTTGTAATGGTAGGGGAAAAATTCACAAGAGCTACTGTAGCTGATTAGGGAGTCTAACTTTATTTATTTCTTTATTTGCTTTTGCTTATCGGGTGAGTGCACTAGGCATAGGAATGCCTGTTTTCAGGCACGACCTGGGAAGAACAAGTCAGATACAAAACAACCAACAGCAATGTGATGCAGCACATATAGGTCATACAATGCAAAGTTAGTCAGGAGAAAAGAACATCACAAACACTTGTAAGACTATATAATAGATGGTCAGGCAAAGTAAGTAATAACACAAAGATACCAAGATCATTCAGAGGAATGCGACAAGTGTAACACAGGTTCAGAGATTAGTACCAGTCATTGTTATGAACAGTGAGCAGTGAGTGCCAATTTGCAAGTCAGTTAAGCAGAGTAGAGAAATAAGAAAAAAGAGGGGGGAGGAGGAGGGGAGGGGTAGAGGAGAAGAGGGTAGGTTAGAGTGTGTACAGGTAGGGTGGGAGTAGAGTAAGGGAGAGCAGAGTGGGGGGAGGGTTTATGGTGGATGGTAACAAGTACAAGGACTTACTGCAAGTAGGTGTTCATGGTGGAGCTTCTTAAAGCCAGTATGTGTAGGGGCAGGATGAATAGCTTGAGGGCTAGTATTACAATATTTAGGGGCAGCATGGGAGAAGGCATGTGCACCCATTGTGGACTTAAACCTAGGGATGTAAAGAGGGGTCTGATCAACTGAACAGAGACCGCAGAAAGGGGTTTGAGGGTGTAGTAGCGAGGTGAGAGATTGGGGAAGGCCAGATCTTATAGTTCCATCTATTATAGTGCCATAGGATAGGAGGCGTGGGCAGCAGGACTAGGCCAGTTTCAGCATAGAGCTGACAGTGATGTTTGTGCCAAGGAGATGCAGAAGCCTAATGGCAGATGTTATTACAGGTAGTATCCCATGTATGGAGGGAGGTCTTAGTTGCACCTAGGTAGGTGACCGAGCCATGGGCCAAAGATGGGAGCAGAATGCCTCATGCCACGGCAAGCCTAGCCAATGGGGTAAGGGCATAGCTAGTGCGGTAGGCTCCTCCAATTTTTGCATTGACAGATTTTCAAGTTGCAGTGATGTGGAGACCAAAGTCCAAGGATTCATCAAGAAGAATACCCAGGTATTTAAAGGAACTGGTGTTGACTAACAGGGAATTGTCAGCACAGGATATTTTGAGGGAGTTCCGATTTATTTTTAGTTTTGCTGGAGAGCCAAAGAGCATAGACTGAGTTTTACTACCATTAAGGACAAGGTGATTTGCAGTTAGCCAGGATTGAATGTTTAGGAAATCTAAAGATAGTGAGTTATTTATGTCTGATACATTACTGGCACTATGATAGAGTACAAGGTCATCTGCATGGAGCAAGGTAGAGCAAGTAGGTGCCTGAGATGGAAGGTCATTTATGAAAATTGTGAAAAGTAGAGGGCCAAGTATGGATCCCTGTGGGACACCAACATGTATGGACAATAGGTCAGACATGGCTGAGTTAAAAGCTACAGCCTGCTGTTGATTGGATAGCTAGCTGCAGAACCAGTTCATAGATTTGGCTGAAAAACCAAAGGAGGTAAGTTTTGTAAGGAGAAGGGTGTGATTAACCAGGTCAAATGCCTTGGCAAGATCAATGAAAATGGCACTTTTCAAGAGACCAGAGTCCATGGCAGTGTAAATGTCATTAGTAAGTTTCAGAAGGGCAGTAGAAGTACTATGACCTTTTTGAAAGCCATGCTGGGAGCTAGAGAGGAGGTTGTGTTTCCTCAGATACTCTATAGTTTGACTTATCACTAATTCTTCGAGGATTTTACTGAGCATGGAGAGGATAGCAATGGGCTGATAATTGGCCATCTCTTTAGGATCACCTTTCTTAAGGATAGGGGTTATCCTAGCTATCTTCCAAACATTAGGAACTACACCATGACATAGTGAAAGGTTAAGGATTTTAGTTAGAAGAGAGGCTATGAGCGGTGCAGCAGCTTTCAGAAGCCTAGGTTCAAGACTGTCAGTGCCAGAGCTAGTATTGTCTGAGATTGTGAATAGCAGCTTAAGGACTTCAGCTTTAGTGACAGTCCAAAACCTGAAAAGTGGATGGGAGAGCATTGGAGCCATAGCCACAGGAGTGGATGACAGGTGGCCAGAGGGGAAGGAGGCTAAGTAGCATGAAAGATCCGAGAAATGATGGTTGAAAGAGTTGGCAATGGTCACAGGGTTGTTACAATGTACGCCATTCAGCAGCATGTCATTTGATATGAATGATTTATCGGTACCGAGGAGAGTTTTAATGACAGACCAAAATTTTCGCGAGTCTCCTCCAACTTTTATTAGTGAATCTGTACAGAAAGAGCTTTTTGCTAGACAAGTATTCCTTTTACAAGAGTTTCTCAAGGCCCTATAGTTGTTGTAATTTGCCTGCAACCCTGAGGCCTTAAAACAATGCCAGCTTTTGTTCCTGGTACAAAGTTGGGTAAGAAGACCCTTGGTCAGCCACTTAGTTTGTGTACCCCTGATGCAGCGAGTGACTTGAGGCATGTGAAGGTCCTGAATACCTCCAAATTTATCAAGGAAGTAGTCTAGGGCAGACTGTGCATCAAGAGAGGCAGAGATTGGTGATCAATCAATCAGTGAGAGATCATACAAGAACTGTGTCTGATTAAAATTGGCCAGGTTTTGGAAAGTGATTAATTTTGGAGGGGGAGATGATTGTCTAGCAGCCCGCCAGATGCAAAAAATCGGGGAGTGGTCACTTATAGAATCAGCAAGGGTACCAGCTGAGACAATGCGGTCTAGTTGGTTTATGAGGGCCCAATCAATCCGGGTACTAGATCGGGAGGGTGGCGCCATGACCCTAGTGGGGTCAGTGATCAGTTGATGGAGGTCATAGCCTGGTACTATAGTGTGCAGGGATTGGCAGGATTTACCTGACCAGTTAAGATTTAAGTCCCCAAGGATGAGGACCTCATTGCGACCAATGGTTATGTTCACCTGGGAGAGGAGTTCCACTAGACCAGAGGCACCACCCCTGGGAAGGTTGTAGGCACATACTATGTGTAGCCTCTTGGAACTGAGTTGAAGAGTAGCATGAATAGCTTCACAGTATGAGAGGGTGAAGGAGATATTTCGGTGTAACGAGAGGTGAGGTTTTTGTAGGATGGCAACTCCTCCCCTTGTTTAGACTTAGTCTCCAAATGCTGCAATGTTTTTTAATGTATACAATAACATTTGGAGGGGTTGCCAGTAAATCTGAATTGCAGCCTCATGTTGTGCTTAATGGATTTGAGAACCAGCTTTTTTCTGTAAGTCATGCATAGAATGGAAATAATCCAGCGGGTTTGTTCACCGCACAGCACTTTGGAAGGGCTATATCACACTCCATCTATTCACATCTTTTAAATAAAAAAAACAAGCTCAAACAGGGCTAAAGCATTTCTTTATTAACTTACTGTACACATGAGTTAGGTCAGTGATAGCAGCATTGCATGTGGTAGTTGTGTGGTAGCTACTGGCTGCTTTTAAAATGCAACGATATCTGCTGGTGATCAAAGTAATTCAGTAGAACAAAAACAAAAATCAGACTCCACAAAAGCAATCACGCTCGGATACATGCTGGATGCCATCATGTGGAGTGCAGAGGAAGGGCATTTAAGCTGTTAATTAAACCTGCTTTCAACAGCTCCTTACTACAGAATACCACATCACTGCATCGGTACTGCCCAGCATGATGAGGCACCTAGTGCATCACCGTGAAAATACCATCCGGCATTCTGAGGTACTGGGCAACTTTACTGTAACAACCACTGTAGGTTGCCTGCCTGTGTCCCAAGGAAGATGCCAAGTACTGTTTTTTGGCCATGGCATCCACCTTCCTGGAATATTTATCTGGGGGTGTGAAGCCAAAGGACTGTTAGCCCTGTCACAGGCTGAAACCTGCACAACCCCAACATGGCTACAATGGTTGTACAACAATTCCATATCTGAGCCTGACAGAATGTATCTCCTGTCTGTTTTCTTATCCACAGGAGGTAGAGTTAGGCATTTGCAAAATTGTTCTTGTCTGTTTTCCCAAGGACTTGTGAGGAGGGATAGACAGCCTTTTGGACTCTGGGATGTCCATCATTTCTATATTGTCAGGCTCTTCTTCCTCATCACCAGTTACTATCACTGGAAGCTGGAGAGTTTCAGTCACTTTTCTGTAAAACAGAAAATGGGAAGAGGACTCAGAAAGTCTGGGAGGGGAAACATTGGAAGGCCTGTCTGGGGAAATGTCAGGCTCTAAATGCTCATCTAGGCCTGCAAAATCAATATCCTTAAAATCCTCTTCCTTCTCTTCATCTCCCTTCCACTCCACATCATAAAACTGTTCCGTATTATAATCTGATGGAATTGGTCCAACCGAACTGACCACTTAGTTGGAGGGATCGGTTCTTAAAGAACCAGATGAAGCTACTGCACAATGCTTATTGCTTTGACTATTTCAGCGGCGGTTGGAACTTGCAGTTCAGTATCCGAACCGGCTGACTTCCTTTTTCCTTTTGATGGACCCAACCTCTCAGAGTTGGATCTCCTTTTGCCTGAGTGCATATCGCCTGTGTCAGCAGGCACCATCTCAGGTTCGGTCAGAACTGAACTGGGCTGGCCATCCGGTTTAGCGGACTTCTCTGCCTCCCTTTCATTCAGCCTACTTAATCTCTTATCTAAAGTGGCTTTGGGAACATTTTCACATATTTGGCAGTCTGATTTGAGGTGATAAAACCTCAGACAATAAACACAAATGAGGTGGGGATCAACTTTATCAAAAGTCTCCCCACACTCAGTACAGTGTTGAAACCCAGTGGGACTGGTTTTCTTATTGGGTTTCTCAGACATAGCCTTAACCTACAAATTACCCTTAACAGTGTTTAAGCCAGGTAATACACTTTTATTGGTTACCAACCATATCACGGGCTGTGGAAAAAAATGAAGAAAATCTCATTTTTTTGAAACCGATAAGAATCGGACACCACTATTAATCAATCTATCTTTATTTATCCAGGCGAACATTGTTGAGCAAAGCTCATTTGCAAGATGGACCTGGTAAGGTCAAGGTTCAATTTACATGAAATATAACATACAGAGTATACACACTTTGAGAAGACAACAAATTGATACAATACATCAATTCTGTGTCACAGTACATTGATATGCTACTAAACAAAAATATAATACATATATACATGATTCATGAAGTAGCCAGCTTGCTAAATTGGTAATGGAGACACTTTAAAACTAACACTTTTGATGAAGGGTTTAAAGTGTCAGAGATTTACTTAGATATTTTAAACTCAGGTGATGTGCTGTATGGACAGCTGGAGGTTATATCTACAAGGAGTGAATTGTAAATGGTAAGTACCGGAGGGGACAGTGACAAAGGGGATGGATAGGGTGAATACTGGATGTTGTGGCCAGGGGTAGGGAAAAGGGTGGTGGGGGAGGGAATGGAAAAAAACTGATGCTATAGAGGGATCAATAGTGGGTCTAGAGGGAAGGGAGGAGGCCAGACTGGTGAAGTATAAAGCTGAGAGTGTAAAGGAGATTATGTACATTAATGAATAAGAAGAATGGATTGTGGTGATGGTTTATGAATTGTGAGGTAACTGTTCATAGGGTGCTGAAGAGCTACCTTATAATGGTCGGCCAGCTAAGGAGAAAGATGGAAGATTAATCTAATGTTGGCGGAAGCAGTTACATTTTTCTTTGAATATCCTGTTGTATAGATATTTGAATGCTGTAATAGATATAAGCTTGTTCACTTTCAGTGTCTTCTGCATTGTGTTCCATAAAGTAGATAACACATAGCTAACGGCGTATCTTCCATGCCGAGAGTGGAATTTAGGCACTTTAATCATAATGAAGTTCAGACTTCTTAATGCATAATTACTTGGTGTGGCTTGTAAGAAGCAGTCTGAGATATATTTTGGAAGCCACTGTGATATTGCTCTGTAAGTCCATAGTATTGCATTCCTGTCTCTTCTAAATTGAAGCAAGGTCCATCCAACTGCAGTATATAACAAGCAGTGGTGAGTGCTATAGGGTAGATCTGTGATAAACCTCAGAGCTCTGTGGTATAGTGCGTCTAGTTTGTTCAAACATACAATGGGGCAGTGACTATATAAAAAGTCAGCATAGTCTAGTACTGAGAGGAATGTGGCCTGGACCATCTTCTTTTTTGAAGCACTTGTAAGGAAGTGCTTTATTCTATAGTTAAGTCCAAGTCTTTGTCTGAGCTTTTTTAGCAATTCTTCCAGATGTTCTAGGTAGTCTAGTCTGCTCTGCAGAAAAAAAGAAATGAGATTGTTTCGGTTCCCAACCGGACCAACCAATAGGAAACCGAAGAAAAACAATTTCCACACAGTAAATTCAGAAACAATTCACTATCTGTCTACTTACACTACCCTGTACCGAAGACAGAGATCTGATACCGAAAAAACAAGAAAAATGTTTAAACAAACCGACCGATTCAAAACTTTACCGAACTGAAGCAAAGGAGAAATCTCCAGAGTGACTTCACAGTTAGGCGGAGTAAAGAATTTGATGGTTACACTGAGATGTACCAGAGACAGAGGTTTGAAAACCGAGCTCAAGCTCAATGTTCTATGCCTTGGCATAGAATTAATCCCTTACTCTCCGGAGCAGTTCAAGTGCTGAGGCTAACTGCATATAGTCAGAATACAGCAAGACTTCATGTTGTTTGAAATACGTGTACTTTTCTGAACACAGAATTATTTCCAGATCTATTGTTCTGTTTCCTTTTTAGGTCTGCAGTGGGTGGAGCCCTGCAGTCCTTTAACGATCACTGATAAAAAAGGACTCCGCATTTTTTCCGAACCAACAACATGCTGGAGTGTGAAAAAAAAAGGTGACTCCACATGGAAACACTCCATTCTTGCACTATTTTTTTTCTACTTTCGCCGTTCTTGAGCTATCTTTTTTTTTTCCAGCACTGCCTTCCCACTAGTATCGTGCATCAGCGGTTCTTTCTTAATTTTAATATATTAGGGACTCAGTGGATTTTTCAAGGTCCTCACCACTGCAGTACAGTCAGAGAGTGGAAAGGAGATGGAGCAGAATGGGCGAGAGAGTCAGCCTCAGTCTGAAAGTTGACTTGCCTTATCCATTCCAGACCAGAAAAGAACAGTAGTTTGTTATTGAGGCTTTGTTGCACTATTGTGCAACTTGACTTGATTTTTTTTTTATCATGACAGTTGTGTGGTCCTGTCACATTGGCAGTAGTCTCTTCATTTATTTATTTATTTAACAGACTTTAGGATTACAACTTTTGAGTCAAGGACTCATTTACAAAGGCCCAACATCAGAAAAAACAAATACCAACACTTAATACATATAGATACAGAATGGCAGCTAAAGGTTACAGTTTTTTCAGTTATACAATATTGCAGAATTATGATCAGCTATACATTGCATTGAACATGTTACCGAGAGCTGTACTTTACAGTTTTCAAGAGAACAATAATTTTGCTGATGGAGGGAGTAACAGGATTGATATTTTTTGTTGTTGTTGATTCTGTTTATACACCCATTTTGGTCAGGGCATCCTTACAAACAGCCTGCTCAGTGGTGGCCTCTCACTCCCTGCCTGAACCCCCCACTGTCAGTGCACTCCCCACCCAGCCACTTCAGTAAGGCCCAGTCCCCCAGCAACTGGGTACCCCTGGGGGAGGGCTTGCCTACCTCTAGCAACATTGCAGACTCAAGGGGCCTACTTGGTAGCTGGGTTGGGACCTGGGAAGTTTCCTGGTGCACTTGGGCCAGCGTTGGGATGTGGGCCAAGCCCCTGGAGCCCTCTTCATCTACACTGGCCTGGTAGGGGATTTTTCTTAGTGGTGCTTCCCATCCCTCCCATGAGTGCAGCATGCAATGAAGCCATGGTACAAGGCAACCCTGCTGGCATCTGCCATACTCACCCCTCCTATTTTAGTCTGTCATCCTGTAATACCCCTGATCTCCTTTGGGGGCCACCAGGACACCAGAAAATCCCACAGCCCTCCCCCAGGAGAGGAGAGCAGTCCTCCAGATGCTCAATCCTATATATATATATATATATATATAATTCTTATATATAATTCATTCACAAAAGGGCTTAATCACAAGTTTAACAACTTGGCTTGCTATTTTCATAGAGAGTTCCTACTGTAATTAGTATTAAAAGTGCAGCAAAAGCACACACGTACATTTTAAGATACTATCAGATGGGACAGGCTGAGCCCAGAGACTCCTGAACAGGATCAAGTAAGACAGACAAGAGGACCCTTCTCCCTTGACCAAAGAAATAACTAGGGTAAGCTGATTTTTCAAAAGTTTTTTTATTATTATAGGCTAGTAGTTAGCTAGTGATTGGTGGTAATCTGGCATTAATAGAAACAATATAGGGAGAGCCTAGAGGCCACTAGGTTAGATGAGCCAAAGGGGAGATAAACAGGGTCTAGGTGGGAGAATGAATAAGTGTAAGCCATGAAGGAATGAACAACTGATTAATTACTGATGAAAATGTAAAGAATACTTGCTGTATAACTAGCTACTGCTATGTATTGCAATGAGACTGAGATCATGGAGCCTAGAGGACAGTATGTATTTTTTAATTGCTGTAATTTACTAGCACAGGCAGTGTTTCATGCAGCAGTCAAATAAGTACCCCCCTCCACCGGCTATGGGGTCAAATGTGGGGACCAGGGATTACTTGGGAATGTGAGCATCATATGTCAGCATCTTTCATGCCCCAGATGCTGTTTCACATCCTCTCCAACCACTCAGGCGTTTTTCCTTGGGGCATTGTGGATGTGGATTTTATAGAGGAGTCAGACCAAGACTAGTCCACTCCCCACAAGGTGGGCATTTAGAGTAGTTTGGGTCAGGACCTGGGGACAGTCATTTTTGAATCTCTCACTATTCCCTGAAGTGGGGTGGGGCGATGGGTGTTTGCTTTGACTGCTGCAGCTGCATAACTCTGGTATCCCTGAAGGGGCCTAATGTTTTACTGAGCTCTCTTGAAGTACAATTATACAGAAACTGTACTGCATTTTGCTGTGGTGCTGAAAAGGCTAAAATATTGTGATTCAGTTATATTTCATGATGGAATCAGACAGGAGTGGAGTCTCTCTGTATAAGTTTTGCTCTGTGTAGTCTGTGTGGTGGTTTTGAATAAAATGTATTTTTTTTAAAGGAGCTGTTTTAAGCATAGCTCATCTACACAAACTCTCATAAAGAAGCAATAATTATTGGCTTGACTATGTTGTTCTTTTTTGCTTTCTGTGTTTGTGGGTTCAGCTTGTGTGCTTCACTGTGTTGTGTTCAATTAATTTTATTCAGCATTTTGAAATTGTTTAGTGATACGACTATGCTAATTACAGTACATGTTTGTATCATTTGATCACTTTGTTTCAATTGTGGGTCTCTCATCGAGCTGCACCCCTCCTCGCCCCATGTTTTTTTTAATATAGAGGGGGTTGGGGGCAAAGTGACAAGTTCCCCAACTGAAATAACTTGATAACGGTATGACTATGCCAACTAATCCCATTCCTAAGTAACACAAGTAGCATTGTGTGTACTGGTGTGGTTCTAATGCTATTTAGTTCAAGGTGTAGATAGTATAGTGCAGTGGATTAAGGCTCTGCGTTGCAGATCTGGAGACCTGGGTTTGAATCCCACAGCCACCTAGGTGCATACTGTGTGATCCTGAGCAAGTCACTTAACTTCCTTGGGCTCCCAGGTCACATCTGTAAACAAGCGTTGGCTTATTGTGCTACTCCTGATTAAATAATGTTCCCTTTCCCCATTTAGTTCAAGGTGTGCTGACCTGATGAGTATAGGGCTTGTTGTATAGTAGTACTGTAGCCTCCATCCTGCTGTTTTTGACAGAAGAGAACTTTGGTTTCAGAGCAAGATACAGCAGTCTAGAACTACAGATGTTTTACTGATAAAATCACTTCTATCTCAGCAGGAGTTAGTACCTGTTTGGATTAAGCAAACAGATATTTTATTAGAAGAAGGGGGTCTCATTTAAGTAAAAAAAAGAAGAAAGTCACTGTGTGTTTCTCTGAAGAAGGGGGCTGTATCAGCTTAATTTACTGAGTCAGAGCAGAGGGTGAATCTAATTGGGTGTGTGGGTTAGCAGTCTAGGAGTACAAAAGCAGCTGTCTCCAATTACATCTTCCTGCTGTTTTTGACAGAAGAGAACTTTGGTTTCAGAGCAAGAAACAGCAGTCTAGAACTACAGATTTTTACTGATAAAATCACTTCTATCTCAGCAGGAGTTAGTACCTGTTTGGATTAAGCAAACATTTACTTTATTAGAAGAAGGGGGTCTCATTTAAGTAAAAAAAAGAAAGTCTCTGTGTGTTTCTCTGAGGAAGGGGGCTGTATCATCTTAATTTACTGAGTCAGAGCAGAGGGTGAATCTAATTGGGGTGTGGCTTAGCAGTTTAGGAGTACAAAAGCAGCTATCTCCAATTACAGCTTCCTGCTGTTTTTTACGGATGAGAACTTTGGTTTCAGACCAAGATACAGCAGTCTAGAACTACAGATATTTTACTGATAAAATCTTTTCTATCTCAGCAGGAGTTAGTACCTGTTTGGATTAAGCAAACAGATATTTTATTAGAAGAAAGGGGTCTCATTTAAATAAAAAAAGAAGAATGTCACTGTGTGTTTCTCTGAGGAAGGCGGCTGTATCAACTTATTTTACTGAGTCAGAGCAGAGGGTGAATCTAATTGGGGGGGTGGCTTAGCAGTTTAGGAGTACAAAAGCAGCTGTCTCCAATTACAGCTTCCTGCTGTTTTTGACAGAAGAGAACTTTGGCTTCAGAGCAAGATACAGCAGTCTAGAACTACAGATTTTTTACTGCTAAAATCACTTCTATCTCAGCAGGAGTTAGTACCTGTTTGGATTAAGCAATTAAGCAAACATATACTTTATTAGATGAAAGGGGTCTCATTTAAGCAAAAAAAAAGAAGAAAATCACTGTGTTCCTCTGAGGAAGGGGTTGTATCAGCTTAATTTACTGAGTCAGAGCAGAGGGTGAATCTAATTGGGGTGTGGCTTAGCAGCTTAGGAGTACAAAAGCAGCTGTCTTCAATTACATCTTCCTGCTGTTTTTTACAAAAGAGAACTTTGCTTTCAGAGCAAGAAACAGCAGTCTAGAACTACAGATTTTTTACTGGTAAAATCACTTCTATCTCAGCAGGAGTTAGTACCTGTTTAGATTAAGCAAACAGATACTTTATTAGAAGAAGGGGGTCTCATTTAAGTAAAAAAAGAAGAAAGTCGCTGTGTGTTTCTCTGAGGAAAGGGACTCTATCAGCTAAATGTACTGAGTCAGAGCAGAGGGTGAATCTAACTGGGGGTGTGGCTTAGCAGTTTAGGAGTACAAAAGCAGCTGTCTCCAATTACAGCTTCCTGCTGTTTTTGACAGAAGAGAACTTTAGTTTCAGACCAAGATACAGCAGTCTAGAACTACAGATTTTTTTACTAATTGCCCTCCTTCCCACCCCACCCCCTCCCACCCAAACCAGTTCTACTTTTATTGCCACTGGATTTGACTGACAACAGGAATTTCCTGTTTGGCAGTAGGAATGGAAGGATCACTGAGACACATTAATTTCATCAACCTTGAAGGAACCTAAAAAAAAAACTCTTCCCCCCCACCCGGCTACTGGAGGTCTGAATCCCAGCACAGAAGAAGGAGACTACTGAAGACTACAGGAAGTTCCTGTCCCAGAACACAAAGGGTGAGAGTTGTAAGGGCACATAGGTAGTAGGAAAGTAAGTGTAAAAATACATATATGGAGGATACAGTAAGCATACAAAGCAACAGGAGAGGGGACACAAAATAAGTTAAGATGGGAGTGGTGCAGTGCAATGGCTGTGGGGTAGCAGTATTCCGGGAGACATTCTGGAGGCTGTGATGCTGTCCTGTTTGCAGGCACCTCTCTGGTCTGAGGGAGTAGGTTGCCCATCTCCTGACTGACCTGGCTAGGAATCATGAAATCTCTCCCCCCACCCAGGGACCAATAGGGCCACCACCGTTACCTCAGAGGTTACCAAGAAAGAGGAGCAGTTGGACCAAGGTGGGCTCAGGGAGAGAGAGGGTGGTGGAACAGAGGTGCATCCCTCTAGTTGTACCTCACCACAATACATATGCTGTTCTGGCAAAGAGTGGTTCCTCTATGGAGGCACCTGCAGTGGAGACCAAGGAGGATGCTGGGATCCTCCACAAAGGAGACCCAAAGGAGGGTGGCACAAGACTCCACAGGGGAAGGAAACAACTCCTGGTGGAGGACTCGATCATTAGGGGGGTAGAAGTGGGGGAAGAAGGGGACAGGGAGGTAAGATGCCTGCCTGGTGCCATGGCTCGGAGGGACTTGAAGTGAATCCTCAGGATCACAGGAGCAGCTGCACAAGGGAGGGAGCTGGATGTCCTTGTCCACCTAGGGACAAATGACCTGGCTGTGAATGGGATCAGAGCAGTGCAAGAGGAGTTTGTGGAGTTGGGGAGGGACCTTAGACAAGTAACATGTACGGTAACCTTCTCGGAGGTGCTGCCTGTCTATGACAGGGATGATGCTAGGGTATTCTGCACCATGGGATTCAATGGATCATTGAAAAACTGGTGTGGAGCTCACGGTTTTGGCTTCACTGGGGACTGGGGAGCCACCTGAAGGGATGCAGGCTTATACTGGCATTATGGTCTGCATCTATCCGGGGGGGGACCAGGATCCTAGCTGACAGGTTTAAGTGCTTCACTGGCAAGCATTTAAACTAGCCAAGGGGGGAGGCACTGAAAAGTAGCAGGGAAATCCCAGCCTACCCCAATAAAACACAGTAGTTAGAGAGGTAAACACCAAGGTAGAGAAGTCAGTAGGGAGCTGAACAGGGATAAATGCAGAAAAAGGTGGTAAGGACAGGGATGGGGCTAAAAGGGGAAAGGCCATAAAAAATAAATGGAAGGTGATGAGTACCAATGCCAGCAGTCTGTACAACAAGCTCCCTGAACTAGTGGCCTTGATGGAAGGGGGATACCTGGATATTGTGGCAGTCACTGAAACATGATACACAGAGAACCATGACTGGGATGTCAGCATATCAGGATACACAGTCTACAGGAGGGACATGGTGGGTAAAAGAGGAGAAGGAGTAGCTGTTTATATAAGGGAAGAGATTAAAACAACAGAACTAAAGAGCAAACAGGAAGTTGATGAGTCACTATGGGTCACCCTGGAGACAGGAAATGGTACCACAATCTGCATGGGGGTTGTGTACAGACCCCCATCTCTGGGGGAGGAAATGGACAAGAAAATAGTAGAAGGCATCCTTAAAATGGCAGAAAAAGGGGTGACATTGTTGATGGGGGAACCGAATATGCCATATGTTAACTGGAGTACATTTGCTGCAGGCACATCCAGGAGAAGGGTCATTCTTGATTCCCTACAGGGGGCATGCCTGAGACAGCTAGTGTTGGAACCCACTCAGAAGGGAGCAATCTTAGACCTGGTACTCTCAAATGGGAGAGGAGAAATGATCTCAGATTTAGAAGTGGGTAGCCGTCTGGGAACAAGTGACCACCAAACAGTGTGGTTCACAATAAACACAGCCATAGAGTCAAGCCATATAAAAACAAGAGTACTGGACTTTAGGAAGGCTGACTTTGGGAAAATGAGAAAGTGCCTCAGAAAAGCACTAGCAAATGGGCAAGAAGGACGGGTGGAGGAACAATGGGGAATAATCAAAACAGTCATTGCAGAGGCAACAAACCTGTGTGTGAAGCAAATCAACAAAACAAAATGAAGGAAAAAACCACTATGGTTCTCAAAAGAAGTGGCAGGGATGGTTAAGGAGAAAAGGATAGCATTCAGGAAATATAAGGAAACACAGAAGGAGCAGGACAGAGAACTTTATCAGTTAAAGCAGAAGAAGTCAGGGAAGACAGTCAGAATAGCAAAGGCACAAACTGAGGAAAAGATAGCCAACTCTGTTAAGAAGGGGGATAAAACCTTTTATAGGTACATTAGGGAGTGAAGAAAGACCAAGGGAGGGATACAGAGACTTAATAGAGGGGAGCAGAGGGTGACAGTAAAAATGCAGGGATACTGAATGAATATTTCTGCTCAGTATTCACAACAGATGAGGAGGGGGAGGTACCTAAACCAAACAAGGGAGAAACTCTGAATAGGGGGTCGATACCAGTCCATTCACAGAAGAAAGGGTTTTGAAAGAACTCTTGAAACTGAGGTGGACAAAGACAGCATGGGTCCTGTCAAGCTAGTCTCATAGATTTCTTTGGCTGGGTAACCAGAGTGGTGGACCAGGGGGGAGCAGTTGATGTCACTTACCTTGACTTCAGCAAAGCTTTCGACAGTGTTCCACATAGAAGATTGATAAATAAGCTGAGTAGGCTTGGGGTGGGTCAGAAGTTGGTCAACTGGGTGGCAAACTGGTTGACGGGCAGAAAACAGAGAGTGGTGGTAAATGGTATACAGTCAGAAGAGATGCAAGTCACAAGTGGGGTACCTCAGGGATCATTCCTGGGGCCAGTCCTCTTCAATATCTTCATTAGTGACATTGCAGATGGACTAGACGGTAAGGCTTGTCTGTTTGCAGATGACACCAAGATGTGCAACAAAGTAGATGATCCAGATAGGGGTGAGCAGAATGAGAAGAAATCTGGATAAACTAGCAAAATGGCCAGAAGAGTGGCAACTGGGATTTAGTGCAAAGAAGTGCAAGATCATGCACATAGGGAAGAGAAACCCTGAAACCACTTATAGGCTGGGAGGGAAGTTGCTGGCAGTCACAAAGGAAGAAAGAGACTTGGGTATCATCATCACAGATGACCTGAAATCATCCAAGCAGACCTCTAAAACAGTGGGTAAGGCTAGGGGGATGTTAGAGTGTATTAGTAGTGGTATCACAAGTCGTAAGAGGGAGGTAATAATCCCTATTTACAAGACACTGGTTAGGCCCCATCTGGAGTACTGCATGCAGTACTGAAGGTCACACCTTCACAAGGACATTAACCAAATTGAAGCAGTCCAGAGAAGGGCAACCAAAATGGTGCAGGGACTGCATCAGAAGACATATGAGGACAGATTAATGGAGCTCAATATGTATACCCTTGAGCAAAGGAGGGAGAGAGGTGATATAATCGAAACATTCAAACACCTTAAGGGCATTAACAAGATGAAAGAGTCTAACATGTTTCAATGTAAGAAAAATAGCAGGACAAGAGGACACAGCATGAGATTAGAGGGAGGCCGATTAAGGGGGAATTTGAGGAAATTCTTTTTCACAGAAAGGGTGGTGGATGCATGGAACAGCCTACCTCAGGAAGTGGTGGCTATGAATACAGTGCAGGGCTTCAAACAGGCCTGGGATAGGCATAAGGGAGCAATACAGATGAGTATGAATAGATAGGCCACTGACAGAGCAAAGGCCAATGGCACATTTATAAGGTAGAAAAAGAAATGGGCAGACTGGATGGGCCTTGCAGTCCTTACCTGCCGTCAAATTCTATGTTTCTATGTTTCAATGGGGCCTGATGGGATTCACCCAAGAATTCTAAAAGAACTAAGGGTAGAACTAGTAAAACCCTGACTACTCTCTTTAACAAATCATGGGAGGATGGGGTGGTACCTGAGGACTGGAGGAGGGCAAATGTGATTCCACTTCACAAAAGTGGGAGCAGGGCAGAGGCAGGAAACTACAGACCAGTTAGTTTGATTTCAGTGGTAGGAAAAATGATGGAATCACTTCTGAAGGAAAGAATTGTTGCGTACCTAGAGGCCAGTGAGGCACAGGACCCAAGGCAGCATGGTTTCACAGCAGGAAGGTCATGTCAGATGAACCTAATAGATTTCTTTGACTGGGTGACCAAAGTAGTAGACCAGGGAGGGGTTGTGGATATGGCCTACCTAGATTTTAGCAGGGCATTTGACACAGTCTCACACAAAAGATTAATATACAAGTTAGCCAGCCTTGGAGTGGGTCCCAAGGTGGTAGCCTGGATAAAAACTGGCTGGACAACAGGACGCAAAGGGTAATAGTAAATGGAGTCACGGTGAAGAAAGGAAGGTACAGCAGGTACACGAGGTTCGGTACTGGACCGGTCCTCTTTAATGTCTTTATAAGTGACATTGGAGAGCACTTGGAAGGAAAGGTATGTCTCTTTTCAGATGACACAAAGATCTGCAACAGAGCTGATACACAAGGTGGGGTGGAAAGAATGAAAAGGGACTTGGCAAGGTTGGAGGAATGGTCAAATATGTGGCAGCTCAGATTCAATGCAAAGAAGTGCAAGATAATGCATCTGGGAAACAAAAACCCAGGGGAAGTGTACATAATGGGTGGTGAGTTAATAACAGCAACAAAAATTGAAAGAGACCTAGGATTAATTATATCAGATGACGTGAAGGTGGGCAATCAATGTGAGAAGGCAGTAAGGAGGGCTGGGGGGATACTGGGATGTATAGGGAGAGGCATCAACAGTAGAAAACAGGAAGTTGTTATCCCTCTGTACAGACAGTTAGTGAGACCCCATCTGGAGTACTGCATGCAATTCTGGAGACCCCATCTCTGCAAAGACATAGACAGAGTGGAGGCTGTTCAGAGGAGGGCAACCAAAATGGTGCAGGGTCTGCACCAGAAGACATACAAGAAGAGACTAAAGCAGCTTAATATGTATACCCTTGAAGAAAAGAGGGAGAGAGGAGACATGATAGAAACTTTGAAGTATTTCAAGGGAATTAACAAAGTACAAGAGGGTAGTATCTTTCAGAAGAAGAGATGTGCAAGAACAAGGGCGCACAGTTTGAAGATAGAGGGAGGATGGCTCAGAGGTAATGTTAGAAAGTATTTTTTCATGGAGAGAGTTGTGGATGCATGGAACAGCCTTCCTGAGGAGGTTGAGGAGTCAGGAACAGTGGGAGAATTCAAGAATGCATGGGACAGGCATAAAGCAATTCTAGTGGGGGGTAGGAGGAAGTAAGCTGTTAATTAACTAGAATCTGCAGCTTATCCATCAGGTAGGGAAATGGGCAGACTGGGTGGGCCAAGCGGTCATTGTCTGCCATCAAATTCTATGTTTCTATGTTTCCATGGCTGTTTTTGAGACTGCCATTTTTAAAGTTGCAGATGCAACTGCAGATGTGCTTGAGGCCATTTTAAGCTGTATTTTCATTATGTGTGCGTGTGTGTGGGGGGAAGTCCCGTGGTAGAATATGAAGCTTAGATTCTTATGTTTGCTATTTAAATAATTTACATACCCGAGTTTCGCACACTGCCACTGGACTAAAATCCCCCCTTCAAAAAAATGGCAAAACAACTGTAAATGCCTCACAACCCACCTGGTCACACAGATTTACAGATCTAAGTTTCTGCTTCACACAATGGACTAAATGGCTATTTTTGTGTGATAAAACATTGCTCACCTATATCATGCTAGCTGCAAATGTTATTCCTTTGTTTGTGATGGGGGGGTTAGTCAGTTGTGTGAAATGTTGTTATGTGATTTTTTTGAGAGGAATTGCAATTCTGCTCTATATATTTAGCAATAGCAGAATTTAAAGCTACTATGTGTATTGTGATGTGGCCTCCGGACACAAACTTTTGGTCTAGGCCCTGTGGCTGGATTGGGGAGCATTGGTGAAAAGCAGTGCCGCTACATCAAAGCCCTCCCCGATGGGCACTGTTTAAAATTAAACCGTTAACATACAGTATGAGACTGGTAGCTGTCCTTGTACATAGGAGGAGAGGGGTACATTTTTTGATGCTGCAGATATCACACACTATATCTCATTTTTCCTATCATCACTGATGCACACTGTATGACTTTGGGATAACCTCTGTGATTTGCAGAATCATAGAATTTATCAGTGGAAATGGCACACCCAATCCACTTAGATTGATATTCTCTGCCTAATCTGTTTCTAATTCCAAGCACTGTTACACTGAGCCTGCCTTTCACGAGAGGTGCTTAGTGCCACCTACTTGAGAGAATACTAACAACCTGAAATAAATTATATCTATTTTTCTCAAATTCTTCCAGTAATAGGAGATGGAGGATTGTGGAAATATATTTCCTGAAGAAGTCTGCAGAGATATCAACACAACTCCAAGCAAGAAAACCAAGAGAAATTCAGTATTTCAAAGGTCATGGAAAACTTCCTTTGAGTGGGCAGCAGCAAGCAAGAAAGGATCTCTCTATGTCTTTTGTGAAACATGCGCTGCTGACATCAGTGTGAGCCATGGTGGAAGGCATGATATACAGCATCACAAAGTTTCATAAAAGCACCAGATGAATACGAAGCATGCTGCAGGGAAGAAACTGACACATTTTTTCCAAGAAGATTACATCAAAAGTTGTTGATGCTGAGGTGGCCTTAGTGAACCTTTTAGCAGAGCATAGCTTATCATTTTCTAGTGCTGATAACATTTTAAAATTTATTAGAAAGCACTGCACAGATCAAAAGGTGGTAAAGAAGATGACCTGTAGCCCAACAAAATCAGCCTCCATTGCACGAGAGGTCCTTGGGCCAAAATATCAAGAGGATGCAGCTGCTCAGTGTCACCAGTTGACATTTTGCTTGTACATTGATCAGAGCACTGATATGGGTGATGGAAACCTGATGGTTATCCTGATTGGTTTCTATGACATGCAGATGGGAATGAATGCTATCCACTTTCTGGATACGCCAGCATGTGTTTCTGGGACTGGGCAGTCAATGTTTGAGACTGTAATGAAAACCCAGGAACAGTTTAGTGTCCCAATAAAAAATCTTTACTGCTTTCTCCTCGGACAATGCTTCTGCAATGATAGGAATACACAACTCTGTGTTTTCACAACTAAAACAGGTCAACCCAAATATTGTAAACATGGGACGTCTATGCCACTTAGCAGACATTTGTCCCAAATCTGGGATCAAAGAACTATCGTGACCTGTGGAGGAGTTAATGTCAGACATTTATTGTCACTTCTCATCAAGCTCAAGTGGCAGCAATTGTTTATTTATTTATTTAGTTAGTTTTTGCTGACCGGGTAAGTGCACTAGAAGAATTCTGCCTATTTTCAGACATGACCCGGGGGAGGGGGATACAGATGAATGCCAACTGACCTTGAACCAGATTAAGCTGTTGGTGGTATTTTTTTTTTTTTGCAAATAATTATGCTTTATTAAACAATTTCCAACACAAATTACACATAAAGTAATTAGTAACATATGAGAAAATACAATTCCCAGTCGCTATTAATAATACAAAGAAAACTTAAGAAGAGAAAGAAAAAAAAAAAATCTCAGATCCCCCACCCCCCCCTCCATCCCCAGCGGCTATCCCAAATCATCTTGAACCACAGGACATCAGCTGAAAAACCTATATGTAACAACAAAAGACACAAGGCCAGCAAATATAGTGTAGAGGAGGAAAGGACAATACCAGAGCCAAAAGGAAAAGGGGGAAAAAAAAAAAGGCCGACACCATCACAATAAATATAAAGAAACTCCCTAACCTAATAACCATACTTGTCTTTGAGACTTTGATACAGACCACCCCAGCATTGATGGAAAATCGTTGAAGTGTTAAAAGATGACAGGACCGACCTTTCTGCATTTAATGCATTCAGAAATTAGTCCACCATTCCCTAAATGAAAGAGTCCATTAGTCTCTCCAATGGCTAAGGATTATCAGCTAGAATAGCCGCTACCATAGCCATACGATATTTAGCTATCTTGCTAGGTAGTTTATCATACATCCCAAATATACAGACCTCTGGATTGAAAAAAGCCGCCAAGTCGTAAAATTGGCTAATCTTTAACTTCACCAATTGCCATAATCCGAGATTTTTGAGGCAAAGTCAAAAACTTATGATAAGTTGATGCAAAGGGTCATTGAGTCCAAACATTTTGGGGAAAGATGACGGTTTAACCTAAAGAGCTTGGCTGGAGAAAAATATAAATTATGTAGTAATTTAAATTGGATGTCTCTCAGCCTATCCTGTTTAATATACTTATAGGTGTCAGTCCAAACTTTCTGCCACATTTCTGGTGCCCAGACTAAAGATAAGTTTAAATCCCAATAAATCGGAGTCGGGGACACATTAGAATCCCTTCTGACAGAAATATCCTTGTATATCTTAGAAATTGCTCTGCCTGGCAATATAAGTTCTTTCAATCTCTTAAACATGGACCCCAAATTATCCATCCCACAATTTTTATGGAGATTAGAATTAAGACTACTCATTATTTGGGTTAGTTTCAGAAAGGATTGAGCTTGCACACCAAACTTTTCCACTAAGGCCTGGAATGGAAGTAACAACCCATTCGAATAGAAATCTCAAACCCGTATTTTGGCAGCTGTAGTTGTTACAAAACTAGGTATCGGTTGGTTACCAATTACAAGGTTCGGATTTCTTAATAGCGGTTGGGGAAGGTCACGTACTTGCAAAATTTTAAACCTTTCATAGTATTGATGCAGCGCTTTTATATCCCATCCTAGCGGAGTGCCCCTAGCTTGTTTCGGAACCTTAGCCCATGAGACATATAACATCGACTCTAAATCCAACTTTAAGCTTTTAATAAATAACCGATCCAAATGGAGCCCAAGAAGAGAAGTTTCTTTTTCACAGGTCCATACGGCCAATCTCGTCATGTGAATCGCCAAATAGTACACGTAAAAGTCCGGTAGTTGGAGGCCTCCTAATTTACGATGCCGAACAAGTTTGTAGTAAGACCTTCTAGAAGGCTTGCCATTCCACAAAAACTCAGAGCAACATTTGTAGAGTGACTTAAAAAAGGATTTAGGGAGATAAACATTTAAATTTGCCAGTGAATAAAAAAATTCTTGGCATAACCACCATTTTGATCATATTGGCCCTACCTGAAAAGGACAACGGAAGTTTTGACCATCTATCCAGGTCTTCTTTTATCGATTTAATTAGTGGCCTGAGGTTTAAGGTGGCCAGGGCTTCCAAATTCTTAGTAATTTGGATACCCAAATAGTTTAACGATTGGGCCTGCTACTGGAGTCCTAAAGAGAGGCACCAGTCCTTCTGAAGAAGTGGAGAAAGAGGGTATACTGATGTTTTGGTTTTATTTAAGCTATTTCCAGAAAGTAGACTGAAACTGGTAATTAGTTCGAGTACTATCGGAAGAGAAGAAGTAGAGTTGGAAATATGCAATAACAGGTCGTCAGCGAATGCTGACACTTTGAATTCAGAGTCCCCCATTTTAATCCCTTGAACGTCCTTGTTTACCTTTAGAGATCTAATTAAGGGTTCAATATACAAATTAAACAAATAGGGCGATAATGGACAGCCTTGATGGGTGCCTCTTGATAGGGGGAAAGCTACTGAAATTAGGTTGTTACATTGAATCATTGCTGAGGGACATGAATATAAAACTCGGATCATATAAATAAATCTAGCAGGAAAGCCCAGCTTCTCCAAGGTAGTAAACATAAAGGTCCACTCCACCTGGTCAAAAGCCTTTTCTGCGTCCAATGATACTAGAGATGCCTCTGTGTTAGGATCCATTGACACAGAAATTAAATAAAACAGCTTCCGAAAGTGATCGGCCGATGAACGGCCTTCCACGAAGCCAGCCTGTTCTGGACTCAAAAGGTCATGCCAAATATATTTTAACCTATTAGCCAGAATTTTCGCGAAGATTTTAACATCTAAATTTAACAAAGAAATTGGCCTGAAATTACCCACTAAGTTCGAGGGCTTATCGGGCTTCGGCAGTAAAATAATTTTGGCCTGAAACAACGTTTTGTCTTTAATTCCGTGATCACACCAAAAGGAGAAAAGTTTGTGCAATAAAGGCACAAGATTATTCTTAAACAGTTGGAAAAAGAAAGCTGTAAATCCATCTGGGCCTGGCGCTTTGTCTAGGCAGAGAGAATCAATAGCTTTCCCTATTTCCACCTCCGAAATTGGAGCTACTAAATATGGGCCAACATCTTCTGATAATCGAGGTAGGGGGATACTATCCAGGAATTGGTAAATCTTGTCAATAGTGTTGGAGGAAGATTGTTGGCTAGAGTAGAGATTCTGGTAGAAATCTACAAAAATTTCTAGTATCCTCTCTGGATCCGTAACCAGTTGTCCCGAGTCCGGATGCTTCAGGGCAGTCACCCACCTATCCAACGATTTTTGCTTCAATTGCCAGGCCAACAATTTCCCAGACTTACTACCCTGTCCTAGGTATAGGGCTTTAACTCTAGATGCCGAACTAATAACTTTCTCCCTTTGCTTATCTGCATACCATGCTCTCAAGGTTATTAGTTTTCACTCCTGTTCCTCAGTTCTATGTCCATCACCTATAATTTCCAAGTCTCTAATCTCCTTTAAGCATTTGTCCAAGAGCTGCCTTGCCTTGACTTTATGCACTGTAGCCATAATGGATAGGCTCCCTCGCCACATGGCTTTAAGAGCTGCCCAAGTTTGATCTACAGCTGTGATTGTACCCCAATTGCCATTGATTGAGTTTTCCAAAAGGATCTAAATCTCTCTAGAGCTTTGGGATCCTTCAAAATATTATTCAGGAACCAAGAATATGACCTGGGAGGCTGCAAGGGCAACGACACACCATTTTACCGGGAATGATCAGAAATTACGAGGGCAGGGTTGAGCCTCCACTACCCAGGATAAACTAAATTGGCTAACCAAAAAATAGTCAATCCTCGAGTGCGACTTGTGCACCGCAGAGGAAAAGGTGTATTCTCGGGCATTAGGATTCATAGCACGCCAGGGATCCACCAACCCTAATGATGATGTAAAGTCTCTTAGGGCGTTCTGGGCCGGGGAAGGAGTTAGTCCTTTATAATTAGACCGGTCCAACCTCGAGTCCTGAACTAGATTCCAGTCACCACCCAAAATTACTGACATCTTTCCAAAGGATGCCAGAACCAGGCCCAATTGAACAAAAAAGGCCGGTGAATCCGAGTTAGGTCCATACACTGATCCCAACACTAAATTGAAACCACCTAAACTACCTAATACAAATATATATCGGCCCTGTGGATCAGAAATTATTTCCGAATGGATGAAAGGAATCCCACGGGCAATTAAAATAGCCACCCCTCGACTATTGGATGAAAACCCTGTACCAAAAACTTGGCTCACCCATTTTTTTCTTAAAATGAGCGAGACGATCAGAAAGGACATGTGTTTCTTGTAGAAACACTATCGCTGGCTTCAAATGGGACAAGTGATTTAAAATAACAAATTTTTTACAATTATCCTTTCCTCCCTTAATATTCCATGAAACAAAGTTTAGCATACTAGCCATTTCGCTGCCTTAAAATTAAGGAAATATTGGGATAGCTGCCCCCCCAACTAATCTCCCAGTCAAAAAAGAAGCCTCCCCTGTTAATACCCCTCCCTCCCCACAACATGTTAATACCACAACAATAAACTCAAAACCATCCCTACTGGCCCAAAGCCAACTTCTCCTTCTCTGGAACGTAGTGCCGCATAGAGATGGGTACCTCCCCCCCCCCAATTTAAGAGGTAGTTTTAACCCTTTGAAACTCAATTCTGCAATATCCAATTTTCAATCTAGAACAACAAAGAACATTAACATCAAATACTTGAATTTCCAATGGATAAAGAAAAAAGAATCCCTTAATAATGAAAGCCAGGGAGCATAAAAACTGGCCAAAATAGAAATAGGCTGCTAACCTTCCCTGCAAAAACCATCGAGCCTTAGGCATAGAGGAAAAAAACAAAACAAAAAAGAAAAACTATATTCCTGTCTAACGCCGTATACGTCTGGCTTAGACGCAGGGTACAGGTAAAGGGAAAGAACCAAATTCAAACTGGCGGGCCTATTACCGATAGGAACAGGAAAAAAAACAATCGTGGTCCAAAGTAGGCCCTCCAATCTTGACACAGACTTTTGTCCGATAGTATGATCCCTGGCTACCATTTAATAAGGTAGTACTTGAGCCATATAAAGGCTCCTATCCGTATAGTTCTCACAACTACGAGCCCTTATATCTCTTATTACCCCCTACCCACTGAATTTAATATAAAAGGACCAAAACCCCTTAGTAATTCAAGCAGGAGCAGGCTAAACCAAGTAACTTCTCAAAATTAACTATTATAATCTTTAACCAAAAAAAAGATTAATTCTTCGCTCCTGCAAGTAAATAGATCCCAAATTACCAAGCTGAGAATGCAAGTAATGTGCAACCATACTTAACTGTCAGCACCCCCTCTTTTCTACCTGTCTAGGTGTTATATATAATATCGCATTAATATCATATTATACCATTTCCATCATGTGATGAGCTAGATAATAAAAAACGAAATAGCTTCCAATAATTAAATGTCAGTGCAGAAAATAAACTAGAAATATTCACACCAAATAAAAAAGTCCAGGCCGCTGCTTCCCCAAAGGAGAAATAGGTAACTGGTTCCAAACTTTCATCCCTTAGCAAACAGGTCCGGTAGTAAGGATTTCATGGACGCCAAAGCTTCCTCGGCCGAGTTGAACCTCTTAGGGCCATCTTTAACTGTGACTTCTAACTTCGCAGGATATAGTAGGCAATGCCGGATCCCCGCGGCCCACAACTTAGACGTGATCAGCTTGTAGCTTGCCCGGGCCTGCCTCATCTTCCATGTCAAGTCCAGTACTAATCGAAGTTTCTTGCCCTCCCATTGGAAGGCCACCAGTTTCTTAACCTCTTAAGATGTGCTCGCGGTCAAGATAGTTAAAAGCTTAAAATAATTGGCCTCGTGGTTCCAATGAGGGGGTCTGCACGTAAGGGCTCTATGGGCTCTCTCTATAATATAGTCAGGACCATTAGGTGAGGCACTGATGATTTTTAAGTAGCCTTTGCAGGAACAGGATGGTGTTTGGTCCTCTTCTCCTTCTGGGAGACCAATAGCACCAGATTATTGCGTCTATTCGACCTTCTAGATCATCGAGGCGGTCTTCCAGTTTACCTAATGCTCCTTTTGCATTCAATCATGGCAGGCCCGATTTTCCATAGCCTCTCAATAGATGAAATCTCGCCTCTGTATCTGTGACTCTGCGCGCTAACGAGAGTCAGAGCAGGCTTAATTTCAGAGACTTCTTCAATTAATTTAAATAGGGCATCTTTGATTGTCGTCAGGTCCCCATAAATTTTTGCAGGTGTAATTTCATCCTTGGTGGTAATGGCGTGAGCTCCGTCTTGGCCGTTTAGCTTCCAGTTCTGCCTCTCCTCACTCATATTGCAGCAGCGTATTCCAATTTTGGCTCAAAAACAGTCTCACATTGTTGATAGCAATGCCCTGAGTCCTGGTAGCCCTGTAAGCTGGTGCAAAGGTGCAAATTTAAAGTACTAGGGGAGGGAGGCCCGGGAGCTGCTTCCTCGCTCTATACGTGTCGCAGCGCAACCCCCGAAACGAGCGTGTTTTAATTTTTACTCAAAAACAGTCCTGCTTTATTAGTGATAGTGCCCTTTGTCCTGGTAACCCCGTAAGCCGGTGCAAAATTGCAGATTTGGGGTGCTAGGGGAGGGAGACCCGAGAGCTGCTTCCTCACTCCTTGCGTGTTGCGACGTCCCCTGTTGGTGGTATTTTTAGTGAATGAGGAAAATTTGCCAGGACACCGGGGAACTTCCCCTACTCTGCTTCCTGTAAGCAGGGGGGACCCATTTCACTGTGGGACCAAGATGGCGGCTCCCATGAATCCTGGTGTGGAAGTGCTGCAGACTGGAGAGCAGGCCTCATCTCCTGATCAGTGTTTGGTAGAGATACAGGAGTCTGAAATCTTCCAGACAGTTCACGATATGGAACTTGAGCATTTGGTGGAGAACCTTATAAATTCGGATGAAGAAGGTAATACCCCAATTGAATTTTTTTCCACGGAGGATCTTACTGCAAATTTGAAAACTGAGGAAAAAGTTGTAAATACTAAGGATTCAGCAGAAGACGCTGAGTAAGCATTACATTCAATTTTGCAAAGAGAAGAACAAAGGCATGCCCAAGAAAAAAGTAAATTACAAGCTAAACTTGAGGAGTTGCAATGCCTAGTTTTAAGTGTCAATTCTGCGGAGAAGCCTGTCAGAGAAAACTATGACACAGCAAGATCAAAGGCCCAGCTGGGGCACGGTGAGTCAGTTACTGTTTATAATGTTTCTTCTGCTTCTGTGAAAGTGACAGGGGAGAGTCAGCCGGCTGGCAGTTCAAACGCTGAGGATTTAAGCGTGTGCCTACACCCGAGTCCCCAGCTAAAAGAGATGAAATGTCTGGGAACAATGTTCAAAGAACGAATATCTCACTGTCTACTAAATTAAATACTGACACTCACCTAAACCCAAAACATATAACATTGTCTAAAACTTCAGGCTTTGTGGCTTTTCCTGATGTCCAGGCAGCTGTCAAGTTTCAAACAAATAACTTAGACTCTCAAGCCACAGCGACACAGTTTTCCTTTACAAATTTGTCTAAACAGGGTCAGAAGGATTTACAAAAAGACAAAAGGCTTGCACAGACCTTAGCCAAAAGACATTTAAACATGGATTCCTTAAAAAGTGATTCAGTACCATCTCACAAAACAGCTGAGTTGCTTGACTCAACATGGACTCCGGGGGAAGCATTGTCCCGGTCGGGTTGGAAGCAAAACCAGGTGGGGATTTGGGTCCCAGACCCGGAGTGGGATGATAAACTACCAATCACCCCCTCTTCCTCTACTTGGGTTCCAGGGCAGGTTTTGGATCCAATAACAACTATTTCTCAAGTCCAAGAAGTTCCTGGTATAACATCTGCAGATGCATCACTCCCTCAAAATAACACAACTGAAAAACCTCCTCAAGTAGTGGGAGTTGAACCCATAGAACTGGTTGGTGAAACAGAAAAAGACTGCAGTGGGGACAAAAATTCAGAAAATGACCTAAATCATGATACACCCACAAATAAACAACCCCTATTGTCTGAACTGTTTGCAAATATAAAGAAAGAAGCTGCTCCCAGGAGGAATGTGGTTCATATCCGTTATAAAGGTGGCATGGAGGACAGGCCTGACAGACATTTTGTTGGAAAAATCTTATTGAAGGACTCTTGAGGTTTTCTCCCTGAGAGGTGTTTGCTTTTATAAACATTTCCGGAGAAGACAATTTTGACATAAGTTTTTGTTCTGCCCATTTTTTGGATCTTTTTTGGGAGCGTTATACCCAGGTGAAATATTCCCCCATTTGGTCTCCCTTTGTTGTCATTCCTCTTTCTAAACCTCTGGTTAAATTTATTACAGTGATGTTCCAAAATGAGGGCATGCATGTAGCTGATATTGCATACTGGTTGTCACAAAGATGTGAACTTTGGGAGCCCTGAGGCTATTCTGGATACGGAGTTCTTTGGACTGGGGGGTGGAGGTACAAGGTAAAACTACAAAGTACAGATTCAGGCATTGTACATATTCCTAACTCTTTTATGTTAGGCAGGGACAGGGAGTGTGCTTTTACGCTGGACAACTGCGAGCCTGTTATAAGTAATAGTTCCACTGACCCATTTCTAGCACATGTGACAAACCCAGATGTGGGAATTGTGGGAGGTAGGACATATTTCTTTGCAATGCGCATCTCACACAAAGTGCGATCTTTGCAAAGATGTGGGGCATGCCTTTAAGGACTGCCCATGGGCAGCTAAAAATGCAGCTAGTAATGTTAGCCCAGATCTTCTCATTCAACAGGCACAAGACATAGCAGAAGTAACTGAAAAACCCCACCAGGATGAATCAGACAAAAATTATTTTCCCTCTACTGAAATTATATATCTATGCAATCATAAGGAAGGTACAGAAAGGACAATTGCACAGGTTAAAGTTAAGAATCCATTCCCCCCTTTCCCCTTCCCTTCTCCCCCCCTCACATGTTGTATCTGAACAGTTCACAGCAGGAGATTCTTACCCCAGTTTGCTATAGTGACCCTGTACAAGATAGTGTTCCTTTTGCATTATCTCCACCTCAGAGGCATAGATCCTCTAGGAATTTAAGGTTAGCCAGCATTCCCCTCCCCCTTCTTCCCCTCCTCCTACTTCTCTTTCTGTCAATATAAATTCAAATAACCCCTTTGCTGTTTTGGCACCAGAATTAGGGGATTCAGACATGGACCAGGAGGAAGGAGATAGTAATCCCAGAGATCAGGACATGGAAACACAAAAAATGGGTTTTGCAGGGTACAAAGGGAAAAAGAAAAAAAGAAGGAAAAAAGTTGATCACTGAGCAGGCTTAAAAATGTCAATGCATGGCAAATCTAAAAATCAGATCAATAAATGTACATAGTCTCTTAAATTCAGTTAAAAGAATGATGGTTTTTGAGTATTTACATAGGTCCCAGTTAGAAATCTATTTTTTACAGGAATCTTGGGCATTTTCTATGCATAATATCAGAAGCTTTCAGGGAGAATGGATTTGAGGACCTTCATATTGGTCCTTTGGACAAGATACTGCAGATGGGGTTGGGGTTTTATTTAACTCATTTTCTTTCCATTTAATAAAATTGGTAGATATTTTTCCCGGAAGAGCCTTATTATTAGATGGGATGTGGAAGAATAAAACATATAGGCTGATTAATATTTATGGCCCACAGCTGAAAGCAGGGAGAGTGGCACTGTTTAATGCGGTAAAACCTTACTTAATGACCACTCACAATATAATTTTGTGTGGTGATTTCAACTGTGAGATACCCTCATATACTAAAATTAAGAAACCTAAATCTAAAATTTATTGCGACTCCAATGCCCTTATTGATTTGATATTATCAGCTAATATGATAGATTGTAATGATTTTAGGAAACAAGGACCTAATTTCACTTTTAGGAAGGGTAATATGAAGTCTACCATTGATTATGTTTTTGTTTCCAAAAATCTACCTATAGGGGGAATGGAAACTCGTCCTGTGGAGTTTACTGATCATGTTTTATTAATTGTAAATTTTTACGATATTCCTGTAATTCAAGCCTTTACTACCAGATGGAAACTGAATGTGAAAGCTCTGAATGAACTTAGGGTCCAAAAAAATATAACAGCCCTTATTAGTGCAAGATGTTCTGTCTGTTTTTTATATGCAGATATTGGACAATGGTGGCTGGATTCCAAACAAGATTTTCAAAATTGGTTAAAAAATATGGGAAATATAAAGAAAACAGTAAATTTTTAAAATATCTCTCTTTGCGCCAACAGTTATACAAGCTGTATACCTGGTCTAACACCTCTAGGTTTAATTACTCAGACCAAAATAAAAAAGATAAAACTGGAAATGTTATCCTATCAATACGGTAGAGCTAATACTTTAAAAGTGTTGTTCCAAAATGGGATAAAAAATCCCCAGCAGGGGATCCTTTTCAAGCCTGCAAAGCCATGAGGGATAATACTGAAATGGCAGCTCTTTATGACTCTCAGGGGGTGTTGCGGAGTTCTGAAAAAGATTTATTTTTTATTATTAAAGAGCATTGGGCAACACTGTTACCCGATAGATGTCCTACAGTACAGGAAATCGAAGCTTATTTAAGTCACATTCAAGTTCCTCCTATACCTTCTGAATTACTGCAAAATGAAATTAATATTACCCCTCAAGAAGTTAAACTGGCCATTCAGAAAATGATTCCAGAAAAATCTCCAGGGTTGGATGGGTTGCCCATTGAATTTTATAAAGAGTTTAAGGATGAATTATCAGAATGTTTAGCAGTTGTTTTTGGCTATTTTTCAAGAATGAACAAAATTCCCCCTTCTTTTTTAGATGGGTTATTAATGTATCTATATAAATCAGGTGATAGACAGAATATTTAAAATTGGAGACCTATCACTATACTGAATTCAGATTACAAAATTGTAACACATATTTTAAACAATAGGTTAAAACTTTTTGCAGAATATGTAATTTCCCCAGTTCAATACTGTAGTTTTCCTTCTCGTAAAATACAATCAGCTCTGATGGTTGTGAGGGATATATTTGAACATCTTTCTCTTTCTTGTAAATATGGTACACTAATCACAATAGATCAAGAAAAAGCATTTGATAGGGTTTCACATGTGTATTTGTTTTTGGTTTTATAATATTATGGGATTCCAGATTATTTAATTAGTTTAATCAAATTAATTTATAAATCAGCAGCTGTTTATCCAATTATTCAAAGACAAGTGAATTTCAACTTTTGTACACAGCTTGGGGTGTGTCAGGGTTGTCCCCTGAGTCCACTTCTGTATGTGTTTTCCTTGGATCCTTTCCTAAGATTTATAACTGATAGACCTAAACGGAGGGGTATTCAAGGAATGGGCATACAGTCTGCCATTAATGCTCAAGCATTTGCAAATGATTTATGTCTTTTTTTTTTCAGAAATCTCACAATTTCAGCAGTTTGTAAAAATTATGTCTGATCTTACGCTAGTATCTAATTCAAAAATAAATATTGCTAAAAGTCATGGTCTGTATATAGGAGTAGGATACCCGGAGGCCCTGAGTTTAGAGGGTCTTAGTGTATCCCCTGAACCATTGAAAATCTTGGGTATAACTTTTGGGCACCAACATATGGCTTTGTACAATTGGGAACAATCTTTATAAAAAGTGGAATTTAAAGTATGTCAATGGAAGTCATGGAGTATGTCAAAATTAAAACGTATTCAGCTGATAAAAAAATTCCTGGTTCCAATTTTACTTTATGTAGCAATATTATATCCCCCACCAAAACCGTTGGAGACTAGGCTAAATAGTGCTTTTTTCAGATGCTATGGGGAAACCGATTAAATCCAATCCGATGGTGTTTTACATGTCTCCCAAGTAAAAAAGGGGGCTTAGGAATGCTAGACCCTATAGTTTTTTTTTCATACTGTGTTCATATCACATACAGTTAAATGTGGACTAGGATAATCACCATCAACACAAAGGTCATGGTGCAGGTTAATTTTGAAAAAGTATTTTAGGGCATGGGGGCGGTGGCCCCAAGATTAGGGACTTTTTTGCATGTTCCAGATTTTTTTAAATCAGCAGCTTCAAAATTATACATATGGAATATCACTAAAATGGATATTCTGTCCCACTCTGGTCGAAAGTTGTATCAAATAGTATTTGATAAAATCTATCCAAAGGAACCTAGTTTTAAATGTTGTGCTCTGGAGTGCAACAATTATGTTTTGGCTCAATTAGTGAATCCCAGAATCCCACTTCAGATGTAAGAACATTTATGGCTTTCCGTTTATGGTAGAACACAGGTGAGGGGGAATGTTAAGCATAAAGCTTTAGAGGAAAGGAATTGTCATTATCCGGACTGCATTAATGTAGAGGAAACCATGGAGCATTACTTATTTTTCTGTTCCTATTCCAAACCTTTATGGGGTTATTTAGCTAATGTGTGGAATATGCCCTGGCTCAACACTATGTCTTATGAAGTATGTGTATTAGGCCATTATGCCCTTTTGGGCTGTAGGTTTCATTCAGATACTCTTGCCATATTTTTGTGTTGTTTAAAATTTTATCTACGGCAGGCAAGATGCAGTTGGGTATTACGGCAGAGTAAAATGCCTTTCGAGATGGTTAGGACCCTAATAAGTGAAGCTATGTGGCACGTATATGAAAAAGATGTAACATATTCAAAAGGGAGACAAGTTCAAAGATGGTGGAAAGGTTTTTCTTTTTTCATTAAATATAAATAAGGAGTTCAAAACATTTATGTTACAAATTTTTGTTTTCATCATTTATCTGTTTTGTTTAATGGGGAATAGGTTATGGAGTTATATGAAGGGGAGGGGGAAAAGGAATTTTTGTGTTCTGAAAGTTTATTCATTTTTATGGTATTTTTCTCTTTTCTGTCTTCATGGAATGTAGTTTATGAATTGTCTTGTTTTCTTTGTATTTCAAGTTGTCAAATGGATGTATTTTGTAATGTTCTTTTCAAATAAAACTCCCCCTACTCTTTTCGATAAGTGCCATGGGATCTTTAACATCTACCTGGACTACCACCAATCCAGGCAGATGGGACCTCGGTTTAATGTCTCTTCCAAAAGACGGCACCTCAGAAGTGCAGCACCCCTCTCATGCTGCACTACCGTGTCAGTATTGGGATATTAACCCAAGTGCCAGATGTGGGAACTGAACCCACAGCCCTCTGATCTCCCAGCCTCAGAGGCGAGGTGGCCCACTAATTGTTGAAAGAGTTTGCCACTTTTGTGGACACTGACCCCTTAAAAATTATCAAACATGCACCAACAAGATGGCCCAGTTTGAACAAAGTTGTTCAGCAAATGCTAGACATGTGGTCAGCTCTACTTTCCTATTTTATGTCATTTGAGTCCAGAGGTGCCAAAGTGTAACTGATTGCTGTGAGTGTGAGCAGCCATGAAATAAAAATTACTTTTCTGTTTATCAAATATGCACTTGAACCACTTTGCCAGTTTAACAGAAAGCTACAAAGCAGATAGAGCCAGCTGATGAATCTTCATGGGGTCATTTGCAAAATCATTCAGCTGAATGCAGGCAGACTTCTCCAACCTGAGGTGGCAGTCACTGAAAGTAATGCTGACTTTCTGGTGAACACTGACAATTTCCTTCCCCTTCAGGAAATCCATATTGGACCAGAAGTATAAGATTATATCAAGGAAAATGAAGACAGTGTTGAGTGAACTTCTGCTGAGCTAAATATCTACAAGAAGGCAAGGATGTTATACTCCACTGTCTTTAAAAAGATGCTGACAAAGTTTCCTCTAAAGAATAAGTTATTAAAAAATGTGGCCACACTTCTAAACCCATGCTTGAAGCTGAAGATGTCTGGAACAGCAGTAGTAGACTTGGGAAGGCAGCTTGGCTTTTGCAATTCATCTGCTGAATGTGACCAACTGCTGGATGAATTTGGGACATATTAGTTTGCAGAGACATTACCTGAATGACACCAGCCAACACCTGCCTCCAATTCTTCTATTCTTCAGTGCTAGGGGAAGGTGCTTTGCCAGCTGAGTGGAATGGGGGGGGGGAAAGTGTACCACTGTTCAGACGACTCATGGAGATGGTACTATACCTTCCACACTCAAATGCTGTGGCAGAGCATGCATTCAGCATGGTAAGGAAGGTCAAAACTGAACTTAGGCAATCCATGCACACAAAGACCTTGAATTACTTTATTGCCATTAAGATGAATGAAGACAGGGAATGTTTTGAGGTACAGCACACCGACGATGTCCTGGAAACAGTAAAGAAGACAACACATTTGTACAATAGAGACCATCCCACCTCAAAATAAAGACTGCATTTAAATTAATAAAGACAAGCAGCATACATCTTTTTAACATTAATTGCAAATAAAATAGCAGAAAGACTGCATTTACATTATTAAAGAGAGAAGCATGAATCTTTTTTTTACATTTATTGCAAATAAAATAGCAGAAAGATTGCATTTACATTAATAAAGACATAAAGCATACATCTTTTTAAACTTTATTGCAAATAAAATAACAGAAAGATGCCAAACATTGTCTTTTCTTATTTTGCCTTTTGGCAACAAGTCACGCAATAGCGCGGCATGGCGGAGAGACACCGCCACGTTGCGTAAAATGTGGTGTCCCTGATTTTGGCCATTTGTCCCTGATTTTTGGGAAAGTGTCCCTGATTTTGGTACTAGCAGGTTGAGAGGAATGCAGGTGCTTTCTGGGGATGTAGCCAAATCCTAAAAGACAACTACCAAAAGTTTAAGGTAGCATTCCACTCTTCATCAAAGAAAATTCCAACTCCAAAGTGAGTTTAAGCTTTTTATTCACCAACAGCAAAAGGTACTGCATTATACCATTTGCTGTTGGTGAATAAAAAGCTTAAACTAACTTTGGAGTTGGAATTTTCTTTGATGAAGAGTGGAGTGCTACCTTTAACTGCTGATTTGGTCTGCTAAGTATCTCACTGGGTAGGGACAGTCCAGCACACATGGTGCTATTTGACCTTCAGTGGTATGAGGACTTTTTGCTAGGGCCAGCTGCTGTTTCTTTCTGTGATCCCCTCCTACAGTAGTCCCCCCGCCCACTCACACTCTGTCTAGGGACTAATATATCAACCCCACTGCTATGACATCCCAGCACATGTGCTGTCTATCATTCATCCAGTCTATGGCACAATGATGCTCCAAAGCCAAGCTCAGAGCCTCAGCCCAGCTCAGCTGCACTGAGTTCTGAACCCCCATCTGAACCCCTCCTGGTCTCGATGCCCATAGCTTGGAGAACCCTACAGGGACTCAGACCCCAAGACATTGATCTGCTGAGGTGGTTCTCATTGAATTGGATAGAAGGGAGGTGACGGAAGGCCTCTGGGTCCAGTCTGGCATGGCAGTCATAAACTGGGTGGCTCTGTTGCTCCTGGGAATGGCTCTGAGTCAGGTAGGTACCATTAAAATTGTGTGTCTGGGACAGCAGATGCCGGGTGGGAAGGAGGAGGCTCCGTTCTCATGTTCTGAGAAGTTCCTCAAAAACATAAAACTTGTAACAAAGTGATTTGCCAGGAATGCGGGATAGTATGAGACTCACTGAATTTTTAGGTCAGAATGCAAGACAGTACCATTTAGGGTTTCAAGTATAATTCAGTGCTCCCAGATCATTTCTATATTTTACTGTGAATCAGAGCACTACAGTAATTTGAAATCAGTTTACATTTCTCAATAAACCACACAAAAGAGCTGGGCTACACAGTGTACTGTAGTCAAAATCACCAAAACAGCATAAAGTTAAAAAATCATATATAGTGCAAATCTTTGAACAGCAGCATTCATCCTATCAACCGCCAAAATTTCACGTTGGTACTGTGTGCTTTTTCACTTCTTAAAAAACACACGATACTAGTGCGAAAAGTTGGTAGTTGATAGGGTGAGTGCTACTATTCAGAGTTTTGCATTAATACTTTTTTTTTTACTTTATGCCAAGGTTTGTGTGATTTCTAACTCTAGTACACTATGTAGCACAGCTCTTTTGGTATGTTTGTTTGGTTTGTTGGCTGGTTCACAGTGGATCTGGTACCAGTTCCTGCAGCTAGTTCTCTGGCTGTCTTACATTTCCTACTGTAATACCCATTTCTGAAGGAAAATATTATCCATCCCTGCTTGGAGTACAAGGTCTCATTTTACCTCATTTACATAGCTGCAGTATGTCTCCTTTAGCTCCACATATCTCTTTACATCTTTTTAGTAGTTCAATGTAGTTCTTTAAGAGAAAAAAAACTGATTATCCATGGAATGCCTCCCACTGTATCCATGTAATGGAAGAGACATCCTGCTGCAGTCTTACAATTTGTTATGTAATCCTTGTAAGTCCATTTTTTTTAATTCATTAGGTGTCATTAGGCAATTCATGTTCCCTAGGAAATAACACATTTTATAAGAGAATACAGGTCAATAATCCTGGTGTTATGGGTAAAATGCAAAACTGATCTGGGAACCTCACATTGGTCTGGAAGTCTTTTTAGTCTGCTGCACCCCACCCCCCCCATAAAAAGGGGTATTTTATTATTGGTTCGCATACTAAATTTTGTTCTCCTATTTTCACTCGAAATGTGACATATTTTTAATTCAGTTTATAGTGGTAACAGGCATAGGAGATGCAACAAGGGTGTCGGAACTTTGCAAAAAGTGGTGCTGAAGTTTGAAAGGACATCAAGTGCTTATAAAGGTGTCTTGCGTTTTGAAAGGGCAATTCATTTGTGAAAGGCTTAAAGGTACATGTGTAAAATATTGAAAGCCCTGTCCCCCTCAGTCCTGTGGTTCATCACCCAGAGGCCTCGATAATTGCCAGAAAGTTGTAACCATCAGGATTGCATGCATTGTAAAACCAGAAATGTTGAAATGGTGCAACGTTGCATGTTGGTCCAGCACTTAGGACATTCTGGAGTTTACCATTTTGTGTGATGGGTAAAAATCTGGAACAGAACCAGAACAGCTTCCCTGAAGGAGGGAAACCTCTGCACTTACTTACTTAATGGAAACCCTGGCTCCCATAATCACCCCCACCCACCAGAATGTCCACCCTGACCTCCCTGTCCACCTGCAGGAATACCCCCTAAGTAAATGACTGACCACACAAAGGCTATAATGTCCACTCTATGGCCAGAATGGACACCCCATGTGCTGGGGCCATAATGCCCCTATGATCCACAATGCCCCTCCCCGGATGCAGTGCTCACTATAGCAGCCTCAATGAACATCATGAGGTGCTCAGTGCCCACCTAAGGGCACTGGGTACCAGGTCCATAATGCCCCCAATTTTCTGCAACATATACCATGAGTGACAGAGTACCCACCCTAGTGTTGAGGAATACCCACACTGGGTACCAGGGCCATAATGCCCACCCTATGGGCCAGAATATCCTCTCTATTTTTTTTTGTATTTTGTGACTGTGGCTTTATAACACCAAAGTCTTTATTATCATCTGAAGCAGCAAACCCCAGAGATAGTAGTATCCAAGGGGACGGAAGAAGCTTCCAATTTATGCTAATAGTTCAGGTCCCAGGTTTGTGTGACCCTTACATATCTTACACTACTGGGGAACACCTGGATACAGTGTGCCTGCTGTTGTAAGTAGTACAGCATGGAATAGGTTTTTAGAATTAAAAGGTTTTAGTGCCTCAAATATCATACTACATGTTTTTATAGCTATTTGGTAGTTATACAGTAAAACAGCGTATTATGAAATAAGAAAAGCTGCAAGGCATCGCAGCAGCTGGCCATTTGTCTGGATCCCTCCCTCCCTGGACCTCGAAGAAATGTAGGGGACCTCCCCAGGGGGTGTATAGATGTTGTGGCAACACCATGATGGGAGGTCCCACAAGGCTACCTGGAAGTGCAGGCATTCGGTGGGGGGAGGAGAAACAAGGGTCAAGTGAGCTGAGGGCCAGCAGTTCTCCCCTCTTTCCCCTCCATTTGTCAAACTGCAAACAACTCCTGTGACCAGGAGTCAGACAGAGGTAAGGGTCTTGATCTGGGCCTTGCAGCTGGGAGAGGGGAAGAGCACTGAAGGGCAGAAGCTGTAGTGGTATAGACTAAAGAGCTGCCTTTAGTGATGAGCATACCTCTCAATCGCTATGAATTTTGCATAGCATGATGATTTTTACACTCAAATTTATCCTGGCTCCACATAGGTTTACTGATGTTCTTGATAATGTTAGTGGGGCCCATTATTTATAGATATATTGTTGTTTTAAATAAAATGCCACACATTCTGGCCTTTGCTTTGTTTCTGGCAGGCCAGTGCTATAAGTTAAATGCTGAGAGGTTGAGCGGTATGGTGCCGCACCTTACAGGGCCTGTGGGTTTAAACAAGTAAGGGATGATTCTGACAGTTATTTGCAGAGTAGGTCCAGGCCTGAATGGCTTAGTTTGAAATGGTTGGGTCTACTATTTTCTGATTGGGCAGTGATGGAGGGCCACCACCCCTACATAGCTTCTGATCCATTGTCGACATCTACCATGGGGCCAGAAACAAGCGCCAAGCCCCAAGGTGTGAGGTCTCAACACCCCCCACCCACCCCTTCCTATGCACTGGCTCTCGTCCTACCTCCTAAGTTCTGACTGGTCTTGCACAGGGATGCCAGTCAGTCCTGCAATTGAAGAAGCCTGTGCAGTTGCCATGGAGGAAATCATTGCATTCTGGGGGTCTGAGGAATAGCAGGACGCAGGAGGGGAGAAACGGTCGGTGGTGTAGAACCATCCTGGGTTGTGTCCCACTCCAGATTCCATAGCAGTTACCGGCATCAGACACCAAGCTACCTCAGGTCCACCAATGAGGAGCAAGCTTGAGGTATGCTTCTAGCGCCAGCTGGGCTGTGGTGGTGCAGAGGCGGCGGGGTTTGCTCCACGGGACGGCGGTACAAAAAACCAAAATAAATAAATACATAAATATAGATAAATTACAAAAAAAAAAAAAAGACAAAGAGGAAGGTCCAGGATAAGGCTAGGGATCATGGTATGGTCACCGCCAGGCGGTAGCTTGGGGGCCATATCATGCTTGTGAGATGGGGTAGGCAGTCAGGGCGGCACCCAATATGGTGGCACCTGGCCGCATCCTTCCATTATGTCAGTGGCAAATGACACACACTAGGCATGCTGTCTTGCCTAGTGCTGCACAGTTATTTCCTTTACCAGGCTCACTTTACAAAGTAGCGCATGGGGCTACTCACGTTGGGTTTATTAAAAAAAAAAAAAAATTTTGGCCATGCTTGTCTTGAGTCCATTGGCAAGGGTCTTGATTCCCATGATACCTCAGGTTGGGGTTGCTCACCAGATTAAGTCCCCCTGACCAGCTGGCAATTGCCTGGGCACTCTGTTGGGACACAGTGCTCCATGGTAGGGCATAGCTCACTGAGTGGTTGGTGGCTGAACTGGCTCATCCCCAGCACGGGTGAGGTAGAGCCATTACCCGGGAGTAGTGAGTCATGCAGGACATGGGCACAGCTGGCAGGCAGTGGTCAGGTCCAGACCCGATACTGGTGTTTCTCAGCGACTCAGGCCGAGCAGCGCTGGCAAGCACCATGGACTTGTGGTTAAATTTTCCAGATGGGATTGAGACAGAGATAGCCTGGGGACATACTGGGGGGTGTGGCACATTCCTTGGCATGGGGGAAGTAGGACCAGACTCTGGAAGATTGTGTTTCAAGTCAGGTATCTGTGGTCGACATGGGTTATCTCAAAATATTGCTTCCAGGCCCATGCCAAGGTCAGGCACACAGGTTGCATCAATGGATGCTTAGGTGGCATGGAACAATAACTGGCTAATTTGTAATATTACCAGTGATTTTACAGGGATAGCTGAACTATCCGGCAAAGCGTACACAAATGGTAATTTCTGGCAGTCAGCTATACACGGATGTCAGCATGGGGATCTTGCCTGGGCACAGTTTACTCACACTAGCTGGTGGTTTGTTGAATGACCTACCAGTCTAAGGGGCATAAGACTCAGTGTATATACCCAGTGAGCACACTTAGGCATGTAGACAATACCTCTCCCTCTTGGAGCACTATTCACAGTTCAAGTGGGGATGCAGTACCGGCAGGGCATACCTTACAATTGGTGGCATGGCCATGGGTGTGCAGCTGGGTTGGGGACTTACAAGCATCATCACAACTGGATAGCAAGCATGCCCATGGGCCAGTGGTACTTGATACAGCTCTCATTTTTAGCTGCAGTGAATAGGCTGGGGGGCAGTACACTGGTGGCCTGTGGGGTAGGGTACTTGTGCCACGGACTCCGTGCGATGACATATAATCACTGGGGGTGTACCCATTCAATACCCACAGGGTGATGATGTTTAACATATAAAGTTAATAATTACTATAAAATACAGATTAAAAAAAAAAAGGAAAATACAGAATACTGGCAAGATGCATCTGGGATTCTAGAAGGACATTGGGAGTTGTGAGCTTTCCGGGTCTGAGGCTACTGTCCATAGTGGAGGCAGCACCTACCAAGGTGCCAGCCTACAGGAGCAATAGGAGTCTATCTCCCAACTCCCCACAGGCAACTAATTTGGGTTCATCAGTCAGGGGATCTACTATCAATGTATGCTAAGCTCAGGGTTAATAGAGGCCCCAGTCTTACATGACATATGTCTATTCACTGATTAGTCTCCCAACCTGTCTGTGCACACAGAGTGGGTCTGTAGGCAAGAACTGAACAGCAGCATGTCATATGGCTAGCCAGGGTGCCATGCACTAAGGGACTGTCACCAGTAGGGGTGTGATCAGACCACAGCACAGGCAGCAGTGGGCACAGGCAGGGTATGTTGAGGAACTGGGAACAGGGGTCACAATAGACTGTTGTAATAGAGTGCTTAGGATAAGGTCATCGCAATATACCTCAAGGGTATAGCATATCAAGCATTCTCACTAGGTCAGAGGATGAGGGTCAGTGGTTCAGACTTGTAATGGGCACACCTAACTTTAGGAGCAGCATCCAGGAGAAGGCCCAGATGGGGGTTTTGTTTCATAGTGAGCAGGGTGAGTGTCAGGTGTACCCTCAGCTAGGTAATAGAGTGTTTTTCCCTACACAATCAGAATGAAAACTAGGAGGAACAGATATAATGGTCACCAGCATGGCTGCCCTCATAATTATGGTATATTTACTATGTCAAAGGCCACAGGAAGTTGGGATATGTCACTCCCATACTGTCAGAAAAGATGCTACAGTCCGCGTTCAGCAGGACACAGCAGCCAAAAAAAAATCTAGTCTGGCTGGCGCAAAACATACCAGGTGTCAATGCAACTTATCTTACAAGGTTCCCCACACTGTCAGGCGTGAAGCAGCTACCAGATTGGCTACTGCAGCCAGTTGAGTCATTAACAGCAGCTTCTGTAAGTGGACAATTATTAGACCACAGGGGTGAGAAGGGCCAACGGGCTCAGGGCCCCATTTTGGGCATGCTCTGAGCAGTTGGGGCAAGTCAGGGTCGACCCCCCCTCCACCCAGGATCAGTACCATGAGAATGACATAGGCAAGAATCTGTGAGCAAAACCTGAGTTATGCAAGACAATATGTACCCATGAGCAATGCAACAGACTGGTTTCCTTAAATAATTGCAGCGGGGACTAAGGTATAGTTTGTGACAGTCAGGATTAAAGGGAGGCCAGACAATTCAGCTATCAGGGCTGGCCTGCAAAATTCAGATCAGGTGGTACCCTGCTTCCTTTATGGGGTTCCCACACTGGTTAATGTGGGTGGTCCATCTTTGGCAGAATCACCTAGGGAGTCTTCTATGAGGAAGGAGCTGGGGAACCGGGTGGAACCCCCCCACCCACAGTAAGAGGATAAGGATACGGTTTGGGGTTGTTGAAGCTGAAAAATGAGCCTGGAAAGGCTGGGATGGCCCCTGCAGGTCTAGAATACAACTTTCAGGAGTATATTGGTGGACAGCAGCAGTGCAAGCACCTGGGCCATGTTGATTGGTAGCCCATGCGTAGCGGGTTGGTCCCTTAGCTGAAAGGAGAAGGGCTCAAATCTTGCAAGGGTGGAGGACTTCTTTTCTTGGAAGACCTCTCTTATAACCTTGGGAGCAGCAACTGGGCAGCTGCCAAAGGGTCGAGGGTGCTCCGCTAAAGGTCAGCAACATCCTCACAGACTGGGTTATGTGACCAGATCAATCTAGCAATTTTGTCGAGCATGTTGCCGGCTCAGGTGCAGGTAAAAAAGGGCTCCATGGCATGGGCTGAACTGAGTGGCTGCAGGAAGATGCCCAGGTAGTAGGCTGGTAGCCTTCATTCATGGGCACCTGCAGAGAAGGAGAATGGTGGGCCAGCCCTCAGGCATAGCACAAGGTGTATTGCAGGACAGCAGATAGGTTTGTAAGGGGAAATCAAGTTGCCAGGATCCTAGTAGGATCTGGAAAGTGGGGTTCCGGCAGCTGCACAAGGCAATTTACATTTCTCAGTCATAGTAGTTAAGAGAAATTACAGAGACTATGGCAAGCCAGAACACAACCAGCATGCAATAGATCAGTAGCTTATGCTTGCTTGAATGGCCAAGTTCAACCCCATTCTTGGTCCACTATAAAGGGTATTTCCTGTCCATCCATTCCTATCAGCTGCAGTGCTTAGGGAAAATGGGGTTTCCAGGGTTATTGGGCAGATTTCACAGGCCCTCTAGGTGTGTCTGGATTGGACAGCAACGAAAGTGGCAGATTATGAAATATGGCTGCATTTTTAGGTATTTAGTTATTTAGTTTCTGTTTACCGGGTGTGTGCAATAGCCATAGAGATTACTATTTTCAGGTATGACCTTGGCATTATTTTATATCAAAATGACTGAATTAAGTTTTGGATTTATAAACATGGCTTACAAACACACGACTTGTCAAAGTACTTTACAATGCTGTGCTTTGGATACAAGAAGTGTAAGGTTCGTATGCAGTCATTTGCAGCCACTAAGTATTTGACAGGCATACAACAGTTTAAAGAATTGCATTACAACATTTTTAAAATTGTGTTTAAAGAGTACCTTTCTTGGTACTTTCAACAAAAAAAACAGGAAGCTCCCTTACCTGAATGGGAGCTCCTCAGTGGAGTTAAATAATGTTTAATTGAGACCCCACAGCTAGGGAAGGGATCATACAGTAATTTGCCCCTGAGATGTGCACTGCATGATCCCTTTCTACTTCCTACTAGCCTGATTGGACCTCATGCTCCAGCATTTTATGAGATCAGTATAGAAAGAGTGTGGGGGTGCGCGCTATTTATTTCTATTGTGCATCATTCCAAAAGCAGATTTATCAATTACAAATCAAGTTTGTAAAGATTGATGCCAGGATTCAACTAATAAGAGTAGCTTGACAGAAGACTCCAGGAGAAAGGACTGCTGTGTGACTGGACTTCTCTACTGGGACTATATTGCCCTCCTTCCCTGCCCTCCACCCTCCCACCCAAAGCTAGTTCTACTTTTATAGGCACAGAATTTGACTGACAACAGGAACTTCCTGTTTGGGAGCAGAAAGTGAGTGATCACAGAGCCACCAAAGACCCACCATCCTAGAAGGACAAGAGTAGCTCTCCGGCCCCCTCTAGCTGCTGGAGGTCTGCCTCTGAGCAAGTAAGGGGTCTACTGAGAAATATAGGATATTCTTGCCTCAGAACAGGACAATCAGGAACCTAAAGGGCACACAGGCAGAAAGTGAGGAGAGAGAGAGAAAAAAAAACAGAGGAAAGAGTAAGGATTGCATACAGTTAAGGGGCCAGAAATAAGACATGATGGGAGTGGTGCAGTGCAGTGGCTGTGGAGCAGCAGTCTTCCGGGAGATGTTCTGGAGTATGCGGTGTTGTCCCATCTGCAGGCACCTTTCTGGGCTGAGGGAGGAGGTTGCTCGTCTCCAGGATGAGTTGACCAGGATTTGTGGGACCTCCACTTCCATCCAGGGACCACAAGTGCCACTGCCGTTGCCTCAGAGGTTGTCAAGAAAGAGGAGCAGTTGAACCACAGTGGGCTTAGGGAGGGTGTGGGTGGTGGAACAGAGGTGCATCCCTTCAGCTGTACCTCTCCACAATTCCTATGCCATTCTTGCAAAGTGTGGTTCCTCTATGGAGGCACCCACAGTGGAGACCAAGGAGGATGCTGGGAACCTCCACAAAGGAGACCCACAGGAGGGTGGCAGGGGACCCCAGGGGAAGGAAACAACTCCTGGTGGGGACCCATTGTTAGGGAAGGTAGAACTGGGGAGGAAGGGAGAGGGAGGTAGGTGCCTGCCTGGTGCCATGGCTTGAGGGACAGGGAGTGAATCCTCAGGATTGCCGGAGCAGCTGCACAGGGAGGGAGCTGGATGTCATTGTCCACCTAGGGACAAATGACCTGGCTAAGAAAGGGATTAGAGAAGTGCAGGAAGAGTTTGTGGAATTGGGGAGGGGCCTTAGACAAGTAGCATGCACGGTAACCTTCTCGGAGGTGCTGCCCATCTATGGTGTAGGAAAGGCTAGGGTGTTCCACACCATGGGATTCAATCAGTGGTTGAAAAACTGGTGTGGAGCTCAGGGATTTGATTTCATTGGGGAGTGGGGGTCCACCTGGAGTGATGCAAGCCTATACTGGCATGATGGGTTGCATCTGTCCAGGAGGGAACTAGGATCCTAGGTGATAGGTTTAATGCTTCATTGGCAAGCATTTAAACTAGACTAGAGGCGCACTGAAAGGAGCAGGGAAACTTAGCCTCCAAAAATCATGGTAGGCGCGTAAACACCAACATAGAGGTGTCGATAGGAGAAGGGCAGGGTAAATGGAGAAAGTGACAAAGGCAAGAAGGACAGGGATAGGGCCAAAAGGAGTAAGGAGATCAGGAAATGGAGGGTAATGAGTACTAATGCCCATAGTCTGGGCAACAAGCTCCCTGAGCTGGTGGCCTTGATGGAAGAGGGATGCCTGGATATCGTAGCAGTCACAGAAACATGGTATACAGAGAACCATGACTGGGATGTTAACATACCAGGGTACATAACCTAAAAGAGAGACAGGCAGGGGAGAAGAGGAGGAGGAGTAGCTCTCTATGTAAAGGAAGGGATAAAAGCAACTGAACAAAAGAGTAAACAGGGAGGGGAGGAGAGGAGGCACTGTGGGTCACCTTGTAGACTGGAAAGGGCACCACAATCCACACAGGGGTTGAGTACAGACCCCCATGTCAGGGGGAGGGAATGGACAAGGATATGACAGAAGGCATTCTTAGAATGGCAGAGAACGGGGAGATACTGTTGATGGGAGACCTGAATATGCCAGATGTTAACTGGAACACATTTGCTGCAGCCACATTCAAGATCAGAGCCATTCTTGATGCCCTACAGGTGGCAGACCTCAGACAGCTAGTTTTGGAACCCACTCGTGAGGGAGCAATCTTAGACCTCGCACTCTCAAACAGGGGCAGTGAGAGGATCTCAGATCTAGAAGTGGGTTGCCATCTGGGAACAAGTGACTATCAAACAGTGTGGTTCATGTTAAACTCAGCTACAGAGTCAAGCCATACAAAAGTGAAGGTACTGGACTTCAGGAGGGCTGACTTTGGCAAGATGGGAGAGTGCCTCAGAAAAGCACTAGCAAACAGGCTAGAAGGAGGTGTGGAGCAACAATGGGGAATCATCAAAACTGCCATCACAGAGGCAACAAGCCTTTGTGTGAAGCAAATAAACAAATGAAATTAAAGAAAAGCCACATGGTTCTCAAAAGAGGTGGCTGTGAAAGTCAAGAAGAAAAAGATAGCATTCCGGAAGTATAAGGAAACACTGAAAGAGCAGGACAGAGAGCTGTACCAGTCAAGGCAGAAGGAAGCAGGGAGTGAAGTCAGAATAGCAAAGGCCCAAACTGAGGAAAAGATATTCAACTCAGTTAAGAAGGGGGATAAAACCTTTTATAGGTACATCAGCGAGCATAGAAAGACAAAGGGAGGGATAGTGAGGCTCAATAGAATGAACGGTGGGTGGGCAGAGGGGGACAGTGAAAAAGCAGGGATACTGAACTAATATTTCTGCTCAGTATTCACAAAAGAGGAGGGGGAAGTGCCTAATCCAATTAACAGAAGCACTCTTGATAGGGGGGTCGATCCCAGTCCTTTCACAGAAGAAAGGGTTTTGCAAGAACTCCTAAAACTGAAGGTGACAAAGCTAATGGGCCTGATGGAATTCACCCCAGAATTCTAAATGAATTAAGGGGAAACTAGTGAAACCACTGACAACTCTTTTAATAAATCATGGAGGATGCTGTGGTACCCGAGGACTGGAGGAAGCATGGATGATGCTCCCTTCACAAAGTGGGACCAAGACAGAGGCAGGAAAACTACAGACCAGTCAGTCTGAAATCTGTGATAGGGAAGGTGACGAGTCACTCTGAAGGAAAGAATAGTTGAGTACCTAGAGGCCAGTGGGGCAAAGGACCCAAGCAGCATGGGTTCACAGCGGGAAGATCATGTCAGGACGAATCTCAATAGATTTCTTTCGACTGCGACCAAAAGTAGTAGGCTCAGGAGGGGCTGTGGACATGGCCTACCTAGACTTTAGCAAGGCATTTGACACAGTCCCACACAAAAGATTAATAGTCAATTAACCAGCCTGGGGAGTGGGTCCCAGGGTGGTAGCCTGGGTAGAACATTGGCTGGACAACAGGACACAGAAGGCAACTGTAAATGGAGTCCACTCTGAAGAAAGAGGGGTTACTAGTGGGGTACCGCAGGGTTCAGTATTGGGTCCAGTCCTTTTTAATGTCTTCATAAGTTACATTGCAGAGGAAATGGAAGGGAAAGTATGCCTCTTTGCAGATGACACAAAGATCTGCAACAGGGTTGATACACAAGGAGGCATGGAAAGGATTAGAAGGGACTTGGCAAGGTTGGAGGAATGGTCAGAAATATGGCAGCTAGGATTCAATGCAAAGAAGTGCAAAATAATGCACCTGGGAAACAAGAACCCAGGGGAAGAATACACAATGGGGGGGGTAGTAACACCAAGAAAAAAGGAAAGGGACCAGGGGGTAATCATATCAGATGACCTTTAGGTTAGCAAGCAATGTGAGAAGGCCTTAGGAAGGGCTGGGGGTATACTGGGATGCATAGGGAGAGGCATCAGCAGCAGAAAACAGGAAGTTGTTATCCCTCTGTACAGACAGTTGGTGAGACCCCATCTGGAGTACTGTGTCCAGTTCTGGAGACACCATCTTCGCAAGGACATAGACAGGATAGAGGCAGTCCAGAAGAGGGCAACTAAAATGGTGCAGGGTCTGCAAGAGAAGCCGTATGAGGAGAGACTAAAGGAGCTTAATATGTATACCCTTGAGGAAAGAAGAGAGAGGGGGGACATGATAGAAACTTTTAGGCACCTCAGTGGAATCAACAAAGTCCAAGAGGGTAGCGCTTTTCAGAAAAAGAGATGTGCAAGAACAAGGGACACAATTTAAAGATGGAGGGGCGGTCTCAGGGGCAATGTGGAGGAAGTATTATTTCACAGAGAGGGTAGTGGATGCATGGAACAGCCTTCCTGAGGAGGTTGTGGGGTTTAAAACTGTGGGAGAATTCAAGAATGCATGGGACAGACATAAGGCAATTCTTGTGGGGGGGTAGGAAGAAATAGGCTGTTGGTTAACTAGGATCTGCAGCCTATCCTGTAGGTAGGGAAATGGGCAGACTAGATGGGCCATGTGGTCCTTATCTGCTGTCAAAGTCTATGTTTCTATGTTTCTATTAGCTGAATTATGGCATTGATCTTTACTAAAACCTGATTTAAAATCAGTAAATCTGCTTTAGAAATTATGCTGCATAGAAGTGCATGGAGCATGCCACTGCACTCTCCCAATACCGATATAATAAAATGTTTGAGTGTGTGGGCGGAGCGGGCTAGTAGAAAGTGAAAAGGGGTCATGTGGCAAGCCCCTCTGGGGCAAATTACAATCCATTCCCTTCCTGGGGGGGTCTGTTTCAAAAATTAAGGACATTCCCTGGCATTTCAGCAACCTCATGTCAAAGTCATAATTGTTTGCCCAGTATATGATGGTTATCTAAACATTTAAAATCCGCAACAAAAAATATGGGTTGCCATGCTTGTTTTTAAGTCACATTGATGAGATTTAATCTCTCTTTATGGAAAAATCCAGAAGTCAAATTGTTTTATGAGGTTATAACATCAATATTTTAGATGTCAACATGAGTGTGAAAGAAAAAGTGCAACAAGGATACATCATTTGTTATGATGCTTGCTTCATTTTTTCCACAAATGCAAAAATAAAGAGTAAATTAACAATACTATGGCAGCCTCTTGAACTGACATTCCCCCCCAAAAGGGTGGCATATTTATATATTTTTATACATAAAACCATTTCAAACCCATGTCATTTTAATAAAACCTTTTTGATAGATGTAGAATGTGGTTATGAATATAGAAACAGAAAGAAATATAAAGGTTGCCGTAATTCTTTTGGTTATAGCTGTTTTCAAAGTTGCAGTTTCAGAGTCAGAGGTGATCGGCTCAGGACAAAAATAATTGAAACATCCCAATAAAAAATAAAACTTGCAAGAATGCTATTCAAACAATTCAAAATTACACACAGAGTGGCAAGAACTTTAACATAAAATAAATAGCATAACCAAAGACAGACAGATATTTAGATAAAGTGTCTTGAATGATAGCAACTGCTGCAATTGTGGGAGCTAATTTCCTTGCTGCCATCCTGTATATATTCTTAGCTGGACATGACATAATATGATAAATCATTATTCTAATAATGCTGCCATATATTAAGAATGTACTTGTGCCAGAAAACAACCTTGAAAACATTTTCAATAACACCAGAAAAACTGGAATTTGAAACACCAGGGAACGTCTTTAAAGAAGAGCCATACAGACACCCTTTTTCTTTGTTGTTTGACCATTTGAAAAAAAAGAGAAAGATTCTCTCTAAAAAAGTGACCAAATCTTAAAACTTCTTTTGTCAAAACATATCACTTGAGCATTGCTTAATTTTCTTGAAACTACATAATGCATAACTAGCCTAACAAAATCTACATAGCAACCACCTGAGAAGAAATCAATCCATCACTGCCCTACTCTACAAAACCACTTTCAACAGAAAGTGTTTTCTAGGATACAAAAGGCTCCATAATCAGTGTCAGCTATTTGTGCCACATACCCATTAGTGGTGCATGCAGTATTCAGTTTGTGTGCTCTGACCAGAGCATACTACCTGTCTTAATATTGTGCTGTGTCAGAGCAGTGCACAAGTGACTATGTGTGGCACTTGCACAGCCCACAACAGGAAGAGGAATATGGCCAACAAGAGGGAATGGAGATAACACGTCCCAAACAGGATAGCACCATTGCTCCTGTTTGCCATATTCGACCACGGTATGCTAATAAGCAAGGTGCTAAGGGACTATTTGAATGCCTTTATGGGCTTAAAAGCATGCCACACGATCCCATCATGTACAACTGCACTAAGACTTAAGCTGTGCTGAACCCCCACACTCCATAATCCCAAATACATTGATTATAATATTATATGTTAATATCACCCTGGCAGGTAGTGGTCCCCACACCCTGATCACAGTGCATACAGTATGTCCCGCTAGATGTTCTTTAATAAATCCTTGACATCAAGTGGTTCCCCCAGCCCCAATCTCAGTACATATGCCCCTGTGGATATTTTTTTATACATCCTTGGTGTCCACTTGTCTCCCCAACCCCAGTTGCCTGTCCAGTATAGATTTAATATTGTCCCTGATGTGCAGAGGCCCCCATACCTCAATTGATGTACAGATGCACAGCAGGTGTTAATTCTGGGTCAGTGCAAGGAGACACTGGAAGAGTGTTAGTTCCTTAAGGGGCTATTCCTCAAGGACAGTTCCTGGTGATCTTGCAACACACAGAGTGTCCTGCCAAAGATGAGTGTTAACCTTTTTTAAGGGGGATGATCACAATCCTGTTCATGAGAGATGCTGCTAGTTGTCCTGAAAATGGTGAGAGAGACAGAGCTGCTGACCAAAGTAGAATATGCATCTACTATCTGTAAAGGGAATTCCACATTTGGATGGCCATCAAAGATACTGCCTGAGGCAAATGGGTTGGGGGTGATTATCAACCTCTGCCAGAGGGCTAGATGGAGTATGCACTGTGGCTTTGTGCCTAACAAAATGTCTGGAAAGAGGAGAACGGTTGAAGTGAAGCATCCAGTACAGACATGGCCTTCAGGTGCCACAGGTGTATTCAACTCAGTCGAGCTATGGCCTGCTGGTCAATGACCACTGGCAGCTATCAATCAGGACTGCCTGAGAGAACATCCCTACAGCAAAGCTGCTTCCAGACCCTCAGCTGAACAGACACTATGATGTCACACTGTGCTGTGTAAAATGTGTAAACTCAAAGCTCATAACAAAGGTGGGAATTCTGATAAAATTTTGTACAGACTAGAAAAAGCTCTGTCTTAAGATATAACCTCAGCCACTGGTGACTGTTAGGAGTAAGAGGGATCATGTGGTCATCGATGTTGGAGGGTTACAACCTACACAAGTGGACCCCATAGAATTGGCCCAAGACAAGAGTCAGGACTGAATCTGTCCATTGAGTTTCAACCAGAAGAATGCTTGGTGACCACATTTCCAGAGAAATGTATTTTAAAACACTGACTGTACAGTAATGAGTGACAACTGCTTAAGCAGTATACTTTATGGGATTATTTCTGCTCTGGTAGATGGTTTAAACTGAGAGCACATCAGAGGCAGACAGAGTAAAGAGTATTCTGATACTGTGGGGACCCTTTTGTGATCATGCCACCTTATTTGAATATTCTAGGGTGTTACAGATCACCATCAGGGGGACTAGACTTAATAATCCACTTATACAACTTCCTAGACAGTAACACCAATGAATCGTTAATATTATGTGTTTTCAATCTAGACTGGTCCAGTCCCAAATCCAGACCACTAAAGAACCTATGTGACGAACTCGGTCTAATTCAAGCAGTCACAGGGATTACTAGGCCAAACCCAGGAAACCATATAACCGGTACTCTTATTGACCTAATATTCGTGAACAGACCACACAAAATTCTACAAGATTCTGTCTTTCATAATGATCTTAACTATCATAATATTCTAGCATGCATCAGGAACATACCAAAACCTATCCACAGTGGTAAAACTATCACTAAAAGAAGCTTTAGGAAATTCAATGCTGCAGATTACCTAGCTGACCTGAGGGACATCCAATGGCAATCATTCTATTTGGCCTTGACCATTAGCAAAGCTACACATATATTTAATTCCATTCTAAATAGAATTATACAGAAACATGCCCCATTAATTACTTGTAGAGTTAAAAAAATCCTGCCCATGGTTTACAGAAGAAGTTAAAAAAGCACTACAAAATAAGAGACCGACTCTGGGCCATCGCTAGATGCACTAAATCCCCTAATGATTAAGCAGCATTTAGGGAATGCTGCAATGCCTGCACTAAATTAGTAAGACACACCAAGGAAATGTATTACCTGAACATCCTGGAAGCAGCTAAAGGTAATCCAACAAAAATACTGCACACCTTCAAATCAATTGAAGGTCATAATGCCCACCCATCCCCACCTGACAAACTTAATTCCAAAGGCTCTATCATTAGTGATAAAACTACAATATTAAATAAATTCAATGAACACTTCACAAAGCAGGACTTGCTTTCAGCTCATCACCAGCAGCTTCTATATCCACCCCTGCCTGTCCCCATGAGTCAGATTATAGGACTGTCACTTCTGTCTCCTTTTCCTTTGCCACCATCTCATTCAAACAAGTGGAGGAACTACTTCTTAAACTTGACACTAAAAAGGGTGCTGGAGAAGATAACCTCAAATGTTTTTTCTTAAAACTTGGCTATCATTATCCAACAGCTCCTATCACCCACCTATTTAATTTGTCATTGCTAGAGGGTACCGTACCCTGAGACAGGAAAGTAGGGCACGTTTCGCCTCTCTTTAAGTCCGGTGATTCATGTGACGTGAGTAATTATAGACCAGTTTCAATTCTGCAAGTTTTGTCGAAGCTCTTGGAAAATCTGGTTAGTGTGCAGGTACAGGACTTTTTAGAATCACACAAGTTGATCAGCCCCCTTCAGTCTAGATTCTGACTACATCTCCTTTGAGGTCCCTAAAGTACGCACTCATTTTGACAAAGCAGCTTTTAACTACACACTGCCTTCAATGTGAAACAAGCTTCAAACATTGTTAAAACTTCAAACCTTGACCACAGTGAATGCTTTCAAAACTATATTATTGAGACCTGTCACTATTTCTATCACTTATCTGTATCCCCTTCCCCAGAGCTATCCTCCACACTGTTATCGAGTCGCCTGTATACTGGTTACTCTGTATCTGCCTCAAAGTGTGACTAACCCTCCTCATATCCTGGTTATAATTTATTCTGTAGCCCTCAAACGAACACACCTCTTGTAGATATAATAAAATATAATATATGCAAGTATTGTATGTACTGAATTCCTCCTTGATTTGTATCATTCAGTTTTTATCTCTGTTTTTGTACATTATGTTGTAATATGCTATGTCTTGCTAGGGATGCAGTGAAATTTAATTTCACCAGCCAAATTCTGTTGAAATCACCAATTTTGCCATGTGAAACATTTCTCAAAATTGAGCCCTTACAGTGAAATTTCAATGGTAAATTGCTGGTGAAATTTTGCTGTCAATTTCACTTTATGCTGGCACATTTCACTGTATGTTAGTGTCAGGAAAATTTGGGGAAAAAATGCTTGTCACATAACTTACTCTGTCTAGCAGACTGCTGGTCACATGGGTAACTGTACTTAGGCAGGAAACCAGACTAAACATACTTCCTTTAGAGCTTTTGCAGCCTAGTAGGAGAGACTGAGAGACACAGTAAGAAGAGTAGGAGAGCTTGATTTTCAAAAAATAGTGTTTGTGTGTGTTTGTTTGTAATCTCTTCCCCATCTTTATTTTGAAAAGTGAATATTTTCTGTTAGAGCTTTTTCTTTAGTGTTATATTTTTCTATCTTTATACTGTGTGTGTGTGTGTGTGTGTGTGTGTGTGTGTGTACATGTGTGTGTTTTCGACTCCCCATCCCCCAATCCATCTCTGTAGCTTTCTTTCTTTCTTTTTTGATTTATTTTCCTTAGTTTTATAGAAATGTTTTGTTTACAATGGAGAGGGAGACTGGTACTGGTAGTGCACCACCAGCAGCTGGAGGATCTGCTGTTCGCCTTAACAGGCAGACATTTTCCAAGCACCACCCCCAAGAGAAGCATGTGCCTGTGCCCCCCCCAGCAACAGCAGCAGGTCCCCCTCCACTGCCATCAGCAGCAGAAGCACTTTGTGCCCCCAGCAGCATGTGCCCCCTGCACAGCAGGAGCCTGTTGCATCCCCCCAGCAGCATGTGCAGCCCGTGCCCGCACCCCCCAGCAAAAGCAGCAGCAGCAGGTCTCAGTCTCAGATGAGGCGGCAGCCACAGAGAGATCAGCTGATGAGCCCCCCCAACAAGGTCTCTCCAGTTTGGAATTTTTTTCCACAAAGGTTGGAGATGACAGGATTGTCATCTGCAACCTTTGTGGCAAAGATGTCAGGCGAGGAAAACAAGGGTCCCACTTTGGGATGGACGGACATAGGAGCCACCTGTGGTACCATCACGCTCAAAGTGGCTCTCCAAGCAGCAAGAAGCTGCTGCAGGAGGTAGCAAAGGGCATCCAGTGGCCCAGAGGGCACCACAGTAGCAGCAGCAGGAGGCAAGATACACCCCACACCCACTGGAGCAGCCATGCTGCAACTGCAAGTTCAGCATCACAGCCTGCAGCAGCTCCCCCAGCAGGTAACATCAGAATGGAGAACCTTGAGACCATGCGCCAATATGTGGTGGCAGTGCACATGGAGGTGCAAGGACTCAGGCAGCAGGTGGACCAGTTCCGCCCGGAGGTCAGGGAAGAAATTGCTAAAATAAGGGAGGACCAAAAGAAGGTCTTGGACCTCCTGGCGGAGCTGCATCGATGGGGTGGTGGTGGTGGTGGTGTTGTCAGTGGCAATGGCACTGGTGCAACTGATTAGTGCTATCTATACACCAATTTGTTTTTCTTCCCTTTGTCTTTTGCAAGTGTTGCTCTTTTATTCCTCTGCACTCCCCTTAAAATAAGAAAAACACCAACATTATCTTTTCTGTCCTCTTTCTCTTCTATTATATATCCTCTTTGTTCTTTTTCTTGTCCTGTGATTTTCTGATATGTTATGTTTTATGGAATGTTTATGCTCCCTCACCTTTGTCTCATATAATTGAATACCCTTACCCTGACTGAGTCTGACCCTGCATGTCCCCCCAAGTATTATGCCCATAAACTGTGTAACTTCTTGCCAGTTTTGTTATTCCTTCTTTATCTGTTTCCTCCTATCCACAAATGTCAAGTACTGTAATTTGTTCATATGAACAAACATTTTTTTCCCAAAGCTATGTCATGTTGTTGTCTGTTCTGTGTGCTAAGGGCTGGTGGCAGTTGCTCTGGCTGTGTGCAGCATCAGTCCGAAAACGTACACAACAGTCATAGAAATAGTTACATAAACACTTGTATTGCGAAGTTAAACATGAATATGTTTTGTTCTGCTGAACGACACATGTTCCCCTGACCTTGCCACCTTCACAGTTGTTAACTATGTGTCCCTCCCCTCCTCCAGCCATGATAATGTTTTATTAGTGCCTCACCACCACCACCAGTGCCACCACACAATCACTGCCCAGGTGACCCAGTCCAAAATGTGCACTTTGACCACAGTTTAACACAGCCTCTTGCTGCCATACTGTGTAGAGCAGCCATGCTAAAAGGACAAATATGACAGTAGAAAAGTCTGATAAAATTAAGACTGAAATATGGTCTGAGTTAGGATGTAATGTGGTCCACCCCATCACCCAGACATTAAATAGTTGTTTTCAGGCCTGTTTGCCAAGTGTTTCAGCCAGAATCTCGGCGCTGATAGTGCCAAACAGGGCCTACAAGTCTAGAAATGTTTCCCAAAAAAATGTGACATTAAATTCAGACAGAAATCAGGTCTCAACCATGTTGTTAAATGATGCCCAAGCCACAGCCCGAACCAAAACATGGTCTTTGGTCCACTGTTTACGAGTCATCTCATGCTGAATCTCTGTTCTGCGAATGCAGGACAGGCTGTACATGTTCAGAAATGTGACAGCAAAATGGTAGATAAAACTCAGACTGAAATACAGTCTGAGTCAGGATGTGATGTGGTCTCCCCACCACCCAAATACTAAATAGATGTTTTGGGGCCTGTTTGCCAGGTATTTCAGCCAGAATATCAGCACTAATCATGCCAGACAGGGCCTACAAGTCCAGAAATGTTTCCCAAAAAATGTGACATTAAATTCAGACAGAAATCATGTCCAAGCCATGTTTTTAAATGGCACCCAAGCCACCACCCAAACCAAAACATGGTCTTTGGTCCACTGTTTGCAGCTGGTTTTAGGCCACTTCTTGTTTCTGCTAGTGCAGCACAGGCAGTACATGTCCTGAAATGCTCACAAAAAAAGTTACATCAAACTGAGACTGAAATCTGGTGTTAGTCCTCCTGATGTTTTATGGTGCTCCCACCCTGCCCCCCAACACCCAGACATTAAAATGCTGTTTTGGCCACTGTTTACAATTGGTTTTAGGCCACATCTTGTTTCTGCGAGTGCAGCACAGGCAGTACATGTCCAGAAATGTTTCCTAAAAAATGGCACATTAAATTCAGATAGAAATCTGATTTCAGCCATGATGTTTAATGGTGCCCAAACCCCACCCGGACCAAAAACAATGGTCTTTGGTCCACTGTTTGCAATTGGTTTTAGGCCACATCTTGTTTCTGTGAGTGCAGCATAGGCAGTACATTTCCAGAAATGTTCACAAAAAATGTTACATCAAATTGAGACTGAAATCTGGTGTTAGTCCTGATGTTACATGCTGTGCCACCACCTCGGTGACCCTAAAAGGGGTGCTATGCAGAGAAAATTAATTCCTCTTGCTAAATGCTGCTGCTACTTGGAATTGTTTCCTCCTGCTGCTGCTTTTTCAATTGATTGAGACAGAAATGTAAAACGATCATTTCCCTATGCTGCTGTCCTTCCTGAGTGGTCATGTTGACTGACTCTGTGGTTGTAACTTGTCTGGTGGTAGGGAGTGAATGACATGTTGTGGCACTGTAGCTTGCTGCCTGCTGCTGTCTCTGACTAGTAATTGCTAAGTTGCCACTTGAAGTATTGTTTTGGATGGTTAATGGTGGATCATCTTCGCAGAGTCCATACTGCTGCTGTTGCATACGTAAGTATCTGTCTTTATTTTTTTTTCTGTGCAAGATAAGGGTGTTGGTGGGTTGATATTGTGGTGTCTTGAGTTCTAATATGTCTGTACTGCTTTTATATTATTTTTTAGTTTACTGTGGATGCTGGAACACACCACATTTCTCAATGCAGATGGTAAGTATTTAATTTTTCATTACTAATGTGGAGGTATGTCTGTTACTGCCATCTGGATGTCACTCTGAGTTTGATAGTGATTGTGTTATTTTTTGCTTTAGTCAGCATCAGGCATCCCAGTGAAGTTAAACTCTCGCTCCTGCTGCAGCTGCTCAACAACATCTGGGGGATTTATTTAATTGTGCAATTGTTCCAATCCAGTTTCACAATCCCTGAGTTAAGTATTTCTTTATTTTTATGGCCTTTGTGGGGGACTGGGAGGATGTTGGTGGGGGTTGAACTTTTACAATGCTCAAAATTTGCTCTTCTTTTTATCTAATTTCCAGGTACGCAGTACTGTTAGGGGAAGGGGAATGCCTGCTACCATGCTTCATTGTGGTCAGGAATCATGTGCACCGCCCATCATGTTCCCTCTGGAGGTGATTTCCACAGTTTAATGACATCACAGGATATGGTAAGTATATATATTTTTTCAATGTTTGTTCTAATTTGCTTGCTAAAACCAGGTATGCAGAATGCAGAAAGACGAGTATTTGTAATTTTTCCTTATCTTTGATCTTGCTTAGGTCATTTTCCTCTGTTGAGGTTTCATCTCATCTCTGTGTAATGACTACATCCATCCAGGCCCTGCAGGAGCTGTATTGCATGCAAGACAGAGGGTGTTGTTTGAACTGTGACGTTGGCCACTGGTGTCCATACCATTAAAGTGTAAATACCAACCACATCCAGGGAGGAACTATCTGTTGAACTGGATGGATGAGATGATGTTTAGTAAATAATTAGGTGGAGGGGGAAAATGTAAGAAACATAGAATTTGACAGCAGATAAGGACCGCTTGGCCCACCTAGTCTGCCCATTTCCCTACCTGATGGATAAGCTGCAGATTCTAGTTAATCAACAGCTTACTTCCTCCTACCCCCCACTAGAATTGTCTTATGCCTGTCCCATGCATTCTTGAATTCTCCCACTGTTCCTGACTCCACAACCTCCTCAGGAAGGCTGTTCCATGCATCCACAATCATCTAATCATTTGAGGTGGCAGAGCTGCAGTAATTATGAAAATCTGGAATCCAAACTGAGGGCAGCATACACCTCCCCCTGCCCTTCCCTGACCCCCCCTAGGAACCATCACAGTTTCAGTACAAGAACTTTAACCTGGCAGTATAGCATAAGTAACCTTTTTGTGGTAATTGGATGTTGTAAGTTGTTAAACCTTTTCATGGTTACTTTTGTAATTAATGACTAGTATTATTAAAGATGGCCACCATTCACCATTTCTCAGAATTTGTTCAACGTGTGGTGTTAACAGTTGAATGAGCAAGTTACATTCATATGCGACTTGTACTAGGAGCCGGGGGACTTCAACATGTCACGAATAGCAAGTGATAGAAAATATTTTTTGGGTAGCATAGAGCACAAGGGTGTGTCAGGTGACGCCAGTGCCATCATGGGCACCTTTAAGAACATCAAGACAGCACAGTAACTTTTCCCCTCTTTCGCTACTCTTCACTACTACTTTCTGCTCCTCCCCACCTGGGTTTTGAACTTTGTACCTTTTGCACATTAGACAGGCACCCTACCGTTGCGCTAACCAGGCTGCCCTAACAACCTGTGTCTGTTGTCATCCATTATCCCTCTCCCCACCCTAGCTTACTATGGCCTCCCCTCTCCTTCTCACACCCTTCTCCTCCTCCTTGCTGCACTCCTCCCTTTGCCCCTCCCAAGCCACACCCACTAACCACCCCCAAGTGCATCACACACCACAACACCACACTACACTCACCTATTTCCCTCCCCAGCACCCATTTCCCACCCACTCCTTGTCATATCTCCTACCAACTTGCATCCACATATGGTCATCTTTCCACCTTGCCACCGCAAGTCCCCGCACCCTTCCTGTCCCAATTATCCTCTCTTGATCCACCAGAATAAGGATCACCTCGGCTGTCCATAAAAAAGCCCTATGCCACCTGATGCACTGAACACTCTCCCTGCTCCTTCTACTATCAGGATATATGCACCCCAATCCTGGCCCTATCTCTGCACCTGCCCATTCACAGGCACCTACGTCTGGACTACGTATTGCATCCATCAACATCTGCAGTCTCATAAAAAATGTAATGATCTTCAGTTCTGGATAGCCCAACATCAGCCTGATATCCTCACTCTTCTGGGAAACCTGGTTATCCAAATCCACCCCAGACTCCTTCATCTCAATCCCTGGCTACTCTCTGTATCACAGTGACAGAACTGGTAAACATGGGGGTGGCTGTGTTATGTACATGCGTGATTACTACCAAGCACACACCCTCCCCCCCACTGCTTGCCAATGGAGCTCAAGCTCTAACCCTTAATATCTCCCTGGTCACTTCAAGGGCCCCTCTTATACTCACAGTCATATACATCCCACCTTGAGGCCAGAAGCAGGCCTTCCAGTCACTCACCAACTATCTCTCCCAACTCCCCCCTAAAACTGAGCTGATTACTCTAGGAGACCTAAACATAAACTGACTCTCCCCCTCGGCCTCACACTACAAAGATGCCCTAGCAGCCCTTGATATCATCCAACTCGTCTCATGCCCCTCTCACCTCAATCACAATAGTGGTACCACCACTTTGCTAGACATAGTACTGTCCAACCACCCTCATACAATCTCTGATATCACCATCCTTCCCAATGCCCTTAGTAACCACTCCCCTATCCTATGCACCTGACCCTGTTTAGCACAGAAACCACCCCCAAAACTATCCTCACTAGGCTATTCAAACCAGAGAAGCTAAGAAACTTAAAATCCCACCTTGCCCACTGTAACTGGTCCCCCATTTATCACTCCCAGGACCTTGATACCACCCTTAACTTCTTCATTAACACCTTTAATGATGCCTGTAATAGGTTTGCCCCCTCACTAAGAAAGTGGTTAAAGCTCACAATACTCCATGGATCTCTTCATCCTTGCTTGACCTTATGCGTCACCATGATGACTTGTAGAAAACAGCTCTCGACTCAGGTAACCCAACTGATAGGCAGGTCTACCAAGCTGCATGAAACAGGTGCATGTGGGCTATTCAGAAAGTCAAAGCTGAACACTTCAAAGCTGTGCTGAAAGCATCTTGAGGCACTGGATGCAAATTTTGGGACAACATGAAATCCCTCAATGGCAAAACCACCCCTCCAGACCAACTCAATATAAATGGATCCATCTCGAATAACCCCCAGCTGGTTGCCGACACACTTAACTCTTCCTTCTCTGTCCTTAGCTCTATCCTCCCGATGGATTTCTTCAACACATCCACCTCCCCTTCCCTTACCCCCCCTTTCTTTCCCACACTTCTGTTTCCATGTCCTCTCCCCACTGGAGATCAAACCCTACCTCCTCAAAGCCCTTAGTGGCTCTCACCATAGCAGTGACTCACTTGATCTCTGGATCTTGGCTCTGACACTAGACAAAGACCTCTCCCCCTCACTAGCCTCCTAAACCTCTCTCTCCACCTAGGTAAATACCCCACCATGTGGAAAATGGACCATATTACCCCCATCCACAAATCAAGTGAACGCCTCTCCCAAAAAAACTACCATCCTATATCAATCCTCCCCCTTCCTCCAAGGCCTTAGAATGTATTGTTTCAGACCAACTCATGGAGTATCTATCTAAATATACCCTCCTATCCTCTGAGCAACACTGCTTCAGGCAAGGTCACAGCACCTTTACTGCCCTCCTGGAGTTCTCCAGCTACATCGACTCTGCCCTCGACAATGGCAGGCTGGCCGGTGAGGTCTTCCTTGATTTATCCAAAGCATTCAATGTCATGACACTCTCTCCTTCTCTCCACCCTCTCACACATTGGTCTGACCCAGAAAGCCACAGCCTGGTTTGCCAACTATCTATCAAACCGCTCTCAGAGGGTAAGAATCAGCACCACCCTCTCAAAACCCCTCCCAATTCTCTCAGGTGTTTCCCAGGGGTCCATATTTATACCCCTGCTGTTCAGTCTCTACCATAACTGCTTACCCAATGCATACTCAGGGAAGATTCTCCTCTTTGTGGACATCACTGTCCTCTATGCCTCCCATACAAACCCTGCCCACTTAGAACTCTCCCTCCAAAACGCTTTCTCTAAGGCAGAGTCTTGGTTCACCAAATATAAGCTTGTATTGAACCAAAAAAGTCCAAGGTCATGCTTTTCGCCCACCATCAGAATAAACTCAGACAGTCCCTCATTCACATCAGTACATCTCTCTCGCTTCCACTTGAACAAGTATATACCTTCAAGTACTTAGGAATCAGTTTTGACCCTGCCCTCACTTTCCACTTCCACATCCACCTATTATGTACCTCTGTCAGCACCAACATTGGCTTTTTGTATCATCAAAGGACCTGTCTCCCCCTGATGCCCTACAAATCGCCATCACATCCTCAGTATTATCAGTCTTGGACTATGGCATTCTTTTATTTTTATTTTTTATTTATTATACTTTTTGGCCCCTGCCTCCAGCCGCCCAGAACCTCAGCCCAGTCACGGACCTCGGCTTCCACCTCTACATTTGGCCATGACCCTCCGACACCCCCTGGCTTACCCTCAGGGTATGGTGGCAGCACTGACTCCCCAACAGTACCACAACGATGGGACTAGGTCAGAGGGCCGGCCTGGAGGCTAATAGGAGCTGAGACAGGCTTCATCAAGGGCAGCTGGTAGTTGAAGTATTTTCTTGAGTTTTTCCTGGGGGCTGGGACGTACAGTGATGTCCTTCCTCTGCCCCACTCCCTGAAGCGCTCTGACACTGGTTGCTATGGTACCCCTGGCCTCCACCAGGGGTCTGCAAAGTATCAGACATTCTCCCCACCCTCCTCCTGGAGTAGGAGAGCAGTTCTTGGGATGCTCCATCCTTCTCCCCCCGGCCGGCCCTCTGATAACCAAGGTCTGTTCCCGAACCCGGGTCACTGGCGTTGCAAGTGGAAATCCAAACTGCTGCACCGATGGATCCATGCAGACTATGGCATTCTTATCTATGGTGCTAGTGATAATACTGCCTTTCAAAGAGTATAAATTGCCCTCGACATGGCCTGCCGCCTCACTCTGAGTTGCCCAAAAACCACTCACACCTGCTCCCTTCATAGCAACACCAAGTTGTTAGACTTCGACAGTAGGCTTCAATACCAAACCTGCCTCTTAACCAGAAAGATATCCTCTGATCTTACAGCCCCAGCCTCTCCCCCTCCTGCTACCTGCTCCATCCACCAGGACCAACCGGAGCTTGCTCAAGTCAACCATCCTGGTGCTGTGGCAAAAAAAAACTCCCTAGGCCAACACTCCTTTTGCCACAGAGCCCCCATATGGTTAAACTCCCTTCCCCCACACTTAAACCAAGAAACCAAGCTAGGCATGTTTAAATCTCTTCTGTGCTCTTACCTCCTCACCTCTGGCTCCTGTAACTGTCCCTAACACCCCTCTCGCCTGACAAAAGCCTTTGTCCTGCCTGCACTGTAAATTGAACTATAAATATACTGTAAAACTGTAAATTTAAATTGTATATATCTGCAATATACCACAACCCTTATGTATGTAAACTGTGCACATTACGTAATGTACCCTCCTGTACCCTGTTGTGACACCATGCTTGTTCAAAACATTTGTTCCACCTATGCATTTATTCTCCATATGTAGATTTTAAAGTGTTATCCAGTTCCAGTACCTCCCTCTTCTCACCTGTGTTTGTAATGCCTCCACCTCACCTTTGTATTTTTCTCTACATGTGATGTCCATTTGTTGCATTCTTTGGTTACCCCCCCCCGACAGTGACATTTCACCAGCGAGGTCCCCCACAGTGACTACAGCACCATGTCACTGTGGGAAACCCGCTGGCACCAGGTGCTGTCTGTCGGAGGTCCTGCCTCCCCAATCAGCTCTGAATCAGAGTTGATAATCCTTAAGGGGGGGTGCAAAGAAAACACAGTCAGCCTGTGGGAGCTGGCAGACGACTGCAGAATGCGATCGACCGGTCGGTGTCGCTGACGGTGCATTCGACAAAAATTTTGTCAAGCACCCATCGTGGATCTGCATTCTTGATGGGCAGCCTTTGAAAAGTAGTCTCTGACTCAAAGGATTGTAATTGTGATACCTTTCAATAAATAAATAAATATCTTGCTGTAAGATGGGGTTAATAGTCAAAATGAAAAATAACGTGTATCTTGATATTTTTTGCTGCAAAACATGATAACTGTAATCATGCAAAATCTTTATGGTTTATGATTATGTATTGCTGCTGCTTTATATAGGCTGGGGGACTGGAGAACAAACAACATTTTACTGCAAAGGGTGATCAAATGAAAGTGATTCACACTGCAGCAGATAACACATGACCATAACTAATACAATGGTACATAGCTAAAAATAATTTATAATACAATGCTGAGCTGAAAGTGGTTGTGGGGTGGCCTTTGAGTAAACTCAGCCTTTTCCCAATTCCACATCATCCAAGAAGTACCTCTCACAGCCTTCAAGACTGGAGTTGTCACCAAGTGGGAATTCTCTCACCACTGCTACTTCATCCACCTCACTGCTGGTGGATGCTTTAGTCAAGGGATTGTCATCATCCTATGGCAACATCACTGACATCACTGTGTTGTGTGGAATGTGCCTTTCATTCATTTTGATGAATGTTAGTATGGATACATTCTTTGGTGATAAATTGGTCCTACAATCACTCACAATGGACCCAGCCGCACTAAACACTCATTCCACACGACACTGAATGGTGGGCAGCTCAGGTATTTCACAGCAACCAATGTTAGTGCTAGCCAGTCAGTCATTTTGCTGCTCCAGTACAGCAGTGGCTCGTCAGTAATGGCAAGGTGTTTTTGGTCCCCCATGTAGGCCTCCATCATTCGTTCTGCTGCCCTGAGTCCAGCTGCTTCATCTGTCTCCTCCTCATTTTCCTCCATATCTTCCACTCTCACCTGAAAGAGAACATCCCAAATGGTATTGCTAGCTGTTTTCTGCTCTGCCTTGCCCATTTTCTCTGATTGGGCTGCCTGTGAGCCACTAGTGGTGATGGTAGCAACACCCATTTTCACCGCAGTGTGTGCCTTTTTCATGTGTGCAGCATATACCATTCTAATGAGGTTCTCTGTCAACTTTTATACTCGCTGAGGACCTCATTCAATTATAGAAGGCAGACTATGTTTATAGCGTGGGTCCAGCATGGTGGCGATTGCAAAATCAGCCAACTGTAAAATGCCAGCTACATGGGTATTTGTGCCCAGCATATGGAGCATGTGATCCATTACATCACAACTGTCATGATCCCAACTTGCCTCCATCTGGTGTCACACATTAACTAGTGTCTGCCTCAGCACATGTATGAGTGGTATGGATTGACTTATACAAGCAGTGTCACCACTCACTGCCTGTGTAGCATGCTTGAATGGATGGAGCATGCATATTAGCCCATCCATTTGATGCCACTACTCTGTTGTTAGAGCCATGGACACTCCAGCACTGTCATGGATGGTGTGCAGCAGCAGGTATTCTGACACAGCCTTATACTGTTCATACAGCCATACAAACATGTACAGTGTGGAGTTCCACCTTGTCACAGCATCAAGCTGCATCCAGTGCTGAGGCAGATGGTTATTGTGCTGCAGCTCACATAGGTGGTCACGGGTCTTTGCAGAACATGCAAAATGGAAACAGATGCAACGTGCAACAGGAACTGTTTTCTTAATATCCTCATGGTTGAGAAACCACTGTACAACAAGATTAAGGCAGTGTGCCAGCAGGGCACCCTGAAAAAAAACACCATCGTTAATGTACTCTACTACATTGGAGCCATTATCACTTGAGATCAATCCTGCTATGAGTAATTGTTTATAAAGCCACCCATCAATCTCTGATAGCAGAACATTAAGCATTTTCTCAGCTGTGTGAGAACCAGTGACACTTGTCATACTCAGGGTCGCATGCTGCTGAATACCAGGTGTGTTACTACCACCACAATTTTGATTTCTGCAGGTTTTACCTGGCCCAAATTAAATACCACCCCAGGCAACTGTGCCCAGTGTGCTGTTATGCATAGATATGTGCTTGCTGCTGTCTGTCCACTGGTCCACATATCCTGCTAAGATGGATATGTTCTGATGCATTATGCTTCAAAGCATGTCTAATGGAATCAGACACTCTACAGTTCAGCTCTGGCATGGCACACTTAGAAAAATAGGTTTGCGATGGAACCTACCATTTGGGATAGGCATGGGCCATCAACATGTGGAAACCAGCATTCTCCATGAATGAGAATGGCAACAGATCGATGGCCAGCATTTCAGCAGTGGCAGCATTTAACTCTCATGCAGCAGCATGATGGGGAGGGTTACTTTGTGTGCCACTCAAGGATGGTCTTCATAGTGGGCTGCATCTCTGGGGTTGTTTGACCAGAAGGCTGTACTTGTGGCAGCAATGATGTTCTTTTAGGTTTAACACTTGACTCTTGGGGCTGTGTAGACTGCATGAAACCAGTTATTTTGGTTGCTTGTGGATGTGGTGGTGTACTTTTTAGACTAAAGGGGCTGGGACCGTTACATTCACTGCTGTACCCACTGCTCAAGAGATCAAAGGATTGTTCACCCTCCTCCTCCATCATTGACCCACTCTACCTTCTCTCTTCCTGCTCTTGCTCTACTACATTTAACTCGCCAAGAGAGATGCCACCAACAGCTCTGTCATTCTTCTGTTGTTGCTGCCATCTCAGCTGGTGCTTGTTTTTCAGGTGGGCTTGTTGGCCACCGGTGCCTATGTAGCTCCCCCCTTCCGACTAACACATGCTTGACAAAGTTGGCATGTTGCTATGGTGTCATCAGCAGGATCAAGCACATAAAAGTCCCAAACTAGGGACTTTTGACCTCTGAACTTCAGATGCCTCTGGGACTGGGATAATTCAGAAACAGGTGTGTGGGTGTGTGTTTTTTGGGCTGCTCTCATCACTTCCATAAGACTACTTTTGGGAGGGGGGGTTACTGACTGCTTGGAGGTTTGCTTATAGGCTTGGTGGCAGGCTGACCTATGGGCTGCTCATGTCAATGGCCTACATCACCCTTGACCTTTTTTAACTCAGGCTTCCATGTGGGATCATCGTAGCCATCATCATCACCGCCAATAATGATGATGCCCTTGTCTTTCTCCTCCTCCTTCTCCTCCTCCTTCTCCTCCTCCTCCTCCCTATCACTTCTTGCAGCACAGTACCTTTTTTACGGCTGCAGTAGGTAGAGCCTGCAGAAATTTTGCATGTACAAAAAGAGTGATGTCATGTTTTCTGTCCGTGCAACTGACTGAAGGTGTAAATAGTCTCCTCTGCCCTACCCTCCTCCAAGAAATGTTTTCCCTCTAAAATAAATCTGCTTTCATGTTAGTCAATGGTTGCAGTACACTATTTTCTTTCTTAAGTGGAAGGTACAAGAACTGGAACCTGAGTAGTGGGAGGCAGTATTCGTTTTTTGGGGGGACTCAATTCCACCCCCACCTCCACCCAAGAAGTTCCTAAAGATTCACCCCCACCTTTTTTTGCTTCATGTGGGAGGGACATGAGGTGGATCTATCATGCTGGAACAACTGACTATCAGAGCTGCCTGGGGCATCAGAGCTTAAGCTTCAGAAGGAAAAGCCTGAAACTGCATCCCTGTACAGCACTTGTTCAAACAGCATTGGCTCAGCTTACATTCCTCTCCTGGTCACACATTTTCACAAATACATTCCAAGAGATGGAAAGTCCGTCCTGGTGAGTATATGGTGTTATTCAGACCTGCCCTCCAACCCTGTCCCCACCACCTTACAGTTTTAAAGGAGTAGTCCACAGTCCACTTAGAATATGCAAAAACATATGTTATGCAGAGTGTTTTGATTTGTATGTTAAGTCCTAGTGTGTCCCTCCTTTTGTCTGCTATTAGGAGTTTTTCCTAAATTAGCCTATTAGCAGATACCTGAGAGCTAGTTAACTGGGGTTTTTGTAAGAAAAACCTACTAAATTACGCTCTAATTCACTATTTTTGTTTTCTGTGTGCGTCAGGTCTAGCTTGCAGGAGTGTTTTAATTTTAACACTTTTAATTTCATCAAACTGTACACAATCATAAAAGCACAGAAATTGTCCAGATCAATAGCACTGTAATTAGTTAAGACTCTAGCTGTTTTCTTACAGAAAACCCACCCAGTTAGATTTCAAGTATTTGCTAAACTATAAATGCAGGTACCAGCTTTATATTAGGTAGAACTAGCATTTAGTACTGATTTTGGTCTGTGACATGATTTTCATTTTTTTGCAAATTAAGTGTATGGTATGAAGCTGCAGCCTAGAAATTGCAAAATACTTTAAAGTCACTTTTTCTCCTGTGTGTGGTATAGCATGAAAACAACAGGATGACAGTGACTATTTCAGCTACACATTTGATCCCATTTTACAATGGTTCATTGCACTACACATCTAGTAGCTTACAGTCCTCTCCTGGTCACACATTTTCACAAATACTTTCCAAGAGATGAATAGTCCCTCTTGGTGGATATATGGTGTTATTCAGACCTGCCCTCCAACCCTGCCCCCATCACCTTACTCTGTATTTTGCATCAGCTGAAGCATGTCAGTACAGCAAGGGGCTGCTGTGTATATTTTTCACTGAGCTTGCAGTTTTAAAGGAGTAGTCCACTCTGAATTTGCAAAAACATATGTTATGCAGAGTGTTTTGATTTGTATGTTAAGTCCTAGTGTGTCCTTCCCTCTGTCTGTTACTAGGAGTTTTTCCTGGATCCCTGTCAAAATCACGCATGCAATATTGCGCGTGTTATTACAGCGCGTACATTTTAGCACTACAGCATAACAGCTTATTGAAATTATAGCGTGTTATTTAATAAAGCTTGGATGAAATTGCAGCCTGATCGATCCCGCAAGAATTATATAGTCTGGCACATAAATTCAGCTCAGATAGACCAACTAGAAGTCTAGAAGAGGTGTGTGAATGCTTCCACATTAGAGCAATGGTAAGGGATCAGGTTATGTACTGTAGTGCAGATAAAGCAGGCAAGCAAAATATACAGTAATCTGAAGATGAATGGAACCCAGTCCGTGTTTTGACTGCAGTAATGAAAGTGACTGAATCAGTTTAACTCAATCACTGTAAGTTGGTCATTTTCTAGTACGATGTAATCAACAGAATCTTTGTGCTCCTAAAAGAGCTACTGGAGTGGGAATTAAGCTGAGCATGACTGCAATGTAGTTGAGAATGGAGAAAGTAATCAAAATATAAAGTAGTTACTGTAGCTGAGCACTGAAAATAATTTGCAATAAGATGAATGAGCAAGGAACTATCCAGTTTAGACCAACCGGGAGCAAACATTAAATGCTGGAATGGTGGACGGGCTTTGACAAATATGTCTTACTGCTGTTTATAAGCTGTAAGGGAACTCATAACTAATGCACAGAAGTAAGTTATAAATGATGCAAAAGAAAGTTGATTGTGATGCTGCCAATAAGGATCAGAAGTAAAAATACAAAGTGAATTCATGCTATTTCATTAGCGCTATATTGGTAATGCGCTATAGTATTGCAGCGCTATTATGTATGCGCTGTTATTGCTCACGCTATTTCGGCTGCGCTATTATGACCGGATCCCGTTTTTCCTAAATTAGCCTATTAGCAGACACCAGCAAGCTAACTAACTGGGGTTTCTGTAAGAAAATTGCTACTAAATTAAGCTCCAATTCACTATTGTTGTTTTCTATGTGTGTCAGGTCTAGCTTGCAGGAATGTTTTAATTTTAAAACTTTTAATTTCAGCAAACTATACACAACCATAAAAGCACAGACATTGCCCAGATCATTAGCGCTACAATTAGTTCAGACTCTAGCTGTTTTCTTATGCAAACCCACTCAGTTAGATTCCAAGTATTTGCTCAACTATAAATGTAGGTACCAGCATTCTATTAGGCAGAACTAACATTTAGTGCTGATTTTACTCTGTGATGTGATTTTCATTTTTTTTTTTTTACAAATGATGTGTATGGTATGAAGCTGCAGCCTAGAAACTGCAAAATACTTTGAAGTCACTTTTTCTCCTGTGTGTGGTATAGCATGAAAACAACAGCATGGATGACAGTGACTATTTCAGCTACACATTTGATCCCATTTTACAATGGCTCATTGCGCTACACATTTAGTGTATCTCACTTTTTCAAATAATAAAACAAACATCCACCAACATAAATAACTCACACATACGTATTTTTATACTTTGTTAAAAAGATACTTCACATTTGTAACCCCCCAAAAATTGAAAATCATGTTACAGAGCAAAATCAGCACTAACTGCCAGTTCTACATATTAGAATAGAGGAGACAGTATAGTGCGGTGGTCTAAAGCTCTGAGCGGCAAACCTGGTGTCCTGGGTTTGAATCACACAGCCTCCACATGCGCACTTTGTGTCCCTGAACAAATCACTTAACGTCCTTGTGCTCCCAGGTCACACCTGTAAACAAGCTTTAGTGTATCTCTCCTGCTAAAAAAAAGAATGCTGGTACCTACATTTATAGTTTAGCAAATACTTTAGAGCTGAGTGAGTTTTCTGTAAGAAAACTGCTATAGTCGTTACTAATTACAGCAGTGATGGTCTGGGTCAATTTCTGTGCTTTTTATTGTTGTGCATAGTTTGATTAAATTAAATTTTAAAATGAAAACACATATTACTGGTAGCTATACACGATACACCCAAAAACACAAATAGTGAATTAGAGCTATTTAGTAGCCGTTTTCTTACAGAAACCCCAGTTAGGTAGCTCGCAGGCATCTGCTAAATTGTAACTGTTGCCACTTGTGCTCACTGGATAAGAACAGTTACAAAGCGTTGCTGTTGAGAACTGATTTCAAAAAGCACTGCATATGCTAAATCAATGGGCCTGGCTACATCACTGTCACATGAGATAGGGTGCATTGTAGGAGGCAGAAGGCAATAAACCTACTTGTGATGGAGATCCCCGGGGGTCATAAAACTAACCTAAAGTCAGCAGCCTAATTTTGGAAAAACTCCTAATAGCAGACAGAGGGAAGGACACACTAGGACTACATACAAATCAAAGCACTCTGCATAAACATGTATTTGCAAATTCTGGGTGGACTACTCCTTTAATTGAGCCATCCCTAATCTGTATCCTTCCTAGAACCACTTTGTGGTGTGCATACCAGCATGGTTATTTCACTCTTATTTACAGCTTTACACCTTTGTCAGTTTTTATTCACAATTGTGTCTAAATGCTCCACCATGTGACCTCTAGTCTCCCACTATACCTGCACGCATTGCAGCACTGTTTCACTGCATGCATGGAGATCGGAAGCTACCAGTAGATATGCAGATGGAGATATGCAGAAGGCAATGTGGAGTATGGGAGTAGCTGCAATACTGGGATGCCTCCATACCACAGTAACCTGACAGCTGTATGTGCACCCCCCCAGTGTACCCCTCATGTCCCCACCTAACCTACCTCTCTGTCTGCACTTGCCTCTTTGAGGGCCACCTCCTGATGGTATCCATGTACTGTCCTTGATTACTTTTCTCACTGTGCCTAGTGTTGGGAGTACCCTGCCTGCCCATGTGTGATGTGGCAGCAATACTACCTGCAGAGCAGTGCCAGTAGTGAACACATACATTAGTGGAGCTCCTGAGTGCATCATGGAGCACTGCTGTGGTGGACAATAGATGTGTGGCACTGTGTACAGTGGAGCAGTGGGGAACACTGAAGGCTGTAGTACAGGGTCTGCCTTCAGCCATACTGTAGCAGTACATGAACGTCTGTTGTGCCCAGGTGCCCTATTACTGGCAGAACTGATGCCACGTCTCCCCCATCTCTCTCTCTCTCTCTCTCTCCTTCCATCCTTCTCACTGATGTAGCCCCCTCCCTCAAACCTCTCTCTGTCACCTCCACAACATAAGTGTGTCTCATAACACAGAAATATGGTTATTTACATAATATGACTGTGCCATATACACAGTACTCCATAGAACATGTAGGAGGGCATCTCAAAATGCTGCTGTCATCACTGAGTGCACCATGGGATGTGCACTGCTACTACAGGGTTGAGACCACTCACACTATCACACTCAGTGTGGACAGGCTGTAATGTTTTCAAACCATTATCCACACTGCTCACTGATAGTGTGGACACACTGTAACGTTTACAGACTGTAACAGTTTGAATCCTTTACAGCTTTTTTGAGTGTAGTGTGGACAGGGCCTGAATGTCTAAGTAATTATCTATCTTTCTATCAATTGCATGTATCGCTGTTTGTACCTATTTCTAAAACAAACCTGCATATCACATTTGCCTGCACTCTGAGCACATACTTACAGTATGAAACTGTGCATATTTGTACTCCACTTCTGCACAGACATCATACTTTCCTAATATTCCCATTATCACAAGCATAACTACCTTGCCCTTATTGAAAGTGACCCCCTCTGAAAGTTACTATCACATTTTCTCTGCCAACAGTCCATCATCATTACACCTGACTTCCTGATATCAACACATTGCTTAAATATAACTTACATCACCTCATGGACAAAAACCCTGTTTCTCTTAAAAAAAAAAAAACCTGTGTAAATAATCCCAAGGCTGAACATATGTCAGCCAGTACTTTTTCATGTACTGCCATCTTCTGTACCATCATGGGGATTTGCATATGTTTCCCATAATGCTATGCATTATAGGGGTATGTGTAATTGTGTTTTCTTTAAAATTTGTTTGTCCGGCCAATATCATGTGGGATAACACATACATCAGTGGCATTTGCTCTGGGGTTCTTTTGTAAACCTACAGTGCATTCTATTTGTTCCATTAAAATAAATGTACACCTCCATGTATTTTCCTAATAACTTGTATGCCTTCCTTAGAACAGAAATTAAAACAAATCTTACTACTTACAAATCGTGTTGTTTCTCCATACCTCCTTAACAATTCCACACAAGTTTACGAACTTCATTATGCAGCCATGGTGGATCTGACCAGAACTTGTCTTTCTCTACAACCATCTCGGGGCTGACTATCCCTGTCTCCAGGATTATCAGACTCTGGTTGAACACTATCATCACCAGCTCCTGCAGGAACATGGACAGTCACACCAGACAGACAACAGACTTATCACCCTCCTCCTGGACCACTATTGGTGGTGTCAGTGCCTCCTTTCTTCTCACTGTCATCATCCCCCACGAGCATGGATGAAACAGTCTGAGCTTTAAAAAGCTAAGACACAGGTATGAAAGACCCTGTCCTGCCAACAACTCCTTTGCTGGTTCCTGCTTCACCACCAGAGCCCACAGCAGAAGACACTGATGCAGAGGCACATGTACTTTCACTGCTGTGGGGAACTGGAATGGAAGTTGTACTCTTTTCAGCAGACTTCTTAACTCCTTCATCACCCACTGCCACATTTCCCCACTGTACTGGGCCATCTCTTAGCATGAATTTTTGCTGGCTGCTGCTTCAAAGCTTTGACTTTCTGTGGGAGTATTTGAAGAAAGGATGTATTACTAACTGTGAATAACACCTCACATGTCACACCTACAGTACTGGCTTCCTTACAAGTCCAAACACAATCAGGACAGGTAGCAGCACTTAGAGTACAACTAATACCATATATGGTAGGTAGCCTATTCTATTAAAAAAGAAAAAGGTAACTTTTTCTTTCCCCAAACAGGAATTAAAGAAACACACACCAGGAAAAGGGGCACAAGTGACTGACTTTAAATACAGATCACCTGTGTCTGGAAAATAAAGTACTGTAATGTGTTATTACTTAGTTAATACCACAATTTTTTTTTTATTATATAAGGGCAGAGTCAACCATAAAACCTCAACAAAGGAAAGTACCGCAATATGGAATTGGTCTGGATGGGAGGGATCAGAAAGCAATCTCTTCAAAAACGACTATACTGTTTTAATATATAGTTTTTATACTGCATGCGTCAGGTGTTAAACAAACAATGCTGTAACAGAGAAAGGATAAGGTAAGCCAACTAAAACAGGAACACAGTGCAATGTGCAGAGGCAAGTTCCAGCAATAAAATACAGGGGGAACAATTCAACAAAACAGTGTGACTGTAAAATGGACATGTTCAAGTGATCAAGTAAAAGTAGTTAGGTAAACATACAAAAAAATATAGAACTGTTGATTTTCACAGTGTAAGTGACACAAGTTAACACTCCAGCAAACAGAACTAACCACAAACAAATACAAATAAAATAATGGATCAGCTCTGTGTGTTTAAAACTTTAGAATTCACAATCACACCTAAAAGTGAAAGAATGGTACATATAACAAGGGCTAACAGCAGCAGGAACTCTCTCAAACAGGATGGAGTAGCTTTTCAGAGAAAAAATGGCAAGATATAACAAAATTAATAAGAAATAACAGTAAATAAATAACTCACAATTTGTGAATAATCTGTTTATAAAGGTCTAGAAATAGCCTTCACTACTTTATATTCCTACCCTACCCCACTCAACTGCTTCAAAGACACAGAAAAAAAAATCTAAATAAGTATTATGCAAAAATCCACAAAACTAGAAAATGTTCCCTAGCAGTACTAGGAAAAAATGTTATATTTTGGAGCAATTAGCTCTCAAAAACAAGCTTTAACAAGATTTTAAAAGGCTTTATTGGCTCTGATGCACCACAGCACGCTGCTCTCCAATGCAACACACAGCAGAATGAGCTGTAAATGCCGGCCCGGTGGCGCTGAGGGTTAAGGCGCTGGATGCCACACCTCGCGCCACACCGGCAACCTGTGTTTGGGAATGGGCACGGGCCATCTGAGGTCAGCAAGAGAGGAGAAGGATCTAGCATCTGGAGGACTGCTCTCCTTCTCTGGGGAGGGGGGTTTCCCAGTGCCAGCACCGACTGCCACCTGGCGGAGGCTGGGTGACACAGCGCCACACTACATGGGGCAGAGCTGGGGACAGACACTTACACGTTAGCGTCATTGCACATCCTTAGCTCCTGGGGAGAAAAAATCTTCTCACAAAATGCTGGCCCCCGTGTATGAGCTGGCTCCTGTGCCCGACCCTCCAGCCACAACAGTTCCGCCTCGGCGGCCCCACTCAGGGGGTCATCTACAGTGTCGGCTCAGGTCACCAGAGTCTGGTGAGCCCATTCGCAGGGCTAGAGGTTCCAGCACCAAAAAGAAAAAAAAAAGAGGAATGTAAAGAGTGAGCTGTAAACAAGCTGCATGTGATATTTGATCTATTTATCCACAATACATTGCAAATTTCGCTTTTGGAGCAAAATTTAGCAGGTGAAATCAAAAGTTACACTGGCAAAATTGTGCCACAAGGCAAAATTTTAAACATCAATGGGTGAAATTGGCAGACCAAGGCATTTTACATGAATTTTCACCATTACGTGAAATCGTGTAACTAGACGAAATTTCGCTTTGCCTAGGCGAAACATTTCGCCTAGCCATTTTACGTGAAATTTAGCCATTACGTGAAATCATGAGACCAGGTGAAATTTAATTTTGCCTAGGTGAAAAATTTCACATAATTGCGGAATTACGCAAAATATTTTGCCAGATGAAATATTTCAGTTTCCACAACATTATGTCTTGCATTATGTTGTTTTGAATTGTTGCTACTCTGTTTTGTATAAGGGACATTCTTGCAAATGAGCTTGCTCAATGAATTTTATCCTTTCACAATAAATTTTATCTTTAACTACCTCTAGACACTGAGGATATCCTTGGTTATGCTCAGCTCCCTCTGACACAAAGAGAGGGTTATCATATGGTGTCAGCCGTGGCTAAGAAAAGGTGTAGCAGCAACTGAGCAGGTTGTAGGACTTCACAGCATCTTGTCTAGTGGTTGCAATATATGTGGGTATTATCCAGAATCATGGGACACTTTGAACAGGACCTCTCAGGTGAGAACGTGTGTCAGTTTGAGACTGCAAAGGAAACAGATGTAAGGAAACCTATAAAAGAGGTTGTCTGATTAAAAATGTTCATTCATAACTGTGAAACTAATGGGCTAAGCACAAGAGTAAAGTGCACAAACATTACAATGAGCATGAATACATGTAAATTAGCTGCCTTTTCATATAGCAAATTAAAGCTTTCTTCCTGAAGGGTGGGAGTGTTCTATATGTGTGAACTACAGATGCTGGCTGAGACAGGGTAAGTTTTCCACGTGGAGTTGTAAGTGTAAAACATATGCAAATCTAAAGATGCAAACACAAATTTTTCACCATCTTAGGATGGTACTGGAACTTGATTGGACCTCTCAGAAAAGGATTTGAGCAAACACATTTGAAATCTCAGAAAGAATGACTAGTCATGGACAGAAGTGAAGAATTTACATACTGAAAGTGTCTAGTTACCACACTGCTGCATGTACCTGGCAGCTGAGTTGTGAACCTTTAGATTCTATTATTAAGGTTCAGATGTCCAAATACTACATGGTGTGTATGTCTTGATGAAGATCAGAGTGGGCACTCAAATTTGTTGGTGACATGTGAACACAACAATAAGTCTTAAGTGCAAAGTAACGTTTTTAATGAATCCATTTGTGACTGCTTCCAATAACTTATCTGCAGGGGAAGTACAATGATGTGATTGTAGAGGGGAAAAAATGGGTGTCTAGCCAAGATAGATCCTACATTGTAGAAATACATTTGGAATGACCATCAGCACTGAGGTGAGACCATACCAGCAGGAGAAGAGGAATTGCTAGCAGGTTCTACTGCTGAGCATGCACGTCTTATGTGACAACCTGGTTCCATCAGAGAGGGATCCCCCTGACTGTTGGTTCAGTTTGGATGAAGGCCAGCCACCACCCAAAGAAATATAACATCAGTGAAGGTTGAGTCTGACTCAGAACCCATCTTGAGAGGAGAGGGTAAAAGGAACCAGACAGCAGATCACAAGTAACATATTGGAGAGATGCTCCAAGTTCAAGTCCACTTTCCACACATATTTACACCATATGAAACCAGTTTAAATGTTGGACATGTTGAACAAACTGTAAGAGGCCGAGATTTAAATTTTCAGAAAGTGTTGCACTCATTGCCTTTTCTGCTGAAGCTAGAGGCAGTGTTGTCCACTGAAGAAAGTGATCTTGAATGCTAGTTGACACCTGGAAAAGGACCAGTGAAACTCCTAAGGAGTTGTCAAGCTGACTGCAAAATTGGGTGTATTGAGTTCTGCCCATGGGAGTATGATTTACCCTACAGGTCAAAATGGGTTTGGAACACTGTGTAGTAACTCAGGGATGAGTGACTCTGCAGGGAGGCATAAGAAAGACTTCACAGAATGCATGTGGCAGACATCTCCAATTGGAAATTCAGATTGGTCTGTTTACTGACTGCCTACCAGATGGAGTAGGCTGAAGCATCCACATGTGTGAGGTAGAGTACCCCAGTACCTTGGGTGAGTCAGATGAATTCTCAGAAAATATTTTTTTTCAATACTGGAAGCTAGAAAAGAAACCCCAGCTGGCCCGCTGGTGCAGAGGCATGATCACCGTCTGTGGGGCCGACGACCCGGGTTCGGGAACAGAGCCTGAATTTGGAGGGCTGGCCAGGAGGAGTAGGATTGAGCATCTGGTGGACTGGTCTCCTACTCTGGGGGGAGGTGGGGTTGCACATCTGAAGCACGATGGACCCCTGGCAGAAGCCAGGGGTTCCACAATGATCAGCACCTGCACGTTCGAAGGTGGGGTGGCTGTGGGTCATCATTGCATGTCCCCACCCCCATGGGGTTTCACAGTCTACTAAAAAAAATGCTGGCCCCCGCCAATGAGCCAGCTCCAGTGCTGTCCCCTGTGGCCACCAGAGTTCACCTGTTGGCAGCCCCACTCGGGGGGAGGGCAAGCCCAAGTATAAGGGGGCAGCTGATGGAGCCTGGCAAGCCCATTGGGGCTTGGGGAGTTGGCACTAAAAACTATAATAAAAAAAAAAAAAGAAAAGAAACCCCATCCTTCAAATGACCAACAAATGCTGTTTAAGTGGGGGTAAATGTGACTGATCATTCTTATCTATGTATGTATCAGAGGAAAAAATGTTTAAAAGATTATGAATTCATGTGTATTAAACTGAATGAAAACTCTTTATTTGGAGACTATTGGTTGAGGGCATTAAAATAACTTTGTAGAAGTCACATGCAGCTAAAAAGTTAGTGGCCTGTTGCTGAAGAACTCTTTGTTTTACAGAAAAATGTTAGAGACTTGCTGGGACAATTTTCTCTTTTGCAGGGATTGCATAAATGCATGGTTTCATTTAGGCAGATAAAAGTTCTGCAGTTTACAGTAGCTTATGTCTCTTAAGTACAATGTGTTTCATACAGTATGTGCACCTGCAAAATGTACTTCCTGCCAAGGGTCAAACTCAAAAATATGTGTTGTGTATCTTAGTGAAGGTTTAGCTTATGTACTGGGGGGGGGGTGGCACTGGAGCTTTCTGACAGTCACAATCAGATATTAATGTAGTGTGCTTAAAAATGTTCAGCCTTAAGTCTATAGAAATATGGCATAATTTTTCATGATTAGAGTATGAGCTGTGAGAAAGTATGTTTAAAGTATTTTCTGCAAAACATTGAATGGTATCCATGCTGAAGTGAAATTGTGAAAAGGTAACTGCCTGTACATAGTGCCAATAACTGCCTCACCCCCGACGCTCGCTTGGCCCTAGCTGGGGGTCCTCCTCCCCTCACTCTGCTACGGACTCGTAACATTTGCCCCTGCTCCCAAATCCAGCCTCTCAAAATGGGACACGGCCTACAATAATGTCTGCCACTTCACGCTTTCCGCCCTTCCCCTCACCCACCATTGTGACTTATACAGCCACCTGGAGTGGCTTCCCCCCAAAAAGCACCGCTCCTTTGTTCTAGGTAACTTCATTGACAATATCATCCACTCTGGCACCCCTCCAGCCTTAGCCCTTCCCCTTAAACCAGGCACCCCATCCTACCACCTAAGATCTGGGACAAACCAGGAACGCCTGGTTCCTAGAACCCGCACCCTTGCGTGGGAGTGGGCCTTCTACACATACGCCCCCATACTCTGGAACTCACTCCCTGAGTCCACTCGGTCCTCTTCCTCCCATCCAAGTTTTAAAACCTCCCTCTGGAACTTCCTGAAACCTCCCTCCCCCTGTTCCTGCTCCCTGTAGCCCTACTCCACTGCCCCTCTCCTCCCTTCAATTTGGTAGGGTGGAGGCCTCAGCACTACTTGCACTTCTTCTTGGTAACTGGCCAGGAATCCTGGACTTGCCTCCTGCCTAGGGCTCCTCCCCTTCCCCTGCAGGCACTTACCATTGTCTTTGCTTCTGTTTTACTCTGCCGTCCACATCCTAATTATATCCCACCTACCCCACTCTATTGCACTGCACTGTGCCAACCTTGTCCTAGAGCCAGCCTTGAAATGCCTGTTATTTTTGCTATTTTACAGACTCCTCTACTGTCCATGTATGAACATTGTGCCAACCTTGCTCTAGAGTCAGCCTTGAAATTACCGTTTACTCCCTATGTAACTTTCTCCATCCCTCAACTGTCCATGAATGTACTTTGTGCCTACCGTTCTCTAGAGCCAGTCTTGAATTGCCTGTTGTTATACTATGTATTTCTTTTTGATTTCTCAATTGTTTATGTATGAAGTTGTCCTCTGTAACTCTCCCAGGTCGCACCTGAAAATAGGCACTTGGCTGCCTAGTGTGCTTACCCAGTTAACAAAAGCAAATAAATAAATAAATAAAATTTACCCCAAGCAAAGCATTTTATTTTTTTTTAGTTGTCACAACTCTTCCTCTTTCTTCTCCCATGGAAGGGAGAATTGTTTCAAGTTGAGTTGTGAAAATAGTGGCAGATGAACCCCCCAGGCAGGTGTGGGATGGACCAGGCCTGTAAGGACCTGGATAGAACACCTATAATACATGCCCCAGGGGAGGCGGGATGACTCTGAGTCATGCATAGACCCTGCCTATGGTCACTAGCAGAGAGTCCACCATGGGTGAAGAAAGGTTCGCTGCACCTATCTGCCACAGAGAGTGCAGAATAGACCATGAAGATGTGTCAGCATGACAGCCATGAGACCCGTCATTGCTGAGGAAGCTACTATATAAGTCTTTGCCACGTGGCTCATGTGGCATGTACAGTATATGTGAAGAATAAGTTACTAATAAGTTATGCACATGAAAGCGAGATCTGCAGAACTCTGGGAAGACTCAGTGAAGTTCAGACTTAGTGAAGCTACATTCTGCTGGTCTGGGGCCCCTAATAGCAATCAGCCAGGATTGCCTGAGAGGAAGTCTCTACAGTAGTTCTGCCTCCTGGATACCAGCTGAAAAGACACTACAATGTCACAATGTGTTGTGCAAAATGTTTAAACCTAATGCTTACGCAAATATAGAACTTTTGATAAATTCAGTGCAGCATTAGAAAAAGTTATGTCCCAAGGTATAACCTTACCCATTGGTGACTGTGATGAATAAGAGGGGGTGATGGGGCCCAGAATGTAAAGTGAGGGACTGGAACCCATACAAGGTGACTGTATAGGTTTTGGCTCAAGTCAGGAGTCATGATCTAACCTGTACTTGTACAGCATCAACCAGAAGAGCATTTGAGGACTAAGTTCCTGAAGAAATGTGCTGTTAAACAGTAACTTTTTTAACTCATTCACTCCACAGGAGCTCTTTGAGAGTTCCACAGCTTGCCTCCTGTATACTCGTAACACTGCATCCTGGGCCTTTTTTAAGCAAAATCAATCCATAGTCAGCATGCCACAAACAAATGCTAATACCTCATGAACTGTAAGTGCTATCCAGAAAGTGTGAGTGGCAAAGTTGTTCAGCACAAAACTACCTTTCTAATGGTGCTATACAATTAATAATAAGCAATATTTTTTCTAGACTAGTTGAAATAACCATTTTTTTGGACAAAAAAGGCAGCGTTAACCATTTTTGGTTGGGAAATATGTAACATATCAACACCATATTAAGCATCTATACATTAGATGAAGTTACAATAGTACATTTGTACTAAAAAGCTATTTTTTCTAGTATAAAACATGTATTTTCCCCATTTTATTCAAGGTGCATAGGTGAGGCTTGATGGCTAAAATGTCTGCCATACGCACCATGCCATAAACAAATGTGAATAACTCCTAAAGTATACCTGATACACATGAAGTATCAGTGGCAAAGCTGTTCAACACAAAATTACCTTTTTAATGGTAATATTAAAACATATGAGTGATACCTCCAGACATTGCAAGGGAATACAGGAAGTCTGTAGCTTACTTCTGTGGTTATTCTGGGACTCACTGCAGTACATTTGTTGCCTCCTACAGGAGTGTTCTAGGAGGCAATGAGTTAATTAAAGAGTGGCATCTACTTCAGCACTTAGCATGGGAGTGTAATTCCAGTTCTAGCAGAAGGTTCAAACTGAGGGCAATTCAGAGGTAGAGAGAATAAAGTGTATTCCAATATTGCTGGGGACCCTCCAGCAAGCATACCACCTTACCCCTAGACACAGAGGGCATCTCTGGGCTATGCCTGTCTCTCACTGACACCAAGAAAAGGTTATAAGATAGTGTCAGAGTATGCTGAGACAAGGCACAGGAGCAGCTGTGTACTTTTCAGGACCTCACAACATCTGGGCCAGGTGTTGCACTAATTTGAAATCTATGTACATTTCTTAATAAACCATGCAAAGAGCTGGGCTACACAGTGCACTGTAATCAAAATCACCAAAACTTTGGCATAAAGTTAAAAAAATCATATATCAGTGCATATCTCTGAGTATCGGCACTCATCCTATGAACCACTAACATTTCACATTGGTACTGTGTACTTTTTCACATCTTAAAAAAACACACAGTACTAGCGCAAAACTTTGACGGTTGATACGGTTAGTGTTGCTAGTTAGAATTTTGCATTAATACATTATTTTTTAACTTTATGCCAAAGGTTTGGTGATTTTTACTGTATACTGTGTAGCCCAGCTCTTCTGGATGGTTGGTTGGTTTGGTTTGTTGGCTGCTTCACTGTAGCAGATCCTGCAGCCAGTTCACTGGCTCTCTTACATTTTCTAATACCCATTTCTGAAGAAAAATATTATCCATCCCTGCTTGAATTATATGGTCTCATTTTACCTCACTTACATAGCTGCAGTATCTCTCCTTTAGCTCCACATATCTCTTTACATCTTTTGTAGTTCAATGTACTTCTTTAAGGGAAAAAATTGATTAACCATGGGGTACCTCTCACTGTATCCTTGTAATGGAAGAGGGATTCTGCTGCAGTCTCCTTCTGCATCCTTCTGCAGTCTCGCAATTTATGATGTAATCCTTTTCAGTCCATTTTTTTTAATTCATTAGGACTAAATTATTGAAAATGTAGCTCTTTGCCAGCCTGCTTGTGCAACGGTAGTGCTACCGCTTGCAGTGCCAGTAACCCAGGGTCAGAAGTGACCCTGGGATATTGGGGGACCAGCCATGGAAAGGAGGATCGAGTGCCCAAGGGGCTGCTCTCCTCCTCCTCCAGGGAGGGTGGGCTGCAAGCTCCATTGCTTTATTGCCACCTGGGTGACCACGTGTGGAGGTGCAGTGGGACCACAGATAACTTGGTGAGGGAAGGATGTTGGCTGAAATCAGGATCAGTGGCACATCTCAATGTGCCCCACATCCTTGAATTCCCTTCTATGCAGGCATCCTCAGGGGAGAACCAGAAAACCAGGAAATATCCCACACCAGTGGCTGGTAGATGGGACCCAGCTGCCCCTGACTCCAGAACCAGGTTCCTCGGGGGCCAGAGGACCCACCTGAAATAGACTCAAGGACTGAGGGAGGGACAACCTGGGGTCCCTACCATCACCACCCAGTGGGTAATCTGAGGAACGATGAGGGTAGGTCCTCTGGTTCCCCAGAGGGTTACCTAGGGGCAGAGCTGGGTGAGTTCCCCCAGTCTTGGGCTTCCCAAAGGGTGGTCACCAGAACAGAGAGAAGGGTGCATAAAATGTGCACTAAAAAAGTAAAAGAAAATGTAGCTCTTTAGCAACTTACTTAAAATAAACATAAGCTTCCAATCAAATGCTGAGAATGGTTGTGATCAATTAAACTGATTAGCCCCCATCAGTTTTAGCTCAAGTCTAGAGTCAAAAATCAAACCATTCCATGCAGCATCAACCAGAAGAATATTTGTTGATTGGGTTCCGGAAGAAATGTATTGTAAAACAGTGACTCTTCAGTAAAGAGTGACAAGTAGTTTAGCACTTTTCACTGTGTTACTGCATTAAAATTCTGGAAGAAGGTTTAAAAGTGAGGGCACCTTAGTGACAAAGAGAGTAAAGCATGTTCCAATATTTTGGGGCACACTCCGGCAAACATTTCACCTTACATCTGGACACTGTGGGTATTCTGGGCTATGCCTGTCACCCACTGACATCAAGAGAGGGTTAACATATGGTCTCAGCCTCAGTTGAGAAAATTTACGACAGCAACTGAGTGGATTATAGAACCTCACAACATCTGGTACAAAGGTTGCACTTGTCTGAAATCAGGTTTTCATTTCTTGAATTCCCATTTAAGAAGGAAAATAGTATCTTCCCTGCTTGGATGTGCAGGTCTCATTTTAACTCCCTTTTGAATACCAATGCCTCCTTCAACTGCACATATCTACTTAAATCTCTTTTATGTATCAAGGTAGTTCTTTAAGGGACAAAACTGATTAATCTTAAGGTACCTCTCACTGTAGTGATCTAATGCAAGTGACTAGAGATGGGTGAAGTGGCCCCAATTTGCTCCACAGAGTGGAACACGAGTGAGCGGTCGTGAGTGCTCATAGCCTGAGCGGAATACTGCGTTATTAATGAGTAACATAAAGTCTATTGAAAACAATGACTTTGCATTACTCTGCCTTCCCAAACCACTACTCCACTAATTCTTAAGGCAAAGTGCATTGAAAACAATGTACTTCACCTTACTTCGCCTTGTTTTTAAGCTCCAAATGCGAATTTTGCAGTGATTCATGGGATTTCAGGTCACATGAGCTCTAGATTGTTCTGCACAGCCTCAGTTTGGGGTAGTGTGTGTAGGAAACTGTAGGAGACAATCTGCTCTGAGAGCTCTCTGTGATTCAAACCTTCTATAAGCTGTTAAAAAAGCCTTTTTGAGTCATTTTTTTTTTGCTGATACTTTAGTTCATCGATTATAGGAAACCCTCCTGTGCTCATATCATCAAGCGTTTATTGTTTGTGTGTGTATTTTGAATGTTAATGTACAACATTCAGTCTGTGTACTGAGAGACAGTGGAAGTGTGCTTTGGGGGAGGGGTGTATCTGTGGTGTAGGTAGATTAACTTGGAGAAAAAGACAGTGTTTTCTGTTTTGGTGATATTTCCTGTATAACTGTGTTAATGTACACACAGTAATATTTTAAATAATTCTTGCCATTTTTTTTGCTGATTGTTGTGGTGCAGCAGTGCATAATTTTAGTTTGTTTAAAATATGTGGTTATACTGTATTACTGAAGTTTTCAATTTGCTACACATTACTCAGTGTGTGTGTGAGTATGTGTGTGACGCGTGTCATCAAATCAGACAACTTTTATTGTACCACATAATTCAGCAATGTGAACCTGCTATCCACAGCAGCTGCATAATTTTTTGTACTTCTTTGTGGTATCTTTACTGGTACTCGTACTAGTGACTCTTACTGCAGCAGTGCAATACATTGCCCCACCAAGGCCTGCCCCAACCGGGCAAAGATATTCTTTTCCTGATTTGAATTTCTGATGGTGAGCACTGGTTAGGTGTTGTGCCTTTGCAACTGCATCTCTTTAGTGCACAGCGCAATCTTAATCTGTCTGTACATTTGCATCTCTTTAGGGCCCAATCTCCATCTCTAACTTAAGTCACGGTTGTTTCTTTGGCTTCCCTTCAGTTTACTGGACAGGTGTGGTGCATAATTCAGCATGAACATTGTACTCACTAATATGCATTTTTAAGTCAGGACCAACATCAGGAATCACTCATGATACAAATCACGTTCTTCATCTTCACGATCACAAATGCAGTCACAAATTACGATTTATGATCACGTCACAAATCACAACAGTAATTTTTTTTTACTAGTTACTTGGATGTATTGTAAGCCTGTTTTGTAGTATCTTTCCATGCTTCACCACCCCACCATCATACTCATTAATGAGTGTTTTTAAGTCGGGGAGTTTTGTGACACGCCTATTGGGGCCTGGGAAAGTATAGCCATAGGCTTTTGCGTTTATCATCACGGTCACAAATGCAGTCACAAATCACGATTTACGATTACATCACGAATCACAACATTAATATTTTTACTAGTTACTTGGATATTGTAAGCCTGTTTTGTAGTATCTCTCCAGGCTATACCACCCCTCCATTGTACTCATTAATAAGTGTTTTTAAGTCAGGGAGTTGGACACTGTCTGCAGTACATACACAGACTAGAAAAAAAACTGCACCCATGCAGTTTAGCACAGTATACTTCCACTGCTCAGAATACATACGGAAGACAACAAAAAAAGGGCAGAATTACATACAAGGGTCAGGGATGGTAGAAGAATACATTTTATAACACAGCAAGGAAGGTGTGGGGGGGCACATGGTGTGAGGGAAAACACTAATGTGGAATCCCATGGTGATCCAGCAGCAGTTCCAGCATGGACATAATTTGCAACTGATGTCCCTCTATGTAAGAAAAATAAAATTTACAGAAAGAACAAATTAAGTAAAAAAGAGTACAGACAGAAAAGACAAAAAATGTAGTTTTTAAAAAAGCTGTTGGGTCTAAATCAAAGTTTAAATCTCCTCCTCGTTCTGATCTCAAAGTATCAGCAGTCACAAAGCACACTCCTCTCTCTCTCCATCTGCACAGGAGAAAGTAAAAGTGTCTGCTTGTATGATTCACTTTCTTTCTGCCTAGCTAAAGAGCATATGACTTATGGTACTGTAAGCCATATGAAGTGTGGGAGGGGGGCTGCCAAATCTGAAACACCAAGTGGATCACTTAGAATCATAATGAGGAAAGTGAAATCCATTAAAAACAATGACTTTGCCTTACTTCGCATTGCCATTCTGCCTTAACGAGAAGTGGTAATGACAAGGCGGAGTGAGCACTTTGCATTGACCACTTCGTGTTCACTTCACCGGCTGAATTTAAATTTGCTGCATCTCTACAAGTGACATCCTTCTACAGTCTCACTATTTGTCATAAGAAGGGCCATGTTGAAAATTTGGTGTAAAAATGTTAAAAATCAACAAAGTTATATAACTTGCATTGAATTTTGCAAATGTAGGTTCGTAACTCTGTGAATTTTCAATATTTATACCCCAAATTCCTCAGCTACTGCCCTATCAGCTCTGTCAAGAGTTTGTTTATATTCTGTGTTTGCAACACTGAATGGTTTTCATTTAATTGTTACCTGGGCACATGTGTCTGTGATTTTATTTTAATTACTTAACTGTCGAGGAGGTTGTTAAATATGTATGTTCACACAATAGTATCTACTCCCAGTGAAGGCTGGATAGTGGTCCCTGTGGTGTGTTTTTAGTTTTTGTTGACTGGGTATGTGCACTAGACAAATTCTGCCTATTTTAAGGCACGACCCAGGGAAGGGGGATACAGATGAATGCCAACCAACCTTGAACCAGATTAAGCTGTTAGTGGTATTTGGTTTTATTAGCACTGACTCTCATTTTAGCTTATTTCAACTAAATCATTAATGTGAAGCATATCCTGTGTGTTTGGACACTGCTTGCATGCAGTATTGGAGAGCAGCAGTTCTGGGATTAATAACATGTGTTGGGGTAGCCACCCCTTTTCTGTTGTACCCCTCCGATCAATACTGATGCATGACTGTTTTTTGTGGAACTGCATGGAAATGATTAGTTAGCCAGTCAAAGAAAGTGCAAGGATCAAACTTGGGTTGCAATGTGGAGACAATGTACATCAGTGAGGTGTATTGAGAGAGAGCAACCATGCCTGGTATTGGGAACAACAGGGTTTGAAAGGTTGCAGTGAGGGAATGCTCTCTTCTTCTCAATTTTGCAAGCAGAAGGGTAACAATATGAACCAGTTGACCTCTGCCAGGGACAGGTTTTGAGTGACCCGAAAGTGTTCAGTACAGGAGACTGTATTGTTTGGGAAGGGGACAGTGAGGGACAACTCTCCTCTTTTATGTGTGCTAGGGACAAGGACCAAAGGTACTATCTCCAAGAGCTGGATGGAGAGAGAAAACCACTGTTCAGTAACCATAAAGGAAATGTGCTTTCCTTTAACCTGGGTTGGATTGTGAACCTTAAAAATATGGCTCGGACGAGGAGGTTCCAATTGAACTTAAAAGTGTCAGGTATCAGCATTACTGGATTGGACTGGGATAGTAGTTGAGAGATAACTTCTAGTTGATCACCGAGTTCATTTGCTAGCAGTATGGATAAGGTTGACCAGTCTACCTCTGAAAGAGGTACCAGGAGAAACTGAACATTTCTGGTACCAGGGACAGTAGAGTTTGAAATAGAGACAGTGGCATGTTCACTTCTTGTGGATCTCTGAGTTCAATTACCAACAGTATGGATTGACTGATCTACCTTAGTAAGGGGCACAGTAAGAGACTGAAAGTGTCTGGTATCGGGGATACTAGACATTGGGATGGCAACAGAGGAGCGCATACCCGCATATGTCTTGTGGATCCCTGTGTTCAATTGTCAGCAGTATGGATCCACTGATCTACCTCAGTAAGGGGCACTGGGACAGACTGACAGTGTACGGAAACTGGGACAGTACAGTTTGGGATTGGGACAGTGGGGAGATCTCCTCTTGTGGATCCTTGAGTTCGATTGCCAGCAGTATGGACTGATCAATCTACCTCAGTAAGTGGTACCAGGAGAAACTGAAAATGTTTGCTAAAGGGGACAGTGGAGGTGGGGTAGGGACAGTGAGGTAGAGCACTCCTCTTGTGGATACCTGGGTGAAAACAGAAATGGTATGGATCAGATAAAATCTGTCAGTAAGAGATTCCAAATGTATCTGAAAGTGTTTGATACTGGGTGAGATTATCAATCTAAGGACATTCCTGACCCCTTTAATCCACACAGTTCATACATTCATTACGCAGTAACTCACTGAACTGTGGAATGAATGTATGAATTATGGATTAATGTATTAAACTGCAGATAGAAATTCCTGAGAACAGATCACTGACAGTGATAAGTTCTGTGGAATTTCTTTCCGCAGTTTAATACATTAATCCTCAGTTCATACATTTATTCTACTGTTTTAAGTCAAAATTTCCACAAAAGTTGCCAAAGAACATTCCAAAAATTTGAGGCAGCAAAATTCTGACTTTTGCAGATATTCCTCAGGTATAATTTTATTTTTTCACAGCCATAGTTAGAAATGCTGGGTGGGAGGTGACAAGAGAAGGCCCTGCTGGTGTAGGGTTCCCCCTTTCATCACTAAAGTCCAAGATATACAAAATGGGGTATCCTGAATTAAACATATCCTAGAATGCCATAGGATGGGGACACCAATAAAATAACAAAAGTACTAACACATCTACAAAAACCTCAGGTGCAGCATTGCATTTTTGCAGGAGACATACATGAGAAAATGGGATGTTCTAAACCTATGATAAATGTGAGTAGATCAAGTTTTTTTATAGCTCATTTAACTCAAAACAACATGGGACGGTCATACTCTGTAGGAGGCGGCTTACTTTGAGAGCCACGAAGGTGGTAACAGACAAGAATGGCAGACAGACAGACATGAATATATGGGTTACTAAGTGGTATGGAGGTAAAAGTAGATGATATGCATGACACAAACCAAACAGACCCAATATGTTTCCACTCAGTGGTACAGGAAATTTTGGAATTACAAAACCGAAATATAATAATGGGAAGGGACATGAACCAAGGCTTGATCCTGTACTAGATAAAAGCCCAGAGAAACTGAAACACCCAGAGCCAATAGACAAGTAGGACATGAGAAAGCCTTGACAGACCTGGGTTGTATAGGCTAATGGAGATGCATCCACTGGAAGGGCCGAAATCACTCATACTGTATTTCTTAGCAGTCCATTCCACTTATTTTCATATCAACATCATAAGCATATTGCATGGCCTGTGTAACTGGGTGACACAAGCAGAAATTAAAAACAAATTAATAATTTGACTATGCTCTTATTATCTTAACAACATCAAAGGAGCAAAGGAAGAGCACTTAAAATGGAGGTTTAATCCCATCCTATTACAAGAACCAGAGTTTTAGACCTGGCTCCAAGCACAGTCTGAGGCTTATTTTGCACAGAACGACAACATGGAGGTGTCATATGGCATACTGTGAGAAATCTACAAGACTCCCAAAATGGGTGACATAATGGCAAACACAGACAATCATAAGAAAATGCAGATGCAAAAATTAGAGAAAATAAAAGGGAAAAGTAAGGGAAATGAAAGAGATACAAAGAAAATCCAGGACCTGGTCTACAGATGATGTCCCTCTCATCACCTTCAGATATTAAAATTGCTACTGAGCCATAAAGCAGAGTATGCACTTTGTTTAGAACTAGCCAGAAGTACTGGGAGGCGGGCGAGAGGGCCAGCAGGCTCATGGCATATAGTCTTAGACAACAACAAGTACATAAAAGGATGGTCTCTTTGTTCAAGGGAGAAGGAATGACCATGAGCAACCCGCAGAAAACCAATAAATTTCTTGCTGCACACTTTACGAATCTATACAAATCAAAAAATCCCCCACAGAGCAGCAAATCACAGATTTTCCTGGCTAAGGTAGGTTTTCCCAAACTAAACCCAGACAACTGAGCATCTCTAGGTGCCCCTCCTAAAGAGGAAGAATTTGCATTGGTAGTAAACTCTCTACCCACAGGTAAGACTTGGGGACAATATAAGCTACCTAGTGAATTATGTAAGTCCAAGAAAGAAATTATCCTGAATACTTGCCCCCATGTACAAAGAAGCCTTAGAACAGTCAGGGTTGAACTGACCCACAGGTATACAAGGAACATTTCTGGGGGGGGCAGGAACCTAGGCACCCCTCCCACCCCATGGCAATATTTAATTTAGCCTTTGTTTCTTTTTATATCTAGCTGCTGCTGCCAGCAAGGCACTACACTGCCTCTGCTTGTCGCTTTCATCATGACATGCTGTCTCTGGCATTTCCCCAGCTCCTAACCTCCCCCTTCAATCGAGTGACAGTCTGAGTCTCCCTCTGGACCCTCCCTCCCCCACTTGATGTCCCCATCCAATTATTCAAGGTGGTCATCAGGTTAGCTACGTCATCCAATGAGTGACATTGGTGTATCATGCTCACGCTCTGTTTGTGCATAGCACCAGCTTTTACCTTACAGAGAGTGTGAGATGGCACCATTTTATTGCGGTCACTGTTGGAGCAGCCAGTCTCAGCGTGGACAGCACCAGCCAGAGGCAAGCCAGCACAGCAGCCAAGGAGGAGGAGGAGGACTGTGTCAGAGAGGAGCTATCTCCAGTTCAGCAGCAGGAAGAGAGGGAGGCATTGGCATCGGGTGGGTGGGTAAGGATGCCCCAGGGCACCGGCCATTAGTCATGATCCTGATCATTGCTGCGGTCCAGTGACCTCAGGAGGACTCAGAGTAGGAGAGAGAGTAGTGCATGCACCAATGACACTGCCGTGGTCACTCAGGTCAGCCAGCAGGAGAGATAGATCTGGTGGTCAGCAGAGGAGATTGCAGCAGCAGGGAGGAGGCATCCTCAATCAAGGCTGCAGTAGCACAAGAACAGCAGCACAGACAGTCACAGTCTAAGAGCAGCAGCACAGACAGAGTCACACTCAGGTATGTTTGTTTTTCATTCTTTGCTCCTCGACGGTCAACCTCTTCACACCACAGCTGCTGCTTGAGGTTGTCATAGAACATTTTACAGTGAAAATTTAATAAGGCAGCCAACAATCTGCAGTGAAGATAAGAAATTGCTGAACTTCAATTTATTGGAGCAAGTTTGCTTGAGCTGAAAACAGTTGATCTTCTGAAGCCCCCCATCACTGTTTGCTCTGGTAGGATGGCTCAAATCTTTAGGGGACAGCTTGCAGGAAAAATAGCAATTTGTCAAGTTTTAATACATCAGAGGAAAATAATCTGTTATGGCTACAGTATTCCATCAGCATAAATGTGCTCTGCTATGAATTTGAGTCTCTTTAAGTTGAGTGGCAACCATAACATGAGGGGCACAGTCTTAAGCTAAAGGGTGGAAGGTTTAGGATGGAGGTCAGGAAGCACTTCTTCACAGAGAGGGTGGTGGACACTTTCAATGCACTGCTGGACAAGGTGATCTTGTTGAAGACAGTGGGCAGCTTTAAGAGAGGCTGGGATAGGCATAGGGGTAATGTAAGGATCATGAGTAGGGAGGATGGGAGGAGTGGGGAGGGAGGGCAAGGACATCAGCTCAAGATGTGCAACCTGCAATATGCGCACACTTGATAGATCAAATGATCTTCTTCTGCTGGCTTCTTTGTATGTTCTTATGTTCATATTTCTTTGATGATGATAAAATAATGAATCCAATATGTTCTTGAATTTATAGTGTTATCCATGGAAAATGTCATATTCCCCCTTTAACAATAAAAATTAATGTTACGTTTTTATGTTGGCCCTTTCCATCAAGGATTGGGTTCTATCGCCCATTAGCCCTTGCAAGGGTTGCAATGTGATGTCATCCCCTAACCCTGAGTAGGCTTCAGTTTGCGGGGAGGGGAATTTTGACTGCTGTACTGCCTGCCTTGCTTCCACTTTTGTCTCAGTCACCCAAGCCGGTCTTGCTGGCTGCACAACTTGTGTGTGCCCCATCCTTTTACCTGTGTCATTATTATCTGCTTCTCCCCATGTCCTATTATGTTGGAGGTGGAGCAGAAAGACTGCCATGCAGCAAGCAGCTGGGCACCCACAGGACAGATGGAAACTTTAGGTTGAAGTGAGGCAGGAAGGATGAGGTTAGTACATATGTAGGATTTTTTGCATCTGCCATTGTGAGAGGGCCCCTTGTATACACCTTTCCATGGGGCCCTTACATGCCAATCCGACCCTGAAAACAGTGGAGACCCCCCCCCACAGACACACACACACACACACACACACACACACAAAAGATGGATTTTTATGTCCTGCTGCACCACCAGTAGCCAGTAAAATAATATTTGTTGAAATAAATCCTTCAAAATCAACCCTGCACCTTCCCAAGTCTACTAAAATCAGTCATCATGCTGCAGGAAAACAAAATAAATTAAAAATAAATATAGATTTCTGTGTAATATACACCACCAATACTCAGTAAAAAACATGACAAATCTTGCACAAATCCAAATGTATTTTTTCCAGTCTATTAAATACTATCTGCACTACTCATGCTTCAGAGCCTTCTCTTACCAGTGCAGGCTCACACTGTGCACACTCTCCTAACCACTTCAACACTATTTAATAAGCTTGCTGCTTGAAACTACAGTGAAATATTATTAGCTAACTGGAGTGAAAATGCATGATGATTCTCTAATGATTTATAAACTTTTCTGAAGAAAAGTCACTCTATTTCTATAAAGAGAGCTCTCACATGTCCTTCTTCAGTGTGTGAGAGGGGGAGAAAGAAAGATTGAGCGAGAGAGAGACGCAGAAATGGCATGGAGATGTGTGCAGTACTCAGAAGTCTTATCTGCAGCACTTCTGATTGGCTGCTGCAGGTCATAAGAACATAAGAAGTAGTCAGCAGAAGGAGACCACCTGGTCCATTACATCTGTTTGATATGTATTGGGGTTTTGTATTTTAACCCTATACCAGTGTCGGTGCCCTCCCCTCCCCTCTCCTTCCCCTTCCCTTTGCCTTGGTCTCATGACTTCCCTCTGTATTGGTCCCAGGTTCTTTTGAATGCTCCCACTGACCTGGTTGCCTCAACCTCCTCTAGCAGCTCATTCCAAACTGACACCACCCTTTCTGTGAAGAAGTGTTTCCTCATATCCCTAATATATCCACCCCCTTCAGCTTCAGGTTGTGTCCCCTGGTGGTGATATCTTCTTGGTGAAGAGACTATTACACCCTACTTTGTTTACTCCTTTCAGGTACTTGAAGGTCTCTATCATAATCCCCCCCTCTGCCTCCTCTCCTCCAGTGAGTATATCCTCAGGGCTCCCAGCCTTTCCTCGTATGACCTGTCCTACTGTCCTCTGATCATTTTAGTTGCCTCCTCTGCATCCCTTCTAGCAATTTAATGTCTTTCTTTAGGTATGGGTGCTAATACCTAACTTCATACTCCAAGTGAGGCCTTACTAGAGATCTATATAATGGCAGGAAAACCTTGCTGTGCCTGTTACTGAACCCCCTTGCGATGCATCCCAGTATCCTGTATCCTTCACTGCCACCTTTTTACATTTCACGGATTGCTTCAGATCACTATCAGGTACTACTTCCAGGTCTTTTTCTTCTTCCAACTTGGCTACCTGTACTTTTCCTATGTAGTATTCTGCTCTTGGGTTTCTTGCCCCAGTGTGCATCACCTTGCACTTTTTGGCATTGAATCCCAACTGCCTCATCTCTGGCCATTTCTCCAGTCTGGCTAGGTCCTCCCTTAACTCTTTTATCCCCTCCTGGGTGTCTACCCTCCCGCAGAACTTAATATTATCAGCAAATAAGCACAGTTTGCCCTGAATGCCTTTCCAGTGTCATTTATAAATATAGATCATGCAGTTTGTGAACAACTTGATCATGCTCAGTATTCTACATCAGGATGTTTAAGTGCCAAATGCAGAAAGGAAAGCAAATTCCTTTAACCTGCTTTGTTGGTGCATGTAATTTGCCCAATTTCAGCACGTTCTCTGAATTCAAATTTGGCATCAGATCATCCATACCAAAATCCTGGCATTTTTTGTAGTCTTGCTGTAACCCCACTACCAATTCAGGAGGCTTACCTGCAGCACTGGCCAGGTGCGTAACTTGGGTGTGGTATTTGATGAGGCTTGACCCTGAAGGAGCAGGTGTCAGCTGTAGTCAAGTCTGCCTTTTTCCATCTAAGGAATATATCTATCCAAGGAATATAGCCTGGGTGAAACACTTGGTCTCGCCCGAAGATCTTCCTACCCTGGTCCACGCCTTTGTCACCAGTCATTTTGATTACTGCAATGCCCTTTATCTAGGGATGCCGAGGTAGGATATCTGCTGCTTGCAGCTAGTGCAGAACGTGATGGCCAGGTTGCTGACTGGAATCTCTAGATCCAGTCATATGACACCTGTGCTGCATAAACTGCACTGGCAGCCCATTCAGTGGTGGATCACCTTCAAGGTTGCATTGTTGACCTATAAGGCACTACATGATTTGGGACCTCACTACCCGAAAGAACTCCTGGTGCCTTACTGCCCCTTCCACTCACTCTAATCCTCTAATGAGGGATTTCTAGAGATTCCCAGGGTATATTCATAAACATCTGGAGGAAGATCTTATGCCTTTATGGCATCTACCCTGTGGAATTCTCTACCTCACCAGATCCAAGATAGTCTGACAGTGGAAGGTTTTAAAAAACATCTGAAAACATTTCTATTCAATCAGGCATTTTCAAGGATTTGATAAATGATTGCAGTTGGTTTGTTAGTGGTTTTACTGATTTTAAATTGCTTGTATTTAAGCTGTGTGAATTATTGCAAAAGTGCCCTGAGCTCAGGAAGGGCGCTTCAAACAAATAACATTTTACTTACTTACTTACTTACAATAGCTCCCTTCTGCTCTCCTCCTTTGCACCTCCAGGAAAGCCTGTGTTTTATTTCTTTTTTCCCCAGTCTTGTTTGTGCCCCAGTGCACCGTGAAAGCAGTCCAGAGGTAATCCAGCCCTCTGGGGCTCCAAAACGTACAATGCTATTCCCCGCTCGAAACATGCACTCCGGTGCAGCGAGGATTGTGCAGTCATGAGCAGAACCTTTGGTGTTCAACCACTTGCATTTGCAGTTGAACGGAGAATGTGTTTGGAAGTCCCAGCATCCCCACTTGATCAGTGGGACACAGTGACCATGGACAGGGATCTGGGCAGCTGCTATTTTCAATAATTAAGGAGATCTATGAGATGTTCTGTGGTGAAGCATATCTTGTGTAGGTTTCATTTTGTACAGTAGATAGGCAGTTTGTTTGAGATTTTTGTGGGGTTATCCTTGTAACCAGGATTAGCTGGCTTGTTGCTGGGTGGTGGCATGTTGTTTAAGGTGGTACTATGACTTACTTTGTCAGTGTTTCATGGGATTCCTGGGCTGATGATTTAAAAAGCATTTATTAAAAATATTGTTTTTAGCTAGAATCAGGTGGTTGCTAAGAAACAGTTTCCTTGGCATAGTGTTCTAGTATTGATAGAACTCTATAAGTAGTAGCCTACTGAGTTCTAGATTATTGAGATTGTTGTTACATTTTGATAGTAATTTACATATTTTTAAATTTAATATAGAGGATAATGTATGGGTCGCTATCTGTAACCAGCTAATTAACCATTGAGAGGTTGCCATGGTGACCTTGTAAACCTCGACAGAGAAGCTTGAGAGGTTTATGTAGCCATGGCAACCTCAAGACAGTTAAACCAGCTGGTTGCCGATAAAAAACCATAAATTATATTTTATAGTGTATGGTTCACATAACTAATTAAACAAATACAGCAGGAACCTTACAACTGCTGTTAGATCTGTCACTGCTGCTAATTTCAGGTCATGCTCACTGCCGCGGCCATTTCAGGAAGGTCATAGATTTCTGTAGCAGGCATGCGCAAACTGTTTCCAGGTGTTAACCCATTGATGTGATGTACCATTGATGGGTTAACAACATGGTGACATCACATCAATGGTAAAACGTTGTTATAAAAAGGTAGATTTCTACCTATGACAATGTTCTACCATACATTATAGTTGTTTTATAGTTATGTATAGTTGGAGGTTGGGAGAAGCTGGGCTTGGAGGATGTGGGAGGAATAGGTACATGTATGGGAAGAAGCAGAGTGGTAAACTGCAATAGCTGTGGGGCAACAATCTTTCTGGGGGTGATGTGGAGTAAGGGGGGATGTCCTGTGTGTAAGAGCCTGGAGCAGCTAAGGGCTGAAATAAGACTGCTCAGATGTGAGCTGGGGAGGATGGTGTGGGAAGTAAGAGGAGCAGAGCAGTGAAGAGAAAGGCAAGGGGTAATGCCCAGGGGAGTGACGCCATCAGGCAGGGGATGGGAGTGGGGAGGAGCACCCAGTATACAGGAGTATCTCTTCCTCAGAGGACTAGGGAACCCAGGGTGGAGGAATGGCAAGTGGTAAGGGAAGGGGTGGGAATCTGAGCGTAGCATCAGGTGTACAGTAGGACATTCTTTAGGGGTACCTTTATTGAATAGATTTGCACCACTGTCTGAAAGGAGGAAGGGGGCAGCAGGAGGTGAGGTAGAAGGTCAGGTTGAGACAGGGCTGAGAGTAGGAGTACAGGGGAGGGGAGAGGGAACTAATCAGGGTGGGCAGGGAGGAGGAGGCAGGCAAAACAGAGTGGAGAATGGGGGGAGGGAGAGAAAAGGAAAGGAAGAGGGGACAGAATACTGAAAGCAGATGCAGATAGTCAGAAAGGGTGCGGTATTTGCTGATGATATTTTTGTTTCAGCCCTCTCTCCAGAGACTTCCCTCTCAGCCCTGTGGGATTCCCTAACACTTTTCTCTGAAATTTCAGGATTTGTTTTAAATATAACCACAACAGATTTGCTGGCTCTAAACTTTTCCCCAACCCAATCATTAAAGAACAAGTACCCCTTAAAATGGCACAAAACACAAATTAAGTACTTAGGTATAGTAATCCCATAAAATTTAGAAAATGTGGAGTTACTAAATTATGAACCATGGTCAATACAAATTCAATCAGAGTTAACAACTTGGTCTACTTTGTCCTTAAGCTTTTTTCAGAGGATAGAGTCCATTAGAATGATCATCCTACCAAAACTGTTATATCTGTTCCAAAATATTCCAACTTTCCCTGCTAATTTTTACTTCAAGTCGTGGGATAGAATCATTTCTAATTTTATATGGCATGGCCAGAAGCCTCGAGTAAGGATGTCCTTGCTACAGCTTCCATTGATGGAGGGAGGTGCAAATCTTCCCAATTTAAAGCTATATGTCTTGGCAACTTTTTTTAGGATCCTAATATTGTGGCTTTCCCCGTCTTTTGAGGCTCCTTGGAAGGATTTGGAGTTTGCCATTAATGATTTATATAACATTTTGAAAATAACCATGGCTTCAATAAATAAGGTCCCATAGCGGAGGGATTTTACAACCTTTACAGCTCAAGTTTTAACACAATGGTACTATCTAAAGAAATATAAATGCTTTAAATAATTATTTTTCCTATTTATCCTCATCTCAGAGGATGGTTCTTTTATCCCAGCAACATTAGACCACACCTTTATTAGGTGGAGGAAGGTGGGACTTCAGTTCTTTAGACAATTTATAACGGATAAGGGCATTGTCCAGTTTGAAACATTACAGAGTGACTATGGTTTACTCAAAGGGGACAAATGGTTAAAAATGATCTTCTAAGATAAAGAGATGTAATGTCTCAATTGCCCAATCCAGTTCCAATTTTTTGGAAACTCCTAGAAGATGCCATAGCTGGTCATCTCTGGGAACATCTGGTGGGCCATATTTACCAGATCCTACATGAGGGATTGGGTGACTCATCACTTTCCATCATGAGAAGTTGGGGTAGAGATTTAGAGATGGAAATCTCTGAACAGGATTGGCTTCGAGCTTCTCCTATGGCCTGTAAGATAACTCATTCATGTATTTGGAGGGAATTTGCCTGGAAATGTAGAGTACTTTTTTCAGATCCCCAGCCATTCTAATTAAATATCTTCCGTCCTCCTATGGCAGATGCTGGAGGTCTTGTAGATGCCAGGTAGCTAGCCTTGCCCATATTTTTTGGACATGTCCCTTATTATTGCCATATTGGTGTAATCTTCAACAGGCATTGTCGGAATGTTTGGGAGAAGAGGTCGATTTAACTGCAGAAATGGTTCTCCTGGTGATATTTCCCCCACATACCCAATCCTGGCATAAAACTTTGCTACCCATTTACATAGCGACTGCCAAAAAGGCCATAACAAGACATTGGATGTCAGAGATAGTTCTGACCATAGGAGATTGGAACAGGATATTATCCAGCATCTATTATCTGGAGACTCTTACAGCTAAACTACACAACAGAGCCTCACAGGCTGAGCTATTATGGAGATCATGGGTATTTTACATTTCCAGTAGAGACCCTGATTTTGTACCCTGAGGATGGGAAGCAAATGAGGTAAAGGGTGGTAAGGGAGAGGAAACCCTGAACTAAGATTCGGAGTTCTCCCCCCATGGGCATTAAGGGTAATTACAAGAGGGCTATCAGAATGTATGTTTTTTATCAAGATGTGGACAAAAGATGTAGAAAAAGGCAAACTAACAAAGTAATTGCCTGTAATGCATTGTAGTCACAATTTCTCTTCTTTAATAAAAAGAAAATAAAAAAAAGAAGGGGTGGGGTAGAGTGGGAGATGGTAAAACAGTTAAGAGGATAAATTGTGGATGTGGAGATAAGTTCACCAGGATGCAGAGGGAGTAGTTAGGTGGGGAAGCAGCTAGTACCAAAGGCAAGGAGGAAGAACAGGAGCACAAGTGCAGGGGATGGAAGGGTAACAATCATAGGGGACTCCATAATTAGGGTATTCACTGGGAAAGGAAAGGGGACCCAAATGCAAGCAGGAGGGCAGTTTTTTTGCCAGGGATGAAAGCAGGGAAGGTGGGCCCAAGAATAAGGGAACTAGTAAGGGAGGTTGGAGGAATACCTAATTTAGTTATACATTTGGGAACCAACGACCTAGCTGGGGAAGAGGTTGAGGCAGTGCAAAGTAGGTTCAGGGAGTTAGGGAAGATCTACAGGGAGGAAGTGAGTTCACTGGCCTTCTCAGAGGTGATACCAGTACCAAGGGCCAGCACAGCCAGGAAAAGAAGAATAGAGGATTTTAATGACTGGCTGAGGAAATGGTGCAGGGAGGAGATGTTTATCTGTATTGGGGACTGGAAGGAGACCTGGTTAAACAAAGCACTCTTTTCACCAGACAGGTTACATCTCAGTGGGGGGGGGGGTTGAGCATACTCAGGGACAAACTGGGGGAATACATGAACACTACACTTAATTAAAACTACTGAAGGGGGCCAGCAGATGTGCAAGCCCAAAGACTCCGAGAGGAGGAGGTCAATGAACCTCCCCCCACCACAGTGATGGAAGAGGTCTAGAGGGAGGAGGTGGAAGGGGCAAGAACACAGCAAAGGGTGGAGGGGGTAAGGAACACATAACAAGGGTACATGTAGGGGTGCACACAGAGAGAATAAATATGAATAGAAGAATAGAGGGAAGAGAAGGAAAGTCAGATTCTAGGTGGAGGCTGGTGTCTCTGAATGTGCAGAGTCTTGGAAACAAAATAGATGACTTGCAGGCACTATTAGCAGACAGGAAGGTGGACATAGCTGCAGTAATCGAGACTTGGGCAACATCACACCATGATGGGAACCTTGAGATCCCTGAAATAAACTATACAGGAGGGACAGGGTAGTCGGGAAGGGGGGAAGGGTGTCAGTTTATATCAGAGAAAGAATAACTTGCATGAGGGAGGAGTCAGAGGAAGGGGAGGTGGAGGCATTATGGATTCCGTTATGGTCCAATAGAGGGAGAAAGGTGAGGTTGGGGGTGGTTTAGAGACCACCCAGTCAGGATGATGAGAGGGACAAGGAACTGAACTCACAAATATTGGAAGCTGCGTGGAAAGGAGAGGCGGTAACTTTGGGGGACTTCAACCTGCCCAAGTTGGACTGGATCATACCCTCCACAACATGTACTAGGAGTCAGGTGATCCTAGAAGGACTGCAGAATGGGTTCCTGACTCAGGGCATCACTGAACCAACAAGAGCTGAGGCAATTCTTGATCTGGTGCTCACAAATGGGGAACATATACAGGAAATAATAGTCAGGGAGCCACTGGGTGGAAGTGACCATTGCACGGTGTGGTTCCATTTGGATATGGGCAGGGAAAGAATCCCAAGAAAGATCAAAATCTTGGATTTCAAGAGGGCGGACTTCAGGAAAATGGATGAAGTGCTAAGGAGCCATCTGGCAGGCATCAAAGCAGATATGGGGGTGGACCAAAGGTGGTCCATCATTAAGGAAAGAATACTGGTTGCCCCAGATGAGTGCATTAGGCTCAGGGGTAAGAACAGAAGGGCCAAAGTGCCCTTTTGTTTCAGTTCTGGGATTGCCCGGGCAGTAAGGGAAAAGAGGTAGGCCTATAGAAAATTCAGGAAGACCAAAAGAGAGGTGGATAGGGAAAATTACCTAAGGTTGACTAGTGAGGCAATAAGGAAGCTCAGCGAGCAAAGGCACAGAAGGAGCTGCAGATAGCTGAAGGAATTAAGAAGGTGGAGATGGCTTTCTTTCACTATATGAGTGAGAAAAGGAACACGAAGGAAGGGATTGTTAGGCTTAAGAAAGGGGCGGAGTAGGTGGAGGATAATGGGGGAAAAGCAGAGATATTAAATGAATACTTCTGTTCTGTCTTCACCAGGGAGAAGGATGGACCAGTGCCTTCAGGAGGGAGAAGAAGAGCAGGGAGGGGAGCACAGATGTAGTGATAGAGAAGACTAGAGTGAGGGAGGGTCTGCTGGGTTTGAAGGTGGACAAATTACCAGGCCCAGAGTACATCCAAGGGTACTAAAGAAACTGGCTGAGGAGCTGGCAGAGCCACTGGCTGACCTATTTAGTAGTTCACTAGAGCCAGGCATGGTACTGGAGGACTGAAGAACAGCACATGTAGTGCCCATCCACAAAAGCGATCCTAAGGATGACCCAGGGAATTACAGACCAGTCAGTCTGACCTCCATAGTGGGGAAGCTCATGGACACCATACTAAAGGAACGGTTGGTGGAATATCTAGAGGAGCATGGTCTTCAGGATGTGAGGCGGCATGGGTTCATGGGGGGAGATCAAATCTGATTGACTTCTTTGACTGTGTCATTAAGACAGTAGACAGGGGCCAAGCAGTAGACATCCTCTATCTTGATTACAGCAAGGCCTTTGACTCTGTGCCACACAAAAGGTTGATCAGGAAGTTGGTGGATCTTGGGATTGGGGAAAAGATGGTCAAAATGGTGGAAAACTGACTGTGGGACAGAACCCAGAAGGTGGTTGTGGAGGTAGCATTATCTGGTCCCCGAGAGGTAACCAGTGGGGTCCCACTGGACTCTGTACTGGGGCCGGTGTTGTTCAATGTCTTCATCAATGACATTGGGGATGGCATTATGGGCAAAATGTGCCTATTCGTAGATGACACCAAGCTCTGCAGGAATGTGGACTCAGCAGAAGGGATACAGGACCTACAGGAAGATCTGGAAAACATGGGGAGGTGGTCCAGGATCTGGCAACTTGGCATTAATTCCAACAAATGCAAAGTTATGCATATTGGAGCCAAGAATCCAAGGACAGAGTGCTACCTGGGTGGAGCCTGAGTATCTGCATCAGAGGAGGAGAAGGACCTGGGAGTGATGATCACTAGTGACCTGAAGCACTCCATGCGTTGCAAGAAAGCAGCAGCAAAGGCAAACAAGATGCTGGGATGCATATCTAAGGGGATCAGTAGTAGGAAAGAGGAGGGTATACTGCCCTTGTACAGGTCACTGGTAAGGCCGCATCTAGAGTATGGAGTTCAGAACTGGAGCCCACACCTCAAAAAGGACATTAACCTGCTGGAGAAGGTCCAGAGGAGTGCTACAAAGATGACAGTGGGTCAGCAGGGTAGGGCATATGAGGAGAGGTTGAGGGCACAGAACATGTACTCCCTGGAAGACAGGAGAGAGAGAGAGGGGACATGATTAGGACCTTCAAGTACTAGAAAGTGATAAATAAGGTTGATAAGGAGAGTCTCTTTAAGATGAGTGGCAACCATAACACTAGGAGGCGCAGTCTTAAGCTGGAGGGTGGGAGGTTTAGGAGGGAGGTCAGGATGCACTTCTTCACAGAGAGGGTGGCAGACACTTGGAATGCACTTCCAGAAGAGGTCATCTCATTGAAGACAGTGGGCAGCTTTAAGAGAGGCTGGGGCAGGCATAGGGGGAAATTAAGGATCGTGGGTAGGGAAGATGGGAGGAGTAGGGAGGGAGGGCAGGGACATTAGCTCAAGCTGTGGACCCTGCAATATGAGCAGACTTGATAGACCAAATGGCTTTCTGCTGGCTTCTTCATATGTTTGTATAATTCATTTTCTTTACTGACAGGCCAGCCAGCCAATCGGAAGGCCATGCACCCAAAAGCTTCAGCCAATCCAGAGCCCCAGGAGAGCTCTATAAGAGACTGTGTTATCCAACATTTTGCCAGATTCGAGTGGGAACCCCCATGGGGGTGGGGGTTCTGTCCCCAGCCATGCATCCAAGCCTGGAAATCCAGCTAATCCTCTCCATCATGGAGGGGCTGTTTGCTTTCTTTAGCACTTATAAGTTAAAGTTATTTAGTTTCTGTAGTACCTGCTAGCCTGGGGGTTGCCAGAATGTCCCCCAGGTGCTAACCCTCCATTCCACATTGATGAAAGACATGGACCTGCAACCTGAAGATATCAAACCAGCTGTGAGAGAGCTGATCAAACCTCAATTGTGAGAGGACTGAGGAATTCAGGAACTTTCATAGTGGAGAATCTACCGTGAAGAGCCTGAATGAGTAGTCTTGAACCCCTCGGTGTAAGAATGAAATAAATCTTGCTAAACTGAGGCAGCTTTGCCCAAGTGACTGTGTTAAGTAAGATCATTCTTAGGTCTGCACCCTACAACTGCTGTGCATAACCTTTGCTCAGCGAGGGTGGACCCATATGTTGGAACTTTTGCTGACCATGACTGTTCTGGGGGTACCCATAGTAATCCCAGAACAGAGTTGAAATGTACTGATACTGTATGTGATATCTGCTAGAGCCTACAGGACTGGAAGGGGAGCACTCAGTAAGGGGCTCATTGTGACTTTGCCTGGGAGGTCCAGTATTGTGCTATTTGGTCAAGATGTTCCATGAAGCTGCAAGCTACATGAAAGCAAGCCATGAAATGGACTAAGACCATAAAGTTAAAATCGGATTTTCTGTAACCTGGAAATGACTGTTTTCCCAAGTAATCTAACCAGGGCAGCCCTCCTGGCCCCTGGTGGAAGGTGCTATCCCTTCATTAATGGTGCTGAGTGTTTCAACTCATATAAATGTGCTAAACAGTCAGTACAAAAGGCTTAACTTCCAAACCCACTGTGACCGACTGGTTACATCCAACCAAAAGTTTTGATTCTTACTGCAACAAGCAGGGCAATCCCTACACACCCCAAAGGATCTACAACATTGCTTGTTTACTTAATTACTTCAAGCTGAGTACTATTTTCCTCTTTAAATTAAGCTGGCCAATGCACAGCTGCAACGTCCACCAGGTCTGCAGCCATCTAAGGGACTTTGGCAACTGGGTACCCAGAGTAAAGTGTATGAGATTGTGGGGTTTCATACCAAGTCTGGGGAACTGGTACCAGTGGAGGGAAAAATAATAACAATGTGTTCCATCTGATTTAAGGCAGCTAGATAGCCAGAACTCTGGATATCTTTGTTGGTACAAAGTGATTGTTTCTTGTAGTTTGTTTCTCTGGTATCTACCCAGCTGGAGGGTTTTCACCAGCACCAAATCCAAACAAATCAAAACCAATCAAATGTATATATGTATATATTAATATTCACTGCATAATCTCTACTCCTTTGTTTTCCCATTCATAATTCCCTATGCCCTTCAAATAAATATTGTTGTACTGTTTTGCACTTATGTTGTCATAGGCATATTATTAGAAAACAAGTCTTTAATTACAGAAATGTCTGAAATGTTGGAAAATTCTATTGGGTCATGTGTCGGGGTGCCTAATGGTAATAGAGGGTGGCATGACATCCCAAGGGGTTGATCCAGGTAACAGCTAGCCCACTTAAAAGTTATACTTTGGGTGGAGGCACTGTGCAAAGGTAAAAGCATGAAAATAACCAGTTTATACTAAGTTTGGGAACCCAGGCCCCTCAACATTGTGTAGGCCTGTAAGGCAGGGGTAGTAGCCTTTGGAATAGCACCACCTAGGGGTTACATTGCTATTCTGACTCCGTGAGCCACCAGAGAGTAATCTAGCACAGGTCTTTTTCATGGTGATTGCCTCCTTCTCCTCTGGGGTTCTCCATCTCTCTCCTGCCATCCTGAACATAGCTATTGAGCATAAGGCATGAGTTTATATATCACCATTTTTTGATCATCAATGTTAAATTTGCCACTTTCCAGCCACCAGCAATCTGACCTACATTAGTGAATAAGGATACAATCCAATAAATGACACTTGGAGTGGACTATTCACTATGGTGCCCATCTCTAAGATCTGTAGAGTATCTTGGTGTAAAATGTATTTTGACACTTGAAAAATTGACCACAACTTTATTGATTGTTGTAATACAGAATGAGATGCCATTATAGGTAATGAATCCAAACTAAATACTTTTTTCAAGCATGGTCCAATGGAGATGAAATTATTTGACAACATTTTCTTTGTCTTCCATAAGCCTGCATGTCATGCAACTTACACCTTTGTACAGAGACAGACTGTTTAGATAGGAACATTGTTTACTCCAACCAAAAGGAAAATATGTATTTTCATTGTGCCTCTAAATACTTGAGGGGTGTTATATTTTAAAAACAAATTGACTATGAGGAGGGTGGAAAGTAGAAGCTGACAAGTGCGAGGAGGGAAGCAGAGGATGATGGGCAGAAGATTAATGTTTTAAATAATTACTGCTACCCGGTATTTATGGTGGAGGATGAAGGGCTTCTACCAGAGATTGGTGTCAAGACCTCCATACGGGGGTGGGGGTTACAAAAATTATGTAGATGGGGGTCACCAGTAGACTGAATAAGAAAGTGTCTTGCAGCCCTCAAAATAAATAAGGCACTGGGACTGGACAGCATATAGCAATGGTTGCTTAGGGAACTGGGTTCAGAGCTGGCTGGGACCCCGGCTGAGCTGTTCCGATACTTGTTGTAGTCTGATGTGGTACTGGGGATTGGAGGTTTGCAGAAGTGATTCCTCTCAATAAGGCGAGACAGCGAAGACCAGGGAAACTACAGACCAACCAGTCTTACTGTAGGTAAGCTGATGGAGATCCTGGTTAAGAAAAAGCTTGCCACCTACCTACAGTAGACACAAATGGAATACAGAACAGCAAGCAGCACCGATTTATTTTGTGAAACAAATATCAGACCAGTCTGGGGGTATTTTGTGACTGTTCACAAGAGCAGTTGATAGAAGGCAGTGGTAGATTTACTGTACTTTAGAAAATGGGCTAAGAAATCTATGGGCCTTGATTGGCTGACAGCTCTGCCAGGGTGGGCACCTATCAGACAGCAGAGGCCGGGTATTAAAAGTACCAGCCTAGCCTGCCCCATCACCAGTATCCTGGTGTCCACCCTGCTTCCTAATTGGTGCAAACCCCCTATTCTGATTTCAAATTTCCATCATATTTTTTGTCTCGCTAAGCAAGCCCTACAGTAGGAGCCTATCTCCTTCTGTTCACAGTGAGAAAAAGTCACACATTAATTCAAGTGCTGCTTCCCGGGCTGCTTGTTGTACACTGGCTACTGCTATCCTCCAAAACAACAAACTAAAGGCACAATCTTTTTCTTAAGTAAACAGACAGACTATTAATGGTTGTTACTAATGCTGACAGTCTTGTGCTCCGTTCACAACTCCCTGATCTCCAACCCGCTCACACACTTTCACTGTAGCCACAACCCAGCAGCGTGCATCAAAGAGCAGTTTTTGGATCAGTCCTCTCATCCAATGAATGTGTCTCTTACCTCAAATGGACAGAACAAAACAAAACAGCACTCAGCTACTGCATGAAGACTTAAATCTTCAAGCAGTAGCTGAGTGCTGGTTTTTGCTTTTGTTCTGTCAATTTTTGTTTAAACCGAGCACCACAGTGGAGACTGAAATGGTAATTTGCCTTTGTTCTCTTATCTCAAAGCCTGCCCGATCTGTTTGTACTCGTCAGCTGCACCGCTCCTCAGTCAGATTCTCTCAGTTCATTCATAAATGAAAAGAACTGAATCAGTAAAAAAAAAAAAAAAAGTAAAACTCTTAAACATTCAGGCCCAGATATTCAAAGGGGTTGAGCCTGGCGCAATGGAGTTACGCCGGCACAACGCTACATTGTGCCCTGGTGGGATATTGAGAAGGCTGCCTGGCACAGCACAAATCCCAATGCACTGGGGCACAATGATAATGTATGTGGTGCAGATGCAGGGGGTGTGCCCATGCATATGCAGCACAACCCGATATTCAGCCCGGAATGTGCAACGCATATGCTGGTGCACCCCTGCACAGATCCTCACAGGGGGATCAAAGTTGAACCCCTGCAGAGTAGGAGCAAATCGCGGCCACCCACAGGTGGGCTGCTGTATTACAGGGTGCAACACAGCAGCCCAGCCATGGGTGGCCACTCGCTCGCCCAGAACACCGTCCCAAGCACACACAACCCTGGTGGTCAAGTGGAACCCCCCAGCCTGTAGTCGTGATTGTGAAGTATATGTCTAACATGACATCCCTGGTAGTCTAGTGGGCCCCCAGTCCCCGATACCCTGATGTGTAGGAAACAAGACCATCCCTAGTGGTCTAGTAGCCCCCCCCAAGTCCCTGAATCCCCAACAATTGGCAATATGAGGTCCCTGGTGGTCTAGTGGAAGCCCCCCCCCACCAGTTGCCGCAATCACAGTACAATCCCATATTGTAATGCCCTGGTGATCCAGTGGCACCCTCCACCCCACCTACCCACACAGAACCTCATGCCCACCCCGTCCCCCGCCATCATTGGTGGGCAGCTACATCCCACCTGCACACCCCCTAGATGCCCGCCGAATGTCAGGTACAGTATGGGCTGTAAGCCCATTGGTCCCCAGTGTGGATCAATGGGCTTGCATGGCATACTGTACTAGACAGTCCCAATTATGTGAATGACTTCATTCACAGAATTGAGACTGACTAGTACAGTATGCTCTGTAAGCCCATTGGTCCACACTGGGGACCAATGGGCTTACAGCCCATACTGTACCTTCATTTGGCGTGTGGACAAGGGGTGTGCGGATGGGATGCAGCTGCCCGCCAATGATGGGGTGGAGCGGGGTGGGCATGGGGTTCTGTGTGGGTGGGTGCCACTGGATCTCCAGGGCATTATGATATGGGATGGTACCATCACGGCAACGGGTTGGGGGGGGGCTTCCACTAGACTACCAAGGTCCTGATATTGCCAATTGTCGGGGAATCGGGGACTCGGGTAGGAGGGGGACCACTAGACCACCAGGGATGGTCTTGTTTCCTACACATTTGGTAATCAGGGACTGGGGGGGGCCACTAGACTACCAGGGATGCCTTTATTACCATATACCATGCGCTTGCAGCTACGGGGCGGGGAAGCCACGGGATCTCCACAGCACACATCATGCTGTGCAGGGTTCCAGGGGCAAGTCGCCAGCCTGCCCTGTGCAAGGCATGCAAATGGGACTATAATGACATGCAAATGGCCCCGTTTTCACCTTGCATATATTATGGCCTCAATTGCATGCCCCCTGCTGAATATCGTGGGTGATGCGCCTAGCTCAACTGCACTTGCACTGGTGCATCCCTGTGTTCCCTATCAGTGGCTTGCCCCGAAGCAGTGCCACTGCGCCATGCACAGTTTGTGTGCAGCTCGTGACATATTCAACGGTGCTGTACCATGGTGTAGCACCATTGAATATCACCTGGACCTGGCCCCGGCACATCACAGTTGCACTGCGCCCAGGCTTGCACCACTGCCTGGTGCAGTCTGAATATCCTGGCCATGATGTGCACTGCCGCTACTGACCTTGCGTCCCCCCAGGTCCTGCTTGCAGTACATCTACCGATCGCATCTCAATCTCCACAACATCATTCTACAGTTAAAAATAATAAGTACACAACTGGGGGGGTCAACAGACTTCAACCAATTAAGTAGGGTGCTCACAACACTCCCTCCCCGATACTTCTGGGTCATGTGATCACCTGGTAACTGAATTAAGCAAACACTGTCACCACTTTGAAGTTGCAGTAGTACAACATTTTCTGTCTCCTACTTAGAGACAGTTAAAAAGAAACTTGATCGCTTCTTTTGGAGGTGTTGGTGGTTAGCAGGCAGAATGGCTGTCACCTGTGGGGGGGGGCCAAAGGAGATGGAACTGCACAGAAATTAAGGGACTGCTTTATCAAGAAAGGTTCTCTTCTGGTATTTCTATTCATTTTCAAAGTGATATTCTTTATAATTTTATTATTTAGTTAAAATTTACACACATACCCATTTTCTAAGCACAATAGTAGCCTCCAGAGTGGGTGGTATTGTGCTATACCAGACCTTCCAGGGACTATAAGGCCCTCTGCCTGTGACGTTAGGCCTCATTATGCCCCTGGGTGATCTGGTATAGCACAATACCACCCATCCTGTTGGGTATTATTGCTTACATTGGGCAGACACAGCAGGTAGGGAACTGATTGGAGGAAGAAAACTAAAGGTGGTAGTGAACGGGGTCAGTTCTGTGAACAAGGATTTCATGAAGAGGGTGCCAAAAGGGTCAGTACAGACACCAGTCCTGATCAGTATGTTCATTTTATATATAGGATCTTTAACTTCAAGTCTGTCTTCAGAAGACAGCACTCACATAGCCTCCTCGTGTCATGCAGATCATTTTAGTACTATGTGATCTCCTTTTCCATAGTATATTTTGTACTTTGACTGTGGGCCCCACTTCACCAGTGAAGTTACCAAATTCTCAATTTGTGAAGTTAATGTGAATTGGTACTTCTCAAAGCAGATTAACTTCTCGAGTTGTGGTGAATTTGCAAATTATTTAATGAAGCAATTTTTTTCAGCTTCACACACCACTAGTTTCTGCATTTTAATCCACTTATGAGAGCAGCTGGTAAAACAGGTCTAAACTATTACAAACAACAGAGAAAACAACAGAAGATAATCGCATAATTGCCTTCGTTACTCACACTATTCAGCAGTCATGATTTAGTTAGTATCATCAACAATCAACGGCAGGTCCTGAATGCAGAACCTACATTAACCTGTTCAATAGCAAGCAAAGCAAGGAGCAAAGCTGGAAACATAGAAACACAGAATCTGACAGCAGATGAGGACTGCTTGGCTCACCCAGTCTGCCCATTTTTCACTACCTACAGTATCACCACTAGAGATGTAGGGAAGTTTTACATCGCCTGTGAATTTTCCATGAAGTTACCAAATTTGTCTCCATTAATCAATTCACAAAGTTGTCCCATTAAATGACAATTCATCATTTGTAACTTAGCCTTGTTTTTATTTTGGTTTTTTTTTAAGTACAAATTGCACTTAAAAAAATTCCAAAGCAAGTAGAAGTTACAAATTTCAAATCCCCCAACTCCCTGGTGTCTAGTGCCCCCCTAACCGATTGTTGGCCTCAATATAAAATAATATATCATAAATCCATGGTGTGAAGTGGTGCCCCCCACCCTGCTGATCTGTGGCTCCAATGTAAAAATAAGATTAACATTAAATCCCTGATGTATAGTGGTCCCCCCCACCAATCGCCAGCTCCAATGTAGAAAAATAACATTGAATCCTAAAAGGTGGGCAAGTAATGTGAGAGGGCAGTAAGGAGGGCTGGGGGCATACTGGGATGCATAGGGAGAGGCATCGCCAGTAGAAAACAGGAAGTTGTTATCCCTCTGTACAGACAGCTGGTGAGACCCCATCTGGAGTACTGTGTGCAGTTCTGGAGACCCAATCTCTGCAAGGACATATACAAGATGGAAGCTGTCCAGAGGAGGGCAACTAAAATTGTGCAGGGTCTGCACCGGAAGACATATGAAGAGAGACTAAAGGAGCTTAATATGTATAGCCTCGAGGAAATGAGGGAGAGGGAAGACATGATAGAAACTTTCAAGTACCTCAAGGGAATCAACAACGTCCAAGAGGGTAGCATCTTTCAAAAACAGAGGTGTGCAAGAACAAGGGGGCACAATTTAAAGATAGAGGGGGGGCCGCTCAGAGGTAATGTAAGTAAGTATTTTTTCACAGAGAGGGTTGTGGATGCATGGAATGGCCTTACGGAGGAGGTTGTGGAGTCAAAAACTGTGGTTGAATTCAAGCATGCATGGGACAGTCATAAGGCAGTTCTAGGGGGTAAGGGTTGTAGAAAGAAGTAGGCTGCTGGTTAACTAGGATCTGCAGCTTATCCATTAGGTAGAGAAATGGGCATGCTGGGTGGGCCAAGCGGTCCTTATCTGCCGTCAAATTCTATGTTTCTATGTTTCTATGTTTGGTGTCTAGTGGTTCACCCTCACCCTGCCAATCATTGGCCTCAGTGTAAAAAAAAATGAAATCAATGAAATCCCTGGTGTCTAGTGGAACCCCCACCCCCCATGCCATCAGGTAGTGCCTCCCCACCCTGCTCCCCTGTGATTAGTGGTGGGGGGGGTACTTGACACCAGGGATTTAATGTTATTTTTTTTTATAGTAGGACCAGTGATGGGGAAATAATAGACACCAGGATTCAATTGACATTATATCATTTTTTTACACTGGGGTTGGCGTATGGGGGGGCCCACTACTAACAGTAGTTTTTACTGCACCCACGAAGTGTGGAATTTCACCCGTTGAATTCCACACTTTGTGGTGGATCTGCAGTCTCCAAATTGTTGAATTTCATGAATTGCGGTTTGCAAATTGAGCTCAATTCACAAAATAATTTCCCTAAGATTCCCTTATGCCTATTCCATTTATTCTTGAATCTCACCACTGTTTTCACTCCCACCATCTTCACATGGAAGAATGTTCCTAGAATCCACCACTTTTTCTGTGAAGTTCTTCTTCACATCTCTCCTGAACCTACCCCTCCAGCTTCATAGCATGTTCCCCTGTTCTTAAGAATATTTTTTTCTGAAAAATACTTCCCTCCTGTAGCTAATTTACCTGCTTGAGGTATTTAAAGGTCTATGTCAAATCCTTCCTCTCCCTCCTCTCTTCCATGGTGTACATATTTAGGTCCTTTAGTCTTGAATCATAGGGCTTCTGATATAGACCCCATACCATTTTAGTTGTCCTCCTCTGAACCACCTGCACTCTGTCTATGTCCTTTCACAGATGTGATTCCAAAACTGGACACAATACTCTAGGTTGAGTCTTAACAAAGATCTAGACAGAGGCTACACCACCTCCCTCTTTCTTCAGGTGATACCCTCACTATGTACCCCAACATCCCACTAGCCCTCCCTACTGCCTTGTTACACTGTCTGCCTACATTTATGTCATCAAATATGATTATCCCCAGGTCTCTTTTCTGCTTGATGGTCATCAATAGCAATCCAACCATTTTGTACTCTTCCCCTGGGTTCTTGTGCCTGAGTGCATTAACCTGCACTTTTTCACATTGAAACCCAGATGCCACACAATTGAGCACTCCTCAAGTTTTCTTAGGTCACTGTTCAACCTTTCTATCCAACTGGAGTGTCCACCCCATTACAAATTTTGGCGACATCAACGAAGAGGCAGACCTTCCCTTCCAGCTCCTCTGCAACATCAGTTATAAAGACATTAAAGAAGACTGGTTCCAGCACTGATCACTGAAGCTCCCTGCTGGTCACTCTTCCTTCACTGTAGTTAACTCTGTTTACCATCCACTTCTGCTGCCTATCACCTAACCAGTTTCTTAGCCAATTTACCACTGTTGGACATACTCATAAGCTACCTATCTTACTTATCAGTCTTCTATGTAGGACGGTGTTTAGAACCTTACTGAAATCTAGGTAGGCCATGTCCACCACAACACCCAGATCCATTCCTTGTCATACAGTCAAAGAAACCTATCAGTTTTCCTTGACATGTCCTTCCACCATGAATCCATGCTGACTCGGGTCTTGAAATCCATTGTATTCAAGATATTCTACAATCCTTTCCTTCAGCAGTGATTACAATAGTTTTTCCAACACCAATGTCAGGCTGACTGGGCTATAATTTCCAGCCTCGTCCCTGTTACCACTTTTGTGAAGCGGGGCTATATCTGCCCTCCTCCAATCCTCCAGAACTGTTAATGCTTCCAAAGACCTATTAAATATACTGACACCAAGTAATATCAAGTTGGAATAGCTTACCTCATTGGGTAATAAATAGTGACTCACTGACCTCCCTTAAAAAAGCACTTGATAGATGTATTAGAGAAGACAAATGTAAGTATTTCCACTGACAAGTGGTGAGTTACTTAAAAGGTCCACCAACCTTAAAAACTCATAATAAACCTATAAACCTAAATATGTGGTACCTCTCCGCAAGGGAGGTGGTAGGGATGAGACCAGCAATTACAGACCAGTGAGCCTCACATCTATAGTTGGGAAATTGATGGAAACATTAATTAAACAGGACCTAGTAGAATGCATAAAAGAGAACAGACTTCAGGATGGGAGACAACATGGGTTAGTAGCAGGAGGTCATGCCAGACAAACCTCATTATGTTCTTTGACTGGGTGACTAAGGAATTAGATAAAGGCCACCCAGTGGATCTCCTATACTTCGATTTTAAGAAAAGCCTTTGATTCGGTGCCACATAAGTGTCTATTAAAGAAGTTAGAGGACCTAGGCACCGCTGGGAGTATAGTCAGGTGGGTGGGAAACTGACTGAAGGACAAGCAGCAGAGAGTGGTGGTTAACGGGGTGAGATCAGGTGAGAGGGAGGTCACTAGCGGGGTGCCACAGGGATTGGTCTTGGAACTGATCCTTTTTAATATGTTCATTATTGACACTGGAGAAGGTATTCAGGACAAAATAGCCCTCTTCGCAGATGACACTAAGTTAGTTGGTATGGTTGGCAGTACTGTGGTGGTAAAGGACCTGCAGAAAAACCTGAAACAATTGGAAAGATGGTTCAAGGTTTGGCAGCTACAGTTCAATGCAAAGAAGTGCAAGGTGTTGCATCTGTGTAAGGGGAACCCCTGAGCAGAGTACTGGCTCAATGGGGTCCAACTCAACACCTCACATGAAGAAAGGGATCATGGAGTCATCATATGTGACACCTTAAGCAGTCAAGCCAATGCAACAATGCTTATGGCAAAGAAAATAAAATGCTGGGGTGTATAGGGAGAGGTTTCGACAGTAGGGACAGGAAAATGATTCTCCCACTATAAAGGTCTCAGGTGAGACCGCATATGGAATACTGTGTCCCGTTCTGGAGCCCTCACCTTAGCAAGGACAGGGATAGGTCAAAGACTGTACAAAGAAGGGTGACCAAGATTGTTCAGGGCCTCCAGGGGCTCTCTTATGAGGCGTGACTAAAGACTTTGAATGTGTGCTCTTTAGAGACTAGAATGGAGAGGGATAATTTAATTGTGATATCCAAATTCATGATTGGCATTAGCAAAATGCTCTACTCAGAAATTTTTAACAGAATAGAAAAGTCAGCCACCAAGTGACATGAATGGAAGCTACGGGGTGTAAGCTTCAAAAGGGGTCTGAGGAAGTATTACTTCACAAAAGAGTCATTGAACCATGAAATATACTGCCCGCTGAGGTGGCAGGCACTAAAACTATAGCTTCTTTCAAGAGATGGTGGGACAGAGTAAGAGCTCATCAAAGTACAGAGTGTAGAGGGACTAGGTTGTGGGACCCATAGAAGGCCTCGGTAACCCTTGGGCAGACTTGATGGACCTATGGTCTCCTTCTGCCATCATCTTCTATATTTTTATATTAAATAGAACTGTTAGAGAGGCAGCCTTTACCACACTAGGATCTGTACTCTTGGATGAACCCGTCTGGCCCCACAGCTTTGTGAACTTTCAGATTAGTGAGCTTCTTCAGGAATCTCTCCTCCAAAAATGGACTAGTGTACACCTCCTTCCCTCCAAAGCTCTTGTTACTCTTTTGTGGCCTTTCCCCTTCTCCTTCCTCTGTGAACACTGAACAAAGGTATTTGTTCAGGATGGTTGCCCTTTCCTGCTATCCCTCTGTGTAGTCCAATGTTATGTTTTTCAACTTACAATCATACCACTGTTCTTCCTCTTTTCGCTTACATCAAAAAAAGTTTTTCCCTTGTTACCAGTTGTGCTATTCTTTTCAGTTTGCACCTTTGCACTCATTACTGCTCCCACTGTTTCTCTCTATTTCCCCAATACACCTCATTTTCCTCCTTTTGCTTCTCCTTGTACCTTCTGAATGCTACCCTTTTAACCTTTACCTTTTCAGCTACCTCTTTTGAGAACCATAGCTGTTTCAAATTTCTCTTCCTTTTGCTCACTTGCTTGATTCAGAGGTTTGTTGCATTCACTGTGCCCCCTTTCAGCTTTACTCACTGTTCCTCTAGGCCTCCCCAGGTCATGCCCCCACCAGGTCTTTCCTGAGGCATTCACCCATCTTTATAAAATCTGCTCTCCTGAAGTCCAGGAGTCTCTCCCTTGTGTAGCTCAATTCTGTTGCCGTTCTTATATTGAATCACACTGTACAGTGATCACTGGTCTGCAGGTGGCTTCCCAGCTTGACACCTGTAACAGTGTCCTTGTTCATGAATGCCAGGTTGGGTATTGCCCCTTCAAGAGTGGGTTCACTAACTAGTTGCCTGAAGAACACCCCCAGCAAGGTGTCCAAGATGTTCCTGCTTCTAGCTGAAGCTGCAACTGGGAGACTCCTATCTACACCTGGCACACTGAAGTCCCTACGAGCAGCATCTCCTCCTTTTTTGTCATCTTGCTAATGGCAACCACCAGTACCTTATCAAATTCCTCCTCCTGTGCTTGAGGTCTGTAGCTTATGCCAGTGTGAATTGTGGCTCTATTCCCCATCTCCATGGTGACCCACAACATCTCTGCCCTCCACCATATTCTCTGTATCTCTTTCACTTTTATGATTTCCCTCACATGAAGCATCACATCCCTTCATACCTTCCCACCTTGTCTGTTCTGAACAGATTATAGCCTGGTATGATCATGTCCCATTCATGGTTTTCAGTGCACAATGACTTGGTAATCGCCAAAATATCCAGGTTGGTCTCTGCCATGATAGCCTGTAGGTCCAGAGTCTTATTTACTAGGCTTCTAGCATTCACATACATGACTTTCCAGATTTTTGTACCATTCTGCTTGTTACAGCCCTTTTTACTCTTCTGTCCTCTCTCTTTCCAACTCTTTTTAATGCTCCAGTTCCCTGCCCCCTTCATTTCTAGCATCCTACTTCCTTTATTAATTTGCTCTCTGGGGATTCCTCTTTCCTCAGGTTCTCCCTGCTGTCTACTTCAGCTTGTTGGGGGGGGCATATTCTGCCTCCCCAATTTCTTCTGCCACTGCCCTTGGCTAGTTTAAATGTCCATAAAAGTAACATTTAAACCATCCACTGAAGACTGCTATTCCTCTCCCAAATGGATACAGGCCATCACCCCTGTATAGACTATTATCTCTTCTGGTGGATCACCAGTCTCCAATGTATCTGAACCCTTCCTCACTGCACCATTCTTTCAACCATGAGTTGAAGCTCCTGATGTCCAAACAGGCAACACATCTGCAAAGCCACTGAGTGCACTACCTACATAGAAACATAGACTTTGATAGCAGATAAGGACAGCTTGGCCCACCCAGTCTGCCCATTTCCCTACCTAATGGATAAGCTGCAGATCCTAGTTAACCAACAGCCTACTTCCTCCTACCCCCACCCCCTAGAATTGCCTTATGTCTGTCCCATGCATTCTTGAATTCCTCCACTGTTTTTGATTCCACAACTTCCTCAGGAAGGCTGTTCCATGCATCCACAACCCCAACCCTAAAAAAAAAAATACTTTCTCACATTACCTCTGAGCTGTCCCCTCTCAATCTTCAAATTGTACCCCTTGTTCTTGCACACTTTTTTTTCTGAAAGATGCTACCCTCTTGGACTTTGTTGATTCCCTTAATGTACTTGAAAGTTTCCATCATATCCCCCCTCTCCCTCCTTTCCTACAGGGTATACATATTAAGCTCCTTAAGTTTCTCTTTGTATGTCTTCTGGTGCAGACTCTGCACCATTTTAGTTGCCTTCCTCTGGACAGCCTACATACTGCCTATGTCTTTGCTGAGATGAGGTCTCCAGAACTGCACACAGTACTCCAGATGGGGTCTCACCAGCTGTCTGTACAGAGGGATAAAAACTTCCTGTTTTCCACGGGTGATGCCTCTCCCTATGCATCCCAGTATCCCCCCAGCCCTCCTTACTGCCTTCTCACATTGCTTGCACACCTTTAGGTCATCTGATATGACTACCCCAGGTCCCTTTCCATTTTTATTGTTGTTAGTATCTCACCCTCCTTTGTGTACTTTTGCCCTGGGTTTTTGTTTCCTAGGTGCATTACTTTGCACTTCTTTGCATTGAATCTAAGCTGCCATACTTTTGACCATTCCTTCAACCTTGCCAAGTCCCTTCTCATCCTTTCCACCCCACCTTGTGTATAAACCCTGCTGCAGATCGTTGTGTCATCTGCAAAGAGCCATACTTTTCCTTCCAATCCCTCTGCAATGTCACTTATAAGGACATTGAAGAGGACTGGTCCCAGTACTGAACCCTGTGATACCCCTCTAGTAACCCATCTTTCTTCAGAGTGGACTCTGTTTACTATTACCCTCTGTGTCCTGTTGTCCAGCCAATGTTTTACCCAGGCTATCATCTTGGGACCCATCCCAAGGCTGGCTAACTTGTATATTAATCTTTTGTGTAGGACTGTGTCAAATGCCTGACTAAAGTCTAGGTAGACCATGTCAATAGCCCCTCCCTGATCTACTGCTTTGGTCACCTAGTCAAAGAAATCTATTAGATTCATCTGACATGACCTTCCCGCTGTGAATCCATGCTGCCTTGGGTCCTGTGCTCTGCTGGCCTCTAGGTACTCAACAATTCTTTTCTTCAGAAGTGAGTCCATCATTTTCCCTATCACTGAGATCAAACAAACAGGTCTGTGGTTTCCTGCCTCTGCCCTGCTCCCACTTTTGTGAAGTGGAATAACATCCACCCTCTTCAAGTCCTCAGGTGCTACACCATCCTACCATGATTTGATAAAGACTTTCCCACAGCTCCCTAAACTACCTTGCACTATCCCACTCCAGCCCCTATCCAGGTCACTTGTACCCAAGTGGACAATGACATCCAGCTCTGCCTCCCATCCTGCTACCTTAGCAATCCCCAGAATTCACTTCCCATTCCTCCAGGGCATGGCACCACATAGGCATCTAATCTTCCTCTCTCCTTTCCAGTTCCCAAATCTATCCTCCTCACCATTGAGTCATCCACCAGAAGTTGCTTCCTCCTCATCCTCCTCTGGAGTACTCTACCACTCTCCTTGGGGTCTCCACTATAGAGTACCCCCACATCCTCCTTTGCCTCTAGCATTGGTGCCTCCTCCTGGCCATCCAGCCATGCCAGAGTTGCATAGGAACTGTGTAGTGGTACCAGTTGAGAAATGTGTCTCTGATCCACCACCCTTAGCCTTCCAGAGACCACCATAGTCCAGCTGTTCCTCCTTCTCTCTCACATCCTCTAAGGTAATGGTGTCAGAGTTGGTGGCCCCTCGATGGAAGAAGAGGTGCCATGAATCCTTGTCAACTGGCCTGAAGCCTAGTGACCTCTTCCCTCAACCCATAGATAAGCATGCAGATGGGGAAGCACTACAGTCTCCAATAGGTCTCTCTGAAGACTGCCACCCAATAGCCCCTGTGCTGCACCACTCCCAGCATTTCTAACTTCTGTTCTCCCTGTGTTACCTGGAAATACGTTTGTATCCTTACCCCTGATAAAGTGTTTCTAGTTCTTTCCCTTTTTTTTGTTTGTTGCTATTTGTGTTCACCCATAACTTACTTTAATCCATTTTTACTCATACCTTAAATAGTGTGTTTCTTCTATTCCCAAGTTTGGCCTACCTTTCTACATCCTCCCATCCCTACAGTAAATGTTACAACAGGAGTGAACGTGTATCTTAATTTAGTCAGTCAGCAGAGCCCTCCACTTCCCTGCTTCCTCCTTCTAACACCTGCTGACGCCTAATACACCAGTCACCTGTTCCACTTCTTCATTATTTTTACTCACTCACTCACTCACTGGGACATGAATGTGCTGGACATGTTGGAGTGGTTGTAATTTATACTTACTCAGGGCTTTCTGGTCTTCTCTGATTTGCTGGCTGAGTTCACATTATCCTGCTGACCTTGCTAACCTTTAGGATGGCTCCATGCTCCTCCTCTACCTCCCTGCTTCTTCTTTCCAGTTCCTGTTGTGAAAAAGTAAATTAGAATTGATTTATAGCTCAGATCTCTGCACCAAGGTATCCACCCAAGTATGAGTGTGGCACCAACTTCCTCAGCTTCTATGTGCTCGAAGATCATTAACAGCAGCCTTTGTATCCCCTCTAGGCCTTCTGGTCTGTACCTATTTGCTGCCTGAGGTCACAAGTGGGGAAGTAATAAAAGACATCAATTAGTTCATTGTCTTTATATAGGAGACAGCATGGTTAGATCTACTTGGCTTTCACTGAAACTGATTGGCAACCTCAGATTTGGTAGGTTCAACCACTGTGAAAATACTATGATTACCAAAAGTTTTTGATGTTCATGCTAAGGGAAGGAGTATAATATAAGATAATTTACAAATTGTAGGGTATGTGAACACAAGATGGCCATTGGGACATTTAATATGTAGTACACTGTGGCAAGACATTTTGTTGAGGCAAAACATGGATCCGTCTCAAACTTATGTCACTGATATCGAACATGTAGTCATGCACTTCTGAGTAAGTGGCAAAAAATAATTTTTGAGTTAGGAAGCCTATTGAATATCTAAACAGATCAGATGTACTGTATCCCCACCTTTAGAAACTGCGTTGCTTACCTCAATTTCTTCACACACCTCCTCTGGTGAGTTACTCATACTAGGTGATTTTAATTTAAATTGACTTTCCCCCTCTCTTCATAAATTTTGCCTTAATGTAAAGTCCCTCCTTTTAGCTCAACTGAGTTCTATCCCTACTTGACTTAATTTCAAATCTCAAAATGATTCTCTCTTGTACTGTGTCTTCTCTTCCCATCCCCATCATATTGTGGATGCCTACGCTGTCCTTGATGCCCTTAGTGACCGTCATATGGTCTACTGTATGCATAAAATAAAGGTCTCCCCAAATTCATTCAGAACTAGTTATTCCATTCACTGGATCTGTCCTACCTTCTTACTGACCTGGTAGCCACCGACTGGACACCTATTTCTTCAGCTGGTAACATGGATAATGCACTCAAATTTATTTGTTTTTGAACTTCAAACTTTACTGTAAAAGCTCGTCAAAGCAAGGTTAATACATTCAGAGTCATTTTCTAGGTTTAGACATTCACATCAATTAGATGTACATGTACAAGCATAAGATCTTCTCCCACATACAGTATAATGTAATATTATGTCCATTTGTTTTATGTTTCTCCAGTTCCAGGATCTCGCTACTGTCCAACTTAATCATGAAGTGATCCATCGTACCATACGTGGGGGTGTCAAGAGGAGCTTGAAGTCCATTAGAGAGATTAAAATCAAGTTCATTTTGTCCATTGTGTGGTTTTATGATACAAAAATTTTCAGTTTATTTGTGGCATGCCTCTCTATAGTGTAAAATTATGATCAGAAAGAGACGAAACACCAACCAACCTTGCTTTGAATAAACAACTCACAAGATGAACATTTATTATGTATCTGTCATTCTTAATATTACAATTCATTTTCATTAAAGTTATTATTCATTACTTTCCTTTTTTCTTCTCCTAAAAAATAAAAAAGAAAAAGATAACAAAACATTCACAGCCATAACTTAGTCAAATCAGAAAACAGCCAAGTTCACAACCAATATGGATTCCAGTATATTGATGCATCCCATTCTGGTTTTACAGCTCTCTTTCAGTGGGTTTTAATTATTCCCCTTTCCCCTTCATCAGTACCCTGAACCCCTACTCGACCCTAAATTTCTGAAAGATGACTATATTTTGGTCTCTACTGCTGAAGTAGCTGCTCCAAAACTGATTGGCCCTCCTTTTCCTCCCAATGATGGAAAAAGAGTAGCCATTTGGAGTTGAATTTCTCAGTGGCCAGCCTCAATCTAGCTGTGAAGGCCTCTATCTCCTTAATCTGATTAAGATTCTGATGCCAGTTGGAGGTCTGTGGAGGATCCCCCATCAACCATTTCTGCGTAATTGATTTCCTGGCTGCTACTATGAGGTTATTAAACAGATATTTGCCTGTCTGGGTTTTTATTTCTTGTGTGAGAGCTCCTAGTATTAAATTTTCAAATTCTGGGGGGAATTCAGTGTTAGGATTTCTGTTATTAAAGCAGCTATCTCTGCCCAGAAGTGTGTAAGCTTAGAATATTCCCCAAAAATGTGGTAATGTGTTCCCAAGGACCCACATTGTCTCCAGCATTTATTTGTTGTAGAGGTAGTATAATGGTAAGATATAGTGGGGGTTCTAAAAAAGTGAATATTAATTTCCCACCTAAATTCCCAGCATGAGGGGGAGTTAGTGGTTTTATGGGTGCCTAACCATATTGTTTGCCAGGTAAGATTTGAAATCTGAAGGTTCACCTCTGCATTCCACCGGTTTGTCACTTTTTGAATGGTTAATGTTCCCTTGAACTCCATCAGAATTTTAAAGATTAAAGAGATGTAGAATTTAGTATCTCTCATGATGCTTTTCCAGTGAGTGAGTGAGTAAAATAGGGGCTGCCGGGCTCTGTGTTAATTCCAGCAGTCCTATGGAGGTTGTGATATAATGTATACACTGGCAAAACCTGAAGGATTCTACATGTAGCAAGTGGAACTCTGATTGGATTTGGGCAAAGGATTTCAGGCGCTCCCCTTCCAGGAATTGTTGTGGGCATTTAAGGCCTTGTAGGGCCCACCTGAGGAAGATCAGGTCCCCTCTCTGGGCTGGGAATACGGGCAAGTATTCAAAAGGAAGGTATTTCCAAACCGGGCATGTCATCTCCAATGTCTGTCTGGCTTTAAGCCAGAGCACCATGGTATGCCTAGTCATGAACTTATTTGTGATAAGTTTCAGATCTTCTGGAAGGATTTTCCAGGGTAGCACATTAAGAGGTGACAAATGGCAATCTCTCTCTCTCTCTCTTCTATTTCTAACCAACCATGTCCTTTTCCTGGTGTCAGCATTTTGATCACTGGTAAAAGATGCGCTGCTAGGTAGTATTTCGTAAAGTCTGGGAGTCCCATGCCTCCCTTGCCCTTTTCCTCTGTCAGAATATCCCTTCAGACTCTCGGCTTTTTTCTGGCCCAAATTAAGTCTGATAATTTCTCTTTTAGGTCTTTCCAGTCTTTTGGGGGAACTGGGAGGGGAAGGGTTGTGAAAAGAAAAAGAAATCTGGGCAAGATATTCATCTTCACTGTTTCAAGCCTGTTGCTAAATGTAAGAGGGTGCAAGTTACAACTGCGAAGATATGTAAATACCTGTTGTCTAAGGGGTCCATAGTTATATTAATATAGTGCTGCAAGTTGCGTGAGAATCTGAATTCCTAGGTACAGTATCTTACATTAGTGTCTACCCATTTAAAAGGGATCATGTATATCAAATCTTGGTCTCCAGTGCCTCCTACTAGGAGCACCTCTGATTTCATCATATTTACTTTAAAGCCTGAGATTTCTCTAAATTCTGTAAGTAGTCTTAATAAGTTGGGGATGGAAGATTGAGGGTTGCTTAGGTACACTAAGGTATCATCAGCATATAAGGAGATCTTGTGGGTTGTATGTTGTATTGTGATGCCCTCAATATCCTCCCTCTGCCTTATTACCTGAGCTAAGGGTTCCATGCTAATTGCAAAAAGCAGTGGGGATAGGGGACATCCCTGCCTTGTACCGCTGGACATTTTTAAAGATAACAATTGAATTGCATTCACCCTAACTCTAGCCTGTGGGTGCTGACATCTAAGTTTTACCCAATTTAGGAAATTCCCTTCAAACCCCATTGTCTCCAGAACCTGGAAAAGGTACTCCCAATTCAGCCTATCAAAGGCTTTTTCTGCATTCAAAAAAACTGCTAGAGCAGGGTGTCAGATGGATTTCTTCCCATGTAGTATGTTTAGGAGTCTTCTAATGTCATCAGTTAGATGGCGATACGGGATGAATCCCATTTGATCGGGGTGGATTAATAATTCTATGTGTTTTTGAAGCTGGATTAAGAGTATTTTGGTGAAAATGTTCTGGTCCTGATTAAGCAGGGCTTTAGGTCTAAAGGACTCACATTTAGTCTTATCCTTCCCTGGTTTGGGTATTACTGTTATAAGTGATTGTGACCAGCTCTCTGGAAGTTTGCCATCCCCCAGACATTGATTGAATACTTCCACCAGGAGGGGTACCATTGATGGGCCCAATGATTTATAAAACTCTCTGCTGAACCCATCCGGGCCTGGGGTTTTCCCTGATGGCAAGCGTTTAATAACTGCTAGTACTTTGCCTATCAATATGGGGTGATTTAGTTCATTTTGTGCCGATTTGGGTAGTTTGGGTAATTTAATATAATCCAGAAAGGCTTTAGTTTTAGTTTGGATATACGACAGTTCCCAATCTTCATAATATAGAGTTTGATAATATTTTTGAAATTGAGAGGATATTTCCCTTGGGGAGTCCAGTTTCTTGCTTGGGTTTCCCTTTTCTTCAATATATGGGACATATCATTCTGTTTGGGCCTTTTGGAGGTGAAATGCCAATAATTTCAAAGCTTTGCTCCCTACTTCATGATATTTTTGGTTTGCAAACCTTAAATATCCTTCAATGTTTTTAATTTTAAATTCTTGTAGGGCCTCTCTCGCTCACTTCAGCTCCTTCAGACTCTTCTGATCTACTGGGTTGGCTTTATGCCTTTTTTCTAAAGTAACAATATCTGCTAGCATCCTATTTTGTAAGTTTGAAAGTTTTTTCTGGGAAGAGGCAAAACTAATTATATCCCTTCTGGTAATAGCTTTGAGTGTATCCCACGTTAAAGAAGCGAGGGAGGTAGTTAAGTGATGATTTCTGTAAAATCAGTTACCTTTTGCTTTAACTGATTCACAAACAATGTATTATTTAGTAAGGAGACGTTTAGTCTCCATAGCATCTGTTTGTCTTGAGGTGGGAGGGACAACTGAATGGACACTGGGGAGTGGTCCAATAGTGTTATAGCATGAATCTGGGAGTCGACCACGTTATGGAGGTTAGTAAGATTCGTAAAAAATAGGTCTATTCTGGAGTAGGACCTTTGTGCGTGTGAGTAAAATGTGTAGTCCTTCTCCCTCAGGTGGTGAGCCCTCCAGACATCTATTAAGCCCATTTCTCTTGTTTAGGAAATCAGAGACCTGGAAGCAATTTGGTTTGTCAAAAACTGTCTTGAGGATCAGTCTCTCTGAGGATGGGGGGCTACGTTGAATTCACCTCCAAGTATTAACTGGCCCTGGGGGAAATGTGCTATTTTTTGAAAGACCTTTTTGAAGAATTCTCCCTGCTGGGTGCTGGGGGTGTATATGTTTATAAAATGAATTACCCTACACGTGCATGGGCTATAATCTGCACTTATCTACCCTGCAGGGCCCTCCGAAGAATCCACTTTCAAATTCAAGTCCTTTCATATCAGTATTGCCACCCTACTTTTTTCAATTTGAAGTGGGATGCTGCACAACCTGATTCACCCAGGCCGGTCTTAACTTTAAATGCTCTGGCATTGAGAGGTGCATTTCCTGGAGGAAGACCACATCTCCCTGGAACCTCTTAAGTTCTTGTAGTATTCTTGTTCATTTAATAAGGGAGTTATTTCCCTTAACGTTATAGTAACAAATCTTTAAGGAAGCCATGATATTATGTCTAACAGAGAAACTTGAGATTCATAAGCCCTATAATAATTTTGTGACATTGGCTTATCTATATTGTTATGGGGTCTTATTATATTCTGAGAAGAGGTCCACCCATTCTGTGTGGGATTGGCTGCTACCTGGCCGTTCTCAAAATCCGACAAATAAGTCATAACTTGTGTAAACAAAACCCTTAAATAAGTATAATAATAACAATATCTTTATAATCTAAGTTAACAAGAAATGTAAGAAACCACTGTGGTTCTCAAAGGAGGTGGCAGGGAAGGTTAGGGAGAAAAAGAGAGCATTCAGGAAATACAAGGAATCACAGAAGGAGCAGGGCAGAGAATTATATCAGTTAAAGCAAAAGGAAGCAGGAAATGAAGTCAGAACAGCAAAGACACAAACCAAGGAAAAGATTTCCAACTCAGTTAAGAAAGGGGATAAAACCTGTTATATGTACTGTATATCAGGGAGCGAAAGAAGACCAAGGAAGGGATAGTGAGGCTTAATAAAGGGGAGGGGGTAGGCAGAGGGTGACTGTGAAAGAGCAGAGATACTAAACAAATACTTTTGCTCAGTATTCACAAATGAAGAGGGGGAGGTACCTAAACCAAACAATAGAAACAAGCTGGATACTGGGGTTGATACTAGCCCTTTCACAGAAGAAAGGGTTCTGAAAGAACTCTTAAAGCTGAAGGTGGACAAAGCAATGGGGCCTGATGGGGTTCATCCCAGAATTCTAAAAGAATTAAGGGTAGAACTAGTGACACCACTGACTACCCTCTTTAATAGATCATGGGAGGATGGGGTGGTGTCTGAAGACTGGAGGAGGGCAGATGTGATTCCACTTCACAAAAGTGGGAGCAGGGCAGAAGTAGGAAACTATAGACCTGTTAGTTTAACCAAAGTGATTGGGAAAATGATGGAATCACTTCTGAAGGAAAGAATTGTTGAGTACCTAGAGAGCAGAGGAGCGCAGGACCCAAGGCAGCATGGATTCACAGCGGGAAGATCATGTCAGATAAATCTAACAGATTTCTTTGACTGGGTGACCAAAGTAGTAGATCAGGGAGGGGCTATAGACATGGCCTACCTAGAATTTAGCAAGGCATTTGACACAGTCCTACACAAAAGATTAATATACAAGTTGGCCAGCCTGGGAGTGGGTCCCAAGATGATAGCCTGGGTAAAAAATTGGCTGGAGAACAGGACACAGGGGATAATAGTAAACACTGTCCACTCTGAAGAAAGGGGGGTTACTAGTGGGGTACCACAGGGTTCAGTACTAGGACTGGTCCTCTTTAATGTCTTTATAAGTGACATTGCAGAGGGACTGGAAGGAAAAGTATGTCTCAATTTGGCTACTACATCTAAATCATCCCATTCCAAGGCAAAAATATGGGACTTCAGAGGAGCTGACTTTGATAAGATGGCCAACAGAGTTAAGCTAGCCCTGGCAAAAAGAAACACAGGTGAGGAGGTACAGGCAAAGTGGGCAAGCATTAAGGATACAATACTTGAAGCAACATCCCATTGTGTTAGACAGAAAAGGAAGTGCAAAGAAAAAGGAAACCACTTTGGTTCTCAAATACAGTAGCAGAAAAGGTCAGAGCCAAAAGGCTGGCCTTCAGAAAATATAAGGAACACAGCGGGATGAAGATAGGAGGCATACCAAACTGCCCTAAGGGAAGCAGGTAAGGCAGTAAGGCAGGCAAAGTCCCAAACTGAGGAAACACTAGCACGAACAGTAAAAGAAGGTGACAAGACTTTCTATAGATACATTAGTGAAAGGAGAAAGTCCAGAGGGGGTATTGCTAAGCTTAATGGAGAAAAGGGAGCATGTGAGGAGGAGGACCCTGTAAAGGCATCTATCCTAAATAGATACTTTGCTCAGTATTTACTGAAGAGAAGGTAGGGCAGGGCCCACAGCTCAGCATCATGGACACAGGGGAGGGAGGTGAGCACTACTCCTTCACAAAAGAAAGGGTCCTACAAGAGCTTGCTAAGCTCAGGGTGGATAAGGCAATGGGACCTGATGGCATACATCCCAGGGTACTTAAGGAGCTAAAGGAGGAACTAGCAGAGCCATTAGCAGAATTGTTTAGTGAGTCTCTGAGCACAGGAGAGGTCCCAGAAGACTGGAGAAGGGTTTATGTGATCCCGCCCACAAGAGTGGTAGCAGGAAGGAGGCGGGAACTACAGACCAGTCAGTCTTACCCCAGTAGTGGGCAAGATTATGGAGGCACTCCTTAAGGAAAGGATAGTGCAACACCTGAATCCATAGGGCACAGGATCCAAGACAGCATGGGTTTACACAAAGGAAGGTCCCGTCAAACTAATCTCATGGATTTCTTTGACTGGGTAACCAGAGTGGGTGGACCAAGGGAGCAGTTGATGTAGCCTACCTTGACTTGCAAAGCTTTGACACTGTTCCACATAGAAGATTGATAAATAAGCTAGGTAGGCTCGGGTGGATCAGAAGTTGGTCAACTGGGTGGCAAACTGGTTGACTGGCAGAAAACAGAGAGTGGTGGTAAATGGTATACAGTCAGAAGAGATGCAAGTCACAAGTGGGTACTTAGGATCAGTCCCGGAGCCAGTCCTATTCAACATCTTCATTAGTGACCTCAGAGATGGACTAGAGGGTAAGGCTTGTCTGTTTGCAGATGACACCAAGATCTGCAACAGAGTAGATGATCCAGATGGGGTGGGCAGAATGAGAAGAGATCTGGATAAACTAGCAAAATGGTCAGAAGAGTGGCAACTGGATTTAATGCAAAGAAGTGCAAAATCATGCACATAGGGAAGAGAAACCCTGAAGCCACTTATAGGCTGGGAGGAGTTGCTAGCAGTCACAAAGGAAGAAAGAGACTTGGGCATCATCATCACTGATGACCTAAAATCATCCAAGCAGACCTCTAAAGCAGTAGGTAAGGCTAGGGGGTGTTAGGGTGTAGTAGGGTATCACAAGTCGCAAGAGGGAGGTAATAATCCTCTGTACAAGACATTGGTTAGGCCTCATCTGAGTACTGCAGTATTGGAGGCCACACCTTCACAAGGACATTAACCAAATTGAGGCAGTCCAGAGAAGGGCAACCAAAATGGTGCAGGGACTGCATCAGAAGACATATGAGGACAGATTAACGGAGCTCAATATGTATACCCTTGAGCAAAGGAGGGAGAGAGGTGATATGATCGAGACTATTTAAACACCTTAAGGGTATAAACAAGGTGAAAGAGTCTAATATGTTTAAATATAACAAAAATTGCAGGACAAGAGGACACAGCATGAGATTAGAGGGAGGCCGATTAAGGGGGAATGTGAGGAAATTCTTTTCACAGAAAGGGTGGTAGATGCATGGAATAGCTACTAGAAGTGGTGGCTAGAATACAGTGCAGGGCTTCAAACAGGCATGGATAGGCATAGGGAGCAATACAAATGACTATGAATAGATAGGTCACTGACAGAGCAAAGGCCGATGGCACATTTATAAGGTAGAAAAAGAAATGGGCAGACTGGATGGGCCTTGCGGTCCTTATCTGCCGTCAACTTCTATGTTTCTATGTTTCTCTTTGCAGACAACAAAATTATCTGCAACGGAGTTGATACACAAGGTGGGGTGGAAAGGATGAGAAGGGACTTGGCAAGGTTGGAGGAATGGTCAAATGTATGGCAGCTTAGATTCAATGCAAAGAAGTAAAAAGTTATGCACCTGGGAAACAGAAACCTGGGGGAAGAGTACACAGTAGTGGGTGAGATACTAACAACAACAAAAATGGAAAGGGACCTGACTGTAGTCATATCAGATGACCAAAAGGTGAGCAAGCAATGTGAGAGGGCAGTAAGTAGGGCTGGTGGGATATTGGGATGCATAGGGAGAGGCATCACCAGTAGAAAACAGAAAGTTGTTATTTCTCTATGCAGATAGCTGGTAAGACCCCACCTGGAGTACTGCATGCAGTTCTGGAGGCCCAATCTCCGCAAAGACATAGACAGGATGGAGGCTGTCCAGAGGAGGACAACTAAAACGGTGCAGGGTCTGCACCAGAAGACATATCAAGAGAGACTTAAGGATCTTAATATGTATAGCCTTGAGGAGAGGAGGGAGAGGGGGGACATGATAGAAACTTTCAAATACCTTAAAGGAATCAACAAAGTCCAAGAGGGTAGCATCTTTCAGAAAAGAGAGTGCAAGAACAAGGGGCACAATTTGGTAGCTAGGGGACGGCTCAGAGGTAATGTGGAGGGAAGTATTTTTTCACAGAGAGGGTTGTAAATGCATGGAACAGCCTTCCTAAGGAGGTTGTGGAGTCAAAAACAGTGGTGGAATTCAAGAATGCGTGGGACAGACATAAGACAATTCTAGGGGGTGGAGGTTGGAAGAAGCAGGCTGTTGGTTAGCTAGGATCTGCAGCTTCTCTATTAGGTAGGGAAATGGGCAGACTTGGTGGACCAAGCGGTCCTTATCCGCCATCAAATTCTATGTTTCTATGTTTCTAAGAAAAAAGAACAATAAACAGTAGCCAAGAGGCTGCATTAACTGCTACAGCCTATCAGCTGTTCAAGTTTAGGGGAAGAGGTAAGAACTCTTCCTCCCTCAAAAGTACCTTTATTTTTGTACTTCCTAGGTGAGTTCCCAGGCTCTCTCCAATCCTTAGAGTGGGGATAGACTAGGTCCACATGTAGTGTGTAGTGTATATGACACTACTTGTCTCTATAATAGAGTTTTGAAGCCAGGATGTTTATTGCTCCTGTAAGTATAAACCGTCACTGAGAAGAGGGATGTTGGATACCTTCCAAAACCCGTCTAGCTTTTACTTTTCTGTGAACATGTTTCTGTCTCCCCCCCCCAAAAAACACTTGTATCCTTATTGATCTGTGTGGAGGATCAGTGTCAATGCACTCATAGATGAATCTCTCCTTTAAAAGTCCCCCTCAGCACAGATCCATCTGCTCCCTTTCAGTCAGTTATGAGGTGCACTACTATTTAGGTGCATTCTGCATTGTCTCTAGACTGGCCTTTCCTTTTGTGCTGCAAAGTTGTCTCCCCGCTTCCCAGTAAGTCATCTGCATCTGTGATGCAAAAAATTTTAAGTGCATAGTTTAAGCCCACCACATGTCTGGATACTTAACCGCTGGGCACAATTGCCTGCTTTCCGACAAGTTCCGTCATAAGAGGGGATCATGGCAGTGCCTCAGTCGGTAGAATAAGCTATGATAGCATTTACCCATTTAAAGTAGCACCTGCCTCTCTCTCTCTCCTCCCCCTTCCCCACTTAGGTAGGCAGCCAGCATTTCAATTGCGATCTGAGTAACTTATGAGCACTATGTTAATGCTTAACATTATGTAGATTTCTTAAACCCAATAGCATTGAATTGGACAGCTTTTTAAAGAAATATCATTTCTAAATCTAGCCTAGATGTACATGCATGGCAAGGGGGAGAAAGGTGCCTATTAATTAACAGTAGTGGATCCCTGGTAAGTTTAACCTACAAGTGATTTACAGCTCTTTAGATGCAGAAGTCCAACTTAACTGATTGGTAAGAGTTCAAAGGGTCCAGATTCAAATGTGTCGCTGATTGCTCTGTTCTTTACCTCTTGTCAGTTCAGATTGATTCAACGGTACGGCTCAGTCCTGAGTGCTGACCCTAGGTTGGTTTGATTCACTGTGCCTTCTGCTCAAAGCACGATTTTAGCAGCATCCATGATCAGGTCTTTTGGTATAGATCCTGGGAAAGCTTGCTTTTGTGCTTTGCTCGACACCTGCCAGCCATTTTTGAGGAGGTTTTGTTCGAAGGTCTCCGGCTCCAGATCTGGTAAAGATATGCCCCAATCTTGTAACAGTGGCCTAGCAACCAGGAGATTTGCAAAGGTCTTGGGGCCAGAGTCGAGATGCAGCCGTATCCTAGCCAGGAACAGTAGTTGTGCCTTATAGTTCTTCTTTTCTTTTATTTCCTTTAGTACTGATTGCACTTGAAGCCGTTTGTTTTGCAGGGCAGGTGAAAAATCTTGCTAAAAGAAAATGCTGCTGCCGCGGTATTTCAAGTTCTTATTTTGCCAGGCCTCTTGCAGTACCCATTCCTTGCTCTGAAAGAGAGCCATCTGCACTGCCCATGATCATGGCCTCATAGTGGGGCTGGCAGATTTTGGCACCAGAGAGCAATGGGCTCTGTCCATTGTTAAGTCCAGGTCTGATGGGACTGAAAGCGTTGAGCCGATTAATTATTGGACGAAATCTATGAGGGTTGCGAATCCCACTTCGGCACCCTCCAGGACTCCGTGAATATGGAAATTGTACCAACAAGACTGATTCTCCATATCTTCCAGCCTAGCATGAGTTTCCCTTTCATGTTGCAGCAAAAACAGCAGGACCCTTTGTTCTGAGTCCCGGGTATCGGATATCTCAGAAATTTTAACCGTGTTCTCTGTGATCCATTTGTCTATGCTTTTGACATCCTGTTGGTGGTCCACAATGGACGATTCAATCTTCTGGACTGATGATAGGATCTGTTGCAAGGTGAGCTCTGATTTTCTGGACATTATGAGATTATTGTCTTCCAGGTTGGCTGAGGACTCTGACACCATGTGGTCGCGGCGGGCTCGAGATGTGAAGGCCTCCATCTCCTCATCCAAGGTAAATTGCTTAAACTTGGCTTGGGAGGCATTATTTCTTTGCGCTTTAGGTTTGTTCCCTTTGGTAGACATGTCGTACATGTAGCTCTATCCAAAATTAGTCCGTTGACTCTGTCTGGAGGGAGGATTTAGTCAGATTAATTAGACGGGCTTCAAAGCTCTCTGGATATGCTCCCATTAGCTCGGTGATGTCACCGGAAGTCCGCATTTAGATTTTTTACCTTTAAATTTATGTCTGTCTGGGATCATCATGCTCCACTTAGAAGAACCAAGATTCAAGGTTCCCATTTCATGTGGGTCTCAGCCAAGGTACTGGCTTGTTACCATGTATGTGACATTGCCTGTAGGACCTATATATCTTCTGGCTCTACTTCTGACCTTACTCAATACCAGTTTCTCACAATGCTTGTACTAAAGCTACCTGACATGCAGAGTCTGAGTACTTTGCATCCATACTTCAGAGCAACTTTAATCACCACTCTAAGTTCTGGAAGATTATTCATTCTCTTTTCTCCCCCCCCGCCACCCAGTCCCCTCTACCTGTTCTCAAGATGGGTGACACTCCTATCCCTGATCCTGCTGCAGTTGCCTCATCTTTTAATTCCTTTTTCACCTCCTGTGCCCAATCACTGCTATCCTTCTCTGCATCATGCCCCTCTTCCTCTGTCTTGCTTGCTCTTCCCCTCTCACTGTGTCCCTCAACCTCTCTCTGTGTCCCCTTCCTCCCTTTTTTATTTTGCACCCTTTATCCTTGCTTTTGCTCTAAAGACCCTTTCGTCTCTAAATTCTCACAAGTGTAGGAGTCCTCATGGTCTTGACCCTAGACTCCTATTTCTCTCCACTCATGCCATTGCCCTCCCTATTACTTACCTCCTTAATCTATGTTTCTCATTATCCTGCATACCAAATTTTTGGTAGTTGGCTACTGTCATTTTTCTTCTGAAAGGGGGTGACCTCCCTTTCCCTCATCACTTCCAACCTTTTTCACTCCTTCCCACTCTGGCTAAGCTTGAGGAACACCTTGTTCTAATCCTAAATCTACACTTTTTTGTGACTCAGCTGCCTTCTTCACTCCTTTTCAGTCTGGTTTTGAAAGTCTCATTCCACTTCCACTTCTCTGCTTAGACTCACTGCTGCTATCATCTCTGTCCTGGATAAAGGCCTTGTTACCTCTGCAATTTTTGTCAATTTAGCCAAAGCTTTCGACACTGTAGTCCTTCCCATTCTTCTGGACAAGCTTAAGAGAGCTAGACTTTCTCTATCTGCTGTTGAGTGGTTCCACTCCTACTTTAAGGGTAGGTCAAAAGGTCACAAGTCGTCTGGCTTGGAGACTCCCTTCCCCCTCCTCTCCATATAAACTCAAGCATCCCCCATGTGTCTGTCTTGAGCCCAGTTCTTTTCAGCATTTTTTCAAATGACCTCTCCAATGCCTGTTTCTCTATGTCTGTACATATATATGCAGGCGACACAGTTCTCTTCACCTATGGCTCCTCTGTTACGGACCTCACAAACCAACTCCAACTAGATTTTAACAATATTCAGTACTTATTTTGTGTTAATCAGTTATCGCTTATTGCCAAAAAGAAAAAAACAAAAAAAAAAGTCTCCATGATTTTGGCACTCGGCAGAGACTTGCTAGAGTCCTCCCCTTCCTTTCTTTTAAACCATTGATGGAGCAACTATTCAGGATGTTTCCTCCTTCAAGTACCTAAGGTCTGGCTTGATCGCCACTTAAATGTTTCTGTTCTTGTAGATGCTTTACACAAGAAGTTCCATCCCAAGCTTGGAGTGCTATACATAAATACTTTCTGCACACAGTGAGTTGAGAAACTATAGACCTATAAGTTTAACAACTATTGTGGGTAAGATAATGGAATGCATAATCAAGGAAAGGCTAGAAGAGGAAATAGAGAGCAAAAAAACTGTGTGATGAAACACAACACTGGTTAAAGAGGAATAGATTGTGCTTAACTAATACTCTTGTATTTTATGAAAAAAGTCAGTGAATTCCTGGATAATAAGCAATCTGTTGGTGTACTGTAATATATCTAGATATTAAAGAGGCATTTCATAAGGTACCACACACTACACTAGTGTTGCGTCAAGACCTCATTTTACCGTCTGAGGAATATTGCCTGTATTAAGCACCTTGTTCCGCCTGATGACATTCCAGTGTTGGTCCATGCCTTTGTGACCTCCTGCCTTGACTACTGCAACACCCTGTACCTAGGGCTACCAGGGGTTGATATCTGCCATTTGCAGCTGGTGCAGAATGCAGCTGCCAAGCTGTTGACTGATTTACCTTGATCATGCCATGTCACGTCTGTTCTCCATAGCCTGCACTGGCTCCCTATTCAGTGTTGGATCACCTTCAAGACTGATTTGCTGACCTATAAGGCCCTACACGAACAAGTACCATATTACCTGCAAGATCTTCCTTGCCCCTACTACCCCCCAACTCACTCTGCTCTGCTGACGAGGGATTGCTAATGGTTCCCAGTATCCATTTGAAGACCTTGGGTGCCCATGCATTTGTGTTTGTGGTCCCTACCCTGTGAAACTCTACCTCGAGGGATAAAAGAGTGCCTGACTGTGGAGAGTTTTAAATCTGCACTGAAGACGTAACTTTTTAATCTTGCCTTTCTGAGTTCTGATGAATAGTTAGTTGATGTAGCTGTGGATTTTAATAGTTATTAGATATTTTAATTTAAGAGTTTATAATCAATGTACAAGCACTTTGATCTGTTTGCAAATTGCTCTTTTTTTTACAAATAAAATGTTGATTGATTGATTGATTGACTAGTACAGAAAATGCTTAATCTAGATATTCATGAGACATTACTGAAATGGGTTGACTCATGTTATCTGATAGAACACAGAGAGTTCATATTAGAGGCCATGTATCTGAAAGCAGACATTTTACCAGTGGGGTCCCCTAGGGGTCGGTCCTGGGGCCAGCATTGTTTTCCCTGTTTATTACGAACTTGCACATAGGGGTAAATAAATTCTGTATTAAGTTTGCAGATGATACCAAAATGAGGGCTGGAGTGGGAGACATCAATGGGGTTCAAGCATTACAGCAGGACTTAAAGATCATGTGCAATGGTTTTTACATATTTTTACTAAAAGCTTAAAAAGTTGCAGTTCAAGTCCTTGTGTCATGATTAGTGTTTCCTGAAAATGTCATGCTGTTTGGTTTTGTGGTTTTCTTTAAATCAGTGTTTGTTAACTTGCTCTATAGTGGCTGAAAACAGTGGAGTTATTTCTGTCCTCTCAGTCAAGCTTAGAGTGTGATGACATCATTTTGGAGTAGCTTGCTGTTTGATTCCCAATCAGAACAGCACTCTATAGAGTTTATGGTTTGCTGAGCTCTCCAGGTTTCTTACAAACCCAGTCTCTGCTCTGTGTTTAGATAGACCAGCTTAAAATATATAATTATCTTCCTTTAAAAAGCTGATCATTTCAGTTTCAATGCTGAATTGAAGTAGTGGAAATATTTTTCTGTGAGAAATCAGCTTGTCTGTATCACAGTTCTGTTCTTTCTAATCAAACCTTATTTTTTTTTTCTAAGTTTATAACACAGGGCTGTTAAATGAATATAAAATAAATCTAAATTTTGTGCATTCTCAGAAAGTTTGTCTTTGATGTAGCCTTCATAAATGCAATCATGTAAGAAAATGTTTTTTTCATGTCAGATTAACAAACAGCTGCGTGTCACACTCTGCTACAGTATTTCAAGCACATGTACTGTCAGAACTCACAAATTTCAGTTCTTTGGTGGTTTCTGTGTGAAAATACATCATGTATGTGTATAACTAAAAACACTATGTGGCATCCCGATGCACTGTGTCTCTGCCCAACAGTTGAGGCAACTGCAGTCTACTGCCACCAGTCCCTGCCCCACAAGCTTCCCTGCCTTCTGATCCACATTTAAGGCTGCTGTACTCTGCTGCCCATGGTCTTCTCCCACACAGTCAGGGATTATGCACCCTGCTGCCTCCATCCCCCGACTAAAGAATCAGGACTACTGCACCCTGCCGCCCCCTGCCCAAACAATTGAGGTTGCTGTACCCTGCTGCCCTCTCTAACCCCCTCACAGTTACAGATGCTGCACCTATTGCCTCATTCCTGTCTCCACTGTAAGGGCTGCTGTGCTGTGCTAAGCCCTAGAGTGCCAAGTTCCCTGCCTCCAAAGCTGGGGCTGCTGCACCATGCTGCCCTAGCACCAGAGGTGGGGCTTTTGCTGCACCCTGCTACCCACTTCCATTGCTTCAAATGGTCAGGGCTGCTGCACCACGTGTACCCCATCTCACAGACAGGGCTGCTGTACCCTGATGCCCCATGTGTTCTACCCCACAGTTGAGACTTCTGCACCATGCTGTCTTCTATCCCCTGTCACTACTGACACGGCTGCTGCACCCTGCTCCTTTCTGCACAGTTGTGACCTGCTGTGCCCTAGAGCCTCATGCATCTGCAATTCAGGCTGCTGCATCATGCTTCACTTGCCACATGATTCAGGGCATTTGCTGCACCCTGTTGCATGCCTCCACAGTTGAGGAAGTTGCACCCTGCTGTCCCCCTGCCACCAGAGTCAGATCCTTTGCTACACCCTGCTGAGACAGGAACAGGGGGCAACATGTGCAGTGTCCCTGACTGTGAATGGCAGGGTGCAGCAACCCCAGCTGTTCAGGAAGGGCACAGCACAAGAGCAAGGGCATTTGCTGCACCCTGTCCCCTGCCTGTGGAGGCAAGGGGCTATGTGGTGCAGCAGGGCACAATGGTGGCAGGGGACAAAGGACAGCATGGTGCAAAAGCCTTGACTGTGGGGCAGGACACAGGTGGGCATCAGGGTACAGTAGCCCTGACAATAGCAAAGGGTGCACTGCAGCAGCCCAGCTCTTTGGGGCAGTGGAAGTGCATAGGGTTCAGCAGCCCCAGCTGTGGATGCAGGCAGCATGAGACTTTAGGGTGTAGCACAGCATAGGAGCCCTGACTGTGGAGATAGGAACAGGGGGCAACAGGGTGCTGTGGCCCTGACTGTGGGGGTGGGGACAGAGGGCAGCAGGGTACAGCAGACCTGAATGTTCAGGCAGGAGATATGGGTGGCATCAGGATACAGCAGCCCAAACTGGGGGACAGGGTGCAGCAGCCATGCCTGTTTGGGACAAGGGATGAGGGCAGCAGGGTGTAGCAAAGGATCCGACTCTGGTGGCAGGTAGACAGCAGGGTACAACTTCCTCAACTGTGGGGGTATGCAACAGGGTTCAGCAAATGCTCTGAATCTTATGGCAAGTGGCAGCATGGTGCAGCAGCCCAAACTGCAGAGGCATGGGGCTCTACAGCACAGCAGGCCATAGCAACCACAACTGTGTAGAAAGGAGCAGGGTGCAGCAGCCCTGTCTCTGGTAACAAGGGATAGAGGACAGCATGATGCAGAAGCCTTGACTGTGGTGCAGAACACAGGGGGCATCAAGGTACAGCATTCCTCACTGTGAGATGGGGTACAGGTGGTGCAGCAGCCTGCCCATTTGGGGCAATAGAAGTGAACAGCAGGATGTAGCAAAAGCCCCACCTCTGGTGGCTAGGCCAGCATGGTACAGCAGCCCCAGCTGTGCAGGCAGGGAACCTGGCACTCTAGGGCTTAGCACAGCACAGCAACCCTGACTGTGGAGACAGGAACATGGGGCAACAGGTGCAGCTTCCCTAACTGTGAGGGTGGGGGAGAGAGGGCCACAGGACACTGCAACCCCAACTGTTTGGGCAGGGGGCAGTAGGGTACAGCATCCTTGATTCTTTAGGCAGGGGATGGAGGCAGCAGTGTGTACAATCCTTGACTGTGTGGGAGAAGACGGTGGGCAGCAGGATGCAGCAACCTCAAATGTGGAGCAGAAGGCAGGGGGCTTGTGAGGCAGGGACTGGTGGCAATAGAATGCAGCTGCCTCAACTGTGGGGCAGAGACACGGTACATCAGGATGCCACATAGTGTTTCTAGTTATACCTAACATGATGTATTTTCACACAGAAACCACCAAAGAACTGAAAATTATGAGTTCTGATAGGTGCCTGTCACACTCTGCTACAGTATTTCAAGCACATGTACTGTCTGTCAATCTGACATGAAAATGTTCTTACATGAATGTATTTATGAAGACTACATCAAAGACAAACTGTTTCTGTGAATGAACAAAATTTAGATTTTTTTTATATTCATTTAATTGCCCTGTGTTATACAGTTAGAAAAAAAATCTGAGTTTTGATTAGAAATAACTGAGAGCTGTGATACAGACAAGCTGATTTCTCACAGAGAAAGATTTCCACTACTTCAATTCAGCATTGAAATTAAAATGATCAGCTTTTTATGAGAAGATAATGATATATTTTAAGCTGATCTATCTAAACACAAGCCAGAGACTGGGTTTGTAAGAAACTTGGGGGAGCTCAGCAAACCATTAACTCTACAAACTACTGCTCTGATTGGGAATCTGAAACAGCAAGCTACTCCAAAATGATGTCATCGCACTCTAAGTTTGACTGAGAGGACAGAAATAACTCCACTGTTTTCAGCCACTGAAGAGCAAGTTAACAAACACTGATTTAGAGAAAAACTACAAAACCAAACAGCATGAAATTTTCAGGAAACACTAATCATGACACAGGGACATGAATTTCAGCGTTTCAAGCTTTTATAAAAAATGTGTAAAAACCGTTGCACATGATCTTTAATGAAACAGGAGTGGGCACTGCATAATGGTATGCTCTTCAACACAGATAAGTGTGTTGTGATGCACTTTGGTGTGAACAATAGACTAAGTGGCTATACATTAAATGGTACTCAGTTAAGGACAATAGAAAAATGAGAAAGATCTAGGGATACTTGTCACAAATGACTTATCATTTAGTTCACATTGTAATGAGGTAGCAAGGAAGGCAAATAGGATCATAGACTGCATAAAGAAAGTCTTCATAGCAAGGAGCAGGGCATGCTTAATTCCACTTTATAGAGCATTTGTCAGACCACACCTTGATTACCGTACCGCATTGTGGAGCCCCTGTTTAAGGAAGAATGTGAGTGGTCTGGAGAGGATGTAGAGGAGGTTAATGATGATGATAGATGGCATTAGCAATGAAACTTTTGAATCAAGATTAAAGCTGTTGAACCTTTACCGTCTGGAACTAAGACGTATCAGGGGAGATATCTTATTAATGTACAAAATAACTAGGGACAACAACCTAATGGGTAGTCTGGGAATGACACCTGCCAAAAGAAACAATTGTTTAAGAAGTCACAATCGGCAATTAAAACTGACATTCCCAAGAAGGAATTTGAGACAGTATTTCTTTACATAGAGGATCACCCATCCAAAAAAATAGGCCCAATGCTCAACTGCCTCAAATCACTATTAATTAGTTAATGTTCAATTATTCCTCAGTTTTGCTTTGATTGATTTTTTCACATGCAAATGAGTTAGTTGCTAACCCCTTGTGGTTCACCCTACTGCTAAACAGTTCTTAAGAGTTTCAGCAGTTAGTCATTTATTGACTGGTTTCCTGATTAAGAATGAAGTAATCCCCATTAATTGAGTATTAGTTTGGCATTCATTAATTACTAATTGAGCTTATATAATAAATATTTTTTATGATCAACACTCAACTTGTTAAGCATTAGCTGATAACTGCACATCACATAGCAAAGCATAGTGATTAGTTAAGAATAACCAATTCTTAACCAACTTATTGGTGCACTGGTGCTAGAAACTAGGAGTCCAGCTGGTGTAGATAAGCTGCAGGAGGACATCCACCCCTCACTGCAGATGCTGCACATCTGACTGAGGCACCCAGAGTCACCCCCTCACTACCCCACAAACCTAAAATAAGTCACTGTCTGGGGTAGAGCACCCTCCCAATAGTACCACACTGGGGGGGTAGGCCCAAGTGTCAAGCAGGAGGCAGAGGCAAGTCCCAAGGTAGGTGGGTGATTGTGCATGAGGCAAACAGTATTCTCATACCATTAGTTCAATCCATGTTACTTTCCCTAAATGACTATGCTGACTTCATTTACAGTCAGTGTACTGCCTCCTGTCTTGGTAAGATGGACACCCTGTATTACAGAGCCTTGAGATTCATAACTGGCCTACCCCCTTTATCACTCACCACTGCTCCTTATATGCAGCTGTGGAGTGGACCTCTCTTCAGTACAGATGGAATAGAAATGCTGCTCTCTGGACCTTCAGAGCTATTACCAACAAACTTCTGAAATACATCTCTGAATGTCTGCTGCTAAGCTTGCTAAGCAACTATGCATTGAGAAGTCACTCCCTGATTTCACTGAAAGTGCCTAGGGAAACACACATTTCGGGAGAGTGGCCATAGGCTTTGTGCTGCCTTCACTCTGGAACAAATGGCAGAAATCAGTGAAACTGAGCATCCCCGTTAGTCTTACCATCTTCAAGACCTTGCATGTCAAGACTGTTAAGGAACTATGCAACTGTTTCCCCCCCTCTTAGTATGCTTTGTTTTCTACTGCTTACCCGGCCCTTGTTTGTCTCAACCAAAATTCCTCAATCACACTGCTGTTATCCCATCACCCTTCTTACCCCCGACCTCTTACCATATGTGTCCCCAGCCCCATTATCTTAGCACTCCTCTTAGAGCAACTGCTACCCTGTATCTCACCTACCCCAAGTTAGCTTCCTACCTCCACCCCCTTTAAGCCTGTATGCTATGTCTTTACCCATGCTAAAATGTACTGATAGTGAGACTGTTTTAAATTCTGTTGCTCATATTATTCATTTTTATTTCTCTCCAAATATTGTTAACCCATTACCCAGATTTATTTGCTCTTGCATTGTACGTACCTTTCTTCTTCTGTTTTTTGTATTACTATGCCTATTTATTGCCTGTACATAAATGTATTATTCTTTGACCCTGTGTGACACAGGTCCACCTTGTAAATGAGCTTCCTCAATGGTGTTCACCTGAATAAATAAAGACTTGTTTGATTGATTGATTGATTGATTGATTATATATATAATGAACCCATCTCCTTGCAGAGTGCACTGGTAACCTTACACAGAGAGATTAGTGACATGAGGGCACTTGAGCTTACTCTCATGCCCTTGATGGCACTAACCTCAGTCACTGTGTGGTTAACAGCTTGTTCTGCATGGAGGGGGGTTCATTATTCACTGTAGTGGCCTGCAGCCTTCTATTATCAAATTGCTTAAGTAAGCAAGGTCTGACCTGGTAAGTGGAGACCTCCCACAAACACCAGGTGTAGATGAGGCTGAAAATAGCTTTCCTTTGCAAGCCAAAAAAAGAAATAAATAAAGATACTACACATTACACCTTGTTATATGCCACTGACTCTACAGGGCAGTTAAGTAATTAAATGGGACTTACCTGCTCCATCAGAGTCAAGGAGTCCAGAGGTTGGGTGTCCTGGGTTCAAGGATTTCTGGTAGGACCTGAAAGGGAAGAATAGAGAAAAGTTTAGGAGACACAAAAGGTCGGAGGTCCTAGAAGAGACATTGGGGATTAGAATTAAACAAAGATACTTATCTGATTGGTATACAGTCTGACCAGACCTGTAGAAATAAAAAGAAAAATAAATTAGTATGGGGAACTTATATTAGTGAGAGTAGAGACAGATGGCAGAGAGACAGAAAGTGCACAGTACAGCATAGTTGTAAAAGAAGGGGGGTTTAGAGGAAAAGATACACTTAATGTCAAAGGAAAGAAAATAGAGATATAGGAAATAAAAGTACAAGCAGCTAAGAAAAGAGAAAAAAGTGATACTGGGACACAGCAAAACCACATTAGTGCACCTAGGTGGCCTTCTGGTGGCCAGTAGATTTAAGCAGTAGTCCTCATGAGGTAGCGGGGATGCTTTTGGGCTAGTTGTCCATGCTTTATTTAAAAAGGGGGACTCCAGTTGTTCTGGGATCTTGAGTTGTCCCAGGAGGCCAGTGTTTTAAAGGTATAGCCCTGGTGATGTAGTGGGCCAATTCCCTCATGGCCAGTGGCAAATTATTGTTTTTTTTTGGTAATTATGTTTAACCTTTCCTGACATCTAGTTGGGGGGGGGGGGCTAGATTGTATGTAGCAGGCAGGAAGGCTGGTCAGAAAACTGCCGATCACAAATGCTGTGGTGGCTACTTAGCCATTAGTTTAGCACTACCGTGCTGGAGTGACAAAGCTGGCTGGCACTTTCATCTCCTAGCCGCAGAGTTCAGGCTGTGGCCTACCCTGTGTGGGTGGGAGAAAAGATGGAGACTTTCAGGAGGGGGGAAGGCTAGGGAAATTTGCCTCCCTCTTCAATCAGCCACACAGAGGCTATGTGAAGAGCCTCCGAGAGACTTGTTAAGAGAGTCAGGAGGGTGGGCAGCCAGCAGGATGTGACAGGAATTATCAGCTAAACTACATGGTGACTGAATGCAAGTGCCCCGAGGGCTTGGCAGTAAGGGACTGGGACAGCAGATGCACAGGATGGGTGCCACAGAGGAAAAGCCAAATTGCAGCTGATGGTCAGTTCCCTAAATGGGCTGAAAGTAGCTGTGGGAGGCAGGCAGAAGGAATCAGTGGGCTCCCCTGAGGGGAGCATGAAAGTGGCAATCACTGCTTACAATACAGCTAAGTGCCAGAGCACCAGGAAAGGCCTGGGGGCAGGTAAAATGCAGCATAAGGGCCAGAAACATAGATTTGATGGTAGTTAAGGTTCACTTGGCCCATCCAATCTGCCCATTTCTCCATACTTACAATGTTACATCAAACCATGCCTAATCTACAGCTCCTTCTCCCTCCCTCCCCCCTATGATTCCTTTGTGCTTATCCCATGCTTCTTGAATCCCAGAACTCTTTTTGCCCCCACCACCTCCTCTGCTGGAAGGCTGCTCCAGGAATCCTCCATGCCTTCTGCGAAGAAGTCCTTCCTCACTTCTCTCCTGAATTTACTTCCCCCCAGCTTCAGAGCATTTCCTCCTTCCTCTCTGCACCATTACTTAGGCCACAAGTTGGAGTTATAGTGTATGGAGTTCCCTCTCCTGTCTCCTTGAAGACAGACAGCACCTCAGTAAAAGCAACTACAGTCAACCAATATCGCTATCAAAATAACTAGTTTTTTTATTTTCTTTAAACAAAATTGTCAAAAGTAAAGGAAAACATCCCACTCCAGCCACCCTTCAAGCACCCAGCTATACTGTAGAACTATGGATAATCTTCCCCTCCCCCCCACGGCTTCCCCTTCCTCCTCAAATGCAATCCAATTTAGCCTTCTTTCCATCTCTCCTGCCTACTTGCCCAGCCTACAACTTGCGGGGTTTTCCACATGCCAAAGGGGAAAACCACACTATACTACCAACCTGAATAGTAATCTACCTCTATCCTTTACCTACTCTATTCTGACTGATCTCTACCCCCTTCCCAGTTACGACCTCCCTCCCCCTGGTCACCCAATGAAAACAAATTCTAGCCTCAGTGGGCCTACCCGGTTAACAACATTAAATAAATAAAATACAATAAAATATGAATGCCAGGCAGGCTCAGGAGTTTAATTAACTAATTAATTAATGATGGAGTTTGTTTCAAGTAGAACCTCAAAGCAACAAATATTAATTAATGCTCACAGTGTATATGAAGCTGATATGACTGAACAATAGCAATTAAAGATGGAATGTTTCAATTAGAACCTCACAAACCAACACGTTTTAATTAAAATGTTCACAGCCAATATAAAGCTGTTACAACTGAAACAAGCATTTGTTAATGCCGAATGTTTGCTTGCTGGCATTAGCAGTGGAAGTGCAGGAGTTAGACAGATGCAGTATAGGAATGGCAGTGATGTATTGAACTGATGCCAACTCCACCCCCACCCTGCAGAGATGGACAGGCATTGGGGTGTACCTTGGGGTCGTCACCCATAACGGTCACAGCATTTCACCTCACCCTACCCTGCAGATGCTAACAAGTGTCGAGGTGTGCCTTGGGGTGTTCGGGCTTTACACTCACCTCATTCCATAAGGAAATATGCTGAAATGGGTGAGGTATAGAAGAATGGTGTGAATTCTGGGGCCAAAGAGTCCAAGGTGCACCTTGATGCCTGTCACTGGCTGCAGGGTGGCAGTGTGAGTGGAACGGCATGAGTATTACAGTTGGCAATCCCAAGTCACACCCCTGACACCTGTCAGTCCCTATAGGTAGGGCGGACGCCTGTCAGACCCTACAGGGTAGGGCATTATGGTTGGAAACCCTAAGGCCCTGGGCATTTCTTGGTATTTTTAGTCTAAATTTTCAACATAGGCTTTTTATGACCCTACCGCATAAACAGTGACACTATCAGTTTGTTAGCCAAAAGGTGATTTTGCACAGTGACTGCGCCATTTGGCACCACAGGTGTGAAAACACATTTCGAACATGATGTGAAAAATGACCGCTGTACTGCTCATGAAGAGGTGTAAAAAATGGTAGTGTTGAAAATCTTGAGTGAAAATATAAAAAAAACTGGTGAAGTCACGAGCGTGCATAGAAACTGGGCAATGCACACCCATAATGCAATTAATTGGGGGATTTTTTGCACCAGATTTTCAGTGGAGGCATTTTGGGACTTCCACTCATGAACAGTGTTACTGTGATTTTCTTAATCTGTCCAGAACACTGATTTCCCACAGCGACAGCGCTATTCTGTGCCAGAAGTGCGAAATCACATTTTGGCCAGGATGCGAAAAATGACAGCTGTACTGTTCGTAAGGATGTGTGGAAAAATGCCTGTGCAATGCATGCTCATAACACAGTCATTTTATGGACTTTTGTGACAGATTTTCAGCATAGGCATTTTAGAACCTCTGCTCATGAACAGTGTCACTGTGATTTTTTTAATCTCTCCCGAACACTGATTTCCCACAGTGGCTGCGCTATTCAGCACCGGAAGTGCAAAAACACATTTCGGCCAGGATATGAAAAATGACAGATATACTGTTCATAAGGAGGTGTGAAAAAAATGCCAATGTTGAAAATCTGGAGTGAAAATATTATAAATTGACGAATTTGAGAGTGTGTGTGGAAACTGCGTAACACATGCTCATAACACAGTCATTTTTGGAAATTATTTCACCAAATTTGCAACATAGGCTTTTTGAGAGCCCACCTCATGAACAGTGACACTGAATTCATAAGGTGGTGTCCCAAGAATCCCATGTTGAAAATTTGGTGCAAAAATGTGAAAAAATAACTGAGATATGCACCAAAGTTGAAAAAAAACATATTTATGCCATTATACAGCTTACCGGCATTTCTTCAGTTTGCGATCGGCTTTGAAGAGCGCAGATGTGTTCCTGCTCCACCTAAGATCATCATGCTGGCCTCTGGAGGTAAGTATGGGGTGGGGTGTGTGGGGAGGTGGGGTACTCAAAGGGTGGGTGTGGGTTGGGGGAGGGGGGCAAGAGAGTCAATGAGGGACTGTTTTTCTTTTGTTACAGGTTTTTATTTTACAAAGATGAAGTGGGACTTTTGCCATGCTTGGGTGGGCTCTCAGCATGGCACCTAGAAGTTTGGAGGGGAGGTGGAGCCAACTGGGGATTGGGAACTCCCGTTGGCCATAGAGTGCGGTGGGTGACACATGAGGATGCTGTACTTTTGCCACGCTGGGGTGGGCTCCCAGCATGGCACCTGGACTTTTGGAGAGGGCACTGGGCCAATGGGGATTGAGCACCCCTGTTGAACATACAGTGTGCTTGGGGGGGGGAGAGTGTGCATGAGTCAAGGGGGATTGGGCACCCCCTCAGCACTCAACAAATGGGGGGTGCATACAATGACTGCTACAGTCAGGGGTGGTTATGCATAGGCAGTTTGCATACTGCTGATGGCACTGCAGTATGTAAAATTGCCTAAACGTTACCACCGCTGATTGTAGCAGTCTTTTGCTTTCAACTGTATGCCACTGCAACTGAACTGCTGTCATAGACAGTTTTGGCGTTCATTGGTGCGGTGTGGCCTCACCTGCAAAAATGCTCATGGCATTGGAAGTGGGGGTGCCACACCTACAAAAACTCTTATGGTGGCACTATGTTTCTTGCACATGCATGCAAGCAAACATAAAAATGGTTGCTGTATTTTCCCTCTTTACAGCAGTTGCAGCTACTTTTATACTGTGTGTATAACCTTGCCCAGCTGTTATTATTGATTAGCACTGCCCAAAGAAACAAACATTGGTCCCTGATCAGTCAGTTGGTCACTTTACATAATCTGCCTTACCTGGTTCTCTGAGAACTCTCTGGGCCCCTCCTCAAATGGCCAAACAGAAGCAACCAGTCCAGCAGTGCTTCTTCTCCCCACACAGAACAGAACAACAGAAACAACCTTCCTGTGTCTGACCACGGGGCTCACCAACTAGGGAACTGACTCCTTTAGGCATTGCACTGCTGGCTTTAATGCTGGGAGCACTCTGGTGGTGACTGCTCACTCGGCTTAGACTCGGTGCCATCTTACTCGTGGCTAAATCATGGTGGTATGGTGGTATGGTGGCATTCGAGCTTTAAATACACAATAGTGTATTTGCATCACTAGCCACCATGCATGCTGGCATCGCTGGTCCATCCTCCTATCTGCCACGGACTACCTCCAGCATTTCCTGACACTAAAGTTCCTAGTGCCACTGCCTGGCTGTAAAATAAAAATGGATGTAAAAAAAGGCAGATTAACTGAACAAAACGGAACATGGAACAGCTTTCAGCTGGGTTCATCTGAACCACCGAACCCCCCCAACCCCACCATACAGTCATGAGGAGGAGGTGTTGGTTCATCCCAAGAAGTCGAAGAAGCAGGGTTAAGCCAGGGATAAAGGGTGGGGGTTGGTGTTAGTAAATGCCAGGAGCTTGGGAAACAAGTTGCCAGAGTTCCAGGCCATGCTGTTCGGGGGGGGTGGGGTGGATGTGGCGGCGGTCACGGAGACATGGGCCAACAAAAACCATGACTGGGACCTAAACGTGCAGGGGTACACTATGCTTAGGAAGGATAGAAAGGAGCAGAGGGGGTGGAGTGGCTATGTTCATTAGAGATGACATAGAAATTGCTAGGGTAGAAGAGGCAGAGGGAAACGTGGAGGCCTAATGGGTCACCTTACGATCCCCAGCAGGAGATAAGGTCAAGCTGGGTGTAGTATATAGGCCCCCCGGGATGAGTGATGTTCTAGAGGATGGTTTGCTGGACAACATCATTGCCCAGTGTGGACCAAAAGGGGAAGGAGTGGTGTTGATGGGGGACCTTAATATGCCAGGTACAAACTGGGGAACCATGTCCTCTAAGGTGGCCAAGGAGCAGAGGCTGCTGGATGGCTTCCAGGATGTGTTCTTAACACAGCATGTGATGGAGCCCGCAAGGGAGGGGCATGTCCTGGACGTGGTTCTGGCAGATGGGGATCTGGTAAGGGACCTGGTTGTACAGGACCCCCTGACTGGGAGCGACCACAATACTGTCTGGTTTCAAATAAGCATGGGGGGAGGGGTGAGATCTAGGACACTGGCAGTGGACTTCAGGAGGGCAGACTTTGTGGGCATGGGAAATATTCTCAAGGATCACTTGAAGGGGATTACATCAATGAGAAATGTGGAAAGGAGATGGAAGGTCATAAAACGGGGACTTCATGAGACAGTCAGGATCTGCGCTAAGTTGAAACGTCAGGGAGCAAGGTCACATAAACCATGCTGGTGGTCCAGTGAGGTACAGGTAGCAGTCAGAGAAAAGAAGGCAGCCTACAAAAAATATAAAACAACAAGAGGGGATAGGGATAAGGAAATGTACCATCTTGCATCTAGAAAAGTCACCAGGATGGTGAGGGGAGCAAAGTCCAGTAAAGAGCAGCGGCTGGCACAGGGGATACATGGAGGGGAAAAGGGGTTCTTCCGGTACATTGGGAGTGGAGAAAATCAAGGCCATCTCAGCAGATTGAGATCAGGAGGAGGGTGGGTGGAAGAGGCGAGACCAGGCAGAGGTATTTAATGAGTACTTTGCCCCTGTGTTCACTTAGGGAGGGGATGGATATCTACAAAGCAAGACATGAAGGGATAGAAGCGGCAGTGAGTGGGATCAGGGGAGCAACAGAAATGGAGCAAGAGGGAGGGAGAGGTACCCCAGGGGTGTCACATCTGGATAAGGATAAAAAGGCCAGTAAGGTGGAGGGGACGGATGATGCTATATCCGCCAAAAGGGTGTGGTTAGCCTTCAAGACCCTAAAGAAAGACAAATCTCCTGGGCTGGATGGCATTCATCCGAGAATACCATGGGAATTGGTGGACATACTGGCTGCACCCCTGGCAGAGCTCTTCAACAGGTCACTTGAGACAAGGAGGGTACCTAGGGATTGGCGAGAGGCACATGTGGTGCCAATCCATAAAGGGTGGGTCGAGGGAAGTACCAGGTAACTATAGACCCATCAGTTTGACCTCGGTGGTGGGAAAATTAATGGAGAGTATACTAAAGGAACTATTGGGGGTGTACTTGGAGGAGGTGGGAGGTCTGGATAGTCGGCAACATGGGTTTGTGCCAGGTAGATCATGTCAAATCAATCTTGTGGAGTTCTACGAATGGGTAACATCAGAACTGGACAGGGGAAAGCCTGTGGATGTATTATTCTTGGACTTCAGCAAGGCGTTTGACTCTGTCCCCCATAATGGTCTGGCGGAGAAACTGATGGGGTTAGGAGTAGGCCCTTTGACGGTCAGATGGATTAAAAACTGGCTAGCTGGATGCACCCAGAGAGTAGTGGTCTGTGGGGAGCTCTCGAACCCTACAGAGGTTGGTAGTGGGGTACCGCAGGGCTCGGTCCTGGATCTGATCCTGTTTAATGCATACATATCGGACATCAGGGAGGGTATAGGGTGTGAAATGAGTCTCTTCGCTGGATGACTCCAAGATGGGAGCAGTAGTTGAGGGAGAAGAGGGGAGGTTGGCCCTGCAAGGGACCTGGACACCCTGGAAAGCTGGGCTCACACATGGAAATTAAATTTCAATATCACCAAGTGCAAGGTGTTGCATCTTGGTTGGGAAATCCTAAACATAGGTACACCCTGGGAGGGAGGCGCTGGAGGCCTCAATAGGGAAAAGACCTAGGGGTCATGGTGGATGCATGTATGAATAACTCTGAGCAGTGCAGGAGAGGCTAGCAAGGCAAACAGGATGTTGGGATGCATCATAAGGGGATCACCTCTAGGAGCAAGGAAGTGATTCTGCTGCTGTACAATGGACTGGTTAGACCACACCTTGAGTACTGTGTACAGTACTGGAGACCACACTTGAAGAGGGACATACAGATCCTGGAGAGGTACAGGAGGAGGGCAACTAAGATGATAAGGGCTAGGGATTTGACATATGAGGACAGACTTGAGGAGCTCTGCCTGTTTTCATTGAAGGAGAGAAGAGACAGGGGGACATGATTGAGGTCCTCAAGTACCTCAAGGGAATAAATAGGGTAAACATGGAGGGATCTTAGACTAAAGCAGGAGGTATCACCAGAGGGCATGGTTTGAAGTTGGAAGGTGGAAGGGTGAGGGGAAAAAGAGAGGAGGTTTTCACTGAGAGGGTGGTGGACCCTGGAATGCACTGCCTGGCGAGCTGGTTCAGAGATCCACAGTGGAGGGCTTCAAGAGAGGGTGGGACAGACACAGAAAGTGGATGTATCAGATGATGGCCTGTCCCGGGGGGTGGGGATGGATGATAGGGGTTTCTGGAGCACAAGGGATGGGAGGGCCTCGGCACCCAACTAAGGATCTAAGGTTCGAGCAGACTCGATAAACTGTAAGGCCTAATCTGCTGGCAAATAGTATGTTATTATGTTAGTAAGCACCATAGTGCAACAAGTTTTCAAAGGGAATGGTCCAGGATGAAGCCCTGTGTGCAGCCTGTGAAAGACAATGCAGCAAAAGCCTGGTGTTCAGTAAGCCTGCAATTTTTAATTGGTTCATTGTTGCCAGTAATACATTATCAGGTATTGTGAGCAGAGCTGCTAGACCACTGCCAGCCTGTGAGGGAGTGACTTTGAGGATCTTATTTGCAACAGGTCGGGGGAGGGGGGTAGCCTAGTTTGAATAAAAAATGGAAAAAAAAAACATTTAATTTAGTAGCACTGTGAAAGCAGATATAATATATGAGTGGTGCCAGGTCTGTGTCTACAATAAACAGCTAATTGCTGCATGCAGACTGTGAAGGTTAAGCAAGGCATACCACCAGACTGGGGTAAATTTTTGTGAGAAAACTAACACGATTAGTTTGGTACCACATAATCTGAAGTGCACCAATCAAGTCAGTGCACCTATCAAGGTGATATATTGTAGTGTTTATTTTTTTAGGTTTTGTTTAGGAAAATTTCCCAGGGTTTAAATGCTGCTCCCTATTATATGGTTCTATGTGATAATGGTGATTGTCAATGGGCAATCGCTGTTACGGTGAATGTACATTGCTGAAAACAACAGCGATATGCATTCGCAGTGAGAAAAAACACTTAAGTGTTAGAACCCTCCACCTCTCCTAACTAAAATAATTAACTCCGGGGAGGGGGGCTGCATGTCAGGGAGGGGGCAGAACCAGGACACAAGAAAAAACAACATCACTGGCACAGAAAAGTACAAAAACATTGTGCTCATCCCCAGCCCCAAACCCTGCACTCTCCTCACCAGAACCAGCCTCCCTAATCACCGCGCCACTATGCTAGCTCAGCAGCTTCCTCTCTCACCACCCCCCCACATACCTCATGGATACCTTCCAGTATCCTATTGCCATCCTCTTGCCCTGCCTTTTCCTGTCGGTACCCTTGCAGGGTAGCCCACAACAGAAGCATTGAGATTGAGTCGCTCATATCTGAGTTGCTCAATCTCAGTCACTCTTTTAACAGTATACCCCCATTAGCAAGAAAGGACTCTATTAATTTTTACATCATGCTTTTGTTTTCCTAGACTGCTGACAGTACTCTGTCTTTGGACTTTAGTTATTTTTAGCATGAATAAAAACATACCCTTCATTTATTTGTGTGGGTCCATCAAGGCACTGTGCGGGAAATCTTCAGTAGTAGATCATGTGCATGACATAGTGAGGGGTCCATGGCATAGTGCTACCAACTGAAATTATTTCAGTATAACCCCTAGGTGGGAAGGGTTTCATCGGTGTTAAATTCAATCTGCCATAAAACTGCTTTGAGGAGGACAAGCCCCCCCACTCCCCACTTGGATGCAGTGACCAGCAGTCCAGATGGTAAAAGTTGGGACCTATGTCACTGCCTCATGCTATGAAATTTGAAAAATGGGTAAGCCATACTGTGGTACACAGCAGGTGTACACATTGCACGTGTGATGTCACATGCATGTGCAGACTGCAGGATGTTCCATTCAGTTCCCTCCATGTGCATATTGAAATCATTAGTAGTAAGGTGGGAGATGGCCAGGCAGGAGTCCAGAGGACTGTTGGCATTAAATGCACATGTGCTGATTCCGAGAACCATAGTCCACAATAAAACAACAAAACAAAAAAAAAAGACATCATTACAGACATTAAGTATGGGAGCACACCCCTGGGCCTTGCTTACTGAACACCAGGCTTTCAACAGATTCGCTTCAACAGCCCTGCTGAAAGCTCATGGAAGAATGCAAGTTCCTTAACTTCTTCTTGCCAGCCACCTTGCAGCCTTTAATCCCCCAGCCGTTCCTCGACATCGACTCCTCATCGGACATGATCCCACCTGTGGTCTGTTTACGTGCACTTATGTGTTTTAATTTAGTCTTTTTTACCCAGTTTAGCATATGCATCTGAGTCTTGCTTCACAATCTTCTGCCCACTCAAAAACATCTCACCACATTCTGCAGCTGCACACTGAGAGCGGGGCTGGTAATGAGCAGCACGAGAGCACACTTACTCTGTTTTAATTGCATTACAAAGCTAATCTCTGGTGAGACACATGCTGCACTTCATGGTTGATTTCTGGAAGTTGGAAGGAAATCATTACAGGGTCATTGTCCACAGCGAGCAATACAGAAGTTTTATAAACAATTTTTTTTTATTGAGCCCTGTAATCAGCCAGTGAAAGTTTGTTGCTGTGTTTTCATGTGGACCTGAGGTAATAATTGGCTGACTTTGTGTTCGTGGATCTCTGCAGTGTGATTTGTTCACCACATAAAAATGTTTGCTACTTGTGGGATGTTGTTGTGTGTGGTGGATGCTGGCCTCCTTACAGTATATGGGCTTTCTTTTTAGGTCTGTGTTATCCTCTCTTACTGTTAAAAGTAAATTGTTGTAATTAAGTGGTTAGTGTCCGAAACATTCTGTTCTAGTCTGAAGGACATTTTTGGGGGTTTGTTTTTGGTGTCTCTGTTTATTTACCTGGTGAAATATGTATCAGATACATAAATGTGCATCTGGGTATTCCATGTTCCAGTTCTTGGTGGTGCTGTATAACAGTAGTATTTTGAGCAGCTCGGGTTCAAATCTAATGTGAGGCACTTCTCTCATGTGTCTATTTGTAATGCCAACTTGCAGAACCACCTTGCCTAATGCCACCAATGTATGCCTCTTTTTTTTTTGTTCAGGAGTTGAAGAGGTTCCACCAGCATGGAGACGAGTGAGCTGGGGAAGGCTGGCTAATCTGGGTGCTGGAAGTGTGGTCCAGTTGTATGTAGAGTGGTCAGCTGGGAGGAAGGCTGGTCCAGGTACAGTAAGGGTGGTCGGCTGATGAAGAAAGGCTGGTCTGGGGACTGAAACAGTTGCCCTGGGGCAGAAAGGGTGGTTGACTAGGGAGGAGATGCTGGTTTAGGGTCTGGAAAGGGTGATCCAGTGGCATGGAGAGTGGTCAGCTGGGATGATGGAAGCTCGTCCAAGTGGAGGGAGGGTGGGTGGGTGGTCTCCTGTAGAGTAGAGCTGATCTGGTGTCTGAAAAGGTGCTCAGGTGCCATTAGGGTGATTGGCTGCAGTCAAAAACTGCTCCAGGCTAGAGGTGTATTCTTGATGCAGTGAGGTTGGCCAGTTTGGGGGAAGGCTGGTCTAGGGGCTGGGGATGTTGTCCAGCAACAGGGAGAGTGGTGAGATGAGAAAGACTGTCCCTCCCCAGCCTCCTGGATGCTCCTACCTCCCAGGCCCACAGACATCTCACTCCCTAGCCCCAGGACACTCCTCTCCCTCTAGTGCCACACCCATACCAACCGCACTTCTTGGGCCCCCTGAACACCTCCTCCCTCCCGGGCCACTGGATACCCACCATACAACACTCTACAGCTCTACTCACAGAGCTGCTACAGCTTCACATCCTGAGTCCACCACCTATCACTGACTTCCAGATACCAAGGCCCCCCAGCACTGGCTGCAGGCTCCTGAGGCCCACATTACCTCAGCTTAAATGGGATAGTGCTAGGTGTGGAATGGATTCTGTGACATAGAAGAAAACATGCCTAAAACGTAGCTGGCAAGACTTCTTACTAACAGGTACGATACATTATTTTTGGTATTGGGGGCCAGGGCCTCAGGCATTCAGTGTACCCCTCATGCTGCACTGTAGTGCCAGTATGGGTATTTGGGGTGAAATGCAAAGAACCACGTGTGTGTGTGTGTGTGTGTGTGTGTGTGTGTGTGTGTGTGTGTATCAAGTGATATGTGTGTTCTTGTGTACTAAAAGTCCCCTTATCCCTATAGCCTTCAGCCCCCACCCACTCCTCCCCACAGAAGGGGTCAAAACTGGCAATGACCCACTAGCCAAATTTTAGTAGATTTTGTATTGGGCTAGTAGAAACATTTTTAGGAAATCCTGACTCCTAGTGCTATGCACACACCGAGGGCCATCGCCACAACTGGAGTTTTTAGTGGAGCCAAAAAGTGTACATGAAGAAAGCAACTTGGGCAGCAGCAGTCAGTGAGTACTTATCATGGGTGGGTGGCCATGTATGCTGTCCAAGACAAAAGAATTGATGACTCTTTTATTTTGCAGAAGGAGAATACCTTACTATTCTTTTTAGCATTTCTAACTTTTGCATATTCTTTTTTTTTTTTTGCATATGCTGTTTATCCCCCTTCCAACCTAGCTGCTCACTCCCTACTGCTCCACTCTTCTGCAGTCCTATTGCCTCACTGCCCAACTGTCCCAACATATGCCTTTGCCGGGGGGGGCCCCCTGCCCGTGGCAGCTCTGGGAGGGGAGATCAAGGTACAATTCAGTGCCTCTTCGCATCTTGGTCAGGCAGGGTGCAACTCAGGGGCTTACAAGCTTTGCAGCCAGGAGAGACAGGCCGCCATCATCCGGCTGGCACAGGTGGCCATTTTTCTTGTTCTGTTTCCCCTGCCCCAGCTGGATGCAGGCCGCGACATCCTCGTTGCCTGCACATACGGCATGTGGTCACCCATGCCATAAAGCTTAAGGCCGAATTTAGCCATGAGGAGCAGCTGAAGGGTGATGCATCCACAACCCTTCCCCAGGGAGAAGAGCATCCAAGGGACACTATTGAGCCCTCCCAGCCAGCCTCCATTCCTGACGTCCCAGGACTGGGCACGGACCTGGGTTGCCAGCGTGCCAGGCTATCCCCTATCACCCAGCACCATGGAGACAGCAGTTTTCACATATTCTTAATTCCATCTTTTATTTTACAGGTCTGACCTCATCTCCTTGCACAATTTTTAGATAAGTACTGTATACAATGTGTCCTCTAGTTGTGCATTATTTGGATCCGTTCTCCTGAACTGTGGATTATTTGTGACCTTATTCCACTTATTTTACTTTCTGGGCTCTTCCAGAGGAAGACTAAAGTGGACCCAGTACCCCCCTCCTAGACAGTTGAGTCCATTATTAAGAAGTTAGTGACCACAAAAGGTTCTAAGTTAAAAGCTCAAGTAATTAATAACTGAGACATTTCCTAAGTCTTGCATTTCAAGTAATTAACAACTGAGACATTCCCTAAGATAATAAAACAACTAATTCTCAAGCTGGATTATGTTTAAGTTAAGAAATTCAATCAATGCCTAACTACAGTATTTTTCAGTCTAATTTTTCAACTGATGCATAAGTGAACAAAAAAATTCCAACTAATGGCTAAATAGCAAGTGTTAAACATTAGTTGAGCAAAACCCCTCAACCAATGGTCAAGCTTACTGCTCAACTTTTTAGTTAGCAATTAGTTAATAAAAAGATAATTACTAGCCATTTGCTAACTTATTTTTTTATGTTGGCTCATGCATGCGCAGCCAACATATTGCGGTAGTAGCAGATTTGGAGGCGCAGTCACTGTTGGGCGAATACAGGGCACACATCAGTAGGTGCGTCCCTCATTCCTCAATCAGCCAGCAGCAGGGGCCGACACCCTACATATCTAATGCGGCCACAACATCTGAGAAAAGGTCTGCTGCAATGATAGCGAAGCTCTCATGCAAGCGTGACCACATCACGACTCCCGACGTGCAGGCAACATGGCGGCAGTCACTGCCACCACCACCTGTCACAATGCCGACAGGGGAGCACACTTCCCATTGGCATAATTCCACCTCCCCATTTCCACTGTGTGCCTAGGGGGTGCCCAATCCCCCTCGGCATCATGCGCCAACCAAAAAACACTTTCCTTTGCTGATGGGGGCCCCAATCCCTGTTGGCTTCGGTTTCCCCCCTTTTCCAGTTAGATCTGCCAATGCAGGAGCCCATTCCCCATCGGCATGATGTTCCCCCCCTTTCTTCTGTGCCGAGGGGGGGTGCCCAATCCCCTCGGCTCGTGTCCCTCACTCCCCTTCCATATGTGCCGATGGGGTGCCCAATCCCCCGTCGCTTACTGCATCCCCCCCAAAAAAACACTTGGGTGGCATACTGGGAGCCCACCCCAGTGTGCCAAATACCCTGTAAAAAAATCTGTCCCACAATTTTTTTTTTTAACCTGTGAACAAAAACGGTCTCTCGCCATTTCCATGCCCCCCCACTACCTGCGCCCACCCTCTGTGCACCCTGCCTTCCCACACCCCCCTCACCCCATACTTACCTTCAGAGTCCGGCGCAACGATCTTCCATGGACCGGTAACATGTCTGCACTCTTTAAAGCCGACCGTGAACTGAAGAAATGCCGGTAAGCTGTATAATGGAATGAACAGGGTTTTTTTAACTTTGATGCATATCTCAGGCATTTTTTTGAATTTTGGCACTAAATTTTCAACATGGGGTTTTTGGAACCCCTCCTCATGAATTCTGTCACTGTCATGGCGTTATTCGGCCCGAAAGGTGATTTTCAGGTTACTGCATGGAATCACCTTTCAGGACTGATTAACGAAATGACAGTGCCAGTTTCGTGAGGTGGGCTCTCAAAAGCCTGTGTTGCAAATTTGTGGAAAAAATCCCAAAAATGACTGTTTTATGAGCTTGCGTTGCGCAGTTGCTACGCACGCTCAGAACTTTGCGAATTTGCAATATTTTCATGCCAGATTTTTAACACTGGCATTTTTGCACACCTCCTTGTGAACAGTACAGCTGTCATTTTTCACATCCTGGCTGAAATGTGTTTTTGCACTTCCGGTGCAGAATAGCGCAGTCGCTGTGGGAAATCAGTGTTTGGGGCAGATTACAAAAACAACAGTGACACTTTTCATGAGCAGAGGTTCTAAAATGCCTATGTTGAAAATTTGGTGACGATACTCCATAAAATGACTGTGTTACGAGCGTGCGTTGTGCAGTTTGCATGCACGCTCGTAAGTTCGTGAATTTATAATATTTTCACTCCAGATTTTCAACATTGCCATTGTTCTGCACATCCTTATGAACAGTATAGCTGTAATTTTTCTCATCCTGGCCAAAATGTGTTTTCGCGTTCCGGTGCAGAATAGCGTGGTCGCTGTGGGAAATCCATGTTCGAGACACATTATGAAAATGACAGTGACACTGTTCATTAGCAGAGGTCCTAAAATGCCTATGTTGAAAGTTTGGTGACGAAAGTCCATAAAATTAGTGTTTTACGAGCATGTGTTCGCAGTTTCCATGTACGCTCATAACCGTGAATTTGTAATATTTTCCTCCAGATTTTCAAAATTGGCATTTTCTACACCTCCTTATAGACAGTATAGCTGTCATTTTACATATCCTGGCTGAAATGTGTTTTCACATGTCCGTATAGAATGCACGGTCGCTGTCGTGAAATCAGTTTCGGACAGTTTGAGGCAATGACGGTGACACTGTTCATGAGCAGAGGTCTTAAAATGCCTATGTTGAAAATTTGGTGGCGAAAGTCCATTAAATGACTGTGCTGCAAGTGTGCGTTGCGCAGTTTCCATGCACCCTTATAACTTCACAAATTTGCAATATTTTCATGCCAGATTTTCAACACTGCCATTTTTTCACACCTCCTTATCAACAGTACAGCTGTCATTTTTCACAGCCTGCCCAAAATGTGTTTCCACAGCTGTGGTGCATAATGGCATGGTCACTTTGAGAAATCACCTTTTGGGACACATTAACAAAATCACAGCACCACTGTTCATGAGGGGAGGTGCCAAAATACCTATGTTGAAAATGTGGCTAAAAAACTCCCACAAATAATTGGGTTACGGACGTGTTTATTTATTTATTTATTTAGTTGTTTAACCAGGTATAGCACACTAAGCTGGAAGCTTTTTTACAGGAGTGACCTGGGAGCACAAGGAGGTTAAGTGACTTGCTCAGGGTCACACACGTGTGTTGCGCAGTTTCTATGCATGCTAATGATTTCACCAATTGTTCATTTTTTTTACTCCAGATTTTCAGCATTGCCATTTTTGTACACCTCCTCATGAACAATACAGTTGTCATGTTCCACATTCCTGCCCAAAATGTGTTTTCGTCCCTGTGTCACCAAATGGCATAGCCGCTGAGCAAAACCACCTTTCAGCTTACAAACTGATTGTGCCGCTCTTCATGAGGTCGGGTCACAAAAAGACCATGTTTTGAAAATTTGGAGTGAAAATACCAACACACAACTACGATGTTAGGGTTTCCAACTGTAGCACTGGGACTGGCATCAGTGGTGTGACTTGGGATCATCGGCTGTAATGCTCATGCCATTCCACCCCCACCCCCACCCTGCAGCCAGTGACAGGCATTGTGGTGTGCCTTGCAGTGTTTGGCCACAAAGTTCACCCCATTCTCCTATACTGCACACACCTCTGTGTATTTCCTTATGTAATAGGGTAACTATAATGCCCAAAGACCACAAAGCAAACCACAACACTTGTCAGCATCTACAGGATACGATGAGGTACAGTGGCATGAGCATTATAGCTGAAAACCCAAAGGCACACCCCAATGCCAGTCAGTCTCTACAGGGTGGTGGTGGGGTTGGTGTCCCTTCAATACTTCACTGCCATTCTTATTATGCATCTCTGACTCCGGCACTACCAGTACCAATGCCAGCGAGGCAACATTCGGCATTGGCAAATGCTTGTTTGTTTGGGCATACCTCTATGGAATGGCCTACCAAGAGAGGTGATAGGGGCCGGTACTTTTCTGGCTTTTAAAACAAAGCTAGATAGCCATCTCCTTAATCAGAACTGGGTACAAGTGCTCCACTAGAGCAGGAGACAGATACCATGGGCCAAGTGCCTTCTGCCTATCTAATGAACCAAGTGTAGAACCAGGTATCCTCATTAAATGATTCTGCCAGTTTTTGACTGTGGAGATATTGTTTATAGTGTTGCTTCAAAGTCCACTTTATTATTTGTGGTTAAAGTTTTTTATTATTTTAACTTTACAACAGTACATGGAAAGAAACATTTTACTACAGTACATGAAAAGGCATAGAGCTGTACAGTGAACTATAAGAATCATGACAACTGAATAACAGCTTAGTACTTAAGGAGCAACTGCAATGTCCTGAGCCCTCCATGGTCTCCCTATGTGAGTTTACAATGTTAGCCTGGAGAAGTGCTACAAAAGAGATCATACTGGCCAACAGAAATTGATGTGACGTGGGCCTCCCTTGGTAACGGCTCAGACTTATGAATGATACACCTCTTGTTGCAATGCATGTGCCTGATGTTTTTGTATGCAGCTTGATTTGCCAGATGTTCTTGTATGTATCTTGTAATCTCCAGGGTCGCACCTGAAAATAGGCACTTGGCTGTCTAGTGTGCTTACCTGGTAAACAAAAGCAAATAAATAAAGGAGTCATAGGGGATCCAGGGCCAGTTAACTTTGGGGCCAGAATTACAACAGAGCAAAAGAACACACACAAAGCATACAATCTAGATTTCTCAGATATAGGATACACACACAAGACACCATGCTTTATCATACCTTAGTACAGTTCTCCTGGTACAGTTCTAGAACTAATGGGTATCACATTGGACCAGCATCTAGGGGCAATAGGTAAAGGGTTGAAAATACAGAGGACAAAATCAACCTATTCCCTCTCTAGGTTTCAAGTACAGAATAAAGGGTTGCCACAAGTTTACATACTTAGGGAGGGTGTCAGCCACTGTATGTGACATTCTAGATCAGTTGGCAAACCTCACAACGCAGTTGAGCAGCTGTGGGACTGAAGGGACCTCCTGCATTCTCCACTTGTACAGTAGGAGTCTCTTTACCTGCATACTTAAGATTACCAGACATTTTAGCTCTGAGGGTCAGATGTGGAGCTGAGGAATGAATTCCTTATAACAGCACCTCCAGGGACATGGGCACGGGTTTCTGTAACATTCCTAACCCCATCATGAAAACCGCCTTTCACAGGAGCTGGATTAACCTGCAGTGCCAAAGTATATGAATCAGGTCCCCTTGGTGCTCCTGGCACCTCCAGCAAAGGTCATCCTGTGTCAGCTTTGCCTTCTTAAGGACCACTAGTGTCCTATACCATGAATGCAGGATCTTGTTTTGTATTAACTGGCTTCTGGCATCGGGATAAGCTGTGTGGGCCAACCTCAGGCATGACTTCCATTCTTAGGGAGTGATCTGGGTCTGCAGTACCTGTTCCCACTTGAGTTTGGAAGCCAAGGATTGGGGGGAGAGAGTGGCCCTGAGGGCCTCATATATGCAGCTGGTCTGACCCCTCTCCAATGGAGTCATGACTCCACCGGGGAGATAGGCATACCTAAGGGGTGCTTGCGGATAAACTCTGTGACCACACTCCTGATTTGTAGGACGTGCCTGAAGTCCTTAGGAGGGACCCCATGGGTGACTGGGAGTCCAAGGTGTTCAAACCTGGGATATATAAGTCCTGCAGGAGAGTCAGACCTGAGGCAGTCCAATTGGCCCTGGTTTCTTATTGATAGTGACCTTACTATTATCCCATAGTGGGGTGAGATGCGGTGGGGCTGGGTTGGTGCTGAGTCTTTTATGTACATTGCCCCTGTATTACAGGGAGGGACCTATTGTCTGATGATCTTGGAAACCCCTGGGAGGGCAATTATACAACAATGGAGTCAAAAGGGTCTTCCCACATGCATCTCTCTCCATACCCAGCCATTGGGGAGCATCATGCCCAGGTCCTACAAACCACTTTAGTGTCTGAGCAGCCTGGAAGGCCCACTTATAACCTTCATACCATGGAAGACTCCATCCTCCTTCTATCCAGTGGGACCTCAACTTATTCCTACTGTACCTGGGCCTCTTCCCCTCCTATTTAAAGGCCCCCAACAGAGTGTCTAGCTAGTATACCAGAATTTCAGAAGTTTCAGGGGGATGTGTGATAGGAAGTACATAATCTTGGGGCAGTAACCATTTTGATTGCAGAGATTTTACCTGCCAAAGTGAGATGGAGAGCCCTTCAGCTATCCAGCTCGATCCGAATTGATGTGTATAGCGGTTTCAAATTCATTTCCCAGAGTCTGGTGAGGTCAGAGGAGATACTGATACCAAGATATACAATTCCTTCTGGTGACCATCAAAGACTATGTTGTGCGGCTATTGCAGGAGAACAGTTAGGATTGAGGGGGAGGACCTCGGTTTTAGCTTGATTGAACTGAAGCCCCGAGAAGGTGGCAAAATCTGCAAGGGCATTCACAAGGGGAGGAAGAGCTGTGACGATGTCAGTCAGAGGGAGCAGAAGGTCATCTGCGTACATAAGGGTGGGGTATATCTCTTCCCCCAGTGAGACCTTTTGAATGTATGCATTCTGCCTGATAGCCACAACAAGAGGTTCCACCTCCAGAGCAAAAAGAAGTGGGAATAGAGGGCAGCCTTTGTGCGTACCCCTGAGGACAGCATGGAATTAATGAAAACTCTTGCAGCTGGGGAGGAGTACTGTAAATAGCCCCTATCTAGGACATAAAACCCATCCCAATCCCCATGACGCACAGCACCTTCTGGACAAAGTCCTACTCCAGGGAGTCAAAGGCCTTCTTGAAGTCTATTGCTATCACCGCCACCAGTGTAGGGAGTATCTTGGCCTTATAAATTAAGTTTACCAGTAACCTGATGTGGTCCACACAGAAACCTCCCTTGCAAACCCGACCTTGGAGGGGTGAATCAGATTTTGTAAGAGAAGGTTGAGTCTGGTGGGCAATAATTTGGCCAACACCTTACTATCTGTGTTCAGTAAAGAGATCGGCCAGTAACTAGCCGCTTTCAGGGGGTCTTTCCTTTTCTTGGGTAGGATGGTGAATATTGCCTCCCTGAAAGATGGGGGGAAGGCACCAACCTGCATAGCCTCAGTGAACATCTGTTGTAGAATAGGCATAACAGTAGAATGAAGAAGCTACCAAACCCTCCAAGGGGAACCTATCCCTCCAGGGGCTTCCCCTTCTTAAGGGACAGTAGAGTAGAGTAGAGGCTGCTTCTTCAACCATAATCAGGGATTCTAGGGCCATGGCCTGGTTCTCAGAAATTTTGGGGAGATGTAGGGAGTTCAGGAAGGGGAGGACGCCTTCGGGGTTGAGCTGTCTTGAGGATTTATATAGTGAGGAGTAAAAATCAGCCATTATTTGATTATCCCCTCAATCGAATTATGGATTATACCTCGCTTATCCACAAAGGGCTGCTATATGCCACTCTGCCTACTGTTTCTTCAAGCGGTATGCAAGGACCTTGACCCCTTCACCCCCTCCCACTACTTATGTTTAAGTCAAATGACAGACATCTCAGCTTTCCTGGAGAGGTGCTTGTTCACTTGCATCTTTAATGAGGCCACCTGGTGCCCAGACTGTGAATGGAATGGGGGATTCGGAAGGGCCTTAAAAGGCTCCTCTGCAGCCTGAAGCTGTTTTTCTAGTGACTTAGGCTGCTTATGGGTGAAGCCCATAATTTCCCCCCTCATGGTGGCTTTGAAAGCCTCCCAGGTGGTGCCCGTGGAAGTATCTGAAACAGGGTTGTTTTGAAAGAAATCTGTAGCCTCACGTTGGAGCCATGGATAAAAATTGGGAACTCGAAGAAGTAAGGGATACAACCTCCATGCTGGGGAGATGGAGGGAGGGTGCCCAGGTAAAGAATAGTTGCACCGTGGCATGGTCTGATATAACTAAAGGCAGAATAGTGGAGTCAGTGGAATTCCTGGTGATATTAGGAGAAGTGAGCCAAAAGTCTATATGATTGAAGGAGCTGTGCACCAGGGAGTGGAAAGTGTAGTCTTGCTGGGACAGGTGTAAAATCCTCCAAATATCCATGAGGGCCATGTCCTGTTGCAGCTGGGTGAGCATCAAGACTGCCCTGGAGTGGGGCTCAGTATTGGAGGGGGACCTGTCCAAAATTGGGTATAAGTAAGACTAAAATCCCCACCCCAATTAACACTGGGGTAACATCTGTAACCAGAGTGCCAAGCACCTGAGCCAACTTGTGGAAAAAGGATGAGGAGTCCTCGTTGGGGGCTTAAACATTTCCCAATAGTAGGATCCCCTCCACCGTGTCCATAAGTGCAATTACCCATCTCCCCTCTGGGTCACTCACCTTACATACCATTTTCCAGTGCAGGGCCTTTTGAAGCAGTATGGCTACCCCTCGTTTTCTGGTGGGGGCTGAGGCATGAATGACCTGGCCCACCCAATCCCTCTTCAGTCTATCACATTCTCCCATAGTAAGCTTGGTTTCCTGAAGGAAAGCAACCTCTGCTCCCGACATCCTAAGGCACAATAATACCTGCTTTCTTTTATTGGGGTTGTTAAGCCTCCTGACTTTCCACTTCAAACATGTTTTGTCACTCATTCTGAGTAGGAGACTGGTAATGATAAAGGAGATACTGCAATATACACTGGGAGGTTGGGAAAAGGGTGGCAGCCCCCACAGGGGAGCAAGCTGAAGTGGTTGAATGTTTGGCATGAAGAGAGAGAGTGAGGTGGCCCCACCCAGGAGTTAACAACTGTTCCTAACATTTTCACTAGCATCAGCTCCGTATGTGTTCGTAGGAGATACAGATAACAATGACACAGATACAAGTTATATACATTTTGTACCATCATTCGTACATAGTAGGGAGATAGAGTCATCCCACTGGCCACAGAAATCTGCTGAAGTCCAACTTCTATTCCCAGGATGCAATCTTGCATTTGTATGCCCCCCTGTACTGCGGGGGGGGGGAGACCCTCATAGGGATGTAATTATCACCTCGTGAGAATAGCTGTGAGAATCCTAGCTCACTTAAGGCCCTAGAGGGTAAACAAAACCTCAAATATAACCCAACTGTGAAATTATCTGGAGGTCGGAGGAGGGGGGTACAGGTTCCATAGAGCAGAGGCAAAAAAAAAACAAATGGGAGGGACAGGCCTGAAAGGACATCTGGGAGCCATGCGGCTCCAGAAGGGCTGAGAAATGGCCTGTATCGGTGTGGCAGCTGGCCTGCTCAGATAGCCTGGGGTAGTAAATTAGGGTAATGACTAATGGCTAGTGAAAGAGGTGAGGAGGGATGGGGCAGAAAAGAGACATCAGAATGCAGGAGCACTAAATCCCTGCCTATGAGCGCTGCCCCGGTAACAATGCCTCCTTTTTTGATCAAGTGCCCTCGACCATCATGCCACCATCTCTGCCCTAAATCCAGGCAGAGTGATCTGGGCACCCAGGTCCAAATAACTATCTCCATGTCCAAGCAAGGTGGGCTTTGCTGAGAGCCCCAGACAACCACAAGCCTCAACTGGTAACCTCTACCAGAACCCCAACATGAAACATCAACCTCCCCCCGGACACATACCCAAGGGCAACAGGCCACATAACACTGCATTCCTATTAGAAGTCACAGGAGGAAGGAAGGACACCGAAAACAGCCTTGGGTGTACAGTGAACCTCCTCACAGTCCAGCATTATGATGAGTAGGACCCCTGCGAATCCCTCCTGTTATGAGAATGGGGCATTTCAACTGTGACCGCAGTCGCCTGGAACCATAGCAGTGCTGGGGGTAGGGGGTGGTTCCAGTAGTCCCAGAACTTGAGTGGCATGTATTGTGCCTTGTGGATACATGATAGTTAGAGTTGCCCTCCACAGCCACTGAAACAGGCCCCCAACTGAATCCCCGATCTGGCTAACCAACAGAATTCCCTAAGAAAAGCAACAAAAAGAACAGTGGGTTAAATATCTGGACACACAGCTGGATCTGCACTCAGTGTCTAAGTTGGTATCTGGGCATGGGCCAGTCGGCCCGGAGAGTGAGCAGGATCACTGGAGCAAGGGGTCGGCACAGAGGAGGTCTTCAGATGTTGACCTATCTGTGAGCTTGATCCACTATAGATCTTCTGGATTGGGATGTTGGAGCTGGCCAAGTACTCGGGTCTAAGCAGTGTGGTGTGTTGGTGATCCTTGGATCCACCTTAGGTGTTCTGGTGCTGCTCAGGGGAGCTGGGCTTCAAAGCTTCAAAACAGTTAGAGGTAGGAAACCCCTGTAAAGGATCAGGCACCGAAACTTCCATCAGGGAGCCATTCGTGGATTCGGTAGGTCCCCTTTCTGAAGGATGGTCCCTCCTCCTATGGTTTTTGGATGTACGTGGCTTGCACTTGGCCTTCGAGGGGGGAGTTCCCACTGTGCATCTCTGGAGTCCTGCCAATCCCCGGCCTTGTCAGCATGGATCAGGGAGTGCCAGTCCAATTCTTTGGATGGAGCCTTAATGGGAGGGGGCTGCTACGTATGGGAATTAGCTTCCCTGGGCCAGTTTTGCTGGAGAAAGTCACTCAGGGCTTCTGGAGTATCGAAAGTCACTGTCACCCCATTATGCACTACTCACATTGTGGCCAGGTAGTGGAGGGAGAATGGGAGCCAGATCTTGTGCACGGTGTACCTTGCCATGGTATAAACCCTACGCCTGTCGGAGAGCTCTTTTGAAAAGTCCTGGAAAATGCTAATTTTGTTCGAGCACCACTGGACCTGGTGCAGTTCCCTGGCCATGGCCAAGACCTTCTCCTTCTCCCTGTAGTTGATGAATCTAACAAACATTGACTAGGGCCTTTCCAGGGCCTTAGGCATGGGGGCAAGTGAACGGTGCACACGCTCCACCTGGAGCAGTTGAAAGGGATCCATTTTCAACATTTCTGCATGGGATAGCTGTAGGAAGCCCTCCATGTCATGTCCCTCGATCCTCTCTGGGCATCCCACAAAGCGCAGATTGCTGTGACAAGCCCGGTTCTCGTGGTCGTCTATTTTGCCTCTCATTAACTGGATTGCATACACATCCTCGTACCTTGTACTCTTCTTTCTCCCTCCTGTCTCTTGATGACAGATGTTTTACCCACTGTGTTTCCATTATCTCAAAATTTTGGATTTATTCTCTCCACTCATATCTTATCACTGTCCTCTCCTTTACCCCTTCATCCTCTTATTCTCTTCATAATGTTTTGCTCTCCCGCATATGAAATCTACTGCTGGTCAAGCTGCTTTCTCGTTCTGTTTCCCTAAACTATGGGGTTCTCTTCCCCTGTGTATTCACTCTGCTCCCTCCTTTTCTGCTTTTAAAGCCCTCCTCCGTGATTAGTCTTCTCACTCCTGCAGTTGTTTCTGATATTGTCTTGAAACCCCTTTTTCCTGAAACTTTTATCATGTTTTTTTCAACATTTCCCTTGCATCATGAATCCAGCTGCTCCTTATTTTGATATATTGATTAATAGTTATTTGCTCTTTCATTAGTTCTACAATTTACTATATGTAATTTATTGTTTGTCAGTTTTTATTTTTAAGCATTATATCTTATTTTTGGTATGCTTGTTTCCATTCTATCTATTTTTACTTTGTATTTTGCAATTGTTCTCGCCTCCTCTCTTTCCCTCCCCCAGGATACATCTGGAAATGAACTGTTACCAGCTCAGTATGTCTTTCTTAGTAAAATCTTTGAAATAAATATATAAATCAATCAGTAAATTAATACATACATTCCAAAGAGTTTGAATGATGAGCCTGACTTCCATAATTGTTGGACCTTGTATAGTCAGTGTTTTTCAATATGTGTGGAAATTTACATCCAGACGTATCCCTTTAATTGAGATTCCATTTTTCATTTCCACCTTTTATTTCTATAATATTATTTTTTCTTTAATTGCTTCTATTCTCCGTTAAGTGTCAAGCAATTTGCTTTGCCAGGGATGGTATTTATTAGTGTTGTTCATCCAATATGCTAACCCTTTATATTTAATGCATGGCGTGTGCAGGCACACATGCACTGAATCAAAACAATCACTCCCTCCCTTCTCACTACTACTGGTTTACTGCCACCAAGTTTTCACTTGGTGGTGGTTGGTGAGCAAAGCAGTGGACCTCCCATTCTGGGAAGAGAAGATCAGTCGTCTGGACACTTAACCCCCCTAGTTGACTCCCAGTGAGCTGAGACTGTTTCTGAACCCAGGTTGCCAATGTGGTAGGCAGTAGCACCACTGAGCTGGTACTGAGCTGGCACCCATATGTTTCTACATGGACTGACAACACATGTACAACAGATCAACACATGATGCAGTTGCCACTGGACACTAACAGTAATAACTCGCAATAGTTGTTAATAACTCTTAGGATGCCCCAATGATACACACACCCTGCTCCTAGACAAACCAAAGCACTGTAGGACTTGTAAGGTGATACAGAAGAGTGACACTACCAGGACACATACTCCCACTGGTACATCACACACCACTCCACTGAGAGACCTTAATAGTTGAGGCCTTGGGCATGATTTTCAAATGACTTGTGGATATCGTAAGCCCCTGTTCAGCCAAATATATGGCGCAGGTGGCTTGTGGTATTCTTTTGCCACCAGTCATGGTTTTCCTTCAGTGTACCAAATGCTGCAAGTTAAACCAGCTTCCCCTTGGTCTAACTTGTGCCATTTGGGTGACTTTTTTTACGGGGCTTGTGCAAAAGCTTTGGCTCAAGCTTTCATAAACTGTGGAAAATGTTGTTAATGCACCAAATGTACTAAAATTGGGCACAGTCATAGGTGTAGAGTTTGGAGGGGCTTCCAGGCTTGAGCTCCCCTGGGAAAGCCCCCAGATAGGGTAGCCTAAAAATAAATTCACTGTTTAGGTCAATAGTTCTGAGCCTGAGAGCACCACCCGGAAAAACTAAACTCTACACCCATGCACACAGTTGCATTAAAGGAGTTTGGCACAGTTGCAACAAACATCAGGGATGATGCAGGGCTTGGTGCAAGTCAATCTTTGAAAATCAGGCCCCTTGTGATTCACATAACAGTACGCTTTACCTTTCACTCACTGACAGACCAGCAAACTCACATACACATACAGACACACACACACACACACACACACATATGCATGCACACACACACACACACTCAAACAAAAAATGGTTTTCGGTGCACTGCTGCACCTAATAGCCAATAAAAATAATACTTGTCAAAAAAAAAATCCTTCAAAATCTCCTTGCACCTTTCCCAGTCTACTAAATTCAATATTACCTGCTGCAGGGGGAAAATAAAACAAAACTCAAATAAATATAGATCTCCATGCCCTATACTGTACCTCACCCACACTCAATAAAAATAATTGTCAATTTTTCTACAAATCCCAATGTACTTTTCCCAGTCTGCTCAATACAGTCTACCTGCTTCTGCTGCAGAGCCTGCACTTGCCCACTTTCGCTGTTTTCCTCTTCAGCACTATTTCACAAACCGGTCTACCTGAATCTGCAGTAAAATATAGTGAGAATAAAACAACTGGGTTGACAATGCATGTTGATTTGCTAATGTTTTTTAATGTCTTTTGATGAAAAGTCACTCTATTTCACATAAAATGAGTTCTCACAAGTCCTTCTCCAATGTGTAAGAGAGGGAGAGAGAAACAGTTAGAGTTAGAGTGAGAGCGAGAGAGTGAGGAGAGAGAGATTTTGTAAATGGCATTGAGCTGGCAGTGCTCAGAGTTCTTAATATCTGGCATTGCTGAATGGCTACTACAAGTTATGCAGTTTGTGAACAACTTGATCATGCTCAGTGTACTGCATCAGGATGCTGAAGTGCCAAAATGCTGAAAGGAAAACAAATTCCTTCAACCTGCTTCACTAACGTACTGTATAACCCACCAGATTTTGGCATGTTCTCAATGTAAATTCAGCATCAGCTCATCCATATCAAAATCCTGTCATTGTCATAGTCTTGCTACTCTGGCTGCATGAGCCACCATGAAGCAATTTAACATTTGTGCTGTTAAAGGTGATGGTCTCCTTTAGGGTACTCCATCTCTCTCCTGCCATCCTGAACAACACTAAGTTTGCTGCTTTGCAGCCCCCAGCAATCTGACTTGCATTATTGAATAAGTATACTATCCATTATACAATGGCAAGAAAGAATCCTGGCTCCTAATTGGTCAGTTGGCCATCACAGCAGGGATGTTATCCTGGCATAACATCCCTGCTGATGATATCATTGAGGACCTTGAGCATTGCCTGCATCTTTTCTTAAAAAAGTATTTTAAAACACTAAATAAAATTCTTTAAAATTATTTTTTTCTGTATAAAACAACAAGCCATTGTATAATAGGAATAATGCTCTCCAGGGTGGGTGTTATGCTAGGATAACATCCCTTCTCGGGTGTTGGACGCCCTATGCCGGTGGCCTTGGGCCCAACCAACTGAGGTGGGATGTTATCCCAGCATAACACCCACCTTGTCAGGCATTATTCCTTTAATGAATAGCCGTGGAGTGGATAATTAATGTTTTAAACAATTACTTCTTTCCAGTAATCACAGTGGAGGATGGAGGCCTTTATCAGAGATTGGTTTTAAGGCTGTCACATGGTGGGAAGTACAGAAAATGGAGTGGGTGCTGGTCATGGTACACCAAGTAACAAAATGGCTTGCAGCCCTCACAATAGATGAGGTACTGGGACTGATCAATTTACACCCAAGGTTGTCTAGGAAGCTGGGTTCAGAGCTGGCTGTGACCCTGGCTAATCTGTTTAGAAACTTGTTGGAATCTGGTGTGGTGCTGGAGACTGGAGGATTGCAGACATGGTTCCACTCAATGGGGGGACAGGGTAGACCATGAATATTACAGAACATTTTCAATCACATGGGTGTGGTGTGCATATTTATAGAACACATACAAACAGAGGAGAGAAAGAAGTAAGTACCTCAGCTGGGACTTAAACCCAGGCTGCCCAGAATACTGTTCTGGTCACGTTAACCATCTGCCCCTCCAAGGCAACTGGAACCTGGGTTGTCCTGAATCACACATTACTCTTTGTCCAGTGCACAACCTGGTGCTGCACAAATAATTACTACAGTTTCAATCACATGGGTGCAGTGTGCATATTTATGGAACACATACAAACAGGAGAGAAAGAAGTAAGTGCATCAGCTGGGACATGAACCCAGGCCACCCAGAATACTGTTCCAGTCATGCTAACTAGCTGCGTCACCAAGGTAACTGGAACCTGAGCTGTCCCGGAGTATGCATTACTCTTTCTCCAGTGCACAACCTGGTGCTGCACAAATAATTACTACATTTTTAATCACATGGGTGCAGTGTGCATATTTATGGAACACATACAAACAGAGGAGAGAAAGAAGTAAGTGCCTCAGCTGGGACTTGAACCTAGGCCGACCAGAATACCATTTCTGTCATGCTAGCCAGCTGCACCACCAAGGCAACTGGAATCTGGGCTGTCCGGAAGCACACATTACTCTTTCTCCAGTGCAGAACCTAGTGCTGCACAAATAATTACTACATTTCACATTTCATATTTTCTCTCTTTTTGTATGTGTTCCATAATTATGCACACCGCACCCATGTGATTGAAAATGTAGTAATTGTGCAGCACAAACCAAACACTGGAGAAAAAGTAATGTATTAACTCCAGGGCCCACCCTAGATTCAATTGCCTTGAGGCGTAACTGGTTAGCATGACTGGAAAGGTATTCTGGGCAGCCAGGTTCAAGTCCTAACTGAAACTACAGAGAAGTCATTCTTACCTCTGCTGTAGGTAAGATGATGGAGACCCTGGTTACAGAAAGGCTTGAGATCTACCTAGAGGCAAATGGAATACAGGACAGCAAGCAGCACTGATTTGTTTAGTGAAATTAATGACAGACCAGTCTAGTGGTAATTTGTGACTAGGTCACAATAGCGGTTGACATAGGGCAAGTGGTAGATTTACTCTACTTCGATTTCAGCAAAGCCTTTGACTCAGTGCAACACATGACAGGAGTTTGCTAAAGAAGGTGGAAGATCTGTGAATAGGGGAGAATTGGAAAGAGACAGTAGGTAGGGGTCCGATTGGGGAAAGAAAACTAAGGGTGGCAATGAACAGCTTCAGTTCAGTGGACGGGGGGTCATGAGTAGGGTACCAAAGGGGTCAGTAGAGATAGGAGTCTTATTCAATATGTTCATCAGTGACCTAGAGAGGGCATTCAGGGCAAGATGTGCCTCTTTACTGATGACAAAAACTATGCAGCAGTGTAGACAGTGAGAAGGGGTGAGGGAGTTAAAGAGGGATCTGGATATGCTGAGAGAAGGTCCAATATATGAATGTTGAAATTTAATGGCAAAAAGTGCAAAGTGGTGCATAAAGGGAAGAGGAACCTTTGTACAGAGTACTGGATGAGGAGTTAGGTTGGCCACAATATCTGAGGAAAGGGACCTCATAATTTGCTGCTTCCTCAAACAAGTCAACCAGTGCAATAAGGCATACAACAAGGCAAAAAAGATAATGGGATGCAATGGGTGTGGATTTGACAATAGAAGGAAGAAGGAAATGTTGCCCCTGTGCAATTGATTAGTGAGACCTCATCTAGAGGAATGTACCCAGTTTTGGAGTCTGCAGCAGAAAAAGAACAGGGATAACTGGAGTCTGTGCTGCAAAGGGTAATCAAGATGGTCCAGGGCCAACATGGTAGAGCCTGTGAGGAATGGCCTTGGGCTCTTAACATGTTTCACTGTAGAGCAGAAGTGAGAGACACAACATGATAGAGATATACAAGTTGATGAGAGGAATTAATAGGGTGAACTATGAAGACTTCTTCCACAGGAACAGTGGTGCAGTTACAGGAGAACACAAACAGAGGCATGTTAAAGGAAACTTCTGCAAGGATATTAACAAGTTCTACTTCACCGAGTGGGTGGTGAAGCCATGGAACAGATTACCAGCAGAAGTGGTGAGGGCATGGGATATAAATAGGGACTAGCAGGAGAAGAGGGAAGGTTTGGGGTGGAAAACCCCTTCTAGATATAAGGTCAGGGGGATGGGTAGGAAACTTTGCATGGGCAGACTGAATGGACCCTGCCTTGAACTGGATCTGCTGGCAACATCTATAATTTGACTGGGGGAATTCAGCTACTAATGGACTACAAAATGGTCCAGAAAGTAAAGTTGCTCTGCTCTCTAGGAAGCGGGAGGGTATGAACCATTTTCCCAGTCTCCTGAGTGGAGATGTAATTCATTACCATATACTGAAATCTAGTGAAGAGGTAGACAAATGCTTTATAGTATGTCAATTATCAATGTCTACTGTGGACTCCGATATTACCCACTATGCTGTAGCTTGCAGCCCAAAGGGTGAGGTGATTCAGATTCACTCAAGTCGACAAATGCTAAATAATGATTCGGTAACTTAACAACTTTCCCCCAATTTTGGAGAGGGTACCCTTAAACCATCATGCAAAAGTATTCTATCATGAATAGGGAGCCAGTATAGCCTAGAGGTTAGAGACCAAAGCTGAGAGCCTGGAAACCCAATAGGCCTCCATTAATGTGTGGCCTGAGCAACTCATCTGACCTTCCTGTGCTCCTGGATTGCACTTGGAAACAAGCTTCAGATCAGTGGGCCTTTACTGGTCCAAAAATTCTGAAATGAACATGTATGCCCCCTTTGGGAGCTTACAAGTTAGGGGCCCTTCATTTCTGGGCTGTCCAGTGTTCATATCCGCCTGCTGGTGGGTGGAGCTGGGCTGACAGTCCTCTATAAAAGGGAAGGTTTGGCACATTTTGGGAGGTTCAAAGGGGCTCAGGAGTGGGAGGTAGGGCTCCAGGGCCAGAGAGAGTAAAAGTTCAGCTGCAGGGCCAAGGTTTTGGGCCAGTATTGGGTGATTGCCATCCCAATCCACCTCCTGTCCATTTCAACCTTGGGAGGGTTGTGGAAGCAGTTGGGTGCCTGGATGCTTTGGAATGTAGTGTTTGGGACCTCCAAAGTAAGAGACAGGAGCTGGGGCCCAGTGGCAAAGTGTGTGGCATACCTCCTAATCCCAGTCAGCGGGGTAGGCGAGTGGAGTCCCAAAGTGCATCCACTGGTTGACACTGGTAGGGCATGGTGTAGTGGTGAGAGCCTGCATCATGGGAGACAGTGGTGGCTGCCTGCCTCTGGTAACCTTGTGTTGAAGTCTGTGTCCAGTGGCGTGGATCAGCTGCCCCCAAATTAAGAAGTGGCATTGCATGTGAGATCCCTTAGGCCTCAAGGCCTTTGTGAAGGCGACTTTGTGTGGAGCACCATTAATGTGGAGTTGCTATCCCTGGGAATGAGTTGAAATCAGGACACCCAAGCCAGTGAAGGAAAAAAAGCACCTCGCACTTTCACAGTGAAGCTTTAGGAGGGACCATGAAGTTTTAAGTAAGGAGGGAGAGCGTAGTGTTTACAGGGAATCTGTGCTACATTTACCACCAAAGGGGAGTCCTCGCTCCTAAGGAAACAATATGAAGCAATTGTGCCATGAAGATCTTCAGGTCTGCACTGAACTGTTCTGCTCCCAGCTGCTCCATGGAGTTGTGATCTGTTTTACCTATTAAATCTAATTTTTTTTATTCTTTATCTGCACCTGGACAATGGAATTATTTAGTAAAAGGCTATAGCTGCTAACCAGTTTGCCCCCTATCTCTCTGGAGAGGACTCTGTGCACCCAGCTGCCCCTTGGCTCTTTGGATCAGCCTGCTGCCCCCCCCCAAGTCACCTATTCAGTGGCACCATCATCACCCAGGTACAATTTTTTTTTTTATTCTTGGATTTTGTTTGTTTGTTTTGCAGTGCCCCCTCCCCATTTGCTTACCAGCTGGAGTACCTGCTAGATGTGGGGATGGGGGCTTACAAACAAAAAAAGATAAATAAAGGTCTGTGCTTTAAACTGTAAATAAGCTTGTTTCTGTTGTATTATGAAATGAAGACTTAAGTCCCTTGTCTTTTTCTATGTAATATGACAAACAGAGAAGCAAACATGCTAGAGGAAATCACTAATGATTAAAAGGTAATGTGGGAACTGTTGTTTAATGAAGTTTTGAGTTAGTTATCACAGGCATGAAAAGTGCCCAGCCATCAGCAGGCTGCTGCCAGTGTAGACCCCCAAGGAGAAAGTGAATGGCAAGTGCCAGTGAACTATGCTACGTATTTTCCAAGGAACAAAACCTCTAGGTCTGCCATAGAAAGAAGTCCTCTTAGGTGAATGCACCACACCATTGGAAACAAACAAGAAACAGGGAGCCTAAGGCCATGTACTCAAAGGAGAGACTCTCTAATCCCTTTGTTATGCTTCCTATGCCAGGGGTTCACCATCCCCTGTGTAAATAGGTTGTAAACACATCCATGTCTGCTGCAGTTTCCATTATACGAATCCTTTATGGTAAAGCTTCTGTACTGGTGATAATATTCATGGAATTGTATGGTATAGGAAGTTAAACACTAGTGAGGTGAACAGTGTAAACCTATTTGAAAGTGGTCATTGGGGATTTTTGATGGTCATTGTACTGCTAGCCAATGATCTGCTCATACTTTTTTAGCACTCATATACTTGGGTTAAAACTTCAAGAAGTTGTACTTTTTGACCTGCTAATAAACACTGCCAAAATGATTCATCAAAAGGTTCATAAGATTTTTCCCACTAGTGCTGCCTTCCCTTAGGAGACTGTCAACCTAGATACACCTAATATTGTCAGTGCTGGGCACAAAAACAACATGTTATGCTGACTTTGCAGTTCATTCCATCTAAATCTGTCACTCAGCTTCAACTGTACTATTTTTATTTCCATTGTGTGCTTTCTAAGCGGTGGCATGTGCCATCAATTAATGTTGGCAAGCAAAAATACAAACAATAGAGAATGATTTCACCATTATTAAGGATCAGCCTAAATATAATTCACAGCCCATTGTATAAATTATAAACTATAGCTGAATCTGTGGCTTAAAATTGTGAAATTATTGACTTAATCTGCACCAGCAATCCAGATAGTCAAATATTTATAGCACACCAAGAAAAGCTAGAGTCATAATACAAGTAATAAACAGCATGAGACAAAATACCAAAAGAAAACATAGGAATAAGCAAGCAGCAGTAGGAAGCACTATAAAAGACCTACTGTAAGTCTCCATAGTAGAAGAGAGGAAACAGAATATTATGCAGCAGCTGCATATATTTTGCTTTCCATCCAGACAGTTTTTGGATGAAATTCAATCAAATGATCACAATCACATACTAACTGCGATGTGTCCAATATGATATATGAGCTTTTGGAGTAGCTGTGAGCTGCCTTTGGGATATCATAACTTTTGATTACATACAGTAAAAAGGTTACTGTTTATGACACTCCGTACATTCCCTGATAAAAAACCAAAAAAGCAGTATAAAGTATGTTAATTTACGACAGTTGGGAGCTTAGTTTGCTTAATTTACAATGCATGAACCAGTACATAGAGGATTAACTGACATTCACACTTTTGAAGAGGTATTGAAAGCATACTAAGTCATGGGTTATATTTCCACAAAACGTCTCATGGTAAATTCGAGCACTGCAGGGTGACTATGTTGATTATGAAGAAGCAAAGCAAATCTTAGGAGGAACACATGAGAAGCCTGGAAAGGCTGAGCAGAGACCTGAAAAAAAAAACCAAGGAGTGGTCAGGTGTATGACAGCTGAGTTTTGATGTGAAAAAGTGAAAAGTAGTGCACTTGGGGCACAGAAACCCAGGGGCAGAGTACATATTGGATGACAAAAGGTGGCCAGGCAGTATGACATGACGAGGCAGCGGGGAGAGCTAGTAGGATAGTGGGCTACATAGGGAGGAGTATCATCAGCAGAAAGAGGGAGGTGATAGTGCCTCTGTGTAGATCATTAGTAAGATCTCACCTTAAGCAAAGCTTGTCTACATTTGCCTCAGATGAGACAAAATAAGGCTTGTGTTTTTTGGAGACACCATAGGTGTGGTAAGTTGTGGTGAAACATGTTTGAATCAGTGAATTTTTTATTAAGTGAATAGTAAATCTGAGACCAGCCAGAGCTGACCACATTTAAGGGCCATATTATAAGAACTGTGGAAGGGATTTTCAAACAGGTTGGGGACTAAGTCCCACCCTACAACCCCAGCTGCAGGACTAAATCTCTACACCTGTGGAGTTTCATATTTTCAGGCAACGCAGCTCAGGGAAATGTTATGCCTGGTCCCACCAGGCATAGCTTTTACCCACATCTGCTCTCGAAAATCATCTCCAAGCAGCTGTAACTCATGGAGCTGGTCATAAATGGGATCTACTTTTGAGAATACCACAGCTGGGGAAAAACTGCAGCTCCATAAGGGGCAAGCCACTTGCACCATGTTTTTTCCCACAACTGTGGGATTTCTATGGGCTCTGAAAATCTTGCCCTGTGTTTAGCCATGTAGTTTGGGGGAGGGAGCTAAATGTCTGGCCTGGGGTTTCAGTTAGTTGATAACTGACCTCCCACAGCCAGTAACATGCCACCAGGAAGGGAGCAGGTTCTGCATAGTAGTAGACACTGCCAACATGTCCCACATATTCATGTCCCATGAGTGAGTGAAACAACAAAGGAATCGAACAGGTGGCTGGCAACACCCTATCTAGGGTTGGAGTATAAAGAAATTTAAACAAGATACAGGGAACACAAATAAAAAAAAAAGGGGGAAAATCAGAAACACCCTATAAGAGGTAGGGGTACAAACGTATCTTCAGGTAAAACAGGAAGAAAAGATGTTGAGAATGCTGTGAGTGGTGCAGTGCAGTGGCTGTGGGGTGGCAGTTTTCAGAGAGACTTTCTGGAGGCTGTGGTCCTGCCACATCTGCACACACCTCTCTACCCCCACCCAGGGTCACCAAGTCTGCCACTGTTACCTCAGAGAATGGCAGGGAGGAGGAATGGCTGGACTACTGTGGGCTCTGGAGGGATGGAGTGATGGGACAGAGGCACATTCCTCAACCGGTACCACTTTTGAAATTCCTACATCGCTCTGGCAGGGTGAAGCTGCTGAGAGGAGGCACCTGCAGTAGTGACAAGGGAGAATGTGGAGACCCTCCATAGTGGAGACCCCAAGGAGGATGGCAGTGAACACTAGATGAGGCAGAACCAATTTCTGGTGGGGGATTCAACTGTAAGGATGATAGATTTGGGAACAAGAAAGGGAAGAAGCAGGTTAGGTGCCTACCCAGTGCCATGGCCTGGAGAGATGGGAAGTGGATCCTGAGGATCACTAGGGCAGTAGAATGGGAGGGAGAGATGGATGTCATTGTACACCTGGGGACAAAAAACCTGGCTCAGGATGGGATTGGGATAGTGCAAGGGGAGTTTAGGGAGCTGGGGAAGGGTCTTAGAGAAGTAGCTTGCTCAGTGGCTTTCACTGTGGTACTGCCTATCTGTGACATGGAACAGGACAGGGATCTCCACATCAGGAGCTTGAATTAATTGCTAAAGAAATGGTGCAGAGAGGAAGGGTTCAGCTGCATTGGAGATCAGGAATGCCCTGAGAGCATAAGGGCCTACAGAGGGGTGATGGCCTGCATCCGTCCAGGTGGGGGACTGCAGTCCACAGTAGACAGTTGAACTGTTACTTAAATGAGCATTTAAACTAGCCAAGGGAGGTGGTGAAATGAATTGGAGAGTCAGAAACTGCCTCCCCACAGGCTGAAGTAGAGATGAAGGGGAACTTGAGGGGAGAGGCATCCCCAGGGTAAAAATTAATAAAGGAAGCAGGGTGGTAGAGTTAAAGGGAGAAAGGAATGGGAACATTAAAATAAGAGGGGGACGGTGAGTGGTAAAAAAGGTAAAAATGGGGTAACAAGAAGACTAGAAACAAAATGAGAAAGGTCATGTGTGTGAATGCCCGATGTCTAGGAATAAGATTCCAGACCTAGAGGCCATCTTGACAGAGGCTGACCTGGATATTGTGGCCATTACCTAGTAATGGTGCTCTGAAAACTTTGAGCTAGATATGGCCATACCAGGCAGTAATCTGTCCAAGAAGGATCAGGTGGGAAGGAAAGGAGGAGGTATGGTGCTTCATGTGAGGCAAAGCATAAAAGTGATGGAGATACATGGAATACAGGGGGAGGGCAGAGGTATTGTGGGTCACCCTGGTGACTGGGAATGGAGCCACTGTTCTCGTTGGAGTGATCTACAGACATCTAGCACAGGGGGAAGAATTCGATAAGATGCTGGTGGAAGCCATTGACATGATGGCAGAGAAAGGGGAGGTGCTGCTGGTGGGGGACTTCAACCTGCAAGATATCAATTTTATTTATATAATGGAAAGTATGTGAGCAAAAATGCCCATTTTCACAAATGTCCAGTGAGGGATATATAATACATACAGGTAATATAAACATAAAAAGGTACAGCAAAACAAATAAACATGTTAACAAGAGTTACAAAACTGCGTGATAAAAAGGCTGTGCAAAATACAATCAAGGTTCCAAGAAAGTACATAAAATAGGGCAACAAAGTTGAGGTGGAGATCACAAGAGTAATAACATGGCAGCAAATAATATTAAAGAGGAGGAGGGGAACAATACAAATCCAAAATATGTAGGAGGAGAAGGGGAGGACAGCAAACACTAGGAACAGCACTGTGAGACTTCTTTGCCAAAATGCAGGAATTTGCCTTTGGCATTTCTCTACAGATCATAGTGTGTTCCCTAGCCTGTTATTACACACAAATCAAGTAGTGTGTTAGGTTTTTGCACACATTGAAGCTCCACACCCCGAGCAAAGCATCACATGTAGCAGTAGCATGACATGCCGACAAAATTTCAACAGGCCTATAAGTGGCCTGACAACAGGCTTTTGCCAATAATCTAATGACTAACATCAACTAGCCAGACATACATGTTTAGTCCTTTTGGGATTTGTCTGTGTGATGCAGTTACTCTCTATGGCCTCTTTGCAGATTATATGATCCAGACCTTTTTCAAACGACCTCTGGCACTGTATGTGGCCTTTGAAAATGGGTAGGGAAAATTCTTGTTTCTGATTGGCTAAGACCATCAACCAGCCAGTCTGGTATCTTGCAACAGAAACTGGGAAATAATGAGTCCCAGTCTCCAGCAGTGGGATTGCATTCAAATATCACTATGCACCATGGAATTTTAATTTTAATTGTAAGCTGTTCTTATAAAATTTAAAAAAATCATAAATCTAGTGCTTCTTTTTCAAGACTGCAAGATTTATAGCTCCCAAAAGAGATTAAGGGCAGCTTTCATCTCCCATGTTCAATAATGTTTGACAGATATGGTAGGTTACTGTTTCTCACTAATTAAGCCAAAGATGCCCCTGTCCATTGTCCACCCCTTCTCCCCTCTCTGTTTCCTTGTTCCTTTTACTTGTCCCTCCTCTCCCTTCCCCTCCCTGACTTTCCTTCCCTTCTCCTTTCCTGTGCTCCCTCCTCTCCTTGCACTTCCACTCTAAACAATGCTCACAGACCCCTGTCTGCCCTTCCTCCTCTACCTCCACTGCCCTACTCCAACCCCGTCTCCCCTCCCATCACCCACTTTACTCCCTTCCAACCCTCTGTCCTGCCTCTCATCTCCCAACTCTCTGCTTGACAATGTCAAATCCTGACAGCATCCTTCCCTTATCTTTCCCCTCTGCACTCCTATGACAATGTTAGATTCCTGACAGCATCCCGATCCGCTCTTCACCCTGTGTACCTCCTTAAGTCTGAAAACCTACTGCATTTCTTATTGAAACTTGAATGTAAAAGTTTAGCCAGATTGTAACTCTTACTGTACCCTGAATTGTTAACTCTTTACCTGTCTGTAACTTTTATGAATGATTGTACCCAGCTCCATGTATCATGTATTCTAACTTGTGTTGTATTTAGTTCTTTGTTGTGTTGTCTTTACTCTGACGTGGAACCTTTGTAAAAGAGTCTTTGACTCAAAGGTACTGTAATCTGAGACTTGAATAAATAAAATAAATAAAAAATGTACCTCCACAATGATAAAAGGGTATAGCAGGTTTTCCTTTTATTTTTGCTTGCGCGCATACACAAGAAATGTCATGTGGCAGCTTAGGAGAGAAGCGGGTTGTGGAGGCGTGGCACTATAGCAGCGAAATGAGGCACTATGTTTTGGGGCTTGGCACTGGTGGACCAACGGAGGCACAGTGTGCAGATGACACTGGTCTCCAAAAGCGCCACCAAGTTGAAACATTTTCACCGCAGCAATCAGGGGCCGACTCATCATTGCAGCATCAGCCATTCCGCTGCAAGAGGGAGTGACCCGTCATTGCTGGGCGGAATGTTGCCTATTGTAATATTGTTTGTGAACATGGCAGTAAGCCGCCGACATTTTCACAGACAATATTCTGCCCCCCCATGCTGAGGAGGTGCCCAATCCCCCTCGGCATCATGTGCCCCCAAGAAAACTGTTTTGTCAATGGGGGGCCCAATCCCCGTCAGCTTCATTCCCCCCATGTAATTTGCTGATGGGAGAGACCACACCCCATTGGCATAATGGTCCCCCCAAACATTCAGTTTGTGACAAGGGGGTGCCCAATCCCCCTTGGCTCTTGCCCCCCATGTGCCAACGGAGGTGCCTAATCCCCCTTCAGCTGCAGCCCCCCAAAAAAATTGCTCAGGTGGCATGCTGGTAGCCCACCCCAGTGTGCCAAATGACCCTGTAAAAGAAAAACCGTCCTGCAATGTTTTTTTTTATTAACCTGCAAAAGCAGAAAACAGTCCCTCGTTGAGTCCCTGATGGCCCCTCGCGCCAACCTGCCCGTACCACACTCTATGCACCCGCCTCCCCACACACCTTACCCCATACTTACCTCCAGAGCCCAGTGCGATGATCTTCGGTGGACCGGAAACACGTCTGCACTCTTCAAAGCTGACCGTGAACTGAGGAAATGCCAGTAAGCTGTATAATGGCATAAATTGTTTTTTGTTTTTTTTTTAACTTTAGTGCATATCTCAGGCATTTTTGGGAATTGTGACACCACATTTTCAACATGGGATTATTGGGCCCCCTCCTCATGAATTCAGCCACTGTCATGGTGTCAGTCGGTCCCAAAATGTGATTTCGTGGTCACTGCATGGAATCACCTTTCGGGACTGAGTAACTAAAAATCCTGGCCAAAATGTGTTTTAACAGTTCCTGCACGGAATTTATTTATTTATTTACTTTTGTTACCACTGTGGGAAATCAATGTTTGGGACAAATTAAGAAAATCACAATGACACTATTCATGAGCAGAGGTCCTAAAATGCCTATGTTAAAAATTTTGTGATGAACATCCATAAAATGAGTGTGTTAGGACCGTGCATTGCGCAAGGCCTGCGCATGCTCCTAACTTTGCAAATTTGCAATATTTTCACTCCAGATTTTCAGCATTGCCATTTTTCCACACCTCCTTATGAACAGCACAGCTATAATTTTTCACTTCCTGGCCAAAGTGTGTTTTCACACTTCCGGTACAGAATAGCACGGTTGCTGTGGGAAATCAGTGTTTGGGACACATTAAGAAAATAACAGTGACACTGTTCATGAGCAGAGGTCCTAAAATGCCTATGTTGAAAATCTTGTGACAAACGTCCATAAAATGACTGTGTTATGTGCATGTGTTGCACAGTTTCCACATATGCTCACAAGTGCGAGCATTCTTACTATTCCCACTACAGATTTTCAACATTGCCATCTCTTCACACCTCCCTATGGATGGTACAGCTGTCATTCTTCATATCCTGCCTAATCTATGTTTTTGTACATGTGGTGCAGAATGGCACAGTCACTGTTGGAAGTCAAAGTTCGGGACACATTGACAAAATCACACTGCCACTCTTCACGAGAAAAGATCCCAAATGCTTTCATGAGGTGGGGTCAGAAAAAGGCCATGTTGAAAATTTGTCATGCAAATACTAACAAACGCCCAGGCGTTAGGGTTTCTAACCATAACATCCCACCCTGTACAGACTGACAAGCATCGGGGTGTGCCTTTGGATTACCGACTGTACTGCTTATGCCATCCCACCCCCACCCAGTGACAAGCATCGGGGTGTACCTTGGACTCTTCGGCCCCACAGTTCACCCCTTCCTCCTATGCTGCACCCATTTCAGCATATGTCCTTATGGAATGGGGTGACTGTAAGCCAAACACCCCAAGACACACCCTCTAACCGTCGGTGTGTCTACAGAATAGGGTGAGGTGACATGGCGACCAGCCATCATGGGCGGATGAGACAAACACTTACCCCAATGCCTGTCCATCTCTACAGGATGGAGGTGGGGTTGGCGTGAAGTTCAATACTTCACTTCCATTCCTATTCTGCATCTGTCTACCTCCCGCATTTCCAATACTAATACCAGCAAGCAAACATTTGGCATAGACAAATGCTTGTTTTTCTTGAATCAGTGAACCAGTAGAGAAACGACAATGGAAAAATCACTATTACTGCACTTTGCTACAAAATGGCTAGCTTACAAATCTATCCTCTTTATCCATATATACAGGCTTCAAAATACTTTCAATTTACAAAGGAAACTGCTTTTTACCAATATACATTTTACCTTCCTACTCAAAGGGAATAAATGCTTCCTATTTTCTATAGAGCATTGTTTTTTTTTCCAAGTTGTATTTTGCAGCTATACTGCTTATAATTTACACAACCATTTTTTCCTCCAAGGATTGCGCCATTGCTATTATGTAGGCCTGTTACGTAAGTTCATTTTAAATAAAGCACAAGGGACAATGCTACCCACACTCTTGTTTACAAACCTCCAATGACCAAATGTCCAAGCAAACTGAAAAAAAAATGTTCCCTTGAAAAGGTGCAGGTGTTAAATGTTGGGCTGTTTCTTGGCATTCCATACCTACTCTGTACTCTGCATGAATTTGCATAGCTATTCAAATAAAGATTTTTTTTTAATTTGCTGGATGTCTAATCACTGAACATCAGTAAGCAGGAGAGTGAGTGCTACTGTACCGTGTGCTTTCTTTGCGCTTTTCCTGCTTTGAGAGCCACCTGCTCTCCTCTAACACAGCAACATACTTGATTCTAAGACAGTTTTACTACATTAAGCTCTGTTAATCTTGCTTGGTGTGTTAACCTGAAACAATGCTATCTATAAAATAAGGGTGTTAGAGAACAAAAAGGTAATACCTCCCAAAAGAAACTCTTGACTGAGATAAAAACATTTTTTCAAACAAAGCATCAATAATGTGCAATGGTCTGCCTGAATCTTTGAGTGCACATCATTTTCTTTGTACAAGTTACAATTGAAGTAATACACGGACAGCTTGACACAGTGGACTTGGCAGGCATCTGTGTGACCTTGTTATGACAGCAGCATTATTTTATGTCATTTATGTCTGTTTTATTTGACTTTATGCTGTTTGTCTTATGTGTATGCGATCTGGTGAATGAAACATAGAATGGATTGTGTTTATCACAATGAACACCTCATCTCTTTTTGTAACATATTGTTTCTACTTCAAACCCCACATTTTATTGCTGCTTACCTTTTCTAAAATTTATCGATGCTGCTGAATGCTTTATCTGCTTCCTCTCTTAGTAGAACTGAAATGCATGCTAACGGTGCAGCTACACCCAATGTTGTCTTGTTTCAAATCCTTGATCCACTCCCACTGCATACCTCCCGAACATTAGGAACACTCCCAAACAGTGCAGCCACTCATCATGCAGTAGTTTCCGCACTTTTCACTGCTTCATGCATGACTAGACTGTGTTGGGGATGTTCCAAATATACAATGAAGCCTCCCAGCAGCAGCTTCAGCTAGAAGAAGGGACATCCTGGACCATCTGCAGTGGGGGCTCCTGAGGCAGGTAGTTAGTGAACCAACTCATGATGGGGCAATACTGTACCTGGTACTCACTAACAGGGACAGTGTTGGAGACATATGGGTGGAGACCACTTGGGGATCATTGATCACAGCACAGTATGGTTCAATATAAGGATAACTGCAGAATCAAACCACACAATGGCGAGGGTACAGAACATCAGAAAGGCAGATTTTATATAAATGGGTCACTGCCTTAGGGATGAACCTGGGGGGAGAATGGCCTGGGTGGGGTTGAGGAACAGTGGCAAAGATACAAGGAAGCATAGAAAAGGCAGCAAACCTCTGCATCAAACAACTAAGCAAAAGCAAGAGGAAAAAGAGACCACAATGGTTCTCAAAAGAGGTGGCTGAAAAAGTAAAGGCTAAAAGGGTAGCATTCAGAAGGTATAAGAAGATGCAAATGGTGGACAATAGGGAGGTGTATCAGTGAAACCAGAGGAATGCAGGGAAAACAATAAGGAGTGCAAATGTGCAAACTGAAGAAAGGATAGACCAGAAGGTAAAAAAAGGGGGACATTGTTGACAAAGACTGTCCCAGAAGCTGGATGTGCAAAAAGAGACACAATGTATCCAGACCAGCACTCCTGTACCACCCACTGCCAAATAAACCACAGAGATCATCAATGCTGTTCAAAAAATAAGTGTGCTGTCCCTCTTACCATGAAACCAGGGAGACACCAGCAGACCCCAACCAGCTTCTGATGGCTTTGCTAACACATCATCAGGTAGTGTTCTACACACAGTGATCCCCTGTTTTCAAATTACACACTTAAAGATATATCCCCCACATTATAACAATTATTTGTCAATGCTGAATGTTGGCTTGCTGGCACTGGCATTGGTAGTGCAGGAGTTAGAGAGATGTGCAATAGGATTGGCAGTGAAGTAGTGAACTGATGCCAACCCCAGCCCCACCATGCAGAGAGTGACAGGCATTGGGGTGTACTTTTGGGTTGTTGGCCATAATGCTCATGCCATTTCACCTCACCCTATTCCACAGAGACTGACAAGTGCCGCAATGTGTCTTGGGGTCTTTGGGCCTTATGCTCACCCCATTCCATAAGGAAATATACTGACATGGGTGCAGTGTAGGAGAATGGGGTGAACGTTGGGGCCCAAGAGTCCAAGGCACACCTCAATGCCTGTCGCTGGCTGCAGGGTGGGAGGTGGAATGGCGTGAGCATTGTAGCTGACAATGGCAAGTCACACCGCTGATGCCTGGCAGTTTTTACAGGGTGGGGCATTACAGTTGGAAACCCTAATGCCCAGAGCATTTGTTGTTATTTTCATTCCAAATTTTCAACATGGGCCATTTGTGACCCCACCTCATGAACAGTGGCACTATGAGTTTGTTTGTCAAAAGATGATTTTGTACAGCGACTGTGCATTTTGGTGCCCCAGTTGTGAAAACACATTTCAGGCAGGGTATGAAAAATGACAGCTACACTGTTCATGAGGAGGTGTAAAAAATGGCATTGTTGAAAATCTGGAGTGAAAATATGAAAAATTGATGACATTATGAATGTACGTAGAAACCGAGCAATGCACACCCGTAACGTAATTATTTTGGGGATTTGTTTAACCAAATTTTCAACATAGGCATTTTGGAAACTCTGGTCATGAACAGTGTCACTGTGATTTTGTTAATGTGGCTCGAACATTGATTTCCCACAGTGACCGAGCCATTGTGTGACACGTGCGAAAACTCATTTTTGGGCCAGATGTGAAAAATGACAGCTGTACTGTTCATATGGAGGTATACAAAAAATGATAATGGTGAAAATCTGGAGTGAAAATATGAAAACTTGGTGATGTCACAAGTGTGTATAGAAACTGCAATGCACGCTCATAACGTAATTATTTTGGGTATTTTTTTTTGCCAAATTTTCAGCATAGGCATTTTAGGACCTCCACTCATGAACATTGTCACTGTTATTTTGTTAATGTGTCTTGAACATTGATTTCACACAGAGACTGTGCCATTGTGCGCCACATGTGCGTAAACACATTTCGGGCAGGATGTGAAAAATGACAGCTATACTGTTCATAATGAGGTATGAAAAATGGGCAATGTTGAAAATCTGGAGTGAAAATATAAAAAATTGTCAAATTTACAAGCGTGCATTGAAACTGTGCAACACACGCTCGTAACATGCTCATTTGTTGGAATTTTTTCACTAAATTTGCAAGATAGGGTTTTTGGAACCCCACCTCATGACATTGTTGTTTTGTTAATTGGTCCTAAAAGGTGATTTTGCGCAGTGACTGCGAAATGATCTTTCGGGGCTAAGTAACAAAATGACAATGCATGTGTTCATGAGGGGGGGTCCCATGCACCTCATGTTGAAAATTTGGTGGTAAAATTCCAAAACAATGGCTGAGACATCCATCTAAGTTGAAAAACCCCCATTTATGCTGTCATAGAGCTTACCGGCATTTCTTCCAGTTCGAGCTGGGCTTTGAAGAGTCAGATGTGTTCCTAGTCCACTGAAGATCATTCTTGAGCTCTGGAGGTAAGTATGGTGTGGGGTGGGGATGTAAGTGCACAGAGGGTGGCTGTGGTTTGGGGAGGGACCTCATGGCGAAGGACTGTTTCTTTTCAGTAATTAAAAAAAAAAAATAACACTGTGTATAGTTTTCTTTTACAGGTGTATGAAAAACTGTTGCACACTGGGGTGCAGGCTTCCAGTGTGCTCCATGACTTTGTGTGAGAGTGATGTTGGCCACATTGGGTGGGCTCCCAGTGTGGCACAGAATGGGGGCGGGGGGCCAGAACATGCCGACGATGGTCGGCTTTGATTATGGGGAGGTACACTGGGGTGGGCTCTCAGTGTGCCACACAATCTTGGGGGGGGGGTTATTTAGAATGCCGACAGGGGAATTGGGCACCCCTGAAGTCAGCTGTGTAGGCATTGTGTGGCAGGCAGCAGTGGCAGTCACTGCTGCCATGTTTATTGAAATACTTCACCAGGAAAGGCACATCAAGAGGCCTGTTATTATGCCACTGCATGACAAGCTTGTCTCTCATTGCAGCAGTAATTTCTTTACAAGTTTTGACCACTTTACATATTTCTTGTGTGAGCACCTGCATGTTGGCTTATTGGGGAATGAGGGATGCACCTACTAAAGTGTGCCCTGCATTCACCCACACTGACAAACCTGAGAAATCTGCTACTACCACAAGATGTTGGCTTGCACGCAGGTGCAAGCAAACATAAAAATGATGTGAAAATGTATACACACACAAAAAGTGTGACGAAGTACTTATAACTTTCTGAAAAACTGTAAATCATAAGCAGCCACGATTGTCAGTAATGTGAGGACCAGTGACCTGTTTGATGTAGAAACACCTCCTAATATTGGAAAGAATAGCAAACCAGCAACCAGAGAAGTGGTTCGGGAACCAAACATCATAGCTGCTTATCAAAGATGCTGTCTCAACTGTCCTTTTACCATGAAAACAGGTAATAGTTCCCTTATTTGCATATTTCTCACTATCATTTCTACACAAAGCCCTCCACAAGAGGATGTTGCCAGATGTACAATGTCATTACTGTCACAATTAATGAAGTGTCTTATGTCAGAAGACTTGGTTGCATTAGCTACATGACAATTTATGCTGTTAATGTGGTGCATATTATGTCACTCCATCCTATGATTGCCCACGTAAACTATGCCCCTGAACAAATGATCCCCTGGCAATTCTTCCCCAGCATAAATATAATAGAAAAAACTACTGGCGGTGCAAATTGGGAACAAACTGTTCAGGGATGTGATTAATTATTGACCAGAGTGAGTTGTCGCAGTGAGAAATACCCTGCATGAACTGATGTGTCCCCAACTACATTAATGGAGGTGAAGTGGCTTGTCTTTTCCATTAAGTGACAGTACTTGCAGTGCCCACGTGGAAAATGTCCATGTGGCAATTTTTTTAGCCAATTACCACTTGCTGATTTAGGCACATGTTGCAAGCCACTGACAAGTCTGTCTGCTAAGGTAGGAGCCCTTTCATAGATCATCCATGGTGGATTCTGCATAACATTCTGAAGGATGGAATTTAAACAAATAATCCCCCAGCTCATGGTCACTATATCACTGATGTCACTGGATTGTCTGCCATATGTGGTGATCAGATTAAGAGGTTGTTTTGAACTTTGAACCATGTTGGTGCAACAACATTTTTGTTGACACTGACATGAGTGCGGGGAATCCACCACCTGCCTATACAGCACCAGGCAGTGCAGATTCCTGACGGCAGAGCGCTAAACCGCTCTGCAAGGAAAACAGTTTTTTTCAGGGGGGCTACACCAACCACATCCCAAAGTCTTCCCCCCCACGCCCCTCAGACTTTATATAACAAACTCTGGAGGGGTACATGTTGGGAGGGAAAAAGGAAAACCCATTGGGAGGGCGAAAGTCAACCTAATAGAGGGCAACCAGAATTCAAGTTCGCCACTGTCAGTGTTGGGAAAATTCAACCACAGTAAATGCCACAACATAAATACCTCACTGTTGTAATGGTATACAGACTGCAAGAAGGCAGGGTCTACCTGTACTGATTGCCTGATTTTCTGCTTCTTCTGGTATATCTACTCTGTAGCCCTTCTGATGGAACCTCTGTTTCATGTACTTACCCAGTCACAGAGTATCACTTTCCTCATTGCAGTTGCATCGTGATCTTAGAAATAGGTATTTGGAGATATTTTTAATCATGTGCTGTGGGTGGCAGCTAGAAGCAAGCAGCAACATTTTCTGATTTGTAGCTTTGTGGTACAGGTCCATTTTTAAAGTACCATTTTCCCTTTTCTGGATAGTCAGATTTAGAAAGTTTACTTCTCTCTGACTGGCATGAAATTGTAAATGACGGATTGGGGGTGGTGATTTCCAGAAACCCACAAATTCATCCAATTCATTTCTGGTGCCCTTCCATAACAACAATATGTAGTCTATACTTTAGATATATAATCTTTGGTTAAACCGATGGTAAAAAGGAATGACCCTGGGGCTATAGATGGTCTCTTTTTCCCATTGTCTCAGCTAAAGATTGGTATAGCTGGAAAATATGGCTCCTATTACCATCCCTAAATTATTATAGCTGTTTTACTGTGTATTTATCAGATTTATATTTTTTATTGAACTGGTGTATCCTGTTTTAAGGCAATACGGTGCTCTAAACCTTTGGATAGGGCACCAAACAAATAAAATTGTCTTGCCTTTAATTTGCAGGAGAACTGATCCTTGTTGGGGGGTGAGGATATAGCATGTACCAAGCAGGAAAGGGATCTTGGGGTTATCATCTCTGATGACCTCAAGACAGGGAAACAGTGTGACAAGGCAGCAGGTAAAGCAAATAGGATGCTGGGATGCATAGGCAGGGGCATTACCAGCAGGAAAAGGGAGGTCATAATTCCACTATACAAGACACTAGTGAGGCCCCGCCTAGAGTACACTGTACAGTTCTGGAGACCTTACCTACGTAAGGATATAGACAGGATAGAGAAGGTTCAGAGGAGGGCAACAAAGATGGTGCATGGATTGCATCACAAGTCCTATGAGGACAGGTTGAAGGAACTGAACATGTACTCCCTGGAGGAAAGGAGGGAGAGAGGGGATATGATAGAGACATACAAGTATCTTACAGGGAGGAACAGGGTGCAGGAATACACTATTTTTAAGCAAAAAGATGTTCCAGAACTAGATGGCATGGGATGAAGTTGGAGGAGGGGCGATTCAGAGAAGCGTGAGGAAGAATTTCTTCACAGAAAGGGTGGTGGACAAGTGGAACACCTTGTCAGAGGAAGTGGTGGGGGTTGAAACAATCACGGGATTTAAGAATGCATGGGAGAGACATAAAGAAATTCTGGAGGTCAGGGGTAAGGGGCAACAGACTTCTAGGAAAACAAACTGAACTTACAAGCTCAAATGGGCAGACTGGGTGGGCCATAGACCCTTATCTGCCATCACTGTCTATGTATCTATGTATCTATGTAAACAGAAAAGTATTATGACTGATGACCAGATGGGCACATTCACATAGAAAATTAACTAGCTCATTGCCATTGCCAGTATCTGTTCCCAGCCAGTATTTCAATGCCATTACCCCTTCCATATGTAGACTATTGGTGTACAGCACCTTAATATCCATTGAGACCAACCACCAGCTGTTGTTCAGCTGGAGTTTCTCTACGGTGCTAGGAGTGTCAGTTGTGTCTCTTAAGTAAGATGGAAGGGCCGGTATAAGGAGTTTGATGTGGGTACTGATATACTGGGAAAGTGGCTCCATTATGTTTCCTATGCCTGCCACTATGGGGTGTCCTGGAGGATCAATCAAGCCTTTATATACTTTGGGAAGTACATAAAAGGTCGCCCTGACAGGAGCTCTACATAGAGGAATCTAAACGCCTCTTCAGCAATAACCCCCTAGATACTGCTTCAATTAGAAACTGATACACTTGTTCTTTGTATTTAAATGTAGGCTCTGATAGGAGAGGCATATAGAATTTTTCATTGTTAAGTTGCCAAAAACATTCAGTAATGTACCTGTTAAAGAGTCCATAGCTGTGACAGCCTCACTCTTGCTTGCCCTTTCACAGTGATAGATTGATCCATTTCACAGGGTGAAGTGCTTCTTTTTCCATGGTAGTCATGTTGGAGTGCATCCTCAGTGGTGCTCTTACAGAAATTCTCCCTCACATGATCTCTCAAGTACTTGGATGCTGATGTTGTGAGGGGCAGAAATCAGATGGAGATTTTGAATCTTGACATGTCTAGGTTATGTCTCTGTGCAACCAGTTATTTGCTAGTGTCCATAAATTGTTCTCTTGTTGTGTAATAACAGCATTCTGATTGATTCATAGCATTTACCTCTACATCTGAGTCTTTGAAAGTGGCTCTCAGTTCAGCTACATTGATATTTGTACTGCACCCCATTTCCAATTTCATCCAGAAAGCCTTTGGATTCAGATTCCTAGTGACACCTCTAACATCAATGAAGAGTTCATATTAAGAGAAATCTGTCCCTCCTCTTTCCTCTAACTACTTAATGAATCTAGAGACCAATCTGGCACAATAGGAAATAAAAAAAAAGCATCTGTCCCCCTCCTGCTAACAACCTGATGAAGTCAGGGCCCGACCCATCAGGGAACGAGGGCAATAATAAAAATATATGGCCTTCTCCGTTCAACTACTTGACAGGTCCAGCACCCAACCCAGTCTGCCAGGGAATTAAAAAAATCTCCTCTCTGCTGCCAAACTGCTACCATTGAGGCTGGGCCTCTCCATAACTTCTGGCCCAAGCACACTAGTGTGACAGAGCGGACCAATGGGGACTGAGAGCATGACATTCCAAAGCTGTAATCCTGAATGCACATGATCCCAGCTTTGCCACCTGGCTCTCACACTTTCACTGTATTTCTTCTTTCATTACTCAGTCTCAGCTCTGCATTCTCCCTGACACATACACAGAGTTCACACTATCATGTATGCTCTAAAGCAGCATGCTGAGCAATTGGGCAACTGCAATTAGACTGCTGTCATCAGCTGACACCACCTACCAGACGTGAAGTTTTAGAGGAAAAAACTATTGGGTGTTGGCATCAACAATTTACCATCCTACCCCTCCAGAATAAAATAAAAAATTGTCCTCCTCCCCCGAAGTACCTGACAAATCTGTTGCCCAATCCAGGTTGCCAAAGGGAAAAAAACTGTCCCTCTTCCTCCAGCTATGTCAGGTCCTGGGATTTATAAATTACATGAGTTCAATTCTGGTAGCATAGGCATGCTAGAATATGACATAATTTGGTTTTATATAATGACTTTCATATCACTGTATTCCAAAATGTTATACAAGGCACAGGAGTTTTATACTGTCCTCACAGGGGATGTAGAATAAAATACAATTCTCCATGTCCAACCTGGCCCAACAGGGAATACAACAAAAATCTGCCTCTCTTCCAACTATCTGATGAATTCAGTGGCCATCCTAGACCATCACGCACACAAAAAAATATGTCCCTTTCTACCAACTGGCTGACAGGTCCAGTGCCCAATGCATAAGGGAATAAAACAAATTTGTCCTCCTCTTACAACAACTTGATAGATCCAGTGCCCAACTTTATCCATTGGGGAATTACATGAATCTGACCCTCTACTCCCCGCCAACTACCTGACTAATCTGATAACCAAGCTGGTCCATCATGGAATATATATCCACCCGCCAACTATGTGACTGGTTCAATGCCCAACCTGGACTCTCCAGAAATAAAAAAAAAGTAATAGGGGCCTATTTGGAAATAAAAAAAAAATTTCTGTCTCCCAAACTACCTAGTAGGTCCTTTATGCAATCCAGCCTGTCTGGGAAAGTAACAATCTGTCATCCTCCTCCCAATAACTTTAAAATCCAGTGTCCAGTGGGGCCCATTACAGAATAAAAAAAAAATCTGGCCCCTTCTCTAAACTACCTGACAAGTCCAGCACCCAATTTGGGCCATCAGGGAATAAATAAAATAAAAATTGATTCCCCTACCCTAACAACCTGGCAGGTCTAATGTTCAACCTGGCCTATCAGGAAATATAAAACAAATCTATCCCTCCCCCATAACCTGACAGGTACAGTGCCCAACTTCACCTGTCAGGGAATAACAGAAAATCTGTCCAACTCCCCTCCCCAACTATTTAATCAGTTCAGTGCCCAACCTGGCCCATCAGGGAATGAAAAAAATCCACCCCCTCCTCCAACTATCTGATGGGTCCCATACTTCACGTAACCCATGTATTAAGCCAAACAGAGATAAGGAGGAGCAGCAGCAAAGTGGTTAGTGGATGATGGAATAGTCAGGTTAGTAAAACACTGCTCTAACCATGCCCATCCACTCAGGCCACAGTGAGGAGCTCAAACACTGCTGCCATACTGCTGCTGCTACCAGCTTGTGCAGGATCTCTGCCCACAGTGCCCTACCATAAGAGATTAGACCAAAGGATACTGATGGCACACACTTCCAAAGCTGCAAACCCAAGAGCCACTGATCCTAGTTCCAATGTCTGACTCTCCCTCTCCCTCTCTCCCTCTTTCTTTCTTTCACTGCTCAGTCTCAACTCTGCACTCTTCCCAACACTCATAGGGATAATATTGCCATACCTGCTCCAACCCAGCCTGCTATACAGCAGAATGGACTGGTGCTCAACCTCGAACCTGGCATATGAGGGGGTAAACAAATCTGGCCTTCCTCTCCCAACTAAGTAATGGGACCAGTGCACAACATAATCTGTTAGAGAATAAAAAAGAAATCTTTCCATCCTTCTCCACCCAATACCTGATAAATTCAGGACCAAACAAGATTCTGTGGTGTATTGGGAGGTGTTTTGACAACAGAACGAAAGAGGTATTACTACTTCTCTATAGATCACTGATGTGGCCACACCTAGAATCCTGTGCCATGTTCTGGAGTCCTCAACCAAGGAAAGTCAATGACATGCTGGAGATGGTGCAGCAAAGAATAACCAAAATGATTCAGTGACAGCAGGGCAGATCTAGGAGGATCACCCTGGGGCACTGAATATGTATACATTTAAAACCAGATAAAAGTGGAGTGATAATGGTCCTGAAAGGAATGAATAAGGTTAACTGTTAAGAGAATTACCATATATCTTCGAATAGAAGCCTCCGCTTTTATTTCAAATTTGTAATTTCAGTCGTGGTTTCTATTCAAGGGTGGCTACTAAATGAAGACAGCCTTTACTAATTGACGCTGAACTGGAAGGAAACATATTCAATTCAGTGCTTTAGAGTAACTGGTAATTGCTATTTTTCTTTTAAACTTAGATAGTGGGCTTTTAGTGACACTATACTTTCTTTGTTGTCTTTACTTATAATTGTTTTTGGGCTGTTGAAAATTTAAAACATAGTGGTGGTGTAATTCTGTGCTGTCTTTAATTGCTGCAAATTTTCGCACCCCCTTCCCCCAACTCTTAATTATATGCCCTGTTAAATCTGATTGACAGGAGCTAAACACAGGGTATAGTAAGGGGTGTGAAGTAGGAGGGGCATAAGGGGGAAGAAGCCCACCCTCAGCACGACAAGTGTTTTGACTCATTTATTGTTTATTGGTTTCTTTTCTTTAAAAAAATTATCTGAGGATCAGTGGCAGGATTTTAGGACAGTAAATTAATAAAAGGGAACTAGGAGAGCTTCAGTAGCAGATAAGTAGTGGAACTGCAGTATAATGTAGGGGAGTGGTGCAATGCAGTGGCACAATGGGGGCAGCCATATTCAGGCAGACCTTCTGGACACTGAGGTGCTGCCTATCTGCATGCATCTCTCTGGACTGTGGGATGAGGTAGCCAGACTCAGAGCAGAAGTAAACTGGGTCAGGAGTACCATCACCTATCCAAGGACCACAGTCCAATGCAACTGCCTCAAAGGATGCCAAGAACGAGGAGCACTTGGATGACAGTGGGCTCAGGGAGGGTTAGAGCAGTCAGGCACGGGCACATCCCAGATCCTATTCCACTGAAGAACTCATATGCCACACTGGCAAATGAGGACAACCAAATAGAGGTACCCAGAGAAGTGGAAGGAAAGGATGTGGAGGTTAGCCAAGGAGGTGACCTCAGCGGGGAAAACAGTGGACCCCAGAGGATGAGGAGGAAGCGAATCCTAGTGGGGGACTCCATCATAAGAGGGATCCAGCTAGGAACACAGGAGGGGGAGGACAGGGAGGTGAGGTGCCTACCAGGTGCTACGGCATGGAGGGATGGAAGGAAGATCCTGGGGATCACTGGGAAGGCAAGATGGGAGGGTGAGCTGGATGTCATTATCCACCTAGGTACTAATGACCTGGCAAATGGGGAGCCAAAGGAAGTTCAGGAAGAGTTTAGGAAACTGGGGAGGGGTCTCAAGCAAGTAGCTACTTCTGTCACTTTCTCAGAAATACTACCTGTGAGAGGCAAGGAGGCATAGGAGTTCATGCACCAAGAACCTTTAACTCATGGTTGAAGAACTGGTGCTGTGAGGAAGGGTTTGGATTCATTGGTGACTGGGGACCCACCTGGAGGGAGGAGGTTTGTTCAAGCCTGACAGCCTGCATCCATCCTGGAGGGAATCCAAGCACTCAATGATAAGTTTAAATGCTACATTGACAAGCATTTAAACTAGCAGAGGGTGGCAGACCAGCAAGGAGGGTACCTGCTTGCTCACCCCACAGTTAGCAGTGGAACCAGTGAACCAGAGGAGTGGCTATCTCTGCAAAGCAGTGTGCAAAAGATGGAGATTAGTGCCCAAGAGGTGGATAAGCAGAAAAGGGGCAAAATTCAGCAGAAGGGCAGACAGCAAGGAGAACCAGAGATAAATGACAACCAAGGAAGGGGCTGGAGTAGAACAGTGAAACACTCTAGGGAGGTCAAATCATGGAAAGCCATGTGTGCAAATGTCAGGAGCCTTAGCAACAAGATGGAAGATCTGGAGGCTGTCATGGTGCAGTCAGACCTGGACATTGTGGCCATCACTGAAACCTGGTGTAATGATAACCACGACTGGGAGATGGCCATACCTGGCTACAACATATTCAGAAGAGACAGAGCAGGCAGGAAGGGAGGAGGAGTGGCACTGCATGTGAAAATGACATAAGGGCCACAGAGATCCAGGAGGAACAAAATGGGGGAGAGATACTGTGGGTTAAGCTGGAAAGGAAAATGGGGACAGCCATCCGCACAGGTGTGGTCTATAGACCACCAGCACAGGAGGAAGAAACAGATAGGGAGCTGATGCTAGCCATCCAAAGGATGGCAGACAAGGGTGAGGTAGTACTGGTTGGAGACTTCAATATTCCAGACGTGGACTGGAGCATCCCAGCAGCAGCATCAACTAGGAGCAGATTTATCCTGGACTCCCTTCAGGGTGCCTTCCTCAAGCAACTGGTCATGGAACCAACTCGGCAGAAGGCAATACTGAACCTTGTGCTCACAAACAGGGACAGTGTGATGGGGATAACAGGGGGGGAGTACCTGGGAAACAGTGACCACCCGTCATTGTGGTTTGAAATCACAGAAAGAGCAGAACCAAACCACACAAAAACGATCCTGGATTTTAGGGGGCAGACTTTGGGAAAATGGGAGATACTTGAAAGAGGCATTAAGGGAAATGGGACAGGAATCAGGGGTTGAGGAACAGTGGGCAGTATTTAAAATGGGGATTACAAAAACAACAGAATTATGCATTAAGCAGGTTAGCAAGGGAAAGGAAGAGGAGACCATTATGGTTTTCCAAAGAGGTAGCAAAGGAAATGAAAGCCAAAAAGATTGCATTCAGGCAATACAAAAGACACAGACAGAAGGGATAGGAGAAGTACCAGGAGAAGCAAAGGGAGGCAGGGAGATCAGTAAGGAAGCCAAAGCTCAGACAGAAGAACACATTGCAAAATCAGTGGGTAGAGGGACAAAACCTTACAGTTACATAAGTGAAAAAGAAAAGACAAAGGAGGGATAGTGAGACTGAAGGGGAGGATGGGGGCTGCGTGGAGGATGACAATAAAGCTGACATATTGAACAGGTATTTCTGCTCAGTCTTTACTGAGGAAGAGGAGGGTAATGGGTCTGAGAAGGAGTACAAGGGGTGAGAATGGTGCAGAAATGGACACAGGTCCCTTTACGAGAAAGGGTCCTGAAGGAACTGGAAGTAATAAGAGTTGATAAAGCAATGGGGCCAGATGGGGTTCACCCAGGGTCCTTAAGAACTAAGAGAGGTGCTGGCTGAACCTCTGGCTATCCTGTTTAGTAGATCACTGGAAACAGGGAGGTACCCAAAGACTGGAGGTCAGCAGATGTAGTCCCTTATACAAAAGTGGAAACAAAGAGGAAGCAGGGAACTACAGACCAGTCAGCCTTACCTCGGTAGTGGGAAGATCATGGAAGCACTACTGAAGGAGAGATTGGTGGAACATCTGGTTGTCAATGGACTACAGGACCCAAGGCAGCATGGTTTCACCAGGGGAGGTCATGTCAGACCAACCTCATTGAATTTTTGACTGGGTGACTAGGAGGTGGATCAGGGGAGGGCAGTGGACATGGCCTGTCTGGACTTCAGCAAGGCCTTTGACACTGTGCCACATAGGAGACTATTACACAAACTGGGGAATATGGGTGTGGGCAGGACAGTAGTGTGGTGGGTAGGTAACTGGCTGGGTGGCAGGACACAGAGGGTGGTGGTAAATGGCTGTCACTCCACAGAGGAAGAGTGACCAGTGGGGTACCACAGGGATCAGTGCTGGGACCGGTCCTATTCAACATCTTCATCAGTGACATTACTTGGGACCTAGAAGGCAGAATTTCACTGTTTGCTGATGACACAAAGCTCTGTAACAGAGTAGACACACCAGAGGGTGTAGACAGAATGAGTGACCTGCAGAAACTTGAAGAATGGTCAGGGGTTTGGCAGTTGAAATTCAATGCAAAGAAGTGCAAGATAATGCATATGGGGCACAAAAACCCTGGCACAATATATCAGTTGGGGGGTGACGATATATCATGCACCAAGCAGGAAAGAGATCTTGGGGTTGTCATCTCTGATGACCTCAAGGTAGGGAAACAGTGTGACAAGGCAGCAGGTAAAGCAAATAGGATGCTGGGATGTATAGGCAGGGGCATCACCAGCAGGAAAAGGGAGGTCATAATTTCACTATACAAGACACTAGTGAGGCTCCACCTGGAATACAGTGTACAGTTCTGGGGACCATACCTACGTAAGGACATAGACAGGATAGAGAAGGTTCAGAGGAGGGCAACAAAGATGGTGCATGGATTGCATCACAAGTCCTATGAAGACAGGTTGAAGGAACTGAACATGTACTCCCTGGAGGAGAGGAGGGAGAGAGGGGATATGATAGAGACATACAAGTATCTTACAGGGAGGAACAGGGTGCAGGAAAACACTATTTTTAGCGAAAAAGATGTTCCAGGACTAGAGGCATGGGCCGGAAGTTGGAAGGAGGACGATTCAGAGGAAACATGAGAAAGAATTTCTTCACAGATCGGGTGGTGGACAAGTGGAAAACCCTGCCAGAGGAAGTGGTGGGGGCTGAAACAATCACGGATTTAAGAATGCATGGGATAGAGATAAAGGAATTCTGGAGGTCAGGGGTAAGGGGCAACAGACTTCTAGGAAAACAAACTGAACTTACAAGCTCAAATGGGCAGACTGGGTGGGCCATAGGCCCTTATCTGCCGACACTGTCTATGTATCTATGTAACTGGCCATCATTCGGGATTGCCTGATGGGGTGGCATATGATGTGCAGAGTCAGCTGGAGGAGAAATTAAAACAAGTTAACAATCTTAGTTCCTTCCCAGCTTTTTAGCTATGAGTAGCTGACAAATCACCAGATAGCTTCAGTGATGGCTCCTGAAGCAGTGATTGAGTGCACTGGACATTTCCTCTGCATCATGTAGATGCTGTGCTTGTGTCTGCTGGAGTCAGTCATCATCTTTTTATTTAGTGTGTTTCGGTACTGGCACTTTGTTTTGATTTTGTTTTCACTGGCTAGTAGTTTGAGTAGTGAGAAGTGAATGGTGGGTGCAATTTTACATCAGCAATCAAACTGCCCTGAAGGTGTCTAAAATAACAATACCAGTTGAATGATGCCCTTGTATAGTAGCCATGGACTCTATCTGAGGGCAGCTTTTATTACAGTTGCTTTTTTTTGCCTGCGGCTTCAATTCGAGGGTGGCTACTATTTGAGGGCAGCTACTAACCGAAGATATACAGTATTTAACAAGAGCATCAAATCTAGAACCACAAGGTCATGAGTGGAAACTGTTGGTAGGGAGGTTCAGGATGTGAGAAAGTTGTATTTTACAGAGATAGTGATTGAGTCATGGAACAGTTTGCCAGTGGAGGTGGTGGGCGCCAAAACCATTAATGATTTCAAACACTGTTGAGAAACAGTTAAGGGCTTAGTAGTTACTCAACGGGGTAGTAGTAAAACAGGGAACAAGGTGGTAGATAGTATAGATAGTTTAGATAAAGACCCCATATTAACAAAAGGTCTCAGAGTATGATAGGGTATTACAGCAGAATGATGGACCAGTGGTCTTTTCTTGACAGCATTGTCTTTGTTTCTATGTTTCTACAGTGCTATCTATTACCTTATGTAACAATTTTGATACATGGTGTGGGGCACTGGAATTGCATTGGCATATTGGTTTCCATTATGCTCCGATATTGACTTTATCACACATTGTAGCTCCTGCTGCAGCCAGCAGATGTCACTATATGGCTTTCATACAGTGCATACATCAACCTCGAGCACAGTCGGGGGCAGCAATGTGCAGGTACAAAAGGTTATAGGTGATCTTGCCTGTTAAACAATTTAGTACACACTTTCTGTAACTGAACACAGATCTCAGTATGGCAATACTATTGTTTATTTAGAGGCTCTTTGTCCAGCTATCACCTCTCATCTTTCCTGTTTTAATGTCTTAGCTCTTTAGCTATGTCATGACTGTTCTACTGTACTTTGATCCATGGAAAAAGATATCACGGAATCTGGATCATGTTTGTTTGTTTTATTTTAAATTTGATGTGATCATTTATAATTATAGACAGTACTATACTTTCATCGCTTGTTATGCATTGATTTACAAAGTCGTCTCTTTTAAATACTAATCTCATTTATTTATTTATTGCTAATTTCTTTCTCTCCTCCTGACCGTCCCCCCAGCCCCAACACCCCGGCGTCTACCGGACTCACTTCTGGCTTCCACAAGGTGCTGGCTGGCCGGGTGTGGTGCCTGAGAGGCGTCAGCATCATCTCACTGGTTGGGATTTTTTCTTCTGTTTACTTCCCTGCCCCAAGCGCAGTGTGATGGCGTGCAATGAGGCCAGTGGCTGAGCCACACACGCTTCCACACATGGCATGCTGGGCATCTGTCCCACATCCGCCCCCTACTTTTGTGGGTCCATTGTGCCATCCACCAGCCACTGCCAGGGGCCAGTCAAGCAGTGGGCTCCATCCCCACCCCTCCCCAGGACAGGAGAGCAGTCCTCTGGACGCTCAATCCTCCCCCTTCCCGGCCAACCCCAGAGGCCCACTAGCACTGCGAACATGGGTCAAAGGCATGGCAGGAGGTAAGGCATGGATGCCTCAGCCTTCCACGCCATTGGGCCAGCAAACTAATCTCATTCTTATTTTAGTTCCAAACTGTATATTCTTTGTCTCGCTTTTATGATAATTGCTTTTAGTTACAAGACCTACTACACTTTAATTGCTTGCCATATATAACAGAAAGTCACCCCTTTGGAATGCTTATTTCTAGTTCACTTTAACATATATTAATATATGGATCATGAATTTAATATGCTTCTAAAGCATACAAAAAATTTGCCGTAATACCATCACTCCCAAAGTGAGTATACCACACTTCGAGAGTGATAATACTATCATTCAGGCCCCGTAATAATATCGTTCGGGACCTGAACGATAGTATTATCACAAAAGATTAACAGCGCAGGCACCAGTCTCTGTGCCCACATCTCCAAGTGTGCCCTACCATTGGCCCCTTTTCCTGTGTGGCCAGTCAGAAAAAATTAAAACAACATGGTGGATAGTTTCTCGCTAAGTGAGACCATTTCTCTCGTGGATTACTGGAATTATTTTTATTGTCCTGTACGCCGCAAAAAGGGACAGATGGTCACAATCTTCCATTCTGATTGGTTGGGCATCCATGGCACTCCAGACATTACCTCATGGGTTTTAGCCCACCTGATAGGCTAGTGATGCACATGACCCCAGATCAAATTTCTAGTTTATCCAGGTCCCAGAAACCCCTGCTCTGCAGTTTTAAATTGTGCATCTGATCAGGCAACAAGCACACCAGGAATCCCTGTCTGCTTCTCTAAGGTAGGCCCTTGAATTCAAGGGTATGTTTTTAGTTTATGTTGTAATTCAGGAAGAAAGGCACAATGTATTAAGATGATTACATATTGGAAAGCTTGGAACTTTGCTAAAATTGTTAAACACTGCAAGGAATATGGCTATCCTAAACCAGTTCTCTGGCTCTGAATCGGCCAGCTCATGTGTTTTCCGCTTTTGTTTGGGCGGTATCACTGATAATTACACTGTTTTTTGTAAGATATCCTACTTGTGGGATATAACTGTTTTGTATGGTATCCCCTTTTAGTGTATAACTGCGTGGCGTGGTACGCTATTCTGCCTGTGCGCCACTTTGGCGCATGGTTGCTTATCAGGGTTCCCCATGCCTCTGGGGACAAAGACACTATGGTGGCTGTCTGTGGCTTACACAGATAGAAATGAGACCCCATAGGGCAGAGTATCCCCGTGGCTGGCCAGCAGGCCCCTTCCCGAACCATACGACGACCGCGTGGTCTCTCTGCCCCTCCCCCCTCCTTCTCTCTTTGCCTCCTTATGGCTTCAGTCCCCCCCGGAGGCCTGAAAAGAACCCCCTCCTCCTCTGCACCATGCGACCCTTGGCCTAGACTGTGGGCGCGTTCCTATCACCCTCCCATGTGCCTCGTAGCGTGTCCTACTGTAGGCACCTGTTTGGGCCTACTTCGGCCCGCGACCCTCACCTCCCTCTTGCTTGCTGGCCTCGGGGACAGTTCCCCTCCCTTCCTCAGCGTCCTCCTCCTCTCCCCGCTAGGCCAGCACTCATCTGAAGGTGCCTCTCTCACTCTCTCAGGCCTAGCTCGGGGGGGAAGCGTGGTGTTTCAGCTCCAGGCCCAGGAGTGGAGCGTGAGCATGCAGGGATCACGCTCAGGGAGAGCACGCCTTCCTCCTCTCGCCCAGCACGGGCCAGCCTTTTCCTGGGGCTCTGGTTTCCACGCTCTCCTCCATAGGCCCCACCCGGAGGAGCGTGGAGACCTGGAGAACTGCCCCATTGCCTTCCTCTCCTTCAGGGGCCAGCGTGGCTCCCCCTTCAAGGTTACTATTAGGACTCCAGCCTCCTTGGGGGGGTCTTCCACCTTCCCTCTAGATTGGTCTGGGGGTGTAGTGTGAGGACGCCTGGATTCACAAAAAGAAAAAAAAAAAGGCGCTGATTCAGCCTCAATAACAGCTGTCAGGGGTCTCCTCTCCACCGTAGTGTCCCTCCCACAGCGACACTCCAGTGGGGCCCCCATGATAAAAGAATAAGCTCCCCACCCTCATTCCTTGGCCTTGCTCCTCCTGGGTCTTGGGTCCCACAGTGACCCGAGAAGGTAGGCCTTGCCTCCTCTGGACCTCCTACTTAGCCATGCCATGGCTCCCTCCCATAGCGAGCCATGTGCGCCTGGCCCACCTATGGCTCCCAGGCCACTTTACTCCACCACAGACCACCTTGCGGGGGTCCTCCCACAGCACCCCCACAACTCTCATAAAGTGATGGTGGCATACTTGCCCCAAACTCCGGGACTCCTCTGCGCAGCCTGCCTCCTCGATGACGATGACTGCTCCCTGGAACAAACACCGCCCATGGGACCCAGCAACCCGGGACCCAGCAACCCCACATGGATGGACCCGAGCTCCCTCCTAATCCAAAACCAACAGGCCGTGGTAGCCATGATGGAAAGCCAGCAGAACTTTATGCTCAAGATAATGGAAAAACTGGAATCTCTCACTCAACACAGAGCCAAACCGCTGAGTCCGGAGCCTGACAAGGTGGGGGGCAACCGGAGGAGCACCCGGACCATGAGGACACCCTTCCGGACGTTCCACGCGAAGACGCGCACGAGGATAAGGATAAACACGATGCAGAGGAAGAGGATGAGAAGGAATCAGACGAAGAGGATATGGAGCTTCCTGCAACACCTTCTCTGACCTCAAAATTGTGCTCTTTTGACACAATCCCAGGGCTTATGAAGATCATCAAGGCCACCATGGGTTTTGACACTGAGGAGAGTAAGCTCGATTCAAAGCTCAACCCCATGATACAGCTGAGGGCGTTGAACACTGAGACTTTCCCAGTATGCCCTGCTATTGAGGACATCTTCAATAAAGAGTGGCAATCCTCGGAACTGGGCAGAATGCCGAATAGAAAGAATCTGGACAGAATATACCCGGTTCAAGGGGAAAAATCTGATAGCTGGTGCAAGGCCCCCACCATTGACCCTCAGGTGGCGGCTCTTAGCAAGAAAACTGTACTACCATGCGGTACAATCGCCATCAAAGACCCTATGGACAAAAAAGTAGAAGACATGCTCAAAAGGGAGTTCGAGATCGAGGGCACCACTGCAAAAGCAGCCATCACTGCCATCTACTCGGCATGGGCACAAATCTGCTAGCTCGAAGAGCTCCAGGAGCAGGTCATCCCTAAGTCCAGGGAGGTAGAACTGTTAGAATGTACTCTAGATGCAGCTAAATACCTAGCTGACATGACGGTAGACACCTTGCGCCTCCACGCCAGGGCTACAGCCATCACCGACCGTGCTCGGAGGGCACTGTGGCTAAAATTGTGGGATGCAGAAAATGAATCAAAAACCCTGCTGCAAAACTTACCACTATGGGGAAGATATGTATTTGGGGAGGGTCTGCAGGATTATCTGAAGCAAAAGGAGGAGGGTAGAAACCTCCTTAAGAATAAATCCAGGTATACTTACCTCCCCTCATAGAGGCGGAGGTTTTGGGGGGGAACAGACCGTACCACCCCCGCAGGGACACACCACACCACAGCAAAGCCACTCCTTTCGAAGCAGGGGCACCTCACACAGCTTCCATGGCCCATACTCTCAAACCTATCAGTCTTCCTCATTCAGAGCCTGGGGACAAAGAACTGGAGGACGAGGTAGAGGTTACAGGGGAAAGCAACAGTGACTACGATCTCACGACCAGGCAGGGCCAGGATCCCTACCCACCAGTAGAACAAAGACTGACCTTATTCGCAGATCGCTGGCTCCACACAACCTCAGACAGATGGGTCCAAGAGGTGGTAACCAGGGGGTACTCCATAGAGCTATCCCAGCCCCATATTCCCCAAAGATTCGTATCCTCTCCCATAGCCAAAAGAAAGACATCCCCTCATCAGGTTCAACAAATCTTGTCGGATCTGATTCGGAACAAGACCATCCAACCCGTACCGGTGCCAGAACAGAACCTAGGAGTCTACTCCATATTCTTCCTGGTGCCCAAAAAATCAGGGAAGCTCCGTCCCATCCTGGACCTAAAGCACCTCAACTGCCACGTGGTGTCTCACCGATTCAAAATGGAGACCATCCGATCAACTCTGCGCTGTGTCCGGGTAGGCGATTACCTGACGTCCATAGACTTAAAGGACGCATACCTTCATATTCCCATCATTCAGAGACACAGACAATTACTTCGGTTTCACATCCTAGGCCATCACTTCCAGTACCAAGCCTTGCTGTTCGGCCTCTCCTCCGCTCCTAGAGAGTTCACCAAGGTCTCCATAACCCTGGAGGCCAGACTCAAGAAACAGGGACTGGACATCATACCTTACTTGGATGACTGGCTCATCCGGGCCCGGTCCAAGAATCAGGCTCGACTACACACGGAAACAGCTCTACAGGCACTCGAAGACCATGGCTGGGTGGTAAATCGGGAAAAGAGCCACCTCGTTCCCACACAGCAGATCGAGCATCTGGGAGTGCTGATCAACTCGGCCCAAGGATGGGCAAAACCATCCCCCTCGAGAGTACACAACTTGATAAGCCTGGCCCGTCAAATGAAAGCCCATCACTGGACAACCATGGGAAGGATAGCCCAGTTGTTGGGCTGCATGGCATCATGCATAGACCTCATGCCCTGGGCCAGGTGGCACATGCGTCCACTCCAAACATACGTCCTAACTCGGGGGGCACCAAGCGAGCACAACCTACAGGTCGTAGTACCACTACCACCAATGGTAAGACTCTCATTGACATGGTGGGTGGTGGAGTCGAACCTGACCAAGGGAGTCCCTCTAGAGGCCTCGTACACAACCGCAATAGAAACGGACGCGAGCCTCTCCAGTTGGGGGGCTTGTCTGGGAGACACGACGACCCAGGGCCTATGGTCTCCAGCGGAGTCAAAACTCTCCATCAACGTCCTGGAAATGAGAGCGATATTCCATGCCCTCAAAGCATTCAAGCACCTGGTATATGGTCAGTCGGTCCTGATCCGCTCCGACAACCGGGTCACTATGGCCTACATAGCCAAACAGGGCGGAACCAGGAGCAGGGCCATGCTGAGGGAGGCTATGGCAGTCCTCAATTGGGCCCAATCCAACCTCAGACACCTGGGCGCATTCCACCTGGCAGGAAGACTGAACATCAGCTCAGATTGGCTCAACAGGCAACAGGTACACCCAGGAGAATGGCGGTTGCATCCGGATCTCTTTCAGATGATCCATTTGACATGGGGACCCGTAACCATAGATCTCATGGCAACACGGGAGAATGCTCAGGTCAGGGACTACTATTCGCAGTTCAGGGACAGTCTCTCCCAGGGAACAGATGCCCTATCCCAACCATGGCGTCGGAAACATGCTTATGTCTTCCCACCTCTCCCCCTGATTCCACAGGTACTAGCCAAGGTACGGGCATCACGTTACACAGTCATCCTGGTAGCCCCCTACTGGCCACACAGGACATGGTTCGCTGCAGTTCGAGAGATGTCACTAGCCAGCTTCAAGATACCATACCAAACAGACATGCTCTCACAGAGTCCAGTAGTCCACCCGACACCGTGGACTCTGAAGCTCATGGCCTGGCTCCTGAAAGGAGGAGACTAAGGGAGGTGGGTTACCATGACACCGTCATTAGCACCTTACTCCAGTCCAGACGGACTTCCACCACTTCCACCTATGGTAGACAATGGTCTATATTCTCTCGGTGGTGCTTGGGAACGGGGCAAGATACCTGAGCAGACTGACATAGCTACCATTCTACTATTCCTCCAACAGGGAGTGGACAAGGGACTAGCCCACTCTTCTCTTAGGGTGCAACTCTCAGCCATAGGGGCGGCCGCCGGGTCCATCGGGGGGTACAACCCGGGAGCTCACCCCGACGCCTTACGTTTCTTAAAGGTGGTAGAGATCCTCCGTCCAAGAACAAGACCAACCATGGCACCTTGGGATCTCCCACTAGTCCTCGATTCCCTCGGCATGGCACCTTACGAGCCCCTCCTTCGAGGCGGATCTATTCTGGGTCAGCCTCAAGACATGCTTCTTGGTGGCAATCTGCTCGGCCAGAAGGATTGGAGAACTAGGGGCACTATCCTGTGCAGAACCCTATACAGTATTCACCCTTCAAGGGGTCCGCCTAAGAACAGTACCAGCCTTCCAGCCAAAGGTGTCCACCGTTTTCCACAGGGAGCAGCCCAACGAGCTGCCCACTTTTCCAGAGGGGGCCCAGCAGGGCACCAGTGAGGTCCCACATCACCTAGATGTCGGATCCACCCTCTCCGTGTACTTAGCCAGAATGCGTCCCATACACAAAACAGAAAGATTGTTCATCATATCTAAGGGACAAAGGCAAGGCAGAGCCGCCTCCAAGGCCACCATTGCTGGGTGGCTAAGGAGAACCATCCAGAATGGTTATGTGGAAAAATGGATGACACCCCCTCAAGGGATCAAGGCTCATTCCACCAGAGCAGTCGCCTCTTTCTGGGCGGAAAGGACCAGTGTGTCCTCAGAGGACATATGTAGGGCAGCCACGTGGAGCTCCCTCCACACGTTCGCCAGACACTACAGGCTCAAACAGTTACAGGCTGTATGGCCCACATTCACCACTCAGATTCTTGCAGCAGCATCTTCATCTCCTCACTCTTAGACCACTCTGCTCCCTCCCTTGGGTACTACACTGCTTCTTATCTACCCATGAGGTAATGTCTGGAGTGCCATGGATGCCCAACCAATCACAATGGGTGTTTACTCACCTGATAAAGGTGATTGTGTTGGTTGGCATCCATGGCACTCCAAGGCCCCCCCTTCAGAGTGCTCAGAGTGACCGAGACTGAACAAGAGGTCTTCGACCACAGAAGGCTTATGAGGGGATAGACGATAATGTTGATTCACAATGATAAGTTACCAATCAGTCCTTTTCGGGACTGAGAGTAGATTGTAAATATTAGGGAGAATAAAAGCTTGGCCTATGGGCCACTGATATTACGTCGCAGCCAGCATCATCATTTTTGTCTCTGATCATATCTCATATTGCCATTGCTTGGTTGCTCCTACATTGTATGCTTCTTCCTCTCGAACTGACTAACCTTGATTTCAGCTATGGAAGATTCGAACTGGAGAGCAGGAGTTTCTGGGACCTGGATATACTAGAAATTTGATCTGGGGTCATGTGCGTCACTAGCCTATCAGGTGGGCTAAAACCCATGAGGTAATGTCTGGAGTGCCATGGATGCCAACCAACACAATCACCTTTACCAGGTGAGTAAACACCCATTCCAGAACACAGAAAACGTAGGATGTTTTGTAAAACAAACAAAAAAAGCCATGTCCAGCCAGTGCCTGTCTGTGTGTGACAGAGAGAGCAGGGGAGGGCACACTGAAAGTCTGTGGCGCTTGGCCAGCACGCAGAAAGTCCTTGCTGTAGAAACAAAGTTTGCATCCATATGTTAAAAAAATAATAGCTCGCTGGGTATTACCGGTGAGACAAACCATCTCGAGGTTCTGGATACTGTAACCTCTCGAGCTTCGCTCTCGAGGTTCCTACGTGTCCAGAACCTCTCGATGGTATTACTCACCGTTAATACCCAGTGAGCTATCTATTATTCTCTTTTTTATGTCTCATTTTTGTAGTGATCATGTTTAATTATGTTGTGGGGCATAATACATTTTTGTTGCTTATCATATATTAATTAAGAAGTCATCCTTTTTAAATGCTTACTATCTCAATTTAGTTTAATATATATTTTTGTCTTGCTTCTGTGGTGACTGATTTTAATTACTGCTGAGGGTGGTAATAAATGGGATCAAATCTGAAGAAAGAAGAGTGATCAGTGGGGTACCTCAGGGATCGGTACTCGGGCAATTCCTTTTTAATGCCTTCCTCACTGACATTGCTGAAGGACTAGATGGGAACATTTGCCTATCTGTTGATGATACCAAGCTCTACAACAGAGTAAACACACCGGAGGGGGGCACAAGAATGAGGAAGGATCTGAGAAGACTGGAAGAGTGGTCAGAAATGTGACAATTCAAGTTTAATGCAAAGAAGTGCAGGGTCATGCACCTGGAGTGAAGAAATCCTGCAAAGAGCTACAGGATGGGGTGGGGGAATTGTTGACAGTTATCAGGGAAGAAAGAGATTTAGAAATAATCATCCCAGATGACCTAAAGGTGTCCAAACAATGTAACAAGGCTGTGGGGAGGGTCAGTGGGATGTTGGGATGCAAAGGAAGGGGTATCACTAGCAGAAGAACAGATGTGGTGATACCATTGCACAAAACACTGGTAAGGGCTCAACTAGAATTCAGTGTTCAGTTTTGGAGGCCACATCTTTGCAAAGATATAGACATGGTGGAGGCGGTCCAAAGAAGGGCAACCAAGATTGTGAAGGGCTTGCATCAGAAAACATATGAGGACAGATTAAAATTCCTCAATATGTATTCTCTTGAGGAGAGGAGGGAATGGTTGATATGATAGAGACCTTCAAGTACCCTAAAAGCTTGAACAAAGTGCAGGTGGGTGACATCTTTCAGTACAAAAGTTGTACAAGGATGAGGGGACACGATATGAAATTGGAGGGGGGCAGGGTAAGGGGAAACATGAGGAAGTGTTTCTTCACAGAGGGGGTGGTGGATGCTTGCAATAGTCTACCCCAGGAAGTAGTGGGTGCTAATACAGTGGGGGGATTCAAATGTGCATGGGACAGATATAAGTGAACCTTATATGGGGTGAAGAGAGGCGATAGCCAATGACCAAATAGGGTCAGTGGCTGCTGATGTAGGCAGGGAATGCAGATTTGGTGGGCCTAGCAGTCTTTATCTGCCATCAACTACTATGATACCATGTTACTATGTATGGACTCTACTATATTTTCATTGCTTGTCATATATAAGTTAAGAAAGTCATCCCTTTTTAATATTTACTGTATCTCTATCTCACTTTAGTTTTATATTTATATCTCACTTTTGTGGTGATCGCTTTTAACTCATTTTCATCTGGGCAGCCATTTTGTATCAGTGGATGGTTTGGACTTCATACAGAGTGATTAAAAGTAATCCGTTAATGGCGGGCCCTACTACACTTGTACTGCTTACAATTTATTGGTTAATAATGTCATCCCTAGTAAATGCTTTGTTTTATTCTGTTTTGCTGTTGATAAGCTCAGGTTTGAGATTTAATAGGTGTATTTCTGTACTGGGAACTGGAACAATATAAGTGCACATCCCCACTGACAACTCATCTTCCTACCTTGTTTTCATACCTACAGACCTACCCTGTAGATGATCAACGGAGTTCACCTTTAAATGATTGTCCTTGTTCCATCCAACTATCCTAACTGATGTTTTTGATTCACATATTATTTAAGTACTTGTATCATGCAGGTTATGCCCCTTTTTTCTCTTGTACAGGATGCATAAACTGCATTATACCAGCGTATAAAGAATCTTACTACTGTACCACATTGTAAATTGGAACACTTACTATTGGCTGATAAATGGCCCATACCCAGTTATGGAAACAATGACAGACTTTTAAACCTTTCTTCCACGGAAACTACTCTAAGGCCAGAGAAGATGGGATAATTACAGTACTTGACAGTAATTTACTGAATGTCATTGTTTTATAGAGTTCAGTGTTACCCTCCCACTCTGTTCAAAAAGTATTATTATAAAATTGACATAAAACACCATAACTCACTCACTTTCATGCTGTATTGCTTAATTATGCTTCACTTTAATTACCCAAAAAAGTTGAGACAGACAATTAATTTTAATTTATATTTTTGTCTTTATTCATTTATTTTAATTACAAACGCAGATAGATGGAATTTGTAGAAAGTACAAAATATCAGTGGTAAGTAAAGGCCCCACACCTCAACCCTGCATTACCTCAGGCAAGTACCCCCACATGGCAGAACCTGCACAAAAAGTCATACACATTTATTGTATATTATCTTTATTCAACAATTTCAAGCACAATATCACTTAGATGGGATATGTAGAGAGGTGTATAATATCAAAGGTAAGCTCCATGTCTCTACATGTTCCTCACCCCCTGCATTACCTCAGGCCAGTAACCTCCCCCCATCAGTATCCTGAACAAAAAATATTTGTTATATATATTTATTTTGGCTGTATTCTATAATTTCAAGGGCTAAAGCATGTAGATTTCATTTGTACAGAAGTGCAAAATACCAGTGGCAAGTACTGCATTATTTCCCAACCCTTCCCCAAACCCCCCGTATTATCCAAGGCCATACCCCCACCCAAGCAGTACTTGCTTGAAAAATAAATTTGTCATATACATTAATTTTGTCTTTATTAAATAATTCATGTAAACTAGCACATAGATTTTATTTGTAGAGAAGTGCAAAATATGCCACTAAGCACTATGTGCACACAGGCCCCTCAGCTCACTCTCCCCTGCATTACCTCAGGCAAGTTACCCCCTCCCCCCGCACACCCAGGCAGTACCTCAGTACCTGAACAAAAAAATATTTTGCATATATATATAGTCTTTATTCATTAATTTCAAGTACGATAACATCTGAACCATTTTTTTCTTCTTTTTTTTTTTAGACAGCTCCCCACATGCGTCTATTTAGTGAAGAATGCACTAGCATGAGGTAATGGTGAGGTAAGGGTCAGCAGGGTGGGCATTGTGGCCCCCTGCCCCCTCTCCAAGGAGGGAATTGGAGGATGGCTCACACCATCAGTCCCTGGCCAGGTGACGTGTACAATTCCCTCCAGTCCTCTGCCACCCCTGGCAAAATTCCAAAGATAGCATGTCCTACTCTTGTTTATTCACAAAGTTCAAAACACATTTCTGATAAGGGGTACTACTGTTTTGTGGCAAGTTACAACAAACAGAATCAAGTGCACATCACCTCCCATGGTAAATCTAAAAAGTTAAAAAAAAGTATTTCTACCTAAATTGGCTAGTTTCTCAATTGTATCTCTATGGAAGAGGAGTTCTCTTATGCTTCATATTACAGCTGGAATGTGAACAAGCTAAACCACTAGGTGCCAAAGTGGAACCCCACGGTTTAGTCTTATCTATAAAATGCCTGCAGTGGCTACTCTTATATAGAGTGCATTGCCTAAATTTGCTTCTTTAAAGTAGTTCCACCTAGGTACTTCACAGATGATCAAAAAGAGCATGCTACAGGAGTACCATAACTTCAAAACTCACAGATTACAAAGCTAGTATGCTCTACCCTTATTTTATTCACAAAGCTCAAATCGCATTTCTGTTAAGAAGTGCTACTGTTTTATGGCAAGTTACAACAAACAGAGTTCAGTACAACCCCAACCATAAATCTAAGAAGTTAAAACAGTCTTTCTGCCTAAACTGGTTATTTTCCTACTTTCATCTCCATGGAAAAGGAGTTCTGTTATTCTTTATCTGCTGCCATGGGAGCAGGCCAAACCACTAAACTCCAAGGTGGAACTCTACGGTTTGGTCCGCACTATGAAATACCTGAACACTGCTTTCAGACTGATGACGTGCAGGACTGGTGTGAAAACATATTTTGCCAGAAACAAAAGTGCCAGAGGAAAGTTACAAACTGCATAACATATTTCTAAAACATTTCAATGCTGCTAGTTTTCAGTTTTTAGTGGAGAACCCAGTAACATTCTGGAATTTTGGACTGTCTGCACACCAGTAACAACAAATAATTTCATGGAATTTAACATTTTGTACATGATCAGTGACTCTACAGAACTTTTTTTCTTTAAATTACTTCCTGTTCTATTTTAATTTTGCTTTATTAGATTTGCTGTATGTTACTCCTTCTTTTATTTTAATTATTAATACACATACTGAAAGATTAACAATAGAATTCTAGTAAATTTTTTTAGTTGTTTAACCAGGAGTAGCTCACTATGCTGAAAGCTTTTTTACAAGTGCGACCTGGGAGCACAGGGAAGTTAAGTGACTTGCTCAGGGTCACACAGTATGCAAGTGGAAGCTGTGGGATTCAAACCCAGGTCTAGTCTGCTGGATGTCACCAGATTTGCAACTCAGAGCCTTAAACCACTGCGCTATACTGCCTCTAAACAGTCATTAGTAAAATCCAGGAATTTCAAATTTTGAAAATGGAATTTCATTATTTCAGTCACCATAAAGCAGTGGCTTTGAACATTTTCTTTCAGAACCTTTAAACTAAACCTGCAAAGAGTCTCTTTGGTCATCTGTGCATTACTTTCAGACTGATGGCATGCATGACTGGGGAGAAACCAGAGTTTTCCAGAATCAAAAGTGCAAGGTAAAAAGTTACAAACAAAGCAAAAAATACATAAAACATTTTCTTTCACAGTCTTTAAACTAAACCTGCAAAGTACTCTTTCAGCCATCTGTGCATTATTTTCAGATAGATGGCATGCTGGATTAGTGTAAAACTAGATTTTTCCATGAACAAAATAAATATTTATAAAACATTCTCTTTCAAAACCTATAAACGAAACCTATAAAGTGCCTTTTTCGGTTGTCTAAGCATTACTTTCAGACTGATGGCATGCAGAAGAAGAAGACATTACTTACCATAGTAATCTTGTTTCTTCAAAGGGAATCCTACTGTATTCTGACATATGCAGTATGGTACCACCATAGTGCTGCCCTGGAGCTGAAAAGGTTAATAGAACTTATGCAAATGATAGAATGCTAGGATGGAGCTCAGTTTTTAAACCACTGTCTCTGGTAAACAACCTATCAACCATCAGATTCTAACGTAGCTTGCGTAGGAAGTTATCCATACTATCTAATACTAATACTAATCAGAAAACAATAAAAAATCACCCCTCCTATAAACATCCCCTCATCTGAAAAGCAATAGGCATTCGTCTCTAAGACTCAGGTCACAGATGGCCAAAAGAAAAACCAGTCCAGGAGTTCAACACAATTAAACAGCTATAGTGCAGTGCCCCCAGGTTCTAGTAGGAGAGGACGGGTGGGAACTCAGAATACAGTAAGATTCCCTTGGAAGAAACAAGATTATTGTGGTACGTAATGTCTTCTAACCCCAGGAAATCTTACTGTATTCTGAAATATGCAGACTACCCAAGCAGTGCCTTTGGAGGTGGGTACAGAACCTATTTAGGGAACAGACTCTGCAGTACTGCTGTGCCAATTCTAGCATCACTCCTTGCCAGCATATCCAGGCTATAGTGCTTGACAAATGTGTGAACAGTTTTCCAGGTAGCTGCTTTACATATTTCCAAGAAAGGTGTGTCTCTTGCAGCTGCTTTTGAAGCAGCTGTGCCCCTTGTGGAATGGGTCCTGAGGTCAACAGGGGACTCCTTGCCTGCCTTGCTGTAGCAAAACTGAATGCAGGCAACAATCCAACAGACAATGGTTCTCTTTGAGGCAGGTTTTCCTTTTCCCACCTCTCCATAGGTCAGGAACAATTGAGTCATTTCCTGTCTATGAGCCTTAGTGTGCTCAATGTAGTAGCTGATAGCTCTCTTGACATCCAAGCTGTGTAACCTGCATTCCTCTGACCTGGAATGGTCAGTGAAAAGGACTGGCAAGGTGACAGACTTGATTTAGATGAAAATCAAACAGTACATTTGGAAGAAACTTTCTGTTTGTCCTCAGGACTACATTGTCTCTGTGAAAAGAGATGTAATTCAGTTCTGTACACAGAGCCTGTTACTCATTGATTCTTCTGGCCAAACTGATGGCTATTAAGAACACAGTTTTCCATGTGATGTACTTCAGCTTTGCTGAAGACATGGGTTCAAAGGGTGGCTGCATCAGTTGTCCAATACAAATGTTCAGATCCCACGCAGGAGTGAGCTCCCTGTGTGGAGGGTACAAATGCAAAAGTCCCTTAATAAATTCTTGAACACCTGATTTGAAGCCAAGGAAGATTTCTTACCAGCTGAGAGATAGGCTGAGACTGCTGCTAGATGAAGGAAGAGGGCTTGAGGCCAAGAGAATGAAAGTGCACCAGGCAGTCCAGTAATACTGATATGCTGGCTTGAGTACTGACCACCTCCTGCTGCTGGCACCAGAGTGAAAATCTCTTCCATTTTGAAGAGTAGATTTGTTTTGTGGATGGTTTTCTGGAGCCTCTGAGCACCCGAAGAACCCTCTCTGACAACCTAAGGTCAGCATATTCTATGTTTTCAAGAGCCAGCCCTTGTGTCTGAGGGACTGCAAGTTGATTTAAAGGATTCTGCCCTGTGAGAATGTTAGGAGACTGTGCCTCCTGGGTAGGGATACTGGTCTGCTTACTGACAGAAGCAGAAGCAGGAAGTACCATGGCTGAGACATAGCCAACAGAAAATTTGCTGAACCCCTTTTAGACAAACTTTTTTTTTTTTAGGTCGGTTTAATGTTCAAAGAATGAACTGAGGTTTATCCTGGTAGCGTTCCCACAGAGAAATAGAAAATGTTTAAGAATTACCTTAGCAAAAGGAATAAAAGAAAAATCTTGGTTCCTAACCGGTGAAACTGGACAGAAACTGAAAACTTACCAAATATCTGCTAATCTAAACTAGTCTACCTATAAACCAAAGACTGTGGTTCAAAAACAAATAACTTTTAAATGGTAAAATCCGAGAAAATAAAATGATCTTGAGTAAAGATGCAGAGGATTCTCCGAGGAGTCTGACTAGTCAAGCAGAGTGAAGAATCTGTCAGCTGATAGGTTGTTTACCAGAGACAATGGTTTGAAAACTGAGCTCGAGCCTAGCATTCTATCATTTGCATAGGTTCCATTAACCTTTTCAGCTCCCGGTCAGTACTATGGTGGGACCATACTGCATATGTCAGAATACAATAAGATTTCCTGGGGTTAGAAATGAGATTTTTCCAGAAGCAAAAGCAACTGGTAAAATGTTATAAACACAGCATAAAATATTTATAAAATAGTTTCTTTCAACATCTTTACTTTGGGGGGGGGGCATGTCTTGACTGTCAAACATGATGGTTACAAACTAAATGGGCTCCCACCAGCACCTGCATTCAATGACGATTTAAGATACTTTAAACCTACTATGAATTGAAAAAAGATAACAGAATACAGCTGGACAACAACAACAATGTAACAATCTCAAAAAGCAATCTACCCTTCAATTTGAAGGGCAAGGAAACCCACTTCATATGTGGCAGAGGGCTTCATTAGAGCTCAGTTTATGGCATCAGAGGGTGCCCAGGAGTGTCTTGTACAGGATCCCGCTATCACAGCTCTGCCAGGTCAGATCGCCAGCCTTCAACAAGAAGTCAGAGCTGGTTTTGAAAGCTTAATTGCCCAGGTGAACCATACCCAGGCAGTGGTCATTGTACTGGCAGAAACTTCAGTCACACAAACCACAAAAACTGATGAGGCACAGCACTGGATCAGTGTCTTAGAGGACATCATGGCAAGCATCACCAGAGATAAAGCAATTTTGTCTGAGCATGTTTTAAAGCTGATTTCTCGAGCTGAATACTAAGAAAATTGTGCCAGATACTTCAATATAAGGATTATCAGCTTACTTAAGGGTTTGGAGGGAAAAGAAGGTGGCAGAGCAGTTCAACAGTGGATCACGGAGAAACTGGGATTGGAACCCGAGGCTCTATGCTATGAGATTCAACAAGCACATCGCAGCAGACCCAAGCCTAAATCAGGTGAGAAGCCAAGACATTATGTGATTAAATATTTAAGATTCCCTGAAAAGGAAAAGATGTTAAAAGCTGCTCATGAAAAGGGACTGCTTAATGTGGAGGGAGATTGGGTCTCGATCTGTCAGGACTACAGCAAAGAGTTTCAATCATTATCATGAACGTTTACATGAATTAAGGCAAACCTACACAAACGTGCATGGGATTTCACTCTGCTGTTCGCAGCATGACTAAGAATTCTTAAACTAGGGTGCTCACCAAGGTTCTTTGATAAACCACAGGACGCAATACATTATATCTACATGGACACTGCGGTGGAAGAAGGTTGTTCTTACCTCTGAGATGCTACCACAGCAAAGTGACAACCGATGGTAAAGTAAAAAGAGCTGTTTTAGCATGTTCTGAAGGAGAGTATGTTGTGTGCAAGCTAGGGTTGGAGATCTTTGCCTGCTGTTTGAACTGTTGTGCTAGTGGGGTCTGTTTTGACGTTGAACCGAGTATGGGGTATGTCCTGGATCTTGTCATTAATACCACATAGCAAGAGATTGTTTCATTGTCAACCTATCATCAGAACTTTGCTACGCTAGAGGAAATTACAAAGGCTTTGTAATATATTTATCTGTCAACACACTGTGACCATGCTACTTGGGATAAAATGTGCACACTTACGAGTTTAAGGGGTTCATGGATTCAAGCAACACCCTGTAGTCCCACATTTTGTTAACCTCTATGCCAAATTTTAAGAATGGCAACAGGATGAACAACACACACTTAGAAATGTCTTCTGCTTTGTAGGTAGCAGCATAATAGACATGGTGGTAAGGACAAGCTTTCACTCTGCTGAAATTTACAATGTCAACTCGTCCTCCAATCAAAAGTTGATATGAGACATGCCCACTATGCTCCTTCATGCCTGCATGAATGTGCAAATTATTCCAAAACAGAGGATGACTCCCTGAAAACCAATGAGCACTCTGTCTCCCCGGTTAAGGTAACTCCTACAAGAGGTAGATGGTTTCAAAGGATAGGATCAGTGGGTTTCTTTAGGAGTTTTGATACTCTGCAGTGTTACCCTGATAATTAAGGAGGCCACTCCTGTTGGTAAGCACATGTCAGCTTATTTCCATTTTATCACTTTTTGAGTAGAGCAATTGTACTTGATATGCATGCCATACAGCATCTAACATTCATTGTCGACTTGGATTTAATTTCAGCATATCATTGCTCAGACCAAGCATATTTGTTGGGGGATAACGTATGGTTACCATGTGTCTCAGCTTGGGGGGAAGACAGCTGTTCCATGCTGGGAGTGTGCACTACTCAGAGGGATATTAATCTTGACTCCCACCACAACCACTTCCTGACACCTCCTCCCACTCAATTGGTACATTGCTCTTGGGTTCCTGTGCCCTATGAGCATGATTTACCAGTTTTTGGCATTAAAGCTAGTTGTCATACCCTTGACCATTCTTATAGTTTTTTGTTCATTTCTCAATCTGTCTACCCCCAACCCCAAGGTGTGTTCATTCTGTTGCAGATTTTTGTGTCATCTGTGAAGAGGCATACTTTCCCTTGCAGCCCTTCTACGACATCTATAATAAAGACATTGAAAAGGACAAGTCCCAGAACGGACCTCTGTGGTACACAGCTAGTTACCTTGCCTTCCTTCTAGTGCACCCCATTTACTACCACCCTCAGGCTTCTGTAACTCAGCCAATTTTGTACCTATTTTACTATCTTTTAACCCAATCCCACACTGCCTACAGTAGTTTGCTTACCAGTCTTCAGTGTGGGATGGTGGCAGAGGCCTTACTGAAATCTGAGTAGACCACATCCACTGCCCCATCCTGATCCACTTCCCTGGTCACCCAATCGGAGAAATCACTCAATTTTGCCTGGCGAGATCTCCTCCCTGTGAACCCATGCTGCCTCTGATCCTACAATCCACTGGCCATAAGGTATTCCACAATCCTTCTATTGAGTAGTGTTTCCACAAGTTTGCCCACCACCAACACTAGGCTTACAGGTTAATAGTTTTCTGCCTCCTCCCTATTCCCACCTTAATGAAGCGAGACAACATCCACCTTCCTTGAGTCCCTTGGAAGTACACCTGTAGCCAGTATTAGTTGAACAGGGCCATCAGAGGTGCAGTGAGCTCCTTCCTAAGTTCCTTCAGTATCCTGGAGTGAACCCCATCTGGCCCCATTGCCTTATCTACCTTTAGTTGCTCTAGTTCCTTGAGGACTCTCTCCTCCATGAAAGGGCTAGTGTCTTCTTCCCCTAACCTACCCTCCCTAATGCCCTTCCCCTATCTGTAGCCTGTCACCCACCCCCTTTTTCATAAATACTGTACAAACGTATTTGTTCAATATGTCTGTTTTCTTCTGGTCCTCTTCCACACACTCCCCTCCTACCTCTTTTAGTCTTACTATCCCAGCCCTGTTCTTCCTTTTTTCGCTTATATACCTAAAGAATGTTTTATCCCCTTTTTTGACTGACTTGGCAATGTTCTCCTTTGTTTCAGCCTTAGCTTTCCTAACTGCTTTTGTTGCCTCCTTTAGTTTCTCATGATAATACTCCCTGTCCTCCTCCTTCTGTAATTCCTTATACCTTTTGAATGCTCACTTCTTTGTCCTTACCTTCTCTGCTACTTCCTTGGAGAACCATTGTGATCTTTTTCTTCTGCCCTTGGTAATGTGCTTGACACAGATGTTTGCTGCCTTCTTGATGGCCTCCCTTATTTCTGCCCACTGCTCCTCTACCCCCTCTATTTGCCCCATCTCTACTAGTGCTTCCTTGAGGCACTCTCCCATTTTCTTGAAATCAGCACTCCTGAAGTCCATGACCCTCATTTTAGTGTGGTTTGTTTCTAGCTCAGTTCTTACCTCGAACCACACTGTGCGATAATCACTTGTCACCAAGTGGCTCCCCACTGTGACACCAGTGACACTGTTCCTATTTGACAGTAACAGATCCAGTGTGCCCCCCCCATGTGTTGGTTCATTGACTAGTTGCCTGAGGAATGCCACCTGCAGAGAATCTAGAATTTCCCTACTTCTACCTGTTGCCGCAGCTGGGATGCTCCACTCCACATCTGACATATTGAAATCCGCCACTAGAAATATCTTACCATTGTTAGCCATCCCTTGGATTCCACATCATTTCCTTATCTACTTCCTCCCACTGTGCTGGAAGTCTGTAGATTACCCCGGTTTGAATAACAGCCCTCTTCCTTTTCTCTTTGGCAACCCACAGTAGCTTTGCTTCTCCCAGATCCCTTTGTATTTTCTGTGGCTTTTATGTTCACCTTCCCATAAAGAGCCACTCTTCCTCCTTTTTTACCTACCCTGCCCCTCCTGAATAAAGTATACCCTGGTATGGCTGTATCCCAATCCTGGTTATCATTGTACCAAGTCTCTATAACTGTGACTATGTCCAGGTCTGCTGCCACCATGGTGGCCTCTAGGTCTGCAACCTTGTTGCCCAGACTTACAGCATTTGCACACATGGACATTCAGATTTTACTTTCACCTTCCCTGCCCATTTGCCCTCCCATGTTTACTCCACTTTTTTCTTTCCTTGGTTCCCCTCCTTCTCCTTCCTGGTTACTCACTTTTATTTGATCCTTTTGTGATTTCTCTCCCTTGGGATTCACACTGCTGACCCTATTAGGGTGTGGGAGTGGACATTCCATGTCTCTCTGCCTTAGTCTGCCCCCCTTTGGCTAGTTTAAATGCTTACTGATGTAGCATTTAAACTGTTCACTGCGGATCCCAGTTCCCTCCTGGATTAATGCAGGACATCGCCTCTGTACAGTCCTCTATCCCTCCAGGTGGAGACCCAGTCCCCAATGAATCCAAAGCCCTTCTCTTCACACCAGCTCCTTAACCATGAGTTGAAGTTCCTGTTGTGGAGACTCCTGTCATCCCGCTTGTCATGGAGAGGTAGCACCTCTGAGAAAGTAAAGGATTATGCAAATTGCCTCAGACCCCTCGCCAATCTCCTGAATTCCTCCTGAACAGTTTCTGGCTCCTCCCTAGCCACTTCATTTGTCCCCAAATGGATAATGACATCCAGTTTCCCCTCCCTCCCTGCATCCCCAAGATCCTCCTTCTATCCCTTCAGACTGTTGTGGCACCTGGTAGGCTTTTTACCTCCCTCTCATCATCCTTCCGTGTCTCCAGATGAATCCCCCTCATGATTGAGTTCCCCACCAGGATTCTCTTCCTCCTCCTTATGGGTCCTATACTACCCCACTTTGGGTCTCCACCATGAAGGACCTCCACATCCATCTCAGTCACTACCTTGAGTGCCTCTGTGGGAAAATGCCACTCTGCTAGTGCGGTGTAGGAATTATGTGGTGGTGTGGGGTAAGGACGTGTTGCGCTCCACCACCCTAACCCTCCCTGAGCCCACTGTTTTCCAGCCACTCTACATTCCAGTCATCCTTTGAGATAGCAGAGGTGGACTAGTTGGTCTCAGGGTGAGGCTGCAGGTCCTCCTAACCCAAGTCACCTCTGCCTTGAGTTGTGCAACCTCTTCCCCTCAGCCCAGACAGATACATGCATATGGGGTAGCACTTCAGACTCTAAAAGGTCTGCTTGAAGATTGTTGCCCCACAGCCACTGCGCTGCACCACTCCCACCATAGTCACAGCCTTTTCTAGACTTAACCCTTTTACCAATAATATTTTTTTTTTTGTTATGTTCTTTTCTCTTGCTTACCTTCTTCCTCTGACAACTTCAGGATCCTACCTTCAGCTGCAGTATTGGGATCCCCAGAGTCTATATTAATCACGTCACCCTTAGAAAATTACCCCCTGATGACAATTTAAATACCTGACCCCAGTTTACAGCCCCCAAAGTGCAATATAATCACACCACTTTAGGACCTAAGGCTAATATACTTAGCTACTCTTTCCTTTCCCAGTAGCAATATCACATTCTTCCATTCTCTAGATGCAGAGCTTCCTGGCTGTGTGACCTAGTAGAGCCCTCCCTTCCTGTTTGAATCAGGATGTTGAGGTTCCCCTCAGCTGTTAATCCTATATATTTGTTGTAACCGGGTGGGAGGGTGGGTGTGAGGGTGGTTGGTTAGTCTGCTGGCCTCCGATCCTGGACTCACTCACCGACTCAACTGTGCGAGAAGAAACAAAAATAAGTTTGAAAAAGTTAGAGTACAATATATACTTCCCTTGTTCCTGTAATTAAATGGCACTGGGTGATTATAGAGTGGACTAAACCATGCATAAAGAACTGCATGGTCTGTAGCGTGTAGTGCTTCAGAGCAACAGGGGTATATGAGCTATACACAAGTATCGCTACCCCTGTTGCTCTGCACAGGAAGGGGAAGTGCATGTAGTGACTGCTCGTTGGGTGCTCAATCGAGCCACTGCCATGGTGGAGTGACTAGAGCACCCAAACATATAGTGGGCAGCAGGGCAACAGGGCAGGACCAGGGTTTGAATCCCTGGTGTGGGAATTTTCTTTTCGATTCCTGTGCATTTAGCCATCAGCAAATCTTTGTTTCGCCCCTGTGTCCACACTGCCTCAGAGTTGATTATAAATAGTCAGAGGGTGTGGGGGTGCAGGGAACATTGCCATTTGCAAAAACAATAAGACCATTCAGGTGTGCAGCATTTCTACTGAGGTCGGCATTATGTACCTCCACTGTGTTGCCACACGCTGTGTTTGTTGCATGGTTTTGACATGCACTATATCATCTGTGACATTTAAACACAGCATAATTAGCTGTCCTGTTTTACAATCTGCACTTGCTTCTTCAGTCAACTTTTTGATTGCCCACTCAGCCTCTCAATTAAACTGTTGCTTCTCTGTACCTAAAAAGAACTCCCTCAGAAAACGCATTGATCCCCTGTAATCTGTTTGGAAAAAATTCAATTAGTGGTGCCCTCTGATCCTTTCATGTAGGAAGGCTGCCTGCAGGACAGCTAGGCTGCACTGCTTTTTAAAGCTCCTAACCCAAATTTAAATTTTTGCGCCTTCAACTCCCTCTGCTCCAGTTGGTTGCCTCAGATCTAGTCTGCTGTTGATCCACTGCTGCTGCCTTCCGATCCTGGCCCCACTCGCTTCCCAACTCAACTGTATGAGAAGAAACAAAAAAAAGAGTTTGAAAAAGTTAAGCATATATACTTCCCTTGTTCTTGTAACTTAAACACAAAGCACAGTTAACAGTTCTGTTTTACATTCAACGCATGCTTTCTCAGTCAGCCTTCTGAATGCCCACTCAGCCTCCCAGTTAAACTGTTGTTTCTCTGTACCTAAAAAGAACTTCCTTTAGAAAACACACTGATCCCCTGTAATCTGTGAGGAAAAAATTAAATCAGTGGTGCCCTCTGACCCTTTCAGGTAAGAAGGCTTAAGCTTCAACTTGAATTGCACACACAGATCTTCACACAACATAAATGAAGCACTGAGACTACTGCAGTTATCTAATTATTTACATAGTGTCACATAATGATGTTGTGCTGTCAGTTAATGTTTGTTTGAACCTTTATGGGACACTGGGTAGGGAAAACGAATATCGGTTAAAAGGTTATTATATTAGCAATTGCCCTTTAGGGAGAATTAGGGTATCTCCTTTTTACAGTTTTCAATGTGGTTACTAGTGTACTGTATGTAGAATCCCAAGCACAGCCCACAAGTTAGTACAATCAAACCTTCGGTAAGATAAGCATCATAATGGGGCTGCCTTATTATTCAATATCATCAGGACATTATTGGAAGAATTCTACATTATGAGACCCAATAAGCTCCTATTATTATTTACTTATTATAAAAAACTGGAGTTACAATCATTCTGTAACCCAACCTCCTCCATGTGGTGGGGGGCAGATGACTAATAGTATCTTGTCATTTTCTTTTGGATAGTTTTTGTTATGACATTAGGATTATTTGAGGTGCTTGGCCATCCATCTAACCACTGATCAACTACAGGGGATGATACATGTGATTTGTGTATCCAAGAGGGGGGGAATGGCAAAATGCATCAGGGTACTCCAGTTTGGGTACTCACAATACTTGTCTTTCTGTGGGTGGGGCATTCCAATGTTGGAGTTACAGACTGGATGCAGGGAAGAGGGGGAAGAAACAAGGTATGGGACATTTCTGCTCTTAGACTGCATGCAGTTTGTATGACCCTGAACTTTTTTGGGAAGGGGAAAGGTTTTATGGAGTGCAGACTGTATTGTTAGTGTTTGGGTTTTTGTTTGGTTCTGTTTGTTGAAAACTTAAGCTTCAACTTGCTATCCCAATATACAGTGGTGCATGGTGGTATGATGTACAGAATGGAAAATGGATGAAGTATAAAAAAAATGCTCATGGAATATCAATGGCCTGAAAACTCACATTAAATTGAAAAAGATTTTGGGAAAGGTTAGGGGTCTCTGCACAGACATCCTTTGCCTCCAGGAAACTCACGTGATGGCTAAGGAGGATGTTCATATAGCCAAAAACAGTGGTGGAGAGTGGTTTGGCTCAAATTTCACCTTAAAGGTGGGGAGGCAGCAATTTGGATCAGGCCTAACTTTCCAGGAACTGTTACCCAGGCCTGACTGTATAAATCATAGAAGCCGCTATGTACTACTACAAATACAGCTGAACTCGGTGGTGATCCAATCCATTATGGACCAGATTTTAATTCACATAAGTTCTTTAATACACTGTCAATGGAATTGTTTAATATGGGGGGGGGCATTGGATATTGTGCGGAGACTTCAGTTGTGTGTTGGGTAATGTTATGGATCATTCTTTTGAGGGGGGATAAGATCTAAGAGGGCTCAGGCACTGACTCAGTTAATAAAAGACAGTAGATTGACAGATGCATGGAGACAACTGTAAGTCCAAAGGAAGGCAATATATGCACTACTCCCATTCTGCTAAAAGTTATTCCTAGTTAGATCTGGCCATGGTATTCCAAGAAATACTAGCACATGTGAATTCCATAACATGGCACAATGGTCATTACTAACCACTCTCCTCTATGTGTTTCCTTGTCTGGGATAGGCTTACCCCGAGGGTGCAGGAGGTGGTTCTTAGACCCTACATTACTTAAGAAGGAGGATTTTCAGTTATTTATTAAGCAACAAATAAGAGAATATCTGGACAATAATCCACCCAGACTGATGTCTGCAGCAATAATATGGGATGCTATGAAGGCCGTTTTTAGAGGATCTATAATTTCTTACACATCTTATAAACAATGTATTGTTGATCAACAGCTAACAGATCTTGAAACTAAAATCTTTGAGGTGGAAAGGGCCAATGTGGTGTGTCCCAGTGCTGAGCAATATCAGATCCTACAACTTCTTAAATGGGAATTTAACACTGTACAAAGTGTTAGAATTGAACAGGCCTTGCTCTTGACCCAAGCTGGCAATTATTTTGAGGATGATGCAGGTGGGAAATGATTAGCTTGCCAGTTAAAAAGCAAAGAAGGGGCTAAAAATGTAGCAACAATTAAGAATGAGAAGGGAGAAGAGATAACCATTGATTTTGCAATTGGAGACAGTTTCAGAGTTTATTATGAAACATTATATACAAAGGAAACCTCACCCACAGATGCACAAATAAAGGAGTTTTTGGACAAAATGACCCTTCCCAGAGTGGATGAGGAGTGCAGGGGAATGCTGAATGCTCCAATTGAAGAGAATGAGGTTAAGACATCCATTAAACATCTCAATGGGAGGAGGGCTCCAGGATTGGATGGTTTTCCCTATTGACTTTTTTAAATGATTCCAAAATGAATTATTGGCCCCTCTCTTGAATACAGTCAAAGAAAGTCTGGTGATGGAATATTGCCCCCTCCATGTGGTCTGCTACTATAGTTGCTCTCACAAAACAGGAAAGGATCCACAGCAGTGCTCCTCCTATATGCCCATTTAACTACTAACACCTGACTACAAAATTGTAGCTCGCATCTTTTTTTTTTTTCAACTCTATTTCCCTCCAGTCTCCATGTATTGGGGCCCCATCAGCCAGCTCTGCCTTGATCCCATCTTGCTGTGCTCCTCTCTTGCCAGAATCTTGTTCCCTCAGCCCACTCTTGACTCACCTGTGTATCCCCCTGTCATGACCCCCCAGGTGATCATATCTCACATTTAATACCAGGCACAGATGGAGGTGAAGGACAGGGGTGATCAGGTCTGAAGAGCAGGAGCCAGTGAAGGACATGGTGGGCTAGAGTGGTGGGTGTCTTCCTCCTAATGTGCGGGATGTTTCCTGTACTCCAAGGTTCCCCCTGGAGGTGTGGACATGCAATAATGTCCAGCATAGGATGTGCTTGCTCCCACACTGACCCACAGGATGTCCGCTGATGCCTCCCCCATTTCCGATGTGACTCCTGCTAGTGTGCTCCCTGTCACCACAGGGAGTTGCTAGTGGCTGGGAGTCACAACACACCCTCTCTCAGAGAGGAGAGTAGTCCAGAGGATGCTCAATCCTCTCCTCACCAGCCAACCTCCCACAACCTGAGCTCACTGCTGACCCCGGGTCACTGGCATGGTAAGAGGTTAGGCATTGGATGCCTCATCCCTCTGTACCACTGAGCCAACTTGTAGCTCGCATCTTGGCAGGCAGGCAGAAGTGGTTTTGCCCCATATAATATATGAGTATCAGTCAGGTTCTGCTAAAGGGATGCAGAGGAAGCAAATTATCAGAAAGACACTTAATGTGGTATGGCGGTGGTCTGAGAGGAATGGGGAGGCAAGGCTGCTATTCTTAGTTTGGATGCAAAAAAGGCCTTGGACCACATGGAGTGGGGGTATATGTTCTGGGCACTGGGGGAGTTTGGGATTGGGAATAATATGATTCAATGGATTAAGGCCTTCTACAGTCAGCCATCAGCTCAGATTTTGGTCAATGGTGCATTATCTAAGCCTTTCCAACTGACAAGAGGCACGAGGCAGGGCTGCCCTCTATCGACTCTCCTATATGCAGGGCCCCGGTTTTTCTGTGGCACATCGGAGCAAAGTTCTGCGGCAGGGTTCCCATTTGCTGCAGAGCTTCTGTGACACTCAACACCAATTTCTGTGGCAATTCTGAGGCACATTTGTACCCTTAATTTTTTTCTCTTTTTATGTTTGCTTTCACACATGTGCAAGAAACATAGTGCCATCATACGAGTTTTCCAGAGGTGTGTCAGCCTCTTCCAATTCAGTCAGTGTATTTGCAGGCATGGTCACAGAGTGCCAATCACTGCTCCAGCTGTCTATGACAGCTGAAAATGCAGTGGCATACAGTTGAAAAGGAGAGCACCGCTTGAGTGAGCAGAGCTCCCCCCCAGCACACACACACACACCAGCTCGCACGCACACCGAGTGACTGCGTGCCTCCCTCCCCTCCACATTGGTAATGCGGCCGACGGAGGTGACCAATCCCCCGCCGGCTCCACACCCCCAAAGCATCCAGGTGCCACACTGGGTGCCCACCCTAGCATGGCAAAATGATGTAATGGCCGGCGGGGGTGCCCAATCCCCCGTCAGCTCCACTGTCTCTCCCCTCCATGCTGTCACTGATGGGGGTGCCCAATCCCTCATCGGCTTCACTGTCTCCCACCCCGAGTACAGGGTGCCACGCTGGGAGCCCACACTAGCATGGCAACAGATGCCATGGCTGATGGGGGTGCCCAATCCCCGATCAGCTCCACACCCCCCCAGCTGTCCTTCTGCCATGCTGGGAGCCCACCCCAGCATGGCAAATGTCCCGTGTTGTCTTTTCAAAAAAAAACCTGTAAAGAAAAAAATGGACCCTCGCAGTCTCCCTGCCCCCCCACAACCCGCACCCACCCACTGCGCACCCTGCCTCCCCACCCCCCTCACCCATACTTACCTCCAGAGTCCGGCGCGATGATCTTGGTGGACCAGGAACACGCCTGCACTCTTCAAGCCGACCGTGAACTGAGGAAATGCCGGTAAGCTGTATAATGGGATAGATAGGGTTTTTTCAACTTTATGGAATATCTCAGGCATTTTTTGGAATTTTTGCACCAAATTTTCAACATGGGGTTTTTGGGACCCCTCCTCATGAATTCTTGCACTGTCATGGTGTTTTCGCGGGCCTGAAGGGTGATTTACAGCACTGTCGTGAAATCACCTTTCCAGAATGATTAATGAAATGACACTGTAGTGTTCATAAGGTGGGCTCTCAAGAAGCCTATTTTGAAAATTTGGTGGAAAAATTCCTAAAATGACTGTTTTACCGACCGGCGTTGCGCAGTTCCTACGCATGCTCGTAAGTTCATGAATTTTCAATATTTTCACTCCAGATTTTCAACATTGCCATTTTACCATACCTTCTTATGAGCAGTACAGCTGTCATTTTTCACATCTCAACCAAAATGTGTTTCTGCCCATGTAGCGCATAATAGCACAGTCAGTGTGCGAAATCAATGTACAGGACACATTAAGAAAGTCACAGTGACACTGTTCATGAGCAGATGTCTTAAAATGCCCATTTTGAAAATTTGGTGAAAAGATTCCTTAAAATGACTGTTTTACGAGCGTGCGTTGCAGAGTTCCTATGCACGCTCATAAGTTCGCAAATTTTCAATATTTTCACTCCAGATTTTCAACATTGCCATTTTACCACACCTCCTTATGAGTAGTACAGTTGTCATTTTTCACATCTTGCCTACAACGTGTTTCTGCCCATGTAGCGCACAATGGCGTAGTCGGTGTGCGAAATCAATGTATGGGACACGTTAAGAAAATCACAGTGACACTGGTCATGAGCAGAGGTGTTAAAATGGCAATGTTGAAAATTTGGTGGAAAAATTCCCAAAAATGACTGTTTTAGGAGCGCACATTGCGCAGTTCCTAAGCACGCTGGCAAGTTTGTGAATTTGTAATATTTGCACACCAGATTTTCAACAGTGCCATTTTACCACACTTCCTTATGAGCAGTGCAGCTACCATTTTTCACATCTCACCCAAAATGTGTTTCCGCACATGTAGCGCACAATGGTACAGTTGGTTTGCGAAAACAATGTTTGGGACAGTTTAAGAATATCACAGTGACACTGGTCATGAGCAGAGGTCTTAAAATGGCTATGTTGAAAATTTGGTGACAAAACTCCATAAAATGACTATGTTATGAGTGAGCATTGCGCAGTTTCCACACACCCTGGTAGGTTCATGAATTTGTAATATTTTCAGCCGAGATTTTCACCAGTGGCATTTTTCCACACCTCCTTATGAACAGTACAGCTGTCATTTTCCACAACATGGCTGAAATGTGTTTTCACACTTTCAGTGCAGAGATGCGTGGTCGCTGTGGGAAATCATTGTTTGGGAAAGATAAAGAAAATCACACTGACACTGTTCATGATCGGAGGTCCCAAAATGCCTGTGTTAACAATCTACTGAAAAAGAATCCCCAAACTAGTTACATTACGGGTGTGCGTTGCACAGTTTCTACACACGTTCGTGACTTCACCGGTTTTTTTAAGATTTTCACAGCAGATTTTCAACATTCCCATTTTTTACACCTCCCCATGAGCAGTACTGCTGTCATTTTTCACATCCTGCTCAGAATGTGTTTTTGCACCTGTGGTGCCAAATGCCATAGTCGCTGTGCAAAAGCAGTTTTCGGCTAACAAACTGATATTGCCACTGTTCATGAGGTGGGGGTCACAAAAAAACCATGTTGAAAATTTGGAGTGAAAATACCAACAAATGCCTGAGGCGTTAGGGTTTCCGACCATAACGCCCCACCCTGTAGAGTATGACAGGCAACGGGGGTGTGACTTGGGATTCTTGCCTGTCATGCTCATAGCATTCCACCCCCACCCACACCCTGCAGCCAGTGAGAGAAATCAAGGTGTGCCTCGGACTCTTCGGGCCCAAACTTCGCCCCATTCTCCTATTCTGCACCCATTTCACCATATTTCCTGATGGAATGGGGTGTGCATAAGGGCCAAAGAGCCCAAGGCACACCGTGACACTTGTCAGTGTCTGCAGGGTAGGGTGTGGTGAAATGGCGTGGTCATTATGCTTGACGACCCAAAGGCACACCCCAATGCCAGCCACTCTCTGCAGGGTGGAGGTGGGGTTGACTTCAGTTCAATACTTCGCTGCCATTCCTATTATGCAGCTCTGTAACTTCTACACTACCAATGCCAGTGCCAGCAAGCAAACATTCGGCATTGACAAATGCTTGTTTTGTTTTTTTTGCCATATCTGACACAATGCACTCTCATAACATAGTCATTTTATGGGCGTTTGTCACCAAATTTTCAGCATAGCCAGTTTAAGACCTCTGCTCATGAACAGTATCACTGTGATTTTATTAATCTTTCTGGAACATTGATTTTGCACACCAACCGCGCCATTGTGCGCTACATGTGCGAAAACACATTTCAGGTGAGTTGTGAAAAATGACAGGGGTACTGTTCATAAGGAGGTGTGGTAAAATGGCAATACTGAAAATCTGGAGTGAAAATATTAAAAATGCTCGAAGTTATGAGAGTGCGTAGGAACTGTGCAATGCACGCTCATAAAACAGTCATTTTGGGGAATATTTTCACCAAATTTTCAACATAGGGTTTTTAGGAGCCTACCTCATGAACTGTGACACTGTCATTTCATTAATCATTCTGGAAAGGTGGTTCTTCGCAGTGACTGCGAAACCACCTTTCGGGACCAATTAATGAAATAACAGTGTCACAGTTCATGAGGTGGGGCCCCAAAAACCCTATGTTGAAAATCTGTTGAAAAAATTCCCTGAAATGACTGAGATATGCACTAAAGTTGAAAAAAATCCATTTAGTCCATTATACAGCTTACCGGCATTTCTTCAGTTTGCGGTCAGCTTTGAAGAGTGCAGACATGTTCCTGGTCCACAGAAGATCATCGAACTGGGCTCCGGAGGTAAGTATGTGTTGAGGTGGGGTGAGGTGGGGGTGTGGGCAGGTGGGTATGCAGAGGGTGGGTGCTGGTTGGGGAGGGGCAAAAACCGATCGATGGAAGTTTATTTTTCAGGGTTTTAATATTTGGATTCCCACACAAGGAGGGACTTTGCCATGCTGGGTGGGCTCCCAGCATGACACCAGGCAGGTTGGGGGCCCAGCGGTGAAGCCGATGGGATTGGAGCACCCGTTGTGAAAGAGTCTTTGCCATGTGAGGTGGGCTCCCAGTTTGGCATAGAAAGATTTCGGGAGAGCAGTGATACCGACAGGGGATTGGGCACCCCTGTTGGCAAATGAAGCATTTGCCATCCAGCGTGGCTTACTAACATTTGAGAGGGGGTACGTTTGTTCCATGGGCGGCCACAAATTCCGCTGGTGATCGTAAGTTCCGCAGATACTTCCGCGGTTTGCCGCACCCACGGAATCATGGAAAACTCAGGACCCTGCCTATATGTCATGGCTTTGGAACCTTTGGCCACAGAAATGAGACAGGATCAGTGTCTGGAGGGATTGTGGGTGGGGAGCTTGTCTTACTAACTACAGTAGATTTGTTTGTGGACAACCTACTAGTATGTTTAAAAGATGACCACTCTGGTGTGATTACTCTGCAGGATATTTTAACAGAATTTGGGAACCTTGCTAGCCATAAAATAAATTGGGCAAAAGGAAAGAAATGTACTCACCTTAGTAATTGTATTTCTTCTAATGGAGTCTTGCTGTATTCTGACTTATTGCAGTTAGCCTAGCACTTGAACTGCTCTGGAGAGGAAAGAGTTAAATTCTATGCAGAGCAAAGAACGTTGAGCTCGAGCTCCGTTCAAACCTCTGTCTGCTGCACTTTGAAGTGTAACCATCAGATTCTTATAAGCTAATACTAACTAACTAACCCTACTTTGTGGAAATTTTAAAATTTACTAGCCAAATGGCAACCAAATATTTTGGATCCCACAAAAGACTCAGATCAAGAAATCCAAAGTCAAAACCAGGTAATGAACATCTTAGAATTATTAAAATAAATAAACATACCCCACTTCCCCTCTCTAAAAAGAGGAAGTGCCCAAATGCACCCCTGGGGTGCAACACTGCACCTGCCAGCCCACTTCCCAAAAACCAGGTTCTGAGAGGGGAGGCAGGGAGGGAGGTCAGAATACAGCAAGACTCCATTAGAAGAAACACAATTACTAAGGTGAGTAATTTTTTCTTCAAACAACATGAAGTCTTGCTGTATTCTGACTTATTGCAGACTACCAAGCAGTACCCCCATGGAGGGGGGATTTGAACCTATTTTCAGACTAGGCTCTGCAGTACTGCCGTACCAAACTGAGCATCATTCCTAGCCTGGATATCCAGAGAGTAATGCTTGGTGAATGTATGGACTGTTTTCCAGGTGGCTGCTTTGCATATCTCTAGCAAAGGAATATCCCTGGCAGCAGCCAGGGAAGCAGCTGTACCTCTAGTCGAATGAGCTCTCAGGCCAGAGGGTGTTATTTTGCCTAACTTCTCATAGCAGAATTGTATACAAGAGACAATCCACTTGGCAATAGTTCTCTCAGTGGCAGGTTTGCCCTTACCCACTTCCTCATACGTGAGGAACAACTGGAGGGAGTCAAACCTGTGTGCCTTAGTACATTCAATGTAGTAACTAAGGGCCCTTTTAACATCCAAACTGTGTAATCTTCTCTCTCCTGAAGAAGAATGATCAGTAAAGAATACAGGAACAGACATGGATTGGTTCAAATGAAAATCTGAAACCACTTTGGGTAAGAACCGCCTATTGGTTCTAAGGACCACCTTATCTCTATGGAATGAGATAAAATCAGGCTCCACTGACAGCTTGTAATTCACTGATACATCTGGCAGAGGTAATAGCTACCAGGAACACAGTTTTTCAAGTCAAGTGCTTAAGCTCTGCTGAAGACAAAGGGGTCAAAAGGGGGTTGCATAAGCTGAGCAATGTAAACATTAAGGTCCCAGGCAAGGGAAGGATCCCTAAAGGGAGGATTGGTATGAAGCAATCCCTTGAAAATTTACAGAAACTAGGATGATATGCCAGTGAAGAAGGCTTTCCTACTGGCAGAAAAGCAGAAACAGCTGACAATTTCATTTTGAGGGTAGCTGGTTTGAGGCCTAGGCCATCGAGATGAACCACGTAATCCAGAACTGTAGATAAGACAGCAGTGTCTGAAGATATATGTTTCTTAGAACACCAAATGCTGAATCTTTTCCATTTGGAGTTATGGGTTTTTCTGGTGGCAGGTTTTTGAGAGGCTTTGAGAATGTCCAGAACCCCTTGAGACAGATGCAAACTTGCATACTCTAACTCTTCAAGAGCCATGCCTTGAGATTGAGAGACTGAAGGTTGGGATACCAGATCCTCCCCCGAGAGGAGGTCAACAGATTGTGATTCCAGGGAAGAGATAGGGGAAGATGGACTGCTAGGGACAGCAACGGGGGATACCAAGGCTGCCTGGCCAATCTGGATCACTTTGCAAGATTGTGACCTTATCTTGACCAGGACCTTGAACAGTAGAGGAAAGGTAGGGAAGGCATACAGAAATTTCCCTTCCTAATTGCCGATCACGGCAGCACCAGAATGCCAAGCGCTCCCTCTAGGAGCTGACTGACTGCATCATTCACCCTTCAGAAGGCCTCTGAGGTAAAGGATACCTCCTGTACCTGCTGGACTCCTGTGTGGGGTGCTAGCCCGATGACGCTGTGCATCATTTGCCCCACCCCCCAGCTACCCACCCAGGGGCATCCCTCAAGTTATTGGCCCACCCCTATGACATCACTTCCTGCTCACTGAAATTCTAAGTCCCCACTTTCCCATTTGCAGGTTATACCTGCTAGCCACTAGAGGAACCCTGTGTTCCTTCTGCAAACTCCACTTCTCTGATAGCCCCTTCTCTCCATTTCTGGATCACCTCTATCCACCTGCCTCATTTCTCCTCTCCTACCCCCAGATCTCTGCTACCCTGCACCCACCTCTTTCACACCCAACCCTGTAGCTACCCCTCTCTCAGACCCCACAATATCCTACAAGCCTACATCTACTGACCACTAGGATTCACTATTTAGCACCCTATTTTGGGCCTAAACGCTGCCTGTGGCCAGCACCTGGATCGTGGCACATGGCTCCTACCCAGGTCCATCTCCAAATACCCCAGGAGAGTTTTGAACCTGGTACCTTGTACACCAGAGGCGGTGTCTCTACCACTGAACCAAAGTGGCACTAACGCTTACTGGTAGGCAACTAACTATTTCATTCTACCTTGCCTGCTGAGCTTCTTAGCATAATGCCTGCCCACCACCTATTGATATGCCTCTCTCTCATCCTTATTCTAAGGCCACTGTCCCACCCATCTGTCACAGTGTTGCCACATTCTCACCTAAATGATGCCCCCCCATGCGCACTGGCACTACCCACCTCTTGCATCTTAGAGTTGGCACATTCCCACCTTACACTCACTATGTGCTCCAGCTCACCACACCCACCCTCCAGTCACCACCCAGCTCCCCCCCCGGCTCCTACTGGAGGCTTATCGTTCTAGCCTTTCCAGCCTGTGCTACCCTGCCTACCCCCTGTGCCCTGAAGCTCCCCTCCTCTTCCACTCATGTCCATCGCAAACACACTTTCCACCGGCCCCTGGCCAAGGTGGTAGTTATTCTACTACTCCTGACAGGTAATATACATCCCAACCCAGGCCCAGTTCACAACAGCTCACCTGCAGGATCTCATGGGATTCACACTGCGTCAATGAATATCTGTAGCCTTCTGAAAACATTTGACTCGCTCTAATGTTGGGTCACATTCCATAAACCTGATATTATTACCCTGGTGGAAACCTGGTTATCAAAATCCACCCCAGACTCCTTTGTCTCCCTCCCAGGTTACTCCCTTTACCGGAAGGACCGGGTTGGAAGATGGGCTGGGGGTTGCGCTATCTACACCAGAGACTCTCTCACCGGACTAGCCCTCCCAGCCCCTGCTCTTGAATTTGGGGCACAGGCTCTAACCCTAAAACTGACCTCGGATCCCTCTAGGGGCCCCCTCTATCTTACTATAGCCTATGTACCCCCAAAAAATCAAACTCTGGCACTGGTCTCTTTAACGGAGTATCTTACTTCTCTGCACCACTCATCTGACCAATTTCTAGTGGGCAAGCTAAACATTAACTGGCTTAGTTCCTTATCTTCTACTACCCGTGACTCCTTCACAGCTATTGATCTGACTCAACTCATTTCCCAACCTACAAGAGTGAATCCTAAGAGGGGCTCAAGCACACTTCTAGATGTGGTCATCACCAATCATCCTAAACAAATCTACGATATCCAAGTCCTTCCTGACTCACTTAGTGACCACTCCCCTATACTTTTCCGCTGGACAACCTTCATAACCAAACCCACAGCACAGCCCACTCTACGGCAGCGCCTAAGACCAGGTGGTTTGAAAAGCCTTAAGCAACTTCTGGCCCAAATTAATTGGTCTCCCATACAGTATGCCCCTGATATTGATACGGTGCTAACCTTTTTCACCCAAACATTCAACAAAGCCTGTGACATTTTCACACCTCTAACAGTACTGTGTTCCAAAGTGCAGAATGCACCCTGGGTTTCCCCTGCCCTACTTCAACTATTTAAGCACAGGGACAATTTATGACACCTGGCCACTAAAACTGGCCAGCCGGCAGACAGACAGGCGTATGCTGCTGCAAGAAACAAATGCACCTGGGCCATCCGAAAGGCTAAGGCTGATCACTATCAGTCCTTGCTCACCTCCCCTTGGGGGAATGCAAGAACCTTCTGGGACAATATCAAACAACTAAATGGGAGCACACACCCCCCACCCTCCCAGATCAACATTGATGGCACTATCTCTACCAACCCAGCCCTTATAGCCAACTTCCTCAATAAATCTTTCATGGACCTTAGCCCAGCCCTCCCTAGTGACTTTTTTGACCCTCCCCCCACCTGCCCCTGTCCTCACATACCCTAACTTCCATTTATGCTGGGTTACTGCCCAAGAAGTCAGACCTCACCTAATCAATGGCCTAAAGAGCAATAGTACTGGCAGTGACTCCTTGGACCCCTGTATCCTCTGCTGGGATCTGGATCTGGTCCTCACCCCAATCACTAGTCTCCTCAATAAATCCCTCTGCCTGGGGCAATTTCCCTCAGCTTGGAAACTTGCTACAGTCACACCCATACACAAGGGTGGTGACAGGTCCCTAGCCAGGAATTACTGGCCTATATCCATTCTCTCACCCCTCTCAAAAGCCCTAGAAAAAGTGGTGGCCACTCAAATTACAGAATACTTACCCAAATACAACATCCTCTGCCCTGAACAGCACGGTTTCCGTACAGGTCACAGTACCAGCACTGCCCTCCTAGAGTTTTCAAATTTTCTACACTCTTCTCTGGACTCGGGCTCTCTGACTGGGGCAGTGTTCATAGATCTATCAAAAGCCTTCAACACTGTTTCCCATCCCCTCCTGCTGGATGCCCTCAGCCACACTGGCTTTGCCACTGGGCCTGTCTCCTGGTGCTCCAGCTACCTGTCTGCCCGCTCTCAGCATGTTAAAATTAATGGGACACTCTCCAACGCTTGTCCTATCTGCTCTGGTGTTCCCTAGGGTTCCATCCTTGGACCCTTGCTCTTTTCATTATACCTCAATACCCTGCCAGGTGCATGTACTGGAAAAATTTTGCTGTATGCAGATGATGCCATCATCTTTGCCTCTGACCGAAACCCTATCACCCTCCAGGACACCTTGCAAATATCTTATAATGATGCTGAAGCTTGGTTCAAAGAGCATAGACTTGTATAAATCTAAAAAAACAAAAACCATGCTCTTCGCCCACCCCCAAAACAAAGCCAGCAATTTCCTATTCCATGTCCTCTCTAGCACCAAGTTTCCACTCGAGCAAGTCTACTCGTATAAGTACCTTGGGATCTCCTTTGACCCTGTTCTCACCTTCCATGACCACATCGCTGCCCTAGTCTCAGCTTCCAATATTCGGCTGGGTATCCTATACCGGGTCTGCAACAGAAGAGAGGAAGTTGGTGATTGTCTGGGCTGCAAAGAGATCTATCTCTGGAGTGCCCCATCGTGAAAAAAATCATTTTTAACACTAGGAGATCCAGGGACCATTCGTGATGGCCCTGGGAAATCCTGCTCAATGCATTTGCTAGCATATTGTCCTTTCCTGGGAAGCAGACTGCTACCAGAGAGGTCTGTAAGGAATAAGCCAGAGACCATATTTTCATGGCTTCCATGCACAAGGCCATAGACCGAGTACCTCCCTATTTGTTGATGTATCACATGGTGGTGGTGTTGTCTGTTCTTACCTGAACCCCCTTGTTCTGTACTGATTCTGAGAAGGCTTGCAGAGCCAGGTACACTGCCCTGAGCTCTAGAAGATTGATGCGGAGAAGAGACTCCTGAGTGGACCACACTTCCTGGGCTGTAAGAGTCCCTAAGTGAGCTCCCCAACACAGGAGAGAGGAGTCTGTGGTTAGAACCACAGAATGAGATTGAGAAATGAATGGGACTCCTTGCCTGTGATTGTCCTGATTCTGCCACCATTGAAGAGCCTGGATCAGAGTCTGAGTCACTGGAACCAGTTTGGTCAGATCTTTCTTCTAAGACCAAAAAGACCTCAGATGAAACTGAATGTCTCTCATCTGAAATCTGGCCCCCTTGACCACTGCAGTGGAAGCTGCCATGTAGCTCAGAAGCTGAAGAAAGTGTCTTGCTGGTCAAGAAACCAGAAGGTGGAAGGAAGAAGCCAGCTCCATGATGGTCTTCGCCCTTACCAATGGGAGAAATGCCCTTGCTTTGGCAATGTCCAGTTCCACCCCTATGAAAGTCAACAGTTGTACTGGCTCGAGAACTGACTTGGGAAGATTGAAAAGGAAACCTAGAGAAGTGAGCACTTGCTGGGTCATTTTTAGATCTGACTTGACTTGGTCTGGAGACTGATCCACTATGAGCCAGTCGTCCAGTAGGGAATATGGAGATGTTTTTTCTCCTTAGAAAAGCCACTACTACTACTAGGCATTTTGTGAACATCCTTGGAGCTGATGTTAGGCTGAAAGGCATTGCTTTGAACTGGTAATGGCCTGAAGGCAGTTCAAACCTGAGGTACTTTCTGTGGGAGCACCTGATGGGAATATGAAAGTAGGCATCCTTTAGGTCCAGGGAGGCTAGCCAATCCCCTGGCCTTAGAGAGTGAAGAAGTATTCCCAGAGTCACCATTTTGAACTTTGGCTTTAACAAGTGTTTGTTTAGGTATCTTAAGTCTAGGATGGGCCACCACTCCCCTGTTTTTTCAGGGTAAAGAAGTACCAGGAGTACAGACCTTTTCCCTTGTGTATTGTAGGAACTCTATCTATGGCCCTTAAGGCCAGAAAAGATAAAACTTCTGCCTCTAGGGCAATGGTTTTGGAGAAGTTTGTAGGTGGAAAAGATCTGACTCTCAGCTTTGGGAATTCTTTGAAGCTGAGAGCCAGTCCCTGGCCTACTACCTCCAGGACCCACTTGTATGAGGTAACAGACTTCCAGTCCTGGAAGTAGTAGGCTAGCCTGCCTCCTACAGGAATGGGGGAGTGGACCCAGGCTGACGCCTCCGGGTGTCAGTTCAGCAGGAGCCTTAGGCTGAGCGATGGATGCAGCCCTGCTCACCCCCCTTCTGCCTCTCCCTCTGAAGAACCCCCTCTGAGAAAAAGAGGAGGAGGCCTGTGCTTGGTAGAAAGGCCTATGAAAATGCCTGCCCCTGCCCCCTAGCTTGCTGCCTTTGAGGAGTTGCTTGTCTTTCCTTGGCCTGTGCACTCCTATAGGTGGTCCTGTATTCATCCATTTTCTTCATATACTTCTCTGTCTGCTCCCCCAAACAGAGAATTATTAACCAGAGGAAAATCCAAGGCCTTAGCCTGAGTATCCTGAGAAAGGCTAGTACACCTGAGCCAAGCCAGTTTCTGAAGAGACACAGATGTAGCCATGACTGTAGATGAAACATCGTTGGAGTCCACAGCAGCATGAAATTGAATCTTTGATGCCTCAATCCCATCAGTAGCCACCTTCTCCAGCTCCTTGGCAAGCTGGGGAGGGGCCTGCTTAGCCAGTGCCAGTACAGTGTCATACCTGGACTTCTGGTACCTGGATGTATAGGCCATGTAATTTGCCTGCCTGAGTCCCAAAGAGGATGCCATGCACTGCTTTTTTTGCCATGGAATCCAATTTCCTGGAGTCTTTATCTGGGGGGTGTGAAGCCAAGGGAATGTTAGCCTTATCACATGCTGCAGCCTGCACAACCCCAACATGGCTGCACTGCTGGTACAAGTACTCTGTACCTGAGCCTGACAGCATGTACCTCTTGTCCATCTATCTGTCTACAGGAGATAATGCATTTGGAGTTTTTAACAGCTTTAATGTCTGTTTCCCAAAAGACTTGTGAAGGGGGAATAGACAACCATTTGGACTCTGGGATGTTCATCATCTCCACAAAGTCAGGCTCCTCTTGTTCCTCAACAGCTTCCTTAATAGGGAGCTGGAGGGTTTCTGCCACTTTTCTGTAGAACATAAAATGGGAAGGGGACTCAGAAAGCCTGGGAGGGGAAACACCAGAAGGCCTGTCTGTGGAGATGTCAAGTTCGATAGGCTCATCCAGTCCTTCAATTCCATCATCATCAACACCTTCATTAGCATCATAATCATCATCCCCCTCCAAGTCCAGTTCATAAAAATCTTTAGGGGTATAATCTTGAACCAGAGGAACCTACCGAAACCGAACATCTGCCAGAAGGCGCTGGATCAGTTGGAACCGAACTAAGCGATTCCACTACACGAATTGCTAAGGCAATTTCCACGGCGGTCGGATGATGCGGTTCTGGATCCGAACCGGATGATTTGTCTTTTCTTTTTCTTTTTGATGGACCTGATCCCTCAGAATCGGCTCTCCTTTTGCCCGAAGGAGTCTTGCCCTGGTCAGAGGGCACTACTTCTGGTTCGGTTGGAACCGAACCGGACTGGTCATCCGGGTCAGCGGACTTCTCGGCCTCCTTTTCCCTAAGCCTGCCCAACCTTTTGTCCAGGGTGGCTTTAGGGAAATTCTTACAGATTTGGCAAACTGATTCTAGGTGACTAAAACCCAAGCAGTAAACACAAGTGGTGTGGGGGGGCAGCCTTAGCAAAGGCCTCCCCCACACTCACTGCAGTGCTGAAGCCCAGTGGGCCCATTTTTTTTCTTGGGTTTCTCAGACAAAGTCATAACTAAACCCTTACTCATTTTATGACAACCACCAGGCAAGACACCCTTATCAGTTTCTAACCGTGTTACTGGTATTTGAAAAAAAACAGAGAAACACATTTTTTTTTTAAACCGATAAGGACCGGTACCTCACACTAAATTTCCTGTAAAGAAAAAGAGAAAACAATCAGTAAACCAGCAACCGGTTCAGCTGAACCGGTCACACAAATTCAGTTTACAATTTCCACACACTTTTTCTAGCCATGTCCACTACCTATGCACTTACTGTACGACAGACAGGGATCTGAACTAAAAAACAAATGCGAGAATATCGGTAAAACCGACGATTTTTAAACCGCGAACCGAGAGCGAAGGAGAAATCTCTGGAGTGACTGTTCAGTAAGACGGAGTAAAGAATCTGAAGGTTACACTTCAAAGTGCAGCAGACAGAGGTTTCAACCGAGCTTGAGCTCAACTTTCTATGCTCTGCATAGAATTTAACTCTTTCCTCTCCAGAGCAGTTCAAGTGCTGGGGCTAACTGCAATAAGTCAGGATACAGCAAGACTTCATGTTGTTTGAAGTGAATTACTGCCTCTGAGGAATGAAACCCCCGATTTACTGCCTGGTCTTTTACTGGGCTAAAGATAATCAAATCCCTAAAATACCTGTGTATACATACACACACATATATATATATATATATAAATGTTGTACCCCTGTGTACCCTGTGAATGTAGCGCTTCAAAAACAGCGCAGGAAGAACTGTGCTGTGTGATGTGCAAACACAGTTACAGCAACAGTATAAGAGTGGAAAGCAAGTTCTGCTACCCCTGTCACTGACATCTGCATTCAGGAAGCAGCCAGGAAGCCTGAGCTGTGGTGCCTGACTGAGCTGATCCTGTGGTGGCGTGGTTAGGGAACCAGGACACAGCAGCAGTGGATACCTGGGACTGTAGTTCATTTCTGCCCCAGGTCTCATGGTGTTGTGGTATTTTTTTTATTAAAAAATGAATTTACCCCTTCCCAAGGTTCTCCCCATCCCCAAAGACCACCCACCCTGGATTTGATTATTGAAGCCCGGGGAGTGGGGCGAAGTGTCTTTGTCAGGGAGGTGCATGGGGCAAAGCCCCCCACATAAAAAAATTCCCCATTGATTTCAATGGGGTGTATGCCATTCTTGTGTTGCTGCTGTTGTGCCCGATGTTATATCGGAGCACAACATTTTGTCTGCAGCATTGTTTGCTGCGCTGTTTTTGAAAACGGTGACATGACCCCTTACCCACACCTATATAGAGATAATTACCTTCTGCTACTGGATGCTATCTGCAAAGACTGTGAGAGATGAGAGGGCTTGCCCATCAGTCTCATTAGCAGAATAAACACAATTAAGATAAATATATTTCCAAATGTTTGTATTTATTTCAAAATATGCCAGTTAGGGTTCCAGAATTATTCTTAAAACAAATAATTAGTATCATTCACAGTTTTCTCTGGGGTGGGAAAGCAGTCAGAATAAGATGTAGTATTTTACAGTTATGCATGAATGATGGTGGTCTAGCTCTAACTTGCTTAAAATATTATTATTGGGCTGCATAACTGCCATTCCTTTAGACCCCTACCACAGGCTCTGTCCCAGTTTGGCACTGAATAGAGGAAGAATCACTAATGGGTGGGTTGCTGTGGGGACTCCTTTCCCCATCTCTCAACAAACAAATTTCAACCAAACTGCCTAACCCATTCACAAACCAAATGCTCAGAATTTGGAGGGGTGTGCACCAATGTATAGGCCACATGGGGTTTTTCTCTTAATGCTGCTTTACATGCTAGTTTTAGCAATCAAAAAGGCTATAATGTTTTTTTACATCAGACACTTTTATGCTGGGGGAACAAATGGGGGTCTGGTGTGTTGATGACCTTAACTACAGTATGGGGGATTCCTTAAACCCTTCTCTGAGCTCAAACAACAATATGACATTAAACCAGCTGATTTTTTTGCATACTTGTAGATTAGGCAATATTTGACTGACTTAACCCCTTTGTTGTCACTGACTGAGGAAACTTTCTGTAAACCACAACCAAATTTGTCCATCTTAATCAGCCTTTAGAGACCATTTCTGGGGGCCATACATTCCCGTGTAGTTATGGCCTGATCAGAATGGGAGCATGATCTGGGCATGAACATAGATAATGCAACATAGACAACTGCGATTAGTCATGTTCATCAATGTTCCAGATCCAATAAGTAAGTAAGTAAGTAAAATGTATTTCTTTCAAGCACCCTTCCCAAGCTCAGGGTGCTTTTACAATAGTTTAAACACTTTGAAAACATACCATATAAAACAATAAATACAATAGCCACAAATAACCCCCAATTTTTACATCCCAGTAAAAGCTTGGGTAAAGAGAAAAGTTTTTAGCTGTTTTTTTAAACTTTCCACAGTCAGGCAATCTCGTATCTGATGAGGCAGAGAATTCCACAGAGTAGGTGTCATAAAGGCAAAGAATCTACCTCCAGACATCTTTAAACATACCCTGGGTATCTCTAGCAATCCCTTGTCAGAGGATCGAAATGGGCGGGCAGGACAATAAGGCAGCAGGAGCTCTTTCAGGTAGTGATATCCCAAATCATGTAGGGCCTTAAAGGTCAGCAATGCGACCTTGAAGGTGATCCACCACTGTATTGGAAGCCAGTGCAGATCGCACAGCACAGGTGTCATATGGCTAGATCTTGAAACTCCCATCAAGAACCTGGCCGTTGCATTCTGCACAAACTGCAAGCGGCGGATATCCACCTCAGCAGCCCTAGATAAAGGGCGTTGCAGTAATCAAAATGGCTGGTGACAAAGGCGTGGACTAGGGTAGGAAGATCTTCAGATGGGACCAAGTGTTTCACCCAAGTTATGTTCCTCAGATGGAAAAGGCAGATCTGACTACGGTCGAAACCTGCACCCTCATAGTCAGGCCCTCATCAAATATCATATCTAGGTTACGCACTTGGCCCGAGGCCAAAAGTGAGGCCACCCCAAGATATAAACCTGAGGATTTCCCAGTCCAAGCCCCTATTGTCCTCACTCCAGGGTCCACAACCAATACCTTGGTTTTCCCTGAGTTCAACCTAAGCCAACTAGTACACATCCAGTCCTGGATCTCCAGCAGGCAGTTATTAAACACAGTGGTGGAATCAGGCTCCCGTTCAGGCATGAAAGATAGGTAGAGCTGAGAATCATCAGCATAACAATGAAAACTCAACCCATACCATCTTATAATGTCCCCCAATGGAAACATATACACCACAAATAACATAGAGAACAGCACCGACCCCTGCGGTACCCCACAGGGCAGCCAGTGAGGTGCCAAGGTATAAATCCTGAACACCACTCTCTGTGATCTGCCCTCCAGGAAAGATCACAACCAACTGTGGACTGTCCCCCTCAGACCACAGAAAAACCCCAGACGGTTGAGCAGTACCCCATGATCCATAGTGTCAAATGCTGTTGAGAGATCCAGGAGAACCAAGATGGAATGGGTCTTCTGATCTCTTGCCATCAGGAGATCATTCAATACCCGAGCAAGAGCCGTCTCTGTGCTATGCCTTCTCCTGAAGCTGGATTGGAGAGGGTCATAGATATTGTGGCTAGATAAATGATCCTTCAGCTGCAAAGTGACCACCTTCTCAATAACTTTCCCTACAAAGGGTAGGTTAGAGTCCGGTCTGTAATTTGCTGGGCAGTCAGGGTCAAGAGAGGCTTTTTTTCAAAAGGGGGTGTACCACCACCTCCTTTAAGGGATCTGGAAAGATCCCTCTCTCTAATGAAACCACCACTATCCCAGACAGGACTGGGCCGATAACATCTACACACCCCACCAACAGGTGAGTAGGGCCTGGGTCCAACTTACAGTATGTAGGTCACAAAGTCTGGATGATCCTCACTATATCTATTACTGCCAGTAGGCTAAAGGTGGACCAGGACAACCAGGTATTAGTACCACCCAATTGATCAGTGCAAGGTCCAATGGGAGGGCGCTGGCGGATCTCATCCCTGATGGAGGATACCTTGTCAGCAAAGAATTTTGCAAACTCCTCACACTGTACCTGTGATAATGCTCTACCAGTTTGAAGACAGACTGGATTGCACAGTCTGTCCACAGTCTGGAAGAGCTGGGCTGGTCTATTCCTTGCTGCAGCAATTTCCCTGGACAGGAACTCTGCCTTCTTATGGGAAATTGCTGATAGGTAGACCTTATAATGTTCTAACAATCCAAGTCTATCCACCTCCAGTTGAGTTTTCCGCCAGCATCTTTCCAATCTTCATCCCGGCCTCTTCAACTCATGGACCTCCCCATCAAACCAGGGAGCCCCCAAGTGGAAAGTGTGGGGACAAACATGAATTGGAGAAATGGCTTCCAGGGCCTCTACCACAGCCCTAGTATAGGCCAGGGCCAATAAGGTCATAGAGTTCAATACTTCTTTCTGCATAGAGCCTGCCTTCCCTTTTCCAGACTCCATAGGTTTGACCTTAATGGAAGCCCGATATGCCCTAGGTGTCGTGTAGGGGTGGGAGACTTTGTGCATATGGCCCTGTTGTGTCTTAAGCTAGCTACCTTTTGATATAGTATACATGAACAGATGGAGAAAATCCTGAAGATACCTCTACCAAATTCACCCTTGGAGCTTAACCTAGGAGCTAACACTAAGCCAACTATTTATCCATAGAAATTCAAACTCTGGCACATTGCATTGGTAAATGCAAATAAAACTATTGCACAATATTGGGTTAGCAATACCCCACCCAACACAGCCCAATGGCTCAATAATTTTTTTTTCAGCTTCTGTTTATCCCCCAGGCAGCCTCAGTCACACTACTCCACCTCATCAGCCACTTAGAACCATGCAACACCCCTTCCCCGAGACCCATTCCTCCATGGATTGCCCCCCATGGTGGGGCAGGAAGGGGGAGGACCTTCTTCTCCCCCACCCAGGACACAATCCAGATTAGAGCAATTATGAATGGTCTGGAGGAGAAGCGGGTCACTGGTCAGCTAACAGGGCTTCATGGAGCCTACAGTCACCCTTCCTTCTTCCGCTTTCCATCAACTTTCCTTTCATGGCCATGAACGCGCATGTGTGGAGGTGTGCACACATTATGTAGTCACACTCTTGCCTTCTTAACTCCGATGTTACCACCCAGTCTCCACCAAGAGTCAGCAAAGGAGTAAGATGACATCCCCCATCCCTGGAAGAGGAGAACTGTCATCGGATGCTCAATCCTTTCCCTCCCCTGTTGACCTCCAGCAACCCAAGTTTGTACCTGATCCTGGGTCACCAGCGTGGCACAAGGTGTGGCATCCAGTGCCTTAGTGCCACCAGGCAGGCTTATGTCTCAATACTTTAAAGTTGTGCATGAAGATAGAAAGATATAGTTTTTCATCACTGGAGCAGGCAACAGTATTTGATAAAATACGGAATTCTTTACTGGAAGCCAGAGAACAGGTGGTTACTGATGTTTAGAGCACGTATTCAAGATTTTCACTGCAGATAAATACACTTCCAATGTCTAGGTGTTTAGCCATCAATTCCCTGTAATAGTGTGACTTGGAACCAGTCCCGGATTAACAAGTATGCAGATGACGCCATGGCGTAGGGCCCCGAGGTTAGAGGGAGGGCCCCCCAGTCTGCACTCTGCAGTGTCACTTTTTTACGTCCCACTCGTTCCTAAAAAAAAAAATGCTTTGTTTTTCCTTTCTGCCACTACCTCCCAATACATGCCATTGTCGAGACTGGCTGCAGTCGGCACTTTTTGTAACCCATCGCCCCCCCGTCACCCTCTGTGCTGCCCGCGGACACTCAGCAAGTGACTGTTCAGAGCCTCTGTTGCTCGGCTTCCTCCTCTGCCCAGTGACAGAAGTATAGAATGAGTGCCACGCCACTGCCCAATCACCGTTCGACTTGTGAGCAAGGAGGTGTGGCCAAGTGTGAGGAGCCCGAGTGGGAAATTATGAGGAGACTCGTGGTGGCAGTGATGCATTGTTTGGGAGTGACGGCGGGAGTCAAGTCGTCGGTTGGTCAGTCGTCGGAGTCGAGTAGTAGTTAGAGCAGGGGCGAGGGGCTGCAGTGTGGTCACTGTGCTGGCCATCTGATCAGACTGTGATCATCTGTGGCTGCATGCGGTGCTTAGTGTGCACAATCGATCAATTGAGACAAGGAATCTGAGGTGATGAGCCAGGAGGAGTCCTGTCGTCACGCTGGTGAGAGGCAGAGCAGAGGCATATCTTCAAATCACAGGTAGGTGAAATCGGTCCTGTTGGGGGTGTACTGGATGACAGGAATCGAATGCTTGTTATGAGGTCAGAATCTAAGAAGTTCTTACTATTGAAACTCAGTCACTTTAAATAAATTGAACAGTGCTGCCCTCCATGGAAATTCCTTAACTTTATCTCTGGTATGGACCATGCAAATTGATCTTAAGGCTAAATTTGTCTCCACATTTCCAGTTTTCTTACCACAGATATGAGTTCAGGTTAGAATTGTCACCTGTCCTGTTTTGCAATTTAGAAGTCAGGTTTAGCCATTCGTCTGTTTTATAGTGCAAGATTCAGGATGCCATTCTAAATGTACTGCAGCTCAATGGATGTGTAAAATATCCCTTTAATAAAAAATATATTTGATGATGATGATGGTGATGATAATAATGACAATAGCTGTATCCAACTTAACCCATTTTACAAATGTGAAATGCCCCAAATGTCAAGGCTAAAACATTACCATATTCACAATACACCACAGTAAAATTGTCAAAGCAGGTATTTTGGATTTTGTAAAGTAAAAGGCCTCTCTGATAAATTGGCTGGCATTAACTGCCTAAGCAAACAGCAGAGTCTTAGAGTCAAATGGCTGGGAAAATCCTGTTTTAAGCTTTAGAGATGGTGTTAACACTATTCCTGCTTTTTTAATATTTCATTAGTTTCATATTGGGTGGATCATTTGATTTAGTTTTTGTTGATCGGGTAAGTGCACTAGACAAATCCTGCCTATTTTCATGCATGACCCGGGGGAGGGGGGATACAGATGAATGCCAACTGACCTTGAACCAGATTAAGCTGTTGGTGGTATTTTTAGTGAATGAGGGAAATTTGGCCAGGACACCGGGGAAATTCCCCTGCTCTGTTATCTCATTGATGGCCCTCTTTGGACAACCGATAATGCACTGGCAAAATACTCACAAAATGTCCCATAATAATTAGTTCATGTAAACTTTTTGGGATTTTTTTTCCCAAGCCAGGCTTGTCACTTTAGTAGTAGCACTCTAGTGCTCCCAGTTCTGCCAGCTTTCTGGCACTTCTGAAACACGCTCGATATGTCCATGAAGACACGATATGTAAGCAATAATGCCCGACAGGATGGGCAGTATGCCTATACACCCATCCTGGAGGGCATTATTGTTTTAGAAAATGGGCTACCTGTGGCATTTTATAAGGGGTTTAATAAAATTAAAAAGAAATACAAAATATTGACTAAAAATGAAGTTGAAGACTCTCTGTTGTAGAGTAGTCCCTGTCTGTGGTGTTCCATCCACTCCCCCCCACTGAGCCATTCAGAAGAAGATTTAGAGTTACCTCGCTCCTCGCTTTAAAAAAAAAAAAAGGTTTTCTATTTTGTTGCCGATCACGTTATTCTGTGGGTATCTTGAAAGCTGGTTTTCTTGAAAATAGATTTGTTGCAGCCTGCGTGTCAGCTAGACAGATTTGTTGCAGGCTGTGTGTGCGAGTTCAGCTACAGTTTTGTTCTTTTAGTGCTGGATTACTGCCTGATTGCCAGTGCGTGAAGGTACGAGAGAAATTGACAAATATTAATACAAAATTGAAATAAACGTTTGATTTCAGATGTGTTCTGATAGCAGGGCAGGGGGGTGTAAGCAGTTGCAAACAGCGGTTGGCGTCTGAAGGAGGCACGAGATCTCTGTCGGGAGACGAGCGGTGCCGTTATTATGCTGACAGAAACACTCATTTCCTGTCTTTCAGCTGCAAATTAAATAACGTGTGTGTTTCTTGCTTGCTTTGTTTTTTCTTTTTACATATAATACTCTCAGGATTTTATTGGGCTGGTAGAGGAGGGTGTATGAGTTGTAGGTGACAGCCAGCAGTGAAAGCGATGAGCGTGATGAGTACGGTCTGGTTACGACAAGTTTTATTTTTTTCTCTTCATGTTGTTATACCGGAGGATTGCCATTGTGCCGTTGGTGACAGTTTCATTTTGAGGGGAGGGCGATAGTTGCACTCAGGGAAATGGTCTCTCGCTAACATACATAAAAAAATGGTGTCTATTTCAAACTCAGTGCCCCATTTTTTTAGCCAATCAGAAAGCAAGGTGGCCATGCACAAGGATGTTAGAGTGAGTGAAGGGGCAGCTGGGTTGGCACTTTTTATTTGCTGGGTGTCTATTGAAAGTTAATGTACCCCTCTGGAAGGGGTAGCAGCCAATCAGAGCCCAGCAAATAAAAAGACCATTTTCTAAAATACAGGTAAAAAAAAAAAATGATCGCTCATTCTTGCCGGCAGCCAGCCAACAGCCTGGTTTTCTTGGTATCTCTCAAAAGAACAAAAAGAAAAAAATCTACAATTACAGAAGCCTACTAATGTCAAACTAAAATAAAAAGCATCAATCATGTACGTGGAGGAACTATTTTATGTAAAATTCAGAGACAAATGGTATTTTTTTATTATTTTACTAGATTAATTTAAATTGTTACATTCGTATAAAATAGGTTATCCCATTTTATAAGCGCAATAAGACACTCCGGTGGTTTGCATTAGGCATTTCTAATGCACGGCCAGTGGATGAAGTCACTCAGCCTGCAGTCTTGCACCTCACTATGTCCCTGGCCAGGCATTGGCAATATCTAATGCACATCTCCTCATGTGTTATTGCTTAGTTACAGTCTGCAGGCTTGAGTTTCAAAGAGCCCTCCTTTATATCACTGCAGTTTGCAGTGATCTAGGGCTACAGCAAACTGTGAGTCTGAAAGGGACCCTGTGCCATATTTTGTAAAAATAGGGGTCTCTGAACCACAGACCCAGGAGTTGCTGCAGCCGCAGTGTTGCACCAAACATGTGGCTCACCTGCAATGTTTGACAGAGAGATTCGTCACCCCCCTGGCACAACCCGAGAGAGACCACGAAGGTGGGGGAGGTGAAATGCTGGTAAGGAGGGGAATGGGGGAGAATAAGCATGGAGGTGCCCTAGGGGGCAATGGGGGCACAGCAGAAATTTATTTATTTATTTAAAAGTTTTACCAGGAAGACATACTGAGCAGACTACCGCTCGATTCCAGATGTGTCCTGGGGGAGGAGGGAAACGGGATATAACATACTAACAATAAATTGTAGAAACAGCAAACATTTCATAGGTAACATACAATATGTACAAGGTTTTGTTATTACAGTGAAATACAATAAATTAAAAAATTGTATGTACAGGAGGCAAGAAACAGAATGAACAGCATAACAGTAGGCAGAAATAAGATTAGGAGATCATCAAAAAATTTGGTAGTTAAGCATTTGGGTGGGTAACATAGATTATGATGAGTGGTTGGTCCTTACATTGTGCACACCAGCTTGACAAGGCCCATGCTAGTGTACGTCAAGGTGACATATGCAGCCTGTGGAGACTAGATCTTTTAGAAGGGAGATTTGTATCCGAGGGGAGGGGGAGAGCCGGATGTCAGCCGGCAGGGAGTTCCATAGTTTTGGTAGACAGACACTAAAAGCCGACTGTCCAGCTGAGGTAGCCATGTGTGAGATTTGCAGAAGGCAATGTCAGGGTGCTGGGTGGCACCCAGTGAAGGCACCATGCGCAGGTCCAGTGAGCCAATTGGCTGGGGTAGAGGGGGTTGGCAAGGATGGACCATGAACTGGCCCCAGCTGAACACAGTCCTGACACCTGGCCCATAGGTCCACCAGTCCCCAACACTGTGATTGGGCAGCAGCCTGTCTCAACATGGGGGCCTCAGTACCATGGGCCTTTTGCGGTGCCTGGGGAACATTCCCCTCCACCACCTGCACCCTGCAACCTGTGACCACTCCGGTTCACTAATAGTGTTGGGAACTGGTGCACCTATGGGCAGGAGCCAGGGCTCTGTGCATCTGGGGCCAGGTCATGGTCCATCTCTGCCAACCCCCTCTATCCTAGCCAATTGGCTTCCTGGAACAGTGTTTAGCACCCCTGCTGGGTGCCAACTCAGCAACCTGGCATTGCTGCTGTGCCCCACTCACTCCCTAGGACACTCCCATGCTCCTTCTGCCCCATGCCTGTGCTTGCAGACCCTCCCATTCACTACCCAACTGTGGCACACGTCCTTTAGACCACCTTCTGGGTGGTCTAAAGTCAGCCCCCTGTTGTGACCACAGCAGGGCTTCTGGAATAGCAAAAAAGGGCATGGTGCAGCCCCAACTTGGCGCAACCATGCCTGCAACCTGGCACACATGCACTTCTGTTGCAAGGGTTGCACAGGGTGGCTATGGTGCACAGCATCCCGATTTGGACACAGCTAGCATTTGAAAATTGGGATAGCCACAAACTTTGATGCAAGATGCCACTTGTGTCACACCCGTTTGGCACAGGAACCTTGTGTCAAATTTTCTGTTTTGAAAATTGAACCCTGCATCTTACAGTGTCATTAAATGATTTTACACTGGAAGCTAGTATTTAAGGGGGTCATGCACTTTAAGATCTTATCAGTACAAATACTGAGCAAAACTGTGTGTGTGTTTGTGTGTGTGTGTATGTGTGTGTGTGATGGGAGCTGATGAAACAGGGTTAATCTGTAGTTGCATGTGATAGACCTTATTTACTGTGTCTATAGTAGGGGGACCAGGGATGCTCCTGAGGCATTCATGATTCTCCCCCACCAGCCTTACAGGCCTTATGTGATCAAGTCCAGCTGGTTCATGTACAGTAGCAATGTGGGCAACTTGAATGGATAATTGTGCAGGAATATCACTGATGTAGCCATGATATGTTTTGTGGCATTCCATAAACCCCAGACACAGGGCTGTCAGTGGCAGGAGGATGCTGCCTTTACATCAAAGAGAGATGCTACCATCAGTCCCCCCCCCTGCAGTGTAGAATCATTTGTGGCCAAGAGAACACTTACTTACAGTGCTGTCTCTACTTGTAGCCTCTCTGTAACAGGCTTAGGGGCAAGGGTCCAGTGCCTGGGCATTTTTTTTTTTTTTTTTTTAGTAGCAAAACCTAAAAATATTTCAAAATGTCACAGAAAGTTGGAACTAATACTCAGTCTTACCCAAATACTGACACTTTATTCTCTTTTTGTGGGAGGAAATTGTAGAGCATTGGGTGCGAAGATAAATTATTTTTCATTCTAAAGCTTGATTAAACACTGTGAAAAATGGGGACATTTTTATACAATTCAAAGGGAGGAGAAATGTTATAATCCAGCTGGGTTTGCCTATCTTGGGAAATATGTTTTCACACAGCTCTAATGTTTGGATTCACAGTTTTTTGTAGTGTCACCGACCTACTAATCTCCCTGCCTGCTTGTGAAAAGACTATGACATACATTTCTTCTTCTTCTCATTAGGGTGGTAAAACACAGATCTTACTGCTATACTGCAATTTGTGAAAATTGCATACCATAAAGTTTTCTTTTATGGTGGTCCTTCCTCTCTGAAACATTTCAGAATGTCTAACCACTGAACCCACACTGTGGGCATTAGTTACCTTGAAATAAAGTAATTTGCTGGACCCCTTAACAGAACAGAATTGCAAAACGTGATCAGTGCTGTAAAAGGATGAGAAATGACCTTGCTGCACCGTGATACTGCTGAGTTTTCCCAGCAGTGGATCAGGAGCTGTTTGCAGTTTGTTTTTGTGAGATGGCAGGGCGTGACCTTTCCCCTCCCTGCTCCCTGCTGACAATGTGTGAAGAGGTTGCCCTGATTTGCCCTGACATGTTCACAGTCAGTACTCCCTAACACAGACGAACATACGAATATACGAAATTTGCCAGCAGATAAAGGCCTAGAGGTCTATCAAGTCTGCTCGAATGTGCAGCTAGCACCCCTTATTCTGCAGCTGCCCCTCCCTTCCACCCTTCCCCTTCATTAACCCTCCCCCTTGTCCTGTTCCATCCTCGTTTGAAGCAGTCCACTGTTCTACTGCATACCACTTCAGCAGGTAACGCATTCCACCCATCCACCACCCTCTCTGTAAAAAAGTGTCTCCTCATCTCCCTCCTGAATCTTCCTAGCTCCAGTCTCATATCATGACCCCTGGTGGCCCTCCCCTTCCTTACTTTGAACAGCCCCTCTGTACCCGTCTTGTTTATTCCTTTCATGTATTTAAAGGTTTCAATCATGTCACCTGCTCTCCTCTCCTCCAGTGAGTACATGTTCAACTCCTTCAACCTCCTCTCGTATGATAAGTCCCCCAGCCCCTTGATCATCTTTGTTGCTCTGTGCTGCACCCCCTCCAGTAACTTAATGTCCCTCTTCAGATACGGACGCCAGTACTGCACGCAGTACTCCAGGTGTGGTCTAAGTAATGACCTATACAGTGGCAGAATCACCTCCTCCCTCCTTGAGGATGTACCCCTTGCAATACAACCCAGCATTTTGTTGGCCTTTGCAGCTGTCTTCCTACATTGTGCTGAGTTGTTCATTGACCCTGTAATGAGCACACCCAGATCCTTCTCCTCCTCCTCCTCCTCTGTCTGTGCTAGCTGCACTTCCCCTAGCTGGTAACTCTTCCTTGGGTTCTTCATCCCAAAATGCAGCACCTTGCACTTTTTGGCATTAAAGCCCAGTTGTCAGGTGTCTGACCAGGTTTCAAGCTTTGCCAGATCATCCTGCAACCCCTGCCATCCCCCTAGGTCATCCATGACCGCGCCTACCTTGGTATAATCAGCAAACAGACTGATCTTGCTCTTGATGTCCCATGATATGTCTGCAATGAATATCCCAAACAACACTGGTCCCAACACTGAGCCCCGTTCTCAGACAGAACATCTACTTTTTTATTGCATACTTGTTCTTGGACATATGTTGCACAATGTTTTTTGTGCTTTACTGTAGAATTTTCAATATTTTCACTCCAGACTATCAACATTGCCATTTTTACCACACCTTCTTACGAGTAGTACAGCTGTCATTTTTCACATCTCACCCAAAATGTGTTTCCGCCCATGTAGCGCACAATGGCGCAGTCGGTGTGCGAAATCAATGTACGGGACAAATTAAGAAAATCACAGTGACACTGTTCATGATTGAAGGTCCCAAAATGTCTGTGTTGACAATCTGCTGTAAAAAAATCCCCAAACTAATTACATTATGGGGTGAGTTGCACAGTTTCTATGCATGCTCATGACTTCACCATTTTTTAAAATATTTTTACTGCACATTTGCAAAATTGCCATTTTTTACACCTCCCCATGAACAGTACAGCTGTCATTTTTTACATCCTGTTCATAATGTTGTTGCACCTGTGGTGCTAAATGCCATAGTCGCTGTGCATAAGCAGCTTTCCGTTAACAAACTGATATTGCCACTGTTCATGAGGTGGGGTCACAAAAAAAACATGTTGAAAATTTGGAGTGAAAATACCAATGAATGCCTGAGGTATTATGGTTTCCCACCATAAAGCCCAACCCTGTAGAGAATGACAGGCATCAGGGATGTGACTTGGGATTCTTGCCTGTAATGCTCATACCATTCCACACCCTGCAGCCAGTGACCGGCACCGAGGCATGCCTTGGACTTTTTGGCCCCAAAGTTCACCACATTCTCCTATACTGCACCCATCTCACCGTATTTCCTGATGGAATGGGGTGCGCATAAGGGCCAAAGACCCCAAGGCACATCGTGACACTTGTCAGTGTCTGCAGGGTAGGGTGTGGTGAAATGGTGTGGTAGTTATGCCTGATGACCCAAAGGCACCCCAATGCCTGCCACCTCTGCAGGGTGGTGGTGGGGTTGGCTTCAGTTCAGTACTTCGCTGCCATTTCTATTATGCAGCTCTGTAACTTCTACACTACCAATGCCAATGCCAGCAAGCAAACATCAGAGTATTACTTAGTTCCCTTACAATAATTTTATTTTTTTCTCACCATTTTTGTATGCAGGCTGGTTCTCAAGCAACATGTCTGTGCGAAAATATATTAGTGGTGCTGAAAAGAGGAAATGCCAACAGCTACGGGATGAGGCAAACCAAGCTATTGTGGATAGAACACCAAAGCTGGAAACTTTCTTTAGAAATGCACCAGTGAGGATAGCGAGTAATAAAGACAACTCATCTGCACACTGTGAGCAACTATGTATCCCTTCTTTGGACACAGAGTGGGTATCTTCTTTAGGACCTGATACACAGCAGCCATCTCCTGCCACCTCTGGTATCGTTCACCAGGTCTTCATGCCTTCACAGGCTGCCACACAGGTCAATTCTGGTTCCACTTGTACTGTGGCGCCAAGTCCTGCCACCTCTGGTATCGATCATCAGGTCTTCATGCCTTCACAGGCTGCCACACAGGTCAATTCTGGGTCTGTATGTACTGCGGCACCAAGTCCTGCCACCTCTGGTATCGATTATCAGGTCTTCATGCCTTCACAGGCTGCCACACAGGTCAATTCTGGGTCCGTATGTACTGCGGCGCTAAGTCCTGCCACCTCTGGTATCGTTCATCAGGTCTTCATGCCTTCACAAGCTGCCACACAGGTCAATTCTGCTTCCACTTGTACTGCGGCACCAAGTCCTGCCACCTCTGGTATCGATCATCAGGTCTTCATGCCTTCACAGGCTACCACACAGGTCAATTCTGGGTCCGCATATACTGCGGCGCCAAGTCCTGCCACCTTTGGTATCGATCATCAGGTCTTCATGCCTTCACAGGCTGCCACACAGGTCAATTCTGGGTCCACATGTACTGCGGCGCCAAGTCCTGCCACCTCTGCTATCGATCATCAGGTCTTCATGCCTTCACAGGCTGCCATACAGGTCAATTCTGGTTGTGGGTCTGGCTGTAGTGCTGCAGCTAAAACACTGAAAACGTCTTCTGATCCTTGTTTGTGGGGCAGTTTATCGAAGGAGGACATTGAATATTGGGTTTCAAATGGCCCTTCCTCTTGTCAGAACCATCTGGGACCCTTCGAACAATCCCAGCGAATCATTTCAAACAGAGTACGATACTTCTCTAAGAATCTTTTCCGTGGAAAGAAAGTGAATGGTGAATGGTACAACCGTGAATGGCTTTTATACTCTCCTGCAGCTGGGAACATTTACTATTTTTGCTGCAAGTTATTGTCCGCAAGCTCCTCACAGTTTACCACTGATGGATTCAGTGACTGGAGTAATGCGACCAAGCTAATAAAATGGCATGAGAACAGTGACGAGCACCAGACAGCAATGCTTGCCTGGCTAAAGAGATCTTCTACCAGGGGGTGCATAGATGCTGAACTGCAGAAACAGCAGGAAAGTGAGAAGAACTACTGGTTCTTAGAGTTGTTGAGGTTTACTTGGCTTACTTGGTTTATGGGACAAAAGAAGGCAATTGCCTATAAATATTGTCCTCCACATAAGTGGCTCATTGTAGGTGACCCTGTCCGGTCAACCATTTGTCCAGTTTAGATTTAAAAATCGAAAATGAGGGAGAGACTACAATGTCCTGGGGAAGAGTATTCCATAGTCTTGGAGTTCTTATTGAAAAAAAATTTTGTCTGTTATTAGTTTTACATTTAGCAATATTAAGCTGTCTATTATTTAGTCTGGGACCAGTTTTCCTATTTATGAAGGAAATACCACCTTGTTTCATTAAAATAGGATTTTGGATAATCTTGAAAAGTTGAAGTAGGTCACCTGCGTTCTTCTTAATTTAAGCGAATGCAGACCTGTTTTATGTAGTCTGGTATCATAATCTTCATGAGCTAAGTGTGAAATAGATTTTGTAACTTTTCTTTGAATCCTCTCCAGCCTATCCACATCTCCACGAAGATATGGACTCCAGAATGGAGAACCATAATCCATATAGGGTCTAATGTGTGATCTATAAAGTGGGATAATACATTGCTCAATTCTAGAAATGAAAATATTTTTAATTCTACGAAAAAGTGAATTTGCTTGATTTGAAATTTTGTTACAGTGAGAAACTTGAGTCAACTTGTTAGTTACTAAAATCCCCAAATCTTTTTCAAAACAAGAGGTTTTGATAATAGAATTATTCAATAAATATTCTTGTTGGGGGTTGTTTTTACCAAAGTGCAAAACAGCACATTTGGATCGTTAAACTCCATTTTGTTTGTGAGCCCACTGCTCAATTATTGAAAGGTCATTGAGTAAGGTTTGTCTGTTTTTAACATTATTAACTGCTCCACCAAGTTTGGTGTTATCAGCAAATTTCATGAGAAGATTAGAAGACTGGATTCCATATCGCTGATAAAAACATTAAACAAAGTCGGACCCAAGACCGAGCCCTCATGGCACCCTGCGTCACACATAGCCATGGTCAGACATAGAGCCATTAACCCGCACCTCTGGGATCTGCTTATCAGCCAGTTTTTATCCATAACACAATATTTGTTGAAAACCTAATTTAAAGAGTTTAGAAATGAGTATATTATGAGACACTTTATCAAAAGCCTTGCTGAAGTCTAACAGAATAACATCAGAAGGATATTTAAATCAAGGTTGAGACTAATAAAATTGTAGAATGCTAATAAATTAGTAGTGCATGAAAACCTGTTCTAAATCCGTGTTGTAACATCTGTAGATTAAGGGATATTATTTCCTTCTCAATAATGATTTGATTACTCTTTCAAGCAATTTACAGGAATGGAGGTTAAACTTATGGGATGATAATTGTTAACTAAGGAATAGGAACCTTGTTTGTGAATAGGAGTCACTATAGCCTTTCGCCAGTCAGCAGGAACTTCAGATACACATAGAGATTTATTGAAAATGATTGATAAGGGGAGAGTAATTATATCTTTAGTACCTAAAAGGAATTTTGGATGAATACCATCCGGTCCCGGACTAGTAGTTTTCTTAAGAGTTAATAATAGATTATAGATGTCCTTTTGTTGGACAAATTTCTCATTACCAAATGTGGGTGAAATGATTGTTGTGGATTTTAAGGGATCTTGGGTAAATACTGAGATGAAATAGTTGTTTAATGTAGAGGCTATAACAGAATCAGAATTTATTTTATTTTCGAACATAAGGGGGCCAATTTTTTTATGGTTTCCTTTTTACTATTTAAGTAGGCATATAAAGATTTGTGCGTGTCTTTTGTATGTGCTATCTGAAATTCTAAATTTCTTTTGCTGCTACTATTGATTTTTGAGTAATCTTACTGATTCTTTATATTGTAGAAGTAACTCATTATTATTACTCGAGAGTAAGTTACTATTTTTCAGACGTGCAAACAGTGTAAGCTTACATCGTATTTGTTTTTTAATAGAGGAATTAAACCATAGAGGTATTTTTCCTTTGTAGTTGTAAGTACATTTATTAGGGACATATTTCTGCTCAACTGTGAGTATCTGTGATTTTAAAAAGTCCCACACCTCAAAGGTATTGAGGGGTGCTAAGACGTTTTCCCAGTCAATATTATCTAAGTAATTATTTATTTTATCAAAATCGGCCCTATCATAATGTTTGATTGTTTTTTTGATGGGTGGCGTACGACAAGAAGGAGATATGGAAAGGAATATTGATTTATGATCACTATTACCCAAGGGATCAGATAAATATAAATTAGTAACCGGAATATCCTGACTGGTTAAGACTAGGTCTAAAATGTTGTTGCCCCTCGTGGGTTCTTTGACTAGTTGAAACAAATCCAAGTCGATTATAGTAGTAAGGAAATTGTTTTCATTGTTATTGGAGTCCATTAATGTGTCCCAATTAATATTTGGAAAATTGAAGTCTCCTAAAAGGAGAACTGACCCCTCACTAGTGAACTGAGTTATGTCTTCTAGTAATTTTGTATTCTGTAAACTATCAAGTGAGGGGGTGCGGTAACAAGTACCTACCAAAATTTGGGGGATACCAATGGGTTGGATGTATACCCAAACACTCTCAGTGTTATGTTCAATAGGAGATTGGAATGATGGAATATTGTCCTTGACATAGATACTGACTCCACCTCCTGACTTGGTGTCTGGCCTATTTTTAAAATAATGTTTGAACCCCGGAATATCAGCAGACCAATTTTTGTAGGAATTACCCCAGGTTTCAGTAACTGTAATTATTGACAGGTCCAAGAGATGTGCTTTGAGTTCCAGTTCAGCTTTTTTGACTGCGTTCAAAGATTGTGCATTAAGGGTTAAGATGTTTAAGTGAGGTTTTAGTGGTTTAGACCCCTTGTCAAGAGTTTGAGACAATTTTCCAAACTCCCCCTTGCCTAACAGTTTAAATGAGAGTTTATGTATGAGACAATTTTCTTCCCAAGTATGATACTCCCTCTTCTACTGAGGTGAAGACCATCCCAGCAAAAGAGGGAAGGGTTATGATGGTAATCCTCCCAATGGGTTAGACACGAAATACCTTGTCTTAGGCACCACTTCCTCAGCCATTCATTTATGGCTTTGATTTTAGAGTTAACAAATTCACTAGCTCTTGGGATAGGTAATATTTCTGAAAGACAAATGTCGTAACCCCTATCTACCAATAGGTTGCAGAGGGAAACAAAGTCCTGTTTTATATCTTGCAAAGATTTCTTGATGATGTCATTTGTTCCCACATGGACTACAACCAAAGGGTTTTCTCCTGCAGATTTTAGAATAGGTTTAAGCATTGAGGTAATATCGTAGATTCTTGCTCCCCGGTAACTTAGACTTGTACGATGTTCCTTGTCAGGATTACAAACAGTCCGGTCTATGTACTTAGTAATAGAGTCTCCAAGTATGTAAATTTCCTTCTGGTTTTTTAATGTGCCTAAAGGGGGAGAAGAGTGATGAGGGGAGTGTAGTGCGAAAGCGTCCGGTGGAGTGATGGAAGATTTAAAACCTATTAAACTATTCTCAGTGGTTCTACTAAGTTTCGGGCTAATTTCTATGGAGTCTTCAGTAAGATTGGACAGTAGCTCAAAAGAGTTGTGTGTAGGAATGTCAAATAAAACCGGGGGGGGTTAAGATATTTGTTGCTACATTAAGTTTAGCTCTGGGTTTTTTAGACCGAAGATTGATCTTACTAGTTGCAGACTGTTGGTCAGATAAAATCATAGGAGTTGAAGTGGAGGAGGGTTGTCCTCATATTGATTCATAAGTAGCATTAAATTTAGGCTTCGTATCTAAAACCTCACCTAATGTTGCAGTAGGTTCAAGAACAGCTTCTACCATATTTACTGCAAGCGAAGTATTGGCCTCAACTAATATTGACATTTGGTCAATATAGTCTTCCAGGGCTTTAATCTCAGGTTTAGCACACAATTTAGGTTGGAGTCTCTCAATTTCGTTTTTTAACTCATTTACTAGAATGCACTTGTCACATTTAAAATCAGCTATGTGTTTACCCAAAGCATACATCTTGCAAGTGATGCAATATTTATTAGCCTTTTTTCATAGTTGCACTATATACTCAATGTAATCCGCACAGAACTTTTTAAAAGTTGTATGTGTTACCTTAATGTCCCCTTGTCCATGATGGACACGATAGACACGCGCAAGACGTGAGTGTCTCTGCGCGTGTCTCCGCACGCGGCCCCACACACGCTCGCCCTGCTCGCTAGAGCGGCTGTTTATGAGGTCCGAAACCGGAACTGCTATCGCGCCCTGCTTCCAGTTTCACTAGAGCCCCAGCACTGTTTAAAACAGAGAATAAAGCCTTAAAAAAAGCTATCCAGGGTATATTTGTAAAGTGCTTGAGTGTGTGAGTAGCCCAAATGAAAGAAACACACTCGTTTTTTAAATGTACTGGGGGGGGGGTCAGAAGGTGTACAAGACAGTCCTCCAGCACCCCACAATCCCCTGCAAGCAGTCACTGACACACTGCTGCAAGAGAAGTTACCCCTGTAGCTCAGTTGGTAAACACAACAAAAACACAGCAATAAATTCAATAATTTCACAGTTCAGGTATATAGGTGCATAAGAATGAGCTTAAAACCTCTCTCCAGAGGTAGGCAAGACTTCCAACAGCTATCTGGTGCCCGCTACTGCAAAGTGGTATATAGGGTCCGAAACCAGAAGTGATATCGCGCCTGCCCGTTTCACTAGAGCCCCCAGCAGTGTTTAAAACAGAGAATAAAGCCTTAAAAAAGGCTATCCAGGGTATATTTGTAAAGTGCTTGAGTGTGTGAGTAGCCCAAATGAAAGAAACACACTAGTTTTTAAATGTACTGGGGGTCAGAAGGTGTACAAGACAGTCCTCCAGCACCCCACAATCCCCTGCAAGCAGTCACTGACACACTGCTGCAAGAGAAGGTACCCCTGTAGCTCAGTTGGTAAACACAACAAAAACACAGCAATAAATTCAATAATTTCACAGTTCAGGTATATAGGTGCATAAGAATGAGCTTAAAACCTCTCTCCAGAGGTAGGCAAGTATTCCAACAGCTATCTGGGTGCCCCGCTCGCTAGAGCGGCTGTTTATGAGGTCCGAAACCGGAAGTGCTATCGCGCCCTACTTCCGGTTTCACTAGAGCCCCAGCAGTGTTTAAAACAGAGAATAAAGCCTTAAAAAAGGCTATCCAGGGTATATTTGTAAAGTGCTTGAGTGTGTGAGTAGCCCAAATGAAAGAAACACACTAGTTTTTTAAATGTACTGGGGGGGTCAGAAGGTGTACAAGACAGTCCTCCAGCACCCCACAATCCCCTGCAAGCAGTCACTGACACACTGCTGCAAGAGAAGTTACCCTGTAGCTCAGTTGGTAAACACAACAAAACACAGCAATAAATTCAATAATTTCACAGTTCAGGTATATAGGTGCATAAGAATGAGCTTAAAACCTCTCCAGAGGTAGGCAAGTATTCCAACAGCTATCTGGGTGCCCTGCCGCTAGAGCGTGTTTATGAGGTCCGAAACCGGAAGTGCTATCGCGCCCTGCTTCCGGTTTCACTAGAGCCCCAGCAGTGTTTAAAACAGAGAATAAAGCCTTAAAAAAGGCTATCCAGGGTATATTTGTAAAGTGCTTGAGTGTGTGAGTAACGCAAATGAAAGAAACACACTAGTTTTTTAAATGTACTGGGGGGGTCAGAAGGTGTACAAGACAGTCCTCCAGCACCCCACAATCCCCTGCAAGCAGTCACTGACACACTGCTGCAAGAGAAGTTACCCCTGTAGCTCAGTTGGTAAACACAACAAAAACACAGCAATAAATTCAATAATTTCACAGTTCAGGTGATCAAATTTCTAGCTGAGCGAGGACTGGCATTCAGAGGTGATGACGAGCTAATAGGCTCACAACACAATGGAAACTTTCTTGGCATTCTTGAAGTAACAGCAAAGTTTGATCCATTTCTTGCTGCCCATATCTCACGTTATGGCAATTCTGGCAGAGGAAATCCTAGCTATTTATCATCTACTATTTGTGATGAACTTATAGAAGTAATGGGAACTGACGTTCTGACATCTGTGTGCAATGAGGTTTGAGCTGCTAAATATTTCTCCATTTCTGTTGATTCAACCCCAGATGTGAGTCACATGGACCAATTAACTTTTGTTGTTCGATTTGTCAGTGAAACTGGAGAGCCCAAGGAGCGTTTTTTGAAATTTGTGCCTATACACAGCCACACTGGTGAAAACTTGGGATAATGTGTTGGACACGCTGAAAGAGCTGGGCCTCAGTGTTGAAGACTGTAGAGGTCAAAGTTACGATAATGCTGCCAACATGTCTGGACAGTATGCGGGCCTGCAGGCACGACTAAAAGAGATCAACTCGCTTGCTGACTATGTACCATGTGCAGCACATTCATTGAATCTAGTTGGTACTGCAAGTGTCAATTGTTGCCTAGAAGCAGTTAAATTCTTCAGCACAGTACAGCAGATATATGCTTTTGCAGCTGGTTCCACAAGGCGGTGGAAATCTCTGACAGAAGGTTTGACTCCCAACGAGAATGGGAGAATCCTGACACTCAAGACCCTATCATCCACACGATGGCATTGTCATGCAGAGTCTGTCAGGGCTCTATCTTTGAACTATCGCAACTTCTACAACATACTGAAGAATCTGGGAGATGATGAACAGGAACCAGCAGAAATGAGGCTCACTTGCAAGTCACTGGCCAATGCATTACGACGACTGGAAACAGCCTTCATGTGTGAACTGTGGAACAGAATTCTGCAAAGATTCCAGAAATGCAATACCCTTCTCCAAAGTACAAGAGTAGATTTGACAGCTGTTGCTGCTGTGTTCTTGTCTCTAGAGGATTTCACTAATCAGTTGAGAGATCAATTTGAAGATATTGAAAGGGCAGCAAAAAACATAATGCCAGATGTGTCCCAGGCCTATTCAAGTGAGTGTACCAGAATCAAACAACCAAAATGCCATGCTGATGATTCGGCCACATCTCACATCGTCCTTACAGGCTTCCAAGGCTTTCGGGTGGAGTCATTCCTTGTGATACTCAACCAGGTGCATGCTTCATTACAGCAGCATCACACAGCTTACCAACAAGTGTCTGATGATTTTGCATTTGTGCATGCTATTGTTGATAATGATGCAACACAGCTCCATATCGATGCATCACGCATCATTAGCAAATATGCAAAAGATCTTGATGCAAACTGTGTGGATGAATTTCTTCATTTTCTTGACTTCATATCGCATGTCAATATCGAACGAAGTGCACAAGAGATTATGAAATATATACGGCGAAGTGATCTAGTGGAATCTACCTTTCGTAATGTAGCAGTTGATCTCAGACAATTCCTAACTCTGCCAGTAACAGTCTGTGAAGGAGAACGTTCCTTTTCAAAACTGGCCTTGATAAAGAACTGCCTGAGATCAACAATGACACAGGACAAGCTGAATTCACTTGCCATACTTTCTATTGAGAGTGATGTGACAAGGGCACTCAGTTTTGAGGCGATAATCAACACTTTCTCTATTCAGAAGTCACGCAGGAAGCAGTTCTAACTACTCGTCTCAGTGTGCCTTGGGTTGGACTGAAGCCATACTTTTCCTCTTTCTACTTCTTGTAACTTTTCTATTATTCATCTGCCACATGGGTAGAAATAGTGAAGTCATTTCTAAGATGCATATTTACACCATTTGGTATTTTTCTTCTACAGTCCACAAGAATTGATATTTGATTACACGTCTTCACATGTCTGCCTGGAACTTTGAAGCTAATATGTTATGTTAAATTATATTTAATGCTCTCTCTACTCTAGGGATTCTTGTGGCTGTCTATCCACCCACTCCCACACATACACACTGCTCTGCCCTGACCCTTGGTGGTATATAGCCTCTAGGGCTTCCATCCTGTGTATCTCCACCACTGATCTGCCCCCTGGCACTGGGTGGTGTATGCCTTCTAGCTATGTCTGGGACTCTTGTCCAGCCCTTGTCTCACTCCTACTGGACTGGTCTGCTGCCCTGAGCTGTGAATGCATGAACATGTCTTTATGTCTCCATCCCTGTCCATTTCAACCCAACTGCACTTTTCTGGTGGTGCATGACCTGCTGCGTAGGAATTCCATCTTGTCCATTCACGCATCGGTCTGTGACTGTCCTTGGGTGTGTACCCGTACAGGTTTCTATCCCACTGGTCTGCTTTGTGTCATGTATGCCCTTTGGGGTTCCCTGTGTCAATCATTCTCCACAGGTCTGCCTGTGAATAATATACAGTTATTTTGAACTTGCATTATTTGGAACATGTATGATATACATCATCATGTGGTGTTCTGTTCTACAGTCACAAAGAAATTATTTCTTACTACAGATATTTTCCACATGTCTGCCTCAGACGGTGAAACTACAGTAGTACTACATTTCACTTCTGTGTGCACGGTTTTATAATACTCTATATCCTGAGGAATAGAGTTATTTCTAAGATGCATAGTTGCACCATTTGGTGTTCTGTTCTACCGTCACAAAGAAATGATATTTGAGAGATACATGTTCTACCACATGTCTGCCTTGGACTGTGAAGGTCTAGAAGTATTGCATTTCACTTCTGTGTGCACTGTGCCATATTCCTCTACATCATGGGGAATGGAGTTATTTCTAAGATGCATATTTACACCATTTGGTATTTTTCTTCTACAGTCCACAAGAATTGATATTTGATTACATGTCTTCCACATGTCTGCCTGGAACTTTGAAGCTAATGTGTTATGTTAAATTATATTTAATGCTCTCTCTACTCTAGGGATTCTTGTGGCTGTCTGTCCACCCACTCCCACACATACACACTGCTCTGCCCTGACCCTGGGTGGTATATAGCCTCTAGGGCTTCCATCCTGTATATCTCACCACTGATCTGCCCCCTGGCACTGGGTGGTGTATGCCTTCTAGCTATGTCTGGGGCTCTTGTCCAGTCCTTGTCTCACCCCTACTGGACTGGTCTGCTGCCCTGAGCTGTGAATGCATGAACATGTCTTTATGTCTCCATCCCTGTCCATTTCAACCCAACTGCACTTTTCTGGTGGTGCATGACCTGCTGCGTAGGAATTCCATCCTGTCCATTGACACATTGGTCTGTGACTGTCCTTGGGTGTGTACCCGTACAGGTTTCTATCCCACTGCTCTGCTTTGTGTCATGTATGCCCTTTGGGGTTCCTTGTGTCAATCATTCTCCACAGGTCTGCCTGTGAATAATATAGTTATTTTGAACTTGCATTATTTGGAACATGCATGATATACATCATCAGTTGATGTTCTGTATTCCCACAGAATGGATACTTCATTATTTTTCTACTACATGCTTCTATTAATTCAAGCATGTAAATAAAGTTTCCTTTGTTTGATGAGCAAATTAAACTAGGCATCTCCAGTTAAGCAATATGTCTGTACCAGGGGTTATGTTAATGGTGTGTTAATCCACCCTATAGGAGTAATCTTGCGCAGCGGTGTGGTGAGTGCTACGCGGCCTGACCATTACCATAACCCTGGAAGTGCCATACTGCTATTATAATAAAAGAAGTGTGTGTTTTTTTTAATAATGTTAAACCTTGCTCAGCATATGATTGGGCTCTTCATGTAAGTTAATCAAAGATTAACATAGGGCGGCTGATAGAATGTTTGCAACCAATCAGAAAGCTGTATTTCTCAGACCCTTTTTATAATAGGCTGTTATACATACCTGCTGCTTGAACTAAAGCTGATTGTATTACTGGCACTTGTATGTACTGCTTATATCTAGCTGCAGAATTTCATCTTCTTTTTTTTAAACAAAAAATATTGTATGGTGCACACTGCATACAAAAGTAAAAACAGCGCATATATACAGAAGTAAAATATAACACTTCAGTCCAAGCATTCGTGTAAAACAAATGTTGGTATGTTTTTGTATTTCCAATATGTAATACATCATTTGGTGTGTTTGCATTACCACAAGTGATATCTTTCAAAAATAAAGAAGGGTATTGTCACATGTGAGTTAATCTGTGATTTTATTGTCAGAGCTCTGAATTGTATTGTTTAAAATGGCATGTGACCTGTCAAGTCATGTGGCATAGCACATAGCATTAGTGTAAATGACATCCTGCTTGAGTACTCTGCTTGTTGTATCCTTGCTGGCACAGTGCTGAGGAAAAGTGTGATGTTTGCATTTAGGGGCCCCGAGCCAAAAAATATTACTTGTGAGTAGGGCCCCCACATCCATTAATCTGGGCCTGCTTGGAACATGGGCCACTCGTTTAATTTGCTATGAAAATCAGTGTGAAAAAGTAGTGAAGATGTGTAGGCACTTGGACCCAGTTACTGCTGATATAGTCTCTGGTTATGTATTTGTGCATGCTATCTAATTGTGAACCTTATGTAATCTCTGTATGCATATCTACGTATGGTTGAAGCTTTTTAATAAAATATGTTTACAAAAAAAAAACAACCTTTAAGTTAAACCTGCAAAGTCTTTTTCAGTCATTTGCACATTACTTTCAGATCAATGGTGTGCAGGACTGATGTGGAACCAGATTTTCAAATGCCAACATTGTATCAAATTTATAACTTACAATGTATCACATTTGAATCTTGCTTCTGACATTCTCACCATGAACCAACACTTCCAAAACTCATCTATGTAGTACGTGTTTATCAAGTTTCAGGCCTCCAGGGATGTACATTGCCCTTGTAATCTGCAGCTCCTTCTATGATGATGGCAGACTCTCACTCAGTTCCCCAGTCACAACCTCCAGTTCCACAGGCCTTCCTTAAATGGCTAGAATATTACAAAGTAGAGAATTGAGCATACAGTCAAGCAGACAAAATTTGTGCAAATTACTGACCCCAGAGCATCTGTTAGTGTTTAAAATTTGACCCACCTTTTCAAGCTCAGTAACATGCTGTAGTTTGTCCTTATTACTCTCATACAAGACAGAACCAACTCAGCTGAGTGCTGATGGCAACAGCTTGAAGTTAAAATCTGGTGTTTTGACCTGCTCGGCTGCGCAGGCCTGTTCAACCTTGCAGGCCTTAACAGGCCATACCTCCTCTTTGCAATCTGCATGATCCATCTCCAATACCATGCTGCATGATAAACAATGTTAGGCATGACACTGAGGCAGGAAGCACCAGCACTGTAAGTGAGAAGTGAACCCCCAGGATGCGCTGTAGTTTTTAAGGGCCCATCACATCACCTATAAATCAATGGGTTTACTCTGTGCTCCAAGAATGATTTAACATGTCACCTGTAAACATTGGTTAATTATTGGGGGTGGGATATGCAAAGTAGTTGAGCAATGCGCAACAGGGATGCACTGGTGCAACTGCACCAATGCACTGGAAAGCCATATTCAGTGGCAGCAGTTGTGCAGCGCAAGTCTCAATGCAGCAATGCACAATGTTAATGAATGTATGCGCAAGTGCAGAGGGCATAGCCATGAATATACGGCACAGTGCAATATTCAACAGCAGGCATACAGCACAAGCGAGGAGCAAATGGGACTTGCGCAGATCAGACTTGAGCCCATAAAAAGAGAGAGCAAGTGGGGGAAGAGGCTTGCACCAGACGGGAGCCAACCAGAGAGAGAGAGCGAGCAGGCAGGCTATACAGCAGGAGGGGAGCCATAGAGAGACAGAGGCAGGCTGGGAGTGGCACACAATGTGGGCCAGGGTGTGTGACACTGACAGAGGCTGTGAGTGTGAGCGTGTGTGTGTGCGTGTGTGTGCATGAGACAGGGTCAGAGGCAACATACACAGTGGGTGCCTGTGACATCCAACCCAGGAGGGGCTGCACAGGGGCCCAGACAGGTGGGAGGCAGAGGTCACAGCCCTCAGTCCACCGGCCAGGAAGCCAGAACACAGGTGTGTGCCCAGTGCAGGGGCATGGTCAGCAGCACACAGCCGGGGGGTTCTGGGGAGACAGCAACCCTGGGGGGGAAGAACAACCCAGGCCATGGCCAGTGCCATCTTCCAGATGGAGGCAGTAATGAGGGGTGTGAGGAGACAGCTTGTAGACCAGCGTGGCCGTAGAAGGGCCCATCGGCAGTGTGCCCGGAACAGGTGGTACTGCACCTGCACCACCTTCAAACAGTACAGTGACACAGAGATTGTGGGCTGGTACCACCTGAACCGGGCAATTCTGAGGCAGCTCTGTGAGCTGTGCAGTGAGAAGACACTGGCACCCACAAGTCGGAGCCACGCCCTGTCAGTGGAGACAAAAGTCACAGCTGTCATGTGCCTGCTCACCACGGGCACCTTCCAGAGACCAACAGGGGACACCACAGGCATAACCCAGTCGGCCGCATCACAGCTCCTCACACAATTCCTCAGCTCACTGCTGCCACATGCTGCAGAATACATTTGTTTCCCCAGCACACAGGCAGGGCGTACAGCAAACATGCAGGAGTTCCACAGGGTGGCACGTATGCCTGGCATGCTGGGGACCATCGATTGCACCCATGTCAGCATCTGCACACCACCTGGCCTGGAGGACATAGTGTACATCAACAGGAAGGACCACCCCAGTGTCAACTGCCAAGTGGTGTGTGATGCCAGGGGGTGCATAATTAATGTCTGTGTCACACACACACTGGTGGAGCACATGCCGCCTTCATCTGGCACCAGGCAACACTGTGCCACAGGTTCCAGAGTGGGGACATCCCCACCGGCCACCTAGTAGGTGAGTATGCTGTGGAAGCAGAAAGCCAGGCACAACATGGTAGGGCATGGGGCATGATAGGGCAGGGGTGCCTGGGGGTGTGGTTGGGATGGCTGGGGGGTGCAGCAACACAGGTCACCATGCTAACCAGACATCTGTACACACAGGTGACAGTGGCTACCCAATCCGACCCTGGCTGCTCACCGCATACTGGCACCCGTCGACCCCAGCACAGGAGCAATACAATGAGGCACACGGAATATCATCGAGCGAGTGTTTGGGCTGCTGAAGGCATGGTTCCATTGCCTGGACAGGTCTGGCGGTGCCCTACAGTACAGGCCCTGAAAGGTCTGTGGCCTATTCCTGGACTGCTGTATACTACACAACATGGCCACCGACTGTGGGATAGCTGTCGAGGTTGACGAGGGGAACAGCAGTGGGGACAATGAGGTGGCCGGGCCTGGTGGTGGTGGGCAGACTCCCCCCTGGGCAAGGGGAGCAGTGGCTGACTAGGATGGTCCAGCAGCACTGGGACACAATTGCAAAGGAGCACTATGAAGCATGCAAGTAGGTGACCATGTCCACATGCATGTCCTGGGGTCAATGGCACAGCATACAGGCATGTATGGGCAGGCCCCATGACCGGGATGGCAGGAGGGGAGTGTGGACAGGCATGGGGCTGGACACCATGGAAGCACACAGCACAGCCCTGCACACACCACCCACACATTCACACACAAACCCACACGCACATGCACACAGGAAACATCATGTCCCTACCCAGAGGCAGGCACCGGGTGTGTGTCAGACTCTGAGCACCGGTGCACAGTGGCAGTCAGCGCTTTGCTGGCATCATTATCCACATGCCACAGTGGCCAGCAGCTGGGTGGGTGTGCACAAGGCCCATGTGCAGCATCGATCATTGTTGCCACATCCAATGGATCCACACGCACACGCCACACCAATGTGCACACAGGGCAGCAGCAGACAGTGGACGGGGAGGTGGGCAGTTCAGGAATGCCACATTGTTGCACGGCCACCACAGACATGTGGACAGCCCCGCCATGACCGCCCAGTGGTATCTGGCTGTGCGATGGCCACAGAGGGTGTGTGTGTGACATTCCCCCAGGGGTCTCACTGTGGGAACGTAACCGGGTCCTCTCAGGTGTCTGCAGGATCCAAACATGCCTGCTTCAGGCATGCTCAGAATGCCCACAGTGGATCCCGGCATTGACACAGAGGGGGTCATTCGACACCGTGAATGAGAGTGGTGGAGAATGCACTCAGCGGGGCATGCAGCAGATGGCCATGCACTAGGGAGGCCAGTGGGGCCAGGCTCACTGTGACCGCAGCGGTGAGCTGATCCATGACTGCGGTCGTGTCCACCCGCAATCGTGTGTTGTCTGCCAGGAGCTGGGAAAAGTCCCAGTCATGCCACTCTGCTGCCTGGTGCAGCTCTGTGTGCAGCACTTGCACCCCTGCCACCACCAATGCCTGTTGCTCAATGGAGGCCCGTAGCAGACGGGTATGCTCGGCCAAGGGTCACCGCCCTTGGGCGCATGGGCAGTGTGCCAACCACAGGTGATGCCTGATCCCATGGCCCAGCCCCCCATGACAGGGGGCACCACACAGCGGGGCCCTCTCAGGCTTCTCATTATGTGGAGCACCGTCGGTAGGCGCTGCACCCGGCCCCCCTTCGACACCATCCAACCGCCGCTGCTTTCCCTCTGGCCACTGTGCACAGGCAGTGCCATTGTGGCAGTACCACTGCCACCACCATCAGCCCGTGCTGCACCAGTGGCGCACATGGTGATGTCGGGGGTGGTGGCCAGTGGGCAGGCAACTGCCTCCAGGGCACCGCCTGTGCTGCCATGGCAGTTGTGTTGTATGGGTGCCTCCCCGCAACCACAACAGTGCTGTTCGAGATGATGGTCTCATCGTCATCAGTCCTGGACCCTTCCCCAATCTGTGTCTTGGCACACTGGACACCATGCCTGGTGTAGTGCTGAAACACAGCCAGGGTCTCATCCACAACCATGCCACAGGCATCTGGATGGACAGCGGTGCCCCCAGACACTGGTGAAGGTGGACGGACGATCCTCCGGGTCCAGGACCACCCCCACAGAGGACACCCACACCTTGGCTGCTGCATGCAGGCACTCAGGAGCTGAAAGGGAACACAGTCGCATTAGTGTCACTGTCACCCACCCCTGCCCCCCTGCCCCTGTCGCTGACATACCCATCATGCAGTGATGGGCTGCCTACTGTCTGGAAGCCTCCACTGGGCATGCCCTTGAGGGTGCTACACTGCATGGTAGCTGCCACCAACTCCTCCTGCAGCATCAGTTAGGGCACGACAGGCTGTCCACAGCCTGTGGCTGCACCTGCTGCCCAGATGGCCGCCACCTTTTCTTCAGTCCTCCTTCTCCTGTCTGTGCCGACCTTTTTCTTGCACTCCTGCACAGACCGTTGATGGGTGCCCTGCTTTTTTACAGAATGGGCCACACCCTCCCATGCTGTTGCCCAGGCCTGTGGAGTGTCTGTTGAGCCACTCACTAGAGGCTCCTGTTCCAGGTATGCCTCGAATAGGGCATCCGTCTCTGCCCTGGTGAAGTTGGGCCTGCATTTGCATGCAGGCCCACGCTCTTCGACCTCCTCATGATCGGTCATGCTCAGTCCTGTGGAGATAGACATGTGTTAAATGTCTACTGATACACACACCACCTTCCCATTCCACCATCCTGACAGGCCCACAGCGTGCCTCTTACCCCTGTAGGATGCAAAAACCGGCTCATGCCCTGTGCAGTCCCGTGGTGCCTTTATAGTGCATCGCATGCAAATGAGGGCTTGCACAACTGTAATGACATGCAAATGCCTCTGATGCACCGTGGATATGCTAATAGGCTAATCTGCATATGCCGTCTAAATATTGTGAAGTTGCACATTGCACAATGGAGTTGTGCATGCTCAAGTCGTGGCGCAACATTGTGACATGTGCCAAACAGGCCCTGCAATACACTGCCATCACGTATGCCTCCAGTGCACCCTATGCACAATATGTGGCAGGCATTACAGTGCTTGGTCGCTGTTGTACACGTGGAACTCATGTGCTGCATGACCTATGGTGCCAGGGCACCATGTTGCTGATGGTGCTCCTGCTCTATGGGTGCCATGGCACCCATGCACTATTAGGCCATGCATCATGGCACCCACATGCCTTTACCATGCACCATACATGGTGGGCCCAACAGTGCTGTCACGCAGGGTGCATGTGCTGACCTTTGACCCCAGGTTGCCCTTTGCACCTCTGAGAGCTCTGCAGCACATTCCAGTGCTGCATTGCCGTGTTGCGCATCCCCACGACTGTGCGATTGGCATTGAAAACACATCACCGTGCGAGCCGCACATCCACAGCACATGTGGCACATGCACTACTGGGTGCCATATTGAGTCCCTGACCGAGATACAGCCATGCTGTGCCTTAGCAGTGCCAGGGCTCCTAACTGGACACAGGTGGAGCTGGTGAATCTTGTGGCCCTTGTGGAGCCACATGCTGGGTTTTTGTTTGGCCAGGTGCCCCTGAACAGGCCACGGATGGTTATGTGGCAGGAGGTCACTGATGGGCTGGAGGAGGCCACGTGTGCATGATGCAGCAGTGAGCAATGCAGGCACCGCTATGGGGAGCTGCAGCAGAGGGACCCTGAGTGGCTCCGGTCTCTACAGGTCCGTGTCCAGAGGGGTGCTGTGCCACAGCCAGGTAAGTTCACTATGCCTGTGTCTGTGCCCAACCGGTGGTCTGTGGGACAGTCATGTTGCCATGCCATGCTGCCTGGGGGGGCTGGGGCTACACATCCTGTTGGCCATGGTGGCACACCATGGGCACCCTGTGCCACAGTGCTGATGACACGCTGGGCAGGGTGGCACACTGTGCTGGGGGTGGGGGGGTATGCGGTGTTGCCGGGTACTGATGCATCTTTATCCATGTTTCCTTCCTAGGCCCTTAAGATCAGAGGAGGGTGCATCTGGCTGGCACTGCAGCCTGGCCAGGGAGGGCCACCACAGGGACCCATGTGCAAGATGCAGGCCACATGGGTGGTGCTGCCGGACAGGCACAAGGTGCACCACAGCATGCAGGTAGGCACAGTTTCATGCTACATTGTTGTGCATGGTGGGCAGCGGGGGTTGGGGTGGGACACAGCCCTCTGTGTGCATGGCCACTTCAGCTGTGCACTGCCCACAGTGACCGTTGCACTGTGCTGTTGCTATCGCATATGTGTGTGGTTGCTGCAGGTGGACTGTGGGTGCACCTGGGTCCAGGCTGTGCCACTGCCATCCTGCTGCTTTACCATGTCACCTGCATGCCATGGTGGTGGTGTGCGGTGCATGGGTGGTGTTGGTGTACAGTGTTCTGCATGGCTGTGGATTGCCGGGTTGGCGGCTCATGTGGGCTCACACACTGCGGGTGGCTGGGTGCCCTCCCAAGGGTGCATATCACAATGTCTGCTGTGCATGGTGGGTGGGCTACAGTGTTCCAGACCTGCACTCATACCATGTTCCCTCCTTTGTCCTAGGTGCCCAATGCCCTGATATCTATACCAGGCTCCTGCGCCAGATCCTGCGGGTCACCACTGCCAAGCTCCAGGTGGCACAGATGATGGAACGGTCGCTGCACATGTGGCAGTGCCGATGCCAGCGTCAAGTTCCAGTGCAGTGTGGATGGCCGTATGGCCTATTGGCCTGCTTCTGGTACCCTTCCCAGACCCCCCTCCCTTGCCCCCTTGTTTTGTCATTACCCATGTCCCCCTGCCTCCCTTCCCAGACCTCCCTGTTTGTTTGTGGCCTCCCCATTCCCTGTTCCCATTACCCTTTTACCTGTATGTTTGTACATAGTTGTTTTATACCTGTTGTAATACATTTTTATATGGTTATCCATCTGTGTCCATGTCTGCTTTGCAGCTGGTGTGTGGAGCCATGCTGCAGTGGTGTGCTTGGCTGCTGTGTGGTTCAACTGGGGTGGATTCTGGTTGTACCTGGTGGTGTCCCTCCATTGGAAGGCTGGAGTGGCCGTGGGCTCTCTGTATGGGTCATGTGGTGTGTGCCTTGTGTGCTGCTTGCCTGTGTGTTGCTGGTTGTGGTCCAGGTGGTGTGTCTCGTGCCTCCCTGTGGGGGGTTGCTGGTGTCTGTGTGCCAGTGGCCGTTGTTGCCAACCTGCCTCCATGCACCACTGTGGTGCATGTGGTCAGGGACATACCACTGCCCCATGCACACTTGGCAGTGTACCTTCATGTGCTTACCATGCCTCTCTCATGGCACACTCTGCACCCTGGTGGTGGGCCCTCCCACTTCTGTGGCTTGCTCCTTGCTGTGCCTGTTGCCATTCCATCTGTGTCCTGGCACATGCATCACTGCACCTTGCACATCCCTGGTTGCTTCTTTTGTGCTTTATGACTTGCTCCCTGGTGCATCCCTGGTTGCGCTGTGGTGCATCTGTGCGATATTCAGCCATGTTGTGCAGGCAAATCTTGTCATGTGCATCCTTTAAGTATCGCGCTCATTGCACCATGGCCCAGTGGAGTTGCTCTGCGCTCCTCTTGTGCCTCCCTCTGGCGCATTTCTGAATATCCAACCATGGGTGTTTTGTTTTTCCATGCATTACAGTATTTATTCTGTAGCATCATGAATCTGTTTGAATGCAAAAAGAATGCATGTACTGTATGTGTGGATTAATTTTTAATCCTCTTTGCTGACTGGTTCAAGACAGTACTTTGCATACCCCAGCTACACAAAACAACCAGAAACTGTTCTTCAGAATGTGAAATCAAGCTGGAATTCACTTGCCCCCCACAGCCTGGACTAGAAAGCCTAAAATCACACCCATGTATGCTGCCTATCTACAGTGGGTGTTATAATATGACAAAACAATGATGTGGAAGACAAAAAAAAAAAAAAGGAAAAACTAATAAGAATATCAGAGATTTATTTTATTAATTGTTCACTTAAAATACATTCTGACTGATGACATCCTTTTCATTATGTAGGTAACATAGCTATGGTGCAACCATTGAGACTAACTACAGCCGACATAAGTAATGAGGTCAGCATATCAGTTACATCCCCCCGCTGTCAGCATTGTCTTCCAGAAGTGCCTGATGCACAGAATCAGCTGATCACAGCTCCTTGGTTTAGCCTGCCTCCTTATATAGTGCTTCATTTAACTCAACTCAGCTCATTTTATTTAAAAAAATATGCTAGTCAAAATTTATCCAAGCACTTGTACAAATAATGAGACATACACCAATTTAAAAACACGTACGTAATTAAAAAAAAAAAAATATATATATATATATAAACAACAATATTTCAAAAATATTAAATCAGCCATAATCTGAAAAGGTGAGATTAAACAAATGGGTTGTTAAGGCCACTTTCAAGCTCTCCACTGCTGTAGCATCTCAATTGATTCAGATCACGCGAATGTAGTAGTATCCAGGCCCAGTTCACTTCCTTGCCCTTTATGTAGTCTCCTGACGCTGCATGTTTTGTGTCATTGTCTATAAAGTATAAGGAGTGAAAGTGAAACAATAGTGAAATGTGTATCACTTCCCTGAAATACAGAGTACTGTTTATTTAGTTTTTTTTTTAATTAGGACTGATCACAGAAATCATGGCAGTATACAATAGGATCCAGGATTAGGTATATAGATACCAACTGACAGTTGCAATGAGTAACCAGTGCCAATGACCATCCACAAATACACACTGGTTAAAAGGTGCCACTGCATTTGTGACTACCAACTCCCTGAAGAAATCACCCTTCATCGTTGCAGTATACAGCAGTATGGGCCCAGGCCCTTGGTGGGAGATAACATCTCAGACATGCATTTTCAGCAGATTTTTAGGCTGTTTTTTAAGCACCAGTGGGGCTTTTTTTTCCTGAAATCCATGGAACTGAAGGTCTATAGTATATGGTTTTCTTCTTTCATCTGCAAAGTTCATGTCTAAGAACACTTCATTTGGGTCCATCCATATTTTTGTCTGCTTCAGACACTTAGCCTTTTGCCTCATGGATGAGAGGGCATGTCCTGCAGGGCAGAAAAATATGCAGCTAGGATCAGGTGTGACAGTACTGTACCTAGCATTGGCAGTTATAACAAGTAAAGTAAATATTCCCAAAATAGCCAGTGGCTGGCCAGCATAATGGAATAATCCAAAGAGATACCAGTGTCTAACAGTGGATAAAGTCCTTACCATGCTCTGCCATAAGTCCATCCCTTCATGTGTCTTATCCATCATACTGATGATTCAGACAGAGAGTGCCCAGATCAGTGAGTGCATGATTGACCCCTTGAGCTCTACTCTCATCATCCTCCTCCTTTGTAAGCTAATCCATAATGCTGGAAACTTTGCTGCAAAAGAAAGAAAATAAAATGTTGTTGTGGCAACCATAGCAACAAAGCTGTGTAATGTGATTCACTGGACAGAACTGTACCATCTCACTGCCCTGTAATATGGCTTGCTGAACCCACTCAGGGAACACAGTACCATCTAACAGTCCTGTTATGTGGCTTGTTCAAGGTCACTCAGGTAGCACAGTACTATCTCACTGCCCTGTAATGTGGCTTGCTCAAAGCCACTCAGGCAACAGAGTACCATCTCACTGTCCTATTAAGGCCATTCAGGTAGCACAGTACCATCCTACTGCCCTGTAATATGGCTTGCTCAAGTCCGCTCAAGCCCTGTTTGCTGCTATTTACAGTGGGTGTTATAATATGACAAAGCAATGGTGTGGAAGACAAAGAAAAAAAGAACACAACTCATAAAAATATCAGATTTATTTTATTAATTGCTCTCTTAAAATACATTCTGACTGATGACATCCTTTTCATTATATAGGTAACATAGCTATGGCACAACCATTGAGACTAACTACAGCTGACATAAGTTGTCAATGAGGTCAGCATATCAGTTACATTCCCCTACTGTCAGCACTCTCCTCCAGAAGTGCCTGATGCACAGAATCAGCTGATCATAGTTCCTTGGTTTAATCTGCCTCCTTGTATAGTGTTTCATTTAACTCAACTCTGACTGGCTCTTTGTTGAAGCTACCTTGGGCTCTACAAAAAAACCTTTCCTGGGCTGCTGCTACAACCCTCTTGACAGGGGCATAGAGGACCTCTGCAGCTTCCTAGCTGGGCTGGGTTCACTCTCCCTCACCAGGGAAACCATCCTCCTTGGGGTCTATAACCTCAACTGGATCAGCGCTCACATAGAAACATAGAAAATAGAAAGTAACAGCAGAAGGAGATCAAACGGTCGATCTAATCTTCCCATAGGCCTACCCCCTCCCTTAACTGCCAGTCAGTGAACCTGACTATGCCAATCTTCTAAACCAGTACAACCTGGTGAAAATGCCCACTCTCTCTACCCACCTCCAAACCTGTACCTCAAACTGCACACTCCTACACTGGGTGATTAACAATTGTACAGGCAGAGTTGCCCATACTGGCACTCTGTCTAACTCCTTAGGTGATCACTCCCCTACCTATGTCATTTGGTTCTGTAAGGCCTCCCACCCTCCCCTAAGTACCTCTCCTTCCTCAATTTCAATTGCCCTGATACCACCCACCTCTTCGAAGACATTAGGGCCATCAACTGGCATGATATCTATGCTCTCTCTCTGACGTGTTCATAGACACAACCTACTTCACCAACTCCCTTCTGGCCATCCAGGATTTCCACTTCCCTACCACCACCCAGCATGTTAGAGGTGGTTGCACTCACTGGCCAACGAAAGACCTACTGTTCCTCATGAAGTCGAGAGACAGCAAATGGGCTGCCTACAAACTGGCCCCTTACCCTGCACTGTGGAATGAGTACAGAAACCTGCATAACAGATGTAAGCACTTGAATAGATCTTCAAAATGGGGCTACTACTGCAGGCTTCAGAGTGAGAACCTGGGTAATCCCCAAAAAATTCTGGAACTCTATCAACTCCCTATTAAATTCCCACACTCATAACTCCTCCATCCACCTGAATTCCCCTACTGGCCCTCTGACTGACCCCTCAGCATTGCCAAAGCTTTAAACACCAAGGTCTCTGACCTGTTGGCTCTCTTCTGTAACATCCCATCCCCGGGACATCATGCTTCCTTCTAGCCTTCTAATCCCCTTCCTACCAATGCCCCCCCACTCCCCTTTTTATTTCTCGGCCATCTTCACCATGGTCACATCTACTATGCTAAAGAGGCTACCGAAGAGGGGAAGCCTGGGCTTCGATGGCCTCTCCACTGTCTTTATGAAGCTTGTCTCCCTCCTCATCTGTAAGCCCCTTACCTTTATCTTTAATCTGGCGCTATCTACCTCTTCCATGCCCAACTCATGTAAGTCTGCTAGAGTAGTTCCTATCCTCAAATCTGGTGATCCCCACACTTCTGATAATTATAGGCCTATATCCATCCTCCCTCACCTGAGCAAACTCCTGGAGAGGTTCATCCACCAGCAGCTATCTGAGTATATAGCTAAGCACAACCTCCTTTGTAACCAACAGCATTGTTTCCGTATGTTCCACACTACCTCTACTACTCTGGCTCTCTTTATGGACCACATCCTCTCAAACATGGACCGTGGATGTGCCACAGGTGCCGTCTTTGTTGACCTGTCAAAAGCATTTTATATGGTCAGCCACGCCCTACTCCTGTCCAAATTATCCATTCTTGTTTGCACTACTGAGACCATTGGCTGATTTTGGAGCTACCTCTCTGGATGCTCCCAATCCATCTGCATTGGTACCACCATCTCTCCTCACTTGATGGTTGCCACTGGTGTTCCCCACATCTTCATCCTGGGCCCCCTTCTCTTTTCCCCAATTTGTCAACTCTCTTCCTGCTGATAACTTTACCTGTAACACTCTACTCTTCACAGATGACCTCATCATTTACCATAGTGACAAATCTCTCTCATGTATCTTCTCCGTACCCTCCTAGAACTACTGTGCTGCTCACAATTGGTTCTTTTCCAATCTGCTGTTGGTAAACTCTAAGAAAACCAAGGCTATGCTGTTTGGGTCTAAACCATTCCTTACTAAAATGCTCAATACCAACTCCTCTCTCCTTATACACTTCCCTGATGGTTCTGCTCTTGATAACGTTTCTTCCTTTAAATACATAGGTGTTACACTTCACCCTTCTCTCACCTTCAAAAACCACGTTAACCACTTAGTCCTTAGGGTCAACATGAAGCTAGGAGCGGCCTATTGTATTAAGCCCTACCTCTCCAAGGAGGCTCGCTTGGCTATCGTCACTGGTAATCTCCTCCCTATCTTTGACTATCGCTCTTCTATCCACTCTCAAGTCTCTTCCACCCTTCTGGCTAGGCTCTCAGTAGCTTACAACAGTGCCTGCCACTTTGCACTGTCAGCCTTTTACTCCACACACCACTGTGACCTTTATAGCTCCCTTGGTTGGCTATCCTTACAGGGTCACTTCAACTACTCTCTCGCCTGCCTCCTGGATGCCACTCTTAGATGTGGCAGCACTTCTCCACTTGCCACCCTCTTTCACACCAGAACCTCAAATAGGCAACTTTGCTCTTCTGTTACTCCCACCCTTGAAGTACCCAGAACCTCCGCAGATATGGGTGGGAAGGCCCTCTCCATGGTGGCCCCCTCTTTGTGGAACAGGTTACCTGCACCCCTGCATGCTTCCAACACCCAACAAACATTTAAATCAAGACTCAAATCTTGGCTTTTGGACAAATATCAGTGCAATTGCCCCACCCACTAAGATCTCACCCACTCACCTCCCACTTTTCCTGTCTCCCTTTCTGCTACTTCTCTCCCTGTCCTGCTTCAGTGGATATGTCGGTCCATGCTTTGGCATCTCCATACCTTGCCTACCTGTATGCCCTATTTTTTATTTACCTGACTGTATGCCTTATCACATATTTCTCTACATTTTCCCACCTGACTGTACTCTTGTTACTGTACCTTGTACTCAGCACTGTGCATTCCTGATATGCTGCTGTTCTAATGTAACCTTGTTTATTGTTTAATTTTTATTGTTTCACTCATGTCTTATAGCCTGGGTCATGCCTGTAAATGGTCCTCTGGATCAGAGCACCTACCTGGTTATCAAAGTCAAAATAAATAAATAAATAAAAGCAGCGCACTACCTTCTCACTGCTATATAATGTGGCTTGTCCGAGGCAACTCAGATAGCACAGTACCACTTACAGTCCTGTAATATGGCTTGCTAAAAGCCACTCAAGTAACACAGTACCATCAGACTGCCTTGTAATAAAGCTTGCCCAAGGACACTCAAGCAGCAAAGTACCATCTAACTGCCCTTTAATGTGGCTTACCCAAGGCCACTGAGGTAGCAGTGCACCATCTTACTTCACTGTAATGTGGCTAAAGGCCACTCAGGTAGCACAGTACATCTCACTGCTGTTTAATGTAGCTTGCTCAAGGCCACTCAGGCAGCACAGTTCACCTCACTGCCCTGTAATGTGGCTTACCCAAGGCCACTGAGGTAGCAGTGCACCATCTTACTTCACTGTAATGTGGCTAAAAGCCACTCAGAAAACACAGTACATCTCACTGCCCTGTAATGTGGCTTTCTTCAGGCCACTGAGGCTGCAAAGTGCACAACAATAGTGTCTTATGGTGTCACAGATCCCCACCTAGTGCACACTGTCAGCTTGTGTGGATGTTCTTTGTGTGGACAAAGGAGACAGTAGATGCCAGAGACAGTCATTATAATTCTGGTCGCTGCAAGTTAGTTTGTATCACCCTCACCGGTGTCCTCCTTCTGCACATTTTAAGAACAGCAAAGCTCATTTGTGCTTCCAGTGTATTGGTCATGATAAGACTGTGAAAGAGGTGGTTTCTTGTTCTTAAAATGACCTCAAAAAGATTATATGAAATGCCACTAAACTGTACAGGACTTACAGAAATGCAAATGGGCTTGTCTATGAAATGAAATCAATCACAATTTGGGGACTCAAGACTTAGCCAATCAAATGTTGGAAAGCATGCAGGTATGACATGTCAATGACGTAAAAAAAGATATGTCTTGCACTAGGGGAACAGTATTTAGAGGGCCCTTGGTGGTGTTTTGAGATTGTAGTTACAGACATCAGACTGCAGGGCAATAAACTGTACCACCACACTGAACTGTATGTCAGACTGAAGATGACTTCTAGATTTGTCATAGCAAAATGTTGTGGAACACCCAAGGCAACAAAATTGGGAATGGAGAGGGCATTGGTGCTGCAAGTGCAGCTCCACCATAAACATGCCATAACATTCAGAAAAGACACAAACAATTTATGGTAGGCAAACATTAAAATTATTGGTTTACACTGTACATGTTTAAAACTATCTTTATTTGTACAAATATGTCTTTATTGAATTTGTTGGGAAATAAGAAAACAGACTTTTTAAAATCATACCCTCCAAAAACAGACCTTATGTTGAGAGATAAGAAAATAGACCTTTTACAATCATACATAAAAAGCATTGGGTTATTACCATCAATGACACTTGTTGCATACATTCTAAGTTACATATAACAGGTATAATATATACAGTATCTATATTACAACATGATATTGAGTAAATGCACACACTCCGCTCTCACATGTGGGTTGTTTCAAAGTGGGTATTTTTCAAAGTACAGATGCAAATTATTTTATCAAACAATGTCTTTGGCCATGTTCTCTACATCATTATCATTGATAGTAGAGGATTCACAACAAATGGTTTTGTCTTCCAGACAGTGTGCTACCATCACCAAGGACAATAAACCATCTTTCTGTAAAAAGCAGAGGCAGGGCGTGGCTGGCCTGGTGGTGCTGAGGGTTGAGACACTGGATGCCTCACCTCACGCTGCACCAGCAACCCATGTTTGGAAATGAGCATGGGCCACCCTGGGTCAGCAGGGGAGGAGATGGATCAAGTGTCCGACGGACTGCTCTCCATCTCTGGGGAGGGAGGGATCAGTAGCCGGTGCATGCCTGACCCCTCACAGAGGCTGGGGCTCAGCAACATGGAGCCACAACAATGTGGGCAGGAGCGTGGCAGAGTCCTGATGTGGGCATGCATGGGAGTGTGCTCAACCCCTTCATAGGCATGATTGCATGCCATGCACCTGCAAGGGGACACAAAAACATGGAAAAATCAGTGCAGCAGATGAAGCAGAACACCTCACGGGCCCCGCTCCTGGCTAGCCACAGCACTGGCCACACCGGATACAGTCTCTGGTGGGGGTTGGAGAACAGTGCCAGCCCTATGGGGGGCAATCCCTGGGAGCAAGTACCAGTGCCAGTTGGTGGACGCTGGGGGACAGGGCTGGGGCACCCTCCAGATGGGGGTCTGCACTGAGGAGAAAAATAATACCTAAAAAAAAAAAAAAAGCAGAGACACCTGAACAGCAGAAGGATGAGGCACATCCTGAAGAAAGGGCAACACACAAGTAGTGGTCACATCCAGATGAGAGGGCACATTCTGAGGAGGCAACAGCACATGAGGAGCAACCACATCCAGAGGTGAGGGCACATACTGAGGAAAGGGCATCACACAAGGAGTGACCACATCCTGAAGAGAGGGCACAGTTTGAGGAAAGGGCAGAACATGAACAGCAGCCACATCTGGAGGAGAGGGCATAGCCAGAGGAAAGGACAACGCACGAGGAGCAGCCACAACAGCAACAAAAAGCAAAGGTAGCACTAAGAAGTAGAAAAAGCATAATCAAGAATTTTGTGTGGCATAGCATCAAACAAGTGCAGATGGAACACCAACAGATGTGCCATAAAATTATGCCAATAAAGGTCAGATAAGTCCAGCTGCAGCCATGATGCAGGAACTGAAAAGGGAATTGAGTGAGATATACTGTAACTACCAATGCAAACACCATGGATATTGATGTCTATGGAGAGACACACATCTGCAAGTAATAATGAGGACAATGTAGTAGAGGCAGAGGAAATGCCACCACAACTAGATGAACCTTGTGCTGACCCAGTACAAACTGGGACATTATGACAGGAACAAGAGCAGCAGGCACACCACCTGTACCACTTCATGCACAGGTAAATCTGTCTGCAGTGCATGAACCATTACAAGGAGCAAATGGGCACATCACAACACACCATGGACACCTCACGAATAGCAGGATCATTCTACCTGACATGGACATTGTGCCTCTCATGAGTGAGAAGGAAAGGGACCTGAGGTGCTGGTTCCCTGACAAGACAAAAAGATTTGCAACTTTGATATGTTGTGCCTTTGTGCCATTGGACCTCTATGTACATGGACAAATAATGTACATTATGAAATTGGCTTAAAGAATGCTGGCTCCTGACTTGTCAAAAGCTACTTTCACCTGGGCTGTTAACCACCACACAACAGCCCAGATAAAAGTAATTCTGGCAGTCAGGACTCAGCACTTAAATGATAGCCATATGCAGCAAATTCCCCACAGCAAACAAGGTGGTTCCCGAGTCCATTTCATAATTCACAATACTGCAACGTCTGATTGACATCTACCAGATCTTTCTCCCATCTCTGCAGTTAGCCACCACCTGCTCACTAATAGCAAGGCTCCCAGCTCAGCCCATGGCTCCACCATCCAGCTACAAATACCATCTGTTGTGGTTTGGTACCACCAGATTTAACAACGTATGCGGTCTGTAAGAGATCTTTGATAAAAACAAAACAGATGCCTGCCTCATTAGCACATGGCTACAGCATGGACACTCACTCAGGCATTTAATGATCAGCCGTACTTCTCACATAATGCTCTCCCAAACCAAGGACATGTTTGGGCTGTTTTAACATAAATGAAGATAAACAGACTAAATTGCTGTTCCATGCTTGTGTCCTCTCTCCAGCTTCCTGCCCTGTCCCATGCTGCCAACTGTCTAACTGACCAGTGACATGCTGATCCAACAAAGCCTATTGTTCTCTGTCACTTATTTTACTTGGCTTTAGAAACAAGATCTAGCCAGAACCAATACAGCTGTGGCAAGCTTGTTGGAGCACCAGGGAATGAGTGCCACCAAATGCCATCATGACATCATGACAGAACTGCACATGAGCAGCACTCACACATGAGTAGTTCTGTTCAATGGCAAATTGGCATTCCCTAGATGGTGGCACTGATGGAACAGTGCACGCATGATACATGTGCATGCCCAGTTCAGTCTTGGAATGTGGAAGTGGCCAATGGCAAGAAAAATAGTGTGGTCATGCCTGTATCACGAGCAGCCGTGATGGACTGTTTCAACTGTTTTGGAGGTTCGAAAGGATCATTCTGAACCTTCAAAAGAAAAGAGTGCCACAGTCACTCATTTTTTCAGTGAGCGATCACAAAATGGCTGCAGGATCAACCCACACAGCCGTAAAAAGCAGCACTAGCCATGCAGTGTTGGCACTACCTCCTGGCAAGACACCAACATTGCAGCAGCATCTGGGATTACTTTTTTCTTCACTATTTTTGCCTTTTCATCATCATAGGATCATAGGACAATCAGGAACTTTAGCTGTTAGGCCATTATTGTCCTGCACCATTATTACTTAATTTGATAACAACAATTTTGATTCAGCCTATCTAAAGCAAGTTTAAACTGGCTAATAGTTTCAAATGAAACTACTGAAACAGGCAGAGCATTCCATTGAGTCACTATTCTCTGAGAAAACCATGCCCCTCTTTTACTGGTTTTATAATTATCACCTGTTAATTGATATTGATGACCCCAATTTTTTACTGTACTAAGGCGTCCTCATAACCCAATAGATTCCTATATAATAGGGTCCCTACTTGCTTTATAAGTCAAGCACAATCTCCACAGTGTCTCATATATTGCAGGAAATACAAACCAAGTTCCTTCATCCTTTCCTCATAGGAAAGTGACTCCATACCTTTTATTCTTCTATTAACCAATCGCTGAACCCGCTCCGTCTCATATCCAGTTTAAGATGGGGTTGCCATACAGAACCAGCATACTCCAAGTGAGGTCTGACAAGTGAGCAATAAAGGGGGCTATTACTTCTCTTTCTCTGCTTTTAATATTCCTTAAGATTGAAGCCAGAATCCCATAAGCTTTTTTAACAGTTGCTACACAATGATAGGGAAATTCCAATTCCCTATTTATCATATTCCCAAATCCTTTTCAACGTTTATGGTTTTTAGACTGACCTCTTCAAGTAAACACTTGTATTCATGATTATTTTTCCCCAAATGCATAATCACATATTTTTTCAGATTAAATTTTAATTTAATCCCTGTGGCCAGTTCTTGTAAGTGGTTAATGTTGTCCTGCAATTGCTTAGCATCCGATTGATTAGTAACTACAGCTCCACACTTTATGTCATCTGCAAATTTTACAAGCCATGCATTATCATCACAATTCAGGGGATGAAACCAATATCCCAAATAAAACTGGCCCCAACACAGATCCCTGAGGGACACCACTAGGCACCATAGTCCAATCAGAAGATTGACCCTTGATACAGACATGCTGTTTCCTGTTTGTAAACCAAGCAGCAATCTATCTAAGGATAAAACAATTAATCCCAGATTTAACTAGTAATTTAAGTAATTCACCATGCGACACTGTAGCGAACGCTTTTTAGAAATCTATATATAGAATATCCACAGGCAGATAACTATCTAGTGCTAAACTCACTGTTTCAAAGAATGACAAAAGGTTAGTCACAACTGACCTACCACTTACAAATCCATGTTACCTCACATCCATGTTCCCCCCCTACATTAAAACTCTTTTCAATTTGGTCTTTCAAAATGAATTCCATTAATTTGCAGATTATACTAGTGAGGCTTATAGGACAATAGTTTGAACAACTAGTCTTTATACCTTGTTTGTATATTGGGTTCACATTAGCCATCCCACCAGTCCTCCGGGATAACTCCCCTATCCAAGGAGGACTGGAAAATGACTTGTAAAGGTTCACTTATTACAGGGGTCAGCTCTTTTAACAGTTGAGGGTGCAGCCCATGGTGAGCCAGGAGATGTTGTTACTTTCAAATTATTAAATTTTACAAATACATCTGGGATGGTTATTATCAATTTGTCGTTATCTTCAATAGGATATTCTTCATCATGCCTTGGTTCATTTAAGTAAACACTATTAAAATAATTATTAAATTCTATAGCCATGTCCTTGCTACTAGAGATCTGATTTTTCCTGACCATCAATGGGCCCACTTTGTTGTCTTTTTTTCTCATTGAATTGATATACCTGTAAAATGCCTTTTTATTATCTGCTACTCGGGAGACAAGATTTTTTTTTTTTTTGTTTTGTTCTATCTATTAATTTTTTTAAATCCCTTAATCAACTTCTATATTTCATTTTGGATCTTGAGTCGTTACATTTTTTAAATTGTTTGTAAGCCCTATTTTTACCTTGATAAGCTTATGAATTTTGTTAGAATACCAACATGGAATCTTTCCTTTGTGATTATACTTAATCTGAGTGGGAATTTCAGTCTCTATTAAACCCTGGATATATAATTTAAATTCATTCCACATTTCTTCAACCCCAAGTTCTGTGAACTTCCCTTTCCAATCCCATTCACCAACAATTGTCCTTAATTTGTCATAGTCTACATTGTTATAATTTTTTTCACCTTGGTAGACCCCTGCTGTATCTTATCCTTAAATTCAATTTGTAATTCAACCATATTATGGTAACCTCCCAATAATGGTTCTCTAACCCGACATCCTACAATTTGATCATTCATATTAATAAGGGCCAAATCTAGAATCGTAGAACCTCTAGTCCTCTCTTAAAAATAGTTCTGTAAGACCAATGTGTCAATTAGTTCCTAATCCAGGAATTCCAATTAATTCCACTAAAATTGAAGTTACTGAGGAGTAACATATCTTTGGATGGATCTAATGCTTTCATTTGTTGGGCCAATTTAAGAGTTTTATCAATATTCAAAGAAGGAGGCCTATAATATACTCCTACCAATATTTGTTTACCCCAAGGAGGCTCAATCTGTACAAGAAATTGCTCAAATTCAGAATCCAGTAATAATGGAATTTTGCAGACACTAATACCATTTAAAACATTTTCTGTTAGCAATTTAAACTAAAATTCTTTAGAAACAAGTAATTCATAAAGTAATGGACCAATGGATCTGTTTCATCATCACAATAAGGCACTCCAGAGAGTGCACTGAAATTGGATAATGGCCCTTCTCAGGTGGCAGAAGCAAGAGGCAAAACCAACCCGAGGTGGGTCATTTCCCACCAGAGCGCACCCCTTTTTATGCCTGATTGCTTAATTATGATAGCACAAAGGGCAAAAACGGGTTGCCCAGAAACTTGATAAATGTATTTCTAACACATGAAGGCAGCACTTTGATTTGAACCCAACTATTATGAGAAAAATTATGGACAGGATAAATGAACAGCTAAGAATGGTGTGGAAAAGTGAAAAAAGTGAATGGCACCCACAGATATAAAATGCATGCTGTATGCAGTGTTAGTGTTTATCTGTCTGGTATTTGTACATGCTATATTTTGTGTGCATTCTGTTTTACAAAAATGTTTTATTGTACTTACCAACTTGTAACAAATGACAATTATTGTACTTTCATCTTTGCCTGGTCATTTTCTATGTAATTCTCTCAAACCAACTATTTATCCTTGCATTTTCACCTATTGTATGTAATTAGTCTCAGGTTGCTTCTGAAAAAGGGACTGTTTGTCTCAGTGAGCCTACCCAGTTACCAAAATCCAGCAAATAAACATATGTATGTTCAGACTTGACGTGTTTGTGTGTTTTGTCACAATTAGTATTTATTTTACTCTCCCCCTATAGAAACATGGAATTCTGTTTTTGTTGTAAAATAAAGTTTAGTAAAAGAAATGGACTTCTATGTCTATTATTTTTTTTAAAATACTACATGGAAAATATACTGTACATTAATGCCATCACTACCATTGTACGTGTACAACAAATAACAAATAAATGCTACTTATTAGCATTGAAATACTTGATACAGAGCTATGGTACTTCAGTGTGAGAGGGAGGATGGGATGGGTTGTGACAGTAAGGGAAAAATGTTGCATGTAATCTGTTTTCTGCTTGGCATTTTCTGCTAGACTCATGGGGGAGGGTTGCAAGAATAACTTTAAATTATTTATTTGCAACCCATACCCCGGCCAAGAGCTGCATCTTGAAACCAGGATCCCCCTAAACTTGTAGCCAGACAAGGCAACAAACCACAAGTTGGCATAAAATAGGTATCACCTGTGGCGCTGTGCTGAATACCAGGCTCGGCATCTAAGAGGTCAGCGGGTTATGGCACAAAATAACATTTATATTTACACCAAGTTCTAGGAGAGAAATGCTAGGGCTATGCTAGGTCTAACTTCTGAGGGGGGTCCATAAACAAGTTCACACTGGGAAGCACAGATGGACTGTCCAATACTGGAAATGGGATTGTACAGTATGGCTTTATTCACACACACGGTAAAAAGCAGAATTGGAGTGGTCCCCCCAGGTTGGAAAACTGGTACATGCAGGTCATTACACTCTTCTTTTCCAGAATAACAACATTTCTTGGTTTTTATACATTCTTTTCTGTCACAAACTATCACCAATCCCTCCCTCTCTACTATGGACTTACAAGGACATCCTTTTCCCAGAAGTGTCTTGTATATGGGGGGTTGCCACACACTTCATGTTCAACATTTCTTTTCTCTAAGTGTCTATTACATTGGAGTTGCCACACACTTTTAAATATTACATCCTCCTGAACTTATGGGTTTAGTTAACATCCCCAGGGTAACCTTGTACACTTTCATGAACCAGTTAGCCCTGACTGGAGTTTCAGATGAGGTTCTGCCCACACTGGCCCCAACCAGCCTCTACCATTCCTTCAGGGTTACACAAAATGAGCCTCACATTCCCTTGAACTGCTAAAGCACTCTAAATTTCAAATTTCACATTCAGCACATTATATAGTGATACAGAAGCCCTGAAATGATGTCTTCTAGCCTTATCACTGGGCACATACACCATCAGACAACACCCTCAAGAAACAGTACCATGTTACTGTACTCATGGTTTTGTTTGTCCCTTTATTACAGACATGGATGCTGGAAGAAATTTCTCTTCACTCTTCAGGTAGCTTTTCATAGCTTCATAAAAAAGACACTCTTTTGTCTATTCTCTGGGCAACTGTACACTCTTCTGATCCTTCAGGGGATTGCCCTTTAGGCCCACAGAACTGCAGTCCCACTTTACATTCTCTGACATGACCCACTAGGATCCTGGATTCACAGGTCTCCACCACTTCCTTTGGCACTGCTGTTATTTCACTCACTATGGTGAGAAAAGATCAGCGGTCCTTCACCCAGCCTCAGTACAGTCTGAAGGTACCTGTAAACTGAAAGATCCCTCCTCACAGAGCTCTCACACTCAGACTCTCTCTCTCTCCCCCTCAAACTCCCATCTGAACATTCTAAACTGCCCCAGAGCATCTGATTCCAAAGTGGCTCAGGCTACTGCAAAAGTTCCAAATGACATATATAGAATAGTGGATGGGCGGCCATCCACAACAAGGCCGTGTTTTCATCGAGGGAGTTGATGATGTCATAGAGACCTCGAGACCGAAGCTCGGGAGGTCTCTGGCATCATCAAGTCCCGAGATGGAAACACAGACTTCATTGTGGATGGGTGACCATCCACTGTTTTTTATAGTATATGGTTCCCCAAAATAGATACAAGGTTCATACCTTGTTCACGCTTCTGCACTCCTCCTCACTCAAGTCCCTCTCCCTAAGATAACGGTCCTCCTCCTCACTGCACTAATGCGCTCGTGTTCCAGTCATGTCCGCACTCCTCACCATAGTCCCACTCTGCTTTTACTGAAACTGTGCCATTTTGTTAAAAAAACAAAAACAAACAGCAAATTGATATTTTTGACAGACCGACCCATTTATGGTAGTCTGTGTCCACACTGTCTGCTCCCCAGACCACTCGCTAAATGAGTCCACCATTTTTGTATGTATTTTTGGAATCTCTGCCTGTTTCCACCAATCAGGTAGGAGCTCAAGGGGGAAAAGTTGTTGTACTATTGATGTGACATCAGAGCGATAGTACAACAACTTTTTTGACCTTTGAACTGTCCTACAACAAGATTTTGAAAACCTTTATTTTCCATATGCAATAAGCCCTAACCATATACTATATTCCATTGTCTCCTCAGGTTAGCTGAGTAAGCAATGATGTCACGTTGTAAGAAGTTTTTAACAACTCCCTACAGACTGCCCAGAAACCTTCCTAGTCCAGCACTGATGGGAATCTAGTAACCCCAGGGGACTGGGTGGTTACATATTTATTTGAAAATTGGTGACTGGGAGAGGCACACTGAGCCAGAACATTTTTCCAAGTATGAGTCAGGGAAGGGGACAGGGCATTAAGAAAATATATTAAATAGTTTCATTTCACAGTTACTATACATTGCAATTGGAATAACATGATGATAGCAGATACAAGTGCATGTGTAGCAGCAGTACAAGAATAAACAACTGATGACCAGCTAGACACACCAGCACCGGAGTAAGATGGCAATAGTGGAGGAGCATCAGGGAGAGGGAAAACAGGAGAATGTGGGTGGGAAAAGTTGTTTCAATTGAAACCTGAGGGAACCAGCACAGGCGGACAGGATGATGTCAGTCAGGAGCTGGCTCCAGAATGTGGGAAGGTGATAGGAGTATGCTGACTGCACTGCAGAAGAGCAGGGATGGGGAATGGAGAAAGTGCGCTCCTCCCTGGAGTGGAGGGAGCAGGAAGCAGTGAGGATAATGGAGAGGAGTGAGGAAAGGTAGGAGGGAAGGGACTAATATCAGTATTTGGAAATGAAGGAGACATAGTGGATCTGACGATGGAAGGGTAGAAGGAAAATGGGTAAGGAGGAGTAAAATGATTAATGATGAGTATGCAGGGGGGTGGTAGCAAAGTGGCAGAAGGAGTTGCAGAGGGTATCCAGTCTGGCAAGGGGAAGTGGAGGGGGTGGTGTCTTAAACCATGTTTGCATAGCTGAAGACCAAGAGGATCATTTGGGTAAAATGTTCCTGGTGGACCTGTGGAGACAAACCATCTTTACTGTGGTACAGGACACCAAGTTTTGAACAGATCTTGGCATGGATGGCATCAATGTGGGCAGAGAAGTCAAGCTTGGTGTCAAGCCATACATCTAGGTACCTGAATATTTGGACCACTTCAAAAGGGTACCATCTAATGTGGAGAAGACAGGCAAAGAGGGGAGCAAAGTCAGTTTCTGGCTGGTACCAAAGGTTATGGACACAGTTTTCTTTGTGTTAACCTGGAGTGGATTGGACTAGAACCAGTGCAGGATGTCGTTGAAGTCTTGTTGGAGCAGACCTTCCACAGCAGTAGTGGAGGGGTGTAGATGACTGAGTCATCAGCATACATGTCTATATGTGAAAGGAAATGAGATAGGTGAGTTGATGCACATATCATGAATTGAACTCTTTGACCTCCCGTGTTAATGAAACTTCTCAAGGTACATCCATTTTAATGGTGCAAATATCAAGAGGTGACAGCAACACTTATGTAAAAGAATATGCAATATTGATTATATTATTCGCTGCAGTACTTTTTGTATTGTACAGTTGTGCATACTATGGATTAAATTTCTTTTTGACCTTTTATATTGGCAAAATAATTTAGGTAAAATAATACATACTGTATGGCGTATGATAGACTAATTGAATATTTAAATTTTATTAGTTGCTTATGGTTTGATATGCAGACAAGAATTTATGTCAGATTACAGAGATATATAAATGTGGAAAATTTAATTATAGTAGAATTTATGTGTGCCATACACCAGTCCTGTGGGGAGAACTTTACAACCAAAAAGCTCATCTTGTTTTATCATATGATATTTATGTAATGCACCTGGCCTTTGTGATGTATTTAAGGTGTATGACTGCAGCAATGGAATAACTCTGATGAAGCTTGGGAGTACTCAAGTGAAACATTAGTTCGTTGTGTGGCTCTGTTGTGTGTCAGTACTGTGGCAGTTTTATCCATGCACTGGGTTTGTAAGCCTGTCTGCACTATTTTTGTAATAAATAAATGGAACATAACTTTTGTTAAACTGTTTGCTGAGGAAAGTGTTTGCTACAGGTGCTTCATTACTTTGCTGCCATATTTATATATGAGTTGGCACATGAACTAGGGAGCATGTTAAGAAACATGGAGAAGAGGTTGGAACCCAAGACAGAACCCTGCAGGACCCCAGACTGTATACAATGTGGTGGTGAAAGGGCACTACCAAATGGTACCAGCTGTAGATGGCCTGTGAGGTAGAAGCTGACACAGTCCACAGTGAGAGCTGTGAGGCCAGCAGACAGGGTATGAAATTCATGAAAAAATGTATATGCCCACTTGGGCATGTAAACAGCAAATATACAATTCCAAGAAACTATTTACGTGCCAGATGCTGCATACTGTGAGAATGGCTCCCTCTTTCTTTTAGTTTCCCCCTGGATGATGAATCTCACTCTCTCTCTCTCTTTCTCTCTCTCTGCTGCAGACCCTGCTGTCTACTTGTTTTTTTGCTACTGTCTCAAGGCCAACTCATATGATCTGCTCTGCACCACTCTGAGCCGTGCAGAGCAATTGCAATGTCACCTTTTTTGCTATGTAAAGAGGAACAGCATTGCAGCCAAGGGGTGCATTTGCTGGCCAGGAGTACCCTGCTTTCCTGGATTCAACATTACATTTTCCTATTTTATGTCTCCTGGTGCTGCCATGTAATCTGAGTGTGGCACTCACACTGAAGCAGCCAAAAAGATAAGTCTTGGGCCCTGGTCCAGCCAAAAATATTGCAAAAATGGTGGAAGAGCCACGAGACTGCTGGAGTGCTGCTGTGTGTATAAGGAAACTGCAGTGGCATAGACATAGTGGAGTGAGCAGTTGGGAACTACAGCACTACTGAGTAGGGCTCCATATAAGAGGGTCTTCATTCTGAGTCTATAGTATTATGCTTTAGTACATATCAGTGAGACAGCAGCAATATTTTTACCTCTGAAATTAGCTCTTACGAGTTTTGAATGTACAGCTTCCTAGAGTCCTGACCCGCTTTTACTGTCCCCTCAGATCTCAGTATTTTTTTTTAGCTCACTGGCTATTACTGATATTAGCTCCTAGAAGAGCTTCCTTTTGTTGCAGAAGTGCTATTTCTTTCTCTGTGAAGTGGAAAGGAATGCCTGTATTGTTAACTTGCTCTCTTGAGTGAGAGATACCCACCTCACCCTCTGTCTCTGATTCACTCAAGCTGATTATGAACAAACACATTAGAGCTCTTAAAAGAGCTTTTTTTGTTATGTCTCAGGAAATAAAGATGTTATAGTCCAATCACTGACTGCAATATGGTTCCTCCATAAGCATGCCACTCAATGCATGAACTATCTCACCAGCTGAACAGGATGGAGTGGCTTGCTTTGCAGGGACCATGGGTCACAGTGTAAGAAGGGGGTGGGAAAACATTATAGGCTGCTACAATCCAACTCCTGCCCTGATAGATCAGTCCCTCTACTCTCCAATGGCTGTGTAAGTGCTAATAAGGCTGTCCATCAATGGAGGGGAGGGAAATTGGAGGAGGAGAGGAAATTGGAAAGTCTGGAATAGACAAGCTTCTCTTGTAGCTTAGCAAGAGAGGGAAGGAGGGAGATGGACCAGAAGTTACCAAGGGAAGAGTGGTCCACTCTTTGTGAAGTGGAAGGACTTTGGCAATCTTCCAAGACTGGGGGACAGCACAGAGGGAGAAGGAGAGATTGAATAGCTGAGTAAGAGGAGACACAATGGCAGGAGCTAACCTGTGGAGGAGTTTGGGATCCAGCCCATTAGGGCTGGACTTGGACTGGTTAAGGGACGAGGCAGTATAGCGCAGTGGTTTAAGACTCTGAGCTGCAAACCTGGAGAACTGGGTTTAAATCCCACAGTCTCAACTTGCGTACTGTGTGACCCTAAGCAAGTCACTTAACTTCCTTGTGCTCCCAGGTCGCACCTGTAAACAAGCTTTCAGCTTAGTGTGTCTCTCCTGGTAAAAAAAAAAAAGGGAGGCAGTGGCAATAGAGTTTCTTGGGTAGTGAGGGGAGTATTTTTCAAAAGAAAAGGTGCTCAAGAACAAGGAGAAATGATATGATGCTTAAGGGGGTAGATTCAGGAGAGATGTAAGAAAGAACTTCTTCACAGAAAGAGTGGTGGATTCCTGGAACAGGCTTCCAGTAGAGGTGCTTGGAGTGAAAACAGTGGTGGGGTTCAAGAATGCATGGGATCAGCATAAGGGAATCATAGTGGAAAGGAAGGGGGAGGCGAGAAAGAGCTGTAGACTGGGCACGGTCTCCAGTAAAAGTGTAGGTAGGGAGAAATAGGCAGACTGGATCAGCCAAGCAGTCCTTATCTGCCAACAAGTTTTATGTTTCTATGTTTCTATATAGTGACGGAGGGAAGTGGAAACCCTGGGAGGAGTGGGCAGTACAGTGGGTGGGATGAAGAGGGGGAGGGGAAGAGTCAAGAGGGTGTGTAAAAGGGAAGGCACATATAGTAAAGAACTAATTAAAGTGAGCAGCAACACAGGGAGGGTCAGACACAGGTGAGGCATTTACCAGGAGGACAGGTGGGGCAGACTGGGTGGGACAGTGACAAAATGAGGGACTCACCTGCCAGAATTTAGATGGGGTGTTGTGATTGTTCTAGAGACTGGCCATGAAATAGTGGGATTTCGCATCCTGGATGGCCTTTGTGCAGGAGGTTCTACTAACATACTAAAATGCCAGCAGAATAAGCCTAACGGTCTTTCATGTCTGCTCGTTTGGTCAGCCCCTACTCTGGGAGCTGACCTTGCTGCCACCCTCACCCTCTCTGGCTTCTCCCTTCCCAGTCTTGGATATTCTTGCTGCACTGGACTTTGCTTCCAGAACCCTTCCCCTGTACCTGTCCCAACCCCTCTTGAGCCTCTCCACCATCTCTGCCTCACCAGCCCCCTGGGCAACTCATTCCATGGCTCCACCACCCTCTCAGTGAAGTAGCATCTCCTCCTTTCTCCCCCCTGAATCTCCCTCCTCCAGCTTCCACCCATGCCCTCTAGTTTCCCCCCTTCCTTCAGAGCACCCTGACTGCTCCTCCCTTATTTACCCCCTTCATGTACCTGAAGACCGCTGTCATGTCCCCCCGGTCTCTTCTCTCTTCCAATGTGTACATATTTAGCTCTTCGAGCCTCTCCCCATAGGTCCTGTCCCCAAGCCCCAGATCATTTTGGTTGCCCTCATCTGGACCCTCTCCAGGAGTTCAATGTCCCTCTTTAAGTGTGGCCTCCAAAACTGCACATAGTACTTTAGGTGCAGCCTCAACAAGCAGTTATACAGAGGGAGTCAGTGAGGGAGTGGGGTAATGTGTAACCTTTCAAGTGAGATCACGAGGCATGCACAGGGAAATAACTTCATGGGTAATCTGGAGGTGGATCCTGGATTTTCTATGTGGGGAGTGCTTGTCCCAAAATGAGGAGAACTTAGAGTGAAATAGGGAGATGGCCACATCAATATCAGGTGCAGAGGCCATGTCTGCCCAATCTGTTGCAGCAAGGTCACTCAGAAGAGCATTTGTGTTGAGTAACTAATGAGACCGGACAAGAAGTACTTTGGAGAGGATGGTGGATGCTGGGTTATCCTGATGCAAAACATCATGCATTGACTGAATACATTTGACAGGATACCTGCTGCAACAGTGCAGTGGGAGTGGGAAAAAATATGCAGTCCTAGAGGGAATGGTTGTGGGAGTCAGCACTGAGCCCACTCCCACAAAAATACAAAATGTGTTGCCATCAGACACAGATGTGTACTAGGTGTTGCTTGTAAAGTGTATTCCATGTTGCTGATGGGTCAGCAAGCATGGCAAACAGAGCAACATATCAAAAGCCACCTAGAGGCAGACAGAACTATTATAGTAGTCAGTATTAATTGCTCTTACATCGGATGTCCCATCCATGGCTGTATAGTCATAATGCACCACAGCATACTATATTGTCTGATATTGTTCACTGTGGCGATGGCTACCACTATATGTAAACTGGACTATCAGAGAATAAAAAGAAACCTGCCCTTCCCCTCAACAGCCTGGTGAACCCTAAGCCCAATTCACCCTATGTGGGAGAAAAAAAATCTGTCTCCCTCCTCTAAATTACCTAATGGATCTAATGTCCAACCTGGCCAATCAGGGAACAAAAACACCTGTCCCTCTTCCATCAACTACCTCCCAGGTCCAGTGCCCAACCCAGCCCATCAGGGAATAAACAAAAACTATCATCTCCCTCCCAACTACCTGACAGGTTCGGTGTATAACCCAGGTCATCAGAGAACTTAAAAAAAAGATGAAATGGAGGGGGTTTTTAAGTGAGTTTTGTACTGGGAGATGAAATTAATTGGCTGGTGTTGGGTGGATTTGAACAGCTGTGTACAGTATAGGGATCATTACTGAAAAGCAATGCCACGTCAGAGCTTTCCATGTGGGCACTGTATGCAAGAAATATGATGTGCTCCTCATATAGCTGCCATTTAATGGGTATATTCAGTCACAATGTCAATTAATATTTCTGCAACTTGTCGGTAGCCAAAGACTAGCTGTATTGTTGGATGCTAGCTGTCATTTGTAGTTACTTTCACCATTCACACTCTCTGTCCTCTGATGAACTATCACCCTGACAAATTTAAAGGGAAGGCAAAGGAACCCTGTTTAGGGACATTCCAACCTCTATAAGGGCCATAGAAATGAGATTCTTAGACCAAAAGTACCTTAGAAAGGAAGCCAAGGAGGGAGGTGAACCACTGGAGGAGGGGGGGTGGAAGGTGGGAGCAAAGAAAAGGAGCTTCTGAATGAGGTTGCAGGAAGCTGGTCTGTAAAGCCAAGGAAGGAGGTGTGGCTGGTTGCTCAAACCCATCAACCCCAGGCATTGCCTTTTAATTATAATAGTGAAACTTGTGAGGCAGTAAGACCTGCTACTAAAATAAGCAAATATAAAAACAAAAAAAGCACAGCCAGCCATGTTGGCACCAGCCAAATCTTTGTTATTTTAGTGACTGATTGGAGGCTGTGGGGATACTAAAGCACTAGCTGTGGGGAGGAGGGGTAATGTGGTAACAGGTAGACACAGCAGGAAGGTTACTGGGTGGGAGTCAGGACTCAGGACAAGCTGAAAATCTTTGCAAGTCTGATTTTGTAGTTAATTTTTATGGCTACATAATGTCAGCTCTATGCTGATGTATTGCTATCAGAAGAAGGGGTCTGACCAGAATTCCAAACTCAACTTTCTGCAAATCTGTCCACATCCTCTCCATTCACTAAAATGTGTTTTCTTCTTCTCCCCCTCTCCCACTGCACTATTTTAGTGCTGACCCATGAAAAATAGCATAATGTAGTTCAACTACTCAACTCAGTTTACTTTCACTCAGTATTTCAAACAGCTATTGTATGATTATCCACTGATGTCAAATGAAACATGCACTTTCTTTCCAGTAACATTACAAGGTTAGACAACCTCTCCAGACAGATGGAAGTTAGTGGTTACTTCCTGAATGGCAGGTGCCAGTCCCGAAAGCCTGCCAACCCTTGCCTCTCTTGGAAAAAAATGTTCTTTTACCTGCATTGCCCTTCCTCTTAAGGAGTTGACCTTTCCTCATCCTGCAGGTTGATGTCATTGCAGACCACTCTGCCATCAGGGCAATGAGGCTCCATCCTCAGTACTGGATGTTCAGCCCCAGCCTGAGCTACCTGTGTGCTCAGCTCTGCTACCAGCTTCTTCAGAGAACCATCAAAGAGCAGCCAAACAATGCATGCCCCCACCTCTCCCCATCTATGCTCCCCCACAACCAAGTCATGAATTCTTTCAGCCCTGAAACCTTCCTTACCTTTCAACAGTTCATGCTTTAGCTCTGCCAGCTTCTCACTCACCTCAAGGGGCAGTGTCAATGCTTCCATCCCACCACAGCCACCCTGGTCAGTCATCCCACTGCCTGGTGCAGCCATCCACTGCTCTCTCCTTGCTGCTGCTCCAGCCATATGACCATTGGAAAACCTCTTCCCTCTGGCTTGGTCCAGTGCTTGTACCATAGCCCTCCACTGGTAGAGGCCCATCACTCCAGCAACACCAGTCGGCTCATCAGCAGCTCCACTGCAGCCAGCTGCATACACTCATGCACTGGGTGCTAGCCCTCAGTTGGCCTCGCTGATCTGTCTAGCAATATTTAAAAGCACAGACTAAATGAATGGCAGCAGTATATTTTGATTGGTTGCTTTTTGCCAACTTTTCATATAGCCCTCCCCACTTTTCCATGCACAAAAGCATGCATGTGCACAGTAGAAGTGCTCTCTTCTTTGAATGGTCGCACCCACTTGGCAGGAATTTCAAAGTGCAGAACCACACAAACCACAGTCTGAAAACAAGAAGAGTGAGAACAACTGGCAAACAAGGTAATACCGTGATGGCTAGGAGCTATAGGAACACCAGTGAGGGAAACAGTGTTCCATCTGGCAGTGCAGAAACATCACAAATGAACCTGTTAAACTATTTGAAGTATTTATAATTTGAATTACCTGACTACTTAATAGGACTGCTGGCACAGCACCCAGATAAAGTGCACACTCCCTTAAGGTTGTTTCTCATGCAGGGTTCTGTGGCACTGCACTGATTGGTAAGCTTGTTTGGTTCAAGGCAGGATCTACACCTGATGGCAAAACATGACACAGGGACAGGTGCTGCAGAACAAAAGGTTTATTTCCCAATACATATATAAATTACCATTGCTGGGAGTCCAGAACCTCCAAACAGACAGTGCCATTACAGGAAAACTCAGTGAAAAATGGTATTACACTAAATTATATACTCAGAGATAACAAGGTCCATTACCTGGTAATGGGCTCATCTGCATAGTAGAAAAGCTAAACAAAACATTTCTATTGGTGGGTAAGGTGGGCAGCTCACACCCAAAGCTATTAGGTTTTGCACATACACAGTGGTAACAATTATGCTGAATAACTTTACTTTTAGGTTACAATGGACTAATTCATATAATATGCCAATCGTAGCATTATGGCTAATAGCTGCTGGTGGTGTACTATGACCACAACTATAACACTACATAATACATCATAGAAAGCATAAGTAGATACTTATATCCCTTATACTGTAAGATGGTGGTCCACATTAGGGACCATAGGTCAGGTAAGTCTGCATATCCCCCCTACCCGTTTCCTGAATAAAGAGGAAACACAACAAGGATAAGTAAGTTGGTAACAGTCTCAGTTACAGTCCAGCTGGATGAGCAGTGTAGAGAAACTTCAGTTCACACAATGTTGTTTGAGAGTGAATCTTAAACAGCATAAGGTAACAATTATGAAAAATATTAAAAAAATACTTGAATAGTAACAAAACCTTTAAAAATTATTTCCAGCCAAGTGTTGGAAAGAGCAGTGCTAAGATCACCATCATGAAATAAATCATTCAATGAATTACTTGCCTTGGAAATGTTGTTACTAATATGAATCAGTGTGTATCTTTTCATTCTAACAAGGCACAAAGATTCAGGGTGGGCAGATCGATATGCTCATTAAACACTGTTAAGTACTGTGCAATAGCATTCAGATAGTTAGAGTCTCTATCTATGTAATCTGGCTCCAGGGTAGAAACAGGGGTGATAACTGTATGGCCAATGACAGTGTGCTGCTGAGGTACAAAACATAAGTTGGGCATAGTGATGTTACACACCAAAGGTCCATAGGAGAAAGTCTTGTAGTTGGTCACAATACAATATTGTCCATCAGAGTTGTAGGAAACTTGAACTTGAGGAAGTCACCACTTGGTGAGCTGGACAGGTCAGGTAAAGAAGGCACTCATTCTGCTGGTGAGGCATTGGACTTGTTCTAGAACTTCTTCACTTGAGGTTAAAGGTACATTTGGCATGTCAAACGTAGATGTGACATTAACAGTTTCATTGGCAAAGAGGTCATTATCAGTCCATAGAATTTGGAGAGTAACCACACACAGGCTTGATTACATCAAAGACATCACATTAGCACAAATAATGGTAACCCCATTTGGCACAACAGTCAGAATGTGGGACTACCCAGGTGTCCAGATGAGGATAAAAAACCAGCAAAGCAGACAAGCTGATCCATTCTTGATAGATGCTGCCCTCTAGATGGCCCTCAGAGTGGACATTCACCAGCTTGTCTAAGATGGAAGAATCTTTTTCAAAAAGTGGAAGGGGTACTATAAAGGTCACATACATTATATCCCACTGAGTATATTGGTGTGTATCATAGCAAGGTCCACAATTCGGGTAACTGATCACATAGCCAAAGATCTGTACAGTGGCCAAAGAAAAGGACACAGTCCTATTCATGCACCAGGTAGTGCATGATAGGGTTCTACAAAAGGGGCAATACCATTTACCCATATGTCTATCATGGATCAAATCTGGGATCCTCCCTGATTCCAGATCTTGGAAGAGATTGGTAATAGTAGAGAGAATGAAATTACCATAAGCTGAACAAATGATTTACCTGCCTATGTGTTGCTCTGAGGCTTCTTTATTATTTAGGAAGATCAATTTGTTAAGTTTGTTTCAGGTCTCATTGAATAAAAGTGCAATATTATGCATGTTATACACTGCGAATCTTTCCTCTTGGGAAATGCCATCTAGACTGGGTAGAATGGGCTACATCACATTCTGACATAATTGGTCATTGAAATTTTTGATTTGACTCTGATTTTTTCCCAAATCGGCTTGATTCCAGATTGACACTCCCTTTGCCAAATAAACCTGTAATGGCACCTATTGCACTCGTTACATCAATAAATCCCACAGCCCACTTTGGATGTTGAGGGCAGAACACCCCTCGGTGCTCCGTATTGTGGGGCACAGCTACAGGGTCATGTGCATGCACTTGATATGCTGCCATTAAATCAAACAACATAATAGTATGAAACTAGAAAACGTTTATCAGGGAACATTGGCCAAACATGATCATATTCCAATGCACAAGGTTCAAAACAATGGAAAGATGCATAAATTGAACATTATTAATGAGAATCCAGGAACAGAAGTTATAGCCAAGCCACTGGGTGGGCCTGACTCCAGTGTTGGACATTTTAATGAGTCACCCTTTGCTTCTGAAAGTACTGCATGAAAAAGAGCAGTGGTTGCAATAGAATGGTTGGAACAAAACTGGCGCATGGTACTTTTATGGGAATCTGGTATAAATGTCTGAATTCATCAAGCTATAAGGTTGTAAAGACCTGTATGTTGCTGTTGGACTTGGTGTATGCACAAAGTTCCATTGGGGCAAATACGGGTATTGAGCCAGCCTTAGAAAGTTCCTTTTGATTGGCATGCCACTTGGATCTGTTGTCCATTTGAATTGTCAGTCTTCCAATCTATTTGTAGAGTGGATTGGTGTGGAGATACCACCATGGTGTTTGGGTAGGCATATTTTCCTTCATGAAAAGTGACAGTTGTGGATGGGAGGTTGCTGGCTACACGTTTGGTCGGGGTGATGAGTGGTAGAAGGCCAGGAGGAAAGTAGTTGATGTACCAAGAGTTCCAAATATCAAGAAGTGTTTAGTCTATTTTTTGGAGTCATTTCTTAGGGACCTCTTGCGCACTTGCCAGTGCACACAGCAGAAGGTAGATGGAGAGAACCATCATTTTCCAAAAAAAGAAGACAAAAAGGTAAACTTACAGATCTCCCTCTCCCCGACCTGGGGGAAGGAGCATTTAATTACCTTTTTACAGTTTCAGTTAATTGGCATGGCACCATTTGTCAATGGGCTTTTTGTGGTCTGTGATCTGCACTTGGTAGACCTCAGGGCTCAGTTTATTGACAATATTGAGGGGGCCTGCCCATTTGTTTATAAAAGGATGGGCAGGGTTAAATAATTCTAGTACCATTACTTGGTCTCCTACTTGCCAATTGACTTCTTTGATTTTCTTGTCACAGTACATTTTGGACTGCTGCTGAGCCTTGCCCAGATTCTCAGCAGCAAACAGATGAGTCTGTATCAGATTGTCTTCAGTTGTGTTACATAAGTGTCCACCAACACTCTGCAGTAGGGGCATTTAGATCAATCCACAGGTGTTCAGGTAGTCTCATTTAGCTGCTGGTCATCACTTCAAAAGGTGTACACTGGGTTGCTGCAGCTGGGGTAGCTCTGATTGCCATTAGGAGTAATTTGCCAGGATTTTGGCAGTGGCTTTTGCTGTGTTTGCTCGACATGGGAAGGCTTCTACCCATTTTGATAAGAGATCTGTAATCACAAGTGCATACAGTGCATGTTCTTGCTGGTGGCAGGCAAGGGTCCAATCAAATCGATTTGGTTCACAGTCCATGGACAGTTTAGTTTCTGGGGTAGCAATATGGCATTTTTCTTGCCAGGAATCAGGTTGTTCTAAGTACAAGTGATGCAATTGTCCACATAATGTTGAACATCTGTTGCCATGCCAGGTCATCAGCCTGTAGTTTTCAATCTCTGCAGAGTTTTGTCTACCCCTTGATGTCCACCTGCAGGGGTATCATGGACCTGATGAATAAATTCAGGTGGAAGTATCTTGGGAATAACCCAAAGTTTCTGATCACCAGAGTGGCACAAGACCAGCTTCTGGTCTGCAGAGAGATGAAGTCTTTTGAATGAGTAGTTCAGAGACATCTATTTCTCTTTCTCTGTATCCTTGAAAAGGAGTTCATATACCTCCTTTATCTCTGGATCTGCCATCTGTACTGCAGCGAGATCCAGAGGGATCACATTGATCTTCTTGTTCACAGCCACCATGTGTGGCCCCAGAGGGGGTTGCAGAGCCCATATCTCCCCCCATGAGCATCATCCTTGGCTAAGGCATCTGCTCAATCACTGTACTCATGGAAAGATTTGGCTTTGGAGTAAGCCTTAAACTTGTGTATGTACTGTCTGTAAAGGAATTGCACAGCAAGGCTGATGGTGTGTACAAACAGATCCCTGTATTTGACAGGGGTGCCTTCTGAAGAGGCAAAATCATGGGTCTTCCAGAAAGGAAGAAATTCAGTCAGTGCATTGCACACCCAGGAGGAATCAGAAAAGATGATGGTGTCCTCTTTTCCTTCATGGATATGTTACAGTGCTCATGCTACTGCAGCAAGTTCTGCATACTGGGTAGATCTGATGGTGCATTTCCTGGACACCTCAAAGGTGTCATCTGCTGGATTCAGGAACAGGACCCCAAAGCCTGCAATCTGGTCTACTTCATGGTAGGAGAAAGATCCATCTGTAAAGATGCAGCAGATTGCAGGGTCTTTAAGAGTGTGCTCAGTGGCTGGCAGGAAAGTACCTGTTTCTGGTAAGGTAGATGGCTCTAGGCCACACACATGTGGTTCTCCTTGGTATAGGAGACCACGTGCGAAAATGGAGGGCATTTTGGTAGGAAGCACAGTGATGTCTTGATCCTGTAAGAGGAGAGACTAATGGATGAGTGTAGTTTTAGACACATTTCTGTCCTTGATTCTGTCAGGAGGAAATGGGTAGGGGTGAGATTGGTGTGCAACACAATAGGGAAGAACCCTATAATGTAGGTGAAGTGTTTGAAAGCCCAGAAGGTCACTCAGAGGTTCCACTCACACAAAGAGTACTTCTGCTCCACAAAGAAGAACATCTGGGAGACATAGGCAATGGGCTTGAGGGTGCCATTTACCTTTTGCACAAGAACTGCTGACATGCTCACCTCAGAGGTGGAGGTTTACAGATAGAATGGCAGTTCTGGATTAGGGTTGACCAAAGATGGAGCAGAGGCCAACGCATTCTTTAAAGAAGTGACAGCAGCTGCGTGTTCTGGTCCACACTGCCAGGTGACATCTTTTCAGTAGTCCATACAAAGGTGCAGCCTTTTGTACAAAATTGCAAATGAAATCCCTGGAGTAGTTGACCATACCCAGAAAGTGTTTGAGAGTAGCCACACTGGTGGGTAGTGGCAAATCTTGAATGCCCTGTACCTTATCCAGGGTGGGGCACCTTCCTTTGGCAGTGATGTGCAGGCCCAAAAAGGAAACTTCTGGGAGGCACAATTGTACCTTCGCAGGATTGCACTTGAGGCCTGCCCTCTGTAGGAGTGTCAAGAGCTCATCTAGGAGTTCCAGATGCTTCTCCAGGCCTGTGGTGGCCAGAATAAGGTTGTCCACATACTGCAAAAGGCATTCTGGTATGGAAAAGCCCCATATGGTGTCCCTCATATGGATGTAGAAGAGGGAGAAGCTGCTGTGAAATCCTTTGGGAAGGCAGTTCCATGTGTACTGAAGTATTTCAAAGGTGAAGGCAAAATTTTACTGGCTCTCAGAAGTGAAAGGGGGTGACCAGAAACTTTTGGAGATATCTAAGGTACTGAACTACTTGTGTTCAGGTTTTAGAAGTTTGAGCACATCTGGGGCCAATGCCAGGGAAGGTGTGCAACTGGGGGTGACTTGGTTAAGTGACCTGTAGTCAATGGTGAGCCTCCAACTGCTGTTAAGTTTCTTCCCTGGCCAGATGGGTGAGCGGACTGTGGATACACAGGATCTAATGACCACTTGTTTCAGAAAGGAATCAGTAGTTGTCCTCAAAGAGGATACTGCCGCTGCAGGAAATGGATATTGTCACTAGCAGTATTGTTCATCACCAGTAACTTGTATGAAAGTGTCCATCCTCCCACAATCATGCTTGTGTTTGGCAAAGGCCTCTTGATGCCTTTACAGAATTGGTTTCAGTTTAGGGAACAGCTTGCAGTGTTGAAGCATGAGGTTGATGTCATACTCCAAGTTATTGGCCTTTACTGCTACTATCGCATGTGAGTCAGAGATAAGAAGCATATGGTACTGGCCAGGTAGCTGGAGCAATAGCCTATTGGCTAAATCTACCATGCAGCCATTGCGTGAGAGAAAGTCTATTCCCAAGAAGCTCTGGTGATGACATAGTACCATGAGTTCAAAATGGTGTGTCACCTCAAAGGTCCTGATGATGACTTGTATTGGTTTGGACCAGTAGGTTGTGACCATAGTTCCCTCAAAGGTCTGGGTGGAAGTAACCTTCCTCATCGACCAAGGAGATAGCTGTGGGTTGTCCTGATGCCACACTGAAATTGCAGCTCCTGTGTCTAGAAGTACCTCTTGCTGGTGGCCCCCAACCAGCACGTCTACATAAGGACATCCAGAATCATCAGTAACTAAGGTGGTGATGGTGTGAACTAGAGACTGACACCATCAGTCCAATTCACTTTGCTTCTGGTCACCTAAGGGATCTATCTCGTGAAGCATTTGCATTACTTTGGAGTAGGGAGACTTGTTGCTCCCATTCTCCTTGCACTCCTCATCCAGTGGAGGCATGGATGGGATGGCCGCCACTGGCTTGGCAGGGATGACTGCCATTAACAATTGGACTTTGTCCTTAAACTCCCGAAGTTGGTTCTTTTCCTCGTCCAACTCCCGGTACTAAGGGCCAGACTGCTGTTTTTGTCTATTATTCCCTTTCCTGTTCTGCTGGTTCAGGCTCTGTGGATAACGCTGCTTATTCTTGTTCTGCCTCCCCTTTTGGTAGGAGGGCTTATCCTGCTGGGAATCCTTGGATTTCCCTTCCACCCACATCCTGGGTGGATGGCTTAGTGTTTTGCACCACGGCCACCCTGCTATTGGAGCCTGCCCAGGTCCTGCTTGTAGATTTGATACCCGTGTTCCACTCCTTCCATGATGGTTTGGAAGTGATCCTTCTTGGGGAATACTGCTGTTTCAACCTTCTCAAGAAGTCCTGGTTGCATGTTCTTCAAAAACAGGCTTTTGTACTCAATTGAATCTTGGCTTGCAGCATCATTGGCCAATTCCTTGCCGGTTGAATAGTCAAGCCATAACTGACTGTCATACTGGGCCAGCATTTCCTTGGCAGATTGTTTTACCAAGGTGGCTAGCATCATGCCAGTCATGTTGGGATTGTGCACTACCAGGATGCTGCCTCCAACTATGTCAAACTCTACGTTGATGTCACTGTGTACCGCTTCTGGTAGCTTGGCCCACAACATGGGATCGATCGTTTGTTTCAAAACCTTGACTCTGTGCTCATCTGGAAGGCTGAGCTTTTCACAATAGTTTCGCACCTTTTCCAAGTGATAACCAAGATTGTCACTAGAGGTCATGCAGCCTTCTTTGTCTGCAATAGTCTGAATTGCTTGTGTGGACCGCAGAGCATGCGGGGTAGGCCCCACGTGTCCTGCTATGGACTTGGTGACCACTTTGGCCATAGCATTCACCATGCCCTGAAGGATGGTCTGTTGTTGGACTTCCTTCTTCAACAGGTCAGCCATCACTTGCCGGATTGCCATGGACTGTGCCTCGGAGACTCCAGCATTGGTGACTGTCTGTTCAATCAGGGCTTCCACTTCTCCCTGGTCTTGCTTACTCAAGATGGCTACTGGATGTGGGTGAGGCCTCCACCCTCCGGTGTCCAAAGGTCCATCATCTTGGTTGCACCGTCATCGCTGTCTTCATCCTCTGATGATGCCACATCGATGGGCTGGGGATATGATAGAACTTTCATGCGACCCTCCAGGATTGCCAACTGCTGATGTAATTTCATCATTTTGGCTCTACACATTGAATGATTTACTCTGCCTCTGTACTGTCCATTACTGACATGCTTTTGCAGAACTCTATCCACGGCACTCACTTTCTGATTTTCCCTCATCTCCCTGTCCAATGCTTCTTGTCACCTTCCCATCTCATCATACAACTCATCATTCTCATTCTGCAATGTATCATTCATACCAGTAAGCAAATCATTCAGCTGTAATGCATGCTTTTTATCCTTCTGCAACCTCTGACAGTCCTCTATCAGTCTAACAGCCTCTCTGTCTGTATCTTGTAGAGCACAATGTAGTTCACTCTGATTCTCATTTCTGAGCTTTTGAAGTTCTTGTTCCAGCTCACTCTGTTGTTCCCCCATTCCTTGAAACTTGGAGCCCAGTTCCTTTTTCAGAGCCAGAACCTCTGTTTCCACTGCCTCCATGGCAGCCTACAAGGTGGCAATTATCATGCCATTTTGGTCATGTTTCTTGACCATAGGTTTGGTCTCTAAATACAGCATGCACACATACTGTATAGGATGACTGTGTGACTTCAAGTCCAGTGCAAAATTGCCCCAACCTCCGTTGGAGGTTAGAAAGTTTGAGATGTCTAACTTGAGCTCAGCGCTAATGGTCATTTTTGAAGGTTCTCCTTTCCCTGCACTAGCCATAAGTCCAAGGTGTATTGGTCCACCTTGTGCTCTACAGCCAGACAGTTACATGTTTGGGATATGGAATCCCACATACCAGTGCCACTACTGAATGAGGCTCAGATACATTTGTGATTTCCAGTCCCATTCATGGTGTGGATGGTCTGAAAGATCATCCATATTGGTTGAATGGGTGGGTGTAGATTTGAGTGCCTTCGTGATTCCCATGCTGGATTGTTATGCACACCTTTTTTGTACTGGTCCAATTTTGTCCAATCAGGTCCATGCCACAGTCACCATTTGTTGGAATCAAGGCAGGATCTACACCTAATGGCAAAACATGACACAGGGACAGGTGCTGCAGAACATAAGGTTTATTACCCAGTACTTATAAAAAGAACAGCTTGCCACAGCTGGGAGTCTGGAACCTCCAAACACCTGATGTCATTACAGGAAAACTCAGTGAAAAACAGGATTGCACAAAGTTATATACTCAGAGATAACAAGGTCTGTTACCTGGTAATGGACTCATCTGCACAGTAGAAAAGCTAAACAAAACATTTCTATTGGTGGGTAAGGTAAGCAGCTCACACCCAAGGTTGTTAGGTTTTGCACATACACAGTGATAAGCAATTATGCTGACTGACACTACTTTTAGGTTATAATGGACTAATTCATATAATATGCTGATCATAGCATTATGGCTAATAGCTGCAGGTGGTGCACTAAGACCACAAGTATCACAACATAATGCATCATAGTAAGCATAAGTAAATAGTAATGACCCTTATACTGTAAGATGGTAGTCCACTTTAGGGACTGTAGGTCAGGCAGGTCTACTAGCTCACAGAGATGCACCGTATTGGTTGCCAAATGTCTGAACACCCGGTGGTTAGCTGATAGTCACAGGTACCACCCCATCTGTTGCTCAATTGTTCTGTTGCTCAAATGGCTAGACAGCCAATTACCAAGCCCTGATTTGTAGAGTGGTATCAGACCCATACACATGTTTTGAATGCTGAAGTTGTAGGCTGGACGTTTTTGCAGCTTTTCATTCATGTATTTCAGGGGGAATAGGATGTTGGTTGTTCATCTTGATTTACCAAGCCATTCATGGGAAAAGTACCAGGGGGACAGAAATGACCACCTTTGGGGGGTCAGAGAAGCTGGCTGAGTGATCAAAGATGAGGTCTTTTTTCATATCTATTCTACAGACCTACTACAACATGCCTGGTTAGGGCAACCCTTTGAGAAATTCACACAAAGTGTAGACATTGACCATTTGCACAGATGTTGGTGCCTGCAGATATCATATTGGTAAAGAGATAAGCAGTCATCATGGTTTGCATTACTAACTTTTGAAACATTACATTTAGCAGAAATATTAAGAACATAATGGGTCATAATGAAAAGTAAACACTTTCTGGAGTAGGACTACAGAAAAAGTTAATGAGAAAGAAAATGGCAGTATTAATTATCATTTTTATATTTCTTTTTTAAATTTATATTTTATTGTTTTTGAATAACATTTATACATGCATCGAGCATACAGGAAACAGCAATACCAAATTATATATCACAGTTGCATCACAGATACTGATACTTGTTTCTTCTTGGTACCTTAGTTGGGGGATTTATTTGATTTAAAGGTCTAAAGAAAATGTTCACATGTTTGGATCCATTAATACAGCCAATGCTCTACAGTTCAACACTAGAGATGGGCAAAGTCAGTAAACTTCATTCTGTGAAATTAATTCATGAATTTCATGCAACTTGCAAAGCACAATTTATGAAATTTGCATAATTTGTGGTGTGCCGATCGACTGCAAAGTGTGATGTTTCCCTGCAAGGTTTAGAATTTCACAGGCAAAATTCCACACTTCATGGCAAAATTCCACATTTCACAGCAAAAACTTCATGACTTGGGAAGTAGAAGTTTCTTAATTCTGGGAAAGCTTCACAAAGCTCCACAAAGCTCAGTGAAGTGTGTATTTTCACCACTTCATGTGGACTTTGATGGCAAGTTTTACTTTGTTACATCTCTATTCAACACAGTTATTTAATATTAGTTATGAAATGTGTAGGGAAAATCCAGGAACCTGATTGGCTGAGGAGTTTGAAATTCAGTGCCTATATCCCAGCACTGGAAAAAGATCTGTGACCTCTTTACACCGAGGGTTGTGAGCAGTAGAGTCAAAGAGCTGCTTACAGTTAAAACTCTTATTGTACCTGAAAGGCCACTGTTTTGCACTCATTACAGCATTCCCTTTATGCTGCCCAGTCAGTTAGACAAGAGAAGGCTTTGTAATTAAACCATTTTTATGGCTGCGTAGTGAGAGCTATGCTGATGTATTGCAAACAGAAGAAGAAAAGTAAGGGGTCTGATTGGAATTCCTAATGCATCACAGCTTTGTTCTTATGGCAGAGTGGAGTTGAAGCCTATCTTCCATTAAATCTGTCTGTGACCTCCCCGTTCACTAAAATGTGTTTCCTTCTTCTCACCTCCCCTACCCCATCACATTATTTTCTTGCTGACCCATGTATAACATCATAACATAGTTCAACTAATTAACTTATTTACTTTCACTCAGCATTTCAAACAGATTGCCTGACAGTGGTCAGGAACAATGTCATTCATGGAATGATGGCACATTTTGAGCGCACAATGTCCATGCTCTGCAAGCTCATGAGCACACTCGCTTGAAACTGACAAGCTCAAGATGCTTGCAAATGCTAGTGTGTCAAGTCATTTGCATGTAATTAAAATATGTGTCAATTTTTTTTAATAGTTGATATCTTTCAGGTTTTAAATATTGTACACTAATGAATAGAATGGTGTACACATGGTCATTTCCAGCTTCCTCCTCCCAATAACCCAACTGAAAGGACACTTACCCACACACTGTATCTCTTTGTCTGCCTAACACACACAATTTCACAGGAAAACTCATAATTTAATAATATTGCCATTATTTATTACTTCATCAGTCTAGGCATTTTAATAGGTGATTTTAACAAAATATATGTCATGATGGTAAAACAGGTATCCATTAGATAGTGAAGCTGGGTCTGTCATGAATGTGATCTCTTTTAGCGGCAAATAAGTTGATCAGCATATTCATCTCCAATTTATTCACAGTTTGTTAATGCTTCCCTGTCATTCTTATATTGTGTATGAAAGAACCTATATTCTTTGACTGAGGACTAGCATTAGAAGTAAACATGTATTGCATTTGGTGATACATATATACTTTTCAATACATAGTACAATATATGCTGATAGTGATATGTAAATTACTCAGGTATTTATTCTTTTGTTTTTAACAAAGTGAGACTGTTACCGCTGAAGCTGCGATTGGTAATGCAAATGAATTCCTTCAGCCATAATAATTTAATTCAATTAAATGATTTCATATATCATTTGATTATATATAATTTTTTACCTAATGAATTCAGGAAATGTATTTATTTATTTATTGAATTGTGTTGACCGGGTGGGCCCACTGAGACTAGAAATCTCTTTTTCAGGGGTGACTCGAGGTGGGGGATATAGATGGTAACCAGTTGAACTGAACCAGATTAAGCTGTTGGTGGTATTTTTAGTGAAGGGGTAAATTTGACAAGGACACAGGAGAAACTCCTCTTCTCTTTGGTAGGGGAGCTGCTGCCTGTTTCATGTCAGCAGTCTCTGGCAGGAGGAAGAGGACATCTTACAGCAGATTGTGGTTTGGTCCACAACCCCAGTCATGGAGCTACAGGGGGATGCAGAAATGGAAGGGGTCGTGGAAGAAGAGGATCGAGATGCTGATTTAGCATTTTCACCGTTGGTAGTTAAGCCAAATGACTGATACAGAACTTGATATGGAGATGGACATAGCAGGAGAAGAGGAGGGTTCCACCTCAGGTATGATTTCAAAAGGAATGGAGGAGAATATGATTTATGGAAAGGATGAGCCACTGGCACCTTTAGTGGTTGCCATAAACAAAGAGGAGCAATTACTGAGAAAATCACTCGATGATAAAAAGAGCCAATTATTAAAGCAAATAGAGGAGGAAGAAGAACAGATTTGTTTGGCCACGGAAAAACTACAAGCAGCAGCAATTGACACCTCAAGGGAATTTGCTGCACCTGCCAAATCTATACAACAAGTGACACCTGGTAATTCTTCAAAGCAGCAGCCTGCCTGCTCAGGAATATCGCAGCAATTACCAAAACCTTACAAACAGCCCTGCCGCAAAGAAGGAATTTGGGGATGAAAACAACATATACTGCAAAAAAAAGGGAAAGAAACTGAAGAGGACTTTTTACCTGCTCACTGATCCACAGAAACAGCTTTAAATGGAGCTGGATGGGTCCAAATGAAAAACTGAGGGTGGATACCAGACCCAAATGAATGTACTGGATTACCTCTGTTGAATCATCTCAGAAACAGCACAAAACAAAACAAACAGGAGATGAAAATAGGAACAACAGCGCAGGTAACAGATAAAACTGCCAGTAATGACACACAAAGTATTTCCTATACAGCTGTTGTCAGTCAACCGACTGTACAAATTAATTTACAACAGAATCAGGAACTTGTTAAAATCACTGCTGATTATGAGACAGAACCAGATTTAAATAAAGGGGCCCCTAAAATACCACTGCAAGAAACAAGTACCATGTATATGCCAAGAAGTAATACAGTGTAGGACGAAACCATGATTCCTGTAGGTCTCAGTGAATCAGTATTAAGAGACCCTGCTAAACAAAAATTCATGAAATCCTTACTTTATGTGACAGATCTTTTTGAGAATCATGGAGAACTTGTTCCTAGGAAGAATGCTGTACACTTGTTATACAAAGGTGGGTTGGAAGACCTCCCTGATAGACTACACATTGCTCAGACACTGTTAAACAACTCTTTAAAGTTTTATGCATCCAAACTGTTTGCGCTAATCCACACAGATGAGCGCAACTATGATATTAGCTTCAAAACAGTTGAAGCTTTGGACAGGTTCTGGGTTAAATACAATGCCCTCTAGGACAGACCTATGTGGGTATCATTTTTGGCAATACTGATAACAAAACCACCTGTTGAGAACCATTACCATATTATTTAAAAATGAAGGAGTCAATGTGTCGGGCATTTTATTTTGGTTAAAAAAAAAGATGTGACGTATTATAGCATCCAGAATCTATAAGTGACTCTGAACAGATATGGATTGGGTGATCTGGGTAAAGATTAATCTCGTTATGTCAGATGATGATATTATACATTAACCCAGTTGTTTCTACCTAGGGAGGGATAGAGGCTCATTATTTTATCCTGGTCAACTGAAATTGTGCCACAAGTGTGGCTCCAGAATGCATTTAAGTAACACTTGCAATACTCCCAATTGTACACATTGTTTGGAACTGGGTCACTTGGCAGCTACCGGTATTAATTAATTTTGGTGTACTTTGTGTGAGGAGAGGGAACATTCTTATGTGAGTTGTCCATGGGCATCACACAATAATTAAGACAGTGTATCACATGACCCTTTGATCATGCAGGCACAAAAAAAGGGCTGTGCTCAGGCCTCAGAGTGTAGAATGGCTGCCATCCATAAAGAGAGAGAACAGCAAGTGCAGGGGGAAGGGGCAGCCACCCCACTCACCCCAGGCACGAGCAGCATCACATCAAACACAGTTGCTCCTAATGAACAAACTATGGAGACCCCAGAACAGGTAGACAAAATAGAAGTAGAGGTAGATACCTCACCAGTAATTGACCCTGCACAGGAAAAGGCTAGACAAGAAGACAGATGCCTCCCCCCTCCCCCCAGGTAGTGGCACAACCAGAAGAGGGGGTCTTTACACCTATACCACAGAAAAAAAGGCAATGAACTAAACATTTTAAGGGAAAAGGCCCAAAAGAAAAAGAATGGAAAATTTTTGGGGAAAAGTTGCTTCCAGCAGACTACAGATATGCAGCATTAGGTTAAATAAAACCCTGGAGGAACACAGATGAGGAAGATGAGGAGTCAGATTCCTCATCACTTGCCTCATCTATTCAGGACCAGTCATCAGAGAAGGAAGAAACAGGAGGGGTTGATACAGTAAGGAAAAAGTGGCAAACCAGATCTACAAATGTGTAGATTAAAATTTCTTTTTTTCTTTGCCTTCACATGATATCCTTGAAGATACTCACATCAAATGTAAATAGTATCATGAATACTAAAAGGAGACTAACAGACCTAACTGAACTTGCTAGATATAAGGTGGATATCATATACTTACAAGATACATGATTAAAAACTATACAAGAAATTTCTCAAACATCAAAACTGTGGGCCACGGGCTCCACCTTCTGGTTGATTGGAGAATGTACATGTGATGGCTTAGGAATCTTGTTTAACAATACTAACCTAAAAGTTACTTGACTCATAGATCTTGTACCAGGCAGGGCTTTAATACTTGATGTCCAATATGGTACAACAAGATGGTATGCCCTCTGTTCAGCGAAACTATTACAGTGAACACATTGATGCTGACAACAATGACAGTTCACTGTAATAGCCCACCAAGAAACCCGACACTCTTTCCCCCAGTCCTGCACCCCCTCCCTAAATCAACTCTGACTCTGACTTGATAATCCATAAGTTCGGGGGCTCTGGGGTTTAGGAGAGGTGAAGCCCCCAACAGAAAAGTAACTGGTTCTCTTGCTGGATTTATGTCAACTGCAACTTGTGGTTGACATAAATCTGTCACTGTGATGTTGATCGAGAATAAATTTGTCAAACTAGCATCATAGATCCCAACAAGATTAAGGGTAATAAACAATTATGCCCCAAAGATTAAAACTGAAAAAATAAAGCCTTTTAAGGACATTCAACTGTATCTACACACATCTTGGTTGGTATTATGGGGTAGGGATCTCAATTGTGTTTTGCACCAGATAGATAGAGGGGCTAAAACTAGAAAAAATGTTTGTGATGCCAATGCACTTAATGATATCATTGCTGTGGCACAACTAATGGATGCCTATAGGTCAATTCACCTAACAGGGGCAATGTGTATATTAGAGGCATTTATGCTACCAGAATAGACTTCCTTTTTTTTCCCCCAAGCTTTGCTTGTAACACATGCAAAATCAGAAGACATGACCTTCACAGACCTCAGAGGCTGTAATATTTAATATAACATGGGAAAATGCTCCAAAACGTAGCAAAGCGCCATGGTGCCTAAATAATAAATTACTGGAGAATGAAAACATCAGTAAAGGGTGGCAGAAGTTATGGACAGCCAGAATATCCGTAATGTGCATGTATCATACAATAATTGAGTGGTGGGAGGATTCCAAATGAGATATAAAAATTTTTTTCAGAAACAGACAGGGAAGAACTCCTTGAAACAATATTTTAATTATTTAACCTTTAGGAAGCAGTTACATTTATTGATTTCAAAATCTGAAACACTTAAAATTAACTATAGTAAACAAATTAGTGTAATAACAAAGGAAATGTTCAAGCTCCAACATGATAGGGCAAAAACCCTCCAACAGGAAATGAAATGTAGTACTTAAAGCAAGACACACATTTGATCCTTTTAAGGAATGCAAAAATGGAATAAAACAGAATTCTCACAGCTCTAGAGGATGGAAATAGGAGGGTACACACAACAAAACAGGATAATGGAAATAGTACAAAATTATGTTAAGTCCACATTTGGAATAACACCTACATTAAATACTGATAGTAGATAGATCCAGGATTTAAACATTCCTCTTTTATCAAACACACAGAAACAAGATTTGACCATTGATACGATTGTATTAGGCATATAACCAAGGCTGTGGGAAGGCTTCCATAAAGGGACTCTTCGAGTAATATTTGCAATTCTAAAATAGTCTGTCTGGCAGGCCAGATGCAAATGGGTTTTGCAGCAAACAAATGTCACACCAGAGAGTATTTTCAACAATGTTAGGTTATCACTTCTCAGAGTGTGTGAGGAAGATGATAAAACGTTTTCTAAAACACAACTTAAGAGTTCTATGGAGAAAGTGCCATGATATGCTCCATGATGTTTGAATAAAGGAAATGGAAAAGTGTTTTATATAGTATTTCAAAAACCTATGGCAACTGGTAAAATAAAATTAATGGAAGTAGAAAATACATTTACAAGGAACAAAATGGGTGTGGATGTGTATTACCAGTAATTGATTCATTATGATTTGTATTGTTTGTACTTTACTACCCTTTTATTCTTAATAAAATCCCCTTACTCTTTTCGAGAAGTGCCATGGGATCTTTAATGTCCACCTGAACAACCACCAGAACGGGCAGACGGGACCTCAATTTAATGTCTCATCTGAAAAATAAAATGTGTATTACACCATATGACACAAAAATTATGTACCCAGAGCAAGGAATTGGACCTTTGTTCCCAGCTCACAAACAATTGAAATTTTACATTTTTGGACTAGTGACCATGTTGTGAATGGTTTCTTGATAGGTAATATTGCAACTCATACCATTGGGGCCAGTTTTATTTAAAATAAATAAATAAAATAACTCATTGCATGAACATAATTAGAAGATGAGAATGTCAGCTCATCAGATAGTTGTATACAACATGAGCCATTATTAGGAGATGGATAAACACTCCCTTCCAAGTATCTGGTAATACCTCCCAACCCCATGTGCACACACCTACAGAATGTCCAGTGGTATGGATCTGCTGACCGCCTGCATGGTCAGGTGACCTGTCATCTGCTGTTGTTTGTTTATTTATAAGTTAAAATAAATCCTTCCAACTGACCGGTGATTTCCTACCTTAAAAACATCAAGTGAGATTACCACATTTCACATCCTTCTGTAATGTTAACAGCTGTTGGGAGAATCAAGGAGGGACTGAGCACTTGGTTACAATCCCTTCTAAAGATCACATTTCATGTATTGTCATATATCATTAGTTTTAACAGTGAAGACTGGTCAGAGAAGACACAATGTCTACTACATGCTTCATATCTGATTAAATTAAGAATGACACCATTTTTGGAAGAATGGCAAACACCCCCCAACCCCAAACCTTGGAATGGAGAAAAAAATAGACACACACGGTAAACTAATATGTCCTGTCATATAACACTCAATGCAGATGCAGACATGTTTATTATTTTGCTCATCTAAAACACAAGTCAGACTCTGCACTGACATCTAGCAAATGCAGTGTTTTCAAACTTTATGAAAATATTCATCTTTTGTCAAATAAAGGGGATGTGTCTAAAGGGCACAACAGTATCGGTCTCTCTGAGTTTCATTTCAGTAGTAGAAATGCAACCGACCCCTCCCCCCACTAAAGTCTGAACCCAAACAGCCAATCAGCAGAATTTAATACATTTGTAATCAGGTCTTTCATAAGAATTGAACTTCAAGCTTATAATCATAATTACACATCTATGTTAGACCTTGCATCAGATATCTTAACCAGTGTGTGTTTATTTTTATTTTTTTATTTTGAATTGTGGGTGTTTGGGTTAATGTGTGTGGGGGTTTGGGGTGGGAGAGGAGGGTTTAAAATAAATAAGCAATGCCACTAAGATAAACAAATAAAAAATACTTGACAAGCAACACTTTGCTTGTATTAAATGAACAACCAATAGTATCATAAAGAGTTCTACTGTTTAACCCAAGGGGTTAGGGCAGGCAGGCAGCAGTGCAGCTTTATTGAATTGTTTTTGCATGAGATACATTTCAAAGTACAGTCATGGGAAGAGGGAAAGGAGGAAACACTGGGCAGTAGCAATTTTTTTTTATTTTAGAAAAAACAGAGCAACAGACTAATGGCATTTATTGCCCCACCAGGTTTCTACAGAAGATACCAGTCAGGAGAGATGTTACCAGGGAGACAGTTGTGCTCCTTTGCTGACTGTTCTAAAAAAAAGTCATGGCATCCCTGTCCTGACCAGACTCCTGATAGTGGAGCTGGTAGGGAGCTCTATGGGACACTGGGTGCAGGGAGGGGGTGGGGGAGATTTATTGTACTTTTTTAAAAACACTCTAGCATCTATGTACTGACTGGGCTCCTGATAATGCAGCCAGTGGGGACATTTGTGGCACACTTGGTGGTCAGTGCATATGGTTGTTGGGGGGAATATTGCATTTAGCAAAAAGAAAAACAAATTCTGGGATCCTTGTACTGTCCACATTGAGTTTCACAGAACCCTTAACAAGAAAATTACTAGATAATGACTTTATATCTACTCTGATGTTGGTCAGTGTATAGTTGCATTGGAGATGGACCTGATCAAAGAGACAGTGGCAAGTTGTTGATGACATGGGGTTATGGGGTGGTGGAGACTGGTGGCAGCACAGGGGATGTGGAAGAGGGAATCTAATAACATTTATAGGTCCTTGGGTTGGGGGTATGTGAATGTGCAGGAGTGCATTATGCAACTTCAGTACTGATTGCTAGATGTAATAGGAGCAGGACATTAGCAATTCTTCAACAGTCTTGGAATAATCTCTCAACTGGCATGCATGGCTCAAAAAAGTGACAATTCATTTGGAGAAAAAGTTGTTAGAATCACAACACTAAGGAGAACAGGGCTTTTTAGACATGGGAATAGTGGATGCTGAAGGAGTTATTTGTAAATGTTTCTAAAAACCAGGGTTAATTGCATGATAAGTGCACTGGAGATAGAGGCTGCTCTTTATAAAGGCAGGAAGTGAGGTTTGGGGGAGAAGCACCATCTGTCTTTGATCTTTGTATGGTTGGCTCTGTCATCCTATTTAATGGCTGCATAATGAGAGCTATGCTGATGCACTGAGAACAGAAGAAGAGATGTAAAAGGTCTGACTGGAATTCCTAATGCAGCCCAGCTGTGTTCTTACAGCAGAGTGGAGCTGAAACACATCTTCCTGCATATCTATCCATGTCCTCCCCATTCACTAAAATGTATTTCCTTCTTCTCTCCTTCCCCCTCCCAGCTGCACTATTTTCTTGCTGACCAATGTATAACATCATAAGTAGTTCAACTACTGAACTCATTTACTCTCACTCAGTATTTCAAGCAATATAGGGGAATCAGAAGGATATGCCATACTCTATGGTCAGTATTCAACCATACCACACTCCATTTAAGCTATGCCACCTTTCCCTCTGACACCACACTCATATATTGAGTTGTGATCTGAAGTGGAGACCCCAAGCCAATCCACAACCCCAGAACTTGTCCATTCCCTATGCAAACAGGAGCTGCTGTGTTCACATACTTAAAGATCAATGGCAAAAGTCTGTCAGTGGCAACACAGAAGAATGTAGAAACTGTCCTGGATTTTCCAGTTCTGCTACACCTTCAACATAGCAAACAGTAATTCCACAATCAACTACTTAACTTGTTTACTCTACTTTTACTCATTAAATTTAGCAGTATAGGGGAAATAGAAGAATATGCCATGTTGTATGGTCAGTATTAAACCTTACCACAGTCCATTTAAGCTGTGCCACCTTTCTCTCTGACACTGCACTCAAATGTCAAGTTGCACACTAAGGTGGAGACCACAAGATGATCAATGATCCCAGATCTTGTACTTTCTCTATGCAAACTGGAACTGCAGTGTTTGTATACTTCAGCATTTCATTTACAGTCAGCAGCAACACAGAAGAGAGCAGATGCCATCCTTTGTTTTCCATTCCACTACCAAGCAGATAATCTCTTCTCCCAGTTCATCATTTTTCTTACAGGTAGTAATGTGGCAGGAACTAGCATCGCTCTCTGGCCACCCTGTTCACAGAGTCACTCAACACAGGCATGGTTCCAAAGGGCTGGAGGAGTTCACATGTAGTCCCACAGGCCAGTCAGCCTCACCTCACCTCAGTGGTGGGGAAGATGATGGAGACACTGCTGAAAGAAAGGATAGTGGCACACCTGGAATCCATTGGTGCCCAGAATCTTAGGCAGCATGGATTCACATCAGGAAGGTCTTGTCAAACAAATCTGATATTTTTTTTTTGATTGTGTGACTAAGGAAGTGAATCTGGGAGGGGCTGTAGACATTGCCTGCCTAGATTTCAACAAAGCCTTCGATACTGTCCCACACAAAAGGCTGGCTAACAAGATGAGTAGTCTGGGCAAGGGGCATAAGGTGATACAGTGGGCTAAAAACTGGCTGGCAGACAGAAAGTAGAGGGTTGTGGTAAATGGAATCCAATCTGTGGAGAGAGGTGTGACCAATGGAGTGCCACAAGGATCAGTACTGTGATCAGTCCTTTTCAATGTCTTCATTAGTGACAGTGCAGAGGGGCTGGAAGGAAAGGTCTGCCTATTTGCAGAAGACACCAAGATCTGCAACAAGGTAGATACTCCAGAAGGGGTGCAGATAATGAAGAGGGACCTGGAGAAGCTTGAAAGATGGTCAGAGGTGTGGTAACTGAGGTTCAATGCAAAAAATGCAAGACAATGCACCTGGGTGGGGGAACCCTGGGGAGAGCTACAGGATGGGGGGTACTGACCATCACCAAAGAGGAGAGGAGAGGGACCTAAGAGTTATCATATCGGATGACCTGATGGTATTAACGCAGTGTGCAAAGGCTGCAGAGAGGGCCAGTGGCATGCTGGGGTGCATAGGCAGAGATATTACTAGCAGGAGGGAGGAAGGAAGTGGTGATGCCATTGTATAAAACACTAGTAAAGCCTCACCTGGAGTACTGTGTGTAGTACTGGAGACCACACATGTGTAAGGACATAAATATGATGGAGGCTGCCCAGAAAATGGTGACAAAGCTGGTGCATTGTTTGTACCACAAAACATATGAGGAGGAACTAAGAGACCTCAGTATGTACTCACTGGTGGAGAGGAGAGAAAGGGGCAACATGATTGAAACTTTTAAGTACCTCAAGGGCATGAACAAGGTGCAGTTGGGGGATCTTTCCCAATGTAGAAAAGATATCAGAACAAGGGTGCATGATATGAAATTGGAGGGGGGGGATTAAGAGGTAACATGAGGAAGTTTTTCTGCAAGGATAGGGTGGTGAATGCTTGGAATAGTCTGCCACAAGAAGTGGTAGGGGAAAGCACAGTGGAGGGGTTTAAACATGCCTGGGACAAGCACAGGGAAACCTTGGGTGGGACGGGAGTGATGAAAAGCCATTGACCACTTAGGGTGAGTGTATACATACAGGTATAGGGCCTATGGGCATACTGGATGGTCCTTGTGGTCCTTATCTGCTGACAATTTCTATGTTTCTATGTTTAATGCAATGAAAGACTGGAGGAGTGGTTTCTCTGTTCAGTGGAGCAGAGGAAGAGAAAATCATGGTAAACTGTTTTTTAGCGTCCCTCCTCTGTCTCCTAGATCCTAACCCACACATTAATTTTATATCCCTTATCAATTTAATACATTAGCAGCCATAGTGGCTCTGACCAGAGTTTGTTATTGTACTGACAGCTGGTGATGCTGTGTACCAACACCCTGCATGATGTATCTTTTTTCTTGTTTTTTGTTCACCAGCTTTTTTCTGTGCTTTCACATCTAGTCAGTGAAGTGAACAGTGAGTAACGAAGACTGCTACTATCTCATCAAAGTCTGAGTCTACGTATGTTTTTGATCTCTAGAGCAGTCTCTCAGTGAAGGCAGGTGATGATGATCTCAACTTCCTTCTCACCTATTGTCTTCCTCCTCTTTTATAACATGTGTGATACTTAAGCATGAGTCAGTGAAGTAAGTTGAGATCATCTTGAACCACTCTCTTGTAACTGAGTGAGTGTGTGCATGGCACCATAGCATCATTGTGCATGTGACTTCATATTGTGCATGTATGTTGAGCACTGCACACCCATTTATTAATCGTAGTTCACATCACAGCCTCCTTTGTCTGAGTGGGGGGGTGGGCTAAAGGAAGAGTGTGTGTATGTCACCTCTCGTGTAGAAAACAAGAGGAACAGAACAGTTGGGGTCAAGCTACTTAAACTTTGTAAACACCTGCTTTGGTTTATCATGCCAAATAAAACTAATTAACTTCTTTGAGTGGGTGACCAGGGAGGTGGACAGGGACTAGCCCATGAATGTACTCTACAGTATATGAATTTCAGCAAGGTGTTTGATGCTGTGGTACATGACAAGCTTCTGTAAAAGTTTATGAACGTAGTGTACATGAGACCTGAAGATTCATTACTGGCTTGGGGGCAGAAAACAGTGTTGTGGTGGATAGGCACTGCTCCCACTGGCAAGTTACGCTCAGTGGCATCCATCAGAGATTGGTGCTGAGGCAACTGCTTCTCAGCAACTTTGTTGTAGCCCGGTGGTTGTTGCCATGAAACCTACAGTGCAGGGTCAGTGCGGTAGAGAGAGCGACCAGCCCGAAACATAACCAAGTCCAGAATTCCAGCACTCACAGGCAAGAAAAGGCACAGAAACAGATCCAATGAATAAAGTGCAAATGCAGATTTTAGTGATTTCTGTGCATAGCTTTGGGGTAACGGTTGCACCTTGAGCTATGCACAGAAAACAATAAAATCTGTATTTGCACTTTATTCCTTGGATCTGTTTCTGTGCCTTTCTTGCCTGTGATTGCTGGAATTCTCAGCATCTTTGCCAATGATCTGGAAGCGGGGATCTTCAGCAGGCTGCACAGGTTTGTTGATGACACTTACGTGGCCAGGGTGCTGAACTCCCTTGAGACTGAGGACAAAGTTTAAGAAGACCTGCACTATCTGGATGATTGGTCAGACTCCTAAATCCTCTGCTTCAATGGAGCCAAATGCAAGGTGCTACACACTTGGAGAAACAAAAAAACAGAAGTAGGACCAACACACTGAGAGGGGCTCCTCTTAAAGCAGAAGAGAAGGAAAAGACATGGGAGTCATAATAAACAAGGGTCTGAAGCATGTCATACAATGTGAAGAAGATATCAAGAATGCCTGCAGAATGCACAGATGCAACAAAAGAAACATGAACAGCAGTGCAGGGGATATAATCTTGCTTCCTTACAAGACCATGGTTAGGCCCCACATGAAGTATTTCATGCAGTTGTGAGCTATTCAATACGAACAGGACATTAAGAGATTGCTATGCAGGACCACCAAAATGATCAGGTGTCTGGAGGAAAAAAGCTACAAAAAAGATTATAGACCCTTAATATATTCAGCCAGGAAAAAAGGAAGCTTTGATGAGAAATGATTTTTGTCTTTCGCATACTTAAGGATATCAAAAAGATTGAACAAATAGAGATGTTTGGTCTGGTTTCCTCCTGCAGGAAGTGTGGATTGGGGGTGTTCTCTGAAGCTCAGAGATGTCAAATTCAGACTTACAAAAAATGTATGAACACACCTAGGCATACTGGTAGTCAAGTTTTATTCACCACATACAATAGGTAAAAATCCCCTTGTGCTTTGCCCCTCAAACAGGCTTCATCAGGGCGATGTGACATCCCCCCGATGAAGCCCGTTTAAGGGTGAATGCACACAGGGTTTTTTACCTATGTGATGAATAAACGTTGACTACTAGTGTGCCTCAGTATGTGCATCCATTTTTTATAAGTTTACCTTTGAGCCTTCAGCATTGATGGGTGGAACATGTAGGACTCCTCTGTGCACCTATCTTCTCGTATTGTCTATGTCAAATTCAGAGGTCACAATAAGAGGTGCATTTTCTCTCAGAGGACAGTGAACCTGTGAAAAAGCATGTTTGCACAGAATACATTCTTCAGAGTGGTTTTGGAAGTAGAGGATGCACATGATGGACCTAGTGTCCCTTCCAACCTGAAATTATTAAGTTACCACTGTGTGTGAAACCACCTGTGGCAGTTAGGTAGGTAGGTACCTAGTTACAAGTTAGGTAGGCAGATAGGTAAAACATTACTTGATCAGCCATTTTTAGCCATTTTAGTAATTATACACAAAAAAGCATACAAAATGACAAAGACACCATTAAAATCAAATAATAAGAAAGGCATTACAAATATTTTTATGCAATAGCTTGCACTTGGTAAATATCAGTTTGTGATCAACATTTACAAGGAATCTATTTTAGTTTATTAGTTTCCCCAGCTGGGCCATTCTTTAGCATTAACCCTTACTGATATAATGACATCTTTATATGATATTATTATATAACTGATGTGCTTGCCCCTAAAACAAGCCTGATTAGCTGAATTATTATCCAATCAGGTTTCACTAGGAGTGAAAATGCCACCATTCATGTGTGCTCCAGAGCCATTATCTAGATAGACACTGAACAGAGCACACTCTGAATGGAGTACTATTTTATTATTACAGGTCAGTTTTTCTGGGTGCTGCTGGTGAGAGGATGGTGGTGGTGACTGGGTTGGGTGGGTGGGGTCTTATGACTTACTTGACTTTGTAGTGGGACTAGTGTGGGGTATGTGGGGGAAGTGCATTGAGCATGTGGGGGGGAAGGGTGTCAAATGTTTCCTGTTTTCCACTGTCTTTTCCACTCCCCTGTTCTCTGATCCTGCACATGCAAGACCCCTCAATCTCCTCCAAAAGTGATCCTATGACACAAACTTGGCCCTGGTAAACTTGCGCTCCTAAAAACCCATCTTAGTACTATGGACTGGTCCTTCATAACTAACGCTCTCGACCCTGACACAGCCCTAGACCTTTTCATTCACTCATATAATACTATCTGCAATATGTTTGCCCCTCTGACCAAAAGAATGATCAAAGGCAAACCAGCGCCTTGGATATCGGATCATCTCCCAGCTCTGATGCAGTCTAGGGACTCCCTATGGCACCTCTCCAATGAGACTGGACTGCCATCAGACAGACAGAAATACCATGAGGCCCATAACCAATGTACTTGGGCTATGCGCAAAGCCAAGACAGAGCACTACAAATCTGCCCTAACCTCTACCTGGGGTGTGGGGTGTAAATTCTGAAACAATATTAAGGACATCTGCAGCAAAGCCCACAACCCCGCCCCCACACAAATCCTGATCGAAGAGGGCCTGACCTCTGATCCCGCCCAGATTGCTACTGCATTTAATCATGCCTTCACTGACCTCAGCCATGTCCTCCCTAGCCACTTCTTTGACCCACCCCCTGACCCTTACACCTCCTTCACCTTTACACACCCTCCATTTCACCTCTGCTGCATCACCCCTAAGTCTGTAGAGCCATACCTTAAAAAAGCCTTAAGCCACTCACTATACAGTAGTGACTCCTTAGACCTGAGACTTCTCCAGCTCACCCTTTCTGAAGTGCTTACCCCTAACTCACATTATTAACTGGTCCCTATGCCTCAGGAAATTCCCCTCACGCTGAAAATCTGACTCTGCCACCCCCATATTTAAGAATGGAGACCATACATCCACTAGCAACTACCACCCCATATCTATTCTTCGCCCCCATCTAAAGCACTAGAGTGTATAGTCTCTGATCAGCTCATTGGCCACCAAAACAAACACAACATACTTTGCCACCAGCAACATGGTTTCCACTAGGGACACAGCACGACAACAGCCCTTCTCGAGTTCACCACCCACCTCCATACTGCCATCGACAGAGGCCAACTCTCCAGTGCTGTCTTCCTCGACCTCACAAAAGCGTTTGACACCGTCAACCACTCCCTTTGACTAACTACCCTCGCCAAGCATGGCCTCTCACATGATGCCCTCAGCTGGTTCGCCGACTATCTGGCAGACCACTTACAGCAAGTCAAAATTGGAACCACCCCATCCGACAAACTATCTGTCCACTCAGGTGTCCCACAGGGGTCTATCCTTGGACCTTTGTTATTCAACCTCTTTCTCAACTCCCTCCCCCAGTCCTGCTCAGGCAACATCCTTCTCTATGAGGATGATGCTGTCCTGTACTTCTCCAACCATGACCCGACTCAGCTCCACCTCTCTCTTCAATCCTCCTTCAGCGATGCCGAAAAGTAGTTCAACTCACAATGCCTCATACCAAATTATAAAAAGACCACGGTTATGTATTTAGCTCACCCACTTAGCTCCAAGAAGGATGGCTGTCCTCAACTTCTAAATACCAACCAGGCCCCTCTTGAGCAAGTGGACTCCTTTAAATACCTGGTGGTCAATCGTGACCCAGCCCTCAATTTCCACCTTCACACTCACATACTGTCTACAGCCCTCACCATCTGGTTGGGCATCCTTTACGGGTTTAAACACTGTCTCACTCCTGATGCTCTTCGCCTTGCGGTCTCCTCCTCGGTCCTTTCCCTCCTAGACTATGGCATTCTTATCTATAGCACTGCCAACTCCTCAGCCTTATCCAGACTACGGCTCTCCCTCAATAAAGCCTGCTGCCTCACCCTGGGCTGCAATCATCGAACCAACACATGTTCCCTTTACAATGCCACAAGTTGGCTTAACCTTGATAACCATATTAGGTTTCACACTTACCTCATGGCCAAAAAGATTTCACTCTGCCTTGCCCCTGCTGGCCTCTCCCCCTAATATAATGAACCACGACACAGCAGCACACCTATAATGCTAGCAGACAATCCTTCATGGTATCCCGATGCTGCACCTCCCAATTCCAAAGGTCCTTCAGCTATCGAGCCCCTACTTGGGTAAATAGCCTACCAAATGCCATCACAAACTTGAATAATCTAGGCCCCTACAAAACCCACCTTTGGAACCACCTACTGTCCACGAATCTCTGTGACTGCAATCCGAACCTATCCTCCATCCAATATCAGTTGACCTTGGCCTTGGACGGATGTCCCCGCATCATTCCAGAGCCCCTCTTAGTTAGCCCAACACAGGAGTTTGCATATGTTCCCTGGACTTGTGCCTTGCTCCAAGTAAATAAAAAAAAACTGTATTTAACATGCTAGTTGCTCTAATGCACTATTGTAACTATATTATTACTTGCTTGTGCTACTGTTTCTGTATTTGCTATGTTCTGTTTCTCCAACTGTATGTAATCTATACTGACGTGGAACCTTTGAAAATGAGTCTTTGACTCAAAGGTATTACTCTGAATCCTCAATAAATAAAAAAAATAAATAAACTATGTCATTTTTGTTGTCTTGACAATAGCCTACATTACTTTGAGAGTCATCATGGTGGGGGAGGGAGGTGCCAGTGTGTGGCAGGAGGGGGCTATATGGCTAGGACATTTTTGGGAGGTGGGAGTTTGGCAGAACTACACAGCACAATGGGTTGGGGAAGTATTTATTTTTTCGAGATGCAATTTGCATAGTTTTTTTGCCAGAGAATCACACAAATTCATGCTGTGAACTATGCAAATTGCCTGATTCACCCATGAATTGGCAGTTTGAGCAGATCGGCCAGGTGAGTAACTACACAAATTACCTAATTCATTTGTGAATTGGCAATAGGCAAACTCAACATATGTATGTACCTGTATAATGCTGCCTGTAACTCTAAGTGTGTATTTATGTATCTCACCTGTATGTAACCACTGTCCTAAACCTCATTTAATTGTTGTCCCCCCCCCCCATGACGAGGTACCTTTGTAAACGAGTCCCTGACTCAAAGGTTGTAAAACTGATTACTTCAATAAATAAAAAAAATAAATAAATAAAAAATAAATTTAAGTGAACTGCATCGGCATACCAAAGTTGCTGAAATTCACAAATTTCGAATACAAAGCAAATTTTGGTGACTTCGCCAACCTCAAGTCCTATGGATCAAGTCTTCCTTTGTTTTCAACATGAGTAGGTTAACTTTTCTTCTATGTTTATTATTTTTCCATAGCGTGTTTTAATTATTTTGCTATTTATTGTATGCCACCTAGCATATAAATTGTTATGCATCACTTTGTTCTTTAATTTCCAGTATCAATATACGTGGCTGAAGTGGAAGTGCCAAAATACTGGTAATATACCATAGACTTCAACTGTAGTCCTTTAACTCTGAAATATGCCAGCTCCTAGCTGAGTCAAATAGAATGTTTTAAACATATTTTTATATGCAGGATTAAAGTGACATTAATGTTTGCTAACTACTAAAAATGTTCTTGTTTTCAATGGATCAAATTCTCTTTCGCAGTCTCAATTCAGATGAGACTGCATGCCATTATTAACAGTTCTCTAATTTCTTCATAGCACATGGGACTAACCCTAGAAAAATTCTGGTTCCTTATTTTCAACCAATAACCAATTATTCTTAATCTGACTGCCCACTTAAGCTAAATTTTTCCAAATTCAGTTCTAAAAGCTGGGTCTGATATTCCATGGGGTAGTCTGAGCAGTGAACTATATGCCCTTGAATTTTTTTTAAAGAATCTAAGTTCACATAATGTAGCTCCATACTTCTACAACATGACTTGTGCCATTGTTTTCACTTGTATGTCCTTAAGTGATGCCTCTAAACTGCAACCTCCAAATTTGTTAAAGTTGCAGCTGGCCATGAAAGAATGATTAAACTTTTTTTGAGAAGGAGTGAATGCATGGTGCCCAACACAATATTTTATCTAACAACAGCCCAAGATGCTGTATAACATTGTTTCCACCACCTCTAATTCTTTCCCACATATTTTTCATTTAAACCTAAAAGGTGTTTCCCAAAGATGAACAATTTGCTTTTATCAGTGTTTGCATTTAATTTTTCTCATTTATTTATATTCTCATTATTGCTTGTTGCTTTTGGAGACCCAAAGTTATTAAAGAAAATATAGCCAAAACAGTTACGTAAGCTAACATGGGTATTTTTTGGCTTACTACTGTAGGTGGTAAAATGTGTTCTTCATTAATTGTCCTTATTATTGATTAAGTATATAAATTAAAAAAGGATTTGGGCGAAAATGTGGCTTTGCTCTTTGAGATGAATTTGTTAGTTGTGTCTACTTTATGACTGTAAGAGACAGTTGTCCATGCATTTGTGTGCAACTTCTTAAATATGTGTATATAATTATAATCCAACCCCAGCCCCAATAGTTTTATACTAACATACTAACATACTAAAATGCCAGCAGAATAGGCCTAATGGTCTTTCGTGTCTGCTCGTTTGGTCAGTCCCCAACCTGGGTGCTGACCTTGCTGTCCCCCTCGCCTTCTCTGGCTTCTCCCTTCCCAGTTCAGGATATTCTTGCTGCATTGGATTTTGCTTCCAGAACCCTTCCCCTGTACCTGTCCCAACCCCTCTTGAACCCCTCCACTGTCTCTGCCTCCACCAGCCCCAGGCAGTGCATTCCATGGCTCCACCACCCTCTCAGTGAAGTAGCACCTCCTCCTTTCTCCCCTGAATCTTCCCCCCTCCAGCTTCCAGCCATGCCCTCTAGTGGCCCCTTCCTCTTTCCTTCGAAGCACCCTGACTGTTCCTCCCCTATTTACCCTCTTCATGTACCTAAAGACCTCTATCATGTCCCCCCGGTCCCTTCTCTCTTCCAATGTGTACATATTTAGCTCTTCGAGACTCTCCTCATAGGTCCTGTCCCCCAAGCCCCAAATCATTTTGGTTGCCCTCCTCTGGACCCTCTCCAGGAGGTTAATGTCCCTTTAAGTGTGGCCTCCCAAAACTGCATGCAGTACTCCCAGGTGCTGGCCTCACCAAGCAGTTATACAGAGGGAGTATCACTTCCCTCCTTCTGGAGGTGATCCCCTAGTGATGCATCCCAGCATCCTGTTGGCCTTGGCTGCTGCCTCCTACAAGTCTCAGAGTTGTTCATCTTGACATCCACCACCACCCCCAGGTCCCTCTCAGCCATCGAGACTTGTAGCATTCCCCCCCCCCAAGGTGTACACTTGACCTGGGTTTCTGGCCCCCAGGTGGAGTACCTTGCATTTCCCTGCATTGAACCTCAGCTTCCACTTTCTAGACCATCTTTCCAGAGCCTCCAGGTCCCCCTGTAGGGCCACTCTCCCCTCAAATGTATTAAAAGTTTTTAAAGACCGAGTCAAAGGCTGCTCTGAGGTCAATAAACCCAGTATATAAATGTTGGTACCCGGTGAAAACATTGCATGGATTATAGCATGATATAATCTGCGAGGCAAAAATAGCATAGGACTAAATAGCTACAGGGATAGCATATTGCAAGTATTCTACCGTTATCCCTGTAACTGTTGTCACTCGGGATGAAGACGATAATACATCCCCTCCATGCTGCCTTGCCGACAGCTGCCATTGTCTAGAGGTTAGGTCAATGAGCAATGAAAGGCAATAAAACATCCAGATAGAAACATAGAAACATAGACTTTGATGACAGATAAGGACCACTTGGCCCACCCAGTCTGCCCATTTCCCTACCTACTGGATAAGCTGCAGATTCTAGTTAACCAACAGCCTATTTCCTGCAACCCCCCCACTATAATTGCCTTATGTCTGTCCCATGCATGTTTGAATTCTTCCACTGTTTTAGACCCCACAACCTCTCCAGGAAAGGCGGTTCATGTGTCCACCCTCTCTTCATGAAAAGAATTTCCTCACGTTCCCTGAGCCAGTCCTCCTCTAACTTTAACTCTGTCCCCCTTGTTCTTCAACATCTCTTTTTCTGAAAGATGCTACCCTCCTGGACTTTGTTGATTACCTTGAGGTACTTAAAAGTTTCTATCATGTCCCCCCGTCCCTCCTTTCGTCAAGGGTATACATATTAAGCTCTCTCAGTCTCACTTCATATGGTTTCTGATATAGACCCTGCACCATTTTAGTTGCCTTCCTCTGGACTGCTTCCATCCTGTCTATGTCCTTGCGTAGATGAGGTCTCCAAAACTGCACGCAGTACTCAGATAGGGTCTCACCAACTGTCTGTATAGAGGGATAACCACTTCCCTTTTTCTACTTGTGATGCCCCTCCCTATGCATCCCAGTATCCCCCTGGCTTTCTCTACTGACTTCTCACATTGCATACCCACCTTTAGGTCATCTGATATGACTACACCCAGATCCCTTTCCATTATTGTTGTTGTTAGTACCTCCCCTGCTATTGTGTACTCTTCTCCTGGATTTTTATTTCCCAGGTACATTACTTTGCACTTCTTTGCATTGAATCTAAGTTGCCATATGTCTGACCATTCCTCCAACCTTGCCAAGTCCCTTCTCATCCTTTCTACCCCCTTGTGTATCAACTCTGTTACAGATCTTTGTGTCATCCACAAGAGGCATACCTTTCCTTCAGACCCTCTGCAATGTCTCACCTATAAAGACGTTAAAAGAGACTGGACCCAGCACTGAGCCCTGAGGTACTCCACTAGTAACCCCCCTTTCTTCAGAATGTGTTCCATTCACTATTAGCTTATGTGTCCTGTTGTGCAGCCAGTTTTCTACCCAGGCTACCACCCTGGGATCCACTTCAGGCTGGCTAACTTGATTATTAATCTTTTGCGAGACTGTGTCAAATGCCTTGCTAAAGTCTAGGTAGGCCATATCACAGCCCTCCCTGGTCTATTACTTTGGTCACCCAGTCAAAGAAATCCATTAGATTTGTCTGACATGACCTTCCTTCTGTGAATCCATGCTGCTTTGGGTCCAGTGCCCGCTGTCTCTAAGTACTCAACAATTCTTTCTTTCAGAAGTGATTCCATCATTTTCCCCACCACTGAGGACAAACTAACAGGTCTGTAGTTTCCTGCTTCTGCCTTGCTCCCACTTTTGTGAAGGGGAATCACATCTGCCCTCCTCCAGTCCTCAGGTACCACCCCATCTTCCAATGATTTGTTAAAAAGTGTGGTTAGTGGTGTCACTAGGTCCTCCCTTAGCTCTTTTAGGATTCTAGGGTGAATCCCATCAGGCCCCATTGCTTTGTCCACCTTGAGTTTTAGAAGTTCTTTCAGTACTCTTTCTTCTTTAAATGGACTGGTATCAACCCCACTATCCAGAGTGCTTCTACTGTTTGGTTTTGACATGGGTTTGACATGGGTTTGGTTTCTGGTCCTGCAATTTCTCTCCCCCAACTTTTATTTTTAATTTGTCAGCCCCTCACCATGCATTTTTTCCCTCATAATCTCCCAACACAATTATGACCCCCCCCCAAGGTTCTACCCCATCCTTGAGTTGCTTTCCCCCAGAGATGATTATTTATATTTGAGGGGTGGCCAGGTGAAGCTCGCTGCAAACATACACTGTAGCTACTAGTTTGTTGGGTTTTTTTTTGCCATGGTAGTGCTTGATGTTTTCCTGAGCACTACCTTTGGCTTTGCTGGTTTTTCTTGCACAGTTTTTGACTGTGTTGTTCTGCAGTCAATGTTATGACCTAGTGCCATAAATTTAGATTCCTTATATTTCTATATTATGGATTGAATACACACTATAAAACACCGAGCTTCTGTCAAACAGTAAACTGTGAAACTTGCCTGGTTCTCTGATCATATCTTGCTTTCAAGAAAATAATAAAAACACATACATGATGCCAGCACTTCTGTAGATCAACAAAAAGAACTAAGACACAATCAGCTGAATTGTGCTCAGATTTAATAATACAAATGTCTGCAAACAGGTGAATACAAAAGGCAGGTAGCCACTGACTAAGAAGAATGGCCGTCAACATTTCTTGACAAAACATGCTTGTGCTAAATGTTGAGGGCCATTTCTTGTAGGTCAGTGGCTACCTTCCTTTTGTATTCACCTGTTTGCTAAAGTTTGTATAATTAAATCCGAGCACAATTCAGCTGATCGTGTCTTAGTTCTTTTTGTTGATCTACAGCAGTTTTAGCGTGGTGTGTGCATGTGTTTTTCTTTTTCTTTTCTTGTATCCAGAGTTACCACTGGCACCACAGTCCATTTGAGCAGCTCTGTTTTACTTACAGTATATCTTGCTTTTATTTGCCCACAGTTCTAGCCTTTTTGATACATTCTTCTAAATAGTTATTTTAAAAAAAAAAGATTGTTATGTTTATAGGCCTATATAGAGTAGGGTCACCTCATTTTTTGTGAATAGAGATTGTTATATGACCTCTGTAGGACGTTAGCACATATGGGATCTCTAATACCCTTATTAAAACAGGTTTCAAAGAGGCAAGCCCATCTGAGCACATTCACTTTATATACCTCATTAGGAATCATATCCTTCCCCAGTGCTTTTCTTTTAAGCAAAATAATTTATGGCCTTCAAACATTACTTATGTTAACAGGATGGATGTTATAAGTCAAATTCATATCATCAGTAAACTCTGCATCATAAAATATACTTAAATTGCTTTCCTATACATTAGGGTGAATTAATTTTTCTGTTTCTGTTGGGAACTGCTTTTGGCCTCTTGCCACTGCATTCCATAGTTTTCCTGTATCATTGATTGGTATATATTGAGTCTAAAAGATTCTCCCACAGTGCGTTAAGATTCTAGTATTGTCTAAGATATTTTTATTATATTGTCTGCAAATATTTAAGTAGTTCACATTTCCCTTGTAGTGTTCTTTCTAACCATTCTATTTTCTGCAATTTTCTTTTCTCCATCATGCATTCCATTCTAAACCACTCTTCGCTCATTTTTGGTCCACTTTTCTTATATTCATCAATAGTCTACTAGACTCAAAGATTTATAGTATTACCTCATAACTTAAATCTGCAGTTTTCTGACTGGCTGCCAGTACAAATTTGTTTAATACTTCTGAGAAGTTTAATACTTTGGATACATTTATTTTGACCTCTGGATTCCATTTTAATCTTTAATTATTTCCAGATTTAGATTACCCTACAAAACAGCAATCTCTGACACCATATCCCCTTGTTTTATTTGTTCTTCATCTATTGGACGATGATTGCTCTCTATTCTTTCTTCAACCAAAAAACCTGTGCATTTATAGAGGTCCACCATTAAATAATGTATTTATAAAAATCCACAGTTGATATACTCACAAAGGGGTCAACCAAGGTCATTGGATGATTCAAGTCTGAAAACCATAGGCCTAAATGACTTGCTTTACATTAGCCAGCAAAGGAAGTGATTTTATCACCCAAGGTTGGTGCCCTTGAAATAAATGTTGCTATCCCTTCTTGGTCAGCCTTGGAGCAACTATTTAATATAAACAGACAACTTTCATTTACTAGTTCTAGTAACATAAGGCCTTAGTTATTTAGTCTTTTATCCATAGATTTCCACTGAATTGAGAAATAGCCAGGTGGTGCATCACACAGTTCTCCTCATATTTTCTGCTGTTAAATGAGCATTACAATCAACCATTTACATTAAATCCCCATATGAGATAGTGCCCTGTATCTTCCTTAAATGTTGCTGCAAGGTAAACTATAAGGATATATTGTAGTATGGTGAGTTTACATGTGGTATACATGTATTATCAATAATAAACTTATCATCCCCTACCTGATGTTCCATGCTAACATACAGTGTTCCAGCACTAAGACTCTTTCCACCTTTAGTAAAGGCATAATCTTGATTCTTATTAACAGTCCATCTACTGGCCTGCCAACATTTTTATATTTTCTTGCTGAGACTATGTAGGCTGCATAGTCATTAAATAAGAAACTCTATTTTGATTCCTCTCAGAAAATAATTTCAAAACTATTTGACAACTCCTTCATATCTTAATGTAATAATTTATTATATAATCCAACAATATTCTAGGTGACCAGTCTTATTTTTACATGTTTAGATTGAGTTTCTTCCTCTATTTAATTATCCAGAGAGTTTTTCAGTTAAGCTGTTGTAGCATTTCATAAATTTTCAAATGGATTTCTGCCTCAGGTTTGTTCTTAAATTGCTACTTGGGGAAAATAAACCTGTTTATATATAAATCCCATCTCTCATCTATAAAAAATATCCTTCTCTGTTCTCTCTGCTCCATTCCAGTTTAGGGTATTCATTTCTACTACCATGGTTCCTAGAGGGTCAGGTTTACTAGATGCCTCAAGTATTAGATCTGCAAAAGTTCTGTCTCTTACTAGAAGGCCTACCTATCTACTGTTTTATTCTTTACCTCCTTTTATATTTCATGATTGCTTCCCTCCCCAATTTCTGACATAGAAAGTTTTTGCACCAAGAAACCACTTACAGTATTTTCTCAATGAGTTATCTGTTTCTTTCCCATGTTTGATCAATCTTCATATACATATGCATATTGGCTCATACTCCATGGGTTCCTCTTTGTAAATTGAAGGAACAGGGTAATACCCTACTATAGACTGAAATCTCATATTATTGTCCTCCTGCATACTACTGGGTATCTGATTTATTGTTATGTTGTGCAGAAGAGCAGCATTTAATGATTTAATATGGCCTAGCCTAATACCCAGTCTATTTACAATATTCATAGAATCATAGAAATCTGTTGGCAGAAAAAGACCCTCCTGGCACATCAAGTCTGCCCCTTAACCCCCCTCCTTACTTGCCCTTTAAGTCCAGATACCTCCTTTTCTGCCCCCTGTCCAACCCTTTATATCTATCCCATGCCCACTTGAAACCTTCCATGGTTTTGGCTCCCACCACCTCCTCTGGCAATCTGTTCCAGAGGGTACACCACCCTCTCAATGAAGTAGCACCCTCTCACATTGCTCCTTAGTCTTCCTCCCTCTAATCTCTGACTATGACCCATTGTTCTGTCACATAGTTTCCTTGTGAATAAGCTCCCCTTTCCCATATTATTTATCCCTTCCACAAACTTAATTATCTCTATCATGTCCCGTTGCTCCATCTTAGTCTCCAGTGGGTACAGATCCAGCTCCCTCAACCTTTCCTCATAGGGCTTCCATTGCATGTCATGCACCATCTTAATTGCTTTTCTCTGAACCCTTTCCATCCTGTCTATGTCCTTGCGCAGGTGAGGCCTCCAGAACTGGACCCCATACTTCAGCTGAGGTCTCAACATTGACTTATAAGTGGGCATTAGCACCTCCCTCTTCCTGCTTGTTATACCCCTCTCTACACATGCCAACATTCTATTTGCCTTGACAACTGCTTTGCTGCATTGATTCCCCACCTTTAGGTTATCCAAACTTATAATCCCCAGATCCATTTCCTGCTCTGCTGCCTTTATTTCCTCCCCTCCCAGTGCATAACTGGCTTGTGGGTTCTTAAGCACCATGTGCATTACTGAACTTTTTTTTGCATTAAACTTCAGCTGCCATGTATCTGACCACCCCCTCAGGATCTTTATGTCCTCCCTCATTACCTCTACCCCTTCCAGGGTGTCCACCCAGCTAAAGATCTTCATATCATCTGCAAACAGGCACACTTTCCACTCCAGTCCCTTGGCTAGATCAATGATATAAATGTTAAAAAGGATGAGACCAACACTGACCCCTGGGGCACCCTGCTTGTCACCCATTCCTCCCTGGAATGCACCCCCCAATTACCACTGCCCTCTGGCTTCTGTCCCTCATCCAGTCTGCCACCCCCTTGCTATTTTTGGTCCCATCCTTAAGCTTTCCAAATAACTTACCAGCCTTCTGCGAGGCACAGAGTCGAAGGCCTTATGGAAGTCCAGATGTGCCACATCCACTGGCCCCCCAAAGTCCACCTCCCTGGTCACCCAATCAAAGAATTCGGTGAGGTTCATATGACAAGATCTCCCTTTGGTAAAGCCATGCTACCGGTGACCCCACAGTCCACTGTCTGCAAGGTAACTGACCACCATTTCCTTCAAGAGCACCTCCATCACCTTTCCTACCACTGAGGTGAGGCTGGCTGGATGGTAGTTTTTTGCCTCCTCCCTGCTGCCACTTTTGTGGAGTGACACCACATCTGCCCTCTTCCAGTCCCTAGGCACTCACCCCTTATCCAGGGACAGATTAAACAGTCTTGACAAAGGTGCTACCAGCTCCTCCCTCAATTCATGGAGTACCCTAGGATTGAAGGCATCCAGACCAATAGCCTTATCCATCCTAAACCTTCCTAGCTCCTCCCCTATCCTGTCATCACTGAATGGGCTAGGCTCTACCCACATATTTTCCCTTCCCATCCTCCTTAACTGCGGTCCTCTTCCTTCCATTATATCTTGAAGACCGAGCAGTAATACTTATTCAGCAGTTCTGCCTTCTTAAAATCCTCTTCCACCTGCATCCCCCCTTCCACCTTTAGTCCATCTATCTCATGCTTGGCCTTCTTCCTCTCCCTCTCCCTAACATACCTAAAAAAGGTTTTATCTCTCCTTTTGGCTTTTCTAGCAATCCTCTCCTCAGTATCCACTTTTGCCCTCCTAATCTTCTGGCCTGCCTCCCTCAGCTTCTCCTTGTAAATCTCTCCATCTTCTTTCCTCTGGGTTCTCTTGTATGTTTTGAATGCCGTTTTTCCCCCAATTGCCCTCACCACCCCCCGATGAACCACAGCAGCCTCCTTCATTTTTTACTTTTTATAATCTTCTTCAAACAGATTTCTGTGACTTTCTCAAACCTGTCCTTAATTGATTCCCATAATTCTTCCACATCATCAATTTGCTCCTTTCCCTCTATTTCCTTCCTGACTATCCCCCTTATTCTGAAGAAATCTGCCCTCCTGAAGTCCAGAACCTTTGGGACAGACCAGCTCGCTTCCTTCCCCATCCTTATCCTGAACCTCACAGTATTGTGGTCACTTTCCCCTAGGCTGTCCCACACTACAACACACTTTCCCCATTAGTGAGGACCATGTCTAGTATGTTCTCACCGCTAGCGGGCTCCCTTACTAGCTGTTGCATGAAAGCTCCCTGGAGGGACTCAAGAATCTCCCTGTCCCTGGCTGAATTTTCCAAATGGATTTCCCACTCAGTTTCATTAAGATTAAGGTCCCCCACCAGCAGTTCTCCCTTGTGTGCCATCCTCTGTACCACCCGTATCAGCTGTCTGTCCACCTCCTCACCCTGTGTCAGAGGTTTGTAGACCATGTCCAGTCTCAAGGATGACCCAGACTGCTAATCCAGTGTGACCCACAGGATCTCCACCTCCCCCATTCCTCCTGCCCTTCTGCCACCCTGATGTTGTCCTTGACATACAATGCTACCCCACTTTCTTCCATACCTGTCCTTCCAAAAAAGTCTGTAACCTAGGATACCCACCTCCCATGTCTGGTACTCCAACCACCAGGTCTCCATTATGACCACAATGTCCAGGACCTCATCCATTATAGCCTCTAAGTCTATCATTTTGTTCTCCAAACTCCTGGCATTTGTGCACAGTAGCTTTCACCAAATCCCTTCCTCCACCTTACCAATGCGTGGTACCCTATTTTAGCCTTGTATCTGGTTCAACAATATCAATGAGTCCTAAATTATTAGTACTATTATCTGGTTTCCTCTGTCTATTTGATGAACAACATTTAATCATCAGGGAAGAATTAATTTCTAATTCTTTATTTTATAAATAGTTAGTCCACAAAAGTGAAGTTGTGGTCTCCTGAGGTCTGTAATTAATATCCTCTAGTTGCAAAACTAATTCATTGCCTTTGCAGGAGGACAGTTATTTTGGTGACTAGATTTCTTTATATTTACTATAGTTTTCCTTATACTGTAGGTGATTTATTATTTCTTTGTTGCCAGCTCTTTTGTTTCGGTAATTTCTCTCTGTGACTGCCACTTTGGTTGTTCCTTGTTTATTTATCTAATATCATTATTTTTTTTGCTCCTTTATTTATTTTATTATTATTATTATTTTGTTTGTGTTAGCTGGAACCTGTTTCTGTTTCATTTATGTATCCTATTATCATTATTTCTGGTTCTTTTTTTTTGTAATAACTGGAGCCTGTTTCTGTTCTTTACTCGATTTCTTTTTCTTTTTTCTTTTTCCCCAATGCTTCCATTTGTTTTTCTTTTATTCTTTTATTTTAATCAGACACTATTTGAGGTTGTGTATTTGGAATAATAATTTCTTTGTGTGACTGCCCCTATGGCTGTTCTTTGTTTATGTATCCTATTATCATTATTTCTGTTTACGAACATACAGTACAAACATACGACAATGCCAGCAGATTTAGGCCATAAGGTCTATTGTGTCTGCTCAAAATGCAGCTCACAGTTCAGATACTGCTTCTTCCCCCCTTGTCTATTTCTTCTCCCCTAAGGGTTCCCTTCCTGAGTTCTCCCTCTGTTCACTTCCCTCCCTACTGTACCTTGCCCATGAACCTATCCCAACCCTTCTTAAACTCTTAGCTGATTCCAGTGAGATCACCTCCTCGGGTAACATGTTCCAGGGCTCCACCACCCTTTCTATGAAATAGTGCCTCCTCAGTTCTCTCCTGTACCTCCCCATCCCTACAGTTTTAGGTTATGTCCCCTCATGATCCCTTCCCCCTTCTATCTAAACAGACCCTCAGTGATAACTCTGTTGATGCCCTTCAAACACTTAAAGGTTTCAATCACATCCCCTCTGTCCCTCCTGCCCTTCATGGAGTACATGTTGAGCCCTCTCAGCCTCTCCTCATAAGGCTTCTCCCCCATTCTGCAGATCATCTTTGACGCCCTCCTTTGAACTCTCTCCAGTCGCACGACATCCCTCTTTAGGCATGAGCACCAGAACTGCACACAGTACTCCAGGTGAGGCCTCACCTAAGATTTGTACAGTGGCAGGACAACCTTTTCCCTCCTCAAAGTGATCCTCTTAGCAATGCACCAGCATTCTGTTTGCTTTCCTGCATTGTTCTGAGTGCTTCATTTTACTTGTGATCACCACTCCCAAATCATTTTCTTCCTCAGTGGCAGAGAACTGCTCCCTCCAATGATAGCTGTACCCTGGATTTCTAGCCCCTAAATGCAGTACACTACTTTTCCTAGTGTTGAATCCCAACTACAACATTTCTACAACTGTTCCTGTCTTTCCAGATCTTCCTGGAGAATTCTCCTCCACTCCTCACTGTCCACCACTGCTTCTAGTCTGGCCTCATCTGTGAACAGGCTCATTTTACGCATAACTCACTCCACAATGTCTGCTATGAAAGTGTTAAATAGCAGTGGACCTAAAACAGATCTGTGTGGGACCCCACCAGTGACCCTTCTAGGTGTCAAGAGCTCCCACTTACCACCACTCTCTGCTGTCTGCTACTCAGCCAGTTCCCAATCCACTTGACCATCTTTACCCCCACCCCCAAGTTCCTCAATTTGTCCAGTAGTTTCCCATGTTGCACAGAGTCAAATGCCTTGCTGAAGTCCAGTTACAGGACATCAACCAGCTGACCATCATCTACAGATCTTGTCACGCAGTCAACAAATTCAACCAGTTTAGTTTGACAAGATCTCCCTGGATGAATCCATGTTGCCAGGTGTCCTGAAGGCAGTTTACTTACAGAAAATCCACCAATCTTTCCTTAAAGATGGTCTACAGTAGTTTCCCCACTATGGAAGTAAGGTTGACCAGTCTGTAATTTCCTGGCTCATCCCTAGTTCTGCTTTTATGGATGGGCACCATATGTGCCATCCTCCAGTCCAGTGGTACACATCCTGGTTTGAGGAAGGTATTGAATAACTCCATCAATGGTGCTGCCAGGACTTCTGCCAACTTCTTCAAGACTGCAGTGGATCCTAGCCAGCAGCAGCAGCACCTTGTCTGTCCTCAAGTACTTAAGGCCCACTCATACTCTTTCTACCTGGATTCTGCATCTATTATATTCCCCCCACCCCCCCCTTGCCCTATCTCCCCATTGTGGAATTGGCCCTTCCTTTTCCTTTGTAAACACTAATGAGAAGTATTCATTTAGCACCTCTGCCTACTCAGCCCACTCCTTCACCCACCCACCTTCCTTCTTTATCCTAGTGATCTGGTCTCTACACTTCCTCCTCTCTCTAATGTATTTAAAATTCCTTCCCTCCCTCCCTGATCCCATGTGCCAACCTTAGCTCTTTGGATGCCTTGGCTGCCTTTACCTCCCTGCTCACCTCCCTCTATTTCTTAATATAATCCTCCCTGTCTCCCCCCCCCCATGGGTTCTCTTGTACTTACAGGAGGCTAGCTTTTTCTCCCTTTCTCTGTCCTGCACTTCCCTGGTCCAAAAGCTGGGTTTCCTTGACCTTGCTTTTTTGCTGCAGATCTTTGTGCCAGCTTTTGTGGCCTCTAACAGGCTCAACTTTAGGATTTCCCACCTTCATTCCATACTCATGCTTGCGTGATCTTCTCTAAGTGCCCATTTAGCATAACAGGCATCCTACTGAAGTCCATACCCCAAAAGTCCACTACCTTCAAATTGGATTTAATTCCCTCCCTTCCAAGATCAAGGGAGAACCACATCATACAGTGGTCAGTCCCTACCAGTGGGTCCTTTACTGCCACATCCTTTACCTGGTCAGCATCTGCCAGTTTCAGGTCAAAGATGTTCCCTTCTCTGGTTGGCTTGACCACTTGTGCCATGAATACATATTGGAATGCATTCAGTATCCATTGCTCTCGAGCAGTTGCTAAGGTCATGGTGCTCCAGTTTACCCCTGGCAGGATAAAGGCACTTACCACCACCGTCCTACCCCTACTACAGTGACTTTTTACATTATCCACCAGTTCCCTGTACTGATCCTCATACTGGGATGGTGGTCTATAGACTACTCCCAGATTAACCTTCCTGCCCTTAGCATCCTGTATATTGACCCACAACATCTCCACATTTCCATCCTCACCCTCCTCTCTGCTGCACCTAATTCCATCCCTAACACATACAGCCATCCCCACTCCCTTCCCAATTTTTCAGTCTCTCCTGTACAGTTTGTACTTTGGGATTATTAAGTCCCAGTCATGGTGCTGGGCAGCCCATGTCTCTGTGATTGGAGCCATGACCACACCCCTTCAACAATCAGTGCTTGAAGCTCTGGTAACTTGTTAACCAGACTTCTTGTATTTATGAAGACCGCTCTCCATCCCTCCCCCTGAACCTTCTTATCCATCCCTAGCCCCCCATTGTTATCCCTCTGAAAGTTCCTCACTTCCACTAAGTATCCAGTTAGGGGGAGAGGCACCAAGCCTCCCAAACTTTGCTCTTCTGCCTGCCCTGCAAGTCTAAGCCCCCCCATCTAGTTTAAATCATACTTACTAGCAAGAAACTCCCTCAGCTTCCTTTTTAAAACTCCTGAACCCTCCCCAATCAGATGTAGTCTATCCTTATCATATACTGTAGATCCTTGTTATCCCAACTTGTTCCCCAGCCCCCCACTAGTCCAAACCCCATATCTATACACAATTCTCCCAACCACTCATTGAAATCCCTTATCTTCTGCTTCCTGTCTGTGCTTGCCCTCGGCACCAGCAGAACATCACAAAAAGCAACTGTATTTCCTTCAGATTCACATATTCTGGCAAATTTCCTAAATCTTGCCTATACCTTCTGCACACTATTTCCTTTCAGGTCATTTGTGCCGAGCTGCACCACTATGTTGGGATTCCCCCCATGACACCTCAAGGTAGAGTAGACTATGTGCTTTGCTTTATGTGCTGTCATGCCTGGCATGTACTCTACCCGGAGAGAAATTATCCTCCCTTCACCTCCCCCACCACCCATTTGAAACCCTTGATTATGGAATCCTCCAGTATAATAACCTTGCAACCCTCTGCTTAATGGCTTTCATTGAACTCCCGAAAGCTCATTGTTCTTCTCCTCCATTTTCATCCCCCCTGGCCTCCCCCAATCTGGTTCCCCTTGCCCAACTCTCCCCCTTGGGACATCATCTGTCCTCCTTGCAGAGGTATTTTTCATCTGTCCCTGACTGCCCATTTCAATACTTCTCCCACTTGATCCCCTTTTCCCCCCTACCAGTTTCCTCTCCACCACCCTTCTTGTTACTGCTCACCTTGGGTCCCCCTGCCCTTCCCTATCAACTCCAACTGTGTCTCTCTCTCTCTCCTTCCCCCTCTTCACCCCCTCCCCTGACAACCCTCACTGGTATCTCCTCCAATGGCTCCAAATTCCCCCTTTCTAGCACCTCCTTTATCTTCTCTCTCTTGCACCTTCCCCCCAGTTAATCCTGATTACTTCCCACCATTCTCTCCCCCCACTATTCATGTCCTTCTTGACCCCTGCCCCCTCCTGATTTCCCATGTCCTTCAATGTTCCTATTGGTGCATACCCATTTGACATGCTAACCCTACCTACTTATACAAACTTGTAACCCATACTAGCCAAGCCATTTCCATTTCTTGTTGCTGCATGTGCAGTAGCACCCTGTTCCCCCTTCCTTCTATTCACCACATGACATCCACTGCTTCCCCAGCAGCCTGGTCTACTTCTTGCCTTTGTAGTTTCCCCTGCAATCCTCTCATTTGTCCAGTCAGCCCGGCCCCACCTATTGAAGCTCCATTGCTGTTTTCTCCTCCCTTACCTCCCTCCATGCCCTGCCTCTTTTCCTCCCTCTTTAGCTTGTACATTTCTGTTTCCAGGTGCATCATTTTTATGCATACTAGGCAATCTCCAATGCTCCACAGTGTGTCCATAAAAACTGCTGCTCCACAGCCATTATACCCCACTATTCTGGTTCTTTTTCCTTTTTCAGTGTTCTTTTTTCTATTTTTTCCTTTCTGCCTTCTGTTTTTTTCCTTTTTCCCCCATGCATCTGTTTGTTTTTCTTTTATTATTTTGTTTGAGTCAGACACTATTTGAGGTTGTGTGTCTGGAATAATTATCATTTCACATTCAAGATCGTCCCCTTCCAGTGCCTTCACACTTTTCCCTTTCCAAAACATAAAAAGGTCCCACACAAGGACAATAGTGCTCAATGACAGTCCAAATCCTTATTACAACAGCAAGAGTCAAGCACTCATCACCTCTTAATAAAGGAACAACAATGTATTCAAGCTATGTTGTCATTTATTTTCACAAGACTATCATACAGCACAGTACAGGACAACTGCCTGATGCATTTCAAATTGTAATATCCTTTATCAAAGGCAACTGTCCAGTACTGTGTTGTATGATTGTCTTGTGAAAATAAATTACAATATTACTTGAATCTACATTGGTGTTCCTTTATTAAGAGGTGGTGAGTGCTCAACTCTTGCTGTTATAATAAGTATTTTTCCTTTTTGTAGTTGTTCATTACATTTTCTTGTCAGGTCCACATTTTCCTCAGAGTTAGCACTATTAAAGGAAGTTCATTCTAGCTCTGTATTGAACTCTGTATTTGTTACTTTTTCAAAAATTATTACCAATTGCTCCTTACTTGACAAGACTGTCTCCATTAGTTCCACTAAGAGCTCTGTTAAGAAAATATTAGGGCAGTGGGGTTTTGCTAACCAGTTTACTGTTTAGTATTTTGAATGTATAGCACAAATCACATTTTTCGCTTGAGTATCCAAATCTTCTGTTATTATGTCTTTTTGAGATGCCACATGGCCAAAATCTGAGAGATGTAATACGTCAAGTGAGCTTTCATCCATTAGCTCTGGTGAAGCTACTAATAAATTACCTGTTTGAGGCTCACTGCATTACTTTTTTGGGTTAAACTTGATGTGAGAGCTTTTTATGACATCTATTTTTTTTCCATTTTGTATATTTCAGTTGGATTAACAGAGCTGGCAAAGTGATACCTTTATTCTTACTCTGACCTTAATTTTCTGTGGCACCCAATGTCCTGTCCCTAGATTTCAAAGTATATATTTAGGGTGGAACTCAATCAAGTAGTTCCTAATTTTTTCCACAGCCAGAAGTCCTTCCATCAATAGATTATATACTCATCCATTCCCCTGTTCATTTTCAATAAAGAGTCCAAAGACTTTGTTTACATGTTTTGTATATTTTCTTCATTTGCTTCATCACCAGTATCTTTCCCTCCTGCCTGCAGCTCCCTCCCCTACTTTAATATGATCTTCTAATGTTCCAGTTACCTTTAGTTGATTATAATCATTTTTTGTGATATTCTTGCTTTTGATGCATGCTTTTGCTTTCTGTTTCTTTTTTTTTTTTTTTTTTTACTTCCATAGGAAGCAAATCTGGTTTATTTTTACAGCACTACAAGTTTGGACCATTCTACAACTCTCTTTTAATAGACTGATTTTAGCACAAAGTGCTAATGCTGTCTGTCTGTGGGTCTGTCTGTCCATCCATCCATCTTTTCTTCTTGCGAAATGTTCCAATACATCAAAAGTAATCACACATTTGACACCATAACAAAACTAAATTGGGATTTATAATGATATCAAACACATATGAAGCCCAGTGTTCAGACTAATATGCAGAACAATAACTAGAATAATAAGCAAAGTAGCTCTGTAATACTTTTAGTTGATCAGTCTGTCCAATAGTATCCTGTAGGGTATAAGAAATGGCAGCTTTTTCTTTAACAAATACTGCCAACAGACCACTACAGTCCCTGGAAGAACTTTGTACCATGTATTTCTAACCGTCTTTTTAAAAAGTTTCTCCAAGTTTTTTTTTAAAAATACAGCCAATATTATAAGAGCAATACTTATTTGGGTGATTGTGACTGGTAACTAGTGCACATCATCTTGAGCCACTTTTGGTGTCAGCTTCACGCTCCAATTTTCTGAAACCACCATTGACTCTCTCTTGTTAGGTTCCTCAGACTTCTGCTTGAAAAAAAAGTCTCCTATTTTCTAAATGCAGTCAATACAAATGCATTTATTCATTTATTTATGTATTTATTTATTTAAAGACTGGTAACCGGGAAAGGCACACTGAGCCAAGCTTGTTACCATGTGCTACCCGAGGGAAAACAGGGGGAGCAAACATTAGCAAGTGAATACAAGTACACAGAAAACACAAAATTCAAAGTTACTAATAATTTAAAGAGAGCATTAGAGGCACAGTAACATGAGCAAGAAGACATGATATTGACAAGTAAGGATAATGTACAAGGCATGGCTGCAGAATGCAGGTCATTTGGCAGATGAACAAATACAAAGAAGACTAACTAAGCTCAGAATAATTGACTGTAAGCTGGTCATGTGACTAAAAACCTAGACTGTGTGCATCTTAGGAACAACATCAGGGGGTTACTGGAGATGGTCTGAGCAGACACTTTAGCATTGGAAATGAAGGGAAGAGATGGGGGGGGTGGGAGTTTGCTCCAGGGGGAAGGAAGATGATTGGATAACAAGCTATGTGAATCTTAGGGTCCAGAGACAAATGGTACAGATATTGCAGCAGAATGGCAACATATGGAGCTTCATGTCCAAAATACTTCACTGAAGCTTCCTTCAGGTGGCCCACATTTGCTGAGTATAACAGAACAAGAAGGAAGTTAGACCTAACCTTATTCATCAAAGTCCTGCCTTGCAAATTATCATCACCAGCAGAAAAAACAAAACAAACAAAAAAAATCTAAAATCCTTCTTAGGTTTAAAACTTTAAGTCTCTGATTGTCACATTATAAAACTGCTAATGCTATTTCAACTGCTAGAAGGCCTTTATACATCAAATTACTTTGTTTTTACTAACAAATAATAAAAACATAAAAATGGGAAGATGAGCATGAGAACTTAACTTACATTCCCGTTCATATTTCCTTTTTTCTGTTCACTTGGCAGATGTAACAGGGTTCGCCAAGAAACTACTAGCACCTCACAGTTCATTATTTGAGTTTTAGGGTAGAAGCAGCTAGTCCTCTCGAGGACTAAGCAGAAATAAATTTCACCCTTTCTAAAATAAGGGAGCTTCATGGTATCACTCAGCCTCCCTTGCTACTGTTTCCATCCAATTCATAAAGGAGCACCTTACGGGAAGGTGGTTAAATTATGCGTAACTTAGGCGTTTCTACTTTCTGTTCTAGGTCATCAATTAAAAGTGTAGTGAAGCTCCTAAAACAGTACTGTAGAATGGAGTCTGCTGTCTACCTGATGTTCAGTGGGCCATTTGTTTATGCATCCGGCCATGTGTCTGGGTAGTGAAAAAATGACAAATGTACCTCTTTGGCCAATGAAGACTATAACAATGAGACTAGAAGCCCATAATTTAAACATAAATATTCATTGATTATACTTATGAATATTCAAATTAATAACTTACATGAAAAAGTATATTTTCTAAACACAAGCTTAACTCAAAGCTAACTGGCCTGTTAAAACTGTTGGTGATTTTTTAAGTACATTAGTATGGTAAGTAATAGTAGTAAAATGTATTTTTCATGAAAAGGAACATGAACAGGGATAAAACTCAATTGAACAGCAGCTCATTTTCAATGAGATCCCATTGGCACTAAACATACAGTTGCAGAAACATAAATACATGATAAATATGTTACATATTACAAGTAATAAATATATTACATTTACATTTGTACTTAAAAGGGAAAGACTAAGAAAGATAAGAGAGACCATACGACCATATGGCTTGTATCTGCTGGCAATTTCATAGGTATTATTGAAACTGGCAGAACACCATTCAGACAGCACTTTCCTTATTTTGTCTCTGCTAATATACACAGAGTTTTCAGTTTCTACTCCTTGATCTTCTATTTCCTTTTTGTCCTCTGTGTCCTACTGTCATTATTACTGGACCATCATAACTCACTTTCTTGACACTCTAATCTTTTTTTTTCTTCTTTTTTCTTATCTCCTCTTGCTCCAGCTAAGGTTTTATTCATATTCCATAGGCACTATTGTGGCCTCTCTGCTTGGCCTCCAGTCTCTAACTGATAATGTCTTCTGGTCTGGCTGCTCTAGTTTGGTGATGTTCCTTCTGCCAGCTGGCTCTCATCCTTTTGCTTCTCCTTTTCTCTTGGTGTTGTCTCTGCTAAATCAGTGTACATTTTTCTGTGGGATTTAAAAAGAAAAAGACTTGGCAGCAGAGGGGCAAAAACCCATATAATTCCTAAACGGATATTCTGGGATATAGACAGGCAAATATGAAATACCTTTCAAAATTTAAAGTAAAGCCTTACATTTCTATGCTGGTCAGCTGCTCCTCAGCATCATAGCCTCACACAGTGACCATGTTTACCACTAACCTATCTCTACTTGGAATCATGGGGTTACTCCTTCAGTTTAAGACAGTGCCAGCTGTGGTCTGTGGTCTGTCACAAAGGACTTTAATTGGTTAACATTGTTAGACCATTCTAAAAATCTAATAATCATGTACTACACTGTATAACTTGTGCAATTAGGACTGGTAAGTTTCTTGGAACACTTTTATTCTGCATTCCTGACCTAGGTCTTGAGCTACCTGAATCAGTCAACAACTATAGCAGAAATCAAGGAGCTCAGTGCCCAACAGAGTTGAGTTTTTGAAAACAGCAAGTCAAATCCTGATGGTGAGACAGGGGCTCAATAATGGGGGGAGGTCCCCCATCATTGTTATAGCTATGATTAGCCAGAGAAGCATAGTCAAACTTGAGGTGGTAGCAGGTTCCTGAGTCTACTCTGGGGTGGTGTTTTTCCTTTCTTAGCTGAGCCTTCAGAGCCAGAATCCAGATGGGATTTGGTAGGGATGATGAGGACCTGTTTGGTGTTCCTCCTCAAGGGTTACCACCAGATGGTAATTGTCAATAAATCCAATTCAGCATAAGGTCTAGAAAGTAAAAAGATCCAGGATTAGGAAGCTGCTGGAGTAGTGAGGCCCCCATGTTTGCACAGCTTGTGAATCTGGTTGAGATAGAGCCAGTACAGAACTTGTTCACAGATGTTGCCAATGTGGGTACCATTAAAAGGCAACATTTATTTAGTTATTTTTGTTTATTTATTTAACTGCATGGATGCACTGATCCCAGGGACAATATTCAGGCATGGCCAGAGCCATTAAGATGGCACATAACGGGTAACATCAAAAAGCACATGTAGGTCAAGAGACCATTAGCATGATACAGTACTACTGACTGACACAGGCAATGATGCAAATGTTACAGGACAATAAATACAAATGTTACAGCACAGGTGCAATTAATGTACCATGGTTGTGAGGGATCCACCAAGCCGCTTTGACAACAAAGTTGTTGACATCCACTACATCAACACGGAGTACATTCTTGTTATAATGAACTGGCTTAAAAGTTTTAGCAGAAGAGCCAGCTGGGTGGAGAAGAATTGAGCATCTGAGGGACGTCTCTCCTCTTCTCGGGGGAGGGTGTATGTGTGTCCTGCACAGTAGTGGCTCCTGGCGGAGGTCGGGAGACCCATTACAGCTGACACCAGAATACTGTGTGGGAGGTGGGACAGACGGAGGACTTGTTCCTCTGACATCTTTGCATGTCCTGCCTGCAGGGGAAAATGCAGCAAGTGGAAAATCCGGCACCTTCAACATGATGACCTGCTCTGCTCCTGCCCTGTTGCCCTTTCTTGTCTGTTGGGGGGGTATAAAAGGACTGAAGTGTGTAAGGGAGGAAGGGAAGGATGGTAGTATAGAGTCACTTTGCATGCAAATCCAGGATTCCAAGAATAGGATTCTTAGTAGTAGTAGTAAAAATGTTTATTCAATTGACAAGCAAAAGAATAGGAAACTCAACTGAGACAAGCTCATTTCCAGTGAGGTCCTTAATACATACATTCATATTAACAACATCATAAAAAATATATATACAACAATACTTAAAATAACACCACAATAAATAAATTACAATAACACTAACATCCATACAAATAAACAACATATACATTGCACATGGGAGTGGTGTACAGGCCACCATCTCAGATGGAGGAGTTAGACAGGAAACTAGTGGGACAGATCAGGAGGACCTGCGAGAAGGGTAATGTGGTGATTGTGGGGGACTTCAGCATGCCAGGAGTGGACTGGAGTACCCCAACAACCAGGAACAGAAGGGAGCAGGTACTGCTGGATGCCTTCCAGGACAGCTTCCTGCTGCAAAGGGTCAGTGAACCAACCAGGTTAGGGAATACCCTTGACCTTGTGCTGGAAAATGGGGACTGTGTGAGATAACTTACTCAGTATGTCTCACATTGGATATGGGCAAGGAAGGAGTGGAATCTGGCACAAGAGTGCTGGACTTCAGGAGGGCCAACTTTGGGAGGATGGGGGAAGTGGTAAAAGGGTACCTGGCCAGAATTCAATTTAGTATGGACACTAACCAGAGGTGGGAGCTCATAAAGCTGGGGATAGAGGAGGCAACCAAAAACTGCTGCAAGGATCAAAGCAAGAAGGCTAGTGCTAAGAAACTGAGCTGGTTGAGCAAGGAGGTCATGGAAAAGGTAAGGAGGAAAACAGCAGCCTTTAGGAAGTACAAGAAAACAGGGAGGGGGGAGGAGTACTTTACAGAATCGAAGGAGGTGACAAGGGCAGTAAGGGGAGCAAAAGCATCTACAGAACTCAGGCTGGCACAAGGCATTAAGAAGGGTGAGAAGAACTTCTTTAGGTACATCAGGGAGAAAAGGAGCTGTAAGGACCACATAGTAAGGATTAGGAAGGAGGGGTTGGGTGGAAGCAGGGTGTGATAAGGCACTAAATGAGTACTTCTGCTTAGTATGTACTAAAGAGAAGAGGGGGGTGACACCCAAGGGGGGAGAAATGGCAGAAACAGGGGAGGAAGGGGTGACAGATGGGGAAATCAGGGAGGGTAGGGTTTGGGAGGGTTTAAAGGCACTGAGGGTGGACAAGGCGCCAGGCCCAGATGGCATCCACCCCAGGGTACGGAAGGAGCTGGCAGAGGTCCTTGCAGGACCTTTGGCAGACCTATTTAATGCCTCACTTCATTCGGGTTGTGTAACTCAGGACTGGAGGATGGCTCATGTGGTGCCCCTCCACAAGCGTGGCCCAAAGGATGAACCGTGAAACTACAGACCAGTGAGCCTTACATCCATCGTGGGTAAGCTACTGGAGACTATCCTGAAGGAGAGACTGGTGGCCCTTCTAGAGGCCAAAGGACTACAGGACAGCAGACAGCATGGCTTCATACAGCGCAGATCCTGCCAAACCAACCTGGTGGAGTTTTATGACTGGGTAACTAGGCAACTGGACAGGGGCCATGCAGTGGATGTCCTGTATCTGGACTTCAGTAAGGCATTCGGTGCTGCATGGAAGGCTGGGAAGTAAGTTAGTAGGCATGGGGCAGGTGCAAAGCTGGTGAGATGGGTAGGAAACTGGCTTCAGGGAAGGCAACAGAGGGTGGTGGTGGGTGAGGTGCTCTCACATCCAAGGGTAGTGATGAGTTGTGTTCCACAGGGCTCGCTGTTGGGACCAGTGTTGTTTGGGATATTCATTGCAGACATATCATGGGACATCAAGAACAAGATCAGTCTGTTTGCTGATGATACCAAGGTAGGAGCGGTGGTGGATGACCTAGGGGGATGGCAGGGGTTTCAGGATGATCTGGCAAAGCTTGAAACCTGGTCAGACACCTGACAATTGGGGTTTAATGCCAAAACGTGCAAAGTGCTGCATTTTGGAATTAAAACCCAAGGAGGAGTTACCAGCTGGGTGGAGTGCAGCTAGCCCGGACAGAGGAGGAGAAGGATCTGGGGGTGCTCATTACAGTGTCAATGAACAACTCGGTACAATGTAGGAAGGCAGCTGCAAAGGCCAACAAAATGCTGGGTTGTATTGCAAGGGGTATATCCTTGAGGAGGGAGGAGGTGATTCTGCCACTGTATAGGTCATTAGTTAGACCACACCTGGAGTACTGCGTGCAGTACTGGCACCCGTTTCTGTAGAAGGACATTAAGTTACTGGAGGGGTGCAGCGCAGGGTGACAAAGATGATCAAGGGTCTGGGGGACTTATCATACGAGAGGAGGTTGAGGGAGTTGAACATGTACTTACTGGAGGAGAGGAGGGACGGGAGGAAATGATTGAAACCTTTAAGTACATAAAAGCAATAAACAAGACAGGTACAGAGGGGCTGTTCAAAGTAAGGGAGAGGAGCGATATCAAAGGCCATGATATGTGTCTGGAGGGAGGAAGGTTCAGGAGGGAGATGAGGAGACACTTTTTTACAAAGAGGGTAGTGGCTGGGTGGAATGTGTTACCTGCAGAAATGGCATCCAGTAGAGCAGTGGACTGCTTCAAAAGGGGATGGGACAGGACAAGGAGGAGGGTTAATGAAGGGGAAGGGTGGAAGGGAGGGAGAGTTGCAGAATAAGGGGTGCTAGCTGCACATTCGAGCAGACTTGATAGACCTCTTAGCCTTTATCTGCTGGCAAATTTCATATGTCCATGTGTTCATCAACTGACAAATCTGTCAACGGACCACTATGGTGATGGGGCTTCTCTACACTGTTTGTTGTGTCTTTGCCTGCCACACCCCCTGGACTGATAGATCATCAAATATGGGGGTGTGGATTACTGAGGAGAGTGGCAAACAGTGGAGTCACTGTTTGGATACATCACTGCAACAACCCATTCGACACTGTGGATGTCGAATGGGTTGTTGTCCGTGTAATGGTTTTGCTGTCGGAAGTTTACTGTCAGAATGGTATACAGGTTGTGAGAATAAAATACAATAAATAAATAAAGAATATGTATAGAAATGGGAAGAAAGAAGAAAATAGTATAAATGGTTAAAACCAAACCGAGTGTAGCTGATGTCATAGCAGGGTGGGCATTTGAAGGCAGAGACAGCTTTGAGGGCAGCCCTATAGTGCAATTTAAATATGTATTTACAGAGTGGAGGGAAACTGGCAGACTGTTCCAGTAACCTGGAACAGCAATGAAGAAGACCTTTTTTTTCCATGCTGGATGCAACCTATAGATATTCTGGAAAAGAATCAAAGAGGGCTTAAGGCTTAGGGGCTTGGCCTGAGCTTGAGGACACAAGACCATGGAGAAGAATGTTTATCCCAAAGAGCTTTGCTGATGAGGCAGCCTAGCAGATGTTATTGGTGGGCTTGCAATGAGAACTAACTGAGGACCTTGTAGAGGAAGAAGTGGTGAGTAGAATATGAGGCTATCAATGCAAACCTACAGATATTGTTGTATGTTGTGTTTAGACTGTATGAGTTGGTGAATTAAGTTTGAATATAAATAGTGGAGCAGTATTCCAAAAGGAGGAGTAATGTATCCTGAGCAATGTCCAACCTTACTTCTCCGGTCAAAATGTCCTTCCACACTGTGATCTGAAAAGGTCAGAGAGTGGTCAATACTCCCAGGCATTTGAAGGCAGCCCCTTGTTCAATGGGATTCCATTGGGGAACAGGATGTTCATGGGATTTGTGCTTGACACCCATTTAATGAGCCTAGCCTTAGACCCATACAACATAGCTTTAGTACTGATGGTGTTGACTAGGAGTCTGTTGGCTAAGAACCACCTCTGGTTGGCATTAAACTCTTATGTGAGAGTAGAAGATATTTCAGCCAGGGCCTTGACACTGTGAAGAAGAATCAAGTTATCAGCAAACATAAGCATGTGACAGCCCTAACATTCCTTTGGGATTGAGTCTAGTAGTTAAGAGAACAGATTTGTCCTAAGGAAAGATCCTTCAGGAACCCCACTTGTGACACCTATGTAGTAATTTAACCCCCCTCCCCCATGCAGACTATGTGGGTTCTCCCTAAAGTAATCATTAATGAATATGTAAGTACTGTGACTATAAATGGGGCAGCATGGTCAAGGTACACTCTACCCCCTGAAAAAGGTGTGTTTAAATGCCGAGACATAGGGGAGTGTTTCCTGGTACGTGTCTAGCACTAGACCTACAGGATTTTTATAATTCCATCTATTTATGTACTTCATTTGGCTGTAGTTTATATTGTGCAGATTTTCACATAAAGAGTATTTAAGCTGAATCAGTCAAATGTGCTTGTTTTTTTCCTAGTATCAGTTCTCCCTTAGAGGGCCTATTTATTTGTGCTGGTTTGACTATATTGTACTTGGTTGACTTCATTCCGCTAGATCTCGCTTATTGTATTTTTTACACTGCCTCCTTTATAAAAGAACACTTGTACTCAGATGTATTCTCTGAAATTTTCAATAAATAAATAAATACAAAAATAAAATCAACCAGAAGGCATCCCTCTCTTTTTTAGGAGATCCTGACGGGGTGAGGGATAGGTGTATTGCTCACTGTTGGTTGATGGAGACTAGGGCAAGTTGTGACTGTTTGAAAGGTGGGATAGAGCAACTTGGTCAAGTGCCAGTGTGCTTGCACATGACTCAGATGGTATGAAGAACTCTGTTAAGAGTTAGTCCATAAGGAACATGGCCACTATAAGGTTCACAGTATCAGGGATTAGCACCAGACTAGGTGACCAGAGTAGTTCATACCAATCCTGCATTCTGGTATGAAACTAGTAATTTCTGAAAGTCTAGGACTATGGTCATGTGATCCAAGTGTCCAGTGCTTGACTGTACCACAGGGCACACCTATAAAGGGAGAAGGTGGATTGCCTGTCCCAGATAAGGTGCTAACAGCTGTATCAAGAAGGATATATCCTAACATGGGAGGGTATATCTCTTGAAACTAATAGGGTTGGGGCACTGTGTTACAGTGTGAATATTTTGGGATGGTAAAAATCCACAAGGCACGTAAGATCTCTGATGGATGCAAAGAGAGATTCATGATGGGGTTTAAGTGAAATTGGCCTTTGCTGTTGGGTAGCAACACACAGGAGGCATTTGGGAGCCATTGGTGGGAAAACCTGCCATAAAATCAATAGAATGCAGTCCAGCAACCCCCCCCCAAAAAAAAAAACATAGCTGCTCTAAACAGCCTGTAATTCTTTTCAAGTTTTTTCTTTGTTACTCACTTTTTTCCTTATGATTTTCAAAGGTGGTTTTTTTGGTATCACATGTCAACTTAGATGTGAATTAAACCTGGCCACATATGACAATGTGAACCCTATGGCTTGGTACCCACTATAGCATTTCAAATTTTTTTCTTGCTTATGTGAGCTGTTACTTTCACTGCTTCTCACTTTCATGTTTTATTTGAGACTCCTCTTGAGCTTTCAAATGTTCACTTTAATATAGAGTGTGGACACCTAGAGATTCATAGGTGGTATGCGGAGAGCTTACTGATAGGGAGGGCCACACCTCCAGGTCCCCAACTACTATGAAAATTCAAATAAAGCAAGTCATACCCCTGCATGGGTAAATCACATTTCTTTTAAATTTCTTCATTTTCTAGAGGTGCAACTGTTGTGTGGCTTATGTCAGCAAATCAACAGAAGCCAATGCAGTGCCCCCATGGGTGGTCAAAAGAGAATTAAATTTTCAGAGTTTTTACTTTCTTAATCCCCTTTTATCTTACTCCATGGTTTTTGAAAGTGTTTTCTTGATCTAAAATGTCAGAAGAGATGTGAATTAATCCCAACCATCATCAACAAGCTGAACCCCATGGTTGCTGACGTGACTTAATCCCAACCACCATCAACAAGGTGAACCCCATAGCTGGGTTGCTACTTTAACTTTGTCATTTCTATCTCACGTTTCTAAGTTGTAATCTTCACTGCTTATCTTTGTTTTTTATACTGTATACCATACTTCTCTCAAGCTTTCTAAAGTTCACTTTTCTATAGCGTGCACACACCTAGATGCTTGTAGATGGTATTTGGGAAGCTTGCTGATAGGGCTGCACCTCCTCCAGTAATAAGCAAATCAGGATAATGCAAAGGCTACCGCTGATCATTCACCAAGTTTTAAATCTCATTTCTTCTAAATTTCTACAATTTCTAGTGGTGATACTGATGTGTGGCTCATATCAGAAAATATACAGATTCCAGCGCATTCACCTCCCCCCCATAGCTGCTCAAAAGAGCCTGTAATTCCTTCACATGTTATATTCTACTCATTTTTTTTTAGGTCCATGATTTTCAAAAGGCATTTCATGGCATCAGATGTCAGCTGAGACGTGAATTAAGCCCAACCACTGATGACAAGGTGAACACCATGCCTGGGTACTTACTCTAGCATTTACATTTTAATCATGCTTATTTGAGCTGGAGTCTTCACTGTTTCACTTTGTTTTTCATATTGTATGTGAGACTTCTCTTGAGTTTCTGAGTATTTACTTTTATGTACCATAAAGAGACCTTGAGACTCATGCAGTAGCTGGTATGGGAAGTTTTCTGATAGAGAGGGACTGCAGTGTTTTGCAGGATATAGATACAGTTTTGGAGATGGCATGAGATCCAGGAATTATGCTACACATGTGCTAAGGCTTAAAGTATGCCAAGTCTAGCAGGGTCTCAGACCTGGCAAAATATTCAGAGTGATTTGGCAGGGGTCTCACAGGGTCTCAACACAGGGCCCACCCTCAATATATGTTCATCTTTTACCATGACTTCAGGAGGCCAGTATGCAGAGGTACAAAGTACTGTATTGACAGTTTAAATTGATCTTTCTTAATGTTCCTTTCCCTCCTCCACCTGGCCCTTTTTTTGTGCCTCAGTACCTTATAGTACCTTGATGTTTTGTGCCTGATATTTGTGTTCTTAATGGAAAAAAAATATATAGTTTAAATATGAAAAGTCAAAGTCGGCATTTTGAAGAAAAAAAAGCACCACAAGCAAAGTCATCCATTTTCCCATAATTCTTTCCCCTAATGACCTGGCAGTTTATTCTACACACTTTTCACCCTGCTATGTGTTCTATACCCCTGAGATCAATTATGGCCAAGCCAGGTGTCCCAAGCAAGATCCGCCCCCCTTCAGTGGTCAATGACTGCATGTCCTGGGGCATGTGTCAAAGGGGAAAAACATCCTTCTTGCTTTCAGTTTTCTTCCTCTGTGCTGTGTTCTGAAAGCATGAGAAAAGTCTATTGTTTACCTTTCTTTACAGTTACTGTAATAAAAGTCTATCAACAATGAGGCACTGAAGACAGTCAAATAGTTTATTTTCTTCATTCCAAAGGTGATCAGAAAAAACTTGTTAGACAGACAGACAGACATGCCTTGTGAATACAATTACTCAGTCAAATTTAACAGATAGCACCAGTAACACAGACAAACTGACTGCCAGAGTAAAAGAAGTCTTTAAAAGGACTAGAGGCTGGAATTTTTAGCCCTGTAAGGGAGGGTCTTGTAGCCTGATTATATCCACTTGCTTTGATATTTAACCATCTAAAAAGTAATCTAGCTTTCCCGAGCTTCTGCTGTGACTTGTAGCAAAATGAGAGTCCTATTATGATGCATGTGTTACTATTTGATGCATGTGTCATTACTTTACAATAAAGTGATTGTTACCGTAAAGTGATTGATCAGAATTGACAAAAATGTGGTAAAATGTAAACAGATAGCACTCAAACACTTTGCTGCTTTTAAAATGCTGTAGGCACAGCCCAAATTTGATGTTTGCATCTGGAACATTACAGCTGAAAATTCAGTCCTGTTTTCAGCAAGAAGCAGGTTTACAAATGTTGAGGTTGAGACCAGTACCAAAGCAGAGCCTCACAACTTGAGGATCTTTCTGTGGACTAGCACTACAGGCAAATCGTATGGTTAAACTCTGGAAAGCTCCTTGAGTAGCCTGGGGATTAGCAGGAGATTACAAAAATCTTAAAGTCCCATCAAATACCATATGTCAAAAACATCAAATACACCCTAGTAATTGGATTTTCTTCAAATGTGTCTAGTATTTGATGTATTTGATAGACAATCTGAATTTGATGCACACTAAGAAGGAAGCAGTAGTACATATTTTATGCAGCAGGCCAGCAGCTGCCACAAAATCTTACAACACAATCAGCCAACTGATAAAAAAAGATCACTCAGTCACGTGTAAGAATCAGTGTCAGTAATACAGACAAACTGACTGTGGAAGCAAGAACTTTATTAAAAAGAGTATTCCCTGATATGCAAAAGTGTCATGCTGCTCAAGCAAAGTAGAGTGCAATGAGTGAAATAGTGGGTAGTCATCAGGGTTCTTTTTTTTATTTATTGAAGTCTAGGATTAACAAACTTTGAGCTAGTAGCTCATTTGCAAAGGTTCCACATCAACAATAAACAGTACATACAGAAATGAACAATACATTGAAGACTGTGTGTAAACAATGATCATACACATGGTTACAGGTTACATTTCATTTCAATTACAATTGAAGTTTAAAACAAGTACCCTAGTAATTGGAGAATAAAGGAGGGATGGAAAATAGAGAAGTAAAAGAGTTGGAGCAGCAATTGGGGCCTTGTCAAATAATTAGGAGGAGTAGTAAAGGAGCTGAGGAAGGTGTAAGTAAGGGTCAGAAAATGGGAGGAGACTTTGAGGAGGAAGGGGGGTGAGTGGAGCTGAACATTGAATGGGAGTGGGATAAAGATAGGGTCAGATGCAGGCATTGTGAGCCTATTAGGTGTGTAAGAGGATTGTGTAGTGAGCAGATGGTAGGACGTGGGGGAGAAAAAAAAAGGGGTGGGAATAGGTGTCAGGGAAGGGTTGGGAATCCCCAAACTGTGGACTGGAAGTGCTGGGTGGAGTAGATAGGATGCTTAGTGGTAAGCAGGAGGAGTAAAATTAGCAGTTACAGTTGCTTGCACTGTGCATGGTCAAGTGTGTGCGAAGTTACCATTTAAAGTGCCCAATTCTAGTAAGCTCTGCCATGTCATTTGGGAGTGAGTTAAGCCAGTTTGGAACTTGGTACCCAAAAGAACATTGCCCTTGAGTGGTCCTATGAAATGGTACCTTGTATGTATTGCTAGTTGCCTCTCTCATTGATCTTGGTGTTGTAGCTTGGCATAGGAGACTTTGAACCTCCCCCATGGCTTTAGGCCCAGAGTGGTCTTTTTGTCAAGTAGGCACACCTGGTACTTAACCCTATTATGTAGGTTATGCCAGCCTGATTGAGCATCGAGATTGCAGGTGTAAGTTAGGTTATTTGCTCCTAAAATGAGCCTGCATGCTTTGTTTAGTACTTGGGAGATTCATTTTAGTCCTGTGGTTGTTGTTGCCCCATAGACCACCAGACCATAGTCTACCCCCAAGAAGATCGAACTATTTATGGCAAGCTTTAGAGCTGCATCTGTTAGGCAGTTTCTGTGCCTGTACAGTTGGCCTATCTTGGCATTAGCTAACTTAACCACTAGATCAATGTGTTTCAAGAAGGTAAGGGAGCTGTCTAATGTGATTTCTAAGTATTTGATATTTTGGACCAGTTCCAGTATTTCACTATTCTTATTCAATTCTTTGAATTGGTGTGCACTGTAGCACTTGTTGGGAGAGGCGAGCAGCATAGTTTTCATCTTCTTATAGTTTAGCATGAGTTTAGAGGTATGGAATCAGTATTCAGCACTGGAAAAGTCCTCCTGCATCTGTTTTTCCAGGGTGACAGGGTCCTTGTGACTGGTGAACAAAACATATCATCAGCATACAGTAGTATTTGGTCATTACACACTTGTGGGAGGTGATTTAAGAGTTGGCTAAAAAGCAGGGGGCCCAGGATGGACCCCTGGGGGAACCCTGTTTGATGCCCCTTCGGTCAGTTAAAACATCCAGGATTTTTACTTGCTGTTCTCTGCCAGAGAGATAACTGTGGAACCACCTGGTAGATTTAGCAAACAGACCTGAGTGGGTCATTTTATCTAACAGGAGTTTGTGATTGACTGTGTCGAAGGCCTTGGTGAGGTCAATAAATGTTGCCCCCACCACAGACCCTCAAGCCAGTCGATTGTGAAAATAACCTGTGAATTCTACTAGTGCAGTAGTAGTACTGTGTTGCTTTCTAAAGCCGTGTTGTTGATAGCACTGCAGTTGGAATTTGTCCAGATATTTGACAAGTTGGCCATAGACTATTCATTCAAGCGCCTTTGAGAGTGGTCAGAGTATTGAAATTGAGCAATAGTTTGCATGACTGGCAATGAGCCCTGTATAGCACACGCTCCCTGTATGAATGGGACTTTGTTAGTTCTGTACAAAGTTCATATGCATGGTGGTAATACAGCCCCCCTGCTGACAACAGAACTCCACAAGCAAAGGAAAGAAAGGGCAAGGCAATGTTGTTTGTAGAGCACTCTATATCAAGGGTTCAGGGTGATTCACATAAATTCATCATAAACAAATAAAAAAAGATTACATAATAAAATCCACAAAATAAATAGTCATAAATAATCTAAAATCAGAAGTACTGCTAAATAAAATCAAGGATAGGCCCAAAAGGCTTGGAAAAGCTGGTAACTTTTTAATCCCCTTTTAAATTCCTCCACTGAGGAGGAAATCCTCAGACAAAAGGCAAGGTGTTCTATATAATCAGGGCTGCCAGTGACAGTCTTCTATCCTCACATATTATTTACTTATTTGTTTAAAAGTTTTACCAGGAAGGCATACTGAGCAGAGTACTGCTCGATTCCAGATGCATCCTGGGGAAGGTGAAGGTGGGTACATATATAATAATACAACAAAGTGCAAGTACATACAGGTAAAATGTACAGGCAGATCAATGCAGTACAGAACAGGACTTTTAGCCCATGAAACAGGGCAAATTCAGTTTAGCCCATACACTTAGCCCATGAAACAGGGCAAATTCAGTTTTAAACAGTACATTAAGCCCATGAAACAGGGTGAATTGAAATCAGTCAGGTCTCAGCAACACAATTCATCCAACGATCACTGGAGAAAAGGGGCACTGGCTATAGCTGGGACTGGTTTAGATACATGTACAGTTAGGAGAGAAGTGGTCTTTCAGCAGTGTTTTTAGGTGCTGTGAGGAGGGAGGCATGATGAATAGCCACTGGAAGGGAGTTCCATAGTTTTGGCAACCGATATTTAAAGGCTGCTTGGCCAGTAGCAGAGAACATGTGAGGAACGGTCAGTTGGCAGGAGTTATGATACCTGAGTGTGTAGGCTGTGGGGGTGGGAGCAGTCAGTTCTACTGCAATATATGGAAGCAAGGACTGGTCCCAGAACTTGGAGGGCATTCTAGCACAATGTGAGTGTTTCAGGTCTTGGAGGGATAGAAGGCCAACCGCCTGGTGGAGGTCTCAATGGTGGGTGGTGGGTGGACATTTGAGGTTGAAATGACAGAAAGAGTGGCACAGAGGGTCCAGTCTGGCAAGGGTGGACTTGGGAGTGGCACTGTAGACCATGTCACTGTAGTCAAAGATAGGGAGAATAATTTTCTGCACAATTGCCCGGCGAGCCGGCCGCATGATACAATCACGCTTATGATATAGAACACCCAGTCTGGGGTATAGCTTTTTGTGAATGACATCAATATGTGCAGAAAAGTTGAGATGCTGATCAAGCCACACCCCAAGACATCTAAAGGAGGTGCAGACCTCAATGGGGTTCCCGTCCGGGGTGCGAGCATTGTTTTAATCATGATCTCAGGATGGCCAACAGTAGTTCCTTGGGGCAGTGGAGATAGCAGTTGGGAGTTTCAGGGGAAACGTGAGGAAGTTCTTCTTTGTGGAAAGGTGGTGAATAACTAAAACAGCCTTCCAGTAGAGGTGGTGGGGGAAAATACCCCCACTACCTCCACTTTAATGCCCTGAATCTAATGCCCTCTCCTTACCACTACAATCTTTGGAGTTATGTTATCCCAGACAACTCATCCCAAAATGATTACTGCTTTAATTCAGTCAAGACTATTGTCTATATATATATATATATATATATATATATATCTTGTATGTATTTGCTATCATTATAAGACTTATGACTGTTCTTGTTCAATTCCATTGCCTGTAATTAAACCCTTGCTGGTATGACAACTGTTTGTATATGTATAAACAACCATGTATAATTCCTCTGTTATTTAATGTATGTAACTAACTCCAGGTTGCCCCTGAAAAAGGGACATCTCATCTCAGTAGGCTTACCTGGTCACCAAAATTCAAATAAATATATAAATAATACTCAAATTACACATACTTCTTTTGTACTTATAAATAATACAGTCATAGGTCTTAAGTGTGCCTGCGATAAACACATGGGTATCTTGGATAATGGATGGGGGTGGAAGATGGCCCCCAGTAGTGGCTTGGGTAGCACCATTAGGTGGGATTATATGGGCAGACTGAGTGGGCCAGGAGGCCTTTAGCTGCTGAAAAAAAATCTATGAATCTAAAAGTGGTCTAATTGATAGGCATGGCCCAAACAATGAAGACCTTTGTATGTTAACAAAACAATCTTGAAGGTGGTGCACCACCTAATTGGGAGCCAGGGCAACTGCCATTGCACAGGTGAAATATGGGCCCTACACAACACACCCAATATCAACCTGGCTGTGGCATTCTGTACCAGTTGCAGGCAGTGTACCAACCCACCAGATAGCTGTGGAAAGCAAAACTATACTACTCGCAGCACAATCTCCACACCAGGAAAAAGCAACTCAGGAAGCTAGAGGTTGTCATGCTTGTGGAGAATTTATTCAGAAAAGTGAAAAAAGGATAGGAATGGAAACTCAATATTTCACTCCAGTTCTTGGAGCTAAGTCTAGAGTGATCTAGCTCCCTAAAAGTCATACCTTCAATACATTAGCCATAAGTGTTTTGTGCCAATTCCTCCACCACTGCACCATAATTCACATAAGATAAGGTGAGCAATATACACCTAAATGATGTCCTAACAGTAAAAATGTTGAAAACAGTTGAGAGAATCTGTCTTCACGAACATTGCATGATAGTAGTGTACTTGTTGATCTGTAAAACAGATAAGTAAAAATATGTTAATACATATTGATTATAGCAAGCACTACTTCAAACACTTTGCATATCATGTGTTACAGAAACTTTTCAATCAAATTGTAATATAAAAATCCAGTCAAGTCTATCATTTAATCCTGGCAGACTCTTGGCTTTTGTATGGTAAATCCAAAATGCCTCCCTTTAAGACAGAATGACAGCTATGTCACTCCATCTCAGGCACGGACCACCTTTTCTATCTCCCTAAAGCCTAATTTGTGGTTATCTGGGTAATCAGAGGAGAGGGCATGATGTGCCAAGACATTGTCCATGTAAGAACCCAACAATGGTCTCAGGTGGTTGCTCACTCTGTCTTTCAGTTTCCTCTTTGTTTGTCACCTACCACAGCAGAAATTATAGGTGGTTACACAATTCATACAGGTGTTCCTTTCTTTGTTTGTCTGTTGTGGTGCCAATAAAGTACACCTTTCTGCCCCATCTGCTCTATTGAATGCTACCTCAAGACAGACATTGATATAATATTCAGTCGAGTGCAGTGGAGTGAATAGTAAGAAAGAATTGGGGGATTCTACATGCAGAGCCAAAGTAAGATGTGTGTTTCCAGGACCCATCCCACATGGTCTTCCAAAGAGGGAGAAGCCTTGGTGATTGCCCGACCCACAGCATGCATCCTTACACAAAACCCAGAACTGGGTTGCCACCACCCCTTAAAGGGTGTTTCTGCAATGATAGGTGTAAATATTGTAAAGTAATCGCAGTTGGTAATTCATTTGTAAATTCTGGCACAGAACAGAATGTACCAATAACAAGATTCATTAACTGTGATACCACATATGTGGTTTACAATGCCCAGTGTAGTTGTGAGAAATTCTATATTGGGAAAGCAAAGAGGAAATCGAAAGACAGAGTGGGCGACCACAAGAATACATTGTGGGGTGCCAACATGGACTATGTCTTACCGCATCATGTCTTCAGCTCTGATGATCCAGGTAACCACAAATTAGGCTTTATGGGCATAGAAAAGGTGATGACAGGCCTGAGATGAGGTGACATAGGTGATATTCTGTCCACAAGGGAGGCATTTTAGATGTAACATACAAAAACCACAATTTTGCCAGGACTAAATGACAGATTTGTTCTGACTGCATTTCTGTAATGTGATTTGATTGAAAAGTTTCTGTTACACATGATATGCAAAGTGTCTTAAGCAGTGCTTGCTAAAATATGTAATAACATATTTTTAGCTATTTTCCAGCTCAACAAAGTACACTACTATCAAGTGTTGCCTATGAAGAGAGCTTTTCTCCCCTGTTTTCAACATTTTCACTTTTAGGTCATCATTTTAGTTGTGTATTGTTCACTTTCTCTTATGTCAATTATGGTTTAATGGTGGAGGATTTGGCACCACCCACTTACAGTTGAAGTATTTCAGGTGTGCCAGATCATGCTTGACAAAGCTCTGAGAACTGGCGTGAAATGTCAAGTTTCTATTTGTTGTATCCTGTTTTCACCTTGCTGAATACATTTTCCATAAACATGACAACTCTAGCATCCTGAATTGTTATCTTCTTGGTGTGGAGATGGTGCTGTGAGTAGTCTGGTTTTACTTTCCAGTATATGTACCTGCCAACCATGATACACTGCATCTGCTTTTCCTCCAGATAGCCCTAGTGTAAAGAGCATTACAGTAGTACAGACTCAAGGTCATGAAAGGTAGGGTCACCAGATCCTCTTGTCCAAGATAAGATATGATCCAAGAGATATTCCTTAACTGGAAAATACTTCTGTGGACCACAGCTGACACCTGATGTTCTAGTGACACTCTACTAAAATTACCGGCCAATCTCCATACGTCCCCCAATCTCCAAGGCATTAGAAAGAATAGTTTATGATCAGACAGTCGATCACCTAGATAAATATCAACTCCAATGTAGGGAGTGGCACAGATTTAGGAAATGACACAGCACCATGACCGCACTGGTGGAGTTCACGGGGTTCATCCATGACTCCCTAGATCAAGGGCATTTAGTGGGTGCTTCCTTTATTGACCTCACTAAAGCCTTCAATACTGTGAACCACAAACTCCTGCTAGCCCAATTAGGCACTGCTACCATATCCAAGACATCAATGGGTTGGTTCAGAAGCTACCTTTCTGATCATGTCCAACAAGTGGAATTTAGGCAGCATTGTTTCCACTACACTAAATGTGACTACAGGGGTACCACAGGGTTCTATCCTTGGCCCGCTTTTGTTCAGCCGCTTCTAAAATTGCCTCTCGCAAGTTTGCTAAGAACACATTCTCCTATATGTGGATGATGCCATAATTTTCTCCAGCCATCCAGACATTAGAGCTCTTGAACAAAGCATCCAAAATAATTTCACATTAGTTGAAGACTGGTTCATAAGCTCACGATTACTGCTCAATTATAAGAAAATGAAAACTATGTTGTTCGCCTCTACACACAGCAGATTCAAAGCATCCAGACTTGATGTCTGCAACAAACAAGGCAATATCCTAAACATGGTTAATAACTTCAAGTACCTAGGGATCACACTGGACAGTGTCTTTGTACTCTTTCCACATCGACCAAGTCGCTAAATCAGCGAGCTGAAGGTTAGGGCAATTGTACAGGCATAGGCATTGCCTTACAGAAGACACTCTAAGACTTGCCTTAACAAGCGCAGTTTTCTCTGGGGTTGACTACAGTCTTGTTATATACAGTGCACCCTCAACTATGGCCCTAAAGAGAATCTCCATTATTCTCAATAAAGTCTGTAGGCTATTCCTGGGTGTTCTTCACCTTACCCATATGTGCAATCTATATTCCCGTACAGATTGGTTTGACCTGGATAACAGAATTAGTTACTGGCTCAGTCACCTGGCTAAACAGGCTACCCTTGGTATGACCCCCCCCCAGGGTCCAGAACATGATTACACCTTCTGCACTATCTCATCCAACATGAGGAACACTCACTAACTATTTCAAGGTGCCATTCTGTTGCACCTCCTTAGGCCAAAGGTCTTTTGCCTACCGAGCCCCTCACCTGCTGAACTCCCTTCCGAGCGGGCTAATTGATGAATCCAGAATCTGGCATTTCAAATTGATGTTCTGCACCCACCTTACTAGCTACATGAGGTGCACCTGCCCTTTATAACTCCAGTTTCCAGTTTTCCATCAAGGGCCTGCCTGGTCATTCCCCTGCACTTCTTACCTACCTATGTGCCCCCTGCACTTATCCCTGTCCAATCAGATGCCATTACCTACCCCAGATGCCTGCTACTCTATCCTCTGCTTTGTCTCACTTACTCATCCTCACCTCATCTACCAACATCCCCCCTCTACTCCTTAATCCCTCTCTCCTCCAAAATACCCCCTCTCCTCCATTATCCCCTCTCCTCCTTATCCCTCTTCTCCTCCATACTCCTATACCTATCTCCACTCCCTTGTACCTGCTCCATCTCCCCCTACTCTGGTCTAATCTTTACTCTCCCCCTAATACCTCCCCCAACTACCTCACCTTGACAATGGGCCTCGATCCTGCCTTGTCAAATTCTATGTTTCTATAGGGAAAGTGATGGAATCACTTCTGGAGGAAAGAACTGGTGAGTACCTAGAGGCCAGTGGGGCACAGGACCCAAGGCAGCATGGATTCACAGTGGGAAGGTCATTTCAGACAAATCTAATAAATTTCTTTGACTGGGTGACCAAAGTAGTAGACCAGGGCGGGGCTGTGGACACGGCCTACCTGGATTTTAGCAAGGCATTTGACATAGTCCTACACAAAAGATTAATATACAAGCTAGCCAGCCTTGGAGTGGGTCCCAAGGTGGTAGTCTGGATAAAAAATTGGCTGGACAACAGGGTGCAAAGGGTAATAGTAAACAGAGTCCCCAGTGAAGAAAGGAGGGTAACTAGTGTGGTACTACAGGGTCCAGTACTGGGGCCAGTCCTCTTTAATGTCTTTATAAGTGACATTTCAGAGCACCTGAAAGGAAAAGTATGTCTCTTTGCAGATGACACAAAGATCTGCAGCAGGGTTGGTACACAGGGTGGGGTGGAAAGGATGAGAAGGGACTTGGCTAGGTTGGAGGAGTGGTCAAATGTATGGCAGCTCAGATTCAGCGCAAAGAAGTGCAAGGTAATGCACCTGGGAAACAAAAACCCAGGGGAAGAGTACACAATGGGGGGTGAGATACTAAAAACAACAAAAATGGAAAGGGACCTGGGAGTAATTTGGTGAGACCCCATCTGGAGTACTGTATGCAGTTTTGGAAACCCCATCTCCACAAAGTCATAGACAGAGTGGAGGCTGTCCAGAGGAGGGTGACCAAAATGGTGCAGGGTCTGCACCAGAAGACATAAAAAGAGAGACTCAAGGGGATTAATATGTATACCCTTGAAGAAAGGAGGAAGGGGGGGACATGATAGAAACTTTCAAGTACCTCAAGGGACTCAACAAAGTCCTAGAGGGTAGCATCTTTCAGAAAAAGAGATGTGCAAGAACAAGTGGTCATGACTTGAAGATAGAGGGTGGACGGCTCAGAGGTAGTGTTAGGAAGTATTTTTTCATGGAGAGGGTTGTGTATGCATGGAAAAGCCTCCCTGAGGAGGTTGTGGAGTCAAGAACAGTGGGGGAATTCAAGAATACATGGGACAGACATAGGGCAATTCTAGTGGGGGTTAGAACGAAGTAGGCTGTTGGTTAAGTAGGATCTGCAGCTTATCCATCAAGTAGGGAAATGGCAGACCAGGTGGGCCAAGCTGTCCTTATCTGCTGTCAAATTCTGTTTCTATGTTTCTATGGTCCCCACTCCCCCACCCTTTTGCCTATTACCTTCCACTGGAGATCCCTCCACCTCATGCGTAGTGAAACAATCTTCCTTATTTTCTGTACAACCATTTACATCCTAAAGCCATGTCTGAATCTCATTATCATGCTTGAACCAACTATGTAACTAGTTGTGTAACTATGATGGTAACCTGTATGTACCATGTGTTTGCCTGACTCTCATATTCATGTCTGTACCACCAATGAAACTTGTTATGTAACCCTTGTATGTAACCTGTATGTACCTATTGATTGCTTACTGTTTGATGTGGAACCTTCGCAAATGAACTCCCCGCTTAAAGGTCTGTAATCTGAGACTTGAATAAATAGATAAAAAATAAATAGTGTTAGCCACTATGGTTCACTAAAGATGTGGCAGAGAAAGTAAGGGCTAAAAGAATGAGATTCAAGAAGTATAAAGGGACTCAAAAGGAAGAAGATAGGGAGGTGTACCTAATGTGTCTAAGGAAGGCAGGGAATACTGTAAGAAGCATGAAGGCACAGACTGAGGAAAGATTAGTGCAGAAAGTCAAGAACAATGATAAGACTTTCTATAGGTGCATCTGTGAAAGAAGAAAGGCTAGGGGAGGGATTGTAAAGCTCAGAGAGAGGAGAGGGAGTGTAAGGAGGGAGTCATGGGTAAGGCAGAAATACTGAATAAATACTTCTGCTCTGTATTCAATGTAGAGAGGGAGGGTCAAGGACCACAGCTGGACAGCAAATATGTAGGGGGAAGGGAGGTCAATAACAGTCCATTCACAGTTAACAGAGTCCTGAAGGAGCTTACAAAAATGAGGTTGAACAAAGCGATGGGGCCTGATGGCATACATCCAAGAATATTAAAGGAATTGTGGAGAGAACTGGCAGAGCCTCAAGCAACCCTGTTCACAGAGTCACTCAGTACAGCCGTACAGGAGTGGTGCCACAGGACTGGAGGAGGGCACATGTAGTCCCTTTTCACAAGAGTGGTAGTAGGGAGGAGGCAGAAAACTACAGGTCAGTCAGTGTTACCTCAGTGGTGGGTAAAATCATGAAGGCACTGCTTAAAGAAAGAATAGTGGGGCAACTGGAATACAGTGGAACCCAAGACCCAAGGCAGCATGGATTCAGAGTGGGGAGGTTGTGTCAAACGAATCTGACTGATTTCTTTGACTGAGTTACAAAAAAGGTGGATCGGGGTGGGTCAGTGGATGTGGCCTACATTGATTTCAGCAAGGCCTTCAACACTGTCCCACATGAAAGACTGGTCAACAAGATAAGTAGTCTGGGCATGGACCATAAGATAGTGAATTGGGTCAGGAGCTGGTTAATGGACAGGAAGCAGAGGGTGGTGGTAAAAGGGATCCAATCCGGGGAGAGGGGGCTAACAAGTGGGGTACCACAGGACTCACTCCTTGGGTCAGTACTGTTTAATATCTACATTAGTGACTTAGCTGAAGGACTGGAGAGAACGGTCTGCCTGTTTGCAGATGACACCAAAATCTGCAAACAGGGTAGATACAACAGAAGGTGTGTAGAAAATTAGGAATGATCTGATGAAACTGAACAACTGGTCTGAGGTGTGGCAACTGTGGTTCAATTCTAAGAAGTGCAAGATAATGCATCTGGGATTCAGGAACCATGGGAAAGCTATAAGATGGGGGGGGGTTACTGACAGTCACCAAGGAGGAAAGGGATCTTGGAATTATAATTTCTGATCACCTTAAGGTGTCACAGCAGTATACAAAGGCTGCAGCAAAGGCCAGTGGCATGCTATGGTGCACAGACAGAGGTATCACTGGCAGTGCCAGTGGCTCAGCAGGAAGCACACTCACCTCTGAGGCTAGGGGATCAGAAGGCTGTGGGTTCTATCCCCACACCAGGCACTTGGGTTAATATCCCAATACTGACACTGCAGTGCAGCATGAGGGGGGTGCTGCACTCCTGAGGTGGCGTCTTTCAGATGAGACGTTAAACCGAGGTCCCATCTGCCTGTTCTGGTGGTAGTTCAGCTGGATGTTAAAGATCCCATGGCATTTCTCGAAAAGAGTAAGGGAAGTTTTGTATTGTGAAAATCAAACAATACTAGGGGACAATATAATGGAGTAATTAAAGAAAAAGAATATTTGGAGGAAAAACGGTACTCAAAATTACCTTTGTGTTTACCTCAACACAAGAATCCCCTATTTTTGGAGTAGTGAAACTAAAATGGTCTAATAAGAAAACTACACTGTATATCCATGTACATCATGTAACCTACATAAATTTAAACTAGATATGAGACAAACTACGTATCGAAATCAATAAGCTAAGGATCCACCCTGACCCACCTCCTCTCAACAACTGTATGCATCTCCCCCCTTTGGTCCTAACTACTTCTAGTGCATATATATATATATATATCTATATATCTATATATAGATATATATAAACATTTTTTTTTCTCTTCTTTCATTTTAAACTTTGTTTGCAGTTTTCTCCCATTTTGGTATTTTTTTTTCCTCTCAGTTTACCCACCTCAAACAGTGCTGCCACAACAAAATCATATCAGGTACTGAAATATGTGTTTTATCTAAATCATAACTATGCTTTACTTGTCCCATAATTATCTTAATTAATTCATATTGGAAAATATACTGGTTGTGCAGAACCCAGTGGCATCTTGCCTGCCAAATTTGGTACTTTAGGACATCACAAATCAGTCTAAAAGTACCTACCCTTTATTTCTTCCAAGGCCCCTGATAGATACCTAAAATGAGTATCTCATATGTCAAATGTAAAAAAGTAGCATCCTGTACTATACGGCCCAACATATTTCAACAGGAAATTAAAAATGGGCAGTGAAAGAACAGATGCTCCTGAGTTTCCAGGACCATGTTACACATACCCAGAATGCAACACCATTCGGCCAAGCTCTTATGCTTGTGGTTCTCCCTTACCCAATCTATCATGGCATGTCAGCCAAGTATTATCCCACAGAAACTTAGGAAGTCTAGGGTCTAATAGTTGATGGGTGGTAATCTCAAGCTCCTGTGCTGTTCCTCTGGGAAAAGAAAAAGGTTCAGTGAAATGTTCTAAAAGAATTTGTTGGTATAACAGTGGTCTGGAAAGAGTCTGAAAGTCAGTGATTGCTATTCTCCAAATCCTAGTTTTTTTACGAACTTATGAACATATGAAATTTGCCAGCAGATAAAGGCCTAGAGGTCTATCAAGTCTGCTCGAATGTGCAGCTAGCACCTCTTATTTTGCAGTTGCCCCTCACTTCTACCCTTCCCCTTCATTAACCCTTCCCCTTGTCCTCTCCCATCCCCTTTTGAAGCAGTCCACTGTTCTACTGGATACCTCTTCTGCAGGTAACGCATTCCACCCAGCCACCACCCTCTCTGTAAAAAAAGTGTCTCCTCATCTCCTTCCTTAACCTTCCTCCCTCCAGTCTCATATCATGGCCCCTGGTGTCCCTCCCCTCCCTTACTTTGAACAGCCCCTCTGTACCTGTCTTGTTTATTCCTTTCATGTACTTAAAGGTTTCAATCATGTCCCCCCTGTCTCTCCTCTCCTCCAGTGAGTACATGTTCAACTCCCTCAGCCTCCTCTCGTATGATAAGTCCCCCAGCCCCTTGATTATCTTTGTTACCCTGCGCTGCACCCCCTCCAGTAACTTAATGTCCCTCTTCAGATACGGGCACCAGTACTGCACGCAGTACTCCAGGTGCAGACTAACCAATGACATATACAGTGGCAGAATCACCTCCTCTCTCCTCGAGGATATACCCCTTGCAATACAACCCAGCATTTTGTTGGTCTTTGTAGCTGCCTTCCTACATTGTGCCGAGTTGTTCATTGACCCTGTAATGAGCATCCCCAGATTCTTCTCCTCCTCTGTCTGGGCTAGCTGCACTCCCCCCAGCTGGTAACTCCTCCTTGGGTTCTTCATCCCAAAATGCAGCACCTTGCACTTTTTTGGCATTAAATCCCAGTTGCCAGGTGTCTGACCAGGTTTCAAGCTTTTCCAGGTCATCCTGCAACCCCTACCATCCCCCTAGGTCATCCACCACCGCTCCTACCTTGGTATCCTCAGCAAACAGACTGATCTTGCTCTTGATGTCCCATGATATGTCTGCAATGAATATCCCAAACAACACTGGTCCCAACACCGAGCCCTGTAGAACACCGCTTGTCACTACCACTGGGTGTGAGAGCTCCCCACCCACCACCACCCTCTGTTGCCTTCCCTGAAGCCAGTTTCCTACCCATCTCACCAGCTTTGCACCCGCCCTCTGCCTACTAACTTACTTCCCAGCCTTCCATGCGGCACCGAGTCCAATGCCTTACTGAAGTCCAGATACAGGACATCCACTGCATGGCCCCTGTCCAGTTGCCTAGTTACCCAGTCATAGAACTCCACCAGGTTGGTTTGGCAGGATCTGCCCCATATGAAGCCATGCTGTCTGCTGTCCTGTAGTCCTTTGGCCTCTAGGAGGGCCACCAGCCTCTCCTTCAGGATAGTCTCCATTAGCTTACCCACAATGGATGTGAGGCTCACTGGTCTATAGTTTCCCGATTCATCCTTGGGGCCACTGTTGTGGAGGGGCACCACATGAGCCATCCTCCAGTCCTGAGGTACACACCCCAAATGTAGTGAGGCATTAAATAGGTCTGCCAAAGGTCCTGCAAAGACCTCTGCCAGCTCCTTCAGTACCCTGGGGTGGATGCCATCTGGGTCTGGCGCCTTGTCCACCCTCAGTGCATTCAAACCCTCCCGAACTCTGCCCTCCATGATTTCCCATCTGTCACCCCCTGTTTCTGCCATTTCTCCCCTTGGGTGTCAACCCCCTTTTTTCTTTAGTAAATACTGAGCAGAAGTACTCATTTAGTGCTTCTGCCTTATTGCACTCTGCTTCCACCCAACCCCCTTCCTAATCCTTACTATGTGGTCCTTACAGCTCCTTTTCTCCCTGATGTACCTAAAGAAGTCCTTCTCCCCCTTCTTAATGTCTTGTGCCAACCTGAGTTCCGTAGATGCTTTGGCTCCCCTTACTGCCCTTGTCACCTCCTTCCATTATGTCAAGTACTCCTCCCTGTCCTCCCCCGTCCCTGTTTTCTTGTACTTCCTAAAGGCAGCTGTTTTCCTCCTTACCTTTTCCATGACCTCCTTGCTCAACCAGCTCGGTTTCTTAGCCCTAGCCTTCTAGCTATGGGCCTTGCAGCAGGTTTTGGTTGCCTCCACTATCCCCAGCTTTATGAGCTCCCACCTCTGGTTAGTGTCCATACTAGATTGAATTCTGGCCAGGTACCCTTTTATCACTTCCCCCATCCTCCCAAAGTTGGCCCTCCTGAAGTCCAGCACTCTTGTGCCAGATTCCCTCCTTCCTTGCCCATATCCAATGTGAGCCATACTGAGTGGTGGTCACTCCCTGACTGCGGTTCCTCCACTGTAAGTTCTCTCACAAAGTCCCCATTTGCCAGCACAAGGTCAAGAGTATTCTCTAACTTGGTTGGTTCACTGACCATTTGCAGCAGGAAGCTGTCCTGGAAGGCATCCAGCAGTACCTGCTCCCTTCTGTTCCTGGTTGTTGGGAACTCCAGTCCACTCCTGGCATGTTGAAGTCCCCCACAATCACCACACTACCTTTCTCGCAGGTCCTCCTGATCTGTCCCATTAGTTCCCTGTCTAACTCCTCTGTCTGAGATGGTGGCCTTTACACCTCTCCCATTCTAAGAATCCTATTCTTGGAATCCTGGATTTGCATCCAAATTGACTCCGTACTACCCTCCTCCCCTTCCTCCCTTACACACTTCAGTCCTTCTTTCGCATATAGTGCTACACCCCCTCCTTTCCCAATCACCCTGTCCCTACGAAATAACCTGTACCCTGGTACAGACAGGTCCCAGTCATTGTATTGGGTGGCCCATGTTTCTGTTATGGCTGCAATGTCCACCTGTGCCTCTGCCATGAGCACCTGTAACTCTGCAGTTTTCCTCCCAAAGCTCCAAGCATTAAGGGTAACCACCTTCCACCCTCCGTCCCATCCTGCCATCCTTTATTAGCATCACCAATAGTACTTGCCATTTGTCCTTTGTCACTGTTATGGGGGGTAAGCTCATATGGTTTCCCAACCTGTGGTATCTGCATATCTCTTGCCCAGTTGCTACCTCCCCCACTCCTAGTTTAAATTCCCAACTTCCTCTATGTACTCCTCCATCCTCTGTTTCAACACTTTCTTTCCCTCCTCACTCAAGTGTAGTCTGTCCTTGGCATAGAGACTACTGTCCTCCCAGGTCCCTCCCCACCCCCAAACAGCCCATACCCTTTAGCACAACACCAGGTTCTTAGCCATCCATTAAATTCCTCTATTCTCAGCTTTCTTGTTGTGCTTGCCTTGGGCACTGGAAGTATCTCTGAAAAACTTACTGATCTTCCTGCCTCCTCCCATGATTGTACTAGTTCCTCAAACCTTCTCTGGACTATATCTACTGTCTTGTCAGCCAGGTCATTCGTCCCAAGATGTATAATTAAATAAGGCTTGCCCCTACCCTTCTAGCATATTTCAGAACAGATTGTCCCACCCTTTCTGCTGTCATTCCTGGCATGGCCTCTACCCAAATGCAACTATGCCTCTCCCCCTTGCTACCCCTCCTGACTCCTCTTAGTATTGAGTCCCCCAGCACTAAGATTCCACCTCTCTTACTCCCTGCTTGCTTCCATTCATCTCCCTCTCTCATTTCCAGCTCCTCTTCTTCCTCCTGCACATTATTTCCCCCTTTTGCCCTGTTGCATTCTCCCAGCAGAACTTCCCCGCTCCAGTTTGGTCCAGGCATTTATCAATTACTCCTCAATCTTCATCATTTCCCTCCTCCACCTTCTTCCTCTCTCTAGCAGTGCAAAACTATTTTCTGAAGACCCTTCACAAATGACCACTCCCTCTCTCTTCATAGCAACCTGTTCTCTCCTTTCCACTCCATGACTTTTGCCACTTCTTCACCTCCCCACACAAGTCCCTATCTCCTCCTTCCATTTGTCTTTTGTCTCCTGACCTGGTTTCCCTGGCAACCGTTCTTCCTGGCCTGAGCCCCTTTGTCTCTGCTTCCCTTCTTCTGACCCTCTCCTCACCACTGTTGGCTTAAATCACCCTCCCTCATCTCCCCTTCTTCCTCCCTCCAGTATTGGGCTAAACCCACCCCCAATCTACCTTGCCTGTCTTAGTTCCTCCTGCAGTCCCTCAATCTCCTTTCTAAGTTTTTCTATGTGGTTGCACACTAAACATCCTCCCAGACTCCAGGCAATTTTTAGAAAGATTGGTGCACTGCAGTTGTTGCAGCCTACCACCCTACCCATTGCTGTCGTTGCTCACCAGTGACCCCCCACCTTTCCAGATGCAGGATACCAAACACTCCCCAAGTCTCCCTCTCCCCTCATCAGTGCAAAACATTATTTTCTTAATTCCTTACCCCTTTGTTGTACACGTTTAGACAGATTGAGCAACTGCTTTTTATATTCCTATCCTTCCTATCCACACTCAAAAAGAGACTTTAAGTAGCTATTGCACAACCTTCTTCAGACTCCTTCTCCTCCTTTCCCCAATGTAATAGCAATGCAAAGAAGTAACAATGAAAGCTCCTAGATCTGCAGTTACTTCCCTTCCACTGAGCTAGCAGTCACCTCTTCACTTGCTGCTGTTCCTTTCCTGGATGTCTGCTTGCTATGACAGGTGCATATCCTTTGCCCGCTTGAGGAAGTGATGTCAGAACTCCTGGTATAAAGGAAATAATGGACCGGGGTGGGTGGGGTGAGGGGTTGTGGGGGTTGGATCAGCCCAAGTCTTCCAGAAACAATCAGGTAACTGAGGCCCCTGGTCAGACCATCACTACCCTTCCCCCACTCTGCACTAAACTTTTCAGCTAGTGAAGCCAGCAAAAACAAGCATTTGTCAATGCCGAATGTTTGCTTGCTGGCATTGGCATTGGTAGTGTAGAAGTTACAGAGCTACATAATAGGAATGGCAGCGAAGCATTGAACTGAAGCCAACCCCACCACCACCCTGCAGAGAGTGACAGGCATTGGGGTGTGCCTTTGGGTCGTCAGGCATAATGACCACGCCATTTCACCACACCCTGCCCTGCAGACACTAGCAAGTGTCACGGTGTGCCTTGGGGTCTTTGGCCCTTATGCGCACCCCATTCCATCAGGAAATACAGTGAGATGGGTGCGGTATAGGAGAATGGGGTGAACTTTGGACCGAAGAGTCCGAGGCACACCTTGATGCCTCTCACTGGCTGCAGGGTGTGGGTTGGGGTGGAATGGTATGAGCATGACAGGCAAGAATCCCAAGTGACACCCCTGATGCCTGTCATTCTCTACAGGGTGGGGCGTTATGGTCAGAAACCCTAACGCCTCAGGCATTCATTGGTATTTTCACTCCAAATTTTCAACATTTTTTTTTTGTGACCCCCACCTCATGAACAGTGGCAATATCAGTTTGTTAGCCAAACACTGCTTTTGCACAGCGACTATGGCATTTGGCACCACAGGTGCAAAAACACATTACAAACAGGATGTGAAAAATGACAGCGATACTGTTCATGGGAGGTGTAAAAAATGGCAATGTTGAAAATCTGCTGTGAAAATCTTAAAAAAACTGGTGAAGTCATGAGCGTGCGTAGAAACTGTGCAACGCACACCCGTAATGTAACTAGTTTGGGAATTTTTTTACAGCAGATTGTTAACATAGGCATTTTGGGACCTCCGATCATGAACAGTGTCAGTGTGATTTTCTTTATCTGTCCCAAACAATGATTTCCCACAGCGACCACGCATTTCTGTGCTGAAAGTGTGAAAACACATTTTGGCCATGTTGTGGAAAATGACAGCTGTACTGTTCATAAGGAGGTGTGGAAAAATGCCACTGGTGAAAATCTGGACTGAAAATATTACAAATTCATGAACTTACGAGGGTGCGTGGAAACTCGCGTAATGCTCACCGTAACACAGTCATTTTATGGAGTTTGTCACCAAATTTTCAACATAGCCATTTTAAGACCTCTGCTCATGACTAGTGTCACTGTGATTTTCTTAATCTGTCCCAAACATTGTTTTCACACACCGACTGTACCATTGTGCGCTACATGTGCGAAACACATTTTGGCGTAGATGTGAAAATGGTAGCTGTACTGCTCATAAGGAAGTGCGGTAAAATGGCACTGTTGAAAATCTGGTGTGCAAATATTACAAATTAAGAAACTTGCCAGCGTGCGTGGAACTGCGCATGCGCCAGATAAAATAGTCATTTTAGGAATTTTTCCACCAAATTTTCAAAATAGGCTTTTTGAGAGCCCGCATTATGAACACTGGCAGTGTCGTCTCGTTAATCATTCCGGAAAGGTGATTTCGCTCAGTGGCTGTGAAATCACCCTTCGGGCCTGAGTAATGCCACGACAGTGCAATAATTCATGAGGAGGGGTCCCAAAAACCCCATGTTGAAAATTTGGTGCAAAAATTCCAAAAAATGCCTGAGATATGCAACAAAGTTGAAAAAACCCTATCTATCCCATTATACAGCTTACCAGCATTTCCTGAGTTCGCGGTCGGCTTTGGAGAGTGCAGACGTGTTCCCGGTCCACAGAAGATCGTCGCACCAGACTCCGGAGGTAAGTATGGGGTGGGGGTGTGTGGGGAGGCAGGGTGCGCAGTGGGTGGGAGGGTTGTGGGGGCAGGGAGACTGCGAGGGACCGTTTTTCTTTTAAAAGATGACCTGGGGCGTTGCCATGCTGGGGTGGGCTCCCAGCATGGCAGAAGGATGGCTGGGGCGGAGCCAACGGGGATTGGGCATCCCTGCCGCCATGAGACCTGTTGCCACGCTAGTGGGCTCCCAGCGTGGCACCCAGTACTTGGGAGACAGGAGCCAACGGGAGGATTGGGCACCCCGGCCGGTTACGAGCGTAGCCACGCCTGGGGTGGGCACCCAGCGTATGCTATGAAACTGTGTTTCGGGGCGAGCACAGCCGATGGGGATTGGGCACCCCTGGGTCGGCTATACAGTGTGCATTGGGGCAGCAGCAGCAGCATATATGTGTGTGTGTGTGTAGGGGGAGCGCGCATGAGCAGGCGATATTTGATCGCTGCTCACTGAAGCGTAGCTCCCCCTTTCAACTGTATGCCACTGCATTTTGGAGCTGTCATAGACAGCTCCAGCAGGCATCGGCGAACTGCAGCCGCGACCTGCAAACACACTGACTGAATTGGAAGAGGGCTGACACACCTCCGAAAACTCCAATGATGGCACTATGTTTCTTGCACATGCGTGCAAGCAAACATAATGAATCACAATTCTACTCAAGCCCCCAAAATAGGTTTGCTACCAAAAGAAACAGGACTCCAATTCAAACAGCTTCACCAACAACACATCAAAATAGTCTTGAAATTAGAAGATATAGGTCTCCAATTCAAAGAAACAGTCCCAGTTAAATCACACCAAATAGGTTTTAAATCAGAAGAAAAGGGCCTCTACAAATGCAGCCTGCTACACAGTGAAACATCAAACAAATGAGCCCACTTACTGCTACCAAAACAGGTTTCACAATTCCAATAGCCCCAAACAATACCCTGCTAGCCCCTTAGAAGTAGTAAGAAAGAAAAGAAATAACCTCTACCGAGTAGAATCCACAAGAAACAATGTAAAAACAACAAGAAGAAGCTACTGTACTGTAACAGATCTGATCCTGTCCCCTTCTAGTTTTTGAATGTGTGTCGGACATAAGCAGGTATAGTCAGGGTCTGAAATTTAAAGGAGAAGTCCACCCAGAATGTGCAAAAACATATGTTATATAGAGTGTTTTGACATGTATGTTAAGTCCTAGTGTGTCCTTCCCTCTGTCTGCTATTAGGAGTTTTTCCTAAATTAGCCTACTAGCTGTATGGTAGTTTTATGACCCCTGGGGATCTCCATCACAAATAGGTTTATTGGCTTTCTTTCTCCTATGATGCACCCTGGTTCATGTGACAGTGATGTAGCTATGCCCCTAGATTTAGCAGGGTCTGTCACAGCTCAGACACAAAGATAATACTTCTTTCAGAGAAGAAGTCACATTGCTACATTTTGGGTGAGTGTAATCATTATTATTTTTTGATATTAGTATTTTGTCCTGCTATGTTACAACCTATAAGGTGATGTTCAATTTTTGCTACTTAGTACTGGTGCAAAAACTGAAAGTGAGTGAGAGGAATAGAGTAAACAGTGACATGATTCACACACAGTCACACACACACACACACACACACACACACACACACACAGCAGAGCATAGCAGGACAAGGTACTGATATCAGAAAATAACAATGATTACATTCACCCAAAATCTAGCAGCTTGTCTTTTCTGGAAGAAGTATTTTCTCTGTGGCTGAGCTGTGACAGACCCTGTAACAAGACACTGGCTTACTGCAGGGGCAATTAGACATCACACCAAAGGTCACTCTGGGAAGACTAGAGGCCATAAAAGAAACCAGAATGGCAACCTCCAAGGGCAATAAAACAGTTAGGGAAAGTTAGAAAAAACATTTCTCACAGCCAGAGGAAAAGAAAATGCTGGGAACTGGTTAGAACCCAGAAAAAAAACTACTACATATCTTTTTCTTATTTTAACATGGAGTTTTCCTTTAAAGGACCATTTATCCATTTCCCAAATCAGCATAATCTTAGCAAACCAATCCCTTCCCCATACTACCCAGTTTTGTGTCTCTTTTCTGAAACCCAATACTATGTTTCCATACCATTAAATGGAATGAAAGAATACCAATGGGTGTGCCATTCCTATACCCCAAATGGTATTGATTTGTACAGGGTGTTCTGCTTTATTGGGTTTAACTGGCTCCCCCAAATAACTCTAAAAAATACACTATAGAGTCTGGTATCCAAGGCATCAGGAGGTGGAAAGTTAGAACCCACAAATAATACAATTTGAATAATAAACATTTTCAATAAATAAACACATTTAGTCTTAGAAATCAGGAGGCCCTGCCATGCCTTTATCTAAGCTTCACATAGTGCCAATCTAGATTCCCAGTTTACTAGTTCCATGTCCTGCTAGACAAATCAAAATCCTAATAGTGTAGCGTCTGAGACCATTGGTACATGACAAATCCTATTCGGGGGGGGGTCCTATTGTCAAGGCCTGACTTTTTTGAAAATTAATTTTAGCACCTGTCACCTCTGAATATACCCCTAAGATGTCATACACCTGATACCTATCTTCTTGTGATGTCACAAATAAACAGAGGTCATCTGCATAGGCCATAATTTTGATGGGAACTGTCTGAGGAAGAAGAGTCATACCAACAATATGACTAGAAAGTTCAATATGTTTTATCAAAATATCAATGTAAAAGACATACAACAGGGGGCTCAGAGGGCACCCCATCATACCTCTGCCTTAGCAGAATGCGATTACTCAGGATCCCATTCAAAAGTAAATGAAAATGTGCCGAACAGTGCAGTGTACACAATCATGTAATGAATTGTTGTGGGATACTACAAAATGTCAGTAATGAGAACAAGACACTATGGGAGATGCAATAGAACGCCTTCTCTTGATCAAGCATGATCACATAGCCATGCATCTTCCCCAAAAGTCCCCTTGCAAAATCTTCCTATAAACAAATTAAATTATTCTTCAGAGTACAGCCAGGAATGGCACAATTTTGAGATGGGGAAATGAGTATCTTAGCCACAGCACTGAGCCTAACGTTCAGTATTGTAGACAGTAATTTTATATCTACAGTTAATAAACATATAGGTCTCCAATTCTTGATGTCCAAGCAATCCCTCTTTTTATGTAATAAAATTAAAAATGCCTTTCCCATAGCATCTGGAATTTCCAGGTTACACAAAATATCATTGAACACCTCAACTAATAAAGGGACAAGTAAATCTTGAAATGTTTTGTAAAATTGGGTGGCCAACCCATGGGGACCCGGAGCAGTGTTGGACTTCAATTTTTTTATAGCTGTTCAGATTTCCTCCTCTAAAATCGGACCCCCCCATCCCAGCAGTCACCATTGGGTCAATCTTAGGAAAAGTAAGGGTAGAAAGAAAGTGATGTAAATGTGAAGTAATGGGCATGGGAGCTCCAAATGTGGACTGCAAATGAGTCTGAAGTGTGTGTAGAATGTCACCAAATTCTGTATGTACCTGCCCTGAATCATCTCTGACTGCTTCCCACACTTTCCATGTCACCCGTGATTGACAATCTTTAAAGATGTCCAAAGAAGCTTTCGTTCCTTGTGTACCTTCAGATTGCTCCATCCGTAAGGATTGTGCTTTTGTACATAAATAAAGTGACATTTTCTTTTTAATGGCCAAAATTTGGGTTGAGTGGTCCACATGGTCAATATTTTGATTGGTAATTAACTGACAAAGGTGCTTGCGGTGTTTTAAGTACTGAATATAAGAAGATTGTCTTTTCTGCTTTCCCCATTTTTTAAATAACTGGCAAATCATCCACTTTGTGTTCATCCACCAATCCCCTACTAAGTCATACAGGCTATTACTGTAGCCTGGGCTAAAAGATCATGTTTTGTTTTTTGTTGTATATTAGGGTCAGTTAGCAGGGAAGTATTCATACCCCAGTACCCTGGTCCTATATTATTGGATTGTAACTGGCCCAATGTAGTTTCGAATCCAAAATGATCTGAAGAGGCAGAAAGAACTGTAGTGGCCTTCAGAATAGTTCAATGTTTGGAAACAAATATCTACTCTATTCTACATGATAGGCAGGCCCTATAGTAAGTATGACCCCCCCCCAACTCTGTATAGCCCTAAATGTGTCTCTTAAGTCTGCAGTACTTAAGAGATGTTTTAATTGATTGGTATCACAGTACAGTTTAGGGGTGGAGCCTGTCTTATCTCGTAATTCAAGTGGGCAATTGAAATCACCCCTCAAAACAAGCTATCGGTGTGTATGGAGGTATGGCTGGAATGATCAAAAGAGTTGACCCCTAGCCTGTTTCGTTTGTGGGGCATACACCACACCTATCCTCAGATCCTGTGAATGATAGGTAACATTCAGGAATAACGCCCTCCTTGGGTCCACCTCTATAATTTTGGTAGGTTGTACCGAGCCCCGAAACAGGATATCCACCCCCAGAACATGCATCCTTCCCCAAGGACCAAACTGAGGAGCCCCAGATCCACACCTTTCTTGCCTGATAAATATCTGCCTCTGAGCGCAGCCTTGTATCCTGTAAAAGACAGATATCTGCATGTGTATCTTGTAAAGCCTGAAATGTAATGCCTCTATGGCTGTAATTTTTTTTATACTATTGGCGTAGGGTGAATGAACTGTGATACTAGAATGATGTATACAAAAAAAATTTGGAGAGGGAAAGTTATGTTAAGGTACATCTTTTTTCTTCATCGTTCTTTTCCGCACTCTTGGCCTATCCCTTATCTCTCCCTCCATGTCTGATGTTTCTTTCTGGGATAAGACAATGGAGGAGGCTTCAGAATCTTCATCATCCTCTTCTGCAGAAGGCAAAGTATAGCATATTGGTTGCTATCAGAGGGAAACACAGTATGGGGAAGCTTGGCCTTCGGAATATTCCTCATAGATCGTCTCTTCCCTTTAACCACGGTGAACCCTTCCTCCGATGGGGCTGGGGTGGGGGAGGCATCTCTGAAGGCTGTATAGGAGGTTCAGAGGGACCTGCTTGTTCTTCAGAGGGTACTACTTCATTCTGTTGTACATTACCAGGCTCTTTCCTCACGATAGTATTTGCTGAGTCTTCATTAGGGATATCAGCTGCATCCTCAAAAGGCAAAGTGGACTTGTCCACCTGTTCCATGCTATGTTGCAAGGACTGTAAACTGTGCTGGTGTCCTATCTGTTTTTCTTGTTCAGTATGTACAATTGTGTCCTGATCCCAGAAGGAACCTTTATTGTGTACTGCCCATGGACATTGTAGGAACAGGTGACCATGTTCGTCGCATTGGTTACACTTGGGTGGATTCCTGAATTGGTTACATTGGACCCATTTGTAAGCAGAAGTTGCACATTAAAGCCTCACACGCATTACTCAAATGTGAAAAGGACCCACAACGATGACATGATTTGGGTTGTCACAGGTAGAAGCAAAAGCTTCTATCTAGTCTCAAGTAGAAGCAGCTTGGAAGGTGTAATGGGCCAGTTTCAGTCATCCATAATTTTATTCTCATTTTCCACCCCCCAGTCCAAATATTTTCATTGTTGATAATAGGGGCAGGTCGATCCAGAACACCATCTCTCCTTCACCCACCTCCTCCTCCTTTGATGTGACCTTGGCATTATTAATTTGCCATTGACTTTTTTACAACATTGCTGTCGGTTGATGGGCAAGTGATGTCTGCTCTCTTTATCCAGATCGATCTGAAGCACAGGGATGAGAAAAAACCACAGGGTGATTAGGGAAAATCTCCCCCCATTGGCAAGGCATCAGTGCTCTACTGCTGAGTCCTCCTCTTCTAGTCCTCAGTAGAAGAGGGACAGCATCAGGGTCCAGTCAGTAATGCCAAAGGAGTCTCCTCAAAGCTGCCCCTCCAGTTAAAAGGAAAGGGGCTCATTGGTTCCCATCCCCCCTACAGTATGTAAAGTTAATGTATTGTAAATGTTAAAATTGCTAATGCGTGAGCAATGCCTCATTTTAAACTGGACGTGAAGTTTGAGTTAAATAATGATTTCAACTGCTAATAATTATTTAAACTGCCAGCTCAATTTCTGTAATCATAATGATGGCATAAATAAGACAAGCTGGCAGTTTAAAGAGCAACTCCCCCAGCATTTTTATTCAAATCCCTTTTCAACATGGTAAGAAGTCTTACCTCCCCTAGAGTTCATCCATACGTAAAGTACAATTTTTCAAGCCCTGGTTTACAGAAAGAAAGGGATTGTATTTTGGCTCCATGGAGGCAAGCTACCAATCCCTTCCACTTCCTAGTCTTGAGCACCCCACCCCCACGCTAGCATTTTTTTTAATTTAATTATAGGGAGAGCATGGGGACATGCTCCATATACTACTACAGGGGTGGACTTTAATGTCTTTTTATTAACAGTTCAGGGTTCTGAATCAGATAAATCAATGCTACCCCTTAGCTGACAAAAGCCTTGTTAGATGGCCTTGATTCATCCCGATGGAAACCCTTAAAAAAGGACATTAAAGCCTAATGTTGTCTATGGATTGCACACTCAAGCTTGCCAAATAATTAACATCATAAAACATGCTAGCATGGGGCAGCGCTCAAGACAAGGATCTGGAAGGGATCAGCAGTTTAACTCCACAGAGCCAAAATATGATCCCTTCCATAAGCTATGGCTGGAAAACGGATACTTTATTTATGGATGGACTGGGTAAGTCTTTATTGACTTGCCTTGGGTATGCCAGGAAAGGGGCTCTTTAAAATGGTGAGCTGGTGACATAATAAAAGCAGCAGATCTGCAATTAAAGAATCTCCAAAAGCAGAGATTAGAAATGGGTGACTTACAGGACTGACGGATGCTCAATCACAGGTCTGACAACTAGAGGCACATAGGCAGCAGATAGAGTGGCTGCTTGTCTGGAAGGGGGCAGGTAGGCAGGACTGGATGTGAGTCAGACGAGTCATTAACAGTGACAGCCTTGAAGCATGTATGTTTATTTGTCACTTGAGATGGAGGGTCCAAAGCTGGGAGGGATTCAAAATACACTTGAGGCATGGGGGAGAGAAACTGCATCGGCAATCTAGCAAAGCAATGAGGGCATGCATGCAGTTTTTTTTTTTTGCCGGGTCCCAATCTTAATTTAGCTTGGATTTTCTGATTGCCCCCATACTCAGGCTTGTCCACCTGAGTGGGGCTGCCAGATGGGCACCACTCCCAAGAGACACTGGTAGGTGAGAACCGATTTGCACCCTGGGTCGGGGCCATGGGGACTCCGGTGGCCAAAAGGGACAGTATCAGAGCTGGCGTCATCTGCTGTGGCCAGCATTTTTGTTTTATGCAATGCTTTACGGGGGGGGGCATGTAATGACCTCCAGTGTCTGCCCCACCCCCATATATGATGGTGCCAGTCACTGCAGAACACCTGGCCTCCACCAGGGGTCTGAGGGGTGCCAGACACTTAGCCCCGTCCCCCCTAGGAGAGCAGTCCTCTGGACATTCAATCCTTCTCCCCCAGCTGGCCCTCTGATGTCCCAGGTCCATTTCCAAACCCGGGCCGTCAGCATGACAGGCAAGCATCCTGTGCTGGCAGATGCATGCAGTTTTCAATAAGGCATAAAAAATGGTATGCCTGTTGTTCTAGTTTGAATTCAGTTAGGCTAACTCCCTGAGAGTTAAGCAAATTCTATTAACTCATTGCCTCCACAGGAGCTTTCTGAAGTTGCAGCACTTGCCTCCTGTATACTGTTAACAGTTAATCCTGGGCCTTTCTAAGCAAAATCAAGCAATAATTGGCATGCCGTAAACAAATGCTAATAGCACAAAAACCATAAGTGCTAGACACAAAATACGAGTGGCAAAACTGTTCAGCATAAAATTACCTTTCCAGTGGTCATATGCAAGGAATAACAGGTAATTTAGTTTAATTTCTGTGCTGGTTGAAACAGCAAAACAAAATATTTTTTCCACTAAAAAATGCACCATAAACCTTTTTTTGTTGGGAAATATGTAACATATCAACACCAAATTAAGCATCCAGACATTAGATATAATTTTAATAATTTGTTTGTAAAATAAACAGCTATTTCTGTAGTATTAAACATAATTTTTCCCCATTTGAGTCAAGGTGTGTTGGTGAGGTTTGAGGGACAAATCTGAACCATACATACCATGCCTTAAACAAATGCATATAACTCCTAAAGTATACATGATACACACAATGTATCAGGGGCAAAGTTGTTGCACACAAAATTGCCTTTCCAACGGTTCTATGCAATCAACTGTACTCAATTGGGTTTTTGTTTTATACTGGCTGAGATACCCAGAATGTGTGTTTTTTTCAAAGTGCTTAGGTGGTTCTAGATGGACAAAATGTCATAAACAAATATGAATAACTCCAAAAGTGAACATGATACACACAAAGTGTCAGTGGCAAAGCTGTTCAGCACAACATTACCTTTCTAATGGTACTATGCACTCAATTCTAATCTATTCTGGCTGGCAAGTAATATTAAAATATGTGGGTGACTCCTCCAGACGTTTCTAGGGCACACAGGAAGTCTGTAGGTGACTTCTGTAGGCGTTCTGGAACACACTGCAGTTAGATTTGATGATGCCTACAGGCGTTTCTAGGAGGCAATGAGTTAACAAGATTAACAAGTGCATTCTAATGGACTGGTGTGTCTATTTTTTTAAATTCATTCCTAAAATCACTTCTAATTTTCTTACACAGATGAAGGTCGGTGTCTTGCCTGCAATTCCCAAAGCAACTATATATGAGCTTGCCATGGGCGAGTCTGATGGATGCTACAGTAGCAATGCAATAAGGTTACTGCAACTTGCAGCAGCCCTGTTTATTTCATTGCAGCTCTGCTCATCCGTCAGACTCACCCATGGCAAGTTCAGACTTAGCAGCTCTGAATGGGATGGGAATTGTTGATCGCAACTGATAAGACTCTAGTTTAAAGCAACTGGCTGCACAACTACTGATGCGGCATAGCTGGGCAGTCAAGAATGAAAGGGACATGCAGGGTGAATTTCATTCTGCACTTTCACTTGTGATTCCAGCCCAGCTCAGCACCCTCTCACAAAAACATGTTAAGTTTGTCTGGCAAGTGCAGCAGCTAAAAATATACATCTGAAACTTAAAACAAACTAGCACTGTCTCTGCGGGCCCAGCTCCTACTGGAGGCACTGGGCAGCTACCTCTTCTGCAAAATACTTAAAGATCAAGTTGGTAGTGAAAAGTGGTATGTGACAGTGATGGTCTTTGGTAGCTCCTAGTAAAAGTTTAGCCCATAACTTGTGTCTTGTGCTAATTTTTATGTTTGCTTGCACGCATGTGCAAGAAACATAGTGTCATCATCCGAGATACCGGATGCAGTGGCATACAGTTGAAATAGAGAGCTCAGCTTCCTTGAGCAGAGCTCTTCCCCCCCCACGCACGCAGGCATGCAAGCACTGCATTTTGCATGCTCGCACTCCCCATGCACACACTGTATAGCTGGACGGGCTGCCCAATCCCTGCCGGCTCTAGGCCCCCAAAAAGCAAGCTTCCCGGTGCCACGCTGGGAGCCCACCCCAGCGTGACAAACAATGTAATGGCTGACTGGAGTTCCAAATCCCCATTGGCTCCACATCTCCAGGCCCCCCAAAACATTTCCAGGTGCCACGCTGGGTGCCCACCCCAGCGTGGCAGAAACTATTATGGCTGATGAGAGTGCCCAATCCCCTGTCAGCTCCAGCCACCCCAGGCAGCCTTCCCGATGCCACGCTGGGAGCCCACACCAGCATGGGAAACGCCCCACGCCTTCCCAAAAAAGTCCCTGAAAGAAAACACGGTCCTCATGTCTCGCGGGTCTCCTCCCTCCCCACCCGCGCCCACCCACTGCATACTCTGGCTCCCCACACCCTCACCCCATACTTACCCCCGGACTCTGATGCGATGATCTTCAGTGGACTGGGAACACGTCTGCACTCTTCAAAGCCGACCGCGAACTGAGGAAATGCCGGTAAGCTGTATAATGTAATAGATAGGGTTTTTTCAACTTTGCTGCATATCTCAGGCATTTTTTGGAATTTTTGCAGGAAATTTTTAACATGAGTTTTTTGGGACCCCTCCTCATGAATTCTGTCACTGTCATGGCGTTAATCAGGCCTGAAGGGTGATTTCATGGTCACTACAGAAAATCACCTTTCAGGACCGATTAAAAGAATGACAGTGCCAGTGTTCATGAGGTGGGCTCTCAAAAAGCCTGTGTTGAAAATAATTCCTAAAAATGACTGTTTTACGAGCGTGTATTGTGCAGTTCCTACACAAGCTCATAAGTTTGTGAATTTTTAGTATTTACACTCCAGATTTTGCCACACCTCCTTATGAGCAGTACAGCTGTCATTTTTCACGTCACCCAAAATGTGTTTCCGTGCATGTAGCACACAATGGCGCAGTCAGTGTGTGCAATCAATGTTTGGGACAGATTAAGAAAATCACAGTGACACTGGTCATGAGTAGAGGTGTTAAAATGGCTATGTTGAAAATCTGGTGAAAAAATTCCACAAAATGACTGTTTTAGGAGTGCACGTTGCGCAATTCCTCGCCGCTGGCAAGTTTGCAAATTTGTAATATTTGCACCAGATTTTCAACATTGCCATTTTACCACACTTCCTTATGAGCAGTACAGCTGACATTTTTCCCATCTCGCCCAAAATGTGTTTCACGCACATTTAGCGCACAGTGATGCAGTCGGTGTGCAAAAACAATGTTTGGGACAGATTAAGAAAATCACAGTTACACTGGTCATGAGCAGAGGTCTTAAAATGGCTATGTTGAAAATTTGGTGACAAAACTCCGTAAAATGACTGTGTTAGGAGTGAGCATTGCGCAGTTTCCACACACCCTTGTAAGTTCATGAATTTGTAATATTTTCAGTCCAGATTTTCACCAGTGGCATTTTTCCACACCTCCTTATGAACAGTACAGCAGTCATTTTTCACAACATGGCCAAAATGTGTTTTCACACTTTCAGCGCAGAAATGCGTGGTTGCTGTGGGAAGTCATTGTTCGGGACAGATAAAGAAAATCACACTGACACTGTTCATGTTCGGAGGTCCCAAAATGCATCTGCTGTAAAAAATCCCCAAACTAGTTACATTACGGGTGTGTGTTGCACAGTTTCTATGCACGCTCGTGACTTCACCAGTTTTTTTAATATTTTCACAGCAGATTTTCAACATTGCCATTTTTTACACCTCCCCATGAACAGTACAGCTGTCATTTTTCACATCCTGTTCATAATGTGTTTTTGCACCTGTGGTGACAAATGCCATAGTCGCTGTGCAAAAGCAGCTTTCAGCTAACAAACTGATATTGCCACTGTTCATGAGGTGGGGGTCACAAAAACATATTGAAAATTTGGCGTGAAAATACCAACAAATGCCTGAGGCATTAGGGTTTCCGACCATAATGCCCTACCCTGTACATAATGACAGGCATCAGGGCTGTGACTTGGGATTGCTGCCTGCAATGCTCATACCATTCCACCCCCACCCACACCCTGCAGCCAGTGAGAGGCATCAAGGTGTGCCTTGGACTCTTCGGCCCCAAAGTTCACCCCATTCTCCTATACTGCACCCATTTCACTGTATTTACTGATGGAATGGGGTGCCCATAAGGGCCAAAGACCCCGAGGCACACCGTGACACTTGCCAGTGTCTGCAGGGTAGGGTGTGGTGAAATGGCGTGGTCGTTATGCCTGATGACCCAAAGGCACACCCCAATGCCTGTCACTATCTGTAGGGTGGTGATGGGCTTGGTTTCAGTTCAATACTTCACTGCCATTACTAGTATGCAGCTCTGTAACTCCTACACTACCAATGCCAATGCCAGCAAGCAAACATTCAACATTGACAAATGCTTGTTTTATGTGCTGTGACATATTGGAGATTTGTTGTTAAAGCAGAGTTCTTGCAAGTGACTGGGAGCAGAGAAAAATGGACTGAAAAGAAGCACTGTGAAGCCCAAGTCTCAGAGATGTAAGTTTCAGTAATCAGACTCATGATTCACATGCTGGGTAGTAGTAGTATGGCTGCACTGACTTGGGAGTCTTTCAGGCAGCATAGCATGCACAGCCTCATCTAAGTCAGTGCATCAGCTGTTGTCCCAGTTCATCTGTCTGTCAAACTTGAGTGAAAGCTAACACATGAGCAGTTGATCCCTGATACGACAGCACCACTTGGTCAAAAGGGATCTAGACTCCGAGGGTGAAAAATCTTTATATTGCAGGCACCTTTTTTTATTTGAAATAAAAAGATCCATAATACTGTATGTCACCATTAATTTATTTTCTCTCCTTCCCCCATATGCAATTCTTTTATAGACTTGCCTTTGAAAGGTACCGTGTAAGTCCCTGCACGATTATTGACTCTAGTGCAGTTCTCTGTAACCTGTAACTAGTGGCTCGGTCATTTGTCCTAGCTGTGGAAGATACTGTACATGTAAAATGGGATTTTTTTTAAATATATTTAGCTCTGGGTTGCAGGTTGTTCGCAGGAGAAGGTCTTGACAGGAGATCAGAAGAAGGTAGCTGAAAAAAGTAAGAGTGTGCAAATACCTTTATTGCAGGGGGCATTTTGGTATCGATTATCCAGTATTTATTTGGTCCAGAAAAAAAGGTTTAAAAAACATTTCTTCTTGCCAGGTGGCCAGAAAATCCCAAGGCGACCCATCCTCCTGATCTCACTCCTCCTAAGAAAAACCTGCTGACCAAGAGATAAAGTAAAAAAAATAATTACAAGAAAAAAAAAAAAAAACATGCCACGGTCTGGTTCTGCCTGGACCTAGGAGGGGTAGAAGGCTACACAAAGACGGAGGTAACTGACTTCAGCTGGGCGAATTTCAAGGAAATAGGAAGAATCTTTAAGAAGCATTTGGATGGGATTGGGCCAGACATGGATGCTGACAGTAGGTGGGAAATCATCAGGAGGGGGGATGCAGGATGCTACCAGCACCTGTACAAGAGGAAGACAAAAATGCGTTAGGGTCCGTAAACCCTGCTGGTGGACCAGGGAGGCGCAGGAGGTGGTGAGGGGAAAGAAGGTGGCTTATAGGCATTTCAAGTGTTCAAGGACTGAAAGGGATCAAGAGGAGTATGAGCTGATGGCCAGAAGGGCCACTAGGGTGGTGAAGGCGACTAAGGCAAGGAAGGAGCAGAACCTGGTCAGGGAAATTAGGAGGGGGAACAAGGGGTTCTTTAGATACATTGGGTAAAAGCAGAGGGTGAAGGGGCAGATTAGCAGGATTAAAACAGGGGATGGATGGGCACAAGACCAGGGGGAGCAGGCTGAGGTACTAAATGAGTACTTTGCCTCAGTTTTCATGAAGGAAAATGGGGGGGCTGCATCATACATGGGAGGAGGCAGTGAAACTGAGGAGGGGGACCCTTGCTGATCGGCGGTCTGGGGAGGGGGGCCATCACTGGCAGGAGGGAAGGCAAAGCTGGGGACAAGGTAGCAGAGGTGGAAATCAAGGCAGAGAGAGTGAGGGAAGCCCTCAGGTCCCTTAAGACAGAGAAAGCACTAGGGCCTTATAAATTACATCCCAGAGTGCTGAAGGAACTGGCGGATGTCCTGGCAAAACCCCTGGTGGAGCTTTTTAGCATCTCTCTGAGGACAGGGTGGGTGCCCCAGGACTAGAAGGTGGCGCATATAGTGCCTATCCACAAGGGGGGATCAAGGGAGGTGGCAGGGAACTACAGGCCCGTCAGCCTGACATCGGTGGTGGCAAGGTGATGGAGGGCATTGTCAGAGAGAGGCTAGGTGGGGATCTGAAAAAGTCGGGGTGCCTGGACGATAGACAGCATGGATTCATCCCGGGGAAATCGTGTCAGATAAACCTTGTGGAGTTCTATGGCTGGGTGACAAGTGCCTTGGACCTGGGTAGATCGGTGGACGTCCTCTTTCTTGACTTCAGCAAGGCGTTTAACTCTGTTCCTCATTGGGGCCTGTTGGATAAGCTGGTAGAAATGGGGGTGGGGAACTGGATGATCAGATGGATATGAAATTGGCTCCAGGACCGGACCCAGAAGGTCGTGGTTGGCGGGATAGTCTCATCCCCAAGTAGGGTCATTAGTGGGGTCCCTCAAGGATCGGTCCTTGGGCCCCTCCTGTTCAATGCCTACGTCTCTGACATAAGGAAGGGTATCAGGAGTGAGATGAGTCTCTTTGCAGATGACTCAAAACTGGGGGTGGTGGTGGATGGGGAGGAGGGGGGTGGCCCTACAGGGGGACCTGTGGGCTCTGGAAAGGTGGTCTGGAAAGTGGAAGCTGAGGTTCAATGCAGGGAAATGCAAGGTACTGCACCTAGGACCCAGAAACCTGGGCCAAGTGTACACCCTGGGGGGGGGGGATGCTACAAGTCTCAATGGCTGAGAGGGACCTGGGGGTGGTGGTAGATGTCAAGATGAGCAACTCTGAGACTTGTAGGAGAGCAGCGGCCAAGGCCAACAGGATGCTGGGATGCATCGCTAGGGGGCTCACCGCCAGAAGGAGGGAAGTGATACTCCCTCTGTATAACTGCTTGGTGAGGCCACACCTCGAGTACTGCATGCTGTTTTGGAGGCCACACTTAAAGAGGGACATTGAACTCCTGGAGAGGGTCCAGAAGAGGGCAACCAAAATGATCTGGGGCTTGGGGGACAGGACCTATGGGGAGAGGCTCGAAGAGCTAAATACGTACACATTGGAAGAGAGAAGGGACTGGGGGGACATGATAGAGCTCTTCAGGTACATGAAGGGGGTAAATAGGGGAGGAGCAGTCAGGGTGCTCTGAAGGAAGGGGGCAACTAGAGGGCATGGGTGGAAGCTGGCAGGGGGAGATTCAGGGGAGAAAGGAGGAGGTGCTATTTCACTGAGAGGGTGGTGGAGCCATGGAATGCACTGCCCAGGGGGCTGGTGGAGGCAGAGACAGTGGAGGAGTTCAAAAGGGGGTGGGACAGGTACAGGGGAAGGATTCTGGAAGCAAAGTCCTGTGCAGTGAGAATATCTGGGACTGGGAATGAAGAAACCAGAGAGGGTGGGGGGGGGCAGCAAAGTCAGCTCCCAGGGTGGGTGCTGACCAAACGAGCAGACCCGAAAGACTGTTAGGCCTATTCTGATGGCACTTTAGTATGTTAATATAAAGGTATTTTCCACAAACGGGCAACAGTAGAATGACAGCAGAAAAGCATGTTCAATAACAAGGCAGGGACTTACAAGGTCCTTTCAAAGACAAATCTATAAAACAACTGCATATGGGGGAAAAAGAAAAATTAATAGTGGTATAGATTTTTTGTATTTCAAATAAAGTAAGTTGCTTGCAATATAATGATGTTTCCCCCTGGGATTATCCCTTTTGGCCAAGTGGCAATTAGTCAGGGATCAGCTGTTCGTGTGCCCTGTTTTCACTCAAGCTATACAAGGAGTTTAAACAGAACAGTGGATCCACTGACTCAGGCGATGCATATGCTGCCAGAAAGACTCTCAAGTCAGTTCAGCTGCACTACTGCCCAGCGTGTGAAGCCCGATCTGATTACTGTAATTTGAGCTTCACGGCGCTTGTCAGACCATTTTTCTCTGCTCGTGCAGCCAGCTCAAGAATCCCTCCTGCTTTAACAACTGGTTCCCATTATGCCACAGCACATAAAAAATGAGCACAGGCAAGACACAAGGCATGGGCTAATGTATTAGGAGCTACTGAAATATCAATGTCACACACGCCACTTCACTACTGACCTGCTCTTCATTGCTCTTCCAGTCATAGGAATCTGGGAACATGACCACAGGTTGTGGGAAAACAAAAACGTTCAAATGCTGATCTCAGTGGCCACGAGATTCTTGGCAGCAAGTTTCACGATGGCTGCCAAGAATCTCACAGCTGCCGAGATTACAGTTAGCACTTCTGATTGGTTTTAAATGGCTTGACGGTGCTGGACGACCAACCCTATTGGGCCTTCGTTGTTGGCGCTTTTTTCTGTATTGTTCAGGACATTAAAGCACCTTCCAGTCGCAAGTAGCAGCTTGTCCACAAAGCATATGATGCATTGATCATTAACTCAACTGCTGCACATGTTGGGACTCAGAACAATGTTGGGTTGCATTGGTCGCGAGGAGCAAGCGGACTGTGGTGCCATGATGAAAAGAAGACCTCCATCCAGAAGCCATATCCCATTTTGCAAGAAGTGTGTTTTCTTTGAGCAGCCATGAAACACATCAGGCAGGTAAAAAAATCAAACGTGGTAAGTGGTTATTAAAGAAATATGTTGAGAGCATCCAGTTAAATCAGTTTGAGTTTTGAATAAAAATGATTTACTACTACTACTGTAAACTTTTCAATGTAGGAGTGCAGGCTGCAGGAAAAATGGATCCTGTTGATTTTTTGTAATATAACACACTGCATACTGAGGGAAGTTTTCTTTGTTCTTATGGTGCAAAGCTTTTAACTGTCTAGGAAAATATGAGTCCTTACCAATTTTGTTACTGCTGCTGTATCACTTGCCCCTCTTGCTAGTCTCTTGTTGGCTTTCTTGCATTGTGAAATTGTTGGGGTGGGGGTTGTGACTGAGCATGTTATGCTGGGGTTTAAGTGTAAGTGACATACCACTACCCTATTACTTCTCCACTCCAAGCCCTCTAATCAAGCAGGGGCTGAGTATCATTGTACCCCTCCATGTATTGTGGGACAACAGGAAGTCTGGCAGCAGAAGATTAGACTGGTCACACACTCTCACTCTCACAACTGAATGCAGCTTTTTTTATTGATGGTAGGACCTGAGATGGCTAAAAAAACATAGACGTTTGATGGCAGTTAAGGACCGCTTGGCCCACCTAGTCTGCTCATTTCCCTACCTACTGGATAAGCTGCAGATCCTAGTTAACCAACAGCCTACTTCTTCCTACCCTCCCAATCAGAATTGCCTTATGTTTGTATCATGCATTCTTTGAATTCCCCCACTGTTTTTGACCCCAGAGCCTCCTCAGAATGGCCATTCCATGTGTCCACCACCCTCTCTGTGAAAAAATACTTCCTCAAATTACCCCTTAACCATCCCCTATCTATCTTCAAATTGTTCCCCCCATCTTAGAAACATACAAAGAAACATAAAATTTGATGGCAGATAAGGACAGCTTGGTCCCCCCTAGTCTGCCCATTTCCCTACCTAACGGATAAGCTGCAGATCCTAGTTAACCAACAGCCTACTTCCTCCTACCCCCACTAGAATTGCCTTATGTCTGTCCCATGCATTCTTGAATTCCCCCACTGTTTTTGGCTCTACGACCTCCTCAGGAAGGCTGTTCCATGCATCTACAACCCTCTCTGTGAAGAAATACTTCTTCACATTATCTCTGAGCCATCCCCACTCTATCTTCAAATTGTGCCCCCTTGTTCTTGCACATCTCTTTTTCTGAAAGATGCTACCCTCTTGGACTTTGTTGATTCCCTTGAGGTATTTGAAAGTTTCTATCATATCCTCCCTCTCCCTCCTTTCCTCGAGGCTATACATCTTAAGCTCCTTTAGTCTTTCTTCATATGCCTTCTGGTGCAGACCCTGCACCACTTTGGTTGCCCTCCTCTAGACAGCCTCCACCCTGTCTATGTCTTTGCAGAGATGGGGTTTCCAGAACTGTACACAGTACTACAGATGTGGTCTTACCAACTGTCTGTACAGAGGGCCAACAACTTCTTGTTTCCTACTGGTGATGCCTCTCCCTATGCATCCCAGTATCCCCCCCACTGCCCTCCTTACTGCCTTCTCACATTGCTGGCCCACCTTTAAGTTGTCTAATATGACTACCCCCAGGTCAATTTCCATTTTTATTGTTGTCAGTATCCCCCCACCATTATGTACTCTTCCCCTGGGTTTTTGTTTCCCAGGTGCATTACTTTGCACTTCTTTGATATATTTGATGGTCTCACCTGGGAATATTTACCTGAAGTAAAACGGTAGGGTAACATTATCCTGTAATGATAGAGTGTTGAGGTTGTGCTGCTTGCCTGCAATCTAAGCTGCTATACATTTGACCATCCCTCCAACCTTGCCAAGTCCCTTTTCATCCTTTCCACCCCACCTTGCGTATCAAACCTTTTGCAGATCTTTGTGTCATCTTCAAATTGTGTCCCCTTGTTCTTGCACATCTTCTTTTGAAAGATGCTACCCTCTTGGGCTTTGCTGATTCCCTTGAGGTACTTGAAAGTTTCTATCATGTCCCCCCTCTCCCTCATTTCCTTGAGAGTATACATATTTAGCTCCTTTAGTCTCTCTCTCCATATGGCTTCTGTTGCATACCTGTTCTTGAAGGCTCGGTGGGGGAGACTGAAGTTTCTTTTTGGTTCTGTGAGTCTGCTCCTACACCATCCAGGGGAGGTGTTGCTCACATGCAGCCCATGCATTTTCATGGGGCCCACAGTCAGCAAGAGGAACCCCTTGCCCTGCTGTCCCACAATCCAGTCTGATTACACATGTTGTTGCTAGGCCCGCCACCATGGTGACTAAAGTTTTGCCAGCCCCTTGTCCTGCTGCTCTATTTATTTTTCCCCATATACATTTTATCCATTGCCTGGTAGTCTTCAGTGATTTCAGAGTGAAATCAAAGGGCAAATACTGTCCATTAGCTTCCACACCAAGGACGCACAGGTTCTAACAGTAAAACTTAATACTGGCCAACAAAACAAAGTGCTATTATCCTCCATATACCTGCCTCCTGGGATGCTATTCACTGGCTTCCCACAGCTCATAAGCCACCTCAAACAGAACAAACTAAACTGGGAACATATAATCCTACGGGACTTCAACATTAATTGGCAAGCACAGGATGCAGTAACAGCTAGAGACCAAATAGCCAGCCTGCACCTGACCCAACTAATCACCCAGCCCACCAGACAAAACTACCGTACAGGAACCAGCACCCTTAACGACTGGCTACTCTCCTCCTGTCCTGAACATATCACAGAGGTAACAGTCCTACCTGACACCATCAGTGACCACTCCCCTGTACTACTTACCTGGACTAACAAGTTCACCAAGAGTAAGCCTAAGGTCACCAGGAACAGATCATTAAGGTCTGGTCAACTAGACTCCTTTAGGCACTACCTAAAAGGGATTGACTGGTTCCTATTGGATAGAATCAAGGATGAAAATCAAGCACTGGATTACTTCTGTAGTATCTTCACTAAAGCCTGTGACATCTTTGCTCCTTACAAAACAAAGAAAGCCAGAGGAATCCCCAACCCCTGGCTGTCTAGCCCTCTAATTGAACACATGCGACTCAGAGAGCAATGCCAAAGCCACTGGGAAACTAGCTGACTCCCAAGCATATAAGGCAGCTAGAAATACCTGAGCAAAACTCATACATCTGGCGAAAGCAGCTTACTATAATGACCTCCTAGGAAAGACCAGGAGTAGAGGGAGGGAGTTCTGGGAACTCTGTAAAATCTCTCACGGGTAGAGCCTCAAGGGCCCCACAGGACCTTATAGTTACCACCTCTGTCACATTGCAAGACCCAAAGGAAATCACTGATGCTTTTAATGTTGCATTCACGGACCTCAGCAATGTTTTGCCACCTGAATACCTGTATCACACCCTTGCAGGCCAGCAGCACAACCTCAACACTCCATCACCACGGGATAATGTTACCCCACCGTTCTACTTCAGGTAAATCTCCCCAGGTGAGACCGTCAAATATATCAAATGGGTCTTTGGTAAGACCAGGATGAGAAATGAAATGATCAATATGAAGATGGTAGCACTCACATTAAATGAACTTGTGGCACCGCTCACCAAGGTATTCAATGCCTCTCTTAGATCTGGCATCTTCCCTGAAAGATGGAAAGAAGCTCTAGTCACACATGTTTTTAAATCAGGAGACAGAGCTAATCTAGCAAACTTCCGACCCATCTCGATTTTACCCGCCCCTCCAAAGCACTTGAAAGGGTGTTCTCAGTACAACTAACTGAGTATCTAGAAAAGCAGAGCCTTCTCTGCTTGCAACAACATGGATTTCGACAAAACCATTCCACCGTCACCACGCCAGTAGAGTACACCACTCAGCTTTATGGGGCCCTGAATAAAGGGATGGCAATGGGATCTATCTTCATAGACCTCACCAAGGCCTTTGACACAGTCAATCACCAACTGCTACTGAAATGCCTCCTCTCTACAGGATTGTCAATGGACTCTGTGGCCTGGTTCCATAGTTACCTCACCCATAGATCTCAATGGGTCAGGATCAGCAATACAATCTCTGAGCCCAGAGAACTAAACCTAGGAGTCCGGCAAGGTTCTATTCTTAGTCCTCTCTTATTCAGCTTCTTTATAAATGAAATGCCTTCTACCTGTCCTGCACACTCCGTACTCTATGCAGACGATGCTGTTATCTCCGTCCCAGGGAAAGATCTGGCATCAATTAGCTCTGAACTTCAGCTCAATTTTCGTGCATTGGAATCCTGGTTCACCAGAAATAAACTGCTACTCAACTACAAAAAGATGAAGAGTATGCTGTTCAGCACCCTGCAGAGCAAGATTCGAGGGTCCTCACTGCATATACTTAGTAGCGAAGGAGAAGTACTAGACCAAGTCAACACATTCAAGTACTTAGGGGTTCACCTTGATGACACCCTCACTTTCACTGCCCATGCTGAGCAACTGGTAAAGTCCACCAACATGAAGCTTGGCATCCTGTACAGACACTGCACCTCGATGACAACGGCTGCCCTGAAACTTGTTAAGTGCAGTTCAGTTCTCTTATCTATGGATTATGACCTTCTCATATATGGGGCAGGTCCAGACACAGTGCTTAAAAAGGGTGAAAACCATCCTCAACAAGGATTGCTGCCTGGTCCTGGGAGTACACAAAATGACTCAATCTTGTAACCTATACAAGGAAACTGGCTGGCTCCCACTCCACCACAGACTCCAATACCAGGCCTGCCTCCTTGCAAAAAAAGTCCCTGATGGGGTCTATGCCTAGTGCTACTTAAGCCCTCTTTGATCCTGCACAACCATCTAAATGCACAAGGAGTGCCTCCAGGGCTGTCCTAACTGTTCTCTTCAAACAAACCACCCTTGGCCAAAGATCCCTCTCCTACTGTGGGCCTAAATGGTTCAATGATCTGCCTGCAGACCTTGCTGACTCCCCCAGACTTGGCCACTTTAAAAATGGGCTTCAATCTCTTCTTGCCAGCAAATCTGACTGCCAGTGTTTCCGTTAACCCATGGCCTCTGACCGCTGTTCTCGCACCCGTCAAACACTATTCTCTCTCACTCCCACCCTCCTGTTCCACAATTGCCCACCTTCCCCCCACCTCCCACCACCTACTACCTCCCCTTGACAAAGCCTCACCTTGGCTGCTAAAACTACATTTCTGCAGACTGGGACCACCCCGTCTGAACTGTAACATGATTGTTAAACACTGTACTGCACTTAATTAGTGCTGCATTAATATGTTTCTCCACAAGTGTGGTCCTGTTTCTCCTCACTTGTTGTACCCTGCTTAATGTTGTAACTGCACACTAATACCACTTGTTAGTTGATGTCTTTCTGTTCTGCAATGTTTCATCACCTGTAAATGTCTTGTATTCTGCCGGCCCTGTGGCGCTGAGGGTTGAGGCACTGGACGCCACACCTCGTGCCACGCTGGTGACCCGGGTTCGAGAATGAGCCTGGACCATCGGGGGTTGGCAGGGGAGAGGGAGGATTGAGTGTCCAGAGGACAGCTCTCCTCCCTCGGGGGGATTCCAGGGGTATGTCCAGCACCGCAATGACCTCCAGTAGTAACTGGAGGTACTGACATGCTTAGGGCACACAGAGAGGGATGCGGAGCTGTGAAGGATATCCCTGGCATCATGGCATGCTTGGGCTCCACCTGGGGGGGGTGGGGGTGAGGGGCTTAACTAAGGAAAAAATCTCCGTCCCGGAGATAGGTGATGGCACCATCCAACTCGGCCACATTCCACTGGCCGGACTCTCTCTGATCCTGGGCCAAGCCCAGCCAGGCCTGAATTCTAGATAGAGCACCCTGGGAGAATAGGATGGCCCTACCTTGGGGGGCTTAGAGCTGGGAGAATAGCCAGGCTGGTGCCAGGAGTCACAGAGGAGTTTCAGGCCAAGAGGTAGAGCAGAGATTGGGGTGAATGCCTGAGAGAGTTCACTGGGAGTCAGAGCAGAAAAAGAATTGTAAAAAAAATAAAATAAATAGATAAAATGTCTCGTATTTCTTGTTGACTTGGAGCCTTTGTAAATGAGCCCTCGGCTCAAAGGTATTAATCCAAATTTGAAATAAAAAAATAAATAAATAAATAAATAAATTTACCCTGTTTGGGCTGAGGATCCCAACTGTCATTTAGACGGGTACTGTTCTCCCACCCCATTTTCCTTCTGTCTTCCCCTGGCATGGGTGATGCCTATGGCTGCTTTGCATACACATCTTCCCCTGCAGCAGCAGCAAGTTCCCAGACAGACTAGAAGTGGTTAATGTGGTGATGAAACCTGCTGCTAACTCTTCCTGGCTGAGCAGCAGCTGTCTCAGCCTTGGTCTGCCACACGACAACTTCCAGGGTTTGCTTCTTAGCCCAGGTCATCTGTGCCATAGCGGCATCACTTCTGTTGCCCTATTAAAATCAAAGTCTGACACTCAAGGAGATTTTAGGATGGCTTTTTGGTTGCAAGAATCGAGGATGTTGGGTGAGAGGGATGACAGGATCAACTAGATTAAATATCAAGCATGCAGCAGCAACTTGGGTAGAAGATGTTGTTTTCCTCAAATGTGCTAGTTGGAGACTGCCAATACACTAAGGTGTAGGACATTGGGGAGCGATGTTCCCCTTTAATTGATGGGAGGCTGTGGGCTGCATTGCGCCACTCTCATGGTGGCTCCTAGTAGTGGATAGTGGTGATGCCTTAGGCAGCGTGGGGGATCAAGTGCCGCAAGACATCCCTCACACCAGGATGCAGCTGTGGTGCTTGCTTGTGTGAGAGGGCGGGGCCAGAAAAATGCAAATTGGGCCTGTTCTAGCCCGGCTGGATGACGGCTGCCTGATCCACCACACCATGGTCCCCAGAGTGCACCATCTCCATCCACCATGACTGTCAGGAGTTGCGTTCAGACTTTCTCCCCATTCCCCAGCTGGGGGGAGGGGTCCTTCTGGTAGGGTTAGATACAGACCTCCTCCAGTAGTGAGGCCCGTGGAGCATGACTGGAGCCAGAGTGTGGCACCGGGGAGTGACCGCCGGGCAGTAGGGATGATGCGAGTCTCAAGGAGTGGCGGACTGGTGGCCTAGGTAAGGAGTATAAAATAAAATGCTTATTAGAGAACTCCAGGTGCTGCCAATTGTTGAGGGAGTGAGGAGTGCCTGCCCAGAGTGCCTGCCCAGTCCTTTCAAGCTCCATGCAGGCTCGTCCTGTTCTCCCAGAGTTTTATCTGTGTGTTCCTACAAATTACATTTATTTCCTATGAAAAATGCAAGCCTATGTGATCAGTTTTTCTGTAGACTGGACCATTTCCCCTGTAAAATACAGGGATCCCTATAGATTTGGGAAACCTTACTGTGCAACCCAGGTCGCAGTAGAATGAAGGCAGTTTGGCACAGTATTTCGAGCAAGGAGCTGTGAGCCTGGAGTTTCATCTAATAAATTAAGTGTACTTCCACTGTTTGGTTGTTTTGCTCATGTTAAGTTATTTTATTTTTATTTTTAGGCATCACTTAGAATCGCATCTGATGAGCAGGTCTTTGGAACATCCTACATCATGTCAGATAAGTATTCATTACCTGTTTTGCCTTTCCTGTCTTTGCCTTTCCCAAAGAACTACAGATCCTTTGTACCATTTTGATTATTATTTTACAGGTACCTTTTTATTTGGAATCCTTGCCTTAGGCTCACCTAGCATCAGGTAAGCAAAACCTTTAATCCCTGACTATATTTGATAAGGAATTATCCTCCACGCCCTAGTTGCATTGCTGCTGTTAATGTCTCAACATCCTACTCATATAGAAGACCGTTCTTTACAGGTCTGGGCAGACATTATGCCTTACCTGTTTTTCCATTGCCACCATCTGTCATTGGGCCCTTCGGCGTTCTCCTGAGGGTTGACACATATGGCAGGAGGTGGATGGCATGAGCTTTTTCCACAATTTACTCCCAGTTCCCTACGCTAGGGTGAGCCCTGGTGTCCCACATCTCTCCCTTCAACTGCCCTTGACTCTCACTACCACCTTACCATCACCAGGTGGCAGTCATTTGGTGGAATGTGCAGGTCTCCCACCCCACCACTGGTAAAGGAGAGCAGCCATCAGGAGCACAATCCTTTCCTTCCTCTCCCCTGCCAACCGCCATCAACCTGCTCTCATCACTGAACACTGGTTGCCAGTATAACAGGAGGTAGAGCGCCAGTGCCACAGCCATCCATGCCACAGTGCCAGCCTAGAAACATACTCCAACAGCACATAAGGACTGCTTGACCCAACCAGTCTTCCCATCTCCTTTACCTACTATAACACCTCAGACCCTACTTGATTTCTGCCTCCCACCCCTTTATCACTAAGGTTCCCTTGTGTCTGTCCTATGCCTTCTTGAATCCCATTAGTTTTTGCCCCCACCACCTCTGCTTGGAGGCTGTTCCAGGCATCCACTACATCACCCCTGAGCCTACCCCTCCAGCTTAATGGCATGCTCCCATTTTGTTGAGCATCTTGTTTTCTGAAAAAGACTTACCTCTTGAACCTTATTTATTTTATGTATTTATTTATTGAAAATGTTTCACCAGGAGAGGCACACTGAGCAACAAGATGCTCGTCCGCTACGATCACGACCTGGGGGGTACAGAGGAGAAGAGTGTACATGAAACAAGCAATTGAGTTGTACATTAGAGTCATGAACTATGGGTGCCATTTCAAGCTTTGTTAGATGGATAAGGGTGGCATTACATACTTGTTTACATGAAGAGAGAGAGACACTACATACATGTTCCACAATGAGAGTGACATTACATATTTTGATTACATATCTACAACCATGCATACATGCATAAGTGCCTACTTCCTAGCCTTAGTTTGTATTATGATACACAGAGTTGGCAGATAGAACTAGAAGCCTGGAAGCTTTGGGACAGGGAGTGGGGACTAGGTAGGTCTGAATAGGTTACACAAAGCAAAGATGACTGAAATTGACTAAAGGAAGGCATTTGTCAGGGAGATAAGCAGAAGTGCAGTAAGCAGGAAAGTGCTTAGGTTGGCGGGGCAATTATAAGACAGTTTTAGTGCCTGAAGGCCAAGCCGCTGGTTAGGCCGCATAAGGTAAAGTGGGAAACAATGAGGGGAGATGCAGGTAAGTGGGATGGGGGGAGGTCAGGGGCATGTACAGTTTGGCACGTAGAAGTTAGTGAGGGCAGAGGATAGAGAATGTTTGGAGGAAAAATGGTGGTTTTGGGCTGGCAGGTCATTCCAGAGCTTAGGGAGATGGTAAGAGAAAGCCAACTGGCCTGCAGAAGTCCTTCAGTGAGGGATTACCAATAGCCTGGAGTCAGTAGACCTGAGGGCATGAGACGGGGTTGGTGGAGAAGATAAGGAGGTGGCGAGGTAGGGCGGAAGTGAACTGAGCCAGAAGTTAGAAACAAATTTAGCACTGTGACGTAATCGCTGGTTGCTCAGGGGTGGTAGGGCCAGCGAATGGAAAAGCTCGCAGTGCTGGGTACGGGGGGGGGGGCATTGAGGGCAAAATGGCAGAAAACATTGAAGAGGAGGTCCAGTCTGGATAGGGTGGACTTGGGGGAGGAGCTGTAGACTATATCGCAGTAGTCGAATGAAAGTAGTATCATTTTCAGGACGATTTCATGTCTCACAGGTAGCGGGAGACAAGTGTGGTTTCTATAGAGAGCGCCAAGCTTAGGTCACAGTTTTGACAGGATGGCGTCCACGTGGGTGGAGAAGGAGAGGTGACAGTCAAGCCAGACCCCCAGGTACCTAAAGGAGGACACGTCTTCTAAGTCTGTATTATCCAGGGTATGGAAGATCAGTGGGGATGTAAGTCTGGATAGTCTCTGTCTAGTGTTGAAAGTCATAGAGACTGTCTTCATGGCATTGAGGGAGAGTTGTTGGGAGTTAAACCAGTGCTGTACCTTGTAGAAGTCAGTCTGGAGATTGGAGGTGACTTCTTCATGGGTCCGGCCAGAGGTAAAGAGGACCATGTCATCTGCAACATATGTACTGAGGTAGTAGAGCAAGTTTTTGGCAGATCATTTAGTAGGATGGAGAAGAGAATGGGGCCGAGCACTGAGCTCTGGGGAATGCCAGTGGTAATAGGGAGTGGGGGAGAGGTGGAGTCGGCTATTTTTACAGATTGGATTGTGTCTTGCAGGTAGACTCTGAACCAGTTAGTGGCCATCGCAGATAACCCAGCACCTGATAGGCAGGATAATAAGAGGTATCAAAAGCTTTGGCTAAGTCGATGAAGATTGCAGATGTAATTTGGCCTTTGTCCATCCCTGAGAGGATGGAATCCATGAGTCTTAGTAGGGAGGTGGTGGTGGTGGAGTGGCTTTTTCTAAACCAGAACTGGAAGGGTGTGAAGAAGTTGGTTTCAGAGATAAAGTGGGAGAGTTGTGAGAGCATGAGGTGTTCCTGGAGTTTAGCAAGGATGGGGAGGAGGGAGAAGGGGTGGTAGTTTGCAGTGGTAGTGGGGTCCCCTCCTTTAGGTAGTGGTAGGACTGTGGCATGCTTCCACTCCATAGGGATTGATTGCATAGGGAGGGGTATCACTGGCAGAAAGAGGGAGGTGGTGATACTAGATTACTGTGCCCAGTTCTGGAGACCATACCAGTGAGGTATTTAAAAAGTCCCTGTCATATCCCCTTCTCTCTCCTTTTGTCCAGGGTTTATATATTGTGGCCTTCAGTCTCTCCTCATAGGGCTTTAGACCCTGCACCATTTTAGCTGCCCTCTTCTGAACTGCCTCTACTCTATGTCCTTCTGGAGATGTGGTCTCCAGAACTTGGCACAGTAATCTAGTATCACCACCTCCCTCTTTCTGCTGGTGATACCTCTCCCTATGCACTCTAGCATCCCACTGGCTGTCCCCACTGCCTTGTCACATTTTTTAGCCACATGTAGGTAATCAGCTATTTTTACCTCAGGTCTCTTTCCTGTTCGGTGGTCACCAGTACCACTCCACCCTTGGGCTTCTGCATGCCAACTGCATGATTTTGCATGTCACATTGAAACTTAGAAACTACCCTCTTGACCACTCCTCAACCTTTCTTAGATCCCTATTCATTCCCCCCTCCCCCATCTCCAGCTTCATCGCATGCCCTCTGGTTCTGGTGCTCTTCCTCACTGGAAAGAGATTCCTGTCCTGCACCCTGTTCAACCTCATGAGGTACTTGTAGATCTCTATGATGTTCCCTCTTGATTTCCTGGCCACCAAGAGTGTAGATCTCCATCTCTCCTCATAGGGCCATTTGTGCAACTCCCGCACCATATTAATTCTCTTATGATTTAAAATGCCCCATTCATTTTAACACGTTCAATGTTTAGAAAGATTCTAATGTATAATTTGGGCCATTAATTGTGTACCAATTAATAGGAATTTCATGGCATGCATCATTGACCTTTAATGGGTATGTTAAGTGGCATTTTAATGGTCTATTCACACAGTAGTGGAAGTAAGTGTGATCTGTGAAGTAGTACTCTATAAAGTTCTACCTGGATTTATTTCTACTTTTCCTGGTAACATACATCAGCCCTGTGATCTCACTGCAACATCACAACCGATGCTTTTCCAGGTAATATGCTTCAGCCCTGTCACCTCACTGACATCACAACCAAGAAGGGCCATATGACCTCACTGTGACATCACCAACCAAGAAGAGCCAATTGCATGCTGCAAAATTGGATCGCTTGTGATATCACTGAGGCCACAATGCTGCTGAGCATACCCAATGATATCAGGTAAGGATCTAGTATCTTTTGTGGCACTTGTTCACTGGCACCTTTTGGGGGGTTAACTGGCACAGCAACTCCAGGAGCGGTTCTCTTGCTTAATAGCCACTCATAGTGTCTCTTCTGAATACAATCACTGCTAACACTCATGCTCTACACCAAGCTTCTGTGTGTCCAGTATAGATTTGTAATTGACTAGCGATGTTTACTGCAGAAAAATATTACTGTTGTTAGTTCACAGGACAGCAATTGGGGAACCTGCAAGTACTATTTGGACTGTAGTACTGGGGGAGGGTGCAACCCCGAATGCTGGCACTCTGCTGTTTTCCCCCTCCCCAAATCTCAGTCTCTCTGTTATTGTGATACCCCAACCCCACTGAATGCTGTTGTTGGGCTTTATAAGTTTCCTTGTTTTGATGCTGTCCGTGGGATCACTACCTGTTCTACTTTCATGGGGAAACTAGTCCCTTTTTTCTTTTTTATGCCATTCTCTGGTCACTGCCTGTCTACTTCCAAGGGGAAACTAGAAACATAGAAATTGTCAGCAGAAAAGAACTGCTAGGCCTACCCAGTGGGCCCGTAGGCCCTGTACATTGTATGTGGCCACTGAACCTATGTGATTGATGGCTTTTCATCACTTCCTCCCCTCTCAGGCTTCCCTTGTGCTTCCCTTTTGCCTGTCCCAAGCATGCTTAAACTCCTCCACTGTACCTGCCCCCACTACCTCCTGTGGCAGACTATTCCAAGTCTAGACTACACTTTCAGTGTAGAAAAACTTCCTTACATTGCCTCTTAATCTACCCCCTTCCAATTTCACATTGTGCCCCCTTGTTCTAGTGCTTTTTCTACATTGGAAAAGGTTCCCTGCATGCACCTTGTTTATGCCCTTGAGGTACTTGAAAGTTTCAATCATGTTACCCTGCTGTCTCTTCTTCTACAGTGAGTACATATTGAGGTCCCTTAGTCTCTCCTCATATGCTTTGTGGTGTAAGCCCTGCACCATCTTTGTTGCTCTCCTCTGAATAGTCTCCACCTTATCTATATGTCCTCGCTTAGGTGAGGTCTCCAGAGCTACATGCAGTACTCCAGGTGAGGTCTTACCAATGTTTTATACAATGTCATCACCACTTCCCGCCTCCTGCTAGTGATGCCCCTACCTGTGCACCCCAGCATGCCACTGGTCCTCCCTGTCACCTTTGTACACTGCTTTGACACCTTAAGGTCATCAGAGATGATCACTCCTTAGTCCCTTTCCTTTTTGGTGACAGTCAGCCCCCCCAACCTGTAGCTCTCCTCAGGGTTCCCTCTACACAGGTGTATTATTTTTGCACTTCTTTGCATTGAACCTCAGTTGCCACATCTCTGACCATCTTTCAAGCTTCTCTAGGCCCCTCTTCATTTTCTGCACCCCTTCTGGAATATCCACCATGTTGCAGATCTTGGTGTCATCGGCAAACAGGCAGACCTTTCTTTCTAGCCCTTCTGCAATGTCACTAATGAAGACATTGAATAAGACTGGTCCTAGTACTGATCTCTGAGGTATCCCAATGGTCACCTCCTTTCCCCAGATTGTACCCATTTACCACCACTATCTGTTTCCTGTCTGTTAACTAGTTCCCAACCCAGTTGACCACCTTGTCTCCCATGCCAAGACTACCCATCTTGTTAATCAGCCTTCGATGTGGGATGGTGTCAAAGGCTTTGCTGGAATCTAGGTAGGCGACATCTACCACCCCACCCTGATTAAGTTCCCTAGTCACCCAATAAAAAAAACTATTAGATTTGTTTGACATGACCTTCCTGCTGTGAATCCATGTTGCCTCATATCCTGAGCACCACTGGATTCCATATGTGCCACTATCCTTTCTTTCAGCAGTGTCTCAATGATCTTTCCCACCACTGAAGTGAGGCTGACTGGCCTGTAGTTCCCTGCCTCCTCCCTACTGTGGCTTTTGTGCAGTGGGACTACATGTGCCCTCCTACAGTCCTCTGGAACAACACTCATGTTGAGTGACTCTGAACAGGGCCACCAGAGGTACTGCTAGTTCCTTCACAGCTCCTTTAATATGTTCAGGTGGATGCAGTCTGGCCCTATGGCCATATCTACTTTCAGTGTTGTGAGTTCTTCCAGAACTCTCTCCACTGTGAATGGACTGGTGTTCACCTCTCCGAATTAAGCAGAATTCCACTGGCGGACTTAATTAGTTTAAGACTTCTTTCATATTGGCTAAAGATCCTTAATAATAATTATAATAATCTAATAAAACTCTGCCTTTATGAAAAACAAACCTGGTATGCCAATGTTTTTTTTTCACCATGGTTAAAAAGTGTAATTTCAAACTTACAAAAGATTAATTCCTTTCATTTATGGAGAGGTTTTCAGAAGGGTATCTTAATAGTGGATTCTTATAGAGGGAAAATTAAAAGGAAAATATTTGATAAAGCTTTTGAAAAACAATTAAGATTGGTCATATCACAGAAACAAGCTATATGGTTGGGAAAAAATAAGATTGACTCAATGATAGAAAATTATTTATTATTGCTGTTAGCCCCTAATATTCAGAAAATAATAACATGGGCAAGATTTGAATTAATCATTTCCAAATTCATATATTTTAATCGTTCTGCCATTACACTCAATAATAACACTAATGAATGTTGTTGTAACAAAGGGTTTAGAGAAACCCTATACCATATTACAGTACAATGCCCTTTGTATAAAAAAAGCAGAATCTTAACTTTAAATAATTTTTTTATGAAATATTTGAATTTGGATTACAATCCAGTATTTATTTTGCTCCATTCTGGGACAGTGATGGATGCACTAATGTGTGCTAATTTTTTTTCAACAGTATTCAGTTTTAAGAAATGGGTACAGAGAAGAAGACTTCAAAAGAAATAAAAAAGGGATATATGTAAACATATTTATAGTTGATATTTAAGATTAATAAGATGTCACTAACTGTATGTATTGTCTTTTGTATTTATTAATATTGTAATGTCCAAAATGTTAAACTTTTTTGAAAGAACAATAAACATGATTGATTGATTGATTGAATAAACCATATTTGGACCAAAACTTTTCAAGCTGTACCGGCGTATTAAAGCTGACATCGAACATCGTGTCACCAGATATGTGGATCAGGGCAAAGATATCAATAGCCTGAAATTGCATAGATTCCTTCAAGAGCCTACATGCTACATAAACCCTATCTGGCAAATGTTCTAGGCCTCCTCTATATTTAATGCAAACAGCATTATGTTCTAGGCCTCCTCTATATTTAATGCAAACAGCATTTCTGCGATCCCTGGGTTTCCTCAAGTTAGCAAAAAGATCAGCCATCTGTTGTCTGGGATTATATTGTGGGCGAGGCAGGAGGGGAAGATTGTGAGTATAATGTACCTCCTGTTCTGTAGGTCTGGAGTCACTTGGTTTCTCTGCTCTGGTCTGCTGTTCCACAGCATCAGCCCAAGATGGCTTAGGTATAGTCTGAGCATACCCTGTGGCCGGGTGCTGTAATGCCTCATCAGGAGAAGTCGTACCATCCATTGCTTTGCCCTTATCTGGCCTAGCCTGCATCTCAACTCCTTCATTGCTCATAAATATAAGATTTTCATCTACAATAACAGTCTCAGAAACAGCATTGTCAAAAAAAGACATAGTACCTGGCGCTGAAGTAGGCAGCATGGTAGACATACCATTGTTTCCTGACCTTTTAGCCGTATTACTAGAATATGTTCCTACAGCCTGAGGGACTGTATTTGAATTACCATCTGCATACTTCTGATCCATATCAGTGTGTAATTCTGAAGTAGGCAACATAATTTGTGCCACGGTAGGTGCATTCCCCAGGAGCCAACTTCTTCCATCTGATGCAAGCATCTAGCCTGCCACTGCAAGCGCATGGTCCAGGGACCAGCCATCCATACCAGGTCACTGTGCAGAGTCCAGTTTCTCCCTTTCCAGGGAGACACCCACATGAGGTCAGCCTGCTGCTCCTCACTCAAGGGGCCACCCTCCTCTAAACCCAAAATTACCAATGAAATGTTACTAGTTTCAGATACCTCTTGCCATAGAGTATGCAGTTCTGAAGTGGCTGCCGATCCTTGATTAGGTACACTCCTTAGGAACACCCAAGATGCCGGTTTGTATTTTCCTCAGTAAAGTCCATACTTTCTACATCGTCCATTAGTACAAGTATTGCATCAACTGTGTCAGTTACCAGAATGTCCATTGAGCACTGAAACTTAATATGTTCAACTGCAGGGAGCTCCTCTCCCCAAGAACCTCTTTTGACCTCGCCCAACTCCATACTGTCAGCCATCCTTCCAACCAGAGTGACACAGTGCCCCCTACCTATGAATAGTGGAATTTCCCTGGTGCCCTGGCCAAATTTCACCCCATTCACTAAAAATACCACCAACAGCTTAATCTGGTCCAATCTCAGTTGGTATTCATCTGAATCCCCCTTCCCTGGGTCGTGCCTGAAAACAGGCAAGAATTTGTCTAGTGCACTTACCCAGTCATCAAAAAAAAACTAAATAAATAAATAGAAGGAGGGAGGTGGTGATCCCGCTGTATAAAACACTGGTGAGGCCTCATCTGGAATACTGTGTGCAGTTCTGGAGGCTGCATCTTAGAAATTACATTGATAGGGTGGAGGCAGTCCAGAGAAGGACAACGAGGATGGTACATGGCTTGCATCAGAAGACATATGAGGAGAGGCTGAAGGACCTCAATATGCACTCACTGGCAGAGAGGAGGGAGTGGGGAGATTGATAGACACCTTCAAGTACCTTAAAGGCATAAATGAGGTACAGGTGGGTGGCATCTTTCAATATCGGAGGAACACGTGAACAAGGGGGCATGATATGAGAATAGAGGGGACAGGATAAGGGGAAATTGGAGGACATTTTTCTTTCACATAAAAGGTGGTGGCTTCATGGAACAATCTGCGATAGGAGGTGGTGAGCACAAACACACAGGGGCCTTCAAACTTGCATGGGACAGATATAAGGGAATCCTTTGGGTGGGAAGAAAAGGAGAAAGCCACTGACCAGGTACGGCCAAAGGTTAAATGCAAAGACAAGCTTAATGGCAGACTAGATGGGCCTGGCAGTCCTTATCTTCCAACAATTTCTGTCTTTCTATGTTTCTATGTTGAAGACCACAATGACTCCCCGATCCTGTACACTATCCGCATCTGTCAGAAGGGTACCATTCAGGGATGGTAAACTGGCAGCACTCAGACTTCTAGCCAACCCCCAAGGACCTCGTTCCTCCAGCATCAACTCCATATTGGTTGGATTGAGACTCAGCCAACTGGAGACCATCTGGCCAGAGATTTCTTTCAGGCATTGTTCCAGCACAGTGACCACCTCCTGCCCATCTGATGTAAAGGACAGGTACAGTTGAGAGTCATCTTTCTAGCAGTGGAAACTCACCCTTTACCATCTCATGACCCATCCTAACAGTAGCATATAAACAGTGAACAACATGGGGACAGAATCAAAGCCTGGGGAACCCCACAGCAGATCACAGGCAGCCATAATGATTAAGCAAACATAATGAGCTGCTGCAATCTGTCAGAAAGAAGGGACTCTAACCATTTCAATGTTGTCCCAGTGAGTCCACCATATACTCCAAGATGCTTTATCAAAAATCCCAGTCCACAGTGTCAATTTATGAGGACAGGTCAAGGAGAGTGAGAACAGAATGTTTCCCCTATTCTCCTCCAAGATCAGGTCATCAAACACCTTGACAAGCCCAGACTCTGTACTATGATAAGGCCTGAAACCTGAGTGGATTGGTTTGTAGATGTCATAACTCTCAAGGTGAGCCTCCACTATGTTGTTATCTCCTTTTCGATAGCGTTCTTTAAAAAAGAAGGTTGGAGACATATCTGTAATTAGCCAACACATCTGGATACAGTAGTGGTTTATTCAAGAGGGGCTTCACCATGGATTTTTTAAGAACTGAGGGAAAAACAACCCTCAGACAGGGAACACCAGATAATATTAGCAAACATTGGGCCCAGGGCCTCATGGTTGTCCACCAACAGCTGTGTATGCCCAGGATCCAAAGTACAGCAGGTTGTGGTTCTCTGTTGCAAGCAGATTGAGCACCTCCTCCATAAAAACTGGCTTGAACTCACTCCAGACCCATGGAATTCTTGCCTGCCTTTCATCTGTACCACCTCTGGCCCATGACAGGCTACCTGTCAAGATCCCAGCTCACATGGAGGACACTCTGTCCAGACAGAATGACCAAAACTCCTCACAATTTTCATGTGATAATACTCCTCCAGATTGTAGACATGGAGGACAAATTAACCTGTCCACAGTGCAGAAGAGCTGAGCAGGCCTATTCCTTTCTGAAGCTAGAATCTGTGGCATGAACTTTACCTTTCTCAGGGTTATAGCCCTCTGATAATCCCTATAGTGTAACCTCAGAGCCATGCTGTCCTCCAATGAGTTCTTTCTCTTCCAGGAACACTCCAACCTCCATCCAGTCACATTCATCCACCTCAACTCATCGTTATACGATGGCACGCTGCAATGGGATGTCAAACAGCAGACATGATTCACTGTCATGGAGTCAAGTACTGCCATAATAGCCAAACTGTAACCATCAACAGCTGCCCCCACCCCTCCATCACATAACACTTCCATACCTGAAATGTCCAATACCACCAGAACGTTTCAGACTCCAAGGCACATCTTGGATGGTACTGAATGAATTCTGTGGTGGAGATGGTATCTGGGAGGCCCGTACAAGAAAGCTAGCAGTATCATGATCCAATCACCTGACCAGATCCACCCTAACATCAGAAATACTCAGTCCAAAAGAGAAGACGAGGTCCTGGGTGTGGTCATATTTCAGGGTTGTGGTGAAAGCAACCTGTGTGCGGCCCAGTAAATCCATCAGTTGGAGGAATTGCTGAGCAAACTGTGATGATTCATCGTTGACCCATGCAGAGAAATCTTCCAGCACAAATAGGTTGGGAACATTCAGCGATTAGTCAATGATGAAGTTTGCAAATTCCCCATAGGAACTCCTGTTCCTAACCTGGAGGACAGTAAATAAGGACAATCCTATACATCGCACCCACATCTCCCTTTATTGCCACACATTCAAATGACCCCAGCTCTCTCAGTGGGTACACTGTTAGCCGGAGGCCAGATCTCAAACAGATGGCCACCACACCTCTTCTACACTCCCTCCTTGGGCAGTGTTCCTCCAAGAACTCAGCCTGGATCACTGCCTTCAGGACCAGCCCAGAGTCATCTCCAAGCCAGTTTTTGATGAAACAAACCAGATTCCCCCAAAGGAAACCATGATAAAATCTGACACTACAGCAGTCTTATTCCTCAGGGATCTTGTATTGCACAGCACATCATTAAGGGAGGGGTCAAAGCAGACACCCCTTCTACTATTTGACCTCTATTCCAAGGGAGCTCCCTGGGGATTGGGACATGGCAGGGAGGACCTTGCTCCATAACTGTCTTAAACCCAGTGCACCTACTCAACTTGATGCTCTCAATCCTTCCTTCACCAGCTCCCACACCCAGACCATGCACCCAACGAATGTCCCACCTTCTCAAAATCCCCAGATTCCAACAGTGAAAATAAAACTGCCTTAGGAGGAGCTGGGGATGACAGGAGCAGAGCTGAAGAAGCAGCTTTAGAAAAGGAGTGTGTAGGGACCTCTTGACCATAGCAGGTCTCAGTATCTCCCTTATTACCCCATAACCCACCCCAAATCAACAAAATTAACACCTGAATTCACACACTCCAATTTATAATCCTCACTCCCAAGTTAAACAGCTCATACCAATCCCCACTTTCTCCACCTAACAATAACACCACCACCCTAACTAACACCAATTACACACCACTCACAAAAATTTACCACCTTCACACTCATACATACAAACTAGAAGATGAAAACTAAATAAATAGCAGATGTTATTAGCTATACAAATGAATAACTAAACCTAAAATGACACACAACCCAAACATACCAGCTTTAAAAATGGAAAGTTGCTCTTAAGGCTCCTATAGAACATCAAGATCGATCCAACAATCATCGATTCTGGCAAGAAGACATTCCAAATCTAAAACAGATGAATTGTGAATAAGATCCAACAGCAAATCCGGTAGTACTAATACTGACTGAGTTGTAATGCAGCAAGGTTAAACCAACAGACAAACAACTAAATGTACAGTCATAAAATGTCCTCTCTCACAGAGCAAAGGACACTTTGTAGTGTAGTTGCTCTTCTCAAGGGGAACACCCAGACACATATAGTCCTAGAAGACAGGGAAAAATACTTCTCTTTCCCCCTCTGAACCTTCTTTCACTAGGCTAGGAAAATCAGTATAGGAAGACCCAGTCACCCACTTTCACACTCCCATTGTGAATGTTCCTTGGGAGCAGCACTTCCCAAACAAGATAGCACCTTTGTTCCTGGAAGTCATATTCAGTGGCCAGCATGCTAATAACCACAGACTGTATAGTATGCAAGGCACAAATGGGCTATTATCATGCCATTATATGGTCATTAGCATCTCTGTACAATAGCTCCACACACAAAAGCATGGAGATACTTTGCAGAGCTTTGTTCATTTCCCCTGCCCACCCAACTGCCTTCTAAATAAATAGGTACAGTATATGCTAAACCCTCGCTAGTTGTCTAAGGGAACCACATCCTCACTCAATTTACACCCTCACTCAATTGCTCAGTATTATGAATATATGAAATACTCTCTCTGGGAGTCCAGTAGTACACCCTATCATGAGATCCATTATTAAAAGTGTACAGAAATGCACCTGACCTTCCTGGTAGTCTTGTTTTACCCCCTCCCACCTGACCCCCAAATAGAAGTGTGCAAAAATTCACTTGACAACCCTGGTAGTCTAGTGATATTACCCCCACCTGATGTCTGTCAAACAGTTAATAAACCTCAAGCCCCTATCATGTCCAAACAATCAGCACCAAACACCTCTACCCCTGTCCACCCCTGAATTACCCAGCCATACAAGAAATCACTATCAGCGCCCTGCAAAGATGACAACTGGTACAGACCCTTCACTCACCACTTAATTGAGCTGCGTCCTAAATGGCAAGGAGTAAGCTCACTCTTATTGTAGAAACAACCCTCACATTTCTTTTTTTATTTTACTGTTTCTTATATTTTAAAGGAACATTTTATTTCAGTGATTTTTGTGTTGAGATGTTCTGGGGCTTGTCTGCTGCAGCAGTACTTGACAGTTCTAACTGCACCATACTCCCCTCTCATTTCTTTTCTGTGCCCACCCCCATTACAGAAAAGTAGATTTTCATATTTTATTCATTTCTTTTGGTAAGGGGTGTGTGTGCGTGTGTGTGTGTGTGTGTGTGTGTGTGTGTGTGTGTGTCAGTGTCTGTTTTAGCTTAGCACTGCTATACAATCCCAGTTCCAGGACGAAGTGTTGTAGCCACACATCTTTCATTTCTCACTGTCCCATGCCAAGTGAAGAATCAGTTGCACAAAAGTGATAGACATAAAATACCACAAGAACAGTGTTTGTTGTGGCATTTCATGAGCACAGAAACCCAACTGCAGTGGTTTTCTTGGGCATATATCATAAGAGTCAAGTAAATTCTTGAACTATTTCCTCCTCCCCTCAGCACTGGCTTCTTTAGAGGAAACAAAACATTAGTGTGCCCAGCAGACAAAAATGGCAGCTAATGGCATCTTAAAAGCACATTTGAGTTCAATCGAGCTTTCTGTGGCCAGCTCAGTTCAAGCTTGAGTTGGATGCCCAACAGTGCATTATGGCAGCTCAGACTGCAACAAATCCAAATCACTCAGCCCTAGTGGTTTCACATCTTACAACTACTGTATCAATATACCCTCAGGAATATAGACATTGGATGTTTGCTCATTTGCAAGCCTGATGAGGGCCATCCATGATGGTGTTGGGAGAAGTGGAAAGCTGGTCACTGCCTCCTTGAAGTTATGCAACCCAGCATGCCCAAGAGGGGTACATGGTGGTATATGGTGATATGTGGTCTGGGTGAAACAGGTTAACAGTTGTATTTTAATTGTTTTCTATGTGCACTGTAATAGATGTTTTATTAACTTTTTTTCTATGTGCATGGCTGGGAAAAGTAAGGTGGAAGGGGTGGATGTTTTTAATCTGGGAAAGGAAGGCTTTTGCAAAAAAAAAATACACAAAGTGAAACTTATTTATTTGACATTGTTTGAAATGGTTTAATTGGATAAGCTATACAGAGTGCAAAACCACACAGAAGAGAAGTGCAACAGAAAGGCCAACAGCCAGAACTGATGCAAATGATGAGATAGTTTAATGTCACAAAAAGCCAGACATGCACATATAAACCTGGTGTTTGAAACTCATGTGTGTTCTTCTTCAGGGGGTGGGGACACATACCAACAGTGAATTTTTGTCAGTGTCTTTTTATATGATGAAGTTATAGCTGTACTTCAATCAGAATTCAAAAGTCGTATTTAATGGTGCAAAAAAGATATCTTCTACATAAACAAATCTAACCGAGAAACATATCCTACTAAAACAGTTTTGAACAAGCATTTGTCAATGCCAAATGTTTGCTTGCTGGCATTGGCAATGGTAGTGTAGAAGTTACAGAGCTGCGTAATAGGAATGGCAGTGAAGTATTGAACTGAAGCCAACCCCACCACCACCCTGCAGAGAGTGACAGGCACTGGGGTGTGCGTTTGGGTTGTCAGGCATAACGGCCATGCCATTTCACCACACTCCACCCTGCAGACACTGACAAGTGTCACGGTGTTCCTTGGGGTCCTTCCCTTGCGCACCCATTTCATTAGGAAATACGGTGAGATGGGTGCGATATAGGAGAATGGGGTGAACTTTGGGGCCGAAGAGTCCAAGGCATACCTCGATGCCTCTCATTGGCTGCAGGGTGTGGAATGGTATGAGAATTACAGGCAAGAATCCCAAGTCACACCCCTGATGCCTGTCATTCTCTACAGGGTTGGGCGTTATGGTTGGAAACCCTAATACCTCAGGCATTCGTTGGTATTTTCGCTCCAAATTTTCAACATGTTTTTTTTGTGACCCCACCTCATGAACAGGGGGAATATCAGTTTGTTAGCCAAAAGCTGCTTATGCACAGCGACTATGGCATTTAGCACCACAGGTGCAAAAACATTCCGAACAGGATGTAAAAAATGACAGCTGTACTGTTCATGGGGAGGTGTAAAAAATGGCAATGTTGCAAATCTGCAGTAAAAAATATAAAAAAAATGGTGAAGTCACGCGGCGTGCACAAACTGTGCAATGCACACCCGTAATATAATTAGGGTTGGGATTTTTCAGCAGATTGTCAACTCAGGCATTTTGGTGCCTCTGATCATGAACAGTGTCACTGGTGATTTTCTTTAACTGTGCTGAACAATGATTTCCACAGCGACACACGATCTCTGCGCTGAAAGTGTGAAACACACTTCAGCCATGTTGTGAAAAATGACAGCTATACTGTTCATAAGGAAGTGTGGAAAATGCCACTGGTGAAAATCTGACTGAAAATATTACAAAGTCATGAACTTACTTAGGTGCGTGGAAACTGGCGTAATGCTCACTCGTAACACAGTCATTTTATGGATTTTGTCACCAAATTTTCAACATAGCCATTTTAAGACCTCTGCTCATGAACAGTGTAACTGTGATCTTCTTAATCTGTCCTAAACATTGCTTTCGCACAACAGCACCATTGTGCGCCACATGCGAAACACATTTGGGTGACATATGAAAAATGGCAGCTGTAATTGTTCATAAGGAAGTGTAATAAAATGGCAATGTTGAAAATCTGGAGATAAAATATTAAATGCAAAACTTATGAGCATGCATAGGAACCGCGCAACGCATACCCGTGAAAACAGTCATTTTAGGAATTTTTTTCACCAAATTTTCAACATAGCCATTTTAAGACCTCTGCTCATGAACAGTGTCACTGTGATTTTCTTAATTTGTCCCATACATTGATTTTGCACATCAACTGCGCCATTGTGCGCTACATGGGCCGAAACACATTTTGGGCAAGATGTGAAAAATGACAGCTGTACTGCTCATAAGGAGGTGTGGTGAAATGGCAATGTTGAAAATCTGGAGTGAAAATATTGAAAATTCACGAACTTGAAAGCGTGCATAGGAACTGCGCAATGCACCCTCATAAAACAGTCATTTTTAGGAATTTTTGGACCAAATTTTCAACATAGCAATTTTAAGACCTCTGCTCATGAACAGTTTCACTGTGATTTTCTTAATTTGTCCTGTACATTGATTTCGCACACCGACTGCGCCATTGTGTGCTACATGGGTGAAAACAAATTTTGGGTGAAATGTGAAAAATGACAGCTATACTACTCATAAGAAGGTGTGGTAAAATGGCAATGTTGAAAATCTGGGGAAAAATATTGAAAATTCATAAACTTACGAGCCTGCATAGGAACTGTAGCATACTTGCTAGTAAAACAGTCATTTTTGGAATTTTGCACACAATTTTCAACATGGGTTTTTTGGTACCCTTCTCATGAATGATGTCACTATCTTGCGTTATTCAGGCCTGAAGGGTGATTTCCGCACAGTGACTGCACAGTAACTGCGAAATCACCCTCGGGCCAAATAATGCCATGACAGTGACATCATTCATGAGAAGGGGTCCCAAAAACTCCATGTTGAAAATTTGGTGCCAAAATTCCAAAAAATGCCTGAGATATGCAATAAAGTTGAAAACCCCTATCTAGCCCATTATACAGCTTACCGGCATTTCCTCAGGTCGCGGTCGGCTTTGAAGAGTGCAGACGTGTTCCCGGTCCACCGAAGATCGTCACGCTGGACTCCAGAGGTAAGTATGGGGTGAGGGAGGGGTGGGGAGGCAGGGTGCACATTGGGTGGGTGCGGTTGTGGGGGCTGGAGAAGCGCCGTGGGACCGTTTTTATTTTGCAGGTTAAAAAAAAAAAAAGACGATGTGGGACATTTGCTACACTGGGGTGGGCTCCCAGCGTGGCTACAAGGGTGGCTGGGGGCCGTGGAGCCGAGGGGGGATTGGGCACCCCATTGGCCATATGGGATCAGTTGCACGCTGGGTGGGCTCTCAGTGTGGCACCCAGTACTGGGGGTGAGGACAGTGGGAATCAGCAGAGATTGGGCACCCCGTCGGCTATTCTATCAGCTGCCACGCTGGGTAGGCACCCAGCGTGGCATGTGGAAGGGTTAAAGCGTACAAGACGCATGGGGATTGGGTACCCCGCCAGCTATACGTGTTTATGGGGAGGGCAGCGCGGTATCGCGCATTTCTGTGTGTGTGTGTGTGTGTGTGTGTGTGTGTGTGTGTGTAGGGGAGCTCGAGCAGGCGATATCTTATCACTGCTCACTGAAGCACACCCTCTTCAATCTGTATGCTACTGCATTTTGGAGCTTGTCATAGACAGCTCCAGCATGCATTGGCTTACAGGGGTCACACCTGCCAACACCCTGACTGAATTGGAGGAGGAGGGGACACACCTCCAAAATCTCGGATGATGGCACTATGTTTTTTGCACATGCGTAAAAGCAAACATAAAAATGAATTATCATTAGGCAAAAAAGATGCAAAAAACTGATTAACAATTAAAAATAGAAACATACATGAATAATAGAGAAGAATGCTAACACCAGCAGTCCAATATTCAAAACTTTGCCTGGTGGGCAAACAGACTGCATATGCTTTGCACGCCATTTGCTGCTTGCGATATATTCAAAAGTCTGAATAGCGTGGGCAAACTAGAATAGCACCAGGCAAATAGGTAATGTAAGCTCCGGGCAAAGAAAGGGGCACGGACATGAATACAGGTGTTATGTTATATTCAGTGCATTAGCGCCGCACAAAGTGAGTTTGCATGACATGTTTGTGCAGCGTAAATACCACCAATAAAAAGACTGACTTAATATGGGTAAAGCCTAGCAGAGGGCAGTGACATTGCAGCCAGAGCAGAAATGGTTGTATTCAACACACACATGCTGTTCTAATGGAGCAGACCATGGGGGAGGAGGAGAGGGCAGAAGGCCACCCTTGTGTTAAACAGGAGGAACAGGGCTAAGGGTGGTGGGGATACCTGTGAAAACAAAACCAGGACATGGAAAAGGAGCAGTGGATGAGTGGGAAAGCCAGGGGTGGCTTCCAAACTCACTTGTTGTGTCTGCTGAGCAGATATTTTCTCTGCATTTTATTAAAACCAGCTTGCTATACTGTATTGCTGTGTATTTTTTAATGCACCACGCTATTGCATGCTAGGAGCCCTGCCTACCAACCCAGGAAGCAAAAAGAGTGAACGGTAGTTTCCAGCCATACACCAGGGGAACTACAGCTCAAGTGGGAACATTTGTTTTTATTATTGGACAGCACTATGCACTTCTAACACTGCCAGCTCCACGAATTAGTGGATTTCGCAGTGATTTGTAGTAGTTTGAAACATTTTACATCAGGAGGCTGTGTAACCTTATTGGGGCACTTTCGGGTCATGACTCTAGTACATAAAGCAGCCCTGTATGCTCATTTGGCTCTATAACACTTGTTGTGTGTGCTGAGCAGATATTTTCTCCACATTTTACTAAACCCAGCTTGCTATACTGTATTGTTGTGTATTTTTTAACGCATCACGCTATTGCATGCTAGGAGCCCTGCCTACCGACCCAGGAAGCAGGAAGAGTGAGCGGTAGTTCCCAACCATACACCAGGGAACTACAGCTCAAGCGGGGACATTTGTTTTTATTATTGGACAGCACTATACACTTCTAACACTGCCAGCTCCATGAATGAGTGGATTTCGCAGTGATTTGTAGTAGTTTGAAACATTTTACAATGGGAGGCTGCGTGACCTTATTGGGGCACTTCCAGGTCACTCCTGCCTACTTAACTATTCTCTGTGTGAGCAGGGTGAGCAAGGGGGGCAGGGTGTGCCTGGCACTGTGCATGAAGATGTGCTCTAAGACGTGAGTCTAGAGCGTGTTAAGCGTGTTAGGCGGTGTTAGACTGGTTACCGAGACACTAACAATGGTTAGCACACTCGTAACAGAAGTATGGTAGGTACTGCTGTGTACAAAATGATAGGCTTGTTACTAGCCTTATAGCATACTTGATGCTATGGCATTCCCCTCTAGTCCATCACATGATGTTAATAGTACTATCACTACTGTTATTAGGGACATTGGTTAAAAATGCATGTCTTGCAATATGTATAGTCTTCTGACTACAACCAGTGATGGCCACCCTTTTCAGTGTCCCAAATGCACTGAAAATGTAGTGCTACAATGTGAGATTAGTTTGTTTTATAAAGGTCTATTGGCACTTGAGTCAAGTCAGGATACTTTGTCCAAAAGACTTCATGGGGCTAGTGATGTATCTGACACTTACCGGCTGCCAGTTCAACCTAATTCTGTTTCCAATACTGCTACAGATGTAGCGACATTCAGAGATGGTATGTGCCTTGTCCCTAATAGTAGTTTAAATATTCATCCATTAGAGGCATCAAAAAAAGAGCTAGAGAGAATGAGCCTTGCCATGAGAACAGTGCAGAGGATGCTACCTGGTCTAATGACCAATGGTTAAAAGTTACTAAAAAAAGAAGGGCTGAGTATTTCAATATTCCACTACATAATAGTTTTGACCCCCTGTTCTCCCTTCCTATTGATATATCATGCATCCCAACATAGGTTTTCATTGGTAGTAGTAACCTCACAGGCATTCTTTATAATGACACATGTATGTCTAATTCTAGTTCTTTGGCTCCCTCTCCTATTCCCACTGCTGATATTCCATTAATTGATTTTTCATCTAATAATGCTGTAACTTCTGACCATGAAGTTGAGATTCCTTTATCTATCTCCAGTAAGGATGTTACATATTCAAGGCAAACTTTTGTAGTGGGTGACTATTGTTAAACATTTGGACAGGGCTAACTGTGAACCGGATAAACACAATAGGACCTGTTCTAGTTTCAGTGGAGCTAAAATCACTGACCTTACATGCATGGCTGACAATATTATTGGCTCCAAGGACATCAACCCACTTTGTATTATTCATGTGGGAGCTAACAATATTTATAAGGACTCCATTCAGAACATTAAATTAGGATATGTCGCCATAACTAATAAATTGATTGAACTTGGGTGTGGTATATGCTTTTTGGAGATTTTACCTATACCTCGATACTCATTGTTTCTTAATCAAAAAATCTAAATTATCAATAATTGGCTTTGGCACTAGTGTCTGCATCAAAATATTTCTTGTATTACCCATTAGGAGGAGTTTACAGATAGACTAGCACTTTTCTGCTCTGATGGTCTGCACCTTAGCAGATGAGGTAATGCCTTGCTGAGCAAACAATTCCTGTCATTAATCAATAACCATTTAAACTAGCCATTGGGGCAGAGTCAAGGGTTCATTCCTTTTCTCTTGATTCATGTAAACTTTCCAGTCAATATTTACATTTCCTTAGCTTTAATGCTAGGAGTCTGAATCAGAAATATGATGAACTACAAATCAGAGTTCTCAACAATGACATAGATATCATCTCTGTTAGTGAAACTTGGGGAGATGATAAGTCATTTTGGGACAAACATCTACCTGGGCATACTACTTATTCACAAAACCAAGATAGGAAGGGTGGCGGGGTTGCTTTATTTATTAATAATAAAATCGATGCTGTGAATATTTCTGCTTCTTTAAAAACTTATAATCTTTTGATTGAAAATCTTTGAATTAAACTCTTCCTTTCAAATCAGGATTTTATTATCCTAGGGGCATGTTACCTTCCCCCTAATTCACCTAGTCAAATTCTGGATGCTATTCTATCAGAATTCAAAATTGCCAATCAAATGGGAATTGCCTTAATTACCAGAGACTTTAATCTTCCTGACATTAACTGGCAGTCTTCCTCTGCCTCTAGTAGCAAAGGTAACAAGTTTATGACTACCTGTCTGGAACTTGATATGAAACAATGGGTAACATCCACCACTAGAGGTAACAATATTTTAGACCTTGTCTTGGGAAGTGCTGAGTTGGATATTAGGGATGTGAGAATATCCTCACCTATTGGAGGTAATGACCATAACTCAATTTTATTCACTCTACAGAATCATACTATCTATAACTATAATTCTTCAATCATATATTTGTATGATAAAGCTGATCTTTCTGCTGTCAAGCAGCATTTTGAGGATTTTAATTGCACATCCATCTTTGTTCATCAATTACCTCAACAAAGTAGGGTTACATTTAAGTCACTTATTACTACTCTTAGGGATACTCACATTCCCTCTAAAACGAAGAATTCAAATGGAAAACAGATACCTAAATGGATGAATCACAGCATTAAAAGACTGATCAGATATACAAATAAAAATATCGTAATTTTCTTAAAAACAAAACCACATTTAACTGGGAGTCTTATAACAAATCTAACAAGAAATGCAAATCGGTTATTAAAAGGGCTAAATATAGATGGGAACTGAATTTGGCGCAGACAGCTAATGAATCCAACACTAAACAATTTTATTCTTATATTAACTCTCTTAGGAAAACATCATGCAAGGTGGGGCCTCTTATTGCAGATAATATTCTCATTCATGATCCTAAAACCATGGCTGAAGTATTTAATACTGAATTTTTAAGATCTTTTCTGCTTCAGATTTCCAAATACCCCAGCAAATTATCAATCATTCTGATCCTTCTACTACCTTCACTGTGGGACTTATTAGTAATAAACTACATACACTGAAAGGTAAATTCTGTCCTGGTCCAGATAACATAGTGGGCCATTTCCTATATCTATTGGCTGACCAAATTGCCCTTCCACTTAAACTCCTGTTGGAACTTTTCTTACAGAATAATTACATTCCTACTGAATGGAAGGAGGCATCAGCTGTTCCAATCCATAAAAAGGGCTCTAACCATCTTTGGGAAAACTATTGGCCCATTAGCTTAATGTCTTCTGTCTGTAAAGTTATGGAAAGTCTCCTTAAAGATATCATTGCTTCAGTTATTGATGCAAATGAACCCCGGCAACATGGTTTTAAGAGGGGTCGAAGTTGTTCAACCAACCTGCTCTGTTTCTATGAACATTTTACTACTCTTCTGGACAGTGAGATACCTTGTGATGTAATTTTTATAGATTTCAGTAAGGCATTCGATACCATGCCACACTGGGCTCTAATTCACAAACTTAGGAGACTCAATATTAATAACTATATAATTGCCTGGATTAAAAATTGGCTTTGTAATAGAACACAAAGGGTGATCACCAATGGTGTTCTTTCTAACACTGGTAAGGTCTTGAGTGGTATCCTACAAGGCTCAGTTCTTGGCCCCTGTCTTTTTCAAGCTTTCATTGCTGATTTAACCCATAATTGTCTTTCCATTGCAACAAAATATGCAGATGACATGAAGACTGGGGGACCTTGTTCTAACTCAGATCAGATAGCTTTTATTCAGCATGATCCTAACATCATTTCCAACTGGATTGATACATGGGGTATGAAACTGAACTCTACCAAGTGTAAAGTCATGCATTTGGGCTCCAACAACTTAAACTTTCCATTCTTATTAGATGGTTCCATGCCTTGTGCCACCACTGATGAGAGAGACTTAGGAATTACTATTTTGAATGATTTAACATACTCAAAACATTTGAATTCAGTTATTACTACATCTAACAAGGTTGTTTGGTTGATCCTTCATAATATCAGATCTAGAGATTGTGAGGTCTTAATGCACTTGTTTAGGTCCTACGTCAGACCTCATCTTGAGTATGCATCGCAGTTATGGTGTCCATTTAAAAAATCTGATTGTAGTACCCTTGAAAAAGTGCAGAGAAAGTACACTAGAAAAATATCTGGTCTTGAATCTGCATCCTGTGAACACAGGCTAGACACTTTAAAACATATGTGTCTTACTACTAGACGCTTGAGAGGTGATCTTCTATTTTTATATGATGTCCATGATCCGTATGTCATGACCAAATTAGGTCTTGAATTCAGGTCATCTATATAATACTAGAGGTCATCCTCTTTGGTTGGTTGGCAAATCATTTAAGCATAATAATCAGAAGTTTTTCTTTACCTTGAGAACCATTGGACCCTGGAATAAACTTCCATCTGCTGTAATTATGAGTGACACTAAGGATACTTTTAAACATTGTCTTGACAAGTTAATTAATTCTGGGTATAATTTAGCATACTATTCTTTGGTCTAGCATAACAGCATTATGGCACTCAGCCTACTAGCTCTTTTTTCTTACCTTAGTATGAACCTTAGTATGAGCTTCTTCCCTACTGCGGGTGTGCAGGGACTGCAGCCTATGACCCCTATGATTAGGGATCATGGGCCATGGGAAGGGGAAGGATGATGTCCTTCAAGATGGGATGACCCTGGCCAGTGCATGCCTCTGGTTGGAAGATGGAATGTCCAGGTCACACCCAGGGGTTCAGTGACTGCCCATAGATGACAGTGTTGGTGTGCTGCCTGACCCCAACCTACTACTCCGTTGGGTCATTGTATGCTGTGGAGTTGCCACTGCTCACACTGTGTGGCTTCCTGCAACTCTATGATAGACTGTACCAGCTGCTGAGAGTCAGAAGGAGATTGTCTTGGGGTACACTGTCCTGTGGGACAGTACGTGCTGTTTGGCATGGGTGCTGAGAGAGGAGTGCATATACCATGTCCGGGGTGGGTGGCAAAGGTTGTAGGGCCTCAGTAGATGAGGTGGCATGCACAAAGTGGGTGTGAGATGGTGGAATACCTGTTGGCTGCCCACATCCACCCATTGTGCGGGGTGGGTGGTGTGGGAGGTAACGGATGTGGAGGCCACCCCAGTGGTGGGTAGTGGTGGTGCTGGAGGTGATGGTGGAGGTATTGGTTGTTTCTTGGGACATTGCTATCCAGGCAACACAATCTTACTCACAGTGGGGAGGTTGCCAGTAGGTATGTCTGTACCATAGGGCATCACCGACTGAGCAGGGAGGTTGGGGGGGGATCTTGGTTGGTAAGACCCCGCCAAGGCAGCAGTGGCTTCTAGGTATTGTTGTGTTGGCACATGTGTGTCCTAATTGCTGTCCTCTATTTCTTTTTTTTATTTATTTATTGAAATGTTTCACCAGGAAGGCACACTGAGCAACAAGTTGCTCATCTCCCAGTGCGGCCTGGGGGGTAGGGAACAATGGGATAGAATACAGAGATTTCCTGGGAGAGGGAATATAATACATTTCCTCTGCAAACAAGTTCAGCTAGTCCTCCTCCTCCTCCTCTGGCATCGTCTCTGGGTGGTACACATCAGTGAATGGCCCAGCCTCTTCCCCAAAATGTATCCTGCCCTGTAGAGATAGGAGTGCACTGTCAGTGTGTCACTCATTACACAATAGTCAAGTCCTAGTGATGTCTTACGCATGCCCCAGTGGTTCCGTTTCTGTTGCCCATGGTCATCATGCAACTGGTGACTAAGGTGCAAACCACACTGCACCTATACTGGCCACAGAGCTACCCATGGATGTTGGCTCTTTCATGCATAACAGTACCCACTAACAATGTATCCCACACATGCCACACATGTGCACACCACCACCCACAATGAATACCAAAACTTCATACACAGTGGCACACACAGCAGAAGTGGCAGCATGCACCAACATACAAGGCAATCACTTTGGCAGATGTGACACACACTCTAAATGCATGGGTGTGTATGTGCAGGGAAGTTCCTGTCAGGTTGTTTGTGGCAGACGCTGTTGTGCTGGACACCCAGTAAAAACAGCAGAAGCCCATGTCACAGAGCACGCTATGCCAAAAAAGCATACAATGTGAATGATATGACCATGGCTGCAGTGCGCCTCAACACCTGCAGGATTTACACATGTACCCAGTCACACAGAGATGTGTCCCAACAGTGTACTCCCATATCTGGAAGGACCCAACCTGGGACTCAAAGCCACCCCCATGGACCCCTGCCACCTCCTCCCACTGCAGCATGGAATCCACCACTTCCTCTGCAGGGTAAAGTGGTCTTGCAACTGCCAATGGTTAGTGTTCACCACTGGTTGCACATTGTGCGTGGTACTGTGCAGCCATATTTTTTCTCACATGGTGCCGAAGGTCTCGGAAGCACTTGTGCACCACGTCCAGTGGTCAATCCCGGCCACCAACAGCATTGACTGCTGCAGTCATCTCCTCCCACACTTGTGTGACAGCAGTATCTGTGGCAAAGCTTCATGTCAGCAGGGACCATCTGGCTTTGTACACCTTGGCCAGGGCTTCAAGCTCTTCACAGGAGAATTTGTGTGCTCGCAGTTTTTCTTCTTGACCAAAGGCACCTGTTGGAGAAGGTTATGAGACAGTGGTCAGTGCCTGGTGTGTGAGTAGGATATGTGTGTGTGTGTGTGTGTGTGTGTGTATGTGATTCCTCAGTCTGAACCACCATTGCAGCATTGTTGAGTACCATGCACCTGTGTCAATGGGGTCAGACAACATCCACTGCCAACCTGTTATAGACCACCATTGTTCCATGCATGGCCAGTGTGGAGCACCACACAACTACTGGTGTGTATGTGATATATACAAGTCAACCAACATCATGCAGAGCACAGGCGGAACAGTGCCAGTAGCACAGAAGCTACCCTCACAGACTTGGGAGCAACATGTGTTTGTTGTGCAGGCCTGTGGTGTTGTTACCTTGCAGCCCACTGCCATGGATGATGTCCTGCACTGTAGGTATAACATGGAGAAAATGGCCATTGCAGGGACAGTAGCAGACATCATGGTGCATATCAGTGCTGATTGTGCCATGCAAGTGCATGTGGCACTAATACGGTTCCCCCCACCAAACATGGTCGCATACATGTACAGGGACCTTGTCATCCATGCCCTGCAGTGTGTATGTTGTCATAGAAACATAGAAAAATAGACTTTGACAGCAGATAAGGACTGCTTGGCTCATCTAGTATGCCCATTGCCCTACCTATTGGATAAGCTGCATATCTTTGTTAACCAACAGCCTACTCCTTCCTACAACCCATCAGAATTGCCTTATGTCTGTGTGAAGATAGATTCTTTTAAAAAAGGGAAGTCTTTCTTTAAGTCTGTTGCAACAACACTATTTCTGTATCAAGTGCAACCCTTACTCTCCTTCTTCTAAACTCACACTGTCGGGAAGGCCACCTGATTTGTGTATCTTTCTTTCCCTGTGCTTTCTATACCTTAATTTCCCCCTTCCCTGCTTTATTGAATCCATCCAAGCTTTAATCCTTGTTCATGAATTTCGTTTAGGCTCCTTAGCGTCTTTTGAAGGGCTCTATGGATAAACGGGAGTAGCGTGTTTCTTTTGTGTTACACATATATTTACATGTGTATACCTGAGTGGGTTAATCAAATGTGTAGAAATAGTGTTAAATAAATGTATTTGCTCCCTTCTGAGACAGCTTTAGCACTGTCTCAGACTGTAAGCCATGCAAGGCTTTGTTTTATTTTTATTTTCTTGCTAATCACATAACAGTTGCAAAGATAAGTATAAGGATATCTTGGTATATTCCTTTGGGACTTAAATCAGTTGCATAGTACCATACTTGAAAATGGGGTTAGAGGAATAATATTTGGTGAACGCATTTGCTCCCTTCCATTCCTTAAAGATGGCTTTAAGCGCTGTTCCTGAGTTAGAGCAGTGTCTGCTTAGCCGCAGAAAGAAAGCACAAGGTAGTGAAGTTAGGCTACCCTAATAAAACTAATTAATTATTCCATTGGCTGCCTCAGTATATAGTAGATATATGTTATTTATACCTTTTATTTTTAAACATGTCGGAGCATATTGTGCAGTAAGTGTTCTCGCTTACAGAGACTGTAGGAGCCAGTTGCTTCTCCATATTTGGGTTATGCTCCAAACAGCTTCGTTTACAACCATAATGAAAAAATTAAAAAAGATTAATGATTATTAAGAGTTTCTTCTTTCATTGCTGATACAGCACTACAAATAATTAATTCATTTGTTTGTTGTTTGTAAAAAGCTTGTGTTACCTGTTCCAGGTATTTTTAGGGTGGGTTTCCTTGCATAAAGCTTCAGAGGAGTCTCGACTTGCTCTGTGTCTCTGTCTATAAGAACTGGCAGGCCCTTCCTATCTTTCTTTATGGATTTGACACAGAGGGGGCGGAGCTTCATCTTAAACTTTGACAAATTTCCTTTATATTATTATATTAATAGGATTATAAATATGGAGCATGATGTGAACAAGTAATTATATGTAGAATTTATGTTTAAACAAAATAATGATAATGTTTTCATGTGTTTTTGTTCACCTGACAAAATTGGGAGGAGATTCGTTGCCCCTTCCCTGTCTTTCAAGTATATATGGTGTGCTCCTATTCATTTGGACAGATAGTTTTTTGAGGTGCAGACGTATTCTGTTCCAAGCAGTTGAAACACTAGCTAATTCTGGTGTATTATTTAAATGAACCATCCTCGATGTTCTGTTTTGTATTCAATTACATTTATTTTATTTGTTTTGTCGAACAAGTCCGTTGAGTTATTTTGAAAAAAAAATAAACATCTTCTTTAAATTTGCAATGTTTGGCTGTTGTCCTCTCAATCCCGCACCTCACACGTGGTGGCTGTGGTGGGATTAGAAGCCTAGTATGGTGGGCATCTGATACTGCAAAAGTATCGGAAGAGGACTTGAATGTTGCAGGAAGAACCATGAAGTGGCGTTTTAATGTGGGCAATGGCGGACAAACTTGGACTACCACTAATGCCTGGACTTGGTGACGTCAGACGAAAAACAAAGACAGAAGAAGAAGGTGCTATCAGTGGTACCATAGAGGAGGAGGAGGAAGAAGAGAAGGTGAAGGTAACTGCTTCAGCTGGTGATGCCTAGGAACTACTTCAATGGTTGTGTGTACAACAGGTAGCCCTGGAGAAACAGAGAATAAAGGACGTGCAGAGAAATGAAGCCCAATGGTCAGATACTATGAAAGCGATACAGGCTTTAAGTATTGGACATCCTTCTGGTGCTGGGGAGGGCCCAAATGATATTAAACTAACAAAGCTTTGTGAAACTGATGATATAGAAACTTACTTGACTACCTCCGAGTGAATAGCTTGGGCATGCCAGTGGCCTAGGAGCCAATGGGTCATAAGACTTGCCCCATATCTTACAGGTAAAGCTCATCTGGCTTATGGACATGTAGATAGTAATATGAGTGAAAACTATGATACAGTGAAAGAAGCAATCTTAAAGAGATATGGTGTATGTCTAGAAACCTACAGACAGCGTTTTCGGACCCTGAAATTTCATTTGACAGATACTACTCAAGAAACCTATGCTAGACTTAAAGATATGTGTGGCAAATGGTTGCAGCCTGCAAATAATACCAAAGAACAAATGATGGAAGCAATAATTTTGGAACAATTCATTCATATTGTACTTCAGGATGTACAAACATGGGGTAGGGAGCACCGACCGGAGTCTTCAGAGAAGGCGATTCAACTAGCAGAGGACTACCTAGCTGCAAGGCTTAAGAGACAGAAGGGATATTCCAGATCTGGAGCAACCCAACCCACGGTAAGAACTTGTCTTGCTACTCTTCTGTTACATATCTGCCATCTAGTGGGGGTGTGAAACAGGCAAAACCAGACAGAGTACATAATCCTGATATAATATGTCATTTTTGCCAAGGAAAGGGACATATAGCCAGGTTCTCCCCTAAAAAGAAATCTACAATGGCTCACCTGGCTCTGGCTAATTGGGGACAATATTTAACATCTGTTACTGTAAATGGGAAACAAGTAGTAGGTTTATTGGACTCTGGAAGTTGACTGTATTTGTTAAAAGCCAACCTGCTACTCACTGAATTATGTTCAGAGGGGTGGGTATGAAATCCTTTGAACCTGGAGAGAAGGTCGTTCTTTTGTTGCCTTGTTCAGACAATAAACTTTTAATGAAATGGCAAGGACCAAACATAGTATAGAGACAGGTAGGACCTGTCAATTATGAAGTTCAGTGTCCAAACAAAAGAAACAAAATATGCATAAATATCATGCAAATTTACTTAAGGTCTGGCATGATCATATAAAAACCTCCCTTTTTTGTAGCCCTGAAATGGAACAAAATGATCTAGATCTGGCGTATGATAGATTGGATGATAAAGGAGACTTGAAAGATGTTAACATTAACTTTGATTTGAGTGATGTACAAAGTAAAGAGTTAGATAGTGTATTGTTTACATTTAGGCAGTCATTCACAACATCTTCTGGATGTATAGAAGGCATTACGCATCACATAGACGTGGGACACACTGTACCTATCAGGCTGAAGCCTTGTAGGTTGCCCGAGAGTCTGAGGGAAGAGGTGATTGTGGAAATTACAAAAATGCAACATCTTGGAGTTATATAGTCATCCATGAGTCCTTGGAGTTTCCCAATGGTGGTGGTGGTGAACAAAAAGGAAGGTGGGGTAAGGGTCTGTTTAGACTTTCATAGGCTTAATGCTGTCTTGAAGTTTGACGGACACCCTATGCCCCATATTGATGACATCATTGATCATCTAGGTAATGCCCAGTATATCAGCACCATAAATTTGTCGAAAAGTTGTTGGCAAATCCCTCTGGATGCAGAATCACAAGATAAAACAGCATTCAGCACTCCTTTGGGATTATTTCAATTTACTGTAATGTCATTTGAGTTGCATGGGGTCCCTGCCACATTTCAAAGAGCTATGGATAAGATTTTACAACCACATGTAGCATATAGCGCTGCATATTTAGATGATGTCATAATATTCAGTCCATCATGGAAAGAACATATGACACAGTAATAGGAGCCAGAACTAAAGCAGGGCTAACTATAAATCCTACAAAACGTTCCCTGGCAATGCAGGAAGCTATGTACTTGCGATTTGTCATTGGAAAAGGGAAAGTCAAATCAGAAATCAATAAAGTATATGCCATCGCTGAAAGTTTATAACCTCAAACAAAAACGCATGTTACAGCATTTTTAGGACTGACAGGCTATTACTGCTGCTTTGTCCTCAATTTCTTTGAGATAGTCAGTCCCGTAATTGAATTAACCAGAAAATGTCAACCAGAAAAAGTACAATGGACTGGCAAATGTGAAGAAGCATTCCTTTCTCTGAAAGCTAAATTATGCTCATACCCAGTATTACATAGCCCTGATTTTCAGTGCCCTTTTTTGTTGCAAACGGGTGCATCCAACCATGGGATTGGAGCGGTTTTGTCCAAGATGGATGGAGAGGATGAACTTCCAGTCTTGTATAGCAGCTGTAAATTACACCGGAGAGAAACAAAATATGCTACTATCGAAAAAGAATGTCTGGCTATCCGTTGGGCAGTAGACACTCTAAAATTCTATTTGTGGGGGAGGGAATTTACAATATCACAGACCATAGCCCATTATATTGGTTGAACATGATGAGGATAAGAATCCCTACATCATGTGTTGGTATCTAGCTCTTCAGTCATATAAATTCATAATTCAACATGGAGCAGTCAGTAAACACAAAAATGCAGATTTGGTGTCTCGTTATAAAGCCAATTGTTTGCTAGAACAATCTTCAGAACCTGGGGTATTAGATAAGAAAAACAATAAGAAACACCAATCAGAGAAGTCTCTCTGATGTGTCTTGCTTATATTATTTTGTTGTGTACTTGTTGAGGGACCCCAGGCTGGAGCTTTGGGAGTGGGTGAGCTAATGCTACATCTCCTCCCTTATGACTGGTAGGAGATCTGATTTCATGGTACTGGATGCTAAAGATACAAAAGAAACAGGAGGTAGGTAAAATTGGTTTGTTTTTCTCCCCTGTTTCTTTCTTGGGCAGGGAGGAATGTGATGATGGATTCTTTTAAAAAGGGAAGCCTTTATTTATGTCTGTTGCAACAGCATTCTGTATGACATTCAACCCTCACTCTCCTTCTTCTAAACTCACACTATCAGAAAGGCCACCTGATTTGTGTCTCTTTCTTTCTTTCCCTGTTCTTTCTATACCTTAATTCCCCACTTCCCTGCTTTATTGAATCCATCCAAGCTTTAATCCTTGCTCATAAATTTCGTTTAGGTTCCTTAGCGTCTTTTGAAGGGCTCTATGGATAAACGAGAGTAGCGTGTTTCCTTTGTGTTACACATATATTTACGTGTATATCTGAGTGGGTTAATCAAATGTGTAGAAATAGTGTTAAATAAATGTATTTTCCCCCTTCTGAGATGGCTTTAGTGTTGTCTCAAACTGTAAGCCATGCAAGGCTTTGTTTTATTTTTATTTTCTTGCTAACCACGTAACAGTTGCAAAGATAAGTATAAGGATATCTTGGTATATTCATTTGGGACTTAAATAAATTGCAGAGTACCATACTTGAAAATGGGGTTAGAGGAATAATGTTTGGAAAACACATTTGTTCCCTTCCATTCCTTATTGACGGCTTTAAGCACTGTCCTGAGTTAGAGCTGTGTCTGCTTAGCAGCGGAGAGAAAGCTAGCAAAGTTAGGCTACCCTAAAAAAATGAATGTATTCTTCCTTGGGCTACCTCAGTATATAGTAGATATATGTTATTTATACCTTTTATTTTTAAACATGTGGGAGCATATTGTGCAGTAAGTGTTCTTGCTTACGGAGACTGTAGGAGCCTTTTACTTCTCCGTATTTGGGTTATGCTCCAAACAGCTTTGTTTACGACCATAAAGAAAAGATTAAAAAAGATTAATGATTATTAAGAGTTTCTTCTTTCATTGCTGATATAGCACTACAAATAATTAATTCATTTGTTTATTGTTTGTAAAAAGCTTGTGTTACCTGTTCCAGGTATTTTTAGGGCAGGGTTTCCTCGCGTAAAGCTTCAGAGGATTCTCAACTTGCTCTGTGTCTCTGTCTATAAGAGCTGGATGGCCCTTCCTATCTTTCTTAATGGATTTGACAGAGTGGATGGAGCTTCATCTGAACCTTTGACAAATTTCCTTTAAATTATTATATTAATGGGATTATAAGTATGGGGCATGATGTGAACAAGTAATTATATGTAGAATTTATGTTTAAACAAAATAATGATACTGTTTTCATGTGTTTTTGTTCACCTGACAAAATTGGGAGGAGATACGTTGCCCATCCCGTCTTTCAAATATGTAGGGTGTGCTCCTATTCATTTCGACAGATAGTTTTGTGAGGTGCAGACGTATTCTGTTCCAAGAAATTGAAACACTAGCTAATTCTGGTGTATTATTTAAGCAAACCTCTTTTGATGTTCTATTTTGTATTCAATTATATTTATTTTATTTGGTTTGTTGAACAAGTTCATTGAGTTATTTTGAAAAAAAATAAACAACTTCTTTAATTTAATTTGCAATGTTTAGCTGTTGTCCTCTCAATCCCACACCTCCCAGTCTGTCCCATGCATTCTTGAAGTCCCCCACTGTTTTTTGACTCCACAACCTCCTCAGGCAGGCCATTCCATGTGTGTCCACCTCCTCTCTGTGAAAAAATACTTCCTCACATTGCCCCTGAGCCATCCACCCTCTATCTTCAAATGGTGTCCCTTTATTCTTGCACATCTCTTTTTCTGAAAGATGCTACCCTCTTGCACTTTGTTCATTCCCTTGAGGTACTGGAAAGTTTCTATCATGTCCCCCCTCTCTCTCCTTTCCTCAAGGGTATACATATTAATCTCCTTTAGTCTCTCTTCATATGGCTTCTGTTGCAGACCCTGCACCATTTTAGTTGCCCTCCTCTGGACTGCCTCCATCTTGTCTATATCCTTGCAGAGATGGGGTCTTCAGAACTGCATGCAGTACTCCATATGGGGTCTCACCAACTGTCTGTACAGAGAAATAACAACCTCCTATTTTATACTGGTGATGCCTCTCCCTATACACCCCAGCATCCCCCCAGCCATCCTTATTGCCTTCTCACATTGCTTGCTTACCTTTAGGTCATCTGACATGACTATACCCAGGTCCCTTTCCATTTTTATTGTTGTTAATACCCCTCCCATTGTGTATGCTTTACCTGGGATTTTGTTTCCCAGGTGCATTACTTTGCACTTCTTTGCATTGAATCTAAGCTGCCTTACATTTGACCATTCCTCCAACCTTGTCAAATCTCTTCTCATCCTTTCCACCTCCCCCCTTGTGTATCAACCTGTTGCAGATCTTTGTGTCATCTGCAAAGAGGCATACTTTTCCTTCCAGCCCCTCTGCAATGTCACTTCTAAAGACATTAAAAGGGACTGGACCTAGTACTGAACCCTGTGGTACCCCACTAGTAACCCCCTTTCTTTGGAGTGGACTCCATTTTTTTTATTTTTCTATTTTTTGGGGCTGTGTCTCTTTGTTCTTTGGGCTCCATCTGCCAGCCACCCCCATGCCCATGCTAACCCCCCTGGGTGGGGCTGCCGAGGGGTCTCCCAGTCCTGACTGAACATCATGGGCAAGCCCTGGATTACCCCCCTGGGTGTGGGCCATGAGAGTGGGACCCCCCCAGTGGGCAACAGAGGCAGTGGGTGGTGGGATGGAATGGGCCTTCATGCCGGTGGGATCAGAATTTTTTTTTACTTGCTGCCCTGGGGCAAGGATGTGCAATGATGACCAGTGTTCACCCCGCCCCCAACATATCAACGTTGAGTGCTGTGGTGCCCCAACCTCTGCCAGGGGTCCATCAAGTGCTGGACTCTCAGCATCTCCCTTCCCTGGGAGAAGGTGAGCAGTCCCAGGGATGCTCAATCCTTCTTCTCTGGCTGGCCCTCTGACTTTCTGGGTCCATTCCCTAACCAAGGTCACCAGAGCTGCGAGTGTAAATTTAACCACTGTGCCAGCAGGCCAGTGAGTGGACTCCATTTACTATTACCCTCTGTGTCTTGTTGTCCAGCCAATTTTTTACCCAGGCTACCACCCTGGGAACCACTCCCAGGCTGGCTAATTTGTTTATTAATCTTTTTTCTGGGACTGTGTCAAATGCCCTGCTAAAATCTAAGTAATCCATGTCCACTGCCCCTCCCCGGTCTACTACTTTGGTCACCCAGTAAAAGGAATTTATTAGATTCATCTGACATGACCTTCCCACTGTGAATCCATACCATACTGGGTCAGAATAGCATGGACAAAACCACGCACAGCAAGATCACATAGTGAAGAGTGCGAATGGCTAAATAGCGACAGGGGAATTACAGCGATGGGAAAGTATTGCTCTCCCTTGTTGCTCACCCGGAAGAAGGATGTGTATGTGACCACTGTGGGTTGGGTTCTCGATCGAGCCACTCCCATGGTGGAGTGGCTAGAGCACCCGGCTCTGCAGTGAATGGGGTTGGGGGAAAGCGATTTGATTCCCTGTAAGGGAATCTTTTTCTTTTTTACTATTTTTTTCATGCTCCTGTGTCCACATCCTCTTGGAGTTGGTTATTATAGTTCCAGGAGGTGTTGGTGGTATGGGGACAAAGCCCCCCTTAAAACAAACAAAGTAGTTGCAGATCTGCTGATTACTATTTGTAACAGCATGGTCTTGCTGTGCACTGTTTTGTCCTGCACTGTTATGCCCCCATGCCAATCCATACTTCCTTGGGTCCTGTGCCCGCTGGCCTCTAGGTGCTCAACAATTCTTTCTTTTAGAAGTGATTCCATCATTTTCCCTACCACTGAGGTCAAGCTAACAGTTCTTTAGTTTCCTGCCTCTGCTGTCCTCCCACTTTTGTGAAGGGGAATCACATCCGCCCTCCTTCAGTCCTTAGGCACCTCACCATCCTTCTGTGATTTGTAAAAAGGGTAGTCAGTGGTGCCACTAGTTCTCCGCTTAGAAAGAAGCAAAAAGAGCCACTGCTTGATGAGAGGTGCCATCAGTAAGGATAAATACCCCAAAAAACACAAAACTGAGGCTCTAACTCACGCCAGACCAAGAACTTAGTAGTTCAAATAATTTATTTAGTCAGCATAAAAGCACCATCCACCACGCCAACCCAGCAGAATCTCTGCTGGGTTGGCGTGTCTGCGCGACTAACTATGAAATATTTGAACACTAAGTGCTGTGCGTCAATTGAGTTAGTTACCTCAATTTATGTTTTTGAGTTCTACACTTAGTTGATTTAGAATTCTGAGGTGAATCCAGTCAGGCTCCATTGCTTTTTCCACCTTGCGTTTTAGGAATTCTTTTAGAATCCTTTCTTCTGTGAAAGGACTGGTATTGACCCCCCTATCCAGAGTGATTCTATTGATTTGATTAGGTACCTCCCCCTCCTCTTCTTTTGTGAATACTAGGCAGAAGTATTCATTCAGTATCCCTGCTTTTCACTATCCCTTTCTGCCCACCACCCTGCCCTTTATTAAGACTCACTATCCCTCCCTTGGTCTTTCTTCATTCCTTAATGTACCTATAAAAGGTTTTATCCCCCTTCTTAACTGAGTTGGCTATCTTATACTCGGTTTGGGCATTTGCTATTCAATCAAAATCTTTATTTATTTATTCAGGCGAACATCATTGAGCACAGCTCATTTACAAGATGGACCTGAGTGGTCATAACAATATAAGGTTACAAATTTTACACAAAAACATGGTACTGAATGAACACAGATACAAAGATTTATGAATGAGACAGATATACAAATATTTACATATATACAAGGCAAAATGACATTGGACCTAGATCATATTAAAAGGAAAGAAACAAACAGTATTGTAGGGATAAAGCTAGGGTAATGGGACTTGGGGGGGCATTTTTGTATGAAGTAGGTTGGAGAACAAGCTAGAAGAACAATAAAGAAATAGGGGTAGTATAAAAAGGGGTAGTGGAAGGAGGGGGTGTGAGAGGACTAGGCCTTATGGAAGCAGTTGCATGATTCTGGGAAAAGACTAGTGTACAGTTTTTTGAAGGATGTTAAAGGAATGAGGGTATCAAATTTCAAGGTCTTTTGAAGAGAATTCCAGATAAGTGCTAGGGAATAGCTGAATGCAGCCCTTCCATACCGGGTGCAGGTCATAGGAATCTTCAGCATGATGAGTTTATTGATCCTTAGGGTGTAAGGCCTGGATGTGATCCGGTTGAAACAATCTGAGATGTAGGAAGGGAGTTTGTTTGTCAGAGCTTTGTAGATCCAGACAGCAGTATTTTGTTTCTTCTATGTTGTAGGGATGTCCAACTGACTGCATTGTAGAGAGAAATGATGGGTGCTGGAGGAAGATCTGTAATGAATCTAATAGCTCTATGATACAAGGTGTCTAATTTATTTAAATGGGAGAGGAACAGTGACCATAAAGGAAGTCAGCGTAGTCAATGAGGGATAGGAATGATGCCAGGATTAGCCTTTGTTTGGAATCTCTGGTCAGGTAGTATTTGATCCTATAAAATAGGCCAAGTCTTTGTCTAAGCTTTTTCAGGAGCTCTTCAATGTGGCTAGCATAGTCAAGTTTATTGTCAATCCAGACTCCAAGATATTTGAATTTATCCACATATTCCAGATTTTCACCAAGGATGGTAGATAATTGTGGGAGGGTGAATGATGGGACAGTGGAAGAGCAGCTCTTGGTGGCAAAGAACATAGCTTTCATTTTCTTGGCATTTAGTAGTAATTTCTTTTCTAGTAAGTTGTGCTGTAGGAGGGAGAACTCAGACTGTAAAAGCTCACAGGCTTTTGATGGTGAGGGATTACTGACATATAGTACAGTATCATCTGCAAAGAGGTGAATATTAGATTGTGAGAGATTGGAGTCAATATTGTTGATGTAAATGGCAAAGAGGATGGGGCCCAGGATGGAACCTTGATTACCCTCTTAGGAGTGATTTAGAGGTAGATAGGCCACCTTCATTTTTACCAGTTGTATTCTTCCGGAGAGATAGCATCTGAACCATTTAAGAGAGTGAGTCAAGGCCTATGGAGTTCAGAGAGGAGATTAGTAGTTCATGGTCCACAGTGTCAAAGGCTTTGCTTAGATCCAGAAACACAGCACAGGTGTTATTCTTTTTGTCTAAGGCAGTCTGCCAGTCATTTGTAACTTTTGCTAAGGCAGAGATGGTGCTGTACATAGATCTAAACCCAGATTGAGCTGGGTTAAGGAGATTATTAGTATCAAGGTAGGCACTTAACTGAAAGTTCACTAACTTTTCAAGCATTTTGGACAGTACTGGTAAGATGGAAATGTGCCTATAGTTGTTGAGGTCCATGGGATCACCTGCCTTAAGTAGTGGAAACACTTGAGCTGTCTTCCATATTGAAGGGATAGAACCAGTGGCTAGGGACAGATTGAAGAGGTGAGTGAGGGGGTGCAGCTAAGGCATGCAATGCTACTTTTAGAAAGTAGGGATCCAGGGAGTCTGCACCTGCACTTTTAGTTGTATCTAGTTGGAATAGTAGGTCTTCTACTTCTTTTAAGAGTATTGATTTGAAGGAGAATGTGGAAGCAGCCTTTTGTCCCTCAGTAGAATGTAAGTTTAGTGATGACCTCATTAGGTTTGCAGGTGAGGAATCAAGCTAGGCCAGCTGTGGTGAAATGATCATTGAAGGCATTTAAGATTTCTTGCTTGTCAGTGATTTCAACACTATTTAGGTGCACTTTGGGTGGTAAGACAGGGGTAGAAGCTTGATCTAGGATCCCCTTTATGGTACCCCAGAACCTGGAAGGGTTGTGATAGGAGGCATCCAATTCAGCTGTGTAGAAGGCAGCCTTGGCATTTCTCACTTGTTTTGTACAGGAGTTTCTGGCTTTTCTGAATTAAAGCCAGGCATTTGGATCCTTGGTCTTTCTTGCCCTTTTCCAGTTTATCTCTGGCAAGCAGTGTGGATTTAAGGTCAGCAGAGAACCAGCGACAAGATTTGAGTTTGGTTCTGACACTGGTGAGGGGTGCATGTATATTGAGGGCACTTATGATAATATCACTTAAAACCTGAAGAGCTGTCTCTATTGAAGCTGTGAGATAGAATTCTTGCCAACGTGTGGTGTGGCACAAATCATGGAGATATCCTGAAATATTAAAGTTCTTTTTTGACCTTCTTGGGAGAAATTTTGCAGGGTTGGGTGGCTTGATTGTTGATCTTATGCCAGCTATGGAACAGTGATCACTTATGTCACTGAATAGCACTCCAGCATGAGAATACAGATGAGGCTTATTTACCAACATGATGTCCAGGAGTGTGCTGTTGAGATTATTCTTTGGATTAATCCTTGTTGGTTCTTTGATTAATTGAGTGAATCCATAAGTGTCACAGAAGGTTACCAGGGGTGCAGATGCATTGGCTAGCCAATTTAAATTCAGGTCACCTAAAATGATGGTGTCTTCAGGGCATAGATTAAGTATAGATCCTAGGTGGGATAGGAGTTTGAGGCCTGCAGAGGGGGGCCTGTAGCAGCAAATCAGTTGAAAAGATGATATGTTGGGAAGGGTTATTTTAATTGATAAGCATTCAAATTCCTTTGGCTGTGATGTAATACTGAGGCAGGATGCAGAGATGTTTGCTTTGACATAGATGGCTACCCCACCGCCCCTGGATGAATGGTCAGATCTGAAGAGCTGGTAGTTGGGAAGATTTATTTCACTGTCTTTTGTTGCAGATTTGAGCCATGTTTCAGAGATAACCAGAAAGTCAGGTAAGGTGTGTGCAACCCAGGCCTGTATTAATGAGAACTTTTTTAGGAGGCTGCAGGCGTTGATATGAAGAAAACTCAGGCCATTTATGGAGGCTAAGTCAGCTGGGGAGATAGAGCTTTCTGTGGGTCCAGGGTTGATTTCAACAGTGCCAACACAGATCAGCAGAAAGAAGATTAGTTTGATGTGGGCGCAAGTGATAGGAATAGGGAGTAGTCAGAGGACTTTCTCTTCTTGCTTGGGATCCAATGTATAGTGGGCGATGATCCTGCTGTGTGGTTATAGATTTTGTCATAAAGTACCAGCTTAATGGACAGGCGTAGGGGGTCATTATAGTGCCAATAATGGAGCAGGGGGCTTATGGAGTACCAAACTGGTTGTGAGCCTTTTTGTGGGATACCCCAAGGATTACACTACCAAGGATTCTACTGCTTTCCCCGCTTTCTTCTGCTCTAACTGGTGCAGTTCTCTGTCCTGCTCCTTCTGTGGTTCCTTATACTTCCTGAATGTTATCTTTTTCTCCCTAACGTTCCCTGCCACCTCTTTTGAGAACCTTAGTGTTTTTTTGTTTTATTTTGATTTATTTGCTTCACACAAAGGCTTGTTGCCTCTGTGATGGCAGTTTTGATGTTTCCTCATTGTTCCTCCACCCCTCCCTCTTGCCTGCTTGCTAGTGTTTTTTGAGGCACTCTCCCATTTTGGCAATGTCAGCTCTCCTAATGTCCAGTACCCTCACTTTTGTATGGCTTGACTCTGCAGCTGTGTTTATCATGAACCACATTGTTTAATGGTAACTTGTTCCCAGTTAGCTACCCACTTCTAGATCTGAGATCTTCTCTCCGTCCCTGTTTGAGAGCACCAGGTCTAAGGTTGTTCCCTCCTGAGTGGGTTCCAGCAGTAGCTGTCTGAGGCATGCCCCCTGTAGGGCATCAAGAATGACCCTTCTTTTGGATGTGGCTGCAGCAAAGGTGCTCCAGTTAACATCTGGAATATTCAGGTCCCCCCATCAACAATATCTCCCCTTTTTCTGCCATCCTAAGGATGCCTTCTATCATTTCCATGTCCATTTCCTCCCCCTGAGAAGGGGGTCTGTATACAATCCCTATGTGGATTGTGGTGCCATTTCTGGTCTCCAGAGTGACCCACAGTGCCTCCTCTCCTTCCTGTTTACCCTTTAGTTCCATTGCTTTGATCTCTTCCCTTACGTAGAGAGCTACTCCTCCTCCTCCTCTTCTACCCTCCCTATCCCTACTATAGATTATGTACCCTGGTATGCTGACATCCCAGTCATGGTTCTCTGTGTACCATGTCTCAATGATTGCCACAATTTCCAGGTGTCCCTCTTCCATCAAGGCCACCAGTTCAAGGAGCTTGTTACCTAGACTACAGGCATTGGTACTCATTATCCTCCATATCTTGATGGCCTTACCCCTTTTTGCCCCATCCCTGTCCTTACTGCCATTTCTCCATTTACCCCTGCCCTTCACCCTATTGACTGCTCTATCTTGCTCTGTACCTCATTAGCTACCCTGATTTTTTTTGGGGGGCTAGGATTTCCCTGCTTCTTTTCAGTGCCTCCCCCCCTTGGCTGGTTTAAATACTTGCCAATGAAGCATTTAAACCTATCACCTAGGATTCTGGTTCCTCTTCTGGACAGATGCAGACCATCGTGCCAGTGCAGGCCTGTATTCCTCCAGGTGGACCCCCAGTCCCCAATGAAGCCAAAGTCCTGAGCTCTGCACTAGTTTTTCAACCATCAATTGAATCCCATGGTGAGGAGCTCCCAATCTCACTCATGCCATAGACAGGCAGCACCTCTGAGAAGGTTACCATGCATGCTACTTGTCTAAGGACCCTCTCCAACTCCACAACCTCCTCCTGAATTGCTCTGTTCTCTTTCCCAGCCAGGTGATTTATACCTAGGTGGACAATAACATCCAGCTCCCTCCCCATGCAGCTGCTACCATGATCCTGAGGTTTTGCTCCCCATCCCTCCAAGCCATGGAACCAGGCAGGCACCTTACCTCCCTCTACCCCCTCCCAGTTTTACCATCCTAACAATGGAGTCCCCCAACAGGAGATGTTTTCTTCCCCTGTTGGGTCCCATGCCACCCTCCTGTGGGTCTCCTTTGTGGAGGTACCCAGCATCCTCCTTGGTATCCACTGCAGGTGTCTCCATAGAGGAACCACACTCTGCCAGAATGGCATACAAATTGTGGAGAGGTACTACTAGAGGGATGTGCCTCTATTCCACCACCCTCACCCTCCCTGAACCCACTGTGATCCAACCACTCCTCTTTTTTGGCAACCTCTGAGGCAGTGGCAGCAGCCCTGGTGATCCCAGGGTGGGAGAGGAGGTCCCTTGAACCCTGGTTAACTCAGCCTGGAGATGAGCAATCTCCTTCCTCAGCCCAGACAGGTGCCTGCAAATGGGACAGCACTTCATCCTCCATAATGTCTCCTGGAAGACTGCTGCTTCACATCCACTTCACTTTAGCACTCCCATTATGTCTTATTTGTGGCCCTCAACTGTTGTTTTATATGCATACTCTTTCATCTCTGTTTATTTATTTATTTTCTGCCTACTTTCCTACTGCCTCTGTGCCCTTACAGCTCCTGCTTTTCCTGTTCTGGGACAGGAAGTTCTTGTATTCCTCAGTAGTCTCCTTCTTACTTGCCCAGAGTCAGACCTCCAGCAGCTGGGGGGGGGGGATTTAAAGCTACTCTTTTCCTTTTAGGATGATGAGTCTTTTGTGCCTTTATGATCACTCCCTTCCTGCTCCCAAACAGGAAGCTCCTGTTGTCAATCAAATCTTGTGCCTATAAAAGTGTAACTAGCTAAGGGTGAGGGGTGGGGTGAGGGATGGAGGGCTATATAGTCCCAGTAGAGTAGTAAAGTTCTAATAGCACCTCCTTCCTCTTGCTGCACTCTGTCAAAAGCTATTTAGGGCCATTTTAAATCCAAACACCTGGCTTCCTTCTGCCTAAGCTACTCCTTCTTATTGCCAGTTGAGCTCTGTGCCCCTGGCACAGGACATGGGTGTATGTGGACAGACAGTTTGAGAGTGGTGCACACTTTTGGGACACACCAGGAAGCTGGGGCAGGACATGCTGTCTTTCTTTATTTATTGAAAGATATTTACCAGGAAATACATACTAAGACATAAAGTTCATTTGTAGATGTATCCTGGGTGAATGGGGTGGGAATAAATTGATAGTATAAACAAAGTGCAGTAATCTGATAATCAAAAGGCACAGCTATGTACAGTATATACAGTAACATAAATGGCAAATTGCTAAACAATAAAGAATAGAAAAGAAAGGAGGAGAAAAAAGAAGAGGGGTAGGGAGCGGGAAGGAGGAAGAGAAGGGATAGGATAAAAGAGTATGACAGCATCCTAGGTTAGGTAACACACATTGTTGTAATATATTTTCTGCTGCACTATTGGCAACCCATGTTCCTGCACTTTGATGTACCCCTTATCAACATGTTTTGTTATATGTACGGCATGCAGAGCACCTACAATGGTAGTTATACAAATGTTTCACGGTAACAAGGTATACCTCGGTAGGTGGGGACATCAAGCAATACTGAGAAATACCTTGTTATTACTCAGCAATGCGGTAAGTATGTGGTAATGTGGTTATTAATTGAATCCCCGTCAGCAGCAATTGAAAAGCACCAGGAGGCACTGTTTGCAGTTAAATTTATCTTACTAAGTTTCAGTTTTCTAGCAGGTATCTCCACATTCCACAGTCCATGTCAGGACCTCTGTATTTGAGCCAGGCATAGGGTATATGAAACATGGTGCATAGCTGTGTCTGACTTGCACTACAAAGGGACAACACATCTTTTTTATAAATGCTTTTCAAATCTGTAAATTCCCTTAACCTCTCTGAGGATTGGAGGTGTGTCAGCACAGCTGAACATTTAACTTTTAATAAGCTGTTACTGTGTATGCGCCCAGACTCTGGAACTCCCTTCCAGAGCCGACCAGGTTGTCGTCCTCCCACCTGTGCTTCCGTAACTCCCTCCAGGGTTTCCTGAAACTTGCATCTGCGTGTGACTGTCCCAAGCCTCCCTAGAGTATTCCTCTATACGGATGCTCTTCCGGCTTCAAAGCTTGCCTCCCTCTGACACTACCCGATATCTCATGCTGCACTTCTTGTCTCTGCCACTACACCAGGGCACCTGACCCTGGACATATTGTCCACGCCATGGTTCCCTGGTCATTGCCTTTCTTAATTTGTCTCTTACGTGAAATGTGCAAATGCTTTCTGTTGTAAATTTGTGTGTGACCCACTCATCCTGGGGGTTCGTTACCTCAAGCGGATATAAGTTGTATTATGTCCGTCTATATCCCCTGGACTATGTTACTATCTCACTCATGTTGTTAAACTGTACTTACTCGCTACTGTTTACAGTTGTCTGTATCCTTATGTTGTACTCTCCCGGGTCGTTCCTGAAAATAGGCATAATACTTGTCTAGTGTACTTACCCGGTCAACAAAAGCTAAAATAAAAAATAAAAAAGCTGCTAACAATACATTTTAAGTTTTCTCAGATATCCTCAAAATTCAGACCCACATCCATGCAAATGCCCTTGAAATAAATGAAACATAAAATTGTCATGTTCTACCCAAGCTGAGGCAAGATATTCCAAATGTACAGTATAATGATCTCCTCTGATCACTGTCATAGATGACTTGAGGTTCCAGCTAGATTATGTGGGGGAAACAACTTTAATCTGCAAACAGTAGATGCACTGAAAGAAGCAGTAAAAAGAAAGTTTGCAAACATTTACGAGGATGCCAGTCCCTGGTGGCTAAGCAAATGCAGACGTATCGTTTTGATCAACGAATTTGTGCAAATTAATTTTTAACTATAACCAACTATCTAAGGAAAAGCTGTGGGAAATAAACTACTGTAATACAGGAAGGTACAAAAATGTCCACAGTGGCAAGATGAGCACTTACAATGTGCCAATTCATGGAAGTGGCAGTTGTTTTCCTGTGAACAAAATATGAGCAAAAAGGCATTTACAGATTTTAAAGGCATTTAAAATAAAAGCTGTGATTAGGGGTAGTACCTAATGACTGGAAATGTGCAGATGTGGTAGCCTTCACAAGGGGTGGGAAGAGGTGGGCAACTACATGCCAGTGAGCTTTACAACTGTGGTTGGCAAGCTCATGGAAAAACTACTCAAGAACATAATCAACAGTTACCTGGAGGCAAAAGGCCTTCAGGACCCAAGGCAGCATGGGTTCACTGGGGGCAGATCCTGTCAAATGAACTTGATAGAGTTCTTTGACTGGGACACCAAGATGGTGGATCGGGGGCTCAGTGGACTTGGCCTTCCTTGATTTCAACAAAGCATTTGACTTGGTGCCGCACAGGAGGCTCTTGCACAAAATGGGTTGCCTGGGTTTGGGGGAGGTGGTAATAAGGTGGGTGCAGAATTGGTTTGAGGGCAGAGTACAGAGGGTACTGGTCAATGGGGCACCCTTGGAGGAGACTGCAGTCATCAGCGGGGTTCCCCAAGGGTAGGTGTTTGGACCACTATTGTTTAATATCTTTGTAGAAGACATAGTGGAGGGTCTGGAAGGGAGGGTGAGTCTATTTGCAGATGATGCAATGGTCTGCAATAGAGTAGACATGCAAGAGGGGGTTGAGATGATGCATAGAGATCTGAAGAAGTTGGAGGAGTGGTCCAAGAGTGGCAACTGTTGTTCAATATGGCAAAGTGTTGGATCATACACTTTGGAAGAAAAAATGGGAAAGCAGAGTACTGGATGGGAAGTAGGTCCCTGCAAATAACAGAAGAGGAAAGGGACCTTGACATCATCATTTCATATGACCTGAAGGTGGCAAATCAATGTGGAGGGACAGTGGCAACAGCCAGAAGGATGCTGTGTTGCATAGTGAGGGGGAGATCATAGTTCTCCTGTACATCTAGCTGGTCAGGCCGCACCTGGAGTATGGGGTCCAGTGAAAATTATTCAATTCATTCACAAAACTGGACTGTCTGGTATGGTATGGGCTGCATGTCCATTGGCTCTTGCTCTGCACCAATGGGCGTGCAGCCCTACCGGGCAGTCAGTCAGCAGGCGGCTGGGCGGCAGGCGGGTGGGATGCTGCCGCCTGCCGGCTGCGAGGAGTGGGGTGGTGGGCTTCAGCAGGTGGGTGGGGTGGGGGACACTAGGTCACCAGGGATGTGTTTGGGGTTGCAACTACATCCCATGATCAGGATTTTTGGTCCACTGGACCACCAGAGACATGATCGGGAGGTGGGGGGGTGTTTGAATACTCCAGCCCATGATCGGGCTTATCGGTCCACTGGACCACCAGGGATATATTCAGGAGGTAGGGGGGTGTTTAATTACTTCAGCCCATGATCGGGCTTATCGGTCCACTGGACCACCAGGGATATATTCGGGAGGTGGGGGGTGTTTAATTACATAAGCCCACGATTGGGCTTATCAGTCCACTGGACCACCAGGGCTGTGTTGGGGGGGAGACACATTGCTGCCCGCGATCGGGCTGGTGAAGGGGGAGTATTTACGCTATGCCTGCGAGTGGGCCAGTGGGGGAGTGGTGGTGGGGTTTTTACGCTCTTTTGCCCGCGATTGGGCTGCAGGGGGCGTCCTTCACCGACGGCTGCTGCCTGGCAGGGCGCCAGGCGCAAGTCCTCAGGGATCGGCACACCTGCATGCTAATGGCATGCAAATGGAGACCCATAATCAGATAAAATGGCCTCCCTGCCTTGCATGAATTATAACCCCATTTGCATGTCACCTTTTTGAACATCGGGATTTCGCGTAAACGCCCAATGGTGCCTAACGCCAACACAAGGTTGAATGCTCCCACTTTGTCAACTGCGGTGGCACAAGTTCCACTGCGCCATGCACAGTAACGATGGCTGGGGTGATATTCAAAGGGTTGCTCAATGGCTCAACTCCTTTGAATATCACCTCGTTACCCTGCACAACTATTTTGTGCAGCGCAAGGGCTTGCACCTATGAATGGCGCAGTTTGAATATCCAGCCCGTAGTCTACATGTTGAGGTATGACACATATTCTGTGGATGAAACAGTTTAATTGCATTCTTCTTGTTAAACTTACTTGAGACAGCTTTTGTTTGTAGCACACTAAAGCAGGGATCCTGCCATTTTACTGAAGGCATCCATGTACTGTATAAATTTATTTACAGTGAAGCATTTTTTCTTATTTAGTTCGCTGTTACCTATTTTGTTAAAGTACTACTATGCAAAAAAGGGTGAGGTGTGTAAAGATGCAGACGGTATATGCAAATTCTGTCCCTGCTTACTTGGAGCCACTCTTCATTTGGCGTATAGCTGTGTCTGACTTGTGCTACAATGAGAATGGAACACCACACCTTTGTTATAAATTCTTTGAAAATCTGGAAATGCCCTGAACCTCTCTGAGGGTTGGAAGTGTGTCAGCTTGGCATGGCATGATACAGGCTTCTCCTTTCCCATCTCCCATCCTGAACATCCACTTGACAGATGAAGGAATTTGTTGTTGTTGTTGTTATATTTTAACATTTACTATAAGTCAGTGTGGGAACAACTTTCCAATATACTAACTAGAACTGACACGTAGTCAAGGTGGCATGGTATCGGTTCTAACTTCCCCATCCCCTCCCATTCTGAACAAAACTGACAGCCAGACTGTGTTAAAACATCAAAATTAAATCAAATGCAACAATACAATGATTTATGCTCCTGAACCTGTGTTTTCAGACACTGTTTTAGCCAAAACAGGGCACAACAAAATACTTGGTTTCCTCAGGTTGTATGTCACTAACTTTACTACTGTAGTAAAGTTAATGACATACGGTCTGACAAAAGTAAATGTTTTGTTGTGCCCCTGATCAGCGTATGAAAGGCAAGCCCAGGCTCACGAGCATACATCATTGTATTGCTGCATTTGATTTAATTTTACATTTTTTTATAATGTTTTTCCCTCTTGTAGCAAGATGAGCCAAGGAAAGGTATAGAAATATTTAACCTGCCTGCTTAGAGAAGATCTGATCCCAGGATGGGTAGTTTTTGTCATGCCCCCTAACAGTGGGTGCCCACTTATAGCAGAGATGAGCTCAAAAGGGGCTGTATTAATTTTTTTTCTATAAGTGCTCTTCTCAGATCCAAGTTGCTGGAGTAAAGGAGGGCTAATTCAAAGTAATACATTCCCTCTTGAGCACTGGAGTGTTTTTCCCCCTATTTCCATCCTCTTTAAGAGGAACTGTGTCCAGGAGGGGCTGATTTTTTTTAAATTTCATTTTAGGTGCCCACTCCAATTAGGACAGAGCCCAATAAGGGCATACATAAATTTAACATGCCTGGTTGGTGCAGGGCTGAGTCCAGGAGGTGCTGTGTCATTTTTCTACAAACCCATTCCTAGCCAGTCCAAGGTGCAAGCCCAGAAAGGGCTAATTTAATAAGTCCCCTTCAAGGCCTCCCCTTTTACTCTATCATTATATCAGACAAATTACCAAACCTTTGTTTAATCAGACTTTTTGTCAGATATGTACTGAATAAAGAGCATTGTTAAGTATCTTGTTAAACTCATTTATACTGCAACGTGTAATGCTAGACAAAATTGATATTTTCTTCATGTAGGAGCCTCCTATATGTAGTAAATATCATTTTTTTCTAGCATTACACTGTATAGTATAAATGAGTTTAATAAGAAAAGTAACAATGCTCCTTATTCAGTATATATCTGAAAAACAGAAAACTGAACAGTTCCAGATTCCTGCTTGGGGGATCAAAAGCAACATTGCATACAGTAGATATTTTTTTGTAACATTACTATTATTTGGTAACAGCGTAGCAGTATATATTGACATATTCAAAGTGGTTAAAGTTATTCTGTATCTCTTTCAAAGGTAAGGATATACCTTGTAATTATGTCATTATTCACTGCTACAATGTTACAAAAAAAATCAGTGATGCTTTTGATTGCCCAAGCAATATGGAACTGTACAGGTTACCTCAGACAATGTACTAAGGGGTGCAGCAAAAACAGCATTAATTACCTTAAGTTACTTTATTCTTGTAAAGTGTGATGCTGGATAAAAAAGATATTTTAAAAATGATAGTTTCTCCATCTAGGTGCAGTAATAAAAGTTTATTAATGTGCCTAGTATAGTAATTGGGGAAATCAGGAACTGATTGTCTTGATTTACAAGGTGCCTTTTTGGTCAGTGTTCCAAAGAAACCATAATGTGAGTTGGGGATGGGTGAGAGGTTATGAGTGAAGCCCACACCTGTATGCTGTATGACACTGAACAAGTACCTATTAAGAGAGAGCTGTGTTGTTCAGGCCTCCTTTCACTGCCCAGGCATTAGGATTTCTCATCTCTATGCGCCTTTTCTTTGTCTGGAAAGTGTGCTTAATTACTGCCTTTGTCACTGATAAAGTTCTGTGATACTAGCTTCCCCTCCCCCACATTGCCTACTGTGTCAGTTCATTTGTTTTCTGACAATGATGTGCCATTGCATTATCATTGACCACTTTGGAACTATTACTTGGAAACCTGTAAATTTCAATTTCCATTCTTCTTTGGCTCATACCAGCTGTAGTAGGAAAGGAAACAGTGGCACATAACAACAATATTGCAGCTACTAGTTGCTGGAACATGGCACTGGTTTGTCAGCACATCATGCCAACAGACATTTACTGATGTATTAAAATTTATAAAAATAAAATAAAAATAAAAACAGTACTGTCATTTTTTTTATTTCTATTTTTTGAATTTGTGACAACAATTTTTTTTTCATAGAGGGAAGATACTACATCCAACTGCTGTCCAAATTGATCCAGGTCTAAAAATAAGCATTTCCTCTTGAAGCCCTCATTCAATCTTACTGACTTAAGTCTTTCTTTCTTTTCTTCCTTTTTTTTCTGTCTTTAAACCTGGTCATTCAGTAATGTTCATAGTTTGTCTGTGTAAGTAAAATGTGAACCCTCATGCATCAGAAGTTTAATTTTAGACAGTTACATTATATTGATGTGTTGAGTTTAGGGGTAAAGTAAACAACTCTGGGCTCATACAGTGTGCATGGGTAAGGACTGACTGTCAGTTTCTTTTGTGTCCTGCATGCATGCTTTTAGATTTGAGACAGTTCAGTATAGCTATTTGACTGCACTCTCTATAATTGAGTGGACTGTTTGTGGGAAATGTGCCACTTGTTAATAAAAAAATCTCAGTACTTCCAGGGATAGATGTAGCTGAATGAGTCAAGTGAAGTTGTATGTTATCCATACAAAGTGAGATCTTATGCAACATTTCACCAACTGTAATCCCTGCTGAGTCTTAAAACAGTTCTAGATAAATGTTAAAAAGTAAAAGGAAGAGTGGGCAACCTTGACTAGTACCTGAACCAAGTATGAACTGGGAAAAATAAGACAAATACATATTAGAGATACACCTGGATTGTGATAAAGAGCCTGTACATATATCATGAATAAAAATATATGGGAACCTATATTTCCTTAAAGAAAGGAGAACAAGGATTCCCATCCTACTTTATCTAATGCTTTTTCTGTATCTACTGGCAACAAATAAATGTTGATTTTGTAATCACACTTGCCCATGACAAGCTGTGAATTTTTCTTCGATTATCAAAAGTTAGTCTTTATTTCAAAAATGTACCTATCTGCAGATAAAACTACAGCACCACCATTTCCAGCCTGCTAGTAAAAAAAAAGAGTACAATTAGAAATCATAAGCCTCTTTATTTATTTTTATGTCATTGCCTTGATCTCTCTCTCAGTACTTACCAGGTGAACTTGTAAAGGCAAAATGTGATCAAGACACTATTGTTACAAGGACAGAAATTAGGAGCTGTGATTATGAACCTTAAATTGTAACAAAATCTACTAGCAGTCTGTTAAAGATGTGCTTGGAAAAGGCTTGACAGAACCACTTAGGAAAAACAATTCAAGATATTAAATGCAAGGTGAAAAATTGGTATTCCTTCATTCTTTGATCCACAAAGGATTTTAGACCCAAATGTATTTTGTAATGTTGCAAAGGATAAAGGATACAGCATATTAGTGTGACAAGGCTACAGTTAAATAAACACCTTATTTAAATTTTTTGTTGCAACTTAGTCAAGAGTCTGTTTTCAAGGAAAAGCTTTTTATGTACTTTGTGGAAATAAGTTGCATATGAAAACATTAGCCAGATCAAGATTATGAAACTGTCTCTGTTAAGATCAAGTAAGACTTGTCTAGGTGACCATAATACTAAACAGCCTATAACCTCTAAATTGATAGAATGCACCTTTTTAGGGAACCTCAGACAAAAATGGTCACCCCCTTGTTCCTGATTTCTAGTTCATCTGTAAGTGAGAAGGTTTCCTTTTTATTGAATACCTCAAGTATAAAAGTGTTATTCTGTGTTACTAAGTTTACTATGACAACTTGGTTATTTTACAAGTCAGAAATCTCATAAAATGAATGATTATGTATATTTTCTGCATGAAAAGCTTAGGTCTCTAATTTATTTAATGTTACATTGTATTATGTGTAATTTCTGTATTTTTTGAGTGCACAATTTTTGGTGGCTATACATTTTTTATCAATGAACATAAAACTACCTTGCAAACTATCTAACTAAACTTGTTGCTTCAATCCTGTTACTTGTTAAATGAAGATTTTATAGAATTTTGTAAAAACCCATTGAGTTTGGAGCTTTATCAGATTTATGTTGCGTGTTAGCTCTAATGACTTCTTTAAAAGTTGTATATTTTCTATGCAAGTCTACTTCTGAGTCCAATATATGAGGAAAATTCACCTTCTCAAGGAATTATTTGCTCTGAAGAGGTCATTACAATATGAGTCTTATTGTATAATTCTATGTGAATCTTTGAAGAAATGAATGTTTGCCTCTAGGTCTGGTATGTTTTGTGTTTGGATTTGGGAGCAACAGATAACATTTAATTCTCTAGATAGAAGCTTTATTGTTTTTGATTTTGAGTGACAGAAGTTTAACCAAACCATATGCATAACCTTTCCATGTGTGTTGGGGGTGGGGTGGTGGGGGAGTTGATTAACATTAGCTATAACTCCATAGCCCTACAACTCTCAGTAGATCTTCTCTGCCAGCCATCTACTGACTCTGGCTACTCAAATAAAGCCAAGGACTGCAGCTATTTTTTTCTCAAACCTAATTATCAGGGGTAATACTTCTATCCCTGAAACCTGGCTCCTAAAGCTTATCTCATTTGCTAGTATAGCTGACTACCTAAGCCATTCCCCTTTTTATATGCTACTAGGGGCAAGCTCCAAACCTCTCTCCTTGAGACCTGGGTACCCATATGTCATCTCTCTCTCCGGTGATATTGAACCTAACCCAGGCCCTCCTCATGGCATCGCTCCCAAGAACCCACCTTATTGGTTCACAGAAAAGGGGCTTAATCTTGCACATATGAACATTAGAAGACTGTCAGCTAATTTTGCACAGCTTGAAGCCTGGATTGCTCACAACTCCCCTGATGTCTTAGGTCTAACCGAGACTTGGTTAAAACTCCATAAACCAGATTCATTATGTAGGATCAATGGATATAAACTTCACAGATGTGATGATTCAAATTCTAAAAAGGGTGGTGGTGTTTTGTTTTATACCAGACAGGATCTTGACATTACGGTCCTCCCGGTCAACACTACCTGTCTATATGAAACTATTCATATAGTTATTACCTTAGGTCTCACTAAGAAGCTAAATGTAGTGTGCATCTATAACCCTACTAAAAATGGACTAACAGGCCTGACTAAGGAAATTGACCATCTTTCCTTGCTAAAGGGTGGACAAGAGCTGATTGTTATGGGGGATCTCAACCTGGATTGGCTAGGGGAAAAACTCTAATCTCTATGCTGCTGAACTCAGCAGGTTACACCTGTCTCAACTGGTCAATCTCCTAACCAGACAGGCTAGTAACAGCAGTTTCCAGTCTTTTCTAGACCGGGTCATCTCCAACAGGCCTGAGAGGATCAGTCCTGTTGGAGTTTTACCAGACTCAGTCAGTGACCACTCCCCAATTTACTGTGTTTGGAAGGCTAGGGCCCCTAAACCACCCCCCAGAGAAATTCTTTTAAGGGATTTTTCAAAAATGGATAAGAGAGCCCTAATCTTGGAGCTACAGAACACGGACTGGGCACATCAATATAATACTTGTAATATGGAAAGTGCTGCTCAATACCTCCTTACCATGCTGTTGCACCTTCAAGACAAATATATTCCAGCAAAAAGGTGCTGTATCTGGGGATCTGCTACCCACTGGTTAAATTTTATACTCCTGTCCTCTCTCAAAAAGAAGGATGAAGCCTGGAACAAAGCTAAACTAACGCAGTCCCCATCGGACAGGGCGGAGTACAGAAGACTCTGAAACCTATGTAAGGTTTCCATCAAATCTGCTAAGGCAATTACTAACATCAGCTCCTTAGTACCTCTATCAGTGACTCTCATGGTTTTTGGAGCCATGTTAACACCATCATGGGGAAAAACAAGTGCAGTGCCATCTCTGATATGGACATGGATGGTTGTAATTGCAATAAACTGCTCACTATTGCTGAGGCTCTTAACTCCAGATTCACTGACCTCTCCTCCTATACTGCACCTATTGGGCCTTCACCTGTCACTCTGCAGGATAACCTTAAGCATTCCAACCCATCTTTCACCCGTCGCCCAGTCTCTGAGAGTGAAATCTTATGCTTACTTAAGTCCATCTCTCCTGCTGGATCGGCAGGGGCAAATGGACTCTTACCAAAATTCCTAAGAACTGTTGCAATGTCTATAGCCTCTCCAGTGACTAGACTTTTCTACTTGTGTCTTCTTACAAGACATGTCCCTTCCCTCTGGAAGATTGCTCAAGTTGTACCGGTCTACAAAAAGGGGGACACCACTAACCTGGATAACTACCACCATATTGCCATCCCCTCCACCCTCTTTAAAATACTGGAGAAAATTATTTGCTATCCAGATCTCGGATTACCTGCACTCCTTCAAACTCCTCACCACTGACCAACATGGTTTCCGACGTGGGCACAGTACATCCACTGCTCTCATACAGTTTACAAATGATGTCAGACTCGCTATGGACAAAGGCTCTGTCACCGGGGCTACTTTTGTTGATCTTACAAAAGTGTTTGATTTAGTTGACCACCTGCTACTCCTATCAAAGTTGTCATCCCTAGGCTTCTCACACTCTGTCACCACCTGATTCCAAAATTATCTTTCAAAGCAGCAACGATTTGTCCAGATCAGAGGTGCTAAGTCCCCTCTTGCTCCTACTTGGATCAGAGTGCCCCAGGGTTCAATTCTTGGTCCTCTCCTGTTTATAGCCTTCATAAACGACATCCCACCTCTCACTGGTGTTTGCTCAGGTCTGCTATATGCAGACAATCTTGTTCTTTACTCATCCTCCTCAAACCTCTCAGATATCAACCTGAATCTGTAAAGTAACTTCAGTACCTTTCAGAGCTGGCTATTGCAAAACAAGCTTGTCTTAAATAAAAATAAAACGGTTACTATGCTCTTCGGTTCAGGTTCAAAAATTCAGTCCTGCACTCAGCCATTAAGTATCAGAGCACTTGATGGCTCTCCCCTTAACACAGTTACCTCTTTTAAATACCTAGGACTAACCCTTGATCCTGCCTTGGATTTTGCCCTGCACCTAGCCTCAGTTATTAAATCTGTCAATATTCAACTTGGACTGGCATATAAGGTGAGACATAGTCTAACATCCACAGCAAAGATGGTCATTGCACAGGGGATCCTGAGACACAAATTGGTGTATGGGTTAATAGCCTTTCTGGCAACTACTGGAGGGCTCCTCTGAAAGTGGGATGTCTACTACAACAGCATTTGCCATTTTGCTTTGTCTTTGCCCAAACTTACTCACTGATGCACACTATACTCCAGTCTGGGATGGTTTATCCCCTCAGCCTTTTGACAGTTTACTTCCTACTGTTTTATAAAGAATATAATCTCCTCCCAGATACCTGACAAACTGGCACTATTGCTCAAACCTATGACATCTACCTACCCACTGAGATCAGCTGACAAATCCCTTCTTGTCCAACCGAGATGTAAAACCAAAATGAGGGAGAATACTTTTTTTAGCTGAGCCCCTAAACTATGAAACACCCTTCCACTGAGTCTAAGAATCTCCTCTTCTCCATTCAGCTTCAAACAGGAGCTTCATATGGCTTCTAAGCTCTGAACCCTGCTCCAGTCCTCTATCCACCCACTCCTGTACTGGTTGCTCCTAGTTGTCTACTGGCTCCAACCTCTACTACTCTCAAACCTATCTGGAAATCTTGTTATTTCCTCTCCTCTCTTCTAGCACTTACTCACTAGTTGTGTGACTTATGACTGTTAGTTATCTGCACTTATATTTCTGTTTTGTTACTACATATAGATTCCTGCAAATGTACTGTCATTGCTGAAACTTTTGCATAAGTGTACTATGTCTGACTTCTACTTGTCCCATGATGCTTTCTTGTATCTACTATTGTCTATGTACCCTTTGTTGTAATCTCCCGGGTCGTACCTGAAAATAGGTAGCTATGCTGTCTAATGTACCTACCCGGTTAACAAAAACTAAATAAATAAATAAAATAAATAAATAGGACATTTCTTTAGTCAGTCTTAATGCCTGTCATATGATATTTTATTATTAATGTACCTCCCAATTCCCCATGATTAACTTTAAACTCAGTAAATTACTGTGTTGCACAGAATGATTAATGGACACCTGTAACCGAATTCCAGAGATGGTGATGTACCTCAGGTACTGCCACTATTGGGACTTGTGATGCAGAGGCCTCTGATTGGTGCGGCGTCTTTGCAGGCAGATCCTGGTTGGTCTGCATGCTTTCTTAGCTACATCTGATTGGTGCACCTTTTTGCATTAGACTAATATTGCATTTTTCATCTAGGCACCACTACTGTACCAGCCTGAATAATTCTGTAATATTTTCTCCTGCCTCCCCACCCCCGCCCAGACCTCCTTTAAATACAGCTTTGCTCCTCCTCCCTCTGTGCTCTCACTCTCCACTGGCTCTTTGCATCTCTTCCCACCTCACACTGCCTGCCTAAGACAGACCAGGTTTCTTATGTCAGCTCTGTGCCTATACTGTTCTTCCAGTCTCACTCCCTGCTCATGATTAACTGAGCAGTCCCCTTTTCCTTGCTCTGAGCAATCTATTTTTTCTCTATCTCCTGATTCCTTCTCACCCACCTCCACTCCTACCCCCTAGGTGTTTTTCTGATCTTACCTGCTTTATGAGTCACTACTCGGTCAGCTAAAAATGAAACCATACATACTGCTATTTTCAGTTGTGCTCTCATTTGCCTTGCTCCACCTATCCCTGCCCATTGGTCCTCGAGCCTTTTTAGTCCTCCCGAATTACATGCCTCATGACTACCTCTACTCAAACCTTCTTTTGCTGCTCACCCTCACATGCGACCCCAACCCTCTACTACTAAATAGAACCTGGATCCACATGGTTGTCTATGCCCTATAAAAATTCCCTCAGCATAAGTGTGCTATATGTCCCATCTTGCGAAGCAAACTTTGGCATCTCCTACAACTAGCCCTATTGCTCTCAGGCAATGTTCATCCTAACCCTGGACCTGCCTGTACTATAACTAGCCCCCTCACTCATGCCAAAGATATTGTTGTGGTGCACCATAATATTAGGAGCTTCTTGCACAATTTCACTGAATTGGAAACTTGGACCTCCCTCCATAAGCCTGCTATCATCTGCTTCACTGAAACCTGGCTCAAACCCTCTGCACCCGACTCGCAATGCTCGCTACCCTCATATGATCTCCTTAGATTTGACAGAGCTGCCCCCAAAAGAGGGGATGGTATGGCTATCTATTTTAAAGATCACCTCCATCTCTCAGCCATCTGCTCACCTCCTCTTACTCATTGTGAAGCACTTCATGCCCTTCTTACCCTCGGCCCAAAAAAACAACATATTGTGTGTGCATACAACCCCCCTTCTTGTGGCTTAAAAGGGCTATAGGAGCTGCTTGTCCAATACTCACTTTTTTCTAGGAGAAATGAGGTTCTCATGCTTGGTGATCTCAACTTAAACTGGCTGGGACACCAACAACCCTCATTACTTGACAAGAATCAATGCTTCACCCTCCACCAGTTGATCGGTGAACCCACCAAAACTGTACAGCTCTCGACCTCGAGTATTCTGCTGGACTGGATTATGACCAATCACCCAGAAAACATTATCACCTCTGGCATACTAGCTGATGCCATTACTGACAACTCCCCCTTCTTTTGTATATGGGGCAAGGGTAGGCCACCCCCATCTAAGCCTTGATTTATCACATTTCGGAACTACTCACACCTCAACCCTCAGGCTTTCCTACTAGACATTGCCTCTATCGATCGGACTGCCCTGTTCAAATCTAGCAATGCCCAGTCCACTCTAAATCTATTCCTGACTCACTTTCTTGTGATCCAGGATGAACACTGTCCTCTTCTAACCTGCCATGTAAAAAAAAAGCACATCCGCTGGCTTAAGTCAGACCTTCTCTCCAAACTTCACCAGAGAGACAAAAGCTGGCTCCTTTACAAAAACTCAGGGCTACCAGCTGACCTAAATTCCTACAAAACCCTATGAAATTCCTGTAAGAAGGAAATTAAAAGGGCCAAGAGTGCCTACTGCAAGGCTCTATTAACTAAATCCTATGGAGACTCCAGAAAATTCTGGTCCCATATAAAGTGCTTCCTCGGTTCAAATCCAGATCCCACTCCTATCAACATGTCCCTAAATGGTGATCACTGCAATAATCCCTTAACTATTGCTAACTATTTTAACACACAATTTTCTGACCTTACCAATTATACCTCTTCCATCCCTACCAATTCATGCTTTACTGCCCAACCTGATGCCACTGGGCCCAAATTTATTTTCAAGTCTGTATCTAGCGGGGAAGTACGCAAACTACTTGACAACATCTCAGCGTTCACTGCTGCTGGGTTAGTCAATCTTGAACCTAAGCTCCTAAAACTAACTGTCCCATATATTGCCGTGCCTCTCACTAACATCTTCACCCTCTCCCTATGCCAAAGCCATGTTCCCGACATCTGGAAGTCAGCCAGGATTACCTCAATTTTCAAAAAGGGCGACCACACAAATCCTACTAACTATAGGCCCATAGCCATTCTATCCATTCTCAGCAAAATTCTTGAGAAGCTCGTAGCCACGCAAACCATTGACTTCCTTCAGAAAAATGACCTTCTTACAACCATTCAGTATGGATTCCATAAGGGTCATAATACCACCACTGCATTACTCAAGTTTACGTCTGATACCCAAGCGGCTATGGACTCAGGTTTTCTAATGGGGCAATTTTTATCAACATGACAAAAGCTTCTGACCTTGTTGACTAGCCCTCCTCCTAGCTGCTCTTAAATCATCAGGTTTCTCACCTAATGTCATTGCATGGTTTGGTAGCTACCTTTTGGGCAGGACACAACTAGTTAAATATAACTCCCACCTTATCTGACAACGCAACTATTAACATTGGTGTGCCATAAGGGTCTGTCCTTGGTCCCGTGCTCTTTATCATTTTTATTAACAACATCACCACTAACCTCTACCAGACTGCCTCCCTGTTATATGCCAACAACATTGCTCTGTACACCAGTGCGAACACTGTTACTGAAATAAATCAGCATCCCCTCCCAAGATTTCCAGCAAATTCAGCAGTGGCTGTCTAACCATAAATTTGTCTTAAATGTATCCAATACACAGGCCATGCTATTTGGCTCAATGGCTAAACTCAAACACTCTCAACCTAATTTCAATGTCTCTGATTTAAATGGTTCATCTGTCTGGATGGTATCCTCTTTCAAATATCTGGATGTCAGTCTTGATCCATCTCTTACCTTTGATCTCCACATCCAGCAGACCAGTAAGATGGTCAATATGAAACTTGGCATTGCCTATCACTCCAGCTATGTGCTCACCCCTTCAGCCAGGCTTGCCATTGCATGTGGTATACTCCTCCTGTAACTCATCTATGGGGTTACTACTTATGCCTCTGCAGGTAAAACTGTACTCCGGAAAAGGGATATCACTTACTACAATATCTGTCGCTATGCTACCTCTTCACACTGGATGAAACACAACGGAATCCTCTACTCCGAACTGTGTTGGCTTTCTCTGTCTGCCTCTACAGCCTATGCATATGGCTCGATCATAGACACCATAATCAGAACCCAAACACCCAAGCCCCTGGCAGGATTATTTCTAAACCAAACATCCAGCTGTGGTCTATGCTCGGTGGCCAATGCCCCTGTCCTTTTTCCCAGGCAAAGCTCTTCCAAAGGTGGTAGTGCTTTCTCCTGTCATGCTCCACTACACTGGAACTCCCTCCCTCTAACTATACACCAAGCTCCATCCCATGACTCATTCAAAAAACTGCTACATGACCATCTTGCAGAATCTGGCAACTGTGCTTGTTTTAAACCTAGCTAGCCCTTATGTCTCTCTACTACCTCCTGCACCCACCAATCACCTACTGTACACCAGAATCTTGCCCCAAAATTACATTCGGCCCTTTCCCCTTGTCACCTTTCTGCCAAATCTTTCTGGTTCTCCTGGTCCTCTTCTCCTATCTTGTTTTAACTTCCCAAGCCATCTATTCCATCTCTTTACTATCTTCCCAACTCCTATCCCAATGTCCTGTGCTCTCCCGGGTCGTGCCTGAAAATAGGCAGGTCTGTTGCCTTGTGCACTTACCTGGCTACCAAAAGCTAATAAATAAATAAATAAATCTACTTCCCTATCCTCAAATATCCTTCCTGCTTTGACTATTTATAGTATTACAGACATCATTGTATTATTCTACTAGATTTGTCCTTCTATGTTGCCTCTCGGCCCTGTTTTATTGTATTGCTTTATTATATCTTCTTTAGACATTGCTATTACACTCAATTAGTATCTGTTGTTTTTTCCCATGCCTGCACTGTATTCCTGTTGTACAAGTATTGATTGTTTTATTGTCTACACTGCTACTCTTGTTTCTCTAATGTATTGTTCTGTAAACTCCTGGGTCGTGCCTGAAAATAGTCATTGCCATGGCTAGTGCACCCTACCTGGTCAACAAAAGCTAAATAAATAAATAAAATTAGACTGCTTTTCTACCTGCAGGCTTAAACTACAATAGATAGACACCCCTTCCCCTCAGCGGTGACTACAGGATTATGGGGGAAGGGGCATTATAGGAACTTCAAGTACTATAGTTCACTCTTTGGTTGACTGCAGTGCATATGCTTGTTAAGGAATACACCCTCACCTTTGGTTAGAATGTTTCTGTGGAAAAGTGTAGTGTCATAGAATAGCTAATTTACAGTGTCTTGTTACATGAGATACAAAAATAAAAAAAAATAGATATGAAAATAAAAAAGTATCCTAATAAACACTGCTTCTTTGGTTTAATTTTTATGTGGCGCTCATGTTGACACTGCAAACAATTGATGTTGCTACTAATAAAAGGAATATGAGACACTATAAATTATTTATACAAATCAGTTCTTGGGCTCCCATTGGATCACCAGCCGACAGGATAAATACAACTGCTTCAGTCACAGTAGGTACTTACATACTGGGAAAAAGTAAGTACTATAGAAGCTGTCTAATTTCTTTTGTCACAAAGTCAGTGACTGAGCCTGGGCTTTATTAATTATGGGGATTTTTGGAAGGTTGGATTAATTTCAGTATGAGCTATAAATATGTAATCAAATTTCAACTCACTGCTGTTTCAAAACAGAGTTACAGTACATCACACAGTTTAGCTTTTCCTGCTTCAGTGCATTATTGGAAGTCACTACTGTAAGTGATTAAGAAGTTAAGGAGACCATTGGTAATAAACCACACCTAAGTTTTAGATGTCCAACTAACATATAGGCTAAATTGGTACACAGCAGTGTAAAAAGAGAACAAGGGGTAACAATACACGGATTCCTATAAAATCTCCTGGATTCCATGTTTGTGGTCAGTCTCACATGGTTCCACCATGCTGCAGTGACACAAATTGTGTCAAGTGGCATTACAGCGCTGGCACAATGCCGACAGTCGGCACTGTGCCATCCAGGTAAACAAGTGATTTTTTTCGGGGGGATTCAACCCACGTACCCCCACACAATAGATAACCAACTCCAAGTCAGAGTTCATTCAGGGAGGGGGTGATATCCCCGGAGGCAGACATGTCGGGAATACCTGGAACCATTGCAGCGAACTGTCAATTTTGTCACTTTAATGGTCTTTGCTGCATTCCTGTCACTGTTTAAACATGATACTGTATAATATATGCTGTTTTGGGGAAAACCTCAAACAGTTTTGACAGACAAATAGAGCTCTCAGTTGAGATACTGTATTCAGTCTTTTGCACATTGGCCAGTTAGATCTTGAAGAAAGGTATGCAGGAGAATTTTCATGATGTCATGCTTGAGTTCTCTTCCAAACAGAAGATTTTGGATGTTTCTTCTTGAGACATTGAAGCCACAAGGATTATCATTTGTTATGTTGCTTGCACACATGTGCAAGAAACATAGTGCCATCATCCGAGTTTTCGGGGGTGTGGCACCCCCTCTTCCAATTCAGTCAGTGAATTTGCAGGCACTGCCACAGTTTTCCAATGACTGCTGCAGCTGTCTATGACAGCAGTCAAAATGCAGTAGCATACAGTTGAAAGGAGAGCTCCAGCTTCCAGTGGCAGAGCTCTCCCCATCCCACATACACATGACAAAAGCAGCATATTGTGTGCTGATGCACTCCCCATGCACACACTGTATGGCCAATGGGGGTGCCCAATCCCATCGGCTCACGCCCCCCCAACAAAAGCTGTCCAGGTGCCACGTTGGGATCCCATCCCAGCATGGCAAAAAATGTTATAGACAGCAGGGGTGCCCAATCCCGCGTTGGCTCCATGGCTGCATGCCCCCTCCAAAACCTTTCCAGTTGCCACACTGGGAGCCCACCCCAGTGTGGCAAATCTTGTTATAGCCAATGGGGGTGCCCAATCCCCCATCAGCTCCAACCCTCCCAAACAGCCTTTCTAGCTGCCATGTTGGGAGCCCACCCCAGTGTGGCAAATGTCCCACTTCATCTTAATTAAAAAAAAAAACCCTGTAAATAAAAAAATGGTCCCTCACTGTCTCACTGCCCCCACTCGCACCGACCACTGCGCACCCTGCCTCCCCACACCCCATCACCCAATACTTACCTCCAGAGCTTGGCATGATGATCTTTGGTGGACCGGGAACATGTCTGCACTCTTCAAAGCCGACCACGAACTGAGGAAATGCCGGTAAGCTGTATAATGGAATAAATAGGGTTTTTTCAACTTTGTTCCATATCTCAGGCATTTTTGGGAATTTTGGGCCCAAATTTTCAACATGAGTTTTTGGGACCCCTCCTCATGACTTCATGCACTGTCATGGCGTTAATCATGCCCGAAGGGTGATTTCACTGTCACTATGTGAAATCACCTTTCAGGGCTGATTAATGAAACAACACTGCCAGTGTTCATAAGGTGGGCTCTCAAAAAGCCTATGTTGAAAATTTGGTGAAAAAATTCCTAAAAATAACTGTTTTACCAGCGAGCATTGCGCAGTTCCTACGCAGGCTCGTAAATTCATGAATTTTCAATATTTTCACTCCAGATTTTCAACATTGCCATTTTAACACAACTCCTTATAAGCAATACAGCTGTTATTTTTCACATCCTGCCCAAAACATGTTTCCACCCATGTAGCACACAATGGCGCAGTTGGTGTGCGAAATCAATGTATGGACACATTAGAAAAATCATAGTGACACTGTTCATGAGCAGAGGTCTTAAAATGGCTATGTTGAAAATTTGGTGAAGAAATTCCTCAAAAATGACTTTTACGAGCGTGCGTTGTGCAGTTCCTACGCATGCTCGTAAGTTTGCGAATTTTCAATATTTTCACTCCAGATTTCCAATATTGCCATTTTACCACACCTCCTTATGAGCAGTACAGCTGTCATTTTTTACATCTTGGCCAAAATGTGTTTCTGCCCATGTAGCGCACAATGGCGCAGTCGGTGTGTGAAATCCAAGTATGGGACACAATAAGCAAATCACAGTGACACTGTTCATGAGCAGAGGTCTTAAAATGGCTATGTTGAAAATTTGGTTAAAAAATTCCTAAAAATGACTGTTTTACAAGCGTGCGTTGTGCACTTCCTATGCACGCTCGTAAGTTCGTGAATTTTCAATATTTGCACTCCAGTGACTTGCAAATACCTAAACAGCACATATAAGCAAGCAACATTCAACAATGACAAATGCTTGTTTTGATTTGAAACCGTTTCTCTAATAAGTTCCGTATTGTAGCTGGTTAGATTTGAAATAAGGGCAGCTTTTAGTTGCACAACAGTTTAAAACAAACAAAAAAACTGTTTGTAGGGGTGAGGTTAGGGTACTACACACCATGCAGTTTAATGAATGGTTGCAAAACTGGTGCAGAGCACAGGGCTTTGGCTTCACTGGGGACTGGGAGTACATCTCGAGAGATGAAGGTTTATACTGGCACAATGATCTGCATCTGTCCATGAAGGGAACCAAGATCCTAAGTGACAGGTTTAAATGCTTCCTTGGCAAGCTTTTAAACTAGCCATGGGGGGAGGTGCTAATAAGAGGCAGAAAATTTCAAGCCTCCCCCCACAAAGCATGATGGGTAGTAAGGTAAACACTGAGATACAGTGCTCAACAGAGGGCAGGACAGTGGTAAATGGAAAAATAGACAAGGGCAAAAAGAGCAGGCATGGGGGAAAAAAGGATAAAGCCAACATTAAATGGAGGCAATGAGTACCAATGCCCGTAGTCTGGGAAACAAGCTTCCTGAGCTAGTAGCCTTGATGGAAGATGAACACTTGGATATTATTGCAGTCACAGAAACATGGTACACGGGGAACCATGACTGGGATGTCAACATACTGGGGTACACAGTCTACAGAAGGGACAGGGAGGGGAAAGAGGAGGTGGAGTAGCTCTATACATAAGGGAAGGGATCACAGCTACAGAACTAAAAAGTAAAGGGGGAGGAAATGAGGCACTCTGGGTCACCTTGGAGACAGGGAATGGCATCACAATCTGCACAGGGGTTTTATACAGACCCCCATCTCAAGCGGAGGAAATGGACAAGAAAATGATAGAGGACATTCTCAAAATGGCTGAAAAAGGGAAGATACTGTTGGTGGGGGACCAGAATATGACAGATGTTAACTGGATGACATGTACTGCAGCCACATCCAAAAGCAGGGTCATTCTCGATGCCCTGCAGGGGGCAGGCCTTAGACCCTTAGACAGCTAGTGTTGGAACCCACTCGGGAGGAAGCAATACTATACCTGGTACTCTCAAATGGAGAGAGGATCACAAATTTAGAAGTCAGTAGACATCTGGGAACAAGTGACCACTGACAAGTGTGCTTCACAATAAGCACAACCATGGATACAAGCCATACAAAAACAAGCATACTGGACTTTAGAAGGGCTGACTTTGGCAAAATGTGTGAATACCTGAGGAATACACTAGCAAATGGCCAAAAAGGAGGGGTGGAAGAACAATGGAGAAAAATCAAAACTGCCATCATAGAGGCAACAAGCCTTTGTGTGAAACAGATAAAGAAAACAAAGTAGAGTAAAAAAACACTGTGGTTCTCAAAAGAGGTGGCAGGGAAGGTTAAGGAGAAAAAGGCTGCATTCAAAAAGTATAAGGCATCACAGAAGGAACACGACAGGGAACTGTATCAATTAAAGCAGAAAGAAGTGGGGAAGGCAGTCAGATTAGCAAAGCCCAAACTGAGTAAAAAATAGCCAAGTCACTTAAGAAGGGGAATAAAACCTTTTATAGGTACATTAGGGAGCATAGAAAGGTTAAGGGAGGAATAGTGAAGATTAATAAGGGAGAGGGGAGGTGGGCAGAGGAGACAGTGAAAAGGCAGGGATACTGAATGAATACTTTTGCTCAGTATTCACAAAAGAAGATGAGGAGGAGTTACCTAAACCAGACAATAGAAGCACTCTGGGTAGGGGGTTGACACCAGTCCACTTACAGAAGAAGAGTCCTGAAAGAACTCCTAAAACTCAAGATGGACAAAGCAATGGGACCTGATGGAATTCACCCCAGAATCCTAAAAGAACTAAGGGAGGACCTAGTGACATCACTGACCACACTTTTTAACAAATCATGGGAAGATGGGGTAGTACCTGAGGACTGGAGGAGGGCAGATGTGATTTCCCTTCACAAAAGCGGGAGCAAGGCAGAAGCAGGAAACTACAGACCTGTAAGTTTGGCCTCAGTGGTAGGGAAAATGATGGAATCACTTCTGAAAGAAAGAACTGTTGAATACCTAGAGGCCAGCAGGGCACAGGACCCAAAACAGCATGGATTTACAGCAGGAAGGTCATGTTAGATGAATCTAATAGATTTCTTTGACTGGGTGACCAAAGTAATAGACCAGGTAGGGGCTGTGGATATGGCCTACCTAGACTTTAGCAAGGCATTTGACACAGTCCCACACAAAAGATTAATAATCAAGTTAGCCAGCCTGGGAGTGGGTCCCAGGGTGGTAGCCTGGGTTGCAAACTGGCTGTACAACAAGTCACAGAAGGTAATAGTGAGTGGAACACATTCCGAAGAAAGGGGGGTCACTAGTGGAGTACCTCAGGGCTCAATACTGGGTCCAGTCCTCTTTAACATCTTTATAGGTGACATTGTAGAGGGTCTGGAGGGAAAGGTATGCCTCTTTGCAGATGATTCAAAGATCTGTAACAGAGTTGATACACAAGGGGGGGGTAGAAAGGATGAGAAGGGACTTGGCAAGGTTGGAGAAATGGTCAGACACATGGCAACTTAGATTCAGTGCAAAGAAGTGCAAAGTAATGCACCTGGGAAACAAAAACCCAGGAGAAGAGTACACAATAGCAGGAGAGGTACCAACAACAACAAAAATCGAACGGGACTTGGGGTTAGTCATATCAGATGATCTAAAGGTGGGTAAGCAATGTGAGAAGTCAGTAAGGAGAGCCAGTGGGATACTGGGATGCATAGGAAGGGGCATCACAAGTAGAAAAAGGAAAGTGGTTATCCCTCTGTACAGACAGTTGGTGAGACCCCATCTGGAGTACTGTGTGCAGTTTTGGAGACCTCATCTACGCAAGGACATAAACAGGATGGAAGCAGTCCAGGAGGGCAACTAAAATGGTGCAGGGTCTGCATCAGAAATCATATGAAGAGAGACTGAGAGAGCTTAATATGTATACCCTTGATGAAAGGAGGGACATGTTAGAAATGTTCAAGTACCTCAAGGGAATCAACAAAGTCCAGGAAGGTAGCATCTTTCAGAAAAAGAGATGAGTAAGAACAAGGAGACACAATTTAAAGATAGAGGGGGGATGGCTCCGGAGTAATGTGAAGAAATCTTTTTTCACAGAGAGAGTGGTGGATGCATGGAACTGCCTTCCTGTGGAGGTTGTTGGGGCTAAAACAGTGGGGGAATTCAAACATGCATGGGACAGACATAAGGCAATTGTAGTGGGGGTGGCAGGAAGTAGGCTATTGGTTAACTAGAATCTGCAGCTTATCCAGTAGGTAGGGAAATGGGCAGACTGGGTGGGCCAAGTGGTCCTTTTCTGCCATCAAAGTCTATGTTTCTATGTTGTACTGGAGAGAATGAGAGAGAGAGTTCCTGGGATGTTTTTGGGTACTGAGGAGGAAGCAACAAGCTGGGTAGGGCCTGGGAACTGGGGTTGGGCCAGTGATTGGGTGATCAGGTGGGGGAAGGGACCAGTAGCCACCAATAATTTTTTTTTACATGTGGGGACAGTGATTGGGGGAGGGGACCGCTAGCCACCAGGGAATTTTTTTTACAAGTGGGGCTGTTGATTTGATAGGGGAGGGACCACTAGCCACAAGGGAATGTTTTTTATTTCTTTACATGTGAGGCCGGTGATTGGGTAGGGTGGAGGGACTGCTAGCCACCAGTGAGGTTTTTTGTTTACATGTGGGGTCTATGATTGGGTGGGGGGAGAGACCTCTAGCCCCCAGGGATTTTTTTTCTATTTCTTTACATGTGAGGTGAGGCCACTGATTGGGTGGGTGGAGGGATCACTAACCACCAGGGAATGTTTTACATCTGGGGCAGGTGATCGGGTGGGAGGCCAGTCCCTTTTTTTCTTTTTAAATTTCCTAAAGGCAAACTGGCAATCAGTGAATAGTAAGCAGTTATCTTGAGGAAGAACATACCCGATGTTGGCAACCAGTCTACTATAGTTTGTTCCAATCACTTTATATCTGATAGGTTTTCAAGGACTCCTCTGTTTGATAGATTTTTTTTGTTTACAGTAGTCTAACTGTATGAATTTTTCTGTATGTAACTAGTTGAAATACTGTACATAGTATTCCTGTGAAAACTGTCTTGACAGGCTTGGATTTATACATGGAAGAACATATATATATTTTTCTACTAACGATGTCTTATCAAGTCTGATATACATTTCTAACAATGCAGACATCTTCATATAGAAATACTAGTAATTCAGATGTTCTGCATAAATTGAGGATCACGCACTGTTCATCTTATTTGATTTTTTAAATTGATTTCTGTTCCGTTCAACTACCTCATCCTATTCCAAGCCACTCGCACTCTCACTTTCACCTCACCCACACTTGCAATTTGCAGTGCTGCAAAACCTGGATTTTAGCAAAGTACATTGTAGATTATATATTAAAACATATTTCCTTTTTATCAAACTAACAGTTGATATAACATAAATGTGTGATGATATGAATAAATAATTACATTAGTGATGCAGTTCTCTTCAAAAGTCCTGTCATTTCAAATGTCTGCAGGCTTTGTTAGCATTAGTGACAGTAATAACATGAGGTTCCTGTAAATTCATTTTCTCTGTTATGGCGAAAAAATCACTATGATTAAAGCAACAATCATTAACCATTCAGAAGTCTTATAATTTATCTATACCATGTAGTTATTTACAGAGACTGAAAAGACAGTTTTGCACAATACATCCAGAAGCAGACAGATTTCGATGCACAAATAAATCAGTAACAGGTAGAGTTAGGGATTCTAAAGTCAGAGAGAAGCAGGTGCTGTGATTGACACTTCAGATTGCATTTTGAACTGGCAAATAAAAAGAGTGAATAGAAAGCAGACATAAAACCTGATACTATTATTACAGATATATCCGTGTGTAGTGATAAAATGTAATCACTATGCCAATAAATTTCAGGTATCTGATTTCGATATGTAACCCTCCTGCAAATGGGGGTTCCCAAGAGTCTTCCAGGAGCTTGCCTAAGTGTTCCAAGTCTGGGTGGTATCCAGCGTCACAGCCATTTTAAACGGCATTGTAGTGAATGCTTTTAGAACCTCTGTGCACTGTCTCTTTAAGAGCTGTCTGCGTGCAGACATAATTAGTTTGTATAGGGGGACTGTGTGTATTTTTGCCAAAGTCCTGCCCGGGCTGCTGCCTAAGTGTTCCGTTTCTGAGTTGCTAAGTGCGCAGAGGGAACACACTTTAAAGATGTAACTAGTTGTGGGGAAAAGTAATGAAAATGCAGTTTGTCTAACTTGCCTTTTGTTGCAGCACAAACTCTGTTTGCTTCCCCATTTTGGTCCAGAACTGCTGAATGGGACCAATCAGTACTAAGGACACTAAAATGGAGCCTGCTTTGGGCCAGTCGGGACTGGGACTCTCATCTAGAGCCTATTGAAAGGGGACTAATTGGAGTGAGACTCTGGGTAATGTAGTTTTGGATCCTTGGCACCTTGTTACACCTATAGAGGGAGCCCTGCTGTGATTGACAATTGAACCAACCAACCAAACTCTAGTGGATCTAAAGGAAATGCCTTGAACTGTTGCTGGCAAGGCAGATCCAAGTTGAGTGTGAAAAGTGAAGGAGCTCAGCTCTGCTCTGTTCGAGCGGCATGGTAGTTCACGCGGGAGGCACGTGTGAGGCCTGAATTTTTGCTGTTGTAGAGGAAGAGAGAGAGAGCGAGTCTGAAAAAGGTATTTTTGGACTGAATCCAAAGTTGGTGAGGAAAAATCAAGCTGCTGCTGTTGGGACCAGGCTTAACCTGTAGAAGATCGAAGATTGTGCTGAGAAGCGATCGGCCTGTCAGGACATTGTGGCCTGGTATAGTACAAGCTTTTTACATATGAATGTGCTAGATGCTGAATGGGGATCGCGGTTTATTACCCCCAGAGAGTGTGACATTTGAACCGTAATTGCTTGCACAGTACTGTGCTTTATTTGTTTCAGCCAAATCAACCTGATTCCCCCTCCTTGTTACCATCCCCTTAAATAAATCAGATCTGTTGTTGTTGAAATATACCTTGCTTGTGATGTCAGTACCTACAGAAACTATTGCATTATATCTGTGTGCATTGCATAACCTTGTTTTACAGGGGGTCCTCAGAGACGTGCTGCAGGAATCAGTCCTGAGGGTAAGTGGTAACTGTATGTGTAATAAGTTTGCATATCTGGGGTATGGGGAAGGTCTCTCTCTTGTGTTGAAAGGGCCACTAGTGGGAATAGAGGGGGATTACAGTGTCCCAGAGGGCTGTGATCTGGTTAGGCTACCCACAGCCAACCCTGACCTTTGGGTGGAGGCACCCATTTCAGAACTCAGCCCCCTAACCTGTTAGTAGCCAAGCAGGCAGGGGTAGTAGCCCAAGGGACAGCACCACCTAGGGGTTACAGATATGACAGTAAACACAGCAAGTACAGAAACAACACAACAATACCTACAGTAGTTAATTAATAACAGGGGTCAGGTGAGGTGGGTATTGTAAAAATTTGTAACAGTGACATCTGCCAGTGAATAATGCATGAAATTAAAAAATACTGCCACTATGGCACTTTGAGAAAGCAATCACTCTGGGACGAGTGGTGATTTCCATCCTCTGAATAACCCAGGAAGCGCATGTACCACCAGTATACTGCGCATTGATCCACACATTAAGCACTGCAGTGGTGCATCACCATCTCTATGCCAAGCGTCATACAGGAGCATCGGGAAATTTTACTGTAACTACCACTGTACCTGTGCCTGTTGATGTCGTTTCCTGTGAAGGCATTTTCTCCTGCAGTGTCCTGGTTGCAGTTCCAGTGCACTGCGTGTGTATGGGGGGGGGGGGCTTTGGTCGTCTTTAAATAGCCCAGGCAATTTCAACAAGCAAATGTATGCATGTCCTGCTATAATGACATGCTAATGTATTGTTTTGCCAACTGACTGCCCAATGAGGCTTATTTGCATAGTCTGCTCAATATAGCAAATTTGCCTACTGCTAAATGGGTTTGCACTTGCACATTGTGTAATGCGCCATGCAAATGCAATGATGACATGATGTAGCCAGGGGTTCAGTTAATTCATTTTTAGTGGGAAACAAATATTTCCGTGAGTCAAAATGTGGAAGTAATTTCAATTTTGTGGAAGTCAAAATACTTCCCAGGTCCCACAATCTGAATGCCAATATTCTAGGAAGGATCAATTAATGGATGTTCATACAGACATTAGCGGTAAAATACAATTTCTTTTAGAAAAATCTATCATGTGTTAGCTTATATGCATTCACTTTTGGAAGCTGTCCATTTTGTTTTTTACATTTGGAAGTCAATGTCTTCCTCCCCCTTTATTCTGGAAGTTTTTGCCTTGTTCTTTGGAGTCACATACTCCCAAAATGGACATAACTGAAGCCCTGGATGTAGCTGTTTGCACTGCCCATTTGCTATGTTCAGAGCTGTCTTCTGTGCTGGGCAATCTTCGCACAGCACTCTGGGCTATGCTTTGCACATCTCCATTTGCATGATATATTCAACAGTGTTTGACCATGAGTTAATCCTTTGAATGTTGTGTGTACTGGATTGTGGGCTAGTGCTACCTGCCAGGCAGTGCAAACTTTGCCTGTGGACAAAGTTTTGAATATTGGGCTTCAGGAATGAAATGGCAAATAGTTAATGTAACTAAATGCTCAAACTGTTGTATAATATTAATACATAGGCTACAGAGTGCTATAAGGCAGTCTCAACAACAATTAATTGCATAGACCACAGACAGAACAATGTTGAGAACTCTTCAACTGAACAACCAGAGCCTGAAAAAATAAAAGAGAAGATTGCATATCATCAACAAAATATTAATTCATAATGAGAAATAAGAACACGGCCTCATAGTCAGATCACAAATAGCACAATCAATGGATGCTGAGGTGGTTTCAAAACAGAGATAATGTTCTAATCATTGAGTCCCTTGGGGCCCAGAGCACCCATAGTGAAAATGAATCTGCTTTCCCTTTGCAGTAGAATTTTAAGTCCATTGCCCCCCATGGGGGTGGGAAAGAAGAAGATTTAATGTAATTAATGTTTTAAGTTCTGAATTGTGGACATTCCACACAGGGCCAGCCTTAGCTAGGTGCAAACTATGCTACTGTACCTTGGGGGCCCATATTTTTTTCTTGAGGAAAATAAAATAATTTAAAACATTTAAAAATGCCTAAATTTTGCTAGAAGTGAAAATGATTACCAGCAAATAAAAGTGAAAGATAACTGGATCTGTTACTGTTACAAGAGGTGGGGGCAGCTTTGCTGCCGTGGAAAAGATTAGGTTAAGTAAGAGCTAATGGTGTTAATAGCCATACTTTACACCTCCCAGGTTGACTGCTTTCACATTCAAAGGGCTATATTGACAAGAGAACGAGTCTGTAACCTGGACATGTAGCTGAAACAATGAATGATATGACAAAATCTGTTTCCAAAGTATGTGAACACTCAAAATGGCTCAACAACCTGACCAGCATAGAGCAGAACTGGATTTCCTTATAGGGACTCTGAAAACCTGATCACCAGGTAAAAAAAACTGAAAGGTGGTACCCTTACTGGTGTTCCATGATAATCCTCTCTATTCTCGCTCATTCACACCTCCAGAAAAGTTAAGCTGTTTAACTTGTTTGCAGATCAGAGTACTGGAGTTGTGAGTGTCCAGTGATGATGTCCCTGTCCTTACAGAAATGAATATGGTAGTAGTATCATACTTACTTAAGTGAAGCATCTCTGGAAGTGAACACCATGGGGTTTGAGGGGAGCATCTAGGATGGAACCCCAAGGGCAGATGCAAGGAGAACACACAGGAGGAGGAAGCAAATCCTGGTTGGGGCTCCACTGTCTGGGGAATTGAGCTGGGGGTCAGGTGAGAGGGAGGTAATATGCCTACCTGGAGGCACAGTTCAGAAGGCAGGTAAGCGAATCCTTAGGACTGCAAGGGCGGTAGCAAGGATGGGGGAGCAGGATGTCATTATTCACTTGAGGACTAATGACCTGGCTAGAGAGGGGGTAGAGGTAGGAAGAGTACAGGAAGAGTTCAGGGAGCTGGGGAGGAGTCTTGGGCAAGTAGCACATTCTGTCACCTTCTCGGAGGTGCTTCCTGTCCATGGCAAAGGGGGAGCGAGGGACATCTGCATCATTGAATTCAAAAAATGGCTGAAGAAATGGTGCAGAGAAGTGGAGTATGGCTTCATTGAGGACTGGAACCTCACCTGGAGGGATGAAGGACTATATTCTCCAGAAGATCTGAATCTATCCAGAGGAGGTAAAGGTATCCTCTGTGAGAAGTGTAAGTGCATCCTTAGTGATCATTTTAAACTTTCTAACTGGGGAGGCATAGACAGTCAAGGGGATTATCATAGCCCCCCCCCTTACAGGACATAGCTGAAAGCAGTGAGGACCCAATAACTAGCACAATATCTAACTGTAAAACTATCATGGTTACAATGGGGAGAGAACAGAAGGTACATAACTAATGCAGCACAGGGCAAAGATCAATAAACAAGGAATATTAAGGGGGTACATAGAGTGGAAGGTCATGTGCACAAATGCTCGCAGTCTGGGAAACAAAATCCCAGACCTAATGGCACTGATAGCAGACACACACCTGGACATTGTGGCTATCATAGAGACATGGTACACAGGGAATCATGACTGGGATGCAGCCATACCAGAGTTTACACTTTTTAGAAAGGATAGGGAGGGGAGGAGGGGTTGCTATATGTGTAAAGGAAGGGATTAAAGCTATGGAGGCTCAGCGATCAAGGGAAGAAGCAGAGGCATTGTGGGTCACTCTGGAGTCAGGGAACAAAACAACCATCCATGCTAGAGTAGTCTACAGGCCTCCCACACAGGGGTAGGATAGAGATCTAGTATTAGTGGAAGCCATCCATAACATGGCAGCCAAAGGGGAAGTACTACTAATGGGTGACTTCAACATGACAGATGCAGATTAGAATACCCGGACTGCAAGTACGTCAAGGAGCAGGGACCTCATGTCTTCCATGTATGTGGCAAATTTAAGGCAACTGGTGGTTCAGCCTACCAGGAAGGGGGCCGTACTGGACTTATTACTGATAAATGGGGACAGAATCATGGATGTTGAGGCAGGCAGTCCCCTTGGTGCCAGTGACCACAGAACCCTGTGGTTTACAGTCAACATGTTAGCAGAAGAAAGCCATTCAAAGACTAAGATCCTAGATTTCCAGAAGGCCAACTTCATGGAGACGGTGGAACAGCTCAAAATTGCCCTGGCAGCAGAAGATACAGGGAGAGGGGTAGAATAACAGTGGCTTAGGATCAAGAGATCTATAGCAGCAGGGACAAGTCAATGTGTCAGATTGCTTAGCAAAAGCAAAAGAAAGAAGTGGCCACTGTGGTTCTCTAAATCATTAGATGAGAAAGTGATAGAAAAAAGTAAGGCATTTAGGAAATACAAAGAGACACAGAAAAAAGAAGACAGACTGAAATATCTGGAGAAGTAGAGAGAAGCTGGGAAAGCTGTCAAATGGGCTAAGGCAAGAATGGGTGAAGGAATAGCACAGGCTATTAAGAAGGGGGACAAGACCTTCTTCCGTTATATTAGTGAGAGGAAAGACCAGAAATATGGTATTGTTAGGCTAAAGAGGGAGAGGGTGGGTGGGTGGGTGGGTGGGTGAAGGATGACCATGAAAAATATGAGGTACTGAACAAATATGTTTGCTCAGTATTTACCAAGGAAGAGGCAGAGGAGGAGCTGAGACTCATGAGGAAAGATGTACAGGGGGAGAGGTGGACACCAGCCCATTTACGGTGGATAGAGTCTTGAAGGAACTAGGAAAAGTAAAGACAGATAAGGCAATGGGGCCAGATGGGATTTCCCCTAGTGTGTTAAAGGAACTCAGGGCAGTCCTAGCAGGTCTGTTGATGACCCTATTCAGCCAGTCACTAGAGACAGAGGAGGTTCCTGGGGACTGGAAGAGAGCAGAGGTGGTCCCCTTGCACAAGACTGGAAGTAGGGAGCAGGCAGGCAATTACAGACCTAGAAGCCTGACCTCAGTGGTGGGGAAGATGGTGGAGTCCCTGCTTAAGGAAAGGGTAGTGAAGTTCCTGGAGTCAGGCAGTGCAAAAGACCCAAGGCAGCATGGATTCACTGAGGGTAGGTCCTGTCAAAGTAATCTTATTGATTTTTTTGACTGGGTGACCAGGGTGGTGAATCAGGGAGGGTTGGTGGATGTGGCCTACTTGGATTTCAGTAAGACCTTTGACACCGTTCCTCATAGATCTGGGCGTGGGCTCTAAAGTGGTAAGATGGGTTGGTAACTGGCTAAAAGGCAGGACTCAGTGGGTGGTAGTAAATGGCATAAAATCAGAAGAGGAGGAGGTGACCAGCGGGGTTCCACAGGGATCAGTGCTGTGTCCAGTTCTAGTCAATGTCTTCATAAGCGACATTACAGAGGGACGGGAGGGGAAAGTATGCTTGTTCGCAGATGACACCAAGATCTGTAACAGAGTCGACACACAGGAGGGGCTAGGTAAAATGAGAAATGGCCTAACATTACTTGAGGAATGGTCAAGGATCTGGCAGTTGGGTTTCAACACTAAGAAGTGCAAGATAATGCACCTGGGACACAGAAACTCAAGAGAGGAATATAGGATGGGGGGACAGGTTCTAGCCACCACAAGTCAGGAGAGAGACCTGGGGGTTATCATATTCAATGATCTGAAGTCAGCCAAACAATGTGAAAAAGCAGTGGGTAAGGAAAACAGAATGCTGGAATGCATAGGAAGGGGCATAAGCAGTAGAAGAAGTGAAGAGGTGATGCCATTGTATAGATCACTGGTGAGGCCACATCTGGATTACTGTGTCCAGTTCTGGAGATGGCATCTCAGGAAGGACATAGACGGGATGGAAGCACTCCAGAGAACAGCAACAAAAATGATACATGGACTGGACCACAAATCTTATGAGAAAAGACACTAAGAACTAAACAGCTATTCACTGGAAGAGAGATTGGAGAGAGGTGATATGATAGAGACTTTCAAATACCTAAGGGGAATAAACAGGTTACAGGAGGGTAGCATATTTCAGAGACAAAAGTGCATGGAGACAAGGGGGCATAACATGAGGCTGGAGAGAGGGAGGCTTGGGGGAATGCTAGGAAGTATTTTTTTACAGATGTGGTGGTGGATCCATGGAACAGCCTACCAGCAGAGGTGGTGGAAGCAAAAACAGTACAAGGATTCAAAAGAGCATATGATAAGCATAAAGGCACCCTGCTGTACAGCAGAGTGGGGGAAGGCAGTCCAGATAACAGAAGGGATTGCCAAACCAAGTAGGGAAATGGGCAGACTAAGTGGGATCTGTGGTCCATATCTGCAGACAGATTCTATGTTTCTAAGTTCTTGCTCCAGGCTCAGATAGATTCATTTCCAATGATGAAGTCAAATAATTCAATGCAAGTCAATGGCACTAATTAAAAGATGCTGGTTAAACTAGTAGAACTGGTGTTGCTTTATTAATACAGGACAGGAGGGTTAGTTAGGTGTAAATGTTGGATGTGGGGGGGGGGTAAAGGGAATGGAGTGGTGGGGTCCAGCAGGGGACTGCACAGGGGCCCAGAATGGTTAAGGTTAAGGCCAGCCCCGAGTCTGCCAATGGATACACAGAGGAGTTTCATGTATAAGATTGTTGAAGGATCTCATGTATTCCTGTATCCTTTCATTCATTGGTCAAATAGTCCAGCCAATGTACGGAAAAGGCAGTCACACCAAAGGTCCTATACCACGGATCTTGTGACTGATAAATTGTCGTACTTGGTACTGCTGGCCCTTATTGGGGCTAAGATGTATGCTGCCTTGTGTGGAATACTGGCAAACATTACACACTCCACAATGAAATGAGACCATGTGGTGACCTAAAACTCCTTTTCTGTTACATGGGTTTTTGTTCTTTTAGTGACTATGGACTATCAAGTCAAGAATGTATTTGATTACATTTGAAATGTATGGGTCAGCTGATAACACATCAGTAGCATTATAAAGCTTCAGCCACCAAATACAAAAATTTAAGTATTTTAAGGATGTGATTGGATATGATCTGAAAATGAAGTGTATATGTAATGGTTAGAGTCTTTGATTTGACTATTTGTGGGTACAAATGTGTATTTTGTTCATGTTTAAGACAGACATAGATGTATTTTAAATTATGTGTTAATGTCTATTGATGTCTTATGTTATTGTATTTAAATATCGAATGGAATTTTGATACAGGTCCATCTTGAAAATGGGATTCATTGCCAATGATGTGATACTACTACCTGTTTAAAAATAAAATGTTCTACTACCTTTGTAGTAATCTCCCTGCCTTTGTGAACACCAAGCATTCAAAGGTTGAAATATTTGGTGAGAATGACCTGTTGGGGGAAAAAGTGGACTGTGGTTTAGTTGGTTGATCAGATAACTCAAACCTTTTATTTGATGTGGACAAGTCCATGTCATCAAGTGCCAGTTCATCAAACTATTCTAATACCCATTCTAGATTCCAGCTATCTGGAATCAACTTATGCTCCAGGGTCACTGTGGATGCTGCTGTGTTGCCTGTGATAGCACCTGGTTTGGATACCGGTGATCTAGCTGGACTACCATCAATGTCATTGTCAGATGAATAGTTTCAAATATCATTCCCTGATACACTTACTGAGGGGTGATTTGTTTGTGCTGCCTGATGACTCTGGTCTGTAAAGTCCATTGTTCTTGCATGCAGGTTGACTAGTAATGTAAAGTTATCAGCTGGAGGATCTGTTACAAATGAGGGGCCTTTTGCTAGAAGGTTGACTTGGGCTGATGTCAATATAGTGCCAGAATGATTTAGAAATTGACCCTGCCACCCAAGTTGTGATGGCAAACCTGTTGCTGTTGTTTTTGCAAATTTGTCTTTCCTTCTCCACAGCCTCTCATGTTTTGTACCTTTTTAGTTTGAGTCCCTTTTTTTTCCACAAAGGTGTTTTTCCATCAGTGGAGGTGACCATGCCATTAGCCCCCATTCACCCTCAACCATCCGATACCTTTCCCAGGACTGACCTGCTTGAGTCCCACATGAATTTCCCCCACTGACAGGGCCAGGAAGGTGAGGACCATCCTTCCCCCATCCAGTATCCAAATCTAGGGTCACCTGGCCTGGGTGGCAGTTCAGGTCAGGGAGTGAGCCAGATGTTGTTCCCAGTGTTTCCACTTTTCATGCTGCCTACCTCCTCTGACATTGGATAATAGCCCATAGCCAGCATCGTATCCTGCTGAGGTACCCCTGTAGAGGAGTAAGCTCCATGGCCACCACAGGGATCACCAGACCAATGGATCCTGGCAATGTCCTTCCCCCAGCAGTGAGTGTTGCCAAGTGGCAGTGCCTACTGGACTCTCAAGCCTACCAGGCCAACTCCTCAGTCTGCTCCTGAAGCTGGGTTGCCACCGCGGGAGCCCAGATTGCTACCAGTTGGGCCATCAAGCTGCCTTTTAGTTTGAGGTTTTTTTTTTTGGGAGGGGGTTGGTATTGCATCTGTATGTGTTGCCTCTTCCATAGTTGTTACTCAGTCCTCTGTGATTTTTCACTGGTCACGCCTTTATTTCTGTTTTGTATTATGGTGAAGTGTCTGATTGCTTTCAGAATGCTGGTGTCCCAGCCACTGCTAGACAACCTGAAATTTTTGCTTCATGACCTGCATTTCATCTGTTTAAATCAGTGGTTAAATTGGAATTTCTTTAGGTGGGGGAACTTTCACATCTAGATTTCTAGTTGGTAGAACTGTCACTTCAAGGTGGTAGAACTCTTCTACAGTGCTCAATGGAGAAAAATGACAGAGGTGGTGGAACTGTCATACAATCATTTTTATGTCGATTGCATGCAGCGCAAGAAACATATTGGCACAGCTTGCTGAGAAGCAGGCTGTGGAGGCAGGGCACTGTTGTGGCCAATGCCCCCACAGCCTGCAAAGGCTTGTCCCGCTTCCCCCAATGTCATTTCAGGCTGCTGGTGACACAAGTTTTGAACGTTCACACCAACTTGTGACAAATCAGCTGCTGCAATCAGGGACAGCCTCGTCATCACAGAGTAAGCCATCTGCTGCAATGAAGGAGCGACTCGTCATTGCAGGGCTGATATAGTAAGCCTGATATTGTTTGTGAACATGACAGCGGGTTGCCCTGTTCACAAACAATATAACCCCCCCAATGTTTATCTGCTGATGGGGGAGCCCACTCCCCATCAACATAATGTGACCCCTCCCAATTTCATTGTCTGCCGACGGGGTGCCCAATCCCCTCCAGCAAAAACGAATCCCCCCTTTGTTGTTTGCCGGTGAGGTGCCCAATCCCTGTAAGCAGAAAGGATTCCCCCCCTTTGTTATTTGCTGACGGGGTGCCCAATCCTTGTCAGCAGAAAGGAATCCCCCCTTTTGTTTGCCAATGGGGGTGCCCAATCCGCTGTTGGCTACAGACCCCCCCAAAAGTGAGACTCCGGTGGCACGCTGGGAACCCACCCCAGTGTGCCAAATGCCCCTGTGAAGTGCAAAACCATCCTGTGTTGTCTTTTTTTTTTTTTACCTGGAAAGAAAAAACATTCCCTCGTGGTCTCCTGGACTGCCTCCCGCAACCTGTGCCCACCCACTGCGCACCCTGCCTCCCCACACCCCACCTCACCCCATACTTACCTCCGGAGTCAGGCGGGATGATCTTTGGTGGACCAGGAACACGTCTTCACTCTTCAAAGGTGGCCACGAACTGAGGAAATGCCGGTAAGCTGTATAATGGAGTAAATAGGGGTTTTTCAACTTTGCTGCATATCTCAGGCATTTTTTGGAATTTATTTACCAAATTTTCAACAAGGGGTTTTTGGGACCCCTCCTCATGAATGCTTCAACTGTCATGATGTTAATCAGCCCTGAAAGGTGATTTTGTGGTCACTGCACGGAATCATCTTTGGGGGCCGATTAATGAAACGACAGTTCCAGTGTTCATGAGGTGGGCTCTCAAACTGCCTATGTTGCAAATTTGGTGAAAAAAATCCCAAAAATGACTGTTTTACGAGCATGCACTGTGCAGTTGCTATGCACGCTCATAACTTCATGAATTTGCAACATTTTGACACCCAATTTTCAACATTGGCATTTTGTCACACGTCCTTGTGAACAGTATAGCTGTCATTGTTCACATCCTGGCGGAAATGTGTTTTCACACTTCCAGTACAGAACAGCACCATCGCTGTTGGAAATCAGTGTTCGGGACAGATTAAGAAAATGACAGTGACACTGTTCATGAGTAGAGATCCTGAAATGGCTATGTTGCTAATTTGATAACGATACTCCATAAAATGACTGTGCTACAAGCGTGCATTGCTCAGTTTGCACGCACGCTGGTAACTTCTCAAATGTATAATATTTTCACTCCAGATTTTCAATATTGCCATTTTCCCACACCTTCTTATGAACAGTGCAGCTGTCATTTTTCCCATCCTGGCCAAAATGTGTTTTTGCAGTTCCGGAGCAGAATAGAGCAGTCGCTGTGGGAAATCACTGTCTGGGACAGAGTAATAAAATGTCAGTGATACTGTTCATGAGCAGAGGTCCTAAAATGTCTGTGTTGAAAATTTGATGATGACAGCCCATCAAATGACTGTATTACAAGGGTGCATTGTACACTTTCCACACACCCTTGTAACTTTGCAGATTCGTAATATTGTCATGCCACATTTTCAACAATGGCAAGTTTTCACACCTCTTTATGAGCAGTACAGCTGTCATTTTTCACATCCTGAGTGAAATGTGGTTTCACAGTTGCGGCACAGAATAAAGCGGTCACTATGGGAAATCAGTGTTTGGGACAGATTAAGAAAATGACAGTGGCACTGTTCATGAGCAGAGGTCCTAAAATCCCTATGTTGGAAATTTGGTGTCAAAACTCCATAGCATGACTGTGTTACAAGCGTGCATTCAACTGTTTCCATGCACCCTTGTAACTTCACAAATTTGTAATATTTTCACACCACATTTTCAACAGTGGCATTCTTTCACACCTCCTTATGAACAGTACAGTTGCCATTTTTCACATCCTGGCTAAAATATGTTTCTGCACTTCTGACGGAGAATAGCACGGTCGCTATGGGACATCAGTGTTTGGGATAGATTAAGATGGAACAAGTGAGAGGGGGGAGTGACCGAGCTCAACTGAGCTCTGTCAGGACTGCTCCGGATTTGTTTGTGGGCAGAAAAAGGCCCCAATGCAAGAGGCCAGTACAAAAGGGTAGCCTGCAGCACTGGGAGAAACAGAACGAGAGAGAGTGAGTGAGGTAGGGGGATTGAGCGAACTCACCAGAGCTCTGATTTAAAAAACTAATATTAGTTTTAGGCTGTACACTAGCTCTTTAAAGAGAACACAATGCAGAAATGAGGGTACCACAAACATTGATAATTAATCAAAAAGTGGTCAGTGCTTAGCAGAATACATGACTGACATGGAAAGGAAAATAGGACGGTGCACAGTAGAGGTCAGAGCAATGAGCTTTGAATGAGCTTTGTACATTCATCAGGCCTGAGCTTGATTCCCACAGCATCCACTTGTATGCCGTATGACTTTGAGCAAGATGCTTAACCTCCCTGTTCTCCGGGGTCACATGTGTAAATTCACCCTGTGCCCAATGGGCCTAACCTGCATACCAAAGAATGAAAACATACAAAAATAACAGTATAAGAATGATTTCCTGTCACTTTTAAAGTCTTCTCTGGCATTATTATTTGCTTTGGAAAAGGCACAATATATAAAAAAAAGCAAGTGTTTTTGTGTTTGTAAGTACCATGAGAAGGGGGGGAGGGGTGCAGAAAGTCTGTCTGTTTGCTTGCTTTTGTATGCTTCTGGAAGTGCCAGAGGAGAAGGCTATCTGGACTAAAAGTCTGGCCTGAAACTTTTGGGGGGGAGCAAGTCTGTTTCTTTGTTTTTGTATGCCTTTGGAAGCAGGGTTTCTTTGATGACTGTCTAAAACCTGGAGAAGGGAGGGCAGCAAGTCTTTAATTGTTTGTATTTATTTGTAAGCACCAGACGAGGGAAATATGTGTGCTGAAAGCCTGGTCCAAAACCTTGGGTTTGAGGAGGGGTGAAAAAACCAGGTCTGCAAGTACAAAATGTGCTGAGTCTACCAAAAGCCTTAGCCTAGTCACTACCCAAAAGTGAGGAGAGGGGATATCTGCACTAAAAGTCTGGCCTGAAATCTGGTCTGGTAGTTATGTTGTAGTGTGGCCAGAATCTTATTTATTTTTGTTTACTCCAGTGCTGGCCCTGAAATTTAGTACCAAGAAACTGTAAAGTGCCACAAATCAACTTACAGCTTTTAGTAAAAAGGCCTTATAAACTTTGTTATGGATCCAGGCATTTGGGGAATAACTGGAATACCATTTTATTTTCCCTGTTTTATACTATTTATAAATGTATGTGATTTACGCTGTAACTGTTTTAATTGTGTTGTGCAGCGCCTTGATAATTTGAAAGGCGCCATATAAATCAACAGATTTGATTTGATTTGATTTACTATGTTACTGATTTGTTAATAACAGGGGAAGGAATATATGATATGCCATGCTATATACAGTGTGATATTTCCTACTATTTGTATGGTGAAACCCAACATACCTGCTTTCTCAACCAGTGGGTCATGGGCCCTTAGATTTCCTGTGTGTTAGTTTAAATATAAGCATTTTTTTCCAACTCAGACTCATTAAACAAAAGAAAACAGTAGGGAACTTACCTAGAAAAGTTTGATGGCCAGTACAAGACAAGAACGCAGCTCTGAAAACATATAACAGAAATGAGTGAAAGTAGCACTTCTGCAGCTTGTGCATTTATGCATAATCAGCTACCATGATGCCTTGCATGATTCAGGTCATCACCTTTGCAATGGCATCAAACAGGTTTTCACACCACGGCAGAACAGAGTAAAGCAACTTAATTTAAATTTTGTTAGGATAAATTTAGAGGGGGTGTAAGAGAGAGAGAGAGTCATTCTTCATGCCTACAGACTACACAGGTATACAGTAAATTGGTTGAGGGGACTTTCCCTTTAACACTAGGTAAACAAAGGTGTTGCAAAAAAGTGATCAACCATGAAAATTAAATGGCATGAATAATGGAGAGAAGAGCTAACACTCAGGGAGAAATGACAAGTATTTAATGTAACTCAATGCCCAAACTGTCCTAAAATATTACTATATATAGGATACATTGTACTATAACGCAGTCTAAAAAAATTAATTTGTTGCATAGCCCACAGTCAGACCAAAGCTTGGAATACTGAACTGACTACCAGGTCAAAATGTCACACTTTCTACAGCGCATGACATGACCACTACGTAGGAACAGCATGGTAGGTAAGAGCAAGAGGGTGCAAAACGCGAAAGGAAGTATGTATGGTAGTGCAACCTCTCAATCTTCCCAGTGCAAGATAAGAATCCTGCTGGGACAGGGGTCAACTGAGCAGCTGCCATGGCTCGATGGGATGAGCCACTGGCAGCAAGGGAGGCAAGCAGTGTATTTGGGACCGGGTTTCAATTCCAGGTCCCAGATACATGACATTTTCTTTTTGCACTTTGTTATATTAAGTGTTAACTCCCAGTTAGTTATATTAGTTGGGGAGTTTCTGGAAGCAACCCCTACAAAAACAAGAATTATATTGTCTGCAAAATATCTCTCTGTATTGGCAGTGTGATATATTGCTATGGCATAATGTCTTGAGACATTATGACACCATGCCACTGAACTGACCAGCCAAATCCAAAAAAAGAGATAAAAAAAAAAAATGAGAAGATAGCATATTATAAACAAAATATACATTCATAGTGAGAAATAACAACAAGGCCTCAAGATAGTTAGGTCAGCAACAGCAAAACTATTGAAAGTTAATGTCCTTATCTTTGTTGAGTCCTTGGGATGCACAGTAGTCATAATAAAAAGTAGTCTGCTTTTCTTTGCAGCATTATTTTAGTCTAGAAATTTTGACCAGTAAGGTACTACTGTTCTGACTGGCTATAAAAGCCTGTGGCGCCTGAGACTCTGACCTGTTATTGATCTAGCCTAAGGGAAGCCAAGTGCACTATCACTGTCTCACATAGGGCTGGTGGCCAAAGACAGAGAGAGAGAGAGAGAGAGAGAGAGAACGTGTGCACATTCAGAGTTCCATGGGGAAAGCACCACCATTCCTGAGCAGACTTGATGAAAATGACCATATTGCTTGAAGCTGGGTGAGTGCCCAAGAGATTTTCCCCAAACAAGGCATTTTTCTATGACTGCAGAGCTGAGAACTATGCTGATGTATTGCTATTATGTAGTAGAGAAAGGGGGCTCTGGAAGTAAGTGCCCAGATACTTAGACTGTGTCCAACTATCTAGTGGAGCTGAAACACATGCGGTCCTCTCCACTGACCGCAGTGCTGTTCCTTTGTCGCTCCCCCAACTGCACTATATTCTTGCTTCATGCTCACTTCTGGTTCATAGATCAACAGTGACCATGGAGCAATGGGTCAGCAGTCGTCCATGTTAAAGATCAATGGCAAAGATGCTGTAATGCACTGCCGTCTCTGTAAAACAAATTGAGGAGCAAATATGTGGTTTACTGCAGACTGTTTCTAATCTCATTGTCCGCAATGGGCTTGTTTACAAAACTGTATTTGTGGTTGGTAGGAAAATGTATAATCTAAAGGGCAAGCTTGCTGTCTGAATAACTGTGAAACCAGAGAGAAAACAGTTAATTGCAAGTCACCTGGATTAAGTTGTATTAAATCTATCATAGCCACAGAGCTCATGGATCAGAACTGCATCCTTTCAATTTTCTATATGGTAACAACTGTCCCCAAACTTGGATTCTCACAGAAATCATATGTCTTGTAAGTCCTGATTTTCTCCAAATAGAATCTCTGGCAAAAATCACCAGGAAACACAGCAGAAAATATGTTACCCGCTCTCTGAACAGCACTTTAATCAGGGCAGAGTTGTGGATTCAAATCACCTGGAAGCACAGTAGGAAATATGTTACCCACTCTGTGAACAGTACTTTTGTCTGGGCAGAGTTGTGGATTCAGTTTGTTGGACCAACTGCTTCTGACAGCTTCCTAATTTTTCAGGAAGACAACAATGATTCAGGCTGAGTGGTGATTTTACAGCACACTTCTCACATAGCAGGTAACATATTTCCCATTGTGCTTCCAGATGATTTTATTTGATTTCTTTTGTCTGGTATTTCTTTCTTCATCCTGTCTTGCACCCCTTACCCTATTTGCTGTCCCTCCAGTGCCATCCTCCAAGGATCAGACTCCCTCCCTTATGCCACCATGACTAACTGTTCATGGCAGGATGGTGGGGAGCATCTTAACCCACCAACACAGTTCCAGCCTGGGAGAGGTGCCTTCTCGGGAGTAGTGCCTGTGAGGGACAGCTTCATGCTGAGCAGCCAGGATCTGTTTTCCACTTTTTCTCCCCCTTAGGAGGTGGGGCATGCAATGATGCCAGTAGAGAGAGAGACAGCGCACATGCATCTGCATGTACTCTTCCAGGCATCTGCCCCATCTCCTCCCCTTTCTGCAGCACCATTGCACTGCCCCCAGACATCACCAGTGGCCAGAGGAACAGTGACATCTGATGACCCCCTCCCTGGAGAAGGAGAGCAGTCCATTGAATGTCCAATCCTTCTCCTCCCCTGTGGATCCCCAGCAGCCTGTGCTTGCTACCAAACACAGGTCATTGACATAGTGTGAGGTAAGGCATCCAGTGCCTAAACCCTCAGCACCACCAGGCCGGCATCCAGATTATTTTTGCCAGTGATTCTGTGTAGGGAAAGTTGGGGCTTCCAAAGCAGGTGATTTTTTTGAGACTCCAGGTTTGGGAACAGTTGTTACACAAAAGAAAATAAAAGGATACATTTCTGATACATGAGCTATATGGCTACCATAGATTTGACCTGCAGGTGACCTGCAATCAATTATTTCCCCTGGTTTAACAGTTATTAAAACAGCAAGCTTGCCCTTTAAATTATGTATTTTTCTACCAACCCCAAATACAGTTTTGCAAACATGCCCATTGCAGACAATGAGATGAGAATCAAACTGCAGTAAATAACATTTGCTTCTCAGTTTGTTTTACTGAGATGGCAGTGCATTACAGCATTTCATGGTACCATATGTTTACATACAATACAATACAATGCAAATGTTGCAAAGATGCTGTAATGCACTGCCATCTCTGTGAAACAAACTGAGAAGCAAACGTATGATTTACTGCAGACTGCTTCTAATCTCCTTGTCTGCAATGGTATGTTTGCAAAACCGTTTGAACAGAAAAAACACATACCCAAAGGGCAAGTTTTGTTTATTGTCACAGTTCAGTCATAACCCTTCCAGTGTGTGGCTGTCCCACTTTGAGTCTGTAATAGCTGTCTCTAATTAATAAAATAAGAAGACATATGATTGTGATGGAAGAGTAGAGCAATCATATCATTAGTGGTGCTGGGAAGAGTGACCCAATCAGTCTGCCTAGCATCACTAATGATGCAGTTGCTCCACCTCCTTACTACCATCCATCCATCCATCCACTTGCTCTATTCATTACAGTCAGCTACAACAGACTTTGAGCAGGGTAGGCACACTGTGGGAGAAGGGTATGACTGAGCTAGCCAGTTTGACATCCTAATGCCATTTCAGAAAACAAGTATACATTGTAAAAATGGGTAAATACAGAACCGCCACTGAGTATGAGATACTGCATCTCAGTATGATAATCATGAGTAAATATATTACAAAACTGTGACAAATCACCTGTTCCTACGTTATCTGGACCTTTAAGGTTTTCTTTTATTTGTTTTGCCTATTATTGTGATTTAAGTCTGGAATTTGAATATCACAATAATATAAAACAAGCATTTGTCAATGTCGAATGTTTGCTTGCTGGCATTGGCAGTGGTAGTGTAGAAGTTACAGAGCTGCGTAATAGGAATGGCAGTGAAGTATTGAACTGAAGCCAACCCCACCATCACCCTGCAGAGAGTGACAGGCATTGGGGTGTGCGTTTGGGTCGTCAGGCATAACGGCCACGCCATTTCACCACACCCCACTCTTCAGAGACTGACAAGTGTCACGTGTTCCTTGGGGTCTTTGGCCCTTGTCACCCATTTCATTAGGGCTCTGTTGATGAAATGGGTGTGATATGAAAAGAATGGGGTGAAGTTTGGGGCCGAGTCCAAGGCATACCTCGATGCCTCAGTGACTGCAGGGTGTGGAATGGTATGAGCATCACAGGCAAGAATCCCAAGTCACACCCTGATTCCTGCCATTCTCTATAGGGTTGGGCGATTTAGTTGAAAAGCCTAATACCTCAGGCATTCGTTGGTATTTTAACTCAAATTTTCCAACATGTTTGTGTTGTGACCCACCTCATGAACAGGGGAATATCAGTTTGGTAGCTGAAAGCTGCTTATGCACAGTGAGTACGGTATTTAACACCACAGGTGCAAAAATATTCAGAACAGGATGTAAAAAATGACAGCTGTACTCTTTCATGGGGAGGTGTAAAAATGGCTATGTTGCAAATGTGTAGTAAAAATATTTAAAAAAATGGTGAAGTCACGAGCGTACATAGAAACTGTGCAACGCACACCCGTTATATAATTAGGTTGGGGATTTGTTATAGCAGATTGTCAACTCAGGCATTTTGGTGCCTCCGATCATGAACAGTGTCACTGTGATTTTCTTTATCTGTGCCAAACAATGATTTCCCACAGCGACCACGCATCTCTGCACTGAAAGTGTGGAAACACACTTTGGCCATGTTGTGAAAAATGGCAGCTGTACTGTTCATAAGGAAGTGTTGAAAATGCCACTAGTGAAAATCTGGACTGAAAATATTACAATGTCATGAACTAACGAGGATGCGTGGAAACTGCACAATGCTCACTCGTAACACAGTCATTTTATGGACTTTTGTCACCAAATTTTCAACATAGCCATTTTAAGACCTCTGCTCATGAACAGTGTAACTGTGATTTTCTTAATCTGTCCTAAACATTGCTTTCACATACCAACAGCACCATTGAGCGCTACATGTGCGATAACACATTTTGGGTGACATATGAAAAATTGCAGCTGTACTGTTCATAAGGAAGTTTAATAAAATGGACATGTTGAAAATCTAAAGTGAAAATATTAAATTTGCAAACTTACAGAGCATGCATAGGAACACAATACTGCTGCTATGCTAATAAAAGTCATTTTAAGAATTTTTCACCAAATTTTCAACATAGCCATTTTAAGACCTCTGCTCATGAACAGTGTCACTGTGGTTTTGTTAATGTGTCCCATACATTGAGTTTGCACACCGACGGCGCCATTGTGCGCTACATGGGCGGAAACATGTTTTGGGCAGGATGTGAAAAATGACAGCTGTACTGCTCATAAGGAGGTGTGGAAAAATCGCAATGTTGGAAATCTGGAGTGGAAATATTGAAAATTCGCAAACCTACGAGCGTGCGTGGGAACTGTGCAATGCACACTCGTAAAACAGTCATTTTTAGGAATTCTGTCACCAAATTTTCAACATTGCCATTTTAAGATCTCTGCTCATGAACAGTGACACTGTGATTTTCTTAATGTGTCCCATACACTGAGTTCGCACAACGACTGCGCCATTGTGCGCTACATGGGCGGAAACACATTTTGGGTGAGATGTGAAAAATGACAGCTGTACTACTCATAAGAAGGTGTGGAAAAATGGCAATGTTGAAAATCTGGAGTGGAAATATTGAAAATTCGCAAACCTATGAGCGTGCGTAGGAACTGCACAGCACAGCTCGTAAAACAGTCATTTTTAGGAATTTTTTCACCAAATTTTCAACATAGCCATTTCAAGACCTCTGCTCATGAACAGTGTCACTGTGATTTTCTTAATTTGTCCCATACATTGATTTCGCACACTGACTGCTCCATTCTGCGCTACATGGGCGGAAACACATTTTGGGTGAGATGTGAAAAATGACAGCTGTACTACTCATAAGAAGGTGTGGTGAAATGGCAATGTGGAAAATCTGGAGTGAAAATATTGAAATTTCGTGAACTTACAAGCCTGCGTAGGAACTGCACAATGCACGCTCGTTAAACAGTCACTTTTGGAATTTTGGCACCAAATTTTCAACATGGGGGTTTTGGGCCCCCTTCTCATGAATGATGTCACTGTCATGGTGGTATTCAGGCTTGAAGGGTGATTTGGCAGTCACTGCACGAAATCACCCTTCGGGTCCGGATAACGCCATGACAGTGACATCATTCATGAGAAGGGGTCCCAAAAACCCCATGTTGAAAATTTGGTGCAAAAACTCCCAAAAATGGCTGAGATATGCAATAAAGTTGAACCCCTCCTATCTAGCCCATTATACAGCTTACTGGTATTTCCTCAGTTCGCCGTCGGCTTTGAAGAGTGCAGATGTGTTCCTGGTCCACGGTCGTCGCGCGGAGTCTGGAGGTAAGTATGGGGTGAGGGGTGTGGGGAGGGCTGGGTGTGCAGTGGGTGGATGCGGGTTGTGGGAGGGGTCGGGAGATGCACCGATGGACCGTTTTTCTTACAGGTAAAAAAAGCGTCGTGGGACGGTTTGCCCGCTGGGTGGGCTCCCAGCTGGCACAAGGACCTTGAGGTCGTTCAGCCGATCGGGATTGGGCACCCCATCGACAAAATAAATTTAAAAACCTCACGGGACCATTTGCCACGCTGGGGTGGGCTCCCAGCATGGCACAAGGACTTTGGGGGGCATTCACCGGCGCGAAGTTGGGCACCCCATTGGCAAATGACTGATTGCCATGCTGGGGTGGGCTCCCAGCATGGCATCAACTACTGGGGAGGAGACAGATGCAGCTCAACCCGTGAGTTGGGCATCCGTCGGCTGCCACTGCGTGCGGGGGTCGCCACGCCTGTGGCCGGGGGGAGCTGCGGCGTGAGCAGCTTCTTATCGCTGCTCACTCAAGCGTAGCTCCCCCTTTCAACTGTATGCCACTGCATTTTGGAGCGTGTCATAGACAGCTCCAAAATGCATTGGCTTACAGGGGCCGCACCTGCCAGCACACTGCCTGAATTGGAGGAGGAGGTGACACACCTCCAAAATCTCCGATGATGGCACTATGTTTCTTGCACATGCGTGCAAGCAAACATAAAAATAATTAGAACCATGACCTCACTTTCATTCTATATCTCTTATCAGGTTAATACATTAGCAGCCGTTTTGGCTCTGATCAGATTTTGTTTCAAACAGCCAGAGACTGATTAAGATCAGTGCAAATGCTTGCAGAAAGTATATTACAACTGACAGAACTGATGGCTGCACTCAGAAGTTTAAACCAGAGTGTTGGTTAGGAGGAGCCAGCTACAAAAATTGAAAAGCATAGCAAACACACCCTGCACTCCATGCTGACATCAGGAGACAAAATTGTAAAAAAATCTCTTACTTTATTAAGTCTGTGCAAACAGTGAAAACTGGGAGTGAAAATCAGTAGCATTTGAGGGGGCCTGCAGCTGTTCCTCAGTACTTTAACCCAAACAATATCTTTGCTGACGAGTAAATAAAAGCTTGTTTGACTTACATAGCCAGGGAGCTGGCTGCTCAGCTTTTCAAATTGAGCTGATTTTTGCTGTTTACATACGCATTTCATAATGTAAGTGACCGACAAAAAAGTGTGTTCCAGCCAGAGCCCATCCAAAGAGATCAAGAGAGAAGAACATGTGAAAGCAATTGACCCAAGCCATCGGCCACTTAGCTGATGAAGTCTGGATACAGTAATGTTTCCCTGCTTAGGTGGGAAGACCAGAGGAGTTTGGATCACTTAACAGCAACTCATTCCTGTAAGTCCCTCATGCTGCACTGACCACTGTGACACTACAGAGGGACAGAATCTGATCTGCAACTGCTGTACATTAGCAAGACCAACAGTCTATGTTTGAGGCCGTGTGGGTTTGGAGGTGGTCTAAATATTGTTAGTGCCTAATCAGGGCCTTGGCTCTGCAGCCTTTTAGTTAGATAGGCAGTTGGGGGGAGGAAGCAGAGTTTGCTCAACTTTGGTGTACCCCTACAGAAGACCTTGCATTTAGGACACTGGGCCTTATCTGAGATTATAAATACTGATCACCTTAATCAAAACCTTAATAGCTGCCATGTTAAAAAACAGCATCTACTCTAAGCAACAGGGGTGTAATGGTTAAACAGCTGTTGTACCCACTAACATTTAAGAGCTCCATAGGGATATTGGGGAAGTACAGTAAATGAAGTACACCAGTTTGTTGACAGACATTGTTAGACTGAAGGGGAAGCGGCAGAAACTTCAGAGATTGCACAACTGTTATTGTTTGTTGCTTGCATAACCCTTACCTGTTTCATCATCACATCCTTGTTCCTGCCTTCCCTTATCCCTAGTATACATTTTACTCCCATGTACTATTGTTTACTGTTTGGTTACTGTGTTTTGGCATTGCAGAGTAAAATTGTGTGGGACTGCTGAGTAATACCATTTTGTGTGTATTGGGCGGGGGTTAGCATCCTGAGTACTAGCAGGCATTTCAAGGTACATCCCAGGTGGAGACACAGCATCACTGCTTATACTGTAAATTGCCTGGCTGATAACAACCAAATTCTGGCCCCTCTCCCCTGAGCTTAAAAGGCCCCAGTCTCATCCGTGTCATCAAAGGAGGGAGTCATATGTTGGGCTGGAATGAAGTGAGGGGAGCTTACAGTAATAAAACTGCAAGTACTTCCTGTAAAAAAAGAATTTGCATGTCTCATCATACAGTTTTGTTAACCATTCTTTTTGTTGCGCAGCAGACACTGTTTGCTTGAAAACCATTTCACTAACCCTTTTGTAAACCTGCATCTAATGAACTGTGAGTTACAAAAGTTAACAGAACACAGTGGGTCACAGCAAGAATTAATTACACCACAGCCAAAATGGTTTCAAGGTTCACATAAATGGACAAATACCAGTCAATCCATCTCACGGCTTTGTGGGAGCTGTCCTACACATTGCTGAGCTGTTTGCTGTGGGTCTGTTTCTTTTACACTTAAATAAAAAGATGCAGACTGAATTCTTTCTGTCTGTTATTTCATGAGAGAAAAGCAGTTGACAGGTGCCAGTCCTTTTCTCAGAAGTGTGGTTCAAAGAGTTGCAAAGAGATGCTCAGAAGTTTAACAGTTTATGTTGTTCAATAAGCTTTTTGTAGAAAATATTCCTAAAGAAATGACATTTCTATTCAGACTAAGTGCCAGAGATAAGCTTATGTGCCCATTATAAAGAGTAAACAACCCCTTGGGAGTGAAGATGACCCATGGGTTTCAATGAAAAGTGAATATTTTTTATGGTCCAGCATATAATTAAGCACATATTACATACATACAATACATTATGCATTTTACAGCCTCATTCAAACTGACAATATCTCAAAAATTCCTTAAAATTGTAAAATACTAAATAACCATCATATATACAGTAGTACAGTAATATATGCAGACAGCATAGTATGAGATTTACAAGGAGGAATACAATTACAAAAGTAAAATAGCAATCAGACTTTCAGCAATATGCAGCAGTAAAAATTCTGACAGGCAACAATCTTATTGATGGCTGAACAAAAGATAATTGCTGAACTGAATAAAGGTGGAGACAGGTGGAAAGTGGGGGAGGGAAGACAGGAGGGGAATTGGGGAATGTGCAAGTAAGCAAAGATTAGCTTTTGAAATGGGGCTTGAAAAGGGACTGTGTTGATGAGGGGTAGGGTGACAGAAAAGGAGTGTTATAGATGTTGGGGAAGAAGAGGAGAAAGCTCTGCTACAGTTTATATTAGGGGAGTGGGTGTAAAATGGAGGGAGAGAGATCCATAATGGATCTTAGAATTACAATTGATCAAGCAAAGAATTAAGATGGCAATGGTGGTTTCTAAGGATACAGAAAGGTAACTATGTTTTTGGAAGAGAGACAATGTGCTGGGTCATTTTTGTTTGCTTGCACACAAGGGCAAGAAACATTTTGCCACAGCTTAGGAGAGAAGTGGGGTTTTGGAGGTGTGGCACTGTGGTGGCCAATGCTCCCAGTGCCTTTTGATGCTTGGCCAGCTTTCCCCAATGCAGTGACACACTGCTGCTGACACTAGTTCAGCCAGCATGCCACCATCTTGAAAGGAATCCACTGCTGCAATGAGGGAGTGACCTGTCATTGCAGGGCGGTCCTTTGCCTGGTGTAAAATTTCTTATAACATGATGGCGGGTGGCGACTCTCATCGCCCGCCTCAGAGTCCCAATGAAATCCGACTTGGAATTCCCAATCCCCCTGTCCACATGTCCCCATCCCCAGTTTATTTGCAGATGAGGTAGCCCAATCTCTGTCAGCATGATGCACCCCCCCATTTGTTATGTGTTGCGGGGGTGTCCAATCCCCCTCAGCTCATGCGCTCCCACTCCCCACCCACCACACATGTATGGCCAACGGGGGTGCCCAATCCCCGTTGGCTCCAGTATCCATCTCCCCAACAAACACCTGGCCAGGTGGCATGCTGGAAGCCCACCCCAGCATGCCAAAAGTGTCCCGCACTGTCTTTGTTTCATTTTAAATCCTGTAAAAAAAGAAAACAGTCCCTCGTTGAGCCCCATGCCCACTCCCTCAACCCACGCCCACCTGCTGCGTACTCTACCTCCCCATACCCCCTCACCCCATACTTACCTCTGGAGCCCGGCATGACAATCTTCGGTGGACCAGGAACACATCTGCACTCTTCAAAGCAGACTGTGAAATGAAGAAATGCCGGTAAGCTGTACAATGGCATCAATGGGTTTTTTTTTCAACTTTGGTGCATATCTCAGTCATTTTTTCAAATTTTGGCACCAAATTTTCAACATGGGGTTCTTGTGACCCTCCCCCTCATGAATTCAGTCACTGTCATCTCATTATTCAGTTCCAAAAGGTGATTTTGCAGTCACTGTGTGGAATCACCTTTCCAGACCGATTAACGGAACAACAGTATCACTGTTCATGAGGTGGGTTCTCAAAAAGCCTATGTTGCAAATTTGGTGAATAAATTGCCAGTATGCAACTCCTCCTGCTGTTCTGACGGGGCAAGATGGTGGCTATGCTGAGCTGACCTGAAGTTTAGTAGTTAGGGAGTTTCGTTTTTCGTTTTATTTAATTGTTATTCGCAGTTTATTTTGTTTAATCCATGTTGTTTCTTTTGTTCAGATTTATTATTTAAACTTTGTGATTTCGGTTTGAATTATGGCGCCAAAAAAGATGGAATTGGAGACATGCTTGTTTAACCAGCGTCCCGATTTGTACTATTCTAGTCTTTCATAAAATTGGTTACCTACAGTTGGATGTAGGGAGTGATTTTTGCTCCGCTATTGCCCTGGTGCCAGAGTTAAGGAGAACAGTCTGGGAGCTTGACTGAGCTGGAAGGAGAGTAGCCAGAGGCGAAGCAGAGTTGAGCGGTTGGAACCAGGAGACCTTCCACAATGGACTAGTGAGAGAGGAGCATCTTTGTGACCCGGGTGCAGAACTGGAAAGTGCAGAGGAGTGCCCTATCCTGGTCCACTGTCCCTGATCTGGTGGTGCGCTGCAGTGTTGGTGCTGGTGGATGGCTGCATTTGCAGCCCTTCTGATCTGCTGCATGGCCACTAGTGAGCAGTTGCAGCTGTGGTAAGGTCCAGAGGAGGTTCGGGGGTCCGGGAGGGGCCTCTTGTGGCCAGAAGAGGTGTTTGGAGTTTGAGTCTTTGTGGAGTGGTGCCTTATTCCTGGAGCTCCTGGCCTGGTTGAGCTGTCTCCCATTTGATCTCTCAGCTTGCTTTACTTCCCTGGCTATTGTGGCAAGTTAAAGTCTGATTACTACAGGTACATTTTTGCCTCAACTGGAAGTACAGAGTGATTTGTACCCTTTTTGTATCGCCTTTTAATTTAACCACTGCAATTTGGTGAACTGGAACTCTGGATCGTACTGAAGAGTTCTTAGGAAAGGATTCTACATCTATAGCTGCCTGAATCATTGAAGACTATTGAGGATTGTCTGGACATCAGAATTACCTTAGTTGGTTTTACTGAGGATTTTATAATTGACTATTATTATTTTATTTTAGTTCCCTCTGCACAGTGAGAAATATTTATTTTGGACTGTATACTGGGGTCGTGTGAGGACTCCAGTTTTGTATGCTGCATCCCCACTTCATGAAAGGTAGTGGGAGAGAGATAAAATTCTGAACATTAAGAAGCCTGGAGTAGTGATAGGACTTTAGTACTCTAAAATCTTTATACGTTTATCATTTACTGTATTTTCTTTTAGATTCCATATTTATTTTGTGGGTTGGTATTTATATTTTGGGTGTGTTTTCTTGCTTATAAATTTTGGGGAGGAAATATAGTTTTACAGGGAGTGAAAGCACAGGTTTTTTGAGTTGGAGGATGTGTTGGGGTGAAGCTCTCCCAGTCAGGCACTACTCCTCATCCGAACTCCAGGCTCTCTGGCCCTTCTCACCCTCTTCTCTATCTGCAGTGGTCTATTACCACTGTAGGGCTCTGGGTATCATTAGTAGGAGAGGGAGAAAGGGGAGGGGTGGGGGGTCTGGGACTTTGGAGGGGGTAGTGGGGTGACCGTATCTGAGTTGTACGGCCCAGGAGATGCTCTGGGGGCAAAATAGTTGCTGGAATGGGGTCCTCTTTGTCTAGTTACCACACCCAAGGGCTCCAGCTCATCTGGGCGGATAACCCGGTCAGCCCCGGAACCCAGTCTGACTCAAGTTGTGTTATGCAATGCCAGGTCTATTAGAAACAAGACAGCAATTATTGCTGACCTTGTTGAGTTGACGGACCTGGCTTGCATCACCGGGACCTGGCTTGATGACAACGCAGGCCCCATTTTGGAGGCAGCTGTCCTGGCCAGTTTCTCGTGATACACTGCTCAAGATCGGACCACAGGGGTTGGGCGGTGGCTATTTGTTTTAGGTCAAAATTGGATCTTATTGTTGTACCAAGGGAGGGGGCCAGATCATTTGAGTTTACCACAGTAGTAGGTGTGCGATGTAGGATCATTCTCATCTACTGTCCACCCAGGGGTGAGAAATTGTTCCTGCAGGAAATCATCAACATAACATTGGAGTTGCCCAGGCTGATGGTCCTGGGTGACTTCAATGACTGGGTCGATGATGAACTCTCACAGTTTGATCAAGATTTCCTCAAACTTTATGTATTCATTGGGGTTCACACAGGTATTTACCTCTGCTATGTATGAGCAAGGTCACCCTCTTGATCTGGTCTTCCTCCTGGGGATCGAGGCCTCCAACTTGGTGCTGGAACCAGTTGTCTGGTCTGATCACTACACAGTGAAATTCAATTTCCGTCCCCCCCCTTACAGGTCTGTCCCAGTGGAAATGGTCAAATACTGCCCATTGAGGGGAGTAACCCCTGAAGACCTTCTGGTGGTGTTGGAACTTTCGGAAGTTCCGCAGGCAGGCGATGATCCAGAGAATCTTGTGTTGGCCTATAATAAGGCCATCACTAGGGCTGTGGATTGCATTGCCCCAGTCTGCGTTCGACCACCCTCTCTTCTCCCCCAACTCTCCTGGTTTGATGGGGTTTTGAGGGAGATGAGAATAGTCAGACGAAGGTTAGAACGTCGCTGGCAGAAATCGTCCCTCGATGCCGACCACCTTAGATTGATAGAACATTATCATTGCTATCAATCAGCAATCACATGTAAGAAGGCAGAATTCCTGTCCAGTGAGATTGCTGCTGCTCAAAATCGACCAGCTCAGCTCTTTTGAACCATGGACAGAATGTGCAACCCATCCTGTCTGCAGGTTCCAGGAGCATTTTCACAACTCAAGTGTGATGAGTTTGATCTATTTTTTGCAAGTAAGGTGGCTGACATCAGGGCTGAGATCTCCTTAGTGTCTTCTATGGGAGTTGATGGTGGTTGGTATTTGGTCACTCTCTTTCAATCAACCTGGAGTTCTTTTGACCGGCCGGAGACTGATGATATCATACGGATTGTCCAGAAGTTGTGGCCCACCTACTGTAGTTTGGATCCAGGCCCTACACGCCTTTTATTGGGGTGTATTGAGTTTATCGGCCCGATCCTAGCACAGACTGTTTGGTGCTCCTTAGACTCAGGAGAATTTCCCAGCTGTCTGAAGGAGGCGGTGGTGACACCACTTCTTAAGAAAGCTTCCTTGGATCCAAACAACTGTGCCAACTACAGACCTATCTCTAACCTTCCCTTCATTGGGAAGGTGATTGAAAAAGTGGTGGTACTACAACTGGAGAACCATCTTACCATCCATGATATCTTTGATCCTCTCCAGTCAGGCTTCCGGAAGAGACATAGCACTGAGACAGCTCTGGTTCAGTTGATCAATGATCTCCTGATGGCAAGGGACCAGAAATGTTGTTCCATCTTGGTACTTCTGGATCTCTCTTCAGCATTTGATACCATGGACCATGGGGTGCTGCTTGAGCACCTGACGGTTATTTGTGGCCTGGCTGGTCCAGTCCTCAGGTGGTTTTGTTCTTTCCTTGCCGGCAGGTCTCAGAGGGTGGTGTCTGGGATTTTTTTCCTTGGACCCATTCTTTCTGCTGTGCGGGGTCCCTCAGGGGTTGGTATTGTCCCCCATGTTGTTCACGGTGTATCTGCTGCCCCTCGGAGACATTGTAAGATGATATGGGCTGAGGTTTCATTGTTATGTTGATGATACCCAGGTCTATCTGTCTTTTGCACCCAACCAGGATAGTGCAATCTCTTTGTTTAATAGCTGTTTGATGGAGATCCAGAACTGGATGAGGACTAGCGGGTTGAAATTGAATGCTGGAAAGACTGAGGTGTTGGTAGTGGATCCGGGGCACCAGATAGAGAGACCGGTGGCAGGTTTGCCATCTGGGCTTTGGCTTGATGGTGTACAGCTACCTGCATCTGAACTGGTGCATGATCTGTGGGTGGTTCTTGATGACGGGCTTACACTAAGGGCGCAGGTGTCGGCAGTCATCAAGTCTGCCTTTTACCATCTCAGGAACATTTCCAGAATCAAACACCTTGTTCCATATGATGATTTGCCCATGTTAATCATTGATCCATGCCTTAGTGACCTCACACCTTGATTATTGTAACTCCCTTTACCTGGGGCTTCCTGGAGTTGATATCCGCTGCTTGCAACTGGTGCCGAATGCTGCGGCTGTTGACTGGGACATTGCGTTTTAGTCATATTACTCCTGTGCTGAATGTTCTGCACTGGCTGCCTATACAGTGGCAGATCACTTTCAAGATTGGTTTGTTGACCTATAAAGTCCTGCATGGACTAGGACTGAGTCACCTGCAAGAGCTTCTGATTCCCTACAGCCCCGGCCGGCCTCTCCGCTCATCTGATGAGGGGTTGTTAGAAGTTCCCAGGGTACGTTTAAAAACATCTGGGGCCTGAGCATTTATGTTCACGGCACCATCCCTGTGGGACTCTCTACCTCAGCAGATTAGGGAGTGCAGGACCATGGAGAGCTTCAAAATTAGCCTGAAAACGCATCTTTTCCAGCAAGCTTTTAATAATTGATATTTAAAGCTGTGGATGTTTTTAAACCAATGCTGAATTTGTGCTTATTTTAAATTGTCATGATAAATTCTTGTATGTACAACACTTTTAAATATGAATTGCACTATATAAATAAAAATATTATTATTATTAAAATGACTAAATAATGAGCGTGCGTTGAGCAGTTTCTACGCATGCTCGTAACTTCGCAAATTTGTAATATTTTCACTCCGGGTTTTCAACATTGGCATTTTTCCACACCTACTTAAGAACAGTACAGCTATCATTTTTCACAACCTGTCTGAAATATGTTTTTGCACTCCTGAAGCAGAATAGCATGATCGCTTGTGGAAAATCAGTGTTCGGGACAGAGTAAGAAAATCACAGTGACTCTGTTCATGAGCAGAGGTCCTAAAATGCCTATATTGAAAATTTGGTGACAAAGTCCATAAAATGACTGTGTTGCAAGCGTGTGTTGTGCAGTTTCTACCCACCCTCCAGAATTTGTAATATTTTCTCTCTAGATTTTCAACATTGGTATTTTGCCACACCTCCTTATGAACAGTACAGCTGTCATTTTTCATATCATGCCTGAAATATGCATTTGCACATCTGGTGCATAATGACGCGGTCGCTGTGGGAAATTAATGTTTTGGACAGATTAAGAAAATCATAGTGACAGTGTTCATGAGCAGAGGTCACAAAATGCCTGTGTTGAAAATTTGGGGAAATAATTCCACTAAATGACTGCGGTACAAGCAAGTGTTGTGCAGTTTCCACGCACGCTTGGAACTTTGAGCATTTTTAATATTTTCACTGCAGATTTTCAGCATTGCCATCTCTTCACACCTCCCTATAAATGGTACAGCTGTCATTCTTCACATCCTGCCTGATCTGTGTTTTCACACATCTGGCACAGAACGGTACGGTTGCTGTGGGAACTTGAAGTTCAGGACACAGTAACAAAATCACAATGCCACTGTTCATGAGAAGAGGTCCCAAATGCTTTCATGAGGTGGGGGTCACAAAAAGGCCATGTTGAAAATTTGTACTACAAATACCAACATACGCCCGGGGCGTTAGGGTTTCTAACCATAACATCCCACCCTGTACAGACTGACAGGCATCAGAGGTGTGACTTTGGATCACCGGCTGTAATGCTCATGCCATTCAACCCCAACCCCCACCCTGAAGCCATGACAGGCATCGAGGTGTGCCTTGCACTCTTCAGCCCTAGACTTCACCCCATTCTCGTGTACTGCACCCATTTCAGCATATGTCCTAATGAAATGGGGTGACTGTGAAGCTGAACACCCCAAGGTACACCTCAACACTTGGTGTCTACAGGATAGGGTGAGATGAAATGCAATGAGCATTATAGGCAACTACCACAGGCACACCCCAATGCCTGTCCATCTCTGCAGGGTGGAGGTGAGGTTGGCGTGACTTCAGTACTTCACTGCTGCTCCTATTCTGCATTTGTCTAACTTCTACACATCCAGTGCTAATATCAGCAAGCTAACATTTGGCATTGACAACTTCTTGTATATATTGGACCTGTGGAAAGATCGTGTAGGGTGGCTAATAAAATTTGCAGCTGGCACAAACATAGGGAACACTGTATCAATGAGGAACAAAGAAAATCAATGCAAAATGATTTGAATCAACTTCCAATATGGTTGATAAAAATAAAATATATTTTAATGCAGCTAATGTATGTGCAAGTATTAATTCTGTTAAAACAACTGTAAGCAGTATCACCATATGAATAACATTAACATAATTGTTTCTGAATCAGAAAGAGACTTGGGAATAACAATTGCTGCAAAGTAAAATAATAAAAAGCAATGCAAGGAAGCAGTAAAGAAATGCAAAAAATCTGGGTATTAGGATAACATTTATCAGTAGATAGGTCTGTGCTGTTGCCAATGTATCAGGCTGTGGTTAGTTCTCAGTTGAAGTTCTGTGGTCAGTTCTGTGCTTTGCATTTTAGAGGTGATGAAGAGCAACTGGAGAAAGAGAATGCAACAGAGGACCATAAGAGTGGTAAATGAATTAAATGGATCTATCACGTGAGTGCAGACTTAAAGAATTAAATCTCTTCACACTGGACAAGAGACAATGAAGAGGAGGGACATGATACAGATATATAGAGCTGTCTCTGAGAGAACATTACTTACATCCATTAACTTGACAATGAAATATAAAACAACAGCTATTAGGGGACACAATTTAAAGCTGATAAGAAGCTATTTCAGAACTGAATAATGGAGATGAATTTTTACAGAATGTGTGATTGACACCTGGAATAAAAGCACAACAAGAAGGCACTCTGTTTGAGTAGCTACAAAGAATCCAAAGGAAGGTTCAGTGCATATCTCCCATTTAGTTGTAGCAAGGAGTGCTGGCACTTCAGGTCTAGCATGACCCTTCCTCAGGGGGCATCTGGCAAAGGGTTAAATTCATGCTAGACCCAAAAAGTCATGGGTTCCTTCCTACACTTTTATCTATATTATCATCTTTTGAAGTGCACTGACTGCAGGACTCAGAGCACAGGTGCCCTTTTGTTTCCTCTGATGCCTTTAATGGTCTATCAGTAAATGTGTTAGTTAGTAAAAATATACTTACTTTCAAACACACATTGAATGATTACATATGCATTGCAATGGCTATAACCATGAAGAAATAGAGGATGGTTACTATGAACCTCTAGCCTCCAACCACCAGGAATTTCATATGTGCTTGTGTTCTGCTGCTAATGTGGAGGAGCTCAGTATGTTTGGGGAAGCAATGGAAATATCAAGTTGGTGGCACTATACATCAGGGAGGGCATTAGTGCCACTAGAGAGGAGATGGGGGAAGGAACAGTAGAAATGCTATGGGTACAGATCCAAAAGTCAGTAGGAAGGAAATTGAGACTGAATGTAGTTTGCAGGCTACTAAATCAGGTCAAGGACAATGGTAAAGAGTTGAGTAACATAATCAGGATGGTAGCAGAAAAGGATGAAGTGGTGGTAATGGGGGATTTACTTCAATTTGCCAAAAGTGGATTGGAGAGTCCTGTCCACCACCTGTGCACAAGACAATTGATCCTGGACACAGTCCTGGATGGGTTCCCAGTTCAGGGGTCACTGCACTGACATGAAAGGTGACATCCTGGACCTGCCATTATTTATTTATATTTTATTTCAGATTTTATTAACCGGCTAAACAGCATTGGGCCACATGGCCCTTTTACAGGCTCAACCTGGATCTAAAATGCATACTATAAAATCATTATACAATTAACACATATAACTATTCAATTACTTACACATATTTGTCATTGTCAGTGGCTCAGCAGGTAGTACACTTGCCTCTGAGGCTGGGAGATCAGAAGGCTGTGGGTTTTATCCCCACACCAGGCACTTGGGTTAAGTCCCAATACTGACACTGCGGTGCAGTGTGAGGGGGGTGCTGCAGTCCTGAGGTGCTGTCTTTCAGATGAGACGTTAAACCGAGGTCCTGTCTGCCTGTTCTGGCAGTAGTTCAGATGGATGTTAAAGATCTCATGGCACTTCTTGAAAAGAGTAGGGGAATTTTTATTGTAAAAAACATCAAAAGAAACAAATCAATACATACAGTGTTTTAGTCACACAATCTCAGGTTTGAAACAAAAAAAACAAAACTTCAAAACAAAACCTAATAGTGCTACCTCCCACCTAAACCCTCACCACCTCCCCCAAACTGTTAATCACTAAACTGTTAAATCAATGCAGACACAATAAAAAAAGAGCACCTCCTTATTCATTTGTATTTAACAAACATGGGGAATCCCTTCCACCAATTTAAAAGCTTCCTAGTTGTACATACCTCAGAATCTTTTACATAAACTTTCTCCATTGCCTGTTGTATCAGCGTCCCTACTGTCTCGCACGGCATTAACCTCTGGTACAGTGCTCATTGGCATCTAGCTTGCCATAAATAGAACTTTAAACAACAACAGAAAACTGCCAATGTATCCTTGTGATAGAATTTCCCAATATTATGAAAATGACCTAACACTAAATTATCATCATTCAGCCTCATTAGCTGCCCCAGTTTCCATTTAGAGGCTAGGAATTTCCAGAAAGATGTGGCATAAGTACACTGGAAAAAGAAATGCTCCATGGCCTCTTCTTGATTTATACGAGCTTCACAAGGACAGTTCCTTTCCTCTTTGGCATTATGCTTAGCATTCCCCCTGACGTTATTCCTCCCATATACTGTCAACCACAAAAATTCCCACATTTGAATAGGGATTCTAGTGTTGTTCAGATGTTGCAAAACACAAGAAATTTGAGAACTAGGGCAGTTCTTAAAACTCATCCCATCAGGGCATAGTGAAGCCATAACTGTGTGATACAACTGGGGCCTTTTACTCTCACTCATGAGCTGCTTAGTCAAACCCCACTTACATAGTTTTTGTGCTGCAGGTTTAAAGAACTGCAGTATATGCAAATGCCCTGATACTTTGGGGGGAGTTAGATGCCATGCTGAAAAATATCTGGCCAAATCTGTCTTTATTAAATGATGATGGACTGAGTCTGTAGTAGCCAAGTCACCTTTAACTGTCTGAGAAAAGAAAAGGGTATGAAAAAAGACCACAGGGTCGATCATACCTAATCCACCTTTTTCTTTTGTTAAGCAAGTATATTGTCTTTTTATGGGGTTGATTTTGTTACCCCAAAGCATTTGGAAAAAGAGGCTATATAGTTTAGTTTCCAAATGGACCGGAATGGGAACAGTCATTACAATATATAGAATCATATGAATAATAAACTGTTTAATCACTTGAACATGTGTAAGTTTGGCCAGCTTCCAATGTTTCCACTGTTGGACTTTATGGTCCACATTATTCAGGGTGGTTTCCCAATTTAGGGAGGGGACATTTGGGGTCCAAATTGAATCCCTAAAATGTTCAATGGTTCTGAGAAAATCTGGATTCCATGTATTGTCTCTGGGTCGGGATATCCAGTGCCTATAAACAGGCCTTTACTCTTCTGGGTATTCAATCTGGAATTTGAAACAAAAGAATACTCTTGCATGAACTCCAAAAAAAGGTCACTTGGGTATGATCTGACAATAATAAATAGATATCATCCACATAGGCTTGCAAATAAAGTGCCTTGTCTGCATCAGCTGCTAACACCCCTGTCCAACAAGGAGAAGCAGTCTAAGAATGAATTAAAGGATCTATTGTAAATACATACAAGAGGGGGCAAAGAGGACAACCTTGCCTAACCCCTGTCATTATCCTCAACCCTTCTGTAACTTGATTTCTAATCACCTGGTGTACTACTGCAGAAGTATATAGAGATTGCACCTACCTTAGCAGTTGAGCAGGTAAGCCATATGCATCTAAAGTTAAAAATAAAAAAGGGTGGTAGACCCTGTCAAAGGCCTTCCTTTGGTCCACCGAAATGACACACCCATACTTCCCCATGTAATGATAAGTGCTCTATCAAATCTCTAATTATCATGAGTGCATGTTGAATCTTCCTTTCTGGTAGGCCACAGAATTGCAGAGGAGAAATGACTAAACTTGCATAAACCCTTAACCTAGCATTCAATATATATGCTAATACTTTGCAGGGTTTTATTTAACTCTAAAAATTGATTAGCGTTTTGCTCATAAAAGTGTTAAAACATTGTGAAAATGCGTAGCACTTGCCTCAATGAGTTTAACAAACATAACACTTCTAGAAACCCTATATAAATGCTTTCTGTACAGTTAGTATTGTCCCAAGGAAAAAACTGCTAATCAATTATTTAAAACCCTGTTTTGTACTCTGAATTTAAAATAGTGATCGGTCACTAGTTATCTAGAGAAGATTTGTCCCCAGATTTAAACAAAAATATCAATAACCCCTTCATGAACCACAGCGAGAAACGTTCTGCTGACAAAAAAAAACCTAAAAACTTTTTTCTTAACATAATGAAAATTCTTTGGGGAAAGTTTTGTAAAGTTCAATTGTTAGACCGTCAGAACCCGGGGACGTGCCACTCTTCAGTGTTTTAATAGCCCTTCAATCTCTACAGCTTTTATGGGTCTTGTCATCCCAAGAGCCCCTACTGGGCTCCTTGGAACACTATTCTTTTGTAAAAATTGTGTTATAGCTTCCTCCGAAGGGGGTTCTGGAGGGTTATGAGACAACATAAATTATTTTATGGTGCTATGGAGTCCTGCTGCAGAGTGTATAATTCCTCCATCCTTATTCCTTAAAGAATCTTAAAAAGTGAAGTCTTTAAACTTTTTGAATTCCTCAAAAGGGTCACCCTGGGAGGATTTCTTAGTTCCATTTTGTAATAGTGCCTTCATAGTGTTAGCCCTATCATATTGATACACCTTCATGTCCTGCTTAAGTTTATCAATCTGCACTGTATAATTCTGTCTGGAAGTGTTAGCTATAGAAAATAGATATTGCAATTGTTGCCTCAATTGGAGATATTTAAAAAATCTTACACTCTCTCCATACTTTCCTTGTTTTATAAGCAGAGCTTTAACGTCAGCCTTAGAGCCTGCCCACCAGTCTCCTGAATTGGTATACAAAAAAAGACACTGAAAGATGGGCTAGTAACAGTTCCCTGATTTTAGGGATCAGAGTAGGATTTGTTAAGATGGTAGAGTTCAGTTTCCATCTAGGCCTATGCTGTGATCTCAATTGAGTTTTTGAAAAGGTGCATTGTAATACTAAATGATCTGAAAACTCTACAGGCATAGCCTTGAACTGAAATTGGGGAAGATTGTTTGAGAGAAATGTGGTCTATAGCAGAAGTATATTTATTTATCCTATAGGTAAACTTAGGGCCACTTGTTTGGTATTTTCTGCCATCTAGCAGGCCCACCATCTCTACCAGTCTCCACAAAGCATTTGAGCCACAGTAAATCTTTTTCCCTTGCCCTACTGAACCCCAAGTTTTTGATTTAAGTTCACAATTAAAATCACCACACAAGAAAACCTTGTAAGAGGTAATCAGAAAGGGCAGTAAAGCAGCTAAAAGTGCCACTCTTTCTGCTTTAACCTGGGGACAGTAAACATTAATCAATCTACCACCCATCTGTTTTCATAGCCCATCCAAAATCAGTAATCTTCCAGCATTAAGTCAATTAATTTACTTAAGGTAAAATCATAAGAGTTAAACAGGAACCCCACACCATCGGCTGTTTCTGTGCTGAAAGATCAATAGAAAGGGCCCCATATCCATTCCATCTGGAAAAAACTTGCCTGGTCACTAGTAAACATCCATGTTTCTTGAATAAAACAAATGTCAATAATATTTCTATGAACATACTCATATACCACTTGTCTCCTGGAATTCAATAAACTGTGTACATTTAGTGATCCCAAACAAAAAGAAGTCAGGCCTTAAACAACTGAGTAATCAAAAATCTTTTTTCCATTTCTTTTTTTTCTTCCCTTTATACCCCACCTGATGTTACATTGGGGTATGCAGGTCTGCCTTAGTGGACTGGTAATCCAAGTCTCCACATTCCATCTCTGAATCTGCCCATTATGTGGCCAGTTCCGCAAAGGAAATTCCAGATTCAAAATCCACAGGGGCCAGGGCCAGGATGGGCTTAATATTCCTTGTAGATCTTCTCACCAGCAAATTAATAGAAGGCACAGGGAAGGGGTCTGGGTAATCATTCTCCTGTGGGTCATTATAGCACACTGGTGCTAAAAGGGGAGGTGTGGATGGTGGGGGAGGCGGGGGGAAGGAGTCTCATGCATGGCAGGGTTGTCTTGTGGTAGAAGGGGGGAGGCTTAACTGCAGTGGGAGATGGGGTTGGCAAGTTGGGCTCTGTCTGATCCGGGTAGGGACAGGAGACAGAATCCTGTGCCTGTTGGATTAGCAAATCTGGACTCATACAAGATGCCTTGTTCTTGGCTGCCCAGGCCTATTCTATAAAAACATGTCCAGTATCCCCACATAAATCGCATTTTGTATGATTGGCACACTGGAATGGAATGTGACCTATTTCCCCACAGTTGTCACACCGTGGCTTACCACAGGAACTAGATAAGTGGGTTCTGAACCCACACTTGTAGCATGCCCTGGGTTGCCCAGCACAGAAGCACACACCCCTGTCTCATCCCAACATAAAGGAGTTCAGAATATGCTCAATTCCTGACTCCGCCTGTCTTAGTTTCACTTTGTAACACCACCCCCCAGTCCAGAACAATTCTGCATCTAGAATGGCCTCAGGTGGACATAACACATCACATTTCAGGGACAACCAGTAAGTGATGTCTTCCACGTGTACCCCCTCATTCCGAAACATGACTGTTACAAATCTAATCAAGGGTTTAGATAATGAAATGACCAAAAAGGGGGTCCACATTGGGGAGAACTTAACTTTATTGTACCACTCCCAAAATAAATCCAACGCACAAGCAGAATGAAAACTTATGTTGAAATTATCCTCCCCCAAGATATTAATGAAAGCAAAAACTTCTCTCGGAGACAAGTGCAGAGAATCCTTTAATAGCAATTTGCCCACATGGTGCCTATCAGGTTTTACTTCTAGTCCACCTTTATACCGTATCCTTACAGCGTTCCTCCTTGGTGCTGCTTCTTTTTTTTTTTGAAAATAGGTCTGACAGCACGGATTTTTGAAGTCCTGGAGACCCCTGGATCATATCCCCAGTGGTTGAGAATTGTACTGTATCCCCCATAGAGGGAAAGTCTGGCTTCACCCCGACATCTGGGTCAGAAATTGATGGATCAGCTCCCTGTTGAACAGAGCTGTGATTCAACCTAAAATTGTCCACACTTTGTATTGGTATTGGGGTTGCATGGTCAGATTGCTTTAACTGAAGTTTTGGGCACCATTCAGGTGTATTTTGGGAGAAATTCAGCTTGGGGTCCCAATCTGGGGCGGGGAGCCATGTTCACTGGTTATTCTGTATCCATCCTGCCTATTTAACACTTTCTGAGGTGATCATGGCTCACAGGGAGACACTATAGATGTTTGAATTTTAGGCGCTGCCTGCGATGCAACTACAGGAAACAGTGGTGCCTGTGGCATTCCACTTTCTCTGCATTAACAATTTTTTCCCCAAAATGTCTATTTTCCAGAGTTAAAGTGGTTCACATATCCTTGATCTCTTTCACTGCCCCAATCCGAGGTGCTGAGCTGCATTTGGAAAAGGAGAACTCAGTCACACCTTCTTGTGTCTCCGGGGATTTCTGAAAATTTAATTCGGCCCCGGGGACCCCATCCCTTTCTGATGTCTTTTGTAGGGCACCACAGAAGACAAACCCTAAATGTTTTCGATGGAGTGATCAACCCAGAAGGCAGGTCCCCACCTATCCCAACACTGCCAATCTCTCCCACATTGCTAAGTCCATGAATCATTTTTTTTCTTTTTCATTGAAAGGTTTCAGATCCACAGAAAGATCAGTTTCTCCCCCAGGCTTTAGGCACAAGCCTGCCTCGGCTCCAGAACTGCCAGCCTCTTGACCCTGCACAATATTAGCTGTAATTACAAAAATTGCAAGGGGAACAGTGACTGACTCACCCGACCGTGCGGTCTTCTTTGATGCTGCTACATCATCTAGTTTGTCAGGCCCTTTGACAAGCAGGCCCGAAGTTTTGACACCCCGCGGTTTCTAGCTTGTAGTAGTGCCAGTTGCTCCGATAAATGCTCCTTCATCTTGCATTTTTCTCCAGTTCCTCTCTTAATTTCAAGTGCAAAACCTCCTCTGTTGTAAGAACTTTCTCCACAGCAGACATTTCATCATGCTCTGCTCCCAACTTGCTCAAATCCTCTGTGGATACGTAAATCTCTATTTCATCATGATCTTTGCTATCCAAAATACTTTCTTGAGGTACAATATTATCCATTGAAACTGAGTTAGAAAGCTGAATCCGCTCCCCTTCCTCCAGGATGTCCATCTCCACCGGAGCTCCACTAAAAGTGGCCATAGCTCACAGTCGGTCGCTCCCCCTACAGCTCAGTAGGGGAGTTTCCCTGGAGCACTGGCCAAATTTCCCCCCATTCACTAGAAAAAATGCCACCAACAGCTTAATCTGGTTCAAGGTCAGTTGGCATTCATCTGTATCCCCCTTCCCTGGGCCATGCCTGAAAAAAGGCAGAATTTGTCTAGTGCACTTACCCAGTCAACAAAATACTAAATAAACTAAAATAAATATTAACAATCATGGAGGCAGGCTGGAGACATTTATATATATATATATATATATATATATATATATATATATATATACACACAGGTATATATATATATATATATATATATATATATATATATATATATAGATACACACACACACACACACTGTACACAAAACAATATAGTGATATAATCATGGCTTTGCCATTTTCTCATAGGAACTTGGTATAATTTGCCATTATAAAGGAGTGTTTATAATGGCAAACACGTGCATGGTTTCTCTCACTCTACGCATGCCCCACTGCACCTTTTCCCTTTAGAATGCAGGCCACATGTTTTCCCCCAGAAGACTGAACCGTCACTCAGAATCGGACTCGGTGATAAGCTTCATTTTTAAACAAAACCTGCAAGGGGAAAAAAACCTGTTTGTACTGCTCACTGAAACAAAAATAAAAGATTTAAATGAATAGAAAATGGCACCGCAAGGCACGAGTCACAGACTGGATGCTGAAAGCAAACTGGGCAGGCTGTGTAGCAACCTCCATTCATTTTATATAATTGCTGAGGCAAAAAAGGCAAACCCAGCAATTATATAAAATAATATATGGGTTGGTGTGTGTAAACTTGAAGTTTACACACACCCTCGGGGTTAGATGCTTTTAATAAACCCCTCGAGCTTCGCTCTTGGGGTTTATGTAGCATCTAACACCTTGGGTGAGTGTAAAAGTCTCATTACACACACTGACCCAAACTTTATTCTATATGTAATGTACATACATATATTAACAAAACAATGTTAGTATTATAAGTGAGATCTGGAGACAAACCAAGGATCATGTCAGGGACATCAAAATGGAGGAGACCCTGGGGAGTAGAGATGACAGAACAGTGTGGTTCTGAGTCAATATGGGGAAGGAAACATCAAGCACAAAAACAAGATTTATGCATTTCAGGAAGGCTGATGATGGCAAGATGTGTGGGATACTGAGGGGAGACCTAGCTAGCCTTAAGGAAGATATGGCAGTGGATCAAAGGTTGACAGGGATCAGGGTAGAGATTGCAGCAACCACTAACACGTGCCTTAAACAGAAGGGGAAAAACTCCAAAGCCAGGAGACCAAGATAGTTCAATAGTGAGGTTTGTCAGACAGTGAGGGACAAGAGGGAATACAAGAAGTTTAGGAAGTCCCAAAAGAATGAAAGGCCCTCCTTGGAGAAAGCTAGGGAGGTTAGTAGGGTAGTCAGGCAGTCCAAGGCTAGGAAGGAGCTGTCAATTGCTGAAGGGATTGAGGGGGAGAAAGCCTTCAGATACATTAGCAATAAGAGGGCTACAAAGGCAAGCACAGTGAAGTTAGAAAGGAGGAGGAGGAGGAGTGGGTGGAAGGCACTAAAGAGAAGGTGGAAGTGTTGAATGAACACTTCTGCTCTGTGTTAATAAAGGAAAAAGCTGGATCAATGCCACATGGGAGGATGGGGGGAAGGAAGAGGAAGAGGAAGAAGGGGGACATGGCTGACGTCAAGATAACAGAAGACAGGGTTAGGAATGGTATCATGTCCCTAAAGTTGAACAAGTCCCTGGGTTCAGATGGCATGTACTCATAGTGCTGAGGGGACGGAGGGCAGAACTGGCGAGTCCGCTGGCAGATTTGTTCAACAGCTCATTAGATATGGAGGTGGTACAACAGGAGTGGAGAACTGCACGTGTGGTATATCTGCACATGAGTAAGTCTAAAGATGACCGTGGGATCTACAGGCTCGTCAGTCTGACCTCCATTGGGGAAGACTGATGGAAACCATTCTGAAGGAAAAGCTATTTGGTTTCCTTTAAGCAAACTGGCTCCAGAACAAGAAACAGCATGGATCTGAGTCAGGGAGGTACTGTCAAACCAACCTGATCAGCTTCTTTGATTGGGTAATGAAGGCATAGACAAGGGTCAGGCAGCTGACATTCTATACTTGAATTTCAGCAAGAACTTTGACTAGGTGCTCCACAAGAGGTTGATCAGGAAGCTGGAGGGTCTATGGGCAGGCTGCAAATTAACCGCATGGGTGGCAAATTGGCTCAATGGTAAGACCCAAAGGGGTTGTGGGGGGAGCTCTCAGGTACGAGGGAAGTTAGCAGTGGAGTCTAGCAGGGGTTGGTGCTCAGCCCAGTGTTGTTCAATGTGTTAATTAATGACATTGGGGATGGAATTAAAGGCAAGCTCTGCCTCTTTGCAGATGATACCAAGCTCTGTGGGAGTGTGGACACAGATGAAGGGGTACAGGACCTACAGGAAAACCTAGTGAAGCTGGAGAGGTGATCTGGCATCTGGTGTTCAATGCTAAGAAGTACAAGGTCATACACAAAAGAGGAAAGAACACAAGGGCTGAGCACAGGCTGGAGGGGTCAGGGTCGCTATAGAGGAGAAGGAAATGGACTTGGGGATACGACACTTGCCAGCTGATTATGATTGCTCTATGATATTTGTAATATAGAATGTGATTTGTGAGTGTCTCCCATGAGACATCCTGTGCTATGGAGGCCCCACCCCCAGGTTTCAGTTAAAATGACAGGATATATATTAAACAGCAGATCTCTGTAATGTGATTAACTTCCAAGTTGCATTTTATGGCCATGTTTATGATCTGTGCTGCTTTGAAGCTGGGAAACTGAAATATATATTTTATGACCTGTTGCTTCTTTGAAGTGGAAATGAAATGGGACTTTATGAGGCTGCCAGAGGATGGAAATCATAAATTTTTATGACGTCTTAAGAGAAGGAACTGGGAAATCACAGACTTATAATTTGGAAAATGAGTTTTTGCTGATGTCACCTTATGTATTATACCCCGATAGGATATCCTGTTTTATATATTTTTTATATTCTGAAAGAAGGAGCTAGATGACATCATGGAAGGGGTTGAAACACAGCATTTTAAATTGTATTCTGTGTTTCAACTGTGACACTTCTCTTTTGGACTTTTAGAAACAACATCTAACAACATCTAACTTTAAGCACTGTGTAGAGCCATACATTAGATAGAAAAAGTCTACCTGTATGTTAGTAGGCGTTTGTATGTCATTTTCTTTTTCTTTTAAGAGATTGCATGTTTTGTGATATATTGTTCTGTGTTTACAGTTTACAAATTTTTATCTATTTTTAAGTAAATCTATATTTTAAGATACTGCCTGGGTCTTCCAAGTTCTTTCCTTTGTATGTGATGTATTGAGGGTTAAGATTTGATGAAACTGTTCAGAAGCTTGAATGGTGTTCCCAAACTGAGAAAAGGTAAGACTATACCAAAGGTCTTTTATAGAGTTTTAAGGGTTCATTTTGGATACCTGGTACGGTGCCCTTAGGTGAAAGATATCTGGCATCCCCCAAAGATCAGATTATCTGAGCCTGTACATTTGGGTACGCTAGCATAAGGTTCACAGTTTGAATCCCTCAGAACTTGAGACTAAAGGTGATTCAGACCCACAAGCAGACAGAAGGGTTACCCTGTCTATTATCTGTTCACAATACTGCGTACAGAAGTTGGCACTGTGGGAGTAGAGGGCTTGACCTGCTGAGTGGGTTTGTGACAGATTGGTGGCAGTGGTGGGATAATTTTGGTAACACAAGCTTTAAACTGTTCAGTGTGTCAGCTTAATACTGTACAGCTCACTTGCAAAATAAAGTAGTGATTTATTTTTTAAAAGGAAACATAACTATATAATTTTGCTTACAGTTGAGTTCCTACCAGTTTTATTTTTTTATAAAGTGCAAGTTATAGTACCCATGGTTAGAGAAGAAGATGGCTTCCAACCACAGCAGATGCACTGCAGACTACTTAAGGCAGTTGTCCCAGGACAGAGGAGTCCTGTACAAGGTGAGAGCCCCCAAGCAGAATCTTGTGGATGCCCTGATGGCAGCAGATGCCCAGAGCATCAAGTCATAGACTGTGACTGTAAAAGACCAAACCTTGAGCATGGAGGGGCCAGCAGCCAGTGCAGTGACCAGATCCGGTGAGGATAACAGCAGGGCCAGTGCCAGCAAAGGACCACAGCAGCAGGGGAAGGTCACCAGCATTCTGGAGCCAGAAGCAATCAGGCTGTAGATTGAGTTGTGCAGAATGGAGCTGGAGTTCCAAAGAGAAGAGAAGTGAGAACAGCGAGCTGCAGAGGAGAAGAGGGAGCAAGAACAGCCAGTAGAGATGGGTGAAGTGGCCCCAATTCACCCTGAGAAGTGATTCACAGAGTGAAGGCCAATTTGTGGAGTGCTCAGCAATGCGAAGCAGAGTACTTCATGTTATAATGGGTAACACGAAGTCCATTGAAAATAATGACTTCGCATTACTCCTCCTTCCCAGCACACTACTCCACCAACTGTTAAGGTCAAGTACATTGCAAACAATGTACTTTGCCTCATCTTACCTTGTTTTTAAGCTCCAAAAGTGAATTTTGCAGTGATTCATGGTATTTCAGGTCACATGGGCTCTAGTTTGTTCTGCACAGCCTCAGTTTGGGGTAGTGTGTGTAGGAAACTGTAGGAGACGTGCTTTGGGGGAGGGGCATATCTGTGGTGTAGGTAGATTAACTTGGAGAAAAAGACAGTGCTTTCTGTTTTGGTGATATTTTTCTTGTATAACTGTGTTAATGTACACACAGTAATATTTTCAATAATTCTTGCAATTTTTTTGCTGATTGTTGTGGTGCAGTAGTGCATAATTTTAGTTTGTTTAAAGTATGTGGTTATATTATTGAAATTTTCAATTTTCTATGCATTGATTAGTGTGTGTGAGTATGTTTGTGATGTTTGTCATCAAATCTGATACCTTTTATTGTGCCACATAATAATTTCAGCAATGTGAACCTGCTATCCACTTCAGCTGTGTGATTTTTGTACTTCTCTGTGGTATCTTTACTGGTACTAGTACTAGTGCCTGTTAACATCACCCCCCTCCTGCGGCCCACCCCAACCAGCAAAGGTATTCTTTTCCAGATTTGAATATCTGATGGTGAGCACTGTTTAAGTGTTGTGCCTTTGAGTCTGCATCTCCTCAGTGCACAGCACAATCTTAATCTGTCTGTGCATTTGCATCTCTTTGGGGCCCAACTCCATCTGTAACTTAAGTCAAAGTTGTTTCTTTAGCTTCCCTTCAGAGTACTGGACAGGTGTGGTGCATAATTCTGCATGAACATTGTACTCATTAATAATCTTTTTTAAGTCCAGGCCATCATCACGAGTCACTCATGATAGAAATCATGTTCTTCATCATCACGGTCACAAATGCAGTCATAAATCATGAATCACATCACTAATTTTTTGACTAGTTACAGGGATGTATCGGAAGCCTGTTTTGTAGTATCTCTCCAGGCTTCACCACCCCACCATTGTACTCATTAATGAGTGTTTTTAAGTCAGGGAGTTTGAGCTGCAGCTCATTGGGGAAGTACAGCAATAGGCATTCGCATTCACAATACAGTTCCATATTGGTTTTCTCACACCTCCGACACCGAATCACATTTTTCATCATCACGGTCACAAATGCAGTCACAAATCATGATTCATGATCACATCATGAATCACAACATAAATTTTTTTACTAGTTACTTGGATGTATTGTAAGCATGTTTTGTAGTATCTCTCCAGGCTTCACCACCCCACCATTGTACTCATTAAGAAGCATTTTTAAGTCAGGGAGATTTGTGCTACAGCTCATCGGGGAAGTACAGCCATAGGCATTCACATTCTTTCCCGTACAGCATGTGAGTTACAGTACTGTAAGTAGTGGTGGGCGAGGTGGCCCCAATTTTCTCCATGAAGTGATTCACTGAGTAACATGGAATCCATGGAGAACTCCACAATGTCAAGTGGAGAACTCCACAATGTCAAGTAGAGAAATGAGGAACATGAAGTCCATTGAAACCAGTGACTTTGCGTTATTCCGCCTTCCCCAAAACACTTCTCCACCAATTTTAAGGTGAAATACATTGAAATCAATGTAATTCACCTCACTTCACCCTGTAATTGAGCTCCAAATGAAATTCTGCAGTTATTCATGGGATTGCAGGTCACATGGACTCTAGATTGTTCGGCAAGCCTCAGTTCTAGTCTGGATAGTGTTTGCGTAGTGGTAGCTGGAGACAGTTTGCTCTCAGAGTTCTGTGATTCAAAACCTCTAAAAGCTGTTTAAAATGCCTTTTTGAGATATATCTTTTGCTGAGAATTTAGTACGTGGATTGTAGGAAACGCTTTTGTGCTCATATCATTGAGTGTTTATTGTTGTGTGGGGATTTTGAATGTTAATTTAGAACTGTCAGTCTGTGTACTGTGAAGTGTGCTTTGGGGAGGGGCGTATTTGTGGTGTAGATAGATTAACTGGGAGAAAAAGGCAGTCTTTCTGTTTTGGTTATATTTTCTTGTATAACTGTGTTAATGTACACACAGTAATATTTTCAATAATTCTTGCCTTTTTTTGCTGATTGTTGTGGTGCAGCAGTGTACAATTTGTCTGTTTAAAACATTTGGTTATATTACTAAAGGTTTTCAGTTTGCTACGTATTACTTAAGTGTGCAAGTGAGTGTGTGCAATGCGTGCCATTAAATCAGACACCTTTTATTGTGTTACAGAGTAATTGCAGCAGTGTTAACCTGCTATTCACCGCACCTGCATGAATTTTTTATACTGTTTTGTGGTATCTTTACTAGTAGTGGATTGTTACTGCCATGCAATAATCCCCCAACTAGCAAAATGTATTCCTTTCCAGATTTGGATTTGTGACTTGTGAGCACTGGTTAGGTATTGTTGTGCCTTTCGTATGCATCCCTTGAGTGTGCCACACAATCTTAACCTGTCTGTGCGTTTGCATGGCACCATTAATTCTGGGAGACTGCATTTCATGTTACGCTCTCATTTCACTTCGTTAGCACTGGGGAATTTTCTAAATACAAGACAGTAGCATTTTGGGGATGCACATTAATTCTGGTGACTCTGTGTGTGACCTGACCACTGTGCACATGACAGAGTACGTAATTAATTCTGAGAGACTTTGCCTTTCTGGTTACACTCTCATTTCAACTCATCAGCACTGGGGAGTTTTCTGGATGCAAGACTGTAGCACTTTGGGGATGCACATTCATTCTGGTGACTGTGTGGGTGGGATGCTGCCAATATTGTTGTCACTCCACCTTACTTCACGTTTAAGGTGGAATGGCAATGCAAAGTAATAATAACAAGGGGAAGTGAGCCTTTCTTATGGGGCACTCCATGTAGCGAAGTGCCAACATGAAGTGGCCACTTCATGTTCACTTTGCCAAAGGATTTTAAATTCACTGCATCTCTAACAGCAAGCTGCAGAGGAGAAGAGGGAGCGAGAACAGCAAGAGGCTGACCGGAAACAGCAAGAGGCAGACTGTGAGGAGTGTGAGTGCCAGAGGCAACATGAACTGGAGAAGCTACAACTCCAACCACCAGCACCAGAGCAGGTAACTGGCTTGAGTTTAACTGGAACTACAGGACTGGGTTACAAATTGAATTCCAAATTGATAGCTGAATTTAAAGAGGGGGATGATATGGATGCCTTTTTAAATTCCTTTGAAAAAGCTTTCTGTATTCAGGCTAAAATTCCTGAAGGGTCCTGGAGCTTCCAGCTATCCCCACTACTTACCGGGAAAGCTCATGATGCATTGGGTCAAATGGACAATGAGGACAGTAATGATTACAGCAAACTTAAAGCTACACATTTGAAAAAGTTTGATTTAACTGCTGAAGCCTACAGAGCTAAATTCTGTAAGCTCGGGAGAAGCCTTGATATGAGCTATGAGGAGCTAGCCACAAAATAACATAAGTTTTTAAAATGTCGGTGGGAAGAAATTGAAGGAAACTCTAGATAAAATTGAAAATGTTATTTTGTTAGAACAATTTTTGGGGGCATGCCCAGCAGAGCTGAAAATCTGGCTGGAGGACTGAGATCCCAAAACAGTGCAAGAGGCTGCTAAACTCTCGGACCACTATGCCAAGAGCAGACCTGCTCTGAGCGCAAATGGGGTGGGTGTGGCAGCACAGAAAGGGAAAAGTTTTCCTTCAGGGCAGCTAAACCCCTCTCTGCTTCCACCAAAACAAGTTAGCCCCAGGTTTCAAAGAAAAGAGTTCTCTGAGAAAAGAAATAAATGTTGGTTTTGTAAAGAAACTGGGCATATTGCAAGACAGTGTTCCAAAAGGGTGAGCAATACGCAACAGGGGGCTAGGAAAGAAGTGGGTTGTTTGTGTGTCCCTGGAAGCATGTCTGTGAACATGAGGGAACACAAACACCCAGTCACGGTGAATGGTGTACAGACACAAGGGTTAAGGGACACAGAGGCAGCCCTGACATTGGTAAAAGGGGATTTGGCAGAGCCTGGTCAGCTTAAACCCAATAAATATGTCACTGTACAAGACTTTATTGGCGAGGAGAAAACATTGCCCCTTGCTAGTGTTCTCCTAGACTGGGGTGAAACAGAGGGACCTGTGCAACAGGTGGCTGTAGCCAAAACATTAGCAGTTGATGTCATCCTTGCCAACAATCTCAAACAGGGGATGGTGTGTGCAGTTACCCATAGCCAAGTGGGAAGGAGAAATTGTAGTTTCCTGGACCCCACAGAAGCCATTGTGGAAATCACTGGGAGGCTGGTTCCCCAGCCTGTGTCTTCTGATATGGAGACTAATGAAAACAGTGTAGACATTTCCCCAGTAGCAGTTATGCACACAGCTATAGAGGTTTACTCCAAAGAAGGAGGGGTGACCCATTGTCAGAGGGTTAGGGATGACAGTGATCCTGAGTGCCCTGATGCTAGTGCTAGGGACCCTAGTTTAGAGACTGAAGGGGACCTGTCCCATGCCTTGGGAATGTGTAAGAAGTTTGAAGCTGCTCAGAAAAGTGACCCTAGTCTAGAAAAGCTGAGGGCTTGGGCAGACTCTGATGGTGGACAGGGAGGTGATGGTAAACATAAGGTTTATTGGGAAATGGACTGATGTATACTCAGGCTGTGCAGAGGAAGGAGTGATAGGCAGGCAGCTTGTCATTCCCCAGGGGCATCATGAGCAGTTGCTCAAGACTGCACACGATATTCCCTTGTCTGGTCATCTTGTAATCATGTGCACTATGCAGAGATTGGCACAGAATTTCTATTGGCCCAACTTCACCCAGCAGGTGAAGGAGTATTGCAGGTCTTGTCACAGGTGCCAAGAAATAGGGAAGGCAGGTAAAAAAATACACACCACCCTAATTCCATTGCCCATAGTGGAGGAGCCATTTCAGAGGGTGGGAATGGATATTGTGGAGCCTTTAAATACCCCCAGCTCCTCCAGGAAGAGGTTCATCCTGACTGTGGTGGATTATGCCACTCGGTACCCCAAGGCAGTTGCCCTATCCTCACTGAGGACAGACAAAGTGGCAGATGCCTTGCTTGGGATTTTCTCCCATGTTGGGTTTCTGCAGGAGGTTATCACCAATCGAGGGTATTCCTTCATGTCGGACCTGACAAAATGTTTGTGGGAGAAGTGTGGGGCAGGAGGTTATCACCAGTCGAGGGTATTCCTTCATGTCGGACCTGACAAAATGTTTGTGGGAGAAGTGTGGGGTGCTGCAGAGATATATGACACCATATCACCCACAAGCCAATGGGTTTGAAGAAAGATTTAATGGTTCACTGAAGTCAATGATCTGGGTGTTTGCTGAGCAGCATGGTAGGGACTGGGAGAAATACCTTCCCCACCTGTTGTTTGCATACAGGAAGGTGCCCCAAGAATTAACAGGATTTTCCCCCTTGGTGCTCTTATACGGACGCCAGGTACATGGGCCCCTAGACTTGATCCAGGAGGACTGGGAATGCAAGCATGCCATCCAGGGAATTCCCATAGTGGATTACATCCTTAGGTTTAGAGAAAGGCTGAAGGAGCTTATGGGGACAGCCCAGTGCAACCTGGCAGCTGCCCAACAGAAATAAAAAGTGTTGCACAACCACAGAGCCAGAGCTCGCTCATGCACGGTGGGTCAAGAAGTCATGGTCTTTATTCTGGTCAGGAAAGACAAGCTGCGGGCTGAGCGAGTAGGACTGTACAAAGTAGTTAGGAAGGTAAATGACGTGAACTATATCATAGAATTACCTGACAGAAGACAGACAGAAAGAATGTACCATGTCAACATGATGAAGCCATATGCTAATAGGGCTGACATGGTGTTTGCAGTATGTAGTCCTGGGGAGGAAACGGATGAAGGAGACCCCCTTCTGGACTTGCTGGGATTCCTCTGTGGAGGCAGTAAAATTGTCTCCCCAGCTGGCCCTGGACAAGATCCAGGAAGTAAGGGAGGTTTTCGCAGACTTTACCCCACTGTTTAGCACCAAGCCTGGACTAACCCCCTTAGCGATGCACGATATGGAGACAGGGACACAGACGCCCATACAGAGGACATCATATCGGGTGTGAGAGGCTGTCCAAAAGGTCATTAGGAGGGAAGTGGAGGAGATGCTGAATTTAGGGGTAATCCAGAGATCCCACAGCCCCTGGGCCTCACCCGTAGTCCTTGTGCCCAAGCCAGATGGCTCATTTCTGTGTGGACTATCATGGACTGAATGCAGTCACAAAGTCAGATGCCCACCTGATGCACCAGATGGATGACCCCCTGGACAAGTTGGGAGGGGTGACCTACTTTACAACTATTGACCTGATCAAGGGGTATTGGCAGGTAGAGTTAATGGATAGGGCTAGGGAGCGGTCAGCCTTCATCACTCCAATGGCTTATTTGAATTTAAAGTAATGCCTTCCGGAATGAAAAATGCCCCAGCCACTTTCCAAAGGTTGGTGAACCAGGTGTTAAATGGTGCTGAGGAGTACGCCATGGCGTACCTGGATGACATTGCCATCCTTAGTGCCAGCTGGGAGGAACACCTGTCCCACCTTAGGGAAGTGCTGGGCAGGATACGGAGGGTTGGGCTCACTGTCAAAGCTGAGAAGTGCCAGGTGGTCATGGGAGAAGTGGCATACCTCAGGCATGTGGTAGGCCAGGGACAGCTCCATCCTAACCAAGTAAAAATAGAGGTGATCAAGGCGTGGCCCAGACCAGAAATGCAGAAGACAGGTTAGGAGTTTTGTAGGGACAGCTGGGTACTATAGGAAATGTGTACCCAATTACAGTGCCCTGGCTGCTCCAATATCTGACTTGGTAAAGAAAAGGATGCCTAAGAAAATTACTTGGGAACAGGCCTGTGAAAAAGTCTTTACCACACTGAAGGAAGCACTGCGCTGTGCTCCTATATTGACAAGTTCTGACTATAGCAGACCCTTTATAGTTCAGAATGATGCATCAGACATGGGAATTGGGGCAGTACTGAGTCAGACATTGAACCAAGGGAAAAATCACCCTGTAGTGTACCTGAGTAAAAAAGTTACTTCCCAGGGAGCAGGCATAATCTACTGTGGAAAAGACTGCCTTGCTATAGTGTGTGGGCCCTAAAGAAGTTGGAGCCATATTTATATGGGCAGCATTTTGAGGCACAAACGGACCACAACCCTCTGGTTTGGCTGAACCAAATGGGAAAAACTAATGGTAGACTGTTAAGATGGAGTCTTGCCTTACAGGAGTATGACATGACAATCTTACATAGGGCTAGAGTGACCAATCAGAACAGCGATGGCCTTTAGCGTCTTTATTAGGAGTGAATTGATTTGAGAAGCTCATCCCATGCAGGGGATAGAGCCCCCAAATTCAGTCTAGGTGGGGAGGATTTGTGACTCTTGGCCAGCTGGTTATGATTACTGTATGATATTTGTAATATAGAATGTGGTTTGTGAGTGTTTCCCATGAGACATCCTGTGCTATGGAGGCCCCGCCCCCAGGTTTCAGTTAAAATGATAAGATATATATTAAACAGCAGATCTCTGTAATGTGATTAACTTCCAAGTTGCATTTTATGGCTGTGTTTATGACTTGTGCTGCTTTGAAGCTGTGAATCTAAAATATACATTTTATGACCTGTTGCTTCTTTAAAGTGGAAATGAAATGGGACTTTATGAGTCTGCCAGAGGATGGAGATCATAAAATTTTATGATGTCTTAAGAGAAGGAACTGGGAAATCACAGACTTATAATTTGGGAAATGAGTTTTTGCTGATATCACCTAATTTAATATACCCACTGATCGGACATTCTGTTTTGTATATTTTTTTATATTCTGAAAGGAGGAGCTAGATGACATCATGGAAGGGGTTGAAACACAGCGTTTTAAATTGTATTCTGTGTTTCAACTGTGGCACTTCTTTTTTGGACTCTTAGAAACAACATTTAACTTTAAGCACTGTGTAGAGGTATACACTAGACAGAAAAGTCTAACTATATGTTGGTAGGAGTTTGTATGTAATTTTCTTTGTTTTCTTTTAAGAGATTGTATGCTTTGTGATATATTGTTCTATGTTTACATTTTACATATTTGTATCCATTTTTAAGTAAATCTATAGTTAAAGATACTTCCTGGGTCTTCCCAGTTCTTTCTTTTGTATGTGATGTATTGAGGGTTAAGATTTGACAAAACTGTTTAGAAGCTTGAATGGTGTTACCAAACTGAGAAAAGGTAAGACTATACCTAAGGTCTTTTATAGAGTTTTAAGGGTTCATTTTGGATACCTGGTTAGGTGCCCTTAGGCAAAAGATATCTGGCATCCCCCAAAGAGCAGAATATCTGACCCTGTACATTTGGGTACTCTAGCATAAGGTTCACAGTTTGAATCCCTCAGAACTTGAGACTAAAGGTGATTCGGACCCACAAGCAGACAGAAGGGTTACCCTGTCTATTACCCGTTCACAATACTGTGCTTGGAGGTTGGCACTGTGGGAGCAGAGGGCCTCACCTGCTGAGTGGGTTTGTGACAGGTGATAACCATTACCAGCAACCTAAAGCAGGCTTTGCAGTGTAGACAAGTAGTAGCCAAGGCTTACAGAATGCTGGCCTATATTGCTAGAGGGTTGATGGGCAGAAGGAAGGAGGTTATCCTGCTACTGTACAGATCCTTGGTGGAGCTGCACCTGTAGTACAGCGTGCAATACTGAAGTCCCTACCTTTGGGAGGATACCAAACAGCTTCAGGCAGTACAGATGACGGTGACAAAGGTGGTTCAGGGACAGCAGGATAGGGTGTATGAGGATAGACTGATGGCACTCAATATGTGCTTACTCAAGGAGGGGAGGGAGAGTGGGAACCTTCAAGTATGTGAACGGTATAAACAAGGTAGATATTGGGGACCTGTTTTATCTTAGTGAAAACAAGACCACCATGGGACACTGTTACAGGAAGAAAGTTCAAGAAGGAGGGTGGGACAAAATGAAGGGGAAGATCAGGGTTCACTGGGTGCAAGGCCAATGATAATTTCTGGATCGGGGCTCTGCAACTGAGCAGACTCAGTAGACCGAACAGCCTTGTTCTGCTGGCTAATTTGTATGTTTGTAGGTAGTGCCAAGTGTTACTTTTAAATGTGCATGTAGTCAGCTGTGTTGACAGGTGGCCTTTGCCTTTCTCACTTCATTCACCACAGCTTGCAAAATTGATATTTGGCAGAACTAGCATGGTGACACCTTTCCCTGCCTCCTTTCATACCCTGCTTCCATTTCTCCTCCAGTTCATCTCCTCATGGATTTTATACACCAGCACAACAGCAGATGCTCACACATGTGCCGTTGCCCACTCTGATACACCCCTGAGTCCTCCTTCTCAACCACACTGAGAGAATTAGTGTCTCACTGCAGCAACCAAGGTCTTTCAGTTTTCGCTTACAGGAAAAAAAATATAAGAAAATAAAGATGGATGTCTGTGCCCAGTACATATCACCAGAAGTCATATTATTTCTCAAATAAATCCTCCAAACACCCCCTGCACCTTTTCCAGTCTACTAAATTCACTCTGCCCTGCTAACAAATCAACTACTATGTTGTGAGGGTTGGTGACAAGTATACAACAAGTTCCATGCTGGAGCACAGGATGGACTGCTACAGGAGAGCAGTAAGTACTGGCAGTGTACACAGTCAAAAGCTATTTCAAACACAGGCATCGTTGTTATGATTGTTTGCATAAGAAACATTATGACAGCTTAGGAGAGAAGTGAGATTTTGGAGGTACGGCACTGTGGCGGCCAATGCCCCCACTGCATTTAGAGGCTTGGCCCCTTTCCCAAATGCGGTGGCATGCTGCTGCTGACACTAGTTCAGCAAACATGCAACCAACTTGAAACAAAATCACTGCTGCAATGAGGGAGTGACCCGTCATTGCAGGGAAGTACCTTGCCTGGTGAAACATTTCCAGTAAAATGGCAGCAGCTGTTGCTGTGTGCCTCAGAGTCCCCATGAAAGCTGACAGAGTGCCCAATCTCCCTGTTGGCATGCCCCATCCCCAGTTCATTTGCTGATGGGGAAGCCCACTCCTTATCAGCATAATGTCCCGTAGATCTTGTTTGCTGAGGGGGGTGCCCAATCCCACTCGGCATCATGTCCCCCCAACACAGATCCTTATTTTTTTTTTGCCAATGGGGGGCCCAATCCCCATCAGCTCCAGTCACCCCCAAAAGAAATATGCAGGTGGCACACTGGGAGCTAATCCCAGTGTACCAAATCTACCTGCAAAAAAAGAAAACCTTCCTGCATTTTTTTTTTACCTGAAAAGCAGGAAACAGTCCCTCGTTGTGTCCCATGCCCCCTTCCCCAATCCACACCCACATCCCTGCACCTCCCCTCACCCCATATTACCGCCAGAGTCAGGCACAATGATCTTCAGTGGACTGGGAACATGTCTGTACTCTTCAAACTGAGTGTGAACTGAAGAAATGCCAGTAAGCTGTATAATGGCATAAATGGATTATTTTCAACTTAGGTGGATACCTTGGCCATTTCTGTGAATTTTGGCATGAAACATGGGGTTCTTGGGACCCTACCTCATGAATTCAGTCACTGTCATGATGTTTTTCAGCCCTGAAAGGTGCTTTCATGGTCACTGCGTGGAATCACCTTTTGAGATTGAGTAACAAAATGACAGTGTTACTGTTCATGAGGTGGGCTCCCACAAGACCTATGTTGCAAATTTGGTGGCAAAATTCCAAAAAATGACTGTTACAAGCATGCATTTCGCTGTTTCTGTGCACGCTTGTAACTCCGAGAATTTTTAATATTTTCACTCCAGATTTTCAGCATTGCCATTTTTGCACACCTCTTTATGAACAGTACAGCTGACATTTTTCACATCCTGCCTGCAATGTGGTTTTGCACATGTGGTGCACAATGGTGCAGTCGCTGTGGGAAATCAGCATTTGGGGCAGATTAACAAAATCACAGTGATACTGTTCGTGAGCGGAGGTCTCAAAATGCCCATGTTGAAAATTTGGTGAGAACATTTCACAAAATAACTGTATTACAAGTGTGCATTGTGCAGTTTCCCCGCACGCTTGTATCTTTGAGAATTTTTTATATTTTCACTACAGATTTTCAACACTGCCATTTTTCCTTATCTCCTTATGAACAGGATAGCTATCACTTTCCACATCCTGCCTGAACTGTGTTTTTGCACATGTGGTGCAGAATGGCATGGTCCCTGTAGCAAATTAACATTCGAGACAGATTAATAAAATCACGGTGCCACTGTTCATGAGCAGAGGTACCAAATGCTTTCATGAGGTGTAGGTCACAAAAAAGCCATGTTGAAAATTTGTAGTGTAAATACCAACACACATCCAACAAATAGAAGCACTCTTTGCAGGGGGGTTGACACCAGTCCATTTACAGAAGAAAGGGTCCTGAAAGAACTCCTAAAACTCAAGGTGGACAGAGCAATGGGGCCTGATGGGATTCACCCCATAATCCTAACAGAACTACGGGTGAACCTAGTGAAACCACTGACCACCCTTTTTAACAAATAATGGGAGGATGGGGTGGTGCCCAAGGACTAGGAGAGGGTAGATGTGATTCCCCTTCCCAAAAGTGGGAGCAAGGCAGAAGCAGAAAACTATAGACCTGTTAGTTTGACCTCCATGGTAGGGAATATGATGGAATCACTTCTGAAAGAAATAATTGTTGAGTTCCTAGAGGCCAAAAGAGCACAGGACCCAAGGCAGCATGGATTCACAGCAGGAAGGTCATGTCAGATGAATCTAATCAATTTCTTTGACTGGGTGACCAAAGTATTAGACCAGGGAGGGGCTGTGGATGTGGCCTACCTAGACTTTAGCAAGACATTTGACACAGTCAAACACAAAAGATTAATAATCAAGTTAGCCAGCCTAGGAGTGGGTCCTAGGGTGGTAACCTGGGTAGCAAACTGGATGCACAGCAGGACACAGAAGGTAATAGTAAATGGAACTCACTCCAAAGAAAGTGAGGAAACTAGTGGAGTACCTCAGGGTTCAGTACTGGGTCCAGTCCTCTTTAATGTCTTTATAGGTGATATTTCAGATCATCTGGAAGGATAAGTATGCCTCTTTGTAGACAACATAAAGATCTGTAACAGAGTTGATACACAAGAGGGGGTGGAAAGGATGAGAACTGACTTGGCAAGGTTGGAAGAATGGTCAGATGTATGGCAACTTAGATTCAATGCAAAGAACTGGAAAGTAATTCATCTGGGAAACAAAAACCCAGAAGGAGTACACAATGGCAGGGGAGGTACTAACAACAACAAAAAAGGAAAGGGACCTGGGGTAGTCATATCACATGACCTAAAGGTGGACAAACAATGTGACAAGGCAGTAAGAATAGCTGGGGGGATACTGGGATGCATAGAGAGAGGCATCACAAGTAGAAAAAGGGAACTGGTTATCCCTCTGTACAGACAGTTGGTGAGACTCCATCTGGAGTACTGTGTCCAGTTTTGGATACCTCATCTCTGCAAGAACATAGACAGAATGGCGACAGTCCAGAGGAGGGCAACTAAAATGGTGCAGGGTCTTACATCAGAAACCATATGAAGAGAGAGTGATAGAGCTAAATATGTATACCCTTGAAGAAAGGAGGGACGGGAAGACATGATATAAACTTTCAAGTACCTCAAGGGAATCAACAAAGTCCAGGAGGGTAGCATCTTTCAGGAAAAGAGATGTGCAAGAACAAGGAGGCACAATTTAAACATAAAGGAGGGATGGCTCAGGGGCAACATGAGGAAATATTTTTTCACACAGAGTGGTGGACGCATGGTCCCATCTTCCTGGGAAGGTTGTGGCATCTTTAACAGTGGGTGAATTTAAACATGCATGGGACAGACATAAGGCAATTATAGTGGGGGTAGGAGGAAGTAGGTTGTTGGTTAATTAGAATCTGCAGCTTATCCAATAGGAAGGGAAATGGGCAGACTGGGTGGGCCAAGCAGTCCTTATCTATCAAAGTATGTTTCTTTTTTTTTTTTAAATTCCAAATTTTTATTGTGAGCAAATCTCATATCGGATACACTGTACATAGGAACAGACACACACCTTTTATACTATCATATCAATTGGCAAATTCAATTCAAGTCACCGATTTTCTCCCCCCCCCCACATTAACAGAACCACCCCCTCCCTTAAACTAATTCACCCCCTCACTACCTCAAACCCCTAGAGAAGATCTGCTCACCCACCTTTATCCCACCTCCTACTTGATTCCGTCTGGCTACGCCTAGAGAAGGTATAACGCTTGGAAGCGGCACCAAGTCCTTTCAAATGTATGAAGCCTATTATCCCTTCCCGCGCCCAATTTCTCCATATTTAAATTAAACAACATTTCCTGCAGCCATTCGCGTACGTGATTGGTGAGTCAGTCATCCAGTTTCGCAAAACTACCTTTTTGAGAGAGCATGAAATCAGGGCCATGTAAAATCTACGCTCTCTAAACATGATACCAGAGTAATCCCCTATCAGGCATATATCAGGGGTGAAATACTGGTCAATACCCAACAGACGGTCCGCCCTCTGCCTAATCTGCATCCACAGCTGTTTTATCAGTGGGCAATCCCAAAAAATGTGATACAAATCACCCACTGCCTGACGACACCGAAAACAATTTTGATCCGACCTACTACCCACCTTAAATAGCTTGGAAGGGGTCCAGAATAAATTATTCAAGAAGTGAAACTGCATCACCCTCAGCCTATCCTGTCTGACATACCTGTACATCTGCCTCCAAACAGCTTCCCAGTCCCGCTCCTGTTCCCCCAAACAATTAATCCAATATCTGGGCTTATGGTCCAAATCGACCAAGACTTGGTCGAGAAGTCTCTTATATACTCTAGAGACCGCGTGCAGCTCCCACACAACTTGCACTAATGACTCAAACCAATTCCCATCCACACGCCCATCTCGGAGATTGGACCCCACTTGCGCCAGTAAATGAGTCACCTGGTATAATTTAAAGGCCTTCTTAGCATCAATATTATACTTTGCCAGGATCGCCCTAACTGGGAGTACACGACTATTTTCCATTAAGTCCTCAATTCACAATCCTTCCAGCTGGGGAATCCATCTACCAAAAATCATTTTCCCCCCAATTTGCAGGTTCGGATTTTGACATACCGGTTGATGCTTGTCCCTGTCCGGGACATAACCAAGCTCTACTGCAAATCTGCCTATGTATACGCAAAAATTTAACTATTGGATTAGTAATCAGCCTAGGGGGCAGTCTCCTAGGAGCGGAATAAAGCAACGCAACCGGGTCAACTCCTGCCTCCTGATCGCTCTATCTCTAGCCTAACCCACGAGGGAACATAAGGCAAAGAGTCAAGTTTGCTGTCAGGAACCACCCATCTCAAATATTTACACAGGCTACTTGCCAAATAATATAGTTCAAAATGTGGGAGTCTCAGACCAGCTCTCTCCTGGAGCGCCAACTTACTATAAGCCGACGGGTCAGCCCTTTCAGATAAAGTCAGAAATTAACGAGTGCAATTCACTAAACCAGCTTAGGGTAGAAAAGCATTAAGCATATTGAGTGGGTAGAAAATCCTAGGCAGGATATTCATTTTAACTATGCTAATCCAGCCCCAGAGAGATAGCGGCAATCCACTCCACCTCTGCAAATCCTGCTTAATAATATTCCTAGTGGCGTTCAAATTAAGATTGACTAATTTCTGTTCCGATCTGGCCAGGTAAATACCCAGGTACTTCAGCCTATGCGGTGTCCACTGCATACCCATTTCCAGCACCTCTGGCCTATGCACTCTCATATTCAACGGAAAAATTTGGGTTTTCCCCACATTAATCCTGTAATTAGACAGTCTGCTATACTCTCCCATAATTTCCAGCACCGCTCGGATTGAGCTATTTGGCTGAGCAACATGCAACAAGATGTCATCCGCATACGCAAAGACTTTGAGCTCGTGTAACCCGACTCTAATGCCCATAATCCTGGGGTCTAATCTCACTCTGGTGAGGAGAGGCTCCAGATACAAATTAAATAAGAGAGGCGACAGGGCAACCCTGCCTGGTACCAGAATTAAGCAAGAAACTTGCAGGAGAATACCCTGTTACAGTATATTTTGGCTCTTGGATCCGTGTACAAAGCAAACACATATTTGATAAATTGGGCGGAGACCGAATTTTTCCATGGTAATGGCTAAAACTTCCAGTCCACTTGTCAAATGCCTTTCTGCATCCACCGACACCAACACACACGGGAATTTACTGTCCTTGGAGACGGAGAAGACATGAGACAGTTTCCTCAGATGGTCCGACGCCAGTCTACCCTTCATAAATCCCACCTGGTCATGATGAATTAACTTGGGCATGACCCTGGACAACCTAGAGGCCAAAATCTTCACCAGAATCTTGATGTCATAATTAATCAGGGAAATAGGTCTATAACTTGTAACTTTATCTAACTCCTTCCCTTCTTTCGGAATAAGTACTATCAAGGCTTCGAATAAATAACCATCTACTTTGTCCAGGGTCAAAATACTTTGAAATAGTCTTTTTAACCCGGGACATAACAAAGTCACAAAAGTTTTGTAAAAATTAGGAGTAAACCCATCCGGTCCGGGAGCTTTATCATTGGGAAGCATTTTAATTGCCTCCAGAATCTCCGCTTCAGAGATGGGAACTAAAAGCTCCCGCCTTTGACCTTCTGATACCTGGGGGAGATTACAAGCGGATAAAAAAGTCCTCTACTTCTTGCCTACTAGGCCCAGGGGTCATTGGGCTGTATAAGGCCTTATAGTAATCTTCAAATTCCCTAACAATTTCAATGGGTGAAGTCTTAACCGACCCATCAACACTAGACGTGATACTCTGAACTATTCTAGATGCCTCCACAGCCCTTAGCCTCAAAGCTAAAAGCCTACCTGATTTGTCTCCCTGGTTCAAATACCGGGCCTTAGTTTTCAGAATCTCATATTCTGCCCTTTCTCCCAGGATCCCCTCATACTCGTGACGCAGCTTGATTAGAAGCTACCTAGTCCCCTCTGGCGTATTCATTGACAGATCCTTCTCTATATCCCTGATTCGTGACAGCAAAGATCTAACCTTTTCCTCCCTCTTCCTCTTTCTTTCCACCGCCAACTTGATGAACTCTCCCCTTAACACACACTTTAGAGCACACCACCATAAATCTCCCCTCATGGTTAAATGACTATTCTCCCTCTCATACTGTTCAATCCGACATCCAACATACCCCCTAGTATCTGCAGAACATAGTAACTGATTATTCAACTTCCAAATAGTCTGTCTAGGGGTATTAGTAGTCAGGCTGAGGGAACAAAGGACCATGGAATGATCCGAAAAGATCCCAGGTACAATTTTACAATACTCCAGGCCGGACAACGACCCACTACTCACTAGGAAATAATCTATCATAGATCTAGACTTATGAACCTCTGATAAAAAAGTGTATTCCCTACCTGAAGGGTTCAAAATCCTCCATGGGTCACATAATCCCAAATTATCAACCAGATCCCTAATAGCTCTCTGAGCAGGCGATAGACCTTTAACTCTCTTACTATCCTTATCCAGATCTGGAGTGAATGGCAAGTTCCAGTCCCCCAGCACTATCGGAAGCTGATGAAACTGACTTAAGATATTTAATAAAACCACAAAACCCAGGAGAGTCGCTGGGCCGTAAATACTTCCCAGCACTATTCTTGTTTGGTTTAAAAGCCCTACAATTATTATATAGTGGCCTTCTGGATCCACAAATTCTTTCTCACACACAAACGCCACATTCCTGTGGAATAAGAGAGCTACCCCTCTACCCGCTGTACTAAATCCAGCCCCAAATATTTGACCAACAAACTGACATCTCAGTGTTTTCAACTCTTTATCAAGCAAATGCGTTTCTTGTAAACAAATTATCTGACCCTTTGATAACTGTAAGTGTTTTAATATTTTATATCTCTTTATTTTTTGCCTGACTCCCTTGACGTTCCATGTACAAAACTCAAAAGGGCTACCCATATTCCAGGAACTCCTCCCACCTCCTTCTATTTCCCTTCTTGGAGACACCAGACAGCCTAACAGGACAACCTATTGGGTGGGCAGATCTTCCCAAGCCTATCTTCTCTAACCCCATACAAAAACCCCCTCCCTCCCTCCCTGTCTAGCCCTCGAGTAACCCCAATTGCAATCCAACTACATACCTTACTATTAACACAACCGAGAATTTCCCCAATGCCCCCTCCCACACCCCTCCCCACCCAAAAACATTTTGGTCCATGACGTCCATAGCTCCACCAGCTAGCCTTTCCTCCAGTCCCCTCGCAACCTCCTCTAGTATCTTATCCATTCTAACTGCAACCTCTCTTAAAACCTATATTCCCAACAGCCTTCCAAACATGGCATAAACCAGGCATTTATTCCACAGAAGAAGAAAAGCCCCTCACAAAATTAAGTCCCCGGCCCCCACACCCCCCCACCTATATATCATATATCCCCAAAAGCAGAAGAGCAAACAGTTGAACAGTATACATCCCCTACAATTCCTATGGAAACTACACATTATCTGTAATTAAAAAAAAAAGGGGGGGAAGGGGGGAGGAGGGGGAAAATGAAAGGAAAAAGGGCTCTTATCTGTAAGGATTTCAACTGAAATAGTCCGTGGCTCCATAAACTGAGTATAGTCCACCTAGAGCATTTCCAATGTCCACTTCCAAAAAGAAAAAGATATCCATTCAGGCAACTCCAGGTCCCAAAAAAGAAAACTCATGTCTTGGGTCATCCCCCAATTTAAGTTCCATCAGACCGTAACCTAAAACGACGGCGGAGGCTTAAAATGTCCTGGACCCAGATAGGCACTTCCAGACCTTCCTCTCCACGAGATACACCCCGGTATCCACAGCCATCCAGACGAGACCAGAAAACATCCGTCCTCCAAAATAAGCGTAAGAAGCACTCAAACCAGTACAAGCTGCAGCCAAAAAAAAAAAAAGCCGGTTCGCCCCTCTGTATAACCGGCACCGGTCTGAGTTCGCTGTGCTCCGTTATGTAGGGTCCCCCCCCCGCATTAAAGAGATATCTCCAATTAAGACCGCTAAGAGCCCTTTGCACCCGCTAGACTACCGTGCGGGGGTTCAAACCCACATCCCCAACTATCGAGGAGGAGCTCTTACATTGCATAAGTCCAGGGTCCATATACAATGATCGCCACACATCCTCCTCATACTAGACTCAAAAAAAAGGTAACTGCAATCCAGTCCGGTTCACTGATCCCTGCCCAACTAGAGAACAGACATCCTTACAAGGCGAGCAGACAAAGACCAAATGCAGACAGGCTCACACCCCTGCAGAGACCCAAAGGGCTATTTGAAGAGCTCTGGGAGGGCAGTCGCCAAACTTTTACTTGCTACAGAAGCGTCTTCAAAAGTGGACCATTGACCGGCCAGCAACACCTGCAGTTTCGCCGGGTAGAGCACCTTAAACCTAATTCCAGCCGGAATCAACTTGGACACAATCGGGTGGTATTCCGCCCTTCTCTGTCTCACAGCCATGGGTAGATCTTGGGTGATCCTAATGGGGGTCCCTTTCCACTTCAGTTCCCTGGTCTTCTTAGCCTTCGTAACCACAAATTGACGTTCTTGATAGTTCAGGAACTGGGCTATGAACACGCGCGGGGGGGCACCCGATGCTGGAACCGCACGCAGCTCCAATGGGCTTGCTCAATTATGAAATTTTCTCTGAAGGGCGTCGGGCCTACCAGATCTTTGAAAAACTCCTGGGCAAATCGAATCGGATCGGCTCCCTCCTCACGCTCCGGTAAGCCGATAACCACCACATTGTTCCTCCGGCTCCGACCCTCTAGGTCTTCGATCTTCACCTCCATCCTAGCAATCTTGTGCCTCAAATTTGTTAACTCTGGCTCCTGTTTTAAAAATATTTTCTCAAGCGAGGAAACCTTCGCTTCAGTGTCCCCTGTGCGCCCAGAGAGATCCTCCAAGGCCAGTGTGACCGCTTTCAGCTCCTCGGTCACAGTGCCTAACTCTGCACAAAAGGGCTTGAACTCAGCCAGAAACTGCGCAAGGGTCAGGGGCTCATTTTCTGGAGAGGTGCTGTCATTTTCAGGGCCTTCGCCCTCTGTCGCGACTCTCGCTTTCTTCGGCTGGGCCTTAGCCGGAGAGACAGGCGGCGTGTGTCAGGACGTGCTTCTTAGCATTTCAATCTCCATATATTCCCAAATCTCCACCAAGGATATACCGATAATGTGTAACACCTGCTGAAATCCAGCTGATATCACTAGATCCTCCAATATTAGGAAAAATTAAACTTTAATGCCAATAGGAGGCTGGAGGTGAAGGCTCAAGCTGCTTTCACAGAGCTGGCATCACGTGACTCCCAAAGTATGTTTCTATGTTCTATGGGGCATTACGGTTCCTAGCCATAGCATCCCACTCTGTACAGACTGACAGGTGTCAGGGGTGTGCCTTTGGATTGCTGGCTGTAATGCTCATGCCATTCCACCACCATCCTGCAGCCAGTGACAGGCATTGAGGTGTACTTTGGACTCTTTGGCCCCAGACTTCACCCATTCTCCTATACTGTACCCATTTCAACATATGTCCATATGGAATGGGGTGACTGTGAAACCGAATACCCCAAGGCACACCTCAACACTTGTCGGTGTCTGCAGGATAGAGTGAGGTGAAATGGCATGAGCATTATGCGCAATGACCCAAAGGCATACCCCATTGCCTGTCCATCTCTGCAGGGTAGAGGTGAGGTTCGCATGAAGTTCAATACTTCACTGCCATTCCTATTCTACATGTGTCTAACTCTTGCACTTCCAATGTTAATACCAGCAAGCAAACATTCGGCATTGATAAATGCTTGTTTCTAACTGCTTCAGTGTCAACTAGCTTGCCATTGTATGCTGTAAACACACCCATTTGAGATACCACTTGAGAGTTGGATGAATCAATAAGCACTTTGGAAGAAAATAATAAAGTGTAGCAGTGCTTGGTTTTATAGATAAAGCTGTCATTAATTTTTTTTATTTATTTAAGAACATTCGGAATTACAACCCTTTGAGACATAAACTCCTTTACAAAGGCTCCATGTCAGAGAACAGTAATGAAGCTTACAGACAATGTAAACAGTGCAGAGTTCAGGTAGGGGAACAAGGAGTGGAGTACAGATGAAATGAAAGACAAATTATCTTAGGGTTAGGAGGACCATGCGTTATGCATATAATGTAGAAATAACAAGAGTTACACAACATATCCATGAGCATCAAACATATTACACAGTAATACCCATTATATAGCATCACAGCCTTTTATGAGGAGCGGTTATTGAGAAAAAAACATTCAGGGAGACATAGGAAGGGGGAGGATTAGGAACAGTCATAGGCAGAGGAGTCTAATAAGAGAACTTTTAGAATTGTCTTAAAGTGACTGATTTTGGACTCCAGGGAGATAGAGAGATGGAGGCTATTTAGCCAGAGGGGGGCTCAGTTGAAAAAGACTCTTTGGCCAAGGGATGTAAGACAATGGAGGACTTGGAGGGAGGTCCCAGTGGTACTACAGGAGACTCTGATACTCAGGGCAGGTTGGAGGCTGAGAAGGCTGGATGGGGCTTGCCCCAGGTGGATTTTTTTTGCAATAAGACATGTGTGGTACCTAAGCCGGGCATCGAATGGCAGCCATTTGTCAGACTTGTACAGGTCACAGAAGTGAGTCCATCTGTCGCAGCCAGTGACCAGCTTGCACACTTTGTTAAGTGAGATTTTGATGAGTCACAAGGTATTGGGTCAGCAGTACTATAGATAACAATGCCATAGTCTACCAGGGACAGGACAGATGAGGTTACAGCTAGATGGATAGCCATCAGGGGAGACAATGTTTGTGGTGATAAAGCAGCCCGGTCCTGGAGTTTATAGTGGGGGACAGTTGTTGGACGTGGGCATGGAAGGATAGGGTAGTGTCCAGGGTAATACCTAGATATTTGAAAGACTCAACCTGTTCAAACAGGGCTCCTAGAGAGTTGAGGGTGATGATAGGGGAGTTATGATGTGGGCTCTGGCAGTGGGCAAAGATCATGGTCTTAGTTTTCTTATAATTTAGGACTAGGCAGTGGGAGCTGAACCAGGTCTCAGCATCGGAGAATAGATACATAGATACATAGACAGTGTCAGCAGATAAGGGCCTATGGCCTACCCAGTCTGTCTATTTGAGCTTGTAAGTTCAGTTTATGTTTTCCTAGAAGTCTGTTGCCCCTTACGCCTGACCTCCAGAATTCCTTTATGTCTATCCCATGCATTCTTAAATCCCATGATTGTTTCAGCCCCCACCACTTCCTCTGGCAGGGTGCTCCACTTGTCCACCACCCGTTCTGTAAAGAAATTCTTCCTCACGTTTCCTCTGAATTGTCCTCCCTCCAACTTCATCCCATGCCCTCTAGTCCTGGAACATCTCTTTCGCTTAAAAATAGTGTATTCCTGCACCCTGTTCCTTCTCTGGCAGGGTGTTCCACCTGTCCACTACCCATTCTGGTGGGAGCACTAGAGAGATTTGGGACTCTGGTGATTCCAGAAAATAACCACATCATCTGCACAGAGCAAAATATTTCCAGAGCAGGAGTTGGGGAGGGAGTTAAGGAAAAGGTTAAATATGAGGGGCCCCAGAAAGGAGCCTTGGGGCACTCCAGAGTGGAAAGGGAGGTTTTTGGACAGCGAAGAGTTGATTTTCACCTGCTGTGTTCTGTCAGAGAGGTAGCTCTGGAACCAGCTGATTGATTCACCAAAGAGCCCCAGGGAGTGTAGTGTGTCAAGAAGGATAGCATGGTTTATAGTGTTGAATGCCTTTGTGAGGTTGACGAAAACCGACCCCACAAGGTCACCCCATTTGAGGGCAATATGGATATAGGAGGTGTATTCTAGGAGGGCAGTAGTGGTGCTATGCCCAGGGCAGAACCATTCTGTTTGGGGCATAGTAAGAGATGCTTAGATAGATGGTCCATCAGTTGATCTGCCACAGTTTTTTTGAGGGCCTTGGAGAGGGGAAGGAGAACAGAGATACGGCGATAATTATTTGGGGATAGAAGTCACCACTTTTGAAAATTGGGGGGGTGATGATGGTATGTTTCCAGAGTGTAGGGAATTGTCCAAGGCAGAGGGACATATTCAAGAGTTTGGTGAGGGGTTGTAGGACCTCCTCGAGAGCAAGGTGGAGGAGCTTCAAGTCAGTGGAATCGCCATTAACATAGGACTTGGCGAGGGCACTGATGAGGTATCTCCTAGCTTCCCAGAGAGAGATGATGCAGAGGTGAAGTGGGGGGCTGGAGAAGTGAGCTGTGACCGGTACAGTGATCTAGGGGGGTTAAGCAGTTCAGAGGAAGTACACTACTGAGGTCTGAGAAGGTGGCATTTAGGGTGTTAGCAATGGACTGTGGATCCTGAGTTAAGTTACCACTTACCAAGAGCTGGGCAGGAGGGGGAGAGGAAGTTTTCCCATTAAGTTATTTTATGTTATCCCAAAATGTTCTTCCTGAACCTCAGCCTGAGGAGAATGCCTGTTGATAGTGGGCTGCTTTGGCTTGTCAAATGGACTAGGTGCATTTGTTTCTGGCTTCTCAGTAGCGTTGCCTTTCTATTGGGAGTTGGGAGTTTAAAGCCTTGTACAAGAGATTGTCATGGTGTAGCATTTAGTCGAGTAACTGTTGAGATATCCAGGAGGTATTTTGGTTTTTAGAGATTTGCTTTGAGAAGGGGGCAAAGATATTGCAGGTAGTGTTGAAGATATTAATAAAGTTGGAGAGGGCAGTATCAATGGATTGGGTGCTGTACACTGGGGACCAAACGGAGCTAGGTAGGATTTAAAGTTTTGGAGCTTACCCTTTCTTAGGCACCTACAATAGGAGACTATGGGCAGAGCTATTGGAGTTTTGTTTGACCACGTGCAGATTACAGGACAGTGGTCACTTAGGGTGTCAGGAGTTACCAAGACTTTAGAGATGTTGTTAGGGCAGTTAGTGAGAATTAGGTCTAGCAGTGTGGGGGAACCTGATTTGTCATTAGGCCTTGTAGGAGATAGAATAATTTGGGTGAGATCAAATGTGTCAATCAAATCTTTGTAGGGGGAGGATGATGGGGACAACCAGTTGACATTCAAGTCACCCATAGTGATCATTTCACTGTTAGAGGGCAATTGGAAGATACAAGACATGATTGAGGGGAATGTGAGTCTTTGGTAACTTGGGGGAATATAGACAGCCATGACATAAAGGGTTTTTCCAGGTTTGCCAAGGAATATCTTGGCTGTGATAGTTTGGGCACCATATTCAGGGGGAGGGAGGGAGACTGGTAGGGACTGGAGGGTGTTTCTAATGTAGCGGGCACAGCCACCACCTCTTTTACAAAACCTGTCAACTCAGTGGAGGAAGCAACCAGGAAGGGTCACAGCCTGGTCCAGTATGTCACTGGACAGCCACGTCTCAGACAGGGCCAGTATATCAGGGCAGTGCTGGGCTAACCAACCTTGGAATAAGGTGAACTTTTTTTGTAGACTACATATGTTTATTGCAGCAAACTGGAGCCCATGAATTCTGTCACTTGAGGGAGAGCATGGGAAAGGTGGCCCAGGGTTGAGGTGTATATTACCCGATAGGAGAAGGAGGAGGAGGGCATGCTGAAATAGGGCAGTTTACAAGTTTTGTATCTAGGGGGTGGGGTATTTGAGAGAGAAGGAAGATGAGGAAGGAGAGCAGGAGATAGGAATGGAGAGGGTTAAGTGAGTGAGGAGGGAGGCAGGAGTGGGGAATGGGGTGCACATGGGAGGGCTTATCTGGATGGGAAGGATGAGACAAATCTGTTTAGCGGGGCAGGAGGTGCCAGGAGGGACATGAAGGTTAGGCGAACAATTGGAGTGAAAGGGTATTGTTGGAAAAGGGCATTAGGAGAATGGAGAAGAGGGAGTAGGCTAAAGATACACAATAGTAGGCTCCAAAGGAGAGGCATATTGAATGGTGGCTGGGGGGGTTAGGGACTTGAGATAAGAGAGAAAGATGGTCTGGCAAGGTGGTGCAGTGGTAGGGCTGCTGGCTTGAGAGCAGAAGGTACAGGGATCGAGTCTCGGGAGGTCCTAGAAGGGTTTGCTGCCCCCAGTGGTGAAGTGAGATAACCTGCAGCAGGAAAAGTGGGGACTTAGATGAATGAGAGAGGGGAAGTGATGTCACAAGTCACGTGACGCTTGAGACCAATAAGTGGAGAGTTGGTCTTGGGTGGGGGGTGGCTTTGGCAGGTGGGAAGTCGACCAAAGGGAACACACTCCTGTGGTGGGTCCTGCAAGTTACCTTTAGGGCCTGTACCAGCCATCTGCTCCAGCCTGACTTCATTGGCTTGTGTGGTGTGGCGAGGGGGTTCCAGCTAGTGACCTAGGGGAACAGGAACAAAGGAGAGATTCAGGTTACTGGCTACACTGGTGGGAAGCCCAGGACAAAGGACTAACCAGCATGGACCAAACTGCACATGTGCAAGGTCTCGAGCTCCATCCCAGACAACACCAGCAAATTGTGAGTACAACTTCTGTTAGTACCCTAAACAGAACAATGCAATCCTCACAAGAGTACAGTGCAAGCAATTAAATGTATATTCATGCAGTTTTAGGAGCAGGCATTCAGTATAAGACAAAACAGTCTTAAATTCCTGTATGGCCATAGCTTGCAACTAAAGTTACTAGTTAGGCCCAGGCCCGCCCACCCCTCTATTGTGTCGCCAAACCTTTTTTGGAGGCAAAAGTCCTGAACGGACTTGTTAATCTGAAGGTGGACAAAGCAAAGGGGCCTGATAGAGTGCTTCTAAGGGTATTGAGGGAGTGCAGGGAAATTCTGGCAGCACCACTGACAGTTATATTTGACAACTCACTAGAAACAGGAGTGGTTCTGGATGACTGGAAGAGGGCGGATGTAGTCCCACTACACAAAAGTGGTAACAGGGAGGAGACTGGCAATTATAGGTCAGTCAGCTTGACGTCAGTGGTGGGAAAGTTAATGGAATCACTGCTGAAGAAAACCCACAGCAGCATGGTTTCATGGGGGGAGGTCATGTCAACCAAATCTGATAGGTTTCTATGATTGGGTGACAAAGGATTTAGATCAGGGCGGAGTGGTGCACATGGTCTACCTAGACTTTAGTAAGGCTTTTAACACTGTTCAACAGAGGAAACTAGTAAGTAACTTAGGTAGCTTAGGAGTAGGTCCAAAGGTGGTAAACTGGATAAGAAATTGGTCATGGGAGAGGCAGCAGAGGGTGGTGGTAAATGGAGTTCACTCCAAGGAAGGGAGGGTGACCAAGGAGTGTCTCAGGGATCAGTGCTGGAACTGGTCCTTTTTAATGTCTTTATAAGTTACATTGAAGGAGAGCTGGAAGGGAAGGTCTGCCTCCTTGTGGATAATACCAAAATCTGCAGTATGGTGGACACTCCATGGGAGGGTGGAAAGGATGAGCCGAGACCTGGGAAAACTAGAGGAGTGGTCAAGAGTATGGCAGTTGGGTTCCAATGAACATAACAGGCAAAATAATGCACTTAGGGCACAGAAACACAGGGTTAGAATACAAAATGGGTGGAGTGGTATTGACTATGACCAATCAGGAAAGAGACATGGGGGTAATCATCTCAGATGACCTAAAGGTAGCTAGACAGTGCGGCAAGGCAGTATGGAGGACTAGTGGGATTCTGGGGTGCATCAACAGCAGAAAAATGGGGTTGGTGTTGCCTCTGTGTAGATCACTGGTAAGGCCGCACCTAGACTACTGCATCCAGTTCTGGAGACCACACCTCCATAAGGACATACATAAAGTGGAGGCGGTCCAGAGGAGGGCAACTAAAATGGTGCAGGATCTGCATCAAAAGCCCTATGCGTAATGACCAAAGGACCTCAGTATGTAAACCCTGTAACAGTGAAGAGAGAGGGGGAAATGATAGGGACCTTTAAATACCTCATAGTGGTAAATAAGGTACAGGAGGGAAGTATTTTTCAAAAGAAAAGGTGCTCAAGAGCAAGGGGGCATGCTATGAAACTGAAGGTGCATAGATTCAGGAGCGATGTGAGGAATTACTTCACAAAAGTGGTGGATTACTGGAACAGCTTTCTAGCAGAAGTGGTGGGGTGAAAACAGTGTTGGGTTCAAGAATGCATGGGATGAACACAAGGGAATCATAGTGGAAGGGAAGGGGAGGGAGAAAGAGCTGTAGGTCTGGCATGGTCTGTGGTAATAGTGTAGGTAGGAAGAAATGGGTAGACTTGGTGGGCCAAGTGGTCCTTATCTGCTGTCAAATTCTATGTATCTATTCAATTATTGATTCAGCCCCTGAATATATTTTAACTAGTGTAACATAGGGAAATACAATAGAGAAAGTAGAGGAGTGACTGTAAGCTCTGGAGGAACTTGTCAGCCTGGGGGAGCATAGATCCCTAAATCTAGACAGGTGATAGTCATTATAGGCTGCTAGGGGTGTGTCTAACCTAGGGGGCAAGGCTCACTTCTAGTGTGCAGGGTGTTTGCCTGGGGCCCAGGACAGAGTAACAGTTGATATCAGGTGAGAACTGCAATACACATTGTCTGAATCTGTGGTGACTGATTCATCCATGAGGTAACTCCCCACTGGCAGAGTTGCCATGCTGGCTAAAGAAGCTCTGGGAAGTGTGTGTCCTCTGAAGGGTAAATCTACACCACATCAGAGAGTTGCCACCACTGCTCTTTGAACTCCTGTATGGAAAGAAGTTGTACCACTGTGATGCGTGAGCTATGGTCCCACCTGCAAAGGAAGACAGACAGACTGCTTAAAGCTCCTAAATGGAGGGAAGAGCTAGGGGAAGGATGAATATCACATGTGAGTCAATTGTTCAGATTTAAGGTTTGTCATTTATGTTCCATGGGATTGCCAGCTAACAAATGGCAGTTTCCAAGGGGATAAAGATTACATCCCAAGGTAAAGCAGCTGACAAAAGAACTAAACTGAATAAGCTGATGCCCACATTGTATTTGTATTTGGTGAACATACCCAAATCCAGTGTATTGGACACTAGAAGAGCAGATCCTTGCTACAGTTCATCCTCCTAAGGAAAGATGTGCCATACAGGTCTAAAGAAGTGCAAGGTCATGCACATAGGAGCTGAGAACTCCAGGATGGAGTGCCGCCTTGGAGGGCTCTTAGTGTAACCACCCAGTCCCCTGAGGTTACTAGAATCCTATCAGTATTATTGTTAGGATGCAGCAGGCAGCTGGTAGGGAGCTAATTAGGGGCCCCTTACATAATGACATCATACTTTACTCAGCTAGCCTGAGGGAGGAGTGATTAGGTCATTTAGAACTCCAGCAGCAGCATAAGTCACTCTGAGTGGATATCAGCTCTTGGGAGCTTAGAATGCTCAGTTTTGGTTCTATGTGAGCTTGTGTGAGGAGGTGAGAGTGACAGAAGGACTGCCAGTGGGCTTTGAGAGGGGGCCCAGGATTTCTCACCATAGTCAAGAGCCATTTCCAGATTCCAGTTGAAGTGGTGGAGAAAAGACTACAGCAGAATTTCCTGATTTCTACTCCCTGTGAAGTGGAAGGATCTGCTTGTTCTCTTTGGACTCAAGGGGCAATCCCCTGAATGTTCTGTTGTGTTTTCAGTTGCCTTGGATAGGACCTGAAATAGACTGTTTGGATCGGCTATCCAGAAGAGTGCCTTTCCTTTTCCTTTTTGGTTGTTCCATGCCCAGTGAAGAGAACAAGTTTCTATGAGTACTGTCAATGACAGGAGATCTCCACATGTTCTTAGGGTGAGTGGATAGTCTGGGGTGTGTGCGCCCATAAATAAGGCTGGATCACATCTGTCAGTGCCCCTAGTCTCTCCAGTGTGAGTGAAGAAAATTAAACTGTGGACCCCAGTGAGTGCAGTTTACTTTCTCTGTGTCACCCTAGTGTTGTGACAAGTAAAGTACAGGACCTCTAGTATTTCAGTGGGGTATGGGGGTTTCAATGGTGTAATCCTGAAGAATGACAGAGATTGTCTGTTGGGGCCAAGGGTGGGAGGAACACCATCTAAGTGCTTACAAGGCAGGGTTTCCTGGTTCATAAAAGGCACCAGTAGTTTTACCTGAGCAAGTGGCCAAGCTACAGGTTAAGGTGTATGGCGAAGTTTCACATATTGCATCTATGTCCGGGAAGACATCTGAGTGTGTGGCTTAGATTCACTAAATAACACTCATAGGAAATGAAGGATGTTCATATGGGTGGCCTGGTGTCCACAAATGCAACTTTGGGAATTTGGGAAAAAGATGTTTCTGTTTTGTTCATGAACTGTACTGCAGTACAAGGAGAGTTCTTGAATTTGTACCTGTACAGACTGGACCAACCCTTGGGGGTTCGCTTCAGCTTTTACTTGCCATCTGTTAAATAAAGCCATACTGCACAATCCCAGTCACTGTCATGGACATTCTGATTATTGCTTCTGGTTGTGTGGATTTACTGGGGCTACTCAGCAGGTTAGCTCAATCATATGCCTAGCAGCCTCCACTCAGGACCTGGGTTGTGTTATTTACACAGGGTTCAAGTTGTTTGTTTCTGTACCCCCACCCATCTCTTCCTCTAGAAAGTGAGCCGAGTAGACATCCTAATGCCAAGAGTGGTACCTACCTTTTAGTAAAGTAAATGGTATGCCAGTATATGGGCACCAGTGTTTCCAGATAATTAATGGGGGGTGTGCACACTAGTTAAACAAGTGTCCTGGGGGTTACAAAAAACGGAGGCTCGTCTTGGGATATTTCATTTGGAGAGAGAGGCATGCTGATGGTATGTCCAAGATCTTCCTGTCTGGTGGTGGTGCCCCAAACAGAAGATCGTTTACCAGAAAGCAAAGTTGTGCCAAGTAAAATGCCACTGGAAAGTCTTTTGCTGCCTGAGTTATGTGGAAAAGAAAAAGGAAGAATTTGTTGCTCGTGTGTTGCTTTGAAACTGTGGCCTGAGAAATAATTGCCCTTGCCTTGTGGGAAAAAAGCACTTAAAAACTATTTAAAAGTTGCATGTTTCCAGAAAAACATATTTGTGGACTTAAAAGACAGTGTTTTCTAAGTGCTCAGCAAGTTTCAAGTGTGTACAGTGAAATTTGGGGGAGATGCTAAGGAAAATGCACCAAAATCTGAATGAAAATGCCTTAAAATGCTTCACCCCATTGAAATTTCAAGCCAAGAAAAAAAGTGGCAGTTTACACAGAAACATAGACTTTGACAGCAGATAAGGACCGCTTGGCCCACCTAGTCTTCCCATTTCTTTACCAAGAGGATAAGCTGTGGATCCTATTTAACCAACAGCCTATTTCTTCCTACCCCCCACAAAAATTGCCTTATGTCCGTGCCACACATTCTTGAATTATCCCACAGTTTTAAACCCCACGACCTCCTCAGGAAGGCTGCTCCATGTGTCCTCCACTCTCTCTGTGAAAAAATACTTTCTCACATTGCCCTTGAGTCATCCCCCCTCTACCTTCAAATTGTGTCCTCTTGTTCCTGCTTATCTGTTTTTCTGAAAGATGCTACCCTCTTGGACTTTGTTGACTCCACTGAGGTACTTAAATGTTTCTATCATGTCCCCCCTCTCCCTCCTTTCCTCAAGGGTAGACATATTAAGCTCCTTTAGTCTCTCTGCGTATGGCATCTCTTGCAGACCCTGCACCATTTTAGTTGCCCTCATCTGAACTGCCTCCATCCTGTCTATATCCTTGGGGAGATGGGGTCTCCAGAACTGGACGCAGTACTCCAGATGGGGTCTCACCAGCTGTCTGTACAGGGGCATAATAACTTCCTGTTTTCTGCTGGTGATGCCTCTCCCTATAGATCCCAGTATCCCCCAAGCCCTCCCTATGAACATACGAAATTTGCCAGCAGATAAAGGCCTAGAAGTCTATCAAGTCTGTTTGAATGTGCAGCTAGCACCCCTTATTCTGCAGCTGCCCCTTCCTTCCACCCTTCCCCTTCATTAACCCTCCCCCTTGTCCTGTCCCATCCCCTTTTGAAGCAGTCCAATGTTCTACTGGATACCACTTCTGCAGGTAATGCATTCTACCCAGCCACCACCCTCTCTGTAAAAAAGTGTCTCCTCATCTCCTCCTGAACCTTCCTCCCTCCAGTCTCATATCATGGCCCCTGGTGTCCCTCCCGTCCCTTACTTTGAACAGCCCCTCTGTACCTGTCTTGTTTATTCCTTTCATGTACTTAAAGGTTTCAATCATGTCCCCCCTGTCCCTCCTCTCCTCCAGCGAGTACATGTTCAACTCCCTCAGCCTCCTCTCGTATGATAAGTCCCCCATCCCCTTGATCATCTTTGTTGCCCTGCGCTGCGCCCCCTCCAGTAACTCAATGTCCCTCTTCAGATATGGGCACCAGTACTGCACACAGTACTCCAGGTGCGGTCTAACTAATGACCTATACAGTGGCAGAATCACCTTCTCCCCCCTTGAGGATATACCCCTTGCAATACAACCCAGCATTTTGTTGGCCTTCGCAGCTGCCTTCCAACATTGTGCCGAGTTGTTCATTGACCCTGTAATGAGTACACCCAGATCCTTCTCCTCTGTTTGGGCTAGCTGCACTTCCCCCAGCTGGTAACTCCTCCTTGGGTTCTTCATCCCAAAATGCAGCACACTGTACTTTTTGGCATTAAACCCCAGTTGCCAGGTGTCTGACCAGGTTTCAAGCTTTGCCAGATCATTCTGCAACCACTACCACCCCCCTAGGTCATCCACCACTGCTCCTACCTTGGTATCATCAGCAAACAGACTGATCTTGCTCTTGATGTCCAATGATATGTCTGCAATGAATATCCCAAACAACACTGGTCCTAACACCGATCCCTGTGGAACATCGCTTGTCACTACCCTTGGGTGTGAGAGCTCCCCACCCACCACCACCACCCTCTGTTGCCTTCCCTGAAGTAAGTTTCCTACCCTTCTCACCAGCTTTGCACACGCCCCTCTGCCTACTAACTTACTTTCCAGCCTTCCGTGCGGCACCGAGTCGTATGCCTTACTGAAGTCCAGATACAAGACATCCACTGCATGGCCCCCATCCAGTTGCCTGGTTACCCAGTCATAGAACTCCACCAGATTGGTTTGGCAGGATCTGCCCCATATGAAGCCATGCTGTCTGCTGTCCTGTAGTCCTTTGGTCTCTAGGAGTGCCACCAGCCTCTCCTTTAGGATAGGCTCCACTAGCTTACCCATGATGGATGTGAGAGGCTCACTAATCTGTAGTTTCCCGGTTCATCCTTGGGGCCACTCTTGTGGAGGAGCACCACATGAGCCATCCTCCAGTCCTGAGGCACACACCCTAAATGCAGTGAGGCATTAAATAGGTCTGCCAAAGGTCCTGCAAGGACGTCTGCCAGCTCCTTCAGTACCCTGGGGTGGATGCCATCTGGGCCTGGCGCCTTGTCCACCCTCAGTGCTTTCAAACCCTCCCAAACTCTACCCTCCATGATTTCTCCACCTATTACACCTTTCCCCCCTGTTTCTGCCATTTCTCCCCCGGTGTCACCCCCAACTTTTCTTTAATAAATACTGAGCAGAAGTACTCATTTAGTGCTTCTGCCTTATCGCACCCTGCTTCCACACAACCCCCCACCTTCCTAATCCTTACTATGTGGTTCTTACAGCTCCTTTTCTCCCTGATGTACCTAAAGAAGTCCTTCTCCCCCTTCTTAATGCCTTGTGCCAGCCTGAGTTCCATAGATGCCTTGTCTCCCCTTACTGCCCTTGTCACCTCCTTCGATTCCATCAAGTACTCCTCTCTGTCCTCCCCCTTCCCTGTTTTCTTGTACTTCCTAAAAGGCAGCTCTTTTCCTCCTTACTTTCTCCATGACCTCCTTTCTCAACCAGCTCAGTTTCTTAGCCCTAGCCTTCTTGCTCTGGGTCTTGCAGCATGTTTTGGTTGCCTCCACTATCCCCAGTTTTATGAGCTCCCACCTCTGGTTAGTGTCCATACTAGATTGAATTCTGGCCAGGTACCCTTTTACCACTTTCCCCATCCTCCCAAAGTCAGCCCTCCGGACATCCAGCACTCTTGGGCCAGATTCCACTCCTTCCTTGCCCATATCCAATGTGAGCCATACTGAGTGGTGGTCACTCCCTGACAGTGGTTCCTTCACTGTAAGTTCTCTCACAAAGTCTCCATTTGCCAGCACAAGGTCAAGGGTATTCCCTAACATGGTTGGTTCACTGACCATTTGCAGCAGGAAGCTGTCCTGGAAGGCATCCAGCAGTACCTGCCCTACCGCCTTTTCACATTGCTTGCCAACCTTAAGGTCATCTGATATGATTACCCCCAGGTCCCTTTCCAATTTTGTTGTTGTTACTACCTCCCCCCCCATTGTGTAATCCTCCCCTGGGTTTTTGTTTCCCAGGTGCATTATTTTGCACTTCTTTGCATTGAATCCAAGCTGCCATACTTCTGACCATGCCTCCAACCTTGCCAAGTCCCTTCTCATCCTTTCCACACCTCCTTGTGTATCAACCCTGTTGCAGATCTTTATGTCATCCACAAAGAGGCATACTTGTCCTTCCAGCCCCACTGTAATGTCACTTATAAAGACATTAAAAAGGACTTGGCCCAGTACTGAACCCTATGGTACCCCACTAGTAACACCTCTTTCTTCAGAGTGGACTCCATTTACAATTACCTTCTGTGTCCTGTTGTCCAGACAATGTTTTACCCAGGCTACCACCCTGGGACCCACTCCCAGGCTGGTTAATTTGACTATTAATCTTTTGTGTGGGACTGTGTCAAATGCCTTGCTAAAGTCTAGGTAGGCCATGTCCACAACCCCTCCCTAGTCTACTACTTTGGTCACCCAGTCAAAGAAATCAATTAGAGTCATCTGACATGACCTTCCTACTGTGAACCCATGTTGCCTTGGGTCCTGTGCCCCACTGGCCTCTAGCTACTCAACAATTCTTTCCTTCAGAAGTGATTCCATCACTTTCCCTACCACAGAGGTCAAACTGACAGGTATGTAGTTTCCTGCTTCTGTCTTGGTCCCAGTTTTGTGAAGGGGAATCACATCTGCCTTCCTCCAGTCCTTAGGTACCACACCATCCTCCCATGATTTGTTAAAAAGGTTTGCCAGTAGTGTCACTAGTTCTCTGCTTAATTCTTTTAGAATTCTGGGGTGAATTCCATCTGGCCCCATTGATTTGTCCACCTTCAATTTTAGGAGTTCTTTCAGAACCCTTTCTTCTGTGATAGGACTGGGATCGACCCCCCTATCTAGAGTGCTTCTGCTAATTGGATTAGGCACCTCCCCCACCTCCTCTTTTGTGAATATTGAACAGAAGTATTCATTCAGCATCCCTGCTTTTCACTGACCCTCTCTGCCCACCCACTGTCCATTCTGTTCAGCCTCACTATCCCTCCCTTTGTCTTTCTACACTCCCTGATATACCTATAAAAGGTTTTATCCCCCTTCTTAACCGAGTCGGCTATCTTTTCCTCAGTTTGGGCCTTTGCTATTTTGACTACCCTCCCTGCTTCCTTCTGCCTTAACTGGTACAGTTCTCTGTCCTGCTCCTTCTGTGCTTCATTATACTTCCTAAATGCTATCTTTTTCTCCCTCACCGCCACCTCTTTTGAGAATCATTGTGGCTTTTTCTTTCATCTTGATTTGTTTATTTGCTTCACACAAAGGCTTGTTGCCTCTGTGATGGCAGTTTTGATATTTCTTGATATTTCCCCATTGTTGCTCCACCCCTCCTAGCCTGTTTGCTAGTGCTTTTCTAAGGCACTCTCCCATCTTGCCAAAGTCAGCCCTCCTGAAGTTCAGAACCCTCACTTTTGTATGACTTGACTCTGTAACTGAGTTTATAATGAACGACAGTTTGGTGGTCACTTGCTCCCAAATGGCTACCCACTTCTAGAGCTGAGATCCTCTCACTATCCCCCATTTGAGAGTACAAGATCTAAGATTGCTCCCTCATGAGTAGGTTCCAAAACTAGCTGTCTGAGGCATGCCACCTGAAGGGCATTGAGAATGACCCTGCTTTTGGATGTGGCTGCAGCAAAGGTGCTCCAGTTAACATCTGGCATATTAAGGTCCCCCATCAACAGTATCTCCCCTTTCTCTGCCATCCTAAGTATGCCTTCTATCAAATCCTTGTCCATTCCCTTCCCTGACATCGGGGTCTGTGAACAACCCCTGTGTGGACTGTGGTGCTCCCCATGTGGATTGTGGTGCCATTTCCAGTCTCTAAGGTGACCAACAGTGACTCCTCTCCTCCCTGGTTACTCTTTTGTTCAGTTGCTTTTATCCCCTTCCCTTACATAGAGAGCTACTCCACCCCTTTTCTCCCCTTCCTGTCTCTCCTGTAGGTTGTGTACCCTGGTATGTTAACATCCCAGTCATGGTTCTCTGTGTACCATGTTTCTGTAACTGCTACAATATCCAGGCATCCCTCTTCCATCAAGGCCACCAGTTCAGGGAACTTGTTGCCCAGACTATGGGTGTTGGTACTAATTACCCTCCATTTCTTGATGGCCTTACCCCTTTATGCCCCATCCCTGTCCTTATTGTGTTTGTCACTTTCTCCATTTATCCCAGCACTTCTCCCTATCGACATCTCTATGTTGGTGTCTACCTCACTTAGTACCCTGATTTTTTGGGGGGGCTAGGATTTCCCTGCTCCTCTCCAGTTACTCCCCCCTTGGCTAGTTTAAATGCATGCCAATGAAGCATTTAAACCTATCACCTAGGATCCTGGTTCCCATCCTGGACAGATGCAGGCTATCACACCAGTGTAGGCCTGCATCCCTCCAAGTGGACCCCAGTCCCCAATGAAGCCAAATCCCTGAGCTCTGCACCAGGTTTTCAACCACTGATTGAATCCCATGGTGTGAAGCACCCTAGCCTCACCCGTACCATAGACAGGCAGCACCTCAGAGAAGGTTACCATGCGTGCTATTTGTCTAAGGCCCCTCCCCATCTCCACAAATGCTTCTTGCACTGTTCTGATTCCTTTCTTAGTCAGATCATGTGTCCCTAGGTGGACAATGACATCCAGCTCCCTCCCCTGTGCAGCTGCTCCTGTGATAGTGAAGATTCACTCCCTGTCCCTCCAAGCCATGGTGCCAGGCAGGCACCTTACCTCCCTCTCCCCTTCCTCCCACAGTTCTACCTTCCTAGCAATGGAGTCCCCCACCAGGAGTTGTTTCCTTCCCCTGTGGGGTCCCATGCCACCCTCCTGTGGGTCTCCTTTGTGGAGGTTCCCAGCACCCTCCTTGGTCTCCACTGTGGATGCCTCCATAGAGGAACCACACTTTCCCAGAATAGCATAGAAACTGTGGAGAGGTACAACTGGAGGGATGCACCTCTGTTCCACCACCCTTATCCTCCCTAAGCCCACTGTGGTCCAACCACTCCTCTTTCTTGGCAATCTCTGAGGCAACGGCAGTGACCCTGATGGTCCCTGGGTGGGAGAGGAGGTCCCACAAATCCTGGCCAGCTCAGCCTGGAGATGAGCAACCTCCTCACTGAGCCCAGAGAGGTGCCTGCAGATGGGACAACACTGCATTCTCCAGAAGGTCTCCCGGAAGACTGCTGCTCCACAACCACTGCACTGCACCACTCCCATCATGTCTTATTTCTGGCCCCTTAACTGTTCTTTGGAATACTTACTCTTTGCTCTGTTTATTTATTTTTTTTTCTTTTCTCTCCCTACTTACTTTCTGGTTCTGTGCCCTTTTTGCTCTTTATCTTCCTGTTCTAAGACAAGAAGTTCCTATATTTCTCAGCAGTCTCCTTACTTGCTCAGAGTCAGACCTCCAGCAGCTTGGGGGGGAATGGTGAGCTACTCTGCCCTTCTAGGATCATGAGTCTTTGGTGGCTCTGTGACCACTCACTTCCTGCTCTCAAACAGGAAGTTCATGTTGTCAGTCAAATCCTGTGCCTATAAAAGTAGAACTGTCTTGGGGGAGTGGAGGGGGGGGCAATATAGTCCCAGTAAAGAAGCTTAGTTATACCAGCAGCTCCTTTCTACTGGTACTCTGCCAGAAGCTATCTTGGGCAGTGTTTAAATCTGGTTTTAACCCGACTCCTTCTAGCTAAGCCACTCCCCCTACCATGCAAATCTTTCTACACTTAGTTAATTTCACAGATAACAATTCCCTTCAGCTACCTGTGACAAGCACCTAGATAATTACACAGATAACAGATACACAGATAACAATTCACTTCAACTAACTCTGACAAACACACTAACTTTTTTTTACCTTAAATTGAAGGTCCCAGTACAAAAGTTCTAGTTCTTAGCCCCAGTACAGAAGTTTAGTTATACCAGCAGCTCCTTCCTCCTGGTGCTCTGCCTTCTTGACAATCACCATGCAGGAGTGCGGCAGAGAGTGACAGAGAGAGAGAGCATATTTGCATGGGGTCATGTGATTGATCCCAGCGCACCTAAGCCCCACCCTTGCCTGAGTCTCTGCTTGTGGAACATCCGTGAAGGAGCAGCCTGCAGTGTGTAAGCAGCATGTAGTTCATGCTGCAGGAAGGAGGAATCACTTGCAGCAAAAGCTCTTCTGCAACAGCAGTTTTTCTGTCTTTTTTTTTGCAAATACCCAGGCTCAACCCATAGTCTGCCCGACTGGGGAGTGATTGAAGTGATCTTAGTGATGATTGGTGGGACTGCCAGCCCGTTTCACCCCAGATGCCTTCTTCAAGTCGGCAGCAGGCCATATTCTATCGACGGTGCAAACCGTCCACTGCCTTTAAGTACCCTTCGCAAAAGAAATTGACTGTGGTGCTGAGGTTGGAAAACTGAGTAAGAACTTGAGCAAATGCAGCAAATGTACTGATAGAGGGAGAGTTTGCAAACTCTTAAATCCTGGACTTTGGTGTGAAAGTGCTGTTTTCAAAGAAAGTGAACTTTAAAACAAACGGTCCCCTGGTCTAAGTGCTTGTAAAGTAATGGATTGAGAAATAAGTAAAATGAATTTGTGCTAGAAAATTCAGTTGAAATGCAAAGATCCAAACAAAGCAGCGCCATTTTAGAACAGAGTTTTCAAAACCAACACAATGTTTCAAATGGTTTCTTGCTAAGTTGTAGAATACAATTGCAGCAGCCAGGCAGCCTGTCTGTGAACTTTTCCAGTATGTTAAAACCAAATATCAAAGTGCTTGCAAACAACAGTAATTTTGGGACTTGTGTTTTTGACTTTCAGATCATGGCGCAGCAAACCCCTTGCTATCTGCTCCATGCTAGGACGTGGATAGCCCAACAAGAACAAGAACTAGCCCAATCTGAGCAACTGTATGACTGTTCAGCAACACCCGCTGAGGTGGCTTTGCCGAACTATCTAAGTAATGTTTACATAGTATGCCTAAAACCATGAAGAGATGTTCTGCCCATTCCCCATTGCACAGACTGTAGAACACAATTTGGGATGAGCATGGCAGGTGGCACAAGGGAAGCTAAAGTAAAATGCATCTGTTTAGCTCCAGCTTGAACACAGACAGGGGAACTGGAACACCTGCGACAGCCTGGTTGCAGTACAAGTGACCCTAGGGAGATTATAAAGGAGTTTCTGGACATTGTCTGCACTGATACTGGGCAAGGCCCAGATGAAGAGAAGTGTGCTGCACTGCAGAGGGTGGAATTGGACTCTGCCAGGGCAGGTTCAGTAGATCCGTGGGTGGAAGGCCCAAGTCCAAGCCTCGTCGGAGAGTGCGAGGTAGAGGAAGCATGTCGCTGGGAGGACAATGCCTTTGATGACAGTAGAAAATGGACAATTGTGGGGGGTTGGCACAATCGTCAGCTCCTGGGCAGACTGTGTGGAAGAGGAGGAAGCAGCAATGGCTTCAGTGGACTCTAACGAGTCAGCATTGGCCTGGTCTTCCATGGAGCCTCCAGATGTCCATGAAGAGGAATGCTCAAGAAATGTGTTCTTGCATGCAGAGGTGGATTGTTCTTGCTCTGCCAAGTGTTCGTGACTTGCTCAACAGAACTCTCCACCCCCAAGCCATGCTTCTGGACTTGAGTTAGTGAAAAGCAGCAAAGAAGAAAGAATTGTGCATAGATGAGCTGAGACCAAGTATGGACAGTCATACCCTTTCTTCTCTTGAAAAATATGAGAAGACATTGAGAAAAACAGGCATGCCGGGTTGTGGGAGGAAGCTTGTGCCAACCTGTACACTAGAGTAAACAAGTGGGTCTGAATTGAGATGTGCAGTGAGAGACTGCAATTATGGAGTTGTGGCAGGATTTTGTTGATCAACTCTATGAAAATAGTGGACAAAGCTGGCCAAGAGACATTTCTTTATGTTTGCATGGTTCATCCAAATGGGGTGACAGTTTGTGCCCCAGATCCAGAATGGTACTACTTGAGAGATTGGTGCTGGTCTTGAAAATTGTGTCCGCCTGCCAAAAGTGAATTCAGCCATTGCCAGCTCGGTCACCTGCCACCGAAGAAGCAGCAACCCAGGATGGAGGTGCCTTTCTTCTAGTGATCCAGGTTTGCCTGCAGCAGCATCCAGGTTCAACTCCAGCAGCATCCAGGTTTGGCTCCAGCAGCATCCAGGTTCATCTGTGGTAACATCCAGGTTCATCAGCACAGAAATGTTGGAGAAGATTTCTAGTCCGGGTCCAGTAGGAGGTTGTGGAAACATCTGATCCGAAGATTTTGTCTACCCAGCAGCCAAAGATCATCAGGCCACAGCATCAGAGGGGTGATGTTGCCATCCTTTGTCATCAGGAATTGGTAAGAGACCTTTTTCATTTTTATTTAACTGTGTCCTACAATATGGAAGACTCTTTGAAATATAACATCCAAATGACATTACAGCTAGACTGCAGTGTTTGCATGCATTGTGCCTGTTCCAGAACTGTGCTTCAGTAGACTCTGGCTTAGAAGAGACTTGATGTAGTGCTTCAGCACCCTGAACTCTTCCCTAGATTTGGACATTGCAGGGATCCCTCCCCCAAATGTTTTGCAAATGTCTTTATGTTTTCTATTTTTGTACTTTTGTAGAACATCCTTTTAAAAATGCTTTTTGGGCTTGTGCAGTACTCAGTGCATGGGTTTTGGTCACTGTTTTTGGCTTTGCAGGTTGTAGTTGGTTGTAGAAATGTGTTTTTGCAGTGTTTTCTTTTGCTAGTGTTCCTGGAGGAAGACAAGAAGACCTGAAGAGGATTGGTGGGACTCATTGGAGTCCTCCTTTGTATAGAATTGTTAGGCTTATGTAACTGTTTAGTGCAATGTCTAACCCTTTTTTTGGTTTACAGGTGTAAAGTGTAAATGGTTTTGGTTTTTGGGCTTGGGCACCTGGTGGTAGTATAGGTCAGACAGTTTTCCCCTAGAGGATTAGGGGAGAAGGCAGGTTGGTGGTTCTGATTCTAGATAGGGATCACCAATGCTGTCTGATAGGACATGCTTCAGGCAGTTTCTTGGAGCCACTGAGGATCCATAGATAGTACAGTAGTAAAATAGGAACTGAAGTTTCTTCAGTAGGCCTCTATCCTTCAGTGTAACCTGCCTATGCCTGGTGCAAAGTAGGGGAGGACTTGATCAACCCTCCCCGGTACGGGGCATCAGAGGTAGGATGGCTTTGTGCTGGGTGAGGGAATGACTGTGGATATTAATTTACCTGGCAAGGAGTGAGTGTAACCACCCTGTCCCCTGGGGTTACTAGAATCCTATCAGTATTATTGTTAGGAAGGTAGCAGGCAGATGGTAGGGAGCTCATTAGTGGCTCCTTACATCATGACATCATTCTTTACTCAGCTAGCCTGAGGGAGGAATGATTAGGTCATTTAGAACTCTTGCAGCAGCATAAGCCACACTGTGTGGACAGCTCCTCTGGGGAAATTAGAATGCTCAGTTTTGGTTCTGTGTGAGCTTGAGTGAGGAGGTGAGAGTGGCAGAAGAACTGCCAGTGAGCTCTGACAGAGGGCCCTGGATTTCTCACCCTAGTCTAGTGTAATTTCCAGATTCCAGCTGAAGTGGTGGAGACAAGACTACAGCAGGAATTCCTGATTTCTCCTCTCTGTGAAGTGGAAGGATCTGCTTGTTCTCTGTGGACTCAAGCGGCAATCCCCTGAATGTTCTGTTGTGTTTTCAGCTGCCTTGGATAGGACCTGAAATAGACTGTTTGGACTGGCTATCCAGAAGAGTGCCTTTCCTTTTCCTTTTTGGTTGTTCCATGCCCAGTGGACAGAACAAGTTTATGTGAGTACTGTCAGGGAGACTAGATCTCCACATGTTCTTAGGGAAATGGATAGTCTGGGGTGCGTGTGCATGCGTGTGCACATAGATATGGCTGGATCGCATATGTCAGTGCCCCTAGTCTCACTAGTGTGAGTGAAAAAAGTTAAACTGTGGACCCCAGTGAGTGCAGTTTATTTTCTCTGTGTCACCCCAGTGTTGTGACAAGTAAAGTACAGGACCTCTAGCATTTCAGTGGGGAATGGGGGTTTCAGTGGTCTAACCCTGAAGAATGGCAGAGACTCTCGGTTGGGGACAAAGGTAGGAAGAACGCCATCTACGTGCTTACAAACCAGGTTCATAAAGGGCACCAGTATTTTTACCTGAACAAGCAGCCACGCTGCAGGTTAAGGTGTGTGGCTAAGTTTCATATATTGCACATATGTCCTAGAAGAGTTCTGAGTTTGTGGCTTAGATTCACTAAATAACACTCATGGGAAAAGCGGGATGTTCATGTGCATGGCCCAGTGTCCACAAATGCACCTTTGGGAATTTGGGAAAAAAATGTTTATGTTTTTGTTCATGAACTGCACTGCAATTCAAGGAGAGTTTGTACTTTCCAGCCTGGACCAACCCTTGGGGGTCCACTTCAGCTGTTACTTGCCATCTGTTGAATAAAGCCATACTGCACAATCCCAGTCACTGTTATGGACATTCCGATTATTGTTTCTGGTTGTGTGGATTTACTGGGGCCCCCTCAGCAAGTTAGATCAAGCATATGCCTAGCAGCCTCCACCCAGGACCTGGGTTGTGTTATTTACACAGGGTTCAAGTTGTTTCTTTCTGTAACCCCAACCCTCTCTTCCTCTAGAAAATGAGCCAGGTATACATTCTAATGCCAAGGGTGGTACCTACCCCTTAGTAAAGTAAATGGTATGCCAATATATGAGCACCTGTGTTTACAGATAGTTAATGGGGTGTGCACACTAGTTAAATAAGTGTCCTGGGGGTTACATTAGTAACCAAATCAGAAGAAAAAAAAAAGACCTGGGGGTGACTATCACCCATAACATGAGGCACGTTCACACAGCAGGAAGGCAGCAGTGAAAGACAATAAATTGCTAGGCTGCATTGCCAGGGGAATCACTAGCAAGTGGTAGGAAGTCATTTTGCTGCTGAACGATCACTAGTGGAACCACACCTGGATTATTCTGTGAAGTTTTGGTATCCCTACCAGAAAAAGGACATTCACCCGCTAGAGGCATCCAGAGGAAGGCCATGAAAATGATCACAAGTCAATAAGGCGGGTCATATAAAGAGGCTAAAGTGTCTAAACCGTTACTCCCTAGAGTAGAGGAGGGAAAGGGGGACTTGACTGAGACCTTTAAGTACTTGAAGGGAATCAACAGAGTAAACAAAGTCACAAGAAATGCAAAACTACAAGTAGCACTGTCTTGAGCTGAAGAGGGGAAGGTTTAAGAAAGAGTTCAGGAAGCATTTCTTCATGAAGAGGGTTGTTGCAGGGTGGAATGAGCTCTCAAACAAAGTGGTCTCACTGGGGATGGTGGAAGGATTCAAAAGAGGGTGGAACTTGGTAAAGGGGAAGGTAAGGGTCAAGGGCAGGTAGGCAAAAAGGGGGGAGTAGCAGCTGGGTTGGGTAGAGTCCTTAGCTGCCACTAAGGACTGTGCAACATGAGCAGACTAGATAGACCTCTGGGCCTTCCTCTGCAGGCATCTTTCATAGATTTGCATGTACATCAGAGTCAGTCACGATTCAATGCAGTATTTGCAATAAGTGACATGTTACAAAATACTGCATAACAAAAGGGCTAAATTGTCATTGAATTACACTGTTCCCTGCAGTATACTGCAGCATTTTGTGATATATTGCAGCATTTCAGTGTTTCATCCTGCATGGTGCACAGTCTCAAGGAAACCAAAACTTGTTAGCTCAACACTAGGATAGAAATAACTTGCAAAGACTTTTGTAGCTCACAGCTTCATTGTATTCTTGTTCACCCAGGTGTGCAGTGAAATCAATTCAAAATACAGGCACACAGATAACAAACAGATAAAACTCAGACTGCCATGGCTTATTTGGCTGTCACAGCCTTTATGGATCATTTACCTATATCCACAGACATTTCAAGGTTTAAACATATCTTTCTTCTGAGGGTGAATTGTGGCAAAGTACAGGCTTGCATCTTAGCAGTGTGATACCTAAATTAGTGCACATTTTGGTGTAATACCTTCTATGGAGCTAACTTAGCAAAATCCCAGCAACTCTATGACTTGACATTTTTTTTTCTTAATACATTTACTGGCTAGAAGCACATAGCCAGCTTTGTTTAGCAGCCACCATAGTGACCAACAGCTTTAACAGCAGCACTTAAACTGCTGGAAAGAAAGGCAATCTAGACAATTGAAAATAAAGTGCCAGTGCATGGGAGGAGAGTTTGAAAACATCACTTGAATTGGTAATGAGTCTAAACAGGTTTAGAAAATAGGCTTTAGTTTTCCTTGGCTCTGACTGGCTAAGGCCCTTGGCAAAGTGATCATCTATTAGACAACAGAGCCTGTGTAAAACAAGATCCAGTGCCCGCCAGACCTAGAGATTACAACTGGCCCTGCCCCCCTGGACCAAACCTGAGCCTCCATTCACCCAGTCCCTCCTTAAATTGAACACACCCACTTTCAGTTTCAGATGGGAGTTCATTCCATCCTGACACCACTGACTATTTAAAGAATTGTCTCCTGATCTGCTTCTTGATTCATACTACCACTATTTTCTACCAGTACCCCCTCGTGGTCATGTTTTCACTGAAAAAAAAAAGAACTCCTATATCCCCTTTGTTTATACCTTTCAGGTACTTGAAGGTTTCAATTATGTCCCCTCACTACTTCCTATCCTCGAGTGAGTACCTATTGAGATTTCTCAGCCCGTCCTCATATGCCCTGGTGCCAGAGGGCAGGCATTACACAATACAGGCATTTGGGTGGGCATTGATGGCAGAATTCCCGAGCACAATCCCACTACAGAACCTGTCAATGGCTAACAGTTGTGGCAGTATGATGGCACATTTCACACCTGGAGTGAGTGGCATTTGGAGTTTGGTGGGCGGTGACAGCAATGTACATAAACCAGTTGATAACATACATACAGTTGCAAAAGAATGTCCCACAATAATGTGTTCCCTTGCAAACATTGCTGAGTTTTGAAAACAGTAATCCTATTTGTGAGAGTGCATATGACCAGAACCATACTTGAATCCCATCAAATAAAAAAGACCATTACATAGAAGAATAGAATTTATTGGAAGAAAATGACCTCTTGACCCACAACATCTGCCTAAATGTTCCATGCCTAATCTGTCTCCTCAGACGCTAACTGGTCTTTGTCAACCCTTCCCCCTCCCTGCTTGTTTACTAATATCTCCCTATGTCTATCCAACACATGTTTAAAGTCACTTGCTGTTATTGCCTCAATGACATCTGCTGGCAATCTGTTCCAGGTGTCCACCACCCTTTTAGTAAAGAAGTACTTCTTCACATCTCTCTTAAACTCCACCTCCAGCTTCTTCTCATGACCCCTAAGCTGGTGATCTTTCCCATTTGAAAGAGACTTCCTTCTGGAACCCTGTTCACTCCTCTGAGAGGTACTTGTACATGTCTCCTCTTGCTGTCCTCTCTTCTAGGGTGTACATGTTGAGATCATTCAGCCACTCCTCATATGGCTTCTTATGCAACCCCTGCACCATTTTAGTTGGCCTCCTCTGGACTGTCTCCACACTGTTTATGTCCTTTCTGAGGTGCTTCATCCAGAGCAGGATACAGTACTCCAGGTGGGGTTTCACAAAAGAGTGATACGGTGGCAACACCACCTCCATCCTCCTGCTGGAGATACCTTTCCCTATGCATCCCACTGACCTACTCACTGCTTTGTCACACTGCCCTGACACTTTGAGGTCATCAGATAAGATAACCCTGATGTCTCTTTCCTGCTTAGTGAGTGTCAGTACTTTCCCTTATCCTATTCTTAGCTCCTGGGTTCCTATACCCTAGGTGCATGACTTTTTACTGTTTGGCATTGAATCGCAACTGCCATGTTCTTGATCACTCCTTGAGTTTCCCCAAGGTCTGTACAAATTCTCAACACCTCTCCTGAGTGTCCATGCTATTACAGAAGTTGGTATTATCTGCAAAAAAGCAGGCCTTCCCTTCCAGCTCTTTTGCAATGTCACTTATGAAGACATTGAAGAGGACCAGTCCCTATATTGAGCCCTGTGTCACCCCGCTGGCCACTCTCCCCTTATTAGAATGAGTGCCATTAACCAACACCCTCTGTTGACTATCCATTAACCAGTTCCTGACCCATTTCACCATTTTAGATGTCACACATAATTAGGAGGGTTAGCAGGAAAAGAAACGCAGTGGAGGGGGGGGGACTTCAACCTACCTGGGGTGGACTGAAGCACACCAACCACCTCATGTGCTAGGGAGCAGGTTATACTAGGAGAATTCCAGGATAGCTTCCAGGTGCAGTTGGTGCATGAGCCAACTTGTTTGGGAAGGACCCTGGACCTTGTACTATCAAACGGGGAGGCCATAAGGAACCTGGAGATTGAGGCCCCTCTGGCGGGGAGTGATCACCACTCAGCATAGTTCACACTCAGAATGGGGAAGCAAACTGGAGGTTCAGGTACCAAGGTGATCGAATTTAGGGTGGCAGACTTCATCAAGAGGGAGGAAATCCTGCTAAGGCATCTGGAGGGAATCCATTCCACCATGGATGCCAATCAAAAATGGGGTATTATTAGGGCAGGTCTGGCAGAGGCTACTGGGAGATGTGCTAGAATAAAAAGTAAGATGGGAAGGGCAAAGAAGCCCAGTCAGCTTACCAATGAGATAAGAGAGGGGGTGAGAGCTAAGAAGATAGCTTTCTGAGGATTCATGAGATCAGGGAAGGGGGAAGACAGGGAAGAGTATAGAAAGAAGTCCAGGGAGGTTACAAGACTAGTTAGAACTGCCAAGGCATCCAGAGAGCTGAGACCGGCAAAAGGCATTAAGGAAAGGGAGAAGGACTACTTCAGATACATTGGTGAAAGAAGGAAGAACAGGGACCAGATAGTGAGAATTAAGAAAGATGGGGGGTGGGTAGAGAAGAGGGAGGAACAGGCAGAGGCACTGAATGAGTACTTCTGCTCTGTATTCATAGTATTGGGAGGAGTTACCTCACGGATGTGGGGGAGGGGGCAGGGGAAGGGAAGGGGTGACTGATGGAGAAATTACAGAGGGCAGAGTACTGGAAGGACTGAGGGCACTACGGGTGGACAAGGCACCAGAACCTGATGGCATTCACCTGAGGGTACTCAAGGAGCTATCTGCAAGCCCGGCAGGACCACTGACAGAACTGTTCAATACCTTTCTGCACACAGGATGCATACCACAGGACTGGAGGTTGGCCCTTGTGGTGCCCATTCACAAACATGGCCCAAAGGATCATCCAAGTAACTACAGCCTAGTGAGCCTCACATCAATTGTGGGGAGGCTCATGGAGACAATCCTTAAAGAGAGGCTGTCGACATTTTTGGAAGACAATGGTCTCCAGGACAGGCAATAACATGGGTTTGTCTCAGGCAGGTCCTGCCAGACAAACCTGATTGAGTACTATGATTGGTTAACCAGGGAGCTGGATATAGGCCATGCAGTGGATATCCTATATTTGGACTTCAACAAGGCTTTCAATTCCGTGCCTCATGGGAGGCTATGGGGGAAGCTGGAAGATGTGGGGGTGGGTACTGAGATGGTAAGATGGATCATGAAATGGCTGAAGGGCAGGCAGCAAAGGGTGGTAGTGGAGGGGAAACTCATTGCTAGGAGCAGTAACTAGAGGGGTGCCACAGGGATCGGTACTGGGGCCAGTGCTGTTTGGGATATTCATAGCAGATATCTCATACAGGATCCAGAGTAAGATCAGTTTGTTCACAGACAATACCAAGATGGGGACAGTAGTGGATGACCTCGCGAGGTGGAGAGGACTGTAGGGAGACCTGACTAAGCTACAGGAATGATCAGAAACATGGCAGTTGGTGTTCAATGCCAAGAAGTGCAAAGTACTGCACTTCGGAGCTAAGAACCAGAGGAAGAGTTATCAGCTGGGAGGGGTACAGTTGAGAAGTACAGAGAAGGAGAAGGACGTGGGGGTGATTATAACAGGGAATATGAACAACTCGACTCAGTGCAGGAATTCAGCAGTGAAAGCCAACAAGATGCTGGGCTGTATAGCCAGGGGGATCTCTTCCAGACATAGTGAGGTAATCCCTCCCTTGTACAGGTCACTGGCCAGACCACACCTGGAATACTGTGTGCAGTACTGGTGTCCATTTCTGAAGAGGGACATCAGACTGATGGAGGGGGTGCAGTGCAGAGCAACAAAGATGATCCAAGGGTTGGCAAGGAATTCATACAAAGAAAAGCTGAACATGCTTAATATGTATTTGCTGGAGGAGAGGAGGGATGGGGAGACATGATCGAGATCTTTAAGTACCTGAAGGGGATAAACAAGACTAATATGAGGGAGGTATTCCAGATCAGAAGAAGGAGGGATACTAAAGGGCATCATCTGAGGTTGGAGGGGGGTAAATTCAGGAGGGAAGTCAGGAGACATTGTTTCACGGAGATGGTGGTGGTCAAGTGGAACACTCTACCTGAGGAGGTAGTTTCTTGTAGGACAGTGGGCTGCTTCAAGAGGGGATGTGACAGAGTGGGGGGGGTCAGTGTGGAGGGAAGGGTGGGGCAGCTGCATGCTGAGCGGCTAACTGCACAATTGAGTAGACTCAAAAGACCATATGGCCTGTTTCTGCTGGCTATTTGTATGTTTGTATGCTCAATTTTTTATCAGTCTCCTGTGTGGCACAGGATTGAAAGGCTTTGCTAAAGCTCATTTAGGCCATCTGCACTGCCCTTCCCGATCTATTTCCCCAGTCACTCAGTCAAAGAATTCAATCAGATTCATCTGGCATGATGCCTCCCCCTCCACCCTGAATCCATGCTGCCTTTGATACTGTAACCCACTGGATTCAAGATACCCTACAAAACATTCCTTCAACAGGGTTTCCATTAATTTCCTTTCAACTGTTAAAAGACTGACTGGTCTATAGTTGTTAGCCTCCTTACTTCTGCTGCTTTTACATACAAATGAACATATGAAGAAGCCAGCTGAAGAAGGCCATTTAGTCTATCAAGTCTGCTTATATTGTAGGATCCACAGCTTGAGCTAACGTACCTGCCCTTCCACCCCACTCCTCCCAGCCTCCCTACCCATGATCCTTATGTTCCCCCATGCCTATCCCAGCCTCTCTGAAAGCTGCCCACTGTCTTCAACATGGTGACCTCTTCTGGCAGCGCATTCCAAGTGTCCACCACCATCTCTGTGAAAAAGGGCTTCCTGACCTCCCTCCTAAACCTCCCACTCTCCATCTTAAGACTGTGCCCCCTCATGTTATGGTTGCCACTCAGTTTAAAGAGACTCTCGATATGAACCTTATTTATGCCTTTCCAGTACTTGAAGGTCCCAATCGTGTCCCCTCTCTCTCGCCTGTCTTCCAGGGAGTGCATGTTTAGTGCCCTCATTGCAGCGAGACCACACCTGCTCCACTTCAGTCCTCTGGAACTAAACAAGTTACTAGTGAGGTGTTGAATAAGGTTATCAATGGGGCAGCTAACACCTCCATGAGTTCCTTAAACCCCATGCTAGCTAATGTTGATACTTAGTTTCACTGGCTAAAGTACATGGTATGGCACACTGAGCTTCTGAGGAATCTTTTTTGGCCTATTTGTATCCCTTCCTGCACTGTGTCAATTCAACAGAATAATGGCTGAAAAGTAGATTTTTCTGCCCTTGCCAACTGACTGACCCTTGCTCCTGGGCAAAAGCCATGATCCTTTCTTTTTCAGGGTATCTGAAAAATTTGGCCTAAGGGGTCAGGGTGGCTGCCTGTTCTTGTAGGTGGGCACCAATTGACCCGCCCTCTCAGTTTCAAGTCCAGGGCACCAGTTATATTTCAGAAGCTAGGGTAGTATCCTTTGTAAAATGCCAGCAGTGTCTTTTTTTTCAGCCCCCCTCAGGAAAATCAAAGAATCTCTGATGGCAGAACCTACTACCATTTCCTAAGTCCTCCATCCATGCCCATAACAACCTGACCAGATATTTGAGCTCCTGAATCCAAGCTTTGTACTGTGAGTCTTTTATCACTGATACAGGAAAGGTATGTGTTATTGTCTCTTACTCTTAAGTGGTTTTGTAAATCTTAGATTTTTTCTTCCAGGACTAGGGCAGATATTTTAAAGAATGACATCTCCCTCAAGACTTGCTGCAGAAGACCCATTATTTTGGAGGATTCTGAGGTGAGATCCAGGGCCACCAGAGATGGTACTATGCCGGGAAAGGTCATCTGGAGTACTGCCATGATTTTTCAATTATTTCAGCCCAATTAAAAAATTTACCAATGTATAAGGCTACAAATTTCATTAGATAGGAATTCAATCTATTGTTTATTGCCTGATTTCTGCACTCTCTGATACCCAACCACACATTTTGAACAGATGTACTTGAGGGTGGGTTTGAGCTCCAAGGCTTATATGTGGCTCATGCATGTGTCGCTAATGAGATAATTTTCAGAAATATGCTGGAGGTTAGCCTGTGCATACCGAGGATTGAATATTAATTGATGACTTATTGACAAATTCTTTTTTGGTGAAATGTGGTAAAGTTTCTGCTTAATAATTTTTTTGTATGAACTATGAAGTGTGACTTTTTACAGCTCCAAGTCACATAACTGTTGTTGCTTTTTTTTTTGTTAATGTTATGTTCAGGCTTTTCAGCCCGAGGAATCAAAACCTAACCCGGATAAGCGAGCTTGCTCAGCATTAATTTGGTTCATTTTGGTTCATCTGGTCAATCTGAAGATAGGGTCTGGAATGACTATGCATACTAGGGTAGTGTGCAGACCCCCAGCACAAGAGAAAGGGATGGATAAAGCACTGGGGAGGCCATCATCAGGATAGCAAGTAAAGAAGAGGTACTGTTAGTTGGAGATTTCATTCTGCCAGATGCAGAGTGGAACCTTTCAGCTGCAGCTTTGGAAAGGAGAAGGGCCATCCTTTATGTCCTACAAGGGGCTTTTCTTAGGAAGCTTGTTAAGGAACCGACTAGAGATGGGTTAGTTTTAGATCTAGGGCTGACAAACAGGTACAGCATTGCAGACTTCATAGTGGGCAGTTCCCTGGGCAACAGTGATCACTGTACATCATGGTTCAAAATAAGGAAAGGAGCAGAAGAGAGCCACACAGGGACAAGGATCCTGGACTTTAGGAGGATGCATTTAGAAGAAATTGGAGACTGACGCTGAAAATAGCTGAAAGGGTGGATTCCAATGGACGAAGCATATGGGCATAATGGAGAAGAATAAAGGAGGGTATAATTAGAACAACAAACCTCTGCATGAAAGAAGTAAGCAAAAGTAGACCCTTAAGGTTCTCTAGCAATGTGGCAAGGGTACTGTAAACAAAAATGCAGCATTCAAGAGTTACAAAGAAATGCAGAGGGAGGAGGACAGGAAAGTGTACTTATCAAGGCAGAAGGAAACAGGTGAGGTAGTTATGAGACCGCAAAGGGCACCGTGGCAGAGTGTAGAGGGAGTTTATATCAGCAGCAGCCTGGATAGTGTTTCTTTTTTGAAATACTAAAGAGGGTGCATGGGGTTCTAGAGGCATCCTGATTGGGAACTAATCAAACAGAGAAAACTCTGGAAGCATCCACATAGGGAAGACTCTGGAAACATCCAGCCAGAAAGCAAATCAAACACAGCTGCAGTCAATGTTCATTAGGGGCAGTGTATAAAACCTACTGTATCTAGGCAACACGAGAGAGAGAGAGAGAGTCCTAGGGAAAGGATGAAAGCTGTGCTGCAAGTGACAAGTTCAAGCTACAGAGACTTTTGGAAAGGACTATGAAGTTTGTAAGTGGACTTTGTTATACTACCTGGAGGCTGGGAACCAGATTTTTTTTATTTTTTTATTTACTGAAAAGTTTCGCCAGGAAAGGCACACTGACCAAATACAATTGTTCATCTCCTGGTGCATCCTGGGAGGAGTAGGGGGCAGGAGGAACAAACAGTACAGTGCATTACAGAGCAGTATAACAATTACATTATGAACTTTTACAAGTTAAGAACATCAGTACAGTGACAAGGGAACAGGACATAAAATATGCATTGAGTACAATTGTAGTAAGTGCTGGTGAATAGAAGTATTAGAGTACAGAGGAAATGCAGTCAGTAGGTAGATACGCTGTCTGGAGGCATTGGAGAGGGCAGAGGCCAAGCCAAGTTAAATGGAACAAAGGGGGTGGGAGGTGGGGAGGAGGCTAGAGCATATTAGATGCAGGAACAGTTGGGAGAGAAGAAGTTATGCAAGGAGGAGGAGAGGGAGTTGGGGCTGGAGGAGTGTCGAATTTGAGGAGGAAGTTAGTTCCATAGTTTAGGGAATCGGTACAAGAAAGCAGACTGGCCTGTTGAAGTTGAGCAGTGTGGGATGGCCAGGGTATGTGTGTCCTCAGCTCCGAGGGAGTGGGAGGAGAGGGGAGGGATGCTAAAAAGGAGGAGGGATAGGGTGGGAAAGAGTCAAACCTGCAGCAGAGGTAGTGAAGTATTACTGTGTTTAGTTAGCCCTCTGGACAGGAGTAGTTTTTTTTCTATGTTGCAAAAGGGGCTGTGACCCCAGTTAGTTGGAAACAACACTGCCTTAAATAAACTGCATAGATGTACTTGACCTTGGACTGTGTACGTCTCCTTGGACAAATCTACACTAGCCCATCCAGAGAATTAGCGGAGGTCACTCTACCACAGTGCAGACAGAGGAAAGGATTGCTAATGGGATGTCTAAAGGGGATAAGATATTTTTCAGATATGTAAGCTGAAGAGAAAAGCATTGTAAGGGATAGTGAGGACTGGAAGGGAAGAAGGGGATAAAAAAAAAGTAGATATTTTAAATATGTACTTTTCTTCAGTCTTCACAGTAGGGTGAGGAAGGGATGGACCACCAGGGAGAAAAAAAAATTAGGGGGAAGTGGGAGATGGACACAAGTCCATTTTCAGAGGAAAGAATCTTGAAAGCACCCGTACCCTAAAGGTGCATTGCTATAAGAACTCAGAACTGAAAGAACTCAGAGAAGTGCTAGCTGCCCTGCTGACAGCCTTGTTCAGCCACTCACTGGAAACAGGTGTGGTTCCAGAGTACTGGATAAGAGTGGTCATGGTCCCACAAACCCTTTCATAAAACCAAAAAATGATTGGGCATCTAGAATCCAGTGGACTGCAGGACAACATGCATCATGGATTCATGGAGGAAGGTCATGCCAAATGAATTTGATAGATTTCATTTACTGATGACAAAGGAAAGAGACCAGTCAAAGGCAGTGAACACAGCCTATCTGGACTTCAGAAAGACATTCAGCACTGTGCCACACAGAAGGCTGACTAGGAAATTGACCAGCTTAGGAGTGGGGTCTAACTGGTTTTATGTGATAAGGGTGAGTTGTTTAAGTCACGTACCAATAAGAGTGACTAAACAACCACCCTAAGTCACAAAAGCGGGCAAAAACTTATCGACCTCCGCAAACAGCAATGGTCATTACATACATTTAAAAACAGCACCAGGGAAACATTTTCTATGCAGTGGGCTGTGCCCCCCACACCCCCTAACTAAATGATTCTCAACTCAAGGAGAGGGGTGGACTTAGAAAAAAAAGAAAATTCTAGGACGCACAAAATACATTTCCTGCCCCAGGACCTTAAGCACTATAGGCAGTGGCTCTAGCCACTACACAAAATGACAAGCTCACCAAAGCTTGGCCACACTAACCCTCTTATCATTATCAAGAGAGTGAGAGAGAAACTGCTGCAGACATGAATACAGTAGCTCTCACCTCTTTCTTGTTATATTGAACCAGTAGCTCTTCCGATGAGTGGTTTTATTGAGTCAATCTTATTGAGTAGCTCAATAAAACTCGCTCATATCACATAATACCATCTAAATTGTTAAACTGGGTTTAAAACTGGTTCATGGATAGGAGATAGAGGATAGTGGATAACAGCACTCACTATAAGGATTGGAGCATGACCAGTGGTGTACCACATGGTTTGGTATTGGATCATCATCAGTCCTTTTTCAATGTGTTCATAGGGGACATTGCATATTAGTGGGAGGGAAAGGTATGCCTTTTTGTAGGTGACAGCAAAATCTGCAATAAGGTGAACACTCAGGATGGAGTAGAGACAATGCATCAGGATCTAGGAAAACTTGAGGGGGGTTCATGGTTGTTGGGTTTCAATGCCAAAAAGTGCAAACTCATGCATTTAGGGCATAGGAACTATGGTGCAGAGTACAGGATGAGGTGATCCTATTGTCACAAGACAGGAAAATTACCTAAGGGTTATTATATCAGAGGACCACAAGGTGGCAGTGCAGTGTGACAAGGCTGTGGGCTGGGCTAGTGGGATGCTAGAGTGTATAGGGGGTATTTCCAGCAGGAGGAGAGAGTTGGCAGTGTTCCCTCCCTGGTACACCCCCACCTGGAATACAATGTCCATTTTTGGAGACTGTACCTTCGAAAGGACATAGACAGAGTGGAGGCAATCCAGAGGAGGGCAACTAGAATGGTGCAGAGTTTGCAAGGAATGCCCTAAGAGGAGAGACTTGGGGATCTCAAACATGTTCACCATGGAAGAGAGGAGAGAGAAAACTGACATGACAGAGATCTAGAAGTACCTCACAGTGATGAACAGGGTACAGGATGGGAGCTTATTCCATATGAGGAATAGTACCAAGAGTAGGGGGCATGTGATGAAGCTGGGAGTCCGGAGAGATGTGAGGAAATATTTCTTCACTGAAAGGGTGGTAGATGCTTGAAACAGACTGCTCACTGAAGTGGTGGAGGCTAAAATGGTGAGTGACTTAAAGTATGTATGGGATAAACATAGGGAGTATATTAGCACAAAGGTAAGGGGGAGGGAAGAGAATCACTGGATACCAGATAAAATCTGCAGATGTAGAAAAGGAATGGAACTCTTGGAATGATTAGCTTAGCCAAGTGATTCTTTTCTGCAGACAAATTATATGTTTCTATATTCACTGTGTTTTGTTTTTCTGAATGGGATATCCTTAGTAAAAAAATTAAAACTCACAAGAAAGAAAGTGCAAGAAGGGTAATGTGGCCTAGCCACACTTCAGGACCCCCAATATGGATTTGTAAATCTTACTTAGGATAACTTCTAATTTAAAGATATCTGTACCACCCCATAGTTCAGTGGCACATAAAATTACTGAAAGTAATTTTACACTGAGGGCTATTGTAAATGCTTTAACAGAACTGCCACCATATACCTTATTGACCCTCAGAATTCCTGAGGAAGATTGTTGAGACCTTACTCTTGGATTACCTGTATGTCTTCTCCAAGAGATAACCCAATAAATGTCAAATCCAAGTATGTGAACTGCTTCAAAATATTGACCTTTTTCTGGTTACTGTGCCACCTACTGTATAGGTTGCCTTCCCCTTAACAAATTGCATAATGGCTATTTTTGTGCTTTTTTTTTCAAATTTAGTTTTTGAAGAACAACTCACTCAATTATTAGCTGATTTTGTACACCCAATTGGGAGAGAGACAAAAGTAGCAGGTCATCTGCAAAGGCTATAATGGGAAGTTTTTTAGTATCTAATTTTTATAGAAACCATAGCTTTATCTGTAATGAAGGTTACAACCTTATTTGTTTATTTATTGAAACGTTTCATCAGGAAAGGAGCACTGAACAACAAGTTGCTCATCTCACAGTGCATCCTGTGGGAAAGGGTAGTGGGAATACATACATGCATACAACAGCAAACATTATTACAACAATATTGGCAGCGGTGAATAGCAAATAACAGAAAGAACATATTAAGTGCAGCATAAGAGTACAATTTTATAAAGAAGACACATTGGACAGGTCAAGTGCATTACATTAGGATAGCACCTTAAATTCATGATGATAGTACCAATCAGCTTGAAAAGAAGGGGTGGATAGGGAGTAACAGCAGAGATGGAAATGTAGTGATGCTGAGAGGGGAGCAGATGAATAGGAATCAAGGTTATAGATACGTTGATAGTTGTAGATTGATAGGAATCTAAAGTCATAGTTATATTGGTAGTTATGGATAACCCGAAGGAATGGCCAGGTAGGGATCTCTGCAGGGAAAGAAAGTAGTGGGGCTGGAAAGGAGCTGTAATTCAGAATAATTACTTAATATGTTTATAAAGGGTTGGGGAGCAGGTCAGGAATACCAGGTAGGTTAATTGCAGGTACAATTCACAGAGAGGAAATTATGTAGGGCTGAAGTTATAGAGGAAGGGGAGGAGGAGTGACGAATCTGGTGAGGAAGTGAATTCCACAGTTTCGGGAAGCAGTACAAGAAAGCAGCCAGGCCTACAGTTGCAGACTGGTGAGGAACAACTAAGGAGCGGGAGTCATAAGATCTAAGTGAGTGGGCAGAGGGAGGGAAGACTAATAGAGAGGTAGTGAGATAGGATGGGAGTGATCCAAATGAGAATTTAGAGAGAAATTTAGCACAATGATGTAGGCATCTATTTTCTAGTGCCGGAAATGCCAGGGAGTGGTAGAGCTGAGAGTGGTGGGTGAGAGTCCAGAGCGATGCAACAGAACAAGTTGAAGAGGGTATTCAGTCTGGCTAAGAAGGTCTTTGGAGTGACACTGTAGACTACAACACAGTAGTCAAAAATAGGAAGGATCATCTGAACAAGTTCACACCTAGCTGGGAGAATGAGGCAGTTCCTTTTCCTATATATGGAGCGTCGAGCTTGGGGCACAGCTTTTTCAGGATGGCATCCACATGACCAGAGAAAGTAAAATGTTGGTCAAACCAAACCCCCAGATATCTGAATGAGGAGGTGCCCTCGAGGACTGTCCCATTAAATGTATGGAAGGAGGGCAGGGAAGGGAGCCTAGGGAGTCTCTGCTTAGTGTTGAAGGTCATGGAGACTGTCTTCTTGGCATTTAGGAAAAGTTGATGAGAGCAAAACCAGTGTTGAACACTGGGGTGATCAGTAATAAGGGTGTTGTTTATATTAAGGAGGGGGGAAGGAGGAGTGGAAGGGTGGAGGAGGAAGAGGGAGTGGATGACTTCCAGAATTTAGAGGGATTGTTTATGTTGGACTGAAAGGTTGAGCTGAAGTAGTCTGCTTTAGCCAAATGAGTGGCTTTTGTACACTTGTTGCGAAGAGAACGATATATGTGTCATAGTGTTTAGGGAGCTTTGAGGCTTTTTGTAGCTTCCAATTTTGGTCCTTCCCTCTTTGACAAGCTATAAGTTCAGGTGATCTCCATGGAAGGTGGCTCCCATGGACTCTGACGCATTGAAATGGGGCTTGCTGATTCCAAATGTTGAGAAAATTTACCTTTAAAGTATTCTGCTGCTTCGTCTATCAAGTTCACTAAGACTATAGGGGCCATAGGGGCCCAGTTTATATAAGCCAGGTCATGGAGGAGGGGAGCGAGGTTCAGATATTTATATGAGTGAGTCATTAAGGATTTATGAAGGGCCTTTATTCTGTGAATTTTACGTACCAGAAAGATTAATTATATAAAGATTAGAAAGCAGCAGGGCTAGGAGATAGCTTTGTATGACACCCTTGTTAAAAGCCAAGGGCTGGCTCATATCTCAAGTTCTAGAATAGCAAATAACAGTTTCTGTATTTGTATATAATTTAGTAAATACTGTATAGGGAACAAAGATTCATCAATCTCTTAATTTTTCAATATAGTGCATAACTTTGATCTACTCAATAAATCAAATGCTAATCAATAAATGCAGCACATAGCTAATGTCCGCAGACTTGTGGGTATTTGTAAATTAAATGGCATAGAATATAGCAATTATCCCTGGTAAAGGAGTTTTTCCTCAGTCCCATTTGAAAAATCAGTAAAATTTGACTGTAGTCAACCCAAACTTCTAACCATTCAAGAATTATTCTGGAAACAATCATAGCAGAATTATCAACTAGTCTTATAGGCTTATAATTTACAGGGTTGTTTTAGGACAATTTCTTGTATAAGGAAATTATAATATTAGTTAACCAACTGTCTGGGAATTTATTTAAAAATTGGTAACCGGGAAAGGTACACTGAGCCTGGAATCATTTCCAGGTGTGACCCATGGGATGGGGAAGGAGAATACAGACAGAAATACAATTACATCAGATTGCAGGTACCTGGGCGACATTTCAGATGTAGAAGTAGTGAGAACTAGTATATTGCAACATTATGGGTTCTTGCAATGATATGTGGACAATTATCTAAGCATACAATAAACTGCACAGTGCCTATTGGGGATGGAGACAGTGCTAGTTGAGAGCAATAAACTGATCGCTGCTGTAGAGACAATTAGCCTCAATTGGGGGGGGGTCCTAAGTTGGTAGGCTTAGAAGAGAGAGAAAAAAAGTCAAGATGGGAGTTGGCAGGGACAGGAGGGAGCAGAAAGATACCTTAGTTGGAGTCTTAAGGCAGGGAGTGATGGAGAGAGGTAAAGGGTGAGGAGAGCAGGTTCTAGAAGGAAGACAGAAGGAAGAAGTAAGCAACTTGCCAAGCAGAGGAGTGAGGGTGGAGAATGGAGAAGGTACAGGAGTCTCTGGAGCAGAGAGGGGAAGACAAGGAGGGCACAGGGGAGAGGAGAGGTAGGAGGGAAATAACCTTAACCAGTATTTAGCAATAAAGGAGGCACAGTGGGACTGGTGACATGAAGATACTGGGAGGATGAAGAGGGAGAAATAGAGGGAGCAATGATCAGTATGGAGGGGAGAGTTGGTAGTAAAACAACAAAAGTAATTACACAGGGTAACCAATCTGACAAGTGAAAAGGAAGAGCTGGTGCCACAGAGCATAAACACATAGTCAAAGACTGGGAGAACCATTTTGGTTACCAGCTCCTGGTGGACCTAAAAGAAGAGGCAGTTCTTTTTGTAGAACAGGGTACCAAGTTTAGGGCATAGTTTGGCATGGATAGCGTTGATGTGGGCAGCGATGTCAAGCTTGCTATCAAGCCACACACCAAGATATTTAAATGCAGTGATAACCTCTTGGAGGGGCATCCAGGGTGGAAAAGATGGGGAGGATGAGAGTCTGGCCAGTTTCTGGCTGGTGCCAAAAGTCTTGGACACAGTTTTCTTGGTGTTGACCCCGACTTGGTTCACCTGGAACCAACACAGTACACTATGAAATTCATGCTGGATCAGACCTTCTGCTGATGAAGCTGATGGGCTGGAAGTGTAAATGACCATGTCATCTGCATACATGTAGATATACAAAGAAACACAAGCAGGGGGAAGGTGTTTAGGAACATTAAGAATAGGATAGGACCAAGGATGAAGCTCTGTGGGACCCTTGCTAGGATGGGGAAGGAAAAGAATGCCTCCCACCTGTATTGACTGTGGACGGCTTGTGAGGTATGAGCAGAACCATTTATAACATTATGTACATGCAATGAATAATTTATTATTTCTAACCATTAGTAGGGTTGTACCAGTACAGTTCATGATGGGTCTTTTCCTGACCTAGAGCTTTATTTTGCTTTGATTTCTTTATAGGAGAGATAATCTCTTCCTGAGAAATGTTTAATGTATTAGGACCTCTGAAAAATGTGTAGTAGATTATTTTCTTCAAAGAAGAGACCTCTATAATGAACTGTCCAGCTCTCTGAGCCAATATAAGTGACTATGTCATTTATGAAGGTATTGTAGCCTTTAGCCACAAGTGTCCAAAATTGAGCAATGTTATTCTTAGTTATTGCATCATGCATCAGTTCCCACTTAGACATAAAGTATTTTTTCTTCTACATTTCTAATATCATTTTGTAACACTTAAATAAATAATTAAAATTTCAGAGGCTTTCCCTGAAGTGATTGCTTCTAATGAACAATATCTGCCTGTTTATCTCTTACTTAACTTTTCTTCATTTAGCATTAAACCAAGTATTAGAGCTTTCTTTTGTCTGTTTATTAATATAGAGAAACAGGGAGCGATAGTTCTTTAAAGTTACCAATCCAGTAAAAAGACAATTTTCACAAGATTAAGTTTCTAATATTTAATACTTGATCTGAAAGCAAGACCTCGGCTGCTGGGGTTTCTATAGTAAAATTTCACTTTATTCTTTTTTGATTAAATATTTCTTTTTCACAGATGCATAATGGCACATTTTAACTTATGTTAACAGTTGGAAGAAGTGTTGATAGTGTATAATCATCGGGAATTGACATCACTCCACAAGGTGAACTACATCAAAGTCCCCATATACAAGAATATCAAAAGTATGTGTAAGAGCATAATCAATAATTGTTACTGCTTGAGGAGACAAAAAAGTGGGCGCACTTGTGTTATCCCCATTAAATATACCAATCAGAACTGTAAAATTTAAAAATGTTCTGAAAAGTTATTAATTTTTCCCATGGACATTTATGTTGTCATCCACTGCAGAATGATCAAACACCCTTTAAATGATGTCAGGAAAACACTTATAAGTGTCTGCCAAATTGTTAAACACCCCTATATGGGCATTGAACCCCCAGACAGATTTCTCTGGCTGTTTAATAAGCATTTCTTCAAAACAGTTCTCTATCTCTGATCAGATATCAGGGGTATACCAGTGAGAATTAAAGGGATGAACATAGTGGTTACGAATCATAAGGTCCCTCCCCCTGCATGATAATAACAACAACACATTTTCAGATATATAACATAACTTCGCAGCTGTCACATGATTGATATTTTGATTAAAATCATAAGACTGCCAGATAACCTTCCAAAATGCCTACTGGGGACTGTGGGGGTATCAAAGACTACATATCCATTGAATGGGACAATCCCATGTTTAATGAGACACGTCTCCTGGAAATTTATCTCCACTTCATTAACAAAATGTACAGATTTCTTGTCTGCTAATTTATCTCTTAAGCCTCCTTGATTCAGGCATAACATTTTTGGATTTTCTAGCTCTTGGGCCTCTGCTCTATCTAAAGGGATGGCCAGCTCATTGTTAGTAACCTGTTGCCTGTTGTTTTGATTAGTATTCAGTGGGTCAAATCTTTTGTGTAATGCAAGTCCAAGGTTCATGTTTTGACTTTGAAATAACACATGGAAGGTAGAATTAGTTCCATGTTCATTTTCTAAGGGATTCTCATTTTGTATGTGCTAAATAAGCTGTACAGTCTCGGTTCTAGACTAGAAACATAGAAACATAGAATTTGATGAAAGGTAAGAAGCACTTGACCCACCAGTCTGCAAATTTTTCCCTACCTACATTATTAATGCAGATTATACTTGATCTACATCTCTTTCTCCCTCCCCCTCTTTCTTTCCACTGATTTCCTTGTGCCTGTTCCATGAATTCTTAAACCCCACCACTGTTTTTGCCCCCATTACATCTGCTGGAAGGCTAATCCAAGAATCCACCATTCTTTCTGTGAAGAAGTACGTCTTCATATCTCTTCTGAATCAACCCTCTCTGGCTTCACAGCATGCTACCTTGTTCTTAAACACCTTTTCTTCTGAAACATACTTCCCTCCTGTACCTTATTTACCCCATGACATATTTAAAGGTCTATATCATATCCCTACCTTTCAGGGTGTACATATTGTGTTCCTTTAGTCTCTCCTCATAGGGATTTTGATGCACACCCTGCACTGTTTCAGCTGCCCTCCTCTGGACTGCCTCTAGTCTGTCTATGTCCTTCTGGAGATGGTCTCTGGAATGGGACATAATAGTCCAAGTGTGGTCTTACCTGTGATCGAAACAGAGGTAACATCACCTCCCTCTTTCTGCTGGTGATACCTCACCCTATGCACCCCAGCAAACCACTAATCCTCCTGACTGCCATGTCACACTGTCTTGCTACCTTTAGTTCATCAGATATGATTACCCCAGATCTCTTTCCTACTTGGTAGTCGTCAGTACCACTCCATCCATTTTGTACCATGCCCCTGGGTTTCTGTCCACTCAATGGAATATTTTGCACTTTTTCACATTGAATCCTTGTTGCCATAACCTTGACCACTCCTCTAGTTTTCTCAGGCTTCTGCACATCTTTTTGACTTCCCCCGCCTGGAGTGTCCACTCTATTGCAGATTTTGGCATCATCTGCAAAGAAGCAGACCGTCCCTTCCAGCTCCTCTGCAATGTCATTTATAAAGACATTAAAGAGGAATGGTCCCATCAGTGATTCCTGAGGCACCCCGCTCATCACCCACCCTTCCTCAGAGTGAACTCTGTTTACTAGTATCCTCTGTTGCCTATCCTCTAACTAGTTTCTTATCCAGCTTACCAACTTCCATTGCACTCCTAAGATAGCCAGCTTGCTTACCAGTCTCCTCTGTGGAATGGTGTTGAAAGCCTTGCTGAAATCTGAGTAAATCCACTACTTCACATTGATCTAATTTCCTTGTCACCCAGTCAAAACCTAACAGATTTGCTTGACATGACCTCACCACCCTTGAATGCATGTTGCCTTGGGTCTTGTAACCCACTGCATGTAAGATATTCTGAAATCCTTTCCTTCCACAGTGCTTCCATTAACTTTTCCACCACCGCTGTTTGGCTGACTGTCCTACAATTGCCAGCCTCCTCCCCGCTACCACTTTTGTATAGTGGGACTACTTCTGCCATCCTCGAGTCCTCCAGAACCAATCCTGTTTCTAGTGAGCTATTAAACAGAACTGTCAGAGGTGCAGTCAGTACCTCCCTGAGCTACCTCAATACCCTTAGATGCACCCTGTCTGGCCCCATTGCTTGGTCCACCTTCAGATTAGTGGGTCCCATCAGGACTCTCTCTCCTCTGAAAATGGACTAGGGTCCACCTTCCTCCAAAGTTTCTGTTACTGCTTTTGTGGCCTCCCATGAGGGAATTTGATGGCTGACCCATTCTACCACTCATTTTCAAGGATTGTTCATCTCCATTTACAGTATATGATCAAAAGAAATGATATGAATTCCCCACGTGGTCAATGTTGTCTGCATCCCTTAAAATTCTAACAAGTAAATCTTTGTCTCTGACTTCATAATCAACTTTAAAGCTGTGGAACTCTAATGTGCATGTCTGTAGGCAGTTACTGTTCCTCTTCTCAATGTTATGCCCATTATATATTTTTTTTATTAAAAAACTACAAATCTTGGAAAGTAACATTTATACCATTGACCAGTGGAGTACCACAGGGATCAGTGCTGGGACCAGTACTATTCAATATCTTCATCAGTGACATTGCACAGGACCTAGAAGGCAGAATTTCACTGTTCGCTGATGACACAAAGCTCTGTAACAGAGTAGACACACCAGAGGGTGTAGACAGAATGAGAAGGGACCTGCAGAAACTTGAAGAATGGTCAGGGGTTTGGCAGTTGAAATTCAATGCAAGGAAGTGCAAGATAATGCATATGGGACACAAAAACCCTGGCACAATATATCAGTTGGGGGGTGAGGATATAGCATGCACCAAGCAGGAAAGGGATCTTGGAGTTATCATCTCTGATGACCTCAAGGCAGGGAAACAGTGTGACAAGGCAGCAGGTAAAGCAAATAGGATGCTGGGATGCATAGGCAGGGGCATCACCAGCAGGAAAAGGGAGGTCATAATTCCACTATACAAGACACTAGTGAGGCCGCACCTGGAGTACACTGTGCAGTTCTGGAGACCTTACCTACGTAAGGACATAGACAGGGTAGAGAAGTTCAGAGGAGGGCAACAAAGATGGTGCATGGATTGCATCACAAGTCCTATGAGGACAGGTTGAGGCACTGAACATGTACTCCCTGGAGGAGAGGAGGAGAGGGATATGATAGAGACATACAAGTATCTTACAGGGAGGAACAGGGTGCTGGAATGCACTATTTTTAAGCAAAAAGATGTTTCAGGACTAGAGGGCATGGGATGAAGTTGGAGGGAGGATGATTCAGAGGAAGCGTGAGGAAGAATTTCTTCACAGAGCAGGTGGTGGACAAGTGGAACACCCTGCCAGAGGAAGTGGTGGGGCTGAAACAATCACGGGATTTAAGAATGCATGGGATAGACACAAAGGAATTCTGGCGATCAGGGGTAAGGGGCAACAGACTTCCTGGAAAACATAAACTGAACTTACAAACTTAAATGGGCAGACTGGGTGGGCCATAGGCCCTTATCTGCCGACACTGTCTATGTATCTATGTATCTATGTACCATATAAATGTTGACACCAATAACTCACAGAATGTTTGTGTGTGTGTGTGTGTGTTTTTGTATGCTCTGCCTTAATCTTAGCCCCTGCCCACCCTAGCTACCTTGGTAGCCCCCAGGGACATACCTTAATCCCAGGTCCCTGATACCCCTTGGCGTGCCCCCCAGGGCAGGGCCACCACACTGGCAGGATATCTGCATTAACGGAAGAAGGCACCACTAGGAGAACCCACTGGCATTGGCTTCTTGGCTTGCCCTCCAAGGCGGGGTGTGGAATCCTGTACTGGCCATAGCAGACATTGGGATAGGTCAGGTCCTGTAAGTGCCGTGGAAGGCTTAGTGGAGCTGGGCGAGTGAGCGGGCTTCATTAGCAGTGGCCATAGTTTTGATATTTGTTTTGACTTCCCATATGTACTGGCGCTGATGCTGGAGTATCCCCAGCCTCTGCTAGAGGTCCCCATTAAGCCTGTCACTCTACCCCCTCCCTCCTGGAGAAGGAGAGCAGTCCATATGATGCTCATTCCTTCTCCTCCTGGCTGGCCCTCTGACATTCCCAGGTCCATTCCCGAACCTGGGTCATCAGCATCACAATCGGGCACCCTGCCCATGTGCTGGCAGGCTGGCCAACTCACAGAATGTTTAATGTACATTAGTGTAAACTATAAAGATTTTACTATAGATCATGTAAATGGCAGACTGTTCATTTTTTCTCATATACTGTATAAACTAGAATAGACATTAATGTTATCTGTGGAACTGTGCCATTTTTCACCATGTAATAGTGGAATTCTACAGCTTCTACATGAGCAGAATTTCTTTCTGCCCATCTCAGTACAAATTGGCAAGAAGGATAGTAATTAGTGTTGATTCTTATGGTAACTGTTGCATTGGAAATTAGACTAAGACAATACAATTAATTTCACATAGGACAGCAAGCAGTCATCAGTTGATAATGCATTTCTGTCTGTACTGGTCTGAGTTGAATAACAATGACTCAGAGGTAAAAATGTGCTGTTACCCACTTCTACTGAGATATTCAGAATTTGTCAAAAGCTACTTTTATATGTATACTTTTTATCTAGGTTGTTTTAAATTCCATTTTTTATTTAAGAGATAAGTGAATGCTCCAAGTTACCAGTTTACTTTTGCAAAGTTTCAGCTGTCAAAACCATCCTGTTCAAGTGCCCTTCCATGACAAATAAAGCCTTTTAAGGCAGGACACTGTACCTTCAAAACTATCCAGCCATTTTCAACAAATTCTGACAGGTTTGACAACCTTTTAGGAACAACCTATCTATTTAATATCAGATATCCTACTTCAAAATAACAAAGATGAAAGCATTCATAAATTATACTTTAGCAATCTAAACGTTCACTGATGGCTGAATATAATCAGCACTTGCAATGATAGGGTTAACAACCACTGTGTGTTGTTGTGCTACTGTAATACAGAAGATGCATAATACATGTGATATAGTTCATGTGTGACAGTAGCTGTAAATGAAAAAAACAAGTAAGTTATTTCTCAAATATTCTACAATGCCTTGAGTGAGTGTATGATGGTTTGGAGCTGGGAAGCAGTTTGATTACTGAATTTCTTTGATAAATATTCTTGCAGCCTCTAACTGCAAATAACTTAGTCTGCTCTAAAGTAACTACTTTTTGTCTCTTCCACTGTAAATGAATTGTGCCACAGGTCATTATTATACTTTGAGCTCATGTTACAATTATCCTTTGAAACATTTGACAGCAAATAATGGGCAGCTCCCATGAAAGGAGTTTTTTCAAGGTATGTTGCTACATTCAAGGTCAGTTTAGCGATCTTGATTTATCATGCAGTTTCAGTTTAAGATATCCAGCTGAGCAGCATGTAGATGAGATTCAGAGAAAATGGTGTCAGGGATAGTAACCTAGTCCCACAGTAGTTTGAGGTCAGATGGGACTCTTGGTCATTTATAATCAGGGAATAGTAAGAATGCTGTACATAAACATACTCATTTATAGGTCAGCCATTCTCCACCCTTTCATGGATGGCACCGTTCTGACTTGATTTTTAAGAACCAATCTACGTTTTGTGGCTACTATGCTCAAATCACTTAAGTACAGCAGAACTTCCATATCAGACAGACACTTTCATGGCAAATCCAGGGGATTTTGCTGTTCTTTCCTGTACATTATATTATTTCCTGTTACCTGCATTGCTCTGTTGTCCAGTATAAGCAATGCAAGCATATGGTAAGAGTTTTTCAGTATACTGCTCTGATTTCCTGTAAAATACAAGAGTCCCTACAGTCTTACAGTATTTAGGAGCCCTAGTATAAAACACCAACCATTTGCTTGGGCAGAATAGATGGACCCTTGGTCTCCTTCTTCCATCACTTTATATGTTTTTGTGTATCTGTATTGATACTGATTAGTATAGTAAATGTGTACATCAGCCAACACAAATATTTCTTTGCTGTATAAGACAGATTCAGATAGCAATAAGTTTATGTTTTAAATTAATAGCAAGCATTTGTCAATGCTGAATGTCTGCTTGCTGGTATTAGCATTTGGAATGCAGGAGTTAGATGCAGACTAGGAATGTCAGTGAAGTATTGAATTTCACGCCAACCCCACCTCCACCCTGCAGAGAAGGACAGACATTCGGGTTGTGTTTGGATCATCGCCCATAATGTTCATGCCATTTCACCTCACCCTATCCTATAGACACCAACAAGTGCTGAAGTTTTCCTTGGGGTATTCAACTTTACAGTCACCCCACTACAGAAGGACATTTGCTGAAATGGGTGCAGTATCGGAAAATGGGGTGAACTCTGGGGCTGAAGTGTCCAAGGCACACCTCAATGCCTGTCTCTGGCTGCAGGGTGGAAGGTGAGGTGAATGGAATGTATGAGCATTACAATTGTCAATCAAAGGCACACCTTGATGCCTGTCAGTTTGTACAGTGTGGGACATTATGGTTAGAAACACTAACGCCCCGGCATTTGGTGGTATTTGCACTACAAATTTTCAACATGGCCTTTTTGTGACCCACACCTCATGAAAGCATTTGGGACCTCTTCTCATGAACAGTGGCGCTGTGATTTTGTTCCTACAGCGACCGTGCCATTCTGCGCCAGATGTACGAAAACACAGATCAGGCAGGATGTGAAGAATGACAGCTGTACCAATCATAGGAAGGTGTGAAGATATGGCAATGTTGAAAATCTGTAGTGAAAATATTAAAAATGCTCAAACTTCAGAGCGTATGTAGAAACTGCGCAATGCATGTGCATAAGAGGCATTTGGTGGAATTATTTCACCAAATTTTCAACATAGGCATTTTGCGACCTCTGCTCATGAACACTGTCACTATAATTTTCTTAATCTGTCCCGAACATTAATTTCCCACAGCTACAATGCTATTCTATGCCTGATGTGTAAACACATATTTTGGAGAGGATATGAAAAATGACAGCTGTACTGTTCATAAGGAGGTGTGAAAAAATGCCAATGTTAAAAATCTGGAGTGAAAATATTACACATGTGCAACATTACGAGGGTGCGTTGGAACTGCGCAATGTACGCTCATAATACAGACATTTCATGGGCTTTTGTCACAAAATTTTCAACATAGGCGTTTTAGCACCTCTGCTTATGAACGGTGTCACTATGATTTTCTTAATCTGTCTCAAACACTGGTTTCCCACAGCGACCACGCTAATGTGTGCTGGAAGTGTAAAAACACATTTAGGCCAGGATGTGAAAAATGACACCTGCACTGTTCATCAAGAGGTCTAAAAAAATGCCAATGTTGAAAATCTGGAGTGAAAATATTACAAATTCATGAAGTTATGAGGGAGCATGGAAACTGCATCAGCTAGTAAAACAGTCATTTTTGGATTTTTTTAACCAAATTTACATATAGGCTTTTTGAGAGCCCACCTCATGAACAAGTGGCACTGTCATTTCATTAGTCAGTCCCGAAAGGTGATTCCATGCAGTGACTGTGAAATCAGCTTTCAGGACAGAATAACGCAATGACAGTGAATGTATTCATGAGGAGGTGTCCCAATAACCCCATGTTGAAAATTTGGTGGCAAAAGTCCAAATAGTAGCCGAGATATCCACATAAGTTGAAAAAACCCTATTTATGCCATTATACAGCTTACCAGCATTTCTTCAGTGTGCGGTCAGTTTTGAAGAGTGCAGACGTGTTCCTGGTCCACCAAAGATCATCATGCCAGGCTCCAGAAGTAAGTATGAGGTGAGGGGGGTGTGGGGAGATGGGTGCATAGTAGGTGGGCATGGGTTGTGGGAGGGGGCACGAAAGACTGTGAGAGACTGTTTTCTTTATTGCAGGGGCAAAAATAATAAAAAAGACATCATGGGAAGGTTTTTTTTCAGGCTTCATTTGAGCACACTGGGGTAGGCTCCCAGTGTACCGCCTGCATTCTGGGGAAGGAGGGGACTTAAGCCGATGGGGATTGGGCCCCTGTCGGCAAATAAAGACTGTTTGGGGGAGCATGATGGCAAGAGGGATTGGGCACCCCTCCTTGGCACACAACAAATGGGGGGGTACATTATGCCAATGGGGAGTGGGCTCCCCGTGGGCAAATGAATTGGGTGTTGGCATGCACTGTTAACTGCTATACACTTGCCACACACTGTAAAAGTAAATGAGCTGTCTATGACAGCAGTTCAGATGCAGTGGTGACATGCAGGCAATTTGCATACTGCCAAAGGCAGTATGCAGATTGCCTGCCAATGGCAATATGCAAATTGCCAACACGTTACCACCACTGACTGTAGCGGTGGTTTTCTCTGTGGTGGGCCCACAGCTCAGCACCATGGACACAGGGGGGGGAGGGAGGTGAGCATTACTCCCTTCACAAAAGAAAGGGTCCTACAAGAGCTCGCTAAGCTCAGGGTGGACAAGGCAATGGGACAATGATGGCATACATCTCAGGGTACTTAAGGAGCTAAGGGTGGAACTAGCAGAGCCATTAGCAGAACTGTTTAGTGAGTCTCTGAGCACCTGAGCACAGGCGAGGTCCCAGAAGACTGAAGAAGGGCTCATGTGATCCCGCTCCACAAGAGTGGTAGCAGGGAGGAGGCAGGGAACTACAGACCAGTCAGTCTTACCTCAGTAGTGGGCAAGATTATGGAGGTACTCCTTAAGGAAAGAATAGTGCAACACCTGGAATCCATAGGGGCACAGGATCCAAGATAGCATGGGTTTACAAAAGGAAGGTCCTGTCAAACTAACCTCATAGATTGCTTTGACTGGGTAACCAGAGTGGTGGACCAAGGGGGAGCAGTTGATGTTGCTTACCTTGACTTCAGCAAAGCTTTCAACACTGTTCCACATTGAAGATTGATAAATAAGCTGGGTAGGCTTGGGGTGGGTCAGAAGTTGGTCAACTGGATGGCAAACTGGTTGATGGGCAGAAAACAGAGAGTGGTGGTAAATGGTATACAGTCAGAAGAGATGCAAGTCACAAGTGGGGTACCTCAGGGATCAGTCCTGGGACCAGTCCTCTTCAATATCTTCATTAGTGACATTGCAGATGGACTAGAGGGTAAGGCTTGTCTGTTTGCAGATGACACCAAGATCTGCAACAGAGTAGATGATCCAGATGAGGTGGGCAGAATGAGAAGTGATCTGGATAAACTAGCAAAATGGTTAGAAGAGTGGCAACTGGGATTAATGCAAAGAAGTGCAAGATCATGTACATAGGGAAGAGAAACCCTGAAGCCACCTATAGGCTGGGAGGGAAGTTGCTGGCAGTCACAAAGGAAGAAAGAGACTTGGGCATCATCATCACCGATGACCTGAAATCATCCAAGCAAACCTCTAAAGCAGTAGGTAAGGCTAGGGGGATGTTAGGGTGCATTAGTAGGGGTATCACAAGTTGTAGAGGAGGTAATAATCCCTCTTTACAAGACACTGATTAGGCCCCATCTGGAGTACTGCATGCAGTACTGGAGGCCACACCTTCAAGGGCGTTAACCAAATTGAGGCAGTCCAGAGAAGGGCAACCAAAATGGTGCAGGGACTGCATCAGAAGACGTATGAGGACAGATTAACAGAGCTCAATATGTATACCCTTGAGCAAAGGAGGGAGAGAGGTGATATGATCGAGACATTCAAACACCTTAAGGGCATTAACAAGGTGAAAGAGTCTAACATGTTTAAATATAAGAAAAATAGCAGGACAAGAGGACACAGCATGAGATTAGAGGGAGGCCAATTAGGTGGGAATGTGAGGAAATTCTTTTTCACAGAAAGAGTGGTGGATGCATGGAACGGCCTACCTCAGGAAGTGGTGACTATGAATACAGTGCAGGGCTTCAAACAGGCATGGAATAGGCATAAGGGAGCAATACAGATGAGTATGAATAGATAAGCCACTGACAGAGCAAAGGCCGGTGGCACGTTTATATGGTAGAAAAATAAATGGGCAGACTGGATGAGCCTTGCGGTCCTTATCTGCTGTCAACCTCTATGTTTCTATGTAACTGTACACCACTGCATCTGAACTGCTGTCATGGGCAGCTCAGACATTCATTGGTGTGGTGTGGCCGTCCCTGCAAAAGGAAGCAGGGGTGGCACACCTACAAAAATTCATACGGTGGCTATATGTTTCCTGTACATGCATGCAAGCAAACATAAAAAGGGAGATTTACAGCCACTGAGCCAAAAGGTTAATTTACAATGGCATTCTTATAGTGCAAAATTTAATCAGTTACTGTACGTAAAGCATCACATAAATATAATAAAAAAAACCTAACATTCATGACATAAATCAGTAATCACACAACATACTGTGCATTTGAAGATCTTTAACAAGTGGAAGAATTAAACTAATTTTCCACAAACTATCCTTTTTTTATTTGCAAAAGGAACAGTTGGGCCTTCTTTTAACCTAAAGCTTATAAGTAATTTCCAACTTCTTGGGCCCGTACAATAGAGCAATCTTTTACCTTTTCCAGTTCTAAATTTTGGTACTTTAGAGTCCCTGCCTATTAATGCCCAATTACCTAGCTAACTGATTCAGATATAGACAGAAACAGTATATCATGAGTGTAGCTAGAGTATAAGATGAACACACATACCAGTACCCCCAAAGGTGCTGCCTCGACTCCTATAAGTGCAGAAGCTGAAAAAGGAAAGCAATGCACACACCAGGAACTGCTTCCAGAGATGTTTTATTTAAATGCAGGGTATGCAAGTTCTAGTTTACTCTCCACAGCACATGACAGGTTTTCTTTGAATTACTTGTTAGTGGGTCATATGTCTATACATGCACTATAAAACATGTTACTGTTGCTGTTTGTCAGATGCTGTCCCCTGATGTAGCCTACAGGTAGAGGTGACACATGGAGTGTCTGTCCATTGCTGCAGGTGGCATTTAAATAAAACATCTACTTGAAGCAGTCCCTAGTGTGTGTACTGCTTTTCTTTTCCCACTTTCTATATTATGGAACAAAGCAATAATGTATTCACTTCTTATGCACTTGGGAGCAAAAGGCCATGGAATGTTATTGATTTCACAATACCACATCATACTATGCAATACCATCCTGTACCAAGATGAGGCAAGGCAAATCTTATTTCTGAAGCACCCAATTCAAAAGGTTCTTAGAAGCAGTATAGCACTATGGTTTAGGGCACTGGGCTGCAAACTTGGAGACATAGGTTTGAATCCCACAGCCCCCTACTTACATACTGTATGGCCCTGAGCAAGTCACTTAACTTCCTTGTGCTACAAGGTCACACCTGGAAACAAGCTTCGGCTTAGTGTGCCTTTCTTGGTTAAACAATTAACCCTTTTCCTTACAGCACACAACAATTTAGAATGCATGTCAAAGGAAGTACAGTAAAACAGCAAGATTTAACTAAAACAAATTAACAATACCCATAGCTTACTGTATAATAAACAAGCAATGGTTAATGATTTAGTGTTTGCTTGCATGTTTTAGTAGTGCAATAGGCATTGTTAATGAGATAAAGATGTCCATTTTAACAAGTGGCATGACATGGTGTGGAGTGGAAAAGGTGCCATGGTGGTGGACAGGTGATTGGGTTCTGTTGAGGGCCTTGAAAATAGCAGGCAGAGTGAGACAGAAGTTCAGGACTGGCAGGTGTGGCAGGAGAGAGAGAGAAAAGAGAATGAGGTGGGCAGTGAAGCTTCAAAGGAGTTGTGTGTGTGTGTGTTGGGGGGGCTATGTGCTGGGCTTAAAGTGGGTTGGGTCTCACAGGATCTCAGACCCAACAAAAAATTGGGAGGGGGGGGGTTGAAAGGATCTGTTAAGGTCTCAAAGCAGGGCCCTAACTCCATGTTTGTTTCCTCTTATATTAATTTTGAGATGGCAGCATGACCCTTTGTGCCTTGTTCCCTCAATTTCCTACAGTATCTTCATGCTTTGTGCCTACATTTTGACTTATTACTGAAAAATTGGATACTACTGAAAAGATAAATTCCATAATATGAAAGAAAAAAAGGAGTCCCACAGTAGTAGTCCCTGTATTTGTTTATGATTATGACCCTAAGCCTTAAAGGCCCAGCAGGTTTCCTGCACACTTTATCCACTGGCTATGTGAACCTCTAAAAGTTCTGCTTTGTGAATGTTTGAGTAGCGAATGTAAATAAAAATGACCAAAAAGTGTTCTATCATGTTTTACCTTGTACTACCTGGTAGAGCCAGATGTTATGTGGTTCTGCCAGCTGTAACCAGGTTTCTGTTAGGTATAATCGGGATTTATATACAGTATATACTGTATATGGAGCATATGGGTGCTGGGCATAAAATAGTTGACTGGAATAAAAATGAGTTAGATGGAAGAACCCAGAGAGTATTGGTAAATGGTAAACTGTACAGAGAGGGTAAGGTGATTAGTGGGGTTCTGCAGGGTTCAGTGTTGGGACCGATCCTTTTAGATGTATTTATTAGTGAAATAGCTAATGGAGTGGATGGGAAGGTGTGTCTGTTTGCGGATGATACTAAATTCTGCAACAGGGTCAACCCACCTGAAAGAGTCCAGAAGATGAAGTTTGTCCTAAAAAAATTGGAAGAATGATTAAGAAGCTGGCAGCTGAAATTCAGCACCAAAAAATGTAACATTATGCACCTGGGAAGAAGCAACCCAGCATGGAAATACTTTCTAGGTGGGGAGCAGTTGGCTATAACAAAGCAGGAGCATGATCTTGGGGTAATTATCTCGGATGACCTGAAGGTTAGCAAGCAATGTGAGAAGGCAGCGCTAAAGGCTAGCAGCATCTTGGGATGCATAGGAAGCGGCATCATGAGTAGGAAAAGTGAGGTGATCATGCTGCTGTACAGGACCCTGGTGAGGCCACACCTGGAGTACTGTGTCTAATTCCTGAGGCCACATCTCAAGAGGGATATAAACAGATTGGAAACTATACAGAGGAGGGTGACAAATATGGTGCAGGGCATGCATCAAGAACCATATGAAACAAGACTATGGCAGCTCAACATGTATTCCCAGGAACAGAGAAGGGACAGGAGAAACATGATAGAGACCTTAAAGTTCCTTAAGGGCATCAACAGGGTACAAATGCAGAACCTCATACAGATGAACAACTGTACCCAGACTAGAGGCCACGACAGGCATCTAAGGGGAGGTAGATTGAGGAGCAACTTTAGGAAGTTTTTCTTCATCGAAAGGGTAGTGGAACCTTTGAATACCCTGCCCCAGGGGTTGGTGAAAGCAAAGACGGTTGGAGCTTCTAAGCTAACATGGGACAATCAGTATAGGGACTTCAGGAATGACACAAACTAGGTGGGGGGTCACCTTAAAAGGGCAGACTGGATGGATAACATGGTCCCCATCTTCCTTCATGTTCTATGTTTCTATATAACCAAGTCCTACCTTGCTCAATGCCTATTTTTAGATAACGTGCATATCATATTTTGGATACCTTACATTATGTGTGGTTTGTGGTGCAATATTTTAGACCACAGACAGGCTCTAGAACAGTTCATTGTGGACTCACAGACTGATACTGCATTACCCATAATTCAAGCACATTCTAAATCTGCTTATAACCCTAGGCTTAACCCTTGAACTGCTCTCTGTTACAAAACCCTACTCTTTCTCAACTCATTCATAGACCCAGCAGGGCCTAGCATCTCCTGCTCTTTATTGTGGACCATAAAGACGTGCATGGCTGGCTGGTGACAGTCAGTATTTTTAGGTGGTTTTCTGATATATTTGGTAAAATTCTTGTAGCTCCCTTTCTACTGACATTCCAATACCCTGTTCCATATTTCTCCCCTAAATCCATAATACAATATTCCCCAAGTTCAAATACTCAGATCGCCTATCTCTCACCTTCCTGTCTGTAAAAAAAGACACCCTCTTATCTACTAAAATGACTGCATATACTACTTCCATATAAGAGAGAAAACATTCTGTTTTTGATAAATGGGGAGCAGCCACAGTGACGAGTGGATTTCTGTGATGATGGTTGCCATCATGTGTCAGGTACAAGTGCAAATTTCCTAGGGGCGTCAGTCAGAGGAGAGAATTTTTTCCCAAAGATGTAGGATAAAGTTAAAGTACTCAGGCACATACAGAGGGATGAGATCATTTGTCCTAGTAAGGAGTTTTACATTACAAGGTACTTAGCAAACATAGGTTTTCTGAATATAAGACTGCAATACAAAAGCATTCTAATACTTAGATAACACAGCAGTTTGAGGAGTATCTGACAAAGTAGCATATAGGCTACAAAATGTTACCCAGATGTGTGTTTTGGAAAAACAAAGAATTCTAATACTGGATTAATTGAGTGGAGTTTGAGTATCAAGCGGTCCATAATAGCTCCTTGCTCTCAGCCCCTCAAAAGGCTCCTCCCCAGACGGCCTAGATTCCAAACTCCTCTCTCTCTGCCTCAGCCATTGCCTACCCCCTTTCTCTAATTCTAAACCTCTCATTTTCTACTGCCTTGGTCCCTACCACGTGGAAACATGCTGTGGTCCTCCCTCTTCCAAAAGGCAGTGATCCTTCTTCCCCTTGAAATCACCACCCTGTCACCCTCCTCCCTTCCCTAGCTAAATTACAAGAACACCTTGCCCTCTCCCAGCTCACCTCATTTCTAACTGACACCTCCTACTTCACCCCTTTCCAGTCTGGCTTCAGGTGGTTCACTGACTCTGTCCTTACCAGGATGGACAATGGCCAAATCACCTCAGCCATCTTTTTTCTTAATGATTGTTTTCTCCCCTGGCTACCAGTCTGCCTTACCTTTCTCACATCTTGGCATCCTCCTCCAAGGTCTTCGGCTGCTGTCCCAAGGATCTCCTGTTTCCCATTTGGGTCCCTGTGGCTTCACCCCTGTGGCTTACCCCCATAGTGGGGAGGCGGACAGCCTCCCGCTATGCTCATCCACCAGGACTGGATCCAATGTTGCCACGCTCCCCTCAGAGCCAAGTACATCCCCCATAGAGACGGCCATCATGCAGCCACGACTGGTGCCTGTTTCCCTGTTCTGGTTTGCCTCCAACGTGTGCAACGTGCAATGATACCAATGGACAGGAGCACGCGCACTTCCTCATGCACTCCTTCCTGGCGTCTGCCCCAGCACGTCTCCCTGTACTGCCTGTGCACTGCATTGCCCCCAGCCTTTGCAAGGGGCCACCAGTGCACCAATGGCTGCACACCCCCCTCCCAGGAGAAGGAGAGCAGTCCTACGGATGCTCAATCCTTCTCCTCCCCTGCCGCCCCTCGATGATCCAGGTCCATTCCCAAACCCAGGTTGCTGGCATGGCATGAGGTGTGGCGTCTAGCGCCTCAACACTCAGTGCCACTGGGCCAGCAAATCACCTCAGCCATCTTTGTCAGCCTTTTGAAGGCTTTCGACACTGTTACCCACTCCCGCTTCCTTGGCTCCATCTCAGCAGCTGGTCTATCTCCTTCAGCCACTAGCTGGTTCAAGGCCTACCCCATTGGTAGAACCCAATCAGTCAGGATCTCTGATGTCATTTCCCCTCCCCTCCCAATTAATACTGGAGTCCCTCAGGGCTCTGTGCTAGGGCCCCTATTATTCTCCATCTTCCTAAATGATCTTGCATCTGTCTGCTCTTGCATCACCACCATACGCATGTATGCTGATGACACGGTCCTGTATGCATCTGGCTCTTGCCCAGCTGAGGTTACAGTACATTCAACTTGCAGCAAGACTTCGACAAGGTTCAGCTCTGGTTTGTTAACCATCAACATTTTCTTGGCTGGAAAGGCACATTAGACTAGAAAGGGAAATGGAAGAATGGGGTGGGTAGTTGCCACTAGGGTGCTCACAACCTAGGTTAAGTAGGGCTGCGTAGACTGGATGAGCCATGAGGCCCTTATCTGCTGATGTCTATGTTGTTGTGTTTGGGGAAAGAAGGAAGGAAGGGATTGGTGCTAGTGGAAAAGGAGAGAAGCAGAATATATTAATTTTTTATGCAAAGTATTCAAAACCCATTACTGTCTACAATCAGTATTTTGTCATTGTGGCTCTTGATGTTTGGGATACAACAATGAGAGTTTAGACTTGTCACAGAGAGTGATCTTGTTTTATACCATCTATGCTAATTTTCATAAAAGTCTAAGGGCATCTGTAATTACACACAAGTGCAAATTTAACTGAACTAGCACCCATAAATGCAGCCTGCAAGCAGCTCAAACCCAACCTCTCCTGTGGAGTAAGCCTGTAAATGGGCTAAGCAGCAGAGAAAGTATGCTCTGTAAATTAAAGTTTTATTGACCTGTACTGTTAGTACAGTAGATGTTTTAGCACATTTTTTTCCACAGGTAGTCAAGTAAAAATGAATTTGCAGCAGTCAGCACTGCTATCAGAGCGATGTGCCATTTCACACATGAATCTGAGGAGTGGGACTTCTGTTAGTGTCACAACTTTGACATCTGTTGCTAACCATGCTTTCACTAAGAAATTTGAGTGAACAGGTCTGGGAAGACCTGCTTTATTGACCTGTTCTTTTCACAGATAGGTTTGACACTGTAGTAGTTTTATAACACCACTGAGCACTGACTGAGGAAGTTTGACTGCAAGGGCAGCTGACAGAAATATTTTTAATTCTTTTCCTGCAGACTTGAACATTATTAATCCCCAACTTATAACTTGATTTATTTTTCTTTTAGAAAGCACTTTTTTTCACAGACTGCATGCCTGCCCTGCTCAGCAATGGAGCTGAGAAACACATTTTCTCCACAAACTTTATCCACTCAATCCACATTGACAGCTTGCTTGAGGAGGAGACAGGAGTGAGGATAGAGATTTTGTCAGTGTGTTAATGCTCCAGGCTGTATGACATCCTTCCTGGAATGATCAGTTTATGGCTTGCAATTGGGTAAGCTGATTTATTAAACTAAAAGTGGCAAACCAGTGTTTGCAAATTGCCATGAGACATTCACAGGAGGTTGGTCCAATATGAACAGCTGAAGTTTGACTATTTTACATGATGTATTGAACTAAACCTGCAGCCCTAGTGGTGTCTCTACAACCAAAGCAGAAGAGGAACTGGCAGCTGCACTGACAAATCACATCCTCTAACTCCAAACAGGAAAACTTCAATGGGCGGCAATGGGCAAAGTGAGTTACATGTTGGGTTTCAAATTAAAGCAAGCACAAACTACAATGCTGGCTGAATAGCAGTTGTTTTCTGTATCACTCTCTGTCTGAAAAGACTGATACACTTAAAGATTTCAGTGTGCTGACATGTTTTCTTGATATACAAGCAAACACAAAAACTGATGTTTTAAAACAGATTAACAACTTTGAAGCAAGAGGGCACTATGCACATCAGGTGACAAAGCATTCCAGAACAAGGGTGTTATGTTGAGATGACCTCAAATGTCTAGTCTCCAGAAGATTTCAAATTAGACCAGGGATCAGACATGATCCCTGCCTTAGTGAAATGCAGGGATCAGATGGTGGTACACATAGTCAAGAGGTATTTGAGGCAGCCAAGGCCCAAACTGTGCAGGGCCTTGTACATCAATAAATGTATCTTATTGTTTATTCACCACTGCACTGGCAGCCAGCGCAGATCACAAAGCACCAATATGATATCCTTAGAATGAGGGGTCACAGCAGTCAGCAGGCTTCAGCCTCCTGCACTAACTGAAAATGACACAACATCTCCACAGTTAACCCAAGATAGATGGTATTGGAGCAATCCAATCTTGATGTAGTAAAGGCATGCACTAGAGTTTCTAAGTCACCTGGTACAAGTTAAAGCTAATCCAGATGCTAGTTCAATATGTTCATAGATGGAAGAAGTCACTGTGGATTACTTCTGACACCTGATGTTCTAGCATCAGCTTGCAGACTACAGTGACCCCCAAATATTTTACCTTATCCACAGCCTTTAATACTGTATGGTGCCTTTGAACAATTGTATGATTGCACCCCCACTATACATCACTGACCCATGATGACCTGGTTTAATCAGTAGCAACTTTGTATTGGATTAAATGAGAGTGAGCCATCAGGTGGCCATCAAGTCATGAATTTAATCAAGGCACTTTTTCAACACAGAAACTGCTTCATCCCCATTTTGTGCACAAGACAGCTACAGTTGGGTATCATAGTCATAGCAATGAAACTCTTAACCACTTTGTCTAATGATCTTCCCTAGCAACAGCATGCACACTGCAAACAGCATTGGAGCCATTACTAGACCATGAGGCACTCCACAGCAGAGTGCAGCGTTCACCAGGATATACAGTAAGTACCTAAAGCCATAGTTACCATACCATACCATGCCATGCCTTGCCATCCCATACTATCTTATACAATACAATTTCATTTGCATTAGTACAGCAGCTTTAATGTGAGCATATCAAAGTGCTTTGCAATTTATACATCTCAATGCAAACAATCAGTGAACTGCAGCCACCAGTTGGGAGGAATACTGTATGGCAGCCATTATGCAGCAGCACACTACACAATAGCTTTGCAATCACAGTCTCATCTGTGTGCCAATTTTTAATGTAAAATGGTTCAAAAAGAATTATTGAACTACACCTCCTTCATCCAAGTCCAAGTGTATGACCAGTTTGAAACCCCCACTGTAAAGTGGTTCAGAAAGAACTTTTATAAATCCAGACACATCATTGGTCCATCTCTAATTGTACCCTATGACAATTGTTTCAATCAATCAATCAATCAATCAATCAGTCAAACTTTATTTAACCAGGCAAATCATCCTTGAGCAAGCTCATTTGCAAGATGGTCCTGGGCATGATAGTACAGGTACAATTACACTCAATACAGGACTGGTACATACAGAGAAATAACAGTAAAATCAGCAGCTAATAAAGAGTGAAAAGATATGTAAACAGAACTGAAGGTGACACCTAGTCAGAGGAGCGACATGTACACAAAGCAAGAGCAATGGATAAGGCATAATAAGGACTGACCAAGGGGTGACCTTAGATAGCGGTAGGATGGAGGGATGGGAGAACGTGAATGGGGGGATGGCTAGCAGGAGGGGAAGGTTAACATGATCAAAATATGACCAGAGAGAAGGAAAGAGAAAGGAGGAGAGAAGTGCTATTTGTACGCATAAGTGCTGGGTAATTGAGGAGTCGAGCATCGAGGTCGGAAGGAGATCACCTGTGGCAGGCACATATATCCCTCAGATTGTGGATGAGTGAGAACTTAAAGGTAAGAGGACCCGGAAGGGATGAAAACCTTAGTGTCTTTTACATGGTGTTCCAGAGGGAGGGGAGGGAGAAGTTAATAGCAGCCAGACCATGCTGTGTCCTTATTCTGAGCACCTTGAAGGAGACAAGAGAGGTGCTCCTTAGGCCATACTTATTTATTTATTTATTTATTTTTATGTTAGTCTTTGGTAACTGGGTAAGGCCCACTTGGCACAAGTGCCTGTTTTCAGGGGCAACGTGGGAGCACTGGGTAGTTAAGTGAATTGCTTAGAGACACACAGTATGCAAGTGGAATTTGTGAGAATCAAACCCAGATCTGATCTGCTGGATGTACCAAGCTCATTCTCAGCTCATTACTCTAACCTCTAGGCTATACTGCCAGCCCATACATTCTCTTGGCGTGCACAAATAGAGTCAAGATATAAGCTGGTAGTTTATCAGTTAATGCCATTTAGAACCATATGAGAGCTCTTTTTGTCTCCTCAGTGTAAGTGAAGGTTAAGCCAGCTTTTGACAAAGCAGGCAGTGATGGGTACAAAGAGGCATGTCCAGGATAAACCACATGGCGCGATGATAAAGAGTGTCAAGTTTACATAATGCTTGATTCGAACAATAGCTGTAGAGACGGTCTGCACAGTCAAGCAGTGGAATGAAAGTTGTTTGGATTAGTCTCCTCCAGACTTCTAGTGTGAGAAGGTGTTTTATGTGATGAAATATACCTTGTCATTGTCTTAGCTTTTTTGTTAGCTCATTCAGATGGACCATGAAATTAAGCCAGTTATCCAACCAGAACGCCAGGTACTTGAACTTATCCACTGCTTCCGGTGGTTCATCAATGTTATGTACTAACATTTATAACCGAAATAGTACGACACCTTACACAGCAATGCGAGGAGAGCAGCTTCCATTTATTCCATAGCTTTCTTTGACAAGACCACGACCCACCGTCGTCTCTACTATTACATAGACATATGGGAATGCTGCCCCCAAGCAGCGGTTACCACAAAATGCATTACCATTTTGAATACATAACATTTCCTCCCAACTAAATCATATTGTTAACAAATGAACAATTATTACTTTTTTTTTATTTATTAGTATTATTCACTTATTATTACTGTTCATAACTATGCTAGAGGTAGGGGGTAGACTGCCCCAGGCCTCGAACCAGTCAAGGGGATTATTCTGCCCTGTCAGTTTGATCTGGCTCTTTAACTAAACAGAAGATTTGTTTCCTTCTTTTTTTTTTTTCTAAATGTCTTACAAGTTCAAACGATCCGGAGGTTTTGAAATTCGGGATGGATAGCGTTTCTCGTGAGCAACCCTTGGCCTAGCTGCACTGTCTGGTACGTCCCTCCGATCCTCAGTTGGTGGTTGTAGAGCCTCATCAATGCTCCTTTCCACCTCCTCCTCTTCATCATCAGAAGGTGTTGGGATTTCCGTAGTGGTGCTTCTCTGAGCTGTGGCAGATGGACTCCACATCTCCCGCAGGTTTTCTTCCCCGGAGAGGTCCACATCTGTGCGCTGCTGATGATCTAGTAACTGTTCAGCATGATGCTTCCATGTCTCTCCAGTTCCAACATCAACTGTATATGAAACTGGCCCCGTCTGAGATGTAACCACACCAGAGGTCCCCCCCCGGTAATCTCGAACAAGCACCTCTTGACCGACAAGGAACTGCCTATCCATTGATCGAGCTTGTCTGCATAGTATTTGAGATTCGTGGTTCTTCAAAACCTCAGATGCCACATCTGGCTTAAGCAAATCAAGATGGCAGCGAAGCTTAAGGCGAAGAAACAACATCGCTGGAGATTCCTTTGTTGTAGCATGGGGGGTGTTTCGGCATGTCAGCAGGAAGTTATCCAACTTGTGTTGTAAGGTCAAAGGCCCCCTTTCCGACTTCAGAGCATGCTTCATGGTCTGCACAAAACACTCAGCTAGACCATTGGTTGAGGGGTGATATGGGGTACTACAGATATGCCTCACACCATTAGACTTCAAAAATGCTGCAAATTCACTGGAAATAAATTGTGGTCCATTGTCACTGACCAGCTGTTCAGGAATCCCGTAGTGGCTAAACAGTCCTCGCAGTACTTGAATGGTCTTACTGGCAGTAGTGGTGTCCATGACTTGAATTTCTGGCCACTCTGAGTGGGCATCTACAATGACTAAGTACATGTGTCCATCCCACGGCACAGCAAAATCTACATGAATGCGCTGCCACGGTGCACCTGGCCACATCCAGGGGTGTAGGGGTGAGGGACACAGCGATTTCTGAACACGCTGACAGGTAGCCCCTGTTTTTGCTTGTTGTTCAATTTGAAAATCAATCCCTGGCCACCAAATATAGCTTCTAGCCAAAGCCTTCATTCTCACAATGCCTGGGTGTCCTACATGTAGCTCTTCCAACACACGGCTGTGTAGTTTTGAAGGGACTATCACACAGACACCCCACATCAGGCAACCTTGCTGTACTGAAAGCTCATTTCGTCTGGCATAGAATGGTGACAACTCACTGTGAATGTCCAGGTTTATAGTAAAATTCCATTTTGCTACTAGCTCCAAGACTTGAGACAGCACAGGATCAACTTTTGTCTCCTTTTTAATTTCAGAACTTCTGATGGGTAGCTTCTCAAACTGGCTGATGTAGAAGACATCAACAGTGTCAACTTTGTCCCGGTGAGCTACTTGAAGAGGCAATCTTGAGAGCCCATCTGCATTGCCATGAAGAGCCGCCTTCTTGTATTCAATGTGGTAGTTGTGAGCTGCTAGCAAAAGAGCCCAACATTGCATTCTGGCTGCTGCCATGGAAGGAACACCTTTATGGGGACTTAAAATGGTCGTGAGGGGATGGTGGTCAGTGAGGAGAGTGAATTCCCGACCATAGAGGTATTGGTGGAATTTGCAAACTCCAAACACTATTGCCAACTTTTCTCTCTCAATTTGGGCATATTTTTGTTCAGCTTTGCTGAGAGTTCTGGATGCAAAGGCAATTGGCTTTTCATCTCCATTTGGTAAAACATGAGAAAGGACTGCTCCCACACCATAAGGCGAGGTATCACACACCAGTCTGATGCTCAGCTGTGGATTGTAGTGAATGAGCACATCTTGTAAAACAAGCTGCTTTTTGGCCTTCTTGAATGCGCTCTCACAGTCCTTTGTCCAACACCAGGCCTTCTCTTTGCCCAGCAAACCATTTAGAGGACTGATAATTGAAGCCAGATTGGGAATAAATCTGTCATAATAGTTTAACAGGCCCAAGAACGAACGTAACTGGCTCACATTTTCTGGTGCTGGGGCATCCACAATTGCTTTTTCTTTCTCAGGCGATTTGTGTAAGCCTGCTGCATCTATGGTGTGGCCCAGGTATTCCAATGAAGTCTTGAAAAATTCACACTTCTCCTTCTGGACACGCAAGCCAAAATCTTCCAGATGCTGCAGAACTACATCCAGGTTCTTCAGGTGCTCTGCATCATTTCTTCTAGTCACCAGTATATTGTTCAGGTAACACTGAACATTAGGAAGACCCTGTAAAACCTGGTCCATAGCTCGCTGAAATATGGCTGGCGCTGATGCAATGCCAAAAGGTAAGGGATTGTAGCAGAAGAGGCCCTTTTGAGTGGTTATCGTGAGATATTTCCTTGAGTTTTCATCTACTCTCATTTGTAGATAAACATGTGACAAATCCAGCTTACTGAAGCATTGGCCCTGTGCCAGCGATGCAAACAAGTCTTCAATGCTTGGAATAGGATACTGTTCCACACACAAAACTGGATTGATGGTTACTTTAAAGTCTCCACATATTCGCATGGAACTGTCTTTCTTTACTACTGGAACCACTGGCGTTGCCCAGCCGCTATAATGTACAGGTGACAAAACTCCAGCGTCAGTTAGGCGAGTTAACTTGGCCTCCACTTTCAGTCTGAGTACATATGGCACTGGGCGAGGTTGACAAAACTTTGGTTTGTGCTGTGACTTCAGAGACACTTTTGCCTCAATGCCCTTCATTGTGCCTAGCTCCCCTTTGAATATAGGAGCATGTTTTTGCAACACTGCTTCTAGAGTGTTGTGGTCACTTGTATTAACAGTCCTTATCTCCTGCCAGTAGACACGTATTTTCTTCAGCCACTCCCTGCCGAAGAGTGAAGGATAGTTCCCTTTAACCACATACAAAGGCAGTAGTGCCGTTTGTTCATTTATTTTCACCTGCACTTTGATGACACCTTCCAGTGAAATAGCCTCGCCAGTGTATGTCCTCAGTACAATGTCCATTGTTTGCGAGGGTAGATGTCTCAACATTGCTTCATACTTGTCTGTTGAAATCAATGAAACTGCAGCCCCTGTGTCTAATTGCATTTTCAGTGGTTTCCCTTCAATTTCAGGTGTTACACAGATGTTGCCGTTTCCCCTTTAAGAGTCAGAATGTGTAATGCTAATACAGTGTCAGTGTCATCACTGCACGTTCCCTGTGTTTCCACATGATGTACTTCTCTCTTTCTACTTTCGCAAATTGCTTCCCTTTGCTTCCGCTGATTTCCCCTTCTTTATTTTTTCCTCTGCACACGCGCCCAATGTGGCCTTTCTTCCCACAATTGTGACAAGTCTGTTCTTTAAACCAGCAATCATTATCACTGTGATTAGCCTTCACACAACGTCCACATGTCTTAGGCTTCTTGGCGGAAGAGAAAGATAAAGCATTTATCTTCAGGGAACTGCTGAGGTGCTGAGCCTCCTGTGCAGCTGTTTCCATTGATACAGCGATCTCCACCGCTTTTTTGTATGTCAGTCCCGCCTCCGTTAAAAGACGCTTCTGTGTCACTTCACTGTTCAAGCCGCATACGAATCTGTCTCGGGCGCATCATCCAAATAATATTGCCAAACTCGCAATGCTCAGACAATTTCTTTAAAACAGCCACGTACTGCGCAATGGACTCACCCTCTGCTTTTGATTTCGTTTGTGAAAGTGAAATCTTTCGGCAATTACAAGAGGCTTGGGGGAGAAGTGCGTCTGTAAGACCTCTACAATACTGGCAAATGTTTTCTCCCTGGGCTTTTATGGCACTATGAGGCTTCTTAACAAACTGTACGTTGTGCTGCCCATAACACTCAGTAACACAGCCACTTGTTTTTTGTCACTGATATCATTTGCTGTTACAAAATGTCCAAATCTCTCGATATACCTTGTCCATTGTTCCACATTTTCATCAAAGGCCTCAGTATGTCCTATGGTAGCGGCCATCCTTATGTGTCTGTTCCCAGGTTCACTCATGGGTATTAAAGTTGCGTCTCCGAACCCTCACAGCTGTACTTTGTTCTTGCAAGGTACCGAAGAGTAAATAAACACCTCGTTGCCAATTATGTTATGTACGAACAATTATAACAGAAATAGTACGACACCTTACACAGCAGTGCAAGGAGAGTAGCTTCCATTTATTCCGTAGCTTTCTTAGACAAGACCACGACCCACCGTCATCTCTACTATTACATAGACATATGGGAATGCTGCCCCCAAGCGGCGGTAACAACAAAATGCATTACCATTTTGAATACATAACAATCAAATAAGGTGTAAATCTGGAGGTTTGCTGCTGGCCCTAGGGTATGTGAGGCATGTGATGATATAATCATAGCTTTGGTCTTTTTAGCATTAGGCAGGAGTTTGAGATTTAGTAAGTTGTGGTGAAGGATGACAAAGTCATGCTGAAACTCCTCGTAAGTGAGATCCAGGGATGAGTTAGTAATGTAGAGATACGTATCATCAAGGAATAGATGTATGTTACCTGTCCATATGTGAGAATCAGTATGGTTTATGTATATTGTGAACAGAATGGGGCCCAGGATAGAGCCTTGTGGCACGCACTGAGGAAGAATTTTTAGAGGGGACAGTTCCCCTTGAGCTTTAATTTGCTGCATTCTGTTGGTGAGATAACATTCAACTCACTTTAGGGCAGTATTGTCTAGGCCAAAACTATTCAGGACGTTGAGCAGCAGGCTATGATCCATAGTATCAAAGGCCTTACTAAGATCTAGAAAGAGGGCATAGATGTGTTTTTTTGCATCCAGAGTGGTATGCCAATCACTAGACACTTTGGCAAGGGCTGTTATAGTGCTGTACTTGGGTCTAAAAACCGATTCGGCTGGGTTTAGGAGGTTTTCAGTTTCGAGGTATTCCCTAAGTTGGGAATTACATAGAAAGATAGAAACACAGAAACATAGACTTTGACAGCAGATAAGAACCACTTGGCCCACCTAGTCTGCCTATTTCCCTACCTACTGGATAAGCTGCAGAGCCTAGTTAACCAACAGCCTATTTCTTCCTACCCACCACAAGAATTGCCTTATGTCTGTCCCATGCATTCTTGAATTCTCCCACAGTTTTACACCCAACAACCTCCTCAGGAAGGCGGTTCCATGTGTCCACCAGCCTCTCTGTGAACAAATGCTTCCTCACATTGCCCCTGAGCCCGTCCCCCTCTATCTTCAAATTATGTCCTCTTGTTCTTGCACATCTCTTTTTCTGAAAGATACTACCCTCTTGGACTTTGTTGATTCCACTGAGGTACTTAAAAGTTTCTATCATGTCCCCCCTCTCCCTCCTCTCCTCAAGGGTATGCATAGTAAGCTCCTTTAGTCTCTTCTCATATGGCTTGTCTTGCAGACTCTGCACCATTTTAGTTGCCCTCCTCTAGACTGCCTCCATCCTGTCTATGTTCTTGCAGAGATGGGGTCTCCAGAACTGGATGCAGTACTCTAGATTGGGTCTCACCAACTGTCAGTACAGAGGGATGACAACTTCCTGTTTTCTGCTGGTTATGCCTCTCCCTATACATCCCAGTATCCCCACAGCCCTCCCTACTGCCTTCTCACATTGCTTGCTAACCTTAAGGTCATCTGATATGATTACCCCCAGGTGTCTTTCCATGTTTGTTGTTGTTACTTCCTCCCCACCCCCCATTGTGTACTCTTCCCCTGGGTTTTTGTTTCGCAGGTGCATTATTTTGCACTTCTTTGCATTGAATCCAAGCTGCCATACTTCTGACCATTTCTCCAACTTTGCCAAGTCCCTTCTCATCCTTTCGACCCCCTCCCCCGTGTATCAACCCTGTTGCAGATCTTTGTGTCTTCTGCAAAGAGGCATACTTTTCCTTCCAGTCCCTCTGTAATGTCACTTATAAAGACATTAAAAAAGACTGGACCCAGTACTGAACCCTGAAGTACCCCACTAGTAACCCCCCCTTTCTTCAGAGAGGACTCTGTTTACTATTACCTTCTGTGTCCTGTTGTCTAGCCAGTGTGTTACCCAGGCTTCCACCCTGGGGTCCACTCCCAGGCTGGCTAATTTGTTTATTAATCTTTTGTGTGGGACTGTGTCAAATGCCTTGCTAAAGTCTAGGTAGGCCATGTCCACAGCCCCTCCCTGGTCTACTACTTTGGTCACCCAGTCAAAGAAATCAATTAGAGTCGTCTGACATGACCTTCCCACTGTGAATCCATGCTGCCTTGGGTCCTGTGCCTCACTGGCCTCTAGGTACTCAACAATTATTTTCTTCAGAAGTGATTCCATTATTTTCCCTAGCATAGAGGTCAAACTGACAGTTCTGTAGTTTTCTGCCTCTGTCTTGCTCCCACTTTTGTGAAGGGGAATCACAACCACCCTCCTCCAGTCCTCAGGTACCACACCATCCTCCTATGATTTGTTAAAAAGGGTAGTCAGTGGTGTCACTAGTTCTCCCCTTAATTCTTTTAGAATTCTGGGGTGAATCCCATCAGGCCCCATTGCTTTGTCCACCTTCAGTTTTAGGAGTTCTTTCAGAATCCTTTCTTCTGTGAAAGGACTGGGATTGCCCCCCCCAACCAGAGTGCTTCTGTTAATTGGATTAGGTACCTCCCCCTCCTCCTCTTTTGCAAATACTGAGCATAAGTATTCGTTCAGTATCCCTGCTTTTTCACTGTCCCTCTCTGCCCACCCACTGTCCATTCTATTCAGCCTCACTATCCAACCCTTTGTCTTTCTATTCTCCTTAATGTACTGACAACTTTCTCCAGGATTTTTGAGAGGGTAGGAAGAAGAAAAATTGGTCAGGTCAGATGAATCCTCAGACTTGAAAAGGGGAATGATGTGCACTATTTTCCTAAGGGGAGGTAACTCGTCTTGAGTCAGGGAATTATTAAACAGGTGGGTGATTTGGGCTGTCATGTGAAAGTAGCCAATTTTCAGGAAAAAAGATACTAGAAGATCAGTACCACCACACGTTTTTGTGTCCAGGGTCATTAGTAGGTCCTCCACCTGTTTGAAAGTTACAGGTTGAAAGCAGAAGGAGGAAAATCTTGGGTTGGGGCAATGCTGGAGTATAAACCATCAGTGGCATTGCTGTGGACATTAAGCTTGCTAACAGGCGAGTCATCAAACGCAAGGCCTGCCGTGGCAAAATGATTGTTGAGTTGCTCGAGAATGTCAGCTCTGTTAGTGTATGAAATATTTCCTGCCACTAATTTAGCAGGCAGGGAGGAAGCTGTCGAGTATCCTTCAACCTCTGTAAGAATATTCCAAAATTTGGCTGAGCAATTTTTATTTTCTTCAAGGGCAGTCTGGAAATAGTGTGATTTTTCTGTCCTAATTAACTTAGTGCAGGTGTTCCTAGCTACACAAAAGGCAAGCCAGTCAACTGTGAATTCTGTTTTCCTGGCTCTTTTCCACAGTACATCCCTGTCTCTGAAAGCTTTCTTTAGGGTAGGAGTGAACCAGCTGGGGGACCTTTTCCTTGTTTTGATCTTCCTAAGTGAAGCATGTTTGTCTATCAGCCCCACTAGTAGGTTTTGGATACTATAAGCCTCCATGACAGAGGGGGCCAAATAGAAATCCTACCAGTTGATATTTCCAAGGTCTGTCAGAAATGTGGTCTGGCAGAAGTTTTTTAGGCTTCTTTTTAGCTTGAAGGCAAAAGTAGATAACTGGTTGGGGAAGTGCTGAATACAGGCAGTGACACAGTGATCAATTATGTCACTATGAAAGACCCTTGTATGAGAAATGTTATGTGGCTTACTGACAAGCATAAGTTCCAGAGGGGTACTATGGCTGGGATTTTTCTTATTAGGTTGGGTGTTCTCAGGAGTGATCTGAGTTAGCCTGTGAACATTGCAGGACTCCTTAAACTTGATTGAGCAGTTATTTTTTCTAATTGAGATTAAAGTCTCCCATTATTATGCATTCTAGGCTCACCCTATCTAGCAGGGAGTGGAGATGCACTAGTAAGTCAAACCCAGGAGAGAGTGGCCTATAACAGACAGATATTAAGAGGGCTACTTCTGGTGATAAGGTTAACTTTAGGGCAAGGCAATAGAATTCCTTAGGCAAAGAGGTCTGAACAATGTCAGAGACAAGGTATTTGTTCCTGGTGTAGATGGTGACTCCACCTCCCCTTGTTAGCCTGTCACACCTAAACAGGTTGTGGCCATATATATTTAAGCAATAAGGCACTGAGGTGCAGCCGAGTGACTTAACCACACAAAAGGTGGGTAAATCCCCAATAACTCACACCCTGGAGTGCCTTATTGTGATTATACAATGGACCCATATGTATAATGCGTTTAATTATGTTGTTTTATAAATGCATTTTCTCAGCTGTGGGTAATGCAGGATTTACCCACAGTCATATGACATGTTTTGACCAATGAGGTTACATGATTTTCACACACCATTGTATAATAACTGTTTTGTCATAGATATGGCTCAAAAGCCATGTCTCTGATATCATAACTATGTCAGGTGATGTGTTTAGTACCCAAGCTTGAATCAGGTCAAGTTTTTTTGGTAAGCTGCAAACATTCATGTGCAAGAAACAAAGGACATCTAATTGCAAGAGGTCCAATGGGGTATCAAGTGCAAGAGGTGGGCCAGGGTTAAGTTCCATGCTTCCTGAACAGAGCAGGAGAAGTACTAACAGTTTCCTGAGACAACTTATAATCATTTTCAAAATAGCTTTATTTTGACATTTGGAATGAGAAGATTTATGGGGAGCTTTGCTAGGGGTGGCAAGGCAACAGAAGAGAGCTAGAGCATAGAATGCCATTCTAACTGGAAAGTGGAGAGGTATTCAATTGTAGATAGTGGGTCTGAGCTGGAGATACAGAGCAGTGAGCATGAAGGAGTTGGTACCCCTTGTGTGGGGCGAGAATTGATCAACCACAGTCTTGGGCAGATCTTGTTGCCTGAGTAGGTCCTGTTGTAGCAGATCATCCATTTTTTTCAGTAATAAGGATGGTTGTAAGAAGGATCCATCCATAGATGAGGATGGTTGTCGGAGCAGCCATTAGATTGGGAAGGCTGCACAGTGCAAGGAGGGCTGGCTTTAAGTGAGCTACCAAGACAGGGGAGCAGTGGCCCTTTAAGAGGTATGCTGCCAAGTCAGGGAAGCAGCTTCCCTTTAAGGAAGGAGGTTGCCAGAGATATAGCACAATAGGCAAATGTTTAATATGTTTAATCGCTATCATAAAATGTTTTCACGAGAACTGCTGGAATCCATTTACCTCATTGGTCCAATTGTACCCCACGATTATTGTTTAACCCCAATAAACTACCAGTAAGTTTGCTATGTACCCTTACAGAAATAATTATACGAAATGTTTTAATGCTGCACACATAAAACTACCCATGTGATATGCATGCTGCAAGCATGATTTAAATGTTAAATTGGAACTAATTGCATGCATGGGCTAAGCGTGCAGCAAGCAAGTGTGGAAAGCATGCTTTTTATGTTAAATTTGAGCAGACTGCATGCATGTGTCATCCGTACAAAAAACAAGTGGTCACTGATAACTGTGCACATAAAAATCAAGTGACTTGCTCAGGATCACACAATATACAAGTGGGAGTTGATGAGATTCAAACCCAGGTCTTCAGGTCTCCAGGTCTCCTGGTTTGCAGTTCAGTGCCTTTAACCACCAAGCTGTACTGCCTGCATACTTATGGCTCGCTTGTACTTTAGTACAAATCTGCATACATCTGCATGCATGCGGCATGCTTATAGTCCTGATATACTTTTTAGTTTTCTTGTCCCCCCTCATCTCAGCTGCACAGCTGAACTATAGCACACATACCAGTGGAAACTCATGTGGTTGTTCCCATCCCTAATACATACACTTACCCACAAAACTACTTAATTACTTCTGTTTGGCCTGTACTCCTACTATTTTCTCTCCATAACTTTGAATGCTTCCATGCAAACAGATGTTAAGGGGCCAATACAAAAGTAGCAATAACTCAACACCCACCCACACGGCCAGTCCCCCAAAGCACACACACTGTAGTGGGTATGGCCACACTGCTACAGGCAACTCACCAAGTATAGATATAAGTCAAAAGTCTCTTACCAGACTACTAGGGGGTCAGAGGCAGTAGTCTTTATGAAATGATGTTCATAGGTCAGAGTGCTGGGGTGTACTCCCTTGAAATGAATGGAGTTATTTTTATTACTATTTTATACATTATGATGATGAGTTGGAGAATAATGAAGGCCACTATTCTATAAATAAGGCCCTTGTTAGTTGAGGTGGCCTTCATTAATCTCTAATTCTCCATCAATAATGTATAAAATAGTGATAAAAATACCCTCATTCATTTCTAAGGCACATGCCGCTGCCCTCTCCCTTGCCCCATGTCATAATGTGCTTGAGAATGGGGATGTGGAGGTCAGCTTCACTCTGGGGGGGTGCATAAGCCTGACTATAGTGGGGCTCCAATAGTTTGTTCATACCATACCACTCAACTGTCCCTGAATGCAAGGGACAGCCCTCATTTTACCCCTGAAAACTGCTCTGCCTTTCATCAATCCCTCATGAAAAACATGCTGCTCACACAGAGGATGACCTGTAAATTTAGACTTTATGGCAGGGGCACCATTTCAGATTTCAGCAGGGGGAGCCAACAATCAGTGGTGGCCAGGTGCTAGTTAGCGCCTAGGTGGCAAGCTCTGGAATGTCTGGAATGTGTCAAAAAGATAAAACGTATTTGTTGTGACTGAAAAGTGATATGCAAATCAGGAAAAATTCAAATGTATAAGATTCATCTGTCTATACCCCAGAGCAGTGCATCAGATTTGGGCTTAAACCCACCAGTTACTAACCAATTTTTTTCCTTGCTGAAGTTCTGACCCCCCCACAAAAAGCTTTGTCCCAATTTCTCTCCCCAACTCCATTCTATTTAACACCCATCCCATATGGGTCATGAAACTGCCATGCTGCACTGTCCAAGGCTTATGTAGCCCACTCACACCACTGTCACTGCTGCTGTGAGGCCTAGCTTGCTGCTGCAGGGGGCCCATGGTGTTTTTTTTGTGAGGCGAGCCTAGTACAGTTAGTAGGTAGCCTAGTCTTGAATTAGCTTCTAGATCACTCCCAGTCCCTTCAACCACCAAGGGAAACAGAGACTCACTAAGAATAGACCAACAAAAATATGTCACCTCAACACTGCTTTTGACAGTTCAGTGTTCACAGACTCCTCCAAGCTGTAGTGTGCAGCCTGCCTACTCTATGGCAGGAAAGACAGTGTCCCATTCGTGTGACGTATGTGCTCTTGCATGGCTGGATCTCCTTCATGTCATGTGTGATGGTGCTGCCACTAATAGGTGGAGAGAGTTGACAACACAATACAGACACAGTGAAGTCAGGAGTGCACCTGCAGTGTGAGTGTAACACAGGCCAGGGGGCACTTACTGTGCAAAAGATTAAATCCAAATGTAATGCCATTATTGCCACACCATAAGAACAACCTAGGTACAAATGCAGGAGGGGGGGTTACTGGCACCCTGTGCCCTATCTAAATAGCACCCCTGCTTTATGGTAGAAATTAATTCTCAGGGGCTAACATCAGTACAACAAAATACAATGGTTTCCACTGTGTTCTGAGATAGTGTATCCCCATGTTTTAGGACGTGTCCTGATCATCGTGAAGGTTAGTGTCCCTCATTGTCCCTCATTCTCAGTGTCCATGTCCCTCATTTCTATGACAAAATATGAGGTATGGCCTGTGCTTCTAAGACCCTGCTCAGTACAAAGAGTGATGAGCATGGCCATAGTGTATATGGTCCATACAGAATGACCAAGGGAAAGTAATGAGCCATAACAGCCATGGAAAAACACATTTGTTGACTCACTGCAACCTAACCCAGATAGACCAACTTAGGGTACCTAGTTCATTCCGCTGGGGTATCATACAGATGAGGCACACTGATGAGTCCTGGTAGGATGAAACACATGTCTGTGTCTTCTGTTTGCACCCTTTGAATACTGTGTGAGAGGCCTTTTGGCAACATGCAGTTCTGCTTAAAGTTGAACCAGCATAATATTTTGTGGTGATTTGCATTTGCAGCCCATGGTGCTTTACATTATAGGGGTATGTGTGGTTTTGTATTTCTTTGAAATTTGGCTTCCTGGCCAGTGCCCTTTGGGGGTAACCATTGCCTTAGTGCTTGCACACTAAGATTCTTTTCCTTTTAGCTTGTTTTTTGGTTTTATTGGGCTCATTACAACCCAACCAGATAGACCAGCTTAGGATACCTGGTTCATTCCACTGTGGTGTCATACAGATGAAGCACACTGATGAGTCCTGGTAGGATGAAACACGTGTCTGTGTCTTCCATTGGTACCCTTTGCATGCTGTGTGAGAGGCCTTTCGGCACCATGCAGTTCTGATTAAAGTTGAACCAGCATAATATTTTGTGGTGATTTGCATATGCATCCCATCATGCATTGCATTATTGTGGTATGAGTGATTTTGTATAACATTTATAATAGTAAGCAAAAGGGGATTTGCATGGCCCAAAACAAAAAGGTCAGGCTCAGCAGCGGCTCTAGCCACAAATGGTTACCAGGGCACAGCTGGGGCACAACAGATGGCAGCCAGGGCACTGATATATTGTTACTATGGGGGAAGCTCTGCACCATAAGGGGCACCAACTGGGGCACAGCATTTTTTTACTGGGGCATGTCCTGGCAGGCCCTGGTGTAGAGCCGCCACTGGTCAGGCTTCACAACACAGAGGGCCCTCTTCACACATCTGGAATGGGGGATGTTGGCTGGCTATATTCTAGGCATTTAATGCAGTAAGTTAACAATACTTTATAAATGAATGTCAATTTAATGACAAAAATTAAAAGCCATTAAACAACTTGCAAAAGGATCAGAATTAATGAGTTTATCTAATTTTAATGAGAAATCAGTGAACAGGGTATTTTAATGACACTAATTTCTAGCAGTAGTATGAGAAATAGAAACCAATGCCTTTTTTTAGATGAGATTTACACCATCTTAGTTGCTGCACACATAGCAGTTGTGCAACATGTGAATCTGATGTGATTTTTAAATGTTGTTCACACCAGCATGCATTCATGTCAAGCATGCAGCATGCAAACCTGATGTGATTTTTAGAAGATATTTGCACCAGCTTACCTGCTGCACACATGTTAAGCTTGCATCATGTGAACCTGATGTGCTTTATAGAATGGATCGCATAGGTTCACTTTGTGTATGCAAACCACATGCAAACATTGCACAATTAAGCATATGGCGTGCATTCTGCATGTACACAGCGGTTTACCTATAGTGCTTCAACAGTGCTAGCACCAACATCTCCTACAGCGACAGCTACAATGCAGACTGTCAGCATTGTGGCCACAAGGATGTTGGCACTCTCAATCGGGGGGCTGCACCCCGTGAACACCCCTTGTGGGGGGCTCTGCCCCCCAACCCACCCCCAGTCTTTAGGAATCTAACTCCGAGTCAGAGTTGGACCGGGGGGGGAACCCAGCGAGGTAGTCCTGATTGGAATACAGACCACCACAGTGACTAGTGAATTTTGCCTGATTCCTGCCGCTGTGGTGGTCTTCACTGTCAGGAATTCACTGCGGTGATGGTACACCGTACACAGCACACTTATACTTCTTTAAGGGTAAGCAATAAGCCACCACAGGGTATGATGTTCCTGGTAAATAATGCATGTCCCGGGGCACTGTGAGGCAGGTGGTGGCAAGCCAATTGTCCTTCAATGCACCAAGTGCATGCTTTAATTACCAGAAACTGGACACACTGTGGTGGCATATTAGACTTATAAAATGGAAGGTTATTGTTGAAAGAATAGACTTTTATGCTTGAAATTTAATGAAAATAAATCTGCCATTTAAAGTAGTTCCTTTTACTTAATTTGTCATGGCTTGTTATAATGTGTAGAAATACCTATAACATAAGATTAGTACTATGCATCATGTCCATAAATACTGCACATACTGTACATGTCCATATATACACTGATGGAGTAGAGTCCCAGATATAGAGTGATAAGATGCTGGCAGTTGCTTGTGCCTTACCTTGTCCAGGAGGTAGCCTATTTTTGTGCAATGTGGATATTTTTAGCTATTCTAGAACTATTCATACATATACTGTGGGTTTTGCTTGGTATGTGAATATTTTGGGTATTTGAATGCTCAGGATGCAATGTGCAGTTTCTGTGTTATGCTGTAAGCCCTATCACTGTTTGAAGTGTTATCTATCTGTAATGAAATCCTTTTTTGCAAGTTGGGTTGAGAGCAGGATCTGATGTAGATTGTGGCACTGAGCATGAACAGGGCTGCACATTTTTTTTATTTTTTTAATGTTTAGAGTTGAATTTTATAGTCAGCATGTGAGGTAGTGATTTTGTTGTAAAAAGGCTGTTGCTATGTATGGAAGGATATGGTAGAGAAGTTACAAACTGTGAAGTTCTTAGGTAAATAATCAATGGACATGTGCTGTGTTTTAACCAATGAGATAGTCTGAGTTGGTCACTTGGTTACAGCCATCGACCAGCCTTAAAGGCACATGGTGCTGGTTAACTGCTGAGACATTGTAGAAGAACTGCTCAGCAGCTGTTGCAATGTTATTCCTTATTTTAACAGGGTATGCCACTGTTGCCTGATTTGAGACATGTTTATTATTTTTAATGCGTGAACTTGAAAAACTACCTTTATTTGAGTTTCTAATTTCACCAGCAGATTCTAGAAGATTGTGTGGAAACAGAGTGTACATGGAGCCTTTCACCCAAGGAGTGAAGGAGAAGGCAGGCTGACAAAATGGAGAGCTGTGAAGCTGTGTAGTTGCAGAGCTGAGGAGAGCAGAGCGGCTGAGAAGTGGTGTGTCTGAGAAGTGGATAGTGAACAGAATGGGGAAATGGAGTCTTAAAGGAGTATCTAAGTAGAAGGAAAATTGGAAAGAGCTGCACTTTAAAGGAGCTTGAAAAGAAACAAAAGTCCAAAGTATTTTTAATTATTGTGAATTTGCCAAAACTGAAATGTTGTATTATTGCCAGGTTGTTGGGCAGTTGTCTGCACCTATACAGTGACACTGCTTGCTTTTCTTTCCAGCAGATTGTTTGAGAGGTTGTTAATAGGTTTATTTGGAAGTTTTAGGTTTGTGTTACTGAACAAGTTTGCACATAGTGCTGGGGATGTTTAAATTTTTGCAGGATATATATATTTGCAAACTGTCGTGTCCATTCATAGAGACTAGGTTGTGCCTGCTTGGTGATTCTTGTTTATTTGTATTTCTTTTAACAATTTTAGATGGGATTTTAATTCTCCATTCAGTATTTAACTTTTCATTTAACTTAAATTTAAAATCTTGGGCTTTCCATTGGCTCTTCAACCTGATACAAACTACGTGACCATGGAGTGACATATACAAAGCTGGGGTGAAAGCAAGTGCCTGCAGCATAGCTTGTAGTACACCAACAGCATGATGTCCTTCAACTTTGGATCCATTTGCAGAATACTTCATTGCTAAACTTTTATGTGGGGCTGTCTTGTTCGAATGATGCAGGCAAAGCTTTCTTTTAAATGTTCACTAGCTAAAGGGATGAAATGAGTTATTTTCTCCTGCTATTTATTTTTTCTTTACCTCTGAGCATACTTGATTGAGTACTCTCAAATTAAAGCTGCATATCACCAAACATTTTAAATACTGGCTTTTTAGTAAGACTGCTAAATTTGCATTAGTTCTTTTTTGGTTTTATTGTATGTTTTATAAGATTGGTGTTCTATTTTATTGTTGTAATTGTTGTATTAACACTATTATCATGAGATGTTATTTTCTATTTCTAGGTCACACTTTGTATCAACCTGTGAAAACCTCTACATATATGCAGCTGAATCTCAGTGTTGTCCATGAGTGCGAGCAATTGCTGGGGTGGGTTCCCTGTATTCCTATAATTACTATGATTTTTGCTGGATAGAGCTGCTGATGTTTAAGCCTGTGATGATCTGTATTGAGGGAAGAAAGTCTCCAACAGATTTGGTATCATTTTTGAATCTGGAGACATTTGTGGACATTGTTCCTGTTACAGCTTACTCTGGTGATTTGTGGGAGTGATATAATCATTTCAGTTGTTGTAGTGAGAATTTTGTTTATAATTCCAACTATGTTTGACTAATCCAATACTACTACTCCAATTTTACTCCTGACAAACTTAGGTAAAGGGGTTTAAGTCTAGTGGGGCCACTTTTGTATACAATTATACACAGTGGTTAGTACCAGGAGACAAAACATTTCTGAACTATGGGGAATTATATGTTGTTAGAGGGGATTCAGGACCCAGAGAGTGACCACATAAAAAGTAAAAGAAAGAAAGCAAAAAAAAATAAAAGAGGCAAACTATAATTGGTAAAAAAAAAAAAAAACAACCTAAGGTCACAATCATGGTAAACTCCAAACACTCAAGCATGTTGGGGATGTTGATAGTGCAGCACCCAAAGAAAGACGGTTTGGAAGATCTTGCTCTAAATTCACAAATTAGGAATTTGAGTCCCAGGTTGCAGAACCCAAAACCACCTAGTAAAATGTTAGCTCTTTGTATAGGAAATAGTAAAGAGGGTTCTAGGGAAAGTAGCCCATTGAAGGCTGCTGATACAGAAGGGATTTTGGATACAAATGTGGTAGAAGGTCCACTCACAACCCATGATGACTACAATTTTTCCAGCTCTGGTCTAAGTGAGAGGTCTCTTTACAGAGCTTTGCTTCTCTTCCTCCAGTTAGCCCCTAAATTGATGCCTCTCAGCTTAAGTTAAAGGGTAAAAAATCTGACACAGTTGTAGCAAAGAAACCAGACCTGAAGAAGGTAAAGAAAACTAATGTGAAGAAGGTATTGACATATCTTTGTAACATAATATTGGTTCTTTAGGACCTGGATGAATGTAAAAAGGAAAAGAGTACAATACCAAAAAAAAAAGGCTATATGGGTTACCCTAGGTAGATCACCTCGTTATTCAGTCTTCACAGGGAGCTGATGTTTCATTTAATCAAGGTCAAGGTAGTGAAGAAGAAATCTTTAAAAAATGCTTGACACATTTTCCTTCCTATTTAAGTGCAGACATTACTAAAGTCATTAAAAATCAATATGCTGCAAGCTAAATGTTAAAGGAACCACTGGTGATAATTAGGACTGATATTGAATCCTTGAGAGAAGATATGGCTATTAATGAGACTAGAATGGATGATGCCCTTAGGCTACTAAATACTATCCCTCCCCTGAGAGTTTCATTTTCTATAGAACTTTCTGGTATGGAGGCTCAGATAAATGTCAGTGACCCTGACCATAGCCCCATTTCAGCTATTATTGAAAGGGCATCTAAGGAAGGGGAAGGGAACAAGGAAAAGATGAAGAATTGTATGGGGGGAAGTGAGTTATTGAAGGAGGTGCAAAGAGGGTTCAAAAATTTGGATTAGAAGAAATCAAAAGGAACAGTTGGTTTGAACGGTAGTAAACAAAGAATGAGTGGTGCTGGAAACAAGAATGAGTCAGAGGGGGTGGAAAATTCACATAAGAATGGAACTCAGAAATTCCTTAAAAGGAACCTAAACAAATTTAATCAGACTGAGTAATGTTAATTATGTGACAGTCGATCTGGATTGTTATGCTAATTAACCTTTTCTTAGACAATATGGTTTACAAAGAGATGATAATGAGACCCCTCTGATGTTAAAAGGAAAGGTTGTAAACCAACTTGTAACAGATTTGGATTTATCAGTGGTTGAAGATGCTATACAAAATGTAATTAAAAATACAAATGAGTTGGGAGATGTTTGTGTTGCTATCTAATATGTGTCTCCAAGAGTTGTTAATTACCTCTGGATTAATAGCCATTTGCTCGAACATTGCAATTTGAAGGCAAAATTTATAAATCACAACAACATGCATTGCAGAATTCCACATGTTAAACCTGACTCCATACCTGTCGCTCTCAGACTGTTTGGCCTTGCAAAAATGTATAGGGAGAATGACTTTAAATTAACTTACATGTTGTGTAATGTTCAGTTTTCTTCAGATTCATTTAGGCAAAACCAGGGTTCTTCATGCTTACAGGCATTAAGGCCTTTTTGATGGAAGGCAGGTTGACATTGTTTTTAAGAATAGTGAGATTGCGAATAGCGTTACAGTGTAAAGAAAGCTGGAATCCTAGGTAATATGGGTCTTTATCTTTTTTTATATACTTCTTTTTATTTAGAGAGAAAAAAATATAATCAACCATGCGATTCAAATACTTACTTCATCTTGAACAAATATAGCATATAGACAAAATGATAAACACAAAATACCACCTCCACCTCTGACCAGCCGAAGTTTTAATCCATCCCATATATAAGTTTAGTAAATTTAAGAGTTCCTTTAAGGTGTAGTTTGAAATCTTTATAAAGCCTATACCCCCTGCAATTTATTCTAAATAAATTTAATCAGGTAGGGAAATGGGCAGACTAGATGGGCCTAGCGGTCCTTATCTGCCGTCAAAGTCTATGTTTCTATGTTTCTATAACAAAAATCTATTCACTTTCATTCACATCCATCATAGGAATATACTGCATATTTTCACCAATATTTTCCACTTCTTGTTCAGAGTCCGATTCTAGTTCTGTGGGTAATGCAACATTTTTATCAAAAAATTCCTTTGCTTTGTCTACATCAAAAAAAAAACAGTCTTTATTTTGAAAAGAATCCTTAAGCTTAGCAGGTGCCTGAAGAATTGCACAAACCCCTGCTTGTGTAAATTCATTTCTAATTGTCAAAAAAATTTCCTACGATGCTGAGTTGCTACACAAAAGTCCGGATACAGATGCATTTTCAACCCTTCATAGATGATACCTTTTTTAGCTCTCTCTAGTTGTAGCAGCTTATTCCTTTGAGATAGCATTGAAAAGGTACAAATCACATACCTTGCTCCTGTTTCTGATCCGGAAACTGTTTACAGTTTAGGTTGAAAAACACACTCCAGAAAAATTGTTTGATTGGAGGAAAGAGTCAATGTGAGCATTTTTTCTACTTCCATTTTTAACTCTGTGTCCAGCACTGCAGATATAAAACCAGTCAATCGCAGATTCTTTATGAGCAGGGCATTCTCAATTTTTTCCAGTTTAGCCATAGTGTTAACTTGTTCATAAAGAGCAGTATTCACAATTCCTTCCAAAGTTAAAACTTCTGCATTTAATTTTTCCATTGTTCTCTCAGAAGTGGTGAGCCATTCTTCTTTTATCATTTTTGCCTTGATGCTTTCACATCTAGTCCCGATGTCAAAAAGTAAAGATTTTATATCCAATAATGTAGATTTAGTATCAGCCTGAAAATCCAGTAGAAACAACTGAAGTGAAGCCATTGTTGGCTTTTGCGGAGCTTTCACCTTAGCGCCCATTTCCGAGCACACTGTTGCTGGGGAGACCATTCCTCCCTGCATGGGCTGTAGTCCTTCAGCCCCCCTCTGAGAAGTCAACTTCCCGAAGCCATTTTTGGGGAAAAATGCTTATCAATTTGCTCCAAACTCTTCTCTGTCTCTTCTTTTAACTTAGAATTATGAGGCATTTCTCTTAGGGAAAATATAGAGTAGTAAAGCATTTCTCACAGTGGAGCTTTACAGAGGCAGGTGCAGCCAGCTTAGTCTCGCGATATCCCTGCTGGATCTTTATCTTGTTGATGATTCTGTATGGATTTTCCAAAAAAAATTACTCAGACAGAGAATGGTGTCTGGTAATGAAATACCAAATGTAAATAATGTGTTACATCAAATACCAACACAAACTGATTTCAAGTACTTGCTGAATATAATAGTTGACTAAGCTGTGTAGAAGAGCTTAAAACTTCACTATCTAATCATACTTCAAATCCAGATCACAATTCTTCTGATAAAAATCATCTGATAACAAATGTTTGTTTTTTTTATTCTGGGGAATATTTCTGGCATTGGTACTAAGTTTGTGGATAATGACTGGGTGGCCCAAATCGGGAATCTGATAAATTTGTTTGCAAAAGACTTGGCAGAATTTTCAGCAAGTATTTGAACTAAATGGTTATTGATTGTTTCATTGACCAGGGAAAAAGTAGGCAATAGCAGGTAGGTGGGCAGGAGGTCTCATGGTGTATTTCAAAGTTAGGACCTTTGATGATGCAGAAGTTATGAGTGAATCTGATCATTTCTTGGTCTTTCAGGTTAAGAGGAATGAGAAAATGTTGATCTTATTTAACATCTACATTCCTCCAACTAGTTAAAATATGGGAGAGTCTCCAGCTTGAGATTATGGTTTTACAGATGAATTGTCCTGATTCATATAGTCTTCTAATCAGTAGCTTAAATTCCAAAATTGGCACCTTTGGTGGCTTGCCTAATAACAATTCTAAATTGGATGTTCGCTGATAGTAGTAATTTTCATAGATTGACTTCTGATTATACAGTACAACCAATTATCCTGATCAAAGACTGATTGAAATAATGAAAAGCAATCACTTTTATCCACTGAATGGAAGAATATAGGGTGACACTAAAGGGCATCCAACCCTCTTCTCACATCAGGCAGCGTCAATCTTGGATTTAGCACTATGGAATGCCCCCCCCCGAGTTTTAGTCAGAGCTGTTGATTTTGATCAAGAGTAAAAATGCTAATTTTGCAGTTTTTTTGAATAGTGAATACTATCAAAAATATTTTAAGATCTCTTTGCCAAAGCTGGCAGCCCCACAACTAGAGATAAGATACCTTAAGTGAATTAGATGGAATGACGAGATAGAGGTAGACATCAACAATAGGATTTGGGATTTTTTGGACCAATGGTCCTTTAATCTTCAGGCCAGTAATACCTTTTTGGGTTCAGTAGAGGAGCTGGGAAATTTTTTTTTAAGATATACTGTAAAACTACAGACCAGTTAGTTTGACTTCAGTGGTAGGAAAAATGTTGGAATCACTTCTGAAGGAAAGAACTGTTGAGTACCTAGAGGCCAGTGGGGCACAGGACCAAGGCAGCATGGTTTCACAGCAGGAGGGTTATGTCAGAAGAACCTAATAGATTTATTTGACTGGGTGACCAAAGTAGTAGACCAGGGAGGGGCTGTGGATATGGCCTACCTAGATTTTAGCAAGGCATTTGACACAGTCTCACACAAAAGATTAATATACAAGTTAGCCAGCCTTCGACTGGGTCCCAAGGTGGTAGCCTGGAAAAAAAAACTGGCTGGACAACAGGACTCAAAGGGTAATAGTAAATGGAGTTCACGGTGAAGAAAGGAGGGTGACTAGCAGGGTACCACAGGGTTCGGTACTGGGACCGGTCCTCTTTAATGTCTTTAAGTGACATTGGAGAGCACCTGGAAGGAAAGGTATTTCTCTTTGCAGATGACACAAAGATCTGCAAAAGGGTTGAAACACAAGGTGGGGTAGAAAGAATGAAAGGGGACTTGGCAAGGTTGGAGGAATGGTCAAATATGTGGCAGTTCAGATTCAATGCAAAAAAGTGCAAGGTAACGCATCTGGGAAACAAAAACCCAGGGGAAGAGTACACAATGGGGGCTGAGTTAATAACAACAACAAAAATCGAAATAGATCTAGGAGTAATTATATAAGATGACCTAAAGGTGGGCAAACAATGTGAGAAGGCAGTAAGGAGGGCTGGGGGGATACTGGGATGCATAGGGAGAGGCATCAATGTTAGAAAACAGGAAGTTGTTATCCTTCTTTACAGATAGTTAGTGAGAACCCATCTGGAGTACTGCGAGCAATTCTGGAGACCACATCTCCACAAAGACATAGACAGAGTGGAGGTTGTTCAGAGGAGGGCAACCAAAATGGTGTGGGGTCTGCACCAGAAGACTTACGAGTAGAGACTAAAGCAGCTTAATATGTATACCCTTGAGGAAAGAAGGGAGAGAGGGGACATGACAGAAACATTCAAGTATCTGAAGGGAATTAACAAAGTACAAGAGAGTAGTATCTTTCAGAAGAAGAGATGTGCAAGAACAAGGGGGCACAATTTGAAAATAGAGGGGGGCAGCTCAGAGATAATGTTAGAAAGTATTTTTCACAGAGAGAGTTGTGAATACATGGAACAGCCTTCCTAAGGAGGTTGTGGAGTCAGGAACAGTGGAAAAATTCAAGAATGCATGGGGCAGACATAAGGCAATTCTAGTGGGGGGGGTTAGAGGAAGTAAGCTGTTGATTAACTAGTTTCTACAGCTTATCCATCAGGTAGGGAAATGGGCAGACTAGGTAAACCAAGTGGTCCTTATCTGCCATCAAATTCCATGTTTCTATGTTTCTAAAACAGCTCCTTTATAAAGAAAGGAACCATAAAAAGAAAGTCATAAGGAACTAGGGATGGTTTGACAAAGAGTGCAAATACAGAAAAAGAAACTGACATCATATGTAAGAGCTGCTAAAAAATCTCCAAATAAATATACATTTCAAGAACTAAAATATGAAAGGAAGCAATATAAGATATTTTTGAACAATAAAAATGGAGTATTACATGGCTCAGTGGGATTGCATGTTGACAGCTATCTCAGAAAAGAACCAACAATCCTTTTAATCCTAAGTGGCAAGGGGTTGTAATAATTATAATAAGCAGCTAGATACCTATATTGCTAAAGAGGTCTCTTTTCAATATTTCTCGAATATATTTTATGACCCTTTGGTTGAAGTAATCTTGAATATCAGTGATCCATCAGTCATAAGATCAACTTTTAAGCCAATTGAGTGGCATGAAGTTTTCTCAGCAAAAACTTATCATAAATCTAAAAAAGGCCCTGGACCTGATAAGATCCCAGCTGAAATGTATTTATGTCTAGCGGACCAATGGTCAAACAGCTGAATAATCTTTTTTAATAGATACATTCTAGAAAAGTGTATCCCTAATTCATGGAGAAGCTCAAAAATTATCCCAGTTTAAACAAAAGGGAATCATTATGATCCAAACATGTATAGACCAATTAGTCTGCTTGACACTATATCAAAAATGTATACTAGAGAGCCAGCCCAATGGTGTGGAAGACTGAGGCATTCCACCTTACCACCTGCTACATTGGCAACCCAAGTTCGGTGAAAAGAGCTGGTCATTGGAGGGGGGTGGCTGGGGGGCTGGGTGAGGATCAAGTCACCATCAGGCAGCTCTCTTGTCCAGGATTGGGAGGTTGTCTCTCCCAACCATTGACCCCCCCCACCATGTGGAAAATATGGTGGTGGTGCAGGCATTGGAGGGGGGCTAGGCACTATGCCAGGGACAGGAGGAGCAGAATAGTCTTGGGTCTAGGAGTTCATGCACAACTCCACGATCACAACTGACCTTGTCTAGGGCTGTGGGGAATAAGGGGAGAACATCAGTAGAAAAACTGGGGCTTGGGGCTTAATGAAGCCCCCTCAGTTGGTGCTGACAGCTCACCCAGGGGCTATAGACCAGGTGTAGATGGAGATAGGGTGTCACCTGAAAGCTAAATAAATCAAGGTCAGTTGGCATTCATCGGTGTCCCCCTTCCCCAGGTCATGCCTGAAAATAGGCAGGATTTGTCTAGTGCACTTACCCGTCAACAAAAACTAAGTAAATGCAGATGGTTGTTTAGAGTAGCAGATATACCCACAATTCATGATCTGTCTATTGATCGCATGAATGCTGGGGTAAATGGCAGTTTGCATCAATTTTGTACTGACACCTTGACAAATTTTGCGATTTTCAGTTTCACATACTTAATGCAGATTCTTGAGCTATTACTTCAAGAGTAAGTTAAATATACATTCAAGTGTGGGCTCAATTAATAGGCAGGAGTAAGAGCTTTAAAATGCATACCCATGTGTTACCTCAAAAGATTAATGATGACAATTATAGGGTTAAATACCAATCATCACTCCTTAATTTCTTGTGAAATTTATATTCTTAAATTTAATCTTGTCAGACAGGATTTATTGCACTTTATAACATTTTATGTTGTTTAAAAGGGTAACGATTCTACTTTGAAATGCATATGTTTTAAGTCTTAAGGTAATATAAGAGGATAAATTGATAAAAGTAAAGATACCATTAACAGACAAAATTTTAGCAGGTTTATACCTTGTCAAATTTTACGATTTTCAGCTACACTTAACTTAATGCAGATTCATTGGACATTATTTCTAGACTAATTTAAATATGCATTCAAGTGTGATCTCAATGAATAGGCAGGAGTTATAACTTTAAAATGCATACCCATAAGTTGCCTCAAAGGTTGATTTTAAAAGTTTTTATCTAAAAGAAAAAAAACCTTTGATGTTGGGACCTTTGATTATTTGCTACTCACTAAATCCTTGTTGAAATCTCTCAGCCTTTTTAATTGACTGCTCTCCGTATGTATCTGCAACAACATCCACTCTTGCAAATCCCATTAGAAGACAACTTAGGAGTATCATTGCCAGATCACTGAAGGTTTCAGGGATTCCTGTCATAACCCGCACTGTTGCCATTAGATCAACTATGTATGCTGAGACACTGTTCCTGGGGGAAGCGCTAAACTGTCTAACACTGGACAGTGTTCTGCTAGCACCTCAAGTAACTTGCTCTTTGGTGTTGTCCATCTAGTTCCATCTGCATCGGCTAGACTCAGTGGGCCTGGGCCCAGGCAATATGTTAATAACTTGTTTATATCTACAGGGTTGTTGGGCTTGTTTGAAAGGGCCAAACGTTTTCCCAAAATATCTCTATCAAATTTAATTTCTGTAACTTTTCCTTTGGTAGTTACTTGCACATTCTTTGTTTGCATCAATGAAGGGTTTCACTGCGGCTTTTGAAATTGTGTCAAACTATTTATTTTTATCACTTTCCAGTATTTCTTTGACAAACCGTTCATACATTTCTGTACCTTGTTCAGTGATACTGGTGAGGTTCTCTTCAATATCAGGTGCAAAAGGTGCTCCCAAGGACAAATTGTACAATCTTTCAGCATCTAAAGTAGCACTGAATGAGTTGATAAACTCCTAATCGAAAAGAGTCAATATGGCTTTGAGGTGTTGTTCTGACTTGATGATGTAAGATGGCCTACATGCTTTTTGGGTATTACTGGCTGAACTGTGAAGGACAGTCATCTCCAAAGGTGCTTCAGTGAATTTTGCTAGATGTGGCCAATTTAACTCCCATTTATCATAGGCCATTTGATTTGCAGTAAAGTGTTTGATTCCACCTGGAATTTTGGCACTTTGATTGTATGTCTGCCCACCAGCTTGGTCAACTGATTCCCTAGAAGCTTTGTGATGACTCCTTTAAACTGAAAAAGTCCTTGCTTTTCAATTAATGTCCTGGACACTGTATGAGAAGCTTCAAGAGTTTCAAGTGTGCACATAATAAACCCCATACTGAGCATAATTTTGCTTGCTGAAGGTGAAGAATGGGGGCAGTGAGTATTTCCAACACAGAAGTATAAGATCAAAGTTGTTTTCTTTAATTGCTGTGTGGAGCAAATGCTGCCAATTCACTATACCCAGATATGCCACCTAGAGCTGTGGGATTTCCCCCTGCTCACCACGATGAATCTGCTGCCTGAAAGCCTCATACTTAAGTCTGGAAAATGACAGTCTCATCTTCCTGAAGTAGTTTATGGAAGTCTATGGTTTGAGGTGGTGATCTGATCAAGTCAAGCAATACTGTAGGGGTGTCATTCAGTTCTATTAACTACTCTAGAAATCTGACCTGAAGCAATCGCTCTAAGGCATCTGCAAAATGTTTATGTACAGTCCATGTGCTACTGTAAAGTTTCCCATGCAAAACTCCCATTATGCTGCCAAAGGCACAAAGACCAGCCTGAAATACTATGTCATCAAAGCCACTGCCACCAACTAAACTGTCCTATAATGCCAAAGTTTTTCAGACATAGGTTGAAATCTCCCAAATGAATTATGACATTGTAGAACTGATCAGGGAAATTCCACACAGCATGATATGCCTTTCCTGCTGCTCCAACATCAAGTGTCAGGTAAACATAAAGCATATTTACTTGCTAAGCTATTTCTCATGTTTGTGTGAGGCATTCAACTACAGTGGCATAATCAGTGATGGGTTTGTGGACTGGTGAAAGATATGTGATAACCATCTTCGGTGAACTTGAATGATTGTTACAAACTAATGTCAGCCAAACAGTAAACCTTGGGACAAGCTGATCCTCCTTGTGTGCTTCCAAACTGAGTTTCTAAAGCATTAGCTGTACCATGCCAATATCTACCACTGATGTTGGCACAGTAGACTTTGGTGTATTGGCAAATGTGGTTGGCTCCTTCTTTTAATTCACCTGCCAATGTTCTAATTCCTTTTTGTTAGATACAATTATATTTCTTTTTGAGCAAGGAATTTCAATAGAATCTTCTCAGAGAATGGAGCATTCAGATTCTTCTTGGTATGCAACACCATGTGTATTGTATATTGTTCAATGTCCAGTTACTGTTTCAATGTTCTGATAAATGTTGTCCATCCTGAAATCTGTTAAGACAACAGAAGACTCTGACTTTGACAGAAGTGGCAGTAACAGACCTTGCTCTTGAAAATGCTGAGAAAATTCCACTAAACTAGTTTCAATTTCACACTTTGTCATAACTGCAAACTATTTCCTAAATGAAATAGGATGTTCACCGGAATTTTCTGGCTGATCATGTTGTGCAGCACAGCTCCAAGTGTATGTTTTGTAGTGAGAAGCTTGCCATGTGTGACACCATGAATTAAGTCTTCTGAGTAGGACTTTGACAACTGGGAGACTTGTTCACTCTCTGTATGTTTGGGGGATTTTAGCATATGTGAGAAAGATGATTGATCTGTCTCTGGGAGCTGTCATTCTTTACTCAGGAGAGCACTGAATGTTGATGGACATGGTAGTGAAGGTGATGTCTCTACAAATCTTAAGACATGTTCATGTAACAAGGAAGTAGCATGCTTGATAACTTGATTGTCATCCATTCTCAAAAGCTCTGTGACTGATGCACTGTCAATTAATGATTCAGCAATAATTACAACTAGTGGTTTTTGAGGATCAGCTGTTAAAAATAAAAGTGAATCCCCATATTTCTTATTCAGCTGGTTTCTAAGTTTATAACGGTATCATCAATCTCCTACTCCAATGCCCAAGATTTCATTCAATACTTCCATTGAAATGGCGTGTTGTCTTTGAAGCACATTTTCTTCATTTACATGACAAATGGCCTCAAACCCAGTTCTATGTGACTGGTCATTGTCATCATCATCATCATCATCACTTCTGCTCTGATCATCTGGGGTCCTGTGCCTTGTGATTACCATATAATTTAGATAACACTTGTCATGTTTATGAAACTCCCTTGCAATGAGGTCCTCTGTCTTAATTTCTGTGAGCATATCTTGGTCAACATGTAGCTCTGCCACCTGTTTCATTGTGACTTCTGCTGTTTTTGTAACAATAGCAGTTGGATATTGCTTCTTCCCTTTCACTTTGATTATATATTTGTTACAGATTCCACATGTATTAGGAAATAATACTCTAGATGATGGGGCACAAGGAACACCACCTATGAGACAATGTTGTGAGTTACATTCACCATCATCTGCATGTTCTCCAGATTTTCTGATACTCTTGGCTTTTGTGAACTTTTGATAGTATTGTCTATGGTAGCCATGCTTGGCAGGGTCATAGTTAGGCATTGGAATTGAAGCACACTGCTCATCATGATGATTTTCACCACCTAATTGGGTTCAAATATCTTTGCTGTGGGTTGGTATGTGTGATTTGTGTGGTTGTGATTGAGAGTGTATGTGTGTGTTGTTTTTTGCACAATGTTAGTATTTTATTCATCTACAGTATTTTAGTATTGCACTTATTTGTATATTGCTTTAGTATAGATGTAATGAACTTTCTGTTTTAAATTTTGTTGGGAAGCTCTATATATTACTGTTAAAGCTAAGAGGGGTATTGTACCTAGCCTTCATAGGAATTTGTGGGTCTAGAATTTACTGGGTATTTTGTTTATTTTGTTTTCCTTTAAAGGAGGGTAGTAATGAGAAGTCTATCAGTCAAATCCATTTTCTAGCCTTAAAATAGATTAGTTGTAGATTTAGAATGTGGTGGTCTGGAGCTCCTATTGTAAGGTGCTATTCCCCATCCCAGCTTTGGGATCTCTGCCTTTTGATTGCCCTTCATTACCACCTGAAGTCTACAGACCTTGTAGGCAATTAGGCATTGTCTGAAGAGGGAGGATGTGGACATCTATAAGGTCTGCTTTTGGGAATGATGCAGGAGTAAGGCAGATTGCTGTGGTGGGCTCTAGGAGGCACCCTGGGGTGAAACGGAATCATGATGGGGTCCTCCCTGTCATGTTCCCATACCCAAGGGCTCCATATTTAGTGGGCAGGTACCCAAAAGACCAGCCTCATTTGCCTTTCCTTCTTGGGTGATGTTATGCAATGCCAGGTCCATTAGAAACAAGGCAGCTATGCATCACGGAGACATGGATGGATGAAAATGCCTGCACAGTATTGGAATTGGCAGCTCCTGCCTGGTACTTAGTGATGCACTGCCCTAGAAAGGATTGTAGGAGCAAGGGTGTGGCTATGTGTTTTAAGACAGATTTTAACTTCATGGCTTTCCCAGTGGGAACAACAGGGTCTTTTGAATGTGTGGCTGTTCAGGGGATTGCAGGTGCATTTTGCAGGATCCTTCTCCTTTATCACCCTCTGGGGTATTAGAGGGAATTCCTGCAAGAAGTTGTGGACTTCATCTTCAGGCTGGTCTTTGAGTTGCCCAGATTGATAATTCTGGCAACTTCAATGCCTGGCTCGAAGATTAACTCCCATTGTTTGGACAAGACTTCCTCCGATTAATTAAATCACTGGGCCTGATACAGGAGGTAACCTCTGCAACTCACCTTCATGGCCACTGCCAAGACCTTGTCTTCTCACTGAGACTGGATGTCACTGAACTGATAGTGAAACCGATTGCTTGGTCGGATCACTATACCATGAAGTTCTCATTTGAAATCCCCGATAGAGCTTCCTGTACAGAGATTGTTCCCTATCACCCTTTGAGACATGTGACTCCAGAGGGTCTTATGGTGGGGCTGTACCTCTCAGGTGTGATGAGAGCTTGCGATGAGCTGGAGGGAATTGGAGTCGACTTATAATGAGATCATCACTGATGCCCTTGACTCTATCGCATCAGTCTGTGTTCAACCCTCACCTCATGTTGTAGACATCCTTAGTTTGATTTGACTCTCAGGGAGCTGTAGGTGAGGGACTGAAGGTAGGAGCAGCATTGTCCAGAGTCCTGGTCTGGTGAGGATAAGCTTATTTTGATGTCCCATTATAGGGAATATTAAACAGCAATCTCTGTAAGAAGGCAGAGTTCCTGTTCAGGGAAATTGTTGCAGCAACTAACAGAACAGCTCAACTCTTCTGGACTGTCAACAGGCTAAGCAATCCCAAATGTCTTCAGTCCATCAGAACTTTTTCACAATTAAAGTGTGATGAGTTTGCTCTGTTTTTTGCTGATAAGATCTCCTTTATCAGATGTGGGATCTTGTCAGCACCCTCTTCAGAGACTTGCAGTGAGAAGCCAGTGTTGTTGCTTGTACTCCATTAGTCTGCTCTGACTTTGATCCATTGGAGGCCCTGGATGTCCTTTGATAGCCCAGGAGTTGAGGGCCACCTACTGTGGTTTGGATCTGGGTCTGATGTGCCTTCTTGTAAGGTGTATTGAATCCACTGGCCCAGTTATTGCTAAAATTGTTTGATTTTCTTTGGTGAGGGGATTTTGTTGAGCCCCTTAAGGAGCAATGGTGAGACTACTATTGAAAATAAATCTTTAGACCTGGACTGTCTAGTGAACTACAGATCTGTCTCTAACCTACACTTTTTATGGAAGGTGATTGAGAAAGTGTTCACCATATAACTGGAGACCCATTTGTTAACTTACAACATCTACGACTCTCTCCAATCGTGCTTTAGGAAAGGGCACAATACTGAGACTGCCATGGTCCAGGTGCTAAATGACCTCCTGGTGGTGAGGGATCAAGGAGAGCATTCAATTATCATCCTCCTTGATCTCGCAGCTGCATTTGACAACAAGGACAGTAGGGTGCTTTTGGATCTCCTGCAGGTTTGTTGTGGGCTCACTGGCATGGTCCCCAACTGGTTCCACTCTTTCATTACCGGCAGGATGCGGGATGCAGAAGGTGGTTTGGGGGGCTCTTTCCTACCGACCACAATCGCTGCCATGTGGTGTCCCATAGGGTTCCGTTTGGTCCCACATGTTGTTCACAGTGTATATACTATCACTAGGGGACATTATCAGACAGTATGGTCTGAGCTTTCTTTGCTATGCTGATCATACTCAGCTGTACTTCTGTACTTGTATTTTATGCCCAGACTACAGGATGCAGTCTCAATTTTCAATCAGTGTCATAATGAGGTCCAAGACTGGATGAGTGCCAACTGGTTGAGGTTAAATCAGGACAAGATGAAAGTACTGGTGGTGGAACCTGGTCACCCAAGGATGAGTGGAGAGGCTGGCCGAGTCACCATGCTTAGGCTTGGAGACTTTCAGCTTCTTATCTCTTCTAAGATGAAAAGTCTTGGCATTGTATTGGACAGTGGCCTGCCACTTGAATCTAAATCTGGCTTTTATCATCTCAGAAACATCACCAGGATTAAACATCTGGTTTCCTAAGATGATCTGCAATCACTAGTTCATGCCTTTGTAACTTCATGACTTGATTACTGCAACTCTATTTACCTAGGGCTATCACAGGCTGATCTCTGCTACCTTCAGATGGTGCAGAATGCAGCAGCCAGGCTGTTAACTGATCTTCCTAGGTCATGTCATATTACACCTATGCTGCACTCTGGACTGGCTGCCTATTGGGTGGCGGTTCACCTTCAAGGTCAGGTTAATGACCTATAAAGCCCTACTCAGTCTGGGGCCTGGGTACCTGCAAGACCTTCTACAGCCCTACCACCAATTGTGCTCCCTTCAGTCAGCTGAGGAAGGCATCCTAGTGATTACCAGCATCCATTTGAAATCATCTGGTTCCTGGGCATTTTCTTTCATGGTGCCTACACTGTGGAATTCACTGCCTTGATCACTGAGAGAGGCCCCCTTGGTAAGCGCTTTCAAGAAAGGTCTCAGGACCTTTTTATTTAATGAAGCTTTTTCCTCTTTGTAATTTACTGATAGGTTTATGCATTTATATATTTTTTTTTATTGTTTTATTTTATGCTTTATTCTAGCTTGTTTATTATTTATGTATGTGTAAAGTGCCTAGAGATGCAATGAATTAGAGTGCTCTAACACATCAATGAACTTAACTTTTTCCTCTCTATAAACATGCAGTAACTTTTGTCACTCAGAGGAGTTACTTCAGAGTCTCTTGGTGTCAGGGCAGGGTAAGGCACTACACACTGCAGGCTCCTAGGATTTTCTTCTCTGCATTTCTGTTTGACAGAAAAGTTTGGAGACATCTTCAAAGAGTCTGAAATAAAAAGAAATATTGTGTTCATGTATATGTGTGTGTGTGTGTGTGTGTGTGTATATATATATAAAACATATACACACACACACACATATAATGCATACATATGCCACACATGTATAAACACTGAAGATAAGGCATGAAGAACACAAAAAGTAGAAACTTGCTAAAATGTTATCTGCTAATGATGTCCTCCCTTTTTTTTTATATTATTATTTATCCTCCTGTGGCCACCTCTCTACACCCCAGCTGTACTTCTCGCAGCCCGTCAGCTGGGATTCAGCTGTCGTCCATCTCACCTGGGACCACTGGCACCCCCTATAGCCCCAGCGGCTTACCCCCCAAAGTGGGGTGGCAGGAAGCCCCCAACTCCCCACCCAGACAGATCCAGCTCAGGGTGCCAGCATCCGATGAACACTCACGGATGGTCATCAAGCCATAAGAGGCGCCACTCTTTTTCCTGTTCCAGGATTCCCTGAGTCAGGCGTGCAATGACACTAGCAGTTGGCCTATGTCCAGATGTCTGCCCCCAACTCCACCCCTAAATATGGCATGTGCCTCCACTTCCCAGCCTCCACCAGGTGGCAGTTGGGTACCGACCATCATTGAACCCCCTTCCCGGAGAGGGAGAGCAGTCCTTCGGACGCTCAATACCTCTCCTCCCCTGCCAGGCCCAGGTGACCTGAGCTCGCTCCCAAACCCGGGTCACCAGCATGGTGTGAGGTGTGGCATCCAGCACTTCAACCCTCCGTGCCACCGGGCTGGCACTGTTGTCTTCCCTTTTATCAATTTATCCTCTTATATTACCTTAAAATGTCTCAACCATAAATGCATTTCAAAGCAGAATCCTTACCCTTTTAGACAACATAAAGTTATATTATAAAGTGCAATAAATCCTGTCTGACAAGATTAAATATTCATACATTTTTAAATTTCACAAGAAATTAACTCTTAGGCTGCCAGAAGATTTAGAACATATGGATTTTAAGGACATTTGTAAAAGCCGGCGGCACAGCAAATGTTAAGGAGTGGTGGTTGGTATTTAATACTATAACTTTTAATGTTAATCTTTTGAGGTAACATATGGGCATGTATTTTAAAGCTCTAACTCCCAGCTATTCATTGAGGCCACACTTGAATGTGTATTTTACTTACTCTCAAAGTAATGGCCCAAGAATCTGCATTAAGTACGTTGAGCCGAAAATCACCAAATTTGTCAAGGTGTCAGTACAAAATTGATGCAACTACCATTTTACCCCAGCGTTCATGCAATCAACAGACAGAACATGCATTTTTGGTATATATGCTACATTAAACAAACATCTTTACTTGTTTAGCTCTCAGGCGACACCCAACCTCCATCTGCATCTGGTCTACTAAAAGGACCAAGAAGTCAAAGAATCATGATGGCCACAATGTTGAAAATGGATGGGCTGATAAAGTCATCCACCCTGACAGAAGAGCATAAAGGAAAGGATGGAAAATAAATTATACTAGAGTTCTGTTGGTAAGATTGAAAGCTGAGCTTAAAATTGTTGGTGACATTCCCCCCTGCAAGCTGTCTTTGGAGAAGGTCACTCAGCCTTAGATAACTGCTTCATCTTACAGTATCTTCTGGAAAAATATGTTAAACTGAGGGGGCAGACATTTTATGCTGCCTTTATTGATTTCAGCTCAGCATTTGATTCTACTAATAGGAATACATTATGGGACATTATGACAAAACGGGGTCTGTGACCCATTTTGATTAGTATTGTGAAAGACTTATATACAGGTATATGGCAATGTCAGGGCTGGAACCAGATGCCAGCTTTCAGATAGATTCCCTTCTAATAAATGAGTTAGACAGGGCTGCATTTTCTCTCCTATTCTTTTCTCAATATATATCAACAAGCTACTGAAAGCTTTAGAAACTCCCAATACAGATTTTCCAAAAATTGGCCTGAAAATTTGTCTGGCTTTACCCTACATAGATGATTTAGTCCTTTCTTATCTCTCCTGTAGTGGGTTACAAAAGAAACTTGATATCTTAAATAAAGAGTCTAAGATCCTGTCTCTTATGGTAAATGTATCTAAAAGTAAGATTATTGCTTTTGGTGCCGATAGTCTCAAACATAAATGAAAATTGGATTCTATGATAGTCAATACAATTAAATCATACTGTTATTTAGGAAAACTTATTCCTGTAATCCTTCTCAGAAATGTCATCTCAATTATATTCTGTCCAAAGCAAAATTATCAATTAGTGGTCTAAAAAGATTCAACTATTTATATGGTAGTCACTCAGTTCAGTCCCTGGTTAAGTCTATTTAACTGAAATATAATACTCAAGTTCTGTATGGTGCTGAAGTCTGGGCTAGTCATCCTGTTGAGAAGCTGGAAAAAACAGTTATACAAATATTACACTTTTCTTTGGAGTTTAATAAAGCCATCCCAAGTTACATTGTCAGGGCTGAGCTGGGTTTAAATGATATTCAAGCAATCGCTGATGGTAAAATAATTGATTTCTGGTTGAGAATAAGCAGACTACCAGAGGACAGACTTGTAAAATAATTTTTACATGAAAAGGATCAATGGAATGACCTTGACTTTAAGTCTCTTGATTGCCTGGGCCATGTCTATAAACTTCTTCTATCTTATGAAATTGATTTTCAAGCATGATATGTTAAAAATAATATTACTTCATGTTATAAATATAAATCATACATTCCCAAGAAAATAACGAGTTGTCACAGGACTAGTGATTTGAATGCCATTAAGCAGTCTACATTTTCTAGGTGGTACTGTGATAATGGTTGCAGCATAGCTTAGGTATTATTTGGAAATCTTGGAGGACCCTTTTCAAAGGAAAGCTTTCACAAAGTATAGAACTGGCATGTTTCATTCCAATGTCTTTTTTTGCCAGACTTAATATATCCAACAATCCTTTTGATGAGTTATGTAAATACAATAATAAATATAGAGAAGAGTTGCTCAGCCAAATGTTGTAATGTCAGTGGTACAATAAAGTTAGGAAATACTGGATAGCTCCAATAGTGACAATACAAAAAGAAAGAGAATGGTAAAAATATTGCACTCAGCATGATCATGAGTCCAGTTGAAATGAGATGTTTGTCCTATTTATGGGAGAGTGGGGATATTATAGAAACTTTCAGTATCTCAAGGAAATCAACAAAGTCCAAGATGGTAGCATCTTTCAGAAAAAGAGATGTGCAAGAACAAGGGGGCACAATCTGAAAATAGGGGGTGATGATTCAGAGGTAATGTGAGGAAGTATTTTTTCATGGAGAGGGTTGTGGATGCATGGAACAGCCTTCCTGAGGAGGTAGTGGAGTTAAAAACAGTGGGGGAATTCAAGAATGCATGGGACAGACATTAGGCAATTCTAGTGGGGGGTAGGAGGAAGTAGGCTGTTGGCTAACTAGGATCTGCAGCTTATCCATTAGGCAGGGAAATGGGCAGACTAGGTGGGTCAAGTGATCCTTATCTGCCATCAAATTCTATGTTTCTGTGTTTCTATATTTTAATATTGATCCGCTGGTGTATTTATTTGCTGCTGTTTAAATGTAACTTACATGTATACTTGAAATGTTTTGCTATTGCTTGTAAGGATCGTTATTTATGCTCGAACAATAAAGCTATCCCATACCATACCACTCTTTTAATCACCATTTTATTAGAAAAATAAAACAATGAACACATGGTCCTGCCAATGAAACTGTGCTTCAAAACATTTAATGCACAATTTTGGTGTAAAAGATTGCACTTACACCACAGTGAAATCAAATCTTCCAGCACAGTCATAAACTGACCGATGAGTACACCAAATAAATCACCCAAACAGCTGCTGCTGCAACAAACACAGAAACTACGTTTACAACAAAACATGAAAATGCATCTAGAAGCAGAATCAGACTTTGACAAACCTGCTAAAACAGAAAAGTACAACACCGTTCCTCCCATCTCAGACACAAAATTAGAGCATGAAAACAGAAAGCTGTAAAATGCTTGAAACAGTTTAACTTCTGCCTTGAAAGACTGCTCTGACAAAAAATTAAAATTCTGTAACTTCTACCTCAATGGATTTCTTAACAGGAAAGTTGATTGTGCCCCTAAAACACTTCCTACCAGTTAACTCTTCCTCTAAACAAATATAACCTACATGGCCTGCCATTCCAAATGAAAGACTCTCTCATTACTTGTATTAGGAAAACATTTCGCTATGAGGTTAACACGCCTACAGTAGAGAAGTGCAAAGTTTACAAAATTCACTCCGAGAATTATTTTGTGAATTGTGCTCAATTCGCAAAGTGAAATTCTTGAAATCCACCAATTCCTGGAATGTGGATAGGACGTAAAGTGTGGAATTTCACAGGTGAAATTCCACACTTCACACGAAAATGATGTTTATTAGTAGCAAGCACCTGCCGCCGATCACCAGCCTCAGTATAGAAAATACATATTTACTTAAGTTACTTGTGTCTAGTGGCTCCCCTCGCCCTGCCGATCACTGGACATAGTGTAAATTATACATATACATTTAAATCCCTGGTGTTTATTGGTCTCCCCTCCCAATCGCCGGTCACAGTGTAAACAATCTTCATTTAAATCCCTGGTGTCTAGTGGTATCCCCCCACCCCACTGATCACCAATCACAGTCTAAAATATATATATACATTTAAATCCCTGGTGTCTAGTGGGCTGGCCCCCACGGCATTGATTAATGGTCACAGTGTAAAAACATTTATTTGAATCACTGGTAGCCAGTGGAACACCCCCTCTGCCCCACCAATCACCTGTCACAGTGTAAAAAATACTTATTCATTTAAATCCCTGGTGTTTAGTGGTCACCCCCCCGCCCCTCGGATTGCCAGAAACAGTTTAAAAAAAAGTAGCAATTAAATCCCTGGTGTCCTGTGGACCTCCCACCCCAACACACCATCAGGTAGTACTCCACCACCCTGCTTACCCCCAGCCCAAGACTGAGCGTGCAACCCTCAACTCTACACTCTCCATCATGGCTGGCCACCTGACTGTCTTGGAATGAATGATCGTGTACTTGTACAAGTATGCGCTCATTCACTCCAAGTCAGTTGGGTGGCCAGCCACAGTGGAGAGTGGAGGGCTGTGCTGGTTGCCTGCTCAGGCTAGGGGTGGGGGGAGTGGGGTGGTGGGGTACTAACTGATGTGGTGGAGGGTGTGGAGGTCCACTAGACACCAAGGAATTAATTGCTGGTTTTTTTTTACACTGTAACTGGTGATTGGCAGGGCGGGGTGGAGGGGAACCACTTGACACCAGGATTTAAATGAATAAGTATTTTTTTACACTGACTGGTGATTGGCATGGTGGGGAGGGGGGGGTACCACTAGACACCAGAGATTTAAATGAATATTTTTTTACGCTGTGATGTGTCACTGGCAATCGGTGGGGTGGTGGGGGATAACCACTATATACCAGGGATTTAAATGTATGTGTATATTTTACACTGTGACTGGTGATCAGCATGGCGGGGGTATCACTAGACACCAAGGATTTAAATGAATATTTTTTACACTGTGACTGGTGATTGGCAGGGCAAGGTAGACAACTAGTCACCAGGGATTTAAATGTATCTCTGTATTTTACACTGTGACAAGTGATTGGTTAGTCAGGGGGCACTAGATACCAGGGATTTGGGGGATTCATTATTTGCTAACTTGTTCTTGCTTTGGGGGTTTTTAAGTGCAATTTGCACTTAAAAAAGCAAGGCAAAGTTACAAATAGAGAATTGTCATTTAAGGGGGCAAGCTTGCGAACTGACCTGCAGAGATGAATTTGGCAACTTTGTGGATAATTCACAGGCAAAGAAAAGTTTTGCTGCATCTCTGGGGGGTTGGGTGGAAGCAGGGTGTGATAAGACAGAGCACTAAATGAGTACTTCTGCTCAGTATTTACTAAAGAGAAGAGGGGGGTGACACCCAAGGGGGGAGAAATGGCAGAAATGGGGGAAGGGGTGACAGATGGGGAAATCATGGAGGGCAGAGTCTGGGAGGATTTGAAGGCACTGAGAGTGAGCAAGGCACCAGGCCCAGATGGCATCCAACCTAGGGTACTGAAGGAGCTGGCAGAGGTCCTTGCAGGACCTTTGGCAGACCTATTTAATGCCTCACTATATTCAGGGTGTGTACCTCAGGGTTGGAGGATGGCTCATGTGGTGCCCCTCCACGAGAGTGGCCCCAAGGATGAACCGGGAAACTACAGACCAGTGAGCCTCACATCCATCGTGGGTAAGGTAATAGAGACTATCCTGAAGGAGAGGCTGGTGGCCCTCCTAGAGGCCAAAGGACTACAGGAAAGCAGATAGCATGGCTTCATAGTTGGCAGATCCTAACAAACCAACCTGGTGGAGTTCTATGACTAGGTAACTAGGTAACTGGACAGGGGCCATGCAGTGGATGTCCTGTATCTGGACTTCAGTAAGGCATTCAACTCGGTGCCACATGGAAGGCTGGGAAGTAAATTAGTAGGTACAGAGGCAGGTGCAAAGCTGGTGAGATTGGTTGGAAACTGGCTTCAAGGAAGGCAACAGAGGGTGGTGGTGGGTGGGGAGCTCTCACACCCAAGGGTAGTGACGAGCAGTGTTCCACAGAGCTCGGTGATGAGACCAGTGTTGTTTGGGATATTCATTGCAGACATATCATTGGACATCAAGAGCAAGATCAGCCTGTTAGCTGATGATACCTAGGAAGGAGCAGTGGTGGATGACCTAGGGTGCTGGCAGGGGTTGCAGGATGATCTGGCAAAGCTTGAAACCTGGTCAGACACCTGGCAACTGGGGTTTAATGCCAAAAAGTGCAAGGTGCTGCATTTTGGGATGAAGAACCCAAGGAGGAGTTACCAGCTGGGGGGAGTGCAGCTAGCCCAGAGGAGAAGGATCTGGGTGTGCTCATTACAGGGTCAATGAACAACTCGGCACAATGTAGGAAGGTAGCTGCAAAGGCCTACAAAATGCTGGGTTGTATTGCAAGGGGTATATCCTCGAGGAGGGAGGAGGCAATTCTGCCACTGTATAGGTCATTAGTTAGACCGCACCTGGAGTACTGCGTGCAGTACTGGCACCCATATCTGAAGAGGGACATTAAGTTACTGGAGGGGGTGCAGCGCAGGGTGACAAAGATGATCAAGGGGTTGGGGGACTTATCATACGAGAGGAGGCTGAGGGAGTTGAACATGTACTCACTGGAGGAGAGGAGGGATGGGGACATGATTGAAACCTTTAAGTACATGAAAGGAATAAACAAGACAGATACAGAGGGGCTGTTCAAAGTAAGGGAGGGGAGGGACACCAGGGGCCATGATATGAGACTGGAGGGAGGAAGGTTCAGGAGGGAGATGAGGAGACACTTTTTTACAGAGAGGGTGGTGGCTGGGTGGAATGCGTTACCTGCAGAAGTGGTATCCAGTAGAACTGCGGACTGCTTCAAAAGGGGATGGGACAGGGCAAGGGGGAGGGTTAATGAAGAGGAAGGGTGGAAGAGAGGGGTAGCTGCAGAATAAGGGGTGCTAGCTGCACATTCAAGCAGACTTGATAGACCTCTAGGCCTTTATCTGCTGGCAAATTTTGTATGTTCGTACATATGTTTGTATCTCTAACCTATAGGCTATGCACAACAGAGATATAATGCACTCCCTGAGATTGAATGCATGCTCAAAGGTGCAGTGGCAGTCAGCAAACAAAACATACTATCTTTGCACAAGTTCTGTGCATTTGTTCCCCAGATCATGCATTATGCCCTGGTACTACACAGACTGTCATGTCTTAAGTGAGCAAAAAGACATGAGAGGATGTGCACTATAGTGATGTGATGACACTCCTCAGGTGGGTTGTTAGGCATAAGGTGCAGCCAAGTGCCATTAAATACATCTGAGAAGAGAGATTATATCACCATTATATCACACCCTGGTGTGTCTTAATGCACTTATAACATGACATTTAAATACTTGTCTTAAAATTAATGAAAATAACAATAAATTATTCTAAAAAGATAAAAAAAAATTACCTTTCATTGAAATGTGCTTATATTTTAACTTTAGAGACAAAAAATAGACCACATTCTGGTTATTAAGGGGTAGCTGAAACAATAAAAGACAATGAAAACCACATGTAGAATGCATTCTATTAAGAAATAAATGCTACCTTATTTGCCTTTGGGTTATAACTTTTGAACCTGCCAAGTTGTTGTTTTTTTTCGTTTTTTTGGGGGGAGGGTAGACTACTCCTGAAATCACTCATACATGATTCGAATATATGTGCTTTTATGAACTTCATGAATATATTTAAGCAGTTCTGCCTCAGACTATGTAACTGTGTTTTCCCATATTGTCTCTCTTTGTTTATATAGTATTATTGCCTGATTTCATCATCCTGTTTTCATCATCTTGTTTTCCTCTCTGTCTTTACCCACATTAAATATATTGGAATGTTTACCATGGAATACAGGAATTCAAAATTCTGCACAACTCCACTGGCAGAATGTTCCTTTCCCAACATACTTTACAACACACAACAAAGGCCTCATGTGGAGATAGAGCCTCAGTTTTATCTCTGCTATGCAGAAGATAATTCCCTGATAATCAGATGACGAAAGGAGGAGGATTTTTCATTGTCAGCAAAGAAAAACTAGTAATACAAACCATGAACAGCACTAAATGTTTCTAATGTGTTTATGTCAGTAAGGAGGGTGGGATGATTTTTTATTATTATTATTTAAGATAGCATTATATCGTATGGTAGAACGCTGTTATGGCCCAAAAATCATCTTTTTACAGTGTTGTTGCACTATCGATGTGACGTCATGCTCTTGTTATGCTATCGACAATGCGTCACATCGATAGTGCAACAGATTCGAACCACCACACAATGCTGTTGCCATGGCCCCCTTAACAGCCGAACATGCCTATGTTTAAAAAGTTTATCAGGTAACTGGCAAGAGAGTCGCGGAGCTCTGTCAGAATGCTACCATGCAGTTGGAAGCTGCACCGAAGTAGAGGTGGAGGTGGTAGTAGTAGATTATTGTTTCCAACACTGGCACCATTTTTTGTTTCTCCACTGACCATACACTATAAAGACAGCGTATGGTCAGCGGTGTGCAACAACACTGTTTGTTTTCTTAGGTTCTCTATAACCTTATAAACCTCTCTCGAGCTTCGCTCTCGAGGTTTAACATAGTTGCCAAGAGAACCACTCGAAGGCAAACATAGCGTTGTTACACATCGCTGCCCATACGTTATCTTCTATACTTTTAGGGCTTAGCTGAAGGTTTTCATAAGTAAAGGTAGCAACCATAAAAGGTCAATTCTAGTTGTAGGGGGACTGAATTGCTAATTGTGTGATGTGGCTACTAATAAATTCAGTCAGATTAAGGACCAGGATGACCATGCATTATACTGTGGTAATGCATGGTCACCTGACTCATTTTTCTCCAAGTAATTTTGTTTTAATTTTTGGACCCATTTTATAATTCGTAATGAAATCCTTCTTCTTCCCTACAGTAAGTGTCCATCAATGCTCAGTGTTAATCCCTTATTAAAACAGAAATCTGTGTATGCACCACATGTGAAAGAAAAGCAATAAAATCAGAAATCAAGATAAAGTACATTAGGCACAGAATGAATCCAGTTATTATATATGCCTGTGTATTCTTATGGACACTGAATGAGTCTCTAAAGATAGCAGAGACATAGATCAATAAAAGTAGCAAAGATACAAAGATGCACCAATGCATGTGTTTTGTTTGTTTGTTTAGTAGTAGTAATAGTAAGTAGTAAAATAGTTTATTCTGTATTTCCAGACAAGGATAGCTCAATTGATTCAAGGCTCATTTACAATGGTACAGAAGGACAGTTTTACATCTTAAAATACTAGTTACAATTTTGAATAATATGAAAGGCAATGGGTTTTTTTTCTCCCCCTTCCCCCTTATCACAGGCACCAGGCAAGGCTGTCCCCTTTGCCTTTTTGGTTCAATCTTTATTTAGAGCCCCTAATTCATAGCATTAAGTTATCATCCCAAATTCAGGGCATCCCAATGCTCAATCAGGTCCTAACCCTTTCAGTGTATGCTGATGACATTCTCTTACATTTAAACCACCCTACCTTCTCTTTAGAGCATGCCCTCCAGGTAATAAACCAGTTTAGTCATTTTTCTAATTATAAGCTTAAATACTCCAAGACCAAAATTTTCCCTCTAAATAATCTTACCTTAGGGACTTAGCTCAATTCACTCTGCCATGCTCTCCCAAACACATCCAATATTTAGGAATCATCTTGTCTGCAGATCTCTCGACTGTCAGGAAACTAAATCTGGATGGCTTGTTAGTCACCCACCTACTGGATCTTAAGCATTGGGAGTCTTTCCCACTTTCGCTTTGTGGTTGTATAAATATCATAAAAATTAACATTCTTCCCAGGCTTTTTTATCCCTTAAATATGTTGAATATCTGGCTTCCTATCTCCTTCTTTCACCACATACATTCTATAATTTCTAACTTTATCTAGCTCAACAAACACCCTAGGCATTCTTTTCTTAAACTATCCCTCCCTAAAGAAATGGGGGGACTCTGTCTCCCCAACTTTCTTCTATTCTATTAGGCCAGTTTTCTTTATAAACTTGGGGAGATGGATCTCCAACCATGAAGATGTTCACATTCCAATCAGGTTGAAGTTGGAAAATCATCTTCCAGAAATTCACAAATTAAAGGTCTCATCTATTTTCTACACTTCATAGAAAGACTTTCCCTGTCTTTATGCCATACGGTAATAGGCACTTCTCTGAAGGTTTTTTTCCCAAATGTTGTCCTTACTTCAAACTTTTCCCCAAGGCAGGATTTTGCCCAACCTATTATTCTCAACCCGAATATCAAGATAGATGGTTCACATATTTCATCAGCCTGGGTACCACAACTGAAGAATGCAGCAGATGTGAATCTTTACTCTCATGATTCCTTGATGGCGTCCCCTGTTATTCTCATAAAATATATTCTGAACCAGGTACACATTTTTAAGATTTTCCAATTGAGGCACCTAATAAGTCACCTCTTCAGTGTATCCCCTCAGATATCCAAGTTGGAACCCTTTCTGACTCAGATGTGGGATGTAACTTCAAAACGTCACAGTATCTCGTTATATACTAATCTTTTAACCTTTGACCACTCAGCACTTCTCCCAGGCTCTAAAATCTGAAGTTCTTTAGTGCCAGATACTCCCCTCAATTGGTCACAAATATGGAAAGATCTCTACCATTATATTTCCCAGGACAAACTTAGGCTTACCCAATACCACATTTTGAATGATATGTATTTCACGAATATTAAGTTGGCCAAAATTGGCCATGTTCCAGACTCCACCTGCTCCACATGTTGCAAAGCAACTTATCCAATTGTGGCTGAATCCACTATTGGGCCTTGATGGGCTTTTCACCATTGAAATATGTCTCCTAGGTATATATATACTGATGTCAGGGTTAAAGAGCACAGATTTCATATTACACTAATTTCAATGGCTGTTAAAAAGCTTGTGCTTAAACATTGGATGGATCAGCTGCTTATATCCTACCGTGAATGGTTAAACAAACTGATCTCTTACCTCCATATGGAATGTTTGATAGCTGACTATTATAATAAACTTAAGCTCTTTGAAAAAAAGTGGGGCAAATTATATTCTCTATACCTGCATTAGTTTTGCCTGATTGCACTGACTCTCCATACGAAGCATTGCACAATTTCTTCTGTCCATTTCCCTGGTAAGGGCACACTCCTAGGGTGAGAGGCGGTGGGTGGTATGGAGGGGTACTGGTTTTAGTTAGTTTGTTATGTTAGCCAGTTTCATACCTGTTTGTAATCCCTGTAATGGCTGATGTCTGTTAAATTCAATAAAGATTTTGAGTTTCAAAAAAAATTAATAATATGAAAGAAACACAATAAATTAAACCATACAAACTATTAACAACAAATTTTGGGAAACACAGTATTATTTATAAACCATGGGGCCTATGCATGATGGTGCAGAGTGGCTATGTGCCACATACCTGCGGTGCACAGCCAATCCGCACCCATTGTGCCCCCCACACAAGATGCACTAAAGGGGGTGTTCAGCCCCAAAGCACCTGATTCCTTGGGCCAGCAGACTGCTATGTGTCAGGGGCATGCCAGCACTATGTGCCATGCACTAAGACATGTAGTGCTGGCCATGGGGGTGAGGAGGGCACCTGCTACACCAGGGAGAACCCTATCATAACCACCCTCTGCACCCTGCCCCATGCACACAGCACAATGGCACATGCCTGGAACCCCCTAACACACACAGGTGTCCAAAATCCATGGACAGGGACTGCATGCCCACACCCCAGCCCATGGTGGCATCCCCCAATCACCCACTGCAGTCCCATCCTGGTGATGGGAATGACCCCCCACAAGCACTGCAACCCCCTGCTCAGCACATCTAGCTGGGCCACCTGACCCCCATAGCCCAGTCACAGACCCCACCCCCACAATGCTGGCAGGGATGACTGCACCTCCCCATGGCACCAACAACCCATCCAGTCCCCGTACCTCTCTGTCAGTGACACAGCCCTGGACAACCAGTGGCACAGCCCTCCACACACCACCATAGCTGCTGGCTGTCCAACTGTTGCTAGAAGCATGCTACCTATAAATAGACAGTGCAATCCCGGTGACAGTTGGATGGCAGAGAGCTGAGATGGTGTGAGGAGGGCTATGTTGCTGGTCATCCAGGGCTGTGGTGCCAACATGACAGTACGAGGATGGGGGTCGGTGCCATGGTGGGGTCAGGTTGATGATGGCCACCAATGATGAGGCAGGAGCCCTGGGCAGGGTCAGGTGGTGGGTGTGGTACCTCATTATGTATGTGTGTGGGGGGGTTGGCATGCACATCACAGGTAATGGTCAGCCACATGGGGGCTGGGTTTCTGGTCTGTGCACATGGACCATGAGTTTGGTTAAAGATATGGCAGGCACTGAGGGGTATGGCCATACATTGGCTGGGGTGTGGGAGCCTGGCAACTGCACCTGAGGATAGGGGCTGCTATGTTGATGGGGCTTTGGCATTACAGAGCCACTGGTGGGCATGGAACAGGGGGACCTGTGTGCCCTGGGAGGGTGCTGCTGGCCACAAGGTCTTTGCCATGCAGACCTGAATACCTGTGGGGCTATTCATGCACCCAGATCCATGCTGTGCTGCATAGGAGATCCACTCAGGGACCCATACTGGCATCCAATTGGATGCCCAGCTGGGTTTGCGACTCTGCCCATGGCCGCCCTATACAGACCTGCACACCAGGGAAGTGGGCTCATGGCAGGTGGTGGCAGGTGATGAATATGGCTGGTGAGCACCTGTCCACAGGTGTAGAGCTATACAGGTGGGATATGCACCTCTGACATGTATATCCCACATGCTAGTGCATAGGCATACATGTTTTTAAAGAATTTCAGGATATAGCTCCCTTTAGGGGTCTTCTTAAATGGCTTGTAGGTTGTCTCATAATTTTTGACCCACACAGATAAAAACAGAGATGCCCTTAATGATTCTCATGACTTGTACAGTGAGTTCAATAACCCCTGCAGTATGTAAACCTTCTTTCACATCTCTTTCTTCACCAAATCTAATAGATAGTCAGGTGCTTTTATGAGTTGACACTTGTAAATCAACTGAATCATATGAAGATTTCTATGCTGTTAACTTAATCCAATTTAAAGCTATATAAAGGAAACAGTGGGGCATGCCCCGAGGGGCATTAAGAATGTTCTGCGCAAACCTATTATACATTACATCCAATCTGTGCAGCACACTTCTGTATGCTCCCCCATACACCACATCCCCATAACCAAACAAAATCTGGCAAGAGCTGATAGGGCTGCAGCCGAGGAAGTTGTGGTAAAAATATTGAAAATTACCAAAGTTGCAAGCCTACATTAGCAAAATGTAGTGTAGGCTCATAAATGTGTTGTTCTGTAATATTTTTATGCCAAGTTTTAAACATGGCCTTGTTATGACCCTGCCTCATGATGAAGGGCTGAGAAAATGTTCAACTTCTGGCCTAAAGGTGATTTCATGCAGGAACCATGAAATCACCTTTCAGGATGTAAAACAACATTTTGGCCAGAATTTGAAAAATGACAGCTAATATCACATTCATGAGGTGCTGTAATGATATGGCTATGTTGTAAATTTTGGATTAAAATGTTGAAAATTACCAAAGTTACGAGCCTGCATTCAAAAAATTTAATGTAGGCTCATAATTTGTTTTTGTTTTTTTTATATTTTTACACCAAATTTTCAACATAGCTAGAGACATGTAAAATTCTTTTTATTTTTTATAATTGAATTTTTTTTTCAGAAAGTTCTTATTTCTTTTTATTCATTGAAAATGTAGTTTTAACAACAACTGCTGCAAGCATTTTTTTAGTTTTTGCGCCCCAAAAAGCAATTTATTCATTTTATTCATGTGTTTTTTTTTGTTTTATTCTTCTATGTTAAATTTCTTATTTCTTGTTTTACCTTGAATTTCTTGTTATACCTTGAATTTCTTGTTATTTCTTTTTATACCTTGAATTCTTGTTATTTCTTATCTAAGGAAAACACGGGTCTCTAAACATAGCCTTCTTATGACCCCAACTCATGAACAAGGGCAGAGAAAAGTTTCAGCTCTGGCCCAAAAGGTGATTTTGCACAGAGACTGTGAAATCTGATTTGGGGGCAGATTTGCCTAGTGTCAGTGCAATTGTTCATAAGGCAGGGTTCCAAAAAAGGCATGTTGAAAGTCTGGCCCAAAGATATGCAAAAATTGTCAAGTTATGCCACTAAGTTCAAAAAAACCATTGAAATACATTGAACCAAATACTTGTTTCTTCAGTTCATAGTCCAACTTTGAAGAGTGAAGATGGGTCTGTAGTCCAGAGAGGATTATGGCATTGAACCTCTGATGGGTAAGTAAGGGATTTGTGGGGGGTGCATGGTGGTGGGTGCTGAGCGGGAAATTCAGGTTGGGGGACAGGAACGGCCGCAAAAGACATTGATGGATGTTTTTCTTTTTTCAGGGTTAAGAACAAAAGAAGGATTCTGGATCATGACACTGGGGAATTGGGCACCACCAGTGTCACTCTTATGTTTCTAGGGGGTGTGGGGTGGTGGGTACTGAGAGGGCAGGTAGGGTGGGGGTGATATCTTTAATTTAGAAAAGAATCAGCAGTGATGGCCAAACATGGCAAATTCTGCCATGTACAAGATGGCAACCTCATTGTACTGTGCATGCGCTAGTAGTCACGCACGTGCAGTACAGTTTTGCAGCCATCCTGGACATGGCAGAGTGTGCCATGTTCTGCCATGACAGCCGACAGAGTAGAAATAGTGCAGTGTGACTGCCAATGGAGAGAGCAAGTGGAGTACTTCATGGATGCAGAGCAACTGTGGTGCAACTCAAACATGTTGTTCAGTCAGAAGGGATGTACTGAGTCATTTTTTATAGCAAAAGGTCTGCAGGGCTGCACCCACTGCATCACTAAAATTGGGATTGCCACTGAATTTTCAATTTGCTGCCTAGCATGTAATGAAATACAGCTTCTGTGTTGATACAAGGTACCCAACTTCTTGTGTTATCTTCCTAATTAAAAAAATAACATGCACATCCCATTTACATTGAGAATTGACTCAAATTCCCAGATATTTAAAGGAATCGACATGGTTCAGGATGCAGTTGTCTTTTGTTTTTATATTCAAGATTTGTTCATCAATTCCTAGTTTATTACTGAACAACATAACTTGTGATTTTGTAGAGTTTAATACTATTCCATGCTCATGAAAATAGATCTGCAACCTGTTGAAACCATCTTACAACTTCTCTTGAATCTGACTAAGAGACTTTCCCTCAATTTACAAAGTAGTGTCATTGGCATACAGATAATGTTGGATACCCATCAGTAAGTATCCTGCATCATTCGTATACAGATTGAACAATATGGGCACTTATACAGACCCTTGAGGCACCCCAGTGTTAATGATCAAAAATGTAGATCTATATTTGTCATTTAATGTCACCTGCTGTTGTCTTTCAGTCAGAGAGTCATGGAACCATTTTAAGGCCTCCTGATTGAGGCTGACAGATCTTAATTTATTTATTTATTTATTTAGTTTTTGGTAAATGGGTAGGTCCACTGAGCCCCGAAGGTCCCTTTTTCAGGGGCGACCCGGATTTAGTTACAGAGGTTTACAGGTACAACATTTAGTTACAGAGGTATACTACAGACCAGTCAGTCTTACCTCAGTAGTGGGCAAGATTATGGAGACACTCCTTAAGGAAAGGATAGTTCAATACCTGGAATCCATAGGAGCACAGGATCCAAGGCAGAATGGGTTTACAAAAGGAAGGTCCTGTCAAACTAATCTCATAGATTTCTTTGACTGGGTAACCATAGTGGTGGACCAAGGGGGGAGCAGTTGATGTTGCCTACCTTGACTTCAGCAAAGCTTTCAATATTGTTCCACATAGAAGATTGAGTAATAAACTGGGTAGGCTCAGGGATAATCAGGGGTTGGTCAACTGGGTGGCCAACTGGTTGACAGGCAGAACACAGAGAGCTGTGGTAAACAGTATAAAGTCAGAAGAGATACAGGTCACAAGTGGGGTATCTCAGGGATCAGTCTGGGACCAGTCTTCTTCAATATCTTCATCAGTGACATTGCAGATGGACTGGAGGGTAAGGTTTGTCTGTTTGCAGATGACACCAAGATCTGCAACAGAGTAGATGATCCAGATGGGATGGGCAGAATGAAAAGAGATTTGAATAAACTAGCAAAATGGTTGAAAAAGTGGCAACTGGGGTTTAATGCAAAGAAGTGCAAGATCATGCACATAGGGAAGAGAAACCCTGAAGCCACCTATAGGCTGGGAGGGGAGTTGCTGGCAGTCACAAAGGAAGAAAGAGACTTGGGCGTCATCATCCTCGATGACCTGAAATCATCCAAGCAGACCACTAAAGCAGTAGGTAAGGTTAGAGGGGATGTTGGAGTGTATTAGTTGGGGTATCACAAGTCAGAAGAGGGAGGCAATAATCCCTCTTTACAAGACACTGGTTAGGCCCCATCTGGAGTACTCCATGCAGTACTGGAGGCCACACATTCACAAGGACATTAACCAAATTGAGGCAGTCCAGAGAAGGGCAACCGAAATGGTGCAGGGACTGCATCAGAAAACATATGAGGACAGATTAACTGAGCTCAATACGTATAGCCAAAAGCAAAGGAGGGAGAGAGGTAATATGATTGCAGCATTCAAACACCTTAAGGGCATTAACAAGGTGAAATAGTCTAACATGTTTCAATATAAGAAAAATAGCAGGACAAGAGGACACAGCATGAGATTAGAGGGAGGCCGATTAAGAGGTAATGTGAGGAAGTTCTTTTTCACAGAAAGGGTGGTGGACACATGGAACGGCCTACCTCAGGAAGTGGTGAATATGAATATAGTGCAGGGCTTCAAACAGGCATGGGATAGGCATAAGGAAGCAATACAGATGAGTATAAATAGATAGGCCATTGACAGAGCAAAGGCCAATGGCACATTCATAAGGTAGAGAAAGAAATGGGCAGACTGGATGGGCCTTGTGGTCCTTATCTGCCATCAACTTCAATGTTTCTATGTATACAGGTACAACAAAGAAACAAGTGAAGAGCAATACAAGGAGAGTAAATGCATGTACGAACAGTGCTGACATTGTGCCAAAATTAGTTTACAGGGGATGACAATTATAGGAATATGGAGGGGTAGGAGTGTAGCAATCAGGAGGGAAGGTAATACTTTTTACAGCAGTGCATGTCTAGGTTAGTAAGGACCTGGCTTTACGTTGGTCCCCTCATTGACAGGAGCAGATGTTAACTTCTAGTAGGTGAGCATGGAAACCCTTAGGGAATTTATCAAGGGAGGGGGCATCCTGAAGGAGGGGAGGAAGCTTATTCCATAGGGCAGGGACCATGGTGGAAAAGGATTTACTGCCAGCAGTGGTGCGAAACCTAGGTTTACTAGAAGGTTATGCCCAGTGGTTTGTAGGGTACGTGCTGAGCGCTTGGGAACCAGGAGACTGGCCAGGCTGTCAGGGGGGTTGTGGTGTATGAGCTTGTATGCGTTGCACAGCAGAGGGTATTGAAGGTGACCATCTAGGGAGGGCCATTGCAGGAATGCAAGGGCTTCTCAGTGATGCTGTATTTTGTGGGACTGTGACGCAAACCAAGCTACTTTGTTGTAGAGAACTTGTAGCCTGCTCATCTCTTGTTTAGCCAACCCTTGAAGAATAGGAGCAGTAAAGGTCAGTGTTGGAAGGAGTAGGCTGTTGGCAATGGTGATTTTAGACTCAGGGATGAGCTGGTCATCCAGGTGGTACAGCAGGCCCAGTTTGCAGTGCATTGCTTTGGTTACCTATTCCAAGTGAGATTTGAGGGTAAACCCTTGATCCAGGGTTACCCCAGGTACTTGAGGGAACTCATAACCTTGATGCAGCTGCCTAGGGATGAAGTCAGAGGGAGCAAGGTACTACAGTCTGTGCCAAGGCTTCTCTGACCAAATAAAATTGCCTTGGTTTTTGTGGTGTTTCAAACCAGCTAGTTCTCAGTAAGCCAGGACTCTAACTTGGCAAAGTCGGCTGGCAGATGGGGTCCCAGATCAGAAGGGGTTGCTCGGGGACCAATAGATAACAGCATCATCTGCATATTGAATGACCGAGCTGCCACCACAGTGGGATTTAAGATCATTGACAAATAGCAAGAAGAGGAGGGGGCCCAGGATGGAACTCTGAGGCACCCCCTCACTTGGGGGAGTGGATCTGAGATTGCAGTCTTCCACCTGACCTGCTGGGAGTGACCAGATAGGTAGCAGGTGAACCAGGTAATGGAATGTTGATCCATGCCAAAGGAGGTCAGTTTGAATAGCAGGAGCTTGTGGTCCACTAGGTCAAAAGCTTTAGATAGATCGATAAAAACAGCTCTTGTGGGGAATCCTTTGTCCATGGCCCCTAGGATGTCAGTTGAGAATTTTATGAGGGTTGTATCAGTGCCATGGTTCTGCCTAAAGCCGTGTTGCATGGAGGCTAGTAACCGGTTAGCCTCAAGATAGTCATGGAGTTGACAGTATACTAGTCTTTCCTGAATCTTGGCCAGAGCACAAAGAGGCAAGATTGGCCTGTAGTTACCGATGGATTCCCTAGGACGCTCTTTGGGGATAGGGATCACAACAGCTTGTTTTCAGGTATTGGGTACAGTACCTTTAAGCAGGGATCGGTTGATTAACCATGTGAAGCGTAGAGAGATGGCTGATGCCGCCGCCTTTGGTGATTTAAGGGAGATGCCATTGGGTCCTCCAGGGCCTTTGACTTTGATGGTCTTTAAGATGGGGAGTACCTGCTTGACCTTTACTAATCATAGGTGAAAGAGTGGCCATGTGAGGCAAGTTGTCTCAGAGCAGGGGGACTCTGAAGGGGTAGTTGTAAGGCTGGACTTGTAGCCATCAAGGTTGGTGAAGTAACTGTTGAAGGCAGCAGCAATTTCATGGCAGTCATTTGACATAAGGCCATTGACTTCAAAAGAAGACCAAGGGAGGGGTTCTTGTTGCCCTTTGTCAGGCCATTGATATGGGACCAGAATGACCACGGGTTGGTCAGAGTAGTTTGCTGGAGAAGCTTGACATACTCTTTTTTTGCTGTTTTAGTGCCACACTTGCACTTGTTCTGTAGTTTTTTTTATAGGGCACAATGTCTGTAGGCAAGCTGGAGTATTTGTAATGCTTCCATGCCTTGTCCCGGTTTACCATCAGAGACTTGAGCTATGTGGTGATCCATCTATGGCAGCTTCCTTTTGTTTGGAGTTTAATATATGGGGCGAACAGGTTAGCTGCAGAGCTGAAGGAGTTTTGGAAGAACTCCAAGGCTTCGTCTAGTGTTGGGAGGAACTGAATCGAGGTCCAGTCAAGGTTACTGAGGTACACATTGAAGGCATCCTCATAGAATTTGGAGTAGTCTCTGGTAAACAGTATTCAAGGAGGGACCCTGGGAGAATGATTTTTCCAGATGCAAAAGATGGGTGGATGGTCGCTAAGAGCATCCACCATGATACCAGCAGACCGAATGTTGGAGGGGTGAGGCACCAGAGCCCAGTCGAGGGTTGTGTGGTTCCCCATTTTGTAGTTGGCCCTGGTCTTTTCAGAGATTATTTATTCCAAGTTGGTATCTAGTAGTAAGGTCCTGAGTTTCTGCTCAGAGTCCTGTGCCCAGTTGAGATTGAAGTCCCCCAGGGTCAGGAGTTCTGAGGAGACCAAATCAGCAAGGGCCTTAGTAATGGTTTCCAGGGCTTGGAGGGCCACCTTCAGAGAGTGGTAGAGGCAGCCGACCATGAGGTGTTTTGTGTTGCCAAGGGTAATTCTAATGAAGACTGATTCACTGCCTGAGTGTTCAGTGCTGGGTAGGTGGGCAAGGGCTACATCAAGTGAGTCACTGGCATATATGATTACTCCACCCCCTCTTTTGCCTTCATGGTCCTTGCCGAAGGAAGTGTAGCTGGACACTGCCACCTCGTGAGATAGGGTGTGAGACTTAAGCCATGTTTCAGACACAGCCAGTACATCTGGGTTGTAAAGAGACAGCCAACCCTGAACCTCCTGTATTTTTGGTTGGAGGCTACAGACATTCATGTGGGCAGTTTTTAAGCCCTTGAAAGATGTGCAGTGCAAGTCATGGGGGGAGCCAAGAATGATGTTGTTGACCAGAGGGCCAGGGTTAAGTTCAATGTCTCCTGCTAGGAGCAACAGGAGCAAAAGAAGAAATAGAGCTATTGGGGGTAGGGGGAGCAGATCCCCTCTATGGAGTTTAGCGTGGGAATGCAGGGCCAGGTAGCAGGTACCCTCTTTAGTAAGTGGTTAAATAACATACCATGATTCAAGGTGTCAAAAGCTTTAGACAGATCTATAAGTACTGCCCCAACCATAAGGTCTCTGTCCATGGCCATCTGAGTCTTTGACATCACAGTGGCTAATGCTGTGAAGATACTATGCTGAGCCCTAAAACCTGATTGCTATATGTTATACAATTTCTGAGATTCTAGATATGATTTTAGCTGATATGCTACAATTTTCTGAAAAATCTTAGAGATCACAGGGTGCAGGGATAGGAGCCTATAATTGCCCATATTGTTTTTTCAGTGCATTCTTGTAAACTAAGACCACAGTAGCTTGTTTCCAGGCTTGAAAGTAGGAGCTAGAGTTTATGGAGATATTAAAAATATCCACCAGTGGCTGGGGGGCTAACACAGGTGCAGACAGTTTGAGTAATTAAGAAGGGATACCATTCAGGACTGCAGCTTTTTTAGTATCCATTTTCAACAGTTCCTTAAGCACTTTCCTTTTTTTTCGGATTGCTAGTCTAATAACTAAGTATTTGTATTCATACAACAGTATATTTGATATACATATATATATATATATATATATATATATATATATATATATACACACACACATCTGGCAGATATTGCATTTAAGGCTGCCCATTTTCCATCTGCAGAACTGACTTAACTTCAAATTCAGAATAATTTGCATTCCATGAAAATTATGTAAGTTCTGCCTTGTATTATATCCACAGAATCTTTCCAAAGAAACTCTGTTTTCACTAAAAGTGCAATCAATATAGTAAAGTTGAATAACTGATTTCAGCAGTACCTTAAATATTTTATGGATATGTAGAAATGTACATGTTGCAGTTCCCTCAAATATAAAAAAAAGCCAGCAGATTTGACAAGTCATTTTTTCTTTAGTTGAATGAAATTCGATGGGTATTAAACATTGTGAAGATTCATAAAGGGATGAAAAGGTACACAGCTAAATTAAAAGAGGGTACTGCAAAGGTCTGTGGATAAGAACTGTGTATAATTGACATCAGTAGGATCAAACAGGGTGAAACACATTCTGTGTTAGTGGCACTAAACAGAATACTAATCAGGTAGACTCATTTTCATGGACCTTTTCATTTGCAGTTTAAATTAGGAGAGTTAGATTTATAATTTATTCACACAGGACTGCACAGTAGTAGAGAAGTACTGTTTCATTTCCACTCAACATTAGCAGATGCAGAGGGAATAGCAGCACACAAACAGAGTGGAGGTCAGGGGGAAGCAGAAAAGGATTCAGGGCAGGGGTTGCAGAGAGTCTGGGAGGCATGGGGTACAGCAGAAGAAGAGCTGTGGATGAGGGAGAAGGAAAGATGGTCAAAATGGGGTCACAGGAAGGGACAGAAGAAGCTTGTGACATGGAGGGCTACTTTATGTGTATGAATAACAGGTGCCTATGGAACAAAACCAGTTACTTGGAGGCAGTGTTGGCAGAAGCATGGTTGAAACTGGTGGCAGTCATACAGATGCAAACAACACAGTATCATGAGTGGGATCAGACCATTCCAGGATATAAAATGTCGAAGAGGGTAGGGAGCAAGAAAGGTGGTACAGGTGGTGTTAAATGTAAAGGAGAGTAGAAAATTCATGAAGGTTAAAAATATTGGGGAGGACAAGTGTATGGAGACAGTGTGGGTGCAGATATTCATGGAGGGGGAGGAACTTGTGGATTAGATTGGCACAGTAAATAGACCACCATCTCTAAAAGAGGTAGCTGATAGGGAATTGAGAGATGACATAGAGAGTTTAGGAGCTTAAAAGGAAGGGAGCCATCTTAGACTTTGTTCACAAGAACAGTGACAGTAAAGGTGCATAGGTAAACAGACAAATGCAGGCGAAAGTTTAGCCAACAAGTTCCATAATTATGTGTGGTTGTATCCATTTTTGTCATATTGTACCAAATGAATGTACAAACGTTTCTTACATGCATACAAAGATTGTTCATTGACTGTTGTTTCTGGTCAGCTATTCTAGGGTGAGACAACTCTTGGCATGAAATAAAATTGCTGCACTTTGTATTTTAGGATTTGCCCCTTAGTTGTTTTTTTATGGGGTCTTGTACTCACTATCTCATCTTAAAAGGATAAACTTAGACTTTTCATTTGTCCTGCTCCACTACTAATTGTGCTGTTCACTATTATCATGTCCTCTCATAATCTCCTGCTCTATATTCTACAGAGTATACTGTAACTGAAGATTTGCTAATGGTGTTTGTCCCCCTCAAGGGGCAGACCGAGTTGTCCTGGGGATTCCCCTACCACAGAATGGAAGCGCTCATGTTGAGAAAGGGGAAGAGGGAATGGGGAGACCAGAATCAGTCATAAAAGGGGCGGGTTTGGTGAGCCCAGGGTAGTTGGAGCCTGAGAAAAATGTGGTGACAGGTCATTGGATAAGGAGAAAGAGATGGGGGTTAAAAGCCCAGAATAAAAAGGCCAGCACAGAGGGAATCTTCCTCATTGCTAAAACATTTTTATTGAGTTTTGCTCAGCAGAGTCATAGCACATCAGATTGGCTTAAGTAGACCTGGGAGTGAGTGTCTAACCAGCATGCCATTTTGTTAGTAACCAATTTAGTGTTTCTGAGTAGAGATTTGGTGGCTTCAAGAGCATTGCTTGGTTTTTGTGGGATGAAGAGTTTCTCAGGTAAGCCTGTTTGAACAAAACAAAAAATCAGAAAACGAAGGATGGGGAGAGTTTGGGGTAGCAAGAAGGAACTCGTGGGAAAGGAAAGCGGCTTCTCAGCATCGGTGGCAAAAGAGATGGCTGGGGAATGAGACGCACAAGAAGCAAGACAGTGGGTCCAGACGGGGGGGTTCCAGTGACAATCTGGAGACATATGGTGCTCACAATGAGCAAGGTAGTGGGACCAGATTGGAGGGGGTTCCAGCAGCATTCTGGGGCCTAGTCATACTCGGGCATGAGCTGGGGGGGCAATGAGAAAAGAACTACTGAGGCCTATTCACATGGCGGCTAGTTGGAGGATGAGTCACGGGTAGTGCTTCTTTAAAAAAAAAAATCAAAACAACGAAGAACGGGTGATGGAAGGGCAGTTGAGGACAGGATAAAAAACAGATTTCAAGGGAAGTGTGGGGAGAATCAAGCCCACCACCAGAGGTTTGAGGAGTGAGAGCGACGTGGTAGGGGTATTGGCGTCTGACGTCATACTGCATGGCCTTACAAGGGCTTATAGGATAAAGGGGAAAGTAAACCAACCAGGTCTATGCAGGCATACAGGTTTCTGGGGGCATTGAAAGGAGATAATTAGTGACTGTTGTTGCAAATTTCAATAGATTTTGGGAGATTGGTAGGGCGCAGTCCGAGGCGAGGCAAAAAGGGGGGGGGTGGTATGAGGAATGGCTGGAGGATTTCTGTAAAGGGGGAGGAAGTGCTTCAACATGAGAAGGGGAAGCTAGGGGCAGTCAACCAGACAATTGAGGACCAGGGAGTGAGAGCCTTTCAAGTGGCGTCTGACATCACACTGCATGGCAAGGCAAGAGGCCTGAGGAGTGGAGAGGCCACGGACCCCATTAGAATTATAAGAAGGTACAAAGATACAGAATGCTTTTTGGGGTGTTTGGGTGTTGTTTGGGTAACTGTTTTGTGGCTGTGAGCATCACATGAGCATCAAATTATGGCTAGCAGATGCGCCAGGTTAAATAAAAAAAAAAAATAAATAACAAAGAAATGCAAGAAAGTGTACAGCTGGGCTACACAGTAGGCCCAGCCTTCATGGTACAGGCTGCCAGGCTGCATACTGTAGGGGGTGGACCACGCAGCTGGAACTGGAGGCCTCAGTAACAGGAATTTGCTGGTGGGGGGTTTAGATAATGAAGCCAGGGGCTTGCATTATAAAAGAATTGTTAGTAGCAGCTTCTGTTGTAGAAATCTCAGCTATGTTGCTCCATGTCCCAGAAAGGTATGAAAAATATCTGGTTTCCTGCATGCCCTAGGCACTTTGGGGGGATTTAATGGTATTTACTGTGTGAAGAATGGTATGGCTGCGCATTGGGTACCAGCTTCCAACACGATATAATAAAAAAAAAGGGGAAGAATGTATGAGGACAGACTTGAGGAGCCTCTGCCTGTTTTCATTAGAGGAGAGGAGAGGAGAGACAGAGGGGCATGATTGAGGTCTCAAGTACCTCAAGGGAATAAATAGGGTAAACACGGAGGGATCTTCAGACTAAAGCAGGGAGGTATCACCAGAGGCATGGTTTGAAGTTGGAAGGTGGAAGGGTGAGGGGAAGAGGAGGTTTTCACTGAGAGGGTGATGGACCCTTGGAATGCACTGCCTGGCGAGCTGGTTCAGAGATCCACAGTGGAGGGCTTCAAGATAGGGTGGGACAGACACAGAAAGTGGATGTATCAGATGATGGCCTGGCCCAGGGGGGTGGGGATGGATGATAGGGGTTTCTGGAACACAAGGGGGGGAGGGCCTCGGCACCCAACTAGGGATCTGAGATTCGAGCAGACTTGATAGACCGTAAGGCCTAATCTGCTGGCAATAAGTATGTTAGTATGAAAGGGAATTAATAATAAATAATAAAAGAATTAATACTTTGGGCAGCTAGCCAGTACAAGGAGGGACCGGTTCACATGGGGGGGGGGCATGGTGATTGGTGTGCCACAGACAGTGGTGACAGGAGGTTGATGAACAGAGGGGGGGAAGATGATTAGATGCACAGGACCCAAGGCAGCATGGGTTCACAGCGGGAAGGTCATGTCAGATGAATCTAATTAATTTCTTTGACTGGGTGACCAAAGTAGTAGACCAGGGAGGGGCTGTGGACATGGCCTACCTAGACGTTAGCAAGGTATTTGACACAGTCCCACACAAAAGATTAATAATCAAATTAACCAGCCTGGGAGTGGGTCCCAGGGTGTTAGCCTGGGTAAAACATTGGCTGGACAACAGGACACAGAAGGTAATTTTAAATGGAGTCCACTCTGAAGAAAGAGGGGATGCTAGTGGAGTACCACAGGGTTCAGTACTGGGTCCTGTCATTTTTTATGTCTTTATAAGTGACATTGGAGAGGGACTGGAAGGAAAAGTATGCCTCTCTGTAGATGACACAAAGATCTGCAACAGGGTTGATACACAAGGAGGCATGGAAAGGATGAGAATGGACTTGGCAAAGTTGGAAGAATGGTCAGAGGTATGGCAGCTTGGATTCAATGCAAAGAAGTGCAAAATAATGCACCTGGGAAACAAAAACCCAGGGGAAGATTGCACAATGTTGGGGGGAGGTAGTAACAACAACAAAAATGGAAAGGGACCTGGGGGTAATCATATCAGATGACCTTAAGTTAGCAAGCAATGAGAGAAGGCAGTAGGGAGGGCTGGGGGGATACTGGGATGAATAGGGAGAGGCATCACCAGCAGAAAACAGGAGGTTGTTATCCCTCTGTACAGACAGTTGGTGAGACCCCATCTGGAGTACTGCATCCAGATCTGGAGACCCCATCTCCACAAGGACATAGACAGGATGGAGGCAGTCTAGAGGAGGGCAACTAAAATGGTGCAGGGTCTGCAAGAGAAGCCATACAAGGAGAGACTAAAGGAGCTTAATATGTATACCCTTGAGGAATGGAGGGAGAGGAGGGACATGATAGAAACTTTTAAGTACCTCAGTGGAATCAATGAAGTACAAGAGGGTAGTATCTTTCAGAAAAAGAGATGTGCAAGAACAAGGGAACACACTTTGAGGAAATATTTTTTCACACAGAAGCTGGTGGACGCATGGAACCACCTTCCTGAGGAGGTTGTGGGGTCTAAAACTGTGGGAGAATTCAGATATGCATGGGATAGACATAAGGCAATTCTTGTGGGGGGAAGGAAAAAATAGACTGTTGGTTAACTAGGATCTGCAGCTTATCCTGTAGATAGGATAATGGGCAGACTAGGTGGACCAAGCGGTCCTTATCTGCCGTCAAAGTCTATGTTTCGATGTTTCTACGGTTCAAGCACTAATTGCAGAAATTGTTAGTTTATTCCCCAGTTTTCCAGGTACACGAGGAAAAAGGCACCAAGGAAGAACAGGCCATTAGGCGATTTTAGAGTAGGCAGAGAAGGCCAACATGATGTGGAAACTGGTGGAAGGGAAGGAGCCTGGGAAGTCAGGTGAGAAAAGGAAAGCAGAAAAGGGAAAAGGGGGCAATAGGAAAAGACCACCTATGAGGCCATGCAGCCCGGAGAGGCTGCTGCCAAAGCCACTGGCTCTGCATAGGCCGGCATCCCCCATACCACCACAGTCCGGATTACCTGAGCCATTAGTTTCTCGCCCTGAGCCAGTTCCCGTGCCTGTACCAGAACCCACACCTGGGCCCTCACCTGTACCAGTTTTACCACCCTCATCGCAACAGCCAGCTCCTCCTGTGATAGAGCATCCACTGACCATCCCCAGTGATGCTAGACCACAAGGAACAGAAAGGCCTACAGGTATGATATTAGGGTCAGTAGGTGACAGCATAATGGATTATATAGGACAAATAATATCTACTCTGGGGGCTGGGGGTTTGAGTCAGATGGAAACTGTGCTGGCAGAGCTTAGGGCTAAAAAAGGGAACAAGGAAGGGACTGAGACAGTAGCAGAAGGGACTGGAAAAGGAACGAGGGACATAGAAGCCCTGGGATGAGAATTGGGGAACATTTGCTGTTGGCCACAAAAGAAAAGATATGGAGGGGGGAGTATGTAGATATATTTGCCTTACAGAGTAGGGAAGCAGCAACAAAATATGAGGAAAATGAGAACATAGGTAAGAGCAAGATGGCTGCAGCTGTTGTTTTGTAAGGTAGAAAGGAGGAGGACAAATTCACAAAAGGAAAGACATGGGATGGATGGTCTGTAGGTTTCTCCACATATTCGGCCATTGTCATGGAGAAGAAGCCAGAAATGGGCATACCATTAATCACTTACTCACTGATTATAAGAAAAGCGAAGGCAAAAGGTGGGGTGGGGTGGATATATTACGATTAATTTTTTCATCAAAGGATGGCAACATATGGAGACATTAGATGGGACATGAAGCAGTTAGATTTATGGACAGATTACGTAACTGATCAATCCACTCTAGAAGGGGAAGCAGGAAAAATGGGCTGGGATACCTCAGAAGTGTTGCTGGAGTTACAATAGGGCCTTTTGTTCCTGGCCACAGTGTAGGTTCAAACACGCATGTTGAAAGTGCGATGGTTCCCACCCGACATCAAGATGTAGGACAGGGACATGGAATCAAGGGGGGAAGATGGGTGGAATGGAAGGTTTAACTAATCAGCCACAAGGGGGGGTGGACAAGGGTACAAGGGGAAAACTTGGAACAGAGGAACCAGAGAAGGGTTATGGGGTGGGGGACAATCATATTAGAATACAAAGGAAAGGGACAGAGGGACCAGGTGGGGGATTTTGGGGTGACGGGGAAGTTATAAGACAGAGAAGACCTCTATTAAGACAGAGGTGTGGGAGAAGTGGTTGAGGCATTATCCAGACAGAAAAACAACAGAAGCCATTAAGGTCAGTTTCAAAGAAGGTTTCCCATTCTAATGCATGTGACCCAGGCAGGCAAGAGAGGCCAAGAACTTAGGGTCAGTAAAAGGAAAGGAAGACATTTTGGAAAGAAGATGAAGGAGAAAGAAGCAGGAAGGATAGGGGGACCTTTGTCGGCCCCTCTCCTGGAGAATTTGCAGGTTTCACCTTTGGGTTTAGTTCCCAAAAAACAGCAAGGTAAGCTTAGGGTGATACATCACCTCTCCTTTCCAGAAGGAGAGTCAGTTAATGACTTTAAAGGATCGGAGCATAGCAAGGTGACTTGTGTGACTCTAGAAGAAGTGGTGCAGCTTATTAGAGCAAGCCCTGATGCATGGCTAGTGAAGACTGACATTGAATCAGCTTTTAGACTGCTGACAGTCCAGAGGACTGACTGGAATTTGTTGGGTTTTAAGGTGGGGGACAATTATTATTTTGACAAAGCCATGCCCAGGGGGTGTTCGATAGCCTGCACAACTTTTGAGAAGTTTAGTACTTGTTTGCAGTGGATTTTTCAACACAAAATGGGTTACAGGATAGTGTTAAATTACTTGGATGATTTTCTGCTCATCGGTAGTGGATACAAGGAGGCAGTTAAGATGTTAAGAAGCTTTCAGGAATTATGTGGAGAACTAGGAATGCCACTCACTCCAGACAAGAAAGAAGGGCCCAGCAAAGTGCTGGAGTTTTTGGGGATTGAAGTGGATGCCCAAGAAGAAGTATTCCAGCTCCCAGATAGCAAAGTACAAAAGTTAAAAGACTTAATCCAGATACATGTTAGTAGAAGAAGGGTGCAGCTAAAACAGGGGCAGCAGGTCATGGGGCATCTTAATTTTGCCTGCAGGGCAATTGGGCCAGGAAGGACATCACAAGGAGATTAGTCAGAGCTAAAGCAAGATTATCTAGACCACATCATTGGGTTGATATAACCAAAGGGGTGAAAGACGACTTTCGGGTATGGAAAGAATTTTTAAGGAACTATAATGGTAGTTCATTCTGGCAGGATGAATGGTTATACAACATGGATTTGGAGTTGTATACAGATGCAGCTGGAGGTTTAGGAATGGGGAGTATTTGAGGGGAAAATGGTTCTCAGAACCCTGGCCAACAGAATGGGTGAAGCGAGGAATGACGAAGGACATCACATTGCTCGAAATCATGCCAATTTGGGTCTGCACTTTAGTATAGGGGAAGAGTTGCGGAACCAGAAAGTGACATTTTGGTGTGATAATAGGGCAGTGGTGGATGTATTGAACAATAAAGGAGCAAGAACTGACTCAGTTATGAGGGTATTGAGACAGCTAGTGCTAACAGGGTTACAACTGAACATGTTCTTTAGAGCTAGGCACATACATGGGGTGAGGAACATGTTGGCTGACAGCCTTTCCCATCTGCAGTGGGATCGATTTCAGGCATTGGCGCTGACAGCAGGGGAACAGAAAATGCCCATTCCAATGAACATCTGGAAAGTTAGCAAGATGGAGCCGAGCTGCTATTTTGCAACTCATGGGCACCAAGGACCTTAAGGACCTATGAAGGGGCTTAGTGGGCATTTCAAGCATTCACTGAAGTACACCATGTGGAGGTAAGTGGGTCGGTCACTGAGGAATAGATAGGAAATTGTACGGTAGACCAATGGGAAAGGGGGTGGCTCACAACACAATGGGTGTTTATTTGGACCTGTATCAGTATAGTCTGTAGTTTAAAAGGGTGGAATGACCCCGCCAAGTCAATGCTCATTCATAGAATGATGCAGGTCTGGAGCAGGTTGAGGAAAAGGCCCGGGGATAGCAGGCGTCTGATAGCAGATCAGCTCTTGGACAAATTTGTGGAGATACTACCTGCAATGTGCAAGTCTAAGGATGAGGCTCAGCTTTTTGTACAGTGTATATAGTAATATTTGCTGGGGCTTTATGAGTCAGTGAAGTCAGTCAGGGCATGTAGGGTGAGACAAGGAAGGAAGTTTAGAATGGGAGGATGTATGTTGGGGAAAGGATGCAATTCAGCTAACAATTAGGAGATCTAAGATGGATCAAGAGGGAAAAGGAAACACAGTGACCCTTGATGCACACATTGAGATCAATCTGTGTCTGGTAAAAGCTTTGTGGGCCTACTCCGCAGAGTGTGTGACCAGGGATGGGCAACTGTTTATACACATACACAGAGACGGAAAGAAGGTGACAAGCTATCAGGTAACTGCAATACTTAAGAAGGATATGGTTTTTATGGAAGAGGACCCCTCCAGGTACTCCTCTCATTCATTTAGAATGGGGCAGCTTCAAAGCTAGCAGAAGCAGGGGAGCCAGTGGTAAGTCTTAGAGATGAGGCGTTGGAGGTCTGCCAGCTACAAGAGATATATTCGATCTTTGAAGGATTAACATTAACCTGTTTCCCCATTGTTGTTTTCACAGGTGTAAGTTAACAGAGTGTTTGTTAAGGGGATATTAAAGGAGGGAGAAGGGAAATGGGGGAACAAGGGGTGAAGACAATCACCTAACCAAGATAGTAAGAGATGTTTTGTCTAATCAATTAGGTGCCGGGCGTATCACCAAAGTATGGCTCTGCAGGCACACCTACATTTATTGGGCTGACAGGACAGCAGAAAAGAAAGCCGGGGAAAGCAACTATACCAAGACGCCAGACTATGTAGGCTGTTATGGTGAGGAATATGGGGGATGATATGGGTGAGTTACTGCTGGCTTTATGAGAAATGAGGGAATGGAGGCCCACTTCAGACTTACTTATTATTCATCTTGGGGATAATGACATAGGAAGAAAACCATAGTTGGACACTTATTTACAAGTCAAATAAGACCTAGCAAAAGTAAAACAATGGTGGCCCAATGTGACTTTGGCATTGTCAGACATGAAACCTTGGAGGGTATGGAGAGGCTAACACAGTCACATAGCAGTAGAGAGGGCCAGACGGAAGATGAACAGGAGAGTGGGGGTGTTGGTGAAAAGCACAGGGGACATGTCATATTGAAGGGGGGTGGAAGAATGGGCAGAAGGTTTTTACAGATCAGACAGAGTCCACTTATCGGATCTAGCCATAGATATGTTTAACACGGAGATGATGGGTTTTATAGAAGAATGGAGGAGACAGGAAAGAAGGTAAAATGGGGGATGCCAGTCATCCAACACAGGCTGGAGACTGGCTATGGGAAAACATTTTGGGGATAAAATAGGAGGGGAGGGAAGAAGAAAAGGGGGGGAGCAAAAAGAGAATATGAGGAGAAAAAGAAATGACAGAAGAGGAAAAGCGGTCTTGGTTTACACAGTTACCTACATGAGAAGAAGGCGTGAAGCCACCCAGGTTTTCAACTGGGAGGGTAAGAAGAAGAGAAGAAAGGAGAATGTAGTATTATTAAGGAAATGAAAATGATGGAAAAAGAAGGAAAGAGTGGACTGTAAACTAACGAATGGTGATGGTACTTGTAAATAATAATGGGTGAAATTAATAAAATGATTGCCAATCTGAGCACCACAACATTAAGTTGTCTGTCGTTATTTCGGGGGGATGAGTCCTGGACAATGGTGTTTGTCCCCCCTCCAGGGGCAGACCAAGCTGTCCTGGGGGATTCCCCTACCACAGAATGGAAGTGCTCAGATTGAGAAAGAGGAGGGGGGGAAAGGGGGAAGGGGGAGACCAGAATTAGTCATAAAAGGGGTGGGGTTTGTTGAGCCCAGGGTAGATGGAGCCTGGGAAAAATGTGGTGACAGGTCATTGGATAAGGAAGGAAAAGGTGGGGGTTTTAAACCTCAGAATAAAAAGGCCAGCACAGAGGGAATTTTCCTCTTTGCGAAAAAAGTTTTGTTGCCTCCCACCCACCCGACAGAAGGAGAAGTGGTGAACCATATTGGTTAAGGAGTAGTTGGACTGCTGAAGGTGGATGGCAGAAAGGGGGAAAATTTTAGGGAAGGGAATAAAATAGGAAGGGGCAGAAAAAGAAAAGGGGGGGAGCCAAAAGAGAATATGAGGACAAAAAGAAATGACAGAAGAGGAAAAGCGGTCTTGGTTTGCATCGTTTCCTATATGGGAAGAAGGCATGAAGCCACCCAGGTTTGCACCTGGGAGAGCAAAATGAAGAGAAGAATGTTGAATGTAGTATTATCAAGGAAATTAAAATTATGGAAAAAGAACGAAAGAGTGGACTGTAAACTAATGAATGGTGATGGTACTTGTAAATAATAATGGGTGAAATTAATAAAATGATTGCCAATCAGAGCACCACAACATTAAGTTGTCTGCGTTATTTTGGGGGGATGAGTCCAGGACAATACATCTTTATATTCCAGGCATTGTATTCCAGTAGTGCACTTGGTTGCTGTTCTTTGCAATGCTTCCAGTCTAATAAACCAGCCAGAGGAGGTGGTGGGTTGCAAAGTGGTGGTGGGATTCGAGAGGGCATGGAACAGACATATGGGGTTGGTAGGAGGGGGGAAAGTTGAGAGCCAGTAAAGGAGGAGGGGTGGATATGAGGGCAGACTAGATGGGCCGGTGTGGTTCTTTTCTGCTGTCAAATTTCTGTGATTCAATGATGTCTCTTTTCATGTAAGGTGACCAAAACTGTGCACTTTGCTCCAAGCGGTGTCTCAACAAAGCTCTATAGAATGGCAATACTACCCTGCTGTTTCTGCTCACAACAGTTCTCTTGATATAACCAATGATTCTGTTGCATTTACTAACAGTCTCCTGACAATAGATTAAGCTAGAGAGGTTATTAGATGTTGTAATTTCCTAATCCCTATTCATTGTAGATGCCTTTAGTATTTAGTTATCCAACTTACAGGTGCATCTTTGGTTTTTGAATCCAAAATGCATAAACATGCATTTATCTGAATTGAAGGACATTTTAGCTGATTGAGACCACTGAAACAATAAATCTAAATTTTTCTGTAAGTGTTGTTTTTGCACCTCTGTGTGCACAATAGCACCAATCTTAGTGTCATCTGCAAACTATGATAGCCACATATTAGTATCCCTTTTCAGGTCACTGATGAAAAAGTTAAAAAGGGTTTGTCCCAGAAAAGATTCCTGCGGAACTTCACCAGTGACATTTTTCTATCCTGAACAGTGCCCATCTATCTTATTACATTGTGCTCTCTCTTTGATCCAGTTGCCAGTGCAGGTCACTATATGCTTGTCCATACCCGCATTTTCTAGTTTTTGAAACAATAGTTTGTGCAGGACTTTATTGAATGCTTTACTTAGGTCAAGATATGGTAAAAACAAAAACAAGGTGCTGCGTCAGCATGGGGTCTGAAAGCAAAACAAAATGGTTATATTAAATGCACGCTGAAAATAGAAAACAGTTAAAAACTATGTTTAGACCTTAGGTCTTCTTCAGGAAATATCTAAAAGAGAAAAAACAAAGTTAGTGTAGAGGGGAGGTAAACTAAGGGATATATATATATACACATGGGGAAAGAAAAAAGGGGAGGCTCAGGGAGAAGAAGTGATAAATGACAAGATTAAGAGAGAATCTGTGAAACAAAAACGTGATGGTGGGAAAGACAAAGCACAATAGGAGTGAAAGAGCTAGAGAAGTTCCCGGGTGGAGACTAATTAACAGGGCCTAGTAAGAAGGCTGAAAGGTGGCAAATTTGGGGGAAGGAGACAGAGATGGAGACTTATGGTGAAAATGAAGAAGAAATTAAATGTGTATAGATACAAACAGACTTTAAGGAAAATAAGGGGAGGCTGAAAGTTGTTAGTAGAAAATAAGTCTGTCATTTAAACCGGAGGGCTGCTGGGAGCCAAGGTAGATGATCAGCTTGGTTTCCATGTTTTTTCTATGGTTAGAATCCCAGAAGCCCTGCTGAAGGACAGAAACAGAAAGGTCATTGACACTGTGGTCCCTGGAGATAAACTGGGGTACAATTGGGTTTAGCAGTGTCATCATTCATGACTGCTCTGTAATATTGCCTGAAACAGTCATTAAGGTGTCTACCAGTCTCTCTGCTGTATATATGGTATACAGCATCGACTGTTCTTCCCTTGTCCAGAGCTCTATTGATAGGTTCAAAAAAATGTGATAATTTCTTTTGACGTGATCTCATATTGATGAACTCATGATGTGTTTATAGACAGGGGCGTAGCTAGGGATTTTAGATCTGCACACCAAGTGGGCTCACTGCTAACCCCCCCCCTTTGTTAGAGTGAGCGCTCCCCGGTGTAGCCAGACAATATACAAATTTACACCAGGACCGTGTTTGTTGCCTCATTTGGCACAATAAATACAACTTTTGTATCTTGTGACTGTGGTTATTGCCATGCATGGGTAAATACAAATGCCATGCATTGTTCCCTAAGACACCCACATACCAGCCCAGAGCCTGTAAAGTTGTATTGTCCTTGGGATACAAAGAGAGCATTAGTGACCAGTCCTTCTAGTTTTGACTCCTATGAATAAAAATTACAGAAAAGCTCAGTATTTTCTTTGTTAGTTTTCATGGAAAAAGGAAGCAGTTCAGAGCCTATTTGCTACTCCCCTTAAATAAAATTGCTCACCATGGAGTGCTTGGAGTATGCCTGCCTACACCCATGTTTATAGATAAGTCCTGTTTCAGTCAAGTCATCTCTGTCTGGTTTACTATTCCCTCTGTTATAGAAACATAGAAACATAGAATTTGATGGCAGATAAGGACCGCTTGCCCAACCCAGTCTGCCCATTTCCCTACCTACTGGATAAGCTGCAGATCCTAGTTAACCAGCAGCCTACTTCTTCCTACCCCCACCCCCCAGAATTGCCTTATGACTATCCCATGCATGCTTGAATTCCACCACTGATTTTGACTCCACAACCTCCTCCGGAAGGCCGCTCCATGCATCCACAACCCTCTCTGTGAAAAAATACTCTCCTAAATTACCTCTGAGCCACCCGCTCTATCTTCAAATTGTGCCCTCTTGTTCTTGCACACCTCTTTTTTTGAAAGATGCTACCCTCTTGGACTTTGTTGATTCCCTTGAGGTACTTGAAAGTTTCTATCATGTCCCCCCTCTCCCTCCTTTCCTCGAGGCTATACATATTAAGCTCCTTAAGTCTATCTTCATATTTCTTCCGGTGCAGACCCTGCACTATTTTAGTTGCCCTCCTCTGGACAGCTTCCATCCTGTCTATGTCTTTATGGAGATTGGGTCTCCAGAACTGCACACAGTACTCCAGATGGGGTCTCACCAGCTGTCTGTACAGAGGATAATAACTTCCTGTTTTCTACTGGGATGCCTCTCCCTATGCATCCCAGTATCCCCCAGCCCTCCTTGCTGCCCTCTCACATTGCTTGCCCATCTTTAGGTCATCTGATATGACCACCCCAGGTCCCTTTCCATTTTTGTTGTTAGTATCTCACCCCCATTGTGTACTCTTCCCTGGTTTTGTTTCCCAGGTGCATTACCTTGCACTTAGCATTGAATCTAAGCTGCCATACATTTGACCATTCCTCTAACTCCAAGTCCCTTCTCATCCTTTCCACCCCACCCTGTGCATCAACTCTGTTGCAGATCTTAGTGTCATCTGCAAAGAGACTTACTTTTCCTTCCAGTCCTTCTGCAATGTGGCTTATAAAGACATTGAAGAGGACCGGTCCTAATACTGACCTCACGGTACCCCACTAGTAACCCTCCTTTCTTCTGAGTGGACTCCATTTACTATTACCTCTGTGTCCTATTCTCTAGCCAATTCTTTACCCAGGCTGTCATCTTGGGACCCACTCCCAGGCTGGCTAACTTGTATTAATCTTTGTGTGGGACTGTGTCAAATGCCTTGCTAAAGTCTAGGTAGGCCATGTCCACAGCCCCTCCCTGATCTACTACTTTGGTCACCCAGTCAAAGAAATCTATCAGATTCATCTGGCATGACCTTCCGCTGTGAATCCATGCTGCCTAGGGTCCTGTGCCCCTCTGCCCTCTAGATACTCGACAATTCTTTCCTTTAGAAGTGATTCCATCATTTTCCCTATCACTGAGGTTAAACTAACAGGTCTATAGTTTCCTGCTTCTGCCTTGCTCCCACTTTTGTGAAGGGGAATCACATTTGCCCTCCTCCAGTCCTCGGGTACCACCCCATCCTCCCATGATTTGTTAAAGAGTTTAGTCAGTGGTGTCACTAGTTCTACCCTTAGTTCTTTTAGAATTCTGGGATGAATCCCATCAGGCCCCATTGCTTTGTCCACCTTCAGTTTTAAGAGTTCTTTCAGAACCCTTTCTTCTGTAAATGGGCGGTATCAACTTCTGTATCCAGAGTGTTACTACTGTTTGTTTTATGTACCTCCCTCTTCCTTTGTAAATACTGAGCAAAAATATTTGTTTAGTATCTCTGCCTTTTCACAGTCTCCCTCTGCCCACCCTCCCTCCCTTTATTAAGCCTCACTATCCTCCCTTGGTCTTCCTTCACTCCCTGATGTACCTATAAAAGGTTTTATCCCCCTTCTTAACTGAGTTGGCTATCTTTTCCCTGGTTTGGGCCTTTGCTGTTCTGACTACCTTCCCAGCCTCCTTTTGCTTTAACTGATACAGTTCTCTGTCCTGCTCCTTCTGCGATTCCTTGTCTTCCTGAATGCTTTCTTTTCTCTTGAACCTTCTGCCACTTCCTTTGAGAACCATAGTGGTTTCTTACATCGCCTTGTTTTGTTTATTTGCTTCACACAAGGCTCGTTACCTCTGTGATGGCAGTTTTATTATTCCCCATTGTTCTTCCACCTCCTTCCTGCCCATTTGCTAGTGCGTTCTTAGACACTCACCCATTTTGGCAAAGTCAGCCCTCCTAAAGTCCAGTACTTTTGTCTTTGTATGGCTTGACTCTATTGCTGTGTTTATTGTGAACCATACTGTTCGATGGTCGCTAGTTCCCAGATGGCTACCCACTTCTACATCTGTGATCCTCTCTCCATCTCCATTTGAGAGTATCAAGTCTAATATTGCTCCCTCTCGAGTGGGCTCCAGTACTAGTTGTCTAAGGCATGCCCCCTGTAGGGCATCTAGAATAACTGCACTCTTTGAAGTGGCAGCTGAACTGCACTCCAGTTAACTTCTGGCATATTCAGATCACCCATCAGCAATATCTCCCCTTTTTCTGCCATTCTAAGTATACTTTCTATCATTTCCTTGTCCATTTCCTCCCCCTGAGAAGGGGGTCTGTATACAACCCCTGTGCAGATTGTGGTGCCATTGCCTGTCTCCAAATTTACCCACAGTGCTTCTTCTCCTCCCTGTTTACCCTTTTGTTCTGTTGCTTTATTCCTTCCTATGTAAAGAACTACTCCTCCTCCTTTACCCTCCCTGTCCCTCCTGTAGATAGTGTATCCTGGTATGTTTATGTCCCAGTCATGGTTTTGTGTGTACCATGTTTCTGTGACTGCCACGATATCCAGATGTTCCTCCTCCATCAAGACCACTAATTCAGGAAGCTTGCTACCTAGACTACGGGCATTGGTACTCATTGCTCTCCATTTTTCGATGGCTTTACCTTCTATTGCAGCATCCCCCACTGACCGTTCTACCTTGGTCTTTTTCTCATTTAGTACCCTGTTTTGTAGGGAGATGCTGGGATTTTTCTGCTGCTTGTCAGTGCCTCCCCCTTTGACTAGTTTAAAAGCTTGCCAATGAAGCATTTAAACCGATTGCTCAAAAGACTTGTTCCTTCCTGGACAGATGCAGACCATCCTGCCAGTATAGGCTGGTGTCCCTCCAGGTGGAACCCCAGTCCCAATGAAGCCAAACCCTGTGCTCCACACCATTTTTCAACCATTCATTAAACTGCATGGTGCCAATTACCCTCGCCTCACCCATGCCTTTGACAGGCAGCACCTCTGAGAGGATACTGTGTGCTACTTGTCTTAGGCCCCTTCCCAACTCTGCAATGTCCTCCTGCACTGCTCTAACCTCATGATGAGCCAAGTCATTTATCCCTAGGTGGAAAATTATGTCCAGCTCAGAATCCCTTGCAGCTGTTGTCGTGATCCTGAGGATGCGCTTCCTGTCCCTCCAAGCCATGGCACCAGGCAGGCATCTTACTTCAGTTTTCTCAGCTCCACCCAGTTCTATCCCCCTAATAATTGAGTCCCCCACCAGGAGCTGCTTCCTTTCCTTGTGGTATCCTCTGCCTCCTTCCTGTGGGCCTCCCTTGTGACAGCTGTCCTCAGCCTCCTTAGTCTCCTCTGTGGGTGCATCCATAGGGGAGCTATGCTTCCCCAGAATGGTGTATGGATTGTGGAGTGGAATAACTGACTGGGTGTGCCTCCGTTCCACCATCCTCACCCTTCCTGAGCCCACTGTGGTCCAACTGCTGTGTTTTCTTCGCAACCTCTGAGGTAGTGGTGGTGGCTGTGGTGCTCCCTGGATGGGGGAGGTTCCCTTCCTACTGTCCAGTGTGGCCTGGGGGAAGGTCTCCGTACTACTGTCCAGTGTTATACACACAACATTGGTGAGGCTTACATTCTATTGTTCCTCTAATGACAGAGAATGATTTATTATACTGCATAATGGTTGTGTTATTTCTTTGGGTATTCCTGTAGCACCCTGGGATATGAATTTTCAGAAACTGGTGTTTTGTTAACCTCCCTAGTGTTTTGTTAACCTCCAAGTTTTTAAGCTTGGTACAATTAGCATAGAAATAATGCAAGTTTACAAGTGATATATGATATTATTGGTACGGTACAAATAATATTATGTATCACTTGTAAACTTGCATTATTTCTCTGCTATGCATTTCTAAAGGGCCCGCCAACTCAGATATATAATACACCACTGCAAAAAATAAATAAATAAATAAGTCTCTGCTATTTCTGCACTTCCCATATAATACCCTCCTATGGACTTTCAGAATGTTTAGCTTTCCTATTTAAAATGGTTCTCAAACTGCTAACATTAATTATATAGTTAAAGTTAGCAGTTCGAGTACCATTTTAATTAGGAAAGCTAAAAAATTCAGATTAATCAGGTTAAGAAATTGTTACCACTGTACTATTATTGCTGATCTAAGGTTCAGTTCACATCTATCCAGGTCCACTTGTTTCTAATTCTGGTCTAGCTTATAGTGATTATGTGGTTATACCAGCTCTAAAGTTGGAGCATCTAAACATCTGAAATATATTAGCCAAAAAAACAATTGTTTGATTGTTTGATATTTGACCTTTTACACAAGATTTCCATGTCATCACCTTGTCAGAAACATGGTTTAATGGTAACATTTAAACAATGACATCCAACTTGGTGGTTTATTCTATTTTTAGAAGGGAGGGTAAAAAGGGGGGGGGTTGGTTTCTCACATTTCTAATGATGTAGTGTCCCTTGGATGTCATTTCCAACACAACTGTTCAACCTCTGATTTTCTGTCTATAAATTTGGTTCTGGGAGACAAAAAAAAATTAAAACTAACTATAAGAGATATTTAAGTTCCTCCAGGGCAGTCCATTATGGGATACAAGATGATTTTAAGTGTTCATAAAGACCTTCACTGAACAGGGAAAGGATCTTGATGGGTGATATTTAATATGAATTGGGGTAATATAGGCAGTCTGAGGGTATTAAGGAGCTTTTAGCTGACCACAGTTCTTTTTTAAATCTTCCATGAGAAATCACTCTCTATCCCCCATGCTGAGTCAAATACATCCTTCTGTAGTAATGCCTGCATGACCAATCATGTGTTACTATAGGGGGATGTCAGCATTCATTCACAACGTACCTCTCCTAGTCGGAAGATGAGGACACGTAGCTCTACCATGGGACTGATCTCTACTCTCACCCACCTGACCTTACTCTGGTGAATATTTGGGATCTATGGTGGGGGAAGAGGGATGTGGGAGCTAGTGGCTATGTTGGGCAGGGTGAAGTATTAATCTTAGAGTGCCTGGGGTTCATACATGAGTGGGACAGACATATGGATCTGGTAATGACAGTGATAGCAAGCATTTGTCAATGCCGAATGTTGTCTTGCTGTCACTGGCAGTGCAGGAGTTAGAGAGATGCAGCATAGGAGTGGCAGTCAAGTATTGAACTGATGCCAACCCACCCCCACCCTACAGAGAGTGAGAGGCATTAGGGTGTCCCTCTGGGTGTTTGTTAGTGCAGTGCAGGAAAACATACTGGGCTGGATGTGAAAAATGACAGCTGCACAGTTCATAAGGAGGTGTAATTAAATGGCAGTGCTGAAAATGTGGCATACAAATATATGAAAGTTGCGGAGTTGCAAGGGTGCGTGGGAAATATGCAAGGCACGCTTGCAGCACTGGCAGTTTGTGGGCGTTCGGCACCAAATTTTCAACATAGGCATTTTAGCACCTCTGCTCATGTACAGTGTCACTGTCATTTCCTCAAAGTGTTCCAAGAAGTGATTAAGACAGCCGACCACGCTTATTTCGTGCCGGAAGTGCGGAAACACATTTTGGGCAGGATATGTGAAGTGACAGCTGTACTGTTCATCAAGAGGTGTGTAAAAATGGCAAAGGTGAAAATCCAGAGTGAAAATATCACAAATGCATGACATTATGAGCATGCGTGCAATCTGCCAACGCACGCTCATGACACAGTCATTTTATGGTGTATCAACTCCAAATTTTCAACATAGGCATTCTAGGAGCTCTGCTCATGAACTGTGTCACTGTCATTTTCATAATCTGGCCCAAACACTGATTTCCCACAGCAACTGCGCAATTGCGCAGAAGTGCAGAAACACATTTTGGGCAGGATGTGGGAAATGACAGCTGTACTGTTCACAAGGAGGTGCACAAAAATGGCAATGCTGAAAATACGGCATTAAAATATTGCGAATGCGCGAAGTTACGAGCCTGCGTAGCAACTGCGCAACGATGCTCGTAAAACAGGCATTTGTTGATTTTTCCACCAAATTTGGAACATAGGCTTTTTGAGAGGCCACCTCATGAACACTGGCACTGTCATTTTGTTAATGGGTCCCGAAAGGTGATTTTGCTCAGTGACTGCAAAATCACCTTCCGAGGCCGATTAACGCCATGACAGTGACAGAATTCATGAGGAGGGGCCCCAAAAACCCATGTTGAAAATTTGGTGCCAAAATTCCAAGAAATGCCTGAGATATGCAACAAAGTTGAAAAAACCCTATTCATTGCATTACACAGCTCACCGGCATTTCCTCAGTTTGCGGTCGGCTTTGAAGAGTGCAGATGTGTTCCCGGTCCACGGAAGATCATCGCACCAGAAAGCGGAGCTAAGTGGGGGTGAAGGGGGTGAGGGGAGGCAGGTGCGAGGGTGGGTGGGGTGGGGGAGGGGGTGTATGTTACTACGAGGACGGTTTTCGCTTTTGCAGGTGTAGGAAAAGTGAAACCGTCATGGACAGTTTTTGTATTACAGCATTTGGCATGCTGGGGTGGCTCCCAGCGTGCCACCTAAGTGGGTTTTGTGGGGAAGTAGTCGACGGGGATTGGGCACCCCAATCGCAAACAAAGAAAGGGGGGATTGTGAGCTGAGGGGATTGGGCACTCCCTTGGCATTCAACAGTTGGGGGTGATGCCGATAGGGACTGGGCTTCCCGGCCAGAGGTCAAAGAAAGCGGGGGGCACGAGTCTAGGGATTGGGCACCCCTCAGCATTCCACATTTGCAGGGGATGCTGACAGGAGGGCCTCCCGCCGGCACACAAACACGGGGGTTGTTGACAGTGGGATTGGGCACCCCCAATGTTGGAAACTGTGAGGCGGCCGCCCGGTCGCAGACCATGATCATAATGGTGGTGAGCACGGCAAGCAAAGAACCGCTGCATATGACGATTGCAGCGGACCTTTGCTTTGATGTGCTCGCCCCATTATGAATGCATGGTGTGGCGGTGGCATGCAGGCTGATTGGGGAATGAAGGACGCACCTACTGATGCGTGCCCTGTATTTGCCCAAGAGCAGCCATGCCCCCAAGACCCGCACTGTCACAAGATGTTTCCTGCGCATGCGCGCAAGCCAACATAAAAAGGGATAGAGGGAGTAAGGGAGAAGTGAAGGTCACTAAGGCCCTGTCCACACTATGCCTCTGTAATGTTACAGAGGGCATAAAATGTTACTGCAACGGGTCGCATTTACACTGGTAACATTACAGAAGGTGAGCTTGCAACCGTTATAGAAACCTGTTTGAGGTGATTTCTACAACGGTTCCTGTAATGGCTGCAGAACAGTAATGTTACCGTGTGCATGTAAACGCCCACCGTGTAGCCGACAGTCATCTGGCAGACCAGCATGCAATGCGCAACACAGAGATAGCCGGAGGGCGGGGGGCGAGGAACTAGAAAGGAGACCGCATGTGAACAGAACACCAGCAGAGGGGATGAAGCGTTATGGAAGCAGATCCAGCACAATGGCAGTAACCCTAGCACCCGAACCAATGGAGGCACAGACAGGAAAGCGGAGCAGTGGGGAAGCACTGGGAGCCCAGTGGGGGACAGCCTGCAGCCAAACAACAGGACGTGCCAGTAGGACACTGATGGTCCCAGGGCAAACAGTGGGACACAGCTGTAAGGAAAAAAGACAGCAGGGGACAGGCGGCAGGTAAACAGACCACAGCACAGACCCATGTGCCACAGGTGTGAAGTAGGCCACCAACAGCTGCCAGGGCACAATCCCAGCCCCCACAGTAGAACAGTGCCAGAACATACCACCTCGGCACCACTGCAGAGCCACCCTGTCCCCCAAGCACAGCCCATGACCATGGTTGACCAATACGCCCTGCTACCCAGTCGCTGGTGACCACAGCAGTACAGTACCATCCAGCCTGCACTGTGTGCCAGCTGGAACCATGATGGACCATGGTGCCACCTGATCAGTTGAGGCCACACCATTGTTGGTGGAGTTCTGGTCACAGGAGATGGTGCAGGTGGAGCTAGCCAGTGCCAGGCACAACACAAAGGTCTACCAGAAGATTTCGGACTAGCTGTTCGAGAATGGCGTGGAGAGGATGGCAAAGCAATGCCATGACAAAATAGAGCAGATGAAAGTGCGTTACCACAAAACCAAGGACAGAAAAAGATGCTCGGGGGGGGTGCATGTATGGTATGCCCCTTTTATAATAAGTTGGACACCATACTAGGCACACCGCCAACCACAGCACCAGTGTTCATCCTGGAGAGCTCATAGGTGGACAGCCCACAATCAGAGTCAAAGGATGTAGGGGACGCCACTGGGGACCTGCACCCACACCAGGGGCCTGGAAGTGCAGTTAGTGTGCATCAGGAGACGCCCAACACTGGTACGTACAATGTGCACTGCACCTGTATGGTGGCTGAGACATGGGCACAGCATGGCAAGCTGGTGGAGGTGCTGCCTGGACAAGAGGTGGATGGTGATCACAGATGGGTGTAGCACAGTGATAGGTGGTGGCATGGGTGTGCATGGTGGTGCCTAGTGGACATGCCATGGCCCATGGCTGGGCAACATCAAGTGGCACCTGGGGTGTGGATTTGGCCACGGGTGCAGGGGGTCAGTGGTGTGGGGATGGGGTAGGGCTTGGGGTGTGGGGGTGGGGTGACTGTATGTATACAATGGTGATTGGTGTGTTCTGCCATTTCAGGGCAAGACCCAGGGGAAGGGATAGCTATGGACACAGATGCAGCAGATGCATCCTCAGTGTCCTCAGGCATGCAGGAAGAGATGCCGAGTACCTCTAGTGATACCTCCACCACAGGAAGGGGCGGAGCTGCAAGGTGGCAAAGTGGCCAGGAACCTCTGTTGAACCTCCGGAAGAGGAAGTCCAAGGCAACAAGGATGGCAGATGTGCTTGAGGTGGTGCTGGAACTGACCCATAAAGTGCTGCAGAAGCACCATAGGGAAATGTTTGAGCTGGAAAGGGAGCAGGCAAGGGAGGAGAGGGCTATGGAGGAGCGTATGTGGGAACAGGAGGCTGCACTGACACAGCAGTTCTTTACACAGATGGTCCAGTTTCTGGCAGTGCAATGCCACCAGCCACACCCTGTGGGTGCACCGCATTGTACGGGTGCCACTGCCATGCCACACACCACCACCACCCCATCCCCACCTGCCCCTTTCCCCGGGGCGCAGCCCAGTGGTGGGTATCCCACCATGCCCATGTCCAGGGGGAACCCCACTGGTCTGCACAGCATAGACATCCTGCAGCAGTCTGCCACCAATGATGAGCAGGTGGGCTGCAGGACACTGCCAGCCAGCATCGGTGTGCTGCCCCAACCGTTCCTGTGCCTCACAGATGTACATCCCCTGTGCAGGGGGGTGTGTACACAGGCGGCGCCACCACCCGGGACACCCCGCCCACCACAGCTCAGGTACTGCCATATTGTGTTGGCATGGCACAGCAGTGCCCCACAGGTGGCTTGACCACCACAGTCAGCCTGCACTCCGCTCCCCTACCCCTGATGCATGGTGCTGCTGACCAGCACAGTGCTGCTCCCACAGCACCCACTACGGGCATGCTGAGCTTCATGCAGGACCTGTACAGTGACAAGTTCCAGTGGACCACACTGTGATAGCATTAGCCCCCTGCAGAGGAGTGGCATCCAGTGTGTCCTGCGGGCCGTCACCTGGGTCACCCATTGCATATTCCTCCCTGGTATGGTGGCGGCACTGGGGGTGGACCAGTGTTGCCAGTGCCTGGTGTGGTTTGGCACACGGCTTTGTGCTCAAGGTGGCACACCTGTATATACTTTGCTCCCACTGGAGTGTTCTGCAGTGCTGCGTGGAGTATATATCTCATGGTCCACAGGGGTTCAGGCACATGAGGGCCACACAGGTGGCTGAGCATTTTCCCATCCTGTGTTTGTTACCTTGTTTTGTTATATTGGATCATGGGGACATTGGGTTGGTTACTGTCTGTACACTGTTACCCATATTGTTGTCTTGCATAGTGTATTGCATGGTTGGGTCGCAAGTCTGGGTCTGTGTCTTGTGGGTGTCCTGCATCCACCGGACAATGCCTATCACCATAGGGAGCCTTGGAGGGTGGTGCTGTTTCAGTATTATGTTATGTGTCCACTTGCGGGTTTGCAGTGGTCATGGAGCCATTACAGTGTTCCATATGTCATGGGTTCAGTCCTGCATGGGGTTGTGATGCTGGACAATGTATGTTATATTCAATTCCTTTGTGCACTGCAGCAATGCACAGGGTATGCTGCATGTTCATGCTGTCGCCTAATGTTGATTTCCATGTGTTACAGCCACCAGAGGCCATGGTGGCATTGGAATAAAGACTGTCATGTGAAACCATACTGTGTTCCTCCGTTTCTTGGGTGGGTTGCTTGCATGCCCACATTGCTATATGGGGGCACTGTGGGGCTTTCGCTGCCATGGGTAATGGGTGTGGTGGGACTGGGCATTCAGCCTGGCAGCATTGTGCGTGCTGGGCACACACAGCATGCGTCTGGAGGGTGACTGCTGTGCATGGTATGCCTTGCCCAGGTAGTGCACAGTGTACCTGACTGTGGCATGCAGCAGGGTCATGGTTCCCAGCTCTCATGGGTGCATCCCATCCCTCCTCCATGCCAGGCATTAGGACCCTCCTCTGCTTTCATTTCCACCACTTCTGCTGCATCACACCATTGGTCCACCATGACCACCACAGGGCACACATTGCTGTCGGCCTCCTTGCCATGTTCTGCCACACTCTGTGTACACTGTCTGCCGGATGGCCATGTGGGAGGGTGTCTGTCCTTAAGCTGTCTTCACCAGGTGCACCCTGGGATACGCTCTCCATTCATGGGTTTGTGTCCACTCACTGTACACAGCTCAATGTGGACAGGCTGCAACTGTTCTGGACCACTTTCACACCTGTTCCCTGGCAGTGTGGACACGCTGTACCATTTCCAGTCTATAATGGTTCAGAACCGTTTCAGCATTTTCAGGTGTAGTGTGGATGGGGCCTAAGACTGTCGCAATCAACATCAGATAGATAGATCTGATCAGTTATGATGGGCCACAAGGTATTATTTTGCCAACAACATCTATGTTGCTGTGTTTCAGTGAAGACTTGCTTTAACACAATTTTACAGTTGGGAGACTGAAACATAGGGAGGTTACAATACTTGCTCAAAGTCACACAGTGAGTTGGTGGCTCAGGTGGGATTTGAACCTGGGCCTCTTAGCTCCCAAACCTGTGCTCTAGCCACAGCATTATGCTGTCTGCCAAAAATTAGCTACTTAGTGTTGGTATATCCCAAACAAAGAAATAATAATCAGTACTACTACAAGAATGTGCTTGTATGGAGTTTGAAAATTCTGAGAAAAATTGAAAACAAAATTTTCTCACAACTCAGCTTACAGTATTTTCCCCCTCCATTGGTGTCTTACATAAGCAATAATGCAAAAAGGGTGTGCAGTATGACAGATCTTACCATGAGCCCCATGTGGGGAGTTTCAGGTTCAAGGTACACCCAGGTGCTTTCAGCCACCTGGGAAGTGCGGTAAGATCTGTCTTACCACACATCTTGGAATGGGCTACCACATTGCTTTAAAAGGCTCCTTAATGCAAAAAGATGTCAAAACAAGAAGTTTAAATCTGACTGCCAGCCAGCCATTAGGTAAGACAAAATCTTACAGAGCACACCATGTGGTTCAGCCAATCCTGTTCATCCCCATCTCTGTGCAATTTTATGTAAACAATAAGCCACAACATGGTGTGTAATAAAGGATTTTCATGAATGCTCCAGGGATGTGAGGAACCAGGCCAAAGGCCCAGTCAACAAACAATTCCATTATGTTTTATTCTTTTTTTACTTGCAGTTTTTTATGCCTCCTTCTGTCACCAGCACCCACTATCTCCAGACACTTCACTTGCTCACCCACATTTCTGCAACAACCATTGTCCCTCCATAGAACCATGGACACATAGCGTCTGGATATACCAGGGCCCTTCGGCCTGGTTTTCTGCCACAAGCTATCAGTATGCAAGGGTGTTAGTGGCGATGTACACACTGGTGCATCATTTCCACATCCCACTAATAGCCTCCCCTCTCTGCCTGCTAATCACAGTGATGTCAGCCCTTGTCACTGAGGTGGCAGCACTTCAGAGGAGGCAATGATCTTTTCCCCTAGAGGATGAGAGCATCCTCTGGAATGCAGTGCTTCTGCTCCAGACAGTCCGCCAACCACCCAGGCTCATTTCTCAAACCCAGGTTGACAGCATCATGAGCAGTAGCCCTGCTGATGCACTGATGGTCCAGTCAGTCATGTTTTTCCAGCTTGCTTGTTAGTAACTAGTAAAGCAAGATTCACTGACTCAAGCAATTGCAATGGTTACTCAACTCTTCAATCGTAAGCAAATAATTAGAGATACCGTGTAGGCCTGAAAGAGCCACATTACTATAAGAGCAGCTCAGTTATTACCAGAATTAAAATAAGTGAGATAAAAGTCTCTTATGGGTGAGCATAGTTTAATGGTTAGTCTTATTCAGTAAGAGAACACACATTATAAAATTCATGGTGCAGAAACAAGGAATCAGAATGCATTTTCAGGTCAGTCAGAGCACCAAGCGTAAACAGTAAAGCAGTGCATCACATTCATGGCAGGATTATTCTCACATAGACTGTACATAGAAAATGAATATTGGTCCCTCTATTGTAAAGAGTGGAACTGTTAGTGCTTCACAAAACATTTATTAGATAACACAATAATGTCCTTTGAAAAGACTGCTCAACCGAATCAGATCTCAAGTAGAGACAAATAAACTAATTATGATGATTCAAAAGTCATTACTCAGATTTGTTTGGTAAAAAGAGGATTCATAATACATCATATATTGCAAATTGCCCTATTAATCTTGTGGGTAAATCTGATAATTGTTGCCATTTAATGCAGTAATAGGTTCAGGCAGAACCTTATCATACAGTCATGGACTCTTATCACAGCAGCTTGATGAAATTATTACATTTCACAAATTAAACTGTTGTAAGTGTGAGAATATAGTTTCACAGTTCACGTTTGCAGGTTATGATGATTCATTACCATTAATAAATATTATGACAAGCTATGGCACATTGTCCACTCAGTATTAAAAGAAAATTAGCTGATTTTACCTACCTCAAAACAGGTCAAGTAGACCTCCACACATCAAACACCAGCTGCTGATCTGCTAACTCTCAACATATGAATCCCTCTATGTAGGAACATAACGGCAGTTCAAAAGTCTATTGAGCTTGTGGTTTTGTTTGACCTGAAGCTGTTAATATTTTGTTTATTTGTAATTTTGGGCTAAGAAAGACAAACTGAGCTGTTATAAACATACCTCTAAACTATCCCTATGCTCATAAATGTCTTCCATCACTTGTTAAGATGGCATTTCTATAACTGAAAAGTAGAGATTTTATTAATATAATCACATCAGACATTTGTGTAACAGACTCTTTCTCCTTAACAAAATGCTTTTCACACTAAGCCACATACTTTAACATCTGTATGAGATAATATTGCCCTTTTGTAAGATGTGACCTGATGTGGTCATTTGTCCCTGATTTACTTAAATGGACACTGTCAACCACCATAGGCTTTGAAGTGGATCTAGTTTTAAAAACACAATTTATGATTGGTCACATTCTGTACACATTGCTGATGTAAGTGGTATTTTGATTCTGATTCCTTTTTTCTTTTTAAAAGTCATAGTTCTGGGCAACTTCAACATAAATTGGTTCTCACATGACGCTGCCACCTTCAAGGATGCAGTCTCATCAATCAACTTCCATCAGCTAGTGGACGAACCAACTCAAACTAATTATAGAATGGGTGCCTGCACTCTACTAGACTGGGTATTAAACCACCCAGAGCGGGTCTCCAATATAGTAGTGCTCCTGGACTCTCTAAGTGATCACTCATCTATCATCTTCTACTGGTCAGACAAGGCTCCTAAACCACCAGCTAAGGTCATAATATCCCACATACTAAAAAAAGGGCAAGCCTTGGCACTTTAAGCAGTACCTGAAGCAACAGTGCTGGGCCCTAGTCCTAACTGCTGATGACATCGACACAGCGCTAGCCAAATTCATAGAAATTTTTAATACTGCCTGCGACACCTACACCCCCATAACAAAAAGAAAAGTCAATGGCCCTCACAAAACCTGGATCCCCCCCCCCCACCTACTTGCCCAGATGAGCTCCAGGGACCTCCTCTGGCATAAGTGCAAAAGCACCCTCGCAGACAGTAATAAGCAAAACTACAAGGCTGTTCAGAATAAATGCACCCAGACCATCTGCCAGGCCAAAGCCAATCACTGCAGATCTGAGCTAAACTCCTTCTGTGGTGATGGACGAAGATCAATATGGTCTTTGGAAAGCAGGATACCTCTACACCCACCTTGCTGAGCTACGAGGGGACCACAACACAAGACCCTAAATCTATTGCTGACATCTTTAATAAAGCCTTCACTGACCTCAGTACTGTACTCCCCCCCCCCCCCAACATCCACAGCCCTGCAAGCAACAACCTACAAAAACCTCAACAAACACTACCTGTAAATCATGCCCCCCTCCCCATTCTACCTTAAGGTAATTTCCCAAGCTGAAACAAAAAAATACCTTTCCAAAGTCCTGGGTAAGTCTAGGCACAGTGCTGAGGGCCTAGATCAAAAACTGATCTCCCTTACACTTGAAGAACTAACTCCCCTAACCAGAAACATTAACTTGTCCCTCACATCTGGGACATTCCCAACACTCTGGAAAGCTGCAGTTATAACCCCAGTCCACAAATCAGGTAACAAGGCTGACCATACCAACTACCGTCCAATATCAATACTCCCTTCACTGTCAAAAGCTCTTGAGCAGATAGTCTATGACCAACTGGTTGACCACCTTGAAAAACATCAACTCCAATGTCAACAACAGCATGGCTTCTGAAAACTCCACAGCACTACAACAGTGCTGCTGGAGTTCATGGGATTCATTCACAATGCCTTTGATCAAGGGCACTTGGTGGTTGCAACCTTCATTGACCTCACCAAGGCCTTTGACACAGTCAACCATGACCTCCTCCTAGCCCAACTAGATGCAACAGGACTATCAGCTGATTCCCTGGTTTGGTTCTGGAGCTACCTCACAGGCCGTGTTCAAAGAGTAAAAATAAGTAACACACTCTCGGATCCTCAGCAAGTATCCACCAGGGTCCCCCAAGGTTCCATCCTGGGCCCCCTCCTAGTTAGCCTTTTTATGTTTGCTTGCACGCATGTGCAAGAAACATAGTGCCATCACCCTAGTTTTTGGAGGTGTAGCACCCTGTCTTCCAGTTCAGTCAGTGTGTTTGCAGGCATGGCCACAGTTCACCAATGAATGCTGCAGCTGCCTATGACAGCAGTTGAAAATGCAGTGCCGTACAGTTCAAAGGGAGAGCTCCGCTTCAGTGAGCAGCGATAAGAGACTGCTGATTAGCATACTGCCTGAAATCCTGCATCATACATCTCTGCTTTCTCTTCCTGTAATGTACGCCATGCTGGGAGCCCACCCCAACATGGCAACAATCCTCATTGCTGACAGGGGTGCCCAATCCCCCATGAGCTCCATGCCCCCCAAAAAGCTTTCCAGGTACCACGCTGGGATCCCACCCAGTGTGGCAAAAATTGTTATGGCCGACGAGGGTGCCCAATCCCCTGTCAGCTCCAGGCCCCCCCAAACAGCCTTCCAGCTGCCACACTGGGAGACCACCCCAGTGTGGTAAACGTCCTGCATCGTCTTCCTAAAAAAAACAAACATCCTGTAAACAAAAAAAATTCCCTTGGCGGTCTCCTTGCGAACCCACGCCCACCCTCTGTGTACTCTGCCTCCCCACCCCCGCCTCACCCCATACTTACCTCCGGAGTCTGGTGCGATGATCTTCGGTGGACCAGGAACACGTCTGCACTCTTCAAAGCTGATCACAAAATGAGGAAATGCCGGTAAGCTGTATAATGTAATAAATAGGGTTTTTCCAACTTTGATGCATTTCTCATACATTTTTTGGAATTTTGGCACCAAATTTTCAACATGGGGTTTTTGGACCCCTCCTCATGAATTCTTGAACTGTCATGGTGTTAATCGGGCCCGAAGGGTGATTTCGCGGTCACTGCTTGAAATCACCTTTTGGGTCTGATTAACAAAACAACAGTGACAGTGTTCATAAGGTGGGCTCTCAAGAAGCCTATGTTGCAAATTTGGTGAAAAAAATTGCTAAAAATGACTGTTTTACGAGTGTGCATTGTGCAGTTCCTATGCATGTTCGTAAGTTCGCAAATTTTTAATATTTGCACTCTGGATTTTCAACATTGCCATTTTACCACACCCCCTTATATGAGCAGTACAGCTGTCATTTTTCACATCTCGCCAAAATGTGTTTCCGTGCATGTAGCGCACAATGGCATAGTCGGTGTGCGAAATCAATGTATGGGACACATTAAGAAAATCATAGTGACACTGTTCATGAGCAGAGGTCTTAAAATAGCTACATTGAAAATTTGGTGACAAAAGTCCATAAAATGACTGTGTTACGAGTGAGCATTGTGCAGTTTCCACGCACCCTCGTAAGTTCATGAATTTGTAATATTTTCAGTCCAGAGTTTCACCAGTGACATTTTTCCACACTTCCTTATGAACAGTACAGCTGTAATTTTTCACAACATGGACGAAATGCATTTTCACACTTTCAGCGCAGAAATGCTTGGTCGCTATGGGAAATCATTGTTCGGGACAGATAAAGAAAATCACAGTGACACTGTTCCTGATCAGAGGTCCCAAAATGCATGTGTTGACAATCTGCTGTAAAAAATCCCCAAACTAATTATCTTACGGGTGTGTGTTGCACAGTTTCTATGCACGCTCGTGACTTCACCAGTTTTTTTAATATTTTCACTGCATATTTTCAACATTGCCATTTTTTTACACCTCCCCATGAACAGTACAGCTATAATTCTTCATATCCTGTACGGAATGTGTTTTTGCACCTGTGGTGCCAAATGCTGTAGTTGCTGTGCAAAAGCAGCTTTCGGTTAACAAACTGATATTGCCACTGTTCATGAGGTGGGGGTCACAAAAAACCATGTTGAAAATTTGGAGTGAAAATACCAACGAATGCCTGAAGCGTTAGGGTTTCCCACCATAATGCCCTACCCTGTAGAGAATGACTGGCATCAAGGCTCTGACTTAGGATTGTCACCTGCAATGCTCATACCATTCCACCCCCACCTATACCCTGCAGCCAATGAGAGGCATTGAGGTGTGCCTTGGACTCTTCGACCCCAAAGTTCACCCCATTCTCCTATACCACACCCATCTCACCATATTTCCTGATGGAAAGGGGAGCACATAAGGGCCAAAGACCCCAAGGCACACAGTGATACTTGTCGGTGTGTGCAGCGTAGGGTGTGATGAAATAGCGTGGCTGTTATGCCTGATGACCCAAAGTTACACCCCAATGCCTGTCACTATCTGCAGGGTGGAGATGGGGTTGGCTTCAGTTCAATACTTCACTGCCATTCCTATTACGCAGCTCTGTAACTCCTACACTACCAATGCCAATGCCAGCGAGCAAACATTCGGCATTGACAAATGCTTGTTTTAAACAATCTTCCACAAGCACATCAACATAAAATACTTCTCTGTGTGGATGATGCAGTTATCTACTCCAGCTACACTGACCCTACCACCCTAGAACAGCTTCTACAGCAGGACTTTAACAAAGTGGAGGACTGGTTTGCCAAAGCCAAGCTACTTGTTAACCACAAAAAAAACAAATCCATGCTCTTTGCCCCAGCTCATAGCTGCCACAAGACTTCCACCATAAATATTCATACTAAACAAAATGCAGCCATTGAACTGATTCATAGTTTCAAGTACCTAGGGCTCACATTAGACAGCTCTCTCTCCTTCTCTTCTCATGTGGACCACGTTTTCAAATCAGCCAACAGAAAGACTGGTCTATTGTACAAATACCTCAACTGCCTCACCAATCAAGCCCTTCAGCTCACCATCACCAGCTCAGTCTTCTCAACCATTGACTATGGGCTCACCATCTATAGCGCTGCTCCAGGCAACACCCTCATGCAGCTCACCACTACACTTAATAAAGCCTGCAGACTAGCCCTAGGAGCACCATGTCTCACTCATACCTGTAATCTTTATTTACAAATGGGCTGGCTAAATTTAAGTGATAGGGCCCACTACCAAGTCTGCCTTCTAGCCAAAAAAGCGGTCCTGGGACTGCTGCTCCTTGCCACCAGTTCCCTCTTACAACAGGCTGAACCTGCCAGGACTTCAAAGGCATCTAACAAACCCTCAGTCAAAGTTCCCTTCTGTTGCACCTCTCAAGGGCAGTGTTCCTTTGACTACCAAGCACCACTCTGGCTTAACTCTCTCCCACCTGAGATAGTCTCCATCAGTAAAACAGGTCCTTTCAAAGCTGTGCTTAAAACTTGCCTATCCAGCTGAATGCAATGCTCCTGCTACCCCTGACCACTGCCTCCTGGAATACATCCTGTTACCCCAACTATGCTATTCAATACAGCCCAACAAGCTACTTATCCACCTATTTCCTTCTCCCCTACCCCACACAATTTTTCCCCTCCCTTCTCTTATTCTATCTGGGCACACTGACCGCCCCCACCTCTATGCCCCTACCTTGTCATGCCCCCATCCCCCCCACCTATCACCAGACAAGGTCTCCCGAGCCCAAGGAACTGCTACCTCACACCTCTACTCTCCCCTACTCACCACATATCCTGGTCTACTCACCCACCTCCCTCTCTCTCTGTTCCTTTACACCAGCTCTGCTCAGTAGCTATTCAACTTGTCAATCCATTGTTACCCTATCCCCTCTGCTATCCAGATCTAGGACCTGTACTGTTATTAGTTTCTAGCACCCATATCTGCCTATAATTCTATGCAACTGTATTTGCTCTCTGTTTTTTGTGTCCCGACATTTATTTATTTTAAGAATCAGTTTACAACCTTTGAGCCAGAGGCTCATTTCCAAAGGTACTTCATCACATAAAGACATACATTGTGTTTTTGGTTACATAGCAAAGATTTGCAAAACAATCGGCATTCAACAGAGGCGCCACGTCACATTGTGGTCAGACAGATACAACTGGGTACAGGGTACATGTAATTGATAACAGGTGTTACACAAGTCGGTATCAAGTGAGCAATCTGGTAGGTAAACACTGAAACAGCTGGCACTGGCCAGGTTAAACATAGGCATGGTGTACAGGGAAGTGGTGGAGGGGATGGTTAGGTGGAGAGCTGCCTGGGGGCATTGTCAAGAGAAGCAGAGGTGGAGGCTATATTCAGAGACAGGAGCAGTTACGAGTGCTGAAGATGTGGTTCGAAGTGTGGTTTTGAACTTGGAGATGGTGATGGCATTGGTGATGGTGGCAGGGAGAGAGTTAAACCAGGTTGGGGCTCTATAGCAGAAGGACCTCTGGCCACGGCTGGTTCTTGATCTGGGGACCTTTAGAGTGGTCTTGTAGGAAGACCGTGTTGCAATGGTGGGAGGGCTCTGGTGGATGGATGCCGTTACCCCAGGGGGGGAGAGCCCGAGTAGGGTTTTTTTGGTGAGGAGACATGTTTGGTATTGGAGCCGTTCATCCAGGGTAAGCAGGTTAGCATCGACATACAGCTGACAGGTGTGTGTGAGCCTGGGGGCACCAGTAATCAATCTGCACGCTTTATTCAGGGTTAGGTGAATTTTGTTGAGTGCAGTGGTGTCGGCAGCACCATATACTGGTAGACCATAGTCTACAAGGGACAGAACGGATGAAGTAACAGCTAGCCGGAGAGCATTTGGGGGAAGGCAGGTTCTATGGTGGAATAGGATGCCAAGCCGTGTGTTAGTGGCGGATGTTAGGGCGTCGATGTGGTTGTGAAATGTGAGGGCTGAATCGAAGGTAACCCCAAGGTATTTGTAGGTGCAGACTTGTTCTAGTGGCTGGTTGGTACTTGGAAGGATATAGAGTGGGTGGTTGCTAGCTCTGTTTTGGGGGTGGGAAAAGAGCATAGTTTTGGTTTTCTTAAGATTGATGATGAGTCTGCGCTCCTTAAACCAAGCCTCGGCACTGTTGAAAGACTGCTGTAGGGAGTCCTGAAGGGAGATGGGATTGCGGTGGGTGGCGAAAAGGACAGCGTCGTCTGCATACAGTAGAATTTTGCCAGGGCATGCACTGGGCAGGGTGTTCAGATACAGCGAGAAGAGAAGGGGGCCCAGGATGGAGCCTTGGGGGACCCCAGAGAGAATGGGACGGGTATCGGAGAGTGTGCTATTAATTTTTACACACTGAGATCGAGTGTCAAAATAGCTAGCGCACCATGCCAGGGGGGCCAGCCGAGAGACCAGTGTGGCAGAGTGCATTCAGCAGAAGTAGATGGGAGACAGTGTCGAAAGCCTTTGAGAGGTCAATGAACACTGCACCAGCTAGGGAGCTGGTATCCAAGGAGGAGTGTAGAAAGTTGGAGAATTCAATAAGGGCAGTGCTGGTACTGTGACCTGCACGGAAGCCATGTTGCTCTGGGCATAAGATGTTATGCTTAGCCAGATAATCAGTGATTTCAATGGCCACCACTTTCTCCAGGGCTTTAGAGAGGGAAGGGAGGATGGAGATTGGCTGGTAGTTGTTGGCCAATGACCTGTCGCCCCCTTTATGAATAGGTGTGATAATGGCTGTTTTCCAAGCTGTGGGGAATTGTCCCAGGCAGAGTGACTGGTTAATTAGGCTTGTGAGTGGTGCAAGGACTTCATCTAGCACCAGCCTGAGGATGCTGGGGTCCAGTGAGTCACTGCCGGGATTGTTGCCATTGAGAGCTTTGATTAGGATGGGTCTGGCTTCCCGGGTGGAAATCTTTCACAGGAGGAAGCTGGGGTGATGGAGGACAGGGGGAGGTTGGCTGGGGGGAGGGTCAAAGAAATTACTAGGGTGGACTGAGCTAAGGTCAGTGAAAGTGGTGTTGAACCAGTTAGCTATGGTGGCAGGCTCGGTGCAGGTGGTGCCATTTCTAGTGAGCTGGGATGGGGCAGGGGAGCAAGCTTTACCATTGAGTTGCTTAATATTATCCCAGAAGGTCCGGGCTGAGCCCCAGGAGGAGGTAAGGGAGGCCTGGTAATGGTCTGCCTTGGCTTTCCTGATGGCCCATGAGCACTTATTCCGGGCTGCATTGTATGCTTGCCTATCAGACAGACGACCTGTTTTAGTGGCAAGGTGCCAGAGGTTATCCCGGTTTCTAAGTAATTGTAGGAGGGCCGGGCTAACCCAGGGTGCATTCTGTTTTTTGGACCGGATTTTGGTTAAGGGTGCAAAGAGATCACAGGCCATGTTGAAGATGTGAGTGAAGAAGGTGAGGGCAGTGTCAATGTTGGTTGCCTGCTGAATGGGGGACCAGTCTATCTGGGTGAGGAGTGCTTTAAGTTTCTTCAGCCCACCAGGGACAAGGCGCCTGCGGAGGGTGGTCTGGGCTTTGGGTTTGGGATTGGGGGCTACCCAGTGGAATAGGATAGGGAGTGGTCACTCAGGGAGTCTGGGAGAACCTGGATGTTTTGGATTTTATGGGGTCGGTTAGTTATAATAACATCCAGAAGGGTGCTGGTACCACTCTTAGGGTTAAGTCTCGTGGGCTGGGTGATGAGTTGCGTCATATCTTGGGCGGCAAATGAGTCTCTGGTGGTGGATGAGGAGGTGCTGAGCCAATTTACATTAAGGTCCCCCACTAGGATTTCTTCTGCCTTATGGTGGAGGGTGGCCAGGTAGTCCGTTAAAGATACCAGGGCTGGGTGCTGGTTCTTTGGGGGAACGTAGGCTGTGGTGAGATAGAGAGGGCTCCTAGCGGGGTCCGGGGTGAGTCTGAGGGTAAGGGCCTGGGCCCCATTTATGAGGGCAGGGGTGGGGAGTGCGTGTCCAGGTATTGTGTCTCTGGTGTAGATTGCACAGCCACCCCCTCATTTTCCTAATCGGTCCTCCCGGTATAAGGTATAGCCTGGGAGGGAGACAAATGAGTCAGGAGTTAATTTGGACAGCCAGGTTTCAACCAGGGCTATGATGTCTGGTTGGTGAGCCAAGGCCCAGCACTGTAGGGTGTCAAATTTCTTCAGCAGACTGCATATGTTCATGGAGGCTACTTGAAGACCAGTGGGCTGAGTGGGTGGATGGGAGGGGGCAGGGCCTGGGTTGGGATGTATGTTCCCTGTTAGCAGTAGAAGGAGGAGAAGTGCTCTGGTCAGAGGAGGCAGATGGAGGTTTCCGCCGGGAGGCGATAGAATGAGGAAGGGGTTTAGTTGCACAAGGGGTGGGTAGGGTAGCACAGGCAGAGAAGGCCTGAGTGATCAGAAGTGCAAAGGGGCTGTGGGGAGGACAGGTAATGTCTGGAAGGGGGTGAGGTGGAGAGGAGCATATGGGATGTGGAGGAGGAGGAGGGGAGGAGCAGTGGTAAGAGGAGGGAGGACAGGAGGCAGGTAGGAACACTGGAGTAGTGAGGCTGAGGGTTTAGGGACACTAGGGTTGGTGGAAGGCAAAGGAAGGAGGAGGAGGAGAAGAGATAGGCTGGTGAGCAGGGATGCATGTGCATAGTTGGGAAGGCTGGTGGAGCTGAAGTGAGGAAAGAATGGGGACTAGGATGAAAGAGGGAGATAGTAGTGAGATCACCTCTGAGCCTAATTGCTGCTATGGTGTAGTGGTGGTGCATGTGCGTGGAAGCATAGAGTACCAGGTTTAAGTCTTGATCAGGTAGTCGGAGAGCTAGACTAGTGGCTGTAGCAGCAGGAAGTCGGATTCAAGGTTTGCAGAAGCACTTAGATAACACTTTAGTTGTGTCACAGGGTTAGTGCGTCCTTTATAGTTTTGAGAGCCTGCAGTAAAAAATAGGCAGGTGTTCTAGGTGAGTGGAGGAATTGTGGACTTTAGAAATAAGGGTGCAGGGTTCAAATCCTGCAAGGAAGAAGAGATAAACTTATATTTTGGCAGGTTGGGGGGGGGTAAGTGATTAAAGGCTTAGAAAGTAGTAATAAAATAGGTAGCCAATATGGTGCAGAGGTAGCACAGCTGACTCTGACTGCAAGGGTACTGGGTTTGAACACAGCTCAGGGACAGAGTGTAGACAGGCTCAATTTTTTAATTCAGAAAAGGAGGGAGTGAGGAATGGTTAAGAGTATGAAAATAGAGGAAGTTGTTGGCCTGGTTCATTGGCTCAGAGGACAGTCAGTAGAATTTAGAGAAAAGGGTACCAGGTTTGATACTAGTAGGTGCTTAGAGATAGGCTGAAGGAAGAGTGCAGAAAGTAGGTCGTAGAAAGAATCAAAGGGAATTGTAGTGACCTCTAGTGGGACAACTGAGGAATGATAGCTAGGAGGGGTATAGAGTTGAGAGAGCAGCTAGAATGGAAAGTGCAGTGACCCCTAGTGGTTGGTGTATATAACCTGCAAATGGGAAAGTGGACACTTAGTAAAAAAAAGGACGGTAGGTCATGTGTCACACCATGTGACCTGCCAGCAGCAATATATGGAGTGCTGACCCTGCGTGGGAGGGAAGTGCCTCACAACAGTCAGGCTGTAGAGCAGGACACTTTACCTCTTAAAGGCTCTGGCAATCCCCGAATTCAGTCTCCGCTGCTGGGCTGAGTTCTGGACATGGAACCTTTGTAAATGAGCTTGTAGCTCAAATGTTGTAATCTGAGAATTCAATAAAAGTGATAACAGACTGCCCTCCATAATACTGTTACAACACAAAAACATACTTGTTTACAGTCCTTGATCAGCTCCCAGTGCATTGTTCATGGACTGGGAATATCCCCAACACAGTCTAGCTACTAATGTGTGGGAGAAGAGGAGCCTATTGCATCGTGAGTGGCTCACTGTTTTGGGACTGTTCCTAATAGTCAGGAAGCATGCAATAAGAGCTGATCAAGGGTTTGAAGGTTAGATATAATGACACCATTTGCATGCATTTCAGCTTTACTAAGAAAGGGAGCAGATAAAACAACCAGTAACACCAATGAATTTTAGAGAAGGCAAGCAGTCATAAAATATGGGTGTTCTGCTAGACATAATATAATACAACAAGCATTTGTCAATGCCGAATGTTGGCTTGCTGGCACTGGCATTGGTAGTGCAGGAGTTAGAGAGATGCACAATAGGATTGGGAGTGAAGTAGTGAACTGACGCAAACCCCAGCCCCACCCTGCAGAGAGTGACAGGCACTGGGGTGTATCTTTGGGTCATCAGTCATAATGCTCACACCATTTCACCTAACCCTACCCCATAGACACTGACAAGTACCACGGTATGCCTTGAGGTCTTCAGGCCTTACATTCACCCCATTCCATAAGGAAATTTGCTGATATGGATACAGTATAGGAGAATGGGGTAAACTTTGGAGCAAAAGAGTCCAAGGTACACCTAGATGCCTGTCACTGGCTGCAGGGTAAGGGTGGAATGACATGAGCATTACAGGTGAAAATGCCAAGTCACATCCATGATGCCTGTCAGTCTCTACAGGGTGGGGCATTATGGTTGGAAACCCTAATGCCCCTGGCATTTGTTGGTATTTTCACTCCAGACTTTCAACATGGGCCATTTGTGATGCCTCCTCATTAACAGTGGTGCTATGAGTTTGTTTGCCGAAAGGTGATTTTGTACAGCGACTGTGCATTTTGGCGCCATAGGTGCAAAAACACATTTCAGGCAGGATGTGAAAAATGACAGCTGCACTGTTCATGAAGAGGTGTAAAAAAATGGCATTGTTAAAATGTGGAGTGAAAATATGAAAAATTGGTAATGCCGTGAGTGTGCATAGAAACTGTGCAATGCACACCCATAACACAATTATTCTGGGGATTTTTTTAACCAGATTTTCAACATAGGCATTTTGGGAATGCCAGTCATGAACAGTGTCCATGTGATTTTGTTAAACTGTCCTGAACATTGATTTCCCTCAGCTACTGTGCCATTGTGTGACACGTGCGAAAACACATTTCAGACAGGATGTAAAACATTACAGCTCTACTGTTCATAAGGAGGTGTACAAAAATGACAATGGTGAAAATCTGGAGTGAAAATATGAAAAATCAGTGAGGTCAGGAGCATGCATAGAAAATGCGCAATGCACACCCGTAACACAATTATTTGAGGGATTTTTCTTACCAAATTTTTAACATAGGCATTTTGGGACCTCCACTCATGAACAGTGTCACTGATTTTGTTAGTTTGTCCTGAATATTGATTTCAAACAGCGACTGCGCCATTGTGCGCCACATGGGCGAAAACACATTTCAGGCAGGATGTGCAACATGACAGCTATACTGTTCATAAGGAGGTATGAAAAAATGGCAATGTTGAAAATCTGGAGTAAAAATATTAAAAATTGTCAAAGTTAAGAGTGTGACTTGAAACTGTTCATCGCATGCTCAAAACACAGTCAGTTTTTTGAATTTTTCCACCAAATTTGCAAGGTAGGGTTTTTGGGACCTCACCTCATGAACAGTGGCATTGTCATGTCATTATTCAGTCCTGAAAGGGGATTTTGTGCAGTGACCGCAAAATGACCTTTTGGCAAGAATTAAGTAGATGACAGTGCATGTTTTCATAAGGTGGGGCCCCAAGAACTCCATGTTGAAAATTTGGAGGAAATATTCCCAAAAATGGCTGAGATATCCACCCAAGTTGAAAACTCCCCATTTATGCCATTATTCAGCTTACTGGCATTTCTTCAGTTTGCGGTCGGCTTTGAAGAGTCCAGACATGTTTCCATTCCACCGAAGATTGCAGTGTCAACCTCCAGAGGTAAGTATGGGGTGGGGGTGTAGAGAGGCAGGGTGCACAGAGGGTGGGTGCGGGTTGGGGGAAGGGGCACTGAACACAACGAGGGACAGTTTTCTTTCTTTCAGATTAAAAAACAAATAAATAAAAACATCATGGACCATTTTCTTTTTTCAGGTATGAGAAAAATGTTGGGCACACTGGGTGACTTGAGGTGGGGGGTGATGTTGGCCACACTGGGGTCCTCCCAGTGTGGCACACAATGCGGGTGGGGCAGGGGAAGGAACATGCCCATGGTGGTCGGCTTTTGTACAATGGAGGCACACTGGGTTGGGCTCCCAGTATTCCACACAATCTTGGGGGGGTATTTAACATGCCGACAGGGGGATTGGGCACTGTCAAAGTCAGCTTAACAGGGATCATGTAAGAGACAGCAGCAGACACTGCCACCATGTTTATTGCAATGATTCACCAGGAAAGCAGGCATGTCGAGAGGTGTGTTATTGTGCCGCTGCATGACGAGCTTGTCTCTGATTGCATCGGCACTTTCTTTACAAGTTTTACCCACTTTATACATTTCTTGCGTCAGTGCCTGCATGCTGGTTTATTGGGGAATGAGGGATGCACCTAATAAAGTGTGCCCTTCATTCACCCATACTGATACACCTCCAAAATCTGCTACTATTGCAAGATGTTGACTTGTGCCTGAGTAGCAAGCCAACATAAAAAGGGTTTAGAGTGTCCCTTTAATGCTTGTTCCTGATTTGAGAGGCAGGGGATTGAGAGGTACTATTACAGCTTGTTTCCAGGTACATCCTGGAGTGGGGTGAGGTCATTTCCTGTACATGGGCTTGCTTTATAGATGAGGGGACACTGGCAAGGACACTAGGGAAAAGATCTACTCTTGTAAGTGCCACGTCATCTTTAACTTCCACATAGGGAGTCACCAGAGATGGTTAGCATAACATTTTGTTTGAAGGACTGCACCCCCCAAAGCTGCATTAGAGTGTTACTGTTCTGTATTAGCCTAAGTTAATTGTGTGAGACTCAGCCCATGATCTTCCAATTTTCCTTCCCCAGAAGCAACCATATAACCTATTGAGCCATTGCACTGATTTCTTGTTTCTGCACCATGCACTTTATAATGTGTTTTTTTTTTACTGAGCAAGGTTTACCATTACAATCTGCATTTCTGTAAGAGACTGTTTTCAGTTCACTAACTTCTTTTATTAATTTGGTGGTGTCACTCCTACCCTGGGTCTTTTAGACCTATACCGGTAGTTTTCTGAACATTTATATATAACAAATACCCAGCCAAAGCGGTCTATAGCAAATCTTCCCAAAAAATACTCATGACTAATTTGGGTTAGCAGTTAGGGGGCTAAAAGGAAAAATGAGATATAAAGTGATATATCCAAAATAGTTATGCTCCAAATGATTTGAAGTACAAAGGAGAAATGTATCCAGATATGCTATATCAGCACAGGTAAATTACATTAGTGCCTACTGTATTTCCAAGGCAAACTTAAAGGCATATCTAAATGCAAAAAAATTAAAGATTAATTTTTATTTTTATTTTTGTTGACAGGAAAAGGAAGGCAAGACAAAATGCCTGTTTTTAGCCTGGTCGAAGGAGGGGTGGGGTGGAAATAAAGATGCAAACTGATTAATACTGAACCAGGTTGAGCTATTCATGGTATTTGAATATAACTACCTAATATACAGCACTTTATGTCCATAAAGTTTAGTTCTAGGTATTGCTGCCCTTTAATGGCCTTTATCAAACTACCATTGCTGGTGAGAGGGAGTTGGAGCCAAATCCGACATACTACTTTGCTGACATGTCAGCGTGCTGGATAATGGGCCTGGAAGTTTGTGTAACAGTGGCAAGCCTGCATCTCTGGCACCTTGACACACTGCTTACTGACATGCTGAGATGCCAGCATGACAGAAAAGGTAAAGTGGTGCTATTGGGATGCTGATGTTTCATTTGATTATGTATTATTATTGAGTTCATTGCTGTTAGTTCTGGAAAGACTGGGTTATGGTGGACCCTATAGTTTAGTTTTCTGGAACCAACTAAACTCAGTCTTTCCAGAACTAGTGGCCAATAACTTATTAATAAAATTCATGCATTATCAGGTGAAACCCCAGCATTTAAATAGCAGAACACCACCTTTTCAGGAATGTCAGTATCTTAGAACATGAGAATGTGGCTTGCCGGGAATGCTGGTATCGTACTTGTACACAGAACCCTTTTCCTTCTCATATCACCACTTACACTCCATGGCCTTAAGCAAACTACTTAACCTACTTCCCTGCAGAATTTTGCTTCAACCCCCTCTCCTCTTCATCACAGTTCTCAAACATGCTGACAGTAATCAACAATGAAGATAACATTTTTTAATGCCAGTTGATGTACAGTAGTATGTTCTCAGCACATACGCACACTATTAAGTTTAAAGAATCAGCAAGCAACAAGAAAAGGAAGTGAGCAGCTTTTAGTATCTTTTTTTATATTTTTACATACCTGAAGAATAGCATTGACTATCTCGATCAGAGATAGTGATATCACCCCCTTTGCATACATAACAAGCCCTGCTCAGTAGGGGGTCTATGCACTTTAAAGAGATGCAGCCCAGCCTCGTTGTAATGATCAGAGCAATTTTATTGATTGTTTAGCTTGGGAAATTCAAAGGCAGCAGCCATCACTTCCAAATGTCTGAGCCAGGGCCAAAACTTTAGATCCAATTCCAGAAGCACATACAGGTGGGTGAAGCAGAGCACTGGCCAAGCTGGAAACAATTGAGAAGGCAGAGAAGCAGGGCTGGAGTGATCTAGTTGTCTTTCTGTGCTGACACTTCAGCTCCAGAAGCTTAAATTAAAGTAGAAACCAATAATATCTTTAAAATCAGGACTATACTATGTTTGACACCCAATGGCTACACTTGAGGTTGTAGTAATTTCTGGCACTGGAATGTTTTGCTGACATATGGTCCTGGTGCCAAAAACTCAGCACTTAACACCAGAATGCCAGCACCTGTGCAGAAACCCCTGAAAGTGCAGTCAAGGGCAATCTTGGGTTCCAAGAACTTCAATAGCCTGAATTGGCTGCTTATGGCAAGCATGCTGTGCACGTGACCTCATCAGCACTGAGGCCACACATGGACAGTATGCCTTGCAGCCTGTGAGGTAAATTTTGGATCTCTCAGCACTCATGCCATGTGAGTAAATGGAGTTGGAGCTGAAATTTCATCCATCTTCATACAGATGAATGGAAAGGGAGCCAAGAAATAGTCTTCTTGATGACGATAGGCTACCAAATTCGTTGGCACCTCAAAATAGTTTCATGTGTTTAAAAAAGACCCCATGACTAAAGGAGAGCTCATGCCAAATTGTACTTTGGTTTTGTGTCAAAAACTGGGACTTTTGACGCTAGTGAAGTGGGTCTGAATGGACTCAGCTTTATGCTGGCATTTTGGCACTTTGATATCATGATGTAGTATTTTTTCAGGGATCAGTCACTAAGTTTTTGCAAGTTTATGAAAGCCAGATGACCTGTAGCAGCCACTCAGTGACACTGAATTTTGAGAACTCCTCATGCTGCTTGTGTATCAGTGCCATGTTCAGCTCTTTCTCACAAGAGAACAATGTGGCTCTGGAGAGCTCTTCATTTTTGTTGCTAAAAGAGTGATTGTGGAACAAGTTACACATCATTAGAGAATTGTAAATTATGCTTCTAGTTAGTTATCTGCAGTTAACTGTAGTTTCAAGAAGACAGACCAGTAAAATCGTGTGCTGCTGTAGAGGAGATTGTAATTTGTTCAGTCTTTCTGCAAGGAAACGACTTTAGCATACAGGCAATAGGGCAGTGGGGGTTGAAGCTTTTTTAGCAAATAGTGGTTATTTTACTGATTTCTGGTGGTGGAGGGCAAGAGATCCAGCTTTCTGTATATTTTTGACTGTATACAAACCAGGAAGCCAGCCAGTTTGTGAGTAATGAAGTCAACTTTTATGTGAGACACTAATTTCTCAGTGTCTCTCAGTGATGTGGTGTGAAAAACTACTAGTGGGGTGTGGTTGGGTGGTGCCCCTCTCACTTTTCTCCCTTGATTGCCTGTCAGCTGGTGAGTCATGTGGTGGTATGCACATCCATTGCTGCTGAAATGAGCGCCATCAGTCTGTGTCATTAGGGAAGTTTCAGTCTAAACCATCTTTTACTGAATGTGGCATTCCTAAGGGTTCCCTACTGTCCCCCCTTTTGTTTGCAGTGTTTATGCTTCTGCTTGGGAGATGTGATCCAAAAGTATAGTCTTGGTTTTCATTGATATACTGATGATAACCAGCTATATTTCATTTAAACATGGACAGGTCTCCTCAATAACTGTGCTTGAGAATGCACCATCATAGATCAGTGGGTGGATGGCTCATAGTGGGATGAAGCTTAATCTTGGCAAAACCAAGTTGTTACTGATGAGATCAAATCAACTTATATCATCCACTTTGGAAAGTCTGGATCTCTCTAATTTGGGGATGTCAAATTCCAACCTAGGTAGGTTTTCTTCAGTCTAAGTGTCCTCATGATCAAAAGCTTTCACTTGTATCACAGGTGTCAGCAATAGTTAGGAGTGGCTTCTATCATTTAAAGAACATAGTGGGATTGTGTCCCTACCTTAACTTGGACAATCTGCTAACAATTGAACATGCTTTAGTCCTCTCTCATCTTGATTACTATGATGCACTCTACTGGGGCCTACCAGCTGGTCAAATCTGCCATCTCCAGGTGGTGCAGAATGTTGCAGCTAGAGTAGTCACTTCTATAAGGTGGATGGATCATATCATTCCAGCACTGTACTCTCTGGACTGGATTCTTGTGAGATAGTGGATTGACTTTAAGATCTTATTTCTTATGTTTAAAGGTCTCACTTTACTGAGACCCCAGTACCTTGGAGAGTTTCTTGTGACCCCCCCCCCCCCCCCAACATGTCTATGAATTATGCTCAAATGGCATTGGCCAGTTGGTCATTTCTAAACTGAATCTGAAGTCAGCTGGGGATAAAGCCTTTTCTGTAGCTTCCTGCTTGCTTTGGAATGGCCTTCCCATGGCCTTTTGTTCTGCCCCATCTGTCTGCACCTTTAAAAGTAAATTAAAAGAGTGGCTGTTTAGACAAGTTTTTGCAGGAGACTGAATCAGCTGTATTATCTGCATGACTATTTTGTGTTTAAAACATCAATGTACATGGATATTTTATGTTTTCTGACTTATTTTATTATTTGTAAAGCACTTTGGTTTTAGAAAGGTGTTTCTTAAATAAACTAAATGTTTGTCTATCTATCTATCTAATTATCTAATTTGGTTAATTTGTCTTGTTCTCATACTGCAGCCAATATCCCACCTGTTTCAGACTTCTATGGGGCAAATCTCTATTGGATTCCAAACAGTCTCTTTGTGGAACACAATCCCCAAAGGAATCAGACTCTCCCCCTTACATTAAATGCTTTCTCTAGAAATTATAAAACGCATATGCATAGTAACAACGTGTGTGATTGTTTTGGTTAACCTTTGTGGTCTATTACTGCTTTAAATCACTGCACAATGTACTAATCTGTTGTATGACATGTATTGTGAACCTGCTGCATCCTGTACCATACTAGTGCCTGGTTGTGCCTGAAAAAGGTGTCTTTATGTAGCCAGTGTACTTACCCAGTTAAAAAAGTTAAATAAACAAATAATATACTATAGTGGTGAGGTGGTGTGGTAGCACTACTATTGCTAAGGTTGAGTAGGCTGTTTAATGTTAACCCCTTAGCTTTGCTCCTTAATAGCTTTGTCCATGTTCAAAGGAATTGCACATAATTTGACATGCAGAGTCCAGGGGCAAGGTCTCTTGATTTGCTAAGTTGCATTCATGTTGGATGCATGAATTCTGAGATACAAATATTATGATTTTAGGAAAATCTGTTTTGTTTATGGTTCTTATGGTTTTTCTTGTCATCAACCACAGCCCACACAGTTTGGAATTTTGGTCTGAAATTTTGACAGTAGAAAGGGCTTGCACAGAATGATACCTTTCATTGGTTTGGTGAAAATTTATTAATCCATTCTCAAGTTATTAGGATTTGAAATTTCAGTTCTGAGCATGCTCAGTAGGGTCTTTTGGATAGATGTTTGATACTCTACTGAGCATGCTCAGAACCAAAATTTCACTACAAATATTTGGCCTATCTCCTACCTATTTCAGCAGGTCAGTATTTGGCTCTAAATTTCTAAACCATCTTCAGCACAGCTGGCAGCACCTCTTGGCACAGACTGGGCTGAGATGCCCCCACCACATGAAAACCCCACTTCAATTAGATCCTCTGTGCATCACAAGCTGCCACAGACATCACTTAAGGGGCAGCCCCTTAGGATACTCCCTCCCTCCTAGTGATCCCTTACACACCCATCAGAATTAATGGTGATCTACCTTAAATGGCCTTCAGACTCCAAGTTCTCAGAGACATCATTACTATTGATGCGTGTACTTGGATGCTACCAAATGGCTAGAAAATGAGTTCTGCTGTTCTCTGCCCTGAATGCACAACTGTACCTTCCTGTCACTCTGCTATCTTGACAATTCCCAAGCCATTACCCAACTGACATTCTAAACTCCACCAATTGGCTGTCAGAGACTTTGCCACTCAGTAGATTTTGTGGTTTGGCATTCTAGTAAACAAACACTCTCCCCATGCTGGCAGCAAAAGGTTTGTTATATAAGTCCTGTGCCAAGATTTTCTGAGTGTTTTAGTTCCACATAAACAAAAGCTTTAAGGTATGATAACTTTTTAAATACTAAACTGTTAAGTTTGTTACTTTAGTGTTTGTGAGGAAGGGGTATTATGAGCAAACGATGTGTGTTTTTGTACAATAAAAATAGCAAGTAAATATTTTTAAATAAACAGAAAGTGTCTGAGAAATTTCGTATGAAGATTTTAAAAATCTACAAGCTGTAAAATATGTTGATTTTGAATATACCCATTGTGATCGGTTTCTAAGTCCTACATCAGTAAAATGTTTAAAGCTGAGGAACAGGAAAATAGCCAATAATGTGAACGACTAAAACAAAAAAAAAAATTGTGTGCATTTTTTTTTACTATAATTAAATCGTAATGTACATAAATAAAATAATTAGAAAGTTATTTCTCATCTCATGCTTTATGCACGGCTTGCAAGACCCTACATAAAGAAAGTTAGTATGTATGTACAGGAACCAGAGCACCCTGTACATTTAATTTCTTGCAGGGCCCAAAAGTCTCTGGCACAAAGTAGGTTAGGAAGCACCTCACACTGTGTTCAGGGCCTCAGTGGACTTGTGCAAAGCCCTTTACCACTCTACTTTCTCAAAAACTAAGGAAATTCATTGCAATAAACTATGTTAATGAAGATTAGAGTTGCTGCTGTACCAAAGCCAAACACCACAAAGTTTAGAAATGTGCTATTAAGACTGTAAATACTAACTCACACACCTCCATCATTACCCAAGACCAAGCTATAGGTATGGGGCCAGGCATCGACAGTGTGGTACCCTTTACAAGATCAACATATTCAAAATGTGAAACTTGGAATCCCTTATCCTGCCCCCCCCTCCCCATCCAACACCCTGATTACCAAAGGCCAAGCTACAGGTCTGGAGTCATGCCACATAGGTCTGATGTCTCATAGACATTCCACACAAGTCCAGTGTCTTAAACACCTTCCACACATTCTAAGTCTAATATTAGATAACTTGTGTGGTGCAGTTAAAGAGTTTTACACCCATTTATGATGTGGCTTACTTTGTACTGAATAATGAGGACCATGAACAAAGCAAGAGACTTGTTACAGACTTGTAAATACTACACATTTCTCACTTGTAGCTTTTTTTCTTTAGAAAACATACCTGGCACTACTCAAAGCAAGTTACTTGTCTATGACATGTATACTATTTTATGCAAAGTCATGTTGATGCTGTGTGAAACAAATTCCAGGTAGATGGTACATATTCAACTAGACAATATGTGAAATAAAATACTGCTGTTAAATGGAGGTTATATTATACTGTATATATATATATATATATATATATATATGGCAAAAAACTCAGTTTAATGCATTAGTTAGGGTTGTTCCACAGCGACAAGAATGAGGAAATTCGCTGTCAGGGTTGAAAACCCTAACTCTGAATTCACCCCCCCAGCACCACACACACACACACACACACACACACACACACACACACACACACACACACACACACAAAAACACACACACATATGCAAGTATGGGGGAGTACCAAATCAACACAACCAATGACAGACATCCAGCAGCAGGTGACAGAAATAACAAACAATTGTCTAAATGTACTGGCTCTATGCATAAAAAGGGGTTACCAATGGATCCTAAAGTTTGTAATGCAGTACATATGCAGGATTTTGAGTATAATACAGTCATTGATATGGGCTTTTTAAGTAGCCTATGTAGGGAGATACACAAGATAAAATTAATGGAATCAGATGATTCCATATTTAAAAAATGCACTTTCATAAGTCAAAATGCATGCAAATTTGTGTACTAATCTGTGACATGGCTACCCATGTGTGTGAAATAGTCTCTCAGTGTCATTTAATTAGACTTTTCTGGAAATAAAAATATTTTTGTAACTAGTTCTGTGTCCTGCTCTCATTTATCACACTTCCTTATTGTGCTACCTTGATTCCCACCCACCTCCAGGGGCCCTAAAAATGTGATCTTGCGTGTAACCATTAATGTCCCCTTGTGTTACTTCTGAACTTTTGTAATAATCTGCACTTTGATGTTATTTGTGTTGTAATTTTGTCCCCGGGTTACTTGCTGTGTGTGTTTCGGGTACTACAATGCATTGCCCTGTTTCTTTAAGTACTCAGCATGATCACAAGCTGCCCCCTTTGCTCACCTGATCCTTTCCTGTCCCCCACCACTGGATGTTCACGTGTGACAGCAGGGGTCCAAGGGAGCCACTTGTGAAAACATTTGGGCACTTATATCAGCGTGAGATTGGGGCACTCCATGGGGGGATTTAAAAGACAAATCCTTGCAATTTCTAGCCCTTTCCTGTGATTGACTGTCTTATTCTGTAGAGCTCTTGTCCTCCTGTGTGACCCTCGTTATATCACTATCCTCACTGCAGCAGGTAAATACCAATCATGCCTGCTGCTAAAAATACTTTTTTTTTTTTTTTACTAGTTTTGATAATGTAAGCGAGCTGTTGGCAGGTGGGGTTCATTAATAGTGCAGATGGACCCGCACCCTGGATTTCCCTTTCTGCCTTCTTGATTTGGTGTAAGGGGTGCCATTTGAATTAAAATGTAAATTTGGGACCTTAAACTTCTTTATGTCCCTGTTCACCATGAGGTCTTCTTGAAGGAGTTGATAAGGAGGTTGTATAGTTCAATTTTCTCAGTAACTATGCTTTATTTTAAATGCTCTTTTTATGTTGGGACTGTATTTTACATGCTGCTGTTACAGTCATGTTTTGGGGAGGGATGGGATTGGGAATGGGGAGTGTCTGGGATTAGCACACTGCACTATTTGGTTATTGGGGATGATTTGGTAACTGCATTTAATCCTTGGCTCTTTATTTTTGGGATACTGACATTTATTTTGGTTTTTGGTTCTAGTGCTATATTTTAAATGTGCTTTTCATATGTTGGGATGGTATTTTACATACTGCTGTTACAATGATTGTTTTTCTTGGGGGTTGTTAAAAAGATTGAATGCGATATCTGATATTTATTGTGATTTTTGGTATTTAAAAAAAAACATATTTTCTGCATTTACTTGGGCACTGCAGTACAACCCAACACTCCTGAATGTGCGCTTCTCCCTACCAAAGAGTTGTATGAGCACTGTACCTCAGTCCATCCCCCAAATGTGAAACACTGCCCCTTAGGATGTGGATCTCTTCATCGAATCTATTACTCAGAAGCTCAGACCACTGTTGAAATGTGTGCCTCTGTGTTCACAAAGTTCGCAGTTAAATAAATAATACAGTTTTCATATGAACTGCTATGCATTTTTGCTTTATAATGTTGTTGCTGAACATTGGACAAACCCTCTCAATATATAACAAGGGGCTTTTGTGAATAAAAGGAGGAACTGTTCCTCATGATGCGGTACAGCTGAGAGGTGTGGCTTGATCAGATGTGCATGTTAGTTTGGTGTGGCCAAATTAGGCAACCACAAATGTTATTCTTTTTACCTTATTTGTTTCTACTTCGGGTCCCCACTAGGGTTATCACCTTTTAAGAAGCCCAAAGTGGGACATTTCTTACTGAAACATGATTTTTTGCAGGAAAGTACCTAACTTCCACCAGTGCAACAGACTTGTTTTCTTTATGTAATCAGAATTAAGGCAAAGTATTGTAGTTTTTTAGTTACTTCTATTGTTTCTTATCATTTTAAGGTATTTTAGTTACGGTATTATAGTGTTCTACCACATTTAATGGAAAGTTAGAAAATAATTTTTCTACTATAAAGTCAGGACATTTAGTATTTTTCATGTTTTTTTGCAGGACACAGTTGCCCAAATCAGGACTGTCCTGCAATAATCAGGACAGGTGGTAACCCTAGTCCCCACCTGTTGCTATCTATCTTTCAGCCTCACGCCCAGTCTCACACCCCGACATCAGGCAGCTAACCTCTTCTTCCCCCACTATTTACCCTCTGTGTCAGGGTGGTGAGGAGCCCTTCCCCTTTGCTTAAACTCACCTTGATTAGGACTCAGATTCTGTGGGGTGCCATTCAGACTCGGGCCCGCGCCGGGTGACTGTCATCATTCTGCTTGATCTGGGACCTCATTTTTCCTTGTCCTGTGTTTCCCCCTTGGTAGAGCGTGCAGTGTTGGCAATGGCCGTTCAGTGCATGCTTCCATCTATGGCATGCTGATTGGTTGCCGGCATGATAGTAGGTAAAGCACAGATGCCTCAGCCCTCCATGCCACTGGGCTGGTGGCAACCACAAATTTAGGTGAAGTGGTAGGTTTGCCTGGCACGATCTTGAGATTGATTGTGCTGGGCTATTGCATTGCATAATGTGTTTGTTACTGGCTTCTTTATTAGTGGGGTGCACCACTTCTGTTTTGTCATTGTGCATCACAGGGCACCCACAGCATTTTTTTCAATCTGGTTAGCAAACCATGTGGTCACCAATTATTTATTTATTTATTTTGCCGGGGGGGGGGGGGGGGTGTTGGTGCACTATTTGGTCTGTGTGTATCAGGTCTGATGACTGTTTTTGACTGGGCCCCTGTGGTATGTTTTTTGGTGTGTCTCCGTTTTTGGTCAGCAGATGTCTAGAAGCATGCTTCAATTTTGTTTGCAGATGGCTAGATGCATACCTTCATTTTGCTTGCAGGTGGATGTATGCTTCCTTTCATTTTGTTTTTAGAGGGGTGGATGTGTGCCTTAATTTTGTTTTCAGATTTGTGTATGATTGCCTTCATTTTGATTTTCAGATGGGGGGATGCATGCCTCCATTTTGTTTGCAGATTTGTGTATGATTGCCACCATTTTGATTTGCAGTGGGGTGGATGCATGCCTCCATTTTGTTTACAGATAAATGGCTGCATACCTTAATTTTGTCTGCAGCTGTGTGCATGCATGGCTTCCTTTTGTTACCAGATGGCCATATGCTTGCTGCCATTTTGTTGGCAGACCTGTGGATGCCTGGGTTCAGTATTTTTTTTTTTTTTTTTTTTTGGCAGATGGGATGATGCATGTCTTGGATTGCATTTATTGTTTTTCTTCTTTTGTTGTCTTCATTTAAAAAGTGATTTAGTAATTTGAACAGCTTTGTTAGTAAATTTGAGATTGATTGAACATTGGACTAGGATTTTGGTATTTGAAAACAAAAACATGAACAAAATGAATTTGTTTATTTCATTTTTTTTAGCTTGGACACCACCCTACCTACCATTTTGGTTTAAATTCAAAAATCACCAAACAACCCCAGATATGCACTTTTTGTATTCAAATAGGTAGCTTGTACTGGGCTGGTGATCTTGGCAAACCCCATTTTGTGTGTGTGACTATGTCCACAACCCCCACCCCCCAAAAAAACCAAACAGTTATGCATATTATACATGTATTTGCTACACCATTGCACAATTACCTGTTCATGCACAACTGAGTTGTACGCCTAAGTAGGCAACAACTAATATTGGTGGGGTGGCTGGTTTGTGTGCTGTGATTCAGATGGTGTTTGGGTGATGCTGCTGCATTAGCTAACTTGTCTGGCGCTGCCTGCAGTATTCTATTCTTTGCACATTTAAAGTGTTTATTATTGTGCCTTTGTGGATTTTCTGGTTGCATCGCAGGGCAACCACAGCCTATCGTTAATCATAGCACAAAACTATATGGTCACTGTTTTTGGAGAGGTGGAGCTTAATGTTAAAAAAAAAAAACATACTGCTTATTGTGGTGCCCTAATTAGGATACATTATTCTCTGAGCCATATTGGTCAGCCATATCATACGTGTGTAGTGGGTTTACACAACTTTGCCTAGAAAAAAAAAAATAACAACTTACTGTAAAAAACAACTATGTTGTTTTCTACGGGTGTTGTCTGTGTTCAGTTTACATGGACAGTCCATTATTCAGGTGGTATGGACTGATGATGCCCTGATTAGAATGCATACTTTAATGATGAACTTCATTAAAAGATTCCATCAGGTATTTAGCTGCATGCCTCTATACTGTCTGCAGATGGGTGGTGACATGCCTCCATGTTGTCTACAGATGGGTGGTGGCATGCCTTCATGTTGTGTGCAGACAGGTAGTGGTGTGCCTGTGATGCTTTAATGTCCCCTGTTACATGTGCAACCCTGCTTTAATGTCCCCAGTTACATGTGCAGCCCTGCTTTTATGTCCCATGTTACACATGCAGTCCTGCTTTTATGTCCCCTGTTACATGTGCAGCCCTGCTTTTATGTCCTCTGTTACATGTGCAGCCTTGCTTTTATGTCCCCTGTTACATGTGCAACTTTGTGGAGGCTTCTTCTGAGACTCCGAAATTGGAGTTATCCCACACCACACTACATTTTTATAAGGTGAGTCAAAGCATTAAGAAATGCTTATAATAATTAAATTATAGAGTTTAAAAAATGACACTAATGTCACACTTTGGTAGCCCTTTTTCATGCATAGACCCTACTACGAGACATCCCCATCCACCTGACCAGGTACTGCATGCTCAGTGGAGATCAACAGCAAAAATGAGGCCATGTACACCAAACGTACACATCCCTGATTGCAGCTGCACACAACGTACCACACTTAGTAGTTGCATGGCCTTACCTACCGACATAGTAACAGGAAGACCAATGCAGACAGAAGCACTAACAGTGGTGCACATGGTAACGCAACGCAAATGACAACAGAAAGGGCAATGCGCACAGTGGCATAGACGGGAACAGTCTGCCATGTGATGTGTTGTCACATAGTAACATGGTGCCTGCAAATGGAAATGTCAATGGGCATGGTGACACAAAGTGAAACAGAAAGAGAAACAGTACTGTAGACACAAATGGCAAAAAATAACAGAAACGCAAGTGCAAATGAAAACGCAAAGGATAACGCACATAGGGCCCCGTGCTCCTGGCACGTAATGCAGCAGCAGGAACGTGGGGCCCTAAGGGTCCCGCACTCCCGCTACATGATGTCTTGTGGCATAGTAACAGGAACAGCAACACAAACAGAAGTGCTAACAGTGGCGCACAAGGCAATGCAAGCGCGAATGAGAACAGAAAGTGTAACGAACAAGGTGGCATAGACGGGAACGGTGTGCCACATGATGTCTTGTCACATATTAACATGGTGCCTGCAAACGGAAATGTCAATAGGCATGGTGACGCAAAGTGAAACAGAAAGAGAAACAGTATGGTAGACACAAATGGCAAAAAATAACAGAAACGCAAGCGCAAATGAAAACTCAAAGGATGACGCACGTGGTGGCGTAGACATCAACGGTAAGTGAAATGGGCATGGAACCACAAGCGAAAGGGCAATGGTAACAGTAATGTAAGTGCACAGGCTGGTTTTCCAAAAGCTGAATAGGGAAAGACAGTGAGTACAAAGAATGTATGCATAATAATGGGTATCAGAGGCGAAAATGAGGACTTGGAATACTAAATAGTTATATCCAGGAACCGTATGTATAGAAAAAAAAGTTAAAGTCGTATGATTTATGACTGTCCGCGTTAGTTCTGTACTTAGCCCCATTTAGGGCTATATTTTTCTGATTTAAAGTCCGATCTCTGCACCGCTTCCTAGATACGGGTTCTGAATGCGGCACGCCGTAATGTTATCCTATGGGAAAAAGAGAAGTTTGAGCACTCATAACTTTGCTCTCCTGTAATATTTTTTCACCAAACCACTGAAAGACACATCTGTGGGCTGTTGACTGTCCTCCCTCCAAATTTCATGAAAAAAGACCTAACCGTTATTTTGCAGCAGGGTGCCAAAGGATTCCTGTAATGCATTGGGCGCCGTAATGTTATCCTATGGGAAAAAATGTCAACTTTGGAGTACCGTAACTTTGCTGCTGTGTAATATTTTTTCAATACAATACTGAAAAGCACATCTATGAAATGTAAGCTGAGCTTCCTCCAAATTTCAGCCCCAAACTCCCAACCGTTCTTTTGCAGTGCAGTGCCAAAGTATTGCTGTCATTTTCCCACAGACTAGAAAATTACTGTCGCAATTTGCGAAAGCTTTCGCAAACATTTGCGACACTTTCATGAGCATGAAAGTACTTTGCAAATGTACTTTTTCCAGAAATCTGAAAATATATTTCTGGGGTGTTTTTACCCAAAATAAAGACATGGCTAGCATCCTCAGGGTCCGACTAGGTGAATAAAAAAGAATTAGGTTGCTAGAAGGTCCCAAATTTAAATGCCAACCATTTTTCTAATCACCAACTGAAAACAAATGGCTAATTTGCATGTAAGTAGCAAGCCCATTTCATGAAGTAAAATGCATTTCATAAAGTGTTGAACTTTTTGTTAACTTTTCCCATTGACTATAATGGGAAATTGTTTTTTGAATAACTTTTGAACCGTTTAATATTTTTTCACCAAATCTTCAAAAGGCACATCAGGGACCCTGGCCACACATTCCCTGAAGATTTTGTGCTGGTAGCACAAACTGTGCAACCTGTACGTGCGACCGTAGAATTCCAGAAGAAGCGTAAACGCGCGAACACATCACGCTTAATAACTCTGCAGCTGTGTATCCGACTGAAACGAAATGTGGCAGATACCAAGGCCTATGGTTCTTGATTGTGTATTCCAAATTTCAGCCAAATCTGTCAAATGGTTGCAAAGTTATTAAGGTGCAAAGTTTTGGGGTTTAACATACAAATGGCTCCTCAACCCTAACTATGTACCGTGCTACCATAATATATATATATATATATATATGTATAGACAGATAGATATATGTCTCTATAGGGTTCACAAGGGCTCCACCCATTGAGAGCTCCAGCATCAGTGTGCCTGGTCATCAGAGCGCCGAATCAGGATTTCGCTGACCCCTGTTTTTGAGGGAGGGCTGCACCCCTCACTCCCCCTTTCTTAAGATTCTAACTCTGAGGGTGGAGCGGACCTTGAGGAGGGCATGAATCCTGAAATTGGCACCCTGATGTGCCGGCACACAAATGCTGGTGCTACAATGGCCGAAGGGGTCCACAAGGCAATACACCAACAAGCATACAACTGAGAGGTAACAGTGCAACTGAGCATCAGACATAGAGATACTTACATGAACTAGCGCAAACTTTTGGAATTGAACCAGATGTATAGCTTGGCCTTGGGTCATGAGAATAACAGATGGGGTGGGGGGGGGATTAAGGTTGCTGTTACACTGATCAGCTGAGGTGCTTTCATCAGGGGACTCCAAAGAGCCATAAGAGGCCTCAGAATCCCCCCACTCACCTCAGAACCCTGCCCAGCTGAGGTGCTTGCATCAGGGGACTCCAAAGAGCCATAAGAAGACTCAGAATCCCCCCACTCACCTCAGAACCCTGCTCAGCTGAGGTGCTTGCATCAGGGGACTCCAGAGAGCATTAAGAGGCCCCAGAATCCCCTCTCCCTTACCTCAGAACACTGCCCAGCTGAGGTGCCTGCATCAAGGGACTCCAGAGAACCGTAAGAGGCATCAGAATCCCCCCTTACCTCAGAACACTGCCCAGTTGAGGTGCTTGCATCAGGGGACTCCAGAGAGCTGTAAGAGGCCTCAGAATCCCCCCTTTACCACAGAACACTGCCCAGCTGAGGCACTTGCATCAGGGGACTCCAGAGAGCTGTAAGAGGCCTCAGAATCCCCCATTTACCACAGAACACTGCCCAGCTGAGGTGCTTGAATCAGGGACTCCAGAGAGCCATAAGAGGCCTCAGAATCCCCTCCCTTACCTCAGAACACTGCCCCGCTGAGGAGATTGCATCAGGGGACTCCAGAGAGCCTTAAGAGATAAAGCCTCCATCCTTCAAGCTTACTTGTGGAGGAGTGTTGTACAATTGGGGTCTCTTTTTATTTTTTTATTTTTATTTATTGTATAATCAGATTTACAACCATTGAGCCAGCGGCTCGTTTACAAAGGTACCTCGTAACAGAGAGGACACACATGGTTAACATAGTTTACAGAGTACAGTCAAGACAGAATAACAGATTTTTACATGTTTACAGAATACAGACATACAGCATCAATATAGTACAGTATTACATAGGTTGCATGAACAGAGATACATATTATTACATACAATTGCTTAAACATGTGTAGATAAATAAACATTTTGATAGTACCAGCAGAGGAGAGAGGGTCTGGGGGATTGGGGGTGTAGGGTGTTCAGCCCAGTGGGCCATGTCAGTAGTGCCAGAGGAAACAGCAGAGTATCTTTAGTGACAGGTGCAGCAGCGGGTGTTGGACAGCAGGTCTCGTAAGGCAGCTTTGAAGGGGGCAATTTTGGTGGTGTTGGAAATGGCTGTGGGGAATGAGTTGAACCAGGTAGGGGCTCTTTAGCTGAATGACCTCTGAGCCCGGGAGGTCCTTGTTCTGGGCACTAGTAGAGTGACCTTGTCCGAAGTTCGGGTGGTGGCTCAGGGGTGTGTAAGTTGGATGGAGGTAGACACCCGTTGGGGGGAGCCTAAGTAGGATCTTCTTGGTTAGCAGGCCGGTTTGGTAGCGGATGCGTTCGTCAAGGTTTAGGAGTTTGGCCATGTCATAGAGTTGACAGGTGTGGGTGAGTCTGGGGGCACTGGTCAGTAACCTGCAAGCCTTATTTAGCGTGAGTCTAATCTTGCTGAGTGCAGTGGAGTCAGCAGCACCATATACTAGGAGGCTGTAATCAATTAGAGACATTACTGCGGATGTGATGGCGAGCCTGAGGGCATCAGGAGGGAGGCAGTCCTTGTGCCGGTAGAGGATGCAAAGGCATGCGTTTGCAGCAGAAGCAAGGGCAGTAATGTGGGCACGAAAGGTGAGGGCTGAGTCAAATGTGATTCCAAGGTATTTGTACGAGTAAACTTGTTCGAGTGGTTGACAAGTGCTCAGGAAGATTTGGAAGGGACTTTTGCTGGCTTTGTTTTGGGGGTGGTCAAAGAGCATTGCCTTAGCTTTTTTGAGGTTACTTACTAGTCTGCTCTTCTTAAACCAATTCTCAGCATCATTGATGGAGTGCTGGAGGGAGTCTTGGAGGGAGGTGAGATTTTTGTGAGCTGCATAAATCATGGCATCATCAGCATATAGCAGAATATTGCCAGAACATGCGCTAGGCAGGGCATTTAGGTACAGGCTAAAGAGTAGTGGGCCCAGGATAGAGCCCTGGAGAACCCCTGAGTGGATGGGACTGGTTTCTGAGAGCACCCCATTGATTTTGACATGGTGGGAGAGGGCTAATAGGTAGCTCGCATATCAGGAGAGGGGGCCAGCGGAGAAACCTGTATGGTTGAGGGCATTTAGTAGGAGTGGGTGGGAGACAGTGTCAAAGGCCTTAGAGAGGTCAATGTACACTGCCCCAATTAGTGAGCTGTGGTCCAGGGAGGTGTGTAGGAAGTTGGAGAACTCCATTAAAGCTGTGCCGTACTGTGACCAGTGTGGAAGCCATGCTGTTCTGGACACAGGATGTTATATTTTGCAAGGTATTCCGTGAGTTGGGTGGCCACCACTTTTTCTAAGGCTTTGGAGGGGATGGAGAATGGAAATTGGCCGATAGTTGCTGGGGGCGGACTGGTCACCACCGTTGTGGATAAGTGTGACTGTCGCAGTTTTCCATGCTGTGGGGAATTGCCCCAGATAGAGGGATCGGTTCAGTAGTTCTGTAAGTGGAACTAGGACCTCATCCAGGACCAGCCAGAGTATTTTTGGGTCCAGGGGGTCGCTGCTAGGACTGGTGTCTTTTAGTGCTTTAAGCAGGAGTGGTTTGGCTTCCTGAATGGATACCTTGCGTAGGTAGAATTGGGGGTGCTGTGGATCTGAAGGTGGTGGGTTGTGAGTAGGGTCGAAAAAGTTACTCAGGAAGACAGGGCTAAGATCAGTAAAGAGTAAAGGAAGAGTTAAGGCAGTTGGCAATGTCGGTGGGGTCTGTGATGGTGGTGCCATTGACTGTAAGATGTGCAGGGGGGGCATGATTTCACAGTTATTTCTTTTATATTGTCCCAGAAGTTCCAGGCGCGGCCCCTTAAGGAGGTGAGGGTGGCCTGGTAGTGGTTTGCCTTGGCTTTGCAGATGGCCCATGTGCACCTGTTCCGGGCAGCGTTATATGCCCATCTGTTGGCAGCCTGACCAGTCTCAGTGGCAATATGCCAAAGGTTATCCCTGTCCTTGAGTAGTTGGAGTAGGGCAGGGGTGACACAGGGTGCATTTTGTTTTTTGGAGTGGATCATGGTGAAGGGTGCGAAAAGATCACAGACCTTGGTAAAAGCCTGTGAGAATAGGTCGAGGGCAGTGTCAATGCTTGTTGCCTGGCAGATGGGAGACCAGTCAATGTGAGCGAGGAACTGCCTGAGTTTTTGCAGTCTTCCTGGGTGAAGGCACCTGCGGTGAGTGGTTTGTGCTACGGGTTTAGGGGTTGGGGTAGACCAGAGGAATAGGAGAAGGGAGTGGTCGCTTAAGGAATCTGGGAGGACTTGAATATCTTGAACGTTTTGGGGTAGGTTTGAGACAATGATGTCTAGGTGGGTGCTTGTCCCTGCCTTTTGGTTACATCTGGTGGGTTGTGTGACAAGTTGGGTTAGGTCCAATGCAGCAAAAGTGTCTCTTATTGGTGAGGCAGGGGGACTGAGCCAGTTTACATTGAGATCTCCGACTTGGACTTGTTGAGCCTTATGGGCGAGGGAGGAGAGATATTCAGTGAGAGATGATATTGCGGTGGTCTGGTTCCTTGGGAGGATATAGGAGACTGTGAGATAGAGGGGGATCTTGGAAGGGTCTGGGGTGAGTTTGAGGGTGAGGGCCTGGGCACCATCTACAAGCTTGGGGGCTGGGAGGGCATGGCCTACGATGGTGTCACGAGCATAGAATGCACAACCGCCTCCACGTTTACCCACTCGATCCTCGCGAAATAGGGTGTAGCCTGGGAGGGAGATAAAGGAGTCCGGGGTGGACTTCGATAGCCATGTTTCTACTAGGGCAAAGATGTCTGGTTGGTGTGATATAACCCAGCACTGAACGGCTACAAATTTTTTAAGCAGGCTGCATACAATCATGGAGGCAATCCGGAGTCCGCTGGACTTACTAGGTGGATTGGTAGGGACAGGGCCTGGGTTTGGGTGGATATTACCAAAGAGGAATAGTAGTCCCCACACAGCGACTGATTGTTTCTGCTATCAGATATTTGGACATTTGTGTGTGGGATTTGGGGGTTTCCTCATATTACCTGAAGGGAGCGTTGTACAACATTTACTTATTAGCGACTACTATTCTGGTGCCTGCAAGTACTATTTAACTGTGATATCGAGCCTGTATTATTGGACTCAGACAGCTTACCTGTGTAGAACTGTTTTAACATTCCTGTTGCTCTCTACACCATTACGGGTGAATACTTGTGCATGCACACTAGCCATCTGTGTCTCGACTCTGTCCCAACATTGGTGCATGCGCAATAAGGCTCCCATCTGTCCCACTGCATACCAATGTGATTCCACTGTTTGCTTTCCCATATAGGCCTCAGAATTCCTCCCCCTTACCTCAGAACACTGCCCAGCAGAGGTGTTTGCATCAGGGGACTCCAGAGAGCCATAAGAGGCCATAGAATCCCCCCACCTCAGAACACTGCCCAGCTGAGGTGCTTGCATCAGGGGACTCCAGAGAGTCGTAAGAGGCCTCAAAATCCCTCCTTACCTCAGAACACTGCTCAGCTGAGGTGCTTACATCAGGGGACTCCAGAGAGCTGTAAGAGGTAAAGCTTCCATCCTTCAAGCTTACTTGTGGAGGGGTGTTGCACAATTGGGGTCTCTTTTCTGTCCTCACAGCATGACTGATTGTTTCTGCTATCAGATATTTGGACATTTGTTTGCTGGGATTTGGGGATTTCATCATGTTACCTTAACGAAACGTTGAACAGCATTTACTTGTTAGCGACTACTATTCTATGCCTGCAAGTACTGTTTAACTGTGATATCTAGCCTGTATCACTCGAATCAGACAGCTTAACTATGTAGAACTGTTCTAAGATTTCTGTCATTCTCTCCGCCATTACGGGTGAATACTTACACATGCACACTAGTCATCTATCTCCCTACTCTGTCCCAACAGTTGGTGCATGCGCAGTAAGGCCTCCATCTGTCCTGCTGCATACTAATGCGATTCCATAGTTTGCCTTTTCTTATAGGCCTCAAAATCCCAGCCTTACCTCAGAACTCTGCCCAGCTGAGGTGCGTGAATCAGGGGACTCCAGAAAGCCTGTAAGATTTCTCAATACCCCGCCCCCTTACCTCAGAACACTGCCTAGCTGAGGTTCTTGCATCAGGGGACTCCAGAGAGCCTGTAAGATTCCTCAAAATCCCCCTTACCTCAGAACACTGCCCCAGCTGAGGTGCTTCCATCAGGGGACTCCAGAGAGCCGTAAGAGGCCTCAGAAGCCCCCCTTACCTCAGAACACTACTCCAGATGAGACGCATGTATCTGGGGACTCCAGAGAGCCAAAAGAGGCCTCAGAATCCTCTTCTTACCTCAGAACAGTGCCCAGCTGAGATGCTTGCATCAGGGGACACCAGAGAGCTGTTAAAGGTCTCAGAATCCCCCCTGCCCACCTCAGAACACTGCCCAATGGAGATGCTTGTATCAAGGGACTCCAGAAAGCAGTAAGGGGCTCCAAAATCCCCCCCCCCTTACCTCAGAACAATGAACAGCTAAGGTGCTTGCATCGGATGACTCCAGAGTGCCGTAAGAGGCATTAGAATCCCCCCTTAACTTAGAACACTGCCCAGCTGAGGTGCTTGCATCAGGGGCTGCAGAGAGCCATAAGAGGCCTCAGAATCCACCCCCCCTCACCTCAAAACACTGCCCAGCTGAGGTGCTTGCATCATGGGACTAGAGAGAGCAGCAAGAGGCCTCAGAACCCCACCCCCTTACCTCAGATCACTGCTCAGCTGAAGTGCTTGCATCAGGGGAATCCAGAGAGCCGTAAGAGGCTTCACAATCCCCCCCCCTTACCTCAGAACACTGTGCAGCTGAGCTGCTTGCATTACAGGATTCCAGAGAGCTGTAAGAGGCCTCAGAACCCCCCCTTACCACAGAACACTGCCCAGCCGAGGTGCTTGCATCAGGGTACTCCAGAGAGCCGTAAGAGGCCTCAAAATCCAATCCCTTCCCTCAGAACACTGCCCACCTGAGGTGCTTGCATTAGCGGTCTCCAGAGAGCTGTGTAAGAGGCCTCAGAATCCCCCCCTTACCTCAGAGCACTGGCCAGCTGAGGTGCTTGCATCAGGGGACTCCAGAGAGCCACAGGAGGCCTCAGAATCCCCCCTTACCTAAGAACACTGCCCAGCTGAGGTTATTGTATCAGGGGACTCCAGAGAGCTTTAAGAGATAGAGCCTCCGTCCTTCAAGTTTACTTGTGGAGGAGTGTTGTACAATTGAGGTCTCTTTTTGGTTCCCACACAGCGACTGATTGTTTCTGCTGTCAGATATTTGGACATTTGTGTGCTGGGATTTGGGGATTTCCTCATGTTACCTTAAGGGAGCGTTGTACAGCATTTACTTGTTAGCTACTACTATTCTGATGCCTGCAAGTACTATTTAACTGTGATATCGAGCCTGTATTACTGGAATCAGACAGCTTAACTGTGTAGAACTGTTTTAAAATTTCTGTCATTCTCTCCGCCATTATGGGTGAATACTTACACATGCACACTAGTCATCTATCTCCCTACTCTGTCCCAACAGTTGGTGCATGTGCAGTAATGCCTCCGTCTGTCCTGCTGCATACTAATGCGATTCCATAGTTTGCCTTTTCTTGTAGGCCTCAAAATCGCAGCCTTACCTCAGAACTCTGCCCAGCTAAGGTGCGTGAATCAGGGGACTCCAGAGAGCCTGTAAGATTTCTCAATACCCCCCCCCTTACCTCAGAACACTGCCCAGCTGAGGTTCTTGCATCAGGGGACTCCAGAGAGCCTGTAAGATTCCTCAAAATCCCCCTTACCTCAGAACACTGCCCCAGCAGAGGTGCTTCCATCAGAGGACTCCTGAGAGCCGTAAGAGGCCTCAGAATCCCCCCCTCCCTTACCCCAGAACAGTGTCCAGCTGAGATGCTTGCATCAGGGGACTCCAGAGAGCCGTAAGAGGCCTCAGAACCCCCACTTACCCCAGAACACTGCACAGCTGAGGTGCTTGCATCAGGGGACTCTAGAGAGCCATAAGAGGCCTCAGAATCCAATCCCTTACCTCAGAACACTGCCCACCTGAGGTGCCTGCATTAGCGGTCTCCAGAGAGCTGTAAGAAGCCTCAGAATCCCTTCCTTGTCACAGAGCACTGCCCAGCTTAGGTGCTTGCATCAGGGGACTCCACAGAGCCATAAGAGGCCCTAGAATCCACCCCCTTTCCTAACAACACTGCCCAGCTGAGGTGCTTGCATCAGGGGACTCCAGAGAGCCGTAAGTGGTAAAGCCTTCATTCTTCAAGCTTTCTTGTGGAGGGGTGTTGTACAATTGGGGTCTCTTTTGTGTCCCCACCCAGCGACTGATTGTTTCTGCTATAAGATATTTGAACATTTGTGTGCTGGTATTTGGGGATTTTCTCGTGATACCTTAAGGGAGAGTTGCACAGCATTTACTTGTTAGCGACTACTGTTCTTATGCCTGAAAGTACTGTTTAACTATGATATCTAGCCTGTACTACTGGAATCAAACAGCTTACCTGTATAGAACTGTTTTAAGATTTCTTGTGTTTTCTCCGCCATTACGGGTGAATACTTCCACATGCACACTAGCCATCTGTGTCACGATTCTGTCCCAACAGTTGGCGCATGAGCAGTAAGGCCCCCGTCTGTCCCACTGCTTACTAATGCGATTCCATTGTTTGATTTCCCATATAGGCCTCAGAATCCTCCCCCCTTACCTTAGAAAACTGCCCAGCTGAACTGATTGTATCAGGGGACCTCAGAGAGCTGTAAGAGACCTCAAAATCTCCCCTTACCTCAGAATACAGCCCAGCTGAGGTGCTTGCATCAGGGGAATCCAGAGAGCCATAAGAAGCCTCTGAATCTTCTCCCATTACCTCAGAACACTGCTGAGGTGCTTGCATCAGGGGACTCCAGAGAGCAGTAAGACACCTCAGAATTACCCCTTAACTCAGAACACTGCCCAGCTGAGGTGCTTGCATCAGGGGACTCCTGAGAGCCGTAGGTTGCCTCAGAATCTAACCCATACCTCAGAACACTGCCCAGCTGAGGTGCTTGCATCAGGGGACTCCAGAGAGCCTAAGAGGCCTCAAAGTCCCGCCCTTACCCCAGAACACTGCCCAGCTGAGATGCTTGCATCAGGGGACTCCAGAGAGCTGTAAGAGGCCTCAAAATCCCTCCTTACCTCAGAACACTGCCCAGCTGTGACGCTTGTATCAGGGGACTCCAGAGAGCAGTAAGGGGCCCCAGAATCCCCCCTTACCTCAGAACACTGCCCAGCTGAGGTGCTTGCATCAGGGGACTCCAGAGAGCCATAAGAGGTAAAGCCTTCATCCTTCAAGCTTTTGTGTGGAGGGGTGTTGTACAATTGGGGTCTCTTTTCTGTCCCCACACAGCGACTGATTGTTTCTGCTATCAGATATTTGGACATTTGTGTGCTGGGATTTGGGGATTTTCTCGTGTTACCTTAAGGGAGAGTTGTACAGCATTTACTTGTTAGTGACTACTGTTCTTATGCCTGAAACTACTGTTTAGCTATATCTAGCCTGTATTACTGGAATCAGACAGCTTACCTGTGTAGAACTGTTTTAAGATTTCTTGCATTCTCTCCGCCATTACGGGCAAATACTTGAGCATGCACACTAGCTATCTGTGTCCTGAGACATAAGGCAATTCTGGTGGGGGGGAAGGAGGAAGTAGGCTGATGGTTTACTAGGATCTGCAGCTTATCCATTAGGTAGGGAAATGGAAAGACTAGGTGGGCCAAGCAGTCCTTATCTGCCATCAAATTCTATGTTTCTATGACTGTCACAACAGTTGGTGAATGTGCAGTAAGGCCCCCTCTGTCCCGCTGCATACTAATGCGATTCCATTATTTGCCTTCCCCTATAGGCCTCAGAATCCCCCTCCCTAGATCAGAACACTGCTCAGCTGAGGTGCTTGCATCAGGAGGCTCCACACAGCCATAAGTGGCCTCGGAATCCCACCGCCACCTCAGAACATTGCCCAGCTGAGGTGCTTCCATCAGGTGACTCCTAACAGCCAAAAGAGGCCTCAGAATCTCCCCCTTACTTCAGAACACTACCCAGCTGAGGTGCTTGCATCAGGGAACTCCAGAGAACTGTAAGAGGTCTCAGAATCCCCCCTTATCTCAGAACACTGTCGAGCTGAGATGCTTGGAATCAGGGGACTCCAGAGAGCCGTAAGAGTCCTCAGAAGCCCCCCCTTACCTCAGAACACTACTCCAGATGAGACGCTTGTATCTGGGGAATCCAGAGAGCTGTAAGAGGCCTCAGAATCCCCCCCTTACCTCAGAGCACTGGCAAGCTGAGGTGCTTGCATCGGGGGACTCCAGAGAGCCACAGGAGGCCTCAGAATCCCCCCTTACCTAAGAACATTGCCCAGCTGAGGTTATTGTATCAGGGGACTCCAGAGAGCTTTAAGAGATAGAGCCTCCGTCCTTCAAGTTTACTTGTGGAGGAGTGTTGTACAATTGAGGTCTCTTTTTGGTTCCCACACAGCGACTGATTGTTTCTGCTGTCAGATATTTGGATATTTGTGTGCTGGGATTTGGGGATTTCCTCATGTTACCTTAAGGGAGTGTTGTACAGCATTTACTTGTTAGCGACTACTATTCTGATGCCTGCAAGTACTGTTTAACAGTGTTATCGAGCCTGTATTACTGGAGTCAGACAGCTTAACTGTGTGGAACTGTTTTAAGATTTCTGGTGTTCTCTCCGCAATTACGGGTGAATACTTGCGCATGCGCACTTCCCATCTGTGTCCTGACTCTGTCCCAACAGTTGGCACATGTACAGTAATGCCTGTGTTTGTCCCACTGCATACTAATGTGATTCCATTGTTTGCCTTCCCATATAGACCTCAGAATGCCCCCCTTACCTCAGAACACTGCCAGCTGAGGTGCTTCCATCAGCGGCTCCAGAGAGCTGTAAGAGGCCTCAAAATCCTCTCCCTTATTTCAGAACACTGTCAAGCTAAGGTATTTGCATCAGTGGACACCAGAGAGCTGTAAGAGGCCTCAGAATCCCCCCGTTGCCTCAGAACACTACCCAGCTGAGGTGCTTACACCAGCGGACTCCAGAGAGCCGTAAGAGGCTTCAGAAACCCTTCTCTTACCTCAGAACACTGCCCAGCTGAGGTGCTTGCATCAGGGGACTCCAGAGAGACGTAAGGGGCCCAAGAATCCACCCCCCTTACCTCAGAACACTTCCCAGCTAAGATGCTTGCATCAGGGGATTCCAGAGAGCCGTAAGAGGCCCCAGAATCACCCCCTTCCTTATATCAGAACACTGAACAGCTGAGGTGCTTGCATCAGGGGACTCCATAGAGCCGTAAGAGGTAAAAGCTCCATATCATTCAAGCTTCTGTGTGGAGGGGTGTTGTACAATTGGGGTCTCTTTTCTGTACCCACACAGTGACTGATTGTTTCTGCTCTCAGATATTTGGACATTTGTGTGCTGGGATTTGGGGATTTCCTCGTGTTACGTTAAGGGAGCGTTGTACAGCATTTACTTGTTAGCGACTACTGTTCTTATGCCTGAAAGTACTGTTTAACTATGACATCTAGCCCGTATTACTGGAATCAGACAGCTTACCTGTGTAGAAGTGTTTTAAGATTTCTTGCATTCTCTCCACCATTACCGGCTAATACTTGTACATGCGCACTAGCCATCTGTGTCCCAACTCTGTCTCAACAGTTGACACATGCGCAGTAAGGCCCCTGTCTGTCCCACTGCATACTAATGCGATTCCATTGTTTGATTTCCCATATAGGCATCAGAATCCCCCCCCTTACCTCAGATCTCTGCCCAGCTGAGGTGCTTGCATCAGGGGACTCCAGACATCCATAAGTGGCCTCAGAATCCCCCCCATCCTTACCTCAAAACACTGCCCAGTTGAGGTGCTTGCATCGGGGGACTCAACAGAGATGTAAAAGGCCTCAGAATCCCCCCACATTACTTCAGAACACTGCCCAGCAGAGGTGTTTGCATCATGGGACTCCAGAGAGCCGTAAGAGGTCTCAGAATCCCCCCCCCCACCTCAGAACACTGCCCAGCTGAGGTGCTTGCATCAGAGGATTCCAGAGAGCTGTAAGAGGCCTCAGGATCCCCCTCCTTACCTGAGAGCACTTCCCAGCTGAGTTGCTTGCATCAGGGGACTCCAGAGAACCATAAGAGACCTCAGAATCCCCATCTCCTTACCTCAGAACACTGCCCTGCTGAGGTGTTTGCATCAGGGGACCCCAGAGAGCCATAAGAAGCCTCATAATCCCCACTTACCTCAGAACACTGCCCAGCTGAGGTGCTTGAATCAGGGGATTCCAGAGAGCCGTAAGAAGCCTCAGAATCCCTCCCCCCTTTCCTCGGAACACTGCCCAGGTGAGGTGCTTGTATCAGGGGACTCCAGAGAGCCATAACAGGACTCCGAATTAAAGCTACCAACTTTCTGAGGTCTAAAACTGGGACAGTTCATCCTGATCATGACCTCCCCCAACCATGTCACTCCCATGGACACTGCCGTAGTCAACGCTGTGCACAATCAGTCAAATTTTGCTGCTTGCTCTGGCCATGCCTCCCCACAGTAACACCTATAGCAAACATTCAGATTAAAACAATACATCATTCTGCTGCAGCAAGTTCCAAACCATGATGTACAGAAACTTTATTAGAAGCAAACCTGCATTAAATTGTGATCAGGCATTCGAGCTGCATGTATTGCTCCTCCTGACAGTCCCATCCAACCCACTTGCACTCACCTCATTTACTGAGCAAACTTTACTTCAGTGACTCCCACCACCACACCAGACTGTTTTAACACACTTCCCTATAGCTGATCAGGTTCGGGTACCTTAGTTCCCTGCTGCTGGTCTCCTCTCTGTCTGGAGTCCCTCTCAGCTGCTGGCAAGCAGACGTCCACATGCGCTTGTTTGCACTACTACCCATTCTAATCTAACAGGAAGGAACATGCTTTACTGTGCTCCCACTGACATGCTTGCAGTGCAACACGGGCACAGGGGTTGAAGTTGCAAACTGCTGTCTAGCCCGAGCAGCGCCACAGTAGTGCTGAAATAACTGACACTTACGGATTAGCAGTCAGCAAAAAAAAAAAAAAGGGTGACAAAACTGTGACAAGTAAGCAAAAACTGGGACAAAAGTGACATATTGCAAAACTTGTGGGGACACTGGGACATGCTGCCTAAAATAGGGACTGTCCTGGGAAAATAGGGACAGTTGGTAGCTTCACTCAAAATCCCCCCCCCTTACCTCACAACACTGCCCAGCAGAGGTGCTTGCAACAGGGGACTCCAGAGAGCCGGAAGAGGCCTCAGAATCCCCCCTTGCCTCACAACACTGCCCAGCTGAGGTCCTTGCATCAGGGGATTCCAGAGAGCCAAAAGAGGCATCAGAATCCCTCCTTACCAAAGAACACTGCCCAGCTGAGGTGCTTGCATCAGGGGACTCCAGAGAGCCGAGATGGGCCAATAATCCACCCCCTTACCACAGAACACTGCCCAGCTGAGGTACTTGCATCAGGGGATTCCAGAGAGCTGTAAGAGGCCCTAGAATCAATCAGTCAATCAATCAATCAATCAAGTCTTTATTTAACCAGGCATTCATTGCTGAGCAGAAGCTCATTTGCAAGATGGACCTGGGTGGAGCATGAACAATTGTATATACAAGTCAACACAGGTATTTACAAGGCAATACAGATAATACTGTTTACAGAGATGAAGAAAAAGAAGTTCATATGTACATAGAATTATACAGATATTGCACAGATTACAGGGTATTTACATACATAGAAGTGTCTATAGGAAGATAAAGCAGGTTAACTAATGTTGCAGGAAGAAGTAACGGACAAAAAAAAATAAAATAAAAATATACACCAGGTAGAGGCGAAGGTAGGGGCTAAGGGAGGGAGGTAGGGGGAGAAAGGCTAGGAGGGCATGGTGCACAGAGAGGAGTTGGTAAAACGGGATGTAGAGAAGGTGGATGGAGAAAAGGAGTATGTGTGAGCCCCGGGATTGAATGCTACAAATAACGGGGCATGGTAGGATGTCACAAACCAGGGGTAGTGAGCTCCTATCCAGGTTGGGAAAGGAAGGATAAGGGGATGGACGGGCCTAGTGTTGATAAGACAGGGGGATAAGAGAGAACAATTAGGCTTGTGAGGAGCAAGCTGGGGGGTCAGTACTTAAAATTGGGTCTAGGCGTGGCTATATACTAGTGCAGACACCGCTACTAGGTCTGAGTGGGTGAAGCAGTTACATACTTCTCTGATTGTATGGAAATAAAGCATCTTGAAGGCATTTATACTGATTAGAGTGCTTAATTTGAGGGTTTTTTGTAGATCATTCCATAAGGTAGGTAGCACGAAGCTTATGGCTGCCCTGCCGAAGCGGGATTTTGCTTTGCGTACTTTAAGTGTAATAGCTGAGTAACTTCTTAACACGTATTTCCCAATTATACCCAGGGAAAGACAGCAGGAGATATAGTAAGGCAGCTTATTAGAGATGGCTCTATAGCTCCAGAGAGCAGCGTTTCTATGGCGCCTGAACTTTAGTGATGTCCAACTCACTGCCGCATATAGGGTGCTGTGATGCGTGTCGAAGGGAAGTCCCATTATAAACCTCAGTGCTCGATGGTAGAGTGTGTCCAGTTTAGCCATGTAAGAGTTGGGGCATTGGTTGTAGAGGAAGTCAGCGTAATCAACCAATGATAGGAAAATGGATTGGACCAGTTGTTTCTTGGCATCTCTGGTGAGAAATTGGTTGATTCTAAAAAAACAGGCCAAGCCTTTGTCAAAGTCATTTTAGCAAGTCCTCGATATGTTCAATGAATCCCCATCTCAGAACACTGAGCAGCTGAGGTGCTTGCATCAGGGGACTCCAAAGAGCCGTAAGAGGAAAAGCCTCCATCCTTCAAGCTTACGTGTGGAGAGGTGTTGTACAATTGAGGTCTCTTTTCTGACCCCACACAGTGACTGATTGTTTCTGCTATCAGAAAATTTGACATTTGTGTGCCGGGATTTGGGAATTTCCTTGTGTTACTTTAAAGGAGCGTTGTACATCATTTACTTGTTAGCGACTACTGTTCTTATGCCTGAAACTACTATTTAACTATGATATCTAGCCTGTATTACTGGAATCAGATAGCTTACCTGTGTAGAACTGTTTTAAGATTTCTTGCATTCTCTCCGCCATTACGGGTGAATATTTGTGCATGTGCACTAGCCATCTGTGTCCTGACTCTGTCCCAAAAGTTGGCACATGCGCAGTAAGGCCCACTTCGATACCCGCTGCATATTAATGTGATTCCATTGTTTACCTTCCCATATAGGCCTCAGAATTCCCCTCCTTACCTCAGAACACTGCCCAGCTGAGGTGCTTGCATCAGGGAACTCCAGGGAGCCGTAAGGGACTTCAGAACCCCCCTTACCTCAGAACACTGCCCAGCTGAGGTGCTTGCATCAGGGGACCCCAGAGAGCTGTAAGAAGCTGCAGAATCCCCACTTACCTCAGAACACTGCCCAGTGGAGATACTTGCATCAGGGGACTCCAGAGAGCCATAAGAAGCCTCAGAATCCCCCAACCTTACCTCAGAACACTGCCCAGCTGAGGTGATTGCATCAGGGGACTCCAGAGAGCTGTAAGAGGTAAAGCCTCTGTATTTCAAGTTTACTTGTGGAGGAGTGTTGTACAATTGGGGTCTCTTTTCTGTCCCCACACAGCGACTGATTGTTTCGGTTTACAGATATTTGGACATTTGTGTGCTGGGATTTGGGGATTTCCTCGTGTTACCATAAGGGATTGTTGTACAGCTTTTACTTGTTAGCAACTACTATTCTGATGCCTGCAAGTACTGTTTAACTGTGATATCGAGCCTGTATTCCTGGAATTAGACAGCTTACCTGTGTAGAACTGTTTTAAGATTTCTGGTGTTCTCTCCACCATTATGGGCGAATACTTGTGCATGCGCACTAACCAGCTGTGTCCCGACTCTGTCCCAAAAGTTGGCGCATGTGCAGTAAGGCCCCCGTCTGTCCCACTGCATACTAAGGTGATTCCATTGTTTGCCTTCCCATATAGTCCTCATAATTCCCCCCCCCTTACCTCAGAACACTGCCCAGCTGAGGTGCTTCTATCAGGGGACTCCAGAGAGCTGTAAGAGGCCTCAAAATCCTCCCCCTTAACTCAGAACACTGCCCAGGTGAGGTGCTTGCATCAGGGGATTCCAGAGAGCCATAAGAGGCCATAGAATCCCCCCTCCTTACCTCAGAACACTGCCCAGCTGAGGTGCTTGCATCAGGGGACTCCAGAGAGCCCGTAAGAGGTCTCAGAATCCCTCCCCTACCTCAGAACACTGCCCAACTGAGGTAAAGCTACCAACTTTCCGAGGCCTAAAACTGGGATGGTCCATTCTGATCATGACCCCCCGCCGACCACATCACTCCCACGGGCACCGCTGCAGACAACGCTGCCCACAATCGGTTACATTTTGCTGCTTGCTCTGACCATGCCGCCCTACAGTAACACCAGTAGCAATTATTCAGATTAAAACAATACATCATTCTGCTGCAGCAAGTTCCAAATCATGATGTACAGAAAGTTAATTAGAAGCAAACCTGTGTTAAATTGTGATCAGGCATTCGAGCTGCATGTATTGCTCCTCCTGACAGTCCCATCCAACCCATTCACACTCACTTTATTTGCTGAGCAAACTTCACTTCAGTGACTCCTACCACCTCACCAGATTGTTTTCTCACACCTCCCTATAGCTGATCAGGTTCAGGTACCTTAGTTTCCTGCTGACAGTCTGTTCTCTGTCTGGAGTCCCTCTCGGCTGCTGGCAGGCAGATGTCCATATATGCCTGTTTGCACTACTACCCAGTCTAACCTAACAGGAAAGAGCATGCTTTACTGTGGTCCCACTGACATGCTTGCAGTGCAACACAGATGCAGGGGTTAAAGTTGTAAACTGCTGTCCAGCCTGAGTAGCACCTCAGTGGTGCTGAAATAACTGTCACTCACGGATTAGCAGTCAGCATAAAAAAAAAAGGGGGGGACAAAACTGGGACAAGTATGCAAAAAAAGGGACAAAAGTGATATTTTGAAAAACTTTTTGGGACACTGGGCCACGATGCCTAAAATAGGGACTGTCCTGGGAAAATAGGGACTGTTGGTAGCTTTAAACTGAGGTGCTTGCACCAGGGGACTCCAGAAAGCCGTAAGAAACCTCAGAATCCACCCCCTTACCTCAGAACACTACCCAGCTGAGGTGCTTGCATCATGGGACTCCAGAAAGCCGAAAGAGGCCTCAGAATCCCCCCCCCATTACCTCAGAGTGCAGCCCAGCTGAGGTGTTTGCATCAGGGGACTCCAGAGAGTCATAAGAGACCTCAGAATCCCCCCTTGCCTGACAACACAGTCCAGCTGAGGTGCATGCATCAGGGGACTCGAGAGAGCTGAAAGAGGCCTCTGAATCTGCCCCCCTTACCTCAGAACACTGCCTAGCTGATCTGCTTGCATCAGGGGACTCCAGAGAGCTATAAGAGGCCTCAGAAAATCCACCCCCTTACCTCAGATCACTGCCCAGCTGAAGTGCTTGCATCAGGGGACTCCAGAGAGCCGTAAGAGGCCTCAGAATCCCCCCTTGCCTGACAACACTGCCCAGTTGTGGTGCTTGCATAAGGGGACTCTAGAGAGCCATGTGTAACACCCCTGCAAATGGGGGTTCCCAAAAGTCTTCCAGGAGCTTGCCGGAGTGCTCCAAGTCTGGGAGGTGTTCGGCGTCTGAGCTGTTTAAATGTGGATCCAAGTGAGTGCTATTTGAGCCTCCACATACTGTCTCTTTAAGAGCTGTCTGCTTGCAGACTTAATCAGTTTGTATGGGGTGGACTGTGTGTTCTAATGCCTGAATCCCACCCGGGCTGCTGTCAGTTTGCTCCATTTCTGCCGTTGCTACATGTGCAGAGGGAGCCCTGTTGAAAGATATAACTGTTTGTCAGAAATCATTTAGAGTGACTGAGAAAATGTAGTTTGTCTAACCTGTCTTCATTTCAGCATGAACTGTTTCAGTGTAGCTCTTTCATTTTGGTTCTGAATAGCTGACTTGGAACAATCAGGATGGTAGGGAGACCCTAAAATGGAGCCTGTGGATGAATCAGAACTTGGACTCTCAATTTTGAGCCAGCCACAAGGGGATTGTATGGGCAGTGGCTCTGGGAAATGTAGTTTTGACCTTGGCGCCTTTTTCCACCAACAGAGGGAGTCTTATTGTGAGTGACAGCCGAACCAGCCAACAGAATGGTGTGGAGCTAAAGGAAATGCCCTGCTCTGTGACTGGAAAGATTAGATCTGTTGTGACTGTGAAGAGAGATGGAGCTCTGTGCTTCTGCGGTATATAGTTTCACACGGGAAGCGCTGTGAGGCCCTGAATTTCAGTCTGCAGCCTTTGTGAATGTCAAGTTTGGACTGGATCTGAGTTGTGAGGAGAAAGAAGTACTAGAAGTGTGGAAACCAGGCTCACTCTGTAAAATACTGGAGAAATTGCTGAATCACGCTCGGTCTGTCAGGAACTGAAGCTGCTGTGTGTGCTCCCAGGTATTTTGCAGTAATTGTGATCAGGATCGAGGAGCAGCCTGCCTGGTATAGTACTTTCCTTTTACATATGAATGTGTGTAGTGCTTGTGGGGAATCTCTATTTCCAATCCCCAGTGCTGTGTGTTGAAGCTGAAAGCAAACCCCAGCTTGTCTCAGACTAAATCCGTTTGCTATAAACTGCAGTGGGGTCCAGTCACAAGGACTTTGTCTCCATGCCTTGTTGTTCTGGCAATCCAGAAGAACATCCAACATCCGGTTTTCAGCTTGGGTATTGTGAGTACAAGTCAGGGTATTCCCCTACAGCCTGTTTTCAATCACAGTGTGTCATCTAAATCTTGTTGTTTCACTGCTTCAAGGACTGAGCCATCCGGCTCCGGATTACAATTGGGTGTAGTGCATATATTTTCTTCTACAGAGCCCTATCCATCTGCACCTGCAGGCCAACCCTGGGCAACGTAGCGGGCTAGCCCCCCACCAACCTGGGTACCCCGAGTGTGAATTTTCAGACCCTGTACGTGTGCACAGTACTGTGATTTATTGCCACCAATTAACCTGATTTCCCCTTCCCATGTTACTGTCCCCTAAATAAATCAGATTTGTTGTTGTTATACTATATACTGTCTGTGGTGTTGGTACTTATGGAAACAGTATTGTTTTTTGCTGTGTATGTTGTTTAACCTTATTTTACAGGGGGTCTTCAGAGACGTGCTGCAGAATCCGTCTCAAGGGTAAGTGGTGCTTTATGAGTGAACAGTGTGTATACGTGAGGTATTGGGGCTGTAACTCATGTGTACTGTGTGAGCCACTAGAGGGAACCAAAGGGGGTCACGGTGTCCCAGAGGGCTGTGATCAAGATAGTCTAACCACTAGAAACCCTGACCTCTGGGTGGAGGCATCTGCCATAGAACCTAGGCCCCTCAACCTGTCAGTAGTCAAGCAGACAGGGGTAGTAACCCTTGGCATAGTGCCACCTGGGGGTTACACATAAGAGGCCTCAGAACCCCCCCCTTACCTCAGAACATTGCCCAGCTGAGGTGCTTGCATCAGGGGACTCCAGAGAGCTGCAAGAGGCCTCAGAATCCTCCCTTGCCTCACAACACTGGCCAGCTGGGGAGCTTGCATCAGGGGACCCCAGAGAGCCATAAGAAGCCTCAGAATCCCTCACCCTTACCTCAGAACACTGCCCAGCCAAGGTGATTGTATCAGGGGACTCCAGAGAGCTGTAAGAGGTAAAGCTTCCATCCTTCAGGTTTACTTATGGAGAAGTGTTGTACAATTGGGGTCTCTTTTATGTCCCCACACAGCGGCTGACTGTTTCTGCTATCAGATATTTGGACATTTGTGTGCTGGGATTTGGGGATTTCCTCGAGTTACCTTAAGGGAGTGTTGTACAGCATTTACTTGTTTGCGACTACTATTTTGATGCCTACAAGTACTGTTTAATTGTGATATTGAGTCTGTATTCCTGGAATCAGACTGCTTAACTGTGTAGAACTGTTTTAAGATTTCTTGCGTTCTCTCTGCCATTACAGGCGAACATTTGCACATGTGCCCATGCCATCTGTGTCCCGACTCTGTCCCAAAAGTTGGCGCATGCTCAGTAAGGACCCCTTCTGTTCCACTGCATACTAATGTGATTCCATTGTTTCCCTTCCCATATAGGTGTCAGAATTCCCCCCTTGCCTCAGAACACTGCCCAGATGAGGTGCTTGCATCAGGGTACTCCAGAGAGCCGTAAGAGACTTCAGAACCCCCCTCCTTACCTCAGAAAATGGCCAAGCTTTGGTGTTTACATCAGGGGACTCCAGAGAGTTGTAAGAGGCCTCAGAATCCCCCCCCCTTTACCTCAGAACACTGCCCCACTGAGCTGCTTGCATCAGGGGACTCCAGAGAGCTGTAAGGGGAAAAGCCTCCATCCTTCAAGCTTATTTGTGGATGGGTGCTGTACAATTCTCTCCATCATTACGGGCAAACACTTGCACATGCGCACTAGCCATCTGTGTCCCAAATCTGTCCCAACAGTTGGCAAATAACCAGTAAGGCCCCTTTCTGTCCAGCTGTGTAGTAATGTGATTCCATTGTTTGCCTTCCCATGTAGGCCTCAGAATCCCCCTTCCCTTACCTCAGAACACTGCCCAGCTGAGGTGCTTGCATCAGGGGACTCCAGAGAGTCGGAAGAGGCTTGAAAATCCCCCACTCACCTCAGAACACTGCCAAGCTGAGGTGCTTGCATCAGGGGTCTCCAGAGAGCCGTAAGAGATAAAGCCTCCATCCTTCAAGCTTACTTGTGGAGAGGTGTTGTGCAATTGGTTTCGCTTTTCTGTCCCCACTCTGTGACTGACTGTTTCTGTTATCAGATATTTAGACTTAGATTTAGCTGGGATTTGGAAATTTCCTCCTGTTACCTTAAGGGAGCATTGTACAGCATTTACTTGCTAGCAACTACTATTCATAGGCCTGAAAGTACTGTTTAACTAGGATATCTAGCCTATATTACTGGAATCAGACAGCTTACCTGTGCAGAACTGTTTTGAGATTTCTGGCGTTCTGTCTGCCATTACGGGCAAATACTTGCACATGCACATTAGCCATCTCTGTCCCAACAGTTGGCACATGCACAGTAAGGATCCCATCTATTCTGCTAAATACTAATGCGATTCCATTGTTTGCCTTCCCATATAGGTCTCAGAATCCCCCCTTACCTCAGAACACTGCCAAGCTGAGGTGCTTGCATCAGGGGACTCAACAGAGCCGTAAGAGGCCTCAAAACCCCTCCCCCTTACCAGAGAACACTGCCCAACTGAGTTCCTTGCATCTGGAGACTCCAGAGAGTCATAAGAGGCCTCAAAATCAGCTCTCAGCTCAGAACACTGCCCAACTGATATGCCAGCATTAGGGAACTCCAGAGAGCCATAAGAGAGGTCAGAATCCCCCTCTCGTTACCTCAGAACACTGCCCAACTGAGATGCTTGCATCGGGGGACTCCAACCAGAGAGCTGTAGGAGGCCTCAGAATCCCCCCTTACCTGAGAACAATGCAGAACTGAGGTGCTTGCATCACAGGACTCAAGAGAGCCATAAGAGGCCTCAGAACCCCTCCTCCTTACCTAAGAACAAGGCCCAGCTGAGGTGCTTGCATCTGGGGACTCCAGAGAGTCGTAAGATGTCTCAAAATCAGCCCTCTGCTCAGAACATTGCCCAACTCATATGCAAGCATTAGGGGACTCCAGAGAGCCGTAGGAGGAGTCAGAATCCCCCTCCTGTTACCTCAGAACACTGCCCAGTTGATGTGCTTGCACCAGGGGACTCCAGAGAGCTGTAAGAGGCCTCAGAACCCCCCCACCTAAGAACTCTGCCCAGCGGAGGTGCTTGCATCAGGGGACTCCAGAGAGTCCTAAGATGTCTCAAAATCAGCCCTCTGCTCAGAACACTGCCCAACTCATATGCAAGCATTAGGGGACTCCAGAGAGCCGTAGGAGGAGTCAGAATCCCCCTCCTGTTACCTCAGAACACTGCCCAGCTGAGGTGCTTGCATCAGGGGACTCCAGAGAGCCGTAACAGTTAAAGCCTCTGTCAGTCAAGCTTACTTATGGAGGGGTGTTGTGCAATTAATGTCTCTTTTCTGTCCCCAAACAGTGACTGATTGTTTTTGCTATTAGATATTTGGACTTTTGTGAGCTGGGATTTGGGGATTTCCTTGTGTTCCCTTAAGGGAGCATTGTACAGCATTTAGTCGTTAGCGACTACTATTCTTATGCCTGAAAGTACTGTTTAGCTGTGATATCTAGCCTGGAATCAGTCAGATTACCTGTATAGAACTCTTTTAAGATTTCTGGCATTCTCTCTGCCATAATGGGTGAATACTTGTGCATCCGAACTAGCCATCTGTGTCCCGACTCTGTCCAAGCAGTTGGCGAATGTGCAGTAAGGCCCATGCCTGTCCTGCTGCGTACTAAAGAGATTCCATTGTTTGCCTTCCTATATAGGCCTCAGAATAACCCCCCTTTAACTCTGAACACTGCCGAGCTGAGATGCTTGCATCAGGGGACTTCAGAGAGCCGTAAGAGGCCTCAAAATCCCCCCTTACATCAGAACACTGCCCAGCTGAGTTGCTTGCATCAGGGGACTCCAGAAAGTCGTAAGAGGCCTCAAAATCCCACCCCCCCCTTACCTTAGAGCACTGCCCAGCTGAGTTTTTATATATTTATTTTATTTATTTATTTATTTAGTTTTTGTTGACTGGGTAAGTGCACTAGTCAAATCCTGCCTATTTTCAGGCACGACCCAGGGGAAGGGGATACGGATGAATGCCAACTGACCTTGAACCAGATTAAGCTGTTGCTTGCACTGGGGGACTAAAGAGAGACAAAAAGAGGCCTCAGAATCCCCCCCCACCCCTCCACCCCGCCTCACAACACTGTCCAGCAGAGGTGCTTGTATCAGGGGACTCCAGAGAGCTGTAAGAGGTAAAGCCTCCGTCCTTCAAGCTTACTTGTGGAGGGGTGCTGTACAATTGGGGTCACTTTTGTGTCCCCACACAGCAACTGCTTGTTGCTACTGTCAGATATTAGGACATTTGAGTGCTGAGATTTGGGGATTTCTTTGTGTTACCTTAAGGGAGCATTGTACAGCATTTACTTGTTGGCGACAACTATTCATATGCCTGAAAATACTGTTTAACTATGATATCTAGCCTGTATTACTGGAATCAGATAGCTTACCTGTGTAGAACTGTTTGTTTTAAGATTTCTGGTGTTCTATCCGTCTTTACGGGCGAATACCTGTGCATGCGCACTACCCATCTGTGTCCCGACTGTCAAAACAATTGGCGCATGCGCATTAAGACCCCTGTCCGTCCCGCTGCATACTAATGCAATTCCATTGCTTGCCTTCCCATATAGGGCTCAAAATCTCCACTCCCTTACCTCAGAACCCTGCCCAGCTGACGTGCTCGCATTGGGGGAATCCAGAGAGCGGTAAGAGGCTTCAGAATCCCACCCTTACCTCAGAACACTGCCCAGCTGAGGTGCTTGAATCAGGGGAATCCAAAGAACCATAAGATGCCTCAGGATCCACCCCTTTACCTCAGAATACTGCCCAGCTGAGGTGCTTGCATCACGGGCTACAGAGAAAAGTAAGAGGCCTCAGAATCCACCCACCCTTACCTCAGAACACTGCCCAGCTGAGGTACTTGCATCAGGGGACTCCAAGAGGTAAAGCCTCCATCCTTCAAGCTTACTTCTGGAGGTGTGCTGTACAACTGGGGTCACTTTTGTGTCCCCACACAGCAACTGATTGTTGCTACTGTCAGATATTTGGATATTTGTGTGCTGGGATTTAGGGATTTCTTCGTGTTACCTTAAGGGAGCATTGTACAGCATTTACTTGTTAGCGACTACTATTCATATGCCTGAAAGTACTGTTTAACTATGATATCTAGCCTGTATTACTGGAATCAGATAGCTTACCTGTGTAGAACTGTTTTAAGATTTCTGGTGTTCTTTCTGCCATTAAAGGCAAATACTTGCGCATGCGCACTAGCCATTTCTAACCGACTGTGTCCCAACAATTGGTGCATGCGCAGTAAGGCCCCCATCTGTCCCGCTGCATACTAATGCGATTCCATTGTTTGCCTTCCCATATAGGCCTCAGAATCCATCCCGCCCCTGATCTCAGAACCCTGCCCAGCTGACATGCTTGCATCAGGGGAATCCAGAGAGCCATCAGAGGCCTCAGAATCCCACCCTTACCTCAGAACACTGCCAAGCTGAGGTGCTTGCATCAGGGGACTCCAGAGAGCCATTAGAGGCCTCAGAATCGACCCCCCCCATTACCTCAGAACACTGCCCAGCTGAGGTGCTTGCATCAGGGGACTGCAGAGAGCCATCATAGGCCTCAGAATCCCCCCTTTACTTCAGAACTCTGCCAGCTGAGGTGCTTACATCAGGGGCTCCAGAGAGCCGTAAGAGGACTCAGAATCCCCCTACCCTTACCTCAGAACACAGCCCAGCTGAGGTCCTTGCATCAGGGGCTCCAGAGAGCCGTAAGAGGCCTCAGAATCCCCTCAGCTTTACCTCACAACACTACCAAGCTCAAAATCCCTCCTTAACTCAGAACACTGCCCAGCTGAGATGCTAGCATTATGGGACTCCAGAGAGCCAAAAGAGGAGTCAGAATCTCCCTTCCGTTACCTCAGAGCACTGCCCAGCTAAGGTGCTTGGATAAGGGGACTCCAGAGAGCTGTAAGAGTTAAAGCCTCTGTCCGTCAAGCTTACTTGTGGAGAGGTGTTGTGCAATTAATGTCTCTTTTCTGCCCCAACACAGTGACTGATTGTTTTTGCTATCAGATATTTGTACATTGAGAGCTGGGGTTTGGGGATTGCCTCGTGTTCCCTTAAGGGATCATTGTACAGCATTTAGATGTTAGCGACTACTATTCTTATGCCTGAAAGTACTGTTTAGCTGTGATATCTAGCCTGGAATAGGTCAGATTACCTGTATAGAACTCTTTTAAGATTTCTGGCATTCTCTTTGCCATTATGGGTGAAAACTTGCCCAGTAAGGCCCCTGTCTGTCCCGCTGCATACTAATGTGATTCCATTGTTTGCCTTCCCATATAGGCCTCAGAAATACCCCCACTTTAACTCTGAACACTACCCAGCTGAGATGCTTGCATCAGGGGACTCCAAAGAGCCATAAGAGGCCTCAAAATCTCCCCCTTACCTCAGAACTCTGCCCAGCTGAGACGCTTGCATCAGAGGACTCCAGAGAGCCGTAAGAGGCCTCACTATCCCTCCCTTGCCTCACAACACTACCCAGCTGAGGTGCTCTGCATCAGGGGACTCCAGAGAGCCGTAAGAGGTAAAGCCTCCATCCTTCAAGCTTACTTGTGGATGGGTGCTGTACAATTGAGGTCGCTTTTGTGTCCCCACACAGCGACTGATTGTTTCTCCTATCTGATATTTGGACATTTGTGTGTCGGGATTTGGGAATTTCCTCATGTTACCTTAAGGGAGTATTGTACAGCATTTACTTGTTACCTACTACTATTCATATGCCTGAAAGTACTGTTTTACTATGATAGTTAGCCTGTATTACTGGAAACAGATAGCTTACCTGTGTGGAACTGTTTTAAGATTTCTGGTGTTCTCTCCGCCATTAAAGGCGAATACTTGCGCATGTGCACTAGCCATTTATGACCGACTCTGTCCTAACAATTGGTGCATGCACAGTAAGGCCCCTGTCTGTTCCGCTGCATACTAATGCGATTCCATTGTTTGCCTTCCCATTTAGGCCTCAGAATCCCACCCCTGATCTCAGAACCCTGCCCAGCTGACATGCTTGCATCAGGGGAATCCAGAGAACCGTAAGAGGCCTCAGAATCCCCCCCCTTTACCTCAGAACTCAGCTGGCTGAGGTGCTTGCATCAGGGGCTCCAGAGAGCCGTAAGAGGCCTCAGAATCCCCCGACCCTTACCTCAGAACTCTGCCCAGTTGACGTGCTTGCATCAAAGGACTCCAGAGAGCCATAAGAGGCCTCAGAATCCCCCCCTTACCTCAGAACACTGCCCAGCTGAGGTGCTTGTATCATGGGACTTCTGAGAGCCGTAAGAGGCCTCAGAATCCCCCTCTTACCTCAGGACACTGCTCAGCTGAGGTGCAAAGGACTCCAGAGAGCCATAAAAGGAGTCAGAATCCCCCCCTTCCATTACGTCTGAGCACTGCCCAGCTAAAGTGTTTGCATCAGGGGCTCCAGAGAGCCATAAGAGGCCTCAGAATCCTCTCACATTTACCTCAGAAGTCTACCAAGCTAAGGTGCTTGCATCAGGGGACTCCAGAGAGTCGTAAGAGGCCTCAATATCCCCCCTTTCCTCAGAACACTACCCAGCTGATATGCTAGCATTTGGGAACTCCAGAGAGCCATAAGAAGATTCAGAATCCCCCTCCCTTTACCTCAGGGAGAATTGTACAGCATTTACTTGCCAGCGACTACTTTTCATATGCCTAAAAGTACTGTTTAGCTAGGATATCTAGCCTGTATTGCTGGAATCAGATAGCTTACCTGTGTAGAACTGTTTTAAGGTCTCTGGCGTTCTCTCCGCTATTACAGGCGAATACTTGCACATTCACACTGCCATCTGTGTCCCGACCGTCAAAAGAATTGGCACATGCGCAGTAAGGCCCCCGTCTGTCCCGCTGCACACTAATGTGATTCCATTGTTTGCCTTCCCATATGGGGCTGAGAATCCCCATACCCTTACCTCAGAACCCTGCCCAGTTGATGTGCTCACATCAGGGGAATCCAGAGAGCTGTAAAAGGCCTCAGAATTCCACCGTTACCTCAGAACACTGCCCAGCAGAGATGCTTACATCATGGGACTCCAATGAACCATAAGAGGCCTCAGAATTCCTCCCTTACCTCAGAACACTACCAAGCTGAGGTGCTTGCATCAGGGGACTCCAGAGAGTCGTAAGAGTCCTCAAAATCACCCCTTTCCTCAGAACACTGCCCAGCTGATATGCTAGCATTAGGGGACTCCAGAGAGCCGTAAGAAGAGTCAGAATCCCCCCCCTTACCTCAGAACACTGCCCAGATGAGATGCTTGTATCAAGGGACTCCAGGGAGCCGTAAGAAACCTCAGAATCCCCACACCCTTATCTCAATACTCAGCCCAGCTGAGGTGCCTGCATCAGGGGCTCCAGAGAACCGTAAGAGGCCTCAGAATTCCCCTGCCCTTACCTGAGAACACTGCCTAGCTGAGGTGCTTGCATCAAGGGACTCCAGAGAGCCATATGAGGCCTAAGAATCCCCCCCCTTACCACAGAATGCCCAGCTGAGGTGCTTGTATCGTGGTACTCCAGAGAGCCGTAAGGGGCTTCAGAACCCCCTCAGTTACCTCGGAACACTGCCCAGCTGTGATACTTACATCATGGGACTCCAATGAACCGTAAGAGGCATGAGCATCCCCCCCTTACATCAGAACACTGCCCAGCTGAGGTGCTTGCATCAGGGGACTCCAGAGGGCCATATGAGGCCTCAGAATCCCCACCTCCTTACCTCAGAACACTGCCCAGCTGAGGTACTTGCATCAGAAGACTCCACAGAGAAGAAAGAGGCCTCAGAATCCCCCCCACCACCTCAGAGTACTGCCCAGCTGAGGTGCTTGCATCAGGGGACTCCAGAGAGCTGTAAGAGGTAAAGCCTCCATCCTTCAAGCTTACTTTTGCAGGGGTGCTGTATGATTGGGGTCGCTTTTGTGTCCCCACAAAAAGACTAATTGTTTCTGCTATCAGATATTTGGACATTTGTGTGCTGGGATTTGGATATTTCCTCGTGTTCCCTTAAGGGATCATTGTACAGCCTTTACTTGTTAGCTACTACTATTCATATGCCTGAAAGTACTGTTTAACTATGATATCTAGCATGTATCACTAGATTCAAATAGCTTACCTGTGTTGAACTGTTTAAAGATTTCTGGTGTTCTCTCCGCCATTACGGTAGAATACTTGCGCATGCGTACTAGCCATCTTTGTCCCGACTCTGTCCCAACAATTGGCACATGCGTAATATTGCCCCCCGTCTTTCCCGCTGCATACTAATGCGATTCCATTGTTTGGCTTCCCATATAGGCCTCAGAATCCCACCGCTGATCTCAGCACCCTGCCCAGCTGATGTGCTTGCATCATGGGACTCCAGAGATACGTAAGAAGCATCAGAATCCCCCCCTTACCTCAGAACACTGCCCAGCTGAGGTGATTGCATCAGGAGACTCCAGAGAGCCATAAAAGGAGTCAGAATCCCCCTTCCATTACGTCTGAACACTGCCCAGCTAAAGTGTTTGCATCAGGGGCTCCAGAGAGCCATAAGAGGTCTCAGAATCCCCTCACCTTTACCTCAGAACACTACCAAGCTAAGGTGCTTGCATTAGGGGACTCCAGAGAGTCATCAGAGGCCTCAGAATCCGCCACCTTTCCTCAGAACACTGCTCAGCTGAGATGCTTGCAGCAGGGGCTCCAGAGAACCGTAAAAGGCCTCAGAATCCCCCTTAGCTGAGAACACTGCCTAGCTGAGGTGCTTGCATCAGGGGACTCCAGAGAGCCATATGAGGCCTAAGAATCCCCCCCTTACCACAGAATGTCCAGCTGAGGTGCTTGTATCATGGGACTCCAGAGAGCCGTAAGAGTCCTCATAACCCCCTCCCTTACCTCAGGACACTGCCCAGCTGATGTGCTCGCATCAGGGAATCCAGAGAGCTGTAAAAGGCCTCAGAATTCCCCCCTTACCTCAGAACACTGCCCAGCTGATATGCTAGCATTAGGGGACTCCAGAGAGCCCTAAGAAGAGTCAGAATCCCCCTCCCTTTACCTCAGAACACTGCCCAGCTGAGGTGGTTGGATCAGAGTATTCCAGAGAGCTGTAAGAACCCTCAGAATCCCCCCCCCTTACCTCAGAACTCTGCCCAGCTGAGGTGCTTGCATCAGGGGACTCCACAAAGAAGAAAGAGGCCTCAGAATCCCTCCCCCCCTTATCTCAGAGCACTGCCGAGCTGAGGTACTTGCATCAGGGGACTCCAGAGAGCTGTAAGAGGCCTCATAACACCCCACCTCTTAGCTGAGAACACTGCTTAGCTGAGGTGCTTGCATCAGTGGACTCCAGAGAGCTGTAAGAGGTAAAGCCTCCGTCCTTCAAGCTTACTTGTGCAGGGGTGCTGTATGATTGGGGTCGCTTTTGTGTCCCCACACAGCGACTAATTCTTTCTGCTATCAGATATTTGGACATTTGTGTGCTGGGATTTGAATATTTCCTCATGTTCCCTTAAGGGAGCATTGTACAGCATTTACTTGTTAGCAACTACTATTCATATGCCTGAAAGTACTGTTTAACTATGATTTCTAACCTGTATCACTAGATTCAGATAGCTTACCTGTGTTGAACTGTTTTAAGATTTCTGGTATTCTCTTCGCCATTACAGCAGAATACTTGCACATGCACACTAGCCATCTTTGTCCCGACTCTGTCCCAACAATTGGCACATGCGCAGTAAGGCCCTCCATCTGTCCCGCTGCATTCTAATGTGATTCCGTTGTTTGGCTTTCCATATATGCCTCAGAATCCCGCCCCTGATCTCAGCACCCTGCCCAGCTGATATGCTTGCATCATGGGACTCCAGAGAACTGTAAGAAGCCTCAGAATCCCCCCCCCCACTTGAGAACACTGCCCAGTTGAGGTGCTTGAATCTAGGGATTCCAGAGAGCCGTAAGAGGCCTCAGAATCCCTCCCCCTTATCTCAGAACACTGCCTAGCTTAGGTGCTTGCATCTGGGGATTTCAGAGAGCCATAAGAGGCCTCAGAATACCCCTTGCCACACAACACTTCCCAGCTGAGGTGCTTGCATCAGGAGACTCCAGAGAGCCATAAGAGGTAAAGCCTCCCTCCTTCAAGCTTACTTGTGGAGTGGTGCTGCACAATTGGGGTCACTTTTGTGTCCCTACACAGCAATTGTTTGTTGCTACTGACAGATATTAGGACATTTGTGTGCTGGCATTTGGAGATTTCTTCATGTTACCTTAAGGGAGCATTGTACAGCCTTTACTTGTTAGCGATTACTATTCATATGCCTGAAAGTACTGTTTAACTATGATATCAAGCCTGTATTACTGGAATCAGATTGCTTACCTGTGTAGAACTGTTTTAAGATTTCTGGCGTTCTATCCACTTTTATGGGTGAATACCTGTGCATGCGCACTAGCCATCTGTGTCCCAACTGTCGACACAATTGGCGCGTGCGCAGTAAGGCCCCTATCTGTCCCACTGCATACTAATGCGATTCCATTGTTTGCCTTCCCATATAGGTCTCAGAATCCCACCCTTACCTCAGAACACTGTCCAGCTGAGGTGCTTGCATCAGGGTAATCCAAAGAACCGTAAAATACCTCAGAATCCACCCCTTACCTCAGAACACTGCCCAGCTGAGGTGCTTGCATCTGGGGCTCCAAAGAGCCATAAGAGGCCTCAGAACCCCCCCCAGCTGAGAACACTGCCTAGCTGAGGTGCTTGCATCAGAGGACTCCAGAGAGCCGTATTAGGCCTCAGAATCCCCCCCGCCCCTTACCACAGAACACTGCCCAGCTGAGGTGTTTGCATCAGGGGACTCCAGAGAGCCGTAAGAGGCCTCAGAATCCCTCCCCCTTTTCTCAGAACACTGCCCAGCTGAGGTGCTTGCATCTGAGGATTTCAGAGAGCCGTAAGAGTCCTCAGAATCACCTCCCCTTACCTCAGAACACTGCCCAGCTGAGATGCTTGCATCAGGGGAATCTAGAGAGCTGTAAGAGGTCTCAGAATCCCCCCTTACCTCAGAACACTGCCCAGCTGAGGTGCTTGCATCAGGGGAATCCTGAGAACCGTAAGGGGCCTCAGAACACCCCCCAACACATCAGAACACTGCCCAGCTGAGGTGCTTGTATCTGGGGATTCCAGAGAGCCGTAAGAAGCCTCAAAATCCCTCCCCCCCACCTCAGAACGCTGTCCATCTGAGATGCTTGCATCAGGTGCTCTAGATAGCTGTAAGAGGTCTCAGAATCCCCCTCTTAACTCAGAACACTGCCCAGATGAGGTGCTTCCATCAGGGGACTCCAGAAAGCTGTAAGAGGCCTCAGAATACCCCCCTTGCCTCACAACACTGCCCAGCTGAGCTGCTTGCATCAGGGGCCTCCAGAGAGCCAAGAGAGGTAAATCATCCGTCCTTCAAGCTTACTTGTGGAGGGATGCTGTACAACTGGGGTCGCTTTTGTGTCCCCACACAGCAACTGATTGTTGCTACTGTCAGATATTTGGACATTTGAGTGCTGGCATTTGGGGATTTCTTCGTGTTACCTTAAGGGAGCATTGTACAGCATTTACTTGTTAACGACAACTATTCATATGCCTGAAAGTACTGTTTAACTATGATATCAAGCCTGTATTACTGGAATCAGATTGCTTACCTGTGTAGAACTGTTTTAATATTTCTGGCATTCTCTCAGCCTTTACGGGCGAATACCTGCACATGCACACTAGCCATCTGTGTCCCGACTGTCGAAACAATTGGCACATGCGAAGTAAGGTCCCTGTCTGTCCCACTGCATACTAATGCAATTCCATTGTTTGCCTTCCCATAGAGGGCTCAGAATCCCCACCCCCATACTTCAGAACCCTGCCCAGCTGACGTTCTCGCATCACAGGAATCCAGACAGCCGTAAGAGGCCTCAGAATCCCACCCTTACCTCAGAACATTGCCAAGCTGAGGTGTCTACATCATGGGACTCCAAAGAGCTGTAAGAGGCCTCAGAATCCCCCCCTTACCTAAGAACACTGCCCAGCTGAGGTGCTTGTATCAAGGGACTCGAGAGAGCTGTAAGAAGCCTCAGAATCCTCCCCTCCACCCTTACCTCAGAACACTGCCCAGCTGAGGTGCTTGCATCAGGGGACTCCAGAGTGCTGTAAGAGGCCTCAGAACCCCCCTTACCTGAGAACACTGCCCAAGTGAGGTGATTGCATCATGGGACTCCAGAGAACTGTAAGAGGTCTCAGAACCCCCCTTACCTGAGAACACTGCCCAGGTGAGGTGCTTGCATCATGGGACTCCAGAGAACTGTAAGAGGCCTCAGAATCCCCCCCCTTACCTCAGAACACTGCCCAGCTGATGCGCTTGCATCAGGGGACTGCAGAGAGCAGTAAGAGGCCTCTGATTCCCTCACCTTACCTCAGAACACTGCCCAGCTGAGGTGATTGTATCGGGGGCTCCAGAGAGTCAGAAAAGGCCTCAAAATCCTCCCTTACCTCAGAACACTGCCCAGCTGAGGTGCTTGTATCAGGGGACTCCAGAGAGCCGTAAGAGGTAAATCCTCCGTTCTTCAAGCTTACTTGTGCAGGCATACTGTACAATTAATGTCTTTCTTCTGTCCCCACACAGCGACTGATTGTTTTTGCTATCAGATATTTGGACATTTGTTAGATGGGATTTGAGGATTTCCTTGTGTTACCTTAAGGGAGCCTTGTACAGCATTTACCTGTTAGCGACTACTATTCTTATGCCTGAAAGTACTGTTTAACTGTGACATCTAGCCTGTATTACTGGAATCAGATAGCTTACCTGTGCAGAAGTTTTAAGATTTCTGGTGTTCTCTCTGCCATTAGGGGTGAATACTTGCACAATAGGCATTTGTGTCCCGACTGTCGAAACAATTGGCGCATGCGCAGTAAGGCCCCTGTCTGTCCCACTGCATACTAATGCGATTCCATTGTTTGCCTTCCCATATAGGCCTCAGAATCCACCCTCCTTACTCAGAACGCAGCCCAGCTGAGGTGCTTGCATCAAGGGACTCCAGAGAGCCGTAAGAGGTAAAGCCTCTGTCCTTCAAGCTTACTTGCAGAGGGTTGTTACCCCATCGGCGCTGTGTATAACTGTTTTAAGATTTCTGGCGTTCTTTCTGCTATTAAAGACGAATACTTGCGCATGCGCACTAGCCATTTCTAACCGACTGTGTCCCAACAATTGGTGCATGCGCAGTAAGGCCCCCATCTGTCCCGCTGCATACTAATGCGATTCCATTGTTTGCCTTCCCATATAGGCCTCAGAATCCATCCCGCCCCTGATCTCAGAACCCTGCCCAGCTGACATGCTTGCATCAGGGGAATCCAGACAGCCGTCAGAGGCCTCAGAATCCCACCCTTAGCTCAGAACACTGCCAAGCTGAGGTGCTTGCATCAGGGAACTCCAGAGAGCCATTAGAGGCCTCAGAATCGCCCCCCCCCCATTACCTCAGAACACTGCCCAGCTGAGGTGCTTGCATCAGGGGACTGCAGAGAGCCATCATAGGCCTCAGAACTCTGCCAGCTGAGGTGCTTACATCAGGGGCTCCAGAGAGCCGTAAGAAGCCTCAGAATCCCCCCACCCTTACCTCAGAACACAGCCCAGCTGAGGTCCTTGCATCAGGGGCTCCAGAGAGCCGTAAGAGGCCTCAGAATCCCCTCAGCTTTACCTCATAACACTACCAAGCTCAAAATCCCTCCTTAACTCAGAACACTGCCCGGCTGAGATGCTAGCATTATGGGACTCCAGAGAGCCGAAAGAGGAGTCAGAATCTCCCTTCCGTTACCTCAGAGCACTGCCCAGCTAAGGTGCTTGGATAAGGGGACTCCAGAGAGCTGAAAGAGGTAAAGCCTCTGTCCGTCAAGCTTACTTGTGGAGAGGTGTTGTGCAATTAATGTCTCTTTTCTGCCCCAAAACAGTGACTGATCGTTTTTGCTATCAAATATTTGTACATTGTGAGCTGGGGTTTGGGGATTGCCTCGTGTTCCCTTAAGGGATCATTGTACAGCATTTAGATGTTAGCGACTACTATTCTTATGCCTGAAAGTACTGTTTAGCTGTGATATCTAGCCTGGAATCAGTCAGATTACCTGTATAGAACTCTTTTAAGATTTCTGGCATTCTCTTTGCCATTATGGGTGAAAACTTGCCCAGTAAGGCCCCTGTCTGTCCCGCTGCGTACTAATGTGATTCCATTGTTTGCCTTCCCATATAGGCCTCAGAAATACCCCCACTTTAACTCTGAACACTACCCAGCTGAGATGCTTGCATCAGGGGACTCCAAAGAGCCATAAGAGGCCTCAAAATCTCCCCCTTACCTCAGAACTCTGCCCAGCCGAGATGCTTGCATCAGAGGACTCCAGAGAGCCGTAAGAGGCCTCACTATCCCTCCCTTGCCTCACAACACTACCCAGCTGAGGTGCTCTGCATCAGGGGACTCCAGAGAGCCGTAAGAGGTAAAGCCTCCATCCTTCAAGCTTACTTGTGGATGGGTGCTGTACAGTTGGGGTCGCTTTTGTGTCCCCACACAGCGACTGATTGTTTCTCCTATCTGATATTTGGACATTTGTGTGTCGGGATTTGGGAATTTCCTCATGTTACCTTAAGGGAGCATTGTACAGCATTTACTTGTTACCAACTACTATTCATATGTCTGAAAGTACTGTTTTACTATGATAGTTAGCCTGTATTACTGGAAACAGATAGCTTACCTGTGTGGAACTGTTTTAAGATTTCTGGTGTTCTCTCCACCATTAAAGGCGAATACTTGAGCATGTGCACTAGCCATTTATGACCGACTCTGTCCTAACAATTGGTGCATGCACAGTAAGGCCCCTGTCTGTTCCGCTGCATACTAATGCGATTCCATTGTTTGCCTTCCCATTTAGGCCTCAGAATCCCACCCCTGATCTCAGAACCCTGCCCAGCTGACATGCTTGCATCAGGGGAATCCAGAGACCGAAGAGGCCTCAGAATCCCCCTTTACCTCAGAACTCAGCTGGCTGAGGTGCTTGCATCAGGGGCTCCAGAGAGCGTAAGAGGCCTCAGAATCTCCCACCCTTACCTCAGAACTCTGCCCAGTTGACGTGCTTGCATCAAAGGACTCCAGAGAGCCATAAGAGGCCTCAGAACTCCCCTTACCTCAGAACACTGCCCAGCTGAGGTGCTTGTATCATGGGACTCCTGAGCCGTAAGAGGCCTCAGAATCCCCTCTTACCTCAGGACACTGCTCAGCTGAGGTGCAAGGGACTCCAGAGAGCCATAAAAGGAGTCAGAATCCCCCTTCCATTATGTCTGAGCACTGCCCAGCTGAAGTGTTTGCATCAGGGGCTCCAGAGAGCCATAAGAGGCCTCAGAATCCTCCCACATTTACCTCAGAAATCTACCAAGCTAAGGTGCTTGCATCAGGGGACTCCAGAGAGTCGTAAGAGGCCTCAATATCCCCCCTTTCCTCAGAACACTACCCAGCTGATATGCTAGCATTTGGGAACTCCAGAGAGCCATAAGAAAATTCAGAATCCCCCTCCCTTTACCTCAGGGTGAATTGTACAGCATTTACTTGCTAGCGACTACTTTTCATATGCCTAAAAGTACTGTTTAGCTAGGATATCTAGCCTGTATTGCTGGAATCAGATAGCTTACCTGTGTAGAACTGTTTTAAGGTCTCAGGCATTCTCTCCACTATTACAGGCGAATACTTGCACATTCACACTGCCATCTGTGTCCCGACCGTCAAAAGAATTGGCACATGCGCAGTAAGGCCCCCGTCTGTCCCGCTGCACACTAATGTGATTCCATTGTTTGCCTTCCCATATGGGGCTCAGAATCCCCATACCCTTACCTCAGAACCCTGCCCAGTTGACGTGCTTACATCAGGGGAATCCAGAGAGCTGTAAAAGGCCTCAGAATTCCACCCTTACCTCAGAACACTGCCCAGCAGAGATGCTTACATCATGGGACTCCAATGAACCGTAAGAGGCCTCAGAATTTTCCCCTTACCTCAGAACACTGCCCAGCTGAGGTGCTTGCATCAGGGGCTCCAGAGAACAATAAGATGCCTCAGAATCCCCACACCTTTACCTCAGAACACTACCAAGCTGAGGTGCTTGCATCAGGGGACTCCAGAGAGTCGTAAGAGTCCTCAAAATCACCCCTTTCCTCAGAACACTGCCCAGCTGATATGCTAGCATTAGGGGACTCCAGAGAGCCGTAAGAAGAGTCAGAATCCCCCCCCTTACCTCAGAACACTGCCCAGCTGAGATGCTTGTATCAAGGGACTCCAGAGAGCCGTAAGAAACCTCAGAATCCCCACACCCTTATCTCAGAACTCTGCCCAGCTGAGGTGCCTGCATCAGGGGCTCCAGAGAACCGTAAGAGGCCTCAGAATTCATAGATACATAGATACATAGACAGTGTTGGCAGATAAGGGCCTATGGCCCACCTAGTCTGCCCATTTGAGCTTGTAAGTTCAGTTTGTTTTCCTAGAAGTCTATTTCCCCTTACCCCTGACCTCTAGAATTCCTTTATGTCTATCCCATGCATTCTTAAATCCCATGATTGTTTCAGCCCCCACCACTTCCTCTGGCAGGTGTTCCACTTGTCCACCACCCGTTCTGTGAAGAAATTCTTTCTCATGTTTCCTCTGAATCGTCCTCCCTCCAACTTCATCCCATGCCCTCTAGTCCTGAAACATCTTTTTCGCTAAAATAGTGTTTTCCTGCACCCTTTCCTCCCTGTAAGATACTTGTATGTCTCTCATCATATCCCTCTCCCTCCTCTCCTCCAGGGGTACATGTTCAGTTCCTTCAACCTGTCTTCATAGGACTTGTGATGCAACCCATGCACCATCTTTGTTGCCCTCCTCTGAACCTTCTCTACCCTGTCTATGTCCTTACGTAGGTATGGTCTCCAGAACTGTACACTGTACTCCAGGTGGGGCCTCCACTAGTGTCTTGTATAGCGGAATTATGACCTCCCTTTTCCTGCTGGTGATGCCCCTGCCTATACATCCCAGCATCCTATTTGCTTTACCTGATGCCTTGTCACACTGTTTCTCACCTTGAGGTCATCAGAGATGACAACCCCAAGATCCCTTTCCTGCTTGGTGCATGCTATCCTCACCCTCCAACTGATATATTGTGCCAGGGTTTTTGTGCCCCATATGCATTATCTTGCACTCTTTGCATTGAATTTCAACTGCCAAACCCTTGACCATTCTTCAAGTTTCTGCAGGTCCCTTCTCATTCTGTCTACAACCTCTGGTGTGTCTACTCTGTTACAGAGCTTTGTGTCATCAGCTAACAGTGAAATTCTGCCTTCTAGATCCTGTGCAATGTCACTGATGAAGATGTTGAATAGGACCGGTCCCAGCACTGATCCCTGTGGTACCCCACTGGTCACTCTTCTCTGTGGAGTGACATCCATTTACCACCACCCTGTGTCCTGCCACCCAGCCAGTTACCTACCCACCACACTACTGTCCTGCCCACACCCATATTCCCCAGTTTGTGTAATAGTCTTCTATGTTGCACAGTGTCAAAGGTCTTGCTGAAGTCCAGATAGGCCATGTCCACTGCCCTCCCCTGATCCACCTCCCTAGTCACCCAGTCAAAAAATTCAATGAGGTTGGTCTGACATGACCTCCCCCTGGTGAAACCATGCTGCCTTGGGTCCTGTAGTCCATTGACAACCAGATGTTCCACCAATCTCTCCTTCAGTAGTGCTTCCATGATCTTTCCCACTACCGAGGTGAGGCTGACTGGTCTGTAGTTCCCTGCTTCCTCTTTGTTCCCACTTTTGTATAAGGAGACTACATCTGCTGTCCTCCAGTCTTTGGGTACCTCCCTGTTTCCAGTGATTGGCTGAACAGGATAGCCAGAGGTTCAGCCACCACCTCTTAGTTCTTTAAGGACCCTGGGGTGCACCCCATCTGGCCCCATTGCTTTATCAGCTCTTATTACTTCCAGCTCCTTCAGGACCCTTTCTCTTGTAAAGGGACTTGTGTCCATTTCTGCACCATTCTCACCCCTTGTACTCCCTTCAGACCCATTACCCCCCTCTTCCTTAGTAAAGACTGAGCAGAAATACCTGTTCAATATGTCAGCTTTACTGTTGTCATCCTCCACGCGGCTCCCATCCTCCCTCTTCAGTCTCACTATCCCTCCCTTTGTCTTTCTTTTTTCACTTATGTACCTGTAAAAGGTTTTGTCCGCTTTACCCACTGATTTTGCAATGTGTTCTTCTGTCTGAGCTTTGGCTTCCCTTACTGACTTTCCTGCCTCCCTTTGTTTCTCCTGGTACTTCTCCCTATCCCCTTCTGCCTGTGTCTTTTTGTATTGCTTTGAATGCAATCTTTTGGCTTTCACTTTCTTTGCTACCTCTTGGAAACCATAATGGTCTCCTCTTCCTTTCCTCTTGCTAACCTGCTTAATGCATAATTCTGTTGTTCTTATAATCCCCATTTTAAATACTGCCCACTGTTCCTCAACCCTGATTCCTGTCCCATTCCCTTAATGCCTCTTTCAAGTATCTCCCCATTTTCCCAAAGTCTGCCCCCCTAAAATCCAGGATACGTGTTTTTGTGTGGTTTGGTTCTGCTCTTTCTGTGATTTCAAACCACAATGACTGGTGGTCACTGTTACCCAGGTGCTCCCCCACTGTTACCCCCATCACACTGTCCCTGTTTGAGAGCACAAGGTCCAGTATTGCCTTCTGCCTAGTTCGTTCCATGACCAGTTGCTTGAGGAAGGCACCCTGAAGGGAGTCCAGGATAAATCTGTCTCTAGTTGATGCTGCTGCTGGGATGCTCCAGTCCATGTCTGGTATATTGAAGTCTCCAACCAGTACTACCTCACCTTGTCTGCCATCCTTTGGATGGCTAGCATCAGCTCCCATCTGTTTCTTCCTCCTGGGCTGGTGGTCTATAGACCACACCTGTGCGGATGGCTGGCCCATTTTCCTTTCCAGCTTAACCCACAGTATCTCTCCCCATTTTGTTCCTCCTGGATCTGTGTGGCCTTATGTCATTTTTCACATACAGTGCCCCCTCCTCCCTTCCTGCCTGCTCTGTCTCTTCTGAATATGTTGTAGCCAGGTATGGCCATTCCCCAGTCATGGTTATCATTACACCAGGTTTCAGTGATGGCCACAATGTCCAGGTCTGACTGTACCATGACAGCATCCAGATCTTCCATCTTGTTGCTAAGGCTCCTGGCATTTGCACACATGGCTTTCCATGATTTGACCTCCCTAGACTGCTTCACTGTTCTACTCAGCCCCTTCCTTGGTTGTCATTTATCCCTGGTTCTCCTTGCTGTCTGCCCTTCTGCTGAATTTTGCCCTTTTCTGCTTATCCACCTTTTGGACACTAATCTCCATCTTTTGCACACTGCTTTGCAGAGATAGCCACTCCTCTGGTTCACTGGTTCCACTACTAGCTGTGGGGGTGAGCAAGTAGATACCATCCTTGCTGGCCTGCCACCCTTTTGCTAGTTTAAATGCTTGTCAATGTAGCATTTAAACTTATCATTGAGTGCTTGATTCTCTCCAGGATGGATGCAGGCCGCCAGGCTTGAACAAACCTCCATCCTCCAGGTGGGTCCCCAGTCACCAATGAATCCAAACCCTTCCTCACAGCACCAGTTCTTCAACCATGAGTTAAAGTTCCTGGTGCATGCACTCTATGTTCTCCTTGCTCTCACAGGTAGTACTTCTGAGAAAGTGACAGAAGTAGCTACTTGCTTGAGACCCTCCCCAGTTTCCTAAACTCTTCCTGAACTTCCTTTGGCTCCCCATTTGAAGTCATTAGTACCTAGGTGGATAATGACATCCAGCTCACCCTCCTTCTTGCCTTCCCAGTGATCCCCAGGATCTTCCTTCCATCCCTCCATGCCGTGGCACCTGGTAGGCACCTCACCTCCCTGTCCTCCCCCTCCTGTGTTCCTAGCTGGATCCCTCTTATGATGGAGTCCCCCACCAGGATTCATTTCCTCCTCCTCTGGGGTCCACTGCTTTCCCACTGAGGTCACCTCCTTGCCTAACCTCCACATCCTTTCCTTCCACTTCTCTGGGTACCTCTATTTGGTTGTCCTCATTTGCCAGTGTGGCATATGAGTTCTTGAGAGGAATAGGATCTGGGATGTGCCTCTGCCTGACTGCTCTAACCTCGCTGAGCCCACTGTCATCCAAGTGCTCCTCGCTCTCGGCATCCTTTGAGGCAGCTGCATTGGACTGGGTGGTCCTCGATAGGGGTGATGGTACCCTGACCCAGTTTACTTCCACTCTGAGTCTGGCTACCTCATCCCGCGGTCCCGGAGATGCATGCAGATAGGGCAGCACCTCAGTGTCCAGAAGGTCTGCCTGAATATGGCTGCCCCACAGCCACTGCATTGCACCACTCCCACATTATACTGCAATTCCACTACTTCTCTGCTACTGAAGCTCTCTTAGTTCTCTTTTTATTTATTTACAGTACTAAAAATCCTGTAACTGATCCTCAGATATATATATATATTTTTTAAGGAAAAAGAAACCAATAAATAAATAAATGAGTCAAAACACTTGTCGTGCTGAGGGTGGTCTTCTTCCCCCTTATGCCCCTCCTACTTCACACCTCTTACTATACCCTGTGTTTAGCTCCTGTCAATCAGATTTATCAGGGCATATAATTAAGAGTTGGGGAAGGGGTGGGGGGGCAAAATTGCAGCAATTAAAGACAGCACAGAATTACACCACCACTATGTTTTAAATTTTCAACAGCCCAAAACAATTATAAGTAAAGACAACACAGAAAGAAAGTATAGTGTCACTACAAGCCTACAATCTAAGTTTAAAAGAAAAATACCAATTACCAGTTACTCTGAAGCACTGAATTGAATATGTTTCCTTCCTTCACCTTCTGGCTTCTTCTGAGAAGATGAACCTCTGTTTGCTGCTTTAACTGTGACTAAGCCCCACCTCCAGTTATCACGTAGCTGAGGTCAGAGGCCGGACAATTAACACCCTTCACCCAGCTACAGGACAGTCAGACAAGCCAAGATAAAATTTGCAGCAATTAAAGACAGCACAGAATTACACCATCACTATGTTTTAAATTTTCTACAGCCCAAAAACAATTATAAGTAAAGACAACACAGAAAGAAAGTATAGTGTCACTACAAGCCTACAATCTAAGTTTAAAAGAAAAATACCAATTACCAGTTACTCTGAAGCACTGAATTGAATATGTTTCCTTTCTTCACCTTCTGGCTTCCCCTGCCCTTACCTGAGAACACTGCCTAGCTGAGGTGCTTGCATCAGGGGACTCCAGAGAGCCATATGAGGCCTAAGAATCCCCCCCCCTACCACAGAATGCCCAGCTGAGGTGCTTGTATCGTGGTACTCCAGAGAGCTGTAAGGGGCTTCAGAACCCCCTCAGTTACCTCGGAACACTGCCCAGCTGTGATACTTACATCATGGGACTCCAATGAACCGTAAGAGGCCTCAGAATCCACCCCTTACATCAGAACACTGCCCAGCTGAGGTGCTTGCATCAGGGGCTCCACAGAGAAGAAAGAGGCCTCAGAATCCCCCCCACCACCTCAGAGAACTGCCCAGCTGAGGTGCTTGCATCAGGGGACTCCAGAGAGCTGTAAGAGGTAAAGCCTCCATCCTTCAAGCTTACTTTTGCAGGGGTGCTGTATGATTGGGGTCGCTTTTGTGTCCCCACAAAAAGACTAATTGTTTCTGCTATCAGATATTTGGACATTTGTGTGCTGGGATTTGGATATTTCCTCGTGTTCCCTTAAGGGATCATTGTACAGCCTTTACTTGTTAGCTACTACTATTCATATGCCTGAAAGTACTGTTTAACTATGATATCTAGCATGTATCACTAGATTCAGATAGCTTACCTGTGTTGAACTGTTTAAAGATTTCTGGTGTTCTCTCCGCCATTACGGTAGAATACTTGCGCATGCGCACTAGCCATCTTTGTCCCGACTCTGTCCCAACAATTGGCACATGCGCAATGTGGCCCCCCGTCTGTCCCGCTGCATACTAATGCGATTCCATTGTTTGGCTTCCCATATAGGCTTCAGAATCCCACCGCTGATCTCAGCACCCTGCCCAGCTGATGTGCTTGCATCATGGGACTCCAGAGATATGTAAGAAGCATCAGAATCCCCCCCTTACCTCAGAACACTGCCCAGCTGAGTTGATTGCATCAGGAGACTCCAGAGAGCCATAAAAGGAGTCAGAATCCCCCTTCCATTAAGTCTGAACACTGCCCAGCTAAAGTGTTTGCATCAGGGGCTCCAGAGAGCCATAAGAGGTCTCAGAATTCCCTCACCTTTACCTCAGAACACTACCAAGCTAAGGTGCTTGCATTAGGGGACTCCAGAGAGTCATCAGAGGCCTCAGAATCCGCCACCTTGCCTCAGAACACTGCTCAGCTGAGATGCTTGCCGCAGGGGCTCCAGAGAACCGTAAAAGGCCTCAGAATGCCCCCCCCCTTAGCTGAGAACACTGCCTAGCTGAGGTGCTTGCATCAGGGGACTCCAGAGAGCCATATGAGGCCTAAGAATCCCCCCCTTACCACAGAATGTCCAGCTGAGGTGCTTGGATGAGGGTATTCCAGAGAGCTGTAAGAACCCTCAGAATCCCCCCCCCTTACCTCAGAACTCTGCCCAGCTGAGGTGCTTGCATCAGGGGACTCCACAGAGAAGAAAGAGGCCTCAGAATCCCTCCCCCCTTACCTCGGAGCACTGCCCAGCTGAGGTACTTGCATCAGGGGACTCCAGAGAGCTGTAAGGGGCCTCATAACACCCCACCTCTTAGCTGAGAACACTGCCTAGCTGAGGTGCTTGCATCAGGGGACTCAGAGAGCTGTAAGAGGTAAAGCCTCCGTCCTTCAAGCTTACTTTGCAGGGGTGCTTGTGACGACAATGCTTTTGTGTCCCCACACAGCGACTAATTCTTTCTGCTATCAGATATTTGGACATTTGTGTGTTGATTTGGATATTTCCTCATGTTCCTTAAGGGAGCATTGTACAGCATTTACTTGTTAGCAACTACTATTCATATGCCTGAAAGTACTGTTTAACTATGATTTCTAGCCTGTATCACTAGATTCAGATAACTTACCTGTGTTGAACTGTTTTAAGATTTCTGGTATTCTCTTCACCATTACAGCAGAATACTTGCACATGCGCACTAGCCGTCTTTGTCCCGACTCTGTCCCAACAATTGGCACATGCGCAGTAAGGCCCCCCATCTGTCCCGCTGCATACTAATGCAATTCCATTGTTTGGCTTTCCATATATGCCTCAGAATCCCGCCCCTGATCTCAGCACCCTGCCCAGCTGATATGCTTGCATCATGGGACTCCAGAGAACCATAAGAAGCCTCAGAATCCCCCCCCCTTACTTGAGAACACTGCCCATCTGAGGTGCTTGCATCAAGGGACTCCAGAGAGCTGTAAGACGCCTCAGAATCCCCTCACCCCTTCCTCAGAACACTTCCCAGCTGATGTGCTTGCATCAGGGGACTCCAGAGAGCCGTAGGATGCCTCAGAGCCCCCCCCCTTACCTCAGAACACTGCCCAGCTGAGGTGCTTGAATCTAGGGATTCCAGAGAGCCGTAAGAGGCCTCAGAATCCCTCCCCCTTATCTCAGAACACTGCCTAGCTTAGTTGCTTGCATCTGGGGATTTCAGAGAGCCGTAAGAGGCCTCAGAATACCCCTTGCCACACAACACTTCCCAGCTGATTTGCTTGCATCAGGAGACTCCAGAGAGCCATAAGAGGTAAAGCCTCCCTCCTTCAAGCTTACTTGTGGAAAGGTGCTGCACAATTGGGGTCACTTTTGTGTCCCCACACAGCAATTGATTGTTGCTACGGACAGATATTAGGACATTTGTGTGCTGGCATTTGGAGATTTCTTCATGTTACCTTAAGGGAGCATTGTACAGCCTTTACTTGTTAGCGATTACTATTCATATGCCTGAAAGTACTGTTCAACTATGATATCAAGCCTGTATTACTGGAATCAGATTGCTTACCTGTGTAGAACTGTTTTAATATTTCTGGCATTTTCTCCGCCTTTACTATGTTTAACTATGATATCTAGCCTGTATTACTGGAATCAGATAGCTTACCTGTGTAGAACTGTTTTAAGATTTCTGGCATTCTATCCACTTTTATGGGTGAATACCTGCACATGCGCACTAGCCATCTGTGTCCCAACTGTCGACACAATTGGCGCATGCACAGTAAGGCTCCTGTCTGTCCCACTGCATACTAATGCAATTCTATTGTTTGCCTTACCATATAGGTCTCAGAATCCCACCCTTACCTCAGAACACTGTCCAGCTGAGGTGCTTGCATCAGGGTAATCCAAAAAAAACGTAAAATGCCTCAGAATCCACCCCTCACCTCAGAACACTGCCCAGCTGAGGTGCTTGCATCTGGGGCTCCAGAGAGCCATAAGAGGTCTCAGAACCTCCCCCAGCTGAGAACACTGCCTAGCTGAGGTGCTTTCATCAGGGGTCTGCAGAGAGCCGTATGAGGCCTTAGAATCCCCCCCTCTTACACAGAACACTGCCCAACTGAGGTGCTTGTATCAGGGGACTCCAGAGAGCCGTAAGAGGCCTCAGAATCCCTACCAATTATCTCAGAACACTGCCCAGCTGAGGTGCTTGCATCTGAGGATTTCAGAGAGCTGTAAGAGTCCTCAGAATCCCTCCCCTTACCTCAGAACACTGCCCAGCTGAGGTGCTTGCATCAGGGGAATCCTGAGAACCGTAAGGGGCCTCAGAACCCCCCCCCCACACATCAGAACACTGCCCAGCTGAGGTGCTTGCATCTGGGGATTCCAGAGAGCCGTAAGAAGCCTCAGAATCCCTCCCCCCCACCTCAGAACGCTGTCCATCTGAGATGCTTGCATCAGGGGCTCTAGATAGCTGTAAGAGGTCTCAGAATCCCCCCCTTACCTCAGAACACTGCCCAGATGAGGTGCTTCCATCAGGGGACTCCAAAAAGCTGTAAGAGGCCTCAGAATCCCCCCCTTGCCTCACAACACTGCCCAGCTGAGCTGCTTGCATCAGGGGCCTCCAGAGAGCCAAAAGAGGTAAATCCTCCGTCCTTCAAGCTTACTTGTGGAGGGGTGCTGTACAACTGGGGTCACTTTTGTGTCCCCACACAGCAACTGATTGTTGCTACTGTCAGATATTTGGACATTTGAGTGCTGGCATTTGGGGATTTCTTCGTGTTACCTTAAGGGAGCATTGTACAGCATTTACTTGTTAGCGACAACTATTCATATGCCTGAAAGTACTGTTTAACTATGATATCAAGCCTGCATTACTGGAATCAGATTGCTTACCTGTGTAGAACTGTTTTAATATTTCTGGCATTCTCTCCGCCTTTACGGGCGAATACCTGCACATGCACACTAGCCATCTGTGTTCCGACTGTTGAAACAATTGGCACATGCGCAGTAAGGTCCCTGTCTGTCCCACTGCATACTAATGCAATTCCATTGTTTGCCTTCCCATAGAGGGCTCAGAATCCCCACCCCCATACCTCAGAACCCTGCCCAGCTGACATTCTTGCATCACAGGAATCTAGACAGCCGTAAGAGGCCTCAGAATCCCACCCTTACCTCAGAACACTGCCCAGCTGAGGTGCCTGCATCACAGGAATCCAGACAGCCGTAAGAGGCCTCAGAATCCCCCCCTTACCTGAGAACACTGCCCAGCTGAGGTGCTTGCATCATGGGACTCCTGAGAACTGTTAGAGGCCTCAGATTCCCCCCCCACCTCAGAACACTGCCCAGCTGATGCGCTTGCATCAGGGGACTGCAGAGAGCAGTAAGAGGCCTCTGATTCCCTCACCTTACCTCAGAACACTGCCCAGCTGAGGTGATTGTATCGGGGGATCCAGAGAGTCATAAAAGGCCTCAAAATCCTCCCTTACCTCAGAACACTGCCCAGCTGAGGTGCTTGTATCAGGGGACTCCAGAGAGCCGTAAGAGGTAAATCCTCCATTCTTCAAGCTTACTTGTGGAGGCGTACTGTACAATTAATGTCTTTTTTCTGTCCCCACACAGCGACTGATTGTTTTTGCTATCAGATATTTGGACATTTGTTAGATGGGATTTGAGGATCTCCTTGTGTTACCTTAAGGGAGCCTTGTACAGCATTTACTTGTTAGTGACTACTATTCTTATGCCTGAAAGTACAGTTTAACTGTGACATCTAGCCTGTATTACTGGAATCAGACAGCTTACCTGTGCAGAGGTTTTAAGATTTCTGGTGTTCTCTCCGCCATTAGGGGTGAATACTTGCACAATAGGCATCTGTGTCCCAACTGTCGAAACAATTGGCGCATGCGCAGTAAGGCCCCTGTCTGTCCCACTGCATACTAATGCGATTCCATTTTTTTGCCTTCCCATATAGGCCTCAGAATCCACCCTCCTTACTCAGAACGCTGCCCAGCTGAGGTGCTTGCATCAAGGGACTCCAGAGAGCCGTAAGAGGTAAAGCCTCTGTCCTTCAAGCTTACTTGTAGAGGGTTGTTACCCCATCAGCGATGTGCTCCGATTGCCCCTCCCACCCAAGCTCAACTGTACATTTATTTCTGCTTACAGGTCACGTGACATATCACATGACCTCTCCTTACAGTTTCTAAGCGTCCACTTTTCCATTTGCAGCTTATACTTTCTGACCACTCTCCTCATCTCCGCTCCCTGTTTGCAGCTAATATTTTTTTCTGGCCACTAGGAGTCACTATAGCACCCTCCTAGCCCCTGTTTCTGCCATTTTCTCCCCACTCTGGATCCCTCGTAATCTCTACTCCTCCCCTTATCTGCTACTGTCCTCTGTAGGTCTCAAACCCTGTACCACTGAACCCAAAATCAACAGCTCTACTACTAAGTCAACAAGTCGGGCTTTTTATTCCCTCTGTTCTACAGCTCTTAAAGCTTTTTGTCTCCATAGTCAGCTAAAAATACTTTTCCGCTGTTCCATCACAGGTCTCAAACTCTGTACGCTTGACACCAAAGTCAGCATCTCTACCTCTAGGCCAACAAGCCAAGATTAATTTCTCTTTATTTTTGATGCTCTTAAAGCTTTTTGGCTCCATAGTCGACTAAAAATGCTTTCTGATGTCCCACCGCATGTCTCAAACCCTGTTCACTTGACACCAAAGTCAGCATCTGTACCACCAAGCCATCAAGCCAAAATAATCTTCTCTTGCTTCTTAAAGCTCTTAAACCTTTGGCTCCCCCCCCCCAGCTACTTTGCTCTGCCTCCAAGGCTACTAGGCACCATGAATGCTCATCTCCACTTATGTGTCTCATCTTCATAAGCATCCTGGGGCTCACCTCCCGCCAGCTAGACCTTACCCCTTGCCCTTTGTCAACTGCCTCTCATACCGCCCCAGTGTAACCCACTCACTTCCTACCATGTCAATGCATCCTGGACCCTTGCATCTGTGGTGGATGAGCTGTGGTGGTTTGTATTCCTATAGTTTAGGGTGATGCCAGCTAAATCTGGAAGGAGAGGCTGGAGACATACTCTAGAGCCAAGATGCAAGGTTTATTAGCTACAGTTGGAGCACACAGAAAAGACTTAGCATTCACTAACACTATACAAATGAGAAAGAGTGAATAAGGTTACCGGGACCACAAACTGGCCCCACTAATGTCCTACAAAAGTCCAGGTTATTCAAGTCTTAAAGGTGTAGCGATCTGATGCACCAAGCTTGGGTTTCTAGTATTTTGGTCAGCCGACTGCTGAGGGTGAACCTAAGGAAGCGCTTCCTACACAGGCCATAAAATGGGACAGCCCCCAGAGAACCAAAAACCAAGTAAAACACTGTAGGCCCCCTGGCCCTGAGAAGAAGGTGACTTCTGGTGTTGCTGAGGAAACGTCGACAGGGCAGCGCCTGGTCGAGGATGGGTGTTGACGCCAGGTTGTAGGGGAAGAGAACCTCCTCTGGGGATGTTGGCTGTGGTGAGCTTGGGCAGGTGATCTCCAGTCGAGGAAAGGATGCTGGGTGCAATGATCCACTACACAACCTCTGGGCAGGTCCCCGAAACCCTTACCACCTCACCCCTGCAGCTTCAGAATCCGACAATCTTCAGTGTGACCTCTTGATGCATCACTGGACCACGAGCCACCTATGGGCAGTACAATCAAGAGTGTGGCGACCCTTGGTGTGGCCTCTTGCGTGGGCCACCAGTACTTATGCCTCCTCAGGGAATGGGGCATAGAGCCTGGCAATCCTCGGCAAGGCCTTGGTATAGGCCACCGGTACTGTTGCCACCTTAGGGCAATGTCTATTTGGGAGAATGAACAACGTGACTCCGAGTTTGGTGGATGACTTAAGTCCCTTGAACTAGAGCCAGGGCGGCCCCTAATCTGACTCACTTTGGTGGGCCCTAGCTACCACCTGGCTACCACTTATGACCCGCAACTCGAACCTGGGGCATCGTAGCGAACATTTGGAGTTGTTGGAGGTCGTTGGAAGTGGGTGCAGGTGATACTGGGCTTCCTGGGAACTTTCTCTGGGTAGAAGAAGAGACACCAGAGGACTTCTAGATGAGGTGTGAGGTGTGAGGTGTGTGCAGCAGCCTGAAACAGAACAAAAATTAAAAACCTGAAAGGCAATCCCCCCCCTTGTATGACTGAGAGCCCTGCCATTTGGGTTGGGGTGGCCCTAAATGTTTTCAGAGGGTGTAGCAGTAGGTAAGTGCAGTAATCAATTCCTCAGGGCAGTGCAGTCACACAGGACAATTGAGAAAATAAGGCAGTGCAGTCATTTAAACTCCTCAATTGAATATAGTAGTTCAGTCATATCAAGCAGTTCAACAATTTAAAACAGTTTGATTAAATACAGCACTTCAGACACAGCAAGCAGTGGGTCCAGGCAACCATACCTCTTAACCTCCCTCATCACAGGGCAGGGGCAAATTACCAAAATCAGGAACACATCAGATAAAACAGTAATATTAGTCCCAGAAGCTGTATACCACGTTTCTTAATGTGAATAGCATTTTCTTAATGAGAATGAGACTGTAACATCAATGGCTGGCATTATTCTGTGATCCCAATCACTATTCTTTAGTGCCAGAAATGCCAGACTTAGGAGGGACAGAAGAAATTTCTGAGGCAAAATCAGAGACATCCCTGAAAATCAGGAACAGCTGAGGGGTAGGCAGCAACAGGAAATTGCAGGCAGATAAAGAAAATACAGTTTGCTTCATGGGCGTTGAGACAGTTTGATGACCCACCCCCCCTTCTGAATATGGCAGTCAGGGTACCTAGTGTCTCTGTCCCAGCTATAGGCTGCCACGCCCTTCTACTACAAGGGCAAAAGACTACGTTTTTCCATTACTTGGGCTTAGATTACCGTAGAACTCTGAGCAAAACATGCAATAGGGCTCTGCCAGGCTTTTAGTAATTAGCTTCTTACAGCTAAACAATTCGAAATTCAGCAGGAAATGCACATTCTCACCAATAATACTTTGACCTGGCTTTACCTAGCACTTCTTTGATTCTTGGCTAAGAAGGAGTGCCCAAGTCTCTTTGTATGGAGTACAGACTGCCTAGAATAAGTTAAACTAGCAGAGATTCTTTCTAGGTAGGAATTTACAAACACCTTTAATCTTGGTCCAACGATTATTTGGTTTGAACCCCTCTAGCTTCTGCCTTTTTGGTTCTTATTTCTCTCTATGTCTGTCTCTATACAATTGGACAAGGTAGCAGCTTTCCTCCACCCCGGGGGGGGAGGGGTACAATGGAAGCAATTTAACAATTCTAAACAATAATTACACAGTGCAACAATACAATTGCTAAACAAACAATCCTTCCCCTGGTTGGAGCAGGTCTAGCTAGGACTAATTATTAAAGGAAATGCTGGTCAACAGCCTACTCACCCCCGGAGTTCAACCAAGACTTATGTACTCTGGGGAGTGCACAACCAGAAAGGAGTGATAAGGCGTTTTCTCCTGGAAACTGCTGCATGAAAGGTGCACTGGGTCTGTTTCCCAGCCAAATTAACTGACTCCACACTGGGGGACCTGACTAGATGGCAGATTTCTGCAAAAACCGACCAAGGTTGCTACTGGGGATCTTCTGGAGGGAGTTACACCAAAGAGGCCCAGGGGATTTGCTTCAACCTCCTAACAGGGAAGTCGACATCCATTGCCTTGCTGTCCTTCACCCTCCCTCCAGCCTGGCAGAGCCTACCCTAGGCTGGGGTGGACCTGGCTACCTGCCAGGGGATTGGCTCCTCCATCCAGAGGTCAGCCTCCTGAAGCTGGGTCAGTGGCTTAAAAAAAAAAATCTCCAAATTTGAATCTACCCTAGCCACAGAGATTGGCTGAGAGGGCTCAGCCTGGCTTCCTTCTCCACTGGGGACAGGAATGTTGCCCAACTGGTTTGGCTGGCTGGGTGTCGATCTTGAGCAGGAGGAAGGGGGAGGAAAGAAAAAAAATGGTTTTCTTTTAAAACCCTGAATTTAGACTACTAGGACTGTCTGCTGGAGTTGGGCTTGTTCTGTGTTTCAAAGGATCACCAAAGCTTTTCAAAGGTTCCCCATTAAGCTGCCAGGGTCCTCAAAACTGTCTGACCCCTCATATCTCTGATGATACCCTATTTTCTGTGGTGCTCCCAATTTCCCTGGGGCACTACATATCCACCCCATAGCTGCCCCCCCAACCCCACCACCCACCCTGTCTCCCCTTGGCTCCACCACCTTTGTGTCTTCCAGACGCTCCAAACCCTGCCCACCCCTTGCTACCCTACTGCCTGCCCTACCTCTCAATGTACTCCCAAACAGTTAGCAAATTGCCACCCCAGGGCTAGAACCTTGGTCATTCTATTACTCCTGTCTGGTAATATCCACCCTAACCTAGGACCTGCCCCCACCAGTCCACCCACTAGGTCCAATTGTGTCATACTACACCAACCAGACATCATAGCCCTAGTAGAAACCTGGCTAACTAAGTCCACCACAGACTCCTTTGTCTCCCTTCCAGGCCACACCCGATATCACAAGGATCGAGCAGGTAATCGCGGAGGTGGTTGTGCATTTTCCACTCATGACACCATCACTGGCCACGCACTCCCTGCCCCCAAGCTTGTAGATGGTGCCCAGGCCCTTACCCTCAAACTTACCCCAGACCCATCCAAGAGCCCGCTCTGTCTCACAGTATCCTATGTACCCCCAAGGAATCAGACCCCAGCGATATCATCTCTCACTGAATATCTCTCCTCCCTCCCCCATATAGCACAGCAAGTCCTAGTCGGAGAATTCAACGTGAACTGGCTCAGTTCCTCTGCCTCACCAATAAAAGACACCTTTGCTGCATTAGACCTGACCCAACTTGTCTCCCAACCCACTAGACATAACCAAATTACAGGGACGTGCACCCTTCTAGATGTCATTGTCTCCAACCACCCCCAAAAGATTTAGGATATTCAAGACCTCCCGGACTCCTTAAGTGACCACTCCCCTCTTCTATTCCTCTGGTCTGCCCCACCCCCAAACATGTAGCCCAAGTCACACGTGCCAGGCGTCTCCGCCCAGGCAGACTGAAAAAACTCAAACAGTTCCTCGCTCAAATTGATTGGTCTCCCAACCACCATGCAGCCAACATTGATGCTGCCCTCGACCTCTTCTCACAAGCCTTTAACAAGGCCTGTGATCTTTTTGCACCCTTCACCATGATCCGCTACAAAAGGCAAAATGCACCTTGGGTCACCTCTGCTCTACTCCAAATGCTCATGGATAGGGATAACCTCTGGCACATAGCCACTGAGACCGGCCAGACAGCTGACAGACAGGCATATAACGCTGCATGTTACAGGTACATGTGGGCCATCCAAAAAGCCAAGGTAGACCACTACCAGGCCACCCTCACCTCCTAATGGGGGTGTGCCTGGAACTTCTGGGACAAAATAAAAGAAAAAAATTGGAAATCACACTCCCCCCCACAACCTAGCTTACGGTCAATGGCTCCACCTTTACTGACCCCACTGACATTGCCAACTGCCTTAACTCCTCCTTTACAGATCATAGCCCTGTCCTCCCAAGTAACTTTTTCGACCCAACCCTCGACCCACTGCCCTCAGATCCTCAGTGCCCCTGGTTCTATCTATGCAAAGTATCAGTCCAGGAAGCCAGACTGCTCCTGCTTAAAGCGCTAAACAGCAACAGCCCTAGCAATGACTCCCTAGATCCAAAAATACTCCGGGTGGTCCTGGATGATGTCCTGATCCAACTCACTAGTCTACTAAACTGGTCCCTCTGCCTGGGGCAATTCCCTACAGCATGGAAAACAGCTATAGTCACACCTATTCACAAAGGAGGTGACATGTCCACCCCCTGCAACTATCATCCAGTCTCCATCCTTCCCCCCACAAAGCCTTAGAGAAAGTGGTGTCCACTCAACTCACTGACTATCTAGCAAAATACAACATTCTATGCCTGGAATAGCATTGCTTCTGCACTAGTGACAGTACAAATACAGCATTAATGGAGTTCTCCAACTTCCTGCACTCCTCCCTGGACTCTGGTTCCCTAGCTGGAGCAGTGTTCATTGACCTCTCTAAGGCCTTTGACACTGTCTCCCAACCCCTCCTATTAAATGTCCTCTACCATGCAGGTTTCTCTGCTGGCCCCCTCACCTGGTGCACGAGTTACCTATCAGCCCACTCCCCGCATGTCAAAAACAAGGGTATACTCTCGGAAACCCATCCCATCCACTCAGGGGTTGCCCAGGGCTCTATCTTGGGCCCACTACTCTTTAGTCTCTACCTAAACACCCTGCCCAGTGCCTGTTCTGGCAATATTCTCCCGTATGCCGATGATGCCGTTATTTATGCCGCCCACAAAAATCCCACCTCCCTTCAAGACTCCCTCCAACGCTTCTTCAATGATGCAGAGAACTGGTTTAAGGAGAGCAGCCTAGTCATTAACCTCAAAAAAAAAAACAAGGCAATGCTCTTTGACCACCACCAGAACAAAGCCAGCAACACCCCCCCTCCAAATCTTCCCCAACACTCATCAACCACTTGAACAAGTTTACTCTTACAAATACCTTGGGATCACCGTTGACTAGTCCCTCACCTTTCATGCCCACATTACAGCCCTTGCATCCACCGCTAATGCTCGTCTTGGCATTCTCTACCATCACAAGGACTGCCTCCGACCTGATGTCCTCAGGCTTGCCATTACATCTTCAGTAATGTACCTTGTGGATTATGGCCTTCCGGTCTATGGTGCTGTTGACTCCACAGCCCTCAACAAGATTCGACTCACCCTAAAGAAGGCTTGCAGACTAGTGAGCAGTGCCTCTAGGCTCATCCACACTTGTCAGCTTTATGACATGGCCAAACTCCTTAGCCTCAATGAATGCCTCCACTACCAAACTTGCCTACTAACTAAGAAGATTCTACTCGGGCTCTCCTCCCCCCGGAGTTTCTGCCTCCATCCAACTTACACCTTCCACAGTCACTACCTGAACTGCTGACAAGTTCGGCCTACTAGTACCCAGAACTAGGACCACCTGGGCACAGAGGTCATTCAGCTACAGAGCCTCGTCCTGGTTCATCTCGCTCCCCACAGCCATTTCCAACACCACCAAAATTGCCCCCTTCAAAACTGCCCTATGGAACCTATTGTTCAACACCCTCTGCTGCACCTGTCGCTAACAGATTCTCTGCTGCTCTCAAAACACTATTGACATAGCCTTGTGTGCCGAACTCCCCCTCACCCCACCCCCTCCCCACTCCCCCATGGCCACCTTTTCCACTGCCAGTACCTGTTGGTACTAAACCTGTCAATTCTGAAATGTTTTTTAATTACTCTTTGTGTTCAAGCAATTATATAAAGCTATGTTATTCTGTATGAATGTATTCTGTAAGTATGTTGACTCTGTATGTGCTATCTGTGATGCGGTACCTTTGTAAACAAGCCTCTGTCTCAAAAGTAGTAAATCCGATTATACAATAAATAAATACATATGTTGGCCTGTGTGAGATACTGCACCACTGATGCATGGCCCTTATCAGTAGCTTGGCCTTGGATAATGAAAGGAGGGATGGAAATTAGGCTCGACAACCTTAATTACACATTTCCAGACTTCGTAGGCATTGTGTCAAAATCTGTAATAGCACATTTTCAAATTGGTGAGGTTTGAGTTTCGTGTGGTGGCAACCCTAGTCTGTAGTGAATCAATCAATTAATCAGCAAGGCCACTGATTTACGGTGATTAAAACAATGAAATTCCATTCTCAAGGCATCAGATTCCGAAATTGCACTGGTGATTGTTACTCTAATTTCGAGATTTTACCGGGATTCTGCTGTCATTCTTTTAGTATGTGCATAAATAATCAAAATAAAAGAAAGCTTATTATACAGAGCATTAAATAAAGCAAATGGAAAATGGTACAGGAAGGAATTATAAGAAAAATACAAGTTTTTTGTAGATTTAGTGATTTGATATAAAATGCCAGATTCCATGACATCTTTTTTTTTATCTGTGTTCAGGCAGCTCTAATTCTGGAATTTTACTGGATTTTCCGGTAAAAACCGAAAATCAGTGGCCTTGTCAATCAGTCGGTCAGTCAGTCTGCCTTTCTGTCTGTCTATCTATCTATCTATCTATCTATCTATCTATCTATCTATCTATCTATCTATCTATCTATACAATCATATCTACGGTGCAGTATTGCCTGTGTATAAAGGCTCAGTAGGCACTTTAATGTTAAATCACTATTTCTGCATCTTAATAGGGCAGCCGTAGTATGACAGATTTACTTGAAAACTGTCACGTGTGGAGTCGGTGCCAGGTTCTCCAGATCTTCTATATTTTGTAGTGATTGGTGCAGCAGTGAAAAGCTCAAGTTCAGGTTTATTGCAGGAAATCCTTCATTGAGCAAGTTCATTCAGAAGGAGGTCCTGATAGGCTTTGACAAAAAGACAGTGTACAAGGAGATAGAATACATCAGTACAATACAAATATACAGAGGTACAAAGCTGGTACCCTCTGAGCCATATCTCTCAAATGTCCCTGATTTTGAAGGACATCCCTCATTTTACCCTTCAAAATTGCTCAGTCCCTCATGTGTCCCTCATGAAAAAGGTGCTGTCCACACAGAGAATGTGTGGTAAATACAGGTTTTAAAGGAGAAATTCAAACTATTCTATTTGAAACTATTCAAGTATTCTAAGATGCTAAGTCAAAAATAAACCTTGTACAATTAAACACTATGGTTTCCACAGTGTTCCTACCTTGCAGTTCCACATTTCAGGATGTGTCCCTCATTATGAGGGTCAGTGTCCCCCCCATGCCCCTCATTTTGAGTGTCCATGTCCCTCATTTCGGTGACAAAAGGTTGAGAGGTATGGACAGAGCACACTGTCTGACTCACAAAAATATTGCAACAAGGGGTAACAATGGTTCAAGAATAAAAATAGCAGAACAAGTACACTGACCTGGGAGGAGGGGTTACAAGTGAGGGCACAATAATCTGAATAACATGAAAGGTATCTTCTCAAAGGAGTTTCATTTTATTCCTGATGTACTGTGCAAAGTATGCTATTTTTCTATGGGGAGGCCCAAGATTATTTCAATATTTGGAGGAGGCTCAAGATTTTTTCATGGCTTGGGGGGGAGGCTTACTATGGCAACGTCTGAGAACTAATGCATTAGGTACATAATATTCAGGAAGCAAGCTACAGGAAACAAAGCCATTCTAAACATTCAAGACAACCTCAACAATTAAAATCATTATCACAGGCAAGAAGATAACTATATGACAGATACTGTCTAAGAACAAACATTTGACTCAGAGCCATTTATTTCATAGCCATTCTAAACATCATTTGGACAGTTCAAAAGGGGGAAGAGGGGATCGGGTGTAATCAAAGAGGCAAGTGCTTAAATACTTAAAATTATGGAGTTATAGGAGGAGGGTTAGCCATAATGGCAACGGCAGGTTTCCTTGAAGTATTTGTTGGCCAAAGTCTTAAATACATTCAAAAAAATGAGATCAGTGAGTCTAAGCACAGATTGAATGTTATTCCAAACTAATGGGACAGGGAAGCTAATAGCACCTCTACTATGTGAGGTACATGCTCTGGGCATGTCCAATAGTATGTAGGTGGATTTCCTTAGTGAATTAGTACTGTGTGTCCTATGAATAAGTGAAGAGATGCAAAGTGGGAGTTTGTTCCATACAATTTTCAGGGTCTCAGTACCAATGTGAAGCATCCTTCTTCTGTTGAGAGATGTCCAGCCTACTGTCTGGTAGAGGTCGCAATGGTGCATTCTGAAAGGTGCATTTGTTATAAACCATAAGGTGCAGTGAAAAAGTATGCCAAGTTTATGCAAATCAGTTGCTGTGCTACAGTTATATATGAAGTCCCCATAATCTAACAGTGGAAGGAAGGTGACTTACACCAGACAGCATCTTATATTCATATGGAAGAGTGATTTGTTCCTATAAAAGAACCCTAACTTTGCTTTGAATTTCTTGTAAAGGCAGTCAGTATGGGCACCTAATGCCCATTTGTTGTCAAGCCAGATCCCCAAGAAGCTAAATTTGTCCACAACTTCCAAAGAGCCCCCCAAAATAGCTGAAATGGTTGCTGGTGCCATCAGGTTCTGTAGGGATGCTGGAGGACGGGTTGGAGTAAAATACATCATTTTAGTTTTCTTTGTGTTCAGCAACAATTTAGAGCTGATTAAATTGTGTTCTAATTGATTAAAATCAGATTGCAATTCAGCATATACTTTGAAGTGGGTTTAGATATGCATAACACAGTATCATCCACAAAAAACATGTAACTAAGATTTGTGGATGTTGTTGTCTGGGGAGTTAATATATATGGAGAACAATAGAAACCCAAGGATAGACCCTTGGGGTACTCCACTTCTGATTGGCAGGAGTCAGACAGGAGCCCATCAGCTTTAATTCATTGCAGTCTACCTGTAAGGTAACTGGAGAACCAGTTTACAGAGAAGCTGTTCATACACAGATTCCTAATACACAGGAGAAGGAGATCATAGTTGACAGTATCGAATGTCTTACTTAAATCTAAAAAGTCAGCAGCCGTGACTTGTTTGGTATCTAGGGCAGCAAATCAGTCATTGATGACTTTGACCAGAGCTGAGACAGTGCTATGGTTCTATCTGAAGCCAGATTGTAGTGGTTTGAATAGATTAGAGTTTTCCAGATACTCCTTTAGCTGAAAAAGTTCTAAAAGGCTGAAATACTGTACATATAGCCATTAAAATTAGAACTATATTTTTTTCTCATCAATAATTTAGCAAAGGCTGAGATATGAAATCTGAAGCTTTCAGGTTTTATAGTGTTTGATTCAAGGGTGCATCTTTAAGTAATTTTTTCCTAACTATTACTGTTTTTGATTCACAAGCTAAAATGTGTTCTGTTTTCATCCTTGTGGAGTTGTGAAAATTAGCTCTCTTTGGATAAGCACATTTTTGTGAAAGCATATTTTATGTTTTCATGCAGCAAAATAGCTTTCCTGCCATTAGCAAACTGAGTTTTGTGTGAGTTAGCAGACATAGACTTTGCAGTTAATTATCTTTACTGAAGATGTTTTCAGAAAAGAAAAATAATAGCCATAGTCAGCCAAGGTACTGTATTCCAATAATCCTGAAAGAAATAAACAATGGCACACATTCACGGCATTACTATAGTTACAGTAACTGTAAGGCAGTGATTGCTCAGCCACAGACAGTATTAGCTCTACAGTATAAGAAACAGCCTTCTGATCAAATTACCTTACAGTATACTGAAGCAAGTCCCTGGGAATGGTTGGGATGGGGTGCAGTCCCTGTGGGTTCTCAAGGGGGACACAATAAATGTTTTCCTTCAAGAAGAGAAAATCTAGGGTTCAGGGAGCAGAATGACAACTTAATGTAGGGGGTCCAACAACATTAGAAGAAGGACTGTGAGTTTCTAGATACCTATGACATATGGGACATCACTGCAAGGGAGGATATGGCTCTTCTTTCATCCACTGGGGAAGGTATTTCATCAGTATACCATTTACGGAGCAGTAAGTATTTTGCTTCTACCCCCACAAAAACCAGCCATAGAAATTTGGGGTTGTGCCCTAGGATCCTTTGAGGAGGTATACCAAGGAAGAATGGTTGCAGGGAGGGCTGGAAAGCCTTTACACATTGTTAGCATGCTTTATAAGTCTGATCCAGAATTGCTCCAGTTTTACTTCTGTAAATGCTGCTGGACCTTTCCCCAGTAAGCTGATCCATCCACTTAGGGGAGAAGGTGCAGAGGACAGAACTGCCAATACTTTGTTCAGTCTGGGTGTCAGCAAATTTCTAATTTGAAAATATTTCAAAAAATGAGATTGGGAGGAGGTATCTGGTACACAAACTCTCAAAGGTTTCTAAATGTGGATTGCAGAATGTGAAAAAAACCCTAACCTTTTGAATTCCAGCTTTTTGCCATGATGACCAAGACACAAGGGCCAGGATTCACAAAGAGAACACAAAGTGGGCACAAAAGTTTGTGCTGCACTTCACAGATGTGTCAGTGGGCAATGAAGCTATTCGCAGTCTGATAGCACTGTGTGGTATCTGACTGTGAATAGGGGCCAGTGGGGGCAGTACTAACACGGGAAAAGCAGTGTGATACCCAGTAGCACTGCCCCATAGTCAGCCAGGGCAATGGCCATGCAGCCAATAGCACTCAGGTGCTAATGTGCTATTCACAAAGTTAGCCATGCAAATGAGCCCATTGGGCATACAAGGCACTAGTGGCCATTAGCATGCCAATTAAGGGCTCATTTGCATGGCATTAGTGTGGTGTTGCCCAACCCCCCACAAGCCCAAGACCAAAGCAATTGCATTCCCTGGCAGACTAGTTGTGCCCTCTCCCACCCCAAACACAGGCCTGATATGTTTTATGAATGTTTTCATAGTGTAGTGGTCCCTTCAGTCCTCAATCTCCCGCATGATATGTTGTATCAAAGTTTCCATAAAGGAGAGTATGTCCCCAGTCACCCACCCAAAATAAACAAAATAAGTTTCCATAGTGTAGGGTCCCAACCAAGTCCCTAATCACCCACCCAGTAATGAAAACCCTATATTCCATAGAGTAGTGGCCCTCTCTGGTCTACAATAAAAAAAACATTTTTCCATAGTGTAGTCCCACCCTCCACCCCAATCACTGAACCCATGAAACAGTCAAAAATCATGCCAATCGAGTGGACCCCCCAACCACCACCCAGTAACAGAGAGTCTGACCACTCCACTTCCTGCCCAGCACAACCAACAGCCGGTGACCAACACAGACCACCAGTCATCACCATGGCTGGCCTCCGACTGAGTTCTCAATGACCGCACAGTACTGTTTACAGTATGGCCCATTAACAGTGATTGACAAATCACTGTCAATGGACCATACTGTTTACAGTACTGTGCGGTCAGTGAGAGCTCAGTCGACAGTCAGCCATGGTGGTGGAGTACAGGCTGTGCTTGTGCCAGCTGTGGGTCGGGCTGGGGAGAAGCGGGTGTCTATCAGACTCTCTGTTACTGGGTGGGTGGATCCTGAGTCCACCACCAGGATTTTGACTGTTTCCATGAGTTTGGAGATTGGGGAATGGGTGGGGTGGGACCACTTCACGATGGAAAAATAGTTTTTTCGTGGGGGATCGAGGCAGGCCACTACACTATGGAACATGTTTTTTGATGGGGGATTGGTGATCAGGGAAGGCCACTACACTATGAAAAATGGGGTTTCCATTACCTGATGGGTGATTGGGAACCAGGGTGGGACCCTAAGCTATGGAAACCTATTTTGTTAAATTCAGGTGGGTGATGAGGGACCAGGGTGTGACCCTACACTATGGAAACCTAGGTTCCATGTCATAATGGCAATCATGGAATAGTGATCGCTGTTATGGTGAGTGTAGATCACCGAAAATGAGTTTTGGCTATGCACACTCTCGGCGAGGATGAAGAGGGTGCCCAAGACCTATTGTTGTTTTTTTTTAATAAGGAGGGCTGTGCTCCCCACACCCCCCTACTAATGAATTCTCAACTCCAGAGGGGTGCATGTTGGGGGGTAACTTGGAAAAATACAAAGCCACCAGCTGATAAAAAAAAAAAAACACTGTGCTGGACCCAAACCCTGCACCTTCCAAGTGACCAGCCACCCTATCATGTTAGCAGTCTAGCTCGGCAGCTGCCCACCACACCCCCTCTCACATACCTTTCCTCTCCTTCCTCCCCCCTGTGCACTTGTATACACCTATAGATCCATTTACCTTACCTCGCCCACCCCAGTATCTGCTCACTACCCTGCCAGATAGCCCTGTTCAGAGGCGCCATGATTGAGTCACCCTTTTTGTAAGTGCTCAGTCACGGTCACCCTGTACATGGCATACCAGACACCTATTTTGTTATTTCAGTTGGGTGATCAGGGGGTGGACCCTGCACTACGGGAACATGTTTATCTTTTATCAGGTGGGAGATCAGGGACTGAGGTGGGAAACTACACTTTGGAAATATATTTCTCTATGATTGGTTCGGCGATCAGGAACCGGGAAGGGGGTTTGGGCACTGCAGTACCTCTGCCATCCCCTAGGGTTGCACGGATCACTGGCGGTTTTATTTCGGTGGTAATTTACTCCAGGCTAGGACCTTGGCAAATGCCCTTGCACGGAGCAAAATGTTAGTGAACAGGATTGTGGGGATATGCAGGTTCCCTTCCCCTCATTAGCATTGTGCCCCACTACTTTGCCCAGGCACAAACACGCTTTGCAGGGGCAAACTGGGATTTGTGCACACCAGCTATTCACAAAGCCCAGTTTGTCCCAGGCAAACTGGGTTTGCACCCCGGGTAAAGCTTTGTGAATCTGGCCCCAGATTTTGGTTAATGCAGATAGTAGGATAACCACACAGCGGGGCTAAGTCCAGGGAGTAATGGGATGCTTTGTCAGTTTAGTAATCTGCAACCACATTTTAATGGAAGATCTGATAGTGGGCTATGTGGTAAACATTTACACAGTGATGCATATAAGATTGCCAAAAGGGACAAGTTTCCAAAGATGTCTCACTGTCTAGTTAGCTAGTTGTCAGCAGATGCCTAGAGCTTACTAAATCATTGACTAGTCTGCACCCCCACAAGGGTCAGGTGATATAGGCACATAACCAAGGTAAGTTTCAGCTGCCACAGTTCCAATGGGAGCATAGTTTGTGGCGGCTATACTGAAGTAGTTTATCCCCCCTCAAAGAAACTGACCAATCAAGGCATCAGTTTTCTTGTACCATAATGGAGGCATAGAGATGGGCAGATAAGACAGACAGTGGAGTAATGTGGGTGTTGTGACCATCTTAATGGTGTAAATTATTCCTACCAGGGAAAGGTTTTGTTTGGTTCACCATTCCACAGCTCACCCATGGTCGGCCGGCACCAAGCCAGCCACCAACCAAGACCAGGACACCCGCCTGCAGCTCCTTGGAAGCTGCCTGCCCCTGAACAGGGCTGCTTCAGCTCACCCACAGTCGGCCAGCACCCAGCCAGCCACCGACCAAGACTAGGACACCCACCTGCAGCTCCTTGGAAGCTGCCTGCCCCTGAACAGGGCTGCTTCAGCTCACCTACGGTCGGCCAGCACCCAGCCAGCCACCGACCAAGACCAGGACATCCGCCTGCAGCTCCTTGGAAGGTACGGGACAGCGCAGCCAATCTGAACACGGGTGCTTCCAGCAAACCCACTCTGATTGGCCAGGACTTTTCCCCTGCTATAGACACCTGGCACTTTGTTAGATTTTCGATAGAACTAAGCACATTTCAACTGTGTTATTAGAAGTTTTTCAACTGTATTAGCTGGATTGTAATTTCTACTGCTGTTTTAAAGTGCTTACACCTCTTCTGTCTGACTGCTCTTCCTGCAGCGCCCTCCCCATCCAAGCACTCTGCCTTAGCGTCGATAAGTCTAACTACCTTTTTCCATTAGCAGGTTATACAGACCTGCCACTAGAGGGATTCTTGGTCTTCTACATAAATCACTGTACTCATTCGTGGGCAATATGGCCTGCATTATCATTCTACTTCTTTCCCGGTGCTGCTACAAGGGGTGGTTGTAGCTGAAGTTCCCCTAAGCTTCACTCAACAGGCTGACAACTTCCTTAGAACTGCCTGTGTGACAGCTCTGCAGCTGAAAACAGGAAGCCCTCAGTGTCTGCCATCCACCCTTCAGACTCAAGTCAGATAGGCGCTAGAGCACCCTATTATTACCCTACGCCTGTTGTCATACCGATGAATACCGATAGAATCCTCTGCAGAAAGCCAGCCGTCTGGGCACCCTTAATTGGTGCTGCACTGCCATAGGGGAATTGAGATTGGTATGCCCGCTTGCCTGCTTTGCTCTGATTGGGCACCTTCTCTATAGCCTGTTACAGTGTTCCTTCTTAATTCTGACTTCTCAGCTCACTCTGACCTGAAATATTCTCCCATCCTACCACCCCCCAGGCTCCTTTAAATACACTCATGATCCGCCTCCTATATCATATTACTGCTTCATTGGCCTAGTTTCGACTGCTGCCAACCTATGATTGGTATCTGAGTGTGTCCAATAAGACTGCCCTGTGTGAATATCTCTTGAGCCCGCCACTAACTAAACTGCTCCTGCTCTCCTTGCCCTTTCTGCTGTATTTTCTCATCTAGGTTTAAGTGATACCTAGGTGGGCAAATTACTGCCCAGAAAATATTGCACTAATACAAATCACGCAGACCACTCAGTCTGGGACCATGGCTTTCCTTATTGTGTTTTTATTGCTCCTAAGGTGCAGAGTTTTCAGCAATACAGTGCAATTTGAAGTACCTCAATGCAATTCAGCTCTCCAATGTACCTTATCAATACCTAATGTTATAACAGTCTACCGTGCAGACACTAAGTCATTCTCCTCTCCCCTTTTAGCCTATTCCCCCCGGTTAGCCTACACTCCCTTGCTACTGTCCTCACCTATGTCTACTCAAGCACTTACATTGATCACGATCAACTGTCATTACAGTGGTGCCGCCTCTTGCGCAGCACGATATGGATTGCCGCGAAGAAATAAAAAAGCAGTCTCCATTCTTATAAGCTCCTTAAAGAAAGTTATACTTCTGCTTCTTCTCTGCTCAGGAAATGTGGATCTCAACCCTGCCCCCACAACTTACTTCGCCTATCGATTTTGCTGAGGGCCACAGGTCTCAAAATGATGATGGCCAACATTTTAAGCCTGCCTAAAAAACTTGTACAGCTGCAAGCCTGGGCTGCATACATTAACCCTGACCTTATCATAATTACTGAGTCGTGGTTAAAAAAGACGAACACTGATCAACAAATATCACTGCAGGGCTACAATTTATTTAGAACAGATAGAGAGTCAAGAGGAGGAGGTGTGGTTATCTACCCCAAATCTAAGTACTTGATCACCAATATTAGTTGCAAATCTCTAGCCAAGGATTTTGAGTTAGTTTCGCTGAGCCTTCATCTCCCCTCCTCGGAATGTATCACTATCCTAGGTGGCTATAGACCCCCGTCTGGTGGTGATGAAGTCCTTAATCTTTTTAAATCCATGTTCGTAGATGCAAAAACTGAAACAATATTTCTCGGAGATCTAAATATGGACTGGCTGTCACCTAAATCACATGGCCTCAAATCCCTTTGGCGAGCTAGGTCTTGGGCAATTAATCAGTGAACCCACTAGGAACAACACTCTAAATACCCAACAGTTCCATTCTAGATGTGGTACTAACCACCCATCCACACAAAATATCTCATTTGGCAGTGTTTCACAATGACATGGCGATCATGGAATTGTCTGTACATAAGATCTCAAATTATGGCCCGGCGCAACCCATCTTTATAACAAAAGATCCTTTCTCAAATTCAGTGCAGTAAACTTCCTATCTGACCTGAGCATGATCAGATGGCAAGATCTCTACCTAGCCAAAGATGTCAACAAGGCAGCTTACATCCTTAATGACAAACTCACTACAATAATAAATAAGCATGCCCTTTCATCAAAGTAAGGGTAAGAACAATTCCAACCCCTGGTTCACCTCGGATCTCAAGGCAGCCCTTATAGCTCGAGATAAGCTCTGGGCTAAAGCTAGACATTCCAAAGAATCTTCAGATTGGCAGGCCTTTAGAACAGCCAGGAATAACTGTGTGAAAAACTTCACTCTGCTAAAGCTAACTATTATATTTCTACTCTCGAACAAGCTAAAGGTAACCCTCATAAAATATGGAAGACTATCAAAGCTATAGAAGGACGCCCATGGCCCCTCTGTCCCAACAAAGATAGTTGCAAGTGGCAAGATTGTGGAAAACAAGTCCCTAATCCTGGAGGAATTTAACTCCCACTTTGCCACAGCTGTATTAGCTTTTGACTCGTCACCTTATGCTGGTGCTGCAGTGAGCCAGCATACCCCTCCCCCTACATCTAGTCCTGCAGCCAGCCCCTTCCAACTGCGCTAGATAACTTATAAAGAAGTAGAAGATTATCTTCTTAACTTAGACACCAAAAAAAGCGCAGGGGACGATGGCTTGGAACCCTTTTTCCTAAGGTCAGGCCACGCCCATCTCACTGCCCCAGTTCTCCACATCTTTAATCTTTCCATTACATCTGCTACTGTGCCGTCCTGCTGGAAATCAGCACATATCTTCCCTCTATTTAAATCTGGTGACCCATGCGATGTAAACAACTATAGTCCTATCTCCATATTGCCTATCCTTTCTAAAGTTCTCGAAAAACTGATCCATATTCAGTTAAAATCTCACTTGGAAACCTTCTCTCTCATTAACCCAGCTCAATCTGGCTTCCGAGATAATCATAGCACAATCACTGCACTAGCAAAAGTAACCAATGATTGGATCTCTGCTATAGATGCTAAGAAGGTAACTGGTGCAGTCTTTTTGGACCTCAGCAAATCTTTTGATACTGTTGATCACAAACTATTAGTCGATTGCCTTGCAAAGTTGGGTGCCCATACCACCCAGTGGTTCTCTAGCTACCTAACTGGAAGATTCCAAAAGTAAAGGCGGAGTTTTTTCTGCTGCCTTGCCAGTTGCAAGAGGAGTCCCCAAGGATCCATCTTAGGCCCTATCCTGTTTTCTTTGTACATTAATGACTTAGATACTAACATATCTACGTCCAATCTGCACTTTTTGCAGATGATACTGAGTTATACTTCTGGCTCATCGTTATCTGAAGTTAAGGGAGTGCTTCAAGCGGACTTACGCACAACAGAGCAAAATCTAATAAAGGCAAAGCTTCTGCTCAATGCTAAGAAGACTAAGCGATGATATTCTCCGCGGTGCTATCAGAGCCCCCAATACCCTTGCTCAAGACTTCATTGTCACCATTAATGATCCTCTGGAAGTTGTAACCAAATTTAAATATATGGGTATCTGGATCGACAATAAATTATCTTTCAATGACCACGTCGAAGATGTCTCTAGAAGGTTAAAAGCAAGGTTAGGTTTCTTCTATAGAAATAGGCCCCTTTTCCCCCTTGAAACTCGAAACAAGCTTGTACAGGCCACTTTTCTCCCCCTACTCAACTATGGCGATGTAATCTATTCCTCCACCACTCTTGCAAATCTAAGTAAGGTGGACATCCTTTATCACTGTGCGTTACGGTTCATTACCAACTTCCCTTACCATTCGCACCACTGTGACTTATATGCAGCTGTTGGTTGGACATCCCTTACTACTAAATGCCTGCTCCATGCTGGGCTATGGACTCTTAAACTGCTCCTGCAGAAATTGCCAAGCTATCTCTCTTCCCTTATTAGTATCTCACATAGTGCATACTAGTTAAGAAAATCTGACTTTATTATGCTTGACATACCAAGGACGCGGACTTCCTTTGGTAAACGTGCTATTAGATATGCCCTTCCCTCCATTTGGAACCAATTACAAACCGTGCTGAAACTAACTAGCGCAGTTTCAATAAACTTCTACAAATCGCTAAGTTCAGCCAAAATAAAAGACACCTGTAACTGTCATTAAGTCTCTTTCTTCCCCATGTGTGCCATATTTATCCACTGGTAAGGTATAATTGATTTGTCATACTAACTGCTTTCCATTCCCCTTCTACTCCTGGCTTTATCTATGCTTACGCTCCATTGCTACTCTATCAAATCACTCCTCCCCCCCATATCAGTTGTAGTCTGTTGTTTGTTCTAGCTGCCAAAATATATGTATTGCACACACCAGTTATCATGTTTCATTTATCAGTATGCAACCTGTTAGTCGCTTCCCTGTCTCAAATCAATGTTTACCACCTGTGATCACCCTATGTGGTACCCTTGTATGCATATCCAGCCTGTATCATGTAACGTGCATTTCATGTATATACTGTTATTACCTATCTGTGTTTGTACTTTAAGTGTTTATGTCACAGGACCTCCTTGTGAATGAGCTTGCTCAAAGGAGTTTTCCTGCAATAAACTTGAACTTGAACTTGCAGTTCCAGAGGTACAGGCATTAAATTTATTTTACAAACCTGGGATAAGTCTGAAATTGGCTGAATACCTAGATGTTTAATAGAGTAGGGGGTGTGGGACTACTTAAGAGTTAAATTTGTAAAGGGTGCTCATGGACATAGATTAAAGAGTGGTAAGACCTCCATTTTGAAGGTGTTAATTTTAAACCCTGAAATACATCTGAAGTCTGAAAGAACGTCCAACAAAGGTTGGAGGCCCTTTGGAGCATCTGACATGAGGACCAGAAGGTCATCTTCAAATAATTAAGTGCAGTATTTGGTGCATGTCAGTGTCATTGCCCTGTGAGTCATGTGCCCTGACTACAAAGGGCAAATAGAGCATCAAAATAGGTCTAAAACAAATGGGCAGACTAGATTGACCTAGTGGTCTCCCTCTGCCATCAACTTTTATGTTTCTCTGTTTCATTCCAGAGATGTTGGCATTCTGTAGGATGGCTATTTCCAGAGGTTTGATTGCTCATACAAAGAATAAAGGCAACAATGGCCAGCCCCGCTAGGTGCCTTTCTGCAGCAGGAATAGAGAGGAGAGAGTGCTACTTGTAAGTACCCTGACCAAGGGATGAGAAAATAGATTCAGGATCCATGCTCTGAAGTTAAGCCCAAAGCCTATCCTTTCCAGCACAAAGCTGAGATAGCCCTACTCCACTGAATCAAAAGCTTTATCAAAATTTATGGCATTTGCCACAGCAGAAGTGGGGATAGAGCTTACAGCATGGAAAATAGTGATCAGTGAGTGGAGAAGGTCCCAACTGAGGTGACCCTTCATGAATTCTACCTGGGCAAGATGTATCAGCTCAGACAGAGTACTCTACATTCTGGATGCTAATGCTTTCACCAGAACTTTGACATCCACATTTTTAAAAGAGATGGGTTGGTAACTGGTTGTCACTGATAGATAATTGAACCCCTTAAGGAGAATGGTAAAGATTGCCTCATTAAATGTCTGGGGTAAGGTACCTAGGTCATGAGCCTCAGTGTACATTTTACATATGGCTGGACTGAGATATTGTGAGAGATGAAAGTATTGATCCACAGAAATTCTGTTTCCCACAGGTGCCTTATGCTTATTTAGCATCCTAAATTTCTTTGGGCATTAGAGGTGGTCCAACTTTTGTCATTGAGTGGGAGTAAGGTGTGGGATGGTGAGTTGGGAGAAGTTTTCCATAAGAGATATATTACCTTTTCCATGAGATGAGTAGCGTTGTCAGCAGAACTCCTTCATTATCTTATTAACGTCTCTGCTGACTTGGAAGTGTTTCCAGGTGGGCCTTGAAGAGCAGCAATACAGCATCCCATTTGCTGTTTTCTGAGCAGTGAGGATAGCAATCTCTATGGTTTCTGTCCACTCTCCCAGAATCTATGTTTGGGTCAGAGAAGAGCCAGTTCTGCTTGTGTGGAAAGAAGGGCATTGATCTGCAGTTTGGCTCACATTGTATTTATTTTCCCCCCTGGTAAAATATCCCATGGTCTTGAATTGCTGACCTAATTTCGTGAGGTTGTACCCTCTAATAGAGAGTGGATCACTCTTGGTGATTTTAACTGCAGTTGGGACAAAAGTTTGAAAGGTGAAATCAGAGAAATTTTGGCTGATCTGGGTGTTACGTAACTAATAGAAGAAACCACTAGGCCCAAATATAAAACAGGTGGAGGGACCATTCTTGATTGGATCATGGTCACTCATGTTGACAGGATTGTTAACTGTGAAGTTATGCCTGATATCATGAGCGACCAGCATCCCATCAAATGTGAATGGTCCGTAAAAGTGTTTAAAAGTCCTCCCAGATATGTTGAATGTCGAAATTTGGCTAATTTGACTCCCCAGGGAATTGAAGCGTTGTTCAATGAAATTGATTGGTTTCCCTTAGTATCTTGCACCAATATTGACGCAATGTGGGAATCTTTCTGCATAGCTTATAATGCAATCATAAATGCAGCCTCTCCTTTAAAAAAATAAGAATTTTATTTATTTTCATTTATTTAGTTTTTGTTGACCGGGTAAGTGCACTAGACAAATCCTGCCTATTTTCAGGCACGACCCGGGGGAGGGGGATACAGATGAATGCCAACTGACTTTGAACCAGATTAAGCTGTTGGTGGTATTTTTTTTTTTAGTGAATGAGGGAAATTTGGCCAGGACACTGGGGAAATTCCCCTACTCTTTTTCGATAAGTGCCATGGAATCTTTAACATCCACCTGAACTACCACCAATCCAGGCAGATGGGACCTCGGTTTAACGTCTCATCCAAAAGATGGCACCTCAGAAGTGCAGCACCCCTCTCATGCTGCACTACAGTGTCAGTACTGGGATATTAACCCAAGTGCCAGGTGTGGGAACTGAACCCATGGTCCTCTGATCTCCTGGCCTCAGAGGTGAGTGTGCTACCTGCTGAGCCACTGACACTGCTTAAATTAGATTCTCCAAACAAGAATGGGTCACTAGGGACCTTATCCACTTAATGGGAAAACGTGACAAATGCTGGAAGCTATGTAAGGTATCCAGAACCCCAGCTTTTCTCCAAGAGTATAAGACACTCAGAAATAAGTGTTAATCTGAAATTAGGAAAGCTTGGGTCACTTATTGCCTAAATGAACAAAGGAACTCCAGAGCTAATCCTAAAATAACTGCAACTTCCTAAACAAAATCATGGGAAGAGGAAAAACAGTTTCTGTGCCAACCATTCTTCAAAATGGACAAAGTATATGTGATCATTCTGCGGTATCTAACATCTTCAACGGTCACTTTGGGAACCTTGCTTCCTACAGAACCCCCATAACTTTGGATGGCATGACTAATCTCAATGATACCCTCAATGATACCAAACCAAAGTTTTATTTTAAATTTCTTACCCCTTTTTCAGTAAAAAATTATTTTTTGAAAAATAACCCAAAACCCCTTCAGGGCCAAGATGGAGTCGACATTAGGGTTATTAAATTAGGTATAGATTGTTTTGCTTATCCGTTAGGATATATTTTTAATTTTTCTTTATCTCATAATATTTTCCTGAGTAGCTGGAAACAGGCAATCATAAAACCTATCCTGAAGAATGGTAATCCCTCTTTCGTTACCAACTACCGTCCAATTTCTCTTTTATTGCCTATATCAAAAATTCTGGAAAGGATTGTGATGGACCAAACCTTAGGTTTTCTTGGGAAATATTCCTTACTCTCTGGGAACCAACATGGGTTCAAGCCAGGATTTAACACCGAAACAGCCTTGGTGGGGTTCACGGACAGTAAACATGGTGCACTTGACAGAGGGCACTTGTGTGTGGCACTGTTCGTGGACCTCACCAAGGCTTTTGACCTGGTTGAATTTGATCTTCTTCCAGGTGTCCTTCGTGGTCTTCACTTTTCTAGGGATGTAATTATGTGGTATCAAAACTTTTTATGTAATAGATCCTTTAGAACCATTATTGGTTCTTCCTTATCCCACTCCCTTCCATTAGTTTGTAGTGTACTCCAGGGTTCAATCCTGGGGCCACTTATTTTTTCCTTATTTATGAATTCTGCCCCAAATATTTGTACTAAAACAGAGATGATTCTATACGCCGACACCACCGTTATATTCTATACTAATCCCAGATCTGACACTGCCCTCTCCCATCTTCAAATTGATTTTGATTATCTACAAGATTGGCTATCATTAAATCACCTGGTTTTGAATCCTTAAAAAAACAAAGGTAATGGTTTTACCAGGAATAAGAATATATCTTTTGACTCTCCTTCAATTAATAAGGGCAATAAAATCGAATTTGTTTCAGTTTTCAAATATTTAGGCATAACTTTGGACAATCAGTTTTCTTTTGAACCTCATATTCAGAATCATAGGAAAATTCTCCATCAAAGATTGGGTATCCTTTATTGGACTAAATCCCTTTTGACTTTTGAATCAAGAAAGCTCTTCGTTCACAGTTTTTTGTTTTCGGTACTTGATTATGGAATACTTATACATACCTCCTCATGTCATAATGTTCTGAATCCGCTTAGAGTAATATATCATTCAGCCTTGAGATTTTGGCTAGATCTACCTTTTCGCCCTCATTGTTCTGATCTGTATAAACAGTCTTATTCCCTATCTTTTGATAACTGAGTTATTTTCAAAATGGGTACTTTTTTATTTAAAGTAAAATGTAATTTTCTCCCCCTGTCTACTTCTATAATGTTTCCCAGGGTAACAAATGTATTATTTACTAGGTCCCAGTCTAATTATAAATTTAAAACACCATTTTTTAAGACCTCTTTTGGGCAAAGATCTTTACTATTCAGAGCCCCTACTTTTTTCAACAAAATACCGTCTGTATTTGTTGAGAGTAGTCTCACTCAGTGTTTTAAGAAAAAGTTAAAATATTGGCTTTCCTCAAAAACATAATGTTTCTGCTTCTGCACTGCACTTTATTGATTATAGTCTGCTCCTATGTTTGTATGTTGTATTTTTTATATTGTGTTTTTAGTTTGAACTTGTCACCAGTGAAAACAGGCAATCTTGCTCATCTGGATTTACAAGTATAAAAAATTAAAATTAATGAGAAAAATGAAAATATTAATCAGGACAGTTTTCTGTGCCGTTGGGGGGGGGGGAGCTACTGCCATTTTATAGGATGATTGATACTCCTTTAAGCAGGTCTCAAGGGCTAAGACTTTGGCTTCCCCCATTGACATCTTTAATTAACAAATTGTATCAGCCCACAAGAGTGACTTTATAGGTTTCCCATTAGGGTAGTTGCAGACACCTCACCTGGGTCACTTGTTTTACAATCTTGTAGGGTTTCCTTCTCAACCGAGGAAAGGAAAGTCTTGTCCATAATCTGGATTGAGTCCAATCTCTAGGAAGAGAATCTAGGTATCCCTGGGCAATACATCATCAATAAAGACTCGAGAACATGACCGGAAAGGATCATTGCCTTGATATTGGATCTAATAGAAGCCTTGGAGATTTTTTGGGAACCCAGGAGTAGGTCAATCCAGCTAGCTGAGCCATAAAATGAAAAGTCAAGATATAGGAACGGACCCTGTCTGTTGGGAGGAAGTTGTGCCAGATGTTTAATAATGCCAGATTGGACATCATGGCTTTGACCATTTTCATGGTCCTCTGGTGTGCTTTCCAATAGAGGGCAATCAAGCTATCAGATGGTTCAGGGTTAAATTAACAAAGTTGCCCCAGGGTCCAGGGTGGGTGATACACCATTGGCCCTGAACTGTAGTTGGTGCATGGGAGCCACTGCAGCATCTGGGGTGTGACAGTCTCGTGGGACACTGTTAACCTTGATCAGGAGGTAGACTTGGTATCTCATGCTGAGCTTTGGACCCCTTTGTGAGAGCTGTTTATTTGCATCATTGAATGCCCTGTGCTTCTGTGAGAGTTCCAAAGAGAAATCCTGGAAGAGGTTGATTTGATTGCCCTACCAAGATAAAGGGCTCCAAAGTCTGCCAAGCCATATTATATACATGCATTTTTTTACAGGAAATCACAGGAATTTTGCCAGTATCGGATGGGGCAAGGCACTTAACAGCGAATCAGGAATTGGTGGGCCCATTTGATTTCAACAGGCAGGCAATCTGGCATATGAAGCAATTCAGGTATTGCTTTTTGAAGGAAATGAGGCATGTCTGTGCCCTCATCCTGCTCTGGGAACCTGACAAAATGGATGTTATTCTGTCAGACAAGACACAATATTTGTGAGCTGAAAACAGAACAGGAGTGTGGTTTGCAGTTTGTGTAGTTGGCATATTATCATTAAAGGTGGAATTTCTGCATGCTTGGTGGGTAGATATAGTTGTTTATACTGGACATATGACTTTTTCAACATCACAAGCAACAAAACCACAATTTTTTATGATTTAATGCATACATTTTCATCACTAGCATGCGTGCTTTTGTCATTTATTTTCTGGTTTCATCAGTTTGAAATAGCAGGGAACAATTTCACAGTTAGAATTTCAAATTGAGGTGGGTTTCTGAGCAGTTACTTGTGCGTGTTGGACACTTTGAAATGCATGGGGTTATATTGTTGTGGTGTGTCAAAATAGGGCCTTTATTTTTACCTGAAATGCTAATTTGCTGAGGCATGAGGGTCAAAAGCAAAAATCTTTTTATGGTTTTGTGAAATGGGTTTCATTAGAAATTGAAATGGTTTCGTGAGGACATTTTGGTTTTGCAAGTGTTTTAGTGAGGAATTTGTGGAAATGTTTTGATTAGCATATGTTAACATAATTTTGTAATTTTTTTCTGTTTTTTTTTAATTAACCCTAGCTGCTGCAGGGACAGAGATATGCTGTGGAAATTAGATTAAAATTGTTGCCAGAAGCAAAGCAGCTGCCTGTGAGAAGTAATTATAATCCCTTGTTCTGTAATGATGGGATCCCCTGTCAGTTAATGAAAAAGCTTCATAGAGGCCAAGGTCTTTCAGTCAGGAAACTGTCCTGGCCATGCAGTCACCCCTGCTGGGGCAGACAGAGTTTAGAATAGTGAGAGGGTTTCTGAGTCCACAAAATCCAAAATAATGGGTTAGGCCATCTCTCCAGATAGGTGGTACCTTCTGTAGTCAAATAATTTACCAAATCCATGGCGTCAGAGTGACATATTTGATGATGCAGCATGGGGGGTTGGCAGCTGAAGGTTTTTGATGTGGAAGCCAGATCCTAGCAAGTCAGTTAGGTTGGGACTCCAAGCAGTTGCCATCTGAAGTTCAGATCTGCCCTGATTCACTAAGTTTTCCTGTATTGTAAGAAATCTTTCTATTACACTAAGAGTTAAGATGCTATAGTAATTTTTTTTTCTGAATGTTTCTTCTTCTGTTGTGTGCAATCCATCTCTTTTTTTCACTTCTGTAGTATCCCTGTAAGTCCCATAGTTTTTGTGGGCATGCCTCCCCGATGGTGACACCAACACTGCAACCTACCTCGCTGTTGACAAAATCAACAGTTCGCTGACAGGTCACTGTGTTGGTGTGCCTGAGACAGGGGCACACTGTCTCCAGGTCCTACACCTCCTCCCCAAATCAAGTCCAACTTGGAATTGATTACAAGTATGGGGGGGAGTGTGGGGGTCAAAAGCCCCCAATACAATAAAAGGACCAGGGGACATTCAACATAAATCCTGCTGCTGTGATGCCGATCAATGAAAGTGTTGTCAAACCGGCATCGTAGAACCATTTTTGTGTATTGTGATATCCCGTAGATTGTGCAAATATTGTGTAGTGGTAAATATTATATTTTTTTTACTTCATCCCTCTATGACTGAATCTTTTGGAGGAATAGCTAACTGTTCATATTGACAAATCCATGTTCTGCCACTGAAGAGAGAAGAAGGCTACAGTTACCATATTCTAAGAAGCGAGATGTTTCTCAGAAGTGAGTGACAGGGGAAGGCTGTTTGCTCATAGACAAAGGAGCACTGTTCTGTGTGAGCAGTGGCTCTGCTGTGATTTTGATGGAGAAACCCCCCTGGTAAGAAAATCACTTCTGAGTGGCGGGGTTCTATGTGATAACAACGATCATGGAAAGGTGATCACTGTTAGGATGAGTGTACATCTGCGAAAATCAATTTCACCAATGTACATTCATGGCACAGACCAAAAGGGTGCCGAAAACATCATTTTTTTTGTTTTTGCAGGGGGCTGTGCACTCTTCACCCTGCCTACTAAAGGATTCTCAACTCTAGAGGGGTGCATGTCGGGAGGGTGAAAACAAAAAAAAATCCATGGACCGGCACAAAAATACCGGTGTGCCCAGCTTCAAACCTGGCACCCTCCCAACCCATGCCTGCCATGAACCCACCATGCCACACAGCCAGCTCAGCAACTCACCACCGTGCCTCACTCCAGAAACCTTCCCTCCCCTTCTGCCCATCACATGGCATGCTCGCTTCCCCCAAGTGCGTGTATACATATAGCGACAGGATGTCGCTATAGCTGTATTTGCACCCATGTCCAGTAGAACTGTGAACAGGTGCTGCTATTGAGTCATCCTTTTTGTAAGTGCTCAATAGCAGATGCTCTTATCACAGGATACTGAGTGGTGGCAGTCACTGAGGTGTCCCTTCAGATGTGGAGAGGTGAGGAACTTAGCAACCTGTTACAAACTACATCGTGAGTGTGGACAGGTTGTGACAGCACCTTAAGATATTTTTCTTGTAATTTGTTTGAGTATTTTATATCTATAGCAAACAGACAAACCAATGCCTAAATGCAGGCCTTGAATGGGAGATTCAGTCTCGGCCCATGCCCTCGATCTGATCCTGCATAAAGCCAGGCAGACTGCTGCCTTGATGCAGGGACCAAAGGGCTCCTGCCATGGAGGTGGTTGGTGTCTTCCTACAGGCAGGGCCAGCAGCTAGATGGACCACTGATTTGGCATGGGGGCCTTTGGGCCCTATGCAGCCCTGCATTCAAAGGATCTGAGATACTGTATGCCAGTGCACAGGTACTACTGCCAGACCTTTGTCTTGGTGTAGGGCCTGAAGGGATTATTTTTTCCTGCCATGGGGGTGGTTGGTGTCTAGCTGCATGCAACCAGATGGACAGTTGCCTTAGCGCAAGGCCCAAAGGGCTCTGCACATTGCCCCATGGAGGGAGATACAAACATAGAAACAGAGACAAAGTAGGCAGAAAAAGACCACTGGTCAATCTTGCCTGCCCCGGTTTTTCCAAATCCTACACCATGGCCTGTTGTCTAGATGGGGTTTTTGGCCTTGCCTTCCCCTTGCTTCCTGCAACACTGTTAACCCCTAAGTATTTATTAAGCATTTACTATGTCCTATCTGTACTTGAACCTGTTAATGTTTTTGCATCCACCACCTCAGCCAGTATGCTGTTCCACAGCTCAGCCACTCTATCTGTAAAGTAAAACCTTCTCACATCTCTCCTGAATAAGGCTTCCACTCATGCCCCCTTGTTGTTGACCCAACATTTCTGCTGAATTGTTTGTTGAAAATTACTTTGTTTATTCCTTTCAGGAACTTGAAGGCCTCTGTCATGTCATCCCTCTCTCTTCTGCTCTCCAGTGAATAAATTTTAGTGCCCTAAACTAATCCTTGCAACTGTAACTTATAAAGCAATAGGTTTGAAATATTATAATCATATACTGTTACTGTAGCATTAAGGCAGTCCTTTAGTTGTGTTACATTAGTTAATCTATCTACTATAGCAAAAGTCAAGCTATGCCGTGTATCTTGTGACTCACCATAGTTGCTTTGATTGATTCTATTGTAAGTCAACCACTATGTCTGCCTTTATGTGTATTTGAACACACATATTGCTTTATTTTCCATCTGTAGGTATTTGACATAACTGGGAGCTGTAAAGACTTACTATGATCAAGTCCAGCAAGCAGGTCCTATTCCAGAGGACTTCTGAAATCTGCAAGTAACAAAATATAGGGCACCTGTATAATGCACCGGTGTGTATACGCACCGCATACACGCGTGCAACCCAGCGGCGGCATGCACAACGTAGCATGCAAGCCACTGTGCAGGGCAGCAGCTCGCACCTATGTGGGGGGAAAAGGCAATGGGTGGGGGTGTGGCCATGAAGGCATCTCGAGTTACTGCTGGGGTGCATGGCCAAGCATGCAGAGGAATGCCATGCACAGTGTGCCAGGGGCTGCTGTAAGCCACCGCGGAAGTGGATATGTCAGCAGAAGAAAAACACCACCACACTAATGGGGTAGAGACATGGCAACATGCAAGGGGTCCTTATATACACTCCCTGTGCTGTGGCCTGTCCTTGTGCCATGTGGTGTGACATGTGCCAGCCACCAAGGTGCACCACAGCCCTGCCCACTGTGGTGGCACACAGCTAATCACCTTTGTAGATGTTGCAGAGTGACAGCACAGGTGGCCCACGTGCATGTGTGTGCAGGCGTGTCACACAGCATGGCCTCAGGCAGTGGCCGGACACACCACGGGGGGGCGGGATGGCATGCATGTGAGTTTGTGTAGCTGTGCATGTGTGGGAGGGCATTGCATGGGCTGCGATCCTGCCATGCATGGTATATGGTGGGCATAGTGTCAGTGGCTCAGTAGGTAGCACACTTGCCTCTGAGGCTGGGAGATCAGAGGGCTGTGGGTTCACTTCCCACATCTGGAACTTGGGTTAATATCCCAGTACTGACACTGTAGTGCAGCATGAGAGGGGTGCTGCACTTCTGAGGTGCCGTCTTTCGGATGAGACGTTAAACTGAGGTCCCATCTGCCTGGATTGGTGGTAGTTCAGGTGGATGTTAAAGATCCCATGGCACTTATCGAAAAGAGTAGGGGAATTTCCCTGGTGTCCTGGCCAAATTTCCCTCATTCACTAAAAATACCACCAACAGCTTAATCTGGTTCAAGGTCAGTTGGCATTCATCTGTATCCCCCTTCCCCGGGTCGTGCCTGAAAATAGGCAGGATTTGTCTAGTGCACTTACCCGGTCAACAAAAACAAAATAAATAAATAAAAATAAATGGTTCTGTACCCATGGCAGAGCCAAAATGGGTGTAATGTTTTGCGCCACACCAGACAGGCCATGCAGGCCTGGCATGTACTATGGTGCAACTGTGTTTTGTGAGTAGGGGTAGAACATGCCACTGGACACATGCTGTGTCACCACCTGTGCATTGGCACACATGCCTACCACTGGCCCATTCCTGGGTGGCCATACCATCGTGGCATGTACAGCCTCATGGTCGTGCATCATGTGCTGCACACAATATGGCTCACTGTCCAAAGAGCACCCCGGACATAGTGGATCTGCAGAGTTCACAGGCACGAGGCCTAGAAATGGCCCAAAGGCACGCATGTGCAATGGCATGTGCCACCCACAGAACAGCCAGCATCCTACACATGGCAATGTACATGCACATAGTGTGATGCTTGCCAGATGCATATGATGGGTGCCACCGTATTGCAGCTCCGTCCTTCTGCGAATCTGTGTACTGTGCATTGCAGTGATGTGCCCTGGACTCCTGATGAATGTGTACCTTCAACATGTTGGGAGTGCAGGCGGGGGAGGCGATGGCCACAGAAGAGCATGTTCCGCCCACACATGGCCGGCAATGAGCTCAGCGACACCCAATGTATTGAGCCATTCCGAATGCCATGGCACATGGTCATACAGCTGTGAGACCTTGTCCATGAGAGGGTGTCCTGGAAGACACAGTGTTCCCGTGCCATGTCCATGGAAATAAAGGTTATGTGCACCCTCGCCTATTATGCCACAGGGTCATTCCAGCGTGTGGCAAGTGATGGCATCAGGGTCAGCCAGTCATCTGTATCCTGTGTTTTGTTGCAGGTCATGGACGCATCGCTGGAACACACATGTGACCACATATGCCTCCCAGTGACTGCTGGTGAGGGCCGTACCATCAAGTAGGCCTTCTATGCCCTGCATGGGATGTGGAATGTGCTTGGTGCTGTCGATGGCACCAATATCAGCATCCTAACACAGTTAGAGTCCGAGGAGGCATATCAGAACTGTAAGGGATTTCATAGCCTCAATTGTCAGGTGGTGTGTGATGCAATGGGCGTATTCAGACATCTGCACCAGGTTCCCCGGGTCATGCCACAATGCATACATTCTGGATGCCTCAGGCCTTGGTGCACTGCTCCAGGCTGATGCTTGGACAGCTGGCTATTGGGTAGGTACTGTGTATTCATGGATGGGTGGGCCACGTCCATCTGACAGCACACTGACATGTTCCCTTTTCCCCACAGGTAACAGCTGATACCCAGTACGGCCATACCTGTTGACACCCTTCCTGGCACCAGCAACTGCAGAGGTGGAGGCCTTCAACACTGCACACCGCACACTGCTGTATGTGGTCTCCCATCAAAAGGAACATTGGGATACTGAATATGTATTACAGATGCCTGGACCACACAGGGGGAACCATCATGCTTGTGCCTCCTCGTGCTTGCCATGTATTAGTCACGTGCATGATGCTTCACAATAAGGAGATGCAGCGGGCCTTCCAATGTCACAGTAAAACCTCCTGGACATGCCACTGGGACATCAAGGATACAACTACTGCTGCAGGCAGGAGACGGTTGCAGGATGTGCAGCGTACGTGGGGGTCATGAATAGCACATTCAGACATTAGTGTCGGTGTTAGGTGCTCACCCACGCCTGTTGGCTGTGATTGTGGGTAATGCATGCCCCTTTGTCTGTCGAACCATACATGGCACAGAATGTGTCTTCAGGCATGGCTGATATTATGCCTCATGATGACACAGGGCTGAGGATGCAGGTTGGCAGTGGTGCTGCCACTCTGTGCTGCTGACCCTGGGTGGCATTTGGTGACAGAGCACATGTACCACTGTGCCAAGCCCCTGTACCATGACAAGGTAGCCAGCTGAACAGACGACCACCCTCCCTGCCACTGCAGGGGCATTCCCACCCACGCCCATGGAGTGTGCCCACCACCACCATATGCCATCATGTGCATCAATGTGCATCCCTGTTTCCATGCCATGGTGTGTGTGTGTTTGTGTTTGTTTTGGTGTGTGCGTGTATGTGTGGGGGGGGCGTACCCATGCCCTGGTGACACGCCATGCTACTATGCACAATCCAGTGTCCCTTGTCCCTTATGGCCGTGGTGACGCATATGGGGCAGCCTGCTTTTGCACCCTGGACCATGTCTCCCACCTGCATTCCAGACCCAGTGCCTTACCACTCCTGCCCCAGTGCCATGGTGTGGGCTGCATTTGAGTTCCCCCCAACGGTGTGTTCACAGGCCCCTCACTGGCTGATGGACAGTCGCACTGCTAGTCCTGGGTCAGTGCATCCTCTGTGATAGTGTCCTACATGGCTGCCACCACAGTGTCTTCTAGAATTTCCCTTTTATCACAGTGGCTCTGAGGCATGTGGGTGCCATTGGTCATCCCCTCTCCAGCTGCATAGATGGCTGCATATGTTGCTGTGCCATTGTCTTGGCTCTGCATTTCCTGGCCCTGGGCGTGCGGTGATGCCATACTGTGTTGCCATGATGCTGGTCCCTGTGCCATCAGCAGATCCACAGTGCTGTCTTGCACATTTGCCATCCTTGACACATCGAGTCCCATGGCATAGACTGCACCAGTCAGCTCTACTATGGCCTGCGCTGTGCCTCCAGTCTGTCACGCTCCAGCTGCTTCAGCTCATCATAATGGGCATCCAGTATTACGGTGGCCTGTGATGGCCTGCTACATGCAGAGGGTTTGCTGGACAGACCCTTGTCACCACTGTCCATCTCTGCATGTCCGGTGGTCTGCACCCTGCTGAACAGATGCTGCACATTGCCCACGGGCATAGTCCTGGTATTGTGGACCTCCTGTTTTGGTGACTGTTACCCACAGCGTGTGTGGGGGTGTGTGCCCCCAGTGTTATCATCAGGGTCCTCCTCCACTACTGTGTCCCCTTCATTGCTCTGTGTGGCGTGGGTGGTTTCGACTTTGGTCACATGCCACCCATCCTCAGCTGGCTGTTCCAGACCTATTGGTGGGGGCATGAGGGTGTGTTTATTGTGATGCATCATGTGTCTGGCTGTGTACCTGATCTGTGTCTCCCCATACTCACCTGCACGTCGTCCTCCATTGCCTGCCTATGCCATCTGTCAGGGCCTGCACTGGGCTGGCTCCCTGCCTGCACTCTCCCTGCATGTCCATTCTCCCTGGCGTGCTCTGTTGGCACAACTCATTCACGTTAGTAGGCACTGCTGCCAGGTGCTTTTGCCCCTGGTCTTGGTGTGCCATTCTGTGCAATACTCACCGGATTGTGTATCGATGCCCTCAGTCACACCATGGATACTGATGGCCATGAGAGTGTCCACTACCATCCTCTCCACAGGTGTCAACTGGCTGTCTGGGGTGGGGGAGCCACCGCCAGTACCCCTTTGTGCCCGTGCGCCCTCAGCCACCTTGTGCTTCATGGTCATGTGCAGATCCCTCCATTTGTGCTTGATAGCAGTGAAGGTCCATGCGTCTGGCTCTGCAGTGTTTACTGCCACCTGCACGTAAAACCACACTTGCGCCTTCACATCCATGGGGGTGGATGGTGCCAGTGCACTGAATAATCGGGGGTGGTTGGCACTGATCTCCAGCACCATATCTGCCACCTGTGCCCCCATGAAGTTGGAGGCCCTGGATCTGCCTGTGCTCCAGCTGCTTGTGCCTCTGGTTGCCTGCCCCGCCTGCTGGTGGGTGTTCTCTGTCATGGCCTGTCCCTGCGTGCCCATCTCGGCATCAGTCTCCAGTTCCGCCATCATTCCTCCATCTGCTCTGCAGTTTGCATTCACTTCCTCATCTGTGCGGTGGGTCAGGGATTTTGTCCTTATGTGGCAGTGTCAAGGGGAGGGGCAGCATTGCTGGAGATGACCTACGTGGTGCGCTCCGCTCCATCTGCAGATCCACACACAGGGCCTGTGTGCTTCTCGTTTAGGTTGGTGCATGCCACATCTTGACTAGTTCTTCACGCTGCACAGTTGCGTGCCACATAAGACACATTTGAGTGATTTTCTCACAGATTCGTGCATAGAACCCATAATGTTTTGTTGGGGGGATCCTTCATGGGAATTATGTACTACTCATAAGTTATAATACTTAGCAATTATTTTTAAATTTAATATTTTATGGGAGTCACGTGATGCAGGCTGCCTGAGAGGATGCTCTCTCCAGTGCTCTGACCCTTCCAGAGTAAAATTTTAGTTTAAATCTCCCTTCTTTTCAGTAATTTAGTGCGTTTTTGTCTCCTAACACTAGCTTGTCGACAAGACCACGGGGAGGTGATCAAAACACGAATCATGGAGGTGGAAATAAGGAAGACTGGTCCCTGGCATACATCACCTATAACGCCGGAGAAGGCCCCGAAAAAGCAGAGGGCCCTCGTAGTATCATCCTCGGCTTCATCAATCTCCGCTAAAGCAGAGCAAGAACCACTCACCCTGGCGGACTTTCTTGCTGAATTTCATCCATTTCAGGACGAATTGTGGAATATGGCTGCAGAAATAAAGTCACTATCAATAGCTATGGAGGAGACAGTGAGGAAGGTTTCAGCCAATGAGGCTAGGGTGGTCTCTTTAGAGTGACAGGCTGAAAAGAGAGACTCCGAGGTTGTTGGGCTGCGCCAAAAGCTCGCTAAGATGGAACTGAAGATGGAAGATTTAGAGAGACACAGCTGACGAAATAATATTGTGATTATAGGGCTCCCAGAACAAGAAGAGGGTCCTGATGCAGTCCTGTTTGTCCAGAAGTTGGTGTGCAAGGTGGCGGGCCCTTCTCCTTATGGTGCTAATTATATTATTGAGAGGGTGCATAGAGCCCTGCGCCCCATGCCTCGACTGGGATCCCCCCAGACCACTGATTATGTGGTTCCTAAATTACCTTGAGAGGCAGCATTTTCTGGCTAAGATCCAAGAGATACAAGATCTCCAGTGGGAGGGGAAAAAGTTTCGGGTGACCCAGGATTTGCCCTTAACTATCCGGCAGTGCAGGCAAGCTTTCCACCCTCTTGTTTCCTGGATCATCACTGTGGGTATTCGTTTTCACATGATTTACCCTGTGAAGTTACAAGTGATGGTCGCGGGATCCTGGGCATCTTTTGAAGATGCTGAAGCAGCCAAAGAAGAGCATAAATCAGCCCTCTCTGACCTGTTTCGAGGCACCTGATGGGGTGCACATTGGAGCCGAGTTCCTGACGAGAAAAAGGATAACCTGATGGTTCAAGGGTTAAAAGGATCGATGGGGCTGCATTTCCAATATGCTGAGTGAAGGAGTTTATGTTATGGAGCTGATTTTAATTGGGCTTCCTGCTTCAGCTGAGATGGACCAGTGATTTTGTTTGAGCCCTATCTGGCTAATGGCTCCCTCCTTTCTGCTTATATTTTACTTGGACTCTTGGTCCCCTTCTATTTAGAGTGACAAAATCATTACCACAGTTAACGTAGGACTTTGGTTTTCAAACAAATGTGTTGTTCAGGTTTAGATTTATACAGCTGGACATTGAAGGAGAAGTTATTTTGTCTGTCTGTTTACCTAGTGTTTAACTCTATGGTAATTCCTCAGTTAGTCCACTAGAGGGGAGCAGTGCTTTAGTTATTGGGGAAGACTGATTTTATTATGTTTGCTTGCACGCATGTGCAAGAAACATCGTGCCATCATCCGAGTTTTCGGAGGTGTGGCAGCCCTCTTCCAATTTAGGCAGTGTGTTTGCAGTGACGCGGTTCTCCAATGCCTGCTCGGGCTGTCTATGACAGCTCCAAAATGCAGTGGAGTACAGTTGAAAGTTGGAGCTATGCTTCAGTGAGCAGTGTTAAGATATTGCCTGCTCATGCGCTCCCCTACACACACACACACACACACATGACGCATACTGCGTGCCCCTGCACACACTGTGGCGGGGATGCCCAATCCCCGGCGTGCTGCGCTCCCCAAAAAGCCTTCACAAGCCATGCTGGGTGCCCACCCAGCATGGCAACTCATCGAATAGCCGATGTGGGTGCCCAACCCATCGGCTCCACCGTCCCCCGAGACAGGGTGCCACGCTGAGCCCACCCCAGCGTGGCAACAGATGCTATGGGCAACAGGGGTGCCCAATCCCCCATCGGCTCCAGGTCCCCCCCCAACCAGCTGTCCTCATGCCACACTGGGAGCCCAACGCAGCATGGCAAATGTCCCGCGTCATCATTTAAAAAAAAACCAAAACCTGCAAATAAAAAACTGTCCCTCTGTGCTTCTCCCTTCCCCCCTCCCACACCCGCACCCACTCACTGCACACCCTGCCTCCCCAAACCCCCTCACCCCATACTTACCTCCAGACCTTGGCGCGATGATCTTCGGTGGACTGGGAACACGTCTGCACTCTTCAAAGCCGACCGCAAACTGAGGAAATGCCGGTAAGCTGTATAATGGGATAGATAGAGTTTTTTTCAACTTTGCTGCATATCTCAGCAATTTTTTGGAATTTTTGCACTAAATTTTCAACATAGGGTTTTTGGGACCCCTTCTCATGAATGCTGTTGCTGTCATGGCGTTATTCCGGCCGGAAGGGTGATTTCGCAGTCACTGTGCAAAATCACCTTTTGGGACCGATTAATGAAATGACACTGCCAGTGTTCATAAGGTGGGCTCTCAAGAAGCCTATTCTGAAAATTTGGTGGAAAAATTCCAAATAATGACTGTTTTACGAGTGTGTATTGCGCAGTTCCTACGCATGCGCATAAGTTCACGAATTTTCAATATTTTCACTCCAGATTTTCAACATTGCCATTTTACCATACCTTCTTATGAGTAGTACTGCTGTCATTTTTACATCTCACCCAAAACGTGTTTCCGCCCATGTAGCGCACAATGGCACAGTCGGTGTGCGAAATCAATGTACGGGACAAATTAAGAAAATCACAGTGACACTGTTCATGAGCAGAGGTCTTAAAATGGCTATGTTGAACATTTGGTGAAACAATCCCTAAAAATGACTGTTTTACGAGCGTGCATTGCGCAGTTCCTACGCACGCTCGTAAGTTTGCAAATTTTCAATATTTTCACTCCAGATTTTCAACAATGCCATTTTATTACACTTCCTTATAAACAGTACAGCTGCCATTTTTCACATGTCGCCCAAAATGTGTTTCCGCACATGTAGTGCACAATGATGCAGTCAGTGTGCGAAAGCAATGTTTGGGACAGATTAAGAAAATCACAGTTACACTGTTCATGAGCAGAGGTTTTAAAATGGCTATGTTTAAAATTTGGTGACACAAGTCCATAAAATGACTGTGTCATGAGTGAGCATTGCGCAGATTCCACGCACCCTCGTAAGTTCATGACTTTGTAATATTTTCAGTCCAGATTTTCACCAGTGGCATTTTTCCACACTTCCTTATGAACAGTACAGCTGTCATTTTTCACAACATGGCCAAAATGTGTTTTCACACTTTAAGCGCAGAAGTGCGTGGTCACTGTGGGAAATCATTGTTCGGGACAGATAAAGAAAATCACAGTGACACTGTTCATGATCGGAGGTCCCAAAATGCCTGTGTTGACAATCTGCTGTAAAAAATCCCCAAACTAATTACATTATGGGTGTGCGTTGCATAGTTTCTATGCATGCTCGTGACTTCACCAGTTTTTTTAATATTTTCACTGCAGATTTGCAACATTGCCATTTTTTACACCTCCCCATGAACAGTACAGCTGTCATTTTTTACATCCTGTTCGGAATGTTTTTGCACCTGTGGTGCTAAATGCCATAGTCGCTGTGCATAAGCAACTTTCGGCTAACAAACTGATATTGCCACTGTTCATGAGGTGGGGTCACAAAAAAACCATGTTGAAAATTTTGAGTGAAAATACCAATGAATGCCTGAGGTATTAGGGTTTCCAACCATAACGCCCAACCCTGTAGAGAATGACAGGCATCAGGGGTGTGACTTGGGATTCTTGCCTGTAATGCTCATACCATTCCACACCCTGCAGCCAGTGAGAGGCATTGAGGTATGCCTTGGACTCTTCGGCCCCCAAAGATCACCCCATTTTCCCATACCGCACCCATCTCACCATATTTCCTGATGGAATGGGGTGCGCATAAGGGCCAAAGACCCCAAGGCACACCGTGACACTTGTCAGTTTCTGCAGGGTGGAGTGTGGTGAAATGTCGTGGCCATTATGCCTGACGACCCAAAGGCACACCCCAATGTCTGTCACTCTCTGCAGGGTGGTGGTGGGGTTGGCTTCAGTTCAGTACTTCACTGCCATTCCTATTACGCAGCTCTGTAACTTCTACCTACATTACCACTGCCAATGCCAGCAAGCAAACATTTGGCATTGACAAATGCTTGTTATTGCTTATCATTCTCCTGTACCTCGTGCTATTTAATGGGACAAGGGATGGTTTTCAGCTGGGTTTAGCTGTGGGGTCCCCCCCCCCTTTTTTCCCTTACTCTGTATCATAAGCTGTGCTCTCCCCATAAATTGACATATGGTAACCTGGTTATAAAGGGAGTTCTGTCATTTAAGGTTGGAGGGGAGATGAGGGATTAAAGGTAGTTGCAGAACGTTTTGCTGGGCAGGAAAAGGGGGGGACGGGGATCATGGGGGATAGAGGGGGTTTAGGGGTGTTAGGTGTTTTTCATGGGTTAAGAGGGGTTGAGACTGGGAGGGTGGTACAGCAGTTATCAGGGGGTTATGGATCTTTGATACCCGTTGTATTAATCTGTGGTTATTACATAGGTGCTTTCTTATTAATAGACTTGATGGCTAGCAATATTACTTTTTCAACTTGGAATGTGAAAGGGATACGGAAGAAACCTAAACAATATCAGGTTTTGAAGCATCTGAACCTGTTGTGATCCCAGGTCATGTTTTTACAAGAATCCCACCTATTAGACTCTGAGGCTCTACAACTTAGGAGGCAACAGGTGGGGCAAGTGTTTGCTGCCCAGGGGTCCACTAACAGTTGTGGGGTCATGTTAGTTGTCAACAGAAGTGTTCCCTTTATCTCCACACAGGTCTTTAGGGATCTGGGTGGCAGATACAGTATATTATGGTCCAAGGCACTCTTTGTTCCATGCCACTTTTACTTTGTAGCATTTTTGGGGCCCAACATAGACAACCCTAGCTTCTTTATGAAGCTTATTACTCTTATACTTCCCTTGCTTCCTATAGCGATAGTAATGGGAGGGGATTTCAATTTAGTGTCAGACCCTATTATGGATAGGTCAGGTTTGGTGTTGAGGGGACTTTGCCCTGGGCAGAGAGCGTTTAGGGACTTACTAGACCAATGTGGGTTATGTGATGTATGGCGGGTGTTACATCCCAATATTAGGGAATACACTTTTGTTTCACCAGTGCATAGGTCACATTCCCGCATAGACTACTTATTAATATCTCAAGCTCTCTTACCAGGGGTCACGTCTGCTTCAATTCAACCAGGCCCTTTATCCGATCACTCCATTGTGATATGCTGCTTGGCTTTTCTTATTATCCCCAAAAAAAAGAGACTTGGTGGAAGTTAAACGAGCAACCATTGAAAGATGCTCAATTTTCCAACCGGGTGAAAGAACAGATAGATTTTTTCTTTTCAGTTAACTCAGTAGAAGGCATGGTGCCGGATATTATATGGGGTGCTTTCAAGGCCTACATGAGGGGGATTCTCATCAGCTTAGCAACAAAGCGGAAAAGAACCCGGGAGACTGAACTGTTATCATTACTGTCTCAGATTCGGTCCCTAGAGGTTAATTTATCTCCTAGTACTCCGGAAGAAAGCAGACAGAAACTTCTTGTAGCTAAAGATAGGTACTTGGACTTGCTAAGGGAAAAAGCTGAGCTGGCCATCATCCGTACTAAAACTAGTTACACTGATCAGGGAGAAAAAGCGGGGCACTTGTTAGCTTTAAGGATAAAGCAGCAGGAATTGGCAAGATTCATCCCACCTGCGAGGGCTTAAAAAGATTGGATCCCTAAGATTGTCCCCCTCAGAGATTGTGCAGGAGTTTGCACTGTACTACAAACAATTATATAGGGACATGGACAGTCCCCCCCCCCCGTTGGAGGCACGGGAGGCATACCTCCGGGAGTCTCGTCTCCCCTCTGTCTGAATCGCAGAAGAGATTTCTGTCCTCCCCTATATCCTTGGAGGAAATAACTGAGGTAATTAAGGCCATGCCTTTGGACAGAGTCCCGGGGCTGGATGGGTTTTCTTCTTTATTTTATAAAATTTTTCTGGAACAGTTAGTGCCGGTACTTCACCGGCTGTTCCTCCATATTCTCTCTGGGGTAGCTGTTGATCCCCATCTGTTTGAAGCCTTGATTATTCTCCTCCCTAAATCTGACAAAGACCCTGAGCTGGTACAGAGTTATAGGCCTATATCCCTTTTGAAACAGGATATTAAAATCCTGTCAAAGATACTGGCTGACAGGATTACCCTGGTTCTTCTGGATTGGCATGTCACAGGTTGGATTTATGAGGGGAGGCTCATCATCAGACCACCTACGTACCCTTTCACATGTCTTCTCAGAGTCCAGGGACACTACCATTCCAGCTGTTCTGGTATCCATGGATGCCAAGAAGGCATTTGATCGTGTGAATTGGAATTTTCTATTTCATACTCTCAAGGCATTCGCTTTCCCCTTCACATCTATAGATTGGATTCGAGCCCTATATCAGGCTCCCTCTGCTAGGATTTCAGGTAATGGGGCATTTTCTAAGCCCTTCCTTTTACACTCAGTAACAAGGCAGGGTTGTTCTTTTCCCCCTATTATTCAACCTATACTTAGAAACTCTTATTTGAAACATTTTAGACAATCCGGAAATATAAGGCATACCGATACGTAACAAGGTAGTAAAGGTTGTGGCATATGCCAATGATCATCTTCTTCATCTGTCCCATCCTGTTACGTCTATCCCTGCCATGCTAGCTGCGATTGGGAAGTTTAATTCCTTTTTGAATTACAAATTAAACTCCAATAAATCATCCATTTTCCCCCTCAACCATAACGTGTTTAAACACAATATTATTCCCTTTGGGTTGTCCTGGTCACCTGGTTCTCTCAAATATTTGGGTATTAGACTTACACGTAATCCTTTCTTGTGGTTTAAAGAAAACTTGGAACCCCTGTCCCAGGTGATTATCCAGGATCTTGATAGATGGTCAAAGCTCCCTATTTCATTATGGAGCCATATTAGTATAATTAAAATGAACGTATTTCCCCACCTTTTTTACCCTTTATCACACCTTAATTCATTTATTCCATTATCTGTGTTTCAGAAAATACATGGGCTTTTTACCAATTTCATTTGATCCAACAAGCACCCCGGATTAGCATACCATAAACTGGTGGCGCAAACATTTTATGTGGGGTTACGCATTCCTCACCTGGCAATATATTACTGGGTTAGCCATCTATCAAAATACCTAAAGTGGGTACACCCAGGGCCCGATACTTTGAGACCGGTCTGGCTTAACATTGAACTAGATTTTATTCAGGCTGTGAATATGGATCCCCTGACTCTGTTCTATGTCAAGCTTTCCTCTCTGCAAGAGATCCGTAAATGTCCAACCCTTATGACTTCTTTAAGAGTACATGCTCAGCTTTGCTCCTTTTTGTATTATAAACCACACTTAGACCTGTCTCAATCCATATGGAACTTACCGGCTTTTATTATAAACAAACAGAGAATCTCCCCTAAGTGGTAGTCCCAGTCAGAGGAACGTATCTACTTTCCTTGATGGAGGGGGAGCTTGGCTGTCTGTAACTAACATTATCTAGAAATTTAACATCCCAGCAACCTGTAACTTCAAGGTCCTCCAATTAAGGCATCTCCTTACTAACTCATTGGGTAATACTCCTCCTCATCCTCTGGCATGTTCCTTAATATCCAAGCTTTCTTCCCTGCTAGGTCCCTCCAAGGTAATCTCTAAGGTGTATCAAGCCCTTTTTCATTGGTGGTATGGTGGTTCCTATGGTCCTACCAATCATTGGGCCTCTCTCTTTCCCCAGTATGCCTTCGATTGGCCTGTATTTTGGCGGTATTGTCACAAGTGTGTGTCGCAAGACAGACTATGACTTATGCAATATCACATTTTACATAACCTGTATTATACTCCTGTAAAACTGGCGAGATGGGGTCTTCTAGAATCAGGTTTGTGTTCCAGATGTTCCCAAGAAGAAAAGACACTTCTCCATATATTCTGGCAATGTCCCAAGATAATTCCACTATGGGACTCAATTAAAACTAAACTGGATCCTTTACTGGGTTTACAGGATTGCTTTACCCCTGAAATTTGCCTGTTAGGAGACTTGTCCCCTATAGAGACTAATATTCAGAGATTTCACATGTCTATGATATCATTATCTGTTAAAACAGTCATACTTAAGCACTGGAAGGATGACATTAGCCCATCATGTCAAGAATGGGTTCATGAAGTCCTTGCTAATCTTCGTACTGAGAAAGCTATTGCAGTCTCTATAACAGGCAATGGAGTTATAAGCGAATCTGGGATCCCTTTCACACTCTAATTACTATTGATATGGATAAGTGAGATGTTGGCAATTGCTTGTCTTAGTTCAATCATGGCTTATTGTATTATGATATTATGTTATTTTAATGCTGTGCGGGGGCAGAACGTGCCCTGTATTGGTATCATGCTGTAAATGTGTCACTATTTCTGTCCCCTGTACTGTGGAAAACTTGTTAATAAAGTTTGAATTGAAAAAAAAAATTAAATATTTTGTGTATGGTAATATTTCTAGTTTCCTACCTGGCTGAACATTTGCACCAGCAACTTGGGGAAACAGGTTACTTTCTCACCTGTTCTTGTGCCTTTGGTTCAGCACCCTGTTCCTTACCCCACAAATAAAACACAATAATACATAGCAATTAGTAATATGGATATGCCATATATATGTGGTGAAGCTATACACAATTTCTTATATTGTTAACTAACGTACTGTTGTCTGAGGAAACCAGTTTTTGGAGTGAGAATTGTAAGCATAATTATTATTTTTAAATAACTACAATATTCACTCTGAATTTTCAACAACTTATTAACAGAAAACATCAATTTATTGGTTTCTGTTCAATATCATGGGTATTTTGTGCAAAGTCACACTCAGGTTATGGGCTTGTCATTTAATATGCATATGTGCATGTGGTTGTAGTACCACAAGAAACATCAAATTACATAACATTTGTAATTGAATGTTCAGGCTGTATCATTCAGAATAACAAAAATGCAAACCATAGCATTGAATCAAACATACAGTATGTGTATCTCAAAATATTGACCTGGTGGGTGATGGAAGGTACAGAGGACTTTGTGTATCCAGTTGTATACTTCTTTTATGCATAATTGCTAATAAATTCATGATGATCCCAAAGAACTGCAGAAGTAAATTGCCTGTGCTCCTCTGTACATGGAGATCTTTGGTGTGCTGTGCGACTTCCTTTATATTGTGCCTGTAGTTTAGGGAAGTTAGTTTAGTTTAGTTTGTTGTTCTAGGAATTAATACCTTTGAGCCAAGGCTCTTTTACAAAGGTTCCATGTCATAAAATTACAAAACCATGGTAGACAGTATTACAAACAATCGGTAATCACTTTAACAAGGCCACACTAAATCAGTAACATTTAAATACATAAAAGAAAATGGAACTCAGAGGCGGTTTCAAGGGCAAGGAATAAGGTTGGAGAGGTGTGGGGTGGGGGTGGAGAGAGGAGAAATAAGAAGTTTAGAGGCCGACAGGACCAGGTTAGTGGTACTCAGGTTGTCTTTGTCAAAAGAGGAGTCATGGTGGTTGATTGAAACATCTATAAGTGCAATCAGAGGGATGAGTCTTTAGTCAAAGCAGTCACAGGAGCTGGAGGCTGTGAGGTGAGCGTATAGCATGGATTTGAAAGCTCCCAGTGACATGGAGGATTGTGAGTGCAGGTTAAGGGCATTGTACCAGGTAGGGGAATGGTATGCAAAAGATCTTTGTCCCTGAACAGTCCGGCATCTAGGGACAAGGAAAGGTTGGTGTTCAGATCTTCTGGTGGTACGAGTGCCATTGTTCAGGCAGAGTAGGTCTGGATACCTGGAGAAGTGAGTCCCAAGATTGATTTTTTTGCCATCACGCAGGTGAGATACATGAGGCGATTAGAGAGATGTAACCAACCGGTTTCCGTGTAGAGATCACAAGTGTGGGTCCATCTCTGTGCTCCTGTGAGGAGTCGACAGGTTTTGTTTAGGGCTGTTGAAATGTGCTTTAGTGCGGTGGTAGTAGCTGATCCATAGACAATTAGACCATAGTCTACGATTGAGATGATGGAGCTTTGTACAGCAATCCTCAAGGCAGCTTGGTTGAAGAATTGATGGTTCCGGTACAGAATTCCAATGCGTTGGTTCACTGTTTTTGCAGTGTTATCGATGTGGGCCGAAAAGGTAAGACATTTGTCAAAAGTGATACCAAGGTATTTGAAGGTGTTCACTTGTTCTAGTGTATTTCCAAGGGAGGTTTTTATAGTGAGTGGAGTATGCTTATTTCTGTTTTGATGACTGGCAAAAAGCATGATTTTTGGGGTTTTTTGATTTAGGACCAGTTTGTGATCAAGGAACCACTTTTCAACACAGGAGAAAGCAAGCTGCAAGCTCTGTCATAGTGGATTGGGATCCTTATGGGAGGAGAGAATTACAGCATCATCAGCATATAGTATTAATTTTTCAGGGCAGGATTTGGGAAGTGAGATTAGAAATAAGCTGAAGAGGAGAGGACCTAAGATTGAACCCTGGGGACACCAGAGAGGACCGGTTTACAGTCTGAGAGAACCCCAGAGATTTTTACTGTTTGAGACTGTTGTGCCAGGTAACTTTTTACCCAGGCTCCGGGTCCCTCAGCTAGCCCAATAGTGAGCAGAAGAGAGATTAGTAGGCCATGGTGAACAGTGTCAAAGGTCTTTGTGAGGTCTATGAAAACAGCTCCGGTTAAATAACCCTTATCCAAGGCCTTGTGAGCTTCACAAGAGAATTCTAGTAGGGCCGTCAACGTACTGTGTCCTTTCCTAAATCCATGTTGTTGCATGCAGAGTAGATCATACTTTTGCAGGTAGTCTGATAGTTGATCCGCCACGATCCGTTCAAGAGCTTCAGAGAGGGGTGGAAGTATAGATATGGGCCGATAGTTCCCTTGAGTGGATTTGTCGCCCCCTTTGTGCACTGGTGTGACTATTGTGGCCTTTCATGTGTTGGGGAATTGACTTTGGCAAAGGGAGAGGTTGAGAATTTTGGTGAGGGGGTGGATCACTTCTTCCAAGGTGAGGGACAGAAGTTTTAGATCAATATTACATCAGTTGTTCAAGTAATATTAATGGCAAGATCTCAGAACTGTTGCAATCTGATTGGCTGTCAGTATTTCACAATTCTTACAATAATCACTGTTACACTGTCATGTATAGTCTTAGCAACATAATGTACGAACTGCTGAATGACTGGACCAATGCATGCTGATTTGGAACCATCACTGTTAAATAGTTGACATATGAATTTTTTTTACCTTCTTCTGAAGGAGGAAAACCTTCAAAATGTAGACTCTGACTCTTCTGTTTGGAAAACTTTTTTTTTGTTTCACAACAGGAATAAAGCAGACCCTTGAAGTAGATTAACAGTTACTCACTATCTAGAGGTAATGTGCACTTTTTGTCTTACACTTGATTGTCCACCATTCACTGCTGTATAACAACAAGCATTTGTCAATGCCAAATGTTTGCTTGCTGGCATTGGCATTGGTAGTGTAGGAGTTACAGAGCTGCAGAGACTGACAGGCACTGGGGTGTGCCTTTGGGTCATCAGGCATAACAGGCACGCCATTTCACCACACCCTACCCTGAAGACACCGACAAGTGTCACGTGTGCCTTGGGGTCTTTGGCCCTTATGCACACCCCATTCCATCAGGAAATACAGTGAGATGGGTGCTGTATAGGAGAATGGGGTGAACTTTGGGGCCAAAGAGTCCAAGGCACACCTTGACACCTCTCACTGGCTTCAGGGTGTGGAAAGGTATGAACATTACAGGCGAGAATCCCAAATCACACCCCTGATGCCTGTCATTCTCTACAGGGTTGGGCGTTATGGTCGGAAACCCTAACGCCTCAGGCATTCGTTGGTATTTTCACTCAAAATTTTCAACATGGTTTTTTTGTGACCTCCACCTCGTGAACAGTGGCAATATCAGTTTGTTAGCCAAAAGCTGCTTTTGCACAGTGACTACGGCATTTAGCACCACAGGTGCAAAAACACATTCCAAACAGGATGTGAAAAATGAGAGCTGTACTGTTCATGAGGAGGTGTAAAAAATGGCAATGTTGAAAATCTGCAGTGAAAATATTAAAAAAAACTGGTGAAGTCACGAGCATGCATAGAAACTGTGCAACGCACACCCATAATGTAATTAGTTTGGGGATTTTTTACAGCAGATTGTCAACACAGGCATTTTAGGACCTCCGATCATGAACATTGTCACTATGATTTTCTTTATCTGTCCTGAACAATGATTTCCCACAACGACCATGCATTTCTGTGCTGAAAGTGTAAAAACATATTTGGGCCATGTTGTGAAAAATGACAGCTGTACTGTTCATAAAGAAGTGTGGAAAAATGTCACTGGTGAAAATCTGGACTGAAAATATTACAAATTCATGAACTTACGAGGGTGCGTGGAAACTGTGCAGTAACACAGTTACTCATAACACAGTCATTTTATGGACTTTTGTCACCAAATTTTCAACATAGCCATTTTAAGACCTCTACTCATGAACAGTGTCACTGTGATTTTCTTACTGTCCACCAAACATTGCTTTCGCACACCGAATGCACCATTGTGCACTACATGTGTGGAAACACATTTTGGGAGAGATGTGAAAAATTGCAGCTGTACTGCTCATCAGGAAGTGTAATAAAATGGCAATGTTGAAAATCTGGCATGCAAATATTAAAAATTCGCAAACTTGCTAGCGTGCATAGGAACTGCGCAACATGAGCTCCTAAAACAGTCATTTTTGGGAATTTTTTAACCAAATTTTCAACATAGCCATTTTAAGACCTCTGTTAATGAACAGTGTCACTATGATTTTCTTAATCTGACCCAATCATTGATTGTGCACACCGACTGCGCCATTGTGCGCTACATGCAGGGAAACACATTTTGGTGACATGTGAAAAATGACAGCTGTACTGCTCATAAGGAGGTGTAGTAAAATGGCAATGTTGAAAATCTGGAGTGCAAATATTAAAAATTCACAAACTTACAAGAGTGCGTAAGAACTGCGCAATGCAAGCTCGTAAAACAGTCATTTTTAGGAATTTTTTCACCAAATTTTCAACATAGCCATTTTAAGACCTCTGCTCATGAACAGTGTCACTGTGATTGTCTTAAGGTGTCCCATACATTGATGTCTCACACCAACTTTGCCATTGTGTGCTACATGCACGGAAATACATTTTGGGCGAGATGTGAAAAATGACAGCTGTACTGCTCATAAGGAGGTGTGGTAAAATAGCAATGTTGAAAATCCGGAGTGCAAATATTAAAAATTCTTGAACTTATGAACGTGCATAGGAACTGCACAACGCACGTTCATAAAACAGTCATTTTTAGGAATCTTTTCACCAAATTTGCAACATAGGCTTTTCGAGAGCCCACCTTATGAACACTGGCACTGTCATTGTGTTACTCAGTCCCAAAAGATTTCATGCAGTGACTGTGAAATCACCCTTTGGGCCTGATTACATGTTCCAGAATTCATGAGGAGGGGTCCCAAAAACCCCATGTTGAAAATTTGGTGCCAAAATTCCCAAAAATGCCTGAGATATGCATTAAAGTTGAAAAAAACTATTTATTGTATTATGGCATTTCCTCAGTTTGCAGTCAGCTTTGAAGAGTGCAGATGTGTTTCTGGTCCACCGAAGATCATCTCACTGGCTTTCGGAGGTAAGTATGGGGTGTGGGGAGGTAGGATGCGCAGAGGGAGGGCGCGGGTGGGCAGGGAGACTGCCGAAGGAACTTTTGGTTTACAGGTTTTTTTTTTTTTTTTAGGAGGATGACACAGGACATTTGCCACATTGTGATGGCCTCCCAGCATGGCAGCTGGAAGGCTGTTTGGAGACCTGGAGCCAATGGGGGATTAGGCACCCCCGTCGGCCATAACAATTTTTGCCACTTGGGTGACCTCCCAGCATGGCACCTGGAAAGCTTTTGGAGGGGGGCATGGAGCCGATGGGGATTGGGCACCACCGTCGGCCATACAGTGTGTGCGTGGGGGGCGCAGAGCACACAATATGCGTGTGTGCGTGTGGAGGGGGAGTGCTGCTCACTGAAGCAGAACTCTCCCTTTCAACTGTTCGGCACTGCATTTTCAACTGCTGTCATAGACAGCTACAGTGTCTATTGAGAACTGCGGCCACGCCTGCAAACACACTGACTGAATTGGAAGACGGGTGCCACACCTCCGAAAACTCGGATGATAGCACTATGTTTCTTGCACATGCATGCAAGCAAACATAAAAACTGTTATTATAAAATGGCAAGGATAAATCCTGGAAGCTGATTGGCTGAAGCAGACTTTGACACGAGATGATATCTCACAATATGTCATCATGGTCCAAAACTGATTACTAAGGTCAACCATTTACTAACACTTTAGGGCCATTATATAACTGTAATAATACACTTTGGGGTGTGGTATATCATGGGATATTGTCACTTCTCAGATTCATGAGACACTCAGCCTGTGGCCTTGTGCCTCACAACTCACCCTAGGGGTAACAGTTTCTCATGATATACCACACCCTGTCATGTATTATTGCTTAATTATGTTATGTTAGAAAATGGGCGATAAAATCCTTGCTTTTCCATTGGCTAGTAGACCACTCTTAACGGGCGGGTATTTCTCGATAGAGCCCGCTTGAAAACAAGTTCAATTTCAGGGTGCCCCATTACTTCTGATATTCTTGGGCACCGCAAATTTTGAAACAGTTGCCGCCATGTTTTTTTCTTCGCTAACGGGCGACCGACCGAGGCAGACACCCCCTTCCCCAGAGAAATCACTTCACCCACAGGCCCTGTAAACCATCACAAAGCCAACACGGTTTTATGTGAACTTTTTTTTATTCCCAGAAAGACTGTTTTATGTGCCAGTACATACTGTCAGTACAGTTACATTAGCTCTGCTACACATTGCTCTGAAGTCCACTTTCTCACAGTGAACCGTTACAGGAAACTGAGTCTCTCTTCCCTCTTGCCACATACAAAAAAGTAAAACCCCTGTTTTGTACCTTTTTTTTATTCTGCTGCTGTTTCGCTCGACCTGTCCCCCAAACATCATGTCTCTGTCTCAGCCTGATGCCAGTCCCGTAGCTCCACATCACCACAGCTCCACTCCCCTAGGTCCATGTCACCCTGGCTCAACTCCTGTTCCTCAAAACTGTACCAGCTCAGTTTGCCTTTTTTATATTATTTGTAATGATTTCTATCAAAGAAAATGAAGCCCTGTTAAATGTATTACCTCTTGACACACACACACACAGTCTTCCCGATCACTCGGTTGTGCGCTAGACTACAGCGTTTAAACTGGATCTCATAAACAAGAAACAACACAAAAAACAGAATGTAAGTAAAAGGAGGAGGGCAAGGTGATAGTTCAGGAGGCAATGAGATACACACTGTACACAGCAATAGGAAACAGTAGAACTGTAAAAGGATGCACTTCCCTCTACTGGTATGTAATGGTAAGGATACCAGTAGAGGGACTACTTTACTACAAATCAACTTTAGCTTAACTTTTAATCTTTTTTTATCATGTTCTTTTTATTCTTTCATATTACAAACAAAAACCTTTTTCCTGTAGCCCATTTTCTAAGTACAATAATACCCTCCAGAGTGGGTGGTATGGGCAATACTGGACCTTCCAGGGACTATAAGGCCCTCCGCCTGCGACGTCGGGCCTCATTACACCCCTGGGCTGTCTGGTATTGCCCAATACTGCCCACCCTGTCGGGTATTATTGCTTACCTATTTCATTTACAGATGCTTTGCTGCTTCCCCTTTAGCCAGTTCACAGTCCAGTTCACCATCTTTGTCCCACCTCCACATACTCCAGCTTCATCCCAACTATACATGAGGCACCGAATCAAAGGCCTTGCTGAAGTCCAAATACAGGACATCCACTGCATGGCCCTTGTTCAGTTCCCTCATCACCCAGTCGTAATACTCATCTAGATTGGTCTGGCAGGATCTTCCTGAAACAAACCCATGGTGCTGACTGTCCTGGAGTCCAGTGTCTTCTGAAAAAGTCACCAGCCTCTCTTTTAGAATTGTCTCCATTAGTTTCCCTACAATTGATGTGAGACTTACTATTCTGTAATTGCCTGGTTAATCCTTTGGGTCACTTTTATAGAGGGGCACCACGTGTGCCATCCTCCAGTCCTGTGGTATGCATCCTGTGTCCAGGGAGATATTGAACAGGTCTGCCAGTGGCCCGACCAGAACCTCTGCCAGTTCTTTCAGCACCCTAGGGTGAATGCCATCCAGTCCTGGTGCCTTATCTACCCTCAGAGCCTTCAGACCTTCCAGCACCCTGCTCTTTATAATCACCTTATCTGTCACCCCTCCCTACCCTTGCCTACCTTCCCCATCCCCTGAGGTAGCAGCACGCTCGTCTCTTTCATGAATATAGAACAGAAGTATTCATTTAGGGTTTCTACCTGCTCCACCCCTTTCTCCACCCACCTCCCGCCCTTCCTAATCCTCACTATCTGGTCCTTGCAGCTCCTTCTCTCCCTTATGTACCTGAAGATGTCCTTTTTTCCATCCTTGATGCCCTTTGCCAGCCTCAGCTCTCTAGAAGCCTTGGCTGCCCTGACTAGTCTGGACATGTCATTGGACTTCTTCACATATACTCCCTTGTCCTCTCCCCTCCCGAATTTCCTGAACGTCCTAAATGCTGCTTTTTTGCCATAACCCCTTCCGAGACCTCCCAATTCAACCAGCTTGGTTTCTTGGCTCTACCCTTCTTGCTCTGTGTCTTGGTACATGACCTAGTAACCTCCACTAGCCCCAGCTTGTTGATTTCCCATTTCTGGCATGCATCCAAGTAAGGATGAATTTCTGCCAGGCACCTCTCCAAAATTTCCCCCATGTTAACAAAGTCAGCCTTCCTGAAGTTAACCACCCTGGTTCCAGCCAGCCCGGTGGCACTGAGGGTTGAGGTGTTGGATGCCACACCTCATGCTATGCCGGCAACCAGGATTCGGGAACAAGCCTAGGTCATCATGGGTCAGCCATGGAGGAAGAGGATCGAGCATCTACTGACTGCTCTTCTCTTCCTTGGGTGAGTTTAGGGTTCATACCGCTATGCAGTGGACCTCGATGGTAATCAGAGGCAATACAGGTGCGGCATATCCAGGGGGAAGTGCAGCGGACATTGGAACATAGTGCCTTGACATTATTGCATATCCATACTCCCAAAGGAGAAAAAATACGGAGGAAAATGGTGGTCAGTTGTGGCAGCTTGATGGCTGTATCTCCACAAACCCTCGGACCCGAAGGAATCGCGCTCTGGTATTAGATCCAGGGCCCAGTGGTAGGAGCATAAGGGGATCCCCTACATGGGTACTGTGTGTGCTAGCCCAAGTGAGTGAGCTGATGGGGTTCACACGGGGTGGGGAGGATGGCAGCTGGATGATATGCAGGCCAAGCTGTGGAAGTAGAAACATAAGAATAATAAAATAAAAAAACAAACACCCTGGTTCCTGTACCTACTGCAACCTTGCCCACATGGAGTGTGAACCACACTGAGTTATGATCACTCCCAGCCAGTGGGTCTTCCACCCCCAGCTCCTTTACAGCTTCCTCGTTAGACAGTACTAGGTCTAGAGTTTTTCCCAGCCAAGTTGGCTCATTGATCATCTATGCCAGGAAGCTGTCCTGGAATGCAACCAGTAGGACCTGTTTCCTTGTACTCAAGGTGGCTGGAGTACTCCAATCCAGTCCATGTTGCAGAGGATTATCTCTGGGGAAGAAGGGCAGCTGTCTCTGCTGTAATGCTGTTATCTAGATGATCACAGGTACAAACATACAAACATACGAAAACTACCAGCATATACAGGCAATACGGTATATCAAGTCTGCTTGAGTGTACAGCTAGCAGTCCATTACATTGCAGCTGCCCCTCCCTCCCCTACCTGTAGATCTAAATTCATGCCTTGCTTGCTGACACCACTCCCCCCAGTGTCCTCTTGGTGACCTTCCTCCAATCTTGTTCCATCCTGTCTTAAAACTGCCCACCGACTTTAAGGATACAACCGTTTCTATCAGTGCATTCTATCCTGTCACCACTCTTTCTGTAAAGTAATGCCTTATCATTTCCATCCTGAATCTACCATCCTCCAATTTCAGACTGTGCCCACGTGTGTCTTTCCCTCCCCTCAATCTAAAAATACCCTCTGTACCAGACTTATTTAAGCACTTCATGTATTTGAAGGTTTCTATCATGTCCCCTCTATCCCTCCATTCCTCCAGGGAGTACATGTTGAGTTTGCTCTGTCTTTCCTAGTAGGGATTGTCCTCCAGTTTGAGGATCATCGTTGTTGCTCTGCACTGGACCCCAGCAATTTGACATCTTTCTTTAAGTAGGGGTGTCAGAACTGCATGCAGTACTCCAGGTGTGGCCTCACCAATGACCTATAAGGCGGCAGGATTACCTCCTCTTTCCTGGAGGTGATTCCTCTGGCAATACACCCTAGCATCTTATTACTTTTAGCTGCCACTTTCCTGCCCTGTGCTGAGTGATTAATTTGCACCATTATTAACACCCCAATATCCTTCCCCTCCTCTGTAGTGGACAACTGTACCCCCCCCAAGCCGATACCAATTTCTTAGGTTTCTTGCTCCCAAGTGCATGACTTTGCACTTCTTTGTGTTGAACCCCAGCTGTCATGTGGTGGTACAGAAACTGATCTCTTTTTGGAAAGGAGGACACCAGGTTGTGCTGCAGTATGCACAGTAGCATTCCTGTACACGTACACCAGAGTCAGCAGTGTCCTGAGATTGTGGTAACCAGAACAAATAAAAGGACAATACCTCACCCAGCAGCAGCCATGATTTTTGGCCTCCCACATGCCCAACAGTGGTGATATGGCATAACTCAAGCATCTAGAAATGTCTTTAGCAGGAACTGGGGATCTCTGCCATCCCTACCAGGGGGGTAAGGCATGGGACAGTACTAGAGCAATAGTAAGCTGAAGAGAAGCTGAGCGATGGGGCTGGGAAAGCAGCATTATGATGGCATGACTGGTGACTGCAGGAAAATAGATTGGAAACAAAATTATATTAATAAACCTGCTTTTCTTGAAAGACATATTTTAGCTGTATATAGCTTAGCAATAATTATACTGTGTTGGTTGACGACAAAAGTTTGGAGAGAAACATTAAATAAGCATTAATTTTAATCTGAAATTAGTGATTCCTTTGTGTAGTGTGTAATTTCTCAACATTATTTTGCATGTTTCATATATTAGGGTAATTTAGTGAAAAGATAGTAACTGTACTTGTGTAGACATATTAAAATTATAGACAGAGTTGCACTGCATCTTTACATATTAATTTTAATGGTAACAGATGTACACAGCCAGAGTGTAGTCAAAGGTTACATAATTGCCTCGTAGTGGATGCCCTACTCCATTATGTCTTGTGCCAAATCCAAGTGCCATAGGTTGAATACTCTTTTATAATTAATATGTCCTTTTTTGCAGGACATCGCCGTTCAATGACAGCAGAGCAATGGATCAGATTCAGCAAACAAGGGAAGTGTTTATTTTGTGCTGTTTGTGGTGGTAGCGTAATTTTGTGGAAAAGGGGCCAAATCTAAATGGCTTTATGAGTTGTGTTGGGGAATGGGAGAGGAAAGAGGAGGGAGCTGGAAAGGCAGAACATGTGCCACTGGTGGTGCACAGGACTATGTGGCTGCAGTCCTCCTATAGGGAAACTGTAGTGCCTATAAAATACCTAGCGGTCCAAGTGGCCCTTGCATGAGTGACCCCAAAGTGTGAGTGCCAAGAAACAGGATTGTTGCATCCATCTAAGTGGCATCTGGGGGCATAAAAAGGACATCCCAAGGGAGTACTGCAGGGCCCACACCATGCTGCTCAGAGGAGGGCAGGTGAGGAATGAAAGAGGGCAAAGGCAGTACTAAAAGGGGCTTTAGGGGTTGAAAGAAGTGGAGTAGGTGGTACTTCCTATCTGGGACAGACCTATGTGGTAAGTACACACGAGGTAAAAACTACACCCTACCTTGAGTGGGCCACTAGTGCACTCCCTATCCAGAGTAAGACCACAGAATGAGGGAACAGAGGTGCAGTAGTTGAACCCTGTATAGGGTAAACTGACAGGGGAATCTGAGTAGTTGCAGCTAATCCCTATCCAGGGTCAGCTGACAAAGGAATCAAATGTGATGCATCTACAACCTATCTGAGGAAGACCCACATAAGTGTGTTGGGAAGGGATTATGAGGGGCTAAAGGGAGTGATTACCATGTCTGTTTAGGATAAGAATAGAACTAGAGATAGGTAGTTTGTGTTTGTGTGTGTGTGGGGGGTGGGGTTAGGAGCATGTACATACAGCAGGATCGGAGCAGAGTGGTGTGTTGTAAAAGGGTGATGGGATTCTGTATTCCTGGGTAAGCTGTGGGAGGTGGATGGATGTCCCATGTGTAGGAACCTGAATTACCTTCTGGCTAAGGTAAAGCAGTTTAGATAGGAGTTAAAAAGGCTTGTGAGGGAGGGGGAGAGAGGGGTGGAGCAGGGATTATGGTGGTGGGAGGGGGCAACCCAGATGAGAGAGACAAGCAGGCAGGGGAGGATTGAGAAAGGAAGGACCCAGCTGCCATTGGCCCCCACTACCTCAGAGGGTGAGGTGACCTAGGGAGGATGGGTGGAGGGTTGTGGGTGGTAGAATTGTGGTCACGAAGGGGGGGGCACTGGAGTGGGAGCACCTAGTGAGGTGCAAGTGTGGCATAGATTCCTCCCACTCACTTAGCTAGCGGAAGGGTGATGGAGGTAGGAGGGGTTCAGTACAGAATAGAGGGACTGGGGATAGCCATGAAGAAATTAGTAGGCTTCATGGCAGCAGTGGAGTGGGCCACGCACCATCTATGGAGATGGTGAAAGGTACAAGAAAAGGGGAGGGCAGAAGGGTTTGGAATGGGAAAGGGAATAATGCAAGTAGTTTAGGGGGTACAAAAGGACAGGTCAGAGCAGATGGAGAGAAGGCAAGAGGGGAGGCTGAGGAGGGTAGTGGGGGGGCAGTAGAGGAGCAGAGGGGGATGAATGGAGAGCAAGGCTGAGGGGAGGAACAGACAGGCTGGGGAGGAGATCATGGGATGGTAGAGTGGTGTGGATAAGAACGGGGAAGAGGGGTCAGGGTTGTTATCCTGTGGGACTTGATATTAAAGGGCATATGCTGGTGGGAGAAGAGGGATCCATGCATGGAAAGTAAGGTGCTGTGCATATCGGGGATGACAAAATAGCGAGAGTGCCCAAGGATTTCTCAGCTTGTACAGGGGGATGAAAGGAACCCTATGTGATTATCCATCTAAGAGCAAATTACCTAGCAGGGGAGAAAGTTGGGATGGTGCAGTAGAGGTTCAGGGAAGTTTGGAAGATCTGTAGCAGATTAGGCAAATTAACAGCCATCTCTGAGGTGTTGCCAGTACCTAAAGCCAGCACAACTAGCAAAAAGATGATAGAGGTGTTTAATGGCAGGCTGCATGGATAAGGCAAGAAGGAGGGTTATGGTGACATTGGTGGCTGGTGGAAACCAGGCGCAACAAAACCCTATGTGCACCAGACAGGTTGCACGTCAGCAGAGGGGGGGTTCAAGGATTTTTAGGGACAGACAGTGGTATATAACCAGGGGCCTTAATTTAAACTGATGTGGAACAGAATGGATCTTCAAGCCCAGAGTATCTGGGAGGAGGCTGACAGGCCTCCCTCCAATCTAGGCAGGCTCAATTGGGAGTAAGGTCTTGGAGAATGGTGGGCAGGGGCAGAAACTTGTATGGAGCAGTGGAGGAAGGGAGTACAGGTGAAAAGTGATTGGTTACTTGATTTGGATGCTCGCAGAAGAAATGTCAACTGGAAGCTGAGGGAGTAGAGGGGGAGCAAGGGAGGAGGGAGCAGAAAAAAGACAGCAAGAAGGAGGACAGTCAGGCTAGCGATAGCAAGGCTAAGATTCATGGTAAACAGTGGTGTGCCTGAAAAAGCAAAGACTAGGTAACAAGATGGATTATCTGTAGGCATTGTTGGTAGAGAGGATGGTGGACCTTGTGGCCCTCACTGAAACTTGGGCTAATCCTAATCATGAATGGGATCTCTTGATCCCTGGATATAAATTATACATAAGGGACAGTGGAGTAGGGAAAGGGGGGCAGTGACATATACAATGGAAGGAATAATATGCACAAGGAAGGAGTCAGAAGAAGGGAAAGCAGAAGTGCTTTGGGTGTAGTTATAACCCACTAAGGGGAAGAAGGTAAGACTGGGGTGGTTTACAGACAACCTAGCCAGGAGAAGGAAAGAGACAAGGAATTGGGTTCTGTGAAAAGGATGGATACGGGGAATGTGGTAATTGTGGGGGACATTCACCTGCCTAAGTTCAATTGGAAGATCACTGGCATGACCTGTGCCAAGAGTCATGTAATCCTGGATGTGATGCAGTGTGGATTCCTTACCCAGGGCATCACTTTACCCACTAAGAAGGGGGGCAATTATTGATCTAATACTGACAAATGGGGACAACATCCAGGACATTCAGGTTGAAGAACCTTTAGATGGGAGTGACTAATGCACAGTGTGGTTCAGGTTGGACATGGGCATGGAGAAGGTACCCACAAAGACCAAGGTCCTAGACTTCAGAAAGGTGGACTTCAGAAAGATGGGGGAGCTACTAATGGGTCACCTCGATGGCTTCGGCAAAGAGAGGGGGTGGATCAAAAGTGGTCCATCACTAAGGAAGGGCTAGCAGCAGACACACAGGAGTGTGTTAAGATAATGGGGAAAAACTCAAGGGCCAGAGCACCCAGCTTGTTTAGTCGTGAGGTGGCCAAGGCAGTCAAAGATAAGTGGACCACCTACAGGAACTTCAGGAGGATCCAGAGAGAGCAAGACAGGGAAGAGTATCTGAGGAAAACTAGGCAGGCAGGAAAGCTAGTATGGCTGACCAAAGCTCAGAAAAAACTGAGATTAGAAGAAGGTATTAAAAAAGTAGAAAACTTTTTTTTAAATACATTAGTGAGCAAAGAGATAAGAAAGATGGCACAGTATGGCTTAAGAAGGGAGGGGGGTGGAAGATAATGGGGACAAGGAAGAGGAACTGAAAAGGTACTTCAATTCTGTCTTCAAAAAAGATAGGAATTCCCCCATGTTGCAAGGGGGGTGGGGAGAGGAGGGAGAGGGCTAGCACAGATAGAGTGATAGGGGAGGACAACGTGAAGAAAGGTTTGTTAGCCCTGGAGGTAGACAAATCCCTGGGACCAGACGGCATCCATCCAAGAAAGTTAAGGGAACTACTATAGCAGAGAAACTTGCAGGACCATGGGCTGTCTTGTTCTATAGCTCGCTTAGAGTTGGGGGTGGTACCACTAGACTGAGAATGGTACATATGGTGCCTCTCCAAAAGAGCAGACTCAATGATGACCCTGGCAACTACGGACCAGTCAGCCTGACCTCAATTGTGTGCAAGCTCATGGAGGCCATACTTAAAAGAGAGATTGATAGGATGCCTGCAAGAAAACAGCTTCCAGGACAAGCAGCAACATGGGTTAATGGCTGGGAGAGCGTGCAAGACAAACCTGATCAATTTCTTAGAGTGGGTCACTAAAACAATGGACAAGGACCAAACAGTGAGTATCCTGCACTTGGAATTTAAGAGACTGAACAAAAGGCTGGTGGATCTCTGGGTGAAAGTGAAACTGACTGGATGGGTAGCAACTGACTGAAAAGCAGGACCCAGGGGGTGGTGGGAGGAACTCTCAGGCACTGGAGATATCACCAGTGGTGTCCCACAAGTCTCAGTGTTTGGACCTGTGCTATTTATTGTCTTCATTAATGACATTGGAGAAGGCATAAAGGGCAAACACTTGTTTGTTGATGACACTAAGCTCTTTGAAGGGTGGATAGAGATGAAGGGGTACGGGATCTAATACACATGAAGGGGTAGGGAATCTAAAAAAAGATCTGGCCAGGCCTGAGAGGTGGTCTGGAATTTGGCAACTTGGCTTTAATGTGAAAAATGTTAAGATTATTCACAATGGAGCCAAGATCCTGACGATGGAGTACAGCCTGGGAGGGGTCCTGGTAACGAACATATGAACATATAACATGCCAGCAGAAACAGGTCTCATAGTCTATCGAGTCTGCTCGTTTGTGCAGCTAACCCCTCAACTTGCAGTTGCCCTCCCCTCCTCACAATAACCCCCCTCACTCTGTCCCACCCCCCTCTTAAATCCGCCCACAGTTCTACAGGATACCACTTCTTCAGGCAGAGTATTCCACTTGTCTACCACCCTTTCTGTGAAAAACTGTCTCCTGATTTCCCTCCTGAATCTTCCCCCCTCCCATATTAGCTGATACCCTCTCGTGTCCCTCCCCCTTTTGATCTGTAAAATATCTTCTGAATTAGTCTTGTTTATTCCCTTTACATATTTAAAGCTTTCAATGATATCCCGCCTACCCCTCCTCTCCTCCAGGGAATACATGTTCAGCTCTCCCATCCTCTCCTCATAGGATTTTCTCTCCATTCCCTGGATCATCTTCATTGCCCTATGCTGCACCCTCTCCAACAATCTGATGTCCTGCTTCAGGAATGGACACCATTACTGTACGCAGTGTTCCAGGTACGACCTGACCAGTGACCTGTACAAGGGAAGGATCAACTCTGTTCCTAAAGGAGATTCCTCTTGCTATGCACCCCAGCATCTTGTTTGCCTTTGCAGCCACCTTTCTGCATTGAGTTGAGTGGTTCATACTCACCATTATAAGCACCCCTAGATCCTTTTCCTCCATGGTGCATTCCAACTCTACCCCTCCCAGCTGATATTTCCTCCCCTGGTTCCGAGCTCCGAAGTGCAGGACCTTGCACTTCCTGGCATTGAACCCCATCTGCCATGTTTACGACCACTCCTGTAGTTTGGTCAGGTCTTTCTGCAGACCCCTCCACCCCTCCATGTCATCTATCACAGCTCCCATCTTGGTATCGTCTGCGAATAGACTGCTCTTACTCTGGACCCCGTGTGAGATATCAGCTATGAATATCCCAAACAGCACCGGTCCCAGTATCGAACCCTGCAGCACCCCACTCACGATGTCCCTTGGTGATGAGAGTTCACTCCCACCACTACCCTTTGCTGCCTACCCCTCAGCCAGTTGGTGATCCAACTGATCATTTTTGTTCCCACCCCAATGTATTCCAGGTTTCTCCCCAGCCTCCCATGCGGCACAGAATCAAAGGCCTTGCTGAAGTCCAAATACAGGAGGTCCACTGCATGACTCTTGTCCAGCTCCCTGGTAACCCAGTCATAGAACCCAACTAGGTTCGTCTGGCAGGATCTGCCCGAGGCAAACCCATCTTGATGACCGTCTTGGAGACCGTTGTCTTCCAAAAGATGTCACCAGCCTCTCTTTTAGGATTGTCTCCATGTGCTTCCCCACGATTGAAGTGAGGCTCACTGGTTTGTAGTTGCCTGGCTTTTTTGAATGGAAACCACATGGGCCATCCTCCAGTTCTGTGACATGCATCCTGTGTCCAGTGATGTACTGTGATGTAACCAAAACAGTGATGTAACCAAATCAGAGGAAGAAAAAGACCTGGGGTGTTGATTACTAGTGACCTGAACACTCCTCACAGTGGAGGAAGGCAGCTGTAAAAGCCAACAGAATGTCTGGCTGCATTGCAGGGAGGTTCAGCAACAGGAAGGAGGAGGTCATACTGACATTATACAGGTCACTGGAGTGGCTGCACCTGGAGTACAGTGTGCAGTACTGGAATCCTACCTGAAGAAGGACATTAACCTTCTAGAGGTGACACAGAGGAGGGTGGCAAAGACGGTTGAAGGTCAGCTGGGTAGGATATATGAGGAAAGGCTGGAAGCCCTGAACATGTACTCCCTGGAGGAGAGGATGGAGAGGGGGGACATGATTGAGACCTTTAAGTGTTTGAAGAGCATAAACAGGATGGACAAGTACTGCCTCTTCAGTCTCAGTGGGAATAAAAACACAAAGGGGCATTGTCTTTTGCCGAGGGGGGGGGTCAAGAAGGAAACCAGGAGGCATTTCCTTATGGAGAGGGTGGGAGGGGGCTCCCTGAGGAAGTACAGTACTGCAGTATCATTTGACATAATTGAAGTCTTCATAAAGGGATAGGACAGATTAAAAGCCTAGGTCAGGACCAAAAGGGGAATGGCTAGAAATGAAGGGGTATCAGTAGGGGATAGGGGTGTGGAGTCCTAAGCAGCAGCAGCTTGAGACTCTAATATAAGCAGACTAAATAGACTGCAAGGCCTTTTTCTGCTGGCACCTTTTGTATGTTCCTATGTTCATATAGCATGCTTGGCCCTATATTGAAAGGTTAGTGCACCCACTAACAGAGATAGCATGAGCACTAACACAGTTTTATGTAAGTGCTCCCAACAGGCCTAGATATTCTGAAGCCCCAGAAGAGCCCTGTAAACCCACTGAGCCTTTGCAAATGAGGAGGTCCACTCATTATATCCACACAGCAATATATTGAAAGGTTTGTGATGGCGGTGAACTCCCCCCATGTGGTGCTGTTTACTGCCATTGCAAACCATCTATTAACTGGGCACTAAGTGCACACCCCCCCCCCTGAAGGCAGGGCTGCTGTATTGCAGCATCCCACCCCAGATCACCCATTCTAATGTTTAACATCTCTCCCTTATGGTCCAGTCATACCACCTCCGAGCACCTGTTCCAGCTGTTTCAATGTAAACAGGCAGTCCCTGGTGTTTAATGATACCCCTACCACCTCACTGATAATCCATTTCTAAACAGCAAACATGCCCTGGTGTCCAGTTGCTCCCCCCCCCGCCTCCAAATTGCCTGTTTCTAAGCAGTAATCGGAGGGCAAGGGGAGCCACTGGACACCTAGGCATGTTTATTGTTTAGAAGCATGCAATTGAGAGCGCACCACTGGACACCTTGTCATATTTACTGTTTAGAAACAGGTGATGAGGGGACTGGGGGATCCACTGGACACCTGGGCATATTTACTCTTTAGAAATTAACAATTGGGAAGACCATTGGACACCAGGGTAGATTTGCTATTTACAAACAGGTGACTGGGGTGGTGGGAATCACTGGGCACCAGGGTATATTTATTGTTTAGAAAGAGGTGATCAGGGAGGCGAGGCAAACCACTGGAACTCAGGGCATTCTTACTGTTTATAATGGGTGCTAGACCACCAGAACTTACATTGCATGTGGCACCGATGCTAAGGTGCTGCTGTATCCCATGCAAACGAACCCATAATGGCAAGCAAATGGCACCTTAGAACCTTGCATGCCCAATGGGCTCATTTGCATGTTCAGGCTAAATATAGCCCACAGGGGTCTGGCACTATTCTGTTTTGGGCAGTGCTATTCCCTGTGGGCTATATACAGCCCAGGTGCATGTGAAGACAATGCAGTTGCACTTTTAGAGCTGCACCAGCATGGCCCCAGATTAATTCAAACAGCACTGCTTCCTATCCAAGTGAATATAGGTGCAGCCAGGTTGGGCACAAGCACAGCACAAACATTTGCACTGCACTTGCACTTCTGTTTGAATATCTGGCCTGCTATGTTTTAATTGGTAACTATTAAAAGTATGAATAAACAGACCATGGCAGAAATACATCATATCATGTTTCACTAATATGACACAAAAAGTAATGAAACAAACAAGGATGTATTATGCTTGAAAAAAAATAACATAATTTTTTATTAGCATTAAGGCACTTACCTTGTCTTTATTCCCCCTTTTCTGATTTATCAGCATCCTCCCACATCTTGTTGTCTGTCTGTCTGCATGCCTCCATGTCTGTCTGTCTATCCATCTGTTTGCTTGTCCGTCCATCCATCAGTCCATCTGTCTGTCCATCTGTCTGTCCATCTGTCTGTCTCGCTAGTTAACTAGCTAGCTAGCAATGGCTCTAGTAGCTACTGCTACCTTTCTGAATGTCCCAATCAGTTGTGACTACATCTTGACATGACATGCTAAGGTGTGGTTTGTAAAAAGTGCTGAGCTTGCACTGTTTGCAGTCAGAAATGGTTTTCATTTCAATTAGCCAATCTAAGAAATTTGGCTATCAAAAGAAAATCTTTTTTTTTTCAAATTGGTTTCATTAATCATGATTGTTGCTTTTCTGACCCATGATGCAAATAAGATGAAAGTCACAAAAGTATATTCCTATCGTGAATCATTGTACTTTTTTTGTGATATTTCAGTTCATGGTTTTGACACAAATCACATAATGGCATCACTCATGTGCACTGAGATTTTTAATACTTCATATGCTGATAGAAATGGTATTGAGAAAATAAAATTTATTATTTTCAAATATTATAAAAAAAAAAAATTGTTTTCCAGAACATGCATGTTGAATTTCTTGATTTTGTTTGATGTATAAATGTTTTCATTATTTATTTTGGTTAAAAATTAGTATGTAATGCAGATTTTGATACAGAAAGTAGATACAGTATCTATGGCATTTAAGCTGTATGACACATGATTTGTAATAATGAAAAAAAATTAAATTCATGTTATTTATAAGAGATACATGTAAAACTGTATTTTTCTGTTTTAAAAATGAGTGACAAACTCATAAATATAAAATAATTTAATGACCTTATACTTTCATAATTCTTGAAAATGAGTGCCAAACCTATAAATATTAAATAATGTTGTTTCATTATGTTTTCCTTATAGTTGAAAATTAGTGACAAACTCAGAAATATAAAAATAATGGCATTTCATTGGTATCCCAGCAAGACCATGCATTCTAAAAATCATAGTGAAAAACTGCTCTGTGATAACCGTGTAAGAAGAAACAGAGAAAGTGCCGTTATACAACCTAGCACGCTTCCCTTAGTTTATTATCAAAATATATACATAGGACTTATGGGGTACCAACTACATATGTTGATAATAAGGTAATGGAAGTGTGCTAGGCTGTATATTTATGATGGTGCAGTTTTTAACCACACTTTTTTGGATGGTGCAGATGGCGTGGTTTTTGACCATCCTTTTTTGGATGGCATGGTTTTGACGTGGAACCCAGTCTGTTGCCATGCTCTACAGGTTGAATACTTTGTATAGGGCCACACAGGGTCCTATGCAAAATAAATTGCAGGTCTGTCCTCATGTTCAGTGGGTCTGCTGCATTGTGTAGGCACCACAGGGTCCTGCTTGCAGTATATCACAAAATGCTACAGTATAATGCAGGCAACAGTGTAATTGAATAACAATTAAGCCCTTTTGTCATGCAGTATTTTGGGTAGCCCGTGACATGTGTGACCACGATTGAGTGCAAACAAAAATGGTGACTCAATTGTGGTGCATGGCATGGGGGCTATGGGTGAGGCAGGGTGACCGGATGGGGGTGGGTTTGTCCATATAGCGAAAGGATGTCACTACATTTACGCATGCGTGGGGAGTGCGAGCATGCTCAGTGAGGGGGAGGAGGGTTTTAAGGGGTGGTGCCATGGTGAGCTGCCAAGCTGGCCCTGTGACATGTGGGTGGGTTCAGGGCTTGGGTGGACAGGTACTGGTTTCGGGTTCGGGCGCTGGTACTTTTTTGTTGCACCTGTCCCCAATTTTTTTTTTTGCTCATGATTTGTACCCTGCCCGACATGCCCCCCAGAGTTGAGATTCCTAAAGTATGGGGGTGCATAACATTTTAAATTGTAAGTCCTCGGTGCCCTTTTGCCGTGCGCCTGGAGGGGGGCACATCGCAGAAATTAATTTGTCTTGTCTTATTAAAGTACAATATAATCAGGGACCCTGGTTTTCCATTTTTACCGGTAACACCGGTAACAATCACGGAATCCTGCTTGGTTTGCGGATTTTGAATTCTTGTACTGGTGCCTCACAGAAACTGCAAGTCACTGCACAGAATCTCTAAGATTTCAGCATCTTTTTAGATTTTTTTTTATTTTCTCTTTCTATGTCCCCTTCTCACAGCATCAGTCTCCACTTTTCAGAGATCCCTAGGCTGGCTGTCCCTTAGCTTCACCCCCAGCTAATGCTCAGGAGCTCCTGTGGTCCTGCCCCTATCCTGCCTGGATTGTACCCCCAGGTGGGAAGGGACGGGACCCCAGGTCACCCCTCCACAGTCCCTTAGTGTGTGTCGGGCAGCTCAGTGGGTCCCTCATGGAGCCTGGTTATGAAGTCTGGAGCACCTGGGTCCCTTCTGCCAGTGGCCAATGTGGGGTGATTGTTCCTGGTTTTCTGGTCTTTGTCCCTGAGGGCACCGGCACTACAGGAGATCCAAGGAGGTAGGTCACATAGAAACATGCCACTGCTCCAGATCCTGGCTAGCGTCGTCCCCTCCTGATCACTCTGCAGCACCACTGCATCACCACTCGTGGTCACACAGGTGGTAGTAAAGCAGCAGGACCTGCAGCCCACCCTCCCTGGAGGAGGAGGGCTGTCCCCCAAGGTGCTCGATCCTACTCCCTGGCCAGACCTCCAACAACTCAAGTTTGCTTTGACCCTGGGTCGCTGGCATTGCAAAGTAGTGCTCCGCAGCCAGCGGGCCGGCCCAGATTTCAGCATCTTAAAATGAATGCTGCTGTGCTTTGCATTCTTTCTGCTTTACTGCATATAGAGTCAGTAAGGAAATCACCTGTACTGCTTTGTTGTAATCAGCCATTCAGTTTAACCACCCATGCCTACTGGTTAGAGTAACAAACAGTGAATGAACTGGGTACATCCAGCAGACCTGGGTTTGATTCCCACAACCATCACTTGCATACTGTGTGACTCCAAGCAAGTCACTTAACCTCCCCAGTGCTTTTAGGTCACTCCTGAAAACAAACAGTTCTGCCTTGTGGGCCTTACCTGCTTTACAAAGAATATAAAAAAAATACCAATATATGTTTACTACATCATAGACTAGCAGTCAGGGTAGCATGTAATTTACCTGAGTTTTACTTGGGCTGCAATGATTTTGTATAGGTAAAGATAAATGTTCAGATACATTTTATATGTTTTATAAGCTTGTTTTTAGATTTTAGTCAGGTTTTTATTGTATTCTTTGCATATAAGCATCTAGGTTGTAGATTGCTAAATGCAGGATCACTGTTACCAACTAGCTTATTCAAGTTTATAATCAGTAGGGCCATCCAAAATCCTCAGTTGTTTGAATGAAACCTAGTCGAATGAAAGTATGTTCACAAAGAAGAAACTGCCTTACTACTTATGCAAAGACTTCACAGTGAACACCCCATTTAGTGAATTGGATAAGTTGCACCTTTTCTCCCACCTGCTGTTTCAGTCTCTGTGACAACAAAAGTTTTCTGATAGACTGCTTCAACAAAAGCAAATGTTAAGTATTTAAGTGTACTTATGTTTGGCCAGTGGATTTTGAAAGCACAGTCAATGACGACAGAAGGTAAGACCCCAGGGCAGTATGATGCTGGTGGGCTGAGTAGTGCCCAATTCACATCTGAACAAAGACATGAAAACTGGGAGACACCTTTTCATGGACACCAAGTAAAAAAAGCATCCACATGTCTGGGAGATGCATAAATCCATTTGAACGTCCTCCACTAATCACTTATGGATTTTTTAGGTGAAGACACTGTATTTCAAAGAAGCACATTCAAGCAGTTCTTTTTTTTTGCTCCTCCTACCCCCTGGCTATTCACTCCTTCAGGCCTGCCAAGGCCCCCTACCACCGCTGCTGAGTCCCAACCACCATCCACTGCCCCTTACTGCTGTGCTACCAGGTAACCCAAAGTAACCCTTCATTGAGGGGCCCCTACCCTGTGGGAGGCTCAGAGGAGAATTTTGCTAAAGACCTTCCTGTGTATCCTGGGCATGGCAGGGGTCAGAACAGACACATGTCTGGGGCTTCCGGCTTACGGAGGGACCAACAGCTGTCCTTCGGTTGGTCAGCAGGTGTTTTCCCATTTTCTTGGGAGTGAGACGGCCACATGATGTCAAGGCACAAGCTGACGTCCATCATGCTCCCTTCTGCAGTGAGGGCTGACATGTTGTCGTGCCTCTGGCCTCCATCAGGGGCCAGCAAATGCTGAGCTGTGAACCCACCCTCCCTCTCAGGAGAAGGTGAGTGGTCATTGGACACTCAAGCCTTCACCCACCAGCTGGCCCTCCAACACCCAAGTCTGTTCCCTAAACCTGGTCAGCGGTGTCACAGACAGAAATCCAATTCAGGCAGTTAAATTGCAGATAGGAAAAAACAAAGGTAGCCCACCTTAGCAGTGATAGTTCCGATTAATTCACATCTGAGTTCTAGAACCAAAGAGACTAAGTCATTTGTAACTTGTGCATGTCGGGTGTGGGTGTTGAAGAAAGGGGATCATAGTGCTGTCACTACTGCCATCACCCAAGAGGAATGTGGACTGCATTGTTGCTACTGCCATTACACCAAAGGGGTGGGGGCTGCAGTGCGTCTGCCATCACCACCGATGGATAGGGAACGTAGTACTGCTGCCATCACACCTAAGGGATGGGGGCCGCAGTGCTGCTACTTCTGTCACACCTGAGGAATGGTGAACATAGTACTGCTGCCATCACACCAGAGGGATGGGGGCTGTGGTGTTGCTGGTGCTGCCCTCACACCTAAGGGATGGGGCCACAGTGCTGCTGTTTCTGTTACACCTGAGGGAGGGAGGTCATAGTGCTGTTGCTGCTGCCATCACACCAGAGGGATGGGGGCCGTAGTGCTGTTGGTGCTGCCATCGCACCTGAGGGATGGGGTCGTATTGCTGCTTCTATCACACCTTAGGGACGGGGGCTGTAGTGTTGCTGCTGCCATCACATCTTGTACCTAAACTAACTTTAAATTGGTACAAGGATGGAAGGATGTGTAATAGTGGAGGTCAAAATTGCTAAAATGCATGTTAGCAGAGTTAAAAATTGTTAAATAAAGTACACAAAACCAAACACCGGTAAAACCGGATTTTGGCTTAACAGACACCGGTGACAATACCGTTTTTTACAATGTGCAAAATTGAATATGTCCTTTCTCAATCCCGGTAAACCAGTGTCCCTGAATATAATACAATGGCCAGAAAGAATCCTGGGCTATGATTGGTCAGTCTGGGGCTAGCCCTGTGATGTTATCCTAACATATCATCATGGATCTAGTCCCAGCACACACACATGACCACATAACGTGACAAAACAAATCACTACACATGGGCAGTGTTTACCAAACATTTAAAAATGTAAATCTCTTCCTCCCATGCCAGACTCCCACAGTACACAAACAAGCAAACATCAAACCCAGATCACTCACACATTCCCCCAAACCCTGTTATCACTTTTGCTTTATTTATTTATTTATTTTTCAAATGAGTGAATTGCAAGCCATGTTAGAGATCAGTGTCACAGCAGTTCCATGCTGCACTGCCTGTCTGCACTCACTGAACATCCTAAATGTGAGCATTATGGTTTTTTTTAATAAAAAAACAACAAAAAAACAAGCATTTGTCAATGCCAAATGTTGTCACACTGGCATTGGTAGTGGCAGAGCTAGAGACGGATAAGAGGAATGGCAGTGAAGTATTGAAGTGACGCCAACCCCACCCCTACCCTGTAGAGAGTGACAGGCATTGGGGTGTGCCTTTGGGTCAACAGCTATAATTCTCATGCCATTGTACCTCACCCTACCCTGTAGACACTGACAAGTGTCGTAGTGTGCCTTGGGGTTTTTGGGCATTATACTTACCCCATTCCATAAGGAAATACGCTGATGTGGGTGCAGTATAGGAGCGTGGGGTGAAGTTTGTGGCTGAACAGTGCAAGACACACCACGATGCCTGTCAGAGGCAGCAGGGTGGATGAGGGGTGTGGAATTGCCTGAGCATTACATCCGATGATCCCAAGTTACAGCCCTGATGCCTGTCAGTCCGTACTGATTGGGGTGCTACAGTTGGAAACCCTAACACTATAGGCGTGTGATGGTAGTTTCACTCCACATTTTCAACATGGGCTGCTTGTCAGGCCACCTCATGAAAAGCGGCATAATCACTTTGTTAGCTGAAACGTGGTTTTGCACAGCGGCTGTCCCATTTAATGACAGAGGGACGAAAACACAGTTTTGGGCAGGATGTATAGAATGACAACTGTATTGTTCATGAGGAGGCGTAAAAAATGGCAACGTTGAAAATCTGGAGTGGCAATATGAAATATTGGTGAAGCAATGAAGATGCATGCAAACTGTGCAACAGACGTCTGCAACCCAATTTTTTGTTGACGTCTTTTAGGCACATTTTCAACATAGGTATTTTTGGACCTCCCCTCATGAGCAGTGGCGCTATGATTTTGTTAATGTGTCCCAAAAAGTGATTTCCCACAGCGAGCACGCCATTGTGCGCCACAGTTACGGAAACACATTTTGGGCAGGCTGTGAAAAATGGCAGCTGTACTGTTGATAAGGAGGTGTGCACAAATGCCAGTGGTGAAAATCTGGCATGGAATTATTGCAAATTTACGAACTAACAAGGCTGCGTGGGAACTGCGCAACACACGCTTGCAGCACAGTCATTTTATGGACTTTTAGCACCAAATTTTCAAAATAGGCATTTTAGGACCTCTGCTAATGAACAATGTCACTGTCATTTTCATAATGTGTCTCAAACATGGACTTTCCACAGCGACCGCGCTATTCTGCGCCGGAACTGCGAAAACACATTTTGGTCAGGCTGTGAAAAATGACAACTGTACTGCTCATAAGGAGGTGCAGAACGATGGCAATGTTGAAAATCTGGAGTGAAAATATTATAAATTCTCGAACTTACGAGCGTGTGTGCAAACTGTGCAACGCACTCTCATAACACAGTCGTGTTATGGACTATCGTCACCAAATTTTCAGCATAGGCTTTTTAGAACTTCTGATCATGAACAGTGTAACTGTCATTTTCATGATTTGTCCTGAACACTGATTTCCTACCTCGACTGCGCTATTCTGTGCCTGAAGTGTGAAAACACATTTCGGACAGGATGTGAAAAATGACAGCTGTATGGTTACAAGAAGGTGTGGAAAATGCCAATACTGAACATGCTGTAAATATTGCAAATTACCGGCACTTTCTGGCGTGCGTAGCAACTGCATAGCATGGCGCTATTAAAACAATCATTTTGGATTTTCCACCAAATATGCAACATAGGCTTTTGAGAGCCCCCCTCATGAACACTGGCACTGTCATTTTGTTCCTCACTCCCGAAAGGTGATTCCGAGCAGTGACTGCGAAATCACCTTTCGGGACCAAATAATGCCATGACAGTGCAAGAATTTATGAGGAGGGGTCCCAAAAACCCTATGTTGAAAATCTGGTGTCAAAATTCCAAAACATGCCTGAGATATGCAGCAAGGTTGAAAAACCCCTGTTTATTCCATTGTACAGCTTACCGGCATTTCCTCAGTTCGCAGTCAGCTTTGAAGAGTGCGGACTTGTTCCTGGTCCACCGAAGATCATCGTGCTGGACTCTGCAGGTAAGTATGGGGTGAGGGGAGGCAGGGTGCACAGAGAGTGGGTGCGGGTTGTGGGAGGGAGACTACGAGGAACCGTTTTTCTGTTACATGGTTAAAAAACGAAACATCGCGGGACAGTTTTTTTTCCTCAGGGATTTGGCACGTTGGAGTGGCCCCAGCGGCCACCTAACTGTTTGGGGGGTGCTGCAGCCAACGGGGATTGGGCACCTCACGGCACACCACAAAAGGGGGTTAATTTATGCATACAAGGAAAGCGGGGGTCAAGAGCTGAGGGGATTGGGCACCCTCAGCATATAACAAATGGGGGGGAGTGCTTTATGCCGACAGGGAGTGGGCTCCTCTGTCGGCACATACATTGGGGCCATGGGAAGCCGGCAGGAGGATTGAGCATCCCCAAAGTCGGCAGTTGGGCAGCTGCCATGCATAGAACAGGGCCAAGCACATCAGGAGGTCTGCTGCATCTGACGAGTTTTGCTCGGATTGCAGCGGACCTTTCCTTAGATGTGCTCGCCACATTATGCACTACCGCAAGATGATAGCTGTGCAAGCGTGACACATTAAAAATTACCTGACAGTTAAAGCCATCATATTGACTTTTTAAGGCAGCACTCCCAGTGCCTTCAGCTCTGCACAGACTCCCTGCTTGCAAATGTAAAATAAAAGCTGTCAGTATGATCGGCTTCATGGCACTCCCCCCTGGTTTCCACACACTCTCCACTGATATAGTGAGTGAGCTCGTGTATACCACAGTGCTTCACTTTGTTCCTTGATTGCCATTCTCTGCATTCAAGTCTGTTGTTAGTAAAAAGTGTACCATAAAAACACAGCCATGACAGTAGGGGGGTCATCAACTTCCAGAAGCCATAAACCCCCCCCGCAATAGTGAGAATGGCAGTGGAATGAGGAGGATGTTGCGCTGCACATGGCAGGAGCATAAACAGTGAAAGAAGAAAAACTGAAAAAAAAAACAGGGCACACCAATGGAATAGGGCAGAGAAAAACAACACAGAGGTTAAAGAACAGCAACACAAGGGTTACTGTGGAGAGTTCAGAGCCACAGTAACAACAACAGGTTCACCTACTGGCCAGAAACTGTCAATCAGCTCTACTTTTTTCAAAAGTATTTCTACCATTGGAAAAAAACAGGAAAACATACACTTTTAAATGTACTTTTACTTTTTTTTTTTAACTCAAGAGCCACTGTATGATAGGAATAATGCACTTCAGGGTGTGTGTTGTATTGGGATAACATCACTTCTCGGGTGCTGGATGCACTTGGCCTGCAGCTTCTTTCCCACCCACCTGAGGTGTGACATTATCCCAGCATGACACACACCCTGTCATGCATTATTCCTTTACTGACACAGTAATGCTTGGCTAGAGGGTATTTATGTTAGGGTAACATCAATACCTCATTGCATGATCATTCAGACCCAAAGAAACAGTGCAGTATAGAGTCAACAAGGCTCCAAGAATTTTTTCCGCTAACTTTTTATTTCCGTCCTGTTTTGGTTTGGTACTTCAACCCTAACAGATGCATAACATATTTTTTAGTAATTTATGTTATATATAAGAATATTCTGACATAATAAAATTCTATCCCATTTTCACGTAGAGATGCATGTGACTTATTTATTTATTTGAGAACTGGTAACCGGGAATGTCACAGTGAGCCAATGCTCATTTCCAGGTGCATCCTGTGGGAAAGGGGAAGGGGAGTATAATAAAGCAGCAAACACAGCATCAAAGAAACTGTACAACGTAAAGTGCAGGTAGTGCACCAGTTTACATGGTAAAAGTACAATAATAATGAAGGATGCAAAAAAAAGGTGCTACAATGGGTTGCATTACTATGCAGGAAAAAGTGAACAGTGCATGTAGCAAAATAGCAGTACATTAGTTGTTGGGAGGAGACAAAATCAGATAGAGGAATACCCTGGGAGGAACATCTCCAGCTGTAAGGTAAGGGCTTCACTATGGAGATCAGGTTAGGTAGAAGTCAGGCAGGAGCAGGATGGTGCATGAAGATGTTTAAGCTGCCACCTGGGGAGGAACAGGGAAAGACAGAGAATAGAGGGGAGCAGATTCCAGAGGAAGAGGACACAATAGGAGAATGCAGATTGCTCAGCAGGGAAGTGCAGGTGGAGAGGGTAGAAGCTGTGAGGGTCCCTGGAGCAGAGTGACTATGAGGAAGAGGGAATGGAAGAGAGGAATGAGGAGAGGTATGAAGGGAGGGACATAGATCAGTACTTGGAGGTGAAAGAGGTGCAGTGGGACTGGTGACAAGATGGTAAGGGGGGATGGATAGGGAAGAGTAGAGGGAGCAGTGGTAAGATTGAGGGGTGAGTTAGTGGCAAAACAACAAAAAGTGTTGCAGAGGGTGTCTAGTCTGATGAGGGAAGAGAAGGGGGCTGTGCCACAGACAAAATCTGCATAGCTGAAAATTGGGAGAACCATTTTTGTAACCAGCTCCCGATGGACCAGTGGAGACAGGCAATCTTTATTTTAATACAAGGCATTGAGTTTGTTGTTGAGCTTGGAGTGGATGACATCAATGTGGTTATGGACAGAGAAGCTAAGCCTACTATCTAGCCACAAAGCAAGGTACTTGAAGGAAGAAACCATTCCGAGAGTGGTGCCATTCAGGGTGGAGAAGGTGGGGAGGGAGGAGAGCCTAGCCAGTTTCTGGCTGGTGCCAAAGGTCATGGACAGATTTATTTTTTTTAGTGTTGACCTGGAGAGGGTTTGTTTGGAACCAGCACAGGGCATTGTGGAAGTCAAGTAGGAGCAAGCCTTCCACAGCCATGGTTGTGGGGTGGGAGGTGCAGATAACTGTGTTGTCTGCATACATATGGATATGTGAGTTGGCACAATCATATGGGATGACATTCTAAAATATGGAGAAGAGGATGGGACCCAGGATGGAGTCCTTTGGGAACCCAGCCTAAATAGGAAGTGGATGTGAGAAGGCACTTCCTACCTGTACTGACTAAATATGGCCTGTGCGGTAGGAATGGAACTAGTCAACAGCAGTCATTGAAAGACTGGCAGAGCTCAACTTGTCTAGGAGGAGACGGTGGGCCATCAAATCAAAGGATTTGGCTGGATTAATGAAAATGGCCATCATAGTGTGCCCCCAAGCCATCTCAGTAAGTGCAACATCAGCAAGCTGCAGGAGTAAGGAGACGGAGAAAAGGTTCTTCTGGAAGCAAGTCTGGTAAGGAGAGAGAGGAAGCTGGAAGAGTCAAGGAAGCCTGCAATTAAAATACCACTATTCGTGTATACCTATTGTTTAGAAAGGGTATATGTCATGCACTCCTGGGTGGCAGCCTCACCTACTCCACAATATAAAAAACCCTCCTCAAACCCATCTCAGTCCCACTATCCTTCCTACCAAGTCCATAAACATGCTCTCACTTTTCTGAGTATTGGTAAGTGCCAATTCCCATCCTCTTTGTCTCACCACAATGCCCAAAAGCCCATAACTCCCCGTCCTGAAGTACTTTGCAATATACTTTCATTTTTTGGTATGAATAAATCAATCTATGTGAGGCATGGTGTGTGTCTGGTATGATTTGAACAAGGAGTAGGAGCTCCAGAATTTCTGCTTGTCTGGATGATGGTGAATGGATACTGTTGAAGGAGTCCTGCTAATGACTAACCAAATCAGTTCAAACAAAGATGAGGAGAGGCTAAAATTCCATTTTAAATAAATCTTTATTCATACAAATCGGTTGCTATCTCATCGAAAAAGTCAAATTTCATGACCACAATTACACTTGTCGCCTGTGTTAGTATATATCACAAATGGTCCTCTAAGCTTTTTACCTTATAATGCAGTGCACAGTATTTTACACCCACATAAAGATTGTTATGTATTATGGTGACTTTTCAAACCTCTACCCATATATATATATGTATGTAATAGATAAACCACTCTGAGGTGTGCGCCATGCTCTGATATCGCACACCCTGTGTGTGCTATAATGCTGAGGCCTAGGCGAGTGTCAATCACCAAGGTGTGAGATATCAGAACACGATCACACAATATATATATATATATATATATATATATATATATATATATAAAGACATAGATGTAGATATAGATATATAGATATATATATAGATATATATATATAGATATATAGATATATATAGATATAGATATAGATATATATAGATATAGATATATACTGTATAGTTAGCTCAGATAATTTCTTAACAGATTTGCTTGACATCTGACATCCTTGACAGACCATTCTCTACAGCCTCCTGTTAAATACTAACTATAAAGCACATGTGCTGCTGTCCTAGTAGCTTGTTTTAGCTCTGGCAGAGTTCCGTAAATCTGTGCTTCTGATCCAGAGTTCAGCTTACTGAGCACTACATTAATTTGCTTGCTAGGCCATGTAAGGTCTAAACATTGTTATTATTAAAACATGAATAACTTACACATTAATCCCTTGTAAATGCTTGCCATAACAGAAAATATTTCACATATCCTGTTAATTCTTAGCTGGATTACATTTCATGAATTTACGGTTTCCTCTATGTATTTCTACTTTATATAATTTTTCTTTTTAACAGAGTCATGACCTTCTGTGTGCTTACATAATTTATTTGATGACAAAATAAGTTACAAATAAAGACAATAGCCATCAAATACTTGGGCAGTCTGGATTTTCTTTATGTAAATATATACAAGAAAAATAAGCTCACTGTACCTCTGTGTGGATTCTTTTTTTTTTTTCCTCATAGTTGCTTGCTAAGTATCATCTGCAGATAAGCACCTTTATCATTATCCCACTGTCAAATCTTTTGACACATTCTTACAAACAAATTCTAGCCTCATTAGATGGCCTTGTATGTGATGATACCTTATATCCTATTAGGACAAGGGGGACTGCCATGGTTACCCTATAAATTTCATTTGGACTTTTCCATGGAATTTCCTACTTGTATTTTAAACGTGATGGTGGGAGACAAATTAAGAAGTGCTTCAGGTAATATGCTTTCAGCAAAAAAGGCAACGTGTTTAAAGAAAATCCTCAGTCTATATACAGCATTATCCAACAAATTAATAGGGGTATGGAGGATAAAAGCTTTGAGAAGAGACTGGAGGCCCATAACTTGTTCAACCTGGAGAAAAAGAGTCTGAAGGGGTGACATGCTGTCACTCTTTTGTATACTAAAAGATACTGACATCCAGGGCCCGATTCAAGAAGGATGACACAATGCATCAAGCCATGCATGAACCCTAATCTTTGGCAGAACTGCACCAAATGCATTTTCCACAACTCCATTTTCCCCAATTCAGCAACGTTTGGTGCAGTTGTGACACTTTCTTCATTTTACAGCAACTTGTGCCAAAGCTTTGGTGCAAGCCTTGAAAACTGGCTGCCCCATTGGTGCACAGTTAGACCAGGGGGAGCTTGTCTAACTTGATGCTGCTGATGCAAGGGACTTGTGTCAAAGGTTATGGCTGGCATCCTTTGTGAACTGCAGTTGCCGCACTGATCGCCGGAAGTCGGCCCTTGCGACTGACCCACCTATGCAAGTCCCCTGTGTCACTCTTACCTCCATCCTGAATTGGGCTCCCAGACTTCTCAAGCAAGAAGAGAAAAATTGCCCTGAGGTTCAAAGGTGGTAAATTCATGAGTTGTTAGAAGGCACTTTTTTCTCCCAGAGGATGGTAATTCTGTGAAACACCCTACTGTTGTATACAGTGGCTATGAGGACAGTACAGACCTTTAATGTAAGTGAATAAATTCCTAGTTACCAAGGAGATCACTGTGTACCCTGGGTAGTAGAGTGTGTATGAACGTAGAAAACAGCCAGCAGATACAGGCCATACAGTCTATCAAGTTTGTTCGATTGTTCAGCTAGCAATCCATTACACTGCAGCTGCCCCTCCCTCCACACACCCCCCATGGTGACCCTCCCCTTCATTTTATCCCATCCCCTTTTAAACCTGCCCACCATCTTACAGGACACCACTTCCTTGGGCAACGTGTTCCACTTGGACACCACCCTTTTCATGAAGTAGTGCCTCCTCACTTCTCTCCTGAATCTCCCTAACTCAAATCTCAGCCCATGTCCCTTCATGTCCCTCCCTCCCCTCAACTTAAAAATCCTCTTTGTACTAGCCTTGTCAATACCCTTCATATATTTAAAGGTCTCAATCATATCCTCCCCATCCCTCCTCTCCTCCAGGGAGTACATATTCAGCTCCCTCAACCTCCCCTCATAGGGTTCATCCTCCAATCCACAGATCATATTTGTTGCCCTGCACTGGACCCCCTCCAGTAATCTAATATCCATCTTCAAATATGGGCACCAGTGCTGCACACAGTACTCCAGGTGGGGTTTCACCAATGACCTCTACAGGGGCAGGATCACTTCCTCCTCCTGGAGGTAATACCCCTAGCAATACACTCCAGAATCTTGTTGGCCCTTGCTGATGCTTTCCTGCAATGTGCTGAGTGTTCATTTGCCCTGTTATCATCACCCCAGGATCTTTCTCCTGCTCTGTAGTGGCTATCTGCTCCCCCTCCCAACTGATAACACCTCCTCAGGTTCCTTGCTCCAAGTGCATGATCTTGCACTTCTTGGCATTGAACCCCAGCTGCCATGCGTCTGACCAATCCTCGAGTTTAGCCTGATCATCACTCAGCCCCTGCCACCCTTCTGTGTCATCCACCACTGCACTGATCTTGCTGTCATCTGCAAAAAGACTAATCTTGTTCATAATGCCATGTGAGATGTTGGTGATGAATATGCCGAAAAACACCAGGCCCAGTATTGTTAAAGCCCATGGAGAGAAGAGTTCCTCTCCCACCACTACCCTCTTTTGTCTCCCCTGCAGCCAGTTTTTGATCCAGTTCACCATCTTTGTCCCTGCTCCCTCGTGTCCTACTTTACTAACCAGCCTCCCATTCAGCACTGAATCAAATGCCTTGCTGAAATCCAGATACAGGACATCTACCACATGGCCCTTGTCAAGTTCCCTAGTCACCAAGTCATAATAATCAACCAGGTTTGTCTGGCAGGATCTGCCTCAGGCAAACCCATATTGCTTTCTGTCCTAGAGTTCATTATCTTCCAAAAAGGTTGCCAACCTCTCCTTCAAGATTGTCTCCATTAACTTTCCCACAACGGATGTGAGGCTTACCAGCCTATAGTTGCCTGGCTTCTCCTTGGGTCCACTTTTGTGGAGGGGCACCATGGGAGCCATCTTCCAGTCTTGTGGTATGTTCCCTGTATCCAGAGAGGTATTGAACAAGTCTACCAGAGGCTCCACCAGGACTTCTACCAATTTCTTCAGTACCCAAGTATGCACGCTGTCTGGTCATTCATTGAAGTGCTCATTGGCACTCAGTCAGGCTGCTGGCCATGGAGGTGAGCTAGTGCTGTGCCAGTGGCCCTTTCGGAGGAGCTACTTGGGAGGCGTGTGAGTTGCTATACTGAGTGGGGTGGGGGTCCACTAGACACAAGGGAGTGAAGAGGTATATGTGTATTTGTTTAAAACAAACAACGGAGACCTGCAGGGTAACTTGGGAGGGGTACTTATTAATGTTTATACAGTGACGGCTGAGGGGACACTAGATACCAGGGAGAAAGTTTGAACATAATTTCACCATGGAGGTGAAATTTCTCTTGTAGGTGGTGAAATTTCACTGGTGGTGGTGAAATTTCTCGCCTGCTTGGGTGAAATATTGCTCGAAGCATGGCTAATTTGATATTTTTTCACTGTGAAATATTTTAATGCGTTAATTACGCCAGGTTCACTCGGTGAAATATTCCACTTTACACAACACTACCCCTGAGGCAGATGACCCATCCTTCTCCTTAGTAAATACAGAGCAGAAGTATTCATTTTGTGCTTCTGCCTGCTCTGCCCCTTTTTCTGCCCACTCCCCATCCTTCCTAATCCTTACTATCTGATCTTTGCAGATTCTTCTCTCCCTTATGTACCTGAAGAAGTCCTTTTCCCCATCTTTGATGTCTTGTGCCAGCCTAAGCTCCCTGGAAGCCTTGGCTGCCCTGACAGCTCTGGCCACCTCCTCTGATTTCTTCAGGTACTCCTTTCTATCCTCCTCCCACCTGGTTCTCTTGAATCTCCTGAAGGCTGCCCTTTTTTCTCTCACCTTATCTAACACCTTCCCGCTTAACCAACTTGGTTTCCTGGCCCTAGCTTTTTTGCTTTGTGACTTGATACATGATCTAGTAGCCTCCATGAGCCCATGCTTGATAACTTCCCATTTCTAGTTAGTATCCATGTGTAGTTGGATTTTGGCTAGGTGTCCAGCCACTAAGTCCATCATCTGCCCGAAGTCAGCCCACCTAAAGTCCAACACCCTAGTCCCTGTTTCCACAGCCTCCTTACCCATTGTGAATGAGAACCACACTATGTGGTGGTCACTCCCTGACAGGGATCCTCCACTCCCAGCTCTCTGACAAACTCCCCATTAGACAGCATGAGGTCCAGAGTTCTGCCCAAGCTGGTTGGCTCATTTACCATCTGTACCAAGAAACTGTCCTGGAAAGCCTCAAGGAGGACCTGCTCCCTTGCACTAGAGGTGGCTGGGGTGCCCCAATCCACTCCTGACAGATTGAAGTCCCCCCACAATCATGGTGTTACCCTTCCCACTGATCCTCCTTATCTGCTTAACTGCTGTCCGCTGCCTGAGATGGTGGCCAATACACCACCCCCATCCTAAGTCGCCTGTTTCTCGAATCATAGAATTGCATCCATAATGCCTCTGTTTTACCCTCCTCCTCCCTCCTCTCTGGTACACCTTATCCCCTCCCTCACATAAATCGCCACCCCAACCCCTTTCCCTTTTTCTCTATCCCTGCTGTATATCCTGTAACCTGGGATCACCAGGTCCCTTTCCTGGTATTGGGTGGCCCAAGTTTCAGTGATGGCAGCTACAGTATGTCCACCTCTCCCTCCACCATGAGAGCCTGCAACTGGGCCAGTTTTTTCTCCAGGCTCCGTGCATTCAGGGAGACAACCCTCCAATGTGCGCCCTTCCCATCCTTCCTTCCCCTTTGAACACTATTAATATCAACACTGTATGAATCCTCCCATGATCACCCCTACTGGTATGGGGGGTAAGCCCATTTGGTTCCCCATTTTGGAGACCTTGTTTGAATTCCACCTACTTGCCTTCCCCAACACCTAGTTTAAATCCACCCTAGTTGCTATGTATTCCCCCAGTCTCCCCATTAACACCATTGAACCCTCCTTGCTCAAGTGTAACCTGTCCTGGGCCTGCAGGGTGCTGTTATCCAAATTCTACCCCATTCCCCCACCAGCCCATATCCTTTTGTCTGACTCATTTCCCCAGCCAAGTGATAAACACCTCTATTCTCAGTTTCCTTGCAGCACTTGCCCTGAGTACTGAAAGTGCTTGTGAGAAAGCTACTGAGCTCCCTACCCCCTCACACAGCTTTCCCAGCTCCAAGAACCTCTCCTGTACCTCCTTGACTGTGTTTCCCTCTAAATCATTTGTGCCCAAGGGCACTACTATATGAGGTTTCTCCCTACCCCTCTTTTCATACTTAAGGATAAACTGTCCCACCCTACCTGCTGTCATTCCTGGCATGCACTCCCCCCATATCCAACTATGCCTTTCCTCTTTACTTCCCCGTCTCACCCCTTTAAGTATTGAGTCACCCAGCACTAGGCCCTACCCAACTTCTCAGGCTTTTGCCCCAGACTTTTCCCATTTTCCTGGCACAAGTTCTGACTCCTTCTGCCACTACAATATTGCTGGCACCCACTGCTGCATCTGCCTCCCCCCCATCTACTACTCTTTTCCCAACTCCCCCTCCACTGTGTGCCTTACCTGACCAGACTGCCACTCCTCTACTGCTCTCTCTGCTTCATCTCCCTCCTTTGCATCACCACAGACCCCTGCTCACCCCCCAGTTTCAGTCCCCTCCCCAGCTTCGGTCCCCTTGCCCACCTTCCTAACCATTCTCCTCTTCCCATTACCCATTGTATACCAATTCCCTCCATCTGCCCTACTACTGCCCTCTGGGTCATCAGTACTCATCTTTCTGCCCCATCCACTATTCCATCCCCCTCCATATACTCCAATGTAGCCAGTTCTGAGTACCTAGTACCTAATGTTTGACCCCTGAACACTGCTCTGAGCTACCCCTCACAAACTGTTTCAAGACTTCGTTTTACTGCCAGCTCCTGCTTCTATTCCTGATCCTCTTCCTGTCCCCTGATTCAGCACCCCTAGGTTCCAGAGTGGGTGGCAGTATTGACTTCTTTACCCCTTCCTCCTTCTCTCTCCTTGGCCTGGTATGTCTGCAAACCTCTGAGGCACTCCTATGTGCCCTGGGGGATGTTTCCTCCATGCTGCCCCCATCCATTTCCTTATCTCTGCCCTTAGCCAAATAATCTTATCTCTAATCTGCTCAAGCTGCCTTCACACCAAGCACCCACCTGTTCTCCATGCCACCCTATAAAAGATAGCTGCCCTGAGCTGTGGCATCCTACTATCCTCCCCATATCTCTACCAGCCATCCAGCTTCCCCCATGCCCACAGCTGATGGTTGTCTGCCCCATCCACTAGGCCCTTCCTGCCTTTTAGGCACGTCCATGTTAATGTACAATCCCACTGTCTCCCCCACTGATAGCTATCAATGTCCACTTATAATGTCCCAGAACACCACCCCCTCCCCCATGGAGAAAGGAGGTCGCGAGGGCCAGTCTCAAAGCCCTCCCTGCCCAGAAGCCCAGCCGACCCAGAACACCACCCCCCTTCCCCGTGGAGAAAGGAGGTCACGAGGGCCAGTCTCGAAGCCCTCCCTGCCCAGAAGCCCAGCCGACCCAGAACACCACCACCCTCCCCGTGGAGAAAGGAGGCCAGGGCCAGTCTCAAGCCTCCCCTGCCCAGAAGTCCAGCCACCCAGAACACCACCCTCCCCCTGTGGAGAAAGGAGGTCATGAGGGCCAGTCTCAAGCCCTCCTGCCCAGAAGCCCAGCCGACCCAGAACACCACCCCTCCGCCCGTGGAGAAAGGAGATCCACGAGGGCCAGTCTGAAGCCCCTCCCTGCCCAGAAGCCCAGCCGACCCAGGTAATTGAACAGCCACCCTGTCTTTTGGTGCCTTTTCCAACGGCTGCCTGGTCACAGCCCTGCCGCTCGTCTCTCGGCCAAATCAAAGCGGATTTCTGGATGCGAACAGCTGCTTTGGGAACTGGAAAACCAGAGTTCAGCAGCTTCTGATAAGCCTGCCTTGCTAACACAGATTGTAAAAAGCTGCATATTTCTCTTATCATTGTTTGTCAATTAATGTAGAGGGAAAAAGCTGCTTTTTTGTTTTCCTACGGGACTTGAATTAATTTAAAGTAAGGTGCAACACTGTACGCAAAGCAGGGGGATTGTGTGGGACTGCAGCAGGACCCGGTTGTAATTGAGTGACTCAGGGAAATGCAACACGGGCTCCGGGGGACTGTTTGCTTGCTAACCATACGGGACCTGGGCAGTTAAGTGCACTAGGGACTCGCAGTGGGAAATTGGGCAGGTACTTGCTGTGCAGAGCCTCTGAGTTCTCGAGGCCAGGCGCCTGAGACCCTGATCCCTGCAGCATTATCCAGCTCGATTACATTTGCAGCAGCCAATCTCAGCCTAATCCCTCCCTTTCTGCCTACTTAAAATGAATTGTCTCCCTTCTCTCCCAGAACACCACCCCTCCCGTGGAGAAAGGAGGTCGCGAGGGCCAGTCTCGAAGCCCTCCCTGCCCAGAAGCCCAGCCGACCCAGGTAATTGAACAGCCCACCTGTCTTTTGGCCTTTCCAGCGGCTGCCTGGTCACAGCCCTGCCGCTGCCTCTCGGCCAAATCCAAAGCGGATTTCTGGATGCGAACAGCTGCTTTAGGAACTGAAACCAGAGTTCAGCAGTTGAGCCCGCCGAACCTCGCTCGGCTCCCCACCGCCCCACCACCACCCTTGGCTCGGCTCTTGAATATATACCCTGTAGTAGGTCAGGTGACAGGTAAAATAAACCTATCAGCCCACTTCTCCAGCTGCAGGTTATAGAAATCCAGCCCTAGAGGCCGCTGTCTCTCTTGGTAGACCCACTATGTATTTCACCCTATTTACAATGCTAATGACCAGCAGGCTCACTCTCCTTGCTCATCAACCCCCCCCCAGTGGCTCCTCCGCCCCATGACTCCACCACGAACCCTGTTCCCTTAGCTTTCTCTGACAATTGCCGGCCCAACCATCCCAACGCTGCAAGCCAATGCCCACTTCAGTACTAACTCACCTTTTTTGCCTATACCCTTGCTCACACCACTTCAACTGGGCAAACACTGTACCACAGTTTTCCCCAACTTATAACAGCCCCCTCCCAGCTACAATGTCATATTGCTACTTCTCCCCATGCGCCCTCCCTTCTTCCCGCGACATCTCTAAGCTACCAGTGCCCACCCACAACAAAAAACAAAACATTCTCCATTGCGCTCACAGCATGAGTCTTTAAACTCTCCAGGCTCTCCTGCTGCGACATGTATTCCTTCTACTCCTCCTTTCTGGAAACATTCACCCCAACCCTGGTCCCCCTCAACAAAAACCTCCCAAACAAACCACAGGAAGACTACTGCTGGCATCACTTAATATCTGTAGCCTTCCCAAGAACACACCCTACTGCAGGGTTGGATTGCCCAACATGCCCCCAGACATCCTAACCTCTCTCTGAAACCTGGCTATCAAATAAAATCCCCAATGATGCTGTTTCCTAAGCAACTATAACCTCCTTAGGCAGATAGATCCGGATGCGAGGTGGAGGCTGCGCAATATTCATTAAATCAACACTCTGCGCCACCATCGCTGATACCCTCCCCAAACATGAGGCCCAGACTCTCGCAGTCAAAATTAGATGGCCCTAAAACAATCATCATCATCTTAGCCTATATCCCCGAGAAACCAGAAACCCACATTTGAATCCATCCTCCACGCTGTCTCACACCTCCTAAATACTAATGAAACCATATTAATGGGTGACTTCAACATCGACTGGGCATCCCATCCTCCTCCGTCTTCAGAGATGCTGCCCAGGCTTCGGTCTCTCCAAATTATCACATCCCAACGAGGCGACACAAGAACCGGGACATCCTCACTACTAGATCTCATCTTTACCAACAGGCCAAAAATATTACCCAGGCTTCAGTGCTCCCTGACTCTATCAGTGACCACTCCCCGGTTATCTGCTGGTGGTCGGGCAAACTGCCCACTGCACCACCCAAAACCACATGGCACCGAAAAATCAAAAAAGGAGGCATAAATAACCTCAAAGTATACCTAGCCAATAGTTACTGGCTTCCCTTATATAACGCACAATCAGTTGATGCCGCTGTTGCCCACTTTATAGCTACCTTTAACAAAGCCTGCGATATATATGCTCCCCTCACTAGGCAGGTCGTGAAAACCAGGTCTACACCATGGATGACACCCTCCTCCTAAAACTCATGCAACACAGGGACAACCTCTGGCACAGGGCCATAGACCTCCAACCTCCCAGGACAGACAACTCTACAGGAGGCTCGAATAAATGCACCTGGGCCACACGGCAGGCCAAGGCTGATTACTATCAGCACACCCTCTCTCCTCCTGGGAGATGGGAGAAAGTTCTTGAGTAACATACAAGAAATTAGCGCAAATCACGCTCCCCACCCTACCCAATCTAAGTCTGAACGGGACGCTACCAAGATCCCAGTAAAATCACTGAAGCTCCTCAGTGAAACTTTCTCAGACCTCTCACATATCCTCCCGCCTAACTTCTTCCACCCCCAAACCCCCTCTACTCCACTTATGGCGAGAACAGCCCTCTCCCTTTCTGGTTCCGCACTATCCCCTGCTCCTTAGCCGTTGCTTACATCTCCAAAGCAATCGCTAACACTCCGCTTCATAAATCTACTTCTGGACCTAAACTCATAAGGCTTACCCTTGATATCACCATAACCCATCTCACACATATCCTAAACCCTCGCTTTGCCTCGCCAATTCCCCACTACCTAGAAAAAGCCGTGATCACCCCTATCTTAAAGAGCGGTGATCCCACCCTCCCCGGAATTATAGACCAATCTCTATACTCCCTCCTCTCTCCAAAGCCCTGGAAAAATAGTCTCAGACCAACTTACTGAGCATCTAACAAAACACAACCTGCTCAGCAAGGAACAGCATGGGTTCAGAGCTGGCCACAGCACCATCACTGCTCTCGCTGAGCTCACAACATTCATCCATGAGGCGCCGACCAAGGGTCACTAGCAGGGCTATCTTTATAGACCTAACTAAGGCCTTCGACACGGTCAGCCACGAATTACTCCTTCAAGTCCTGCCGCAACTAAATGTAGTCTCCGAGGCCACTGCCTGCAAAAGGACTACCTCACAGAACGCCTCGCAGCAAGTAAGAATAACTCCACCATCTCCACTCCCAAGCCTGTTCGCCCGGTGTTCCAGGGTCAATCTTAGGCCCACTGCTTTTCACTCTTCCTTAATTCTCTCCCAAAGCCTGCAGTGGTCATCTCTTACTCTATGCCGACGACGCTGTTCTCATTGAAACACCCCAACCAGACAGTTCCAGCACACCTCCAGGAATACTTCCGGAGCTGGAAAATTGGTTCATTGACCACCGGCTGATCATTAATTATTCCAAAACCAAGGCCATGACCTTTGCTCACCGCCAAAGCCCACACAGCCAGATGGCTCTTCACATTTCCAACGCGGATGGTTCCCTGCTGGAGCGCGTCAATCACTTCAAATACCTGGGGGTCACCCTGGATACCTCCCTCTCCTACCACAGACATGTACGCCTCCTCTCGGCAGCAATCAACTCGAGAGTGGGTACCCTCTACAGAATCAAAAACAGTCTGCCTGCACATGCCATGCAGATAGCTGTCACATCCTCCATCCTCTCCCTAATCGATCACGGGATTGTAATCTACGGCACTGCTGATAACTCCACCCTAAGCTGCATAACCACTGCGCTAAACAAAGATACGCCTTGTCTCGGGTTGTGACAGACTCACTCACACCTGCGACCTATACAAACTGACTGGCTGGCTTAATTTCCACTAAAGGCTCAAGTACCACACCTGCATTCTAGCAAAAGATCCATCTCCAGCTAGCGAACCGCCCTTCACACATCATCAAACCGGCCCCTCTCAGGCGTATTACAGACTCACGGCTTTCCACATCCTTCAGTTCTGCATGTCGAACGCCCCTTGTGCAGAGATCCTCCGCTACTGCGTGCTCCCCAATTGGCTAAACACTCTTCCGCCTCCCTCTCCCAATCCCGCAGCATCCATCTCTTCAAAGCAGGCCTAAAACCTTCCTACTGGGTAGCTCAAAATGTGAATGCTACGCTGGCCTACCTGTCTCCTCTCCCCTCCCCACACACCCACACAGGGCCTTCTGACCTTCTAAACCCCCATGCTCAACCCAGGGGTCGCAGGTATGGCTCCTACCTGCCCAAACCAGAGAAAAAAAAAAAAAAAAGTCTCTCTGCCATGATACCGACAATTACTTCAGTAATACCACTTGTTTATTATGTATTGAAAGTTGCCTTCCATTGCCTTTACTGTCATATGTCTCTCCACCCTCTGTAACCACCGGAGAGCTAATGTTACTAAAATGTGATTGTACATAAATCTATAAATAATTTGTGCTTGTGTATAACTTGCCTGGCCTGTTCTGTCTGTCTTCCCCCAACTCGTGTTCCCCCCTCCACCCTTTGTAACCGACGTGGAGCCTTTGCAAAAGAGTCTTTGACTCAAAGGTTTGTAATTCCGAATTTCAGTAAATAAAATAAATAAAAAAAAAATAATACTAGTAGTTTAGTTTTAATCGCCTTTTTTCTCCCCCTGAATCCCAGATATGAGTATGGCATGTAAGTGGTTGCAACCGGTTGCGCACCCCACCAATCGCAGCTCAGCCCCACACCTATAAGTGTGGAGGATCATGGGGTGGGAGGGATGGGAGGGTGCGTTGGGCCTACCACTACTCTTATGAGAGTTAATCAGCTACTTGCACAGACCCTCTTTTAGCCAGCTTTCCCTCTGTGCTCCAGTTCCTGAACAAGCAGCTCCCTGAAATAAAACAACAGCCCCCAACCAAATACAACCTTTTTAGTAGGCAAACAAAAGCACACAGTCAGCGTACCAACCTCTTACTTGGTCCTATAGCCATTCCTGATCCTCCTTACACAGCAGCACCTGTTGCCAGAACAAGATGATGCCTGAGTGTTGGCCGGTAAGGATGCCACTCCTCTGCTGAAGACCGAATCCCTTTATGATCCGCCCAAGCCCCACCTAAAGTCACAAAGCTATAAAGCGTAGGAAAGCTTTATAAATCATTATGAAATGGGTAGAAAGAATGGTGGCTCCTGATTCACCAAGAAATTCTTTCAGCTGGGCTGTTATCCTAGCACAAGGGCTCAGCTGAAAGTAGCTCAACAAAAATAAGTTTACAAAATACATCCAACTTATTAAAAGGACCCATTTTATAATCACAATTAGGCACTCCAGGGAGTGCATCATGCTGGTCTAATGGCCCTTCTCGGATGGTAGAAACACTTGGCTTCACCTCATGCTTCAACCCACGAAAGGTGGATCATTATCCCACCTTAATGCATGCTCTGTTATGCCTCATTGCTTAAGTATATGTTTGCACACCATACATGTTGAGGTCTGCTTTTGAAACATGAATGCAGTGGACATAATGGGCCTACAGTCCCTTTGGAGCTTAAAATACTATGTATCTATACCCACGTGTGTGTTTTTTTTTTTTTTTTGTTAATCTGCTTTTCCTTCTTGTTGGCCAGCACCTTTCCTCTGATCTCCCCAGCCTCATCACTCTACAGGACTTACCTGTCCAGCTCTTTCCTCCAGGGATTGCCCCCAGTGGATTCATTAAGGTCCCCCTCATAGCCCCCTGAGACAGGATCCAGATTACTCAGACATGGTAATCCTGTGGAAAACCCTACTATTGTATACAGTGGCCTAGATATTCAAAAGGGTTGCGCATGGGGCAACAGTGTTGTGTCATGCGCAACCCACTGATGCGCCCTGACGCAATATTCAAAAGGGAAAAGTGCACACCAGAGTGCATCAATAATGCATGCAGGCGCAGGTAGAAGGGGTGTGCCCATGCATACCCTGCACAGCCCGATATTCAGCCCGGGATGTGCAGAGCCATGCATTCGCAACCCCTACCTGCGCAAGCACAAAGTTGATCCCAAAAAAAAGGAACAACTGATGGCCACCCACAGGTGAGCTGCTGCATTGCAGGGCGCAACACAGCAGCTGCCACCTATGGGTGGCCACCCGGGCTCTGGCTGCACCTGGCAGTGCCCCCCATGCCCGATCGCGGGCATGTGTAAAAAAAAAAAAAAAAGAAATCCGTCCAATATCCCTGGTGGTCCAGTGGACCACTGTCTGCCCGATCGTGGGCATTTGTAAAAAAAAAAAAGACATCTGTCCAATATCCCTGGTGGTCCAGTGGACCGCTGTCTGCCCGATTGCGGGCATTTGTAAAAAAAAAAAAGACAACTGTCCAATATCCCTGGTGGTCCAGTGGACCTGCCTGCCCGATCGTGGGCTCAGTAAACTAAATGTATCCCCAAAATCCCTGGTGGTCCAGTGGACCTGCCTGCCGGATCGTGGGCTAAGTAATAAAATTATATCCCCAAAATCCCTGGTGGTCCAGTGGACCTGCCTGCCCAATCACAGGCTAAGTAATAAAATTATATCCCAAAATCCCTGGTGGTCCAGTGGACCCCCACCCCACCCTCCCACTGAATCCTACTGCCCCACTCCCCTCAGTCAGTGGTGAGCGGAAGCACCCCACCTGCCTGCTGCCCCGTCGCCTACCAACTGACACCATCAGTAGGGCAGTACATCCATTGGTCCACAGCGTGAGCCAATGGGCATGCAGCCCATACCATACTACACATTCCACAAACCCAACTGTGCCACTGCATGGAATATTGCAATGTGGGCATTCAAATAAGGGCTCCCTCATGCATATTCCCTGGATCACAATACTTAAAAGTCCCATGATGAAGACACGGCTGAATGCGCTGGTGCAAAGATATGTTAGCCAAACCCTACCTTAACTTTGTGCAGAGCCAGTGCCCCGTGCACAGTCCAGGGTAGGTCACATGACCTCCCCAGTCCCGATCCATATCTGTAGCAAAAAGAAATGCCATCTGTTCCCTGGTAGTCTAGCAGTCCCCCTTCCCCACCCCAAACACAGACTGTCAGAACAATACATAAAAATCCCCTTTTCCATAGTGTAAGATCACCCTCCCCACCCCGACCACTGAATTCCATATGTAATAATAAATATCCCCATTTTCTTAGTGTAGGTTCCCCCCTCCACGACCCAATCACTGTGTGCCAGAACAATAATAAAATATCACCGCTTCCATAGTGTATGGTCCCCTCTCCCCACCCCAATTACTGAGTGATGTCTGAAATATAAAATACAGATCCCCTTTTTCCAAAGTGTAGGGACCCCCCCCAGCCCCTATCACTTTAGAAAAATTGTACAATGATTCCCTTTGAATAGCGTAGTGTCCCCCTACCCCCAACCTGGTCAGCAGTACCCCACAGCATCACCCCATTCTGACCCATGCTGATGACTGGCACACCTCACCACACCCTGCCACAGTCAGCTACTGACTGGTCAGTCCCGGAGCACATATAATAAACAGTACATGCCAATTGGTAGTCAACCTATGGGCACCTATGGGATAGGGGGGTAGCAGGGTCTTGGGGTATGATTGACCAGGATGGTGTGTTTGTGTCATTGTGTGGGCCGTTCATGGTGGTATCCTGTCCCTTAGTCAGTGGCTGTTCCTTGGGGTGGACATGGACTGGATGTCCAGGGTGTGTGGCATGTGTGTGTGCAGTGGACCTGATGTGCACCACCCTGTCTGCAGTCTGCTGCCACTGCCAAGTGTGCTTATGTGGCAACTGTGTGTCGCACCACACACTGCCTGTGTGCCCACCTGTCCGGCCGCAGGCCCATGAGGCATGTGTGTGATGAGAGCAGAACTGCACTGGTTGCACCTGTACACCAGCATCCTGCATCTGAGCCACGCCACATGCTGGTGCCTGGGCACGTGTTTACGTGTGTGTGTATGTGTCTGTGTTGCTGTACAGAGCTGTGTGTTGTTGTGTGTGGCTGTGTAGCACTGCAATCCCCACCTCTGCACCACACCTCTGTGTGTGCATGCCCATTGCCATGCCCGCCCATGCCCGTGTGCCGTACCATTGTGTCTGGCCACTGCATGGGTGTTGCTCCACCTACCTGCATGCACCATAGTGCCCCTGTGCAATTGTTTCCCGGTGCTGGCGTGCCATCCTTTGGAGCCAGGGAATCCTCCGCCGGGGGGAGGCTGCCCACCACCCCCTGATCCATTGTCCTCATCGTCTCCACTGCTGTCCCCCTCTTCAGCCTCAACAGCAATCCCACGGTCAATGGCCATGTTGTACAGTATGCAGCAGGCCAGGAATAGGCCAGAGGCTTTCGAGGGGCTGTACTATAGGGCACGGCCAGACCTGTCAAGGCAACAGAATCATGCCTTCAGCATACCAAACACACACACAATGATGTTTTGCATGCTGGCGTGTGCCTTATTGTAATGGTCTTCTGCTGGGTATGACGGGCGCTGGTAGGGGGTGAGCAGCCAGGACCTGAGTGGGTAGTCACTGTCACCTGTTTGGACAGATACATGGTTAGCCTAGTGTCCTATGTCACTCTGCCCCTTGCCCATCCCTGGTACCCCGCCAGTGCACCTGCCCTATCCGCCCCATCCCATGCCCTGCTGTTCCCAGCTCCCCATGGCCATCCCCTACTCACCCACTAGGTGGCCAGTGGGGATTTTCCCACACAATCAAACCTGTGGCACAGTGAAGAGCTGTGCCAGATGAATATATCATGTGCACTCCTGGGGTGTGTGGCACAGACATTGGTTATGCACCCCCTGGCATCGCACACCACCTGGCAGTTGACACTAGGGTATCCCTTCCTGTAGACATATGCTACACCCTCAGGGCCAGATGGCATGTGGATGGCCTCATTGGTGCAGTCAATGGCCCTAAGCATGCCAGGTATCCGTGCTACCTGGTGGAATCCTGAATGGTCGATGTATGCTCTGCACGTGTGCTGGGGAACTGGATATATTCCGTAGCATGTGCCAACAGAGCATTGAGGAATTGTGTGAGAAGGCATGACATAGCAACTGGGTTATGCCTGTGGTGTCCCCTGTTGGTCTCTGGAAGGTACCCACGGTGAGCAGGCACATGACGGCGTCACCTTCGTCTCTACTGACAGGGCGTGGCTCCATCTAGTGGGTGCCTACATCTCCTCCTCACTGCACAGCTCACAGAGCTGCCTCAGAATTGCCTGGTTCAGGTGATACTGGCCCACAACCTCCGTATTGGGGGTCTATGTGATAACGATGAACTCCTAAAGGCGATTGCCATTATTGCTAAGTCAGAGTACCGAACACATTTTCAGCACTCTGACAACCCTGGAGCACCAGCACAATGGTGCCAGAACATCTTTTTACTACTAACCCCCCACACACACTCCTCACAGAGGGCTTCACTCCCCGCACCCCCCTACTTAAGGATTCTCAACTCGGGGCATGTTGTGGGGTGAAAGTGTAAAAAAAAAGTTTGGCTGGGCACATAAAAATCGCACCTGTGCCTGGACCCAAACCCAGTACCTCAGCCACCCCAGCCATTGCCCAATCCCTGGCACCACACCGCAGCTCGACCGATGACCACAGCGCCACCCCCTACAGCTTCTCCACCCCCAGCCCATGTTCACCATGCTCGCTCCCACCCCCCATGCGTGTATGTATAGCGACATCCTGTCACCTAGTTCACCCACCCCCTCATCCAGTCACCCTACCCATCGGTCGCTGTGAATGTATTGCGTGAGGAAGGTGTCGCTGTAATGGATGGTGCTCTTCCTCATGCGCCCACTTCATGGGTTACCCCATATTGGAGTAGTTCTCTAAGGTGATGCGGGCACGGTACCACCTGTTGTGGGCATACCACTGACGGCCCCTTCCATGGCCATGTCACTCTTCCTCGTGCCTCCTCACACCCCTCATTATGGCCTCCATCTGGAATGCTGCACTGGCCATGGCCCCTGCTGTCCTGTCTCCACCTGGGCAGTTGGCTTCCGTGGTCTGCTTGCCACCATGGTGCAGTGTCTTTCTATCTGTCTCTCTCTGTTATTTCCACTGCCCCTGGCTCACACTCCACTGCTACCTCTGTCCCACAGCCCTGTGGCTGCCTGTTCCACTCCCTCAGTCCCTCACAGGCTCTGTCTCCCTTGTTTCTTCTGTTCCCTCCTCCACGTCTGGTGGCCTCCTCTCTCTCTCCCCAGCACAAGTGCTGTCCCGCTTGCACCCTGTGTTTATAGGTTCAACTCTGCTCGGCGCATCTGGACATTGCTCTGCACTTGTGCCATGGGTAGAGGTTGAATATCACTGTGCTTTTGTTCATACCAGGCACACCCCGCCCTGTGCATGCATTCATTAGGGTTGTGCATTGGAGCACTGCAACTTGCGCTGTGCACTGGTTCCCACTGAATATCGCACCATGGCACATTTCTGCAGTTGCGCAGGCACAACTCAGTTGCACCATGCACAACTGCTTTGACTATTCCACCCTTAATATCTTTCACTGTTCTGGTAAGTCATTCTTGTATCTGGCCATGTACTAGTATGTCACAGATAAGAGAATGACTCCATGATCTGAAAGTGAAAGACTTCGGCAAAACTGCACAAGTCTCACAGCTATTGCATGGTTCTGAGAGCTGCTATTCATCTGTAACACTTTTGGGGGACTTTGCAGGCTTATTTAATAGATTATGCATTCAGCGCTTGGCTTTCTGCTTTTGTTTTTTTAAAAAGAGATATTTATGCTGGATTGTCGGTGCAGTGGTAGCACTAGCACTCATGCTGCTTGCAACATGGCTCTGGGAATAAGCCTGGGACATTGGGGGCCATCTGGGGGGAACATTCGAGCTTCCCAGGGGACACTATCCTCCTCCCATGGGGGAGGGTTCCACACCCCACTGCAGCACTGCCACCTGCAGATGTGTGGGTGGTAGGGCACACAGGACACAGTGAGGGAGAGAAGCACCATGCTGCATACCATGTAAGGGTGCTGGTGCACAGTCATGTCAAGGACAATGTCCTAATGCCAGTGTCCCATCGAGGAGGGTTCCATGATGCAACAAGAAGAGAAAGAATGGCAGAAAATACTCTGGCTGCAGTATGATCGTCCAGCCTCAGCAAGCCTCCCACCAGTGATCCAGGCACCTCCCAGAATCTGAATCCATTGATCGATGGGTTGAGGGACTCCTTGCCTCCATACCATGGAGGGCAAGTTGTGGGGACTCTGGAGAGAGAAGTCCAGGGAGAAGCTGGGTGATGGTGCTGAGAAGTGGTAGGAAGGAGGGTCAGCTGGGGGAGGAGGGAACTGAGGAAGCAATGTGAATAAAAAGGAAAAAAAGAGATACATTTAATTAACTGTTGATTTTTTTTTTTCAGTGCAACCGCACAACTTTTCTGTGTGACTGTGAAACTAGCATCACCAGATCATGCATGCTTTCTATGATGCATGCACCAACTCATGAGCTTACCAACTGGCTTGGCTTTCACTGTATGATCTAGACAAAAACAAAAAGAACAAAAAAATCCCAGGACAAAATGGCTTCAACAGGAGGAGATTGGCAGAAGATTGTTGCATAGATGCACGGGTACTCAGCAGGTTGACACAAACAAATAGAAATGTCATTGTTACTTGAACAACTGATGCTGTTATTTGCTGCAGTTGTTCTCCACACAGCAGCTTTTAGCTATGGCTTTTATGTATGAAAAGAATGATATTTTGTGGTGTGAAGGAAAGTTGGTTAACATGATGATACTGGCTACTGGGCTACAGTGTGGGGGCTACTCGGGGGCTACAACTAAAAATACAGCAGAAACAATGCTTACTTGAAACTGTGTAGAAATAAAGGACTTTTCTAGTGTTTTTATTATTCACCACATAAGAAAAAAAACATACGTTGCATAAACTGAACATGACATGAGCTGACTGATGATATAGTTATCTTCATTCAAGGTCACTGATATTAAAATAGCACACTCATGGATCCTCCACTCATGAGATATATTTCCTGAAGATAAACGTGATATCTTCAGTCAGGCCATATCATATTCCTGATGTAGAGACATGTATCAACACAGGAGTACTATGCGCTTATGATTTATTCATGTTGATTGCACTTCAAGCTTTCGGTGAAATAAAAAAAACTTACATTTCTAAGTTTAAAATTTCAAATGTTATAGCTTTCAAAATACAGTTTCAAACATTATAAAATAACATAAAAATATTTTTGGAGCTGGTAAGGTGGTGCTGAGGGTTAAGGTGCTGGACACCACACCTTGTGTCATGCCAGTGACCCGGGTTTGGGAGTGAGCTTGGGTTGCCATGGGTCGGCTGTGGGGGGGGGAGGCAAGGAGTAGAATTGAGCTGCTGACAGGCAGCTATCCTCTCCCGGCGAGGGTTCTGGAGTCTCCCAGGATTTTGGCTGCCACCAAGTGGAGGCCTGGTGATAGCATCAAGCCCAGTGGGAGACTTGACATTGGGCTGGGTGGGGAGGAGAAGCCATCATCGGAGCCATGGGGTGCATGCTCAAAGGCATGTACAACCATGTTCTGGGGTCCTGGGAATAGGAGGGAGAAAAACCAAGAAAATGCTGATGTCTCCCCATTGCTGAAGCAGGCAGAGGATGGCAGTGGGGAGCAAAAAACTCTATGAAAAAAATGCTTTTGGAAATGGTAGTAAGATATAGTATTAGTTGTTGTTTTGTTTAAGAATAAGCACATCCTTTTCTAGTTCAATATATAATTCCATGAAGAGATTTTAATGACATCATAAAATCTTTAAAGGCACACAAATCCCAAAATGAAATCACATGCCTTGTTATATTTGGTCTTCTCTCTATTATTTTTGTATAATTTATTTATCAAAATTAATTTGCCAGGTAAGCAATACAAAAAGTCTTGCAAGTCTCATTTACAAATGCAAAGCGGGGGAAGGAATAAGGGTAGAGGATGGGGAAGGAGAAATGGAGAGACTGGAATAGCAGTAAACTAAACATTAGTAATACCATAGTAATGTGTGCAGTCAAGAATAAATAGCACTCCAACAGTAAACGGTATGATAGTATACATGAATATGGGCATCAAGAGGTGAAAAAATGTATGTGGGAAAGTACAGGAAAGGGCAAAGTGATGCTTTAGTTTGGATATGCTTAAGGTTGGGTCACAAGTTACATCATATAATAACATAGGATACATTCTATTCCCTTAGGCTTGTTGTCAGTTTTGCTTTCTAGCAATGAGTGACAGAGTGAAGCTGAGTCATAAGTGCTGGGGCATCAGTGTTGACAACTGTCAGAAGTAATGAAATGCTTATCCCTAGATTCCCAGCTCAAGTTGACATAGTAAGAGAACCAACATGATGGACAGCTGAAGGAACAATAACACTGGCTATGGGGAAAATAGCATAACAAGACAGAACAATACATTTATTCAGTTATGTTAATCATCTCTCCAATGGCATAAATAGCTTTCCTAAATTATAAAACAAAATAAAAAAAATACACAAGCATCGCACAAAATAATTAAAAAAAAAACACTTGTGATACAATGAAAGAACAACCTCTAGGGTGATAAACTGCATCTCACAGAGAAATCAATACCATATGCTAAAAAAATGAACTTCAAACATAGCAATATATAGTTACAAGGTACTGTTATGTCAGAAAGGAATTTGTGTCTGTTCTGTCCACCTCCCCTGCCACATAGCATTGACTATACCCAATTGGAGTATAGACACAGATCCAAGCTTAAAGAGCAGTTGACACCTTCAGAGCAACTTTAACAAAACATAATATTTAGACACAGTTCAGCTTGTATGTCATGTTAGTTCTACATCCCTCCTTCAACATTATTTACTACTGAGGTCTTTTGCAAAATCTTTGTTCCTGAAGAGTTCAACTATTTCTGCTGCTTTTTCCTCTACCTGGGGCCAGATATTGAAAACTTTGTGCTGGGCACAAGCTGTTTGCACTTGGTTTGCACCAGGTTAGTGCAGGTCTGCTATATTCAAAAGGTCAAATAGAGCGGGCAAACTGCATTAGCGGTGGGCAAAAGTATAATGTATGCAAGGGGTAAAAAGAGGGGACATGTACATGAATACAGGCGCAATGCTATATTCATTGCATTAGTGCCACACAAAGTGTTTTTGTGTGACTTAGCATAACACTTTGCATGGTGCAAATTACCACCCAGGAAAAGGTAGTCTTAACTCTGGGCAAACCAGCTTTGCATGACTTTGCAGCTTTGTGTGGCTTTGCACAACTTTTTGTGACATAGAACCATGTTTATGGACCTCTGTTATTCACAAGTGTGACTTATGGAGTTTGTGAGAGTCTGCCACTGGTGGTTTATCGACCTTAACCAGTAAATATTAAACATAGAAAGAAACCAGACATAGAAGAAACATGCTCCACGTGGATGGCACCTCCTATGTTGCCATCATCTGTCACCAGTTCCAGCCATGCCAGGCATTAAGTGGTGATACGGCACCCCAGTGGACACCATGGCAGTGTGTCCATACAGCACACACCTGCAGACCACCCTTCAGTGGACACCAACAGAATCCAGCACACACATGCAGCACTGGGGGCATGGAGGGTGTTGAGGGGACTGTGTACAGGTGGCCAGTCTGCACCACATGCTGGGTGCTGCCACAAGGCAGGGACAATCCACACAGTGCAAATGGTGCAGTGTAGGTGGTAAAACTCTTAAATAAGTAAATACATAAATAAATAATACCCCAACACAAGTGTGCCTGTCTGATGGTATGTGCCCCCCAGCCACATACCGCACATCTGTCCAGACACCACAGCACACACAGCCAACCATGTGTATGTCACTGTGAGTATCCCATGCCAGTGGTGCAGCATCTGCGGGTCACACAACAGCATAACAGTAATGTCCACTGTCAGTACACACCTGCAAAATGGGCCTATCACTGTGTACAGTGCAGCAGTCACTGATGCCCTACATGCTATAGGCATTGCTGTGTCCCTCACACTACTAGTCCCCTTGTTACTGTAGTGTCTGCTGTGCACTATAGCAGGAACTACAGTTTGACTATTGCATGCAGCACCACCATCTGTGCCGGTCATGTGTAGTCCCCTGGGGCACAATATTATTATTTTTTTTTCAATTTGATCTTTTTCCCTGGCAGGACCCTGTCTTTCATCGGCCCTGGTCATGGCCCCTTGAAACCTCTACCACCATCTATGGCTGCTGAGGTCCCTCAGTCACCCCTGGCTTGCCCCCCAGAGGGCGGGGCCGTGGCCACCTTCTTCAGTGACCAGGGAACCAATGTCTGGTCGGGGGACCTGCAGTAATGGTGGTATGTTGAGGTCTTCCAGGGAGGGCTTCATGCATATGGTGGTCCTTGCCTGCCTCGATTTTCTGCCGTTTTCCTTATGGAGGTGAGGACGTGCAATGACGCCAACATATGCTCCACCTCCCAGAGCTGTACGCGTCAGTCACCTGAGATCCCCCAGCCTCCGCCAGGAGTCCTCAGTGCACCAATCACTTCCCCCACCCTCACCCCGGAGAAGGAGAGCAGTCCTTAGGATGCTCCATCCTTCTCCTCCCGGCCAGCCCTCCGATGATCCAGGTCCATTCCTGAACCCGGGTTGCCGGTGTCGCACACGGAAATCCCACCGCTGCGCCAACAGGCCGGCTTGAGGCACAATATCCTATACTGTTCTGTACAAATATAGCCTGCAGCTACCACCATGCACTTCCAGACTGACTTACAGGTGGAGCTGTGGGCAGACTCAGCCAGCCCCTATACTTCAAGACTGACCTACAGGTGGAGCTGTGGGACCCTGCAATAGCGTTGGGTAAACTGCAGCAAGCCAAGACATAATGAGATGCTAATCTGGATGTTTGTCCAAAAACTGCTAAGTAGGCTCATTTGCATGTCACTTTTGAATATGGCAAATACTTGCCCCGGGCAAATGTGATAGCACTGGGATAACAGCTTAGCTATGTGCAAAAGCTGCACAAATATGTCTGCACCACACAAATGATTAGGAAACATGGTACATTTCTGCAGAATTTCACATGCGCTGGTGTTTGCAGCTTGAATTAATCCATTTCTTTGCTAGCACACACACTGGCCACATAGTTCACCTTTACCTTCCTTTACATCACTGTGCACAGGGCTGTTGTTGTGGTTTGCACTTTCTGGTTGCTATATTCAGAGCTGTCTTATTTCCCGAGCTATTTTTGACTGCACTCCCAGCCCAGTTTGCCTGGCTTCCTTAACACACTATATTCAGCAGGTTTAGCGCTGGGGCTATCCCTTGTCAATATAGCGGGCTACTGGTTCTGGGCTAATTTAGTACACTGGGCAGTGCTAATTAGCCGCGGAGCAACGTTTTGAATATCTGGCTCCCGATGTCATAGTGCACTGCTTGTGACATCACAGTTACTCTCATGCTAACAGATTGTGATGTCACAACAGAGGATTATGACTTAAAATAGGGAGTAAACTACATAGGCAGATAAACTGTAAGGTAATTCTAAAGGATAAAGATCATGTATTCATTCAAGTTTACTCAGCAAGTGTAGTTTAGACTTTTACACATTTATGCACCACTTATGAATAGATATGTGAACTGAAAGGGATCATGTCCCATTGGCATTAAAAATAGAATCTCCAAGCATTGAGCAGCCACTGAATCGTGTGATAAATCCTTTGGCCTCCACATACCCATCTGGTAAACAAAATCTAAGGATATGAATGCTACTTGCGGAGGGAATTAATGAGCTTTTGAGCTCCAGTACAGTTAGAAATATTATTAATCCAATATATCAATCTCATTTAATTCAAGTTTTAGAAGGAACTATCCAGAAATTACTTAATTTAATAAGCAAAACTATATACAAACCTAACCTAATTAGCAATCATGATTCAAAACAAACAAACAGGAAGAACAACTGGTTTGATTCATCTTGTATACAGCAGAAAAATAATTTAAAATGGCAAGTAAATATAGCAAAAAGTTACTCCAGTAAAGCTAATTTTAATACACTATCAAAAACTAGAAAAGTTTATAAAAACCTTTTGAAAAATTAAAAAAATATAATATAGGAATGAGCAATGGAATAAAATGCTTCAAATTATAGAGAATACCCTCAGAAGGCCTTCTGGCAAATGGTAGCCAGGGGCTCAGTAACTTTGCAACCAACATTAATCGCTCTAATTTCCAAAGAAACATGTCAGGTTCACTACCAAGCATTGTTTAACAATTTAAATAACAATTGCGGAGTAAGTTTTTCACTGTCTAACTCTTTCTCACCCATAAAGTTAGATTTATTGCAAGTAGAAAAAATAATCCTTAACTTAATAAATAATAAGACACCAGGACCTGATACTATACCTGCAGAAATTTATAAGTACAATTGTGATTTTTGGACTCCACTGCTGACCAATTATTTTAACAATTGTTTAAAAAAACTGTATTCGTAAGTCTTGGAAAATTAACATAATTGTACCATTGCATACAAAAGGTGCTCCATTTTGTCTGCATAATTATTATCCAATAAGCCTGTTGGATACAGTATGAAAAATATTCATGAAAATAATACTTAATAAACTGACAGCCTGAGCTGAAGACAGGAAGCTAATCTCACCTTTTTAGGCAGGTTTTAGGCACTACTGTTCAACCTCTGACCATCTTTTTTGTCTTGCCCATTTGCTTGAAAAGTACATTCATATCAGAAAAATGAAACTCTATATATTATTCATAGATTTCATGGTGGCATTCTATTCCATAAACTGCAATACCTTATCGGACATATTAAGAGGAAAAGGGCTAGACGAAGACATCCTTAAGCCAATTCAACTGCTCTATTCTAAAATCTATACTAGAATCAGATATGATATAAAATGTAATCTAACTGAACTATTTAGCACTTCTACAGGGGTGAAACAAGAGTGCTTGATATCACCAATTCTATTTTGTTTATATATAAACAATCCTTTAGCTTTTGATGATACTAAGGTTTATGATTTTTCAAAAATAAATGGATTGCCCTGTCATGTAATGGCATTTGCAAACAATATTATTTTATTATCCTTGACTAAATCTGGGTTACAAACAAAATAAAATAGACATACTTAATAAAAAATGTCATGATTTAGAACTTAAAATAAATTTGAATAAAACAAAAATAATAACCTTTGGTAGTAAATATCCTAAAGGTTCCTGTGTACTGGACAATCAGAAAATAGAAATAGTGAAAGAATATACAGTACCTATTTAGGGGTGAAACTATCATCCAATACAAAATGGACTCAACACCATGAAACATAAATTACTAAGGCCAAACAATTGGAAAAAGTCATATTAAAATGGAACTATAAATTTGAGACCTCACAGTTGGAGCAGCACCACAGATAGCTGAGGATGAAATTAATCCAGTCTTATTACTTGGGACCGAAGTGTGGGGCATGGACTACTATCCAGCTCTGGAAACATGCCTACTGTGCTTTTACAAATCTCTTCTGATTGTCCCTTTATCAACATCTACAGCAATGACAAGAACAGAACTTGGTAAAATTTAAATAAGGGCAATCATGGAATTTAGACATCTATCCTACTGGATTCAAATTATTAATAACAAGTTCAATAAACACACCATTACCCTGCCTCCAAGAAAAAAAAATGGTTGTCATTGGGTATGAGCTCCAAATAGCTCACTTCTCTTATATCTTCACTAAAAAAATGAATATTTCATCTTTGGAAAGATTCTCAGAGGGCAATTTTAATATCCTCCCCCAATATAAATCCTGAATACAAAAAAGATTATATCTAGAAGCACAAAAACAAGATATCATAGTAATTAGAGCACAGAAATGTGCACCATGGTATAGAATCAACAAAACTGACCATAATATGGAAAACTATTTCATGTTGGCTTTGACTCTTATACAAAGGAAAAATTTTACTTGGGCAATATTCGGTATATTAACTTCTAAATATTACCATATTTCGAATTTGATCATGCATTGTCCAATCTACACTGATTTGTGATTAAAATATTTGTTGAATATTTTAACATGCTACAATAATAGTGATTATGATGTCACGCTCATTCTTCTGCATCCATTTTTTTACAAGGATGCCGAGGCAATATCACCTTTTTTCTTCACTAATCAAATGAAAAAATGCACAATATAAATAAACAAAGGAATAAAACAGTTATGAACTCATAATATATTATCCAATACACTAAGTAGTCTTTGAGCCCCAAGCAAAATGAATAAAATAATGAAATATTATCAAGGAATTGTCATAAGATGGTGAACTGTAATGCCTATGCCTATAAAGGAGTAACATTGTCTGCATAATATTTGATGTATGGGAAATATCTACAAAATATTTTAAACTGTGGAAACTGTTTTTAATTACTGTAACTTACAATGGAATGTTATGCTGTAATAACTCTGATAGAGTACTATCTTGGTTGAACAAATAAACGTATTCATTCATTCTGTAATAATGGTGAAGAGAAATATATAGAATATATATGGAATACAAGCTGAATTGTATCTAATTATGTTTTTCAAAGTTTTCTTTGAGGTGTCTTTAGCTCTTTAACAACTGAAACATTATGCTACTTATGCCATATTACCTTCAATGCCATTTTACCTCAGGAATCTGTCTAGTACTGCTCTAAAAGCATGAACAGTGCTAGTTTATATACAGTAACCTTACTGGGTAGGCTATTCCTCATGTTAATCATCCTTTATGAGAAGTAATTCTAATATTTCCTCTTATGTTGACCCCATGCCCTTATGTTCTGCTTGAACTCACTAGCTTAAACATCTGTGTATAGTCCACACTATCTATTCCCATTAGTTCTTGGAAAAACTGGGTAATTTCCCTTCTCAATTTTTTTTCTAGGCTAAATAAGTTGAATATGTGTAACCTTTCCTCATAGTGCTTGCCTCCTAAGCAATTAGTCAGCTTAGTAGCCCAGTGCTGAAGCTATTGGTTCTCTTTAATGTCATTTCTGTACTGTGAGGGCTAGAAGTGGGCACAGTACTCTAGGTGTAGTCAAACCAAGGCCTTGAACCTGCTCCTTACCCCATCTACTAATACATCCCAGCTTGACTTTGGTGACACACTGCCTTCCTGGTATCTGTTTATGGTCCACAGTTACCCCTAGATTCTTTCCCTTGATTGAGGTATCCATTGTTTACACCACACCTGGAGTATGTGCAACCCTGATGCCTTGCCAGTATGTGCAGTGCCTTGCATTTCCCCATTTCTCCATCCATGCCCCTAATGTGTGCACGTGCCCTGTGTATGCTCATCTTCTGCTTTACCCACTTTTAATGCCAATTTAGTGTCATGACCTGGGTCCCAACTGTACATGAGCTCTGCTCAATGGGTTTTGACCCTAAACTAAAATGAAAATGAAATGTCCCCCTCCACCAGGTAATTTATAAACCTGTACAATTGTTTCTTGTGTGTCTGCTTTCATTTGCTTTAATTATTTTCCCATTTCTTTCTGTGCCACCATGGTGTACTGCATTGACCTCCTTGAATCTGAAAAACTTGTCCAAATCTAAGACCTCAGCCATAGGCTACCTCTGTAATGTGACCTCAAATGCATTGTAAGTAATTGCTGTTTTTTCAGCATTTAAAGAGATTTCCTTAAATGCATAGTAAGTAGTTCCTGTTTATTTAGTATTTAAAGAGATTTTTTTCTCAATTTACATCAGCTTAGTTTCTGTTGGGACTCCCTCAGGTTCCTCTGCCCTCATGCAAATCTTTACAAGCATATTAATGCATCTTGAATCTGTAAAATAATAGCATAAAACACAGAGTGCCTTTCCACACCACTATTCTGTTCAACATTTGTTTTCCCTCTGATATTCTTTTGTTTATTAATAATCCTATTTTTGTGTTCTCTGTTCTTGTTAACTTTGACAATCCAATAGGGACAAGTACATTTTTTGTAATTAATTTTTATTAAAGAATATTGTATTACAGCAGCAAGACAGAACCATTAGAAAAGTAGATACATAATAAATAAACAAAATAAATATACAGAATAACTGGTGATACACATTGACATAGTCAATATTTCTTATCTATTACAGATGTAATAGGAAGTTACTTCATGACTACACAGGTAGATCATAAGGGACCAAGAAGGGATATAGAAAAAGGCCTTATCACTCCAAGTCTTTCAAGGAATAAGAGTAGTCTGTATCAGTTTCATTAAGGACCCACTGTCTCCACAGGTTCTCAAAGGCCACTGTGGCACAATTCAATTTATAGGTCAGTCTTTCCATCTCAGTCTCTTCCACATTTCCACTGTTGGAATAGTTATTAGCCAGGTTAATATCTATCTATCTATCTATCTATCTATCTATCTATCTATCTATCTATCTATCTATCTATCTATCTATCTATCTTGTTGTTTTACTGGGGGTTGGCTTTTTGGGTTGGTTGGAAATTATGTGTTGGCAGGAGGCTCTCCCAGTCAGGCGCTGCTCCTCCAGCGAGCTCTTGGACCTCCACTCCTTTAATTATCCTTCCTTGCCTGTGGATGTCTAGTGCCATTGCAGGGCATTGGGGATCATAGGTAGGAGGTGTAGGAGGTGGGGGGTGGGACCTCGAGGAGGAGAGGACCAGAGTGGCTGGATAGGGATAATGGAGGCAAGAAGATGCCCTGGGGTGAAATGGAGACTAGAGAGGGGTCCTCCCTGTCTGGTCCCCATACCCAAGGGCTTCACTTTGAGTGGGCAGATGGTGTGGTCAGCCTCTGAGTCCCATCCAACTCGGGTGATGTTGTGCAATGCCAGGTCTACTAAAAACAAGATGGCAGTGACTGCCAACCTTGTTGGGTCAACAGACCTGGCTTGCATCACCGAGACTTGTTGGATGAGAATGCTGGCCCAGTTTTGGAAGTTGAAGTTTTGGCCGGGTTCTCAGTGAAACACCACCTGAGGTTGGATCATAGGGGTGGAAGCATTACCGTAAGTGTTAGGTTAGAGTTTGGCCTGGTAGATGTACCGGTGGGAGAGACCAGATCCTTTGAGTGAATCTTGGGCACAGGTGTGAGGTGCAAAATTATTCTCATCTACCATCCACCCGGGGATGGGAAGCAATTTCTTCAGGAAGTCATAGACTTCATTGTCAACACAGTGTTAGAGTCTCCCAGAGTGATGGTGCTGGGTGACTTCAACGTCTGGATCGACGATGAACTTTTGTACTTTGGACAACACTTCTTCCAATTGATGTATTCGTTGGGCTTCACGCAGGCAGTTGCCTCTGCGATCCATATTTTGGGTCACTCACTGGATCTGGTCTTCCTACTGGGTATGGAGAGCACTGAGTTGGAGGTGGAGCTAGTCAGATGGTCTGACCATACACTATCAGGTTCAATGTCCAGGCACCCCCAATAGACCTGCCCCTGTGGAGATGGTCCAGTACCACATTTTAAGGGGTATGACCCCAGAGGGCCTGATGGTGGTGCTGGATCTATTGGGATTTCTGACTGCTAGCATGGATCCAGAGAACGTAGAAACATAGAAGTTGACGGCAGATAAGGACCGCAAGGCTCATCCAGTCTGCCCATTTCTTTTTCTACCTTATAAATGTGCAATTGGCTTTTGCTCTGTCAATGGCCTATCTATTTATATTCATCGGTATTGCTCCCCTATGTCTATCCCATGCCTGTCTGAAGCCCTGCACTGTATTCATATCCACCACTTCCTGAGGTAGGCCATTCTATGCATCCACCACCCTTTCTGTGAAAAAAAGAACTTCCTCACATTACCCATTAATAAGCCTCCCTCTAATCTCATGCTGTGTCCTCTTGTCCTGCTATTTTTCTTATGTTGAAACATGTTAGACTCTTTCACCTTGTTAATGCCCTTAAGGTGTTTGAATGTTTCGATCATATCACCTCTCTCCCTCCTTTGCTCTAGGGTATACATATTGAGCTCCATTAACTTGTCCTCATATGTTTTCTGATGTAGTCCATACACAATTTTAGTTGCCCTTTTCTGGACTGCCTCAATTTGGTTAATGTCCTTGTGAAGGTGTGGCATCCAGTACTGCACACAGTACTCTAGATGGGGCCTAACCAGTGTCTTGCAAAGAGGGATTATTACTTCCCTCTTCTGACTTGTGATACCCCTACTAATACACCCCAACATCCCCTTAGCTTTACCTACTGCTTTAGTGGTCTGCTTGGATGATTTCAGGTCATCAGTGATGATGATGCCCATGTCTCTTTCTTCCCTTGTGACTGCCAGCAACTGCCCTCCCAGCCTATAGGTGGCTTCAGGGGTTCTCTTCCCATGTGCATGGTCTTGCACTTCCTTGCTTTAAACCCCAGTTGCCAATCTTCCAACCATTTTGCTAGTTTATCCAGATCTCTTCTCATTCTGCCCACCCCATCTGGATCATGTACTCTGTTGCAGACCTTGGTGTCATCTACAAACAGACAAATATTACCCTCCAGTTCATCTGCAATGTTACTGATGAAGATATTGAAGAGAACTGGCCCCAGGACTAATCCCTGAGGTACCCCACTGGTGATATGTGACTCTTCTGACTGTATACCATTTACCACCACTCTGTGTTTTCTGCCCGTAAACCAGTTTGCCACCCAGTTGACCAACTTCTGACCTACCCTGAGCCTACACAGCTTATTAATCAATCTTCTATGTGTAACAGTATCAAAAACCTTGCTGAAGTCAAGGTAGGCAACATCAACTGCTCCCTCTTGGTCCACCACTCGGATTACCAGTCAAAGAAATCTATGAGATTAGTTTGACAGGATCTTCCCTTTGTAAACCCATGCTGTCTTGGATCCTGTGCTCCAATGGATTCCAGGTGTTGCACTATCCTTTCCCTAAGGAGTACCTCCATAATCTTGCCCACTACTGAGGTAAAACTAACTGGTCTATAGTTACCTGCCTCCTCCCTGCTACCACTCTTGTGGAGCAGAATCACATGAGCCCTTCTCCAGTCTTCTGTCCTCTCCTGTGCTTAGAGACTCACTAAACAGTTCTGATAATGGCTCTGCTAGTTCCACCCTTAGCTCCTTTAGTACCCTGGGATGTATGCCATCAGGTCCCATTGCCTTGTCCACCCTGAGCTTATCGAGCTCTTGTAGGACCCTTTATTTTGTGAAGGGACTAGTGCACACCTTCCTCCCCCCTGTGTCCATGGTGCTGAGCTGTGGGCCCTGCTCTACCTTCCCTTCAGTAAATACTGAGCAAAAGTATCTATTTAAGATAGATGCTTTTACATGGTCCTCCTCCTCACATGCCCCCTTATCTCCTTTGATCTTAGCAATACCCCCTTTGGACTTTCTCCTTTTATTAATGTATCTATATAAAGTCTTGTCACCTTCTTTTACTGTTTGTGCTAGTGTTTCCTCAGTTTGGGCCTGTACCTGCCTTACTGCCTTCCCTGCTTCCCTTAGGGAAGTTTGGTATGCCTCCCTGTCTTTATCCCGCTGTGTTCCCTTATATTTCCTGAAGGTCAGCCTTTTGGCTCTGACCCTTTCTGCAACTGTTTTTGAGAACCAAAGTGGTTTCCTTCTTCTTTTGCACTTCCTTTTCTTTCTAACACTATAGGATGTTGCTTCAAGTATTGCATCCTTAATGCTTGCCCACATTGCCTGTACCCCCTCACCTATATTTCTTTTTGCAAGGGCTAGCTTAACTCTGTTGGACACCTTACCAAAGTCATCTCCTCTGAAGTCCCATATTTTTGCCTTGAAATGGGATGATTTTGTTCTAGTGGTCAAATTACTAACGAGCAATGACACAATCATTGCTATGGCACTCAACCACCAGTTCACTAACCTGGACCAGATCAAAGAGGGATTGCCTATCTATCCCCAAGGCCCTTATGACCCCCCCTTATCAGACCGCCCCTCCTTCCACCTTAGGCTAGTAAGACCTAAGGAAGTCCTCCCACTATTAAAATCCCTCAAAGCAATGGGATCCATGGGACCTGATGGTATACCCCCCGAATTCTAAAGGAAGGGGCCACAGCACTCACTAGACCCCTAACCTGGCTCTCAAGCATTCCATCACTGAAGGGGCCATCCCTGGAAAATGGAAACTGGCTCACGTAGTCCCTGTCCATAAGGGAGGTACAAGGGAATCTCCCAACAACTACAGGCCAATCTCCCTACTCTGTGGCCTTGGTAAGATCCAAGAGAGATTGATATACGGACAACTCTGTGACTACCTAGAGATCCACCAACTACTAGCCCCCTCCCAGCATGGTTTCAGAACCAAGCACGGGACTGACACTGAGCTCATCAAGTTCTCTACAGATTCACTCAGAGAACTGGATAAGGGGAACCCCACTGGGGCTGTCTTTATAGAATTATCCAAAGCATTCAACCTCATCAATCACAACCTGCTGCTCTCCAGATTGAGCCATGTTGGGCTAGACAGCCACTCCCTGTTGTGGTTCTCCAGCTACCTCACTGGGAGATCACAGAGGGTAAAATGGAAAGACTCCCTGTCTGAGTCTCTTCTTTTAACAGAGGGGGTGCCCCAATGGTCAATACTTGACCCCCTTCTTTTCTCACTCTTCACCAATGACCTCTGTAACCACTGTGGCTTGAGCTCAGTGGTACAGTACATGGATAATGCAGTCATCTACCGGCCCTCCACCAACCTGGGGGAACTCTGTACTGAGCTCCAAGATGACTTGGAATCCCTAGAGGAATGTCTGGTCTCCAATAGAATGGTCATCAATCTGAACAAGACTAAGGCCATGCTGTTCGGCCCCAGAACCCTCATTCGAGACAGAAGCCAACTCCTCCGACTGACGACCACCTCAGGCAAGAGGCTCGAGGTGGTCACTTCTATAAAATTCCTTGGCCTCACCTTGGACCAGGGATTCACCCTCAAGGAACACGTAGACCAGGTAACCAGAAATATCCACTCCAAACTCGGGACCCTTTACAGGTTAAAAGACCAACTGATACCAACGGCCTGGGCCTCCATTACCACTAGCGTTCTGCTCCCCACCATTACCTACGTGGACCCCACTGTCCTGGGAGCAGCTAGACAAGAGCCAAACAAGCTACAAGTTCTCTATCACAAGGTGGCATGCTTCGCCACATTAACTGGCCCTAGGACCCACCACAGTGACATGTTGTCCCAATTAAACTGGCCCTCCTGGGATGTCAGGGTCCAGTACCCCTCACTCTGCCTCACCTATAAACTACTCCACTCCCCCCCACCCAGCCTCACTTGGCTCATCGCCAATAAGAGGAATCCTAGGCACCTCTGTACGACCGACCGGACTCTCCTTGTGGTGCCCAGGGTTAGAATCAAGGCGGGTGGCAAGTCGTTCGCCTTTACTGCCCCCACCCTAGGGAACTCCCTGCCCCCTGGTGTTCAGGAAACTACCTCCCCCAACACCTTCTGCAGTAGGCTTAAGGCTCACATGACGGCCTCCACTAAGTGTAACTGTTAAGGTAAAGTACTCCCAAGTGTAAGCCCACACTCCGTGGTCCAATTCTTACACCATTGTTATCTGTTGATTTGCTACTATGTCTACCCTGTTATGTGACTATGTGACACGTAATATATCTTGCTGTATACAAACCCTTGTAATAATGTATGTAACCCTCGGGTCGCCCCTGAAAAAGGGACTCCTCAGGGCCCAGTAGGCTCACACGATTATCAAAATTTAATAAATAAATAAATTGAACCATACCATGTGATGGTCACTGGACACCAGGTGACCTTCTACATGGAGATCTGTGATCCTTTCCCTGTTAGTCAGTACTAGATCTAGGATAGCCCTGTCTCTTGTGGGTTGTTGTACCAGTTGTTTGAGGCCCTCCCCCTGCAGGGAATCCACCATGTGTCTAGTTCTGGCAGATGTTCCTGCTGGTATTGACCAATCTGTATCTGGCATGTTGAAGTCTGCCATTATCAGAACCTCCCCTTTAGCTGTCATGTTTTGTATATCTTCTAACAGTAATGTGTCTTTGTCCTCCCCCTGGTCTGGGGGCCTGTAGACAACTCCAGTTCATATGGCTGTCCCATTTCCTGTTTCCAGGGTGACCCACAGTTCTTCTGGCTCCTTATGTGTAATCTGAATTTCTGTAGCTTTGATATTTTCATTGACATACAGGGCCACTCCACCCCCTTGCACCTTGGTCTCTTCTGAACAGTACATAGCGAGGTACTGAAGTCTCCCAAGCGTGGTTACTGGTAAACCATGTATCGTTAATGGCTACTATGTCCAGTTTAGCCTCTGTCGTTATTGCCTGCAGGTCTGGGATCTTGTTTCCCAGACCACGAGCATTTGTGTACATGATTTTCCATTGGCCAGATTTCAGTGTGTTAGTTGTTGGGTGAGGTCTGGCATTTTCCATCTGCGTCATATGGGGAGCCGGACCTTTTTCCTTACCCGGTGATGCAAATGAACTGCAAACATGCTGAACTCCTGTTTAACCACTAGCTGAGGGAAGAGGGGTGCTCTTCCCATTTGACGTAAGGGGTGCTGCACCCCTCTCCCCAATTGCTAGTTCAAATATTCTGCAAAGACATCAAACTTCTGCCCCAATGCACTGACTCCCTCCTTAGTCAGATGCAGTCTATCACATTTAAAGAACTTTCTCTCCCAAAACTGTTGCCAGTTCTCTACAAATTTGTGTCCTTTCTCCTGGCACCAGCCCTGAGCCACATGTTTAGCGCCCCTATCTCCCCTTCTCTGACTGTCCGTCCATCTGCACTCTCTCCCAGACTGGTAGGATCTCAAAGAAGGAGATGCCGGATGAAATGGATGATAGTTTGTCACTAGCCTGGTCAGGTGTTCCTTGGTCTTCACAACTGGCAGGCTGGCAAGAACATTAGTCCCTATGTGTACCAGGACATCAATGTTTTCTCCTGCCTTCTGAACAATTTTAGCAATGCAGTCAGAGTCTCTCCACGCTGATGTACCTGGGAGACTTCTGACCATTACCCCTGGCTGGAGAGAGGTATCAACTCCCAGAATCATGGAGTCTCCTATGATCAGAAGTTTTTTGGATTTCCTTTTTGCTTTTTTTGTTTTGGTTCCAGTTTTGATGAACCTACTGCAGGCCTATATCAAGGCCATTGTGAGGGATCTGGATTCCACAGCGACAGTTTGTGTTCCCCCTCGCTCCCTCACCCCCTAGATCCTTGTGGTTTGATGGGACTTTGAGGGAGATGATGCAGGCTGGGTGAAGGTTGGAGCGTTGCTGGCAGAAATCTGGCCTTGATGCCGACAGGCTTGGGTTGATGTCACATTATGCAGACTATCAATTGGTGATCTCCCATAAGAAGGCAGAGTTCCTGTTCAGGGAGATTACTGCTGCACAGAATCCACTGGTGCAGCTCATCAGAACTGTGGACAGGTTGTGCAATCCAGTTTGTTTGCAGTTATGGAGGGCTTCATCACAGGAGAAGTGTAATGAGTTTGCTCGCTTCTTTGCCAAAAAGGTTGCTGACATCAGATTAGAGATCTGTGCTGTTCATTCCAATGAGTGTGGCAGCGATTTGTTGGGGGGTTGTAGTGCCTCTGTCTAATTGGTTGGCTTTTGATCAGCTGGTGATCTTGGATGTCATGATTGTCATCCAGAATATGCAGTCGACCTGCAGTGGTTTGGACTCAGGCCAAACTCGTCTCCTTGTGGAATGTGTGGAGGTAATTGGCTCGGTCCTAGCTGAGATAGTCCGATGCTCATTAGAGACTGGGGAGATTCCTGACTCCCTGAAGGAGGCAGTGGTGACACCGCTCCTTAAGAAACCTTCTCTCTACCTGGATTGTCTCACGAACTACAGGCATGTCTCTAACCTTCCCTTTGTGGTGAATGTTATTGAGAAGGTGGTCACACTGCAGCTGGAGGACCATCTTGCCATCCATGACATCTACGATCCCTTCCAGTCAGGATTCAGGAAAAGGTATAGTACTGAGACTACCCTTGTCCAGGTGCTCAATGACCTCCTTATAGCAAGAGACCAGCAGAATCATTCCATCTTGGTTCTCCTGGATCTCTCCACGGCATTTGACACCATGGACCATGGGATTCTGCTGGAGCACTGGTGAGTGATCTGCGTACTGTTGGGTATGGTACTCAGATGGTTTAGGTCCTTCCTCACAGGCAGGTTTCAGAGAGCTGCATTGGGGATTTAGTCTTCTGATGATTTCTCCCTGCCATGTGGGATCCCACAGGGTTCTGTGCTGTCTCCCTTGTTGTTCGTGGTGTACATGTTGTCACTGGAGGACACTGAAAGGTGGTATGAGCTAAGTTTTCACTGCTATGCAGATGATACTCAGCTGTACATGTCCTTTGTACCCAGACAAGACATAGCAGTCTAGGTATTTAACAACTGCCTATCCGAGATCCAAGACTGGATGAGTGCCAGTTGGTTGAAGCTGAATTCCAACAAGATTGAAGTGTTGGTGGTGGACCCGAGTGGTCGAGTAGAGGGGTCTTCAGCTGAGCGGACAATTGGTCTTGTACCTGGTGACTGCCAGCTGATGGCCTTGGAATGAGTGCGAAGTCTGGGTGTTAGTTTTGATGAGGGTCTGACCCTGAAATCTCAGGTGTTGTCTGTTGTCAAAACCTCATTTTACCATCTGAGGAATATCGCCCGGATTAAGCACCTGGTTCCGCCCTAAAATCTCCTGACACTGGTCCATGCCTATGTGACCTCTCGCTTGGATTACTGTAACTCCATTTACCTAGGGCTTCTGCAGGTTGATATCCACCTTCTGCAGCTAGTGCAGAATGTGGTAGCCAGATTACTAACTGGACTTTCATGACCTAGCCATATTACACCTGTGATGCACAAGCTGCATTGGCTGCCAGTTCAGTGGAGGATCACCTTTAAGGTTGGCTTGTTGACCTATAAAGCTCTACCTGGACCAGGACCATTCTACCTACAAGAGCTTCTGCATCCCTACTTCCCCTCCCATCCACTCCACCGACAAGGGATTGCTATAGATTCCTGTGAGCAGCTAAAGATATCTGGGGCTTGTATATTTTCCTATGTCATCCCTATCCTGTGGAATTCTCTACCTTGTCGGGTTAGGGAGTGCCTGATTGCGGAGAGCTTTAAAACCTCACTGAAATCGCATATATTCAGATTTGCCTTTTCATAATTTGATGTATGTTTGCTGCTGCTATTACTGCATTTGATTATTTATGGTTTTATATTGCTTTTATGGTGTTTTATTTAAAAAAAACTTTGATATTTATGGATTTATATATATATTATAGTGGCTCGGTAGTGCCACTATAGTTAGGATTGAGCAAGCACTTTAATGTTAAACCTAAAATTTTGCACCTTAATAACTTTGCCACCATATGACAGATTTGCCTGAATTTTTACATGTGTGGTCTGGCACCATAGATCTCTGGATCTGGCAAGCTGTGTTATGGTTGAATGTACAGTTGCGGAGCTGCAGAATGCCCAAAAAAACGCAAACAAAATGACGTTTTGCACATTTCTTTGCTTGCGCCCACAGCCCACATGGTTTGTCCATTCAGTCAGAAATGTTCGGGGAAGATGCAGTCTTGGTCACCGATGTGCCTTTTGAAGATTTGGTGTAAAAATATTAAAGCATTCAAAAGTTATTCAAAAAACAAATTTCCCTTTATAGTCAATGGGAAAACTTAGCAAAAATCATGAAACTTTCACAAATGGTAGTTTTACTTTCACAAATGGCCCTATTACTTTCGTGATTTGGCCATCCTGTTTACAGTCAGTGACACAGAAAAATGCCTGGCATTTAAAATTGGGATCCTCTAGGTAAACACTGATTGTTGTGATCTATCAACATTGGTCCATGCCTTTATCACTACCCATCTTGATTACTGTAATTCCCTCTACCTAGGGCTACCTGGGGTTGATATCCACCACTTGCAGCTGGTGCAGAATGCTGCGGCCAGGCTTTTGACTGATCTCTAGATCCAGCCATATTATGCCTGTGCTCCGTGAACTGCACTGGCTGCCTATTAGGTGGTTCACCTATAAGGTTGGTTTACTAACCTTTAAAGCCCTACATGATCAGGTACCAGGCTACCTGAAAGAACTCTTGGTACCCTATTGCCCCCTCCGTCCTCTCTGCTCCGCCAATGAGGGATTGCTGGAGATTCCCAGGGTTCGATTAAAAACATCAGGATCTCGTGCTTTTGCTTTCTCAGCACCAGCCCTGTGGAATTCTCTACCTCGTTGGATGAGAGAATGTCCAACCATCGAGAAATTTAAAATGGAGTTAAAGATGTATTTATTTAGTTTAGCATATCCTAGTTATGGTTGATTAATTTATGATTGTCTTAATTTATATGTATGTATGATCCTTTGTACAGTGCCTTGGTTTTGAAAGGCGCTTTAGAAATAAAGATGATTTGATTTGATTTGATTTAATGGTGATCTGAGGATGCTAGCCCTATCTTTTTGGGGTGATTAAACCTTCCAGAAATGACTTTTCCAACTTCGAAGAAAAAGTATTCCTCAAAATACTTTCACAAATGTAGAAGTTTCATGATTTTTTTTGCAAAACTTTCGTGATTTGCGAAAGTAATTTGCGAAAGTATTCTCAAAATAACAGCAAATCTTTGCCATCCTCCTGCAACAAAATGGTTGGGTCTTTTGGGCTGAAATTTGCAGGGTGGCAATCCCTAGTCCCACAGATGTGCTTTTTGGTAGTTTGGTATCAAAACATTATAGGGACCCAAAGTTACAGCATTCTGAAGTTCAGAAATATTTCCATAGGATAACATTGAGGCCCTCCGATGCCTTTCTGGGCCCTTATTTCAAAAACGTTTCGAGATAAGCATTTTTCATCACAAAAATTCTTAGTCCCCACACAGAAGTAAGTTGGAAAACCATGAAAACCATAAAATTTTAATTTTTTTTCTACCTTGTATGGTTACTGAGATATTTGGGAATTAGTGTACCGATTGCTTATTTTCAAGTCCAAGGCCCACTATTACACCCATAAAGTGTTAGCATTCACAGAGCATTTTGCTGCCCCCATCTCAGACACAATGCAAGATCTGTATTAGGTCGACTTTATGTTGTGAGAACTACTCACTCTCATGATTACAACCACACTTGAATGTTTTTGATTGCTGCTACGGTTCCCGAGACATGGGCAAATTAGTGTTACAAGGGTTCCTTGTCTTACATGGCTGCTGTATGGCTCCATACTTATGTGTAAGTGACAGCATAGGGTCTGGAGGGCCTGCACTCCCACATATGCATACCATTATGCAAAAAATGGACAATGTAAAGGGAACACAGGGCCTGGAGGGCCCGCACTCCCACAAACACATACCACTTACATTACACTTTCTCAAAAGGAGGGAAATTCATTGCAAAAAATTTCATTATGCATCAGTTAGGCTGTTTCACAGCAACAAAGTGTGGAAATGTGGTGTTAGAGTTACCTACCCCACCCCATGCCCCATCCTCAAACCCTAACTCTTCATTCCCCACCCCACCCCCACACACACACACACATATGCAAGACACATGCAAGCATGCAAGATTGTACAGTAAGACACTATACCAGTCAGTTACATCTGTAAGCACAATAATCACAACTCTGAACTCCTTTCACATAACACTATGTAATGAAAAACAAATACAGTATGATCGACTCTATACTGCCAGCACAGTATGATGACACATAGCTGGCATATCTTTTTCATAAAATGAAACTTAGTCTGCACAAACTTTCTAAATATTGATTTTTATGTGTCATAATTCAACGATTGGTTCACTGCAGGTATCGCTGCTACCACATAGGCATATGGTAGCAGAACATACACAGCTGACATATACATAGCACTTTTCACATACTGCTCAGGTATGAAACTAGCACCATCACATGTTGTAATACTGCTGCATTAACTGGAAATACTCATTAGCAGCATGTTATGGTTAGCTTTGGATGTTACATCTGTTGCTGTCACATGTTGCTTGTAAACTATACTTCAAAACATTACTTTTATTATTATTATTATTACCATGTGTTATTAAGACCGACTCACATTATCAGAAAAAAATATGCAAACATCCACTGACTGTTGCTATGGTCATCCAAACTCTTATTTTCAATACAGCTAAGTATAGATAACATACTGTGTGTTTCATCATTACTTAACAATTGAAATATAGGCATCTGCTTAAATCTTGTTATTAATGTTTGTAACAGAAAAATGCTTACTGTGGGCCATCTCTCATGGTTGCCCAGCATGCGCGTGTATCCACAAAGCACTGTGATGGCAGCAGCACTCATACAGGTGCTGGACCATGAAGATGGATGCGTCTTGTACTGCTTGCATGTGTGTGTGGAGTGGGGGTTGGGGGAATGCGGAGTTAGGGGTTTGAGGATGGGGATGTGGGTGTAGGGTGGTAACCCTAACACCGCATTTCCACACCTTTGTTGCTGTGGAAACAACCCTAACTGATGCCTTAACAGGTTTACATCACAATTTGTGTTCTTCTGGCAGTATATTTAGTAGTAACGATGGAGGAGTAACTAGATTTTGGATACCGTACAATACTTCAACATCTTTTAAATGCTTTCCAGTATGAGTGAATGACTGGGAACTTCCCAAAGATGTGCATGAAATCTGCCTGGTCTGTCTTATATGCACTCTGCCATCCTTTGTCCCAGCCCAGGTATTTAGCTTGTACCAGTGGATTATGCAAAAATGTACTGTGACATTCCCATGACAACTCCCTGAGGTACAGTGCTGATGTTACCTTAAACACTGATAATGCATGTTTGAGCCATGTTTTAGAGCTGTAACCAGTCCCCAACTTGGCATTCCATTTTCCCATAACCTGTATGGTCATCTCTGTTCATATTTAGTAAACCCTTATAATGATGCCATATGAGGTGTTACCAAAACTCAACTTTTTGTATACCTATAGGTATTGTAGAAAGAAGGAGCAAGGTCAGGCCAACCTGGTGATGTGGAGGGTTGAGGTCCTGGGTGCCCTGTCTCCTGCCACACTGGCAACCTGGAGTCAGGAATGGATTCATGTTGCTTGGGAGCTGGCAAGGAGAGGAAGGATTGAGCATCCCTAGACAGTTCCTCTTTCTCGGGGAAGGGGTTAGTGTGGTGTGCTGCTTGCCTGACACCCAGAAGTGGCTGGGTGCCAGCATATGCAAGCCACCATGTAGGGAAGGGATCACACATTCAGTACACCTGGGCCATCTCTGCAGAAGCAGAGCTCAAACATTGCGTCCATTGCAGGTCTATGGGCCCAGGTAGAAAATCAGAGGAAACAAACACCCCAGCCAGCAGGATGATGATGACTCCCCCAACACACCCAGGTCCTGCACCAGGGGCTGGGTACAATCACCGTCTTTTGGCAGAGGCCTCTGGTGAAGGTAAGTCCTGGAGGAGCAAGTGACGGATCTGGGGGGTCAATTAGATGAGGGCTGCTGGGATGATTAGAAGATAAAATGTATATAAAAAAAAATAGGAGCACGTTCACAGGCAAATAAGTTATCCCAACCCCCAGAGTAGGCAAGTATGAGCAGAGCTGTAAATATTGGTAATGGTCTGTCTGGGATAGAGATTTTTGTGAAAAAAAACTTTGCAGGTGAAACTCGGGCAAAGTGCTGAAAATTTGTACTTTGCAGAGTTTTTGTGAAGCTTCCCCAGACCTGGAAACCCTTCGAGTTAACCAGAATTGTGATGTTTTTACCGTGAAGTGCAGAATTTTCACCCGGAAGTGTGGACTGGCTAGAAATTCTTGCACTGCGCAAATTTCCACTCTTCTGGATCCTTGAATTTCACAAATTCACACTTTGAAAATGTTTGCAAAATTCACAAATCTATTTATGAGTTAATTTTGTGGACTTCACCCATCTCTAGTCTGGGGTAGTCCAAAGAATTGCTATAGCTCAAAAATGGGGATACTTCACTGTCCTTCAACATTTGATGCACATAAAAGAGACTCAGTCTGCTCCATCTTTTCATGAATTATTCAGCTTATTAAGGAGACTGGTTCAACCACAAGGAAGCACTGTCAGCACACCCATATTAATTCTCTCCACTTGAATATATATATATATATATATATATATATATATATATATATATATATATATATATATATATCCCTATCAAATTGGGGGCTACCTTAGCTCAGTAGCTTTTGTTTTGCTCTCCTTAGCTCCTCCTGGAAATGCCTAATACTTTTCCTCAGGTCCCCTCTCTTGCTCAAGTCCTGCTGTGCCCCTGGTAGCCCCAGAATAGCCCCATATGTAAATTTCATCCCATTAGGGCTCAAGATTCCAGCCACACCTGCCCTGCTACTTTTGACATCCCCAGTGCCTCGGAGATCACTCCTATGCAAGGTGGCACCTTTGATCTCCTGATGACTTGCATTGTGGTCATGGGGGAGGCAGTTCGGTGGTCCCTGTGCCCCCATTAGCTCAGTGGGACCTGGTGACCATAGAGAAGGCCATGAGAGCCCACTGTTCTAAAAATTTAAAGCAATCCAAGAGGCAGTAACGATTGGGGCTCATGAATATTAGTGAGCTGGAGCCCCGATTACATACATATGCATGACGGTGCCTCTGCCCTCTGAAAAGCTAGGTTTTTGGCAATTGCCAACAGGAAGAAAAAGTAATTAAATAAATAATCTAATAATGTAATGTTGTCTGTGTATTGGGGAAGTGTTGATGAAGGGGACAATGTTTAAATATAAAAATACTTAATCCTGGCTGCACCAGACTAATGCTGGGACTCCGAGATGACAGCCTGCCTGCTGCAACTAGTGGGGTTGCAGTGATAGACAAACAGACTGAGAAAATTATTAAATTTGGGCAGCGACAGCAAGATCACATCAATGGCTATTAGACTATGGGGCATTTGGGAAATTATTTTAACTATTCTGAAAAGAAAAGAATATCCACTACTTGCAGGAAAACACCACAGGCAGTGATTGAATGCATTCAAAGTTGTTTATTCTAGTGGAGGTAGAACATTGACAGTAACAGCCCCAGCACTTCTACCGCAAGGTGTTCCTCATGGGCATGTCGCATAGTGGGGTACACCCCTCATTTATACTTGTAATTTAGTCACATGATATATTCTAGCCATTAGTTTTTTACGCATACAATAAACATTTCAAATAACAAGATAAATAACAACATTCATGGCTACAACCATTATAGACTAAAAATACAGCCACTATAAGCATAACATTGTTCAACATTACACATTACAAAACATGTATATTAAATATTTGATTGGAGATTAATCAGCATCAAAAATAGGCCTAAAAATTATGTTGAATCCACCTATAAAAAGCTGAAATTAAATCTCCAAGATCTCACAGTTACATGAAAGTTCATTTATAATTTTTGAATTTTTTAAAATGTTCTTATTCTCAAAAAATTACACCTTAATTAAGCTTTTTTAAGGTTTTTAAAACTTGATTCAAAAGGAATCTTAAATTCATTGCTTCAAAATGTTCATGTCTTCAAACTGAGAAGTGCATATAGATGTACATACAAGCATACACACACACAAAACTCATGTTATGCATGCATGTACATGCATTCACACAGCCTCAGGATTAAACTTTGACTCTGATAAGAAAGCCTAGCTTTTTGTTGGAGCACTATAGATATCCAAAGCAAGATTAGACTTCTTCATAGAGATCTATAAGTCTAAAAACCAAAACAGATTCTACAAAAAAGCAACTTGAATCAATTCACTTAATTCATGGACCAACCAGAAAATACAGAGAATCAGACACAGACATGTTCATACAGACAGGAAAGCCTATGTCCTAGACACTTAATAGTCTAGTTCAAAGAATGCGTTTCAAAAGGTCATATTGTGGGTTTATAGTCTCTAGGTCTACAATTGTTTGTGTATCTAAGATTTCGATCTGAAATCCTGAGCTCTCAATTGTGAGGAAAGGTTATTTTAAGTGATTTAGAGAAGCAGGTCATCCAGGGCCACAGACAGGGAAAGGGGAAGGGAGGAAAAAGGGGAAGGGGGAAGAGACCAGAGGAAAATCACACAAAAAACTAAGCATTTTTCAAGTAAGGTCGATAGTCAGTTTCCTCATTCATCCCCCTGGAACTTAAAGCCCCCAAGGTAGATGTCCATCTACTTTCTTTTCTTTCTATTAAATTAACATAATTTCCTCACCTAGGTGACACTGATACCTGTTCCAAGACAATGAATTGTAATCCTACAGGACTTGATCAGTGTGTTACAGCATAATGGTCTCCAATAGCATTTTCAAGGTTTTTGTTAATTGCTCTGATATGCTCTTGTCTCCTGATTTTTAACAGGCATGTTGTTAGCCAACATACTGTAATCCACATCAGCAACAGACTACATATATTACAAAAGTGCTTCTGCACAACAAGAACTGTTTAATTTTCACAACTCTATTATGCTCATGTGAGTGTATATATATATATATATATATGCATATGTATAGTTTACCACTTGAAACATATTTACACACATTGCAGAAGCCATAATGGAAAAAATCCAGTCTGGAGGGTAGTCAATTGTTTGTAGTTTGCCAATCTCTGTTAAATCTTATAAAGTGGCCATCAGTCAGAATGTCTCTCAGGCTTCAGCTTTTTCTAAATGTGACCATCATTTTTTGGCCAATTACTGGCACAAGTTGTGAATCATTCATTAGTAGTGGCCAATATCTATGTTTTACACTGCCTAGTTCTCCTGATACTGGACTAAAATCTATAGAAAATGTACAGGGTGTTTCCTCCTGAAAAGGCTTATTTTTAGGGATTAGGAGTGTCTCCCTATCCTGTGGTCTAGATCTGTCCAGTGCTTTCTTTAAATTAGTCCAATTTTAGCCTCTTGAAATCAACCTTTCTGTTAAATCATCAGCCTATAATTCAAAAGCTTCATCTGTGCTGCAGTTTTTATGGATTCTGAGATACTGTGTGTATGGGATGGAATTAACCAAACTATGAGGATGTGAACTGTTGTAATGCAAGATACTGTTTGCTGCAGTGCCTTTTCGGATTCTGTTGCTGGACACTGTCCTATCTGGGTTAATGTTAAAAGTTACATCCAAAAAATTGAGCTCTGTTTCATTTATGTCACATGTGAACATCAGATCTGCTCATTTTGATTCACATATGTCATAAACTTAAAAAATTCATCAATTGTTCGATCCCATACACACAGTATATCGTGTACAAAGATACCAGCAGATGATTTTTTCAAAGAACTTATTCCTTCCTGTATTATAGATATATCCTTCCTCTCAGTGGCCCATATATATATTGGCACATGAGGGGCAAATGCCACCACCATAGCAGTGACACAACGTGGAGGAATAATTCTCTATGAAATATAAAGAAGTTTTTTGTGAGTGCAAATTCAAGCCATTCTAAAATAAAAAGGGTATTGGCCCCATCTTGTTGTATCAGAACATTTCTTACTATATTGATGTCGTTTCTGTGTAATATGCAAATATAAAGACTTGTGACATCTATTCTTTTTATGAGAAAATTGACTTGTGGAAGTGATTTATTGATGATGTACTGATGGTGCGGCAGGGTAATGTAACAGTACTTTTTGAGCTCATTACATACTTGGAAATGTCAAATCCAAATCTGAAATTCACTGCACAGTACAATAAGTACCAACTGCAGTTTTTGGATCTTGACATTTTCCATATGCCTGATTTAGACAGATTTATATAGGAAAATTACAGATTGCAATAACCTTCTCTTATCAAGTAGTTGTCATCCCTGCCACACCATCAGCAACATCCCCAATTCATAGTTTATGTGAGTGAAAAGGAATTGTTCATAGTCACATGTATATACTAAAAGAAGCAATGAACTTAGACAGCATTTCTTGCATAGAGGATACAGTGAATCTTTGAATTGATAGGCCCAAGAAGCAGTAGATAATGTAACTAGGTCAGGCATATTAAGCAATAAAACTGATAAGGCACAAAACAGTGATCAAGTTACTGTATGTTTATCACCCAGTACTGTGCAAAAAAGTAGTATGGTTAGAGAATGCCTGAACAAATGCTGGCACATACTAGAAACTGAACTGGCCCTTGTAGAGACTTCTCGGTTACCATCTAGGATCGCATATAGAAGAGGTCCTAATCTAAAGGATTAATTAGTACACTGTTTTTTACCCCTGGAGAGACCCTGTACACATGATTGGCTTCCAATACAACCCAAAGGTTATTATACCTGTGGTAGGTGTGTCTATTGTGAACACATTAGTAAAAACCATAGTGTTTAGTACTATGAACAATAACAGGGAATACAACATCAAATAATTTGTCAAATGCAGTACCCAGGGTGTGGTATACCTGGCCACATGTTGCTGCAAAGCTTTTTATTTGGGCAAAAGCAGATGCCCTTTCAAAAATTGGGTGGGGGAACATTTGAGTTCCATAAGATTGATGGATACACACAATGCACTTTCACAACATTTGCAAGTGAATAACAATATGGAGGATACATAGATTTTCTTTTCAAGGAATTGAGAAGGTAACTATTGAGCCTAGGGAAGGGGATTTGGATTTCATATTATGTAAAAGGGAAGCCTTTTGGATCTATGAGTTTGGGACATTAAGAAGACCAGGATTCAATGATGGAATAGATGCTTCTCTATTCCTGGGAAGACATAGACGCCAATTGCTTTTTTCTCTCATAAGTTAGAACACTCCCCTTAAAGCCCCCCCCCCCCACAAATACAAAACTGCTACCCCCTTTTATCCCCTTTCCTTGCAGGCTTGGAGTCAGTGATAAAAATGAATACATTTAAGTAAACAAAGACCCTGAATGAAACTGGGTTTTGTTATTCTAGTAGGTTCAATAGTTACTCATTGTATATAAATGTAAATATAGTATATGGTTTGGAGTTATTATATATAGAAATCAGTACCTGTTGAAATGTTGTGCACAGTCCACAATTAATATTCATCAGTTCCTACTTAATATCCATATGTTCCACCACCTGATTAGCCCAAATGGAGGTGCTCAATGAAAAATCTAAACAACATGGCAGTGCCAGTTAGTGGGCGGCTCACCGAAATGCTTGGGACATGGGCTGCCTACTTAACACTCTGTTTCCAAAAGAAAGTAATATAACAGTTTATTTTTGTTCACTACACTGTTTCTGTGACTCTCTACACAATCAAGAGTGACTGCACTGAAAGACTTTTCAGCAGACTGAGCTGCTGATGGCAAGCTGAAGCACAACAGACTCTGTAGTAGACTGTGCTGCTGACAGCAACTACAACAGTAAACACATGGTATGAAACCTTGTAACATGAAAACGCTGTAAAATGTAACTTTTTTTTTTCGAGGCAACTATATACAATGAAAAATAAAATATGGGTGAGCATGCACAACTTGCTTTGTGTTTCCATCTCAGGGTTGAGATACAAGCATGGACCTCTCGAGCTTCACAGTCGAGGTCCATACGATGGTATTTCGACCCCTCAATGGAAACACAGGCTCGTTGTGTATGCTTGTTCATACTTTATTCCTTATATAAAGAACATATAATACAAATGCATTTACTAGCATAAGAAATTGATATGAATTATATATTTGGGCAGTTTACATTCATTGACAGCTGCATTTATGCATTTATTTATATCTAGATATGTTTATAATAGAAATTATTTGATATACATGGGATGCAACTGGAATGCATGCAGTGATCAAAAATTTAATCCAGGTTTTTAATACACATTTATTTAATCTATCTAGTCACTTACTGATTGTTTCACTTTATAGAAATATATGTTTTTCGCAAGTATAGGCACTTTATGTGAAGAATCAAAGTATGTTCCTTTAAGGATCACATATAAAAGAGTGTAATGAACTACCTGGGGCACTCCCTGATGATGCATTGAGCGAAACCTGTAGGAGATCTGGTGTAAAGGTTGTCGGCTGGTGTCCTTATTGAAAGGTTAGTGGTTCACTGGTACTTTGGCCCTTACACAATAACAATCTGCAAATGCATTTATGCATTAACATTTGTCAGACTGCATTATTGGAGGTTTGTGGATGGTATGGAAATTCAGTTTGTTCCTTGGTCTGCTCTTTTTTCCAGTACATCCAGCTGGCTGTTTGTTCTCTCCACTTGTTACCAACAACCTGTAGGCCCTGGCTGAAGAAACATATGACATCTGACCTTATTTGGTAATGCAATGAGGTGAACATTAGGGTTGACAAATCCAAGGAAAACCCCACCTTTGATTCGCTAAGACTCACAACAATGGAAATTGCAAAGTTTTTCCTTTTTCTAATTCAGGGTGGGGGTTGGGTTAAACACCCTATCACTACATTTCTCTGCCTTTGTCACTTAAAATCTGAAGCTTAACTGGTGCATTAATGCAGTTTTTTTGCAATCAATTTTCTCACATTTGAAGAAAGTAAAACCATATCCTTATTTACATGATTACAGAAGCGCAGGGCCCAAGCACAGGACCCAGAGCACCCTGTGCTTTCATGCCTCCATTACTGCACATATGTATCTGGATGTGGAAGCACAGAGCTCTCCAGCCCTGTGCTTTCTTTCCTCCAGAAAAACAATTTATCTACTTCATTGTAATTTTTTTTGGGGGGGGACGAAGTTATGGGTTGATAAAGATGCAATGTTATCCTATGGAAATGTTCATTTTTTAGTTTAATGTTTTCCATATATATCTATTTTCAGTTGGCATTTGTAAGGAGGTTAGTTTTGTAGTAGTCTCTGGCAGCTTTCTTTTGATATATAGATTGTCCATTAACTCCAAAGATTGACAGAGTTACAGCTTACACATGTTGCAGTGTTATCCTATGGGAACTGTAAGTTTTAAATGTGTATGTTTTTTACACGGCTTCTGAAATATTTTGGGTGGTATTATGTGCTTATGTGTGATAGTACTCACGGAACCTTTTCTTTTGATATATTGAGTGTCCCTTAACTCCAAATATTATTAGAGCTATGATTTGTTAAATTGAAATATGCAAAAACAATTGAAATCCAAATTCTTTCATATGAACCAATCCTGTTTCATTAAACTTTGTTATTGTCCCGGATTCCCCACTTTTCCCTCACAAAAGACAAACCATTTGTATGTTGTGCTCAGATTGGCAATAAATTTATTATATCATTAATTCCATTTACAATCCCATCATCATTTATATAGTCTTTGTCACAACTGTATTTTTATTGCATCCACATATCACTTTTTATCATTCCTCCTTCTTTCTCTTCTCGCTCCCCCAGGTGAAAACCTGGGTGCCGTCTTTTCTTTTATGGTAGGTAATGGTGAGAACCGAGACCGCTTTTCCTCCTTCAGCTTATTCTTCCTCTCAACATATTCTTTTTTCCTTCCCCCTCTCCTCCTCCCCCCTTTTTTTCCCCATAAGCCAGTCTCCAGCTTGTGTTGGATAACTGGCTTTCCCCTCATTTTAGGGTCTTCCTCACCCTCTCCTAGGTTACATCCCCCCTTTTTTTTTATTTTCCCTGCCTGTCTCCTCCATGCTTCTATGAAATCCTTCATTTCTGTATGAAACGTATCGATAGCTAAGTCTGAGAGATGTACTTCATCTGACCGGTAGAACTCTTCTACCCATTCCTCCACACCTTGCAGTATTATGTGCCCCCCATCTAACTTATCAGGGTTCCCACCCTCCTATTCATCTTCTTCCTGGCCCTGTCTAAGGCTATGTGACTGTGTTCACATCTCCATACTCTCCTTGGAATCATATCCGACCAAACAAGGCTTACTCCTGGCCACCATTGCTGTATTTTCTCTAAATCCATTTTTACCTGCATATATATGTGTCCACCCATGGTTTTCCCCCAATATCATTACCCCCTGGGTGCAAGATGATTAAATCTGGAATGGATCACCTCTCCTTCTTCTCTCTCAGGGTAGGAAGCAGCTGTGCCCATCTCATCCCTCGGATGCCATGCCAAACCAACCTACACTTTCTCACATCCTGGTACAACTGCTTTCCTCCAGGCTTTCTCTCCACTCTCTTTTCTGCCCAATAAATGTAGGAGTGACCGCAGATCCATACTTCCGTGATCCTCCCTCTTCCTATAGGATTTAACCAGAATATATATCTTAACAACATGTTCTTAGCTCCTATTCATAGCCCCTTCTCTTGGCCTCCCCCCTTTTGTGGTTCTGTACCTGAAAAACAAGCACAGATGACATGTTAGTCTCCGCACTGCAGTGCCTGAATGTACCTCTTATAACTGGTGGACCTCCAGTGCCCCTTTTCCAACATATTAGTCACTGTCTCCCCTGCAGCTGTCCACTGTGATGCAGCCCCTATTCAAAAAGAGTGTGAGGAATAATTTCCTGAGTTCTCACCCAAGAATCGCATGCCTTTCTTGAGCATGGCCTTGACCTAATAACTGGTGACCTTTTCACTGTCCCCATGCACAAATAATCTCCCTGTCTTATACCCACACTCTGCAGCATAAGCCAACAAAGCCTTTACTGGGCACACTGTGTCATCCTCGTGGGATTTCAGGGTTACAGTACAACCTTTTCCCCCTTGATCTGTTTTTGATTTCTTAATTATGATATGTAGCTCCTTCATCCCCCAGTTTATATCTTCCTGCTCCAACTCCCCTTCATCCTCTTTCCTGCCATGTCCCACAGCCTCACTCACTCTCAGGGCCACTGCAAACATTACTAGATAAATTGTGCTAAATAACTGTGCTTCGTCTTTCGATCTGCAAATTGCCAGTAGTACCCTTTTTAATTTTGCAAGCCACTGCTCCCCTACTGGTCACCTACTATCCATAGATCTTTTTTTTTAGCCTTCCCCTATCCTTGCATCATTTTCCTTATCAACATTGACTTTGCTGGGTCCTTCCATTTCTTAAGGCTGCAAATTAAACTAATCCCTGCTAGATAAACCCCCATCATATGGTTAGCCTTTCCTCTTTCCCATTGATCTACTGTGAACTTCCCTAACTGTTTCTTCATGATTGGCCCACTTACCTCCATGTGGTGTATTGCCCTGAATGTTTGGAACACCCGCCATGCCCCTTTGTAGGCTCTCAAGGTTCGTGGTGCCTATAAACTGCAAAACAGCAGTTCTGCTCTTTCTTGCCAACATCCCAGATGTTCGTTGGTACGAGTGTTTTCCGATCCTCTGCTGTTGGTGCCAGCATCCGGAAACGGTCCAGCTGCAGACAGGAAAGGTTGTCAGCTAGGATATTTTTTACCACTTCTATGTGTTTGACCCTGAATGACATGTTCAATTGCAAGGCCCTTAACACCAATTGTCTCAAAACCCACATAACAGTTTCTGATCTGGATCCCCTGTTGTTTAAAACTTCCACCACTGCCTTGCTATCACACCAAAATGTAACCTTCTGATTCTGCAGCTCTTCTCCCCACATGAGGGTGCAGGCCCAAATGGGCATGATCTCCAATTGTGTCATATCTTTTATTTTTCTGTCCCTCACCCAAATAATAGGCCATGGTTCTGCGAACCATCTTCCCTTCAAATAGCCCCCCATACCTAAGCCCCCTGCCTCATCTGTGTAGAGCTCAAGATCCTTGTTATACACCCAGTCTTCTTGCCAAAAGGAACAGTCATTATAGGTGTTGAGGAACTCCTCACAAGTCCTGAAGTCTTTTTAACTCCTTCTGTCATGACTACCCAGTGGTGCGGTCTGGTTACTCCCACTATGGTCCTTGCTAGCTTTTTTGTGAAGGCCCTTCCCAGCCCGATTGCTCTGCACTCAAAGTTGAGATGTCCCAAGACCTGTTGCATCTGCTTTAATTGCACTCTTCTCCTACCTGTATGCACTCTAATCAGCTCCTTTAGCTTCATCACTTTGTTGTCTGGCAACCTAAAGACTTAACCCAGGGCATCTACTTCGATGCCTAAGAATTCTAAAACCTTACTGGGCCCTTCTGTTTTATCTGGTGCCAATGGAAACCCTAACTCTCTGCACAAATCTTGGAAACTGGACAACATTTTTTCTGTCTCCCTACTCCCGCTGCCTTCTAAAAGGAAATCATCCAGGTAGTGTATGACAATCTTATATCCATTTTTTCCTGAAATATCCACTGTAAACAGGTGCTGAATGCTTCAAATGTAGCACATGCTATGGAGCACCCCATGGGCATTGCTTTGTCGAAATAGTACTGATCCCCAATCTTAAAGCCCAATAAGTCCCAATCTTACCTCCTAACCGGAAGCAATCTGAATGCAGACTCTATATCTGTTTTGGCCATCCAAGCATCAGTAGTCACTCAGATGATCTGCACAGCCTCTTCTAATGTGGTGTAGCTAACTTTACTATGCTCCTCGCTTATGAAATCATTCACCAAGTCCCCCTCTAGAAATGACAGGTGGTGAATCACCCTGTATTCTCCCTGCTGTTTTTTGGGGACCAGCCCCAATGGAGAAATTCTCATATTCTGCAGTGGAAGGGCAGAGTACAGCCCTTCTACTCTACCTGCTGCCTTTTCCTTCTCTATTTTCCATCTTAAAATGTCCTCCTTCCCATTAACTGAACCCAAATTGTTCGCCTCTCTCACTCACCTTGGGCCTTCACACTTTAATGGGAAACCAGTCTCAAACCCTTTCTTAAGTGACCCCGCCACCTCCCTATCTGGATATTTTCTTAGCCACTTTTCCCACACTTCTATCTTAATGGGCGTTCTTGCTGCTTGGAACTGATCTCCTGCCCTCTCCCCTTCATTTCTATTATACCCTCCCTGTCCCTTTCTAGTTCCTTGTAGTTAATAATTCTGTCTCCCTCTACCTGTGTGCCCTCTGCCTCTCCCCCCTCTATTCCAAGCCTGCCCCTATATCTCTGCCCTTCCCGAAAAAACTGTTGGCCTGTTCCTTGTCCCTCTGACCCTTGGGTCCCTTGTGTCCATGTCATTCTGCATCTACTTGCTGGGTGTGTTCCCGCACAGCAGGCGTGCCAAAAACGGCATTGGGGCCAAGAGCAGAATACCCTATTGTAACCCCAGCAACACCTCTGGGGTGCCCCATCCCTTTTCCCCATCTCCCATTCCGGCATGAACTGATCAGTTACATAATCTGTCCACAGATCTAATTGTTTCATATCCCATCTTACATCCCCATACATCGCCATCCTTTGCCGAAAGAATTTGTCGTAGTATATCCATCCCACCCCTCCTTTCACCTTTGCTCGTCTTATTATCAGGGAATAAGTGATCAATGGAACGCCCAGCTCAGGTTTCCTTTCCAGTACTATAGCTGAGTATGTGGCAAAACCTACAAACCACCCATCCCAAGTATTTCCTTTGGTAAATTTGTCCTCCTCTTTCTTGCCCAACAAAACCACTGCTGCCGCCATTTCACTCTTCCCAATGTTCTCCGCTTCCTCATATTTTTCTGCTGCCTCCAGGCTCACTAACGCAAATATGTCCATGTACTCCCCCTTCCATATTTTCTCTTTTGTGGCCAGCGGTACATGCTCCCCTATTCTTATTCCTGGGCTTCCTATCTCCCTTGTTCCCTTTCCTGCCTTCTCCAGCCCTTTCTCTTCCCCCTTTGTCGCCGCTGCATCTCACCTAATCTCCATTTGTTATTCTCACAAAAGAGGATTGGTTCAAATGAAAGAAGAATGTGAAAAAATTAAGTCTCAATTCTTGTTTAATATGAACCAATCCTGTTTTGTGAGATTGTGTCATTCTCATGAAAGAGGACTGCTTCTTACAAAACAAGAATGTGAAAAAAATTAAGTCCAAATTCTTGTTTTAAATGAACCAATCCTGTTTCTTGAGATTGTCATTCTCACAAAAGAGTACTGCTTTATACAAAACAAGAATGTGAAAAATTAATTCCTGTCATATAGTCCTATTTATGGCCCTATTCTAGTTTCGTGATGTCATATGAAACAAAAAAATCATCTTATGAAAAAAGATTTTTAAAATGATTTAAAACACATTTCTTGGTCATTTCTCTATAACGTAACTGCAGAATCCAGGTAATAGAGTGCCATTTACTAAGCTACTGTACATTTGTTGGTGTCTCTGCAGGATATGATTTTTATGGGTTTTCAAAAAAATGTTTTTGAAAAAAGATGGCCATCATACAAAACAAGATTTATTTTCTCACAAAACAGGATTAACCTCTCCCCTAACACACACACACACACACACGAGAATCCTACTTTGAATGGCCAAATTCTTGTTTTGAATGAAACAGCTGTTCAAAAAAGGTACTGAGCATGCACAGGACTGAAAGTTCAAATCCTTATAACTCTGGAACAGATTATTTTTTCACCAAACCAACAAAAGGCACCATTTTGGCTCAGGCCCTTTCTACTGTGAAAATTTCAGACAGAAATTTCAAACTGGTTGGGCACTAGAAGATGACAAAAAGACAGCAAAAAGCTCCAATTTTTGTTTTTGCTTTTTTCGGAATGCAGATCTCGGAATCTGTAAATCTGACCAGAACAAAACTTATCACTTTATGAGACCTTGCCCCAAGACCATGCATACAAAATTTCATTAAATCTGTTGAAGGGGGAAGAAGCTATTAAACTGCAACCTTATTTATAGTGGTGGTACCGCATAACTTTTATATATAATATTAGAGGCAAAAAACTCTGTTTAATGCATTAGTTCCACAGCGACAAAAGTGAGGAAATTCACTGTTAGGGATGAAAACTCTAACTCCGAATTCACCCCCCCAGCACCACACACACACAGACACACACACACACACACACATATGCAAGTATGGGGGAGGATCAAGTCAACACAACCAATGACAGACATCCAGCAGCAGGTGACAGAAATAATAAACAATTGTCTAAATGTACTACGAGACATCCCCACCCACCTGACCAGGTACTGCATGCTCAGTGGAGATCAACAGCAAAACTGAGGCCATGTACACCAAACGTACACATCCCTGATTGCAGCTGCACACAACGTACCACACTTAGTAGTTGCATGGCCTTACCTACCGATGCCCCACACCACACCGCAACTGATACTTTGCCGTTAGTCAATATAAATGCTGAAGGTGCATGATGACATTTGTAGAAAGGTTTTAACACTAGTGAGTATACATTAATTAAGAGAAGTACATAAATTAACTTCAAGACACTAGCATGCTCAAGATAAAAGTAGTGTTACATTTAGTATGTGATTTACATAGTAGTACATTTACTGCAACTGTTTACTCAAGATAGAGAGGCTGATGTAAACGTATGGAAAAGCATTGCCTGTTCAACGCTGTGAAATCGTCTGCCAGTATCAGATGAATTCTTACTGATGAAGGTGTACTGCTGATGTACATACATAGACCTTCAGTGTGTTTCAATACTAAAGATGCAGTAAGTATTCTTTGTAAGAAACAGTGTAATTGCATGGATCAAGCCAAGCAACTTCTAAATATCATAGCACTACTGAGCCAACAATGACGTACCTGTATCGGAGATGTCTATAGGATAGATTTTCCTGTAGGCACTTACTGAGTATGTTGTACCTGAGAAAGACAATCTCATTGCATCTGTGATGATTAAGTTATTCAAATAGTGATACATTTACTATTGTTGCAATGAGTGATCTATGCCACTTATGGACACAGTGTAATTTTTTTAACAGTTGTTTCATACTCAGACTGTATGCCTAGTGTTTGGGTTTGCCAGACTTCTGTCACTGATGCTATCAAAGTGATAACTATGGTAATTGTGGTACAACAGGAATCAAGTAGGTATAGCGTAGATATAAACAGAATGTCTTTTAGTATCGATTTAACTCACAATGGGGTAAGTGTACTAGGACAGCAGGGGTTATTCTCTATCACTGACTCTGTCAGTTATAATCACACTAAGGTTTTGATGACTGTAATGATCAATACACTGTTCATCTTCATGAGTTCATATTCACAGCCATTCTCCAGTAACTAGACAGTGTATGGTGTAACTGGGTGACACTGTGTTGCAAAGCTGCTGCAGTGCCTAGCAGAGGGAGAGTATCTACCATAAAGACAATTGCAATAAGGCATGACCAACAGTTATGTTAAATGGTCTGTTAATCACCCTGTAGGGTTTAATGTTGAATGAGGTGTAGCTGAGTGCCACATGTCGCTAGACAGTGATAAACTGACCATTAATATAATACCTGGGAGTGGCTTATTGCTATCATAATAAAACTGTTTTTTAAACAACATTAAACCATGTTCATCATATGGTTAGGCTCTACATGTATCTTAATAAAACTAAACATAAGGCTGTTACAATGTTTACAGTCAATTAGAAAGCTGCATTTCTCAAGCCCTTGTTATAATCAGAGATATTATACCTGTACAACTCCTTGGTTTTGCTCAACTCTATTGCTCAGGTGGCCCACCACATGTGGTGTGTCTGGTGTGTGGGGCATCAGTAGGTAAGGCCATGCAACTACTAAGTGGTATGTTGCGTGCAGCTGCAATCAGGATGTGTACGCTTGGTGTACATGGCCTCAGTTTTGCTGTTGATCTCCACTGAGCATGCAGTACCTGGTCAGGTTGGTGGGGATGTCTCGAGTACATTTAGACAATTGTTTGTTATTTCTGTCAACTGCTGCTGGATGTCTGTCATTGGTTGTGTTGACTTGGTCCTCCCCATACTTAAATGTGTGTGTGTGTGTGTGTGTGTGTCTGTGTGTGTGTGGTGCTGGGGGGGGGTTGGATTCGGAGTTAGGGTTTTCAACCCTAACAGTGAATTTCCTCACTTTTGTCTCTGTGGAACAACCCTAACTAATGCATTAAATGGATTTTTTTGCCTCTAATTTCCCTTCTTTTTGAGAATGATAACGAGAAATAGTGAATGTAATGAAGCGGCGGGAGCGCGGGGCCCTTGGGCCCGCGCTCCAGCCACATGATGTCTTGTGGCATAGTAACAGTAACAGCAACACAAACAGAAGCACTAACAGTGGCACACATGGTAACGCAAGTGCGAATGAGAACAGAAAGGGTAACGCACACGGTGGCGTAGACGGGAACGGTCTGCCACGTGATGTGTTGTCACATAGTAACATGGTGCCTGCAAATGGAAATGTCAATGGGCATGGTGATGCAAAGTGAAGCAGAAAGAGAAACAGTACTGTAGACACAAATGGCAAAAAATAACAGAAACGCAAGCGCAAATGAAAACGCAAAGGATAACGCACATGGTGGCATAGACATCAATGGTAAGTGAAACTTCATGGAACCGCAAGCAGAAAGGGCAATGGTAACAGTAATGTAAGTGCACAGGCTGGTTTTCCCCAAAAGCTGAATAGAGAAAGACAGTGAGTACAAAGAATGTATGCATAATAATGGGTTTCAGAGCAGAAAATGAGGACTTGGAATACTAAATAGGTTATATCTCAGGAACCGTACGACATAGAAAAAAAATTTAAAAGTCGTATGATTTACAACTGTCCTGGCTAATTTTGTACTTAGACCCCATTAGGGGGCTAAGTGATTTTCTGATGAAAAGTCCGTATCTCGCACCGTTTCCGAGATACGGGCCCTGAAAGGCGGGGCGAACGCCGTAATGGTTATCCTATGGGAAAAAAAGAGAAGTTCAAAGTGCCATAACTTTGCCTCCCTGTAATATTTTTTCACCAAACCACTGAAAGGCACAGCTATGGGCTGTTCGCTGTCTTCCCTCCAAATTTCAGGAAAAAAGACCTAACCGTTATTTTGCAGCAGGGTGCCAAAGGATTCCTGTAATGCATTGCGTCGAATGTTATCCTATGGGAAAACTGTCAACTTTGGAGTGTTGTAACTTTGCTGCTGTGTAATATTTTTTCAATACAACACTGAAAGGCACATCTGTGAGATGTCGGCTGCGTTCTCTCCAAATTTCAACCCCAAAACTCCCAACCGTTCTTTTGCAGTGCAGTGCCAAAGAATTGCTGTCATTTTCCTACAGACTAGAAAACTACTGTCTCAATTTGAGAAAGCTTTTGCAAAAATTTGCGACACTTTCATGAGTACGAAAGTACTTTGCAAAAGTACTTTTTCCAGAAATTTGAAAACATATTTCTGGGGTGTTTTACCCCAAAACAAAGACATGGCTAGCATCCTCAGGGTCCGACTAGGTGAATACAAAAAGAATTAGGTTGCTAGAGGGTCCCAAATTTAAATGCCAAGCATTTTTATGATCACCAACTGAAAACAAAATGGCCGATTTGCGAAAGTAACAGGCCCATTTGTGAAAGTAAAAATGTATTTGCGAAAGTGTTGAACTTTTTGTTAACTTTTCCCTTTGACTTATAGTGGGAAATTGTTTATTGAATAACTTTTGAATCGTTTAATATTTTTTCACCAAATCTTCGAAAGACACATCGGGGACCCTGGCTGCACATTCCCTGAAGATTTCAGGCTGGTCACACAAACCGTGCGACCTGTATGTGCGACCATAGAATTCCAGAAAAAGTGTAAACGTGTGCGCAAATCATGCTTAATAACTCCACAGCCGTGTATCAGACTGGTACGAAACTTGGCAGATGTCAAGGCCTATGGTTCTTGATCATTTATTCCAAATTTCAGGCAAATCTGTCAAACAGTTGCAGTTATTAAGTGCAAAGTTTTGGGGTTTAACATAGAAATGGCTCTCAACCTTAGCTATGGTAGCACTGCTGCGTACTACTATATATATATATATATATATATATATATATATATATATATATAAAATCAGATGACATATATTGAGCAAAGAACCCCAGAGCAAAGCAATGAGGCATGACCCATTGCATTTGCTATGGGGTTCTTTGTAGTTCTCTTCTCCTTCTACTTTGGGTTGCCCACGACCCAAACAAATAAGATCCCCTACAGGCCAGCTCTCTCTCCCTGGACTGAGATACAGATATGGCACACTGAGGAGTCCAACTGAGGATGAAACATGTGTCTGTGTCTGCTGTTCTCTGCCTTTGCTGATTGTATTCTGAGGCCTTCAAGCACCTTGCAATTTTGCTTAAAGTTGTGCCAGTCCAAATTAATTCATGCGCATTTGCATATGCTTCCCATGATGCTTTTAATTATTGTAGTATGTGCAATTTGTTTGCTTTAAATTTGACTGTATGGCCAATATCCTCCGGAATAACCCATGCCCCATTTCATTTGCTCTGGCTTTCTTTTGTAGTTCTCTTTTCTCTCTACTTTGGGCTGCCCATGAACCAAACAATTAAGATCCCTTATAGGCTGGATCCCTTTCCCTGGGCTGAGATACAGATATGGCACACTGAGGTGTCCAAATGAGCATGAAACATGTGTCTGTGTCTGCTGTTCTCAGCCTTTGCTGATTGCATTATGAGGCCTTCTGGCACCATGCAATTTTGCTTAAAGTTGATCTAGTCTAAATTAATTCATGGGCATTTGCATATGTTTCCCATGATGTTTTGCATTATTGGGGTATGTGCAATTTGTTTTCATATATACATATATATATATATATATATATATATATATATATATATATACACACACACACACACACAGCTCATCAGGATGAAACCAGTTCTGCAGCATTTGCATGCTGCAGCAGAGTTACTGTGGAAAACAATGTAATTTCAATGGCTATTAGTCCCTTTTGTCATCTTTTGTCATGCCGGAAACTGTAACATTCACTTCATCCTGGCAGTGTCACAGTTTCCTGCATGACAAAAGGGATTAATTCCCTTTGAAATTACATTGTTTACTGCAGTAACTCTGCTGCAGCATACTGCAAAGTGCTGTAAAAGTGGGTTTCATCCTGGCAAGCTTCAATATATATTTGGCAACAAAAAAAAAACTTTGTTAATGCACTTGTTAGGGTTCCAGTGACAAAAGCAGAGAGATGAACTGTTATGGTTTCTAACTGTAACACCCCACCCTGTAGGCAGCAACAGGCATGGGGGTGTGCCTTGGGGATGTCATCCCTAGTGCTCACCTCATTCCATGTGTAAGTAAGCTGAGATGGGTACAGTATAGGAGAATGAGGGTGAGCATTAGGGTTGGAAATCCTAACAACACATTTCCCTATTTTTGTTGCTGAAACCCTAACTAGCGCAATACTGAAGTTTTTTTTTTTTTTACTAAGAGTTTCCTTACTTATTGAGAAAATACAATCATTGCCTTCTTTGCTTGTGCAAAATCATGCATTTGGGGCACAGAAACTCAGAGGAGGCTTACATAATGGGGTTGGGGTGAGATACTGATGGCCACCAAACAAGAATGGGATCTGGGGATAATCATATCAGATGATCTAAAGGTGGCCAAACATTGGGCCAAAGCTGTAGGGAGAGCCAGTGGGGCACTGGGGTGCATAGGGAGAGGTAACACTAGCAGAAGAAAGGAGGTGGTGATGTCACTGTACAAATCATTGGTGAGACCCCATCTTGAGTAATGTGTCCAGTTCTAGAGGCTGCACCTCCGTAAAGACATAGAGAAGGTAGAGACAGTTCAGAGAAGGGAAACAAAAATGTTGCAGGGCCTGCACCAAAAGTCATATAAGGAGAGATTGTAGGACCTCAATATGTATACCCTGAAGGAGAGGAGAGAGAGGGGGGGATACGATAGAGACCTTCAAATATCTCAGGGGCATAAATTAGGTACAGGAGGGTAGCATCTTTTTGAAAAAGAGATGTTCTAGAACAAGGGGTCATGACATGAGGCTGGAAAGGGGTAGACTATGGGGTAATGTGAAGAAGTATTTCTTCACAGAAATGTTGATTGATGCATGGAACAGCCTCACAGTGGAGGTGGTAGGGGTTAACTCAGTTGGGAAATTCAAAAATGCATGGGATAGGCATATGGGAACCCTAGCACTAGGAACGAGAATAAAGCTGAAGATCAAGTAGGGCCTGTGGGGCTTGCAGCAAATACAGAAGATGGGCAGACTGGATGGGCCTAGCGATCCCTAGCTGTCATCAATTTTGTTTCTTCATTTCTATGATACCAGGTCTCTAGATGTTCAGTTTTTAAATACTTTCAACTTAAGCCTGCTATTGCAGCATACAGTACGTAGGTTCTGGGCCGTGGGATACAGAGCTGGGTAGGTTATTGGAGGACCTTTTTTTTTATTGCCACTCAGCCCCATTCCATTTCTTATTTTGGTACGTGGTTTCAGTCCCTAAAAGCCTAAAGGACAAAAGGGCATTTGACATTATTGACAATCCACACTTGGAGTAAATTGGGATGCTAAGGAATGACAATCTATCTGGTCAACATTATATAGACATGTAAAGCAGGACAGGTAGACTATGTGGTTTAGAGATGGGAACTCTTCAACATGTTTTGTGGGACTGTGTGAAAGTGTGACCTTTTTGGACCTCTATTCAAACATGCCTTGATCCCTCATTGAGACTAGGGAATTTGTTTACACCACGGATTTGCTTAGTGGGTCATTATACCAATGCAGTCTCTTATCCCAGAAAGGGCTTTATGGCCCTAATTACCATCACAGGTAAAATGGTTATATTGTGACAATAGATGGCTGAGTGTGTTCCTTCCTTTCCAGAATGGCACCAAGAAATTTTGCAGGCATTTCAAATAGAAAGACAGACTGCCTCCCTTACGGGTGGACATAATTTGTTTCAGACTAGATGGGAACCTTTGTATACTTTGCTATTTGTTATCCAGTAGAAATGGTACTAAGCATGCATGTAGAAGTACACCACTCATTATGTTACCTTTCTAGTGTTTGAATGATAGTAGTACTCCAGGTGAGAGGGAAGGTGGGTGTGTGTGGAGTCCCACATTGTTTAACTTCTTGGGGATGTTTTCTTTCTTTTTTAATGTTATGAGTGTTATATTGCTATTTGTATATGACTTTGAGCTGGTTGTTTTTCTTGTTAAGCTCCTATGTTTTCTATTTGTAGTGTTTTGGAAAACTAATAAAGTATATTAAATTAAAAAAAACTAAGGGTGATCAGTGATCGAGGAGGGGGGTTGGACCACTAGTCTACCAGGGAATATTTGAGGGAATAAGGGGTGGGTGATGGGACGTTGGGGAGGCAGGAGGGATCACTAGACCACCAGGGTACATTTCTTGAAATACCTGGAGGGCGATCAGGAAGGGGGGTGGGACCACTAGACTACCAGGGAATTTTTTTGGGAATAACAGGATGGTAACTGGACATCAGGAGAGGGGGGAGGGAGGGAGAACTTGACTACTAGGGAATATTTTTTAAAATACTAGGAGGGCTATCAGTGATCGGGAGGGAGGGAGGGAGGGAGGAGGTGGAACACTAGACTACCAGGGCATATTTTTTGGCAATAAGGAGACAGCAATCAGAGATTGGGGGAGGGAAGAGGGACCACTAGACTACCAGGTAAATAGATTTTTTTACAGGTAGATGGAGTTAGGTGAATGGGAGAAGGGGAATGGACCGCCAGACTATCAGGGAATTCTACACTTTTTTACAGATAGAAATGCGGTTTATTCAGATGTTGAAATCCTTTTTTATAAATTGTGAAAAAGAATCCTTTTCTGTGGTTCCTTTTCCTAATTTGCAAAAAAGAATCTTTGTCTGTGGCTCACCATCCTTTTCTGCAGTTGCGTTTTTGCAATTTACGGCAAAGGAACAAATCCTTTTTAGCAAATTGTGAAAAAGGATCCTGTTTTGTAATTCCTTTTTCACTGTTTGCGAAAAAGGATTTTGGCATCTTAAAAAATGCATTTCCAAACAAGTTATAACAAAACTAAAGTCAGAATCAGACTCTACAGGCCCGGATTAGGTAAACACAATCATTGATGTTTACTAAAGCCCTCTATTTTTTGTGCTGTTTCATTTTGTTGATACTGCTAACTGAAAACAAGATGGCAGCAGCACAAAAAAGGATTTCCCATTTGCAATACAGGATTACCCATTTGCAAAACAGGATTACCCATTTGGGACACATAATCCTGATTCAAGGCTCACAACTAACTTTCCCCACAGAAAATTATGGAAAACTTTGAAATGTTATAACTTTTGAATAGATTAATATTTTTTCACCAAACTTTCAAAAGGCACCACTGTGCTGCAATACCTATATGCACTAAACATTCCAGACCAAAATTCCAAACCATGTTTATGCAGTGGTATGACAAAGAATTTGACAAAAGACAGTAATTTACACATTTTTGACACTCCGTATATCTGCACCCACACATCTGACTGAAACAGAACTTCCTTCATCAAGAGATCATTGGTCCTTGATGGCACATGCAAAATTTCAAGTGAATCACTTAAGCAGTTGCAAAGTTATTAAAGTGCAAAATTTTGAGTTTAAGATAGAAGTGAAGAATGAACCCTAACTATAGGGGCATGATAGCACCCCTAACACACACACACACACACACACACACACACACACACACACACACATATATAAAAAACAACAGAAAAAAAAATATATATATATACAGTGTATAGATATAGATATATATAGATATAGATAGATATATATATATATATATATATATATATATATATATGGCAGGACAGTAGCTGCTGCTGTTTTCACAGGGTTCTTGTGGATATTACTTGGTAGGTTAGTTCTTTCTTTCTTGCTTCTAAGGGGCTAGCAGGTATTGTTCTGGGGATCCTGGATGTTTGTAAACTGATTTAGTGGCTGTGTGGGGCTCTTTGTGGATGTTTCACTTTGTAACAGGCTGCGCTGGTAGAGGCCTATTTCTTCTGATTTAAAACCTGTTTGGTGGGATTTGCTTGGAGATGGTTCTTTAGCTGCAGGGCTTGGAGGGGAGACACAGGGCTGATACACTCTCTCTTGTCAGGTGTCTGCCCAAGACCCTTCCCAGAAGTCTGCAAATTTATAGGGGGAGACCTGCCCTGCAATTGGAGGAAAAGGCTGCTGGTGCAGCTCATGTAGTTCTAGCCACTGGGGTTGGATTTAAAGGCTGGGAGAGAGGAGCTTAGGAGTTGTTCATTTCCTTACATGTTTAATGTGTTGTACTGCACCTAGTAACAGAGTTACTGGTGTACAGTGGGACTGTCTCTAGGATTAGTGGGTGACCTGATTAGCAGTAGGAGTATCTTGAATAGGGGAACCTGTGGCTCACCCAAGGAAAACTATTTGAAAGGGGATGGAACCACACATCATTAGGGCTGCATCTTTGGGAGGGTGGTGGGTGCACAGGGTGTGGAGCAGCCATGACACTGGACTGGGCTTGGAAGTTTGGTGGTTGCCCAGTTTGCTACCAGCTGGCACAGCTTAGGGAGGAGGTTGAGGGGATGAGGAGAAAGCTGGTGGAAGGGGGATGGTATGGTTGGGGAAGGGGGCTGGAAATCTCCCACAGGGTTGCACCAAGCACTGGGGGCGGGGGTATAGGGAAAGGAGTGCAGGAGAATACTCAGGGGTCACATAGGGACCCTGGCAGAGGGGTCCCAAAAGGACACTACCAAGGAAGCAGGCAGGTAACTGGGGACCCTCATAAAGGGGGGATGGAGGGACAACATTCTCAGGGAAGTAGGCGGATAGCCAATGCTGGACAGAAGGAAGCAAGGCAGGGAGGTGGATCAGACCTTATACTTAGTAACCGCTTCAATTCTCTTCTTCTGCTCAAGGATGGGGGGGGATGTAGCCACGACAGAGGTGGTTAGAGACGGAAAGGGTGTGGGAGTGGGGGGCAGGAGGCAGGGGCCAGATAGCAGGAAGAACAGGGGGGGACCTGGAATGCAGGAGAATGGGGGGAGTAGTAGATCGGAGCAGGGGGAAGAGAGAGGAAAGCGCAAGGAGAAGGAACAGTTGGGAGGAAAGGTAAAGAAGGACCAGAAGTACAAGGATGATTCAGTAAAGAGAGCTGAGGGGTTAGGCCAGGGGAGCATGATGAGCAACGAGGAACTAAATGGAGACAGGAAGGAAGGGAGGATGAGCCAGGCTAGTTTAGCAGATGGGGGAGAAGGATCAGTTGCGAGCAGTGAGGGGGGAATTAACAAGGTACAGAAGGATACTCAGGAGGAGGAGAGGCATAGGATTGGAGGGGAGGGAGTGGCCATGGTAAATAAGGAACGGGTGGCATGTGGCACCCAGATAGGGGGAGGAACAAGGAGCCAGCTGGGTGGGGGGGCGGTAGAAAGGATGAGGACATGGAAGGGGGGAATGGAGGAAAGGAGGGTCAGAGTGCTCCTGCTGGGGATTCTATGATCAGGGGTATCAAATGGGATAGGGAGGAGAGAAGCCTGGCCAGTTAGAACAAGATGCTTCCTGGACTAACGGTGCACAGGGCTAAGCACCAGGTATATCAGCTGGCAAAGGACTGTGGGGTTCCCAGACATACTGGTCCACCTGGGCACAAATGACATTGAGGGAAATAGCGAGCTAGAGATACAGGCAAGATTCAGGAGCTCGCCAGGGTCTGTCATGACATAGGATGCACAGTTTCCTTCTCCAGAAATCCTGCCAGTGCCAGGGGCTGGTGGGGAACACAAAAGAAAAATTAGGAGATAAACCAGTGGCTCAGGGAGTGGTGTGAGGCCAGAGGGTATGGGTTGATGGGGATTGGGGGAGACCTGGGAGGATAAGGAGCTGTATGTTAGAGATAGACTACATCTCAATTTGGAGGGAGGGAATCCTTAAGTTGAAAATGGAGGAGTTCATTGTGAAAAGTGGGGTTTAAACTTGTGAAGGGGTGGGATGGAGAAAAGGCAGTCAAGGGATGCCGATAAAGGAGGGACTTGTCTCCACTTCTGGGGACCAGGAGGATTGCAGGAAAAGACCAACTGGCAAAGTGCAGACCAGGAGAAACAGAATCCCAAGGAACACGAGAGGGAAATGAAACTATAGGGAAAGGGTGGAAGGTAGTGCTTAAATGCCAGGAGCTGGGCACAAAATGCCTGAGCCCAGGCGATGTTAACTGAGGGAGCAGCGGATGTGGCAGCGGTCACTGAGACTTGGGCCACTGCAAGACATGACTGGGACCTGAACCTGGAGGGTTACACTATGTTCAGGAAGGACAGGGGAGGGAAGGGGAGAGGGTAGTAATGGTAGTAAAAACTGCATTGGCATAGGGGGAGTTGAGGAGGCGGAGGGAACCGTGGAGGCGATTTGGGTCACCTTGATAACAAGGGGGGGCAAGAGAGTAAAAATAGGAGTGGTGTATAGACCCCCTGCCCTGGCGGAGGAGCTGGAGGACAGTCTGGTGGCAGATGTTAGGAGACACTGCAGACTGGACAGAGGAAAGGTGGTGGTGTTAGGGGACTTAAACATGCCAGGAACAGACTGGGAGACTATGACATCCTCTGTGACCAGGGAACAGAGGTTGTTGGATGTCTTTCAAGACGCGTTCCTAACTCAGCAGGTGGGGGAACCGACCAGGGAGGCACGGGTACTGGATGTGGTCCTGGCAGATAGTGACCAGATTGGGGGCCTGGAGGTAAGGGACCCATTGGCGGGGAGTGACCATGCCACGGTCTGGTTCTGCCTGGACCTAGGAGGGGTAGAAGGCTGCACAAAGACTGAAGTAACCGACTTCAGGGGGGTGGATTTTAAGGAAATGGGAAGGATCCTTAAGGAGCATTTGGATGGGATTGGGTCAGACATGGACGCTGATAGTAGTGTGGAAATCATCAGGAGAGGTGCAGGATGCTACCAGCACCTGTGCAAGAGTAAGACGAAAATGCGGTAGGGCCCAAAAACCCTGTTGGTGGACCAGGGAGGTCCAGGAGGTGGTGCGGGGAAAGAAAGCAGCCTATAAGAAATTCAAGTGCTCAAGGAGTGAAAGGGATCGAGGGGAGTATGAGCTGTTGGCTAGAAGGGCCACTAGAGTGGTGAGGGCGGCTAAGGCAAGGAAGGAGCAGAACCTGGCCAGGAAATTAGGAGAGGAAAAGGGTTCTTTAGATACATTGGGGAAAGACGAAGGTGAAGGGCAGATTAGCAGGATTAAATCAGGGGAGAGATGGGCACAAGACCCAGAGGAGCAGGCTGAGGTACTAAATGAGTACTTCACCTCAGTTTTCACCAGGGAAATGGGGATGCTGCATCATACATGGGAGGAGACAGAGATAATGAGGAGGGGGGACCCTTACCAATCGGCAGGTCTGGGGAGAGGGGGAGGCATCACTGGCAGGTGGGGGAGGGCTAAGCAGGGAGAAGAGGTACTGGAAGTGGAAATCACAGCAGAGAGAGTGAGGGAAGCCCTCAGCTCCCTTAAGACGGAGAAAGCACCAGGGCTGGATAAATTACATCCTAGAGTGCTGAAGGAACTTGCAGATGTCCTGGCGAAACCCCTGGCAGAGCTTTTCACCATCTCTCTGAGGACAGGGTGGGTGCCCAAGACTGGAAGGTGGCGCATGTAGTGCCTATCCACAAGGGGGGATCAAGGGAGGTGGCAGGGAACTACAGGCCTGTCAGCCTGACATCAGTGGTGGGCAAGGTGATGGAGGGCATTGTCAAGGAGTGGCTGGGGGCCCTGGATAAGTCAGGGTGCCTGGACGATAGACAGCATGGATTCATCCCGGGAAATCGTGTCAGACAAACCTGGTGGAGTTCTATGACTGGGTGACAAGTGCCTTGGACCTGGGTAGACCAGTGGATGTCCTCTTTCTGGACTTCAGCAAGGCATTTGACTCTGTTCCTCACGGGGGCCTGTTGGATAAACTAGGAGAAATGGGGGTGGGAAACCAGATGATCCGATGGATAGGCAATTGGCTCCAGGACCAGACCCAGAGGGTCGTTGTTGGTGGGATAATCTCTTCCCCAAGGAGGGTCATTAGTGGGTCCCACAGGGATCAGTCCTGGGACCCTTCTGTTCAATGCCTACGTATCTGACATAAGGACAGGAATCAGGAGTGAGATGAGTCTCTTTGCAGATGACTTCGAAACTGGGGGCAGTGGTGGATGGGGAGGAGGGAGGGTGGCCCTGCAGGGGACCTGGAGGCTCTGGAAAGATGGTCTAGAAAGTGGAAGCTGAGGTTTAATGCAGGAAATGCAAGGTACTCCATCTGGGGGCCAGAAACCCAGGCCAAGCGACACCCTGGAGGGGAAATACTACAAGTCTCAATGGCTGAGAGGGACCTGGGGTGGTGGTGGATGTCAAGATGAACAACTCTGAGACTTGTAGGAGGGCAGCAGCCAAGGCCAACAGGATGCTGGGATGCATCGCTAGGGGATCACCTCAGAAGGAGGGAAGTGATACTCCCCTGTATAACTGCTTGGTGAGGCCGCACCTGGAGTACTGCTGCAGTTTTGGAGGCCACACTTAAAGAGGGACATTAACCTCCTGGAGAGGGTCCAGAGGAGGGCAACCAAAATGATTTGGGGCTTGGGGACAGGACCTATGAGGAGAGGCTCAAGAGCTAATATGTACACTTTGGAAGAGAGAAGGACCGGGGGACATGATAGAGGTCTTCAGGTACATGAAGAGGGTAAATAGGGAGGAACAGTGAGGGTGCTTGAAGGAAGGAGGAAGGGGCCACTAGAGGGCATGGGTGGAAGCTGGAGGGGGGAAGATTCAGGGGAGAAAGGAGGAGGTGCTACTTCACTGAGAGGGTGGTAGAGCCATGGAATGCACTACCTAGGGGGCTGGTGGAGGCAGAGACAGTGGAGGGGTTCAAGAGGGGGTGGGACAGGTACAGGGGAAGGGTTCAGGAAGCAAAATCCAATGCAGCAAGAATATCCTGAACTGGGAAGGGAGAAGCCAGAGAAGGCGAGGGGGACAGCAAGGTCAGCACCCAGGGTGGGGGCTGACCAAACGAGCAGACACGAAAGACCATTAGGCCTATTCTGCTGGCATTTTAGTATGTTTAGTATAGTTAGTATATATATATATTTATATATATATTGTAGAGCAGTTGCACCCCTGTAGTTAGGGTTGAGTAGGCAGTTTAATGTTAAACCCCAGATTTTGCACTTTAATAACTTTGCAACTGTTCAACAGATTTGCTTGAAGTTTGGTATGTGCTGTCCTGTGGGGTACATCTCTTGACTTGCCAAGTTTTGTTTCGATTGGATGTGCACGTTTCATGCAGCACATAGTGAAACAAGTTTTTTTTCACTTTTTTGCCAGGTTTTGCTAATTTTTGCCTAACTGCAGCCAAGCCATTTGGAATTCTGGCCTGAAATTATCGGGGTAGAAAGAGGTTGCCTGAAGGAACAAGCCAGCATTGGTTTGGTGAAAAAATATTAATCTGTTCCAAAGTTATTCAATTTTGAAATTTTGGGTTCTAAGCATGATCATTTCAGTCGTTTGGATAGGGATATTTTTTTACAGACAAGGATTTGCCTCTCGAACAGAGATTTTGACAGCTCATGAACTGGGATCCTCATTCGTGAGCCACCATCTTTTTACCTTTTGCCCTGAACAAACCCTTTTATCTTGCCCAACGGATGTATTTGTTGTGAAGAACTGTATGGGTTTTGTTCAGGGCAATGCCCTCTACAAACCCATGTCTTTGGTTTCCCTCACTGTATTAAAAAAAATTTTTTTGTGATACTGGAAATCTGTATTCATCACTCGTTTCCGATCCCTGTTTGTGAGCTGTTGAAATACCGGTTCATGAGATAAGGACCAAGATGGCTCTATCTCACGAATGGGTATTCAGCTGATGAATGGGGATTTTGACATTTCATGAACTGGGATTATACAAATAAAAGCCCCATTCGTGAGGAGTCAAAATCTCCGTTCATCAGCCGATCCTTGTTTGTGAGGTGTCAAAATCCCTGTTCGTGAGATAAAGATCAGATGGTCAGACAGGGTTGTCTGGTCCTACACCCACCTCACAAATGGGGATCGGCTGATGGACGGGGATCCACAATGGTGGATTTTCCCTAGCAAAAAACAGCCCCAGCTTATTCTTTAAATGTCGATATCAGAGTGCCCAATCCCCGTGTCTGCATGTATCCCCCCCACAAATATGGCACACTAGGAGCCCACCTCAGTGTGCCAAATATATATGTATTTTAAATTTAATGCTTCCGACACTGGGATGCCCACTCCCCATATCGGATGATGCCCCCCACTCAAAGGCGGTAGTCTTCAGTTGCCGACACGGGGCACCCAATCCCCCTGTTGGCATGTATCTACCCCCCCACACTAATATGGTACACTGGGAGCCCAGCCCAGTGTGCTCAAATATGTATTTATATATTAAAATACCTGTAAATAATGAAAATCATCCCCGACATCTTTTTATTGTTTTTTAAAACCTGCAAAAAAGAAAATGGTCTCTCGTCATCACCCTAGGCCCTCTTCCCCCATCCCACCCTTCCTCTGTTCACCCACCTCCTCACATCCCTCTTTACCCATACACACCTCTGGAGGTTAGGAGCAGTGATCTTCTCTGGACTGGGACACATCTGCACTCTTTAAACCCAGAACCGCAAACTGAGGAATCAAAGGTAAGCACTGTATAATGGCAGTCAATGGGGGTTTCAGCTTAGGTCGATATCTCAGCCATTTTTAGGAATTTTGGCCCAAATTTTCAACATGGGGGTCTTGGGACCCCACTTCGTGAACACTGGCACTGTCAATTCATTTCTTGGTCCCAAAAGATGATTTTGCAGTCACAGGCGTGGAATCACCTTTCTGGACAGATTAAAAAAATGACAGTGCCACTGTTCATGAGGTGGGGTCCCAAAAAGCCCATGTTGCAAATCTGGTGAAATGATTTCAAAAAATGAATGTGTTATGAGTGTACATTGTGCAGCTTCTACACAAGTTCATAACTTCTCCAATGTTTTTATATTTTCACTCCAGATTTTCAACATTGCCATTTTTTCACATCTCCTTATGAACAGTACATCTGTCATTTTTCACATCCTGCCTGAAATGTGTTTTTGCACCTGTGGTGCATAATATCACAGTCACTGAGCAAAATCAGCTTTTGGGATGGATTAACGAAATCACAGTGCTACTGTTCACAAGGGGAGGTCCCAAAAAGCCCATGTTGAAAATTAGGTGAAAACATTTCAACAAATGACCATGTTACGAGCGTGCATTGCACAGTTTCTACACACGCTTGTAACTGCCAATATTTCATGTTTTCGATCCATATTTTCAACATTACCATTTTTTCACACCACCTCATGAACAGTACAGCTGTCATTTTTAAAATCCTGCCAAAACATTTTTTCTGCATTACAGTTGAGCATAATTACATTTTGACATAAATTTGAAAGTTTTCTGTACTGGGTACATGTGGTGAGGTGATAAGAAGGTTATGTTGAACATCTGGGGTAAAAATTATTTAAGATGCCACAGGTTTAACTGTTTGTTGCATTTTCACTATGCCTGCTCATAACTTAATGTGTGGAAGAGCAGGGGCCAGAGACCTCTGTGTTTTCACAACTACATATATATGTGCATTTGTGAAGGGTTCAGACCCTGCGCTCCCACTGTGACATATGGATACCGTTGTATTATCTCAGTGGAGGGATGGGAGTGCAGGGTCCAAAGCACCCTGCACTCCCACCATGACATATGGATACTGTTTTACTATCCGGATGGAGGGGTGGGAGCTCAGGGTGCGAATAACCCAGCACTCCCACCATGAGATATGGTTACTGTTGTACTATCTGGATGGAGGGATTTGGACCCTGAACTCCCACCAAATATACTATTATACTATCTCAAAAAGTGAAATAAATTTCAAAAAATGTTGTTAATCTATCAGTTAGGGTTGAAGCAACAAAAGTATGGAAATGAGGCATTAGGGTTGAGCCCCCAACCCCCCACCCCACCATCCCACCCCATCCTCCACACACCTACAGGCATCAGGGTGTGCCATGGGGTCATTAGGCCTAACTCTCACCCCATTCTCCTATATTGTACCATGTCAGCCTGTTTACACATGGAATGGGGTGATAGTTGAGCCTAACAACCCCATGACACAGCCCGATGCCTGTTAGTGTGTGGAGGATTGGGGATGGGGTGGTAGGGTGGAGAGGTTAGGGGCTCATACCTCATGCCTCATTTCCAACTTTTGTTGCTTCAACCATAACTGATGCATTAACACAGTTTATTACTCTCTCTCTCTCTCTCTATATATATATATATATTTAAAAAAACAATTTTTGGACAGGAAAGACACAGTAAGCTGGAGCTTGTTTACAGGTGAATCCTGGGAACACAGGGCAGCTACAGTAAGTGATTTGCTCATGGTCACACAGTATGCAAGTGGTGGCTGTGGGATTCAAACCCAGTTCTGCAATTTCAAGGTTAGAACTGCATATGTTGTAAAATCTGAGTACGGCTCACAGCTCTACTGAGGTTCAAATAGATACATGATCAAAATGATATAGGTAATTTAGGACAAACTCTGTATTTTTCAAATTGGTCACTTAGGTCCGAGAGGCCTGATAACAAATGAGGAGAAAATGGGTGCTTGAGCAAAATGTACCCCCCCCCTTGGTCTAGAGGTCACTGTAAGGCCAAAAACTGAATCCCAGGATACCCCCCCCCCAATAAAAATCTTGAAATTAGCTTGTCCCTTTCTTCAAAATACAGTTTTTCAGGCATTAGGGGTAGGGATGGAGTTTGTAATACATAAAGGATTCTGGGTGGTATATTCTACTTAACCACCTATACCCCATTTACAAACCCCAGGGCATCTGCAACCAGCAGTGGATATTCACCACTATGCTGGAGGTTAATGGTTCATAATTTGATATCGCTAGGTGGTCTAAATTTTTATTTAGCTGAATGCCAAGTATTTCAGCTTCCCTCTCAATGACAGAAAGGAAATTGAGATTTCAAAGCCTGGGAATGGGGTGAAATTATTGGGGATAATTTCAGTTTTTGTGTCGTTCGGTTTGAACCCTGAAAGTCACTTGTACTCAGCTAATGTAGCACAGACCTCTGACAATGAAGATTCTGGAAACATCAATTAAAAAGACATCATCTACAAATAATGTATGTTTTTTATTCCCACCCAGCTAAGGTTATCCCTTAAATATTGGCACTGGGTGCTAGAGATGTTGTAAAGTTTTAATCTACCAGCAAGGGTGGCACAAATCCATGGAAATCTGCAATTCTCTAAATTTATGAACAACAAAAAGAACAGGTGGCTACAAACACCAATTGTGGGGCCAAAACCAGAAAAAAACAGTACTTACAGGACACTTGCAGGTCAGCACCTTGTCGCTGTCCACATTAGTAAAAAACTCCACTCCAGATGTAGACAGATAAAAGCCTTTTAATCCAAAGTAGGCAAGCCAAGCAGCAAAGCAAGGTACATGGTGCCCAATGTACTTTGCTTTGCTGGCTGGCTTGCCTACTTTGAATTAAAAGACTAATGTGGACAGTGACGAGGTGTCAACCTACAAGTGTCCTGTGAATACTCTACATTTATCTGCTCTGTTCAGTGTCCATCTTGGAGGTATAGTGACATCTTTGCTCCTAGTAAAACCTGATTTTCTGGTGGGGGAGGAAGGTGGTGGAGAATAGAGGAGGGTTGGGTGGGGAACTTGGGGTACTTGATGTGACCACTTTGATAAGTGACTTACTCAGCAGGACTCAGGTGGGGAGGAGGTGAGCATGTGTGTTTGGCAAGTGGGTGAGGGGAATGGTAAGGATTACTTTTTGTCTAACTAGTCTGCACTGTCAGCTCAACTGTCACAGTCATCTTCTACAGAGAACAATAAGAAGAGCAGATGTTTACTATGTAGCCAAAGTGATAGATATGATCCCAGCCTTAAGATCACATTTGGTGGTAAGATAATATGCTCAAGATTTTCTACTAACCAGAATGGCAATTATGCAGTCTGCAATTCACCAGGGCAGGGGAGGAGAAGGCAGAAGGGTACCAGTGAGGGTGGCAGTGGGGTAACAATAAATATGTAATTTTTGGGTGGAGGAGGAGGTGTAGCACCTGATTTTCATTGGGAGTCACCTACAAATTGGCCAGTCATGTTGATTCATTGTGCAAATTCTGTTAATTTGCCTGGAAAATAACAACACAAATAGTTGTCTAGCTTTGCGAATTTGCTGAAATTTATGACTTTTTGTGGGTAATTCCGACAACTTGCCCACTTCCACCAGCCTTAACGGAAACTGCCAGGGATTCTATATATAAGCATATGACAGAGGCAAGGGGGACAGCCCTGACAAGTGCCCTACTCTAATCGGATGGAAGAGGGCAGGATACCATTAATCCTAACATAAGTTTGAGGTGATGCAGACAACCCTCTGAAAGCCCTCTTCACCTACTCTGGGAGTCCAGAGCAGAGCAGGATGGACCATAGAAAGTGCCAAGACACTCTCCGTCAAAAGCCTTCTCGGCATAAAGGCTGGTTGGGAACAGGGGAAGAGATAGGGAATTGACATTCTCAATAAGAAGAAAGGTGTGTCTAAGATTGTCATGCTTCTGATAACACCTAACAAATCCCACTGGTCCATGTCCAGCAACAATGGGAGAAAAGCATCCAGCCTTGCCACCCATATAATAATAATAATAATAATAAAACTTTTTTTATGGCACCTTTCAAAAATCAAGGTGCCTTACAAATGATTAAAACATATCAAAGTTCACAGCACCATAAATATTATAAAACAGAAAATACAACTAAAATTAAATCCATCAGTCGCCAAATGATTGATGCCAGAGGTATGTTTTTAAAGCATGTTTGAATCCCTCCACAGTCGCACACTCCCATAACTGATGAGGTAGAGAATTCCAAAGGGATGGGGCCGCATGCATAAGTGCCCGGGCCCCAGAAGACTGTAAACATACCCATGGAATCTCTAGCAACCCCTCATCAGCTGAGCAGAGCGATCGCCCATGGTAATAAGGTACCAGGAGCTCTTTCAGGTAATCCAGGCCCTCTCTGTGTAAGGCTTTGTAGGTCAAAAGACCAATTTTAAAGATAATCTACCACTGTACTGGCAGCCAATGCAGACCGTGCAGCATCGGGGAAATGTGACAAGACCAAGAAGTTCCCATCAAAAGCTGGGCTGCAGCATTCAACATAAGCTGCAGGCGGCAGATTTCCACCTCAGGTAGCCCTAGGTACAGGGAGTTGCAATAATCCAGATGCGAGGACATGAATTGAACTGAATTGAATTGAAATGATTTGGTTTTGAAAAGTTATTATATTCTCAGTTTTTTTATTGTATTTTATAATTTGTACAGCACCTTGGTTTTGAAAGGCGCTATCAAAATAAATATTGATTGATCGATTGATTGATTGAAAGGTGTGGACCAATGTGGGAAGATCGCCGGATGGAACAAGGTGTTTAACCCTGGAGATATTCCTCAGGTGGTAAAAAGAGGTCTTGACAACAGCTGACACCTGTGAATGCAGCATCATCCCTCGTCAAAAATTACCCCTAGGTTTAACACCCATTCAGAGGTTGGGAGTGATAGGCCCAAAAGAAAAGACCCATGGGCAAACCTACCCCTGGCCCCCATCTATCCTGCACCCCAGGTCCACAACCAGCACCTCAGTCTTTTCCGAGTTCAACTTCAACCAACTCGAATCAATGCAGTCCTGGATTTCTGTAAGGCAGTTATTGAAGACTGAAAGAGTGCTATCCTAGTTGGGTGCAAAAGAAAGATAGAGCTGGGTATCATCAGCATAGCAGTGAAACCTCAGCCCATACCTTCTTAGAATGTCTCTGAGGGGCAGCATGTACACTGTAAACAACATGGGGGACAACATGGACCCCTTAGGGACCCCACATGACAAAGGGACTGGGTCCGAAGAGTGAACTCTGGACACCGCCCTCTGAGTTCTTCCAGTGAGGAAAGATGTAAACCACCTGAGGAATGTATACAACAGGCCACAGATGAACCTCAGGTGACTGGGCAGAACCCCATGATCCATAGTGTCAAATGCTAATGAGAGATCAAGAAGAACCAAGATGAAGCGGTTCTTCTGCTCTCTGGCCATCAGGAGATCATTGAGTGCATGAACCAGTGCTGCCTCAGTACTGTGCCTCTTTTGAAAACTGGACTGGAGAGGTTCATAGATGTCATGGACGGTCAGGTGGTTCTCCAGTTGTATGGCCACGGCCTTCTTAACCACCTTCCCTAAAAAGGGGAGGTTAGAGATAGGTCTGTAGTTCGCATGGCAGTCTGGGTCCAAAGAAGCTTTCTTCAGGAGGGGTGTTACCACTGCCTCATTCAGGGATCTAGGAAACTCACCTGTTTCCAAGGAGCACCACACTATCTGTGGCAGGATCAGACCAATGGAATCAATACAACCCAATACCAGGGAAGCTGGTCCTGAATCCAAAGTACAGCACATAGGGCGCACACAATGGATAATCTGCATGACATCCATGAACTCCGGGCAGTTAAAGGTACTCCAGGAATGCTGAGGGCTAGTGACCAAGCGCTGGTCCAAAGCAATACCCATAGAGTGTGCCAGTTGGAGAGCCACCCTGATGTCAGCTACCTTAGTTGCAAAGAATTGAGCAAGTTCATCACACTCTATTTGTGAAAAGGCTTAAATACGGCTGTAAATACCTTATAATCAAAATTTAAAATCAATATTTGTCAGTAGGACTTGAAAAGATAGGGGTCCTTTCCTGGCTTTTGAAATAACAAGACAGTCACACAGTGCCAAGGAGGTGGAGGAGCCACCCCCCTGTTACACCACCTGAAAGGATCATATCAACAGTGGTAGGAGAAGTTCCTGATATTTTTTTAATAACTCAGCAAGATTGCTGTCAGGTCCTGGGCATTTACCTGATTAAGGGACAGATATTCAAAACTTTGCCCCGGGGCTAAATTAGCACTGCCTGGCGGGCAAACTTAGCCCGGAGCACAAAGCAAGCCATATTCAAAAGGAATAGCCCAGGGCAAACAGCTTCTGAATATAGGATGGGAATGAGGCCTGGCAAACTGGGCTGGGAGTGCAGGGCAAACTTAGCCCTGGAATAAGACAGCTCTGAATATGGCAACCAGGAAGTGCAACCACAATAACAACATAGTGCACAGCGATGTGCAGGTAGGTGAAGGTGAACTATGTCGCCAATGTGTGTGCCAGCAAATGCGTGGACCCGGTACAGCTGCAGGCAGCAGCATATGTGAAAGTACAGTGTGCAAAAATGTAAAATATTCCCCGAACTGTTTGCGCAGTGCTAACACGTTTGCACGGGTTTAGCGCAGGGCTAAACCGTTAGCCTGGTGCAAACACATTTCCCAGCACTGAACTTTGCCATATTCAAAAGTGACATGCAAATGAGCCTACTTAGGTAATCTCTAGGCAAACATCCAAATTAGCATCTCATTATGCCCTGATTTGCATGTAGTTTGCACCGGGCTAACGGTTTAGCCCTGCGCTAAACCCGCGCAAACGTGTTAGCTCTGCGCAAACAGTTTGGGGAATATTATACAGTTTTGAACACTGTACTTTCACATGCGCGGCTGCCTGCAGCTGTACTGGAACAACATGGCATAGGCACAGATGGTGGTGGTGCTGCATGCAACTGTCACACTGTAGGTCATGCTACAGTGCACAGCAGACACTACAGTAGCAAGGGGGCCAGTAGTGTGTGGACACAGCAATGCCTATGGTGTGTAGGGCAGTGATCATGACTGCACTATACACAGTGAGAGGCCCAACCTGCAGGTGTTTACTGACAGTGGACATTACTGTTACACTGTTGTGTGTCCCACAGATGCTGCACCTCTGGCATGGGATGCTCACAGTGACATATACATGTCCGGCTTTGTGTGCTGTGGCAGTTGTACAGCTGTGTGGTATGTGGCCGTGGGGGGCATATATTATCAGAAAGGCACCCTGGTGTTGGGGTATTCCCAATACTGGTCCATGTGCACTGCATGATGTGTCCCAGCCTTGTGGCCATACCTGGTCTGTGGCACAGCCTGGCCACCCATACACTTTTCCCTCAACATCCTCCATGCCCACAGTGCTGCATGTGTGTGCTGGCAGCTGTTGGTGTTCACAGAAGTGTGGTCCGCAGGTGTGTGCTGTATGGCCACACTGCCATGCTGTCCACTAGCAGCTGGATCACCACTTACTGCCTGTCATGGCTGGGACTGGTGGAAGATGATGGCATCATTGTGATGCCATCAGTTAGCAGCATGTTTCCTCTATGTTTGGCTTTGTCTATGTGTCATATTTATTTGTTAGGGTCGCACAAAGCAGCACAAAAGCCACGCAAACACTGTGCAAAGCTGATTGCCCAGGGTTAAGACAAGCTTTTCCTGGGCAGTAATGTGCACCGTGCTAAGTGTCACGCTAAATTGCACAAAACCACTTAGTGCGGCACTAGTCGCTAAATATAGCATTGCACCTGTATTCATGTCAGTTTGCCCCTTGCATACATTATGATTTTGCCCAGTGCTAATACAGTTTGCCTGTGCTCTTTGGCCTTTTGAATATAGCAGACCTGCACTAATCCCACACTAAACCTGTGCAAACAGTTTTTGACCAGCGCAAGGTTTTGAATATCTGGCCCTTAGTGTTCTTCAACACTACCACCACCTTCTCTCTGGTAACAGGTTATCAGAGAAGCTGCCTGATCTTCTCTGAGACGGCAGAGAGAGAAATGGTTAAGGTAGGAGTATAACTCCTCGGGTGGCGTAGGGCTGTATACAGTTGTTGATAATATCCCCTGACAATGGACTGAATGCCCTGTATGTAGTATACTAGTCTCCCCGTTACCAGATCATACATTTGGGAAATGCATGCTTAAGTTTTACAAGTTGTCCCCTTGGGCAGCGGTCACAATCCAGCCATAGCACCTCCACGGTGCAAGAAGCCTGATCCATCTACCCCCCAAAGAGATAGATAAGGTACGACGCTTGAAAAATTGCCATGATTTCTCTGGGCTATGTGAACGCTGAACCGGATCATCACTTGCAATTTGCTGTTTTCAATTTCAGCGCCTTCCCAGGGTAGCGCTATGGCTCCACGCCTGTGTAGAGCTCCCTGATTGGCTGGTCTCACTCCACCTGAGACAGGAGCACCGAGGCAGGTGGCTTAATGTAAGCCTGCATCCCTGTACTTGGCTTCTAATTTATATATTTTAATTTAGCCTGTTCTGCTCGGCCTGTGTAAAGTAACTTACCATTCCCCCCCACTGCAGTTTATCTCCAACTGTATGTGCACTGATTCAGTGCTAGCTCTGCAAACTTCCCCTTGATTTTTGTCCCACCCCCTCTCCCCCTCCCAGGTCTCCTTTAAATGCACACAGTCTCCGCCCACTCCTATCTGATGTTTCAATTAATTTGGTTACTTATTGTCAACAACTGCAATTCCTCCCATCCCCTTTTTGCAACTAAACCTTCTAGCAGCCTTATCTCATTCTGTCTTGCTGAGGCATACTATTTTGGTACTTTAGGTTTGCTTATTGCTGACTAGCATATCCTGTCCTGCTGACTAGCATATTCTGTCTTGCTAAGGCACTGTTTGACTTGAAACATCCCTTTTACTGAAAAAAACAAATTACTGAACTGTGACTGATTTGCCAAAAAATTGTGTTTATTGTCTAAAAATGTTCCCAGCAACCAAGTGTTATAGCCCCTTCGTGACTTTGTAGCTCTTTCCAGACTGCAAGGTGCCAAGGAAATTGCAGGCCTTTCAGTTGCTAATTGAGCTGTTTTCGCTCAGACTGCTAGCCTTTGTGTTGCCCCACTATTAATTCGAGCTACTCTCTCTTTTCTCTAGCCGAGGGTGGTTTACATTTATCTTGCATAACTCCATTTTTAAACCTCCCCAAACAAGTCGCATATGGAACAACGACCCCCGGAACCTATATAATCTTCCATTGGCCCACTCCACTCTGCACAGGTACCTCTATCGTCCCCCATTGAAGAAATATATCTCTTGCAATCCAGACATTTTCCGTCCTCCTGTCCATTCTCCTTCCCTTAACAAGGAACCCACATCAAATAAATTTTGTTCAGAGACGTGCCACTGTCAGGGCTACTCTTAGATCCCCTTTTAGTGCATACTGACCCCTATCATACCACAGCAGTAACTACCCATACAACAAATTTGGGGACCTAAAGACTCTGGTTAGCAGCTGCTGTGATAGTACACTCCACTTTTTGAATAAGCTACCATGGCAGGTCTCGGCTGGCTTTACTTACTAGCCTGCATTTCCCTGATACCTAATATTAGTGGACCCCCTGACAGATCTGACTCTAATAAAGGGACATGCCCTACGCCACTAGAACATCCACATAATAAGACTATGTATTCATTATGCTGCCTCTGGTTGGCCCTGATTCAGTCAAATTTTGTTGAATCCACTCGAAGGGGGACTGCAAACTACTCGGCTATGCATGGCTCCTAACCCCAGCCACCCATACGCTGCATAGTTGGGTGTTACTCTGCATGAACCTTAATCTACGTACTGGCAGGGCAACACAAGAGGTCAACTCAGTCCCTGGATCCCTGCAATCTAACCTACACAAAATGCAACAAGGCCCGTGCTTTTAAACATCTCCTTGCCAATCTGAGAAGTATCGTGCTCCTCCTACTACTGTGCTCAGGAGATGTCGAGCTCAATCCTGGCCCCACAAAGTTGATTTCATCTCCAACCGAAATTACTACCCTGAAAGGAATCAGTTTTCTGCATGCCAATGTCTGCAGCCTTCTAAAGAAGTTGGATTCTGTCCAGGCCTGGATTATCCACACTGCCCCAGACATACTTGTGATCTCGGAATCCTGGCTTCGGGCATCCACACCAGACAGTGAGGTTAATATCCCCAACTACCTCCTCTTCAGAGCAGATAGAAAGACTGTGGGGGAGGATTAGCCAGTTATGTTAAAAACAAATTTACAGTATCCATATTAGATGCTACTTCCATTGCAGGGGGCTTTGAATGCCTGTCTCTCAGGGTTGAACCGTCCCAATCTGTGGCACTCCGCATAATAGGTTGCTATTGACCCCCAGCAGCAGGACCACAGCTCCTGACTTTCCTGTCTTCACAAATGGACATGACACCTCTGGAAACAATTATATTAGGTGACCTTAACTATGACTGGATATCGAACGGATCGCTACCCCTAAAACAATTCTGCGACTCCCATGGGTTCACCCAAATGATTACAGAACCAACGCGCATCAACAAGAAAAATCCAATGAAAAGCACACTTCTGGACGTCCTTCTTGTCAACAAACCACACTACTTTTCCCATGCCGGTATCCTTCCAAAAGATGTTAGTGACCACTGTCTCATAACTAGCATAAGAACCATCTTGAACCCACTATCTACATCAAAGTTTTCTACAGAAAGATCCAGACAGAACTTTGACCCTCTGGCCTACATACAAGAACTAAAAAACTCCTTGCTCTGGCAGACTTTCTACCTGGCTAAATCAGTGGGTGATGCCTATAATGTTCTCCATGAAATCACAGCCAGTGCCCTAAACAACCATGCTCCTCTAGTTAAAGCACGAATAAAAACCAGAACCCGACGTTGGTTTTCACCGGATCTGAAGAATGCTTTACTCAAAAGAGACCAGCTATGGAAAAAGGCCTGGAAATCGCAAGCCGATGCAGACAGGTGTCTCTTTAGGACAGCTAGAAATGCCTGCACGAAAATGGTCAGGGAAGCCAAGGCCAATTATTATCAAAACGAATTACTATCTGCATCCAACAGCCCAAACAAATTCTGGTCCACCATAAAGGAACTGTCTGGACACTCCCCAGGTAGTGCACTACCCTCCAAAATCACCATCGACAATGTCACTATCAGTGATAAATCTGAAATTCTTCAAGCCTTCAACAACCACTTCACCACTGCAGGCATGGCGTTCGATAATGCACCAGTAAGTAGTCTCCGTCCACAGCTCACCGCCCAGCCTCAGACCAAAGTAACAAAGATGCGATCTTCTTCTTTTCCCCAACCACCATAAAAGAAGTTGAAGACCTTATGCTAAGGCTAGATACCAGAAAAAGTGCGGGAGCTGACTCCTTCGACCCATACTTTCTGAAAATAGCATACCACATACTTGCCCCACATATATCACACTTATTCAACCTGTCCCTAGCCCAGGGCTCTATCCCTGTGGAATGGAAAACCGCTCATGTTATCCCCCTATTTAAAGCAGGGGACCCATGTGACCTGAACAATTATAAGCCAATCTCTCTTCTACCTATACTCTCAAAAATGCTGGAAAAAGTCATGGATTTACAGCTGATATCATTTCTAGACAACTCTACATTGCTTAACCCCATGCAGTCTGGCTTTAGAGCAAAGCATAGCACTGTTACAGCACTGGCCAAAGTCACTAATGACTGGCAATGGGACCTTGACAACAAAAAATTTGTTTGTGCTGTGTTTTTAGACCTCAGCAAGGCCTTCGATACCGTCGACCACTGCTTACTTCTCTCCACCTTAAAAACTATAGGTATGGACTCAACCTCACTGGAATGGTTCCAGGATTATCTCTCTGATAGGCAGCAACAAATTAAGGCCGAAGGTGAGCTCTCTCCTCTCAAACCAATAAAAAGAGGAGTCCCACAGGGTTCCATACTGGGTCCTCTACTGTTTGCCATCTACATTAACAACTTGAACCTAGGCATTACAGAAGCCAGTATCCACTTGTTTGCCAATGATACAGTGCTCTATCTAAGCCGTGACTCCCCTGGAGACGCATGCACAGATCTACAAACTGAATTAAATACACTGCAGCATCAGCTTCTCAGCAAAAAGCTACTGCTAAATGCAAAAAAAAATAAACTAAGGCCATGCTCTTTACCCCATCTAGCACTAGGGTCTACTCTGCTGCTGCTGGTACCCTTCCTCCCATAACTACCCTTCTAGGTGAAGATCTTGAGTTTGTGCCTAAATTCAAATATCTGGGTATATGGCTGGACAACAAACTCTTCTTTGAGGAGCACACAGAAGAATTAATGAAAAAGCTTAGGCAGAGGCTTGGCCTCGTCTTCAGAATTAAACACCTTCTGACCGCAGAGGCAAGAAGACAGCTTGTTCAATCAACTTTCCTCTCATTAATAGACTACGCCGACATCATCTACAGTATGGACAATGCTTGGTCTCACACCTTGCAAAACTGGATGTCCTGTACCACAGAGTGCTAAGATTTATAACTGGTCTCCCATCCTCCACACATCACTGCTCTTTATATGCAGCCTTAGGGTGGTCTTCCCTTCATTATAGGCATTGTAGAAATGCAGCACTCTGGACATTCTGAGCCCTTACCAACAAACTCCCAGATTACATTGTTGCCTGCCTCCCCCTGAGCCCAATCAGTAGCTACGCACTAAGAAACAACTCGCTAATTTCTCTGAAAATCCCCAGGATCAGTACCCACTTTGGCAGGGATGCCATAGACCACGCTTTGCCTACGCTCTGGAACAGGGTACAAAGATCCTTGAGACTCAGCTCTCCTGTCAGTTTTGCCCTGTTTAGGATCATTTATGACAAAATGTCTGCCGAAATCTGTAAGTGTTTCCATAGTTCCTAGCTGTCCTGCTGATGGTTCAATCCATAACCTTACCACATCCAGCCATGAACCTTGTTCCTCCCCTCCCTATTTTAATCAAGTCCACTAGTCAGCTGCCATAGTGGCCCTCGGCTCCCAAGGCACCACTTCTCCCATATTACTCTCCTCTCACCATTTAAGCAGAACATACAGACCTCATTAGGGGCCCCTATGCAGCCCAGGGCCCTCACCCAAGTATGGTAAACGGTCACTGAGGGCTGAAATGCAAAGAATTGTACCCTCTGATGGAGGCTTGACTAAGAATGACTAAATATACCACCTCAACTTCTGCATACATGGAGTCTGTATATACCACAGCAAAGTTGAGTGATACATGTATGTTCCTACAAGAATGCTTGGAATGTATATCGTGCACCTACCACTTTTCTGTAAATTTGTTTGTAACTCTTTGCACATGTTGTACTTTGTATTCTCAATCTATGTATGTATAACTGTCTTGGACAACAGCAGGTCCATCTTTTAAATGAGTTTGCTCAATGATGATCACCTGGATAAATAAAGATTTGATCTGATTTGATTTGACAAGTCCTAAGATGTCTCACCAGTGTTAGGGCACCACAGGCACCTCCTTCATAGTAGCAGGGGCATAAATAAAATAAGACCTGCTCTACCTTTTGATCCAGGATCTTCAGGATATTCCTGCAGAGGGCCCTGATCTGAGGTAGCACTGAACTGTCCTTTTGCATATGAAACAACTGCAACATGTGCAGTGTCATGCATTGTTTCTAGCTTCTGCTCTATGCCTTTTAGTTATTGTGAAGCATAGGATGTACACTCATCCCTTAATACCATTTTCAAGGCACCCTGAAGGATTCTGTGGTCCACCTCCAAGTCAGCATTATCCCATATTATCTGTGGGATAAGGGTCTCTAGCTTTTCCAGGAATACATCATCTCTGAGGTAGGCCAAGTTAAACCTCTAATGTATTGTCCTTAGGGTTTTGCCCAGTCTGCAATGGGAGTACTTCTTAATGTCAACACTTGGAATCTCAACATTCAGGATCCAGAGGTCATCTGCCCGACACACACAGACCTGACAGATGTAAGCTGGTGCTGACAGGGGTAAGGTAGCAGATGTGATAAACCACTACCCTACCCCTAGTCAGGTACTACAAGGGAAGGGAAAATTCTGAGGTTGGCCAAGCTGATACTGTGGCATGGAGGGCTCAGCCATTAGCAGCTCAGCCAGCATCACACTTCAGACCCGGGTTCTGTTATGGGATGAGAATTTTGATGAGGCAGTCTTTTGCCCCCCATAATTGTTTTAACCTACTCTGAGGTCTGCTGCCCCTCGGAGTTGGTTATTGTAGTTATAGGGGTGAGGGGGGCTTGCCCCCTGAAATGCACTAAGACCCTGCTAATCTTCTGACAGTCAGTCTTCTGAATTTGGACTTATGGAGTTCAGGAGACTGACTGTCAGGATTTCACAGTGAATCTGCTGCATTGATGCTACTACAGAGGTATGATATGAAAGTTGCAGGGTGCCATGGCAGACTTCTTAAAAGGTATCAGTGTGTTCTGAAGTTGTCACACTATAGTCAAGCCTTGAATATCTGTTGAATCTAGTGGGAAAATTTGTAAATTCAGTCTGCTCTGGGTGGAGGTGCTGCAAGGTATCCAATATTCTCAAGTGCCCCTATGTGATTTTCTTACATTTCTGTAGAGGGGGGTTTCTAACGGACTAGGATATTGATTGATTGATTGATTCATTCAATCATTTGTTTATTTTTGTATTTGTTTTTCATGCATTTATTTATTTATGTATGTATGTATTTTATAACTGTATGGGTACACTGGTCCAGGAACGGTTTTCTGGCTCAACTTGGGCCATCAAGATGCCACATAGTAGCATAGTAAAAACACAATACAAGCCATGTATTACAGACTGAAGTAGTACAGTGATGCAACGTGGTACAATACAGTTTGGTCCCCAGTTAGGGATACATACTAAGCAATAAATAAATTACAGGAATGTTAGCTAAAGGACATTAAGAACATGACTGGCTAGGAAATAAACTCCCAGCAATAGGAGAGAACTATGTACATGTAAGATGCATGCCTTGAATTCAATGAACAGAAAATGCAATGATATGTCTAGCTGTGTAATTACAGGCCAGGCGTAAGAAGTTCCCTTAATTCTTATCAGTTGGAGCATCTGCAGAGGTGGCTAAAAGAGTATTTCTAAAGCATGATTTGAAGAGGGAAGTAGTGTCTAGGGAGTGGAGGGGGACTGGCAAAGCATTCCAGAGCCTAGGGTCAGCAATAGAGAAGGTTGTTTTACCGATACAAATAGAAGGCTGGGGATATTCAAGGAGAAGGTGCAAAGAGGACTTGAGGTTACAGGCACCAGGTTTGGGTTTAAGTAGTACAGATAGTGGAAAGTTATCTTTTTCCCAAAGATTCTTTTTGACAAGGCAGCCCAGAAGGCAGTTGTGGCAGGCCTGCAGGAACAGACAACCCATTGTCTGATAGAGAGAGCAAAGATGGGTGGTGTAAAGGGCCAATGAAGCAAACCTGCAAATGCTGTTTTAGGTTGCATTTAGTCTTGAAAGATTATGGTTGGAGGCTTGAATGTAGATAGGGGAGCAGTAGTCCTGGAGGAAGGGAAGTGTACCCTGGACTGTGGCTTAGTCTGGAACTGACAAAAGATCCCACTTACTGATTAATATGTTTTATTGTTAGTCCAATGTGACCAGAGAAGGCTAAAAGGAGATCCAGTGTGGCCCCTAGGTATTTAAATGCAGCTACTTGTTCTAAGGAGGTTCCATCCATTTTCTGTCTGTTCAAGGGATAGAAACATTGAAACATGGAAATATAGACAATGATGGCAGAAAAAGACCATTAGTCCATCCAGTCTGCCCATAAACCCTATCAAACCTCAGACCTATTGTCCATGCAGAGTTCTAACCCACATTATCTATCCCCATGCCCCTCACCCTCCTGCTACCACCCTAGGCAACCACAAAGCTTCTCACTCTGTCCCAGCTGTGTCTGAAACCATTGATACTGTAGTTCTGGTGGACACCACATCAGCTGACAGATTGTTCCATGGCTCCACCATCCCTTTTTTTTTAAATAAAACATTCCCACTTCCCTCTTGAATCTTCCCCCATCAATTTCCAATCATGCCCCCATGTTCCTATTCCACTACTTATGCTAAATAGTTCCTCACAGTTTACCTTGTTCATTTCCTTTAGAAAATTAAATATATTTTAAAATATATAATTAATAGTATAGTTACATATAGTGAAATATATTTCAATCTTCTTGTACTATAATGTATTGTAATGTATTGGGAAATCAATTTATTTCAATATGTTTAAAAATTTGCAAATATATTGCAATGTACTATACATATACACATTATTGCCACTTTAATATGTTATGCATAGTGCAAAATATATTGATTAAATTCCAAATATATTGAAATAAGGATGGCAAATATATGTTATTGGTATATTGCCAATATATGTATAAATGCATTTTTTTTTACATTTCAAATGTTGTTTCCTATACCACTGTCAGTGGCTCCGTAGGTAGCATACTCACCTCTGAGGCCGGGAGATCAGAGAGCTGTGGGTTCAGTTCCCACATCTGGCACTTGGGTTAATATCCCAATACTGATACTGTAGTGCAGCATGAGAGGGGTGCTGCAGTTGTGCGGTGCCATCTTTCAGATGAGAAGTTAAACCAAGGTCCCATCTGCCTGGATTGGTGGTAGTTCAGGTGGATGTTAAAGATCCCATGACACTTATCGAAAAGAGTAGGGGAATTTTCCCCAGTGTCCTGGCCTAATTCACTAAAAATACCACCAACAGCTTAATCTGGTTCAAGATCAGTTGGCATTCATCTGTATCCCCCTTCCCCAGGGTTGTGCCTGAAAATAGGCAGGATTTGTCTAGTGCATTTACCCGGTCAACAAAAACTAAATAAAATAAATATTTACAAATATACTGTATATATGACATACATGTGTAATAAATATTAATATAACTATTACTTACCCAGACAAAAACAAGGGAAATTATTTATGATTTACTTGTACCTTTATCTGTACAACTAGAGATCATTTTGTAACTAATCATGGTATTATTTACATTAAATTATTGTTTTACAGTGCAGCTTTAATTCAAATGTACATTTTATATATTTATACTTACACATATGATTTACTTCACAAGCTTGTGCTTGTAAAAGGCTCAGATTGGTATTTATACCACCCCATTTTGATTCATGTTTAGGTCAGGGTGAGATCCTACATGTACTTGCTTTATAACGTGTACCTTTCTTTTCAGTCTGTAAGCTAATGTTGTAAATTCAAATGTATTGTAAAGCTAGAAATTATCATGATTTTGGCTGATAAACTATGTTTTTCAGATATGCAAATTAGTTATGCAAATGTGCACATGGGATGAAACTAAGCATTTACAAAAATACATGTAACATATATAAAAAAACATATGTAACATATAAATATATCTAACATATATAAAATACATCTAACATATATAAAAAATATATGTAACAGAAAAAAATACGTAACATACAAAGAATACAGTATATATTTTGAAAAATACTAATAATATATTTCAGACAATTAAATAGATTGACATGCTTTCAAGCAATGCATGAGGCAGAATATATGGTTTCAGTATATGCTGAAATACGTTGTGTATTATAGCTGATTGAGTCAATGTATTTCTCAATACAGTGACATATGTTTTTGCATACTATTGATTAGAAATATGTCAGTATATTTAAAAATATATTTCATAATATATTATATAATATATTACATTGGAACAATATATTTCTTAGTGTATTGAGATCGGATGAGATGTTAAACCAAGGTCCCATCTGCCTGTTCTGGTGGTAGTTCAGGTGGATGTTAAAGATCCCATGGCACTTCTCGAAAAGAGTAGGGGTGTTTTTATTGACATAATTAATATAGACAACAACACCTTTTAGGGAAAAAAAAAACAAAAAACAATAGAACAAAACATTTCCATAACAAATAATACCTCAAAAATGAGGGGATAGTTAAGCATTACAATTTAAGCACCACAAATAAACAAAATTCATAAGAAATAAACTTTTAACAGAGATTAGATTAAATTTGACCCTTATAACAATAACTAAATAAGCCCTTCTGTAACTCTTATATAATTTCCCACATTTTATTTAAACTTAATAAAATGAAGAAAACCTTTCCACCATTTCACTGGGGTTCCGGAGCTACTCTTAATGCATCTAGTGTATAAATTTGTACAAGCTCCTTGATAATCAGCCCACTTACACAGGAGTAAGGCATTTTCTTTTGGTAAAGGACCCATTGAACCCTAGCTTGCCATAAATAATATCTTAGACACCCCAAAAATAAGGATAATGTTTCTTCATGAAACTCCGACAAGTTTAACGGATAACATCCTAGAATCAATAATTCATACGACATACTATATAACCATTTAAATCCCCATAGGTTTGCTAAATATGCCCATAAACCAATCGCATACATACATCTAAGAAAAAAATGCTCCATTGACTCTTCTGCATTAATACATTCTAAGTATGGGCACAATCTTTCCTATAAAGCCTTGTACTTCACATTACCTCTAACATTCAATTTTCCATAAAAAAATTAGCCACTGCGTTTCCCATTGTTTTTGTGGCATCCTATTACTATTTAGTTGTGCCGATACAATAGAATTTAATGTTGAAGGACAATGTTTAAATCCTGGTTCTGAGGGAAGTACCAGCAACATTAAGTGGCGATAAAGCCCCTTCATGTTGTTATTCAGAATTGTCTGTTTTTTGCATTTTCCATTTAAACAATTTCTGTGCCGATGACCTAAAATACAAAGGTATATATAAGTGGTGATTTAGCTTAGGGGCAAAATTATGCCAATTCTTAAAATATTTACCCATTGATTTCAAATTCCAAGACTCCTCTGCCTCTAATTCTGCTTTTAATCCTTCTTTAATTGAGTTTGAAATAAATAATGCATGCACAAAAATCACTGGGTCTACCATTCCCAAGCCACCCTTATTTTTCATTAAATACGTATAACCCCTTTTTACTGGGTTTAAGTGGTTTCCCCACAGCATTTGGAAAAACACACTATATATTTTTGTCTCAAAAATCACTGGAAGTGGAAAAATCATAGCCACATACTGCATCATTGGGAGAAGAAATTGCTTAATTACCTGCACCCTTTTTAATTTAGACAGTTTCCACTTTTTCCACCTATTTACCTTACTCTCTAATTTTGAAATGACACCTTCCCAATTTTCAGTAGGCATATTCTGGGAACCAAACTTGATCCCTAATATTTTAAGAGGATTCCGGGAGATGTAAATACCATCCTGCCACACTTCCTCAGTGCCTGTTGCACCAATGAATAATCCCTTTGTTTTATTTAAATTTACTTTTGCATTTGACACCTTTGAAAAGGCCTCAAAGGCAGTCACAAGATAGGTTACTGAGGCAAGGTCTTCAAAATACACTACTAAATCATCTGCATAAGCTTGTATCCGTAATTGCAAATCCCTTTGCACATTCACCAGAAATACCCTTCTAAATCTGTTTGAAGCTATAGTTTGTAGAAGGGTCTAGAAGCAAAAGTATATAAAGAAGGGGCTAAGAGGCACCCTGACGAACTCCTGTGGTTAACTCAAAACCTTCTGCCTTCTGACCTTTTAAATATGGAAAAAACATATAACTATCATATAATTTCTCAATTATTTTCACTAATTGGTTTGGTACCCCATAATGCGTAAGGGTAAGGAAAAGAAACGGCAAATATACTCTATCAAAGGCTTTGTCCAAGTCTGCTGCTATTAAACATCTAGTCAACCCTATATCAGTGAGATGCTCAATAACATCTCGAATTAACATCAGAGCTGACTGAACCCGTCTGTCTGATAGACCACAATATTGATAAGGTGAAATGACTCCTTTTGCATAATTTTTCAGCCTATTATTTAAAATGCAAGCAAAGATTTTATAATCTGAATTTAAAAGAGTTATTGGTCTCCAGTTAGCAATGTTTTGTTTATCCCCTGATTTAAATATATAGGTTAATAACCCTTCTGAAAAGGAAGGGAAGATAACAGCTTTATCTAAAAAAAACCTAAATAAAATGCACAGACACTGACTTAATTCTTCTGAAAAGATTTTATAAAAATTATTTGAAATCCCATTTATTCCGGGAGAAATATTCAGTTTCAATAACCCAATAGTGTTTAAAATCTCTGTTTGAGTAATAGGGCCCCACACCTCCGGTCTCCCTACTGGGATTACAATATCTTTTAAATAGGCAGTCATAGCTGCATTAGAAATCGTCTCTCGGGGATCTAAAGAGCGAAAATGTTCTACTATCACTTCCTTTAGCTGAGCCACAGAGGAGCCAAATTTCCATCTGAGTTTTTAAGTACCTCCATTCTCATAGAATCTCTTACTTGCTTACACATTTCAAATGGATCTCCGATGGGTGATTTTTTAATTCCATTAGTTAAAATAGCCTGCATGGTTTTACCTCTATCATATTGAAACTCTCTCATTTTTTCTTTTAGTTTAGCAATTTGTTCAGAATAATCAAACCTAGAAGTATAAGCTATAGTCATAAGCCTTTGTAATTGTCGCCTTAAACCTAAATAGTGTAGAAATTTGTAATTCTTTGTTCTTACTCCTTGTGATTTGAACCATTTCCTTAAGTCTGCTTTTGTCTCTAGCCACCAATCTCCTAGGTCTGAATATAAAAAGGCTACTGATAACCTAGCTCTTAAAAGGTATCTCACCCCTGATTGTATAAAAGGAAGTTCTAATGAGGAATTATTAAGTTTCCATCTTATTTGCCTTTTCTCTTGTATATCTGAAAAACAAAAGGAACTTAGTAAAAATGAATGATCTGAGAATTCACTGGGAAATATTTTAAAGGACTCTAGTTGCATATTAGGTGACACTAACATATAAACAATTAGGGTGAAGCTCTTCCCTTTTTTAAAAGAAAATCCACCTCCCGCCTGCAAAGCATTATTACAAATCAAAAGACCGGCATCTTTTATGATTTTTCCTAAAGCATTAGAATTGCAATATGTTTTTTTATTTATTTTACTGGCGTGAGCCGAAATGGGACAATTAAAGTCACCTCCCCATAATACTCTGACTGTTGTTAATAAAAAAGGGCTGTACTGCTTTTAAGCAATTAACTCTACCAGCTTTTGTTTGGGGGTTATAAATATTAATGAACCTATAACATAACCCTTGCCACTTCCCATCAATAATCAATACCCTTCCTGGTATTAGGTCAATCAAATTATGCAGCTGGAAAGCATATGAATTAAACACAATTCCTATACCATCTGCGGAATCCTCCCCAAATGACCAAAAGGAAGGGCCCCAACACCAATCTCTTTTGAATGCCACCAACTGCTCCATGGAATACATCCATGTCTCTTGCAAAAAACAGACAGAAAAAGGATGTTCATGTATAAAATAAAAGAGGGCTTGTCTCTTAACCACATTCAATAAACTATGTGAATTCAAAGAACCCCAAACCAACTTCATTATCCTCTTTAACGTTCAAACCATTATTTTTTCCTCTTTTTCTTTTTTTTATCCTTATAATTATCCATGATTTGTGACCTAGTTGAGAGTGAGGATTTTTGTGAATCCGAATCTTCAACCTCTATCTCAGTGTTATCCCAAGGGGAAAACAATGCCGCATATGAGTTACTAGTTTCAATTTGTGCCACTGGGGGGGAAGGAATTTTAAATGTAAATTCCTCGAAGATCTTCTTTGAGGTGGCACAGTCACTGGTTCACTTACAGTGGCAACAACCCCTACTTCCTCTGTGACCTCTTCCGTATAACAAACTGGGAGAAACTCTGAGAGGTTAGGAGGACCCAAATTGACCTTAGTTAACCTAACAGTATCTGGGGAAGTCCCTTGCTGATTGTCACTACTTGACGGTATTGGCTTTTTCTTATCCAGAACCTTGCCTTTTTTCTCCCCTTCTAGTTCGATTGACTTCTTAACTAAGGGAAATTTCATCTGATTAGTTGCAGAGGGTGGGGGGAACACACCATGAGGAGAAGCCTTAGCCATAGTTTCTTGAGCTTTTTGAATGAATACCTCAGAATTAGACCATGAGGATTTATTTTGAGCAGCCCACGGACATATTTTGAACACATGACCTTTAGTTTCACACAAATCACAGCTTGATTGATTATTGCAAAACATAGTCAAATGCCCTACCTCCCCACAATTATCACAGCGAGGTTGATCACATACGCTTGAAAGATGCGTTCTGGCCCCACATTTGTAACATTCACGGGGCTGCCCACTGTAAAAACATACACCTCTATCTTTCCCCAATAGAAAGGAATTAGGTTTGTGCTCAATCCCTGCCTCTGATTGCCTTAGTTTTATTTTGTACTTCCATCCTCCAGTCCAGAACCCTTATGTGTCCAAAATGGGTTCTGGCTCACTTAACACTTCACATTTTTTTTTCAACCAGAAGGTTATGTCTTCAACCCAAACCCCTTCATTCCAGAACATGACTGTAATGAATTTAATCAGGGGTTTTGACACGGGAATAACAATAAAGGGTGTCCATACAGGAGAATACTTAACTTGGCCATACCTAACCCAGAACAGCTCCAAAGCATGTTGCGAACGAAAGCTTATATCATAATTATCCTCCCCTGAAATATTTATGAAGGCATAAACATCCTGTGGAGTAAAATGTAATGAGTCTTTTAATAAGGTTTTCCCTACATAGTGCCTGTCCGGCCTGACTTCTAACCCTCCTTTATACCTTAACCTCACAGCATTACGTCTTGGGGCTGCCTCCCTATGGGAATTTGAAAAAAGTTCTGACATCAAAGCCTTCTGAGTAGGGGTGGGGGGGTACAGTAATCTCATGTGAACCCTTCTGAATGGGCTCCTGCAAAAGGGTTTCCTGAAATGTTGATGTGGAGGAATGATTAATCAGCCTAGAAGTTCCTAAAGGAAGATGTAAAACTTCTTTCTCCATCTGATTACTCTTCCCATTATCTATCCCCTTTCTGCTCCTGATCAACAGGAATCCACTCTGAAGAATGCTGAGATAAAGTTAAATCCGAATCCCATGCTGGATCAGGCTTCCATACACCTGAGTCTGTCTGTTTCCACCCAGCCTCACATAAAGCTTTGTGGGGTGACCAAGAGTCTTGCATTCCTTCTTTCTGTAAGTGAGGGGATTCAGCCATCTGCAAATCAATATTTAGTTTTTTTTGGTTTGTTTTATCAGTGAAAAAAAACTCTGTTGCCCCACTTTTGAGAACCTTCAGTCAATTGATATGTCACTGCTGGGTCAGATAATGATTTCTCCTGGCTCAGGTGCTTAAACACAAAACCTGTTACTTTATTCAACTGTACCTTTTCGTTTTTACAGAAGGCAGAAGGCAAAGTTATCTGGTCAGTTCTACAATTTATTGCCCTTTCATCACTTTGTTTTATTTCATAGGGAGCCAAAACCGACTGTAGGCACTCGCTTTTCTCCGCGAAGATAATGCCAGTCTGAACAGAATTCAATACGCTCATTTGCTTTCGGGAAATGCAGCTCAAGTTCTGCTGTTCTAAGCTCTCTCCCACAGAGCTGCTGACAATCTCAAAATCAGCCTTGGCACTGCCGATGCACTCTGCATTACTGACATTCGGACACCTGCTCCCATTAGAAAGATCAACGCACCGCTGCGGAGCTTCTGCAAATAAAGGCAAGGCATTTTTGTTAAAAACAGGGGCATTTTCACTTGCTGTCAACTCCATCCTGCCAAAGTTAATATTTAAATTTGACACAGTACCTTCAGGTTTTTAAGACTCCTCAGTTCGCGCTAACGTCCTGTAGACTGTTTGCTGAATTTTAAATTCTTGTCTTTTCCTTTCAGCCTATAAGCTTATTTCCATCTCGCCTCCCTCGGAGCTTCCTGATGTGAGTGACTCCTTTATTTTACGGGTAAAGCTATGCAGCACCACCTCGGTTCTGACCTTCATTCTGTAGATTAGTGAGCACTTTTTCTGTGGAGAACACAGGTTCAAATACCGCCGATTCCGTTTCCATTCCCGTTGATGCGGTTACCAGCCGTTCATTTTCTTTTTTTGCTTTATCCAAAACTGATTGCTCCCAGTTCACAAGAGCATCCTGAAATTCAATATCTGAATTTATTTCAGCCAAATCCATGGCTGAAGCCTCCACAATGCCTGGAGCAAGAGTTGAGGCTAGCTCTCCTACTCCACTGTCTTCCTCCTCCTTCCCTGGTCCACTTGGAGTGGCCATCTTGGAAATGGCCTGTCCCCCTACTGGCAGCAACTCAGCATCCGAGTAGGGGAATTTCCCCGGTGCCCTGGCCAAATTTCCCCTCATTCACTAAAAATACCACCAACAGCTTAATCTGGTTCAAGGTCAGTTGGCATTCATCTGTATCCCCCTCCCCCGGGTTGTGCCTGAAAATAGGCAGGATTTGTCTAGTGCACTTACCTGGTCAACAAAAACTAAATAAAAAGAAAAATAAAATAAAATTAAATACATTAAGGCATATTTTTCAATATATTGTAATATATTCCATTTTCGTAAGGGTTCCCTTCAAGAACTTAAAAGTTTGTATCATATCCCCCCCCCCCGACTTACCTCAAGTGGGTACACGATCAGTACTTTGAGCCGATGCTCATAACATCGGCCCTACTGGCCCTGAATTATTTTGGTTACCCTACTTTGCACTGTCTCTAGCCTGTCCTTACCTTTCCTTAGATGTGGACTATAGAATTGGGCAAGGTACTTCAGATGGGGCCTCATGAGAGGGTTCCTTCTTTCTGCTGTCAATTCTACTTCCTATGCACACTTACATCCCTGTATGCCTTACTGTAGACCTCGTTACACTGTTGTGATTGTTTTAAGGGGTCACTGACAATAAGCCCTGGGTCTCTTTCCTCAGAGGTTGTGCAAAGCTTTAATCCCCCCATCCAGTACTATGTCCCTGTGTTCTTGTTCCCTATGTGCTTCACCTTGCACTTTTTAGCCTTGCAACTCAGTTGCCATACCTTTGTTCACCTCTCTAGCCTTTTCAAGTCTGTTTGCAACTCCCTAACCCCCTCTTTTCTGTCTACCCTGCCACAGAGCTTAGTGTCATCTGCACAATGACAAATCTTGCCCAGGATTCCTTCTCCCATGTCATTGATTAATATATTGAAAAGGACTGGAACAGCGACTGATCCTTGTGGCACCCCAGCGGTGACCTCCCTGTATTCTGATTTGATTGTTAACCACAACCCCCTGCTGTTTCCCTTCCAACCAGTTTCTCACCCATCTAACTGTGTCCTTCACTCTACCCAGATCTTTTAGCTTCTTCAGCAATTTTCTGTGAGGCACCTAGTTGAAAACCTTGCTGAAATTGAAATAGAGTAAATCCACAGCATGGCCCTTATTCACTACCCTCATTTCCCAGTCAAAGAATGCTATCAGGTTGTAAGTAAGTAAATGTGAGTAAATGTTTATTTATTTAATGCCTAATCCTGAAGGCTCTGGGCACCTTACAAATGTAGAGATGTAGTAAACAGACATATACTGTAATAACAATTTACAATGAGCAGATCTCGACAGATCAATAAAACTCTATAAAATTATATCTAAACAAAATAGCAGTGCTTCAATAATATTCAAAACTATAGCTGGCGTCCAAAAGCTTCTCTGAATAGATGTGCCTTCAGACCCCACTTAAAAGCCTCCACCAACAGAGCCTCCCTGAAGGCTCTTCAGAGCCATTTCCAAAGGTTTTCAGCCGGGCCCTTGAAACACTTAGGAGACTCTCAGAGGAGGAGTGGAAGGAGCACACAAGGTGGGCAGGGATCAATAGGTCACTCAGATTGCCAGGGCCTGAACCATATGGGGCCTTGTAGTTGAGCAAGCCCACCATGAAGGTGATTCCTCATCTCACCTGCAGCCAGTGCAGATCATGCAGGATCAGGGTCACATGACAAGACTTCACATGGCCTGTCAGCAATCTAGCTGCTGCATTCTGCACCAGGTGCAGGTGACAGAGAATCCACCCACTGACCCCGAAGTATAAGGCATCACAGTAGTCGGGCCTCGATGCAAAAAAGGTATGCATCAGTGAGGGCAGGTCACCAGGCAGAATTAAGGCTTTGATTCAGGTGACATTTCTTAAGTGGTAAAAAGCACTCCGGATGATGGATGACACCTGAACCTCAAGTGTCAATCTGTAATTGAGGATGATGCCCAGATTTTTCACCTTTGTAGAAGTTGCCAATGGTGTGGGGCCCAGGAATAGCCTTGTTCCGAATCTGACAGTAACCACATCACACCAGTAACCAGGTTCAATCATTAGTTACCTCTGTCTTGTCAGGGTTTAGTCTCAGCCAGTAAGAGGACATCCAGTCTTGGATCTCAGCCATACATTTATTGAGCATCTCCACATTGTCATTGGTCCTGAGATCAAAGGATATATACATTTGGGTGTCATTGGCACAGCAGTGCAAACCCAAATTGTAATGTCTAATAATCATGCCCAGTGGAAGCATGTACACTGAGAACAGCATTGGCAACAGTATCAAGCCCTGGGGAACTCCACAAGGCAGGAGCTTTGGGAGAAAGAAGTTCCACATCACTGTCTGTTGCATCTTGCCTGTGAGAAAGGACTCAAAGTAATTGACAGTACTGGTGAGTCCACAAAGCTCCCTCAGGTGACCAAGTAGCACTACTTTGTCCACAATGTCAAATGCTGAGGAGAGATCAAGCAGAATGAGAACTGACCGATCTCCTCTATCTCTTGCCCTGAGGAGATCATTTTACACCCTGATTGACACTGTTTCAGTGCTATACCTTGACTTAAATACAGTTGAAATGGCTCAAAGGTGTCATATGTTGCAAGGTGCACCTCACGCTGCAGAGCCACCACTTTCTCAACAACTTTCTCCAAGAATGGGAGGTTGGAGATTGGTTGATCATTTGCCAAGACATCAGGGTCGAGTGATGGCTTTTTCTGGAGGGGCTTCACCAGTGCCACTTTCAAGGCATTGGGGAAAAGTACCTCCTAAAGCGAGCACCAGACAATGTCGATGAACACTGGACCAATGAACTCTACACATCCCAATAAGAGACCAAGTTGGGCCCGGGTCCAGTTCACAAAAAGTGGGTTGCAGCTTCGAGATTACCTTGATGACCTCTGCCACCCCTACCAGCCTAAACTCACCCCAGACAATTGGAGTGCCTCTGACAATGCATGGCCCACCACTGAGATCCAAGTCCTAATGGAGGACACCCTGTCAGAGAAGAACTGAGTGAACTCCTCACACTGTATGACTGAAACTGCTCTTTTCAGCTGTAGTCAAGAAGGATGAAGTAACCTTTCTACAATCTGAAAGAGCAGAGTAGGTCTGTTTCTCCCTGCAGCAAATTCCCTGGACAGGAATTCTGCCTTCTTATCACTGATTGCTCTTTGATATTCCCCATAGTGAAATCTCAAAGCCAGTTTGTCCTACTCGGACCGAGTCCTCCTCCAACCTCCTCCAGCAATGTTCCAACTTATGAGCCCTGGTCTTCATCTCCTTGGGAGCCCCATTAAACCACGGGGATCTCAAGCAAGAATATCTGGGCTGTATAGGAATGGTTTGATAGAACTGAGCACCTTGGTTGGTCTGACAAGACCTATCTGCCATGAATCCATGCTGTTTCCTGTCCTGGAGACCACTGCTCTCCAGGTAGTTAACTGGGTCCTCTTTTTCTAGTGTCTCCCTCAGTTTACCCACAATAAAGGTAAGACTGACAGGTCAGTAGTTATCTGGTTGCTCCTCATCCCATTCCTTATACAGCAGGACTATGTCTATACTCTCCAGTCTTTTGGAACTACCTCAGCTGAATTTTGCCATTGAATAGCCCAAACAGGGTTTCTGTTATTTCCAGTGTCAATTCCTTGAGCATCTTCCAGTGCATACAATCTGGTTCCAGGGCCTTATCTATTTTTAGTGCTGCAAGATCTTTCCAAATCCTCTCACTGGTAAATATTTGCTGCCTCATATGAGGAATGCCCCTTACAGCTGCTTTAATGCCATTGTCTGGCAGAGGCCCTATGTCTTCCATTGTGAGTGCAGAATAAAGCAGTCATTAAGAATGGCTGCTTTCTGCCCATCCTCCTCAGTTACTCTACCACCATCTTTTAGCCTAACAGTTCCTCCTCCCTTTTTATTTTTTCCCTGATATATATAAAGAACTGTTTTTCCCAGCCCCTTGATCCCCCCACAGTACAGAGATCTGGGAATGTCTTTGTTTCCCTGACTCCCCGTTGGTTTCCTTTGTTCCCATTCGGTACTCTCCCCATTCTTCCTTCCCTTGTTTTTCCTTTTACCTGGTGAAAACTTCCTTTTATTTCTCACTACTTCCCTGACATTTCTAGAGAACCATATTGGTCTCTTTTACCATTTACTTTTGATTACCCTTCTTGAAAGACTTTGTTGCTTGGAGAATAGTCTCCATGATTGTTCCCCCCCCCATCTTTTCTCCACATCCCTGATACTGTTCACTCTGACTTGCTTGTCCCAGACCAGCTCCCTTATCCATCTAATGTCTGCCATTATGAAACGCAGGACTACAGCCTTTGATGAGAGCTTACTTGCCCCAAGGGCCAGGTTGAACCATATAGAGTTATGGTCACTGAAACCTAGTGGTGGTGGACTGCGGGGATGGATCTTGTTTGAAGTTGGTATTTTGAAGTTCCAGTAAAGCTTTTTCTACATTTTCTACACTTTCAGTAAGTGTTAGTGTTTTTTTTATGTTGTCTTGGGCGCAAGCACAAACAACATATTGTGGTTGCTTGGAATAGCAGGTTTTGGAGGTGCGGTCATGTTGTGGCCAATGGCGTAACTGCTTTTTCAGGCTGGGTTCTGTGGCATCAATGAAATGGCATGCTGTCTATGACAGCAGTGCAAAAACATGCAACCAACTTGAAACAATGTTGCCACTGCAATGAGTGAGTGACCTGTAACTGCAGGGCATGCCTTGCCTGGTGTAACATTTCAATAAACATGGCAGCGGCTATCACCGTCCACCTCTCACAGTCCTGCCTGAAAGCCGATGTCGGTGGTGCCCAAACCCCCTGTTGACATGCCCTCTCCCCAGTTCATTTGCCAATGGGGGAGCCCAATCCCCATCAGCATAATGTCCCCCTATTTAATTTGTGTGCTGAGGGGTGCCCAATTCCCCTCTGCATCATGCCCCCCCCAGACACAGACACATTATGTGTGCCGACAGGGGGCCCAATCCTCACTGGTTTCAGTCCCCCTTCCAAAAAACACAATTGGCACACTGGGAGCCCACCCCAGTGTGCCAAAACATACCTGTAAAAAAATGTCCTGCAGTGTTTTTTTTGTTTTTTTTTAACCTGTAAAAAGAGAAAATGGTCCTTCACTGTCTCCGGTGCCCCCTGCCCCAACTTGCGCCCACCCTCTGTGTACCCAACCTCCCCACCCCTCCCTCCCCATAGTAACCTCCGGAGCCTGGTGTGATGATCTTCAGTGGAACAGGAACATGGCACTCTTCAAAGCCGACTGTGAACTGAAGAAATACCAGTAAGCTGTATAATGGCATAAATGGTTGGGGGGGGTCCAACTTAGGTGGTTATCTCAGCCAATTCTGCAACTTTTGGCTCCAGATTTTCAACTTGGGGTTCTTGGGACCTCACCTCATGAACTCAGTCACTGTCATGTCATTATTCAGTCCCAAACAGTGATTTTGTGGTCACTGGGTGGAATCACCTTTCTGGACCAATTACCAAAATTACAGTGTCATTGTTCATGAGGTGGGCTCCCAAAAAGCCTATGTTTCAAATTTGGTGAAAAAATTCCAAAAAATAACCGTGTTACGAGCATGCATTGTGCCATTTCCAAGCACACTCATAAGTTTGAGAATTTTTAATTATTTCACTTCAGATTTTCAGCACTTCCATTTTTTCACAACTCATTATGAACAGTACAGCTGTCATTTTTCACATCCTGCCCAAAATGTGTTTTCACACAGCTGGCGCACACAATGGCACTGTTCCTGTGGCAAATAAGTGTTCAGGACAGATTTAGAAAATCACTGTGACACTGTTCATGAGTGGGGGTCCAAAATGTCTATGTTGAAAATTTGTTGTCAAAATTCCACAAAATGACTATGCTACAAGTGTGCGTTGCAGTTTCCATGCATGCTCATAACTCCGAGAATTTTTAATATTTTCACTCCAGATTTTCAACATTGCCATTTTTCCACACCTCCTTATGAACAGTACAGCCACCATTTTTCACATCCTGCCCAAAATGTGTTTTCGCATAGCTGGCACACAATGGCACGGTCACTGTGGGAAATCAATGTTCTGGACAGATTAAGAAAATCATAGTCACATTGTTCATGAACAGAGGTCCCAAAATGCCTATGTTGAAAATTTGGTGAAAGAATTCCACAAAATGACTGTGTTACAAGCGTGCATCATGCAGTTTCCACGCATGCTCATAACGTCAAGAATTTTTAATATTTTCACTCCAGATTTTCAACATTGACATTTCTTCACACCTCCTTGTGAATGGTACAGCTGTCATTTTTCACATCCTGTCCAAAATGTATTTTCACACATCTGGCACAGAATGGCGCGGTCGGTGTGGGAAATCAACGTTCAGGGCAGATTAACAAAATCACAGTGCCACTGTTCATGAAAGGAGTTCCCAAACACTTTCATGAGGTGGGGTCACAAAAGGTCATGTTGAAAATTTGGAGTGCAAATACCAACCAACACCCTGGGAGTTAGGATTTCTAACCATAACGTTCCATCCTGTAGAGACTGAACAGGCATCTGGGTGTGCCTTTGGATTGTCGGCTGTAATGCTCATGCCATTCCACCCTCACCCCCACCCTGCAGCCAGTCACAGGCGTCAAGGTGTACCTTGGACTCTTCAGCCCCCAAACTTCACCCCATTCTCCTATACTGCACCTATCTCACTGTGCTTCCTTATTGAATGGAGTGAACATAAGGCCCGACAACCCCAAGGCACAATGCTACACTTGTCAGAGTCTGCAGTGTAGGGTGAGGTGAAATGGCATGAACGTTATGTCCAACAACCCAAAGGCACACCTCAATGCCTGTCAGTCTCTGCAGGGTGGGATGGGGTTGACATTGGTTCCATACTTCGCTGCCATTCCTATTATGCATCTCTCTAACTCCTGCACTGCCAATGCCAATGCCAGCAAGACAACATTTGGCATTGACAACCGCTTGTTTTGTGCTAGTTCAGTATCTTGCTGCAGGTCTTTACTATCTTTTTGGAAACCTAGTGACTCTACCACCCTCACTCCCCCTACCACTTCTGAGTTGGTGAGCACCACATCAAAAATGGCAGCCTGCCTAATAGATTCCTTAACCAGCTGCATCAGCTGGCAGTCCTGCACTGTATCCAGCAGGGTCTGACTTCTGGAGCTCCTTACCACTGAAATGACCCAGTCTCTAGCAGGTTTAGATCTCCCACCACCACAACCTCCCTCTTTGCCACCCCCATTTCTAGATTGGCCCCTAGCTCCTTAGCTCTCTCTTTTCCTCTTGTCCTCAAGGCCTATAGATCACCCACAGCCATAGTGTCTTGCCTGAGGGTACTGTGAGCTAAACCCACAGTGATTCTGTTTCCCCATTACCTTCCCTGGTGTTTACATCCTTTACTGTCTCTATGCCCCCTCTGAAATATAGGGTTATGCCTCCTTCTTTACCTTTTCCTCTGTCTTGTCCAAACATGGTGTAGCCTTGGACTTTCAGGTCCCAGTTGTTATTCCCTGTGGCCCAAGTTTCTGTGATGCCTACTAGATCCATACATAGATGGGGTACCTGTGCCTACTGTCTAGTCAGTGAGCTGAGATTTGGACCTGAAGAGCATCACCTTTGTTTTCTTGACACTGACAAGTAGTCTGTTTGAGACAAACCACCTTTGGGCAGCACTGAACTCCCTGGAGAGGGACGAGGACAGTTCATTTGGATTTATGGCACTGTGATAGAGAATCAAGTCTTCTGTATACATAAGCATGTGGCAACCTATGCTTTTCCTGGAGAGGTTGTTCCCAAAGAGGTGAACAGAATTAGCCCAAATATAGATCATTGAGAAACTCCCACTATTGACCCCAAGAGTGTTAAAGTTAATTCAACCCACTCCTGTGTAGACCACTTGGAATCTCCCAGAGAGATCATTGCCAAACCGGGCTGCAGTTGCAGCTGAGAACTTTTAGCAGTGCAGTTTTTCAAGAAGGATATTGTGGTCCACAAGGTCAATGGCCTTTGAACGATCCATGAAACTGGCAGCGGTTAGTTTGCCTTCACCCATACACTTAAAGACATGGTCAGTGAAACAGGATATATCAGTGAATAAACATGACTTCTGTATCCCTTTTGGTGATGGTACCAGGTCCATAGAACACAGTGTCAAGGGGTGAATATACACTCGCAACACAGTTTCCTTGTTATAGTTATGCTACCCTAGCCACCTTCATCCATACACTTAAAGACATGGTCAATAAAAAAGGCCAAGGTGGCAATGGCACTGCGACCCTTTCTAAAGCCATGCTGATGGGGGAGAGCAGGTTATACTTTGGCCTGTGTTCTAAAATTTGCTGGAAGACAATTTGCTTGAGTATTTTGCTTAAGTGTGAAAGGGTGTAAACTGGTTGATAGTTGATAGTAGATTAGGGTCATCTGATTTAAATATAGGAGCAACTCTGGCCTGTTTCCATAGGGATGGAATGATTGAGGAAATAAGTGATTGGTTGAAAATGTGAGAATAAAAACTGGTGCTACTCACCGCATGCAGAGAAACTACTCTGGAGACAAATCTGATATTGCATTCGTTTTGCTACTATACACAGGGTGGACAACACAGCAAAAGAAAAGGTGGACTACAGGAACTCTGCGAGGCATGCACAAACATCCCAATGTTTCACACTCATGTGCTTTGAAAACAGACTGACATACTGCTAACAAGTCAGTCTTTTATTCAGAAATCTCTGCACCAGCATGATAGGAAGTGCGCTTGTTTTGATCACTTTCTCACCATATCTTTGTCACATAATGTTTCTTTTATTATACAATGGCAATAAAGAATGCTGAGCTCTGATTGGTCCATCTAGGATGGACATGGGATGTTATCCCAGCATAACAACCCAGTTCTAGTCCAAGTAGACTCAAGACTGCAGTAAATGTTTTTACGAGTGTCTGCGCGTGTTTGCTGTGTCTGCTGCAGATGCCAGGATCGGGAGCCTGAAATAATAAACATTGCCTTTGTTAAGTAATACAAGTATCCATCTATTAAACATTATGCCTCAAGGTAAGGGAAGTACTAAGCAGTTAAACAATGTATCATGTGTAAAATGGACACAGAGGGTGGTAAGGAGCTTCAGTTTAAGTGTAACAACTGTATATTAGTGGAGACACTTCAAGAAGAAATTAAGCATTTGTTAGGAAGATTGGAGACCAGAAAGGACATAGGTGAATTAGAACAATTCATTGATACTATGTCTGAAAGCCTCCCAGTGCATGAAATAAGGGTAACAACTAGTACCCCCAGTTGTAGGTCACTGAAAAAAAAAAAAAGCTCAGTGAAAAAAAGAGTGAAGGTCTAACAAAAATAGTCTGAACAAATAAAAAAGAAATTCTTCCAAATAGAAGCATGCAGGATAGTCACCCCCTGCAACTGTGCAATAAATTTGAAGTCCTTGGTAAATCCTTGGAAATAGAAAATAAAAATGAGCAACACAAGCAGACAAAATAGGAGGTACAAGCTGGGATAGCTGATAGTTTTAGTACTGAGCAGGTAAAACATAAAGATATTCTTGTGATAGGAGACTCACTAACCAGAGGGTTAGACGAGATAGTTTGTAAAAATAAGAAATTGTATACGACAGTGAGTATATTGCCAGGGGTCAAAATAACAGATTTGCATACGGAGAACTCTGTTAATCCTCTTGTTATTTTACATGTAGAAAGAAAAGATATAGGAAAAAACAAGACATAAATCATTCAAGATGGCTTTAGGAAATTAGTAAATGAAATTCATAATAAAGGAGGCAAAGTCATGATTTTGGGTATCCTACCAGTTCAAGGTCCACAAGAATATAAAAATCATGCCATAAATCAAAAAAAAAAATAAATGGTTACATTCTTATTGCATTGAAATGAATATAGGGTACATAGACAATACTGTGTCATTTCAAAATAAATCTCTCTTCAAGCATGATGGGCTACATTTAAATAGGGCAGGTTGTAGGATACTGGGGTTTAAATTTAATAGGATTATTAAGTTTCATTTAAACTGGAAGGAGAGGAGCGGGTTTCTGCAGATTTGAATAAAGTAAAAAAAGAGGGTACAAATGAGTATGTAAAGGAGGATTTGAATATAGTTCTATTAAATGATAGAAGCCTATTAAATTAATTTGATGAGTTCCAGCATATGCTAGGTTCTGGAAACATTGATGTAGCACTGATTAATGAAACCTGGAGGAATGAAGCTGACCTATGGGGAAAAATATTTTAGGCTACAAACTATATTCTAAATCTAGAAACAACAGCAGAGGTGGAAGAATTGCCATTTATATTAGAGATTATATAGAGAGTGAACAGGTAGAAATCAATTTTGAAAATCTTGAAATGATATGGATTAAAATACTATACAAAGATCAACCAAAAACTAAACTCAGATTACTATAAAGGCCTCCTTCTATAGAAAAGAAAGAAGATGATCTTATCCTTTAAACTATCTCCAAATTGGATCCAGCTGAGGACATAATACTAACAGGGGATTTTAACTTGCCTGAAATAAATTGGAAAAACCTGATAGGAAAATCCAGCACAGCAAAAAAATTCTTAGAAGTAATAGATCATGTGGGTATGGAACAGAGAGTAATGGATGCAACCTGGGGCCAGAACACCCTGGATTTGGTATTAACAAATATGGGAAACAAAATTGGGGATTTAAAGTTGGGTAGTCCATTGGGAAACAGTGATCATTCTAGGATCTGCTTTACTATATCAGATAACATTAATAACAAATGTGCACAATGATTAACAGAAATGCTTCATTTCAAAAAAGCAAATTTTTCTGGTTTCAGGGCAGATTTATCTAACTGGGATTGGCATAGAGTTCTTAAATAAAAATGTTGAAGAAATTTGGGATACTTTGTTAAGAAAAATTAACATGGGGGTGCAAAAATTTATACCAATTAAGAAGAAATATGTTGGTAAAACAAAAAGTACTAAAGATTGAATTAACCCTAAAATTAAAAAATGATCAAAGAAAAGATAGAAAGGTGGGATATTCAAAGGGTTGCCCATGCGCAATAGAGTTCTTGCTCATAAGACAAAAAGTGCACCATTCTGCGATATTCAGCAGGAGGCAGTTGCGACCCCGAAAACATGCTGAGCAACAGCGCAATGCAAAGGAAGGCATGCGCAACCGACGTGGGTGAAGCCATACATAAAGAGCGCAATGCGAAATTGAAAGACTTGCGCATTGCTCAATAGCGGAACTGCCGGAAATTGTGCACTAGTGGAAATGAGCCAAAATAAAAAGGCTCAAGGAAGCGGCGCAAGAATGCTACAAGGATGCCAAGTGGGGTAGAGAGAGAGAGAGACAGACAGACAGACAGTGACAGGCTAGGGCAGGCAAGGCAAGCATTGTGGGCCATAGGCTGCAGAGGCCAGCGGGGGGTGCCCGGTGCAGTGGAAGTAGTAGTCAGGACAGCGGGGGTAACACAGCAACACCAGCCGGGGGGGGCAGAAGCCAGGGAGATGGACAGTGCCAGCTTCCACATGGAAGCTGTAATGAGGGGGGTGAGAATGCAAGCTGCAGGGGGACGAGGCTGTGGAAGGGCCCGTCGGTGGTACTCCCCCAACAGGCAGTACCGTGCCCGCATCAGCTATGAGCTGTATACAGATGTTGAGATCGTGGGCCGGTACCATCTGAACAGGGCAATACTGAGGCGGCTTTGTGAGCTGTGCAGTGATGTGATGCAGGCACCCTCATGACGGAGTCACGCTCTGTCTGTGGAGACCACGGTGACAGCCTGCATGTGCCTGCTCACCACGGGCACCTTCCAGAGGCTGACAGGGGACACCACAGGCATCACACAGTCGGCCACGTCATGCATCCTCACCCAATTCCTCAGCGCACTGCTGCCACATGCTGCGGAGCACATCCATTTCCCCAGCACCGCAGCAGAGCGTACAGCAAACATGCGGGAGTTCCACAGGGTGGCACGTATTCCTGGCATGCTAGGGGCCATAGACTGCACCCATGTGGCCATTCGCACGCCACCTGGCCCCGATGGGGCAGCGTATAGGAACTGAAAGGGCTATTCCAGTGTCAACTGCCAGGTGGTGTGTGATGCCACTGGGCGAATAATCAATGTCTGTGCCACACACCCTGGTGGAGCACATGATGCCTTCATATGGCATCAGTCTGCACTGTGCCATTGATTTGAGAGTGTGGACATCCCCACATGCCATTTAGTGGGTGAGTACACATGTATGGAATGCAAACATGGGGCAAGGGTGGGAATGCCACAGGTGCCATGGTAGTGGCACACAGGGATATGGGCAAAATGGACCTGAACATGACACTGATCTCCACTATCTCCACACAGGTGACAGCGGGTACCCACTCCATCCCTGGCTGCTCACACCGTACCGGCGCCCCATGACCCCATCGCAGCAACGCTATAATGAGGCACATGCTTCCACACGCAACATCATAGAGCGGGTGTTTGGGATGCTCAAGGCACGCTTCCGATGCCTAGACACCTCCGGCGGTGCCCTACAGTACAGCCCCCCAAAGGCCTGTGGGATATTCCTGGCCTGTTGCATCCTGCACAACATGGCCAAGGACTGTGGGATAGCCGTACAGGTTGAAGAGGGGGACAGCGATGGGGATGCCAGTGGCGCCGGTGTTGATGTTGATGAGCAGCCCCCCCTAGGATGGCGGGACCCCCGACTGATCCGGCAGGCCCAGCTGCACCGGGACACCATCACAGAGGAGCACTATGCACAACACAGGTAAGTCAAGGGGACATGTGCAACCAACACTGTCCATCATGAAACCACAGGCACACAGGGTAACACACCAGGGGTGCATGATGGCCAGGGAGTGGAAGGGTCCAGGCATACAAACACACCATCAGGAGGGTGAGCACTCATATGGACACACACACCAGGCACAGAGCGTACATGGCCAGATGCGCAGCACAGCAGAACCGACATTGCTAACACACAGCACCACCGACCACCCCCACCACCTGTACTGTCCAAGTACATGTGTCAGATGCTGGGCACCCTTGCACCTTGGTGTACAGTACAATGCAGGCATCATCATGCACACGCACCTGTGGGCAACAGTTGGGAGGGTGTGCAGGTGGTCCATGTGTCGGTGTCTTGAGCAGAGCACCCAGCAGTGCACTGCCCACCATGACACACATTGCACACAGGGCAGCACCAGACAGGGCCCGCACTGGGAGACAGGTCAGTCATGTAGCACTGTCCCATGGCCACCGCGGATGCGTGGGCGGCTCCGCCATGACCCAACAGCACTGGCAGGCTGAGCAGGGGCCACATGGGGTGGCACTGTTGGACCACTGGGGTCCCACTGCGTGAACACTACCTTGCCCGCACAGGGGTCTGCAGCATGCCGAACACACCTGCACCAGGGTGCTCGGGATGCCCACAGCAGAACCCGGCATAGACAGGCCTGGTGTCGCACAACACCGGGAACGGGGAGTGGAGCGTGAACTGTGTGGGGTGTGTGGTATAGGGTCACCTGACTGTGTGACCAATGCATCCACGACAGAGACCACTGCCTGGGTCAGCCTGTCATTGGCGGCAGTCACATCCATCCACATGTGGACCATCTCTGCACGGTCCAGAGCACACTCCCTGCTGTGCTGCTCCACAGCCACACACAGTGCCTCCACGGACATTGCAACCCGCCTCTGCTGCTGTACTGATTCCCGCAGCAGGCGGGTGTGCTCGTCCAATGGGTACTCTGCCACAACGGCAGCCTGCCCCCAGGGTGTTGAATGTCCTGTTGCACAACACCCCTTGAGGGTGGGTGCTGTTTGCCAGGACCAGGAATGGGCATATCACAGGGCGGTGGGCATGTGCCACCGCTGGACACTGTACCCCCATACCTGGTGGGTGACTGATGCTGCTGCCTCTCCAACCTCTGTGCCACAGAGTCCACTTGTTCCACCGCTGTGGCCGCAACAGTACCAGACACCTGCACAGCCACTGGTGCTGCCCCACTGGTGCTGAAAGGCACAGCCTGGGACTGTGCCGACATGCTGGTGCACAAGTTGGAACCAGCAAGGCCCAGGGGCACGTGATGGCCTGCTGTGTGTCCGTCATGGGACACACATATGTCACTGCCCATTGCAGTCCTTGCATCATCAATGGTGCAGGTATGTGCTACAGCCACAGTCACAGCGTGATGGCATGCTTGCATGCCAGACTGCTGAGACACAGTCTGTGCACCCCCCACACCCAAATCACCGACACCGGAGTTGACAGCCCTGCATGCATGCTGGTGCAGTGCATGCTGGCTGGTGACAGAGGTGGATGGACCCTCCTCCATGTCCAGCAGGTCATCCTCACTGCCTGGTCCCACCACCACCATCTCCTGGAGATGAACAGGATCTGCAACAGAAAGAGAGGACATGTGAGTGCATGTGACCAACCTTCCTCCCCCCCCAACACCACCACCATGTCATACCGTGCAGTGATGGGCTTCCACCTGTCTGGAATCCACCTCCTGGTACGCCCTCAATAGCACTGCACTGCATAGTTGCAGCCAGTCGGTCCTCAGCTGGGGTCAGCTCCACCACCGCTGGCTGGCCCCCGCCAGTGCCAGCGCATGCCACCCTGAGGGCTGCCACCTTCTCCTTCACCCTCCTGCGGTCTGTCCCAATCTTTTTCTTGCATTCCTGCATGGAGCGCTGGTGGCTTCTGTGCAGGTTCACTGCCCGGGCTACCCCCTCCCATGCAGCCACACGGGCCTGAGGGGTGCCCCCGGCTTCCACGCAGTAGTGCCTCATCCTCCAGGTAGGCCTGGAAGAGGGCATCAGTCTCTGCCGTGGTGAAGTTGGGCCTCCTCCTTCACCTGCCATCCTCACCCTCACCTTGTCTCTGCTCGGTCATGGCACTCTGTATGGGTGTAAGTGGACACCTGTCACTGTGCAGTCTACAGCATTATCCCATGCCCATTGTCCAGAACATCCCACAGCATGCAACTCACCTCTCACCTGCAGTAACCGACTCTGTCCAGCACAGCCCACTGTCGCACTTTTATAGCGCAATGCATGCAAATTAGGAGATGAGCAACTGTAATGAGATGCAAATCATGCCACTGCACCTTTGAATGGCTGATCAGATGATTTGCATGTGTCGGCTGAATATCGCGCCATTGCACTTTTCGCAAGACGGTTGATCCGGCTGAGCCAATAGCGCAGATCTGTGACTGTGCGGTACACTGCATTGCGCATGCCCAGGTAGCTTACGCAGGCATCTGCCGCGCTGATGACGTGCTGTGCGCGATCGGCAATTCAGGCCACGGCCACCATTGTGCCAGTGGCGCTACAGCACTGGGCACTATATGGCGCTGTGGCACTACTGCGCAATAGTCCACTGTGGCACTGGTATGCAGGTGGTCATCGCGCAGGATGCGTATACGTCAGATGGCACTGTGTGTGGCCTTGCGTCATAGACCCCTGACCTGGTGTCCGACCTTTGCCCCCTGGCGCTGTTTGGCTGCCATGTGTACGGCCCTATTGCGCTGTCTGGTGACAGCGCTATGTGAACTGACGGCACTGTTCGAACAGCGCGATTGGAACCTATGGTGGTCTATTGTGCAACATCTCCACGTGGGGTTACGGCGCAGCGGGGCACCATATTGCCTGCTGTAAAATTGGTAGCATGGCACGCAGCAGGGTAGTGCAATGGAGCCCTGTGGAGGTGGCCAACTTGGTGGCCCTGGTGGAGCTCCACTATGGGGCACTGTATGGTGAGGTGCCCCTCACCATGGCAAGGACTCAGGTCTGGCAGCAAGTGGCCAGTGACCTGGTTGGGGTCACTGGGCAGTGCCGGTCTACTGAGCAGTGCCAGCACAGATACAGTGACCTCCGCAGGAGGGAGCCTGAGCTGCATGAGCGGCTACGTTCACGTGCCAGGAGGGGCGTGGTGCCTAGGCCAGGTAGGTGTACTGTCTATGCACCTGTATTCTCTGTAGGGGTGTGAGTGTGTTTTGGTGGATGTGCATAGGTGATGGATCTGACATGGTTGGCTGTGTCAGTGTGTGCAGGTGTGAGATGCATGGGGCTGGCTGTGTGGGCAGGCACTCTCACTGGTGCAGGGGGCAGTCAGCTTTGGAGTCACACTGATGTTTTTCTCAACATATGTCTCCCACAGGCCGGGATGTGAGGATGCAGGCACATGCTGCGGAGGGCCATGACAGGGCCCCAGTGCCAGTCGATGGTGCAGCAGGAAGTGGGCCACAACAACAGCGGCAGCAGCAGCAGCAGCAGCAGCAGCAGACACACCTTCTTGCGGAATGTGAGTATCATTACATCATGGATGCTATAGCATGCTGGAGGAGGTGGGCATGACCACCAGCCATGCACAACACAGCCATGCATGACACAGGCAACATTCATCACTGTCCAGTGTCACTGCACGTCTGTGTGTGCATCACTGGTGGTCCATGCATGCACTGGGCACATGGCTGTGTAACTGGCATAGCACCACATTGCCACGTCACTTGACAGCCTTGTTTGTGCTGTGATGGACATGGGCAGTGTGTGTGTGCAGTGGTGCACATAGCTGGTGCCGCCTGTTTGTGATGGCCATGTGCATGTTCACTGTGGGTGGGTGCATGCCATCACAGGTGCGGGACATTGGGCTATATGGTTTGCAGGTTGGGTGGTGTTCAGGGTTGTGGTCAGTCACAGCCATTGACTGTGTTCCCATTTTCCTAGGCCTCAGTGTTCTCAGGAGGATACAGCGGGAGCTGCATGGGCTGGCGCGGGTGTCGGGACAACCAGGCCATCCTCAGGGACATCCAGCAACATGGCCTGCGGAGGAGGCATCACCAGGCACAGCGGCGCGGGCAGAGGAGGACCAGCCTGCTGGGCTGAGCCAGATTCCCTTCCCACTTCACCCATCCCTCCCACCCTGCCTTCCCCTCTCCAAGTTGTTCATCCATACCCTTGCCCACCCTACCTTGCCCCTACCCCCTTGTAAATAGTTATGGTTGATTGTTTTGTGATTTACATTTTTATAATATATTTATATTTTGTTATGAATACTGTGTTGGTCTCTGATTTGCAGCTGGCTATGGTTGCTCAGTTGCAGTGGTGTGCATGCCATCTGGGGTGGTATGGTCCTGGGTATGTGTGTGTGTGTGTGTGTGTGTGTGTGTGTGTGTGTGTGTGTGTGTGTGTGTGTGTGTGTGTGTGTGCATGGGGAGGTATCTCCAGAATGGCAGTGACTTTCTGTTGGTCTTGCCATCTGCTGCCACCCACTGCTGGGTGCACAGGGTGGGTCTGGCTTGTATGCTTCTCTGCTGCACTGGGTTGGCGTGTGCGGGGGGATGCATGGTGTTTCCTGCAGTGCCAGTCCTGCACATGGGTGGTGTCTTGGGGTCATGGTGCAGGGTGTGCTGTGCATAAGGGGCTGATGTGCACTGTGGTTGTCAACCCTGTGTGTGGCACTCTCAGCCTGCCAGTGGTTGTGCTGGGGCATCATGGCTCTGCTGTGCTTTGTTGGCTTGTCCCCATGGGCCAGTAGATCATCCGTCCCACCCCAGTGATGCTGTGCTTGGGGTGTGCAGGTGTCTTGTTGGTTCTGCAGTGTGTTCCTGTGCCCATGTGTGGAATGGCTGGCGGTGGCCCCAGCCTGCCTCCCTGGTTGTGCACTTCCATGCTCTGCTTGGGGGCGCTTGTTGCCGCTATGGCACCTCTGGACTGCTCAGCTGGGCTGCCCTTGTTGTGCTATGGCGCAACCTTTCTGCTCAGCTTCCCCTTCCTGGTTGCGCTATGGCGCAGTTAGTGCTATATTCAGACGTTGGCTGCTTGCGCAATTTGTTCTGCTCCATGTTTGAATATCGCATCTGTTGTGCATATGCGTAATTGATTTGAGCTTGCTCCTGCTGTTGCGCACATTTTCAGCGCAGTTTGAATATCTGGCCCAAGATGTTTAAAAGGGGAAATAAAAATAACAATCTGGAAGGATGGGTTATGTATAAAGACAAAGTTAAGCATCTTAAAAAAGAAATTAAGAAAGCAAAGGCAAAATATGAACTAGAGTTAGCTACAAGAATAAAGAACAATCATAAAGTCTTTTATAGTTATATAAATGGTAAAAAGAAGGGATCTATTAATATAGGCCCATTTAGAGATGAAAACAATGAACCTATAGCCGACATTAAGCTAATGGCCGATATACAGAATTCCTGTTTCTCTTCAGTATTTAATATAAAACACTCTAGTAGCTCTGTGAATAAGTTTAGTTCCCAGTCAGGGCAGGATAAAATAGATCCTAAAGAAGTATTGGATAGACTAGAAAGTTTAAACACAAACAAATCTCAGGAACCAGATGGGCTTCATCCTAGAGCACTTAAAGAAATGGCAGGTGCATCCCCTTACATACTTATTACAGAAATTCTTAGATCAAGGAATTGTAGTACAAGCTTAGAGAGGTGCTACAGTCATACCTTTTTTAAAGAAAGGAACAACTACAAAGCCAGAAAATTTTAGACCTGTGAGTCTAACATCTGTAGTGGGGAAACTATTTGAGGGAATATTGAAGGACATAATTTTGAAACATTTGTCACTAAACAACTTAATTGACACAGCTAAACATGGATATACAAAAAAAAAAAATCATGTCAGAAAAATGTGTTATCTTTTCATGAAAAAGTAAATAAGGCTCTGGATATGGGTGATGCAGTAGATGTTGTTTTTTTGGATTTCTCCAAAGCATTCAATAAACTGCCACATAAAGAATTGATTGATGTAATGATCAGTGTTGAGATACCTACTAATATAGTTAACTGGGCAGAAGCTTGGCTCCACGAGAGAATGCAAAGGGTTACTATCAGAGGAGTTCTTTCAGATTGGAAGGGGGTTACCAGCGGAGTGCCGCAGGGTTCAATGTTGGGCCCATGTTTATTCAATCTGTACGTTTCTTCAATTAGGAGCATTTACTCTGGCTCCTGGATTAATAAATTTGCAGACGATTGTAGAATTGGGGGGATAGTTAACAGTACTGAAGAATACATCAAGGTACAGGAAACATAGAAAAATAGAATTTGATGGCAGATAAGGACGCTTGGCCCACCTAGTCTTCCCATTTTCCTACCTAACAGATAAGCTGCAGATCCTAGTTAACCAACAGCCTACTTCCTCCTAACCCCCCACTAGAATTGCCTCATGTCTGTCCCATGCATTCTTGAATTCCCCCACTGTTTTTGACTCTATGACCTCCTCAGGAAGGCTGTTCCATGTATCCACAACCCTCTCTGTGAAGAAATACTTCTTCACATTACCTCTGAGCCGTCCCCTCTCTATCTTCAAATTGTGACCCCTTGTTTTTGCACATCTCTTTTTCTGAAAGATGCTACCCTATTGGACTTTGTTGGTTCCCTTGAGGTATTTGAAAGTTTCTATCATGTCCCCCCTCTTCTACCTTTCCTCGAGGCTATACATCTTTAGTTCCTTTAGTCTTTCTTCATATGTCTTCTGATGCAGGCCCTGCATCATTTTGATTGTCCTCCTCTGGACAGCCTCCACCCTGTCTATGTCTTTGCAGAGATGGGGTCTCCAGAACTGTACACAGTACTCCAGATGTGGTCTTACCAACTGTCTGTACAGAGGGCCAACAACTTCCTGTTTTCTACTGGTGATGCTTCTCTCTATGCATCCCAGTATCCCCTCAGCCCTCCTTACTGCCTTCTCACATTGCTGGCCCACCTTTAGGTTGTCTGATATGACTACTCCCTGGTCTCTTTCCATTGTTGTTGTTGTCAGTATCTCACCCCCCATTGTGTACTCTTCCTCTGGGTTTTGTTTCCCAGGTGCATTACTTTGCACTTCTTTGCATTGAATCTAAGCTGCCATAAATTTGGCCATTCCTCCAACCTTGCCAAGTACCTTTTCATCCTTTCCACCCCACCTTGTGTATCAACCCTGTTGCAGATCTTTGTGTCATCTGCAAAGAGACATACTTTCCCTTCCACTCCCTCTGCACATTAGACATCCTGAGCAAATGGACAGATCATCATAAATTAGAACTAAATCTTTGCAAGTGTGCTGTAATGCACCTAGGTAAAAAAAAAAGAAATATCTACAGCATAGGTAAGACTCAGTTAAGACAGACTGTAGAAGAAAGAGACCTGGGGTGAGAATAATGGATGACTTGAAATTTAGTGCCCAGTGCAGTTTAGTGGTGAAAAAGGCAAATCAAGTATTAAACTGTATATTACGTCACATTGGTAGCAGAGATATGAAGGTGCTGGTGCCCTTGTATAGTGCATTGGTGAGGCCCCATCTGGAATATTGTATGCAGGTTTGGTCGCCATCTAGGCAGGTAGATATTAAGAGATTACAGGGTGTTCAATAAAGGGCCACAAAGAAAATCTTAGGTCAAGAACATGTGTCATATCGTGAAAGATTAATAAATCTAAATATTTTTTCATTGAAGTATCTCAGAATTAGGGGCGGCATGTGCATGATTTATAGAGCAATCAAGGATGAGCACTTAAGGCAAGACCTAGGATTAATAACTAGGCAAAAAAGTTTGCATGAAACAAGAGGACACAAATTACAACTAAAACAAGACAAATGGAGGACACTAAGGAGAAAAAATTGGTTTAACCAGAGGGCTGTTAAGTTGTGGAACACTTTACCAGAACAATTAGTAATGAGTGAGTCAATGGAGTGTTTCAAGCATGGGCTGGATAAATATTACCATACTAAAACAACAACGGATTAGAAAAAATAATGATAGAAACAAATAAAAAGAAAAAGGAAAAAAAAAAGAAATAACAAATAGTGGCAAGCATTAAGGACGCAAGTCTGTGCAGCTTGTACATCCTATGAATCCTATGAAAAAAGAAATCACTACACAGCCTGCCCTGCCATACCTTCAGTGCTGCCCACTGAGCTTGTTACCGCCACTCCCTACCCTGCTCAGAATCAGCACTTGATGCTTCCCCCACCCTCCCGGCCAAACTTCCAAAATGAAACATGATCCCCTCACTGCTCTTCCATTCCATTCCATTTAAGAAATACAATAAATAATCCAATTCGTCACAGCGAGTGTCTTCACAGCAATTCCACCTGCTACCAGGAGTGTTACCAAAATACGTGAGCGCATGAGTCACACCGCGCTTCACTTATCGATCTCAATGGCATTTCTTCAGTTCTGTGGAGCACCAAGGAAAACATACATGCTGTCTGCAAAAAGAAAATATTCTTTGCCTTTTATCTCTTTTTCAATTTAAAAAAGAATGGGCCTGGGGAGGAGGATGACAATCTGCCAAAGCCACTAATAAAAAACAGGGGTAATTGTGGCACATTGAAGAGACACAATAACTGCAGCTCCACCTCATTGTAGTCAATCAGCACTATTTTTGGGGGGAAGTATCATTCCCCATTAGAAAAAAACCCAGAAAATATATTTTAAAATGGTACTTTTTTCATCTTTTTTGTTTGTTTTACACAGGAGCCATTGTATAATAGGAATAATGCCCTCCAGGGTGGGTGCTGTGCTGGGATAACATTCCTTCTTGGGTGCTGGATGCACTCAGCTTGCAGCTTTTGGCCCAGCCACTTGAGGCGGGATGTTACCCCAGCATAACACCCACCCTGTCAGGCATTATTCCTTTATTACTGCTGTAGAAACTGCACCAAAATTGGGTGTATCAATCTAAATGGATACCACTACCTTGCCAACATGACTATTATACTGCACCTCTAGGCTAGTGTTGCATTTCGCATGATTTGCCAATAAAAAGTTTTTTGAAGAAAACGTCTTAGCCTTAAGAGCTAAGCCCCAAGAGAAATGAAACATATGTAGTGAAAATTGCACATTAGCCCAAGTGGTCACTTTGGCATCATAACATCTACCATTTTTAGCCTTTGATGTAGATGAAATGTGGGGAATCATCCTTTACCACTCTTGAATGTGTATTGCTTCATCCTTTCAGTGAAAAGGAAATATTAGAAAGGTATCGGTTGTTTTGTCGATAAGCAGAATCTTGTTTTGCAGTTTATCACACTATTTAAGTTTTAATTCCATGACAACATCTATTGCCACTTTTAAGAGATTTCTGAATTAAAGACTGGCTTGCTAGCAGTATGTTAGTCTCTTATCAAAGTGCAAGTGTGTGAAACATTGGGACATTTGTTCATGCCTCCCACGGTTCCTGTAGTATGCCTTTCATTTTGCTGTGTTGTGCAACCTGTGTATGGAAATAAAACTACTGCAACTGCAGATTTGTCCCCAGTGTGGTTGCTCTGCATGTGGTGAGTAGCACTAGCTTTTATTCTCCCATTTTGTTGCATTATTCTGGCAGCACCACCCACACGCGTGTAGTGCCCATTATTGTTGTCCTACCTGATAAGTTGAAAATAGTGGCTAGGGGTTTGGCTATGAGGTTAGATTGGAGGCATCTTAATCATGGTTCAAGGTGAGGTTCCGATCCCCCAATAATTAGTTGCCCCACAAAACAGGGAGAAATCTGTTTAAAAAGGACAAAATTTACTTCTTAGTAACTCCTGGGAGGGGAGTACACATTTGCTTATGTAATGGGGTGTCATTCAGGGTGCCTGCAGCAGTTACATATCTCCCCACATTGTCAGATACCTACTCTTCTAGACAAAAGGGAACCCTTCTTTGGGTTCCATTGTCACCACTCCCCATGTTCTACCAGGGCTATGAGAGGATGAGCCCAACAGCACAAACCATTCAAGTCAAATTCAGCACTTTCCTCCAGAGGGAGGTGGGTCTCATGCAAAAATATAAGGTTAGGTTTTTCTCTTTTCGACATTTGCGCTATACTGTAATGTTTGAAGGGGTCATGGGCACAGTTTATATATTATGATAATAATTTTATAGCAGTTGTCCCAGAAAAGATGAAGGACTGAGGTAAAGTAACAAGTCATAGTGATCACCCTCAGGCAGTAACCTCTACTCCTCTCTGTATTGGTTCCACTCACTGATATTAAGACACTAATGTACCATATGAACAGGAGACAATTACATAAAAGGAGAACAGATACAGAAGGTAACAAACCAAGTGCCAGCTGGGTGACCTGAAGCAGAATGGAAACCATGAAGTAGCCAAAAGGGCTCAAAGTACAGTTATCAGTCCTTCCTAGATGGGGGGGGGTGGATTGAAGGCCCCTGTGCAGACCAAGGTGGTAAGACTCTGCAAGGGAGAAAGACAAGTTTGTTCACCTGGCCTCCCGTTACAGTAAGTCTTGCAAGCAGAAATTTTCATCCCTCCTTCTCCTGATATTTTTTTTTTTTAGTTTTTGGTTACCAGGAAAAGCCCACTAGGCACAAGTGCCTGTTTCCAGAGGCCACCTGGGAGCACTGGGTGGTTAAGTGACTTGCTCAGAGTTACAATGTATTCTAGGAGAGGTTGTGAGACTCAAACCCAGGTCTGGTCTGATGGATGTACCAAACTCGTTCACAGCATGTTACTCTAATCTCTAGGCTATACTGCCAGCCCATATGCGTAGACTATGGATCAAAATGTATAACCTAGACCGTTTCCATAGAAAGTTTTTCAGAGTACAAGATAGAGAAGGCCAGCTTGATTTGTATGACTGACCAATTTAGGCAAATCTCCTTCATGGTCTCTAGAAGTGATAATCAGGGGGCTCTACTGAGGCAGCAAAATGTCTCATGTCCAAGTACTGTGCTTCCTAGCAATTGCTGTTAAAACTCCATTGTCCTTACTCTGAATTACAAATTTCCAGGGTAAGGTTCCTGAAGCAATGAGGGGTAGGAGAGGGTGAGCCCCCTCATGGGAAAAATGAGGAGAAGGACAATATTAAAGTACAGAATGCCTATCCCCTCTAAGCCAGTGGTACCATGGAAAATGGCTGAAGAAAATTTCATAAACATAACTTCCCTACGTAATGAAGCAGTCTGTCAACAGGGCACATATATCGTGGTTGCCTAATTCAGCTCATATTAAGTGCCATGGTAGCAGCCAAGGAGGGTAAGAGCACTGAAGTCAGTCCCCCTCCCCACGAAGGGACCCCAGCCCATGGCATCCTGATGAAATGAGGGATCTGCAGGAAAACAGGGTATTGTAAGAGCACTATGATGTCAAGGACACATAGATGAACAAAGTTCCTCAACAAGGACTGATTTTGGTCTGGTCTCCAGAGATGGGATACCTCAGAGTATTACATCCTGGTTCATGCACAGCTTGAAATGGTAACCTTGTTTGTTAGCCTTGCAGTTTTCCACTGCAGGTCAAAGTCCAGCAGGATAGTCTGATACTGACTCTGAATGGGGTCTATTTACCTTTTCCCTCCTTTCCCACCCTCCAACTGGTGGCCACCCCCCAACATCCAATCCCCCGTGCCAGTATGGTGCTGAAGTCACAAAAGATGACAGACAATGTAAAAAAGGCTGGTATGCTTCAAAATATCATTCATGCTGGGTAGCCAGATGTTGGTTGTGGTGCAGGTGCATCATTCAGACTGTTGTAGGAGTGCCTTGAGGTTTTGTAGAGCCTCCTGGGAAAGGTGGGCATTAGCCTCCACTTGTCCAGTGCCATAGCCTTTGTCCAATGAATCTTCTCAAGGGTGACCAACTGAGTTTGCCCCTAGCAATTAACTCTGGAGCATGGTAAGATTTGTGGGGTTAGCTACACTGTGATGCCAAGGCATTTAAAGTCCTTTTTAGCTTCTATGGACATGTGATATAATAGTTTCCCTTCTGAAAAGAGCACTCAGAACTTTGCAGGGAATGGGGTCTGAAATTTAAAATCAGCTTGTTTAAGTGGGTGGATGTAAGGGGCACATTCCTGGCATTTTTGTTTTATGGCGGGGCATAGTCATTGCCCATGTACAGCTGTGTTTCATTGCACTTAATGTTTTTTTTTACTGCCACACCATAGCAAGCACTTTTTTTTTTTAACTAGGAGAGGCACACTAAGCTGAAGCTTGTTTACAGGTGCGACCTGGGAGCACAAGGAACTTAAGTGACTTTTGTAACACTGCAGAGGAATTTCATTATTATGGAGCAGGGCCATTCCGCAAGCCTAGGGCATGCTGAATCTACTCCGGGTCCAGATCATGGGGTAGCTGCCGGCTACTCTTCAAAAGACACACAGTAAATTCCATTATGTGAGTCCACTCTGCACCCCATGGGACCCCAAAAATGTGTAGGATCTTGTGCTGGAGTCTGCCATCCATGTCTTGTAGATTGTTTTTCATCTGCACCTGACAGTGGTGCAGATGGAGGATAAGGCTGACCATGTGGTCTGCAGGGTTGGACAATGATGATGTGGCAGTTTGCAGATCTCAGTGGTCTTGCTTAATAGTGTTAAGCTCTTGGTACATCCCTTCCATCAAGTTCCGCACCTCTAATCTAAAAGCTGTGAGCTAATTCAGGATCCTGATGTTTGTGATGCTTAGATAGGATCCACCTGATTGGGGGGAGGATGCAATGCTATCTGAAGACTGGCATACCGAACTGCTACTTCCCATCGGCAACTCTGGTTGCTGCTGCCTTTTTTTTTTTTTGAGCCACCTATGCTTCGCCTGCACTTAAAGCATTATTTGAGTCAATTGACTTACAGTTTTTCATCCTAAAGTGCTTTTATTAGTGGTCAGTGGAGCAGAGTTGTTAACTCAGGCAACATTCCAGGGATGTGACGTCATTAGGTGCTAGAACTAGTATATTCTCATTTGTCTTTACCCTAGATATTTGATTAGGAGTATAAAGTAATCTATTTTTTGTCTGACTAGATATACAAAAAAGGATACCATGGAACAAAGAGTTACTGATAGATAAAGTAAAATAGGTGACACAATATAGGATTTAAAGCAGCAGTTCTAGTTAACAAAAAATGTAATAATTATTTTGGCAGTTAGGACGGATATACTATGCAATCCCTGAACTCGGTATGCCGACGCTCAGTATACCGAGTTAATCTGCCTGAAATTCACAGCTCCGAATGGATTGTAAACTTGACAGTAATATTTCGGGCATTATGACTAAATCTAAGTGTAAAAAGTGGGGGGCTCTGCCCCCACACACCCCCATAACTAAAATAACTAACTCCAAGGGGGAAAAGGACCCCGGAGTAAAAAAATAAGTGTTACGGGGGAGGGGATTCCCTGAAAGGACATGACCTGGATCAGAACCCAGATCTGAGGTAGCACGCTGGCAAAGCTGCTGGTAGTTTAGCACTGTACACCACCAAAGCAGCTCAGCTGACATCCCGAAACAACTGTCCCTTAACGTACAACAGCAGGAGTAAGGTAGCAACCCATCACATCTGCTACCTTACCCTTGTCGAAATCCATCAGATATTTTATCAATGGTATGCTCACTATTGGGACACTACACCTATCAGGCAATAGTGCCCAGGCAAGTGTGTGTTGGGATGGTGAGCCACAGGAATACATAACGGTACCATTAAGACAAACCAAAACATCAACATATTTGATTTATAGTTTGCTTTTATTTAATTCCTGAGGCAAGATGGAGGATTTTGAAGTTCCTAAAAGTTATTCGGCCTTTGCCTGGTCCATCATCATATGTGTAGGCAGATCAGGGTGGTGTTGTGCTGCTGGCCATCAGAAACATGTGCTGGCAACATTGAAACATAAAATGTGATGGCAGATAAGTACCATTTGGCCCATCCAGTCTGCCCATTTCTCCCTACCTACACTATTTCCACAGACTGTACCCAATCTAAACTTTTTCTTCCTCCTCCCCCCTTCCTTTTCACTATGATTTCCTTGTCCTTAACCTATGAGTTTGTTAATCCCACCACTGTTTTCACCTACAACCACTATCACTGGAAGGCTGTTCCGGGAATCCACCACTCTTTCTGTGAAGAAGTTCTTCCTCACATCTCACCTGAATATGCCACCCTCCAGCTCCAGAGCATGTCCCCTTGTTCTCAAGCACCTTTTGTTTTTAAAAATATTTCCCTCCTGTACCTTACTTACCCCATGAGGTATTTTAAGGTCTCTATCATATCCCCTTCTTCTCCTTTGTTCCAGGGTGTACATATTGAAGTTCTTTAGTCTCCCCTCATAGAACTTTTGATGCAGACTCTGTTCCATTTTAGTTGCTCTTCTCTGGACCACTTGTCTATGTCCTTCTAGAGATGGGGGGCAAGATCCACAAAGAGAAACTTTCAAAGTTTCCCTCCGCAACTGCAGTTGTGGACTGGAATCGTCCTCATCTGCGGCAGTTGCAATTCACAGCCGTGTCAGTTGTGGAGGGTGCTACGGTGGGTTCTGCTGCCCGTAGCAGTCTCCCGCAGCTGCAGTGCTGTCCATGGCAACAGCATCCGCAAGCTACCATATTCCATGGAGCCGGTCGTATTCCGGCTCCACCTAGGTAAATGCCCGCAGCTGTGGGCGACCTGCGACTTCGCAAGTGGTTTCCCACTAGTGCCGAGGTTTTCCCGCAGCTGTGTGTCCTTCACCCCCTTCTGTGGATCCTGCCTGTGGTTCCCAGAACTTGACACAGTACTCTAGGAGGGGACTCACCAGTTATCTATATGGAGGCAACACCACCTCCTTCTTTCTGCTGGTATACACCTCTCTATGCACCCCAGCATCCCACTAGCCCTTCTGACTGCCTTGCCCCACTGCCTGGTCACCTTTAGGTTATCCAGTATGATTACCGCCAGGACTCTTTTCTGCATGGTGGTCATCAATCCCACTCCACCCATTTTGTACTCTGCCGCTGGGTTTCTGTGCCCTAAGTGCAATATTTTGCATTTTTTTGCATTGAAATCCAGCTGCTGTACACTTGACCACTCCTCTAGTTTTTTCAAGTCTATCTTCATCCTTTCCTTCACCCCCCCCCCGAGTGTACACCATATTGCATAGTTTGGTGTCATCTGCATAGAGGTAGACCTTTCCTTCCAGCTCCTCTGCAATGTCACTTATAAAGACATTAAACAGGGCTGATCACAGCACAGATCATTGTGGCACCCCACTGGTCATCCTCCCTTCCTCTGCGTGAATGCCATTATTTTTTTGTTTGTATTTTGTTTTTCCAGAGCAGGCAGGCAGCTCCAGCCCTTCTATGAGGGTTCATTCTCCAGTCCCGGGTACCCAGGCCATCATGGAGCCTGCCAGCTACATTTTTTTCATTTTTTTTTTTCTCCCTGGGCCCCATGAGCAGTGCGGCTGGGCTTCACCTCCATGGAGACAACCTTGCACCACGGATGTGGGGCCCTCCCCATTCTGTGGGTGCATATGTGCTGACACCTAGCTGCCACTGGGTGTCAGTCAAACAGTGCGCCACACTGTCCCCCTCCCCAAGAAAGGAGAGCTGTCTACAGATGCTTGATCCTTCCTCACCCTTGCCAGTCCCCTAGTGACCTGAGTCCATTCCAGAACTCGGATCGCTGGCATGGCGTGAGTTGTGGCATCCAGCACCTCAACCCTCAGTGCCACCAGGCTGGCTGAGTGAACTCCATTTACTACCACCCTCTATTTCCTAACCTCTAATCAATTTCTTATCCAGTTTACCACCTCTGGACCCACTTCCAAGCTACCCAGCTTGCTTGCCAGTCTCCTATGTGGAACACTGTCGAAAGCCTTACTAAAATCTAGGTAGGCCATGTAAACTGCTCCACCCTGAGCTAAAGCCTTTGTCACCCAGTCAAAGAAATCTATCAGATTAATTGTTCATGACCTCCCCCAAGTGAAACCAGGCTGCCTCAGGTTTTGTAATCCACGTGATTTAAGGTATACCACAACTTTCCTTCAGCAATGGTTCCATTACCTTTCCCACCATTGATGTCAGGCTGATTGGCCTATAATTACCAGTCTCCTCTCTGTTGTCACTTTTATGTAGTGGGACTGCATCCGCCCTTCTACAGTCCTCCAGAATCACTCCTTTTTCCAGTGAACTGTTAAATAAAGCTATCAGAGATGTAGCCAGTATTTGCCAGAGCTCCCTTGATACCATTGGATGCACCCCATCTAGTCCCATTGCTTTGTACACCTTCATATTATTGAGTTCCTTCAGAACTCTCACCTCCAGAAAAGGACTAGTGTCTACCTCCATCCCTCCAAAGCTTCTGTTACTTTTTCATGACCTCTTCCCTTTTCCTTCATCTGTGAATACTAAACAAAAGTATTTTTTCAGGATGTCTGTCTTTTTCTAGTCCCCCTCTGCACAGTTCCTCCCTTCCCTTTTTAACCATGTAATCCCACTCCTGGTCTTCCTCTTTTCACTTACATACCTAAAAAATGTCTTGTCCCCTTTTGATACCTTCTGGGCTATTCTTTCTTCAGTTTGCACCTGTGTGCTCCTTACTGTTTTCCCTGCTTCCCTCTGTATCCCCTGATACACCTCCCTTTCCTCCTCCCTCTGTATCTCATTATACCTTCCAAATGCTACCCTTTTAGCCTTTTCAGCCTCCTTTTTTGAGAACCATAACGGTCTCCATTTCCTCTTGCTCTTTCTCACTTGTTTGACACAGAGGCTTGTTGCCTTTACTATGCTCCATTTTAGCTTCACCTACGGTTCCTCCACCCCATCTAGGTCACCCCCCACCAGGTAATCCCTGAGGCATTCACCCATCTTTACATAATCTGCCCTACTGAAGTCCTGGGTTTTCACCCTTGTGTGGTCTGATTCCACAACCATCCTTGTAATGAACCATACCGTACTGTGATCACTGGTCCCTAGGTGGTCTCCCACCTTGACATCTGCAATACTGTCCCTGTTAGTGAGTACCCGCTGCATCCTGACATATCTGCATTATAAATACAGTGGATGCAGTTAGTGTGTGATCTCTGGGGAATAGATTTTTGAAAATTGCCCGGAGCTGCCATCCCTACTGTGTAGATCCACGAAAATTACAAAAGTTGTAATTAAACATGGTCTTAAAAGTAGTTAATTGAATTTAAAATACCCAAATGAAGATTTAAAATATCTAAATGAAGAATCTAGGATTAACAGACATACATTACTGCTAAAAAAGGTAGGATGACATTTTCTGCTGACTAACTAATACTGTTACTTTAAAAAAGAAAGCAAACACAATAAAACAAACACCAAGGAATAATAAGCATTTTTATTTTGAAACATGAAGTCAATGGGATTTTGAACAAATCAGACAATATTTTCTGTTCCCAATGCCAAGCAAAATGTGTAACTGTGGTAAAACAAATGTCTAATTCTGCATGCAAGCAATAATACCCAACAGAGTGGCTGGTATTGGGCAATACTGGATTGCTCAGGGGCATAATGAGGCCCGATGCCACAAGCAGAGAGTCTTATAGCCCGTGGAAGGTCTGGTATCACCCAATACTGCTCACACTGGAAGGTATTATTGCATTTAGAAAATGGGCTACATGTGTCATTTTTTATAGGATTACAAAAAACTAATATAATGCTATAAAGAATTATTGCAAATTAATTTGTAGTCCTTTTTTGGTAAAGTATTCCCTGTGCTGGTGTGTTAGTCAGTAGAGGACACTGCAGTGTTTAGTAGGTGTTTGTTCCCTGAGATTTGCTTTTTTTTCCTCTTTATGTATTGTTTCTGTTGTCAAGGCCCTGCACCTGTTTTGTTTTCTGGTAGTCCTTACTGCAATGTTTGTGGTCCATTTCTGTACCTCTGGCTCGATGATGAGACCAGCAATACTTTCTTTGTTTCCACTCCCAACAGATGGAGGATCTGTTCTAGCTTGCCATGCAGTGGAGCGTGGGCAGGTGGCTGGAGGATAGTGGCAGTATTTTTCAATGCCTTGAAGAAGGCTGGAATAGTGGGCAACTGTAGGATGCTATTATGATTTTTTTTTTATTAGAAACAAAAAGGAAAAAAAGAGGATTCTTTCTGTGCATGTTCCATGAGTTGACAAATGTATGGCAGCTTAGATTCAATGCTAAGAAGTGCAAGGTAATGCACCTGGGAAACAAAAACCCAGGGGAAGAGTACACAATGGGGGGTGAGATACTAACAACAACAAAAATGGAACGGGACCTGGGGGTAGTCATATCAAATGGCTTAAAGGTGGGCAAGCAATATGAGAGGGCAGTAAGGAGGGCTGGGGATACTGGGATGCATAGGGAGGGGCATCACCAGTGAAAACAGGAAGTTGTTATCCCTCTGTACAGACAGCTGATGAGACCCCATCTGAGTACTGTGTGCAGTTCTGGAGACCCAATCTCCTCAAAGACATAGACAGGGTGAGGCTGCCCAGAGGAGGAAACCAAAATGATGCAGGGTCTGCACCAGAAGACATATGAAGAGAGACTAAAGGAGCTTAATATGTATAGCCTCGAGGAAAGGGGGGGACATGATAGAAACTTTCAAGTACCTCAAGGAATCAACAAAGTCAAAGGGTAGTATCTTTCAAAAAAGAGGTGTGCAAGAATAAGGCACAATTTTTAAGATGGGGCGGCTCAGAGGTAATGTAAGGAAGTATTTTTTCACAGAGAGGTTGTGGATGCATGGAATGGCCTTCGAGGAGAGGTTGTGGAGTCAAAACAGTGGTTGAATTCAAGCATGCATGGGACAGTCATAAGGCAATTCTAGGGGGTGGGGTAGAAAGAAGTAGGCTGCTGGTTAACTAGGATCTGCAGCTTATCCATTAGGTAGGGAAACTGGCAGACTGGATGGGCCAAGCGGTCCTTATCTGCTGTCAAATTCTATGTTTCTATGTTTCTATGACTCCGGCTGTATTACAGTAGTGCTGAGCATGCAACATGCTAACACTACAACTTAGCAGGAAAAGTTTTTTTTAAGGGGAAAAAGAATGGCACTGATTTTCTGTGTGGCATGTTGGCTTGCTTTTTTTATTTCATCACTTACTACAGTTGGTTTTAGTTGTCGTGGGACGCCACTCACTAAGCGAGGGGGTGGGTATTCACTAAACAATAATGGGAAAAATCTAATTTGGTAAGTTGAAAATCAAAAGTGACACAGTGATACCACTTTGGTACTAAGGCAAGCTGGTCTGGCACTTTTTTTTTTTATTGGTCTTTATTGAAAGTTAATGTACCCCCCAGCATGTGTCCCTGTCAATCAGAGACCAGGAAATCTGGAGCCCGATATTCAAAAGTTTGCCAGGGCAAAAATCCTGGTTTGGGCTCACAAATTGGGCTTTGCACGAACTTCCTATATTCAAAAGCCTGATTTACATGTGCAAACAGGGTTTGTGCCCATGCAAACTGTGGTGGGGAGCACAATGCAAATGAAGGGAGGGGACCTGAATATAGGTGCAGTCCGATATTTAGAGTACTTGCGCCATGCAAGAACATTTTGCACGGTTCCCCTGCACTGTCCAAATACCGCCAGAGACCATGATTTTCTCCCATGCAACCATAGCAGTTGGCAGGGTAATTGTGGCAGTCCGTGTCGGCCCAGATCCATAAGAACAGTGTCCCTGGTGTCCAGTGGTCACTCCTACCACCCGATCCCTTGCCTGGTAAATGTCAACATAGTCCTTGGTGTCCAGTGGTTCCTCCCCTACCTAATTCCTTGTCCAGAAAATGCCAACCTATTCCCTGGTGTCCAATGGTCCCTCCCCCCAACTGATCCCTTGGCAGTAAATGCCAGAACAGTCCCTTGTGTCCAGTGGTCCCTTCCCTACCAAATACCTTGCCTGGTAAATGCCAACATATTCTTTGAGGTCCAGTGGTCCCCCCCCATCCACACCCATGCCAGGTAAATGCCAACATATTCCCTGGTGTCTATTGGTCCCTTCCCCTACTCACACCCATGCCCAATGATCAATACATCATTCCCTGTTGTATAATGGTTTCACCCCCACCTGATGCCCTGCCCAAGTACTAAAAGAATCTTCTCCCTGGTGTCTAGTGGTCACTACCCCAGCTGATCCCTGTCCCCATTGAAGTGACATTGGTGCAAGGAATGCCCCTTCTCAAACAACACAGCCCTGGCCCTGACTATCAGTCCCCCGAACCCCACCTCGGTCCATTCCCCATTGGTGTGTACTGGCCCCCTTTCCTCCTGTGGCACTGACAACCCACTCCCCCAATCTCCCTTACCTGACGGTCAGTGATGCAGTGCAGCAACGGCAAGTGACACAGCCCTTCACACACAATACCCTATAAATAAACAGTGCACACCCTACTTCTTTCAGACAGCGGGTGGCCGAGGTGGTGTGTGGAGGGCTGTGTTGCTTGCCATGGCTGCATCATGGCACCAATAGTCAGATAAGGGAGACCGGGGGGTGGGGTTGTCTATGCCATGGGACGGAAGGGGTACTACTAGACACCAACAGGGAACAAGTTGGGGGTTTCAGTGGACCAGTAGTCAGGTTCAGGGATGAGGCTGTGTTGTTTGGGGTGGGGCATTACTTGCACTAGTGTCACAGTTATAGCGATAAAATTGGGAGGGAGTGACCACTGGACACCAGAGAGAATATTCTGTTAGTACATGGGTAGGACATCAGGTAGGAGGGAACCACTAGACACCAGAGACTGAATTATTGACTATCGAACATGGGTGCAGGTGGGGGAGGGACCACTAGACAACAGAGAATATGTTGGCATTTACTAGGTGAGGGATCAGGTGGGGGAAGGGACCACTGGACACCAGGGAAGGGTTGTGTTGGTATGGGACAGAGGATTGGTGGGTGGATACTATTCACCAGGAAATAGTTTTGAAAGCATGTGGATAGCACTGGAGGGTGGGAGGGAACCACTAGTACCAGGGAACTGTATAGAAAATATGGGGATGGCATTGGAGGGAGGGGGCACCAGTAGCACCAGGAAAATGTTGTATACTTTATGGGTGTGGGATCAGAGGGAGGGTGGAACCATTAGCACCATGGATAACTACTTCCCTAGGTCTGGGCAACTGGGGGAGGGGCAGTGCTGCACAAACATGCCTGGCTACACATGCAAATGAGCCAATAATGGGCAAGCAAATGAACCCTTAGAGCCTTGCATGCCCAATGAGCTCATTTGCATATGTCTCTCTGAATACAGCAAATTGCACTCCAGAGCTATCCTTTGTGATGCCATATTTTGGGAGCCATGTCAGTGCAGCATAAAGTGGTTTAGTGCTGGCAGATCTAGCCCTGCATTTAGTCGAATAGCACTGGTGCACTATTCCACTGAATATAGCATCTCTGAGCACCCGAGCAATTGCAGGGCAGACAGTCAATTTTTGTGCTCTTCCTTCCCCAATTTTGCATATTGGGCCCCTTAAGTCCATTTTCAAAGGGAACAGATTTTGAATTGTAAATAAAGACCATCAGCACCACATTTTGCCTTAACCATGAAAAGGCCAGAACCACTGAAATTGTTGAAGTTCTGTCAAAATCAGTGGCATAATTCAAACACCCTGAAACTACAACCAACAAGTTTTGTCACTGTGGGCCAATGGCATGCTGACACAAGATGCATTAATTCAATCACTTAAGAAACTATAAGTGTTGTGTATGTTTCTAACACAAAGAGCTCCAGACTGTAATGCTGCTTATGTGGCTAGTGTACAGGCAACATTCATGGACTCCCTGCGCCCCAAAACACACTAGCAGATCACAGCCAAGTTGGGAACAGGGGCAGGGGCATCCAGGGAGAAAAAATATATTCTGGGTACTGGGCTCTCACTTGAAAGCCCAGTCAGTTTGCAGAGTGAATCCCCTGTTGCACAGCAACAAGGTTTCTCAGAATTTATCATTGAATAGATATGACTTGCATATCCCCTTAGGCAATGAAACCAGGTCCATAGAATATAGTGTCAATGGGTGAATATGCCCTTACAGAAGAGTTTCCTTGTCATAGATTACACTGTCCCTAGCCACCTTCAGCCCTGTGTAAGTGCTGGCTTTGTAAACACAGCAAATCACGGTCATGACATTAAAAATGCCCTTCCCCAAAACACACACCACCCAACCTGGCTACATGCATAGCTCCTTGGAAGGTCTTGGATCAGGAGGGGTTACACAAGGCTGAGGGTTAGGAGTCAGTCAATAAAATAAAGATATATCTGCCCCCATTAAGTCACTATTAGTTATAAAGGAAATTATGTGGTGTGCTTAAGATAGATGAATAGGGCCATTATTCACTTAACACTGCTGATGAATAGACAATGTTTAAAATGTGTCTATTGAAAAAAAAACTATATTTGTGAAATATTTTTCATGGGCCTGGTGTTGATATCACTGCCAGAACTCCTTCATCAAGCCATCAGAGCACATAGTGGAACAGATTATACAACATAAATGTACTCCTGTATCATAATGAATGATTAACAAAGATGCAGAATAAGGGTCCTTTAAAGTGTCATTCTGTTAACAGAGGAATAAATGGATGAATCATATGCAGACTGACACAATTATAAATCAACAAACAAAACCATGTTGAGGTGCTGCACTGAATTATAAAAGGTCCCTTATTTTTGTGATATCAGAGAGCTTGATTTGCACAGTACAATGCAATTTGCATTTAATAAATGTCTGAACATGGTACAGAATATAACAAGCTTGAGTCACTATGCGCACACCAATGTTACTGCCTTTAGCATGCATACCGCACCATTTGCATATTTATGAGTTAGCTTCCCCTAAAAATAGAGTAACTATAATACAGTATGCATACATGTGTTCTTAATGCCCTTTACGCTTATAGAAGCACAGCCTGATTTTATTGGATTACTGAAATGTTTGCATTGAACTTTTGTAAGCATACGGATAGCTGGATTAATAAAGAGGAAAAATATGTCCAGTAGAATCCAGACTATAATGTTGTGAGTGAAAAGGTTCTGGGTGATTACAGAGCTTCTGTTTTGGATTGTACAACAATTGCCACTTATCAATATTAGAACTTGTTTAGATATACTAAGGAGTTGCCAAGGGGTTGCTATCAGAATGTTTCTGAAATATAATTAGAATAAAAGAAAAGTAGATAGTGTTGCACTGTTTCTTGGTCCAACATGCACGTTTGAGTACTCAAACTATTGAGTTTGCCCAACACCCTTCAATAGGCAATGTCCTTGGCTTAGAGCAATGACCTAGCGGTAGTGTTCAGTGTTGTGCTCATTCTGGTCTACTCATGTTGTGACGTTATTGTCACAATGCCCTGAGTGATGTCTAGATATAATGATTGGAATCACAGCAATTATGCAATTAGTAGTAATGGTTCTGTCCATTCTTGCAAATGTAGTGCCCCAAGGAAATTGGGAGCACCACAGAAAATAGGGGATCCTCAGAGATATGAGTGGTCAGACAGTTATGGGGACTCTGGCAGCTTAATGGGGAATCCTTGAAAAGCTTTGGTGACCTTCTGAAACACAGAACATGCCTAACTCCAGCAGACAGTCCTAGTAGTCTAAATTCAGGGTTTAAAAAGAAAACCATTTATTTTCTTTCCTTCCCCTTCTCCCTGCTCAAGACCGACCCAGCCAGCCAAACCAGTTGGGCAACATTCCTGTCCCCAGTGGAGAAGAAAGCCAGGCTGAGCCCTCTCAGGCAATCCCTGTGGCTAGGGTAGATTCAAATCTGGAGATTTTTTTTTAAGCCACTGACCCAGCTTCAGGAGGCTGACATCATCTGGATGGAAGAGCCAATCCTCTGGTAGGTAGCAAGGACTGCCCCAGCCTAGGGTAGGCTCTGAAAGGCTGGAGGGAGGGGAAAAAGAGTTTGACCAGGGAGGGTGAAGGACAGCAAGGCAATGGATGTCGGCTTCCCTGTTAGGAGGTTGAAGTGAATCCCCTGGGTCCCTTTGGTGTAATTCCCTTCAGAAGATCCCCAGTAGCAGCCTTGGTCAGTTTTTGCAGAAACCTGCCATCTAGTCGGGTCCCCCACTGCGTCGAGTCAGTTCATTTGGCCGGGGAACAGATCCAGTGAACCTTTCATGCAGCAGTCTCCAGAAGAAGAAGCCTTATCACTCCTTCTTGGTTGTGCATTCCCCAGAGGACAGAAATCTTGGTTGAACTCCAGGGGTGAGTAGGCTGTTGGCCAGCATTTCCTTTAATAATTAGTCCTAGCTAGACCTGCTTCAGCCAGAGGAAGGATTGTTTGTTTAGCAATTGTATTGTTGCACTGTGTAATTATTGTTTAAAATTGTTAAATTGCTTCCATTGTACCCCCCCCCCAGGTGGAGGAAGCTGCTACCTTGTCCAACTGTATAGAGACAGAGGAAGAGAGAGAAATGAGAACCAAAAAGGCAGAAGCTAGAAGGGTTCAAACCAAATCATTGTTAGTCCAAGATTAAAGGTGTTTGTGAACTCCTCTCTTGAAAGAATCTCTGCTAGTTTAACTTATTCTAGGCAGTCTGTGGTCCATATAGAGAGACTTGGGTACTCCCTGTTAGCCAAGAATCAAAGAAATGCTTGGTAAAGCCAGGTCAAAGTATTATTGGTGAGAATGTGCATTTCCTGCAGAATTTCTAATTGTTTAGCTGTAAGAAGCTAATTACTAAAAGCCTGGCAGAGCCTTATTGCATGCTTTGCTCAGAGTTCTAGGGTAATCTAAGCCCAAGTAATGGGAAAAACATAGTCCTTTGTCCATGTAGTAGAAGGGCATGGCAGCCCATAGCTGGGACAGAGACACTAGGTACCCTGACTGCCATATTCAGAAGGCAACCAGAGCTGATGCATATTAACAAAAAGGGAGGGACATCAAACTGTTTCAATGCCCATGAGGCAAACTGTATTTTCTTTATCTGGCTGCAATTTCCTGTTGCTTGCCTACCCCTCAGCTGTTCCTGATTCTCAGGGATGTCCCTGATTTTGCCTCAGAGATTTCTTCTGTCCATCTTAAGTCTGGCATTTCTGGCACTAAAGAATAGGGATTGGGATCACAGAATAATGCCAGCCATTGATGTTACAGTCTAGTTCTCATTAAGAAAATGCTATTCACACTAAGAAACTTGTTATATACCACTTCTGCGACTAATATTACTGTTTTATCTGATGTGTTCCTGATTTTTGTCATTTGTCCCTGCCCTGTGATGAGGGAGGTTAAGAGGTATGGTTGCATGGACCCACTGCTTGCTGTTTCTGAACTGCTGTATTCAATCAAACCATTTTAAATTATTGAACTGCTTGCTATGACTCAACTGCTATATTCAAATGAGGAGTTTAAATGACTACACTGCCTTATTTTCTCAATTGTCCTATGTGACTGCATTGCCCTGAGGAATTGATTGCTGCACTTACCTACTGATACTTCCTCTGAAGACATTTGGGGCCACTCCATCCCAAATGGCAGGGCTCTTTGTCATACAAGTGGGGGGATTGCCTTTCAGGTTTTTAATTTTTGTTCTGTTCCAGGCTCCTGCACACACCTCACACCTCATCTAGAATTCCTCTGGTGGCTCTTCTTCGACCCAAGGAGGATCCCTGGGAAGCCCAGTATCACCTGCACCCACCTCCAGTGACCTCCAACAACTCCAAGTGTTCGCCACAACGCCCCAGGTTCGAGCTGCGGGTCGTAAGTGGTAGCCAGCTGGTAGCTAGGGCCCACCAAAGTGAGTCAGATTAGGGGCCACCCCAGCTCTAGCTTGAGGGACTTAAGTTGTCCACCAAACTCGGAGTCACGTTGCCCATTCTCCCGAATAGACATAGTCCTAAGGTGGCAACAGTACCGGTGGTCTATACCAAGGCCTTGCTGAGGACTGCCAGGCTTTGTGCCCCATTCCCTGAGATGGCATAAGTACTGGTGGCCCACGCAAGAGGCCACACCAAGGGTCACCACACTCTTGATTGTACTGCCCATAGGCGGCTCGTGTTCCAGTGATGCATCAAGAGGTCACACCAAAGATTATCGGATTCTGAAGCTGCAGGGGTGAGGTGATAAGGGTTGCAGGGACCTGCCCAGAGGTTGTCCAGTGGATCATTGCACCCAGTATCCTTTCCTCGACTGGAGATCACCTGACTGAGGTCAACTCAGCCAACATCCCCAGAGGAGGTTCTCTTCCCCATAACCTGACGTCAACACCCATCCTCGACCACGCACTACCTTGTTGACTTTGCCTCAGTGATGACAGGAGTCACCTTCTTCCCAGGGCCAGGAGGCCTACAGAGTTTTACTTGGTTTTTGGTTCACTGGGGTACACCCCACTTTATGGCCTATGTAGGAAACGCTTCCTTAAGTTCACCCTCAGCAGTCGGCCGACCAGAATACTAGAAACCCAAGCTTGGTGCATTGGATCACTACACCTGTAAGACTTGATAACCTGGACTTTTGTAGGACATTAGTGGGGCTAGTTTGTGGTCCTGGTAACCTTATTCATTCTTTCTCATGTATATAGTGTTAGTGAATGCTAAGTCTTTTCTGTGTGCTCCAACTGTGGCTAATAAACCTTGCATCTTGGCTCTAGAGTACGTCTCCAGCCTCTCCTTCCAGATTTATCTGGCATCACCCTAACCTATAGGGATACGAACCCCCACAGCTCATCCACCACAAAAATTTGGCATAGTCAACAGGATCAGAGTCAACAAGGATCCCAAAGCCGGAGCAACTCCAACCCAAGATGCCTTCAGATACTGAAGGAGCCACAGCATCATCCTCACCTTCAGTTCAACCACCCTCAATAATGATGCCTTATTACTTCAGAGCACCATGATACCAAGGTACAAGGGGGACTGAAGCTCAGGCACCTGCAGCCTCACCGACTTCCGTGCAAAGCTGCAGGCTATGTTCCATCTCTACCAAGTGCCAGAGCAACAGAGAGTGGAAATCCTGATTGGGCAGCTGGCAGGAGCTGCCAAACGGGAAGTTGAAAGCTGGTCAGATGGACAAAAGGACACTGCTGCATGGATCCTGACCAGGCTAAGTGATATCTTCCACAAGCGGCGTGTCTCAGACCTCAAAATGAAATTCTTCCCTCACACACAGGGCCCCCGGGAGACACTGTGGGGCTTTGCCTTGAGCCAGCAAGAGGCACACCGGGCCCTGCAAAAATGAGACCCAAGTGAGGACCATGACGCAGACCAAGTATTGATAGAGTGGTTCATCGAGGGGGCCTGGGGAGAGCCTCTATGTCAGAGGCTGTGGATGTTGCACTGCCAAAACCCAGATGCAAAGTTTGTAGATTTCAAAGAGGAAGCCATAGAAGTTCTAGGCTCTGGATGATTTGAGGAAGAGATGCTGGCCTTCCAGCAGATGCCTGGTGTCACTGGAGCCATGGGCACTTGGGGTCCAATGTCTGAACCCTGCTCGTCTTGTAATGCCTTCACTAGATGTAGGGCAGAGAAGGAGTTCAGCCAGGAAAAAGAGTATCTACCAGATTGGCTAGAACATAACTCCTACCCTAGAGGGGATAGAGAAAATGTGTACCATCAGGTCACTCAAGCCCAGGACTGGCTGAATGTCTAGACAAGAGACAGTACCAGAGAGATGTCCCGCCAGCTGGATGCCATGTCGCAAAGAATAGCAGAAGTTTGCCGAGTCATACAAGACCTCCAAGGGAGCTGGGGCCTAGGGTATTCTATGGACCATCCCTGATGCCCAACAAGACCAGACCAAAGGAGTATGGATCAGCGATCCACTGACCGGTTCGACAATCATGGACGACCTATCTGCAGGTGCTGTGGCATCAGTGGCCATGTGGAATGACAGTGTATCCAGAAAGGAGAAGTTGCTGCATCATTAAACAGGGTATCCCTGAGGCAGTGGACCAACCCTTGGGAAGAAACCTTTTACATCCAAACCTAAACCTGGAATGGTCAAAGTACGTAGGGAGGTGCCCAACTGTTCCCATCAAACTCAATGGTATCACCTTTACAGCATTTCTGGACACCGGCTCCCAAGTCACCACTATTTAAGCCTGCCATTTCCTCAAGCACTGGACCCAAGACCAAATAAGATGCCCTCCAAAGACTTGGCTCAACCTGATTGCAGGCAACGGAATGAGTATCCCTTACTTGGGCTACCAGAAAATGGACATTCAGCTGGGAGATAAGGTTTACTCACAACAAGGGGTCATCATTAGCAACACTGATGATGACAACCTCCCTCCAGTGATCTTGGGGATGAATTTACTGGACAACTGTCATGAAGAATTGCTGGATGCCCTCTGGAAGCAAGCAGCACAGCTCCCAAAAGCCAGCAAGAAGGCCTGACAGCACACAATCAATATATTGCAGTGTCACCAGTGGTTCGCCAATGCTGAGGAAGAGATTGGGAAGATCCAGATTCTTGATGTCCAGCCAGTCAGACTGGACCCAGGTACAGAGACCATACTGCTGTGCAAAGCCATGGTGGGACTGCAAGGCAAGGACTATGTGGCTGTAGCTGAACCACTCAGTGCTACAGGGGAGAAGCCAGTGATTGTTGCATGGAGTCTCACAACAGCTACCAAGGGGCAGGTCCCCATCCACATCTTGAACTATGGCACAACTCCTGTTAAGCTATACCAGAATCAGCCTGTGGCCAGGTTGATAAAGATGCAAAGCGAGGACATAATTGAGGCATCAGCAGACCATGGAGGGGATGTCTTTTAATTAAATGGAGCTGTACACCCTGAAGGAGCAGATGCCAAGAGCTGGCTTGAGGAAATTGACTTGGGCACTAAAGAAACCCCTGAAGAAGACAAACAGTGGTTGCTGTTGATGTTAGAGAGACTAGAGAGTCTTTTCCAAGCACCCCCTTGACTTTGGGTGTACCAAGAACGTGCAGCACCGCATAGTCACAGGACAGCACCCACCCATCAGAGAACAATTCCACCCTATTCCACCTGCACTGTACCAACCAGTGAAAACCATGCTCCAGGAGATGAAGGATACCAATGTCATCACTGAGAGTCACAGTCCATGGGCTGCTCCAATAGTACTGGTCAAGAAAAAGGATGGGCAAATTAGCTTCTGTGTCGACTATCAGAAGCTGAACCAAGTGACACACAAGGATGCTTACCCATTACCACGGAGAAAGGATTCCCTGGCAGCATTGAAATCAGATCAGCATCCCTGTTTTCAACCCTAGACTTGGCTAGTGGCTACTGGCAAGTTCCCCTTGCACCAGAGGACAGGGAGAAGTCTGTGTTTGTGACCCCCATGGGCATCTATGAATTTACTCGAATGCCATTTGGATTGTGTAATGCCCCAGGGACCTTTCAGCGACTAGTGGAACACTGCTTGGGGAGCTATAATTTTGATATGGTCCTCCTCTACTTGGATGACATCATCATTTACTCTAAAACCTATTCTGAGCTTCTGCAGCACGTCGAAACTGTTCTTACCTGCCTAGCTGACTATGGTCTCAAGGTCAAGCTATCAAAGTGTCACCTGCTCAAAGAAGGGGCATGTTGTGTCTAAGCATGGAGTGTCACCAGACCCAGACAAGATTCAAGCAGTGCATGAATGGCCAACTCCAGTCACAGTCCAGGATGTAAGGAGATTCCTGGGGTTCGTAGGGTACTACCGGTGGTTTGTCCTTAAATTTGCATAGGTGGCTGCCCCACTGCATGAATTGCTCAGGGGAACAAAGCAACTATGCAAAAGCAGCCCAGTGCAGTGGAGTTCAGTCCAGTAGGAGTCCTTCAACAGCCTAAAAGCAATGTTGATCCAAGCTCCAGTATTTGCCTATCCGGATTATCAAGTTCACTTCAAATTATACACTGATGCCAGTAATTGAGGGCTAGGGGCTGTCCTTTTGCAGAACCAGGATGGAGTTGAGAGGGTCATCGCTTATGCAAGCTGTGGGCTCCATGGAGCTGAACGGAATGATGATCATCGCTACAGGTCCTTCAAGCTGGAATTCCTTGCTCTAGTGTGGGCCGTCACTGAGAATTTCAAAGCTTACCTAACCGCCACACCCTTCATAGTCTATACTGACAACAACCCTCTTGCTCATCTGAACACTGCATGACTGGAAGCACTTGAGCAGAGGTGGGCCTCAAGACTTGCCAACTACAATTTTACAATCAAGTACCGTGCCAGTAAATCCAATGCAAATGCTGATGCCCTGTCGAGGTTACCCACCCAAGATGAGATGGAGGAGAATGACAACCACAGAGAAGCTCTAGAGATGCCTCCCTTTCTCCAGATCCCTGTGGAGGTGGTACAAGCCTGATGCTATAGCTTCCCCACAGCTGTCTGCCCTGCTGCAACTGCAGAAGCACTGGAAGATGACATGTCCAAGACATAAAAGGAAACCCCTGACTTATGGCAGCAGATTCAAGATCACTGTTCAGTGACCCGACAGCTAAAGGCCTTAATTAGTAACCAGCAGACCCTACCTCTGGAGGACAGAAAGCATGCTGACCCAGAACTTGTGAAACTGTGGTGACATGTGGCTCGTATGACAGTAGTGGATGGAAGGCTTATCCACACCATCACTGACCCAAAGACACATGACCAAGTTTGACAAGTCATCCTCCCTTGTGAAGCTGCAGATGTTGCCCTAGAAGCATATCATGACAAACCTGGACACTTTGGCTGCAAAAAGACAGAGGCTCATATGAGAACCAGATTCTATTGGTCTGGGATGCGTGAGAACATCCAAGAGTGGTGTGACAAATGCCCCACATATACCCTCAAGTGAGCACCAGGGCAAGATCAAAGAGCCCCATTACATCTGATCACTGTTCATGCACCCTTGAGCTGGTGGCCCTGGACCATCTTAAAGTAGACCCTAGTGGGGATGGCCTAAACTACATTCTCACCATGATGGACCACTATTCAAAGTTTGTCATTGCTGTGCCTATCCGCGATCTTTCAGCCCGAACCACTGCTGAAAAGTTCTGGAGGCAGTTTGTTCAACCCTATGGTCACCCTACCAAAATCCTGACTGATCAAGGTTCAGCATTTGAGTTTCACTTGTTTAAAGAACTGTGTACCTTGTATGGAGGGCAAAAGATCCACACCACTGCTATCACCCTCAGGGCAATGGGCTCTGCGAGAGGGTCAGTCGGACTATCCTTGACATTCTCAGAACCCTACCAGAGTCTCAGCAACTGCACTGGCCAAGACTTCTCTCAGAGCTAGTATACCTCTACAATAGCACAACTCACAGCAGCACTGGCTACTCACTGTACTATTTGATGTATGGTCATCATGGGAGACTCCCCATGGACTTGGTTCTAGATGTAAAACCAAACCCAGTGAAACCCCTCCATACCACTGCCGATTGGGTGACTGAGCACCATCAATGATTACAAGATGCTGGAAAAATAGTAGAACAAAACATGGAGAAAGTGTGGGAATGACAGAAAGCAAACTATGATGTCCAAGCCCATGCAATGCCTCTGGCCATCGGCGAAAGGGTACTATTAAGAAAGACTCGCTGCTACAAGCTGGATGTCAAATGGGAGTCAGAACCATATTTGATTGTTCAGATACCATTCCCGGACTTACCTGTTTACAAGATCCAAGAGGAGTCTGGCAGGAAGCAGCCACGGATTGTTCATCACAACAGACTTAAACCCTGTACCTTCAGAGCTGCTCCACCATCTGGAAGTCACCTCCAGGACAGTAATCTGGAGGAGAGGTTGGAACTACTCCCAACTGAGGAAAACAAACCAGTCATTTCCCACCCTGCTACTAACCCCATGGCTGTATCCAATGGTGCCACACCCTCCTATAGCCACTGCTGCAGAGCCACCTCAATGTAGATCCCAGAGGTCAAACTTTGGGGTACCCCCTCAGAGGTATGTGACTGAAGTGGTACAAAGGGTGGCCACACACACAAGTAGAAAAATGAAAGAAGAGCCAAGACCACTGCCCAGTTGTAAATATGGTTTACTGAAATGTTCTAAGATGTAAATCAGAGCTTTAAAGATGCAAGGAGTCATAAATGCTTTCTCATACACTGATAAAACCACTACCATAATGTTTATAGTGTTAGGAAAACATGGAATTAAGGATTTAAAGTTTAAAATCTGTAGGCTGTTATGAATGTTTTGTTACCGTAACACCGGCAAGGAATATGTCATTGTTTATGGATGGAACTGTCAAAGAGTTTAAGATTCAGAAGGTAAAAATTTGGGAAATACATGAGGACATGTATTGTTAGGTGGGCCTGAATCTCTAGTGCCCCAAGGAAATTGGGAGCACCACAGAAAATAGGGGATCCTCAGAGATATGAGGGGTCAGACAGGTATGGGGACCCTGGCAGCTTAATGGAGAACCCTTGAAAAGCTTTGGTGACCCTCTAAAACACAGAACAGGCCCAACTCCACCAGACAGTCCTAGTAGTCTAAATTCAGGGTTTTAAAAGAAAACCATTTTCTTTCCTTTCCTCCCCCTTCCCCCTGCTCAAGACCAACACCCAGTCAACCAAATCAACTGGGCAATATTCCTGTCCCCAGTGGAGAATGAAGCCAGGCTGAGCCCTCTCAGCCAATCCCTGTGGCTAGGATAGATTCAAATCTGAAGATTTTTTTTTAAGTCACTGACCCAGCTTAAGGAGGCTGACCTCTGGATGGAGGTACCAATCCTCTGGCAGGTAGCCAGGACCACCCCAGCCTAGAGTAGGCTCTGCCAGGCTGGAGGGAGGGGAGAAACAGTTTGACCATGGAGGGTGAAGGACAGCCAGGCAATGGATGTTGGCTTCCATGTTAGGAGGGTGAAGTGAATCCCCTGGGTCCCTTCGGTGTAACTCCCTCCAGAAGATCCCCAGTAGCAGCCTTGGTCAGTTTTTGCAGAAACCTGCTGTCTAGTCAGGTCCCCCACTGTGTCGAGTCAGTTCATTTGGCCAGGGAACATACCCAGTGAACCTTTCATGCAGCAGTCTCCAGGAGAAGAAGCCTTATCACTCATTCTTGGTTGTGCATTCCCCAGAGGACAGAAATCTTGGTTGAACTCCAGGTGTGAGTAGGCTGTTGGCCAGCATTTCCTTTAATAATTAATCCTAGCTAGACCTGCTTCAGCCAGGAAAAGGATTGTTTGTTTAGCAATTGTATTGTTGCACTGTGTAATTATTGTTTAAAATTGTACCCCCCCCCCAGGTGGAGGAAGCTGCTACCTTGTCCAACTGTATAGAGACAGAGGAAGAGAGAGAAATGAGAACCAAAAAGGCAGAAGCTAGAAGGGTTCAAACCAAATCATTGTTAGTCCAAGATTAAAGGTGTTTGTGAACTCCTCTCTGAAAGAATCTCTGCTAGTTTAACTTATTCTAGGCAGTCTGTGGTCCATATAGAGAGACTTGGGCACTCCCTGTTAGCTAAGAATCAAAGAACTGCTAGGTAAAACCAGGTCAAAGTATTATTGGTAAGAATGTGCATTTCCTGCTGAATTTCTAATTGTTTAGCTGTAAGAAGCTATTACTAAAAGCCTGGCAGAGCCTTATTGCATGCTTTGCTCAGAGTTCTAGGGTAATCTAAGCCCAAGTAATGGGAAAAACATAGTCCTTTGTCCATGTAGTAGAAGGGTGTGGCAGCCCATAGCTGGGACAGACACTAGGTACCCTGACTGCCATATTCAGAAGGCAACCAGAGCTGATGCATATTAACAAAAAGGGTGGGACCTCAAACTGTTTCAATGCCCATGAGGCAAACTGTATCTTCTTTTTCTGCCTGCAATTTCCTGTTGCTTGCCTACTCCTCAGCTGTTCCTGATTCTCAGGGATGTCCCTGATTTTGCCTCAGAGATTTCTTCTGTCCCTCCTAAGTCTGGCATTTCTGGTACTAAAGAGTAGGGACTGGGATCACAGAATAATGTCAGCCATTGATGTTACAGTCTAGTTCTCATTAAGAAAATGCTATTCACACTAAGAGACATGTTGTATATCACTTCTGGGACTAATATTACTGTTTTATCTGATGTGTTCCTGATTTTTGTCATTTGTCCCTGCCCTGTGATGAGGGAGGTTAAACGGTTTGGTTGTCTGGACCCACTGCTTGCTGTGTCTGAACTGCTGTATTCAATCAAACTGTTTTAAATTGTTGAACTGCTTGCTATGACTGAACTGCTATATTCAAATGAGGAGTTTAAATGACTACACTGCCTTATTTTCTCAGTTGTCCTGTGTGACTGCATTACCCTGAGGAATTGATTATTGCACTTGCCTACTGCTACTTCCTCTGAAGACATTTTGGGCCACTCCATCCCAAATGGCAGGGCTCTCGGTCATACAAGGGGGGATTGCCTTTCAGGTTTTTAATTTTTGTTCTGTTCCAGGCTCCTGCACACATCTCACACCTCATCTAGAATTCCTCTGGTGGCTCTTCTTTGACCCAGGAAGGGTCTCCGGGAAGCCCAGTATCACCTGCACCCACCTCCAGTGACCTCCAACAACTCCAAGTGTTTGCCATGATGCCCCAGGTTAGAGTTGTGGGTCATAAGTGGTAGCCAGCTGGTAGCTAGGGCCCAGCAAAGTGATTCAGATTAGGGGCCACCCCAGCTCTAGCTTGAGGGACTTAAGTCATCCACCAAACTCAGAGTCCCGTTGCTCATTCTCCCGAATAGACATTGTCCTAAGGTGGCAACAGTACCAGTGGCCTATACCAAGGCCTTGCTGAGGATTTCCAGGCTCTGTGCCCCATTACCTGAGGTGGCATAAGTACCAGTGGCCATGCAAGAGGCCACACCAAGGGTCACCACACTCTTGATTGTACTGCCCATAGGCAGCTCATGTTCCAGTGATGCATCAAGAGGTCACACCGAAGATTGTCGGATTCTGAAGCTGCAGGGGTGAGGTGGCAAGGGTTCCAGGGACCTGCCCAGAGGTCATCCAGTGGATCATTGCACCCAGCATCCTTTTCTCGACTAGCGATCACCTGCCCGAAGTCAATGCAGCCAACATCCCCAGAGGAGGTTCTCTTCCCCTATAACCTGACGTCAACATCCATCCTCGACCAGGCGCGCTGCCCTGTTGACGTTGCCTCAGCGATGTCAGGAGTCACCTTCTTCCCAGGGCCAGGAGGCCTAGTGTTTTACTTGGTTTTTGGTTCACTGGGGGACTCTCTATTTTATGGCCTGTGTAGGAAACGCTTCCTTAGGTTCACCCTCAGCAGTCGGACAAACAAAATACTAGAAACCCAAGCTTGGTGCATCGGATCGCTACACCTTTAAGACTTGAATAACCTGGAATTTTGTAGGACATTAGTGGGGCCAGTTTGTGGTCCCAGTAGCCTTATTCACTCTTTCTCATGTGTATAGTGTTAGTGAATGCTAAGTCTTTTCTGTGTGCTCCCAACTGTGGCTAATAAACCTTGCATCTTGAGTCTAGAGTACGTCTCCAGCCTCTCCTTCCAGATTTATCTGACATTACCCTAAACTATAGGGATACGAACCACCACAGCTCATCCGCCACACAAGTTTGTGTCCAAAGGTGCTTTCTGACATGACTTGACAAGAAGGAATATGATACTGACTGCCATAAAATAGGTGGACTGCTAAAAATGAAAATAGGAAAAAGTTTGTTTTTCTAAATTTCACATTTATTTATTTAAATTACTTAATCAAGAAATCCTATGCTGTGTACCCAAATTCTCATTCTTAGTGAGGGATGGGGGATAAATAGGGAGGTATGTAGAGTACAGAGTCTCCTTCTGTTATTGCAGCCCCTGTAGCTAACTATTTAACCTCTCTCTTCAACATGGATACGTGCCTGGCTTGTGGAATGTGGCCAAAGTAATTACAATTAATTAAAGTGACTCCACAGTAGCGGATCTAGGATTTAAGAATTGGGGATGCAGAGAATGGGTCTTGAGGGCGGGGTTTTGTATGCACATTTTTTTGAATATTTTAGTACTAACTCAACTTGCCACTGCCTTCCCTGACAGGTTGGATCCTGGAGGTCCCACTGTCATGGGGTTCACTATCAACAAGGAGTCCTCTAGACTTCCCCAAATCTGTAGGTAGCAACCCAACCATGCCTGTATGCACTCCCAGAGGCCCCTTATAAAGAGGCATGACATGCCACTATAAAGGAGCTTTTGATGGCATGTACCAGCATTCAGATAGAAGGCCTCGAATGAATTATGGGGTGGTGGTAACTCAGTTTTAACATCAGCGATGGTGGCAGTGCTGACAACAGGACCACAAAAAAAGGGGAATTCACTCCACCTCCACTAAAGAAAAGCTTTGTTTTTTGTTTATAATTTTTAAATGATGGCCATATCCTACATCACTCTGATGTTTTGAGGCAAACACACCTCATAGTCAGGAGCAACAATCATAAATAGTGTACACCGCACCCTGTGATGCAAATTTATTTTTGCTGATCAGCCTCTGCATGTTGTTATTTAGATGCTCTTGTGTTCCAGCAGTATTGCTAATTTTTCATTCAGAGTGTCTGTCTTGTGTGAACATTTTCCTGACAGTATGAAATGAATCACAACCATTTCCCACAGTATATTAGATTCAGGTCTCAGGTGGGTGTTCAGTGAAATGCAGTATCTTGATATTTTTGTGAAATAGCCCCCCCCACACACACACACACACTCCCAGTCACTCACAATTGAGAAATAGCATTTGAGCCATTTTATAAATGAGATGTGTGATAAGTCACTCCAGGGTGTGCATTAATGCATTTTAAAGCACTTCCCACAGGTTTGAGGACACTCGGCCTTTGGCCCTCATGTCTTAGCACACCCCTGGGGCATGCATTAAAATCCTTTAATGCATGCGCTGTCATGACTTATTAATTACATGTATCCCTTCCAGACTGATGGACTAACCTCCCTTCTTGTGTGATTGTCCTCCTTACCCCACTCTCTCAAGCTGTAATTTCTGGTTCATTTCCTGGAACCATGCCCCTGACACTAGCCATATCCTGGCACACCCTGATAACACTACACCTTACAGACCTAACCTGGGTTATCTTGGCAACACCTTTCTCGAAGAATAAATAGTTGCATACTTTATCAGAGACGTTATCCTTTGGAAAACTTTTTTTATGGATTGTTCTGAGGATATAACTGGTACATTATGGAGGGAACTTATGAGTTTATTCTTACCCTTAATGAGAATGTAAGTGCAATATAGCATAAGTCAAAGAACAGTATTATTATATGCTCATCAACAAGATTATTTACTTTTCAGGAATCAAAGATATAGCTATATGTGTATGTATTTTCCTATTGAGAATGAATTTATTTTTCATTTTCTATTTTTATATTTGTTGATGAATATGACGGTCTTAAATGAGTTGTACCTATGAGAAAAAAAAACTGAATGAAGTATTTGGGGAAAAAGCATTGACTACTTAGTAAACATTGTCCATCAAAGACTAGGATCATTGTATTATATAGGTCTGTATCTGCTTCCAGAGTCAATCAGACTGCTGGGCACTAGCCTTCTTCAATAGTTACCTCATAATGGCATTCTTTATTATACAATGGCAAGAAAATTTCCTGGCCTCTGATTGGTCAGTGTGTCCCTGGCACAGTGAGGTTATCCCAGCACAACCTTACTGTATTGCTTTGGATGCCTTGAATGATGAGTTGGATGCCATACACTTAAGAAACAGAGATATACTGCCACACTAAAAATCTACTGAAAATGATTTTTATGTTGGCGCGCTTGTCCAGCCAACATAGTGGGACAGTGCAACTTTAGAGGCACAGTCGCTGTTCGGCGAATGCAGTGCACACACCAGTAGGTGCGTCCCACATTCCCCAATCAGCTTGCATGCCTGGTGCCCCACCATGCATACATAATGGGGCGAGCACTTCTAAGAAAAGGTCCACTGCAATCTGAGCAAAGCTCGTCAGATGCAGCGGTCCTTTTCTTGCCATGCTCCCGCCATTATGTGCATGGTGGAGTGAGTGACCGCCTAACTTCTGCCGACTTTGAATTTTAATCCCCTGCCGGTTAACCCCCTACTGTCTTTGTGTGCCGACAGAGAGCCCTCCCTGCTGACATAAAACGCTAATTGTTGAATGCCGAGGGGTGTCAATCCCCTCAGCCGTGCCTCCCCTGCTATCTTTGTGTGCCGGCAGAGCCCACTCCCCATCGGCATAAACCCCCAATTGTTGAATGCCGAGGCGTGCCCAATCTCCCTCAGCTTGTGCCGCCCGCTTTCTTGTGCCAACGGGTGCTTCAATCCCAGTCGGCATTACCTCCCATGTTGTGTGCTGACGAGGTGCCCAATCCCCGCCGGCTACTGACACCCCCCAAAACAGTTAGTTGGCATGCTGGTGGCCCACCCCAGCATGCCAAATGCCCTGCAAGAGGAAAACTGTCCGCAATGTTTTTCCTGTTTTTTTACCTGTAAAATGAAAATGGTCCCTCGTAGTCTCAATGCTCCCTCCCCACCCACACCCACCCACTGTACCCTGCCTTCCCTCATCCCCCCTACCCCATACTTACCTCCAAAGTCCCTCACAACAATCTTCTGTGGACCGGGAACACGTCTGCACTCTTCAAAACCGACCGTGAACTGAGGAAATGCTGGTAAGCTGTATAATGGAATGAATAGAGGTTTTTCAATTTTAATACATATCTTGGGCATTTTTGGGAATTTTAGCCTCAAATTTTCAACATGAGGTTTTTGGGACCCCTTCTCATGAATTCTTGCACTGTCATGGCATTATTCATTCCCGAAAGGTGATTTGGCAGTCACTGCACAGAATCACCTTTCGGGACTGAGTAATGAAATGACAGTGCTACTGTTCATGAGAGGGGCTCTCAAAAAGCCTATGTTACAAGTCTGGTGGGAAAAATCCAAAAAATGACTGTTTTATGAGCGTGCATAGCAACTGCGCAATGCACGCTCATAAGTTAGCGTATTCACACTATTTTCATGCCAGATTCTTAACATTGGCATTTTACCACACCTTCTTGTGAACCATACAGCTGTCATTTTTCACATCCTGCCCAAAATTGTTTTCGCACTTCCGGCGCAGAATAGCGCAGTTGCTGTGTGAAATCAGTGTGTGGGACACATTATGAAAATGACAGTGACACCGTTCATGAGCAAAGGTCCTAAAATAACTGTTGAAAATTTGGTGACAATACTCCATGAAATGCCTGTTTTACAAGCGTGCATCGCAACTGCGCAATGCACGCTCATAAGTTAGCACATTTGCAATATTTTCACACCACATTCTCAACATTGGCATTTTACCACACCTTCTTGTGAACCGTACAGCTGTCATTTTTCACATCCTTGCTGAAATGTGTTTTTGCACTTCCAGTGCTGAATAGCGCAGTTGCTGTGCGAAATCAGTGTTCGGGACACATTACAAAAATGGCAGTGATACTGTTCATGAGCAGAGGTCCTAAAATGCCTGTGTTGAAAATTTGGTGACAATATTCCATTAAGTGACTGTTTCTGAGGTGCATAGCAACTGTGCAATGCACTCGTAACAACACGATACCATAATATTTTCATGCCAGATTCTCAAATTTGGCATTTTACTACCTTTTATGAACTGTACAGCTGTTATTTTTCACATCCTTGCCAAAATGAGTTTTCGCACTTTCGGCGCACAATAGCATGTTCGCTGTGCGAAATCAGTGTTCGGGGCACATTATGAAAATGGCAGTGACACTGTTCATGAGCAGAGGTCCTAAAATGCCTGTGTTGAAAATTTGGTGACAATACTCCATAAAATGACTGTGTTATGAGCGTGCGTTGTGCAGTTTGCACGCACGCTCGTACGTTCGCAAACTTCTAATATTCTCACTCCAGATGTTCTACAGTGCCATTGTTCTGCACCTCCTAATGAACAGTACAGCTGTTATTTTTAACATCCTGACCAAAATCTGTTTTCGCAGTTCCGGCACAAAATAGTGTGGTCGCTGTGGAAAGTCCATGTTCGAGACACATGATGAAAATGACAGTGGCACTGTTCATTAGCAGATGCCCTAAAATGCCTATGTTGAAAATTTGGGAACAAAAGTCAATAAAATTAGTGTTTTATGAGTGTGCGCTGCACAGTTTGCATGCACGCTCATGACTTTCTGAATTTGTAATACTTTCACTCCAGCTGTTCATCACTGGCATTTTTCCATACCTCCTTATGAACACTCCAGCTGCCTGAAATGTGTTTTCTCATGTCCGGCACAGAATTGCATGGCCGCTGTGAGAAATCAGTTTTTGGGACAGTTTGAGGAAATGACAGTGACACTATTCATGAGCAGAGGTCCTAAAATGCCTATGTTGAACATTTGGTGCCAAAACTCCATACAATGACTGTGTTGCAAGCGTGCATTGCACAGTTTTCACACACCCTTGTAACTTCATCAGTCTGCAATATTTTCATGCCACATTTTCACCACTGGCATTTGTGCACGTCTCCTTATCAACAGTCCAGCTGCCATTTTTCACAGCCTGCCCAAAACGTGTTTCCACAGCTGTGGCACACAATGGTGTGCTCACTGTGCAAAATCACCTTTTGAGACACATTCACAAAATCACAGCACTATGCGTCTCTAGCTACGCCACTCCCACTGCCAATGCCAGTGCGATAACATTCAGCATTGACAAATGCTTGCTTTATTTCGTATAATAATGAGCCATTGTATAATAGCAATAGTGCACTCCAGGGTGTGGGTTGTGCTGGGATAACCTTACTTCTGGGACATTGGATGCACTCGGCCGGCGGCCTCGTGCCCAACCACCCAGGCGTGAAGTTATCCCAGCACAATCCACACCCTGTTGTGCATTAATGCTTTATTATTCTGCTGCTGTTCTGGGACACTGTCCAGGATAACAGTCCTATATAACACCATTTGCAGGTTTATAAGTTTTTCCTGTTTGGCCATACCACTGTATACTCTATAAGTCTGCTGAACTGCTATCTTTTGAGGACAGAATTAAATTTAAGATAGCCATCTTTTACAGTAAAGTTAGATTAAATACATCATTCATCAATTGCTATGCTTTTAGAACTAAATCTGACTATAAGAAATACTAGATTGAATGATGGCTATCACTTTGATATTCCCTTTAAGAGGACGTCAACAGGTTACAGAACCCTAGATTATTCTCGACCTAAATTGTGCAATAATTAGCCAAAGTCTGTTATAGCCTGTCAGTCCATCAATGTTTTTAAATAATGATTGTATAAATAAGCAAGCACATTGTACTGTGATTAATGGTTTCTTTTATGTATTGTATGCTTTATAATATTGTAGATCCTCTTTGAAAAAGGGCAATTTTGCTCAATATGCCTATCAGGGTGACTGATAAATGAAACACTTTAATATTTTATGGAGTAAAAATGTTATTTAAAATAGCAATGGTATAGGGAGATATGAAGCAGGGATCCATTCCCCCAAATTCTTAGCACATATATACAAGTGGAGGGGCAGCTGGTCCCATGACCAGGGTGTAAAGGATCTTGTTAGGACACAGCAGAGGACTCTATTCAGAAATAAAACATCATTTTGATTTTCTCTTGTTCTTTTCAATGATACCCTTTTCTTTGGTGTCTAGTTTCTTTGGTGGCTAGTCAAGAATGGAGTTGGGACAAATTAAGAGTTCTGCTGTATACAGTACCAGGTGGGTCTCCTGTGAAATGTACCATCCTGGAATTTTTAGTGAAATAGCTCCCTCCCCACCCCCCTTTGATCACTCACCTTACTGGGGCTGCTTATCAGATTTTTCTTGTCTTTCTTGATTCAAGTCGTGTGGCCTCTGGCCCAGGACTGACTATCCTGTCCTGAAACTGATGTCTGTGTCCTCCAGTCCCACCCTTCAGAGTCAGCCCAGTGCAGACTGAGTGTGCCACTATGCCACTGCTGACAGCTGTCCCATCAATCAAGCATCATCAGACTTCTTTGCCCATCTGCTATGCCTGACCGGATGCATGGGTCTCGCCACTCATGAGGCTAGCTGCCCAATTGCCCATGAAATTGCATTTGTTTTAATCTCTAGTGAGATTCAAGCTCACCTTCTTTGCCGTCTCTCATCACCACCTCCAAAACTGTCAACCATTGTTATGCAGTGTGCGTTCTGCGTGACATTGCTTGGGAGTTGGGGGACACAGAGGGAACGTGCATTCATTATCCCTGAGCAATACAACAATGTAAAAAAAGTAAAAATGCTTGTGTTTTCACTTCAGCACCTACTGTGGGGTCTGTGGGCCAGGGAGTGAGCTGAGAGAGAGAAAGGGGAATGTGGCAGTACCCATCATCCACCTCTATATCTGCCACTGTGGCTCCACATCACTAGTAGGAAACTATCACTCTATATCAATTCTGTTCATCCTAGGTAAGATAAAAGTACTATTCATTTACAGTCAGATACAGGATTACCTGAATCTTCAAGGCCTAGTAGCAGGGTGCAGGCATGTCTTTTGGAAATACTGTGGTACTACCATAGCCTTGGTTAAGTTCACTAGTGATATATATGAAGTCCAGAAGAATGGCTTGGTAAAAAGTGCTGAATGCACTACCATGAGCAAGACTTTGATTTTATCATGGAAACCTGATCTGACGAATACATCTGAACTTGACAAACTCTAATATGTTTTTAAAGTAAAACCAAAGCGGACTTTCAAGCCCCGTAGTTCTTGTTACTAGCTCTGTAAACAAAAGTTGAATTATTTTTACATTTTTTTTCTACTGTATGTGTGAATTTTCAGTGCTTGTGAAAGGTCACAGACTTGATAGCACTGGAATCTGAAGTCCTCTAGTTATCCATATGACAGGTACAGCATATGTGATCACAGTTCAATCTTCCCCACACTGCCCCAACCCTGCCATAGAGGGACCACCACATTGGTGAGAGGGCAGTTCTGACTCCATGGCTGTTCAGTCCTTTGCCTCTCATGTAAGTCTGCAGACAAGGGTGGCAATTAGTGCCAGTTGTGTTGGTGGTTTTCTGATGTGGACACCTGCCCACTGGGAACTTGTCTGATGCCACATAACTCATTTCACATAGGTCACTGAACAGCACTCAGGTGATAATGGTTTTTGACCACTATCACTTTGAATCTGTAACCTAGAGGTGAAAGGTTCCTTATCTGACTACTAAGCCACTGAGCCATTTTAATGTTTTTTTTTTAATGAGAATACTATTCTGTCTTATCTTTTTTTATTTCTTTTTTTCTCAGTTATATTTAATTGATTTTCAAAGTATACACAAATAATGTATCACTCACTTTCTATAGTTGTTAAGAGAAACAATGATAAAAAAGTAGGCCCCCATATTCAAAAGTCCCCTGGAAAATCATACAAGTGCCTGTGCTGCACAACCGAGATGTACCGCCCCCAAAAATTGCAATATTCAGCAGATACACCATAAGATGCGCCAGTGCATCCCTGGCTGAATATACCATAGAGCAATTGCACATGTGCTGTGCATCAGGGCAGGACTGAATATTGCAAATGGAGCAACCCAACCAGGGACAGTGGAGCAGCAGGGCAGGACTGAATATTGCAGATGGAGCAACCCAACCTGGGACAGTGGAGCAACGGGGCAGGACTAGAAATTGGAAATGAGCATTGTGCAACAGCACAAACTGGGGGGGGGGTAGCAGCAGCCCAAGGCAATGGGGAAGAGGGTAGCACTGCAATTGCAATAGTGCAAGATGGGCATGGCACAGCCCCCCCATGTGTACAGTACAAAGTACAACACACAGACCACTAACCAAGGGGTGGAATAAGCACAGAGGGCATAGTACACAGGAGGACATGGATGAAGTGACACAGCTCTGGAAGTGCCAATGGACAGCACAGCCTGACCAGGCACCATGACAACAGTGCTGAGGAGACAAGCAGTGCCAATGTGGTAACCAGACCACTGCACAGTGGAACACAGGCATGATGGTATACAGGCTGGCATCTGATGGCCACACCAGGTGCACACGTTCACAGATACACAGGCCTGCAAACAGTGCTGCACAGTAGCACAGGGATCAGGACAACAGTGAAGAGATGCACAACACAGGTCCAGGAGCAGAGTGCAAAGGACAATGCCAATATGAGTGAGTGGCAACCCAGGGGACACAAGGGGAAACAATGTGGTGGAATAACAAGGTGAACAGGGTGTACAGGTGCACAATGGCACTCACACAGAAGTGAGCAGTGATAACCAAGGGGCAGTGGAACAACCACGCAACACAACAGGTGATGGCAAAACAGCCAAGAAATGACCGCAGACACAGGATATTGCAAACCCAACAATAGTTTATATATAACATGGCAAAAGGATGAACAAAAATTACAACAACAACAGCAGCAATCGTATACAAACAAGTAAAACAGTAAAAAAAGGCTAAACTACAAACTAACAATGAAAAATACAAAGCAGTGGGTGATGGGCAGGGTGGAATGGGGAACATGGAATGCAGAGTAAGAAACTATATAAAGGGGGAAGGTGAGGGCCTGGGATGGTGTGTATGGGGTAAACTATATTACAAGGTTAGTGTGCCACACAGTCCTACCGGTGCCCATACACCTGCACCCAATGTCTACTTGGGGGCAGGGCATGCAGCAGCTCCTGCAAGATAGCATGCACAGCCCTCAGGATCACCCTCTGCTGCCACATCATTATCTGCTGTTGACAGAACATGTCCACGAGGACCTCCTGTGACATGACCAGCTAGCCATCCATCAGCATTCATCCCCTCTGCCTCTGCAGGAACACCCTGGCAGCCTGGTGAAGTATGTGGGGAAACAGAGAAGATGGACTCAGTGCCACAGCCCAACCAGATACCCCCCCCGGATAAAGTGGGCGAACATGTCTGATGTTGCTAGGCCCCTGCATAATCCTGGCAACACACCACATATACCAAGGACTGGCAACATGCCATGCAACAGAGCCACAAAGTGAATGGGAGGTGGCACCGGGAACAGGCAGTGTCAGCATGCGCATGCATTGGCTGTTGCTGAGAGACGTGTGGTTGTGCCCCCCACACTGTGTGGACCGGACATCCATGTGCACCAGGTGTGCAGGACCAGTGGCAACCCCATGTGAGCACCAATGGGCACCCCTATCCTGATGGGACACACACAATATGGGGAAGACACACAGGGGCAAGGTGCACATCGGGTCTGCCACATGGTGCCTAGACAACAACCCATGTGTGCATGGCCAGCATACATAGCTTGCAGACAATGTGCTGCAGTGAGTAAAACAAACCCACACCCCAACCCAAAGCCTGGAGCACACTTATGCTGCACAACAGCACACTTACTTGACACAGGATGGGACACACATGGCAATGTCCCTCCAGCAGCCACCCTGCCACTTCCCTCAGTGTGTCTCCTGGTGGCACACTCCTGTGCCTGCTGGAAATCTGCCTGACCTGCAAGGGAAACACAATGGAAAGGCACCATGAGCAGCATGCAGGCACAACAACCACACCAGCCCCACCTAGCCACCCCAAAGCCCCCAGCAGACCCAGCCCCCAACTGGGGCACAACAGTGTCATGACACAGCACAGCATAGTATGTGTGCTCAGGAGACAGGCACCACACAGTGAGGCCTGACACTGACACAGCAGCAGCACTGTCAGCCCACATTGCACCTGTGGCAGAACAGCGGCACGCACAGTGCTGGCAGACTGGACCTGGGTCCATGGGTATGACAACCTTGTGTGTGTTGGCAAATGTCCCCACCCCACACCCACAAACCCCACTGGCAAGCAAGGACAGCATGCACACAGGAACTACGTACCTGGGCGTGGCACAGCTACATGGTAGGCCTGGTCCTGCAGGTTGCGCAGCCTCCTGGGGTCCCTCCATCGCAGATCACCATAATGGTGCCTGCACTGCTCCCCCTGCATGGGATTCCCATCTGCCACACAAGGCACTCTGCCACCCTATGGCATGTACGAATGCGTGGGACGGCCATCTTGTTGAGGTCACCCAATGTCACACCTGCAGCCAACAGCATTGCACAATGCTGTGTAAATGTGCCATACACTGCAATGGCACATTACTATCACATGGTCGATATACATGTTGCATTGGCAACGATGGCACAGATGCCCTGGCATGCATGGCAGTGACAGCCTGGTGTATCGTGCATGTGTGGAAATGTGTTGTGTGGAGATGCATGGCGCAAATAGATACACTGTGCACCAGGTGCTAATCTGCAGTATTCAACCAAGGTATGCAAATTTGCTCATTGCTCAATCATGGCCCAAGTAGACACACTTGCATCTCATTGCAGCTGCACTTAACCTCATTTGCATGTGCTGAGCCATAAATGGGATGCACTGTGCCACCCCACACCACTGGTGACTGACAGGTATTACAGCCTTAGAGGTGTGTTTGTTTACATTCTGCCTATTGCAGCGTTTGGTATAATGCATCCCGATTGACCTGCAACACTTGCCAGATGTGTTGAATCTGTGCAGATGCTTGTCATTTCTCCTCCCTATAGGCACTGGAATGACAACCAAGGAGGGAAGGAAAAGGAGAAGGCCAAATTTTATGGAGGATGAATTGCAGTCCCTAGTGTCAGTCTATGTCCTGTGCGAGGACCTGCTAACAGGCAAAACAGGCACATGGCAGGAGTGTGCCAAGGGATGGGATGAGGTGGCCCAGGCCATTAATGCCAACGGGGTGTTCAATCACACTCCACAGGAGTGCATGAAGAGAATAAACAGTGAATGCACCAGAGCCAGGAAGTGGCTGTCCACCATAAGGGCAGTCATGCAGGACACTGGGGGTGGACCACGCACAGTGCCACACTTATGACATGGGAAGAGCTGCTCGCTGCCACCATAGCCTGTGCCTCTGTGGAGGATGTCCCTGGTGGTGGGTTGCCGACAGGGGGCAGCCCTTGGCAGCACTGTGAGTATGCATATGTCACGTTGTGTGGAGGGCTGCATGTTTCAGCCCCGAGTGTGCTTGGTATGCCAGACATGGCCAATCACTGTGTCCCCATGGTGCTGGGCAGGGCTGCCGACAGTACATGGCCCTCTCATGGGCATACACTGTCCTTGGAGTAGTCTGTGGATAGCACAGTGTCTGGCCGTGCAATAGGGGTTCAGGCCTGTCAGCTACTCTGGGCACCAGTGGTTGACCATGGCTACTGGTCCTACTGTGCCATGTGCATGTGTGTACACCCTGCAACAAAGGGACACTGCACTGGGCAGCCACTGTGGATAGTTTGACCACATTTTGGATACTGTGCCTGTGGCACTGCTGGGGAAGGAACATTTCCAGGACACAACCTGGATCCTGAGGCCATACACCCCGTCCTGCCCTGCATGGACAACCCGGCAGGCATGCAGCATATACGCCGCCATTGGATGTGTACGTTACAGACCACAGTGATGGCCCCTGGCCTGTGTGGATGTACCAGAACACCTGTGCTACACATATACACCTACATATGTCCACTTGGCAGCCAGCATCATGGCCATGCATCCCTGACCACGATCTCCATTCTGCCTCTCAACTCCATCACCCTCAGGGATGTAGCAGGGTCCAGGTAATATCCAGAGGAGCCAGAGGAGGTTGAACCTAGACCATCCACATCTGATGGAGCTGTGGCTGATGCTGACGGTATACATCTGTTGTGAGATCTCCTGGAGCTTGCTGATGTGGATGCCCTGCCTCACCTTGAATTGCTGGAGGAGCTCACTGTGCTCACATCTGCAATGGAAGAGGAGGATGATGATGATGTAGATGAGGCCACCCAGCTGGGAACACACACACACACACATATCAGTGTAACAGCCACTGTGCCTGTTGCCACACAAACAGCATCAGACCACGTGGGGCATCCTGCCCCCATACATGACCCTCCCCAAACCACATACACACTGTCTGCTGCTGCAGCAGATGTGGGCAGCCAGGGGCAGGGTACTGCTGTGGGGTCTGAAGTTGTCCCCACTGTGCAGCAGGGTGCTGTGCAGCAGCATCATCCTGCCTGGGCCCATACCACGACTGTACCAGGTCCCGCTGTGCCTGTCCATGCCCAGTCCACGCCCGAATGGTGGCCTGCCATGCAGCATCAACAGCTCATGGATGTTGCACAGCAGGCCAGTACCCCCCTTCCCATCAGCCCCCTCACTGGACATGTCCCCTGCTGACAGGCTGGATGAGCACACCTGGCTCCTGCGGGCATCTGTGGAGCACCAGGTAGTGTTCAGGGGTGTGGCATTGCCTGTGGGTGAAGGTGAACCTCATGGATGAGCTACGCCATCTGCAGGTGGACATGACCATGGAGCTTGAGAGTATTGCACAGGCCACTGAAGTTGGCTGTGCAGCCCTGGTGCCCCGTGGCGACAGGAGTGCCCACCGCACCACATGCAGTAACACCAGCACCCCCACGACAAGGCATCGCATGACCCGATTGTTGCTGATGCCATCCCCTGCTACTGGTATCCCCAACACCCCTGGTTCTCATCTGGATTTCAGGACTGAGACACCCACGAGCACCCAGTCATGGTCCCATAGGTCTACCCCAGCTAGGGTGGCTGAGTCACCCTCTGTGGTGAGTGACACCCCAGAGGGAGTCGCCTAGCCGAGGCATGGCCAGCCATGAATCTGGCAGCTGTGGTGGCACACAGTAATGCCACCTGTGTGCAGTCAACATGGCCATTGCACCCTGCAGACATTACTGCCCACACACCCAGCTGTCCATGCCTGGGGCTACATACTGTGGCACATACTTTCCCCAGTGGCATGCATATCTGTGCTGTCTGTGTGATGTACTGGGCATGGATTGGGGCACTTGTGTTGTGCTGTATGACATGGGCATGATGAGTGCAGCCTTGTGTGCCCACAGTGAATGTGTGCCAGTGGGGTTCCTCTGATTCATGCCATCCCCCACAGTGCTCCCATGTGCCTCCTGTGCATGCATGCTCTGCAGTGGCCACTCATGTATGGCTGTGTGCACACTCCATTGCAGTCCTTTGCTACCTTGCTATGTTTGCTGACCTGTGCATGTGTGCTTCCTCCCCCTCATGTGTGTGACTGCCCACTTTGGTCCTGCACTGTTACTCACTTATGATCACCAAAGTGCTCCTCCATGATTGTGTCCCTGTGCCACCATGCCATAGCAGCCAGACATGGGTCCCTCTGGTCAAAAGTTGTCTGCCCTCCTCCTGTCAGTGGTTCCTCATCCTCTGAGCTGTTGCTGTCCTGTGCCTGGGCAAGTATTCCATGGTCCATGGTCATGTTGAGTAGCATGTAACAGAAACAAAGTCAGAAAGAAGCAGCACCAACATCCGTAAAGTTTCAAAAGATTTATTCACTTGAACATCACCGCCTATGCCAATCAGGAAGTGAAACGAATAAACTCAAAGGCCCCAACCGGTTTCGTGCATGCGCGCTTCCTCAGGGAGGCTGATTCAGGTACTACACTTCATTTAAATATACCCGTATACCATGTGATTACACTCAAGTATTTAAATCAACAATTGCCATACACCACATGTACAAATATCTACATCACTATGAAAATAATTAAAAACTGGAATACTTATAAATGACATGGTTCTGATTAAATGTAAATTATCTCTGTCAATAGATATAGCTATTTCATATAATTTGTTTCCCTGTTACTACATATATATCATTGTCACTAATATGTAATCACTCATCTTTAAACAGTGTGAAAACAAAACTCATTCATAAGAGGCATAACAATTATCTTTCCTCTGTATAAAATAATAAAGCTACATGCATATATTTATATTTTCCCAAATATGGAGGTCACTAAGGTCAATCTAATGACTTGCTCATTCAAAAAATTTCAAAATTTACTTCAATATATTTTTTAAAATCTATAGTGATACTCAGGGTAAAAAACAGTTTATGAGATACAGCTGTCAAAACAAGAAAAACAAAATAACCGTACCATATTCATTTGACAAAAAGTGATTTACCATGCTGTGATTTTTTTACTTCTTTTTCCAAAAAGATATAATAGAAATACTATCATTTAATCCTGGTATCTCAAGACTCTTCAGGGTAAAAATCCAGAAAGCCTCACGTTCCAACAATAAATTGTCCCAATTTCCCCCTTTTCTCACCGACTGTGACCTTTTCTATGCCTGAGAACTGAAAACTATGTTCACCTACATTTTTGTTAATTTGTACATGTTTAGCTATTGCGTTTTTCTGTCTTTATAATACTGACGTTTAGCTTGCACAGCAACAGAACTGAGCTGCTTTTTCATTTAATAGTAGCATGTCACAGGCCTGTAATATGCCACAGGCTTTCTCTGGGCTGTATTGTAAGGTGCCACCTGACTTGTCCATGCATCTAAATCGCATTTTGAGCATGCTGAACACACGCTTGATGATTTTGCGTGTCATAGTATGTGCCTTATTGTACCTTTCCTCCTCCTCAGATGAGGGCCTGCGAAAAGGGGTGAGCATCCATGGTCAGAGGAGGTATGCACTGTCACCTGGTTGGGGGGGGGGACACAGCATAATTGCTTTCCATCAGGCATCCCCAGGGTGTCCCACATGCACCTGCCCTTTCCTGGCTTTGCTGGCTCCATATGACCCCCTTGTTGGCATTCCACCCTCATCACATATGCATGCATTGTCGTGCCGGTGGGTGCCCCATATGTCTGTTGCATGCTCACTGCTTACTGGGCATTTCATGGCTTCCCTCTATCCTGTCCTGCAGTACACATGCCCTGCCCCTGAACCCACCCTGCCACTTTCCTGTCCAGCTGTGGTACTCTGCCCTGCCACAGCTGTTGTGTTCAGTTCAGTCCCCGTGCAGCTGTGTATTTCCCCTGCCCCAACCCATGCACTGGTAAACCCCCCCCACCTGACTATGGGTCCCACTCCAGTGATCTCCCATATTCCATGGATCACCATGCCTGTTGGCTGGTGCAGTATCCCCGTCATGGTCCTCCACTGGCATAGCCACCAGCTGTGTTGTGTGCCATTGTGTATGTTGTGTGGGCACATTGTCCTGCCCCACTCACCCACCAGGTGGCCACTAGGTATCCCCCCACTCTCAAACTGGTGGCAGAGTGCCAACCAATGCCAGATGTCGGGATCATGTGCACTTCCAGGGTGAGTGGCACTGACATTGGTTATGCACCCTGTGGCATTGCACACCACCTGGCAGTTTAAAGAATGGTATCCCTTTATGTTGATGTAGCTGTCACTGTCAGGGCCAGATGGTGCATGGATTGCCACATGGGTGAAGTCATTTGCCCCTAGCACACCTGGCATGCATGCCACCATGTAGAAGTGCTGCATGGTTTCAGTCCACTCTGCATGTGTGCAAGGGAAGTGGATGAACCCTGTAGAGTGTGGCAGCAGGGTGGTGAGGAATTGTGTGAGGAGACGGGATATGGCAGACTGTGTGATGCCAGTGGTGTCACCCACTGGTATCTGGAAGGTGCCCGTGGTGAGCAAGCACATTGCTGCTGTCACCTTTGTCTCCACCGACACGGCGTGATGCCTGTGTGTTGGTGCCTGCAGTTCATCATGGAGCAGCTCACAGACCTGTCTCAGTAGTGCCCTGTTGAGACGGTACCAGCCCACGATCTCTGTGTCACTGAGCTGTTCATATGTGACACGGGCATGGTACCATCTCTTTTGGGCAAACTGCCTATGGACTCTTCTTTGGCCACATTGTTATTGTTCTTCCCATCTCCTCCCATCCCTCATGACAGCTGCCATCAAAAAGGAAGACCCATTCATGGTTTGTGCATTTGCTATTCAACTCTGTGCCTCTGAGTGGCTTGTACTTAGGCATTCTCCTTTTACGCCTAACTTTGTGCAGAGCATCTTCATGATGCACCACAGATGTGCTGCTCATTTTGGCTGAATATTGGGATGCGCTGCACATTCATGGAAACTCCCCCTCCACATGCGCTGCATACATCGTAGCTGTGCTTTGGTGCATCTGAAGTTGCACAGTGCATCTCTGTGTTTTGAATATGGTGCTTCAGCACATCTGTTGGGATGCGCCATGCATCTATTTTGAAAATATAGGCCCATATCTGTTAGCTACTTAATGTAAATAGAAATAAAAGTTGAGAGTTTGAGTTTTTAATAGTGCCTTGGATGATCATAAACAGTGGGGGAGAAGTCATTATTCTGACTGGGAGAGTTTTATAGGAAAGGGAGAGGTACTGCAACACTTTTGTCTGCATGATACTGTCCTGGCTTCACTACAGTTGCACCCACTTTTCTACAACTTAGGAAATGTTATCAAGTTTGCTCTTGGCACATGTTTGCATAATACATCAGAGAGGGTACAGGGTACATCACAATTTTTGTTACCCTTGAATTTGATGCATTACAGGTCCACAAAATTCACTCAAGAAATTATTTCATGAATTGCACTCAATTTGCAAAATGCAATTCATGAAATTCACCAACTCACAGAGTGTGAATTGGCTGAGAAGTGTGGAATTTCACTAAAACTATGTCTAATAGTAGTGGGTGCCCCTCCCCCCCACCAATCGCCACCACAGTGTAAAATATGCATACACATTTAAATCCTTGGTGTCTAGTGGTTCCACCCTGCCCTGCTGATCTATGGTCATAGTGTAAAAAATACTTATTCATTTAAATTCCTGGTGTCCAATGGTGCCCCCCCACACCACCGATTGCCAGTAGCAGCATAAAAAAATAGCAATTAAATCCCTGGTGTCTAGTGGATCTCCCAACCCCATCAGGTATTACCTCCACCCCTCCCCCACCCTGAGCCGAGCGGACAACCAGCAAAGCCCTCCACTTTCCACCATGGCTGGACACCTGACTGACTTGGAATGAATGAGCACATACTTGTACAGGTACAGAAGCAGCACTGGTAGGGAGGTGAACACCAGTCCATTTAAGCAGGAGAGAGTCTTAAAGAAACTCGCTAATCTGAAAGTGGGCAAGGCAATGGGGCTGGATGAGATACATCCCAGAGTATTAAGGGAACTCAGGGAGGTGCTGGCAATATCATTGATAGCCCTGTTCAACAGTTTGCTGGAAACAGGTGTGGTACCAAAGGACCAGAGAAGGGTGAATGTAGTTAATCTCCACAAAAGTGGGAGCAGGGAGGAGGCTGGCAATTACAGGCCAGTCAGCCTGACCTATGTGGAGGGGAAACTAATGGAATCGCTACTAAAATAAAGATTTGTGATCTATCTCAAATCCAACAGAGTACAGGATCTGAGGAAACATGGATTCACAGCAGGAAGATCTTGTCAAACAAATCTGATAGACTTCTTTGACTGGGTGACTAGGAAGGTGGATCAGGGAGGGGCCTACCTGGATTTTTAGCAAGACCTTTGACACTGTTCCACATAGAAGGCTAGTAAACAAGCTGGGCAGCCTGGGAGTGGGTCCAAGGGTGATAAACTTGGTTAAAAATTGGCTAAGCAATAGGATACAGATGGTGGTGGTGAATGGAGTTCAATCCGAAGAGAGGGGAGTGACCAGTGGGGTCCTGCAGTAATAAATGCTTGGACCAGTCCTCTTTAATGTCTTCATAAGTGACATTGCAGAAGGGCTAGAAGGGAAGGTGTGGTCTTTGTGGATGACATAAAGATCTGCAGTAGGCTTGACACTCCAGGAGGGATAGAGAAAATAAGGAGGGACCTAAGCAAGCTTGAGGAGTAGTCAAGGGTGTGGCAGCTAAGATTCAATTCAAAGAAGTACAAAATCATACACTTGGAGCACATAAATGAGGGGGAAGAGTACATGATGGGGGGGAAGTGCTGACAGCCACAAAACAGGAAAAGGATCTGGGAGTAATCATCTGATAATCTAAAGATTACCAAACAATGTGAGAAGGCTGTGAGGAGAGCCAGTGGAATGCCATGGTGCATTGGGAGAGGTATCTCCTGCAGAACAAAGGAGGTGGTGATGCCACTGAATAGAACATTGGTGAGACTTCATCTAGAGTACTGTGTCCAATTCTGGAGGCCACATCTCCTGAAGGACATAGAAAGAAGTGGTTCAGAGAAGGGTGACAAAAATGGTGTAGGGGCTGCACCAATAGTCATATGAGGGAAGACTGGAGGATCTTAATATGTATTCCCAGGAGGAGATGAGAGAAGAGAGAGGGGGATGTGATAGAGATTTTCAAATAAATCAAGGTTGTAAATAGGGTACAAGAGGGTAGCATCATTCAAAAATAGAAGTTGTTCAAGAACAAGGGGCCATGATATAAATATAGAGGGGGGTAGAAAAGAGGTAACACAAGAAAGTATTTTTTCACAGAAAGATCCATGGAACAGCCTCCCAGCAGAAGCTGTAGAAGCAAAAATGGTAGGGAATTTAAAAACATGTGAGGCAGACATAAAGGAACTCAAGCGATAGAAAAGATATGGTACTCTATATATCATTTAGGATCTGTGGTATATGAAACAGGTAGAGAAAATGGGCAGACTAGGTGAGCCAGGCAGTACTTATCTGAGGTCAAATTCTATTTTTCTAAAGGCTTTATCAAGGTCAATAAAGATAGCAGAAGTGATATGACCATGGTCCATGCCCTTGAGAATGGAATCAGTGACTTAGAGTAGAGAAGTCATGGCTGAGTGTTTTTTTTTTTTGTCTGAATCAAGGTTGAAATGGAGAGAGGAAAGTTGAGGAGGAAAGAAAATCAGAGAGCCTAGAGAATACAAGATTCCTGAAGTTTGGCCAGGGAGGGAAGAAGGTATGTGGGCAGGCAATTTCCTGGAGTTGAGGGATCACGTCTTTTGTGAAGGGGTATAATTTTGGCAGCTTTCCAGTCCTGAGGAATACTGCTGAGAGAAAAGGGGAGATTTAACAAGTGAAACAGAGGAAGGGCAAAAGCAGGAGTGGAAATCAGGAGAATGTGAGTATCAAGGTCATCAGAACTGGATATTTGGGGATTGATGGAGAGGAGGGTATAGACAACTTCCTGAACAGAGACTTGGAAGAAATGAAAGCTTTTGAACAGGAGGGGGCATCCCAGGCAGGTGGGGCAATTATCGGACTAGAAGGGAGGTCACAAGTTGTGAAAAAAGAGTTGAGGATCGAGGCAACAGAGCGAGGTCAGAGACAGGCTTGGCATCAACTAGCAGGGTGGAAGGGGGGTCAAAGAAGGAGTGAAGAGCCTACCAGAATTTAGAGGGGGAGTTGAGATTGTGCTGCAGGGTTGCTTTGAAATACCGCACTTAATTTTAAATAAGAGATCTTTTCTAATCAAATAACTGAATTGAACAAATTTCCATAATTCAAGATAGTAATAGCAGATGACTTCAATGACTTTCTAGATCCAGTTCTAGATAGAGCCCACACAAAGATTCTTTTAGAGACACAAAATCCAGAGGCCCAGATATTCAAAAGGGTTGCATGGCACAACAGTGTTGCGCCATCATAACCCTTCACCGGTGTGATATTCAAATGAAATTGTGCCTGGCACCAAATCACAATCGCCGGGCGCATCAGTAATATATGCAGGTGCAGGTGGGGGTGTGTGCCTATGCATGCTCTGCACATCTCGATATTCAGCCCGGGATGTGCTGAGCCATGCATGCACAACCCCTACTTGTGCCGCACAAAGTTGATCCAAAAAAAAGGGAGCAACGGCCAGCCACCCACAGGTGAGCTGCCATATTGCAGGGGACAACATGGCAGCTGCCACCTGTGGTTGGCCACCCGAGCTCTGGCAGCACCTCCATGGTGGTGCCCCCCAATGCCCGATCACGGGCACTGGAATTAAATAATAGAATCCTATATCCCTGGTGGTCCAGTGGACTGCTGTCAGCCCGATCGTGGGCTTAAGTAAAAAAAAAGAAGATTCCTTTTCCCTGGTGGTCCAGTGGACCGCTGTCAGCCTGATCACATGCTTCAGTAAAATAAAAGAAGATTCCTTTTCCCTGGTGGTCCAGTGGACTGCTGTCAGCCCGATCACTGGCATTCAATGGGCCCATAGTTACAGTGTTCTGAAGTTGAGAAATTCCCCATAGGATAACATTGCAGTGCCAGTATCTCAAAAATATTTCAAGGTACTGATTTACTGCTACCCACAGCCCAGGAGGAAGTTTCAAAGTCATAGATTACACCTGCAGTGGATTCTTTTTCATAGCTGCTGCGGTTACTGAGATATTGCCAAATACGTGTTAAAAGGGTTACTTTACAGTACTATGGGGCTGCTGAATGGATCCTTATTTAAGTGTAAGTGAGAGCACAGGGTCTGGAGGGCCTGTGCTCCCACATATGCATACCATTATGCAAGAAATGGGCAACTTGAAGGAAGCACAGGGCTCAGAGGGCCCACACTCCGACAAACACATACCACTAACCACTTACATTACACTTTCTCAAAAAGAAGGGACATTCATTGCAAATAATTCCATTAATGCATCAGTTAGGGTTGATATCACAGCAACAAAAGTTTGTAAATTTGATGTTAGGGTTACCACCCCTCCACCCTACAGGCACCAACAGGCATTGGGGCATGCCATGGGGTGGTCATACCTAACTCTGACCCCATTCTTCTATACTGCAGAGTGTCAGCTTGTTTACACATGGAATGGGGTAAGAGTTGGGACTGATGACCCCATGGCATGCCTCATGCCTGTTGATGCCTGTAGGGTTGGGGTGGTGGGATATTGGCAAATTAGTGTTACAAGGGTTTATTTTCAGCTCTATAGGGTTACTGTGTGGCCCCGCTGTTGTGTGTAAGTGGGAGCACAGGGCTCAGAGGGCCCATGCTGCAACAGATGCATATCATTATGCACAAATGGGCAGTCTGGTGGCCCCGCACGCTCACCAACACATACCATTTACTGGTTACATTACACTTTTTCAAAAAGTAAGGAAATTCATTTGCAAAAAACTTTGTTAATGCATCAGTTAGGGTTGATGTCACAGTGACAAAAGTCTAAATATTCGATGTCAGGGTTAACCCCCAACATCCCACCCCCACCTCCCCATCCTCCATACACCAACAGATGTTGGGGCATGCCATGGGGTCATCATTCCTAACTCTCACCCCATTCTCTGATACTGTAGCATATCAGCTTGCTTACACATGGAATGGGGTGAGAGTTGGGCCTGATGACTCCATGACACACCCTGATGTCTGTTAGTATGTAGAAGATGGGGGGGAGGGTGGTGATAGGGGGTTAACCTAACATCAAATTTCAAGCTTTTGTGTCTGTGACATCAACCATATGTATATGTAGATATAGATATAGATATAGATATAGATATATTTCACTTGTACCATATCTTATTATCCAAATGTTAACAGCAAATATCTTATATTCTAGAGTGCAGTAAACTGCTATGTCTGATGACCTATTAGAACCAGAAAACTACTGTATGTTAGGAAAACTGTCTCTAAGCAATAGTCAGATTCTAAATAATTGATACCTTTGAAAAGCCTTTTTGTTAAAGAACAGGAACCCAGCAGCCTTGAAAGCTCACTAAACAGTGAAAAAAACAAAATAACAGTCCCATATAATTAATAGGCCACCACAGCAACAAGCCAGTAAATCCTAGTGACAGATAACCCCCAAAAAGCCATACACAAACTACCAAACTATATAAATACAAGTAAATTTGCACTACAGATGTTGTGACCACAGAACAAATATGGCTACTGTCCTTCTCCCAACTAACACCAAACACACAAATCCTACACCTTTCCGTAGGCAACAATTCCCTCTTTCTCAAACCACCAGCAGTAGACCAGAAACATTATTTATAATTAGGAAAAATGGTGGACACTTTTCCCTTAGCTGTCGGAGCTCCACACAGACACAGACAGTCTGCTTTATAGTCAAACTATATGCTAAATGCTTTGCAAAAAACTGTGTTAATACAACATTAAGGGTTCATGCTAAAGTGACAAAAGCAGGGAAAAGTGGCTTTAGGTTTTCTAACCCTAAAACCACAACCCCACCACTAAAACAAATCATGGGTGGAGTCTTTCTAGGTGTTGTCAACCCTAAAGCTCACACCATTCTATACTCTCCAGAAACACACACACCTAATGGGGTAAGCTTTAGGGTTGAAAACCCCTAGGAAAACTCCACCCTTGGTTTGTTTTAGGGGTTGGTTTGGGGTTTTAGTGTTGGAGACTTTTTTTTGCTTCAGCCTGAACCCTAAATGTTGCATTAATGCATTTTTTTTGCAAAGGATTTTCTTACTTTTTGAGATAGTATAATTGTATCCTTATTTGCCTGTTGGAGCACAGGGCCCTCTGGGCCCTGCACTCTTATCCATATATACATATGTACTTTTTCAGACAGTGTAATCATATCCTTATTTGCCTGTGGGAGTGCAGGGCTCTACACTTCCATTTATATGATGACAGCAACTGAATTGTCACCATAGCCTTCTAATTACCCCACCTCATGAAAATGTATAAATCCCTGCCTAAAAGTCATTCTGTGCCAATAGTGCAAAAAGTCATTTGGGCCAAGATTTGAAAAAGTACAGCTGTCATGTTCATGAGGTGGTGTAAAGAAATGGCTATGTTGAAAATCTGGGGTGAAAAGATTTAAAATTATGAAAGTTACAAGCCAGCACAGCAAATTGTCAATGGATGCACATAACTTTGCCATTTTAAGACATTTTGACCCCACATTTTCAACATACTCTTCTTCTGACCCCACCTCATGAACAAGAGTAGTGAAACTTTTCAAATCCTGATTGAAATGTGATTTCACCAACAGACCACAAAGTCATCTTTTGGTCTGTTTTTGCAAAATTCCACTGACATTGTTCGTGAGGTGGTGTCTCAAAAAGGCTATGTTGAAAATGTGGTGCCAAAATATTAAAAAATGGAAAAGTTTTACACCAAAGTTGAAGACCCCATTGAAATACATTGAACTGCACTTTCCTTACGTTCCCATATAGCAGTCAGTGTTTCCAGCAGCAAGATGTGTCTACCATCAGAGAGTGTATCTTCACCCTGTGAGTGAGGGTGTGTGGGGGTGTATGAGGTGCAGGGTGGTGGGTACTGAGTGGGTGGTCGGGGTGGGGGTTTGGACCACTGAGGGATTGGTTTCTTTTTTAAAGGTTTTAAAAATAAGACACTGAGGGACCTTTTTCTTTATTTCAGTGATAGTGGGGCTTGGAGGCTGTGGGGTGCTACTAGACACCAGGGAAACAAAGTATCAAAATAGGGACAGCATATTGGAGGGTGGGGGGTGCCATTAGACACCAGGGAAAATATCAATTAATTATGGGGACATGATAGGACAGTGGGGGCACCACTGGACACCAAAGAAATATGATTCTTTATGGGGATGGGGATCAGAGGGTGTGAGTTGCCACTAGACACCAGAGACAAAGTAATTAAGTATGGGAATAGTGATCGGAGGGTTGGGGTGCCACAAGACAGCAAGGAAATAATAAATTATTATTGGACTGGTGATCGGAGGGTGGGGGAGCAACACTAGACACCAGGGAAAGAAATCATTAAGTATGGAATGGTGATTGGAGGGTGGGGGTGCTACTAGACACCAAGGACAAATTAAATTACTTGAAACTTGACTGTGCCTTATTGTTGAACTGTTTTGATAATTGTCTCTTGTGTGTATGCTACTGGGGCCAAACCATCAAAAGGCACATATGTGGGACCAGGGCTTTCCACCCTGCAAATTTCAGCCCAAAAGCACAATTCACCTTGGAACAATGAAGTGATAAAGAAAATAACACATGGGAGAATGAAACATAGAAATATAGACTTTGATGGCAGATAAGGACCGCTTGGCCCATTGTTGTGGAGTATTGTTTTTGAGGCAACACAAATGCTTTTGTGACAACAGAAATGTTTTCATGATTTCCCTATACCTTATAATGGAATGTTTTCACACACAGAAAAATGTTGTCTCGCACAAAAATTTTTTTTTTTTTTGCAAAAGTTTGCACAATGCACATATAAATTTTCCCATAGGCTACAATGGAATATGAAAAACTTGCATAACTTTTGAACAGATTAATATTTTATTCACTGCATCTCAAAGGGCACCAGTTTAACCCAGACCACATATAGACATGCACATTTGAATCCACTGAGTCACATTCTTCATTCCATTATGCCCGACCAAAGAAATGCACAAAAGTTGACTAATTTTCATGTTTTGGATGCTCTACAGTTCCACAACCGTACATCCGACTGAAACAAAACTTTCCAGATCCAGAGATATATGGTTGGATGTTGCACATGCAACATTCCAGGCAAATCAGACAAATGGTTGCAAAGTCATTGAAGTGCAACTGTGGGGTTTAACATTAAAGTGGCCATCCAATGCTAACTATACCTGCACTACTGTGCAGGTAATATATATATATATATATATATATATATATATATATATATATATATATACACACACACACACACACACACACACACACACACACACACAAGCACATTTAGATAGTGGCAGAGTAATGCCACTACATTTAGGGTTGAATGGGCATTTTAATGTTAAACTTCAATGTGTGCACTTTAATATCTTTGCAACTGTTCAATGGATTTGCACAAAATGTTGCATGCATGGTCTTGGGGTAGATCTCATGACTTGCTAACTTTTGTTCTGGTGGGTTGTGCAGTTTCTAAGATGCAAATAATGAACAAATGTAAAACAAATCACTGTATTCTGCTTTTTTGTTTGTCATTGTGTAGCACCCTGATGGTTTGGAATTTCAGCCTGAAATTTCTGGGTAGAAAGAGCTTGGCTCAGAAGGATTTCCTATAGTGGTGTGGTGAAACAGTATTAATCCATTCCAAAGTTCTTAAATTTTAAAAAGTTGGGCTCTGAGCATGCACATTAAGCAGTTCAAAATAGCTGTGTGAAGTTTTCATGTGGAGAATCCTTTTTCATGAGGCCAATAATCTTTTTTTCATTTTCCCCATCTTGTTTTCTGTTTTTTCCTAAAATGTCTAAATTTTAAAACCACAAAAGTGACATTCTTGAGAGTGACCAACACATGAAGCTTGATTATCGGGACCCCTTAATTGGATTCTGCACTGAGCTGTTGGAGAAATACTTTGACATTTTTTTTTTAAGATTACAAATCTTTTTTCATAACTCGTGATATGATAAATTTTTCCTTTTTCATATCACGAGAGATGAAAAAGTATTTTTTTTTTCATAAGGGAAACATGCCTTTTCCTTTGCTGACATCTTGTACCGTGTGTCTTCTCAGATAGGTAAGATGTTTTATTTTACAAAGTATCCCCCTATTAACAAAGAACAAGCCATGTTTAGCATTATAAAATGCTTTTGGCAGATTCTAGATGTACTTTAACTGGGGCTCCAAATCTACTGTATAGAGTCTGGCAGCTGTAGCGGTGTGCACAACACATTATGCTCTAAACTGTACTAAATACATTAAAAGACACTCAATTTGCTTTCATTTTTATGCTAGCTACTTCACACTCCAAATGCCACTGTGGCAATCTTGTTTTCTACTCTGTGGGAACAAAACAATATACCCAAATATCCAAGGTTATGGCTGGTTCCCTTTCTCCCTAATAACCAGACTGGATACGGACTCATTTAGCTACTATTCCATTTCAATATATGATGGCTCATGAACACCATCCACCAAAGAAGCTAGACTGATACATAAATAATTGATGTGACAATTTGAGTACTGACTTTTTGCTAATGTGTATTAAGACATTTAAGCTGTATACGTTACAGTGCCCACTTTAGCTCAAGACACAGATCTTGCAGAACCAGGAAAACAGTAGGGGCCCGTGGAAAAAAATGAATGTCCACATTTCAAACTCAAGATTCAAGATTTCAAGATTTTTATTTAAAATGGGAAAGACACAGTGCAACCAGTTGAGCATTAACTTATGTATAATGGTTTCCTTAGACATTTACTATAGAAATACCTTTCAAAATAACCAATGCATGTATCGAAACTCTCAAATAACTAGAGATATCCTGTTTCTGAAACAGTTTGGAAAAAACCTTCACATTTAAAGTCATTACTACAGACTTTTTAATCAACTTATTTTAATGCAGCTTTTGAATGCATTAAAATTGTCATCAACATCATCAGTTTATTGGAAGGCAATTTGAGAGAAACTCTTGTTTACAATTGCATCCAAATACAAAAAAACTGCAAAAGAAGACATCACATACAAAAAGAGATTTAACAACAAGTAATATAGTTATACACAATCCTTAAAATAATCAATCTCTAAAAGAACATTATAAACTTAAGATCAGCCAAAGCATACATAGTGTTTTTGAAAGAGCCCAGCTATACGAAGTTTAAAATGGGAGATAGGAAATAACACACTTAGTTTAAGTTTTCTCTTAAGTTCTTCCCAAGTCAGAGAAACGGAAACAGATAATATGTTATCACCAATTGTTGAATGTACTGTATTCTAGGGGCGTTAAACATTGGTAAATTACCTGACCTTAAAATGTATTTATTTATCTGCTTAGTAAATAATGATTTCAAATGAATTAAAGTTTAGCTGTAACAAAATTATATACACATAAATACCAAAGCTGTTGTCTTCTAATATATGACAAACCCCACAATAGAATATAAATAATAATGGTGTGTTTTCCATGGTAAACCAGAAATAAATCTTAGTACACAGTGATAAAGGAAATCAAGAACTTCCAGTACAGACTTGGTAATGTTTCTGTAACTACAATCTTCATAATCAATAACAGAAAGAAACAAAGAACTAACTGAAAGTTTTCTTAAAGGCAGATGAAAGTGTGATTTATTCTTACAGAAAAACAGTAATAACTACTTTAACTTTGTAGAAATACTGTATACTCAATATGGGATTTAAAGGTCAGTTGAGCATCCAGTACAATTCCAAAATATCTGTAATTTAAAGTCTTAAGAATTTTGGTACTATTAATTGAAAATAATTTTAGATTAGGAGTGTCTACATTTTTTTGAGAGCTCAACCAATGTGTCTTTTTTACATTAAAAGGCAACCTCAGGTCTAATAGTGCAGTCTGTATTTTATGAAAATGTTGTTGTATATTTTTAAATGCAATATTCAAAACACAATCTTGAATGGGGAACTAATTCAGCAAGTTTTGCATTATAAATATCTAGGAGTCAGGATGGATCACAGGCTTAAGTGGAATACCCATCTGGATAAACTGATAGCCAATTTAAGTAGGAAATTGGTAATGCTGTACAGATTGGCTGGCAGTATAGCCTAGAGGTTAGAGGAACGAGGTGTGAACAAGCTTGATACATCCAGCAGAACAGACCTGAGTTTGATTCTCACAACTTCCACTTGCATACTGTGTGACTCTGAGCAAGTCACTTAACCACCTAGTGCTCCCTGGTGACCCCTGAAAACAGATGTTTGGGCCTAGTGGACCATACCTGGTTACCAAAGACTAAAAAAAAAAAAATTGACACCATATACTACTATTGAGGTACAACACAGAATAGTGAAAGTTATAATTTTGCCTGTCCTAGATTATGGTGATCTTGTGCATGCAGGGGCCCTGGGGACAGAGCTGGCAAGACTGGATGTCATGTACAACAGACTTGCCTGCTTCATCTTGATGCCTCCAGGAGAACACATCACTGTGAGATATTTAGGGCTTTTGACTGGTGGAGTTTAGAAGATGGAAGAAAGTTTCATCTGGCAGCTTTTATGGTAAACATTAGAAGGAGGAAACTACCTCTTTGTTAGATGAGGTTGTTGCTAGGGATTTGAGGGGGGGATTAAGATCCACACAGGGTTTTGAATTTCCTATATCAAAGTGTATCCTGGCGATAGGTAGATCCTCAATATTCAGTAGGGGCCCAAAATTATGAAACACCCTCCATTTAGAGTTGATAGAGATACACAAACCCATTTATTTGGGATCTATTAAGAACTGGTTCCTAAATTTAATTAATGTGCAGAGACCATGCTGCATAAAATAAAATAAGAAGCTAGCCTGATATGGTGGAGTTTGATAGCGAGGGGCTAAATATGTATCATCCTGCGATAATCTCCTTGTTTTATACTGTAATATGTTTCAATATGTTATTTATTGATCTATTTGTGAAGTGTATTGTCATGGTGGAATTAGATAGCTCAGGACTATTAATGTGTCATTCTGGGATGTGTTCCTTGTTTTGTACTGTATTATGTCTCAATATGTTATTTATTGGATTTTGTGTGAAAATATATTGTTATAATGGAGATTGATGTTATTTGTACTGCTGAATTGACTTCTAATTTAATGTGTTGTGTTTACATGTATGACTATGTAAGCTGCTAGAGAGGGATCTCTTTGAAAATGAGTCTCTCACTCAATAGAGTCTTATCCCTGTTCATATTTTATGAATAACAATTTTTACTACTACTATTACTACTACTACTACTACTACTACTACTACTGTGACTGGTGTAAAAATTAATGTCATCTGCTTATAAATAAGTAGTGGTTAATGTTGAACAGTATTTTGGAAGCTCAATTACATATGTTAAAAATAAGAGGGGTCCAAAGACAAAACCCTGTGGAACACCCAGAGTGGATATTAACATATCTGACTTTTAAAATCACCTGCATTTACATAATGTTGACAGGGGACAAATAAGATTGGAACCAAACAAAGCAGAAAAACCTAAACCTATATTTTTAGCCTGTTCAATAAAATTGTATGATCAACAGTACTGAAAGCCTTCTATAAATTCCCCCCAAAATAGCTGGTATACTGTAACCTAAATTTAAAGAAGAAAATATGTCATCTGTTACTTTTGATACTACATAAGTTTTATTATACCCTTTTCGGAATGTGGATTGATAATCAAATAGAATGATGAAATTTACCAAATTAAAATTTAGTTGTCTGTAAATTAACTTTTCAACGATTTTTATAATAGGGTCAAAACTGATATTGGGTGATAACAACTAGGATAAGATGAGTCCCCCCTCCCCTTATAAATATGAACTATAGAAGCAGTTTTCCAATCATATGGTAAATGTTAGTTATGAAGAGACAAATTATAAAGGTTTATTATATGTGGGGCCAAGATTTTTGCAGCTAATTTATAGAAAGTAGGGTCAATAGTATCGTAACCTGCACCTTTCTTTACATCAGTTTTACAAAGCTATCTATTAACTTCACCCAACCCTGTCTCATTGAATGAAAACAAGGGCCTGTCACTTTGAAAATGAAAATCAGAATCAAGGGTAGTTATAGACACATTAAGGTATTCTTTTTTGAATGACAAACATACATAGAAGTTGACGGCAGATAAGGACCGCAAGGCCCATCCAGTTTGCCCATTCCTTTTTCTACCTTATGAATGTGCCATCATCCTTTGATCTGTCAATGGCCTATCTATTCATACTCATCTGTATTGCTCACTTACAGTATGCCTATCCCATGCCTGTTTGAAGCCCTGTGCTGTATTCATATCCACCACTTCCTGAGGTAAGCCGTTCCATGCATCCACCACCCTTCCTTTTGACAAGCTGTCTTCGGAAAAAAAGATTTGTTAAATGCTATAACTTACTCTCTTGAGTCATGGATTTACATTTTATTAAAGCGTAGAATGTTGGGTAGGGTATGATTTACACCCTTTCCTTGCAAAGATTTTATACCACTCCAGATTTTCGTGTGGTTATCAGAAAATGCAGAAATTGTTTCATATACTGTAATATTTTAATTGGTTTTTCTAATTTCACTAGTGCGTTTATTAGATTGATTTGTTAGCCTGCTCCTGCTGAGTAAATTTTGCCTGATTGCACTTAATTTGCTGCAGTTTATATAGTCTGTTGCCAATGTAGCTTACAATGATTCATAGAGTTCTTATGTATTGTGATGCTGTGTAATGTCTTTGTGTTGTGTTTATTTTACCAGCTGCTTGTATAGTCTAATGTTATTGTATATCACAGTGTATCTTATTGTTTCTTATTCTATTTATGTATCCAGGATCACCTTGTAAATGAGTCTTCTCAATGGTGTTTTTTCCTGGTAAAATAAAGATTGACTGATTAACTGATTTCCTATGATTCTATAAGCCAGCTTGTCACTATTAACTTTTGTCAGTTTAGATCTTTATTCCAATTACGTTCTTTATCCTTTATACATCTTTTTAAATAATTAGAAATCCATGGACAGGCCTTACTTCTAGTCCTTTTCCTTACAATAGGGGCAAGTCTATCAATGATTTCTAAAAAGGAAGATTTAAAAACTCCCAGGTGGTGTCAACATCAGGATAGATGTACATTAGGGACCAGTTTATGTTATAAACATTGTGCAAAAAGGCCTGATCACAAAATAAATTAAAATTTCATGAGAAATATGATGGGTGAATAAATCTTCATGTTATGTCTTACACAGGCAATATAGCAATGATCACGTGCATCCAAATAAAACACTGTAGAACCATGTTTATGAGGCATAGTTGTTAAAATTATATCCAGCAGAGTATCTTTCTCACTACAAGACCTACAGGGCTTAGCTGATATAGTAATTAATTTATATATGTTTAGTGCTGTAAACTGATTACATAATTCAATGTTAGGATGCATCATGTCCCAATTTAAGTCACCTAACAAAAGAAATTCCTACTTTAGATATGGAGCAATTAGGGAACTGTGTGTTTGCAGCATGTTAAAGGGAGTCAAACAGGTTTATATCATGCAGCCCAATAAAAGCTAAACCTTTATAAGCCAATTATCTGTAAGATTAGGAAGTCCATGTGTATAGGTATAGTTTCTGATACTGTAACCCAGCCCCCCCCCCCGGGGTATCCCTGAGATAGACCGCAACTCCATCCTTTTATTTGTCCCATCTTGTCTAAAAATATTATAACCTCGGATTGCAATTTCAGAATCTACAATTTTAGAATTTAACCAAGTTTCAGACAGTACAAATATATTAGGATTGACACATGCTATTCAAGTCTTTAACTGATCAAGTTTTGGGACCAAACTCCTGACATTAAGATAAACAGCAATTATGCAATAGGGCAATGTGCTTTCAGTGAATGAAAGTTAAAACTAAAAACAAAAAGCACTATGTCATACTTAATGACCTTAAAGCTCTCAAGAGGATTGTGGTGGACCAGGTTACTGAGTACTGTACCTCCATAAGTATGGACTCCAATGCCCACAACAGCATGGATTCTGCAGGAACCCCAGCATGGCTAACGCCCTGGTGGAGTTCTCTGACTACATGCACAAGGCCATGGATGAAGGCCATTTGCTGGGATCCATATTCATAGATATCACTAAAGCATCTGATACTGTCAATCACCACATCCTTCTTACTGACCTACTAAACCTGGGTCTCTCACCTGAACTGGTCCACTGGTTCCAAACTACTTATCCCACAGAAAACAAAGTGTCAAAATCGGGGCAGTGTAGGCTAACACTTGGGACAGACAATCTTATGCACACATGCTCCCTCTTTGAGGAGACAAATTGGCTTTACCTACCCAACAGAATAAAATGCCAAACATGCCTGTTGGGCAAGAAATCACTACTAGGCAAAGTGGCTCTGTTCCTCAATGGCTTGCTGCCTGCCTGTAGATCTGGGTACCAGGCCACAGGCCACTCCCGGGACTCCCTAGCAATCCCCTTCAGAAAAATGACACAGGGACAGTGGTCATTTGCATAGTGTGCTCCCCTGTGGCTTAATGAAATCCCAGCTCACCTACTGACAAACTTGAGTGTACCTGCCTTTAATGCCAAGCTTAAACAGTACCTCTCTGGAAGCACGACCTGTTGCTATAGGCAGTAATTGCATTCCCAGCCCTGCAAGTCTTAAGACAAAATTGCCTGGCTAACTAACATGGATCAAGTCACCTCCCACACCCTTTTTAACAAAGCCCCCACAGGGTTGCTGCCCACATCATGGATCCCCCACCCCAACCCTCTACATCAATGACATTACATAGATGGATCTAGCTCCCTGGCTACTGAAGATTATACCTTTGTGCCTAGCCTTTGGCTGTTATAAATTATACCTGTGTACCTGATAATGTTTGGCCTTGTCATGTTTCTTTGCACTTACCAGATAGCTTATGTCTTTGTTAGTAATGTTTCAACCTTGTAATTTGCTTACACTGGGGCACCACGCTCCTTTGTTTTCTTGTTTTCAATTGTTCACACTTTCTTTTTGCAATTAAATAAACTTTATTGAGTAATTGTCCAGATATCACAATCACAGTCATACAATGTCTAGTCCATACAAAGACCTGCCCCCCTGTAACCCCCTTCCCCAGAGAAAAGACTAATAACAATGAGCATGAAAGGATTAAATCATAAGGCAAATTCACCACCTTTATCCCCCCTTTGCTCCCCTCCCAAATCCCAATAGCAACCCTCCTACCCCCACCCCATCCCCATTGAACTGTTCAGTACAATACATGTGGACAGGAAAGGAGAATAAGAAAGGAAAACAAAAGGAAGAGTGACATTGCCATAGTAGAACATTTAGCCAAATAGTAATAATTCCTGATTTAAAATGGGGAAAGAGATAATCTTAATCCAACCCTAACCTTTCACTTCCCTGCAAGGAATTGCAAAATGGGCTCCCATAGAGCTTGAAATTTATTCAGATTACATTATTGGATAGTGATGGCTGTCTCTGCATTAATTGCCAAAAATATGTCTTGAAGCCATTCCCGTCTCATCGAGAAGGAATCACTAATACAATGTCTAAGTGTAAGGATTTTGGCCACCACAGTTATGAGAGCCATGTATGCTTTATGGTGTAATGGTTTGATAACTGTGTGATTGCCTATGATACATATTTCCAGTGAAAAATGATTGGTATGACCAAAAACTGAAGCAAAAAGATCACTAATTGTGTCCCAAAAAAGGGCCACACCTGGACAGTGACCATATCATATTTATCGGGGAACCCGTCTCCTGGTGACATTTATGGCAGGTTGCATCGGCCGGGCTGCCCATGCGATACAATCTAACAGGGATGTAGTATAAATTGTGTAAAATATTGAATTGAATGAGATGTAATCTATCTTGCTTTATATGTTTATATAGATCAGACCAAATTGTTTTCCACCTAGTTTTATCACAGGATAAATTTGCTTCTAACTTCCAGTAGTATGCCACTGGAGAGCAGCAGTTACAATATTGGGATCCCATTTACTTGTATAATTTCGAAACTGACTTGTCTTGACTCACTAAGGATGCCAATTTTTTTTTTTTTAATTTTATTTTTATTAGAATTTCATCAATTATACATATAAAATCCTACCAAGGATAGGTAGAATCACCATCAGAAGATACCACATTCACATTCTTATTGCAGGTTAGATGATACACTATCCTTCATTTAACCACATTAGGGAGAAGATACATTTTCATTCACATCCTTCCACTCAAATTGGAGCATAATGCAGCCAAAGCTATCTTGTGTTAATACAATATACATTCATGCAGGATATGTTTACTAGGCTAATCTAAGCCTATCTTACTGCTCTATAGTGTAAATAAATTATTTATTGGATCCCTGATGAGACTCCTCCCTCTCAACACACATTAAACAGTTACTTTGATATTAATTAAACAGTTTACCTAACTTGTTGACATGATCTTAATTAACTTAGATTGAACCACTATCCATTGGTGGTGTATTGCTAAACAATGTGTGAGTGTTTAATAGCCTGTCTTATGCTTTCCTTCCTTCATTTCGTTCACAACTACATTTCCCTTTTTATATCACATTCTCCAAGTTTTCACTCACCCCCACTTTCAAACTTACAGAGAGCAATTACCACCGGAACATTCAACTTTAAGCTTATTTGAGAACTTATGCAAACCCTCTAAAAGTATTTTAACAGGTTTCTAATATTAGGCGAATCTGAGTTTACATCAGCATTTTCGAGTACAAGACCCGATGCTCACAGTCCTGCAAGGCCTACGAACCTTGAGTTAGACAGCGCCATGTAAAGTTTTTAATTTCACCTTAAGGACAGTGAAATCGCCCCAGAGTACCTACAGTTCAATCCCCGGTTTCAGCTAGCTCGTCATCCGAGTCAGAGATGTCTTGGTTCTGGACTTCCATTCGGGAATAAGCTTTAGCAATGCAAGCCCCAGCTGCTTTGGGATCCGTAAATGCATACGTCTTTTGGTACAGGGTAAACTGGAGTTGCACTGGGAAGCCCAGAAGATAGGAAATGTTAATTTATCTTAATTTCTGGGTCACGCTATCAAAGGCTTTTCTCCAATTTCTTGTTGCAAAGGAGTAGTCTGGGAAAAAAGTAATTTGGCGTCTTCAAATTCAATTTTTCCTCCTTGTTTCCTAAATGCCTTAAGGATTTTGTCCCTCATATTTGAGGAGTGAGTCACCAACAGCATGGTGCACAGGCCTTCCTCCAGGCTGTGGGCCCATCTAGGTGTTAATTTGATACACTTTCATGATTATCAGAGCAAACCCTAGTCCCAGGGCTTCTGGCATCCATCTCTCCAAAAAGCTAACGGGGTCATCCCCCTCTGATCCTTCTGGTAGTCCTAGGATTTGAATATTCGGTGCCCTAATGGAGTTCTCAAGCTGCTCAATTCTAGCCTTCAACAGGCTTTGCTCCTTTATTGAATTCGCCACTGCCGCTAGAGCTTTGCCTGAAGTCCGGTTCGATTCTTCCATTATCGGATTCATTGCCTCCACGGTAGATTCCACCTTTACCAGATGATCAGTATAAGATTTGAATTTCTTGTCTAATAGCTGAATGGATCTGGTCAGTGCATTCACTGCTGTTTGTAGTTATTCCAGGGATGCCTGAGATTCGCATCTGTCGCACTGTTGGAGGCTAGGACCCTGAGCTGCCGAAGGCCCCGCAACTATTTGATCTTGTTTTGGGTTGTTTCGGGTTCGACCCATCTTTCAAAAGCAGGTTTTCCTTCACTTTAGATATTAGTAGCTTTAGTTAAGTCCTCTAGTAGCACCAAGACTCCTGTTAAGTTCCCTGTTTTTAATAATTAAGCTTGCTTTATTGAGGAGCTCACCAAGGGACGTCTTCCATACTGGGCTGCTAGCTCCACCCCCCAGGATGCCAATGTTGAAAACATTCTTGAGGCCCCCTCTGACCATGGGGATGATACCAAGAGGGAATTAATGCAATGCTTTAACTGAATATACTGTACACAAAGGCAGAGAAGTCAGGGAGATGAAAAGTGTCTCTAAGTTGTGATAAGCATAGAAACTCATTGCCTCTAAGAAACAATTGTTCACACTTTGTTGTACCTGACATGGAACCTTTGTAAAAGAGCTTTTGCTCAAAGGTAATGTCTGAATCTTGAAATAAATAAATAAAAAATAAATAAATAAATAGACAGTAGCACTATTTAAATAATGTTAAGACTTCAATGAATGCCAAAAGTGATCAAGCTTCTAGTTCTGCAGTTACCCCCATTAAAAGTAAAAAAAAAAGCTGACAAAGGCTCTGCAGTGGTGATATTGAGCGGAGAAGATTATATTAAGGAAGCCAACAGGCAGTTAAGTGACCTTACCTACTACAGAGTACTATGGTAGTAGTAGTAGTAGTAAAATTTTATTGATCAACTTAAATAAGTCATTACAATGATAAAATACATACATTAAATTCTATTAGCTTATACAACCATATAAAATACCTTGATGGTATATCTCAAACACCATTGTACATTCAACATATTTTGTACAAGTATTGTTATGTGTGTGTATATATATATATATATATATATATATACATACACATATATATATATATATATATATATATATATATAGTATTATCCATATTTTAATAAATATCTTCAATTTCCAGTTCAATTTGGACTTTTAACCAAAATAGATATTTCCCTTGAATCATAGGTCAGTCCTCATATGAAGTTTTTTTCTGTTAATTTTTTTTTAAGAAAGGAGGCCACAGCATATAGTAATTTCAGATTATGGGATTTTAATAATTAAATTATTACAATTTCAGGTTCAAACTTGATCTTACTAAAAATTCCCCCCAATATCCGATTTCTGTCTTATTTGTATAAATATTATCAGATGTTTAAGAGTATCTGTGTCCATGCTATATTTACATAACATTTCCCCTTCATTTTTCTCTTTACTGTGGGTGTTTAATTTCCAGTTACTTGTTATACACTCAAATCTTATTAATTCTTATCTTCATTAGTTCTGTGGGAGAGATCATGCTCTCCGGGATTATCTCCAGCAGTCCCAATGGTTTTATTGATTTTTCAACTATTGCCATACTTGGGAATAAACTATGTTGCTTGTAATACTCTATCGTCTCTTCCATGCATAGTCTGGGCAGATTTTGATGGCTCATATTTTATACTTTGAGCCAATAATTCAGTTGTCTTTTTTTTATTTCACATGCTAATTGGAGTTGGATCAGTTCAGCTCTTACCATGGCTGATGAGGTTCCATTAGGGAGGCCCTGGATTTTCTTGTAAAATGTGTTTAGTATACTTTCTAATTTAGATATATCATGCAGTCCCCAGATTTCTGCCCTATAAAGCAATTGAGATTTAACTTCTGCATTTAGGACCCTTAAAATTCCCTTTATTGAATGTCCTCCAAGTTTGTGCACAAATTTGTTCAGAATCTGCAAACATCTATTAACTTTATTTTCTATTTTCTTAATTTGTTTATTCCATGTTTTCTCCTGGTATATAGGTAATCCCAGATAGCAACATTTTTTAACCACCTCTAATGTATGGCCATCTACTACTGTAGGACTATTAGTGATCACATAAAGTTTCTATCACATGTTCATGTTCAATTTTGTGAATGCTCCAATATAACATTACACATCGCTACTGGCTGCTCCCACACAACTGTCATATACTGACATCTACAAATGCAGTACCTTTGCTGTCCCGTAGCTGACCTATACTGGCTGTATCTGTTCTGTTCTGTTACCATGTCTCTTTATTTAAGTAGTACTGTGTTTTTTGACTGCCTACACATATTGTAATTTACTCCCTGTCCTGTATCCACAACAGATCAAGAAAATGAAGAGAGCAGGTGAAGTGAAAGGCAGCTGAAGAACACAGTATACACTTATCATTTACTGTATTCTGCTATCCTGTTGCCTTTCACAAACTGATTTTCCCCATTATATTTTTAGAGACTCACAGAAGTTGAAGGAGATGTGAAGAGCAGGCGAGCCTGAGAGCGGGAGAGTTGCTGATTGATAATTACCTTGTCAATGAGAAAAAAAAATGTCAACAATGACTTATTTCCCCTTTTGTTTGTTTAATCCTTCACTGTGGCATGTAAAAACAAACAAAAAATAAAACAAAACTGCACCTGAATGTCTAAAAGTGGCTTTATTATGGCACATAACTGACTAAATGCTTTTGCGGTGTGTGTGACGGATGCCGACTGAAGCACGCCCCATTGCCCAAATGTTAGTTTTACAGTGATTATTACTAGTTCTACAGTATATATTGATATTCTTTCTTGTTCCCTCCAAAAAACATTACTTTGTTTTTTTCATAATTTAGTGTTAAATCTGCCCTTTTTACATTCCCCTACAAATTTCTTTAACATTCTTCTGATACCAATAAAACTTGCTGAAATTAGGGCCACACCATCTATAAAGGCTAGATAAGCATAGGGCTTTTTTTCCTATTTTAGGTAAGTAATATTCTGGGTCATACAATTTACTTAATATTGTTTGGAAATATAGATTGAATAACAAGGGTGATAGAGTACATCCCTGCTTCACCCCTGTATTGGTTTGAAACCATTCTGTTAGTTGACTGTTTGTGGAGTCTCTCACACTACTGTAATTATCTTGATATAGATGTCTAATCATTCCTATAATATCCTTATCCCTTCCCAATCCCTCTAATCATTCCCATAACTTAGTATGATTTACTCAATCAAATGCTGTTTTTAGATCCACAAATATACAATATAATTTTTGTTTTTTGATCGTATTTTATTTAAAGGCTAGTTGCACAATAGTCCAACATTAATCCAATGCAGATTGGTCATTTTTAAATTCTGCTTGCGCGATATCTATAATTCTATTTTCTTCAACCCATGATGTTAATCTAATGTTTATTATCTTAGTAAATATCTTCTCTGTGCTGTCTAGTAAGCTAATTGGTCTATAGCATTCTGATTTATTTTTCTCCCCTTTTTTAAAGATGGGAACGATTATATTTAATTTCCAGCTGTCTGGTACCATTCTATTTTCCCAAATCTTGTTAAATAATAATGCCGGAAAAGGAACTCAGGTTGCAGCTGTATAGAAGATAGCATCAAAGGGTACCCCATCTGGGCCTGGCATTTTATGTTTTTTGAAAGTATCCAATACCTCCCATATTTCCTTTTCCATAATTGGATTTTTGTCATGATATTTATTTGTAGTGTCTAATCCATCCTTACCCTGTTGATCATCCTTACTCTACTGTTTTTGATTCTCCCCATTAGTTTGGAAGAATAAACCTTTATAATATTGAACCCATTTATTAGGCTCTATTAGTGTATTTATTTTATTGTCATAATTTGTTGTGCCTATGTTCGCTATATTCCAAAACTTCTTGGAGTTGTTTGAACTTACAGTCTTCTCTGGTTCCATTCACAATTTTAGTAGATATCTTTCTTTATTTAACTTCAACACCAGTTCATACTCTTTTCTTATTTTATTTATTTCTTTGTTCTTGTTTACTGATAAGCTCCCTTCTTAATAAAACATTAAATTGCCTCTTGGCATCCTTGCATTCTCTATTATACCATGCTTACTCTTTTCTATCCATTGTAGCTTGTTCTCTTATTATAATATGTCTTACATCTGCCATAATGGTATTATATTCTGATAAGAGTGTTACAATTTCTTTAACGTTAGTGGAACTATCTAATTTTTACAAAATACCTCTATCATTCATAATTAATATTAATTCTCTATCTATAATATTCCATCCTATAGTATTCTTTATATCAATTTTATTTATATCATTCCCCATTTGTTTTTCAATCAAATGTCCTTGTTCCATTTCTATTCTAAGTTCTATAGCAGCATGTTGACTTTCTAGATTTGTCCTTGCCCTCATATGTACACAGTTTGGTAACAAATTCAAGCTGGCCCAAATGTAATCTATTGTGGATGACCCCCCACCCCCCTTAATATGTGTGATTACCTGGTATATCACCCATTATCCTCCCATTCAATAGAAGGAGAGTTTTATCATGCAATATCTTGTGTATATTGATTCCTTTACTATTCACTGTACTATCCTTCACATTCCTTTTTTATCATCAAATTATCCTCCTCCATATAAGATATGAAATGTATAATATCTTCTGTTATTCCTTGTAGATTACCAAGTCTTGCATTAAAATACCCAACTATTAATATTTTGCTATTAGTATATTCAAATTGCAATTTGTCTATTTCCCTAGATAGTTTTGAAGCCAGTCTTCATCTCCAAACTTACTATTAGATAGTGGTGCATATATATGTATCAATATTAAGTGATCCACTCCTTCCCTGGATATTTGTACTATTAATATACTTTTACTGTCAATTTGTAGCTCCTTGGTTTTCAATTTATCATTTAACTTACAAAAAGTGTACAACCCCCATGCATTCCTAACAAATGGTTTTAACTTTTCAGCTTATTTTCCATATAACACATATCCATCCAAATCGTTTACCCCCCTTCGCATTGACATTTCACCAGTGAGGTCCTTCACAGCAATTACAGTGCCTAGCCATGGTGGGAGACCTGCTGGAACCCAGCGCTGCCTGTTGGGGGTCCTGCACCACCCCCCAATCAGCTCTGATTGGAGTTGAGAATCTTTAAGTGGGGGGTGTGGGGTTCAGGGGTGAAGCCCCCCTTAGAAAACAAAGAATGCAAAAGCAAACTGGTAGCCAACTGCAGAATGCGGTCAACCTGCCGATACCACTGACAGGGTGTTCAACAGTTTCTGTCGGACTCCTGTCATGGATCCCACCCAAATAGGCATCATTTATCATCCATGTTTCCTAAATACATATACACTCAAAAGTTTCCAAATATTTTACCACTTCTGGGTCACCTAGCCTATCCTGTAATCCCAATGAGTTCCAGATAAGAATATTAATCTTATTTTTTTAAGTTTAGTTTATTCCCACTCAGTTCTTTCCCTTCTGTGCGCCTGTTACTTCCTTCATTAGTCTCATTTGTCTGTGTCCTTCTTTCTTGCCCTCAATTAGCTGTCACTGATCTAGGTCTGCCAGTAGTGCATATTTATTTGCTGTTTCATCATTACTTCCCATGTCTTTTTTCATTCAGTCTTTGAACACCTTGTTTATTTCCCTCTGACTCCATATAAATATAAATGCCTAGATCGTCTAACAGTAACTGTTTCTGTAGTAATAATTCATAGATGCAATCTTTTTTTATCTTTACCAAAATTTGGCCATCTGTTTCACTTCAAAGGGCCTGTTTTAGTTCATGGGCACAGCCATCAGTGCCCAATAGTATTTTTAGTAAGTCAGCCAGTCTTTTCTTAAGATTTTTCTTGTTCTCAATTAAAAATTGTTTTATACCATATACAGTATAATAATATCTCTTTCCTCCTCTCCTATGTCTCTTGCCTCATAATATTCTGGGAATAGATAACCCAATGTGGCTAATTCTCCCACTTGGATTCCCATTTTCCTTATCTCTTTAGATTGATTATCAATTGATTTTAGGATATAGTGTTGTTCTGTGACCACCAGTACCAGTTCCAGTTCCATAACTGGCCTGACAATACTAATAACATTTGCCACTTGTCTGCATCCATTCAATACTGTATCAGGTAAGTTCTTAGTCACTTTGGTCAAGCTTTCTTCTATTTCATTGGGCAAACATACCATCTTGTACAAGGGTAAAACATAGTGCATCTTTGTTGTCCTTCTTAAGAATTGTCTAAATCTTTCTTCCTGTTTCTTATCAATACCTTATGTGTCTCCCATCTTCTTTGGCTTCCTATTCCCACTCTCACCCCTTTTTTATTTTTGTTTTTGACTTTACATGTGGTGCCCACTGATATTTCTTGTCCTGCTTGTTCCTTGTCCATTTGGAAGTTCCCTATCACTTAATTTCCTATTGATGGTTTCCCCTCATACTTTTTGTTACTTTCGTCTAGTATCCTTTTTTGGTTTCCAATATTCTTCCTTTTTTGTAATCTTGATTTCATTTTCCTTATAAACCTCTGTTTTTTTCCCTAATGTAGCCCTCCCCAACTGCCTTCCTTTGATATTTTTCCTTTTAGCCTTGATCTCAGGTCTTGCCTTCATAAGGTTATCAAGATCCCCTATGACTCGTTCTTCCTTCATAGTGTCATTTTGAGTCCTTTCATGTAATTCACTGTTTCCTTCTTCTCCTTTCTCATTTGCATGGACATTCCTTTCCTTTTCCTGCTGTGCTCCCTTTTCCCATAAATTGGCGTTTCTACTCTTTAGATCTATACATATGCTGTCATCTCTAAAAATTTTATCTGGTAGTATCACATATTCTAATGTGTCTACCCTTTTGTCTATCACATGACCATCATGTTTTCTAGTTTTTTCAACTTTCTCTTTTGGTTGAAGCATTACTTCCTGTTATATTTCATAATTATTGTCATTATATTGTTTTTCAACTAGATAATCCAATCTTATCTTATTTTCGATCATTATTCCTTTTAAAAATGCTAAGTCCTTTTTAATTTTTGTTAACTGTTGGTAAATCAAGATATTTGATTGTATTGGGTCTCTAAGTATCCTCCCAACTTCTTTTGTTATTCCATCTAGATCTAGATCCATAATTGAGGGACTCGGTGAGCTAGGAAACCATGACTGCTCTCTCTCAGCCCAATTTCTTTGGCCATTCAGTATTCTTATTGACTCATCCATTACCAAGGACATCATAGATTCTTTGTCTTCTTGTATATTGGAATCATACCTAATTGATTCTCTCATGTTTTTAATAGTTGTATTTACATTTTGCAAGTTATAAATAGTGTTTGTAAATCTATTCCTTCCTTTCTATAAACTTCTGCTTCTACTACTGATATATTACCTCCTTTAATTCCCTCATTTAACCCCTCATATTGCAATGACTTTTCTGTTGTGTTTGTTCCCCTTGCCCTAGTTTCACCTTCTCTGAGGTGAATATTAGCACTCTAAGTGATAGTGTGATGATTTTCTATCCTAGATCCATATTCTTTCTCTTTTCCCCTTGAACTAGTGCCTATTCTGGTTACACTCAAAAACTATGTGATATCTCCATTAGGAGTGGATGTGTATGTTGTTTCCTTGTTACTCATTATATTTCCCACTTCTTCTCTTTTCTGTTTCAATTAACCTAAAACATTTTTAGTCACTCATTTATTTCACATCTTCTTCATAGGTTGCTTTAATGAATAACTATTTCTAGTTTTCTTCCCTTCTTTCTATTCTACTTTATCATTTGTTGTAGTATATATAAAGCTAACCCCCTTTTTGCTTCTAGTCATTACTGGCATTTTTATTTCTTAGAGTTACTTCAATAAAATTCCTTGTGTATAAGCAGATAAATAGTGTAATAACTTAATTGATCTGTCTACGCACGAAACTTACATAAAAGGGCTCAGTATCTGGGCCCATCATTCACTAGTCCTATCTGTTATTAAAACTGAGGCAACAAACTTATAGTATTATTATAACACAATTGTGAATCAATGAATTCAGAATAATCTAGCGCAATAAGCATGGCAAGCAATTAAACAAGTAATTATGCAAGGTTAATTCCTAGAATAGTAAAACTTCCAAAATAGTTTAAGTGTTTTAAACTAGCATATGTCCTTCCACTTGCTAAAACAGATTTCCTTGTTCTTGGAATAACCACAATATTTCCAGTCTTTTTTTTCCACCTTCCAATCTTACCCCAGAGTTCTTAATAGATGGTAATGGCTGGCAATATATGAGTATTTAGAGTCAATCACATCTAGTATGTCCTCAAAGTATTTAATAGATAGTAATGACAGGTAATAAATAAGTAACTGGAATCAATCACCTCCTGTAGGAAAATGTCTTCCCCATTGAACAATGGTTAAAAAACATAAAAGAGCATGAATCCAAAAATAAATCCCAAATCTGGAGATAGTTTCTTCCACTGCTGTAGGCCTCCTTGAAGTCTCTCCAGTATACTCGTGGAAACTTTGGTTCTAAAACGTGCATTCACTGAAAAAATATCATAAGAAAAATCCAAATAAAAACTATCCTTGTTGCGTTAAATAATACATACAATTTGCCTTCTTAGTACCAGAAGAAGCTCTTAGTCGTAAGGGAACCAGTTTTCACAAAATACACTGTCGTTTTAATAAAAAAAACTTTAAGCAGAATTATAATTTCTAAAGAGCAAATTACTAGACACTTACTGCATAAAAGAGAAATTGGTTACACGTGATAGCAAATACTACTATGCTTTTAATAGCCTAATAGATGCTCATTTTTAAATCTAGATCTTAATATTATACTGTCATGCAATGAATTTTAATGTTATTAGTACTAGTTGTTCCTCGTTAGTAAAATTCAGTATTTTATCTTGGTCAACTTACTTTTTAAAAGTATAACTTCCAACTCCAATATCAAAATGCAGTTTTGGTCTGGGATCAGAGGCCACATCTATCCGAGGGGTAACCAGCAATCGATCACCTGTCTTAGCCAGCTAGGTCACTGGAAAATTCTCCGCTCTTTGCAACAACTTCCCATCTAATATGTACTGACCTGTTGTGCCTCCAAGCTCTGCTTTTTCCAACCTCCAAGAGCTGAGGGATGGGGACAGCTAAATTTTATGATAAATTAGCTGTGTTGCTTAACCCGACCTTAGCCCAACCTTCCGTTATAGCAGCAATATAGATTCTATCATACAGTTTTCATTAGCTGATTTAGCGTTTTTGTTAGTTTGGCCCTTAGTCCTTGCACTTCTGGTAGTAGCTTTGTAGTTAATTTCTAGTGCTTTTTTATTCTTAGCTCGCAACACGCAGCTTGCAAACTCGCTACACACTATTCTCTACAGGCTGTATATAACTGCAGACTGCTCGGAAGATCCATTGCTCTAGGTCTTCACTCCCTGCTTCCCTGTTTGCATCTGTTTAGACCAGCAGAGATCTTTCTATTTGTGTGAAGCTACAGTTAGTAAATTACTGGCCAAATAGCTAAATTAGTTAACTAGCATGAGGAAACATGCACATCCACTATTTTCTCAATTGGCCACAGCCCTCAGCTTGTTACCACTAATGTTATTCACTGATGGATTTCTCTGATAGATTCCCTCCTAAATTCTCATCACTATTAATTAATATATTATTTATCTATAGCTCTTTCCTTGATGGCAGCAGGCTCTGTTTATCTAACAAGATTTTATCTTGATTTAATCGTTAGACCAGTAATTGTTGATCTGGTACTAGTTTTTAACCCTTCTATTGCTTACATCTGTTACTTGCATTTAATATAAGCATATAAATTCTAAAATAGAATTAAAATTTCAGTAAAATGAAATATCAATGTCTAGTACTATATATATTAATACTCTAATGCTAATATAGAACAACAGTGTTCTTTGTAAAACAACACAGGTATTGCACCGATATTATGCTTTCGTTACCGGTGTTCAAACCTTATACAAAAACTATTATTAATACAAAAACAACATTTTTTAAGTCCTACAGGAGAACCTGCAAGTCTCCAACTTGTATTGAGGTAGATGCAAGCAGCTGTTCCACATATGCTACCCCTTGGGACTGTTTATGTTGTTCCGAGTGACCGTCTGCTCTCCCAGCAACAGTAAGACAGTAAAACCTCCAGCAGCTTCTCTTTTAGTTCACAATTCTTTCTTTCCTTCAACTTCAGCTTTCTGCAATTTCCCTTGCTCTTGCTTTTACACCCCCATGTCCACCTCTCCTCTCCACTCCACTTTGCTCTCTGCTCTTCACCTTCCAGCTGAGGGGCTAAACCCCCTTACTTCTTGCTTCTTTTTTCTTTCACTCTTCCACTTCACTTCAACTTGCCTCAGTTCCTCACCCACCTCTGAGTCCTGCTGTGGAACAAACAACAAATCCCTTTTGGAAACCTGGCGTGGCACATTTAAGAAAGACTGGAAAGAGAGCAAAACACTGAGGCAATGGTGGTTTACCTTTTATAAAAATAAAATGAGAGTAGCTCTCCTGCTTCTCTGCCTTACTCCACAAGACAGAGATCATGGTGCAGCATGACCTCCTCCTTCAACCTTCCTAGTATAGCTTCTACAGAGTACTGGAAAGTGACCCTACTACAGAATATACAAGAGAACTGTAGGATCTAATTGGATCATTTGCAAAAAATGTCCAAGGCAGACTAAATGCCCTCATCTCCAGTGAATGCAAGCCAGGGACATTCTATATGCTGCCTAAAATACATAAGCCTGGTAATCCGGGTAGACCCATAGTCTCTGGTAATGGTACCCTGATAGAGGGGGACCTCAGGGTTTGTAGAAGCCATACAGTATAAAAACCATTGGTTTTACAAAGGGGCAGTTATATCCAGGACACTACACACTTCCTGAGTAAACTTTATGGATATAAGAACTTGCCACCAGATACCATTTTAGCCACGATGGATGTAACATCCCTCTACACTAGTATTCCATACACAGATGGAATTTCAGCCAGGCTTAAATACCTGCATGAGAAAGGATTGGACCACAACATCGACCCTGGAGTCAAGGGGAAACTTACTGAATTTATTTTGACACATAACAACTTCAGCTTCAATGGTAAACATTATGTTTAAACTATGGGAACAGCAATGGGCACCAGGATGGCTCCACAATATGCTAATCTTTTTATGGCAGATTTGGAAGAGGACTTTTTAAGGTACTGTACACATAAACCACTCACTTATTTCCATTACATTGATGATTTGTTTATAATTTGGATGGAGGGCACTGACACACTTAAGGATTTTCTTCAGGAACTTAATAACCTCCACCCAACTATAAAGTACTCCCTGGAATATTCTGTCACCAGTGTACATTTTCTGGATACCACTGTCACTATCAAGGATGGAACCCTACATACCTGTATTTACAGAAAGCCAACAGACAGACAGAGATACTTACACAGGAAAAGTACTCCCCTGAGTCGCACAAAAAAAATCTGTCATATATAGTCAAGCACTTCGGTATCACTGCCTCTGTTCAAATGATGAAGACAGACACACATCTGATGATGTTGAAAAACACTTGTATTGAGCAGGGACTGGAATGTGTAACATAGGTACCAAGAGAACAACTACAGCAATATAAGGAAAGGACCACTACCAACAGAATACCCTTAGTAGATTATTAAGGACCTCCACCCATTAATTAGAGAGGATGAAACCCTTAATTGTATTTTTCAAGAACAACCACTACTATCTTTTAAACAACCACCTAATTTAGTGAACCTGATTATTGGGAGTCATCTTGAACCAGAACAGAATAACATGACATCATATGGTACACAACCCTGTCATCAATGCAGATGTATGACTTGAAAGCTCATTTCCACTTCAGATTGTGTGGTTACATCACAAAACAGACAATTCAGGATACAGGGGAACTATACATGTACATCAAGTAATGCTGTCTATTTCATTATGTGGGGGAGACAAAGCAGCAACTTGGCACTGTAATGAATTCATACAGGCATTCTAGTAATATGAAGATGACTGACAAACCAGTGGTGCAGCACTTCTCCCAGGATGGCCACTCAAACTCGGATATGTCTGTGATGGTCTTAAAAGGACATTTCAACAGTATACAACAGAGACGGGCTTCTGAAATTAGACTTATTTTACTTCTCAATATGGTGGCGGATGGAATGAATATTGATGTGAGGTATATGACACATTATTCCACTTACACTTACACAGATCTTTACTTCAAAGGATGAACATAAATACTTTAGTTCTTCAGAGAGGCATTCTTTTTTTTAGTTTTATACTTACAGAGTCTCCTTTATCTGGTTATCTACATGTTGGCTTCTCACCTTAGCACTGTGTGAATAGAAACATAGAAACATAGAATTTGATGGCAGATTAGGACCGCTTGGCCCACCCAGTCTGCCCATTTCCCTACCTAATGGATAAGCTGCAGATTCTAGTTAACCAGCAGCCTACTTCTTTCTACCCCCACTCCGTAGAATTGCCTTATGGCTGTCCCTAGCATGCTTGAATTCAATCACTGTTTTTGACTCCACAACCTCCTCCGGAAGGCCATTCCATGCATCCACAACCCTCTCTGTGAAAAAATACTTCCTTACATTACCTCTGAGCCTCCCCCCACTATCTTAAAATTGTGCCCCCTTGTTCTTGCACACCTCTTTCTTTGAAAGATGCTACCCTCTTGGACTTTGTTGATTCCCTTGAGGTACTTGAATGTTTCTATCATGTCCTCCCTCTCCCTCCTTTCCTTGAGGCTATACATATTAAGCTCCTTTAGTCTCTCTTCATATGTCTTCCAGTGCAGACCCTGCACCATTTTAGTTACCCTCCTCTGGACAGCTTCCATCTTGTCTATGTCCTTGTGGAGACTGGGTCTCCAGAACTGCACACAGTACTCCAGATTCGGTCTCACCAGCTGTCTGTACAGAGGGATAACAACTTCCAGTTTTTTACTGGTGATGCCTCTCCCTATGCATTCCAGCATCCCCCTAGCCCTCCTTACTGCCCTGTCACATTACTTGCCCACCTTTAAGTCATCTGATATGACTACCCACAGGTCCCTTTCTATTTTTGTTGTTGTTAGTATCTCACCCCCCATTGTGTACTCTTCCCCTGGGTTTTTGTTCCCCAGGTGCATTATCTTGCAATTCTTAGCATTAAATCTAAGCTGCCATAATACTGAACCCTGTGGCACCCCACTAGTAACCCCCCTTTCTTCAGAGTGGACTCCATTTACTATTACCTTCTGTGTCCTATTCTCCAGCCAATTATTTACCCGGGCTATCATCTTGGGACCCACTCCCAGGCTGGCTAACTTGTATATTAATCTTTTGTGTGGGACTGAGTCAAATGCCTTGATAAAGTCTAGGTAGGCCATGTCCACAGCCCCTCCCTGATCTACTACTTTGGTCACCCAGTCAAAGAAATCTATTAGATTCATCTGGCATGACCTTCCTGCTGTGAATCCATGCTACCTTGAGTCCTGTGCCCCTCTGGCCTCTAGGTACTCAACAATTCTTTCCTTCAGAAGTGATTCCATCATTTTCCCTATCACTGAGGTTAAACTAACTGGTCTGTAGTTTCCCACTTCTGCCCTGCTCCCACTTTTGTGAAGGGGAATCACATCTGCCCTCCTCCAGTCCTCAGGTACCACCCCATCCGCCCATGATTTGTTAAAGATGGTAGTCAGTGGTGTCACTAGTTCTACCCTTAGTTCTTTTAGAATTCTGCGATGAATCCCGTCAGGCCCCATTGCTTTGTCCACCTTCAGTTTTAAGAGTTCTTTCAGAACCCTTTCTTCTGTAAATGGGCTGGTATCAACTTCTGTATCCAGAGTGTTTCTATTGTTTGTTTTAGGCACCTCCCGCTCTTCATTTGAAAATACTGAGCAAAAATATTTGTTTAGTATCTCTGCCTTTTCACAGTCACCCTCTGCCCACCCCCTCCCCTTTATTAAGCCTCATTATCCCTTCCTTAGTCTTCCTTCGCTCCCTGATGTACCTAAAAAAGGTTTTATCCCCCTTCTTAACTGAGTTGGCTATCTTTTCCTCAGTTTGGGCCTTTGCTGTTCTGACTGCCTTCCCAGCTTCCTTTTGCTTTAACTGATACAATTCTCTGTCCAGCTCTTTCTGTGATTCCTTGTACTTTCTGAATGCTTTCTTTTTCTTTTGAACCTTCACTGCCACCTCCTTTGAGAACCATAGTGGTTTCTTGCATCGTTTTGTTTTATTTGCTTCACACAAAGGCTTATTACCTCTGTGATGGCAGTTTTTATTATTCCCCATTGTTCTTCCACCCCTCCTTCCTGCTCATTTGCTAGTGCATTCCTTAGGCACTCACCCATTTTGGCAAAGTCAGCCCTCCTGAAGTCCAGTACTTTTGCCTTTGTATGGCTTGACTCTATTGCTGTGTTTATTGTGAACCATACTGTTCGATGGTCACTAGTTCCCAGATGGCTACCCACTTCTACATCTGTGATCCTCTCTCCATCTCCATTTGAGAGGACCAGGTCTAAGATTGCTCCCTCTCAAGTGGGTTCCAATACTAGTTGTCTAAGGCATGCCCCCTGTAGGGCATCTAGAATAACCCCACTCCTAGAAGTGGCTGCTGCAACTGCACTCCAGTTAACATCTGGCATATTTAGATCACCCATCAGCAATATCTCCCCTTTATCTGCCATTCTAAGGATACTTTCTATCATTTCCTTGTCCATTTCCTCCCCCTGAGAGGGGAGTCTGTATACAACCCCTGTCCGGATTGTGGTTCCATTGCCTGCCTCCAAATTGACCCACAGTGCTTCTTCTCCTCCCTGTTTACCTTTTTGTTCTGTTGCTTTGATTCCTTCTCTTATGTAGACAGCTACTCCTCCTCCTCTTTTACCCTCCCTGTCCATCTTGTAGCTAGTGTATCTTGGTATGTTTACATCCCAGTCATGGTTCTGTGTGTACCATGTTTCTGTGACTGCCATGATATCCAGATGTTCCTCCTCCATTGAGGCCACTAATTCAGGAAGCTTGTTACCCAGACTATGGGCATTGGTACTCATTGCTGTCCATTTTTTGATGGCTTTACCTTCTGTAGCAGCATCCCCCACTGACCTTTCTACCTTGGTCTTTTTCTCATTTAGTACCCTGTTTTGTAGGGGGAGGCTGGGATTTTCCTGCTGCTTATCAGTGCCTCCCCCTTGACTAGTTTAAAAGCTTGCCAATGAAGCATTTAAACTGATTGCCCAAAAGACTTGTTCCTTCCTGGACAGATGCAGACCATCCTGCCAGTATAGGCTGGTGTCCTCCAGGTGGAACCCCAGTCCCCAGTGAAGCCAAACCCCTGTGTTCCACACCATTTTTTCAACCATTCATTAAACTGCATGGTGCCAAGTACCCTCGCCTCACCCATGCCACTGACAGGCAGCACCTCTGAGAAGGATACTGTGTGTGCTACTTGTCTTAAGCCCCTCCCCAACTTTACAAAGTCCTTCTGCACTTCTCTAATCTCATGATGAGCCACTCATTTGTCCCTAGGTGGGCAGTGACATCCAGCTCAGACTTCCATGACCAGCTACCCTAAGACGGTCTGTCTGGGTTATGTAGTGGAGAATCCATTAAACCCACTGGGTTGTCACCCTTGAGATGATGACCAGATGATCCTGTCTCATGAACAGGGATTGGCTCGTGAACAGATATTTTGACAGCTCGGAAACAATTATTATAAAAAAACAATCCTTGTTCATGAGCTGTCGCAATCCCTTTTCTTGAGGTGTCACAATCCTCGTTCATGAGAAATCCTTGTTCATGAGCTGTCAAAATCCTTGCTCACATGGGGATGACCAGATGGTAAAAATAAATCTCTGTTCGTGAGCTGTCAAAATCCCTGTTTGTGAGCCAATCCCCATTTTTGAGCTGTCAAAATCCCTGTTCTTGAGACGACAACCAGATGGCCCTATCTCATGAACAGGGATTGCTCACAAACTGGGATTTGGACACCTCATGAGCAGGGATTTGTCTTGCAAACATGGATTTTGACAGCTCATGAACAAGGATTTTAAAAGCTTTGCTAGTTCACTGCTAAGAAATGGTTAGGACTTTTTGCTTGAAATTTGCAGTGTACAAAGGGGTGTCCCACAGATGTGACTTATGCTGGTTTGGTGTAAACATTTGCTATGGTTCCATAGTTATGCCATTCCAAAGTTGAGAAATTTCCCATAGGATAACACTGTGGCAGTTGTGGTGCCTTTCAGTGCCTATATCTTGGAAATACTTTGAGATATGGATTTTTCATTAAATGCAGCTTATAATGCCTTCAGGTGTACTAAGCATGCATGCAGGTTAACAATCCATGATTATGACTGCTGTGGAACCTTTTCCAAGGTTGCTACAGTTACTGAGATAATTGCATCATTTGCAGTACAGAACTTACTTGGAATGTGTCTAGACCTGCACTACATCTCAATAATTATAGGTAGGTGGACATGCAGGGCCCACAGGACCCTGTGATCCCACATATGGATAACTTTATGTGGCAATGGGACTGCTGGGCCACACTCCCACATGGAGATGACAGCTCATTACAATGTTTGTGCACTTATGGATAGATGGGCAGGCCATGTACTCCTAAACTTTGATACCATGGGGGCACAGGATCCAGAGGGTCCTGCACTTCCAAAACCATATTAGGATAAGATAATACTTTCTCAAATAGTAAGGACATTCATTGCAAAAAACTTCTTTAAGACATCAGTTAAGGTTGAAATGACAAAAGTAGGGAAATTAGGCGTTAGGGTTGAGACCCTAACCCCCACACCTTACCACCCAACCCCATCCCCACACTCCACAGACCAACAGGGCATGGAGAGTGCCTTGGACTCATCGGGCTTAACTCTCACCCCATTCTGCTATACCCTACCATGTCAGCTTTCTTGCATATGGAATGGGGTGAGAGTTAGGCCCGATGACCCAAAGACACACCCCATGCCCTGTTGGTCTTTCAAGGGTGGGGGTTGGATGGTAAGATGAGGGTTTAGGGTCTCAACCCTAATGCCTAATTTCCCTATTTTTGTTACTTCAATCCTAACTGATGCATTAACGAAGTTTTTTTACAATGAATATATATATATATATATATATATATATATATATATATATATATATTTATTCTATGCAAAAAACTTAATTAATGCATCACTTAGGTTAAAAGACAAAAAGTTAGGAAATGAGACCTTTAGGGATGCCCTTATCTTTCTCATATGGACCCACCCATCATCCCAAGATTGACAGCTGACGGGGTGTGTCATTGGGGTTGTGAGGCCTAAATGTCACCCCATTCCATCTGTAATCATATTCACAAGCCACAGTAAAGAAGAATGGGGTGACATTTAGGTCTCACAACCCCAATGACACGTACTGTCAGCTGTCAATCCCAGGATGATGGGTGGGTCCATGAGGTGGGGGATGGGGCAACCTTAAAGGTCTCATTTCCTGACTTTTTGTGTTGTAACCCTAAATGATGCATTAAGGAAGTTTTTTGCATGGAATTTCATTACTTTTTGAGAAAGAATAGAAAAGTAGAAAGTTGTACAAGTTGTTCGGAGCTCGGGCCCTTCAAGACCCATGCTCCCACCAACTTGCAAATTCCTACGTAAGATAAGTGTAAAAGTACTGAATATTGTATGTATTGCTGGCAGCACATATGGTTCAGAGTGTGGGGCCCACCACTTTGAAAGAAAGCAAAGTGTCAGTCATCAGAGTGGCATAATTCAACACCTGTTTACATGTCAGACACCTAACCACTACAAAGTACCTCCATGGCAGTAATGCTAGGCACCCTATAAATGTGAAGCCAGTACCACAATGCAAAATGCCATACACAAAACATAAACTGTGTCACACAATATGGGTGCAGCAAATGAATTTTCCAGCACCTAAATACCATAATTCACATGGACAGCACATCCCCTGAACATGCTCCAAATTTCAATGTATATGACCAAACTGTTTCCAAGATATAAAAAGTGAAAGTTTCAGATTTTTCATTCATCGCACTGCCAGAATTCCACACCTATTAACATTTTACACACCTAACAACTGAAAAGTACATCCATGGAAGTAAGGCTAGCTACACTAGTAATTTCAAGCCACTACCACCATGGAAAACACTGTCCACAAAACGTAAACTGTGTCACACAGTATCTCCACAAAAAATGTATTGTTCAACACCTATACACAATAATTCACATTTACAGGACATGCAGTCAACACCCTCCAAATTTCAAGTTAAAAGACCAAACCATTTCTAAGATATTTTATTTGAAACATTGTTAAAATTGTGCTATCTGGTCCCTCCAAATCTGGCCATCTAGTCCCTCCCTCATGATCAAAGATTGTGATCAAAGAATCTCGCAATCAAAGAATTTGCAGGTTCATGATCAAAGAATAAAAAATGTTAAAACTCAATATTTAGAGAAAAATACATGAAACCACAGCCATGACTCGACAGAGCAAAGGCCCCTGATCAGATCCCATCCTAGTTTGCCTTTAGAAGTGATCCCTGTGCTGAGAAAATTGAATTTTTCATGTGACCATCTAGTCACGCCCTCGAAAGCAAAGATCACGGTCAAAGAGTCTCACGATCAAAGAATTGCAGGCTTGCCATCAAAGAATTTGAAGTGTCATGATCAAACAATGAAAAATGTTTAAGATCCATTTTTAGGAAGAAATGCATGAAACCACAGCCATGCCTTAATAGAACAATGCCCCCTGAGCAAAACTCACCCTCATTTGGCTTAATAAGCCACACCTGAGCTGAGAAAATTTATTTTTTCAAATGGCCATCTAGGTGCACCCTAGTGATCAAAGATCGTGGTCAAACAATCTCACAATCCAAGATTTTGCAGACTCAGACTCATGATCAAAGAATTTGCAGGCTCATAATCAAACAATAAACAATTTTAAAAGTAAATTTTTATGCAGAAATACATGAAACCACAGCCATGCCTCAATAGAACCAAGCCCCCTGAGCAAAACCCACCCTGACTTGGCTTAATAAACCACCCCTGAGCAGAGAAAATTGATTTTTTTAAATGGCCATCTAGTCACGCCCTTGCGATCAAAGATCGCGGTCAAAGAATCTCGTGATCAAAGAATTTGCAGGCTCGTGATTAAAGATCAAGTAGCAAGTCGATCAAAGAATAAAAAGGTAAAAATTTATTTTTGTCCTTTTGAAAGAAAACCACAGGCATGGCTCAATAGAGGAAGAACCCCTGGAGCAAAACCCACCATAGTTTCTTAACACCCTTCAGAAGTCCCCCCTGGGCAGAGATATTTTAATGTTTCCAACCGCAAAACTGAAAAACAAGATGGCGCAGTCTCAATTGAAGAATTCCTCACGATCAAAGATTCTCTGATCGCGAGCCTGCAAATTCTTTGATCGTGAGGTGGGACTAGACGGCCAAAACCCCTTTCTTCTTTCACAAAATAACCATATAAATTTTCCCATTGACTTGTAATTGGAACTTAAAAGTTTAATAACTTTTGAATGGATTAATATTTTTTCACCAAAGGAAAAGTGGCATGTTCCTTGACACAAGTTCTTTCAGATGAGCCAAGTTGCAGAGCATCCTGCCACGTGACGGCTGCAGCAGTGCCATGGACATAATCAAAAAAACTGCCCACATAACTGGTAAAAAGTGCATTTTTTCAGCACTTTGGTGCACAAAAACTGTAAGTACAACCAAAATGAAATTTGGCAAATCAAGAGATCTACCATGCTCCACTGAGCATACCAAAATGTCATGCAAATCCATTGAAAGGGTCCAAAGTTATTAATGCACAAATTTATGGGTTTAACATAGAAGTGGCTTCATAATCCTAAATATAGGGGTGCGACCATGCCCCTATAATATATTCCATGTCTGAGCATGTTGACATGCTACAGTAAAGGAGAATGGGGTGAGATTTAGGCCTCATGACTCCAATGACACACCTCAGCATCTGTTAGACTGTGGAGGATTGGGGTGGTGTGTGTGTGTGGGGGGGTTAGAGGTTCAACCTTAATGTCTCATTTCCTGACTTTTTTGCTTTAAGCCTAAATGAAACAGTAACACAGGTTTTGCATAGAATTTTCTTACTTTTTGAAAAAGTGTAACATAAGTAGTAAAAAGACACGTATTGATGGGAGTGTGGAGCGCAGCTTCCACCAAGTCACCAATTTTTCATAGCAATATGCATCTGGGCCCACACTCCCACTTATACAAAGCTATGGAGCCATGCAGCAGCACTATAGGTCACCAAACCCTTGTAACAGTAATTTGTGCATATCTTGGGAACTGTAAGAGCTAGAAAAAAAAATTATAGCATCATTGTAATCATGACAGTGAGTACTTCATGCAATATCAAAAGACTGTACCCATATCTCACATAGTTTCCGAGCTATAGGCACCAAAAAGCACTGGACAGGCACTCTTTCAACCCTTGTGACAGTAACTTCACAGTATCTCATGAACCATGCAATGTATGAACAAACTTTCACTGCAGGCTTACACTATGATGTCAAATCTTTTTCCAATGGCTTAGATCACATTATGTGATCTAAGCTCATCTGTAGTAAAAGTCTGTATCTCGCTTTGTTTCCGAGATAACGGCGCGAAAAAAGTCATGACACAGACTGCAATGTAATCCTAAGGGAAAAATGTCAATTACGGCATTAAATATCTCTGCAACAAATTATTTCCCCAACACCTAAACAGGATAGTTCACATCTCTATGACATCCCCTCAATACCCTGCAAATGTCAAGTAAGAAGACCAAACTGTGATTGAAATATGGTCATCCCAATTTGGGCCATCTGGTCTTTCTCATTAACATTCAAAAAATACATATAAATTTTCCCATAGGATATAATGGGAATTTCAAATTGTAATAACTTTTTTTTGGTATAATCTTTTTATTATTTTCTCTTATATCAACAGACATACAGTACATAGACAGTCATACATGTATGTTGCTATTAATGCTTACAACAGACACATAAATACAACAAACACATACATAGATGCACTTTCATACAATTATTCCTACATCCAATAATCCTGCTCCATGCAATTGATTCCCAAGAGCTAATTTATAATATTGAAGGAAAGAGCAAGACAAGCCAATATCTAAATTAATTGTCGAATCTATATACTACAGATGCCAACACACATCACTCTTAGATGCATCCACCTCAGGTGTGCCGGGGGTGTGACACCCATCCAGTCAGTCCCCATCTACCTAGACCAGTCCCTCACATAGGGTGGTCATCTCTTGCATTTCAAGTGTAAAAAGAAATGGCGCCCATTCCCCATAAAATACCTCTGATCTGTTCGCCAGTATCAATGATAGCCGTTTCAATGCCAGATTTTGCAATATTAATTGGAGCCACTACCGGATGGTAGGTACAGCATTATTAACCCATGTATTCTGAATGCAATGCCTAGCCATCGTCATAAGAATCCTAATCCAATGTGGCATTGCTTCCCAATCCTCCACCTCATCTGCATTTAGGCCAAATTGCCCTTTGATAGGGTCCAACTGGATGGGAGTTCCCGCCATCAGCTCCATTTCTTTAAATACCCTTCCCCAAAAGGATTTCAGAACAGGACAGCCCCAAAAACAGTGCATGTATGTCCCCACCTCTCTTTTGCACCTCCCACACAGCGGAGAAACAGTCAACAGGTTCTGTGCACCACTGCTGGAGGATAATATAATCTGTGCAGAAACTTAAAATATGCTTCTTTAAACCTGTTACAAATCAACAGGCCCATATGTCCCAACAATAACTTTTGCCAATTCTCTGCAGAGATTTCCCTCTCCAGATCTCTACTCCACTGCTGTGTTACCTTCTGAGTATAATCCGGCCATACCTGTTTCCCAATCTTTGCGGCTTTCCCAATGAATCCCTTGGAGTCCCTCTGTGCTCCCAATATCACTAGTTCTACTGAGTCCCACCCCTGTCCCCCCGGGTTCTCTCTCTCTATTTTACCTATGAACGCTTTCACCTGGAGGTAACAGAACACCTGCTGCCTCTGTAAACTCAGTTTCTTTTTAATGTCCTCTAACAGAAGCAACATCCCCCTTCCAATCATACTACCCACACACTTTATCCCCCTCTTCTCTCACTCCCTAAACCCTCTATCATCTAACCCCGGTATAAAAAATGGATTCCTCACCACCGGCATCAGTATAGTTTCCCCTTTAATTATCCCTCTCCTTCTTTAACATCTCCAAAGCATCCAAGGTCATTCCCACCAACAGATTCCGCCCCCCCCCCGGCTCCTATATGCCGATGGTCCCTTCTGTTGCAGGTAGGCCGCTCCCATTATACCCTCCTGCTCCAGCGTCACCCAACTTGCTACCTCTGGCCTAAATACCCAATCCGCTATATACCACTGCTGATGGACAAATAGTACTTACAGGTCAGGAAATTAAGACTTCCCTTAGCCACCTCCGCCTTAAGTCTTTGGAGCTGCATTCTTGGTCTTTTCCTTCTCCATATAAAGTGAGCAAATACCTTTTCCAATTTATCTACGTCCCTCCGTGAGATTCGCATAAGTAACATCTGCATAGGGTACATTATTCTAGGCAGGACATTCAATTTTGATACGTTTATCTGCCCCAACCAAGATATTGGCAACTGCATCCACCTTCTGAGATCTGATTCTATTGTTTTGATCAAGGGAGCATAGTTCAAGTCATACAGAGACCCTATTGTTCTTCCCACATTGATACCAAGGTACTTAATACTTGCAGATTTACATTGTATACCCCATCGTTTATCATCTATTTCCTGTTTGGGGAAGCACAGCATTTCCAGTTTGTTTAGATTTATTTTATAGCCGGAGAACTCCGAAAAGTCCTCTACCAGTTGCAGAAGTGACTTCATGGAAACCTCCGGTTCCCTCAGGAACACCAACATATCATCTGCATATAATGTGACCTTGTGTTCAGTGTTGTCCATCCCTCTCATCCCCCGAACCCCCAGACACTGCATAATTGTTGCTGCCAATGGTTCCAACACTAAGGCAAATAGTAGTGGTGAAAGTGGGCAGCCATGCCTGGTTCCCCTTTCCAGTTTAAAGGGAGCCGTAGGGGTTCCATTAACTATAACACTGGCCCGTGGGGAGCGGTACAATGCTCTGACCCACTGTACATATGGGTCAACGGTGGACCAAAACTAGTCTAAAAACCTCAAAGAGGTACTCCCACTCTACTCTGCCAAAAGCCTTTTCAGCATCCATTGATATGACATGTGTTTTCCCCACATCCTGACCCACCTTCCAGACCACATTGAGTAATCTACATACGTTATGATACGAAAACCTTCCCATAATAAACCCGGTCTGGTCTGGGTGAACCAACGATGGCAGGTATTCCTCCAACCTCAGAGCCAACGCTTTGGCCAGAATCTTAAGGTCACAGTTCAGCAAAGCAATTGGCCTATATGAGGCACAATCCAAGGGATCCTTACACCCCTTTGGGACCAGGCATATCATGGCATCGTAACATGTTTCTGGGAGATACTGTACCTCCTGCCCCTCTTCCATCCTGAAAACCTCACTAAGCATCTCTGCCATCAGGTTCGCTAGTGTCTTATAAAACTCTATAGGATATCCATCCGGCCAACTCGCTTTCCCCACCTGGAGCCTTCCAATCACTTTTAGTATTTCTCCCTTTGTCAGGGGTTGGCCCAAACATTTTCTTTGCTCCTCCATGAGGCTAGGTAAGTTAATCTTATCCAAAAAACCCTGCATACTCTGTTTCTCCCCCGGCCCCTCTGCCCTATACAAGTGAGCATAAAATTCCTGGAACCACTCTCTCATCTGTTTCTCCCCTTTCTGTACCCTGCCCTCCTTATCCTTAATCCCTGTTAACCTACTAGGGCATTCCCCTTCTTCATTAATCTTACCAACAGTGGGCCTGGTTTATTGGCCCATTCAAACACCTGCCTCTTACAATAGAACCAAGAAGTTCGAGCCTCCCACCCCTTACCAGGGAATTTAATGCCTCTCTTGTGACCATCAACAAACGTTCCACTTGCCCTCTCTCTCCTCCAGCAACCTGTTTTTCCAGCTCCTTTAACTGCCTTTCCTGTCCTTGCCTTTTGTCCCATCTATCCTTCTAAATTCTGGCCATATATGCTATTATAGAGCCTCTAATAAAAGCTTTTCCTGCATCCCAAGAGACTGCCCTATCCACCTCTGTGCCCCCATTAATCTCCTTGTATATTTCCCACTGCGTTTTCAGGTATTCCTGAAAATCCTTATGTTGAAGCATATACATAGGGAACTTCCACTGCGGCCTTATATCTCTCTCCTCCTGCATATGGAATTTACCCACCACCCTAGCATGGTCCGATATATGAATGGGGCTATGCGAGACATCTATAATCCTTCCATGCCAAGCCCTCGGTATCAGGATATAATCTAACCTTGTCCACGTTTTATGCAGGTTGGAATAAAACATATATTCCCGCGCCCCCGGATATGCCATTCACCAGCTATCTACTAGGTCCAATTCAGACATCCCAACCCTCCAATGAACCACTGCCTCTGGTGTTCGCCCCTTACCCTCTGAGTGATCCAACATGGGATCTAAAGTACTATTGAGGTCTCCTCCTAGAATTAGACTTGGGAATTGCTCTCTAGTAATCAGATCCAATAATCTCGGGAAGAACTGCGGGTCATACTGGGCCGGGGCATACACATTCCCCAATGTAATTAATTCCCCATAAAGCTTCCCTATCAGAAATATGTATCTACCCTCCCTACTGTCCTTTACAATTCTATGGACCTCTAATGGCAGGTTCTTATTCATGAGAATGGCAACCCCTCTCTTCGGGATGAGTAAGAGGACGCAAAGCATCTACTCACCCAGCCCCCACCAGCTTTGCGTGCTCCGCATCCGTCAGATGTGTTTCCTGCAATAACGCAATCTGTGCCCCCTTTTTCCGCAGCACAGTCAGCAGCATGGTGCGTTTAAATGGATTTGTAATCCCCTTCACGTTCCAAGAGACTACCACCATTTCCTGCTTATTAGTCATTTAATTATGTCATATATTCCCCACGTCCATCCATTTACTTCCCCCATGTACTCTCTCCAATCCCCCACTCCCCTTGTCCCATCATTGCCTTCCAATCCACAGACACCTGTTAACCTTCATTTTGCATGCAGTGCATCCATCAACAGACAGTGTAAAAAACAGTTAAACAGTTCAACTATATACACAGTAACAAGAACAGTATTCCCTCTGTAAGTACTTTCTGACACCTTCTTTTCCTTCCCTTTTGCCCGCCCCCCATCCCCATCTTTAGTTTCCCTTTAACACACTCTGTTCTATGCCAGGTTTCTTCCTCCCCTCTTTGACACTAATTGCAAAATCCTCATAAGTGTCCACAACAAACCCCAAACACAGACACATGCCCCGCCCTGCCCGTGAGCAACTCCCATCTTATTGACTTGTTTCATACAGTCACAGCATTGTGAAGTTATGTTATCACACAATGGAGAGCAGCTCAAAATATATGAAGGAGGTCGAACAAGAGCAGACTGGCAAGCAGGCATCGCCCCACCTTCAAAATCCTTTCCCTCCCAGCATTCACCAAACATCACCCCGAGGCCACCAGGAAGACTGCCCCCCAATTCACATTCATATTCATTCCATGATCATCGTGGCTTATCCCCCATTCCTTCTGCCCATTCCCATCTACTTGCAGTACCACCCAGACAGAGTGGCGTTTTCAATTCCTTCAAAATCCCATTCCTCCCAGCATCACCAGGCAGCTTCCCCGAGGCCCTCAGGAAGGTCCCCCCCCCATTCATGCTCATTCCATATTCATCATGGTCTACCCTTCTCCACTTCTGCCCATTCCCAGCTATTTGCAATAACACACAGACAGAGTGGCACCTTCAGCCTCTTCAGCACTGTTTGACTGCATCCCCAACGTGGCTGTGACTGTTTCATTGGCACAGATCTGACATATTCTCTCCTGCGCTGTCAGACCTCCCTCTTATTCCCCCCCAGGTCCTCACAGTACTTGCCATCATATCCCCAGAGTTCTGATTAATCATTTTTCAAGTTCCTCTCAGCGCAACCTTCCCCGCGAGGCCTGGCTGCTGCCCAGTACTCTGTGCCATTTCTCTTCCCTCGTCTTCCACCAGACACAGCCTCCCGGCTCACTCTTTCGCTGTTCCAATCACCATCTCCCCCACATTACTAAAAAGAAGAAAAAGTGGAGAAAAAGCAAAACACATTTCACCTGCCCCCCGCCAACACATCCTTATGTCTCTGGGAGTCTCAGTAACATCATCATGATTTCCCTGAAATATCCAGCACTGTGTATCTCTTTCATAATCCCATGTAACTCACTAGTCCCAGTTTCACTTATTCATTTTCTTCTGCAGCTTTGCGACGAATTGCTCAGCCTTACACAGTTCCCAAAAAGAATAAGTCGCTCCTTCGTGCTTTATTTTCAGTATCACTGGGTACACCATAAAGTTCTCAATTTTAAGATTCCGTAACTGGGCCATCAATCCATTAAAGGCCTTCCTTCTCTGTAACAGCCTCATCGAGTAGTCCTGGGAAATATATAGGCACGTGCCCTGGTACTCCAACATTCCTACTTCTCGATATGCTCTGAGGGTCACCTCTCTATCTTGATATGAATGGAAGCGAATAATAACTTGTCGTGGGGGCATCCCCCCCAGAGGCCTGGGCATCACAGTGCGATGCTCCCTTTCCAACTTAAATTTCCCATTTTTTGGCTGCAGCCCCAGCAACTCTGGCAAAGTCTTTGCACAAAAACTCAGCACATCGCCCTTTTCCGCTCCTTCTGGCAACCCCCGAGTCTTAAATTTAACCTTCTGTAATAATTCTCCTGATAGTCCATCACATCTTTCAACTCCTCCAACTCCTTTTGCAGGCACATTACTTGGTTCGGCACCTCCCCCTGTATCATCTTCCAGCCGTGATATTCTCTCCTCAGCCTCAGCAATCCTGTTCATATGGGCCACTTGCTGCTCTAATATTTCTTGTAGCTTAAGATCTATCTTGCCCTCAAGCTTGGGTAATCTGGGTTCTAAGGCTGCTATCACTTGGCCCATCACCTCATGGCCCAGGGCTCTGATTTCAGCTGCTGACAACGAGATTACCCCCATGCTTTCACCCGTAGCAGAGGCCTCAGGGGTCGTCGCTTTCCTGCCAGTCTTTCCAGCCTGCCTCTGGCTTTTCCCACCTCCTGCCACCAAATATTCCTCCATTCTTCCTTCCAACATGTGCTGCACCAGTAAATTTTCCCATAACAGGTCGATTTTTTAATTAATTTTACTTTTGATTGCCCATCGAGACAGAGTGGCGCAAAGGCACGTCTATTCTCTCAGCCGCTCATTAGAGCCCCCCTTGTAATAACTTTTGAAGAAATTAATATTTTTTCACCAAATAAATGATGGCATATTCCTTGGCCCAAGCTCATTTTACTTCCCTAGTTTTGGACCAATATCCCACACAGTGTCTGCGCAGCACCATGGACAAAAAATGTGCAAAAGTGGCAAAAAGTGCATTTTTTGGTGTTTCTCTGCTCAAAAACCGTATGTCTGACTGAAATGCAATTTAGTAAAGTAAGAGATCTGCCATACCAGACTGTGCATTCCAAATTTCATGCAAATCCGCTGAATAGTTGCAAAGTTATTAACACACAAAATTTGAGGTTTAACATTAAAGTGCCAACTGTGCCCCTATAATTCACAAGCCACAGTAAAGATGAATGGGGTGACATTTAGGCCTTACAACCCCAATGACACATCCCGTCGCCTGTCAATCTCTGGAGAATGGGGGGTACACGTGGGGGAGGGGCAACCCTAAAGGTCTGATTTCCTTTTGTGTTTTAACCCTAAATAATGTATTAACAAAGTTTTTTGCATAGAATTTTCTTACTTTTTGAGAAAGAATAGAAAAGTAAAAAATTGCGCAAGTTGGTAGGAATGCGGGTCCCTTTATGCCCCATGCTACTATCACCTTGAAACAAAACAAAGTTTCATTCATCAGAGTGGCATCATTTCATACATGTTTCATGTCAGACACCTAACCACTGAAAATAACCGCCATGGCAGTAAGGCCAGGTACCCTATAAATGTGAAGTCTCTTCCATAATGCAAAATGCTATACGCAAAGTGTAAAGTGTGTCATGCAATATTTCTAAAGCTAATTAATTTTCCAACACCTAAATACCATAATTCACATATACAGGACATCCCCTCAACACCCTCCAAATGTCAATTTAAAAGACCAAACCATGTCCAAGATATAACATTTTAAAGTTTGAGATATTCATTCATCGGAGTGGCAGAATTCTGTACCTGTTTGCATTTTACACACCTAACAACTGAAAAGTACGTCCATGGCAGTAAGGCTAACTACCCTAAAAATTTCAAGCCAGTACCACAATACAAAACACTGTCCATAAAACATAAAATGTGCCACACAATATCTCCAAAACAGATTTATTTTCCAACATCTAAACACCATAATGCACATCTATGGGACATCCTGTCAACACTCTCCAAATTTCAAGTTAAAATACCAAACCATTTCTGAGATATTTAATTTTAAAAGTTGTTAAAATTGGGCTATCTGGTCCCTCCAAATCTAGCCAAAAAGTCCCTCCCTCACGATCAAAGAATCTTTGATTGTGAGCCTGCAAATTCTTTGATCATGAGAAGGGACCTAATAGCCAAAACCCCATTCTTTGTTCACAAAATAACCATATACATTTTTCCCATAGACATATAATGGGAATTTAAAACTTTAATAACTTTTGAATGGATTAATATTTTTACACCAAACAAAAAGCAGCATATTCCTTGACCCAAGTCCTTTCAATGTGCCATGTTGCAGAGCAGCACACCACACAATGGCCATGGACAAAATCTGAAAAACTGCCCTTATAACTGGCGAAAAGTGCATTATTCAGCATTTTGCTGCTCAGAAACCGTAAGTCTGACCAAAACAAAATTCGGCAGATCATGAGATCTACCATGCTCCACCATGCATGCCAAATTTCTTGCACTTCTGTTGAACAGGTCCAAAGTTATTAACATGCAAAATTTTGAGTTTAACATAGAAGTGGCTTCATAACCCTAAATATAGGTGCGCGACAGAGCCCCTATAATATAGATAGATAGATAGATAGATAGATAGATAGATAGATAGATAGATAGATAGATAGATAGACAAAGTTTGATATACACAGGGGCCCAGATATTCAAACTGCATCAGCCTGCGGCGCAAACTTGGGCACAGCTCAACTTGGCTGCGCAGGGGTGTGGACTGGGCAATATTCAATGGAGCTGCGCCATGGCTCAGCAGTGTTGAATATCGTACCCTTGCCACCCACAGTGTGCATGGCGCAGTGGCACTGTGCCAGCACAAGTGGCCAGAGTGGAGCATGGGGATGCGCTACTGCAAGTTCCATTGCTCTATGCACAGCAACCGCAATATTCAAAAACTGACATGCAAATGGGGCCATAATGTATGCAAGGCACAAATGGGGCCATTTGCATGTCATTGGCCCCATTTGCATGCAGGTGCGCTGATCCCCAATGACTTGCACCTGGCGCCCTGCCAGGCAGCAGCCATCGGGGACTGACACGCCCTGCAGCCAGCAATGTGCTCCACAGCCCGATCGAGGGCATTTGTCATAAAATAGGAAGAATTACGTCCAGTATCCCTGGTGGTCCAGTGGACTGCTGTCTGCCCGATTGTGGGCATTAGTAATAAAAAAAGTAATTTGTCCAATATCCCTGATGGTCCAGTGGACCGCTATCTGCCCAATTATGGGCATTAGTAATAAAAAAAGCTGTCCAATATCCCTAGTGGTCCAGTGGACCGCTATCTGCCCCATCGCGGGCATCTGTATAAATACAGAAATAAGTCCAATATCCCTGGTGGTCTAGTGGACTGCTATCTGCCCAATCATGGGCATCTGTATAAATAAAGAAATAAGTCTAATATCTCTGGTGGTCCAGTGGACATTATCTGCCGATCGGGCATTTGTAATCAAAAAATATGTTCTATCCCTGGTGGTTTAGGTAACCCCTCCCACCCGCCCACTGAGTCCCACCACCCGCCTCCCCGGTCAGCTGGTGGGTGGCAGCACTTCGCTCTCGTTGCCCACGCTGTCGGTAGCGCTTTCATCGCGCAGATTAAGTTTCACAGCGTGAGTTGCGATGCAGACATAACAGTACATAATTCCAGATATGTGAATGATCTTATCTGCCATATCTGGAATGTGTAGTACGGTATGAGCTGCATGCCCATTAGCTCCTACTGTGAACCAATGGGCGTACAGCTCTACCGACGATGTCAGTCAGCTGGCAGTGGGGTGGCAGGTGGGTAGAGAGGGGGGTACCCTAGACCACCAGGGATATAGGACATATTTCTATTTTTAATTACAAATGCCCACGATCGGGCAGATAGCGGTCCACTGGATCACCATGGATATTGGACAGAAGAGTTCTTTTTTTAACAAATGCCCATGATCGGGCATGGGGCGGGGCACCGCCAGGTGCAGTGGGAGCTCGGGTGGCCACCCACATGTGGCAGCTCCTGTATTGCACCCTGCAATGCGGCAGCTCACCTGTGGGTGGCCATCCATTGTTCTTTTTTTTTTTGGATCAACTTTGTGCTGGCGCCAGTAGGGGTTGCACATGCATGGCTCTGCACATCCCAGGCTGAATATCGGGCTACGCAGGGTATGCATGGCTACACCCCCCCCCACCTGCGTCTGCATACATTACTGATGCGCTCCGGCGCATCGGGATTTGTGCAGTGCACTTTTCCTTTTGAATATCATGCCAGGGCGCATCAGTGGGTTGTGCATGGCGCAACCCTGTTGCGCCATGCACAACCTTTGAATATCTGGGCCAGTATATAGTCAAACCTGCCAGGATGAAGCACAGTGTCACAGATTTACTGCATGACAAAGGGATTAACTCCATTGAAATTACATTGTTCACTGCAGTAACTCTACTGCAAAATTCTGCAGTGCTGCACTTCATCCTGCTGGGTTCACTGTGTGTGTGTATATATATATATATATATATATATATATATATATATATACACACACATACCCGTATATATATATATATATATATATATATACACACACACACACGTGCAGTTCTGCCTGTATATTACGGTTGAGAAAGCACTTTAATATTAAACCCCAATTTTTGCACCTTAATAACTTTGCCCCCATTCAACCGATTTACATGAAATTTGGAAAGCACGGTGCTTGTGCCAGGCCAGGAATCAGGATCTCATGATCCTGAAAATTTCATGTGAATAGGTTCAGTGGCGGCCAAGTTACAGAGGAGCAAAAAACATAAAAAGTCTCAATTTTTAATACTTTTTTTGCTCCCCAGTAACTGAAAAAATATGAGGATCTGAAACCTGAAACTTTCAGAGTTTGGCCCAAGTTACATGCTTTTGTTGTTTTTGTATATCAGGGTCATAAGCATATCCCATGTCTAGTGTACTTACCCTGTTACCAAAACCAATTATGTAGATTTTGAATAATTTTTTAAAGATTTCTCTTTGTTGGGTATACCCATTGTTAAAAATAAGCGTTCTATGGATAGCATTTTCTTTTGTAAAAGTGTAATGAACTGTTTTCATATTTTGTTATGTGTTAATATCCTGTTCCCATATTTTATGTGTGTTGTATCATACACTGTGGTGTTTCATATAGCAGAACACCATAGTATGTGATACGACACACATAATCAAAAAACAAGCCTGATATGTAATAATGTTTTCTCTGGTGGGTAGCAGTCCTTCTCCCGACCCTATCACCCCCCATGATATATATTAATGCTTTCCTTGGTGTCCAGTGGTCCCTTCCCCACCTGATCACCTGCCCAGTATGTAATAAAAGCTAGCTGTCCATCTTCTCACCTGATAACCTGCCCATTATTATGTGCTGTTGTCGTATTTCATTCAATATTGCATCACCTTACAGCATCTCCCATCCATTACCATCTGGGGATTCGTCCATCTCATAGGCTACTGATGCACATGTGACCAGATGTTTCAAAATCTGATCTGCCTACAGTAGGTCCTCCTCCTTACCATAGGACTCCGATTCCTTAGTGTGCATCACAGAGGCTACAAGCACATTGTCTAGCTCCACAGCTATCAGTAATTAAGGTAAGATTTTAAGCAAATATCCTCCAAACAAGCATCAGATTAACTTAGCAAAGCAAGTGGTTACTGTTATCAGTGGCTGCTCTGCGATGCATTTATAATTCAATAGGAGGCTCTTATGTAGTTAATCCAAATATCCAGGTGGTAATGAGCATTCCATATTTAAAAAAAAAAACTGTATATTGCAGCTCTCTGCCTTCGGTGACTATATAGCATTGCTCTATTGTCTTGCCCACTAGTGTTCTTGTGGATTTCATAGTAATATCCTAAACATCATTTGGAATGTCTTTTTATGAGAAACTGATCTACCGTTACTGCACTATTGTTGATGATTTCTTAGCACAGGGTTAGAAACTGATTTAAGCATCAGGCTCAGCTAGGACAAATAAAAGGTATGTCCCACTCCAAGATTACCAGGCTCTGCCCTACTTGCCCAGAAGGGATTTAAAAATGGTGCCATAAGGACAATACCCCTCCCTTACAGGAATGCTGCCTCCCCCTCTTGCTCTATATTGGGACTTATCCCTCAGGTCAACCTTGAATTCTGATCCCCTTCCAAGTGGTTCAAATTCACCATGGGTAGGCAGGGTTCCCTTGTGAGTGGGCCTTGCAAAAATGCTGTAAAAGTACAGGACCTCTACCTTGCACCAAACTGACCTGCACCCAAGCACGTTCGTTTAGTGCTCATCCAGAGAAGGCGTTCCTACTGCTTCAGATCTCCAGATCATGTGTGCATTATCACCCCTTGTGGTCCCTTGAGGTGATGACTTGAGGGAAGGTAATCTGGTTCAAAGGCGGAAAAGACTGCCCCCGAGCCATGGACACACAACGCCTCTTCTTCCTGTCTCTACAGCCCCAGGCAGTGATTACCATTGTTCGCAGAGTTCTGCAGTTGCCAGCCCTCTCAGCAATCTTTCCTTCCATGTCCAAATACCCAGAATCCCTCTCAACATCCAGAATGCGTGCAGTGACAGAAGTACCTCATGTCCTCCATCTTAGGGATGGCACAGATGTATTCTGTGGATCCCGCATGCGCAAATGGTCTATGGCATCAGGACCATTATTTTACTAAGGGAAAACCACCATCTTGCTATAGCGATCAGCATACTCATGAACAGCTGCGTGTAGACTCATTTCCCAACTTAAAATCATAGCACACCACTTGTCATTACAAACTGGAGCACAACAAATTTTTAATTTTAATAAAGGGATAAGGCGCATTAGTAGGCTTAGTTTAATAGTTATCAGACTCTTGTCAGAAGGATTCAGCCCACGTAACCACACTAAATGGCAGGTCAGACATTTACCTATTTGATAGCACTTAAAGTACATACCAGTCATACAGAATGCTCTCAGACAAGGAGAGCCATGCACATATAACTAATGTGTGGCATATAATTATTAAAGTCCCAAACAGTATAATGCTGTGAAGGGTCATTACAGGGAAAAACATTTGCATTACTACTGTACAGCACAGAGCCTGTCCAAACAACCCCCATATCTCCCTTTCTTGTCTCCTTGTCACTTGCCACAGACTTCATCATGGCCAAGATGAAGAAATGCCGATCTTGTAAGATTACCTTCCTGGCTGGACAGACCAGGCCTTACTGCCCCACCTGTTCCAAACAACAAGAGAGATCAGAAACTTTCAGCAAACCTGAGGAAGAAATGGATCAGGGCACTGACTCCCTAGAACCCTTAACAAATGAACTACCTTCCACTGCCAAGGAACTTTTTAAGACCCAACAGGCAGTCATGCTAAAGATCTTGAAATGTATGGAAGAAATATTGAAAGCCAATAAGGTTACCCCAGCCAAGATACCCAAGAAGCCTGCCAAGGTTAGTAAGTCAGGAAATAAAGGCTCCACTGGTAGTGACAATGCTTTCTCCAGTAATGTACCAACACAAGTGGATGATACTGATAAGGGAGACAACGTGGACACACAGAATGATGCACCTGATGGTGAATCTGGGGATGAGGAGCCACAGACTGAGGCAGACAAAGAGGAGGTCACCCTAACAAAGAAGTTGACATCCATAGAATCTCTACATGAGCTTCTGAGGGCCATCAAGGACACAATGGGCTTCAAGGTTCAAGAACCCTAAAAACAGTCCGAATTAAACAAAACAACGATGAATGCTTTCCCATTTGCGAGTCACTTACCAAAATAATAGCTAAGGAGTGGGAGTCACCAGACCCAGCTACAGTTTCAGAACAAAGAACATTCAACAGGTTCTATCCAATTCTGGAGGACATTAAAAAACTCTATTGCACCACACCAACAGTAGACCGCCAGGTCACAGGCCTATGTAAAAAGATGGTACTTCCATCAGAAACCACACCACTTCAGGATCAGACAGATAAAAAGATGGAGGAATTTATGAAAAAAGGCTTTGAAATGACAGGCTTGGCCTGTTGAGCCAATACCGCAGTGACCTATACCTCCAGAGCTCTTGTTATATGGCTGGAGGAATTAGCTTCAACCCTAGACCCAAAATCTAAACAAGCAGATTTTGCTGAATATGTCATACACGTTGCCAAATACACAGCTGATGCATCCATAGATGCCTTAAAAATGTCAGCACGACTGGTAACCTTGTCCAACAGAACTAGGTGCCTCTTATGGCTGAAAATATGGAATGCAGACAATGAGTCAGAAACATTGCTGAATAAATTACCCTTTAAGGGAAACTTGTTATTCCATGAGGGTCTAGAGAAATATGTTAAAAATAAAGGTGATGGTAAAGGGCTGGACAAAGGAAAATCACCCAAAAACACATGTCTACCTGCTTTTCAATGCATTTTGCTCCTACAGGGGAGGCAGGACAGAAGACAAGCTAGCAAGTACTACCAGAACATGGCCTACAACTTAAACTGGCCTACATTTCCAATGGCAGGCATGGCAGATCATGAGGCAGAGAACAAATGGTCAGATACAACTACAACAAATCTTGGGCTATGCAAATTTATAAAGTTACTTATCAAAAACAGCCAGAATGCTTGAGTGATAGATTAGAAAGGAAAACACATGTTTATAATCTGCGTAAAAATAATCAGGGGCATTACTTACTTCCTAAACTAAAGAATAAATATAGTTACATGCGTTTTCCTGTAATAGTGGACAGAATATGGAAACATTTAACAATAGCTGCAAGTAATAAATTTAAAGATGTGAAAGCATTTTATCAAGTTTGAAGTTGGAATTAAGTATTGATAAGCGAATGCTATGGTTAATTTATTATGTATTTTATGAGTAATATGTATAGAATGAAACGTTATATGTAGAAGTGTTTATTATTTTTTTTTGTTTAACATGTATGTGTCTGTACTGTTATATTAGTTTGTTTTTATCTAACATTTAAAGGAACGTAAGACACAGGAGCATCTTGTAAATAGGACTTCGTCCTAACGATGTAAATAACGCCAACAATTCCTATATAAAAATAAAGGTTTTTACTACTACTACTTACAACTCTTCAAGAGGTAGATCTCAATCCAACTGACTCCCAAAAGGTAAATCACAACTCATAGACCAAGCCAATGACAAAACCAATTGCTCAGCCCCCAATAGGAGCCAGTCTACTGCAATTTTCACACATATGGAGTAGAACCACGCAAGACAAATGTATACTGGAAGTCATATCTCAAGGTTACTCCATTGAATTCGCACAGAAACCATTCTCAAACAGAACCGTAGTATCCTTGTAGAATGAACTGAGTAGGTGCACTCACCCCTTCTAAGACAAATGACTCAGACTGCTACTAGTTGTGCATCAAAAGATTTATTGTAGTGCCAGCCCCATGCTTTGTGCTGCTCCCAGGAATTCTTACATTTCTCACCCTCAGGTGATTCAACAGAGAATGCAATTCATTAAACAGTGTAACCACTTATACATAATAGATAGTGACTTCCACCAATCAGATTCTTATTTTTCAGTTTAAAAACTCGATTGCTTAAACATGTGTCTGTGATGTCATTGTTTACCCCTTTCATTCATAAAATTCAATCCAGAGTTTTGTTGCTGAAAAATACTATAGGTGCTTGTGAGTAGGTGCTAAAGAATATGTGCATTAATGTTGCACTGTTTGTAATCCAGCTTCACATACATATATGAACTTTAATATATAAGTCATTTTTCACATCCTGGTTGAAACATGTTTTTGCACCTGTGGTGAGGAATGGTGTTTCAGCAGGGATTAGAACATTTTCACCTACCAGGTTAATGAGGTGGGGTCATAAGAAGACGGTTGAAAGTTTGGGGTCAAAATATTAAAAAACAAAGAATTTATGAAGTAATGTTGTTTGCAGGGCTATCTGTTGCACCACAGGGCACCAAGTTGACTTACTGTGCCAGTGAGCTGAGTTCAGGTGTGAACTCAGTGAACCATTTTAATGGGAGCAGGCTGATGGGGAAGGTGCTGCAGCATGCTGCACCAGCCTCAGCCTGGGTTGGGATGGAGCAGTGTTTTGGCATAGATGTCACACCTCGTGGTGGGTCAAGGAGCCTTACCCACAAGATATTGACATGCATGTCAAGGCCTGCTGGGCCCATGCGCTGGGTCTGGACATTCTTCAATATTGTATATATCTCATTTTGTGCAGGTCTCAAAGAGACCTGCACAAATGAGGATACAATTCCACTATCAGAAAAATAAGGGAAATTCATTGCAAAAAACTATGTTAATGCAGACATTAGGGCTGAAGAATGCAAAGAACACAAAGTAGGGAAATAAAAAACATTAGGAATTTCGGTCTCCGGAGTATTGGCGAATTAGTGGTGGGGTCTTTTTTGGGGTTGTCAACCCAAATCCCACCCTCTCCCTAAAGCCCATAGTCTCCTGTCCAAAACACAAGGTACAGCTGCAAGCCAGCCTCCCAAAGTGACACACTCTTCAAAGGTAGAGTAGTATGGCTTGCCATATGTTGCCAACAGAATGTGTTGTAGCTTACTTCACACAAGGACCCATGGGCCCTGCATGAACAAAAGAGATCACATCTGACCTTGTTTGCTTATGGGAAGGGGTGGCCATTAGAGCTGACAACCCCAGGGAAGACTCCACCACTGTTTCACCAATACTGCGGAGACCCATATCCCTAATGTTTTTGCATTTTGCTACTTCGTGCACTTTGCATTCAACTCTAATGTCTGCATTAATGTAGTTTTTTTCAATGACTATAATATATATATATATATATATATATATATATATATATATATATACACATCCATACCCATATATCTGTATATATTTTATTATATTTATGTAAGGTTGAGGGAGTAATGGAGATGTAGGAAGTACTCCATATATTTTGTTTCTAGTATAAGGGTACTAGACAGATACAAAAAGTAAGAGAAAAGAAGCTGAGAATGCTGGAAGTGGTACAGTGCAGTGGCTGTGGAGTGGCAGTTTTCAGAGAGACCTTCTGGAGCTGAGGTGCTGCCCCATCTGCACACACCTCTCTGGTTTGAGGAAGGAGGTGACTAGACTCCAGGATGAGTTGGTTAGTATTTGGAGGACCTATTCCCCCACCCAAGGGCCGCCAAGACTGCTACAGTTACCTCAGAGGATACCAGTGAAGACCAACAGCTGGACTATGGTGGGCTTGGGAAGGGTGAGAGTGGTGGGACAGGGGCATGCTCATCAACTGGTACCACTATGTAATTCCTTCACTGTCCTGACAGTGCAGGCTGCCAGAAGGAAGCAGCTGTGGTAGTGACCAGGGAGAATGTGGGGGCCCTCCACAGGGGATACCCCAAGGAGGATGCTAGAGAATCCCAGAAGAGGAGGAAGCCACTTCTGGTGGGGGACTTGATTGTGAGGGGGATAGATTTGGGACTAAGAAAGGGTGGGGAGAGGCAGGTTAGGTGCCTACCCAGCACCACAGCTTGGAAGGATGGGAAGCAGTTCTTCAGGATTGCTAGAGCACCTGGATGGGAGGGAGAGAAGGAGGTCATTGTACACCTGGGGACTAATGACCTGGCTAGGGACTAGGCTGGGATAGTGCAGGGGGAGTTTAGGAAGATGGGGAGGGGTCTTAGACAAGTAGCTTGCTCAGAAACTTTCGCAGAAATGCTGCCTTTTATGACAGGAGAAAGGAGAGGGATCTTGGCACCAGAAGTTTTAACTCAGGGCTGAAGGAATGTTGCAGAGAGGAAGGCTTCTGCTACATTGAGGACATGAGCCCACCTTGGAGGATAAGGGCCAATACAGGAGTGATGGTCTGCATCCATCCGGGAGGTGAACTGCAGTCCTCAGTGTATGGTGTCAATGTTACTGTGATGAACATTTAAACTAGCAGAGAGTGGTGGTGAAGGAATCAGGGAGGCAGAAACTGCCCCTCCCCAGTCTGAAGTAGAGAGTAAGGAGCACCTGAGGGGAGCGGAATCTCCCAGGGTGCAAATTAATAAAGAAAGCGAGGTGGTTGTGATGAAGGGAGAAGGGAATGGGAGTATTAAAAAGATAGTGGGGAAGGAGGAAGGCAAATTGGAAAAATGTGGGGCAACAAGCAGAGTGGAAGCAAAATCTGGAAGACCATGTGTGTAAATGATGGAAGTCTAGGAAATAAGATTCTGGACTTAGAAGCCATCATGGCAAAGGCCAGCCTTGATGTTGTGGACATTATTGAGTCATGGTGCACTGAAAACCATGACTGGGACATGACCATACCAGGCTATACTTTGTTCAGGAAGGAATGGGTAAGAAGGAAGGGAGGCGGTGTGGTGCATGTGACAGAAAGCATAAGAGCAATGGAGATACAAGGAATACAGGATGAGGCCAAGGTACTGTGGGTCACCCGAGAGATGGGGAATGCAATATTCACACTGGAGTGATCTACAGACCTCCAGCACAGGTGGAGAAATTCGATTAGATTAGACATTGCTGGAAACCACTGATAAGATGGCAGAAAAGTAGAAGCTGCTAGGGATGTGTGAAAAAAACCTCTTCAGGTGGAATGTAAGTGAAAGTCTGACTTTTGCATCCATGAAAGCTCAGAAATCAATTGCTGAACGTTCGTGGAAATTCTGCCTGCTATCCTGTGTTGCCCAATTGATGGTACAAAGAAATTCCTGATGGCTATCGGTGTCACCAACCCCTACCCAATCACCCGCCACGTGATGTATTTAACAAGCAACTAAACCCTGGTGGCTAGTGGCCCCTACCCTCACCTGACCACCTGCCAGTGTCCCGCTCAGTATTATTTGTCAGTTACCACCCTCAGCACAATCCCAGGCCATCCCCCATATATTAAAATATTTTCTTTCCCCTGTTGGTCTAGTTTTAGTAAATTCCCCTTCCTCCCTATCCCCAAATCCCGATCCTCAGTATTTTATTTTTAAAATGTATTTATTTCCTGGTGGTCTAGTGGCCCCCACCCTGACAGGTAGTGTCCAACCCCGCTTTCCTCATCCCAAAATGGAGCAGGCCACTGGCACAGTGCTCCGCTGTCTGCCTCAGCCGGCACCCACTGAAATATAAATGAATGAATGAACATACAAACATACAAAAATGCTAGCAGAAACAGGCCTCATGGTCTATCGAGTCTGCTCGAGTGCACAGCTAGCACCTTATAATGCTGCTGCCCCTCCCTTCCCCCATCCTATTATCCCTTACCCTATTCCAACCCCTCTTGAAGCTGTCTGCTGTCTTGCAGGCCACTTCCTCAACCGGCAAGGAGTTTCACTTTTCCACAACTCTTTCCGTGAAAAAAAGTCTCATTATTTCTCTCTCCTGAATCTACTCCCCTTCAATCTGAGTTGGTGTCCTCTTGTGTACCTCCCCTTTCTCCTTTGGAAAATCCTCTCTGTATTAGTCTTGTTTATTCCCTTCAGATACTTAAAGGTCTCAGTCATATCTCCCATGTCCCTCCTGTCTTCCAGAGACCACATATTCAACTTCCCCAGCCTTTCCTCATATGACTTGCCCTCCAATCCCTGGATCATCTTTGTAGCTCTATGCTGTACCCTCTCCAACAATCTGATGTATTTCTTCAAGAATGGGCACCAGCATTGCATGCAGTACTCTATGATGTACCCCCCTCCAATAACCTGATGTCCTTCTTCAGGAACAGGCACCAGTACTGCATGCAGTACTCCAGGTGGGGCCTAACCAGCAACTTATACAGGGGCAGGATAACATCCCTACTTCTGGAGGAGATCCCTCTAGCTATACACCCCAGCACTTTCTTGGGAATGAATGAGCGTATTCATTCATTCATTCACATTTCATTGGGCCGCAGGCCGAGAAGGAGAGCAGAGGGCTGTGCTGGTGGCCCGTTCCATTTTGAGATGGGGGGATCAGGGTGGAATACTACCTCTCAGGGTGGGGAAGGGTGCAGGGGGCCACTAGACCACCAAAAAATAAATACATTTTAAAAATAAAATACTGGGGATCGGGATTCAGGGATAGGGAGGAAGGGGAATTTACTACACATGCCCTGATGGTAAAAATCAGAGTAAAAAGCAAAACTTGTCGCTGGTTCACACCTGAACTGAAAACCACCCTGCTAGTCAGGGACAAGTTGTGGAAAAAGGCGCGGCGCGGCAGACAAAACTGGACTCAGACTGGTGCCAATTTAAGAAGACACATAATGTATGTACAAAAATGATCAGAGATGCCAAAGCATCATTCTATCTTAAGAAGCTGGACTCTGCTGCAAAATGCTCCTTTAAATTCTGGAGGACTATCAAGGATATGTCCAGTCATACCCCAGGTAACTCCTTGCCACCAAAAATCACATCTGAAGGGAAAACTATATGTGATAAACAGGGGATCTTAGAAGCTTTCAATAGTCATTTTGCCACAGTTGGTCTGGCCTTTTACAACTCCCCTGCAGCTCTGGTCCACTCTTAGCTAACTGTGCCATGTGTAGACACCATTGCCCCGGTATCTGACTTCTCTTTCCAACCTGTACTATTGAAGGAGTTCGAAGATTTGATACTTTGGTTGGATGTAAAGAAGAGTGCTGGAGCTGATTCCTTGGATCCCTACTTTACAAAAACAGTGTATCACATCCTTGCTGTCCCTATCACACATTTATTTAATTTATCACTATCCCAAGGGTCCCTTCCTATCATTTGGAAAACTGCCCATATTATTCCATGGTTCAAATCTGAGGGTACCTGCGACCTTAATAACTACAGTCCTATCTCCCTACAGCCAATCTTGTCTAAGCTCCTGGAAAAGGTTGTCATCAATCAACTTCAAGCATATCTGGAAGTTAACAACTTACTAAACCCTATGCAATCAGGCTTATGTCTAAACATAGCACTATCTCAACCCTTGCCAAAGTAAATAACGACTGGTATGGTGACCTTGACAGCAGACACTTTGTCTGCACAGTATTCCTAGATCTTAGCAAGGCTTTCAATACTGTGGACCATAGCCTGCTAATCTCCATACTGAAGAGCATTGGTCTTGACTTAGCATCCTTACACTGTTTTAAGGAGTACCTGGTAGGACGGCAGCAACAAATCAGAGCTGAGGGGGAGCTCTCCCTACTCAAACCTCTGCTCAGGGGAGTGCCAGAAGGAACAATTCTTGGTCCGCTGCTCTTCTCAATCTATATAAACATATTGATGTGGGCATCAACAAGGCAAAAATAGATCTGTTTGCTGATGACACTGTAGTTTACATAAGTCATCCAACTGACGAAGCTGCCTGTGCAGACCTACAGGAAGAATTTGACCTGCTTCAGACTCAACTCCTCCATAAAGAGCTTCTTTTAAATGTGAAAAAGACAAAGGCAATGCTGTTCACACCGTATAGCCGAATGACAAATCCTGCCAGCTCTGTGTCACTGCCTCTGATCACCACAATTCTGGGAAAGAAATTGGATTTTATTTCCAAGTTTAAATACCTAGGAGTGTGGCTAGACCAGAACCTCACATTCTCTGAGCATGTTGAAGACTTAGCTAAGAAGCTAAGGTAGAGGTTGGGTCTGTTCTATAGAATCAGCTAGTTACTCACTCGTGATGCCAAACTGTGACTAGTTCAATCTACCTTTCTCTCCCTAATCAGCTATGGAGATTTTCTATACAACCACTGCCTCAAAACAGGGGTCGATCTTAACATTGTTTTACTAGCCCAAACACTAGTGTAAATTGACCAGGGCTAGTGCAGCTAACTCTACTTGCCTGACTTGACTAGTGCAGATTTTCATGGCTGTTAATGAAGTTAAAAAAGTCTCTACTTTAGCATTCTCTAGTCCTCATGCTAATCTCTCTCAATGTTCCAGATGGCCAGGTGATTAACAGCTCATTAAGAGCCGCAATTATCTGGCAGTTCAAGAGAGGGATCCCACAAATGACTCAATGTGAGTCATTGTCACTCCACTGTTAAGACTTTCAGCTAGTGTCCAGGGTGTGATCAAGGGTAGAGTGCTGTTAAGTCACTAGGTTCCAGTTTTCTGAATGTTTTCTATGTCTAACAATTTGTTCAATATTATTAATACCACTGCCCCTCATTTCTCTACATTTTGAGTGTTTGTATCCAACATTTCAGTGACAAAATGCGAAAAGGTATACAGGATCGGCCCTGCAGGTGGTGGGTTTTATCCCAGCCTCACCATAACTTCCCTCTCCCAAACATACCTCTCAACCTCCTGCCTCACAAATCAGGGACAAGGCTTAAAAAAATTAGGGACAAAGGACCAAAATCAGGGACACATCTTCAAAATTAGAGATATCCTCCCAGAAACCTGGTAGAAAATGTGGCTTAGTGCAGAATGCATTTTCTAAAGAAGAACGAGTCTGTAACTCTAATGCTTGATATTATTTTGTGCTTATAATTTCCACTGTTTAGCCACAGAAACATATTTTAGGAGGGAGAGAGTAAAATTTTGAGGCAAAACCAAGGACGTCCCTGAAAATCAGGGACAGTTGAGAGGTATGCTCCCAAATCTCTTAACTCTGCTCTCTCCCTGGACCCCACTGCAGACCAGACTCTGAAGTGACCATCCATAGATCCATAGCTGCCATTACTGGCAAGTGTAGGGGGTCCTCAGCTCTTCTAAATGGACCATGCCAGCCATCACCATCCATACAGTTCCACCCTTATCCCACTCAGCATGTCCTTTCAGCCTAAAAACAAAGTGTTGGATCATGTATGGTACAAAAATAAATTTTGATAAAATACATAATTTGAAACCTTGAAACAGGCATTCCTGGGGTGCATAGATCATCCTATATGGAAATAGAAATAGTATAGTTTTGCCTGTGTACTGTTTCGCCTGAGCTGATGAAAGGACAATGTTAAAGAAAAATCTGTTATTGTTTGGGCAGAGCTTATTAAAATCAATACTTTCACACATAAAAATGTCATAGTTTTCTATTTTCCAAGCACCTTAGGTTTGTCTAGCCCCCACCCCAAAGAAATCTTAGATGTGCTCCTGGCACACGTGAGACTGTACAAAAACTTTCAAAAGTGCAGGTCTCCAGTTGACTATAGGGTCAAGTGTCTTTCTCTGCCTGACTCTGTTCTTTGCCCTGTGGGTGGTGGTGACAGTGTGGTGAGGTGCATGATGATGCCAGTTATTGTGTGCACAGAGCTAGGATTGCTTGATTGAACATTTGCTGTTGTGATATCCTCTTTCTGTTTGGTGTATGCAGAGGGGGCAGAAAGAGGAAGAGAGGAGGACATGGTACAAAACAATGGGGGGGGCTTATTGTCTGTGATGGATGGCATTGCAGTCTTTTTTTTCTGCTGGGGAGCTGGAAGCAATGTGGGAGCAGGATAAATGTGCAATAATCAGAGTATTGCTTGGCTTTGCTTGCATTGTTTCCTGTATAAGTGATAACATTTTACCTTTATAATTAAGGGTTAGTGCAACCATCTGCAGGCTAGTGCAATTTTGAATCAACTTGCCCTGCTGGCTAGTGCAAAAAAGGTTAAGGTTGACCCCTGCTCAAAGCCTTGCTTATCAAGTTGGACACACTGTATCACAGGACCATCATGTACATTGCCGATCTCCCCCTCTCCATCCATCACTGCCTATTGTACAAAGCTGTAGGATGGTCCTCGCTCACATTCAGGCGTGAAAGAAATGCAGTCCTTTGGACCTACAGAGCTATCTTAAAAAGGCTCCCACATTATATCTCTGAATGTCTTCCCATAAGTGAGCTGGGACCATATGGCCTAAGGAGTGCCTCATATATCTCTTTATGCATCCCTAAAGCTACCACCCACTATGGCAGAATGGCCTTTAGCTTCACGTTGATGACCCTGTGGAACAAAATGCAAAAACTACTAAAACTAAGTTACCTCCAAAGTGTTAATGCTTTCAAGACATTATATGCCCAAGGTGGGTGTGAACATTGCAACTGTTACCCCGCCCTAATCATTAATCATGTTAGCTTGTTCCCAGAGACTGGTCTTAGACATGACCGCTGTTCTCAGGTTACTTTGTGCATGTTTTATTAATCCACATGAACTTATTACTTCCAGTCCCTGTACCCCTCTCACGCATTGTAGGTAAGTCTTACAGAGACATCTGAACCCAAAAACGCACAATCTCTACTTCTTGGGTGGTTGCACCTTCACAAGCCGCCATCCGAGACTATTCACTCAGACTCTTCTCCAACAAAGTACCGCTAAAGCTGCCAACTAATCGGATCGCGTGCACCTTCTGGCCCCTGTTCCCGATTGGTTCCTGCAGTTCTCTTCAGCAATCCTTCCAATGCCAGCAAAAATTTGAATTGTCAGCCATACTCTGCTAAAATAGCTGTAACCGCTTCATTCCCTGACCAATGCAATCCTTCCATATGGCTAAAGTATTATCATTGGGAGTATGAGTGATTAAGCTCCCTTTTGAATCGTTGACCGTGACTGGCCCCAAGTACCCTAGTGTATTCATACTGTCCCTGCCTTGTGACCTTCCATGGTACGATGGTCCACCATACCTAAACAGCTAGCACTAGCACCTAGTCTTGGATTATATATGTGGTACGTGCTGCTCCACCTGTGCCTCAGTACCTCGATCACACCTTCCTCCAGTATGCCACGGTACAGCTGCCCACAGCCCCAATGTAAGCACTCCCTGGAGATGCCGTGCTAGTGCCTGGCAGGCTGTCTGTTTCCTTCAGACATAGCTCTACCTGTTTTACTCACTGTGAACCGGTCAAGAAAAAAGCTGTTATCACTTATTTCTGTCTGCCATGATAGTGATACCTGGGTCTTGCCTGTCCTTTTTTTCTTATGAAAATTACTGTAACAATATCCATCTCTGTATCTCTGTGGACTTGCCTGTTCCCACTGCTCACTGGTCTTGTTGCTGCTCTAGAATGAACTGTTATGTTATGTACTTTTGTGTATCCTGATTTGCACTTCTACTATGTTTTATTCCCACTGTAAATATTGCTGCTTGTTTGTAATATAATCTGGACTTAACCAGGTCCATCTTGTAATTGAGCTTGCACAACGATGTTTGTCTGGATAAATAAAGATTTGATTGATTGATTGATTGATTGATTGATTGATTGACTACCACTAGACCAACACGGGAAAAAAAATATTTTAATATTCGGGGGATGGCCCGGGATGGTGTGGGGGTTGTAACTAACTAATAATATTGAGTGGGACACTGGCAGGTGGTCGGGTGGGGGTAGGGGCCACTAGCCACCAGGGTTTAGTTGCTTGTTAAATACGTCAGGTGGCAGGTGACCAGGCGGGGGTTGGTGGACACTGCAAGGGGATGTTACATTGGGTTGGGGAAGGGACCGTTAGCCACAGAGGAGGGCTATTAAGTCTTGGGTTGGGCAGAAAGGAGCAAAATTTGGCCCCAATCATTTGGAAGTTTTCCAATCTATCACAGGTGGAAGCTTAGAAACTTCCGTAAAAGTTGCCATGTTTCTGAGAAGGTTCCACTCAGGCAGAAATGGCAACTTTCACCTAGCCCTAGGAGCTGCTACTGGTGTTGTCCTGCTAGATGTAGATAGGAGACTCCCAGCAGTGACTTCATCTAGAAGCAGGGACATCCTGGACTCTCTGTAAGGGGGAATTCCTCAAGTAATTAGTCAGTAAACCCACTCAGGATCAGGCAATACTGGACCTGGTACTCAGTAATATGGACAGTACTGCAGACTGGGAGGCCACCTAAGGACCAGTGATCACCGTATGATGTAGTTCAATATAAGGACTGCTGCAGAATCAAACCACAGAAGGGCGAGGATCCTGGAGTTTAGGAAGGCAGATTTTATAAAGATAGAGGAATGCCTCAGGGATGACCTGGCAGAGGGTAATGGCCTGGGTGGTGTGGAGGAACAGTAGGTAAAGCTAAAAGGGAGCATAATATAGACAAAAAGACCTCTGTGTCAACCAAGTGAGCAAAAGCAAGAGGAAAAAGAGACCACTATGGTTATCAAAAGAGGTGGATGAAAAGGTAAAGGCTAAAATGGTAGCGTACAGAAGGTGTAAGAAGATGAATAGTGAGTAGAATACACCAGAGGTGCTGCTAGTTTCCTTCACAGCTTCTTTAACATCCTTGGGTGGATGCCGTCTGGCCCCATGGCCTTATCCACCTTCAGCTTTGTGATTTCTTCCAGAAATCTCTCCACTGTGAATGGACTGGTGTTCACTTCTTCCCTCCCATAGCCTCTGCAACCCAAATGTGGTCCTTGATCTGCCCCTTCCTTAGTGAGTATTGAGCAGAAGTATTTGTTCAGTATTTCTGCCTTGTCCGATTTCCCTCCTTACACTCTCCTTCTCTTTGAGTCTCAATCCCGTTTTTCGGTTTTTCTTCTTTCTTCACTGATGAACCTATTAAATGCCTTATTCCCTTTGTTTATCGACTGTGCTAAGCTCTCTTCTGTCTGTGCCTTCACCCTCCTAACAGCCTTCCCTGCTTCCCTTAGACATTCAAGGTACACCTCCCTGTCCTCCTCCCTTTGGCTCCCCTTATATTTCCTGAAACTCAGCTTTTCAGCCCTGACTTTGTCCCTCACCTCTTTGGAGAACCATAGTGGTTTCCTTCTTCTTTTCCCTTTGATCACTATCCTAACGCATTGGTTTGTTATATCCATTATGTCTTCTTTCAGTTTCTCCCATTGTTTTTCAACCCCCTCTACTATCTCTCCCTTCCTAAGGACTGCTTGTATACATCTACCCATTTCAGTGAAATCTGCCCTCCTGAAATCTAATACTCTTGCCCTTGTATGGCTTGATTAAGTCCATGTCTCCGTGCTGAACCACACCATGTGGTAGTCACTGGATTCCAGCTGCCCTTTGACCTGTATTTCTTTGACTCTGTACCCATTGGTCCCTACCAGGTTCAGAATTGACTTATCCGTGGTTGGCTCATGCACCAGTTGCCTGAATCCAACCCCCTGTAGGGATTGTAGGATGGCTGTGCTTCTGGCTGAAACAGCCATCTGTGTGGCCCAATCCACATCTGGCATATTGAAATCTCCCAGTAGCAGGATTTCACACTTAGCTGCCATGTCGTGTATGTTCTCCACTAGCTCCCTGTCTAATTCCTTCCTCTGTGCTTTGGGGGGGGGGATGCACCAAGTAAAAAAAGAAAGCTTTTTATGACTTTTATTAAAACTGTTCCAGCACATCCCAGCAATGACATGTCATCTCAGGTTTAAATTTGATGTACAGCAAAATTCATGTATTTTTAATTAGTTCATAAACCCTCTAGTTTCCTCCAACCCACCCCCTTTTACCCATTTCCCTCACCTCTCTTCTTCTTTATAATATTACCTCCCTTTTGTTTGTCTTGCTTATGTTCTGTCTTGCCAACATTCAAAAGATAGAATGTTAACTACTGCTAGAATGCAAGAATTCAAACATCTGTTCAGTTCTGACAGAATGTTTGCTCCCACTAGCACATAATAGAAGGCCTCAGATGGAACCAGGGTATTTGTTTTATCTGTAACTGCTTAAACAACACGGATTTCCCTAGTTAGCAAGTGAGGATAGGAGGGGGATTTTTCATGGTCAGCAAAGAAACAGCATATATTACAATTCTTAGTACTGTAGTACTTCAGTTTTTAGTTTATATATATGTGTAACAAGAGTATTATGAGGCAAATAACATTTAATTCCTATCTTTATAAATTTAAGGCACTTTTATTTGTAGGGCCTAGTTGAAGGTTTTTAGTGATTAAAGGTGACAGCTACATTTGTGATGGCAGACAGGAGTGGCTGGTACTATTGATTTTATTGTGAAGATGCTACTGGACCTTCTTCCACTGCTGCGTCGTGATTTAGCAGCATTAGGTTTCGAGCTCCTCAACTATTCAGATTATGGGATTTTTATAGCCATATTATAATTTAATATATGGTGAGCCCTTATTATTATTATGTTTTAATATGTCCCCCATCTCCACTCATTGTTGAAAACGAGTGGTTTCACGTGCTTTCCGCTTGAGCAAGAACAGCGAAGTGAAGCTGAGCTGTTCTGGCTCAAACTGAAGGCAAGTGAAACCACTCATTTTCAGCAATGAGTGGTGATGGGGACATATTAACATATTATTGATCAAGAGTGATCAACAATATATTTAAAAAAATACTGCACCCCGAATGTGCTCATTTCCAGGGCATCTGCACTTGAGATGCTCTTGACAGAATAAGAGTGCCTCACGCGCAGGGGAAAGGAGCACTCTGTTGGTCAGGAGCACTCCCTCAATCTATAATAACTGAAATGAAGCAGATTACAACCTTGGTATGCCATTGTTATGACATCACTGTCTAGTTAACCCTTCTTGAGTATGTCATATCAATGGTGTAACAAAACAGAATGCTCTCAACAATCAGTGTTCTAACAAAAAGGAATGCTCATGACAGTTGATGTTCTGTGAAGTAATTCAGTAAAATAATTAAATCCATGATTACACAGTCTTGGTAAAATACAATGTATGGTCTTTGGTTAACAACTATGCTGAAACTACTTCTCGAGATTGCCATGACATCTGAAAACCTCTCGAGCTGTGCTCTCAACTCAAGGTTTACAATGATGTTATGGCAACCTCTCAAAGTGTTTACAGTGTGGTTATTAACCAAAGACCATACATTATCCTTTATGTTTTTTGCACTCATGAGGCCCCCATTATACACATACACAAATTTTAAAAATCAGGTAATATTCAGATTTTCCATTGATGGTGTTTTTTTTTTTTACCATGATCCCCCTCCTTTGTATCCCTGTTGTTTGTCATAGAACTCCTTGTTCCTTACCTGGCATCAGATAAAACTAAGCTTCTGTCTCCAGTTTAGGCCTGTGTGTGTATATGTGTGTGTGTGTGTGTGTGTGTGTGTGTGTGATTTTTTTTTATGTCAGTTGAGCTTTGATGAAAGTTGGATTCATGTATTTAATGCTACCATTCTGTGTGAGAGGGTGGAGTGGGAGGCATTTTACATAAGTTATAGGATATGGTTTGATGTTGGTCTTGTGCCTAAATATGCTTGTGGCTGTGTGGGTATCTCAGTACTACCAACACCCAGCCATGTGTTATTGCTTACCAATAACGGTGAGGCCAAGGATGCTGGGAAACTACATACCAGTGAGTCTTTCCATGATTGTAGGAAAGATGATGGAGGCTATCCTTAAAGAAAGATATAATATCAACTATATATTCATATCTCTGGAATGGATCATGACAAATCTGCTAGTGAGGACAGTTACTATAGTGAATCAGACATAAATGGCAATGATGATGACAGTGATGATAGCAATGCAGATATAGATAATGAAGAAGAAGACAAAGAAGAAGTAGAAGAAGAGGAAAGTAGTGATGAAGAGCGCATGGAGAAATATATAGCTTCTTTATAATGCCATACAGATTTGAACCTGCTGCCCGATTAAATGAAGCTGCCAATAATGGAGTCTGCCCTTTAAGGGGCAGACCAGGTTGTACTGGTGCATCCCTTCCCTCCTTCATTAGGATGGTTGTGCTCAGGAGGGAAGGGAGGAAGAATGGAAGGGGAGGGGCTAAGGGTTAGAACATTGGGCAGGCAACAGGAAGGGGAGGGGCAAGTGGAGGTACATAATGGACTGCACAGAGGGGCCTCAACCACTTTTGCTGAAGTTTTGATCCTACGACCAACTGCAGCACGTCGGATTGGCATATTGTTTTGAGGTTTGTTCACCAGGAGAGAAAGGTAAGGAAACAAACAATTAAGTTGAGGGAGGATATTTGAAGTTGGTTTAAAAAAAAAAGGAGAGAAAGAAAATTTTACAATGTATATTTGAAGAAATATAGTTTTGGGCAGAATAGCACATAAGATATATGAGAGAAGACAGGGTGAAGCAGGAGGTTAATAAACAATAGGCTGTAAAAAAAAAAGAGAAAGAAGAGCTGATGTGGTTTTATGGCTGTTTAGAAGGTCCAATTCATCCGGTTTGGTTTACACTTAATGATAGTAGCATTGGTTTCAAGGCAGGCAGGTTGGGGTTACAATTATCTTTGCAACATTTGATGGAAATGAGAGCCGTGATAGAATTGCGAGGCACTGTACAGCTGAAAAAGTGAGGTTAGCATGTGGTTCAGGGCAGGCATGTTAGGATGTATTAGTATTTGACATGGTTATGTAGAGGGATAGGCAAGATAGAGATCGCGAGGTGCTGTGCAGCTGGTAAAGATTTGGTTCAGTAGGGTAGCTAGGGCTAGCTTACATGGTGATGGGGCGAGGAGCTGGCAGTTGGAAACCCACCCATTGGTAACTACTGGGGGCCTGCACCAGAGGATGGCTGCGGTAGCAGTGGTGGCCAGATGAGGAAGCTTGGGACAAGGGCAAAGGGGCTTTGATGTTGCTTGTGAGATTAGTAGGCCTGGAAGAGGCCCTGAAGCAAAAGGAGTGAATGCATGATCTGGCGACCACGTGGCGTGATGTCACACGCCGCGTGGAGGTCACGATAAAATGCCCTTCCCCCTGTTTGTGCTGCTTACTGCATTTGGGCCGGTTTTCTGTTAACTCAGCACAGGTTGTGAGTGCTGAAACCTTCTTTAGGAGGAAGCTCCTGTTTATGTTAGCCTGGCTCGACGATGAGAGAAGGAGCATGGTGAGGGCCAGCAGGAAGAGGCCTTGTATCAAGGAGGTGGAAGCACGCGCACCATGCATGGCATGTATCACACAGCAACGGTGAGGACAGGGGATCTGAACAAAGGAGCAGTGGGGGCAACAGGAGAGGGCTAAAAGGCAAGGAGGTGGGTATGGTTCACAGGGGGAGACTGGCTTGCAGGGAAAACAGGAGCGCAAACGTGCACACACTCCAGCGGGTCGCGGGTGGAGAAACGGACATTCTCCTGCCCCAAAAAGAACCTCATGGCTGCCTCCCGCTTGGGTATGTCATGGAGGGAGAGCAAACCCCCTCAAGGGGCATTTTCCTTAGGCCTGGCATCGCCCATGAAGGAAGTAACCCAGAGGGGAGCCGGCAGCAAACTTCGTGGCCACAGTAGATGGTGCTGGGGAAGCAGGGGAGGGAGGGGGAATACGAATAAGGGGAGGAAGGGGGCAGATTCACACACAAAAAAAGAATATAACAATACATAAATAAAAGGGGTCAAGGGAATGCTTAAAGGGGGCCAATGGATAGGCTTGGGGGGCGATGAGTGGCCCACTTGGTGTGCGCCACTCACCAAGGGCATGACAGGGAGCAGCCAACAGGACCTTGTTGCCTATTTGGAGGTGAACCCCCCTTTTTAAAAAAAAAAAAAGAAAACAGCTTTGACGGTTTCAAAGAATACCGGGGGGGGGGTTGTGGTATGGAAGGAAAGAGGGGAGGCACTTGGACACCAAGGGGCAAAAGGAGCAGGATGGAGGCCTTTTACTGGGGGCCCGACTGGGCATGCTGGTGCATGGCACGAGGGACAGAGGGAAGGCATTAAAATATATATATATATAAAAAATTTATGTTGTTCTCTTCCCGTAGTTGTCTTCACAGTGAAAAGGAAGCGAAGGACATGGCACCAAAGAAGAGCAGGCCGACAAAGGAAGACGCTTACAGGGCTATAATCGAATTGGTGGAAAAAGCCAACAGAATGTGGGAACTAGTGGAGGGGGAGGAACCAGGGAGTCCCGGGGAGAAGAGGAAAGCAGGCCCGGGGAAAGGGGGTAGAGGGAAACGACCAGCCGAAGGGCCTCGCAGTCCCACTATAGTGCCACCGCTGGCAGTGAGACCCACCAAGGCAGCTGATCCAGTACCCCTGCAGCCTATAGACTCGGTGACACCAGTACCTCCCCCTGATCAAGATGGGATTGCCCTTGATGAACCCAGACCAGATCCCCAGAACATTGTGTTCCCTCCACAAACCCTAGTAGTTCATCCTCCTCCTCAACCACAGTGAGAAAAAAGGGGACACTTGGAAGATGCCAGGTAGCATGGCCCAGACAAGATTACAGGTAACACACCCAATGCAGTGGGGGACAGTATAAAAGAATATATAGGTCAAATTGGGTCGGCACTGGGAACAGGAGGGTTAGGGCAGATGGAATCGGCTCTGGCAGAGATTAGGATGGAGAAAGAGGTGCCGGGAAGAAATGAAGGGAGTACAGAGAAAGAAGATTAAGGTACAAGGGAGATAGGTGCGCCCGGGATGAGGATAGGTGAGCATGTGCCACTGACCACAAAGGAAAAAATATGGAAAGGGGAGTATGTGGATATATTCACTTTGGTGAGCTGGGAGGCGGCAGCCAAGTATGAGGAAGCTGAGAACATAGGTAAGAGTGAAATCGCTGTGGTGATAGTGCTTTTAAGGAAGAAGAAATAGGGCAAGTTTACAAAAGGGAAGACTTGGGATGGGTGGTTCGTAGGTTTTGCAACTTTCTCAGCCATTGTCCTGGAAAAGAGGCCAGAGCTGGGCATCCCGCTCATCACTTATTCCTTGATAATAAGGAGGGCAAAAGCAAAGGGGGGTGTGGGGCGGTTATACTATGACAAATTTTTTTGACAGAGAATGGCAACATTTGGGGACTTAAGATGGGACACCAAGCAGCTAGATTTATAGACAGATTATGTAACAGATCAGTCCACACCCGAAGAAGAATGGGGCAAAAAGGGGGCTACACCCCAGAGATGCCGCTGGGCTTACAACAGGGCCTTTTGCTTGTGGCCTCAATGTCGTTTTGAGCATGCTTGTTCAAAATGCGGGGGGGGGGGACGGCACCCAACAAGCAGATGTAGAACGACATGGGCCCAAGGGAAACAGGGGCATGGGGGTCAAGTGTCAGGTCAGCAGTTTTTTCGAGAAGGGCAGGGGTTTAAAGGGCAGACATGGAGCAGGGGAGGGAGGGAAAGGTAGGGGGAACAGGAGTGGGGGGTTCAGAATCACTGACAGGAAAAACCTTGCACAAGGCGAGAGAGAGGGGCCGGGGAGAAGTAACGGGGGGAATGACAGGGAGTAGTTTGGGGTGGCCAGAACCCCCATCAACCTAGAGGCATTTATTTGTTTATTTGCACATCAGTTTACAACCTTTGAGCCAGAGGCTCATTTCTAAAGGTACCTCATCACATAGAGGACAAATACAGATACAAGCATTCATGGTTCCAGGATGTAGGTTACATAGTTTGCAGACACATGTGATAAAGAACAAGATAAATACATATACATGCATTTTTGGTTCCAGGATAGGGGTTACATTGATAGCAGGCACAAGTGATGAAACAATTATACAGAGAGGCCAGTTTGGTTACAGTGGCACATAGTAGTGGCACATAGTAGTACAACAGTATGAGCAGTCAACAGAGCAGAAGTAATTTAACCAGAAGAGGTACATGCTTGCATGGAGAAGGGCAAGCAACAGGAATAATGTCAGTACAAACAGCCGTGGTATGAATTTAAAGAGGTGCGGTAAGGATGCTGCCCACTGGGCATTGTCAAGAGCACAGAGGTTTAGCCTCAAGTTATACAAGGTGCAACTATGCGTGTTGAATAGTTCACTTCTAAGTGCAGTTTTGAATTTGGAAATCGTGGGGCATCTGAGATGGGAGAGGGAGCGAAGTTGTGCCCAGGAAGGGGCTCTATGGTGGAATGACCTCTGTTCATGGGAGGTCCTAGATTTTGGTACCAGGAAAGTGGTCTTGCAGGAGGTCCGTGTACAGACCAAGGGTTGGGCTAGGTGGATAGGATAGGTGGTGAATCACCCTCTACGCCCCTTCTTGTTTCTTGGGTACCAAACTCAATGGCGAAATCCGCATGTTCAGCCTGTTTGGACAGATATCCAAACAAAAGTGTGGGGGATATGATTATAAGAGGTTTTAGCACAGGGTTTTCACTGCAGTGTCGGGGGCCCAGACAAGCGAGAGAGGCAAGCAACCTGGGGTCGGTAAAAGGAAAGGAAGAAATGTTAAGACAGAAGATAGAGAAAGAAAAGGTAGCAGTGAGAGTAGAGGGCCTATTTGACACCCCCCCATTGTAGAACATGCGGATTTTGCCATTGGGTTTGGTACCTAAGAAACAAGAAGGGGAGTACAGGGTGATTCACTACCTGTCCTATCCAGAAGGAGACTCGGTGAATGATTTCATCAGGAAGGAGCATAGTAAGGTGACATATGCGACACTAGAGGATGCAGTCTGGATAATTCGGGCCACTAAGGATGCATGGATGGCAAAAACGGATATTGAATCTGCTTTCAGACTGCTGCCAGTTAGGAGAGAAGATTGGGATCTATTGGGTTTTAAAATTGGGGGGCAGTATTATTTCGACAAAGCCATGCCGATGGGATGTTCCATAGCATGTGCGTTATCTCTAAAGCATTCGGCAACACCTGCTTGCAGTGGATATTCCAGGAGAAAACTGGTTATAGGATGGTCATTCATTATCTGGATGATTTTCTTTTCATTGGGAGGGGAAAAAGAGAGACGCAGAGTATGCTGGGTAAGTTTCAGGAATTATGCAGGGAACTAGGGTACCACTGGCACCAGAAAAAACAGAAGGAGTTCCTGGGGATTGAGATAGATGCCCCAAGTGAAATATTCAGGCTACCGGACAAAAAAGTGAGTAAACTGAAGGAACTGATCCAAGTACACACCAGCTAGAGAAGAGTACAACTAAAACAGGTGCAACAAGTACTGGGGCACCTGAACTTTGCATGCAGGGCCATTGGACCAGGGAGGGCATTCACAGAGAGGTTAGCTAGGGCTACAGCGGGGTTCACCAGACCGCAGTCTACTTGGCAGGGATTAGTGTTATCTGCTGCCTAAAAGGGTGAAAAGACCTGACAAAATCATTGTTCATCAGAAGAATGATGCAGGGATGGGGCAAGTTGAAACAGGGGCCAGTTGATAATAGGAGGCCAATAGGGGAGCAGTGGCTGGTAAAGCTAAAGGACATGCTCCCAGCAATATGCAGATCAAAGTCCAAGGCCCAGCTATTTCATACAATTTATGTAGTAATGTTTGCAGGGGCCATGAGAGTGAGTGAGGTGATAGGCCATGGGAAAGAAGACAAGGAAGGGGGGTTAGAATGGGAAGATATAAGCTGGGGGGTGAAGAGATACGGATCAAGATTAGGAGGTCAAAAATGGATCAAAGAGAACAGGGTTGCATAGTGACATTAAAGGGGCAGGTAGAGGTTGCAGTATGCCCAGTACAGGCTCTGTGGGCTTTCACCGCAGAGCATGAGACCAGAACGGGGACATTATTTGTACATGGTGATGGAAGAAGGATCACTGGCTACCAAGTCACAGCATTGCTCAAAAAGGGCATGCAATTCATGGGGGAGGATCTGGCTAATTATTCATCCCATTCCTTGTGGATTGGGGCTGCCTCACAGTGGGCAGCGGCGGGAGAAATGGTGAGTGATATTTTGGAAAAAGGACGCTGGTGGTCTGCCAGTTGTAAGAGATACATTTGTGCACTGAAGTAAGAAATTAAAGTATTGCTCCTGTTTTATCTACAGATCTGGGGGTAAAAATGGTAAGGGGGAGGGCAGGGGAAGGGATACTATGGTGATGACACTAAGAGCATGTATAAAATAACCAATTTTGCTTGAACCCCATAGGAAGAGGGAGGATCATGGAAGTCTGGTTCTGTGGCCATTCCTATATTTATTGGGCTGGAAAGAGAGCAGAGAAGAAGGCTTGGGGAAAGCAGCTGTACCAGGATGTGAAACAGTGTAGGTTGGTCTGGCATGGCATACGGGGGATGAGATGGGCACAACTGCTTCAAACCTTGAAGGAACTCAAGGGACAGCACCCCAGTCCAGACCTAATTATTATACATCTAGGGGGCAACAACCTTGCAGGCAAGCCATGGGTAGACACATACTTGCAGATAAAAAGGGATCTAGGAGCAATATGACAGTGGTGGCCTCAGGTATGCCTCACCTGGTCAGATATGACACCAAGGAGGGTGTGGAGGCAGGAGCACAGCCATAGAATGGGGGAGACGGCCAGGAGAAAGATGAATAGAAGGGTTGGGACATTAATAAGGCAGATGGGAGGACAGGTGATACTGCAGGGGGTAGAAGAATGGGTGGAAGACTTCTACAGGTCAGATGGGGTGCACCTGTTGAACCTAGCCATAGACATGTTCAATACAGAAACAATGGGCTTTATAGAAGCATGGAGGGAACATGCAAGAAACGGGGGAAAAAAAGAGAAGGAGTAAAAAGGATCTTCCCTGAGGTAAGGGAGAATAATACCCTAAGTGTGGGGGAAGCCAGTCATCCAACAGAAGTTGGAGACTGGCTAGTGGAGAAAAAGGGGGGGGGGAGAAAAAGGAATAACACAAGAAGAGAAAGAAGATGAAGGAGAAAGCGAGCTCGGTTTTCACCGTTACCTAATGAAAAAGGAGAAGAACAAGACACCCAGGTTTTCACCTGGGGGGAGAAAAGAGGAAGAAAGCGGGATAATTAGAGATTGATATATGGATGGAAATAAATGAAATTCTGAAAATATGATAATAAGAAGATGATAAATGGAATATGGAATTATGATGTATAAATAAATTAATTGCCAATCTGAGCACAACAACAAACAATGGTCTCTGTCTTTTGTGATGGAAAAGGGGGGAATCCGGGACAATGGAGTTTGCCCTTTAAGGGGCAGACCAGGTAGTCCTGGTGCACCCCTTCCCTCCTTCATTAGGATGGTTGTGCTCAGGAGGGGAGGGAGGAAGGAAAGGGAGGGGCAAGTGGAGGTACATAATGGACTGCACAGAGGGGCCTCAGCCACTTTTGCTGGAGTTTTGATCCCTCCCACCCACCCTACAAGGCAGAGCAAGAGGGAAGACAGTCATGATGGGACTGTATGGTGGGTCTGTCAAGGTGGATAACAGACGCGTCTGGTCGGACAGTTTGGACTGCCAAAGGTGGATGGCTGATGATAATATAGGGTATGGACTGCCAAAGGTGGATGGCAGGAGAAAAGGGGAAAAGGGGGGTGGGGGAGAAAAAGGAAAACATGCTAAAGAGGGAAGAAGATGAAGGAAAAAGTGGTCGCGGTTTTCACCATTACCTAATGGAAAAGGAGAAGAAGAATTCACCCAGGTTTTCACCTGGGGGAGAAAAGAGGAATAAAGTGGGATCATCAGAGATTGATATATGGATGGAAATAAATGAAATTCTGAAAATATGATAATAAGAAAATGATAAATGGAATATGGAATTATGATGTATAAATAAATTAATTGCCAATCTGAGTACAACAACAAACAATGGTCTCTGTCTTTTGTGAGGGAAAAGGGGGGAATCCGGGACAATGAAGCTCAGGAAGATTCAAGTGAAGAGCAAAGGAGTTTGAGGTTAAATAACAATGATTGGTGAGAATGGAAAATTGTTAGGTAATATTTTTTCTTGTACATCTTTTGATATTATGACAGATGAGTGGTTGCGTAAGCACAAAAAGCACACCATGGTGTTGGTTATTAAGGATTTACACAAGAAGTGGATAATGTAAGTAATAAGACATGGGTTAGTGATGGTAGTACTAAGTAATAAGGCATGTCTGTTGGTTATGTTAATGGTCTGTTAGCGACTTTCTAGGGGTGTAATGTGGTATGAGGTGTAGCCAATTTCCACATGCCTCTAGAGGGTGATTAACTGTCCTTTATACAATGGTGTGTGAAAATCCTGTAACTTCATTGGTCAAAACATGTCACATGACTGTGGGTAAATTCTGCATAACCCTCAGCTGAGGAATGGCATTTATAAAAAACATAATTAAACACATTTTAAATTTATTTTACACATTGGTCCATTGTATAACCACAATAAAGCACTCCAAGGTGTGAGTTATTGGGTGATTTACCCACTTCTTGTGTGGTTAAGTCACTCGGCTGAGCCCCGCGCCACACCACACAAGGCATCGGTAAATCCCCAATAACCCACACCCTGTTGTGCCTTATTGCTTAAGTGACATAGTCCCTGGGAGTGCCTTACTACTATTATAATAAAAATTGTTTCTGTAAATAGTGTTAAACCTTCTTCAGCATATGATTAAGCTCTACATGTATGTTAATAAAAGATTAACATAAGGCTGTTAGACTGTGTACAGCCAATCAGAAAGCTCCATTTCTCATACCCTCTTTATAATTGCTATATTCACACACCCAGAGACGTAGTTAGGCATGACATCGCAGGTCGAGTACCTTCAGCCTCTGTAAGTTCTTGTCACTCAATACTACCAATCATCCAGCCATATCATGATGCCTGCATCCTTACATCCTGATTTTAGAAAAGGCAGAAGAAAAGTATTTGTTTAATACCTCTGCCTTATTATTATTTTCCTTCCACCCACTGCTACCCTTCTTCTTTAGTGTAACTATGCCCTCTATTGTAGGCTATGTTTAATGTGTCTAAAAAAGCATTGCCTCCTTCTTTGAGTCCCTCTAAAAGTGTACTTATATGTAGAGAAAATAAGACATGGGGTGGTCTGTGTAACCCAGAATTTCACATATGTTCTCTTGATGTGTGGTGGTTTTCTAAAACATCACGCTTTGCTCTCAGGTTCTATGTAGCATGTCACACCATTGGTGTAGGTAACATTTTGTTTGCATTTACCAACCTGTGTTTTGTTCTCTAAGTACCTAGAGGAAAATGAAATAAATGGTTATGTTCACTGAGCTTTGAGGGATAAAGAATGCAGTGTTTCACAGAAATTCATTGTTTATTTCCACATGGTCTGGGTAAAGTTACTTTAGTGGTTGTGTTTAATTAAAGTACAAAATTAGTAGCTGCACATAATACATGAAAAATAAACAACCCAAGCCATCCAAAATGTCTTGCCCTGTAAGTCCCACTTCTTATCCCTCTCACTAAAGGGGCATGGTCTGAGGAGGCATGATAGTGAATAGGTGTCTGATAAGGTTGTTTGGGGTCTGGCTACACCAAGCCCCTTTTGAGCATCACCTGATATCCACATTCTGGACCACCTGTATCTACACATCTGATGTTAGGAAGGGGGTACATGCTGATGTGACCATGATGGCTATACCGATGGCTGCAGATCAAATTTATGTCTCTTAAGTTGTTTCGAACATTTAAATAGGTTACAGGAAAAGTACCACTTTCAAGAATTATACAAGTGAGAAATATTCTATGTTTGACTAACTCATTCACTTTTGAGTTACTCTATTTGGTACATGAAGCATTGCCCTCCCTCTCTGATCTCAGGCCCACCAGCACTCTACTTACTGCCTTACCCCAGCCTCTGACTAATGGATTGCTGACCTATACATTAAACAACTTGCAGGACTTTTGACCAGTCTGAACTAACATTTGATTATTGCCATTGTAATGTATATGGTTTAATTTTGCATGTATTCATGCTTTATGCAGGTGCTCATGCAATAAATGCATTCCAATGGATGAACTTATAAACTGTCGATGTTGACATGAGATATCACAGATAGTCGACAGGCTGAGAGAAGAAGACTCAAACTTGGATGGGAGTGAAATGATGTGAATAACTTCACATGATGGTTTTGCACCAGTTTGTCTGAATCAGTATGTACTAGAGACTGCTTACTATCAGTACAGACAGGAATTCTCTGATGAAGCAGATGTTATCCCACATATTCATGAGTAAGAATTTACCATGCGTTACTAAGTACTCAGTATGTCATAGCTATATATAATGAAAATGAAAATGAAAATAGGCAGGATTTGTCTAGTGCACTTACCAGGTCAACAAAAACTAAAAATAAAAAAAAAATAAAAAAATATATTAACTCGCATATAATGGTTGGTTTTCAAGTAATGCTTTTCAGATTCACATATTTGAAGCTTGACTGTGTAAAACCTGATAGTTGACATGACAACAGATATATTTGAGATTAACTCAATTCATGACTGTAGACAGTGATGGTCAAATGGGGTTCTGAATATGCCGGTAAGGACCCTGCCATGTCTTGTCTGTGTCTCCACACAGTAAAGCATTACATTCTGCTTTTAAATATCCATCTTCTCCCACATTATAGAATTGTAATACTGTAAAATTCCAGGGTAAACCTATGCAATCTGATTTGCTGTTTTTTATGTGTAAAATATGGTGTACACATGGTTAAGAAAAAGGACTGCTTAGCAGTGAGGGGTCTGCAACACAGATCAATAGGGTTTTGGAAGACAGGCAGTTCAGTTTGCCCACTACTGCCAGAACTGATCTTCAACCAGAAATATGACTGCTTCCTTTACACTACAAAAGAACTCTAACTGGGACAGTGAAAAATCCAACTTATATCTTTACCCGCTTATCAGTAAACTCTCATCTTCTTGCCCTGTCATATTGAACACTGGATATGCAAGTTAGCAGAACCAGTATGTTCTGCCACAGAGGGGGTTTGATTCCCTCTGACCTCGAGTTCAAAGCTCGAGAGGTCAATGGGATTCAAAACCTTGAGGTGACAGAACACTCTGGTTGTGCATAAAGTGGGTCATCAAGCATTTTTTGTACTGTACATCAGTAGTATTTGAAATGTCTGTATTGTTTTATCTCTTTTTCATAATGAAACTGACCTGTGAAATCTCTACAGTTTGTGGGATACTATCTTATCACAGACTGAAACAGAGAAAAGCAGCAATGTGCCAGCATTCTAAGTGTTTCTTCTGCAGTAGTGACGTCAGTACTGCAGCAGAATAAAATAATGATGTCACTAGTATAGCAGAACAAGCATATTCCAGGCACGGAAACCCATGTATAACAACATTCCACTGTACACTATATATTGAATATTAGTTGGGCAAGTCAGTAGAACCAGTGTGTTCTGCCACAGAGGGGTTCTGATTCTCTCTGATCTTGAGAGCGAAGCTCAAGATGTCCTTGGGAATGAGAACATTGAGTTGACAAAACTCTCTGGTTCTGCACAGAGGTGCTCATCCTGTATTGTTTTTATGGCATGCAGTACTGTCAGAAATATGTGTTTTGGGTGTTCTGTTGCTCTCAAAATGAAACTGACTCATGCAGTCTCCAGAGGTTCTAGAATGCTGTTTTACCACTGTAGGGTAGAATTACATTCCATGATCTTGGAACTGTGGTAGAACAGCATTTTGAAAGGGATGGAATGCTATACAGAACAACACTCCACTATACACTATATAGAGAATAATATATGGGGTGGCCTGTGTAACAAGATTTTACACACACTCGAGTTGTGGGATGCTACATAAACCCTGAGGGAAAAGCCTGAGGGGTTTGTGAAGGGAATCCCACAATGAGGGTGTGTGTGTAAAATTGAGCTTTACTCAAGCCACCCCGTATTTAATTTTTCATAATTGCTGGCGTGCGCTTTTTTTGCTTCAGCAATTATAAAAAATAAAACAAAGAAAATGCGAAAAGCAAATTCAGCAGCCATGGAGCAGTCTGGTTTCTGAGCAGTCCCCACGTTACAGTACATTTATTCGAGGGATAAAGAAATGGACTTTTCATTTAAAATTTTGATTGGATGCATTTTTTATGTTAAAATCGAAACTGACTGCCCAGCAGCAGTTGTGTTGAGCTGGCGTATGATTGCTGAGATGGCACTCCAGCGCGTGCCAAGTTTATGTTTTTTTTTGTTTTGTTTTGTTTTATTGCAGGGTCAAAGGAAGAGGTTTTTTTTTTTTTCACGAAAAGCAACTTACCGCCAAGATCGAGGGGCAAAGTCTGTGGGGACACCCAGAGCTGCGAAAGGGTGAGTCACTCAGTTGTTTTCTTCAATCTGTGGTTGTTTGTGTCTCGTGCTGTGCTCTAGAGCACAGTGGCACGTGTTTGCCGTTATAACTGGCTGAGGTAGTTATAACGGCAAATTATAACTCGATTTTTGTATGGAAAATAATTGTGGCCAGTAATTATACAAAGGATAATGTATGGTCTTTGGTTAATAACCATGCTGTAAAAACTTTGAGAGGCTGCCATGACATCATTGTAAACCTCAAGAGTACAGCTTGAGAGGTTTTCAGATGTCATGGCAACCTCAAGAAGTGTTTTCAGCAAGGTTATTAACCAAAGACCATACATTATATTTCATAGTGCATGGGCTACCTAGATTGTGTAATCACAGATTGAATTACTTTATAGAACATTGATTGTTGTAAGCATTCTGTTATGTTAGAACATTGATTGTTGAGAGCATTCCATTTTGTTAGAAGATTAATTTGTCAGTGTCAGTGGCTCAGTAGGTAGCACACTCGGCTCTGAGGCCGGGAGATCAGAGGGCTGTGGGTTCAGTTCCCACATCTGGCACTTGGGTTAATATCCCAGTACTGACACTGTAGTACAGCATGAGAGGGGTGCTGCACTTCTGAGGTGCCATCTTTTGGATGAGACGTTAAACCGAGGTCCCATCTGCCTGGATTGGTGGTAGTTCAGGTGGATGTTAAAGATCCCATGGCACTTATCGAAAAGAGTAAGGGAATTTCCCCGGTGTCCTGGCCAAATTTCTCTCATTCACCAAAAATACCACCAACAATTTAATCTGGTTCAAGGTCAGTTGACATTCATCTGTATCCCCCTCCCCCGGGTCGTGCCTGAAAATAGGCAGGATTTGTCTAGTGCACTTACCCGGTCAACAAAAACGAAATAAATAATTCTTGTGAGTATTCCTTTTTGTTATACGATTGACATGACATACTCGAGAAGGGTTAACAGCAGAGTGATATCATAACAATGGCATAACAAGGTTGTAGTCTGCATGATTTCAGTTAATAATAAGGGCTCCCCATACATTATAATGAGGTAAGTGACTCTCTGGCTGTAAGAAATGCTTTTGTTGTCTATGAACAGTGCACTGAAAGAGAAACATTCTGCAGATGGAATTGAACAGAATTTAGAATCCATGTATTCCAAGACAAACAATCAATGTTTTGGACAAATGTTCAAGTAGCAGAACACCTTTCCTTTCCATGAATTTTGACTGGTGGTTACATGTTGTCTTGTAATCTGATCATTGTAATGTAGCTAGGTTTGCAGCATACTGATATCATAACAGTGGAATTTTCTGGTTGTAGTTGCTTCAAAATATGGGTCATGTGACACTGTTAATACATTTGATGGTTGTTATACACATGCTGTTTAGGACACCTACGTAATGTTTTTTCCCTCTTTTACTTTGCAGATGGTACAGATATACTGCTTATTGGCAATTTGTCTGTTGGTGCTGGGGTTGACTTGGCCACAAGAATAGAGTCCTCCTTCCATCGTATGTGATGAATAAAATATGAGAAACCTTTCCAGCTGAGGGAGGGCAGTATAAAGGTTTTAAACTAGCATGAAACAATAAAGTTGGTTTAGTAAAGTATATGTTTTGTTACAGTTTGCATAGTAGACAGCAGTGTATTTCTCTTTAATACTGTAATCCTATTTATATGTCTTAGCAAAGATACAATTGAATGTAATTGCATGTATATATGTCATTTATTGGCAAGTCAAATGTAAAGTTAACAATACAAACAGTATTCCCATCTCCCTCTGTATAACTGCTTGGTGAGGCCACACCTTGAGTACTGTGTGCAGTTTTGGAGGCCACACTTAAAGAGGGACATTAAACTCCTGGAGAGGGTCCAGAGGAGGGCAACCAAAGAGATAAATATGTACATATTGGAAGAGAGAAGGGACCGGGGTGACATGATAGAGGTCTTTAAGTACATGAAGAGGGTAAATAGGGGAGGAAAAGTCAGGGTGCTTTGAAGGAAGGAGGAGGGGACCACTAGAGGGCATGGGTGGAAGCTGGAGGGAAGATTCAGGGGAGAAAGGAGGAGGTGCTACTTCACTGAGAGGGTGGTGGAGCCATGGAATGCACTGCCTAGGGGGCTGGTGGAGGCAGAGATGGTGGAGGGGTTCAAGAGGGGCTGGGACAGGTACAGGGAAGGGTTCTGGAAGCAAAATCCAATGCAGCAAGAATATCCGGAACTGGGAAGGGAGAAGCCAGAGAAGGCGAGGGGGGCAGCAAGGTCAGCACCCAGGGTGGGGGCTGACCAATCTAGCAGACTCGAAAGACCGTTAGGCCTATTCTGCTGGCATTTTAGTATGTTAGTATTCATATGTACTCAGAATAATGATTGTTATTTTTAAATATTTGTTAATATCATACTTACTGAAGTTAACATTTTAAATGCCTATAGCAGGGATCAGATTATCATGTTGAAGTTTTATAATTGTTAAGAAGACTGAGATATTTGGCAATTTGCATTAAGCGATAGTCATACTCATCAGCTGTTTAACTGTATAAATGTATGTAACCACTTGTGCTTGCTAAGTTATGTGACTCGTATGCTGTAACCAAAAGTCTGTTCTGTGAGTCCTCAATGTGACAAGGTACCTTTGGAAATGACCCTCTGGCTCAAAGGTTGTAAACTGATGTACAAATAAATAAATAAATAAAAATCATCAACTTGTAAGTAATGTAACATGTTTTGATTTACTTATGTATTAGGGCTCATTAGCCAGCAAACAAATTATTTATTAACACTGGAATTCACATATCTTATTATACCAGTTTAATAAAAAACACTGTAAATAGATCAATAAATCTGTAATATAACTCATATTATAAAGTACGATGCAGTGATATTACTGATTGCCCATATAGCATGGTTAGCAAACGTTAGCAATGCTGTTACCTGCAGTGTAACTATGGAAATTTCCTTCACAGTTCAGTTTAATGCAGTCAATGCAAATTGCATCAAGTTTATTCATAAGGGAGTCATTTCAATGTTCATATTACTGGTGCAGCATTGCCTGTTATGAAATTAATTATTTTTTATGGTTGCTATTTACTGTGCCTTGACATCGGTATTAACTATAGTTCTGGATATCGACTAATGAATTAATTGATGGTAAACCGTTTGCCTGGATGCTCAACTACTGTAGAACAAAGTGGTTGTGGTAATGAGCTCCTCATGTTGTCCAATGATTGATTTACTTTTAGAGGGTCTGCTCTATACTCTTTGACGAGAGTTACTAGCAAGTCTTCTGCATATCCTGTGTGAAGAGTACAAGGCAGTTATAATACTGACTACAGTGTCCAATTTAAATAAAAGCAGTTTGAATAGCATTTCACATTGATAGTTCCTGACTGCAAACTACAAGGAGGATAGCATTACTGAAGTATACTCTTATCACTTTTAAAGAGCCCCTGACAACTTTGTGAAAACTTTGAGAAAATGTAATGTTTAGCACAAGTGAGCTTATAATTTAACATTGTTTCTGTATTTCCTTATTCTTCTTTATTACTAAGGACATCTGCATGTAAACAGGGTCACTGCCCTATCTGTTCTGGCTGCTTGCTTACATATGACATCAAAGTTCTGTTTATGACATGACAGTATGTTGCTGTGGGGATAATTACAATGCCATAAATGGGGGATTATTTATTTTATTTATGTATTTATTTAAAAGATGGTAACCGGAAAAGACACTATGACCAGAAGCTCATTTCTAGGTTCAACCTGGATTATGATGTCATATGTAGGATAACAGAAAGAGCAGATAAAGTCTAAGGGACAGTAAGCCTCTTTCATACAACTGTCCTCAGTAATACAGAAAAAAGGTAAATAATTATAGAAAATACATGAAATATAAACCGACCTGTCTAAATCTCACATTTTTTCCAAGTTTTTCTAATGGTGTCAGGGGATCTTTAAGTATGAATACATTTTATGACAGTAATAATGAACCAACAGTAGATAGGCAGGGTAAAGAGTAATGTTGTGTAATTTGTTAGGTAGCATTGTGTATTGAAACAAAATAATATAAATAATGTGCTTCATTATAGAAGGCACACATATAGCTAAGCAATAATGCATAACAGAGTGTGCGTTCTTGCTCAATAACGTCACACATAGAGTGAGTAGAAGCAAAAGGCCACAGGCCAAGTGCTTCCACTAACCCGTGTGTGATGTTATCCAGGGATGGTACACACCATGTAGTGCCTTACTGCATTTATAATATGGCTATAAAAACTCCAACAAAACTTTGAGCATTGAAACATTTGTACTTTTCAGGGCCTAGTTGCAGGTTTTTAGTGAATATAATATGGGCAAAGAAATCCCTGTGTCCTGATTAGCTGAGACTTGTTTCTACCTATTGCAGTAAGAGAGTGCCACCACTGGCTAAAACAAGTCCTTGCCAATCAGTGCAAGTCACAGAATTCATAAGCCACCTATTTTCTAGAGTTCATTACAAACATGGCTATAGCCTTTACATATATATATATGAAACCATCATCTAGGCCCTAAAAATAGAAGTCCATCAAATTAAACAAAGTAAGCAATTAAATTGCTGTTTTTTTACACTCATTAGCTCCCCTTATACACATGCATAAAATGTAAAAAAAGAACTACTATTCAGAGTTTCCATTGCTGATGTTTCTTCGATGACCATGAACAATCCCCCACCTATCCCTACCACTTTGCCAGACAACTCCCTGATCCTTACATGGCAACAGATTTTAGTGAGGGTCAGGCTCCACTTCAGGCGTGTGTGTGTGTGTGTGTGTGTGTGTGTGTATGACAGTTGAGCTCTGAAGAATGTTGAAATCATGTATCCCATGTTACAATTCGATGTGTAAAGGTAGGGGTGCATTATGACAGCCACATTTGTGACAGCATTTGGGAATGGCTGGTAGTATTGATGTTATTGTGAAGAGGCTACTGGATGTTCTTCCAGTGCTGCATACTGGGATATCAACACTGGGCTTTGAGCTCCTCAGCCAATCAGCATACTGTTTTTATTGAAGCCATTTTGACTTACAATCCGATAATGTCACTGGTATAAGTATGTCATAGTACCGTGTTTACATACTGCATAAGCCAGGAATGATGAATGGAATTTAGTGGGAGAAAAATTAAACACATTCTAGATTTATTATACTCCTTACTGTTGATACTGTATATTTACCAATGGTCTGTCAAGTATCTGTCATTTTAAGAATGACTATAATGTATCTTACCATACGTTGCATGCCTTAGAAGTTTCCGTACTGTATATCCCCCTTTTTTATATTTTGGGTATCTGATTACATATTGGGACACTCCATCATGTCAAACAGACTGTTCATGATTCACATTCTCATTGAACTGCATTCCAGCTAAAATGAGACTGACACACACACACACACATTCTTTACTTTTGGGCACATTTCTGTTACTAAATGAAAATGTGACACAATGAAGTAGTTTTATGATATAATTACTTCAAATGATTTGAACCATACTGAATTTGCATCCCAATATCTGAAAACACAGTATGTTTCGGTGCAAAATGCAGAATAAGGCTATGAAATGCCTCTGGGCCGGATGTCTGATAGGGTGTCGAAAGATGCTTAATATCAGTAACTAACATTGAACTCATCACAATTGATTCTAGCTTTGTGGCATCCTTTGAATCTATTAATGCATGAGAATTGTAATTAGTTCATTTCACTATGTGCTGGAAATTGAATAGACTATTAATGAGCGTTACTGTACTCCTCCATATTGCTTACACTGGCTACTGGATTATTCAATATATCTATGTAATATATGGATCATCAAAATAATACTACCAAAATGCATACACAAAATTCATTGTAATACACTGCAGGTAAAGTGATAATACTATCGTTGCCAAGTGATAATACTATCGTTCAAAACTCGTAATACTATCGTTCGAGCTCTGAACGATAGTATTATCACCAAACCAGAACAGCGCAGTCTCAAAACCCTCCAATACCATACACTTAATGCGTGCTGACGTACCACAGATCGTGCCTCTTGATTAGACTTAGTGTCTCTGTGGGCGGGCAAAACAGTTTGAAAAAAAATGGCGTCTGTCTCTCGCTTAGCGAGAGAAAGTGATCCGTTCAGCTCTCCTGCTGATTCTTTGCCTCAAAACTGATTTTATAATCCTGCATATGGCATCGCAAGAAACAATTAAAAGTAGGACTGCCTTAAAAAATAAGCAGCTCAACAGACACACTGAGCGAGCGAGCGAGCAGGCGGGGGCCGGGGGTAGTGTGGAGACGGAGAGAGTCACTTTCTGTGTCCTTCCTGCGACGACAGCCTGCCCTGGAGTCACAGCACCTCACAAACTGCCAACAAAACTCGCATCCATATATTACAAAAAATAAAAAATAGCCGAGTGTCTATGACTTGGGAATTATACCATCTCTAGGTTCTGAGGTCAAGGGAACCTCTCGAGCTTCGCTCTCGAGGTTCTCTTGACCCCAGAACCTCTCGATGGTATAATTCCCTTGTAATAGACACTCGCCTATCTATTATTCTATTTTTAATATATGGATTGTGAAAATAATATCCCTGAAAAGCATACAAAAAAATTCTTGTAATACCATCGCTCCTGGAGCGATAATACTACTGTTCTGAAGTGATAATACTATTGTTCGGGTGCCGTAATAGTATCGTTCGGCACCCGAACGATAGTATTATCAAGAAAGCCGAAGAGCGCATGTCCAAGTCTATCCCCAACGTGTTAAACTGCGTGCCTTCTGATTGGCCGTTTTTCCTCTGTGGGCGGGCAGAAGGAGTCTGAAAATATGGCGGCTTGCTCGCTCGCTTAGCGAGACAATCTTCCATTAAGCAACCGGGTTTTTTTTTTAGGTTGAAAACTATAGGCAACTGGACTCTCTCTGGGGCTCCTCTGCTCGCTTCATATCGCCACTTACCCCCCAAAAAATGGCCAAATGAAGCCCACAGCAGCCGCTTGTCCACACAGGACTGGGGAACCCTGCCAGCATGCACATCCACCCGCTAACTCCAGTGCTGAAATGGAGGTGAGTCAATTCACCTCTTATCCATATATTAAAAAAAATAACAAATAGGTTCTGGCATTACAAGGTAATAATTACATCTCGAGGTTCTGGGGACACATGAAACCTCTCGAGCTTCGCTCTCGAGGTTTTCTGTGTCCCCAGAACCTCTCGATGTAATTACTGCCTTGTACTACACCAGAACCTATCTATTATTCTATTTATTATTTTTAGATTCTTGCAGGATCTGACTTATGACTCTGGGATCCCAGTACAGAGAATAGTGTAAATGCCACTCAACACAGTGAGTTCTTGTTTTCTCACCTGGAGGAGATTTATTTCACCATATATGCATTACAGGCACTATAATAAAAATATAGCTGGCAATAGTTTACAAGATAATAGAGCATGGATATTACCCATTTTCTTGGAAGCTGATGGCAGGTTCTTAGAATGTCAGGATTTGCAGCTCAACTCTGGCTAATTCAGCCAGTTTATATACATTTTACACCCTGCCTGATAGCTGCTTCCAGAGAAGGTATGCAAATATTCGAATGAGAGTAAATGAATAGAGCTAAGAACTGATGAATGGCCTATTGGAAGGTAGGCAGATAACTAATGAATAGGGCTAATGAATAGCCTATTGAACAGACAAATAGCTACTAAATAGCTTATTGAGACTTGCAAATTTAGTACGTTCTTTCCATCACGTACTCAACATCAGGTGAGAATAATGTCAGGTCAGAATAATGTCAGTTTCAACTATCTCCTGATCACAAGGCTTGTACTTTTTATGAACCTTACTCTGAACCTTTCATGCACTCACTTTGGCCATCAAGCATTGAAACACAGTGCATAATACAGAAGTACCTATACAGCAGTACCTTACAGTCCCCCACTTGAAGGCGAGAGAGAGAACTCGATCCTTCACATGGCATAAGCTATAGCATAGAGTGAGTGATACCTGCAGCTCTGATCACAAGCATTTCATTTTTGAAATCTATTATTAAACGGCAGAGATAACAAATACTTAACAAGAGGAAAAACGCTAGTACCAATTGTAACATTAACCATACCTTAAAGGATAAAACTCCCCAACTACCACCAAGAGTAGAATATATTAAATACTCTGAGTCTGCAGCATTTAACAATTTGCGCACGGTATTTTGTACCCTTGCAACAGAGTTTTTAATTTGATTGAGGTGTGAGTCTTTAGGGTCTAGTAATTTTTGTACGTTTATTGTGAGGAGTGGTATGGGTACCCCAAAGGTTGGGGCATATTCTTTAATCATCATACTCTGCCTGGGGACTGAGGCATTAACATATGATGTTTTGTAGGTATGGGTGGTAATAGGATGGAGAACTCGGTTCCCCAGTTCAGTTTCTCCAAGGGGCACAAAACATAATTTAGGATAGGGGATCAGACATTGGAGTCTTTGGTGAGTCATAACCTGAAGGTTAGTGACCACACAGTACTGATTAGTAATATTATATGTGATTTTTATTTGCTTGATAGTCCGTTTACATATTTGGACCGGAAACCAGGTGGAGGTATTAGACTGATTATTAATAGGTTATTCTCCGCAGATAGGCTATTCCTGTGATAAAGCATTACAATTACAAACCCAGAGATTATTTATTGGAGAACAGCAATGGAGATTTGGTGCAACCCATGTACATTTTTTATTTAGCACCAAAACCTCCTGGGGCTCAACACAGTAAGCATAATAGTCACCTACTAGTTTACCTACTGAGTGGACTCTTACTATATCTTGATACACCTTGGTTTTTACATCTACTTGAGGAAGGTTTACAGTAAAGGAGACCACCATGGTCTGGCTGAGGATGCAGTTGGGTTGACAGGTAAATTTGGGTAAGTGTACCTGGGTGGTGGCTACTTTTCTGACCAGGGGAATTGAGGACACCTCATGTATAGCACATGAGGATAGGCAGTGAGTTTTATTGGTTTCAGTGCACAGGGGGCAGTATCATAACTTAATTTGGGCATTGGATGCCATATTAGGGAGTTTTCCCAAGTCCAATTGTTCAAACAACTTGGCAATGATTGTGAGTACATATGACCCATATGCAGTACAAATAATGGATTGCCCGATGGCCTTATTTCTTACTTTTTCATTATTATGTTGAATAATCTCATAGATTTTATTTTGTACCTCTTTAAAAAGATTAGCAATATCATGCATATTATATACAGTTAAGCGTTTTTGTTTTTTTTACCAAACCCTCCTGATTTTATTGCCAAAGATAATATTGTTTTTTTTTCAATTCCTGATCAGTTTGATATGAATACTCTTTATGAGCCTCCATGTCTTCCCTGTTCCAAATGCTCATGCTGGACCCAAAGAGGGCTGCCATGTCCCCAAACAAATCTCTTTTTTGCCTTCTAGACATACTTACATTTTTCTCACTTACTGTTTCTTTTCTTATTTAATTTATTTGTTTGGCCTGGAAGGTGCTAACCATATCTATTAGCATGGTGGCATAAAAATTTGATACATTGAAGTTGACACATTGCTCTGTGGAGTTTAAATCTCAACTAGAAAAATTGAATATTGCAGGTAACCTAATATACTGTACATTGTTAATTAAAGTTTTCTCAACTGGCATTGAAGTTAGTCCACTAGGTGGTCCTTGTGCGACATTTGGACACCGGGGTGGCATCACATTAAGGTGTATTGTGGCTGAGGAGTAATTGGCATAACAAGTTCTGCTTTTGTCACAGTTTCCATTGCTCATCAGGCCTTGACTTATGCTGCAGCCAGTGACATCTGGGTAAGTAGATCAGATACAATAAAATATTACCAACATATATTTACCATTGTTCTTTGGTGTTTTTTTTTTATAATTAGAGACTTACTGTCCTATTATAGGCCAATGGACATGTAGGTCCCACCAGATCTTGCCATTCTGCACACTATCTAGTAGATATTATAGTTTAGTTATCCTTGGTCCAGCAGATGGTACATTGCCATTCTGTGGCATCATCAATATCACCAGGGTCCCAGTTCCAGGAAGTCACTAAAGTCACTGACTACTGGTATCCACAGATTACATGAGTTTTTGGGACACTGATATAAAAGCTGGCAACCATTGAGACACATATAATCAGCCACACCCAGCACATCTTGTCCCTTTATATTGTCTGTAGAAAAGGAAAATTTAAGGTTAGTATCTGTTCTTTTACTTTACTGATTTCAGCTGGTTAATGTGGAACCATTTCAGTATGACAGCATTTTTCTTTCCTGTTATTTTGATTAGATACACTCAGGAACTGGCCTTTTCCGCAATGGGGAAAGGCCCTTTCCATTTTACATCAAATACATGTTCTTTTGGAGCATAGTTTTTAATCATGAGCGAGTCCCCCACTTCATACTGAAATGGATTAACCTTGTTATCAAAATACTTTTTGATTTGCTTTTTTAGATTTACCTAATTGAGAGGCTGTGAACTTATTAGCCACTAAAATGTGTTGTAGATATGTCTCAAGCTATGCATTACTTATGGGAGCATTGAGACATGGAGTTTGAGATGGCAGCAGTAGTTGCGCTGGAGTACACATTAGGCATCCAGTAATAGCCTGGTAAGGTGAGATTCCTGTGGAGGCAGATAGAGTGGAGTGAATCACCATCAGGCAAAGAGGCAAAATAGCAGCCCACTGGGTAGGGTGTTGGCAACAGAATTTAGTAAGCATAGTTTTTAATGTTTGGTTGTCCCTCTTCATGACTCCAGAGGATTGAGCGTGGTAACGAATGTGGAGCTGGTGTTGAATTTGTAGCATCTGTTGTAATAGTTTAAAGACTTTGCCAGTGAAGGCAGGCCCCTGGTCTGAAGAGATAATGTAAGGTAAGCCCCAACATGGAAATAATTTAGTAGCCAGCAGGTGTGCCGCAGTAGCAGCCTTGTTCTCTCTGGTGGGGAATGCCTCTATCCACTTGGTGAACAAGTCAATTATGACTAAAGCATGTGCATAGTTACCCTTAGTTTTAGGGAGACCTTTGATGAAATCCACTTGTATATGACACCAAGGACCAGAAGGGGGTGTGGCTGAGCACAGAAGTGCTCAATTAGTGGATGTGGGAGGGTTAGCCTGGAGACAGGGCAGGCAAGAAGCATAGGCCTCTTGACAAAGCTGACGGAGGTCTGGGCGCCACATGTATTATGTGATTTTAGACATAGTTTTCTCTAAAGAGATATGGCTGGCAGTTGGATGGGAGTGACACAGATGCCATACCTCTGGGAAAAGTGCCGGAGGCATACAGACTACTGGTGGTTGTCAAGTATCTTTAGAATACATTAAAAGTTTTGGTGCTGATTCTCCCCCAATGGGTTACAAAATGACATGCATAGCCCAGTCATAGGGGGGAGGATCCAATGCAGAGCCTTGCAAAAAGTCTAGAATCTCCACAAAAGGAGAATGTGAATTTTGGATGGATAGCAAGTCTATAGTGGTGGGGGTAGCTGCCACTATGATGGGAAGAGGACATGTGGGGGGCACCCACAAGTCTCCTAAGATAGTCATTAGCTGTGCTGCATCATGAGCTTTTTGATTACCATTAGCATGCATAGTGCCCTTAGAATGTCCCTTAACTTTAACAATAGCAATCGAAACAATAGTGGTAGACAACAAACCATGTAAAAGTTGTAACAAATTTGTGTGCTTGAGGGGTTTTCCATTAGTAGCAAGATAACAACCAACTGACATTTTGTCGGATTTACTTTTAATCTGGCTGCTTTTAACAAAGCGAGCAACTCATCTAACAATGCCACCTGCTCCTCCCTTGTCTCATTTGCCAGCAACAAATTATCTACATACTGCAATAAACAATCTGGTTTAGGAAAGTGTGTTAAAATGGCCACCATGTGTCTGTGAAAAATGGTCAGGCTGCAATGAAACCCTTGAGGGAGGGCAGTCCATGTGTACTGTCTATCTCTCCAGGTGAAAGCAAACTTATACTGACATTCTCTAGCCAGTGGCACACTCCAAAATCCATTAGCTAAGTCCAAAGTGGAGAACCACTTAGCTTTGGGTGGCACCATACTCAGGAGGGTTGGAGCCTCTCAGACTACAGGTTCTGTTAACGGGGTAGTGGCATTTAAAGCCCTATAGTCTACCGTTAATCTCCACGATGAGTCCAGCTTTTTTCACCAGCCAAATAGGGCAATTAGTTGTAGACTCACATTCCCTCAACACCCCTTGATCCAAAAGGGATTGGATTGTCTGGTCAATTGCCTGCTCACATTCTTTGGAAATTTTATATTGTTTTTGCGGTGGGTGTGCTTTGCCTGTGACATGCTCTTTCCTTTCCATCCTACCACAATCATATTTATGGGTAGCAAATACATCAGCATGTTTTTTGAATTATAGCAGCAACTGACTCTTCAGAAGAGGTGGGCAACTCTAAGTTTCCCATGCCCTTAATAGCAGCAACAACAAATGCGTCATCAATTATCCCAGCCTGTGACTCAGAATCACTAAACCACATACAGTTATTAGTCATATTTAAGACCACATTGTGTCTTGTTAGAAAGTCTGAACCTAGAATACCTCTACTGTCTGGCAGACACAAAAGAAAAGGTGCACAAGCAAATTTATTTTTGTTATCAAAACACAGTTTTTTTTTTTTTTTGCAACTGCTGCTTTGTTTCAGTTCCTTCAAATGCCATCATAGATCTTCATTGTTCTGTAGCAAGCCTTTGCGAAATTGGTTGCAAGGTATGTAGAATTGTCATGGATGCTCCAGTATCCACCACCATAGTTTGCTGTGAGCCTCCCTTCACAGCTGCCTGAAAACTGGACGATTTTATGTGTCTCTCCATAACCTCACACATGGAGTGACAGGGGAGACCTGTAATTCCTACTTGCTATTTAGCTTCGGATCCGGAGATGTTTCTCTGTACTTATGGTGAAGCTCTTATAATTGCCTCACTACTTCTGCATAAGGGGGTCCGTCTCATCTTTTACCAGTCTGCGGCACTTTACCCTGCATAGTTGAATCCTTTTTAAACTCAGAACAATTAGGGTGGATGTGCCCGGGCTTGTAACAATTATGACAAATTATCTGGTCTGTGTCTTGTCTCACTTTGTTTTGTTTGGGATAGCCTCCTTTGGGCAGTCCTTCAACCACCAAAACCTTTGCTTTCTTTGACTTTTCTTCTGTGGGAAGCATGGTATCCACCCTTGTAGCAACTGCCTTGATATCTTTAAACAGGGACTTGTGATTAAGTATCACTCCTACCATACTTTTGAGAGCAGGTCTTAGTCCCGCTATCAGCCTACGTTTAAAAGTGACATCGTCATTTTTGGATTTGTGTTCTCGGGCAAGGGGGTTTCCCAGCAAGGTACCATCCCCAGTCGAATAGGCTTGAACATATTTTATCCATAAGCAGTAGCTTCAAGAATTAAAGCACTCCTGGTCCTTTTGCTGGGCATTTACAAAATCGGCCACAAAGTCATGGGTCCCTCGCATGGCCAAAGTAACAATTTCCCCAATATCTCAATGAATTTTTCATCATCCTTTTAAGATGGCATTGCAGACTGTAAGTCCACATGCAGGGCAGTATGCAGTACATCTATGATGTCTGGTGTCAGCGTGGCTCAGTTGGTAGCACATCTGCCTCTGGACCAGAAGGTTGTGGGTTCTCATCTCGTACTGGGACTGGACTTGCACCTAAAAATTGCTGGCATCTGAGTGCAGTATTGGGGGTGTGCAGTCCTTCAGATGAGACATTAAACCAAGGTCCCTTCTGCCCATCCTGGTGTTATCCTGGTAGGTGTCCAGGTGGAAGTAAAAGAACCCAGGAAACTCTTCACACAGAGTAGGGAACATTCCCGGTGTCCTGGCCAACATTCCCCTTCCCATAAACCAGTTCATTCAGGGCTTCAGTCTTTTTGGTTGTGGTTGTTCGTGCATCATTTCCCATTTCCACCATAGTGGTAATGGTGCGAACAGGCACTTTGGGAAAAGGCAGTGCCGACGGGCATGTCGGCTTGCAATCATCGGTGTATTTTCTACAATGGTCTCTATAATTTTCACTCTCCAAGTCCTAGTTGTCTGTTCAATGACTATGTTAGCTATGGGCATCTTCAGAATCCAACTCATCGTCGGAACTGTGACAGTCCATGGCTCTTAAACACAGCTGTGCCTTTTTGCCGCTGATAGCCATTATGACTGATGACAAACACTGTACTTCACTTTCTAACTGTTTAGTTTTTTGCTTACATCTGTGATGCTCCATGTGAAATGGGTCTCTGTCTTCCCCTATAGAGTCCAGATGGTAATGGATGGTGGATTGGGCATCTTGTAAAGAGTGACTGAGTTCATCAACTTGTTTCTTTAAAATTTCATTTTCTTCTCTTAAGTTAGCAACATACTGTTGCCTCATTACTTTGTCCTATGCTATTAAGTTACACTGTTGTAATCTCTCACTGAGATCTGTAAGTCTAGCTTGGTCTCATGAGTGCCTGTCTGCACGTTCTTTATTTAGGACATCAGTATTTTTAGCATTTGCAACAGCGACTGTCAAACACAGTTTGACAGCCTGTTTGTGAGATAATTTTTTATCACTACACTCCCTAAATACAGATATCAGTACTGCCCTCCACGGCACATCTGCCTGGAGGTCATCTTGTAGGGATGAATACGGTTTAACATTAGTAACTTTTTGTTCAATAAGACGTTCTAAACTAAGAATGCCTTTCACTGCCATTTTTACTACTGGTTTGTGGATTACACAAACATTCAGACTGTTTCCAGTCCTTCTCCCCTGTACCTCATTAGGTTGCAATCCTTATCGAGGACACATCCTGTAATACTTGCCTAACTTACTCTCAGCCTTCAGGATTAGCCAGAAGTCCTGCTGTGGTCGCCACTGTAAGATCCTTGCAGGATTTGGACTTATGACTCTAGGATCCCAGTACTGAGAATAGTGTAAATGCCACTCAACACAGTGGCCCAGATATTCAAACTGCACCAGGCTATGGCGCAAGCCTGGGTGCAGCGCAACTTGGCTGTACAGGGCGTTAACTGGGCGACATTCAATGGAGCTGTGCCATGGCTCAGCATCATTAAATATTGCACCCTGGCCACCCACAGTGCACATGGCGCAGCGACACTGCACCAGTGCGAGTGGCCAGAGTGGAGCTTGTGGCTGCAGTAGTGCAAGTTCCATTGCACAAGGCGCAGCAACCACGATATTCAAAAGCTGACATGCAAATGGGGCCATAATGTATGTAAGGCACACATGGGGCCATTTGCATGTCATTATGGCCCCATTTGCATGCAGGTGCACTGATCCCTGATGACTTGCACCTGGCACCTTACCAGGCAGTAGCCGTCGGGGGCTGACGCCCCCCTGCAGTGCGGCAATGTGTCCCACAGCCCGATCATGGGCTTCAGTAAAAGTTAATCCCTATATCCCTGGTGGTCCAGTGGACCTGTCACTGATCATGGGCTGAAGTAAAATAAATTAAACTTTATTATCCTGCTGGTCCAGTTGCCTGTCTGCTCGACGGCTGGTAAAATAGAAGGAAAACTATTATTTCTGATGGTCCAGTGGACTTCTCCACTTCCACTCACTGATCCCCACCACTCTGCTGTTTCCCTGTCAGCGGGCAGCAGCACCCCACCCACCTGCAGCCCCGTCGCTCGCCGACTGACACCGTCAGTAGGGCTGTATGCCCATTGGTCCACAGAATCAGACTATGGGAGTGCAGCCCATACCATACTAACATTCCAGATATGTGAATGGATCCATTCACATATCTGGAATGTGTAGTAAGGTATGGGCTGCATGCCCATTGGCTCACACTGTGGACCAATGGGCTTACAGCCCTATCGATGGTGTCAGGTGGCGGGGAGGCATGTGGGTGGGGTGCTGCTGCCCACCGCTGACAGGGGGGAGTGGGGCAGTGGGGATCAGTGGGCAGGTGGGGAGAGGGGTCCACTGGACCACCAAGGATAATAGGTTTCCATCTATTTTACTTCAGCCTGCGATCAGGTGGACAGGTCCACTGGACCACCAGGGATAGAGGTTTCATTTATTTTACTTCAGCCCATGATCGGGCAGACAGGTCCACTGGACCACCAGGGATAATAGGTTACTTTTTTAACTTAGCCCTCGATTGGGCAGGCAGTGGTCTACTGGACCACCAGGGATTTAGGATTAATCCTTTTTTACTGATGCCTGCAAATGGGCATTGGGGGGTGCCACCACAGAGGTGCAGCCAGAGCTTGGGTGGCCACCCACAGGTGGCAGCTGCCGTGTTGCACCCTGCAATGCGGCAACGCACCTGTGGGTGGCCATCCGTTGTTCCTTTTTTTTGAATCAACTTTGTGCTGGCATAGGTAGGGGTTGTGCATGCATGGCTCCACACATTCCGGGCTGAATATCGGACTGTGCAGAGTATGCATGGGCACGCCCCCCTACCTGCACCTACATACTTTACTGATGCACTCTGGCGCATCGGGATTTGTGCCGTGCACTTTCCCCTTTTGAATATTGCAGTGGGGTATATCACTAGGCGACCCTTTCGAATATCTGGGCCAGTGAGTTCTTGTTTCCTCACTTGGAGGAGGTTAATTTCAGCATATAGGCATTAGCATTACAGGCACTATAATAAAAATATAGCTGGCAATAGTTTACAAGATAATTGAGTATGGTATTACCCGTTTTCTTGGAATCTGATGGCAGGTGTCAGGATGTCAGGATTTACAGCTCAACTCTGGCGAATTCAGCCAGTTTATACACATTTTACACTCTTCCTGATAGCTGCTTCCAGAGAAGGTATGCAAATATTCAAATGAGAGTGAATGAATAGAGCTAAGAACTGATGAATGGCCTATTGGAAGGTAGGCAAATAACTAATGAGTAGAGCTAATGAATATCCTATTGAACAGACAAATAGCTACTAAATAGCTTATTGAAACTTGCAAATTTAGAATGTTCTTTCCATCACATACTTAACATCAGGTGAGAATAATGTCAGGTCAGAATAATGTCAGTTTTAACTATCTACTGACCACAAGGCTTGTACTTTTTATGAACCTTACTCTGAACCTTTAATGAACCTTTCATACACTCACTTTGGCCATCAAGCATTGAAACACAGTGCATAATACAGCAGTACCTTACATTATAACATGTTTTTCTCCCCATAATAATCTTTACAATGGTGTTACCAGCACACTTCACTTGCAAAACAGTTTTTCTTTCATTTGTACTGTTTTCTCATCCCCCCATTACTGATACAGTATACTTCACTGCTTCCATCATCATAAGAACAATTTAATAATACCCATCCTATCAAAATGTAAAATAACAAAAAAGTAATTTATAGTAGTGCATAAATTATATATTTTTTAATGCTAACTTTATTTTTTTCCAATTTGTGTACATCCAATTGAAATATACAGTCCACCTATTTTAAACTACCTGGAGTTAAACACTGTTTATTTCTGTCTTCACCTCTTAGATCGCTGTGAGAACATATATTAAAAAGGTCATGGTGGCCCTCATGAATATCCATGGCATGATTGATGACACTTGACCACTTTGTCACTATTAATTTACCACCTTGGTCAGTATTTGAAGTAGCATACCAGTATATATGATTTATAATAGACAAATGCCATAGGCCTATGTCTTCACACCCCTTTTGTGTTGATAGTGAGTCAGTTTTCTTCCCAACACCTACTGAATTAAATGTGAACGTTTTCATATCTATTACTGTAGTAATGTGATAGTGTGTACACTAACTTTCAAACAGTTAATTTACCTATTGAAACAAATTTTGAAAACTATAAATCAGGGGGATTAGATCAAAATCAAGCAGAGTCCAAGCTTACTATATCAATCGAACAACAGAACCTGATATACATAGACCAAAAAATTATACAAAGATAATACAGTATCATATGTTTTACAAACTAACTTCTGCACAGAAATATTACAAACAATAAATAAGCCAATAGATTGTGCCACAATCTTACTTTTAGCAGCGTGCCAAATGTCATATTGGTGTTTCGTGCATGGCATGGTCCTGGTCCTTTTGTTAGGTATTTACAAAATCGGCCACAAAGTCATGGGTCTCTCGCATGGCCAAAGTAACAATTTTCTCCAATATCTCATTGAATTTTTCATCATCCTTTTTAGATGGCATTGCAGACTGTAAGTTCGCATGCAGGGCAGTATGCAGTACATCTATGATGTCTGATGCCAGTGTGGCTCAGTTGGTAGCACATCCGCCTCTGGATCAGAAGGTCATGGGTTCTCATCCCACATCGGGATTGGACTTGCACCTAAAAATCGCTGGCATCTAAGTGCAGTATTGGGGGATGATGTACTGCTGGGGTGTGCAGTCCTTCAGATGAGACATTAAACCGAGGTCCATTCTGCCCATCCTGGTGTTAACCTGGTGGGTGTCCAGGTGGAAGTAAAAGAACCCAGGGCACTCTTCACAAAGAGTAGGGAACATTCCCAGTGTCCTGGCCAACATTCCCCTTCCCATAAATTGGTTCATGCAGGGCTTCAGTCTTTTTGGTTGTGGTTGTTCATGCATCATTTCCCATTCCCACCATAGTGGTAATGGTGTGAACAGGCACTTTGGGGAAGGGCAGTGCTGATGGGCATGTAGGCTTGCAATCATCGGTGTATTTTCTACAAGGGTCTCTATAATTTTCACTCTCCAAGTCCCAGTTGTCTGTTCAATGACTATGTTAGCTATGGGCATCTTCAGAATCCAACTCATCGTCGGAACTGTGATAGTCCATGGCTCTTAAATACAATTGTGCTGTTTTGCCACTGATAGCCATTATGACTGATGACAAATGCTGTACTTCGCTTTCTGTTTAGTTTTTTGCTTACATCTGTGATGCTCCATGTGAAATGGGTCTCTAACTTCCCCTATAGAGTCCAGATGGTAACGGATGGTGGCTTGGGCATCAAGTAAAGAGTGACTAAGTTCGTCAACTTGTTTCTTTAAAATTTCATTTTCTTCTCTTAAGTTAGCAACATACTGTTGCCTCATTACTTTGTCCTACACTATTAAGTTACACAATTGTAATCTCTCACTGAGATCTGTAATTCTAGCTTGATCTCATGAGTGCCTGTCTGCACGTTCTTTATTTAGGACATCAGTATTTTTAGTAATTGCAACAGCGACTGTCAAACACAGTTTGACAGCCTGTTTGTGAGATAATTTTTTTTATCACTACACTCCCTAAATACAGATATCAGTACTGCTCTCCACGGCACATCCGCCTGGAGGTCATCTTGTAGGGATGAATAAGGTTTAACATTAGTAACTTTTTGTTCAATAAGATGTTCTAAACTAAGAATGTCTTTCACTGCCATTTTTACCATTGGTTTGTGGACTACACAAACACTCAGACTGTTTCCAGTCCTTCTCGCCTGTATCTCATTAAGTTGCAATCCTTGTCGAGGACACAGCCTGTAATACTTGCTTAACTTACTCTCAGCCTTCAGAATTAGCCAGAAGTCCTGTTGTGATCACCACTGTAAGATTCTTGAAGGATTTGGACTTATGACTCTGGGATCCCAGTACTGAGAATAGTGTAAATGCCACTCAACACAGTAAGTTCTTGTTTCCTCACCTGGAGGAGGTTTATTTCAGCATATAGGCGTTAGCATTACAGGCACTATAATAAAAATATAGCTGGCAATAGTTTACAAGATAATAGAGCATGGTATTATCCGTTTTCTTGGAAATTGATGGCAGGTGTCAGGATGTCAGGATTTGCAGCTCAACTCTGGTGAATTCAGCCAGTTTATACACATTTTACACTCTGCCTGATAGCTGCTTCCAGAGAAGGTATGCAAATATTCAAATGACAGTGAATGAATAGAGCTAAGATCTGATGAATGGCCTATTGGAAGGTAGGCAAATAATTAATGAATAGGGCTAATGAATAGCCTATTGAACAGACAAATAGCTACTAAATAGCTTATTGAGACTTGCAACTTTAGAATGTTCTTTCCATGATGTACTCAACATCAGGTGAAAATAATGTCAGGTCAGAATAATGTCAGTTTTAACTATCTCCTGACCACAAGGCTTGTACTTTTTATGAACCTTACTCTGAACGTTTAATGAATCTTTCATACACTCACTTTGGCCATCAAGCATTGAAACACAGTGCATAATACAGTGGTACCTATACAGCAATACCTTACATTATAACATGTTTTTCTCCCCATAATAATCTTTACAATGGTGTTCGCAGCATGTTTCACTTACAAAACAGTTTTTCTTTCATTTGTACGGTTTTCTCATCCCCCAACCCTTACTAATACAGTATACTTCACTGCTTCCTTCATCATAAGAACAGTTTAATAATGCCCATCCTATCAAAATGTAAAATAACAAAAAAGAAATTTATAGTACTGCATAAAATATAATTTTTTTAATGCTAACTTTATTTTGTTCCAATTTGTGTACATCCAATTGAAATATACAGTCCACTTATTTTAAACTACCTGGAGTTAACCACTGTATATTTCTGTCTTCACCTCTTAGATCGCTGTGAGAACATATATTAAAAAGGTCATGGTGGCCCTCATGAATATCCATGACATGACTGATGACACTTGACCACTTTGTCACTATTAATTTACCACCTTGGTCAGCACTGGAAGCAGCACACCAGTACATATGATTAATAATAGACAAACACCACAAGCCTATGTCTTCACACCCCTTTTGTGTTGATAGTGCATCAGTTTTCTTCCCAACACCTATTGAATTAAATGTGAATGTTTTCATCTCTGTTACAGTAGTAATGCGATAGTGTGTACACTAACTTTCAAACAGTTAATTCACCTATTGAAACAAATTTTGGAAACTATACATCAGGGGGATTAGATCAAAATCAAGCAGAGTCCAAGCTTACCGTATCTATCGAACAACAGAACCTGATATATATAGACCAAAACATTATACAAACATAATACAGTATCATATGTTTTACAAACTAACATCTGCACAGAAATATTACAAACAATAAATAAGCCAATAGATTGTGCCACAATCTTACTTTTAGCAGCGTGTCAAATGTCATATTGGTGTTTTGTGCATGGCAGTGCTTCTCTGATCCACTTTAATATCTATCTATCTATGTCAATCAGTTATGATGGTTTCTCTTTTTTGATTGATAGAATTAAGGTAATCCGCAGTGTGTTTCAATCCTTCCAGCTCACATCAATAACTACTCTTAACCTAATTACTCCGTGAGTTACAAAAAATGAGTTTTAATTTGTTTATTAGGACTATATCTTAAAATGTTGCTTAAATTAATGCAGTATTACAAATCTCCCCCCCAAAAAAACAAAATCACCTTGTTGTGCCTTTTAAGTACAGTATTCCACACATTTCATTACTGTACAAAAACATACCTGCACAACCTCTATGTTAAGCACTTTGCTTATTTGCTGTTCAATGACACTGTATGCACCATAATTTGCACAGTGCCCAGGGCTAACTGACCATCCATCACCTGCAAGCACCAGTTCTCCTTCCATACTGCTCAATTGCTCAATCATTTTGCTCTGATGTACTTTCCATGTATTTTATATAACTGGTTGCAGATACTGCCACTGGTGTTTAACAAATGTGTTCTTTGTGTAAACAGCCAGTCTGAGAAGTGCAAATAAATGCATAATTTTTGATGGCAAATTCCCAGAGAAAAGGATTAAACCTGACAGTAAGAGGTTTCCTGCAGGAATATGTCCAATATAAGGCTGACTAGACCAAGTTCATTTATAGCCACACCCTTCACAATTTTGCTCAACATGGATTGCAGTGCCACAGTGCCTGTAAATGTATCCAATTGTGTCCATGTTACATTTTGTGCACTTAGTAAACAAAGACAACAGATTTCTCTCAAACATAATGAATTTTTTTCTCCATTGGTTCCATATATGTGTCCGATATAGTAGCATCATCGTTGTTATTGTCCACACCTTTCATTTGAGAAACACTCTCAAGACTACTCGGGGCATAATCTGGATCACTGTTGTTATTAGACTGTAGTTCTAATAAACTTTCATCAGTGCCACTCAACGTAATGTCAACATGCTTATCATCGGAACCTGTTTGCAGTATATCAGCAAGGGAACCTCCAATCAGCTGACATTGTATACCTATGCTGCATGTGTTAACTGTACTATGGGAGTTAATGGTTCATGTGTGGTCTGGCATCCGTACACCTGATCACATGTAAATGAATGGTTATAAGTATATGTAACATTTGAAACATATAATTTTTTTCCTGATTGGCTGAGATTTGATTATAGCCATTGCAGTAAGAGAGTGCCACCACTGGCTAGAAAAAGTCCCTGCCAAATAGTGCAACTCACAATATCCATATGTCATCTATTTCATAGCTACCATCACAAATATGGCTACAGTATTTACCCATTCCTAGAAAAACTTCAACTAGGTCACACAATTATAAGCCCATTAAGGTAACCAAAGTAAGTACATGATTTAATGTTATTTAAACTCATGAACCTTCCTTACACACATTCTCAAATTTACTAATTGAAAAAACATTCTGAGTTTCCATTGCTGCTGTTTCTTTAATGGCCATGAGAAATCCCCTATCTCTCTCTGCCATTTTGCCAGAGAACTCTCTATTCCTTACCTGTCAAATTTTTTCCTACACAATCATATGGCAGTAGTGCAGATTCATTAATAAGGAAAGGCTATTTAACTTGTGTTGTGGGGTCTTTTAACGTCACGTCCCATACACTATACACAACAATGTCACATACACAGGAGATAACCACGGTGTAATCACTTCTCATGGTTAGTAGGACTGCACTCTCAAGGTTTACTGATGCTCTACCAACCACTTGAGGTGATTACTCCATAGTTATCACCTGCACATCAGGCATTATCCTGTATATGACTTAAGAGCTGCAGAAACACATTATATTTGTCATTATGTCTTACCAATGCTACATTTTCTCTTCTTTATGTTGCACTGTGTTCCATGGTGAGCTGTAGAATGATCAACCGAAATCTTAGCATATGTGTGTTCAGTTTCAGTGTTAATTGGTGACATATGTTCCACATTGCTGAGCATATTCACATTAATGTCGCAAGTGGTTTCGTTAACATTAGTCACTGGTTCATGTTGAATGGTAACTTCTTGATCTTTACGGCCATGTAATTATCTGAATATTCAAGACATGAACATTCCACCTGGAGATGTAAAAGAAAGTCAGTATTCAGTGAATTAATTAAACAAAGTAATATTAGAGTAAATGTAAGCAATACGACATGGCCGGGTGTTGATAGTACTGAGATACCCACATACCCAAAGGTGTAGTTAGGCACAAGCCCGCAGGTCCAGAGCCTTCAGCCTCTGGGTGTGTGGGTATCTCAGTACTACCAACACCCAGCCATGTCTTATTGCTTATTCAAAGCGCTGCAATATTCCAGTGGTAAAATCCCCCAACCCCAGGAATTGGCAGGAACTTGTTTTAGCCTGTGGCAGCATGCTACTACTGCAATGGTAAAAACCAAGTCTCACCCAATCAGGACACAGAGATTTCTTTGCCCATTTTATGTATGATGTTGACCTAGTTGGCAAGATAACACTCAATTCAAAATACACAAGATGTAATTGCTTGTCACATGCATAAAATGAAGTAGTCTACATGTATTTCACAATGAAAAGGAGTACCACAAATACTACATAGCTCAGGTTTCAACAAATGTCAGCACCAACAATAATCACAGCTGGCTTACAGTGGCAATTTGTAGATTTCCAAACTTTTTAAGAATTATACTTACAAGTGTAATCAATGTAGTTTCATCCATATCCTGATAATCAGAACCAATAATGTATTCACTAATGACACCAGCAGATGAATGTTCAACATCCACACTCAGTCTAGATGGACATGTTCCCTTTATGAGTTCAAGTTTCCTCCTAAATCCTAGTTTCCATTGATGATACCCAATAAAGTCTCTTGGGGCCAACAATATGTTCTCCACAAAGAATGGTTGTATTACTGGCTCCTTTCCAATCATTTCTCATCTGACGAACAAACTCATCCCACTTTGCACGTGAAGTCGGATCCTGAGTCCACATGTGCAGACTTACAGTCTTGCTAATTGCCACGAACATGTACGACACATCATCTTGGCATCTTTAATGATGTTGCTCACACAATATATTTGAAACCTGTAATTCAAGCACACACTACACATTACACTTCCATTGGGTTCACTATACTTTAAAAACATTAATTAGACATTTTCACAGGCAGAGACATCCATAATTTTCTGTGCCCCTTTTTATAATACTGGAAGGGCAACCATGCACAATCAGTGTGCTCACCCATGGGGGGGGGGTTCTGATTCCATCTTTCCTTGAGAGCGAACCTCAACAAGTTCAATGGGAATCAGAACCCCATGGTGACAGAATACATGGGTTGTGCATAAAGTTGCTCATCCTGCGTGTTTTATAGTGTATAGTACTATTATGTGAAAAGAGTGCATTGCGCTTTTTTTTTCCTTTTCACAACGACACAGACTCATGAAGTCTATAGAGGTTCTGGATTACTGTGTTACAATATAATTAAACTGAGGTCAGCAACAATGTGCCAGCCTTCCAGTGGTTCTGCTGCAGCAGTGCCCATCAGTACTACAGCAAAACAACATAAGGATGGTAGTATTGCAGCAGAACGAGCATATTCCGGACATGGAACTCCATGTATACCAATGTTCCACTGTACACTTTACATAGCATAGTGGATGGGTGACCATCCACAACAAGGCAGTTATTCCATCCGTGGAGTTGATGGCATCATAGAGACCACGAACACGAAGCTCATCAGGTCTCCTTGATGTCATCAGCTCCCAGGATTGAATGCTGCTTCAATTCTGGATGGTGACGCATCCATTGTTTTACGTAGTATATGGTTAATACCTATGTATTTTTACTTTCTTTTTTATTTGGTGTTTCATTCCTGTTTGTGTATATATGCTGTTCTCTGCTGCCAGTGCCACTCATTTCAGCTTCACTGCACTCCCGCTGATTGCAACTTCTCCCACACCTGCTGTCTGTCTTTTGTCAACAATTTGTTTTTTAAAATACAAAAAAAGATTCTGCACCACTCCATGACCACTTAATCCTACCACCATATAAACATAGAAACATGATGGCAGAAAATGATCACCAGGCCAACAAGTCTGCCCAAGGCACCTAATCCTAGGTCCTTGTTCATATTCTCTCTCCCCTCCTGGTTTTCCACTCCATTACAGGTCTTCACATCATCTGCAAAGAGATACCCCTTCCCTTTAGACCCTTAGTTATGTCTGCCTCGAATTTGTTAAACAGCAGTGGACCCAACACTGACCCCTGGGGAACCCTGCTTGTGACCCTTCCCTCCCCTGAGGTGACTACATTTACTATTACCTTTTGACTCCTGTCAGTTAGCCAGTTTTGCACCCATCCAACTACCCTTCCCCTCAGGCTCAGTACATCCAATTTATCTACTTGAACCCATTTGTTCTCCCATCTCAACTTCACCCACCCTGTCCCCATTTGTCAGGACTACGTCCAGCAAGGCCCCTTCCCTGGTGAATTCTATAACCAGCTGCCTCAGTAGGGCAGCTTGCAGACAAACTATGGTAGCCCTGCTCCCCCTGATCTGACCAAAGAATTGTTCCAACTCACATATGGTAGATTTAGATCCCCATCAACAGCACCTCACCTTTCTTTGCCATTCTCATTATTTCCTCCAACATCTCCTCATCTTCCGAATCAGTATGCGAGGGCAGCCTATAAATCACCCCAACATGTACCATTTCCCCCTTCCCTATAGGCAATGCTACCCAAATGTACTCTACTTCTTCCATTCTACTCTGTAATTCCACTGCCCTGATGCCCTCCCTCACAGATAGTGCTATTACACGTCCTCTTCTATGTTCCCTGTCCTTCCTGAACAATATGTACCCAGGTATTTCCATGTCCCAGTCCTGGTCCCCATGACCCCAAATTTCTGTTATCCACACCAGATCAAGGTCTGCCTCAGCCATGACTGCTGCCAGGTCTGGCACCTTGTTGCACAGGCTCCATGCATTTGTGCACATTCCTCTCCACTTTCCTAGTCCCCTGTACACTTGATCCCCCTATACCTTTCTCATCCCTTCTCTCTCTAGTAAATGTATTTTTTCTTGTACCTCTTCAAATTTATACTTGTGTTTTTCAGGGGGGCTGTCTACCCCCCAATCCACTGGCATAGACTTGTTCAGTCATGCCCCCCCACTCTAGTTTGAATTTAGCTTACTCTCCAGAAATTCCTCCATTCTGCATTGAAGCACTAATACCCCTTCCTGATTTAAGTGAAGCCTATCTGGATCAACTATGGTCTCCTCTCTGCTATCTCCTCTGGTCCTATGCTCCTCTAATACCTTACCCGGTGTGTCCCCAAAGGGTCCCTCCATTTTCCTTCCAGTGTTCCTGCATTCCAGAGATCATTCTCCGAGCCTCCAAACTTCCTTTCCTCTACTTTCCCTACTGCTGGCTCCTCTGAGTCATGCTCCTTCATTACTTTCTGTACTACTGGAATAGGGGGTGCAAATCTGCTAACATGCTCTGTTCTTATGTTACCATTTTTGATGCCGTAAGAGGCCTTATTTGAAGTCTGTCCCCTAATCAAAGACATCTGCCTTCCTTTTCCTGGTCCTAGTGTTGTACCTGGGTTATGCCCCCTATCATCCCAGATACACCTAACATATACCTCACACTGTATTCCTGGTCTATTATACCGTAATACTGCTATTTTGCACTAATATATAGATTTCAACATCCATCATATAAGCATGAGTGCCAGGAATGTGGTTTGCTGCTCATATTTGCTAATGTTTACATCCTTCATAGGATTAGATCATGCATGCCTATTATACCTCACTGTAATGCATTATGTTTGTCTTTTACATATATTCCATATATAATCTACCTAATCACTGATAAGATGTCTCTGAGGGATTATCAGTGATTACTTTATACACTATATCTATATTCTCACATAATCATATGTAGTTGTGGCCAATCAGCACTTCTCTTTGTCTAAGCAAGCTGACACAGAGAGAAAACCTTTGTTATGTCTTATACACAGGCAAGAAATGCCACAGGTAGTGTGAACCCATCAGCACTTCTTTTGTCCAAGCTATAATGCAAACGGAAGTATATTATTTGTCTCATATGATACTCATTAGTAATTCTGTCTCTTAAGTCCTTTTCCAATACATATTGTTTCTCATATCAGTAACTATGATGTAATCTCTGTTACTATGGTGTTATCTGCAATATATAGCCTTCTGCAGCCTACTGTACCTCCAGGAGAGTGGGAGAGAGAACAAGATCTTGGAGAACCTAAGATCCTAGAAATCCTGTAGATTATGTACATTCTTCAGGAGAGTGGTGAGAAACCCATCTCTCTTGTGACTTTCTTTGTGACATGCTTGGTGTAAGTAATATAATAAACATTTATTAGTACCCTTGCTTGTTTACAAATGTTTCTTGGCAGACTCTGTAGCCGTAAGAATCTGTATTTTTAATATTATTATTTACCCTACACACTAAGAGTGTTAAGGCAACACTACTATCTTCCACTCATTTTTCCTAGCTGCCGCCTTGCCTCCTTTCTCTGGATTCCTTGTCTCACTTCTGACTGTGCGACTTTCCTGTTCCTTCACCCTGTTGTATCCACTTGTCCCCTTCCCTTCCCTTCCCTTCCCTTCCCTTTCCTTCCTCCTTCCTCCAAGCCCCTGGATTCCCAGTCCTTTTCTCCAGACCCCTGGTGCCTCCTCCTACCCCCTCCATCCCTGGCTTATGTTGACCCTTCCCCTTGCACAGTGCCTACCTCAGCCACCCTATTTCTTCCTTCAATGGTGTGAATTGTTTACACACCATGCAACCACCAAACCTCCAAACCCAATTTAGTACTATGGCTGCTCCACATCCACTACACCCCATCATGCTACTAAAGAGGCCACCCCGTTGGCTTCCCCTTCAACTGCACTGCCTTTTCATACCTATGTCAGTTGGACTGAAAACTGACTTGTACACTTTGAACTCCCATATTCAAGTAACTCGCCCTTCCAGCTTTTCCCCCAATTCTGAGCAGGACCCTAGTTCCTTCCGACAGTTTTTGCCAGATTAATATATTAATAAGGTAACAATTCTAAGCACTATAATATATTAATAAGGTAACAATTCCAATCACTTTTAAGCAAAAATATATATGCAGCACTTTTTCTTCCTGAATTTAGGTAACAGTTCTATCACTCAGCAGTGCAATGCAATGTCCGCAGCATTTAACTATAGTTACACATCTCAACACTCAAATTAATGCCATAGGCTCCCTTCTACTCCAGGCCACTCCTTCCCCCGAACTCCTCCCCCACCTACTATTTAATAGAGGTCGGGGCTGGGGTGAGTGGGTCTGGCACAATTACAGCTCCTCCATGTGTCTGTCCTGCTGGTTGTGGTTTGGTTTGTGTCTTTATAGTCCAGCCACGAGTTCAAGCATGGTGCTCAGCCCACTGATTGGCTGCCACTTTTAGCAGTCTGTTTCCTTCCAGAAGCCCCAGGCCCACCGCTGTTGCAGCTGCCGGGATCCTTGCAGACCTGCTCTTGAGGTCAGCCTCCTCCTGCCACCGATGTCTGCTGCTCCTTCTCCGGTGCAGCCCTTGCTCCCCTGCCACCAAAGCTGCCAGCAAGCATCGATGATCCATCATTGCCAATGCAGTCGAAAGCTCCCTTTTCCTTCCTCGCTCCTCTTCAGCCTAAGTGGCAACAATTACAGCTCCTCCATGCATCTGTTCTATAATGTTTTACTTTTTTTTCCTTTGTTACAACCACTGGAGTCAGTCAATCAGAAGGTAGGACAAGGCTGAAAAGTTGTTGTACTACCGACGTAACATCACAATGATAGTACGACAACTTTTTTGACCTTTGAACTGTCATACAACAACATTTGAAAAGCCACTCATTTTTAATGTATAATAAGCCTTTACCATATACTATAACATGAAATTATTTACTTTCTTTATTTAATGTAATTAACTTTTTGAATCCAAACAACCAATCGGATTGAAACATATCTGAGACCCATATTACAGTCTGGTTCTCATAAATGATGCAATCTGATTGCATGCTAGAATTACATCTCAGGGAAATTGCTTGCACCAGCATCTGGACCCACCCCTCCTGGAGAATATAACTGTCATGGCTCACTCAGGAAGTGTTTTGAATCCACAGTCAGAAGAAAGGGGGGGTTACTAGTGGGGCACCATGTGGTTTGCTACTGGTCTTCTTTACAGACTTTATAGGAGGCATTGCGAATGGGCTGGAATAGAAAATATGCCACTTTGACAGACAATCTGTACCTGTGCTTTGCTGTGCATTGCGGTGTATGGGTAGTTTTATACCACGTCTATAAGGCACTCTTTATTTGACAGCAGGCCCAAATGGGCAAAAGCATGGAGGGAGGGGGTCGAATGAGGTCAGAGACAGAGGAAGCTGGTAAAATGGGGAGCAAGGCTAGGCATGGAGAGACAGGGACAAGCACAGAGGAGGAGGAGGGAAGGGGGACAGTGCATCACCCTGTGGTTGAAGCTGGGACCCATGATCCTAATGAAAATACTGAGCTGGTCCAGGGACCAGTGGGATGAGGAGAAGAGATGCTGGTGAACAGAACTGAGAGGGAAGACAAACATATGCACATACGGACATAAAATATTGTCAGCCACTACAAACCACGTGGTCTATCTAGTATGCTCAAGTGAAGCTGACTGATATGGAGGTTGGAATAAAGCTGACAAACTAGATAGAGAACTGGCTACATGGTAGGATGCAGCTGGTAGTTGTGGGGATGGGGAAGTCTCGACTCCCAGAATGGTGACAACTTCAAGTGGTGTGCAGCAAGGATCAGTGCTGGGCCTTGGTGATAGAAACACAGAAATATAACCTTTGATGGCAGATAAGGATCACTTAGCCAACCAAGAATGACCAATTCCCTAACTACTGGATAACCAGTTGATCAATAATAACACTTTAGAATGTTCATAACAGTTTAGAATGTGCTCACAGGATCATGACTACATAAGTTACTGAAAGACATCAGAAGTATAACAACACTTAGTCAGTCTGATAGTTACTTTCTCAGTGTGTGCACATGTCAACAAGGTTTGACTCCAACTACTGAACAAACACAGACTTATCTTCACATCCCATTAAACAGACTTGGGAGTCCCCGACACAGCTAAACAACATGCCTAACTGCTGACCAACTCCAAGCAAGATGCTCAGCTGGACATTTACTGTCTCAGGGAACTGCACAAAACTGGGCAAGCAGCAATGCATTATGATGCTACTAATGTGCATTTCTAAAAACGTTAGTGAGTGAAAAAAAAAAACTAAGGCACTCATTTGGTGGTATCCATCATATTGAATGCATGGGAAATGACAAACAAGTCTAGCTGCACAGCTTGACTATTACTGTGCCAGGAACTTTCAGTTGCAGAAACCGCAACACATTCTAATTTTTTTGCAGCATGACAACACAGGTTATGCCTTACTAGCAGACCATCTCATGATCAGTCTCTCAAAGAGAACAGAACAGTACCGAACAGCCATGTACACTGTATTTTTTTCCCGGTTTATTTTTAAATCCTCTGTGCGGTACAATCTATTTAGTCATAAGTGGTGCATAGTGGGATGGGGATTTGGGGGGAGGGATAATTAGATATACCACTATATAAGTACATGTACAGTATATACAATACCTACACTTCAAGAATAAAGTATTAATGGTGACAATAACAGTGTTACTGAACAGTACTCTCGACCAATCTGGAAAAAACTTTTTGTTAATATGTCACCTGCTGTAGGGCCTGCCATGCAGAGAGAGGCTCCAGCACTGTAGCCAGCCACAAGTGATGCTGCCATCTCCAGTATCCTACCCACCACATGGATGGCAGTACTCGGTGCCAGTTGGCTGCCTGCACATGTGTACAGTGAAAATAGGGCACTCAGTGGCCTGACCCACTTCACTTTCATACTGCACAGCTCCCCAGAATAACACTGCGCTTACATATGTACCTGCAGTATTTGCCATACCATTTACCAGCGTGAAATACTGCACTAACCATTTCCATGATGGATAAAACATTGCCAACCCCCCTGTCATGAGGAACTGTAATTATTAGCTTGCACATGCTAGTGTTGCATTTTGTTTACAGTAAGACAACTGCAAGCTCAGAAACATTGCTGTACCAAATCATCCACATTTACATTTATTTCACATTAAATTAGTCATATGTGACATTTGCTATCACCACAGCATGAATTCCTGTAATCCTGTCAACTGCTGAGTGTAACGGAACAAGGTGTTGTGTGTGTGACATTCAATATCCACAATATTCACAACATAATATTACCCAAATACAAATAAGCCTACACAGACAGACTCATTTTTGCTTGCCAATTTTATTTAGTTTTCTTTTCCAGACCAACAGCAGTTTACATGTGAGGAGCCAGCGTGACTTATAAGCAGACAGCTGCACATCAACAGAGCTCTTGCTGGTCCTGCCTACACAGCCTGTCACTGGAGAAGCTCGTCCCAGATTTACTGCAGAAACGAGCACAAGACACATCTGAGAGCGTGCGAGCCAGGGTAGCGCTGACGTCTTACTGGAAATGATGTCACACTGCTTGTCCACCCCAATGTGGACAAAGACTTCTTTTTTAAAAAATTGCATGGTTCCTGTGCGGTGGTCCAGTGGTAGGTATTAAGAGCAAGCAGGCTGGAATCCATTAACTCTTTCCTCACAAAGTGCAGCGTCCAGATCCAAACAGCTTCATTCAGGTCAGCACCTAAAAAAAAAGGCACAAAATAAGTGATTATCTGCTCTTTAACAGCTCACTGGAAACAGGAGTGGACCTGAATTACTGGAGGAAGAGGATGTAGTCCCACTACACAAAAGTGATAGCAAGGAAGAGGCTGGCAGTCATTGACCAATCAGTCTTTAATTAAAGTGATTAATGGAATCACTTCTAAAGGAAAGGATTGTAGAATATCTTAAATCCAGTGGGTTGCAAGAACTGAGGCCACAAGGGTTGACAAAGAAGAGGTCATCGCAAATGAATCTGATAGATTTCTTTGACTGGGTGACAAAGGATTTATCATCATCATCATCATCCATTTATTTATACAAGGCACCCTTCCAAAGCTCATGGTGCCTAAATAATCCATACAGAGATAAAACATCACAATTGTCATAAAACCAAACATAAAACAACCCCTTAAATTAAATATTTCTTTATAAAATCAGTACCATTAGTTCCAATCAGGCCCCATTAAAGGCCTGACAAAAGAGCTGAGTTTTAAGGGCAGACTTAAATACTTCGATGGTCAGGCTATCTTGCATCCAACAAGGTAGAGAATTCCACTGGTCAGGAGCCATAAAGGCAAAAGCTCATGCTCCAGACGTCTTTAAACATAACCTGGGAATCTCTAGCAATCCCTCATCAGAGGATCGGAGTTAGTGGGAGGGACAGTAAGGCTGCAGAAGATCTTGCAGGTAGTGGGGTCCCTGGTCATGTAGGGCTTTATAGGACAACAACGCGACCTTAAAGGTTATCCACCACTGTACTGGCAGCCAGTGCAGTTCACACAACACAGGTGTAATATGACTGGATCTAGGGGCTCCAGTTAACAGCCTGGCTGTTGTGTTCTGCACTAGTTACAAGTGGTAGATATCCACCCCTGGTAGCCCTAGGTAGACGGCATTGAAGTAATCAAGACAGGTGGTAACAAAGACATGGACTAAGGTAGGAAGATCTTCATATGGAACCAGATGCTTCACCTCGGCAATACTTCTTAGATGATAAAAAGAATATTTAACCACTGCCGACACTTGTGATTTCAAGGTCAGACCCTCATCGAAGATCATGCCTAAGTTATGCACCTGGCTCGAGGCATGCAATGGGACACCCCCAAGCCTCAGCCTGGTGGGTTGTCCCATCCCTGCCCAACTGTCCTATGATCTGGGTCCATCATCAACACCTCCATCTTCCCAGGGTTTGACCGCAGCAAGCTTGCACTCATCCAGTCCTGTATCTCATTTAGGCAGTTGATAAACACCAAGACAGTATCTATCCCCTGTTCGGGCACAAAAGACATGTACAGCTGAGAATCATCTGCATAACAGTAAAAACTCATGCTGTACCATCTTATAATGTCTCCTAATGGCAGCATGTGCACTGCAAACAACACTGGTGACAACACCGAGGCCTGTGGCACCCCACAGGGTAGATAGTGAGAGGCCAAGGAATAAATCCCCGACACCACTCTCTGAGTTCTGCCCTTGAGGAAGAATCAAAACCAGCTGAGGACCGGACCCCTCAGTCCACAGAAAAACCACAGGCACTCAAGTAGCACACCATGGTCTACAGTGTGAAATGCTGCTGAGAGATCAAGGAGAACCAAGATGGTATGGGCCCTACATTCTCTGGCCACCAGGAGATCATTTAGTAACCAGTGCCATCTCAGTGCTATGCCTTTTCCTCAGACCCAACTGGAAAGGATCATAGATATTGTGGCTGGATAAATGATCCTCCAGCTGTAGATCAATCACTTTCTCAATAACTTTACCTACAAAGGGTAAGTTTGAGACTGGCCTTTAGTTTGCTGGACAGTCTGGGTCAAGGGAGGGCTTTTTCAAGAGGGGCCGGACCACTGCTTCTTTTAAGGGATCTGGAAACATCCTTCTCTCCAATGACATCCTTACTATTCCGGTATGGACCAAGGCGATCATCTCAGCACACCCTACAAGAAGGTGTGTTGGGCCTGGGTCCAGACTACAGCAAGCTGGTCACAAAGTCTAGATGATCCTCACTATATCCAAAATTAACGGTTGTCTGAAGGTAGACCTGGTTATATGGGTGTTAGTACCACATGATCACTGCAATGACAAATGAGGAGGCACTGGCTGATCTCATCCCTGATGGAGGCAACCTTATCAGCAAAAAACTGCTCAACACATCGCACTTTTCTTGGGACAATGCTGGACCAGACTGCAGACAAGCTAGATTGCACAGTCTGTCCACAGTCCAGAAGAGCTGAGCTGGTCTGTTTTTAGCAGCAGCAATTTCCCTGGACAGGAATTCTGCCTTCTTATGGGAATTTGCTGATTGGTAAACCTTATACTGGTCTAACAATCAAAGCCTGTCCTCCTCAAGGTTAGTTTTCTGCTAGTGTCTCTCCAACCTTCACCCTAATCACTTATCGTACCATGGGGCACCCGGGTGAAGGATTAAAGGGTGAACACACACCAGAGCAATGATATCCAGGGCCCCTGATATCATCCAATTATGAGTAACAACCAGGTTCCCTTGGTCACTGCTATTGTTCGGAATTCCTGAAAGGTCAAATACCATCATTAGGCTTTCTGAGGTAACTCCTTTTAAAGAACAGTACTGTATCATTTCCTTTGGGACAGGCCTAATCTGGGGGGTTGCAAAACTGAATCTCAGGGCATGATGAGCATACCATCCAACAGGATCCACCTCCACATTGGAGATTTCCATCCCGAGGATGAACACCAAGTCCATTGAGTGCTCCCCTCTGTGGGTTGTGAAGGAAACTACCCATGCCAGGTCCAAAGATTCCATCAATTGAAGGAGGTACTGTCGAAATGGTGAGAGTTCATCATCGACCCAGGCACTAAGTCCCCCAGAATCAACCACCTGGGGGACTCCAACACCATGTCGGCAATGAAATCTACCACCTCCTGCAGGAAAGCCTCCCATCACCTGGTGGACAGTAGATGAGAAGGATCCTGCAACCTGCACCCACACCAACAATACACTAAAAGCAGTTGGTAGATCCCACTGGCACCTCCCCGAGTCCCAATTCTGATCTAAAACAGATTGTGATCCCCCCCCACTCCTTCAATCCACTCTCGGGTGGTGTATCACAGAGAACCCAGAAGGAACTGCAGCTGCCAAAATATGCCCACATTATCATCCGACCATGTCTCTGTGATGCAAGCCAGGTACATGGAAGCCACAAGTTCTGCAATTACAGCAGTCTTGTTCCCCACAGACCTGAGTGAAGCAGTGGACATGGCCTACATAGACTTCGGTAGGGCTTTTGACACCATTCCAAATAGGAGTCTAGTAAACAAGCTGGGTAGCTTAGAAGTGGATCCAAAGGTGGTTAACTGGATAAGAAATTTGTTAAGGGATACGAGACAGAGGGTGGTGGTGGTTGTAAATTGAGTTTACTCCAAGGAAGGGAGGATGACAAGTTGGGTGCCTGAGGGATCAGTGCAGGGACCATTCCTCTTTAATGTCTTTATAAGTGATATTGTAGAGGACCTGAAAGGAAAGGTTTGCCTCTTTGCAAATGACACCAACATCTACAATTGGGTAGACACTCTGTGGAGGGGAAAGTAGAATGTATGAGGAGAGAACTGAGAAAACTAGAGGAGTGGTCAAGGGTATGGCCACTGGGCTTCAATTCAAAAAAGTGCAAAATAATGCACTTAGGGAACAGAAACTCAGGGGTGGAGTATAACATGGGCAGAGTGGTACTGATGATCACCAAGCAGTACAGATACCTGGGGGTAAGCATCGGATGACCTAAAGGTGGTAGGTAGTGAGGCAAAGAATTTGGGAAGGTCAGTGGGATGCTGGGGTACATAGGGAAGGGTATTACCAGCAGAAAGAGGGAGGTAGTGTTACCTCTGAAAAGATCACTGGTGAGACTCCATCTAGAGTATTGTTTCCAGTTTTGGAGACAGGCCCAATTTTAAAAGGCTGAAATTTGGTGTAAGGTGCCTGTGCCAAAACAATTTGATGCAAGTGATACCTTGCACCAAATTTTGCAGCAATCCTAATTTTTGAATTCATGCTGCCTTGAAATCAGAATGCCTTGCGCCAAACCAGTCTGTGCATCCCCTGTGGCAGAAGTGTTGGTGCATCAGGTCGCAAGGGGGCTTGCGCTATGGCAGGGCTGCAGCATCCCCTTATTTGGGATTTTAGAAGACCTGCCATGGTCACATGAGAAGGATAAGGTTAGTCTAGCCATGAGCTGATCCAAGGGCCCTGCACCAGTGGACTGGAGGGAGGCATGTTGGGGGGGAGCCTGCAAGATCAAGAACCAGGGTAGAGGGATCAGTGGGCTACCATAGTGGGCGATGATGGCACAGCAACAGTGGCAGGGTACAGAGGTGGCTCCCGGTGGAAGGCGCCATGGCCAGTGGGATAGAGCTGCTTGTTTCCAGGTACACAATGGTAGGCACACACAAACCCTGTTCTGGACCCCCAGATGGCAACAGCTCTGGCACCTGCCCAGTAGCTGACACAGTCCCTGACATGCAGTGGGTGGCACTGACTGCAGGGTAATAGGTGCAGTCTGTGGACAGGGATGTCTTCTGAGCACTGCAACATTCCACTGCTTAACAGCCTGCAGCATGGAGCCATGCTGATGCCAGACTGTCAAGTACTGTGTCAGCTGTGAGCAGGTTCCAGAGCTGTTACAACCTGGAGGTTCAAGACAGGGTCTGTGTGTGCATATCATGGTGAACCTGGTCCAAGCAACTCTATCCCATTGGCCATGGCACCTTCGCTGGGTGTCACCTCTCTACTCTGCCACTGCAGCTGTTCCCCTGTCACCCTCTATGGCAGCCCCACTGGTCTCTGTCTTAGCTCCTGACCTTGCAGGCTTCTTCTGCCCCCCAACTTCGATGCTCCACCAGGGTTACACCAGGCTTGGGGGGCTTGATGAGTCTCTCCGTCAAACTCCTCCAGTGCACCAAAGGTTTGCTGCAACACTGCAGCTGTGGCAACTCACAGGACTTTGGTGCAGGGACCCACTTTCTTCTGGAATAGAGTGCAGGGTTCCTGATGCACCTGGAGTTTTCAACAGTCGTGGATCAGCGCAATGTGAGCCAATCTATCAGCCATTTGAAAAATGGGCTCTACATCTCCAGAAGGACACAGAAAGAGGGAAGGCATTCCAGAGGAGGGCAACTAAAATGGTGCAGGGTCTGCATCAAAAGCCTTATGAGGAGAGACTAAAGGACCTCAAGATGTACACCCTGGAATGGGGTGGATAGGACAGAGACATTTAAATACCTCATGGGCTAAACAAGGTACAGGGGAGAAGTATTTTTCAGAAGAAATGGTGTTCAAGAACAAGGGGAAGTGCTATTAAGTTAGAAGGGGGTAGATTCAGGAGAGATGTGAGGGCTTACTTCTTCACAGAATGAGTGGTTGATTCCTGGAACAGCCTTCCAGTGGAGGTGGTGGGGGTAAAAACAGTGGAGAGGTTCAAGAATGCATTGGATAAGCACAAGGGAATCATAGTGGAAAGAAAGTGGGGAGGGAGGAAGAGCCGTAGATTGAATACAATCTGCAGTAATAGAGTAGGTAGGGAAAAATGGGCAGACTGGATGAACCAAGAGGTCCCTATCTGTCATAAAATTATATTGTTTCTATATAAGACCCATACAGTAATGTGAGAACTTAAAGAAAGTCCTTACAGTTTTTGAAGAACTATTGGGCCTTACAATTAACTGGGATAAAACCCAAGCACTCCATAAAAAGCAATTGATAAGTATCAAAACAAATCTACAATCAAGCAATAATACTCAACAGGGTGGGCAGAACTGGGCAATACCGTATCACCCAGGGGCATAATGAGGCCTAACGCTGCAGGCGGAGGGCCTTACAGCCCCTGGAAACTCCAGTATTGCTCATACCACCCACCCTGGAGGGTACTATTGTGCTTAGAAAATGGGCACTGTAACTAAAGAAAGACACAGGACAAGTTTTTTTGTTTTTAAACAAGAATAAATAATAATTTTATTAACTTTTTAAAACTGTGAGAAAAAGTAGTTCCTGAAACCTTTTATTGTATCAACTGGGGTATGGCCAAAATAATAAAGTTGAGGCCACTATTTTGTTGGGTGTGAGGTAAAGTTTATTGTTGAATTGAACGAGCACCCTTGTGAGGTGAAAATGTTGCCTCCTGGTGTTGTTGAGGAGCTGTGTGCTGCTTCTGGTGGTTGATTAGCTTGGTCTGTTTTTCTTGGTTCCTTTTGTTCCAACTTTACTTTGGTTTTGCTTTCTGCCAGAATTTTGTTCCACAGCCTTCTGTCTTTTGCTGATGCAGACCAATACCTGGAAAGGCTCTGTTCTGACCGGTGACCCATTACAGCTGTTATTTCCCTTGAGTGAAGGCTAGTATTAGATAGTGGGTGTACCACAGATACCTGTATACTGTGGTTAGTGAACTGTTGAGAGAGACCAGCAGCTTCACTGAGACAAGGTGTGGAAAGGATGAAAAGGGACTTGGCAAGGTTGGAGGAATGGTCAGAAGTATGGCAGCTAGGATTCAATGCAAAGAAGTGCAAAATAATGCACCTGGGAAACAAGAACCCAAGGGAAGAATACACAATGGGTGGGGAGGTAGTAACAACAACAAAAAGAAGGGACCTGGGGGTAATCATATCAGATGACCTTAAGGTTGACAAGCAATGTGAGAAGGCAGTAGGAGAGCTGGGGGTATATTGGGATGTATAGGGAGAGGCATCATCAGCAGAAAACAGGAAGTTGTTATCCCTTTGTACAGACAGTTGGTGAGACCCCATCTGAGTACTGTGTCCAGTTCTGGAGACCCCATCTCCACAAGGACATAGACAGGATAGAGGTAGTCCAGAGGAGGGCAACTAAAATGGTGCAGGGTCTGCAAGAGAAGCCGTATGAGGAGAGACTAAAGGAGCTTAATATGTATACCCTTGAGGAAAGAAGGAGAGGGGGGACATGATAGAAACTTTAAGTACCTCAGTGGAATCAACAAAGTCCAAGAGGGAGCATCTTTCAGAAAAGAGACTTGCAAGAACAAGGGGACACAATTTAAAGACAGAAGGAGGGTGGTTCAGGGGCAATGTGATGAAGTATTATTTCATAGAGATGGTAGTGGATGCATGGAACAGCCTTCCTGAGGAGGTTGTGGGGTCTAAAACTGTGGGAGAATTCAAGAATGCATGGAACAGACATAAAGCAATTCTTGTGGGGGGGGGGGTAGGAAGAAATAGGCTGTTGGTTAACAAGGATCTGTGGCCTATCCTGTAGGTAGTGAAATGGGCAGACTAGATGGGCCAAGCGGTCCTTATCTGCCGTCAAAGTCTATGTTTTTATATTTCTACGTTTCATCATGGACCCAAGGTTGTTTTTACCCATGGGTTCCATGGAGTACCAACAGTCTTGTGTGTTGAGGTAAGTTTGCAGCAGTCTTCTGGGGTGTAGGTATAATGAGAGGGTGCTTACTTGCATTTTTTGGAAATATTTTTCAAATGACCACACAGGGCATAGGGGGTTCTCAGGCTGCTCATAAACAAATCCACTGTATTTTTGCTTGTGTGGATCAATAAGATTGTTATGCTTTTTGTTTCTTCGTTTGTTGCCAGTGTTATGTATCTAGTACCCAATTCATCTGTTTACATTGTGAAGCAGTGTTTTGTCATTTCCCATTGTCCTTTCTGCTGTACCTGGCCATGAAGAACTGCAGGTCAAACCAGACCTTCGATATGAGCCCAGGCCCCATATCCGGGGAGAAAGCTTGTGATTTTCTGAGCTTTTGAAGGTCCGAATCTGTTATGGGCGGATGGTATGTTGCTAGGTCTTTGTGGTCTTTTCTCAATTTTTTTATCATTGTGTTCAAAACATTGTTGGCCAGCTTAAAGGTGGAGTCAGAAATGATGCTTATATTTCTGCCAATGTCCGGGCTGTTAAGGTTCCTGTTGAACCTCACCCTCAGCGAGCAGCGGACGGCTACTGAGTATTGCTGTCCCATGATCATTCTGATTTCAGCATGGAACGTTTTCAAGTAATTGGACAGCATTTCTAGTCTGTCCTCCTTGAAATTTACTGGGAAACAGTTTTGGGCTGCCCATTGCTCGACCACTTACAGTGCCCATTTGGTATTTGTGTGTGTGTTCAGCTCTTTACTTAAGTTTTCAGTACTGAGCAGGTCAGTGTCACTCATGGTTGAGAACCAGCTTTCAGTGTGCTTGTCCTTATGGGTTCGCTTTCAGGGAAGATTGTCAGCTGCTGTCACCTCTGGGAATAGATCTGAGATTTTTGTGACAGATGTCATCTCGAATTGTACTCTTGGAGGCGCTGACATATTTCCGTTTCTTTTCTCCTGATAGGTCTTTGAAGTGCTGTTGAAGCTGCTGCTACTTCTTGAAGGTAAGCTTCATCGCTGAAAAATATGAATACAAAAAGACACATTAAAAACTGTTCCTAGTTGAATTTCAGTAATTTCTATGACATTTTTTGAGGCACAACTGTTTTTTTAAACATACTGTTGTAGAACTTTTCCGCTTCTCTAAGTCTCTGGAATGAGTTTTTGAATGCTTCACGTAGTGGCCTCAACTCTCGAGAAGGTTGCTGTTTGCTGTGAAGGGAAGAGTACCACATGAATATGTTGCTGTTATGAGTCTGGCAAGGCTGGCAGGACTGGCACTTTTACTTACAGAGCTCTCACTGTAAATTAATCTACCCCTGCCAGCCAGTCAGCTTTCTTCTATTCTTAAGCCCATTTTCTAACCACTATTAAATCAGTACTGAATGAAAGAAAAAAAATTACCTATTTACTGTATGTCTAGATTTCACTACCAAATGAGACAAACAGAATTAAGTATCTCCCCTCTACTAAAAGATATAAAAATAGATCTAGAAAGATGGAAGAAACTTAACCTTTCCCTCTGGGAGAAAGTTAACACCATCAAAATTCATACTACCTAAGATATTTTACAATTTTGAAAACAGGATTCATAGGATTTATACGAGTTTGTTAGCGTTAGCCTATGTGACTTGTTATTTCTCAATGGAGTTAGCTTGTGTTCCTGTTTAATAAAAAATCATCCAAAGGAATCCATAGCTTTTTTATAGACAATTACTTCGGTGGGGGGGGGGTAATTGCAGATAGTCACTACCCTTTGATTTATCATGCTCCTCTTCTAATTGATCTGCATATCTCACCCTTTAACTGAAATTTATGGTGAGTAGTTTTCCTCTCCATTTCCTTCCTCTCCAAACCCATACATTCTCATAAATCCTTCTTCTTATGTGCCTTACTGTATGTACTAAACATTGTTCTCCCTTCAATCTTCTGTACTCAAGATAATACATATTAAATTCAGACAGTCTTTTTTAATATGATAATTCAGCTATAGCTCATGCCCTTTTAGTGGCCCTTCCCTAAACATCCTCCAGATTTGTGATGTAACCTCTAGTATGCGGTAAACAAAACTGACCACAGAATTCAAAATGAGGTCAAACCACTGCACTGTACAGTGGAATGACAACCTTCCTGTCTCAACCCCTTATACTGTGGCTAATACATCCCATTATTCCATTTCCCTTTTTGGCAACTTCTCTACTGTGATGTTTGAATGTTAATTTTTTATTTTAATATCAAGATCTTTTACCTCCTCGCTCTCCTGTACCTGTTTTTAATTTAAGATGTATTTAGTTTTTTTGTTCTTTGGTCCAAAATGCATCACCTTACACTTGTTTACATTAAAAGACAGTTTGTTGAGCTTTGCCCAATTTTTCCAGTCTAGTGACTTAATTCTGAAATTGCTCTATTGCATTGTCATTTCCCACAGTTGTTCCTAATTTAGTATCTTCTGCAAATTTACACAGCAAAGCATGTGATGAACACTGCAGAGATGACACGTATATATTAAACAATGTGGTTCCCAGCACTGATCCCTGCGGCACCCTACTAGTCACAATGCCCCATTCAGAATGCTGTCTCTTCAAACAGCCTCTTTGTCCTGTCTTCTAAGCATGATGCAATCCAACCATTTTATTTATTCAGGTCTTGTTTGCTGGGTAGATGCACTAGGTCTACAGCATTGCCTATTTTCAGGCATGACCCGAGAGAGTTACAGACAACATGAGCAGCAATAACAGGTGATACAACAATACAAAACATCAACAATGGTCTGACATAACACAGAGGTATCCTAAAACATTGTACAGTAATTATGTTTATGATTCATTTCATTTCGACCAATTTATTTATGAATTCCTTAAGTGGGCATTTGAATAGACCGGATATATGACATCCACTGATAGTCCAAAATCTTAAGCTTTACTTTTAGGTTAAGAAAACTGGAACAAGTTTGGCATGATCTTTTGGCCATGAACCCATGCTGTGCTGTGTCACCTAATCTTTCTTTTTCTACATGCCTATTTCTTCCTTAATAAATCCCTCCATTATTTTACCAATTACTAAAGTTAAGCTAAGTGGTCTGCAGTAGCCCCAGCTCCTTTTTTAAAAATGGGAGTAATATTAGTCTCCCTTCGTAAAGACACCCCCTTGCTTTTTTTATTGAACTAGTACATATTTTGGTTATGGGTCCAGCCAATTCATATGCCAACCCCTTTAAAAGCCTTGGTTGCAAAACATCTGCCCAAGGAGCTTTGTTAGCTTTTAACTTCTCAAGCACCTCAGGAGTGCAGCACCCTCCTTATGCTGCACTACAGTGTTGGTATTGGGATTCAACCTAAGTGCCTGGTGTGGGGATAGAACCCACAGCCTTCTGATCTCCCAGCCTCAGAGGCGAGTGTCACCAATGTGTGCTTCATTATCGAGAGGTGCATGAGGTACGCAAGGGGAAAAAGAGGACACACAAGAGGGAAGGATCAAACACCATAAATTTGCTAAATGCAGATGAATAACTATGCCTGTCATACATTTACATTGTAGCCTGCAGGATGCAACACTGTGTCACAGACTCCTGCATGACAAACGGGACTGCCATTGAAATTGCATTATAAAGCCCTACAAGATTTTTGTCCAATCAGGAGGCAGAAATGCAATACCACTTATTCTATGTATGGATTGTGCCTTGAACACACTGTTCAACTGGTTCTGTGTACACTCATGGCTCACTAGCACTTCCGTCAGCATACCACTCTTCTGCTAACCTCAATGTTTTGATCTCCATTCCCCGGCTCTTAAAATGCAATTTAAAACATGATCCCCCCAAAAAGACTGACAAAACAACATCCTCCAATATGAAGTTGGTACCATTGCCATAACATGCATTTACAGTGTGTGACAGATACCTAAATGGGACTATACCATATCTTGCCATTCAAACTTATTTTTTTTATTGTAGTATTTATTTATGCACCTCTCTGCACCACATAGGTCTGTCTTTCCTTTGGACCGCCAAGGCTTAGCCCCAGCATGCTACCCCTTCTCAGCCCAGATTGCCACCCCCCAACCCGACGTATCCTGTCATTGGGTGGTTCCTCTCCCTATGGAAAGAAATGGCCTTATGGCCTACCTTATTGGCCCTGATTGTGGCTGGGCTGGTCCCGGCTAATCGGGGGCTCCATGGTGAGAGGTCCAGGCAGCCATCATCTGATCATCCAAGGAGCACCTTTTTCCATTTTTTCCACCTCATTCCCACTATGTTTTCAGCCTATAGCAGGCAGTGTCCTTGAGAGGTGGGGCATGTCAGGGGGCATATAAAGGCCCCTGTCCCCACATGCATGCCTCCAATTCCACCTAAAGGTGCCAAGGCAGACCCACTACTCCGGGGAAGGAAGCATCCAATGGACTGTTGTGGAGTCCCCCCCTGCCAGTCTCCTCTCCTCTCCTGGCACCCGGGCTCGGGTCACGAACCCAGGTCACCAGTGTGCTGAGTGAATCCCTTTGCTTGGTGCCACAGAGCCGGCCCCAAACTTATTTTTAAATGCTCACTGCCTTACAAAAGTATATTTTTTCACACACAAAAATCTTGCAGTGTGCCCCATTAAATGCAGAAGGGTTTTGCAGGAATTGGGACAGCTGGGTTCCACCATAGCTCTACTTAAGGAAGCCCACCTTAGTATGACAGAACATGAAAAACTTGAGATGTAAGTGGGTAGAGGAAGTATATGCTTCAACCTATGTGGAACACCCCCAGGAGGAGGGGTGTCGCAATATTGGTTAGGAAGGGCGCCACTGTAGAGATGCAGAAACTGACTCAGGATGCTAGTGGTGGAAGCGGAAAGGTAGATGAGCGTTTAGAGGAACTCCTTGCACTGTTTTAAACCTGTTTGCCCCTAACCAAGACTTGGAACAGGTGGACTTTTTCTGAGGTATCTCGTTGACACTGTATAAGAGTCAGGCAGGTTATATATCATTGGAGGAGACCTGAAATGTACCCTATCCCCAGCATTAGACATATGGACAGTAGAGGGCCCATAGGGGGAGGGCAGGGTTCACCCTGAGGAAGATGTTCCAGGAATTGGGACTAGCTGATACCTGGTGATAAGTAAACCCCAGGATGAGGGATGATATGTTTTATTCTAATCCTCCCAAAGTGTATATAAGGCTGGGCTATCTCCTGGTCTCCCAGGGCTGGATGTACATTGTTGCTTCCTCTCACATAGGTTTGATCACTATGTCAGACCATGCCCCGGTGTTTGGTGGACCTGGAGGCACAGCTGCTCATCAAGATGCCTACCTGGTGGCTAAATGTGTCTTTATTGAGCAAACAGGATTTCAAGAACTTAGATGAGACCCTGATAGCAGAGTTCCTAACCCATAATAAGGTAGAAGATACTTCCACATGGGCCTGGTGTGATGACTTAAAGGCCATGGTCACAGGAACATTTTTCTTATGATTCAAACTTAAAGAAAGAGATAGGGAAGTAACACTTCAAACTAGAACAGGGCATATGTGACTTTGAATGTGAACATAAAATTTCACTGGATGATAAGCATAAAAAAGCTGGATCAACTCAGATAAAAGCTTACGGCACTGCTTGAGCATGAAATTAAAGGGGACATCAGAGATGCCAGAAAATGTTTTTATGAAGCCAGTAATTGGGTAGGACACCTGCTAGTGTGGAAAATTAGAAAGACTGTAATTAGCATGGTGGTACTCTAATTTTGGAAGTGCCTAACCAGCACACAGTATGACTTGCACCCTCAACACACTGCAGAAAGATTTACCAGCCACTACTAGTAATTGTACAAAGGTGGGGTGGTGGTCCAAGATGTTATCCAGTGCACAAGGTGACCAGAATTGGGCACCTACAGAAAAGGCGACTCAATTATGGCACTGGTGTTCATGGCTACCAAGGAGGGGGGTGACTAGATACTGGGGTGGGCGAAAACCACAACGGGAAGTAGTGGGTATATGTATGTACAAGCAGCCGCGTGGGGGGAAGGCAGGGGAGGGATGGTATGCAGTAGGGGGTGTGGCGAGCAGCTGCCGAGCTGGACTGCTGGTGTTGTGGGGAGGCGGTTGGCTGGGAGGTGCAAGATACAGGGTTTGAGTCCGGCATGGTGCTGTGCATTTATTTTTTTGCTGATAGGTGACATGTATTTTTTTTACATTTTTCACCCCCCCCAGCATGCACCCCCCTGGAGCTGAGAATCCACAAGTAGCGGGGTGCAGGGGGTGCAGTCCCCTGCATTAAGAATGAGACCTGTAGGTCTTGGGCACCATTTTTGTCCTTGCTGCGAGTGTGCATTGCCGAAATTGATTTTTTGGCAATGTACACTCGCTGTAATGGTGCATGCCTTTCCGTGATCGCTGTTATGACATGGAACCATCCAAGACAGGTTGACCAAGCAAAATAGTTTTTTTTATAACTTGTAAATCCCTGCCTTGACAGCAGCAGCTCTGAAAGTTATTGACAAACCTATCACCTAGGATGAGATATACAATACCATTCAGAACCTAAAGACTAAAAAATCCTCAGGTAAAGATGTCACAGCAGCAGTGTTTTATAAGAATTCAGGGGCATGTCTCCACTTTTAATGTTGGTCTGTCATGGGGGCAGGAGGGGTCGAGGACCCTGCCATCGTGGTGACAAACTCAGATTTCAGTGATTCATAAAGCTGGTAAGGATCCAGGCTTTTTGTAACTCATACAGACCTCTTATCCTTCTCAATGTTGATCAAAAAATCTTACAGCTATAGTGGCCACTAGGTTACAAGAATGGGTGGAGGGCCAAGTCCACCCTGATTAAACTGACTTCTTTAAAGGAAGACACCTCTATGACAACGTAAGGCATCTCTTCAACATCATACTGAAGCAGCAACAGGATAAGTCTTTCACATTGGCACTCTTTATGGATGAGGAGAAGGCCTTTGGCAGGGTAGACTGGTCCTACCTGCACTATACCTGACAAAAATGGGGTTTGAGGAATATTTTCTGAATAGCATCACAGTTTTATGTATTGCTCCTTAAGTCTACTGTTCCTGAAGTGGTAGTTAATAAGCTGGTGACACAATCAGGAGAACTTTAAAAAAATCTAATATTTAGACAGTCCAGCTTGTATTTCCCCATTAGTGCTATATTCCTCCTCTCCATTAGTATGTTTGCTTGTGCGCATGCGCAAGAAACATATTGTGACAGCTTGCTGGAGAAGCAGGTTGTGCAGGTGCAGCAGTGTTGTGACCAATGCTGCCACTGCTTTTTAGGGCTCATCTGTGTGTCACCAATGAAGGAGCGCACTGGCTGTGACAGTAGTCTGCAAGCATGCCACCAACCTGAAACGATTTTGCCGCTGCAATGAGGGAGCACCCCTCATTGTAGAGCGTGCCCTGCCTGGTGTGACATTTCAATAAGCATGGCAGTGGTTGTTGCCGTCTGCCTCTCACAGTCCTGCAAAAGCCAACTTCTAGGGTGCCCAATTCCCCTGTCGGCTTGCCCCCTCCCCAGTTCATTTGCCAATGAGGGAGCCCAATCCCCGTTGGCATGATGTCCCTGTAGTTTGTCTGATGAGGTGGTGCCCAATCCCCCTCGGCATCATGCCCCCCCAAACACAGACCCTTTTTCTTTGCCAATGGGGTGCCCAATCACCGTCAAGTCCAGTCCTCCCAAAACACCCAGGTGGCACACTGGGAGCCCACCCCAGCATGCCAAATGTCCCTGTAAAATAGGAAACCTTCAAGCAAAGTTTCTTTTTTTTAACCCTGTAAACAAGAAAATGGTCCCTTGTTGTCTGTGGTGCTGCCTTTCCCCAACCTGCACCCACCCTCTGCTCACCCCACCTTCCCACCTCCCCACACCCCCCCTCACCCCATGCTTACCTCCGGAGCACAGCGCGTCAATCTTCGGTGGAGTGAGAACATGTCTGCACTCTTCAAAGCAGACCATGAACTGAAGAAATGCCAGAAAGCTGTATAATGGCATCAATGGAGGGTTTTTAACTTAGGTGGATATCTCAGACATTTTTGCGACTTTTTCAACATGGGGTTCTTAGGACCCCATCTCATGAACTCAGTCACTGTCATGTCATTATTCAGTTCTGGGACCTATTAATTAAATGACAGTGTCACTGTTCATGAGTTGGGCTCCCCAAAAGTCTATGTTGCAAATTTGGTGAAAAAAGTCCAAAAAATGACTGTGTTATGAGCATGCGATGTGCAGTTCCCATGCATGCTTATAACTTAAAGAATATTTTATATTTTCACTCCAGATTTTCAACATTGACATTTTTGCACACCTCCTTATGAACAGTACAGCTGTCATTTTTCACATCCTGCCCAAAATGTGTTTTTGCATTGCTGGCGCACAATGGCGCGGTTGCTATGCGAAATCAATGTGCAGGACGGATTAAAGAAAATCACAGTGACCGTGTTCATAAGGAGAGATCCCAAAAAGGCCAATGTAGCAAATTTGGTGAACAAATTCCAAAAAATGACGCATTACCAGTGTGTGTTGCGCAGTTTTTACGCACTCTCATAACTTCACCAATTTTTTATATTTTTACTCCATGTTTTCAACATTGTCATTTTTGCACACCGCGTTATGAACAGTACAGCAGTCATTTTTCACAACCTGTTTGAAATGTGTTTTTGCACCTGTGTCACCAAATAGCACAGTCACTGTGCAAAATCACCTTTCCGCTAACAAACTTATAACGTCACTGTTCATGCGGTGGGGTCACAAAAAGCCCATATTGAAAACTTGGAGTGAGAATACCAAGAAATGCCCAGGGCAATAGGGTTTCTGACCATAACACCCCACCCTGTAGGGACTTACAGGTGTCAGGGGAGTGACTTGGGATTGTCGACAGTAATGTTCATGCCATTCCACCCCCACCCCCACCCTGCAGTCAGTAACAGGCATCGAGGTGTGCCTAGGACTCTTCGGCCACAAAGTTCATCCCCTTCTCCTGTACTGCACCCATTTCAGTGTATTTCCATATGGAATGGGGTAAGTGTAAAGCCTGAACACCCCAAGGCACACCTCAACACTTGGTGTCTACAGGATAGGGATAGGTGAAATGGTGTGAGCTTTATGGGCAATGACCTAAAGGCACACGCCAATGTCTGTCCATCTCAGCAGGGTGGGGGTGGGGTTGGCATCACTTCAATACTTTACTGCCATTCCTATTCTGCATCTGTCTAACTCCTGCACTTTCAATGCTAATGCCAGCAAGCAAACATTTAGCATTGACAAATGCTTGTTTATTACTGAGGACATCTGCATGAAAACAGGATCTTTGCTCCTGAAGAGTCTGTCTATTCCTGCTGCTTTCTCCCTATCTGAAGTCACAGAGCACTGCTTGTAATATCACAGTTACTCCCATGGCAACATATTATGATGTCACAACAGAGGATAATCACTTGAAGTAGGGCATAAGCTATAGAGGCAGATGAACTCTAAAGAAACTCTAAGCGATAAAGATAATATATTCATGCAAATTTCCTAAGTAATAAATAATGGGGAGGAGAAATATATAAACTATAAAGGAATGCAGGCAGAACTGTATCTAATTATTATGCTTTTTAAAGTTTTCTTTGAGGCGTCAGTAGCTCTTTAAAGTGAATGATGTTAAATCCCAACAATGCTCATTGCACAGGTGAACCAGGCAGTGGTACCCCCTCTCCCCCTCCTTTTTGTTTATGTATCAAGCTTCTTGCTATGCCAGTTTGTAGCAATTCAAATATAACAGGCATCCAAGGCCCAGCTAGAGAACACAAGATTTCACTATAACCTGATGATGCTCTCTTTTATTTGAGCAACTCAAAATGTTTTATCCTGGAACCATGTGGGCTATCAGACACATACAGACAATTGTCAAGGAATAAGATTAATTATGTGAAATTCAAGGCCCTGAGATTAAGTGGACAGTACCCCTAGCAATTCCTAGACACATTCCCCTTCACTTGGGCTAAGGATAAAAAGGTCAGCTACTTAGGGGTAGAAGTGACCATGGCCCTTCACCAGATTTTTCATCTGAATTATGACAACCTGCTACAGGAAATCAGGGATATTTGTTGATGGTTGAATCTTACCTTCTCCCTGGCAGCATGCATTGACATCATAAAAATGAATGTCATGCATAGGTCCCTGTTTTGGTTTCAGGTCCTCTCTATCTCCATTCCTGAGGTATACTGGAGAAAATTGGATGCACTCCAGATGACATTTGTTTGGAGTGATGGATCACACAGAATCTCACAAAAATTATTGCAACAAACCTGGGATAGAAAGGGTAGGGCCTAGGACTGTCAGCCTATGGTTTTACCATACTGCGGCCTCATTGCTCCCAGTAGTTTCCTGGTTCAAGCAAAAAGAGACCATAGGGTGGTATGAGCTAGAGAATGTATCTTCTCTTCCTGCCCCTCTTTATTCATTACCCTTTACTGGATTTACCCCAGAAACATGGGAGCAGCTTATGAACCACTGGACTAGGCAGACATTCACAGCAATCTAGAAAGCTAGACTGATCATAGGCACACCAAACTCTCCATGTCCCTTACTATTATTACAGGTGATCCATAAGTCCCACTACCTAGGTTCAGCATTTTCTTTAAAAAGTGGAATCATAAGGCTCTGACCCAATATAAAAAGTAGTTATAGAGTGACCAGTTTTAATCTTTTGATCTTGTCAAACAAGCCTTAGGGATAGCCTGAACCAAGTTTTTTACAAATTCCTTCTGCTAAGACCTTATTTATTGACGGTGGTGGACCTACCTAATTTCAACAGAGACCTCACTAAAACTTGAAGATTTCTTCTATTGGGCAGCCAAAGTGAAGGAGGGAGGTAAATTAATTTCCCAACTGTACCAAATCATCTTGAAAGAGAGGGAGAATCCCTCGGATAAATTTAGATCAAACTGGGAAGCCGAGGCTGGGGAACTTCTTTCTGTAGAGGAGTGGAAAAACCTTTGATTGAAAGGCTGTAAATTGTCAGCCTGCCTCAATTAGAGGGAATGTGATGGAACGTCTGTACTAGATTTTTCCATGTTGCTACCATAACTCAGCACTTTAGTGGGCAGAACTCCCCCCTTTGCTGAAGGAACTGCGGCCAGGTAGGGATTCACCTGCACATTGGCCTGCTATGCCCCAGGTTAGCTGATTTCTGGAGGCAAGTTAAAGGATAGTGTGACCTGATTCATAGTGGCTCTCTATGACCCCTACAGAGGTGGGAGTACAAGAGGTGCAGATTATGGAGTGAAGAACAGCTGAGCTAAACCTGTCTATAAAGAAATACATCTCCTTATGGGCCAATTGAGCTCCTCATCAGCTGATTAGGATTACATTGCCAGCAGATGCAGACAAGGGATTGGATATGGCTCTGGTATTATCTATTAGGCACAGGGACTGGAAAAGTCTGTAGTATTCAGCTCCCCCTCCTCCAGGGTCACCAAGCTGATAAACCTTTACACAGCAGACAAATGCACTCACACTCAGGTTATGGAGAAAGGTATTCAACAATAAGCCCACCACAAAGTTCAGGTTTATTTTGCGCTGTTTTAGCAAGTTTATTATATGGCTGCTGTTTCAAGGTTTATTTTTATGTTCACTGTGTGTGTGCGTGCAGCAAACATTTTGTTACAAGAGTAGGTTTTGAAAGGTGTGACACTGTCAGTTCAATGCAGAGCAGTCTGCAAGGAGGGCATCAGTGCTACAACAATCATCAGCCAGGCTGATCATGACACAGTTTTGGCTTGCTGGGTGGAAACTTCATGTATTCCAAAAGAAAAAGCTAATGCAATCATAGGTCGGTTCTTTCCTTTGATCTACACCACGCAGCAAGCATAGTTGATCTGCCATGATCAGCCTGCTGAGAAATTTCAAACATCCAGGAAGAGCCCCAAACTATTGCAGATGCCAGCTATAACAAAGAAAACCATCCACTGATGTTTGTTACTGGTGCCTCAGTAACAGCCCTCCCAGATGACCCTCCCAATCAGAACCCATCACCCCCCAACCCCCCCAACACACATACATAGTACCAGCATTGAGGGTGCGAATCCTTCAGCATCTCAGTTGAAAGTCCCTCATAGTTTTCTTTTGATACACTCTATAAAAAAGAAAACCATCCATTGATGCCTATTGTAGCTGTCACTGCAACTAATGCCTTCCAAGTCCAACCCATGTTAGCCCTTGCTATGCCACCATAACTGTGACCCCCCACCCCCACCCCCAAGCCCAACTCATGCCTTGCTGTGCCATGGACAGACACATCTGTCCAAAATTCCTATATGTTCTAATTCAGTCAGCAGTCTAATTCTGGCATGGGGGAAAGAAAACTCTCCACCGATGCCTGTTACTGCTGTGCCATAACTGACCACCCCTAAGCCCAACCTACTGTATGTTAGTCTTCCGGCATGGGGGAAATAAACCCTATAAAGAAGAAAACAATCCATTGATATCTGTTGAGGCCATTACTGTACCCCACCTGACCCTCCCACTCAGCACCAACCACCCCTCAAACCCTTACTTACCCATTGGGGGTCTATCACCATAATTCGCTCTGGACTGCAGACACCAGCATCTTCAATCTTCAACATCAGACCATGAATTGAGGAAATCAGGTATGCGGGTCAATGTATTTCCATGGGGGTTTTGAACTTAATGACATAAACTCATTGGGTAGATCAATGTGTCAAAGCAGGACACCACTGAAAATGAGGTATTGCATCTCATCTGCTCTATCCTGGGTAAATATATAGTAAAATGTGCACAAGCAAGACCTGGTACAACAGTAATACCTGCTGCAAACATTTGACATTGACAAATGCTTGTTGAATGCAAGTATGATGGCACATACCTTGTAATGAATGTGGCAATGGTAAGCATGTGACTAGTCATCCTGGTACATTACTACATTGCCTGTAATAAAACTTGAAACATTATGCAGTTGGACTCTAGCCTACATCTTGCTGTACATGATTCAGTCACTTGTTCATATTGCCTTATTCAGTGAATAAAGATGAGTTTAAAAAAAATCTTGAAGTGCTTCATAATATATTACAGTGCAGTCATGATCTAACGGACTCTATTTTATGGACATCCATATCTTGGGAATGGTAGCATGTCTCCCAAGTGAGTACACATCAAATGTTTTAAACCCAGTTTTACAGACTCCCTATTATCTGAAATATTTTCATGTCTCCCAAGCAGTCTGGATAATTGAGACTGTACTGTAATATGTATACTTGGGGTGCTTCTTTCAGTATAAGAATGTTATATCATGCTGATTGGACTGACAGGACTGCTCAGCTGTACTTCATGATCCTCATACCCAGACAGAGTGACATAATGGTCTTATGCTGTAAGAATCACCCCCAAGTATATGTATTAATATATACTGTTTGCTGCAATAACTCTGCAAAACTCTGCAGTATTCTGTGTTTTGTCCCAACGGGCTCCACTATATGTTGTTAATTACTGATGGTGAAGAATATTTGAGTGGAGGATGGAAGCCCCCCCCCAGGCCAGGCAGGCTGCATGCAGAAAAAAAGTTCTATACCTGCCTGTGTAATACATCACCCTTAGACGATAAGGACGTCTGTCATGGTCAGCCTCGGCATATTAGGATTGTGCCTTCTCAGTTTACATGCTGTATGCATATGAGCGTAAGTAGTGGCTGATGTTCATATGTTGCAAAATACTAATACAATAATTACTCTTAACAAAAAAAAAAGAAACAGCTTTAAAGAACCCTTATTTGAACAAAGCAGATGTAGCAGTTTTACTGGAATCACTACATCTCTAGTAACATGCTTCCTAAAGTACCAGTCTTAACAAACAAACACACAAAAAAACTACTGTAGTTAAAAACACAGATTTAACTATTTTTTACCTGAATGTGCATGTTCCCTGAAGTAGGTGCCATCTGTGTAAATTGTATGTACCGTATTTCAACCTTGTTTACTTTATGTGTCAGTTATATTTTTTACTTGTCACCGTTTTCTATCTTCCTGGGTCACCCTGTAATTCACCCTTGTGCCCAGTGGGCATTACCCGGTTACCATGGAATTAAATTAATAAACACAAATAAGGAGGTATAGACTACAATATTCTATAGTATGTTACTTCATCAATTGCTATGGCTCATTTGTGGTACATCTGTTTAATGTTATAAAATGTGGTGTTTGAAAATTTCACAATTTCAAAAAGCTGCACTACAGACCAAGATAGCAATCAACTAAACCAAAAAAAAAAGAAACTTTTATTGTTAAAAATATTCCAGTATGGCAGAATCAGAAACAAAATAAATGAATACTCAACTACAAAGAGTAGACTCTTCAGCATCAAAAAGAAGCAATCATTTGTGGCAAAATGTTTTGCAAAACATGGCACAATGTGTTGTCACTTTTATCCTTTTGGATTAATATCATCTATTCTTGGTGGGTGCACTTTTTCCTCACACTTTTGAACTGCTAATGATATCCCTGGATCTCTCTACATATTAACTTGATGACTGCTAAGTAATAAACTCTGGCAGGCTAGTTGGATATTATCCACTTGTCCAGTGGATGTACTGGTGATCTTCCACTAATGAATGCCTCTTACATTTATGACTTCTTCTCAACAACACACAGTTAATTGAATAGCACAGGTGCTTAGCCATCATTGTAGCAAATGAGGGATTAAAAAGAAAGAGCTGCACAGACTGCATGTTTTTAAGCTTTGATGCCTTACTTTGTGTGACCTAGTTTTAACATAGTTGATGTGGCTCTTCAAACTATGCGTTCAAAGTATACATTGATAAATGAGTATCTTTGAGAAACATTAGAACAAAAGAAGTAAATCAGGCCTCCAGGTATTAATTATGCTTAAAATAATGGTCCATCTTGGAGATCCTCAGTTTGAAAGACAATCCTACATGTTAAACATGACAGAAAGAGTATACATCTTTTATTCTCTGTGGACTATAAACACCTAACAAAAGAAATAAAAATATTCTGTGGGTTGCCCAATATAATTAAAGAAGAATAATAATATCCATATCCCAAGACATGACACTGGTTAAACAAAAATGGCTAATTTAAATATTAATAATGAACAACTCACACCAGTAACATGTCATTCCTCTTTATTTTTTGAATGTAAGAAGATTTGCATGTTGGTCAACAGCACACAGGCAACATTCTGAATAGTAATTTGAAAGGATAAATTTACACATAACTGGAAAAATGTCTTCTAAAATGTTGAATGCATAATTTAAGACATATGACATTTTATTTTTTATATATTTATTTATTGATGTCTAGGATTACAATGACCTTTGAATCAAATGGTTCTTTTACAAATGTTCTGCGTCGAAAAGAACAATATAGGAAAAAGAAAAAAAGTTACAGTGCATAGGATACAGCAAGACAAGTATAAACAAGCATTTGTCAATGCTGAATGTTTGTTTGCTGGTATTGGCATTGGTAGTGCAGGAGTTAGAGAGATGCATAGTAGGAATGGCATTGAAGTAGTGAACTAACACCAACCCCACCCCTACCCTGCAGAGACTGATAGGCATTGGGGTGTGCCTTTGGGTCAGCCATAATGCTCACGCCATTCCACCTCACCCCACCCTGCAGACAGTGACAGGTGTCACGGTGTGCCTTAGGGTCTTCGGCTGTTATGCTCACCCTATTCCATAAGGAAATAAAGTAAGATGGGCACAGTATAGGAGAATGGGGTGAACATTGGGGCCAAAGACCCCAAGGCACACCTCAGTGCCGGTCAGTGGCTGCAAGGTGGGGTAGAATGGCAAAAGCATTATGGCTGAGAACCCCAAGCCACACCCTTGATGCTTTTCAGTCTGTACAGGGTGGGGCATTAACATTTGGAAACCCTAACGCCCCAGGCATTTGTTGGTATTTTCATTCAAAATTTTCAACATAGGCTTTTTGGGACCTCCCCTCATGAACAGTGGCACTGAGATATCATTAATCTGTTCCAAAGCTTGAATTCACACAGCGACTGCACCATTCTGCTCCACAGGTGCAAAAATACTTTTTGGGCAGGATGCAAAAAATGACAGCTGTACTGTTCATAAGAAGGTGTGCAAAATGGGCAATGCTGAAAATTTTAAGTAGGAATATTACAAATTTGTAAAGTTACGAGTGTGCATGGAAACTGCACAATGCACGCTCATAACATAGTCATTTTATGGACTTTTGTCATCAAATTTTCAACATAGGTATTCTAGAACCTCTGCTCATGAACAGTGTCACTGTGATTTTCTTAATCTGTCCCAAACACTGATTTCCCACAGCAGCCGTGCTATTCTGCGCCAAAAGTGCAAAAACACATTTTGACCAGGATATGAAAAATGACAGCTGTACTGTTCATAAGGAGGTGTGGAAAAATGCCAATTTTGAAAATCTGGAGTGAAAATATTACAAATTCATGAAGATATGAGGGTGCATGGAAACTGCGCAATGCACACTCAGAACACAGTCATTTTGTAGACTTTTGTCACCAAATTTTCAACATAGGCATTTTAGAATCTCTGCTCATGAACAGTATCACTGTGATTTTCTTAATATGTTCTGAACACTGATTTTCCACAGCAATTTTTTTGCCAAATTTGCAACATTGACTTTTTATGAGCTCACCTCATGAACAGTGACGCTGTCATTTCATTAATCAGTCCTGAAAGGTGAATCCACCCAGTGACTGCGAAATCACTTTTCGGGACTGAATAATGCCATGACAGTGACTGAATTCATGAGCAGACTTCCCCAGAACCCCATGTGGAAAATTTGGTGTCAAAATTCAAAAAAATGGCTGAGATATCCACATAAGTTGAAAAAACCCATTATGCCATTATACAGCTTACCGGCATTTCTTCAGTTCATGGTCGGCTTTGAAGAGTGCAGACATGTTCCCGGTCCACGAAGATCATTAAGCCAGGCTCTGGATGATTTGGGATAGAAATTGGTGTGGGAAGTGGAGTGCACAGAGGGTGCATGCTGGTTGGGGGAAGGGACAAGGGACTCAATGAGGGACGGTTTTCTTTTTTAACAGGAATTTAAAAAAAAGATGCCACGGGATGCTTTTGGCTCCCTGTGGTGGGCTCCCAGTGTGCCATCTGGATGTTTGTTGGGGGGAGTGGAGCCAACAGGGATTGGGTACCCCCGTCGGCCATATAGTATGCTGGGAAAGAGCGCATGAGCATGCTGGGGTGGGCTCTCAGCATGTTACCTGGCTGCTTGTTGGGTGGGATACTGGAGCTGATGGGAATTGGGCACCCCTGTTGGCCATACAGTGTGCTTGGGGGGAGTGTTCATGAGCCAAGGGGGAATGGGCACCCCCTCGGCACCCAACAAATGGGGGGGCACATCATGCCGACTGGGATTGGGCTACCCTGTTGGCAAATGAACTGGGGAGGAGGCATGCTGACAGGGGGATTGGGGAACCCCATCAGCTTTAACATGGACTGGGAGAGGCAGGGTCTGTCCATTAGCTTCATGGGGACTGGTAGAGGCCAACAGAGAAGCCGCTGCCATGTTTCTCTAGAATGGGACACCAGACAATGGAGCTGTAATTGGCTGCTGCAGTCAGGGGCCGCCTCACAAACACAGCTGATTATTTATTGATGGGGGGACTCCCTGATTGCAGCGGCCAGTTTCTTTCAATGTTGTGGCAAGCTACAGTACTGCTGTCATGGACAGCATGATTTTCTATTGGTGCCACATAGACCAGCCCCAAAATGGGCTGCTGACTTTGGCAACAATACTGCCATGCTTCCACAGCTCGATACTGAAGCAAGCTGCTGCACTATGTTTCTTGCGCATGCAAGCAAGCAAACATAAAAAGGGTAATCAGGTAAATACAGAGTGCAATAAATACAGTAAGGACAAGAATAAGCATGTGTAACCAAGTAACACAGTATATCAATGTAGCACAGGCAGTGATAGGCATGAGGGGGGCATAGGTGGATTAGCAAGGCCAGCAATGATTGACATAAAGAAGGTTGAGAAGTTACAAATAAATTCTTATAGTACAAGTTAATAACTACATAAACCAAACCAAAAGCAGGAGCCAACTATGACCTGCCACAGGTTGGCAGCATGGGCAGACAAGATGGAGAGGGAGGAGAGAGGCAGTCGAAGAAGTTGTCAGTGACAGCAGGTAATGAGCAAGTACTAGATGATTTGGAGTGGGACTGGAAGGGGGGAAGCATGGAAGAGACTAAAATAATATTAAGGAAGAGGGGCATAAGACAGGGTGAGGGTGAGGAAGGGTGAGGGGGAGAGAGGAAAGAAGAGGGCAGGAGGTGGAGAGGGGATCATAGGTAGTGAGATGGGGAGGGATTGGGGGGTGGACAGGGAGTGGATAGGGGGAGAAGATTATTTAGCGGGCACAGTCATAGCTGCTAAGGGCAGTAGCAGTATTCACAAAGCCTGCATTTAAAAAGCCCCAGTTTAGGTTCATTCATAATATCTGGGGGAAATGTGTTGAGCCAGGAAGAGGCCCTGTAATGGAAGGTGCACTGAACTTGAGAAGTTCTGCAGAATGGGACATGGAATGTTTGTTTGGCCGCAATGTGGGTGGAGCTAATATTGAGGGAAGGCCTGATGAGAGGTAGGGCAGTGGGGAGAGTAAGACTCAGACTGATTTTTTTGTCAAAGAGACAGGTTTGGTAGGTAATCCTGCCCTTTAGGTGGAGCCAGTTAATTGGCTTATACAAATCACATGCATGCATGCATTTAGCTGCACCAGTGATCAGTCTACAGGACTTGTTTAGAGCAAATGCAATTCTTTTAAGGGTGGAATCTATAGCGGCACCGTAGATGATTAGCCCATAGTCAAGGATGGAGATGACTGAGCTGACAACTGCTACTTGACCTGGAGGGCATCCTGTAATGTAATGCAATGCAATGTCTGTGATGATACAGGACACAAATTATGGAGTTTACTTTCTTAGAGATTTTATTAATGTGAAGGGCATAAGAAAATGGACAGTCAAGGGTGATGCCAAGGTACTTAAATTCTTGGACTTGTTCAAGGGGCTGGTTAAGAGAGTTGTAAATAAGTAGGTTGGCTGATTTATGCTTGTTGAGTGAGTTAGAGAACAGCTTTACTTTTTTTTGTGATTCATAATGGGTTTATGGTGGGTGAATGACGTTTCAACGGACAAGAAATCAGATTGCAGGGTATTTGACAGAAAAGAGGGTTGTGTGTGGCAGTCAAAGAGAACAGCATCATCGGTGTGTAGGATCATGTTGGTATTGCAGGCTTGAGGGAGGTTATTAAGGAATAGGCTGAAGAGTAAGGGACCAAGGATGGACCCTTCGGTAACATCGGAGCATATGGGGAGTGAGATAGAGAGGGTAACACTGATTTTGACTTGCTGGGTGTGATTTTTGAGATAGGTCTTGAACCAGCAGGAAGCAGTGGATGAAAGTCTGAGGGGTGGTTGCTCAGTGAGCAGAAGTTGGTGGTTAACAGTATCAAATGACTTTAGTAAAGCCTTTGACGCTGTTCCACACAGAAGGCTGGTAAAGAAACTTGTCCACATAGGGGTTGGTCCAGAAGTAGTCAGATGGGTACAAACTGGTTACAAGGCAGAACCCAGAGGGTACAGGTTAATGGAATGCAATCAACAGAAGGCAGGGTAACCAGCGGGGTGCCTCACAGCTCAGTGCTGGGATCTCTGCTCTTCAATGTTTTTATAGCAGACGTCGCTGATGGACTGGAAGGGAAGGTGTGTCTGTTCGCAGACAACACCAACATATGTAACAGGGTGGATACCTCAGAAGGAGTGAGCAAGATGGAAGCTGACCTCAAGAAACTAGAAAAATGGTTTGGAGTGTGGCAGCAGAGATCTAATGCCAAAAAGTGCAAGGTCATGCACACAGGAAAGGAAAATTCAAGAAAGGAGTATTACCTAGGAGGCAAAAGAGTGGCAGCCTCAAACCAGGAACGAGATCTGGGAATCATAATCTCAGATGACTTGAAGGTTAGAAAGCAGTGTGAGAAGGCAACATTGAAGGTCAACAGAATGCTGGGCTGCATTGGGAAGGGAATCACGAGCAGGAGGTGAGAGGTGGTACTACCACTGTATAGATCACTGGTCAGTCCTCACCTGGGATATGGAGTCCAGTTCTGGAGGCCTCACCTCAAAAAGGGCATTGACTGGGTGGAAACAGTACAGAGAAAGGTGACAAAAATTATTCAGGATTTGCAGTACATGTCCTATGAGGAAAGACTTGGGAACTGAATATGTACTCCCTGAAGCAGAGAAGAGAGAGAGAGAGGGGATATGATTGAAACACTCAAGTACATAAATGGCATTAACAAGGTACAGGCAAAGGAACCTTTTTCACTTCAAGGAGGGCTCCAGGACCAGGGGACATGACCTCAGGCTGCATAGAGGGAGGTTCTCTACCAACACCAGGAAGTTTTTCTTCACAGAATGAGTGGTGGATGCCTGAAACAGCCTGCCCAAGAGGTTGTAGGGGTCAACACTTTGGGGGGATTCAAGAATCCATGGGGCAGACACAAGGGAGCCCTGACTACAAAGGGCAACTAGAGTATCAAAATAGGTCTAAAACAAATGGGCAGACTAGATGGACCTAGCAGTCTCCTTCTGCCATCAACTTCTATGTTTCTATGTTAATGAATATTGACCCCACTATTTGAGCCCTGATCAAGTGCCTTATGTATATAGTCAGTGAATTCAAGTAATGCTGTCATTGTGCTGTGCGCCTTTCTAAAGCCGTGTTGCTGAGGGCACTGGTTCAAGGTCAGTTGGCATTCATCTGTATCGCCCTCCACTGGGTCGTGCCCGAAAATAGGCAGGATTTGTCTAGTGCACTTACCCGGTCAACAAAAACTAACTAAATAAATAAATAAATATCATATTTGGCCAGATATTCCATTAATCAGTCAGCCACAATACGCTGTAAGACTTTGGATGGGGGGTATAGATACAGGCCTGTAGTTTGAGCATACGAATCTATCACCACTTCTGTGTACCGTGGTAACAATTGTGGCTTTCCACAGTGAGGGAAACTGTCTCAGGGACAGGGAGAGGTTTAATAGTTTGGTAAGGGGCAGCAGGATGACATCAAGGGAGAGTTTTAGTAGCTTTTGGTCAAGGATGTCACTGCTAAAATGGGATTTAATGAGAATTTTTTTGAAGGTACATTCTGGCTTTGGTTAATGAGACTCATTTGAAGTAGAAAGGAGGGGTCGCAGAAAGAGGGTGATGATCATTGGGGCACGACATAATATCAGTCACAGAGAAAAAATCTGGGGGAAGGATGCTAGAGAGGTCAGTGAAGGCGAGTTTAAAGAATCTGCTATTTGTTGTTAGTCATGAACTGAGACCCCAGCAACATCTATCTTAGTGGGGGGAGGGAGATTTATTAGGTTTGCCAGTGAGGTCTTTTAGTTTGCTCCAAATGTTCTGGTAGTCTTTATGGGAGTTTGTCAGCTCCTTTTTGAAGAATTCCATTTTGGCTCTGCGAACTTCCCATGAGCAGGTGTTCCCAGTGGATTTGTAACATTGGAGGTCAGAACGTTTACCTGAGGCTTGAGCCTGGGACCAGAGATTGTCTCTGGTTTTCGTCATGTTCAGCAGGGAGGGGGTAATCCAGGGGTTTATGACACCTTTGAGCCTGTGCTTACAGACGGTAGCAAATATGTCAAAAGCTGAGTTATTTATTTATTTATTTTTATTTATTTAATTCATATATTGGATTTACAACCTTTGAGTCAAAGACTCATTTACAAAGGCACCTCGTCGCAGGGAGGGGAACAATCAATTTGTGAGACAAGACAGTGGGGAACAGTACAGGTGAGATACATGCAGCATACATAACAGAATTCTCAAAGAGCAAGTAAACATAGGCATTTGCAGAAGAGCACACAACAATAAGTCATTGGGGGTCCCAGTGGGTCACACAGGATATAGTGTGTGGTATACAGACTGAAAACAGGCTAATTGAGAGAACTGTTGTATACGTAATACTATAGGAGCTGGTTGGTTTGAAAGGCACTCATGGGAAGCCCTATAATAGGCATATACGGCTCCGAGTGCTAGTGAGGTGTTTGCGTAGGGTGGTTTTGAAGTGGCCAATTTTGGAGGTGTTTGTGATGTGCACGGGGAGGGATTTATACCAGGACGGTGCTCTGTGATGAAAGGACCTTTGGGTGAGTGAGGTCCTGGCTCTAGGCACCTGGAAGGTGGCTTTGGTAGTATTATGGGTGGCGACCGAGTGGGAAGCCCGTAGAAGTGGTACGGTGACTCCTGGGGGACATAGCCCAAGTAGAGCCTTTTTAGCCAGTATGCAGGTGTAATATTGCAGACGTTCTTCAAGACTGAGTATGTTAGAGGTGGAGTAGAGTTGGCACGTGTGAGTTCTGCTTGGGGCACCGGTAAGGAGCCTGCAGGCTTTGTTGATGGAGGTCTGGATTTTGGTGAGGGCAGTGGGGTCAGCGACTGCATAGGTGGGGAGTCCATAGTCAACCAATGAAAGGATGGAGGAAGTGATAGCCAGCTGTAGGGTGAACTCGGGGAGGCAGTCTTTGTGGCGGTAGAGGAGTCCAATCTGGACATTCATGGCAGAGGACAAAGCACTGACATGGGCATGGAAGGAGAAAGCCGAGTCGAAGGTGATGCCCAGGTATTTGTATGTTGATACCTGCTCAAGGGGGTGGAGGGTACTGGGAAGGATGCAAAGGGGAGCATTTTTGGAGTTACTTTGTCGGTGTGCAAAGATCATAGATTTTGTTTTCTCGAGGTTCAGAACTAGGTGATGGTCGAGGAACCATTTTTCTGCTTGGCTGAAGGAGAGTTGCAGGGAGCTCTGGAGAGTGAGTGGGTCAGGATGTGAGGTGACTAGGACTGCATCGTCGGCATATAGTAGCAGTTTGCCTGTGCAAGAGCTGGAAAGGGTGTTTAAGAAGAGACTGAACAATGTAGGGCCCAGAATGGAGCCTTGTGGGACTCCGGAGTGTACAGGCAGTGCAGCAGATAGGTTACCATTGAACTTGACACGTTGGGATCTATCACAGAGGTAGCTGGAGAACCAGGCCAAAGGGCCAGATGAGAGTCCCAACTTACAGAGGATGTCAAGCATTAACGGGTGACTCACAGTGTCGAAGGCCTTGGATAGGTCAATGAACACTGCCCCAGCAATCTCCATGGCGTCTAGTGCCAAGTGTATATAGTGGGAAAACTCCAGTAGGGCTGTGGTGGTGTTGTGACCAGGGTGGAAGCCATACTGTTCTGGGCACAGAATGTTGTAGCTGGATAGATATTCCACGAGTTGCGTGGATACAATTTTCTCCAGAGCCTGGGGGGATGGAGATAGGTCTGTAGTTGTTTGGTACTGTGCGTTCTCCATTTTTATGGATAGGGGTGATTTCAGCCTGTTTCCATGCACTCAGGAATTGGCTGAGGCACAGGGAACGATTAAGAAGGTCCGTGAGGGGGGCTAGCATGACATTCATTGTTAGGTGGAGCATCCTGGAGTCAAGGGGGTCACAGTTCGGGTTGTGGGAGGAGAGGGCTTTTAGGAGGATTGGTTTTGCGTCATGGGGGGAGATAGCCCTAAAGAGAAAAGGGGGTGAGAAATTGCTGGTTGTTGAGTTACGGGATGGGGCCAAAGAAGTGGGCCGGAAGGATTGCACTTAGATCAGAAAAAGTTGTGTTAAGGCAGTCGGCAACACGGGATGGGTCTATATTAATTGTGCCATTTATAACCATCTGATAGGGAGGAGGGGAGTGGGTCATCCCATTTAATTCCTTCATTTTATCCCAGAAGGTTCGGGCAGTGCCCCAGGAGGAGGTCAAGGTGGATTGATAGTAGTTAGCTTTGGCTTGTCTTATGACCCAGGTGCACTGGTTGTGAGCTGTATTATAGGCTTGCCTGTCTGCTAACCTGCCAGTCTCAACAGCAATGTGCCATAGGTTATCACGCTGCTTCAGTTGTTGGATCAAAGGATGGGGAAATCCAGGCAGCAGTGTGTCTCTTAGTACAGGTGTTGGTGACAGGGGCAAAGATGTCACAGGCCTTGCAGAAGGCACTGGTGAGGAAGGCTAGGGCAATGTCTATATCCGTTGCGAGGGAGATCGGGGACCAGTCGAGCTGGGCAAGGTGCCACTTAAGCTTGTTTAGTCCTCCGGGGTGGAAGCGTCAATGGGTGATGGCTTTGTACGCAGGTTTGAGCTGGGGGAGGACCAGAAGCAGAGAATAGGTGAGTGGTCACTGAGGGAGTTGGCTAGGGACGTTAACATCCTTTACTTTGTGTGAGTGGTTAGAGAGCACGATGTCTAGTAGGGAGCTGGTCCCACTTGATTGGTTAAATCTGGTGGGTCGAGTCACTAATTGGGATAGGTCAAGAGCTGTGAAGTTGTCCTTAATTTGTGTTGAAGTGGAGCCAAGCCAGTTGATGTTGAGGTCTCCTAGGACGAGCTGTTCAGCCTTGTGTGGCAGGGTAGTGAGATAGTTGGTGAGGGAGCGGATAGCTTGGCTTTGTTCTCATGGGAGTATGTAGGCTGTTGTGAGGTAAAGAGGGCCATGGCCTGGGTCGGGGTAATTTTTAAGGTGATGGCTTGTGCCCTATGGTCGAGCTTGGGGGTTGGTAGAGCATGACCCAGGAGGGAGTTACTGAGGTAGACAGCGCATCCACTGCCACGCTTACCCATGCAATCTTTCTAAAGAGGGTGAAGCCAGGGAGGGAGACAGCCGAGTCTGGGTCGAATGTGAGAGCCAGGTCTCCACCATGATGACAAGAATGTCGGGCTTATGCTGAGAGACCCAACATTGAGTGCAGCAGTCTTCCTTGGGAGACTGCAGATATTCATGGAGGCAATGCGGAGTCCATGTCCTGTAGGGGGCGATGTAGCAGGTCCTGGTCCGGGGTTGGGGTGGACATTCCCAGAGAGCAGGAGAAGTAGGATGATGAGTCGGAGAAAAGGACTACGGCGGTAGTGGTAGGGATGCTTGGGCAGATGCGAGGATCTGGGGGGGCAGTGCAGGGGATGGGTAGGGAGTTAAGGATGGGTAGAGCTAGGACAGAGGGATACCACCTACCACTGTGGGCTGTGGGGGTATGGGCAACGGAGGGGGGTGATGGGGCGGTTGGGTGATCCAGTGTGTGTGGAGTGCTGATGGTGAATGGAGGGTAGATGAGGGGGTTAGGAGCAATGGGGGGATGAGATGCTGGCATATGTGCATATACAGGGGTGCTAGAGAGATTTTTGGCAGTGATTTTTTGGGAGGGATAGGATAGTGAGGAGCAATGTGAATATACTAAGACCTAAATGAGACATATTGCTGTATGAGATAGATGAGGGGGGATAGTTTTGGCAAGCAGGATCCCCCTAGTGTTCAGTGGGTATAACCTGCAGGTGGAAAAGTGGGCTGATTGGTTCTGCAGCCTCATGGGACACTGCCTATAAAATACAGAGCTGACCAAGGGTGGTGGTGGAGGCAGTGGAGAGCTGGCACGCAGTGCCGGCGGGGTCAAAACAACGTGCCTGCAAATGCTCTGAATGTCTTTCTGCTCCTGTAGCCGCGTACCTGGGAGTCTGGGGGGGGGAGTCCCGTTGATTTCCGACTGTGGGGAGGGCAGGCAGCTTCCTCCGGCCCTCACGACCTTCTGTGTGGCTGTGACTGGGAGTCCGGGGGCGGCAGTCCTGCTGAGATCTGACTGTGGGAGGGCGGGCAGCTCTCTCGGCCCTTGCACTCTGTGTGGCTGTGACTGGGAGTCCGGGGGGGCCGCGAGTCCCATTGAGATCCGAATGTAGGGAGGGTGGGCAACTTCCTTCAGCCCTCGTGACCCTCTGTGTGGCTGTGTTAAACTGTATTATGAAATAGTCTAGTGAGTCATCTATATTAGTAGCCCTATCTATGGGTAACTATTCGGTTTGAGCAAGGTGATCAAGAAAGGATTTAACATTTGCAATTTGCTGGTGGATGTGACGGTATGGAGTGCTAGGCACTTGACAGAGTCTCTAAGGTACAGTGCAAAGCCACCACCTGTTTTACCAACCCTGTCAAGGCAAAACAGGGAGTAGCCAGCAAGGGAGATGACAATATCATGGATTTTGGGGGGACAGCCAGGTTTTGTTAAGGGAGAGTATGTCTGGGTTGTGCTATGCTACCCATACTCTTAATTCATCAAGCTTTGGTAGGAGGCTACAGATGTTAATAGTAGCTAATTTTATTTTATTTTATTTTTTTATCATATAATATTTTATTGAGGTATTTTAAGTACTTGTATACAGTAGACAGTAAGCAGTACAGTCAACCGATTACTGAGTATGGTACATTTCAGAAGGCACAATGGTAATAGAAGTTATCCTTCATTGGACAAATGTTCTCACTATAGGTCATAAGTGACAGGATATCCAAGTTTTTCCATATTACAATTGTCTTGAGGATATAGTACTTTCAGGAGAACAATACACAGAAAAGAACTGAACCCTAGATAAAGGCAAATGCTTATATCATATGACAAGTACATCGTTTCTCATGCCATAATCTATAATGTAAATAAAGGATTACAATCAGCCCATTAAATAGGAGGGTTAGAGGGTGGCTCTTGGATTTTACAAAGAGGGGAGCAAAGATATGGTTCCCATTTCTGATGGTAATGGTGGAGATTACCACTCTGAAGGTGGGAAAGCCTTTCGAAAAGAGAGAGCTTGGCCAAAGCTGCATGCCAGGCATTGCGGGTAGGGATGACTGGCTGGCACCAACACTTGAATAGAAGGTGTTTAGCCTACAGATTAGCTACCAAGGTCCAGTCTTTAAGGGGTTTAGGTAGCTGACTCAATGTGGAAGTGTCTCCCAAGCATAGTTTAACATCAGCCAGAACAATTGGTTTCTTAAGTACTAAAGAAATATCCGAGGTGATCATCTTCCAATAAGTTAACAAGTTAGGACAGGACCATAAAATATGAAGAATGTGTGCCTCCCCCTGGGAGTAGCGCCAGCATTGGTTATGGCTAAGCAAACCATGAGAGTGGAGAATCACTGGTGTGCGGTGCCACAACAATGGAATTTTTAGCTTGAAGAAGTGACTATTGGTGTCGCTGTATGTATGGTATATACCCTTAAGGTAGGAGATCCATTGGTTGTCTGAGATGGAAGAGCCAGCATATAATTCCCACTTCTTTTTGCAAGACAAAGTTGTATTGGATTGTGAGTCTCTCCAAGAACTATAGAAATGACTCATAACCCCATTGATGGAGGGAAGATGGTGCAAGCCAGCTAACCATGTCCATTGTGTGATCTCCTGGGATTTGGGAAGAAGGTGGTGTAAGGCACTGTGAATTTGTAAATATCTCCGAAAGTCTTTGTGTGGTAGGGAAAATTGCCTTTGTAACTGATCAAAAGGGAGCAGGGGGTATGTGCCTGAGGGAGAGAGGTGCTGTATGACCCGAATCCCCTCTTTGTGCCAGGAATGCCAACATATTGATGCCCCATCAATTTGAATAAGATTATTGCACCATAAAGGAGTATACTGTATAGGAGGGTTCCAGGACTGTCTAGGCAAATGAGATTTGGCCCTGAGGCACTTCCAAGAGCAGGCTGTGCATAACACTGTGGGTGGGAGACAGTATATTAAGCGTGCCTGTGGGGTGAAAAGCGTATATAAGGGTATTGCGCCTGCCAGGTCAGCTTCCAATTGTACCCATATGGAGAGTTCATAGCATTAGGCACAAACCACTTGGTTGCCCATGCAGCTATACATGATAGATAATAACCAAAATCCCAAGGGACATTAAGGCCTCCATGGGACCAGTGTGCCCTCAGTTTATACTTATTCCATCAAGGTGGTTTGGAGTCCCATAAAAATTTGGTTGCTAGTTTCTCTAAAGAAGTGAAAAGCTTGGGTGAGAGAGGGATGGGTAGATTGTTTAGAAGATACATAACACACGGGAGCAAGAGCATGCGGAGAGCTACTAACCTACCTGGTAAGGAAAGTTGCAACTTACGCCATCTCTCAACTTCTATAGTTAGTTGTGCTAACAATGGGGAGAAGTTGGCAGATTCAAGCACCTGCCAGGCTGATGGTATACAAATACCAAGGTAAGTGACCCCAGTACTCGCCCAGGACAGGTTAGTTCCTTGAATGCAAGCCTTAGTACAGAGATTATTTAGGAGGGCTAAGGTGTTTATTTTTTATTAATACAGAGGCCGGAGATTACTCCAAATTCTTCTAACATCTGAAACACTTTCGGTAAAGTTTGTTGAGGGTTAGAAAGGGTTAGCAAGAGGTAAACGGCATAAACCACTACCAGGTAGGGTTGGTTGGCAACTACAATGCCTAGAATTTGTGGGGAGGCATTGAGTGTCCAAATCAAAGGGTCTAGGGCCTCCAGAAATAATAAGGGGGATAGGGGACAGCCTTGTCTGGTGCCTCGATGTAGCACAAAAAGGGGGCAATCAAACTATTGGTGAGGATACAGGCCATGGGGGAGCAATAAAGGGTACATATTCACTGCATAAACGAAGTACCAAAGCCATACCTGAGAAGGACTTCATAGAGATATTGCCATTCAATAGAATCAAATGCCTTAGAGAAATCAATCACTAAGGCTGCTAGGAAAAGGGAGGATTTGGAGGCATACCACTTCAGGTTTAGGAGAAGTCTGGTATTATCCATCCCGATTTTCCCTGCATGAACCCAGTTTGAGAGGGGGTTGTATGATCAAGGGAAGAATAGACTCCAGCCTAGATGCCAATGCTTTGGCCAGTATTTTTGTGTCAACTGACAGAAGGGATATTGGCCAGAAGTTGACGCAGTCCAGAGGATCAGATGGTCTTTTCGGGAAAAGGGAGATTATTGTCTCCTTCATAGTAGGGGGGAGAGATCCAGAGGTATGGGCAAAGTGTAAGGCATGCTGCAATGGCTGGATAATGTCTGGTCCAAGAGCCTGGTATAGCTCCACAGACATACTGTCTGGGTTTGGGGACTTCCCCCGTGCCATCTGAGATAATGCCAATTGAAGCTCTGCACAAGAGATAGGTGATTCCAGATGAGTCACCTGTTCAGGGGTGAGAGCTGGCAATGGGGTTTGTTGACAGAATTTGGCAAATTGCTCTTGCAACTCTTTAGCAGTTTTAGAGGACTGAGATTGATAGAGAGATTGGTAAACTGCTGCATAGTAATATTAATTTGTTCTGGATTGGTCGCTATGGAGCCTGCAGAGGTACAGAGGGTGTGTATTTGTATAACTGCCTGCTGTTTTCATAGGCAAAAGGCAAGTAGCTTCCCTGCATATTCACTCCCGGCCCAAAAGGTCTGCTTTGACCTCAAGAGATACCATTCGGCTTTTTGATGTTAAATTGTATTAATTTGGTATTTAAGACCGACTATTTGCCGGTGCAGGGCATTATATGGGGTAGCTTGCAGAATAGACTTTAAGCAATGCTCCAAATAGACTAAGTCTGCTTGGAGCTAAGTCAGAGTTTCCCTGTGTTTTCAATCATGTGCTGCTGAAAAGGCAATGATGTGACCCCTTAACACAGCTTTGAATGCTTCCCAGACAGTTCTCGGGGAAACCTCGAGAAATAATCTTCTGTGGCCTGCATGAGGTATAGGCAAAAATCTGGGTCCTGAAGTAGCAATGGATTTCAACGCCAACTAGTTCCAGAAGGACGATGCTCCGGGGTGAGGGGGGAGTAAACCTCAATGAGATGGGGGTGTGATCTGATATTAAAATCGAGCCGATGTTAGAATCAGAAAGGCATCTGGCTGCTAACTCAGTAGCAAGCCAGAAGTCTATATGGCTGTGGGATTTATGGGGCACAGAGTAGAATGAGAAATCCCTACCAGTGGGATGGTCCCTTCGCCAGATGTATGTGAAGGCCCATTCCTCTATCATGCATTGGATAGATTGTCTGGCTTTGGGATTAGCATGTGGGATTGGATGGGACATGTCTAAAAATATATCCCCTACCATATTAAAATCTCCACCCAAGATTACAGGGAGCGATGATCCCTCTGACTGTAGATTTGATAGGGCCTAGCTGACCATGGGGAAAAAATTGGCATGCTCAACATTGGGAGCATACACATTGGCCAGCAGGATAGCACCTGTAAGGGAAAAGAGCTTCGCCACTAACCAACAACCTTGAGCATCTTTTTTGACCTCTTTCACCACCCGGGAGAAGCATGATGAATGAGAATGGCTACTCCCTTGGATTTAGTAGTGGAGGAGCTGGCCAATACTTCTCCTACCCAGAATTTTTTTAACCAGTTGGTACATTTAGATAACAGGTGGGTTTCTTGAAGGAGGGCAGTGTCTGCCCGCAGGGCTTTCAAGTGTTGTAAAACTTCTGTACATTTAAAAGGATGGTTTAATCTTTGCACATTCCAGGATATCCAATGATATCCCTGTTGGGCACCAGGAGTAGTAGGCATATTTCCACATAATAGACAAGAGGAGGTACTTTTAGAGCTTCCAGCTGAGTGAGGAACAGGAAGGCTGCCAAATTGCAAGGCCACCAAATACCTGAGGGAGGATAGAGCTATCAATATGTGCACTAGCACTGTAACAGATGTAAGCATCGCCTGTAACATCTGAACTGCAAATTCTAAGTTGTAGATAAGGCTGTAACTGCAATCCTAGAAACAATAAGCAGAAAGTCAGTTAGTATTTGAAAAGAGTAAATCAATATCAAAGCAGGCAACTATCCAAGCACTAAACAGAGTAGTTTCAAAGAGACACACAACAACAACAGTAATATGAGACTGGGGGTCAATGCAAATGAGAGTATATATATATATATATACCCTGCAGCTATGCTAGCCCCAATACTCAACTCAGGAGGGTCTGGTGTGGATGATACAAAGAATCAACTCATCCTAGACCTGCCCTAACCCTTGGTCGGATGACCCAAACCACTTGGAGGGGAGGAGGGTGGGGTGGAAAATGGGCATACCCACCTGCTGGTTGCTAGACTGAAGTAAAGAACCATCCTAGGGAGGGTGGGAGTGCACCAGGCCTAGAGGCAAAGCACAAGGACCTAACTGCTGTGCATACAATAGATGGGGGGGAGAGGGATAATTCACCCACTTGCTTCTTCAGCTAAGATTACCAAATGGTTGAAGCAGGCTGAATCTAAGCATCTGTCAAACAGCCTTAGTCATTCCATATGATCAAGGGGGGAAGGGTAATAGGCACACCAAGATCATACATTATGTCATAGCCACACCAGTTCCATGGCATAAACTGGGGGGAGGCATAGCGGTGGGGGATAGGGAGTATAAACTCACCCCCCATCACACAACAGATTATGAATGCAGGATTTGATAGTCAGTCAAGTTCCAGGAGATCCACTAAGTTGGCCTTCGACTATCTCGGGGGATCCCCGAGGAGTACATCCAGGATCTAGAGGTGTCTTCACCATAGCAGCCATGTAGCTGATGAGACCCAGTTGGACTGGTGAAAGAGTGTCTACCAATTCCACTAACGATGTTTCAGGGAGATCCGCCCAGTCTGTCTGTTGCTCAGTGTCCATATCTTGGATTCCAGTAACAGCCTGATTCAACATAGGAGAGCAGTCATCTCTAGAAATGTTTGTGGGAGGAGCTGCAGTGGATTTGGAAGGTGAATATTGTGGGCCACTCCTAGATCTCTGTTTTGGATTGGGTGATGAGTTTAATCCCCATTGAGGAAGGGAGGGTTGCAAATTGGGTGCCTGCAAAGCCAGTGATAGTGTATTGGCATTAGAACAAGCCACTTGAGAGGCAGTCTTCGCTGGGGGACCATTTGGACGTGGGACCAGTCCGGTTTGTAAATGGGATGCAGGTGAACCATATGTGGAAAAAAGGTTCCTACCTAGATGCGGCACTGGAGGGGGCTTCCAAAGCTTCCTGGGATTTGTAGTAGGGCACTGAAGGCCTGGCTACAATTGAGCAATCCACCATTCTATGTCCCCTGGGTGATCAGCGATGAGCTCATGTCCTTCCTTGGCAACATGTAATCTAGTAAGTTCTTGAATTTAAATTTCTAAGTCATGTTGGTTAAGAAATCTCTTAATGGTCCCAAATATTCTCCGCTTTGCAGCTGTTTCCTGAGTGAAGTCCCTAAATATGGCAATTGGGTCTCCCTGCCAAGAAAGTTCCCCTAAGTCTCTGGCAGCTCGAAGAATTCTTTCTTTGGTAGTGTGCTTAACAGGTAGGCCACAATTGGCCTAGGTGTATTAGAATGTTTGCTTACTTGGGCAGAGACCCTGTGGGACCTCTCAATTTCAGTTGGGCCTCTCCATCGGTCCCCAGCATGCGAGGAAGATTTTCATTTAAAAATGGCTCCATTGATTGTCCTTCAGCCCTATCCAGGAGTCCAACAATCCACAAATTATTGCAGTGGCTGCAGTTTTCATGATCCTCAGCCCTCTCCCAAAGTACTGCAAGCTGCTCTTCGTGCTGCTGGAGATGCTGTCAAATCTGGGCTTGCTGAGCTTCGCACACTTCAGCCCTTTGCTCCACCACATTCATTCTGTCCTGTAGGTGTTGGACATCTTTGGTAGTACCAGTTAGAGTTAGGTTGATATCATCGACTCTAGTAATTAGAGTTTCCAGGAGCTTAGTGATATGTTACAGGGACTGCCCGACAGCTATTGGTCGATTCATTTTCAGGTGTTGACCATCCGGTGCCTAAGACAAAATGAGCGATCTATGCTATGGCCAGCAGGGTAGAAAGAGGCACTCGATCCTGTGGCAGCCTCTAGGGGAGAGGAGGGATAGAGATGCAAACTGTCTGCAGGTTGATAAGCCCGTGGTGCAAGGATGAAGGGCCTGTGTGGCCTAGGCCTAGGTGAGCCAGAGTAGGTTCAAGTCGCAGTGCCACCAAAATCATGTATTTGCTCTGAAATCCACTGAAAGGACATACCACCCAGCAAGTAGGGTATTACCTGTGCATTAAGCTGCTGATTAAAATAGGACACTCCATGGGATCGCAGCATCCAAGACTGGATGGGCTAAGGTCTAGTGAGAGCTATGGAGCTATACTGCCACCTTTCTCGTCAGTTAGACCACGCTCCATCAATAGTGGCTACTTTTAGATGATCGCTATTGTAATTGAGGCCTTGTGGAGTCACTGGTGGGCTGGGTTTGGGGTGGACATTTCCAGACAGGGGGAGGAGGGTTAAGGCTATCCATGCAAGATACAATTTAAAGGATTTGGTTGTGAGATGATGTGTCTTCCGGGTGGGTTTTGTTTGGACATTGTGAAGTCAGGGGAAAGAAAAGGCGAGGAGGTGAGGGTATGTAGCTAACATGGGGTAGAGAGTGGGCGGGCTTGCAATTGGTACTAGGCTGGGGGCAGCTAAGGTTGTGGGCATATAGGGAACAGTCCCCAGAGAAGTGACACATAGGGGTAGTTGGTGATTGGGGAAGTGCTGAGAGATGTCTAAGCATGGGGAATGGATCAGTGAGGGAAGGAGTGCCAAGTTGGCTAATAGAGTAAGATGCCACATTGCTTGAGGGGGTCAGTGGCTGAGGGGAGAGAGGGGAAAGCCAACCCATAAGTAAGGGGAAAATAGTGCAGAAAGGAAAGCTGCAGAGATTGGATAAATAATGAAGAGAAAAAAGTTGCAGAGATTGGTGATGGAGGGGGGGAGTAGATGAAGAAACCTTGAGGGGGGAAGAGAGGATTGGAAATATGTAAAGCAGAAATCTCTCTTGTACTGTGTCTGCTCCAATTGCATAGTGGTTAGAGTCATGGGGCTCGATTCTAGAAGGTTGGAGCAAGTCACTGCCAAACACGACTTGAACCAATAGCAACTCCGACATTGACCCTGAGCCCTATTCTAGAAGGGGCAGGGTCTCCGCATCTAAGTTCTGTGACTTGCGACATGAGGTCTGGTATGCCAGACAGAGGGCTTACCTGGCGAGGAAGTCGCAAGCTGCAACTGCAGGTCACAAGTGCTCCCTCCCATTTCCCACACACTCCTGGCACCCTGCAGGGCTAGAGGCCCCCTACCCACTGTCAACCATGTCCCTAAATCACACCATTGCCTGTGTACTGTATAGTATGTACAGTACAGGCATATATCCATCCCGTATGCACACCTGGTGGTCTAGTGGCTCCTCATCCAGCCATACCATCACTCCAGCACCCCCCACTGCTCCCAGCCGGCGAGCAGTATAGCTCACTTCGCCTATGCGAGCCACTGACTGAGTTCAGTCTAGAGTGTTTACTGTAAAGAAACACCAAAATTAATTTCCTGAGTGTGTCATTCAGTAAGCACCTACTGAACGCAGTCAGTGGCTGGCCATGAGGTGAAAGGTGGCCAGCCAGTCAACAGTTAGGAGGGTGGGGGATGCTGGCAGACTGGTATGGCTGGGTGGGTGGGGTGGGGGCCACGGGACTACCAGGGCTGGTCTGGGATAATGCCAGCAACTGCAGCGGTGACTTGGGGTCGGGACATGGGTGTGGGGGGTCGACTGTGCCACCCTGCATTGCATCAAGCAATGGGTGATTTGGGGGTTGGGGGTGTGGGCAGCCCTGTGGGGCTTATATATTATCATTCAGGGGGCAGAGGGTGTGGGCAGCCCAGCAGGGCACCCACTGGGGTATGCTGGGCATGGGGAGGAGGGCAACTGTGGATTGCCTGCTGGGCTGCTGGTGGATCTACAGGACCCCCCGGGTGGGGGGCATCCGTAAGTTACACCAGCTAAAAGATGGTGTAACTTATGTTGCCAGTTCTCCTCCGGGGGTTCTTGTAGAAATCCAACATTGGGGACTTTGTTGCTGCCCTGCTGGAATGAGGCACAACTGCTGCATAAACCACCTAGCACTATGTCACTGGGAGTTTATGGCACAACTGCCGGCTTAACAGCTCTTCAGTGCACGTGGCCTGTGACATGTTGCAGACAACATTGTAGAATTGCACATGTCACAACTGCTGGCGTAAGTTGCTACTTGCACCATTCTACCTGGCACAAGTGCTGTTATGCCAGGCGTAACTGTACTAGAATCGGGGTCATAGAATGCAGTGGAGAGGGTTATAGGATTGAATCCAGGAGGGAGTGAAAGAGATGGAAAGGGTAGAGGAGAGAAAAAATGGGGTAGGAGGAGTATAGATTAAGTAGAGGGAGAGGGTTAGAAGGGAGTAGCTGAGTACTAGGAGGAGTAAAAAACAGTGGACTCAAAAGTGACTCCTAGTAGCCACTTTGTATAAGGAACTGGTGGGAAACTAGGGAGATTGTCTCAGGCAGTTGCAGCAGTCATGTGACTGTCACGTGACCTGAATGAGGTATAAGTTAGGGGATGAACCAGGGTGGGTGAGATGGCAGTCAATGCGCAGTGTTGATGGGCTAACAAGGCTTGCTAGGAGATTACCTTTGTTACTGCAGCTAGCTGACAGTGCTCCTCATCGTCCATTTCAGTGTGCAGTCTTGGGAGGGGGATCCTGCTGATAAATGGGATGACAGTATGTTAGAGGAGGGAGCGGGTTAGAGGAACAAAAGGACCCATGGTAGGGGCAGGAAAACTAAACAACAGGTGCTATTCAGGACACCAGCAGTGTACAGAGCTAAGGAGCCCCTGACTGCGCATGCACCAGAACAGAGGGAGAAAGGTGCTGAAAAACAACTGCTTTTAAAGGGACAAGATGATAAGTTCCTGAAAATATGGGCCAACTTCTTGAACTCACTATCGCCAGGAGAGGCCACGCTCCTTACGGAGGGAAGGACACTGTGAACCATTTACATTTGGAGGTATAATAGAAACTTTAGGATACCCTGAATATGGGACTGAAGCAGTCATATTTGATAGGAAAATAAATTAGTGGCTATGGCACTATTTAGATGCCTGGAGACTCTTCAGGTAATAGATTCCGACCATGTGGTATTTGATTTGTTGTTTGTTTGATTGTTTTGCAATTTTATTCCAATTATCTTAAACTGACAGTTTGTTATGGCTTGTTGGTGACAGTGATTCTACTGACAATGGTGGATAGCATGTTCTTATAATGATGGCAGATTAAGCTTGAAAATATACTGATGTTGAAAGGTTTAGTTTAAAACTTTAGAAATTAACTGCCATATGTAAGCAACAAACAAAATTTATTCTCATATCACATTTGTATCAACCTGTTTCCTTTGATGTATGTCTGTCATGCCTCCTTTACTGATATGTAAATGTACAAACTGTGAGCCGACAATAAAATATTATACAAAAAAAAAAAGGAAAACAGCCACTTATCCCAAAGTAAGTGATGAACATCAGCTAAATATTCAGATATTCAGGTATAGTAAATTCAGCAACTAACGCACAAAGATACAACACTATCTTAGCAGTACATAGTCAAATAGGCAGAGAAAATTGAGATTGTTGCAGTAATGATAGTTGTCTTAAAGCAACACTTAATCATGTAGGAAAACAGCTGAGCAGCAAATAATTTAGCAGGCAAACAAAACAATCAGCGCAGCTCTGATGACATTTGAAAATTAAGGTGCAGCAACCGAATGTGTTACAGCCGGAGAGTCCAGGCTAAGATTTTGATACAGGGCTTGCTAGGAGATCACCTATATTACTGCAGCTAGCTGGCAGGAAATAAAAAAAAATGAAAACAAAATCATTTATCTATTACAGTGTTTATCTGCATTAAAGAATTGACACATATTCAGGAAGTGAACTGAAATATAACATTTTAAAGTAGACAGATACAATATCATGTTTTATTTTTGAACCATTCTTCTTTTCTTATGTGCCATTTAGAATTTGTTGGTGACAGTACACAATACAGTGCATATCACTGCACTTAACCTGGCAATACAGCTGACAAAGTTTTGATTACCTCATTAGCATTGTGACTGGTGAAATTTGAGCCTGTGGTTTTTACCAAAACAAACAGCCTCTAGAGACCAAGTAAATCAGAAATTCTAGGGAAATGTGAGAAAAGGAGATGGAGCCATGCAACAACTAAAAACCACAGTGAGTGGTGCTGTGGTTCTGCAGTGCTAATAATTCAAGCTTTTTTAAGTAAGTGTAACCGGGTTGCCGTGTAACCTTTGGTTACTTCCCCTGCCTTGGGGGCTCAAACAAGGTTGAGGGGACTAGGTTTTGTTGTTTTGGATGAGGGAGTTCATTACCAAAAATAAAGTAGTGTGGTGCCACCACCCAGATAAAAGTTAAAGTGGACCTGGTGACAATTTGGTACACCCCCTTGGATACTGTACCTACCCACCTCCACTAACAGTCACCCCACACACAGAATACTCTCTTTTGTTGTACTGTACAAACCACTCAAGTGGGGCACCTCGGTGGATCCATGATCATCCCACTTAAGCAGTTGTCTCTCTAAAGTGAACTGCATATAAAGTGCTGCTCTAACCACTGCGGTAGTGTACCTCTCACAGTATTGTATCACTGAAGCAGAAACAAAAGCAAATGTTTGTGTGTGCTATTAAAACATATTTTAATTCAATTTTAAACAAATGTAAAGAAATGTAAATGCAATTTTACATGCAAATCATGTACAGTAGTATAGAATGGTATACACTTTGGGTCCCTGTTCAAGGTCCGTAACCGCATCTTCCAGGTGTATAGGGGGCAAACTCTCATCGCTAAAATCTTCAACGTCAGAGAACAAATCCATAGATGTCTTAGATGTAGTTGGTGTATATAGAGAATAATTCAGAGTTGCAGATGTGCCTGGTGTCACTTTCATTTCATTTCATTTTATTTTCATTTAAACTGGTTAGCAGATTTGCATAAATGTCATTTTTCACAGTGCCCAGTACATAAATACAGAATACAACAGATACATAGCATGTTAGGTAAAACAAGTACAGCTGGAATCCAACATCAACAAACTATACAAACCAGATTTGAATACAGACAGAAATACAACATTAGTAACAGATGTTGGTAAGGTATTTTAAAATGTAATTGCCATGAATTTGAAAGATCTCTGACCAAATGTTGAATTAAAATGTGGATAAAAAATACATATCTGTTTTGTGATCTGATGGAAAATGAATTTACAGATCACGGGAATTTTTCACTAATAATGTTAGGCATTAGATCATGAGCAACTTTGAGCATAAAAGTCATAGCCGTAAATTCAATTCATTCTATAAAAGGAAGGCAGCCCAAAGCATCAAATAATATGCAATGATGAGCTGCAGCCCTTAAACCTGTAGCAAATCTACAAATTGAATTACAAAGCATATTTAGCCTTGAAAAAAATTGGTGATCCTGCACTGCTTTGCCTCTTGGGAGTGCTTGTTTGATAATTTAATTCTCGATGTCTAGCAAGTGCTCCCAGCATGACACCTGCCCTCTTTGTTGGCACCACATCATTGCTGCAGATAAACTGGAAAGCACATTGGAGGTAGACACATTTCAAAGCCATTCATCTAGACTATCACTGAATTCTTCATCTTACATGTCATCTCCTGCAGTCTTTTTAGCCGTGATGGTTACTTCAGCATCAGTCAGCTCACCGACAGTCAGCTTGTCACTGTCCATTATGACAAATGCGTGAATGCACCAGCATCTATACATGCATCAACAATGACATCATCCCTGGAATCTGAGAAGGTCCAAGGAACACATGGGCAGACTAGATGGACCCTTGGTCTCCTTCTGCCTTCTTTTTTTTCTCTGTTTTTATCAAGGGCAGAGAGTGATGCTGATGCCGAGGCTGCTTGTCCCACTGGCTCTGTAGCATCACTGAATAGAAAACCAGCTTTCTGGTAGCAGTTCTTTATGGTAGGTGGTGTTACAGACCCCCCAGGATTTGTGCAGCATGTACAGGGCATCTATCAAATTCACTTTTCTTGCAGTCTCATCTGCTAGATCACTATGTCTGTCATTGATTGTCTTAACACTTTTGCTGACAACCAGGGACCTATAGTTGCTCTTTAGAATTGCTATTACACCCAAGTCTAATGGCTGCACAATGCCCATTGTGTTGGGGGGAAAACATCAATTTAATGTAATGAAGCCTTCTGGTGAGGTCATGTGTATGATCACTGCAGTTGTCCACCAGAAGCAGGATTTTGAGGCTGCTTCATCTGAGCTCTGTTTCCCACCCTAGTATCCAGTTCTGGAAAATCCAGGAGGTCATCCATGCATTACAGGAATTTGTATAGGATACTGGCAGGACTTTTAAGTTGTAAGGCAAGCAACGGAGTCTCTTACTCTTGCCTATGACGAGCAATTGTTTTCTTTTCTGTGCCTGATGCATTTGTAAAACACAGGGCTGTGCCAACAGCTGTAAGGCCCCCCCACCTGCAAAATACATTGATGGGCCCTACCTCCTCACCAATAAATGTAAAATAACCATTAGTGCATATGAAAATTTTATAGCGCAAGTGTTTTTGTTTCAGTCCTGCTGAGGATCCATGGTTTGCCCATGCTGCCCCTCATCTGCCTTGCTGGCACCATGATCAAGGATCTGAACAATGTAACTTATCCCTGCTCCTCCTGGGCACACCAGCACCAAGATTAGCTGTTTTGAGTAATGGGCCCTATTGCTTCTTTGTTCTGTACTGCCCCTCACCATGTGAATCTGGAGTTGGAATCTGCTGACACCACTGTTGACTGATCCAATTTCAAATGGATAAGCAATTTCCAAAAAGAAAGTTGCAAGTTTGTTTCAGATAAAAGGTTTTCTTACTGCTTACCTCTCAGGCAGTGCAGACCCTACTGCAGCCACAGCTCTTGCACTTCTGGTCACGGCCCTGGTACAGCACAGGATCAAAATACAGTCCTTAGCTTTCTTTCCCCCAGTGAGCTCCTAGTTCCTCATGGCATGACCACAGCTGGGATATCCCAGGTAAAAATGGCCGGTCTCATCTGCATTGAAAATGTCATCAGCACTGTAACCTGTAAGTAAGCCAGGAAGGATTTCAGTCACCCAGTTCAGTGCCACTGCTGAATTTGCATCTTGCTTTTCGTCATGCTTAAACACAGTCCAGTGGTGGAGTTCTAGTGAGAAAGTCACCCATCGGTGGTCTCAGAGTCAGTGTGCCCCATCTGTGCTGACAGTTCCTAGGTTTTAGTTTTCAGCATTGGTCCTGAGATATGGGCTCCCTTGCTCAGAGCATGCAGAAACCATACCAAAAGTGCATCTTCCATGATGCTGTCTTTTCCCTCATGTTTCCTTTTCCTCTGAGGATTCACATCTGAACGCCACTCAGAAAGGATGGCATCTCCATTTTTACTAATCCACCCAGGCTGGCTTTTAGAGATGCAAAACTGATCAGCAACAGATGAGAGTGAAGAAGTCAGGTTCTGTAAGGCTTCCAAAACCCTAACCCAGTCAGCAAGAGAGATCTCATTTCATGGCTGAGACCTGGCTGAGATGAAACAGACATGAAACCGACAAACTGACAAACCAAGCGTTTAACACCACAACTAGGTGTTAATGGCTAATTGATTTCTTGTCAGGTAAGGTGCATCATGTCACTGAATGGCATGGTTGGCTCCTTTCATCCCAACAAAGTGGAGTTGCCAAAAATAAATGTCCCAACAAGCCAAACTCAATCAAGGCACATAATTAAGGTGAAAATCGGTTAACAGCAGCATGACCCACTTAAGCCTGCTTACCCACGTCCCGTCTTGCTGGCTTGTACTGTGCTAATGTAAAACACATGCAATTAACAGCAATCTCTAATAATATGCTCACAGACAGTGTTACACAACAACAATAATAAATTATTTATTAAATAGGGTAGGGGGTTGGGATGCAGAAATAAATACTGCTGAGGACATTTGATATAGGAGGTAAAACATGCAAACCACAGAAAACATAACAAGTGTCCAGCCCCCAGTAACAAGATATACATTTTCCCAGTGAGTTAGGCATAAAATTCCCCGTTGAAGGCACCATTTCCTGAGCTAATTGTTTAGTGCCTTAATTTTTTTAGAAATGGCTAGAATGGCTCTAGGTACTTGGCTGTAGCAGGATTCTTGCAGCTGATCACTTCTCTGCAGTGTGGTAGACTCTGGCAGCTTGCCAACTTCTTGGCTGTTTCATCACGGGTGCTGGAACAGACCAGTACTGGCGACCAGGGCCACACACCTCACCCCACATGTCCAGGTATCCAACCCTCAGGGGGAGATGATGGTTAATGTCTAGCTGTGACACTACCTGGCTGATTCCCAAGATTGTCCTCGGCTGGCAGTGACTTTTATCCTGGAGCTCAGGAATCACACAGTCTTTTCCTCTCTTCTGGTTGCAAATGTGGATACCTCCTGAGGCAGGTCTGGATTACCTACCAGGGCTAGGGGTGGTAATCAGTCTCTCAGATACTTTCCAGACTACAGCTGCAAACTGCAAAGTAGCCTTTTTTATTCAAAACTGGCTTCCCCAGGCAATGAGAAATTTCTGTAGACACCGCCTGGTTATGGTTGTTTAAACCCAGGCTACACTTCCAGCTCTAGACAAATACACAGTCCAGCCCTTCTCACAGGTGGAAGGGCTTCTCTCAGGCAGCTTCAAATTTCTGTGCAAACCAGTTCTTTGCCTTAATCTTAGTCTTTCCAAATTATGGAATGCTTTGTTTAATTCTCATTGCAGGTGGCTGTCGAATCCTTAGGCCGACTTTCAAACTTTCTCCAGACACAACCTAAGCCCCCCTTGTCTCACAGAGAACTTCAGGCAGACTGATTTGATTTGGAAAACTCCCCCAAGGTCTCAGAAGAATATAGCAGCTTCTGATTTGTTGACACAGCTGTCCATCTGCAGAATTAATATGCATTAGATCCACTTAATACCTGATTGGATGCTGCAAAAAGCATCAAGGACATTGTCCTGTCCCCCTACCCAGATGCCATAGCAGCAGTCCTTCATGTTACACGAATACTGATTGGACAAGGAAAGGTCAGAGGCTACCAAGATGGCCTCCATCAAAACAGTTTACAGGGAGTCCTGACTTTAATGTTGAAGAAAATAGTTGCATCACAGACCATTGACTTCCTTACATGCTACACTCTCCTCTCAGACACCCAGAATGGTTTCAGAAAAGGTCATAGAACCACCACTGCTCTTCTTCAACTAACTACTCATATTTTGTCCAACATGGATTCTGGAAAACTCACAGGTGCCATCTTCATTGACCTCACTAAGGCTTTCAACCTTGTAGACCATCCCATGCTTCTCTCCACTCTCCATAAATTCCATTTCTCTACTCCTGTTGTGGACTGGTTCTATAGCTACTTGTCAAACAGGTCGCAAGCTGTCAAATTTAACTCCTCCCTGTCCAACACGTCTACTATCAACCTTGGGGTCCCCCAGGGCTCTATCCTTGGGCCCCTTCTGCTCTCAATTTTTATCAACAATGCAGCTGAGATCTTGGAATCCTGCTCAGCTATTCTCTATGCTGATGACCTGATCATCTATACTAGTTCTTCTAGTATTGCCTGCATACACACATCACTTACTTCAGACTTTAATAAGGTCTTAGACTGGCTACTAGACCATAAGCTTGTACTAAATGAAAAGAAAACGAAAGCCATGCTCTTACGTTCCGCACCGAAGATTAAGGCCTGTTCTAGTCTGCTGGAGGTTCTTCACCCAGGAGGATTTCCACTTGAAAATGTTACTTCCTTCAAGTACCTTGGGATCCTGCTGGACCAGTCCCTGGATTTTAATCTTCACATTCAGTCCTTGTGCAAAGCTGTAAACTCAAAACTGGGAGTAGCTTATAAAACAAGCTACATGCTTACACCCTCGGCCAAATTAGCAATTGCCCGAGGTATTCTGCTCCCAACCCTTACTTATGGTGCCCCTATTCTTACCTCTGCTCATAAAACCTCCCTACTAAAATGGGATGTAACTTATAACAATATATGTCAATTTGCCTCTGTCACCTCGACTCAAACATCACTGCCTTCTTTATAATCAAATCAAATCAGTTTTATTTATAAAAGGCGCCTTTCTGAAACCAAGGCGCCTGTACAATAAATAACATAAAATAAAATAAATTATTATAAAATAAGCATACAATTCCACTAAAAGCAACATAATAGAAGCATAGTAAAGTAAAATAACCTCATCAATCAGCAAAAGCCAGGTTAAATAAATAGGTTTTTAAAGCAATTTTAAAACTCTGGACAGTTAGGCAATCTCGTACCCGATGAGGTGGAAAATATTCCACAGGGACAGAGCAACAAAATATATGCCCTGCTCCCGACGGGAAAACGACTCCTGGGAACTCTAGCAATCCCTCATCGGTGGATCAGAGAGGATGGAGGGACAATAGGGACAAGGAGATCTTTCAGGTAACCCGGTCCCTGGTTGTGTAGAGGCCTTATAGGTTAACAAAGCAACCTTAAAGGTGATCCACCTCCGCCGATTCGGTAGCCAGTGCAGACCGTGAGCACAGGCATTATATACTGGCTCGAAGCACCAGTCAACAACCTGGCTGCCGCGTTCTGCACTAGCTGCAGGCAATGGATATCAACCCCTGACAGCCCTAGGTAAAGGGCATTGCAGTAGTCAAGGTGGGAGGTAACGAAGGTGTGAACCAATGTTGGAAGATCATCAGGACGAACCAGATGTTTCACCTGGGTGATATTTCTCAGATGGTAAAAAGAAGTTTTAACAACTGCTGACGCTTGTGATTTTGAAGTCAGACAGTCATCAAATATAATGCCCAGGTTCCGCACTCGGTCTGAGGTAGCTAGCCAGACACCTCCAAGCCCCAGACCCGAAGGTGAACCTGACAGCATACCCGCCTCACGATGACCCGGGTTCACAACCAACACCTCAGTTTTTTCAGGGTTCAACCTTGCCAGCTCACATTCTTCCAGGCCTGAATTTCAGTTAGACAGCTGTTAAGCACTGAGACAGCATCATCTTGTTCAGGGACAAAAGACATGTATTAGCTGAGTATCATCTGCATAGCAGTGAAAACTCAAGCCATACCATCTAATAATCACTCCCAATGGCAGCATATACACTGCAAACAACATGGGCACTAAAATGGATCCCTGCGGAACCCCACATGGCAGGGAGAATGGAGCTGAGGTACAAACCCCAGACATCACTCTCTGAGTCCTGCCCATGAGGTAAGATTGAAACCATTTGAGAACAGTCCCTGAAAGTCCACAGATAAACTGCAGGCACAACAACAGCACACCATGGTCCACAGTATCAAATGCTGCAGAGAGATCAAGAAGGACCAAGATGGAATGAGTCCTTTGATCTCTCGCTATCAGGAGGTCATTTAGTACCTGCACAAGAGCCGTCTCAGTACTATGTCTCTTCCTGAAACTGGACTGGAGAGAATCATAGATATTGTGGCTGGCCAAATGGTCCTCCAGCTGTAAAGCCACCACCTTCTCAATAACCTTACCCAAAAAGGGGAGGTTAGAGACCGGCCTGTAGTTTGTAAGACAGTTGGGATCCAAGGAGGGCTCCTTAAGAAGAGGCTGAACCACGGTCTCCTTAAGGGAAGCTGGAAAAATTCCCCTCTCCAAGGATAACCAGACTATCTCATCAAGGAATGGGCCAATAACCTCAATGCAGCCAACAAGCAAGCGCATAGGGCCAGGATCCAAACTACAGTTGGTAGGTCATAAAGACTGGATAACCATGACAATATCACTGATTGTAGGCTAGCCAAAGTCGCACCACTCAAACCGGGAGTCCGACATCTCCTGCCAACCAGTGTTACTCCCTAGAGAAAGGGTCAGGCAGATATCAGACCTGACTGTGGCAACCTTATCTGCGAAGAAATGAAAACTGCACTTGTAAAAAAGCATTTCTTGGCTGAAGACAGAGTGGATTGCACAGTCTGTCCACAGTCCGGAAAAGCTGAGCTGGTCGACTCCGCATGGCAGCAATCTCCCTGGACAGGAATTCTGCCTTCTTATGGGAGATTGCTGATTGATAGACCAAATAATGGTCCATCAAACTAAGCCTGTCACCCACCAGGCCGGACCTCCGCCATCACCTTTCTAGCCTCCGTCCAACTCTCCTCAACTCCCTCAAGTCCTCATCAAACCATGGAGACCTGGGGTGAAGGGAGAGTGGACGAACGCAAACAGGAGCAATGGAATCCAGGGCCTCTTTCACCGCCTTATTATAGGTGAGTACAAGATCCCCTGGATCCATGCATTCCCTCGGCATGCCCGATAGGTCCAGCACTGCCATCAGGCCATCTGGGGAAACACCCCTCAAGGTGTAGTACTGGACCATCTCCATAGGGGCAGGCCTCTTGGGGGGGCCTCAATACTGAAGCTGATGGTATGATGTTCAGACCACCCAACTAGTTCCACCACCAGATCGGATATTTACATCCCCAGGAGAAACACCAAGTCCAATGAATGACCACCAATGTGGGTTGAGGAGGAAACAACCTGTGTGAGGCCCAGAGAACTCATTAGATGGATAAAGTCTTGTCCAACCTGCAAGAGTTCATCATCGACCCAAACATTGAAATCCCCAAGGATCAACCATCTATGGGGTCCCAATGTTAGGTCAGCGATGAAGTCCACGACTTCCTGTAGGAAAACATTCCCTTCTCCTGGTGGATGGTAGACGAGAAGAATCATGCACCCCACACCCTCACCCATGATACATTCAAAGGAGTTGGTGGCTCCCACTGGAATTTCCCTCAGGTTCAGTTCTGATTTAAAACAAAGGGCCACACCCCCACCCCTACAATCGATCCTCGGGCGGTGTATCACCGAGTACCCAGGTGGAACAGCTGAAGCCAAAACAGGGCCAGCATTTCCATCCAACCAGGTCTTGGTGATGCAAGCCAGGTCAGTTGAATTAACAAGATCCCCAATTATGGCGGTCTTGTTTTTAATCAACCTGGCATTGCATAATATCACCCGAGTTCGATGAGCAGCCGAGGAAGACCGAGTTTCCTGTCTGCAATAAGCAGAGCCCTTGAGTATGGGAACAAGACAGGGAAGACCCCTCTCCTGGGCCCATTTTGCCCCAGGGCATTTCCTTGTTCCCACAATCCCAATCCGCCCACTCCTCTCCGTTCCCCCAACACACCAAATTCCCACCTTAACCTTCCTTGCTATTCCCGATCCCCTACACCATCTATACACCTCCGGGGATAAAGGGGGGCAACAAAAAGGGCAGAGATCCCTCAGCCTGGAGGGGGAATAATGCCTAACCATCAACCCTGGCCACCACATTTTCTAAAACAAATAACCCCAAACCAAGTAATAAATAACCATACAAAACAACACAATCTAACAAATACAACCCCCCCAACCCCGAAATTAAAACAAACTAACTAAAACAGGGCACAAAGGCTTAAAGGCAGCAGCAAAATAATCCAAAACCAGCAATTTGTCTCTCTCTAAGGAGCTCCCACCTCCCTTGAAGATAACACAGTTAGATTTCCCAAACAAAACCTCTCACGTTTGTCAGGGTAAAATCATTAAGTAAGATGAGACTTTGACACTCTCACTGTTCAAAGTCAAAACTTTAGGCTCTCTCACTGCCCATAATCACAATGTTACTCTGGCCAAAATAATAGAAAATGGGGAAATGTCAAACCAGGCTGTAGTCCAATCTTCCAGTTCAAATCCAATTCAATCTGATTTGGCTCCCACGGTCTCCAGTACGATTCGAAGAAGGAACCTTCAAAACATCTCAAACCGGGCTTATAATAATCCACAACAATCCTCCTCCCACCCCAGTCACCAGCACTCCACACCTCAGCACACCATAGACATGGCACACCGGCTGAATCCCTGCAGAGATTAGGGATAACAGGTTTTAGGGCCAACCTTTAGGCAGCACCCCCAAACCCAACCCCTTTGTGAGCACCGATAAGGGAGGGAAAGAAGAGAGCAGGGCCACGAATATCCAGGCCAGCCACAGTCTAGGAAGAAAAGACTCCAACAGGCCTCCTTGATCCTACAGCAGCCCCAGAGTTCTCTTTGAAACAGTTTCAGACCAACAAGCGGTCCAACAGCTGTCCAGGTCCGAGTTGCACAGTCTTCAACACACTCCACCACTGACCCAGCACCGCTCCCCTGACAACAGTTCCGGTGCAGGGTGTGAAAACAAAAGCAACAAAGGGCTCCTCGTTAGAATCCCAATAATGAACTCCTCATCAAATCCCAATGCAAGTCGTCGAGACCACAGGATCAGACAGTTGGATGGATGGGCAAACAGGTAAATGTCCAGTTACACCACCTCTTCCATTTTCATTATATGAACCAGAGAACTTTTAAACAGTAGACTCCAACTAAGAAGTCATTCATGTAAATGCTGCTAAGGCGAAAACGCACTGCAATAACTACACTCACTTTAATTCCTCACTAACTAAACTAATCACTAACTAAAATCATAATGCTAAAAAGGAAAAGAAAAAGGAAAAAAGAATAAATAAAACAAATGAACTATGCTGCTACTCCAACATGCGGATGGTCAACCCAGCGTGGTCGCCATCTTTTCAGGCAGGCAGGACTGTCATATAAGTACACCTCCTCCTCTATTAATAATGTATGTTTATCAATATATAAGGATCTGAATTGGCTCTCACCCTCTGCCAGTAGACAATACTACCTTGGATCACTAATGGACTCGATTATCCGGGAAAAAAAAACATCCCAGCTGGCTGTGTTGCTGGTCCCTCAGCCATCCTCCCATGGCCTGCGATCAGCTGACAAATCCTTGCTCTATGTTCCAAGATGTCAGATGACTAAACGCACTGGGGCCTTCCAATACTTTGCTCCCAGGCTATGGAATGCTCTTCCACTCAACCTCCGGCTGTCTCAGTCTCACTTGATTTAAAAGTGAATATACTGTCATATCTATCCTTAGCTGATGCTTTATTACGCTTGACCCAACCTGAAGCTCCTGAGACTTACCAGTAATGTCAACCCTGCTCTAATCCAGCTCCAAGACTGTCTCCTCTTCCGCTCCTCATATTTTTCCTTCTCTTTGTAAATAACTTATTGACTACTAGCTCTCTTCCTTCTCGAACCTTGTTGCTGACCATCCACTGTTCTTTTGCCAATTACCACCCCTGACCTTCCTTTTGTCAGTCTAACTTGTTATGTTTGAACATTCCTCACATTTCTCTCTATATAACCTTACTGTCTTATTAACCCTTTCACTCCACAGGTCGGGTCCATGGTTTCTGCACTTATTATATATCTTACTGCCATTTTTGTTTCTACTCATTGTATTTTTGTAGCACTGCTGTACTGTTCCTCTATTTGTATTATTGTATCATGTTGCTGTTGTTCAACTGTTCTCTTTTTGTTGTACTCTCTCGGGTCGTGCCTGAAAACAGTCATTTTATGGCTAGTGCACCTACCCGGTTAACAAAAACTAAATAAATAAATAAAGTCCTTCTTAAGGGATTTTGTATCATTTTAAAAGCAAATATCCACATGCCTCAATAGGTGTTCCTCGGTTCTATTGTCCTGTTGTGGAATGGGCACTAAAAGAGTCTCCCCTGCCAGTTGCTAATGCCATAGTGTTGGCTCCCCAGGTGATGGGCAGAGCATACATTCCCAGTGTAATTTTGGCTACTTTAAAATAAATAGTACACTTAAACATTTATATACAGTTTAATCCCCCCCCCCCAAGTGTGTTTCTGACCTCCCACTTGGGTTTCTGGGATCCCAGAGGTCAGAACACATGCAGGAGATACTTGTCTTGTGCTGCAAGGGCAACTTTAACATGGAGCACCATAGCGCTATCAGAATCTGCAAGCAAGCCGCCAGCTTGTATGTTGAGGCAGGAGCCAGCTCGAATGTGCACACATTGAGCTGTGTGGCACTCCCTTGCTTGCTCAACACTAACTGTGGTCTGCCATTGAGCTGGTGGTTTTAACTATTTTCCACCACTCCTTTAGTCCCCCAGCAAAGCAAGCACGTAGAGAATGGCAGGAGCAACCAAAGAGCACCAAGGGACCCAAGACTGGTGAGACCATACGGCTGGGAGGGCAAACATGGTAAGCTCCACCTGTGGGGGGATTACAGAAGCAATAGCACATTACAGGTTGTGGGTTATGCTCTGATAAACACATGTCTTGTGGTTTAGTGAGGCACAAGACTGCAGGTGAGTGCCTTACTGTCCCAGAAGTGCACATATCAAAGCATAAACCCTCATCCCAGAGTGTGTTATTGTGCTTATAAAATGGGTATATACTGAGAAATATTGCAACTTTAAAAAAAAAAGAAATATTAAAAATTTTCCTTTTTTCAAACAAAATAGTTTAATTGCTTCTCCACCCCCCACCCAAGTGTGTCTTCGAAACTCCCACTTGTGTTTCTGGGACCCCAAAGGTTAGAGCACATGCAGGAGACACTTGTCTTGTGCCATGAGGGCAGCTTTAACATGGAACACCATAACGCTATCAGAATCTGCAAGCAGATCGCAGCTTGCACATTCAAGCAGGAGCCAGCTCAAACGTGCTCGCACTGAGCTGGGTGGCACTCCCTTGCTTGCTTGCTCAGTGCTAACTGTGCTGTTCCAGCAAGCTGGAAGTTTTAACTATTTGCCAACACTCCTCTGGTCCCCTAGCAAAGCAAGCACACATGAACTGGCAGGAGCAACCAAAGAGCACCAAGGAACCCAAGACTGGTGAGACTATATGGCTGGGAGGGCAAACATGGTAAGCCCCAGCTGTGGAAGGGTTACATGAGCAATAACACATTACAGGGTATGGGTAATGCTCTGATAAACACATGCCTAGGGACATAGTGAGGCACTAGGCTGCAGGCCACAGGCTGAGTGCCTTACTGCCCCAGAAGTGCCCTTTTTAGAGTATAAACCCACACCCCAGAGTGTTATTGTGCTTAGAAAAGGGGTATATATATTGAGAAATAGTGTAACTTAAAAAAAAAATATTTAAAATTTTCCTTTTTTCAAACAAAATAGTCTCTACGTTTGTCAGTAGGGGTGCTGCAGAGTGAGATAGCTTTGCAAGTTTTGTGTGCCATCCATTCTCACCCACCCACCCACCATTCCCTTTCATTCATTCATTTATTCAGCAATTCATCTGACTGCCACCCATTTTCTCCCAACCACCATTTTCCTTCGGTCATTCATTGGTTTGTGTCCCACCTGCTGTACTGTCAGAACCGCTGCAGGTTGCTAGGCTGCCAGCAAAACTAACATTTCTTTGTGGTCTTGCCAGCTGCACACTTCCATCTGCGGTTCTCTGTTTGAAGAAAGTGTTGGTGATCTCACTTTCTGACGGTTGGAATGGAGAGCAACGGATTGTTGTTGATTAGGCTGACCATTTCTGTTTTGTGAGTTATCCTTTTTTTTTAAAAATATACTTTTTTTCAGGTTTGACTGCTTACACGTGTTTTAGGTCTCTGTAGAAAGCAGGACACATACCGCATTTTTTTAATTCCCAGTTAGTGAGCAATCAAGATGGCGGGTTTCAGAAACATGACGGGAGGGTGGCACACAAATCCATTTTGGGGGTGCTTACCATTTTTGGGGACTTGTTTTTTATGTAGTATAAGCTAAAAAAGTTTGACTGGGAAGAAAGGCCAGGCAATCAGATTTGTGGACTGTGTCTTCCAATTTTATAAATCCAGTGAAAGCCCTAGACAAAAAAATGGAAGCACATGATAAAAAGTAGACTCTCTGTAACCCAAGGGTGTTAGTGCTTGAAATGCAACCAGTAAAATTTACTTGCATAGTTTGAAACAAAACTGAAACAGTGGGGTAGGTGATGAACTGTGTGTTGTGTGTTATTTTAGATAACAAACTGTTGTGCCTGAGATTAAAACACATAGAGGAATTGTACAGAGCAATACTGTATATTTCATCTCCTGGGGTGGCCAGAAGAGCTAGAAGGAGCTGCAGCAATATAATTTTTAGTGTCATTTCTTTTGTATTTATTTAGTTTTTGTTGACTGGGTCAGTGCACTAGACAAATTATGCCTATTTTCAGGCACAACCCGGGGGAAGGGATACAGATGAATGCCAACTGACTTTGAACCAGATTAAGCTGTTGGTGGTATTTTTAGTGGATGGGGGAGAAGTTTGGCCAGGGCACTGGGGAAATTCCCGAATTTATTTTCAAGAAATGCCATGGGATCTTTAACATTTACCTGAACTACCACCAGATCAGGCAGATGGGACCTCAGTTTAACGACTCATCCGAAAGACAGCACCTCAGGAGTGCAGCACCCCCCTCATGCTTTGTCAGTATTGGGATTCAACCCAAGAGCCTGGTGTGGGGATAGAACCCACAGCCTTCGGATCTCCCAGCCTCAGAAGTGAGTGTGCTACCTGCTGAGCCATTGACACTGCTTTATGTCTGCCTGCATATGTGCAGTAAAATATTGGGCCCTATGCACAATGCCAATGCTCCATGGAAACCGGATGCATAGGCATACATATGTGGAAATGCCAGACAGTGAGAGTCCCACGGATCTCAGCTGCATTCCCTAAATGTGCGCAGGCCTGGTGCATACCTGACTCCCCAGCTAGGCAGGCAGCTCTACATCAGGGTGGTCCGAGGAGAGGTACAGGGGCCTGCTCACACTACGTGCCATTCACAAAGGTGCATAGTGCTGCACACAGGAGAGCATAGGAGGGCGCTGGATACAGCAGTGGGGACCCTGCTGTAACCACAGTAGGAGCCATGCAAATTCAGTGCCACCTCACGGTCCTGGCATCAAGGTGAAAATTCCCCCCAACAGAACCTCCGCCCCTGTCCCATATGCCAGCCCACCCCCCCAACACATTACAGCCCCATCCCCATACTGGCATATGAGAACTCCCCTACACACATCACAGCCCCATCCCTGTACTGGCATATGAGAACCCCACCACACACACACACATATATCACAGCCCCATCCCTGTACTGGCATATGGATAAGAGAACACCCTCCCACACACACATCACAACCCCATGCCTGGTTGGTATGTCAGTGTCACACCCCCTGATCCCCGAACCTGGCTCACCTGCATTGGTGGTCAGTGCCCCCCCCGCGGCACCTACAACCCCCCCATACCTGAAGATTGGTGCCATTGTGAGGGATGATGAGCGGCATATCTCTCCACACACCTCCTTAGCCACCCACCATCCAACTGATGCTATGAGAGCACTGCCTAGGCGGTGGGCTCCCAGCATCAGTTGGGTGGCAGGCAGCCATGGAGGTGTGCAGATGTGCCACTATCATTCTCGCTGCAACACCAAGCTGCAGGTATCGGGGATGGTGGAGGAAGAATAGTGACATGGGGGCCACTGGCCACCGGGCGAAAGGGGAGCTGGGTTTGGGGGTCGGGGTGATGACACTGACATGCCGACTGGGATGGGGCTGTGATGTGTGGGGGTCGCTCTCAATGCCAGTATGGGGATGGGGCGTGATGTGTGTGTGTGTGTGTATGTGTGTGTGTGTGTGTGTGTGTGTGTGTGTGTGTGTGTGTGTATAGGGGGTATTTCATATGCCATATTTGATGGGCCTGTGATGTGTGTGTGGGGATTTCATGTGCCTGTATAGGCCAGGGGCAGTTTGGAGTGGGTGTGGGGGTTCTCCCTTAAGGGACTTAGGCTGGAGCACTATTGTGTGGTGGAGGGTCTGCTGTGCATCTGGAGAAGTGTGGTGCCATGTGGGGTGGATATCAGGCAGGGGGTCCACTAGCTAAGGAGCTTCATGAGCGGGTGTTGCCTGGGTGACTGCAAGTGCTATGCATGCACCTGGACCAGCTCTTTCATGCTCAGATGATCCACTCTAAGACCCTGGACAGGCATCCCATTGGATGCCTGCCTTGGTCTGCATCTCCGACCCCATCCAACCTCTGCGCATCTGCATGTGGGGGGGGGGCGGGGCTCTGGCCAGATGGTTGGTGGTAGTGCATACCAGCATGGGCGCACCTATCTGTGGGCACAGAGCTATGCAGCTGGGGTATGCTCCTCTGGTGCTTGCTTTCCACCTGGTCATGAATAAACACCATTGTCATGTGTAGCAGCTTCCAGAGGTGTGTCACTGTCACATCCAATGTAGCTCGGGTTGCAAGGGGCTCAGCAGTGTCAGGCCAATAATCAACAGGGCTGATCATGACACTGTTCAGGTTGATGGGCAGAAACTTTGTGTAGTTGAAGAGTCAGCTGCTCCTTTCACACAGCAGCTTGACCCTTCATCTACATGGCACTATACAGCAACTAGCTGAGTGGTATCATATAGGCCATGAGGTATACCATTTGTTTCTTCAGTAGATTTCTTCTTCACTCAAAAATAATTTCCTGTCAACAAATGGTAAGACATCCTTTGTGTACCACTGCTCTGTTCCTCTTCTCAGTACTACCGCTCAACCCTGTTTTGCCCTGCTGTTATTGACTGGTCCCACCAACTCCATTCCTCTGCTCAGTACCACTTCCCTACCCCTTTCTGTGCTACCCTGTTTGTTTTTTGCCCCACTCCTCAATCCCTGTTCTCAATACCACCCTCCAACCCTGTTCTGCCCTGCCATTTTTCTTTGTTCCATCCCTCTTTGCAGTACCACCTGCCTACCCCTTCTGTGTTTGTTTGCTGTCCCTCTTACTTCATCCACCTGCTTAGTACTTCCCTCCAAACTCATTCTGCCCTGCCCTGACATTTGTTTTCTGTCCCACCCACTCTATCCCTCTGCTCAGTACCACCCACCAACCCCATTCTGCCCTACCCTACTGTTTGTTTTACATCCCACCCACTTCATCCCTTGGTTCAGTACCTCCCTTGTACCCCGTTCTGCCATGTCATTTTTCTTTATCCCACCTGCTCCATCCCTCTGCACAGTACTACCTGCCAATGCACTTCTGCCCTGCTGTTTGTTTTCTGTCTGACATGCTCCATCCTTCTGATCAGTACTACCCTCCAAACCCAGTCTGTCCTGCCCTGCCTTTGGTTTTTGACTCACTTACTCAATTCCTCTGCTCAATACCAACTTCCATCCTGATTCTGACCTACCATACCTTTTTTTTTCTTTTCCACACACTCCATCCTTCTGCTCAGTACCACCCATTAACCTTGTTCTGCCTGCCATTTTTCTGTCCCACCTGCTCTGGCTCTCTGCTCAGTACCAACCTACAACCCCACTCTGCTCTGCGCTGAAATTTGTTATCTGTCCCACCCATTCCATCTGACTACTCAATACCACCATCTCACCACATTCTGCCGTGCCCCGCCATTTGTTTTCTGTTTCACCAGCTCCATTCTTCTGCTCAGTACTACCCACGAACCCCATTATGCCCTGCTCTGAAATTTATTTTCTGTCCCACAGCTCCATTCTTCTGCTCAATACCACCCATGAACCCTACTCTGCCCTGCCATTTGTTTTCAGAACCACCTGCTCCACCACTCTACTCAATACCACCCTCCAACACCATTGTTCCCTGCCTTTTTTGTTTCCACCCACTCCATCCCTTTGCTCAGCACCACCCGCGAACCCTGCTCTTCCCTGCCGTCTTTTGCTTTCTGTCCCACCCGCTCCATTCTTCTGTACAATAGCACTCTCCAACCCCATTCTGCCTGACTGTTTTTGTTTATTCCCCTATGCTCTATTCCTCTGCTGGAATCCCACCCTACAAGCCCAGTCCTCCTTCACATTGTTTTGCCTTTTCCCAACATATGTTAGTGTTTTTATATTCCTAAGAAATTAGATTAGGGACTCATGAAGTTTCAGACTGATGAATAATAGTCTACAGTTATAGAACATGAAGTGTTCCTTCTGTTACATTTCTAAAAAGATTCAGTCATTATCACTTCTGAATTGGCAGTAGTGCACAGTGCACTTGCAAGGCTTATTTATATTTTATGACTTAATATGAGAAGACTTGGTTACTGGATTGCACACATATGCTATCTATTCACTGTGAATTATAGGTGTCAGTTTTGCTTTAGTTTCCTCATTGTTTCTTGTGTGGATAAGCTGTTAGGCATATTTGTAAGTTTCCCATACAATAGTCTTTCTGGTCAAGGGAGGGGGGAAAAGAGACTGATGAGAATAACATTAAATGTCTAAAAAATCCAGACTGCACAGAGGAGGGGAGATATTGTAGTGTAAATACTGTAGACAGGAATTTCCTAGAAAATGCTGTTGGTTGCTCTGTTTGCTATCCCATGTTCTTTGCCTGCTCCCACCCTCTTTATCATTCTGCTCAAATCCCACTCTCCAAACCTGGTCAGTCTTCCCATAGTTTGTCTGTTTCTACTCTCTGCATCCCTCTACTCGAATCCCTCCCTCTGACCCCAGTACCTATTCCCCTTGCCTTTTGTCTTTTTCCACCTCTCAATCCCCCTGCTAGAATCCCCCCTCCAACCAAAGAAGAATCAGCATAGCCCTTAATAAAACCTGCAGACAGGCAACTGGGACACATAAACTCACTCATACTTGTGAGTTGTATGCTCAGTCTAACTGGCTACATCTTAAGGGCTATATAAAGTATCAGACCTGTCTGCTTGCTAAAAAACATCTGTCTTGGTCTAACCCCTCCAGTCTTCCTAAAGCTTCTTAACCAGGTTAACTAACCCTCATTCTACCCATGGAATGTCTAACCTGGCCCACTAAGTCCCATTCTGTTGCACCTCCATGGTACAGTGCTCCTTCAAGTACAAGGCACCTAGCTGACTAAATGACCTCCCCCCATCACTTTATGACCAGTCCAAGATTGTCCCCTTTAAGAACAAACTTTGCCAGCACATTGCAACACAGTGCAGATGTGATTGGCTGATCCAGGCTGTCTCCCCACCATTTATAGTGAAACGGAACCCCCAGATCTCTATTTCTCCTCCTCCTCCCTCTATCCCCAGTCCCAGTGATCTAAGCTTCCCTGTTCTGTCTGCCTTATCCCTTCTTCCCATACCCCCCACTCCTGTTCTGCCTCCCTCCTCTATCATGACATAGCCTTTGCCTGGCTGCATTGTTATTCTGTATTCTCCTTAGGTTTGCACTTTATTTTTATCTGTCATGCACTGTTCACTTTTTGTAACTTACTATGTAGCTGTGTTTGTCTTTTACCTGTTGTAAAACCTTTAAAAAAGACCCTCTAGCTGAAAGGTATCGTAATCCAAGAAATAAATAAGCAAACAAACAAACAAATAAATTAATAAATCATGCCCCTCTCTTCCCTTTGTTTTTTGTCTGTTGCTACCCACTCCATCTCTCTCTCTCTGCTGGAGTTCCACCTTCCAACCCCGGACCCCCTCTCCCTTGTTTTTAGCTGCCCAGAAAATAAATATGAGAGCGCATGCTTCAGGGACATTGTAGTAAATGTGGTGCTTCAGCAGCTCCGCTGCATGGAATAAAATCCCTTGTTGAAGTAATACTGTTTAAATCCTTCATTGCAATGTTATCACTTTTTTGCTCAATGTGCTGATTAAGTTTCCATACCCCTCTGTTTGTATGCAATTATTCCCTGCTTTTCTGCAACATGTGAATGTGCTTTATTAGATGGGATCTTGCTCATAACAAGGTCAGGTGCATTTATAAAAAGACTGTTGAAAATTCAGGATAAACAAACTGTCACAACATGCAAGCAAACTATTCGGCAATGACAAATGCTTGTTTGATTATGTATTCATTTCTAAGAGAGGCAGTGTAGCTCAGTGGTTTAGGGCTCTAAACTGCAAACCTGGAGGTCGGGGTCTGAATCCCACAGCACCCACCTGCATACTGTTTGACTCTGAACCAGTCACTTAACTTTCTTGTGCTCCCAGGTCGCACCCGGAAACAAGCTTTGGCTTAGTATGGCTTTCCTGGTTAAACAATTTTTCCATTCCTTCCTGAACTACTTTAAGTGGATGTCCAGACCCTGGTACTGTATGTACGCATGACTACTCACTACCATCAGTTGTAAAACTACATAAGACTGCTGATTATTACAGTAAGCCCATTGGAGAAGGATTACCTCTTAAATACCACACTAGAGGGAATCAAATTGGATTTCAGGGAACAGCTTCATTTGTTCCAAGACTTGTGTTCTCACTTTGGAGAGATGCTGCTGCTGGGATGGGGTTTGTAATGGCCTTTGTGAGCATGGTGTTCCCATTCACTCCAACTACTGGCAAAATTAAGGAAGGCTTTTTTAGGTATGGCATAGAAACCTAAAAATACAGAATTTAACAGCAGATGCAGACTGCTTGGCCCACCCAGTCTGCCCATTTTTCCCTACCTACATTATCACTGCAGACCCTACTTAATCTCCATCTCTTCTCCACCCCCCCCCACTTCCTTTCTACTAAGATTCCATTATGCCTATCCCATGTATTCCTGAACTCCACCAGTGGTTTCTCCCACACTACCTCCACTGGAAGACTGTTCCAGGCATCCACCACTCTTTCTGTCAAGTAATACTTCCTCACATCTCTCGTGAATCTACCACCACTACAGCTTCATAACTTGTCCCCTTGTTCTTTTGCATCTTTTTGTTTCTGAGAAATACTTCTCTACTGCACATTATTTATCCCCATGAGGAATTTAAATAAGTCTATGATATCCCCCCTCTCCCTTTTCTCTTCCAGGGTGTACATATTGAGGTCCTTTAGTCTCTCCTCATGCAGCTTTTTATGTAGACCCTGCACCATTTTAGTTGCCCTATCATGGACCATCTCCACTCTGTCTCTGTCCTTCCAGAGATGTGGCTCCAGAACTAGACACAGAGGCAACACCACCTTTCTCCTTCTGCTGGTAATACCCTTCCCTATGCACCCCAGCATTCCACTAGCCCTCTTAACTGCCTTGTCACACTGCCTGGTCACCTTTAGGTAATCAAATATGATAATCCTGAGGTCTAATTCCTGCTTGGTGGTCCTTAGTACCACTCCACCTATTTTGTACTCTGCCATTGGCTTTCTGCATCCCAAGTGCATCACTCTGCACTTTTTCACATTGAAACCCAGCTGCCATACACTTGACTACTCCTCAAGTTTTCTCAGTTCTCAGCCAATCCTTTCCACTCTCCCCAGAGTGTCCACCCATTTGCAGATTTTGGTATGATCTGCAAAGAGGCAGCCCTTCCCTTCCAGCTCCTGTGAAATGTCATTTATAAAGACATTAATGTGGTGGGTTTGTGAGGCTAAAAAGGGAAGGAGGGGAATGTGTGGTGGTGGAATCGGAAAAAGGAGAAATCCTGAACAAATATTTTTGTTCAGTATTCACAGAAGAAGGAGAAGGGGAGGGACCATGGTTAGGCAATAGAAACACCAATGGAAGGGAGATGGACACTAGTCCATTTATGGAGGAGATACTACTAAAGGAACTCACAAATCTGAAAATAAAACAAAGGCAATGGGACCGGAAGGGATAGACCCCAGAATATTAAAAGAACTTAGAGGTATGCTGGCAGCACCACTGATGGCCCATTTCGACAAATCGTTGGAAACAGAGATGGTTCCAGAGGGCTGGAGGATGGTGCATGTAGTCCCTCTCTACAAAAGCAGGAGTAGAAAGGAGGATGACAATTGTAAGCCAGTCAGCCTGACCTCAGTGGTAGGGAAAATAATGGAAACACTGCTAAAGGAAAAGATTGTGTTATATCTTGAATCCAGTGGAGCGCGGGATCCAAGGCAGCAGGGATTCACAGTGAGAAGGTCTTGTCAAACAAATCTGATAGATTTCTTTGACTGGGTGACCAGGGAAGTAGATCAGGAAGGGGCGGTAGATGTGGCCTATTTGGATTTCAGCAAGGCCTTCAATACCATCGGGGGGGGGAGGTGTTCAGCAGGGTGCCACAGAGATCAGTGCTGGGGCTAGTCCTCTTTAATGTCTTTCTATGCAATATTGCAAAGGAGCTGGAAGAGAAGGTATGCCTCTTTGTGGATGACACAAAGATTTGCAACAGGGTTGACACTCAGGGGGTGTGTGTAAAAAATGAGAAGGGACCTAAGTGAGCTTAAGGAGTGGTCAAGAATGTGGCAGCTAAGATTCAGTGCAAAGAAGGGAAAAATCTTGCATTTGGGGCACAAAAACAAAGGAGAGAAGTACCTGATATGGGGGGAGATACTGACGGCCACCAAAGAGGAAATGGACCTGGGGTAATCATATCTGATGACCTGAAGTTGAGCAAACATCGTGAGAAGGCTGTGGGGAGACCCAGTGGGATGCTGGGATGCATAGGGAGAGGAATCACCAGCAGGAAAAAGGAGGTGGTAATGCCACCGTACAGATCATTGGTGAGACCTCATCTGGAGTACTGTGTCCAGTTCTAAAGGCTACATCTCAGGAAGGACATAGAAAGAGTAGAGGCAGTTCAGAGAAAGGCAACAAAAATAGTGCAAGGACTGCAGCAGAAGTTGTATGAGGAGAGACTAAAGGACCTCAATATGTATTCCCTGGAAGTGAGGGGAGAGGGGGATATGATAGAGACTTTCAAATACCTCAAGGGTATAAATAAGGTAGAAGAAGCTAACATCCTCCAGAAAAAAAGATGTTCAAGAACAAGAGGTCTTGATACAAGACTAGAGGGGGTTAGAGTCAGGGGTAACATAAGAAAATATTTCTTTACAGAAAGGATAGTGGATGCATAAGCAGCTTCCCTGTGGAGCTGGTTGGGACAAAAACAGTGGAGAAATTAAAGAATGCATGAGATAGACAAAAGGGAACGCTGGAAATAGGAAAGAGAGGGTAAGCCACAGATCAATTAGGGTCTGTAGTATGTACAGTAGGTAGGGAAAATGAGCAGACGAGGTGGAAAAAGCGGTCCTTATCTGCCATCAACTTCTATGCTTCTATGTTTCTATGACTGGTCCCAGCACTGCTCCCTGAGGCACCCTGTTGGTCACCCTCTCTCCCGCTAAGTAAACTCTGTTTACCACCACCCTCTGTCACCTATCCCCTAACTCATTTCTTACCCAGTTTAAAGCCTTTGGACCCACTGCTAAGCTGTCAAGCTTGCTTACTAGTTTCCTATGTGGAATGGTGTTGAAAGCCTTACTGAAGTCTAAGTAGGCCACATCACTCACTTATCCCCAATCTAATTCCTTTGCCAACCAGTCAAAGAACACTATGACATTTGTTTGACATGACGTATCCCCTCTCCCCCGTGAATACATGCTGCCTTGGGTCTTCTAACTTATTTGTTTCAAGATATTCCACAATCCTTTCCTTCAGCAGTGATCCATTAACTTTCCCACCACCTATGTCAGGCTGACTGGCCTATAATTACCAGCCTCCACTCTGCTACAAATTTTGTGAGTGGGACTACATCTGCCCTTCTCCAGTCCTCCATACCACTTCCTGTTTCCACTGAGCTGTTAAATAGGTCTGTCATAAGTGCAGCCAGTAGCGCCCTGAGCTCCCCAATACCTTTGGATGCACCCTGTCTGGCCCCATTGCATTGTCCACTTTCAGATCAGCAAATCCCTTCAGAACTCCCTCTTTCAATAAAGGACTAGTGTCCACCTCTCCCTTCTAAATCTTCAATTACTTTTTCTTGCCCCCCCACATTTTTTTCCCCTCTGCAAACACTGATCAAAAGTGCTTGTTTAGAATGTCAGCCTTTTCCTGAACCCCCCCTCCCCACTGCACATCTCCCCACTTCCCTTTTTAGGGCTGTGAGTGGAGCCTACAGCCCTACTGGGATCATACCTCTGAAAATGACCGATTGTGGAACCTTCCATAGGACATTTGGAAGTATTCTTCCGAATGCCCAACGGAGCTTGAAACCCCCTTGCCATGATCGGCTGCTATGGAATAACAGCAGCACTATTTTGGCTGTTACTTCTGCATTCTGTGGCACAAATTGCACATGTGCAACTCAAGTGCATGTGCAGTTCTGCTGGTGGCGTCATGTACGGCAAGATGCCATTGATCACAACTGTGCATGTACGAGTGTCACGGATGCTCAGTTGCTCCACTGCCGCCAGTTCTGCTGCATTCTGTGTCCCCCAACCCCAAACTCATGTGGCACACTGGGAGCCCACCCTAGTGTGCCCAAATTTTTTTGTTCTGCCAGCCCGACCAGGGGTCCCAAGCCAGTGTTTGGCCACTGCCAGCTCCAGCGGCATTCTTTGCCCCACCAAACTCATGTGGCACACTGGGACCCCCCAGTGTGTGCCTAATTTTTTCCTTGCCCCCACCCACTGACGCCCAACATCAGGAAGCCCAACTCTCATGTGTACACCCCACCAGTCATGCGGGACACTGGGAGCCCACCCCAGTGTGCCCAAATGTTTCTTTTTTCTATAAAACAGAAAACTGTCCCTCATCATCGCTGCAGTCTTTTTTTCTCCCTGTAAACAAGAAAATGGTCCCTCATCATCGTTGCAGTCCCCCTTCCCCATCCCCATCCTCCCACTGAGCACCCACCTCCCCACACCCCCCTTACCCTGTACTTATCTCTGGAGGTTGGTGCTGTCATCTTCTCTGGGCTGGGACACGTCTTCACTCTTCAAAACCGAACCGCAAACTGAAGAATCAAATGTAAGCCTGCTATAATGCCATTCAATGGGTTTTCATCTTATGCTGATATCTCAGCCATTCTTTACTATTTTTTCTCCAAATTTTCAACATGAGGTTCTTGGGACCCCAGCTTGCGAAAACTGTCACTGTCATTTTGTTACCCGGTCCCAGAATGTGATTTTGCAGTCACTGTGCAGAATCACCTTTTGGGACTGATTCATGAAATGACAGTGCCACTGTTTATGAAGTAGGGTCCGAAAAATCCCATGTTGCAAACTTGGTGACAAAATTAAAAAAAATGACTGTTACGAGCATGTGTTGCTCAGTTTCTACTCACAATCCTAACGTCGCCAATTTTTTATATTTTCACTCCACATTTTCAACATTGCCATTTTTGCAAACCTCCTTCAAAACAATACAGCTGTCATTTTCCACAACCTGCTCAAAATGTGTTTTCGCACCTATGGCACCGAAGAGTGCATTTGCTCTGTGAAATCACCTTTTGGGACAAGTGAACAAAATGAAACTGACACTATTTATGAGGAGGGGTTCAAAAAAGGCCATGTTGAAAATTTGGTGCAACACCTCCAAAAAATGGCCAAGTTACACCTGGGCGTTGAATAGTTTCTATGCACATGTGTAATGTTGGTCATTTGGTAGCTCTTCATAGCCCTATCGGCTCTGGCTAAATCTTCTTAACCTAACAATTCCTCCTCTAGTCTTCCTCTTTTCACTTACTTACCTAAACAAGCATTTGTCAATACCGAATGTTTGTAGCTTGCATTTCTGTTGTACTGGGATTTGCTTGTTCACATTTTTATTATATGTTTACCCAGGACAGACCAGATGCAATATCTTATTTTCAGTGGTGTCCTGCTTTTACACATTTTTAGATTGTATTTACCCAGGATAGAGCAGTGGTGAGGAAACATTTAATTTTCTGTGGGCTTCCACATTCTGACCCCAAATTTCCAACAGCCTTTTAAATTACCTGACATTATGATCAAGACAGGTGGAATTTTTTTTAATTCCCATCCAAAAGGTGATTTTGCAGAGTGACTGCAAAAATAAGGTTCAGGAAAGATCTGAAAAATGATATCTGCCATGTTCATAGAAACATAGAAACGTAGAATTTGATGGCAGATAAGAACTGCTTGGCCCACCTAGTCTGCCCATTTCTCTACCTGACGGATAAGCTGCAGATCCTAGTTAACCAACAGCCTACTTCCTCCTACCTCACACTAGAGTTGCCTTATGTCTGCCCCATGCATTCTTGAATTCCCCCACTGTTTTTGACTCTATGACCTCCTCAGGAAGGCTGTTCCATGTATCCACAACCCTCTCTGTGAAGAAATACTTTCTCACATTACCTCTGAGCCATCCCCCCTCTATCTTCAAATTGTGTTCCCTTGTTTTTGCACATCTCTTTTTCTGAAAGATGCTACCCTCTTGGACTTTGTTGATTCCCTTGAGGTATTTGAAAGTTTCTATCATGTCCCCCCTCTTCCCTCCTTTCCTCGAGGCTATACATCTTTAGTTTCTTTAGTCTGTCTTCATATGTCTCCTGATGCAGACCCTTCATCATTTTGGTTGCCCTCCTCTGGACAGCCTCCACCCTGTCTATGTCTTTGCAGAGATGGGGTCTCCAGAACTGTACACAGTACTCCAGATGTGGTCTTACCAACTGTCTGTACAGAGGGCCAACAACTTCCTGTTTTCTACTGGTGATGCCTCTCCCTATGCATCCCAGTATTCCCCCAACCCTCCTAACTGCCTTCTCACATTGCTGGTCCACCTTTAGGTCATCTGATATGACTACCCCCAGGTCTCTTTCCATTTTTGTCATTGTCAGTATCTCACCCCCCCTCATTGTGTACTCTTCCCCTGGGTTTTTGTTTCCCAGGTGCATTACTTTGCACTTTTTTGCATTGAATCTAAGCTGCCATACATCTGACCATTCCTCCAACCTTGCCAAGACCCTTTTCATCCTTTCCACCCTACCCTGTGTATCAACCCTGTTGCAGATCTCTGTGTCATCTGCAAAGAGACATAACTTCCCTTCCAGTCCCTCTGCAATATCACTTATAAAGACATTAAAAAGGACCGGCCCCAGTACTGAACACTGCAGTACCCCACTAGTAACCCTCCTTTCTTCACTGTGGATTCCATGTACTATTACCGCCTGTGTCCTATTGTCCAATCAGTGTTTTACCCAGGCTACCACCCTAGGACCCACTCCCAGGCTGGCTAATTTGTTTGTTCAAGTTTTGTGTGGGACTGTGTCAAATGCCTTGCTAAAGTCTAGGTAGGCCATGTCCACAGCCCCTCCTTGTTCTACTACTTTGGTCACCCCGTCAAAGAAATCAATTAGATTTGTCTGACATGACCTTCCTGCTGTGAATACATGCTGCCTTGGGTCCTGCGCCCCACTGGCCTCTAGGTACTCAACTATTCTTTCCATCAGAAGTGATTCCATCATTTTCCCTACCACTGAGGTCAGACTGACAGGTCTGTAGTTTCCTGCCTCTGTCTTGCTCCCACTTTTGTGAAGGGGATTCACATCCGCCCTCCTCCAGTCCTCAGGTACCACCCCATCCTCCCATGATTTATTAAAAAGTGTAGTCAGTGGTGTTACAAGTTCTTCCCTTAGTTCATTTAAAATTCTGGGGTGAATCCCATCAGGCCCCATTGCTTTATCCACCTTCTGTTTTAAGAGTTCTTTCAGAACCCTTTCTTCTGTGAAAGAACTAATATCAACCCCCCCATCCAGAGTGCTTCTATTGACCAAATTAGGTATTTCCTGCTGCTTTTCCATTGTGAATAGTGAGCAGAAGTATTCGGTCAGTAGCCCTGCTTTTTCACTGTCGCTCTCTGCTCAACCACCTTCCTCTTTGTTCAGCCTCGGTATCCCTGCCTTAGTCTTTCTTTGCTCCCTAATGTACCTATAAAAGGTTTTTTCCCCCTTCTTAACTGAGTTGGCTATCTTTTCCTCAGTTTGGGCCTTTGCTATTCTAACTGCCTTACCCGCTTCCTTCTGCTTTAACTGGTACAGTTCTCTGTCCTGCTTGTTCTGTGTTTCCTTATACTTCCTGAATGCTATCTTTTTCTCCCTTACTTTCCCCGCTACTTTGTTTGAGAACCATAGTGTTTTTTTCTTTCATTTTGATTTGTTTATTTGCTTCACAAAAAGACTTGTTGCCTCTGTGATGGCAGTTTTGATGTTTCCCCATTGTTGCTCCACCTCACCTTCTTGCCTGTTTGCTAGTGCATTTCTGAGGCACTCTCCCATTTTGACACCACTGACACAGGAGGTGGGGTAACCCAAGGGATATGTTGAACATTAGGGTCCAAAATCTGCAAAAATAAAGTTATGAGTAAATGCTGGAACAATTCAACATTTCTTCATAACTTAGTTGTTTTTTCACATTTTGACCACAGATTTTCAACATAGTCTTTTTATGATTACTCCTTCTGAACATGACAGGTGTCAATGATGAACTAGTGGCTAAAACATCATTTTGCACCACAAGTGTGAAAACACAGTTTGGCTAGGATTTGAAAAATGACAGCTATCACGTTCATGAGGTGGTGTGAAAAAATGTCTATGTTGAAAACTTGGGGTCAGAATGTTGAAAATTACCAAAGTTAAATGTGTGTGTTGAAAAATGTCAGTGAACACACATAAACTTTGTTGTTTTTAATATTTTTGCCCCAAATTTTCAACATAGGCTTCTTATGACCCCACCTCATGAACAAGAGTGGAGAAAATCTTCAAAACCTACACAAAAGCTGATATTGTGTCACAAAGTGTGAAAACACATTTTGGTCAGGATTTGCAGAATGACAGCTGTCACATTCATTAGGTGTGAAAAATTGGCTATGTTGGAAACTTGGGGTTTAAAATATTGAAAATTGCCAAAGTTACAGTATGAGCATATGTTAAAAATTTCAGTGTGTGCTCATAGCTTTGTTGCTTTTTAATATTTGTTCCCCAGACTTTCAACATTGACTCCTTATGATCCCCCCAACCCCAATGAATATGGGTGAAGAAAATATTCAAATCCTGCCTGAAAGGTGATTTCATACAGTGAGCATAAAATCACCTTTTGGGGCAGATTTGCACAATTTCATCGCAGCCTTTCTTCATGAAGTGAGGACTCAAAAAGGCCATGTTATATTCAAAAGTGACAGATTTATGAGGACAAGTTCAAAACCCATTGAAATACATTGAACTGCATACCTGATTTCCTTAGTTCCTGGTCCAGCATTGAAGAGTGAAAATGTGTCTCTGGTCCAAAGAGGATTACAGTGTAGGTAGATGAGTAAGAGGTGGTGGGGGTGTGCAGTTCTGGGTGATGAGTAGGAGGGTAACAATGGCAGTGGGCAAGCAGTGGCAACAGACATCGATAGATGGTTTTCCTTTTTACAGGGTGCATAAAAATGAAAAAAGAATGTGAAAGACAGTATTCTTTATTTCAGGTACCAACACTGAGGATTGTGCACCCCAGTATCAGTGTTATGTTAGGCAGCACCAGGGGTGGGCTCCACGGTGTCACACAGTGAAAACAGATGAGGTGGGGGGGTACTAGCTGGCACCAGGATTTGGGCATCCCAGTGTCAGAAAAGCAAATAGAAAGGGGTGGTAGGGATTGAGGGATGAGTTTTTTTTATTTCAGGTACTGACACTGGGGATTTGGCACACCACTGTTGGTTTTATGTTTTGTGGCACCAGGTGGGCACCCCATTGTCATACAGTGTATATGGGCTGGATGGGGGGTACTAACCTGTGCCAAGGATTGGGCACCCCAGTTTTGGAAAATTAAGAAGGAAGAGGCAAGAGGGATAGATTTTCTGTTGGAGGGAGGAGGATCACAGCAGGCTGATCAGGATGCTGCTCAGCTCTGCTTGCTGGGCAGTGTCATGCAGATCAAAGAATATAGCTATAGTGTACTGTAGAATGTCATTATGCAGGAAATTCACACAAAAGCTAATCTTGTTGTATCATCAATGTGATGTCATATTGCTGTTGTACCATCATTAGTACATCGCATTGAAGATACAACAACAACTAATGTCTTTGTGCATGTGCAACAGTCAAATCCCTGCTGGTCGAGAAACAGTCGGTGTGGTGAGATCTGTCCACTGAAAGAGAGTAGCACCAATACAAAACTGCCAGCACACATCCCCAGCACTGTACTGAAGGTACTTGATTTATTCAAAAATGTAGTGTGTGAGTGTGGGGGAGCATGGCCAGAGTGGGGATAGTTCCTGAGTTGTGGGGTGCTGGGACAGTAATAACACCGAATGACAGAGGCAGAGATAAGGATGAGGGTGAACTCAGCGTAAGAGGTTAACTGCTATCCTTACACTATGCAAGACAATGAATGGGCATCAGTTAACAACCATGCTGAATTCACTTTTCAAGGGTACCCTGTGAGCAGTAAACCTCTCGAGGTTTACCATGTATAGTAACCTTTTGAAGTGAATTCAGTGTGGTCATCAACTGATGCCCATTCATTATCCCCTATGTCCTATGATTTGGGTGGCTCTTTTCTTTGAGCTACACAAAGTTTCTGCCTGCCAAGATCAGAAGAATGTCATGATCAGTCTTTCTGATGACTAGTCTGACACTATCAAGCTCCTTGCAGACTGCCCTGCATTGTAGCGACAGTGTCACACCTCTCAAAATCCATTATCATATCAATCTGTTTGCTTTGTGTAAGCACAAGAGTGAACATAAAAATGTCTTTTCTCCTTTTGTTACTGCTTGGGTTATTTTGTCTTCAGTTTGCACCTTTGTGCTCCTGGCTGCTTTCCCTGCTTCCCTATGTTTCTAGTATAGCAAAAAAAGACCCCACACCTATCCAAAATCCCACAGTAAAGGATCTAAGACTTACTCCATAGATATTGGAGGTAAAAGCATAAATGTATTCAGCTCAAAATCTTAAAAAACAAGTACATGGCAAAAAGATATATATAAGTTACCCCACAGTGCAAAACAGACTCTCCCAATGGCATTTCGCACCCTGTGGGTGCTTTTTCAAGGGTGTGTTTCCCCTAATACACCCCCATCCTCCTCCCTCTGTGTCTCCTTCTGAATGCTGCACTTTTAGCCTTTACCTTTTCAGCCACCTCTTTTGCCTTCTGCTTTTGTTACATGAAGAGGTTTGTTGCTTTCACTGTACCCCTTTTTATCTTCATCCACTGTTCCTCCACCCCACTCAAGTCACCCCCCTCTGCCAGGACATCCCTGAAGCATTCTCCCATCTTTTTAAAATATGCCTTCCTGATGTCCAGGACCTTTGCCCTTGTGTGGTTTGATTCCACAGCCATCCTTATATTGAATCACACTATATGGTGATCACTGATCCCCTGGTGGCCTCCCACCTTGATGTCTGCAACACTGTCCCAGTTAGTGAGTAGCAGGTCCAATATTGCCCCATCACAAGTGGATTCACTGACTAGTTACCTGAGGAACACCCCCATAAGGAAGTCCAGAATGTCCCTACTTCTAGCTGAAGCTGCTTCTAGCTAAAGCTATGACATACCTAGTTGAGGACTGCAAGCAAGGCAGGCATCTTGTTGAGATGATTAGGAAGGAGTTTGGAAGTGCAGAAGATGATGCTGAAATTTAAGTTTTTAAAGTTGAAGCTTATTTAATTTAAACTGGATAAGGCACTAGGCAAATCCTCTTTTCAGGGCCATCCTCTATATACACATAATATACATAAGGTTACATAAATGACAAGAATACAATTCATAAAACATTCAAATTAATAACAATTACATGAAAAAGGATACCATTCCAAAAGGGCTGTCTTAAAGCTGTGATATGTAGCAATGTTTTGCAGTTTTTGTGGGAAAGAGATCCAGGAAGCAGTAACAATATAATCAAAGCACATTTGTCCATATCTTGTTTTTGTACTAAGAATTTATAGATCTCTTCCTGTAATCTCATGTAGAGCATATGTAGAAGATACTGGAATTAATTTTTCCAAAGGATACAGATGATGTTGATTCAGACACTTGAATAATCAGTGCTGTTTTCATGTTTGCTCTTATTTTCCACTCAGTGGTCTTTGCTGGAAATGTTGTAATTACAGTACGTTAAAGTCCACAGTGGGGAATTCAGCTGTTCACCTACAAATTAAGGGGGGAGTTATAGCTCACATAATTATTGTTGGTGTTCTCTTCAGTACTCTGAAATAGCTGCCACTACATGAAGTTCTGTCTCTCTCCTTTCTCTTTTGGAGGTGTCTAGTGTATTTTGATCAGGGCACTTTTTTAAATGGACTCCCAGTTTTTGCTAATATTAATGATCGTTGTGTGAAATGTATTTCTGTAAATCTCACAGATTTCCTTACAGGTTGCATTAAGCTCACATCTTAGTAAAGCAAGACATAAGTGTGCCGTTCAACTCATTAGAAGCATTTCTGAACAATTTGTCATCTAACTGTGTGGTGTATATAGGTTCTTCTATTGACTAATACTGAGTCTGTCTACATTTGCTGGATCTCAGCCTCAAATGTAACAGAAACATGTAAACAAGTACATCATATTTACAGCTTCTGCCTATAGATGTGCAACAGTGTCAGTGGCTCAGTAGGTAGCACACTCGCCTATGAGGCCTGAAGATCAGAGGGCTGTGGGTTCAGTTCCCACATCTGGCACTTGGGTTAATATCCCAGTACTGACACTGTAGTGCAGCATGAGAGGGATGCTGCACTTCTGAGGTGCCGTCTTTCAGATGAAACGTTAAACCTAGGGCCCATCTGCCTGGATTGGTGGTAGCTCAGGTAGATGTTAAAGATCCCATGGCACTTATCGAAAAGAGTAGGGGAATTTTTTATTATAATAACATCAACAACAAATAATCACAAACTGTGTTACAACACACAAACCGATAAATGAAACATAAAGAACATAAAATCCTAATAGGAATAGAAGGTGTTAAGTCACACAAAAATCAAACAACCTAAACAAATTACTTAATGTAAGTCATTACAATCCCCCCCAATTTTTTTTGATACTAAACACCTAAACTAAAGGGAAGAAAGAGAAATGTCATAGGCATAATAAAACATTATTTAACTAAAGGGTTTGCAAATGCCAAAGTATTAATCCTTTCTTATCCAAATGTAATAAAGTTAGATTGATTGTCCCATTTATGTTTAATAAACCTTGTAAATTCCTTCCACCAATTAATCACCTTCCTAGCAGTAGCCATTTCCAAATCCTTAAGGTAAATCCTTTCCATTGCCCATGAACTAATAATCCCACTGTATCATAAAACATAAAATTTGGATACAGTACCCACTGGCATCTAGCCTGCCATAAATAATAAGCTAAACAGCAACAAAAAATTTGCCAGGTCTCTAAATTATACCTCCCCCTAACTGAGGAAAACAACCTAAAACTAGTATGTCATAATCCAAATGTAATAACCATGTCATATTCCATTTTAAGGCCAAGAATTTCCAAAGAGAACTAGCATATGTGCAGGAAAATAAAAAATGCTCCATTGTTTCCTCCTGAGTTATACACTCTAGATGAGGGCAACATCTTTCATTTATCGCTTTATGCTTTGCATTACCCCTAACTCCAATCCTACCATAAACTGAAAGCCAAACAAATTCCCACATATATTCAGGTAATCTGGGATTATTTAATCTCTGAAGTAACCTCCCTGTACAAATCGAGGGACAGTTTTTAAAGGCCGGTTCATTTTGGTATAATAGAGACATCACTAGTTTATATAATTGTGGACCCATACTGTTCCTCATCACTTGAGCAGATAAACCCCATTTAAAAAGTTTGTTTGTATCCGGCTGAAAATAATGTGGCAAAAATAATTTCTGGAGGGGTTTAGGAGGGCTTGCCTGCCAAGCTGAATAATAGTGAACCAATACCTGCTTTGTTAATAACCCATATATACCCGTGGTTGGTGATAATCCTATTCGAATATTTTGTGATAAAAATAATGTATTAAAAAAAATAACTGGATCCACCATCCCTAAGCCCCCTTTGTTTTTTTTTGGGATACGTATATTGCCTTTTAATAGGGTTGAGTCTATTACCCCATAACATTTGAAAGAATAAACTATAAATCCATGTTTCTAACCATATGGGTAATGGAAATACCATTGCAGTATACAATAAACTGGGGATAACACATTTTTTATTTGCACCCTTTTTAATTTTGATAATTTCCAATGTTTCCACATATGAATTTTGCCCTCTATAGAGGGCAATGCATTGTCCCAGTTCAACTCAGGCAGATGCTGAGGCCCATATACCAATCCTAAGATTTTAATAGGATCTGATGAAATTTGAAGTACCTTAATGATAATTTCCAATGTACATCCAACCCCAAAAAACAGGACTTGACTTTTTTTTTTTGAATTTTTGAATTAGACACCCTAGAATAAAAACTCATATACTCCAAAAATACTGCCACTTGCTCATAATTAGAAAAAAACACACAAAGATCATCAGCATAAGCCTGTATGTGTAGGTCTTCCAACAAGGGAGGTCCCAACACCCCTTTCCATTTTGGTTTTTGTGAAACTGATTGGATCAATGTGTCTATAATAAAAGAATACAATAAAGGGCTTAAGAGACACCCTTGACGTACCCCAGTGGGCACATGGAACCCCTTCCCAATTACTCACTGTATAATTGGATAAATAACAGCCCCATTATAAAGTAATTTTATCCAGTTTATGACTATGTCAGGAACCCCGTAATGTTCTAACATCATAAACAAAAATGGGTGACAAACTCTATCGAAAGCCTTTCTTTGGTCCACTGAGACAATACAGCCTGGTTGATTATTCAGACCAGCATACTTAATTAAATCTCATAGAATCATATGAGCATGTTGAATTTTTCTTCCCGGAAGCCCACAGTATTGAGAAGGTGAGGGCACTGTAGCTGCATATTGTTTAAGCCTATTATTCAGAATCCCTGTAAAAAGTTTAGAATCTGTATTCAAAATTGTAATACGTCTCCAATTCTCAATAAGTGCTTTATCTCCTGATTTATAAAGACAAATCAATAACCCCTCCGAGAACCAAACTGGAAATGCCATAGCAGATAAGAATAAATTAAAAACCAATTCTAAACATTCAGAAAATTCAAATGGTAATGCTTTATACAATTCGGAAGTTAATCCATCCTGTCCAAGTGAAGTACCAGATTTTTGAGATTTAATTGCTTCCACAATTTCTGACCTTGTAATTAGACTAGTTAACAAAGATTTATCAAAATGAGAACCCGGAAGTTTTATTACGTGCAAAAATTGCCTTATATTCTCGACACTAGGGGGCATTGCAGGTGTATGAGAAAGTAAAAAAGTCTTGATAATCATCTGTAAACCTTTAGGATCCTCCACTAGTTGTCCCTCTTGATTTATCAGTGCTGCTAAATTGGTTTTACTTTTAAATTTCTTAAAGGCTTCGTATGAATCACCATGGGGCTGTTTTTTTATACCAAATTGAAGAAGTACTTGTGATGTTTTAGCTCTATTATATTGTACCTCTTGTATTTGCTGCTTTAAAGTTTGAATTTGAGCAGAATAATCAGTGTTCGAGGTATTTGCCATAGAAATCAAATAATACAGCTGCTGCCTTATTTTTAAGTAGCAGAGAAATTTAAAGTTTTCCTTGGACCTCCCTTGGTTTTTAAGTAATTTACACAAATTTTCTTTAGTGTCACCCCACCATTGCCCCAAGTCCTCATATAAAAAAAGAAACTGAAAGTCGTGCACTAAGTAATGCAGCAACAGTAGGAAGTACTCCAGGGGTCTTTAATAAAGGTACACTAAGTTTCCACCGGGTTTTCTGCCACTTAGGTAAAGAGTTAGGGGAGAAATTACACTGAAGTAATAAATGATCTGAAAAGGAAACTGGAATTGTATAAAATGAAAAGGGAGATTATCTGACAGAAAAATGTAATCTATAGTGGATGTATATACATTTTTCTTATAAGAAAATGTTGGCCCCCCCCACTGATGGCTACTACCAAGAACCAACCCAGATGATTTTATTAAATTACCTAATGCGTGAGAATCAAAATAAATCTTTTTTCAAGAATCCCTCGAATTCTTCCCCCCCCCCAATTTAAGCTCACAATTGATATCACCACAGAGGAAAATTTCAAAAGAGGTAACTAAAAAGGGTTTTATCATCTGAAACAGTGCCACCCATTCTGCTTTCAACTGTGAAAAGTACACATTAATAAATCTACAAGTCATGGACCTCCAGATGCCATCTAGTATCATTAGCCGCCCCAGAATGAGATCCATTAATTTTATCAAAGAAAACTCATAAGAATTGAAAAGAAACCTTAAACCATCAGCTGATTGTGTCCAAAAGACCAGTATGAAGGACCCCAGCACCATTCTCTTTGAAAAATCCTGGCCTGGTCTAAAGTATACATCCAAGTTTCTTGTATCAGACAGATATCCAAAAAATTGCTGTGAAAATAATCGTAAATAATCTGCCGTCTTTTAAAGTTTAATAAACTATGAACGTTCACTGAATGCATTTTAAAACTAGCCAGTTAGAATATAAAAGATTAACCATCTTTTTTTCTGTCTCTTTTTCCTTTTACTTTTATATCCCTCCTGGACCACACAGGGGGAGGGGGGGCTATCTCATACTGGTTGAGAGTATGTTTCCTGACAATCCATAACTGAATCACCCCACTGGATAGATAAAACCTCAAAGGGATTACTAGTTTCCATTTCCACTGAAGGAGGGGGAACTAGAGGTGGTTTAAGGTTCCTGGAGGACCTTCTCACCTGAGGTAAGAAAGAAGTGACAGACTCCTGAGGAAAACCCTCCTTTTGTTTAGCATAACAAACAGGAGAGAGAATGGGGAAATTGTCTACAGGAACGTCAGGAGGGTGAACCTCAGGGTTCTCCAGCAAGGGATGTGAAGAAGGGATATCTACTCCACCACTGGGAACCGGGCTTACTGGAACAACACCGGTGGCTAGATCTTGGGCTTTTTGAATTAAAAGATCAGGGCTACTAGTAGAAGCTTTATTCTTAGGAGCCCAATCACATTCCAAAAAAACATGGCCTGTGTCCTCACAAAGCTCACATCTTGTGAGATTCATACATTGAAAGGCAATGTGTCCAGTTTCCCCACAGTTATCGCAATGAGGTTTGTCACATGAACTAGATAAATGCATCCTGGAACCACATTTATAGCAGGCCCTAGGCTGCCCAGCATAAAAACAAACTCCCTTATCTCATCCTAACAAAAAGGAATTTGGAATATGTTCGATCCCATTATCAGTCTGCCTGAGCTTATCCTTAAACCACCATCCCCCCGTCCAAAACTGTTCAGCATCTAATATAGCTTCCAGAGAACTCAAAACCTCACATTTTTGAGACAGCCAATACAAGATATTATCTACATGTACTCCCTCATTCCTGAACATTATTGTAACAAACTTAATTAATGCTTTCATTAAAGGAATTGCCAAAAAGGAGGCCAATAGAGGAGAAAATTTTACTTGGTTATACCGTTCCCAGAATAAATCCAGGGCATAAGCTGAGCGAAAGTTCACATCAAAATTATCCTCACCGGAGATATTTATAAAGGCGAACACCTCCCGGGGAGAAAAATGTAGGGATTCTTTTAATAAACATTTCCCAACATAGTGCCTATCAGGCCTGACCTCCAAACCTCCCTTATACTGCAACCTCACCGCATTTCTACGCAGTGCTGCTTCTTTCTTAATTTTAGAAAATAATTCAGATATTAATGGCTTCTCAGATCCTGAATTACTCTGTATAGGTTTAGCATGTGTCTCAGGTCTCAAGTCAATCAAAATATCAGAAGTTGTGACTTGTACGGCCCCATGAGAAGGCTCATTTCCCCCTTGTTCCTCCACAGGCTTATCAGGGGTCACAGGTAAATCAGGCAACCTTGGCTGCCACGTTGGTTTGTTTTGTGAAAAATTCAGTTTGGGGTCCCAATCTGGCGTAGGTCGCTATGAGCCATCGTTTGAAGTCCAATCTGTAGCACTTAAAGCTTGCTGAGGAGTCCAGGTATCAGCAGGTAATGGCTGTATAGGGGGCACAACCCTAGAAGCTGTAGAAGCAGAGGTGTCACACATGGTTACAGAGACAGTTTGTACCCCATCTAGTACACCCAAGTTCCATTTGGCAGAAATCACGGCTGCCGGTTTCTCTTTCCCTTCCTCTCCCATCTTTTCACAATGAGGCTGAGTCCTTTTCAAAAAGGAAAATTATGACACCCCAGTCTGATTTAGTGGCTCCGTTTGAAAAATGCATCTTACCTCTGGATGCTGTAACTCTGTAGAAGCTGCTCGGTTAGAGGCTCTAAAAACAAACCCGGCTTTTTTAGACAAGGTATTCACCTGCTCGGTGCAAACAGAGCCTCCGCTCTCCAATGTAGACACATCCGGGACTCCCATGGTCTCGGGCAGCAACCGGAGATACGTCCGGAGTAACCACAGGCAATGCAATTACAGTCACAGGCTCTCGGCACCATATCTTTTCCAATTCATTACTGCCAGCCAAACAAGCGATATCAGGGGATTGTAAAGGCTGTATCTCCGAGTTAACAGCACTCGAAAACTCCCCTGACTGAACCGAAGGCTCCAAATGACTGTCAAGGCTACTGACATTTAGAGGAGACATAACCACAGGTAGCTCCTTAATAGTGTATGTACTCAATTGATGCTTGACTCGCTCGTGCTCCCGAGCTAACTCAGAGAGCTGCCTTTCAAGCTGCTCCTGTCTTTTCTCCATGACACCCGATGTAGAAAGGGTTCCATTATTAGCCAAAACTGCAGATAAATCCTCAGTTGAAACAAAAATCTCCCCATCCTCCAAAGTGTCTTCAATAACCTGGTGCTCATTTAACACTGTAGATCCAACCATTATGCTAGTAGAGCTCGACTGCTCTCCGTGTTCTATGATGACCTTCCTCCTCCGAGACTGATCCACAAGTGAACCGACTCTCAGCAGCAAGTCCCCCTACTGCCAGCAATAAAGTAGGGGAATTTCCCCGGTGTCCTGGCCAAATTTCCCTCATTCACTAGAAGTACCACCAACAGCTTATTCTGGTTTAAAGTCAGTTGGCATTCATCTGCATCCCCCTTCCCTGGGTCGTGCCTGAAAATAGGCAGGATTTGTCTAGTGCACTTACCCGCTCAACGAAAACTAACTAAATAAATAAATAAACACTCCTTGTACAGTCATCCCTCTCCCCTTACATGACCATGTTTACTACATCTCCTTCTGTCTCCCCCACTGGACCCAGACTGCTTCCCCTCCATCTAACTAGACCCTCTGCTGCTCCCAGATCATCTATGTTCTTCAGCAACCTTCAGTGCTGCACAAAGATGATTGCCTTGCTGAAGTCGAAGTAGAGCAAATTCACTTCTTTTCCCTTATCTACTGCCCTGGTTACCCAGTTTAAGAACATTATCAGGTTGGCTTGACTAAGCCTCCCTCTCATAAATCCATGATGCTTACTATCCTGGAGCCCATTTCTCTCCAGTAATCCACTTGGTCCTCTTTGACTAGTGTTTCTGTTAGTATACCTGTTAAGGAGGTTAGACTAATGGGCCAGAATATTAGTCTGTTCTAATACCAGTTCCATGAGCATCCTCAGCTGCTTCCCATTTGGCCCTTTAGCCTTATCTATTTTCCGGACTGCTAGCTCTTTTCTGACCATTTCTTCTATAATAGTCTACAAAGTCTTACAGCAGACACAAATGTACATTTCCCCCTACCCTAAACTTGACCTCTAGGTAGGTAGATAGAATTCTGCCCCAGGGCAGGCAGAAACCATTGGGGCTACCCACATGGTAGGGACATCTGGCTGGGAGAGGAGAGGAGAGTGAGGGGTTAAAAAGAATTCTGGCCTGAGGCTCCCATCCTAGCTGAAGATTTGCAGCAAGCCATCCAGAAGGCTTCAAAGCTCCAGGGTGTCTGTGTCCTTTCCTACTTGGTAACGTTTTATTATTCTGGGCAGCCATCTCTTTCTGAAGCTTTTCAGCTTTCAAGCTGGACTTGTGCATTGAATTTCCCTAAAGGAATTCTTTGTAACACTGTAAAATTGAAGTTTTCTTACTACGCTTCTGCAGCTGGGGATGGAGAGGATGAGCAGAGACCTGAGAAAGCTAAAGAAGTGGTCAAGGGTATGTCATCTGGGCGTTAGTGCAAAAAAGTGCAAAATAATGCACTTAATGCACAGAAACCCAGAGGCAGATTACAAAATGGGTGGAATGGCATTGATGACTGCCAAGCAGGAAAGAGACCTAGTAGGATGCTGGGTGCACAGGGCCAGATATCATCAGCATAAAGAGGGAAACTGAGCTTGCCTATGTATAGATCACTGCTAAGACTCCACATAGAGTACTGTGCCCTTTTCTGGAGACCACAGGCAGGATTCACAAATGTGGGGGAATGTCCCACAGCTGCAGGAAAACCTCAGCGCTAGTGGGTTTCCACTTGCTAATCCACAGGTTGCCTGCAGCTGCGGGTATTCATAAAGGTGGTGCTGGAGTATGAAGGGATCCACGGAATATGGCAGCTTGCAGGTGCTGTTGCCAACAACAGCACTGCAGGTGCAGGAGGCTGCTATGGTCAGTGTGACCTGCCATAGCACCCTCCACAACTGCTGCGGCTGAGGATCGGCCACTCAGCAGCTGCACCAAATTCGGTGCACAACTGGGGTTGCGGAGTGGGACTTAGTCCCATTTCACTTGTTGAATCCTGCCCCACATCTCTGGAAGGACATAGACAGAGTGGAAGCAGTTCAGAGGAGGGCAACTAAAATTGTGCATGGTCAGCATTAAAAGCTCTACAAGGAGAGACTAAAGAACCACAATATGTACTCCTTGGAAGAAAGGAGGAATTAGTGGAATATGACAGAGACCTTTAAATACCTCACAGGACTAAATAAGATACAGTACAGGAGGGAAGTATTCTCAAAAACAAAATTTGCTCAAGAACAGGAAGATATGCTATGAAGCTAGAGGAAGTAGATTCAGGAGAGATATGAGTAAGTACTTCACAAAAAGAGCAGTGGATTCCTGTAACAACCTTCTAGCAGAGGTAGTGGGAGCAAAAATAGTGGTGGGGCTCAAGAATTAGGGGTGTGCAAATACAACATCTTGTATTCATTGATCATTTGATAAATACAGCCCAGTTATTTGGGTATTCAACTGTATTTGGGAGCAGCCCGCTGATGCTGAGGGTTGAGGCACTGGACATCACACCTCACGCCACACTGGCAACCCGGGCTTGGGAGTGAGCCTGGGCACTGGGGTCGGCAGGGGAGGGAGAGGATTGAGCATCCGGAGGACTGCTTCCCTCTTCCAAGGAGGGATCCTGTGCTTCTTCGACACAATAGGGACCTCCGGTTGAGATCAGGGGTACTAATAGCATAGGAGAAAAACATTTGGGAGGAGTGCAGAGGACATTTATGGTAGCCATGCTGATGTCACTGCACAGCTGCGCTCCTGGGAGAAACTACATCATGAAAAATCCATGGCTGGGGACAGGCGAAGGTACCTCCTGTGTCCTGACCACACTCCTACTGTCAGGCTCTCTCTCCAAGGCCACCCCTCTGACTCCATCTCAGTGCATTTGTCTTCAGGTAGAGCACCAGAGCATAAGTTGGTCCTACCTTGGGGGGCTCAAAGCCTGGGAATCCTCTGGGCTGGATTGGCCTGGCAAGAGAGAGCTTCAGACAAGGAGGTAGAGTCATGGGCATTGGGAGGTAGCTGGAGAGAGTTCTTTGGATCCGGAGTATAAAGAGTTAAAAAAAACTGTATTGGGGTATGCAGGTGTTTAACCATGATGAAAAACATTAAAAACATGCTGTAGACAGGAAAAAAAGTAAGTAAGTAGAGTTGTTTTGCCACCCATATGATTCTGTTGAAATGGGGAGAGTGCTCAGCAGAAGACAGGACTTGTACAAGGGAGAAAGGTGTTCATGTACATAAAGGGCTCACTCTGCAAAAATGGTCCCAAACTCAAACTCTGTCCAATTGCCATGTGACATGACCCTTGCTGACCCAACACCAGAGTTGCCCCTTCAATGAAAATAAAGACTGTCCAACTGCAAGTCTAACTGTACTGTAGGTTATAAAAACTGTTATTAGGGGTCTTGACCAATCTTCAGAATCATTCTTTCACTCTACAGTTTTTACATATAAAGTGCAATTTATGTTTACACATCTGTATCACAAACTTAGGCTTATGTTAGATGTACCACCAGAGAAACATTAGCATAGTAAGCATGCATTCATGTATGCAGTTGAGATACCAGTGAGTGCAAATCTTGAATTCTGAAAAACTGTACAAAGAAAACATTTACTTGTGTGCAGCATTAAAACTTTTTACCTCCAGGGGTAATGGAGAAAAGTATCCCACCTGGTGAGGTCAAAGATTCAGAACAAGGGAAACAAAGCCCAAAAAAGTGTACCAACAGTTCTCTTTTGCTGCCCAGTGTGGGATGGTAGGCTGCTGTTTGTGTTAGCATATGCAGATGAGAGAGATGCTACTACTGCTGTTGCTGCATGACAGGCCCATGGGTAATGAGATGAGATTTGTGGTGGGGTGTTAGAACTAAAATAAATAGAGTTACACAGCTTTGTAAAGCTGTCACAGCAGCCTCAAATATAATCTTGTCAAATACCTTGAACACACCACAGTATTCAGGTATTCGTTGGCTACGTCTTGTAATCAAGGTACTCAGCAGCTTATTCAAATATGATGCACACCCCTATCAAGAATGGATGGAATAGGCACAAAGGAATCATAGTGGAATGGAAGAGGAAAGTGAGAAAGAGCTGTAGATCAAGTATGGGCTGTGGTAATTATGTAGGTAAGAAAAATAGGCAGACTGGATGGGCCAAGGGGTCCTTATCTGCCATCATATTCTATGTTTCTGTGTTTCTATGTATAAAATACTGGGTTCAGTGCATTGTCTATTTTCTGATGCCTGCTCTGAAGCAGAGGATATCTGGTCTTTCTTCTTTTCCTTTGCATTCTTTTAAACTCCCAAGTGTCATGCTGTTTTTACTTTTAGTAGTATAAGCCAGCAGATTACTGTCCATTTGGTTTGCAGCCTCCCCCCCTTTATGTTTCTCGAAGGAGCCTAGCTGTTCCTTTCAGAGTGTATGGCCATGTTAATGAGTACTGAACAATGTGGAAATGTGACAGAGTTTGCCTTTGAGGTTAGGGTGTTTCCCACCAACCATATGGTTAAGAAGCATTCCACACTGCAGCTACTGGGAACAACTGCAGGTTGGAGTGTGAAAGCCAATGAATGCAGTTTTGCAGTCTGCTTCAGCTTGGGGATGTAATTAAGGAAAAAAAAAAAACAAGTAGGACAAATGATGTTGGGGTAAAGCTGATTTGGAAGTGTTTCCACACTGCCACTTGTGAGAGGCTCCACATTTAATATTTCCTCTTCTGAAAGCTTTCGGGACATAGTGCATTGTCTTGCTGAGAAGAATCAGTAGATTCACAGTCTTAAGAGCTGTGGGTAAAATCCAACAGTACTGGTGTCCTAAAGTTGTTATAAGGTAGTGAGTTTCAAATTAAGAAAACTGTGGAAAACTCTAATCCTCATACAAAACAATCAGTCACCTGACTTCCACAGCTCAGGCTCAATATATATGCAAGTATAAATAAATACATAAATAAATAAGTAAAATAAATTAAAAAAAACTGAAGAAACAGGTAATAAAAGGAGGAAGGGATCCTACTAGACTAAAAAGCAAAACAGTTTGCTCTCCTGGTACTGTTGGCTCAGGTTGGCACCAAATTAAAGAAGCAAACAAAAAGTAACTGCAGTACAATCTGGAAATGTTGCTGATATTACTTAATCAAACAAAACCACAGCAAACAAAAAGACACTGGTGGAGATGAGCCTGGTGCTTCACATCCTATGGAATGACACTTCTTCAGGTGGCAGAGCCAAGGAGCTAAGTAGCTCACTTAAATATTCCACTCTTAAAGCTACATACAGCATTTAAAACTTTAGAGGCTCTTGCCCTTTTACATTAGTTCAGACTGGAAAAAGTGCTGCCAGTGTGTACAAAAAGTCCAGTGTGAAAATATAGTTAAAAATAATTGTATTATACCCATTTTGAATATGTATTCATTTGATCCTGGATAGAATGTATAGATTCTAGTGGAACCAAAAAGGCTTAGTTAATGTAGTTGGGGGAAGAAAGGTTGGAACAAATAGTAGCAACTGGAATGGTAAAACATTTTGACAATTATGGAACAAAAAGCACACCCACTAAACTCAAAATGAAGAGCAATATAGTCACAGGTGTGTCTAAACATCCTTAAAATTGCTAAAGTCAAAATCAGATAAATGGGAGGAGGTAGGAAAATGTTTTTGGAAGAAAGAGTTTACAAAGGAATGACTGTGTGTCATGCAACCATAAATATGAGGTGTACAGAGTTGGGAAAACTGAACATAAATGCATGGATGTGGAAAGACACAGTTCATATGAATCATACATAAAACATCCAGAGCAGAATCTACTCCACATCCCGATATTAAGATCTAGTATAAAGAAATGCTACATGGATTATTAAAATCCTTATTAATGCAAATGTTGGGAGTATTACATTGGTATGGTGTGATGGCAGAACAGGGGTGGGGTGTTGTTTGTCAATTAAAAAACAATAGGTCCAGAGCTGAGTTTGACCCACATCTGGATAGCAAAATATAATGAAATGTTAGATGCATTATCAAAATCCTTCTTAATACGAATGCAAGGAAGACTTCATTGCCATGGTGTGAGTGCAGAAAATTAAAAAAAGAGAGATGGATGCTGTGTGTTGCAGTCATGTATACCAGGCACATTCACAAAGTAAAGGCAAACTGTAAAGAAAACATTTATAATGATGAGGTTAGAACATGAGTATAAATGTATATAAGTCATCCACTGGCTCTGTAAAGAAAAACAAAAAGAAAAAGACCACTAGAAAATAAATAGAGTACAAAAGTATTACATTTCATCTAAGCAGTTCAATAAATGTAGCCAATGCAATACAGATCACAAAAATAGTACCAGATCTATCAGAAATTTAAGTCCATTAAGTTCAAGGATTTTTAGACTATAAATCCATCTTGCCTCATGCTACAGAAAGATTTTAGTTTGATCACCTTATCTGGATGATGCTAGCGCATGATCTATGCCTGTGAATGTAATCCATTTTGTGACACTGTTATGGTGTGATGAGAAGTGCAACCCAAGTGGGATATCTGGTAGGGCTGTGGTGATGGAATGCACATGTTCTTGTTTATGAATTTTTGGTTGACATGTGAGCGCAACATAAACCTGGGGATATGGGCAGACTATTGCATATATAATAAACGTTTAATGAAATGTTTTAATTCCACAGTTTTATCAATTTTAGGGTGGTTGAATTTGTCACTGATTATACTATACCAGGAAACGTTACACCTACCTTACATTTAGTACTCCACTGGTGGTGGAAGTAAACAATCAATGTTTGGAGGAGGTGGTTTCTTGTAGAAACTGTGGGTAACAACATTTCCTATATTCTTTTTTCTTTTGTATGACACTCTCAGGGGATGTGGTGACAATTTTTAGGTCATTGTCAGTTTGTAACAAGTGCCAGTTATTGTTTATAATGTTAACAAATGTTGATGTCAAATAGCTATATTCAATTACCAAATTAATATTTTGGTAATTGTTACCACTAGTTTTTTGTTTTGGGGTTAACAAGAGATTGTGATCCAGTTTTCTAGCATGTTTTTATGCTTCATCCAAAAGGGATGAGAAGTAACCCCTCTCAGAAAATCTTTATTTTTGTTCTGTAGACTAGATATTGTATGTTTCAATTGTAGAACAGTTTCAGGAAATGTGCTAGTACTAGCCAAATGATATCCATCATTTCAAATGATGAGGGTGGGCACTCTGTACCATGAGAAGAGTATTGCCTGCTATTGCATTGTGTAAAGTTTTTGATTTGACAGTAAATTTAGGCACAGCCTCAATAGTAATATCTCAAAAATCTACCTCTGTAGCATTTATTTTTGATGTGAAGCGGATACCAATGTTATTGTCATTCAAAAAATCAATGAACTGCTGTGCATATATAGAGTTTCATTGCAATATCTCCAAAATGTCATCAGCATGTCTGCCCTAGTAATATATCTGAGACAGATGTGGATTATAACCATGGTTAAAAAATGTATGCACTATGGCCTCCTCCCACCAACCCATAAAAAAGTTGTCATAGGAGGGGGCCATGGTGGTCCCCATGGCCATTCCTAAAACTTCCCATTACATAGGAAGTAATTGGAAGTGAGAATAAAGTGTACAGTCTATATGATAAATTCTACTGGAAGGGTGGATGCAGTATCAGAATTGGTGAGCATGTGTTTCACAGCTAAAAGACCAAGATAATGCATTATTGAGGGGTAGGAGGAACTAGGATGTTGGTTAACTAGGATCTGCAGGTTATCCAATAGTTAGGGAAATGGGCAGACTGGGTGAGCCAAGCAGTCCTTATCTGTCATCATCATCTATGTTTCAATGTAAAAAGATGGAACATCTATCATAATCCAAACAAACTCACTGAATCAGACCAACCCCTTGAGTTTTGACAAAATGACCATTGAGTCTTGGATGTGCAATGGTAAGGTGGATACAACCTGTTAGAGACAAAAGTTATCAAAAACACATACTTTCTCAACAATAGAGCCTTGTCCTGAAGCTATTTGACAACCTGGGGGCTTGGTCTGGTCCTTGTGCAGTTTTGGCAGAACATTAATAGTTGGAATTGTAGTGTTATGGACCTTTATATACTCATACTCTTTATAAGTTATCCAGTTGTTGTTAATGCATTGTCCAAAAAGTCAAACATTCTTGTTTGTAGTGTTTCTAACTTTCAGTGTCAGATACTTGGCAGTTTATTTCTGATTCATACTAGCCCTTGTTCATGATGCAGCTTTGCTGCCCTTGTTGGCAAGCTTAATATCGACGAAAGTCATGACCAAGAGTTCCTGTAATGCATAATTTTCTTCTTTGATAAGATTGATATGATGATGTTCCCATTTTGAGTTAAACAGTGAATCAACTTGTTGCGTTACTACCACTTGGAAAGTTTGTAGTGCTGGAGAGAGGGTAGCTGGAGGACAGAAAGTTGAGAATGATTTGAAATGACCACATCTGTCTGTTCTATTTGCTCATCCTAACTTGTATATTGAATGTCCAATCCATTGATCTGCTGAAACTGAAGCAAAAAGGCAAGAATCATAATTCTTTGTACTCGTAGCAAAGTTTCCAGAACAGAGATGTGCAAAGTCCATGAAATTAGCTCCGCAAATGAATTTGTGGAGTTTGCGGAATTTCCCAAAATTTACGGCCTGTGAATTGCATCGTGGAGCATGACATTTCACATGCCAATTTCATGCTTTGCTCAAAAATGTGTTAATTTTGCTGTGTAATTCAAACAAGTCACGTGTGGCAAATTTTTACAGGTCAACTAGAATTTCTTGAATTCCATGAAGCGTGAATTTTCGGCACTTCACATAAAGTTCACAGGTGAAGTTTTACTTCACAGCTTCTCTGTTCCAGAATGCTACAAAGTCATGGTTAGCAATTGCCTCATGCATAATTTTGCAAAGGTTATTTTGATATTTTATTTTTGCATTCGCTAAACTTTGGTTATATTTTCTCTCTCTCTATTATGTGAAGATGCATTTTCTCTAGTGGGCTAGTTCTAGTATAACAAATTAGTGAAGATAGTTGTGTTTTAGTTACTTTTCACCTCTTATTAAGCCAAGTAACATTTCTGGGAAAAACTTAAGAACATAAAAACACAAGACAGTGCCAGCAGAAGGGGACCTTGCGATCCATCTAATTGGCCATGAAAGCTACCCCCCTCTCCCAGTTTCTTTACTGCTTAGGTTTCCACAGTGCCTATCCCATGCTAGCTTGAATTTCCTAATAGTTTTTGCTGCCACAGCCTCTGGGGCAGACTGTTCCAGGGCTCCACCACCCTTTACATGAAGAAAAACGTCTGCTGTTTGTTTTGAAATTACATACCTTCAGATGTTTGTTGTGCCTCCTTGTCTGTGTATTTACCCTGTAAGGTAAAAAAATGTGTCTGTGCTACCTGATTGCCTCAGCAATCACTCACCTGTTGGCTGCACTTAGGTTAATAAGGACCCCCCCCATCTTCATACTTAGTCGGGTCCTCAAACAAAGCACCACATGAGCCTTTAAAACTGCTTTGGCCAGTGTTGACTGGTTCCCCCCTTGATAGCTTCCCTGACGTTGATCAGGTGCTGCAGTTTTTCTTGAATAAATTTAACAGTATTTGCAATATCTTTGCCCCTCTGAGGAAAAGAAAGATCAGGGCTGCTAAAAATGGTTGGATCACCCGTGACCTTCTGAACCAGATAAGGGAATGGGAAAATCTATGGAGTTTTGCCAGAAACTCGTAACCCTGCAGACCTTTAAAAGTACCGGGCTGATAGCAACAAATGCACCAAACTCACAAGGTTAGCCAAAGTGAAATTTTATAAAGTGCAACTTGAGAATACCTGGGGCAATGGGAAGAACTTTTGGGATAATATTAAGGACCTGCTTTGCAAGGAGGACCAAAGGCACCCAACAATGCTTAGCATCAATGGCTCTCCTACCCCATATCCTCTCTCAATTGCTGAATCCTTTAACCTGGCATTTTCTGATCTCAGCTCCATACTCCTTCCTGACTATATTAACTCTCCAGGACCTCCCCATCCAAAATCTCATGTCAGCCCCTCCCTCCCAAACTTCTGTTTTAAGCATGTCACAACCAAGGAAGCCAGAACCTATATAAATAAGGTGCTCAGAAAAACTAGGCTTGTTAGTGACACCAACGACATAAAGTTGGTGGCAGTTATACTGGACACGCTTGTGTTTCCTATCACTAAACTCTTTAATAAATGACTTGCTCTTGCAAAGTTCCCAGCTGTCTGGAAGTTGTCACTTGTCACTCCTGTGCTTGAATGTGGGGACTGATCCATCTCATCCAACTACAGGCCGATCTCAATCCTCTTCCCCCTCTCTAAGGTGCTAGAGAAGATTGTGGCCAACCAGCTATCTGAGTACCTCTTGAAGTATGGTCTCCAGTGCCAACAGCAGCACGGTTTCTGTAAGTGCCACCGCACTGTGACAGCCCTAGTTGAATTCACAGACCTCATCCACAAGGCCTTGGATGGTGGTAATATAGTGGGATCCATTTTCATAGATCTCACTAAAGCCTTTGACTTTGTGAACTACCCCATCTTGCTGGATCAGCTTCTTGATATGGGTCTGCCTCCAAAGCTGTCTTCTGGTTTAAGGACTATCTATCCAGCAGAGTCCAGAGCATAAAAATCGGGACAGCAATTTCTTCCTCTAGTGAAATTAAGCTCCGGGTTCCACAAGGGTCCATATTGAGCCTTCTCCTTTTCAGTCTGTTTATTAACTGTCTCCCTGAAGCTTGCAATGGCAAAGTCATCCTTTATGCTGATGATGAAGTTATCCATTGTAGTGGTGCCCGGTTGCATCTTCTGCAGGATGAGCTGCAATGCTCCTTCCATCACCTGGAGGACTGGTTCAGCTCCCAGAAACTGTTAGTTAATTATAAAAAGATGAAGACAATGCCGTTATCTAGTCATCAGCTAAAGAAATCCTTCCTGGCCTTGACTATCACCAATAAAATGGGTGACATGCTACAGCAGGTTCAATCATTCAAGTACCTTGGAGTCATCATTGATGACACCCTCTCCCTTATGCAGCATATTGATCTGGTCATAAAGGCAGTTCACACTAAATTGGGCATCCTCTATTGGCATTATCTCACACCTGCTGCCCTACAACTCTGTATCCTCCTCCATCCTGTCAGTCATAGACTACAGCCTTGTAGTGGATGGAGTGGCCTCAGACACAGTGCTCAAATGTGTGGTCACAGCCCTTAATAAGGCCTATAGGTTGACTCTTACAGCTGACTGACTCACGCACTCCTTTTCCCTTTGCAAGCAAACCAACTGTCTCACCCTCACCAATAGGATTAAATTTCAGACATGCCTGTTGGGCAATAAATCACTAATTGGCAAAGCTCCTCTGTGTCTCTAAGAATTGCTTCATACCTGTTCTTCAGGATATCAAACCAGGGGCCAGACTCGGGGCTCATTGGCTGCCCCATTTAGGAAAATGTCTCTTGGACAGTGGTCCTTTGCCTACATGGCTCCCTTGTGGCTAAACAAGATCCCTGCTCCCCTATTATTTACTGACAGCCTCCCCACATTTAAGTCAGAGTTGAAATGACACCTTAATGCATCTGGGGCCTGTTGTTGCAGATAGATGGTGTACTACCAGTCCCTTTCTGCCCATCTCCTAATGCCTGGTACTAGCTGACTCCCACCCCCCTTATAGCCATTCCTCTACCCCCCAACTTGGTTTTTTTCAGTCTCCATCCCTGTTATCTGGACAAAGCCTGTACTATGGGCTGATGAGGTCCTTGTCTCTGTGTTCCCCCATAAGCTCATAGTCATACTCTATTTAAGGTTTTTGGCAGTAGCTTCAGTAGCTGGTTACTTGTTATTGTGTACTTATATTCTGCATTATGTCTGTCTTTGCATTACCATTGCACAGTTTGTTTAAATGTTCCCTGAGTTGTTCTTATTGTGTACACTCCTTCCCATGAAGTGTCAACCACAGAGGGGGCAATTCTGCTTCTGTTGTACTGTATATGCTATGTACTTGATGCAGAACCTTTGCAAAAGAGCTTTCACTCAAAGTTTTTTTTCCCCAAATAATTAAATTAATAAATATTCATGTTTTCCCTGAAGTGATCATGTGTTTGTACTGAGTTGATACATTTGAGGTATTTAAATGTCTCTATCATATCTCCCCATCCCTTCTCCTCTCCAGTGAGTACATCCTAAGATGATTTAATCTTGATTCATACAGTTCTTCGTGTACTCCATGTATCATCTTTGTAGCTCTTCTCTGCACAGTTTCCAGATGATCCTTGTCCTTCTTGAGGTGTGGTCCCCAGAACTGAATGCATTACTCCAGGTAAGACTTCACCAAGGACTTGTACAGCGGGGACTATCACTTCACTTTTCCTTCTTGTGATACCCTTTCCTATGCTTCTGAGAATGCTGCTAGCTTTTTGTGCCACCTTTTTGCACTGCCTGGTTAACCTGAAATCATCAGATACGAGTACCCAAAGATCAATCTCTACCTTAGTTTCAGTCAGCTGTTCTCCCCCCCCCCGGTATATTTTCAGCCTAGGTTCTTCCTTCCAAGGTGCATAACTTTGAACTTCTTGGCACTGAATTTCAATTGCCATTGTTTTGCCCATTCCTCCAGTGTTTTCAGATCGGTGATCATTTCTGTGACCCCCTCTTGCATGTCCAGTCTGTTGTAGAGCTTGGTGTCATCCATGAACAGGCATACCTTTCCTTGCAAACCCTCCACAATGTCACTAATGAATATGTTAAATAGAATTGGCCCCAGCACCGATCCCTGGGGAACTCTGCTGTTCACTACCCCTTCCTTCAACACAGAGCCATTTACTAACGCTCTCTGGGTTCTCCATTGAAGCTAGTTTCCAATCCAGCCTACTATTTTATGTCCCTTGCTTATGTGTTCCAACTTATTTTTCAGCCTCCTATGCAGAACAGAGCTAAACGACTTACTGCAGTCCAGATATACTAGTCCAGATATACTACATCTACTGCTCTTCCTAGGTCCACCAATTTGGTCATCCAATCAAAGAAATCAGTCATGTTTGTCTGACATGACCTCCCTGCTGTGAAACCTTGCTGCATTTGGCCCATTTGGCTAGTTGCTTCTAGATGCTTTACAATTTTTTCTTTCAGTAATGATTCCATGATTTTCCCCACCACTGAGGTGAAGCTAACTGGAAGTAGTTTCCAACGTCTTCCTTGCTGCCATTTTTGTGCAGCGGTATCACCATAGCTTTTTTCCAGTCATCCAGTATTGTGTCACTCTCCAGTGACTTGTTGAAGAGGTCTGCAAATGGAGTGGCAAGTTCTTCTCTGAGTTCTTTTAGTATTCTTGGGTGGATACCATCAGGTTCCATAGCTTTGTCAGTTTTTAATTTTGCTAATTCTTTTAAGACCCTTTCAGTTGTAAAGGGATTTGTGTTGGCTTCACTGGTGCGATGTTCTTCATTCTTTAGTACTGGTTCACTTCTCTGATTCTCTTTGGTGAAAACTGAGCAGAAGTATTCATTTAGAAACTCTTCCTTCTGTCCATCAGTTTCAATGTTCTGGCCCTTCCTAGTTCTTAACCTTATGATGCCTTCTTTACTTTTTCTTTTCTCCCTTATATATCCATAAAATATCTTATCCCTTTTTAACCCCTTTTGCTATTCTTTCTTCTGCTTGAGCTTTGGCTAACCTAATTACCTTCTCTGCTACCTTGAGTCTTGCTCTGTATTACTGCATGTCACTTTCTTTCTTAGTTTCTTTGTATTTCTTGAAAGCTCTTTTATCCCCTTATACTGAAGCTACTTCTTTAGTAAACCAGAGAGAATTTTACCTCCTTTTAGATTTACTTATCTGTTTTGTGCATTCTGCTGTTGCCAGATTGATTGCACTTTTTATGGCTTTCCAGGTTTCTACAATGTCTCCCCCAGCTGCAACACTGAGATTGTTCCTAATGCATGTTTTCATTTTGTTAGAGTCAGTCATCTTGAAATCTAGGATCTTCCGTTTTGTGTGTCTTGTGTCCTCAGATCTTTTGACTGTGAGTCTGACTGACCTATGGTCGCTTGAACTTAAACTGATTCCTGCCTTGAAGTCTATGATCCTAGTAGTGTTTGATAGTACAAGATCCAGGATTGCATTTTCTCTGGTGGGTAACTGCACCATCTGTTTTAGTTCTGTTTGTTTCAGAGCCATGAGGAATTCATTGCTCCTGTATGATAATGCCATGAAGGAGGACCAATCCATTACAGGCAGATTGATGTCTCCGATGAGCAACAAGTTGCCTTTATTGGCCATTGTTAGGATGGTTTCCAGCATCTCCTTGTCTCTATCTGCTGAGATGGGAGTCTGTAGATCACCCCAACTTAGAAGGGGGACTTTTCCCAGCTCTGAGGTTGACCCATAGGACTTCAGACTCAGATTGTGTCATCTGTACCTGAGTGGCCTTGATTCCTTCCTTCATGTTGATGTCAACACCTCCTCCCTTCTTCCGTTTGTGATTTCTCCTGAACAGAGTGTACCCAGGGATCAGCAACATCCCAAGAATGGTTCTCATTGAACCAAATCTCCATTACAGTGACCAAGTTCTGGTTTGCTTCTGTTATTAAGGCTGATATCTTATTTACCAGGCTATGGGCATTGAGACATAGTGCCCACTGGCTTTGGTTTTCCCAGCTCACTGTGTCCCCACTTTTAAGATGCCATCTGATTTGTTTGGCCTGTATCTATTTTGTCCTTGCTAGTGCCTGTTGCAGTGTGAACTGTTACAGAGTAGGTGATGGGGGTGGAGCAACTACTACTTTTGGTGCTGCAGTGGGTGCTGTTGGCCTCTCCCCTTGCTCTAGTGTAAATGACTAATACATTAAACTTCTGGCTGAGTGCACAGGTTCCCTCCTTTGTGAGGTGTAGACCATCACACTTGAAAAAGTCCTGCTCTGAGAAATTCCTCCAGTCACCCACAAAATGATGGCCCTGGAGGAAATCCTGTCTTCAGTCTTCAACACAAACATTTCAGAAAGCATGTTAAAGAGAAGATTGTAAAAAAAAAAAAAAAAACTGATGGATGGTTAGAAACTTGCATTTATGCAATCTTTATGATGTTTACCTCCCTGAATAAGAGATCTTCATAAGCCATCTTTGATAAGCCTCTATATGGCTATGTTTTTAACAAAAGTTCCTAAATAGTTATTTTAAACATGAAATTGTTAAATTACCTGTTGTAGGAGTACTGTAGATATATTAGTTGCAATTACAATAATGGGATGCTTGCTTTCAGTACACATGTCAACTAATCAGTGACAAAAAAACACAATCAAAAACAGAAGTGATAACTAAATTAATGACGCTTTTGCCATTTTTTTGAAGGTGAATTTATTTTTGGGTTAGAGGTTACATGGCCATTAACAATGTTATGATTCCTTAATAATAACTTCACTTTGGTGCTATTTTCATTATGACTTCCTATTTATTCCAATGCAAGGAGGAATACAGAAACAAAATTGAGTCATGCTAAGCAAAACATCATGAATTAAAATCCTCCACCATGAGAAATGTATTTTTTTAAGTTAGTATCCATATAGTGAGTGATATGAAAATGTTTAAATCTGCATGGAACTCTTTCAACAACTTGTACAGTTTACAGTTAGCTGTTGATATTAAATGCCAGAAAGAGTTCATCTGTCAAAGTGTTATTAGAGGAAAGCCTATGACTTCTTTTATTATTCATTATTGATAGCCAATCAACCGGGCGATCAACAGCTAACTATAAACTGTACAAGTTGTTGAAAGAGTTCCATGCAGATTTAAACATTTCCATATCACTCACTAATGTATACATTGCTTGATTTTCTAAATCTGTGTCTTCTCTAGATCATATTACATTATTAGCAGAATTTGGAATACAAATGACTATGAATAGATAGGCCACTGACAGAGCAAAGGCCAATGGCACATTTATAAGGTAGAAAAAGAAATGGGCAGACTGGATGGGCCTTGCGGTCCTTATCTGCCATCAACTTCTATGTTTCTATGTTTCTATATATTGCTAGCAATGCTTTCCTATCTTCCTATACGTCATGAACATAATATGTTGAAGCACTGGGAGGGATGTAACTGTCACTGTCAAAATATCATTACACAAAAAGATTTTAAGGAGCAAATCGGACTTTTACAAAAGTGGTAAGGCCACCAACAGGTCTCCCTGATTTACAATATTTCCTTTCCTTTGAAAAAAAAAACAACCTTGAAAACCTTTATGATCAAAATTAGTAGTCAAACGTGCTTCTTGTAGACAGATAAGCAAAAAAACTGAGATATATTCCATCCATTCATCATCAATTGATTTTCATTTTAAGCCTACAATAGTCCAAGATAAAATTTGATAAGGCGCAACACAGCAGCTGCCACCTGTGGGTGGCCACCCGGGTTCCTGCCTCACCTGGTGGCCCCCCATGCCCCATCGCGGGCATCCATGAAGCGAAATCCCCCCTGTCCAATATCCTGGTGGTCCAGTGGACCGATCGCTGCCCGATCACGGGCATCTGTAACTCATAAAATACTTCTACTACCCTGGTGGTCTAGTGTATTTCCCTCCCCACCCCACATATCTGACTGAGTAATGCAGTGGCGCCCATTGGCTCATGCTGTGAACCAACGGCCCAGCCCTACCAAGATGTCAGTCGCAGGCAGCGGGGTGGTAGGTGGGTGGGGTGCTGCCCCCACCAGCTGATGGGGGCAGGATGGTGCGGCTCAGTGGGTGGGTGGGAGGGGTACACTAGACCACCAGGGTAGTAGGAGTACAGTTACAGATGCCCGCGATCGGGCAGCAATCGGTCCACTGGAGCACCAGGGATATTGGACGTGGGGTGGGTTATATTACTGATGCCTGTGATCGAGCACATAGAGGTCAACTGGACCACCAGGGATATGTGGGGGGGTGATATTACTGATGCCCTCAATCGGGCAGAGTGCGGTCCACTGGACCACCAGGGATATAGGATGGGGGCTTATTCTTATAGACAAATGCCTGTGATTGGGCACATAGCAGTCCACTGGACCACCAGGGATATTGGACGGGGGGGGGTTCTTTTAGACGAATGCCCGCAATTGGGCTGCAGGGGGCATTGGTCCCCGACGGCTGCTGCCTGACAGGACACCAGGCGCACGTCATCGGGGATCGGTGCACCTGCCTGCTAATGGCATGCAAATGGAGCCATAATGAGATGCAAATGGCCCCCTGTGTGTCTTGCATAAATCATGGCCCCATTTGCAGGTTCCCTTTTGAATATTGCAGGTGCTGTGCATGACGCAATGGCACTTGCAATAGAGCATCTCCATGCTCCACTCTGGCAACTTGCGCTGGCGCAGTGCCACTGCACCATGCAGAGTGGGGGTGGCCAGGGTGTGATATTCAAAGCTGCTGCGCCATAGCACAGCTCCGTTGAATATCGCCCAGGTCATATCCCTGTGCAACAAAGTTGAGCTGCGCCCAGGCTTGCGCCACAGCCTGGCACAGTTTGAATATCTGGGCCACTGTCTTTCTGAATTATTGAAAGTGGCCCAGATTCATTTCTTGTTGAGGAGTATTAGATGTACATTGTATGTTTAAGTTCTTATTCATATCTACAGTGTAAACCCCCATGTAGTCCAGGTTCTTCACTTTTGCTAAATTTTGTTCTACAAGAAACATATCCCTTAGTAAAAGGTTAATTTGCCAGTTTCCTGGATGACCCTTGGGTCTATGAACACCCACTATATCATTATGCCCCAAATTTATGTCCAGTAAGTGAGTTACCATAAAGCATATGGTCAACATTACATTTTCTTCTGTTTCATCATTTTGCTTCTCCATCCAAACATGGATAAGGAAACTGGGGACTGGTGACTGGGGCTTTCTGTGTTAAAATTATATCTAGTGTTGAATAACCAATCAAACATAATATTAAATGCCAGAAAGAGTTCATCTGTCAAAGTGTTATTAGAGGAAAGCCTATGACTTCTTTTATTATTCATTATTGATAGCCAAGCAACTGGGCGATCAACAGCTAACTGTAAACTGTACAAGTTGTTGAAAGAGTTCCATGCAGATTTAAACATTTTCATATCACTCACTAATGTATACATTGCTTGATTTTCTAAATCTGTGTCTTCTCTAGATCATATTACATTATTAGCAGAATTTGGAATCTCTAGTTCTGCATCCAGTAAACATTGCACAAGCAGATTAAGAGAATCATTTGTTGCATTTTCTTTTTTGTAAATGCCTCTTATGCACAATGCCACCTGACAATGTGCAAATGCTACTGACCATGCCATTACTTGTAAAATCATCTACTGATCTAGAAATGTTAATTACCTGAGCATTCTGTCAAAGAGCACAATTTACTAATGAGCCTGATGCTACTTAGATAGTTAATGTTTCTAACTGAATCTGTTGATCTGTTTTCACAGGAGATACCTTTTCCTCTAGCATGACAGGGGCTCATAATTGTTGGAGGGCTTTTTATTGTTTTTGTTCTTCTTCTTCTCTCTCTCTTTTCTAACTAATTTTATTTTGTTTAATTTTTGGAACCGGGCAGTCTGGAATAACTATTTCAGAAAAAAAGAGATTTCTAACAGTCGGCTCGTGGTGATTTAGTTTGGCTATTAATTAATTCATTAGCTCAGCTTGGGCCTCAAGAAACCTTTGAGTTGTTCTACTTCTTCTTTTATTGAAACAAGTGTTTCCGTAATAAGTATGTGAGCAATGTGGTGTAGCCAGTTAAATAATTAGTTCTTTATATTCATGTCCTTTGATGGAGCTGTTGAATTAAGAAACCTAGTAAAATCAGAACCAGAAACTGATCTGATTTCAGGAGGAGCTATGTTGACAGATGTATGCAGCTGACCATTAAGAAGTTTTTCTTCCTGAAGATAATACTTAATGGACCAAAAATGTCCAGTTTGCTTTAGATAATACCAGTGTGTTATCCCATATCAATACTAAAGACTCTGGACTCGATTTTATAATGGTCAGGACTGGTGCAAGGGGCTTGATTCAAGTAGAAATGGCATAAGGGGCTCCTCGCACCACACCTTGTGCAAGTTCCAATTTTTAAAAATTTAGCCTGAGCCACTGGGGGAACCACCTGCACCAATCAGGTTTGCACTGTCCTTGTGATGGCTACACTAGTGCATCATGGTGGAAGGGGGCATGCACCATGAAGGGGCTGCCATTTCTGCTCATTTGGGATTTGGAAGCCCCCCCCAGTAGGCACTCAGACCCTGTTGTTAGACCAGCCCAGAGATGATCTAACCTGCCATGTGCCATTGCTTCAGCCCTCACTGTGTGGGGTGTGACCCTGTGCCCACCTGAGGAAGGCATCCATGCAGCTCCTGACACCAGCCAGGCCACTGCTGGAATGGCTGTTTGTCCATGGCAGGTCAGAGCCTGCAAACTCCCCCCCAGTGGCATTGGTGCATCTGTCCCCACATGAACCTGCACTGTCCTTGTCATTGCCCAGTCAGGGGCAGTTTTCACCTGCACTTGAGCCAACCCACCCCCCCTGTGAGCCAGGTCATACCCTGGATGACCCATCAGTCACCAGGGTGACTGGATGGCAGGTCAACATAGCCGGCAGTGACTTGAAGCCTGTCCCATGGCTCGAAGCATTCCCCTCCCATGTACCATTTCTTTGGTGCAGCTGTCAGTTTGCAGAAACCTCAGGGATTTCAGTACTGGACCTTGCTTTTTCTAAAATCAGGTGCAGGGCCCCTGGTGCAAGTGAGTTTGCTGCAGGCAGCTATTCAGTACAGCATGCGTCCATCTAATGGTGTCTTCTAAAATTCATCTCTCTGGGTGTAATTCTAGAAAATCAGGACTTCAGAGTTAATGTCATGAGGGGCATCAGCAGTAATAACTAGTTCCTTGGGATTATTTTTTTATTTGTTTTACTGAATAAAATTATGTTATATGTTTCTGTAAGGAGTCTAATATGTTTAATTTTTTCTTTTTCATGGAGTGAAGGAAGACCAAGGGAGGCATAGTAAGGCTTAATAAAGGGGAGGGGGTGGTCAGAGGCTGACTGTGAAAAGGCAGAGATACTAAACAAATATTTTTGCTCAGTATTCACAAATGAAGAGTGGGATGTACCTAAACCAAACAGTAGAAACACTCAGGATATGGGGGTTGATACTAGCCCATTCACAGAAGAAAGGGTTCTGAAAGAACTCTTAAAACTGAAGGTGGACAAAGCAATGGGGCCTGATGGGATTCATCCTGGAATTCTAAAAGAACTAAGGGTAGAACTAGTGACACTACTGACTACCCTCTTTAACAAATCATGGGGTGATTGGGTAATACTTGAGGATTGGAGGAGGGCAGATGTTATTCTACTTCACAAAAGTGTGAGCAGGATGGACGCAGGAAACTACAGACCTGTTAGTTTTGGGAAAATTATGGAATTACTTCTGAAGAAAATAATTTTTGAGTACCTGGAGGCCAGAGGGGCACAGGACCCAAGGCAGCATGGATTCACAGTGGGAAGGTCATTTCAGACAAATCTAATAGATTTCTGTGACTGGGTGACCAAAGTAATAGACCAGGGAGGAGCTGTGGACATGGCCTACCTAAACGTTAGCAAGACATTTGACACAGTCCAACACAAAAGATTAATATGCAAGTTGGCCAGCCTGGGAGTGGGCCCCAAGGTGGTAGCCTGGGTAAAGAATTGTCTGGATAACAGGACACAGAGAGTAATAGTAAATGGAGTCCATGCTGAAGAAAGGGGGGTTACTAGTGGGGTACTGAAGGGTTCAGTACTAGGACCGGTCCTCTTTAATGTCTTTATAAACAATATTGCAAAGGGACTGGAAGGAAAAGTATGTCTCTTTGCAGACAACACAAAGATCTGCAACAGAGTTGATATACAAGGTGGGGTGGAAAGGATAAGAAGGTATTTGGCAGGTTGGAGGAATGGTTGAATGTATGGCAGCTTAGATTCAATGCTAAAAAGTGCAAAGTAATGTACCTGGGAAACAAAAACCCAGGGAAAAAGTACACAATGGGGGGCTAGATACTAACAACAACAAAAATGGAAAGGGACCTGGGAGTAGTTATATCAGATGACCCAAAGGTGGGTAAGCAATGTGAGAGGGCAGTAAGAAGGCCTGGGGGGATACTGGGATGCATGGGAGAGGCATCACCAGCAGAAAACAAGAAGTTGTTATCCCTCCGTACTGCGAGCAGTTCTGGAGACCCAATCTCTGCAAAGACATAGACAGGATGGAGGCAGTCCAGAGGAGGGCAATTGAAATGGTGCAGGGTCTGCACCAGAAGACATATGAAGAGAGACTTAAGGAGCTTAATATGTATAGCCTCGAGGAAAGGAGGGAGAAGGGCGACATGATAGAAACTTTAAAGTACCTCAAAGGAATCAACAAAGTCCAAGAGGGTAGCATCTTTTAGAAAAAGAGGTGTGCAAGAACAAGGGAGCACAATTTGAAAATAGAGGGGGGATGGCTCAGAGGTAATGTGAGGAAGTATTTTTTCACAGAAAGGATTGTGGATGCATGGAACAGCCTTTCTGAGGAGGCTGTGGAGTCAAAAACAGTGGGGGAATTCAAGAATGCATGGGACAGTCATAAGACAATTCTAGGATGTGGGGATAGGAAGAAGTAGACTGTTGGTTAACTAGAATCTGCAGCTTATCCACTAGGTAGGGAATGAGCAGACTGGGTGGGCCAAGTGGTCCTTATCTGCTGTCAAATTCTATGTTTCTGTGTTTTTTGGTATGTGGCTAAATTAGAACTTGTTATCTTATTAGTAGAAATTAAGGTTTTTGTTTATCTACATATGCCTTCTGTCCCTGGTTAAACAAACCAGGATGGTTGGATTTAAAACATTCAAAGTCTACCTTAGATGGATTGGCCTATGGGGAAAGATAATCTTTTTTCTTTGTTTTTTCCATCTCTACAGAATTCATTAATACTGAGAGAGGATAATGAGATGGGGTATTGCCAAGGATATGTTTTTCCCATAAGTGTAGAGGTAGGTTGGACAGAGGTTTGTTTTGGTTTTGACAATACATTTTACATTGTTGTCTCTTTTCACCTTTATATGGGGTTATTTCTAAATTACTTACTAAACAACCAATGATTTTAAGAATGTTCTAAAAAGTAAAGTATACCTTCAATTAGCAAAATCTGGACCCCAAGAATTTTTCAATCACAACTAAAAGTAACCAATGTAAGGTAGTAATTACCTAAATTAGTAAAATAAAGTACCCAGTTTTATATGTTAAATTGGTGCCATTTGGTTGAGACAAGTTTGGATGAAAAATATTGGTGCTGATTTCATAAAGCAGGTAATAAATAACTACTACACATATCCCAGAAAAAAAAGATAAATACCTATGCAAATAGGTGTGAATGAACATCAACAATATGAAAACACTTATGAAATGGTTATGAAGAAATATAAAATATCCTTAAAAATGTAGTATTAAAAAAACAAATTATAAAAATATACCAGAATTGTCAACATTCATAGTGCATGTAGCAGGACAGAGTAGCCAGTGGTTTTTTTTTAGAACCTTTTAAAGATAACATTCAAGCTTTGTGCAAAAGGTAACAGTAAAATAGATAGTTTAGCCAAAATAGAATATGCACCACAGTACAGTTCAGGAAATTTCTTCTTCAAAACAAGATTTCCAAAAACCTCACCACTTCTTCAAAATCGTCTCTCTAGCAAAATCAGAACTGGTTTTGCAGAAATGTGCCCATACACTTCAAAGTGGAGGAAATGGGCTCAGCTTGTGATCATAATTGCAGACTTTTCCTTAGTAGGAAAATGTCACAAGTTCTCAATTAACAGTTCCACTGGAGTTTATTGTATTGACATTTCTTAGTAGTACTAAGGGAATAAAACAGTTTATTAGATAAATAATTCCCACTAATAATGATACAACTAATAACACTGTTTAGCTTTTTATTACAGTAGCTGTTTACATTTAAATGCACATCTACAATTACTTCTAAAGGCATGTGTAACAGTGACAGGGAAAATAGCTTTGCATAAATTCTAAGAGGCCTTCAAAGATTATGACAGACTTACTCAAACTTCATTGTGAGCAAAATGATAAAAAAAAAAACACGGCCACATAAAACTTTAAACACTTTGAATTCATGTTATATTGCCAAATGTAACATTACTGTGGTGAGCAGATGCCAAGAAATCCTCTGATGCTATGCTTCTAATCAGCCTGTTCAGGGTAACAGCTTGTTTTAAATGAGAAGTTTTTTAACTTAGCAGAGTTAAAAACAATTCTTTCATTTATAAAAATATTGGTCAGCTGACCAGCTTTATAACACAAAACTAGTTTTGGTTCTGTGAGGTCTGAATCTTGCACTTAGCTGAGGGACCACAGTAATGTGGTTCACCTCGGTTGTCCATCTATTAAAGGAGGATTGCTTGAAGACACTGCCTATACTCTGAGTGTCACATGACTTGAGTTATGTGCCATCACACATGTATCAATTAGCACCAACTGTAAAAGAGAAAAGATAGCACACTAAAAAAATGAAAGTGAGTGTAGCTAGACATTTCTTCATTCCCTTCACATAAAGTTATACAAAAGACATAAATAGCAACAGGGTAGACACAACAGAGGTACAGACTTTTCCATTAGCAGATTATATCCTCTCACCACTGGAGGGCTATATCTCTAGCTCTATCTCTATCTAGTACCTAAGCCATGTGGGTTCTCTCTGCCTTTCTCTCGCCTATCCTCCTCCTCCTCCTTGCCCTGCCCCCCCTCTTCTCTCTCCTTGGTCCTAGCCACTCCCACCCTACCCCTGTCACCCTCTACTCTGGTTTCCACTGCTACTCCAAGGGAACTCTCTACTTCCACTCGAGACTTGTGCTTGGTGCACCATTTGAATATTGCTGGTTACTTAACCCGACCACTACTCTCAACAAGTGTGGTCACCTCTCTACACTGTACCACCTTGCAGTCCATATGGGATACTGCCTTGAACCTTTCAACCTCTACTCCCAGAAACAACAATCAAAACTGTCTCTCAAAGAGCTGCGACTCTGCTCCTTAAAACTCCTACTCCTCCTCCTCCTCCTTCTCATCTCAGGCAGCATCCATCCCAATCCTGGCCCAAGAAGCTCAGGCCACACACAAACTCCAGGTGCCCTTATCCTTGCAACCATTAATATCTGCAGCCTACTACCAAAGCTGGATGCACTCCAAGCCTTCATATGCCAACACAACCCTGACATCCTTGCAGTGGTGGAAACTTGGCTGACACCTAAAGTTTCTGACTCAGCAGTAACAATATAGGGCTACAATGTCCACAGTCTGAACTGGATATCCAAAAAAGGTGGTGGTTGCACAATCTGTATCAAAGATTCCGTGTCTTGGCACCTTGTAGCAACTCCATCACTTTCTGCCTTGACCCAGATTCTGCCAATAAAAATCGTCCTAGGTCCCAACCATAAAGCCCTGACTATTGTCTCTGTATACATCCTGCCCAGGGACTCTAAACATGGATTCAATGATGTCCTAAACTTTATCAACTCTCATCCTTCTGAAGCTGAACTCATTCTACTAGGGGATTTCAACATAGACTGGTTAGCATTGAGCACCAGTGCCTATAAAGACTCCATCTCAGCTGCTAACCTCACGCAAATTGGTAAACTCCCCTACTAGGATTAACTACAAGACTTGCACCAGTACCCTCTTGGATTCGGTCCTCACCACTCACCCCACAAGGATTTCTCATGTGACCTTTCTCCCAGACTCTCTCAGTGACCACTCCCCAGTCATGTGTGCATGGTCTAACAAATTCCTTAAGACCCCTCCCAAAATTATCGCTAGCAGAGTCCTTCCTCGTGGAAAACTTCCACATCTCAAACAACACCTGCTTCTACAAGACTGGCTACCCATTTATGAAGCAACAGATGTTAACCTGGCTCTTGATCACTTCATCTCAATTTTGAAACAAAGGCCTGCGACCTCTTTGCCCCTCAAAAGGCGCAAACAAAATCTGTCTCTAACCCATGGGTCACTGTGGCTCTCTCTCTCACAGCTGAAACTAAGGGATCACCTCTGGCAGTTGCCAGGCCACTGGCAAACAATTGAACATCCAAATTACAAACAAACATGAAATGCCTGCACAAAAGCCATCTGACTAATGAAATCCACCTATTAAGAACCTCTCACCAGTGTGAAATGGTCATGCTTCTGGGACAATATCAAGGATGTCACAGGGAAGCAGCCAAAACCCTCTGGCCATATATTAATGGTTGATGGATCCTCAACACTGACTCCAAGGTGATCGTAAACATCTTTAACATGGCTTTTCTAGACCTTAGTGCTGTTCTACCCCATGACTTTTTTGGAAACAGGGCCTACTCCCCAAATACCTCAGCCCTCAGTCTAACCATCCCCTCTACTGCTTCAGGGAGGTAAGGCTGAATGAAGCTTGCTGCTATATTACTGCAGCTATCTCTAAATCTAGATCTAGTAGCAACACCCTGGACCTTAAGCTTCTGTTGCTCACCCTCGATGAGGTAATTCATCCATTAACAAAAATCCTAAACCTCTCTCTCAGCTGTGGAAAATTCCCAGACCTATTGAAAACAGCCAATGTGATGCCCATCCATAAAAGTGGGGATAAGACAAATCACTCAAATTATCACCGTATCTCCACACTGCCCCCACTCTCTAAGGCACTCGAGCGCATCGTGGCTGACCAACTTACCGACCACTTGGATAAATACAATATACCTTGTCCACAACAACATGGCTTCTGGAAAGGTCACAGCACCACCACAGCCCTTCTTGAGTTCACTGGAGCTTTGCGCAAATCTCTTAACAACGGCCTTCTCACAGGGGCCGTTGACCGCCTTCCAAGGCCTTTGATACAGTACACCATGAACTACTAATACACCAACTACTGAATGCCAGGCTATCACTTGACTCTTTTCTCTGGTTTAAAAGCTACTTAGAAACCGGTTGCAGAGAGTAAAAATTGCGGACTCTCTTTCTGACACCCTGCCTGTTTGCTCGGTTGTCCCACAGGGATCCATACTGGGCCCCCTCCTTTTTAGCCTTTTCTTAAACTCCATCCCTTACCACTGCTCTGAGCAGATGACACTATATGCCGATGATGCTGTTGTATTCTCCACTCACAAAGATCCTGCAACTCTACAACACAACCTTCAGCTTGGTTTCAGTTCTGTAGAGACATGGTTTCTTAATCATAAACTGGTCCTCAATGACAAGAAAACCAAATCTATGCTCTTCTGCAGCTCTCAACCCACACAAGCTACACCACTTGGCTATCTCCACCACCCAGGGGAACAGTCTAGATCAGGTGGGGTCCTTCAAATACTTAGGGATACAGCTTGACCCTAATCTCTCCTATGGACTTCATGTAGATAATGTAGCTAGAGCTGCTAATACACGGCTTGGTCTCCTCTACAAACACAGACCACACCTCACGCCAGAAGCTTTGAAGGTTGCAGTCCTGAGCTCTGTGATCTCTGTAATAGACTATGGTCTCATCATTTATGGCTCGACCACAACCACAACCCTTAGACGCCTCTCAACTGCCTTAAATAAGGCATGTCAGCTCATCACTGGTGCTCACTGTCTCACCCACACGTGTGATCTGTACACTCAGACAGGCTGGCTCCAACTATCAAACCTCATAAAGTTTCTCACCTGCTCCATGGTGAAAGAAATCTACCTTGGCCTTACACCTTCTGGGGTCTTAACTCTGTTACAACACCGAATTAACAAATGGTGCCTTAGGAGATCCACACTACAGCTATTGAAAGTCCCCCACTGTCACACTTCACAGGGACAATGCTTTTTTGCTTATCGAGCACCACTCTGGTTCAATGGCCTAAGCCCAACCATCTCCTCTGCCCCAACAATTGGTATGTTTAAAACTAGGCTCCGGGACTATCCCACTACCAACAGCTCCTGTGACTGCCCAACTTAACCTTGTTTCTCCACTTCCCTTCCTGCTCTAGTGGTCCCCCCCCCACTGGATTCTACCCTCACATCTTGGTATATCCAATCCTGCACTTTTCACCCTCTCCCCACCCTTCCTACATTCCTTCTCCCCCCCTCCCCTCTTCCTTCTCCCTATGACTCTGGTACTTCTTATCTGTTGTCTGTTTTCTCTGACAAATGCTGCTAGCTGCCTTGTTACAATGCTACCCTTGAATTGTATTAATCTGTACTCTGTTTGTAATGTCCACATTGTTGTAATGTCTGTCTTGATGTTCCCCATAATTTGTATTTCTCTGACATGGAACCTTTGTAAACGAGCCAAGGCTCAAAGGTATTTGTAATCCTAGACTTGATAAATAAAAAAAAAAAAAAAAAGAAAAGCATGGATGCTGATCTCTGAAACTAGAGGAGTGGTCCAACACCTGGCAATTGAAATTCAATGCTAAAAAATGCAAGATCATGCACCTGGGAAAGCTTATCCAAGGGAAACTGTACTCAGTGGGAGGGGAGCAGTTGGTGGCTACCAGACAGGAGCGAGACCTAGGGATGATCATATCAGAGAACCTCAAGGTCAGTAGACAATGTGAAATGGCAGCACTAAAGGCTAGTCATATCCTGGGATGCATAGGGCTGGGCATCACAAGCAGAAGGCATGAAGTAGTCATGCCCCTGTATCAGTCCGTGGTCAGGCCTCACCTGGAATACTGTGTCCAATTCTGGAGGCCACACCTTGGGAAGGACATAGATAAGCTGGAGACGGTACAGAGAAGAGCAACAAAGATGCTGCAGGGCTTGCATCAGAAATTTTATGAGACAAGACTGAATGACCTCAAATTATACTCCCTAGAACAATGCAGGAATTGTGGGGACATGGTAAAAACATTCAAATACCTTAAAGTGAACAATAGGTTGCATGTGCAGAACCTCTTTCAGGTAAAGGACTACAGCAGGACTAGAGGACATAACCTTTAACTTAAGGGAGGAAAGTTCAGAAGCAATATGAGGAAATTATTTTTTACAGAGTGTGTTGTGGAACCATGGAATAGCCTGCTGGAGGGGGTGGTGGGAGCCAAGACAGTGGGGGAAGTCAAGTGGGCATGGGACAGACACTGTGGGATGCACAAGCAGGCAGCTAAGTTGGAGGGGGTAGGAAGCCAAGGGGAGACTTGATGGATCATATGGTCCCCATCTGCCTACAACTTCTATGTTTCTATAGGATGATAAATTACAGAATAAAATATAGCAGAAAAATACTCCTCAAATATATAACAAGCATTTGTCAATGCCGAATGTTGATTGCTTCTATGTGCTGTTTAGGTATTTGGAAGTCATTGGAGTGCAAATATTGAAAATTTGAGAACTTACGAGCATGCGTAGGAACTGCGCAATGCACGCTCGTAAAACAGTCATTGTTAGGAAATTTTTCATGAAATGTTCAACATAGCCATTTTAAGACCTCTGCTCATGAACAGTGTCAGTGTGATTTTGTTAATGTGTCCCTATACATTGAGTTTGCACACCGACTGCTCCATTGTGCGCCATATGGCTGAAACACATTTTGAGCAGGATGAAAATGACAGCTGTACTGCCTATAAGGAGGTGTGATAAAATGGCAATGTTGAAAATCTGGAGTGGAAATATTGAAAATTCGCAAACCTATGACCTGCTCTCGTGAACTGTGCAATGCACGTCAGAAAACAGTCATTTTTAGGAATTCTTTCACCAAATTTTCAACATTGCCATTTTAAGATCTCTGCTCATGAACAGTGACACTGTGATTTTCTTAATGTGTCCCATACACTGAGTTCACACACCGACTGCGCCATTGTGCGCTACATGGGCAGAAACATGTTTTGGGCAGGATGTGAAAAATGACAGCTGTACTGCTCATGAGGAGGTGTGGTAAAATGGCAATGTTGAAAATCTGGAGTGAAAATATTGAAAATTTGTGAACTTACGACCCTGCGTAGGAACTGCACAACGCATGCTCGAAAAACAGTCATTTTTAGGAATTTTTTCACCAAATTTTCAACATTGCCATTTTAAGATCTCTGCTCATGAACAGTGTCACTGTGATTTTCTTAATTTGTCATGTACATTGATTTCGCACACTGACTGCGCCATTCTGCGCTACAAGAGCAGAAACACATTTTGGGTGAGATGTGAAAAATGACAGCTATACTGCTCATAAGAAGGTGTGGTAAAATGGCAATGTTGAAAATCTGGAGTGAAAATATTGGAATTTCGAACTTACGAGCCTGGCGAGGAACTGCGCAACGACGCCAGAAACAGTAATTGTTTGATTTTGGATTCAACATGGGGTTTTTGGGACCCCTTCTCATGAATAATGCCACTGTCATGGTGGTATTCAGGCCCAAAGGGTGATTTCGCAGTCACTGCACAGTCACTGCGCGAAATCACCCTTCAGGCCCGAATAACGCCATGACAGTGACATCATTCATGAGAAGGGGTCCTAAAACCCTACTGCTGAAAATTTGTGCAAAACTCCCAAAATGCCTGAGATATGCAATAAAGTTGTACCTATCTAGCCCATTATACAGCTTACTGGCATTTCCTCAGTTCGCTGTCAGCTTTGAAGAGTGCAGATGTGTTCCCGGTCCACGAAGATCGTCGTGCCAGAGTCGGAGGTAAGTATGGGGTGGGGTGTGGGGAGGCTGGGTGCTCAGTGGGTGGAGTGCGGGTTGTGGGAGGGTTGGGAGACACGCTGTGGGAACGTTTTGTTTTATAGGTTTAAAAAAGACGTCTGGACGTTTGCCACGCTGGGTGGGCTCCCAGCTGGCACAAGGATGTTGGTGCCATTCAGCCGACAGGGATTGGGCACCCCTGTCAGCCAAAGGACTGATTGCCATGCTGGGGTGGGCTTCCAGCGTGGCACCAACTATGGGGGGGGGACGACGCAGCTCAGCCGGCGGGGATTGGGCACCCCGTGGGCTACACAGTATGTGCGGAGGCGCGCACGCCTGCATGTGGGGGAAGCTACGCTTCTTATCGGTGCTCTCTGAAGCATAGCTCCCCCTTTCAACTGTATGCCACTGCATTTTGGAGCATGTCATAGACAGCTCCAAAATGCATTGGCTTACAGGGGCCGCGCCTGCCAGCTCACTGACTGAATTGGAGGAGGAGGTGACACACCTCTGAAATCTCCGATGATGGCACTATGTTTCTTGCACATGCATGTAAGCAACATAAAAACACACAATGCACTGCGTTATCCTTAACTTTTTTTACACTATCACCTACTAAAATCCACATCACCCTTTATTCCATTAATTATCAGTCTCTCCTCTCAGCTACTATTGTTTTAAAGATATAGCTGCTTTCGTCCCTTTGACTCCACACTGCAGTTATAGCAGTTACAGCATGATACAAGACACTTCCAGTGCCACAATGCACTGCTCTGCTTAACTCCTCAAGTCCTGCTGAGCATCTCAGTCTCAGATTCCACTGCATTTATGTCTGCTATCTCCACTCCATTGTCAGCTTCAATTCTCAATTTGTGGTTCCTGATGCCTCAATTCCTCACGACACCTTGGCCCTGTGAGTCCTCTGGTATCATCCAGTGTATCCTCCTTCCCACAACAAATACTTGCCTCCAATACCATTCTATTAGCTCTTCTCAGTTCACCGTAGGATCTCTCGTGCTCTATGCTCTATAAAAATATAATAAAAGAGAAAGACTCCAATTGTGACTTTTCCAACTAATCTAAAGAAAACCTCATATAAATCTCATATAAAGCACAGACATAGGTTTGGATGCATAAAATAAACTAGAATAAAACATGCAAAATCTCATTTTCTTGAGGAGCTCCTCCACAGTGTCTAAACAGACATCTGTCATCTTCAGCCTCCCTTGAGGGAGTAACAGGTTATAATAGCGCTTCCCTAATAACACTGGAGAAGGCAGCGTTAGTCTGAACGCGCTACCATGGACAGCGATAGGGGATTTGCAACACTGTGCAGTAAGTGTTCCCCTGGTTGCTGTCCGTGGTGCTTGCAGAGCACAAGGGCAGATGGATTCCAGTGGCTGGCAAAGCTGCTGCTATGGCATGGAGGGCTGAGGTATGGAGCAATTCAGCTGGCTGGCAGTGGACACCAGGGTTCTAGTCATGGTCTCCCTCCATTTTTCCATTCAGGACTTTGATTTTGTTTTTACAAGGGGCTATGAAAATAATGTTCCACAGCCCCACAAATTTCATTTTGCCCCATGATCCACTCCTCCCGGAGTTAGGATCCTTTAGTTTGGGGGACATAGCCCCCTGAAGAAAAAGAACTGCAGTGTTTTGATTGCATGGTTCTTGACTGCTCTGTTCTAGTCATCGATGTTCTGACCCAATGCCCCTTGCTGGGAATCAAAGATAGCCCTGCTCCATGCTAAAGCTGCAGCTGGAAGGTTCCCATCCAAATTGGCAGACTGAAATTTCCAACTAGCAGCACCACCCACTTACTTACCATCATTATAATGGCCTCCTCTATTACCTTGTCCATCTCATTTCCTTCTGCTGGGGGTCTGTACACTACCCCGGTGTAGATAACTGTCCCAGAGATTAACTCCAAAATGACCTAAGCCACCTTCAGTTCTTACCTTGCTATACCTGCACATTTGTGGCCTTTATTCCTTGTATAACATACAATTGCTATGCCTCTTTCCCATCCTGTCTCTTTTAATTTGAGCTGTGCTGTATGGCCATGTTCCTATCATGGTGTTCAGTGCACCATGATTCTGCTATGGCCACTAGATCTAGATTAATCTCCTCCATGATAGCCTCTAGGTCTTGGATTTTGTTGCCAAGGCTCCTGGCATTGGCATGCATGGCTCTCTACACCTTCTCACCCCCACCTGATGCCCTTTATATTCCTCCCTTTCATTCCTTTGTTGTTACTTGAAGCCCTGTCTGACTCCCGTTTTTGGTTTGCTTTCTCCATTTCTGGTCCACTTTAATCTACTTTCCTCCCATACCTGAGTTATATCCTGCTTTTCTTCCATCTTATCCCAGTCCTAGTCCATACTCTATGTCCCTGTCCTTTGGGTGTTTGCACCCCTCAGTCAATCTTTTCCTATTATTGTACCATTCCAGTGCAATTATGCCTCCTTCACATTTTTCTGCCTCTGAACTTTGATCTGATGAATCAGATTCCGTTGACTAGATTCCAAGAAAACATATAGCTAATGAATAAGAAATGTGTGCAACAGCCCTTCTGGTAATGGGATCTCAAGGACTTCAAACTACTCTTACCATTTATGAACAGAGCCAGTGACAACCTGGAACCTTAGATACAGACCCTGATAATGAAAATATGTGGATAACATGCCTATCTCTCTGGGGAAAACAAATAAAAAAAAAAACTGGTCTCTGCCCCTCATATATTTTATACACTTAATAGACCATGTAGCATCCCAATTATCCGGTTTAGATGGATAGATAAAGTGTATGGGCCATTTATATGGTAAGGGAACTATACAGACTCAACATCTGCAAGCTATGGGTGCTGTACAGCAATGGTGGATATGGTCTGACTTGACTCTAGCTTTAAGTTATGGCTTTACAGTTTAGCAAGCAAAGCATTTGTTTATGCCCACTACCACAAACAGAGAGCAACAATTGAACCTCCAAGAATGAGTTGTGGCCGACAGGGCCTCAAAGACTATTTATCCTGATGAAAAGCAGTCAGTGAGCTATGAAATTCCTTCCTGCATTAAAGGGTCAATATCTGCATGTAAGAAATTATTGAGGCTCATAAGGTGGGGCACACTAACAGTGTGGATGTAATAACTGCACCACAACCCTAAAGAATTGATCAAGAGACACTACACGATGGGATCAGGAGAAGGAAGGGGATAACCAGAAACAGTGACCTGACAGACTTACACACACCAGTGTATTGCTTTAATATGAAGAACTACAGTATTTATTAAATGCAGCTTGTAAAGGTTGGAGTTTTTGAGAAACCTCCAAATGAGAGACAGTTTACATAGGGTTTTAGACCTAGGATATGCTGCCCCCAGAATCACACTAGGAATTTGCGTTAGAAAGAGCAAGGTATAGAAAACGTAGGGCATTAGCAATTTATCAGTATGTTTTGGAGCAAAGACACCTAACAACAAATAAGGTTAAGATTGAATGGGAGAAAGGATTGGTTTTGCAAATCCACACCACGAGTAACTGTTATGAACATACGAAAACTGCCAGTAGAATAATGCCATTTGGTTTATTAGTCTGCTCGATTATGTAGCTAGCAACCCTATTTTGCAGCTGTCCCTCCCTTGACTCTCCCTTCTGTCCTTTCCCAGCACCTCTTGAAGCATCCCACTTCTTTACAGGCCACCACCCCTGCTGGTAGAGTGTTCCACTCTGCCACCAACCTCTCTGTAAAAAGTGCCTGCTCAATTCCTTCCTAAACCTTCTACCCTCTAATCTCATAGCATGACTTTGAGTGTCCCTCCCCACCCTTCCCTTGAACTGTCACTTCATGCCTGTCCTGTTTATTCCTCTCATGTACTTGAAGGTCTCAGTCATATCCCTTCTGTCCCTTGTCTCCTCCAGTGAGTACATGTTCAACTATCTCAGTCTACTTTCATATGGTAACTCCCCCAGACCCTGGATCATCTTTGTTGCTCTGCATTGCACCCCTTCCAGTGATCTAATGTCCCTTTTTAGATATGGCGCCAGTACTGCACATAGTAATCCAGGTGAGGTCTCACCAGTGATCAATACAGTGGCAGAATCACCTCCCCCTCCTTGAGGTTATACCCATTGCTGTACAGCCCAACATTTTGTTGGCCATTGCCACTGCCTTCCAACACTGTGCAGAGTTGTTCATTGCTGCCATAATAAGCACTCCCAGATCCTTCTCATCCTCAGTCTCAGCTAGTTGTATTCCCCCCAGATGGTAGTTTCTCCTTGAATTCTTAGTCCCAAAATACTTCACCTTGCATTCTTGCCATTGAATCCCAGTTGCTAGGCATCAGACCATATCTCCAGCCTTGCCAGATCTTCCTGCAATTCCTGCCCCCCACTGTTGGAAGAGGGCATACCATATACATCAAGCAAAGACCTAGCAGCTTAATTCATCCAGTTCAAAATATTGCATCGGTTGTGAGGTACTCTGGCATGTCAAAACACAGAGGTCATTATTGCCACATGGCAAATGCTGGAGATGCCAGCAGAATGAAGCACATTCTGCACATGTACTGTGACTGCACGACAAACTGTCAGGTTACTGGAAATCAGTTAATGAGTCTATAGGTACATCACTGAACATGGGAGTATGTCTGGATCCTATAATTAAATGTTTTGGAAGATACCATTAGTATCTCTGAGATTAACTGAAAACACAAGACATCAACCACAAGTGTGCTCACAACCACCAAGTAAATCATTCTGACAAAATAGAAGGATCCAAAACCACCAAATCTAGAGGAATTAATTATAAATATGGTAAGAAGAGCCAATGAGAGGGTTGGGCATTTTGCCATTGGTACACTTATTCGGTATTACTCGGTTTAGCAAGAGTGGAAGCAGGCACTAGGCCCATCAAGACCACTCTCCCCACACTTGTGGGGTAGATTAGATATTTTTCCCTAGAAAGTATGTTTAGGAGCAAAGACATCCAACAACAGATAAGATTAAGTTTGAATGGAAGAAAGGCTTAGCAATTCTACCAGACATGGCAGCCATTCTTCAGTGTGGACTACTGTGCAACCCCTAAATGTCACAGATTATATCTCATTGGCTAACAGGCAGATATTGGAAACTTCATGAAATTACGTTAAGAATGTGAACATCATTAGCAGTAAGTAGCATATTAAATGTACCAGAAACAAGTCAAAGTGTAGCACATTTATATGGCTGTGCATGGGTCAAACCAAATAGTATTTCCTGAATACTGAGAATAGTAGGCTTACTGAATATTCTGATGCCCTTTTTGAATAATTCACTATTCAGCAACTATTCAGAAAGGATTATTCAGTGAGATTTCCAAGTCTTGCAGAGCTTTGTTGGCCAATCAGAGGCCATTTCTTGAGCTCACAGGAAAGCACACCATACACCTCCTGTCTCTGAGTCAGTAGAGAACAGCAGAGAGTTATTTCTTAGTGCTAGCTCTGCAGTACTTCTGAGACCTTAAACTTGCCAAAAAAAATGTATTGCTCCACAGTCTCTTTTTGGATCAGTATTATTTGTCTGATCAGTGTCAATAAAGTCAGATTTTGCTTTCTGACTGGGAATTTTTTTTCCTTGTTGCTTGGCTGAAAAACAGGTTCAGGAGGGCTGTCTGCTGCTGAGACCCCTCCCCCACTGCTCTATGACACACATCTCCAGTGTGATTTATTTTGGTTGAAGCAATTTGTTTTTGTTTTGTTTTTGATGTCATCTGGTTCCATGATCAGTTCCTTGCATGTCTGAGGAGGGTGTTGGCTGACTTTCTCTCCTGCAGTTCATTGTGCATGACTTTCCTGTGTATGCATACCATTTTTTCACAAAGCTGCACCATACATGTGCACAGCTGTGTGCATGCAGTTTCTGAATTGTACTGAAGCAGTTGTAATTGGGCTGGGCTTGTCTCACTGAATTATTGTTGTTAGTCATCTGATTCCAGTCTTGGATACATGTAAAACTGTGTGGAGTGTGAAGGCCGACTCCTCCCTTCCACAGCTCACTGTGTACAAGTTGCCTATGCGTTCATAATATATTTCATTTTTTGATGCTGAGCCATGTGTGCATCTGGCTTTTAAACTAAAGCAGCAGCAGCAGTGCATGACAGCAGTAAAACTTTAGACCCATACTTTTTTATTTTATTTTAATTTACCCCTTATTTTCTGACTTGTATAATAACCTTTTCCTCCATTTTGAGCCTGTTTTAGTATTCTTTTTTTTGTTTACATTCAGAATAATAAAAGGAGAGCTCTTTTTAACATGGCTTGGATCATGTTTTCACCAGCATTCTCAGCTGTTTTTTGTACATCAGGGGCTGAATAATCAAATATGTACAAACGAGGAGTGCAAAGGTTTGTGGTGCACTTGCACATGTGCCCAACCCAGAGGTTGCCATATTCAGTTGGAAAGCACATTGGCACTGTCTGATTGAAAGTCTGTAGCCTGCAGTTCAATGGCTGAAGCAAAAGCCATGACCCCCCTCTCTGACCTATTTAAACTCATCCTTCCTGTTTCACTCAGAATCTTTTTTCTTTGCTGGTCGGAGGCTCTGCCAGTCTATCTTCTCCCCTTGGGGCCTGCTGGGGCTTGTCACCACCCATCACTGGTTCAACTCGTGCCCTGCTTTGGCCAATATTTGCTGCCTCTGGCTGCTCCATGCTTCTTGTGTTGCTTGTTTCTTTGTTCTCCTGTGTTTGCCTTTTGGTTTTGTGCTTTTCTTTTGGGGGGGGGGCTTTATAGTTTTCCTACCATCCTGTTGCCCTTTGTTTGTGTTGTCCTAATCCTATGCCTGAGCTATCAGGCTCGCATTTACTCACCACATAATGTAATTACTTACCAGATAATGCAAACTCTCTGTTCACTGCATTGGTTGTTTTTTTTGTCAACTCTCTTTATTCTCCTACTTAACCAGGGCATCTCTCAGAGGTGCACTTCGCTAGACTCCTGTAATCTCCAGCCTGAAGCTCTCATTCTCCTCCAGCACCCCCCAAACAGACTTCCCAGCCCCCCAGATCACCCCGGGGGAGGGCCCACCTCACCTACCTGGCAGCCTTTGTGAGAATTAGAGGGTCTGTCTGGTGGGGGGCTTGGCCAGCCTTCAGGGAGAGAGCTCAGCAATGGAGATGTGGGAGTCTGCTACTGGAGCCCTCATCACCTCCCAGACTGAACAGGAGCTTTCTTAGAAAGTTGCCCCTCGGTGCTCAGAAGTGCAATGACATCCAAGGCAAAATCTGCTGACATCTGCAGCATCTCCACCCCCACATGCTGCAGTGCCACCTGTTGCTTGAGCTGTCCCTGACTACCGTCAGGGGCTGCTCTGCAGCAGCACAGCCCCTGGATCCCTCCCCAGGGAGGGAGAGTAGTGCTCCAATTGTTCAATCCCTTCTCTCCCCTGCCGAACCCCTGGCAGCCTGAGCTCATTCTCGAACTCGGGTCACCAGCGTGGTGCAAGGTGTGGCATCCAGTGCCTCAACCCTCAATGTCACTGGGCTGGGTGTTCACTGCATTATCTGTATGCTTCAACTCAACCTCCAGCTTCCCTTCCTAGCAATCCTCAGTTTTCCTACAATTGTTCTGATATGCATCAATCTCTCACTGTTGTTTCTCTGCTGCCTCCTGTGCTTCCACCTTAATTGTTTGCACCTGGTCCAGGCTCATACTGATCAGCATAGCTGCCACTCCCTATGTTTGTGTTATTCAGGCTCATTTGTTGCTTTTTCAGAATAGCCTCCTACCTATCCCAGGCCGATGGCTTCACCTGACCTCCTCATCACTAACCTGCTACCTAATCTACAGCCTCAGAATTTTACTAAACCATACTTTTACCAAGATCCTCGCAGTCCATTTCTGACTTCTGCCATACTGAAACTTTAACCATTCAATTAGCTCAATTTTGGTGGTGGTGGAAGGGGGTTACTACCCTACGAACATCACAGTTGCTTACATCTATACTGCTGCTTTCAGTCAATAAATTAGCTATTTCGTCTCATGGTGCTCAGCTTATGGCTTCCTTGTTATTCTCATGGTGGGAGACTATAATGTCACAGTGGGGCATCATGGCTCCAGTTATCAGGAGCATGTTTTTATATAAGTTAAATGAATCCTCTTCGTTGCCTACATGGCTTCTCAGTTATATATGCATAAATATATCAATCTCATAGCCTACATGGCTTTCACAATATTCATTGCATGGATTTCAAGATTTTCATTCCATTCCATTACAGTGCTGCAAATGCTCCTTACTTGAATAACCTAAATCCACCTTAAAGGCATTTAAGCTACTTGTGCTACTCATATAAATTCTCTATTCATGCTGCAACCATAGCAATCACTGCTAAACCTCATCAACTCAATTTGCCAAACCTCATTGAATCAGTTTCTGGCTTCAGAGCCTCTCACTACTTAATGGCTTCACAGCCTCTCACTACTCAATCACCTACCTTCTATGACACCATTAATTTGGCCTCTGTAGTGGAATTGGTTGGCTTGCTTTTGCTGGATTTGCTTATATCACTCAGTCATACTAAGCATTCCTTTCCATTAATCTCATCAGTCAACCTTATCAGTTCATTGTATCAGTCAATCATCTCAGGCAATCATATCTTATGCCAATACCTGACAGCTACTGGCTTCTCCTGGCCACCTCATATGCAGCACTTAATAGTTATCTGTTTGCTCTCCTTTACAAATTGAAGGCTTGCCAGTCATGACCATTTACCTTCTCTGATTCAGGACTTCCTTGCAGCAGATGGTCTCACTCTGCATCGAAGTCCACATGTTGAGCATATGAAACTTGAGGTGGGGTCCTTATCTGGCCCACAATAGGAATGTCTTCACTCTGGATGGAGCTTTAACCATTTCCACCATCAATGTCACCTCTCAATGTAGAATTTAAGACTTCAGCTACACAGAATGGGGCCTTCATGCTCAAGAGTGCTCCTTCAGCTACCAAAAATGGGTTCAGCGGCAGCCTCTATGCTGTTCTCCCCATGACCACCTATGGTTCACCTTGTCTGTTTTTAATCACTTGGCCAGCTGAGTGCCCCATCAGTTCTTGCTCTCCTCCTCCTGCCATGGGGGTCCTGCTCTAGCTTCAGAGTTTCCATTGTTGCAGAGGACTCTCACAGCCATTCATGACATTCCCATTAGAAGGATCATGAGAGCTTTCAATTAAATTAAAATATTTTCCTCACCTTGGATTGGGTTTCTAAACTGCAGCAGCAGAGCTGTCACTAAATAAAACACCCAAGCCTGGAGGGAAGGTGAACTAGGCCTCAGATACCCAGAAGTTTCCTCTTCAAAGGGGATTTTTCCTCTCCTCAGTGCCAAAGGTCATAATTTCTAGTTATCCCCTAAATTACTTAGGTAGTTTCAGTAGTTATTTAGGTAGGTTTCTGCTGTTGGATGGAGATAGATGGTGGCCTTCTTTTGCCATTCCCTCTGTCCTTGGGAAGTAATGCCCTCTCATTATAATTCACTCGACCTATGTTAAAACCATAACTCATTTCAGTTATCTCTGATCATTAGCCTCATCTCTGATGAATAAGTGTATATTCTAATCTCAATACCGACTTGTTACCTCTGCAATACTTTCTAATCTGCTTTCTTTTTGGGCTTTTCCTAAGCTACCTGTAGCCTAAGGGAATCCTTCCCGTGGCATCTCTAGGGGTGAAATCCTCATCCAGAGTTCCTGCCTTCTGCACACCTACAGGGTGGTATTCCTGAGGCACAGAGAGGTGAATGGCCACAACAAAGTTTATTCAGAAGCTATAACAAAGTTTATTCATCATGCTGCATAAGCACCACACCACAAAATGATGTGTAAACACATTGAACTGAAAAGATGTAGTTGAATGGCTGAAGCAACAGCCACACCCCCCCTATGGACCTATTTGAATTCATCCTTCTTGCTTCATTCAGAACCTATTTTCTTTGACATACCATAATCCCTCCTCCTCCTCCAGTGGCTAGCCTCTCTCCTCAGAGACTTTTCCTAAGCTACCTTTAGCATAAGGGAATCCTTCCCACAGCACCTCTAGGTGTGGAACCCTCCTCCAGGGTTCCTGCCTTTGGCATCCCTAGAGGGTGGTATTCCCAAAGCACAGAGAGGTGAACGGCCACAACAAAGTTTATTCAGCAGCTACAACAAAGTTTGTTCAGCAAGTTGCATAAGCAAAACACCACACTATGTTGTATAAGCACATTGAACTGAATATAGGGCTATGTCATCCCAGCACTAAAGCAAGCTGCACTGCCACAAAATGGACCTGGGTTTTATGCAACCCATAGGGAACTATGCCCCTAGACTAGATAGAGCTGTGAGCCACTGCACAATATTCAGCAACAAAATTAAAATGAGACCATTGGGAATGCAAGGCTCTAAGGGGCCATTAGCATGTCCATTAGGGGCTCATTTGCATTGGAAGCAGTGGGAGGTTTGCGCCCATCCTGTGCTCACCTGCCACATCAGACATGGTAGAAACAGCCCCCCCCACACTCTACACTCCATATTCCCATCCTTGTAAAGTAAATGTACTTACTGGTGTTTAGTGGCACCCTTGACCCTCTGAACACCTGTCCCAATATGGAACACCATGTCACTGGTGTCTAGTGGCATTACCTTCCCTCCAATCAGCTGTCCTGCATTGTAGCACCCTGTGCTTAGGAAGGGGTATCACCAACAGGAAGATGGATGTGGTGCTGCACCTATATAGATCACTGGTAAGACCACACCTTGAGTACTGTGTCCAGTTCTGGAGACCACCCATCAGGAAGGACATAGACAGAGTGGAGGCATTCCAGAGGACGGCTACCAAGATGGTGCAGGGTCTGCATCAAAAGCCCTACAAGGAGAGGTTTAAGCAGCAAAATATGTACACCCTGGAGGACAGCAGGGAAGGGTGCTATGATAGAGATATGTAAATACCTCATGGGGTTAATAATGTATAATATGGGAGTATTTTTTTGAGAAAAAGGTGCTGTAGCACAAGGTGACATGCTATGAAGCTGGGGGGTAAATTCAGGAGGGATGTGGGGAAGTACTTGTTCGCAGAAAGGGTGATGGATACCTGGAACAGCCTTTCAGTGGAGGTAGTGGGGGCAAAAACAGTGGTGAGGTTCAAAAATGCCTAGGACAGGCACAAGATAATTGTAGGGGTAATGAAGAGAGATGAAGAGATGGCACTGTAAATCAAGTTGGGTCTGCAGCACAAAATAAAGGTTAAAAAAAATGGGCTGACTGATTGAGCCCAGCAGCCCATGTCTGCCATCACATTCTAAGTTTCTATGTTTCTATGTCTCTGATATCTAGTGGCACCCCTACCCTCTGATCATCAACCGTAGTATGTAACAGGTCCTCCCTGCTGTCTAGGTGCACTGCCTATCCACTAATCCTCCAGCCTTATAATATATATGTAGTTCCTGTTGTCTAGTGGCACCCCCCACCCTCTGATCACCTGCAATGGTTGTAAATACTTCTTCCCTGGTGTCTAGTGGCACCACCAAAATTCTGATCACCGGTCCCATGGTCCCACCAACCAGACCAGTGAATGATGGTGGTTCAGTACCTCCCTGCACTCAGCACACCACCCAGCTAACTCCACCATACCTGTAAAGGCAGTGCCATGTGGGGAGCTCAATAGAAACACCGGCATAGCCCTCTTCTCACCTCCTCAGCTGGACATTATCTGGGATGAGAGGGAGCACACATACAGTATACTGTATGCTATACACATACTCCCTGTCATCCCACATGATGGCTGGCTGAGGAGATGAGAGTAAGGCTATGATGGCCATTGTATTGGGCTCACCACAAGGCACCACCTTCACAGGTACATGGGGTTGGCTGGGTGGCTGCCACTAAACACTAAGGAGTAAGTGTTTACAACTGGGATGGGTGATCAGGGAGTGGGGATGCTGCTAGACACCAGGGAGGAAGTTGTTTACAACCAGGCAGGTGATGGGGTGGGGGTGCCACTAGACACCAGGGAGACTGTGAGCACTAGAGGGATGGGTGATCAGGGAAAGTAGTGCCACTAGACACCAGGGATATGATGGGCATGACATGGAAGGGTGATTGGGGTGGGGGATGTCACTAGGCACCAGGGCATTCATTGTTTCATCTGGATGTTGGTTGGGTGTGGAGGGGTAGAAGGCTGCAGTACCCCATCCTACCACCATGGCCTTCCACCCCGTTAAGATCTGGTTTACAAAGCAGTAACTAGCATCCATTTGAGTGGCATTTATGAGAGGCTCCTTTTATTATTTCAAATATAAAAATAAACAAGCATTTGTCAATGCCAAATGTTTGCTTGCCGGCATTGGCATTGGTAGTGCAGGAGTTAGAGAGATATATAATATGAATGGCATTGAAGTATTAAACTAACGCCAACCCCTGCCCCCACCCTGCAGGGACTGACAGCCATTTGCGGGTGAGCCTTTGGGTTGTCGGCCATAACGCTCATACCATTCCACCTCACTCCACCCTACAGACACCGACAGGTGTTGCAGTGTGCCTTGGGGTCTTCGGCCCTTACGCTCACCCCATTGTATAAGGTAAAAAGCTGAGATGGGTGCAGTAGATGAGAATGGTGTGAATATTAGGGAAGAAGACCCCAAGGCCCACCTCAATGCCTGTCACTGGCTGCAGGGTGAGGGTGGGAGTGGCATGGCTTGAGCATTATGACCGATGACCCCAAGTCACACACCCAGTGACTGTCAGTCTTTACAGGGTGGGATGTTACAGTTGGAAACCCTAACACCCCAGGCATTTGTTGGTATTTTCACTTCAAATTTTCAACATGGAATTTTTGGGACCCCACCTCATGAACAGTGGCACTATCATTTTGTTACTCAATCCCGAAAGATTATTTTGCACAGTGACTGTGCCATTCAGCTCTACAGGTGTGAAAACACATTTTGGGCAGGATGTGAAAAACAGCTGCTATTCTTTTCATGAGGAAGTTTGAAAAAATGGTAATGTTGAAAATCTGGAGTAAAAAGATAAAAAATTGGTGAAGTCACGAACTTGCATACAAACTAAGCAACACACTCCTGTAACACAATCATTTTTTGGAATTTTTTTCACCAGATGTTCAACATTGGCATTTTGGGACCTCTCCTCATGAACAGTGACACTGTGATTTTGTTAATCTTTCTCAAAATTTGATTTCCCACAGCAACCGTCTCATTCTGAGCCACAGGTGTGAAAACACATTTCATGCATCTTGTGAAAAAAGACAGCTGTACTGTTCATAATCTGGTGTAAAAAAATGGCAATGTTGAAAATCTGGAGTGAAAATATTAAAAATTGATGAAGTTACAAACATGCATAGAAACTGTGCAATGCATACCCGTAACATTGTCATTTTTTTGGAATTTTTTTCATCAAATTTGCAACAGTTTTTTGGGGACACTACCTCATGAACAGCAGCACTATTGTTTCATTAATCAGTCCCAAAAGGTGTTTCCTCGCAGCAACTGCAAAATCCCCTTTCAGAAGTGAGTAACCAAATGACAGTGACAGTGTTCATGACGTGGGGTTCCAAGAACCCCATGTTGAAAATTTGGGGCCACAATTCCTAAAAATGGCTGCTATATCAACCTAAGTTGAAACCCTGTCTTTGACTCCCATTGTAAAGCTTTCCTTCATTTCTTCCATTTTCCAGTTGGCTTTGAAGAGTGCAGATACGTCTCAGTCTATAGAAGATCGCTGCTCCCAAACTCTGGAGGTAAGTATGGGGTAAGGGATGGGGTGCGGGGAGGTGGGTTCACAGAGGGAGGGTGGAGGTGGGAACGGGGGAATGGGGAATGGGGAGATGATGAGGGACCATTTTCTTTTTTGGAGGGGAAAAAAATACTTTGGTGATGGTTTTCTTTATTTTACAGGTTACCAAAAATATTTAGGCACACTGGGGTGGGCTCCTAGTGTGCCACAATAATGTGTGTGTGTGGGCATGCAGACATGGGGATTGGGCACCCTGATATCAGCACTTGAAATAGTCAGACGGGTGGGGGTTATCTGACACCAGCAGTGGGCATTCTGGGGTCAGAAACATATACAAAAAATAATTTTGGCACACTGGGGTGAGCTCCCAGTGTGTCACATTAATGGGGGGTGTGGACATGTCGACACGGGGATTGAGCACCCCAATGTCAGCTTTCTGGAGAGTGTGTGGTGGGCGGCAGGAGTTGCCAATGTGGAAAGCTATGCTGCAGCTCATTTATTTATTCATTGAAATAGTTCACCAGGAAAGGCACACTGAACAAACAAGGTGCTTGGTGGCAGGAGCTGACAAGAACCATAACTCTGGCCATGCACATTACTCTGCACTGTAATGTGCATGGCCAGAGTCATGTCAGCTACTGCCAACAAAGAGAAGGTATGTCTGTGTGCGTGGTTGTGAGGGAGGGGGAGGTCCCACTTCAATGAAGAAACTGTCCCTTATTGCAGTGGCAGATTTCTTTCAATTGTGGTCATCTCTCTCAAACTACTGTCATAGACAGCTCACTGATTCACTGGGGCCTGAGATATGAGCCCTATAGTGTCAACTCATAACCATCCCTAATTGGAGTGGCACTTTTCATTCAAGTGAAGACCACTTCTCTCAAACTGCTGTCATAGACAGCTTGCCAATTCATTGGTGCCTGAGGGATGAGCCCCATAAAGCATCAACTGCATTGGGCAGAAACTTACATACCTCTAATATGTTGTACTGTCCCAAGATGCTTCTTGTGCACGTGCAGTGTACATGTTCACAAGCAAACATAAGAAGGACTAAAGCAGACTTAAAATGGAGAAAGAAGGGTATCATACAAAGGGGCAATCTGAAATACAATAGAAAAAGGGTAAGTCAAAATATTGTAGCATATGTGTCCGCAGGAAACAGGATGTTGCTTAATTGCAACAGGGTCCTTGAGGTGTGAAAAATTGATGCAAAAGGAAAGGTTTTTTTTGTAAGGATCCCTTCAGCTTATTAAATATAGCAGAATAGGAATCTTTTGTATAAAGTTCCACAAATGTATCTTTTATTGTTGAGGTTTATTTCTGCCCTGACATTTTGATTCTACAGATGAATCTTTTTCAAAGGGCTTATTTACTTTTCTAAAAAGAATAAACATATTACATTGATTATGTAGTTCATTATTTCATTCACATATTGATTATTATGTACAGAACCATCTTGTATTATTTGTTGTATTAAATTATTCTAAATACATACATAGAACATTTTTAACTTATTCCCAGTTGCACTGAGTGCATTCATTATTCAGACTATGTTTTTTATAATACAGTGAAAATTCAGACCATCACTAACACGGTGTGTATTGGATCACAAGCATATGGTATGTCTCCTGCCTAAGCCTGTGCCCATTTCACCAAAAGTGGGCTACATACTTCAAAATTTCTTGTTCTGAAAAAAAGTTTTTTTTACATTCTAGAATGGTTTTATGCCATGTGGAGATTATCTGAAAAATAAACAAACCTACTGGTTTCTGAACTCCTTGTTCAACATAAAAAAAATTCTATTTCATATATGCATTTTACCTTATCAATCCACTTCCATTATTTATCACTGCAGCAGCTTTAAAGTAACTTGATTTGCTAGTTTACAAGGCTGTTCATTAAAAGAAAACACATACTCTGTTACAAATGTTCTTAGCATTCTAACTCACATTCTTTTTGTTGTGTGCTGTTTTAGTATTGTTTCAAAGGGCTTGCTCACCTCTGGTGTTTCTTTTTAAAGAGCTTTTTTCTTTTAACTTCCCGGACCTCTCAGTGTTCGGTTTGTAATGTTATTTGTTAAAAGAGAAACAATACTTAGTTTCAAATGTTCTTTACATTCTAGCCCATTGCCCTGTTAGCCCTGTTATTTTAATATTGTTACATAGGGCCTGCTCACCTCTGGTATTTCTTTTTAAAGAGCTGTTTGTTTCTTTAAAAACTTTTGGACATCTCAGTGTTCCTATTTCTTAAGACATTCTGTTAAAAGAGGTGTATATATCCTGTTGTTATTCACATTACCTTTAAATACTCTCTAATTGAGCTGATGTTTCTTAAAAAAGGGGCAGTTTTACCTGTGTTTACTGGGCCTCTTCATGAGCAGGCTCAAGAGGAAGAGAGTGGTGCTAAGCATCTTCTGTAGAGCTGGAAATTCCTGAGATGCCATTAAGCAGCAGCAACTAGCCCCATATAAATTCAACTATAGAATTTTCTAAAAAGAAACCAATATCATTGCTAATTAAATCATTCAAAGATGCAGTAGTTTTTGCAATATCATTGCTAATGTAAATCAATTGCGTAACAGTACGATTGGGAAGGGATTGAAGAGACAGATTCAGAGGTCCTATATGGACATTGAAGATAGGCAAATATTGGTATAAAGCATCCAAGTAGTCTGGGTCAGACTCAGTGATGTCCATTTCCATAGAACAGACAGGTGTGATTAGTGTGTGACCAAGAATAGTTTGTAGATGGGGTGTGAGAAAAAAGTTCAGATGAAGAATGTTACAATTTTTATCACCATAGTGGAATGTTTTCAGATTGGATACAACACACAATTCTCCATCAGATAAATATGCCACTTTAGCAGATAGTGCAATCCATTTGCGAAGGTGAACAGGACAAACAAGGTCAATGTTATTGTGCACAATCCATGTTCCAAAATTAGTCCCAGGGATAGATCCACTGTTTCTTCCAGTGTCAAAAGAAGAATCAACAAGGTGTCAAACATTCCAGTGTCAAAAGAAGAATCAACAAGGTGTCAAACAATCACTATTAACACCAAAGTTCCATAAAGAGACGTTCAAAGTTTCATTGTTCAGAAGGCCCAAATCAGAGGCATACGACCAATCCAAGTTCATTGGTGAATAACCACAGACAGGGCAGATGACATCAAAGACATCACATCTGCAGAGAAGATGATACCCTTTCCAGGCACAGCAATCAGTGTGGGGAGCAGCCCAAACACTGAGTAAAGGGTGGAACACCAACAATGGAGGAAGATACAAATGTTAATGATAAATGTTACCATCAAGATGACCACTAGAATGGACAGTTGCCAGACAGTCGAAAATCACTAATGAAGAATCAAATTGTGGTAAGGAGATGGTAAATGTCACATAAAGTGCATGCTGGATTGAGCATGAGTGAGATGCAAAGCATGGAGAAATGTTCAGGTGTGGGGTTATGTATCCCAGATTTCTTGCTGTTGATAACTGCATAGACAAAGTTTGTTTCAAACATATTGCCACTCATGACATAGAGGAACACTGAGGGCAATACCATCATCCAAGATGTTTCTCATGGATAACATCCAGAATACGTCCAATTCCAAATCAAGTAACAATCCCTTAATTATAGTTTTGTTGTGGGAACCATATGCAGTGCATACAATTTCCCTGCCAATTTTATGATGTTCTGCTACCTTATTTTGAGCAGAGATCAGTTGATTAATTTTTAATCATGTGTCCTCAAACCCTTCAAACATTTCTTTCATGTTATAAAGTGTGAAACATTCTTCCTGGCTTAGACCATCTACACCATGTAACAGTGGTGGAAAATATAATGTTTAAATGCTTCATCAGATTTAGACATTTGGGATTTTAAAACTGGCTATATCAGCCCTATTACAAATGGACATACTAGAGCCAAAGAGGCCTGTGACAGTGCTGGTAGCTGCACCAGCAGATGTCATATCAAAAAGTTTATAGTGTTTTGGTTTACCTTTTTTCAAAGAAGATTTAGGTTGGGGTCTAAGGACTCCTCTAAGTTCAGTGCTAAGGATCCCAGTTAAGGGGTTACTAATGCGTGTTTGATAAGCAGCAACAATATCAGTAAGTAAAATGTGAAAAAACTTGAAACATTTGTTTCAGAACATAAACCAAACAATTTCATCTCCCACAAGGAGACATACCTCTCAACTGTTCCCAATTTTCAGAGACGTCCCTGATTTTTCCTCACATTTTTCCTCTGTTCCTCTTAAAATGTGTGTTTTTGTGAAAGAAGAGTAGGGATTAAAAGCACAAATTAATGTCAAACATTAAAGTTACAGATTTGTCCTACTTCAGAAAATGCATCTTAACACATATCCCTTTATTTCATCAGCTTTCTGAGTGAATAGTACCAATTTTTAAGATGTGTCCCTGATTTGGGCTCTTTATCCCTGATTTTTTTAAGCCTTGTCCCTGATTCATGAGGCAAGAGGTTGAGAGATATGCAAGGAGAGGTTCAAAAGAACAGGAGTATGTATGAACTGCACATTATTAATCAGGGCAACCACTAAGGAAATGGCAGTTAAGCCACTGGGTGGACCTGGTGTTTGGGACATTCAGTTGCCTTGATAAACCAATCATGATATCCAAGACATTCAATTTTAGGTATAATTTCTAGTTGAATATTAGAATGTGCCAGGAAATGTAAGATATAGAATTGTTGATCATCATAATTTTTAAAAGTATTGCATGAGCTAGGATCGAACCACACTGTAATGTTATACAGACCAGAAGTGAGGGGTTTACATGATGGGAAAAAAGGGTACCATTAGGTGCCAATTTGGTATTGGGCAATCCTTCAAAAGTGCTATTAACCAGGTGGGCTATTTGTACTTTTTTTCCATTGTGATCTGCATGCCATACAATATCAGGACTGGTTTGATCTGAGGCGGTAACCATAACATTCAGTAATGCTTCCTCACTCTCCTGAATGATGTTTTTTGCATTTGTGACATCAGTTTGGGTTCCACGAGGCATCACCTCATTGGTTTCGATGTTGATGCTGGACACTCCAGAATCAGGGTCATGAGGAGATTTATGATAGACCACACAATGTGAAGTTATGAACAAGACTCCATAAAGGAGTAGGCATTGGATCACCATCTCAGTTAGGTACCTAGAAGAAAAGAGAAAAGAAAAACATGATTAGTTCAGTACTATTCCATCCTGTGGGGTGAGGAAAAGTAGTTTAATCTCCTTTCTATAACTTCATCTGATTGGCATGTAGCCATTTGTCAGTGAGCTTCTTATTATGTGGCAGTCTAACTTGGTAGATTGATGGACTGAGCTTATTTACAATAGGACAGGGACCTTTGCATTTGTTTTTGAAAGCATGAGTAGGAGCAGCAAATCTAAAAACCATCACTTGATTTCCGACCTGCCAGTCCACATCTTGGACTGTCTTGTAAAATTGTATCTTTGACTGTTGTTGGGCCTTGCCCAAGCGTTTCACAGCAAACAAGTGTATCAGTTGGATGTCTTCGTTCAGTTTCTGGACATATTGGTCTACTAATACTCTACCATTAGTAGAAGCACACAAATCCAGAAGTAGATGTTCTGGTAATCTCATTGGCCTTCCGGTTATTACCTCAAATGGGGTACATTTTGTACTCATTGAAAGTGTAGCCCTTATTCCCATAAGGAGCAAAAGTAATAAAGAATCATAGTTCTTGGGATTGTCCTTAGAAAGTTTGGATAGCATAAGCTTGATCTGCCTGTTTGCACTTTCCACTTGTCCTGATGATTGTGGGTGGTAAGGGATGTGAAACTTCTGACTGACTCTTAGGAGTTTCAGAGTTTCCTGCATCAGTTCACCTGTGAAACACGAACCTTGATCAGAGTCTACCTTCTACCAGAATCATGGCAGTCATTTTTGTGGTGTTGTTTTCCATTGGCAATGCCTCTACCCATTTAGAGAACATATCAGTGACCACCAATGCAAACTTCTTGTTGTTTTTGGTTATTGGGAGTGGCCCAATGTAATCAATTTGGATGGAATTCTAGGGGTCTGAGTGCCTCTGGGGTAACAATTTGGAATTTTTATTGGCCAAAGTTGGGTTATTCTGTGGGCAGACCAAACAATTACTGATGTAGTGTTCCACATTATGTTTCATGTGTGGCCACCATCCAGAAGTAGTCTATCCAGGATTTTTTCCACTCCTTGGTACCCTCCAGTAGGAGTATCATACACTTGATGGATAAAATCTGTTCTCCGTTGTCCTGGAATTACCCACAATTTCTCAGAATTGTTGGGGTTATGATACCATATGAGTAGGTTATCCCTGGAGAATTGAAGGTGATCCCTTCCTTGCTTGTAGGGACTGTGTGGTGGAAGTTCTTCCTCCATTCCTTTGTCAAGGAATTTGAATACTGCCCTCAGATGAGGGTCCTGTTTTTGTGCAGATGCTTGAACAAGCGGCACAAAAGGTGTTGTTTGCTGTTTCACAGCAGCAAAGCATACATTACCTGTAGTAGAGGGGGTTTTCAGTTCCCATTTATCCCGTCCTTGAACACTGGCTTTTGCAAGAGTCAGCATGGTCATTGAAAGAATGCTAGGGCTCACTCTTAGAGTGGGCACAAACTTAATGGATTTACAGTTTATGCTTAAACTGTTGTGCTAGTATTGTGATGTACACTAACAAGTCTGTATTTTACAGGTGTACCATCAGAGGATGCAAAGTTTGTTTTCTCCCAAAATGGCAAGAATTCAGACAGGGAGGAACTGACCCAGTCAGAATCTGTAAAGATGATTGTGTCTGTAGTGCCTTGCTTTAGCAACTCCAGAGCACAGGTCACAGCTGCCAATTGGCATACTGTGAGGAAATAACAGTACAGTTCCAGGCAAAGCAGATTGTGTGATTGTCAGGGTGCACAATTAGTACCCCAAATCTGGCTACCTGATCTCCATTGTTGTATGAGGCTGAGCCATCAGTGAAGACATGACACAAGCTGATGTCATCTAGTACTTCCGGTGTTGCAGGGAGAAAGGGTCCTGGGTCAGGAAGGTCAGGTGGTTGGAGGGAAGACTCATGTGTGTCACCCATATATATAATAGGCCATGGGCCAATAGGGATGATAATTTCATAGAGTGTACAGTAATGTTATGATCCTGTAAAAGAGGAGACCAGTGTGTAAGTCTGGTGTTAGGGACAGAGCCATCTTTGACTCTATCTAACAACAAAAAATTAGCAGGCATATGACTGGTATGCAGAACAATGGGAGCATAACCAATGATGTATGAAAAGTGTTTCACAGCCCAGAAAGTAGCAAGGAGATTCCTTTCACACAGACTAAACTTTCTCTCCACTGGAGAACGCATTTGTGATGCATAGACAATAAGCCTACTGTGTCGATTGGATTTCTGCACTTCAACTGCTAAAATGGCTACATCTGTAGCTGCTGTTTCCAGATGGTAGGGCAAAGATGGATTTGGATTAAACAAAGTATGAGCTGAGGCCATGATTGTTTTAGGCTGGTTACAGCTGTTGTCTGTGTTGTATCCCATGTCCAGGGGAAGTTCTTTTTCAGTAACTCATACCGAGGTACAGCCTTCTGTGCAAAATCACAAATAAAATCCCTAGAGTAGTTTACCATGCCTAGGAAAAAACTGAGTGTTGTCACACTAGTTGGTAGGGGCAAGTCTTGCAGTCCTTGAATCTTATTCAGGTCTGGGCTTCTGTCTTGTTCTGTCATGCAGAGGCCCAGAAAAGTGACTTCTTTCTGGCATAAATTGTGCTTTAGAAGGGTTGCATTTGAGACCTGCCCTCTGTAACATGGTCAGTAGCTCATCAAGTAGAACCAAATGTTCTGTTTTGGTAGCTGTGAACAAGAGCAAATCATCCATGTACTGCAGAAGGCATTCAGGGGCTAAACATCCATGTAATGCATCTTTCATGTGTAAATGAAAGAGGGAGGGGCTGTTGTGATACCCCTGTGGCAGCCAGATCCATGTGTCCTGACACTGTTTAAAAGTGAAGGCAAATTTATATCGGCTTTCCTTAGCCAATGATAAAGACCAAAATCCATTGGCAATGTCCAATGTACTGAACCATTTGTGGTCAGGTGTTAACATCCATAACACATCTGGTGCTGATGCCAATGCTGGGGCACAGCTTGGGGTTACTTGATTAAGTATTTGATAATCAATTGTGAGTCTTCAGGCCCCAGTTGGTTTCTTCACAGGCCAAATGGGGGAGTTTGCAGCTGAAACACATGGTCTAATCACTCACTGTTGGAGTAGAGAATGGATAGTCTCTCTCAATGATGGCAGGGCTTCTGCAAGAAAAGGGTATTGTTTTTGTCTAACAGAGTCTGGGCCTGTTACTTTAATGGATGTTTTCATTCTGCTACAATCATGTTTGTTTGTTGTAACCATGGTGTTTTGCAAGTATATGCTTCAGCTCACTATATGAGTCATGATCCTTGTGCATATCTATGACATCATACTCAGTGTCTTTGTGTGTAATGGCAGCCAGGACTTGTGAATCACATATCATAACAGTATGGTACTAACCTGGAATCTGAATCATTAGCCTGTTGGCTAAATCCACAACACAGCCGTGTTATGTAAGGAAATCAATCCCTAAAATACTGGGATGATGGCATAATACCATGAGATTAAAAGTGAATTGGGTGTTTAGGATACCCACTACCGCTGGAATAGGAATGTAGATAAAATTTTATTTATACAGTAATATAGCCATTAGGATTCTGAAAATCCCTATTTACAAGTCTTACCTGTTTATATAAAAAAGCTAAGTTGTTACAACATTAGCAAAATACAAAAATACAAAATATCAGATGTACAAATGAATGACAGATAAGTTACAAAAAGTTACAAAGATCAACAAGACAGAGCAGATAAACATTTGGCCATGTCATTCTTCTCACCTGTTACAATAACAGTGAAAACAAAGTTCCTGATTCATTGCTGTTTTAAAAACAGTATCAGTGACAGTTAAATCTCGGAGAAAAAGGGGGAGACAATTCCAGCTCGAAGCAACTTGATACTGAATAGTCATTTCACTAAATTGATTTGTTATTTTTGGTATTTTTTAAGTCCCTGGCACCCATTTTTTTTAGCTTTAGTACACGGTTGAGCTTCTGTAATCTGATTTTTAGGTTATTTAATGATTTATTTTTAAGGACTGGTATACCCCATACCTTATTTATCCAGATACCCGTGGCCGGCAGGTTTAGTGAAATCCAACCTAATTTTATATGCATTGTACTATGGTGAGTTCTAAAATCACACCTTAACACGAATCTTGCAAACTTATTGTAAAGTACATCTAAATTATTTAACATTTTTTTGTGGTTTGTCTATAAATGTGACTTCCATAGTCAATTATCAATATAACTAGTTGATTTACCATGGTCAATCTCATTTCTTTTGTCATACAATCTGATATACATCTTATTACTCCAATCATTGCATTTTTTTTCCTTATTAGTTTTGTTATATACTGTGAAAATATTAAATGCTGATCAATTTGTATCCCTAGGTACGTATACGTTGCAGTTTGTTTCAGGATCATACCTTTCTGAGACATTATCTTGAATTTTGTGACTCTCTTCCTCTCTGGGGCAGAAAACATAGTCTGTGTTTTTTTGTTGATTATTAATAAACCCAGAGATGAAAAATTTCCTTGTATTGCAAGGAATCCACTTTGTAGTTTCTGCTCTACCTCTCCTAGATTTATTCCTGCTGTAACCAGAATGGTATCATCCGCATAGAGTCAAATTTGTGAATATTTAATATAATTTGGTAGGTCATTTAGATAGACTATGAACAGGAGGGGGCCTAAGATGGGCCCTTGGGGTTTCCCTCTTGTCACATAGTCCATCCTTGACTGCTGACCATTCAGAACAACAAACCTAGACCTTTTATCGAGATAGGACATAAACCATCTACAAGTTTCTTCCTCTACTACTATTTTCTCCAGTGTACTAATCAAAATGCTGTGATTCACCAAATCCAATGCTTTGGACAGGTCCATGTATACTGCACCCACAGACTTTGCTTCCTCAAGAGGGGTAGCTATAAGATCTAAAAAGTCCATGAGTGCGGTAGTCGTGGACCTGCCCTGTCTAAAACCAGATTGGCATTGTGTTAGTTTGTTATACTTCTCCAGGTACTCCATCAACTGATCATGAACAATTTTTTCAAATATCTTAGAAACCGTGGGCAACAAGGCTATTGGATAGTAATTTGAAGCTTCCATGGGGTCTCCTCCTTTGTATATCGGGACCACTTTAACAAGTTTCCAGATTGATGGAAACTGCTCCTCCCTTAAACTCCCATTAAAAATGTCCTGTAATATTGGTAATAATTCCAAAGCAGCTTCCTTCAACAGTTTATTATCTATCTTACCTGGTCCACTAGCCGTATTTATCTTTAACATATTTATACTTTTTAAAACTTCTTTTTTGTCACTCTCCTGAATCTAAATTTAGGTATATTTTCATCTTGGTGATCCTTTTGTTTCACATCACTCATTTGATTTATGCAGGGTATAATTTTGATTTCAAATCAGGAAGATTTATGAAATAATTGTTTAAAAATTCAGCAGCCATATTTGTTTCAAGCACCATCTCATTTTGGTTTAGTTTTATCTCAGCCCAGTTCCTAACTGGTTTTATAAGATTTTTTTATTACAGACCAGTAGGCACTTGGATCAGTTGATTCTTTGATTTTTTTGTTTATAGTAAAACGCTTTTGATTCACTTATTTCCTGAATTACTCTATTCCTTTTTTTAATTTATATTTTATTGTTTTACAGATCTTACAAAATGACATGACACTGAGACCAAAATAACAAAGTTACACATTTAAACAAGATAACTAAAACCAGAAAAACAGCTACATGTTCCTCCCCCCTTATCCCGTCTCACCCTACTTAGCCCCATACCCCCACAACCCCAAGACTATCCCTACACCCCTCCCATATCTCCCCACCTCGGCTTATATGTATATTAACCCAGGTCTTACCAGTAACAAGGAGCTAGACATAGATAAGCATTGGACTGACACAAGTAAAAGAAGCTGTCCGACCCCTACTAAATATCATTGAGCCAACTGGACACCAACTTGGAGCATGTATATAATATGCATCCCGGCCCATATCTTTTTGTATCTGGAGGAAGGGCAACCCAAAGATATCATGAACTGTTCCACATGCAAATTAAGCAAGAGGTCCTGAAGCCATTCTGTGTAGGAGATTTTTTGGGCATCAATCCAGTGCCTTAAAACCAGCTTCTTAAGTGTCACTGCAATCATTGCCATGTGGTATCTATGCACCCTAACCTTAACTTTGAAGTAATCTCCAATGAGACATATCTCCAGAGTGAAGAGATCCTCTAGTCCTAACAACAAGTCGGCTTTATCCTGAATTTCTTTCCAGAGTTCCTGAACTGGGGGACAGTCCCAGAAAATATGATGAAGAGAACCTTCCACCATGTTGCATCTGCTACAATTTGGATTAGGGATCTTACCAATTTTGAAGAAATTAAGGGGTGTCCAATACAGGTTGTGCAAAACTTGAAATTAAGTACATCTCAACCTGTCATGAGATAAGTAAATATGGGTTCCTTCCCAAATTTTATTCCAATTGATATTAGGGTCTGGGAATTGTCCAGCCCAGTATTTGGGGACTCCCTCCTGAGTGGTAGAGGTCAGTTCCAAAAAGGAGCTGTATACCTGGGCTATTGCATGAGGAAGGTGTACTACTTCCCCCATAGAGGTAAAGAATTCAGAAAACTTATCGTCTGTGATGAATTGTTTTTTTAATCAGTTTAATAAATGGGATATCTGGAATAACTTAAATATCTGTCCCATACCTAGGGAATATTTATTAATAATAGTAAGCACAGGAATACTCTTTCCTTCCAAATCAAAGAAATCCCTTATTTTCACATTTTGAAGCTGGGGAACCCATAGTTTAGGAATCTTTTTGCCTCCTATTTTAAAATTAAAATTATCCACCAATGGCTGATTCCAATCCAGAGTGTGTTTATATTTAAAAAAAAAACACAGAGCTGATCATGGGATCTTACCAAGACCCCTATGGGAGAACGGGAAATATTGTCTGGTAGGTTTTTAAATGTACTATATAATATCATGGGTATGAATAACTGTGCTATAACTAGTAGTCTTCTCTCTAGTGTTAACCACGGTGGCACATATGGGAGTCAGGATACCATTTCTTTTCTAAACATCCATTTCAAATACTTTGAGATCTGACTAGCCCAATGATAGCCCCCAATATATGACAATCTCAAGCCACCCCTAGCCTTGGTTGCCGTCAGTTTTTGGTAGGCTCTTCTTGGGGGTTTGGCACCCCATATAAAGGAAGAAATAATGGAATGGGCTTTCCTGAACCATTTAATGGGCAGCCAGACATCAAGCATATGCAACGGACAGAAAATTCTAGGCAAAATGTTCATTTTAACTATGTTGATGCATCCCCAAAGAGAAATAGGAAGGGATGACCATCTGGAACAATCTTGTTGAATAATATGCAGGGTGACATCCAGATTAAATTTTTTTGTAAAGGAGTCAGATTTAGTAAGATAAATGCCCAGGTATTTCAAGCATTTAGATGTCCATTGAAACCCTAAGTGTGCAATATCATTCTTTAGCAGTCTATAATTTAGGGGAAAGACCATGTTATTCTCCAGATTAATTTTCTAATTGGAGTAAGTGCCAAATTCTGAAATAATTTACAAGGAAGCCTCAAATGCCACAGCGGGATTGGCAGAGTGGAGCAGAATATCATCAACGTATGCTGATAGTTTGAGGTCAAGGCCATGCAAAGAAATACCCAGAATCAAAGGGGAACTTCTGAGTTTGCAGAGCAAAGGGTCTAGATAAATATTAAAAAGAAGTGGGGATAATGGGCACCCTTGACGAGTACCCGAGTGGTGAACAAATCTTTCCAAAAAAACTCCATTACAATAAATACGTGCTTTGGGGTTTTTATAGAAAGAGGCACTCCACCCAATAAATATCTTTGGGAACTCAAATTTTTCCATTGTGGATAAGAGAAAATCCCAATTCACCCTGTCAAAAGCTTTCTCTGCGTCCAGGGATAATAGCCCTGCTGAAGCATTGGAATCCCTGCACGTGGAGAAAATGTGTGACGGTTTCCTCAAATGGTCTGAAGAGTTCCTACTTTTCATAACGCCTACCTGATCTGGGTGAATAATGAAGGGTAGAGCCAGAGCCAATCTATTTGCTAATAATTTAGCAATAATTTTCATATCACAATTCAATAAAGAGATAGGTCTATAATTATTTACCATCTCTGGATCCCGCCCTGACTTGTGTAAAACATTAACTAAGGCCTCCAGAAAACTGTCATCCATATCTTTCTCTTCTAAGAACCATTTAAACAAGGGACATTACCAGGGAGTTAATTGTTTCTGAAAGGATTTATAAAAATTAGAAGAAAACCCATCAGGTCTGGGTGCTTTATCAGAAGGAATGGATTTAACTGTATTCTCCACTTCTGCATCAGTTCTGGGAGCCACTAATACTAATTTATGTGCCTCTGATAGCTGTGGCAAATAAAGGGCCTCAAGATATTTATCTAGTTTTTGTTTCCCGGGAAAGTTGGACACGGGACCATACAGGTCTTTATAGTAATTTGTGAATTCCTACACTATACTTTTGGGGTTCACTTGTATGCTGTTATCGTTCCCGGATCTAATACCCTTAATAATTCTGGAGGCTTCTTGAGATTTCAACTCGAGGGCCAGCAACTTACCAGCTTTTCCCCCTGATCCACATAGTTTATTTTGGTACACATTATTGAGAATTCAGCTTTACCAAGCAAAAGGGAGCTGTACTGGGCCCTTAACCCAAGTAGTTTAGTTCTGTCACATTCCGGAGTAGAAGGTGATAGCTCCCTTTCCAGTTGGTGAATATTACTTAGTAAAGTGAGGGATTCTTGTTGTTTAATCTTTTTCCTGTAAAAGGCTATTCTAATCAGCTCTCCTCTTAAAATGCACTTCAAGGCACACCATTCTAGGTCAATTCTGCCTGTCGATCCAAGATTAGACTCAGTATAGTGATCGTAATGTCCTTAACAACTTTTTCCTCTCTCAGTAATTGATTGTTCAGCTTCCAGTCGGTCTCCTTGGGGACACTAGGAGTCAAATTTAATGAGCACCATACTACTGCATGATCCGATATTACCCCCGGTTCTATGGCACTATCAATGACCCCTGATAGGAAACTATGACTGATTAAGAAGTAGTCAATTCTGGTAGATGTGCTATGTACAGGAGATCAAAATGTATACTATTTCAGAGAGGGATATAGGACCCTCCAGGGATCAATCAATCCTAGATGGTCTGACAAATCTCAGAGGGCTCTCTGTGCTGGTGAGAGATCAGATCTTCTCGCTCCCAACCTATCCAGGTCAGGAGTGAAGTACAGGTTCCAATCTCCCCCTAAAATCAGTGGGAAGGACACATAGGGGAGTAGTTCCATAAGTAACTTGAAGAAAATGATTGGGGAGTCTAGATTTGGGCCATATATACAACATAGCATCACTTCTGCATGGTCTAGTAAACCCTCCAAAATTAAATATCTACCTCCTGGATCCTGTATACAGAGCTCACAGGTAAGGGGTATGTTACGTGAAAATAATATAGCTACTCCTCTACTTTGAGAACTGTTCCCTGCGTTAAAAACCTGACCTATAAATTGCCTCCTGAAAAGTGAGCCTTCAGAAGTTAATAAATGTTTTTTTTTGTAGGAATGTGACAGCCCTTTTCAAACAATTTAAATGTTTTAAAATCTGGTAGCGTTTGACTTTCTTTCTGGCACCCCTAATATTCCAAGTAAGCAGTTTTATACTACTCACCATTTAGTGTTGCATTAATGATTATGTTAAAAGTCAAAATACAATAAGTTACTCCTATCCTTAATAACATCCAACCGAGGTCTCCTTTCCCACTGTCCCTCCCTAAACCCAAACCCTTTAGCACTTTACCAAGTAGAACACAAAACCCAAAAATCTTTTGTTTAAGCCATTGAAACCCACAACCTTGAACATTCAATATATAATAATATTCAAATATTATGAAAAACATAAACACCCCCAACCCCACCAAAATAAAAATGTCGAGGTGCGTGATAACCAGAAAAACGATCACCACCTCCACCCTCCCGTGCCATTACTAATACATGCCCAGAATTAATCCCATATTCTAAAATTGTAAACTGTTTTAAGAACCAAATGTATTATAACATGTACACTAAGGACACTCAATAACTAGAAAACTAAAACCTTACTAGGTTTAACAATATGAAATTGCCAAAAAGACAATGAAATTACCAGATGAGTAATATTTTTAGCCATATACAAGCCTAATTTGTCTTAACAGTAGACAAGGGCAAAAAAACCAAACAGGAAAAATTATTATTGTGTTAGGACGACCTTGTGTATCCTTAGTAATTATTACACCTACATGAACAGGACCTGCACATTAAGCTACACACAGTAGAACTGAAAATTTAACTGCCTAACCTCAAGCCCCATAAAGCCACAAAAAAAAAACTTCTGCAAACTTATACCATATACCAGCTTAGCGATGATTCAAGTTTCATACAGCCCCTTCACGTGAAACCTTCAGATCACTGGTCCATTTGTAGGTTAGAAAATAAACAAAGCACTTGATGTCCACACCCTTAACATCGTAGCGAGACCAAAGTGAACCTTTATTCAAACAAACTACAGTACTTCCTGACAGCTTAACAGCTGAGAACAGCCCCAGAAGAGAATACCAAACTCAAGTCCCTTCACCTCAGCGATCCTTGAACAAATTCGGAAATGCAGCTTTCAGAGCAACTTCCATGGTCTTCAGTTCCTCAAAACTGGTCCACTTGAACTCAATCCAGACTTGAAATTTGGATGGGTAGAGCATCTTGAATTTTATCCCCGCCAAAATTAGCTTGTTAACCAGGGGATGAAATAGAGCTCTACATTGACGAACTGACAAGGGGAGATCTTGCGTGACCCATATTTGAACTTCACCCCATTTAATTTGATTGAGGCTCTGGGTCTTTAGCAGGAAATGCTGCTTCTCCAAATAATTCAGAAAACAAATTATTAAGGGTCTGGGGGGGCATCTGCTGCTGGGATAGGGCGCAGAGATCGGTGAGCCCTCTCAATGGAATAAGAAGCTCCATATGGAGATGGGCCTGCAAACTTCTCTAAATTTTGTATGATTACGATGGTGTCAGACACTTCTTCTTTCTCTGGCAAATCTATTAGAACCATGTTATTGCACCTACTGCACCCCTCTAAATCCTCTACTTTGGATTCCAGATGTGCTAGCTTTTGCCTGCTCGCTACCAGTTTCGGTTCTATTCTCTCGAGATGCTTCTCAACAGAGATGATTCATACCTCGTTGTCGCCAATCCTTGTTGAGACATTTTCCAGCATCGTGGTCATAGATTTAAACTCTGCTGTTAGCGATCTGAGTTCCTCGTGGAACAGTTTAAATTCTTGTAAGAATCGGTCCACCGTTAAAACATTCAGATCTTGGATTTGAGAGGTGCTATCATCCAGAGTAGCTTGCGGCCTTGTTTTCTTGCCAGGCTTTTCTGGCGTAGAAGGGGGCATGCATTTCAGCAGTGCTTACCTCATCTCTACTTCCATACTATGTGAAAAAACTACAGATAAGTATTGCAGAGTAGATCTGATCCTCCAAAAAACTTAATTTCTGATATTAGGAGTATGTAGAGCAGTTTAAAATGTATATTAATACACAGAGCGAGTGGGAGACATTTGGAGTGCTGCTACTCGTGGTCCTGCATCACATGATCTCTGAATTACTCTATTCCTTATTTTTTTGTACTGTTCCCAGACTTCACTTTTTAATGTTTTATTAGCATTTTTCCAAAGCTGATTTCTTGACCTAATCAATTTCCTTATCTTTACTATTAACCATGGCAAGTGATTCAATCTTTGGTTAACTTTTTTCTGTTAAGCAAATTTATCACAAGCTTTCCCAAACATTGTTGTAAATTCCTGTACTGCTAAGTTTATATCTGGGATAAGAAAAATCCTGTGCCATGGTACTCCCCGATGATGCTTTCTAAATAACAAATTGATAAATTTAGAATAACACCTTTTAAACATAGTTGATGCTGCATTTATAGGAATAATTTTGTTTTATCATTGGAAAAATGCATTTAACAACATTATGATCTCCTAAGCTGGGAGCACATACTCTTTTTTTCCAAAATATTAAATTCGGGTGAAACAAAGATCAGCTCTAAAGTATTACCTTTACTGGTCAAGGAACTTTTCCTGGTGGGAATATCTATTATCTGTATTAAGTTTAAACAACTCATTAATTCTTACAATTTCTGCCCCCTGGGACAACCCCATGGTTCACTGAAATCACCAGTCAAGATAGTTTGTAATTGACCTATATGTCCCATTAATACATGTGTAAATTTATCAGAATGAATGGTATTGGTTTAAGGTGGAGAATAAACCACTCCCATAACCAGTTTTAAAGCCTGAATCTCAATTAACAGACATTCTATCCCTTCAATTATCCCCAAGAATAAAATTTGAGTGACCAAATGAATGTCTGATATACATTATAATACCTCCGGCCGTGCTCCTCGATTCTGCCTATAATGATAGAAATCTTTAAGTTCTACCTCTTCAAATTTAATTTCCTTTTTTAAATATGGTTCTGTCAGTATTACTATATCTGACTCTTCACAATCAACCCAGGTCCTAAGAAGGTCCATTTTTTTAATCATACTTCTTGCATTATCTAGAATCAATTTAATGGTACTTCCTCATGGACCTGGGTTCAATTCAATATCCCCACAAAGGGCCAGAGACAGCAATAAAGCTTGATCACATGAAAAAGTATTCCTAATTAATAGTACAGAATGCATTATTCGAAGTTCTTGTTTGATCAGGTTGAAGGAATTTCTCTGCATGGTCAACTTTGGTACTTGTTGTTGTCTCCATTTACTCAAAGAATAATTTACATAAACACAATATCTTTCTGTTAAAGTGTCAGTATTAATGGAGACACACAGCTGGGCCATACAGACCAACCTCACTACCAACTCCATCATCTTGAACAGCAGTCCTCCTTTATTATCACTTAAGATTTCTGATATTATAGGCAGGCAAAATAACTCCTAAAAAATCTTGGGAAACAGATTCAGAGGTAAAAAAAAAACAAAATAAAGTAGCATTCCTAGGTCAAAGACCCCCAGTGCAGGCACCCAAAGCACAGCACTGAGAGTATTAAAGTCCAGGAATAACACTTAACAATCAATAACTCGAGTATCCTATTCCAGGACAAAAGACTGAGTCCAGGAGATACAAATAGTTTAGGCTTAATGGTAACAACTTTAAATTCAGAAATAACTTTTATCTAAATGACTTACTTCTGGTATTGGATGGACCTGTATGTCTGCAATATGGTACCATCCACACCTTGAGCACCGGTCAACTGTCTGGCATACCAGCGTGAGGAAGCTGGGTCCTCATCATGTAGTACTGATATAGCTGCTTCTGAATCAAGCAGCATTACCTGTTGGCAGCCCCCTACCATGGCCTCTACACAAGGCCTTCCACCTGTATCCACAACCAAAGGGGAAACAATGTGGACTAGGGCCTCTAATTGTCATTGTGACGCATTAGGGCACCTCCCCATGAGTTGTGCAACTATTGCTTGCACTTTCTGACCAATTCTGGCTCTATTCACATTATAAACTGGAAGTAACTGACTTTGGCTAGTAGTAGCCACTACTTCCACCAGTGATGCTACAGTGGCAGGTGTCAGTGGAGAGGGCTGCATGGTAGGTGGAGCTGGGGCTGGTAATGTGGGGTGTGGGGGTGGTGTTGGAGCAGTAAAAAGAGGCTGCAAGACCTGGACTATTTCAGGCCCTGTATCCCCCTTCCCATCGTGGGCAGGAATGCTGGAACAATCACTGCCGTGATGTGATCACTATCAGGGGCTCTAGCTGATCTGATGTGATCTAACATCTCTTTCAACCTTTTATTTTCCTCAGCAATCTGTTTATATGGTGGCTCAGTCTCATAATTCCTGCTGCCTTTAGTAGTCCCAGATTGATTAGCATAACTATGCCTCTTACCCTGATAGTTGTTCTTGTTATACTTTTTACCATGCCCATTTCTGTTGCCCCCCCTGGTTGGAGTAGTAGTGGCAGCTGAGCTGGATGGTCCCCTCTCCCCTTCAACTGCATAAGTGATGATGCCTCTGGTAGGCTGCTGAATTGCAGCAACCTTGTTTTTGTCTTTAGAATTGAGATACCGGATATAAATCTGATACAGCTTCTTAGTTACCATTTGAATTTTATCAAATGTGTCCTGTTCTGGGAACACTGCACACTCAACCCTCTCACATAGGGTTGGTGTCATGTTTCTTATATACAAATCCTTGTATTCACTCTGGTCTGTGTTATGCTTCTCCTTTGCAAAGAGCTTGCCTGAATGATAAGCAATCCACAATCAGGAATGGTATGAGGCAGGGGATTATCTAGCCTGTTGTCTCACATTCAAGGATAAATGCATACCCACAACTCCTGGGTTGGCAGCAGATAACAAATTTGCACAGATATTATCAAAATCCATGTTATCACCATTCCGAATAGCTAGCTTGAGTTTGAACCAGAGACCAGGGTCAAATGTCAACCTTAAGACTTTCACCTTACAGTCCTCTGGAAGGCTAAGCATTTCACAGTGTGAGCTCACATTTGCCAGAAAACAGCTTAAATTATCATTAGGCTGCATACGCCAATGCTGTCAGCAATCTGTAGTGCCAAATGGGCAACCTGCATGGGGTGATTTCTGGTCAGTTTCTAGAGCTACAGCTCTGGAGGTATTATGTGAAATTTCTGCAGCAGTCTGTGCCTCAGACTTTAGTACATTTCCTGTGAACTAGCTTCCTTTATCATTTTATTAACCTCCTCATGCAATTTATCTCACTGCTCTTCAGCAATACCCATCCTCAGTATAGCCTCATCAATCATAGCATTAATTTCAATTCTGTATTTTAAATTCAACACAGAAATTGCAGTGGGGTAGGATAGCTTTAATTTATCCTTGGCTTGCTGCCGTCGGACATTTTGTTGTTGGGCATAGGCTGTATGAGTGCAGCCATCTTGTTGTAGGGCATAGGCTGTATGGATGCAGCCATCTTGGAAGAGGGTACAGGAACGGCCATCTACTCATTCTCTCTACCCCCTCTGAAGTATCTACCCTATTGCAGATTACTAATTATCTCCACATCCTCTGGAGTATCTACCCTATTGCAAATTTTTGTGTAATCTGCAAAGAGACATACATTCCCTTCCAGTTCTTCTGCAATGTCACTTATAAAGACATTGAAGAGGACTGGTTCCAGTACTAAACTCTGAGGTACCCTGCTGGTCACTCTTCCCTCATTAGAGTGAGTGCTATTCACCACCACCCTCTGTTGCCTATCCATCAACCAGTTCCATACCATGATTACCAACTTGGGTGCAACCCCCAAACTGTCCAGCTTCCTTATAAGATTCCTATGCGACATGGTGTCAAAGGCCTTGCTGAAATCTACAGTAAGTAGGCCATGTCCACTGACCCACCCTGAAATATTTCCCTGGTTGCCCCGTTGAAGAAATCAATCAGGTTAGCCTGACATAACCTCCCCCTATGAATCCTTGCTGCCTTGGGTCTTGTAACCTACTGGATTCAAAATACTCCACTAGCCTTTCTTTTAATAGTATTTCCATTAACTTACCTACCACTCATGTTAGACTGACTGGTTTATAATTGCCAACATCCTCCGTGCTGCAGCTTTTATGAAACTGGACTACATCAGCCCATCTGCAGTCCTCTGGAACCACTTCTGTTTCCAGTGAGGTGTTGACTAGGGCTGTCAAAGGTGTTACCAGCACCTTTCTGAGCTCCCTCAACACCCTTGGGTGTACCCCATCTGGCCTCACAGCCTTATCCACATCCAGATTGTCAAGTCCCTTCATGACATTTTTCTCTGGCAATGGGTTTGTGTCCACCTTCCTCCCCCTAGTATTCCTGCTGCTTCTATGTGGTATGTCCCCCTCCCACTCTACTGTGAAGACTAAGCAGGAGTATCTGTTCAGGATATCTTCTTTTTCCTAATCCTTCTTTGTACAGTTATCCCCTGCAGTTTTTAACCTCACAAGCTCACAATCTGTCCCATTGCCTTCTTCTTCTTTTCACTTACATACCCAAAAGAGGTCTTGTCCCCTTTAGCTGCTCTTTTGGATATCCTTTCCTTTACTTTTATCTTTGTGCCCCTCACTGTCTCCCCTGATTCCATCTGCTTTTTCTAGTATACCTTCCTGGCCTCTTCCCTCTATGTCTCCTTGTACCTCCTGAATACCACCCCTTTAGCCCATGTACCTGCACAAGGCCAGGAAAGCCCCCACGACACCCTGCCATGACCGCCCATGCACAGGGTGGGGTGGTCGGGTGTGGACCTGATGGGTGTAACATGGTGGGCATAGTACAGGGACAGTGCCACACAGCCATCTGGCCAGGTGGCAGTGCACCTGTCTGAATGGCACAGGCAATGTCCTGTGTAGGCCCTGCCTCGCACAGTCTGGGTCATGGCTGGCGGCACCCGGCCCCTGCCATGTGGTATGGTCGGGTTATGGGCCGCCATTTGTTGCACACAGGCATAGATTGTGCTACAAGGTTGGAAGGTGCGACATGACTGAACACTGCGCACAGGCCTGTGGGTGAGCTAGCCCACCACTGCAGTGACACACCCCCACCAAACAGATATGCCTCCCTGACGCACAAGCACAGTGACAGTGTCCCTGGGCCATGGCACCGCCGTGTGGGCCGGTATGGGCGAGGGGTTGGCAACACAGCCATGATACCCTTGACAGGTACCAGATGCACTGTGCACCCATGGTGTGGCTGCTGGCACACTGTCTGTGCATCTACACCTAAAACACAGGACTATAGAACCTTGTATACCGCACAGTCTGTGACACACCTATGTGACCCTGTGGTATACCATGCCATCAGATTTGCACTGCAGTACCCTGTAGTGACCTACATGGCCCACCCAATGCATGCATGGCGGTGTGTGTCCCAACCCCACCCAGCTGTGGCAGCTGTGCGTACCACATGTGGGCTGCCTGTGTGGCCCTGACTGCAACTGGCACAGCCCTGTATCGTAGGGGCCGATGAGGGGTGTGGCCATGGCCTGTGCAGCACAGGCATGCTGGCATGTGCCATGGGCAGTACTACTGAGGAGCCCAGAGGAATGGGGGCATGCCCCAAGACGTCCCTCAGCATGGGGGCCACCCCACCCCATGCTCTGCCCCAGATCCCTGGCCTATGTCCACCCCTCATGGGCAGGGTGCCACCCACACAGCCACTGTGCAGTGCCTGCATGCCGCTGTCCAGTTGCCACATCCACTACATGCCCATCACTGCAGTTCACGGTGTGCATCCCACCACCATTGGTGCCATAGTGGTCTGGCCATGCAGCCCACTGCGTGGGGAGGTGCCCCCCCACCCTGAGCGTCACTGTCCCATAACGTCCTCAAGGGCTGTGTGATCTGTCTGGTCAAGCACACAGCCATAGGATGCCTGGCCACACCGCAGGCATGGGGGAGGGCCTGCCTGGCCTAACCGCATGGGTGAATGATGGACCACACAGGCAACAAGTCACCACCCACATGTGGCAAGTCCAGTACACCGCCTGCCACACAGTGGATTGTAACTGCAACATGCCCCCCATATCCCTGCCCACCCCCCACAACACAGCCCCTGGTACTGTCTACAGCCATGTCACATTGTGTATCAGTTCCCCTGACCGTCCACCTTTGGGAGGGCCATGCCTGCACACCACCCTCCCATTCCACAGTATGGGGACTATACCCCATTGCACCACACAGGGGCCACACTGAAGACATCTATGCCGCACACATTGTTGGCCTACGGGTGCATCACTCCAGTGGACACGCTGCCTGTCACTATGTCAGTTACCCAGAGACAGGCATGCAGAACATGTACAGGGGTGCAGCTAGACAGTGCCGTATTGTACATGCTAACACCATGTCCCCCCCATCTATAACAGTACCCATCCCCTCTAAATGCTCCCCCCTGTAATCATGTATGACTGCTGTCAGATGTCCCCTCTACAGCCTACAGTGGCCATACATGTGCCCCCCTACACAGCAGATGTATTTACTGTGACACCCGGCAGTGGCCTACAGGAACACATATACTACGGATCACAGTGCTAATGCAATATGAACAGCATATGGAACATGACAGGCACTCCACATGTCTGTACACAACTGTGTACAGTGAGTATGCCTGCCTACACCCTTGTACATGACTGCTACAGTACAACAGTGGCCTGTGCCACACGGCAGGGTTTTATTTAACTCTAATATGTGATTAGCGTATTGCTCATAAAGGTTCTCATACACTGTGAAAATGCATAGCACTTGCCTCACTGTGTGTAGCAAACAAAACACCTGTAGATGCCTATATTAATGCTTTCTGTACAGTTAGTATTGTCCCAAGGAAACGACTGCTAATCAAGTAGTTAAAACCATGCCACAGTGGTGTCTGTTGCAGTTCTCCACATGCAGGCCATGGGTTCTGCAGTCTGTGACAGACACTGTACAACAAATGGGCTACATATGGCAAAGAGGTATGCATGCCTGTCCCAGTCCCTCATACCAGTAACAGATGCAGTAGGGGTATGTGGGGGGGAGGTCTGCTGTGGCCCAGTACTCACCAGTCTGCTGAGGTTCTGTCCCTGTCCTGGTCTTGCTGGCACTGTGCATATGCAGCTCTCTCCAACTGCCAGGTCTGCAATCCCTGTACCACTACACAGTGCCTGGGCCTTTCCACTAGCAACCGCACATGCTCCATGTGCTTTTCACTCATGTATCACATGTCGCACATCACGGATGCGCATATGCAGCATACGTGACAGCAAATGTGTTGTGCAATGCTGCTGTCCAGAATGGCATCTGTGATGTGCGGATGGGGCCTGCCTGTTTTCATGCATATGCTTGTGTGCCCTGTGGCTGTACTGCAGTTGCGGAATGGGTGTGGGTGGCCCTGCTTGTTTGGTACCTGTGACTGCAGGGCTCCCTGTGCATGTGTGTGTGTGTGTGTGTGTGTGTGTGTGTGTGTGTGTGTGTGTGGCGTGCACCTGAGGGGGGGGGGCATGGCATGCAGTTGCCCATTGGCTGTGGCACACAAAGAGTCATGTCGCACCCGGGGGTCACACCCTGCCCAACATGGTCCCAGTAAGGCCCTAGCAATGCAATGACAAATTGAGAACACACCATAGGGTTGAGGTGCAAACATGTTTATTTACAAGGTGATCAGTACACACATGTGCCCATTGCATGGTGCACCCCAGTTCCACCCAACACGCATGCCCCACACACACACCCATGCACATAGTCATGCATATATATATATCAAGGCCCCTAGAATTCTGCAGCCGAAGAATTTTGCGCAGAACTTGCAATCTACCTCAGAACTTCTCTGGTGCCGCAGAATTCACTCTTCTTGGTGATTTGTTATTAATATTTCTGTTTATCCATGGAATCTGATTCCCTTCCCCTCTTTTTATATCCAAAACCCCCTAAATGCTCAGAATGTGATGTTATCATTGCTATAACATCATACATTAGCTAACGAAATGGCTACATTCTGCAACAGAAATGAACAGTCACTTATCTACCACAGCTCCCACTTCCAGAGATGGTGGCACGGCACATCATGCATGGAGATATTTGCTCAACCTGCACTACAGCCTAATACAATTTTCAGTCTTACATTATTGCGCTAGGGCCAACTTAAACAAAACCTTGTCAACAGCACAGACTTGTTAAGTCCATACCTCACTTTGTACAAACCTATTTGTGCCTTTAAGGTATAGAGATGCCATCTGAAATGAATAACTGGTAAAATGAATTTAACTGTCATTTTTAAGAAAAATAAAGTAATTATACCCAGAAAAGTGGAATATAATAATGTGTAGGCCTGTTGAAAGACTAGACCTGTTAAATATAAAGTTGCACTGTACGCATTTTTGCCAGGGTTATTGATTACATATTGTCATTGGTTGATAGAATCACCTAAAAGTTATGGAGAAATGTAGTGTGCGGGGACAGCTGTTGGGCCACAGGGTAGCATGCTATGTTTCCGTGCCGGCAACTCAGGTTCAGAGATTAGCTCTGGGAGCTGGCTGGGCAGCAGAAGGATTGGTGGAACACATCACTGCTCAGAGCCTGGGAAGGTATGGTGCAGTGTTCTGTCACATGGTGGACACATTGTGATGGGCTGGAGAGCTCTATCTCACAATTGTTTCACATGCATGTCATGGCCTGATAGTGTTACGCAGTGTGTCAGGGTAAGCAGATTGACATGAAAAATGATTTTTGCAATAACTTCTCTATTCAGTTTCCAATGAGATCTGTATCAATGAGGATGCAAGTTCATGGAAATAAAAAAAATATATATATATATATACACACACACACACAGAGTATCTGTCTCTCTCACCACACACACACGCACACACACAAACACACACACACACACATTTGTATGTATGTTACAGATTGCATATAAATATATAAGTGATACAAGGTGGGAACCTCATGAGTGGTGTAGAAAGCACATACAAATATATAAGTGATAGACAGTGGAAACCTCATTAGTGGGATAGATAACATGCATATAGAAATACCTTATTTATCACATAAGATCTCCTCTGCATATGTCATTTATGCAACAGGCCAGGACCTTAAGGGAGAGACATTTGTTTTGCCTTTTTAGGCATAAAATTATTTTTATAAGTCTGTTATTTTTTGAACTAGTGTTACTGTGCTTTCCACCATCCTGATTGTTATAACCACTGCCATGAAAGTGAAGTCAGGATGACAAGCTGACACTGTGATGTGGTAATTTGTTAGTGCCACAGAACTTCCGCAGAAATTACAAACCACCGCCGCAAAAATTCTGCAGCAATTGGTAGTCTTGCCACAGAACTTGGTCCCAATGTGCCGCAGAAAAGTAGGGGCCCTGATATACACACACACACACACACACACACACACGTGACTGCGCTGTGCCCCCTGCTGTGCATATGGCCCCATACCCCCACCCAACAATTCCCCTACTGCACAGGTTACCTGGCACGACTCACGGCCATCTGCCACGGGCACACCGTCCTCACACTGACCCTTCCGGTGCCAGGTGCTGGGCTGTGGGGGATCCTGCCGGTCTGGTGGGCTATGCAGTGCCCTGGTGGACCTCTGTTGGCATCTCACCCTGTGTGCCTGTGTGTGCCCACACAGGTGGGCAGCTGTGCCTCCACCCACGCAAGCCTATATGCCTCTGTGCTATGTGTGGTAGTGGCCATGCTGGGGCTGGCAGCGGTGTGTTTCCCCACCCCATGCTGAGTGCCTCGGGCCCTGTGCAGCCAGCGGGGCACCCTCCTCGGTGTGCCCACCACCCTGTGCATGCCCCGTGACTGACCCCATAGCTGTGGGACTGTGTGTGGTGCTCAGCCTGGCCTGTGCCTGTGTTGCCAGCACACCTGTGTGCGCCAACATTGTCGCATCCTGGTGCTGTCCTGTGCCCGGATCAGTGTGGGTGGTGCACGGCTGGGCATGTGACTCTGGCTGCATGACTGGTGGGTGGGCGGGTACTGACGCCTGGGCCTGGGGAGGGGGAGGGGTTTCCACTGGCTTGGGTGGCTGTGCCTGGGTGCTGGACTTAGCGGTGGCAGGGGGTGCCATCCACTGGGCCAGGCCTTGCAGGAGGTGTAGCAGCAGCAGTGCGAGCCCTATGGCCTGCATGGCCATGGCCATGGCTCCTATCCTGGTGCTGCTGGTGTGCCATCATGTTCTCCAGGCCTGTGCTGAGGTGATCCATGATGACCGTCTGGCATTTGGCACAGTGCCGGATGCCATGTATGGCATCCCCCAGGCCAGCCATGCATGCCACTGTGTCTCTTGTAAATGTCTGCAGGGTGCCAGCGATGCTGGTTAGCTGCAGTTCCATGCAGGTGTGGTGCTCCTGCGTGCTCTACCATATGATCGCCAGCTCCTGCCTGCAGTCCCCCTGACCGGCCAGCACCGACTGGCAGTAGTCCCTGATGTAGGCTGGTGGGGACAGCTAGTCCTGCAGCACCTGGATGGCCTCATCCAACTTGTCCTCAAGTCCACGTGCACTCAGTGGGCTGAGTAGCCCTATGCCAGTGTCCTCAGCCACTGGCAGGTCTGGTTCTGACACCTCCCGCTCGACCACGGGCATCTGCACCACCTCCACAGATGTGGTGGCACTGCTGGTGGTGTCCACAGTGATCCCCTGCTGTTCCTGTGGTGGTCCAGCTGCATCCCCTGCCATGGGGCTGTCGCTACCCCCACTCCCCTCAGACTCAGACATCAGCTTTGGTGTTCCTGCCACAGGTGTGCTGGCAGCAGGGCTGCCTCCAGTGTCCGTTGGGCTGCCATCATCAGCCAACACCATGCCGGTGGCCTGGGCCATACCAGCACCTTCCCGGTCCTGGCACTGCTGCTTCTGCCCTCCGGCTCTGCTGGGGTCACGTGTGCCAGCTGCCACTGCACCTGTTGGATGGGGAACATGTTTGTGTGTCCCCGCATCACAGTGTGCCCTCACCTGCCTGATCAGTGTTTCCCTCACAGGTCTGCTTCAGCGTGGCACTCTGGCATTGCACCCACTACACCTCTGTGCTGTCCCACCTAGTGTATGCCTCCACTGTACATGCATCCTGCATTGATGGCATGAACCATGACCATCGCTGCCCTGGCTGTGCTGTCCATCCTGGTACAGCAACTCTGACTGTCCCACACCCACCCTGTATGGCTCCCCACTGCACAGTGACACTGTGCACAAGCATGCCCATGGGGCCTCACTGCGCTGTAGGGGTCTGCACCCCTGGGTGCCTACGGTTTCCATGCCAGTCATGCATGGCCCCTGCAGCCCTTGCCTGCACTCAGCAGGCACTGGGACAGTAACCCATGTCCCCTCTCTACTTCCCAGCACAAGCCCGTGTATGGCCCCCCTACTCCCAAGCACACAGTACTGGTCACAGCATCCCCTAGTGCAGCCCAGGCCATCCCTCAGAATGCCCCCATCCCAACAGTTCACAGTGCAGGACACAGCAACACACAGTGCAGCTCATCCCATCCCTCAGCATGCCTCCCCCCCAACAGTTCACAATGCAGGGCACAGCTACACACAGTGCAGCCCAGCCCAACCCTCAGCATGCCCCCCCAACAGTTCACAGTGCAGGACACAGCTACAGACAGTGCAGCCCAGCCCAACCCTCAGCATGCCCCCCAACAGTGCACAGTGCAGGACACAGCAACACACAGTGACGCCCAGCCCATCCCTCAGCATGCCCCCCCCAACAGTTCATAGTGCAGGACACAGCAACACACAGTTGAATTGCATGTATCTCACATGTCGCAGTTACTATTGCATTATCTTATGCAACTGCATTTCTTGCCTCTGGCGTATTTCTCTTTCTAGAATCTGGCACGTTAAATTTTTTATGGAAAATTTGAGAAGAATAAATGCAGTCCTGGCCACTACAGTTAAATTATTTCCTGTGGACTGCATCTTTTCTTCCATATTCTATTCAAAGCTTTTGGTGGGAAGGTAATGTTGTGCACTACTGCTTTCTTGGATTTGTAATTATCAGGGTTAGCCACCCTGCTTTTGTTGTGTTGCACAGCTGGTTTCACTCTGTTTGATTTTCGTGGCATTCTTCTACTGGATTTGTACTGCTGTGTCCCCCTACTCCACATTGACACACACACACACTCTAAGTAAATAATTGCACTGAGGAACTGGCACAGGAAACACAGTCAGTAAACAGTAGTCTGTGAATGACAGTCTGTTCCCGATCAGACTCGCTGTCTCCTGAAGCCCTGACCAAAGAGCAGTAGCAGCAGGATCAACCAGATAGTTGTTTTTTTTTGCATTGCAGGGGCAAGATCAATCAGATAAATGCTCAAAAAATTTATAACTGACCAGTATGGAAAGTGACAGGCAAACAATCACTGCGGGTCCTCCAAAACAGAACCGCCATGTTTCTTGCAGTGTTTTTGGCCATCCCACAGGTGAAGGAAAAGCCAATGAGGCAGTGCCCTTCAAATGAGTGACACTAAATGCCATAAAAAACGGTTCCACCAGTTAGTATGGCATTTGAAACACGGGTCTTGTCCTTGTGTTAAACAGGGTCATCAGTAATTATATAAAGATTAATCAATTTATTGTGGATTAGTGACTCAAGGCTGGATGCAGTAACCAACATATTCAGCTTTCAAGATCTTTGCAGGGAGAACAATGTCTAGCCTAATAAAAACTTGAATGATGATCAACCAGCTTTAGAGTGGAATTTAGGTTCACTAAGCAACATCAATTTGGCAGGTAGATGTTGGTGTTGAGTAGATTTGTTTGCAGGGCACTGATTCTGGAGTTGCACCTGAAGTTGAGGCACTCCCTATCGAAATCCCAGCTTACCTTTGGGGATTGATGATCTAGATGCCTGAAAGTTACTCAGGAGTTCTTAGTGCCCAGCACATAGACAGCATAACAGAGGGGGTGGAGAGATTTCTGAGTCTGTGTCAGGCCCTGGGGTTTGGGAACATTGACCCCATCCCAGTAGACCAGCTATGCTCATTTGATCTCCAGGTGAAACAAAAAGGGTCCACAGCAAGGGCAGTGGGGCAGCACCTAGCAGGCATTTCATGGTTCTCACAGGACAGGAGGATAGCACGTGGGCTTTTTGCCTTCACAAGGCACTGGAAGGTTAGTCTCATGGGGCTCTAAATGGCTGGATAATGGGCAGCCAATTGGGATGATCCTGCTTGCACAGGTATGGGACAAGTGTCAAGGGTGTGTTTGTCACTATCAGAAGCACATGTGTTCCACACAGCCTTCCTGGAGGCTTTTGTTAGGACTTCGGGTATTCAAATTGGTCCAGCCAAGCAAAGTTTCAGGCTTTCCATTGGCCTTGGGGAATGATGATGTGGCAATGACTCAAGAGGGGATGTTTGTCCCATTGTATAAAGCAAGACAAACTGGTTGGCATGGGGTTGCTGGTGCAGATTGAGGTCACCCTTCCTGGGTTGTAATGGGACTTCTGTGCATGGGTTGCAGGACTATGTATCCTGCAGGGTGGACAGGGATTACATTAGTTTAACATAAAGACAGGTTCCTCTAAATACTTTCCGGTTTTGTGATGTTTTAGAGAAGGCCATGAAGTAGTTTGGGGTGGACTCCAATGAGTTCAATACCCATTCCTTCTGCGTTGGGTCTGTAACATATGTTAGGACAGAATGGCATACGGGCATTCTGATCTTAATCCTGAGTCTTTGGAGGTCACAGACTTTTGAAAGATATGTGCAACCACATTTATTTTTACCTTTGTTTTTTTCCTGACAGGTGGTTTTTCTCAAGACAATCAAGAGTGGATATGCAGGCACTCCTACATTCACTGTGCAGATATCAGAGCGAGGCATTTCCAGGGGATTAAGAACCTTTTTCTGGACTTCCGACAGGCAAGCAATCACTGGATGGGATGACAGGGAAAAGATGCAGTGATTTGCTCTCATTGATCATTGCTGAAATTCAATGGTGGGGTCCACCCAGTGTCCTAGATGTGCATTGGGGAGGTACTGATCTGGGGGCTGTGAAGACACTTGAACTGTTGTACCAGATGAAAGAGGACTTGGTTTTGTTTCAGGATGTCTAGCCTGTGGTGTGCATTACCTGGTTGCACATCATCCAACAGAGGCATTGGCGGCATGCCTGCAACCCTACTGCGATTGAGAAAGGCTGCAGATTGACCAACAAGGCAATGCAGTTATTTATGGACTCTAACAGGGTGTCTGCCCTGAGGCACAATGCAGTTGTCATATAAGTGCCACATTTTTATGCATGGATGATGTGCATTTGTCTAACCTAGGTTAGGATAGATTTTTAGCTGACTTACAAAGTGCTGAGGAGAAATTAGTAGCATGAAGTGCTTGAGTAGGGGATGAGCTTCAGGAGTAATGCTCATCCAGTGGTGCCAAGGTAGTCTCACAATGTATGTAGAACATGTGTAACATAGAATCACACATCTTTGCTAGTGGTTCAAATTGAAGCAGGTAAGAGGTGAGTCCCAGATGGCTACAGTTCCCCCTTTGGAGGACAATCGAAAGGATAACCTCTTTTTACATTGCATCTGTCTTTGCAGCAACCTGTAATGGGGGGGCTGCACTGGCACCTAACCTAGAGCCATCCCTTATGCCTTGGAGGATGGAGCACCTTACAAGGTTTGTAAACATGCTGTTCAATCCCCATGAGTAAAGAGATGAATGATTTATTATAATATTTTTTGAAGAATGATTTGATGTGACTACCTTGCAACACATCACATTGACTAGAAGGTAACTGGTGTTACAACTGTTTTATAAACACGTGGCTGTGGCCATTTTCTCCAAAGTAAAGTGATTGTCTCAGTCAGTTTTGGTGTGGGTGGGGGAAGGGAAGTTGCCTAATAAAACAATTATGCCTTATTCAAATTTGAGCATTCTTCTTGGTTCTGATACTGTATTTTTAAAGTTTGTTTTTCAGTATTTCCTTCATTTCCACCTTTGTCTCATTGTACTTAACATGATCTTCCAGTACTCATATCTTATACAGTGTTAGCGAAAACTACTAATTTCTTTCTTTCTTTTTATTTATTTGAAAATTGGTGACCAGGAAAGGAATACTAAGTTGAGGTTCATTGCAAGTGCGACCCGGGGGAAGGAAAATGGGAAACATTGAAACATAATACTGTACAGTGCATTACATGATACAGCAATCAACTGCAGGCACAAATACAGTGTATAAATACTTGGCAGGTACATGGCTGCAACATATTAAAGTGCAACTTTATGGACAAGTGTCACCCAAAATTTAAGTGCAAGCTATGCCATTCAATGTGTTCAACAATGAACAACTCAGTGTACTAGAGAGAAGTATGGTCAGGGAGGAAACCAATACTCTGTGCTACCAGTGTTAAGCAGGGAAGGTCTCCTATGAAAAGCATGTACAGGTAGGGGGTTTGAGGAGTTTCGGCAGGAGCTTAAAGGAGCCAGAGGAGGTGGAATGGCAGAGTGATGAGGGGAGCTGGTTCAGAATGTTGGGAAAGTGATAGGAGAAGGTGGATTGCCCAGTTGAGGAAGGGGGATGAAGAGTGGAGAAGGCTCGCTTGTAGAGTTGAGTGATATTAAACTTCCACTGGTGGAAGTTTGGCAAAAGTTAGAATTTCACATTCATTAAATTTCAGAATGCACATTGGCAACTTTCACAGAAATTCTGACTTCAAACAGTGGAATGATGAATGAAATGCAAATTAATGTACTAGACTGAGGAAAGAAATTTAATAGAATTGATCACATGCAAAATGTCTGTCCAAGGTTTATTACATTAATCCACAAATCATACATTTATTCCACAGTTCATTGGGTCTATGAAATGTGGAATGAAATTATAAATTGTGGATTAATGTATTAAACTGCAGAAAGAAATTCTGTAGAAGTGGTCACTGAACTCCAAAATAGTCAGAGTAGCTTGGGGTTTGAAGATGCCAGTTGGCGCATTATTGCCACATCACTGTGTGTGCATCTGCAGTTTGTGCCCTTGTCATTGTCATCCTGTGTGTGGAGAGACAACAGTGTGAAGAAAAATTCCAGCAGCATGCAGGATGAAGCCCAGTGCATCTGGGCTCAGCCCTCCCAACAGATCACTCATTCTCTTGCACTAAAGGGGTGCTGAAAGAAGACTCCCAGGAACCACCACATGACTGGAATAAACACCTATGGATGGAGCTGGTCTGGCAATGATGGAGTTTCTTGCCTCCCTCGGGTGGTCAGCCCTAACACTAACACTGCAATAAAACAGACAGGGATGGAGCCTTACCAGGATTATCCAGGAAAAGTCAAGTGATATCTAAGAAGTGCAAATCACCAGTTTAGATTCACATATACATATGCAAACACAGCAGAACATCAGCAACAAACAGAAGACCAGTGATCAGTACCAGAGTCCCAGCACTTCTATCAGCAGAGGTTTCATCAGAAGGTATCGTCTGATGGCATAGCCTCTTGGTTTACATAGCCCCACAGTCAACAATAAGTATGCAGGTGCTAACTGGATTGGAAATAAGCACTTCTTGGATCTCACTTGACTTTTTCTGACTATTCCCATTGTGGCTTTGTTCCATCTGCTGTGTTGTATAACAGGGCAGGGTAGGAGCTGCTCTTTGGCACTGGGCATTTAGGCAAGTGACAGAGAAGGGATGGGACCAAGCTGGAGGCCACCCAGAAGGGGGCAGCTCTGATGACAAGAGGAGAAAATGTATAATTATGATTTATAATTTTATAATTACTGCTGATGATGTTCTGCAGAATCCACACTATCTGCTCTGTTCATCTACTTAAAACTGTTACACACCTCAGGACTATTTTTTAATTTACTTTAGCTTGTAAATGTTTTTCTTCAAATAGTTTAGTCCCCCTTGTATGCAGTTTCATTCCTGACTATGTATTGTTCTACCATTTTGTGTCACTGGATGCTTGTGAAAACAGGCAATTATGCTCACATGCCTTTCTAATATAAGCAATAAAATGAAATGAAAATAAATGAAAATGAAATAATTAAAAATAGATATACCAATGATGGAGTCTTTTTATTTTCTAGGGTTGACCAGCCCACAAAGTAGTGAGAAGCAGGTGATTAGTGAGAAAAGAGGAGCAAGGGACGATGCAAAGAGCGCTTTGATATAGTTGGTCAAGAAGACAGAATAAGGTTTTAGAAGAGATGTGATATATGACTTCACCATAGTGAAGTTTTTAAAGATAGAGAGCTGACATGAGTTTTTTTTCTTTTTAATTTGTAGAGAAAACAGGCCATGTGCCAATAAAACAAAGCACAGCTTCATCTGTAGCTTTGAAGTGAGGTAATTAGTATAATGTTAACACATATGTGTGCTACATCGGTAGATACCTACATATTTATAGCAGCAATGCTTAGAATCTTCTAATTCAATTCCACTGTGCATCTCATGGATAATCAGAACTATGGATTCTGATTCTAATTCTATTCTGATGCCAGCTGAGACATCAGAGGCAGAATCAAAGGCAGAATCAGATGTTCTGATTCTTCATCTGATTGCACATTTCTGCATATGAAAACCATCCCCCCTCCTGTTACATACATAGAAAGAGCTCATTAATGGACCAGATTAAAACATCTTCCCACCTTCCCTTGTATCCTCTCCCATTCTCCCGTATCTTAAGCTGCTGACCTGCTAGGGTCACCAAGAGTCTAATGCTACCTGCTGTGTGGACAGAACAGACAATGTGGATCCAGCTTCAGAAGTACTTCAACTGTCTTTCATCTTGATTGAATCTTGTACAAAATGACCCCTTCTCACAGCAACCCATCAGGCACTTAAAGTGACACTGTTGCCTGCTGCCAAGTCCCACCCCAGTAACCCAGTCCCCTAGTCCTGACTTATCTTTCAGAGCAGCATCCGCTCCCTTTCCCAAGTTCCACAACTGGCTGACTGAGAAACAAGTCTGGCACCACTATCTACATATTTCCGTGCCAAGGTCCAATGATCACATTGCCAATACCCCAGCAGCTCCACCCATCCTTTCTGAGTGACCTGGATAGAGGAGGTGGCCAACCTAAAGAAAACTCTTGGGCTGTTCCCTCTCTCCTCTCATCAGCAGTATGATTTGACTAACTTGATTGCTGGAAACTACAGGTAAATGTAATGAGAATTACCTTACTGTAATGATAATGCACTATTTCTTGGTAATTTTCAAAAGGTCTCTGATTAAAAATCATTCTTTTTCACATGAAACGAACTCTGTCAGTAACCATTACCACAGATCCTTCACAGAGAGACAGAGATGGAAATGGCCTTGAGATGTCTACAGCACAAGGAGTTCTTGATCTTCAGCATTGTTGATTGTTGCAGGTCGTGCTGTGGCTTGCGAACAACTTGAACATGCTCGGTGTGTGCTCCCTCTAAAAATATGCTGCATCATAACATCAGACTGCAATAGTGATGAAGGGAAACTGAGTTTCATCAGACCTGCTTTGCTGGATTTTGGCATATTCAGAGAATGCATATTTGACATTGGCTCATCCTAAACTCCCAGTACTCTCCCAGGTACAGAAATGGGCAATAGCAGGACTCCACTGTAAAGAAGATGTTGCATCACAGCTAAAATATTCTGCACAAATAAATTGTAAAAAAGGACTTCTTGAGTTTCAAAATGATGAAATCACAACAGCAAAACTTTGTGACATTATGACAAATAGCTGGATTTCTATGTGTAATGCTTGCTGACTCCAAATGTCCATTACTATGGGGACCTCTATCTTGTGGAAGGGTCTGGCCAGAGTTATTCAACAATTTTGGTGAACCCAAGAAGAAACTAACATTCTCACAAGTATCAGGTGAATTTAACTTTGTATAAACAAATTCAATTGTCCACACACATGTCTCCAGTAAAGCAATAGGTTTTTATGCTGGTATCAATACACTCTGATTTCTACTCATGCTGTAATGCTATGCAAATGTGATAACTTATCTTCAGGAATGAATTGATCAAGCGAAATATGTTGGGGCCAGGAAATGAAAAAGGAACAGTTACAGTTCAACAGGCCTATAAATACATCTATAATCTGAATACATTCCAGACATATCCATCACTATGCTCACAGATGAGGCCATGTCCTTGGAACCAGAAACAAGGAAGATATACAACCATGCCTGTATTTTTTTTTTGTTTTACATAGGTTATTGATAGGTGTATCCCAGTTAGTAAGAACATCTGCTTTTTATGTTAAACTCAGAGAGTTTTAAAAATCATAGGTTTATTTGTATTTAAGACCGGGTGGTGACACAGATCTGAGAGGGGGAGAGAGAGAGAAAGAACCGGAGATTGGGGGAAATACCACTGGGAGATTCTCTCTAATAACTATGGTATCTATAGGAATGACAAACTACTTCTGAACTATAGGATCAGTCTTCTGTGGGGGGGGGAGAATAGAAGACACTATTGCAAAAGCTTTAAATAATATGGATTCTTGGGAGAGGGAAGTCATTAGAACTAAAGATGGTGCAAGTGAAAATGATATACTAATCACCAAAAAAATCAAACAAGAGGAGTAAAGTGGGATATAAAATCCTAGTCATAAATGTACATAGTCTAATTATGCTAAAAAGTATGAATAAGAAATTGTTATGAAAATGAAGATATAGATACGGTTAAAATCACCAAAACCTGGTGGGATGAAGGGTAAGTTTGGAGTATGGAAAAGAGAAGCTAAAAATGTTATCACAATGATAAGAAAACCAAATTAGATGTTGGGTTGGCTACCTACATTACAAATGAGATTGAAAGTCATGAATTAAGTACTGTCTATGTCAGCATTAAAACTGTTGAAAATTTATGAATTTACATTAAAACACAAAGTGATAAGAAATTAATACTGGGAGTTTGCTACAGGCCACCAAAATGTGAAGCAGATAATCTTGAATTGGTAATAAAAGAAATTGCCATGGCCTCTAAAATGGGGACACAGTTATCATGTGGGATTTTTATCTACCTAGGATTAACTGGTGACATATAACTGCACACAGTAGAAGTAAATCAATTTTTGCATATTCTTAAATCACAATTTTTACATCATTTTATACACCAGGTTTTATACGGATATTAAATAATATTAGAGCCAACCTTAGGAAATACAATCTTTGTTCATATCATTACAAACGTACCTGTTAAAATTAAACAATTGAGGATCAGAGACAATTTGGAGATTAATGATTTCTACACGGCTCAATTTATGATCAGCAGGAATAACACAGAGAAAATTTGAAAAGTAGTGATCTCTACATAGCTCAATTTATAATCAGAAGGAATAACACAATATGTATTGGGATCACAACAATAAAAAACAAAACTACAGCAGAGCACATTTTAACAAAATCAGGGAGGAATAACATAAATGGTAATGGCATAAGAACATGGGTAGTAACACAACAAATGACTTCTGAGTCTGGAATATATCTATGCCTCAAGCAAGATACTGTGAAATAGAAAATGTAAAATCCTGATTTGGCTTACCAGTCAAGTATGCAGGCAAAATTAAGAAAAAGGAAAGTTCATACAGTAAACTAATGAAGTCCCCAAGAGTCGAAAATGTTCATAATTACAAAAAGGCGCTTAAGAAAAAAAAAACTAGGGAAGAGTGGAACAAAGATGAATTTAGAAAAGACACTATAAAAAAATAACGCGAAGGCCTTTTACACTTTTGTAAACAACAGTAAAGGAATAGACAGAACAGTTGGACCAATCCTTGAGGAAGGTGAATTAATAAGAAAATCATAATTAATTTCAACTAAGCTAGGCAATTTCTTTTGTTCAGTGTTCAGCGATAATGGGAATTTAAGTTGTTATTTTGGAAATGTATTAACGGAGTGAAATAATAAAATGGTGATTAGTGCAGAATATTATTGGTATTACTAAATAAAATCCCAGTAAATAACTCTGTAGGTCCTGATTAATTGCACCTAAAGTCTTTTATTGAGATAAGAGAACCCCTAGCAAGCTCATTAACCAAACTGTTTAATATATAAAATCATACAATACAGGGGTAAAACTCAAAGACTGTCAAAAAGCAATAGTGATCCCCATTCATAAAAAGAGTAAAAAATTGAAGGTAGAGAACTCTAGGCTAAATAGTCTGAATGCAATGCTGGGCAAAAATGAAGGAGACACTAATTAAAAGCACATAGGCCAGGATATTCAAAGGAAATGCACCTGGCACAACTGAGTTTTGCTGGCGCATCCCCAGGAAAGCCCCTCTGGGCCATACTCAAAAGGTCAGGATGTGCTGTGCAATTCTGGATGTGCCATGATGCAAAGATAATGTATACAACACATCTGTAGGAAGTTCCATGTATATGCAGCGCATCTCAATATTCAGCCGGTGTCTTGGCCTTACAGCTTCGCACATATCAAGGATGTGCTAGAGAAGTTAAGCATGGAAAAAACATGCCTAAGTCATAGCCACCCACAGGCGGGCTACTGTACTCCACATCACAACACAGCATCTGCCAGCCCCTGGGTGGCTAGCCTCCTGCCTCCAATCCACGAGCGTCAAAACAATAGTACAACCTCTCAATCCCTGGTAGTCTAGTGGTACCCCCTTCCATCCCTGAACCCTGTCTGTATAATAAATACATCTCAAACATCCCTGGTAGTCTAGTGGTACCCCCCTCCCAGCCCCAATCATAAATTAAAACACCCATCCCCAGACTTCCCTGGTAGTCTAGTGGTCCCCTCCCATGCCCGACCCTGAAGTAATAAAAAATAAATATCCCCAAATTTCCCTGGTTGTCCAGAGGCTCCCCCTCTGAATCCTGAGACCCAACTGTACTAGAAACAAGAGCATATTCCTTCCCTAGTAGTCCAGTGGTGCCCCCTCCCATTCCTGAACCCTGACCATGGTTAAAAAAAAAAACTGCCCTGGTAGCCTATTGGACCCTCATGCCCCCACCCACTGAGGGACCCCCCCATCCCACTACTCCTGTCCCAGCATGGCCATCAAGCCAGCAGGCAGCACCACCCACCCGCATACCTCCATGGCTCCACTCAGACTAAGCTGTCACAGAATGACAGCTTATAGTATGCACTACAATACCATTGGTTGAAACTGTCAACCAATGGGCTTGCAGTGTGTACTGTAAGCTTTCATTCACAAAGACAACTTTGTCTCTCTCCACTAGACTACCACGGTGGGTTCAGGTTTTTTTTGTAACCATGGTTGGGGTTTGGGGATGGGAGGGGGGTACCACTGGACTACCAGGGAAGGGGTATGCTCTTTTTCTAGCACGACGGGTCTCGGCTAGAAGGGGGGCAACTGACTATCAGGAAAATCTGGGATATTTATTTTTTATTACTTTGGGGTTGGGTACAGGAGGGGGAATCCCTAGACTACTAGGGAATCAGTGTTTGGATCTGTTTAATATTATGATCTGGGATTGGAAGGGGGCCACTGGACTATGAGGGATCTGGGATATGGATGTTTTTATTGTATGATAGGGGATTGGTGGGAGCCACTGGACTACCAGAGAATATATGTGTACCTCTTTCTATGGTGCTGGACTGCATGAGGGGTGTTTACAGAGTATCCAGTACAATCTGCCAGGCACATTCCTTGCAGACCACATGTAAATGGGGCCATAATGACATGCAGATGGCTCCATTTGCACCTTGCATGAATAATGGCCTCATTTTCATATGTCGGTCTGAATTTCTGGAATTTGTGCCTGGTGCATCCCCATTCCAGGTATTCAGGCTGACAAGGGGAATGTCCTGATGCCTCAGCGGTGGCCCCTATTTGCACCACACACACTTTTTGATATATTCAGATGAGATGCATCATTGAGCATCTCATTTTAATTTATATTAATTCTGTGCTACTGCGCATCTTAGTTGTGCAGAGCAGCCACTTGTGTCCTTTCTGGGCACAGTCTGACTATCAGGGCCACTAAATAAATATTTGAAAATTAAAGGACTAATTCTTTGGATTCAATATGGTTCCAGAAATTGATCTTGCATACCCGATCTATTAATCTTTTATGAAAAAAATCAGTGCCAGCATGGATAAGAACATCTCAGTGGATATAAACTATTTAAATTTCCAAAAAGCCTTCCTTACAGTACTACACAGAATACTAATATTTAAAATGAAGGATAGGGACACTGATAAGAAAATTACCTCATGGGCTAAGGACTGGTTAGAATGCAACAAGTACAGATTAATGTAAACACATCCAAAACAGCAACTGTAACAAGCAGAGTCCTCAGGGTTCAGTAGTGGGACCATTACTTTTTTTCTTACATTACTAGAGGCACAACAAAGTTGGTGGATATTTTAAAAAAATTTGCAGATGACTAAAAGGGGGGGCGGGGACTGACACCAGTGATGAGTTAGAAAATCTGTTAAAGGATTTAAAGAAACCCGAGCAATAGGCTGCACTAAATAATATGATCTGAAAAGTGTGTGGAGATACTGTACATCTGAGATTGAAGAAACATAAATGATCATACAAATTATATGGTGCAGAGTAAAGGGAAGTTAAACAGAGAGGGATTTGAGAGTCCTGGTAAGTAATAGTTTGAAACCAGAAAAAATAATGCAAAAAAGTTGCCATGGCAGCAAATGGATTGATAAGAAACATGTATTAAAAATCATTTGTTAACATATCCAAAATCTATATCCTACCATTAAATAGAAAATACATAAGATTGCATTCAGATTTTTATGTTGCTTGCACGCATGTGCAAGAAACATAGTGCCATCATCGGAGATTTTGGAGGTGTGTCACCTCCTCCTCCAATTCAGTCAGTGAGCTGGCAGGCGTGGCCCCTGTAAGCCAATGCATTTTGGAGCTGTCCATGACACGCCCAAAATGCAGTGACATCAGTTGAAAAGGGAGCTATGCTTCAGTGAGCAGCTACAGCATTATAGCTCCTCCACACACACAGGCATGCTACCACACGTGACTGTGTAGCCGACGGGTGCCCAACTCGTCGGCTGAGCTGCGCCACCCCCCCAGTAGGTTATGCCACGCTGGGAGCCCACCCCAGCATTGCAATCAGTCTTTGGCCGACGGGGTGCCCAATCCCCATCGGCCAATGGCCCCCTGTCCTTGTGTACATGCTGGGAGCCCACCCCAGCATGGCAAATGTCCCATAGACGTCTTTTTTTTTAAACCCTATAAAACAAAAGCGGTCCTTGGCGCGTCTCGACCCCACAACCCGCACCCACCCACTGCGACCCAGCTTCCCACACCCCCGCACCCCATACTACCTCCGGACTCCAGCGCGACCATCTTCGTGGACAGGGAACACGCCTGCACCTTCAAAGTCGACCGCAAACTGAGGAAATGCTGGTAAGCTGTATAATGGGCTAGATGGGGGTTCAACTTTATTGCATATCTCAGGCATTTTTGTGAATTTTTGCACCAAATTTTCAACATGGGGTTTTTAGGACCCCTTCTCATGAATGATGTCACTGTCATGGCGTTATTCGGGCCCTAAGGGTGATTTCGCGCAGTGACTGTGCAGTGACTGTGAAATCACCCTTTGGGCCTGAATACCACCATGACAGTGACATCATTCATAAGAAGGGGTCCCAAAAACCCCACGTTGAAAGTTTGGTCCAAAAATTCAAAAAAATGACTGTTTTACGAGCGTCCGTTGCGCAGTTCCTATGCAGGCTCGTAAGTTCGCAAAATTTCAATATTTTCACTCCAGATTTTCAACATTGCCATTTTATCACACCTTCTTATGAGTAGTATAGCTGTCATTTTTCACATCTCACCCAAAATGTGTTTCCGCCTTGTAGCGCTAGGAATGGCGGTCGGTGGCAAAATCAATGTATGGGACAAATTAAGAAAATCACAGTGACACCATTCATGAGCAGAGGTCTTAAAGTGGCTATGTTGAAAAATTTGCGAAAAATCCTAAAATGACTGTTTTACGAGCATGCGTTGCGCAGTTCCCACGCATGCTCGTAGGTTTGCGAATTTTCAATATTTCCACTCCAGATTTTCAACATTGCCATTTTACCACACCTCCTCATGAGCAGTACAGCTGTCATTTTTCACATTCTGCCCAAAACATGTTTCCGCCCATGTAGCGCACAATAGCGCAGTTGGTGTGCGAACGTAGTGTATGGGACACATTAAGAAAATCACAGTGTCACTGTTCATGAGCAGAGATCTTAAAATGGCAATGTTGAAAATTTGGTGAAAGAATTCCTAAAAATGACTGTTTTACAAGTGTGCGCTGCACAGTTCCCACGCACGCTCGTAGGTTTGCGAATTTTCAATATTTACTCTTTGTATTTTCAACACGTTATTTTACTGACACCTCCTCATGAGCAGTACAGCTGTCATTTTTCACATCCTGCCCAAAACATGTTTCCGCCCATGTAGCGCACAATGGCGCAGTCAGTGTGCAAATTCAATGTATGGGACACATTAACAAAATCACAGTGACACTGTTCATGAGCAGAGGTCTTAAAATGTCTATGTTGAAAATTTCATGAAAAATTTCCTAACAATGACTGTTTTATGAGCGTGCGTTGTGCAGTTCCTACGCACGCTCGTAAGTTAGCAAATTTTCAATATTTGCACTCCAATGACTTCAAAATACCTAAACAGCACATAGAAGCAAGCAACATTCGGCATTGACAAATGCTTTTTATTTATCACTATGGAGTCCTTATCTCAAGAGTCATACTAAATAACTTCACAAAATACAGCATAGCGCTACAAAATGAATCCTCAGACTGATAAATTATTTATTTATTTGTTTACTTATTTATTTGAGTTTTGGTGACCGGGTAGGACCACTGAGGCAATTACAATCCCTTTTTTATGGTCGACCTGGGGTCATAAATGATATAGTAGAGCAGAGCAATTGTACAGAGAGTCAATGCAGTACAGAATCAAACTTGTCATATATTGTACAGTGGATGCAATAATGTAGAGCTAGTCATGTACACCATATCTACAAACCTATAAGTTCTATATACATTGGGATTAAACTATACATAGGCAATTGATGTCACATTTGAGCATGAAGAGAAAGGGAAGAGTAGGGCTGTCAACTATTAGTTACTGAATAGGGAGGAGGGAGAGGGAAGGTGAGAGGGGGTAGGGGTCAGTGATCAGTCAAGGTATGGGAAGTTAAGAGCTTCAGTGGAAGCAGGAGCAGGAGGGAGAGGCTGTGAGAAAGGCATGCAGATTGGACTTGAATAGAGGAAGAGAAGGACTAGTCAGGATGTGGGGAAGGAGGGCATTCCAATGTGAGACAGCAGTAATGAGAAGGACCTCCTGGAGAGGGATAGACGTAGATTGGGGAGGACTAGCAGGGGGAGGGAGGAGGAGTGTAGGGTGTGAGAGGTGCCTGCTGGAGGTGTATCAATTCTCTAAGGCAGGGTGGAGTGAAGAAGTGAACAAGTTTAAACATAAAACACATGGAGAAGTATTTCAATTTAGCTTCATAGGGCAACCATCCTAGAGAGGAGAGGATGTCATAGTGGTGTGATCATGAGTTAGCCCCCCAAGGCAAACCTACCAATCCTATGGTAAGCCTGGTAGAGGAGGAAGAGAGATGAGGTATTAACAGAGAGTAGTAGGGGCACCATAGGTTAGGAGGGGAGTAAGAGACGGAGGCAATTCTTAGGCAAGAGGCAGAGATGAGATATGGATGTATTCAGTAGAGCAGACCAATCTTCTGCTGTATATGTTTAACTATATTGGAGATGTGAATGTTGAAAGAGAGTGATGGGTCAAGGGTAAAGCCCAAGTATTTGAAGGATGGGACTCTCTCCAAGGTATCTCCCATGATTGATGTTATGTTAAGAGTGGGAGGAGCAAGCTTGGAGGTAGAATGGGGGGAGAAGCGCATGCATTTAGTTTTCCTGCTATTAAGAATGAGCTGCTTGCAGTTGAACCAGTCCTCGAGGGAGGCAAAGTCAGTGGCAAGTTCTTGAATGATTTGGTCAAAGTCTGGTGATGACTGATAGATAATTGCATCATCTGCATAAAGATGTACTGTGGCACCACCACAAAATTGAGGGAGGTCATTAATGAAGAGTGAGAATAATAACGGGCCCAATATGGATCTCTGTAGTACACCATGGGTTATCGGCCTATGTTCTGAAAGGGAGCCATCCCAATTAACTCTTTGAGAGCAGCCAGATAGGTAGCTTCTTGCTCAATTTAGGACACTTTTATTGAGACCTATGACATGTAGTTGGTGGAGCAGGAGACCATGGTTTATCAGGTCAAATGCTTTAGTGAGGTCGATGAAGATGGCACCAGTAGCACAACCCTTGTCCATAGCACAAAATATATCCATTGTCACTTTTATCAGGGCCGTTAGAGTGCTGTGATTCCTTCTGAAACTGTGTTGATGGGGGGATAGTAGATTGTGAGATTCCAGGTAGTCCTGCAGGTGGTTATAAAGAATGCGCTCCTGTATCTTCGCTAGATGGCAGAGAAGGGATATAGATCTATAGCTGTCAACAACAGAATTGGACCCCCCCTTATGCACTGGGACTACCACTGCCACCTTCCATTTATCAGGTACCGAGCTGTAGATGAATGACCAGTTGAATAGGTCCCTAACTGGGTGAGTAAAGGCAGAGGCACCCAATTTAAGAAATTTTGCCTCAAGGGAGTCTTGTCTGGATGAGCTCTCAGGATTTAAGTGTGAGAAAAGCTTCTGGACCTCTTTGAGAGTGGCAAGTTTTAGGTGGAACTCAGGGCAGTCCGTAAGGGTAGTTGAGGGAAGCAGGACAGTGTTAGTAGAGAAGGTATTATGGAAGAGCGAAGTATATTTGTGCAGATCTGTAAAAAATTAATTGAAGCCAGAGGCGATGGAAGTAGAATCAGTAAGGTTGGAGCCATTGGCATAGACTGAGCTTGGGATATTAACAGCTTTCCCTTTTAATAAGGACTTTATTTGTTGCCAGAATTTCTTTGGGTTGCAGAGGTGATAGAAGGGAGGAAGCAGGGAGGGTAGTCAGAATAGCAAAGGCACAAACTGAAGAAAAGATAGCCAACTCAGTTAAGAAGGGGGATCAAACCTTTTATAGGTATATCAGGGAGTATAGAAAGACAAAGGGAAGGATAGTGAGGCTGAATAGAATGGATGGTGGGTGTGCAGAGAGTGACAGTGAAAAAGCAGGGATACTGAATACTGAATGAATACTTCTGTTCAGTATTCACAAAACAGGAAGTGGGTGAGGTGCCTAATCCAATTAACAGAAGCACTCTGGAGAGGGGGGTTGATCCCAGTCCTTTCACAGAAGAAAGGGTTCTGAAAGAATTCCTAAAACTGAAGGTGGACAAAGCAATGGGGCCAGATGGAATTCACCCCAGAATTCTAAAAGAATTAAGCAGAGAACTAGTGACACCACTGACTACCCTTTATAACAAATCATGGGAGGATGGTGTGGTACCTGAGGACTGGAAGATGGCTGATGTGATTCCCCTTCACAAAAGTGGGAGCAAGACACAGGCAGGAAACTACAGACCTGTCAGTTTGACCTCTGTGGTAGGGAAAGTGATGGAATCACTTCTGAAGGAAAGAATTGTTGAGTACCTAGAGGCCAGTGGGCACAGGACCCAAGGCAGCATGGGTTCACAGCGGGAATGTCATGTCGGACGAATCTAATTGATTTCTTTGACTGGGTGACCAAAGTAGTAGACCAGGGAGGGGCTGTGGACATGGCCTACCTAGACTTTAGCAAGACATTTGACACAGTCCCACACAAAAGATTAGTAGTCAAATTAACTAGCATTGGAGTGGGTCCCAGGACGGTAGCCTGGGTAAAACATTGACTAAACAACAGGGCACAGAAGGTAATTGTAAATGGGGTCCACTCTGAAGAAAGAGCGGTTACTAGTGGGGTACCGCAGGGTTCAGTACTGGGTCCAGTCCTTTTTAATGTCTTTATAAGTGACAATGCAGAGGGACTGAAAGGAAAAGTATGCCCCTTTGCAGATGACACAAAGATCTGCAACAGGGTTGATACACAAGGAGGCGTGGAAAGGATGAGAAGGGACTTGGCAAGGTTGGAGCAATGGTCAGAAGTATGGCAGCTTGGATTCAATGCAAAGAAGTGCATAGTAATGCACCTGGGAAACAAAAACCCAGGGGAAGATTACACAATGGGAGGGGGAGGTAGTAACAACAACAAAAATGGAAAGGGACCTGGGGGTAATCATATCAGATGACCTTAAGGTTGGCAAGCAATGTGAGAAGGCAGTAGGGAGGGCTGGGGGGATACTGCGGTGTATAGGAGAGGCATCACCAGCAGAAGACAGGAAGTTGTTATCCCCCTGTACAGACAGTTGGTGAGACCCCATCTGGAGTACTGCTTCCAGTTCTGGAGACCCCATCTCCGCAAGGACATAGACAAGATGGAGGCAGTTCAGAGGAGGGCAACTAAAATGGTGCAGGGTCTGCAAGAGAAGCCATACGAGGAGATGCTAACGGAGCTTAATATGTATACCCTTGAGGAAAGGTGGGAGAGGGGGAACATGATAGAAATGTTCAAGTACCTCAGTGGAATCAACAAAGTCCAAGAGGGTAGCATCTTTCAGAAAAAAGATGTGCAAGAACAAAGGAACACAATTTGAAGATAGAGGGGGCAATGTGAGGAAGTATTTTTCACAGAGAGGGTGGTGAATGCATGGAACAGCCTTCCTGAGGAGGTTGTGGAGTCTAAAACTGTGGGAGACTTCAATAATGCATGGGACAGACGTAAGGCAATTTTTGTGGGGAGTAGGAAGAAATAGGCTATTGGTTAAATAGGATCTGCAGCTTATCCTCTAGGTAGGGAAATGGGAAGACTGGGTGGGCCAAGCAGTCCTTATCTGCCGTCAAAGTCTATGTTTCTATGACACATTTGAAGGGATTTAAAGTGGAAGCACTTGGCTTTGTGCAGTGAATGTTCGCATTTGTTCCTGAGGTGTCTATAGACTTGCCAGTCTGAGGGGACTTCACTTTTTTGTTGGCCCTCCATGCTTTATTACGGTATGACATGAGTGTTCAAATGTCCTTGGAGAGCCATGAAGCCCTGACGCCCTTGGACCTGCACTTTTTCAGAGGGGCATGTTGGTTAACTAATTGAGTGAAGGTTGCGATAAGGAAGTCTAGGGCAAGGTTACTATCTGGGAGTGAGTTATTGGGTCGTCAGTCAGTAATATTGATGGAGGTGTCAAAGCTGCCTATGTCGAACCTAGACATGGCACAGACTAGGGATATCCTGGGAGGGGGGGTTAGGACAGTTGTTTCTCCATACACAAAAAGTGGGGGAATGATCGCTTATGCAGTCAGGGAGTATGCCCACAGCTCTGATCCTCAGTGGGCAGTTAGTGACCATCCAGTCTAGTAACGTATGTTTACCAGACTTGGTGTTGATTTGTGTAGGGTGCTGGATAAGTTGAGTTAGGCAGCAGTCATCCATCATGATGTGCAGTTTTATAGCATCTGGGTGAAGCCAATCTTGGTTAAAGTCCTCACAGAGAATGAGGTCATGTCCGGGGAGATTTATTAAGGAAGCCAGGAGTGAGGACAGGCCAGAGGAAGTTTGACTAGGGGGCACATAAAAACACCGGATTATTAGTTTTTTGACATTTCCAAAGGTTAGGGAGGTAAAGAGTGATTCAGTCGGGGGTGCCCCCCACTGGGATCAGGGAGCTCAGTGACATCTAGATTAGACCTGAAATATAAGAGTACACCACCACCCCTCTTACCTATCCTGTCTTTTCTGAGACAGCTGTAGCCAGGTAAGGACACCTCATGCTGCTTAATGGCTGGCTTGAGCCAAGATTCAGATATGCACAGAACATCTGGTGCCATCTGCAAGACCCAGGCATCCAGTTCCACCAAATAAGGGTGTATACTACAGATGTTCAGATGTGCAATACGTAGCCCCTTTATCAGGGGTATAGACATGGACGTGGATGGGTTAGGAGCATTACCGGAGGGCCCAGAGTTAGTCTCAATATCACCGGCGCAGACAAGCAGCAGGAGGGCATAGAAATGGAGGTCAGGTGAGGCATGGGATAAGAGAATACTTAGGTCTGTTAACTCATTGAAGTATAGATATATACCTAGGAATTATTTACCCTGAAAAATAAAAGTAAAAACCGGGACCTCTTCCATTTATACAAAATAGGGGATGATGAGTAAACAAACAAACTGAATGTAGAATTAAGTCTTTATGTGTATTGCCTGATATTTTCAATAAATACTCACTTGTCTATTTCATTTGAAATACACATAGACCTTGTCCTGCTCCTGTTGTGATTGAAACTTGAATTGAAGCTGGTTTTAACTTAGAGGCATTCAGAAATGATATCCAGAATTATGACAGGTCATATCTAAATAATATCCTGGATGTTAAATTAGCCTTTTATATTTTTGTCCCTGAATTTACTCAGATGTCTGAATGATGTGCATTAGATGAAGTAATCAAAACTAGCTGACCACCAAATTTTATTTGTTAATGGTTTCAAGAGATAAAACCTGAGAATATAAAGTCAATAATGATTCCAGGCTCTTGATAGTTTCCAAAGAACTGTGTAATCAACATAAGCATATGGTAAGGAAATGCAAGACTGAGTTTTACACTGAAAAACACATTGGCTGTTTTTCACACCCAGAGTGGTCCTGAAAATGTATTAGAGGTGTGCAAAAGTTGCAAATTCTGCTTTTGTGAAACTTACGCGAATATTTGGAAATTTCATAGAATTTTTTGAACTTCCATCATTGGTGAGATCAGAATCTTCCGAATGTGTTTGGCTGATTTTCACCCTACTTTGCAGAATGATTTGGCTGAACCACAGAATAATACACATGAACTGCAGAATAAGAGTTCTGAGGAATTTTCCGTAGTTTAATGAATTATTCCCCAATACATGTAATTATTCCACAGTTCATTTATCAGTTCCGTTGACTTTTTCTCTACAGTTTAATAGAATAATCCACAATTTATACATTTATTCCACCATTCTAAGTCAGAATTTCCATGAAAGTTGCTAATTTAATTTCCGCACTTTCATAGAAGCGAAAGTCCAACTTTTGCAGAAATTCCACAGGCGTATTTTTTTTTTCGCACACCTCTAAAATGCATCAATTCCTTATCTACTAAAAAAATCTTCTTCATCTGTTAGACTGATTCCTCAGATTTCTCATCTAAATTCCATGATTATTTTGACAGTGTCATGGAATGTTCTTTAGCTAATACTTTCACTGAGCTGGGATCAAACAAAACTGATGACTGATAACTGATGAGTTTAAGTTTGATTTGGATTCTAATTCTATCAATAACCTGCCATTCTATTTCAAAAATACTTCTCATCAGGAGACTTTGAAATACTTGATATCTATGATGGCATTGTGTTCTGTTGGATTAAAGGTATTGACATGTCTTTATTTTGTCTTGCACTTAGTGAATTGGTTATTCTGGTTAGAACCTTTTTTAACTTATCTTTGCATTGTAGGCAGAGGCTGCAGGCTTAGACGCATGTGATTGTTGTTCCCATATTTAATTTGAGGTCTCAGACTGATGTCTGTAATTACATCCTGTATCTCTTTTACCTTCTTTATCTAAGGCATTAGAATATGCAGTTTTTGATCAAGATTCTGACTATTTAACTTCCTATAATTTATTAATAACTAAATAGCATGGTTTTAGAGCTCGCTTTGGGATCTAGACAGCTTTGTTAACATTAGCAGACTAACTGCATGGTATGTTGGATTTGGGAAACACTGCTGTTGCAGTGTTTATTGATCTTACTAAGGCTACTGATTTGGAGAACCACACTCATCTGCTGTCCAAGCTTGTGGCACGTGGTTTCTCTATCAATGCTGCATAGAAGGTTCAGAACTATTTATCTAATAAATCAGTGTACTAAAATTGATAATTCAACTTCTACTTTCATATGGATGGACATTGGGGTACCCCAGTGCTCCATTCAGGGCCTGCTTTTGTTCAGTCTTTATCTTAATGACCTATTATAAAATATTAATATATTGAAACAGCCCTCCACATGGACAATATAGTTATGTTTGCTGGTCACTGTGACTAGTCTATTATTAAAAAAAATATATATTCAGTTGGCCTTTACAATAATTATGTTCAAAATTGGATCTCTTTCTCTTAAGCAATTGATAACTAATGCTAAGAGTACCAAAGGTATGATTTTCATAGGGCAAAAAAAGGCTGTGTAACTGCCACTTGAGGTCAGAACTATTGATGGTCAATAATTGAGTCCGTCAATTAATTTAAATACCTTGGTTTGATTTTGGACTCTTCGATTACCTATGGATACCCATGGACAATTTAGTGAAATCTGCTCACTTCTGATTGTGTTTATTATATAGACTAAGAAGTTATCTGGTCCCTGAGTCACAAAAATTAGTTGCTACTTGACTGATTATTTATTTGATTTGATTATTATTTATTTGATTTTATTACACTCTCCCCATTTATAGTGCAGCCAGAACTTCAGGTCTGCAGAGGGTCACCATGCTTCTGAATGATTTGCGTTGTTTTGCCTTAGGGTCTGGCAGGTGGACACATCACAGTTCATCGTTTGGAGGTTTTCAATGGTTAACTCTGGAACAGTAAGTAAAGCATGTGGGTGTTTCTATCACTTGGGCCCCCATATTCAAAGGAAATATGCAGCACAACCTTGCATAAAACGGAGATGAGCCGAGCATCCCGGACAATGCACTGGAATGGGTAAGATGTGCCGTCCAAATACGAATGGACCATGGCCCTAAAGAAAATGTATGCAGAGAATGTAGAGGGGGCAATCCCATGAATATGCTATTCAGCAGCATATTTAGTGGGACTGTGCCCCACAAGGGCCAGGAATGTGTGGCGCAAAGATAGGCCATGAAAAGCTGGCCTAAATCTGCCAGCCACCCACAGGTGAGCCATGGCAGTGCAGGCAGTGCACAGCAGCCTGCTTGCCCCAGTAGTCTAGTGGTATCCCTCTCCCGTCCCTGATCCCCACTCAAAGTAATAAAATTCCTGAGCCTTGTCCATAATGTAGTGGTATCCCCCTCCCATCCCCTATCAAAGTTTAAATTATCCCTGAGTCCTGTTTCATAGTGAAGTGGTACCCCCTCCTGTCCCCAGTGACAAATAAAACAAATGTGCTCCCATTTCCATAGTGTAGTGGCCCTCCACGCTCCCACACCCACTCAGGTACCTACATTTCACCCTGCTCCCCTTCCCTGGCCAAGTATGTTCAGGCAGCAGGTGAGCAGCACAGCCTTCCTCACACCACCAAGGCTGCCTGCTGACTGAACAGTCAGTGACAGTGTACAGTATATACTACATACCCACTGGTTCAATGGGCATGTAGTGTATACTGTACACCGTCACTGACAGTTCAGTTAGCAGGCAGCCGTGGTGGTGTGAGGAGGACTGTGCTGCTCTCTGGCTGCCTGGACATGCTAGGCAAGAGGCAAGGGGTGGGATGTGGGTACCTGAGTGGGTGGGGAGCTACTACACTATGAAAAAGGGATTTCAGTTATTTTTATTGTGATTGGAGGTTGAGGACGGGAAGGGGGTACCACTACACTACGGAACAGAGCTCCAGGTTTTATTTTACTTCAATCAGGAATCAGGAAAGTAAGGAGGGGTGCCATTACACTATGGAAAAGGGCTTGGGGATGTTTGGTACTTCAGTCTGGGATCAGGGATGTGAGGGGCGTACCACTAGACTACCAGGGCTGGCAGGGTTATTGTGACATTTGTTTGTTTATGAATGGGGACAGGAGGGGGCTGGTCTGGTGCATTCAGTCAGGCACAGCCATGCTAATGGCCTCATAATGAGCATGCATGGTGCCAGTATGCACTATGCATGCCCAATATACTCATTAACATTTACTGGCTGAGTATTGCCCTTGGGGTCATGGCACATCCAGGTATGCACCATGCATATCCCAATTGCGGTAGTCAGTCCTAACCCTGAATGCGCTGCACTGGACATGGCAGCCGATTGCTCTGGGCAGCTCATCCAGGGTTGGGTATTCAAACAGTATGCATATCCAGATCCAATCACACATACTGTTTGAATATATCCTTGGAGCTGGCTGGCGCATCTTTTCTTCCCGATGCATCTTTGGCACGCGCAACCTCAGGCTCTGGATATGTACCTCTTGGAGTATACTAAAAGGACAATACCCTACATCTCTTACAAACCTGTTTGTTACCGCTAAAACATCTCATGGTACACATAGTTCTGATCATTGTTTGTTGGTTGCACCATTTTGTCACACTCAACACGGTCAAAATGTATTTTCTTACACCACAGCCAAAGAATGGAATTCTTTGCCTATCAGTTTTACTGCTATTAATTATATTGCTACACTTAAACCTACTACAAGAATTATTTGTTAGCCAACAGTGTGTTTAAATGCTTTGTGTATTGTCTTCTGCATTTGCTCTCTATTTTGCACCGTATTATTTATTTTGTGTTTTTTCATTTGTAGTTTGTCTTTCTCCCTGGTCCCCCTTGAAAATGAGTAGTTTTAGTCCTTGGTTTCTCATCGGTAGACAAAATATGAGATAAAATTATAAGAATTTAAAGAAAGAGAATTTAATTTAAGATTTTATAACACATTGAATTGTAACAGGCACAGAAAAATAGTAAATGCCAGCACCAGATCAAACAGAGTGCAAAATCAGCTTTATTAAACAATATGCCAAAGCTCCATTCATCTCAGATAAAAATCACAACCTTGACCGGTTTCACTTAGGTAAACATCATCAGAAGGATCTGATGTGTCAGCTCACATACCACCATTAAAAGAGCTCTGTTTAAAGTGACAGGATTACTAAAAGCATCTAATAGATACATGGGTACACAGTATTACACAATATAATTACTAAGTAATATTTAAATCCATTTAAACAATGTCACAGCAATTTAATAATAGTACTACTACAGATCTATACCGTAAAAAAATCACCCAAATAAATCTGAAGTTAAAAAATATTTTTCTAGTGTTGCATAAGGCAGCAGGAGATAAGCATCATAGGTTGCAATTTTGATTTCTCCAGTGTGAAATCCCATGAAATCCAAAAGACTTTCTAAAGAGTGTTGTAAACCTAAAAGAAAAAAAGGCAAAAAATATTGATATTATACATGTAAACCAATGGATGTAAATTACATTTTTCCCATTATCAATTCACAACGCAAAACTGCATTTCTTACAGTACACTACAAAATATTATGTTCTATTACTACTCAAAACCTGTTTCATCTTTTTATCCCTTCTAATCAGGAGCATGATATCAATTTTGTCATTCAGTCCTGGTATTTTGAGCCCACCCAGGGTGTAGATCCAATAGGTTTCATTTCTAAAAGTTTAGTATCAATGTCTCCCCTTCTTCGGCAAGTATCACATGTTCGACCCCACAAAAGTTGTGTACAAGAGTGTCATCCACACCACTCTGTCCTCTATTCCTTCCCCGGTGTCCATTGCTATTAAGGCAGTGGATAGCCAATGCATTTGTAGTGTAACCCCCTTCCCATAATGCTCCTCAAATATTCCCTGATCCTCTGTTTGAGGGGTCTGGAGGTTTCTCTGATGTAAAATGCACCACATGCGCACGTTCAAAGACATACCACATTGTCTGTGACACAGCTGATAAAATGCCCCATATTGTAGGTTTTGTGTGCATTGATAGAGGTGAAGGTGCAACTTTTTAAGATGGAGCTGCAAAAATTGCAGTTTCCACATGGAACATTTCCAATTAGGGCAAGATGGTAACCAAGTGTTATCCTGAGGTAAGTCCTTCTTCTGTAGACTATGGACCAGTTTGTCCTTGAAATTGGTACCCCTCAAATATGCCATACGTGGCAACATAATGGTACTTGCTTCCAACAATGGGTCAGATTTCAGAATGTCCCTTTTGGCCCTTATAATGCCCCCAATATCACCCAACTGTCTATAGTAGGTAGTCACAAAGTTTAATCATCCTGTACCCTCTTGTCTGGGTTGTTTTGAATTCCATAAATCTTCTCTTTGAGTGTCAGATACTTGACAAAATGCTCCATCCACAGTACCATGACCATAGCCCCTAGATTTGAACTTACTGCACATATCTAATTCTTGCACAATTAAATCTTCATCATTATTACTCTTCCTCCTAGCTCTTAATAGTTGGGCCCTGGGTATGTTTTCTACTAGATGGTGTGGGTGGCAGCTGGATGCACAGAAGAGAGTGGTTTCTATACCCCCATCCCCTCTTTTGGTGATATTAAGGTTCAAACAATTCACAGTAGTTCCATCACATTGTACTGTGAATTTCAAATTCAAATTGCTGGCCCCCAAATAATCCACAAATTCTCCCAGCTCCCACTGCATGCCGCACCACATCAGAAATATGTCATCAATAAAACAATGCCACAGATCAGTCCTATGGTAAAAAGGATTGACCTTGGCATCATAGTTGATGTTTCCCAGTGGCTGTGATAGAGGTTGGTGTAGCTGAGGGCAAAAGTTGTCCCCATTACTGTCCTCTTGATATGTAAGTAATGATTGTCCAGAAACAAAAAGTGATTATTTTTGTTAGTAAAAATTCAGAACAATTTATCAAAAATTTATCAAAAATTGTTTTCTAGCCCTACTGTCTATATCCACATCCCTTAGCCAGTATTGTAATGCTTGTGAACCCCCTTCATGGGGACTGTTCATCTATAGAGATATTATATCCATTGAAACCAGTAGCCATTCAGCCTTTAGTTTAAGGTCCCCAAGACTCCCAACATGTCAGTTGTATCCCTTAAATACAATCTAAGATTCTGAACCAACTCTTTGATGTGCGCATCTATAAATAAGGATAATGGTTCAGTAAGGGAACCAAAACCTGCCACTTTTGGGCATCCTGGGGGTTTTCCAGATCCTTATGGATCTTGGGTAAAGCATGGATGCTGGCCTTTGTAGGGCATGGGACAGTAAGAAAATCAAATTCATTGGATGTGATACATTCGTCAAGCAAGGAGTTGTACAGAAAAATATCAGCCTCTGATTTAAAAACACTAGTGGAGTTCCATCTAAGCTTCTTGTAAAAAGAGCTATCACTTAATTACCTAGTGTTCTTCTGTATATATTTCTCAGTAGACAAGATTACCACCACACTGCCTTTGTCTGCTGGCTTAATTACAATGTTTGAATTTAGTTTTAGTTCTCTAAGTGCCCTGGCCTCTGCTGTAGAGATGCTAACATAACTCATGTAAGTTTACCACCCTGATTTGCTAATTCTTCAAATCTATTCATACAAGTGCGTTTGAATACAAGTACTGTTTGATTATACGGAGGTTAAAAGACAAGGGTGGTTGGAAATCAGGAGCACGAATAGATTGTGATAGAGCATTAGATGTAATGTGGACCCCCATGGAAGCCCTATCAGCACTGCTTCTACACATTTTTTTTTTAAAGCACTTAGATTCACATTTCTAGCAAACCAATCAAAATTGATATACACTTCAAAAGGATTTAAGTCACAAGTAGGGACAAAAGAAAGACCCTTCTGCAATAAATTAATTTGGTCTTCTGTTAGTACAGTTTCAGAGATGTTTATCACTATGCTCTTGTTGGAGGCTACTTCCTACTCCTGGAAGTTTGCCTTGTGTTAATGTTTCTTGCCTCCCCTCCTGGTGTGCCTCTTTTTGGATTTTGGGCATAAATCCTGTCATAGATTCCTCTGCTCACAGTGTTGTGGAGTCTGAAATTGTACCTGACAATCCCTCGTACCCTGTACATGATCCAATATGTCTTGAGCTTCCTCTAAAAAATCTGTTCAGCATTATCTGAATCACTTGTGGATGTGTAGTAAGAGGGGGAGTTATTCTGGTTTTTCAAAATGGAATGGGCTTTTGCAGTTGGATGTTGTTCTGATGTATCCTCACTACCAGTTTGTTGGTCACATGCCCAGCTACAACTACATCTCTGGTATTGACGTTATTGCTAGATAAATTCTTATTCCATGTAAAACCTTGGTCCTTAATGTAGTCCTGCCGGTCCCTGTCAAACTTATTTACTTTTCTTTGTTAAATCTTTTGTTTCTCTTTAAGTATGTTCCTTTTAATTTTTCATCATAAACATCATAATCAGGTTGGTCTCTGAATTTTATTACAATTTCTTCTTTTCATTTAATGTCTGCAACAATCTCCAGTTGCTGTCTTAGATAATCATTAATACAGCAGAACTCACAAACCCTTCAGAGGCAGATTGCAAACCCTTATTCCAGTTGGTAATGAATTCACAATATTCCAGTCCATACCCCAGTGTTCTGGTCACTCTGAATCCCCGTGGAGTCCTTCTCACTTTAAGATAAGCTTCAGAAGAAATTCTGCTCCAATAATGCCTTCTTCCCTTAAGTGTGGCATGCTCTAGCTGAACAAAGGCAATGTGTACATCACTTGTCTGTCTCTTCTCCAATATCAGTGCCCACTGCCTCAGTGTCATTTAGGTTTTTGCTCCACTCTTCTGTCAACAGTGCCTCTTCCCCTGCTGCTACAAACACTTGTGTTGACGATGGGTCTGAGGCATCCCCTATCAACAAATTCTGAAAGGTCATGTGTGTATTAGACATACCTTTGTTTACAGGGGATACCATGTCTGGTGTTGCATACTGCAGTTTTTGTAAAACAATTCAACAGTTCTTCTCTCACTTATGGGTGAGTTTCTGTAAGTCAAACATGTAGACATGCCCAGAATATTTGTAGATGTGTCTTGTTTATGTTGCTGATGAACTACGATGTACTGTAGATTACAGTACTAGCATAGTGCAGTCAGAGAACACAGGCATGCTGAATAATGGCTGCTCAGAAACTGCACAGAACATTGTCCTCTATCCACGGTGAGCTGGAGAGGAGAAATGAAACAACAATCTCCACTCCAACTGCTGGACCTGTGCTGAGAGTAATTCAGTCAGTCCTAAGAAGCAAATACTGGCACCAGGTCAAGTAGAGTGAAAAATAAACTTTATTCAACAATATGCCAAAGCAGCATTCAGTTCAGATAAAAATCATAGCCTCGACTGGTTTCGCTTAGGTAAGCATCATCAGGAGGTTTGACATGTCAGCTCACATATTACCACTAAAAGAGCTGTGTTTAAATTGACAGGATTACTAAAAGTATTTAATAGATTATACACACAGTTACTATGTCACAAATCTCTTTAGAATTCATTTAGAATGTTTGGCCTCAGAAGCAGTACTAGCCACATTCAAATGAGAATAACTTAAAAAAAATAGCATGGTACTGTGAGCATGAACATTTCAGCAAAAAATTATCTACAAAATGAGTGGTGTTTCATGTATAGATACCTTATAAATTTCTTACAATTAGCAAAAAAGCAGAAGAAAATTGAATTTTTTGTTCACTTTTTTGACAAACAAATGTGAATAACTTTAAAATGAAAAAGGTAGCATATTACTGTGAGCATGACATTTGTTCAGCAAGAATGTTTCTACAAAATGAGTGGTGCTTCATTTAATAGCAACCAATATGCTAGGTGGAAAGTCAACCAAAACTCCCAGAAATTATCATTTAAAATAAAGATAAACAGTCAAAACCAAATGTTCCTGCACTGATAGAAAGCATCCCTAATGCATAAATGAAACATACAATGGTGAGCTGTCAGATAAATGATTTATCTATACTTGTGCTGTTTGACTTTGGACACCTCACTCATGGCTTACACCACTTGTGAGGTTACTGAAGGTCAAACAGCACTTGCGTAGATAAATCATTTATCTGACAGCTCACCATTGTATATTATATATATATATATATATATATTTATATATATATATATATATATATATATATATATAATAACTGGTGATTCCTGTTATCAACCCGTTTTTGAGAACTGTAAAACGTCGTATCAACCCGCAGGTTGATATGAAAAAAGTCATATCAACCCGCGGGTTGTTATGACTTTTACAGTCTCGCGCCAAGAAGCCTGCAGCACTCGCATTCCAAACTGAACAGTTTCAAACACAGCAAAAGCAACATGGAGACCCGCTGCCAAAACGCTCCTACTTCCTTACTAGTAGGCATGCCCCCACACTAGCACGTTATGTGATGTCAGTCTTTGAATAGTGTGGGGGCATGTCTATTAGCAAGGAAGTAGGAGCGTTTTCATCTCGCGTCTCCTCGTAGTGGTAATATTTATATTTAATTTGTTTTGGTGCCAGTTATTATAAAAAATAAAACATATGTAGGGATTAGAAATTAAGTTTTTCCACACTCCCTCGTTGTGTGATAATACTTAAACCTCTCGAGCTTCGCTCTCGAGGTTTACATATTATCACACAACTTGGGTGTGTGAAAAAACTCCATATCAACTCCCTACATATGCATTATTCTCTATATATTAGAGGCAAAAAACTCCATTTAATGCTTCAGTTAGGGTTGTTTCACAGTGACAAAGTGAGGAAATTCAATGTTAGGGTTGAAACCCCCCCCTTGAACCCCCTCAGCCCACCCCATCCCAACTGGCATCAGGGTGTGTGATGGGGTCATCGGTCCTAACTCTCACCCCATCCTCAGCTTGTTCATGCATGTGATGGGGTGAAAGTTAGGGCAGATGACCCCAGCGCACACCCTGATGCTGTTTGGGGGGGTGGTCTGAGGGGGTGCAAGGGGTTTTTCAACCCAATACCAAATTTCCTCACTATTGTCGCTGTGGAACAACCATAACTGATGCATCAAACAAAGTTTTTTGCATCTAATTTCCCTTCTTTTTGAGAATGAGGACTATAAATAGTGCTCCCACCATGTGATTTTTTGTGACATAGTAACGGTAACAACAATGCAAATGGAAGTGGTAACAGTCACACACATGGTGCCGCAAACGTAAATTGTAAAGCAAGTGTTAATAGAAACGCAGGTGCAAAGTGACGCCAAAGTGAAAAGTGACACAAACAGAGACACAAGCGCATATGGAAATGCAACACTAACGAACACGGTCACGGTACCACTATTGTAAATGCAAATGATAACTGTAACAGGAACAATAATGTGAAAGAAAACAGAAATGCAAACTGTAATGTGCACGGTCACGGTACCCCAATTCTAAATGGAAATGGTAACAGTAACAGCAACAATAACACCAAAGGAAACAGAAACGCGAGCGCATATGGAAACACAAACCGTAATGCGCACGGTCACAGTACCACAATTCTAAATGGAAATGGTAATGGTAACAGCAACTATAACACCAAAGGAAACAGAAATGCAAGCGCATATGGAAACACAAACCGTAATGCGCACTGGCACGGGAACGCAATTGGAAATGCAAATGGTAATTGTAAGAACAATGATGACACAAAACGAAAGACAAACGCAAACAGAAGGGCGGCCCCCAACAGAAATGGTATTGCACCCAGTGACCCTAAGCAAAACACAAACACAAACAGTAGTGGAGACAGAAATGGTAACAGTAAAGCAAATGCAAGCTCAAATGGAAATGCAAAGGGAAACGGACACGGTGGCGTACACGGGAACGCTAATGCAGAGGGGCACAAAAACACAAGTGTAAAGCCTATGCGTAACAGTAAGTGGAATGTACACCATATTTTACCCCAAAAGCTTCATTGAGAAACACAGTGAAAACAAAGAATGTATGGATAATAACGGGCGTTGGAGCAGAAAACGAGCAGTTGTAATACTAAAATGGTAATAGCTCAGTAACCGTATGACGTAAAAATTTTTTTTTAAATTTCCCATGATTCATGAATTTCCTGGCTAGGTTTTCATTGAGGGCTATGCATTGTCATGACAAAAATTCTGTATCTCACACCGTATCCGAGATATGAGCCCCGAAAGGCAAGGCGGACACCACCATGTTAGACTATGGGGGGAAAAAAGTCAAATTTGGAGTACTGTAACTTTGAATCTGTGCAATATTTTGTCACCAAACTACCAAAAGGCACATCTATGAGATGTTCAGTGCCTTCCCTTCAAATTTCAACCCAAAAGACCAAACCGTTTTTTCGCAGTAGGGTGGCAAAGAATTCCTGCCATTTTGGCCATAGACTAGAAAAGTAGTGTTGTGATTTGCGACAGCTTTCACAAAAATTTGTGAAAGTGTCAATAGTGCAACACTACTTTATGACACTACTTTTCCCAGAAATTTGAAAACATATTTCTGGGGTGTTTAACCCCAAAATAAAGACATGGCTAGCATCCTCATAGCTCTAATAAGTAAACTCAGAAATAATTATGTCCATAGATGGTCCCAATTTTAAATGCCAAGCATTTCTGTGATCAGCAACTGAAAACAAAATGGCTGATTTGCGACACTACTAGGGCCATTTGTGACACTTAAAAGTGCATTTGTGACACTGTTGAACTTTTTGTTAACTTTCCCCATTGACTTATAATGGGAACATGTTTTTTGAATAACTTTTGAACCGTTTAATATTTTTCCACAGAATCTTCAAAAAGCACATTGGGGATCCTGGAAGCATGTTCCTCGAAGTTTTCGGACCAGTCATGTAAACTGTGCAACCTGTAGGCGTGAGCAAAGAATTTTAAAAAAAAAACGTAATTGCACACATGAATGCCACTTAATAACTCCGCAGCCGTATATCCAACTGGTACGATAGTTGGCAGATCCCACGATCTATGGTTACGCTCCATGCCTGCCAAATTATTTCAGGCAAATCTCTTGAACAGTGGAAAAGTTATTAAGGTGCATAATTTCAACATTTAGCTGTAAAAGGGGTACTCAACCCAAACTATGGTAGCACTACCGTGCTACCATAATATATTATATATATATACACACACATTATCATACAATATAATACAAAGTAATATTTTAATAAATGTAAACAATGTCATACCAATTTTTTTTTGTATAATCTTTTTATTAAAAAATATTTTCAGATACACACATTTAAAACAGACTATTGCAATCAAGAGGACATACAGGTACATTATGTTCTTATGACAATTCAGGTATTTCAAATCACAGTATATATCTAGAGTCTAGTCATTTAGACAACAGCACACTCCCCTTCTTTTGAGCAATCCCGCTCAGAGATTCAAATAGCCACTCAACCCACTTCACCCAAGGTTTCAACCCCCTCACCTGTAATCAAATGCTGTCTAATAGGCCCTCCTGCATGGTTTGTGCCTCTGCTGGGGACAGAGATGCCAGGAACGTTCCCAAATTTTAAGAAATTGCTCTCCCCAGCCCTTCACCATAAAGAGAGAGCCTCTCTAGGGCCAACACCTGTAGCACTAGACCCTGCCACTGACTTATGGTGGGCTGTACATTGGATACCCCAGTATTTTGGATGCAGTGGTGGGCCAGGACACAGAGAACCCGCATCCATCTAGGAAGTGGTGTCCAGTCTCCCCTCCTACATCTTCAATGCCAAACAGGCCCAAGAGGGTCTCCAGCAGGGGCTGATGCCTCATTAGCCTCCCCACTTCTGCCAGCACAGCCTTCCAGAAGGCTTGTAGGGATGGGCATTCCCAAAAGCAATGGTAATATGATCCCATGGCTACTCCACACCTTCCACAAGTCAGGGATACTGTAGAATTATATTTGTGGACAACCTGGGGGGGACAATATAACCTATGTACAAATTCAAAAAAATGACTCCCTTAAATTTATTACAGACCAGGATCCCCTTGTGCAATGTCAATATTAGCCACCAGGTGTCGTCTACAATCTGCAGTCCCAAATTTCTCTCCCATAGTGCATTGTTTTCTGAGTGACATCCGGAAGATGTTGTTTATCATTATAGACAGTCCTATGGATCAGCCCCTTTGCATCCCTCCTTGCGGCACATATTAATTTTTCTGATGGGCTTAGCTGTAATGCCCCTTCCTGCCCCCCCATGCCTCCCAGCAGCAGGCTCTCACCTGCAGGTACCTAAAAAGTGGTGCTTTCAGTGAGCTAGAGCTGCCTGCAAATCTCCAAAGGAGCAGAATCCTTCTCATGTACACAAATCCCCCAGACTACATATTCCCCTCTACTCCGACTCCCGGAACCCGGGATCTTCCAGCCCGGGCAGAAAGTAAGGGTTGGCAGCCACTGGGAGGAGCACTGTTTCCCTATCAATCCTCTTTCAACTTTGTGAGATTTGCTTGCAGCTGTCTAGGACAGCCACTACCAGCTGGTTTACCTGACACATCCCTATATATGCCGTTCTCCCCCGCTCCAACAGGTATGAGGTTAATCTTCTCAGGCATCATAGCTGCTCCAAATCCACCCAACTAGCCTCCGGTGATCTATTAACCCAGTCCTTGACATATTGATGCTGAATTGCCAGGAAATAATTATGAAGGTCTGGAAAGTTCAGCCCCCCCCCATCTGCACTAGCTTTGAGGAATTGCAGACTCACCCTGGGTCGCTTGCCTTGCCAAATAAAAGTTGTGAAGTCTGCCTCCAGATACTGGACATCGCTCTGCATGAGTCCCATGTGCAACATTTGCATTACATATAGGATCCTGGCCAGTATCTTCATTTTAATTAGGTTTATTCTGCTAACCATGAGATGGGGAGGGAGGTCCACCTCCAAAGGTCAGCCACCACCGTCTTAACTAGGGGAGTACACTTCAGCTCATAAAGGGAGTCCAAACTCTTCCCAACCTGAATGCCCAGGTAAGTGAAGGCTCTATCAACATCCTTGAATCCCCATGGCCCCTTCTGACACCCCAACCTCGGAGATGAAGTAACTCTGAATTACCAATATTGAGTTTATATCCTGAGAACCGGGCAAAAGTTTCAACAAGGTGGAGCAATGGGAGGACTGAGGTCCACGGTTCCCTAATAAAAAGTAACATATCATCAGCATACAAGTTCATTTTGTGTACCTGAGCTTATACTCCCTCCACTCCCACAATCTCTGGGCTTCGCTGAATAACTACTGCCAGAGGTTCCAGTGCCAAGGCAAACAGTAAAGGGGAGAGGGGACATCCCTGCCTGGTTCTCCTAAACAATTGGAACCTGTCTGATAAGGAACCATTGACCAGTACTTGTGCCCTTGGGGAACTGTACATTGCCTGAACCATCTTTATAAACCCTTCCCCAGACCAAACTGGCCCAGACATTCAAACGAGTATTCCCTCTCCATACGATCAAATGCCTTCTTGGCATCCATGGAGAACACACAGGTGTCCCCACAGACTTGAAAGGTCCCCCACAGTATGTTCAACAATCGATGCATGTTTTGGTAAGAGAGACACCCCTTAATGAAGCCGGTCTGGTCAGGGTGGACAATATCTGGAAGTACATTGTCCAGTCTCTTCACCAGTACCTTGGCAAAGATCTTGAGGTCACAATTCAATAAGGAGATGGGGTGGTATGATGCACAGTCCCCTGGGTCCTTACCCAGCTTGGGATCAAGCAGATCACAGCATCAAAGCATGAGGCAGGGAGCCCCCTCCGCTCTTCCCCAAGCTCACCAAATGTGGCACTCAATGGTCCCGCGAGCTGGTCTGCCAAATGTTTATAATACTCAGTGGGAAACGCATCCAGCCCACTCACCTTCCCTGCTTTAAGACCACACGTTGCCCTTCTGACCTCCTTCTCTCTGGTCCAGGAATTCCTTTGCTGCATCCAAGGTCCCCCAACACTCCTCCTCATAGAGCTGTTGGTAGAACTGCCTAAACCTTTCTCTCACTTGTTGCTTGCCAACAAGTCTATGCCCCTCCACACTTTTGATGTGAGGGATAAAGGTTGGCCTTTGTCCCCCCCGGATCAGTCACACCAACAGGGGCCCAGGTTTATTGCCCCATTCAGCCATGTGTTTTTTGCAAAACAGCCAGGAGTGACATGCTTCTCCAAGGGCCAGCACCCTCAGGGTATCCCATGTGGTATCCAAAAGACATTGGGTCTCACCCCTCTTCCCTCCAGCTACTCACTTTTCCAGCCCTTTAAGTTGAGCTTCCAACTCTAGCCTCCTTTCCTCCCCCTGTTTCTTATATCGGGCCACAAAATTAATAATAGCACCCCGCATATAAGCTTTCCCAGCATCCCAGATAATCACCCAAGTAATGGGGAGTCCTCATTTAGTGATAAGTATGTTTTCCTTTGGTCAATGAGATATGTCTTGAATTCCCTGTTCCCCAAAAGATAGACAGGGAATTTCAGTGTTGGTGGGCTTTCCCAAGGCTCGTTAACTGAGACTTTCAGAATGACATGGCATGATCTGAAATATAAATAGGGCTGTGCTTAATGTCCTGCACCCTGAGAAACCAGCTGTGGGGAATGTATAGGTAGTCTATTCTTGACCAGGTGTTATGCAGGCCCAAATAAAAAGAAAATTCCTTTGCACCCGGGTTGGCCATACACCAACTATCCACCAGGTCGCGGTCACTCATGCCCACCTGCCACAGATGCAGAGCCCCCTGTCCCTTCCCCTCCCTTCCAAATTGTCAAACAGGGTGTTCATTGTATAGTTCAGATCTCCCCTCAGAATAAGGCTTGGGAACGGTTCCTTAACTAGGAGAGTCAACATATCCTGATAAAAAGCTGGGACGTACACTGCTGGGGCATATACACACCCAAAAGTTATATCTTCCCTGTATAACTCTCCAGTTACAAAAACATGTCTACCATTCACAGGGTCTGGTACCACCCTTTTAACTCAAAATGGGATTTTTTTATGGGTCAGTATGGCTACACCGCATTTATGGCCATTGACAGACGCTGCATGACATGAGTCCACCCAGACTTGGACCAATTTGCCATGTTCTTGGTCTGTGCAGTGCACCTCCTGTAGCATCGCTACCTGTACCCCCTACTTCCTCAAGGCCATCAACAAGCTTGTCCTCTTCATCAGGGAGGAGATGCCCCTCACATTCCAAGAAACTATCATGCGGTCCTTTACATTATCTATGGTTCAGATCAAGCAGTAACCTTATACCCTCCATCACTGTAGTAACGCCTCTAAGATTCATCCCCCCTTGGATGATACCCATATACCATAGTCCCTCTGTCAGTTGTCTTATCAAAACAGCATGTGTATCTATATAACAGTACAAGAAACAATTGAACAATCAACAAATAGCTACTAACTGAACTACCCATATTCCCCCTGTTGTCTAAACACTCTTGGTGTGTAGGGAAAACAATAAAAATAATAATAATAATACAGATTCTTGTGTCTTGGAGTCTGCCAAGAAACATTTGTAAACAAGCAAGGAGTACTAATAAAGTTTATTATACTACTTACACCAAGCATGTGACAAAGAAAAGCACAAGGGAGATGGGTTTCTCACCACTAGTCTGAAGAATGTACATAATCTGCAGGATTGTAGATCTTAGGTTCTCTAAGGTCTTGACCATCTCTCCCCGCTCTTCTAGAGCTCTCTGCCCTTCTAGAGAAGCTACAGTGGGTTGCAGACAGCTAGTACTACAGATAACAGCACAGCAACAGAGAATAAAACATAGTTACAGATATGAGAAACAACATGTATTGGTCCTAAGTCATTCTCCATTGGATAAAGACTTAGGAGACATAATTACTAATGAGTATCATATGAGACAGAATATGCTTCCATTAGCATTACAGCTTAGACAAAAGACATGCTGACAGTTCAAACTACATGTGGCATTTCTTGCTTACATACAGTATAAAACATAAGACATAACAAAGGCCTTCTGTCTCTGTCAGCTTGCTTAGACAAAGAGAACTGATGACAGGTCACTATTACACGTGGCATATCTGACAGTAAAACACACTATATATAATTATATGAGAATATAAGTATACAATAGTCACTGATGATCCCTCTGAGTCATCTTATCAGTGATTAGGTAGATTATATATGGAATATCTATAAATTACAAACATAATCTAGATGAATGTATTATAGTGAGGTATAATAAATCATGCATGACAATATTAGCATATCTTAGCAGCAAAGCACATTCCTAGCACTCATGCTTATATGATGTATGCTCATATCTACAATGTTAGTGCAAAATTGCAGTATCAACCAACCAGGAATACAGTGTGAGGTGTATGTGAGGTGTATGTGGGACAATAGGGGGCATAACCCAGGCGTAACACCCCTCACCCTCCCAGATATATGTCCCTCAAAGCATCCTGCACTAACTGCAGTATCCATATGGATCTTAACTGAAAACATTAGCACAAGTTACATTGAACAGTGTTATCCCCCTCCCCCCCAACAAACACGGTAACCCTTTAAGTAAACAGTTTGAGCCCAAAACACAATACAAATCCCCACCATTCTCCCCCCAGACATCATACAAAAGCTTTAGCCACCCAAGCCTTCACCAATCCCTACATCCCATAGTCTCCCTGAAACCAGATACTGCCATCTTTGTTCCGGCTCGTCTCTTCCTCCCCACCCCCTCCCATACCCCACATATAAAAACATGCATAATATTGAAACAGCATTCCAAAAAGAGTAACCTCCTCCCTTAGTGAATGAGTTCCCCCCTCCCACCCCCAGGCTTCATTAGCATCCCTCATACACAGTGAAGGAGATGGAAAGAACATCCATCCATCTATCTGCATATTTATTCAATCAATCAATCAAGTCTTTATTTAACCAGGTGTTCATCGTTGAGCAGAAGCTAATTTGCAAGATGGACCTGGGTGGAGCATGAACAATTGTATATACAGGTCAACACAGGTATTTACAAGGCAATACAGATAATACTCTTTACAGAGAGGAAGAAAAAGAAGTTCATATGTACATAGAATTATACAGATATTGTACGGATTACACGGTATTTACATACATAGAAGTGTCTATAGGAAGATAAAGCAGGTTATCTAAGGTTGCAGGAGGAAGTAACAGAAGAAAAAATAAAAATAAAAATATACACCAGGTAGAGGTGAAGGTAGGGGGGAAGGGAGGGAGGTAGGGGGAGAAAGGCTAGGAGGGCACAGTGCACAGAAAAGACTTGGTAAAATGGGATATAGAGAAGGTGGATGGAGAAAAGGAGTATGTGTGAGCCCCAGGATTGAATGCTATAAAGTACGGGGCATGGTAGGATGTCACAACCCAGGGTAGTGAGCTCCTATCCGAGATTGGGAAAGGAAGAATAAGGGGATGGATGGGCCTAGTGTTGATAAGACAGAGGGATAAGAGAGAGAACAATTAGGCTGGTGAGGAGCAAGCTGGGGGGTCAGTACTTAAAATTGGGTCTAGGCATGGCTATATACCAGTGCAGACACCTGTACTGGGTCTGAGTGGGTGAAGCAGTTACATACTTCTCTGATTGTATGGAAATAAAGCATCTTGAAGGCATTTATACCGATTAGAGTGCTTAATTTGAGGGTTTTTTGTAGATCGTTCCATAAGGTAGGTAGCACGAAGCTTATGGCTGCCCTGCCGAAGCGGGATTTTGCTTTGGGTACTTTAAGTGTAATAGCTGAGTAACTTCTTAACGCATATTTCCCAATTATACTCAGGGGAAGACAGCAGGAGATATAGTAAGGCAGCTTATTAGAGATGGCTCTATAGGTCCAGAGAGCGGCGTTTCTGTGGTGCCTGAACTTTAGTGATGTCCACCCCACTGCCGCATATAGGGTGCAGAGATGCATGTTGAAGGGGAGTCCCGTTATAAACCTCAGTGCTTGATGGTAGAGTGTGTCCAGTTTAGTCATGTAAGAGTTGGGGCATTGGCTGTAGAGAAAGTCAGCGTAATCAACCAATGATAGGAAAATGGATTGGACCAGTTCTTTCTTGGCATCTCTGGTGAGAAATTAGTTGATTCTAAAAAACAGTCCAAGCCTTTGCCGAAGTCATTTTAGCAAGTCCTCTATATGTTCAATAAAGGAGAGTCTTTGGTCTATCCAAACTCCCAGATACTTGAATTTTGTAACAAATTCTCGTTTTTCACCTAGGACTGTGGTAATTTGGGGAACTGTTCCACTGGACACAGGGTTAGCTGTATGGATAAAAGGGGAGAGGACCATCGCTTTAGTGTTTTTGGCATTAAGGAGTAGCTTTTTTGGGAGAGTTGGCTTTGCAAAAGGTTGAATTCTGACTATAGGTCATTGCAGGCAGCTTCAGGTGTTGGGCGACTCACGTACAGAACTGTATCATCTGCAAACAGATGGATGTTGGCTTCTTTTATACAGTAATCAATGTTATTAATGTAGATTGCAAAAAGTAAGGGCCCTAATATAGAACCTTGAGGTACCCCTCTTTGCAGAGTTTTTAAGGGGGACAGGCCTCCTTCGGCTTTAACTTGGTGAAGGCACCCTGTAAGATAGTCAGTAAACCAACGTAGAGAGGAGGGGTCCACACCTACGGTTTGAAGGGAGGAGAGAAGCAGACTATGGTCGACGGTGTCAAAAGCCTTGCTTAGATCAAGGAAAACAGCACAAATAAAGTTTTTGCTCTCAAGATTATGCTGCCAGTCGTTAGTAACTTTGGCGAGGGCTGAGATAGTGCTATGTTTAGCTCTGAATCTGGACTGCATAGGATTTAGCAGTTCCCTAGACTCAAGGTGAGTCCTCAGCTGTGCATTTACAATTTTCTAGGAGCTTGGACAGGACCGAAGGAGGGAAATTGGCCTGTAGTTATTGAGATCCCAGGGTCACCTGATTTGAACAGTGGTATGACATGTGCTGTCTTCCATATAGGTGGTAAGGTGCCCTGAGACAGGGATAAGTTAAAAAGGTGGGTGGCGGGTATTGCTAGTATGTGGTAGGCAATTTTTAGGAAGTAAGGGTCAAGGGTGTCAGCCCCAGCACTTTTTCTAGTATCCAACTGAAGCAAGAGGTCCTCTACCTCTTTCAGTGGGGCAGGTTGAAGCGAGAAAGGCGGTGAAGCTATTGGAGTTTAAGGCAGTTGGCTGGCAGTCTCAGAGTGAAGTATGTTTGCAGGAGAGTTATCAAATGCCATGCCTGCAGTAGCAAAGTGGTTATTGAATGCGTCAAGTATATCCATCTTTTCGGTTATAGTCAAGTTGCCAGAGGTAATCTTGGTCGGGAGTGAATTTCCTGGGGAGTGGCCTAGCAGATCATTGATTGTGTTCCAGAGCTTGATTGGGCTCTTTGTGGCAGAGTCGAGTTCGGATTTGAAGAAGGTGGCCTTCGATTCTCTGATTGTTTTGGTACATAAATTTCATAGTCTCCTGAACTGGTTCCAATCCTCTGCAGTGTTCATACTGCGCGCTTTTTTCCAGAGCTTATCTCTTTCTAGAAGCAAGGACTTGATCTGAGGAGTGAACCATTTACAGATTTTGGTCCTAGTTTGAACTTTAATCAGGGGAGCATACTTTTTAAGGGCCCTTGATAGAATGTTGTGGAAGATATTGTAAGCTGACATAATCGTTTTGGCCAGGTAGAAATCTTGCCACTCAGGGGAGTACTTACGCTCGTTTAGGTAGGCATGTTCATTGAAGTTGTGCCTGGATCTCTTCATAGAGAACTTGCTGATGGGTGCTGGGTTGTTGGTGGATCTTACTCCCGCAATAAAACAATGGTCGCTGGCATCTGAGAAGAAGACATCAGCGTGGGAGAAGAGATGAGGTCTGCTCACCATTAGCACATCCAAAAGTGTACTTTTACTGGGGTTCTTCATGTTTGGGTGTGTTGGTTCAGTAATAAGTTGGCGTCAGCCCATGTTCATCACAGAAGGATGCAAGGGGGGCAGCTGTGTTAGCGAGCCAGTCAAAGTTGAGGTCTCCTAAAATAATAGTTTCTGGCAGCCCCTGTCCCAACTTGTCACTTAGATATGACACAAGCTGTAGGCCAGCAGACGGTGGTCTGTAGTATCCTATTACACAGAGTGCAGTAGTCTGTGTAATTTCCACTTTGAGAATTAGGCATTCGAATTCGCTGGCGACAGATGCCGAGGATAAGCAGAAGGCAGAAAATTTGTCTTAACGTGAGATAGCTACCCCTCCTCTGGCATGCCTATCAGCTCTGAACAAGGCATAGTTGGTATGTTTACTCTCTCTATCAGTGGTGCTGGGTCTAAGCCAAGTTTTGGAAATCACAAGTATGTCAGGAAAGGTATGATTTACCAAGGTTTGTATTAAGGTTATCTTTTTAAGGAGGCTACATATGTTAATATGCAAGAAGCTTATTCCTTTTAAATTTGCTAGTTCTGCTGGCAACGCAATAGCTTCTGGGGGGCCAGGGTTGAGTTCTACATTGCCTGAACATAGCAGGAGGATAAGCAGGATTTTTCTAAGAGCGTTAATTATAAGCTTGTAATTCCTGCCTTTCTCCCGTCTAGTAGATCTGATGTTTTTAGGGACTGGAAAATGGCCACCATAGAAGAACTGATTTGTTGTAGCAAGAGCTAGTACCCCTACCACAATAGGTGGGGAGGAGATAGAAGTCTGTGTGGTGGGAGGTGGGCCTTGTGGTGGGGGAGTGTTATAAGTACTACTGGTATGTGTGGTCCAAGAGCAGGGTTCGAGGTATTGGTACTTGGAATCATGGAGGCAATTAAAGGATAAGTTGCCATGTGGTATACAGCACAAGGTGCCATTGTAGACCAAACATGATGGTAGTTCAGGTGTCCAATGCTGGGCAGCTGGTATCAGCAGAAGAAGGGGCAGTATAAGGAGCCATATAGGGCCCGACATGATGGTACCTCAAAAAAGGTGCCACTCAATTAGCCCAGGGGCCAGTGGGGTTACTGGATTAAACAGCTTATCAGTAGCTTTCCAATCCAGGTCGACCCAAATTTGATAGCATTAAAAATATTTAGTGGTGAAGGCACAGCCGAGGAGAGCCTATGCGTTTTGGTAACCGGTAGCCGGGAATCCCGCGGCTTAGGAGCTGGAAGCCTGGGCGACAGTTCCTCAGCTGAGGGAGAGAAGGAGAGTGAGGGTTAATAAAGTTGATTCACATAAAGGGTTAGACAGAACAGTGGGGAGTTCAAAATTTGCAGAACAAAAGGACGTGTATGGTACCAGCAATGCCAAAAGAGGTAGTGAGGAGTAGTAGTAGGTGGTTGCACCTGAAGGTAGTTTGTTTGGTGTTGCTGGCCTGCTTAACTGCTAGCTGGTTTATAGTTGAAAGGGTATATAGTCAAATTAGGGTAAGGTCCCTAACAATAGGGCAGGTAGAGCAGTAATTGAGAGGAGTTAGATGGAGTGGCTGGAGAAAAGGTTGAGAGGAAATGTGTGATCCTGTGGGTGGAACTGCTTTAAAAAGGGGCGGTGAGAAAGTGGGTCAAGTCAGGTAACTGGGCAAAAAGACCCTGAAGCCCCTTTTCCCCCCAATCTTAGCCACCAATCCCTAGAGGCTATCCGAAAAAGGGCCAGTCCCAAGACACCAGTGTGTGCAGCCAGACTGCACTGTGTGCTTCCAAACAGGTACCCAAGCTGCAGGCCCAGGACTCTCCCCAACATAAGATCAAAAAAATTTCCAGTCCAGTATCCGACCATGGCAAGAGAACCAAACTGAGCTAGGCAGGGAGATACTGGAGACCAGGGCCCCAGTCTTCAACACCTTTGATCTCCCCCCTCCTCCACCCAGGGAAGAGATGTCCATGATGCTGTGCGGAGAATCACACTCCAGTGGCACTTTGCTGAAAACCAGCCACAGTTTATAATGGCCACAGAGAAGCCCTGGAGGTCAAGTCCCCCCTCAATGAAATTATCCAGGCAGAGAGCCACGGAACTGGGCAGCGTGAATTCAAATAAATGCACATACCCAGGCCTGCCGTGGGGCACTTCAATCAGTACTTCTTTCACTCCAGGATCTGGGATCCGGTGAAGCAAGAACAATCCACACAGGACCGAGGAGCCGAGTCAGTCCACAGTCACAAGAACAAAACAGTTAAAACATTCTTCAGGCCCCACTCCCATGAACTGTCCGGCACGCAGGCAACTAGAAAGGAAAAAATGTGCTCTTAGCCAAAATAAGTCAATCAACAACTCAACTGCAAACAGTCGATAGAAAATCAAGAGTTAGCTACACAGAGACATTAAAACTTGCACCATGGAGAAGTCCAACAGTGACACATTGCCATGAGGCATAAAGTTCAGGTTAGATTCTGGCCATATCAGCCAACTTTGAGGTGGAGCTCCTGTACAAATAACATTGCCTTTTCCAGCTTCCAGAAGCTATAAGTTGCACCTTCATGTTCAATCTTTAGAGTCACTGGGTAGACTAGGAAGTTGTTCACTTTGAGCTGGTGGCGCTGGGCCATCACCTGGTTGAAAGCCCCTGTTTTTTCAAGAGCCTGTTAGAATAATCCTGGGATATAAATAAGTGAACTCTGTCCACACTGAGCTCCTTCTTGTGGTGGTAAGCCTAAGGACAGCCTGCCTGTCCTGAAAATGTTGGTATCTAATGATTATCTGTCTCAGGGGCTGTCCCTCTGGTAGTCACAGCACCACCACTCGGATGGCCCGTTACAGTTTTTGTCAGCCCTCCCTAAGGTTGTAGATCCAATATTTTAGGCAGCTGCTCAGCACAGAACTTTAACACATCAGGACCCTCATGCCCCTCCGGCAGGCCCTTCAAACTCAGATTCAGACATCCATGGTAATTTTCCTGGTAGTCGAATAAATCCTGGAACTCCTTGAAAGCTTTCTCTCTAGTCTGGCAAGCTTGTCAGGGATCGGTGTCATGACATCTTCTGTCTGAGATATCAGCCCCTCTGCCTTCTCAAGTCTCATAGTATGCACCTGCATTTGTTCTGATATTTCTTGGAGCCTACTGTTCAAACGTTTTTCCAGCTTGTCCAATTTGGGTGAAAGTGCCATCAGAACCTGCTCTGTCACCTCCTTTCTGAGTGCTGCCATTTCTGCAGCAGATAAGGATATTGGGCCTAGTGGTTGAGTTGACTGCACGGCGGCTTGTTTCTTGTCATTTTTTGCCAAGGATAGCGGTGTTTTCCCAGCACTAGTCAGCAAGAACTCATCCATACTGCATGCTTAGGAGCTACAGGTATAAAATAAATAGCAAAAAGTGCTAGATGCAGTGGATTTTATTCAATATTTAGCCTTAGGAGTGGGAGCTGCAGGGATCTGCATCCTTACTCATGGCTGCTCATCAGCGCCCCCCATCCTTACTCCATCACAGCAATTTAATAATAGTACTACAGCTCTATATCATAAATAATCACCCAAATAAATATGGAGTTAAAAAATATTTTTCTAGTGTTGAATAAGGCAGCAAGAGGTAAGCCCCATAGGTTGCAATTTTAATTTCTCCAGTGTGAAAGTCAATGAACTCCAAAATAGCATCCATAGAGCTTCATAATCCTAAAAGGAAAAAAAAGGAAAATAAATATTGTTATTATACATGTAAACCAATGGGATGTAAATTACATTTTTTCCATTATCAGTTTACAATGCAAAATTGCATTTGTACTAGTACACCACAAAATATTATTTTCTATTATTTATTTATTTATTGAAATGTTTTACCAGGAAGGCACGCTGAGCAACAAGTTGCTCATCTCCCGGTATGACTTGGGGGGTAGGAAACAATGAGATAGAATACAAAGAAATGTTACAATGTTGGAATATAATTTGCTTACTTGCATACAATGATAGCAGGAGAGATTACAGGTGGATCACATTGGCTAACAATGCAACAGTTAACTATAGTAAATATGAAGACACATAGAGTAATTCGGCAGCAGTTGGTGACAGTTGATAACACTGGAACACATATAATAACTTGGGAACAGTATGTAGCATTAGATGGTAAGGTGACACAATAGTAATTGGTAGCCATTAGTGTAACATAGATATTCAAGATTTACAGTGATTGGAGTAAAGGGAGGAAGAATGGAAGGAGGGAACGAAAAATTGCGGCGGGTAGAATGGAAGAAGCAAAAGGGAATTTATGGAGAGAAGCAGGCAGAACATGATATTCGAGGCAAACAGAGATGACAGGGTGGACTAAAGTGCATATAAGAGGGGTATGGGGTAGGATATAAGTGCTTAATTGCATGTAGGAGTAGGCCAGTGTTAGGCTATGTTAACTGGAAGGGGGGTAGGAGGAGAGGTAGAGTGTGGCAGGGTGATGAGAGAGAGGCATTCTAGGTGGGGGTATCCAAGGGTGGGGAAGGGAGGAGCTGAAGTTCAACAGTGCTCTGTTATCCCTATTCGGGCAGAGTGGTGGACAGGTTATAGGCGATGAGAGTTATTTATATATAGTGATGCAAGAGAGGGGGGGTGTTGGGGGAAGGATGTTGTGGGATGGGGTAGCAGAGGTCAACTATAATGGTGGCATAGTACCCCACCAGTGTGCTGGGTGATTCTACCTGCACAAGGCAGTGATCTAGCAGTGACTGGAGGGGTGCAATTAAAGGAGAAATAGGAGAAAGGGGGTAATGTTGTTGCACACAGTGTGCTATGGATCTTGCCTGCACAAGGCAGTGATCAAGCCCACAGGAGGGGGATAGATTGAGGGTAGAGAAAGAACAGGGAGGAACACTTTAGGAGTAGAGAGAGTAGGGGACTAGGAAGAACACAATCAGAGGGAAGCAGGAGTGGTGGGGAGTAGGCATATGGTAATATGGGCTATGGGGAGATGGCAGGGGGATTAAGGAAGGTCATGGTAGACACAGGAAGGAGCAAGGAAGTTCTGGAGGGAAGAGTTAATGGAGTAGCAAGAGGATGAGTGGTGAATTTGAAGAGGAAGTGAATTCCAAATTTTGAGGAGGTGACAAGAATAACCCGATTGGCCAATAAGGGTGGAGCAGCATGGGACCGCCAGGGTTCATCAGTTGGTAGATCTTAGGGAGTGGGAAGGAGCGGAGATGGTTGTAAAGGCAGAGGAGAAATAGGAGGGAAGTTCACCCAGTGAGTGCTTGGAGGTGCATTTTGTTCAGTGAGAGAGAGACATCAGTTTGTCAGGAAGGGAAGGATAGGGCATGGTAGAGATCACAGTGATGAGTATGGAGGGAACATCAATGGCAAAATGGCAAAAGGAATTGAGAAGGGTATCTAGTCTGGCCAGGGAGGACTTAGGGGCAGCACCATAGACTATATAACAGTAGTCCTAGATAGGTAGGATCATCTTCTGGACAATCTCATGCCTAGCCGTGGGTGGGATGCAGACATGGTTCCTGAATAAGGCGCCAAGCTTGGTACACAATTTTTTCTGCATGGCATTGATTTGACCAGAGAAGTTCAGTTGTTGGTCCAGCCAGACACCTAAATACCTGAAGGAGGATGTGTCCTCGAGTAAAGTCCTGTCAAGGGTGTTGAAGGAGGGTAGAGAGGAAAATCTGGTAAGTCTCTGCCTGGTGCCAAAGGTCATTGAGTCTGTTTTTTTTGGCACTGAGAGACAGTTGGTGGTTTGCAAACCAATGCTGAACATTTTTGAAGTCGTGTTGCAAGTTGGATGCAACCTCGATGGGGCAGGAGCCAGATGCATACAAGACTGTGTCATCAGCGTACATGTGAATGGAGAAGGGAGAGCAGGTGGATGGGAGATCACTTAGAAAAATAGAGACTGGTATGGAGCCTAACACTGATCCCTGGAGGACGTCAGTTCTTATCAGGAGGGGTTGGGAAATTGCATCAGAAATCTTAACTGATTATGTTCTGTCAGTGAGGTATGCTTTGAACCAGTCTGTAGCTAAGGGGGATAGCCAAGCTGTTGATAGAGTGTCAAGGAGAAGGGTGTGGGAGACTGTGTTGAAGGCTTTGGCCAAATTGACAAAAATTGCTGAGGTGATTTGGTCATTGTCCATTCCCATGAGGATAGAATCAGTGAGCCGAAGAAGGGAGGTGGTGGTGGAGTGATTTTACCTGAAGCCAGATTGATAAGGGGTGAGGAAGGAGGAGTCATTGAGGTAAGCAGTGAGCTGGGAGAGGCCTAGATGTTTCTGAAGTTTGACAAGGGTAGGGAGAAGAGAGATAGGGCAGTAGTTGCCAGGGCAGGTGGGGTATCCACCTTTCGGGAGAGAAAGGACCACTGTGTGTTTCCATGGGGAAGGTACTGAGGTGGTTGAGAAAGAGAGGTTTAGGATAATAGAGAGTGGGTAGGCAATGGCTGGGGCTCAGAGGGATAGTAGTTTAGGGTCAAGGCCATCCGGGGAGGAGTCTTTTAAAGGGGTGATCACTAGCAGGGCATTTAGGGTGTCATTTGGGGAGACAGTAGTGAAGGAGAAGGGGGAAATGGAGCAGGGCTGTTCATAGGCAATAGGAAGGGGAGAAGAAGGGGCATAGTTTGGGAGGGATTGGAGTAGATCATCAGCACAAGTGGTGTAATAGGAGTTGAATTTGGTAGCTACTGCAACTAGATCAGCAATGAGGGTGGCGTTTATCTTAAGTATGGGGTGAGTGGACAGGATGGGGAGGTAAAGAGGGCATGGACCACTCTCCAGAACTTGGAGAGGAGTTGATGTTAGTTGTGAAGGTAGATTTGAAGTACTTTGTTTTGGCTAGCCTGGTAGCCTGGGTGCAGGCATTATGGAGTTTTTGGTAAATAAGAAGATCATTTGGAAGATGGGAGACTTTGTGCCATTTCCAGGCCTGATCTCTGGCCCTGTGGCAGGCTAGTAATTCAGGGGTAATCCAGGGGAAGGGATGACCTCTAACCCTTGTTTGTTTTAGGGGTGATAAGGCATTCCAGTTTGCTAGGAAAATGTCTTTAAAATAGATTAGGGCTTTATCAACTGAGGAGGTGCTTGCTAGAGGGGACCAGTCTGAGAGGGCAAGGCTGTGCAGGAGAGGTTCCAATTCTAGGGATTTATAAATCTGTATTTGTAGGGTATTATGTGGAGATTTAGGGCTGTGAACTTTTCTTACTAGGAAATCCAGGTTGTGGTCGCTGAGAGCATCCAGAAAGATGCCGAAGGTGATGATTCTATGAGGGTGGTAAGTTAGGGCTCAATCAAGTAGGTAGTGGTTTTGGGTCTTGTGATTATGGCGGTTGTGTTCTGTAATTAGTTGTGTGAGGTTGAGGGCAGTGATAGCATTTCTTGTGGTAGATGTTGTTGGGGACAACCAATTTAAATTGAGGTCACCAAGGATGTAAAGCTCATCAGATTGAGAAAGGGAAGTAATGAAAGTTAGGAGGTCAAGGGAGACAGCGGACTGGACATTTGGATGGCAATAGATATTGGCTACAAAGATAGGGAGTGAGAAAGGGAGGGATACATTGATGGCTAAGGTGTCATGGGTTGCTGGGTTGGAGGAGGGGATGACTGGGAAGTATTGGAGGGAGTTACAGATATACATGGCCACTCCACCACCCCTGCCTGCTCTGTCTAGCCTTAGGATGAAGCAACTGGGGATGGAGACCGAGTTGTCAGGAATCATGCTCTTTAGCCATGTTTCTGTTATAATTAGAATGTTTGGTTTCAGGGCAGCAACCATGGCTTGCAGGAGGTCTTTTTTTTTGAAGTAGGATACAAATGTTTAAGTATAATATCTTGAATCCCTTTATGAGGGCTGTTGGGATGGGGTATGGGCAGCAGCAGTGGGGGAGAAGGCAGGGGTGAAGGAAGCAGCAGGACCGGGGTTGGATTGGATGTACTCTGAGGCAAAAAATAGTAGAGCTAGGATGAGGAAGTGTAGCTTCATGGATTTGGAGTGATGTGGCTTGGAGGCTTAGTGAGAGAGATAGAAGGGAGTGGTATAATGAGGAAGCAGGAGGTGGAGAACAACGAAGACATTTGGTAACATTAGTAGGGATGCATGTGGAATGATGAGGGAATGAGAACAGAACATGTTGTGGGGGCAGGGGTAATAGCATGAATATAAGTTGGGGCCTGGAGACAGGGGGTTTGGATGGATTTGGAGTTATAGGACCCTGGGCTGGCAAAAGCAGGAGGGGCGGGTAGGGAGAGGTAAGAAATAAGGTTAGAGGGAGGAGGAGGTAGAAGGGAGAAGGATTTGAGTGGAGAAGAAAATATCCTTAGAGTCAAGGTGCAGCAGGGGGTGCAGACTTTGGTAGGTAGTAGACTACAACAAGGGGGTGTAGCTGAACAGAGTTGCTTTGCTACTGAGGGGAAGGGGCACAATGCTTAAATTAATGCTTCCTCAGGTATCTAGCTGAATAGCCTGTAGTAGAGAAGTAGAAAGTGAAGGATGCTTGCTTAAGTATACACCCTCTAGCAGAAGAGCTGTATAACCTGCTAATGGGGAAGCAGGTACGTAGTAAGTTTCACCCTGTGAACCACATGTACCAATATGGCGGACCAATGGGGAGTATGCAAAAGGAATGTGGGCAGAGACAGCAAACATTTAAGGTGGCCTAGGGATAGGGTGAGGGAGTGGGCCAAAAAATGGAGTATTGAAGAGCAGAGCAGAGTATACAATGGCACAATTTAATTCAGTCGGGGAAACACTGATTTAGATACAAACACATGAATTCAACCATGGGAAAACTCTGAATAAAAAATGCAATTGAGACAAAAAACAGTCTTAGTAAGCAGTAGCTTCAACAGTAGGTCCCAAGTACTGATAGGAGAAGTTACTGAGTTAATGAGCAGAGTGAGTTCATCATCATTAGAAGCATTGTATGCAGTTAGTTTGAAGAACATAAGGGGAACTGGATATGGACAGACAGGGAAGTGGCCAAAACAATATAATGAGGAAGCTGTGAGCAAAGTGCATTTTGTGCAGCACTATGATTTAGTTTCAACAATTTACAGGGATTAATTCTACAACATAACACAACATAAAGAGTGCTGTAACAATAACTAGTCATTGTATCTGAAGGGAAGGGCTAATAGTGGAGTTAATTCTAATGGAGAGGTAAAGAAATCCTGGTATTGTGGATCTAGGTAGTACCCGTTTAAGTGCTTTGCTGTAGCTCTTACATGCTTCCCCTTTAAGAGGGAAAGTGAAGTGTAACCAAGTAGGAGGTGGGCAGGTCTCTCAGCTCTGGTAGTGTATTTAATAAAGGAAGGAGGTGGGGGAGGAGGGGTGGGACGAAAAATCCCTAAGAAACCAGTTCAGGTTAGGCAGATGCTGAAAACAGTGCAGTGAAGGACTGATCATTTCAGCAAAAGATACAAGTCAGGCTGAGATTCAAGTCAGGCTGTGCAGCCCTGAGGACTGCGCCACTGACAAGAAAAACAAGCAAGTTGCAGATCTGCACTGTACAGCTCACAGAACTGTGCAACTGAATGAACTGATAAGCAAAAAGATCAGGACTTCACTATGCAGCTGCTAAAAGAAGAAAAATAAGGTCAGTGTGTTTCTCTGCAGTCTTATACCCTAGTCCAATGATTTCAGTAGTGGCATTGGGCAGGAAACCAATGTCAGTGCTCTGAGGCTGTCTGGAAACATTTGGGTCCCACAGCAGTGGGTACCAGGTATTCAATTACAAAAGGGAGGAAAGTTCCAAAAATCCCCTTTCCCTTGTGCTGGGTCAGGGACCAGCCATTACCTTGCGAGCCAAGAAGGAGGGCAGGCAGCAGGCACCTTCTCACCCTGCCCAGGGCAGGCACATTGTTTGTGGAGGGGACTGCATCCGTGGTACCAGCCCGGTGGGCTCTGATCAGCCTTGTGAGCCAAGGAGGAGAGTAGGCAGCAGGCACCTTCTCGCCCTGTTCTGAGTATTACTACTCAGAACCTATTTCTTCCTTTTATCCCTTCTAATCAGTGGCATGATATCAATTGTGTTGCTTAATCCTGGCATTTGAGCCCACCCAGTGTACAGATCCAATAGGCTTCCCTTTCTAAAAGTTTAGTGTCAATGGACAAGTGCCACATATTCCACCCCACAAAAGATGTGTACAAGAGTATCATCCACACCTGTCTCTCCTCTATTCCTTCCCTTGTGTCTATTGTTATTGAGGCAGTGGATAGCCATGCATTTGTAGCATCACTCCCCATAATGCTCCTCAAATGTTTGAGGGGTCTGGAGGTTTTCCAATGTAAAATGCACCACATGCGCAAGTTGCAAGATATACCACATTGTCTGTGACACAGTTGATAAAATCCCTCATACTGTAGGTTTTTCCGGCATTGATAGTGGTGAAGGTGCAACTTTTTAAGCTGGAGCTGCAAAATTTGCAGTTTATACATGGAAAGGTCCCCTTGGTACTGGATGGTAATCAAGTGTTATCCTGGGGTAAGTCATTCTTCTGGAGACTATGGGCCAGTTTGTCCTTCAAATAGGTACCCCTCCAATATGCCATACGTGGTGGCATAATGGTGCTTTCTTCCAACAGGAGGTATGATTACAGAATGTCTCAATTTTCCATATAATGCCCCCAATCTCACCAAACTGTCTACAGTAGTAGTGACAAAGTTTAATCATCCCAGGTCCTCCTGTCTGGGTTGTTGTGAATTCAATAAATCCACCCTTTGTGTGTCAAACTCCTGATGAAATGCTCCATCCACAGTACCATGACCATACCCCCTAGATGTGAACTTCCTGCACATATCTAATCCTTCTGCATTAAAATCTACATCATTACTACAGTTCCTCCTAGCTCTTAATAGTTAGGCCCTGGGTATGTTTTCTACTAGGTGGTGTGAGTGGCAGCTGGATGCTAGAAGAAGGCAGTTCTGTCTGTATCTTTATGGAAGAGAGTGGTTTCTGTACTCCAATCAACTCTTTTGATGATTTTAAGGCCCAAAAAATTTACAGTAGTTTCATCACATTGTACTGTGAATTTCAAATTCTAATTGCTGGCCTCCAAGTAAGCTACAAATTCTCCCAGCTCCTCCAGCATGCCACACCACGTGATAAATATGTCATCAATAAAATGATATCATATGTCAATCATATGACAGAAAGAATTGACTTCAGCATCATAGATAGTTGATGATTCCCAGTGCCCGAGATAGAGGTTGGCGTGGTTCAGGGCAAAGGTTGCCCCCATCACCATCCCATTGATATTTAAGTAATGATTGTTCAGAAACAAAAACTGATTTTTTGTTAGTACATCTCTGAAACTGTACCAACAGAAGAACAAATTAACTTATTACAGAAGAGTCTTTATTTTGTCCCTACTCATGACTTAAATCCTTTTGAACTGTATATGGATTTTCATTAATTTACCAGAAATTTGAATCTAAGGGCTTTTTTTGAAAAATTTAAAATGTGTAGCAACAGTACTGATAGTGCCTCCATTGGGAACCACAATACATCTAATGCTCTATCACAATCTAGTAGTGCTCCTGATTTCTGCCCACCCTCCTCTTTTAACCACCTATATAATGAAACAGTATGCGTATGCAAATGCGACTGTATGAATAAATTTGAAAAATTCCCTCTCCTGGAAGTTTGCCTTGTGATGATGTTTCTTGCTGCCCCTTCTGGTGCAACTCCTTGCTTGATGGATTTATCACATCCAATGAATTTGATTTTCTTACCATTCCACACCCTACAAAGGCCAGCAGCTATCAATCAATCAATCAATCAATTACTTTATTTATTGTAGATGCTCACATCAAAGAGTTGTTTCAGACTCTTAGATCTTATCTAAGGGATACGACTGACATTTTGGGCTTCCTGGGGGACCATGAACAGCTGAATGGATACTGGTTTCAATGGATATCACATCCCTAGATATGAACATTCCTCATGAAGGGGGTTTACAAGCACTAGAATACTGGCTAAGGGATCTGGATACACTTGGTGAGGCTAGAAAACAATTTTTGATAAATTGCTCTGAACTAGTACTGACAAAAAAAATCACTTTTTGTTTCTGGACAATAATTACTTACAGATCATTGGCATGCCGATGGGGACAACTTTTGCCCCAAACTGTGCCAACCTCTATCTCAGCCACTAAGAGACATCAACTGTCTATGATGCCAAGGTCAATCCTTTTTACCACAGGACTGGCCTATGGCGTCCTTTGATGGACAACATATTTCAGTTTCAATTTGGCACATGGGAGGAGCTGGGAGAATTTCTGGATTATTTGGAGGCTAGCAATTCGAATTTGAAATTCACAATTCAATGTGATGAAACTTCTTTGAATTTTTTGGACCTTAAAATCACCAAAAGAGGGGATGGCAGTATAGAAACTACTCTCTTCCATTAAGATATGGACAGGAACTCCCTTCTTCTAGCATCCAGCTGCCACCCATGCCATCTAGTAGAAAACATACCCAGGGCTCAACTATTAAGAACTAGGAGGAACTGTAGTAATAATACAGATTTTATTGCACAAAGATTAGATATGTGCAGTAAGTTCAAATCTAGGTGGTAGGTGGTATGGTCATGATACTTTTGATGGAGCATTTCATCAGATATTTGACACACAAATTGAGGATTTATTGATTTCACAACAACCCAGACAGGAGGGTCCAGGATAATTAAATTTTGTAACTATGTACTGTAGACAATTGGGTGAGACTGGGGGCATTATAAGGGTCAATTGGGACATTCTGAAACCTGACCCCGTGTTGGAAGAAAGTACTATTATGCCACCACATACTGTATGGCATATAAGTATGAGGAGTACCAATATGAAGGACACACTGGTACATAGTCTCCAGAAGAAGGACTTACCCTGGGATAACACTTGGTTACCATCATGCCCTAAGGAAACCTTTCCATGTGGAAACTGCAAATTTTGCAGCTCCATCTTAAAAAGTCACACTTTCACCACTATCAATGCACACAAAACCTACAAAATGGGGATTTATCAGCTGTGTCACAGACAATGTGGTATGTCTGGCATCTTGCCCATTTAATTTGTTTTACATCAAAAAACCCTCCAGAGCCCTCAAACAGAGGTTTGTGGAACATTTGAGGAGCATTATGGATGGGCGGTGGCACTGCAAATGCATTGCCTATCCACTGCCTCAATAGCAATAGATACAGGGGAAGGAATAGAGGAGAGAGAGGTGTGGATGACATTCTTGTACAGAACTTCAAGTTTTGTGAAGTGGAACATGTGACACTTGAGCCAAGAGGGGGAGACATTGAGACTTAACTTTTAGAAAGGGAAGACTATTGGATCTATACCCTGAGTGGGCTTAAAATGCCAGGACTGAATGACAAAATTGATATCATGCCCTGATTAGATGGGATAAAAGGAAGAAATAGGTTCTGAGTAGTAATAGAAAATAATATTTTGTGGTGTACTAGTACAAATGCAATTTTGCATTGTAAACTGATAATCAAAAAAATGCAATTTACATCCCATTGGGTAACATGTATAATAACTATATTTTTTGTCTTGTTTTTACCTTTTAGGTTTATGATGCTCTGCAGAAGCTCTTTTGGATTTCATCAGTTTTCACAATGGAAAAATCAAAATTGTAACCTACAGTATGGTGCTAATCTCCTGCTGCCTTATGCAATCCTAGAAAAATATTTTTTAACTTCAGATTTATTTGGGTAATTATTTATGGTGTAGACATGTAGTAGTACTATGATTACATTGCTGTGACATTGTTTAAATGCATTTAAATATTACTTTGTATTACAGTATATTGTGTGATACTGTGTATATATGTATCTATTAGATACTTTTAGTAATCCGGTCACATTAAACACAGCTCTTTTAATGGTGGTATGGGAACTGACACATCAGATCCTCCTGATGATGCTTACCTAAGCAAAACCGATCGAGATTGTGATTTTTATCCAAGCTGAATGGTGTTTTGGCATATTGCTTAACAAAGCCAGTTTTGTATTCCAGTTGATCTGGTGCCAGTATTTACTTTTTTGGATCAAATGAGCTATTCCTGCCACAGGTCCAATGGTTGGCAGTGAAGATTGCTGTGTTCTTTCTGTGTATGGATTTCTCCAGCTCACCAGGAATAGAGGATGGCATTCTGTGCATTTTTTGAGTAGCCATTATTCAGCACGCTGGTGTTCTCTGACTACACTTTGCTGGTAATCTCCATGGTAATCCAGCAGCACATCTACACATTTGACTTATAGACCCTCACTTGTAAGTGAGAGAGGAACTGGTAGATTGTTTTCCAAAAACTGCAGTCTGCTACACTGGACGTGGCATCCCCTGCATACAAAGGTATGTCTAATACACACACTACCTTTCAGAATTTTTTGTTAGGGGATGCCTCGCATCTGTGGTAAGCACAAGTGTTTGCTGAAGCAGGAAAAAATGCACTGTTTATAGAAGAGCGGAGAGAAAACCTAAATGACACTAAGGCAGTGGGCACTGATATTGGAAAACAGACAAGTGATATATGCAATGCCTTTGTTCAGCTACAGTGTGCCATACTTAAGGGAAGAAGGCATTACTGGAACAGAATTTCTTTAGAAGCTTATCTTAAAGTGGGAAGGACCCCAAGAGGACTTAGAGTGACCAGAATGCTGGGGTACGGACTGGAACACTATGAATTCATTATTGATTGGAATAAGGGTTTGCAAGCTGGTTCTGAAGGGTTGGTGAATGCTATTGGTGATGATTATCTAAGACAGCAACCGGACATTGCTGCAGACATTAAGCGAAAAGAAGAAATTGTAATAAAACTCAAAGACCATCCTGATTATGAAGTTTATGATAAAAAAATTAAATGAACTCATACTTAAAGAGGAAGAAAAGATTAATAAAAAAAAACTAACAAGTTTGAGAGGGACCAGCAGGACTACATTAAGGAGTGAGTCTTTACATGGAACAGGAATTCATCTTGCAATAAATGTCAGTACTAGAGATGTAGTCGTAGCCAGGCACGTAACCAACAAGCTGGTACTGAGGATACTTCAGGACAACATCCAGTTGCAACAGCCCCTTCCATTCTGAAAAACCAGAATAACTACCCCTCTTACTACACATCCACAAGTGATTAAAATAACGCAGAACAGATTTTTTTTAGAAGAAGCTCAAGGGATACTGGAGCATGACTACAGGTCATGAGGGATCATCAGGTACAATTTCAGACTCCAGAACAGACCAAGAAGAGGAATCTACAGCAGGGTTTATGCCAGAACCCCACAAGATGCACACCAGGAGGGAGCAGCAAGAAACACCAACATAAGGCAAACTTCCAGAAGAGGGAAGTAGCCTCCAACGATGGCATACTGATAAACATCTCTGGAACTATACAAACAGAAGACCAAATAAACTTATTGCATAAGTTCTTTCTTTTGTCCCTACATGTGAACAAAAGCCTTTTGAACTCTACATTGATTTTCTAGGTTTACTAAAAATTTGAATCTAAGGGCTTTTTTTGGAAAAATAAAAATACGTAGGGGTGGTGTTGTTAGTGCTTCCATGGGGGACCACACTACATCTATTGCTCTATCATAATCTAGTAGTGCTCCTGATTTTCACACACCCTCACACTGGAGAAATCAAAACTGCAACCTAAGGTGCTTATCTCCTGCTGCCTTATGCAAACAAAAGAAAAATATTTTTTAACTTAAAATTTATTTGGGTGATTATTTATGGTATAGATCTGTAGTAGTACTATTATTAAATTGCTGTGACATTGTTTGAATATAGGATAAAGTATAGAGTGGAGTGTGTTAAACTCGAATTTAACACACATTGGGATGGCACATAAACCCCGAGGGCAAAGCCTGAGGGTTTTATGGTGGCCATCCAACAACAAGGTTGTGTGCTAAATTTGAGTTTAACACACAGCACCCCATATTCTGTTTTTTTTTAATTGAAGGGGTCGTGTTTTTTCACTGACTCCCATCTGCCCCTGTGTACGCTCTGCAGCGTGGAAATAAAATGTTTTTTTTATTTGTTTTGATTCAGGCAGTCAGCATCTGGCCAGTGGTGCTACTGCCTACACACCATCCTGGCCCAGGGCAAAGTTAGAGGAGGAAGAGGTAAGAGATGCTGGCTGGTGATTGCACTGGAGACCGGCAGTAGGAGAGATGACTTGGGGTTCTTGCTACTCTCAATGCTCCTGTCTCAGCTGGCCCAGTGGAGAGTGTGAGACTGAGTATGTGGCTTCCCTTTTGGGTGCCATTGATGAGGGCCAAATATATTTTTAAAATAAAAAAAAAATGGGGCAACCTTAGCATACAGCAGGGATCCGGACCACTCGCTTTCTCAGGTACCACTGACAGTCTGACACAAAGTGCCGTGTAATAAATGTACACATATGTACATTACAGCATTTAATACTTGGCTTTTTCAATGGGAAAATACATGATCCATTAATTAAATGGATTTAAACATTACTTTGCATTATATTGTGTGATACTGTGTATACATGTTTCTATTAGATACTTTAAGTAATCCTGTCACTTTAAACACAGCTCTTTTAATGGTGGTACATGAGCTGACACATCAGATCCTCCTTACGATGCTTACCTAGATGAAATCAGTCAAGGTTGTGATTTTTATCGGAGCTGAATGCCTCTTTGGCATATTGTTTAATAAAGCCGATTATGCACTCTATTTGATCTGGTGCTGGTATTTGCTTCTTTGGCCTGACTGAACTATTCCTGTCAGTAGTTGGGAGTAGAGATTGTTGTTTTGTTTAAAAGAAAAATAGTAAGCAAGAGTTTTTGTTTTGTTGCCCAGAGAATGGGAAGAATGTGAAATGAGCTACTGAAAGAGATAGTTGCAGCTAAAGCACTCGATAATTAAAAAAAATACTGGACAGTTACATGCAACAGAACCACTAGTCCCAAGAATGTATGGGAGACAGACTTGATAGGTAATAGCTTTCTTCTGTCAAAATGCCTATTACTAAACTTGAATGGGAAGGCAAGCTGTGTGTGCTAATGAAATCTGCATCCTACTGTAGGTGTGTTTTTGTAGTCTACTGAGAGAGCTGAAACATTATGCCTGTAACATATTCATCTAAGTAGATATCGGTACATCTTGCTGTAAATAATGTATAGTAAAATGATTTATTAATTCTGCCTATGAGTGCAGTTTCTCTGCAAACCTGATTAATGCTTAGGCAAGCTTGAAAAAGTCCGTGAAGTTTGCAGCCAACCATGGTAGCACACTGAGTTCCTGGAAGAGAACCACATTCATAAGATCAGGGTGAGGGTAGCAACAATAATAAGGGGTCAACAAGCAACAGACTTTCCAATGTAGGGAGACAATGCATGACCCAAGGATCAAATGCACACTGCTGGTGTTAAGAAGGTATGAGGCATCAGCTAAGTGCCACTAGCACCCTGAAGTTTGCATTTGATTAAAGGATCATGTATTATTCCTCGGCTTTGCACAGCCTGTAAGTGTGTCACCTCCAGTTAAAATCAATTTGCTTACAGTATTAAAATAAAGTGACACAAATTATTTTTCTTTGTATGCTTGGTGCATTTATCAAGTTTGACCACTATATAGGGAAATAGACTACTTAGTTTGTGGACATTTGTGCTTTGTTTTCTTCATTTTAACTTTGTTACATATTGTTTGTCATAACTGTAAATGAAGAAACAGAGTCATCTAAGAGAGGGGGGTGGCTGCATGCTGGACTGCTGAATAATGGTCAGAGCAGTATTCTGGAGAGGCTTAAAACCACTTTATCACAGGTACGGTCTGCCACTATTACCTAAGAGAATTTAAGTCTTTACAGACTTAAAAGATTAAAAAAAAAAACCTTTTAAAAGTTTGAAAAGTAAGCTCAGGAATCTTCTGGACATTCCTGTGCTGCAGATAGTGTGGTGCCCTGCTCCTGGTTCGGCTATTTACTGTTCTGCAGGTCCCTGGAGTCTAATAGTGGGGAGCCCATGCCAGCAAAAGAGGAGCAGGGAGGCCTGTGGGGGGTCAGTCACCAGGAAGGGAAGACCAAGAGAAGTGAAGATTTCAATACTGGATTGTATACTCAAGATCTGAAATCACTTTGTCTTGTCTCTTCTCCCTACCACAGCCCATGACTGTGAAGCAACTAAAGGAGAGTGCTGTTTATTTTAGTTTACACAAGTCCACATTAGAGATGGAAATATACCAATGTATGTTAAACATCTTTATTAAGGTCCATTTTTGGAAACTACACTTACATATATTAATCATTTTAACTAATTAGAATCACTAAAAACTCTCTTTTTAGGTACATTCAATAAAACTGATCCTGCTCATATCCTACTCATATCAAAAATCAAATTATAGATAAACAGTGAAATTTCTGTCTCGACTATCTTAGTATTCAGAATAAAATTTAAACACATTAGATATAGCTAGCAATAGATACGCTACTTTAAATAAATTGATTTGTTTCCCAAAGATTTAAAATTTTAAAATCCATGCTAATTGAAACATGTGATCTCACAACTTAAAGAGCAGGTGCTGGCGTCTGTATGCAAGACATGCCATTCTGTTGTAAATGGCAAGCCGGCTGTCCAAGGAATAAGTGATAAACGTTTACTGCCATAACAGTTAAGACCAAATTTTATTAATAATATAAAAGGCAAGATTTTATTTTAGTGATTGGCAAGCTCAAAGTTGTAAAATCTTGGTTATAAGTTTTACCTTTCAGTGGTCGGAATGCAACCGGAGCGAACTGTTTGCATTGTGTGGCATGACTGTAAGTGGGGCCATGGCATTTCCTTGGGGCTTAGTACGACAAACACAATCATTGAAAAGCTGTGAAAACATTGTGGTTTTGGCAAACATGGGTAACAATTTCCATGTGCAAGTAAATATACTAAAGAAATTTACTAGGAAACTTAATGAGTATCAAGTGGCCACATCTAAATATTAAGCATATGTAAAATCTATTCTCTAACTTGATTAAAAGTGTATGTACAACGTATTATACCTGGCTATAAAATCAGCATTGCTTTAATGGGGTCAGTTCTGCTGTGTTGCTCTATAAAGTTATTTTTATAACACTGTTTATTATTCAATAAAGGTTTAATAGTTTTGAAATAGCATAGGGATATCAATGATCTATATGGTTTGTTTAAGATATTTAGTTTTTGATTCTTGATCCTCACTTTTATCTAACTTTATCTAATTTTAATGCTTGCTGCTTACTGCTCACAGTGTTATTTTTTATTTGTGTTATTCTTATTAACTTTGGAAGAAACAGTTTAAATTACCGTCAGTCACCAAAGAGATCATCAATAGAAAGCTGAGATAGTAACATAATTAGGACTAAAATAAAAATGGTGTTTTAGAGAAAAGGTTTGCACTTTTTTGTAAGAAAATTTTGGGGAAAAAAAGGCTGAAGAAGGAATCAGAAAGTACTCAGAGAACTATATACAGGACAAATTAAGAAGGAAGAACCTGGATGGAAAGAAGTAGCAATTAAAATCACAGAGCACAAGTTGAAGAAAAGAGATAAAAGAACTGTGGGCTTGTGGACTTTCAGGGCTAGAAATCCTATATAGCAGCCAGAATTTTAACAACTTTTTGACAATATACTGACCTACTATTTGCGTGATATTGTTGCCATTCTAAATTTAACTGCTGCAAAAAAAAATACTCTGCACTTTTTCTGATGAAATTGCACCAAGTTTACAAGTGTATTGCTGAATTGTTGTTTATGTGATGTTATCTCTGTTTTGATTCCAACAAAAGCACTTTTTACTTTATAGCTATGGGGGGAGGTAAAAAAGAAGAAACAAAATGGATCATGGAAACAACTCACAAACTCAAGAAATGAGGTTCAGAAATGCAAAAGTTGTCAAAAAAGAAGATAAAATTTAACACAAAACCAGGCAATAGAAAAATAACTGAGTGTATCAAAAAGCAATGAAATAATTGTGAAACTTCTAACAAGGTTATGCCAAGAACCTCATCCCCTAAAACATTATTAGAGTCTGAAGGTAATCAAACCGATAATTACTTATTGAACGCAATTAGAGACCTAGAAACACAGACATCCCAAGACATTATAAGAAAAATAAATTTTAGCCAAGAACAAGAAATGAATATTCAAATAGGCATAGATAATGAACACCTGATATGTGGCAAAGGATCAGAAAATTACTTTCAAAGGAATATAAGTTCAAATAATGACTTACTGAATTTGAAACTTTTTAATTCTGGGTCAAAACAGCTAGAGAATAACAGCATGGTAGAAAACAGTGCAAGCAAAAGAGTGTCAGTAAAGGCAGCGGGGTGAAAAAAGTGAATGAAACATACAGCACTCATTTGACCATGAAGTTTCACATGCACCACCACACAAGGAATGGCAAAAGGCACAGGACACAATTAAGGAGCGGGGCTCTGTACTCTGGGGGTGGGGGACTCAATTTTGGGGGGAGAGATACTCACTATTACAAAATCAGGGGTTGTAGCTGGGGGAACTGAAGTCACTCATGACCTTTGTCACAATTTTATATGGGGTGCTGTGCCCCCATAACCCTGATGTGGGGGGCTTCACCCACCACACACCCCATAATATATTTAATCATGCTCAAAAATGCACAAAACACCACCACCAAAAAATATACAAAAGAGGGAGGAAGACTTGAATCCTGGTCCACTGGCCATTCCAATTATTTACAGTCCATCACTGTAGCTGCTACGCCATGCTAGCAGCATGATGAGTCAGCAGGGCACACAAAGCCAGCACACATTCATAAAGTTACAGTGCACTGGGCCCCATCGAAAACAGCTACAGGTATAGCACTATAATGTCCTGGTTATAATTTGTCTGTAGCTGTTTCCACCTACTCTCTTTTGCTTGCACAGTTTTTACCATGCTCGAATTCTTACGCACTCTTGATCAGATCTAAAACTTTTTAACCCCATTTATGACTAAGAACAGTAACTCACAGACAAAGGAAATATCAGACACTAGCTATCAGCAGATAAACGATGCACAAACAGAAAGTCAAGCCATGAATAAATCAAACATGGACTTTTTGGAAAACTATACAGTCTAGGTCAATAAACTAATTAGTAAACAATTAACTGAAATCAAATCTGTGCTAGTTTATAATAACTTGATAATGGCTAACATTCTAAAACAACTTGAAGAAAAAATAGCCAGTGGCAATGAATTAAAAAGGATGAAACTAAGTACTTCAAAACTACTGGGGAATAGAAAGCTCAAAAAAAAAAAAAAGAAAGAAACGCTTCAAAGGACCACAAAAGAAGTGACAAGCAAAGAACATAAAGAAATGACAGATCTTTTAGATAAGTGTAGGAGAGATGGTAGATCAGAGGCAAACCAGAATATTCAAGAAATAAGATCAAACAAAGCTGGAAACAAAGAAGAAAGATAAGGGAATTCAAACAGTTCCTATGAAAATAAATGATGCTCCATACAGTGAGCTTCATTCTTCATTTACAGATAATCAGGATTCAGATGATTCAATTATAGAAATAAAAAGATACACAAATTATCTCAGCATAATAAAACAGAATAGAGCAAAACTACCAATAGTTTATATTAAGGGAATATCTAAGTCAAAGTCTTCGTTGAATAGAATGGACGGTGGGTGAGTATACAGGGACAGTGAAAAAACAGGGATACTGAACGAATACTTCTGCTTAGTATTCACAAAAGAGGAGGAGGGGCAGGTACCTAATCCAATAAGCAGAAGCACTCTGTATAGAGGGGTCAAGCCCTGTCCTTTCACAGAAGAAAGAGTTCTGAAAGAACTCCTAAAACTGAAGGTGGACAAAGCAATGGGGCCTGACAGGATTCACCTCAGAATTCTAAAAGAATTAAGGGGAGAACTAGTGACACCACTGACTACCCTTTTTAACAAATCATGGAAGAATGGTGTAGTACATGAGGACTGGAGGAAGGCAGATGTGATTCCCCTTTAAAAAAGTGGGAGCAAGACAGAGGTAGGAAACTACAGACCTGTCAGTTTGACCTCTGTGGTAGGGAAAATGATGGAATCACTTCTGAAGGAAAGAATTGTTGTGTACCTAGAGGCCAGTGGGGCATAGGACCCAAGGCAGCATGGGTTTACTGCAGGAAGGTTATGTCAGATGAATCTAATTGATTTATTTGACTGGGTGACCAAAGTAGTAGACCAGGGAGGGGCTGTGGACATGGCCTACCTAGACTTTAGCAAGGCATTTTTCACAATCCCACACAAAAGATTGATAAACAAATTAACCAGCCTGGAAGTGGGTCCCAGGGTGGTAGCCTGGGTAAAACACTGGCTGGACAACAGGACACAGACAGTAATTGTAAACTGAGTCCACTCTGAAAAAAGGGGGGTTACTAGTGGGGTACCGCAGGTTTCAGTACTGAGTCCAATCCTTCTTAATGTCTTTATAAGTGACATAGCAGAGGGACTGGAAGGAAATGTATGCTTCTTTGCAGATGACACAAAGATCTGCAATGGGGTTGATACACAAGGAGGTGTGGAAAGGAAGAGAAGGGACTTGGCAAGGTTGGAGGAATGGTCAGAAGAACAACAGCTTGGATTCAATGCAAAGAAGTGCAAAATAATGCTCATGGGAAACAAAAAACCCAGGGGAAGATTTCACAATGGGGGTTGGTAGTAACAACAATCAAAATGGACCCAGGATCTGGTGGTAATCATATCAGATGACCTTAAGGTTGGCAAGCAATGTGAGAAGGCAATAGGGAGGGCTGGGGGGATACTGGGATGTATAGGGAGAGGCATCACCAGCAGAAAACAGGAAGTTGTTATCCCTCTGTAGAGACAGTTGATGAGACCCCATCTGGAGTACTGTATCCAGTTCTGGAGACCCCATCTCCACAAGGACCTAGACAGGATGGAGGCAGTCCAGAGGAGGGCAACTAAAATTGTGCAGAGTCTGCAAGAGAAGCCATATGAGAAGAGACTAAGGGAGCTTAATATGTATACTGTTGAGGAAAGGAGGGAGAGGGGGGCACATGATAGAAACTTTTAAGTACCTCAGTGTAATCAACAAAGCCCAAGAGAGTAGCATATTTCAGAAAAAGAGATGTGCAAGAACAAGGGGACACAATTTGAAGATGGGAGGGGTGGCTCAGGGGCAATGTGAGGAAGTATTTTTTCACAGAGAGGGTGGTGGATGCATGGAATAGCTCTTCCTGAGGATGTTGTGGAGCATAAAACTGTGAGAGAATTCAAGAATGCATGGGACAGACATAAGGCAATTCTTGTGGGGGGTAGGAAGAAATAGACTGTTGGTTAACTAGGATCTGCAGCTTATCCTGTAGGTAGGGAAATGGGAAGACTAGGTGGGTTAAGTGGTCCTTATCTGCCATCAAAGTCCATGTTTCTATGTTTCTGTGTAAAGATGGAAACATGTTTTCTCCTGAAAATAATAATTTATAACATTGTAAGACATTAATGAAAATGAAAATCATTTGGGAAGATATCAGCTCTGTGTATAGGTACAAAGCTGAACCAAACAAAGGATATGTTTGCCTTGTGGGGAAAAAATGGAAAACCTGACAGGAGATCTTAAGTTTAATAAAAGAGACTGAAGCAAATGGTCCGCATACAGGTTTTGCTATACCTGATTAATAGTAATGAGAGATTGAAAAAAGTCACAGAAGAAATAGTAAATCAACAAACAATTGTGAAATAATAAAAAAAAAAACCTGTGATTTTAAAGCATGAACTTCCAGGCACACCATAACCTAAAAAGATGATAAGAGGGAGATTGCAGAGGGGTATGACAATAAAAAGCAGTGAGATACAGGATGGATCATAATATAGTGACAATAAGGAAATAAGCAATAGAGCTCAATATAATATAAACATTTCCTTACATAATAGGAACAATATATTTGAAAAAATGTCTCCGAACATATCTATAACTTCAAATGTCTCTGAACAGAATACACCAATAGAAAGCTTTATAAAAATACTAAGTTGGAACATTGCAGGACTAAATAGCAAAACAGGTCATGGACCCTGGTATAATTTTATAAGATCATATGAGATAATTGTGCAACAAGAAACCTGGCTAGATATAAGCTGGGATAAGAATATACAAGGCCTCCATAAATCTGAGATCCCTGCAAGTAAGATGCATTGAAAAGGAAGACATAAAGGTGGTTTGATGGCCCTGATAAACATTATATTGAACTGGAAAGCAAAGAATTGCTACAAATCACACCTCAAATATTGGATAGAAATTGAAATTATTATACATAGCATTAGTAGCTTGGTACTATTGAATGTATAGTTCTCTACTTCTTTGACTATAAAAGAATTAGGAAAACAATTACAAGAACTGTCACATTTCATGGAAGAATTTCTTTTACAAGAAAAGCATATACATTTTTATGTTTGCTTGCACGCATGTGCAAGAAACATAGTGCCATCATGCAAGATTTCAGAGGTGTGTCACTCCTTCTTCCAATTCAGTCAGTGTATTGGCAGACGTGGCCCCTGTAAGCTAATGCATGCTGGAGCTGTCTATGACAAGCTCCAAAATGCAGTGGCATACAGTTGAAAGCGGGAGCTACGCTTCAGTGAGCAGCGATAAGATATCGCCTGCTCATGCGCAGCTCCCCCTACACACACACACACACACACACGCATACTGCATGCTGCCCCCCACGCACACACTCTATAGCCGACGGGGTGCCTAATCCATCGGCTGTGCTGCGCCTCCCCAAAGCCTTCCAAATGCCATGCTGGGTGCCCACCAGCTGGCAACTCGATGGTATAGCCGGACGGGTGCCCAATCCTCATCAACCTCACTGTCTCTCCCCATGCTATCGCTGATGGGGTGCCAATCCCATCGGCTTCACTCTCTCTCCCCGAGTACAAGGTGCCACGCTGGGAGCCCAACCCAGCGTGAATAAATGCCATGGCTGACAAGGGTACCCAATCCCCGTCGGCTCCACACCCCCAGCCATCCTTCTGCCATGCTGGGAGCCCACTCCAGCATGGCAACGTCCCCGGCCATCTTTTTTTATTTTAAACCTGTAAAGCAAAAAACAGTCCCACTCAGTCTTCCTGCCCCCACAACTTCTCCCGCCCACTCGCCTGCCTCCCCCATACCCCACCCCATACTTACCTCCGGAGTCCGGCGCAATGATCTTCGGTGGACCGGGAACACGTCTGCACTCTTCAAAGCCGACCGTGAACTGAGGAAATGCCAGTAAGTTGTATAATGGGCTAAATAGGGTTTTTTCAACTTTGTTGCATATCTCAGGCATTTTTTGGAATTTTTGCACCAAATTTTCAACATGGGGTTTTTGGGACCCCTTCTCATGAATGCTGTCACTGTCATGCTGCTATTCAGGCCCGAAGGGTGATTTCGCAGTCACTGCGTGAAATCACCTTTCAGGACTGATTAATGAAACGACACTGCCAGTGTTCATAAGGTGGGCTCTCAAGAAGCTTATTTTGAAAATTTGGTGAAAAAATTCCTAAAAATGACTGTTTTACTAGCGTGTGTTGCGCAGTTCCTATGCACGCTCGTAAGTTCATGAATTTTCAATATTTTCACTCCAGATTTTCAACATTGCCATTTTACCACACCTTCTTATTAGCAGTACAGCTGTCATTTTTCACATCTCACCCAAAATGTGTTTCCACCATGTAGCGCACAATGGCGCAGTCAGTGTGTGAAATCAATGTACGGGACAAATTAAGAAAATCACAGTGACACTGTTCATGAGCAGAGGTCTTAAAATGACTATGTTGAAAATTTGGTGAAAAAATTCCTAAAAATGACTATTTTATGAGCGTGCGTTGTGCAGTTCCTATGCATGCTCATAAGTTTGCAAATTTAGTATTTTCACTCCAGATTTTCAACATTGTCATTTTATTACACTTCCTTACGAACAGCACAGCTGCCATTTTTCATATGCCACCCAAAATGTGTTTTCGCACATGTAGCGCACAATGGTGCTGTTGGTGTGCGAAAGCAATGTTTGGGACAGATTAAGAAAATCACAGTTACACTGTTCATGAGCAGAGGTCTTAAAATGGCTATGTTGAAAATTTGGTGACAAAAGTCCATAAAATTACTGTGTTACGAGTGAGCATTGCGCAGTTTCCACGCACTCATAAGTTCATGACTTTGTAATATTTTAAGTCCAGATTATCACCAGTGGCATTTTCCACACTTCCTTATTTACAGTACAGCTGTCATTTTTCACAACATGGCCGAAGTGTATTTTCACACTTTCAGTGCAGAGATGCGTGGTCGCTGTGGGAAATCATTGTTCGGGACAGATAAAGAAAACCACAGTGACACTGTTTATGATCAGAGGCACCAAAATGCCTGAGATGACAATCTGCTGTAAAAATCCCAACCTAATTATATTATGGGTGTCGTTGCACATTTTCTATGTCATGCAGTGACTTCACCATTTTTAAATATTTTACTGCAGATTTGCAACATTGCCATTTTTTACACCTCCCCATGAACAGTACAGCTGTCATTTTTTACATCCTGTTCAGAATGTTTTTGCACCTGTGGTGCTAAATGCCGTAGTCGCTGTGCATAAGCAGCTTTTGGCTAACAAACTGATATTCCCCCTGTTCATGAGGTGGGGTCACAAAAAAACCATGTTGAACATTTGGAGTGAAAATACCAACAAATGCCTGAGGTATTAGGGTTTCCAACAATAACGCCCAACCCTGTACAGAATGACAGGCATCAGGGGTGTGACTTGGGATTCTTGCCTGTAATGCTCATACCATTCCACACCCTGCAGCCAGTGAGAGGCATCAAGGTATGCCGTGGGCTCTTCGGACCCAATGTTCACCCCATTCTCCTATATCGCACCCATCTCACCGTATTTCCTAATGGAATGGGGTGCGATAAGGGCCAAAGACCCCAAGGAACACGTGACACTTGTCAGTGTCTGCAGGGTGAGGTGTGGTGAAATGGTGTGGCTGTTATGCCTGACGACCCAAAGGCACACCCCAATGCCTGTCACTCTCTGCAGGGTGGTGGTGGGGTTGGCTTCAGTTGAATACTTCACTGCCATTCCTATTACGCAGCTCTGTAACTTCTACACTACCACTGCCAATGCCAGCAAGCAAACATTCGGCATTGACAAATGCTTGTTTGATAATGGGAAACTGGAATGCCCATATTGGGGAACGTAATGAATATGTACTTGATTGTAACATTAAAGAAAATGATGGATATATGAATATTCCGTTAAGCAAAGCAAAAGATAAAAAGATCAACATGAAAAGAGTGGCACTAATTACATTTTTGCCAAATCATAATTTATGTATATTGAGTGGAAGAAACATTAAAGATCCATTAGGAGAATATACATTTCCAACAAAAAGAAAAGACTCCATTCCTGTTTAGCAATAATTGACACTACCCTCTTTTATAATGTAAAGACCTTTGAAATTACACATGAGGTGATATATGACCATTTCCCAATCCAGATGAACATACATTTTGGATTAAACACTACAACTTTCTCAGATTTACGTAATAATACACAACAGAAAAGGGAAGCAGAAACTCACATGGCAATTTTAGCTGAGAAAAAAAGTTAAATGGAATCCCTTGGTACCTGAAAGAATAGAAAGGTTCAGAATGGTAATACAGGCTTATGGTTGAAAAAAAAAATATTTTTAACTTGTTCTGAGGAAGAGATTATAAAGTATTACTAAAGCTTAATGAATTATGTCAAGAACAACAGACAACAGGCAATAAGAATTCAATTACTTAACAATATTTGGCTTTGAATGCTTCATGTTACGACAGAGAGTGTACACAGCTGAAAAATATATTAACTAAAATTGCTCATTCTAAAAAATTAATAAATGCAAATTATAACAAAGCTCTAATCTCTTTAAGACGGGAATATAATTAAGAAGAAAAAAGGAAAATATAATACACAGTTATGTGGTAATCTCCAGGAAGCCATTAAATCTAAAGATAATAAGGCTTTCTGGATCTTAGTTACACATGCACATAAAGGTAATACTTTGATTATTGCTGTAAATATCCTCGCCTTCTTTGGGTAAAGCATTTCCAAAATTTATATGAGAAAAATAATAATGAAGGCAATAAAATATTAACAGAGTTAGCGAAAAATTTAACAACAGAAAGAGTTCTGTACTGGGAATGTCTAACTATAAACCAAATTAAGAAATGTAATATGCTACAAAAACCAACAAAGCACCTGGCATTGATGGTATACTTGCTGAATTTTATCAACATAATGTTGACCGGTGGACTGAAATCCTGAACAAATTACACATGCATACCATTAAGACAGTAAATGTACTAAATTTATGGTTTATTGCAGAATTGGTTTCAATTTTTAAGAACAGCTGTAGACAACTACCATCAAATTACAGACTCATTGCCTCACAGTGCATTTTGGCTAAGATTTTTTCTCGTGTATTACTAGAAGAACTGAATGGATGGATAGCAGATCACAAAATAATAAGTACCCTGCACTTTGGTTTTAGAAAGAGCTTTTTAACAGTAGATTGTGGTTTTTATTGTGGACCATTTAATAAAAAAAACAAGAGCATATGGTAAAAATAAATTGATTTTGCATTTGTTGATATTGCATCAGCCTTGGATAATGTTAATAGAAGGATTTTGTGGGAAATTCTGGAGGCATGGAAAATTGATGGCAAGCTGCTCTCACTATTGCAGAGGTTATATTCCGATACATAGTGTATTTTCAGATTAGACACAGTGCAGATGGCATATTAACTTAACCTATTAAGGTAGAAGAAGGTGTAAAACAAGGATGTCTTTTGGCACCATGATTGTTCAACTTGTAAGTTGACAACTAAGTATACAAATTAGACAAATGTGAAACTGATGCTCCAAAGATATATGGAAACAAAATCAATATTTTACTTTATGCAGATGATAGAAACATAGAAACATAGAATTTGATGGCAGATAAGGACCGCTTGACCCACCCAGTCTGCCCATTTCCCTACCTAATGGATAAGCTGCAGATCCTAGTGATGCAATATTAATATCAAAATCTGCAGTAGGACTTTAATGGGCTTTGGAAAATATAATGAATACTTTAAAGGAATTACAACTAAGAATAAATCTGAAAAATCTAAAATTACTGGATGGTGATAAATAGATCTAGGAACCTAAAATATCAATGGAGAGTTAAGAATGCTATAGTTTATTAATTTTTATTTTATTTTATTACAGTCTCAGATAACACCACTTGAGCTCAGAGCTCTTTACATAGGTTCCACCTCATGATCATAATACAAACAGAGTAGTACAATAATACAGTGGAAGTGGATACAAAAGGGGCTAACAAACACACTTATGGGTATAAGATGCCTGATGGTGAAACCAGTCATTTGTCTGCAGGGAAATAGGGTTAGCAGAGGATAGATAAGTAAAAGATGAGGAAAGGAGGAGCCCCAAGTGCTGAAATGAGCAGCAATATTGTGAGTAATTAAACTGGCAGGGGGGAGGAGGTGGTATGAGGGCAGCAGGTGAGGGGGAGAGGGGAGAAGGTAAGGAAGGGAGGAGCAGACTCAGGAGAGGAGTAGGGGCAGGGTAAGAGGTGAGAGGGTAGGAGTGGAGGGGACTCAATGGGAGTTAGGGGTAAGGAGGGGAAGGGGGGGCAAGGCCAGAGGAGAGAGGGAGGGGGAGGGGCTGGGGGAAGAGCAAGGGAATAATGGCGAAGAGAACGGGTGGCAAAGCTATGGGTGACAGTCGCAATGGGCTGCATTTACCAAGAGTTGCTTAAGGTGGACTTTGAAAATACCCAATGTAGGCATATGCACAAGATCTTCCTGTAGGGAGTTGAACCAAAGCATGGAATTGTGTGCAAAAGAGCTTTGGTCTTGGGAAGAACGAAATTTAGGCATAATGAAGGTCTGACATTCAGAGTAACGTGTGTGCTGCAGGTTAAAGCAAGGCACCAGGAGTTGACTAACCCCAGTCAGGAGTGTACCAAGGCTGACCTTTTTTGCTAGAAGGCAGGTTTGGAATTTAAGCCGACCTTTGAGCAGGAGCCATTGTGCATTGATATACAGGTCACAGGTGTGAGGCAGCCTAGATGCCCCATACGGCTAGCCATCAGGCTTTATTTAAGGCAGTTTTTAAGCACCGGAGGGCAGTGTCAGTGGTGGAGCCATATATAGGCAGACCGTAGTCAATGAGGGAGCCCAAAGAGCTGTGGACAGTTACTTTAAGGGCTTCATGGGTCAGACTGTGCCTATAATGATAAAGCAGCCCAATACGTTTATTGATTGCTTTGGCCGTATTGTCAATGTGGCGCGTGTAGGACAACAAGTTGTCAATAGTGTATTTAAAATGTTGGACCAGTTCCAGGGAGGCCCCAGCAACATTACATATTGATAATGGGTAGCCACAATGCTTTGTTTTTTTATAGTTCATGATTAATTTATGATCTATGAACCACTTCTCAAGACTAGTAAAGTCACTTTGAAGTTGCTGCTCAAGTTCAACAGGATTTGAGCCATGCATGAAGACAACTGCATCATTAGCACAAAGTAAAATGTGACACTGGCTGACTTGAGGGAGACTATTCAGGAATAAGCTGAATAGGAGGGGACCCAGTATAAACCCCTGTAGAGACCTGAGCAGACAGGCTTGATATCTGAGAGGGTTGAGCCAATTCTAACTTGTTGGGATCTGTAGTACAGGTAGCTGCAGAACCACAAAACTGCCTTGGGAGCCAGGCCTGTTGTGGCAAGTTGCTCAGTTAGGAGGGCATGATTAGCAGTATTGAATGCTTTAGTCAGGTCAATGAAGATTGCCCTGGAAAGTTGTCCACAATCAAGAGATTTGTGGATGTGACCCGTGAACTGAAGAAGAGCTGTGGTGGTGCTATGCCCAGTTCTAAAGCCATGCTGCTCAGGACAGAGGAGTTTGTGCTTGTCAAGGTATTTGACCAGCTGGTCAGCAACTATTCTTTCAAGGGCCTTCGACAGTGGTGGATGCAAGGAGATGGGTCTATAGTTCTCTGTGAGAGCACGGCACGGTCCCCACTCTAATGCATGGGAGTGACTATTGCAGCTTTTCATTTTTGAGGGAATACTGCTAGTCGAAGTGACAAGTTGAGGATGTGGGTGAGTGGAGACAGGACTTCTTCCAAGGAGGGTGTGATTACTTTCAGATCAAGGGTGTCCCCACTGAATCTCCCCTTACCGAGCACCTTTGAGAAGTATTTCCTTGCATCCCCAATAGAGATGGCCTTGAACCGAAAGAGCGGATATACAGAGGACTGTGGGCCTATGACAGAGTTGCCTGTGTGGAAGAAGTCGGGGGGGTGAGGACATGACTGAGGTCCATGAAGGCTAGGTTTAAAGTGTTGGCTATAGTTTTTGGGTCAAGGATGGGGGAGCCATCTACACTGATCATGTCAGGAGCAGTTATGGACTCCTTGCCAGTAACCTCCTTAAGGCTTGTTCAGAATTTATGGCCATCATTCTAGTGTTTGGACAGGGCCTCCTTGTAGTAGAGGTTTTTGGTTATATGGATGGCCCTGGTGCAGTTATTTCTGGTTTGTACAGTTCTGGAGACCCCATCTCCGTAAAGACATAGGCATGGTGGAGGCTGTCCAGAGGAGGGCAACCAAAATGATGCAGGGTCTGCATCAGAAGACATATGAAGAAAGACTAAAGGAACCAAAGATGTATAGCCTCGAGGAAAGGAGGGAGAGGGGGGACATGATAGAAACGTTCAAATACCTCAAGGGAATCAACACAGTTCAAGAGGATAGCATCTTTCAGAAAAAGAGATGTGCAAAAACAAGGAGGCACAATTTGAAGATAGAGGGGGGATGGCTCAGTGGTAATGTGAGGAAGTATTTCTTCACAGAGAGGGTAGTGGATACATGGAACAGCCTTCCTGAGGAGGTCATAGAGTCAAAAACAATGGGGGAATTCAAGAATGCATGGGACCTGCATAAGGCAATTCTAGTGGGGGGTAGGAGGAAGTAGGATGTTGGTTAACTAGGATCTGCAGCTTATCCATTAGGTAGGGAAATGGGCAGACTGGGTGGGCCAAGCAGTCCTTATCTGTGGTCAGATTCTATGTTTCTATGTTTCTATGACTGCTTCCCTGTGGCTCTGGCTATATGCCAGAAATGATCTCGGTATTTCATAAGTCCCAAGATGTCAGGGCTCATCCAGGGGTTGTAATTGCCCTTGATTTTCAGCTTTTAGAGAAAGTTAAAAAATATTGCTCTCTAGGAATAATGATACGTGCCAAAAAAAGTTGGAAATTACATGTTGAAGCAAATCAGAATAGGGCAAGACAGGCTGGTCTTGCAATTAATAAACTCTCTAGACAATGTATTAGTAATACAGCAGTGGCCTTATTAACAACCTCAGATGAACGTTAATTCAGCCATATTATTTGGCATGAAAATATGGGATAACCCAAAAATGGTCAGCAACTTAAAGCCAATACAGAACTTATTTATTAGGTTAACATTAGGGCTCCCACAGTTTATTCCATCTGAATTTTTAAGGGTAGAGCCTGGTTTGATATCATTAACTGCCGTATCGGAATGGAGACAAATTAACTATTTTCATAAATTATATTAAAAAAAGAAAAAAAATTATTTCTATTTAGCTGTTGGCTTGATAGTTTAAACTTCTCCAAAGATGGGTCTTTAAGATCAACCAAACCTTGGGCATGGGATCAAAGATTTAGATCTCCAAGTAAGAAGAATATGATTGGAAATGAACTTTAGAAATTGGAACATTACTGAATTGTGTAACTATAGTAAGGTGGCAAAGGGTTGAATCACTGACATTTAAAAAGAAAAGGATACAGAGTGTTTATCTATAACAAAGAATTTTATGATCTATACAAAACTTAAAGACATCAAAGAGGGCCTTATATTGTTATATATGAGAACAGCTTGCACGTTAAATCCATAGCCAGACTGAGATTTGATGTTAATTACAGTACAAACACATATTGTATGAACTGAATACAATATCAAAAGGGTGTAGAATGTAACAGCAGTTGCTCAGGTAGATGGTCTATGAAACATATACTATTGGAGTACGAATATCTTAGGAAATTAACAAATGGCTACAGAATCTTTTGGAATATACCTCAAAAAGTTTGGAAGAGGAGAACATTTCACATTTGTTAAATTCTGGTAATACAAAGATGCTGTACAGTGTAGCAAGATTTTTAATGGCCACATCTGGTGTTATAAAAATGCACACAGCAAAACGTATAGTATAGATTATTCATGAATGTCCTCTATGTCTGGATATGTTTTTATAAAGTTATGTTTTTATTCAAATTTTAAACTGGTATTGTTATGTCATATGTCAAGCATGTATGTTATACACAAATGTGTAACTAATAAACTTGGACTTGAGGAAACAGAGGCTTTGTACATTGCTGTTTATGGTGAGTTGCTTTAGTTGGATTGGGAGACCGGCTTGTAAATTTAGGCTCAGATATTCAAAAGGGTTGCTCATGGCACAACACTGTTGCACCATGAGCAACCCACTGATGCACCCCGGCACAATATTCAAAAGGGAAAAGTGTGCGGCACAAATCCCGATGCACCGGAGTGCATCAGTAATGTATGCAGGCACAGGTAGGAGGGGCGTGCCCATGCATACCCTACACAGCCCAATATCCAGCCCAGGATGTGCAGAGCCATGCATGCACAACCCCTACCTGTGCCAGCACAAAGTTGATCCCAAAAAAAAAGGAACAACTGATGGCCACCCACAGGTGAGCTGCCATATTGCAGGGCGCAACATGGCAGCTGCCACCTGTGGGTGGCCACCGGAGCTCCAGCTGCACCTGGCGGCGTGCCCCCCCATGACCGATGGCAGGCATTTGTAAAAAAAAAATCTGTCAATATCCCTGGTGGTCCATTGGACCGCTATCTACCCTGATCACGGGCATCTGTATATAAAAATAGAAATAAGTCCAATATCCCTGGTGGTCAGTGGACGCTATCTGCCGATCGCGGGCATTTGTAGTAAAGATAGACATAATTCCAATATCCCTGGTGGTCTAGGGTACCCCCTCCCCACCATACCTGAGCCCCACGCCCGCTCCTCCCATCAGCCAGCATATCTGGAATGTGTAGTTCGGTATGGGCTGCATGCCCATTGGCTCATGGGCGATAGCGCCACCGATGGTGTCAGTCGGCGGGTGGCGGGCAGCATGCGGTGGGGTGCTGCCACCTGCTGGCTGACCAGGGGGAGAGGGCGTGGGCCTCAGTGGGCGGTGGGGAGGAGGCACCTAGACCACCAGGGATATTGGACATATATCTATTTTTAATTACAGATGCCCGCGATCGGGCAGATAGCAGTCCACTGGACCACCAGGGATATTGGACTTATTTTTATTTTTATATACAGATGCCCGCGATCGGGCAGATAGCAGTCCACTGGACCACCAGGGATATTGGACTTATTTCTATCTTTATATACAGATGCCCATGATCGGGCTGTGGAGCACATTGCCGGCTGCAGGGGGTGTCGGTCCCCGACGGCTGCTGCCTGGCAGGGCGCCAGGCGCAAGTCATCAGGGATCAGCACACCTGAATGCAAATGGGGCAATAATGACATGCAAATGGCCCCATTTGCACCTTGCATACATTATGGCCCCATTTTCCTGTCAAGTTTTGAATATCGTGGTTGCTGTGCATAGCGCAATGGAACTTGCACTAGAGCATCCCCATGCTCCACTCAGGCCACTTGTGCTGGTGCAGTGCCACTGCGCCATGCACACTGCGTGTGGCCAGGGTGTGATATTCAATGCTGCTGAGCCATGGCGCAGGTCCGTTGAATATCACCCAGTCCACACCCCTGCGCAGCCAAGTTGAGTTGTGCCCAAGCTTGCGCCATAGCCTGGTGCAGTTTGAATATCTGGGCCTTAATGTTTGCTTCATGGTAAAACTATTGGTCATTTGCATTTCAGGGTCACTCATACTTTGTCAGTAAAGTCTGAGCATCTTGCAGTTCATGCTGTAAGGTAAGGTAAGAATATCCTGGTGTTCATTGTTATCACAGGCAGCGAGGTACTGTAGGTGATGCAGAGTTTTTAAGATCAGGGTCAGATTCTAATTCAGTAAGTTTTGTATCTACAACAGCAGCATACTCATTTTGCTGTGTGCGGTCTATTTTGATAACAGCTGTGTCTTTCTGCTTTGTGTATAAACATTTTGCTGTTGCTGGGTAGCTGCATTTTCATTTTAGTTATTGTGACTCAGTATTAGTTGAAGCAGCACCTGTTTCTGGGATTTCTTCAGCACTCTTCTCTATTGCTACATTTGTTTGTGTGATTTCTTCATCATCCTGGACTTCTGTTACTACTTTTGGAAATGTGGTTGTGTTTGGAGCAATAAGCTCACATGAGGTATATGATAGTAGATAATCCATTTAGTCTCACTGTGGTGTTAAAAGACCAATAATGTGTCAGGCTGGATTCAAATTTATTGTATGATCTAGAATAGCCATTATCTCTTTGGAGTCCAGGCCTGCTTCTGTTAAACGGTGGAACTGTGGTGTTCCTTACAGAGGGATTTGCATATATATGATACAAGTTTCTTTCCTGAGATTATTGGGTTAGAGTGTTACAGCATTTACATGTAGCTGACACTATGCTATGCTATGCTACTGTATGCTAAACAACAAGTTTGTGTTGCTGCTATGTGTCACACAACTGTCACCATGTAAAGTAGTTTACAAAATTCTTAAAAACGGATTCAATTTCTGAAAGCAAAAAAAAAGCACTTTGCCAAGTACAATGGAGCCAGAGGAAGAAATTAAAGGATGACAACTCACAGAATCTTTGACTATAACACACTCCAGATGGCAGTAAAAACCCAGACACAGAAAATTATCTCTCTTTTTTATCACATTTAAAATAATCATTGAAAAGTAACTTACAGAACTTTTCAGAAACAGCAAGACAGAATGCCAATGTTTCATACAAGTGTGCACTTTTTTCAAGGCTGGATAGTGTGCACTAGTAATACCTTTTCATATTGCAAACTATCTGTGACTGAATACATTTCATATAAAGTGACAAGTTACTCAATGTGCAAACTACTTCGTACTATATCTAAACCACTTCATACAACATCTAAAAGGTCATGAAAAACATTCAGCACTCCCTATGATTGCAATAATCCTTTACTAGTGCACACAATGACTAAATAGAGGAATTAATTATATGTCTATTATGAAATCTTGCTTAGTAACAATTTTATATGTGCAAGCAATTATTATTTTTCCTTTTTCTTCACTGCAGATTTTCATAGTCTCACCATAGCATAACATGCCTTCATTTCTCACTTGTGTTTGTTTATATTGATGCATAGAGGAGAGTGAGAGGGGACAAGATTGAGACATATAAAGACCTCATAGGGGTGAACAAAGTGTAGGAGGGGACTCTCTTTTAGAAGATCAGAGAAGGAGCACCAGAACACTAGGACATGTTATGAAGCTTTGGTGGTGGGGGGGGGGATTTAAGAGGGATGTGAGAAAATACTTCTTCTCAGAATGGGTGGGTGATGCTTGGAACAGGCTGCTAGAGGAGGTAGTGGGAGTGAAGATAGTGGGAAGTTTAAAGCATGTGTGGGATAGGCACATGGGCATAATAGGTAGAGGAAAGGGGGGAGGGAGGGATCTCTGTTACCAAACAGGGTCCATGGTGTAGTAACAGGCAAAGAAAGTAGGGCAGACTAGATGGGCCTACCAGTCCTTTTTTGCCAATGCATTCTTTGTTTCTACATTTCTATATAGGTCAAAGGCTGGCCAAGATGTGTAGAGGGCTAAGGTGCTGGGTACCTCATCTTTTTCAGTGCTGATGAACCTGGTTTGGAAATGGACATAGGTCACTCAGGGGCCAGCCGGGAGAGAGGAGGATAGAGTGTCCCCCAGACAGTTCTCCTCCCACTTGGGAGGGATTTACAACAGCCTGTTGCTCATCTGCCACCTAGAGGAATTCAGGCAGCAGTGCAGTGGGGTCACACAAGGAGAGGGACTACATTCAGGATGCTGGGGGCATCTCTGCAGAGGTGGAGTATACACACTGCATCCATGGCATGCATGATGACCCTGGGATGAGAAAGTGAAACCTTTCCAGCTTTTTGATGATGCCCGACCTCTGCAGGCTCCACACTGGTGAACAGGCACTTCCAAGGAGTGCATCTGATAGAGAATGAAAAGGAGTGAAGTAAGCCCTGGGGAAGATGAATGACAGGGCTGGGGGGGGGGCAGATGGGGGCGGCCATGAAGCCAAAGGCAGACAAACAAGTGATTGAAAAAATATCTTGATGTACTGTAGGTCTGCAAGTGCAATCACATTTATTTTGGAAGGGCACAGACAGAACTGAGGCATTGCAGAAGAGGGTTACCAAGATGATTCAGGGTCAGCAAAGAAGAATCTATTAGAAATGTCTGTATTTCCGAGGAGTTTATACAGTGTGAATGGCAAGGAGCCATTTGCAAGGAACAGGGAAGCAGTGACCAGGGGGCATGACTGGAGGTTTGTGGGAGCAAGTTCAAGAGAGAGATGTGAAGAAGTTTTACTTTACAGAAAGGGATGTTGAACCGTGGAATAGACCGCCAACAAAAGTGATGAGGCCAGTTACCCTAAATGAGTTTAAACATGGCTGGGACATGGCAAAAGGGACTCACAGTCCCAAGAGGTCAATATGGGATTGAGGGGTGTAGAAGCAGGGAAAATGAAGACAACTCAGCAGTAGAGTAAGTCTAGTAGGGTAAGGCAGTATAGTATGGCCAGTCTTGACTGATGCTAAATCTTCTGCCATTAGATTCTGTGTTTTTATTTCTCAATGTTTTTGGAAAGTATATGGAATTGTTCTTGGAAACATAGTGCTCAGTGTTATCATTGAATATAAATAACATGTAAACCACTGATAAGCACCTGTTTATACGTACTAGCTGAAACTTTGACAGCTGCAATTACCATTTTGTTGTAAAAAGTGAAGAAAACATTCAAAAAATATTAAATGTAATTCATGTGAAACCTATATCAATATGAAAAAAAGTTAGATTTAAAGCTATAGTAGTTTTAATGTCATTAGTAAACATTGTACTTTTTGTGATGGGTATCAACTACATGTAAGCCCTAGAGTGTAGCATAGTGTGGCATAGTGTAATGTCACCTACAGGTACATACAGTATATTCATCCTCCAGGGCAATTCAGTCTCATTTGTAATTTTTTTTTTGTACCACATTGTTTTGGGGTGCTGGGAAAATCTGGTAGGGTTTGGAGTAGGGATTACTGGAATCCAACATTTGGAATAAGAAGTGTCAGATTCCGATCAATTTTTTAGGATTTAGGATTTTCCAGTTTTGTGAATCAAGAATCCTATATCATAAAACATGGGATATGTAATCTGAACTGGAATCTGAAGTGGATTCTCCAAAATCTGGAAAATGACAACTGAATCAGATTTTTTTAAATTCTGGTCACCCCTTCATTGGAGGCAGTTTTGATATACATTTTTTTAAAACACTGTGAATGGCCAGTGGACACATAGGGTCTTCTAGTATGGTGTATATGGAGCCACATGTTTGTTGTATATTTCTCTCACATACAATATTTCTTTATGGTTTTTGGTGAATTCATTTGGGCCCAATGACACATTCTAATCCTGTTTCATCTGTATTAATTTCAAATGATTCAGTTATAAACTGGATTTTTTTCCTTTTTTTCCCGTGTGTTGTCATATGAATTTTGATGTCCAGTCAAATATGTAAGCAATAATACCCAACAGGGTGGGCGGTATTGAGGAATACCGGACTGCCCAGGGGCATAATGAGGCCTGACGCCGCAGGCAGCCCCTGGAATATCTGCCCCTAGTGAGTTACACCACCCACCCTGGAGGGTATTATTGCACTTAGAAAATGGCTCACAAGTAACATTTTCAATAAAAAAAATATAATAAAAACATGTACAATAAATGAAAAAAAAAATAAAAGAAAATCAATTTTCCTTGCAAAGTAGTCCTTGTAGTGTGCTCTTCTTGTCAGTCAAGGGCATTGCTGTTTAGTAGACCCTGTGTGATTGAGCTGCATGGCCTGTGGTTTCTAGGGAGTTGTAGTCCATCTGCAGTGCACCCCCCCGCTCCCTTACTAGCCTGATTTGATTTGTCCTAGTGCTGTTGTCATCGGGTTCATATTATTTTTTATTATTTATTTGAGTTTTGGCAAGTGAATCCTTCATGACAGAGGTACTTTCATTTATTCTGTGGAACAGTGGCAGTGACAGTAGGAGTGTGATCGGTCAGGACTTGCATTGGGATCGAGATAGTGGATACAGGCTGCAGGACAGGTACAGTTATAATTTCAAGGCATTGCTCTGTTTAAGCAAATCAGCACTAGAAGAGTTGTAGAATTTTTTTATGAAATGGGCGTGGAGTTGGGACGTGCGAGGGAGCCGGTTTGCAGACGTGCTGTGCCAAATGTATGAGGAGCGCTGAGCACGCAGCATGCTAGCGCTAGTAATTCAAAAAGAAAAACTGTTTGTTTCATGTGAAAGAAAGAAGCTTGATTAGAGAAATGTTGCTTGTGGTGTGTGTATATGGAGTATGTGGGGAGGGGGGCTGAAGCAGTGTTTGGGTTGATGGCTGCCAAGTCGCCCGCTAAGCAGGATAGAAAAATAGCATTTAGGATAGTGAAATTCGGGGTGCCACAGGATATCCTAAGTACTGGGGTACCCCGATTTGGCTTTTGGTTTTTAGCGGGATCTATCAAGAAATACCTACCCGCTAGTCATGCTGTCATAGCCAATCAGGAGCCTAGGATTTCCTTGACCAGTTTCTAATCTGCACTAGACACTTGGTGTTTCAGGATGGGAGATATTGCAGGGGATTGGTTTAATTGTTTTCATGCCTGTTTTGGCAGTTCTGGAGTAATGTTGCTATTTGTCTTGTCCATCTTTTCTGTATTGTCTAATTATGCTTTGAAAGGTATTGCTTCTATTCTTGATTTCAGGAGTAGTGTTTATGTTGAAATTCCTTTTGAACAGAGATAATGCTGTGTTAGTACACTCCAGATTTTAAACATAGCACATTAAAAGTGCAGTAGATATTGGTGGTAATGGTTTAAATGTAAAGCATAACTGACAATAGGGCATGGGTGTATCAGGCATTAATGCACACCCAGGGTGCACTGTGAGGTACATGGCCAAATGCTGAGTGCTCTGTAACCACCCTGAAAGTGCATTAATGCTAAATACACCCATGCCCTGGACTTTGTTATTGTACTTACAAAATGAACAATAATGGTTAAAAAAAACTGAAGAAAAAGTGTTTCAGTTGCTTTAAAACATATTAAATGCATTGTTTTACTTCCAGAGTTAAAAAAACATTCTAAACAATAGAATGCGATATAAAAAGTAACATTTGAACTGTTTTTGCTAATTCCTTAAATAAACACACTCTTTTCTTTTTTATCAATAAGTGTTTTTGTTAGGGTGTCATCAATGTAAAAGCGGTCACGAATTCAAACTGCAAATAGTGAAACTTTTTTTTTAAACCATGCATTTCATCCAAGCCCTGGGAAACAGTTGCTGTAATCTAGGATATGAACGCCTTCCCTGTACAATTTAAGTTACATAACATTTGTTTGGCCTTTTTAGCTGTGCTTACATCTTGCTTTGTGATTTCTGTTTTGCAGTTACAATTTTTATTATCATTTGCAGACATACATCAATCAATTATGCGTTGTATTTATAATCACCAAATATCTATTAGTTATGAAAAAATATACGGTTTCTAGGACAAATAAGGTACTTAGTTCTTCCCTTCCTAGTATATCATGAGAGGCGGTTACTCACTCAGGTTTTCTGACAATAGCAACATTCCTGAGATGTTACATATCCCCTGTAGGCTTATATGCTTCCTTTCAGCACATAACTGGTCTGACAAATTGCATCCCTTTACCTTCAGAGGATGGTTTTAGTAAGTCTTTGGAGAAGATGGGAGAACTTCAAGCGGCCTTATCATTTACAAACTGAATGTACTGTCCCCATTCATCTAAGAACTTATGAGTAGTATTTACAGCAAAATGTAGGAGCCTTGTGTGCATTAAAAGGGTTTCCATTGCCATGAGCCACTCAGAATAAGTGGGGTTATCACTGGTGCACCACTTCCTCAGAATTATTCTTTTTACCTCTACTGTCACCTGGAGCAACCGTCTTTTCTGTGGACCTAATAGGTGGCTGCCTGGTTGTTCCAACCCTAGCAAGAACAAGGCCAGTGATGGAAGCAGAGGGACCAGCAAAATCTGGGAACATCCTTTCGCTATTTTAACCCAAAAGGGTTTTATTGGTGGGTAGTCCCATAAAATGTGCAGTATATCTGCTCCTGGTGAGTTACACTGCCAGCAGTTAGCTTGCTGTAGAACCCCCAATGGCTTTGAGTCTCTCAGGAGTGTGGCACCAAAAGTGTAATAGTTTGTTTTGAATCCAGATGTTCCACTGGTCTTTACAGGCCATGTGTGCGAGCACCCAACATTTCTGCAACTCCTCATCTGTAATGTGTATGTTTAACATGATTTCCCACTGTGTCTTTGCTGGAGTAGATGGATATGGGGCCGCATCCCTAATTACCTTCTGAATAAACCCTACCCTCTCCCTTGTGGCCTTGACCCACTTGTGGATAGGTAAAGTTCCTTGGGTTGCAGGTCCCTGGGTTTTACAAGAGGAGCAGATGCACTTTTCCCTTTGGCCAAGTTGAGAGGAGACTGCGTATTTGGAGATATTTCCAAAAGTTCCCTTTCTCCAAGTTACATTTTTCTTTTAGAAACATAGAAACATAGAATTTGATGGCAGATAAGAACCGCTGAGCCCACCTAGTCTGCCCATTTCCTTACCTAATGGATAAGCTGCAGATCCTAGTTATCCAACAGCCTACTTCCTCCTACCCCCCACTAGAATTACTTTATGTCTGTCCCATGTATTCTTGAATTTCCCCACTGTTTTTGACTCCATGACCTTCTCAGGAAGGCCGTTACATGCATCCACAACCCTCTCCATGAAAAAATACTTCCTCACATTATCTCTGCACTGTCCCCCCTCTATCTTCAAATTGTGCCCCCTTGTTCTTGCACATCTCTTTTTCTGAAAGATGCTACCCTCTTGGACTTTGTTGATTCCCTTGAGGTACTTGAATGGTTCTATCATGTCCCCCCTCTCTCTCCTTTCCTCAAGGGAATACATATTAAGCTCCTTCAGTGTCTCTTTGCATGGCTTCTGGTGCAGACCATGCACTATTTTAGTTGCCCTCCTCTGGACAGCCTCCATCCTGTCTAAGTCCTTGTGGAGAGGGGATCTCCAAAACTGCACGAGAACTCCATATGGAGTCTCATCAACTGTCTGTATAGAGGGATAACAACTTCCTGTTTTCTACTGGTGATGCCTCTCCCTATGCAGCCCAGTATCCCCCCAACCCTCCTTACTGCCTTCTCACATTGCTTGCTCACCTTTAGGTCATCTGATATAACTATCCAAGGTCCCTTTCCATTTCTGTTTTTGTTAATATCTCACTGCCCATTGTGTACTCTTCTCCTAGGTTTTTGTTTCCTGGGTGCATTACTTTACACTTCTTTGTGTTGAATCTAAGCTGCCACACATTTGACCATTCCATCAACCTTGCCAAGTCCCTTCTCATACTTTCCACCCCACCTTGTGTATCAACCCTGTTGCAGATCTTTGTGTCATCTCCAAAGAGACATACATTTCCTTCCAGCCCTCCACAATGTCACTTATAAAGACATTAAAGAGGACCAGTCCCAGTACTGAACCCTGCGGTACCCCACTTGTAACCTCCCTTTCTTCAGAGTGGACTCTGTTTACTATTATCATCTGTGTCCTGTTGTCCAGCCAATTTTTTACTCAGGCTATCACCTTGGGCCCCACTACAAGGCTGACTAACTTGTTGATTAATCTTTTGTGAGGGACTGTGTCAAATGCCTTGTTAAAGTCTAGGTAGGCTATGTCCACTGCCACTCACTGGTCTACTACTTTGGTCACCCAGTCAAATAAATCTATTAGATTCATCTGACATGACCTTCCCACTGTGAATCCATGCTGCCTTGGGTCCTGTGCCCTGCTGGCCTCTAGGTACTCAACAATTCTTTCCTTCAGAAGTGATTCCATCATTTTACCTACCACTGAGGTTAAACTAACAGGTCTGTAGTTTCCTGCCTCTGTCTTGCTCCCACTTTTGTGAAGTGGAATCTCATCTGCCCTTCTCCAGTCCTCAGATACCACCCCATCCTCCCATGATTTTTTAAAGAGGGTAGCTAGTGTTGTCATTGTTTCTCCTATTAGTTCTTTTAGAATTCTGGGGTGAATCCCATCAGGCCCCATTGCCCCATTTTAGGCCCATAGACAACTCAAGAATCATCCCCCCGGGATAAACAAGTCCCCAACCTTACTAATACCTTTATTTTCCCACTCCATCCATGTGATGGATTGTTTGACAAGGCATAAGTGCGGGTTGTTCCACAGGGATGTGTAAGCTGCTAGGTGCTGGCATCTGTTCACCTGTGTTAAGCCAGGCTGAGTGTGCTGTTCTCAGTGCACACCATTTGCTTAACTGCTGGATAAAGAATTTTCTAGGTAACTAACTATGGAGGTTCCCTATAGGAGTGTTGATCCCAGCTCTATCCAAGCCGGAGGTTTCTCCACTGTATCCTGGAATAAATGAAAGGTTTTGGTATTGTGGAATGCCCATGCAATACCACAGTGTGAAAAGTTAGGGAGGTCTCCCCCCAGTCCAGTGCGCATATAATTTTGCTCTGCTGTACCTAGAGGTTAGGGGGTCCCACAGGAAGTTGCCCATTATGGCATTAAGTTTCTTAAACCAGATTTCAGCGACCTCTATGGGTATGTGGGACATCAAGTAGTATACTCTGGGTGCCAACATAATTTTTAAAGGCACTGATCTTCCCCACCATTGTCAGATGTAGCTGCTTCCAGTGCTCCACCCCCACTCCGAAGTTTAAGTAGGAGTGGTATGAAGGTTCTGGCTACTAAGCTCTGCAGCTGAGGTCCGAGGGTAATCCCTAGGTATTTAGTGGCATTTGGGGCCCATGGTAAACCTGTGTTTGTAGCCATCTCAAGGGTGGCATGTTTGTTAAGGGGAAGTATCGCTGACTTGCTGTAAACGATTTTTAACCTGGATATGCCATTGAAGGCTTTTAATGTGGCAAGAATGTGAGGGATGCTGGTGATGGGGTTCCTTTTCAGGACTAAACAGTTGTCAGCATATAATTTGGTATGGTAATCTCTGGAGCCTACCAGTATTCTCCCTACTTCAGGATGCTCAATGATTGCTGCTGCCAGTGGTTCAATGGCAAGCACAAATAGCAGATGAGATAGGAGGCACCCCTGCTGGGTGCCTCTGTACAGTTGAAAGGGGCCTGATAAGACCTGTTTTTTTTAATATTTTTGCCATCTGGCTGGAGTTTAGTGTTCAAACCCATGTAATAAAGTTTCCCCCAAAGTTATATCCCTTTAACACTGCATGCAAATATTCCCATTCTACCAAGTTGAATGCTTTTTTGAAATCTAGGGTAATAGCCACCTCTTTTGTTGGGAGATCTGCCTCGGTTTGAAACAGGATACATAGCACCCTCAGATGACCAGAACTGATCCTCCCCCGTAAAAACCCTATTAAGAAGGGTGGATAATGGAAGGTAGGAGCTTTTCCAGCCTGGTTGCCAGCATTTTAGCTATGATTATGGCATCCACATTTATTAGAGAGATGGGCCTGTAGCTGGAAGGGAGGTTGAGATCCTTTCCTTCCTTTGGCAGTATACTACACTTCCCCTTTCCTCCCTCCCCTTAGTATGTTCCCTGTTCCTCACTACCTCTATCTAGCAATGGCTCCTGTCCTCCTGCCCTCTGTGGGAGATTATTATTGGGATCTTTGTTGCGGAGAAAGTGTTCATTAACCTTAGAAACCTTTGCGATCATCTAAAAACCCTGGTTCCATGTCATAATAGCGATCGCAAAGCAGTGATCCCGCCTGGACTCCGAGGAGCGGAGGTGAGAGGGCTTCACAGCCCTCCACCACACCAGCTAGGTGTCCCTGCAGAATGCAGCATGATCGCCTGGACTCCAAGGAGCGGAGGTTGTGAGGGCTTCCCACAGCCCTCCCCCACACCAGCCAGGTGTCCCCGCGGAACGCAGCAAGGTAAAGCCCATGTTTTGGTGCCATTTTGATTCAAAGCCACCTTCTCAGAACCAGCCAGGCCTCCTTTCTACAGTTAAACAGCTGTTCCTGTGCCAATATTAAAATGGACCTTTAATGTGAACTTTTCTACTAAACGCTTTAAAATTAGAATGGTCCTTCAAGCCAGGCCTCCTACCTGTGCTTTTCAGCAGCAGCTACTGTTTCCAGTCGGCGTAGGTGTGGATATAGTGCATTTTACGAACTTTTTGCTTCATCAGCACTGCTCCTGGCACCAGAACAGCGGTTACTTTAAGACCTCCCTGGTACTAGTGGACCTTGTGACTTGTATTGTTCATTTTTGAATCTGCTTTCTCTCCACCCCATATTATGGTTTAAGCAACTGTTTTAAATCTCAGGGCTTTGTTTTATGTTTATTGCTATGCGCTTTAGTAGTGAGCCTGTAGCGAGCACTGTTCAAAGGTATCTCCACGCAAGCTGAAGGTCTAAACAACTGCATGTTAACGCAGGGCATTTCCTAACGATTTTGCCATTCGCTTTAGTACTAAGCTGCAGCGACTGATTCTTGTACACTGTGCATAAGCAGCATTTGATTACTTCGCAAGCTTAAGGTCTAAACAACTGCATGTTAACTCAGGGCTTTTCCCAGCTGACTATTGCCATACGCTCAGCATTTGATTACTTAGTCTGTACTCTGTGCATAAGCAGCATTTAATTACCTCACTAACTTAAGGTCTAAACAACTATATGTTAACTCAGGGCTTTTCCCAACGACTATTGCCATATGCTCAGCATTTGATTACTCAGTTTGTACTCTGTGCGCAAGCAGCATTTGATTACTTAGAGTGGTTAGACTTTCACCCCTGTTGTATTTTCACTGTCTCCATTTTAAAGCTCACTTGTTGTAGGGTGCCTACGCTCGTTTGCCCTACCGTGAGCTTGGTGTGCTAAGCTGCCCAATCTCTCCTCAGCTCCCCAGCTCTTTTGTTCTGTCCCTTCTCCCCCCCTTCCTCCTGCCCTTAAACTCACCAGCCTCCTCTAATTCTTCCACAGATCGCCTGGACTCCGAGGAGCGGAGGTCGTGAGGGCTTCCCACAGCCCTCCCCCACACCAGCCAGGTGTCCCCATGGAACGCAGCAAGGTAAAGCCCACGTTTTGGCACCATTTTGATTCAAAGCCACCTTCTCAGAACCAGCCAGGCCTCCTTTCTACAGTTAAACAGCTGTTCCTGTGCCAATATTAAAATGGACCTTTAATGTGAACTTTCTACTAAACGCTTTAAAATTAGAACGGTCCTTCAAGCCAAGCCTCCTACCTGTGCTTTTCAGCGGCAGCTGCTGTTTCCAGTCGGTGTAGGTGCTCTAGCCCTGCCGAACGCTATGTGTTCGGCTCCCCACCACCCCCACCACCACCCTTGGTCCTCTCTCCCTTTTATAGGCAGATGGTGATCATGTGGGACTGACAATAACCTATCAGCCCACTTCTCCATCTGCAGGTTATCGTCTCCAGCCACTAGTGGCCGCACTCCCACCTTACCCAAACTCTTCTCCCCCCTCCTTTCTCATCCGGTATCCCCTGTAGTGCTTCCTACCTCCTAGGCCAGCATCTCTTCCTCCCTTTGTCACTGCTGCCACCCAGTGGCTCAACTTGTAAAATCCTCATCTCTGGTCTTTTTTCTGCTCACACTCTCTCTGACTCTTTTCACCTCTCCCGCTCTGTTGACTCATCCTTTCTCTCTCATCCCTTGCCCACCCACTCTGCTCTTCCTCCCTACCCTTGCTTGGCCCCTTCTATCATCCTCTGCTTGTGCCTCCTTGACTGATCCCTGCCACTGCCAGGCAGGGCTTATTCTTCTTCTTCTTATTTTTTTTCTCCTTCCTCCGCTTATCTCACCATGATGGCTCACCCCCCCCCCGTCCTCCCGGGAGTATGAGTCAATGTCTCAAGCCAGCCAGCACTACCACCCCCCCCCACTCTCTTCCTGCCTGGCTCTCCACAAAAGGGCTGAAAATTGCCCACTTAAATGTTCGCAGTCTACTAGCGAACCTGGTGGAACTGACTGCCTGGGTAGCCCACTACCACCCTGATATCTTAGGTATATCGGAAACTTGGCTGAAACCCCAGATCCCAGACTCCGTGATCTCCCTCCCGGGGTATAGCCTCATCAGGCATGACCATGTGAGCTACAAGCGGGGCGGCGGGGTGCTACTTTATTACAAAGCACACCTCAATGTGTCCTCCGTTGATCTCCCTCCTAACCCTCCCCTAGTGAGTTCCTCATGCCCTCCTCTTACTTGGGCATCAGGAAGAAACTGCACTTGATATGTGCCTAGCCCCCAAGAGGTCTGCAGAGACTCCTCCCTCCTCCACAGTACCAGTGACATAGTGGGGTCCAACAAAGTCCTAGTCATAAGCGATTTCAATCTAGACTGGCTGGCTCCCAACCACAAGTTATATGAACCTCTGCTCTCAGGCCATGCCATGAGCCAGGTCATCACTGAGCCCACCAGACCCTCTACCCGGGGGAATAAAGGGTCACTAATTGACTGGATCCTGACTAACAGACCTGACAGTATCACATCTTCAGGCGTCCTCTCGGACGCCATCTCCGACCACTTGCCCACCTACTGCACGTGGGGCATTTCACAATCAAAAACCCCCAGCAAAGTGATCACAATGAGGGACTACTCTAAGCTAAATGCCCATCACTTCCTCTCAGACCTCTCACTTGTTGACTAGTCAGGGGTCATTGCACTAGATGACCCAGCACAAGCTGTAGAGGAATTTCTTACCAAGTTCATCCCCGTGCAGAACAAACACGCCCCCCTCACCAGGAGGTGAGTAAAAGGCGCCATCACCAAATGGCGTCACGGTGGCCTTTTCTCCCTAATGAAAACTAGGAACAAAAGCTGGGCAACCTACAAGGCCTCCCAAAGCATTACTGATCTCCTTGCCTACAGGACCATCAGAAACATATGCAAAAAAGCCATCCGCTCTGCTAAAAGCGAATACTGCCAATCCGCCCTGCTCTCCTCAGCCGCTAATCCGAGGAATTTCTGGCAAAATATCAGAAGGGCTATTGGTGGGTCTGCCAGAGTGCAGGTCACCGACCTACTTATTGGCGGGATCAGCTGTAACAACCCCCTCACCATCTCTAATACCTTTAACTCCCTGTTCTCTGAACCTCCGGCCCCTCCTCCCCTGTGCTCTGCCCGAAAGCCCCCTGACTCCCCACCTCCTGGTTCTAACTCCCGTCCTCCACTCTTCCTCCAACAAGTGACTGTTTGCGAGACCCAGAAGCTCCTCACCAGCCTATTCCCACACAGTGGGGCAGGTCATGACTGCCTCGAGCCTAAACTGCTCAGGCTAGGGGCCCATCTTCTTGCTAGGCCTCTCACACACATTTTCAATTCCTCCCTCAGCTCTGGGTTAAACCCAGATATCTGGAAGGTGTCAAAGGTAGTCCCAGTCTTAAAACAAGGCAACCCCAAGGACCCCCAGAACTATCGTCCTATTGCGATATTGTCTGCCGCCTCCAAGATCCTTGAGAAAATCGTGGCCTCCCAGCTATCCCTTTACATTCAGGACCATAACCTCCTCTCACCAGCTCAACACGGATTCAGAAAAGGGCACAGCACATCCACTGCCCTCGCTGTTGTCACCTCGACTATGAGAACTGCTGCTGACCAGGGGAACCTCACGGGTGCCATCTTTGTGGATCTCTCCAAATTGTTTGACAAAGTGGACCACTCCCTCCTCTGCTCCACCCTCCGATCCCTCGGTTTCTTCCCCACTGCCCATGCGTGGTTCTTCAACTACCTCTCTGGCAGACAGCAGTTCACCAACTTCAATCGTACCCACTCCTCCCCCTCTCCTGTCCACTGTGGGGTCCCCCAGGGCTCCGTCCTTGGTACCACCCTCTTCTCCCTCTTTATCAGCGATCTCCCGTCCACCGCTATCCATGGGTGTACCACTCTGTATGCGGATGACCTGGTCATTTTGACCTGTACCCGTGACATTGCCACCATTAACTCCCAGCTGAACGCGGACTTCCATCGCATTCAATCCTGGCTAGTGGATCACAGGCTCACCATCAGCCTCAAAGAAACCCAAGCTATGCTGTTTGGCTCATGGCACAAGATTAAGTCCTGCCCCTTCCCCCTCCAAATTCTTGATATTGATGGCTCTCCCCTACAGACAGCAGCCTCAGTCAAGTACCTGGGTGTCACTCTGGACCCGCAGCTCGATCTCACCCTGCATATTCGGAATGTCTGCAGGGCTACAAATTATAAGCTCGGCCTTGCCTACAAAGCTAAAAACTGCCTAACCCCTGCAGCTCGTTTGGCGCTATTGAAGGAGTCCTCCTCCTACTATCTGCACAGGGCTGGTTACCTTTGCCCCATACCCCCATCCAGCCTCCAGAAATGGGACACTGCCTACAATAACATCTGCCTCTTCGGCCTTTCCGCTCCGCCCCTCACTCACCGTTGCGACCTCTACTCCCGACTGGAGTGGCTCCCTCCAGAAAATCATCACACCTTCGTGCTTGGTAACTTCATTGACAACATTATAAGATCGGCCACTCCCTCTGCTCTCGCCCCTCCCCTTAACCCTGGCCCCCCCATCAGCTAAGATCAAGAGAGGCCCTCGATCGGCTTGTCCCTAGAACTTGCTTCCTCATGGGGGACCGGGCCTTCTCCTCCTTCACCCCTAAAATCTGTAACTCATTCCCAATCTTTACCTGGTCTGCCCCCTCACATCCCCGCTTCAAAATCTTGCTCTGGCACTACCTGAAACCCTCCTCCGCCTGCCCCTGTACCTATTAGTACTACCCTTCCTGCTCATGTGCCATGAGCTCCCAGGGCCCCACTGCACCTTACCCCTCTGAACTAGTAACACAATTCTGACCTCACACCCTCCTCCATCCTCCCTCCCTCCTCCTCTCCCCAAATTGGCCTCTCCCATTCCACCCAGTCCCTCCCCCATCCCCCGTTCCACCCAGTCCCTCCCCACCCCCACCCATCTTTCCCCTCCTATGCACTTACTTCTGTTAGCACTAATTTACCTCATAAATTGTACCTAAATTCGTCTTGTTTTACCTAAATTCACTTAGCTTTACTCCACAGTTATGAAGTTCCCCTGGAATTGTACCATAACATTGCTGGGTACCTGATGGATGTAGGAATGTTCAGACTGTACAGTTGTTGTTTAACTGCTGCATAAGCTTGCCATTTTTTTGACAATTCTGGTGAGTAGTCCTGGAAAATCATAATGCCTGCCCCTTCCCACTGCAGTCACCCTCTCTCACTGGCAGCCATCAGTAAATCTTCTTTAACTGGGTACTTTAAGAGCTGATACAAAATTGTTCTGGGTCACTCACCTTGTCTGGGCTTGGGGGCAAGGGAATGGTGTGCCCTCTCTGTCTCTATTGGGGTCCTTTTTCTGAGTTCTAATATGTTGGAAAATGCCCCCTGCAGAAAGGCTGACATGTCTCGCTTCTCCGTTCCTTTGGGTACCCTGACTATTCTTATGTTCTTCAATCAGGCCCTATTCTCCATGCCATCCACTTTAGATAAAAGGTATTCGATTTGCTTTTGTTGCTCTCTGAGTTGCCCTTGGTGTACATTCAGCCTTTCATTGTGCATGTGGGTCACTTGCTCTGTCCCTGCGACCCTGTCTGTTAAGGATTTCAAGCCCATGGTTGTTTGTGTTTTTTCAGTTCTGCAGTGTCATTTAGGACCTGACTGAGCATTTTGGTAATTTTGGCCAGTTCTAGGCCATGTCCTTTGTTGGGTCCAGATATTGTGCCATCTCCGGTGTTTCTCGACATCCCTTGCAGTTTTGCAGCCACTGCTGTCAGGTGCTCCTTTAGACCAAAATTTGTAAATTTTACACCATGTTTGACAGCTGCCAACAGGCCCAGAGCATGGCACCAACTGCTGTTTTTTCCACTTGATGTAAATTCTCATTCCGTTTTCTGATTCTTTCTTGGAGGATATGAAATGAAAGTTGATGCAATGCTGTATAATGTGGTGTGTTTCTGACTCCCATGATGTGAGCAGATTAACAAATGGATATTTTAAATGTCCCCAGTGGTGCTCTCTAATCAATTTAAGGTGCCACCATCTTGGTTGGCAAGCTCCACCCCCCATAGTGATTTCTTTAATTAAAAAAAAAAACTTTTCTTAACCTTTCAGCCCCACTTTGAGAAAGAACTAATACAGCTCTGGTGGTGCAAGCATGGCTCCAGCATGAAACACCTGCCCACTTAAAACAGCCACATTGCTTTGGAGTTGCAATTGTGGCTCTGGACTGAAACAGACATATTTAGCTGAGGCAGGGCACTATAAAGGTTTGTTGTTGAGCTAGATGAGGCCAGGACTGTTAGGCATACGGCAACGTGGAAGACACTAAATCAGAGACTGATTTTTTTCTCTGTAGTCAAGTAGAGGTCAGATAAAATATCTTAGTTTGGAAAATTAATAGGGGATTTCTCAACAGTCAGGTGCTGTGTTTGGACCAATGAAAAATCTGGAAATAGTAAGTCTTTGCAAGCCTATTTCATAAAGAAGCACTGTTTAAAACTTACGTTGATATTATAATTAAATTTACCCCCATTTGCTTGGTGTAGACAAACAGCCAGAGCAGATGAAGTTAAATTGGTAGGGATCATATTTCCATATTTCTGTATGTAAATTTACAGAAATCTGGAGAGGCAAAATACAGGAAATGTATACAGTATCATTAGAATTCGTTATGCAAGTTATGTTGTTTTCAAGTTTCCATTTATCTGATAGGGGTTCATTAATGAATTGCTTTGGTCATATCAATCCCTATTAGTTAGAGTAACGTCTTTATAACAGGAGGAGGAGAAGAAGAAGAAGAAGAAGAAGAAGAAGAAGAAGAAGAAGAAGAAGAAGAAGAAGAAGAAGAATTATTTCCAAATGTTTCCTGTTTTTTCATACATGCTGTATCGAAAGCAATCAGAGACTGGTAGCGAAGAGACTATAAATTTGCTGTGGCATCCACTTTGTTTGTTTATCATATTTCTATTTATTTCACCCCCTGCAGAACGGACCCCTAGCGATCTCTGGCCTCCAGCACCCACGCCCCTGGACCAGATGTGGCACGTGAATTGATATGCCCCATACACATAGGGTTTGGCTTTCATTGCCCGCACCCTGGTGAAGGTGCCTCTCATGACCGGGGGCAGGCGCGCCATCAGCGCTGAGATCGCTTCTCTCTCATTTTCCGCATTATTTCCCCCAGAGCCAGATGCACAATGGCATCAGAGCACAACCATGGGGATGCCCACTGCGCTCCCCTCTTGCTATGCACACAACTGTAGTATGGCTGGCCTCCACCAGTTGCTGCTGCAGCATGATGCATTACCTCTACCCTCCCCAGAGGAAGGAGAGCAGTCATGGGATGCTCAATCCTTCCTCTCCCCTGCCAGCCACAGTGGCCTGAGTCCATTCCTGAACCCACATGGCTGGCATGGTGCGAGGTGTGACGTCCAGTGCCTCAACCCTCATCACCACCGGGCTGGCCTGTGGCATTCACTTTGGACATCAACATCCACACACACCCTAGCACAAATTGCATGAACTGGTATTATGGGAAGTGGAATGCTGGCCATGTCACTGGAGGAAAGTCCTTACTCTTGCAGCAAGTTCCTTGGGTTCTCTCTACTTTCACCTAGACACCCACCAGGACAGGAAGAGAGATGGACAGAGAAGACCTCAGTTTAATGTGTAATCCAAAGGATGACACAACTTGACAGTACAGCAGTGCCCCTAGTACTGCACTCAGGTGCCAGAATTTATGGTAAGATCCCATTCCAGGTGTGGGCATAAATCACCAATGGCTTTATTACTCATGATTATGAAATGGATGATAACATTTGAGAAACTTAATTTGCTGAGAGAATTTTTTACCATAAATTATGTCTGTATAACACACCTGTGGCTTTGGTTAGATAAACTCATTCTAATCCTACCCCTGTTCATACTATTTTTTTTATCAACTCTGTTCATGCTGCTGTGGAGATGGGGATATACCACATATCAGCCCATGTAGGTTTTCATTCATACTCTTGTTTTAATCCCCAACTCTCTGACCCCCAGGACTTACCCACCAACTGGGAGCCCATGGCTTACCCCTCACAGTGGGGTTCCCCCAAGCTCCCATAGGAGAGGGAGGACCGAGATGCTAATTTTAAATGCAGGCAGCTGGGAGGAATGGTGGAGTGGCACTGTCAGTGGATCCAACATGACCATAGGGGTTTCTCTTGTAGAGTTCCCCTTGGCAGAGCCATCATGCAATGATGTCAATGCCACATCAGGTGCACTGCCACACCTGACATTACAACATCTGATACACTACCACCCCAGCTTATGCTCACACTTGTCATGGTACACTGGTCCCTAGCCCCTGTTAGTGGTCAGAATTTTGCTGACTTATGTATCCCACCCCACCCCCAAATAGGGGAGCTGCCCATTGGAAACTTTATTATCCTCTGTCTGGCTGACCCTGCAATGCTCTAGGCTCATTCCAAAACCTGGATGTTGGCATCCCAAGCATAGCACTACCATGTGTGCCAGGGGGCCAACCTTCCCCTGGTCATACCTTAATGCTTAAATTATAGGTCTTATAGTGGAGATACATGTGGTCATCACAGTGCAGTCTATTATAAATCCCCATTTTGTCTTGACCATTATACAAGATGCACAGACTGTCAGTTTTTCAATACCATATTTCACTAAAAATACCAAAAACAGCATAATATTGTCCAGTGTAAGTTGATTTCCATCTATATCACCATCCCCTAGGCCGAGGCTGAAAATAGATGGAATTGCCAATCCTCTTTTCCTGGTCAACAAAAACTAAAATAATAATAACAAAAAAATATATATATATATATATATATATATATATATATATATATATATGGCATTTTGTGAGAAATGACAGGCAGAATAAACTGTAACAAGACTCGATCTTGTTATTGGACCATATATTTGTTATCATTTTAGACCACTATGATGTTTCACTGGATGTCCTATGACATCATGCATCAGACATCAGTGGTTCACCTCAGGTGAGACTGTGATGTCAGATTCACAACATTGAATGGTATGGACCATGAGATCTGGGAAAAGCAGAACTTCCCCTCATGAACGACTTATCATCTGGAACTGTGAATTTCAACTTGCATATGATTTGGTCTAAGTTTGGACATAATAAAGAATATAGGACCATACATGATTAAGCTGGTTATCTGGTGAAAAGTCATACTGGTCTGGAAATATAATGCATATATGGTCCAACACTGACATGTAGCCTCATTCTGGTTTGTTCTAAAAGTGCTGCGGGTTGCAGATTTAGTAGACTCTTTCAGTATAATATTTTCAAACTCTTTTCCATAAAGAAATGGGGCAAGCCTAGAATTTGTGCTACAGTACTATGAGAAATTACAAGACCTATTTCAACTGGTGAAACATTATAGTCCAAAAGTACAGAAAAGTCATTCATGAATGGACTCTGGAGAGCTTAATTCAATTCCATTTAAAAATCAGGATAGTTTGCTGGAAATTCAACTATTATTCATTTTCAGTGGTGTGCTAATTAGTATGAGACACAGTACACCATTTCACAGTATTATGTCAGTACTATGCTACTGAACTTTAAGTACTGTAAACAGACATTATACAATTAAGGTCAAGTTACACCAATGACACCATTGCAAGAATGACTAGGTAGGGTAGTTTGAACCACTGGTGAATATAGGTAAGAGGAACTACAGGGCCAATTTGGGGTCTCAGCACTGAGGGTCTAGCACACCAAACTACTGAACCATAGATAACTGCTTTTTTTGCCAGCTCAAAAGCTGACCAACAATCTTTTGAACATACCCTAGACAAAGCATTCAGTATCTGCTTAAAAATTATCGAAACATTCAAACATTTTAAGGACATTAACAAGGTGAAAGAGTCCAACATGTTTCAATATGAGAAAAATAGCAGGACAAGAGGACACAGCATGTGATTAGAGGGAGGTCAATTAAGGGGGAATGTGAGGAAGTTCTGTTTCACAAAAAGGGTGGTGGATGCAGGAAGGGCCTACCTCAGGAAGTGGTGGCTATGACTATAGCACATGACTTCAGACAGGCATGGGATAGGCATAAGGGAGCAATATAGATGAGTATGAATAGATAGGCCATTGACAGAGTAAAGGCCTATGGCACAGTCATAAGGTAGAAAAAATAGGCAGACTGGATAGGCCTTGTGGTTCTTTTCTGCCATCAACTTCTATGTTTCTATGATATTATTATTTGGCTTTGAGTCTCACTTGTGTGCACCAGTGCTTTTTGAGTATCCTTTTCTGTTGTTGGCTGCATCATAGGGAAACCAACTAAACATTTTGAACAAAAGCCATGTTTCTTAACTTGTTCACAGTGTTAGATGTAAGAAAGCCTTTCACTCAGTTGTACTTGTCAAATATGTATTAGTAAGTGGCAGTGAATGAAAAATCCAAAACATATTTCAATAATAACCTAATGCTCAGATTCTCAGTCAGTTTAGGGCACATGATTACAGCCATACTTCCGATGATAAATTATGTATCTGTTTCTGCTGATAATCAGACTGTATTACTATGGCTCAAAATAATACCTCAGGCAATTAACCTAATCTTTCCCTTAACTTTGTCCTTACCTAATGCATACAAGGTAATGAAATAAAATAAAAAATCCTTGAATGAAATCGGCATATTTTGCACACTGATTCATCCTTACAAGACTGCACATAAGCTAAGCCCAAGATGGTTTATAAGTGGGGTAGTAACAGTATCCAGTGAATAAAGTGACCACAATTGAGCACTTACAAAAATGGCGTCTCAGTTATGGTATGTGTGTTCAGGCCTACCTGGCGTAGTGACAGATACCTGGATGGGTGGTGAGACAGCACTAGGAAGTATAGCTGTATACACGTGCATATGCAGGGGAAGGAAGGAAGGAATGTATGGGGAGGGTATGTTATGAGCAGCTGCAGGTTGGCCTGCTAGTGTGGTGGGGAGGGTGGTTGGTTGGGAGGTGCAGGGTTCGGCTCCGCTGTGGCGTAATATGTTTTTTGCCAGTAGGTGGCTTGTAGTTTATTAAAGTATTTCACTCCCCCAACATACCCCCCCCCCCCGAGTTTGTGAATCCTTTAGTAAGGGGGTACTGGGAGGTAGCCACCTGCATTAAAAAAACACCCATAGTTCTCGGGCACCACCTTGCTGTTTACTGTGAGTGTGCATTGCCAAAATTCTTTTTCGGCAATGTACAGTACACTCGCCCAAATGGCTATCGCTTTTCTGTGATTGCCGTTATGACATAGAACCGGTAGTAACATATGGGACATTGTCATTAAAAATTATTTTCAAAGGGCACCCACACAACAAGCCTGTCTTCCCCTCTGCTGTCCGGTTTTCACCACTGTAGTGGGTGCAAATATTGTGGGTTAGTGAGGAAGGTTTCTAATTTTGAACATCCTACTACTTGTGAGTCTTATCAGATTCAGAGATTCATTGAGTGTAACACCACTGCAGTGTTGTATTGAGCTGCTTCAAGTGGTGTCGCTTTTTACATTGGTAAGACTCTGGATCAGATTTTGAAGCCCCTGGATTGCTGCAGATCCCAGGTGCACCAACAATATGGTGCACCAAGCTTGCGGCAATCTACTAGGGTTTTCTATCCCATGCATCAATTGCTGCAGGTTAGACCAGCTCTTTGTGGTACAGTCCCAGGGCCCCTTTTATGATGCTTGCATCAAACATTTGGTGTAAGCTACCATAAATCAAGTAAACTGTCACAACTGCATCTGACCGACTAAAATCGGATGAAGTTGTGACAAAAGCCCTTGGTGCACCACCATATTCAAAGCTTAGTGGTACTGGGCTTAATGCAAGCCCTGCACCACCCTTGGAAAATCTGGACTCCTATGCACATTAATGATAAAGGTATGTGAAGACAACAGAGATTTAGAGGGGTGAGCTGAATAAAGCCTTCACACAATATTTTCATCTTCATGGTGATCCATGCAAATTCACTTTTCTGGAAAAAGTAAAACTCCAAATAGGTTGCAGAGAAAGAAACCTGGATAATGTCATTCTCAAGAGTGAGTCATCTGGACTTTCAGATTGGGAACAATGAGGACATGTGACAGAACACCATAGCCTGCAGCACATTAAGAGGGTTGTAAGTACAGGTTAGTCTATAGCCAATGCCTTATCTCCCCATTGATCACTGCCAGCCCACTCTGACTTTTCTGGAGGTTTCTTTGCCTATCCACACTTCCCATCACCATCTTCCACCATTCAAATGGCACCCTTACTATTGTAGGTAGGGTTAGAAAAGCCCATCAAAATCTAAACTAAATGGACACTTTTCAGGTGCTCCCAGTGGCAGACCACCATTGCCAGCAGCCAGAGAAGAGGTTGTGAGAGCAGGTTCTACAGCCACTGCCTTCCCACTCCAATTGCTTCCAGTGAGCTTTAACTTTCATGGAGTGCCCTCTGCTTACCTGCACCTTCCCACACCATCTTCTACAAGTTGGGCAACACCCTTCAGATGAAAGGTGAGGCTAGAGGAGCCCACCTAAATTTAAACCAAACAGATGCTCTCCAGGCTTCTTCCTCTCAAGAGAGCGCTGGTAGCTCATACATCACTGCCATTGGCTTATAATGGAAAGGTTCTCAATTTAAAAATAGGGCCCTTATTTCTGCTTTTAACCAGTAGGCAGCTCCAGTGTTCCAAAACTGCACAGAACCAAGGTCTCAGCAACCTTCCCTCACTGCAACAGCCTTCCAGGAATGAATGGAGCCTGCCAACATCTCTGCTTTTACACAGTAGGCAGCTCCGGTGTTCCACAGTCACACAGGGCCAAGGTCTCGGTGCCCTCCCCCCACCACAACAGCCTTCCTGTAATGAACGGAGTTTGGCAGCAACATCTCTGCTTTTATCCAGGTACTAAGGTCTCCTACTCACCCCCAGGCTGTAACCCTCAGTGGTGATCAGGAACTGTTGTGTCGGCGTACCTCTGCTGACAGGAAAATCATCAGCTGTTTTTGTCAGCCCGGAGTGCACTTTTCATTGGTTACTTTAATTGTTTCACTGACTCTGGATGTTAGCTATGATTTACAGCTGTTACTTTACTGTTTAACCTGCTCTGGATGTTTGCTATGTTTTATTGTTATCTGCACTAGTAAGCCAAACTAGAGCCTGGTAATTTATTTCATTTGTATCGGGATGATTGTATCTGGGCTTAGGGCTATTGAACCAGGTGAACAGTTTTGCTTTGTGACTGCTCTTTTCTTGCTGCCCCAACCCCGTTCTCTGTCTCTTTGTCTAGCCAACCTGTTTTTCACACCTTGACCCCTGTCTTTTGTCTTTGGACCTGACCCCTTAATCTTCTCCCTTTTTCCCCAGTAGGCAGTTCAGGTGTTCCACAATCGCACAGGGCCAAGGTCTCGGCACCCTCCACCCACCACAACAGCCTTCCCAAAATGAACGGAACCTACCAGTAACATCTCTGCTTGTTCCTTGTGCTTTACTGGGCCGTAACATTTTAAGATGTGAGAAAGCAAAAAACATTTACATGTTTCTGGGCCCAGTTGTGCCCTGATCTCTCAACTGGGATTTTGTCATGTGGTCTTCCTTTTGGGGAACTCCAAAAAATTACATCTCTCATGTATGTATATTATCCAAGCTGGCAGTCAGCAGGCACTTCTAAGTCTTATCAATGCTGTTGGCCCTCTTGCTCAAATAATGAATTCCACCTCTTTGGAGACTTTAATTTTGACTCGCTAAGCTGCAAAATCTAAAAACAGTGAACTCACCCTCAGAAAGCTCCAGCTTAACCAAATCATTTCAGAACCCACTAGGTGATCAAACAATGCTCAGTATGCTATACTTATTGATTGGATACTTACACCGAGACCAGATAGAGTTATTTGCTCAGGAGTGCACTCTCTGATGCCATGAGTGACTACCCCTCAATCATTTGCATTTGGAGGGTTAAGACCATCTCCAGATTTTGAATTTCTGTGACATATCACACTTCAGCCCTACTCAGTATAAACAGCAGGTTGCATGTTTGGACTGGGCACAGTTGTTGACCACTGATGATGTTAATTAGGCCCTCTCCTATTTTAACCTTACTTTTTAGAGGACTTCAGGACAAATATTAATTTATTTATTTATTTATTGAAATGTTTCACCAGAAAGTCATGCTGAACAACAGGTTGCTCATCTCCCATTGTGAGCTGGGGGGGAGGGGAACATGAGGATTGCATACTGAGATTTGGTACAATAACATAGGAATTACAATTGATTACATTCAAATAAAAGTTAATAGACTGAACAGTCAGCAATGAAATAGCAGAATGCTAACAGTTTTGACTAGTTAGATACAATGCTAACAGTTTTGAACTAGATAGATACAATAGCACAACATTAACATTAGAAGGCAAATGCTAAATGATAAAACTCTGTAGCTAGATGACTGAATGGAATTCAAATAGTTTGAAGCTAGCAAGGAGTAGCATAGACTATACAAGAATACTAAGGTACAAGAACACTAAGGTGATTTCAGAAGTGCAGATAGTCTACAAGTGCAATGGAGATTAGCTAGCCATAAATAGAGCAAGGTGATGGAGGGGGAGGTGGGGGGAGGTAAGGGAGAGGCATATCAAGTTTCAAGCCTTTCAGAATATTAGGAACTCTGTCAGGGGTCGATTCAGGGCAAGAATAGAGGAGGTGATGAGTGCTGAGTAGAGAGATGGGGAGGAGAGAGGCAGAGAAATGGATGGATAGAGGAGGATTGGGGCAATGAAGGGCTTGGCCAGTACAGGCCCAAGTAGAGAAGTGGGTGGATGAATTAAGGATGGAGGAGGTGGAGGGTTTGACCATTTTTGGCCAGTACAGGATGCTGAGAACCCTGACAGGGGATGAAGCAAGGCAGGGATAAAGGTGGAGGGAAGTAGGAAGGAGATGAAGGGAGTAGAAGGGGGAGAGAGTGGTAAGGGCTTTTCTAGAGCTAAAACCCTAGAGGGGCTGAGGGCCTCATCAGGGGTCAGGAATAGGCAATGTAGGTGGAGGGAGGGGAGGGGAGAGGAAGGAGGAGAGGGGACTGTTGGGGCCTAACCCCTCCAGGATGCTGTGTACCCTGCCTGCACAAGGCAGAGGTAGAGCACAACAGGAGAAAGCAGGATTGTAGGCAGTGTGTGGAGTACGCTCAAGAGGGAGAAGGATGAGGGAGGTGGAGGGCTTGGCCAGTTTTGGACCCCTACAGGATGCTGAGAACCCTGCCAGGGATGGAGCAAGGCAGGAATAAAGGTGGAGGAAGTAGGAGGGAGATGGAGGGGGTAGTAAAGAAGGGGGGAGAGGAAGGTAAGGGCTTTTCAAGAGCTAAAACCCTAGCTGAGCTGAAGGCCCCATAAGGGATCAGGAATAGGCAATGTAGTAGGAGGGGAGGTAAGAGAGAAGAGGACAGGGGACCGCAAGGGCCTGACCCCTCCAGGATGCTGAGTATGCCTGCACAAGGCAGAGACAGAGCACAACAGGAGGGAAGCAGGATTGTAGGCAGTGCAACAGAGTAGGCTTCAGGAGGGAGGAGGAGAGGGGACTGCTGGGGCCTGACCATTCCAGGATGCTGAGTACCCTGCCTGCAAAGGCAGAGGTAGAACACAAAAGGAGGGAAGCAGGATTGCAGCCAGTGTGGTGGAGCAGGTTTCAGGATACTGGGAACCCTGTGTGGGGTTGGGGGGCAGAAAGAGAGGGTAAGGTGAGAGAGAAGAGAGGCCAAATCCCAGAAAGGACTCCCTTCAGGATGCACAAAAACCCTGCAATGGGACTGGGAATGCAGGAGAGTTGGAGGGGGAGAGTTAGGTTGTGGGAGAAGGGAAAGGGTAGGGACAAGCCCTTGGTACAATTTGGTTGTAGAAAATCAAAGTGTACAAGGGAAGGCCAGTGGGGGGGGAGGAAGGAATGTTGTTATTTAGGGGGAGGTGGAGGGGCATCAGGGTGGGGCAGTGGGTGAGTACTATTAAGGAGTGCTGGTAGGGGAAGGGGAGAGGAGATGTATCAGATTGGGGTAGTGAAAGGGTACTATTAGGAGGGGTCATAGCAGGAACAGCAAGTTACAAGGTAACTGTTGAGGGCAGTGCTGATGGAGTAGTAGGAGGATGAGTGATGAATTTGAGGGGAAAGTGAATTCCAGATTTTAGGGAGGCGGTGAGAGTAACTGGATTTGCCGATGATGGTGGATCTGTGGGGGACAGCCAGAGTATGGGAGTCTGTAGATCTAAAGGAGTGAGGGAGCATTATAAATGAGGAGGAGAGGTAGGAAGGAAGTACTCCTAGCCAGTGTTTGGAGGTGAATTTAGCGCAGTGAGACAGTCGTCTATTTGAAAGAGAAGGGAAGGATAGGGCATGATAAAGATCACAATGGTGTGTGCGAGAGGGAGCATCAAGGGCAAAGTGGCAGAAGAAATTTAAGAGGATATCCAATCTGTCCAGGGAGGGCTTCGGAGCAGCACCATAGACTACATCACAGTAGTCAAAAATGGGGAGGATCATCTTTTGAACGAGTTCACGTCTAGCCATAGGGGAGGATGCAACTACTATTCCTGAATAGAGCACCAAGCTTGGGGTGCAGTTTTTTCAGGATGGTGTCAATATGTCCAGAGAAGTTTAGGTGTTGGTCCAGCCAAACACCTATATATGCCTATACCACATGGCCCAGTCACAAAGTAGATTGACTGTCTCTTATTGTATGTAATTAAAGAGAGAGATGATTGTTTTTCCACCTTTGAAGCCTCTAAAGCTATGTCTGACTGGGCAAAATATAGAGCACTCACAAACAGGTGTAAAAGAATTGGCAGTAAAGCCAAGAGGTTAGAGTAATGAGCTGTCAATAAGCTTGGTATGTCCAGCAGACAGATCTGGGTTTGATTCCCACTACCTCCACATGCATACTTTGTGACTCTGAGCAAGTCACTTAACCTCCCCAGCACTCCTGGGTCACCCCTGAAAACAGGCACTTGTGCCTAGTGGGCCTTGCCTGGTTAACAAAGAATAAAATTAAAAATTAAAACAGAACCATTCACCATAGTAAAAGCTGGCACTGTAAATTGCTATTTGACTTCACTGACAGCAACCCATGCCAGTCCTGGAGATGTGTAAAACAAACCCTGGATTAATCTGGTTACTTTACGCCCATGGACTTAGATATTAATAGTCAACTGCAATAATCCTACAACAGTAGTGAGAAGTTTTAACAAATGCTTCACTGATCTCTCAGCCTACACTTGGTCCTTCCCCATTTCCACACATTTGATCTCCCCTGCAACTCTGATAATGGGCAGTTGTGACACCCCCCACTTCTCCTTTAAGGCAGTCAATGTGTCTAATGTGTGTAAGCATCTTATGCAATTCCTGCTACTAAAAATGCTGGCTCTGATGGGGTTGAGCCCAAATTAGTTAGGGTTGCTGCCTTTGAACTCTCTACATCAATTTGTCTCTTACTGTACTTCTTGTATCATGCCTGACACATGGAAGATTGTGCATGTTGTACCTGTGTTCAGAAAGCGTAATAGTAAAAATGTTAACAATTATAGACCCACTGCAATCCTTCTTGTGCTCAACAGGATTACTTGAAAATATGTTTTTTTCACAACTCCCCTAGTATCTCACCACTTAGCACCTCCTTTCTCATGCACAGTGCAGTTTCCAGAAAAACCATAGCACTACTACTGCCCTCTTAATGCTCACAATAAACATTGCCAATGCTAGGGATAGAGGTGAGCTAACCGGTTGAGTATTCATTGACCTCACTAAGGACTTCAATTTGGTAGACCATTCCCTGCTCTGTGAAAATCTCAGTGACACTGGCATTTCATCCTCAGCACTCCACTAACTTAAAAGCTATCTGGACAATAGACACCAGCATATTAAATCTGCAACCTTCTTATCAGAGCCAGTACCTATCATAGTTGGGGATCCTCAAGGCTCCATTCTTGGGCCTCTCCTTTTCTTGCTCCACATTAATTCCATACACCAATGTTTTTTCATTTAGTACACCTATCCTATACATTAAAAAGTTGTTAATTGCACCCATAGCATTGTTAACATTAACAGACATATGTTGTCAGATTTCCTGTCTGACCAACAATGTCTCAGATCTAAAAAACTTCTCCTGAACACCACCAAATCACAGGCCATGACTTTTGGCTCACCACCCAGAATAAGGAACTGCTCAACTCCATTCTTGGTTGTTTGTAATAAAGGAACATCCTTGGTCTCACTCTCTTCATTCAGATACCTGTGTGTTACATTTAACCCATCACTGAACTTATTGTCTCATGTGGCCTTTGTCTGTAAGGCAGTTAACACCAGAGTGGACCTCTTCTACAATGTTTGTCATAGTCTCACTCCCAAGGCATGCATTGCTATAGCCCAAAGAATCTTGCTCCCTAAACTTCATTGTGGGTTGTCTGTTTTCTTTAATGCCTTCAAAACTATACTACAAAAATGGGATGTGGCACATAATAACATCTGTCGCTTTAACCTGGCCTCAAAACAACATACATACCACTGCACAGTACTTTATATTCAAAACTCAGATAGCTCCTCCACCTGCCCTATATAACCTTACACTGGGTGGTGTCATTACAAAATCGTGTGTAATCAGTCACCCCTGCCCCTAGCATCACTTCTCCTACTTGGTAAAGCCTCTTATCCTCAAGTTCTATTGGTCTTAATCTCCTGTCAGTGCCAAAAACTAAAAACAAATTAGGTATGATTGTCTGCTCTTACACTGTTCCCATATTTTTGAACCTCATTCCAGCTATGATAGGGCTGTGTTACTCTAGCCAGGCCTTCCAAAGTGGTTACTAATCACATCAGCCTAAAATGTCCATGTTTTCATTCCCGTAGTTAGCATATTGTACATTTGTTGTTGGAATTTCTTTGTTTCATGTTTAACTTAAGGCTTTTCACTAGAGATTGGTGAAGTGGCCCCAATTCACTCCGTGAAGTGATTCGTGGAGTGAAGGTGAATTTGCGGAGTGTTCCACAACACGAAGCGGACTACTTTGCTTTATAATGGGTAACGCGAAGTCCATTGAAAACAATGACTTCGCAGTACTCTGCCATCCCAAACCACTACTCCACCAATTCTTAAGATGAAGTACATTGAAAACAATGTACTTTGCCTCACTTCACCTTGTTTTTAAGCTGTAAAAGAAAATTTTGCAGTGATTCATGGGATTTCAGGTCACATGGGCTCTAGATTGTTCTGCACAGCCTTAGTTTGGGGTAGTGTGTGTAGGATGCTGTAGGAGACAATCCGTTCTGAGAGCTCTCTGTGATTCAAACCTTCTAAAAGCTGTTAAAAAAAGCCTTTTTGAGTCTTTTGTTTTTGCTGAAACTTTAGTTCATCGATTATAGGAAACCCTACTGTGTTCATATCATCGATGATTTATTGTTTGTGTGTGGATTTTGAATGTTAATGTACAACATTCAGTCTGTGTACTGAGAGACAGTGGAAGTGTGCTTTGGGGGAGGGGTGTATCTGTGGTGTAGGTAGATTAGCTTGGAGAAAAAGACAGTGCTTTCCGTTTCGGCGATACAGTGAAGCCCACGTAAATGCACATCAGATAAGTGCACATCCCGGTTTAGTGCACAGAAAACAAATATCCCAATTTTTTTTCCTATATTCTCAATGTTAAATTGTCCTCATAAGTGCACTACACATAAGTGCACATTTCAGATAAATGCAGTTTTCTTTGTGAAAATGTAACATTTTTTGGCTAAGAATCTGTATAAGTGCACATTGACCCGGATGATTACTTAATTGAATGATCAATTGCTCACTTAGAAACTGGACCTACAGTACTGTAAATGACTACTTGACTGTTTTTCAGTGCTGGCTTATAAAAACTGCTCAAAGCAGAGCACATGGAACTAGGCAGTGTTTGGTTCAGCGTTATGACATGGATAAAATAAGAAAAAATACACTTACCAGTCTAGATGTTTCTACAATTTCCCGTATTTATGCTTCTCGAGAAAAACTGCTGGCAGAGTGGGAGAGTGGTGAGAAGCTTGGGTGAAAGAGGAAAAGAATGGGAAGAAGTGACACAGTTGAGACTGCACTGCTCAGGTGGTTCACTATAAGCCGTTCTGTGGATGCAACTATCAATGCCCCTATTTTGATGAAAAAGCTCAGCAACCAGCTGACATTATGGATGTGCAATTTACTCCCACAAATGGGTGGCTGTGCAGATGGAAGGAGAGAAATGGCACAATCTATAAACAGTGACACAGAGAAAATAAGATGCCGATGCAGAGTCTGTCGATAACTGGATAAAGAACATACTCCCACAAATTTTTTCAGACTACAGCACCCAAGACATATTTAATGCGATGAGACTGGCCTGTACTTTTGGGCCATGCCAGGGGGAACTGTAGCTTTTAAAAAGATGCAGCACCCGGTGGAAAAAAGGCAAGGGAGTGCATATCTGTGCTGCTGTGTGCAAACATGTCAGGCACTGAAAAACTGAAGCCTGTTGTCATAGCGAAGTCAAGGAAGCCTCGTTGCTTCAATGGTATAGAAGTCAATGCACTACTTGTGGTTTACAAGGCCATCTTGAATTCATGGATGACAGCTGAGATTTTTACTCTTTGGCTCCACAGTGTAAACTGTCAAATGAGAAGACGTCGCCGTAGAATCGCTATGCTACTTGACAACTGTAGCACTCACCTGAATGTGCCTTTGTCTCACATTAAACTGATATTTCTTCCCCCGAACACAACATCTTTAATCCAGCCCATGGATATGGGCATTATCTGGAATGTAAAGCACTTGTACAGGAAAAAGGTAATCTGTGATACACTGTGAAACACCTCATTGCACTTCAAGCACCGTGTTCGCACTAAGCTTCAATTTCTTATTTCTTATTTCTTGTAGATCATTGAAAAATTGCTGGTGTGTATTGATTCAGGCTCTTCAGCAGGTGCTAACATAGTGTCTGAACTGGCTAAGAAAATCAATGTGCTGGATGCCATACAAATGCTAGACTTTGCCTGGACATCGGCTGCCGTAACAATAATAATCAACTGCTACAGGAAGGCTGGGTTCTCAGCGTCCATGTCAGACACTGAGGTAGAGCAGGATGATGCTGTGTCTGAGATTGATCTTCCACCAGATATGTTGACCCGGGAATTTGTCGAGTATGCGGACATCGATGCAGGATTGCAGACCGAGGGTGCTCTTGATGAGCAGGAACTCTGTAACGAAGTCAGGGGGATATCGTTTGCTGACCAGGAGGACGAGGACAAGAAGAATTGTGATGATGAGCTAGTGACCGCAGCAGTCGCTGTTGCAGCGATGGAAACTGTGAGGCATTTTGTTTTATTTTTTTTTAAATATATTTTTATTTCCATTTTTGTTCCACACATTACAGAGATATTATAGAACCAATATGCACAATAAATATTAGGCAGACTATTACAGGCATAAAGTTCATAGAAGAATGTTGATTTTTATGGTATATTTCAAGAGACTGTAGTTAACTGTCAGACTCTAATAGCGGTAAGGATCCAACTCCACTTATTATAGGTATGTAATATGATTTGGAGTTTTATTGTTGGGTCTCCCTCTCCCTTCCCCCCTTATTATATATATATTTGGGGGGGATATAGCCAATGGTTATAGTACATCCAGATCCGCTACAAAGGCCAGCTGAGGTGTTTTGTTTTAAACAAAGAAAAAAGTGATTTTGCTTTGCTATTTCAGTTTGACAGTTACGTTAACAGTTTGGCAATCCAGTCTACAAAACAAAAAAAATTACCGATTTTTTTCACATAATAATCTGATTGCGTTTTTGCTTGATTGCTTGTTTACTTGCTAACCTTTCATTGTTTTTATATGACTGCACCTGTTTAATTTAATAAAGTGCGTACCACAGTACACAACTGAACGTTTGAGTGGAAAATCGTTGTGTCCGGATAAGTACACAGCCCGCCTAAGTACACAAAAATGTCATATCCCGAGGGTGTGCACTTAAGCGGGCTGCACTGTATTTTTCTTGTATAACTGTGTTAATGTACACACAGTAATATTTTCAATAATTCTTGCCATTTATTTGCTGATTGCTGTGGTGCAGCAGTGCATAACTTTAATTTGTTCAAAATATTTGGCTATATTACTGAAGTTTTCAATTTATTACGCATTACTTAGTGTGTGTGTGAGTATGTGTGTCACCTGCGTCATCAAATCAGACACCTTTTATTGTGCGACTTAATAATTTCAGCAATGTGAACCTGCTATCCACTGCAGCTGTGTGATTTTTGTACTTCTTTGTGGTATCTTTACTGATACTAGTACCAGTGACCGTTACTGCAGCAGTGCGGTGCACTGCCCCCCCCACCATGGCCCGCCCCAACCGGCAAAGGTATTCTTTTCCAGATTTGAATTTCTGATGGTGAGCACTGGTTAGGTGTTGTGCCTTTGTGTGGGTAGAAGACTTGGTTTACTGGCCAAGGCACCTAGCTTCACCTGAGTTCATTCCTTCCAAGACTGCTTGAAAGGCAGAGTAGAGAACCTTACCAGAGCAAGGGAAAAGTATTAAGACTTCTTTTGGCTAAGCAGATTTACTGTATGGTGTTGTTTTTAATTTTTTACTCACAGGGATTGCTACTGTTTGTTGCTAACATTTCATTGCTTTATTTTTCTCTGTAGCAAAGTGTTTCTTACAGCGTATATCTTCTCTGAAATAATTACAGGTGGTGCTTTACAGGTTTTACAGTTTTAGCTAACATTAGGATAAGCTTTCAGGGTTACTGCATTTGTTGTTGACTGATTGTTTCTGCTCTTACCTCCTTGTTCTTTCATCCGTGGTTCTTTTTTTTTCAGCAGGGGAAGGGCCCAGCCACACACCCCCATCCCCAACCACCCCACACTACACTCCTTTTATAGGATACCACAGTTGTGACATTTCCTGTGGCAGAACAGGAAAGGGCGGATCAGTGGGTCATCCACAAGGTGAGCTCATTTACAGGAGCACTAGTAATTTAACTTGTTATAACAAGTTAAACAAAAAACACAATACAATCAAACCATTACTTGCATTTTTTTTTTCCTTCTAATTACTCTGACTAGGTTATAAACCCAGCAACTTATCTGGAATGGATATCATTAACTGCAGGTACTGTGGAACAATTTTCAGAAGAACAGTCTTACAGGATTTAGGACACTGTCCTACATGCTGGGCCATTGGAGATCTTAGGGCTCAGCTCTGGGCAGCATGGGCAGAGATTGCACACCTCAAATTTCATATTCAAGAGGAAATACATCATAAGAACCACCTGCCATTTCCCCAGCATCCAACAGAAAAACCTTGACCGCAGAGGGTAGTTGGACCAGGAGGTTGGCAGATGGTTAGGAGGGGCAAATCAGGTGCCCCATCACTCTCTGCTCTCCAACATATTACCTCCAAAAACCATATAAACACTACAAACAGGTATCTTCCTCTATCTCTGAAATCAAACAAAGAGGCAGAAGACACTGCAGAGCAGGACACTGCAGCACAGGAGCTAGCACAACAAAACTCACCCAAATCAGGAACCAAAACAAAAAAAGCAAAAAGGGAATCCAAAAAACTTCTGATCATAGGAGACTCCATGATGCGGGGAGTTGATACCCATCTCCAGCCAGGGATAATGGTCAGATGTCTCCCAGGTACACCAGCATGGAGAGACACTGACCACATTGCTAAAATTGTTCACAAAGCAGGAGAAAACATTGATGTCCTAGTACACATAGGGACTAATGATCTCACCAGCCGGTCAGTTGTGGAGACCAAGGAACACCTGACCAGGCTGGGTGACAGACTATCATCCATTTCATCCGGCATCTCCTTCTCTGAGATCCTGCCAGTCTGGGAGAGAGGGCAGATGGACGGAAGGTCAGAGAAGGGGAGATAGGGGAGCTAAACACGTGGCTCAAGGGCTCGTGCCAGGAAAAAGGACACAGATTTGTAGGGAACTGGCAACAGTTCTGGGAGCGAAAGTTCTTTGAATTTGATGGACTGCATCTGACTAAGGAGGGAGTCAGTGCATTGGGGCAGAAGTTTGACGTCTTTGCAGAATATTTAAACTAGCAAATTGGGAGAGGGGTGCTGCACCCCATACATCGAATGGGAAGAACACCCCTCCCCCCTCAGCTAGTGGTCAAACAGGGATTCAGCATGTTTGCAGTTCATTTGCATCACCAGGTAAGAAAAAAGGTTTGTCTCCACATACAATGCACAGGGGTAATGCCAAACCTCACCCAACAACTGACACAATGAAATCTGGCCAATGGAAAATCATGTACACAAATGCTCACAGCCTGGGAAATAAGATCCCAGACCTGCAGGCAATAATGTCAGAGGCTAAACTGGACATAGTAGCAATTAGTGAGACGTGGTTTACCAGTAACCACACTTGGGAGACTTCAGTACCTGGCTATGTATTGTTCAGAAGAGACCGAGGCAAAAAAGGGGAGGAGTGGCCCTGTGTCAATGAAAATATCAAAGCTACAGAAATTCAGAATACACATAAGAAGCCAGAAGAACCGTGGGTCTCCCTGGAAACAGGAAATGGGACAGCCATAAGAACTGGGGTTGTCTACAGGCCCCCAGACCAGGGGGAGGACATAGACACATTACTGTTAGAAGATATAGAAAACATGACAGCTAAAGGGGAGGTTCTGATAATGGGAGACTTCAACATGCTGGATACAGATTGGACAATACCAGCAGGAACATCTGCCAGAACTAGACACATAGTGGATTCCCTGCAGGGGAAGGGCCTCAAACAACTGGTACAATGACCCACAAGAGACAGGGCTATCATAGATCTAGTACTGACTAACGAGGAAGGGATCACAGATCTCAGGTAGAAGGTCACCTGGGGCCAGTGACCATCACATGGTATGGTTCAATTTGACGACTACATCTAAATCATCCCATTCCAAGGCAAAATATGGGACTTCAGAGGAGCTGACTTTGATAAGATGGCCAACAGAGTTAAGCTAGCCCTGGCAAAAGAAACACAGGTGAGGGGTACAGGCAAAGTGGGCAAGCATTAAGGATGCAATACTTGAAGCAACATCCCATTGTGTTAGACAGAAAAGGAAGTGCAAAGAAGAAGGAAACCACTTTGGTTCTCAAATACAGTAGCAGAAAAGGTCAGAGCCAAAAGGCTGGCCTTCAGGAAATATAAGGGAACACAGCGGGATGAAGATAGGGAGGCATACCAAACTGCCCTAAGGAAAGCAGGGAAGGCAGTAAGGCAGGCAAACTCCCCAACTGAGGAAACACTAGCACGAACAGTAAAAGAAGGTGACAAGACTTTCTATAGATACATTAGTGAAAGGAGAAAGTCCAGAGGGGGTATTGCTAAGCTTAATGGAGAAAAGGGAGCATGTGAGGAGGAGGACCATGTAAAAGCATCAATCCTAAATAGACACTTTTGCTCAGTATTTACTGAAGAGAAGGTAGGACAGGGCCCACAGCTCAGCACCATGGACACAGGGGGGGAAGGAGGTGAGCACTACTCCCTTCACAAAAGAAAAGGGTCTTACAAGAGCTTGCTAAGCTCAGGGTGGACAAGGCAATGGGACCTGATGGCATACATCCCAGGGTACTTAAAGAGCTAAAGGTGGAACTAGCAGAGCCATTAGCAGAACTGTTTAGTGAGTCTCTGGGCACAGGAGAGGTCCCAGAAGACTGGAGAAGGGCTCATGTGATCCCGCTCCACAAGAGTAGTAGCAGGGAGGAGGCAGGGAACTACAGACCAGTCAGTCTTACTTCAGTAGTGGGCAAGATTATGGAGGCACTCCTTAAGGAAAGGATAGTGCAACACCTGGAATCCATAGGGGCACAGGATCCAAGACAGCATGGGTTTACAAAAGGAAGGTCCTGTCAAACTAATCTCATAGATTTCTTTGACTGGATAACCAGAGTGTAGACCATGGGGAGCAGTTGATGTCGCCTACCTTGACTTCAGCAAAGCTTTGACACTGTTCCACATAGAAGATTGATAAATAAGCTGGGTAGGCTCGGGTGGATCAGAAGTTGGTCAACTGGGTGGCAAACTGGTTGGGCAGAAAACAGAGAGTGGTGGTAAATGGTATACAGTCAGAAGAGATGCAAGTCACAAGTGGGGTACCTCAGGGTTCAGTCTCAGGACAGTCCTCTTCAACATCTTCATTAGTGACCTTGCAGATGGACTAGAGGTAAGGCTTGTCTGTTTTCAGATGACACCAAGATCTGCAACAGAGTAGATGATCCAAATGGGGTGGGAAGAATGAAGAGATCTCGATAAACTAGCAAAATGGTCAGAAGAGTGGCAACTGGGATTTAATGCAAAGAAGTGCAAGATCATGCACATAGGGAAGAGAAACCTGAAGCCACCTATAGGCTGGGAGGAGTTGCTAGCAGTCACAAAGGAAGAAAGAGACTTGGGCATCATCATCACTGATGACCTGAAATCATCAAAGCAGACCTCTAAAGCAGTAGGGTAAGGCTAGGGGGTGTTAGGGTGTATTAGTAGGGGTATCACAAGTCGTAAGAGGAGGTAATAATCCCTCTTTACAAGACACTGGTTAGCCCCATCTGAGAGTACTGTGTGCAGTATTGGAGGCCACACCTTCACAAAGACATTAACCAAACTGAGGCAGTCCAGAGAAGGGCAGCAAAATGGTGCAGGGACTGCACCAGAAGTCACATGAGGGCAGATTAACAGAGCTCAACATGTATACCCTTGAGCAAAGGAGGGAGATAGGTGATATGATTGAGGCATTCAAACACCTTAAGGGCATTAACAAGGTAAAAGAGTCTAACATGTTTAAATATAAGAAAAATAGCAGGACAAGAGGACACAACATGAGATTAGAGGGGGGCTGATTAAGGGGGAATGTGAGGAAATTATTTTTCACAGAAAGGGTGGTGGATGCATGGAATGGCCTACCTCAAGATGTGCTGGCTATGAATACAGTGCAGGGCTTCAAACAGGCATGGGATAGGCATAAGGGAGCAATACAAATAAGTATGAATAGATAGGCCACTGACAGAGCAAAGGCCGATGACACATTTATAAGGTAGAAAAGAAATGGGCAGACTGGATGGGCTTGTGGTCCTTATCTGCCGTCAACTTCTATGTTTCTATGTTTCTATGTCTCCATCTCTTCAGTCGCAGCACAATTTAATCTGTCTGTGCATTTGCATCTCTTTTAGGGCCCAATCTCCATCTGTAATTTAAGTCACAGTTGTTTCTTTGGCTTCCCTTCAGAGTACTGGGCAGGTGTGGTGCATAATTCTGCATGAACATTGTACTCATTAATATGCATTTTTAAGTCAGGACCATCATCACGAGTCACTCGTGATACATATCACATTCTTCATCATCATGGTCACAAATGCAGTCACAAATCACTATTCACAATCACGTCATGAATCACAACATTAATTTTTTTGCTAGTTACTTGGATGTATTGTAAGCCTGTTTTGTAGTATCTCTCCAGGTTTCACCACCCCACCATGTTAACTCATTAATACATATTTTTAAGTCAGGGAGTTTTGTTTTATAGCTCATCAGGGATGTACAGCCGTAGGCATTCGCGTTCCCAATACATTTCCTTATTAGTTATCTCACCGTCGACACTGAATCATGTTCTTCATCATCACGGTCACAAATGCAGTCACAAATCAAGATTCATGATCACGTCACGAATGACAACACTAATTTTGTGACTAGTTACTTGGATGTATTGTAAGCATGTTTTGTGGTATCTCTCAGGCTTCACTACTCCACCATTGTACTCATTAATAAGTGTTTTTAAGTCAGGAGTTTTGTGCTACAGCTCATGAAGTACAGCCATAGGCATTCATGTTCCTTCCATTACAGCATGTGAGTTATAATACTGTAAGTAGTGGTGGGTGAAGTGGCTAATTTGCTCGCATGAAGTGATTCACTGAGTAATGCAGAAACGGCGGAGAACTCCACAATGTGAAGTGGAGTACTTCGCTTCATAATGAGGAACGCAAAGTCCACTGAAACCAATGACTTTGCATTATTCTGCCTTCCCCAAACCACTTCTCCACCAATTGTAAGGCGAAATACATTGAAATCAATGTAATTCATCTCACTTCACCCTGTAATTGAGCTCCAAATGAAATTCTGCAGTTATTCATGGGATTGCAGGTCACATGGGCTCTAGATTGTTTGGCACATCCTCAGTTCTGACCTGGGTAGTGTGTGTGCAGTGGTAGCTGGAGATAGTTGCTCTCAGAGCTCTGCGATTCAAAACCTCTAAAAGCTGTATAAAATGCCTTTCTGAGTAATATTTTTTCTAAAATTAGTACATTGATTGTAGGAAACCCTTCTATGCTCATATCATCGAGTGTTTATTGTTGTGTGTAGATTTTGAATGTTAATTTAGAACAGTCAGTCTGTGTACTGTGAAGTGTGCTTTGGGAGGGCTTATTTGTGGTGTAGGTAGATTAACTGGAAGAAAAAGGCAGTCTTTCTGTTTTGGTTATATTTTTCTTGTATAACTGTATTAATGTACACACAGTAATATTTTCAGTAGTTCTTGACATTTTTTTGCTGATGGTTGTGGTGCAGCAGTATGCAATTTGTCTGTTTAAAACATTTGGTTATATTACTAAAAGTTTTCAATTTGCTACGCATTACTTGAGTGTGCGTGTGAGTGTGCGATGTGTGCCATTAAATCAGACACCTTTTATTGTGTTACAGAGTAATTGCAGGAATGTGAACCTGTTATCCACCACACCTGCATGAATTTTTTATACTACTTTGTGGTATCTTTACTGGTAGTGGATTGTTACTGCCATGCACTAATCCCGCAACTGGCAAAATCTATTCCTTTCCAGATTTGGATTTGTGACTTGTGAGCACTGGTTAGGTGGTGGTGTGCCTTTTCGTATGCATCCCTTGAGTGTGCAGCGCAATCTAAATCTGTCTGTGCATTTGCATGGCACCATTAATTCTGGGAAACTGCATTTCTTGTTACACTCTCATTTCATTTCGTTAGCACTGGGGAATTTTCTGGACACAAGACAGTAGCATTTTGGGGATGCACATTAATTCTGGTGACTCTGTGTGTGACCTGACCACTGCGCATGTGACTGAGTGTGCCATTACTTCTGGGAGACTTTGCATACCTTGTTACACTCTCATTTCAGTTTGTGATAGGGCGCAGGTGAGCAAATGGACAGCACTGATAGTCTAACACATCAGGAATCATTAAAGTTCAAATTTATTTATTTCTTCTTCCATGCAGGACACATGAATAACTGGTTCAACAGCAAATCAACATAACAAAATATGAATAAATTAGACAAAGTCCAACATGGTGGAACGTTTGGCAGAGCTCCCTGGAGTTCCTCTCCAGACCCAAAATCCTATCTGACTTGGGAGTCTTTACTCTTTAAATAGGGTCTAATCTCCTCCCATAATCTGAAACCACTCCCAACAATTTAAAATAACACTTTTGTTTATCTCAATACTACAGTTGTTTTACTGCAATAATAAAGATTTTCATATCTGTTTTATAATAATCAACCTTACAATTTGCTATTTCTATTGTATCCCTCTGAAGAGTTTTTAAAGTAAACTAAACTTTAAAAGTGGGCTGCATTAACAGATGCTCTGCCCACTAAGACAGGAAGGAGGCTTCAACATGGGTATAAAATCAGCACACATTGAGCCACTCCTTCCCTATAGAGCTTCGCCTAATGATTAGTCTGTATGTTTCTTTCACAGCATCAGACTGCACCTTCAGCCAGCAAGCAGTGAAGGAAAGTAAGGATGATTTTTCCCCTCATTTCCTTGATTATCAGGCTGTATTAGCTATCTAGATTAAAATCATATATGTTTGTTTTCTCTTTAGAGCATAAAAATAGACCAGAAAGAATTGTATTTTTATTACTGGTTTTATGTCAGGAAAACCCCATATCTCCTGAGCATCAATAAGCACCACCACCTCTAGCTGCAGCATAAAACAGACTAAATGGCCAGCCAGCCCTTAGATGAGAGCTGAGCAATAGGAAATGAATTTGGGTTTACAATGCCAGCCACAAAACAGCAACACCCTCGGCCAGCAAGCTATTGAGACCCAGGTTGTCACTTATTATTTTAAACCCTGAAACACGCAAGGACAGAATCAGGGCATTTCTTCTGCAGTGCCCTGCAAACTTTTAACACGGAGCTAACCTGCAGGTATTTTATCAAGGAACAGCTTGCAGAGTATAAACGGCTCAAACACTTTCATTTTGTCAGGGGAAGTCAAAACACTTATTTTACAAGGTTTCCAACCAACTTTAAACATACAATTTATGCAAAGGGGACAGGATGTCTAGAGGATTTAGCAGTTCTGACATTCTTTATTCATTTTACACACTTAGAGAACAAAAAGGAGTTGCCCTTCTCTTTTTATATTACTAACAAAATAAAACGGCTGAACCATACAGCCTGACTATGCATCAGTACACGCTATCACACAAGGCTTCCAGGCAGTAGCCAGAAAGCACTTGCCTGCTACCGGGGGATAGTCTTCACAGAACACTCTGTGACACACTTCATCAGCACTGGGAGTTTTCTGGACACATGATAGTAGCATTTTGGGGATGCACATTCATTCTGGTGACTTTGTGGGTGGGATGCTGCCAATATTGTTGTCACTCCTTACTTGGTTTAAGGCGGAATGACAATGCAGAAGTAAAAATAACTAGACAAAGTGAGACTTTCCTATGGGGCTGTTAGTGAAGTGCCAACGTGAAGTGGCCACTTAAATTATCGCTGGCAGATTTTAAATTCACTGCAGCTCTACTTCTCACTATAGTAAGGCATTTGCACTTGTTTACTGTCATAAACTAGCTATGCTGTATGTACCTTGTTTTGCTCATTTGTTTATTCTCACCAACGGCTCCATTTTGTATTATGTTATATTCTGTAACTGTCGTATACAATTTCTGTTGTTCATTGCTGGTTTGATTACTGCATTGTATGGTTCCTTTTACCTCCTAGGTCATACCTGAAATAGAAAAATGTTTGTCTTGTACATCAACCTGATTAATAAAAAACTAAATAAATAAATGGTAGGTTTGAATGTATCATCTTTTGGGTGTAAATCTATGTTATCCACTAGTTTAATGCCTTGTATGCTGTACTTGCATTTAAAGAGTATTTTTTAAATTTGTGTCTTTTGTCTTACAGGATTTTTGTCCATTGTAGCAGAATGTGGAATTATTCTTTTTGTTGGACAGTATACTTGGTACTTGGTACTATACGTGAAGTAAAACAGATGAAGGCTATTGCCCATCAAGTCTGTCTTCAGCCTTAGTGGGGCCACTTTGTGGAATTGAAATCCAAGAGACATTTATCAAGTTTTCTTTTAAATGTATCAACCGTATCTGCAGATATTATTTCCTTTGGTAAGATATTCCAGAATCTCACTGCTCTTTGTGTAAAGAATCCCCTCCTGTAATTTTTTTTACCTTGTTCAATTTTGAGCGGTTTATTGTGGCACCTTAGATTGATGTCCCATATATTAAATTCCATATCAAGGCTATTCATTAGGTCTTGGACTTTAGTAATTTTTATACATTTGAAGCTTGTCCCTCCTCACTCTCCTACTCTCTGAGGTGTACAGACCTAAGTCCCCCAATCTCTGTTCTTAAGTTTTTTTCTTTGAGCCTACTAATCATCTCCGTAGCCCTATGCTGCACCCCCTCTATATTATCAATGTTTCATCTTAGGTATGGGCTCCACAGTGGACTGCAGTCTTCCAGGTGAGCTCTTATATAGGTCTCGTAGAATGGTAGGATGCAATTTTCATTTCTTAATATAAATGACTTCCTAATGCTGCCTATGAATCTATTAGATGTGAAGATGACCTTGCAACAATGTTTATTAAATTTCAGGGCCCCAATAAAGAAAAACTCACAAAGGCCATGCAAAATGTTGTGTTGTGCTTTGCAATTGCCAAGGCATCCAGAATTGCTATTCACAGTCTGATTGCATGTCACGCTATCTGACTGTGAATAGAGGTAGTCCAAAGCAGTGATAATCCTAGTACCACCAGTACAACCCCCAATACCACCACCCTGACATGCAGTCAGGAGCATGGTCCCACAAGGAATAACACAGGGGTGCTATTTCCTATTCACAAAGGAAGATGGATTCACGATGGGAAGGTTGTGTCAGACGAATCTAATAGATTTCTTTGACTGGGTGACCAAAGTAGTAGACCAGGGAGAGGCTGTGGACATGGCCTACCTAGATTTTAGCAAGGCATTTGATACAGTCCCACACAAAAGATTAATACACAAGTTAGCCAGCCTTGGAGTGGGTCCCAAGGTGGTAGCCTGGATAAAAAATTGGCTAGATAACAGGATGCAAATGGTAGTAGTAAATGGAGTCCACAGTGAAGAAAGGAGGGTTACTAGCGGGGTATCACAGGGTTCAGTACTAGGGCCGGTCCTTTTTATTGTCTTTATAAGTGACATTGCAGAGGAACTGGAAGGAAAAGTGTGTCTCTTTGCAGATGACACAAAGATCTGCAACAGGATTGATACACAAGATGGAGTGGAAAGGATGAGAAGGGACTTGGCAAGGTTGGAGGAATGGTCAGATGTATGGCAGCTCAGATTCAATGCAAAAGTGCAAGGTAATGCACCTGGAAACAAAAGCCCAGGGAAGAGTACACAATGGGGGGGTGAGATACTGACAAAAGTAAAAATGGAAAGGGACGTGGGGGTAATTATATCAGATGACCTACAGGTGGGCAAGCAATTTGAAAAGGCAGTAAGGAAGGCTGGGGGATACTGGGATGCCTAGGGAGAGGCATCAATAGTAGAAAACAGGAAGTTGTTATCCCTCTGTACAGACAGTTGGTGAGACCCCATCTGGAGTACTGTGTGCAGTTCTGGAGACCCCATCTCTGCAAAGACATAGACAGAGTGGAGGCTGTCCAGAGGAGGGCAACCAAAATGGTGCAGGGTCTGCACCAGAAGACATACGAAGGAAGACTAAAGGAGCTTAATATGTATACCCTTGAGGAAAGAAGGGAGAAAGGGGACATGATAGAAACTTTCAAGTACCTCAAGGGAATCAACAAAGTCCAAGAGGGTAGCATCTTTCAGAAAAAGAGATGTGCAAGAACAAGGGGGCACAATTTGAAGATAGAGGGGGGACGGCTCAGAGGTAATGTGAGGAAGTATTTTTTCACAGAGAGGGTTGTGGATGCATGGAACAGCCTCCCTGAGGAGGTCATGGAGTCAAGAACAGTGGAGGAATTCAAGAATGCATGGGACAGACATAAGGCAGTCCTAGTGGGGGGTAGGAGGAAGTAAGCTGTTGGTTAACTAGGATCTGCAGCTATCTGTTAGGTAGGAAAATGGGCAGACTAGGTGGGCCAATTGGTCCTTATCTGCCGTCACATTCTATGTCTTTGCCCTGTCACAAACCTGGATTATGGGCACAAACCATACTTTTGTGACTACCAACTCAGCCCAAAACCCTATTTGCACTGTGCAAACTGGGTTTGTGCCGGGGCAAAGTTTTGTGAATCGAGCCCCAGGTCTTTGTTTAGAATAATACCCAAGTCTTCTTCACTATTCACATTTCTTAGAGTGGTTCCATTTAGTGTGTACATATGTTTTTTGTTATTAGATCCCAGATGCATAACCGTGCATTTGTGGGTATTAAAAGACATACCATTTGCTAGGGCCCTCTGTTCAATGTATTTCAGGTAACTTTCAATTTTGTTTGTTTGTTCAGTCGTGTTTAACATGCCTCCTAATTTGGGGTCATGGGCAAAATTTACCAACCAGCTGTCTAAGTGAAAATTATGTAGGGCCCAGCACAGACCCCTGAGGGACACCGCTCAAGACACCTCCTGGTTCAGATAATATTCCGCTTATTCTCACTCTCTGTTTCATTTTCCAACCAGTTAGATATCCAAGCTGTTATTTTGCTGTTAATTCCCATCTTATGAATTCTTCCTACCAGCTTATTATGTGGCACTTTATCAAATGCCTTTTGGAAATCAAGGTATATTATGTCCACAGGGATATTTTTGTTTGATGCATGGTTTACTTTTTCATAGAAAACTAATGTATTTGTTGTGCAGGATCTACTTTTTCAAAGCCTTTCTGACTCCTATTCCCTAGATTTTTAGTTATGATACCAGAATCTATCTATAATACTTTACGTTATCTTCCCCAGAATTGAAATCAGACTAATAGGCCTATAGCTTGAGCTAACAGTCCTATCTCTCTTTTTGAAAACTGGCACCACTATTGCCCTTCTCAAGTCCTCAGGTACCTCCCCTGTGTCAAGGGATTTGTTAAACAAGGCAGTCAATGGTTCAACTAACCAATCCCACATTTCATTTAGAATACTTGGGTGCAGCATAGAAACATAGAAACATAGAAAGTGATGTTAGATTGGGACCAAAGATCCTTTTAGTCTGTCCTGAGTGCTACCACCCCCCCTTAGAATTTCTTAGAGACAATACCCTTATGCCTATCCCAAGCAGATTTGAGGTGCCCTAATGTTTTGGAGTCAATGACTTCTACAGGTAGGCTATTTCATGGAGCCAACACCCTTTCCATAAAGAACTTAGGCATGTTATCCCGGAACCTCTCTCTCTCTCTCCTGTCATTTCAAGACCCTTTGTTCTTATGGAGCTATTAATCAGAAAGAGTTCCTGGGTAGGGATGCGGCTTATGCCCTTCAGGAACTTGAATGTCTCTGTCATGTCACCACTGTCTGTGTGCTGCTCCAGCGAGTACATGTTGAGTTGCCATAATTTGCTTTCGTATGGCAATTCATGAAGCCCTTGTACAATTTTTGTTGCCCTCCTCTGTACTGTCTCTAGTCTATCCACGTCCTTCCTGAGATAAGGCCTACAGAACTGTACACAGTACTCAAGGTGGGGTCTTACCAGGGAGTTGTACAGTGGCATGATCACTTCTCTCTTTCTACTTCTGATGCCCCTTCCAGCGCATCCCAGTATTTTACTGGATTTTTGCACCACTTTTTCACATTGTCTTCCCACTTTTAAGTCATCAGAGATAATGACCCTAATATCCCGCTCCTGTTTGGTGGCTGCTAGCTACTCCCCTCCCAGATAGTAGACCATACCTGGGTTGCTCCTGCCCTGATGAATCACTTTGCATTTTTTGCATTAAATTTTAACTGCTACAAGTTGGACCATTTTTCTGGCTTGAACAGGTCGCTATTCATTTGTCCCACTCCCTGAGCAGTGTCCACTCTGTTGCAGATCTTTCTGCCATCTGCAAACAGACTCACCTCCCCGCTCAGCCCCTCAGTGATGTCACTTATGAAAATATTGAAGAGTAAAGGACCCAGGATGGACCCCTGTGACACCCCACTGGTCACCCCCATCCCCTGATGCTGCCCCATGGACCATCACTGACTGGTTCTGCTGGGTAAGCCAGCTCCTAACCTATGATACCACTTCCTGTCCCACTCCTGTATGCTCAAGCTTATTTAGTAGCCTTCTATGTGGGACTGAGTCGAAGGCTTTGCTAAAGTTGAGGTAGATAACATCCACAGCTCTCCCCTGGTCCACTATCTTAGTAACCGAGTCAAAAACTCTATCAGATTAGTCTGGCAGGACCTTCCTGCCGTGAAACCATATTGCCTGCTGTTTGGTGTCCAGTCTCTTCCAGAAAAGTTAAAATTCTTTCCTTTAGCACGGTTTCCATCATCTTGCCTACCACCAAAGTGAGATTGACAGGGCGGTAGTTACCCACCACCTCCCTGCTCCCTCTTTTATGTATGGGAACCACTATTGCCCTTTTCCAGTTTTGTGGAACAATTCTCTCTCTCAGGGGTCTGCTCAAAAGATCTTCTAGAGGTGCTCCTAGTTCATCCCTAAGTTCTCTCAGTATTCATGGGTGGATGCCATCTGGTCTGATGGCTTTATTTATCTTTAGTTTATTGAGTTCAGTCCTTACCCTCTCTACTGTGAAAGGACTTGTGTCTACCCCTCTTTTGCAATTATTAACTTCTTTAGTGGTGTGCCCATTTCCAGGCTCCTCCCTTGTCAAGACAGAGCAAAAATACTTATTTAAGACCTCTGCCTTCTGTCTTCTTCTGTCTTCTTACCATCACTGCTTATTAGTCTAACAATACTCCCTGTTATTCCTTTTGTCACTTATGTACCTAAAGAGGGGTTTTTGTCTCCTTTACCCCCTGTGCAGTTTCCACCTCAGTTTGTGCCTTTGCTGCTCTAATCACCCTAGAAGCCTCCCTCAAGATGTTTTTGTAAGCGTCCCTAGCCTTGTTGCTATTTGAGCCCTTGCATTTTTTGAATGCTAGCCTCCTTGATTTTACTGCGGCTGCCACCTCTCTTGTGAACCAGAGAGGATTTTTCCTTTTCCTTTTCTTACTGACCAGTCTGGAAAATTTGTCAATGACCTCTGCTATTGTCTCTCTTACATTGGTCCAGCAAACTTCCACCCCTCCTTTTGGTTTACTTATGAGGATATCTCTAAAGCATATTCTCATCTGATCACAATCCATCCTTCTGAAGTCCAGGACCCATGTCTCAGAGTGATTTGTTTCCTCTTTAGTATTGACCTTGGCGCGAGACCAATTTGTGGTCATTTGTCCTCTAGGTGGCACCCCACTTCCACGCCCTTGACCTTACATGCTTTGTGAGCACCAGGTCTAGTGCTGTGTTTTCACTAGTGAGGGCTGTGATGAGTTGACTGAGTCCAGTACCTTGCAGGGTGTCCAGGAAATCTCTGCTTTTGGCTGTGGATGCCAGGCAGTAGGACCAGTCTACACCTGGGAGGTTAAAGTCCCCATCAGTATGACTTCTCCTTTTGCCATTTTTACTATGCTTTCTAGCAAAGTTTTGTCTGCCTCTGTGCCTTGTTGGGGCCTATTGATCACTCCCAGTCTGAGGGCTGAGTTTGTGCCAGGTTTGAGAGAGACACACAGAGCCTCAGGTTCTCCCTGAGTTCTTTGGACTTCCATGGCCTTTATGCCTTCCTTTATATACAATGCAAACCCTACTCCTCTCCATCCCTCTCTGTCCTTTATGAATAACCTGTAACCCAGGATAGCAACATCCCACTCATGGATCTCATGTAGCCATGTCTCAGTTACTGCGACCCAGTCCAGTCCTGCTTCCGCCATTGTGGCTGAGAGTTCTGGGACTTTGTTAGCTAGACTCCTGGCATTTGTTGCCATTGCTTTCCATACACTGGCATCCTTCTTCCTTTGCTCCCATGAGTTTTGTTTCTCATGAGTGATGTTGCCATGTTCTTTTTGCTTTCACCTTTGTGGCCGATAGGAGGTGTCCTTGCCTGTATCTGGGGGGGGGTGTCAAGGGTTCTGCTTTTTGCTACCATTTCACCACCACCTCCCCACTTTCTAGTTTAAACTACTGGTGAACATATCAAATTTTGTCCAAGTGCCCTTACACCCTCCTTGGTAAGGTGAAGGCCATCAAATTTAAAGTATACCCTTTCCAAGAATTCCTTCCAGTCATCAATGCAGGAGTGTCTTTTTTATGAGCACCACGTGTGGAGCCATGCATTTAGTTATTTGATTTCAGTGACTGTAAGTTGTCCCTGCCCTCCTCCTTTCTCCCATACTGGGAGTACCTCAGAGAAGATCAGGGTGGACAAAAAAGAGGACAGTCTGTTACTCAGTTGTGAGATGTCCTCCTTGACCTGTTCGGTGGTCTGGTTGGCAGTATCATTCATGCCTAGGTGAAAGAATGATGGCCCTGATATTTTCCTCCTTACGGACGTATTTCTCAAGTTGGCTTGCAACCCTTTTTGCTGTGGCCCTAGAGAGACATCTGATCATGATCTCCAATTGGTTGATCCTGTTCAGGTGTGATTTGACCCCTCAAATCATGGAGTCCCCCAGAATAAGCAGTTTCTTTTTTCCCCTTATGGGAGTGTTTGCCATTGCGGGTTGGTCCTACTGATGTGGGTGGTGCAACAACTCCTCCTTCCTTGGACCTGAGTCAATGTCCTTACATAAGTTTGACTCAGACCCTTGTGTGTTCCTACTACTCACATTCCACTCAGATTTTGGGTTGATGCCTGGTTTGTGTTGTTGCATCTTAGACCCTTGGCTTGAGCAGCAGGTTAGTTCCTTGTATATGTTTGCCAGTGGGGAAAACCTGTTTTACAGCTGAATCTGTTTTATGACTATTATTCACCTATTGAGGCCCTTTTGTGGTGGGCTTTCCCTTTGCACTGCCACCACCCTGGATGAGCTGCCTTCCACAGTGGAGGGACAGCATCCAGGTGATGGAGGTGCTGGGTGGTGACCAAGCTTCTGTGGTCTGATGCAATAACTGATTCAGGTGGGATATTGCTGTCCATGACTCCATAATCTGGGCTCAGAGGTCATTTATAGCCCAGCATTTGGGGCAATGACCTACTACATGGACCCAGGCAATGTAATAGAGTATGCCACAGTGATTACAGTGCACTATGTCCATGCCTGTTGGTTTTGATGTTATGCACTACATATGCATGAGGATGATGTTACCTGTTAGGTTTCATGCTAATCAGACACAATGAAGGATGTGTAGCATGAAAGAGAGTTTTTTTGAGATTATGTTTTTTTTTTATATTCCTATTCAAATTTTTATCCTATTTAACCCATACCAATTCTTGATCTGATCTACTTTCCTTTTTCCATCATGGATTCTTAATTCTACTGGCAAAGAGTTCCATATGGATGGACCATGATAGAAAAAGTGACCCCTCCCCAAATTTGTATTACATTTTGGTTAAACATATTCTTCTCCTTTTGCTGCTCTTAAACTAGGATTAATTCTTCTTTCTTGTAAACAGTATGTTATATCTCCTGATGTTCTCATAGAGAAGCAGTTTTCCATGTAGAGCAATATATGCAAAGATCTCCTATCCCCCAAGGTAAACCAACCCAGTACCTTGTATAGTTCCTCTCTATGTGTCCTTATAGGTGCCATCATAATAAGCTGAGCCATTTTATTATATAGAGGCCCAGATATTCAAACTGCACCATTCCATTTTTAATTTTACCTTACATTCAAAATAGTTGCACTGAGGCGTGGCCAGGGTGATATTCAATGGAGTTGCACCATGGTGCAAATTCTTTGAATATTTCTCCTAGTCACACCCAATGTGCATGGCACAGTGGAACTGCATCAGCAGAAGTGGTCAGAATGGAGCATTGAGATGCAGTGGTGCAAGTTCCATTGCGCCATGCACAGCACCTGCAATAATCAAAGGATGACATGCAAATGGGGCCATAATCTATGCAAGGTGTACTGGGGGCCATTTGCATCTGATTACGGCCCCATTTGCATGCCATTAGCATGCAGGTGTGCCAATCCCTGATGACTTGCGCCTGGCGCCCTGCCAGGCAGCAGCCATCAGGGACCGACTCTCCCTCCAGCCTGATCGCGGGCAGAACAGTATTTCCCCCCCGAGCAGCGCAATCGTGGGCAGAACAGTATTCTCCTCCAGCAGCCGATCGTGGGCATAGCGGTATTCTTCCCCCATTAGCTCGATCAGGGGCATAGCTTCAAACGTCCCCCACCCCGGTAGCCCGATCGCGGGCATAACTCCCCAGTAGCCTGATTGCAGGCATAGCTTCCCCAGATAGCCTAATCATGGGCATAACATAACCCGCCCCCATTAGCCCGATCGCGGGCATCAGATCCCACAAAGCCCAACATCCCTGGTGGTCTAGTGGACAAGCGGAGCCTGATCACGGGCTGCATTCCTCACCCACCAAGATGAAATCCCTTGTGATCTAGTGGCCCCCCACCTACCGCCCACAGGCCCACCACCCCACTCCCTCCGTCAGCCTGCGGGCGGCAGCACCCACCACCTGCCACCCTGCTGCCCACCGACTGACAGCTTGGTCGGGGCTGCCGCGCCCATTGGTTCAGAGCATGAGTCAATGGGCATGCAGCCCTATAACACAAGTCAGTCCAGATATATGAATGAATTCATTCATGTATCTGGACTGCCTTAGGCCGGGGTATGGGCTGCATGCCCATTGGCTCATGCTCTGAACCAATAAGCATGCAGCCCTACTGAGCTGTCAGTCGGCAGGCAGCGGGCAGCAGGCAGGTGGGTGCTGAGCGCCACGGGCTGATGGGGAGAGCAGGGTGGTGGGGATCTATGGGTGGTGGGGTGGGGGCCACTAGATCACCAGGGATTTCATACTTGGGGTGAGGAATGCCACCCATGATCGGGCTCCATTTGGTCCACTGGACCACCAGGGATATTGGGCTTTTGGGGGAATCTGATGCCTGTGATCGGGCTAATAGGGGCAGGTTATGTTATGCCTGTGACTGGGCTACCCAGGGGGAAGTTATGCCCGTGATTGGGCTACTCGGGGGTGGGGGGACACTGTTCTGCCCGTGATCGGACTCTCGGGGTGGGGGAATACTGCTTTGCCCATGATCGGCTACTCGGGGTGGGGAAATACAGTTTTGCCCATGATCGGGCTACTCAGGGGTGGGGGACACTTCTGCCCACAATTGGGCATGGGAGTGGCACCGCCAGGTGCGCTGGAACAAGCCCAGGCCACCCACAGGTGGCAGCTGCTGTGTTGTGCCCTGCAATGCAGCAGCTCACCGTGGGTGGCCTCAACTTGTTCCTTTTTAGGCTCAACTTGTGCAGGTGCAGGTAGGGTTGCCTGTATAACTCTGCATGGCCCGGCTGAATATCGGGCTGTGCAGTTTATGCATGGTTCCTCCCCCTTCAGTTGCACATGCCTTCATTATCATTGCTCTGTTGCTCAGCATGATTTTGGGGGTGCAACTGCTTCCTGCTGAATATCGCAGAATAGCGCATTTCGGACTTGAGCAGGCGCAACCCTATTGCACGTGGCTCAACTCTTTTGAATATCTGGGCCAGAATATTCAGTTTACCCAGTAATGTTAAAATTGCCCCTGAGTAAATCAAGTCACCAAAATCCAGTAAGGGTAACACCGTGGTATTTATCAAGTGACTTCTGATTTTGTATGTTGTATACTGTTTAATCCTGTACAAAGCCCCCCTGTTGACTCTTAATTATTTTGGATACATGTTTATCCCATTTTAATAGTGAGTCAAGATAAACCCCTAGATGTTTATAGTTATCCACTTGGTCTAAAATATGTCCATCTAATGTTTTTATTTGCAAAGGCCACTGAAGTCTATCACTACTGTTTTTTTTTATGAAGGAGCATAGATAGGGATTTTTTTTTACATTAAGTTTGAGTTTAGATAGAGTTAGAAAGTCCTGCAGTTCATCAAATTCCTTTTGTAGTTTATTCTCCATCTGATCCCATTTATCCCCTGATGTATAGATTACTGTATCGTCAGCATACAAGTGAAATGTTATTTCTGTATTAGAACATTTTATATTACTGACATATATATTGTACAACAATGGGCCTAAAAGTGAACCCTGAGGAACACCCATTTTTATTGAATGGAGTTGAAATTTCCAGTTATCAATTACCACAAACTGTTTCCTATCATATAAATCAGACTGGAACCAGTCCACCACCTGAGTTGATAGCCGAATGTACCGAAGCCTGAACAGGAGGATATTGTGGTGAATAGAATTGAAAACCTTTGAAAGATCAACATAAATAGCTCCCACAGATAATCCCCTGTCCAGGCAATTGGATAGGCTTCCAGTTACTTGCAGAAGTGCAGAAGTAGTGGCATGCTTGGCTTTAAAACCCGACTGATATTTATTCAAGATTTTATGTTTTTCAAAAAAGCCCTGTATCTGCTTTGCAACCATTCCCTCAAAGATCTTTGCAACAACTGGTAAAAGGGAAATAGGTCTGTAATTGCCCATTATTTCCTTATTCCTAGCTTTAAAGAATGGTACTACCTTAACAATTTTCCACATGCTTGGGAAATAAGACTGCATTAATGACCTATTATATAGTTCAGTTAGTGGGTAAGCAATAACAGGTGCAGTGTATTTTAGTAACAGATTTGGCAATTCATCAACTCTTCTTGCTTTGTGTAATTAAGTTTTCAACAGGGCTTCTACAACATCAGATTCTTCAATTTTTGCAAATTCAAAAGCAGTTTGCACAGTATCAGAGTCACATGTGATATGTATGCATTCAGATTTATTTGAAGCCATTCCTGTGTTTCCTAAAAATCCATCTAGCTGTGTATCTCCTATCATTCCATTGTTATACAAAGTGTCCTGTGTTTCTGAACCCACCATTATAAAGAACTCATTAAGTTCATCAACCACTTTTGTTCCCAGTGGTACACTAATCCCGTTAATTTCAAAACTTTTTGGGAATTCAGTATGTGTTAAACCCTGAACATTCTTAATTGTATTCCAGAATTTATGGGGATTTTTCACCTTAGTGTGGGAAAGTTGGGATGTATAGTAGGTGTTTTTTGCTTGCCTCAATTCTTTTGTGTACAAGTTTCTAAGTTGTCTATATTTTATCCAGGATTCAGGGTTAACCGTTTGTTTTGCAATTTTCCATAATTTATCCCTCTGTCTTTTTACTTTATGTAGTTTATGATTAAACCATGGGGCATTGCTCTTTCTGATTTTTCTAACTTTTTGGGGTCATGTTTATTACATAATGTTGTAAATTCAGTAAGCATAAAATCCCATTTAATCATTTAACTCAGGAATTAATTTTACTCTCTCCCAATTTACATTCTCCAGGTCTATCATAAAATCTACATAGTCAAATGATGTATAATCCCTAGAAACCAATATTTTCCCTGGCAAAATGTGTTTTTCCATTTTCCTAATACAATAGATCAGTTGGTGGTCAGATAAAGCATCTGGTAAAATACCAGAATTCAGGTAATTTTCTGGGTAAGTAACAAATATTAGATCCAAAACTGAAGAAGCCTCTGGTGATTTGTTATTTATTCATGTTATGTCCTTAATTAACTGCGTTAGGACAAGAATGAGCATCAAATTAATCATCGCAGGATATTTTTCCATTTTTCTCCAATTAACATTGTAGTCACCAATTAAAATAAGTTTGTGAGTAGTACAGACGTTTCCTAGTATTTCCTCTATTTGTTCAAAAACCTGATAACTTGATTTTGGTGGCCAATACATTACTAGTAGGATTAATAGTTTACTAAACTTAATTTTAATTTCTATCAATATTTCTTCTGCTCCATACCAATTTACTTCCATAGCATACCTTTTTGCATCCAAAGTATTATTTGTATAAATTATATATAAAGAAATTGTGAATTAGGGGGAGTGGTTTAAGCAGAAGGAAGCCAGGTGCTTGCATTAAAAAACTGACCTAGGTAGCTTTTGGCAGAGAACAGCAAGAGGAAGGAACTGATGTTAGAACTTTACTTCTCTACTGGACTAAAGAACTAGAACTGTACTACTGGGGACTTCAATTTAGGGTAAAAACAAATAAAAAAACAAACAAAAAAGAGTCAGTGTGTTTGTCTCAGTTGGGTGAAGGAATTGTTATCTGTGCAGAAAGCTAGGTGAAGAAAGAAACTGTGAATTAGGGGGAGTGGCTTAAGCATAAGGAAGCCAGGTGTTTGAATTTAAAAAATGACATAGATAGCTTTTGACAGAGAACAGCAAGAGGAAGGAGCTGCTGTTAGAACTTTACTGGGACTATATTGCCCTCCACCCCCCCAACTCATAGCTGGTTCTACTTTTATAGGCACAGGATATTGACTGACAACAGGAACTTCCTGTTTGGGAGCAGGAAGGGAGTGATCACAGAGGCACAAAAGACCCCCCCATCATAGAAGGAAAAGAGTAGCTCTCCATCCCCTCTTAGCTGCTGGAGGTCTGACTCTGAGCAAGTATGAAGGAGTCTATTGAGGAATACAGGAACTTCCTGTCCCATAACAGGAAGCTCAAGAGCTTTAAGGGCATGGACGCAGCAGGAAAGTAGGACAGAAAAAAATATATATATATATATATATATGAAATAAACAGAGGAAAGAGTAAGTATACAAAACAACAGTTAAGGGGCCAAAAATAAGACATGATGGGAGTGGTGCAGTGCAGTGGCTGTGGAGTAGCAGCCTTCTGGGAGACATTCTGGATGATGTGGTGTTTTCCCATCTGTAGGCACCTCTCTGGGCTGAGGGAGGAGGTTGCTCATTTCCAAGCTGAGTTGGCCAGGATTCGGGGACCTACTTTCCCACCTAGAGACCACCAGGGCCACTGCTGCTGCCTCAGAGGTTGCCAAGAAAAAGGGGTGGTTGGACCACAGTGGGCTCAGCGAGGGTAAGGGTGGTGAAACTGAGGCACATCCCTCCAGTTGTACCTCTCCACAATTCATATGCTGTTCTAGCAGAGTGTGGTTCCTCTGTGGAGGCACCTGCAGTAGAGACCAAAGAGGATGCTGGAAACCTCCAAAAAGGAGACCCACAGGAGGGTGGCATGGGACCCCACAGGGGAAGGAAACAACTCCTGGTGGGAGACTCCATTGTTAGGAGGGTAGAGCTGGGGAGGGAGGGGAGAGGGAGGTAAGGTGCTTGCCTGATGCCATGGCTTGGAAGGACATTAGAGTGAATCCTCAGGATCATGAGAACAACTGCATGGGTGAGGGAGTTGGATCGGAAAGGGATCAGAGCAATGCAGGCAGAGTTTGTGGAGTTGGGGAGGGGCATTAGACAAGAGGCAAACACATTAACCTTCTCAGAGGTGCTGCCTGTCTGTGGCATGGGTGACTCTAGGATGCTCCACACCATAGGATTCAATCAGTGGTTGAAAAAATGGTGCAAAGCTCAGGGTTTTTGTTTCATTGGGAACTGGGGGTCCACCTGGAGGGATGCAGGCCTATACTGGTGCAATGGTCTGCATCTGTCCAGGAGGGGATCCAGAATCCTAGGTAATAGGTTTAAATGCTTTATTGGCAAGCATTTAAACTAGCCAAGGGAGGAGCACTCAAAAGAAGAAGAAGGTAAATCCTAGCCCACGCCAAAAAAATCAGGGTAGTTAGTGAGGTAAACACCAAGATAGAGAAGTCAATAGGGAGAAGGGAAGGGGTAAATGGTGAAAAAGACAAAGGTAATAAGGACAGGGATGGGGCAAAAAGGGGGTAAGGCCATCAAGACAGAATGGAGGGTAATAAGTACCAATGCCCATAGTCTAGGTAACAAGTTCCCTAAACTGGTGGCCTTGATGGAAGAGGGATGCCTGGATATTGTGGCAGTCACAGAAACATGGTACACAGAGAACCATTACTGGGATGCCAACATACCAGGTTACACAATCTACAGGAGGGACAAGGAGGGTAGAAGAGGAGGAGTAGCTCTCTATGTGAGGGAAGGTATCAAAGCAACAGAAGTAAAGGGTAAACAGGGAGGAGAGGAGGCACTGTGGGTCACCCTGGAGACTGGAAATGACACCACAGTCTGCACAGGGGTTGTATACAGATCCCTGTCTCAGGAGGAGGAAATGGACAAGGAAATGATAGAAGGCATCCTTAGAATGGCAGAAAAAGGGGAGATATTGCTGATGGGGAACCTGAATATGCCAGATGTTAACTGGAACACCTTTGCTGCAGCCACATGCAAGAGCAGGGCCATTCTTGATGCCCTACAGGGAGCATGTCTCACACAGCTAGTGTTGGAACCCACTCGGGAGGGTACAATCTTAGACCTTGTACACTCAAATGAGGACAGAGAGAGGATGTCAGATCTAGAAATGGATAGCCATCTGGGAACAAGTGACCACCAAACAGTGTGATTCATGATAAACTTAGCTGTAGAGTTAAGCCATACAATAATGAAGGTACTGGACTTCAGGAGGGCTGATTTGTCAAAATGAGAGCTAGCTTCAGAAAAGCATTAGCAAATAGGCAAAAAGGAGGTGTGGATCAACAATGCGGAAACATCAAAACTGCCATCACAGAGGCAGCAAGCCTTTGTGTGAAGCAAATAAACAAATCAAAACCAAAGAAAAAAACACTATGGTTCTCAAAAGAGGTGGTGGAGAATGTTAGGGAGAAAAAGATTGCATTCAAGAAGTATAAGGAAACACAGAAGGAGCAGGACAGAGAACTGTACCAGTTAAAGCAAAAGGAAGCAGGGAAGACAGTCAGAATAGCAATTGCCCAAACCGAGGAAAAGCTAGCCAACTCGGTTAAGAAGAAGGATAAAACCTTTTATAGGTACATTAGGGAGTGAAGAAAGACAAAGAGAGGATACTGAGGCTGAATAAAGAGGAGGGTGGGTGGGCAGACAGGGACAGTGAAAAAGCAGGGATACTGAACTAATACTTCTGCTCAGTATTCACAAAAGAAGATGAAGAAGAGGTACCTAATCCAGTCAATAGAAGCACTCAGGATAGGGGGGTCAATATCAGTCCTTTCACAGAAAAAAGGATTCTGAAAGAACTCCTAATACTGAAGGTGGACAAAGCAATGGGGCCTGGTGGGATTCACCCCAGAGTTCTAAAATAACTAAGGGGAGAACTAGTAACACAACTAACTATCCTTTTTAACAAATCATGGGAGGATGGTGTCGTACCTGAGGACTGGAAGAGGGTGGATGTGATTCCCCTTCACAAAAGTGGGAGCAAGACAGAGGCAGGAAACTACAGACTTGTCAGTTTGACCTCAGTGGTAGGGAAATAATGGAATTACTTTTGAAGGAAAGAATTACTGAGTACCTAGAAGCCAGTGGGGCACAGGACCCAAGGCAGCATGGATTCACAGCAGGAAGGTCATGTCAAAAGAATCTAATTGATTTCTTTGACTGGGTGGCCAAAGTAGTAGACCAGGGAGGGGCTGTGGACATGGAGTACCTAGACTTTAGCAAGGCATTTTTCACAGTAACACACAAAAGTTTAATAAACAAATTAGACAGCCTGAGAGTGGGTCCCAGGGTGGTAGCTTAGGTAAAACATGGGCTGGACAACAGGACACAGATGGTAATAGTAAACTGAGTCCACCGTGAAGAAAGGTGGGTTACCAGTGGGGTACCGAAGGGTTCAGTACTGGATCCGGTCCTTTTTAATGTCTTTATAGGTGACATTGCAGAGAGACTGGAAGGAAAAGTATGTCTCTTTGCAGATGACACAAACATCTGCAACAGGGTTGATACACAAGGTGGGATGGAAAGGATGAGAAGGGACTTGGCAAGGTTGGAGGAATGGTCAAATGTACGGCAGTTTAGATTCAATGCAAAGAAGTGTGAAGTAATGCACCTGGGAAACAAAAACCCAGGGGAAGAGTACACAGTAGGGGGTGAGATAATGACAACAACAAAAATGGAAAGGAACCTGGGGGCAGTTATATCAGATGACCTAAAGGTGGGCAAAGAATGTGAGAAGGTAGTAAGGAGGGCTGGAGGGATACTGGGATGCATAGAGAGAGGCATCACCAGTAGAAAACAGGAAGTTGTTATCCCTCTGTACAGACAGTTGGTGAGACCCCATCTGGAGTACTGCATGTAATTCTGGAAACCCCACTTCTGCAAGGACATAGACAGGGTGGAGGCTGTCCAGAGGAAGGCAACCAAAATGGTTCAGGGTCTACAACAGAAGACATACAAAGAGAAACTGAAAGAACTTAATATGTATACCCTCAAGGAAAGAAGGGAGAGGAGGGACATGATAGGAACTTTCAAGTACCTCAAGGGAATCAACAAAGTCAAAGAGGGCAGCATCTTTCAGAAAAAGAGATGTGCAAGAACAAGGGGGCACAATTTGAAGATGGGGTGGCTCAGAGGTAATGTGAGGAAGTATTTTTCATGGAGAGGGTTGTGGATGCATGGAACAGCCTTCCTAAGGAGGTTGTGGAATCAAAAACAGTTGGGGAATTCAAGAATGCATGGTACAGACATAAGGCAATTCTAGTGGGGGGGCAGGAGGAAGTAAGCTATTGGTTAACTAGGATCTGTAGCTTATCCATTAGGTAGGGAAATGGGCAGACTAGTTGAGCTAAGTGGTCCTTGTCTGCCATCAAATTCTATGTTTCTATGTAATAGTTCCTGTTTATAGCCTAGTATAAATGGAGTAATGTGATTTGGCTTTGATTGGGGATGCTGAGCCATTGTCCCACCTGCTCCTGGGAAGGGCAGGAAGCATGGAACTATAAAGGTGGAGCACCCGGGGGAAGCTGGGATTGGGGGAGGGTGGGTTGGTAGACTGACTGTGTCCCTGCTGCAAAAAAACAATCTGAAGAGTTTCCCTGGTATGGGAGTCTAGAGTTTCCTGTCAGCCCACTGCCAGCTTCCCCTCAAACAGGAGGAAATACTGAGTGTTTGTCTGTCTCTTATTCCATATCCCGGTAGATGCCTATGTGAGAGAAAGAAAGAAAAGTGATTTCATCCCTTTTCCCTGCACAAAATGCTATGTGTCCTAGTTTGAATGTGAGTCACTACCAGCTATCTGTGATCATGAGTGTCAGTGAGAGCAAGGGAACCACTCCTCGGATAGAAGATCAAGCACTGCCTAACTTTGGGCGATGGCTCATAGTAGATGGCTAGGAGGGTGTCAGGGCAGCCGAGAGCTTCCTATTCCACTTAGCCTTGTAGTATCTACTGTAAGCACAAAAACAAACAACACCTATAAGTACAACCTGTGACAATTTAACAGAAAATATACATTGCAAAAACACTTTGAATCAGAGAAAATAAAGCAGTAATCTGTAAGTACAAAACAGTATCAACCTGTAAGCACACCCTGTAACAATTTAGCAAAAAGTATACCCTGCAAAAAAAAATTTAATTCAGAGAAAAATAAAGGACCTGCTGATTTATTGATTTTGATTTTTGTTATGTCTTTCTTAACTTCCAGTTCCAATTCATTTATTATGTGGTCTACTGTACTGGACCTCCTCACCCTATGCCTAGGTTATCCTTTGACTATCATTTATTTTTGTGCATAGAGGACAGAAGCATTTGCTAATAGTTTTGAGTCATTAATTTCCTTGTTGTCCTGAATTATTGATCCAACTGTTCTACAGTATCTGTATCTTGTTTGTTATTTATATAGTCATAGAAGGAGTCACTGATATCCTTTGTATGCACTATTTTGAATGCTAGCTTATTCCTTTCTTTTCTTATCATGTTCTTACTAATGTTCAGTTGTTTCCTATAATTATCCCTATTAAAGCTGCTATTCTACCTTTTCATGGCTTTGTAAGCAGCTCTTTTTTTTAATCAGCTGTTTTCTAATCCTGTAGGTACAGATGGAAGCCACAGAACACTCAGCCTGAACCAATGGCCTGTGGGAAGAAGTGAACTCGGAGATTAAGTAAGCACTTCCAGAGGACAGAATAGGGAGAGAGGCAGAAAAGGCAACAAGTATTCAGTCAGAAAATTAGCTGAAAAACCAAAACTCAAGTAACCCCTTTCTGGACAAGCTAGACATAGGGGGTATTTTTCTTCCAAGCTAGAGATGCATCAGTAAGAGTGGGGGAAAAGTTTGCTGATGTAAATGAGGAGATAAAGACACCAGTGTTAAAACAGGGGCAGCTATATACACCAAAGAAATACTTGTTGCAGAGTGACTCTCCTAAGCAGGGATCCTCCTGGGGACTGAACGCAGAGACAAAAAAAGAAAAAATCTAACAGCCCATCAATCGCATTGGATGTTGAGAAGGATCATCTGGCAGTAGCGTGGGATAGTATTAAAAAAAAAAACAGAAACAAAATCGATCAAGATAAATATGTTTATCAATGTGGCCATAGCCCCAGTGAAGTCACCCCCACTCCAATAGTGTTAATGTCACCGGTTTGTACATACGATATCTTTTCCAAGAGCAAAAAAGAAAAATCTGGCTATAAAGCACAACGGGAAAATATAGCAGTGAATCAGCAGGCAAAAGAAGATATTCAGATGGATGAAGAAAATGTTACAGACCCACAAAAGCTGATACTGAATGAAATGAGAGAAGGGTTTGCAAAAATAAATGAAGTGTTGAACACTTTGAAGTTTTCTGAGGTAAGGAATAAAATAGAATCCCTCTCTTTAAGAACCATGGAGTGTGAGAAACGAGTGGGGGATTTGGAAGATACCATCCCTAATGTGTCCACCTCTATGACGAAATGCTGTAAAGAGTTAGAAGAACTTAAATTAAAGGTGGAAGATCTGGAATCATGCAGTAGGACAGCTAATTTGAAAATAGGCAATCTGTTGGAGGGTATAGAAGGGGGTGACCCACGGAGTTTTTGTGAGAGCATGCCTTCTGAAATTATGGGCCTACAATATCCCATGCAGAAAATTGAACTGGACAGAGCATATAGGGCCTTTTGCCCAAGGGACAATCAAAATAGATGTTGTTTATGTACATTAAAACACTAAGATATCAAGCTAAAGAGAGAATTTTATCCAAAGCCAGAACTGAAAAGGGACTGATGTTTAGGGGGAACAGATTACAGTTTTTTCCAGATTTCCCAACTTCTATTTTGACAAAAAGAAAAAGTTTCAACCTTTTCAGGGATAAGTTACAGAGGGGAGGTATTTCCTATGCTGTGTTATACCCAGCATGGCTTAGAGTTATTTGGGAGGGGGAGCATGATTCTTCTGTGATCCAACAGAAGAGAAAGCCCTTAAACAAAGGGAAAAAAAGGGGAGGTAAAGAGAACTCAGAGCAATCAGATGGGGGAACCTAATGAATGCATATATCTAGAAAGGGGGATGAGTTTTGTGGATGTGGTGGGATAAACTCTTGAAGAAGAAGGTGTTACTTATGGTTATCCACTCTGTCTTTTGGAAGTATATTGGAAGTGAATGTCAGCTGTGAAGGGGTGGCGGGTAGCTCAGCTATTATCTTCTAAAGCAGACTTTTGTGCACAAATGAGGTCTCAACAACCTCAAGGGGGGGAGGGTATGTGTCTGTTTGTTTTTAGGACACAGGGTTGGAAGCATGGTGTCCTGTCTCTTCTTTTACTTTATACTATTCTAAAGCACTGTGATTATAGTGAACAAGTGGAATTGAAGTCAACATAAAGTTTAAACTGGCAGGCAAAACTGGAGAAAGGGGTGAAGGAGAAAAATAAGGTGTTTGGGTGGGAAGAAGGGAAAGAGGACAAAAAAAAAGAAATACTGGAATACAATTGCTCAAAAAAGCATGGGTGCTTGATGGATTTCCAAACTAGTAGTGGTAGTGAAATAAAAGAAGTTGTAATATGAGGTTACAGCAAGAAGGGTTCAAAGATAAAACAGAGCTCAGTAAAGCAGCATCAGGATTAATATTTAAAAGAAGGGAAACAAATAAGAAGATGGACGAATTAAACCTCATGACATGGAACCTTAATGGATGTAAAGAGAGGTTAAAAATCATAAAGGTTATCAAGCTTGTGGAACAAAGGAACATAGACTGCTTGCTCCTGCAAGAAACACATTTTAAGACTGGGGATGCTACTTATTTTGGTAATCTATTGGGAGCTAAAGTATACTGTTCTTATTATTTGGGGAAGGTTAGGGGGTAGCAATTTATATAAGAAATCAGCTACCACATGCTGTAATGAATATGATTGTGGATACTAATGGCCACTACATTATGTTACACATATTAGTAAAAGAAAAACATATGTTGATTGCCTCAGTGTATGGCCAAAATCAGGATGATCCTTCCTTCTTCTCTGATTTTTTTATGGAAATATCACAGTATGATATGAATATAATTATAGGTGGAGATTTCTACTTGACATATGGAATCTTGGACAGGATGCCACATCTGTTGGGAAAAAAAGAGGGGATCTATAGCATTAGTAAAATATATGGTTAAGGATTTGAACCTGGTCAAGCCATTAAGAGAATTATATCCAGATGCAAAGAAATATTCATATTATTCCAAAACACACAAAACTTTTTCTAGAATAGGTTTCTTTGACCTATCCCAAGAACTAAAAGGAATAGTTAAGAAGATCGACTATGAGCCGATAAGAATTTCAGATCACTCCTCGGTGATACTGATTTTGGAGAAGGGAGAGGAAAGAAATGATAATAAAAAAAAATTATGGACATTAGATAATTCTCTCTGGCTGTTTCCAGGATTTAAAGAAAAAAATACAAGAAGAGATTTGCTGGTTTTGTGCCTTTAACTCAATTAAAATATAAAAATATACAACCTTTGGGATACTTTAAAAATATGTTTACGGGGATGGTGTATGACTCAACAAGGAGTAAGAAAAAGAAAATATAATAAACAGATGGAAGAACTAGAAGGAGAACTGGTGAGCACAGAGGGAAAAACATGTTCAAGAAGGAACAGAACAATAGGAAAAATAATTTATTCTGGCAAAAAACAAAGTGGAAAAGTTGATCCAAGAAAAGGCAGATAGGGAGATTTACAAGATTATAGCTAAATATTATTATTATGGTGACCACCCGGGGAAAATGTTGGCTTTTTAATTAAAATGAGAAAGAAATAATAACAAAATCCAGAAAGTAAGAGGAAGGATGGGACAACATCTTCCAAAGACTCTGAGATTAATGCAATATTTGGAGTCTTTTATGAAAAACTTTACACACCAGAAAAGGAAGTGGAGATATCTCATATTACAGATTATATCTCAAGAATATATTTGCCAAACATATCAGAACAGGATTTAACATTTCTTAATGAAGAAATTTCTAGAGGGAACTAGAAATTGTTATAAGAAAGTCACCTAATGGGAAAAGTCCAGGGCCAGCCTGACTAACATTTGGGTAACATAAAAACATGTCAGATGTGTTTATCCCTATATTATTGGAACTTTTCAACTCATTTTTAAAAGAATACCTGTGTCATTTAATGAAGTAACTCTCATGCTTATTCTTAAGAAAGATAAGAACCCAGAAATCTGTGGGTTGTATAGACCAATATCACTATTAAATAGCGATTATAAGATCTTTATGAAGATCTTGGCAAATAGATTCTCAAAAATAATTCCAAAATGAATCCATTTTGATCAGGTAGGATTTATATAAAACAGGCAGTTACAACATAACACACGTAGGGCATTCACTATTGTACAGGCTATGGCAGGAACAAACACTGCACTCATCTCACTTGATGCTAAAAAGGCATTTGACAGGGTGCAGTGGCCATTCCTGTTTGAAACTATGAGGGCCTGTGGAATAGAGGGGACATTTCTGAACTGGATACAATTAATATAGAGAGCCCCTCAGGCAGGAATAAAAACTAACAATTCTCTTTCTTGTTCAAAAAAAATTGTTAAGGGGAACAAGATGGGGGTGTCCACTATCCCCTCTGCTTTTTGCCCTTTTTTTGTAACCCCTTGCAATTAAGTTTAGGGAATAGGCAAATCAAATAGGGACATTCATGAATGGTGGGCGCCACGCTTGTTCATCAATATTATTATATGCGGATGATATATAGTTGATGGTAAAGGCCCCAAACCAATCATACTCTTTAATAAGTAGTATCCTGGAGGACTATAGTAGATTATCAGGATATAAAGTAAATTAGGAAAAAAGTGAAATGTTGTATTTGGGAGATACAAATAATGTATTGGATCCAGTATTAAAAAAATAAAACAGGACAAAATCAAATATCTGGAGATCTACTTAGTGACAAGTACTGATAGAGTATTTCAACTAAATTATGACTCTATAATATATAAAATAGAGTTTTCAATAAATGGCATTATCTCCCATTGGTTTTGATAGGTAGGATAAATATTTGAAAGATGAACATTCTTCCAAGACTGTTATTCTTGTTTGAATCAATCCCTATTGTCTTGGGTAAACCTTTTTTTCAAAAATTAGATAAGATGACCAGGAATTTTTTATAGCAGGGAGGGAGAGCTAGAATATCACTGGACAAACTTTGATTAAATAAGGAAAGAGGGGGGTTAGGTTGTCCAGATTTTCTGAGCTATTACCTGGCTGTGCAAATGGAAATAATATATTATTGGCTTTACCCAGGATAAGAGGAAAGAGGGCGGGTTTGGATATAGAGAAGAACATAATAGGTTTGCAACTCCTAAATGCACTAATATTATGTAATACTAGAGCTGGAGCACTGTCTATGGAAGCCTTGGATATATATAAAACCACTATACAAGCATGGATTCAGGCATCGAAAAGGTATACTAGTTTGAATGTCATCTCTAAATGGATCCCAATCTATAAAAATAAGAATTTTTCAACATGAACAACAGATAACACTTTTGAAGAATGGTATTCTCAAAGACAAATTTGTTCAGTGGGGAATTTATATGAAGGAGATCAAATTATCACCTTTGAACAATTCAAAGATAAATATATGATACCATCTGAGCAAAGATGGCAATATCTACAAGTAAAAAACTTCAATTTTAGGAAAAATAATAATTCATTAAAAATAGAACACTATTAGAGGAACTGTTTGAATAGATAGAGTCCAACAAATATCTGATCTCTAAATTATACAGGCGCCTGACCAAACAACCATGTTCCTTGATGGAAGTAGTTAAATTAGCTTTGGAAAGAGACCTTAAGGTTCCAGTAAACAAAGAAGAATGGGGGAAAATATATGAATTTGGACCTTAACTAGGTTAAAAATAATAGCTTATTGCAAATTTACTTGAATGCATTACATAAAACATATTTGACCCCTTCTAAATTATATAAGTTTGATGCTGCTATATCTGACCTCTGTCAAAGGTGCAGAAAATCAAGAGGAACATTGGCGCATATGTTGGTGACATGTGAAAAGATCAAGAAATATTGGGGAGATATATGGACTGTGTTAAGAAAAACTATAGGGCTTGAAGCTCCATTTGACTCAAGTGTTGCCATATTTGGCTTTACAGCTGGATTTCCTGAATTGCAGAATTATCATCTGGCACTTTTAAATACAGGAGTTTTGGCTGCCAGAAAATAGTGCTACAACATTGAAAGGGATGTGGAATCAACTTCTTTCCTGGAATGGACTGAAAGAATGTTAGACCATTCTAGGATCGATAGGTCTATACTGTATATATTACAGAAGAGAATTTTGATAAATATAAACACGTTTGGTCAATATTTTTTATAAATTTGGACTGATAATTTGTCTTGGATTTGGCCTCTTGATGAAATTACAATGATGCAAAGAAGTCTCAAGAGAGTAACTACTGGTGTGGAGTACAGGGATAGGTCCATTACCCGGGAAAAACTGAAGTAGGTATCTAACTCTCAATGACTGAAGCACCCATGTGCTGAGTTATTTCATCAAAAAAAAAAACACAACAAAAAAAATCCTTGTTACCCCTTGCCAAGTACCTATCGGTACTTTTAACTATAGAGACCCCTAAAACATACATTTATTTCCTGGGGATCTTCCTTGATTTCATCTTTCTCCTTTTCCTTATTTAATGGTTCACTTGCTTGGTTTTCCACCATAGTTAGCTCATTATCATTCACCAAGTTTAGTAATCCCAGGGAGTAATTTTCTATGTGCTCTATTAGGTCTGTTAGAGGAATAAATTTATTTTCCATGTCCAGCTGGAAGTTTATGGCTCTCATGCCTCTTTTATTTTTCTTATTCTTTCTCACCAAGCACCAGTCATCTCCCTCCTCATTATTTGAATCCTTCAGCATTTTTTTGTAGTTTACCTCCTTAGAAAGTGCAGGGCCTGTCATTTCTAAGCTGAACACCCCACCTGTCTCTGCAACATTGATGAGTGCCCAACTTCTTTGGTTACTAATCTACATTTCCATCTGCATTATTTTTATTTTAAGCTTTTTAATTCAATGCATTTTTCACTAGTACATGCAGAGAAAGCTCTACTTGACTCAATGCTAAACTTGTTGCATATTACACATTTTACCCCCCTTTCCCCCATTGTCAAGTGTTACTATACCCTGATCCATACTGTTTGTTACTACAACTGTGTAGCAGTTTAAATAATACAGTATCTTCTCATGCTGAACAAGTTTGGCAGAATTTCCTGGAAATCTGGATGACCCCTGACTGACTCTGGCAGACACACTTGCCTCTGTCAGAGTTGCCTTAGCTCAGTACTCTCTGGAGGCTCTCCTTTTATAGCAGAAAACAGGAAGTACCTTGGAACAGTACATCCTTTCTGACACTCGCAAACGCAAGAGATTAAGCAAAAAAAAGCCCTGATACCACCAATAGGTGGATATGAGCCCTTATGGCAGCTTTATAAGCTGAACACAACCCTTTTCAGTATTCCACTGGGCTAATTTTCTCACTTATATTGTGCAGACACTGGCTGGTCTTCCACAATCCCAGGGTACACTAGGCAAGGCAGCAGAGTGTTAGAATCTCAGGAAGGGATTTGGTCTGCACCACCACAATCCCAGGGTACACCAGGCAAGGATGCAGAGTGATAGCATTTCATGAAGGGATTTGGTCTGCACCACCACAATCCCACAGTACACCAGGCAAAGCAACAAGGCATTAGATACCAAGACATGCTAGCTTGGTTAAAACACAATCAATCTGCAATGACATAAAAGCACACAAATACTTTTAAAAATACCTGTTTGGGGTCTATGTGATATGGGCGACTGCAGGATGGTGACCCACGAAAGAGCGATGATTCCCCAGGGTAACTACAATTTTGAAAGTGTTTTAATGCAGGGGGCTTCCCCCCCACACCCACCACACTTCCCTTCTTTAGGATTCCTACTCTAGGGGGGCACAACTCGGGGAAAGAGAAGAACTCCTGGGTCGCTCGAATTGTCGGTGCTGTTGTCCCGTCACCCTTCTGACCAGTCACCCACATTCAGCTGCCCACATAACAGGCTACCCTTGTTTACATGGACTGTTCTCCTCCTCAGTCTACTCTCACTCTTAGGATGCTTGCTGGAGGCTCTCCTTTTATACCAGAAGGGTACTTCCTGTCCAACACTGACAGACTTGGGGGATTAAGCTAAAAAAGCCCTGTTACAGCCAATAGATGGATTTGACACCTTGTGGCAGCTTTATAAGCTGATCTCAACCCTTTCCAATATTGTACTGGGCTAATTTTTTCACTTTTGTTTTAGAGTTACTGGTTGGTCCTCCGAAATCCCAGGGTGCACTATGCAAGGCAGCAGAGTGCTAGAATTTCAGTAAGGGGTTTGGTCCGCACCACTCTAATCCCAGGGTACACCATGTAAGGCAACAGAGTGATAGAATCACAGAAAAGGATTTGGTCTGCAGTACCACAATCCCAGGGTGCGCCAGGCAAGGCAACAATGTGTTAGGTACCAAGACATACTAGCCTGGTTAAAACATAATTAATTCAAAATGACTTAAAGCACATAGAAGCACATAAATATTGTTAAACACACTTGTTTGGATAGACTCTTCTTCTCCTCCTCCTCCTCAGTCCCCTCCCACTCTCATGACACTGGCTGAAGTCTCTCCTTTTGTACCAGAAAACAGGGAGTGCCTTGAAGCGATATTTCCTGTCCAACACTGACAAACTCAGGGGGATTAAGCAAAAAAGCCTTGTTACTGCCAAAAGGTAGATTTGAGCCCTTGTGGCAGCTTTATAAGCTGCTCACAACCATTTTCAATATTCCACAGGGCTACTTTTGTGAATTTAGTTGTGGAGGTACTGGCTGTTCTTCCACAATTCCTAAGTGCACTAGGCAAGGCAGCAGAGTGCTGGAAACTCAGGAAGGGATTTGGTCTGCACCACCACAATCCCAGGGTATACCAGGCAAGGAAACAAGATGCTAGGTACCAAGACAGGCTAGCTTGGTTAAAAATCAATTTCAAATTACGTAAAAATACATAAAAGCACATACATACTGTTAACAACACCTGTTTACATTGACTGTTCTCCTCATCAGTCCTCTCTTATTCATCATTCTTAAATGTGAGATTGTGTATGTGTTGTCCTACTGTGTAACTTCTTGTTTGCTTCCATTTCTGTTATGTAGGAAATGGTACTGAGGCTGTAAATCAGTTGAACTACTGTACAACATTAAGCTCTGTTTCTTTTATTTGGGTGCTACTTAGGTCACTACATTTGGGGGCAGACAACCTTGGAAAAGTACAAGTTCTATAAGAAACATTGGTTTCTTGCTTTTGGGTCTCATTTATTGTGCAATATTTAACTTATGGCATGATCGTCAAAGCCATAGTACACCCAAAGAGGGCTAGATAGATAGATAGATAGATAGATAGATAGATAGATAGATATTTTATTCATAAAAGCACCTATGTCCAGAGATTCTGGGCACTGTACAATAAAACAACATCAATACCTATAGACAGTAATTCAGCATTAGCACAATTATAAAATTACTCTATCCATCCTTTAAAGCCAATTAATCAGTCAGTGAAAGCCTGTTGGAACAAGTATGTCTTTAACCTCTTTTTAAAGGCTTCTACCAAGGGAGCCTCCCTTAGATAGCCAGGAAGGGAGTTTCACAGAGTAGATGAGGCACTGAGAATGCCCTGTTCACAGAGTGCCACAACCTAACCATGGGAACTCCAAGGAGGCCTCCACTGGCAGAATGGAGTGCCCTGGGTGGATGGTAGGGAACACGGATATCTTGCAGATAGACAGGTCCCCTTTCATGCAGGGTCTTGTAAGTCAGGAGCCCTACCTCGAAGGCAGTCATCTACCTGACCAGCAGCCAGTGCAGCCTGCGGAGGACCAGGATGATATGCTTGCACCATCTCACCCCAGTCAACAACCTTGCAGCCGCATTCTGCACCAGCTGCAGTCTGTGGAGAGTGCCTCCAGATAACATTAGGTACAGGACATTACAGTAGTCCAGCCTTGAAGTGACAAATGCATGCACCAGAGTGGTCAGGTGCTCAGGTGGGATCAGGGCTCAGATTCGAGTGATATTCCAAAGATAATTTATTTTATTTTTTGTTGTTTAACCAGGAGTAACACACTAAGCTGAAAGCTTTTTCACAGGTGTGACCTGGGAGTACAGGGAAGCTAAGGGACTTGCTCAGGGTCACACAGTATGGAAGTGGAAGCTGTGGGATTCAAACCCAGGTCTGGTCAGCTGAATGTTACCAGATTTGCAGCTCAGAGCCTTAAACCACTGCACTATACTGCCTCCAATCCACTCCTGACAACGGCCGACACCTGAGCATCAAGCATCAAATCATCATCCAGGATCACGCCCAAATCCTTCACCTATCTAGATGGGGCAAGGGGACCCCCACACACTAGGTCAGGGGGCAACCTCTCACTCCCCCTCAGCCCTGATAAACCCGGCTGGAGGAGTGTAGAGATCCTGCTCTGCACACGAGGTGACATCTGCACATCCACAACCCTGGAAGTATGCCCCTAACACGTCTGATCAAGTGCCACTGGTGCACCTACAGCAGCATCAGCCAGGATGCAATGCAAACATGCTGCAGTATATCACAAAATGCTGCAGTATGCAACAGGGAATAGTGTAATATTCAAATACTGTCCTGTAGGAGGATACGGCAACTATGTTGCATGATTCAATAAGACATTTTGGAGAAATAAAAAAAAAACAATTCAGGAGAACTATTTAAAACATATAAAATAAAGACATGTTAAATACAGCATCCTCTCACTTCATCTACAGGGCTAAAGCCTAATTGTGAACTTGCTTCAATAGAATATAAAACAAAAATGATGATTCATTGACATGGAAGAGCATTAGTGGGCACTGTGTATACATTTTAAGCTGTTGTCTAGATAGCACTGAGTGTCATAAATAACAGTGAATTGCTTTAGCATGCTGTCAGCCCCTCCCCCCCAAAAAAGAATTGGGAGAGTAAACATAGGGCTGGATTTTCAAAGCTCAGAGAATGACACAAGGTGCTTGCACCAGAAAAGAAAAACACAAGGAGCAAGCTGCATCAAAACGTGTGTCAGTTCTAATTTTCTAATGATGCTTGAGTCAAAAGCCGAACTGCCTGTGTCAAAGCGACTTGCATCAGGCTTGAATAAAAAAAAAAAAAAAAGGGCTTGCCGTGGCAATGGGACTTATATAAAAAAACGATGCACCATCCCTTTTTTTGATTTTCAAAGGTGGAAGCTGTTGGCACTGTGCTGAAGATGCATGCTGCTGTTAGAGCAGCCAGAGCTGGTCTAAATGGCACTGCAGCAAATAAAGGTGAGGGTAGATTATGTAACAGGTTGGTTATAGAGAAAATATTCCCCAGCAGGACTAATTTAGAACATTTTGGGAGTGTAACATGCCATTGTCTTTGCTCTTCATCAACAGTATTTTGGACTCAGCTTGAGTCATTTCTTGCTCTGTGCATCATCTTTTGATGCAGCTTGAGTCAAATTCTGGCCCTAAGCATCGTCTTCTTGATGCAACTTGCATCATTCACGCTGCATGCATCACACATCCTTTTGATTCATCTTGAGTCATTCTCACCCCTTCATCATCTTTCTGACTCTGAGTTATTCACTCCCTGCATTGTGTTTTTGACTCAGCTTAAGTTATTCTCACAACAAGCATTTTTGACTCAGCTTCTTCCATTCTCTCCACATGCAACATATTTTTGATGAAGCAGGCCTTTTGTGTAATTTTGGGGGACTTTGCCAAAGAGAACACTTTTCTTGTAAAATATGAAGCACAGCATGTGGTGCATCTGGTTTTGATGCAAGGCTGATGTTTCACACTTTTTGCATCAGTCTAAGGGCCCTTTGAAAATTTGGCCCATAATGTAGTTTTAAATGCACATTTTTGCTAATGCAGTCTTAAAGAAATAGCCATAATATAGATTTAAATAAGAAATAACAGTGATTATGGGAATTTTCACAGCTACAGGGTATCATATTTTCTCAAGAAGTGGGATAATCCATTGGGAAAAGAATAAGGGCTTGCATAGATATATAGACACTGTCAGCAGACAAAGGCCTATGGCCCACCCAGTCTGCCCATTTGAGCTTCTAAGTTCTCTACATTTTTCTAGTAGTCTGTTGCCCCTTACCCCTGACCTCCAGAATTTCCTCATGTCTATCACATGCATTCTTAAATCATGCGATTGTTTTAGCCCCCAAAACTTTCTCTGACAGGGTGTTCCACTTGTCCACCACCATTTATGTGAAGAAATTCTTCCTCACGTTTCCTCTGAATTGCCCTCCTTCCAACTTCATCCCATGCCCCCTAGTCCTGGAACATATTTTTCACTGGAAAATAGTGTATTTCTGCACCCTGTTCCTCCCTGTAAGGTACTTGTATGTCTCTATCATATCCCTTCTCTCCCTCCTCTCCTCTAGGGAGTACATTTTCAAGTCCTTCAGCCTGTCCTCATAGGACTTGTGATGCAATCCCTGTACACTTTTTCTTGCTTTCTCTGAACCTTCTCTACCCTGTCTGTGTCCTTATGTAGGTAAGGTCTCCAGAACTGTACACTATACTCCAGGTGGAGCTTCACTATTGTATTGTATAGTGGAATTATGACCTCCCTTTTCCTGCTGGTGATGCCCCTGCCTATGCATCCCAGAAACCTATTTGCTTTACCTGCTGCCTTGCCACACTGTTTCCCAACCTTGACGTCATCAGAGATGATAAACCAAAGGTCTCTTTTAGAAACATAGAAACATAGAAATTGATGTCGGAAGGGGACTGCAAGATCCATCTAGTCTGTCCGATATGGGTACCTACCCCCTTTCTATCCTTTCTGTGAAATTATACCTTTGTGCCTGTCCCAGGCATTTTTGAACCCATTTCCTGTTTTGACCTCCACCACTTCCTGAGACAGGCAATTCCATGAAATGACCACCCTCTCAGTGAAGAAGAAGTTCCTAACATTGCTCCTGAATCACCCACCCTTGAGCCTTATATTGTGTCCTCTAGTTCTGATGCTTTTCTTCTCCTGAAGGAGCTCATGTACACCTACCTCATTTATACCCTTGGTATACTTGAATGTCTCAGTCGTGTTCCCCCCCAACCCGCCTCTCCTCCAGGGGGTACATGTTGAGCTCCCTCAACCTATCCTCATATAACATTTGATGCAGACTCTGTTTCACTTTTGTGGCTCTCCTCTGCACTGTCTCAATCCTACCAGTGTCTTTCCTAAGGTGCGGCCTCCAGAACTGTACACAGTACTCCAGGTGGGGGTGCACTAGCACCCTGTAAAGTGGCAGCACCACCTCCATTCTGTGACTCATGATTCCCTTTCCTATGTAGCCCAGCTTACCACTGGCTTTTAGCGCAGACTTTTCACACTGGTTTCCCAACTTTAAGTCATCTGATACAATGACTCCTAGGTCTTGCTCCTGGTTGGTGCATGCAAGCTGCCCCCCTCCCAGGTAGTATCCCACCTTGAGATTTTCCTTGTTTAAGTGAGTGACCTTGCACCTTTTAGCATTGAACATCAACTAGCCAGGCATCTGACCACTCTTCTAGTTTCCTCAGGGCTGATTCCATTCTCTTAACTTCTTCTGGGCCATCTACTCTGTTGCAGATCTCGGTGTCATCTACAAACAGACACACCTTTCCTTCCAATCCATTATTAATGTCGGCAATGAACACATTGAAGAGTAGGGGCCACAGCACTGACCCCTGACATACTCCACTAGTCACTTCCCTCTCTGTCATTGCTACTCCATTTACCTGCACCCATTGTGTTCTTCCCTTCAGCCAGTTGCTCACCCAACCCACCACTTCCTTGCCTATACTGCTGTGGTCCAGCTTCTTTACCAGCCTTCTGTGTGGAACTGAGTTGAAGGCTTTACTAAAGTCCAGATAGGCCATATCCACCATTCCCCCTTTGTGCACTGCCATCATTACCCAGTCAAGAAGGTCGACCAGGTTTGTCTGGCATGACCTTCCAGCAATGAAACCATGGTGTTTTGGGTCCTGTTGCCCACTGAATTCCAGATGTGCTACTATTCTTTGCTTGAGCAGTGCCTCCATCAGTTTTCCTACCACCAATGTGAGGTTCACTGGACAGGAATTTCCAGCCTCCTCCCTGATCCCTGATTTGTGAAGTGGGACCACTGTCACCCTCTTCCAGTCTTCAAGCACTGTCCTGCTTTCCAGTGATTTGGTGAAGAGCTCTGCCGGGGCGCTGCTATCACACTCCCCAGTTCATTGAGAACTTTTGGGTGAATCTTATCTGACCCCATGGCCTTGTCCACATTTAATTTATTTAAGGCTTCTAAGACTTCTCCCTCTGTGAAGTGGCTCAAGTTTATCCCTGCTCCCTGGGTGCAACTGCTTTGCAGGTCTGGGCCATTCCCTACATTCTCTATATGTGAACATGGAAAATAAATATTTATTTAGGACTTCTGCCTTCTCACTGTCCTTCTCTACTAGTCACCCTGCCAAAACTGCTAGCCTTACTATTCATCCTTTTGTCTTTCTCCTTTCTCTTATATATCTAAAAAAAAGTTTTGTCTCCCTCTCTGATACCCTGTGCTATCCTTAGCTTGGTGTGAGCTTTAGCTTTTCTTATTACTTTTACCGCTTCCCTGTGTGCAACTATGTAAGTTTCCCTGTCATCATCTTTGTCTGATGCCTCATAAAAATATAATCCATGTGATATAATGTATAACTCTCTATTGTGGCGTTTATTATTAAAAATGATGTAGATAGAAATTAAGAGGGATGGTATGAGACTATAGCTAAAGGAAGCTATAGGATAGGTAAAGGTTATGGGTGTGATAACATAAAGATTCATGCAAGTGAGGTGGTTGCAGAAATTAGGTTATGTTAAATTAATATTAATGTTTAAAATTTATTTAGAACTAATGATATCCAAATGAAACAACCTGTTGTTGTGTGCACAAACAACATCATCATTTTTCCTTGAAGATACCAATTTTATGTAGGAGTGGAAGCAAGTACTAAATAAGTACAGCCATAACTGTAATAATACAGCAGTAGCTATCATGGAAATGGAACTTCAAATTTTAAAGTTTATTTTTTCAGAGGAAGAATTAAAATCCTTGGAAAAAAGTAAATACAAATCAATAAATACCATAACGATCAGAAGCTTTATAAGCAATGCAAATATGAAAACTAAATGACTGATTAATACAGATGAACTGTATACAACTGGCAGGGTTTAAAAAAACAACAACCATGTAGAAATAAAACCAAAACCAAAATAAGAGTGGACGGGTATCATCTGTCTATAGGTAAGGATAGTGAGTCCAGTGAGAGTGCAGAACAAAGTTATAGCAAAAGTAACAGACAGCCCTAATTTTTATATGACCCAGAAGAAGCTTAGATTTTAACCAGTACAAAGGAGGAGGAGGAGGATAAGATGTGGCAAGGGCAGGAGAAAGAAAAAGCGGAGGAAATAATAGGGGGAGCAGATGGGGAAAAGGCATCATAGTTCAAACAGAAGGAGTTGAGAAACACTCAGGAAATCATTACAAACTCACAACTCCAGCTGGCGGTCAAAAATGTAAGTACTGTTACCCCTTCTAAAGTGCAGCTTTATTGCTAACATTTGATATCTGCTAATTAGCTTCAGAAATCTGAATACAGTATCAAAGTAAAAGAGACCGGAGATAATAACCATTAGCAAAAAGCACCAGAGGGGCAGTTTTCCACTGGTGTATTTTACTAATGGATGTCGTCTCCTGTCTTTTACATTGGCACTGTTTTCAAATTTCTGAACCGGAATGATTAAAGACAGCAATAAAACAGGACAAGGTAACTCACCATAAAAGAGAAGTTATAGTCAGCTAATTAGCAAGTACCAAATCCTTTGCTACATATACTTTGGGACATCTGACCTCTGTTCATGTTTAATGATTTTTTTTTTCTGAACAATCTGAGTTTAAGCACATGCCTTACCCTGCTCTGCTAATATTTATCAGAATGGAAGTTATAGTCAGCTAATTAGCAAGTACCAAATTCTTTGTCATATATATTTTGGGCCTTATGAACTCCGTTTTTATTTGATGATTTTTGTTTTGTTTTTGGTTTTGGTGAACGTTTTGAATCTAAGCACAAGACTTACTCTGTTCCTGTAATTTTTATCAGAAGTGCACTAAGCCTAAGGGCTCTAATTACATGCGTAGTCTCATTGTCTTTTAGTTTACTCCATGACTTTGCCATTCTGTTTGTGTATGCTGCTCTATGTGGATCTAGTCTATTGGTGTGAGAGGATCCTTTCTGACAGGAGCCTTTTTCTGGTTAGTCTAATATTTCCAGACTGAAGGGGGTATAGCCCCTGTATTTTGTTTCAATTTATTAGCCAATTACAGCTATTTACTTTCAGCATGACCCTCTAACAGGGAATAATTACAGTTGATAATGTAGCATACCAGTTCTATAGCAGCAAACACAAACTGAACGGCAAAGCTGTCTTAGACATGGAGAAAAGACAGTGAGAATATACATGTAATTAGAGCTCTTAGGCTTAGTGCACTTCCAATAAAAATTACCGGAGCAAAGTAAGGCATGTGCATATATTCAAAAACGTCAGGAAATTAGCGATCACGGCAGTGTTTACATGCTCCATGATCACAGGGCAGGCAGCAGGGTTGGGGTGAGGAAAGGAGCCATTGATGGCAGGAATTATTTTCTCTTCAGCTCAAAGAAATGTAGTGGGAATGAGGGGGGAAGGAGCCACCTGTCATAGCAGAGACTGCATGCAGTCGGTCGAAAGGAGAAAAAAGTGAGGGGGCAGATAAAGAAAGAGGGAGAGGGCAGCAGCTCATCCTGTCAGTATAAGGACAGAAGCCTCATGTTCTCCCAGGTCTCTTGAAATGCATAGACTGATTTCAACACTACCTGCAAAAGCTGCAGTCAGTCCCAATCATTTACATAATGGGGGGGGGGCACAACTTAGTTCACCTACTCCAGTGTAAAACATATTTTAAATTTCTAATAAATTATACTTTACTGCGGTAGGGGTGCCATTTGTTGCAAAGATACATTCCAGGTCTTCTATTTCAATGGTCATGGTTTAGCAGTGCTGGTCTCCTTTGCACACAGATAAAGCATTGTAATAAGATATTTTTTTTCTTGGTTTGTTTTAAGCTAAGTAAAGCAAGAATGGTGAAGTTACATTATACCACACTCATTCATTTCAGCATCTCACATTCCAAGTAACAGTGTCTCACATTTCGGTGACAAGCAGTAGAGAGGTATACGTGACCTATCTTGAATATAGTTTGCAGTTAAAAACTATATTTTTTTATTAATCTTTTAATCAAAATGGACATTGCTATGATAGAGTTAAGGTTTGCAAAACAATTTTAACTTTTCTAAATAATTGTATATTTTTTAAGATTTGCAAACTAAGTGGCATATGTTATATTCAAAATGTTGCTACAATGATCAGTTTTGACATACAGTAGGTGTGGACAGAAAAAAAATGTCATTGTGGAAATTAACAAGATTTCCATTTATTTTATCATTGTATGAGGAGAACTTTGTTAGCAAATGCTGTGTTATACAGAAAAAAAGCTTTATGGCAAACACTTTAAAACATGTAAAGCCATGGCTATGCTGAGCATAGTTATCAAACACAAGAGTCAATAAACTCTCCTAGTAAAGGCAAATCACTCTGCAAAAAATCAGTATTAACTCCGACTGAAAACAAGTAAGCAAACCTTAAAGAAACTGCTTTAAAATGAAAAACAGTTACTGAAACCACAGTCAGGTATATGAAACAATGGGAGCTGGTGGGCTGATACCACACTCTGATACAGGTCAGTATTTCAAAATAACCACACAAGTACTGCAATTAGCCTAATATGCTGACACTCAGAAAAATAACACAACGGAACTAAAATTCTCATTAGCTGAATATAATAGTCAGTTAAATGTTACCTGACATTAGGAGTTGTGATCAATAGTGTAAGGAGAACAAAGATGCTGGCAGTAGCAGAGGTAAAGGGAGCAGCAGCCAAAAAACATGACGCTTATAAGGCAGGAGCTGTGCTGCTGAAATAAGAAGATAGGCATGAAATTAGTGCTTGCAGAGTGAATTTATTACTGAACAGCACACACACACAAAATCCCTGGCACTTGGAACACATGTAGATTCTTCCTCAGGTGGAGTCATGACATCAATTAGAGATGGCAGTGCCATGTTCCGGACAAAATAGTGTGGTGAATGAACAGTGATTGCCATTCTCCTCCACTATTTAACAAGTCTGTTCGGTATCCAGAAAGTTCCCTTTTCTCTACTGTGCTCTCAAAATGTGTGCAGGGCTACACCCACTGCAGCCATAAAAAAAATCATCAGTGAAGTTAGACTTGATGGTGCTGTGAGGAAAGCTATAAAAGGTCAGGCAGCAACAGCCCCATATAAATGTGGTGCAACTAACTTGGAGGGAGAGACTGAGGCTAAGAAAAGAAAGGCAGCCTCTAAACTGAGTTTAACAATGATGATGGATCTTATTTTTGCAATTGATGCATCAGACAGCAACAGCAGGAGAAATATCATAGGTGCAGATGCAGCATGTTTGAACTTTACTCCTGCTACCCCATCCCAAAATTAGACAGCAGTTGTTGGGACTGCCAGGTCTGCTAGTAATATGTCACAGGTTGATGCCATCAAAATTTTTGCCACAACTGGAAAGAAGTGATGAGGAGAAGGTGCAACAAGTGTAGATCGGGTTGTTGATAAAAAGGTGGCAGATCTACAGACTGAGGAGGAGGAGGATGTAATCCAGGTCAAGGAGGTGGGTGAGACAGAGGAAACCAAAATGGGGAGGAGGAATTTTTAGATGCTGGTGATATGGGTGAGGACCCACTATGGGAGCCTGAGATACAGGCCAAGGAAAAGAAGATTAGTGTGTCGCTGCCAATGCCAACTCCTTGACTTTACAAACTGTTGCAAAGACAATACAGTCAAAAACATTAAAAGCACCTACAGTATGTTGCAACCAGCTCTTTCTGTTGTGCCCATTTACTGTCTGAGTCCTGATGCAGCACACACTGTGCCTAAACAAGTTCCAGCAGCATAACCAGTCCCCAAAAAATACACTCAACCTACTCCCCACACAGATCACATCAGACCCTCCACACACATCTAGGTTCAAGCCATGGATCTAAATTGTCAGTCTGGGATTTTTTATTTATTTTTTTGTCCTAGATGCAGAGGATAACACCATTCCCATTTGCCAGTTGTGTCAGTCTATGGTGAATAGGGGTAAAAAAGGAACCTAAGTAGGGATGGGGGTCAGTGAACACATTTAAGTAAATGGCATACGTCATCATGCCTCAAATACCAGAGAGGAGCAGTGACAGTGGTAGCAATAAAGGTGAGCAATATGTGAAGGTAGGTGGAAACAACAGGATGAGAAGAGGGAAGAAGAGAAGGATGGATTAGGTTATGAGGAGGAGTCATTTGATTTTGAGAAATTGGATACATTAGGTAACAGCCAAAAATCCAGTTAATAACAAAAAAAAAAAACAAATGTAAAAGTAGTACTAGTAAAAGCTCACGGAAGCTGCTCACCAGTTTCCAACAAACCCCACAATCACAGGCACAGATACTACCTCAGTTTGTTGAGTCATGATGTTTTGAAGTCCCACAAAGAATGATCAGTGCAGCACCCCAAACCAATGCCAGCTGGCATTGATATATTAATATTTTATTTTATTTCAATTTTTGGAAACAGCCTTTGAGCAGGATGGTCTTTTTCCAAGGTTCCATGTTAGTGAGAGCAGATGTACATACATAGGAAAAACAGTGACATGACACATTATGCAGAGGCAAAATACAAAGTACAATATTAGCAAGAAATTGACTAAAGTACAGAACACCTTCAATCTAGTCACCAGGGCCCAGTCTACCAGGCACCGGTAACAAGCACTAGGGAACTGAAACTATGATAGGCAGCCAAGAGAAAAGGCTTTGTTAAGTGGTTATTGTAGAGAGGGTGGAGGCAGGGGGGTTGGAGGTGGCAAAGATGGACATGGAGGGGGGAGTAGTAGTAGGGTAGAGAGGATGTGGTGGTATCAGAACAGGGAGAAAGGAGATAGTATAGCAGGAAGAGGGTATTGCAGGATGCAGGTAAAAGACAAAAAACAAACAAACAAAAAAACAGAACTATATGCAGCAGCCCATATATCGGGGATGCAAACCAAACAGAGGGCAGTATGGGGGGGTTGATTAGTTGGAGGCAGGGCAGAGGCTCAAGCGTTTTTCCTGCAAGAGCACTGATTCTTGCCTAATAAGTGGTTTTTGAATTCAGATTTGAAATAGGGGAGGCTCCTTATTTTCATTATGGGGGCAGGGATCTCATTCATCCAAAGCAGAGCTCTGTACAGAAAGGATCATTACCCTAGGGATGTTCTCCTGAAGGGGACCAGCAGGGGTCCATGTTCCATTGCATAATATAATGACCTATTACACATAAGTACCTGCCTAACCATGCAGGCATTAGAGAACTGGATGCTGCAACATCTGAGATGCTACTTATTGACCTGCTACCACATTTGTTTGTTGAGAATGTGGGATTTTGAGATTAATGACAAAGGGATGTCCAAAATGGTCAGTGCCATTCTGGGTGTACTTTACAACACAAGCTGTTCCTAAACATTAGGATACAGTCACGAGTTTTGTCACATATGCCTTACAGCACTCATCCTCACTAGGTATTCACCTAATAACAGATATCTGGAAAAATGGGCAAACATTGGGTGGCTTGTACATTTGCTTATGGCTCACAGGCCACAGATAACTGGAGTAGTGTGTAACTGGCAATAAAAAATGCATTATTGACAAGTGCACTTGCAGAAAGTGTGGGGGTATTCAGCAGTATGCAACTGGGAACATGACAGCTTGCTCCGTCAATCTGCTCCCCCACATCTCACTCCCAACAATTCACTCCCTTGTCAACTCGCTCCTCCTCAGATCTACCCCCATCAATTCACTCCCATCCCAGTGAGCTCCTCTAAAAGCTCCAGTGTGTGTTCAGAGATTTGAGGAGGAGCTGAAACTGGAAACATGACCGCAGTGCCATTGTACCAATTTTACCAGGATCTTAGTAAAATGGTGTGCCAAAATATTTGGAATAAACAAAACTTGTACCTTTGCCCATCTATGAGAAACACTTTTGCTGGGAATATGACTGCAGTGCCATTGTACCATATTTACCAGGATCTTAGTAAAATAGTATTCAAAAATATTTAGAATAAGTAGAACTCGTACCTTTGCCATCTATGAGAAACACTTGTGCTGGGAACATTCCACATATGTTGGACCAAAAAATGCACAAACTTCTTTTACATAACCAATTGCACCCTGTTTCAAGTTTACCCTTTCAGCTTTTGGAGGGACCCCTACAACTTTTTAACTAAGATTTTACATCATGCTATGATCCTTTATAAGGAAAAGAAAAGCCCATCTGTTTAGGAGGCCAAGCATGTCTGTCTAGAGGAGCTGGAATGAAACAACATTATTGAAGTGAAACCCTTGATCGGTGCCATGGTGCCCCCACATTGCAACCATGAAGACTGCACCTTGCACAGGATGGAAAAGAGAAGTCACCGTAAGAAAGCCATTATTTGAACATATCACTTTCCATGTGGTTGGTGCACCAAAATTGGTAAAAAAATGTTGTAGACTTCAGATTGGAACTTTAAAATCTGACACACAAAGCCCTTGTAGCACTGCTTTCAGTGCTCACATACTGCTCTCTGCTGTTCAGGAAGAGCCCCAAAGCTGCAGAAGACAGATGAGGTAATGAACCTACAGCATCTAAACATGGTATCAGTGCCAGTGGTTCTGTTGTTAAATGTGAATACAATTGTTTTAGTTAACCTACTCATCAACTGTATGCGTGCCTTCCTGTTGATGTATGGGCACATAGATTGTTTCCCCATAAAGATTTTGCAAAACTATAAAAAAAAAAATTACATAATTTCTTTGGTGAATAATGAAGGTTAACAGTACTTTTGAATGATTCTTGAGTTGTAAGGTTTATTCTCTGTGGAATAACTAGGTAATAACTTGTTCATTTCTATGGGAGTTTTTTTTAAGGTAAACATGTAAATAAGCAGGCTGAAAAAGGGGAAGGGTGTATGCATGGAGAATTTCCCAGTGATTGATGCTCTAAACTGGCCTAAACATGTGGCTTGGTAGGAGATGCATTTATAAACCTTGTGCAATGCGCCATACAATGTTGAAACAAAGTAGCTTTATAATAAACAAAGACACCATGCACTTGAGCTGTTAGAGGAGCTTACTGGGATGGGAGTGAATTGAGGGGAGCAGATTTGACGAGGAGCGAGTTGACATGGTAATGAAATGTGTGGGAGTGAACTGATGGGAGCGAATTGTCATGTTGCCTATGCAACCATATCCATGAAAAATATTGCTGGTTTACACCTGCCAAAAAAATTCCAACAGACCTGCTGAACAAAACAGATCTGTGGCTTTCCCCATTCATTTAAGGTGGGCTTTATCACTTTAGACAATGGGTCCAACATAATAAAAGAATCATCAGTGTTTTCTTAAGGTTCCTTGTATGGTGCACTGCTTTAGCCTGGTTCAAAAATTCTTTGAGCAGCCTAGTGTGATGGCAATCTTTGGTGTGTGTAGGTCTATAAACTCAATTTGCAAAATCCCCAGACCACTTTTGCAAGTTTCAAGTTCAAAATGGCCTGTTTCAGCACCACTTAAAATATGAAATCATCATTCAGTGGAACTTGACACTGTACATGCTATAACAGTTCAAGGTGGTGTTAGAGTACCTCATTGTGCATACCACCCATGATGCTGCAGGAGTGTCAATGCCAATGACAAAGTATTAATGGTGTCTCGTGGATGACTTCATTGTTACCCTGAGACAATTTGAGCATGCCATGCATGCAGTATGTTGGGACAGTGCTTGCATCTGCCAAGTGATCTCACTACTTTGTGTGGTGGGGTGGTTGCTATTGAATATACAGTAGTAGCTTGTGGCAACTGGAGATTCTACTAGCTGTGTACTCAGCAGAGTTTGGAATTGCAACAATGCTGGAACCATGTTATAAAAGAGGCATTGCATCAGTACTGGAGAGGGCAGAAACTGGTAGAAAATTTAACTGGTCTCCTAAGCCAATGTTTGCATGGGGAAAATATGTTAAGAAAAGAACAAAACAAGGCAACAGATCAAAAAATGTTATCTCTGTCAGCAGGTATTGGTGGATAGAAAGGATATAAATACATTTGCCACTGTCAGAAAAGCAAAAGAAACTGAGTAATTAATCAAACCCTTAATGGGCTACCCCAGGTGGACTTGGACTACACATCAGGGAAGGATAACAGTTTGGAGAGGAGATTAGCCTGCTGGCAGAAAAGAAAATGGTGGAAGCTTTTCTAGCTGAAACCAAGCAGGTGGGACTAGGAAACGTGACTCTTCAGTACTAACTGATAAAGTAAATGATTGTCCACTGCAAGCATTTGGGGATATTTAATAAGTTAGCTGTCTCTGGTCAGTGCCAGCACAGAGAGGAAGTTCAGGGCAGTAGGGACCATCATAAAAAACTGGTGGGAAAACCTCTCCCCAAAAATATTGGCATGCTATCCTTTATAAAAATGAACCAATATCACATTTCACAAAATAGTATGACTAAGGTATATAATCCAGTCAGAGAAATAAAGCATGATAAAGCACTGCTGCTGATTGCATTCAAGAACTTATAATGAAAACCGAATTTCCATCAAGCGAAAATGTCTCCATGAAGATAGCAAGTGAGGTTTCTTTTAAATGAATGAGTAAATATTAAAGACAGGAGGAGGGCAGAAGGATTTTAGTGAGGACATGAGTGAGAAGGATGCCTACCTTGCTATGTGCGCACTGTGACAGACAACTCAGACACGTTATCCAGCATAAATGCCAGATCCAGTTACTGTGATCATTCTGCCATCCCTTCCCTTGCTAATAATGCTCCATCCTCTGGCCTGCTTCAGACCTCATCTGTAAACAAAATAAAGTGCCACTACTTCCATTTGATGCCTCTAGATGATACAGACCCTCAATCCAGCATAAATGCCAGACCCAGTTATTGTGAACCTCTGTCATGCCTGTCCCCACTGATGATGATCTGTCTTCTGGGCTGCTCCAGTCCTCATCAATAAAAAAGTGTCACTGCATCCATCTTATGCCTCCAGACAATCTGGACTCTAACATCCAGAATAGACAGTGAGCAAATTATGGGAGATCCAGTGACAGAAAAAAAATAGCATGATAGCACTTCACATATGCAAAAACCAAAACATTTAGTTTTCCACTTAATACTTGCAATAAAGTGTTAGAAACACATTGATTTCATAGATCATAACAAAAAGATCATTTGTAGTGCTTTTCTATCACAATCAAAACACAGGACCTACCCGAGTCCAATGCGCCAACCAATAAAAAACCCTGCTCTTCACCAGTAGACTCTTTAACCAGTATAAATGTCAGAGCAGTTATTATGAGCCTGCAACTGTACCTGCCCCGTGTCTGTGCTGCTGATGATGCTGCTCTACTGATGACTGATACTCCATCCTCCTCTGCTGATGATGAAAGTCATTGATGACAGACTGATACCAGCCCTAGCGATAAACTAAGTATTACAGTTAGAAATAATCTGTACTGAATATGAAGCATCTTTTGCTTAGTTCTGCTTAAAGCAGAGACATCTAAATGTTCATAATAGTTTGCATATACTTCCCATTATGTTTTGAATTATTGGGGTAGGTATGATTTGGTCTTTCTTTGAAACCTGGCTTTGTTGCCAGTTTCTTTTTCAGGATGGCCCTTACAACACTGCATTTGTGCTGATGTTCATTGTCGTTTTAGTTTATCTTATGATTTTTTTCTCATAATATTTTCACAGGCAGGCATGCATCCTGCCACTGCTGCTGGTCCCCCTTCCTCCATACTGGAAGATCGCAGGAAATAAGGTCTCACAGAGTGCTCAAACAAACACAAAGTATCCCAGGACTACCAATAGAAGAATGATTAAATGATGAAACTTTACCAGTGGGATTGGGGGTTCAAAACCTGCAAGATCCCAACAAAAGACAGTTATATAAACCCTTGCTATGCGTAACTGATTTATTTAAGAACAAAGGGGAACTGGCCCCGTGCAGAAATGCAAAAAGATTGATATACAAAGGTGGTTTGGACAATCCGCCAGATAAAGTGTATGTGGGGAGGACATTATTTAAAAATTCAATGACGTTTTTTGCATTGGAGGTCTTCGCATTAATACACATTGACAAGCATAATTATGATAAAAGTTTTAAGACATTAGAAGCATTGGAAATGTTCTGGGTCAAATACAATACTTTAAAAGACACAGCATTATGGACTCTATTGTTAGCTATACCAATAGCAAAGCCAGCAGTGAGAACTATAACAATTTTATTTAAAAATGAGGGAGTAAATGTAGAAGACATTTTGTTTTGTTTAAAATAGAGGTGCAAGGTTTTGGAACACCGGTCCCCCATAATTGACTCAGAATAGTTTTGAACAGGAGGCTGGAGAGTAAAATGCAAGCTGATTATGTCAGATAATGGTATAATACACTTACCAAGTTGCTTCTACTAAGGAAGGGATATGGGATCCCTGTTTTACCCTGGCCAGCCAAAGTCCTACCACAAATGTGGATTCTGACTCCATCTTAGCAGTGCATGTGCCACTCCCAGATACGCACATTGTTTGGATACTGGACATTTGGCAGCTTCTTGTGTAAATCTCTTTCACTGTAATTTGTGTTACGAGAAGGGTCATTCGTATGTCAGGTGCCGGTGGGCCTCACATAATGGGGAAGACAGTTCAACACATGAGGCCCTTATTACACAAGCTCAGAAGAAGGGATATACTTTGGCCTCTGAAAGGAGACTGCAGGAAATCCACAAAGAAAACAACAAAACAGAAAGAAAAAAGAAAAGGAACAAGACAAATTAAAAAAATAAAAAAGTTGAAATAAGGGAAGTGGCAAATATAACACAACCACAAAAAATCTAATCAGGTGGAAAATAGTAAAAGCAGTGATTCTATATAACTGGAGGATATGACCACTGTGGACTTAACAAAAGAAGTGAGGGCACAAAAAATTTTGGAAACAGAAACCACAGAATGAGATATGGAAGCAGTGGATGGAACAGACATTCCTAAAGTGGATCAAGTAGAAGGCACGCCAAAGGACCTACAGTAAGTACCATGCCCCCCCCCAGTTACAGAAACTTCTTTTCAAATAGTAGCATAAAAAAAGACCTAGATCAAAAGTGGGGAAACAAATAGAACTCAAAGGGAAGGAAAGAAAGATCACAAAAGGGAAACAAAAATGGACCACAGCAAACAAATATAAAGCTTTACAAGTGGAGAAGACAAGGTATGATTCAGACAAGACATGGATTCTGATTCTTTTTCCATAGTCTCTTCAACAAAAGAGTCTTCAGATCAAAGAGACATGTTAAAGAAGGGAGAACACTTATTTTAGATATACAGTATGGTAATACCAGAGTATGGTTGATTAATATGATGTATATGCTCCACAAAGCAAAACTAAAAGAATTGACTTATTCAGGAAAATTCAGCCATATCTACATACTGCCAGGTTAATAGTTTGGAGTGGGGATTTCAATTGTAGCCTACATCAAACTGGTAGAGGGTTTCAAACAAACAAATTATATTGTGACATTAACACCTTAAAATATATTATTTCTACATCAAAATTAAAGGATGCATATAGAGCAGTGCAGCAACAGGGTGGGTTTACATTCATCACGGGGCCACACTCCACAAGAATTAATTTCTTCTTCATATCACAAATGTTGGGGGTATCAACAGCTACAGTTCATAATATAGCTTTTTCAGATCATAGAGCTTTGGAAATTGAAATACAGTCAGAAAATATACCAACTTGTGGTAAAGGACTTTGGGAACTCAATGCCAACCTCCTCGAATCAGAGTGCATTAGTAGAGAATAAAAATATCTATGGATAGCCCAGAAATCAGTTCTATGTATGATACATACATGGAATGGTGGGAGAATTCTAAAAATAATTTTAGATCCCTGTTTCAAAAAATGGCTAACAAAAAAGTATTGGAAACTTATCTTAACTATCTAAAGCTAAGAAAGCAGTTACACATGTTAATATCTAAAACAGAAAATTTAAAAATTGACTATAGTAATCAAATAAGGAATGTTAAAGAAATGTATAAAATACAGTACGTCAGGGCAAAAACTCTCCAACAAGAACTTAGTTTTGGGATGGAAAGTAAAAATCAGACTTATGATCCTTACAAGGACAGTTAGAAAAGGACAGATACTAAACTAATTATACAAGTAGAAGATGAAATGGGAGGATATAAAAAACAAAGGATGGGATTCTCAAGGTAGAAAACAACTAAGTACAGAATACATTTGGTAAACCCCCAGAAGTCCATAGTCCCGATAATTATTTAAAACAGATACAAGTACCTTCCTTGACACAGTTACAGCAAAGTGAATTAGATAAACCAGTTTCAGAGGAAGAAGTTAAAGAAATGATAACCTCTTAAAAAAATAATACAGTCCCAGGAAGTGATGGGTTAACCCCAGAATTTTATAAAATAATTTTGTGGGAATTACTTCCTGAACTTACATGTCTTTTTAATTAAATCTTACACTCTGAGAGAGTTCCTGAGTCAATGGTAGCAGCTGATCTGATATTGTTATGTAAGAAAGGGAATAAGGACTAGCTTACTAACTGGAGATCAATCAGTGTGCTAAATACTGATTTTAAGTTTCAAGGTAAAATTCTTGCCAACAGGTTAGCTAACATTTTGGAAACCTTAATTAGCAGTGCCCAGACTTGCTCTGTCACCAGAAGAGGGATACATGATAATTTAGTAATGTTAAGAGAACTGTTTCAAAAAGTCAGGAAGGGTCTGAAGAGGATTTCTGTTGAGCCTTGACGAACAGAAGATTTTTGGCTCCATTTCACATGAGTACATGTTTCTGACTTTACAGAAATTTGGGTTTTCAGGCAATTTCTAAAGTGGATTAGATGTTCATACACAACAGCAACTGTGACACCTAGAATTAATGGTTGGAGAGGGAATACTATACAGATAAAAAGAGGAGTAAGACAAGGATGTCCGATAAGTCCTTTGTTATACATATATTGTATACACCCATTATTACATTCAGTAATGGCTAGGGATCAAATAGAGGGCATACAACTCTCAGTGTTAAGTACCCCAGTAAAGGTATTGGCCTATGCAGATGACATGGTAATCATCGTTAATAATAATTCCAAAGAAGAAGAAATTACATACCAATTAGAAGCTTATTCTAAAGTTTCTGGTTCTAAGATTAATATGGGAAAAAGTACAGGGGTCCAATTAGGAACAGGGCCACAAGTAAGTAACACCTATGCTTCTGTAGCATTAACGCAAGGGCCTATTTCAATATTAGGAATTATATTTGGAACTGGTGATTTAGCACTTTTGAACTGAGAAAGAAAGATAACTACTGAAGGCATATCTACAAGTTGGATTCACAGGCAGATCTCCAAGAAAAAAATAATATTATTGATAAGAAATGTGTTACTACCCATATTCCTATATGTAAATTTTTTGTTTCCACCCGCAGTGCAAATAGAAACTAGATTATGTAGCATATTCTTTCATGCACTCTGGGGGAGTCGGTTGAACCCAATAAAGAGGGACACTATATATAGGCGTATAAAGGACAGAGGCTTAGGGCTGATTAACCCACTAAAATTTTATTATAGTATATTTTTGTATTAAAACATAATCGGTCAGAATAACCAAGTTAGTAAACAGTGGAAGGAAATAACAGAAGAATGGGTGAATGTATGTAAAAATGCCTGGGTTCAGGAGAAAAGTAGAATGTTAACTAGAATAAATGTGGTACCGGTACATGTAAAAGGAATGTTTCAAAAATTAATCAGATGGAAAGTGCCATATCATACGGCAGTAACAAGTACTAGGAAAGGTATCTATGAGTTGTCAAGGGGAGGTGTTCTTACGGAATTGTCCAGTGGGTCAAAATGCTATAGTATTTTCTCAATTAACAAATGATCTAATACCTGCTTTCTCATGGGATGTACTTTGGTTAATCATACATGGTAGATTAAATGTAAAAAACAATAATAAACATAAACCAATAACAGAAAGATATTGCCCAAGACCCAGGTGCCAACAAATCCTAGAAACACAGTAACACCTTTTTCCTGAGTGTGACTATGTTAAAGATCTATGGGATGGAGTTGCAAAGGGTTGGCATTTACCTTGGTTTATATCTCTGTCATATGTAGAATCAATTTTTGCAATTTACCCTCAGGGATGGGCTGCTTTTCATTAAGGGACTCTCCAAGTAATATTTTCAATACTAAAATACTATATATGGCAGGCAAAGATGCAAGTGGGTGTTACCGCACAGCATATGACCAAAGAAATGTTTTTTAAAATGTAATTATTTCAATACAACAGTTACATATTTTTTAATTTTTCTATTTTATTCTTTGGTAACCTGGTAAGGCCCATTAAGCACAGGTGTCTGTTTCCAGCAGTGACCTGGGAGCACTGGGAGGTTAAGTGACTTGCTCAGAGTCACAGTATGCAAGAAGAGGTTGTGGGAATCAAAGTCAGGTCTGTTTGTTGGATTTATCAAGTTCATTCACAGCTCATTGCTCTAACCTATGATGCAGATGTAAGAAACATGCCAGAACCCAAAGTGAAGAAACTATGGCAAGCATGTGATGTGTTTTTAAAGTGAAAAAAGCAGGTTTATAGGTCAAGTGACAGGAGAAAATGGAAGAATGTTAATGAAAATACAAAGATGTAAATAATTGTATAGCACTTTAGATTTGGATTTGTTGTCTTGAATTTAACACCCCTTCCCTCCCAATAAAATTCCCCTACTCACCGGAGGGGGAATTTTTGGCCATCTGGGAGATGGCCACTTCGTCTGCTGAGTTAGCAGAGATGGACATGCAAGAGGCTGGGGAGCAGGCCTCCTCCCCTGCTTCACTTTTTGTAGAGGTTGAAGAATTCCATGATGCAAAGGACATTTTAGATGCTGAAAATGGAGATGACAACCTGAAGGATATTAATATTGAGATCACCGTCCCACAAATAACCAAGCACGGAATAGCAAATAGAGAAACAACATCCATGCAGGAGTACAAAATGGAAGACCCTATGGATACAGAAAATCTGCAAGCCTTGCTAGATGAGAAAGAAAAGCATTATCTACAAAAGAAAGAAGGCTTGGCAGCTGCTATTTGCAAGTTACTGGTCAAAAAAGCAGAACTGTAAGCTTCAACCCTTGTAGCAACAGATCCCCTCCATAGCAACAACATTACCTGACAAAACTCCTGATTCAGATAGAAGTGTAGCAAACCAAGGTACTGTGCAATTTCAAACAATGTCATTTGACCAAACAAATGTTATGGTATTTACCTTCGCTGCCAGAGCTAAAGGGTAAAATAAGAACAAGAATTTCTCCAAAGTAAAATCTAGCTATGGCTCCATGAAGCCTAGTACAACCAGAGACAATCATCCTGAAATGTAGTGAAATTGTTAAATCTGACAGTGCACAACCTTCAGCAGGCACTGTGCAGAAGGGCTAAAAACTAATATATACCAACAGCCTCTGACTGGCAAAAGCGAGTATACAAGAAAAGCATTTATGGTAATCAAGCTAGTGTGCAAAAACAGCCCCAGTTATGATGGGAACTGGAGGGAAAAAACAGCATTGCAGCCAATCAGACCACAGGTGCTTCCTGCAAACCCACTCTGATTGGTAGGAGTTTTCCCCTAGTATAGACACCTGGCACTTTTTTAGATTTTCGATAGAACTAAGCACATTTAAACTGTGTTATTAGGAGTTTTTCAACAGTATTTGCTGGATTGTAATTTCTACTACTGTTTTAAAGTGCTTACACCTCTTCTGTCTGACTGTTGTTCCTACTGCGCCCCCCCCATCCAAGCACTCTGCCTTGGTGCCGATAAGTCTAACTACCTTTTGTCTTACTAAACTGCTCAAATCTAACCCTCTTTACCTCTTTGCTATTTAAGACCTGCTCTGTCTTCTTCTCTCTAGCTGCTTGTCCCTGAAAAGGGCTGCTACAACTCACCCACGGTCGGCCAGCACCCAGCCATCCACCTACCAAGACCAAGACACCCTCCTGCAGCTCCTTGGAAGGTACGGGACAGCACAGCCAATCGGAACACGAGTGCTTCCAGCAAACCCACTCTGATTGGCAGGAGTTTTCCCCTGCTATAGACATCTGGCACTTTGTTAGATTTTCGATAGAACTAAGCACATTTTAACTGTGTTATTAGGAGTTTTTCAACTGTATTAGCTGGATTGTAATTTCTACTACTGTTTTAAAGTGCTTACACCTCTTCTGTCTGACTCCTCTTCCTGCAGCCCCCCCATCCAAGCACTCTGCCTTGGTGCCGATAAGTCTATCTACCTTTTGTCTTACTAAACTGCTCAAATCTAACCCCCTTTACCTCTATGCTATTTAAGATCTGCACTGTCTTCTTCTCTCTAACTGCTAGACGACTTAGAAGACTTGGTTTGCTGGCCGAGGCACCTAGCTTCACCTGAGCTCTTTCCTTCTAAGACTGCTTGAAAGGCAGAGTAGAGAAACTTACCAGAGCAAGGGAAAAGGATTAAGACTTAGTTTGGCTAAGCAGATTTACTGTGTGGTGGTGTTTTTATTTTTTACTCACAGGGATTGCTACTGTTTGTTGCTAACATTTCATTGCTTTATTTTTCTCTGATTCAAATTATTTGTTGCTGGTATACCTTCTTCTGCATTATTACAAGGTGTGCCTACAGGTGTGTGCTAACAGATTACTCCTGTAATCTTCTGATTCAAATTGTCTTTTCAAAGGTATATCTTCTGTTACTGCTTTATTTTCTCTGGAGCAAAGTGTTTCTTACATGGTATATCTTCTCTGAAATTCCTGTACTAAAGTGGAACTTACATTTTTGTGACTTTTTATCATTAGGCTAAGCAAAATTACTGTTTGACACTGTGTTTTATTTTATTCTTGTTTGTTGAAAAGGGTTTGTTGTCTCAGAGAGTGTTTCAGTCTCCTTCTCACATTGAAGGAGCTAATTGCTTTTCCTCCACAGCTCTTCCAAAGGATTAGGTGTGTATTTGGGGGTGGAGCTGGCAAACTGTCAGTAATTTCCAACAGAAAGAAGGGTTAAAAGTCAGGTTAGTTGATATCTTGGAGGTAGAAGACTTGGTTTGCTGGCCAAGGCTCCTAGCTTCACCTGAGCTCTTTCCTTCTAAGACTGCTTGAAAGGCAGAGTAGAGAAACTTACCAGAGCAAGGGAAAAGGATTAAGACTTAGTTTGGCTAAGCAGATTTACTGTGTGGTGGTGTTTTTATTTTTTACTCACAGGGATTGCTACTGTTTGTTGCTAATATTTCATTGCTTTATTTTTCTCTGATTCAAATTGTTGTTGCTGGTATACCTTCTTCTGCATTAATACGAGGGTGTGCCTACAGGTGTCATGTAACAGATTACTCCTGTAATCTTCTGATTCAAATTGTCTTTTGCAAAATTATATCTTCTGTTACTGCTTTATTTTTCTCTGGAGCAAAAGTGTTTCTTACAGCGTATATCTTCTCTGAAATTATTACAGGTGGTGCTTTACAGGTTTTACAGTTTTATCTAACATTAGGATAAGCTTTCAGGGTTACTGCATTTGTTGTTGACTGATTGTTTCTGCTCTTACCTCCTTGTTATTTCCGTCCGTGGTTCTTCTTTTTAGGCAGGGGAAGGGCCCCAGCCACCCACCCCATCCCCAACACCTACACTCAGCACATAGGGTACCACAGTTGTGACATTTCCTGTGGCAGAGCAGGAAGGGGGCGGATCAGTGGAGCCTCCACAAAGTGATCTCATTTACAGGGCACTAGTAATTTAACTTGTTATAACAAGTTAAACTAACATAATTAAATCATTACTTGCATTTTTTTTCCTTTTTTCCTTCTAATTACTCTGACTAGGTTACAAACCCAGCAACTTATTTGGAATGGATTTCATTAACTTGCAGGTACTGTGGAACATGATTTTCAGAAGGACAGTCTTACAGGGATTTAGGACACTGTCCTACATGCTGGGCAACTTTGGAGATCTTAGGGCTCAGCTCCAGGCAGCATGGGCAGAGATTGCATGCCTCAAATTTCATATTGAAGGAAATACATTATAAGAACCACCCACCATTTCCCCAGCATCCAACAGAAAAACCTGCGTCCATGAGGGTAGTTGGTCCAGGAGGTTGGCAGGTGGTTAGGAGGAACAAAATCAGGTGCCCCATCACTCTCTGCTCTCAACACATTACCTCCAAAAACCATATAAACACTACAAACAGGTATCTGCCTCTATCTCTTAAATAAAATAAAGAGGCAGAAGACACTACAGAAGCAGGACATCATGCACAGGAGCTAGCAAAACAAAACTCACCCAAATCAGGAACCAAAACAAAACAAGCACAAAGGAAATCCAAAAACTTCAGATCATAGGAGACTCCATGATTGAGGAGTTGATATTCATCTCCAGCCAGGGTGATGGTCAGATGTCTCCCAGGTACATCAGCATGGAGAGACACTGGCTGCATTACTAAAATTATTCCACAAAGCAAGGAGAAAACATTGATGTCCTATACATAGGGACTAATGATCTGCCAGCCAGTCAGTTGTGGAGACCAAGGAACACCTGACTAGGCTAAGTGACAAACTATCATCTATTCATCCGGCATCTCCTTCTGAGATCCTGCCAGTCTGGGAGAGGGAGCAGATGGACAGAAGGTCAGAGAAGGGAGATAGGGGAACTAAACACGTGGCTCAAGGGCTGGTGCCAGGAAAAGGACACAGATTTGTAGGGAACTGGCAACAGTTCTGGGAGGCGAAAAGTTCTTTAATTTGATGGACTGCATCTGACTAAAGAGGGAGTCAGTGCATTGGGGAAGAATTTGGCGTCTTTGCAGAATATTTAAACTAGCAAATGGGGAGAGGTGTGCAAGCACCCCATCGTCGAATGGGAGAACACCCCTCCCCTCAGCTAGTGGTCAAACAGGAATTCAGCATGTTTGCCGTTCATTTGCATCACCAGGTAAGAAAAAAGGTTTGTCTCCCCATACGACGCACAGGGGTAATGCCAAACTTCACCAAACAACTAACACACCAAAATCTGGTGAATGGAGAATCATGTACACAAATGCTCACAGCCTGGGAAATAAGATCCCAGACCTGCATGCAATAATGTCAGAGGTTAAACTGGACATAGTAGCAATTAGTGAGATGTGGATTACCAGTAACCACACTTGGGAGACTTCAGTACCTGGCTATGTATTGTCTAGAAGAGACGCTAGGTGCAAAAGGGGGAGGAGGGCCTGTGTGTTAATGAAAATATTAAAGCTACAGAAATTCAGAATACACATAAGGAGCCAGAAGAACTGTGGGTCACCCTGGAAACAGGAAATGGACAGCCATAAGAACTGGGGTTGTCTACAGGCCCCCAGACCAGAGGGAAGACATGGACACATTACTGTTAGAAGATACACAAACATGACAGCTAAAGGGAGGTTCAGATAAAGGGAGACTTCAACATGCCGGATACAGATTGGTCAATACCAGGAGACATCTGCCAGAACTAGACTCATAGTGGATTCCCTGCAGGGAGGGCCTCAAACAACTGGTACAGCAACCCACAAGAGACAGGGCTATCCTAGATCTAGTACTGACTAACATAGAAGGGATCACAGATCTCCAGGTAGAAGGTCACCTGGGAGTCAATGACACATCACATGGTATGGTTCAATTTGGCTACTACATCTAAATCATCCCATTCCAAGGCAAAATATGGACTTCAGAGGAGCTGACTTTGATAAGATGGCCAACAGAGTTAAGCTAGTCTCTGGCAAAAAGAAACACAGGTGAGGGGTACAGGCAAAGTGGGCAAGCATTAAGGATGCAACATTGAAGCAACATCCCATTGTGTTAGACAGAAAAGGAAGTGCAGAAGAAGGAAACCACTTTGGTTCTCAAATACAGTAGGAAAAGGTCAGAGCCAAAGGCTGGCCTTCAGGAAATATAAAGGGAACACAGCAGGATGAAGATAGGGAGGGAATACCAAACCGCCCTAAGGAAGCAGGTAAAAGGCAGTAAGGCAAGCAAAGTCCCAAACTGAGGAAACAATAGCACAAACAGTAAAGAAGGTGACAAGACTTTCTATAGATACAATAGTGAAAGGAGAAAGTCCAGAGAAGGTATTGCTAAGCTCAATGGAGAAAAGGGAGCATGTGAGGAGGAGGACCCTGCTAAAGGCATCTATCCTAAATAGATACTTTTGCTCAGTATTTACTGAAGAGAAGGTAGGGCAGAGCCCACAGCTCAACATCATGGACACAGGGGAGGAGGTGGGCCTACTCCTTCACAAAAAAAGGTCCTACAAGAGCTTATAAGCCCAGGGTGGATAAGCAATGGGACCTGATGCATCCCATCCCAGGGCACTAAGGAGCCAAAGGAGGAATCTGAAGAGAGCTATTGAGAATTGTTTAGTGAGTCTCTGGGAGCACAGGAGAGGTCCCAGAAGACTGGAGAGGGCTCATGTGATCCGCTCCACAAGAATGGTAACAGGAGGAAGCGGAGAACTACAGAACCGGTCAATCTTACCTCAGTAGTGGGCAAGATTATGGAGGCACGCCTAAAGGAAAGGATAGTGCAACACCTGGAATCCATAGGCAGCAGGATACAAGACAGCATGGGTTTACAAAGGAAGGTCCTGTCAAACTAATCTCATAATTTCTTTGACTGGGTAACCAAGTGGTGGACCAAAGGGGAGCAGTTAGTGTCACCTACCTTGACTTCAACCGGCACGACACTGTTCCACATAGAAGATTGATAAATAAGTTAGGTAGGCTTGGGGTAGGTCAGAATTTGGTCAACTGGGCAAACTGCTTGACAGGCAGAAAACAGAGAGTGGTAAATGGTATACAGTCAGAAGAATACAGTCACAAGTGGGGACCTCAGGGATCAGTCCTAGGGCCAGTCCTCTTCAACATCTTCATTAGTGACCACAGATGGACTAGAGGTAAAGCTTGTCTGTTTGCAGATGACACAAGATCTCCAACAGAGTAGATGAGACAGATGGGGTGGGCAGAATGAGAAGAGATCTGGATAAACTAGCAGAATGGTCAGAAGAGTGGCAACTAGGATTAATACAAAGGGTAAAATCATGCATAGGGAAGAGAAACCACAGAAGCCACCTATAGGTTGGGAGGAGTTGCTACGATCACAAGGATGAGCAGAGACTTGGGCATCATCATCACTGATGACCCTAAAATCATCCAAGCAGACTTCAAAGCAGTAGGTAAGGCGTTAGGGTGTATGGGCAGGGCGAGTCAAGTCGTAAGAGGAGTATTTAATCCCTCTGTACACTGGTTAGTTCCCATCTGGAGTAATACCCGCGTATTGAAAGCCAGCACTGGCCGGGGCGACATTAATCCAAATTGAGGCAGTCCAGAGAAGGAAACCAAAATAGGTGAGGACTGCATCAGAAGACATATGAGGACAGATTAACGGAGCCTCAATATGTAGTATCCTCAACAAAGGAGAGAGAGGTGATATGATCGAAAGCATTCAAACATCTTAAGGAGCATAAACAAGGTGAAAGAGTCTAACATGTTTAAATATAAGAAAAATAGCAGGACAACAGGACACAGCATGAGATGAGAGAGCCCATTAAAGGGAATGTGAGGAAATTCTTTTCACAGAAAAGGGGTGGATGTATTGAATGCTTACCACAAGAAGTGGTGGCTATATGAATACAGTGCAGGGCTTCAAACAGGCATGGGATAGGCATAAGGGGCAATACAAATGACTATGAATAGATAGGCCACTGACAGAGCAAAGACCGATGGCACATTTATAAGGTAGAAAAAGAAATGGGCAGACTGGATGGGCCTTACGGTCCTTATCTGCCATCAACTTCTATGTTTCTATGTTTCTATGTGCTTGTCCCTGAACAGGGCTGCTCCAGCTCAACCACGGTTGGCCGGCACCCAGCCAGCCAATGACCAAGACCAGGACACCTGTAGCCTGTAGCTCCTTGGAAGGTACTGGACAGCGCAGCCAATAGGAAAATGGGTGCTTCCAGAAAACCCACTCTGATTGGCAGGAGTTTTCCCCTGGTATAGACACCTGGCACTTTGTTAGAGTTTCGATAGAATAAAGCACATTTCAACTGTGTTATTAGTAGTTTTTCAACAGTATTTGCTGGATTGTAATTTCTACTACTGTTTTAAAGTGCTTATACCTCTTCTTTCTGACTGCTGTTCCTGCAGTGCCCCCCATCCAAGCACTCTGCCTTGGTGCCGATAAGTATAACTACCTTTTGTCTTACTAAACTGCTCAAATCTGACCCACTTTACCTCTATGCTATTTAAGACCTGCTCTGTCTTCTTCTCTCTAGCTGCTTGTCCCTGAACAGGGCTGCTCCAGCTCACCCACGGTGGGCGGCACCCAGCCAGCCACCGACCAAGACCAGTGATGGATGTCCGGTGATTATCTTGGCTGGGGGCGTATTACTTGGGGCACGTCCAGCTATGTCATTTATAGTGTTCCAGAATTTAGTGGGGTTATGGAAGGAGGAGTCTAGTTCAGCACGACAGTAAGCAGCCTTTGCATCTCTGACCTTCCTGGTACATATGTTCCTGGCCTTTTTGAACTGCCCCCAGTCTGACAGTGCCTTTGTTTTACGTGCTTTTTTCCATAGATTTTCTCTTTCTAGGAGAGCGGATTTAAGGTCTGGTGTGAACCAACAACACGTTTTGTTTTTGATACGCACTTTAGATACTGGTGCATATTTGTTAAGAGCTTCTATGATTATGTCATTAAGGACATCATATGCTGTATCCACCGTATTTGCCAAGTAAAATTCTTGCCAACGTGTGGAGTACTTCACATCTTCCAGATATGCATGGATGTTAAAATTCTGCTTCAATTTCCTTGCTATGAACTTTGTGGGGGATGCAGGTTTATTGGTTGTTCTTATGCTAGCAATGAAACAGTGGTCGCTGATATTACTGAAAAGGACTCCAACATGGGAGAATAGATGAGGCTTGCTCACCAGAATAATATCTAGAAGTGTGCTATTATTTGGTGTCTTATTAATTCTAGTAGGCTCATTGATGAGCTGTAAAGCCATGTGTGTCACAGAATGATAATAAGGGGTAGCTGCTTTGGAAAGACAATTTAGATTTATGTCCTCAATAATAATAGTTTCTAGAGACCTATTTTCTATTATCTCACCTAGATGTGATAATAGTTTGAGACCAGCAGTAGGAGGTTTATAGCAGCCTATTACCTGCAAGGATGTGGTATGTAAATTGCCACTTTAGGGATAGGCATTCAAATTCTTGTGCCACGGAATATGAGGTGAGGCAGGTTGCAGTCAGGTTGTCCTTCACATGTATAGCTACTCCTCCCCTTAGATTGTCGGTCAGCTCTGAAAAGTAGGTAGTTGTGTAAATTTGTATCCTTGTCAGCTGTGGTACGCCTAAACCATGTCTCGGAGACCACCAAAATATCTGGTATGGTATGGTTAACCCATGCTTGGATCATAGTGATCTTTTTTGGTAGGCTGCACACATTAACATAGAGGAAGCTTAACCCTTTAAGCTTGGCTAGGTCAGAAGGTGCAGCAATAACCTCTGGAGGCCCTGGATTCAGTTCCACATTTCCTGAGCATAGTAGTAGTAAGAACAGAAGTTTCATGATTACAACTAGGGATAGTTTGTATAGTCTTGCTTTTGCCCGCTTCTTTGTGCTTTGAGTCAGCGTTCTATGAATCCCAGGTGAAATGCTTTGTCCTCCTAGGAGAGCAGTGACTAAAACTCTGACTGAAAGGAGCAATCAATAACCATATGGACTGAATCCCAAGCAATGAAGAAATAGACTCAGTCAGCTGGGAGGAAGACGGTAGCAGTCATAGGAACTTTAGGACAGGAGGCCCTGGAGGACTGCAAGGCTGAACAGGCTTTACACCTGGAGACAAAGTCCAAACTGTAATGCTTGACAAATAAAGATTTGATTGATTGATTGATTAAAACCAGGTCATGATCTATGGCCCAATGTCAAACTCTCATGGCCTCCCTGCACGGTGATACAAATGAGTCCCCCCTTGTTTGTTGATATAATAGACTACCGATATTTTGTCTGTCTGAATCAAGAGAGGGCCCAGGAGAAGATAAGTCTGAAAGGCCTGAAAGGCAAGGAGAACTGCGCGCATCTCAAGCAAACTGATATAGAGATGCTGCTCCTGCTGAGAGTCGGTCCTCTGGGTCTGACAGTCTATCAAGTGAGTACACCACCCCAGACAAGAAGTGTCCGTCATGAGACTCTGAGTAGGAGATTCTGCCCGGAAAGGGACCCTCAGAGGGAAGCTGGAGGGTCCATCCACCAAGACAGCATTTGCCGCACAGGGTTGGAAAAACAGAACTACCTGTTCCAAACTGTCTGTGCATTGGGCCCATTGGACCTGTAGGGGGAGCACCCTCATGTACAGGCGGGCAAGTGAAACAGTGACAATGGCCACCGCCATGTGTCCCAAGAGCCTGAGGAACAACCTGGCCAGGACTTGTCATGACGAGGACATCAACTGGGCCTGGGTTCTTAGGCAGTCTGCTCTGTCTGGAGGCAGGAAGGCCTTACCCTGAGCTGAGTCTAAGATTGCTCCAAGGAACTGTAGTCTTTGACTTGGCCAGAGGGAGGACTTGGGTAAGTTCAGTGCGATTCCCAGCATCAGAAACAAATTGAAGGTGTTCTCCATTGTCTGGAGCAACTGGCCTCTGGAAGGGGCTGTGAGGAGCCAATCGTCAAGGAACGACGTAAAGACCCTGTCTCCTGAGGGCCGCAGCCACTACTACCTGGCACTTGGTGAAGACCCGCGGTGCTGAGGAAAGGCCAAAGGGAAGGGCCCAGAACTTGTAATGGCTCCCCTGGAAGCAAAGACAGAGGAAACTTCTGTGAGTCTGGAACACCTGGATGTGGAGGTAGGCATCCTGCATATCAAGGAGCAGAACCAACCTCCTTGATGAAGGAGATGTAGAAGACCCTGAAGGGTAACTATCCTGAAGTGCTTGTATTCTATGAATAGATTCAGGAGGCTGAGACCCAAAATTGGACTCATATTTCCAGTCTTCTTTGGGACCAAGAAGAAATGTGAATAGAAACCAAACCCTTTCCCCTTTGTTTTGCAGAAACAGGTTTCTATGATCTTTTTGCTCAGCACTGCCTGGATCTCCTACTGGATAAGGGTGATGTGATCTGGAAGACAGTGGAAGTGCAAAGGTGGATTGCCTGGGCTATCTCTTGAAATTTGAGGGTGTGCCCCCTTTCTACTAGCTGAAGCACCCACTGATCCAAGGTGACTCTGCGCCATCCATCCAGGTAAATGGAGAAACAACCCCACCACCTCCACCAAGCCTCTGCTGTGGTGGTGGGGGTCGAGGAAAAGAGTCATGCTGAAGAACCTGGGATGGGCAGGGTGGCAGGGAGGCCTTGGGGCTGAGGCTCCTGTCGCCTGGGAAGGGACCTTTCGTTTGAAGGCTACTCTGGGCTGCTATCTCCAGGACAGCTGATGCTGGTTTCTCTGAAAAAGATGACGGTGTTGGGACTTTGGCTGAGAACGGTATAAAGAATGTACCATCTTCAGGCCCTGGCCAGATTCCTGCAGGTGGGAGATGATGCTCTGGACATCCTGCCCAAAAAGTACCGACCCCCTGAAAGGAGCATGTAGGATTCTGGCCTAAAGTCAGGGGCAAAGCTCGAAACCTTATGCCAGGAATGGTGGCAAATACAAATACCCATAGCAACCGCCTGTCCGGCCACGTCAGCAGTATCATAGGATGCCCTTAGGACATGATTCCCAATGTCTGACCCTGACTTCAGAAGTTGATTCAACTGAGACTTAGTGGCATCATCTGGCAGGGTCTGCACCAAGTTCACAGCCTTGTCCCACAGGGCATTCTGGTACTGTACCATGTGGGCTAGAAAGTTCAGGGACTGAACAGCTAAAGTGGCTGAGGCATAGACCTTTTTACAAAAGAAATCCACCTGATGAGACTCCCTGTCCAGAGGGTGCATGCTAAGGTGTCTGGATCTCTTAGTATGGTCATGAGCAGCGTTCATGACCACTGAGTCAACCATGGAATGCTCCCCATAAAGGGCTTGTCCTGGGGTGGGTAAATCTTGTCCGCCTTCTTAGGCAGGGCTGGGTGGAAGATGGATGATTCCAGGCGGTCCTGTTGGCGTCCTCAAAGGAGTCAATAAGGGAGGTATAACCGTGGGCAGTGTCTCCTTCTTATGGAGCAAGATTACCGGTGTCAGCATTCTGGGTCCAGTTCCTTCAAGTCCCAGCCCGTGAGGGACTGAATGTGCCTCATGACATCCAGGAAAGTTTGATTATCAGGAGGATCTGGGGCATCCTAGGTTCCTCAGATTCGGAGGGTAACCGTGAATCCTCTGAGGAGGACCCCGGACAGTTCAGAGTCCGGTACTGGCGTTGGTGTACAGCGATCCTTCTTACATCGGTCTTCCTCATCACTGGGAGACCAGGGAGGGAAGGAAGAGCCCACACTGGTGAGAGTAAAGATTCCCTCAGAGGTGGGACAGGAGGCCTTTTCTGGGGTTCTTTGCTCTGCATGAACTCCCACCAAGCTGTGAACAGGTGGTGTAGTCTAAGGGCAGTGGAAGGGGAGGCAGCACTGGGTGGGAAGGTGTAGGATCCCTTAGCATTGGTCACGGAGGCTTCTCAGGTTCCAGCATTGGTCCCTGAGGAACTGAATGATCAGATGATGGCTCCTGTGGTGAAGAGCTAGCCAGCATCAGTCTCGAAGGACCCAACATCAAGGTAGCAAGCATCAGTTGTGGCTGTCCCGAAGGGTTGACCGGCGCCACCTGAGGTTTAACCGATGATAGTGAATTGGAGTGGAACTACAGGGGTTGGGGGGCAATGACCACCACGAAGAAGAGAGCCGCCTTTCAGCTGCTCAATCCTGCTTCCTCCCCCGCCAGCTCTCCGACAAGCTGAGGTTATTCCCGAACACGGGTCAGCAGCATGGCATGAGGTAGTGTCCAGCACCTCAACCCTCAGAGCCACCGGGCGGCATGCTTTAGTCTTTAAGGCACACCAAAGACCTCAGCAATGTAACCGCCCAGTGGTGTTGAGGGTTAAGGTGCTGGATGCCACACCTTGCTCCATGCCAGCAACCCGGGTTCAGGAACTGACCTGGGTCGCCAGGGGCTGGCAGGGGAGGAGAGGGATTGAGCATCCGAGGGACTGCTCTCCCAAGATCGGTGCACTTGCAGCCCCTAGCGGAGGCTTGGGGGGTGGTCGGGCACTGAGCCCGGAGGGGGTGCTGGGGCATGGCGCCAGGAGGAGCGCATGGGTACGCATGCGTGCCCCCCCTTGGTGTCACTGTACATGCCACACACACAGCCATAGAAAATGGAAAAATATGGCGCAGGTCACGGCATCTTGATGGCAATCTATGGCACCCGGGCTCGGGAGCATTGCTGCCATACTGGATCCGGTCTCTGCTGGGGAGTGAGGGGACTCTCCACCACCGGGAGGTCAGTCTCGGGGGTAACTAGCAGTGAAGGCTCCACTGCGGGCCAGGAGAGGACCGGACAGTGGCTGGATGAAAGGATGCGGGGACATGGACAGCACACCGGGAGCCACAAGGTAAAAAAGACTAACAAAAACAAAAAATAACCTCAGCAATGTTTCATACCAACTTGGCATGAGAACTGCTGAATGCAGAATTCTGACTTACATGGTGTTTGTGAGGGACGCAGTTTCATAGATTTTGCTTGCCTGCTCAGCCTAAAGTAAATTATGTACTGTACAGTAGACTGAAATACACATGTCAAATGGCACTTTATTAACTATTTGCTTGGCTGTTAGCAAGGGGGAGGTGGCACTGTATTTTTTGGAGGAGCTGAACAGTTTTCATCGTTTCTGAGGCACTATACTGTAATTACAATGGCTCTTCTGATAATCAGGACAGCCACTTAATCGGGAAGAAAACCCTGCCACCAGGCTGTGCCAAATAAGTGGGTTCTTCTGTACTTGCACAAACCGAATGAAGGCCTATCCCAACCATTAATAAGTCTGTAACAGATATAGTACATTCTAGGAGTTGCAGTGCATCCTGGTAATTGCAGTTTCTGATATACTGATGTTGCCCACAGCTTCAGCACACCATATTGCAACTGACACAGTTCAACAACTCTGCAGTCATAGAATTTTCTTTAATTTACCTCCCTTTTCCCCCTAAAAATTTTATTTGATGTCAGAAGTGACAGAAGTCCATCATAAATCGTCTGTTCCTTGGACGCATCTCTAGCTGGGAAGAAGGAGCCGCGGTGGGAATAGCTGGTCTAATTTTTTATTCTTTGGTGATGAGTATGGCACACTATTAGCTAAGCGCCTGCTTTCTGCGATGACCTGGGAACTTCAGGAGGTTAAGTGACTTGCCAGAGCCACAAAGAATGCAACTGGAGGTTGGCGAAAATCAAACCCATGTCTGCTGGATGTACCAAGTTCATTCACAGCTCACTTTTTAAAAAACATGATCACAAAAGGACACTGTTTGAATAGTATGGGGGCATCTATTAGACTGACAGAATGTGACAGGATACTATGCAGGATCATGTAAAACCAGAGAGTGCAGCCTGAAAAGATGAGAGGCAGGAAAATCAGTTTGCAGCAGTCATATCTTATAATACAAACCAGGTCTCTCTATCATGTTAATACAAATAGGACTAGCCAAGAGGTCAAACGAAACTCATAATTAAACGTTTTTTATTTTATAGATAGTGGTTGGTGTTGGTAGTGGGGATTTTATGCAGTACCATTTTACTCAGCCATTTATTCTGCGATAACCTCAACTCAACCTCTGAATAAAACACAGTTGATTTTTTCCCCTTTACCTACATGTGCTAAGGGTTGATGGAATGAGATGGAGAGTTTACTTATATATGACATACAATCTCTAGCATAATGTATTAGTAGCTCTTGAAGTTCCTTGATGATCAGAAAATGCAGGCTGAAAAGGCGTGAGCAGACACACTCAAGTTTACATCTGCCACGTCTTTCCTAAAATCCCATTCTCCTGCAATGGTTACTGTTTGCTCCTGATTCCACATTCTGGCTCCAGTACAACTATGATCACTTTTAACCGAGTATAGCCATTCTTTAGAGAGCGGTGAAATAGTCAATCCTGGAATAGCTGAGGTGCCAGTCAGAGAAATGTATAGTCTCTCAGTTGACCATTCACCATTCTCCAGACTTCAACTAGATCCAACATATGGCTCAGACAGTTTCAGTGTTTTACTAGTCAAACTCTGTCTTGTGATCCAGCGCCCCTTTTCTGTCTAAGGTTGGGGACATAATGGTATTAAAATCACCACCGATAATACAGAGTTGGCCTGCCATACTGAGGATGTCCATAAAAAATGATCTCACAAATGAGGAGGCTATTTTGTCCTCATTAGGGGCGTATACACTAGCTATAGTACAAGCCGTGCCCAGGTATGTGGCATGAATCAACATGAAGCGCCCCTCAGGATCATAATGTGCCAAAATGACCTGTAGGGAGCAGGATTTATGTATTAAAATTGCGGTTCCCCTCCAATGGGGATGACTCTGATAAGAGGAAAATAAATATCCGCACCCAGCTTCGACGTAATTTTTACATTCAGTTGCGTCTCAAATGAGTCTCCTGTGTGGAGAGCAACGTCAATCCCCATTCGCTCAGTTTCTATGAGGACTTTGGTCCCTTTATTAGGACTATTTATACCCTGACGTCATAGGAGATTATATTTAAGTCCCCCATGATCATATAGCAGGCCAGCCCGTATGACATTTTGATGTTGGTCTAGTAGGAGTCTAACTTCCACACCCTGCAGTGTACACTTCAGCCCTAGGGAGGAGATATACAGCAAAATGGATTTGAGGTGCCAGAAAGAAATACAGTATGTCGAGGAGAGATGCAGCCTTCTAACAATTAAAAGTAAATAACAGTAAGAACAAGCATTAACTTTAACCAGAAAAAACTGCAATCAGCTTACTCCTAAATAGGGAAGCTATTTTTGCAACCTTTTCTAAAAGCATATGCTTCCAAAGTGCCACAGCAATCCCGCCACTATCTTGGTTCCCAGAAGTGGCAGGCTGTGCTGGGTTTAACCCAACACTCGGCCTCAATGTCCCTGAAGAAATAGAGTTAGGTGACCACTGTGGGATCCCCCGATGCAACATAGACTAACACCCCTCCCTCCATCAGAACCCCCCCCAACCATGTTCTGTAGTAGGGTAGGTTGAAGCAAGGAAGCCCCATCTTTGTGGAAGCTTCCCCACCCCCGATTCTCCCAGTATGATGTACTCCACCCAAGTAGAGTATGGCTAACACCAGCAGGTGACTGTCTGATTCCCAAGAAACAGAACGACAAAACAAGTCCCCCACAGGTAAAAGAAAAACAAGAAGAACGAGCGGAAGCCTCCCGCAACCGTTGCGAAGGTTCCTTATTGTGTTTCGCCCAACATATTCTGGGGCTCAAGATCCACCACTCAGGGGTCGTAACATAGTCACCAGTATTCAGGGGTCCAAGTCTCTGGATCTCACTGTTCCTCCTTCAGGTCTCTGCTGCAGCCTTGCTCGTTCTCACATCCTACTCCACGTGTTGAGGCCATCCTGGCCTACTGCAGAGTGCGATCGGGGGTTGATTCCAGCACGAGTACCCGGTGTCAGCCACTGCCTTCTCTCTATCTCCTTCAACGTCCCTGGGTCCATCAGGTCATCGGTTGGGATATCCAAGGAGGTTAAAAACTTCTTGGCGTCCACCATGGAGTCAAAGATTTTTATCCCAGCATCTGAAGTAACACGTAGTCTAGCAGGGAAGTCCACTCTCACTTTTAGGCCTCGATTGCACAGAGCTTTGATGGTGGGGAAGCATAGCTTTCTCCTCGACATGGTGGTGGGTACATAGTCTGGTCCAAAACAATTCCAAATACAATTCTCTTTCTCCCACGCCTTCTTCAGAACCATCTCTCTCATTCTGAAATCAAGAAAAGCTACTATTTCCCCATTATTGGCAATCATAAAGCAATTTGCAACATTTTCTGGGTATAAGATAAATATTCATAAGTCAGAAATAATGCTGTGGGGGGAAATTGAGAAAGAATTTGGAGATACGGCTTGGGGCCTTAAGAAGGCAAAGATGGAATTCACCTATCTGGGGATTCGCATTGGCCATGAGCTAGGTCAACTATATAACTTAAACTTTACCCCATCGTGCAAAATATAGAAGATGAGCTGAGGCGGTGGAGAAATTTACCTATATCATGGCTGGGACGCATAAACCTGATAAAAATGAACACCCTACCTAGGATCTTGTACCTAATGCAAATGCTGCCAATGGGTCTAAATAGGAAAGACTTGAAGAGAGTTGACAAGGCCTTTGCCAGATTTATATGGAGAGGGAAAAGACTGACAGTGAGTCTCCGCAGGCTACGGGCAGATGGGGAGGGGGGTCTAAACATGCCCAACTTAAGGAGCTATGCCTTAGCCATGCATTACAGAATCCTGGGGACTGGTGAACAGGCCACCAGAGGCTGGTTGGACAGATCTGGAGGAAGGAGGGAAGGGGTGAGGATCTCGGCCTCCTGAGAAGAGGAGGGAAGAAGGTGTATAAGACACAGGGAGGCCAAACCCGCTGGTAATTTCAGTATTGGAGGGTGGGAGCAGTTGTTGAAATGGGTGGGGCAAACTGGGGAAGAAACATTGCTACTCCCACTGATGGGGAATCCGGGTTTGTAGTAGGTCTAGAGGATGTAGGCTTCTGTTATGGGAGGAGCGGGAGTTAAATGTGTAAGGACCTATGGAACAAGGAAAGTTGATGTCAGGAGAAGAGACTGGTGACTGTATGGGTCAGGTATGTTTAGAATTTTCCAGGCAAGAAATTATGCTAAAACAATTGGTAGAAGCGAACAGTGGACTCTCCTTTAGAACAAGTCGAACATATGGTCCTTAGTACAAGTGGGGAGGGAGGGTATAATAGGAAGGGATGGCAAGAATGGGGCAGCAGTGTATGCCTGACTTTACTAGCAAGACTAGGAGATTGTGGAGCAAGGACTTACAGAGGGAGATACCATACCAGGGTTGGGAGTTATTGTTACAAATGCATAAAGGACTACTGGTCTGTAATAGGCACCAGGAGTCCTAATATAAATTCCTACATAGACTTTACTGCCCACCAAGTATGGTACACAAATTTCGCCTGAGATCTCCTCTTTGTGGAAGGGTAAAAAGAGGAGGCATGTACAAACATTGTTTTGGGGATGTCCATCCCTGAGACAGTTCTGGATAGGGGTGGCTGAGGGAATAGGTCGAGTGGGGTAGGCAGGTGAGAGAAGCCGACTGTGATGTTGTTTGGAGTGGATGATTCAGAAGAGGAGGAGGAGAACTCTCCACGGTGGGCATGGATACTGGTTGTTTTAGCTAGACAGTGTATTTTAAATACTTGGGTCACAAATGAGACCCCAACTATTCAGCAGTGGAAAACCTGTGTCTGCAAGCCCTAGGGATGGAAAAATTATACTATGGGGCTAAGAATAGAGAGGACCAGTTCTGGAAGGTTTGGGAACATTTTGTCCTCATTACCTCCAGGGGAGATGGAGGCGATGGAGAAGGGGCTGCAAGGATAAGAAAGGAACGGATGAGGAAGGTGGGAAAGGTGGGGAGTGGGCCGGGATGGCGAGGGAGGGCACACTGGGAAGGATAAGACACAGGGAGCTTAGGTGAGAGACAAGATGAGTTGTTTCCTTTTTTATTTCTTTTTCTTTTTTCCTTTTTCTAGGTATTATTAGCTTGTATAATTAGTTGGGGCTCTGGTTTTCCTTTGCTTGGAGGAGGGTGGTACTACTGGGAGTAGGGTCCGGGGGGAAGAGTAACTTAATAAATTGATATGAGAAGGAGATATTAAAGGGGGATTGATATAATAATAATGTACTAAAATTAAAGTTGTTATTGGTTTTTATGTATAAATATGTTTTTTATGTATAAATATGTTTTTACTTTTGTTATGGTTGAAAAATGTAATAAACATATGATGCAAAAAAAAAAAAAGCCACTATAAGCGAGCGAGGTCTGGCCTTTGGATCCTTTTGAAAGTTGTTAGTGCTCCGTGAGCACTAATTATATTTAGAGGAATCTCTTTCTATGCCTAGAAGCTCCTTTGATCAGACCCCTCCACTAATTCCAGGATATTTGTTGATTCGGAGTGTTCTGGTAAACCGTGTATACGGTTGTTACTCTTCGTGACCGTTCTCAAAAGCCTCAATACAATTTAGAAGAACTTGAGATCGATCATGAAGCTGCAAAATCGTGCCACTGTGCAAGTCTGTAGTTGTTGTATAGCTAGTCAAGTGCTCTTCTATTTGTTTGATTTGAGTGCTATGGTGAGCAATACTTGATTTGTTCTCCTTGATATCTGCTTTGATAGAGTCGAGCATATTACTAAAGCGCCTAAGCTCCCGGCACAGTTGAAGAGAGGCGATGGTGAAGTCTTCACCTTCTTCTTCCGATTCACTCTCCCAGTTCGGATCTACTGTGTTGGCTGGCTTGGGGGCCTCCATATTCTCTGCTGCTGACCACGGAGGTAGGTTCAATTTTTGCTGCTTTAGGCCCCCTGCCGCTGCATTGTGAGGTTTGTTTCTATTTGCCATTTAGAATGAGGCAAGCCCTGCTATAAATAAGTTATAAATCTAGCGTAAGAGTAGATTTTAAATTAGGTAGGTCGGAGGTTTTGACGGAGCCCTCGATTTGGCGTCTACATCACTTGGTGAGGTCACCGGAAGTCCCCAACTATGATTACTAACAGAAATGACCAGAACATGCTACACGACTCTGAATTTTTTTTTTTTGGTAATACAGAAGAGGGGTTGGGTGGCAGGTATATATAAATACTAATCTGCCACCAAAACTTTTTTTTTTTTTAAATCAGGCACAACAGCTACCTAACCTGTACTAGATCTACTATCACTTCAGAGTTTGTTATACTGCATTTCTAACAAAATGCTTTAACACATATTTTATTCTTCACACAGTGGTTGAAGTGTGGAGGAAAGGGAGGGGAATGAGAATGAATAAAATAAACACCTGTGCCTGAGCTGCTTTTTTTAAACAACTGCAAGACTAGTCCAGATGACACTGTGACAGGAACCTGTCAATGATCAGCTGTTCAGCGATGGCGCTGCCACAAGAGTGGAAGTATGAGCCACCCCATTGGAGCAGGGATCCCCTGGCTAACACAGGAACATGTATGCTTTCCAAGTGCATGTAAAGATGCGCAGCTCCGCTGCTGTCTAGCACATGAAGCACATGTCTGCTTATTGTAAGTGACACCAACGAGACTAGAGTTTCAAAGTGCAACTGAGCAGAGTCCGTTCCCCCCCCCCACATGTACTGAGGGTGTCATGCGGCTCCACCATTGACCTACTGAGGGGAAAAAAAATCACACTGTACACAAGTCTAAACTTCATTTCTTATTACGAGATACAAAACCACACTGAAACGCACTAGATTTAAGTAACTACTTGCTCTTTAAGCCTTCGATCTCTGCTCTGCCTCAAGATGAAAAATGAATAGGGGACCACATGAACATGGAAGATTATTTCTGAAAGGAAAATGTCACAAGAGGGGCAGGGGACACTATACATTACAGTGTGCTGGGCACTGGGCTAGGCAGACCCTTGCGTTTCTACACAGACCTGCTAGTACACTACTCCCCTCTCTGGCAGTACTTTTCACTGAGCCCTAACTCCTTTCCCAAAAAAGAATTCCTTCCATCCCACAAATCCTCAGCCTTGCAGCCTCATGTGACTCAGCAAAAGTCCCAGGTTACTGGTTTGCTGCTGCTATTACTGAATTAATACATACTTCAGAACATTTCCACCCACAAAAAGCTTGTTTAATCAAAAGGATATCAAGTTTTTGCCATGCGGACTGAGGACGACCAAAATTCCTTTTAATAATAAAATACTTTAATTTTCACATTGTTAATCAATTCTGTTCTTTGATACCTGTTTCATGACACTTTAAGAGTGCAGAGTGTGTGTCTTACAGGTGACAATACAAGCTCCTCCCACAGTTTTAAGGGAGGGCCCCTTACCAATTGTGATGGATTGGGCATCCCAGTTCCTAGTTACAATGCTTTCCAGATACCTGCCTCGTTGGTTTTTAATCCCTATATTGTACTGTTTAGTTTGGTATATTCTCTCAAACATGGAAATGAGCCTTACTAATGCATACCTTTCCCAGTCAAAAATTCTGAATATTTAAATTTAAAACATAAAAAGCAGTCAACCTACTTAACGGTTTATGCATACAGACATTTAATTTGTATTTAGGTAATTCATGTGGCATGTTTAAGACTGAGGCTTTGTGTTCAGTTTTATAATGTCTCACAGGGACTTGTGAGACCCCAAAAGCTCCGTACAGTAGCATTTACTTTGTTCATAATATATGTCTAGTAAACCATTCTACTTTAAAAATGCAATCAAGTTACTCTTTTTAAAACTTGATTAAAGTTGTCTTTGCTTAAAAAATAGTCCCATTAAAAATAATATCCCTCAATGAAAAGCTGAACAGTAAGTTCAATGCACAAGTATGCAGGGTTATTAATATTTCTTACACTAATCGGAAACACAGAGTACCACCAAGTTAAAACTATAGCACTAAACCCCACACGTCAAGTAACATCACCCCCCTGATCCTAATGGGGCATTCTATAGCAAGTGAGGTAGATGAGAGAGGAAAGGTGTGGACCAGGGTCAGGGCAGAAGGCTGACTGATGGATGTGCAGAGACCCTGCCCCTTCTTTCTCATTTCCACGTCCCCGTCGGGAAGCAACATCTGCACGGAGTGACACAGAACTTCTTGCTCAAAGTTAGCTGAGATACTTGTACTCCCAGCCCCTTCACCTGCTTGCCCTGTCTTCCCTTCTAATATACTTTCATCCACCCTTGTTTTCCCATTTTTCTTCAGTAGAAGTCTTTTGTTTGAACATGTTCTGTTTTGTCCCCTTTTCATTTTTTGGGACTAAAATCTTGATTAGGATGCCCGAAAAACTAACTAGGATGACACACGGGCACTTCAGCTGGGGGTTGGTTTCTCTTGCTTGAACAAGATGACATATCCACCACTGTGCACCAAAATGAAAAGCTGGTGAGTGCTCAAATTTGAACAACTTTCAAAACATGAAGCGCCTGTGTGAGTCCCTATTTCTGTATCTGTTTATTTATTTATTTTTAGCATTGTAATGTGATGTTGGGGGAACGTCTACAGACGTGAGTGTAACATGAGCCATACACTGTAGAACATCAGAGAAATTATGATAACAGTACACTAAAAGAGGGATTGTTTGGGGGGGCCGGACCTTATGAGCACATGCATTTAAATTACTTCAATACTATTGCAGTAGCATTTGTTGTGGCTCTGATCAGAGCTTGTTTATTGCTGAGGTCACATGTGTAAAACCATATATTTGTTCCTTGAGATCTCATCAGCTCATATTGCTTAAAGAGTTGGTGCATTGCCTGAAATTATTAGTCATTTTCTTTTTTTTTTTTATTTAATTTTTATTGGCAGAGACATCAGGTATACAATATATTATCATACCCAACATTAGAAGGATTCTACATAGATACAGTTCAATAAGGATAATGCATAATGCCATATTTATAATACACAGTATAGCAGAGTTTGAAAGTATTTACACACCATTTCTTGTCACGATCACCCAAAGGGTCACAAAAGAATGACCCTGGTAGCCATAAGCAGGTGGCAGGACCTAATAACATCTCTAATTTTTATTTTAAGAGGAAAAGGTTTGGGAGGGGCCCTCCCCACCAACCCCCTGTGACAACTTGATGGATGGAGGAGGTGGGGGGGGGGGATGCAGCAGAGGGTTCCCTGTTCACCCTCCCCTTCTAGGGGACAAATTCTGGGTCAGTCTGGGAGAAATAGAAAATCCATTGCTGCCATTTCCTCATGAAGGTATCCTGTTTATTATGAAATTTAGCAGATATTCAAGACTAAATTTCATGCGCTATTTTATGCCAATCTAAGACTACTGGAATCACAGGAGACATCCACTTACGTATGATGGCCTTTTTTGCTGCTAAAAGGGAAAGTGGAAGTAAGGTGTTGACTCCACCTTGGTCTATGAGGGGGAGATGGATAACAGTACCATCTCTGCCATCAGTTCAACTGTCTCACCTAGACAATTCTCCAGTTCCATCTGTAAAGTGCACCAAAAAGGCATCAGACCCAGGCAGTACCAAAATATAAGTCCCAGGTCCGCAACTTTGCAATTACACTTTCTTCAACAGTTACCATATGAGACTGGCATGTATTTTGCTAAAACTGCTGGAAAGCAAAAATATCTAGAATGGGCCTTCCATGCAAATTCCCTCCAGATTCCTTAAGAAGTAATTTTGATTGCTTTCAATGTTGTTTGTTTCCAAAGCGGGAAAGAGATTTCTAGTTCTAAGTCCTTATTCCAGGCCTCTAATACCGAATAAGATGAGTCCCCCAGATTATCTCGTATTATTCTTTATAGATGACCTATTAGATTCCCCCAGGGACCACCACCAAGGGTGTCCCTAAGTAGGGTCCAAAGAGTAGGTAAGGGAGAGGGACAGCAACTGGGAAAGTCTTTTGACTTAAGATGTAATTTCTCACCTGGACATAACGGTATCCATCCCGGTCAGGAAGGGCATATTTCTGTTGTAGATCCGCAAAGGGTAGGACTCCAGAATTGTTAACCAACTGGTAATAGTAGCTAAGTCTTAATCTTCGCCAGGCCCCAAACGAAGTGTCGAGCAGGGCTGGATGAAAATTCTCATCACCTGATATTAGTGTAAAAAAAATGAATCATAATTTTCATATGCAGCCAGCTATTTTTTTTTTTTATTTTCTGTTTGCTAATTAGAAGATTTTCCACCTGGTAGTACTGAGCTGATTTGTGGAGCAGCACTCTGTTTGGAGGCTAAAAAAAAAAAAAGTGTCAGTTCAATGCCTCCCACAACATCATCAGAAATGTGACCAAACACCTTGAGGCACCATGGTCCTTGCAGTCCGAGCAGCGATTTTCTCAAGTTACCAATCAAAATGCAGGATATTGTGACATCATTAGTAACAAAGAAGAGCCACTCCCTGCTGCTTTATGTGAAACAGAATAATCTGGCAGTGAGAAATGGTTCTCATTGGTTACTAGTGTTGTCACAGTCAGTGTGGTCTCAGTGTTGATGTAGTGGGAGGAACAGAACTGACTTTTTTTTTTAGCCTCCAGACAGAGTGCTGTTCCATACATCACCCTAGTACTGCCAGGTGGAAAATCTTCTAATTAGCAAAGAGAAAAGAAAAAATACTTGAAATATAAGAAGTGACAGCTGACTACATCTGAAAGTTACAATTAATTCCAGGTAGTTTCAAGACAGTACGCAAGTTCTTTAATGCCCACCAAATGTGACAATACTAGGATTGTGACTTCATAGCTATTCTCACAACATCAAACGTGACAACACAATGTAGGACTTCAAGTGAGGGATAAGCCATATTATGAAATGGGTAGAAAGAATGATGAATCCTGATTTATTTTATTTATTTACGAGATTTACCAGGAAGGCATACTGAGCTAAGAGCTCCATTCCAGATGCCAAGAGCTGCTTACAGCTGGGCCATTATCCCAGCACAACGGCCCAGCTGAAAGTATTCTGTTTAAAAATGCATAAAATTTACTAAAAATGACCCATTTTCATAATCGCAATAAGGCACTCCAGGGGGTGTGTTATGGTGGGCTAATGGCCCTTCTCGGTTGGCGGAAGCCCTTGACTATGCCTTGTGCTTCAACCCACCCCGAGGTGAGCTGTTATCCCACCATAACACCCACCCCTGTCATGCCTTATTGCTTAATGTACAGATGACCGGTAAGGGATAAATGTCCTGTTTTCATGCAAATTACATCAGTTATAAATAATACGGCGGAGAAAGTCATAGAAGATATGCGAAATGCAAGTGGAATTGTGTCTAAATGTTATGTTTTCCAAAGTTTTCCCAGAGGAGTTAGCAGCTCTTTAAGATATTTGCTCAAGGTCACACAGTGAGTAAATGACAGTTGTGGGATTCAAACATGGGTCTCTTGGTTCACAGCTCTGGGCTCAAATTTAGAAGGAATTGCAGTAATATTAAATTCACCATGACCAAGTTCCTAAAGCCACACTGATATCCTGAAAAACAGATTCTTACATTTGACCTTGAGAGCTACTCAAGGACCCACTTACCACTGTCAGTTTGGCTGGTTGGTCCCACTGTTCAAAAGTACTGGTACTGAGATACAGATCTTCATAAGTTTATTCGCTTCCCAGTGCCTACATACCCCCAAAACTGCTGTATCTACCCTCTGTTCTTTAAGATCGACCAAGGAAACTAACTCGTTCATACCCAGATTACATCAAGACAGCAGGCTTAGCAGAATGGAAAACAACCAGTCAGTACCTCCTCTGCAAACTTCTACTTTTCAAACCCATAAGATCCATGTAGATTAGATACCCTTTCACTGTAGTACCCCTCCCCCATTCAACTCCCAATATTTATTGATCTGTATGGAACACTAACATACTGTGACTACAGAGGCGCAAACTCTCAACACCTTTGACTATTATCTTCTAACCTGCTGTATAAATAACTGTCTTCCCCTCACCTTTACCATTAACTGTCGTGTACTGTGCAATATAACTTGTATTTGTGTATCCTTTTGAAACAAACACTCTGCGTGCACCTACAGTTTTGCACTATAATGTAAGTACTTTTTGTAAGCAAGGGGCCCCCATGAAAACGAGATCTAGTATCTGAGTTATCCCACCATTAATTTGATGCAAATTTCAAATACATTAATAAATTCCCAGCTTAAAGACTCTTTAGCAGTAAGTAATATACCGTAAAAAAAGGAATAATTTTACAGGTAAACAGCCTACACAATGACATAACACAACATACACACACGATTTAAGAGTCTAAAATATATTTATTGCTTCGACATTACCATTAACCGTGGTAATTATTTTTCCAGAGGACAGTAAATAAAAGTTGAAAAGATTATGCTAATCCATATTACTGATCTTGCAAAAGAACAGTCTGTGTAACATAGTTACTCACATTTGATCACACTGCAATTATAAAACAAAAAAACATAGCAAGTTACAAAATAACACATTATTGACACCTCCTTTAACTGCAAAGGGAATTTTAACTAGAAAACACTGAAGGCAGATGCTTAAGTTATGAAGTGCTCAAACTCCATTTTACTCCATTAAAACTTTGTGGTATCTTTATAACTTGTACCGATTTGCTGAGCAAACATAAAAGGAGGTAGCAAGACATACAGTTTCCAGATCAGTGCAGCATTTTTCCTGTAACTATGGAGTGATTTTCCAATGGAATCAAAGACATTTTCCTGTATAAGCGGGGAGCAATTTTAGATTCAAGGGCCTGGCACGGAATAGTTGTAACATGACTTAATACCAGTCCCTTGCCAGGCACCCCTCCCCCGAGCTATGCTCACAGGGGGTCACATCCACCTTCTGCACCAGTGTACATCAAAGTGTGCTGATGCACAGACAGGGGATGGGTAACCATGCAAAGACACGCAATGCCATTGTACAAAGTGTGGCGACTGCCGTCTCAGCACTGTAGTGACACCTTCCCCCACCTAGAATTTTCTAAATTAGGCTGTAGGGGTATCAGAATGCTGTGCCTGTTGTGCTAAGACATTGGGGGGACAGAAGTCATCTTGAGACCAAAGACAGAAAAGTCACATGTGTGGGGATGGTCCTAGGGGAGAATTTACTGGACTACCAGGATGATTCTGCCTGGGGTTCGGGTTAGGCCACTGAGACCACCAAGGAGGATGCAGATGGACCAATGACCCACAAGCAGATCTCAAGTACAGGTTGGGTGGGTAGGAGACAGTTAACTGCACTGGACATGCTCATGTATGTTTGTGCATGGCACTGTGTCATGTGCAGACATACCTAAGTGCATAGTGTGCCACTCTCGGGTGCACCAGCTGGAATGCCTAATCTGCATTCCATTTCTGTGCCAAGGGATGTTGCCCCTAGCCACAAACAGTGCTTAGTAGAGCAATTTTATGGGCCAGCACAATGCAGACATGCTTTTCACCCTGTTTTGTGGACCATGAAATTAGAACCAAGAATTGGGACCTACAAGTCTATGGTAACTTCTCTGTAGATTGATACATGTTCTTATAAAACGCAGGAATCCCTGTAACATAGTAATTTAAGGTAGGTAGGAACCCTAGTTCCATCAAGCCTGCACTTCCTTTTTAAGCAGGGACTAGAAAGAATGCTGTGCATACATATGAGATGTGGAAGTTATCAGACAACGAGAGGAACAGCAATTACAACACAGGCCTAAGGAAAGTATGAAGCATGTATTGTGGCTCTGAAACATGAATTATAACCTCACCCTTTCACATTTTTTTGGGGTGGGGGCACGTCACTGGACAAGATCAAAACAAATGCATGCAAAAGTGACACTTTCAATTTAATTTTCATATTTCATCTAAACTAGCATTTTAATTTTAATAAAAAAGAATGGTTTAAATGTTGACTAATAGCTGTCCAACTCAGGACATTAAAGCCTTTCCAGATTTGTTCTTGTCATTTTTAATAGCATAAATTATTTTCTATTGTGCAACATGCAATACCTAGAGTTCCTTTTGATTTAAAGGTTCAGTTTTTCAGTGCAAATGAGTAATTTTCATCATAGTAACTAACTGCATAAACAAACACAGAAATGTAACCATACTGGAGTTAACAGACTTCACATTTCATACAAGATTCTGTAGGTGGATTCAATCATCATTAATGCAGTATTAATCTGCAGCTACAGACTACATGTTGGTGAACACAGCATTTTCTTACTTGATTGATTCCTCTTTTACTCCTATCTGCCTTCCTTTGCAAGGACTCCTGTTAGACAACTTCTGGCAGCAGAAAGGCTGAAGGTTTCCTACAGCAACAACCTGCCACTGCCACATAATGCCTAGTGGCGTGAGACTACTCATAAAGTAATTCTTCTAGTCCCCAAATGTACAATCTCTAGTTTAATAAGTGCCCCTTTCATAGTGGAGCAATGTATGGAAACCTGATGCAATGCCAAGAATCTAAATTCCTGGTGTGAGGACTCAGACTTGCAGCTGATGGAAGCCCCATGCCACCCACGTAATGCACTTCCAGAATAAAGTAGAAACAGATTCAAATACACTGCATTTCAAATTCCCTTACATACCAGTGAGTTAACTAATGGTAGTGGAGGAAATGAATGCAGATAAACCAGGCAGCAGCATCCACAAACAGCAACAGACAATCACAGCATTGGTGTTACGGGGGTGGATGGAGAGCAAGAAACAAAAGAACATGACACTATCTGACACCGTGTAAACGATATCTGGGATCAACTTCCACACCTTGACAATCATGACAGATTGGCAGAAGGAACACTAGATCTGCAGTGTAGTTCCAGTAACATGTACCAGTCCATGTCCGTGGCCATGGACTTGAACTTCCAACCTCCTCACCACAATGTCTAAGTCCTACCACCCAGTAACTATGCTCTTAGTGTCTGCTCACTAGCTTATTTTAGACAAAACTTCCTAGAACATGATATGTAACATTTTCAGAGCACCTTAATTTCAGTTGCAATTTCAAGAAAAATACAACAAAAACACGGATGGGCTTAATTTCTCATACATACATGAAGAACATGGATATCACATCTACTAAGGTCATACAGATTATATTCAATATTCCAAAGTCTTGATTTACGTACACTGGTACAATCAATTACAAACTGGATGAGGTCAGCATATTGCCTCATCCAGACACTTATCTTCAATTTGCTAACAGAGCAACATTACTGCATCACACATACATTCTATCAGTGATGAGGACCTTGTATTTTCATTTGGTGTGGCAACCATACAGTTAAAAGTTGATGCTTGATAAAGATTGCTCAATGTTCACATTATTCAGACAATTTGGCTCCAGTGCACTGTGCTGTCATAACTTTAGTCCAGCAACTTTTGGAGGCAGCTTGGTCCTAACTGAACATGTGTTTATCTAAATGTAACTAGTACCCAATTAGAAATATCATCAGATGCATCCGTGGAACTCTTAGCTTATGTCCAGTAAGGAAATCAGCAAATAAACAGTGTAGGTAGCTCGTTTCTTAAGGATTTTGTAGCAGTGCATGTAACTGGGCACTGCTACATTTAGAAATCATGGACTTTGGGCACTATTCACAAAAGTGTATCCTCAATAGTAAGTAAAACTATTTGTTGAGCACCCATTCCCGAGGCTCAGGGCACTGTACAAAAATCAGGACAGTACAAGCACAGCCCCAGGTGTTCAACGATCAGCATTCAGTTATTTATTGTATGCTCCCACGTCCATATGAATGTGCAAATTCAGCAGCAGAAGTAGGCCTTACAGTCTGTCAATTCTGCCCCATGTGAAGTCCATGTTTTCTTTACATGTTGCTCCACCCTCACCCCAAACCAGACACACTTATCCTCCCATAACTTTACAAAATGCCCTCTTGAAGACAACAGTTGTCTTGTTCACCACCTCTTCAGGCAGCCTTTTCTACTCTACTACCACTCTATCTGTGAATGCCTCCTGACCTCATAGAAACATAGTTGATCGCAGATAAGGACCGCAAGGCCCATCCAGTCTGCCCATTTCTTTTCTACCTTATAAATGTGCCATCGGCCTTTGCTCTGTCAGTGGCCTATCTATTCATAGTCATTTGTATTGCTCCCTTATGCCTATCCCATGCCTGTTTGAAGCCCTGCACTGTATTCATAGCCACCACTTCTTGAGGTAGGCCATTCCATGCATCCACCACACCTTTCTGTGAAAAAGAATTTCCTCACATTCCCTTAATCGCCCCCTCTAATCTCATGCTGTGTCCTCTTGTCCTGCTATTTTTCTTATATTTAAACATGTTAGACTCTTTCACCTTGTTAATGCCTCTAAGGTGTTTGAATGCCTCGATCATATCACCTCTCTCCTCCTTCGGCTCAAGGGTATACATATTGAGCTCTGTTAATCTGTCCTCATATGTCTTCTGATGCAGACCCTGCACCATTTTGGTTGCCCTCTCTGACTGCCTCAATTTGGCTAATGTCCTTGTGAAGGTGTGGCCTCCAATACTGCACGCAGTACTGCAGATGGGGCCTAACCAGTGTCTTGTAAACAGGGATTATTACCTCCCTCTTATGACTTGTGATACCCCTACTAATACACCCTGACACCCCCCCTAGCCTTACCTACTGCTTTAGAGGTCTGCTTGGATGATTTTAGGTCATCAGTGATGATGATGCCCAAGTCTCTTTCTTCATTTGTGACTGCTAGCAACTCCCCTCCCAGCCTATAGGTGGCTTCAGGGTTTCTCTTCCCTATGTGCATGATCTTGCACTTCTTTGCATTAAATCCCAGTTGCCACTCTTCTGACCATTTTGCTAGTTTATCCAGATCTCTTCTCATTCTGCCCACCCCATCTGGATCATCTACTCTGTTGCAGATCTTGGTGTCATCTGCAAACAGACAAGCTTTGCCCTCTAATCCATCTGCAAGGTCACTAATGAAGATGTTGAAGAGGACTGGCGCGAGGACTGATCCGAGGTACCCCACTTGTGACTTGCATCTCTTCTGACTGTATGCCATTTACCACCTCCTTCTGAAACCTACCTCCAGCCAGTTTATAACCGTGCCTCCTCATGTTCTTGTTATTACTGGACTTGAAAAGTTCACTGGGGTTGTCTACCTTATTAGTACCTTTGAGGTACTTAACAGTCTCTGTTACGTTCTGTCCTCAAGCAAGTATATATTCAGGTTCTCCAGCCTCTGCCCTTACTAGAGCCCCTGCTGCCCATGAATCATTTTTGTGGCCCTTCTCTGTACTGTCTTCCAGCTGATTAATGTCCTTTTTGTGATACAGGTTCCAGTACTGTGCACAGTAGTCCAGGTAGGCTCGCACCATGGATCTGTACAATAGCAGCATTACCTCTTTTTTCTGCTGTTAAACCCCCTAGTTATGCACCCAGTGTCCCATTTGCTGCACTGTGTATCAGGTTTTCAGGCTGCTCGTAATTGCAATTCCAAGGTTTTATTTATTTGATTTATTTAAAAGTTTGTAACCTGGAAAGGCACACTGAGCTGAGGCTCACTTTCAGGTGCAATCTGCGAGACTGGGGAGGGAAACACAGAAGTACAAAATCTACAATGCAACAGACTGTGCTTACATAGGCAGCATTAAGTATGTAACAACAGAAGCTGGAGCGACTGTGATGAGTTAAGTGGAACAACAGTAACATGGATGGGTGACAAACAGTAAAAATACACAGTGCCTGTTGGGGAGGATGACAGTGCTATTGGGGAAACAGAAAACGAGCGCAGGTGAAGCAGAAGCTAACCTTGGATTTGAGAGTCAAACACAGGATGGGGGGGTCAAGTGAAAGAGGAAGGAAGGTCAGGAGGGGGTTGACAGGTACAGGGAGGAGGAGGAAGATGCTTTAACAGGCATCTAAAGGCAGGGAGAGAGGTGGAGGGAAGAGGGGAGCAGGTTCCAGAAGGAAGGGAGGTGACAGAAGAAGGCAGCTTGTCCAGCACAGGAGAGAAGGTAGGGAATAGAGAAGGTTCGGGAATTCCTGGAATGGAGAGAGAAACAGGAGGATGGGACGGGGGTGATGAGGAGGTAGGAGGAGGCCCAAACCCATATTTGGCAATGAAGAAGGCACAACAGGACTGACAGCGTGAGAGGTGAAGGGAGGAATAGAGAAGCGATTGGTGAATATGTGGGGAGGTTGGTAGCAAAATGACAGAAGGCATTGCAGAGGTATTTAATCTGGTAAGGAAGAGGAGGGATGGTGCCACAGACCACATCCACATTGTCGAAACCAGGAGAACCACTTTGAGTTACCAATTCCGGTGGACCTGGGAGAGAGGCAATCTTTATTGCTGTAAATGGCACTCTATCATGGTGGAGTTAGGTATGAATGGTGTCGATGTTGGCAGAGAAGTTAAGCTCCCATCAACCCACATACCAAGACGCTTGGTTGTCCTCCTGGACACCGTGACAGTTACTCCCTCCCTCCCTCAATCTGTACTCTGCCCTAGGGTTTTATCCTCACATGCATGAACTTGCACTTCTTTGTGCTGAACCCTAGCTGCCAGATACTGGACCATCTGTTCAGCTTCTCAAGGTCCTCCCTCAAGCCCCTGACCCCTCCTTTGTGTTCTCCCTCACACAGAGCTTGGTGCTGTCTGCAAAGAGGCAAATTTAATCCTTTAAGCCATCAGCAATGTAATTTATGTGAAGCAATACTCCAAAGGGTGGGTTATTGGGAAATACCAGACTGCCAAGGGCGTAATGAGGCCCGATACCACAGGCGGAGGGTCATATAGCCCCTGGAAGATCCAGTATTTCCCAATAAAGCCCACCCTGGAGGGTATTATTGCACTTAGAAAATGGGTTACATGTGACACTTTCCTGAGCAGTTGTAAAAATGAAAAAACAAAATATAAAAAAAATTAGTAGAGATAAATAAGTGTGTTTTGTTGCTAAAGTAGTCCCTCCATGCTGTTCCATCTCCCCCCATACACACAGCAGTTGTCACAGAGCCATTCTGTTATACTACCCCCCCCCCATGTGCTAAACAAGTTCTTTTAAACTCTTCCAAACCAGGAAACACAGAAACTGCTGTGTTTTTGCAGCTTCATTTTCTGTGTAAGGGACAGGGATTTGGGATAGTGTTTTTTTAATGGCGGTGCCAGAGGGTGACTGCCTTGGGGGGGGTCGTAGGGCACCGTGGTCACCAGGTAACAGTCTGTTCAGCCACCCCCCCCACACCTCTACCCCAGTGTAGCATTATTATTTTAATATCTTTTTTTATGGTGAATTCACTTTGTTTTTCCTGGTTTCTTTTTCTGTGTGAGCATATAAAACAGCGAGGGCAAAGTCAGGAATTGTGCGATAAGGAACAGCCACGAGTATACTAGGGAGTTACTTTAAATAAGAAAAAAAAAAAGATTTCTTTGTGGTGTTCCTTTTAGATGTTAAAGAGCTCTTTAGCGCTATGGTGGAGACGGAGATGCGCATTGTAGATGTACACAGTGGAACCCAGGGCTAAACATTGGGTGCTACAGACTGAGGGAGGTCAAGCGAGCTGGCTTCAAAAACAGAAGTAAGCCTGAAAATTTTTTTGTGTGTGTGTGTGTGTGTCTGTAGCAAGGAGGAAGAGGCAGCCTGAGAGGTAGTATCAGTGTTTGTGTCATTTCTGTACAGAGTGCTGTGGGGCGGGGCCCGATCACTCGCTAAGGGCAGAAAACATATTTGGCTGTCAGTTTGAAAATTCGGGTGGCCAAAGAATACCGTAATAGGGCACCCCAAATTGGCACTTACTTTTTAGCGGGCTCTAATGAAAAAAAACACCCGATTAGCCTAGCGTCCTAACCAATCAGAAGGCTGGGTTTTAGTTGTCCATTTTCTAAGAACATGATGAACAGCACCAGCCAAGGCACTGGCCCTGTGGTACAACACTGGTAACCTCCCTCATTCCTGAGTATTCTCCCCTGATCACCACCCTCTGGGTTCTCCCCTCTAACCAGTTCACCACCCACCTGGTTATTCTGTAAACCCCCAGTACCCTGGTCCTTCAACTTCTTGATCAATCTCTTACAGAAGGCCAAGTCAAAGGCCTTGTTGAGTTCCATTTACAGTACATCCACCTCCTGGCTTCTATCCACTGCCATTCTTACCCAGTCAAAGAAACTAATCAAGTTAATTTGACATAACCTCCCTTGCCATAAACCCATGCTGCCAGTCATCCTGGTGTCTGTTCACTTCAAGAAAGTCAACCAACCTTTCTCCGAGAATGGTTTCATCAGCTTGCCACCCATCGGTGTCAAGTTGACTGGTCAGTACTTCCCTGACTCATCCCTTGCTCCATTCTTATGTAACAGCACCAAATCCACAGTTCTCCACTCTCGCAGCACCATGCCTGTGTCTAGGGTGATATTGAACAGGTCAGACAGAACTGTTGCCAGCTCTTTCAGCACCCTTGGATAAACACCATCTGGTCTGGGAGATTTACGCACTTCAGGGCTATAAGTCTACTCTCTCGTCCATGAGCGACTCCTTGCACATAAGCACAGACAAACCAATTCCTCCTATCCTACCTTCTGGTTCTGGTCCTTCCTTCTCTTTTTAGTGAATACCGAGCAGAAGTATTCGTTCAATACTTCTGCCTTTCCACTACTGTCTTCCACTAACTCTAACCTTAGTCTCAGTTTAACAATACCTTCCTCTGTCCTCATTTTTGGGGGGATATACCGAAAAAAGGTAGTATCACCATCCTTTACTCCCGTCGCTGTTCTCAACTCAGCACTAGACTTGGTCTTTCTTACCTGCCTACTAGCTGTCTTGTGTTTGTTCAGGTAGTCCACTCTGTCCTGTTCCCCGCTGTGTCTTCCTGTAGTTCTTGTAGAATGCCCTTTTCTCCCATACCACACTGACAATGTCCTCTGTGAACCGGAGAGATTTGTTTTGTGCTTGGCTTTCTTGCTGCCTGCTTCGAACAGGTGGCTGTGACTTCTTGGATTCCATCTCAGATTGTGGATACATTTTTTCTTCTGACCCCTAGTCCCCTTCCTCCCCAGCTTGGCCAGGTATATACCCAGATACTCCCTCATTTTGGTGTTGTTGGCCCTTCTCAAATCCAGAACACGTATTTTGGTGTTCAGGACCTCTTTCTCCATATAAAGCTGAAACAACACTGATTGGTGATCACTGCTTCCCTGGGGCTCAGTCATGCTGATTTTCCTGACATGGTTTCTGTTTGTCAGTACTAGGTTCAAGACTGCCCGCTGCCTAGTTGGCTCGGTTCCATGTCATAATAGCGCTGACAACACACTGCCAAGAACAGCTGCTACTACCTGTTTGTTTGACTGTTCTTCCTGGCATGAAAACTTGATACATATGCGGGGGGCATGATTGCGGAGGAGAATTACATATTCGGAACACTTTTATTCCAAGTCGCTATTATCTGTGAGTCGCTATTGTGTCACTCGCTATTTTGTCAGCGCTATTATCAAGGGGTACAGTTGGATCAGCCACCACTGGGTTAAGAAGCTATCTTGGACTGCTCAGGAGCGACTGGTTCTTCTACTGCTGATCTGAAGGATGCTCCAATCTGTATCTAGTAAGTTGAAGTCATCCACTATAACCACGTGCTCCTGCAATAAAGCCTTCCTGCTCGTCTTCCAGATCCTGGTCTGGGCCTTCACTCTGATTCGGGGCCTGTATACTACCTAACCATGAATTATGATCCTTCTCCCAGTCACGATTTCAACCTGTACCAAGACTGTCTCAGTGCCCATCCCAGCTCAATAGCCTCTCTTGTGGCCGTAATCCCTTCCCTGACTTAAAGTGCCACCCATTTGGAGGACGCCCAGGTCTCACTGACTGCTACCAAATCCACTCAGCCTTCTATCATCATGGCCTGGAGGTTATCCATCTTGTTTTCCAGGCTCCTGGCAGTGACAGACACCACCCTCTATGATACCTGTCCTTCCCCTTCTCTCCCCCCCCCCACAATTTACCTGTATCCTTGGCTGCTGTTCTCCTTGCCCATTCTAATACATATTCTCCCTCCACAGTGGTGTGTTCCCTCTGTCCCACCTTCCTCAACTATCCCCGCCTTGCTGCTCCCCCTAGGGACTATAAGTCCTCTTCTTCTGTCCCACCTGGGTTTAAATCCATTTAGGGTACCTGCCCCCACCACTTCCACTGGTAATCTGTTCCATAGTTCCACCACCCCCTCCATGAAGTAGAATTTCCTCACATCCCATCTGAATTTACTCCCAATCAGCCTCCAGCTGTGCCCTCATGATTGTGTCCTATTTCTAACAAACAGGCCATCACTATTTACCATGTTAATACTCCTCAGGAGTTACATATCATGCCCTACCTCCCACATCCAACCTCAAGCAAGTACATATTCAGGAACACAAGCAGTTCTCACAGGATCTGTCTTGCTGGCCGGATCATCCTGGTGACCCTTCCCTGTACTGACTCCAGTCTGTCTACGTTCTTTCTCAGCTGTGGGCTCCAGAACTGGACACAGTATTCCAGGTGAGGCCACACCAGAGATTTGCATTGGGGCAGTGTAACTTCACTTTTTCTTTTGTCAAAGCCTCTCCTGATACACCCCAGCATCCTCTATGCCTTACTGTATGGCTTGTTGCATTGGCTGGTTTGCTTGTGTGGCCATTGATGTTGACCCCAGACCCACGTCTCTGTTGTAGTGGGTAGCCTAAGCCCTCCCATCCAATATTCCATACTTTACCTAGATATATCACCTTGCACTTCTTAATGTTAAATCTCAACTGCCAGATATTTAACCACCTCTCCAACTTCTCTAGGTCCTTCAGAGGTTCCTTTACCTTTTCACATTGTCTACCCTGCTGTATAGCTTTGTATAGTCAGTGAAAAGAAACGTCTTGCCCTGGATACTCTCCCCAACTGCATGTCACTGAAGAACATACTGAACAGTACAGGTCCCAGGACTGCTCATGACACCGCTGTCCCCTGATTTGTTCCCATTTACTATTACCCTCTATTGCCTCCCTCCTTGCCAGTTCACTATGCACCTTAGTAAACCATTCCTCCAGTTTTTTTCAGTAGTCTCCTGTGTGGCACTAAATTGAAGGCTTTGCTGAAGACAAAGTACAGCAAGTCTACCACATGCCCTCTATCTAGTGCCCTAGTGACCCAGCTGAAAAACAGTATCAGATGGCCGGCCCGCTGGCGTAGTGGTTGGATTTCTGCTTGCGACGCCAGCGACCCGGGTTCAGGAACGGACCCAGGGAGTCAGAGGGCTGTCCGGGGGGAGAAGAATTGAGCCTCCTATGGACTGCTCTCCTTCTCTGGGAGGAGGGTGGGGTGAGTGTCCAGTGCTTGATGGACCCCTGGCGGAGGCCGGGGGTACCACATGCAATCTGCACCAGAACGGTGAGGGGCAGAGCAGACGCTGGACATCATTGCATGTCCCCATCCCTGGGTAGACCAGAAAACCGCAGCTGCCGACCGCCTACATTATGCCCGCCTCTGCTCCAATCGCTCCCAGGCCAGCTCCCTGACCTATCCCAACATTCACAGCACTATAGGGCTGGTGCTGTGACCCCGCCTTGGGGACAAGCCAAGGGTATCAGGGAGTTGCAGCTAATGTGGGATGTAGGAGTAAGAGGGTCCATGACTGACTGGAGGAGCAGCTCACAAAAAGAAAAACAGTATCAGGATGATCAGGTATGACTTTCCCCAACTCAAAACCATGCTGCTTGACGTCCTGCAGCCCATTATCCTCTACACAGGCTGTCACCAGAATTTCCTTAACAATGTTCTCCATCAGCTTACCTATTATGGAGGTAAGACTGACAGTTCTAGTCTCCTGGGTACTCCCTGCCCCCTCACCCCTTTATGGAGTGGGACTACATCCGCTAATCTCCAATCCCTGGAACTACTCCAGACAGTCATTAAATAGCTAGGTTGACTTCCAGTTTGCATCTCAGCTAGCATGGCAGCTTGATATGAGAGCTCCAGTTAAACCTCACGGAGAAAACCCCGAAAAACTTTGCAGGCCAATATAAAACTCTGAGGAAACAATATACAGAAGGGGATGTAAAATATAAAATACCTATAACCAGCAGGAGACTTACAAATACAAATTTAACAATGAAAGAAGACCAGCAAAACTCGCATGCCAACATCTCGGACTCTGAGCAATCACAGGTTTCACAGGAAACCGGAGGCAGCTCAGATTTAGATGCAGCTGCCACACTGAGGAAAAAAACATTAAAATCTAAGGTGAAATTAAATACTATATATAAAGAGCTATTATCATTTAGATCAGAAGTAAAGCAAATATATTCTGAGCTCCATAAAGATGTGGTAGCGCTTGAACAGCGAGTGAACAATTCAGAAAGGCAAATCATGGCAGTAGAAAACGGGGTTGATGACATTGAAGAGACTCTTAAGACCCTGCAAGAACAACAAGAACAGCTGAGTGCACGGCAGGAGGATGCCGAAAATTGAGCTCGGTGAAAAAATATACGCATTTACTGTATTACTAAAGGGTTGGAGGGGCCAGACATTGCTGATTTCACCATAACCTTACTTCGTACAGTGCTGGAATTACCCGCTAAACTCCCACTAGATATGTGATGGGTCTATAGAGCCCTGGGACCCAAGCCTACCTCCCCTGAAGCTCGCCCACACTCAATAATCGCCCGCTTTCTGAGCTATGCAACAAAGGAGAAATCTTCCTCATAGCATGAAGGTGGTGGAAAGTCTATTATGTTCAAACAAGAATTGACCTGGACAATGATTATGCTCCTGAAATGATGAGACACTGTCGGGCGTATGCTGATATCTTCCCAGTTATGAAAGCCAAAGGCTTTAAGTTTATTACTCCATATCTTGCTTGATTCATCGTGCAACTGCCAGAAGGCCGCAAGGAGGTTCATTCAGCAGAAGAGGCTTGTGCAGAGCTGACTACGCAGGGACTGCAATTCCCATCACACTCACAAAATCGCTCCATGCAGCCGACACAACCTCCACGACGGCAGACTGTTCAGGCCCCGAAGTCCAAGCGACAGATCCCAGAGAAATCTACCGCCTCAGTGGCAGCCCGCCTGGCATCCTTTTAAAGATCTACAAGGGGAAAACCTTGAACATTTTATTGGTCCTACAGTTCTATTATCTTGTTTTTTTCTGAACACTGTGGATTCGTGTTCTGGTTTACAAGGAAGTGTCCCTAATCTGCTGTGAGGCAACTTTGACTATACTTGGGCCTCCACCAGATTACAGCAGAGAGACTGGGGTACTGAGCCTTGGCTTTAAAAAATAATGGGGGACATACTCCTGCAACATCAGTGGAAAATACGCAGAGCGGCGCATTTCAAATGAGTACCACCTATGAAACAGACTAGGCACAACCCCCCAAAAAATAACTGGGGCTTCTTCTTTATTTTTCATTTCACCAATTTCTTTGTAAACTGTAGTTATTGCTGTGCTCATCTGATGTTACTTAATTTAATTGGTTTGACTTTATGGAGTAATGCTATGAAGCCGACAGGAAAGGACTCTGGGCTATCAGTTTTAGTTGTTTACCTTCCATGTTAAAACATGCGCTAAACATAAGGTCATTTGTTAAGATTGCAAATTAATAATAGGGGCTACACCCAAAGTATAGAGACCACCCCACAGATTCTTCTCATTACAAAGGCCTGGTGCTTAACAGCCGATCAGCAGTCGAACCAGGAAAGGAGAGTCGGTGTTCTGACATGCATATTGGTTTACTCTCCAGAGCCTCTTAGGATATATATGCTGTTCTTTTAATTTTCTCTTGCACTTTGAGCCTACTGAAGTTTGGCTCATTATTTAGGAAAATCACATACTCGATGATAATGAAACTCTTCAGCGAGGAGAACGTGAATGCTACAGATGGCTAGATGCAGTTTACCATATTTTTTTTCTCTCTCAGTGTTTGCAAATGACACCTATAGCAAGACCATTTTTTTGTCCACATTCAAGGGGGGAATTCGCCCCTTGGAGGCCCAGGACGTTCACTCTCCTGGCCTACCTTCACAGCACAAGAGCTTTCCCACTATTGCACTAACAGGAAGATCACTTAGGATCTCCCCAACCTTGGAAGTCACTAACAAGAGTTTTACTGGCTGGCTAAGGTGGGGGATTATACCTCTCCCTCTCATGCTGGTCAAGATGAACCTTTTGTTCATTGTAAAAAATTTCCAATCAGAAGGTGAAGATTTAGTTTGACTCCTATATTGTTATGGACACAGTTAGCAATCCAATGTAATATAATTAAATACATTTCTGAAATTATAATGTTTTGTCAAATAATCATGCAGAATCTAAAGCAGTAAATGCTTAAGTTTTTCTGGGATACGGAACTTCTATTCATTTTAAACAGAAGATGGGCTATGCAGAGCTGCAAGGGACCTGCTTCTATAATTCCGTCCATGGGGAAAAGAAATGGGTGATTGACAACAGGTGCATAAGGAGAGATCAGCAAACAATACAGAGGTGGTGGCAGATTAGATGCATTCAAAAGGATAAGGCTTACGTCTCTGTGTCCTATATAGAAGAGAAATGGAGACAGTAATGGGAAGTAAAGGGTTGTTTTCAATGAAGGGTCTCAACAATATTTACACAAAGTATTTTAAAGCTATTACCGAGAAACCATCACGAGTACACAACCAAAAATGGTGGTAACACCAGTGCAAATACTCTCCCTTAATATTAACAGGTTAACTAACCCAGTTAAAAGGTCTAGTGTAATGCAATATTTTAAGAAACAAGCTCCAAACCTGATATACATGCAGGAGACGATTTATCTCTGGAGGAACATGTTAAATTGTCCTGGGGTTGGAGGTATCAAATATATGCTTCTCTTACAAGAATGGTGGATGTAGGGGGTTGTGATCATGATCCCAACTTCCACTTCCGCTTGTTCTGCAGCAGGAATATATAGATGCATTGGGTTGCTTATGTTATACTGACTGATATACTGTATAACCACCCAGTTCTGTTGGTAAATGTGTATTTTCCCCTAACTCCCTCTGTATAATATCATTTTTTTAATAAGCTTATAGATACGCTCCAAGGTTGTTTAATAGATGGGGGCATATAAATCTCACTCTAACACTGCAGCTTAAAACTTCAAACTGCACACAGCATTGTTAACACCCGCCCAGACATTATTTCAGGCTCAGCTAGAATTACTGGGGGTGACTGACACATGGAGGTTTTGCTACCACAAAACCAGAGCATATACTTGTCGTTCTCCTCACTTTCACACACAATCCAGGCTAGACTACCTTTTTATGACTAAAGAGCATACAAGCTTACTCCAAAATATTGCCATTCTACAACGCTTTCTTTCTGACCACTCCCCCCTACTGTTGAAATTGGATATGGGCCGTCCACAGAAAAACTCACACTGGCGCTTGAACTTATCATTACTTAGAGATGCTGAATTAAAAAAATTAAGACTAAAATACCCCAGATATTAACAGACAACTCAACCCCGGGAGTGACTTTGTCTATCATTTGGGATACATTAAAAGTGGTACTCCATGGAGAAATGATAGCCTACTCTTCATAAAAATGGAAGCAGCAGGATATTAAAATATGCAAAATTAGAGGAGGAATTAAAAGCTATACAACAAGCTTCAGATCCGACCCCTTCACAAGGACAAACCCATATCCGTCAACTAAAAGCTGAACTCCAGAAGACACTGGACGAAAAAGTCCAACAGGCCTTATTTTATTTAAAGAAATATAAATTCAAGGGAGGACCCAGGGCTGCCAGAAATTTGGCATGCAGATTAAAATAACAAAAGGCTGCATCCAACATCACACATGTCTCCATCACTCATTGGGGATAGCCACTTCACTTCCAGAGACATTATCAAACTTTGAACGATTTTATTCACAGTTATATAAGGCACTTGAGGAATAACTCGAGGGAATGATACTTCAGTTTTTTTCCCAAATTACCCTTCCGACCCTTTCCGTACACCAACAGAACATGTTGCTTATGCCGATCAGACCTGAAGAACTTAAAACAGAAGCCAAAACTCAGAAGTGCCTTTTCCCAGACGGATTACCATCCTCATGTTACAAGGCCTTCCACAAACAGTCTCTTCATTGCTGGCTTCTTTTAGAGAGATACAGGAGGGAGATCCACTTCCACCCTCCTGGCCTTATGCAACTCTATCTCCAATTTTAAAACTGGGCAGAGACCCTAAATTATCATCATCATACAGACACATTTCCATACTCCATATGGATTACAAACCTTTCATGTCAATTTGGGTTGAAGACTGGAGAATATCCATCGGGACATTATTCATCCACATCAATCTGGATTTATCCGATCCTGACAGACAGCGGAAAATATCTACCACACAGTGGATGTGATGGATCATCTGAATCAAAGACAAATTCTGGCAGCCTTGATCAGTCTTGACGTGGACAATGCTTTTGACAGTGTATCCTGGCCCTTCCTTTGGAAGACTCTAGAAGGTTTTGGTTTCCCAGAGAATTTCCTAATCTGGCTTAAATCACTCTACTCGGCACTCAAAGCACATATTCATATTAATGGCCACCTCTTTTCCCTTATCCCACTGACACGGGGTACAAGGCAGGGTTGTCCTCTTTCCCCTCTTCTGTTTTCCCTGTACATAGAACCCTTAGCAATAGCAATTAGAGAGACCCCTAACATTGAAGGGATACGGATAGGTGGGCAACTATATAAATGATCCCTTTATGCTGATGATGTTCTCCTGGCCCTATTAAATCCTTAACAGTCAGTTCCAGTTCTCCTGGACATTTTACATTCATATGCAAAATTATCAGGGTATGTGATAAATGTTCACAAGACTGAGATATTGGCTCTTAATTTCTCCCCCTCAGCAGACCTGAAAGGGCTTTTCCCATCCAGATGGAACTGTACTAAAATAAAATATCTGGGGGACGGGTTCTATCTAAGAATTTGATGGACCTAGAATTACCTATGAGCCATTAACTCGGTCTATAGAGGCAGAATTGGGAGCCTGGTCTCATCTTCATTTGTTCTTTCACCCCAGAATAGAATCAACACGAATGACCATGCTACTAAAATGTTAATATTTATTTAAAACCCTTCCATTGACTCCAGCCTTGTATTACTTTACATCCTGGAATAAATCTTTATCAAGGTATGTTTGGGCAGGCAGAAAACCAAGGATATGATGGGCTCTACTGATGTCTATAGAAAAATGTGGCCTAAACCTACCAAACTTATAAGAATACTGTAAGGTAGTGCTGTTTAAAATTATAATGCTTTGGCTTAACTCACATTATGAAGCATTATGGAAAAGCATCAAATTTCTTCTTAATGATTTGTTCGATATCAGTAGATGGCTGTTTGCTCCATTGTCATCACCTCCACATTTCAAAATATTCACATATGGGACTAAGGACATTTTAACAAACTGGAATAAATTAAGAGCTAGCCCGAATCTGACACTCCCTTTTTATTTCTTTAAATTAATAAACTTGGAAGCAGATTTTTTGCCTGCATGCCTCTCTTTGACATTTTTGCAATGGCAGAGACTAGGTCTTTTATTCATTTATCAGTTTCTTGATGTCAATAGAGTAACTTTGTTTGCACAACTGCAAGCTGCTTATCAGCTTCCCCATAGAGACCATTTTCACTGTTTACAAGTTCATGCATATTTACAACAAAAAGACCCCCCTTGGAATATGTTGCCGAATCCCACTTCTCCATTGATGAAATTATTAATGGACACCTGTCGTGGTATATACTACCCCTATTTAATAGGGTTAGCCTATAAAACACTAAGGGATACTTGGACAGAAAATACAAATTCAATCTAGCGGGCATGGAATGATGAATTTTCATCCACTAACTCTTACGAAAAATTGTTGGAGCCAGTCCTACCTTATATGAGCATATTACAGGCTCCATATTGGAAAGAATTCATATGGAAGAATAGGATTAAATATTTTAACACACCAGCAAAACTACTGAAATACCTACCTTCTCAATATGGGGTATGCTGGAGAGGATGTGGGGAGCCCTGGGCAAATTTTGCTCATATTTTTTGGACGTGCCCTCATTTGACCCTGTTTTGGGACGAGCTTGACACAGCAGTTAAACAAATATTAGGATCAGACATATCTCTATCCTCACAGCTGGTCCTTTTATACATAAATCCCGATGAAACTGTGCCTTCCCGCCAAAATGCTATACATAACGGCAGCAAAAAAAGCAATTACTCGCCTTTGGCATAGCCTGGTGGCTCCTACACTCACTCAATGGCATTTCACTGTAAATGAGATACACTATGTTGAACGTCTTATAGCATATCAGTTGGACAGACAAAAAAAATCTGAAATCAAATGGCGCCCCTGGGTGTTTTACATATCTAATGAAGATGCAACACTTGTTCCTAAACTGGTTAGACATTACTTACTATAATAGTGCTCTAACTGGTTAATACGAACATACAAAATTTGCCAACAGATAAAGACCTAGAGGTCTATCAAGTCTGCTCGAATGTGCAGCTAGTACCCCTTATTCTGCAGCTGCCCCTCCCTTCCACCCTTCCCCTTCACTGACCCTCCCCCTTGTTCTGTCCCATCTATGACATAAGTAATATAATCTATGACATAAGTTTAAATATTCATTTTTATTTGTTTATATGTCACACAATATTAACTGAGATTGTTATTGTATTGCAGCTACCTGTATTAGATGTAAGGAAGTGAATTAAGTATCCAGATTGTATTATAATGATGTATGTAAAGCATATTGTATTTGTACTCTGTATCTCTCTGCATGATATAATAAATAATATAAAAAAAAAAATTAAATAGCTGAGTTAAGGGTTCCCCCAGTTCTGCGTCAGTTCCTTAAATACCCTCAGGTGCATGCCATCTAGCTTGGGTGCTTTATCCACCCTGAGAGCCTCCAGCCCTTTTCTCACCCTTTTGATAATGGTCCCTACTCACCTTCCCCACTTTCTCCACCTCCCATGTGGCTGACTTGATCATGCTCTCTGGAAGAGGCCTGTTGTTCTCAATCATGAATACTGAGCAGAAGTGACTGTTCAGTACATTGCCTTCTGCTAGTCTCCTACTACCCTTCCCCCTCCGATAACCTGAAAATCCCTCCCCCTAGTTTTCCTTTTCTCCCAAATGAACCTGAAAAATTATTTTCCTCTCCTTTCACACCCTCGGCAACCTGGAGCTCCGTGTCTGTCTTTGCCCTCCTGACTACTCTTTATGTTTGGTCTGGTATTCCTGTAATTTCCTTCCCTCATTCCTCTTGAAGATCTATTTTACGCCTCACAACCTCTCTTCACTTCGAGAACCAGATCGGTATTTTATGCTTGTTTCTTTGGTGAACTTCCTAGCACAAGTATTGTTCAAATTCAGAATTCCCCCCTTGACCTTACTCCACTTTTCCTCTACTCCCTTGATCAGTTGTATACCCACCAAGCTTTTCCTAACCATTTCTCACATCTGATGAACATCAGCTTGTATGAGGTCCAGAACCACTGTCCTTGAGGGGGGACCAGTGTTCCCCAATACCAGATCAAACTACATAGAACTGCGGTCACTGGACCCCAAAGGTTCCCAGACTAACACCCCCACCACAGTTGCCAAGTTGGTGAGTACCACATCAAGAAAGGTGTCCTGTGTGAGCTTCCTACCATCTGCACTAGCAAGCAGTCCTGTATTGTGTCCAGCACTGCCAGACTCCTGGTGCTCTTAGCCACTGAGGAATTCTAATGTATGCCTGCTAGGTTCAGGTTTCCCACCAACACTAAATTACCTTTAGATGCCCCCCCTAATGATTTTCTCACCCAATTCCTTATTCTCTTCTTTTTTGACCAGTGGTCTACATCTCAGTCTAATCTTCTTTCCAATAGCTGCAGTTAGCTGTGCCTGTATCTGGCTAAGCTACATACCTCAAACTTTCTACTTTGTGGTCCCACCTTCTGTAATCTCTATTCCCTCTCTGATATAGTCAGCTACCATCCCCCCTTTACTCTTGCCCGAAGGGGAAGGAAACATATTCATATCAGTGCTTTACAGTAACTGGTAATTGCCATTTTTGTTATTAAACTTAGATTGTGGGCTTTTAGTGATACTGTAATTTCTTTGCTGTCTTTACTTAGAATTGTTTTTGGGCTGTTGAAAATTTAAAACGTAGTGGTGGTGTATTTCTTTGCTGTCTTTAATTGCTGCAAATATTTGTGCCTCCCCCCTTCCCCAACTCTTAATTATATGCCCTGTTAAATCTGATTGACAGGGAGCTAAACACAGGGGATAGTAGGGTGTAGAGGGGCATAAGAGGAAGAAGCTCACCCTCAGCAACTACAACTGTTTTGACTCATTTATTTATATATTTATTTATTTATTTATTTTTAAAGAAAAGTATCTGAGGATCAGTGGCAGAATTTTTAGGACAGTAAATCAATAAAAAGGGGACTAGGAGAGCTTCAGTATCAGACAAGTAGTGGAACAGCAGTATAATGTGGGGAGTGGTGCAATGCAGTAGCTGCGGGGCATCCATATTCAGGCAGACCTTCTGGACACCGAGGTGCTGCCCTATCTGCATGCATCTCTCTGGACTGCGGGATGAGGTAGCCAGACTCGGAGTGGAAGTAAACTAGGTCAGGAGTACCATCACCCCTATCCAGAGACCACCCAGTCCAATGCCGCTGCCTCAAAGGATGCTGAGAATGAGGAGCACTTGGATGACAGTGGGCTCAGGGCGGGTTAAGACGGTCAGGTAGAGGCACATCCCAGATCCTATTCCACTCAAGAACTCATATGCCACACTGGCAAATGGGGGCAACCAAACAGAGGTACCCAGAGAAGTGGAAGGAAAGGATGTTGAGGTTAGCCAAGGAGGCGACTCCCAGCGGGAGAGCAGTGACCCCAGAGGAAGAGGAAGCTTAATCCTGGTGGGGACTCTATCATAAGAGGGATCCAGCCAGGAACACAGGAGGGGAAGGGGGAGGAACGGGAGGTGAGGTGCCTACCAGGTGCCACGGCATGTAGGGATGTAAGGAAGATCCTGGGGATCGCTGGGAAGGCAAGACGGGAGGGTGAGCTGGATGTCATTATCCACCTAGGTACAAATGACCTGGCAAATGGGGAGCCAAAAGAAGTTCAGGAAGAGTTTAGGAAATTGGGGAGGGGTCTCAAGCAAGTAGCTACTTCTGTCCCCTTCTCAGAAGTACTACCTGCGAGAGGCATGGAAGAGCATAGGGGTGCATGCACCAGGAACTTTAACTCATGGTTGAAGAACTGGTGCTGTGAGGAAGGGTTTGGATTCATTGGTGACTGGGGACCCACCTGGACGGATAGAGGTTTGTTCAAGCCTGATGGCCTGCATCCATCCTGGAGGGGAATCCAAGCACTCAATGATAAGTTTAAATGCTACACTGACAAGCATTTAAACTAGCCAAGGGGGGTGGCAGGCCAGCAAGGAGGGTACCTACTTGCTCACCCCCCACAGCTAGCAGTGGAACCAGTGAACCGGAGAAGTGGATATCTCAACAAAGTAGTGTGCAGAAGATGGAGATTAGCGCCCAATAGATGGATAGGCAGAAAAGGGGCAAAAATCAGCAGAAGGGCAGACAGCAAGGAGAACCAGGGATAAAGGACAACCAGGGAAGTGGCTGGAGTAGAACAGCTAAACAGTCTAGGGAGGTCAAATCATGGAAAGCCATGTGTGCAATGCCAGGAGCCTTAGCAACAAGATGGAAGATCTGGAGGCTGTCATGGTGCAGTCAGACCTGGACATTGTGGCCATCACAGAAACCTGGTGTACGATAACCATGACTGGGAGATGGCCATTCTGGCTACAACATATTCAGAAGAGACTGGGCAGGTAGGAAGGGAGGAGGAGGGCAATGTATATGAAAAATGACATAAGGGCCACAGAGATCCAGGAGGAACAAAATGGGGAGAGATACTGTGGGTTAAGCTGGAAGGAAAATGGGGACAGCCATCCGCACAGGTGTGGTCTATAGACCACCAGCCCAGGAGGAAGAAACAGATAGGGAGCTGATGCTAGCCATCCAAAGGATGGCAGACAAGGGTGAGGTAGTACTGGTTGGAGACTTCCAATATTCCAGACGTGGACTGGAGCATTCCAGCAGCAGCATCAACTAGGAGCAGATTTATCCTGGACTCCCTTCAGGGTGCCTTCCTCAAGAAACTGGTCATGGAACCAACTCGGCAGAAGGCAATACTGGACCTTGTGCTCACAAATAGGGACAGTGGGATGGGGGTAAGGGGGGGGCACCTGGGGAACAGTGACCACCAGTCATTGTGGTTTGAAATCACAGAAGGAGCAGAATCAAACCACACAAAAACACATATCCTGGATTTTAGGGGGCAGACTTTGGGAAATGGGGAGATACTTGAAAGAGGCATTAAGGGAATGGGGCAGGAATCAGGGGTTGAGGAACAGTGGGCAGTATTTAAAACGGGAAACAAGAGCAACAGAATTATGCATTAAGCAGGCTAGCAAGAGGAAAAGGAAGAGGAGGCCATTATGATTTTCCAAAGAGGTAGCAAAGAAAGTGAAAGCCAAAAAGATTGCATTCAGGCAATACAAAAAGACACAGGCAGAAGGGGATAGGGAGAAGTACCAGAAGAAGCAAAGGGAGGCAGGGAGGTCAGTAAGGGAAGCCAAAGCTCAGAGAGAAGAGCACATTGCAAAATCAGTGGGTAGAGGGGACAAAACCTTTTACAGGTACATAAGTGAAAAAAGAAAGGCAAAGGGAGGGATAGTGAGATTGAAGGGGGGGGATGGGGGCCGCGTGGAGGATGAAACAGTAAAGCTGACATATTGAACAGGTATTTCTGCTCAGTCTTTACTGAAGAAGAGGAGGGTAATGGGTCTGAAGGGAGTACAAGGGGTGAGAATGGTGCAGAAATGGACACAAGTTCCTTTACACGAGAAAGGGTCCTGAAGGAACTGGAAGTAATAAGAGTTGATAAAGCAATGGGGCCAGATAGGGTGCACCCAGGGTCCTTAAAGAACTCAGAGAGGTGGTGGCTGAACTCTGGCTATCCTGTTTAGCCGATCACTGGAAACACGGAAGTACCCAAAGACTGGAGGACAGCAGATGTAGTCCTCTTATACAAAGTGGGAACAAAGAGGAAGCGGGGAACTACAGACCAGTCAGCCCCACCTGGTAGTGGGGAAGATCATGGAAGCACTACTGAAGGAGAGGTGGTGGAACATCTGGTTGTCAATGGACTACAGGACCCAAGGCAGCATGGTTTCACCAGGGAGCTCATGTCAGACCAACCTCGTTGAATTTTTGACTGGGTGACTAGGAGGTGGATCAGGGAGGGCAGTGGACATGGCCCATCTGGACTTCAGCAAGGCCTTTGACACACAGTAGACTATTACACAAACTAGGGAATATAGGTGTGCAGGATAGTAGTGTGGTGGGTAGGTAACTGGCTGGGCGGCAGGACACAGAGGGTGGTGTTAAATAGCTGTCACTCCACAGAGGGAAGAGTGACCAGTGGGTACCACAGGATCAGTGCTGGGACCAGTCCTATTCAACATCTTCATCAGTAACATTAGCAGGGACCTAGAAGGCAGAATTTCACTGTTTGTTGATGACACAAAGCTCTGTAACAGAGTAGACACACCAGAGGGTGTAGACAGAATGAGAAGGGACCTGCAGAAACTTGAAGAATGGTCAGGGGTTTGGCAGTTGAAATTCAATGCAAATAAGTGCAAAATAATGCATATGGGGCACAAAACCCTGGCACAATACATCAGTTGGGGGTGAGGATATAGCATGCACCAAGCAGGAAAGGATCTTGGGGTTATCATCTCTGAGGACCTCAAGGTAGGGAAACAGTGTGACAAGGCAGCAGATAAAGCAAATAGGATGCTGGGATGCATAGGCAGGGCATCACCAGCAGGAAAAGAGAGGTCATGATTCCACTATACAAGACACTAGTGAGGCCCCACCTGGAGTACAGTGTACAGTTCTGGAGACCTTACCTCACGTAGGACATAAACAGGTAGAGAAGGTTCAGAGGAGGGCAACAAAGATGGTACATGGATTGCATCACAAGTCCTATGAGGACAGGTTGAATGAATTGAATATGTACTCCATGGAAGAGAGGAGGAGAGGGACATGATAGAGACATAAAGTATCTTACAGAGAGGAACGGTGCAAGAATACACTATTTTTAAGCGAAAAAGATGTTCCAGGACTAGAGGGCATGGGATGAAGCTGGAAGAACGACGATTCAGAGGAAATGGGAGGAAGAATTTCTTCACAGAACGGGTGGTGGACAAGTGGAGCACCCTGCCTGAGGAAGTGGTGGGGGCTGAAAGAATCACGGGATTTAAGAATGCATGGGCTAGACATAAAGGAATTCTGGAGGTCAGGGGTAAGGGGCAACAGAGTTCTAGGAAAACATAAACTGAAGTTACAAACTCAAATGGCAGAGATAGTGGGCCATAGGCCCTTATCTGCAGACACTGTCTATGTATCTATCACACCTGAACAAGGTGTACCTAGGAACTGCTAGATCCCAATCATTGTTTAAAGGCCCACGCTTCCATGATGGCTACCAGGTCTAACTTAGTCTCTGTTACCAACACCTGCAGTTCACTACTTTTTATTCAGGCTTCTGGCATTTAGATAGATCATGCTCCATGCACCCACCTTATTATCTCTCCATTTATCGGTTTCTGGTTACCGCCACACCCTTCCAACTCCCCATTTCTATCTCTTCCTGCTCCTGCCACTACTACTACACTTCAGTCTTTTTCACTTTTCAGAGGACTCTCTGCTACAGTCACCCTGTACTCCCTTCTACTGATTTCCAGTTTCTGTCTCCCTCATTAAGTATGACAGTAAACGAAGACATCGCTTTGCTTAAGTGCATTTAACCTTCTCCCCTATGAGATGGAGTCCATCCCTCTTAAATAATCTTCTATCCCAGAAGTTGCCCCAGTCAGCCACAAATCTATACTCCCTTTCCTGGCAGCACTTAGACAGTCAAGCACTGAACGCCTCGGTTTCCTCCTGCTGCACCCTTCCCACCCCACCCTCCTGCCTCACCCTTTTCACCCCTCCATCTTCCCTGTCCCACACTGATGGCACCTCTGAAAAGGCCAGCGAGTCTACCTTACATTTCAGCTACCCCATAGCCTTTAAGAGCTGGATTTAACTTCCTCCAGATTCTGGTTTGCAAAGTCATTCATACCCAAGTGTACAAGGATATGAAGCTTATTTATATTTATGATTTTGATAACGGTAGGTGCACTGATCCCACGGACCGCTTTCAGGCACAATCAGGGCCACACATACAATGGCACAGGAGTAAATATAAACCAAGTACAATGAACAGTTGAGCAGTTACACAATGGTACCAGAGAAAGATACAACAGTAGGTTTGAAATACAGATAGTAAAAATACATAGGACATACAAAATATAGGTAGTCAATCCATACAGCAAAATTAGGTGTAAGTTTCCATAGTAGTCAAATAATCACAATATAATTAGACCAGCATATAGTGCAGGTGGGAAAACCCCAAGACCATGGAGAGCATATCCCCATTCTGTCTATTGTTCTCCCTATCCTGTCCTTCTCCTCACAGCAGATGTGCCTGGTAGACATCTGGTTCCTCCACTGTTGCCCCATCTTGGCACACCACCCTCTTCTCCCTCACTATAGAGTACCCAAATATAAGTATCCCACGGGCAAGCCCAGATAATGTTTGCAGGTAGGAGTTATTTACTCACCAGTTTTAAAATACAATGAGTAAAACAAAATTGGGATGTGTATGAGTGCTCTAAAAATCTGGAAAAACTGTTTCTTGTGACTCACCAGTTATGTTAAGAAGTACTTTTCTATGGAGGTGAAGCATTTACAAATGTTGGGTGAGTATTGGTACTCATTAAAACAATTTACTGAAGAGTATTTCCTAAAATTAGGTAAGTAAAATAGATTGGTACTCACCTTATCTGAAGCCCTGCCTACTGACCACCTTCATTTGCATCTCCTGCTTGCTGTCTTACTCTTTCCCTTGACCCTACTTGGTGCTGCACACCCTGCTCAATCCCTCTCTGGGATTGACTCACAGCCTCCCCTGATTGAGTCAGGTTACTGTGTCTCCTCCAGAGGCGCAAAAATGAATGAGGTCTTTACTGGAGGACACTGCTTCCCACCAACAAACTGCTTTTTAACAATCTTTTTCTTCCCAACACCTTCCTTCCTCCTGGGCCAGCAGGGCTCTGTGGGAGGGAGGGAGGCGTGGAAGGGAGTGAGTGAGTGGGTAGTAGTTCTGGAAACCAACTCAGCTGTCTGCGCAGCAGGAATATTTCTTCTCATGCTGTCTGTAGCTATGCATGGAGCTCCTTGAACCTCCTATATATGGAGCAGTGACCAACTCTCCATTGTATAGCCCGAGGAACAAGCACTCCACAGTCTCTACAGCTAGCTAACATCCCTGCCCTGCCAGCCCTCTGTTCCTACCTATAAGAATACTATAATACAAAAGTTTAGTAGGCTTACCCAGATAGGGTGTATATGGCCTAGCTTTAACTAGCTGTGTCCCAAGTACTCTCCCCTTATAGACCTGCCACAGATACTGTGTATTACCTCATTTATATTTCCCCTGCCTTTTTTTTACTTACCCACCCCTTTATAGGTCTCATCTAGATAAGGTGTAGTGCCTTATGTGAACATCCCTCCATACTTCTATTACCTACCACCTTACACAGGACTACTCCAGATAAGGTATATTGCATTAATGTGAGCAACAGTTTTTTTTTTTGTTAACACATTCAAGGTGTATGATACCACAAAAAAACATAAGAGAAGGTTGAGTGGTAAGTTTAAAATAAGTGTGGAATGCAAGGCCACGAACCACAGTTACAATCAAACATAACACACTTGTACTCCAGAGCGAGGAGTAAAGCCTCCAGTGAAGGTAAAAATGCATTCAATTGTGCAAAATGAATTTCATTTTATTGCCAGCTACAGGTTATGAGGTAACAAGGCAGACCAAGAGAAAAATCTGTGCGTCCAGGTGCCCCGGTGCTTCGCTTAGTCAGGGGGTATGGCAAAGCACCTAGGTACTTGCACACATGGAGTTTTCTCATGGTCTACCTCATTACCTCGTAATCTGTAGGCTGGTAATAAACTGGAATTTATTTTGCACAACTGAATGTGTTTTTACCTTCCTTGGAGGTTTTACTCCTGTCTCTGGAATGCGAGTACTTTACGTTTGTTTGAGTGGTAGCTTTATTTAGGCATCACACACCCAGGGTGTGTTAAAAAAAAAAAAAGGACCGGAGAGCCCCAACAGTTACAATATCCTGAAGATGGAAGCCCCTAGGGTCTTGACTAAATAAGTGATGACCCCCTACCACCTATTGCCCGGGTTTGGGAGATCATCTTACTTTTTTAATTCCTTAAGTTTGATTGTACTCAATTACCCTCTCTCATTCAGCTTTGGCTCTGCCTTTGTAGTTGACATACGATTTCTTTGTTGCCCTAAGGCATGCTGTGTAACGGACTGTTGAAAATTCAGGTTTTTTTTTTAACGTTACTTTTTTCTCCCATGGGGGGGTCCCAGCTGGCCTCATCGTCCTTGCATCCCCTGTGATCTGTCCGCCGTCCGACCTGTGCCATCTCCAACTGAGGGCAACCACCAACTACCCCATGGCTTACCCCCCATGGCAGGGGTGGTGTGGGTCGATCAACTCCCCCACCACACAACGGATCCACTCACGGTGCTCTCTCGAAGCAGCGCAGGACATCGCAGATGGCCATCAAGCCACAACAGCTGGGCACTCCCCTTTTTCCGTATTCTGCTGGAGGCAGAGCATGCAATGCCGACAAGGGCTCCCTGTGCATGCATCCGCACGCAGTGCGCCCAATGGCTGCCCCACCTACCACCCCATTCTACCAGTCCAGACGGTTGACACCGGAGCCTCCGCTTAGGTGTCAGACTTACACCGACACTGTACCTGACCCACCCCGGGAGAGGAAAGCAGTCCAAAGGACGCCAATCCGCCTCCTCCCTGCTGACCCCCAGCAGCCCAAGCTCGCCTCCCAACCCGGTCGCTGGTGGGCGTGAGGTAGGCATGCCCAGCCAACCCTCAGCGCCCGGCCGGGCTGAAAATTCAGTCTTTGATATGGATATGTCTTGTAACATCTGTAAATGTTTGATGTGAAACTGCTCCTTGAAAACTCAATGAGCATTCAAGTTAAAAAGAAATAGCCCAACCAGACTGCGGCTGAACACCGATATAGTTATATTTTATGTAATTGTTGTATGGTGAAAACGCCCTGCCATTATATGAAATAGAACATGGGTGGTGTAAACTTAACTTCACACACACCGATGTTGATGTTTGAAGAAACCCTTGAACTTCGGGTCTTGGGGTTTATATAGCATCCAGCACCTTGTGTGTGTGTGAAATTCTGTAAACACACCACCCCATGTATTATTCTACATATGACAGTAGATGACTTTTGACTTTAGGTGCAAACACACAGCAGGGTGAATTCTATGGGACAAAGTTCTGTATTCATGCAGATGTATTTGGTAAGAAACAATAAGGGAAAATTTGACAATTAACTGTATTTTTATTTTATATAATACTGGTTTTGTTTTCAAGGCAGTGAAGCATGAACGGGATGTACTGGAGATTTACACTTACTAGTTTTAATCATACCTAACTAGTAATTATATAATGTCAAGCAATACCCTATAAGACTGTTGTTCCATCTCCAGTTTTGGTGACATCGTAAGCCATGACAGCAAATTTGAGTGGTTTATGATAATAAGCCCAGTACATAATTTGTTTTTTTTTATCACAAATAGCAACAGATTGTCATGTCACAAGCACAGGGTTATGACTTCAGGCATAATTAATCATATCACACACTGAATCAAAGCTTACAGCTTAGGAGGAAGCTCTGTTTGCAATGCCAAAGATGGACTGTGAATATATGTAAGCCATATCATATCATGGGGAGAACGATGGAGTGAAGACATTGAAACACAGGGTTTTTATTTAGATACTGCAGGGTGTAAATCACTTGGGTGTGTGTACGCGTGTAATTTCTGAAAACTGTAACACTGTGGGCAGTTTCAGTTTCCTGTGCCCTTTAGGTGAACAAACTAGGTGATTTAATACCTTTCAAAGGACCAACAAGACATTTCCAGTAAACAAGCTTTCAAGCTTACATACAGCCCTTCTTCAGGTTCACCAGGAAAAAGGCTTTGTAAGCCTGAAAGCCTCTGTGCTGAAAATTTCTTGTTGGTCCAGTAAAAAATATCAAAACAACTCCTTTGCTCATCTATTTGTGCAAGGACCAATATGGCTACAAACAATTCTCTCTCCTTTTTAAGAATCTTGTATAGGAAAGACGAATGTGCAGCTTTTACATATTATATAGTTGTTCTACAGTTGAAGGTTCAGAGGAGGGCAACAAAGATGGTGCATGGACTGCATCACAAGTCCTATGAGGACAGGTTGAAGGAACTGAACATGTACTCCCTGGAAGAGAGGAGGGAGAGAGGGGATACGATAGAGACATACAAGTATCTTACAGGGAGGAACAGGGTGCAGGAATACACTATTTTTAAGCGAAAAAGATGTTCCAGGACTAGAGGGCATGGGATGAAGTTGGAGGGAGGACAATTCAGAGGAAATGTGACGAAGAATTTCTTCACAGAACGGGTGGTGGACAAGTGGAACACCCTGCCTGAGGAAGTGGTGGGGGCTGAAACAATCACGGGATTTAAGAAGGCATGGGATAGATATAAAGGAATTCTGGAGGTCAGGAGTAAGGGGCAACAGACTTCTAAGAAAATATAAACTGAACTTACAAGCTCAAATGGGCAGACTGGGTGGGCCATAGGCCCTTATCTGCCAACACAGTCTATGTATCTATGTAGTTGTTCCTATGTACACTTCTGTCTCGACTGTTTACTTATTTTGAACAATCACTAGGTCATCATATTATGAATAGTGCTCCCTTACTCCCAGGATGCACCCGGAAATGAGCAACTGCTCAGCTTAGTTTGCCCTCTTGACCAAATATTTTAAACCAAAAAGTAAGAAAACAGAAAAGTGAAAGGAATTTGTGAGAGACTTGGCAAGACAGCCTTTAATGAGAATCCTCACTCCAAGTGTCAGGAAGGAGTTCTCCCATCCTCACCGACCTAGGACACCATCACAGTATTTATTTTTATTTATTTATTGTAGTCTCGGATTAATACCATGAGAACAAGCTCATTACACAGGTTCCATGTCAGAGGTTACAAACAGTGCAAATAGAAAACAATTAACAATGTGAAGTACTTAAGGAATAAACATAATGTGGTCAAATTATGTACAAAAATACTTTAGGCACTGGACCTTATACAGGATATACAGGATAATAGTTATACAAGGTGCATTAAAAGATGTCAGGTAAGTTCAAAAGAGCATATGAGAGAGAGAGAGAGAGAGAGAGAGAGAGAGATATCTCTCTGCTCTGTATAGCGTGTGTCAGTGAAGAGAGAAGGGGATGACATCCAAAGTAGACCTCTTGTAAGTGTTTTGTAGGCAGACGGGCAATGAATATATCAGCCCAGAATAGGCCTCAACGGAAATGGAATGGAGGGCCAGCATTTCAATACAGTACTAGTTAAACAGTGGCTAAAAAGTAAGGAGAATAGTTTGCAGGTCATAGGGAACAGCATGGAGCTAGCAAAAACAGACACAGCTGGCATTTGCAGCCAGATGCTATATGAGGTCACATTTAATGGGGCTTAACATATTTAGAGAAGAGATGTCAGGGGTAAACTGTTAAGCCATTTAGGAGCACGGTGGTAAAAAGCCCTTTGACCTAAAGAGGTGTGACATTGTGGAGTCTTAAACATCATACTATACCCCCCCACCTCAGTACGCTGCCAACCGCGGCAGGAGAAGGAACGCCACAGCTCCTACCTGGAGCGTATTCTCGGGAGCCACAGCATCAGACGGGCTCACCCCCCCCTACCTCAGTACGCTGCCGACCGCAGCAGGAGAAGGAACGCCACAGCTCCTACCTGGAGCGTATTCTTGGGAGCCACAGCATCAGACGGGCTCACCCCCCACCTCAGTACGCTGCCGACCGCGGCAGGAGAAGGAACGCCACAGTTACTACCTGGAGCATATTCTCGGGAGCCACAGCATCAGTGGGCTCACCCCCCCCACCTCAGTACGCTGCCGACCGCGGCAGGAGAAGGAACGCCACAGCTCCTACCTGGAGCGTATTCTCGGGAGCCACAGCATCAGACGGGCTCACCTCCCCACCTCAGTATGCTGCCGACCGCGGCAGGAAAAGAAATGCCACAGCTCCTACCTGGAGCGTATTCTCGGGAGCCACAGCATCAGAAGGGCTCACCCCCCCACCTCAGTACACTGCTGACCACGGCAGGAGAAGGAATGCCACAGCTCCTACCTGGAGCGTATTCTCGGGAGCCACAGCATCAGACGGCTCTCCCCCCCTCAGTACGCTGCCGACCGCGGCAGGAGAAGGAATGCCACAGCTCCTACCTGGAGCGTATTCTCGGGAGCCACAGCATCAGACGGGCTCACCCCCCCCACCTCAGTACGCTGCCGACCGCGGCAGGAGAAGGAACGCCACAGCTCCTACCTGGAGTGTATTCTCGGTAGCCACAGCATCAGGTAAAGGCACCCTGCAAGTCGACTCCTGGGAGTTTTTCCAACGTGATTCCTACTGACTCGTGGCTTCTCTGCCCCTCAGCCACTGATTGTTTTCCGCTGACTCGGCTGTAGGGTGCTACCTGAGAGGGTTGTTGGGACATGTGCTTTGCTAAAACCTAGGCTACTTTACTTGGGACCAGTCTGTACAATCGCAAGATTCTATGTTTATGTACTGCAGTGCTCTAGTAATTTCTGTTGTGGACTGCTGCTGTAAACCTTTAACAGGTTGCACACTATGTTTGTTTAGTATTACCAAAGTATAACTCGCCCTAGGTTTAGCTGTTTGGAGACTGTTTGTGAACTTAACAACACTGATTATTGGTGCAAAAGCCTAACCTTGTAGCACCTCCGTGTACTGTTTCAGTGATTAGTTTCATTCCAAAGTGCAGTACCAAGTACAAGTTTTAAAAGTATAGTTAGGGGCTGTATGTGTGATAGGGCTCGTTTTCTGCGCATGTGTTACCTGAGCTAGTCACTTTAAAACCGCCTGCTGCATACTAATTTCCTCCTTCTACCTCTTTACAGATGGGCTCACCCCCCCACCTCAGTACGCTGCTGACCGCAGCAGGAGAAGGAATGCCACAGCTCCTACCTGGAGCGTATTCTCGGGAGCCACAGCATCAGGTAGAGGCACCCTGCAAGTCAACTCCTGGGAGTTCTTCCGACGTGATTCCTACTGACTCGTGGCTTCTCTGCCCCTCAGCCGCTGATTGTTTTCCGCTGACTCGGCTGTAGGGTGCTAGCCCGATGACGCTCCGCATCGTCTGCCCCTCCAGCCCCAACCACCTACCTACCCAGGGGCGGCCGTGGAGTTATTGGCTCACGTTGCGTGCGTCACTTCCATCACGTCCTGTGTGCCTAATACGAAGTCCCCACTTTCCCATTTGCAGGTTATACCTGCTGGCCACCAGTGGGCACTGTTTTCCAACTATCAATCTTGCTTCTGTACCACCCTCCCTAATCCTATCTTAGTGTCTGTCTCTCTACCTCGCCTCCTCCAGCTCCCACAGCTGCCCCCCGGGCCCTCCAAGCTCCCGATATTTTCTATCCTAAAACTCTCACCCTCGCCATTCATGTCTATCACTCCTGCCTCGCTCATCTCCTCTCCTTCCCTCCTTCTAATAGTCCTTACCTCCCTAGGGGCGCTACATGCTCGTTGGCGAGCTGTTCTATGCACTCCACATTATCCCAAGCAATCCACCCCTCTTCTCCCCCTGCCCCTCCTCCTTACACACCCAACTTGCTCCTCTCTATATCACCGTTAGTATGGGCACCTTCTCTCTCGCCCCCTGCCCTTCATGCATCTTATTGCTTGCATTCCCTGTCTGTGCTGCCCTTCCTATCCCCTGTACTACTACACCCCCATCCCCCCACCCCAATCGTCATAAACCTTTCCTTCTGCCACTTGCTCCCAAGAGCTCTCCTCCTCCTGCTCTGTCTGGCAACATCCATCCCAATCCTGGGCCTGGCAACACTGGCTCCCCTTGAAATCCTCTGGACTACATTATCGTGTCTATGAACATATGTAGCCTCCTTAAAAACTGGACTCCCTACACTCTGGGTGATGGATCATAAACCAGATCTGGTTGCCTTGGTTGAAACCTGGCTGTCTGATTCCACCTCTAACTCCCAGGTCTCTCTCCTGGCTATACCTCCACCGGCTGGACTGGGTCGGTGGGAGAGGTGGGGATGTGCCATCATGTAAAAGACCCTCTCATTGGACTAGCCCTCCCTCCCCTGACCTTGACCCCAAGGCCCAGACCCTAACACTAAAACTATCTCCCAACCCCTCTAGGGGTCCTATCTTCCAGACTACGGCTTACATACCTCCAAAGAACCAAGCTCAGGGCGTTAGGCCCACTAATTGACTATCTTACCTCCTTACCCAACCCCTCTGACCAAATCCTGGTGGGTGACTTGAACATCAATTGGCTTTGCCCCTCATCCTCTTCCTCCCGTGAGGCTTTTGCTGCTATTGCTCTAACCCAACTAGTCTCCCAGCCTACTAGAATTAACCCCAGAAGGGGCTCTAGCACTCTCCTAGATGTGGTCCTCACTAACAGACCATGCCGCGTCCACAATAGCCAAATCCTCCCTGACTGCCTTAGTGACCACTCCCCTGTTCTCTTCAACTGGGTAATCTCTCTGCCCAAGCCCTCTGTTCAAACCACCTTTCGGAGGCGGCTTAGACCTGGTGGGTTGAAAGACCTAAAGCATTACCTTGCCCTTACAGACTGGTCTCCATTGCTAAACACACCTAACATTGACAAGACACTGGCCTTCTTTATCAACACCTTCAACTCTGCACGGGACATCTTCGCACCTATAACTGCTCGTGGGTCTAAAGTAAGACATGCCCCTGGGTCACCTGCCCTCGACTGCTTTTAACCAGCGGACAACCTGTGGCTTCTTGCTGTTGAAACTGGCCACCCAGCAGACAGACAGACCTAAGTGCGGCTCGAACAGATGCACTTGGGCTATCCCGCAAAACAAAGGCTGAGGATTATCAAGCTTCCTTACCTCCTCATGGGGAACCCCTAGTCCTTCTGGGACAACGCCAAGCAGCTGAATGGTCACCCCGGTCCCGGTCCCCCTCCTTCACTTCTTAACATCAATGGTACTGTCTCCTCTGATCCTGCCCTCATTGCCACTCACCTCAATAACTCCTTTACCGATCTTAGCCCAGTGCTCCCTGGCAATTTCTTCAGTCCTCCACCCCCCAGGTCTGCCCCACCCATCTCACGCCCCTTGTTCCACCTGCGTTGTGTCACCGCTCAAGAAGTCAGGCCATACCTGCTTAAAGCCTTAAAGTGTAACACCATCGGTAATGACTCCCTAGATCCCTGTCTCCGTCCAGATCCTGGACCAGGTCATCTAGCCTATCATCTGCATCTTTAATAAATACCTCTGCCTCGGACAATTCCCTCTGTCTGGAGAGGTCGCTACAGTCACCCTATCCACAAAGGTGGCGACAGGATGCTTCCAGGTAACTACCGGCCTATCTCAATCCCCCAAGGTCTTAGAAAATTGTGGCCACTCAAATCTCTGGCTGCTCTAAATCGATGTTCTCTGCCCTAAGCAACATGGGTTCAGAGCTGGTCATAGTACCAACACAGCACTCCTGGAGTTCGCTAACTTCCTCCACTCCTCTTTGGACTCTGGCTCCATGGCTGGTGCGGTATTCATTGACCTGTCTAAAGCCTTTGATAACGTATCACATCCTCTCCTGTTAACCACCCTCGACCACCTAGGCTTTGCCACTGGTCCAGTCTCCTGGTGCGCTAGCTATCTCTCATCCCGCTCTCAAAGTGTGAAGGTTAGTGGAACTCTCTCCAACACCTGCCCAATCCACTCCAGAGTCCCTCAGGGCTCTATTCTTGGACCCCTACTCTTCTTCCTCTTCCTCAACTCACTACCCAGCGAATGTGCAGGTAAGATCCTACTCTACGCTGATGATGCAGTACTCATTGTCTCTGACAGTAACCCCATTTCACTCCAGAATTCTCTCCAGCTAGCCTACGATACCGCTGAAACCTGGTTCACTGAGCACCGACTCATAATCAACCTAAAGAAAACAAAACCATGCTCTTTGCCCACCCCCAAATAAGTCCAGCAATTTTCCTCTGTCCACTCCACCCTCAATATCCCCATCGAGCGTGTGCAGTCCTATAAATATCTTGGAATAATCTTTGACCCTGCCCTCTCCTTCCATGGCCATATCTCTGCCTTGACCTCTGCCGCAACACCACGGCTGGGCATTCTTACCGGCACAAAACTGCCTCCCCTCGGATGCCCTCCGCCTGGCTGTCACCTCCTCTGTCATATCACTAATCGACTCGGCCTTCCTGTCTATGGGGCTGCAGATCAGACATCCTGAGCAAGGTTACGCCTTACACTTAACAAAGCCTGCAGACTTATAACCAGTGCTCCTAGACTTACCCACACCTGTCTGCTGTACTCCACGGCTACCCTACTCAGCCTGGATGGCGGCTCATGTACCAAACCTGCCAACTCACCTTTAAAGCCCTCCATGCCCTATCCCCTGGCTTATCTGACTCAATCTGCGGGCTAATCCGACTGTGAACACCGCAGCTCATCCAAAACAACACTGGTCATACCAAGAGCTGGGACCTTGCAAGGCCAAAGGCGTTCCTTCAAGGCACCCACCTGGTATAACTCCCTCCCTACCGTTATCTCTGACGCTTCCTCGTTAGCATGCTTTAAACGCAGCGCCAGAAATCCCTGCTCACCTCACGCAGCTGCCTGCCACTAAAAACCCTCCCTCTGACAATGCTCACTGAGCTGCACTCCCCTTCCTACTCACCACCTCACCTACTCACTCTTCCTCTCTGGCCTTCCCCCTTCTTCTGCTTCCCAGCCCTACTCCCCTCTTACCCTCCATCCTCTCTTACCCTCCACCCCACTAACCCTAATTAGCCTATTTATTCTTCGTATGTATGAAACAACTGTAACCTTGACTGACACCTATTTTGAACCTGTACTGCTATATATCTGTTGTCTCTTGTACCACTGTCTGTGTCCTCTATGTGACGAGGTACCTTTGTAAATGAGCCCCTGGCTCAAAAGTTGTTAAACTGATGTTTAAATAAATAAATAAATCAGAGCTTCTGGTGGGGCAGTAGCATTCAAAGTGGGTGAGGAGCTTCTGTACCGCAGGCGGCAGCAGTCCCAGACTCACTTTTTTTGCCAGGAGGCAAGTAAGGTACCATAGCCTGCCTGATAATTGGAGCCAACTTGCCTGTATATACAAGTCACAGGTGTGAGTTAGCCTTGCACAGCCGGATGAAGGACGACAAGCTTTATTTAATGCAACTATAATAAGGCAGAGTGCCGTGTCTGTTGTAGAACCATGGATTACTATTCCATAGTTGATGAGCAATATGACTGAACTTTGCATTACAAAATCCAGAGCCTCTGGTGTTGGGATATGCTTATACCTGTATAGCAGACCAATGCAGATATTGATTGCCTTGGCAATATTATCGATATGGGAAGTATATGACAGTGTACTGTCTGAAGTGATCCCCAGGTATGGAAACTGCTGGACTAACTCCAGTGGGGTACCAGCCTCATTTGTTATGGTAAGGGGGTATGTTCGGTGCCTATTTTGTGGATTAGAAAACAACATTGTCTTTGTTTTCTTATAGTTCATTATGAGGTTTTGTTCTCTAAAACATCTTTCAACTGTTGTAAAACTTTCCTGTAGCTTGCATTCAAGTGTCATAGGATCTGGATCATTTGTGAATATGACTGCATCATCAGCGTATAGAAGAATTTGACACTGACAGGCTTGTGGGAGCTGTTTGAGGAAAATGCTGAACAGTAAGGGACCAAGTATGCACCCCTGGGGAACTCCAGATCGGACAGGTCTACTGTCTGACAGAATGCTATTGATCTTGACCTTTTATGATCGGTCTGTGAGGTACCTTTTAAACCAAGCAAACGTATCTTTATATAGACCAATGGATGCAAGCTGTTTGAGCAGTATATCATGATGAACTGTATTGAACACTTTAGTTAAGTCGATATATGCAGCCCCAACCAGTGCGCCATGATCCAGGGCACTGTAGATATACCCTGTGAACTCGGGCAGAGCAGATATAGTGCTGTGTCCTTTGCAAATCCCTTGCTGCTCTGGGCACTGTATATTGTATTTTTCTAAGTATTCCACTAGTTGGTCCTCAACTATTCTTTCCAGAGCTTTTGACAGCGGTGGTAGAATCGAGATGGGTCTGTAATTTCCCTGTGCTGCGCAGTCCCCTCTCTTGAAGACAGGTATCACTAAGGCCGCTTTCCATGCTTGTGGGACTTGGGCAGGTGTGAGTGAGAGGCATTGAGAATGTGCATAAGTGGTGTCAGTATGTAATGTAAGGTAGAGCCACAAATTTAAGATCAAGGAGTCTCCATAGCGAGACTTCCCAAGAACCTTTAGTAGGTATTTCCTTGCTTCTTCAGTGGAGATGGTTCTTAAATTTAGCGGAGGTTAGTAGGGTGGCAGGTCTTGGAATTAGGAGTTGAGTTAGCATGGTAGAAGAAATCTGGTGGAAGTACTCCGCTAAGATTTGAGAAGGCTAGATTAAATGCATTTGCTACGATACTGGGTTGAATAGTGGGAACACCATTAATGTTAAGCATATTGGGGGCTGACTTTTGGTCCTTCCCCAGTGATTTCTTTGAGGTTAGCCCAAATTTCCTGCTGGCATTCCATGAGCGAGTAAGAGCTTCCTTATAACATTGATTTTTTTGCTGCATGAATGGTCCTTGTGCATTCATTACAAGCTTTTTTGTACTTCTGGTAGTCGGCCTGTTTACCAGAGGCCCGTGCTCTCTGCCATAGATGGTCTCTTGTCCTCAACTGCTTGAGAAGTTCAAGAGAGAACCACAGGTTGCTGTGGCCTTTGATTTTATGATTTTTCAACGGAGTGTGTCAGTCACAAAATTCGTTAAAAGTGCAGATGAATGTTTCTAGGGCTGCGTCAGCAGTCCTGGCAGAATAGACAGAAGACCAGTCCTGCTGGTGGAGGTCACCTTTCAGTAAGTCAAGATGTCCCCGCTTCAAGACCCTATCTGTAACTGATCTGGATGGAGGTTTGGAGTAGGTATTGGACCAGCAGAAAAGGACAGGAGAGTGGTCACTATAAACATCAGGGAGTACTGCTGAATGAGAGATGTGGTCAGGTCAGTTAGACAATACTCAGTCCAGTAGTGTTGAGGTACCAGTTTTGTAGTTCATCCTAGTAGGTGAATCTACAAGCTGGGATAGGTGCACCGATGTGACAGCGTCCCTGTAACGGCTAGCTGCAGGTGATAGCCAGTTGGCATTGAAATCCCCTAGCAGTATGGTTTCTGCATTAAGATTCATGGTACTGAGGCACTCTATAAGCAAGTCTAGCCCCATGGTCTTCTGTCCAGGTGGAATATACACTGACAGAAGAGTGAGGGTTTTGTTACGGTTCCCAAGCATAACTTTTAAGTCTATAAGCTTACATGCTGGCCCCAGTATCGGGTAATGGCAGGGCGAGGTCCTGTAGGTTATTCCAGTCAAACAACATGTGTGGCATCACCAAACTCTGCTCAACCCCTCCCCAAACCCAATTCAGTCTCTTGACACCTTGCAGGACTCAGGTAAGTCCTAATGAAGCCCCTCAGCAACACAGCAGGTCACAAAATAATTGTGCTGGTATGCGTATACAGGGAGTAGATTTATTTTATTTTATTTGGTTTTGGTAACCAGGTGGGTGCACTAGGCATGGGAATACCTATTTTCAGGCACGACCAAGAGAATACAGGTAGACAATACATGAGCATACCATGTGACGAGCACATGAAATAGGTAATACAGTAGGGGTCAGAACAAGCGAAAGAGGTTCGCGAAATACAGTTTAGAACAAGGTCAGGGTACAGGCAATATAACATTAGACAAGGTAACAAAATATGAACAAGTGCAAAATAACTTGAAACACTGAGTACAAAAATAGATGAGATAGATTATATACAGTATACAGCCTTTGTGGTAGTCAAGCTTTAGAGAGTTGGGAGGGAGGATGAGATAAGGCGGGGGAAGAGTGGCAGAGTGTGTGAAACAGGAGGGTCGATAGAGAAGATAAGACAGATTGGAAGGAGTAGATAAAGGGTGGTCAGAGAGAGAAATGGAAAGAGGACTTACGGTGGGTGGAAACAAGCGCAGGGGTTAGAAGCATGTAGATGATCTCGGTGGAGTTTCTGGAAGCTGGCATGGGTGGGAGCTAGGCGGACAACTTGAGGTATGGCGTTCCAGTGCTTCGGAGCAGAGTGAGAGAAAGCTCATGCACCCATAGAGGTTTTGCATCTTGGGATATAGAAAGGGGCTAGGTCAGTAGAGCGGAGCCCATAAGAGGAGGATGGGGAGTGAAGCATGGAAGCGAGATATTGAGGAAGCCCTGATCTAACTATCCCGTCAATTAGGGAGCCATAGGACTGAAGTCGATGGGCAGTGGGAGAGGGCCAGTTTAAGTCAGCATAGAGCTGAAAGTGGTGTTTAAATCTAGGTGATGCAGAGGCATAGCAGCAGATGTTGTTATAGGCTGTGTCCCATTTATGGAGGGAGGACTTAGTGGCATTTAGGTATGTGACCGCGCCATAGGCTAAGGCCGGGAGTAGGAGGCCTTGTGCAACAGCAAGTCTGGCAGATGAGGTGAGGGCATAGCTAGTACAGTAGGCCCTCCAATTTTTGAGTTGACAGATTTACAGGTGGCGGTAATATGTTGATCAAAATCAAGGGATTTGTCCAGGAGAATCCCCAGGTATTTAAAGGATCTGGAAGGTACAAGTGGGGAACCATCTGTGCATGAGATTTTGAGGGAATTTTGATTTCCTTTAAGTCTGACAGAAGCCAAAGAGCATAGAGTGTGCTTTGCTAACATTGAGCACTAGTTTGTTCTCTGTCAACCAGGACTGTATGCTATGGAAGTCAGGCGCAAGAGAGTGATTTATATCTGTGGTGTTTTGGCACTATAGTGCCGACTAGGTCATCCATAAAGAAGAGACAAAGCAGACTGGGGCCGTAGCGGAGGTCACTGATGAAGATAGAAAAAGCCGAGGGCCCAGTGTAGAGCCCCGCGAACACCAACTTGAATAGAGGAGAGATCCAACATGGCAGAATTGAAACTACAACTTGCTTCCTGTTCGAGAGGTTGCTCTCAAACCATACCACCACTTCAGCAGAGAAACCAAGGGAGCGAAGTTTAGAGAGAAGAAGGCTGTGGCTGACCAGATCAAAAGTCTTAGTCAGGTCAATGAAGACCACACCTGTCAAGAGGCCAGTATCCATAGCAGCATAGATATCGTCTGTTAGCTTTAGGAGGGCAGTGGAGGTACTGTGGCCTTTTCGGAAACCATGCCATGTGCCAGAGAGGAGGCTGAATTTCTGTAGGTAAGCAATGGTTTGAGTAGCCACTAATTTTTCTAGGATTTTGCTGAGCACTGAAAGAATGGCAATGGGTCGATAATTGCCAACTTCTTTTGGATCACCTTTTTTAAGTAAAGGTGTTATTTTGGCTATTTTCTAGATATCAGGAAAGGTGCCGTGGCACAGTGATAAGTTAAAGACTTTGGTTAAGGGGGAGGCAATGATAGGGGCAGCTACTTTCAGAAGCTGAGGTTCAAGCCCATCAGACCCAGAGCTAGTGCTGTCCCGGGTAGCCAGTAGTAGCTTTGGTACTTCAGTTCTTATGATAGCCTGGAACCGAAAGGGTGGATGAGTGGGCATGGATTGTGTGTCTGTGGGGGAGGACGTAGTGCTTCCAGGGGGGAAGGAGGCCACATGACTTGATAGGTCAGAGAAGAGATGGTTGAAGGAGTTGGCGATGGTCACGGGTTGTGAGACAATGAATGCCATTTAGCAGCATGTCATTGAAGTGGCCTTGTGATCAGTTCCCAGGAGAATTTTATGACTTACCAGCATTTCTTTGAGTCACCTGCAGCTTTTGTTAACAAGTCTTTGTAAAAATTATTTTGCTAGGCAAATTCTTCTTTGCAGGTATTTCTCAATGATCTGTAGGTGTCGAATCCGATTTAAGTCCAGAGGCCTGAAACGCCACCAACTTTTGTCTCGAGCCTTAATTTGGGAGAAGGTCCTTGGTTAGCCATTTAGTTTGAGTTCCTCATATCTGGCAGGTAGCTCTGGGGCGTCTCTATCCTGGAGGGTTCAAATCTTGCTAGGAAGAGATCAAGGCTGACTGAGCATTAGAAGTATTGAAGATTGAGGACCAATCAATCACAGATAGATTGTACATAAACAGCGTCTGACTAAAGTTACGAGAGTTGCGGAAGGTGATAAGTTTTGAGGAGGGATGATGGACTGGGGGCGTGCCAGATGCAGAAGATAGGAGAGTGATCACTTATTGCATCTGCAAGGGTACCAGTCGAGGCTATAGTGTCAGGGTGGTTTGTAAGGATCCAGTCAATTAGTGAGCTAGACTGGGGGGGAGCCAGGACCCTTGTTGGGTCAGTGATAATCTGGCGGAGGTTGTGGCCCTGTAATAAGGTGTGGAAGTGCTGGTTTGCTTTACTGGTCCAGTTAAGGTTGAAATCCCCTAGTATCAGAACCTCATTCCGTCCAATCATAGTGTCCACCTGGGAGAGGAGTTCCTTTAGACCAGAAATGCCACCGCCCGGTGGGTTATAGGCACACACTATGTGCAGCTTCTTTGAGCTGAGTTGGAGAATTGCATGAATTGATTCACAGAGAGAGGGGAGGGGAGGGACGTGCCTAGATAGAGATAGATGAGATTTGTAGAAGATGGCAACACAGCCACCACGCTTAGCTAGGGGCCTGTCTTGCTTCATTATTTTATAATTAGGTAACATGCACTGGGAATCAGGGGTGGATGGTTTCAGCCAGGTTTCAGACAGGCAGAGAATGTCACGGTTATGCAGAGCAACCCAGGCCTCAAGTTCAATAAGGTTGCTGGGACAGGCCTAATATTCATTGGAGTAATGCAGTGGCCCTTGGAGTGAGCTGAGGCTGCGCTGGAGTAAGGTGAAATACCTATGGGCCCAGGGTTTAATTCATTATCTCCAGCTAACAATAGTACTAGTAGGAGCAGATACCACAGTTTACGGTGGACGAATAGTGTCAGCAGTATGGGGTTGCAGGACAGAGATTTATGAAGGGTGAAGGCTACATGGTAAAAGAACCTGTCAGAGATAAGAAGAGGTGTGCTGGCTAAGGGCAAGTAAAATTGTGTAACCCCACTGTGGTCATTACATGGCCCCTAGGACATGTGGGTGAAGATTCGAGATGGTGGGCAGCGTGATATGTGTTCCTTGCGAAGGTACAAGCAAGAAGCAAAGAAGGAGGAGTGTGTATTAGACCGTGGAGTCAGTTGAAAAAACAATTATGACTGACTTACCATACATTATGGCTGATTTTTTTCAACTAGTTTGAAATTTCTCACTTCAACTTACTGAAGAAAATCCAACCAATTATTTCAACTTTCACCACTGTTGAATTTGATGATGTAGTAGTTTGTCATATTTTTTAACTTTGTATCTTTTTTATTAAAAATTTGACTATAAAAGTTAATAAAATGTATGGAAATGTCCTCCCCCCCCCCCTTGAAATTGATGGGGCATGCACACACACAGCCTTTGCTTTCTGAAATCACAAAATGGGGCTGCATGTGCCTCCGTGGGGGCATGTTGGTGGGTTAAGGTCAGGAAGCAGCTCTGTTTTTAGCATTTGAGATTTAGCAGCATTATAGCTTCATAAATGGGCAGAAACAAAAGTAATTATTTATGCCCCTCTACTCTGAGGCAGGTGAGGTATTGCATATGTTGAAGGGAGCAGCAACTAGGCAGCAGCAGCAGCTAAGAAGCTGGCTGCTGTTTAAAATGCAAATACGGAGTGCAGTGAAACACACAGTAGGGACCCACTAAAGCACAATAACCAGTCAAAACAACAACAAAATATACTAAGCCACTGAAAGTAACACGTTGAAGGCCATTAATATATGTTAGTTTACTAGTAGTCATAGAATCTGAGTCTAAAAACAGTTTAAGGGAGAATCCCTAGAAATACCTCATGTGTGGTATACCAGAACTGAGCGTATCCATAGTTTCAATTTAAAAGCTAAAAAACGCATACATATTAAAAAATAAATTCTGACGCAGTTTCTGAACTTTTGTCTTTCAGCATGTACACTAACGTGTTTTGTAAACTGTTATTCATCTTGCTGTGTGGATTCCTATAGTGGCAAACAACAAACATTTTGTCCATTGGACCTACTGACCATGCTCGCGCTCCGGCCTTCTATGGGTCCTGGAACTCACCAACTGACCACCTGCGCCTAGCCTGCTCCTTGACCTCATGGAGAGTTTGACTTGCTCTCAATGCCATCACAGACAGAGGGAGCCCAGGGCCACCAGCATAGATCGATGATGATTTGATTGCCTTCCTTGACTTTCAAGTTTGGCCTCCCAGGCCCCACAGTCCCCAAGCCCTCAACCAGCCAGACAAGCCAGCCAGGCATGCAGCAGACACACAGACAGACTGAGTAATCTGTGAGAGACCATCCTCCTCCTTCCTACTGCCCACTGCCCAGCCCTGGTGGGCCTTACATACACATCCCATACAGTACTTTGCTCACTGTAGTAGCCTGTTCGGTCAGGTGTCGGGTGATGATTCGGTCTCCATCGTCGGGTGGTTCCATGGCTCAGGCTGCCACTGCTGCTCTACATGGTGATGGTGATGGTGCTGGTGTTTTTTTGGCACTGTGTTCTCCCTCCTCCCACCCACACAGTCAGTCCCCAACCCAGACCCACATCCCCACTCCGGTACTCCATGCAGTGGGACTAGTGCACCTACCACTCCTCCTCTTCACTGACTCTGAAGACCTGACTGAGTGAGTGAGAGTCTCCTGACAGGCCCAGTTGATGGGGTCACAGGCAGATCCCGACCATGACCAGACCACTAACTTTCTGCCTTCACACGATTGCTGCCTGGCTTTGCTGGAGGACTGACTGGGGCCGGCACAGCCACACACTAGTCTCTTTTTGGGCACCAGACATGTCAGGAAAGTGGATACAGTTAACTTATTTAAAATTAAAAGCTAGAACTTGCCAAACATCATCCCTGCAGAAAATGTTGCTCGCTCCATTGCCAGCACACCAACACAGATGCCACCTCCTGACAGTCTCACTTACCCGCATACACTCCTGCCACGCAGTCAAGTCACAAACTAGTCAAGCTCCTGCCTCCTATCTCTCCTAATTGGTGAATGCCTCATGCCCAGGAGAAAGGGGTGCATTTTATTGGCTGTAAGGCTCGGTGCCAGTAGTTGAGGACTGTTAGATATTCGTGGCCCCCTTGGCCTCCCTTCTCCCCCCAGGAAAGAAAAAAAGAGAAAACACACTGTAGTACACCACAAAAACAAACCTGGAAAGGTCACGGAATCGTCAACTCCATAGGATTTCAGCTCCAGTATTTTATGACTGCAATCCAGTGCAATTGCAACTAATTGCAACTGCATTGAATTGCAACTGACTAGTTCAACTGCCGACGACTGCTCCAGGGTCTAGTGTGTAGGAATTTATGGACTGCAGATTTTTAACTCGACAGCCATTTCTGCCTGAATCAAGATTGGAACCTGGTAAGGTATGGCTTACACTTGGGTGGAAGCTTTGTGGATAAATCAAGAGGACTGGACGATGGTCAATCAAGAGGACTGGACTGAGATGCTGTAAAATCAGTGCAGTTTAAAGCCAAATGGGAGTGGGAGCAGCAGACTACTAACAGAGTGTGCAGACTCCCTAGTGGTGAAGAAACATAGGCTGCAGATGGGAAAAGGAGACAGTATAAAATCAGCAAGCTATTAGGCGCTCCCTAGCTAGCCTACACTATTTAACAACAGTCGGTTAAGGGTGGGAGGTGGCTGGGAGCATACATGAAGATGCCTGCGGGAAAAGCTCCAGATGCTTTGCCCAGTTCCAGCAAGTGGGAACCTTACGGGAGGAGCTGCGCTTTTAGGCTGCAGTGTCCTCGCAGTTAATTCAGAAATGATATCCCAAAGATGATAGCTTAGCTGACAGATTAAATTAATTTAATTTACAGGCAGGTTTAAAATGTTAGCTGAAGCAGTCGCCAGCAGCGGTGCAGCAGAAGTTCAGTTAACTGCAGGAGAATCAGATTTTTAAAATTGGCGCCAGATTGGATTCGGTTGGAAGCAGGCAGCCTTCAGCAGAAAAAATAAAGGGCCGATTTATGGACAGAATCCTAATGTTCCCGTCTGGTGAAGCAGACACTTGGATCTCAAGTCCAGTGATTTAGTGGCAGAGTAGCAGGCTTGTTAGCCCATTTGAGCCCCAGGTTACAGTCCCTGGAAACAGGGCGCAAAGTTCTAATTCAAACAGACAAAGGCCAGCTCGAGCAAGCAGGCAAATTACCTTTCACTTTGAGCCTGAGATTTGGAGCAGGTTGCTGCTTTGCAGGGGCTCTCTCCAGTAGCCGAGGCTAAGGAGAAAGGTGAGCAGGTTAGCTAAATACTTAATTTGGAGAAGTAGGAAAGCTATGATTTGCTGAGCAGAGGGAGGTGGGTGGAGAGTGTAAGAGGAGGAGGGGAGAGAGAGAAAAGTTGGCAGTGAGAGAGAGAAAAAAAAATGGGTTACAGTAATTGGAGGGTTAGCTTTAGAGAAATGCACAGGGAAATAAATCTTCTAATTTAATATTTAAAACAGGCTTTCTACAATAAATCAGTTGCAATGCTTCAGTCAGGTACTAGGCAGTGAGCTAACACGAAGGAGAACAACAGAAGTTATAGTATGCACATCACTTAAAAGCAGGATAAATATGCGGGTTGTTGTTTCAAAACTAAACTTTATAAGACCCAATTCAGCTAGCGGGAACCTTACGGGGAGGAGCTGCGGTTTTACATTCCTCTTCTCTGTACTTACTGGGTCAAAGGGGTGGGGGGCACTTATGTGGCCAGACCTGAATCCAGGAAGATTAAGGAGGAATAAACTTAGCAATGTATATCCTAGCTTGGTGGCATTTTCCATGAGCCTAATCAGGTTCGGTGGGTGGTGGGGGTTGAGATGGGATTGTTTATTTTATTATGAGTAGCACAAGCATGTAACAGCTGGGGGTAATAGCACAGTTTAAAATCCTAGGGCCTCAGGCTACCTGTTGGCCTGATTGTCGCGTGCAGCACTACTGTACAGAAGACCCAGGGTAGAGAGCGAACCTGAGTCACCAGTCACAACCTGGGGAGAATGATGTTGCATTCCATTACCACAGCAACCCCTGTGGTGGGTCAGGACCTTGTGCTTTTGCAGGGTGTGCTGCATTTACATAAGGCCATATTAGCACCAGCACAGTGTCAGAAAGGTAATGAGGTGGACTGAAGGGGACCAGGTAAGAAAACCTCAGCAGGAAAATGAGTACTGCAGGTCATCACAGGTTAACATGTATAGATCACCATGAAGGAATTTAGTCTGGCTATACTTTAAGCAGGACCATAAGATGGCAAACAGTCTAGCAAACAAGCTGTGAAGGCTGAGAACAGCAACCCACAAATATGTGCTTCATCCTTGTTAGGACTCACCAGTGTGCTATAGCCGTTTGCCTCAGGAAAGGACATGGAGTCTTCCTAGCTAGCCTAAATTCCATTATGCATATGTCAGGGCCTAGGACCAAGACAGATTTTCAGATATTCTACATTGTTTGATGGCTGAGGAGGAAATGAGGCTATCACTATCCATCTAATTCCCAATCTGGCTAAGCACTATGGATAGCCACAATGTAATAGCTAATGAAAATCAAATATGGCTAATACAAAATGCACTGTAGCTAATACAAAGTAATGCAATTTACTGTATTTTGATTATCACAAATACTGCAATTTTCAGTATGTGGATAAACCCTTTCCCCTAATGCTCACCCAGTCTAGTGCGTACTCATCAAAAATGAAAACCACACATATCACACTCCAAGAATCACATCTAGCCCATGACACCTGAAAATATAACATGCTTCTTGCTTAAGGGTATATATGGTGCTTCTATGTTCAAAGAAATGCATTTGTTTCTTTTCAAACAACTTACACAGCCACAGCAAAGAAAATGTTGAATAAAGATAATAATTTGACATGGTCCATGTCATAATTTTGTTAGTACTTATTTACCTTTTACAGTATTTCTGTACTGCCTGGGACAGGCATGAAAACACTGCCTACCCATCTTGACCCCCTGAATCCATCTCCTACTCCTGCTTAACAGAACCAGAAGTCAGACGCCTCTGTCTGCAGCGCTACAATCTGCTGCTTCAGCAAAATTATAATATCACAGTAGAGACTTTTGACTTAGGTGCAAGCACGTAGCAGGAGTAGGTGAATTCTATGGGACAAAGTATCTTTTCATGCAGATGTACTTGGTAAGAAACAATAAGGGAAATACAGGGAAAAAATGTTAGCTGAACTAGGACAAGTTTCTAAAGAATTTTCCTGTAGGTGTCTGTAGAGTTTTAAATTAGAACCTGTCAATAAAAACAGAAAGTAAACTAAAAAGCGTTTTTTACAAACAAGTTACATCCCTAAAAAGGAGGTGCTTTTGAAACCACTGCCTTCATGATGAACATCAAAACCACAGAAAGCTGTATTTGCTGCAGAAACATTACTAAAATGCATAAGCATTCTTACGAATCATCACTACTGTGCTGAACTGACAGAGCAAGAGAAGAATAATACAGGTGCTGGTGCATCTGTCACCTATACATGTATGGATACCATTACCCAAGGGCCTGGTTCACAAAACTGGAAAAATGCCCTCTGCAGGTGCAGAGGACTGGCTGCTGCCATGGCGTTCCCCTGCTGGACTTTCAAGAGCCCCACCACCACATGCAGTGGATGCTCGTTCCCCAAAGCACCCGATCCCACTCCACCACACATTAACTTGGTCAGTCAGGTAGGGGCAGGCATGGGGTCACAATTTGCGTAACTCATGCAAGTCCTTCAATGCTGTAGAGGCCAGATAGAGGGCACTGATGCTATGGGAGAAAATCCTGACCTTGGCCTGTACACACCAAGAGACATTTTTTACATGTTTTAGAACACTTACTAATTGGAAATGGTGCACCCGCCCCCAGCTTTCAGCACGAACTATGTACATGAAAAAATACTTACAGATTCTTTTCTCTATCCAAAAAATTCTCTTTTTAGCACTGTTTTTTAAAAACAGCTGTAAAAGTCAGTCAAGTTTCACGGTAGGACAGCAATACAACAGTGCAAATCTTCACGAACACCTAAGGGCCTGCTGTATGCAGGCTACTGCAAAGCTTCACAAATGCTTAAAGGTATGTATGCAGGCTACTGCAAAGCTTCCAAATGCCTAAGCACATGCAGGCTACTCAAAGCTTTACAAATGCCTAAGGGAGTGCAGGCTACTTTATGGAATGTTTTAAAAAAATGTTTTACTTAAGAGTATAATATCAGTGCCCAGACTGAGCTCCAACACTGTGCTAGCATGAGAGTTCCCAGGTGTCACTGTGGTACTATAATAAAGCACTATGGAAACTACAATACATGCCGGATACTTACAATCAGGAGAGAAGATGAAAGAAAAAAACAAGGGCAGTATTTTATAAGCAGCTCACTGTAAGCTCTGCAGTGGTTTTCAATGAATGTTTTTGATTGTGGATAGTCAAAAATGGACTAGGCAAGTTGCAGATGGTTGCCTTAACCCATGTTAGAACACAAATCTTGTCCACACTGCTGTTAACACTGGTTAAGTAGTAGAAGTAGTAGTAAAATTTACTTTTATACAGGAAAAAACGTCATTTGGATTTTGTCAATCCAGTTTACAAGACAGTCTTGTACAGAGGCAACCATGTTGAGCTAAAACCAAGCTCTGGTCTTCCCACAAGTTTACAACACAAACTGTAGCATGATGTTTACTGGGCTACAATCTTGACATAAACCTTTTTTAACAGAGCAAAAATGGTTTAAAAGTCCTACTGTGTACAAGGCCTTAGTGTCTGCGTGCCCTGCCAGCACAGCCTTGAATACCCCCACCTGCTGCCCCAGCCCACTAGTATGGTATGAAGGGTGTGAGTGGCATGAAGTGCTATATTTTTGTTAAATAAATATTTGATGACCTATATGGGCTACGGCAGTCCTAATCACCTTCTCAGTCCACTGCTTACTCCAATCTTGTGCCACTTCAGCCTACACTCATCCTCCAGCTGCCTCTCAAAACATGAAGTCATTCTCTAGCAGTCATAGAGACATAGATTTGACAGCAGATGAGGACTGCTTCAGCCATCCAGTTTGCCCATTTCTCCTACCACACTATTAATGCAGACCATGCCTGATCTACAGCTCTTTCTCCTCCCCTTTCCGTTCCGCTATGATTCCCTTGTGCTTATCCCATGCATTCTTGAATCCCACCACCTCTGCTGGAAGGCTGTTCCAGAATTCACCTCTCTTAGTCCTAGGTATGATCACCAAAGTGTCCAGGACTCTGTAGTTTGTCCCAGTAGGTGCAGATGGTAGAAAATCCACCCCACCAGTGGATATATATCTAGTTAGTAGCCCTAAGGGTGGGGTGACAGAAGATGCCACTCACTAAGGGAAGGAGGTTTCCCTGAAATGTACCAGCCTCAGGATGCCATCACGAGGGCTCACAGTGTGCAGACATAGAGCTATATAACATCTGGCCATCCACACGCATTGACCCAGCACTGTACCACCACCTGAGGACACTTAGGTGGCAATAATGCAGTGGGACAAAGGATCTTTCCTTCTTGGACAGCTTTATCTGCGATACCTGATCCCCCTACTGGTCCTCCAACAACTCGGGCTCATTCCTGAATCTGGATCATATGCATCAGAAGTGGCAACATTGCTCGCTGTGCCAATGGTCTGGTGAGAAAAACTATTTCAGTTTTCTGATTTGTTGCAGGGTGCAGAAAAATCAACAACGCTATATATTTGTTCACTAGTGCCAAATACTGCAAAATTCATAATAAAAGCCCTTTATGGTGCTAAAACAGTGATAAACTGACAGAGATTCACATGCAGTAAGGAGAAAGCACAGAAACACAAGGAGAGGAGATCAGAGATCTTGTATATTTAAAGTGCTCAATACAGTTTCCCATCACCTATCTTGTAATGCAAGCCTTCGTTCATACTGACTGGATTACTTCAGTGTGATCCACAAAGGCTTGTCTTGTGGTCCACTATGCTGCCCACAGCTGGTCCAGTAAGCAGATAGGCTTCTGACCTATGCCCAGAGATCAGGCCATACTGTGTCTCACCAGTGTTAAGCATATCTATCAACAATATATCTACACGTTTCTGACCAATGTATGTTTCCTTTGCTACAGAGTACATAAGAGTTACTAGCCCAACTTCTTCCTGACCAATGTTGTACATAACTGTGTATTCCTTGTATTATGCTACTTGTCTTAGTATCTTCTGGTGTACTTTTTACTGTACAGTTCTTTAATCAACTGATAACTGTAACCGGTCCACCTTGCAAATGAGTACATCTCAATGGTGTTCCACGTGGTTAAATAAAGAACTGAAAACTGAACTGAATATCACACCCTCACCGTGTTCTCTGGCTGGCTGCCTGTTAGGTGGGGAGTGGAATGCAAGAGTTCTTTGTTGACATTCAAAGTCCTGATGGAGCTGCAACCCTAACTGTACTGCCACAGCTCTTTGCCCCCCTCAGCCCTGGGAGAACCACAGCTTCAGAACAGGACCTACTCATGATCCCTCCCATGCATCTTAATTTTTATTTATTTAGCTTTTGTTGACCGGGTAAGTGCACTAGACAAATCCTGCCTATTTTCAGGCACGACCCGGGGGGAGGGGGATACAGATGAATGCCAACTGACCTTGAACCAGATTAAGCTGTTGGGTAGGAGATGGGGGCTTCCATGGTAGTAAGGGCCTAGTTCTTTATTATTTCACGCTACAATTGTGGGCTACTGTGACTGGTCTCAAATTACCCTACAGAAACTAATTAAAAACTTTTTCCCCACCATTCACCCTATTTATTTTGTCTTGAAAAATAGCTGCTTGCTAAATTGCTGAACTAATTTCTAGCAGACTCTCTGTTTAAGCGTGGCAGCTTGCAGCAGTGAGACTTTATACACTTACCAGTATATAGAACTAAAGAATGTATATAAGGGAAACTGTTTAACTAGGAAAGGTACACTGAGCGAAGCTTGTTTCCAGGTGCGACCTGGGAGCACAAGGAAGTTAAGCTACTTGCTCAGGGTCAGAGAGTATGTAATTGAGGGCTGTGGGATTCAAACCCAGGTCTCCAGGTTTGCACTTCAGAGCCCTAAACCACAGCACTATACTGCTTCCTCATATAACAGCATAATTCAGCTGCCACACTATTAATCTGAAAAAAAATAACTGTCAAGACTTTATACTGTTATTTTCATACACACTGTTATTCATTTATTTTTTCACAGAATGTTTGGTGAAAGACTGAAGAATGGCCAGCAGATTGTACAGCTGGACAATTTATGAATCATTACTTTTAGACTGTACTATATATATGCCCAGGAAAGCCCAAATGAGATGGAACATCTCATTTTCAATGTGGATCCTGCTTCTACATAGTTTACATTTGGGTGCACTGGGGGAGAGCTGTTGAAGTAACTTTGCAAAAGGTCACACAATGTATATGTGACACTGGTGGGATCAGAATCTGGGTCGCCTGCCTCCCAAACCTACCTAACCTTTGGATGCTACCTCACTATTAGCTGTATAGCTTCACATATTCAAATGCTTCAAGGGATAAGTGTTACACTGAGTAACACAAATCTTCTCAACCAATGGACTTTTGCACTGAAAATGGAAATGCTCTACTTCCTTTTTGAGGAGGAGTAGGAGAAAAGACTGAAAATGTGCTAGGGATGGTTAGAAAAATAAATGAAGAGAAAGACAACGGGGTGCGCCTGGTCTAGCTACATAGTCTAAGATAACTACCACCTGGCCTAAAAATGCCTACATTCAAATTTCTGGGACAAATTAGGACCATGTGGCCCCTAAAGTTCATAACAGTATCCAACATTTTTTAGAATTAACATGCTGGTTCACATGGTGAAATGAGTATCGTATGGAACACAAAACACATTCCGTCCCAAAACTGGCTTTATCATCAGTACATACTTTAGCTTACAGTCTATCCAAAATGTTCTTTTATTAATTCATTGGATCACTTTAGAAACAATACATACAGATCCACAGGAATTTCAATGCTCACATCGCTCAGCTGCCCGTGTCTGGACATAACGTAATCTAATTGTGACTTCTAGAGTTCTGCCATCAGTCACCTGCCTAAAAATAGTGCACTTTTCTTTGACACATTGCCACTATTTCTAGCATAAAGCAGTATGTGGAAGTGCTTTCTTTATAATGTAAACAATTTCTTATTAAAATAGTCTACAATGGCCAGAATAAACATTCTACTTTAACTTAAGAGGAAATATGTATGTGTACCTTATTTCAATAAAATATAAAGTACAGTTATGTAAGAACTTACCATAACAGTAGATCTTCGGGTACAGCTCTTGCAGCAGGTTACACCATTAGGACTGAAGCCGGCAGGCGCCAGGATCCCACGGAAATTTCCTAGCTAGCAGTATTCAGCGGGGATCGCCTCCGACGTCGGTCCCCCCCCCCGACATCAGGCATAGAACATAACGAGGCGGTCCCCCAGAATCCCCAGTTCTCCCGCCGGAAACTCCCGGCCGCTGGATGACATCAGAAGAGGAGACTGGGGATCCGCCATCAAATAGCAATCACAGAGATGCTGAGAACACCTGATCCTAGGAGAAGGATGTTGGAACTAGAATCTACCTCCAGCGGGATGGCGGGAGGAGGAAGAGTACTTGGTGCAAGAGCTGTTCTCGAAGATTTACTAGTTCTGGCCAAGTTCTGGCGTAACTGTACTATCTTAGTTAGAAACAGCTCTTGCAGCAGATTACACCATTAGACTGATTCCTAGCAATAATGGAAATCCCACACCATTGGGAGGAGGGAAGGTAGAAATCCTTAATAGAACCTAAGCCTAGGACAGAAGTCCTTGAAGGACTGCTAGACCAAAACCTGCTCTTAGCCTCGATGCAATATCCAGGCTATAATGCCTGATGAAAGTGTGCCGGGCTCCAAGTAGCTGCAGCACAGATGGCCGAGGTGGACACATTCTTTAGGGCCGCAAAGGAGGTAGCCACCCCCCTTGTGGAATGACCCTTAACTGCACCCAGTAAGGGTTTGTTGCGCTTCTGGTAACAGAACATGATACACTCAATGAGCCACCTGGACAGCAACTGTTTGGAAACAGGAGCTCCCATCGTCCCGTGGGCAAAGGAGATGAAAAGCTGGTCCGATTTTCGGTGGTGTTTGGTTCTGGTCAGGTAGTATCGGAGACACCTATGCACATCTAAAGTGTGCAACAGGGCCTCTCCTCGATTAGAATACTTGGGGAAATACACTTGTAGATCGATGTCCTGTTTAAGGGTGAGAGCTGAGACCACCTTAGGCAGAAACTTAGGATTAGTCCTGTCTTGGTGAAAAACCAAATAAGGTTCTTTGCACATGAGTGCATGAAGTTCAGAAATTCTTCTGTCCGAGTAGCGGCAACTAAAATAACGCGTCTTCCAAGTAAGAAGATGTAGCTCGCAATCCACGGCTGGTTCAAGGGTGGCAGCGTAAGCTGCTTCAGGACAAAGGGCAGATCCCATGGCGTAATCAGATCCTTAATTGGAGGTCTAAGATGGAGAACACCTCTCAGAAAGGCTTGTGTTGTGTCCAACTCAGATATGGTGCCTTGGCCTATCGAGATGTGATAGGCTGAGATGGCACAGAGGTGTACTTTAATGGGGAGTAGGCCAAGCCTGTCTGAAAAGGGACAGGAGGTAGTCCAAGACCAGCCTTTCTGGACAATCCATAGGCGAAAAACCACGTGCTTGAACCCATATACAAAATCTACTTATTTCATGGCGTAAGTAGCATGGGTAGCAGTTTCTAGCAGCAGCAAGAATGTCTGCTACCTCTTTGAGACACCGTATGACGCATCATGGCTATGTCTCTAGAGCCAAGCGTGCAGGTTCTGCGAACGGCAGTCCAGATGAACCAAGGAACCCGCCTTCTGAGACAGCAAGTGGAAGCTGATTGGCAGAGGCACTGGAGGTTCCTGGGACAGCTGATGTAGTAGAGGGAACCAGATCTGTCTGGACCTAAACGGCGCGATAAGTATCAGCATCGCATGCTCTCTGTAAAGTTTCAGAAGGACCCTCTGGATCAATGGAAAGGGGGGGGAAAAGCATAGAGGAATCTGCCCACCCAGGAGAGGGACAAGCGTCTCACCAGAAAACACCAGGCCCTGGATCTAGCAAGCAAAAATTGGGCAGTTTTGCATTGGATGGGGACGCGAAAAGGTCTAACTCTGGTGTACCCCACCTGCGAAACAGATCCTCTACTACCTCCTGGAGTAGCTCCCACTCGTGGACTCTGGCCTGAGAGCGGCTCAGGCTGTCGGCGATGACGTTGTCCACTCCTGGACATGAACAGCAATGAGGTTTGTGCCGTGTCGCAAAACCCAATCCCACACCACCCTCATGGCCTCCCTGCAAAGCGGGTAGGAAAGGGTGCCTCCTTGTTTGTTGAGGTAATACATCACCGCGGAATTGTCTGTTTGTAACAGAAGAGTACCCAGTGGAATCTCCGACTGGAAGGACTGCAGGGCGTACAGAACTGCTCTCATTTCCAGGATATTTATGTGGAGATGAGTCTCTTGGGCTGTCCACAGGCCCCGAGACCGGACACCGTCGAGGTGTGCACCCCATCAGAGCCCTGAGGCGTCTGTGGAGAGTGTCGTGATCGAGGCGGTGCAATGAAGAGGACTCCTGCTGATAGATTCTTTGGATCTAGCCACCACTACCAATCCCGGATTACGGCCTTCGTGATCCAGATTGGGAGCTGCAGATGGTCTTGCTTTTGATCCCACTGGACCCGTAACATCCACTGGGTCACCTGTATGTGGAGACAGGCTAGCGGGACTGTTGTAATGGCTGCAGCCATGTGGCCGGAGCAGGCAAAGAACCAATCTGTCAGGAGCGGTCTTCTTAGCCAAAATGTCCCTGATGAGGGATCTGATGTGTTCCACTCTGTCCTGGGGAAGAAAAGCTTTCCCTGGATGATGTCCAGAACTGTACCTATGAACTGCAGAATCTGTGGCGGAACCAGGCGTGACTTTTCTTGATTGATAATGATGCCCAACGTCTCAAACAGAGACTGAGTATAATGAATGGCGGACATCAGGGCCTCCTAGAGGGCACCATGAGAAGCCAGTCGTCCAGGTAGGGGAACACGTGGCGGCCTTGTCTCCTCAGAGTCGCCAGCTATGACCCGCCATGCACTTCATGAATACCCCAGGTGCCGATGAGACAGTCGAAGGGAGGGCTCGGAACTGATAATGGTGGCCCTGAAACTTGAACCGAGAAACTTCCTGTGCGCTTAAGCAATGGATATATGCAGGTAAGCATCCTGCATGTCCAAGGATGCTAGAAAGGTGCCCTGCTTGAGCATGGGAATCAGACCTGGGAGGTCACCATGTGGAAGTGTTTGTACAGGACAGACTCGTTGAGGTCGCTGAGGTCCAGTATTGGACGGAGGTCCCCTGTTTTTTTGGGAACCAGAAAGAAGTGAGAATAATGTCCTGCACCCCTCTGGTTCCGTGGTACGTGCGCTATAGATTCTTTTCGGAGAAGCGTGAGCACCTCTTGCTGTATGAGCAGGGCGTGCTGACCCGAGTAACAGGAGAGCAGGGGAGGTCTTGCCGGTGGGTGGTCAAGAAATTCTATGAAGTGGCCTTTTTTGACCAATTGGAGAATCCACCGGTCGGCGGTAATCAACTGCCACCTAAAAAGTAGTAGCGATGCAACCCCCGACCTTTTGTGCCCATTGATCCAGAGGAGGGTCGGGGCTGGGAAGGAATTATGCTGTGGCAGCGCTTGTCCCTGCAGGCTGGGCGGTTTAGTGTAGCGTTGGCCTCTGCCTGGGGGCGACTTAGCCTGGGCTTTCGTTGAAAAGTGCCCTTTGTTGCTGGCGGAGCAGTGGCTGCTGCCTTTGTTGCCAGCTGCAAAAGCGGCTCTGGTTCCTACAAAGGAACCAGGCCTGGATCTATACATGGCCTGTACAGACCTGACTGCCTTCCCAACGTCCTGGAGTTTGGTTATAACCTCTTCCGAGGTTCACCAAAAGTACCTCGCCATTGTAGGGGCGTCAAGAATGTTCTTCTGTGCGTCCGGGTGAAGCCGGAGACACGGAGCCAAGAGTGTCTCCAGAGACAGGCGCCTGAAGCTGCAGCTCTGGCAGGCGAGTCCCAGAATCATATGCAGCTCATAGTACTTGAGTACCCACATCAGACCCTGTGCTTGCACTCCCTTGGGCCTAGCACTCCATTATCCCAGGGCTACTGCCCCACCTCCTGATGGCTCGTTGTCAGAGACCTGAACAGGCTTCTTGTCACCCAGGGTCCCAATGCACATTCTCATAGGAAAGGGTTTCTTTGGGCAGGCATTGTACCTCATCCCTAAAACTCTGTGTCCTGCTAACTACCTCCCTTGGGCTAGCACCCGAGACAGCAGGGTTCATGCCTTAACCTCCTGATGGCTCACAGTGTTGGGGCTTCCATATTTGGTTGTTACCCAGGGTCCCAATGCATATCTCACCTAGGGAAGGCTCTTGCTGGCAGGCATGTAATCTCCCCCCTCAAAACTTCCAGGTCCTGCCATTTACACTCCCTTGGGCCTAGCACTCCCAGGACACCCAGGCTAATGGCCTCACCTCCTGATGGCCTGCCAGTATTGGGCCTTCCAGGCTTGGTTGTCCCAGGTCCCACGTGACCTTTACCCAGGGAGGGGCTCTGGCTGGGCAGGCATGGTACCTCACCCCTAAACTTCCAGGTCCCACACTACTCTTCGGGGCCTAGCACTCCACACCAGGCTAATGGCCCCACCTCTCGATCCTGCCAGGGCAGAGACCTGAACAGCTTCCTTGTCACCCAGGGCCCCAATGTGTCTCCCCAGGAAAGTGCTCTGCCTGGGGAGAATGTTGCATGTTCCTGAGACTCGAATCAGCCTGCCAGCCTCAGCATCAAACCATGCCCAGCAGTGCTATACAGCCTGGGTAGCTTCCCAAACTCCCTTGAGCGATTATTGGTTCGACCAACACTATTTAAAGATATCCCAGCTAACAGCCAGTAGGGCTGATCTGGCTCAGAAAGCCCGTCCGCCATCTGGGTCCTAACATCTCCTCAGCATCTGGGTCCCACCAGACCAAAAGGGACATCTGGTCACACTTCTCCCAGGGACTTCAGCTACTGCTAGATTCCACCGACCGATGCCTTAGCCTGAAACAGCTGTTGGCATTGCCTAAGACTACCAGGCCTGCTGTTGAAGCCTCCCTTGGGGCTAGCACTTACATATTGGGGCACGGCCTCACCTCCTGATGGCCTGCCAGGGTAGTCTCACAGGCTTCCTGTCACCCAGGGTCCCAATGCACTCTACCCAGGAAAGGGCCTCTGGCTGGGCAGGCATGTACCCCACCCTAAAACTTCCAGGTCCTGCTAACCACACTTCCTTGGCTGTGCACCCAGACAGCAGGGGTTCATGCCTCAACTCCTTGATGGCCTGCGTTGGGGCCCACAGGCTTGGTCGTACCCAGGTCCAATGCATGTCTCTTACCAGGAAGGGGTTCTCTGGCTGTCAGGCATGGTAACCTCACCCCTAAAACTCTGGGTCCCTATTTTTACCTCCTTGGCCTAGCACTCCAGACACCCAGGCTAATGGCCCTCACCTCCTGATGTCCTGCCAGTGTTGGGCCTTCCACAGGCTTGCTGTTACCCAGGGTCCCAATGCAGATCTCACCCAGGAAGGGCTCTCTGGGCAGGCATGGTAACCTCACCCCCAAAACTTCCAGGTCCTGCTATTTACATCTCCCTAGGGGCTAGCACTCCCACACCCAGGCTAATGGCCCTCACCTCCCTGATGGCCTGCCAGGGCAGAGACCTGAACAGGCTTCCTTGTCACCCAGGGTCCCAATGCACATCTCTTACCCAGGGAAGGGGCTCTCTGGCTGGGCAGGCATGGTAACCTCACCCCCTAAAACTTCCAAGTCTCAATTACACTTCCTGGGCCTGCACTCCCAGACACCAGGGCCAGTGGCCTCACCTCCCGATGGCCTGCCAGTTGGGCTTCCACAGGCTGGGTTGTTACTCAGGTCCCAGTATCTTTACTCAGGAAGGGGCTCTCTGGCTGGGCAGGCATGGTAACCTCACCCCTAAAACTTCCAGGTCCTGCAATTACACCCTTGGCCTGCATCCCATCACCCAGGGCTACGGCCTCACTTCCCGATGGCTCAGGCAGAGACCTGAACAGGCTTCCTGTCACCCAGGGTCCCAATGCATATCTCTACCCAGGCAGGGCTCTCTGGGCAGGCATGGTAACCTCACCCCCAAATCTTCCAGGTCTGCTCATCACCTCCCTTGGGCTCACTTGTAGACACCCAGGGCTATAGTCTGACCTCCTGATGGCCTGCCAGTGTTGGGCCATCCACAGGTTTGTTGTTACCTGTGGTCCCAATGCAGATCTCTACCCAGGAAGGCTCTTGCTGGGCAGGTATGGTAACCTCACCCCTAAAACCTTCCAATCATTTACACTTCCTTGGGCCTACATCCCAGACACCCGGGCCACTGGCCTCACCTCCTGATGGCCTGCCAGGCAGACCCGAACAGGCTTTTTGTCACCCAGGGTCCCATGACATCTCTTACCCAGGAAAGGGCCTGTCAGCTGTATTGCCTCTCGTCCCCTAAAACTCCAGGTCCCACCACACTCCCTTGGGCCTAGCACCCAGGGGCAGGGGTTCATGCTTAACCTCCCTGATGGCCTGCCAGTGTTGGGGCTTCCACAGGCTTGTTACCAGGGTCCCAATGCATATCTCTACCCAGGAAGGGCCTCTGGCTGGGCAGGCGGTAACCTCACCCCTAAACTCCAGGTCCTGTATTTACACTCCTGGGCCAGCATTGCAGACACCCAGGGCCATGGCCTCACCTCCTGATGGCCTGCCAGTATTGGGCCTTCCACAGGCTTGGTTGTTCCAGGGTCCCAATGTGATCTCTTTACCCAGGGAAGGGGCTCTGGCTGCAAGCGGTAACCTCACCCCTCAGCCCAGTCCTGCTAATTACACTCCTTGGGCCTAGCACCCCAGACACCAGGGCTAATGGCCTCACCTCCTGATGCCTGCCAGGCAGAGACTGAACAGGCTTCCTTGTCACCCAGGGCCTCAATGCATCTCTCCCAGGAAAGTGTCGGGGAGAACTGCTGGCATGTTCCCTGAGACTCGGAATCAGCCTCGCCAGCTCAGTATCAAACCATGCCCAGCAGTGCCACTGCCGGTAGCTTCACAAACCCCTTGGTTTCATTATTAAGCCCTACTAACACTATTTCAAAAGATATCCCAGCCAACAGTCAGTAGGGCCATCTGGTCTGAAAGCCCGTCCGCCATCTGTCCTAACATCTCAGGATATCTGGTCCCACCAGGACCAATGGACATCTGGTCACACTTTTTCCCAGGGATTTAGCTACTGCTAGATTCCACCGACCTGATGCCTTAGCCTGGAAACAGCTGGCATTGCCCTGAAGACTACCAGGGCCGCTGTTGTGCTTCCTTGGGCTAGCATCCAGACACACAGGCTACTGGCCCTGATCTCCTGATGGCTCGCCAGGGAGAGACCTGTACAGCTTCCTTGTCACCCAGGTCCCACGCACCCTACCCAGGAAAGGGCTCTGGCTGGGCAGCATTGTCCCCAACCCTAAAACTTCCAGGTCCTGCTAACCACACTTGGGCCTAGCACCCAGACAGCAGGGGTTCATGCCTAACCTCCTGATGGCCTGCCAGTGTTGGGGCTTCCACAGGCTTGGTCGTTCCCAGGTCCAAATGCATGTCTCTACCCAGGAAGGGGCTCTGGCTGGGCAGGTATGGTAACCTCACCTTCTCAAACCTTCAGGTCCTGTTATTTACACTTCCTTGGGCCTAGCACTCCGAGACCCAGGGCTGGGCCTCACCTCCCTGAGGCCTCAGTGTTGGGCCCACAGGCTTGGTTGTTACCCAGGGTCCCAATGCAGATTCTCACCCGGGAAGGCTCTCTGGGCAGGCATGGCACCTCACCCCTAAAACTTTATGTCCTGCATTACACTTCCCTGGGCCTAGCACTCCAGACACCCAGGGCTACTGGCTCTCCTTCCTGATGGCTGCCAGGGAGAGACCTGAACAGGCTTCCTTGTCACCAGGTCCCAATGCACATCTCTTCCCAGGAAGGGCTCTGGCTGGGCATGAACCTCACCCCAAACTTCCAAGTCCTGCACTACATTCCCTGGGCCTAGCACCCAGACACCAGGGCTAATGGCCTCACCTCCTGATGGCCTGCCAGTGTTGGGGCTTATGGCTTGGTGTTACCCAGTCCCAGTGTAGTCCTTACCCAGGAAGGTCTCTGGCTGGGCATGGTAACTCACCCCTAAACCCAGGTCCCACATTACACCCCTGGGCCTAGCACTCCCAGACACCCAGGGCTAATGGCCCCACCTCCTGATGGCCTGCCAGGCAGAGACCTGAACAGGCTTCCTGCTCCCGGGTCCCAATGCATATCTCACCCAGGAAGGGCTCTGGCTGGGCAGGCTGGTAACCACCCCTGGTGTTCCAGGTCCTGGTAATACACTCCCTTGGCTCAGCACTCCCTGGTGAGGCAATCCTCACCTCCTTGATGGCCTGCCATGTTGTCCACAGGCTTGCTGTACCAGGTCCCAATGTAGATCTCTTACCCAGGAAGGGGTTCTGGCTGGCAGGCATGGTAATCACCCCCAAACCCAGGTCCGTTATTACACTTCCCTTGGGCCTAGCACCTTGACACCCAGGGCTAATGGCCTCACCTTCCTGATGGCCTGCCAGGCAGAGACCTGAACAGGCTTCTTGTCACCCAGGGTCCCAATGCACATCTCAGGAAAGGGCTCTTGGCTGGGCAGGTATTGTACCCTCATCTCAAAAACTTCCAGGTCCTGTAACTACACTTTGGGCTCAGCACCTCAGAGACGGGGTTCATGCCTTAACCTCCTGATGGCCTGCCAGTGTTGGGGCTTCCACAGCTTGGTGTACCCAGGGCCCAATGCATATCTCACCCAGGAAGGGGCTCTGCTGGGCAGGCATGGTAACCTCACCCCTAAAACTTCCAGGTCCTGCTATTTACACTCCCTTGGGCCTAGCACTCTCAGACACCCAGGCTACGGCCTCACCCCTGATGGTCGCCGTATTGGGCCTCCACAGGTTTGGTTGACCCGGGTCCCACTGCAGACCTTACCCAGGAAGGGCTTGGTTGCAGGTATGGTAACCTCACCCCCAAACTCTAGGTCCCACACTACACTTCCTTGGGCCTAGTACTCCAGACACCAGGGGCTAATCCCTCACCTCTGATGGCTCGCCAGGCAGACTGAACAGCTTCCTTGTCACCCAGGGCCCGTCGCATATCTTCTCCCCAGGGAAAGTGCTCTGCTGGGAGAACTGCTGCATGTTCCCTGGAGACTCTGAATCAGCCTGCCAGCCTCAGCATCAAACCATGCCCAGCAAGTGCTATCACAGCCTGGAGGCTTCCCCAAACCCCTTGTTTACTATTGCCCGACCAACACTATTTAAAGATATCCCAGCCATTGCCTGTAGGGCCATCTGTCTGGGCGTCCGCCATCTGTCCTAACATCTCTCAGACATCTGTCCCACCAGACCAAGGGACATCTGTCACATTTTCCCAGGGATTAGCTACTGCTAGATTCCACTGACTCGATGCCTTAGCTTGAAACAGCTGGTATTGTCTTGAAGACTACCAGCTGTTAAAAGCCTCGGGCTAGCACTCCCAGACACACAGGCTACGTCTCACCTCCTATGGCCTGCTGTGGTAGAGACTGTACAGGTTGTCACCCAACCCACGCACATCCTGCACTCAGGAAAGGCTCTCTGGCTGGGCATTGTACCCCCACCCCTAAACTTCCAGGTCCTGGTAATCCACTCCTGGGCCTACACCCCAGACAGCAGGGGTTCATGCCTAACCTCCTGATGGCCTGCCAGTGTTGGGGCTTCCACAGGCTTGGTCGTTACCCAGGTCCAAATGCATGTCTCACCCAGGAAGGGGCTCTCTGGCTGGGCAGGCATGGTAACTCACCCCCAAAACTTCCAGGTCCTGCTATTTACACTTCCTTGGGCTCAGCACCCCAGACACCCAGGGCTACTGGCCTCACCCTGATGGCTGACAGTGTTGGGCCTTCCAGGCTTGGTTGTTACCCAGGTCCCAATGCATGTCTCTTACCCAGGGAAGGGGCTCTCTGGCTGGGCAGCATGGTAACCTCACCCCAAAACTTCCAGGTCCTGGGTATTTACACTTCCTTGGGCCTAGCAGTCCCAGACACCCAGGGCTAATGGCCCTCACTAGTGGCCTGCAGTAATAGGGCAGACCTGAACAGGCTTCCTGTCACCCAGGGTCCCACGCATATCTCTCTACCCAGGAAAATGGGCTGGGCATGGTAACCTCACCCCAAACTTCCAAGTCCTGCTAATTACACTCCCTTTGGGCCCAGCACCCCAGGACACCAGGCTACTGGTCTCTCACCTCCTTGATGGCCTGCCAGTGTTAGCTTCCAGGCTTGGTGGCTACAGCCACCAGGTCCCAGACATCTCCCACCAGGGAAGGCCTCTGGCTGCAGGTAATGGTAACCCCACCCCCTAAAACTTCCAGGTCCTGCTAATTACAATCCCTTGGGCCCAGCTCCCAGACACCCAGGCTAATGGCCTCACCTCCTGATGGCTCTGCCAGGGCAGAGACTCTGAACAGGCTTCTTGTCACCCAGGGTCCCAATGCATATCTCTTTACCCAGGAAGGGGCTCTCTGGCTGGGCAGGCATGGTAACCTCACCCCCTAAATCTTCCAGGTCCTGCTAACTACACTTCCCTTGGGCCTAGCACTCCCAGACACCCAGGGCTAATGGCCCTCACCTCCCTGATGGCCTGCCAGTGTTGGGCCATCCACAGGCTTGGTTGTTACCCAGGGTCCCAATGCAGATCTCTTACCCAGGGAAGGGGCTCTCTGGCTGGGCAGGCATGGTAACCTCACCCCTAAACTTCCAGGTCCTGCTATTTACACTTCCCTTGGGCCTAGCACTCCCAGACACCCAGGGCTAATGGCCCTCACCTCCCTGATGGCCTGCCAGGGCAGAGACCTGAACAGGCTTCCTTGTCACCCAGGGTCCCAATGCACATCTCTTACCCAGGAAAGGGCTCTCTGGCTGGGCAGGCATTGTACCCCCATCCCCTAAAACTTCCAGGTCCTGCTAACTACACTTCCCTTGGGCCTAGCACTCCCAGACAGCAGGGGTTCATGCCTTTAACCTCCCTGATGGCCTGCCAGTGTTGGGGCTTCCACAGGCTTGGTTGTTACCCAGGGTCCCAATGCATATCTCTTACCCAGGGAAGGGGCTCTCTGGCTGGGCAGGCATGGTAACCTCACCCCCTAAAACTTCCAGGTCCTGCTATTTACACTCCTTGGGCCTAGTAATTCCCAGACACCCAGGCTACTGGGCCTCACCTCCCTGATGGCCTGCCAGTATTGGGCCTTCCACAGGCTTGGTTGTTACCCAGGGTCCCAATGCAGATCTCTTACCCAGGGAAGGGGCTCTCTGGCTGGGCAGGCATGGTAACCTCACCCCCTAAAACTTCCAGGTCCTGCTAATTACACTTCCCTTGGGCCTAGCACTCCCAGACACCAGGGGCTAATGGCCCTCACCTCCCTGATGGCCTGCCAGGGCAGAGACCTGAACAGGCTTCCTTGTCACCCAGGGCCCCAATGCATATCTCTCCCCCAGGGAAAGTGCTCTCTGCCTGGGGAGAACTGCTGGCATGTTCCCTGGAGACTTCCGGAATCAGCCTGCCAGCCTCAGCATCAAACCATGCCCAGCAAGTGCTATCACAGCCTGGGTAGGCTTCCACAAACTCCCCTTGAGCGACTATTAAGCCCGACCAACACTATTTAAAGATATCCCAGCCAACAGCCAGTAGGGCCATCTGGTCTGGAAAGCCCGTCTCGCCATCTGGTCCTAACATCTCTCAGGGACATCTGGTCCCACCAGGACCACGGACATCTGGTCACACTTTCTCCCAGGGACTTCATAGCTACTGCTAGGGATTCCACCGACCTCGATGCCCTTAGCCTGAAACAGCTGTTGGCATTGCCTAAGACTACCAGGGCCTGCTGTTAAAGCCTCCCTTGGGGCTAGGCACTCCCATTGACACAGGCTAATGGCCCTCACCTCCCTGATGGCCTGCCAGGGTAGAGACCTGCACAGGCTTCCTTGTCACCCAGGGTCCCAATGCACATCTCTTACCCAGGGAAAGGGCTCTCTGGCTGGGCAGGCATTGTACCCCCAACCCCTAAAACTTCCAGGGTCCCAAGTAATCCAATTTCCCTTTGGGCCTAGCACTCCCAGACAGCAGGGGTTCATGCCTCTAACCTCCCTGATGGCCTGCCAGTGTTGGGGCTTCCACAGGCTTGGTCGTTACCCAGGGTCCAAATGCATGTCTCTTACCCAGGGAAGGGGCTCTCTGGCTGGGCAGGCATGGTAACCTCACCCCCTAAAACTTCCAGGTCCTGCTATTTACACTTCCCTTGGGCCTAGCACTCCCAGACACCCAGGGCTAATGGCCCTCACCTCCCTGATGGCCTGCCAGTGTTGGGCCTTCCACAGGCTTGGTTGTTACCCAGGGTCCCAATGCAGATCTCTTACCCAGGGAAGGGGCTTTCTGGCTGGGCAGGCATGGTAACCTCACCCCCTAAAACTTCCAGGTCCTGCTATTTACACTTCCCTTGGGCCTAGCACTCCCAGACACCCAGGGCTAATGGCCCTCACCTCCCTGATGGCCTGCCAGGGCAGAGACCTGAACAGGCTTCCTTGTCACCCAGGGTCCCAATGCACATCTCTTACCCAGGGAAGGGGCTCTCTGGCTGGGCAGGCATTGTACCCCCATCCCTAAAACTTCCAGGTCCTGTAACTGCACTTCCCTTTGGGCCCAGTTACTCCTATCAGCAGGGGTTCATGCCTTTAACCTCCCTGATGGCCTGCCAGTGTTGGGGCTTCCACAGGTTTAGGTTGTTACCCAGGGTCCCAATGGCTATCTCTTTACCCAGGGGCGTCTGGCTGGGCAGGCATGGTAACCTCACCCCTAAAACTTCCAGGTCCTGCTATTTACACTTCCCTTGGGCCTAGCACTCCCAGACACCCAGGGCTAATAGCCCTCACCTCTGATGGCCTGCCAGGGCAGGGGAACCTGAACAGGCTTCCTTGTCTGCGGGTCCCAATGCATATCTCTTAGCCAGGAAAGGGGCTCTCTGGCTGGGCAGGCATGGTAACCTCACCCCCTTAAACTTCCAGGTCCTGCTATTTACACTTCCCTTGGGCCTAGCACTCCCAGACACCCAGGGCTAATGGCCCTCACCTCCCTGATGGCCTGCCAGGGCAGAGACCTGAACAGGCTTCCTTGTCACCCAGGGTCCCAATGCACATCTCTTACCCAGGGAAGGGGCCCTCTGGCTGGGCAGGCATGGTAACCTCACCCCCTAAAACTTCCAGGTCCCACACTACACCTCCCTTGGGCTCAGCACTCCCAGACACCCAGGGCTAATGGCCCTCACCTCCCTGATGGCCTGCCAGTGTTGGGGCTTCCACAGGCTTGGTTAACCCAGGGTCCCAGTGTATATCTCTTACCCAGGGAAGGGGCTCTGGCTGGGCAGGCATGGTAACCTCACCCCTAAAACTCCAGGTCCCATTACAATTCCTTTTGGGCCTAGACTCCCAGACACCCAGGGCTACATGGCCCTCACCTCCTGATGGCTCATGCCAGGGCAGACCTGATCAGGCTTCCTTGTCACCCAGGGCCCAATGTGCATATCTCTTACCCAGGAAGGGGCTCCCTGGCTGGGCAGGTATGGTAACCCTCACCTCTAAAACTTCTAGGTCCTGCTATTTACACTTCCCTGGGCCTCAGTGACTTCCAGACACCCACAATGGCCTCACCTCCTGATGGCCTGCCAGGCAGAGACCTGAACAGGCTTCCTTGTCACCCAGGGTCCCAATGCATATCTCACCCAGGAAGGGGGTTTCTGGCTGGGCTGCATGGTAACCTCACCCCCAAAACTTCCAGGTCTCTAGGTTATTTACACTTCCCCTGGGCTCAGTACTCCCAGACACCCAGGGCTAATGGCCCTCACCTCCTGATGGCCTGCCAGGGGTAGAGACCTGCTGGGCTTCCTTGTCTCCCAGGGTCCCCAATACATCTCTCCCCAGGAAGTGCTCTCTGCCTGGGAGAACTGCTGGGTATGCTCCCTGGAAGGTTTCAGGGCCTGGTGTAATACTTCCATTGGGCCTTACAGTCCCACACCCCAGGGTTACTGTTCAGCACTACTAAATTGTGTTCTCTTTAGAGATGCTTCCTCTGGGATACCAAGCAAGACAGTGAGACCTTTTGTACCTGCACAATGTGTGGTAAGAAAATTAAGCATCTGGCACCTCCGGAAGTACACTGTATGACACCGGGAAAGGTGCACGACACTTTGGTAGGCAGTCACTCCTGTCCATCCTCCTGCAAGGGTATTTTTACAAATGCCAACAGCCAGACTGTTTTGCCATTGTTAGAGATCCTAAGTCAGCACTTTCGGAAGGTACACAAATGCACTCTGACCAGCTTTAAAGCCCCGACAAGTATCAGAGACACCCAGACTCACTATTCTCCATCTCCTGGATTTGCCACATACTCAGCTGCTCAGCTAGTCTATAGAGTCAGGAGACACAGAGTCCTCAACTGCTGGTGTCTCATAGAGCTTGCCCAGACCTGGAGGGAGGAAAGAAAGACCAAGAAACAGCAACCGCTTCACAGCAGATGCTGTCTCGCTTGTGGAACTCCATTGACCCGGCCCTTTCACTCATCCCTGCTGGGTTCCAGGGCATTCATAAAGATATCTTGATTCCAGAGGCTGAAGCCTCAGGGTTTAGCCAGGTACCATCAAGTGTTATATAAACAGCCTCCTTCACTTCCTGAAATTCTTAGATTTGAATGGGTTTGCCAGGACCTATCAGGCTAAACTTGACATGCTCATCAAGGTAATTCCTTTCGGAGAGCTGGTCTCAGTACCTCTGCCATGAAGAGGCGCCATGAGGTCCGGCTGAGGACTCACAAATGCGGATACCACCAGAGACAGCATCCTGTATAAGGACACCTGTGCTCTGCGAAGGAGGCAGTCAGGATATTGTGGTTTACCCAGAGCCAAGACACTTAGAAACCAAGATCACTGCCTGGCTAGAAATCATCTCATCTTCAGCTTGGCCCTCCACAATGCCCAGCGGTCTGCTGCTATCCAATATGTCTCTGGGTGACTTGAAGAATGCAGAGACTGATCGTTGATAGTGAAGACAGCTATGTCTTAACCATTTTCTTCACAAACCATTGCAACACATGGACCAGCTAGACTGGTGCTAGAAGGAAAGCTATTCAAGTTACTCCAGCTCTATGCACCACACAAGGCGGCTGCTCCCCAACCTGAGACCATCAGCTACTGGACTTAATGCCCTGTAGCTCATCGAGACAGGCGGATCAAACCTGACATGTTCTGCCATTGCAAAAGCAGTGAAGAAGCAGGCAGCCATACTGAATCAAACACTTCCATGACTCTGTATGGGAAGAGTAACCGTAACAAATGTAAGTATGCCTCCAAACCCACAACCAGTCTGGTAGAATCGATAGTTGTCCCCATAAAGCTTCCAGGCCCAGATTCAACCACTCCCTCAGGCTTAGAAGTCCCAAACTCACAGAAGTGATGGCCCTGACTTCCCTGATGTTCTCCCAGGGTACATACCCCACAGGCTTGGTTATTCCTGGTCCCACAGCATATACCTTACCAGAGAAAGTGCACTCAGTCTGGGGAGACCTAGTGGTACCCTCACCCCTCAATCTTTAGCCTGCTTTAGCCACTTTCCTAAGGGCTAGGAGTCAATACTCACAGGCTAAGGGCGTGACCTCCATGATGCCCTCCCAAGATGGGGACTTCAAAAATATTAGGTTTTCCAAGGGTCACAAAGCATATGCCTTCCCAGGAATGTGTTCCAGCCTGGGGCACATGCAGGCATACCCCACTTCCAGGGCAGCTATTAACACTCCCCTTGGGCCCAGAACTCTCAGTCTCCCAGGGGTAATAGCCCACCTCCCTGATGCTGAGGTGAGGACTTCACAGGCTTACTTTTACCCAGGGTCCCAAAGCATATGCCTTCCCCAGGAATGTGCTTCGCCTGCCTGGGACACATGCAGGCATGCCCCTAAACTTCCAGGGCCAGCTGTTAACACTTCCCTTGGGCCTAGTACTCCAGACTCCCAGGGTAATGGCCCACACCTCCCTGATGCCCTGCCAGGGTAGGGACTTCCACAGGCTTACTTTTTACCCAGGGTCCCAAAGCATATGCCTTCCCCAGGGAATGTGCTTCCAAGCCTGGGGACACATGCAGGCATGCCCCCCTAAAACTTCCAGGGCCAGCTGTTAACACTCCCTGGGCCAAGAACTCTCAGTCTCCCAGGGGTAATGGCCCACACCTCCTGATGCCCTGCCAGGTAGGGACTTCCACAGGCTTACTTTTTACCCAGGGTCCCAAAGCATATGCCTTCCCCAGGGAATGTGCATCCAAGCCTGGGGACACATGCAGGCATGCCCCCCTAAAACTTCCAGGGCCAGCTGTTAACACTTCCCTTGGGCCTAGTACTCCCAGACTCCCAGGGGTAATGGCCCTCACCTCCCTGATGCCCTGCCAGGTAGGGACTTCCACAGGCTTACTTTTTACCCAGGGTCCCAAAGCCTATGTCTTACCCAGGGAAGGTGCTATCTGGCTGGGGTGGCCTGGTACCCCAGCCCCCTAAAACTTCCAGGGCCAACTGTTAATACTTCCCTTGGGCCTACTACTCCCAGACTCCCAGGGTAATGGCCCTCCTCCTGATGCCTTGCCAGGACAGGGACTTCCACAGGATTAGTTGTTACCCAGGTCCCAAAACATATGCCTCTCCTAGGGAATGTGCTTCCAAGCCTGGGGACACCAGCAGGCATCTCCTCCTAAACCTTCCAGGGCCTACTTTGACCATTTTCTATGGTCTAGCAGTCCCAACTCACAGGAGTGATGACACAGAGCTCCATGATGCCCCCCGGTTGGAGATTTCCATTTGCTTAGTTGTTAAACGGGGGCCCAAAGCATGTATCTTACTTTGTTTTTTCTTTCCACAGTTTCACAGTATTCATCCTGAGGGTAGACATGAGCTTGCATCACATGAGCCACCGAGCCACAACAGCAGATGCATACTATCGCCTGATGGGCAGCAAAGAGGAGAGCATCAGAGTGAGCCGACAAATATGCCAGTTAACCACAAAGGCCCCATGCACCACCACCATCAGCCCACATGCAGATGCTCCATCACAGACTCTGGAGAGCAGTTCAATTACCATGGGTGAACCAGGAAAAGGGCCCTCTCTTTCATCAGGTACCTGTATTGCAACAAGAACAAGAAGGGGACTTGGCTCACAGGACATCCACAGAAGCCAAGAGATGACTGGGGCACACACTCAACCTATACGGTCCCCACATTGCCAGCAATCCTTTACTGAACAACAGCAACTGGCAATCAAATCTGCATTCGCAAGCCACCTTACACAAGGCCAGATCAAGACAGATGATGTTAGGCGCATGCTGCAGACTGACACCTCCCTCCTGGGTGCCTTCCCCCTGTCCAGTCAAACCAAAGACTTGCCAAGGAATGTGATGCAAAGAGTATGGACTTTGATTCGTAGTCGTGCCAGAATGAAATCCAGCCAATGATTTAAGCTGTATTGCACTTAAAAAAAATGAAAAAAATAAAAATAAATAAATAAATAAATAAATAAATAAAATGCATGCATTATTAAATGTCAGGCTTATTACTTCTAGGGGGCCCCCACTGCACCACACTTCCCACTGAAACCTCCAGGTCTTGGGTGAATTTCCTGCTGGGGATACCCCCAGCAACCATATCAGGGACCAGGGGGTTGGCCATGTGCACCATTACGCAGCACCGTGCTGGCCTGTGGGCCTGCGTTCAGTGGCTCTGTCCTCAGCCTGTACAGTTGTGGTGTGTGGGTACACAGTATGTATGCCCCAACCCTGTGTTGCATCATTCCCCTTCCACCAGGCCTCCGGCTACTTTACAGACCAGCTTCTCACTGCTCTGCCACCTGTGGCATGGCTCCTCCTTTTGTGTGTGTGTATATGTCTGCAGTCTCAGCTGTGTGCTGCATTCCCACAACACACCAGTGGAGCACTGCATGCCCTTTTATAGCCCAGCCAGCAATCCAGCCTGTTATGCATGCAAATCATCAGACAATGATATGCTAATCACAGTGATTGTACCATGCATGCACACGTACCCCCATTTGCATCTTTCAGTTCAATATGAGCCTGACTAGCACTGAGTAAACTACTTAGCGCCATGCAAATGTTAGCACCGGGCTAAGTGATGTCCAGTGCTGCACTGTCCCTGTAGTGCAGCAATCTGTGGCATAGCATGGTGCCCATGTATGCGTGTGTGTCCCCTCTGCCATGCTAGCACTCCTGTTTAGTATGGCATAACACTGTGCTAGACCACACAGCATGGCACTCTGCGCATGCGTGGCATTGTGGCTCAGGGTCGTGACGGGGTCACACATGCGAAGCACATCTACTTCTGGGTAGCACCGCACTGCGTCATGTGATAGCATGGTGCTATGGCACAGTGCTGTAGGGAGCAGGGTGTGGTACAGGCAGAGCAGTGTTACAGGTGGCAGGGTTACTGTGTTGTTTGGGCTATGCCAGGGGGTAGGCATCAATGAGCTGTAGTGCACAGGGACAGGCATTGGAGGGAGGTGGATCCACAAACATGGCGCTGCTCATGCAGCAGAAGCACAGACAACTCTTTAAGGAGGTCAAGGAGGGTGACCTCCCACTCCAGCAGGTATGGGCCTCTGTCGCCCAGAAGCTGAGTGCTCACACAGACATTGACCACAATGCAGAGAAGTGTCGGTATTGCTACACTGAGATACGATGTCAGCAGTGGCAACAGCTAGAGTGCTTCAAGAGCATGGTGTGTGAGGACATTATGAAGGTGCCAGGTAAGTGGTGTTGCATGTTGATCACTGCTATCATGTGCCTGTTGGACTGCATATGTGTGTGTGTGTATGTGTGCACAGGTGTACTACTCTGCAAGGTGTTTGGGCACGTGTGGCATGGGCAGAGCAGCACATGTTAGTTATCTGGGGGCATCACGGTACAGGGTGTGTGGTGGCATGCACGGTGGGAGCACGGTGCATGTTGTGTCCATGGGGTTGACACGGGTGTGGGGGGCAGATTGCGACATTGGTGGTGGTGGGTCCTTTTACAGCACTGGCCTGCTGCCAATACCACTGTGGTGCAGGGGTGCTGTCCCTGAGACACTGACAGCCTGCACACACAGTTGTGTGGATAGTCATGGTGCACCTGCATCTGGCACTGTCACACCACTGAACTGTCATGCCGACATGTCCTGTTTGTCTGGCGCATGCTCTGTGGGCCTTGCTGCCCTCTGTGTGGGTGTCACCTATGTTCAGCCACTGTCCCTGGGCATCCCTGTGTGTGCAGTGTTGTGGGGTTGCATGTGCATCTTGCTGTGCTGCTCTTGGTGCATGCTGTGTATTGCACTAATGCTGCTGTTTACCCACTCCACTGTAGAACAGATTCAGCAGCCCAGGACTCTAGAAGAGGGCTGAGAGGTGCCCCAGGACAGGTGGAGGGGCAGACTGAGGGTGCCAGCCATGCTGCAGTAGGTGCAGGAGATCAGCCCTGAGGACAGGGCCCTGTTGTGTGAGTACCTATCTTGTTACTCTGTGGTGTTTCACTGTGATGTGTGGTTCATTCTCTGGTCTGCCAGTGACTGGGCTAGTGGCATGGCTGCCACGGGAATTGGACCAGTGGTGTTGTGGTACTGTGCTGAGTTGTGCACCAGTGTTGCACACCACTTACGGGATCTAGCTGTCAGGTCACTGTGCCATGTGGGGGGCTGTGGGCCACTGTCAGCATGCATTGCTGCTAAGGTTCCAGTTGGTGTTGGGGGCTGTAGTGGTGGAGGATTGGTAGGGCACACACAATGTCAGTTGTCATGCTCACCTCTGCGGTGCAGTGTGCACCATCCCTTCTGCCCCCCCACAGCTCCTACACCTGTGCACAGTTGGCATTGCCTTGCTGTCCGCAGGCTGCACTGGACAGGGTCAGCTGTTCGCAACCCACATGCATGTTGTGGCTGCAAGGCACCACGCAGCATCTCATCCGGGGGCCTTGCTTGGTGGCATGTCTCAGTCCACCCCTGCCACCATCTGCACCCTGTATGCCTGTTCTGCCCTAGCGTGGGTAGATCATTGGCCAGCCACTGTGACTGCATTGTGTGGCTCTGGTGCACCTTTGGATGATGTCATTGTATTCTGCATTCTGGTACATTGTCATCTGTCTTTGGGCAACATGTCCTGATGTGTGGGTGCCCTTGTGCATGTTGTGTCATGGCCACTGCACACAGCTATCCAAGGGACCAGCTCTGTGTCTGCCCTCTCTCACTGTGTGCAGTGCTCGGGTGGGTGGGTGGTGTCACTTGTGACATGGTGCTACTGGGCATGTCGTCATCATGCCTGTTGGGTATTGAGATGGTGTCTGTGTCACCCAGGCCTGCTGTGTGGTCACCTTCTGGATGGGCCTACCATTGCATCCCTCAGCTTCACTCAGGCATGTCTGTTGGGCCATGCTGTCCATCCCTGTATGGCCACCTGTGGCTGCATTATGCCCACTGGCTGGTGTCCCATTCTCACAGTCTCCCCTTCTTCCTGTAGGACCACTCCATTCATCATTGTGGGAGACCAGGCCTGAGGAGTTGGAGGGCATGAAAGATCTGCTGCGCCACATCGTCCAGCAACAGAGAACTCTGATAGAGCAGCAAGCCATCCTCATCTCGGAGACCAGAAGGGTGGCATCTGTCTTGGAGGCTCATCTTCTGGAACCAGCAGGCAATTAGCCATGCTCATCATCCCATATTTTGTTGGCTACCCCCCCTTACTGGACTAGTTTTTGTTTCCTGGGGCCTCTGTTCCTGTATCCCTGTTTGCCTCCTCCTCCCTTTTACCCTCTTCTCAAGTGCCTTCTTGTACATAGTACAGTCCCATGCTTTGTCTGTTCAGTCCAAAAACATCAGGAAAGATGCAGCTTTGGTCATCAAAATGTTTTTGCAAATGTGAAAGTTTTGTGATTTATTTTACAAAACTTTCATGATTTGCGAAAGTATTTTGTGAAAGTATGCTCAAAATAACTGCAAATCTTTGCCAGCCTCCTGCAACAAAATGGTTTGGTCTTTTGGGCTGATATTTTCAGGGTGGCAAGCCCTGGTCCCATAGATGTGCCTTTTGGCAGTTTGGTTCCAAAACATTAAAAGGGCCCAAAGCTACAGCATTTCAAAATTCAGAAATTTCCCTTTAGGATAACATTGCGGCATCTGTGACGCCTTTCTGGGCCCATATCTCGAAAATGGTTTGAGATGTGGACTTTTCATTTCAAAAATTCTTAGTCCCCTGTAGGGAGACTAATTGCAGAAGTAGGCTGGAAAGCCATAAATAACATGAAATTATATTTTTTTCTACCTTGTACGGTTCCTGAGATATTTGCAATTTCAGTTCCAATTGCTTATTTTCATGTCTGAAGCCCACCATTACTCCCACAGCATTAGCATTCATATCACTTTTTGCTGCTCCTATCTCAGATACAATGCAAGATATGGATTCGGTTGACATATGTTGTGGGAACTACTCACTCTCATGATTACAACTACACTTGAATTTTTTTACTAGCTGCTACAGTTCCCCAGATATGGGAAACTTAGTGTTACAAGGCTTCTTTAGCCTATAGGGCTACTGTATGGCTCTATGCTTATGTGTAAGTGGGAGTGCAGGGCTCAAAGGGCCCTGTCTCACACCAGCACATACCATTTACTATTTATATTACACTTTCTCAAAAAGAAGGGAAATTCATGGCAAAAAATCTCCATTAATGCATCAGTTAGGGATGTTTCCACAGCAAAAAAAGTGTGGAAATGCGATGTTCGGGTTTGTTCAGCATGTATTTGATTAAGCCGTTTTGTTTTGCTTTCAGACCACATGCTGACGCAGTGCCTTGTTTTTGTTTTTGACATATATATTATAAATATATATATATATATATATATATATATATATATATATATATATATATATTTCTTTTCAAAAACTTTGTTTAATTCATCTGTTTGGGTTAAAGTGACAAAAGTGGGGAAATGAGATGTTAGATGTTAGAGTTGAGCCCCTAACCCCCAACCCACCCCCATCCTCCACAGACCAATAGACGCTAAGGTGTGCCATTGGGTCTCACCTCATTCTCCTTTACTTAACTCTCACCTCATTCTCCTTTACTTTAGCATGTTAAACCTGTTTACAAATGGAATGAGGTGAGAGTTGGGCATCCTGACCCCATGGCACACCCCGACGTCTGTTGATCAGTGCAGGATGGGGGTTTGTGGTAGTGGCTGGGGTTAGGGGCTCAAACCTAATGTCTCATTTCCTCACTTTTGTTGCTTTAATCCTAACTAATGCATTAAACAAAGTTTTTTAATGTATATATATATATATATATATATATATATATATATATATTATGGTAGCACGGTAGTGCTACCATAGTTAGGGTTGAGGAGCCATTTCTATGTTAAACCCCAAAACTTTGCACCTTAATAACTTTGCAACCATTTGATGGATTTGCCTGAAATTTGGAATTTATGATCAAGAATCATAGGCCTTGGGATCTGCCAAGTTTTGTACTGGTCAGATATACGGCTGTGGAGTTATTAAGTGTGATCTGTGCACGCTTACGCTTTTCTGGAATTCTGTGGTCGCGCCTACAGGTCGTACGGTTTGCGTGACCAGCCCAAAATCTTCAGGAACGTGCAGCCAGGGTCCTGATGTGCCTTTCAAGATTCGTGAAAAATATTAAACGGTTCAAAAGTTATTCAAAAAACAGTTTCCCATTATAAGTCAATGGGAAAAGTTAACAAAAAGTTCAACACTTTTGCAAATGCATTTTTACTTTCGCAAATGGGCCTGTTACTTTCGCAATCCGCCATTTTGTTTTCAGTTGGTGATCAGAAAATGGTTGGCATTTAAATTTGGGACCTCTAGCAACCTAATTTTTTTGTATTCACCTAGTCGGGCCTGAGGATGCTTGTCATGTCTTTTATTTTGTGGTAAACACCCCAGAAATATGTTTTCCAAATTTCTAGAAAAGTACTTTTGCAAATTTACTGTGCTCCGAGTGTCACAAATTTACAAAGCTTTCACAAATTGCATACAGTAATTTTCTAGTCTCTGGGAAAATGACAGCAATTCTTTGGCACTGCACTGCAAAATAACCGTTGGGAGTTTTGGGCTGAAATTTGGAAGGAACGCAGCCGACATCTCACAGATGTGCCTTTCAGTGTTGTATTGAAAAAATATTACACGGCGGCAAAGTTATGGCACTCCAAAGTTGACAGTTTTTCCCATAGGATAACATTACGGCGCCAAAGCATTACAGGAATCCTTTGGCACCCTGCTGCAAAATAACGGTTTGGTCTTTTTTCCTGAAATTTGGAGGGAAGACAGCCAACAGCCCACAGATGTGCCTTTCAGTAGTTTGGTGAAAAAACATTACAGGGAGGCAAAGTTATGGCGCTCTGAACTTTTCTTTTTTTCCCATAGGATAACATTACGGCATTCGCTGCGCCTTTCAGGGCCCGTATCTCGGAAACGGTGCGAGATACGGACTTTTCGTTGGAAAACTTTAGCCCCTTATTGGGGCTAAGATTCAAATTAGCCAGGACAGTTGTAAATAATATGCCTTTTAAATTTTTTTTCTACGTCGTACGGTTCCTGAGATATAATGTATTTAGTATTCCAAGATCTCATTTTCTGCGTCGATACTCATTATTTTGCATACATTGTTTGTACTCACTGTCTTTCTCAATGCAGGTTTTGGGGAAAACCAGCCTGTGTGCTTACATTACTGTTACTGTTGCCCTTTCCGCTTGTGGATCCGTACCCGTTTCACTTACCATTGACTTCTGCGCCACCATGTGCGTTATCCTTTGCTTTTTCATTTGCGCTTGAGTTTCTGTTATTTTTTGCCATTTCTGTCTACAGTACTGTTTATCTTACTGTTTCACTTTACATCACCATGCCCATTGACATTTCTGTTTGCAGGCACCATGTTACTATGTGACAACACATCACGTGGCAGACCATTCCCGCTCACGCCACCATGTGCGCTACTCCTTTCTGTTCTCATTCGTGTTGTGTTACCATGTGCGCCACTGTTAGTATTTCTGTTTAGTGCTTGCTGTCCCTGTTAGTATGCCATATCAAGATATATGCAGCGGGAGCCGGGGCCCAAAGGGTCCTGCACTCCCGCCGCTGCATTACATTCACTATTTCTCGTTATCATTCTCAAAAAGAAGGGAAATTAGAGGCAAAAAACTCCATTTAATGCATTAGTTAGGGTTGTTCCACAGTGACAAAAGTGAGGATATTCACTGTTAGGATTGAAAACCCCTTGACCCCCGCCCACCCCCAACCGGCATTGAGGTGCGCATTGGGATTGTGGGTCCTAACTTCACCCCATTCTCCTATACTTCTGCTGCTTTACACATGTCATGGGGTGAGAGTTAGGCTGACGATCCCAATGCGCACCCCAATGCCGGGTTGGGGTGGGGTGGGGTCCATGGGGGTTTTCAACCCTAACAGCAAATTTCTCACTTTTGTCACTGTGGAACAACCCTAACTAATGCATTAAATGGAGTTTTTGCCTCTAATATATATATATATATATATAAAATAAAATCAAATGCTCACACAATGCAAAGCATCATGGACTGCATATACAAATCTCCACAGAATGTTAAGCTGGTTAAACTTTAAGCAGAATTGCATGGTGCTGAAAGGCTTCTCACACAGTTTGCAAAGGGTGCTAACAGATGACATAGACACGTGTTTCATCCTACCAGGACTCATCAGTATGCCTCGTCTGTCTGACATGCCAGTGGAATGAGCCAGTTGCCCTAAGATGGTCTGTCTGGGTTATATTGTGGTGAACTCACTAAAATTAAAAAAAAATATTTAAAAGACAAAGAGCCTCTGTGCACAAACACTGAGGCAAGGGTTTCCCCAAAGGACATTTGGCTGGGAAGCCAAGTTTCAAGAAAATACAGTATCACACATGCCCACACAATGCAAAGCATCATGGACTGCATATGCAGATCACCACAGAATGTTATGCTGGTTCAACTTTAAGCAGAATTGCACTGTGCCGAAAGGCCTCTCACACAGTTTACAAAGGGTGATAACAGATGACATAGACATGTGTTTCATCCTACCAGGACTCATCAGTATGCCTCGTCTATCTGACACCCCAGTGGAATGAACCAGCTGCACTAAGATGGTCTGTCTGGGTTATATTGTGGTGAACCCATTAAAATAAAAAACTATTTAAAAGACAAAGAACCTCTGTGTGCAAACACTGAGGCAAGGGTTACTCCAAAGTGCATTTAGCTGGGAAGCCAAGTTTCAAGAAAATACAAAATCACACATGCCCACACAATGCAAAGCACCATGGACCGCATAAGCAAATCACCACAGAATATTATGCTGGTTCAACTTTAAGCAGAATTGCATGGTGCCGAAAGGCCTCTTACACAGGAGGTAGGACGAAACACGTGTCAATGTCATCTGTTATCACCCTTTGGAAACTGTGTGAGAGGCCTTTCCGCACCATGCAATTCTGCTTAAAGTTGAACCAGCATAACATTCTGTGGTGATTTGCATATGCAGTACATAATGCTTTGTATTGTGTGGGCATGTGTGATTTTGTATTTTCTTGAAACTTGGCTTCCCAGCCAAACGCCCTTTGGGGGTAACCCTTGCCTCAGTGTTTGCACACAGAGGTTCTTTGTCTTTTTTATATTATGGTAGCACGGTAGTGCTACCATAGTTAGGGTTGAGGAGCCATTTCTATGTTAAACCCCAAAACTTTGCACTTTAATAACTTTGCAACCGCTTGATGGATTTTCCTGAAATTTGGAATACTTGATCAAGAACTATAGGCCTTGGGATCTGCCAAGTTTCATACTGGTCAGATATACAGCTATGGAGTTATTAAGCATGATCTGTGCACGCATTTACGCTTTTCTGGAATTATATGGTAGCACCTACAGGTCGTACGGTTTGTGCGACTGGCCTGAAATCTTCATGGAACATGTGGTCAGGGTCCCCAATGTGCCTTTTGAAGATTTGGTGAAAAAATATTAAACGGTTCAAAAGTTATTCAAAAAACAGTTTCCCATTATAAGTCAATGGGAAAAGTTAACAAAAAGTTCGACAGTGTCGCAAATGCATTTTTACTTTCGCAAATGGGCCTGTTACTTTTGCAAATCTGCCATTTTGTTTTCAGTTGGTGATCAGAAAAATGGTTGGCATTTAAATTTGAGACCGTCTAGCAACATAATTCTTTTTGTATTCACCTAGTCGGGCCCTGAGGATGCTTGCCATGTCTTTATTTTGTGGTAAAACACCCCAGAAATATGTTTTTAAATTTCTGGAAAAAGTACTTTTGCAAATTACTTTCGTGCTCACGAAAGTGTTGAATTTTTTTGTGAAAGCTTTAGCAAATTGCGACAGTAATTTTTTAGTCTGTGGGAAAATAACAGCAATTCTTTGGCACTGCACTGCAAAATAACCGTTGGGAATTTTGGGCTGAAATTTGGAAGGAACGCAGCTGACATATCACAGAAATGCCTTTCAGTGTTGTATTGAAAAATTATTACATGGCAGCAAAGTTACGGCACTCCAAAGTTGACAGTTTTTCCCATAGGATACCATTACGGCGCCCGAAGCATTACAGGAATCCTTTGGCACCCTGCTGCAAAATAACGGTTTGGTCTTTTTTCCTGAAATTTGGAAGGAAGACAGCCAACAGTCCTCAGATGTGCCTTTCAGTAGTTTGGTGACAAAATGTCACACGGCCGCAAAGTTACCTCACTCCAAAATTGATGGTTTTTCCCATAGGATAACATTACGGCGCCTGACGCATAACAGAAATCATTTGGAGCCCTGCTGCAAAATAATGGTTTGGTCTTTCTTGCTGACATTTGGAGGAAAGACAGCCAACAACCCACAGATGTGCCTTTCAGTAGTTTGGTAAAAAAACATTACAGGGAGGCAAAGTTATGGCGCTCTGAACTTTTCTTTTTTTCCCATAGGATAACATTACGGCGTTCGCCGCGCCTTTCAGGGCCAGTATCTCAGAAACGGTGCGAGATACGGACTTTTCGTCAGAAAATTTCTTAGCCCCCCAATGTGGGCTAAGATTCAAATTAGCCAGGACAGTTGTAAATAACATGACTTTTAAATTTTTTTTCTACGTCGTATGGTTACTGAGATATAATGTATTTAGTATTCCAAGATCTCATTTTCTGTACCGATACTCATTATTATGCATACATTATTTGTACTCACTGTCTTTCTCTATGCAGGTTTTGGGGAAAACCAGCATGTGCGCTTACATTACTGTTAGTGTTACCCTTTCCGCTTGTGGTTACATACCCGTTTCACTTAACGTTGACGTCTGCGCCACCATGTGCGTTATCCTTTGCGTTTTCATTTGCGCTTGTGTTTCTGTTATTTTTTGCCATTTATGTGTACAGTACTGTTTATCTTTCTTGACATTTCTGTTTGCAGGCACCATGTTACTATGTGACAACACATCACGTGGCAGACCGTTCCCGTCTACGCCACCATGTGCGTTACCCTTTCTGTTTTCATTCGTGCTTGTGTTACCATGTGCGCCGCTGTTAGTATTTCTGTTTGTGTTGCTGTCCCTGTTAGTATGCCACAAGACGGGCCCCGCGCTCCTGCCACTGCATTACATTCACTATTTCTTGTTATCATTCCCAAAAAGAAGGGAAATTAGAGGCAAAAAACTCTGTTTAATGCATTAGTTAGGGTTATTCCACAGAGACAAAAGTGAGGAAATTCGATGTTAGGGTTGCAAACCCCTCTTGCACCCACCACCCACCCCCCCAAATGGCATTGGGGTGTGCATTGGGATCATGGGTCCTAACTCTTGCCCCATTCTATTGTACTTCTGTGCTTTACACATGTCATGGGGTGAGAGTTAGGCTGATCATCCCAATGCACACCCCAATGTCACCACATGTGTCATCCTTTACGTTTTCATTTTCGTTTGCGTTTCTGTTACTTTTTTGTCATTTGTGTGTACTGTACTGTTTCACTTTCTGTTTCACTTTGTGTCACCATGCCCATTGACATTTCAATTTACAGGCACCACATTACTATGTGACAAGACATCACGTGGCACACCATTCCCGTCTACACCACTGTGTGCATTACCGTTTCTGTTCTCATTCGCATTTGTGTTACCATGTATGCCACTGTTATCATTTCTGTTTGCGTTGCTGCTCCTGTTACTATGCCACAATACATCATGTGGCCGGAGCGAGTTACATTCACTATTTTTCAATATCTTTCTCAAAAAGAAGGGAAATTAGAGGCAAAAAACTCCATTTAATGCATTTGTTAGGGTTGTGCCAGAGTGACAAAAGTGAGGAAATTTGCTGATAGGGTTGAAAACCGTAACTCCGAGTTCACCCCCAGCACCACACACACACAGACACACACAGGGGTGTGCGTGTAACGAGGTGTGGCTGTCTGGCACATGTCTCTATAGGGTGATTGACTAATCATTAACACAATTCTTGGGAGTGACTTATCGCTATAATAATGAAACATGTTTTTAAACAGTTGTAAACCTTGTTCAGTATACCGTCAACCTCTTCATATATGGTAATAAAAGATTAATTGAAGGTTGTTAGGATGTTTGCAGCCAATGAGAAATGTCATTTTGTCAGACTCTGAAGTACACATAGTAGTGACTGAATGGTACATATATAGTCACAGCTGTGACCTGTTGGGTGCTGATGTGTGGCACCTTGGTATAGAAATAATGACTGCATAGGCACATGAAAAGTAAGTACATTGCTGAGTTTTTGACACTGTTAGGAATTCTGTCAAATGTGACATGCAATGTCCCACATCGTTGCATATGCTGTGATACTGACTGTATGTCATAGGTAACAAACAAATTGATGGAGGTATAGTTGTAGCAGTATTAGTAAACATTGATTTGTATGCTTAAGTCATAGACACTTATTTTTATGTCATAATGGTATTTAAAGTAAGGAGTAGACACAGGTGGTTATGGTTTTAAAAAATTTATTGCCAATTTCTCAAATGGAGAAAAGGTCCAATCAAGAGTGAAATTTAGTTAACAGAAGCAGTCTCACAATACAATCTTTGTATGTGTGCAATCATTGCTTGTCAAATATGTAAATGTGTAAGAATAATAATAACTGTATAATATGGATTGGAGTAAGTGTGTGATATTATATGAAACTAATCAGGTGTTGTGTGTTTTAGTTATGTTTCAGTACTCACTTCTGTTTATGTGAGGAAGTAGATTCTGACATTCAACCTGGAATTCTAATAGTCAGGCTGAAGCTGTGGCGCTTCATTATACTTTTACTATTGAATGTGAATGGAGTTTGTAAAAAATGTTACTTTTTTAAAAATGGTTGTATGTTGTAATTATGTGTAGTGCATTACTTGTGTGTTATGTTAATAAGGGAATGTCAGTCGGTTGTGAAGTGTGATTACAGACATGATAGACAAGTGTTTTGTTGTAATTGTGTGACTGCTAATGTGGATGTCCCTAGGGTGGGCGAAAAACCATATGCTGACTGTCTAAGTAGTACAATTTACACAAATGTAAGTTTTGTGACATTTGATTGATATTATTTAATAATATGTCACTGACTAGGTGCAAATGGAAAATTCCCACCCGACCCCTCAATTGAGGCGATCATAAATATTGCCAGGAACAGGTATGCAGTTTGTTGTGATCAGCAACAGTGCCTGATTTACAATTGTCAATATTTTTTACATAAGGTAGAATTACTTATGTGCAAGTTAAAAAAATATTATGTTTTTACATGAACAAATGACATTTTATCAATTCTTACATTGGCTTCTATGTAAATTCTTAACTTGTAAATACTAAAACTGTCATGGAATGCATTTTTTAACAAACTTATGGTTAGTTAAATGTTGTTACTATACTGCTGAATAATATCTAAAACATTCACTTGTACTGTAGTGCTACACTGCTATTTTTAGTACAAGTATCAAACTAGTTATTAACAATGTACACTTGAAAACAAATGTTTCTATTATGTACAAGTAATTTTAAACACTTGTAAGAGTCACTAAATTAGATTCAGCAATTGGTTATTATTTACAGTTGTGTAAGTCAGGTTCTTGCATTATCAATAAAGGTAGTTGTTTTTACATATGTACAATACTAGTACTACGATGAAAGCGTGATAGTTCTACACTGTTGCATGGTGATCGAATGATGTTCTCTATATGTCAAGAGTCACTAGACAAATTGAAGTGTTGATAGACAACTTGTGACAGAGTGGAATGTTTGCTGAATGTTATAAGGGTAGCTCAGTTATCTACGATATAATAACTGAGAAGTTCTCTTTGTTTGCAAAGAGTAAGAGCTTATAAGTCATATCAATTTGTTGTTATATATGAGTTGATACATGGATTTTTAAAGAAATGTACAGAGGAGGAGAGTAGTAAGTCCTCAGTTTTTAGATGTACAATCTTTGATAGACATGTAATCATGGTTTCTCTAGTGACTGTGAATATTGTTGGCGCCGATTGAAGCCACTAGAACAATTTTCATGTAGTCACTGATCTACACAAGATCTAACATGTCACAATGAATGTAATGTCTGTATTAGAATTCCATTTTGTTGAAACTGTATTGTTTATTTACAGTTGTACATTATACAACATTGTAATGAGTCATGCATGTTTTTTTGACAAAGTAGTCATTTTAAAATGCTACATGTTTTGTCCTATTCTTCTGAAATATGAAGGTTGTCATAATTCTTCAATATTAGAAGATATGCATTTTTCAAGTGACGTGGCAGTCTCTGTTTAAAAGTTGTTGTAGAGTCGTCACACTCTAACCATCCAGTTGTGCACCTTAGTAACGAGGTGTAATGCCCAGAATGCATGGATTGACCATGGTGATAGATTATACTGTGAGTGTCAAACAGTGATTGTTGAAGACTATTCTACTAGCTGTGTAATCTGTGATAGAGTATCAACTCTGAGCCTGTTTGGCAAATCTGTGCAACATAAGCAACAGATATTGAGATGAACTCCTTAGACGTATGGACTGAGTGCATCTGCCTCCACCTTCCACAGGCATGACTACATTCAGCATTAGTGAATAGCTGTCAAAATTTGACACTTTTGGCTTCAGGAACAAAGAGAGTTATCCACAGCATGTCTTGTGTGGTTTCACGCTGTGAATTGCCACATGAAACACATACATATTTTGTAACATATGTTACTGTGAAGTACTGCCGCATTGGGGTGCCGTCTTCATCCAGGTTATTTATGACAGCCATCATAAACTCAGTACTGTCTTGCTGTATGTCTGCAGCAAATGTACTACTTCCAGCATATGTAGATAACACCTGTCGTAGTGGTGTTTGTGACTGTGTATTGTTAGAGTGGTCAGAAGTCATCTTGATAATCTGCTTCAAAGCATTTGATAGGGGATTGTCTTGTGAAGCAGATATTGCCTGCACAAACTGCGGCATGTGTAGAAAAACTTGTGTAGCTGAGTTAGCATAGCAGTTTACTCTACTGCTGTTGTCAAAGAGTGGTACAGCAGCTACACCAACTGATTTCTGATGAATCGCTGGTTGTGAATGTTTACTTGAAGTTGTGGCCTTTGCTGAACTCTTTTTTGTCTAATCACTTTGGGAAGCTTGCTGCTGTTTGTTGCTCCCTCTAGCTGTGACTGAATTTTGTGAGACAGACAGATATGTAGGCAGTGGTATTAAAGACATTTGTGGCTGATGTAGAGTACGTAACCTGTTGTACTCAAGAATACATCGCTGCCAGCTCAGTATTTTCTGAGGTGCTATACTAATGATGTGCAATCCAGAAAGGCTTCGTACACGTGAAAGTGCAACGTAGCTCATGCCATCCTTGAAAATGTCTGTACCTATGTCTACCATTGCTGAATCCAAACTCAATCCCTGAGACTTGTGAATGGAGACAGCATATGCAACACATAATTGGAACTGTTTCCTGTTTACGTAAATATCCTTAAAAACCTGGAATTTTATGCAGGTTCGATCTATGTGTACAGAGTGTTCCATGTTGTCAAAGTGCACTACAAGTGTCTCAATATATGTCTTCTGGACATTATAGACAAAGTCAGTGATGTTTCCCATGGCACCGTTTACCATACCTTGTTCTACATCTAGATTATGTCACAGCATGATACGTGCATTCTTACAAACTGTGAGAATAGCTTCTAGGCCAGCTGTTCGTGAAACATCTGACTTCAGTTCACTTAGTCGTTCAGTCATCTTTGCTACTAGCTTTCGACTAAGAATAACGCCATCAACTGTATCAATTGCATGCAGAGTTAGAATCTCTTGGTTCTCTCTTTGTAGCATTAGATTGTTGAATTCAGTGCATTTCTTTAGTCGTGGCATAAGACACACTATGTGTCTGCCAGTAGAGTATATATCGCTGAAGACATTACATGCTGTTTCTATGCATGTACTATGTACTGTGATTTTTCGATCATTTAACATACCAACATGTTCTAGTGATAGAGAACCTGTGTGAGCTTCATCTAAAAGTGATTTGTAAGCTAGATCACCACTTTGGCGCATGTTCTCAGACAACTCAACATAGGTAAATAATTCCCATATGTTATAGCCTGCAATGCAACCGAGGATATTCTTAACTTGCTTGGCAGTCAGAGTTGTAAATACATGCTCTGCATTGACTGGTGCAAGTTGTAAAAGGTCTCCCAACACAAGTATACTTTTGCCACCAAATGGCACTCCATCATCAGTACCTAAGATCTGCTGTAGACGTAGATGAATACAGGCAAGCATGACATTGGAGACCATGCTGATTTCATCAACAATGAGTAACTGCATCTTTGTGAACATGGAACGGAGCTGAGATGCAACCTCAAATGACAGTTTACGATACTCTCCAGTTCTCCCATGTTTGACTGGCAACATAAAGAGACAGTGTAATGTTACTCCACCAATGTTGTATGCTGCTAGTCCTGTGGGAGCAGTCACAGCAACAGACATTGAAGAGCCTGTCACACTCCGTTCTTCTGCAGTGATGGCTTCAATCAAGAAACTCTTTCCTGTGCCAGCTGAACCGCTAACAAACATTAGTAGTGGCTTGTACTGAGTGCAGTCACATTGTTTTGTTTCATGTAGTATACCATGTTGGACAGCTTCATCCACTTGGAGTGAACTGTATGCTGCAGCTGATTTAGTCTTTCTCTACGTCAGCTGGGTTGACTATAGAGTGTGTGCCATGTTGCATGGCTGTCTCAATTTCTGATATGAACACTTTTGGGGCATTTAAGGGCAGAGGGTCACCTAGAACACCTTGTCCTTCTGGATCAAGGTTGTGTTGTGAACTAACTGGAGTGTCTTCCTGAAGTTGCTTCTCTGCCTCCTCAAGCTGTTCTTTCTCAGCTTTTAGTCTTTGTATATATGTCTGTGAGTACTCAGTTTGGAAATTCTCGTAAGTGAGATTGAACTGGTCTTCGAATGTGTCAGAGTTACCTTTTAATTCAGACTCACTCCTCCAGGGTCTAAATAGGAATAGAAGAGCAAAGTAGTAATGTTCTGTGTCTCTGATGTGCCTAGATGCAGTTGCAGCGATCTATAAGCCATGGCTTCTGCCCTTCACAAGACAGCCATCTAGTCCATTGACCTTGTAAATGTGTCGCGTTGAGTCAGGTGCTGCACCTGTCTTGTAGTCAAACCACTTAGCCACCTCAAAAAGACACATATCATTCATGTCGTTGTGTCACGTGGGTAGTATGTGTCTATCAGGTTATTCTTCAAGATATGTTTTGAAGAAGGTGTATTGACAGCGAGCCTCAATTTCGGCATGAGGAATCAGTACACGCCCATTTCTCTTTGTAGTTTACACTGAGGAAACGACAGCGCCAGACTTCCCGTACAGATGTGTACCCATTAACTGGTCACTGGCTTCGTAAGCTCCACATTCTCTGTGTGAAAGAGTCTTCAAACCCAATGACCACAGCTGAGATGTCAGGCTTTTGCTTGAAGTGGCAATATCTTCCCAAAGATCTTGCAAGCTAGTCTGTTCATGTTTGGTTATGTACGACGCGATGTACTGAACTAGGGCCAGTGAGTTGTCAGCCACAAACTGAACATCTATGTTTGCTGCCACATTAGGAGAAGAGTTGTGTTGTAGTCATTGATTTACACCTCTTTTCATCCCTGCAACTCGTATACCCTCTTGGTTGATTTTGCCTTCAAGTGGAGTCGCATTGCTGAGAAAAGGTCATTCATGGCACCATTCTGACAAACTCGTCTAGGAAATCCAAAGCGACATCATGTGTACCAATTAGATTTGTTCTTTACTGCTCACCAGCAATATTTTGAGTAAATATGTCGCTGGAACTTTTGTTCCAACTTCCATAGTATAGGACTGTCATACTTGTCTGGAATGTGACAAGTGATATATTTTTTGATGAATGATAGCACTTCTGCTGCTTCTTGTTCACCAATGCGTGGCACATCCTTGATCCACAATAACATATGGATATGAGGGGCACCTCATGCTTGATATTCTGTCCTCCAAAAGTAGTGTTCTACAATACCTAGAGGAGGATTGTCCTTTGACAAGATGAAAGTGAGAATGTCATTGAACCACTTGTGAAAATGTCTTGTGACAGACACAGGATCAAGTGAACACATTTCTCCGACAGTCATCGATGAGATGCCTTCGACATCGGAATTTGCCCACTTCAACATTTCAATGAGTTCGTCCCAGGCATATTCAGCACAACTAAGTGTGACAAACCATGTGGCTGCACCATACTCTCGTAGCATTGTCATCACTTCCGAGTGTCTGCTATACCAATATTCTTTGGTGCCACGTAGACTTGAAAGTACGGAAGACAGATTCACTTGCACATTTTCATCTTTCTGCTTTAATTTCTCTAGAAATTGAGCAGCTGTAATTCCATCTAGTGGACTTGTTAGATGAATGGTATGTGCTATAGACGCAGACAGAATGCTAAGCTCACTTTCCCAGAGCAGATGGAACAGGTACTGTATGTTACGTCTGAATTTGCCATCTTTGCTCAGGACACGGCTAGTGCGGTACTCAGCACCCCTGTACCCGTACTTCTTTCATCTAGATGTCCACCTGACCCTTTTGAAATAGGTCTGGGAAGCAGCTGTTCTAGTGTTGCCTCCCAAATGCTGACAGGCTCACCTTCCACCTGCTTCATTTGATAGAGATCAATGTTGTCTCCTAATGGATCTCTGCCATGTAGTGGGTGAATTGTGTACTGTTCATACACATTGTCACTTGTCTGTGTACTGACCTTCTCAATGATTGGCTTATTTTTTCTAATAGATCATGTTGCACAGAGACTGTCATCTGATCTATGTCAAGGTCTATCTCAAAGAATTGTTCCTCTTAATAAGCCAGAGCAAGCTTTACCTTTTGCACATTGACAACATCTTGCTGAGTATTGCCTTTGTTGGCAAACACCATTTACAATAATGACCAAGCTATTTTCTGTTGAGATTGCTTGAACATTTTCCTGTAGAGGAAGTGGTGTATACATCACAGAACCCTTAGAGATCTAACAAGCTCTTTCTGTGGAATCTTCCGTGTCTTTGTGTTCAGACGTAGAATCGTTTGGAATGGTTTCATTGTCTGAATTAGAATACATTCAAAACATATTCAATGTTGAAATCTTACTTGGTAAATATATGTTTCCATGTTGTTTAGCACTGACCTTGCTGGCAAAGTGTTGCACTTCAGTTTTGAAAAACAGTGTTTGCATAGCACAATGGTGTCTTGTGGATGAAAGTCAGGATTTCAGCAGCAAGAATGCTATGGAGGGAACCACATGTCATTGTATGGTGACCAGGTTTCAGGTTGATTGTGACAGTTTGTTTCGTAGTACACAAACGGTTGCATGACACACATACAGAATCAAACTTGAGACTTTGCAACCCTCAAACTTAGTAATTTCTTCCTGTACTGTTTCAGAATGTCAATTTAACACTGAAAAAGATTTTTCTGTCGAAGTGTTACACTGGAAATTAGTTGTTTCTGGTCCAGAAGGAATGTGTTGCAGTTTTTTAGGAAAGTGATGGCACCCTGCATGTCACCTAGACTGCAAAGTCATTTAAATAAGGTACTGATGTAACAGCTCGCTGTACTATATACTCTGTAGACAAAGTTTTACATGCTTGTTTGATGCACTGCAAGCATCCTCATGTTGTGAAAAAACTATCACAAACACCAGTATCGAGATATGAAGTGAGTGACCCATAAGTCCAGTATGTTGTCCGGATTTTCAATGGTCAATTTCTGTAAATAGTTTATGTCTCTTTTGATCTGTTATTATGAATAGGTTAACAAAGTGTTCTACTTTTTGAAATGATGATTGCCTACTGGTTGCAGGTAGCATCACATGACCATGTCAGGCAGTGCCGTTTATTGAAGAGTGTGGTTGACCACAGTCATCATCATCACTATCCAATTGATTGTCATCAGAGATACTGAGGACATTTTTTTAGTTGCCAGATCTATCTATACTCGAACGCCTGTTCTTTCAGAAGAAATAAGATAAGTTGTTGCTGGAGGAAGGAAAACCGTAGAGAATTTAAGAAACTGTTCCTGCCACCTCGGAGTGTTCTTTCCCCAACACCCCCTCCCACTCCAGCACCTGTTACTGCTCCACCTCCTGTGCCCATGCCAATGCTGGTCCCTATATCTGTACCCTCCATTAGTCATACTCCTACCGAAGGCTGAGAATCTTCTCGGGCACCATCCCCACCCCTCTGGGGGAGGATGACTGGGAGACCTGGATTGACTATGTTGCCCCCTTGGTACCTGAGTGGCAGTGTGTGGGAGGCTGTGAAGTGGAAAGAATCATAGAAGTTTGAGGGCCCTGCCCTTGAAAGCCATTACATTTTGAAGTCCATGAACCTGATGCATCTGCTCAGAGTACCTATCTGTATTTGAAGGCAATTTTGGGAGCACTGAGTCAGGGAGACTTTGATGAGAAATTCCAAGGTACCAAACAATGGAAGGGAAAGTTTGTCTGCATATATTACATGCCTAAAAGAGCTCTGCAGAAAGCTTACCGGAAAGGTGGGGTAGCCGCTAATGATTTGAACCATGTGAGATTGGGGCACATACTGCAACATGCCAATCATTCTAAAGTGCAGATCATCCAGTTAAGGCTCCAGGATAGGAGAGGTAACCCACCTGACTACTGTGACTTGATAAAAGAAGTCTGGAGGTAGAAGGTGAAGAGGGAGATTGTGATTATGGGGTGAGTGCAGCCCTGGTGATCATGGCACGGGGAGGCCCTTCTGAAATGGAGACCACTAACAGTGTCTTGCCGTGGGCTAAACAGTGGGGGGAAGAGTTGTTGAAGGAAGTCAGAAAGGTACAACTGGGTGTGTTCGCTGGGTATTCCCTGCTGACAGAGACCCTGGCCCCTGTCAGGACGTGACTGTTATGGGGGTGGGATGCGCCATCAGGCATCCTCTCTGAGGCTGGCTTCTCCGCTGAGCTCAAGAATTGACTGCCACCCAAAAGAACTTTTGAGACATAGTACACTACCCATGAAGTCAGATCACAATCTCCTATCGATGCTCCAGCATCCCCTGCTATATTTTCCCCAAGGATGCCCGAGGCATGTCATTTGTCATAACTGTGGCAAGGATGGCCATATGAAGAGAAATGCCAGTCTCAGAAGGACTTAGAAAGTGGTGAACCAGGTTCAAGGAGATCTTCAGAAAATGAGTCAGTGGTCAAGGGGTGCACGAAAATGACTGCAGTAAAGGCTTTGACCATCCTATCTCAAACCCTCTGTGGATAAATTGTCTGTCCAGGTCCTGCTGTTGTACCTCCAGACAGGTTCAAGATAGTGGGCCGTTCAATGGAGATTAATGTGACTGTGAAGGTATTCCTACTCAGGTTGTGCTTGACAGTGGGTTGCAAGTGACCATTGTGTTTCAGGACTGGTATGACACACTTATCTGATGTGCCTTACAATCCCTGGAAGGCCTACATGTGTGGGGGCTGAGTGACAAGTCTTATCCATATCTAGGATATGCCCACCTCTGGTTGTCTTTTCCTGCAACTGTCACTGGCGTGAGGAGCAAGTAGAGACACTGGCCCTAGTGTGCCCCCACCAGACAGCATGATGGGGTTCCCCTGTTAATTGGAACAAATGCCCACATGTTTGGGAGACTAGCACAACTCTGCCATGAGAAACAAGGGCAGCTGACTGGATGAGCCCTAAGAATTCCAGCCTTTGTAAAAAGGGCTTATGACTGGCAGCAGAGACCCAATGAAGTGAACCCAGATGAGCCAGTGGGGATAGTGTGGAAAAAGGATCCTGACTCCTTGATATTGGCCCCCAATGCCCAGTGCACAATTCATGGAGAAGTTTGCCTTAAGAAAAATGTAAAGAACAAAATATTAATGTTGGATGCACCAGGAGATGGAAAGTTGCCAGAGGGATTATTGATCAAACCCAGCATCTTGTCTGCTTGTGCCCATGCCTATGCACAATGCGTGATGGTCCAGATTCAGAATGTGACAGATCGGGAGATTCAGGTGAACAGAGGGTGCGCCCTAGCACATACTATCTGCAGAAAGGATAGAGACTGATCCCAGTAAGGTTGAATCACTGACTACTTGGTTCCAGCCCCATAATTTGAAAGAACTACAATGTTTCCTGGGGTTCTGTGGCTACTACATGAGTTCATAAAAGACTATTCAAAGGTGATTCACCCCTCTTGAATCTTACCTAGGGTTACCCTCCTACCAACCATAAATATAAAAAGGGTCCATCAAAGAACCAGAGAAAGTGTACTTCCAAAAGGTGAACTTTTGGGCCCACTGGACACCTGAATGTGAAGCAGCCTTTCATGAAGTCATACCAGCTCACTCCGCCCATCCTCACCTACACTGACCCTTCCAAGCCCTATATGCTGCATATGGATGCCAGTCTGCAGGGTCTAGGAGCCATGCTGTATCAAGCCCATGAGGATGGTTTTGAGACCAGTGGCCTTCGCCAGTAGGAGCTTGACCCCATTGGAGCGAAACTACACTGTGCACAAGCTTAAGTTCCTAGCACTACAGTGAGCCATCATTGACCAGTTTCATGAATACCTCTATGGGGCAAAGATAATGGTGAAGACTGACAATAACCTGTTTACCTATGTACAGACTTCAGCTAAGTTAGATGCCACTGGGCACCGGTGGCTTTTTCGCCTTATGAACCTATAATTATGCTGTTGAATACAGGCCAGGACTGAACCATATTGATGCTGGCCTTGTCATGAAGGCCAGTTTCCAACAGTGATTTGGTCAGGCTGTTTGAACCTGACATCAGAGCCCTGTCCCAAAATTTGACCAAGATGAACAAATGTCTGCAGACACAGTGGCCTGTTTAGGAAATTGCTTGGGCCCTCCTGATACCTGCATATCAGCTGCTTATTGCCACTTTTCTGCTCTAGATATTAATGCACTACCTCAATTTGACAATGATGGCATTCATAGAAACATAAATTTGATGGCAGATAAGGACTGCTTGGCTCACCCAGTCTGCCCATTTCCTGCCTACTGGATAGCTGCAGATCCTAGTTAACCAGCAGCCTACTTCTTCCTACCCCATCCCTAGAATTGCCTTATGACTGTCCCATGCATGCTTGAATTTCCACCACTGTTTTTGACTCCATGACCTCCTCCGGAAGGCAGTTCCAGCATCCACAACCCTCTCTGTGAAAAAATACTCTCCTTAAATTACCTCTGAGCCCCCCCATCTTCAAATTGTGCCCTTGTTCTTGTCACCTCTTTTTTGAAAGATGCTACCCTCTTGGACTTTGTTGATTCCTTGAGGTACTTGAAGTTTCTATCATGTCCCCTCTCCCTCCTTTCCTCGAGGCTATACATATTAAGCTCCTTTAGTCTCTCTTCATATGTCTTCGGTGCAGACCCTGCACCATTTTAGTGCCCTCCTCTGGACAGCTTCCATCCTGTCTATGTCTTTGCGAGACTGGGTCTCCAGAACTGCCGCAGTACTCAGATGGGGTCTGACCAGCTGTCTGTACAGAGGGATAATAACTTCCTGTTTCTACTGGTGATGCCTCTCCTATGCATCCCAATATCCCCAGCCCTCATTGCTGCCCTCTCATTGCTTGCCCACCTTTAGGTCATCTGATATGACTACCCCAGGTCCCTTTCCATTTTGTTGTTGTTAGTATCTCACCCCCCATTGTATCTCTTCCCTGGGTTTTGTTTCCCAGGTGCATTACCTTGCACTTCTTAGCACTGAATCTAAGCTGCCATACATTTGACCATTCCTCTAACCTTGCAAGTCCCTTTTCATCCTTTCCACCCCACCTTGTGCATCAACTCTGTTGCAGATCTTTGTGTCATCTGCAAGAGACATACTTTTCCTTCAGTCCTTCTGCAATGTGCATATAAAGACATTGAAGAGGACTAGATCCTAACTGAACCCTGCGGTGCCCACTAGTAACCCCCTTTCACCAGAGTGGACTCCATTTACTATTACTCTCTGTGTCCTATTTTCCAGCCAATTTTTACCCAGGCTGTCATCTTGGGACCCACTCCCAGGCTAGCTAACTTGTATATTAATCTTTTGTGCGGGACTGTGTCAAATGCCTTGCTAAAGTCTAGGTAGACCATGTCCACAGCCCCTCCCTGATCTACTACTTTGGTCACCCAGTCAAAGAAATCTATCAGATTTGTCTGGCATGACCTTTCTGCTGTGAATCCATGCTGCATTGGGTCCTGTGCCCCTCTGGCCTCTAGATACTTGACAATTCTTTCCTTCAGAAGTGATTCCATCATTTTCCCTACCACTGAGGTTAAACTAACAGGTCTGTAGTTTCCTGCTTCTGCCTTGCTCCCACTTTCGTGAAGGGGAATCACATCAGCCCTCCTCCAGTCCTCGGGTACCACCCCATCCTCCCATGATTTGTTAAACAGGGTAGTCAGTGGTGTCACTAGTTCTACCCTTAGTTCTTTTAAATTCTGGGATGAATCCCATCAGGCCCCATTGCTTTGTCCACCTTTAGTTTTAAGAGTTCTTTCAGAACCCTTTCTTCTGTAAATGGGCTGGTATCAGCTTCTGTATCCAGTGTGTTTCTACTGTTTGTTCTAGGTACCTCCTCTTCCTTTGTAAATACTGAGCAAAATATTTGTTTAGTATCTCTGCCTTTTCACAGTCTCCTCTGCCCACCCTCCCCCCTTTATTAAGCCTCACTATCCCTCCCTTGGTCTTCCTTCGCTCCCTGATGTACCTATAAAAGGTTTTATCCCCCTTCTTAACTGAGTTGGCTATCGTTTCCTTGGTTTGGGCCTTTGCTGTTCTGACTGCCTTCCCAGCTTCCTTTTGCTTTAACTGATACAGTTCTCTGTCCTGATCCTTCTGTGATTCCTTGTACTTCCTGAAAGCTTTCTTTTTCTCTTGAACCTTCACTGCCACTTCCTTTGAGAACTATAGTGGTTTCTTACATCGTTTAGTTTTGTTTATTTGCTTCACACAAAGGCTTGTTGCCTCTGTGATGGCAGTTTTTATTATTCCCCATTGTTCTTCCACCCCTCCTTCCTGCCCATTTGCTAGTGCATTCCTTAGGCACTTACCCATTTTGGCAAGAGTCAGCCCTCCTAAAGTCCAGTACCTTTGCCTTTGTTGGCTTGACTCTATTGCTATGTTTATTGTGAACCATACTGTTTGATGGTGCTAGTTCCCAGATGGCCACCACTTCTATATCTGTGATCCTCTCTTCATCTCCATTTGAGAGAACCAGGTCTAAGATTGCTCCCTCTCAGTGGGCTCCAATACTAGTTGTCTGAGGCATGCCCCTGTGGGGCATCTAGAATAACCCCACTCTTGAGTGGCTGCGGCAACTGCACTCAGTTAACATCTGGCATATTCAGATCACCCATCAACAATATCTCCCTTTTTGCCATACTAAGTATACTTTCTATCATTTCCTTGTCCATTTCCTTCCCCTGAGAAGGGGGTCTGTATACAACCCCTGTGCGGATTGTGGTGCCATTGCAGGTCTCCAAATTTACCCACAGTGCTTCTTCTCCTCCCTGTTTTCTCTTTTGTTCTGTTACTTTGATTCCTTCCCTTAAGTAAAGAGCTACTCCTCCTCCTCTTTTACCTTCTCTGTCTCTCCTGTAGATAGTGTATCCTGGTATGTTTACGTCCCAGTCACGGTTTTGTGCGAACCATGTTTCTGTGACTGCCATGATATCCAGATGTTCCTCCTTCATCAAGGCCATTAATTCAGGAAGCTTGTTACTCAGACTACGTGCTTTGGTACTCATTGCTTTCCATTTTTGATGGCTTTACTTTCTGTTGCAGCATCCCCACTGACCTTTCTACCTCGGTCTTTTCCCATTTAGTACCCTGTTTTGTAGGAGAGGCTGGGATTTTCCTGCTGCTTATCAGTGCCTCCCCTTGACTAGTTTAAAAGCTTGCCAATGAAGCATTTAAACTGATTGCTCAAACTTGTTCCTTCCTGGACAGATGCAGACCATCCTGCCAGTATAGGCTGGTGTCTCTCCAGGTGGAACCCCAGTCCCCAATGAAGCCAAACCCCTGTGCTCCACACCATTTTTTCAACCACTCATTAAACTGCATGGTGCAAAGTACCCTTGCCTCATTCATGCCAATTCATAGGCAGCACCTCTGAGAAGGATACTGTGTGTGCTACTTGTCTTAGACCCCTCCCCAGTTCTACAAAGTCCTTCTGCACTGCTCTAATCTCATGTTGAGCCAAGTCATTTGTCCCTAGGTGGACAATGACATCCAGCTCAGTGGGCTCAATTCCAAGATCCTATTATTCCCCACTTCATGCCCTACTGCGGAGAAAGATGTGTCAAGTTACGTTCCTGACACGAACTGCTCTATTGTTTAAAGAAGGCCTCAGGTTGAGCTACTCAATCAGTTGTTGTACAGAGAGACAGTGGATTATGGTGGTCAAGTAGACAGGCAGCAATTGGTCCTGCCACTGCCTTTAAGATCTGGTACTGAGGTCCCTCCACAATCACATGTGGCACCTTGGTATAGACAGAACTCTCGACTTGGTACAATTTCGATTTTCTGGCCCAAGACAGGGGCGATGTTGAGCACCATGTAAAGACCTGCAGTTGTTGCCTGCAAATGAAAGCCCTGCCTCAGAGGCTGCCCTCCTTGTCAATATTACTACCAGCACCCCCATGGAACCTGCATAGACTTTTGTGTTTAGAACCTAACCAGCAGAATACTGGCAATCGTTGAGTGGTTACGGATCATTTCACATGGTATGAGCAAGCTTTTCCAACTAACGATCAAAAGGCCTCTACCATGGCCAAGGTGCTAGTGGAAAATTTCTTAGTCACTATGGTGCCCTCAGCGGATCCACTCTGACCAAGGCAGAGATTTTGAAAGTCAGCTAATCAAAGAAATGATCTGTCTATGGGGGTGCAGAAGTCAAGAAACACCCTTATCACCCACAGGGGACCCTCAACCAGAACATTTTAACTGCACCTTCTAGACATGCTGGGCACCCTCCATCCCAAAGACAAACCTAAGTGGAGCCAGCAGATTAGCACCTTGGTCCATGCATACAATTGCACAAAACATGACACACTGGGTTTCTCCCCTACCACCTCATCTTCAGGAGGGAGGCCTGACTGCTCATTAATGTCTGCTTGGGGTCTCTTCAGATGGGGTCCGAGGCGAAAATTACCTACAGTATGTACAGAAACTGAAAGTTCAATGCCTATCAACTGGCCCAGACAATGGCCACCAAAAGAAATCTCACCAACAAAGAGAGGCATGATAAAAAAGTAAAGGCTCAAGAGCTTCAGCCTGGAGACCGTATGTTGTTACACAATTTGGGACTGCATGGCAAACAAAAAATTGCTGATAGGTGGCACCATCTTCCCCATGTAGTAGTTGGAAAGTTGAATGATTTACCAGTGTACAAGGTTTGCCCAGAGAATAACTCCAAAACTGTTAAGACCATGCACCGTAACCACTTGCTACCTATAATCCAAGTCATAATTGAGACTGAACCATCAGAGATTGATTTCCCTGGACCGGTGACTCATGCTGCTGCGAAAAGAGACAAAGACAACCTATCCCAGTAGTTACAGACTTAAAGTTTCCCCACAGCAGGCCCAGAATGATAGTAACTGTCAGTCCATCTCTGTCGAAAGTGGAGTGTGACAATGCCTATTACCCCTCCTATGAATTGAGTCAGCTGTTTCAAAGGTAACTCTATGACTAATTGTGGGGATGAAGCTGGGCCTTCTTGACTGCCTAATGCCCCAGCTTCATCCTTGGATCCAATGCTCTCTGAAAGTGAAGTGCAAAGTATTTACGTCTGAGGTTGCGGACTCTGTTCTGTGGAACTGCGTGAATGGCCCGAAGAAGGGGCTGATGGTCTGAGTCTCTCTGTTGATACACCAGAACTTGAAGAACAATGTAAGAGTGTTGACAGACCCCCTTCAGTGCTGAAAATCCTAATTGTGCCAGAGCCTCCTCAAAATGAGCAACCTGGTCCTCCATCAGAAGATAATGAGCAAGTGTTGTGGAAACAGAGCAAGGAGCTGACAGTGCTACAAATTTGGACATTCCCACCCGTGCAGAGGCACCCCTCACAAGAGACGAAAGCTCCAAAGTTAGTGCTGAAAGTACAGAGACTGTGGCTGCTGCCCCCAGAAAGACTGGCCGAGCTGTCAAGCCAGTGCTACACTTTAGTTATGATTGCCCTAGGAGGCCAGTGGATTGGCCTCTCAATGTGGTTCACAAAGGGGTTTATGTTTCGCCAGCTCACTGCCCAAATTGAGCTTGATGGCCAACTCCAGGTAGTTTGTTCTTCCCTTCACATGGTGCCCTGCCCCATCCAGCCCAAGTTAGCTGATAGGAAGGGCCCCTCTTACATTGTTTAATGTACAAGAAATTATTAAATGAATCAGTATTACTTGTACAAAACATGCATAGTATTGTTATGGATGTAGTAATGGGAAGTATATTGAAAGGTATAGTAATGTAACAAGCTAATGATATATATATATATATATATATATATATATATATATATATATATATGTATTTATATTGCATTTTGATATTGTGATGAGTACAGACTGGCTGCGGATGCCAAGTTTTCTTCAGGCAGGGAAGGTGTAACCCCCTACAAATGGGGTTACAAAAGTCTTCCTTGAGCTAGTCTAAATGCTCACTGCCAGGCTGGTGTTCTGCGTTTTTGTCATTTAAATGTGATTGCCAGAGAGTGCCTATATAGCCTCTGTGTACTGTCTCTTTAAGACCTGCCTGGATTGCAGTCATAATTAATCTAAAAGGGAGCCCTGTTAGAAGATGTGCCTGTCTGCTGATCATTTGTTAGAGTAGTAATAATATTGCAGTTTGTTCTAACCTGCCTTCTTTGCAGCATGGACAGTTCTGTTTGTTTCCATCATCTTGGTCCTGGACTGCTGAAATGGGCCAATCAGTACATTTGGGACTCTAAAATGGAGCCTGCCTAGAGGGACTTGGTGTGGTCAAATCTTATAGGAATTGTAGTTTTGCAGTTTGGCACCTAAAATAATCTGGAGGGCCCTTGTTGTGACTGACAGACAGATCAGCCAACTGAACCTTTTGGATCTTGGGGAAATTCCCAAGCTGCTTGCAGCTAGTTTCAGTTCTGAGTTAGGAAGTGAAGAGATAACAGCTTGAATGATTCAAGCAGCAGCCCAGTGTAGATTCATGTAGGAGAACTGTGGAAAGGCCTGCGTTTTGGCTTGCATGCCTGTCTGCTGTCCCTGAAAGGAACTTGTGCCTTTCAGACTGAATCCAAACTTGGAGGCAAGTAAGCCACTGAATGTGACCAGGCTCCTACCAGAAGACCAAAGATTTGCTGAATGCATTCGGCCGGTCTGGACCTCCAGCCACCTCTGAACTCCTGGATTGTGCAGAGACTCTGTAATTGTGATCGGAGAGCCTTTTGCCTGTTAAGTGAAATTTCCTTACATGTGAATGTGTTGTCTGCTTATAGTGGGTCGTGATTTGGTTCCCCACTGTGGTTTGAATTGTGTTCCACTTGCTGGAAGCTGCATTAGAGTTTCCTTATGTATAAATGTGCTGTGTGCTGCTAATGGGTCATAATTTGGTTCCCCACTGTAGTGTGAACTGTATTCTGCTTGCTGGAAGCTACATCCAGCCCATGGACTGAATCCAAATCATCTTCATTGGGCCTGAGCCTTGCCACACTGGCCCAGCCCAGCTACCACTGCAGAAAGCCATTGTGAGAGACCTGCCTGGGGATCAGTTCCCTGCTCAACAATTGAACAGGCGACACCTTGGTGATTGTGTGGGGCCCACTTCTCCGGACACTCTGGCTCAACAACCTGCAGTCTCGATTTCATCCTGCCTGTATCCATTATTAGATATGAGTAAACATCAGGGTAGCTCCTGCAACAACAGCTAAATCTAAAGTGTTGTCATCTGATTGTCTGGTTGCTTTTCTTTCACGACCTGAGCCCTCTGGCTCTGGATTACAAATTGTGTGTGTTGTGCATGTTGTTTTCTTCCATCATAGGGTCCCAACCAGATGCAACGTTCCTGGCTAGCCCATCATCTCCCTACCTGGGTACCCAGAAGTGTGACTGTGTGGGGACTTAAAGTGCATGCATAACTGTTTGATTAACATAAGATTTTAAGCCAATCAACCTGATTACGCCCCTTCCTTGTTCAAGTCCCCTGAATAAATCAGATCTGACATGTTCTGCATTTAACCTGACTGTGGTTCCAGTGTGTGCCAGAAGTGCTGTACTGTTACTATTGCTGTGCATAACCTTGTTTTACAGGTGGTCCCAGGGTCAAGCCAGAGGAACCAGCCCTGGTGGTAAGTGCAAACAGTGTGGGTACTTGTATGGTGTACAAGGGTACTGTGAAAGTGATTATCGTATATTGCTCAGGCCACTAGAAGGGAAAGAGGAAGGTTACAGTGTCCTGGAGTGCTGTGCCCAGGTTAGTTTGACCACTACCAACCCTGACCTCTGGGTGGAGGCACCCATTGCAGAACGTAGGCCCCTTAGCCTGGTACTGGCCAAGCAGGCAGGGGTAGTAGCCTATGGGATAGCGCCACCTAGGGGTTACACAAACAAGACAAATAAAATGCCAGTTTATATAGTTATTACTGTTATCTGTTCCTGACTAGAATAACAATTGGAGGGGTATTGACCTAGTACTCACAATTTTGAAGACTTTGCAGCTGCCTCTGTTGGGAGGTCTCCCTCAGGGTTGTAGATGCAGGTGATGGTAAAGGTGCAGGTGGACACAACATGCTTCTGGGTGGCAATGGGTGCTTGCCATGTTGTTCTCTCATGTCCTCTTCACCCACAAAGACTTGCCTTCACCCACCCCCAAGGAGTAGGTCTCAGTCAAGGCCTCAGAGGCCAGATGTTCAAAACTTTGCCTGTTGGGAAAATGATTGTGCCCTGTTTGCCTGGGGTTTGCAGTATGCACAGGTATTCACAGGACTTTTACTATGCTAACATGGTTAGTGCATGCAAGAAAACACAATGTGTGCAGTGGACAATGGGAGGCGGGGACAGAAATACCAGCACAGCACAATATTCAGTGCATTTACACTGTGAAAAGTGTTATCTTAGGCCACTTTGCACAGTTCAAATGCCACTGATCATAAATCCAACCTACAGTACTCTGGACAACCCCAGTGGCCACCAGAGTCACTTCAGCCAACAAGCTGGTTGGCGGTTGGGGAACACACCACCTTGGGCTCTAGTGACACCCCTATCCACCAACCGACCATCCCTGGTAATGAAACATCCTTTCTCTGATGTCTAGTGGTCCCCCTGTTCTCCAGTTGCCATCCCCATTGTCATTCAGAACAATCCCTGGTCCATAGTGGTCCCCCCAGCCTCCAACTGGCAGTTCATTAGTTAAAAATCATGTCCCTGGTGCCTAGTGCTACCCCCACCCTCCGGTCACCGGTCTGATATGTAGAAGTCATGTCCCTGGTGCCTAGTGGTCCACCCTGCCCTCTGTTTACCAGTAGGTTGTGTAGAAGTCATGTACTTGGTGCCTAGTGGTTCCTCCCTCTGCCTCTGATAAATTCCATGGCATCCAGTGGTTCCCCCATCTCCAATCGCTGTCCCATATATTGGATATGGTATCCGTGGTGGTCTGTGGTCCCACTGGTCTCCGATATCTGACCTGTATATAGGAGAAGGTATCCCTGGTAGTCTATGCCTCCCCCCCATTTCTGATTCCCAGCCTTTGTAATACTACATATTTTCCCTGGTGTCCAGTGGTCCCCCTACCCTCTGATCATTTTGAAGTTTATTGCTATGAAATCCTTAGTGAAAGTAATTCTAAGTTCAGAGTTTAAAAATAACATTATAGTGTTTATATGGAATACTGTATGTATACACAGTGGTGGAAGCTTAAACAAACTCACATGGAAAAAAAGAACTCCCTGTCATCTAGCAGCCCCACTCTGCAGCCACCAACCACCCACCCTTTCAACCCCATACCAAAAGAACTGGTGCCACAGGAGACCATTCAGAGACTGGCACAGCCCTCCTCTCACCTCGGCCAGTTGCCCTATGGAAAGTCAGGGAGCCCACATCCTGTGTAATGTACAGGGTGCATGTCTGCTGTATTGAACAGCACTTCATTTAGCTAGGGGGCAAAGTGAGATTTAATCTTTTGTTTGTTTCACAGTTTGTTCTGTTCTCCCTGCTCACTTAAGATTGCTAGCTTGTGAGACCAAGGTCCCAAGTTCAGTGTGTGGATGCATGCTCTTTCATTACGTAGCACTGTGTCCCTCCTTGCCTTTGTCCTGAACCAGTCTGCCACCGTACATTTACAGGTGGTAGTAGTGATGTAACACGAGGCCCCCACCATCATGGAACCATGGAGAAGGACTGTGTCTCTGGGATGCTCAATTCTACCCACCTGGCTGGCCCAATGACCCAGGCTTGTTCCCAAACCTGGATCATCAGTATTGAGAGTGGTACACTACAGCTGCACTGACTGGACTGCTTGCACTCTAGACTCATTTTGTTTGGAAACATTGGTCATCTGGGCAGTAATGTATTGTGATGGTTGAGACTAGATTTGTTTTAATTTGCAATATTGTGTGTTCATGTTACATGCATAATGAGACTTGCATTTGGTCATATTTGTCAGTCTTTATTACCAGTGTGAAATAAAATATAAATTTGTTTAGTGGTAGGTTATGTCATGTAGATTAGTAGCAAAACCCACGGCAGGGTGTGCGGTTATTGATTAATCAACACCCTGGGTGCATCCGGCACCGGGGTGTTAATCTAATAATTGCATACCCTGAGTGGGATTATTACAACAACATGGGCCAAATTTGGGGACCAGTGGACAAAAACTGTTGGTATAATGCAGAAAACATGTGGGAACTACTTAGTGTTCCTCCACAATTTTTAGCCAAGGAACCACAGTTTTCTGTGTTCTGCCAGAGCAACAATAGTTGAAAAAATAACACTTTCTGGTGAACAGGCTACAGGTTGTAGAATAAAGGAAATTTTTATTTTGCTCATAACAGGCTGCTCTATTGCTCTGTGTGGTGACATTGCAGTGTATCACTTTGCTTAAGAAGTACAACATTAAGCAAGTACCTGACAAACTGTAGCTGCTGGGTATTTCTGTTGCTGCAGGGTTCATCACTTTTGCCTCTGTTCTCTTGAGTTCCAAATATTCATACAGAGACACAATCAGAGACACAGGCTCAATTATTACTGATGCTTTCCTGTATCACAGTGACTACTGCTATTTCTGTCACCTGTCACTCTTTCTGTCTCTCTTTACCAAGATGGTTAGTACTGCAGTTACTGGGTGGCAAACATGGACAGTGTGACAGTACAAGCACATTTAGGCACTTTCACTTAATCTGCATTATAGCAGGAATGACAGGCTTTCCTCTGCTACGGTTGATTGTCATTTTACATAGACAGCCTGATACTACTGTGTCCACCAGGTGGTGGGTGGGTGGGGATTCTGAGGACTGCAGATAGAATGCATCACAAGATGTCTTCATGTGCTTCACTTGCACACAGCTGAGTTTGCTGCTGTGACTTTTGATTGCAGGATGACTGAGAAATGTTCTTCTGCTACTGGGAAATATTTGCTATCGACTGCCTTGCATAACCATAATTGAGGGCTCACAGGGGACATGCAGTAAGCAATATGCACTTCTGTGGAGGAAAGCACTGGGTTGTGTCTCGGTGCCATGGGCACAAAGTTTTATGTGGAGAATGCAGTTATACGGGCCAGCTATGAATTCCTTACTTAGCGACATAATTTAATGGCTGTTGGTCAGGAATCAAAATCCTAAGAAATAAAGTGCGGTTCTGTGGGTTCATATGCTGGAGACTGTTTACCACAACCAACAACTGACTGATTAACAGATACTAATCAACAGTCACATGATTAATTTCTGCCAGTCAGATAACACAAACATCACTGCCCATGTTATAAGTGAAAATAAACAACTATTTTGTACAGCAAATGATTAGTCATATGTTAAAGTCATGGACATCTTGTTTCAGTAAGCAATAAACCAACAACAGGGCATCGGCTGTGGTGGTTTTACCACATTCCAGGAGCATAGTGATGCATATGGCCACAGGTAAAGTGTCTTCAGCCCCTGAAAGTGTAGCAAAGCTAGCACAACTTAAGCCACAGATGTCTTATTGGGCATATAAAGCAAGTCATTAGGCAACTTTTTAAAAATGAACACTCTAAACATTTAAATATAATAACAGGTTGCTAAAAATGTAAAATAGCTCCTCCACAGATGGTTTCCACCTGTCAGTCTTCTGTCTTGCTACACATTCAATATATAGTGAGTAGTTTACAATGGAACACAGGAATTTTACTTTTTGTAGTATTTCAGTTCTAGAATGCTCACTCCTCTACTCACCGAACAAAAAAAATTGTAATTTGGAATAAATAAAAGTAATGTTCTGCAAAATTCCATTGGCATACACAGACACATACAGATCTCAAGTGGAGCCAGTACCTCAGTTTTATCTGATGCAAGATAAGCAGGAGGGAGGTCTATGGAAAACTGGTAAGGATGGTAAGGGGATTTCTTATGGTTATCAAAAAAACACCAGAAACTAAGACTCTGAATTGCACATTATTTTTTAAATGTACTTTTGTGTGTAAGGAGGAGAATGAGAGTGGAAAGAACATGCAATAATCTACTCATTTTGTTTAATTTAAGGGAGTTTTATCTTTAGGGCCTAGTTGAAGGTTTTTATATATGAGTAAAGGTGGACACCATGTTTATGGTGGCAATTGGGAATGAGTGAAGTGGCTCATGAGTTCTCTGTGTGAGTGGCCCAAATACCAAATCACCCTGCCAGAATTTTCCAAACTGTGCAGCTGTGGAGAATTAAGATATTGGTCTTGGACTTGTGTAGCCCTTCACGAAGCAGGAACTTTTCAATCTATTTTATAACTTTTGTTAACTAATCTTGGGAAAATAACATTAAAAGTTTTTACATAGCTTTTTAAATTATATTTACTGGCACATAAAACCAGCAAAAGAACTGTAGACCAAAACAGGCCTGAAAATGAAGGAATTTAATATTTTGTCTGTTATATTTGTGTTCTATTGGGGGTTGGTTATGTATACAACTATAAGACTGCTAGCAGAATGTCTATGCAGAGTTAAATGTACAGCATAAGTCACATTAAACTGTTCATTCAACTCACTGCTGTTTCATTTTTCTTGTGATGACAATGCAGTGCCAATTCTGTCTTCTGCAACTGTAAACTGTCTTCAAGCACTCTTCAACTCAGATGCAACTCACTTTCAACTGTTCTGTAAATTTCCTCAGCTCTTTTGCAGTGTTGTCGTAATACATTTTCAATGCAGTGGTTGTTTTTTTTCAAAGCAGTCCTATAGAGCTGTTGATCTCCTCCCATTCATTGAATTTATTTCCATCATTGCAGTTCTCATATGCATTTATAGTACCCTGCTGTACCCTGTGTACATTATTTTCTTACATTTGTACATGTTCAGTGCTATACAGTACTGTAAGTAGTGAAAATTAAGGAATTAGACAGGTAAACAGCTTATTTTTCCCTTTCACTGATGAAAAAAAATGGCTTCATAGAGATGTAAAGGAAAGGGTGCTGTTTACAGTAATGCTAAAACTACATTTATTTAGTGAAAAGAGAGGGCTTCTGTGTACATTTTGTAAAATGCTACAAAACTAAATTTAAGAAAAGCAGTTGTAAGGGCAATGAGTGGAGTCCTCGGATGTGGGAACAAGAACATGCAGCTGGGGGTGGGGTTTTCAATCCGAATGCAAAATCACTATTGGCTGGAACTGGGTGACAGCTTCTTCCTAGGACTGGGTAGAATGACATATCAATCAAGCTGTACTGCAAACTGCAGCAGTGAACTCGGGCTCCAACTCAGTGGCTCAGTACTTTTGATGGGTTGCTCACTGTGTTGCACTGCATTAATAAAAGTTTCCAGAGATGCTAAGCTGAAACAGAATAGAAGCTGAAACAAACCATTAGGAAACTTTTATTAATTTATTGCATTGAGCAGTGCACCTATTAAGCAACCCATTGAAAAATGCTAAACTAGTGTGCTGGAGGAACAGTTTGATGTGACTTGTACTGTATGTCAATACATCAGTCTTCTGAAGAGTCAATTTTCCTACTGTCTGTAAATACTGTACTGCAGTTACAACACTGAAAAATCCTGATTGTTTTCCTGGTAGCCGCATCCTAGGTCTGCCTTTCAGTCTTTTAAATGGCTTTATGCATCTATCTGTCCTTCCCTGTTAAAGGGTATTCTGTGGACCTCCTCAATAATTGTAGCAAGTCTGGGATCTCCTTTTAGAATATATAGTTCCTCCACAATATTACTATCTAACCAAGCCAGATCACTGTTTGTGGCGAGAAAGGTGATTTGGCCATAATATTAGGAATCATGCATTACTTTATTGCTTACAAGTTCTGATCTATTCCTCAACTTTACTTTTGGAAAAACTACTAATTGTTTGTTCACAATGGTTTCATTAAACCATTTGTTTTAACAAACTCCTCCATTACCTGTGAGTTTTACATCCAGAAAAACTAATGTATCTTCATCAACTGTGTGGGTAAAACTCAGATTCCTTTTGTTCTCATTAAGCTTGCCATTCAAGTTTTCTTCACTCTCGCTCTGCATGAAACCAACTTCAGCAATTTGCCAAGGTCAGTCTCCACCCATCCTAAACCATAGATTGATTCTATCTCTTTGAGTCAGTTGCTTAGAATAAAGAAATTCTTAAGAAGAACAAACATTTGAGACACAATAAGAGGGACGGAAGGAGAGATTCATTGAAGTAGGTTATGATAATTTCAATTGGAAGCAACCCTTAACAAAGGCAACTTTGGGGAATAGATCAGAACTTCTAACCCCTACAATAAAGTATGGCTCTCAAGATTATGGACCAATTGTCTTTGTCACCATAGACTACTGGGAACTAGTTGAACATCAGAGATTGTGTGGCTTGGCTGGTCTGTGCTTAAATGGTTCAGGTCTTTCTTGGAAGATTGTAGACATACTGTGGTTTTGTCATTCTGCTTCATCAGTTGTTATGTGTGTGGTATCACTTATGATTCTACACTGTCCCCTTATTGTTCAGGGTTGTTTAGGCTTTACATGTTGCAGCTGGGTGATGTGAGCATAAGTACTGTTTGGCTTGAGTTTTCACTGCTATACAGCTGACAATTAGCTTTTCCTTTCATTCAGACCTGGGCAGGGGATCTAATGTCAGTGATTAAGAATATCTCAGAGACTGAAGACTGCATGGCTGCTAACCAGCAGACTCAACTCCAGCACAACTGAGTTCATCTCAAGAAAGGCACTATAGAAATAAAATGTTAGCTAGCTAATCTTATTACTTTGTGAAGGCTGCTGCTTGTGCAACTCAGATGTATAGGCGATGAACCAATTTCAATCTCAAACCCCTATACCCCAAAACATTTATTGAGTTGCAAAGAATATGAGCTCCCACATCCATTTTAGCTCTCAGTAGTGCATGCATTCATAAAGGGTAACCTCTTATCATCATTAGCTATTATATACTACATGTTATTTGAGTATTTCTTCTCCACTACTTCCAACTGATGTGTCAGGTAAGTAACTTATATGTATGTATCCTTTTGGGACTAGCACTTGTATATAATATTGGACAGATTTATAAACTAAGCACTTTTGTGTCTCTGCTAAACAAAGGGACCCCAAGAAAGCTATATCTCAAGGTGCCATCCTGACATCTGCTTGATATCATTAAAAATGAACACATTAAACTTTCTGCCAAATAAAATGTACTGCTGCTTTTAAAATACTACCAGAATCATGTTACCTAAAGTCTTGGTTCTGACCCAAGGTGCTATGCTTATATTATAATAGGTGGTTGAAAGACCATCAGATGGTTAGGAGATATAATTTTCAATGGGTAGTATAAAGCCATAAAGTAATGATACCCCTGGAGGATTGGAGGTACTAGGGTCTTGTGCTTCATAATTCCTAAGGGATGTGATTATCTCATGACAATCATTCACTTTACTTTGTATTATAGCTTACATTAGTAGAGATATGAAGAAAGAACAGTTTTTGCTGTTCCACTTTCCAGGTTCAGAATTTAATGCCATGCAGTAGAATCAATTAAGTTCTAATGCTAGTTATGTTAAGTGATTGTATTATTCTGTTAGCTGCTGCTTCATAATTGTACTGTAGGCAGTGCAATGTTATTCTTCCTCTTGACATCTGTTTCTTATTTTTCTTTGGAACGGTTGCCTGAAGATACTGCATACATTCACAAACCCTTTCCCAGCCCTGTTAATCTTAAAATTGTGTTTAGTTATTAACTCTAAATCATGGCTGCTTTGCTAAGCCAACTCTTTTCCTCTCCAACACCATTTCAAAATTTTTGTGTAACCTTAATCCTAGTGACAACTGTTGGAAGAGCCTGCCAGCACAGTACCACATTAACTATATAGTATGCAAAAGTATGTTGTTACTAATACTAGTTCATATTTAGTTTTGTACCACTAAAGAAATATTGTTTTTGTTCTTTGATATCTAATCATTGCTTGTTTTTATACTGCTTTGGTTTACTTTCATATTACCGTTATGGGAATAATTTGTTTCTTAAGTTTAAAGTGCCTCTTATCAATGCCTGCAGCCTTACAACCTAGGAGACTGACCCTTCCAGAAGCCTGACACCATCTGAAGCCTGCAGCATAGCACCTTGTTGTAAAGCTAAACAGAGTCAGCCTGGTCCATAATACTGTAGGATGAGAGACCTCCAATGAACACCAAGTGCTACAGGAAGTCATGGTAGTTGCTTCATGGGGTACACTCTCTTTGGTTAAAGGTGACCATAGCAATGCCCCACATTATATTTGGGATACACTCTGCTTTCAGAGGTGCTGCAGTCTTTCAGATGAGATGTCAAACTGAGATCTCATATTGCATGCTCTGGTGGTTGTTCGGTGGATCTTTAAGATCCATTGGCACTTTTCAAAAGAGTTGGGACATTTCTATTAAATGAAAATTAAATAAATCAGAACAATACCAATGTACAAAGTGATATAACAGAATCTATCAGAATGCATCAGAAAGAAATACACATAATAGTACATAATTCCAAGGAAAAAAACACTGTGTTGATTACATAAAAAAATAAATTGAAAAAACATTACACAATTATTATTATGTGAGACCATAATACTCTCTATTCTTGTTCACACTCTTATTAAAATACAATCATGCAATCATGTGCCATGCCATTTTCCAGAATAACCACTTAAAATGTGTCTACCAAGCAATAATTTGACTCCTGGGTGATTTTTCCTTTTCTTTCTTATAAGAGTACCTCAATTGATTTGTTTTGTGACCTTTTCAACCACAGCTAGTGGAGTTATAAATTATGCACACAGTTGTCTGCGGGGAGTGTGGAGGATTGGAGGAGTCGCTGAAGGAAAAGGGGACTGTTTGAAGCACCTGTTTGGAGTGAGAAGAGGCCATGAACAGGACTTGCAGGGCAAGAACACATCAGATTGCTAGGGAAATGAGAACAGACGCACAAAGGGATATACCGAACAGAAGGGTTTATTTTGTTTCTTTTCGTTTGTCTTCTGATAAACTGGCATTTTGGTAGTTTTGCTGTGGAGCAGTGTGAGCACTGGCTGGGGAAGGAATGAGACATTGCAAGTGGGGCTGATTGTTCAAGCTGGAACACCGTGGTAATATGGAGCTGCTGGGTGGGCCAATGAGATTGCAGCTAAACAGCCCAATAGTTTAAACATAAAAAAAGGGGTCATATTTAAAAAAGCATCCCTAGTTCACACAGTTGACTAAGGGGCGTGGAGGGTTGGAGGAGTTGCTGAAGGAGAAGGGGACTTTCTGGAGCATCCATTCAGTGTGAGGAGCTGCCATGAATGGGACTTGTGGGGCACAGGATGTACCGGAGAGCTAGGGGAACGGGAACAGCCGTAGAAAAGGGAAGTACTCAACAGAAGGATTTATTTTGTTTTTTCTGTTTGTCTTCTGATTAACTGGCATTTTGGTAGTTTTGTTCTGTGGGAAATGCAAGCACTGGCTGGGGGATGGGAACAAGACATTGGGAGTGGGGCTGATTGTTCATGCTGGGATGCCACGGTAGTTTCCCACCATCCCTAAAATGGGTCAAGACAGCCCTTAACAAATGCTGTAGATTTTTCACTGGCTCAGGGAAGCATACGCATACCTGTGATCTCTACAAGTAATCCAGCTGGCTCAATCTAAATAGTAGACTTGCCTACCAGACCTGCCTACTGGCTAAGAAAATTTGTCTTAACCTCACACCCGCTGCAGCTCATGCCTTAATGTTGCCCACAGTCACTACACATTTTTCGCGCAGTTCCCTCAAACCAACATTTATCGTTCCATTCTGCCATACAAACCAGGCTCAACATGCTTTCACACAGGCCCCACTGCTACTAGTCAACGTTCCCCTGAAACTGCAGTTGAAAACAAGGTTGGCCCATTCAAATGTAAACTCCACCAGCACCTCACTGACCTCAGCAGTTGTGACTGCTCTGCCTATGCTTGTATCTTTGTTTCATCTCTCCCTCCTCTTCTCTCCTCCCTTGCTACCCTTCCCACTTCTCTTGTCCTTACATACTACTCCCCATCTTTCTTCCTGCCACCTATCCATTCTACCCCTTCTCACCTCCACCTACCATTCCACCTCTCCCGCTCCTCTCCTCCTGTCTCCCTCCCTATCACCTAGCTTTTGTTGCTCCACCCTAGACTACCTGGCACTTATCTTTCTATTCTTGCACTTATGACAATGTCAAATCCTTGACTGCTAACCCCTTTCCCACCCTCCCCTCTTATCCCCCATCCCTTGCTTCACCTATGTCACCCCAGGATGGTTTTCATTTGCATCTGTGTCTTGATATATATATATACCTGTATTGTTAATTGTGCATTGTTATTTGCCACTGACTGTTTTCTACTGTGCTAGTCTATACACATGTACTGTCCTATGCTAATAAATTAAACCTCCTGACCTGTATTGCATTTTACCACTGCATGTTTCTATGCTAACCTCCTGACCTTGTATTGTATCTTACCACTGTTTTGCTTGCACCCATTGCTGATGCAGAGCCTTTATAAAATAACCCTTCATTCAAAGGAATTTGTAATCCTAGTAATAAATAAATAAATATCCCCACCACCCAGGCTACTCCTCCTTTGAAGGGGGTGCTGGTCGTGATTGGTTTTCTACTTGTAGGTGCTAATTAGTGGTGCTACCTATAGGATGGTAACAGGGTTGCAGACTATCAGGACTATCTTATTTATTGTACCTGTACTTGGAGTTGTGAAAGTCAGATATTGGTAAATGGAGGTTATAGAAGGCAGAGTGACAATGCAGACACCTAGAGGGAGAGGGGGTCCTGGGAATGGGGCAGACACGATCGGGGGGAGACCAGGGGCTGGCTTCACACTACATTTGTAGCAGCTAATGGAGGTAGGGTAGTAGGCTGCAATGTCTGTGGAGCAGCTATATTCTTGGGTATTGCATGGTGGGCTGGGAGGTGCTTGGTGTGCAGACAATTGGAGCAGCTAAATTGAGATTAGTTGGCTTAGCAGAGAATTGTATGGAGGGTGGGGCACATGGCAAGAAAGCTGGATCCTGGGCACAGTAGTACATACACTATAGGAGGCATGGTTGGCAGTCATAAGGCACAGAAGGTTGCGCAATCACGACTTACACAGCAATCTAGGGGTACCAAGTCTGGGGAATGGACAAAGACCAGGAGTAGGGGGGGTACTGCACCACACACATGAAGGGGAAGAGAATATTATCATAGGAAGCCAGGGAAACATTGAGGTATAGACATAGTCTCAAATAATAGATTCTCAGTGCTGGCCACCTTGGGAGAGCAGGCAGAAGGGGGCCTTGTGTGGGGGGCAGGAGGAGGGGAATGTGGTAGCGATGCAAGGTTACTAGAGACAAGTAATGGAAACAGAAATACAGTGAACTGCAGGGTAGAAGAGAGGGCTGAAATGCCTGACAGATTGTCAGAAATTATAGTGGGGTAGGGGGAGCAGGGGGATACAGCAAAGGAGGAAAGATCTTTTAATAGGAGAAGGGTTGGTGACAAGATAGAGGGGACAATGCAGGGCACTGGAGAGACAGAGGGTATCCTATACATATAGGACATAGGGGCTAGGCAGGACATTTGGCAGAAATCTGGGGAAAGCCAGTGATGGAGAAGGACTATATAGGCAGGGTCTTAGTCTTGGGGGACACCATACTTAAAGGGGTGAAATGGGGAGGGAAGTATAGCCGCATATGGGTGGAATGTAAGCCAGGTATGACAGCAGGAAGGGTGGGGCCAATTATTCAGAGGTGGGCGAGAAGAGAAAGGGAGAAGCCACACATCATAATGCACCTGAGCACAAATGACTTGGGTGGAAACACAGTTGAGGAATTTCAGAAGATTTTCAAGGATTTGGGTAAGCTGTGTGATGAGGTGGGGTAATCAGTTGCTTTCTCAGAGGTACTCCCCATACCAAGAGCAAGTACGGTCAGAAAGCAGAGTATTTCAGAGTTTAACACATATCTGGGAGCATGGTGTGAGACCACAGAGTATGGGCTGGTGGGGGGGGTGGGATAGAACATGGGCAAACAGGTCCCCGTATGCCCCAGACAGACTACACTTGAGTAGGGAGGGGTGGGGGTCAGGTGTCTTAAAGCAGAGGCTGGGAGAGTACATAACATCTAGGGTGACTTCAAAGTGAGTGTGGGAGACTCAGAGAGTGAACACCAAGCAAGGTATCAAAACCAGGGAGACCACTGGGCGTACCCCTCAAAGTAGCAATAAAGATTCAGAGGAAGTGCCATTCTGGATAGGCACTAATTGCAATCAGACAGGAATGGGCCACTGTGAAAATAGGGAATGCAACAGGGATGGATCAGGGAAGTATCCAAATAGGGTTGGCTCTATGGGTTAACTATCAGGGACTATAGGGCAGGCCTCATGCTGGAGGGTGGTCTCCTTGAATGCAAGGAGCCTGAAGAACAAAGCAGCTGAATTGCAGACTCTGTTGGCAGACTGTGAGGTGAACATAGCTCCCATCACCAGCAATTGTACCTGACTTGGCACTGTTCCCCCCCCCCCGGGCACTTACTCCCAGTCCCCTCTCCCCTGATCATATGTGTTGCGCACCCCCAATCCCACCCTGTACTTACTTCCCCGCCTTTTTCATGTCACACTTAGTTCTCAGATACTGTCATGCCACCCACGGCTGTCCCTAAGTAGCCCATTATACCCTCTGTAAGCTTCCCTAGTATGCCTTCTATTCAGATCCTCCCTGTACTTATCTCCAGTGCTATTAAGTCGCCTGTTACTGTCTTACTACCCAATTACCCTGTATGTACCAGTACCGCACTGTTTTTGTACTTTCAGTTATTCTAATTATTGTTGGCACCTGCTGTAATTCCCGTGATGCCTGGTATTCTCTGTATCCTGCACTGACTGCAATCCCTGTGATGCCTGTTATTTTCTGTTTGATGCATTGTCTTCCTCACTGTACCTGTACTCACTTTACTTGTAACCCTCCCGGGTCACACCTGAAAATAGGCACTTAGCTGTCCAGTGTGCTTACCCGGTTAACAAAAGCAAATAAATAAATAAATCACTGAAACACGGGCCACCCAATACCAGGAATTTGATGGTCCAGGGATTCAGGCTGTACAGGAAGGACAGGGAAAATTGGAAAGGGGGGTAGCCATGTATGTTAGGAAAGAGATATTGTGTAGCAAGGAGAAGGCAGGAGGAAGGAAGGGTGGAAGCATTATGGGTGATGGTACAAGACTGAAAAGGGAGGAGGGTTAGATTGGGGGTGGTGTATAGGCCACCATCTCAGACAGAGGGCACAGACAGAGAGCTAGCACAGCAGAGAAGGAAGGTCAGTAGAAAGGGAGACACTGGAGGACTTCAATCTGCCAGGGGTAGAATAGAGCACCACTGCCACATTGAGTACCTGGGAGCAGGTCATCCTGGATGTAGTCCAGGACAGCTTCCTAGCCCAGTTGGTCAGGGAGCCAACTAGAGAGGAACATTCTCAACCTCATATTAACCAATGGGGATCTTGCTAGGGAGCTGGGGGTTGAGTGTCCATTGGCAGGAGTGACCACCACACAGTGTGGTTCTCCTTAGTTTGGGAAGGAGGCAGCCAAGACCAGAACAAAGGTGATAGACTTCAGGTGGGCAGACTTTGTCAGGATGATGGTTATACTGTCAGAGTACCTAGTCAGCATTAGCCCACACATGGGTGCTAACCAGAGGTGGGAAGTAATCAAGCAAGGGCTAGCGAAGGCTACCAGCTTGTGTACAAGGATTCAAAGCAAAAAGGCCATGGCAGAAAGCCAAGCTGGATCAACAGGGAGGTATTGGCAAATGTGAGGGAGAAAATGGCAGCCTTCAGAAAATGGTGACATTTTGAAAGGGGGAAGGATAAGGAGGGATATCAGAAGAGCTCTAAGGAAGTCAGCAAAGCAGTCAGGGCAGCCAAGGCTTCAAGGGAGCAAAGGCTTGCACAGGGTATTAGGGAGAGGGGATAAGGAATTCTTTAAGTATATAAGGGAGAGAAGAAACTGCAAAGACCAAATAGTAAGAATAAGGAAGGGTGATGGGTGAACAGAAAAGGGGGATAAGCTTGCAGAAGCACTCAATGAATATTTCTGCTCTGTGTTTACCAAAGGGAAGCAAGGATCAATACCACTGGACGAGGGCAGGGTGGCCATGGGGGGATGGACGTAATGGATGGGGAGATCCAGGTCAGTAGGGTATTGCAGGGACTAAGAGCTCTGGCAGTTGATAAGGCACCCAAACCTGACGGCATACACACTAGGATTCTGAAGGAGTTGGAAGATGCCATGGCAGACCCACTTGCAGACCTGTTCAACTCTTCTCTGGGGACTGGATGTGTGCCACAGGACTGGAAGATGGTGCATGTGCTGCCCTACACAAAAGTGGACACAAGGATGAACCAGGCAACTACAGACCAGTCAGTCTTACATCCATTGTGGGAAAGCTGATGGAGACAATACTGAAGGAAATGTTAGTAACCTTTCTGGAGGTGAATGGACTCCAGGACAGCAGCCAGCATGGGTTTGTCTCGGGTGGATCCTGCCCAACAAACCTGGTTGACTTTACGACTGGGTGACCAGGGCACTTGACAGGGGCCAAGCAGTGGATGTCCTTTACCTGTACTTTAGCAAGGCCTTGACTCCATACCACATGGGAGGCTGCTAAGCAAACTGAGTTACAAGGGAGTACAGGAGAAATTAGTGGACTGAGTGAAAAACTGGCTCCAGGATAGGCAGCAGAAAGTGTTGGTGGGAGGGAAATCTCTTCTCCAAGAGATGTAACCAGTGGAGTGCCACAGGGCTCAATATGGGTCCAGTGTTGTTCAACATATTTATAGCAGACATCTCTCAAGGCATTAAGAACAAGATCAGCCTTTTGCAGATGACATGAAGATTGGGAAGTGGTGGATGATGCAAAGGGTGGCAAGGATTGCAGGTGGATTTGGTTGAACTTGAGCAGTGGTCAGAAACACGAGAGCTGGGGTTTAATGTTAAAACATGCAAAATCATGCTCTTGGGAGCAAGAAACCCAAGAAATAGTTATTGGATGGGTGGAGTACAGTTGTCCACTACGGAGGAGGAAAAGGATCTAGGGGTGCGGATAACAGGGAAAATGAAGCACTCAGCACAGTATAGAGGAGCAGCAGCCAAAGCGAACAAGATGCTGAGGTGTATAGCAAGAGGAATCACCTCCAGGCAAGGAGAGGTCATCCTGCCACTGTACAGATCACTGGTGAGACCCCACCTGGAGTACTGTGTGCAGTACTGGCACCCCTACCTGAAGAAATATATCAAATTTCTGGAAAGGGTTCAACGTAGAGCAACCACGATGATCTATGGTCTGAGGGGCATGCCACATGAGGATAAACAGAGCATGCTTAGCGTGTACTCATTGGAGGATTGGAGGGATGGGGGGGACATGATAGAGACCTTCAAATATATGAAGGGCATAAAAAAGGTTGATTCATAACATTCTTAAGCACAGGGAGGGGAGGGACACTACAAGGCATAGTTTGAGGCTGGAGGGAGGTAGATTTATGAGGGAAATGAGAAGGCATTACTTTACAGAAAGAGTGGTGAAAGGGTGGAATGCCTGCCAGGTGAGGTAGTGGCCTTAACATCAGTGGGAGGTTTTAAGATGGGGTGGGACAGGGTTAAGGGGATGTTCACAAAGAGGGCAAAGGCAGTTGTGGGATCAGCAAGCAGGATCATGACCTCGAAGGTGAGGGTGGGGAAGGGAGGGACAGCTGCAGTATAATGGTCTGTTAGCTGCACACTCAAACAGACTTGATAGACCATAAGGCCTGTATCTGCTGGCAGTTGTGTGTTGTATGTTTCAGTTGTGTTGTAAAACACATTTTGACTCACACAAATAATATTTGCGTACTGCAAAGCATAGTTCCAAAGTTCTCAAATGAGTTTCTTCTGTAGGCACTGAAATATCCCCAGAATAATTTCCTAGTAAGTGGCTGCTGTGAACTTCAGATCTTGCCATTCTCAGCTTTGTGCAGTAGAAAAGATACTGCATGGGGCAGTCTAGTAAAAAATGTTCTTGTGTTTCTAATATGCCAGTACACGTCTGACAGGGGCATTCCTAGTCTGCTATACTTTTACTTATATGTTTTATGGAATCTTTTACCATGATCCTGCCATGAACACCTAGCCATACCAGGTCCCACATCCGTTGTGGTATTCGTGCATTCCTTAGTTGCCCCATATCTTCTGATTCATGTCCCATGGGATGGTATCTTAATGTCATGGGATGCACAGAACATTTTGCAATATTAAGGAATGCATCTATTTTTTTCATACTTCTAGGTATTTTTTTTGGTGTCAATATCCAAGATTTTATTATTGCAAATATTTCGGTCATATATTCTGGCAGGATACCTTTTTGTCCCTTTGCCATATGTAGAAATCTACATCCTTCCCAGTTTTGAAGTATGGGTGCCACCCAATTTTCTAGTAATAGTGTCCAGGTTTTATGCAGATTGGCTAATGCCTGGGTTATGTTGTGAGTTATAAGTATCACACTAAAAAAAAGTATTTAGTTTACCAATACAATTCCTCCTTCTGGCTAATACAGGGGTTATGTTATGAGCTCTAAATATCACATTTAAAAGCTACTGAGTTTACCATCATAATTCCTCCTTCATGTGGCTCTTTGTATGCTATAATGCAATCTGTCTTTTAGTAAGGTTTAGTCTGCTCCCCACAGGCCCTGGAAAAAAAGACAGTATCCAATTTTGTCTCCAATTCTACTGGAGGGACATAACTTATAAACAGAAAATACGGGAAGTAGCAAAGTTGCTATCAGGAATACCCTTTTACATTTAGACAGTTACATTTGTCTACATCTCTGTAACTTTGATCTTGCATTCTGCAGATAGAGTTTGCAACTGTCTAATGTAGAATTTATGGACCCATATTGTATACCCAATATCTTAATTGGTGTAGTACTCACTATTATTCCTATCCGTTCCTCCCTGTCTGCCTGGATATCAATTCCTATCACTACTTTTATGGTAGTTAATTTCAGCTCCTGCTATAGCTGAGATTGCATTTAGTGGATCCAAAACCTGTATTCCAGATGCCTGATTCTGAAGCATAATGCACAGGCCATCTGAATATGCTATTGTTTTAAATTTCACTGAGTCTGATGTCAGTTGTATTCTTATTTGGGTGTTGTTCTGAATCAGTTGAATCAGGGAGTCAAAGCAAAGCTATGTAATAACAGGCTAAATAGGTAGCCCTAATGTATACCCCATTGAAGGGACACATACGCAACCAGCCAAGCATTTACATTGTACTTGGAATCATAGCTGACCCTCTTTACAGTGTAGTTACTCATTCTGTAAAGACTCCTGGAATACCATACACTCGTAAAATGTTGAACACATATCTTTGTGGTACACAATTGAGTGCCTTCTCTTGCTTGAAAGATAATAAATTACCTTTAATGAGTGCTTTATCTCCGCACTCTAATAGTTCCCTTAGTATAATGAGGTTGTTCTGACTTGATCAATAAGCTATGGTACATGTTAGTGTTGGAGCAATTAGCATAGGTGCAACCAGGGATAATCCTGTAGCCAAAAGTTTGGAAAGGATCTTTTGCTCCATGTTAAGCAGACATGATGGTCTCCAGTTAGACAAATCCAATTTATTCCCTTTCTTATGCAAGAAAATCAAAACTGCTTGAGACATAGAAGTGGATAGCTGAAGGGATTTCAGGACATGATTATATATAGTTTGAACTACAGGGCACAGTAAGTGCATACACATTTGATAAAATTCTGGTGTTGTATAACCTTGAGCATATTTCATTTGATGGTGTTATGGAGAGCAACACTTAGAGCTGAGGTCCTCACTCCCTACTCCCCACAGACACTAACTGTAAAATCTGGGGAATTTTTATTAGCTTTTGGTGACTGGGTACGTGCATTGGGCAATAACCCTTCCTATTTTTCAAGCATGACACAGGAGAGTACAAGATACAGGCATACAGTACAAACAAACATAGTTCAAATATAAAACAGTCCTTAAATGCTTACAATAGTTCCGGGATTAAAAGAAAAAGCATTAAAAATTAATAAGGAGACTAACAGAAGTAAAAGAAATAAAGAAAAGGAAACACTTTGGTGACTGGAGAATGTTTTTCAATAGCAAAAATGGAAAAGAAACCGATGCACATTTAAACTGCTTCATGGAACTGTCAAACTGTCAACCTATCAGACAGTTGTACTATTTTCAGTGGAAATTAATAATGTTTCGCTGTTACAGACTAATCTCAAAATGGACAGTGGAGGCAACACCATGGTCAGTGTAATGGATATTTCAACACCTGCTTCAAATAAACACACATATCTGTCAACAAATTACAACAGGTGAAGAAACCTCCAAAGTATCTGTTAATGGAGACCATCCCTAATGACCTTAGCAATAATGAAATTCACAAACATCTTACCAATAAACAGCTACAGTGCATCATGTTAGAACTTTCTAGGATGGCTATAACAGATTTAAACTGTGGTGTCAAGAAATTTGATCAAAACTGTTTCAACGGCCCAGTGGCAGAGGGCTGATGTGCTGGATGCCACACCTCAAACCACGCGGCGACCTGGGTTTGGGAACGGACTCGGTGCCAGGGGTCGGCAGGGGAAGGGGTAGGATTGAGCATCCATATGACTGTTCTCCTCCACTGGGGATAGTTAGGGATGCATGATCACTCTGCAGCAGCCCAGGTGGAGACCAAGGGCACAACAGAGGGATCGCATGAAGGAACACCAGAAAAATGGAAATACCACTCACTGGCCGCTGGATGATGGCTCTCTGTCACTGGTTGAATCCAGTGCCTTCCGAGCCTCCTTTTCCATGGCAGCATCCCTGGACCCTAAGAAGAGTGGGCTGGGGTTATCCCTCTCCCCGGTGCCTTCCCCTCAGGAGGGCCCTTGAGGGATACGCCGGGATATCCAGGGATCGGCTGCAATATGAGAAGAAGAGGAGGGCTGGGTTAGGACAGGAGGGGCTATCAGGAGACGTGCAGAGCCTGAAGGGTGGGGCCTGCAGCATGAGGAGGGTGAAAAAGAATATACAAAAAATAAAAAAACTGTTCCAACATAAACAAAGGATTGGAGATGCAAAGACCAGAATAAGCAACTTAGAGGATGGTTACTCAAGGAAATACAAGGAAAGGCTCTCAAATACACAAATGCTTGATAAACTAATGGCAAATGTAAAAGTTTAAGAAGCTCATAACAGGAAAAATTATCTCAAAGTATTAGAACTACCAGAAGGCATAGAAGCTCCTGACAGGGTGCCCTTTGTCAATAAATTCCTGATAAAGATTGTTAAAGATTGCCGATCCTCCCCTGACAGCCATTCCAACTGGATGAAGACAGCTCACTGATCACTTTGTCCAAAACTTTCTTTATGGAGAAACATAAATCTTCAACAAAGAGCTTTTGTGCAGCAGAGTCTAAGAAACAAACTAGGGATCTTTTTTGAAAGGCACAACATAAAATTATACAATTCCTTGCTGATGGACCTGCTAAACACATGAGGCCTTTACACCTATCAAATAAGTACTGAAAGATGCCAAACTTAAGTATAGTCTGCTACTCTCCACACTTTTGAAATTCTGGCTTCCTGACAGAGTTAAACGTTACAACAGCTTTGACATGAAAGCTTGGACTAAGAAGAGACCTAGTAAAACATCTCCTTTCATTTGACTTTTCATACAGAAATTACTGATACATTGCACAAAAGCTGACTTTCAGAATGGTCCAGGGTAGTGATTTAACAAAAGGAAGTGGTGTCAATTACCACAAATGGCAGTTTTGCTCACTGATATAGAGGTCAGGAGGAGTGCCTTGCCTGAGGTGTTGGCTCACGCTCATTGGCATGAGGTCAGTTGGGGATTGCTTTTCTAGGCCTGTTCCTCTGATACACTCAGATGGTGAGTAATAATTGTTCAGATTATTTCTGTCATGTGTAAAGTGTAACTTAGAATAACCCAAAGGCATATCAAATAGGATTGCTGAAACTGGTTATGTTTTATTCTAATGCAGAAGTGGAACAACGTCTCACTCTGATCTTACCTTAATAATAACCAGTATAAAGAATTATTTTAAAATAGATTCACTCATTTATGTAGATGCTTCTCCACATAAACTGACTGCAGTTTTATTCTTCCTTTTCATAAAATTTCTTTTCAGCTGGACTGTTTTATGTTATATACCACTTCCATTTAAGTTACTTGATCTCAGTGTTTACTCTGATAATCATTTTATTTTATTTATTTATTAAGTTTTTGGTGACTGGGTAAGTGCACTAGACAGACTCTGCCTATTTTTAGGCATGACGCTGGGGAGGGGGATACAGATGAATGCCAACTAACCTTGAACCAGATTAAGCTGTTGGTGGTATTTTTAGTGAATTCATAGTAAGCACCTTAAAGTTGTGACTGTTACTGTAACAGAGGAAACCAAAACCTGATACGTGATACTAGTGCCATTTAATTGGTATCAACTACTGAATTGGTAGAATCTGTATCTGAATATGCTTGATTGGTAGATGCAATATAATTTAAATATAGACCAATTAAAATAGAGAAAAAAGATCAGTCAATGTACCCTAAACCAAATGTTTTCATTCATATTTTTCCTATAACAAAGAGACAATAACATAGTTTCAATAGCAATGTCAGTGGCTCAGCAGGTTGCACACTCAGCTCTGAGGCCAGAAGATCAAAAAGCTGTGGGTGCAGCACTCCTGAGGTGACATATTTTGGATGAGATGTTAAACTGAGGTCCCATTTGCCTGTATTGGTGGTAGTTCAGGTGCATGTTACAGAGCCCATGGCCCTTCTCGAAAAAGAGCAGGGGAGTTTTATTGTAAATCATATAGTACATAATACAAAATTTGAAATTGGGATAACATGACAAGAACATTAATAAAGTAAACATGAAATTAATAATATATAGCAATCTTTCTAAACAACACAAAACATGGAAAGAGATGGGGAGGATAAAGGAAAGGGAGAGGGAAGGATAAAACATAGAACATATATGAGTCTAATACACTTTCAAGGAAAAAATAAATTATCAAGAGGGTTGCAATCACCCACAACATATGTACACCATCCGATATAACACATAAGAACCTTATTAATAAAGAAAAATGGAAAGGAAAAAAAAATAATAAAGAGTTACTTCACCAAAACATTTGCTGACACAAAGTTCCTATCGAGTTATTACATTTTTATTTAAATTTAATGAAAATAATCAACCCTTTCCACCATCTATATACTTTTAAGGAGGAATGTGCAGCCCTATCTTGTAAATAAGCCTGACTCATAGATTGTTTAACCAAATAACTCAGTACCATATGAGGCATTCTCTTTGCTGCAGTACCCACTGAAATTGTGCTTAGCATAGATAATATATAAGAAAACATTTAAAAGGTTGAGGACACCTATATCATATGAGGGTCCCCAAAGGCCTCATCCCTAGAACTAGGATCTCATAGGACAATTGGGATAACCATTTCATTTTCCATTTGAGTGCTAGAAAATCCCATAAAGGCTTAGAAAATAAGTACAGTCCAACAAAAAATGGTCCATAGTTTCGGTGTGTTTATGCACTCTAAGTAGAGGAGCTTTTTCTTCAACAGCCTTATGCTTTGCATTCCCTCTAATGTTAATTTTCCATATACAGCCAACCATAGGGTCTCCACATTTTGGGCCTTTGCATTGTTACTCTCTAAATAATTCCTAAAGTAGGGCTCCTTATGATATATTATGCCCAAAATGGAGTTATAAAGGTAAGACACCTTCCCTGCCAAATTTTTGTTTGTACAAATTCCATTTGTATAATTTTTGTACAGTGGGTTTAAAATAATCTGGGACTGAAAGATGGCTACTCAGTTTCAGAGGAACCATGATCCATACCAAGAAATACTTATGTAATACCTTCAAACCCATTTATAGTGTATTCTGTCAATCACGGTTAAGCCACATTTTACAGTTTGGAGTAAAAAAATGGTGTGAAAGAAGATGACTGGAGCAACCATTCCCAATCCTCCCCAATCCCTTGGTAAGTATGTGAAGCAGCATTTGATGGGATTCAATTTGTTAACCCATAATAATTGAAAGAACAAGCTATATATTTTAGTTTCCAAAGTACTAGGGGGAGGATAAATCATTGCCACAAATTGTAATTTTGGAACAATGATTTTTTTTTAATCTGAATCCTTTTTAAATTTGACATTTTCCAATGCCTCCATCTTTGAGTCTTTTTTTCTGTATTTGACATCCCTATTTCCCAATTAGCCAGTGGTAAACTCTGAGGCCCAAATTCTATTCCCCAAATTTTTAGGGGGTTAGAAGATGTCCTAATTCCTTCAATTTGAGTCAGAGGTAGGTATCCTGATCCAATATAAAGATGTTGGCATTTATCAAGTTTGAGCTTTGCATTGGAGATGTAAGCATACTCTAAGAAAAGCGGTAATTGCTTATGATTGGAAAAAAAACAATAATCATCATTGCACACGCTTGTATCAGAAGGCAACCCTCAGAATCAGCACCATTTAAACCAACCCATAATGAGTTTTGAGTGACTATTCAAATTAAGGTGTCCAATGTGAATAGATAAGATTAGGGGACTCATGGGGCACTCTTGTTGCACCCCTAGAAACCTGAAATCCTGTTAATCACAGGGTATACAATGGCTTTGTTATATAATTATTATTATTTATTGGTTATAATCAGAAAGACCTTTGAGTCAAAGACTCATTTACAAAGGTTCCGTCATACATTAAAATACAGGGCAACATTAGTTAACAGAGATGAGACAGTACAGTATAATACATAATGAAGAGTTACATTACATTTCAGTACATATTAGTCATAATACATAATGAAGAAATACATTACATTAGAATACATGTCAGTCAAGGTAGATCAGGAGGAGGTCTGATCTGTACAGTAGTCGAGTCTCACTTAGCACGGCCAAAATAGTTGCAGAAAAGACTGTAACTGGCTGATAGTCTGATAGAGAGGTAGTAGAGATATTAATTTAATATAAGCCCTAATCATTTTAGGGATCTCATAAAATTCTAAAATGGCAAATAGATAAGTGTGAGAGACCCTATTGAAGGCCTCGGCTAGCCACGGAGATAAGGCATCCTGAGATGTTATTTATGGAAAAGTGTTCAATAAGGTCTCTAACAACATTAGGGCTTGCTGAATATTTTTTCCTGGGACCCCACAATATTGGTGTGGGGAAATAACTAACCTAGCATAATTTGTAATTCTATTGTTTAGGATACAAGCTGATAATTTGTAATCTCCATTTAAGATCATTATTGGTCTCCAATTCCTTATACGTGATTTCTTGCCTGTTTTATATAACAATACAAGGAGGTTTTCTGAAAAGGAAGGTCTGATTGCATTTTGAGTTAAGAAATATTGTTAGACCTGTAGAAGACAATCTGACAGTATTTCTATTAAGGATTTGTAAAATTCTCCGGGGGAGACCATCTAGCCCTGGCGATGTACCAGGCTTTAGGGAGTTTATGGCCATTTCAATCTCGTCCTTACCAATTGCTTTTTCCATCACAACTGCATCTTCTGGTACTGTTGAAATAATTATAGACTGTAAAAGATGTGACATTTCTATATCTGATGGGTTTTTAGAAGGATTATGGGATTTCATAAATGATTCTATAATTTGATAGAGTCCCTCAGTTGTATCTGTTACCTGACCTGAGAGATCGATCAGGGACTCTATATTCATTGAACTGTGTAGTTCTTTACATGCTTTATAATGGTCACCCACAGAGGTCCTTTGTGTTCCTGACTGTAGTATTATATTAATAGAACTGGCCCTGTCATATTGGTACTGTTGCACTTCTTCTGTAATGACTTTATTTTGGAAGCATAAGCATCTCTAGAAGTAGTTTCTAGAGAATATAGCTTCTGTAGTTGATGGCAAAGAGATAAATATTTTAAAAATTTCTCATTTTCCCTCTGTTTTCCATGTTTTATTAACCAGTTTTTAAAATCCTTCAAATCCTATCACCATTCACCTAAATCTATGTAGAGAAAAATTACAGATTCCCATGCTTTAATCAGAGACAGCAAATCGTTCTGAACCAAAGGATCAGAGAGGGTTTTAGTGTTTAATCAACACCTATTCGTTCTCTTGGGGGATTTTATAGCATCTGTAAATTTAAAAATGAGGACAGCATGATCAGAAAATTCCACTGGGTTAATATAAAATTGGAAATTTGAAAAGTTGTTTGAAATAAAAGGTCGTCTATCAAAGAGGTGTATATTCCTCTTTTATAAGAAAATTTGAGCCCTTTAGTCAGTTTATCCATACTATTAATGAGGTCAGCTGTGTCCACTACTCTAGCCAAGGCAGATAAATCACAATAAATTTTCTTTTGTGTCAATGGATCTTTACCCCTTTTAATATGTTACAGTTAAAATCACCACCAAAAATTATTTTATGAGAGGAAAGAAGAAAAGGTTGTATCGAGGTTAACAGTTTAACTCTTTCAGCCTTAGATTGGGAGCCATGGGCATTAATGAGTCTGAATATGGAATTTTACCATGCTCCATCAAGAATTAAAATCCTTCCTGGAATTAAATCTATTAATTTAAGAAGGAAAACTTAAAGGAATTGAAAAGGATTCCCATGCCATCAGCAGATTCCACGCAAATGACCAATAGGAGGGACCCACCACCATTCAGATTTAAAAGTACGGATTTGATCAATGTTGTACATTCATGATTCTTGAATAAAACAAATATCAAAACCCTCTGTATGAAGGTAATTAAAAATCATACGATGTCTCTTAGCATTCAATAATCTGTGGACGTTAAGGAAACAGATTTTTAAAGAACCATGAGTGGGATTTTAGATCTCTCAAAATTATTTTTCTCTTTTTTTTCTTTCCTTGTAGCCAACTAGTTTATGATCTGGAGATACATGATCAGAGAAAAGTGTCTGTGAAGCTGGTTTGTCTTGTTCCATGTCAGAATCCCCCCACTGGGAAAAATGGACTGCATAAGAATTTTCTGATGCAAACTTTGCTTTGGGGGAGGGTTTAACATTCCTGGCAGACTGTCTTCTAGAAGGAGGGATTCAGCCTACTGCCGTCAGGCTCACTGTAACAGACAGGTGCTAGCGACCTGGGGTCTGGCATGGAGCTTTCCTTAGTTTTAACCTTTTCACAGGGGGCCTGGGTGTCCAATGGATTATCTGAAATGATAATGGGGGATGAGGTGGGGTGCCAGGTTCTGAAACAGTGGCCCTGGGTGGAGTCAAAGTAATTGATGTGACTAAATCTTGGGCTTGCTGAATAAGCAATTCCAGGCTACTACAGGTCGCTTTATTTTTGCCACCTAGGAGTATTCAGAAAAGACAAGGCCATAATCTTCAACCAGGTCACACCTGATGTGAGTTGGCACATTGGAATGTGATATGCCCTATCTCCTCACAATTGTTGCAGTGGGGTTTGTCACATGTACTACAGAAATGTGTTCTAGCCCCACATCGATAACAAGCTTGTGGCTGCCCAGAATAAAAACACACGCCTATCTCTAGCTAGCATAAAAGAATTTGGCACATGGAAAATTCTTGACTCATTCTGTTTTAATTTCACTTTATACTTCCAACCCCCAGTCCAAAACATCTCCATGTCAAATATTGCTTTTGGGTCACTTAGTACTTCACAGGATTGGGATAACCAGTAGGCAATGTCATCCACATGGACCTCCTCATTCCGAAACATAATCGTGACATATTTAAATAGTGGTTTTATTAAGGGAATAACAAAGAATGGGGTCCATGTGGGTGAAAATTTAACTTGACTGTATCTCTCCCAAAAAAGGCCGAGGGCATATGACGATCAAAAGCTCACATCAAAGTTGTCCTCCCCCGAAATGTTAATGAAGGCATACACCTCATTGGGGAAAAATTCAGATAGTCTTTAAGGAGGTGTTTACCCACGTAGAGCCTGTCCAGCCTTTCCTCGAGTCCACCCTTATAACGAATTCACACAGCATTTCTGTGTGGTGCTGCTTCATTTTTTGTTTTTGAAAAGAGCTCAGATAGCAGGGGTTTCTGAGAAGGCATTGGCATCTGCACGTCTGGAAGAGCTTTGTCTGAATCTGGTGTTACATCATTATTTTTTTCATTTTGATCCCTATCCAAGACAGTGAGATCCATGGGACCAGGTGGGTTAGAGGGAGAAACTTTGATTAGATCCACGGACTCCGGGCCCAATGCCTTTGGAGCAGGTAGAATTGCCAAGGCATTTTTCCCCCTGAGCGGGGTTGCTGGATGCCATTCTGGGGTTGCTTGAGAAAAGCTTATTGATGGATCCCACTCTGGATCAGGGATCCAAGTTCCATTTGGGGTTAATTTCCAGCCAGCTTCATGTAGCGCTTTATGGGGTTGCCAGAGATCACACGGGGAGCATGGATGTAAAGGTTTAGAAAGATCTATTAGATCAGACATCAATTCAGCCTTGTTACCCTTTAATTCAGCCTTCTGCAGCAGTGCCTCCATCCCTGGGAGATATTCCTGTTTGCTAAAGTTAGGGCCACTCTTTTCTCTTTACTTCATCTCTAAAACCCACTTTTGCTGGCTGACCTTGGAGATAAAAAACACAGTCAGGTTCTTTCGAAGGCCATCAATGGCTTGAAAAACCACAGGTAAATTAATTTGTTTAGACTGAGTAACCACGACAGTCACATTTTCAGCCTGAAACACAAATCCCATTTGCCTAGACAAAGTGGGGGGTTTAAAATTTTAGACTTGTCCATGAGAGTCATGCACTTTTCTTCCCGGGAGTTTGGAGGAGCCTGTCCCATATGTTTAACCCCAATACAATCACTTTCCCCAACTATGTTATCAGCAGTTATTTTCGGTAAAGAAACAGATATTTTAAGCATTTCATTAACTAGATTTGTACAGTCTCTAGTTGATAATTTAGCTGCAGAATCAGATATTGTAACAGTTGTAACATTAAGTGTCTCTGACTCACCCGCTTGGATGCAGCCCTGTGATGCTGCCACATAATCTGAATCACTGACAGCAGGGCATGATTGTTTGACAGGCACAGTTGAAGTTTTCAACAAAGAGAGTTGCTCCTTCAAGCGGGATTGCTCTAGCAAATGCATCTCATTTTCTTTTAGGATTTCTTCTACAAACTTCTTTCTTTATCCACTGCTGGGCTAATAAATACTTTTCTGTAATAAATTCAGCTCCAGCATTCTGCTGACTGAGATGCTCTGTTGACACAAATATCTCTTAAACCTCAGTCTCTGTATCACTCACAGACATTGCAATCTCATTATCCAAAGAAGCCTCTTCAAATTCAAGATAGGAGATGAGGCCTTCTCTCCCAGCTCTGCTGCATCCATCCTCGCCGGAGTTCTCACAGGACTGGTCATGCTCATAGCCAGCTGCGCCCCCTACAGACCAGTAGGGGAATTTTTTATTCAAAAACTTAAAAACACAGTGTGAAATACATCATACAAATCATAAAGGAAAAACAGAAAATAAGTACTACAGCATACATAAACAATGATGCTAAAACAGTCCATAGCTATACCTAACCCCTTCCCAGCTCCACTTGAAGAGTAGGGTAATTCAGTATGCAAAACTGAAAACAAAATATACAAAATTGTATTACATCATACAAAATCATGGGAAAAATCAAAACATAAAAAATTGCTGCATACATTATCTGCAAACATAAAATACTCATATTTATACATAACCCCATCCCTACGTAAAAAGTAGGGGAAGTTTGCATTGAAAAACATGAAACAAAAATAATCAAAAAATGCAACACAGCAGACAAACTCATAGAGAAAAAAAAACTATCAGTGAGGGCACAGCATACTGGGGCTCTGGAGAAAAACAGTCAGCTTAAGTACATCAGCCCCGTCCCGAACTCCACCAAGTGAGAAAAGGAACAGGCAATAGAAAACTGGAAATATACCACACAAAAAAGAACATTTGCACACAAAATTAAAAAACTAAACCAAAAACTGAGTATAGCAGGACATCATTCTAGAATCAGGAAATACACAAAATACTTATGAGAACATAACCTCCATCCCAGCCCCAATACAAGGGCAGGGGAATGTCCCAATGCAAAGAAAAGTAAACTCAGGAAAAAATTCTGGAACAGAAATCCCAGTAGTGTCGGAAAACCCCAAATGGTAGGGAGGCCTTCTCGGAGATGTGGGCAGTACTAAAACCTTGCAAAATTTGAGTTACTACCTGAGTGGGATTACACACCTTTTGTTGCAACAAAAATGCACATCTGGCCTGCCACAAATAGTAGTGGCAGAAGGCAAAATCAGACGAAGTGGACTGGGGTGGTATCGATGCAGAGCGAGGAGGATAAATGCCATAAATTAAAACATCATAAGTAAGTAGGAAGGGCCTTTTCCTTCCACTTATGTAGAAGAAGGGTCCAAATGGGTCATGTATAGGGCAATCAATAAAAAATGGAACATGGTTTCAGGAGTGGAAGGGCATGAGTCACGAGGACAAGTTCTTTCTTACAGAGCTTTATGTTTCAGGTTATCCCGAACACCTAGTCTTCCATGACATGAAAGTCAGGTAACATCCCAAACCCGCTGAGGTATGCGAGGATCAGTCAACTGACAAAAGACACAAGATGAGTTGAAAATAGAGCAAAGGGGGTCCTGCAACACCGGAAGGTCCAGAAAGGATGATCCCAAAATATACAGGTATAAATGTTTCTTTGATGAAGAAAGAATCACCGTAGGAGTCTAAGACCATTGGCAAATGTTTAAAAAGGCGGGGGTAATAAAATGGGGGAGATCATGTTTCCGAAAATTCTGAGGAATCTCTGTAGGTGGAAGTTGCCATGCCACACACAATGAAGCAACACGATGATGGAGAAGGGAAACCAAAAGCCAGCTGGGGATACAATAAAGAAGGAAAAGTGGATTTGAGAAACAAACAATGAAAAACACGAAATGGTTCAACATCTGAACACCACCATGACAATAATCAAGATATGTGTAATTCCTCTTCACCAGGTTCAATCGACTACCCCAGAAACACGGACAAAAAACACTATACAGATGAGCTTCCAAGAAAAATGGTACTGGAAAATGGAAGCTAAGTGAAGAAACAAGGGAAGGACAAAAGTTTTCAACAACCAAACCCGCTTCCGCTTAGCAATAGTGTGACCCTTCCAGGAAGCAACCATGTGGAAAGCCTTGTCCAGAACAACAGTCCAGTTGGTGAGGGAATTGTCCAGAGCACCAAAGGACAGTCCTAAAACCTTGATAGGGTTGTAGCATATAGGTACCCCAGCAATTCGACAAGGAGAAGCAGGAGGATCAAGGGGTGGTAACAACGGGAGGTACAAAGCAGAGCTTTTACTGAAATTTAGCCTAGAGCCAGATACCTGTTCAAAGTCCGAGAGAAGATGGAGCAAGTCCATCTCCTGAAGTTGTGGTGTAGTGAGACTACAAAGGTCATCCACATAAGCCAACATCGCAGGGACAGGGGCGAAAAAAAGAGATGAGGAATAGAGGATGGTGTAAAATCCTGCGAAGCAAGGGATCAATATGAAAAACCTAGATAATGGGACCCAAAGGGCAGCCTTGTTGAACATCGGTCTGACTCATAAATGAGGAGCAAGGAGTGCCATTCACATAAGGCTGGATCCACGCTGTAGAATAAAGCAATTTAAGCCACTGGATGAAACGACATGGAATACCATAGTGTGAGAGAACGTGAAAAAGGTAGTCGTGGTTCACCCTGTCAAATGCTTTCTCATGATCTAGGGAAAGGAGACAGGAAGGAGAAGAAGAAGAGCTGAAGGCAGAGACATCCCATAGAAGAGAAAGATTTGAAACAATAGAGCGACGTGCAATAGCACAGGTCTGAACTTCAGAAATGACATGAGACACAACAGGAAGAAGTCAATGGAGCAAAACAGAGGCAAAAATCTTGTAGTCTACTTTCAGAAGGCTCAATGGTCTCCAGTTTTGAATATCCGCCTATCCCTTCTTATATAAGAGAACACAATGGCATCCGAGAAGTGTTGGGGAACCGAATGAGAAGCAATAATAGTATTAAAGAGTATGGTGAGAATAGGAGAAAACAAGTCAGTAAACATGTGATAAAGCTCCGCCATCAGACCATCTGGCCCTGGAGAAGTGCACGCTTTGCTTCTTGATGTGGTGGTCTGACCTCCAATAAGGATATCGGGCAGTCAATCGGGTGCAGAGATCTAGAGGAGGAGATGGGAGTTGGAAGTCAAGAAAAGAAGCATCCAGAGGTAAAGTCACCATAGGGGTACCAAAGACACTATCCAGGTGTGAAAAAACCTTACCTTGAAGAGAGGCTATAGTATCATAAACAGTCGTAGAGTCCAGATCTACAAGGCATCAATATGCGTTGCTGACACTCTATCAGAACAATGTTTATAGGTGTCAAATGAAGCTTTGGAAGAACCAGTGCCACAAGAGGCCTCAAGTCTCAAAGATTGAGCCCTATCATACTGATAGGCTTCCATATGGGTCTTGAGCGAGGCAATAAGAGGGGAGAGATCAAGATCAGACTCAGACACCCTTGAGATAGTATCCTGTAAATGTCGTCGTAAAAGTAAATACTGATGATAAGAGGAGGCCGATTTCCTCCTAGCATGCTGAAGAAAGAAACATTTGAGATACAGTTTGGTGTCTTCCCACCATGGAAGGGGGGAGGCATAAGCATCCAGTACTGAGGCACGGGCCAGCAGGAAATCCTGACAATCCCAAACAAGACAATCATCAGATAACAAAGAACTGTTCAATTTCCAATGCGAAGAAATGACCAGAGGGTGAGAAGCTGTGGAAGGAGAGCATAATATGGAAATGGTCACGCGATCCAAGGTTTTGCAAGGAACAACTTTAGCCTGATGAACCTTAACATTCTAAGAAATAAAGAAAAAATCAATGCAAGTGGCCAAAAGTCCTCTGATAGGTTTTAGCTCCCGAGGGATGCACCTCACAGTAGCCATCCTTAAGAGAAGCGGTCTGAAGGATGGCATGCAATGCAGTAGAATCGCTGAAAAGTTTCAGTGGAACCCCTTTATCAGCCAGGGTAAGACCACAACTGAAATCTTCCCCATGTAAAGATGTCGGGAGGTGTGTAAATGAGTTGTAAAGACCTGGACAAATCAGAACATGTGGCGATACTTTGGGGCGAATAAACATTCAGAATCTGGAGCGGAGGCTGCGAAAAGTGCAGTCAAGCATAAGAGCTCTGCCAGGAACAATATCAACCAGTCGTGTAACTGTACAATCAAAACCAGAAAATGAAATACCCAAACCATCATGTGTATCCTCACCGGAGGACCAGTAAGAAGGGTCCTTGGTTCAACTCGCAGAAGCCCGAGACAGTTCGTAACAGTTCTTCAATCTGGTATCCTGAAGCAAATAAAAATCATGAGGGAGATCCAAAAGGTGTTGTAAGGAGGTGAGGAGCTTCCTATGGAATTTCATACTGCACAAATTAAGTGTGAAACAGCGAAGGCTCAAACCACCTGACACAGGAAAATAGCAGAAAATGACAAAACTACGGAAACAAATCAGGAAGATTAAACAAGTAAAATCAAGTAACTGCAGATCTCTGTCCGGTATCGGGTCTAGAGGAAGAGGCATCTTGCTGGAAACCAGAGGGTAGTCCTTATGGATAGAAGTGGCTTGAGAGGACTCCGAATCATTTTCTTCATCTATTATGTCACTCCACTGCTTCCGCTTTGTTAAGGCCTGATACGGTTCCGAGTCAGAATGCAGTGTCTAGGAGGGGACCGGAGTCTTCTGTTTGCCTTAGACTTGCCCTGCTTGCCCTGAGAAATCTTCGTGAAGGAGTCCTGGTCCAGAGGAGGAGGGGGGTCATAGGGTCAGAAGGATTACAAACAGTAGGTCTAGGTCCGTACTGGGTGGGACATAGTCCTGTGGCATAGAATCAGCCATCCGAATCTCTGGGGGAGCCAGGACAGTAACCGTGGGGGGCACTTTGTCCTGGTGTTTCTCCACACGCTGATGAAGTACCTGGGATTGAGAATCAGAAATAAGGGCCACCTGGTCCTGAGGGACGCGATCCAGTCTATTGTGGTCTGCCTAAGGGCACTGGTGGTAGGTGTGGCCAGACTCATCACAGAGGTTACATTTCTGTGGGTCTGAACAGCTAAGGCTGATGTGACCATAGGCCAAACAAATGGAGCAGCGGGGCTTATCGCAAGTGTGTCTGAGGTGTGTACGAGCCCCGCAGTTATGGCAGGTATGGGGTTGGCCCAAGTAAAACACAATCCCTGTCCTAATACAGAAACTGCCTGGCAAGTAGGTAATACCCGGTCAGTCTGTCTGTAATTGTACCTTAACCTTCCAGCCCCCAGTCCAGATGAGGTCCTCGTCCAAAATAGGTCGATGGGCCTCGAGAATGTTGCAGCACTGCTTAAGCCAGTATTGGACATCCGCTATGCTCACTCCCTCACTGTGAAAAAGAAGAGTAATCATTTTAATGCTAGGCTTAGTAAGGGGAATGAGCATAAAGGAGGCCCATAAAGGCTGAGACTTCACCAATTCATATTTAGCCCAGAATCTCTCCAAGGTGTACACATTTTTGAAACTGATGTCATAAATAGGATCCCTCTTAACATGAATGAATGCAAACAATTCACTAGCTGAAATGCCCAGAGAGTCCCTTAACATGGAGTGCAAAACTGTTTTATGATCAGGAGCAGCAGAAAGGTCACCAAAACATTTCAAGTGAACAGCATTCCTACGCTGAACTGGGGCACCCGATTTCTGAAAAAGATTGCTTGGACGAAAGGGGTGATCCAGTAAAGTCTCACCTGAGGCAGAGAAGGCAGGGCAGAATCATCCTTGCAATGCTGAATCTCGTCGTCTGAGGAAGAGAGTGCTGTAACGGGGTTGAGGAGCTGAGGTAGCTTCTGTTACAGGTGCAATGTCTGGAGAAGGAAGAGGTGGTTGGCCAACAATGGAAACCTGGGTGGGACCTGAAAAATCCTGGCGAGACACCAACAAAGGAGAGGAAATCGGTAGAAAATCAGGTTCAGTGGTGTGTAATGGAACCATGGCATTGCGAATAATGTCCTGAGCACAGACACTAAGAGGAGAAGTCCACCGTGCACCAGGAAGTGGTTGTGTCCAGCTCGCAGCCCAGAGAGCAGAAACAGGGGACCAGATTGAGTGGGAAGAGGCAACAGGTCCATGGGCAGATTCAGGAGGAAACAATCATGGCAAAGGCTTGGCTTAACAGGTAGGAACAGCAGTCTGAGTTTGTAATCCTGCAGAAGGTAGCGTAGTGGGAAGTGCAGTTGGGGCCGTAACAAGCAGCGAGCCAGAATGTGAAGCATCTTCCTCCTGCTCAAGTCGCCGTAAGAGACCGGTGTTGGAAGTAGAAAAGGTGTAGCTGCGAGGGGGATGTGAAAATTAGTGCTAGCCCAGAAGCAATGATGGTAGAGGGGTCGCTGTAAACAATTTAGTATCCGAGGCAATAGAAGCAATGGAAGACTGTGGCACTGCAGATGAAGCATCCAAATCAGGTATAGAGTCTAAACGACCATTACTTTAATCTGTAGAGAGAGAGCAGGCTGACAATCGATAGCAAGATCCTGAGCACTGAGAGCAGCATCTCCACCACCTCCATCAGGGTCCGATGCGGCAGCCATCTTGGCAAGCAGCCAGATGGCCAAAGGTTCCTCCTGCTGTCAGAGTAGGGAATTTCCCTGGTGTCCTATCCAAGTTTCCCCATTCACTAAAAATACCACCAACTAATCTGGTTCAATGTCAGTTGGCATCCATCTGTATCTCCTCCTGGGACAATGCTGAAAATAGGCAGCATTTTCTAGTCCTCCTTTCCCAGTCAAAAAAAACTAAATAAATAAAATAGGAAACAAGGTTTAGAACTGTTCACTGCTTGGTTTTATGGGTGTTGAAGGGTATACCTTATTAAATTTATCTGGAGTGGAATTTAAGTTGTGTTAACAGCAGTTTAAGTTGTGCCTCAGCTCTAAAACCCTGTGGATCATGTATTCAGCGTTCCTGCTGCTTTCGACCTCCACCTTTCATTGACCTACCTTTATCAACTATGATGTTGGGGTGCTGTAGAGAGGTCGGGATTGGGAGAGGGCATGATGGTAGGCAGTGGGATGGTAGAGGTTTAACGGGAGTAAGTTGCATGTGGGTGATCAGAACAAGGAGGCACCCTGGAGCAAAATGGGGCCTGGAGAGAGGCCAGACATGTTCAGTACCCATACCCAGGATTCCCACTGGACTGAGTTGGCTGGTAGCCACTGGGTTAGCAATCTCCACCATTTCCCTTTGAGCAGTCCTATGCAATGCCAGACTGATTTGGAACAAGATAGCAATTATTGTGGACTTGATTTCCTCAGTTGATCTGGCTTGCATCATGGAGACCTGGCTGGAAGATGAAGTGGGTCCAGTATTGGAAGCATCTGTCCCAGCCAGATTTTCTGTAGTGCACTGCCTGAGGATGGAATGCAGGGGTGGGGTTGTGGCCATCTGTTTTAGGTCTGACCTCAACTTTTCCATGCACTCAGTGGGTTCCACTTCATTGTTTGAATGTGAGGCTGTACACAGGGATTCAGGTGCAGGCTGCAGAATCTTCTTCATATACTGATCTTCGGGAGAAAAGTGGGAATTTCTGCAGGAGGTCATGGACTCGTTGCCTAGAAGGTGTTGGAGTCACCCAGATGGTTGTTTCTGGAGACTTCAATGCCTGGATCAATGATGAACATTTGCATTTTGGTTATGACTTCCTCTAGTTGATGACATTGCTGGGCCTGGCACAAGCAGTTGCTTCTGTGATCCACATCCACAGTCATGCCTTGGACTTAGTGTTCTCACTGGAGCTTGTGGTCACTGACCTCAGGATTATTCCAGTCATTTGGTCTGATCATGGCACGGTAAAGTTTTCGTTCCGTGCCCGCCCTGTTAGTCTATCCCCTGTGGAGATGATCTGTTACTGCCCTTTCAATGGGTTATCCCCAGAGGGACTTATGGTGGTAAAGGATCTATCTGGTGAGATTGCTGTATGTGCAGCAGGTATGGGCAAGGAGGTTGCAGCCTGTAATGAGGCCATGGCCAAGATACTTGACTCTGCTGTACCAGTCTGTGTACAACTCAAGTCTTCTTGCTTGAGACCCCTGTGGTTTGAAGGAGCTCTCAAGCAGATAAAGACCAGGGGTCAGAGGTTGGAGCACTTCTGGCAGAGGTCCTGGTCTGAGGATGACAAAGTGGCTTTGAGAATTCACTATGGTGATTATCAAAGAGCAATCAACAATAAGAAGGCAGTGTTCCTGTCTAGGAGATTTCTATAGGGGAGGAACAGACCAGCTCTGCTTTTCATACTGCAGATACACTTCTCCATCGTGCCTGTCTGCAGCCAAAAAGCATCTTTAGTCACCCAGTGCAAGGAGTTTGCTCTGTTCTTGTCTAACAGGGTGTCCTCCATTAGGGCTTGGATCTCTCCAACAGGGCAACTGCTGCCCAGCAATGATGAGTTTTGTGTATCCAGAAGTAGTCCCACTGTCTGGAGCAAGTTTAGGTTGGTTGAGCTGGTAGAGGTTTTTGAGGTGATTTTGAAGCTACGGCCCACATACTGTGAACTGGACCCAGCCTGACTCATCTCTTAATGGGATGTGTTGAGGCAGTTGGTCCAGTGTTCACTGTGATTGTCTGGTGTTCACTTTTGGAGAGTTGTTTCACAGGAACCCTGAAAGATGCACTAGTGAGACCTCTCCTAAAGAAATCATCTCTTGACCCTGACATCTTGGCGAATTACAGACTAATCTTTAATCTCCCATTTTTGGGTAAGGTTATTGAGAAAGTTGTGGCTCTGCAGCTTGAGGCACACCTCATAACCTATGACATCTATGGGCCTTCAATCAGGGTTTAGGTCAAGGCATAGCATCAAAACAGCATCCGAGTGCAGAATGATCTCCTCAAGGCAACAGATAGGGGAGCATTGAATACTGTTTTTCCTGACTCTCGCCTCAGCATTTGACACTGTGAACAATGTAGTGCTGTTGGATCACTTGGGGAGCTCTGTGGACTCACCTGTACCGCCATCAACTGGTCTGAGTCCTTTCTCACAGGCAGGATTCAGAGAGTAGTGATGGGGAATATTTCATCCTGCTCAAATCCCTGCCATGTAAAGTCCCCCAGCACTTGTCATGTCCTCTATGTTGTTCATGGTGTACATGCTTCCCCTGGTTGAGATCATTAGGTATTACAGCTTGGGTTTTCACTGTTCTGTAGATGACACCCAGCTGCACATGTCATTTGCACCCAGGACGGGTGATGCCATGGAGGTGCTCAGTAAATGTCTGGCCAAGATTCAGGACTGGATCAATCCTGATAAGATGAAGGTGCTAGTGACTGAGCCTGGTCATCGGCAGGATGTGGGTGTTGTTGTGATGGGAACAGGGTTATTCCTTAGCCCCACTCCCTTGTTGGCATCTATCAAGGTGAAAAATCTGGGCACCTTTCTTGATGACAGACACTTGAGGCTCAGGTGTAATTCGTCATCAGTAGTGGTTTTTACCACTTCAGGAATGTTACTCGGATAAAAGCCTTGATTCTGCCTGATGACCTGCCCCCACTGGTACATGCTTTTATGACATCATATCTTGACTGCTGCAATGCTCTATACCTATGGGTCAATGGCAGGGTTATCCAGCACCAGCAGTTGGTGCAGAAATGCAGTGGCCTGGTTCCTGATGGGCCTCCTGGGGTCCTTTCATATGACCCCAGTTCTGTGCAAACTGTGCTGGCTGCCAGTGAGATGGAGGATCATCGTCAAGATGGGCTTGTTTACCTATAATGCCCTACATAGTTTGGGCTCTGGTTACCTGAGTGACCTCCTGATTCCTGTACATTCCATGCACTCGCCGTTTTCTCAATTGAGGGCCTCCTAGCAGTTCCCAGGGCCCACCTAAAATCCTCTGGTGGTCATTCATTTGAGATGGTGGGCCCAGCTTTGTAGAAACTGGCTCCGAGACCTTTGAGGGAGGCACCATCAGATGAGATTTTTAAGCAGAGCTAAAGGTGCATCTGTTTATGAAAGCATTTATAGACTGCTTATAGTTAAAACTTATAAACTGCTGGATTGTTTATTTCATTTAAGAATTGTTATATGTGTCTCTTTTTGCCTGCCTGTACAGCATCCAGAGCCTCTGGGATAGGGTGCTAAACAAATTAACTACTTACTTACTACATTGATTAACATAACATAGAAACATAGAAACATAGAATTTGACAGCAGATAAGGACCGCTTGGCCCACCCAGTCTGCCCATTCCCTACCTACTGGATAAGCTGCAGATTCTAGTTAACCAGCAGCCTACTTCCTACCCCCACCCCTAGAATTGCCTAATGACTGTCCCATGCATGCTTGAATTCCACCACTGTTTTTGACTCCACAACCTTCTCTGGAAGGCCGTTCCATGCATCCACAACCCTCTCTGTGAAAAAATACTTCCTTAAATTACCTCTGAGCCGCCCCCCCCCCATCTTCAAATTGTGCCCCTTGTTCTTGCACACCTCTTTTTTTGAAAGATGCTACGCTCTTGGACTTTGTTGATTCCCTTGAGATACTTGAAAGTTTCTATTATGTCCCCCTCTCCTCCTTTCCTTGAGGCTAGACATATTAGGCTGATCTAGGTGTAAATTTCAATTCCTAACATTTTTGTTTGAAGGGTTTCAAACAGTTGTTTGAAGTTTTGAATTGAGTGTGCTCATGGTGAGCCTTGTGATATCTCAGGTTCTGCAGCACTGTGCACGTCAGTTGTCGCACCAATGTTGGACAAGTTAAATTGTCAACAAACATGGCAGGTTATTATGCTGCTTAAAAAGACGATGAGTTGTCAACGTGGTTAATTAATACTCAGAAAACACTCTAAAGACACATATAAAGTGAAAATCTCACTCATTACTAGCTATTGTCATTATAGTAGCTTATGCAACCTGCAGTTCAATGAGCCTGAGGCATAATATTCTGTATTTCAACGTCCTAGAATATTACTGATACTCACTCATCCAGCAAGGATAATAATTTAAACACAGACAGTTGCAGTAGATTAAGAATTTAAATAGAGTGTGTAGGGACAGGATAAAATAATTAACACTCATTTTCTTTTTAAGTTTCCTTGTTAAACTTAATTAAATGCTTTCAGAGTTAAGGATGGTTTATTTAATAAATGGAGGTATAACGTACTAGAAGTTCTACTATTATTTGGTAAGAACATAAAGTTAACAGATTAAAATGTCCTTAAAGTAGCAGTGCAATGAAAATTGTTTTCCAAAATGCTTGTTTTAGCAACAGTTAGTAAAAATATTAGCATCCCTGATCAATTTACCTTTCTAGGCATCTCCTTTACTGCAGACCATGAGTTTTTTTTTTCTTTATGGTCTCAGTCCTAACCCTTGCCAGGTCTGCAGTGCTATTTCTAAGCCAGATGTGGTGGCCATCCTTTTTTACCCTTGAGAAAAAACTGAGGTTGTCATACCAGTAACAAAGCTGTTTAATCTGTCTCTCCACTTGTCTGCTTTCCTTCTACCTTGAAATCTGCTTTTGTAACCCCAGTGATAAAAGAAGGTGATAAGGCAACTGTGTCTAATTACAGTCCTAGCTCCATACTGTCCCAACTCTCCAAAGCACTAGAGAGAATTATAGTTGACCAACTCATGGACCATTTGCACAAATACAACCTCCTCTACCCACAGCAACATGGCTTCCACAAGATGCATAGCATGAATAGTGCCTTAGTTGATTTCACAGGCTACGTGCATGAAGCACTTAATCGAGGCCAGCTAGTTGGAGCTATCTATATAGACCTTAACAAGGCTTTCGACCTTGTGGATCATAAACTGCTGTTACATAGGTTAATTTGCCTTGGCTGTCCTCGGCACAGTGGAGTGGTTGCTAGCTACCTAACTGGATGCTCACACAGGGTAAAAATTAACAGAGTGGTCTCCCAGGCTTTTGAAGTCACTATAGGGGTCCCATAGGGCTTTGTACTGGGCCTGCTCTTGTTCGGCCTCTTTGTGAACAATCTCCCAGAGGCATGCCCTTTGGCTAGGATCCTCCTCTACGCAGATGACACTGTTGTCTTTCTGTGGGATTCGTGCCAAGAGACTCTTACCAGGCACCTGCAGCACAACTTTGACATTTTTATTTTTTTATTTTAGTCTTTGGTATCAGGGTAAGGCCCACTAGGCACAAGTGCCTGTTTTCAGTGGTGACCTGGGAGCACTGGGAGGTTAAGTGATTTGCTTAGAGTCATACAGTATGCAAGTGGAGGTTGTGAGAATCAAACTCAGGTCTGGTCTGCTGGATGTATCAAGCTCGTTCACACCTTGTTCCTCTAATCTCTAGGCTATACTGCCAGCCTATGCTGCAGGACTGGTTTAAGGACAGCCTATTGATGCTCAACATCAAAAAAACAAAGACAATGCTCTTTGCTGGGCGTCAATAGAGAAGAACTACTGCACCCTTCATCATAAAAGACAGCTCTTACTCCATCATTTAGCAAGTGTCCTCCTTCAGGTACCTGGGGATCACTATCAGTAAGCCCCTTGCCTTTGACCAACATATTAGTACTATTACCACTGCTGCTAACAGGAAGTTAGGGGCCCTCTATGAAGCTTTGATCCTGCCTCACTCCAGAGAACAGGTATCAAGCCCTCAGAGAGTACAATCCTACCAATCCTAGACTATGGAATTGTGGTCTACAGTGCAGCGTCTGACACCCATACTACAGAGTACACACCACCCTAAACAAAGCCTGCAGACTTGTCTTAGAAGCTGATTTCCTTAAGCACACTTGCAATCTGTACATCAGAACAAAATGGCTTCCTCTCAAGGACTGTACCCAACTCCACCCCTGCCTCCTGGGGATAAAAGCCCTGCTTGGACTTGCACCACCTTCTTGACAGGCTTTATTCTGCCTTGCCCCTTCAAAACATGTTACGAGAGTGTTACAAAAATATGTCCTTGCTGTGCCATTCAGAAAGAACTGTCCTGGGGGTTGTGCCTTTTCAGTCAGGACCCACCTGACTAAACGAGCTCCCTCAAGCCATCACAGGCCTCATCAGCATTAGTCACCTTAAATCCGAACTTCAGAATTCCATCTCCCACCTACATACTGCTCCTGCTCTACCTAACCCCCCAGGGCATTACCTGTGTACTCTACTAGATTATATTCATACACACTCCACTGAATCAGCCTCCCCACTCTCTTTCCTATTGACTGCTACACATTCAATGAGATGTTTATACCTTGGTATCCTCTTGCCTATGGCACCTCATGCCAGAGGAAAAGCTAAAGCCTGTCCTGAGGAGCAACCCATGATTCTGCTACTGCAAATTAGCAGACCGAAGGCTTTCTTCCCTGTTGAAACTGCCGCCCGGATCATCCAAACTCCGGTTCATTGCAGGACCAGAAATCTACAGAAATAGCCAAAGCAGTATACCCCCTCAGATGTGCATGCCTCCTGGGCTTGCACCTCCTGCCTGAGGGAAAAGCTACAAGCCTGTCCTGAGAGCAACCCACGATTCTGCTACCCAAATTAGCAGACCCTGGCCTTTCTTCCCCTGTTGAAACTGCTGCCCAGGATCCTCCGAACTCGGTTCATTACAGGTCCCAGAAATTTACAGAAACAGTCAAAGCCGTATACCCTCAGGTACATTGGTATTTGGCACCTTTGGACATTCTGAATTTTTCAGTGCCAGCACTCTGATTGGAGGAGCTCAGCCTCACTGACTTCTTCCTGCTGGTCTCCATTTACCTTGCTTCATTGGAGATGTTTATCAGCTGCTTACCCTGGGAGACTATCCTTTTTTGTAAAGCAAGAATTTCATTTTTTTTTTATTGTAAAGAAATTGTTCCTTTTTGTAAAGCTAGAATGGCATGAAAGCCACCCCCCACACACTGTTTCTCTCCTCATCTATCAATCCAGTTTAGGCCATTCAGTGTTACACTGCCATTGTTTAAAGTGATTTACCTGCTCTGAATGCACTGTGATTACATCCCTCTTTAGAATTAATTCTCTGTGAAAGGCTGAAGAGTTTTAAGTTGACCTTTTTATGCACTCCTTAATATCCTAAAACTACAGCCTAATCCTTTTTTATTAATTCTGAGTGTAAAACTGTAGAGTCTTAAGATTATTAGACCTGTACTGCACTGTCTATTATTCTAAGCGAACAGCTGAATCCTTTTTAGAATTAATTTCTGTGTAAAGCTGTAGTTTTAAATTGACCAGACTTTTCAGTGTACTGCCTAGTTTCTAAATTTAAAGCCCAAGCCTTGCATCTCGTTTTGCCACCTGTCGCCCTCTAACCCACTTATGTCTCCTCCTGTTTCTATTACCCACTTTGTAGTTTAGCCTCCTCCTTCCAAATAATAGTGACCACCCTGTTTCTTTGTTTGAGTTAACTATCTCCCCTGCCTGCCCCTACTTAATCCATCTCCTTTCCTCTCCCTCAGATGTGCTGTGCCCTCCTGGGGCTCTCATCTCACTGCCAGAGGAACAGCTACAAGCCTGTCCTGGGAAGCAACCCACGATTCTGCTACTGCAAATTAGAAGACCATGAGGCTTTCTTCCCTGTTGAAACTGCCACCAGGATCCTCTGAACTCGGTTCATTGCAGGGCCAGAAATCTACAGAAACAGCCAAAACTGTATACCCCTCAAGTGCGTTGGTATTTGGCGCCTTTGGACATTCTGAATTTTCAGCGCCAGCACTCTGATTGGAGGATCTCAGCCTCATTGACTTCTTCCTGCTTGTCTCCATTTTACCTGGCTTCATTAGAGCGTTTATCAGCGCTGCTGACCCTGGGAGACCATGTTTTTGTAAAGCAAGAACTTCATTTTTTTTTTGTAAAGAAATTGTTCTTTTTGTAAAGCTAGAATGGCATGAAAGCCCCACTGTTTCTCTCCTATTCTATCAATCCAGTTTAGGCCATTCAGTGTTACACTGCCATTGTTTAAAGTGATTTACCTGCTCAGAATGCAATGTGATTACATCCCTGTTCATTTGCAAATTATACTACATAGCCACTAGAGGGCTACAACAGCTGTCTTTTCTGTTAAAGAGGAAACACATTATATTTTCTATTTCCTCTTCTGCTCTAGTGGACCTGGGATACCTCTCTTTCTGAGGACCTTCCCCAGGGTTTTTCTGCCTGTTTCTCAGGCCAAACCATACTCATCCACGAAGGCTGCAAGTCTTGAATGACTGCCCCCGCTCCTATTCTGTACTGGTGGGGCAGGGCTAGAAACAGAAATGAAAGCTACAGACCAATCTTGCCAAACCGAATTGCAGCCTTGAACCACCTCACTGGCTCAGCTGCAAAGAGTTGCTCCACAGGTACGTTCAGCGGCAAAACTGCCTCTCAGCCAACAAAAGGATTTTGAACTTATGACACCTGATCACCGATTGGTCTAGGCTTCTACTGGCATTTACTGCCGGCTGTTGTGGCATTTAGATCTACCATGGGAAATTATAGCTGGTTCCTTGGTGTGTCACTAGCTTTACTAGCACTCAGCTCAATTCTTCGGAACCCTCATCCCTCCCTAAAGTGGAATGACCCTTGCACTTCTCCCTGTCCTCATCCAACAGCTCCTTTCAGGTAGCCATTTTGGGCTTCTCAGCTGTCTCTGCTGGGAGTGGGACATCTCCCGAGCTGCCTCTGTAGATTACTCCTTCATCCAGGCTTGGGACCTCCTGCTCATGGCAAATTTCTGCCAGGACACTAGTGGCTGCAACACTAGGCCAGTATAACACCAGGAGAGGGTACAGGCCTACCCATCAACACTGCTTCTCCTATCGCTCAAAAAATAGTGTTTACAAATTAAAGTCCGCTGCCTTAAAAAGAATCCTGCTTCTTTTACTATTGTGCTCAGGCAATGTCGAACTCAACCTAGGACCTTTAGACACACTTGCTTCTCCATCAGACCTGGCAGGTATCAAAGGAATGTCTTTTATGCATCTTAATGCCTGTAGTTTGCTGAAAAAGTTCACCCTTATCCAGGCTTGGGTGAGCCACACCCTACCTGACATCCTAGTGATCACTGAGACCTGGCTTACGCCAGCCACCCCAGACAATGAAATCAATATCCCAAATTATTTACTCTTCCGAGAAGATAGGCAATCAAGAGGAGGTGAGGTGGCAATTTATTCATAGATTCATAGAGTCATAGATTGATACAAGTTCAGAAGGCACATGCCCATTTATGAACTTGCCACCAGCTAAATTAGCAGTGGAAGGAAAATTTCTTGTCACTCATATATTTATCAAGGTTTCTCTTAAATTGTTCTATGTTTTCACTGTTTATAATATTACTAGACAATGTATTCCAGATTGGAGGAATTCTTTTTGTAAAAAATCTAGATCGTTTATTGGTTTTACATAAGGATGATTTTAATTTTGAATTGTGGGATCAGTGGGATTACTTATTGAAAATGTTTCCAATCCTATTGTGTTTAACAAGTAATCATTATTGTATACATTGTAAGTATAGATTAAGTCTCCTCTTAGTATTCTGTACTTCAAAGAGTAAAGTTCTAAAGATTTTAATCTAGAACCATAATCAAGTTTGGACGTATTAACAATCCTTTTTAGTTATTCTTTGTTGAACTCTTTCTGTCATGTTTAGATAGTTATGGAAGTTGGAGCACAAAATGAAACACAACAGTCCAAATGTGGATAAACCAGGCTTGTGTATGGGGCAAGAATGACAGATGATTCCCTACTTTTGATATGTCTCAATATACATCCTATAATCTTGTGACATTTTTTAACAGTTTTATTGGTATGGGTGTTAAATTTTAACTTATCAGTTATAGTTATACCTAAATCTCTTTCCTCTGTTGTGATTGTTAATTTCACATTTTGAATAAAATATGGGTGTCTCTTATTATTGTTCCCCATATGCATTACCTTACACTTTGCTGGGTTAAATTTCATTTTATTGTTTACTGCCCATGATGTTAATTTATTTCAATTATCTTGGAGAATGTTTGCAAGTGCAGTAGTGTTCACAATACAGCCCAATTTGCAATCATCTGCATATTTATTTATCCAAAGTTCTTTTGTTGTTTGCATACTTGCTATCAATATATTAAAAAGTAAAGGCCCAAGAACAGATCCCTGTGGTAATCCACTGGTGACAGGGCTCCAGTTGGATTTATGCCCACGTACAACCACCCTTTGATGTCTGTTGTATAACCATGCTGATATCCACTTAATTAAGTACATGTCCAAATTTATATTATGAAGTTGTTTGATCAAAATTTTATGGGAAACAGTGTTGAATGCTTTTTCAAAATCCAAGAATATGATGTCCACTGGAAGGCCCTTATCTAGGGCATCACTAACAGGTTCAAAAAAACTAATAAGGTTTGTTTGACATGACCTACCAGTAGTAAATTTATGCTGGAAAATGTCAGTGCAATTGGAAATTTTAAGATGATTGGAAATTTTAACATGTATTAACCGTTCAATAATTTTACTGACAAGTGATGTAAAGCTGATAGGCCTATAATTAGATATTAACTGTTTATTACCTCCCTTATGTATAGAGGTTATATTATGTAAGGGACAAATACTCAGCTGCATGCATAGACACATTGTCCTCCCCAAAGAATTTGAGTGCTTGACCTAAAGATCAAACTTTCTCCTTCCGTGCACTCTGTATAATAGGCTGCTACCAACCTCATATCCTGTCTCACCTCTGTTCCGTACTGGGGCTCAGTTCTTTGGAAACCATTATTCTTGGTGACATGAACTACGATTAGCTATCAAGTGCATCAGCTCCTTGAACTCCTTTTGTGACACTCTAGGGTTGGTGCAACTCATTGGTGAGCCTACTCACCCAAATTAAAGAACCATAACAACAGCTCCCTCTTAGATGTCATTTGGTTAGCAAGCCACATCTGTTCTTTCATGCCAGAACATTTTCCTTAGACATTAGCGATCATTGTATAATCACCACCATTAGATCCATGCACAACCCACAGTTTGTGGCAAAGTTCTCTATCAAGAGGTGCAAATGCAACTTTGATTAGTTTGCTTACGCCCACGACTTGAAACATTCACCGCGATAGCAGGAATTCTTCCTAGCCAAAACAGTTAACAGGGCATATACTATTTTTTACGATATTTTAAGTGAGGCTTTAAATAAGCACGCACCCTTGGTTAAGGTGTGGGTCAGGAGCAGCACCTGCTGTTGGTTCTCATCTGAGCTCAAAGCTTCCCTGTTAGAAAGGGATGCTTTATGGAAAAAGGCCCAAAGAAGCAAGAACAACTCGGATTGGTATCTTTTTAAGAGAGCACGTAACAAGTGCACCAAGTTGGTCAGAGCAGCCAAGGCCACCTATTATCATTTGGAGCTAGCCTCTGCCTCAAGAAATCCTTCAAAGCTCTGGAAAACATTAAAAGACATGCCTGGACATACACTTGGTAAGTCCATTCCAGCAAAAATTAAGTCCAGTGGCAGCGTTATCGCTAACCAATTGAAGATATTGGAAGCCCTCAATAACCATTTTGCAATGGCAGGGCTAGCATTTGATACTTCTTGCCAATGACCTCCGCACAGCTCAGGGCCCACCAACCCACAAGTACCCCTGTACCGAGGAGGCCTTCTCCCTCCTGCCTGTCTCTCTAAAAGAGGTGGAAGACCTACTGCTGCAACTGGACACCAGGAAGGGAGCAGGCTCCAACTTCATAGAGCCATACTATCTGAAATGTGCCTACCATGTGCTTGTGGTGCCAATTACCCACCTAGTCAACATGTCACTCTCCCAGGGTAGCCTCTCTCCTCAATGGATAATAGCCCATGTCATCCCTCTATTAAAAGCAGGTGACCCCCGTGATCTAAATAATTACAGACCGATCTCCCTCCTCCCCATCCTGTCTAAATTAGTAGAAAAAATAGTATGTGGCCAGCTAGGGGTATACGTAGAATCCAGAAGCCTATTAAACCCATTTCAGTCTGGATTCAGAGCAAAGCACAGCACCATAACAGCCCTAGCTAAGGTGCCCAAGATTGGCTCCTAGACCTTGACAAGAAGAAGTATGGCTGTGCTGTTTTCTTGGATCTTAGTAAGGCATTCGACACAGTCGATCACAGCCTGCTTCTTTCCTGCCTAAGCACCTTAGGTCTGGACCATAAATCTATGTACTGGTTTGCAGACTACCTCAGAGAATGGAAACAGTAGGTTAAAGCTGAATGTGATCTTTCTCCATTAAAACCTATGCTGAGGGGCATGCCTGAGGGCTCTATCCTTGGCCCCCTCCTCTTTGCAGTCTACATTAACAACATCAATGACCCCATCAAAAAAGCCAACATCCCCTTATTCGTGGACGACACTGTACTGTACTTGAGTCATCCCACGCCGGAAGCAGCCTGTGAAGACCTCCAAGCTGAATTTAACCTTCTACGATACCAGCTCATAAACAAAAAACTTTTGCTCAATGAGAAAAAGACAAAAGCTATGCTCTTATCCCCTCCTTGCATGCGGCAATTCCTTCTGGGGGGAGCTATCCCACAAATTACCACTGTTCTTGGAGAAACACTAGAATATGTAGATAAATTCAAATATCTAGGAGTTTGGCTCAATCCTAAACTTTCCTTCGCTGACCATCTCGAAGAAATACAGAAGAAACTAAGGCAAAGATTAGGACTATTCTACAAATTAACCACCTGCTCACAAAGAGTCCAAGATTCAACTGGTTCAAGCTACCTTCCTATTTTTAATAGATTATGCGGACCTGCTCTACAGCTACTGCACTGCCTCTGCATTGGCTAAGTTGGACACCCTGTACCACAGAGCTATCAGGATCATTACTGGCCTTCCACTTTCCACACACCATGGCTCCCTGCACTCTTTGTTAGGCTGGACTTCCCTTCACTATAGAAGGAATAGAAATGCCACCCTATGGGCCTTCAGAGCGGTGACCAACCAGCTTCCCTCATATGTATCAGATTGTATTCCCCGGAGTGTGTTAGGCACCTACGCTCTAAGGAGCTATTCCCTAATTGCCCTCCAAGTTCCAAGGGTCAAAACTCACTTCAGCAAAGCTGCTCTAAGCTTCTCTTTACCCACATTGTGGAACAGTTTACAAAGGAACTTGAAGCTGAGCTGCCCTGTTAGCCTGAATATCTTCAAGGTGCTCTACGATCACTACATGAAAGCTCCTTGCAAATGTTTTCCTCACCGCTAACCCACTAATTCCACAACTCCCCCTTTCCATCCTGACACTGCCATGTTTCTACCCCAGGCTCTCACTCTTCCCTATTAACTCTTCCTGCTGCACCCACCCTTCCCTGTCCACTCAACCTGGCTGAAGTCCACCCCATCCATAGCAGTGTCCCAATTATCTACCCCTCCATCATTATCATAATAAACAAGTACATGACAGCCATCGTCACTTTCTGTGGTTTAGCTCAGTTTTTCCCCAGTCATCAGTAATATATCCCTCCTCTTCTTTATCTTTCTAACCTGCCACCCCATACAAGCACACAGTCTCTTCCTCTATGTATGTTTCGCGGCTGCCTCACTCAAAAGATCTCTGCTTATAACCCTGTATGCCTATGGTTGATTGTACATCTGCTGACTTCTTCAATTGTAAAATAATTTTTTTTTTAAATTAATTTCAACCTTGTACTGTACTGTATATACTGTATATATTTTTTCTTCCTTGTATATTATTACTTTTTGTATACCTGCTTCTGTACTGTACTTTGATGTATTCATGACCAGGTCCACCTTGCAAATGAGCCTTGCTCAATGGTGCCCGCCTGGATAAATAAAGATTTTGATTGATTAATTGATTGACACAGATTCTTATCTGCTATTTGTGAGTACCTAACTGAACTGTTAACACCTTATTTATACTGCTGGGCCCGGATATTCAAACTGCCCCAGGCTGTGGAGCAAGCCTGGGTGCAGCTCAACTTGTTGTGCAGGGGTGTGGCCTGGGCAATATTCAACGGAGCTGCACTATGGCACAGCAGCTTTGAATATCGCACCCTGGCCACCCCCACTGTGCATGGCGCAGTGGCACTGCACCAGTGCAAGTGGCCAGAGTGAAGCATGGAGATGCGCTAGCGCAAGTGCCATTGTGCCATGCACAGCACCTGCAATATTCAAAAGGGGACATGCAAATGGGGCCATAATTTATGCAAAGTGCACATGGGGCATTTGCATGTCATTATGGCCCCATTTGCATGCCATTAGCATGCAGGTGGGCCGATCCCCGACGACTTGCGCCTGGCGCCCTGCCAGGCAGCAGTCATCGGGGACTGATGCCCCCTGCAGCCCGATCGTGGGCATTCTTCTAAAAGAAAGCCCCCCTCCAATATCGATGGTGATCCAGTGGACTGCACTCTGCCCGATTGTGGCATCGGTATAGTAACACCCCCCCATGTCCAATATCCCTGGTGGTCCAGTGGACCGTTATGTGCCCAAACACGGGCATTGGTATAGTAACCCCCCTTCCAATATCCCTGGTGGTCCAGTGGAATGATGGCTGCCTGATAAGCGGGCATCTATAAATCATAACATACTCCTATCACCCTGGTGGTCTAGTGTACCCCTCCCCACCAGCCCAGTGAGCCCCACCGCCCTGCTCCCCATCAGCCGCGGGCAACAGCACCCACCTGCCTGCCACCCACCACCAACTGACAGCTCAATAGGGCTGCACACTCATTAGTTCTGGCGTGAGCCAATGGGCATGCAACCCATACCGCTAACACAGTCCAGATATGTGATTGAATTCATTCACATATCTGGACTGAAGCTACTGATATGGGCTGCACACCCACTGGCTCACACTGTGAACCAAGGGGCATGCAGCCCTATTGAGCTGTCAGTCAGTGGAGCGGGGGTAACAAGTGGAAATACTTACCACCCGCACCGGCCGACGACGAGGGCGCGAAGCGATGAGGTCAGTAAGCGGGCGAGAAAGCACTGGACCACCAGCGTGGGCTGTATAATTCTGGATGCACGATCTAACAGTAATCGATCACTGTACCACCAAGGAATGATTGGAGGGTCACTATACCGATACCTGCGACTGAAGCATAGTGGTCCACTGGACCACAAGATATTGGACATGAAAGCGTTATACCGATGCGCAGTAGGCAGATGCGGTCCACTGACACCAAGGATAATGGACATGAAGGTGTTACTATACCAATGCCCCGATCGGCGGTGTGCGGTCACTGGACCACCAGGGATATAGGATGGGGCTTATTCTTGGAGACAAATGCCAATGATCGGGCATAGCAGTCCACTGGACCACCAGGGATATAAGAGGGTTTGAGTTGCACAGATGCCCATGATGGGGCATGGAGGCGCCGCCAGGTGCGGCAGGAACTCGGTGACCACCCACAGGTGGCAGCTGCCATGTTATACCCTACAATGTGGCAGCTCACCTGTGGTGGCCATCACTGTTCCTTTTTTTGGCTTAACTTTGTGCAGGCGCAGGTAGGGGTTAGCATGCATGACTTCCACATCCGGGCTCAATATCAGTCTGTGCAGGTTATGCTTGGCACGCCCCCCACCTGTGCCTGCTGCATTACTGATGCTCTCTGGAGCATCGAGTTTTGTGCAGCCTTTTCCCTTTGAATATCAGCGCTGGGACACATCAGTAGGAGTGCATGGCATCAACACTGTTGCCATAGCAACCCTTTGAATATCTGGGCCCTGGTGTTTTGTTTCTATGTACTCTGTGTTAAGACTGCACTTTACAATTTGCCTCTGTTTTTAATACTCAATTTCTTGTATTGTAATAGTTTGTTAATGTGTTACTAATATGTTTTTGACAATGCCTGTTAGCTGCATTTCTATTCCCATCTCATATAATTGTTCCCCTCCTTTGATTGACAAGGACCCTATGTAAATGAGCTCTTAGCTCAAAGGTTTGTAATTCCAATTCTTTATTAAATAAATAAATAAAAACAGCTATAAAATACTCAGACTTTGGTGGAACTACAACATTTATCACCAAATAAAAGTGGAAAAAGACTGGACTCTTTTATCGTGAAAAAAGGTAGTGTCAGATTTTTTTGCCTGGGTTCGCTGCATTGCTGCTGTAACATGTAGATAATTATAGTGTATGGTTAGGACTTATTATGCACAGAATTCAAACAGGTCAAAAACCTTACTGTGAGCATTCTAAAAACCTTATTGTGCACATTCTAAAGTTATTGTGCATGTTCTAAATACCTTATTGTGCACATTCCATTTTAACTTCTCCTGCAATTCCCTTGTGCTCACTCCCACCAAGTGCTTTCAGAAGCTTCACTCAGTGTACCTCACTGTACCTCACAGAAATTGTAATGGTGGTATAATACTTAAAAAAAAATGTCAGCTTAGGGTCACTCTTCGGAGACAAGTGCTCTTTTCATTCAGCTGTAATTATAAAAAAATGTAGACTGCATGAATCAGCCTCCCAGAAAAAGAAGAATAAATGTCATAGTGGACATTTTGGAAGCAGTAACTACGGTAAGAGTGTATAAACTCATACTGTACTCCTGCATTCCTATCTGAAACGTAAAACTCAAAATCGTTTTTCTTTTTAATTTATTACAGATTACAGAAGACTGGCAAACTAGCAGCTGCCAACTTCCAGTAATTCAACCAGCAAATTTGACCTTTCCTTTTCACTGCTGCAGTGAGCAGGGCCCTGCAGACGTCTTGCGATCAAAAAAGGGATCACACTCCAAAAGAACAACATTTTAGGAGTTGTCTCACAGTTGTCTTTGCAGTCTGTGAAGCACTCTACTGTCTCTATGTCGTCTCATAGCACTATTTTGCTTGTGTCCATTTGAATGTGCATGTATGGTAGAATTCCTGTTTGCACTGTTTCCTCACCACTGCTTTAGCGAGTCCCTCATGGTGTGTGAGTCCCGTCTGGCCCCACATAATGTTTCTTATTGTAAAGAGGGGCTGGTGGAGCAGAGATGTGGAACTGCTTGCAGCTGCACCGAGAATGTGTGGGCTGGTGGCCACACAAGCTTGGCATTCACATCCGTTTTTTTCCTTAATAGTGGCACATCCAGAGATCCCCAGTGCTCCCAAACCTGGAGATCCCTTAGTTGGGGTCCAGAGACACAAGGGCTGTGGTCCAGAAGCCACAAAACTATTCATTTAAAGAGGGCTGATGACTGCTCTTGGACTCAAAATGCAATATAACCTAATAATTACCTGTTCTTGAATATTATTGAACCCTGGGTTTATTAATTTTCATGAGCATGTCATTATTATTTTTTAAGCTGCTGTTGCTGGATAGATTTGGGCAGGAGAAGGTGCTGGACTGGAGAAAAGAAAGAATGAAAAAAATGTGCCTGACTGAATTGCTGGCAGAGTTAAAGCAGGCTCCTTTGTCTGGAAGTCAATACTAGCAGCAGTCGTCGGAGAGGAAGGAGTGTCATGGGAAGGAGAACACTGCTTTTCCAATTCCCCCCAACTACAGAGATCAGGACTTTAAGACAAAAATGGATTTATTTAAAAATAAATAGAACAAGACTCATTTTTTAACCTGCTGCACAGATTCAGGCAGGAGAGGAGGCTGGACTAGAGAAAAGTCCACCCCCCACAACTGTTTTAAATGCCCTAGGGGACTGGTGTTTGGACAGTCCTGGAAAGGAGGTAGGGCATTGTACCAAGACAGGGAAAAACTTTACTGAATGCAGGAGTACTGTGTTCCAACTCATAAATGAGCATTCATCAGGTAAACTCTTTACTGAATAGAGGATATTGTGTCCCTAACCATAATTAAAGATTCTACACATTAACTGACTTTTTCCTAAAAGCAGTATTTGTATAGTAGGTGTAACAATAGGGGTTACCTAATTGGGGTTTGTTTAAAATCGGTTAACCCTTTTCTGACTTTCCTTAAGATGTTGGAACACGGTATAGTGGCATGTATTGGGTTTACAGCAGTTTAACCTTTTTCTGATTTTTCCCAAAGTGGTTGGATACAAATGTATGTTGGCATGTACTGGGTATCTTAAACAAAAACATAGAGTCATATTTATTGATGGTGATATGCAACCCTGGAGGGATAATGCAAGGTTATAGTGGAAGCATATCTAATTTTGATATACTGTACAAAAGAGGAATTTAGAAACCTGTATACCTACTATATTAGAACTCATTGTACAGATATTGCACAAAGGTATAAATATTGTAGCAAACCCCAAAAGCAATAGCACAGGCCCATTTTAAACTGTTGTCTATGTTTTAAGCTGATGAGAGAGAACTTAAGTAGTAGATCTATAAAGTGGCATAGTTAGAAGGAATATCTGATGCAGAATTCAGAAACTGGTAATAAGACTGGATAAGTTTATTTGATTACTGTTACAGTATTCCCAGAGTCGGCTTTAATAGATACCCAACCTCTTCACATTAGCAACAAGGGAGAACAAAGTAAAGGGAAAGTCAACTGGAAGGGGAGTGATTAATAAAAATGGATCAAGTAGCATATTGGAAGGGGGTAAGGGCCAGAAAGTGTTCAAATTCAACAGGTGGATATCAGACTAGGTCCAAGAATTTGTACCGGCAGTGAAGTGGGCTGTAATGGGTGCAGGACTGCAATGGTACTAGCCATTGCATGGAGGAAAAGGGGATGCTTGCATGCAGACAACTTGCACACCTCAAACAGCAGCTGGGGTGGTTAAGGTGGGAACTAAGGAGAAGAGAATAGGGGATAGATGGTCCTGATACCAGGAAACTACAGAAAAGAAGGGTCAGGAGGCAGATTGGGCACCATGAGTGGTAACCAGACTAGCTCAGGAGGCCAGGGAGACAGGAGAAGAAAGGGTGCAAACAGTGGAACCTAGAGGAATAAGGAAAAGGGAAGGCTTACAGAATACAGGGGTATGGTTGTCAGAGAAATACTAAGCATGATACATGCATGCAGAAGAATAGGTTCTTACTACTAACAACCTTAGAAGAGAGGCAGTTATATAACCTAAAGCTATTGTGCAATCAGCAGCATGGGTTCAGAAATAATAATAATAATAATAATCTTTATTTCGTTAAGCGCCTTTCAAAATATAAAGGCGCTGCACAATAAAAATCAAACAGCAATAGTAAAATCAACATAGATAATGATAAAATAAATAAATACAGTCTGGCAGGTCCAACTATACAATACCAGAAAAAGCCTGGCACCACAAAAAAGTCTTCAACGGCTGTTTGAAGCCCCCACAGTTGTGCACTCCCAAAGCTGATGGGATAGAAAATTCCAGATGGAAGGGGCAGCATAGTTAAATGCATGGGCCCCAGAAGATTTTAAAGACACCCTCAGAATCTCCAGCAACCCCTCATCAGCTGAACAGAGCTGTCGCTCAGGGCAGTAAGGTACGAGAAGCTCTTTCAAGTAGTCAGGGCCAAGTCCGTGTCGGGCTTTGTAAGTCAACAAACTGACTTTAAAGGTGATCCACTACCACATTGGCAGCCAGTGCAGCTCACGCAGTCAGGCGTAATATAGGAAAGAACGAGATGTCCCTGTCAGCAAATGCGCAGCATTCTGCACTAGCTGCAGGCAGCAGATATCAATCCCAGGTAGCCCTAGGTATAGGGAGTTGCAGTAATCAAGGTGCAAGGTCACAAGACCTGGACCAATGTAGCAGGTCCCGAACAGAACAAGGTGCTTGATCCTGATGATGTTCCTAAGATGGTAAAAGGAAGACTTGATGATCACCGACACTTGAGATCGTGAAGTCAGCCTGTCATCAAGCACCACCCCGGTCTCTCACCTGTTCAGAAGAAAGGATCTGGGAGCCCCCCAGAAAGAGTCCCGAGGGCTGACCAGCCCTTATCCCCTCTATCTGGTGACCTGGGTCCACAACTATCACCTCAGTCTTTCCAGCGTTCAACTTTAACCAGCTCAAGCTCATCCACTCCTGGATTTCAACAAGGCAGTTGTTAAATATCGACACAGCACTATCCTGGTCAGGTGCAAAAGACAGATGGAGCTGGGTATCATCAGCATAGCAGTGAAACCTCAGCCCATACCATCTTACAATGTCTCCGAGGGGCAGCATATACACTGCAAACAACATGGGGGACAGCAGTGAGCCCTGAGGCACCCCAAATGACAGAGGGAATAGGTCCGAAGAAAAAATCCCGAACACCACTCTCTGCGTTCTGCCAGTGAGGATAGATGTAAACCATATGAGGACCGTAAACATTAGGCCACAAATGGATCTCAAGAGCCCAAGCAGCACCCCATAGTCCACAGTGTCAAAGGCTGAAGAGAGAGATCAAGGAGCACCAGAATAGAATGGCTTCTCTGATCTCTCGCCATCAGGAGATCACTGAGTACCCGAACCAGTGCAGTCTCCGTACTATGCCTATTTCAAAACTGGACTGGAGAGGATCATAGATATGTGGATGGTCAAGTGGTTCTCCAACTGCATCACCACTATGTTCTCAATAACCTTGTCTATAAAGGGAAGGTTTGAGATAGGTCTGTAGTTGACGAAAGTTCGGGTCCAAAGAAGCCTTCTTCAGGATAGGTGTTACCACCGCCTCCTTCAGGAAGCTGGGAACTCACTTGAATCAAGGGAGCACCAGACTATCTGAACCAGGACCGGACCTATAATATCTCAACAACCCATAATCAGGGAAGTTGGGCCCAGATCTAAACTATAGCATGTAGGGTGCATACTCTGGATAATCTGCATGACATCCTCAAACTCTGGCAGGTCAAAAATACACCAGGAAGCATGAGGTGAGGTGACCGAGCACCGATTAACAGCATCCCCCAAAGAATGAGTCAAGAGGATCTCCGACCTGATATCCACCACATTATTAACAAAGAATCGAGCAAGCTCATCACACTCCATTTGAGAAAAAGCTCTTTGGAATTGCAAACAGGCTGGGTTGCACAACTTCTCCACAGTTAGTAAAAGCTGAGCTGGTCAGTTCTGAGTTGCAGCAATCTACCCGGACAGGAATTCTGCCTTCTTACGGGAGATCACTGATTGGTAGGTCCGATAATGCTCTACCAATCTAAGGTGGTCATCCTACAGGGCAGATTTCCACCAGCGCTGCTTTAACCTTCATTCTAGTCACTGCAACTCCCTCAAGGACCCATCAAACCAAGGGGCCCGAGGGCAAAGGGGGAGAGGACGATCATGGATAGGAGCAAGAGAGTCCAGGGCCATAGAGATGGCCTTTTTGTAGGCCAAGACCAAAACCTCTGGGCTTGAACTGGTCACAGGAAACTCCGAGAGGTCAATCACTGCTGCTAGGCCTTCAGGGATCATATCCGTAAGAGGAATAACTGACCATCTCTACAGTGGAAGACCTCGTAGGGGCATGAAAGTTGAACCTCACGGTGTAGTGACTGGACCAACCAACAGGTTCCACTCCCAAACTGGAGGCTTCAATCCCCAGGAGGAAGACCAAATCAAGAGAGTGACCATGTATATGGATAGCAGAGGTAACAATCTGTGTGAAGCCCAGTGATATCATCAGCTGGAGGAAGTGCTGTCCAAATTTGCAGAGTTTGTCGTCAACTCAGGTGTTAAAGTCACCCAGGACCATCAGTCTGGGTGACTCAAATGCCATGTTGATGACGAAGTCCGCTACTTCCTGTAGGAATCACCTCTCATCCCCGGGTGGACGGTAGACAAGACTGTTCTTACAGCCTACACCTGCTATCACAGTACATACAAAAGATTTGGCCACCTCAACTGGTACACTCGAAAGAACCACAGCACCACCTCTGCCCTTGCCTTCTTTACTGATCATGTCCTCAAGAACATGGAACAGAGTCAAGTCCCTGGGGTGGTGTTTGTGGATTTGACAAAGACTTTTGACCTGGTCAGCTACTCCCTACTATTTATTAAGCTCCTCCAGCTCGCTGCTCCTTGAGACTTGGCAATGTTTCCTGGAGTTACCTGACTGGCCACTTCCAATTGTTGACTGTAGGTACCACCATCTCCGCCCTGCCCATCACTACAGGCATCCCCAGGGTTCCTTCCTGGGACCCTTACTATTTTGTTTTCAATAACACCCTCCCTGCTGAGAGCCTTAACAGCCCTGTCCTACTGTACTCAGATGACTTAGTCTTCTACAACAGTGACAAATCCATCCAGAACATATCCTCTGTACTTACCTAAAATTATGGCCATATCCACAATCCGTTCTTATCAAATATGCTCCTGGTTAATGAGAAAAGCCAAGCCTATGCTTCTTGGTTCCAAGCCCTACCTGGCTAAGTAACAGACACAGAAAGTGGATGTATCAGATGATGACCTGTCCCAGTGGGGTGGGGATGGATGGTAGGGGTTTCTGGAGCACAAGGGATGGGAGGGCCTCGCCATCCAACTAAGGATCTAAGGTTTGAGCAGACTCGATAGACTGTAAGGCCTAATCTGCTGGCAAATAGTATGTTAGTATAATTTGAGGTAAAATAAAGTTAAGGGATCTAGGCATTTAGATTTAATTGCGTCTAACTCAATCTTAAGCCAAACTGGTTGTGCCATTTCAGGGCCTGGGGATATCCATCTCATACATTTTGCTAGATGACTGACCCAGTAGTATAATGCCGTATGGGAAATCCTCAGCCCCCCCCCTCAAGTTTTGGGGCAGCTAGCTTGTAATAGGCCAAATGGGGACATTTATCAGCCCAGATAAATCTAGTAAATATACTGTGCAATTTCTTAAACCAGCGTATAGGGATAAAAGAATTGAGAAGGGATAAGGGGTAGAAAATTCTAGGAAATATATTCATCTTGATAATGTTGATCCTGCCCCATAATGATATAGGAAGTTTGGACCATCTGTCAAGGTTGTGAATAACAACCTGTGTGAGAGAGTCCAAGTTATCTTTAACCCACGCTAAGGGGTTATGGGATAACTTAATGCCCAAGTACTTAAGTGCTCTAGGAGTCCAACCTAAGCCTAGGGAACAAATATCGTCCTTAAATACCTTGTGATTTAATGGGAAAAATAAGGATTTACTTGCATTCAACTTGTAGTTGGATAGCTCGCTAAATCTGGCTATTTCATTCAGTAAGGGTGGTATTGATGAAACCGGATGGGAGAGATGTATCAGCAAATCATCTGCGTACACAGTGAGTTTAATTTCATGATGCCCAACCCAGATACCTCGTATAGAGATATTTTGGAGGATGTTTTGAATGAGAGGTTCCAGGTATAAGTTAAACAACAGAGGTGATAGGGGGCAACCCTGCCTAGTGCCTGAATAAAGTGGGAAGGAATTAGAGAAGGCCCCGTTGGCTGAGATTCTTGCTGTAGGGAATTTATATAATGCAGCAACCCAGGATATGAATACCGGAGGAAATTTAAAGGCACTCAATACTTTAAACAAAAAGCTCCAATTCACCCGGTCAAACGCCTTCTCAGCATCCAAAGAGACCAGGCCTGCAGGGAACTCAGCAACTCTGGTAGCTGAGAAGACGTGGGATAACGTATGCAAATGGTCCACCGAAGAGCTTCCCTTCATAAATCCTACCTGATTCATACTTATTAATTCAGGGAGAACCACGGATAGCCTGTTAACAAAGATCTTTGAGAGGATTTTAATATCCTGGTTTAGGAGGCATATAGGCCTATAGATCTAGACGAGTTCAGGGTCCTTGTCTGGCTTGGGAGAAGCACTATCAAGGCTTCAAAGAGATGGCAGTCAACCTCCATCCTGGATAGGATATGCTGAAATAATCTATTAAGTATTGGTAATAAAAGTTCTCAAAATGTTTTGTAGAAAGGAAGAAAATTCATCAGGCCCAGGAGTTTTATCTGAGGGTAAACCATTAATAACCTCAGCGATTTCTTCCTGAGTTATAGGAGAGACCAGAGAGTCTATGTAGTGTGCTGGGAGGGAGGGCAGGTGCAGATCCGTCAGATACTTCTCACGCTTACACGGCTGGAGGGTGCTCCATGCCCCGTACAGTGTTGTAGTATGCTGCGAACTCTTAAACTATCTCTGTAGGGGATGTTTTCAGAGACCCATCTACCGATGCCCTGATAGAAGGGATAAATCCGCTGATTCTTGTTGTAACACGTTGTGCCAATAGACGCCCCTGCCTTCTCACCTTGATCGGTATAACTAGCTTTAGTGCATATGATAGCTAACTCTGCCTTTTCCTGGAGTAATTCTAAATATTTATCTCTAAACTCAAGGAGCTTCACCTTATCCTCTTCTGGGGAGTTAACCGAGACATTGGATTCGAGAGCCCAAATTTGGGATAGCAAGGATAATAATTCTCTTTCCCTAACTCTTTTCCTAGCTGCTGAGATGCTAATAAGAACTCCTCTCATGTAGGCCTTAAAAGCCCCCCAAATAATATCCAGTTTTGCACTATTTAAAGGGCTGGACAGAAAAAAGGCCTCTATGTGCTCCCTTATGGTTTTGCAATATTTAGAGTCTTTAAGCAGTTGGTCATTAAGCTTCCATCTTGTTTCTCTCTTTGACACATCCTGGATTGTCAGTTCACACAACACCAAGGAATGGTCGGAGACAGGGCCAGGCTGTATCGATGAGGACCTAACCCAAGGCAGGAGAGTCTGAGAAATGAATATGTAGTCAACACGGGACTGCGAGCCGTGTGCCAAAGACCTGTATGTGAACTCCTTGGAATCAGGATTTAGGACACACCAGATATCACAGAGCCCGCACTGATCCAGTAGGTCTCTAAAAGCCCTCTGACCTGGGGAGACCCCACCGATCCGCCACCTGACCTGTCAAGGTTTTAGTCTACAACTTCATTAAAGTCACCCCCCAGGATAATCCTTATGGGTAGGAAAGGCAGGATTACATTTATAAGTCTCATGAAATAGCCAGGATCATCTGCATTAGGACCGTATATGCAACCCAATAACAATGGTATTGACCAGAGAGTACCTATAACTAAAATGAACCTACCCTCAGGACCCCTAATAACTGAGTTGAAACAAAGGGAATGCCCTGTTAATAATAAGCATAACCCCACAGCTATTTGTGGAGCCTTATGCCCTCATACACCATCCCCACTTGTTGTCTCCTCACTTGTGAGGCTTCCACTTCTAGTAAGTGTGATTCCTGTAGAAAAGTAATCCAAGTACATAATAGGCTTAAGTGTTTGAGAACCTGATATTGCTTAAATATTTTTCCTGATCCCCGTAACGTTCCACATTGCAAAAATCATCTTCTTGGCCATCTACTAAAGACTACTAAGAGTAATAGATTTGGTCCTGCACTCAGGGCGTATAACACTAATAATCTAACCCCTCCCATTGCTGCTGTAAGGCCCTCCCACCACCCCAACCCCCCACCAAGAGCCCAAATTTAAACCCCAGTACACCCCACCCCTCCAACAAGAACACATAGCACTCGCCCCCCTCCTCCCCCAAACTGTCACAAACAATGCTTAGCACAGCACTGGATCATATCCTCCCACCCCCCCGAACCGATCCCCAGCTAATGATCACCCTTTTATCTCTAGATATAAAGCAGATAATAAATTGCATTAATGAGGCCTAAATGTCTACAGAGCGGTCTCAGACTTCCAGAGCCTGTGAAAATATATTAGTGAATCCACTAGTTATCGAGAGAGGAAAATGAAACTGGATGTCTTAAATGTGAATATGGCAGGTCACCACGAGAGTCAAGAGTGGGAGTTGAAAAATGCTTGTCCCCCATGGGGAACTACATCGTGATCCAGAGCCAGAGGAAAACAAATATGGAGGGGTAAGCCCATTATCGATATAAGAACATGAGAAAACAAGAAGCTGGGTGAGAGCTGAAACAGGATCTTGAGATGGGAAAACAATAGGAGTAATTACCCAGGGGTTACTGACCCCTAGTTCTGAAAAACCCCCTCTGCAAAATCAGGATGGCATAGCAATTGAAAGCAGTCCTTCTCGAGGCAAAATGACCGGACCTGCATTACATGGGCGTACCACGCCCTCTTGTGTCGTAACCTAATCCTACAGACTTGCCAAAAGCACCCAAAGCCCGAAACTGCTCAGAAATCTGAAATCCCAACATATAAAACTGATCAGCAGGCACAGCTGAAAACCTTCCCTGTGTGTCCCCTAGAAACTAAACATGTAACATTATCCTGGATGCAGTCCAAAGCAAGCCTCGGAGGCCTCAAGGATTCACCCTGAAACACTTTTCTCACCAACAGGCCAGGGCCTGAAAAAGTAAGAGTCAAGCCATATAATAGTAGCCCAGTTCTGTTAGACAGCACAGACTCACTTGAATTCCATCATTAGGGCGTTCTCCACACAAAAGAAAAATAAGTAACAGTTCACTCAAGTTCCTGGTGAATCCCAAAGATCAGGTGGCCATCTCAGGTCATCGGAACAAATCTAACTAGCGCCGATTTAAGAGCTTAGTAGCGCAACTTCAGGATCCTCAAAACTGAGCCATAAGCCATTTACTGAGACTTGTAACTTTGCTGGGTACCCCATCCTGAACTTTAATCCTGCCGCTATGATCTTAGATACAATCGGGTGGAAGGCTTTCCGTTTCAATCAGACCAAAGCAGGAATGTCTTGAGCAATTCTCAGCTTCGCTTTCTCCCATCTGACTTCTTGCAGGGCCTTGACTTTCTGTAAGAAATGCTGCTTTTCTAAGTAGTTCAGAAAACGGCAAATGATGGGGCGAGGGGGGGTATCAGGTGGGGGTGTTGGTGGCAGGGACCGGTGAGCCCATTCTATCATATATATTGGGCCAAAGGGAGAGGGACCAGCGACACTCTCTACCAGCTTCTGGACAAAGACTACCATATTCTGGCCTTCTTCCCCTTCAGGGAGCCCGAGAATTACCACATTATTTCTCCAACTATGGCCTTCCAAATCCTCGAGCTTAGCTTCTAGACGAGATAGCTTTTGTTTTGTTAATAGGAGTTCGGGATCCAGACTTTCCAATTTTCTCTCGATCGAAACTATTCGGTAGTGTTGTCCGAAACTGTGGTGGAGACATCTTCTAACTTTCTGGAGAGGGATTTCAAGTCAGTTGCCATATCTTTCATCTCTTCCTGGAATGGTTTTAAATTCCTCCAAAATCTGTTAGAGTTAAGGGTTCTTGATCCCCAGCTTGACACGAAGGATCCGGTTTGTCTGGGTATTTTCGAGGCTCAGAGTTTCTTCAGGGCCTTCTCAGGAGTGGCGGGGGGTATGTTTCATGTTTCTATGGAGCTTTCTTCATATAAGCCTCCATTTACCAGACAGATACCCAAAACAGGAGCACAAGGTATTTAGACACAAGGAAAACTCATGAGGCAGAGGAATTAGTTGAGGTTTAACGTTATTAAATGACGATTTTATATTGGGAGGCAGGAGCTTAGCGGAGGAGCTTCTACTCAGCACTCTGCATCACGTGATCTCTTACCTGGTTGTTTTATATTTTAATCATTTATATGGAACCCCCTAGGTTTTAATTAATAATAGGAAACAGAGGTAACCATTGTCTTGTTGTACCTCTTTGTACACAAGCCAAGTGGGGTGTTTCTAAGGTCTAATGTGTTTTTAATAGACTTAGTTTAAGCCCTTTGGTTATTAAAGTAAAATATTTATTTTATTCATACTGGGCTTTTTATTTCCATGCCTAGATAGTAGGACAGCACCTCTGTCCTTATTTTATACTAAATACTGTAAAGAAGTACTAGGGCGTCTGAAATTGACAAAGAAAAGCTACAGCTGCTCACGCCCTTCCCTGCTGTCAGAGCAGCTTTCAGCCTTTCTATAGGAGCTAGCTTGTTCCTATTTTATTTTAAAACATGCTCACCGTTTTTGGAGGGGTTAGGGGAGCCTTTTCTACTCTGCTCAGTTCACTTGTTGTGTGAACAGAGTGGACCACAAGCCTGACTTTTCCTTTTTCTTCTCAGGCTGGTGGCTGAAACTTACAATGGCTGCCGTGCTCCAAGAAATCCAGATGCAGTACTCACTATTTGGTGAGAGAATGTGGATCATTTGCTAGCTCCACCTTACAGTTTTCTCACCTTTCCTCAGAAGGGTCACAGGAGATCAACAGAAAAAAAATAACATAATTTCGTTACACTGGGTTCACTCCTCGAGTGAACCAATCCAAATAACATTGTCTCTTTATTTCAAAAGCAGTTCATCAGCTAATTGACATAGCGGCAGTTACACAGAGTGAGGATATAGAAGAGCCTGGCACAGTATAGCACTCTCTCTCCTCTCACAAAAAGCAGTCCATGTTTCTATACTTTTTACATAAATGAAGGATAAGAGGAAAATTAAAATTATATCCAGCTGCAGGAGGCAGCATTTTCATCTTGGGCCATTTGCTTGAATCAGCCTGTTCATTCATACAGGCTATATATAATTATTCACATTTTTTTCAGTACATTAAATACATGGGGCTCAATTCCAAGAAGTGAGTAGAGCAATGCACAATCTGCATCGAGGCAGAAATGTATGTCCAAAGCATTGTGACATGCGAGGTGCATCATATTCAAAACAAAGTCCAGTTATGATGGAAAGCAGTGGAATTATGCACATTGCAACATTCTGATGGAAACACAAGGCACAAAGTCGCAATAGTGGGCAGAGAGGTTATGCATGTCTCAATGCAATGCCAATATAAAGGTGCACAAATGGCAGACATGTCGAAGGCAGCAACATATGCGGAAATGATGACGCAATCTGGGATTGGAGCACAGGTAGCATCTGCACGGAAGCGTAAAAGCAATCTCACCAACGAGGAGACCGTCGAGCTCCTCAATGAGCTTGAGGCACAGGCCACCCTGCTCATAGGCAAGAGTGGCAAGTGTGAAGTGTGCAGAAAGTGCAAGGAGGCCAGGGATGCTGTTGTCTGAAAAGTTAATGTGGTGGCCAACACCAGGCACACAGTCAAGGACCTCCAGAAGAGGGTCAATGACTTGAAGCACCATGCAAAGGGGAAGGAGGTGTATAATAGAAACATAGAAACATAGAATTTGACGGCAGATAAGGACCGCTTGGCCCACCCAGTCTGTCCATTTCCCTACCTACTGGATAAGCTGCAGATCCTAGTTAACCAGAAGCCTACTTCTTCTTACCCCCACCCCCAAATTGCCTTATGACTGTCCCATGCATGCAGATTCCACCACTGATTTTGACTCCACAACCTCCTCCGGAAGGCGGTTCCATGCATCCACAACCCTTTCTGTGAAAAACACTTCCTTAAATTACCTCTAGGCTGCCCCCATCTTCAAATTGTGCCCTCTTGTTCTTGCACACCTCTTTTTAAAGATGCTACCCTCTTGGACTTTGTTGATTCCCTTGAGGTACTTGAAAGTTTCTATCATGTCCCCCTCTCCTTCTTTCCTCGAGGCTATATATATTAAGCTCCTTAAGTCTCTCTTCATATGTCTTCTGGTGGAGACCCTGCACCATTTTAGTTGCCCTCCTCTGGACAGCTTCCATCCTGTCTATGTCTTTGCAGAGATTGGGTCTCCAGAACTGCACACAGTACTCAGATGGGGTCTCACCAGCTGTCTGTACAGAGGGATAATAACTTCCTGTTTTCTACTGGTGATGCCTCTCCCTATGCATCCCAGTAACCCCCAACCCTCCTTGCTGCCCTCTCACATTGCTTGCCCACCTTTAGGTCATCTGATATGACTACCCCAGGTCCCTTTCCATTTATGTTGTTGTTAGTATCTCACCCCCATTGTGTACTCTTCCCTGGGTTTTTGTTTCCCAGGTGCATTACCTTGCACTTGTTAGCATTGAATCTAAGCTGCCATACATTTGACCATTCCTCTAACCTTGCCAAGTCCCTTCTCATCCTTTCCACCCCACCCTATGCATCAACTCTGTTGCAGATCTTAGTGTCATCTGCAAAGAGACATACTTTTCCTTCCAGTCCTTCTGCAACGTCGCTTATAAAGACATTGAAGAGGACCGGTCCTAATACTGAACCCTGTGGTACCCCACTAGTAACCCTCCTTTCTTCTGAGTGAACTCCATTTACTATTACTCTCTGTGTCCTATTCTCCAGCCAATTCTTTACCCAGGCTGTCATCTTGGGACCCACTCCCAGGCTGGCTAACTTGTATATTAATCTTTTGTATGGGACTGTGTCAAATGCCTTGCTAAAGTCTAGGTAGGCCATGTCCACAGCCCCTCCCTGATCTACTACTTTGGTCACCCAGTCAAAGAAATCTGTCAGATTTGTCTGGCATGACCTTCCTGCTGTGAATCCATGCTGCCTAGGGTCCTGTGCCCCTCTGGCCTCTAGATACTCGACAATTCTTTCTTTCAGAAGTGATTCCATCATTTTCCCTATCACTGATGTTAAACTAACAGGTCTATAGTTTCCTGCTTCTGCCTTGCTTCCACTTTTGTGAAGGAATCACATCTGCCCTCCTCCAGTCCTCAGGTATCACCCCATCCTCCCATGATTTGTTAAAAGGGTAGTCAGTGGTGTCACTAGTTCTACCCTTAGCTCTTTTAGAATTCTGGGATGAATCCCATCAGGCCCATTGCTTTGTCCACCTTCAGTTTTAAAAGTTCTTTCAGAACCCTTTCTTCTGTAAATGGGCTGGTATCAACTTCTGTATCCAGAGTGTTACTACTGTTTGTTTTATGTACCTCCCCTCTTCATTTGTAAATACTGAGCAAAAATGTTTGTTTAGTATCTCTGCCTTTCCAGTCTCCCTCTGCCCACCCTCCTCCCTTTATTAAGCCTCACTATCCCTCCCTTGGTCTTCCCTTTGCTCCCTGATGTACCTATAAAGGTTTTATCCCCTTCTTAACTGAGTTGGCTATCTTTTCCTCGGTTTGGGCCTTTGCTGTTCTGACTGCCTTCCCAGCCTCCTTTTGCTTTAACTGATACAGTTCTCTGTCTAGCTCCTTCTGCGATTTCTTGTACTTCCTGAGTGCTTTCTTTTTCTCTTGAACCTTCACTGCCACTTCCTTTGAGAACCATAGTGGTTTCTTACATCGTCTTGTTTTGTTTATTTGCTTCACACAAAGGCTCGTTACATCTGTGATGGCAGTTTTTATTATTCCCCATTGTTCTTCCACCCCTCCTTCCTGCCCATTTGCTAGTGCATTCCTTAGGCACTCACCCATTTTGGCAAAGTCAGCCCTCCCAAAGCCCAGTACTTTTGTCTTTGTATGACTTGATTCTATTGCTGTGTTTATTGTGAACCATACTGTTCTATGGTCGCTAGTTCCCAGATGGCTACCCACTTCTACATTTGTGATCCTTTCTCCATCTCCACTTGAGAGAATCAAGTCTAATATTGCTCAGTCTCAGTGGGCTCCAGTACTAGTTGTCTAAGGCATGCCCCCTGTAGGGCATCTAGAATAACTGCACTCTTCAAAGTGGCAGCTGCAACTGAACTCCAGTTAACATCTGGCATATTCAGATCACCCATCAGCAATATCTCCCCTTTTTCTGCCATTCTAAGTATACTTTCTATCATTTCCCTGTCCATTTACTCCCCCTGAGAAGGAGGTCTGTATACAACCCCTGTGCGTATTGTGGTGCCATTGCCTGTCTCCAAATTTACCCACAGGGCTTCTTCTCCTCCCAGCTTACCCTTTTGTTCTGTTGCTTTTATTCCTTCCCTTATGTAAAGAACTACTCCTCCTCCTCTTTTACCCTCCCTGTCCCTCCTGTAGACAGTGTATCCTGGTATGTTTATGTCCCAGTCATGGTTTTGTGTGTACCATGTTTCTGTGACTGCCACGACATCCAGATGTTCCTCCTCCATCAAGGCCACTAATTCAGGAAGCTTGTTACCCAGACTACAGGAATTAGTACTCATTGCTCTCCATTTTTTGATGGTTTTAACTTCTGTTGCAGCATCCCCACTGACCGTTCTACCTCAGTCTTTTCTCATTTAGTACCCTGGTTTGTAGGAGAGGCTGAGATTTTCCTGCTGCTTGTCAGTGGCACCAGGCAGCAGCCATGGGAGGAGAGACCGCTGAGCTCCCATTAAGAGAGGATCCTTGCCTTCTTGAGCCAGCACAGTGTCCACATTGACACAGACCTGGACACAGCTCGGATGGCATCAGGAACAGGTAGGTGGTGGACCAGCTAAGCCACAGTGACATAAGTGAGTCATGGAGTGCAGGCTGGGGTAAGTTGGTGGTGTAGCAGAGCCATGTAGGAGCACTGTGTGGTGCTGGACAGGGCCAGTGGCCTGGTGGGTGGAACATACCCAGGGAGGCATGCAGGGATGCAGTGGAGGTGGCACAGTGGTGATGGGCAGTAGGGACACTCATCATGCAAGCAGCACTGTAGTGTATGTGGGCCTGAGGCCACCCGTGGCAACATGGCATGTAGGTAGTCAGTGTGTGAGGAGGCACAGGCATGGGCAGTTTGCCATGACCAGGGTGACAGGGACACCCTTGGCATGGACGATGAGATGGTTGTGTCGTGGAGCCATGCAGTGGCCTGCAAGGGCCACTGCCTGGCAGTGCTGGCATGCATGCCCGATTGCATGGGACTGGCGATGCAGAGTGGTGGTTGCACTCAACAGGTACAGCAGCCGTGGACATGGGCAGAGGACAGTGGTGGCACAAGCAGTGAGCCAGAGCAGGACAGCATGCAGCTGACCATCCCACAGGCCACTGCTATAGACCACTCAGGCAGTGCAGTCAGGGTGGAGCTGGATGTAGCCCCAACAGCCATGGTGGGAGAGCAGCAGGCAGTGGCAGGACCCCAGCAGAAGGAGGAGGATTTGGATCTCTGTGACCTCTTCAGCGTGGGCAGCATTGCTAACAACATCACCCAGGATCTGAGCCCAGCTTTATATGAATGGCATAAGGTGACCCTGGATGAGGCGTCACAGTCCCTGCAGGACAACCATGTGGATGCACTCACTGACTATTCTGCATTCTGCTGGATCCTGGTCACAAACCACAAAGTGCAGGTGGAGATGCTGGGCTGCAAATGCCTGAGCATTGATGCCCACTACATGGCACTGCAGCAGTAGATGGGCACCCCCATCAATGCTATTGAGTCTGGGACATGCACCACAGAGGCAGCCATGGGGATTCTGGTGGACACCATGGTTGGCTCACTGGCCTGCACCAGGGAGCAGACGCAGGCACTCACCCTACTGGCAATGGATGTGGAGGTGTCGGTGGCACAGCAAAGGAGGCAGACAGACATATTTTCCGCTGAGTTATACAACGTGCTGACAGCCCGGCCTGTGCACCACACTTAGGGAAGGGATGCTGTAATACAGACCTCTCATGTGGAGCAACACCACCACCAACAGGATGATGGGACACACACCACAACAACAGCCCGGAGGCACGCAGCCACCACCCGCAGTGCTGGATTTGCCACCAACAGCCCCACGGGGCACATGTGTGCAGCCTCCGCCAAAACTGCCACCATCCCCAACCCCACCAGCAGCAGTACCACCACCAGCAGCAGCAGCAGCAACAGTGGCACCAATGCCTCCACCACCACCAACAACAGCTGCACCACCACCTCCAACAACAACACCAATAGCAGCACCACCGGCACCACCACCAAAACCCACACCACCAGCTGCCATGGTCATGAGGCATGATGCAGGGCCACCAGCCACAGGATCAGGGCCAGGCAGGGCATGGGAGCACCTGTGGACACTGCAAGACAGGTCACAGTAGAGGAGGCAGCACCAGCCTTGGGTGCAGAGGACAGTGGCGAACCTCTAAAAGGGACTGTGCCAGAACTGGCACCTGCCATTACAAGAAGGTGGGGCAGGCATCAGAAGACAGTGGCGGTGGAGGGACACATGGACAGTGGGCATCCCACAGCCTTGCAATCGGGGCAGGAACGGCCCAGAAGTGCTGCAGTGACAAAAGCACCCACACCACAGGGAGGGGCACAGGGCGTATGCGACGCTAAGCGCAGATGGACCACGCAGTGGCAGGGGGACTAGTGACAGTACCAGTATGGTGCACTGCTGCAAGGGGGGTGGGCACTGTACATAGTGGCACAAGGGGTGGACACTGTGGGAGGTGTGTGTGTGGTATGTGTGCGGTGTGCATGTGTGTGTGTGTGTGTGTGTGTGTGTGTACTGCATACAGATGTGTGGGTGACGTGGGATAGCACAGTGTGGGTATGGTTGATGAGTCTTATCACTGGGTGTTGGTATGTGTGTTGAGGGGATGTTGCACTAATGTACTGTTCCACTATCATCGGTCCACAACATGTGCTTAGTAAAGCTGCTTCACTGGCTGTCTGTGTGGCATCACTTATTCCCACAGGATGCATTATAGTTGGCCACATGTGGCACACCATAGCTGACAGGGCTGCACTGCTGGCTGTTTGCATGGCCCAAGGTGCACACGCACATGTGCGTCCACAGGCCACAGCTGCCAGCCTTGCCCACCATGTGGCTGCACTCTACAAGGCTTGTTATATACTGCCGTGATGTCGCAAATGCAGGTTATACACATATAGGCCACAACTGCGGCCTGCAGTGGCGCAGTACGCATGTGCATTTTGCATCTATGCATGCCGTATGAACTTGGCGCCACTGCAGGCCACGCATGGGGCCCTGCACGTGTGCCATGTACTAGGTGTGGTCATGTGGGCACTGAATAGGTCCCACAGAGCACACCTTGCACAGTGGCAGGAGAGGCAGAAGCAGCAGAGGCAGTGCACACAGGGCCATGGCAACCAACAGCAGATGCAGCTTAAGTGGCAGGGGCACCTAACCTTACAGCTGCTAAGACTATGCAACTGGTGAACCAGGTCCAGCAGTGGAGCACCACACTGCACCCACCTGGTGGCAGGAACCACATCCCTGAAGAGAGGGACAGGGCCTGGAGGGCTATTGGGGAATGCTTGAGTTGCATCAGTGGTGTGTCCTGCACACCCGGGCAACTTAAGCACAGTTGGCAGGACCTTGCCAGGTGAGACCTTGGGTTACTGCTGTTCATGATGGACATAGCAGCAAGGAGGGATGTGGAAATGAGGACAGGCCAGTACACTTGTGCTGGTGGGTATGCCAACATGTAGGCGGACACTGGCATGACACTGCCACATATGCCATGGTAAGCAGTGGTGCATGAATGTAACAGTGGTCCCCATCCCCACAGGTGCAGGATGCAGCAACATGGACCAGCAAGGGAGGTAGGTAGTGGAGCACCAGCAAACATGCTGACATCAGCAGTCATAAGGCCACTGGAAGTCAGGTAGGTGCATGCTCTGTCTACCGTATTAGCCATTAGCCATGCTGCAGGGGTCTGCAGGGGTGGGGGTGCCATGTGCTGCCTGGGCATGCACACATGGGCAGCAACATAAAGGGTGCAAGGCCATGTGCCATTGGTGTTCCCATATGCACCCATGGTGCACGTGGCCATTGCATGCCACTGGTATGCCTGCCACTGTGCGCCACGTGGCAGGTGTGGTGTGTGTGTTGCTATGGTAATGCCATGTGTGTGTGCACTGGTATATATGCATGGGTGCCTGTACATGCAGGATGTCCCTGTATGGCACCTACCTATGCCTTTACTACCTTGCTGGTGGCTGGGGCAGCCTTGCCCCCAGGCATCGGCACTGCACGGCCATGGCAGACCAGAAGGCCCAGGATGCAAGTGAAAATATGCGCCGAACACTATGTTGGTGCCACAGGCTATGCCCCATGCCACCATCATTGGAGGAGGAGGAGGTGGACCAGGGGGATGATGCCATGAAGGTGCAGGTGACAGAGGAGCAGCCAGCCATGGAGGGGCCGGATGTTGCCATGGACACCGCCACAGAGTGTGCACCATTGCCCATGGAGGGCCACACTGCGATGGAACCAGGGGACCAGGTGCTCCAGGTGGGATGTCCAGCAGGACCGCAGCAGAATGAACTGGTGGAGGAGGGCATGCCACTGGCATAGGAGGCCAGCACCAAGGCCAGACCAGTGGTAATGCCACCGCTGTACCCTGGCGGCCATGAGGAGGACAATGGGTCACCTGAGAGACATCCTGGCCCACAGGCAGAGGACAGACAGCAACAGCCGAGGCAGTGCACCCAAGGCAGCTGGCGGACAGTGACCAGAGGCTTGTCCCTGTCATGGCGGCCATAATGGCAGATGTGGCATGCCTGCACGGGTCCTTAGGCATAACGCTGTCAGTGCTGCAGGAGCGGTAGGATGGTGCCAATGTGGACTGTGCCACAGACTGTGGCCATGGTCACTGGCACTGTAGTGTGACATGGGGGAGGGGATTGTACATTCTGTTTGACAGGGGGGCTGGTGGGGAGTGCCCATATTGTTTGCATCCAGGATGGGGGTGGGGGCTGTATATACTGTTTTGCTATGGGGGAATGTTTTATTGTTTGTAACTAGGAGACTGTATATCCTGTTGTGCGGGGGTGAACATTTATGCTGTATATGTCTGGGACAGGGGGCATGTTTATAGTCTTAGTTGCTGGGACCATGGGGGTGGGGACCAGTTGGTTGGTTCTGAGGCTGAGGGGTAGTTAGTGGGGGTTGTGTACTGCTGTTGGTATTGTTTGTGAGTTGTTGTGTTTGTCTTTTTCTACTGTACTGTGTTTCTATTGTGTAAAATAAATTATATCTTTGCATCCCTGGCTCTGCGTCTCTGTCTGTGGTCTGCATGTGCATGTGCCTGTGTGCATATGTGTGTGTGTCACTGTGCATGTGCAGTCACGCATGTTACAGAGCTGTGCTGTTGCATGTGAGTCCCCATCCTGCACATGGTACCTGTGTGCCGGCTGTCCATCACACAGCTGTGGGCACACACTGGTGAGCATGCCTGCATGGTGCATTGTGTGTGCAGCAGTGCCCTGTGCTGGGTCCTGTTCACATGCCACCACACTCTGTATGTCATGCCTGTGTGGCGGCCATGAGCCGTTATGGCACCATTGCACCCAGGGGCATGGTGGGGCCTGTGAGTGGCACCAGTGGCACAATGCAATGGTGCATACTACCGCCATATGTCTGCAGGTCTGTGCTGCCCAATGATATGTACCTGTTGTGGTTGCACTGTTAACATGCATCAGTGGCCATGGAAGGTGCATTGTGCCTGGTGGTGCCATCCACTCTTCGTTGTGCCACTGTCCCATGTGTGTCCCATGTCCACTTGTTTCTGCATGTCCATCGGCCATGTCTGCTGTGGTCCTCTGTGTGTGGCCCAGGGGGCCTTCTGTCATTCACTGCCATGCCTGCTAGATGTTGTATGACACGCATGGTCACTGTTACAGCTCCAGTACAGCCCCTTGTGTTGCATGGCACCTGGCAGACAGTATCCCGGATCAAGGAGATAGGAAAGTAGTCAAATAGTCCTGCATCTGAGGGTGTAGCCTGTCTCTGCCACAAGTGGTATCTCTAAATGCTGGGACTTTAGGAAACAAAATACCTGAACCCCAAGCAATGATGACTTTAGGACAAGATTACATAGCAGCCATAGCAGAAATGTAGGCAAACCAGTACTTCCGGTTCCAGTCTCTCAGGGAATGGCAGCATAGCTATAACGCTCAGCTGACACCAGAGGAAAAAGGCAGCCCTGTTGCACAAATAACACTAATTTCGAGCTCTAAGATTGATGCTGCCAAGAGTCGACACCTGCAAAAAATATGAGCTAAATAGCTGAAGTTTCACTTACTGAACACTCCAATCCTGAGCCTGATTCTGAGACCGCAGACCCACAGGCCTCCAAACCACCTAAAACAGCAGGCCGCACTGTGAAAAAACAGAATAAAAAAATCAAACTTGATGCTATCTATAATGAGCTTTGCTTGTTTCGTACTGAAATCAAACAACTTTATAGAGAAATCCAAAAAGATATAATGTAACTCGAACAGAGACCTGACGATTCTGAGTGCCAGATAACTGCCATGGAGAATCATGTCGATGGCATGAGTTGTAGATGCAGCAGCTCAAAGCCCAGCAGGAGATGATTGATGAAAGGCAGAAGGATGCAGAGAACCACACCCACAGAAAAAAACATTAGAATTTATTATAATTCTGAAGGCTCTGAGGAGAACGACATCAAGGACTTTCTAGCTACGATTTTAAAAACAGCCTTGGAGCTCCCTCCTGATTCTGAAATGCAGTTCGAACGAGTCCATCGAGCACTTGCTCCAAAACCCACATCGCCGAATGTGGCATCTAGATCTATCATCACCCACTTTCACTCTTATGCCATCAAAGAGCAAATTAGAACCACTGCATGGTGCAAAGAGAAGGTATTTTATGGACAGCAGAGATTCTATATTGATTATGACTTTGCACCTAAAACCCTCAGATTACACTAGGCATATCTTTCACTCCTCCCCACTTTCAAAGCGAAGGTCATTAAATTCACCACTCCCTACTCTGCTAGATTCATCGTACATCTGCCTGATGGAGTGAAAAAAGAATATGCCAATGCACAAGAGGCGAATGAAGATCTTATAACCCAAGGCATCACTTTTCCTGAGAAACAGCCCGCGCCAGCTGTAAGGGAGCCTCAGACCCTGAGATGGCAAACCCCAATGAAAGCTGCACTAAACAAGAATCGGAAAGTAGCTCAGGATTTACAACAAAGACTTGAGCCCTTTCTTAGAACCAGTGCCTTAATAACCTGAAGGGACAAGGTGTCTTTGCACTATTCAATTCTTACAGTCTTACCACAGGTAGGACAACAAGTTGGAGCTAGGGGGAAGGGTGGGAGTTATAAATAAACTCCCCAGGTTTGATTGGCCCTCTAGGCCCTAAATCCTCTATATACTCCCACTATTTTGGGAGTTTGGAGTCAGGAGCCACTTGGGTTCATGTAGAACCATTATACCCCTTTCCTATTTTGTGCTAGGGACCCCCTTAACCTCGCAATGTCCTATGGCACACATTGACTGTGGAGTAGGACTTAAACCTGAAAGTTTATACAGATTTATTATCTTGCAACCAACTTTTCCACAGTACTACTATAGCCATTACTTTGTATTTATGGCTTTTGATTTACATCCTTGTTCCTGATTATGTTAGTACTTTGAAAAGCAGGATCTCAGAAATAGCTTTTATATTACTGGTCCTGTTTTTTTCCCCCTAGGTGGCTGTATTGCCTTTAACCACCCTTCTAGGATGACTGATTATCTCCCTATTTCCCATTTTTTTCTTTTGATCCTTACTAGCATTTTTGGCTATGCAGTAGTAGTCACTCTATGTTGGGGGTACTTTAGCCCTGGGAGGGCCCGGGAGCATTTTACTCCTAGCTTTACCCCCCCATTGCCAATCCTTTTTTGGGGGCATTTGGGGATTGGCAGGGAGAGCACATAAGCTCGCCCCCCCCTTGGAAGTTACCATTTTTGAATATAGCATTTATACTGGTATTTGCAGTAGATTTCTACTCAGAACCATACTTGTATAGTTATAAAATTTGGACCCTGTTGGTCTACCTTAACATACGGTTCCACAATTTCATGGATCATCCCTTACCATGCCTAATTACCGATGATAAAAATTTGGTTAATTCTGGCTTGTTTGAAATGAGACCTACTTATAACAATGTCAGCTTAGAGCTTATTACATTTGTTGATTTTTTTTCATATGAACTCTATCATTAGATTAGACAATTTGTCAGAAAAGGGAATAGAGCATCTGCTGAGTTTTGGTTATTGGATCTGCTTTTCTGTGGGGGCACTCCAGTTACTCCAGAGAATTCTTCACTTCTACCTTTTTGGGTGCAACAGCGGAGAGGTGATTAGCTTTAATATCATGCAGTCTTTTTTGCCAGCCCCATGGTTACCAGGTCATTGATAATGTCACTTAATATTAATGGCATTCACAATCCAATTAAAAGGGCCAAGTTGGTAAAATATTTAAAATCCTAACACCCTGACCTGATATTGCTGCAGGAAACCCACCTTTCCCCTGAGGAACATGGCAAGTTAGAGAGATTTGGTTATCAAAAGGTATTATCAGCTTCACACAATTCCGGCCGCTGGAGAGGTGTGGCAATTCTAATCCCTCGTACCACCCTGGCTTCCATTTATTTATCACCTAATTCCCCACCAAAACTGGTTAGGAGGTTTTTTTGAGGATCTCTTGTCCATCCTGCAGGGTCAGCTGATTCTGGGCGGTGATATTAACAATACCTTGAGTCCTACCTTGGATGCATCCCCCCATTAAAACATAGAACCTCCCCATTATAAAAATACTTTGTTAAAACCCTCCCTAATTTGGGTCTAGCTGATATATGGTGGCACTTCTACCCTAAAACACAGGTATATACCTATCAGTCCCTTAAAACGTGGAGTCTCTCTAGAATGGATTACATGTTCAGCTCAGTTGAGCATCTGGAATCCAGACAAGATATTTACTATGGGGCTACTCCATTGTCGGACCATCGACCGTGTTCACCATTGCTTCTGGGCCACACACAGGGACAGTCTTTCTGGTGCCTAAACCTTATGCTACTAAAGGACCCAACATTTAAGGACCTAATTCACAAGACAATAAATAGGATATTGGCTGATAATCCTAAAGGTGCCACTTCAGACACAATCTGCTGGGACACTCTAAAAATAGTTCTCAGAAGAGAAATTATAAAATATGCTTCTTACAAGAACAAAATTAGAGAATGAAACCTTCTGGGTTTACAGAGTGAATATAAAGGTCTTCTGGAGGCCCAGCATGGGGGAAGTAAGACTGTTGCTCCTAAATTAAAACTTTTAGAGCAAAAAATCCAAAAAATCTTGGACTTACAAATAGAGCAGAAGCTCTTATACCTTAAGCTGAACTCCTATGAAGGAGGTCCAAAAGCAGCCAGAAATCTTGCCAGAAAATTAAGGTCGCCAAATCTTTTTGAAGGGTAGCACACCTTATGGACCCTGACTCGGTATGCTTTACACACACCCACAAACCATCAGACAAGCTCTTGTGAAATATTATGAGAAACTGTATAAGGAAGATCTTAATCCCCAACCTGAACACATTCTGAACTTTCTTAGGTGAGCTAACTCACTAAAGCTCTCTGAGGCTCAGTCCAGAGTCCTCTTACCCCCAATAACCAAGGAGGAGATCACCTTTATAATTAAAGAGACCAAAACAATGAAAGCCCCAGGCTCCGATGGATACCCCATGGAATTTTATAAAACCTTCAACAAAAACTTATCCCCCACCCTCCTAGAAGCTATGAAGGAATTACAGTTAGGATCCCCCCCCCATGGCAATATGCTGAGATAGCTGCCATTCTAAAACCAAGGAAAACCCAACAATATCCAAAATCGTATAAATCCTATATCAAAATGAAATTGAGATTATAACATTTATATGTCAGTGTTAGCACAAGGCTGGATAACCTACTTCCTTCCATAATAGCTGATGACCAGGTGGGCTTCATTAAAAATGTCAGGCCAGAGATGCAGTAAGGCTGACTGCACTTATTATGGAGCACTCCACAAAGCATAATATCCTTCTGGCTCTCCTGGGGCTTGACACAGAAAAGGCCTTTCACAGGGTCGACTGTGCCTTTATTTGGTCCACCCTGGAACATTTTGTCTTACCACTACCCTTTATTAGACAAATCATGCTGGTCTATGAGTCTCCAAAAGCATATTTAAAATTAGATGGTGTCATATCTAAACCCTTTCCCTTTACCATTGAACACACCAGGGTGCCTTATCCCATTATTATTTGCCCTATATTTAGAACCCCTAGCCTCAACTATTAGAAATTCACCTACCATAACTGGTCTCACTGTAGGAGAGAAACACCACAAAATTGATCTTTTTGCGGATGATATACTACTGACTTTGGCCTCCCCGGAATCATCAATACCCAGAGTTTGACCTCTTTTGGAGCAATTTGGGACTCTAGCTGGATATAAAACCAATAATACTAAAACAAAAGTTCTAATCTGCTCCTTCCACCCTTCCCCCCTTCTTAGGCAGTTTTCCCTTTAAATGGAACAGAATCTCAATGAGATATCTTGGGACACAACTCCCCTATAACCTAACACACCTTGAAATGGTTAATTTTGAACCTATTACCCAACAAATAACTAAAGATCTATCAGGCTGGACAGAGCTTCCTCTAACCTTCATCAGCAGAATAGAAACTATACTGCAAAACATCCTTCCTTGTTTGTTATTCCTTTTTCAAACCCTCCCTATCACCCCAACTAATACTTACTTCCATCACTGGAATAAAATCCTTTATCAATTTATTTGGAAAGAAAGACCACACAGAATTAAATTTTCAACCCTTCAGCTACCTAAGTCAAAAGGTGACCTAAATTTACCAGATCTAAAAATGAATGCCACAGCAACTCAACTTCACTTCTTATTGAAGCATATTAACCCAATGTATAAAGCCCCATGGAAGGAACTCGAATTAGCAGTTATGAACAATCCAAACTTACTCTCTCTTCTGTTTGGAATCCCACCACAATGTCTCCCCCTAACTCAGTTCCCAGAATGTACAGCGGAACCTTATAAGACCTGGCTCACCATATCGAACACAGCACTCTCTTTATCTGAAAAACTTTATTTCCTGCCTTTAACTGTGGACACACTTTTATTACACAAACAAACAAAAGAAGTAACCAGATCTTGGGCAACCCGAATATGGTATGCAGGACAATTGGTCACCCGATCGGGGTTATCATCTTTCAGTCATTTCAAAAATTAGCATAAACTCCTACAATTTTCTAGCCCATATTACTATAAATTAAAAACTCACTCCCTTCCATATGAGGACAGCCTAACTAAACTAGCAGAGTCTCCAAACTCTTGATAGTACTTATTAAAAGGGGTTTAGAAGGGCAAGAACAATTACACCTTCTAGCCACTTATATAAAGCCCTCAAAGTTTAGAAAGAAGAGTCTACCAACTATACATATATAATGGGCTTGTCCTCAATCTCATAATTTTCCTATATAAGGAAGGCATTGGTCTCAGAGATACCAGAGAATATAAATAGTGACCACTGGCAAGCTTACTCCCTTCCAGCTCTAAAAGTTTTAAACTCATCCTATTGGCAGGAGTTTGCTTGGAAGTCCCAGGATCCATTTCTTCACACCCCCATCTGTGGTTACCAAATATTGTGGTCCTGCAATGGGAACATGGTGGAGAAAGTGTGGTCACCCTTCAGCTAATATAACTCATATACTTTGGGAATGTCCTAAGCTGAGCCCTTTTTGGACAGAGATCCTCACAGAATAGAAGAACCTTTTTGGTCACCAATATCTGTTCACCCCTATGTATATCTTAACAGCCTCTCCCCCACACAAGGTCTGAAGATCTCTAAGCCCATACTTAAAATAATTATGATTCTGATCCTGGCAGCCAAGAAGGCTATAACAAAACACTGGCATACTGAGAGCATCCCCACAAAGAAATGCTAAAGAGCTCTGACATATGGAATTTATAACTTAGACAGACTAATTGCTAATATTAACTCACACACTGAATCCTTTCAGACCTTCTGGCATGCATGGGTGAATCATCAAGCTTTTCAATACCCTGGGTTTGTCCCATAGCTAACTCTCCCGTTGTTTTTTACCTGCCTTGTGGGGCTGATGTTTCAGCCCATTCTTACTGAATAGTTTCTTTTCAGAAAGGATATACTGTCCCTTAAAGTCATACTTCCCATCCCTTTGCATTCCTTCACACATTAACTGCTATTAACCTACCTTTCTGTTCTGATACCAGATTTGTACTTAACTACACAGGCTATAAATGCTTTCATTCCCCAAATACCTTTCTATCACAGGCTCAACACAAGGCTAACAGCATCTCCTCACTAAGTGGCCTCCTTGTAGGGAGGAATTTTAAGCAGACGGTATAACATTTTTGAAAATAGAACATAACCAACAAGAAGTTGTTTTATAATAAACTTTATTTCTTTACAGCATAGATGTTATCTAAAAGCATTGCCACTCTAACTCTTAATTTTTCCTTATAGTTTTATTAGAATTGCTCGAGTGCACTGACAACTTTACTGAATCAGATAATTATTGTATGAGTTATTGATATTCTGAACACTGGCCTGGATATTCAAACTGCGCCATTCTGAGGCGCAAGCCCTTGCGCTGCTCAAAATAGTTGCGCAGGGGTGTGGCCGGGGTGATATTCAAAGGGTTAGCATGTTGTGCAACTCCTTTGAATATCATTCCCCAACCACAACACTATGCGTATGGCGCAGGGGAACTTCGCCACCGCAAGTTGCCAGAGATGGAGCATTAAACTTGTGTCACAAGTACCATTCGCCATGCACAAATTTCCGATATTCAAAGGTGGCATGCAAATGGGGCCATAATTTATGCAAAGGCGCAGGGGGCCATTTGCATCTATTTTAGCCCCATTTGCATATCATTCAATAACAGTGCGCGATCCCGGGACTTAAGCCTGGCCACCTGCCAGGCAGCAGCAAGTCGAGGACCGGCGCCCACAATGCAACTCGGTCGCGGGCAGTACAGGTACATGTAACACCCCACACATATTCTGAAGCCGATCGCGGGCAGTACAGGACAAGAAACACCCACACACACACATGCCCGAAGCCCGATCGGCGGGCATAGTGTATGAACCCCCAGTGCCCGATCGCGGGCAGATGTAACCCCAACCCGAATATCTCCCTGGTGGTCCAATGGACCGTAAAGCCCGATCGCGGGCAGAATGTCACATCACAACCCCAAACATCTCCTGGTGTCTAGTCCCCCCCACCCACGAGCCCTCCACCTGCCCCCCCCAGCCGGCAGGCGACAGCATCCACCATTATCCTGGGGTGACTTTAATGAAGTTGTAGACTAAAACCTTGACAGGTCAGGTGGCGGATCGGTGGGGTCTCCCCAGGTCAGAGGGCTTTTAGAGACCTACTGGATCAGTGCGGGCTCTGTGATATCTGGTGTGTCTAAATCCTGATTCCAAGGAGTTCACATACAGGTCTTTGGCACTGCCTAGTCCCGTGTTGACTACATATTCATTTCTCAGACTCTCCTGCCTTGGGTTAGGTCCTCATCGATACAGCCTGGCCCTGTCTCCGACCATTCCTTGGTGTTGTGTGAACTGACAATCCAGGATGTGTCAAAGAGAGAAACAAGATGGAAGCTTAATGACCAACTGCTTAAAGACTCTAAATATTGCAAAACCATAAGGGAGCACATAGAGGCCTTTTTTCTGTCCAGCCCTTTAAATAGTGCAAAACTGGATATTATTTGGGGGGCTTTTAAGGCCTACATGAGAGGAGTTCTTATTAGCATCTCAGCAGCTAGGAAAAGAGTTAGGGAAAGAGAATTATTATCCTTGCTATCCCAAATTTGGGCTCTCGAATCCAATGTCTCGGTTAACTCCCCAGAAGAGGATAAGGTGAAGCTCCTTGAGTTTAGAGATAAATATTTAGAATTACTCCAGGAAAAGGCAGAGTTAGCTATCATATGCACTAAAGCTAGTTATACCGATCAAGGTGAGAAGGCAGGGCGTCTATTGGCACAACGTATTAAGCAACAAGAATCAGCGCGATTTATCCCTTCTATCAGGGCATCGGTAGATGGGTCTCTGAAAACATCCCCTACAGAGATAGTTTAAGAGTTCGCAGCATACTACAAAACACTGTACGGGGACATGGAGCACCCCTCCAGCCGTGTAAGCGTGGAGAAGTATCTGACGGATTCGCACCTGCCCTCCCTCCCAGCACACTACATAGACTCTCTGGTCTCTCCTATAACTCAGGAAGAAATCGCTGAGGTTATTAATGGTTTACCCTCAGATAAAACTCCTGGGCCTGATGAATTTTCTTCCCTTTTCTACAAAACATTTTGAGAACTTTTATTACCAATACTTAATAGATTATTTCAGCATATCCTATCCAGGATGGAGGTTGACTGCCATCTCTTTGAAGCCTTGATAGTGCTTCTCCCCAAGCCAGACAAGGACCCTGAACTCGTCTAGATCTATAGGCCTATATGCCTCCTAAACCAGGATATTAAATCCTCTCAAAGATCTTTGTTAACAGGCTATCCGTGGTTCTCCCTGAATTAATAAGTATGAATCAGGTAGGATTTATGAAGGAAGCTCTTGTGGACCATTTGCATCGTTATCCCACGCTCTCAGCTACCAGAGTTGCTGAGTTCCTGCAGGCCTGGTTCTTTGGATGCTGAGAAGGCGTTTGACCGGTGAATTGGAGCTTTTTGTTTAAAGTATTGAGTGCCTTTAAATTTCCTCCGGTATTCATATCCTGGGTTGCTGCATTATATAAATTCCCTACAGCAAGAATCTCAGCCAACGGGGCCTTCTCTAATTCCTTCCCACTTTATTCAGGCACTAGGCAGGGTTGCCCCCTATCACCTCTGTTGTTTAACTTATACCTGGAACCTCTCATTCAAAACATCCTCCAAAATATCTCTATACGAGGTATCTGGGTTGGGCATCATGAAATTAAACTCACTGTGTACAAGATGATTTGCTGATACATCTCTCCCATCCGGTTTCATCAATACCACCCTTACTGAATGAAATAGCCAGATTTAGCGAGCTATCCAACTACAAGTTGAATGCAAGTAAATCCTTATTTTCCCATTAAATCACAAGGTATTTAAGGGACTATATTTGTTCCCTAGGCTTAGGTTGGACTCCTAGAGCACTTAAGTACTTGGGCATTAAGTTATCCCATAACCCTTAGCGTGGGTTAAAGATAACTTGACTCTCTCACACAGGTTGTTATTCACAACCTTGACAGATGGTCCAAACTTCCTATATCATTATGGGGCAGGATCAACATTATCAAGATGAATATATTTCCTAGAATTTTTCACCCTTATCCCTTCTCAATTCTTTTATCCCTATCAGCTGGTTTAAGAAATTGCACAGTATATTTACTAGATTTATCTGGGCTGATAAATGTCCCCATTTGGCCTATTACAAGCTAGCTTCCCTAAAACTTGAGGGGGCTGAGGATTTCCATACTGCATTATACTACTGGGTCGTGTCATCTAGCAAAATGTAGAGATGGATATCCCAGGCCCTGAAATGGCACAACCAGTTTGGCTTAAGATTGAGTTAGACATAATTAAATCTAAATGCCTAGATCCCTTAACTTTATTTTACCTCAAATTATACTAACATACTATTTGCCAGCAGATTAGGCCTTACAGTCTATCGAGTCTGCTCAAACCTAGATCCTTAGTTGGATGGCAGGCCCTCCCATCCCTTGTGCTCCAGAAACCCCTACCATCCATCCCCACCCCACTGGGACAGGTCATCATCTGATACATCCACTTTCTGTGTCTGTTACTTAGCCAGGTAGGGCTTGGAACCAAGAAGCATAGGCTTGGCTTTCTTCTCATTAACCAGGAGCATATTTGATAAGAACGGATTGTGGATATGGCCATAATTTTAGGTAAGTACAGAGGATATGTTCTGGATGGATTTGTCACTGTTGTAGAAGACTAAGTCATCTGAGTACAGTAGGACAGGGCTGTTAAGGCTCTCAGCAGGGAGGGTGTTATTGAAAACAAAATAGTAAGGGTCCCAGGAAGGAACCCTGGGGGATGCCTGTAGTGATGGGCAGGGCCGGGAGATGGTGGTACCTACAGTCAACAATTGGAAGTGGCCAGTCAGGTAACTCAGGAAACATTGCCAAGTCTCAAGGGAGCAGCCGAGCTGGAGGAGCTTAATAAATAGTAGGGAGTAGCTGACCAGGTCAAAAGTCTTTGTCAAATCCACAAACACCACCCCAGGGACTTGACTCTGTTCCATGTTCTTGAGGACATGATCAGTAAAGAAGGCAAGGGCAGAGGTGGTGCTGTGGTTCTTTCGAGTGTACCAGTTGAGGTGGCCAAATCTTTTGTATGTACTGTGATAGCAGGTGTAGGCTGTAAGAACAGTCTTGTTTACCGCCCACCCGGGATGAGAGGTGATTCCTACAGAAGTATGGACTTCGTCCATCAACATGAGATTTGAGTCACCCAGACTGATGGTCCTGGGTGACTTTAACACCTGAGTTGACGCAAAACTCTCCTAATTTGGACAGCACTTCCTCCAGCTGATGATATCACTGGGCTTCACACAGATTGTTACCTCTGCTATCCATATACATGGTCACTCTCTTGATTTGGTCTTCCTCCTGGATTGAAGCCTCCAGTTTGGGAGTGGAACCTGTTGGTTGGTCCAGTCACTACACCGTGAGGTTCAACTTTCATGCCCCTACGAGGTCTTCCACTGTAGAGATGGTCAGTTACTGCCTTACGGATATGATCCCTGAAGGCCTAGCAGCAGTGATTGACCTCTCGGAGTCTCCTGTGACCAGTTCAAGCCCAGAGGTTTTGGTCTTGGCCTACAAAAGGCCATCTCTATGACCCTGACTCTCTTGCTCCTATCCATGATCGTCCTCTCCCTTTGCCCTCGGGCCCTTGGTTTGATGGGTCCTTGAGGGAGTTGCAGTGACTAGAATGAAGGTTAAAGCAGGCTTGGAAATCTGCCCTGTAGGATGACCACCTTAGATTGGTAGAGCATTATCGGACCTACCAATCAGTGATCTCCGTAAGAAGGCAGAATTCCTGTCCGGTAGATTGCTGCAACTCAGAACTGACCAGCTCAGCTTTTACTAACTGTGGAGAAGTTGTGCAACCCAGCCTGTTTGCAATTCCAAAGAGCTTTTCTCAAATGGAGTGTGATGAGCTTGTTCGATTCTTTGTTAATAATGTGGTGGATATCAGGTCGGAGATCCTCTTGACTCATTCTTTGGGGATGCTGTTAATCGGTGCTCGGTCACCTCACCTCATGCTTCCTGGTGTATTTTTGACCTGCCAGAGTTTGAGGATGTCATGCAGATTATCCAGAGTATGCACCCTACATGCTATAGTTTAGATCTGGGCCCAACTTCCCTGATTATGGGTTGTTGAGATATTATAGGTCCGGTCCTGGTTCAGATAGTCTGGTGCTCCCTTGATTCAAGTGAGTTCCCCAGCTTCCTGAAGGAGGCGGTGGTAACACCTATCCTGAAGAAGGCTTCTTTGGACCCGAACTTTCTGGTCAACTACAGACCTATCTCAAACCTTCCCTTTATAGACAAGGTTATTGAGAACATAGTGGTGATGCAGTTGGAGAACCACTTGACCATCCACAATATCTATGATCCTCTCCAGTCCAGTTTTTGAAATAGGCATAGTACCGAGACTGCACTGGTTCGGGTACTCAGTGATCTCCTGATGGCGAGAGATCAGAGAAGCCATTCTATTCTGGTGCTCCTTGATCTCTCTCTTCAGCCTTTGACACTGTGGACTATGGGGTGCTGCTTGGGCTCTTGAGATCCATTTGTGGCCTAATGTTTACGGTCCTCATATGGTTTACATCTATCCTCACTGGCAGAACGCAGAGAGTGGTGTTCGGGATTTTTTCTTCGGACCTATTCCTCTGTCATTTGGGGTGCCTTAGGGCTCACTGCTGTCCCCATGTTGTTTGCAGTGTATATGCTGCCCTCGGAGACATTGTAAGATGGTATGGGCTGAGGTTTCACTGTTATGCTGATGATACCCAGCTCCATCTGTGTCTTTGCACCTGACCAGGATAGTGCTGTGTCGATATTTAACAACTGCCTTGTTGAAATCCAGGAGTGGATGAGCTTGAGCTGGTTAAAGTTGAACGCTGGAAAGACTGAGGTGATAGTTGTGGACCCAGGTCACCAGATAGAGGGGATAAGGGCTGGTCAGCCCTCGGGACTCTTTCTGGGGGGCTCCCAGATCCTTTCTTCTGAACAGGTGAGAGACCCGGGGGTGGTGCTTGATGACAGGCTGACTTTACGATCTCAAGTGTCGGTGATCATCAAGTCTTCCTTTTACCATCTTAGGAACATCATCAGGATCAAGCACCTTGTTCTGTTCGGGGACCTGCCTACATTGGTCCAGGTCTTTGTGACCTTGCACCTTGATTACTGCAACTCCCTATACCTAGGGCTACCTGGGATTGATATCTGCTGCCTGCAGCTAGTGCAGAATGCTGCGGCGCATTTGCTGACAGGGACATCTCGTTCTTCTCATATTACGCCTGTACTGCGTGAGCTGCACTGGCTGCCAATGTGGTAGTGGATCACCTTTAAAGTCAGTTTGTTGACTTACAAAGCCTCGACACGACTTGGCCCTGACTACTTGAAAGAGCTCTCGTATCTTACTGCCCTGAGCGACACGCCTGTTCAGCTGATGAGGGGTTGCTGGAGATTCTGAGGGTGTCTTTAAAATCTCTGGGGCCCATGCATTTAACTATGCTGCCCTTCCATCTGGAATTTTCTATCCCATCAGCTTTGGGAGTGCACAACTGTGGGGCTTCAAACAGCCGTTGAAGACTTTTTGTGGTGCCAGGCTTTTTCTGGTATTGTATAGTTGGACCTGCCAGACTGTATTTATTATTTTATCATTATCTATGTTGATTTTACTATTGCTGTTTGATTTTTATTGTGCAGCGCCTTTATATTTGTGAAAGGCAACGAAATAAAGATTATTATTATTATTATTATTATTTCTGAACCCATGCTGTTGATTGCACAATAGCTTTAGGTTATATAACTGCCCTCTTTCTAAGGTTGTTAGTAGTAAGAACCTATTCTTCTGCATGCATGTATCATGCTTAGTATTTTCTGACAACCATACCCTGTATTCTGTAAGCCTTCCCTTTTCCTTATTCCTCTAGGTTCCACTGTTTGCGACCCTTTCTTCTCCTGTCTCCCTGGCCTCCTGAGCTAGTCTGGTTACCACTCATGGTGCCCAATCTGCCTCCTGACCCTTCTTTTCTGTAGTTTCCCTGGTATCTAGGACCATCTATCCCCCTATTCTCTTCTCCTTAGTTCCCACCTTAACCACCCCAGCTGCTGTTTGAGGTGTGCAAGTTGTCTGCATGCCAAGCATCCCCCTTTTCCTCCATGCAATGGCTAGTACCATTGCAGTCCTGCACCCATTACAGCCCACTTCACTGCCGGTACAAATTCTTGGACTCTTAGTCTGATATCCACCTGTTGAATTTGAACACTTTCTGGCCCTTACCCCTTCCAATATGCTACTTGATCCATTTTATTAATCACCCCTTCCAGTTGACTTTCCCTTTACTTTGTTCTCCCTTGTTGCTAATGTGAAGAGGTTGGGTATCTATTAAAGCCGACTCTGGGAATACTGTAACAGTAATCAAATAAACTTATCCAGTCTTATTACCAGTTTCTGAATTCTGCATCAGATATTCCTTCTAACTATGCCACTTTATAGATCTACTACTTAAGTTCTCTCTCATCAGCTTAAAACATAGACAACAGTTTAAAATGGGCCTGTGCTATTGCTTTTGGGGTTTGCTACAATATTTATACCTTTGTGCAATATCTGTACAATGAGTTCTAATATAGTAGGTATACAGGTTTCTAAATTCTTTGTACAGTATATCCAAAATTAGATATGCTTCACTATAACCTTGCATTATCCCTCCAGGGTTGCATATCACCATCAATAAATATGACTCTATGTTTTTGTTTAAGATACCAGTACATGCCAACATACATTTGTATCCAACCACTTTGGGAAAAATCAGAAAAAGGTTAAACTGCTGTAAACCCAATACATGCCACTATACCGTGTTCCAACATCTTAAGGAAAGTCAGAAAAGGGTTAACCGATTTTAAACAAACCCCAATTAGGGTAACCCCTATTGTTACACCTACCATACAAATACTGCTTTTAGGAAAAAGTCAGTTAATGTGTAGAATCTTTAATTATGGTTAGGGACACAATACTCCTCTATTCAGTAAAGAGTTTACCTGATGAATGCTCATTTATGAGTTGGAACACAGTACTCCTGCATTCAGTAAAGTTTTTCCTGTCTTGGTACAATGCCCACCTCCTTTCCAGGACTGTCCAAACACCAGTCCCCTAGGGCATTTAAAACAGTTGTGGGGGAGGACTTTTCTCTAGTCCAGCTCCTCTCCTGCCTGAATCTGTGCAGCAGCAGGTTAAAAAATGAGTCTTGTTCTATTTATTTTTAAATAAATCCATTTTTGTCTTAAAGTCCTGATCTCTGTAGTTGGGGGGAATTGGAAAAGCAGTGTTCTCCTCTCCCATGACACTCCTTCCTCTCCGACGACTGCTGCTAGTATTGACTTCCATAGACAAAGGAGCCTGCTTTAACTCTGCCAGCAATTCAGTCAGGCACATTTTTTTCATTCTTTCTTTTCTCCAGTCCAGCACCTTCTCCTGCCCAAATCTATCCAGCAACAGCAGCTTAAAAATATTAATGACATGCTCATGAAAATTAATAAACCCAGGGTTCAATAATATTCAAGAACAGGTAATTATTAGGTTATATTGCATTTTGAGTCCAAGAGCAGTCATCAGCCCTCTTTAAATGAATAGTTTTGTGGCTTCTGGACCACAGCCCTTGTGTCTCTGGACCCCAACTAAGGGATCTCCAGGTTTGGGAGCACTGGGGATCTCTGGATGTGCCACTATTACGTAGAAAAACGGATGTATGCCAACAAGCTTGTGTGGCCACCAGCTCACACATTCTCGGTGCAGCTGCAAGCAGTTCCACATCTCTGCTCCACCAGCCCTCTTTACAATAAGAAACATTATGGGCCAGACGGGACTCACACACCATGAGGGACTCAAGAGCAGTGGTGAGGAAACAGTGCAAACAGGAATTCTACCATACATGCACATTCAAATGGACACAAGCAAAATAGTGCTATGAGACGACATAGAGACAGTAGAGTGCTTCACAGACTGCAAAGACAACTGTGAGACAACTCCTAAAATGTTGTTCTTTTGGAGTGTGATCCCTTTTTTGATCGCAAGACGTCTGCAGGGCCCTGCTCACTGCAGCAGTGAAAAGGAAAGGTCAAATTTGCTGGTTGAATTACTGGAAGTTGGCAGCTGCTAGTTTGCCAGTCTTCTGTAATCTGTAATAAATTAAAAGAAAAAACGATTTTGAGTTTTTACGTTTCAGATAGGAATGCAGGAGTACAGTATGAGTTTATACACTCTTACCGTAGTTACTGCTTCCAAAATGTCCACTATGACATTTATTCTTCTTTTTCTGGGAGGCTGATTCATGCAGTCTACATTTTTTTATAATTACAGCTGAATGAAAAGAGCACTTGTCTCCGAAGAGTGACCCTAAGCTGACATTTTTTTTTAAGTATTATACCACCATTACAATTTCTGTGAGGTACAGTGAGGTACACTGAGTGAAGCTTCTGAAAGCACTTGGTGGGAGTGAGCACACAAGGGAATTGCAGGAGAAGTTAAAATGGAATGTGCACAATGGAGTATTTAGAACATGCACAATAACTTTAGAATGTGCACAATAAGGTTTTTAGAATGCTCACAGTAAGGTTTTTGACCTGTTTGAATTCTGTGCATAATAAGTCCTAACCATACACTATAATTATCTACATGTTACAGCAGCAATGCAGCTAACCCAGGCAAAAAATCTGACACTACCTTTTTCACTATAAAAGAGTCCAGTCTTTTTCCACTTTTATTTGGTGATAAATGTTGTAGTTCCACCAAAGTCTGAGTATTTTATAGCTGTTTTATTTATTTATTTAATAAAGAATTGGAATTACAAACCTTTGAGCTAAGAGCTCATTTACATAGGGTCCTTGTCAATCAAAGGAGGGGAACAATTATATGAGATGGGAATAGAAATGCAGCTAACAGGCATTGTCAAAAACATATTAGTAACACATTAACAAACTATTACAATACAAGAAATTGAGTATTAAAAACAGAGGCAAATTGTAAAGTGCAGTCTTAACACAGAGTACATAAGGAACAAAACACCAGGGCCCAGATATTCAAGGGTTGCATGGCTTAACAGTGTTATGCCATGCACTACTACTGATGTGTCCCAGCGCGATATTCAAAAGGAAAAAGGCTGCACAAACTCGATGCTCCAGAGAGCATCAGTAATGTCGCAGGCACAGGTGGGGGGCGTGCTCAAGCATAACCTGCACAGACTGATATTGAGCCCGGATGTGAGAGTCATGCATGCGCAACCCCTACCTGCGCCTGCACAAAGTTAAGCCAAAAAAAAAAGGAACAAGTGATGGCCACCCACAGGTGAGCTGCCACATTGTAGGGTATAACATGGCAGCTGCCACCTGTGGGTGGTCACCCGAGTTCCTGCCGCACCTGGCGGCGCCCCTCCATGCCCCATCATGGGCATCTGTGCAACTAAATCCCCCTCTTATATCCCTGGTGGTCCAGTGGACTGCTATGTGCCCGATCATTGGCATTTGTCTCCAAGAATAAGCCCCCATCCTATATCCCTGGTGGTCCAGTGGACCGCACACTGCCCGATCGTGGGCATTGGTATAGTAACACCCCCCCATGTCCAATATCCCTGGTGGTCCAGTGGACCGCACTCTGCTATTGCGGCATCGGTTATAATCGCCCCCCATGTCCAATATCCCTGGTGGTCCAGTGGACCACTATGTATAATCGCGGGCATCGGTATAGTAACCCCTCCAATATTCCTGGTGGTACAGTGGACCGATCTTTGCCAGATCGTGAGCATCTGTAAATCATAACATACTCCTATCACCCTGGTGGTCTAGTGTACCCCCGCCGCCTACTGAACCCCACCGCCCGCTCCCCTCGTCGGCGGCGGGTGGCGGCGCCTCCACCCGCCTGCCACCCGCGCATCCCATGACTGACAGCTCAATAGGGCTGCATGCCCCTTGGTTCACAGTGTGAGCCAGTGGGTGTGCAGCCCATACCAGCTCTACTCGGTCCAGATATGTGAATGAATTCAATCACATGTCTGGTTTAATGTATGAGCTGTAAAGCTGCATGCCCAGTGGCTCACGCTGGTGAGGCAGTGCAGCCCTGGCCAGGCTGTCGGTGGTGAGTGAGGCGAGGTGGCAGGCGGGTGGGGTGCTGCTGCTGCCGGCTGATGGGGAGCAGGCGGTGGGGCTCACTGGGCGGGTGGGAGGGGTCACTAGAGCCACCGAGGGTGATAGGAGATGTTATGATTATAGATGCCGCTATCAGGCAGCGATCATTCACTGGACCACAGGGAGCCAATGGAAGGGGTATTACCATCTGGCGTCGTTTGGGCACATGGCGAGTCACTGGACCGCAGGGTTATTGGACATGGGGAAGTATGTTCTGCCGATGTCGGGCAGTGCAGTCCTGGATCACCATCGATATTGAGGGGGCTTTTTATTAAGAATGCCCACGATCGCGGGCATGCAGGTGGCTTGGTGCACTGCTGCTCGGCAGGCGGGGCGCGTGATAGTCGCCGGGGATCGCCCACCTGCATATCATGGTATGCAAATGGGGCTATAATGACATGCAAATGCCCCATGTGCACTTTGTATAAATTATGGCCCCATTTGCATGTCCCCTTTGAATATTGCAGGTGCTGTGATGGCACAATGGCACTTAGGCTTGGCGCATCTCCATGCTTCACTCTGGCCACTTGCACTGGTGCAGTGCCACTGCGCCATGCACAGTGGGGTGGCCAGGTGCGATATTCAAAGCTGCTGTGCCATAGTGCAGCTCCGCTTGAATATTGCCCAGGCCACACCCCTGCACAACAAGTTGAGCTGCACCCAGGCTTGCTCCACAGCCTGGGGCAGTTTGAATATCCGGCCCAGCAGTATAAATAAGGTGTTAACAGTTCAGTTAGGTACTCACAAATAGCAGATAAGAATCTGTGTCAATCAATTAATCAATCAAAATCTTTATTTATCCAGGCGGGCACCATTGAGCAAGGCTCATTTGCAAGGTGGACCTGGTCATGAATACATCAAAGTACAGTACAGAAGCAGGTATACAAAAAGTAATAATATACAAGGAAGAAAAAATATATACAGTATATACAGTACAGTACAAGGTTGAAATTAATTTAAAAAAAAAATTATTTTACAATTGAAGAAGTCAGCAGATGTACAATCAACCATAGGCATACAGGGGTTATAAGCAGAGATCTTTTGAGTGAGGCAGCCCGCAACTACACATATGGGGAAGAGACTGTGTGCTTGTATGGGTGGCAGGTTAGAAAGATAAAGAAGAGGAGGGATATATTACTGATGACTGGGGAAAAACTGAGCTAAACCACAGAAAGTGACGATGGCTGTCATGTACTTGTTTATTATGATAATGATGGAGGGGTAGATAATTGGGACACTGCTATGGATGGGGTGGGACTTCAGCCAGGTTGAGTGGACAGGGAAGGTGGGTGCAGCAGGAAGAGTTAATAGGGAAGAGTGAGAGCCTGGGGTAGAAACATGGCAGTGTCAGGATGGAAAGGAGTTGTGGAATTAGTGGGTTAGCGGTGAGGAAAACATTTGCAAGGAGCTTTCATGTAGTGAGTAGAGCACCTTGAAGATATTCAGGCTAACAGGGCAGCTCAGCTCTAAGTTCCTTTGTAAACTGTTCCACAATGTGGGTAAAGAGAAGCTTAGAGCAGCTTTGCTGAAGTGAGTTTTGACCCTTGGAACTTGGAGGGCAATTAGGGAATAGCTCCTTAGAGCGTAGGTGCCTAACACACTCCGGGGAATACAATCTGATACATATGAGGGAAGCTGGTTGGTCACCGCTCTGAAGGCCCATAGGGTGGCATTTCTATTCCTTCTATAGTGAAGGGAAGTCCAGCCTAACAAAGAGTGCAGGGAGCCATGGTGTGTGGAAAGTGGAAGGCCAGTAATGATCCTGATAGCTCTGTGGTACAGGGTGTCCAACTTAGCCAATGCAGAGGCAGTGCAGAAGTGTAGAGCAGGTCCGCATAATCTATTTAAAATAGGAAGGTAGCTTGAACCAGTTGAATCTTGGACCTTTGTGAGCAGGTGGTTAATTCTGTAGAATAGTCCTAATCTTTGCCTTAGTTTCTTCTGTATTTCTTCAGATGGTCAGCGAAGGAAAGTTTAGGATTGAGCCAAACTCCTAGATATTTGAATTTATCTACATATTCTAGTGTTTCTCCAAGAACAGTGGTAATTTGTGGGATAGCTCCCCCAGAAGGAATTACGCGTGCAAGGAGGGATAAAGCATAGCTTTTGTCTTTTCTCATTGAGCAAAAGTTTTTGTTTATGAGCTGGTATCGTAGAAGGTTAAATTCAGCTTGGAGGTCTTCACAGGCTGCTTCGGCGTCGGGATGACTCAAGTACAGTACAGTGTCGTCCACGAATAAGGGGATGTTGGCTTTTTTGATGGGGTCATTGATGTTGTTAATGTAGACTGCAAAGAGGAGGGGGCCAAGGATAGAGCCCTCAGGCATGCCCCTCAGCATAGGTTTTAATGGAGAAAGATCACATTCAGCTTTAACCTACTGTTTCCATTCTCTGAGGTAGTCTGCAAACCAGTACATAGATTTATGGTCCAGACCTAAGGTGCTTAGGCAGGAAAGAAGCAGGCTGTGATCGACTGTGTCGAATGCCTTACTAAGATCCAAGAAAACAGCACAGCCATACTTCTTCTTGTCAAGGTCTAGGAGCCAATCTTGGGCACCTTAGCTAGGGCTGTTATGGTGCTGTGCTTTGCTCTGAATCCAGACTGAAATGGGTTTAATAGGCTTCTGGATCTCTACGATACCCTCTAGCTGGCCACATACTATTTTTTCTACTAATTTAGACAGGATGGGGAGGAGGAGATCGGTCTGTAATTATTTAGATCACGGGGTCACCTGCTTTTAATAGAGGGATGACATGGGCTATTATCCATTGAGGAGAGGCTACCCTGGGAGAGTGACATGTTGACTAGGTGGGTAATTGGCACCACAAGCACATGGTAGGCACATTTCAGATAGTATGGCTCTATGAAGTTGGAGCCTGCTCCCTTCCTGGTGTCCAGTTGCAGCAGTAGGTCTTCCACCTCTTTTAGAGAGACAGGCAGGAGGGAGAAGGCCTCCTCGGTACAGGGGTACTTGTGGGTTGGTGGGCCCTGAGCTGTGCGGAGGTCATTGGCAAGAGAAGTATCAAATGCTAGCCCTGCCATTGCAAAATGGTTATTGAGGGCTTCCAATATCTTCAATTGGTTAGTGATAACGCTGCCACTGGACTTAATTTTGCTGGAATGGACTTACCAAGTGCATGTCCAGGCATGTCTTTAATGTTTTCCAGAGCTTTGAAGGATTTCTTGAGGCAGAGGCTAGCTCCAAATGATAATAGGTGGCCTTGGCTGCTCTGACCAACTTGGTGCACTTGTTACGTGTCTCTTAAAAGATACCAATCCGAGTTGTTCTTGCTTCTTTGGCTTTTTCCATAAAGCATCCCTTTCTAACAGGGAAGCTTTGAGCTCAGATGAGAACCAACAGCAGGTGCTGCTCTGACCCACACCTTAACCAAGGATTGGTGCTTATTTAAAGCCTCACTTAAATATCGTAAAAAATAGTATATGCCCTGTTAACTGTTTTGGCTAGAAGAATTCCTGCTATACAGTGAATGTTTCAAGTCGTATGAAGCAAACTAATCAAAGTTGCATTTGCACCTCTTGATAGAGAACTTTGCCACAAACTGTGGGTTGTGCATGGATCTAATGGTGGTGATTATACAATGATCGCTAATGTCTAAGGAAAATGTTCTGGCATGAAAGAACAGATGTGGCTTGCTAACCAAAATGACATCTAAGAGGGAGCTGTTGTTATGGTTCTTTTAATTTGGGTGAGTAGGCTCACCAATGAGTTGCACCAACCCTAGAGTGTCACAAAAGGAGTTCAAGGGAGCTGATGCACTTGATAGCTAATCGTAGTTCATGTCACCAAGAATAATGGTTTCCAAAGAACTGAGCCCCAGTACGGAACAGAGGTGAGACAGGATATGAGGTTGGTAGCAGCCTATTATACAGAGTGCACGGGAAGGAGAAAGTTTGATCTTTAGGGTCAAGCACTCAAATTCTTTGGGGGAGGACAATGTGTCTATGCATGCAGCTGAGTATTTGTCCCTTACATAATATAACCTCTATACATAAGGGAGGTAATAAACAGTTAATATCTAATTATAGGCCTATCAGCTTTACATCACTTGTCAGTAAAATTATTGAACGGTTAATACATGTTAAAATTTCCAATCATCTTAAAATTTCCAATTGCACTGACATTTTCCAGCATAAATTTACTACTGGTAGGTCATGTCAAACAAACCTTATTAGTTTTTTTGAACCTGTTAGTGATGCCCTAGATAAGGGCCTTCCAGTGGACATCATATTCTTGGATTTTGAAAAAGCATTCAACACTGTTTCCATAAAATTTTGATCAAACAACTTCATAATATAAATTTGGACATGTACTTAATTAAGTGGATATCAGCATGGTTATACAACAGACATCAAAGGGTGGTTGTACGTGGGCATAAATCCAACTGGAGCCCTGTCACCAGTGGATTACCACAGGGATCTGTTCTTGGGCCTTTACTTTTTAATATATTGATAGCAAGTATGCAAACAACAAAAGAACTTTGGATAAATAAATATGCAGATGATTGCAAATTGGGCTGTATTGTGAACACTACTGCACTTGCAAACATTCTCCAAGATAATTGAAATAAATTAACATCATGGGCAGTAAACAATAAAATGAAATTTAACCCAGCAAAGTGTAAGGTAATGCATATGGGGAACAATAATAAGAGACACCCATATTTTATTCAAAATGTGAAATTAACAATCACAACAGAGGAAAGAGATTTAGGTATAACTATAACTGATAAGTTAAAATTTAACACCCATACCAATAAAACTGTTAAAAATGTCACAAGATTATAGGATGTATATTGAGACATATCAAAAGTAGAGGAATCATCTGTCATCTTGCCCCATACACAAGCCTGGTTTATCCACATTTGGACTGTTGTGTTTCATTTTGTGCTCCAACTTCCATAACTATCTAAACATGACAGAAAGAGTTCAACAAAGAATAACTAAAAGGATTGTTAATACGTCCAAACTTGATTATGGTTCTAGATTAAAATCTTTAGAACTTTACTCTTTGAAGTACAGAATACTAAGAGGAGACTTAATCTATACTTACAATGTATACAATAATGATTACTTGTTAAACACAATAGGATTGGAAACATTTTCAATAAGTAATCCCACTGATCCCACAATTCAAAATTAAAATCATCCTTATGTAAAACCAATAAACGATCTAGATTTTTACAAAAAGAATTCTCCAATCTGGAATACATTGTCTAGTAATATTATAAACAGTGAAAACATAGAACAATTTAAGAGAAACCTTGATAAATATATGAGTGACAAGAAATTTTCCTTCCACTGCTAATTTAGCTGGTGGCAAGTTCATAAATGGGCATGTGCCTTCTGAACTTGTATCAATCTATGACTCTATGAATCTATGAATAAATTGCCACCTCACCTCCTCTTGATTGCCTATCTTCTGGAAGAGTAAATAATTTGGGATATTGATTTCATTGTCTGGGGTGGCTGGCGTAAGCCGAGTCTCAGTGATCACTAGGATGTCAGGTAGGGTGTGGCTCACCCAAGCCCTGGATAAGGGTGAACTTTTTCAGCAAACTACAGGCATTAAGATGCATAAAAGACATTCCTTTGATACCTGCCAGGTCTGATGGAGAAGCAAGTGTGTCTAAAGGTCCTAGGTTGAGTCTGACATTGCCTGAGCACAATAGTAAAAGAAGCAGGATTCTTTTTAAGGCAGCGGACTTTAATTTGTAAACACTATTTTTGAGCGATAGGAGAAGCAGTGTTGATGGGAGGCCTGTACCCTCTCCTGGTGTTATACTGGCCTAGTGTTGCAGCCACTAGTGTCCTGGCAGAAATTTGCCATGAGCAGGAGGTCCCAAGCCTGGATGAAGGAGTAATCTACAGAGGCAGCTCGGGAGATGTCCCACTCCCAGCAGAGACAGCTGAGAAGCCCAAAATGGCTACCTGAAAGGAGCTGTTGGATGCAGGACAGGGAGAAGTGCAAGGGTCATTCCACTTTAGGGAGGGATGAGGGTTCCAAGAATTGAGCTGAGTGCTAGTAAAGCTAGTGACACACCAAGGAACCAGCTATAATTTCCCATGGTAGATCTAAATGCCACAACAGCCGGCAGTAAATGCCAGTAGAAGCCTAGACCAATCGGTGATCAGGTGTCATAAGTTCAAAATCCTTTTGTTGGCTGAGAGGCAGTTTTGCCGCTGAACGTACCTGTGGAGCAACTCTTTGCAGCTGAGCCAGTGAGGTGGTTCAAGGCTGCAATTCGGTTTGGCAAGATTGGTCTGTAGCTTTCATTTCTGTTTCTAGCCCTGCCCCACCAGTACAGAATAGGAGCGGGGGCAGTCATTCAAGACTTGCAGCCTTCGTGGATGAGTATGGTTTGGCCTGAGAAACAGGCAGAAAAACCCTGGGGAAGGTCCTCAGAAAGAGAGGTATCCCAGGTCCACTAGAGCAGAAGAGAAATAGAAAATATAATGTGTTTCCTCTTAACAGAAAAGACAGCTGTTGTAGCCCTCTAGTGGCTATGTAGTATAATTTGCAAATGAACAGGGATGTAATCACATTGCATTCTGAGCAGGTAAATCACTTTAAACAATGGCAGTGTAACACTGAATGGCCTAAACTGGATTGATAGAATAGGAGAGAAACAGTGGGGGCTTTCATGCCATTCTAGCTTTACAAAAAGAACAATTTTACAAAAAAAAAAATGAAGTTCTTGCTTTACAAAAACATGGTCTCCCAGGGTCAGCAGCGCTGATAAACGCTCTAATGAAGCCAGGTAAAATGGAGACAAGCAGGAAGAAGTCAATGAGGCTGAGATCCTCCAATCAGAGTGCTGGCGCTGAAAATTCAGAATGTCCAAAGGCGCCAAATACCAACGTACCTGAGGGGGTATACAGTTTTTGGCTGTTTCTGTAGATTTCTGGGCCCTGCAATGAACCGGAGTTCAGAGGATCCCGGGTGGCAGTTTCAACAGGGGAAGAAAGCCTCATGGTCTTCTAATTTGCAGTAGCAGAATCGTGGGTTGCTTCCCAGGACAGGCTTGTAGCTGTTCCTCTGGCAGTGAGATGAGAGCCCCAGGAGGGCACAGCACATCTGAGGGGGAGAGGAAAGGAGATGGATTAAGTAGGGGCAGGCAGGGGAGGCATAGTTAACTCAAACAAAGAAACAGGGTGGTCACTATTATTTGGAAGGAGGAGGCTAAACTACAAAGTGGGTAATAGAAACAGGGAGGAGACATAAGTGGGTTAGAGGGCAGACAGGTGGCAAAACGAGATGCAAGGCTTGGGCTTTAAATTTAGAAACTAGGCAGTACACTGAAAAGTCTGGTCAATTTAAAACTACAGCTTTACAGAGAAATTAATTCTAAAAAGGATTCAGCTGTTCGCTTAGAATAATAGACAGTGCAGTACAGGTCTAATAATCTTAAGACTCTACAGTTTTACACTCAGAATTAATAATAAAAAGGATTAGGCTGTAGTTTTAGGATATTAAGGAGTGCATAAAAAGGTCAACTTAAAACTCTTCAGCCTTTCACAGAGAATTAATTCTAAAGAGGGATGTAATCACAGTGCATTCAGAGCAGGTAAATCACTTTAAACAATGGCAGTGTAACACTGAATGGCCTAAACTGGATTGATAGATGAGGAGAGAAGCAGTGTGTGGGGGTGGCTTTCATGCCATTCTAGCTTTACAAAAAGGAACAATTTCTTTACAAAAAAAAAAAAATGAAATTCTTGCTTTACAAAAAAGGATAGTCTCCCAGGGTAAGCAGCGCTGATAAACATCTCCAATGAAGCAAGGTAAAATGGAGACCAGCAGGAAGAAGTCAGTGAGGCTGAGCTCCTCCAATCAGAGTGCTGGCACTGAAAATTCAGAATGTCCAAAGGTGCCAAATACCAATGTACCTGAGGGGGTATACGGCTTTTGACTGTTTCTGTAAATTTCTGGGACCTGTAATGAACCGGAGTTCGGAGGATCCTGGGCAGCAGTTTCAACAGGGGAAGAAAGCGTCAGGGTCTGCTAATTTGTGGTAGCAGAATCGTGGGTTGCTTCCCAGGACAGGCTTGTAGCTTTTCCTCTGGTGGTGAGGTGCAAGCCCCAGGAGGGCATTGCACATCTGAGGGGGTATACTGCTTTTGGCTATTTCTGTAGATTTCTGGGTCCTGCAATGAACCGGAGTTTGGATGATCCCGGGCGGCAGTTTCAACAGGGGAAGAAAGCCTTCGGGTCTGCTAATTTGCAGTAGCAGAATCATGGGTTGCTCCCCAGGACAGGCTTGTAGCTTTTCCTCTGGCAGCGAGGTGCCATAGGCAAGAGGATACCAAGGTATAAACATCTCATTGAATGTGTAGCAGTCAATAGGAAAGAGAGTGGGGAGGCTGATTCAGTGGAGTGTGTATGAATATAATCTAGTAGAGTACACAGGTAATGCCCTGGGGGTTAGGTAGAGCAGGAGCAGTATGTAGGTGGGGAGATGGAATTCTGAAGTTCGGATTTAAGGTGACTAATGCTGATGAGGCCTGTGATGGCTTGAGGGAGCTCGTTTAGTCAGGTGGGTGTCCTGACTGAAAAGGCACAACTCCCTAGGACAGTTCTTCTGAATGGCACAGCAAGGACATATTTTGTAACACTTCTCGTAACATGTTTTGAAGGGGCAAGGCAGAATAAAGCCTGTCAAGAAGGTGGTGCAAGTCCAAGCAGGGCTTTTATCCCCAGGAGGCAGGGGTGGAGTTGGGTACAGTCCTTGAGAGGAAGCCATTTTGTTCTGATGTACAGATTGCAAGTGTGCTTAAGGAAATCAGCTTCTAAGACAAGTCTGCAGGCTTTGTTTAGGGTGGTGTGTACTCTGTAGTATGGGTGTCAGACGCTGCACTGTAGACCACAATTCCATAGTCTAGGATTGGTAGGATTGTACCTCTGAGGGCTTGATACCTGTTCTCTGGAGTGAGGCAGGATCAAAGCCTATAGAGGGCCCCTAACTTCCTGTTAGCAGCAGTGGTAATAGTACTAATATGTTGGTCAAAGGCAAGGGGCTTACTGATAGTGATCCCCAGGTACCTGAAGGAGGACACTTGCTAAATGATGGAGTAAGAGCTGTCTTTTATGATGAAGGGTGCAGTAGTTCTTCTCTATTGACGCCCAGCAAAGAGCATTGTCTTTGTTTTTTTGATGTTGAGCATCAATAGGCTGTCCTAAACCAGTCCTGCAGCATAGGCTGGCAGTATAGCCTAGAGATTAGAGGAACAAGGTGTGAACGAGCTTGATACATCCAGCAGACCAGACCTGAGTTTGATTCTCACAACCTCCACTTGCATACTGTATGACTCTAAGCAAATCACTTAACCTCCCAGTGCTCCCAGGTCACCACTGAAAACAGGCACTTGTGCCTAGTGGGCCTTACCCTGATACCAAAGACTAAAATAAAAAAATAAAAATGTCAAAGTTGTGCTGCAGGTGCCTGGTAAGAGTCTCTTGGCACGAATCCCACAGAAAGACAACAGTGTCATCTGCGAGGAGGATCCTAGCCAAAGGGCATGCCTCTGGGAGATTGTTCACAAAGAGGCCGAACAAGAGCAGGCCCAGTACAAAGCCCTATGGGACCCCTATAGTGACTTCAAAAGCCTGGGAGACCACTCTGTTAATTTTTACCCTGTGTGAGCATCCAGTTAGGTAGCTAGCAAACCACCCACTGTGCCGAGGACAGCCCAAGGCAAATTAACCTATGTAACAGCAGTTTATGATCCACAAGGTCGAAAGCCTTGTTAAGGTCTATATAGATAGCTCCAACTAGCTGGCCTCGATTAAGTGCTTCATGCACGTAGCCTGTGAAATCAACTAAGGCACTATTCATGCTATGCATCTTGTGGAAGCCATGTTGCTGTGGGTAGAGGAGGTTGTATTTGTGCAAATGGTCCATGAGTTGGTCAACTATAATTCTCTCTAGTGCTTTGGAGAGTTGGGACAGTATGGAGCTAGGACTGTAATTAGACACAGTTGCCTTATCACCTTCTTTTATCACTGGGGTTACAAAAGCAGATTTCAAGGTAGAAGGAAAGCAGACAAGTGGAGAGACAGATTAAACAGCTTTGTTACTGGTATGACAACCTCAGTTTTTTCTCAAGGGTAAAAGGATGGCCACCACATCTGGCTTAGAAATAGCACTGCAGACCTGGCAGTTTAGGACTGAGACCATAAAGAAAAAAAAACTCATGGTCTGCAGTAAAGGAGATGCCTAGAAAGGTAAATTGATCAGGATGCTAATATTTTTACTAACTGTTGCTAAAACAAGCATTTTGGAAAACAATTTTCATTGCACTGCTACTTTAAGGACATTTTAATCTGTTAACTTTATGTTCTTACCAAATAATAGTAGAACTTCTAGTACGTTATACCTCCATTTATTAAATAAACCATCCTTAACTCTGAAAGCATTTAATTAAGTTTAACAAGGAAACTTAAAAAAAAGAAAATGAGTGTTAATTATTTTATCCTGTCCCCTACACACTCTATTTAAATTCTTAATCTACTGCAACTGTCTGTGTTTAAATTATTATCCTTGCTGGATGAGTGAGTATCAGTAATATTCTAGACGTTGCAAATACAGAATATTATGCCTCAGGCTCATTGAACTGCAGGTTGCATAAGCTACTATAATGACAATAGCTAGTAATGAGTGAGATTTTCACTTTATATGTGTCTTTAGAGTGTTTTCTGAGTATTAATTAACCACGTTGACAACCTGCGTCTTTTTCGCAGCAGCTAATAACCTGCCATGTTTGTTGACAATTTAACTTGTCCAACATTGGTGCGACAACTGACGTGCACAGTGCTGCAGAACCTGAGATATCACAAGGCTCACCATGAGCACACTCAATTCAAAACTTCAAACAACTGTTTGAAACCCTTCAAACAAAAATGTTAGGAATTGAAAATTTACACCTAGATCAGCCTAATATGTCTAGCCTCAAGGAAAGGAGGGAGAGGGGGGACATAATAGAAACTTTCAAGTATCTCAAGGGAATCAACAAAGTCCAAGAGCGTAGCATCTTTCAAAAAAAGAGGTGTGCAAGAACAAGGGGGCACAATTTGAAGATGGGGGCGGCTCAGAGGTAATTTAAGGAAGTATTTTTTCACAGAGAGGGTTGTGGATGCATGGAACGGCCTTCCAGAGAAGGTTGTGGAGTCAAAAACAGTGGTGGAATTCAAGCATGCATGGGACAGTCATTAGGCAATTCTAGGGGGTGGGGGTAGGAAGTAGGCTGCTGGTTAACTAGAATCTGCAGCTTATCCAGTAGGTAGGGAAATGGGCAGACTGGGGGGCCAAGCGGTCCTTATCTGCTGTCAAATTCTATGTTTCTATGTTTCTATGTTATGTTAATCAATGTAGTAAAGTAAGTAGTTAATTTGTTTAGCACCCTCATCCCAGAGGCTCTGGATGCTGTACAGGCAGGCAAAAAGAGACACATATAACAATTCTTAAATGAAATAAACAATCCAGCAGTTTATAAGTTTTAACTATAAGCAGTCTATAAATGCTTTCATAAACAGATGCACCTTTAGCTCTGCTTAAAAATTCATCTGATGGTGCCTCCCTCAAAGGTCTCGGAGCCAGTTTCACAAAGCTGGGCCCACCATCTCAAATGAATGACCACCAGAGGATTTTAGGTGGGCCCTGGGAACTGCTAGAGGCCCTCAATTGAGAAAACGGCGAGTGCATGGAATGTACAGGAATCAGGAGGTCACTCAGGTAACCAGAGCCCAAACTATGTAGGGCATTATAGGTAAACAAGCCCATCTTGACGATGATCCTCCATCTCACTGGCAGCCAGCACAGTTTGCACAGAACTGGGGTCATATGAAAGGACCCCAGGAGGCCCATCAGGAACCAGGCCACTGCATTCTGCACCAACTGCTGGTGCTGGATAACCCTGCCATTGACCCATAGGTATAGAGCATTGCAGCAGTCAAGATATGATGTCATAAAGCATGTACCAGTGGGGGCAGGTCATCAGGCAGAATCAAGGCTTTTATCCGAGTAACATTCCTGAAGTGGTAAAACCACTACTGATGACGAATTACACCTGAGCCTCAAGTGTCTGTCATCAAGAAAGGTGCCCAGATTTTCACCTTGATAGATGCCAAGGGAGTGGGGCTAAGGAATAACCCTGTTCCCATCACAACAACACCCACATCCTGCCGATGACCAGGCTCAGTCACTAGCACCTTCATCTTATCAGGATTGATCCAGTCCTGAATCTTGGCCAGACATTTACTGAGCACCTCCATGGCATCACCCGTCCTGGGTGCAATGACATGTGCAGCTGGTGTCATCTACAGAACAGTGAAAACCCAAGCTGTAATACCTAATGATCTCAACCAGGGGAAGCATGTACACCATGAACAACATAGAGGACATGACAAGTGCTGGGGGACTTTACATGGCAGGGATTTGAGCAGGATGAAATATTCCCCATCACTACTCTCTGAATCCTGCCTGTGAGAAAGGACTCAGACCAGTTGATGGCGGTACAGGTGAGTCCACAGAGCTCCCCTAAGTGATCCAACAGCACTACATTGTTCACAGTGTCAAATGCTGAGGCGAGAGTCAGGAAAAACAGTATTCAATGCTCCCCTCTATCTGTTGCCTTGAGGAGATCATTCTGCACTCGGATGCTGTTTTGATGCTATGCCTTGACCTAAACCCTGATTGGAAGGCCCATAGATGTCATAGGTTATGAGGTGTGCCTCAAGCTGCAGAGCCACAACTTTCTCAATAACCTTACCCAAAAATGGGAGATTAAAGATTAGTCTGTAATTCGCCAAGATGTCAGGGTCAAGAGATGATTTCTTTAGGAGAGGTCTCACTAGTGCATCTTTCAGGGTTCCTGTGAAACAACTCTCCAAAAGTGAACACCAGACAATCACAGTGAACACTGGACCAACTGCCTCAACACATCCCATTAAGAGATGAGTCAGGCTGGGTCCAGTTCACAGTATGTGGGCCGTAGCTTCAAAATCACCTCAAAACCTCTACCAGCTCAACCAACCTAAACTTGCTCCAGACAGTGGGACTACTTCTGGATACACAAAACTCATCATTGCTGGGCAGCAGTTGCCCTGTTGGAGAGATCCAAGCCCTAATGGAGGACACCCTGTTAGACAAGAACAGAGCAAACTCCTTGCACTGGGTGACTAAAGATGCTTTTTTTGGCTGCAGACAGGCACGATGGAGAAGTGTATCTGCAGTATGAAAAAGCAGAGCTGGTCTGTTCCTCCCTATAGAAATCTCCCTAGACAGGAACACTGCCTTCTTATTGTTGATTGCTCTTTGATAATCACCATAGTGAATTCTCAAAGCCACTTTGTCATCCTCAGACCAGGACCTCTGCCAGAAGTGCTCCAACCTCTGACCCCTGGTCTTTATCTGCTTGAGAGCTCCTTCAAACCACAGGGGTCTCAAGCAAGAAGACTTGAGTTGTACACAGACTGGTACAGCAGAGTCAAGTATCTTGGCCATGGCCTCATTACAGGCTGCAACCTCCTTGCCTATACCTGCTGCACATACAGCAATCTCACCAGATAGATCCTTTACCACCATAAGTCCCTCTGGGATAACCCATTGAAAGGGCAGTAACAGATCATCTCCACAGGGGATAGACTAACAGGGCGGGCACGGAACGAAAACTTTACCGTGCCATGATCAGACCAAATGACTGGAATAATCCTGAGGTCAGTGACCACAAGCTCCAGTGAGAACACTAAGTCCAAGGCATGACTGTGGATGTGGATCACAGAAGCAACTGCTTGTGCCAGGCCCAGCAATGTCATCAACTAGAGGAAGTCATAACCAAAATGCAAATGTTCATCATTGATCCAGGCATTGAAGTCTCCCAGAAACAACCATCTGGGTGACTCCAACACCTTCTAGGCAACGAAGTCCATGACCTCCTGCAGAAATTCCCACTTTTCTCCCGAAGATCAGTATATGAAGAAGATTCTGCAGCCTGCACCTGAATCCCTGTGTACAGCCTCACATTCAAACAATGAAGTGGAACCCACTGAGTGCATGGAAAAGTTGAGGTCAGACCTAAACAGATGGCCACAACCCACCTGCATTCCATCCTCAGGCAGTGCACTACAGAAAATCTGGCTGGGACAGATGCTTCAATACTGGACCCACTTCATCTTCCAGCCAGGTCTCCATGATGCAAGCCAGATCAACTGAGGAAATCAAGTCCACAATAATTGCTATCTTGTTCCAAATCAGTCTGGCATTGCATAGGACTGCTCAAAGGAAATGGTGGAGATTGCAACCCAGTGGCTACCAGCCAACTCAGTCCAGTGGGAATCCTGGGTATGGGTACTGAACATGTCTGGCCTCTCTCCAGGCCCCATTTTGCTCCAGGGTGCCTCCTTGTTCTGATCACCCACATGCAACTTACTCCCGTTAAACCTCTACCATCCCACTGCCTACCATCATGCCTCTCTCCCAATCCCGACCTCTCTACAGCACCCCAACATCATAGTTGATAAAGGTAGGTCAATGAAAGGGTGGAGGTCGAGCAGCAGGAACGCTGAATACATGATCCACAGGGTTTTAGAGCTGAGGCACAACTTAAACTGCTGTTAACACAACTTAAATTCCACTCCAGATAAATTTAATAAGGTATACCCTTCAACACCCATAAAACCAAGCAGTGAACAGTTCTAAACCTTGTTTCCTATTTTATTTATTTAGTTTTTTTTTTGACTGGGAAAGGAGGACTAGAAAATGCTGCCTATTTTCAGCATTGTCCCAGGGAAGGGAGATACAGATGGATGCCAACTGACATTGAACCAGATTAAGTTGGTGGTATTTTTAGTGAATGGGGGAAACTTGGATAGGACACCAGGGAAATTCCCCTACTCTGACAGCAGGAGGAACCTTTTGGCCATCTGGCTGCTTGCCAAGATGGCTGCCGTACCGGACCCTGATGGAGGTGGTGGAGATGCTGCTCTCAGTGCTCAGGATCTTGCTATCGATTGTCAGCCTGCCCTCTCTCTACAGATTAAAGTAATGGTCGTTTAGACTCTATACCTGATTTGGATGCTTCATCTGCAGTGCCACAGTCTTCCATTGCTTCTATTGCCTCGGATACTAAATTGTTTACAGCGGACCCCTCTACCATCATTGCTTCTGGGCTAGCACTAATATTTTCACATCCCCCTCGCAATACACCTTTTCTACTTCCAACACGGTCTCTTCTGTGACTTGAGCAGGAGAAGATGCTTCACATTCTGGCTCGCTGCTTGTTACATCTAACTGCACTTCCACTACGCTACCTTCTGCAGGATTACAAACTCAGACTGCTGTTCCTACCTGTTAAGCCAAGCCTTTGCCATGATTGTTTCCTCCTGAATCTGCCCATGGACCTGTTGCCTCTTCCCACTCAATCTGGTCCCCTGTTTCTGCTCTCTGGGCTGCGAGCTGGACACAACCACTTCCTGGTGCACGGTGGACTTCTCCTCTTGCGGTCTGTGCTCAGGACATTATTCGCAATGCCATGGTTCCATTACACACCACTGAACCTGATTCTCTACCGATTTCCTCTCCTTTGTTGGTGTCTCGCCAGGATTTTTCAGGTCCCACCCAGGTTTCCATTGTTGGCCAACCACCTCTTCCTTCTCCAGACATTGCACCTGTAACAGAAGCTACCTCAGCTCCTCAACCCCCGTTACAGCACTCTCTTCCTCAGACGACGAGATTCAGCATTGCAAGGATGATTCTGCCCTGCCTTCTCTGCCTCAGGTGAGACTTTACTGGATCACCCCTTTCGTCCAAGCAATCTTTTTCAGAAATCGGGTGCCCCAGTTCAGCGTAGGAATGCTGTTCACTTGAAATGTTTTGGTGACCTTTCTGCTGCTCCTGATCATAAAACAGTTTTGCACTCCATGTTAAGGGACTCTCTGGGCATTTCAGCTAGTGAATTGTTTGCATTCATTCATGTTAAGAGGGATCCTATTTATGACATCAGTTTCAAAAATGTGTACACCTTGGAGAGATTCTGGGCTAAATATGAATTGGTGAAGTCTCAGCCTTTATGGGCCTCCTTTATGCTCATTCCCTTACTAAGCCTAGCATTAAAATGATTACTTCTTTTCACAGTGAGGAGTGAGCATAGCGGATGTCCAATACTGGCTTAAGCAGTGCTGCAACATTCTCGAGGCCCATCGACCTATTTTGGACGAGGACCTCATCTGGACTGGGGGCTGGAAGGTTAAGGTACAATTACAGACAGACTGACCGGGGTATTACCTACTTGCCAGGCAGTTTCTGTATTGGTAGGGACAGGGGATTGTGTTTTTACTTGAGCCAACCCCATACCTGCCATAACTGCGGGGCTCGTACACACCTCAGACACACTTGCGATAAGCCCCGCTGCTCCATTTGTTTGGCCTATGGTCACATCAGCCTTAGCTGTTCAGACCCACAGAAATGTAACCTCTGTGATGAGTCTGGCCACACCTACCACCAGTGCCCTTAGGCAGACCACAATAGACTGGATCGCGTCCCTCAGGACCAGGTGGCCCTTATTTCTGATTCTCAATCCCAGGTACTTCATCAGCGTGTGGAGAAACACCAGGACAAAGTGCCCCCCCCCCACGGTTACTGTCCTGGCTCCCCCCCCAGAGATTCGGATGGCTGATTCTATGCCACAGGACTATGTCCCACCCAGTACGGACCTAGACCTACTGTTTGTAACTCCTTCTGACCCTATGACCCCCCTCCTCCTCTGGACCAGGACTCCTTCACGAAGATTTCTCAGGGCAAGCAGGGCAAGTCTAAGGCAAACAGAGACTCGGTCCCCCTCCTAGACACTGCATTCTGACTCGAACCGTATCAGGCCTTAACAAACGGAAGCAGTGGAGTGACATAATAGATGAAGAAAATGATTCGGAGTCCTCTCAAGCCACTTCTATCCATAAGGACTACCTCTGGTTTCCAGCAAGATGCCTCTTCCTCTAGACCCGATACCGGACAGAGATCTGCAGTTACTTGATTTTACTTGTTTAATCTTCCTGATTTGTTTCCGTAGTTTTGTCATTTTCTGCTATTTTCCTGTGTCAGGTGGTTTGAGCCTTCGCTGTTTCACACTTAATTTGTGCAGTATGAAATTCCATGGAAGCTCCTCACCTCCTTACAACCCTTTGGATCTCCTCATGATTTTTATTTGCTTCAGGATACCAGATTGAAGAACTGTTACGAACTGTCTCGGGCTTCTGCGAGTTGAACCAAGGACCCTTCTTACTGGTCCTCCGGTGAGGATACACATGATGGTTTGGGTATTTCATTTTCTGGTTTTGATTGTACAGTTACACGACTGGTTGATATTGTTCCTGGCAGAGCTCTTATGCTTGACTGCACTTTTCGCAGCCTCCGGCTCCAGATTCTGAATGTTTATTCGCCCCAAAGTATCGCCACATGTTCTGATTTGTCCAGGTCTTTACAACTCATTACACACCTCCCGACATCTTTACATGGGGAAGATTTCAGTTGTGGTCTTACCCTGGCTGATAAAGGGGTTCCACTGGAAACTTTTCAGCGATTCTACTGCATTGCATGCCATCCTTCAGACCGCTTCTCTTAAGGATGGCTACTGTGAGGTGCATCCCTCGGGAGCTAAAACCTATCAGAGGACTTTTGGCCACTTGCATTGATTTTTCTTTATTTCTTAGAATGTTAAGGTTCATCAGGCTAAAGTTGTTCCTTGCAAAACCTTGGATCGTGACCATTTCCATATTATGCTCTCCTTCACAGCTTCACCCTCTGGTCATTTCTTCGCATTGGAAATTGAACAGTTCTTTGTTATCTGATGATTGTCTTGTTTGGGATTGTCAGGATTTCCTGCTGGCCCGTGCCTCAGTACTGATGCTTATGCCTCCCTTCCATGGTGGGAAGACACCAAACTGTATCTCAAATGTTTCTTTCTTCAGCATGCTAGGAGGAAATCGGCCTCCTCTTATCATCAGTATTTACTTTTACTGACACATTTACAGGATACTATCTCAAGGGTGTCTGAGTCTGATCTTGATCTCTCCTCTTATTGCCTCGCTCAAGACCCATATGGAAGCTCTATCAGTATGATAGGGCTCAATCTTTGAGACTTGAGGCCTCTTGTGGCACTGGTTCTTCCAAAGCTTCATTTGACACCTATAAACATTGTTCTGATAGAGTGTCAGCAACGCATATTGATGCCTTGTAGATCTGGACTCTACGACTGTTTATGATACTATAGCCTCTCTTCAAGGTAAGGTTTTTTCACACCTGGATAGTGTCTTTGGTACCCCTATGGTGACTTTACCTCTGGATGCTTCTTTTCTTGACTTCCCAACTCCCATCTCCTCCTCTAGATCTCTGCACCCGATTGACTGCCCCGATATCCTTATTGGAGGTCCAGACCACCATCAAGAAGCAAAAACGGTGCACTTCTCCAGGGCCAGATGGTCTGATGGCGGAGCTTTATCACATGTTTACTGACTTGTTTTCTCCTATTCTCACCATACTCTTTAATACTATTATTGCTTCTCATTCGGTTCCCCAACACTTCTCGGATGCCATTGTGTTTCTCTTATATAAGAAGGGGGATAGGGCGGATATTCAAAACTGGAGACCATTGAGCCTTCTGAAAGTAGACTACAAGATTTTTGCCTCTGTTTTGCTCCATTGACTTCTTCCTGTTGTGTCTCATGTCATTTCTGAAGTTCAGACCTGTGCTATTGCACATCGCTCTATTGTTTCAAATCTTTCTCTTCTATGGGATGTCTCTGCCTTCAGCTCTTCTTCTTCTCCTTCCTGTCTCCTTTCCCTAGATCATGAGAAAGCATTTGACAGGGTGAACCACGACTACCTTTTTCACGTTCCTCACACTATGGTATTCCATGTCGTTTCATCCAGTGGCTTAAATTGCTTTATTCTACAGCGTGGATCCAGCCTTATGTGAATGGCACTCCTTGCTCCTCATTTATGAGTCAGACCGATGTTCAACAAGGCTGCCTTTGGGTCCCATTATCTAGGTTTTCATATTGATCCCTTGCTTGCAGGATTTTACACCATCCCTCTATTCCTCATCTCTCTTTTTTTTCTGCGCCCCCTGTCCCTGCGATGTTGGCTTATGTGGATGACCTTTGTAGTCTCACTACACCACAACTTCAGGAGATGGACTTGCTCCATCTTCTCTCGGACTTTGAACAGGTATCTGGCTCTAGGCTAAATTTCAGTAAAAGCTCTGCTTTGTACCTCCCGTTGTTACCACCCCTTGATCCTCCTGCTTCTCCTTGTCGAATTGCTGGGGTACCTATATGCTACAACCCTATCAAGGTTTTAGACTGTCCTTGGTGCTCTGGACAATCCCTCACCAACTGGACTGTTGTTCTGGACAAGGCTTTCCACATGGTTGCTTCCTGGAAGGGCCACACTATTGCTAAGCGGAAGCGGGTTTGGTTGTTGAAAACTTTTGTCCTTCCCTTGTTTCTTCACTTAGCTTCCATTTTTCCAGTACCATTTTTCTTGGAAGCTCATCTGTATAGTGTTTTTTTGTCCGTGTTTCTGGGGTAGTCGATTGAACCTGGTGAAGAGGAATTACACATATCTTGATTATTGTCATGGTGGTGTTCAGATGTTGAACCATTTCGTGTTTTTTCATTGTTTGTTTCTCAAATCCACTTTTCCTTCTTTATTGTATCCCCAGCTGGCTTTTTGGTTTTCCCTTCTCCATCATCGTGTTGCTTCATTGTGTGTGGCATGGCAACTTCCACCTACAGAGATTCCTCAGAATTTTCGGAAACATGATCTCCCCCATTTTATTACCCCCGCCTTTTTAAACATTTGCCAATGGTCTTAGACTCCTACGGTGATTCTTTCTTCATCAAAGAAACATTTATACCTGTATATTTTGGGATCATCCTTTCTGGACCTTCCGGTGTTGCAGGACCCTTTGCTCTATTTTCAACTCATCTTGTGTCTTTGTCAGTTGACTGATCCTGCATACCTCAGCGGGTTTGGGATGTTACCTGACTTTCATGTCATGGAAGACTAGGTGTTTGGGATAACCTGAAACATAAAGCTCTGTAAGAAAGAACTTGTCCTCGTGACTCATGCCCTTCCACTCCTGAAACCATGTTCCATTTTTTATTGATTGCCCCTATACATGACCCATTTGGACCCTTCTTCTACATAAGTGGAAGGAAAAGGCCCTTCCTACTCTTACTTATGATGTTTTAATTTATGGCATTTATCCTCCCGTTCTGCATCGATACCACCCCAGTCCACTTCGTCTGATTTTTGCCTTCTGCCACTACTATTTGTGGCAGGCCAGATGTGCATTTTTGTTGCAACAAAAGGTGTGTAATCCCACTCAGGTAGTAACTCAAATTTTGCAAGGTTTTAGTACTGCCCACATCTCCGAGAAGGCCTCCCTACCATTTGGGGTTTTCCGACACTACTGGGATTTCTGTTCCAGAATTTTTTCCTGAGTTTACTTTTCTTTGCATTGGGACATTCCCTGCCCTTGTATTGGGGCTGATGGAGGTTATGTTCTCATAAGTTTTTGTGTATTTCCTGATTCTAGAATGATGTCCTGCTATACTCAGTTTTTGGTTTAGTTTTTATTTTGTGTGCAAATGTTCTTTTGTGTGGTATATTTCCAGTTTTCTATTGCCTGTTCCTTTTCTCACTTGGTGGAGTTCGGGACGGGGCTGATGTACTTAAGCTGACTGTTTTTCTCCAGAGCCCCAGTATGCTGTGCCCTCACTGATAGTTTTTTTTTCTCTATGAGTTTGTCTGCTGTGTTGCATTTTTGATTATTTTTGTTTCATGTTTTCAATGCAAACTTCCCTACTTTTTAGTAGGGATGGGGGTTATGTATAAATATGAGTATTTTATGTTTGCAGATAATGTATGCAGCAATTTTTTATGTTTGATTTTTTCCATGATTTTGTATGATGTAATACAATTTTGTATATTTTGTTTTCAGTTTTGCATACTGAATTACCCTACTCTTCAAGTGGAGCTGGGAAGGGGTTAGGTATAGCTATGGACTGTTTAGCATCATTGTTTATGTATGCTGTAGTACTTATTTTCTGTTTTTCCTTTATGATTTGTATGATGTATTTCACACTGTGTTTTAAGTTTTTGAATAAAAAATTCCCCTACTGGTCTGTAGGGGGCGCAGCTGGCTATGAGCATGACCAGTCCTGTGAGAACTCCGGCGAGGATGGATGCAGCAGAGCTGGGAGAGAAGGCCTCATCTCCTATCTTGAATTTGAAGAGGCTTCTTTGGATAATGAGATTGCAATGTCTGTGAGTGATACAGAGACTGAGGTTTAAGAGATATTTGTGTCAACAGAGCATCTCAGTCAGCAGAATGCTGGAGCTGAATTTATTACAGAAAAAGTATTTATTAGCCCAGCAGTGGATAAAGAAAGAAGTTTGTAAGAAGAAATCCTAAAAGAAAATGAGATGCATTTGCTAGAGCAATCCCGCTTGAAGGAGCAACTCTCTTTGTTGAAAACTTCAACTGTGCCTGTCAAACAATCATGCCCTGCTGTCAGTGATTCAGATTATGTGGCAGCATCACAGGGCTGCATCCAAGCGGTGAGTCAGAGACACTTAATGTTACAACTGTTACAATATCTGATTCTGCAGCTAAATTATCAACTAGAGACTGTACAAATCTAGTTAATGAAATGCTTAAAATATCTGTTTCTTTACGAAAATAACTGCTGATAACATAGTTGGGAAAGTGATTGTATTGGGGTTAAACATATGGGACAGGCTCCTCCAAACTCCCGGGAAGAAAAGTGCATGACTCTCATGGACAAGTCTAAAATTTTAAACCCCCCACTTTGTCTAGGCAAATGGGATTTGTGTTTCAGGCTGAAAATGTGACTGTCGTGGTTACTCAGTCTAAACAAATTAATTTACCTGTGGTTTTTCAAGCCATTGATGGCCTTCGAAAGAACCTGACTGTGTTTTCTTTTATCTCCAAGGGTCAGCCAGCAAAAGTGGGTTTTAGAGATGAAGTAAAAGAGAAAAGAGTGGCCCTAACTTTAGCAAACAGGAATATCTCCCAGGGGATGGAGGCACTGCTGCAGAAGGCTGAATTAAAGGGTAACAAGGCTGAATTGATGTCTGATCTAATAGATCTTTCTAAACCTTTACATCCATGCTCCCCGTGTGATCTCTGGCAACCCCATAAAGCGCTACATGAAGCTGGCTGGAAATTAACCCCAAATGGAACTTGGATCCCTGATCCAGAGTGGGATCCATCAATAGCTTTTCTCAAGCAACCCCAGAATGGCATCCAGCAACCCCGCTCAGGGGAAAAATGCCTTGGCAATTCTACCTGCTCCAAAGGCATTGGGCCCGGAGTCCGTGGATCTAATCAAAGTTTCTCCCTCTAACCCACCTGGTCCCATGGATCTCACTGTCTTGGATAGGGATCAAAATGAAAAAATAATGATGTAACACCAGATTCAGACAAAGCTCTTCCAGGCGTGCAGATGCAATGCCTTCTCAGAAACCCCTGCTATCTGAGCTCTTTTCAAAAACAAAAATGAAGCAGCACCACACAGAAATGCTGTGAATTAGATTATAAGGGTGGACTCGGGAAAGGCTGGACAGGCTCTACGTAGGTAAACACCTCCTTAAAGACTATCTGAATTTTTCCCCAATGAGGTGTATGCCTTCATTAACATTTCGGGGGAGGACAACTTTGATGTGAGCTTTTGATCGTCATATGCCCTCGGCCTTTTTTGGGAGAGATACAGTCAAGTTAAATTTTCACCCACATGGACCCCATTCTTTGTTATTCCCTTAATAAAACCACTATTTAAATATGTCACGATTATGTTTCGGAATGAGGAGGTCCATGTGGATGACATTGCCTACTGGTTATCCCAATCCTGTGAAGTACTAAGTGACCCAAAAGCAATATTTGACATGGAGATGTTTTGGACTGGGGGTTGGAAGTATAAAGTGAAATTAAAACAGAATGAGTCAAGAATTTTCCATGTGCCAAATTCTTTTATGCTAGCTAGAGATAGGCGTGTGTTTTTATTCTGGGCAGCCACAAGCTTGTTATCGATGTGGGGCTAGAACACATTTCTGTAGTACATGTGACAAACCCCACTGCAACAATTGTGAGGAGATAGGGCATATCACATTCCAATGTGCCAACTACATCAGGTGTGACCTGGTTGAAGATTATGGCCTTGTCTTTTCTGAATACTCCTAGGTGGCAAAAAATAAAGCGACCTGTAGTAGCCTGGAATTGCTTATTCAGCAAGCCCAAGATTTAGTCACATCAATTACTTTGACTCCCACCCAGGGCCACTGTTTCAGAACCTGGCACCCCCACCCTCATCCCCCCATTATCATTTCAGATAATCCATTGGACACCCAGGCCCCCTGTGAAAAGGTTAAAACTAAGGAAAGCTCCATGCCAGACCCCAGGTCGCTAGCACCTGTCTGTTACAGTGAGCCTGACGGGCAGTAGGCTGAATCCCCTCCTTCTAGAAGACAGTCTGCCAGGAATGTTAAACCCCCTCCCCCCAAAGCAAAGTTTGCATCAGAAAATTCTTATGCAGTCCATTTTTCCCAGTGGGGGGATTCTGACATGGAACAAGACAAACCAGCTTCACAGACACTTTCTCTGATCATGTATCTCCAGATCATAAACTAGTTGGCTACAAAGGGAAGAAAAAAAAAGAGAAAAAATAATTTTTGAGAGATCTAAAATCCCACTCATGGCTTCTTTAAAAATCTGTTTCCTTAACGTCCACAGATTATTGAATGCTAAGAGACATCGTATGATTTTTAATTACCTTCATACAGAGGGTTTTGATATTTGTTTTATTCAAGAATCATGAATGTACAACATTGATCAAATCCGTACTTTTAAATCTGAATGGTGGTGGGGTCCCTCCTATTGGTCATTTGGCGTGGAATCTGCTGATGGCATGGGAATCCTTTTCAATTCCTTTAAGTTTTCCCTTCTTAAATTAATAGATTTAATTCCAGGAAGGATTTTAATTCTTGATGGAGCATGGTAAAATTCCATATTCAGACTCATTAATGCCCATGGCTCCCAATCTAAGGCTGAAAGAGTTAAACTGTTAACCTCGATACAACCTTTTCTTCTTTCCTCTCATAAAATAATTTTTGGTGGTGATTTTAACTGTAACATATTAAAAGGGGGTAAAGATCCATTGACACAAAAGAAAATTTATTGTGATTTATCTGCCTTGGCTAGAGTAGTGGACACAGCTGACCTCATTAATAGTATGGATAAACTGACTAAAGGGCTCAAATTTTCTTATAAAAGAGGAATATACACCTCTTTGATAGACGACCTTTTTATTTCAAACAACTTTTCAAATTTCCAATTTTATATTAACCCAGTGGAATTTTCTGATCATGCTGTCCTCATTTTTAAATTTACAGATGCTATAAAATCCCCCAAGAGAACGAATAGGTGTTGATTAAACACTAAAACCCTCTCTGATCCTTTGGTTCAGAACGATTTGCTGTCTCTGATTAAAGCATGGGAATCTGTAATTTTCTCTACATAGATTTAGGTGAATGGTGATAGGATTTGAAGGATTTTAAAACTGGTTAATAAAACATGGAAAACAGAGGAAAATGAGAAATTTTAAAATATTTATCTCTTTGCCATCAACTACAGAAGCTATATTCTCTAGAAACTACTTCTAGAGATGCTTATGCTTCCAAAATAAAGTCATTACAGAAGAAGTGCAACAGTACCAATATGACAGGGCCAGTTCTATTAATATAATACTACAGTCAGGAACACAAAGGACCTCTGTGGGTGACCATTATAAGCATGTAAAGAACTACACAGTTCAATGAATATAGAGTCCTTGATCGATCTCTCAGGTCAGGTAACAGATACAACTGAGGGACTCTATCAAATTATAGAATCATTTATGAAATCCCATAATCCTTCTAAAACCCATCAGATATAGAAATGTCACATCTTTACAGTCTATAATTATTTCAACAGTACCAGAAGATGCAGTTGTGATGGAAAAAGCAATTGGTAGGACGAGATTGAAATGGCTATAAACTCCCTAAAAGCTGTACATCGCCAGGGCTAGATGGTCTCCCGGAGAATTTTACAAATCCTTAATAGAAATACTGTCAGATTGTCTTCTACAGGTCTAACAATATTTCTTAACTCAAATGCAATCAGACCTTCCTTTTCAGAAAACCTCCTTGTATTGTTATATAAAACAGGCAAGAAATCACGTATAAGGAATTGGAGACCAATAATGATCTTAAATGGAGATTACAAATTATCAGCTTGTATCCTAAACAATAGAATTACAAATTATGCTAGGTTAGTTATTTCCCCACACCAATATTGTGGGGTCCCAGGAAAAAATATTCAGCAAGCCCTAATGTTGTTAGAGACCTTATTGAACACTTTTCCATAAATAACATCTCAGGATGCCTTATCTCCGTGGGCTAAGCCGAGGCCTTCAATAGGGTCTCTCACACTTATCTATTTGCCATTTTAGAATTTTATGAGATCCCTAAAATGATTAGGGCTTATATTAAATTAATATCTCTACTACCTCTCTATCAGACTATCAGCCAGTTACAGTCTTTTCTGCAACTATTTTGGCCGTGCTAAAGTGAGACTCGACTACTGTACAGATCAGACCTCCTGATCTACCTTGACTGACATGTATTCTAATGTAATGTATTTCTTCATTATGTATTATGACTAACATGTACTGAAATGTAATGTAACTCTTCATTATGTATTATACTGTACTGTCTCATCTCTGTTAACTAATGTTGCCCTGTATTTTAATGTATGACGGAACCTTTGTAAATGAGTCTTTGACTCAAAGGTCTTTCTGATTATAACCAATAAATAATAATAATTATATAACAAAGCCATTGTATACCCTGTGATTAACAGGATTTCAGGTTTCTACAGGGGTGCAACAAGAGTGCCCCATGAGTCCCCTAATCTTATCTATTCACATTGGACACCTTAATTTGAATAGTCACTCAAAACTCATTATGGGTTGGTTTAAATGGTGCTGATTCTGAGGGTTGCCTTCTGATACAAGCGTATGCTGATGACATTTGTTTTTTTTTTTCCAATCATAAGCAATTACCGTCTTTTCTTAGAGTATGCTTACATCTCCAATGCAAAGCTCAAACTTGATAAATGCCAACATCTTTATATTGGATCAGGATACCCACCTCTGACTCAAATTGAAGGAATTAGGACATCTTCTAACCCCCTAAAAATTTGGGGAATAGAATTTGGGCCTCAGAGTTTACCACTGGCTAATTGGGAAATAGGGATGTCAAATACAGAAAAAGACTCAAAGATGGAGGCATTGGAAAATGTCAAATTTAAAAGGATTCAGATTAAAAAAATCATTGTTCCAAATTACAATTTGTGGCAATGATTTATCCTCCCCTAGTACTTTGAAACTAAAATATATAGCTTGTTCTTTCAATTATTATGGGTTAACAAATTGAATCCCATCAAATGCTGCTTCACATACTTACCAAGGGATTGGGGAGGATTGGGAATGGTTGCTCCAGTCATCTTCTTTCACACCATTTTTTTACTCCAAACTGTAAAATGTGGCTTAACCGTGATTGACAGAATACACTATAAATGGGTTTCGAAGGTATTACATAAGTATTTCTTGGTATGGATCATGGTTCCTCTGAAACTGAGTAGCCATCTTTCAGTCCCAGATTATTTTAAACCCACTGTACAAAAATTATACAAATGGAATTTGTACAAACAAAAAATTTGGCAGGGGAAGGTGTCTTACCTTTATAACTCCATTTTGGGCATAATATATCATAAGGAGCCCTACTTTAGGAATTATTTAGAGAGTAACAATGCAAAGGCCCAAAATGTGGGAGACCCTATGGTTGGCTGTATATGGAAAATTAACATTAGAGGGAATGCAAAGCATAAGGCTGTTGAAGAAAGAAACTGCCCCTACTTAGAGTGCATAAACACACCTGAAACTATGGACCATTTTTTTGTTGGACTGTACTTATTTTCTAAGCCTTTATGGGATTTTCTAGCACTCAAATGGAAAATGAAATGGTTATCCCAATTGTCCTATGAGATCCTAGTTCTAGGGATGAGGCCTTTGGGGGGGACCCTCATATGATATAGGTGTCCTCAACCTTTTTAAATGTTTTCTTATATATTATCTATGGCAAGCACAATTTCAGTGGGTACTGCAGCAAAAGAGAATGCCTCATATGGTACTGAGTTATTTGGTTAAACAATCTATGAGTCAGGCTTATTTACAAGATAGGGCTGCACATTCCTCCTTAAAAGTATATAGATGGTGGAAAGGGTTGATTATTTTCATTAAATTTAAATAAAAATGTAATAACTCGATAGGAACTTTGTGTCAGCAAATGTTTTGGTGAAGTAACTCTTTTATTATTTTTTTTTTCCTTTCCATTTTTTCTTTATTAATAAGGTTCTTATGTGTTATATCGGATGGTGTACATATGTTGTGGGTGATTGCAACCCTCTTGATAATTTATTTTTTTCCCTTGAAAGTGTATTAGACTCATATATGTTCTATGTTTTATCCTTCCCTCTCCCTTTCCTTTATCCTCCCCATCTCTTTCCATGTTTTGTGTTGTTTAGAAAGATTGCTATATATTATTAATTTCATGTTTACTTTATTAATGTTCTTGTCATGTTATCCCAATTTCAAATTTTGTATTATGTACTATATGATTTACAATAAAAACTCCCCTGCTCTTTTCGAGAAGGGCCATGGGCTCTGTAACATGCACCTGAACTACCACCAATACAGGCAAATGGGACCTCAGTTTAACATCTCATCCAAAATATGTCACCTCAGGAGTGCTGCACCCACAGCTTTTTGATCTTCTGGCCTCAGAGCTGAGTGTGCAACCTGCTGAGCCACTGACATTGCTATTGAAACTATGTTATTGTCTCTTTGTTATAGGAAAATATGAATGAAAACATTTGGTTTAGGGTACATTGACTGATCTTTTTCTCTATTTTAATTGGTCTATATTTAAATTATATTGCATCTACCAATCAAGCATATTCAGATACAGATTCTACCAATTCAGTAGTTGATACCAATTAAATGGCACTAGTATCACGTATCAGGTTTTGGTTTCCTCTGTTACAGTAACAGTCACAACTTTAAGGTGCTTACTATGAATTCACTAAAAATACCACCAACAGCTTAATCTGGTTCAAGGTTAGTTGGCATTCATCTGTATCCCTCCCCAGCTCATGCCTAAAATAGGCAGAGTCTGTCTAGTGCACTTACCCAGTCACCAAAACTTAATAAATAAATAAAATAAAATGATTATCAGAGTAAACACTGAGATCAAGTAACTTAAATGGAAGTGGTATATAACATAAAACAGTCCAGCTGAAAAGAAATTTTATGAAAAGGAAGAATAAAACTGCAGTCAGTTTATGTGGAGAAGCATCTACATAAATGAGTGAATCTATTTTAAAATAATTCTTTATACTGGTTATTATTAAGGTAAGATCAGAGTGAGACGTTGTTCCACTTCTGCATTAGAATAAAACATAACCAGTTTCAGCAATCCTATTTGATATGCCTTTGGGTTATTCTAAGTTACACTTTACACATGACAGAAATAATCTGAACAATTATTACTCACCATCTGAGTGTATCAGAGGAACAGGCCTAGAAAAGCAATCCCCAACTGACCTCATGCCAATGAGGCGTGAGCCAACACCTCAGGCAAGGCACTCCTCTCTGACCCTCTATATCAGTGAGCAAAACTGCCATTTTGTGGTAATTGACACCACTTCTTTTGTTAAATCACTACCCTGGACCATTCTGAAAGTCAGCTTTTGTGCAATGTATCAGTAATTTCTGTATGAAAAGTCAAATGAAAGGAGATGTTTTACTAGGTCTCTTCTTAGTCCAAGCTTTCATGTCAAAGCTGTTGTAACGTTTAACTCTGTCAGGAAGCCAGAATTTCAAAAGTGTGGAGAGTAGCAGACTATACTTAAGTTTGGCATCTTTCAGTACTTATTTGATAGGTGTAAAGGCCTCATGTGTTTAGCAGGTCCATCAGCAAGGAATTGTATAATTTTATGTTGTGCCTTTCAAAAAGATCCTAGTTTGTTTCTTAGACTCTGCTGCACAAAAGCTCTTTGTTGAAGATTTATGTTTCTCCATAAAGAAAGTTTTGGACAAAGTGATCAGTGAGCTGTCTTCATCCAGTTGGAATGGCTGTCAGGGGAGGATCGGCAATCTTTAACAATCTTTATCAGGAATTTATTGACAAAGGGCACCCTGTCAGGAGCTTCTATGCCTTCTGGTAGTTCTAATACTTTGAGATAATTTTTCCTGTTATGAGCTTCTTAAACTTTTACATTTGCCATTAGTTTATCAAGCATTTGTGTATTTGAGAGCCTTTCCTTGTATTTCCTTGAGTAACCATCCTCTAAGTTGCTTATTCTGGTCTTTGCATCTCCAATCCTTTGTTTATGTTGGAACAGTTTTTTTTATTTTTTTGTATATTCTTTTTTCACCCTCCTCATGCTCGCAGGCCCCCACTCCTTCAGGCTCTGCACGTCTCCTGATAGCCCCTCCTGTCCTAACCCAGCCCTCCTCTTACTTCTCATATTGCAGCCGATCCCTGGGATATCCCGGCGTATCCCTTCACTGGGCGGGCCCCCCTCCTCTGAGGGGGAAGGCACCGGGGGAGAGGGATAACCCCAGCCCACTCTTCTTAGGGTCCAGGGATGCTGCCATGGAAAAGGAGGCCCCGGGAAGGCACTGGATTCAACCAGTGACAGAGAGCCATCATCCAGCGGCCAGTGAGTGGTATTTCCATTTTTCTGGTGTTCCTTCATGCGATCCCTCTGTTGTGCCCTTGGTCTCCACCTGGGCTGCTGCAGAGTGATCATGCATCCCTAACTATCCCCAGTGGAGGAGAACAGTCATATGGATGCTCAATCCTACCCCTTCCCCTGCCGACCCCTGGCACCGAGTCCGTTCCCAAACCCAGGTCGCCGGCGTGGTTTGAGGTGTGGCATCCAGCACATCAGCCCTCTGCGCCACTGGGCCGTTGAAACAGTTTTGATCAAATTTCCTTGACACCACAGTTTAAATCTGTTATAGCCATCCTAGAAAGTTCTAACATGATGCACTGTAGCTGTTTATTGGTAAGATGTTTGTGAATTTCATTATTGCTAAGGTCATTAGGGATGGTCTCCATTAACAGATACTTTGGAGGTTTCTTCACCTGTTGTAATTTGTTGACAGATATGTGTGTTTATTTGAAGCAGGTGTTGAAATATCCATTACACTGACCATGGTGTTGCCTCCACTGTCCATTTTGAGATTAGTCTGTAACAGCGAAACATTATTAATTTCCACTGAAAATAGTACAACTGTCTGATAGGTTGACAGTTTGACAGTTCCAGCAGAAGCAGTTTAAATGTGCATCGGTTTCTTTTCCATTTTTGCTATTGAAAAACATTCTCCAGTCACCAAAGTGTTTCCTTTTCTTTATTTCTTTTACTTCTGTTAGTCTCCTTATTAATTTTTAATGCTTTTTCTTTTAATCCCGGAACTATTGTAAGCATTTAAGGACTGTTTTATATTTGAACTATGTTTGTTTGTACTGTATGCCTGTATCTTGTACTCTCCTGTGTCATGCTTGAAAAATAGGAAGGGTTATTGCCCAATGCACGTACCCAGTCACCAAAAGCTAATAAAAATTCCCCAGATTTTACAGTTAGTGTCTGTGGGGAGTAGGGAGTGAGGACCTCAGCTCTAAGTGTTGCTCTCCATAACACCATCAAATGAAATATGCTCAAGGTTATACAACACCAGAATTTTATCAAATGTGTATGCACTTACTGTGCCCTGTAGTTCAAACTATATATAATCATGTCCTGAAATCCTTCAGCTATCCACTTCTATGTCTCAAGCAGTTTTGATTTTCTTGCATAAGAAAGGGAATAAATTGGATTTGTCTAACTGGAGACCATCATGTCTGCTTAACATGGAGCAAAGATCCTTTCCAAACTTTTGGCTACAGGATTATCCTGGTTGCACCTATGCTATTGCTCCAACACTAACATGTACCATAGCTTATTGATCAAGTCAGAACAACCTCATTATACTAAGGGAACTATTAGAGTGCGGAGATAAAGCACTCATTAAAGGTAATTTATTATCTTTCAAGCAAGAGAAGGCACTCAATTGTGTACCACAAAGATATGTGTTCAACATTTTACGAGTGTATGGTATTCAGGAGTCTTTACAGAATGAGTAACTACACTGTAAAGAGGTCAGCTATGATTCAAGTACAATGTAAATGCTTGGCTGGTTGCGTATGTGTCCCTTCAATGGGGTATACATTAGGGCTACCTATTTAGCCTGTTATTACATAGCTTTGCTTTGACTCCTGATTCAACTGATTCAGAACAACACCCAAATAAGAATACAACTGACATCAGACTCAGTGAAATTTAAAACAATAGCATATTCAGATGGCCTGTGCATTATGCTTCAGAATCAGGCATCTGGAATACAGGTTTGGATCCACTAAATGCAATCTCAGCTATAGCAGGAGCTGAAATTAACTACCATAAAAGTAGTGATAGGAATTGATATCCAGGCAGACAGGGAGGAGCGGATAGGAATAATAGTGAGTACTACACCAATTAAGATATTGGGTATACAATATGGGTCCATAAATTCTACATTAGACAGTTGCAAACTCTATCTGCAGAATGCAAGATCAAAGTTACAGAGATGTAGACAAATGTAACTGTCTAAATGTAAAAGGGTATTCCTGATAGCAACTTTGCTACTTCCGTATTTTCTGTTTATAAGTTATGTCCCTCCAGTAGAATTGGAGACAAAATTGGATACTGTCTTTTTTCCAGGGCCTGTGGGGAGCAGACTAAACCTTACTAAAAGACAGATTGCATTATAGCATACAAAGAGCCACATGAAGGAGGAATTATGATGGTAAACTCAGTAGCTTTTAAATGTGATATTTAGAGCTCATAACATAACCCCTGTATTAGCCAGAAGGAGGAATTGTATTGGTAAACTAAATACTTTTTTTTAGTGTGATACTTATAACTCACAACATAACCCAGGCATTAGCCAATCTGCATAAAACCTGGACACTATTACTAGAAAATTGGGTGGCACCCATACTTCAAAACTGGGAAGGATGTAGATTTCTACATATGGCAAAGGGACAAAAGGTATCCTGCCAGAATATATGACCGAAATATTTGCAATAATAAAATCTTGGATATTGACACCAAAAAAATACCTAGAAGTATGAAAAAATAGATGCATTCCTTAATATTGCAAAATGTTCTGTGCATCCCATGACATTAAGATACCATCCCATGGGACATGAATCAGAAGATATGGGGCAACTAAGGAATGCCCGGAATACCACAACGGATGTGGGACCTGGTATGGCTAGGTGTTCATGGCAGGATCATGGTAAAGATTCCATAAAACATATCGTAAAAGTATAGCAGACTAGGAATGCCCCTGTCAGACGTGTACTGGCATATTAGAAACACAAGAACATTTTTTACTAGACTGCCCCATGCAGTATCTTTTTCTACTGCACAAAGCTGAGAATGGCAAGATCTGAAGTTCACAGCAGCCACTTACTAGGAAATTATTCTGGGGATATTTCAGTGCCTACAGAAGAAACTCCATTTGAGAACTTTGGAACTATGCTTTGCAGTACGCAAATATTATTTGTGTGAGTCAAAATGTGTTTTTACAACACAACTGAAACATACAAACACACAACTGCCAGCAGATACAGGCCTTATGGTCTATCAAGTCTGTTTGAGTGTGCAGCTAACAGACCATTATACTGCAGCTGTCCCTCCCTTCCCCACCCTCACCTTCGAGGTCATGATCCTGCTTGCTGATCCCACAACTGCCTTTGCCCTCTTTGTGAACATCCCCTTAACCCTGTCCCACCCCATCTTAAAACCTCCCACTGATGTTAAGGCCACTACCTCACCTGGCAGGCATTCCACCCTTTCACCACTCTTTCTGTAAAGTAATGCCTTCTCATTTCCCTCATAAATCTACCTCCCTCCAGCCTCAAACTATGCCTTGTAGTGTCCCTCCCCTCCCTGTGCTTAAGAATGTTATGAATCAACCTTTTTTATGCCCTTCATATATTTGAAGGTCTCTATCATGTCCCCCATCCTCCAATCCTCCAATGAGTACACGCTAAGCATGCTCTGTTTATCCTCATGTGGCATGCCCCTCAGACCATAGATCATCGTGGTTGCTCTACGTTGAACCCTTCCAGAAATTTGATATATTTCTTCAGGTAGGGTGCCAGTACTGCACACAGTACTCCAGGTGGGGTCTCACCAGTGATCTGTACAGTGGCAGGATGACCTCTCTTGCCTGGAGGTGATTCCTCTTGCTATACACCTCAGCATCTTGTTCGCTTTGGCTGCTGCTCTCTATACTGTGCTGAGTGCTTCATTTTCCTGTTATCCGCACCCCTAGATCCTTTTCCTCCTCCGTAGTGGACAACTGTACTCCACCCATCCAATAACTATTTCTTGGGTTTCTTGCTCCCAAGAGCATGATTTTGCATGTTTTAACATTAAACCCCAGCTCTCGTGTTTCTGACCACTGCTCAAGTTCAACCAAATCCACCTGCAATCCTTGCCACCCTTTTGCATCATCCACCACTTCCCAATCTTCATGTCATCTGCAAAAGGCTGATCTTGTTCTTAATGCCTTGAGAGATGTCTGCTATAAATATGTTGAACAACACTGGACCCATATTGAGCCCTGTGGCACTCCACTGGTTACATCTCTTGGAGAAGAGATTTCCCTCCCACCAACACTTTCTGCTGCCTATCCTGGAGCCAGTTTTTCACTCAGTCCACTAATTTCTCCTGTACTCCCTTGTAACTCAGTTTGCTTAGCAGCCTCCATGTGGTATGGAGTCAAGGCCTTGCTAAAGTACAGGTAAAGGACATCCACTGCTTGGCCCCTGTCAAGTGCCCTGGTCACCCAGTCGTAAAGTCAACCAGGTTTGTTGGGCAGGATCCACCAGACAAACCCATGCTGGCTGCTGTCCTGGAGTCCATTCACCTCAGAAAGGTTACTAACATTTCCTTCAGTATTGTCTCCATCAGCTTTCCCACAATGGATGTAAGACTGACTGGTCTGTAGTTGCCTGGTTCATCCTTGTGTCCACTTTTGTGTAGGGCAGCACATGCACCATCTTCCAGTCCTGTGGCACACATCCAGTCCCCAGAGAAGAGTTGAACAGGTCTGCAAGTGGGTCTGCCATGGCATCTTCCAACTCCTTCAGAATCCTAGTGTGTATGCCGTCAGGTTTGGGTGCCTTATCAACTGCCAGAGCTCTTAGTCCCTGCAATACCCTACTGACCTGGATCTCCCCATCCATTACGTCCATCCCCCCATGGCCACCCTGCCCTCGTCCAGTGGTATTGATCCTTGCTTCCCTTTGGTAAACACAGAGCAGAAATATTCATTGAGTGCTTCTGCAAGCTTATCCCCCTTTTCTGTTCACCCATCACCCTTCCTTATTCTTACTATTTGGTCTTTGCAGTTTCTTCTCTCCCTTATATACTTAAAGAATTCCTTATCCCCTCTCCCTAATACCCTGTGCAAGCCTTTGCTCCCTTGAAGCCTTGGCTGCCCTGACTGCTTTGCTGACTTCCTTAGAGCTCTTCTGATATCCCTCCTTATCCTTCCCCCTTTCAAAATGTCACCATTTTCTGAAGGCTGCCATTTTCTCCTCACATTTGCCAATACCTCCTGTTGATCCAGCTTGGCTTTCTGCCATGGCCTTTTGCTTTGAATCCTTGTACACAAGCTGGTAGCCTTCGCTAGCCCTTGCTTGATTACTTCCCACCTCTGGTTAGCACCCATGTGTGGGCTAATGCTGACTAGGTACTCTGACAGTATAACCATCATCCTGACAAAGTCTGCCCACCTGAAGTCTATCACCTTTGTTCTGGTCTTGGCTGCCTCCTTCCCCAAACTAAGGGAGAACCACACTGTGTGGTGGTCACTCCCTGCCAATGGACACTCAACCCCCAGCTCCCTAGCAAGATCCCCATTGGTTAATATGAGGTTGAGAATGTTCCTTCTCTAGTTGGCTCCCTGACCAACTGGGCTAGGAAGCTGTCCTGGACTACATCCAGGATGACCTGCTCCCAGGTACTCAATGTGGCAGTGGTGCTCTATTCTACCCTGGCAGATTGAAGTCCTCCAGTGTCTCCTTTCTACTGACCTTCCTTCTCTGCTGTGCTGCTCTCTGTCTGTGCCCTCTGTCTGAGATGGTGGCCTATACACCACCCCAATCTAACCCTCCTCCTTTTCAGTCTTGTACCATCACCCATAATGCTTCCACCTTCCTTCCTCCTGCCTTCTCCTTGCTACACAATATCTCTTTCCTAACATACATGGCTACCCCCTTTCCATTTTCCTGTCCTTCCTGTACAGCCTGAATCCCTGGACCATCAAATTCCTGGTATTGGGTGGCCCGTGTTTCAGTGATTTATTTATTTATTTGCTTTTGTTAACCGGGTAAGCACACTGGACAGCTAAGTGCCTATTTTCAGGTGTGACCCGGGAGGGTTACAAGTAAAGTGAGTACAGGTACAGTGAGGAAGACAATGCATCAAACAGAAAATAACAGGCATCACAGGGATTGCAGTCAGTGCAGGATACAGAGAATACCAGGCATCACGGGGAATTACAGCAGGTGCCAACAATAATTAGAATAACTGAAAGTACAAAAACAGTACGGTACTGGTACATACAGGGTAATTGGGTAGTAAGACAGTAACAGGCGACTTAATAGCACTGGAGATAAGTACAGGGAGGATCTGAATAGAAGGCATACTAGGGAAGCTTACAGAGGGTATAATGGGCTACTTAGGGACAGCCGTGGGTGGCATGACAGTATCTGAGAACTAAGTGTGACATGAAAAGGCGGGAAGTAAGTACAGGGTGGGATTGGGGAGTGCGCAACACATATGATCAGGGAGAGGGACTGGGAGTAAGCGTCCGGGAAGTAATAGTGCCAAGTCAGGTACAATTGCTGGTGATGGGAGCTATGTTCACCTCACAGTCTGCCAACAGAGTCTGCAATTCAGCTGCTTTGTTCTTCAGGCTCCTTGCATTCAAGGAGACCACCCTCCAGCATGAGGCCTGCCCTATAGTCCCTGATAGTTAACCCATAGAGCCAACCCTATTTGGATACTTCCCTGATCCATCCCTGTTGCATTCCCTATTTTCACAGTGGCCCATTCCTGTCTGATTGCAATTAGGCCTATCCAGAATGGCACTTCCTCTGAATCTTTATTGCTACTTTGAGGGTACGCCCAGTGGTCTCCTGGTTTTGATACCTTGCTTGGTGTCACTCTCTGAGTCTCCACACTCACTTTGAAGTCACCCCTAGATGTTATGTACTCTCCCAGCCTCTGCTTTAAGACACCTGACCCCACCCCTCCCTACTCAAGTGTAGTCTGTCTGGGGCATACGGGGACCTGTTTGCCCATGTTCTATCCCACCCCCCACCAGCCCATACTCTGTGGTCTCACACCATGCTCCCAGATATGTGTTAAACTCTGAAATACTCTGCTTTCTGACCGTATTTGCTCTTGGTATGGGGAGTACCTCTGAGAAAGCAACTGATTTACCCCACCTCATCACACAGCTTACCCAAATCCTTGAAAATCTTCTGAAATTCCTCAACTGTGTTTCCACCCAAGTCATTTGTGCTCAGGTGCATTATGATGTGTGGCTTCTCCTTCTCTTCTCTCGCCCACCTCTGAATAATTGGCCCCACCCTTCCTGCTGTCATACCTGGCTTACATTCCACCCATATGCTATACTTCCCTCCCATTTCACCCTTTAAGTATGGTGTCCCCAAGACTAAGACCCTGCCTATATAGTCCTTCTCCATCACTGGCTTTCCCCAGATTTCTGCCAAATGTCCTGCCTAGCCCCTATGTCCTATATGTATAGGATACCCTCTGTCTCTCCAGTGCCCTGCATTGTCCCTCTATCTTGTCACCAACCCTTCTCCTATTAAAGATCTTTCCTCCTTTGCTGTATCCCCCTGCTCCCACTCCCACTATAATTTCTGACAATCTGTCAGGCATTTCAGCCCTCTCTTCTACCCTGCAGTTCACTGTATTTCTGTTTCCATTACTTGCTCCGTTAGTAACCTTTGCATCGCTACCACATTCCTCCTCCTCCCCCCACACAAGGCCCCTTCTGCCTGCTCTCCCAAGGTGGCCAGCACTGAGAATCTATTATTTGAGACTATGTCTATACCTCAATGTTTCTGGCTTCCTATGATAATATTCTCTTCCCTTCATGTGTGGTGCAGCACCCCTACTCCTGGTCTTTGTCCATTCCCCAGACTTGGTACCCCTAGATTGCTGTGTAAGTCGTGATTGCGCAACCTTCTGTGCCTTATGACTGCCAACCATGCCTCCTATAGTGTATGTACTACTGTGCCCAGGATCCAGCTTTCCTTTCATGTGCCCCACCCTCCATACAATTCTCTGCTAAGCCAACTAATCTCAATTTAGCTGCTCCAATTGTCTGCACACCAAGCACCTCCCAGCCCACCATGCAATACCCAAGAATATAGCTGCTCCACAGACATTGCAGCCTACTACCCTACCTCCATTAGCTGCTACAAATGTAGTGTGAAGCCAGCCCTGGTCTCCCCCGATCGTGTCTGCCCATTCCCAGGACCCTCTCCTCTAGGTGTCTGCATTGTCACTCTGCCTTCTATAACCTCCATTTACCAATATCTGACTTTCACAACTCCAAGTACAGGACAATAAATAAGATAGTCCTGATAGTCTGCAACCCTGTTACCATCCTATAGGTAGCACCACTAATTAGCACCTACAAGTAGAAAACCAATCACGTACCAGCACCCCCTTCAAAGGAGGAGTAGCCTGGGTGGTGGATGGGATATTTATTTATTTATTACTAGGATTACAAATTCCTTTGAATGAAGGGTTATTTTATAAAGGCTCTGCATCAGCAATGGGTGCAAGCAAAACAGTGGTAAGATACAATACAAGGTCAGGAGGTTAGCATAGAAACATGCAGTGGTAAAATGCAATACAGGTCAGGAGGTTTAATTTATTAGCATAGGACAGTACATGTGTATAGACTAGCACAGTAGAAAACAGTCAGTGGCAAATAACAATGCACAATTAACAATACAGGTATATATATATATCAAGACACAGATGCAAATGAAAACCATCCTGGGGTGACATAGGTGAAGCAAGGGATGGGGGATAAGAGGGGGGGGTGGGGAAAGGGGTTAGGCAGTCAAGGATTTGACATTGTCATAAGTGCAAGAATAGAAAGATAAGTGCCAGGTAGTCTAGGGTGGAGCAACAAAGCTAGAGGTGATAGGGAGGGAGACAGGAGGAGAGGAGGCGGGAGGGGTGGAATGGTAGGTGGAGGTGAGAAGGGGTAGGTGGTATAGGTGGCAGGAAGAAAGATGGGAGTAGTAGATGGAAGGATGAAGAGAAGTGGAAGGGTAGCAAGGGAGGAGAGAAGAGGAGGGAGAGATGAAACAAGATACAAGATAGGCAGAGCAGTCACAACTGCTGAGGTCAGTGAGGTGCTGGTGGAGTTTACATTTGAATGGGCCAACCTTGTTTTCAACTGCAGTTTCAGGGGGAACGTTGACTAGTAGCAGTGGGGCCCTGGTGTGGAAAGCATGTTGAGCCTGGTTTGTATGGCAGAATGGAACGATAAATGTTGGTTTGAGGGAACTGCGCGAAAAATGTGTAGTGACTGTGGGCAACATTAAGGCATGAGCTGCAGCGGGTGTGAGGTTAAGACAAATTTTCTTAGCCAGTAGGCAGGTCTGGTAGGCAAGTCTACTATTTAGATTGAGCCAGCTGGATTACTTGTAGAGATCACAGGTATCCGTGATGCTTCCTGAGCCAGTGAAAAATCTACAGCATTTGTTAAGGGCTGTCTTGACCCATTTTAGGGATGGTGGGAAACTACATGTGGCATCCCAGCATGAACAATCAGCCCCACTCCCAATGTCTTGTTCCCATCCCCAGCCAGTGCTTGCATTTCCCACAGAACAAAACTACCAAAATGCCAGTTAATCAGAAGACAAACAGAAAAAACAAAATAAATCCTTCTGTTGAGTACTTCCTTTCATGCTGTTCCCTGCTCCCCTAGCTCTCCGGTACATCCTGTGCCCCACAAGTCCCATTCATGGCAGCTCCTCACACTGAATGGATGCTCCAGAAAGTCCCCTCTCCTTCAGCAACTCCTCCAACCTCCACGCCCCTTAGTCAACTGTGTGACTACAGGGATGCCGTTTGTTTAATATGACCCCCTTTTTTATGTTTAAACTATTGGGCTGTTTAGCTGCAACTCATTGGCCCACCCAGCAGCTCCATATTACCACGGTGTTCCAGCTTGAACAATCAGCCCCACTTGCAATGTCTCATTCCCTTCCCCAGCCAGTGCTCACACTGCTCCACAGCAAAACTACCAAAATGCCAGTTTATCAGAAGACAAACGAAAAGAAACAAAATAAACCCTTCTGTTCGGTATATCCCTTTTGTGCGTCTGTTCTCATTTCCCTAGCAATCTGATGTGTTCTTGCCCTGCAAGTCCTGTTCATGGCCTCTTCTCACTCCAAACAGGTGCTTCAAACAGTCCCTTCTTCAGCGACTCCTCCAATCCTCCACACTCCCTGCAGACAACTGTGTGCATAATTTATAACTCCACTAGCTGTGGTTGAAAAGGTCACAAAACAAATCAATTGAGGTACTCTTATAAGAAAGAAAAGGAAAATCACCCAGGAGTCAAATTATTGCTTGGTAGACACATTTTAAGTGGTTATTCTGGAAAATGGCATGGCACATGATTGCATGATTGTATTTTAATAAGAGTGTGAACAAGAATAGAGAGTATTATGGTCTCACATAATAATAATTGTGTAATGTTTTTCAATTTATTTTTTATGTAATCAACACAGTGTTTTTTCCTTGGAATTATGTACTATTATGTGTATTTCTTTCTGATGCATTCTGATAGATTCTGTTATATCACTTTGTACATTGGTATTGTTCTGATTTATTTAATTTTCATTTAATAGAAATGTCCCAACTCTTTTGAAAAGTGCCAATGGATCTTAAAGATCCACCGAACAACCACCAGAGCATGCATATGAGATCTCAGTTTGACATCTCATCTGAAAGACTGCAGCACCTCTGAAAGCAGAGTGTATCCCAAATATAATGTGGGGCATTGCTATGGTCACCTTTAACCAAAGAGAGTGTACCCCTGAAGCAACTACCATGACTTCCTGTAGCACTTGGTGTTCATTGGAGGTCTCTCATCCTACAGTATTATGGACCAGGCTGACTCTGTTTAGCTTTACAACATAGTGTTATGCTGCAGGCTTCAGATGGTGTCAGGCTTCTGGAAGGGTCAGTCTCCTAGGTTGTAAGGCTGCAGGCATTGATAAGAGGCACTTTAAACTTAAGAAACAAATTATTCCTATAACGGTAATATGAAAGTAAACCAAAGCAGTATAAAAAAACAAGCAATGATTAGATATCAAAGAACAAAAACAATATTTCTTTAGTGGTACAAAACTAAATATGAACTAGTATTAGTAACAACATACTTTTGCATACTATATAGTTAATGTGGTACTGTGCTGGCAGGCTCTTCCAACAGTTGTCACTAGGATTAAGGTTACACAAAAATTTTGAAATGGTGTTGGAGAGGAAAAGAGTTGGCTTAGCAAAGCAGCCATGATTTAGAGTTAATAACTAAACACAATTTTAAGATTAACAGGGCTGGGAAAGGGTTTGTGAATGTATGCAGTATCTTCAGGCAACCGTTCCAAAGAAAAATAAGAAACAGATGTCAAGAGGAAGAATAACATTGCACTGCCTACAGTACAATTATGAAGCAGCAGCTAACAGAATAATACAATCACTTAACATAACTAGCATTAGAACTTAATTGATTCTACTGCATGGCATTAAATTCTGAACCTGGAAAGTGGAACAGCAAAACTGTTCTTTCTTCATATCTCTACTAATGTAGCTATAATACAAAGTAAAGTGAATGATTGTCATGAGATAATCACATCCCTTAGAATTATGAAGCACAAGACCCTAGTACCTCCAATCCTCCAGGGTATCATTACTTTATGGCTTTATACTACCCATTGAAAATTATATCTCCTAACCATCTGATGGTCTTTCAACCACCTATTATAATATAAGCATAGCACCTTGGGTCAGAACCAAGACTTTAGGTAACATGATTCTGGTAGTATTTAAAAGCAGCAGTACATTTTATTTGGCAGAAAGTTTAATGTGTTCATTTTTAATGATATCAAGCAGATGTCAGGATGGCACCTTGAGATATAGCTTTTGGGGGTCCCTTGTTTTAGCAGAGCACAAAAGTGCTTAGTTTATAAATCTGTCCAATATTATATACAAGTGCTAGTCCCAAAAGGATACATACATATAAGTTACTTACCTGACACATCAGTTGGAAGTAGTGGAGAAGAAATACTCAAATAACATGTAGTATATAATAGCTAATGATGATAAGAGGTTACCCCTTTATGAATGCATGCACTACTGAGAGCTAAAATGGATGTGGGAGCTCATATTCTTTGCAACTCAATAAATGTTTTGGGGGTATAAGGGGTTTGAGATTGAAATTGGTTCATCGCCATACATCTGAGTTGCACAAGCAGCAGCCTTCACAAAGTAATAAGATTAGCTAGCTAACATTTTATTTCTATAGTGCCTTTCTTGAGATGAACTCAGTTGTGCTGGAGTTGAGTCTGCTGGTTAGCAGCCATGCAGTCTTCAGTCTCTGAGATATTCTTAATCACTGACATTAGATCCCCCTGCCCAGGTCTGAATGAAAGGAAAAGCTAATTGTCAGCTGTATAGCAGTGAAAACTCAAGCCAAACAGTACTTATGCTCACATCACCCAGCTGCAACATGTAAAGCCTAAACAACCCTGAACAATAAAGGGGACAGTGTAGAATCATAAGTGATACCACACACATAACAACTGATGAAGCAGAATGACAAAACCACAGTATGTCTACAATCTTCCAAGAAAGACCTGAACCATTTAAGCACAGACCAGCCAAGCCACACAATCTCTGATGTTCAACTAGTTCCCAGTAGTCTATGGTGACAAAGACAATTGGTCCATAATCTTGAGAGCCATACTTTATTGTAGGGGTTAGAAGTTCTGATCTATCCCAAAGTTGCCTTGTTAAGGGTTGCTTCCAATTGAAATTATCATAACCTACTTCAATGAATCTCTCCTTCCGTCCCTCTTATTGTGTCTCAAATGTTTGTTCTTCTTAAGAATTTCTTTATTCTAAGCAACTGACTCAAAGAGATAGAATCAATCTATGGTTTAGGATGGGTGGAGACTGACCTTGGCAAATTGCTGAAGTTGGTTTCATGCAGAGCGAGAGTGAAGAAAACTTGAATGGCAAGCTTAATGAGAACAAAAGGAATCTGAGTTTTACCCACACAGTTGATGAAGATACATTAGTTTTCTGGATGTAAAACTCACAGGTAATGGAGGAGTTTGTTAAAACAAATGGTTTAATGAAACCATTGTGAACAAACAATTAGTAGTTTTTCCAAAAGTAAAGTTGAGGAATAGATCAGAACTTGTAAGCAATAAAGTAATGCATGATTCCTAATATTATGGCCAAATCACCTTTCTCGCCACAAACAGTGATCTGGCTTGCTAGATAGGTAATATTGTGTGGAGGAACTATATATTCTAAAAGGAGATCCCAGACTTGCTACAATTATTGAGGAGGTCCACAGAATACCCTTTAACAGGGGAAGGACAGATAGATGCATAAAGCCATTTAAAAGACTGAAAGGCAGACCTAGGATGCGGCTACCAGGAAAACAATCAGGATTTTTCAGTGTTGTAACTGCAGTACAGTATTTACAGACAGTAGGAAAATTGACTCTTCAGAAGACTGATGTATTGACATACAGTACAAGTCACATCAAACTGTTCCTCCAGCACACTAGTTTAGCATTTTTCAATGGGTTGCTTAATAGGTGCACTGCTCAATGCAATAAATTAATAAAAGTTTCCTAATGGTTTGTTTCAGCTTCTATTCTGTTTCAGCTTAGCATCTCTGGAAACTTTTATTAATGCAGTGCAACACAGTGAGCAACCCATCAAAAGTACTGAGCCACTGAGTTGGAGCCCGAGTTCACTGCTGCAGTTTGCAGTACAGCTTGATTGATATGTCATTCTACCCAGTCTTAGGAAGAAGCTGTCACCAGTTCCAGCCAATAGTGATTTTGCATTCGGATTGAAAACCCCACCCCCAGCTGCATGTTCTTGTTCCACATCCGAGGACTCCACTCATTGCCCTTACAACTGCTTTTCTTAAATTTAGTTTTTGTAGCATTTTACAAAATGTACACGAAGCCCTCTTTTCACTAAATAAATGTAGTTTTAGCATTACTGTAAACAGCACCCTTTCCTTTACATCTCTATGAAGCCATTTTTTTTCATCAGTGAAAGGGAAAAATAAGCTGTTTACCTGTCTAATTCCTTAATTTTCACTACTTACAGTACTGTATAGCACTGAACATGTACAAAATGTAAGAAAATAATGTACACAGGGTACAGCAGGGTACTATAAATGCATATGAGAACTGCAATGATGGAAATAAATTCAATGAATGGGAGGAGATCAACAGCTCTATAGGACTGCTTTGAAAAAAAAACAACCACTGCATTGAAAATGTATTACGACAACACTGCAAAAGAGCTGAGGGAAATTTACAGAACAGTTGAAAGTGAGTTGCATCTGAGTTGAAGAGTGCTTGGAAGACAGTTTACAGTTGCAGAAGACAGAATTGGCACTGCATTGTCATCACAAGAAAAATGAAACAGCAGTGAGTTGAATGAACAGTTTAATGTGACTTATGCTGTACATTTAACTCTGCATAGACATTCTGCTAGCAGTCTTATAGTTGTATACATAACCAACCCCAATAGAACACAAATATAACAGACAAAATATTAAATTCCCTTCATTTCAGGCCTGTTTTGGTCTACAGTTCTTTTTGCTGGTTTTATGTGCCAGTAAATATAATTTAAAAGCTATGTAAAAACTTTTAATGTTATTTTCCCAAGATTAGTTAACAAAAGTTATAAAATAGATTGAAAAGTTCCTGCTTGTGAAGGGCTACACAAGTCCAAGACCAATATCTTAATTCTCCACAGCTGCACAGTTTGGAAAATTCTGGCAGGGTGATTTGGTATTTGGGCCACTACACAGAGAACTCATGAGCCACTTCACTCATTCCCAATTGCCACCATAAACATGGTGTCCACCTTTACTCATATATAAAAACCTTCAACTAGGCCCCAAAGATAAAACTCCCTTAAATTAAACAAAATGAGTAGATTATTGCATGTTCTTTCCACTCTCATTTCTCCTCTTACACACAAAAGTACATTTAAAAAATAATGTGCAATTCAGAGTCTTAGTTTCTGGTGTTTTTGATAACCATAAGAAATCCCTACCATCCTTACCAGTTTTCCATAGACCTCCCTCCTGCTTATCTTGCATCAGATAAAACTGAGGTACTGGCTCCACTTGAGATCTGTATGTGTCTGTGTATGCCAATGGAATTTTGCAGAACATTACTTTTATTTATTCCAAATTACAATTCGATTTTTGTTCGTGTGAGTAGAGGAGTGAGCATTCTAGAACTGAAATACTACAAAAAGTAAAATTCCTGTGTTCCATTGTAAACTACTCACTATATATTGAATGTGTAGCAAGACAGAAGACTGACAGGTGGAAACCATCTGTGGAGGAGCTATTTTACATTTTTAGCAACCTGTTATTATATTTAAATGTTTAGAGTGTTCATTTTTAAAAAGTTGCCTAATGACTTGCTTTATATGCCCAATAAGACATCTGTGGCTTAAGTTGTGCTAGCTTTGCTACACTTTCAGGGGCTGAAGACACTTTACCTGTGGCCATATGCATCACTATGCTCCTGGGAATGTGGTAAAACCACCACAGCCGATGCCCTGTTGTTGGTTTATTGCTTACTGAAACAAGATGTCCATGACTTTAACATATGACTAATCATTTGCTGTACAAAATAGTTGTTTATTTTCACTTATAACATGGGCAGTGATGTTTGTGTTATCTGACTGGCAGAAATTAATCATGTGACTGTTGATTAGTATCTGTTAATCAGTCAGTTGTTGGTTGTGGTAAACAGTCTCCAGCATATGAACCCACAGAACCGCACTTCTTATTTCTTAGGATTTTGATTCCTGACCAACAGCCATTAAATTATGTCGCTAAGTAAGGAATTCACATAGCTGGCCCGTATAACTGCATTCTCCACATAAAACTTTGTGCCCATGGCACCGAGACACAACCCGATGCTTTCTCCCACAGAAGTGCATATTGCTTACTGCATGTCCCCTGTGAGCCCTCAATTATGGTTATGCAAGGCAGTCGATAGCAAATATTTCCCAGTAGCAGAAGAACATTTCTCAGTCATCCTGCAATCAAAAGTCACAGCAGCAAACTCAGCTGTGTGCAAGTGAAGCACATGAAGACATCTTGTGATGCATTCTATCTGCAGTCCTCAGAATCCCCACCCACCCACCCACCTGGTGGACACAGTAGTATCGGTGTCTATGTAAAATGACAATCAACCGTAGCAGAGGAAAGCCTGTCATTCCTGCTATAATGCAGATTAAGTGAAAGTGCCTAAATGTGCTGTACTGTCACACTGTCCATGTTTGCCACCCAGTAACTGCAGTACTAACCATCTTGGTAAAAGAGAGACAGAAAGAGTGACAGGTGACAGAAATAGCAGTAGTCACTGTGATACAGGAAAGCATCAGTAATAATTGAGCCTGTGTCTCTGATTGTGTCTCTGTATGAATATTTGGAACTCAAGAGAACAGAGGCAAAAGTGATGAACCCTGCAGCAACAGAAATACCCAGCAGCTACAGTTTGTCAGGTACTTGCTTAATGTTGTACTTTTAAGCAAAGTGATACACTGCAATGTCACCACACAGAGCAATAGAGCAGCCTGTTATGAGCAAAATAAAAATTTCCTTTATTCTACAACCTGTAGCCTGTTCACCAGAAAGTGTTATTTTTCAACTATTGTTGCTCTGGCAGAACACAGAAAACTGTGGTTCCTTGGCTAAAATTGTGGAGGAACACTAAGTAGTTCCACATGTTTTCTGCATTATACCAACAGTTTTGTCCACTGGTCCCCAAATTTGGCCCATGTTGTAATGTAATAACCCACTCCAGGGTATGCAATTATTAGATTAATCAACACCCGGTGCCGGATGCACCCAGGGTGTTGATTAATCAATAACCGCACACCCTGCCGTGGGTTTTGCTACTAAATCTACATGACATAACCTACCACTAAACAAATTTATATTTTATTTCACACTGGTAATAAAGACTGACAAATATGACCAAATGCAAGTCTCATTATGCATGTAACATGAACACACAATATTGCAAATTAAAACAAATCTAGTCTCAACCATCACAATACATTACTGCCCAGATGACCAATGTTTCCAAACAAAAATGAGTCTAGAGTGCAAGCAGTCCAGTCAGTGCAGCTGTAGTGCTACCACTCTCAATACTGATGATCCAGGTTTGGGAACAAGCCTGGGTCATTGGGGGCCAGCCAGGTGGGTAGAATTGAGCATCCCAGAGGACACAGTCCTTCTCCATGGTTCCATGATGGTGGGGGCCTCGTGCTACATCACTACTACCACCTGTAAATGTACGGGTGGCAGACTGGTTCAGGACAAAGGCAAGGAGGGACACAGTGCTACGTAATGAAAGAGCATGCATCCACACACTGAACTTGGGACCTTGGTCTCACAAGCTAGCAATCTTAAGTGAGCAGGGAGAACAGAACAAACTGTGAAACAAACAAAAGATTAAATCTCACTTTGCCCCCTAGCTAAATGAAGTGCTGTTCAATACAGCAGACATGCACCCTGTACATTACACAGGATGTGGGCTCCCTGACTTTCCATAGGGCAACTGGCCGAGGTGAGAGGAGGGCTGTGCCAGTCTCTGAATGGTCTCCTGTGGCACCAGTTCTTTTGGTATGGGGTTGAAAGGGTGGGTGGTTGGTGGCTGCAGAGTGGGGGCTGCTAGATGACAGGGAGTTCTTTTTTTTTCCATGTGAGTTTGTTTAAGCTTCCACCACTGTGTATACATACAGTATTCCATATAAACACTATAATGTTATTTTTAAACTCTGAACTTAGAATTACTTTCACTAAGGATTTCATAGCAATAAACTTCAAAATGATCAGAGGGTAGGGGGACCACTGGACACCAGGGAAAATATGTAGTATTACAAAGGCTGGGAATCAGAAATGGGGGGCATAGACTACCAGGGATACCTTCTCCATATACAGGTCAGATATCGGAGACCAGTGGGACCACAGACCACCACGGATACCATATCCAATATATGGGACAGCGATTGGAGATGGGGGAACCACTGGATGCCATGGAATTTATCAGAGGCAGAGGGAGGAACCACTAGGCACCAAGTACATGACTTCTACACAACCTACTGGTAAACAGAGGGCAGGGTGGACCACTAGGCACCAGGGACATGACTTCTACATATCAGACCGGTGACCGGAGGGTGGGGGTAGCACTAGGCACCAGGGACATGATTTTTAACTAATGAACTGCCAGTTGGAGGCTGGGGGGACCACTATGGACCAGGGATTGTTCTGAATGACAATGGGGATGGCAACTGGAGAACAGGGGGACCACTAGACATCAGAGAAAGGATGTTTCATTACCAGGGATGGTCGGTTGGTGGATAGGGGTGTCACTAGAGCCCAAGGGGTGGGTGTGTTCCCCCAACCGCCAACCAGCTTGTTGGCTGAAGTGACTCTGGTGGCCACTGGGGTTGTCCAGAGTACTGTAGGTTGGATTTATGATCAGTGGCATTTGAACTGTGCAAAGTGGCCTAAGATAACACCTTTTCACAGTGTAAATGCACTGAATATTGTGCTGTGCTGGTATTTCTGTCCCCGCCCCTCCCATTGTCCACTGCACACATTGTGTTTTCTTGCATGCACTAACCATGTTAGCATAGTAAAAAGTCCTGTGAATACCGTGCATACGTGCAAACCCCAGGCAAACAGGGCACAATCATTTTCCCAACAGGCAAAGTTTTGAACATCTGGCCTCTGAGGCCTTGACTGAGACCTACTCTTGGGGTGGGTGAAGGCAAGTCTTTTGTGGGTGAAGAGGACATGAGAGAACAACATGGCAAGCACCCATTGCCACCCAGAAGCATGTTGTGTCCACCGCACCTTTACCATCACCTGCATCTACAACCCTGAGGGAGACCTCCCAACAGAGGCAGCTAAAGTCTTCAAAATTGTGAGTACTAGGTCAATACCCTCCAATTGTTATTCTAGTCAGGAACAGATAACAGTAATAACTATATAAACTGGCATTTTATTTGTCTTGTTTGTGTAACCCTAGGTGGCGCTATCCCATAGGCTACTACCCCTGCCTGCTTGGCCAGTACCAGGCTAAGGGGCCTACGTTCTGCAATGGGTGCCTCCACCCAGAGGTCAGGGTTGGTAGTGGTCAAACTAACCTGGGCACAGCACTCCAGGACACTGTAACCTTCCTCTTTCCCTTCTAGTGGCCTGAGCAATATACGATAATCACTTTCACAGTACCCCTTGTACACCATACAAGTACCCACACTGTTTGCACTTACCACCAGGGCTGGTTCCTCTGGCTTGACCCTGGGGACCACCTGTAAAACAAGGTTATGCACAGCAATAGTAACAGTACAGCACTCTGGCACACACTGGAACCACAGTCAGGTTAAATGCAGAACATGTCAGATCTGATTTATTCAGGGACTTGAACAAGGAAGGGCGTAATCAGGTTGATTGGCTTAAAATCTTATGTTAATCAAACAGTTATGCATGCACTTTAAGTCCCCACACAGTCACACTTCTGGGTACCCAGGTAGGGAGATGATGGGCAGCCAGGAACGTTGCATCTGGTTGGGACCCTATGATGGAAGAAAACAACATGCACAACACACACAATTTGTAATCCAGAGCCAGAGGGCTCAGGTCGTGAAAGAAAAAGCAACCAGACAATCAGATGACAACACTTTAGATTTAGCTGTTGTTGCAGGGAGCTACCCTGATGTTTACTCACAATATCTAATAATGGATACAGGCAGGATGAAATCGAGACTGCAGGTTGTTGAGCCAGAGTGTCCGGAGAAGTGGGCCCCACACGAATCACCAAGGTGTCGTCTCTGTTCAATTGTTGAGCAGGGAACTGATCCCCAGGCAGGTCTCTCACAATGGCTTTCTCTGTGCAGTGGTTGGGCTGGGCCAGTGTGGCAAGGCTCAGGCCCAATGAAGATGATTTTGATTCAGTCCATGGGCTGGATGTAGCTTCCAGCAAGCAGAATACAGTTCACTACAGTGGGGAACCAAATTGCGACCCATTAGCAGCACACAGCACATTTATACATAAGGAAACTCTAATGCAGCTTCCAGCAAGTGGAACACAATTCAAACCACAGTGGGGAACCAAATCACGACCCACTATAAGCAGACAACACATTCACATGTAAGGAAATTTCACTGTACCAGGCAAAAGGCTCTCCGATCGCAATTACAGAGTCTCTGCACAATCCAGGAGTTCAGAGGTGGCTGGAGGTCCAGACCGGCCGAATGCATTCAGCAAATCTTGGTCTTCTGGTAGGAGCCTGGTCACAATTCAGTGTTACTCGCCTCCAAGTTTGGATTCAGTCTGAAAGGCACAAGTTCCCTTCAGGGACAGCAGACAGGCATGCAAGCCAAAACGCAGGCCTTTCCACAGTTCTCCACATGAATCTACACTGGGGCTGCTGCTTGAATCATTCAAGCTGTTATCTCTTCACTTCCTAACTCAGAACTGAAACTAGCTGCAAGCAGCTTGGGAATTTCCCCAAGATCCAAAAGGTTCAGTTGGCTGATCTGTCTGTCAGTCACAACAAGGGCCCCCCCTCCAGATTATTTTAGGTGCCAAACTGCAAAAACTACAATTCCTATAAGATTTGACCACACCAAGTCCCTCTAGGCAGGCTCCATTTTAGAGTCCCAAATGTACTGATTGGCCCATTTCAGCAGTCCAGGACCAAGATGATGGAAACAAACAGAACTGTCCATGCTGCAAAGAAGGCAGGTTAGAACAAACTGCAATATTATTACTACTCTAACAAATGATCAGCAGACAGGCACATCTTCTAACAGGGCTCCTTTTAGATTAATTATGACTGCAATCCAGGCAGGTCTTAAAGAGACAGTACACAGAGGCTATATAGGCACTCTCTGGCAATCACATTTAAATGACAAAAACGCAGAACACCAGCCTGGCAGTGAGCATTTAGACTAGCTCAAGGAAGACTTTTGGTAACCCCATTTGTAGGGGGTTACACCTTCCCTGCCTGAAGAAAATTGGCATCCGCGCAAGTCTGTACTCATCACAATATCAAAATGCAATATAAATAAGACATATATATATATATATATATATATATATATATATATATATATATATCATTAGCTTGTTACATTACTATACCTTTCAATATACTTCCCATTACTACATCCATATTAACAATACTTATGCATGTTTTGTACAAGTAATACTGATTCATTTAATAATTTCTTGTACATTAAACAATGTAAGAGGGGCCCTTCCTATCAGCTAACTTGGGGCTGGATGGGCAGGGGCACCATGTGAGAGGAAGAACAAACTACCTGGAGTTGGCATCAAGCTCAATTTGGGCAGTGAGCTGGCTAAACATAAACCCTTTGTGAACTACATTGAGAGGCCAACCACTGGCCTCCTAGGGCAATCATAACTAAAGTGTAGCACTGGCTTGACAGCCTCGCCAGTCTTTCTGGGGCAGCAGCCACAGTCTCTGTACTTTCAGCACTAACTTTGGAGCTTTCGTCTCTTGTGAGGGGTGCCTCTGCACGGGTGGGAATGTCCAAATTTGTAGCACTGTCAGCTCCTTGCTCTGTTTCCACAACACTTTGCTCATTATCTTCTGATGGAGGACCAGGTTGCTCATTTTGAGGAGGCTCTGGCACAATTAGGATTTTCAGCACTGAAGGGGGTCTGTCAACACTCTTACATTGTTCTTCAAGTTCTGGTGTATCAACAGAGAGACTCAGACCATCAGCCCCTTCTTCGGGCAATTCACGCAGTTCCACAGAACAGAGTCCGCAACCTCAGACGTAAATACTTTGCACTTCACTTTCAGAGAGCATTGGATCCAAGGATGAAGCTGGGGCATTAGGCAGTCAAGAAGGCCCAGCTTCATCCCCACAATTAGTCATAGAGTTACCTTGAAACAGCTGACTCAATTCATAGGAGGGTAATAGGCATTGTCACACTCACTTTCGTCAGAGATGGACTGACAGTTACTATCATTCTGGGCCTGCTGTGGGAAACTTTAAGTCTGTAACTACTGGGATAGGGTTGTCTTTGTCTCTTTTCGCAGCAGCATGAGTCACCGGTCCAGGAAATCAATCTCTGATGGTTCAGTCTCAATTATGACTTGGATTATAGGTAGCAAGTGGTTACGGTGCATGGTCTTAACAGTTTTGGAGTTATTCTCTGGGCAAACCTTGTACACTGGTAAATCATTCAACTTTCCAACTACTACATGGGGAAGATGGTGCCACCTATCAGCAATTTTTTGTTTGCCATGCAGTCCCAAATTGTGTAACAACATACGGTCTCCAGGCTGAAGCTCTTGAGCCTTTACTTTTTTATCATGCCTCTCTTTGTTGGTGAGATTTCTTTTGGTGGCCATTGTCTGGGCCAGTTGATAGGCATTGAACTTTCAGTTTCTGTACATACTGTAGGTAATTTTCGTCTCGGACCCCATCTGAAGAGACCCCAAAGCAGACATTAATGAGCAGTCAGGCCTCCCTCCTGAAGATGAGGTGGTAGGGGGAGAACCCAGTAGTGTCATGTTTTGTGCAATTGTATGCATGGACCAAGGTGCTAATCTGCTGGCTCCACTTAGGTTTGTCTTTGGGATGGAGGGTGCCCAGCATGTCTAGAAGGGTGCAGTTAAAATGTTCTGGTTGAGGGTCCCCCTGTGGGTGATAAGGGGTGTTTCTTGACTTCTGCACCCCCCCATAGACAGATCATTTCTTTGATTAGCTGACTTTCAAAATCTCTGCCTTGGTCAGAGTGGATCCGCTGAGGGGCACCATAGTGGACGAAGAAATTTTCCACTAGCACCTTGGCCATGGTAGAGGCCTTTTGATCGTTAGTTGGAAAAGCTTGCTCATACCATGTGAAATGATCCGTAACCACTAACGATTGCCAGTATTCTGCTGGTTAGGTTCTAAACACAAAAGTCTATGCAGGCAAGTTCCATGGGGGTGCTGGTAGTAATATTGACAAGGAGGGCAGCTCTCTGAGGCAGGGCTTTCATTTGCAGGCAACAACTGCAGGTCTTTACATGGTGCTCAACATCGGCCCCTGTCTTGGGCCAGAAAAATCGAAATTGTACCAAGTCGAGAGTTCTGTCTATACCAAGGTGCCACATGTGATTGTGGAGGGACCTCAGTACCAGATCTTTAAAGGCAGTGGGCAGGACCAATTGCTGCCTGTCTACTTGACCACCATAATCCACTGTCTCTCTGTACAACAACTGATTGAGTAGCTTCAACCTGAGGCCTTCTTTAAACAATAGAGCAGTTCGCAAGTCAGGGGAACGCAACTTGGACACATCTTTCTCCGCACGTAGGGCATGAAGTGTGGGCGGAATAATAGGATCTTGGAATTGAGCCCACTGAGCTGGATGTCATTGTCCACCTAGGGACAAATGACTTGGCTCAACATGAGATTAGAGCAGTGCAGAAGGACTTTGTAGAACTGGGGAGGGGTCTAAGACAAGTAGCACACACAGTATCCTTCTCAGAGGTGCTGCCTATGAATTGGCATGAATGAGGCAAGGGTACTTTGCACCATGCAGTTTAATGAGTGGTTGAAAAAATGGTGTGGAGCACAGGGTTTGGCTTCATTGGGGACTGGGTTCACCTGGAGAGACACCAGCCTATACTGGCAGGATGGTCTGCATCTGTCCAGGAAGGAACAAGTCTTTGAGCAATCAGTTTAAATGCTTCATTGGCAAGCTTTTAAACTAGTCAAGGGAGGCACTGATAAGCAGCAGGAAAATCCCAGCCTCTCCCTACAAAACAGGGTACTAAATGGGAAAAAGACCGAGGTAGAAAGGTCAGTGGGGATGCTGCAACAGAAAGTAAAGCCATCAAAAATGGAAAGCAATGAGTACCAAAGCACGTAGTCTGAGTAACAAGCTTCTGAATTAATGGCCTTGATGAAGGAGGAACATCTGGATATCATGGCAGTCACAGAAACATGGTTCACACAAAACCGTGACTGGGACGTAAACATACCAGGATACACTATCTACAGGAGAGACAGAGAAGGTAAAAGAGGAGGAGGAGTAGCTCTTTACTTAAGGGAAGGAATCAAAGTAACAGAACAAAAGAGAAAACAGGGAGGAGAAGAAGCACTGTGGGTAAATTTGGAGACCTGCAATGGCACCACAATCCGCACAGGGGTTGTATACAGACCCCCTTCTCAGGGAGAGGAAATGGACAAGGAAATGATAGAAAGTATACTTAGTATGGCAAAAAGGGAGATATTGTTGATGGGTGATCTGAATATGCCAGATGTTAACTGGAGTGCAGTTGCCGCAGCCACTCAAGAGTGGGGTTATTCTAGATGCCCCACAGGGGCATGCCTAGACAACTAGTATTGGAGCCCACTGAGAGGGAGCAATCTTAGACCTGGTTCTCTCAAATGGAGATGAAGAGAGGATCACAGATATAGAAGTGGGTGGCCATCTGGGAACTAGCGACCATCAAACAGTATGGTTCACAATAAACATAGCAATAGAGTCAAGCCATACAAAGGCAAAGGTACTGGACTTTAGGAGGGCTGACTTTGCCAAAATGGGTAAGTGCCTAAGGAATGCACTAGCAAATGGGCAGGAAGGAGGGGTGGAAGAACAATGGGGAATAATAAAAACTGCCATCACAGAGGCAACAAGCCTTTGTGTGAAGCAAATAAACAAAACTAAACGATGTAAGAAACCACTATAGTTCTCAAAGGAAGTGGCAGTGAAGGTTCAAGAGAAAAAGAAAGCTTTCAGGAAGTACAAGGAATCACAGAAGGATCAGGACAGAGAACTGTATCAGTTAAAGCAAAAGGAAGCTGGGAAGGCAGTCAGAACAGCAAAGGCCCAAACCAAGGAAACGATAGCCAACTCAGTTAAGAAGGGGGATAAAACCTTTATAGGTACATCAGGGAGTGAAGGAAGACCAAGGGAGGGATAGTGAGGCTTAATAAAGGGGGAGGGTGGGCAGAGGAGACTGTGAAAAGGCAGAGATACTAAACAAATATTTTGCTCAGTATTTACAAAGGAAGAGGAGGGTACCTAGAACAAACAGTAGAAACACACTGGATACAGAAGCTGATACCAGCCCATTTACAGAAGAAAGGGTTCTGAAAGAACTCTTAAAACTAAAGGTGGACAAAGCAATGGGGCCTGATGGATTCATCCCAGAATTCTAAAAGAACTAAGGGTAGAACTAGTGACACCACTGACTACCCTGTTTAACAAATCATGGGAGGATGGGGTGGTACCCGAGGATTGGAGGAGGCTGATGTGATTCCCTTCACGAAAGTGGGAGCAAGGCAGAAGCAGGAAACTACAGACCTGTTAGTTTAACCTCAGTGGTAGGGAAAATGATGGAATCACTTCTGAAGGAAAGAATTGTCAAGTATCTAGAGGCCAGAGGGCACAGGACCCAATGCAGCATGGATTCACAGCAGAAAGGTCATGCCAGACAAATCTGATAGATTTCTTTGACTGGGTGACCAAAGTAGTAGATCAGGAGGGGCTGTGACATGGTCTACCTAGACTTTAGCAAGGCATTTGACACAGTCCCGCACAAAAGATTAATATACAAGTTAGCTAGCCTGGGAGGGTCCCAAGATGACAGCCTGGGTAAAAAATTGGCTGGAAAATAGGACACAGAGAGTAATAGTAAATGGAGTCCACTCTGGTGAAAGGGGGTTACTAGTGGGAAACGAGGGTTCAGATTAGGACTCAGTCCTCTTCAATGTCTTTATGTTTACATTGCAGAAGGACTGAAGGAAAAGTATGTCTCTTGCAGATGACACAAAGATCTGCAACAGAGTTGATGCACAAGGTGGGGTGGAAAGGATGAAAAGGGACTTGGCAAGGTTAGAGGAATGGTCAAATGTATGGCAGCTTAGATTCAGTGCTAAAAGAAGGTAATGCACCTGGGAAACAAAACCCAGGGAAGAGTACACAATGGGGGTGAGATACTAACAACAACAAAAATGGAAAGGGACCTGGGGTAGTCATATCAGATGACCTAAAGGTGGGCAAGCAATGTGAGAGGGCAGCAATGAGGCTGGGGGATATTGGGATGCATAGGAGAGGCATCACCAGTAGAAAACAGGAAGTTATTATCCCTCTGTACAGACAGCTGGTCAGACCCCATCTGAGTACTGCGGCAGTTCTGGAGACCCAGTCTCGCAAAGACATAGACAGGATGGAAGCTGTCCAGAGGAGGGCAACTAAAATGGTGCAGGGTCTGCACCGAAGACATATGAAGAGAGACTAAAGGAGCTTAATATGTATAGCCTCGAGGAAAGGAGGGAGAGGGGACATGATAGAAACTTTCAAGTACCTCAAGGAATCAACAAAGTCCAAGAGGGTAGCATCTTTCAAAAAGAGGTGTACAAGAACAAGGGCACAATTTGAAGATGGGGGCTCAGAGGTAATTTGGGAAGTATTTTTTCACAGAGAGGGTTGTGGATGCATGGAACTGCCTTCCGGAGGAGGTCATGGAGTCAAAAACAGTGGTGGAATTCAAGCATGCATGGGACAGTCATAAGGCAATTCTAGGGGATGGGGGTAGGAAGAAGTAGGCTGCTGGTTAACTAGGATCTGCAGCTTATCCAGTAGGCAGGGAAATGGGCAGACTGGGTGAGCCAAGCAGTCCTTATCTGCCATCAAATTCTATGTTTCTATGAATGCCATCATTGTCAAATTGAGGTAGTGCATTAATATCTAGAGCAGAAAAGTGGCAATAAGCAGCTGATATGCAGGTATCAGGAGGGCCCAAGCAATTTCCTAAACAGGCCACTGTGTCTGCAGACATTTGTTCATCTTGGTCAAATTTTTGGGACAGGGCTCTGATGTCAGGTTCAAACAGCCTGACCAAATCACTGTTGGAAACTGGCCTTCATGACAAGCGCCAGCATCAATATGGTTCAGTCCTGGCCTGTATTCAACAGCATAATTATAGGTTCATATATGAAAAGCCACCGTGCCCAGTGGCATCTAACTTAGCTGAAGTCTGTACATAGGTAAACAGGTTATTGTCAGTCTTCACCATTATCTTGCCCCATAGAGGTATTCATGAAACTGGTCAATGATGGCTCACTAGTGCTAGGAACTTAAGCTTGTGCACAGTGTAGTTTCGGCCCAATGGGGTCAAGCTCCTACTGGCGAAGGCCACTGGTCTCAAACCATCCTCATGGGCTTGATACAGCAGCTCCTAGACCCTGCAGACTGGCATCCATATGCAGCATATAGGGCTTGGAAGGGTCAGTGTAGGTGAGGATGGGGAGGAGTGAGCTGGTATATGACTTCATGAAAGGCTGCTTCACATTCAGGTGTCCAGTGGGCCCAAAAGTTCACCTTATGGAAGTACACTTTCTCTGGTTCTTTGATGGACCCTTTTTATATTTATGGTTGGTAGGAGGGTAACCCTAGGTAAGATTCAAGAGTGGGTGAATCACCTTTGAATAGTCTTTTATGAACTCAGGTAGTAGCCACAGAACCCCAGGAAACATTGTAGTTCTTTCAAATTATGGGGCTGGAACCAAGTAGTCAGTGATTCAACCTTACTGGGATCAGTCTCTATCCTTTCTGCAGATAGTATGTGCTAGGGCGCACCTCTGTTCACCTGAATCTCCCATCTGTCACATTCTGAATCTGGACCATCACGCATTGTGCATAGGCATGGGCAAGCAGACAAGATGCTGGGTTTGATCAATAATCCTCTGGCAACTTTCCATCTCCTGGTGCATCCAACATTAATATTTTGTTCTTTACATTTTTCTTAAGGCAAACTTCTCCATGAATTGTGCACTGGGCATTGGGGCCAATATCAAGGAGTCAGGATCCTTTTCCACACTATCCCCACTGGCTCATCTGGGTTCACTTCATTGGGCTCTGCTGCCAGTCATAAGCCCTTTTACAAAGGCTGGAATTCTTAGGGCTCATCCAGTCAGCTGCCCTTGTTTCTCATGGCAGAGTTGTGCTAGTCTCCAAACATGTGGGCATTTGTTCCAATTAACAGGGAACCCCATCATGCTGTCTGGTGGGGGGACACTAGGCCAGTGTCTCTACTTGCTCCTCTACGCCAGTGACAGTTGCAGGAAAAGACAACCAGAGGTGGGCATATCCTAGATATGGATAAGACTTGTCACTCAGCCCCCACACATGTAGGCCTTCCAGGGATTGTAGGGCACATCAGATAAGTGTGTCATACCAGTCCTGAAACACAATGGTCACTTGCAACCCACTGTCAAGCACAACCTGAGTAGGAATACCTTCACAGTCACATTAATCTCCATTGAACGGCCCACTATCTTGAACCTGTCTGGAGGTACAACAGCAGGGACCTGGACAGACAATTTATCCACAGAGGGTTTGAGATAGGATGGTCAAAGCCTTTACTGCAGTCATTTTCGTGCACCCTTTGACCACTGACTCATTTTCTGAAGATCTCCTTGAACCTGGTTCACCACTTTCTCTAAGTCCTTCTGAGACTGGCATTCTCTCTTCATGGCCATCCTTGCCACAGTTATGACAAATGACATGCTCTCGGGCATCCTTGGGGAAAATATAGCAGGGATGCTGGAGCATCGATAGGAGATTGTGATCTGACTCCTGGGTAGTGTACTATGTCTCAAAAGTTCTTTGGGTGGCAGTCAATTCCTTGAGCTCAGCGGAGAAGCCAGCCTCCGTAGAGAGGATGCCTGATGGCGCATCCCACCCCCATAACATCACGTCCTGACAGGGGCCAGGGTCTCTGTCAGCAGGGAATACCAGCGAACACACCCAGTTGTACCTTTCTGACTTCCTTCAACAACTCTTCCCCACTGTTTAGCCTACGGCAAGACACTGTTAGTGGTCTCCATTTCAGAAGGGCCTCCCGTGCCATATGATCACCAGGGCTGCACTCACCCCATAATCACAATCTCCTCTTCACCTTCTACCTCCAGACTTCTTTTATCAAGTCACAGTAGTCAGGTGGGTTACCTCCTATCCTGGAGCCTTAACTGGATGATCTGCACTTTAGAATGATTGGCATGTTGCAGTATGTGCCCCAATCTCACATGGTTCAAATCATTAGCGCTACCCCACCTTTCCGGTAAGCTTTCTGCAGAGCTCTTTTAGGCATGTAATATATGCAGACAAACTTTCCCTTCCATTGTTTGTGCACTTTGAATTTCCGCATCAAAGTCTCCCTGACTCAGTGCTCCCAAAATTGCCTTCAAATACAGATAGGTACTTTGAGCAGATGCATCAGGTTCATGGACTTCAAAATGTAATGGCTTCAAGGGCAGGGCCTCAAACTTTCTATGATTCTTTCCACTTCACAGCCTCCACACACTGCCACCAGGTACCAAGGGGGCAACATAGTCAATCCAGGTCTCCAGTCATCCTTTCCCCAGGGGTGGGGATGGTGCCCGAGAAGATTCTCAGCCTTCGGTAGGAGTATGACTAATGGAGGGTACAGATATAGGGACCAGCATTGGCATGGGCACAGGAGGTGGAGCAGTAACAGGTGCTGGAGTGGGAGGGGGTGTTGGGGAAAGAACACTCCGAGGTGGCAGGAACAGTTTCTTAAATTCCTCTACGGTTTTCCCTTCCTCCAGCAACAACTTAGCAAATTTCTCCTCAAAAGTCTCAGATAATGGTGGGAGCTCATCCTCCCCAGTGTCTTTACTGTCTTTTGTTATCACTTTCCAGATGGCTGGGACCCCTTCTGAGGCAATAGTCAATGGCACTTCAGAGCTGTCCATGAGGTCACTATACTCTACCAAGGCTATGAAAGTTTGGGCTATCAAATCAGCCTGTCGACCCACCACCATGGGGTTTTTAAACATTCAGTTTTGAAAAAGTGCTCCTCTACAGTGTCCTTACTGGTACTGGAATATCCAGTATGAGCAGAGCATTTTGGGGTCAATCTCCTGCCCAGTACACCACCCCACCAACTGGTGTACAGCCATTTCTACTGGGGTAGCCATTAATCTTTAACAATAATTTGTAGTTTTTGGCCACTAGAAGGCACACAATCCGCAGTGAGTCTCCAAGACGTAACTCCTAGGTGGCGCAATCTCACAGGCTTCTACCCCTGCCTGCTTGGCTAGTAGCAGGTTAAGGGGCCTAGGTTCTGCAATGGTTGCCTCCACCCGGAGGTCAGGGTTGGTAGTGGTCAAACTAACCTGGGCACAGCCCTCTGAGTAGACCCCGGAGCTGCCGCTGTCAGTTGAATCATGAGCTGTAATTTACAGCAGTTGCAATCAGTTGCAAATGCCTTGAATTGTAGCCACAATTGAGAGCAGTTGTATTTGCATTAAGTTGACGATTCTGTCATGACTAAACTTGCTAGTCTGACACTCAAAACCTGTCTGGGATGTCTCCTTTTTTTAAAATGTGTGTGGGGGTGAACATTTCTTTAGCTTTTCTGCACATTTTTAACCCCTGGTTCCTCGGTGCCAACCATCCGCCAATGGGATGAGTAATGAGAGAGAGGAAGGAGGAGACAGAAGTTGTGGGCACTGTCTGTGAATGCATGAGGCGAGGCGGAGGAGTCCATTTGGGTAGGAAGCAGGCAGTGTTGAGGAAGTCAACAAAAGTGTAGTGTACTGTTTGAAGTACTAGTGCAGTCATTTTGTTAAAATTAATTTAAATCTGTTAAGCACCTAAGCAGTTAGGTGTCCGGAGTCCAGTCCACAGTGTCAGTGAAGAGTCAGACTGACTGTCATGTCTTTTCCGGTGTCTGTACACAGTGAGAGGTGAGCATCTGCTGCAAGGTCAGCCTGGGTGAGGGCCAGGGGAACCAGGACACCACCATCCCCAAAGAGTCAGTCATTGATGATGCCAGTTGAGGATGGAGAAAGTTAGCCAAGGATAGAGATCAGAAGCCCAGAGGAACACTCAGCAGACCAATCACCATCAGAGAAACCAGAGGAGAGAGAGCAGCTATAGGCCCGCTGATCTGGCCAGGAGTAACGAGGGAGAAAGAGGGAGTAGCAGAACATGGAGCGGCGAGCCTGAGAGGTGTGCAGAGTGTGCACCATAGTGGGTGGGCCAGGACGGGTGCAGGCAGGGATGTGAAGAGGACATGCCGCCAGGCCATTAGACCAGCCAGCCAGACTTCTTGGGCAGTTGTGCAGTGACTGACTGACTCTGGAGGAGTGAGTGATCACAGAGTTGAGTCTGAGTGAGAAACACCGGTCGGCCACTTTGGGGGGAGCATAATAATTATAGTACTGGTCCCCAGGCAGCCCTATCTAGTGCAGTAGGTGCCTTAGTGTCGATGGGCTGCACTGGCCTAGTAGGCCTACTAGGCCTAGAACTCTCATCGGGAAGGGAAGGGACCACGCTTGATTCATCGATGACTCGGTGGAGTCAGGCAGCAGGTGCAGGCCCTGCTACCCTATCTAGGCCTGCCAAGAGTCTATCGGATCAGCACACACAGCTGTGCAAAGAAAACTGCATGCAAGCAGCAGCAGCAGAATGAGGAGACTGCTCAGCAGTAGCTGCCTTAGCCCCTTTTCAATCATGTGAGACAACAACTGGTAAGCATCAAAACTAAGTGAAATGCTTTAATAAATTAATGCTGAGCTGATGTATGAGGATGTTATTGTTCTTCATGTTTTGATGGAGAGACTGAGTTGGATTTCTGCTTGGGGCTTAGGCAGTGCAGGATTAGCAATGCATATATTTAAAAGAAAAGAAGCAGTAGTACTGTTTGGCATATAAGGGGTTTGATTTAAATTTCAGCCATTTAGCTGTTGTTTTTTTTTGGGGGGGTGGGGACAACTGGCTGAGGGTAGGGCAAGTGGTCTAAGCTTGACATGTACTGAAGCATCCTGACATGGGAGCTGTAGTTGTATTTCTTGCACAACAATTATTTACATTCTACATGTACAACAATGATCCAGATTGCCATGTTACTTGCCTTATTAACAGCTCAAGTAGGTATGCCTTGGCTCCCTGGGGTGTGCTAGCCTGGCAGCCTGACTGGCCTCCTCTGCTGCTGCTGCTCAGCTGGAGTCATCTAGACAGTGTATGAGTCCTGGACTTGATGGTGTGTATGTGCAAAAGGAAAGTGAGATTATGGTGATTCACTGATCCGGGGCAGGGGTGTAGTAGTTTACTGCAGCATCCCACACAGGGCGTTAGGCTACTGTTTATGTGGCTTCAGGCCATGGTGTAGCATGATGCATCCACCCACAGAAGGGTCTAACACTGTTTATGTCGATTTGAATTTTGAACTTGAAGGGGTGTACTACTCAAACACCAGTGTCTGTTTATGTAGCCTCAGGGGTGTACTACTGGTGCAGAACTTAACGGTCTTTATCTGCTGACAATTTCTATGTTTCTATACATGCCTGGGACATGCACAACTGGATCCTTAGAGGTGGGAAGAAGGGGGAAAAGCTGCTGGCTAGACAGGGCCAGAGGATGCAGTAAAGTTTCTTGGGACAGACAGGATGTGCCTAGTGGTCCTTATCTGATGACAATTTCTATGTTTCAACAAAACCCAGGGAAGAGTACATAATGGGGGGAGGTATTAACAACAACTAAAATGGAAATGGACCTTGGGTTAGTATCAGATGACCTAAAGGTAAGCAAGCAATGTGAGAAGGCAATAAGGATGACTGGAGGGATACTGGGATGTATAGGAAGAGGCCTTACCAGTAAAAAACAGAAAGTTGTTATCCCTCTGTACAGACAGTTGGTGAGACTCCATCTGGAGTACTGTGTGCAGTTCTGGAGACCCCATCTCCGCAAGGACATAGACAGAATGGAGGCAGTCCAGAGGAGGGCAACTAAAATGGTGCAGGGTCTGCAAGAGAAGCCATACAAGGAGAGACTAAAGGAGCTTAATATGTATACCCTTGAGGAAAGGAGAGAGAGGGTGGCATGATAGAAACATTTAAGTACCTCAGTGGAATCAGCAAAGTCCAAGAGGGTAGCATCTTTCAGAAAAAGAGATGTGCAAGAACAAGGGGACACAATTTGAAGATAGAGGGGGGAAGGCTCAGAGGCAATGTGAGGAAGTATTTTTTCACAGAGAGGATGGTGCACACATGGAATAGCCATCCTGAGGAGGTTGTGGAGTGAAAAACAGTGGAGGAATTCAAGAATGCATGGGACAGACATAAGGAAATTCTGTGGTGGTAGGAAGAAGTAGGCTGTTGGTTAACTAGGATCTGCAGCTTACTCAATAGGTAGGAAAATGGGCAAACTAGATGGGCCATGCAGTCCTTATCTGCTGTCAAAGCCTGTGTTTCCATGTTTCTTTGCAGTGCAACATCATTCCCACACTGGATACAAGACTGGTTATGAGGCCTTATACTGCAACATCTTACAGGTCTAAGACTGGCTATGTTCGGTTGCTTTGGAGATTTACTGGCTTCTGCAGCATTCTGGATAAAAGGTTGGTTATGTGGCTGTGGAGTCATACTACAGCATGCCACAACTGATACAAGGCTACAGCAGGCTGCTTATGTGACCTTCTGCCTGGGGGTGTACATTAGCATCCCTCAACTGATACAAGGCTGCTTTTGTGGCTTTGGGGGAATACATCAGCATCCTACTCCCACACCAGGGTCTAAGGCTATTCATGACATGTGGCTTCAGGGGTGTACTGTAGCATGATTCCATCACCAGGCTTTAAGGCTGTGTATGGCTTTGGAGGTGTACAGTAGCATCCTCCCACACTAGGGCCTAGGCTCTATCTTGCTATATACTAGTGTATTCACTAAGTAAATGAATGTGCTGTAAAGTTGTTCCACTAATGGTGCTCAAAAAGTACAACAGACTAGTATATAAATAAAATTCAACAATGGTGAAAGTTGAAAAAGTTGGTTGAATTTTCTTTAGTTAGTTGAAGTCATAAAATTCAAACTAGTTGAAAAAATCAGTCATAATTGTTTTTCAACTGACTCCGGGTCTACCTCCAGGATACTGTAATCTCCTCTTTCCTTCTAGTGGCCTGAGCAATACTTATAATCACTCTTACAGTACCCCTTGTACACCTGCATAAGTACCCACACTGTTTATACTTACCACCAGGGCTGGTTCCCTGGCTCGACCTGGGGACCCCATAAAATAAGGTTATGAGCAAATAACAACAGTACAATACTCCTGGCAAAAACTGGAACCACAGCCAGGTTAAATGCAGAAAAAGTCAGATCTGATTTATTCAGGGCACTTGAAAAAGGAAGGGGCATAATCAGGTTGATTGGCTAAAGGCTGTATTAATCAAACAGTTATGCATGTGCTTTAAGTCCCCACTCAGTCACACCTCTGGGTACCCAAGTAGGGAGATGGGCTAGCCAGGAATGTTGCATCTGGTTGGGGCCCTATGATGGAAGAAAGCAACATGCACAACACACACTATTTGTAATCCAGAGCCAGAGGGCTCAGTTCATGAAAGAAAAAGCAACCAGGCAATCAGATGAAAACACTTTAGATTTAGCTGTTGTTTACTCACAATACCCAATACTGGACACAGATAGGATGAAATCGAGACTGCAGGTTGTTGAGCTGGAGTGCCTGGAGCAGTGGGGCCCACATGAATCACTGAGGCATTGTTCCTGTTCAAGTGCTGAGTAGGGGCTGATCCCCAGGCAGGTCTCTTGCCGATGGCTTACTCTGTGCAGTGGGTAGTGGTAGGGCCAGTGTGGCAAGGCCCCAGGCCCAATGGAGATGATTTTGGATTTAGTCCTTGGGGCTGAATGTAGCTTCCAGCAAGCAGATTACAGTTGAAACCACAGTGGGGAACCAAATTGCAAACCACTAGCAGCACACAGCACATTTACATTTAAGGAAATTCTAATGCAGCTTCCAGCAAGCAGAACACAATTCAAATCACAGTGGGGAACCAAATCATGACCCACTATATGCACACGACACATTCACATGTTGTGCTGTTGATTCCACATGTAAGGGTTAGGTGTTCCCTGTATCTAGGGGTATATGGTGACACTTCTTGTTCAGAAGGGCACCTGTCTTATGCCATGAAACATTACACTTCTGCTTTACCTTTAATTCTGCCACCACGAGTCAAGATGAAAGGGGCCCAAGGAAACTAACAGAAATTTTTGGGGCACCACAAACCATGAGACTTACAAATAAACTGAATATCCATACTGGGAGTTGGGATAAACCAAAATGTATTTTATTGATCTGTTATGCTGCAACACAGATTTAAAGGATATTACCTCTCCTTCCTTAGTATTTCATAAGCAGTCATCATTATCATCAATCACATTCAGTTACCATGGGCTCTTAAAGACACCCAGCATACTACACTTTCATAAACAAATTCTCAGATCTCATTCCCTTTGATTGAAATGGAATTTCTAATGGTGTTATTTCATTTACTATGGGCCCCTTCACCCTCAGTGTTTCTGATATCCACTACCATATATCTATTTAGTTTACCAGAATTCCACTTTGACTTTGAAGGGCACTACCATCCCATTATGATTATTAGAAATCCTGTCACCCATTTGGGGGATTTGGAGTACTGGTGCTCCCAATGCCATATATGCAAAACACTCTCCCAGGTAGGGAAAGACTCACTATAAGCACACAACACATTCACATGTAAGGAAATTCCACTGTACCAGGCAAAAGGCAATTACAGAGTCTCTGCACAATCTGGGAGTTCAGTGGTGGCTGGAGGTCCAGACAGACTGATCGCATTCAGCAAATCTTTGGTTTTCTTCAGGTAGGAGCCTGGTCACAATTCAGTGGCTTACTTCACTCTCCAAGTTCAGATTCAGTCCGAAAAAGGCACAAGTTTCCCCTCAGGGACAACAGGCAGGCAAGCAGGCAAAAACTCAGGCCTTTCCACAGTTCTCCTGCTTGAATCTACACTGGAGCTGCTGCTTGAATCATTCAAGCTGTTATCTCTTCACTTCCCAACTCAGAACTGAAACTAGCTGCAAGCAGCTTGGGAATTTCCCAAGATTCAAAAGGTTTGGTTGACTGATCTGTCTGTCAGTTGCAACAAGGGCCCCTCCAGGTTATTTTAGGCACCAAATGCAAAACTACAATTCCTACAAGTTTTGACCCCACTAAGCTCCTGTAGGCAGGCTCCATTTTAGAGTCCCAAATGTACTGATTGGCCCATTTTAGCAGTCCATGACCAAGATGATGGAAACAAACAGAACTGTCCATGCTGCAAAGAAGGCAGGTTAGTACATACTGCAATATTATTACTACTCTAACAAATGATCAGCAAACAAGCACATCTTCTAACAGAGCTCCCTTTTAGATTAATTATGACTGCAATCCAGGCAGGTCTTAAAGAGACAGTACACAGAGGCTATATAGGCACTCTCTGGCAATCATCATTTAAACTGCAAAATGCAGCACACCAGCCTGGCAGTGAGCATTTAGACAAGCTCAAGGAAGACTTTTGGGACCCCTATTTTAGGGGGTTACATTTGTTTTTATCCATTGTTGTATTTCCTGGGACTATAGATGACTAAGCTCCATTAGTTCTGCTGAATGTACTCTCTGTTTTATACTATGTGACAACCTTATTTGATGAAGAACCTTTGTAAATGAGCTTTTAGATCAAATGTGTTCTGATGACTGATTAAATAAATATAAAATAAATAAAAATTGCTGGGCACTTCTGCATGATAATTATTCAAAGCCGGTTTATAGAACTGCAACCGGCAGGAGCAACTTAATTTGTGTTGAATAATGTGTGATCCACAATCACAAACCTTCAATCATATCACTTTGTGGTCCCCCATCAGATCTGCATCTATCCACTGTATGCACACAATGAATGGACTGCATTGGGAGCTACCAAGGGACTTTGGGTCAGTGATGCACCTGCAGGGGAAAAAACAGTAAATACTGTGTGGGTACACACCAGAGGGTGATGGGAGTATGGAAGTGCTCTCAGAACTGTTTCACTGTAGTTCATCTATTATGTTACCCCATCCAGAGCCTTTTCCTGTCCCTCTAAGAAATATCCTTTGTGCTTAAATTGCAGTTTTTTGTGCTTTGAACACTGTTGTGTTTGGATGCATGGAATATGATTCGGGTTGTGTATAATCATAATGGTTCCCTGCTACTAGAGTGGGGGGATTGCGTTTGTTTCCTGTGGGGATGTACCCTGGCAGCCATCTGCCAAAAGGATCCTCATGGATGGAGGCAACACAGCATTTTTGTATTATCTCCAATACCAACCGAGATTAGGTGTCATTCACCCGTGGGCCTTATAGACTGTGCTCAAGTATTATCATATAGATGTAGTCTCACACCTTGTGGGTGGGTGTGGTTACATTTATTAAACAAACTGCTATTTAATCCAACAGGTTTTTCATAAAAATGCAGTGTTATTCATCAGCTTGGTACACGATGAAAGTGTTAAAGTGAACATTGAGTTAAATACATAAAAAAAGTGGTAGAACATTTTTGAAAATGTTGTGCATACATCATGCAAGTTAGCTACATAAACATATAAGTCATTGTTCTGCATAAATTATGCTACTTATTTTTGTAGAGGCCAATGAATAGCTTACAAATCTATATAGATATTTTACTATTTAATCCAACAGGGTTTTTATAAAAAGGCAGTGATACTCAATAAGTGTAGCACATGTACCAAGATAGATCTGAACTCTTAAGAGGTCATCTGGGGGTTTGGCTATTCTCCACCTATCGCAGCTTCAGAATCCCCTATCTCCACCCCAATTCCACCCACTCTCTACCTTTCTGCTGCTTTGGCTTTTAAGTGCTTGGCCAATCAGTCAGCTGGAAAATTTCTTGTGCTGTTCATTCCACATGTAAGGGTTGGGTGTTCCTGTATCTAGGGGTATGTGGTGACACTTCTTGTTCAGAAGAGCACCTGTCTTATGCCATGAAACATTATATTTCTGCTTTACCTTTAATTCTGCCACCACGAGTCAGGATGAATGGGGACCAAGGAAACTAACAGACATTTCTGGGGCACCACAAACCATGAGACTTACACATAAACTGAATATCCATACTGGGAGCTGGGATAAACCAAGAGATATTTTATTGATCTGTTATGGTGTGACACAGATTTAAAGGATATTACCCTTTCCTTCCTTAGTATTTCATAAGCAGTCATCATTATCATCAATCACATTCAGTTACCATGGGCTCTTAAAGACACCCAGCATACTACACTTTCATAAACAAATTCTCAGATCTCATTCCCTTTGATTGAAATGGAATTTCTAATGGCGCTATTTCATTTACTATGGGCCCCTTCACCCCTCAGTGTTTCTGATATCCACTACCATATATCTATTTAGTTTACCAGGAATTCCCACTTTGACTTTGAAGGGCACTACCATCCCATTATGATTATTAGAAATCCTGTCACCCATTTGGGGGATTTGGAGTACTGTTGCTCCCAATGCCTTTTATGCAAAACACTCTCCCAGGTAGGGAAAGACTCACTATAAGCACACAACACATTCACATGTAAGGAAATTCCACTGTACCAGGCAAAAGGCAATTACAGAGTCTCTGCACAATCCAGGAGTTCAGTGGTGGCTGAGGTCCAGACAGACTGATCGCATTCAACAAATCTTTGGTTTTCTTCAGGTAGGAGCCTGGTCACAATTCAGTGGCTTACTTCACTCTCCAAGTTCAGATTCAGTCTGAAAAAGGCACAAGTTTCCTCTCAGGGACAGCAGGCAGGCATGCAGGCAAAAACTCAGGCCTTTCCACAGTTCTCCTACACGAATCTACACTGGATCTGCTGCTTGAGTCATTCAAGCTGTTATCTCTTCACTTCCCAACTCAGAACTGAAACTAGCTGCAAGCAGCTTGGGAATTTCCCCAAGATTCAAGAGGTTTGGTTGACTGATCTGTCTGTCAGTCACAACAAGGGCTCCCCCTCCAGGTTATTTTAGGCACCAAAATGCAAAAACTACAATTCCTACAAGTTTTGACCCCACTAAGCCCCTGTAGGCAGGCTCCATTTTAGAGTCCCAAATGTACTGATTGGCCCATTTTAGCAGTCCATGACCAAGATGATGGAAACAAACAGAACTGTCCATGCTGCAAAGAAGGCAGGTTAGTACATACTGCAATATTATTACTACTCTAACAAATGATCAGCAAACAAGCACATCTTCTAACAGAGCTCCCTTTTAGATTAATTATGACTGCAATCCAGGCAGGTCTTAAAGAGACAGTACACAGAGGCTATATAGGCACCTCTGGCAATCACATTTAAACTGCAAAATGCAGCACACCAGCCTGGCAGTGAGCATTTAGACAAGCTCAAGGAAGACTTTTGGGACCCCACATTTTAGGGGGTTACATTTGTTTTTATCCATTGTTGTATTTCCTGGGACTATCGATGACTAGCTCCATTAGTTCTGCTGAATGTACTCTCTGTTTTATACTATGTGACAACCTTATTTAATGAAGAACCTTTGTAAATGAGCTTTTAGATCAAATGTGTTCTGATGACTGATTAAATAAATAACATAAAATAAATAAAAATTGCTGGGCACTTCTGCATGATAATTATTCAAAGCTGGTTTATAGAACTGCTACATGTAGGAGCAACTTAATTTGTGTTGAATAATGTGTGATCCACAATCACAAGGCTTCAATCATATCACTTTGTGATCCCCTTATCAGATCTGCATCTATCCACTGCATGCACACAATGAATGGATTGCATTGGGAGCTACCAAGGGACTTTGGGTCAGTGATGCACCTGCAGGGGGGAAAATACAGTAAATACTGTGTGAGTACACACCAGAGGGTGATGGGAGTATGTAAGTGCTCTCAGAACTGTTTCACTGTATTTCATCTAATTGTCACCCCATCCAGAGCTTTTTCTGTCCCTCTAAGAAATATCCTTTGTGCTTAAATTGCAGTTTATTGTGCTTTGAATACTGTTGTGTTTGGATGCATGGAATATGGCTCGGGTTGTGTATAATCATAAAGGTTCCCTGCTACGAGAGTGGGAGATTGCATTTGTTTCCTGTGGGGATGTACCCTGGCAGCCATCTGCCAAAAGGATCCTCAAAGGTGGAGGCAACACACCATTTTTGTATTATCTCCGATACCAACTGAGATTAGGCACCATTCACCCGAAGGCCTTATAGACTGTGTTCAGGTATTATCATATAGATGTAGTCTCATACCTTGTGGGTGGTGTGGTTACATTTATTAAACAAACTGCTATTTAATCCAACAGGTTTTTCATAAAATGCAGTGTTATTCATCAGCTTGGTACACAATGAAAGTGTTAAGGTGAACATTGAGTTAAACACATTAAAAAGTGGTATAACATTTTGAAAATGTGCATACATCATAAGTTAGCTACATAAACATATAAGTCATTGTTCTGCATAAATTATGCTACTTATTTTGTAGAGGCCAATGAATAGCTTACAAATCTATATAGATATTTTACTATTTAATCTAACAGGGTTTTTATAAAAAGGCAGTGATACTCAATAAGTGTAGCACATGTGCCATGATAGATCTAAACTCTAAGAGGTCATCTGGGGGTTTGGCTATCCTCCACCTATCACAGGTTCAGAATCCCCTATCTCCACCCCAATTCCACCCACTCTCTACCTTTCTGCTGCTTTGGCTTTTAAGTGCTTGGCCAATCAGACAGCTGGAAAATTTCTTGTGCTGTTCATTCCACATGCAAGGGTTGGGTGTTCCCTGTATCTAGGGGTAGTGGTGACACTTCTTGTTCAGAAGAGCACCTGTCTTATGCCATGAAACATCATATTTCTGCTTTAACTTTAATTCTGCCACCACGAGTCAGGATGAATGGGGACCAAGGAAACTAACAGACATTTCTGGGGCACCACAAACCATGAGACTTACACATAAACTGAATATCCATACTGGGAGCTGAGATAAACCAAGAGGTATTTTATTGATCTGTTATGGTGTGACACAGATTTAAAGGTTATTACCCTCTCCTTCCTTCGTATTTCATAAGCAGTCATCATTATCATCAATCACATTCTGTTACCATGGGCTCTTAAAGACACCCAGCATACTACACTTTCGTAAACAAATTCTCAGATCTCGTTCCCTTTGATTGAAATGGAATTTCTAATGCTGCTATTTCATTTACTAGGGGCCCCTTCACCCCTCAGTATTTCTGATATCCACTACCATTTATCTATTTAATTTACCAGGAATTCCCACTTTGACTTTGAAGGGGCACCACCATCCCATTACGATTATTAGAAATCCTGTCACCCATTTGGGGGATTTGGAGTTCTGTTGATCTCAATGCCATTTATGCAAAACACTCTCCCACGTAGGGAAAGCACTATACCTCAGGGAAAACATGCCTGCACATGCCTTCGTGTGTCAGCATGTGACTTTGATTAGAATACTGTACATCAGTATTTCGATTTACTTCTAAATTTAGTAGACGGTTTGGTCCATGTGTGTCTCCTTCCAACATCGAACTGATAGCCCTAGGGCCTAAAGAAATGGATCTCGATCCTGGCCCCATTCCTGGAACTTACTGACCCAAACTCTTTTCAGGCCCCTCCACCTGATGACCTTTCATTCAGGCACCTCCTAAGGGAGGTACATGATTAAAAACTATTGCCTAGGCCATTAATTCCAAAGAACAACTCAATAAAGGTTATCTTAACTTGCATACAGATGATGGGAGTGGATCCTCATGGATACTGGCAATTTCCCTTGAGGGGGTGTCCCTCCACTACACCCATATGTCAGTTGGTACCTCAGTCTTTCATGTCTCACAGGCAGGACTTCTCCCAGGTCCTTCTCCTATCCTCTGATGTCCCACTTTGGAGGGGTGCTTCTGTTTTTGGGTCCCAGCTGAATCCTGAGCTTCCAGATATCTCTCTGGAGGGTACTAGTGCCACCTGGACAAAGGAACTCTGCCACAATCCCAGAGTTCACAGACCCTCTTGACTTATTGCAGCCAGAGGAGCTGGATCTCCCTCTGTCCCGCTGATTTCACAGTACTGCTCCCCCTTTTCTTCTTCCCTGGCTGGACAGCTTGCCCTACAGTCTTATAGAGTAAAGGGAGAAGAGCAGAGCCATGAATATTCATACCTAATGTTCCTACTTCTGGCTGAGTCAGGAAGGTCTGTGTACAAACTCTAGACACTGTGGGCTGTTGCCCCTGAGTTATGCCCCTATTACCCCTCATATGCCTTACACTATATCTCTGGTGTATTATACTGTTATATTGCTATTTTGCACTAACATTATAGATTTGAGCACACGTCATATAAGCATGAGTGCTAGGAATGTGCTTTGCTGCTAATATATGCTAATGTACTATGCGTGGTTCATTTATACCTCATTACATTACATTTATCTAGATTATGCTTGTTTTTCATATATATTTTCCATACACAATTGAGCTAATCACTGCTAAGATGTCTCTGAGGGATTATCAGTGATTATTATGTACTTATATTCTCATATAATTATATGTTTTTACACTAAAGGCACTGCAGATACTGTTTTCTTTATAAACTCTGATTGGGTCTGTTCCTCCCTGACTGAATTTTAGAACTTTTGGGAGAGAGCCAACTTCCAATCCTCTGATGGTACCCCTGTGAAATATAAAGACTTGTTTGTGTACATCACAACACTAACCAAACAGTTTAAATACAAATTGTACATACATAAGGTTAAAGCACACTGTAAACGTGATCCTTATGCTCCATATAACAACCATGCTGATTCATTGGCAAAGATCGTTCTTGAGGAGAAGACATATGGGAAATGAAAATTCCTTTGTCCCAGCTACACTATCCATTGCTGCAATTAATAAAGAGCACAACTTCTTTTGAGCTCATGGATCTAGCATTCACTCAAAAGAAAGATCCTCACTTGAGAGCAGTATTTAGGTTCCTTAATAAAGGAACTGAGGAAAAACTTCCAGAAGGAAGTCCCTACAAGAAAGTGGAAGATGACCTTCACCTATCCAGTGATGGCTTATTATTTGGTATCACTACCGTAAAACTCCTGAATAGTTATGGGTAGTTCCTGAACATCTGAGGGTAGATTTTATCTACCAAGTACATGATACTCCAACTGGTGGACACCAGGGAGTCGATAAAACCATAGACGGACTGAAGTCCTCTGTCTGGTGGCCACACATGAGAAATGAGTGGAACATTACATCAATAGCTGTTTGATCTGTGCACAAAATAATCCTATACCAGCTAGGAAGAATGCTAAATTACACCCCCAGAGGTACTCAGGTCCCTGGAACAATATACAGATTGACTACATTGGCCCTATGCCAATGACTAAGAACAAAAATAAGTTTGCCCTAGTGATCACTGAACTGTTTTCCAAATGGGTTGAGGCTTTTCCAACAAAGAATAACACAGCAAAAGCAACTGCAAAGGTTTTGATAAACCAGCTGTTTACCAGGTGGGGCCTACCCCAAAGGTAAATTCTGATCAGGGAGCCAGCTTTATAGCTGAAGTAATGCAGGAAACTCTGGATTTATTAGGGGTAAAACAAAAGTTTCATATCCTTTACCACCCACAGTCATCAGGACAGGTGGAATGGGCTAATAGACAGGTCAAAGTTATGTTATCTAAATTTGTTCAGGAAAACCCCAAAGTGGGATTCATTATTGCCATTGCTCCTTATAGCAATAAGTGGGATACCATCTGCAAGTACACAGTGTCGCCATTTGAAGTCATGACCGGATGGTCCATGAGACTCCCAGAACACTTGCTTCTGGACCTTGGTGCCCCACTGCTGATAGGGTGTCAGTGGACAAATATATCAAACAACTCTAACAGGATATCCAAAGGCACTTGTTTGTTGCATGACGCTGGGCAAGGCCCAGCTACAATCAAAATCCAATCTGACAAAACTGCACACTGTAGATTGGCAAATTGGGGACCAGGTAATGGTACTCACATTTGCACAACCTGCACACCCATTTGTAAACAAATGGGCAGGGCCCTATCCCATTGTAAACAAACTCAGTCCAGCAGTCTACCAAGTTAGACTGTGTCACAATAAGGAAGTCATTGATAAATGGCTACATGCCAGTCAAATGAAACTGTTTAAAGGAGATTCAATTACTTTTCCATACCCCAATGGGCAGAATAGTACTGAACTGTTTTCTTTTCTCTTTTCCTTTTAGGTTCCTGAGAAAGATGTCTGCTTTGAGCTTACTTTTCTTTTTAGAAATATTGGTCTTCTTACAAGCTCAAATTGTATACCATAATGCAGATAAGAAACCAGTGACCCCTAAACCTGAACAGCTTGCTGAGGCAGAATACCTTGAAGCACATGAGATCTGAAGGCATCCCGTGGTATGCATATTGAAGTCCTACAAGACATGGTCATCATCCAGGAGGGTAGTGAGGCTCTTCTGAACGTTATGATCATCGCTTCAGATCAATCAAGTCTTGAAAATACATGGTATGCAGTTTATGATAAAAATCTAATCCGAGTCAACGGCCTTTACAATGATACTTCCCAAGGCTGGCCCAATGTCAAAATTTACCCTACTGGCACATTATCTATATAGAAGGTACACTCCACAAATTCTGGAGTATACAACATAACTGCTAAGATTGATCCGGACTCTTGTTTACATATGGTTGATCAACATGAATATTGTATTCAGAATTATATGGCAACAAAGGCCATTGTCCTTACGATTTTACCTTATGATGCCCCAGAATTTGAGATACCTGATAATGAGTGCCCAAAACAGAACCCTGGCCCACCCAGTGACTTAGTTGCCACTTCCCAGCCAGTGCACTTGTTAATAATGTGCAGTTCATGCACATCCCAGTGGTTTTGAATCTTACCCATTGGAATCGAGAAGGATTTGGCCTATATTCAACAACTAACATTTCCCATTTCTTTCAAATTATGTTATTGGATGCCTTAGCGGCATACCAGGTACGCAGTGCTGCCCTTGACATTACTCAAATGGTCATCTGTCCCACTAGGTTTAATTATAATTCTGGTAGTAGCTTCTTACTTGACTTGATCCTCACCTCTCATCCCAGCAGAATCACTAACACAGAAGTTCTCCCAGATGCTCTCAGTGCTCACTCCCCAGTTATTTGCCACTGGTCAAACAAGGCACCTAGACCTAAGTCCTTTTTTTCCTATAAAAGAATCTTAACAAAAGGAAAGCTTCCACAATTCTTTGCTGCCCTGTCAACAGTTGATTGGACACCCCTTGACTCCCTGAGCAGTGTTGACCGAACACTTGACTTCTTCATGGCCCAGTTTAACAAAGTTTGTAACAGTTTTGTCCACCTACGTAAATGCAAAACTCAGTCTACCTCTAATAACTGGATTAATTCTGAACTCATCTCCATGATGCGAAACTGAGATAGCCTCTGGCACGAGCCATGGACTCAGGAAACCACACAATATGCAGCTCTATAAGTCAGCTAGGAACCAGTGCACAATAGCTATACGCAGAGCCAAGCAAGCCTTCTACAACCAGAAACTTACTAACTTCTGGATAAATAGCAAACCCTTCTGATAGAACATCAAGAGCCTCACGGGTAAACCAAGCAAATCCTCCCCAACTATGATTGAGGTTAATGGCAACACTTTACAGGACCCCGAAGAAATAGTGGTCTCCTTTAATCTCTCATTCACTGATCTTAGCAGTGTCATTCCCCCCCAACTTCTTCGACAACTCTGCCTGGCACTGCCTCAATAATAAAATCAGTCTCCACAGTAATACCCCCTCATTCTACTTTAAGAAGGTATCCTTGTCTGAAGCTAAAAGATATCTTAATAAAGTACTAAGCAAAGCCAGTTTCAGCAGCGATACCCTTGACCTCAAACTCCTCTCTCTCTGCCTTGATGTTGTCCTACAACCTCTCACTAAACTCCTGAATCTCTCACTCTCTCAACAATTCCCCCAGCTCTGGAAATCAGGAGTGGTCACACCCATTCATAAAAGCAGTGATAGATCTTATTTCTCTAACTACCACCCTATCTCTATCCTCCCACCACTCTCCACGCTGTTGGAATGAATTATAGCTGACCAGTTGTCTGAACACCTAAACAAATATAACTTAATCTGTCCACAACAACATGGCTTTAGAAAAGCCAATAATATGACCACTGCCCTGCTTGACTTCACCATCCATATTCAAAAAGCAATTGACACTGGCCACCAACTGGGTGCAGTGTTCATTGATTTGACCAATGCATTTGACACTGAACCACCAGCTCCTGCTTCACTCACTCTCCTCCTTTGGAATATCTAATGATGTAACCAAATGGTTTGAAAGCTGCCTCTCGGCAAGGAGCCAAAAAGTCAAGATTGTTGACTCTCTCTCAACTGCCCTTCCTGTCCGCTCTGGTGTACCCCGGTTCCATCCTTGGCCCTACTTTCAGCCTTTTCATCAATACTCTTTCTGCAGCTTGCTGTATAATTTAATACGCTTATGCTGATGATGCAGTCCTCTATTCCTCCCATACTGACCCCATCTCACTCACCAAGGTACTACAGAAGAACTTCAGCCTAGTTGAAACTTGGCTTCTCCAACATAAGCTGTCAATGAATTACAAAAGACAAAGTCCATGCTGTTCCATAGCTCTCACAGCAAATACAGATCCATAAACTTCACCATACATAATGAACTTGAACAGCCACTTGAGGAAGTGCAGGAGTTTAAATACCTTGATATTATCCTTGATTTACACTGTCTTTCAGCTCACGTGTTCAACACATCTCAAAATCAGTCAACTCAAGAATTGGGGTCCTCTACCACCACTGTCGCTGTCTTTCCAAAGAAGCTATGCATGCATCCATAACTGCCTCAGTCCTACCCATCATTGATTACGGGCTTGTCTTCTACGGGGCTGCCATTGATACCACCCTAAAATGGGTAAATACAGCCCTTAAATTCTGTAGACTTCTCACTGGTGCAGGGAAGCATACTCATACCTGTGATCTCTACAAGCAATCCAACTGGCTCAATCTATATAGTAGATTTGCCTACCAGACCTGCCTACTGGCTAAGAAAATCTGTCTCAGCCTCATACCTCCTGCAACTCATGCCTTAATGTTGCCCACAGTCACTGCACATTTTACATGCAGTTCCCTCAAGCCAACATTTATCGTTCCATTCTTCCGTACCAACCAGGCTCAATGTGCTTTCCACACCAGGGCCTCCCTGCTGCTAAACAACCTTCCCCCTGAAATTGCAGCTGAAAATAAGCTTGGCCCACTTAAACGTAAACTCCGCCAGCACCTCACTGACCTAAGCAGTTGTGACTGCTCTGCCTAGACTTGCGGCTCTGTTTCACCTCTCCCTCCTCCTGCCTTGCTACGCTCCACATTTCTCTATGACCCTCCATCCCCTGCTTCTCCCCATCTCGTTCCCACCCTCACCTACCATTCTACCCCCTCTCTCCTCCCACTTACCATTCCAGCCCTCTCCTGCTCCTTTCCTCCTGTCTCCACCTCTGTATCACCCTATCTCTTGTTGCTCCACCCCAGACCACCTAGCACTTATTGTTCTGTTCTTGCACTTACGACAATGTCAAATCCTTGACTGCCTATCCCCCTTTTCCCCACCCTTCCCCCCATATCCCCCACCCCTTGCTCCACTTATGTCACCCCCAGGATGGTTTTCATTGTGTCTATGTCTTGTTATATATACACCCGATATTGTTAATTGTGCATTGTTTTTTGCCACTGACTGTTTGCTACTGTTCTAGTCTATACACATGTACTGTCTTCTGCTACTAAGTTAACCTCATGACCTGTATTGTAGCTACCTCTGTTTACTTCTATGTTAACCTCCTGATCGTGTACTGTATCTTACCACTGTTTTGCTTAACCCATTGCTGACGGAACCTTTGTAAAAGAACCTTTGGTTCAAAGGTATTTGTAATCGTAGTAATAAATAAATAAAACAATTAAAAAATTAAAATAATAACCCCTATAGTGGAGCTGACAGTACCCAACATAGAGGATTTTCATTCCTAAACCTGGTAGTACTACTGCTAACAAAAGTAAGAAACCCAAATGCACTAAGCGTTTTATAGCAGAAACAGGTATGGCCTCTGGTCTATTTGGTTCTGATATGTCAATTTGAATAGGACTGATATAGCCAGTATTCAAGCACAAATGGTAAAGGTTCATGATAGCATGAAATATAATATACTACCTCCCTGTTACATGGTGGATGGCTCTAGCCCAAGAAGAGTGATTTACAGTCTATAATATAAAGGATATTGTGAGGGGATTTGACTTGACAAAACACAAGATTAATAAATTAGTCTCGGCTAATAATCAGAAACAGACAAGTATCATATAGCCGGAAGTCCTTTGCTCAACCCTATGGCTCTTATGTCCTAACACCATTGGTAATCTCTTCCGGGATCCGGAATTAGGATGTATCCGTGATCTCATACATGACAGACATATGGATCAGTGGTACTACCCCAAATGTACTTCTACTGAATGTGTTAAATGTTTATCAGAAGCTTTTTCAAACTAGTCATGCCGATTTGTGGATATTGGCTCAATGATTGGGACTGGGCCTCCTCTTTGGATCCATTATTGAAGAATCTGAATGGCTCTAACATGAATTTTAAAACTTCATCTAACACTGGAAGAAACTATGGATTTACTTCTGGAACTGTCAGTGCATTATGGCTTGTGGACATTGATATCTCCTGTCTTGTTCGACTTACCAACTGGAAACTGCTGATGGGGAATACTGTGTGGTGACCAATTACAAATTCTATTGGTATGGACAGATGTTGTGTAAAACTGACTTTTCTAACTTCTGTTTTTTCCCTAAACAGGGTGTTGTCATTGGTCATACCATAATTACACCTATTCCCATCCCAGAACTAGATACAATTGAGTCCAGTCCTGACTACTGGGATGCTTTGTCTCAATTTTTACCTATTTTTAACATTCCTATTGGCAACTTAAGTTTGTCTCTCCAATCTCTTCTCAAGAAAACAGATACCCACCTGATTTATATCAGTAATAATGTTAGCAAGGCTCAAAAAGCACTTGATGATCTGATTAGTGATGATATTGCTATGATATTGGAAAACCCAATTGTGAAGTTTACTTTTCATATATTTGTGGTGATTCAATTTCTACTAACATTAGTGCTTATAATTACATTTTGTTGTTTAAGGAAAACCCTGAAACACCATCGTACCCAGTTAAAATTCCTCTACCAGGCTCACGCCTCGGGCCTGTAGACAAATGGTGCTTAACTGTCGTCTTTTTGTTGTGTTGCCTCTTTTGCAATTAGAGCAACAACGAGGGGACTGTTGCACCTGGGTTATGCCCCTGTTACCCTATTACCCCTCATATGCCTTACACTATACCTCTGGTCTTTTATACTGTGATATTGCTGTTTTGCACTAACATTATATATTTGAGCACACATCATATAAGCATGAGTACTAGGAATGAGCTTTGCTGCTAATGTATGCTAATGTACTATGCATGGTTCATTTATACCTCATTATATTACATTTATCTAGATTATGCTTGTTTTTCATATATATTTTCCATATATTATTGAGCTAATCACTGCTAAGATGTCTCTGAGGGATCATCAGTGGTTATTATGTACTTATATTCTCATATAATTATATGTTTTTACACTCAGGCTCATATGCCATGTGTAATATAGCTTTGTAAGCAATTCTGTATGTTCTACTGACAAGAGACAGATCACTTGTTTAGTCTATTGTCTAAGCACATGTAGATTGGAAGAGTCAGCATTCTCTTTGTCTAAGGTTTGTGCAACAGAAGCATTATTTCTTATACTTATTAGTATTCTACCTCCTAAGTAATTATCCAATAGAGAATGTATGTGTAACACTGTTGATAGTGCAGAATTAATACAGCATATAAGGTTCTGCATATCAGTAAGTTATTCCTTATCTTAGTATATATAACACTATCTTGCCAGTTTTCTCTCTCTCTAGAAGCTTTGTATGTACTTGTTAGACTGGCAAGTCACCCTTTTATCTGTGATATATTATCCTATGCTTGGCTGTGAGTATAATAAATACTTTATTTACGACTACTTGTGAGTGTTATCTCTGGCTAACATTGTAGACATAGAATGAATCTGATTTATTATCTTAGCAGTTAGTCTTCTAACTGACAGGGCTTGATTCTCAAAGAGCCCTTAGACTGAAGCAAGCAGAAGCAAATGGCAGCTTGGGTCAAAGCCTAGTGTGCCAGGGACCCTGTGCCCAATTCTCTATCGGGCAGGGTCCTGGCAGCAAAGTCACATGGCTTGTGGCAATCCTAGCCATGTGCCAAACAGAGTGTGCATCAGGAGGGTATGCCGCCTGCTGTGCACCACTCTAGCATGTCCCTGCTGGCAAGTGCCCCGATCCCCTGTCAGTATATGTAACCCCCTCCCCAATGCCACTATTGTGTTAAATATTAATATCTCCTGGTGGTCTAGTGGCCCTCCTTCCCCAATCCCCAATGTCAATATATGTGGTAAATACTAATATTTCCTGGTGGTCTAGTGGCTCTCCTCCACCACCAGAAGGAGGGTAGATATTGCATAATGGGGATCGGGATTGGGAGTAGGCCACTATACTACCAGGAAATATTATACTTAACACAGTAGTGACATTGGGGGAATCGGTGAGGGAGGGCCATTGAACTACCAGGCAATAATACTACTTAACACAATAGTGGCATCAGGGGAATTGGGGAGGGAGGTCCATTAGACCACCAGGAAATATTAATACTTAACACAATAGTGACATTTGGGATCGGGGAGGGAGGGCCACTAGACCATCAGAAAATATTAATACTTAACACAACAGTGACATTGGGTATCTGGGAGGAGTAGTTACATACACAGGGGGATCGGGGGCTTGGGAGGGGGCATCCACGCACTGATGCACTGTGCCAAACTCTCCATAGGGATATTTCTATATCCTTAGACCAGCCTTGCTGGTCTAAGAGTGATTAGAAATTCTTGGCTGTGTAAGTTTTTAAGAATCTGATATTCAGGCATGTGGCAGCCTATATCTGCTGTATGCCCCTTGTGCTTATGCTGCAGCCCCCTTTGGGGCACATGGGTGGTCCAAGCCCCATTTGGGGCAGGCAGCCTTACAACTTGATGCAGGCTGCCTTTGAGAATTGCTTCCAGCACATCGCTTGGTCACAAAGGCACTTTGTACCATTCATTGTGGTGCAATCCCCTGCACTGCATTGGAGTTTTGAGAATCGATCCCTATGGGCTCGATTCTCAAAACAGGCATTGATCAGTGCAAGCTACAGCAAACAGCAGCTTGTGCTGAAGCCCAATGTGCCAGGGACCCTGCACCTGATTCTGGTACAGCAGGGGATCTGGCACCTAAGTACCCACACTTTCGGCAACCTCTCCCATGTGGCAAACACAGGACACATGGCAGAATTTGTCATAGGCACCTTGCAACAAAGGCAAGTGGTTCCTGATCCCCAGTTCAACAACAGAAATACCCATCCCCGGTGGGCTAGTGGCCCCATTCCCCATTCCTCAATGTCCCCTTTATTATAACAATTCATAAAGCTCTTTTCATTGGTGGTCCAGTAGCTCCCCTCCCCAATCACCAATGTCACCCATTAATATAACATGTAACAAAGCCCCTTTCATTGGTGGGCCACTGGCCCCCCTCCTTGATCCCTGATGTCATGATTATTATAACATTTCATAAAGCCACTTTCATTGGTGGTCCATATTACCATGTTACATGTTATAATAATCGGCAGCATTGGGGATTCAGGAGGGGGTTCCACTGGACCACCAAAAAAGGGGCTTTATGAAATGTTATAATAATGGGAACATCGGGAATCGGAGAGAGGTGGCCTTTGTATCACCAATGAAAGGGGTTTTGTTATGTTATATTAATGGGCAACATCTGGGATCAGGAAGGGGGGCCACTGGACTCCAATGAAAGGGGCTTTATGAAATGTTATAATAAAGGGGACATCAAGGATCAGGGATGGGGGACTTTGGCACATTGCTGCTAACAGGCTACTCTCCCAGAAGAGAATTTTTTCTAAGTACCCTTAGACTAGCCCCGGCCCAACCCCCTCTCAGCATCCTCTCTCCCCACCCCAGTCCCTCAATTACCTAACTATGGTCCCAAAAAGTAATCCTTTCTGGGACTGGTGAAGATCCTTTCCTGCCATACCGACGTGTACTGACCAAAATCAAGGTAACACCGCTTAATGTTTTTTAAAGAGCAACTCTAAACTTCTGCATATACTTTCATGAACTTAATGTTTCAGTTCTACACTTGACTAGCAAATACATTTTTGTGTTAAGTTTTCCTTTTTTTAGGATTTATACCACATCTTGGTAGCCTGTCTAAAACAACTGTCTGAAAAATATTTGATAGCCCCTACTGATCTTATAGTACCTTTGTTTATGCATTATAGTGCTCACCATGACAACAGATTGTGATCCTACTAACTGTAATTGTGAAGTCAGTAGGGTAGCATCAGAGTCTTTTCAAAGGCACAGTGACATGAGTGCTGCATTACTTCAAATATGTAATAGACCTAGGTGGCAATATTCAAGGATTAACACCTCTGAAAATAGGATTAGCTGGTGCCCTAATCCAGATTTGCACTGGTGGTTCCAGCTGGCCCATATTTAGCAGCTCAAGGAGTACCAAAGCAATCCTGCAGCACTAAAGTGCTAAAATACCACTGCTGTGCAAATTGTAGTGTCCCACCATACATATCAGTGCAGCGATATCTTCAAAGGTTTGAGGCAGTGGTAAACAGCCCCCAAAGCTACACTATTTACTGCTGCTGAAAACCATCTGTAAACAGCGTGCCCTACCACCCAAAGGCTGGGTGGCTGTGCTGCAACCACCCACCCTGCTCACCCATTCCATGTCAACTAAAGAATTCCCTGGTGTCGAGTGGCACTCCCCACCCCTGATCACCCACTCTATTACATCTGAAGACTTCCCTGGTGTCCAGTGGTTCCCCCCACACCCCCGATTACCTGTTGACTAGTGTATAAGGACTCAGTGGTGGCCCAGTGTCCCTCCACCCATCGCACACACTCGCAGACAACCACTCAACAGATCCCCCCTTACTGAGTTGTATGGCAATGTTCAGCAAAGCCCTTATGGCAACAGGCACACACCAGTGAGTGTATGTACAGTATAAGTACTTTAAACTTCTTTTACACTGTCATGTATAGTCTGGTCATTATTTGAATTTATATAGGGAATCATCTTAATAGTTTTTCAGCTTAAAAACACTTGCTACAGAATTTGTACCTGGGCCATTACCCAAATTTCCCCTATTACCAATGGGAGGAAATGACTATAAAACATTTTTTGTTTTCCCTGTATACTGTATTCCACACTCTTGTTTCTGGTAACATATCTAGTTTGTGAGTTTGCTCAAATTTATTTGTGGAGCTTATCATCTGACTTTTAAACTTACTTGAAGACATTTGGCATATGGTATATCATTTCTTTTCTAGTGATTCCAAACTCAGCATCTTTTTCCACTTTGTATATAGTAGGATTCTTCATTCACTGAAATTCTTGTTACCCTTTTCTTCAGATATTCCAACTGTCCCCCACTTTTTTTGTTCAATGAGCATACACAGCTTAGTGAGGAGTTATGCTTGAGTAACTTTGTGGATAGCCTAAAGGTAGTTGAATGAATGCATTGTTGACTGTCAGATGTGGAAACATTTGCCATTCACACTCTCTGTCTCACGGGGAACTACCTCCCTGTTGGGGTACCATGAAGGCAAAGAAATCCCCTTGAGGAGGGTTCCACCCCTAGAGTTGTTGTGGGAGCATAAGTCCTTTTGGCAAAAGGTACCTCTGGAAGGAGCCCAAAATTACTTCGCACTCACCAGGTGGTGAACATAGAGCCTGAGAGAGGACAGATTGACAGCAGCTAGTAATAATTCCTACCAGTCAGAGACTGAAATGAGCAATATCTGACAATAATTGGTAACTGATAGCAGACAGAGGCATGACTTCTGTAAGTAGAAAGGAGCGGCAGGATGAAAATAGGGCCACCACCTCAACTCCTGGCACGAGGAAATCTACTAGATAAAAAGTATACAAATATAATGTATTACTTTATGAACTACCTCCTGTACAGACTACCTAATTTTTATGACTTTCAGCACAGAACAGAAGAAAAAAAACCCTATGAGGAGGAAATCTCTGGGGATCCAAGGCCTTGTTACCTTCCCTCCAAGCTTGAGATAAAATTAGTGACACCTTGGTTAAAACAGTTTAGAGACCGAATTAAAGGATAACATTTTAGAGGAAGGGCTCTCACTCTATACTTTTAATTGGAATGCCATTGGGGTGCTGTGATTTCTGCAGCTAAAGGAGGTTCTTTATAAAGCAGGCCCGCCCCCAAGGCAGGAGGAGAAGAACAACAACTGCTGAAAAGCACTCACTCAGCCTTCACTGATGGGAGATGGAGAGAGGCCCCTTGAGGGGTAAGGCATAGGAGCTGGGCCCTTGAGGGGTTGGGACTTGCATAATTATATGATCTTCATCCCTGAGGGGCAGAAGAAGTGAAGGAGGTGAAACCAGGTGAACCATAGCCAGCCGTAGGAGGGACTAGCTGTCAAAAGTGATGACAATGTGGTCTGCAAAGCCAAAGGAGCCACTGTGGATTTAGAAGCCCCCTCTCTAGCAGCTAAACTCTTAAATGCTACATCAAAAGGTGCTGCCAAGTTGATCTGCATGGTGAAAGCTTCCCCCAGAGCATAGTTCATTTTCACCAAAAGGGCAGAAAGAGAAGGACCCCACCTGAGTCAAGGGACCCACTCTCAAGCTGCAGACATGAAGGGCAGAGTGAGACAATTGGCATTAAGGGCAGGCATCTCTAAGCCATGGTATGGCTGTGGCTGGCATGCATCTGAGTGCAGGAGTAGTGGAGGCTGATGGTGAAGCCTGATGGCCATGAGCACAAGATAGAAAACAAAACGAGGGCAAGACTGAGCGACTGATTCAGACATCAAATGAAACCTAGGACATTGTATAAGACTGAATGATACATGCTTGGACTGAATGGTGAATGTATGCCAATCAATTCCAAAAGGGAGGTCAGTGTTAGTTGCTGATGCACTGAAGGCCAAATAGTCTAAGGCAGTAGGGAACAACAAATGATTAAATGAAGCTGCTATTGAAAAACAGGAGCACATGAGAATTAAAAAATAGATGTCAGCATGCTGCTGAATTGAACTTGTCAAACACACCAGAACACAAAAGGGTGGCTGCCTTGCTACGATCCTGGTGTAAACATTAAAATATTGTAGCTGAACTGGGAAATTGCAAATGGTAGTGAAGAAACAGGAAATATTGGAGCCTGAAATAGCAAAAGACAAAAGAAAAATGGCAAAGGCAGGACACTGTGAAAACTAGAAGCACACAAGAACCAAACTAGAAAGAAACACAGGGGTCCAGATATTCAAACTGCACCAGGCTGTGGGCGCAGCTTGGGCGCGGCGCAACTTGGCTGTGCAGGGGTGTGGACTGGGCAATATTCAACGGAGCTGCGCCATGGCACAGCATCGTTGAATATCGCACCCTGGCCACCTGCAGTGTGCATGGCATAGTGGCACTGCACCAGCACAAGTGGCCAGAGTGGAGCATGGGGATGCACTAGCACAAGTTCCATTGCGCTATGCACAGCAACTATGATTTTCAAAACTTGACATGCAAATGGGGCCATAATGTTTGCAAGGCACAAATGGGGCCATTTGCATGTCATTAAGGCCCCATTTGCATGCAGGTGTGCCGATCCCCGACGACTTGCACCTGGCGCCCTGCCAGGCAGCAGCCGTCAGGGACCGACGCCCCCTGCAGCTGGCAATGTGCTCCACAGGCCAATCATGGGCATTTGTAAAGAAAAGGAAAAGCATAAATCCCTGGTGGTCCAGTGGACCGCTATCTGCCCGTTTGTGGGCATTTGTAAACAAAATAAGAAATATGTCCAATATCCCTGGTGGTCCAGTGGACCACTGACTGCCCGACCGTGGGCATTTGTAATAAAATAGAGGAATTGCTTCCAATATCCCTGGTGGTCCAGTGGACCGCTGACTGCCCGATCGCGGGCATTTGTAAAAAAAAAATGTCCAATATCCCTGGTGGTCTAGCGGTACCCCCTCCCACCCGCCCACTAAGCCCCACGCCCCTCCCTCAGGTCAGCGGCGGCGGCAGCACTCCACCCTCCTGCTGCCCCTCCGCCCGCCGACTGACACCTTGATGAGGAGTTGTCGGCCATTGGTCAGAGCATAGCCAATGGGAATGCAGCCCATATATATACATATTCCAGATATATGAATGGGATCATTCCATATCTGGAATATGTAATATGGATGCTACCCGATAGCTCATGCGCTGTGGACCATAGGGTGTACAGTCTCACCGATGGCATCAGTTGGCGTGGGTGGCAGGCTGCAGGCAGGGTGCTGCCACCCACTGGCTGACTTGGGGAGCGGGGACTTAGTGGTGGCCATCGGTTGTTCCTTTTGGGGATCAACTTTGCACTGGCGCAGGTAGGAGTTGCTCATGCATGGTTCTGCACATCCCAGGCTGAATATCAGGCTGTGCAGGGTATGCATGGGCATGCCCCCCCCCCCCACCTGCCTGCATACATTACTGATGTGCTTCGGTGCATCGGGATTTGTGCCGTGCACTTTTCCCTTTTGAATATCACGCCGGGGTGCATCAGTGGGTTGCACATGGCGCAACACTGTTGCACCATGCGCAACCCTTTTGAATATCTGGGCCAGGGTACATAAGAACAGGTGTGCAGCAGGAATAGTTGACTGAGAGAAGGACAAACTGCAGCCAGGAAAGAAGAAAGCAGAATACTGATCTACTGACCAGTGGAGGCATAAACCAAACGGAAAGCCCAAAGCACAAAGGTAAGCGGAGACCATCACTGGGAGAAAGGTGATGGTGAGGGGATAGGGAGCCTCCTCGCAGAGCAAAGAAGCAATGCTTTTCAGTGAGGCTGGGACAATCTAGCTTAAATAGCTCAGGTGGGGGGGGTGCTGGTTGTTCCCACTCAGTAAATTGCAGGCATAGCCTTTGAATTAAACCAGTATGCCTCATTGTGTGGGCTGGAACACTCTATAATGGACTGATCTATTTAAAGTTTTGTAAACAGACAATAACTCATCCAGAGCTTAGCACTGTATATAAATTTTATTTTTTTATTTGGTAACCAGATAAGGCCCACTAGGCACAAGTGCCTGTTTTCAGGGGTGAACCAGGTACATTGGGGTGGTTAAGTAACTTGCTTAGAGTGACACAGTATGCAAGTGGAAGTTGTGGGAATGAAACCCAGGTCTGCTGGATATACCAAGCTCATTTACAGAACATTACTCTAACCTCTAGGCTATACTGGCAGCCCAAAATAATTCCTTTTGTTTCTTATACTGCAAATCACTATCACATATGGACCCCATTTCAGTTTGTTAGAGATCATTACACCTGACAATTTGGCATGTTCTGTCATTTCCAGTTTCTCATAGTCCACCCCCCCCCCCAAAAAAAACTCCTGACCCACCCCATTCCTCCCAAAGAAAATGGACAATATCTGAGCTTTGCTTTTGATAATCTTCATTAAATACAGTTTCACCCATTTATCCATTAATCATTAATCTTTTTGTAAGCTGCCTTCTACCTCCTCTTGTGACTGCTGTACAGCATAGGAGAAGTAACACAGAACATAGGTATGAAAGCTGAAAGGAATTGCAGAGAACCATAATTAAGACAGAAAAGGATAGCAAAGACAGCGTGGTGTTAGGAGCTGACAATGTCATATAAGTGAGCACCCCCGAGCCCAGCACCGTGGCTCCTATTGGGCCAAGTGGCCTCTATCTGATCTTCATCCATGATTTTATTTTTGGGGGGGGTGCAATAATAGTCCATTTTCAGGCTAGTCAGTGGTTCTGAAAAGCACAAATGGATATGTGCACAAGGAAATTAGAGTGGCCCTCACTTCAGGGTAGTTTACCCTGACAAAAGGACTATACCACATACTAAGCAGAAGTTTCTGCACTCATACCTCATCAGGGAACATAAAAATGAGAGCTACAGACTTAATTATGCAATATGCCAAGTTTTATTCAATTCATAGACTGAATAAAATCTTGGACTATTGCATCACTAAGTTGCCAGTACTCCTTTATATGTAGTCAGTGGATGAATCTCCTTAACCTGCAGTACACTGTTTATAACAGGGTTCTTGGATTTCCATAATCAAAATTGTATTGCTTGGATTACAACCATTATTTAGGAATAAAATGTTAAAGAGGAGTCCAGTCAAATGTGCTACATTGCAGAACTAGAATCAGCATACCCCCCATACTCCTCATGCCAGACAGTGCATCTATCTCTAAGCTACCTTGTTTATAACTTTTCAGGGATGTTAGGAGTGTAGATGTAAGAAGTTGCCAATATTCTCTCCATTCAAAATCAATACATTTTGGCAAATTCATGGAGCTAGGTCTGCAGTCTTTGAAATGCTTTATTCTGTGTTTCAATAGCTGAAGCAAGGCCACACCTCCCCCCCACCTGACCTATTTAAACTCTTCCTTCCTTCCTTCTTCATTCAGAAGCTTTTTTTTGTTGCTGGAGGCTCTGTGCATCCTCTCTCTGGGCCTGGATTTCGTTGGGCCTTGCCCCCCGTCTGCATTGCTCGTTTCCTACCTTCCCTTGTGGTTGGAATTTGCTGGCTGTGCTGGACTCTCTGCTTGGTTTGTACTTCTGCTTCTGGGTCAGTATTTTGCCTCTAGCTTCATTCTGTATGTGTTTCTATCTCAGTCATTTGTTTCTCCCTTCTACTCCATTGCTTGTGCTTGATTTATTTGCTTTTTGTTTTTTTTTTTTAGTTCTAAAGCCCCTTGTTTGCTTTGTTATATTCACATGCATTGTTAATCTGGCTCTCATTTCATTTCATCATACTTCAGCAATCTTTCATCCGTACTTGTTACCTGTGTGCTCTCAGTTCCAATTGCTATTTTTATGCAGTTCCTGTGCTTATTGCATTATTTGTTTACACCTGCCTCACTCAGTACTGGCTCCCATTAGTAGCTATTACTCTGTCTTTCATTCCTCTGGTTGCTCTTATGGTATCCTGCACTACTATTTTACTGCTACCTCCTGCTTTGTGTTTTCAGGCTCATTTGTTGCCATTTCATAATATTACCAAACAATACTTTTACCAAAACCTCAGCCATCTGTTTCTGACTTCTACCATAATTAAACTTCAGCATTTAAATTAGCTCTATTATCTTTTTTGGGGGGTTAACCCTACCAACATTCACAGTTGCTGTTTGGTCTCATGGTGCTTAGCTTGTGACTTCCCTGCTATTCCCATGGCAGGAGACTGTGATGTCACAGTAGGGATTTGTGGATCCAACTAGAATGAGTATACTTTGTGTAAGCTGTAAGATTTTGCCCTGCTCCTTTGCCTACATGGTTTCTTAGTTATCCATGCAAAATATATTAACCTTGCAGCTTACATGACTTTCAGGATATTCATTGCATTCCATTACTGCACTGCAAACACTCCTTACTTGAATAACCTAGCTCTGCACATGATGGCAGCCTGAACAGTCATACTCACTACAGCTCTTGCTACTCTGCCTAATATTTTATTCTTTTTTCCGCTAACCTATCCCTTACATCAGTGCTCAGGAGTAGACTGGAAGACACACACATCCTCTGGGTCAATTTCAGGGCCTATATCACCATGAATGGAAGCAGAAATGCATGACTTGCTCCCCACCATATCCCGCCACAACACCGATGTGAGACAATAAAGGCAAGCAGGCAAAGCTCAAACCTTCTCATGAATAAGCCATGCAACTTGCAGGTTGCATTAACTGAAGAAACATTTCTGGAGGGTCTGGCACCTTTTAAAAGAAGTTCTAGACAGCTTGTCCAAAAATTTTCAAACTATGCAGTCCACTATGGAACAAATAGCAAAATGCACTGGGGACAACGAGGCCAGGATTTCATCCTTGAATGACTGGCGTGCCCACAACGAACCTGACATGGCAGCCTTACAGTGCAGAGTTAAACAAATGGAAAGTAAACTGGATGACTTCGAGGGTTGTTCCCACAGGAACAACCTTGTAATACTGCGGCTACCAGAGAAGGAAGAGGGCTCAGATGTAATTACATTTATACAGAAACTGTGTACTAAAATAGCTGGTCCCTCCCTGAATGGCAATACTTATATAATAAAAAGGGCCCATAGATCACTCTGACTGGCTCCTCCCTCGGGATCCCTTCCAAGACCTCTAATCCTTTGGCTTTTAAATTTCAGGGATAAGAAACACATCCTGGAGAAAGCGAGAAACACGAGGGAGATACTATGGAAAGCAACAGGCTCAGGATAGCACAGAACCTTCCATTCTCTGTCCAGCAGAAAAGGACCATGTTATACTCAATGGTTTCCAAGCTAATTGCAGCTGGTATTAAGTTCAAGGTTAAATACCCTGCTATGCTACATGTTTTAAGAACGATCAATAGCACTCATTTGAATTGGAGGATCAGGCATCTGTTGCTCTCAAGAACCTCTATCCAGACCTACTTAAATGAAGTAAGTTTCAGGGAAGAATTTCTGCTATATACTTACAGCCTGAACTGAATAAACCTATTCTCGCATCAGGGACATATCATCATGCTGGACTGTCTCAGTGTGGGTTGGAGTGCCCAGAAGATCCCTAATGCTTACTTTATTTTATTTCCACTTCACCACAGTAACAGAGGTTTTTCTGCTCATTTTAATTGGGTCAGGATTTGTAAGCCTCATTCAGCATGTTTTACTGGCTTACCTTTGTGGTTGATATTTGAACTGTGCTAAATGTGCTCTCCAGTAGTATTAAAATGGGCATGTAATTTTTGAAATCATTCTGAAGGAACAAATGTTGCCTGGACAGATCTGACAAATCAGACGTTTCTATAGATTTTGTGACCCTTCTGTTAGTTGCCCATGGTCACTATAGCAGAGACCAACTCTTTGGTTATTTTTGGCTACTTTAATATACCACCAGACTTATAGCTCCACAATCTGATGTCATGATTAATACTAGGTCACGGCTATTAAATTGCACAGAAACAGGATCTGTGGAACTATGTTAATTTACTCTGGACAATTAAGGGCAGATTTCTTTTCATTTACTGGATAAGGAGTCCAATATTTTTACCTCTGGTTTGGTTTCTTGTATTTCCTATTTTTCTTATGTTCTAGCTAAGTCTAAATGTCTACAGGCAGCAAAAAGACTCTAAGGAGCCCTTAGAGGGCCTTCTATTTCTAGTTGGTGTTTGTATTGTATCTGAGTTAGTGGATATGTGTGTTTTTCAGAAGGTTTTATATTGGGGTGGAGGGGTGGAAGGGGAACTATGTTGTGGGTAGAGTACTGGCATCATGGCCCAAGTACTAATGGAAGGTCAGTCATGAGGACTGGGGGAGTTGCTTGCCTTGTTATATTTAATGAGGGACTTGATGGGGGGCTTGGGGAGATGTTTGGGTCCTCAGAGGCATTTTATCTTTTTAGATATTAACAGTTCAATGGCCTACGCAGTAGGGATCGGTGGACCTGTCCACTTGAAATCAGAATCCCCCAGATCTCAGAGGACCCGATGGACCTGGGTAAATCAGGACACTCCTGCTCTGTATACCGGGTCTGCCGCGTATTTTTATTTTAATACTTTTGAATTATTTTTAACCCAGGTCCTCCCTCCTGTCTACATAAACCACCTCATTCAACTGATGAAAAAAAAGGTACTCTGCTGTGGGGCACCATTCCTGCTCCTACTTATGAATCCAGTGCACATGATTAAAATATAAACACAGAGCGGGAATGGGAAAAACCATCAGCAACAGCATAGGCAGTGTGGGTAAACTGTCCAGGAGTTATGACCTGCACAAGAGTGAAAGGCAAGTGAAAGGTGACAAATTTATGGAATTCTCCAGCCAGGAATCATGTATCAGTAGCAAGAACAGCAGGAGCAACAGTGGTTAAGGTAGGATCTATGTTAATATAGCGAAAATAAAATTATGACCTACATTATAGAGAGCACAAAATCCGGTGTTAAAATAGTGCCTCGCTTGAGTAGCATTCCAGCTGTTGGGCAATGCCCAAAAACTCGGCTCAAATAAACCACTGCAATAGATTCTCTTACACATAATGTGATGTGCATGTATTTGATTTATTTGCTGCTGCTTTTTTGTTTTGCAGTACTGCTTTATTACAGAGGTGACCCACCACTGTATGCTTGATTTGTTATTATCTCAGACAGTATTGCAGTCAGTGTACTGCTCGGCACCTCCATTCTTGCTAGCCTCAAAAGTAAGACACCGAATCCGGGCACTCAAAATGTGTAAGCATAGATATATGTTGGGAATATAAAACATGGAGAAATGTTCTGCTGCTGTTGTTTGTGGTTTATTTTAATGTACTATCAGAGTGCAATATGAATTTCTGCTTTAATGTCTGAGGATATCAATCCTGTGTGTTGCAATATCTGCAGGACGGATGATGTGGCAGTTCTGAATGACAAAATGAGGGACGCGTCCTTCATAATGTGGGACAGTTGAGGGCATGTATTTGTTGCTGTCTTCACTGGTTTAAATCTGCTGCTTCACCATTCTGTTTAGTACATATGTACTGTTTTGTCCATGACTGTACCTTTATTGGCTTGTGTCATATGTGTGTGTGTGTTCATCTGAGTTGCTTGACAGTCTAGAAGCTATACTCAGTGTGCCAGCAACAGTAGAAGTTTAATTTAAGTGTGGTCTGCTTTGCTCTGGCATTGATGGGGGAGGTGGATGACTGGGTGTGTGCATTTGTGTATTGTGAAAAGGTTGGTGCCAGGCAGCATATGGGTGAATGCATGTCTGTACATAGTGGGACTGCGGCTTATGCTGGAGCATGTGGGTGCAGTAGATGGGAGGGGAAGGAGTGTTCAAACTTGGTGGGGTGGGATATGAAAAGATGTGCAAACTACTTGAGTAGGTGGGCTCTAGCAGATGGGTGGGGTAGGATCTACATACTAGGGAAGGTTAATGCTATAAGATGGATGGGGTAGGGGTGTTCATACAAGGGCAGGATGGTAACCAGCAGATAAGTGCGGTATAGGATTAAATACATGGGCAGGGTTGATTTTAGAATTCTGTATGCAAGCAGAGAGGGTAGGGGTATACATAATAGGGCAGGGTGGGGGCTTGCTGATGTGAGGGGGCAGTGGCCCACATATTTGGATAGGATGGGTGTCAGCAGATGAGAGGAGCAGTGGTATGTAATGCATTGTGGAGTAGGGTGGGTGTCTGAGGGGCAGGGATGTGAAAAGATATGAAAACTACAGGAGAAGAGAGTGGGTGTCAATAGATGGGTTGTAGATCAAGGATCAACATACTGAGGTGGGGAGACTGTCAGCAGATAGGAGAGGCTGGGGATTTGTATACTGAGTCAGGGAGTGAGCCCTGTTGATATTATAACCACAAACAGATGGTAAAGAAAAAGAGTGTTTCTGGGTTCCCTGTAGACAAAAAAAAATAGGAGACAGAGCAGAAAAATACATAGAGTCGAATCAGAAATGCAGAATTGCAGACACACTCAGATTAGAAAATATTTTCAATGTTTTTTACTGCATTTGTGGTGATTTTACGGTATTAACCTTAACTTCTTAAAGGTTCTGATCTGAATCAGAATCAATCAGAACTAATGAGAACTCTGACCTGGATCCTGATCCTGTGAATCAGGGTCAGGACTTTTTCGGGTCCGCCCATCCCTGCTACACAGCCAGTAAGTGTTATGCTTGTGCAACTGTTTTACTTAGGTTTGGCCTTTCACACTGTCTATTCTGGAGGAATTACCACCCTGTGGGGGGGGGTACCAAGACAAGGAGCACTCTAGAGAGTTCCACCCCTAGAGGTGCCGTGGAACACTTCCCTTGACTAAAGGTACCTTAGGAAGAATCCCCCGGAGAGAGGAGCTGCCACTGGTGGAGGAGCGGAGGATGGTGGAGCAAAGAAAAACTGCTTCAGAAAGAGGCTGAGGGAAACTGCTTATATAGCTCAGGAAGTGGGAGTGGCTGGCTGCTTGTCCATCGAACCATAGGCAGAGCCTTCCAATTCAGTGGTCTACACAGCCACTAAGTGTTATGCTTGTGCAACTGTGTTACTTTGATTTGGCCATTCGCACTCTCTATTCTGTAGGAATTGCCACCATGTAGGGGTACCAAGGCAAGGAACCTTCTAGAGGGTTCCACCCCTAGAGGTGCCATGGGACGCTTCCCTTGGCTAAAGGTACCTTAGGAAGAATCCCCCAAAAAGAAGCACTAGTAAAAAGCATATGGGCAACCCAAGGAAGTAGTAAGATATGTATAAACATCATGAGTTGTGAGCCATGGTAATAAATAAACATGAGGCAGGTTGATCACGCAGTGAGAAAACAGGGAAGCCATGGGATGAGTCTGATGGGTTGGAGAGGGGACTTTCTAAGGAGAGAGGGAATGGCCAAGATGAGATACCATCCCCCTCCATCCAACAGCAGATCCTAACTAATGGAACTAGGAATTACTAACTAGGTATTATGACCTTCAGCACGGAGGAGAGAGAAAAAAAAACCTTTGAGGAGGAAATCTCTGGGGATCCAAGGCCTAGGTTGTCTTCCCTCCAGGCGTGGGATAATTTAGTTAGTGACAGCTCTACTACTAAAGGAATAATGCCTGACAGGGTGGGTGTTATGCCGGGATAACGTCCCACCTTGGGTGGTTGGGCCCAAGGCCAGTGGTCGAGGACATCCAACACCCGAGAAGGGATGTTATCCCAGCATAACACCCACCCTGGAAGGCATTATTCCTATTATACAATGGCTCATTTTTTTTTTTTTTTTTTTTTTTTTAAAACAAAGAATTTTATTTAGTGTTTAAAAATATTTTTTTAAGAAAAGATGCAAACAATCAATGTGGTGGTCAGCCAGATCATCAGCAGGATGTTATGACAGGATAACATCCCTGCTGTGATGGCCAACTCACCAATCGGGAGCCAGGATTCTTTCTTACCATTGTATAATGCAATTTAGAAAGCCCCAAACAAGAAAAGATGGAAAAATATCCAAATTTAGAGGGAAACTCTCACTCTGTCCTTCTAACAGGAACACTGTGGAGGGTTGCAAGCTGGTTTGTTCTGCAACAAACCACCACCAAGGTGGTAGGAGGAGAGCAATGACCCCCCCCAGGCATGCACCCGGCCTGCAAGGCAAAACAAAAACAAAGCAGGTGAACCTGAGGGGACGTGGGGAGAATGCTGTGAAGGTGCCCTGCCAGGGAACCACTAGAGCCAATAGACTACAATAATGTGGAACACTGGAGCTAAATGAATAGCTGTAACCTTCCTTCACAGCTGAGTCATAAATACTACAACTTGGGGTGCCGTTGGTATGGTTGATGACTAAAAGTCCACCCAAACAAGGACATTTCCAGCTATGGGCCAGATGAGAAGGACCCTGCTCCAGGTTTCACATGTCCAAGCTACGGACTCCAGGTGCAGAGCCAGACCATCAGCTGCAGGGAGACCCTGCACCAGAACACTAATGCTGGCTTGCCCAGGGATTACTGAGGAGCTGATTAAGCAGTGAGTGCTGAGATTTGTACAGAGGGCAGATGGCAGGGAGCAGTGAGCAATGATGGCACAAATCAGGGTTAATCAGACATAGTTCAGTAAAGCAGGTAATTGTACAGGAGAGCAACAATAATCAGACCAGCACATGGGACAGTAAGCAACAGGAATAGGCAGACCAACACAAAGGTCTGCAAAACATAGTAGCAATGATGGGACATGAACATAAATGGGGGCAGCATGATGGTGGGGCAAGCCAGCCAGGCATGTAAATGCCAAATCAAAGTGACAAATACTCTGAAGATTTTCAGCGGTGAGGCAGGAGTTAGAACAGAAATAATTAGCCACATGGGGCCACGACTCCCCAAACATTTCCCAGTCCCCTCTGTAGGACAAACAAGAAAATGATGAAATGATGAAAGGGCAAAGAACCACATGCAGATATTAAAGCTAGTTTAACAACCTCAGTAGGAACTTTAGCTGACCTCAGAGTGAAACAGTAGTATACCAACAGGGAAATAGCATAAGTGAACAATCTGAATGGAGCACACAGAGTTTTAAAACTGCAAGAACATAAGGAGACACAATGCTTTGAAGCAGTCATAACCAGGCAGTGCAAGAAGCTGCTGCAATGAGGCAAGCAAAATGAGTATGATTGAGCTGTATAGCTAGGGTCAGAGTAAATCTGAGTCAGGTGAATTAATCAAGTATGCAACATTGGAACATGGAGTAGCCAGGGGTGAGCTGAAATACACAGATCATGTTTGCAGTTGTATTGCAAGTAATTTGAGAGTGGTAAGTAACAAAGCAAGTAGTATGAGCCCTGTAATAGCAATATGCTATGAGCGTAGAAACAAACCCCCCCCAAAAGACAAAAGCAAACACACGCAAACACAGAAAACAGAACAAAACAGAAGGAAGCACACATAGCTGAAGGCAAAATACAAACCAGAGCAGGAAAATAAACACAGAAGTCCAGCAGAGACAAGCAGGAGCAGCAAGGGGCAAGTTGGGGGACACAGGCCCCAGCCAGGTAGGCCCAACCAGCTCAGAGGACAGACTGTCAGAGCCTTTGGCTGCAAAGAAAAGTGCTTCAGAAAGAGGCTGAGGGGAACTGCTTATATAGCTCAGGAAGTGGGAGTGGCTGCCTGCTTGTCTATCGAACCATAGGCAAAGTCTTCCAAATCATTTTCAGTTCCTACTCCTATTGGGCTCATAATACTGGGTCCTTTGAACTGCTGATGAAATATGTTACCTGGAATATCAAGGCACCCACTCCAGGGTAAAACGTTATCAGATTTTGTGCCACCTTCAGTTAATGCAATGTCAAATAGCATTCTTGCAGGAGACTGACCTCTTCTCGGCAGAAGGGCTTCTCTTTTGCAGACAGGTGGCCGGACAGGTTTTTGCGGCTGGGGACTCCAAGACACAAAACAGTGTGTGTGATGATATTAATTTTTAAAGAAACTAAATTCCAATGGTTACAAAATGTGGAAGATCCTGAAGGGCGATACCTATTTGTCCATGGGTTGCTAAACCATTCTGAAGTTCTCTTAGGTTGCATTTATGGCCTAGTACAGATTCTCCTGATATTTTTTCTGACTTACTGAATTGACTGACCCCCTATGCCCATTTACCACTTATTTTAGCTGGAGACTGGATCCTAATCTTAACCATAGACCTGGACAGAACTAGGTGTAGGATCACAGGGCTTTCCCCTGCTCAGCGGCCCCTTCAGAAGATGATAGAGATGGGAGGTCTATGTGATCTTTGGAGAGTACTACACCCCACTGAACATATGTATACTTTTTGTTCACCTGTCCATAAGTCTTTTTCCCGGTAGGATTATTTTCTAGTAACTAGATTCCTCCTACCAAATATTGTAGATGAGGGGGTGACCCCTCGAGTGCTATCTGACCACTCACCCACTTGGCTGCAATATAACCTCCCCCCTACCCTACATAAATATAAAATTTGGAAACTTAACAACCAGCTCCTCCAAGAGGAGCCAGTGCTATCAGGATTACAGACCTCATTACCCAATTCATGGACCATAATGTGGGTTTTATTCCAGGATGCGATAAGCTTTGGTGCTCCTTAAGTGTGTCCTGCATGGGGAATTTATTCGATTGACTTCCACAAGGAAGAGAAAGAGGAAGTGGAAAGCTCTCAGGCGGATCAGAAACTACTGGTGACCTTAAGAGATCAACATGCAGATAGCCTTCGGAATGAGCCAATATGCCATTCTTTTATTTTTTATTTTTATTTAAAGTTTATTGAAAGTTTAACAAAATACAACTGACAGGACCAAGACATCCAGAGTATTTAAGCATTGACAAAACAGGTTACCTGACCCCGTCCCCCTCCCCCCTGCCCCGGCACAGGTCCCCCACCCACACAGTTTCGAGGCATGAACAGTCCATAACATCTAGTAGTTTAAAATTGAGTACTAGATAGTATATAACGATGTAACGAGTCCCAAACTGCCTTGCATTTGTATTTATTATTATTGATACTGAAATGGTCTTCTTCCACTTGAAGATTAAATAATAACTCGCTTAGCCATTCAGAATAGGAGATGACCTCCGAACTCTTCCAATACTTGAGCACCAGTTTTTTAACTGACATAGAAATCAAGGCAATTTGAAATTTACGCTTATTAACAGAGATCTGCGAATAATCCCCAAAAATACAAACCTCTGGGATGAACAAATCCTTCAACCCAAGGAGTGGATTGACCTTGTCCTTTATAGCCTTCGAAAGGGGTAGTATCTTAGGACATTCCCAGAAAATGTGAAGCAGGGAGCCTTCTGCTTGAGCACACCTAGTGCATACATTAGAGGAAGTTATTCCCCATTTGGCCAGTTTCTGAGGATAATGATAGAGGTTGTGGAGGATGTAAAACTGTATTAACCATAGCCTATCTTGTGTTACAAAACAATGGCAGTTATTCCATATAGCTGTCCAATTCATATCCCAGTGTGGAAAAAGAACAGACCAAAACTCTGTAGGTCCAAACGGCTCAGGAAAATGCCAATCGTACAAAATATTGTACAGTTTGGAAATACTCTGGGAGGAGTTAGCTAGTGGGCCCAGTTCAGACAGGAAAGCGAATTTATAAAATAAAGAGGTACCTTCCCCAAACTTTTTATTGAGGAGGTGTCTAAGCTGTAGTACCCTAAAATAGTCACTTTCCTTAAGCCTGAATTTCACCACGATGTCTTCAGCTGATAACCAGGTACCATCCTCCTTAAGAAATGAGTACACCATTCCCTCCCCCAAACTAGGTAACCATCTAGGGGATAACATTTTGTTATCTATTTTAAAGGCAGGAGAGTTCCAAATCGATTGCTCCACATCTAACCAGTTTTTATATTTTAGGTATAGAGGCGATATTGAGGAATAATAATGCAGAGGGGGATATATTTGCCGAACGGATAATTTCCAGCTCTATTTTGAGCCTTGCGGGCAAGTAGGCAGAGGGATTAGGAACCATCCACCTTAGGTATTTAGCCGCACTACAGGCCCAATAATACATACACATGTATGAAAGCCATAAACCGCCTTTAGACTTGGGTGCCACAAGCTTGTAAAAAGCTAGTCTTGGCTTCTTTTTGGACCAGATGAAATCACCTATCAAACTCTGGGCTTTTTTAAACCAGCCGCTCGGCAAGCAAATGTTGAGTAGCTGGAGAGGGTATAAGAGACGCTGGAGAACATTCATTTTAACCAGACTGATTCTTCCCCAGAAAGAGATAAATAAAGCGACCATCTGGTCAAATCTAAAGCCACCGTGGACAGTAATGCCTCCAAATTGTATTTAATGGTGCTCTGCCAGTCCCTAGTTAACACAATGCCCAAATACCGCAATGAGTCTTTGGACCAGGCTAGGCCTAGGGCAGTAATATCATTCTTAAAAACTTTGTGATTTAAGGGAAAAACAATCAATTTCCTACATTTAATTTGTAATTCAATAATTCACTAAATTGCTCAATAATGTCCAACATGGCAGGAATAGATGACTCTGGGTAAGAAAGGTGCAAAAGCAAGTCATCCGCATATGCAGTGACTTTAAGCTCAGTGCTGAGAATGGTAATCCCCTGAACCTTCGGACATGAAATTAGTTTATGGATTAACGGTTCCAGGTAGAGATTAAAAAGTAGAGGAGAAAGGGGACAACCCTCCCTGGTTCCAGAATATAGGGTGAAGGTCCTGGAGAATACACCATTCCCAGAAATCTTAGCAGTCGGATTCTGGTAGAGGGCCTTATCCAAGATTGAAATTGTTGGGGAACCAAGTAGTTTAATGTTTGAAGTAAAAACTCCATTTGACTCTGTCAAAGGCCTTCTCAGCATCCAGAGAGACCAGTGCTACTGGAAAGGAGGCATCCTGAAATGGAAGAAGACGTGCGAAAGAGTGCGGAGGTGGTCTGTGGAAAATCTGCCTTCATAAAGCCCACTTGATGTGAACCAGTTAAATCGAGGAGAGCCAAACTGAGTCTATCCGCCAATATTTTTGTTAAAATTTTTATATCCTGGTTCAGCAGCGATATGGATCTGTAACTCTCAACACATTCTAAGTCTTTACCCGATTTTGGAAGGAGCACGATGAGGGCCTCGAATAGAGAGGAATCAATTTGCACACCTGATAAGATATGATGAAAAAGAGAAAGAAGATGGGAGGTAATTTGCTCCTTAAAACACTTATAGAAGTTTGCTGAAAAACCATCTAATCCAGGTGATTTGTCTAAGGGTAGACCCTTTATCGCCTCCAGGATTTCCAACTCCGTGATAGGAGCTAAAGTGCCCTACACTGAGACTCCAAGAGACAAGGTAAGTGGGCCTCCGCTAGGTAGGAGGAGAGAGTAAAGGCAGAAGGGGGATTAGGCAGTTCACCATATAGGTGTTCATAATAACTGACGAACTCCGAGACGATCTCCTGGGGATTGGATCTGACAGCTCCGTCAGTTCTAGAGCGGATTGGGGGAATGAACCGGGCAGACTCCAGTTGTTTAATTCTCTGGGCCAATAGTTTACCCGTTTTTTCCCCTGTGATCTATATAAGAGGCTTTGGTACATAAAATAGCAAATTCTGCTCTCTCATTAAGCATAGTTACATAGGAGTCCCTCAGCTTTGCCAGTTCTTGTTTAAACTCATCAGATGGGTTTGATTGTAAGTTAACCTCTAAAGTTCTTATCCGTGTTAGCACCTCCTTCTGCTTTGCCTCCCACCCCCTTTTCCTTGTCGTGGCCATCCCAATTAGGATGCCCCGGAGATATGCTTTGAAGGCACACCATAGCACATCTGGCCTAGTGTCCTGTGTAGCATTCAGGTCGAAAAATTGTGTAATATACTTCTTGATTTGGTTTCTATTCTTGGGATCCTTGAGCAATTGGCCATTCAATTTCCACCTAATTTGGCGCTTAGGCAAGGAAGTAAGGGCCAACTTGCAGAGCACCACAGAGTGATCAGAGGGCGGGCCTGACTGAATAATAGAGCTTGTCACACCAGGTAACAAGGCCTGAGACACTAGCAGGTAATCAATGCGGGATGAGGACCTGTGAACAGGGGATACAAAAGTGTATTCCCTGTTCACGGGGTGTAAAACCCTCCATATGTCACAAAGTCCCAACCTATCCATTAACTCATGTAATGCATGTTGTGACGGGGAAAAAGGATCCGAAAGTGAGCTAGTGCAATCTTTATCTGGATCCATCACTAGGTTCCAATCCTCCCCTAAAATTATTGTGGAAGGTAACAAGGAAAGAATGTTATTAAGAAGTCTCAAAGAATAAAGGGTCATCTTTGTTAGGGCCATAAATGCTTCCTAATACAAAATCTACAGAATACAAAGTTCCCTTAACCAGAATAAATCTACCATAGGGGTCCTTGATTTCCTGGATAACCTGGAAAGGAATGCCCCTATCAATAAGAATTAAAACCCCACAACTATTTGAGGTTCCTTGGGCTGAAAAGACCTGTCCAATCCAGCATCTGTCTCATCTGAATGGCTTCGAGTCAAGTAAATGAGATTCTTGGATAAAAACAACATTAGCATATAAAATATCTAAGTGCTTCAGTATCTTATAGGTTGTTTAGTTTTTTAGGGGAATTTGATATTCTGTTAAAATAAAGTTTTGGTTGTTGTACTTTTAGATATAATAGTATTTGGTTAAATTATTTTATGAAGTTAAGATAAAATAGTTAGCTTTAGCAGAACGTGATACTTTTCACACAAGTATTTCTGGCTGTTCTAAAGGCCTGCCAATCTGAAGATTTCTTAGAATGCCTAGCTTTTGTCCAGAGCTTGTCCTCGGGCTATGAGGGCTGCTTTAAGATCTGGGGTAAACCAGGGGTTAGAGTTGTTCCAACCCTTACTTTGATGAAAGGGCATGCTTATTTATCAGTCTAGTAAGATTGTCATTGAGGTTGTAAGCTGCCTCATACGACATCTTTGGCTAGGTAGAGGCTCCTAAGCAACTGATCATGCCCGTGTCAGAGAGAAGTTTACTGCACTGAACTTGTGAAAGGACCGTTTTGTTATAAAGATGGGATGAGGGTCGGGCCTTAATTTGAGATCTTATGCGAACCAACAATCCCATGATCACTCATGTCATTGTGAAACACTGCTGTATGAGATATTTTATGTGGGTGGGTGGTTAGCACCACGTCTAGGATGGAGCTGTTGACGGTATTTAGAACGTTAATCCTAGTGGGTTTGTTGACTAGTTGCCCAAGACCTAGCTCATTGCAAAGGGATTTGAGGCAATGTGATTTAGGTGTTAGCCAATCCATATTTAGATCCCCTAAAATATTGTTTCAGTTCTTGCATTCAAGAACATGGATTTCAGAAAATTAAGGACTTATCACCACCAGACGGAGGTCTATAGCCACCTATAATAGTTATGCATTCCAAGAGGGAGATGAAGGTTCAGAGAGACGATCTCAAATTCCTTAGCTAAGATTTGCAGCTATTTAGTGACCTAATACTTAGATTTGGCATAAACAACCACACCCCGCCTCTGGAGTCTCTGTCTGCTCTAAATAGTTTGTAGTCCTGTAGTGAAATTTGTTGGTCAGTATTTGTCTTTTTTAACCATGACTCAGTAATTATGATAAGGTCAGGATTGATATGCGCAGCCCAGGCTTACAGTTGTACAAGTTTTTTTGGGCAGGCTTAGAATATTGACCATCATCATCTTGAGACCTGTGTCCTCAACAAAATCAATAGGCGAGGTAAGTTGTAGGGGGGGGTCCAGGATTTAGCTCCACATTACCTGAGCAGAGGAGAAGCAGTAATATGATTTTCTTTAAAGATCTTATAAGGATGGGGACTGCTTTTTTATTTCTTCGAGATTGCCCATAGCAACAGCACAGGAGATAGCACCACTGTAGTGACAGTTTAGCGTGATCAATGTGAGTGCTCGAATAGACATAGGTGAGGCAGCAGTAGGGGGAGGGTGGCAAACCAGGGAGAATAGGCTAGAAGGGGGTGGAGGAGGATGAAGTGACGGCTGCACAGCAGCCTATTATGACATGAGGTATTAATAATGTATATTGGAGCACTGGTTTGCATAGAGGTAGTTTGGGTTGCACTGTATTGTTAGGTACTCTGTACATTAGGAATACAAATAGCACAGTAAGGAAAGCCATAGTGCCAGGATGGGTGGTCTTACAATTGTTATTGGGCAGTGTTTTCCTGGGAAAATAGTTGACCCACCTAGGTTCTCACTTAAAACCCAAAGTAAGATATACAACAGAAAGGGGGAACAAGAAAAGCAGGAGCAGATCAGTTTAATGGCTAAAGTTCAGAAACTATTTGCACAGGGGCAGGCTTATTGGCCACACTCAGCTACCAATCATAGATTGGCAGCAAATAATACTAGGCCAATGAAACAGCAAGGAGTTAGAAAAAGGCGGAGCATAAGTGTATTTAAAGAAGGACTGGGGAGGGGTGGTGGGGGCTATGCTAGGCAGCACACAGTAATAACTTGTAACCTTAACTAAATCCAACTTTACATACAGTTTCAACTTTTTAGGTACAAAATTCAAGTAAGAGCTAGAGCTCAGAAGTCAAGAATAGAGCAGGGAAGTCTGTATAAGTCTATGGAAAAGGTGCTCCAATCAGAGTGAAGCAGGCAGGCGGGCGGACCAATCATGATCCCCCTAGGGCAGCGCCGCACCAATCAAGGGTGCCCAGGCATGCTGGCTCTCAGAGAAGGTTTTAGCGGTTACTACCTGTGTGGCGATCCATGCCCTGATGCCCTTACAGCGGTAAGGGCTGCTGGAGGGAGTCGGTGGTGGCGGCGACCGTAGGAGCGGCTGTTGCTGGCCACTTTTTTGCTGACGCACCTTCAGGCGTGAAATCTGAGTGCGCGATCTGTGCTCTTGATGCCCTTACAGCGGTAAGGTTGCTGGAGGAGTCCGTGGTGGTGGCGTAGTAGGGAGCGGCTGTTGCTGGCTGCTTATCTGGCCGCGCACTCGTTGTCACCTTACTTATGTTACCAACAATAGTGTAGACTGTACTTCCTCTTATCTAGGACTGACATATTATTATTACAAGTACTGTGTAATGTTGCCTGGGTTGTTTGAGACAGGAAGGGTACCTAGGGATTGCAGAGGCACATGTGGGTGCCAATCGATAAAGGGGATTGAGGAAGTACCAGGTAACTATAGACCCATCAGTTGGACCTCGGTGGTTGGAAAATTAATGGAGAGTATACTAAAGGAACAATTGAGGTGTGTACTTGGAGGAGGTGGGAGGTCTGGATAGTCGGCAACATGGGTTTCTGCCAGGTAGATCATGTCTAACCAATCTTGTGGAGTTCTACGAATGGGTAACTTCAGAAATGGACAGGGGAAAGTCTGTGGATGTATTATTTTGGACTTCAGCAAGGCTTTGACTTTGTCCCCACAATGATCTGGTGGAAAAGCTGACGGGTTAGAGGAGGCCTTGAAAGCATTTTTTTGTTTTTTGTAGCAAAGTTCAACAATGATGTCTTAATAAAGGATTTCCACTCAATTCTGTGTTGTTTGTTATTTGAATAAATATTTTGTAGCAAAATTCAACTTTTCTTTGCAGTGTCCATTCATTTCAATAGGAATCCCATTGATTTCAATGGAGTGAGGTCAATTTGTGCCCTTCCCAAGATGGCCACCGAACTGTGACATGCAGTTCCTGTGGGATTTGACTGCCTGACTGTAGCAAGATGGTCACCAGCAGGGAAGGTCAAGGTTCACTGCCTTTCTTGTTGTTTTGCTCTGCCCAAGATGGAGGATTTCTTCCACGAGGCTGGCTGGCTGCCTAACAGTGGCCAAAATGGAGACTGCCACCCTACTGCCGTCTCCCCAGACTGAAATTGGGTCAGAGTTTTCTGTGGTGAGTGGCGAAATGCAGGAGAATCCCTGAATTTATTTAATTTATTGCTTGATTGCTCCCTGGCTGTCCTCCATTTTATTCGTTAGTTTCTGCCCCAGGTTTTGTTTATTGCTGTGCCCTGCTGCCTTTTTGTCCTTCTCCCTGGGTTGTTTCTTTTTATTTATTGTCCTGTATTTTATTTATGTGAGAAGCCCTTCTGTAGCGTGGCAAGACAATTGCTCCGTTTAACTTCAGGAGCGAGCTGCAGTTGTGAAGTGCTCCATTTTAGCTTCAGGAGTGAGCTGTGGCTGTTTTCGGAGGGCACAGAGCCATGGCCAAGTGGGGAAAAGTGCACTTTGTGTGGAGCCTGGTGAGTCAGGGAGCCGCGAGGTAAGAGGGCCAAGTGTGGAGCAGATCACTTCCATGCTGCAGTAGGTTTAACTTTTTTTGTTTGTTTGTTTTCTTGGCAAGATTGAGGCCTGAAGTATGCTGCTGGGTGGGCAAACTGTGCTGGAGTTGGGGAACTGAAGTTGGGAACGGATCCCTCTTAAGGCTGCAGGGCAGAGAGGAATGGTGCTCCTGGTCTGGAGGAGCTCCATGCTGCTGAGGTAGGCATTATTGAGAGGAGTGGCCATGCTGGGGAACCTTGCAGGAGGGAGCCAAGGGGAGTGGAGGCTTCATGCGGCAGGAAAGCTGAGTGGCTGGCTTGGGGAGCTGTTCAGGAGGAGTGGGACTCTGGTTTGGTTTCTGTTGTGGCTGAGGAGCTGTTCAGGAGCCACGTAGTGAGAGGAGTGCTCAGGATTGTGTGCAGTGCTTGTGGAGTTGGCATGGCAGTTGGGAGCTGGCATTAGGTGAAGCTGTGGTCGGAAGGAAGCAGATCATTCTGTAGATTTGTAGTGCAGCTCAATGAAAACTGTGGACGTTTGTTGTGCTGTGGCAACTCTGTGGATGCTGTTGTGTGCTGGGGCAACCTGTTGGCAGTGGGGACAGCAGTTCCAAGAAAACATGCAGCAGAGACTTTGCAGTTTATTGACTGATGCATTCATTTATTTTTTTTTCTTATGGAGCTGCGATTAACACTGGGTGGAGATCTGTAGCTGGGAGACATAGAGGGAGAGTGGCTGGCAAGACAGAGCAGTCTGACTTGTTGCAGTAGGCAGGGAGTTCTAGCCGGCCTGCTGCCACGAGGTGGTGGGGGTGGGTTCCATAGTTCACAGCTCCGTGGAGTTTCTTGGGCTGAGTACAATTAACGTGCTGGCAGTTTTATTTAAACAGCAGGCTAGCAATGTTGAACATTTTTTTTTTCTTCACAGCCAACAATGTTAGAAGAAGGCTGCAGTCTGTTGTATAACAAAGGAGACAGTTCATAATTTTTTTTTTTATGCAGCTGTTTGTAAAATATCATTCAAACAAGTCAGACATACTGGGGTGATGACTTGAGGTAACCAGTGACACAGGCAAGAGAGATGGGGGTCTGGATAGAAAAAGGGCCGCATTCTCCACCATGTGTGGTGTTTTTTTTGTATGGTCCACCACTAAAATACCCTTTACCTTCTCTGTGGTCTGCCAGCCCCTTCGGTTGCTGCCGGTCCTGCTGGTGAGGACCCCATCTGGACCGTGACGAATAACTAGTCGGATGCATAAAATAAAGACTAAGGCAGGTTTTTCAGTTCAGTAGGTGTCTCTTCTATTAAGAATTAGAAACATTATGTACAGCTGCCCCCCGCTAGTCCTTATGAGCTCATCCGATTTTAGACAAATTAGTGAGTCTGGAAGCAAGATCCTTTGTAGCCTGTTCCGGAGAGTCATAGGTATACGAGGTGCCTTCAATAGTAAGCTTGACCTGGCTGGATATAACATCCTGAAATGAATTCCAGCCACAATTAACTTGTTAACAGATGGGTAGAAAGGTCACTGCCTTTGTCTGGTTTCAAAAGGAAATCCTGTGTAATTCTAATTTTGCAGGACCCCAGGTTACTGATTGCAGATCTTTTGCTTTGGCAATGAAGTGCTGTTTCTCCACGAAGCTGAGAAATTTTATAATAATAGGTCGAGGAGGAGATCCCCCTGGGGGCTTCGGTCTTAGGGAGCGGTGAGCTCTTTCTATGTGGTATTGGGGATTTAGTGGAGAGGCCTCACAACCTTATGTAGGAACTTCTGCAGGAATGCGATGATGTCGGCGCCCTCTTCCGCTTCAGGTAGACCGATAATCAGGAGGTTATTCCTCCTGCTTCTCTCCTCCAGATCTTCAGTTTTAAGTTGAAGTTTGCGGACCTGTTTTCTGAGCAAGACAATCTCAGGGTCAATTCTTTCTTCCATTTCTCCTGAGATGAAACTCTGGCCTCTGAGTCGGCCATTCTCACTTTAAGGGTGGCGAGATCACCTTTGATTGACTTTAATTCTGTGGCGATGTCCTCCAGTGATTCCTAACCGTAACAGCTCTTGAAGGAATCTCTGCTTGGACAGAGGGATTACTGGAGGGTTAGAACTACTCACCTTGCCTAGGCTTCCGGTACCTTGATTTCTTGACTTCTTGGATGTCTTTTCTGGTGTAGTCGGCTGGGTATGCCTGATTGCTGCCTGCTTCATCTCTGCCTCCATCGCCGCTAAAAAGTTCTGCGATGAGAAAGTTTAAGTGATCAGATACGATTGGCAGGTGAGCAGTAACTTCCAATAATCACTTGTAAACCATTTTGGACTCATGGAATTCAATATAAGAGGTTTGTAGAGGGCAGTAGATTGGAGCTCAGGACAAGTGCTGCTACCAGGTAGCTTGCATCACGTGACCTCTGGGTGTTCTCTTCATGAGGAGAAGCCCCACACTGACTAAAACTCTGACTGACCGACCAACATGGTACTGCCAGGCAGTGCAACAATTAGATACATGCAGTTCTAAGTGCTCTTAAAGGGGTGGCAGCTAACATTAAGCCCCACGTTTAATGTGTGTTCACAATAGCTATATATATATAGATAGATATATATATATATATAGATAGATATATAGATAGATATATCTTATATCTATCTATATATATATATATATATATATATATATATATCTATATCTATATATATATATATATATATATATATATCTATATATATATATATATATATGTAATACCATAGCCCTAAAAACACCTTAAAAACAGGTTAAAGAAGAGAAAGTGAACATACATGTATCTTACATAAAAGAAAATGAAACCATAAATTAGTTTGTGTTTCCTTAAAAGATTTGCATCTTCATCAGATACATAAATAAAGTTCATTCAATAAGTTCATAAAGTTCAAAGGAATGTTTCATGTTGATTCAAAAACATTACACGGTACTTGTAATAATAATATGTCAGTCCTAGATAAGAGGAAGTACAGTCTACACTATTGTTGGTAACTATAAGTAAGGTGACAACTGGAAAAAATCATTAAGCCCTGGTGGTGCATATGATTTTAGAAGGTACTGCCAAAATGTTTCTCTCCGTTTTAGTTTTTATCAAGATCTCCCTCTCTAACATGTCAATATACTGCTTCTATAATCTGAAATTCAAAACAATGTGCACTGTCCTTCTGTTTAACATATTCTGATAAGGCACTAATTTCATCCAAATGTGAAATACTCCTACTGTGTTGTCCTAGTCTTTCCTTAAACCTTTGCACCGTTGTTCCTACATAAAAACTCTGACATTTCTTACCATAAGCCAAATACATTATGTTCTGAGTGTTGCATGTCCCAAAATGTCTAATGTTATACTGTTTTTTTTAGTTACTAGATATGTAAAGGTGTCCCCTAGTTCTATTAATTTACAGAAACTACAGCTATTGCAACAAAAAGTTCCATGAGGCAAGGAGGTGTTTTGTTGTTTGGATTTATCACAATATGTACTGTTCACTATAGCATCTTTTAAATTCTCATTCCTTTTGTGTACATTGTCTGAGGAATTGTCCAGTAATATGCTATAATTTACTCTCAGTGTTAAGAATGTGCCAGTTCTTTCTAATAATATTATTGATTAAATAAGCTTGAGGACTGAACGTAGTGATGAGCCTTGGTGTTTGGGAGGTTATTTTATTTTCAGAGGTCACTCCATTCTAAGTGGTTTCATTTTCTTTTATAGTTACATCCCGTGTTGTGCTTGTTTTCAACAGATTATCCCCTTTAGTTCTGTCTGCTCTCTCTTTGGCTTTTTGAATCATGCTTTCACTATATCCTCTGCTTCTGAAATGTTGCTTTAGTTCTCTAGTGGTTGCCTCATAATCACTTATGTTGGAACAATTTATCTTCGCCCTATAGAATTGACCAATCGGTAAGCTTTCTGTTATATGTGCAAGGTGGCAACTTTGGAAATGGAGAATAGAGTTCTCATCTATATTCTTTCTATAAAGTTTGCTTTCTGTGTTGCCATCAGTTCCTTTTTTAATATGTAAATTTAAGTAATTGATCTCCTTTGAGTCTGTCGTCACTTCAGACTTAAGATTTTTAATTGATTCCAGATATTCCACAAATTTGTAAAGATATGTCTCTGTTCCTGTCCAGATAAAAATCATGTCATTGATAAACCATTTGTAGAAGTCAATCATATGCAGATACAGATTCTTGTCCCCATATATAAATTCTTCCTCCCAACATGCCATATATATTATTGCATAATTGAGGGCCATGGCTGCCCCCATGACAGTCCCCTTTCATTGTAAGTACATACAATCTTTAAACATGAATGCATTACATTGTAAAACTTTTTCAGTTAGTGTTATCTATAGTTCTACACATAGCTGTGAGAAGCGGGGTAGTAACAGGCATCTCCCGATGATGCGGAGCTCCAGCACGGAGAGGCGGATAAACACAAAGTTAAAAAAAATACTATATATATACTGTGGGTTCTATATTGGGACCTACCTTCAAATAATGCTGGTGTGAGTGGGGGTGGAGTTTGGGGGTGGGAGGTAGGTCGGTCTGGATACATGATTCTTGAATCAGATGGTCATCCTGTCTCCGTGTATACATTCTTTGTTGTTGTCTCAGAGCTTCCTTGATTCAGATTCCTTCCTGACTTAAACCTAAAAAGGATTTGAGCCACGAGTAGAACTAGAATTATAATCAGATTCAGAGACTGAGCCACTCGTGATACATATCTTGGTAAAAGTGGTAATCATGTTGTCTTTGATATTCTGTTTTTTAAGAATGAATTCTAATGGGTTTTTTTGTTTCTTCCAATTGAAAATGCTCCCCTCATCATAATCCCTCCTGTCATGTCCAAACTTGTTTGTTTTCACTCTCTCAGTTCTAATGTCTTGCTTTTTAATGGCATCTTCCAGCCTCCCATGAAACTCTGAATATTCAGTATGGCTCGAGAAAGTTTGGGATATTCTGTCTCATTCAATTAATTCAGCTTTAAGCTCTTTTTCAATAATCTCTGCATTTTTTAAAATGTATTCAATATGCCCCGCTGTTCATTTTAAAAGGTGCTCCTGCCAGGAAGTCATCCCTGTCTCCTCCAAATACAGGAGATATAGCCCATTATAAACCATGAGGTGCACGGTTTACAGAGAGGTAAACTGATAAAGATACTCTTTGCCAGTACATTCATCTTGCTTTTAACGTTGTTCTTTCCAGCAAAATAAATGCTATCCTAATGTCAGTTGGTGGCGTTTGCTCTATCTTTGGTGTGGTAGGTGTAGCTGCAGTCACTTGGGCCGGTGCTTACAAAATGGATTTGTAGCACCTTCATTAAAAAATAAAGAATCCACAAATGAATTTGTAACCTGCTGAGGATGGGCATTTGTGCTGGTATCAGGGATATTTGAATTAAGCATTCTGAATTGATAATCCCCCTTCCTGGACAGTTACAGAGCACAACTTAGTCTCTCAACATAATTCACAACAAAAGGCAGCTTCCAAACACAAAAGAATGGAGTCAAACAAAATGTGGTACTCACAGAAGAAGACGGAAGACTCAACTTCACCGTCACTGTCCAGGTCAATAATTCAGATCAATGCAAAATGATAAAACTTCACAAACTTTATTTTTATGGCAAACCATCAGCAAGTTGCAGGTGCCCCTCCCCTTGAGACCAGCTGAATGATTTTGCGGGTGAACAGCACTTTCTTGAGGCTGGGTTGGTATTAGGCACTGCAGCTTATAAGGACGGCAATTAAAGTGACAGTATACTGTATTAGTGTCTAAATGACAACAAATTTGAGTGCAAAATGTGCAACAATACATGTGATGCCTTAATAGAGTTACTCTAAAAGTGTTATTGCTATAAACATATCCACATAGTAAATAAAAAAAATATATATATATATATTTTATAATACCATAGCCCTAAAACACCATTAAACAGGTTAAAGAGAAAGTGAAAATACATGTATCTTACATAATAAAGAAAAGGAACCATAAATTAGTGTTCCTTAAAAGACTTGAAACTTCACATCAGATACATAAATAAAGTTAACTCAGTAAGTTCACAAAAGTTCAAAGGAAAGTTTCCTGTGGATTCAAAAACATTACACAGGGTGGCCACTAGGGGCCAAGATGAACACAACTTAGAAAGACTACAGAGCTCCAGGACCATACCACCAACAATTATCGTACAAAATCCTATGCTGAACTGACCACCAAACCTAGTATAATCTGGACAATCCAGTTGCTTGCACTACCTGGAGGAGATAAGATAATTACTTACCTCAGCACTGACTGCAGTCCTACTGCAGGCAGTTAAGAATCCTGGCATTCAGGCTTCAAAACAGCAGGGCAGCTGGTAACATGGCATCAGCTCCAAAATCCCTCAGCCAAATGAATTGCCAGTGGGGAGCTGCAAGAAATAAGGGAAATGTTTGCAACTTTACTAGCCAGAGATGGAGCCCTTACCAAATAAGTAAGAGACAAAATAGGACATTATACAGATTTCCCAGAGTGTGGATGGTAATGAACATCATATTGCACAGCAGAGGGACTGTACCAATAGAATAAGCTGCAGGCTTGATGAGCAGGACAGAATAATACAACAGTTAACAGACAAGATTGAAGACCTTGAAAACAGAGGGTGGCACAACAGCCTTAAAGGACAGAGGGTCGTGATGTCACCCTCTTCTTACAACAAGTGGTTCCAGAGATCCTGCAATACCAATGGCCTGCCCCCCTCGAGGTAGAGAGGGCACATTGCTCCCTTGTTAATCACCCAAAGCCAGGGCAGAAATCCAGGCTAATCCTGGCAAAGATTTTATGATTCCCAGTTAAAGAAAGAATTCTTGGAATTGCAAGGAGCAGGGCCCCTAACATGGCATGGACAACTAATTCAAATATTCCCCGATTTTTCCCCTGCACTCTCTGAGCATCTCATGGAATTCACTAGGGCCAGGCATGCCCTCATGGCACTTCACATTCCCTACAGTCTAAGTACCTGGCCATCCTAAGAACTGAAAGGAATGGGGTGCCTCACTCTTTCTCAGAGCCTACAGCAGCTGAGGAATTCATCCTTCGATCATGGCTGGGGGTCCACCTGGATAACAGGGACCTGGACAAGGAAGCTCACAGTATGGACACATCCCCAGATAAAGTGCTACCCTGGCCTGCTTAGCCACTCCAAACTGCTAGCGCAAGGCCCCAGCCCAGAAAGCATACTGAGGAGTGGCAATCGGCTTCTCAGAAGAGAAACAGGATGGGGGCGGGCTGGAAAGGAAAAGTTGATCACAGCCCGTCCCTGCCAGCAGCCTCCTTTAGGAACCGATGTGCTTGGTAGAAGGGGGCCTAGAAGTCAGTGATGAGGAGGGGGAGACTTTTGGCAGTAGGTTCTACCCTCCTTCTACAGGATCCACCGACCGCTCCACGCCCAGATCACAAGGCCCAGTGGATCAGAGATAATGTCTCGCCAAAACTTCACCAGGCTCAAAAGATACTAGGAGCCCTTGATACCACCCACAACAGTAGCCATACAACAAGAGCCCATGTACACAGCGAGGCCATGGCCCCACCAAACTGTGACATAGCACCTGGATTGGGCCTCCTGATCAAGCAGTCCAGCGATGCCTCCTCCACCGCCTCCAACAAAAACCTGAGACTGGAGTACTGATATTTGCATTCCACAATGTTTACACAATGGCCTGATCTTAGCTTCACCCACCTGGAACTCTTAAAGGTCAAAGCCCTGACATACAGCTCAGTGGCTGCCCTGCAAGCGAGAGAGCCCTTAGCTTACATACTGGATGCTGGACAATGCAGGGCATAGCTCAGCAATCATGGGGGTCCCCTTTTCCATACTGTGCTCCCCAGTGAACTGTGTAGAGACCACTCCCCTTCCTAGCTTGATAAAGGCCTTGGATTAGTTATTTAAAAGGGCAGCTCTGCCCTGAAATATGAATGGACTCTGGGAAGCACCTGAACTCAGGGGCTTACCCAAGGACCTGCAGAGCTCAAATGTATCCACAAGCAGGAGGTTCTTTATAATTATTTTTTTTGGTGGGGGCAATGTATTGTAATGTCAGCAGCACACAGAGGCCCCTCACATTTCACTGGCCCTTCACTACACCCAGATGGTACCTCCCCAGGTGGGAGGACACTCAGGCTCCATATCCCTCTCCCACCCCAGAAGGGGAGCAAAAATGCACCACTAAATGTAGAAGTGCACATCCCACCCTGGCCTGAGGGGCTTCACAGAGTACCCCCTGCAGGGACCCTAGGGGATGCTGGATGGAACCCCCAGAAACCAAGGGGTGGTTTAATTTTACATTGACCTAAGGCAGTATCCCTCTGTGAACTTGGCTGTGGGGACGGCAGCCTAAACATGTAAGTACCTGGTGTCAGGTAAACATATGGCATACGACAAGGTTGGGAGGCTAAGAGAGCCACCTAAACTAGTATGTATGCTTGGTAAACTGTAAGACTACAGCTGAAGTAATATCTAGCTCAAAACTGTAAATGTTCAAGTATGCTACAACGTTTGGATGCAGAATGTTATAGTTTTAATGTATATAGTTGTCCCGGTTGTGCTGTTAGAAATTGGACAAAGAGAAGTAATACAGACTGGTATAGACTACAGACATGCTACCTGATTAAGACAATAGTGCTGAGACTGTGGTTTCTTGGAGGCCCCCACTGACTGGCACCTTTCTCCATCAGACCCCACCACAATATACTAAATCTAATGGATGATACCAAATTCATTACTTGGAACATGAAAGGAGTAAACTCATCCATAAAACACTAACAAGTCCTGTCCCATTTAAAAAAAAAAACAGGGTGCAAAAGTGGCTCTCCTCCAGGAAACTAAGATCTCACACACAGAGGCTTTCAAACTGAAAAGGGATTGGGTAGGACCAGAAGCACATAGCACTCACTCAACTGCTAAGAGAGGGGTCTCCATATTGATACACAAGTCCCTTCAGTGGACCCAAACCCACACCCAGAAAGACAAAGAAGGGAAATGGGTCCTTATTAAGGTAGCAACCCCAAGGGCCCCTTGTTATGCTAAACTTGTACATGCCTAACTAAAACAACCCAGACTTCCTATCGCACCTCTCAGAAATATTGGCCCAGTTTACCTCCAAGCACATGCCAATCATTATGGCAGGGATTTCAATCTCACTTAGCCCCGCCATGAACAGATCGACTTATTCCACTCAGCCTCACATCAAAGCGAGACAGTATTATGCAGTTGATGTCAGAACATGGCCTGGCTGATATATGGAAGTTACACCATGTCAAAGTCAGGGATTACTCCTTTTATTCCACCATCCACCAGTTCTACAGCAGGCTCAATCTATGGCTCATGAATCCTTTAGTCATCCCACTGGTTATGGGCTCTAATATACTATCCAGGGTAATCTCAGACCATTCACCAGTCGAACTGATAATAGCATGGAGCCCACCGGTGCCCAAGACAGCTAGCTGCCACCTGGACTCTCTCCTGTTAAAGGATCCTGATATCCTCCCCTGGGCTAAGCTCCAAATAGAAGAATATATGGGGGATAATGGCTGCACCCCTGGCGGAGCTTTTCAACAGGTCACTTGAGACAGGGAGGGTACCTAGGGATTGGCGAGAGGCACATGTGGTACCAATCCATAAAGGGGGGTCGAAGGAAGTACCAGGAAACTATAGACCCATCAGTTTAACCTCGGTGGTGGAAAAATTAATGGAGAGTATACTAAAGGAACGATTGGGGTTTACTTGGGGAGGTGGGAGGTCTGGATGAGTCGGCAGCATGGGTTTGTGCCAGGTAGATCATGTCAAACCAACCTTGTGGAGTTCTATGAATGGGTAACATCAGAACTGGACAGGGGTAAGCCTGTGGATGTATTATTCTTGGACTTCAGCAAGGCGTTTGACTCTGTCCCCCACAATGGTCTGGTGGAGAAACTGATGGGGTTAGGAGTAGGCCCTTTGATGGTCAGATGGATTGAAAACTGGATAGCTGGACGCACTCAGAGAGTAGTGGTCTGTGGGGAGCTCTTGAACCCTACAGAGGTTGGTAGTGGGGTACCACAGGGCTCGGTCCTGGGTCCAATCCTGTTTAATGCATACATATCAGACATCAGGGATGGTATAGGGTGTGAAATGAGTCTCTTCGTGGATGACTCCAAGATGGGAGCAGTAGTTGAGGAGAAGAGGGAGGTTGGCCCTGCAAGGGGACCTGGACACCCTGGAAAGCTGGGCTCACACATGGAAATTAAATTTCAATATCATCAAGTGCAAGGTGTTGCATCTTGGTGGGAAACTCTAAACACAGGTACACCCTGGGAGGAGGTGCTGGAAGCCTCAACAGGGGAAAAAGACCTAGGGTCATGGTGGATACATGTATGAATAACTCTGAGCAGTGCAGGAGAGCAGCTAGCAAGGCAAACAGGATGTTGGGATGCATCGTAAGGGGATCACCTCAAGGAGCAAGGAAGTGATTCTGCCGCTGTACAATGGACTGGTTAGACCACACCTTGAGTACTGTGTACAGTACTGGAGACCACACTTGAAGAGGGACATACAGCTCCTGGAGAGGGTACAGAGGAGGGCAACAAAGATGATACGAGGGCTAGGGGATTTGACGTATGAGGACAGACTTGAGGAGCTCTGCCTGTTTTCATTGGAGGAGAGGAGAGACAGGGGGACATGATTGAGGTCTTCAAGTACCACAAGGGAATAAATAGGGTAAACATGGAGGGGATCTTTAGACTAAAGCAGGGAGGCATCACCAGAGGCATGGTTTGAAGTTGGAAGGTGGAAGGGTGAGGGGAAAAGAGGAGGAGGTTTTTCACTGAGAGGGTGGTGGACCCTTGGAATGCTCTGCCTGGTGAGCTGGTTCAGAGATCCACAGTGGAGGGCTTTAAGAGAGGGTGGGACAGACACAGAAAGTGGATGTATCAGATGATGGCCTGTCCCGGGGGGGTGGGGATGGATGATAGGGGTTTCTGGAGCACAAGGGACGGGAGGGTCTCTGCACCCAACTAAGGATCTAGGTTCAAGCAACTTGATAGACCATAAGGCCTAATCTGCTGGCAAATAGTATGTTAGTATGTTAGTATAATGACAGTCTCAGTGAGGTAGTGTCAATGAAAGTACCTAATGGGAAGCCTTGAAGGCATACCTAAGGTGCAGAATTATTGGTTCACCTCTCATAGAAGGTGGCAGAAAGAAAAAGAGGTGGCTTCCCTAGAGGCTCAGCTAAAGCAGTAGAGATCAGACATAAAAGAAACTCCAAGGCAGATCCTAAAGACATGTTGGCCATCAGAGCCAAGCTTAATGTATATTATGCCAGAAAGGCAGATCTTGCATTTACACGCCTTGCACACATCTTCTGGGAGGGAGGGGAAAAAGCAAATAAAATCCTGGCCTACAGACTACGAAAGCAGAGAACCAAAAGGCACATTCCTGGCCTCACATGTAGGCAGGGCATAACACATGCCACTCCCAAAAGAAATCCTGAAGTGATGTCTGAGTTCTATGCTGAGCTGTATGCCCCATCCCATCTTCCAAATGTCAACCAGGTGCCCACTTCCTAACCTCTTTAAATCTCCCCAAGGGTAACACCCAGCAAGCTCAAGAATTAGATGCACAAATACAAGCCGAGGAAGTAGCATGAGCAGTAGCAACTTGAAAAAAATAAATCCCTGTGAGGTGATGTTTTCCTGGTGAACTTTTACAAGGGAGCCATCGAGAAAATAACCCCAATATTGCAAAGAGCTTATACACACTCACTATCAAACTGTAAACTCCCATCTACATTGGAGGAAGTGACAATCACAGTATTGCCCAAAAAAGGGAAGGCTCTCCTCCTCCCGGCCAGTTATCGCCCAATATCCCTCATAAATGTGGACACAAAAATTCTAGCCAAACTCCTAACCACCAGACTCGAAGAAGTTATCCCTGACCTAGTCCATGTCTCCCAGGTTGGCATTACAAAGGGAAGACTGAGCTCTGACCACCTGTGGACCTTCCTTAATCTAAAAACCATAGCCAGCACCCTCAACACCCCTGCAGCTGCCCTCACCATAGACATCAAGAAGGCCTTTGATTCTGTGGTATGGGAGTACCTATTTGAAGTAATTAGGGACAAGGGAATAGGGACATACTTCCTCAAATGCATACAAATCCATTACTCCTCGCTCACAGCCCATATACTAATGAACAGTACATTATCCCACCCTTTCCCCTTGCCTGGGGCACAAGGCAGGGCTGCCTGCTGCCCCTGTTGCTATTCCTACTAGCCATGGAGCCGCTCACAGCAGCTATAAGGGCCAATGCAGATATCCCAGGGTTGCAGATAGGAAGGGAGGAATGCAAGTCATTGTCTTATGCAGATGACCTCCTAATACTTTTGAGAGATACCCCCAAGACCATAGCACTACTTGTTCAGCTGTTGGACAGTTTCACTAACTGTCAGGCCTGAAGGTGAATCGTAGCAAATCAGAAGTCCTACTGCTAAACTAGAAGTGTACACCAGACATATTCCAGGACAATAACTGGAAATGGGTGGCCACTGGCATCATATACCTAGGTATACATGTCACCCCTAAAACTGCTGACATATGCAAAGCCAACTTATCCCCACTAATAACAACACTCGCAGCAGACTTACTTAGATGGCACCAGCTAAATTTATCCATCACTGGGAGGATAGCAGCCATTAAGATGATGATGGCACCAAAGGTTTTATACCTGTTAGCCCACATCTACATCCGCATACCAGACAGGCTGATGGGAAGATTTCTGTGGGAAGAAAATCCCCCTCAGCTTAGCCGTGCCAAGCTATGGAAGCATTAGAAAGATGGAGGCTGGAGCCTACCTAACTTTACATAATACCATCTCACCTTTATTTCAGCACAAACATTGCAAAGGTGCCCAAATCCAGGGACATTACCACCACAATAGGTAGGCTTGGAAGGCATTCTCACTGAGGCACAAACTCTCTGGTTTCTATTGTATATCAAACCCCCAAATAAAGAACTTACCCATCCCACAATAGCTATATCCTTGTACTACTGGAAAAAACTATGCAGACATATGTCCATCAACCAGATGCCTATCCAATGGGCCCCACTATGGGAGAACACGACCATTACTATTGACTGCAAACATGTGCACTGGTCCACCTGGCTACAGGCCAGACTTGAGATGGAACAACAGGACCTGTGCATCCCAAAATTCTTGGTAATAAACATATTCCAAGGCCTAAAGGATGTCCACGGGGTACCACAAGCAGATTTCTGGAGGTCTCTCCAACTCTGGGCAGCAGTCATGACTGCAATAAAAATGCAGCACAAAACACCCCTGGGAGTTCAGGAGCCACTTAACCACACATGGCTCACCCAAGACAGGGGAAGGGCAGGGAATATATACCAGCAAATGCAGGATGCAGGCCTGTCAGTCTTGGACCAATGCAGGATAGAGTGGGAATGCAAGCTGGGTGTCCATATCCCAGAGACTGCCTTGAGATCATGCTGGGGTAGGGCTCACACTGCCAGCAGAGACACAAAAGCACAACCCATTCAGCTAAAGATTCTGCACAGGTGGTATAGAACGCCTGCATACTTGCACAAAACAGTTGTCCTGCAGGAGGACAAGTGCTGGAGTTGTCATAAGGATAATGGGACCCTTATGCACATTCTATAGGACTGCCCTAGGATCAGACCGATATGGAACCAAGTCATAGCATACTGTACTACTATCTTACCTATGCACTGTACCAGTGATGGACCCTTTGCAGTCATAGGACTTCCCCCATCCAGCTGGAAGGGGAACAAACACCTGACACAATGGGGCATAGCTGCTATAATTGCACTGAAAAGATTATGCCTAAGAAACTGGAGAACACTGAAAGTTCCCACCTTCAAGGAATGGCAGCAGGCACTCAGCCAGCTAGCATCCCAGGAGTGCATGTCCTATGTTGCCATAGGTAATCTGCCTAGATATGCATGCCTCCAAATGCAGGGCGATGATGGATAGCTACCTGGGTCTCCCAATATCTAAGAGGGGAGTACAAATGCAGGACATCACCCCTCCAAGGCAGAGGGTGGATTTAAAGTGGACGATAGAGGCAAAGGTAATAGTCAGGGTGAGGTTAATGATACCCACTAATAATATAGCACAATGTTTGTATAATATGTCTATATAGAAGTCTGAATAAAGTTATGTATACCTATAACACCTTGTATCTCTCTGTATCTGTCATCATGACCCTATTCATCTCTGTCTGTGATTTATTCTGTTGTAAAATTGGAAACTTTTCAATAACAAATTTAACATTAAAAAAAGAACCTTAGACAGTATTTGTAACAATAATAATTATAATAATAATAAGTCAGTCCTTGATAAGAACAAGTACAGTCTACACCATTGTTGGTAATTATAAGCAGGGCCACTGGAAAATTGCGGGCACAATTTTTCGACAATTTCTGCAATTTTCACCCTTCTCCACACAAAATCTGCAATTTCTTACATTTATGGAATTTTTGACTGAAATTGTATAAAAATATTTAAACTCTCAAGGAAATCTACTCAGGTATGATACACAGGCTTGGATTTGACCAAAACAGTACAGTGTGAGGTAAGAAGGGGTCAAATGTGACTCTGCTTTCATGTGATTCACTTCCCTGCTTTGGTTTCAGAATCCTCTGGTAATGTATATGTAGACTTGAACACTTAAAATCTGTGTTAAAGCAGACTATCAGAGAACTTTTTGCTGACACAGAGACTGAAACAATAGTTGTGAGAAGAGGTGCAAAGTGCCCCATTCACCTAAATGAAGCCTTTACCACAATGCTTGTTTTTGAATGGTAGGGTAGATTTTCCTTGCATAAATACTTTCAATCTGAAAGGTTTTGATTCAAATGTGCCAAGAGTCTGGATGGCCTTGCTAATTATAAACTTGAATGTGCTTTTGAGGGGGTTGGTGACAGTGATTTCTTATGTCAGTCTGCCACAACTGTATACTCACATACAAAGCCTACAAAAAGCAAACATTTCTGAAAACATGCTGAACAGGTTAAGTATAGTTAAACAGTTACCTTCAAATAGACAAAATAATTGCAACCCAAGTAAAATCACTGCAAACTGAGTAGAACAAAAGTACAATGTATTAAAAACTATTGTATGATGTAATGAAAAGCTATTGGTATGATTTGATATTTTTATCATGTGATTTTAAAATGTACTTACAGTGCTGATTAAGAACAGTAATCATTTTAACAAAATAAATATTTTTCTTACTAGACCTTTATTAGGCACCCTAGTTATCTGTTTATTTTTTCTTGCACCAATGCAAGTAGTTTAAACAGGCTTCATTATTTAACATCTAGAAACTGGCAAAATATGTTGTTTCAGGATGTATTCAGTACAGACTAATTGTAAATTACTGAATAAAATCTAGTTAGCACTGCATGATTTAGATGTCTTGATTTTTAGAAGATATGCTACATAATGATTAGTTTACAGTGCATTTCAAAACACACATCTTTCTTCATATTAAAAGCATTTACAAGTGGCAATACATTTATCTAACAATTTATGTCATCAATACATGCTGCAGCAAACAATAAAATATTTATTAGGGGGCAGCGGGGATGCATAGTGAACCCCCGCAATTTTTGCAAGAAAATCCCTGCATTTTTGGGTAAAATTTTCCACAATTTTCCAGTGGCCCTGATTATAAGTAATGTGACAACTGGAAAAAAATCATTAAGTCACGGTAGTGCATATGATTTTAAAAGGTATTGCTAAAATGTTTCTCTCTATTTTAGTTTTTTATCAAGATCTCCCTCTCTAACATGTCGATATACTCTTTCTGGCATCTGAAATTCAAAACAGCATGCATTGCCCTTCTGTTTAACATGTTCTGGCACTAATTTCATCCAAATGTGAAATATTCCTACTGTGTTGTCCTATTCTTTCCTTAAACATTTGCACCATTTTTCCTACATAAAAGCTCTGACATTTCTTCCAAGAAGCCAAATACACTGTTCTGAGTGTTGCATGTCCCAAAATGTCTAATATTCTACTGTTTTTTACTTACTGGATGTGTAAAGGTGTCCCCTTTTTTATCAATTTACAGAAACTAGTTTTTGTAAATTGATAACACTCAGAACATAGTGTACTTGGCTTCTTGTAAGAAATGTCAACGCTTTTATGTAGGAAAAATGGTCCAAAAGTTTAAGGAAAGAATAGGACAACACAGTAGGAATATTTCACATTTGGATGAAATTAGTGCCACCTCAGAACATGTTAAACAGAAGAGCAATGCACACTGTTTTGAACTTCAGATGACAGAAAGAGTATATCTACATGTTGGAGGGGGAGATCTTGATTAAAACATTAAAACAGAGAGAAACATTTTGGCAGTACTTTCTAAAATCATATGCACCACCAGGACTTAAAGATTTTTTTCAGTTGTCACCATATTTATAGTGATCAACAATAGGGTCAACTGTACTTGCTCTTATCTAGGACTTATTATTATTACAAATACTGTGTAATGTTTTTGAATCAACAGTAAACTTTCCTTCGGAGTTTTGTGAACTTATTGAATGAATTTTATTTATGTATCTGATGAAATTACGAAATTTTTTAAGGAACACTAATTTATGATTCCTTTTCTCTTTTATGTAAGATACATGTATGTTCACTTTCTCTTCTTTAACCTGTTTTAGGGTGTTTTTAGGGCTATGGTATTACATATACATTTTTTATTTACTATGTGGATATATGTATAACAAATAGCACTTTTAGAGTAAATCTATTAAGGCATCACTGTAATGTTATACATTTTGCACTCACATTTGTTGTCATATAGACACTAATACATTGTTCAATTTAATTGCTGTCTTCATAAGCTGCAGTGCCCAATATCACCCTAGCCTTGAGAAAATGCTGTTCATGCGCAAAAACGTTTGGCTGGTCTTGGGTGGAGGGGCACCTGCAATTTGCTGTTGGTTTGCCATCAAAATAAAGTTTGTGAAGTTTTATCATTTTACATCAAGCTCAATTATTGACCTGGGCAATGACCATGAAGCTGAGTCTTGTCTTCCATCTGCTTCAGCAAGCAACATAATTTGCAGCCTGCTCCCCCAACTGAATGCATTTCCCAATTCCTTGTATCCACCAACCAAATACATTTTCTTAATCCCTTCTACCTCACCCCCACCCAAATGCATTCCTCAGTTCCTTACATTTTCCAAAGTTTTCCAGCCACCTGCCATTTCCATGACAACCTCACTCACTGACTGGCATGCTATGTGCAGCACAGTGGCCTACATTGTGACATACAGTGCTGCCAGTAGCTGCTGGTATTGGGGAGTTAAGATGGTACATATAGCAGGCTAAAGCAGCCAGTGCAGTGGAGGCAGAGAGGCAGTCAGGAGAGATGAAGCCAGGTCAGGCTGGGTGCTCAGGGCTCAGTTAACAAGTGCTGCACAGCAGAGGTGACTCAGGGAGTGAGAAAAATGGCCAATTCTGGTACAGAGGGAGAGACAATAAAGGTGAGTCAGGGAGTGAGCAGGGTGGGTCTTGCCAGCTTGGTGGTACAGGCAGTAGAGATGAGACAGGGAGTGAGGAGAGTGGCCCTCACCAACATCGAGGGAGTGATAGTAGAGGACAGTGACAAGTGCCGACATGGAGAGAGAGAAAGAGAGAGACAGCGAGAGAGCAAGAGAGAAAGACCCTGGCATTATGGTATGCATTTGCTAAAGTACATTGCTGACAGGCATGCCAGGGAAGGTATAGGGAGTAGACAGCACTGCATAAAAATCATTGAATCTGTTTGTAAGGTTTACACAAGGCTCAAACATCACAGATGATAAATTGCCACAAACCTTTTATTTACATGGAGCTCACAGTAACAGCAGCACCAGACAGTTACAGTATATAAAATGCTTTCTATATTTTATTCCATGTGCAAATCCCCCAATGACAACAAAAAAATGGAGGTATCACCTACCGCAATGTATAGCAGCCTCCTTTCCCCAGTGCTTCAATGCATCTTGACCTTCATCCCCTGAGAAGGTTTGAGACAGAGCAATGTGCTGCGGCAAGGGGTGTTATACCTTCAGTTGGTGATGGACTAATTTTTTTTCTCCTCATTTGAGGATTTGTATGTGTAATTACAGGTGATAGGAAACAGTTTTTGTACCTCTAGAATCTAGATGGCCTCCTGTTTTCCTTTTAGTGTCAATATACTGATGTGTTTAACTTCTTTTTGTTAAATTAATCAATGATTTTTTCCTTTGGAATTACCTGACTCATTCTCTCTCAGCAGTTGCTGCTGTCTGTTGTCATAGTGCCTCAAAATTGTATGACATCAAAAATGCCATTCCAGGCCATTTAGATGAATAGCATGGAACTGTGTTAATGATGTCATACAATGTCTCAGAAATATGACAGAAAATGAATAGATGATGAGGTGGAACTCTTTGTAGATCTTAAGGCACCCCAAAGCTAGATAATTTATTTATCTAAAGTTGGTCAAAGCATATCAGAATACATAACTTGCCCAGAAAAGAAGATGGAAGGACAGTTAACTATGCAGAAATAATTTCCTATCTCATTTAAATATAGCAAGCAGTTTCTATAACTGTCTGGTACAGCTTTTATTTTAGCTTCATAGAAATCAAATGTTTGTGGCAAATTACATATGTAGGGCAGGATAGTCGGACTGTGCTGGGCAGTGGCGCAAGCCTGGGTGCAACTGGGCTGCACCGCGGCCAGGACCAAGCAATATTTAACGGTGCTGTGCCATGGCTCAACACCATTGAATATGGCATGGAGGGCACACACACTGCACATGACGCAGTGGCACTGTGCCAGTGCAAGACACAGAAAGGGAGCATGGGGATGCACCAGCGCACGTGCAGTTGCACTAGGTGCATCACCCACAATATTCAGCCTAGGGTATGCAAAAGAAGCTATAATGTATGCAAGGTGCAAATGGGGCCATTTGCATGTCATTATGACCCTATTTGCATGGGATGCGCTGGGTCCCAGTAAGTCACGCTAAGCGCCCTGCTGCTTCTGCTGCTCTTGGGGGTCAACACTCTGGTGGGCTAATCGTTCATTCACATATCTGGTCCGTGTAGTACAGTATGGTATGAAGTCCATTGGTCCACACTGTGAACCAATAGGTGTACAGATTGTACTGCACGCCTCGTCATTCGGCAGCCGGGCGGCATGTGGGTGTGGGTGCTGCCACCTGTTGATGACAGGGAGGGGGTGCTGCGGCCAAGGACCTCTGTGGGTGGGTGGGTGGGAAGAGGGTACCAATGGACCACCAGGTAATTCTGTATTTCCACAACATCCTGTGATTGGGCATACAGGTGGGGGGGTTACTGCTAGACCTCCAGGGATTTCTGTACCAGTTACTACAGCCCATGATTGAGCATACGGGAAGCGGTTACCGCTATACCACCAGGGATTTCCTTACCATTTACTATGGCCCACATTTGGGCATATGGAGGGGGACCACTTGACTACCAGATATTATTGTAATTATTACAGATGCCAGTGATCGGGTGTGCAGGGTGGGGGGACTGCTAGACTACCAGGGGGTCAGGGTACTTGTGGACAGTGTACCTGCTGGGCGGGTGGCCCCCCAAGACTGGCAGCTTTTGTGTTGAGCCTTGCACTATAGCCACTCACCTCTGGGTGGCCAGCATTTGAGCCTGTGATTTGTGGCTCAACTTTGAGCACCAGTGTGTGGCGCATGTAGGGGTTGCACGTATAGCGCCACATCCCGTCTGAATATTGGGATGCCGCATGTGCATGGGGCAAGCACGCCCCCGCATCTGAGCTGCATACATTACCAATGTGCCCCAGCACAGCGGGGGTTGTGCCTTGTACCTTACCACTTTGAATATCATGCTGGGGTGCATTGGGGGGGTTGCACATGGCACAACCCCTTTGAATATCCCACCCGTGGTGTTTAAGCATTGCATGGATCTTATAAAACAGGTTCAAAGGTTGTTTTTTTTAATAATAACTTTATTGGAGAAAAATATAAACTGTTATAAGAAACTTGTAATATAACCCTTGTTCACAGGACAACTCATAGACATATACAAAGCTCAATGGGCTTCAAAAACCACCGAAAAGAAGATTACACAAATGAGCCAAGAGTGTAGCTTAGTGCAAAAATAATGTTTCTAAAATAATAAAAGGGCAATAGACCATGATGAGACAATAATCACCTACTAGGAAAGGTAACAAAGATATAAATTAGAAAATGATAATGGTAATGATACATGCAAGGCAGGGGACAGTCTCAAGGAACTTGTATCCAATATGAGTGAACCCCATATAATACTAAAGAACTAACTCAAAGCAAAATATAAAATTAAGGAACAAATGAAGAACCAGTTGGTAATTTATAAAGCACCCAGCAATCGGCAGTGCATTTAAGTAATAATACATTTGTTTTCCACTTGATAAATGGTATCCACTATAGCAATCCATTGAGAAATGTAGGGAGCTTAAACTGAAGCCATAATTTAGTTATCACTTATTTTGGCAAAGATGAATAGAATCAATAAAAGTTTAAGTTGTCTGCCCCAGATCTGACAGGAATCAGGAGTAATATGTAAGAGAGCTAAAGGTGGGGAAAACAGCTGTGTAGAGTCAAATACTGTGTCAAGAACAGTGGAGATATCCAACAAGTAAGGTCAAAAAGAAGTGGGCATGACCAAAAAATGTGAGTATGATCAGCCCTCAGTTTGCCACAGGCCCCTACCTGGTTCCCTAAATATTTCATCATGATCACTGCTGTCTTAAAGAGCATCGAACAGCACATCTAAGAAAATTCTTTAAAATAGGGTGCCATCAAAATTTTGTAAGTTGGGAGAGAATATTTCTCCCAAAGGGTAAGGTCACCAGTGGTCTGAAACTCCTTATTTCACAGTGTTAAAATTGAAAGGGTAGAATCTCTTAACTGCTCATGAAGAGAGCATACAGACCCCTATTAAAATGTTCCTGTTCCCCCACTGGTGGAATTGTATCAGGGCAATCAGAGCCAGAAATGTATCCAGGAGCCATCTACAACTAGTAGTGGAACTGGGCAGAAGGCATGATAGGACTGCATCTGGTGTGGCAACTGGTCTTTTCTAGGGCCTACACCATTGATGGCTTCCTCTAGGGTGCGTGATCTTGGTATGTTCCTGGATGATGGATTGACATTTGAGTCTCAGGTGTTATCAGTCATCCAAAGTGTTTTTACCACCTGAGGAATATTGCCAAACCCCTAGTTCTGCCTGAGAACCTTCCTACTCTGGTTCATGCCTTTGTAACATCCAGGCTTCAATACTGTAACTCCCTTTACTTTGGGATCTTGGGAGGTACCTTTCATTGACTGCAGCTGCCAGGTTGCTGAAGGGGCTTTTGAGGTTATATCATATAACTCCGAACTGCACTGGCTGCTCTTCAGGTGGAGGGTCATCTTCAAGGTGGGTTTGCTCACCATTAAGGCCCTACATGGACTAGGCCTTAGCTATCTGTCTGATCTTAGAAAGTAAAGGGTTCAGGTGGGTTCCCTTCTGTAATGATTTGATTACCCTATAAGTTCCTATTCGGTGCTTTTCGGGTCTGGTGGTATGGACCTCATCAGTAAATCAAACTGTTCATAGATAGCCAGCCACACATCTGATTTCATTTAAAAGCTTTTTCTTTATTTTCTCCTTAACTGTATGATCCCCTGATGTGCCCAATGTTTCACCCCAAAATTGGAATTTCTCAGGGCTTGGGATCTATATTAATATGTAGATAAATACAGGCACTGCCTGGGTTGATATACATTTTTTATTATTAATTATTATAATATTCTAGTGAATAATCCCATCATTGAACACTCAACCTCTGGTGTTTGCTTTTTAAGTACAGTGAATCCTAAGTATATTTCCTCATGCTACAGCCAATAAACATAAATACTTAATCAGGTCTTTAATTAATTATAATAACCAGCTCATAGTAAATGTTAATAACAAACTCATAATTAATGTTACTGTCTCTTGAAGAGCTTCATTATAACTTTTTCATAACATATGAAAAGTTATAATGAAGTTTTAATGAAGTTCTAAAAGCATAAGGCATCAGAAGGTGAGTGTTCAGTAATGGAATTATTCACCAGAATATTATAACTGAATAAAACTGGCCAGAGCCAAAACAGTTGCTACTGTATACATTAAGTTGTTAAGGGTGACAGAAGTAAACTATGGATTGGATTGTAAGGACAGTCAGCGGACAAATGGTATTAGAAAGTGTTACCATGAAGATAGTATTATGAGACAGGGAGAGGAAAAGAAGAAGGGTTAAAGACAAATAGTTACAGAAGCAGTAACAGATGGAGAGGGAAAGATGCACTTGGAATGAATCAATATCCATTCACAGTAGGAATAAAAAGAGTCTAATAGAGTGACGTGCCTAGATAAACCTTAAGAATAGTTCCAGTAACTGATAGCTAATGAAATGCAAATGTGGCTAATAGAAATACAGTGTAATTTATGAAAAATACTTACATTTTCCGTAAGTTATTATCACAAACATTGCAATTTTCAGTATGTGGCTAAACCTGTTTTTCTAGTAGCACTCATCCAGTGTGGACAAGTCATCTGATTTCTCATGGCTATGAGGCAGAACAGGCAAAAGGGAAATCCCAAAGGGGATATTTTTTAAATTGGATATTAGCTCAGTGAAGGGAACCACAGCAGTGGATTTTGTTTTTATTGCAGTGTAGAAGAGTGCCATGAGATGATGGGTATTGATAAAAGATTTTACTTTCAGTGGTGTTTATGGGTGGGAAAACATTTTGCAAATCCGTTCAACATACTTAATTTTGTCACAGTTTTGTGAAATGACTGTATAGCATTTAAAAGCCCAGTTTTTACATAGCAATACATTTGTTTTATGAAATAATCCATATTCTCATTCAATGATGGTACAGGTCATAAGACTCACTTAGATGTTAATGTGTGATAGTGGATCCATTTGAGTTTGCTGCTACAAGTTCAATGAAACTACACTTTTCTTAATAACTTTTCCAAAAACTATGCACTTTTAAAAATGCATAATATGTCTATACAAAACAAGCACAGTCTCAATGAAAAGTGCCTTTGAGAGGGGAGAAAGGTGTTCCCATGAATCCTCTTTAGTTTCACTGAGCTTGCTCCAGTGATGGTCAGTCATCTCTATGTATTTGAAAGAGCTGTCAGAGCAGTCAGACTTGTAGAGCTGCAATCTTGTTCAGTCCTGTAGCAAAAATAGCATAAAATATATTTATGTTTTTATTTTATATAGACCTATATTTATATAGATATAGACCTACAGGCATTGGGGGTGTGGCTTGGGATCAAAGGCCTTGATGCTTACTCCATTCCATGAGTAAATAAGCTGAGATGGATATACTGTAGTATAGAAGAATGGCATGTGCCTTAGGGCTGAAGACCCCAAGTCAGTCCCGACACCTGTAGGTGTGTGCTATGGTGAGGTGTTAGGTTGAAACCCTAACACCACATTTCCATTCTTTGTCACTTTAATCCTAACTTGATGCATTAACAGTTTTATGCAACTAATTTCCTTACTTTTTGAGATAGTATAATCATATCCTTATTTGTCTGTGGGAGAGCAGGTCCCTCCATTCTCTATGCTCCCATCCCTGCAAAGATGCATATATGTATGTAGCTATGGAAGCACAGGGCCCTCTCACCCCTGCACATCCATTTATTGGACAACACTGACCAAATTGTCAACATAGCCATGGTATTACCCCACCTCATGTACCTGGTGCAGAAAATATTCAAATCCCCACCAAAACATAACACTGTGCAGCCTCAACACCATTCCACACCACAGGTGCAAAATACATTTCAGTCAGTATTTGAAAATTACAGCTGTGACATACATGAGGTGGGATGATAAATAGGCTATTTTGAAAATTTGGGGTCAAATAAATTAACATTCCCAATGTTACAAGCATGCGTAGTGAAATTGCAATGAATGGTCATAACTCTGCCATTTTTAGGTTTGCACCATGCATGCACAAGAAACATCTTGGGACAGTATGACATTTTAGAGGTGTGTGAGTTTCTGCCCAATGCAGTTGACGCTTTATGGGGCTCATCCCTCTGGCACCAATTAATTGGCAAGCTGTCAATGACAGCAGTTTGAGAGAAGCAATCTTCACTTGAAAAAAAGTGCCATTCTGACCAGAGATGGTTACAATTTGACACTTTATGGGGCTCATCTCTTCAGCACCAATGAATTGGTGAGCTGTCTCTGAGAGCAGTTTGAGAGACAGGACCGCACTTGAAAGAAATCTGCCACTACAATGAGGGACAGTTTCATCATTGCAGTGGGGCCTTCACCCTCCCTCAGAACCAGGCAAACAGAGATACCTTCTCTCTGTTGGCAGCAGCTAACAAGACTCTGGCCATGTGCATTACAGAGCACAATAATGCGTATGGCTGGAGTTACAGTTCTTGTCAGCTCCTGCTGAGCACTGTTACCCTTGCTCCATGACAACTTGTTTGTTATGGTGTGCCTTTCCTGGTGAACCATTTCAATAAATAAATGAGCTGAAGCATGGCTTTCCACATCGGCAGCTCCTGCCACCCACCACACACTCCCTAGAAAGCTGACATCAGGGTGCCCAACCCCCATGTCGGCATGTATCCCCCCCATTAATGTTGCACACTGAAAACTCACCCCAGTGTGCAAAAATAATTTTTCATGTTTCTGACATCGGGATGCCCACTCCCAGTGTCAGATGACCCCATCTCACCTTCCTGAATATTTCAAGTGCTGGCATCGAGGTGCCCTATCCCCTTCTTGGCATGCCTCCCCCCCACACACACACACACTATTGTGGCACACTGGGAGCCCACCCCAGTGTGCCTAAATGTATTTATTGTTTGGTAAGCTGTAGAATAAATAAAACCATCCCTGATGTCTTTTCTCTTTCCCTTTAAAAAAGAAAAATGGTCCCTCATTGTCTCCTCATTCCCCCTCCTCCACCTCACCCACCCTCTGAGGACCCACCTCCTTGCATCTCCTCTTACCTGATACTTACCTCCGAGGTCGGGATCAGCGATCTTCTATGGACTGGGATGTCTGCACTCTTCAAAGCTGACTGGCAAACTGAAGAAATGACAGTAAGCTGTATAATGGGACTCAATTGGGGGGTCAACAGTTGATATCTCAGCCATTTTAGGGTTTGGCATCAAATTTTTCAACATGAGGGTTCTTCTGACCCTCTGAACTACTGTCACTGTCATTTGGTTACTCAGCCCTGAAAGGTGATTTCATGCTTGCTCATAATCACCCTTTGGAACTGATATAATGAAATGACTGTGCCACTAATCATGGTGGGTCCCAAAACCCATGTTGCAAATTTGGTGCAAAATTCAAAAATGACTGGCGTTATGAGTGCATTGCACAGTTTCTATGCATGATCGTAACTTTGTCAATTTTAATATTTCACTCTGGATTTTCAACATTGTGATTTTTTCACACCTTCTTATGATATGGTATAACTGCATTTTCACACTCTGCCCAAAATGTATTTCACCTGTGGTGCAGAATGGTGTGGTCGCTGTTGGAAATCAACCTTTGGGACAGATTAACAAAATCACAGTGCCACTGTTCATAATGGGAGGTTCCAAAATGCCCATGTTGAAAATTTGGTTAAAAAATTCCAAAAAATGATTGGTGTTTGTTGTGCAGTTTCTACGCATGCTCATAACTTCACTAATTTTTCATATTTTCACTCCAGATTTTCAATATTGCCATTTTTTCATACCTCCCCATAAACAGTACAGCTGTCATTTTTCGTGTCCTGCCAAAATGTGTTTTTGCCCTGTGGTGTCAAATGGCGTGGTCATGTGCAAAATCACCTTTCAGGATGAGTAACAAATTGATAGTGCCACTGTTCATGAGATGGGGTTCCAAAAGCTCATGTTGAAAATCTGGAATGAAAATATCAACAAATGCCTGAGGTGTTAGGGTTTCCAAGCTGAATAAGGTTTGCTATTGCCTTTGAAGTTTAATAACACAGTCCAAGAAATGGGAAGCATTCCAGACCCAGACTTTCCATCACTATACTCTTTAAAGATAAAAGTAACTCCTGTGTTACACCTTCCCTCACCCCAGATCCCATTCCTGTGAAAGGGGTGTTATGTCTTGGGGCTTCAGGTAAATACAGACAGAGCTGTCTGGGGCTGGAGAGTTTCAAAGTACAGGCTGGCAAATTAAACCATTAGAGTGTGAGGGACTGTCCACATAAAAAAAACCAGAAAAAAACACAAAGTCTGGAAGGTCTCACTCATCGCTATCAAATTTATTTTACTCATGCCATAATATTTTTTTTTTTCAGCATTTCATAACTATTGTTGCTTCTTCTGGAAATGTCATGCATCTAGATTTAAACAATAAAATAATATTAAACTATTTCATTTTATTCAAATACAAATATAAAATGTTCATTCATTTCATGTTACTATATTGAACTGACAAGTGGACCAAACTCATTCATGTCACCATGTGCTGCTTATCGAAAATGTGTTTGCTTGTAGAGGCAGCTGTAGAGGAAGGCCAGAAGAACAGAAAGCAAGCCACTAGTAACAAAAAAATCAAACTATGAAATTCAGAGTTCACTATATGTGTGACTCTGATCATGAAAATTACTAATATACTGTGCTGTAGCATACACTTTCAGCATGTGGCACTGTTCCACTAAAAAATAGTTGTGCCACAAACTGCAGCAAAAGGAATAGTGTTTCATAAGACACTGAGTCCTTTTGCTGCAATTTGCCGACCTCCCCCCCAGTTTCATGAAAATGGTGTTGCAATTTGTGACAGTTAAAACTCTTTGGATAACATACATATATTTCTGCTCATTTTGGGGGGCAAATTGACTCCAGAATCAGATTCCTCAGGCCCCAATTAGGTAAACACAACTGTTGGTATTTACCATCTGTCAGTATTTTTTGAAATATCTAAATGTGTTTGCCTTGCTAACTGAAAACAAGATGGTGGAATCTCAACACTATATTCCACATTTGTGACAATGAATACCTCCTCTGCGGCAACAAAACAGTTGTTTCACATGGCACATCTAACTTTTCCCACAGGAAATCATGGGAAAATTGAAACTTTAATAACTTTTGAAAGGATTCATATTTTTTCACCAAACATCCAAAAGGCACATCCATGACCCATGACCAGTGTACCCTACAAATATGAGATCACAACTCCACATAGTTTCTGAGAAATGGTGTGACAAAGAATTTACACAAAAATGGTAATTTTTGAAATTTTTGGACACCCGTTATCTGCACCCACACATCTGACCAAAATGAAACTTGCCAAATCCAAGATCTTTGGTCCCAGATGCTACATGCAAAAGTTCATGTCCTCAAGGAACAGTTTCAAAGTTATTAAAGTGCAGAACTTTGAGTTTAACATATAAGTGACCATTGAACCCTAAATATAGGGGTGTGACAGGCAGCACTCTATAACATATCTAATAGTGGTGTGGTAGCACAACTATATTTACAATTGAGTAGGCACTTTAATGTTAAACCCCAAATTTTCAGTTTAATAACTTTGCAACTGTTTAAGGATTTGAACAAAAGTTTGCATGCACGGTCTTGGGTAGATCTCTTGACATGCCAACTTTTGTTTTGGTCAGATGTGCAGATTCCAAGACGCGGATAGTGATAAATACCAATTATTTTCTGTTTTTTGTAAGGCGTAATGCCCAGATGGTTTGGAATTTTGGTCTAAAAATGTCAGGGTACAAAGGGCTTGCCCTACAGTACTGCCTTTCCCTGGTGTGGTTAAACAATATATATTTTTTGCATTCCAGAGTTATTACTTATTAAAATTTCAGTTCTGAGTATACTCATTAAGCACTTCAAGATAACTGTATTAAATGAAAATGGAATCCTTTTTCATATGGGGCCAATCCTTTTTTATGAGAGAAAAATCCTTTTTCATTTGTTGCCATCTTTTTTCCATTTTTTTGGAAAAAAAAGCTTTCAAAATCCACAAAAATGGCACAGTGTAGAGAGAGAGAGACTACCACATGTATCTTGGTCATCAGGATCCCATTACTTGGATTCTACACTTAACTGCTGGAAAAATGACCACAAAGGTGTTTGGTTTTTTATAATTTTACATGTTTTTGTGATTCACTTTTTCATATGGCCTTTTCATTCACATGAAAAAGGATCCTCATACAGAAAAATATTTCAGCTGTCCCATAATTATGTCTTTTTTCCCTGTTGTCTAATGCACCTCCCCATCCTTGAGCACACTCCCCTAATAATTTTTCCCCTTGGTGTCTAGTGGCATCCTCTACCCCCTGATCATTGTCCCCATAATAATATTGTTTTCCTGGTGTCTTGTGGCACCCCCTGCCCTCCAATCATTGTACCCCTAATTAGTTTTTCCCTGGTGTCTAGTGGTATCCAGCACCCTCTGATTGCTGTCCCCATAAGTATTTTATTATTCCCAGTTGTCTAGCAGTGCCCTCAACCCTCTGATCACTGTCCCTGTAATAATTTCATCTTTCCCTGGTGTCTAGTGGCACCCCACCACCCTCCAATCGCTGTCCACATATTTGTTTTACTCTCTTCATCCCCCTCCTGGGCAGCCCATGATCTTGCTGCCCCTTCCACTCAATCACGCAGCCCCACCTCCTTTCTTCCCCATGACTTATCCCCCATAGTGGGGCAGCAGGGATCCCTCAACCTGCCAATAGAGATCCAGTTCAGGAGGTGTCTGCTTTATCGGGGGCAGCACCTGTGGGGTCAACATTCCTCTGATATGCCCAGGACTTTTTGTAATCCTATCTTCACACCCAGTGGAGGAGGAGCATGTGGCGTCAGCAATGGCTGAGCTGTGCACACTTCTGCCAACAGCATGTCAGCCAGCTGCTCCACCTCAGCCCATTATGTATGGGACCTGGGAGCTCTGACACCCAGCCACTGCTAGGTGTCAGGCCTATGCTGGCCACCATTTCCCTCCCTCCCTGCCTCCCTCCCTCCCCTCAAGAGGAGAGCTGTCCTCCAGATGCTCAATCTTCTCCCACCCCAGCCAACCCCCAGTGACCTGCTTATGTTGTGAACATGGGTTGCCATCATGGCAGGATGTAAGGCATGGTACCTCATCTCTCCACACCACAAGGCCAGCTGCTGTCCTGATAATTAGTTTATTATTCCCTAGTGTCTAGTGGTGCCCCCATTCTCTGATCACCATCCTAGTAATGCTTAAACCATTTCCTGGTGTCTGGTGGCACCTCCACCCTCAATCACTGTCCCCATTATTTTTGTTTTACCCTGGTGTATTGTGGCACCCCCACCCTCCGATCACCATCCTTTCTCAAATAAAGAAAACAATCCCTCAATGTCTTTTTTTTTAACCCGCAAAAAAAGAAAATGGTCCCTCTCCAACCCTAACCCCCTACCCAGACCTCCCACTGTGCACTCCCCACCCCCAAATCTCCCAAACACCCTCATGCATGTGAGCAGGTCCCAGGGTGAAGATGCATTCTCCGATCAAAAACATGTCTCGCTATTGGAACCGCCAACTGCAATATGAAAAAGTAAGGTAAGTGTGATTCAATGTACAGTAGTTCAGTGGGGTTTTCAATTTTGATGGAAAACTTTGCCACCTTTGCACATTTTGACATAAATTTTCAGCATGGCCTTTCTGATACACCACTTGATGAACAATATCACTGAAATTATGTAAATCTTGCCCAAACAGTGATTTCATGGTCCTTGGCAAAATCACCTTTCAGATAGGATTGAAAGTTTCACTGCCCTTGTTCATAAGGTGGCATCATAAGAAGATTATGTTGAAAATGTGGGGTAAAAATATGTAGAAATGGCAAAGTTATGTGCATCCATTGAAATGTTGCTACGCTCACTCATAACACTGGTAATTTTAAATATTTTCACCCCAAATTTTCAACATGCCCATTTTTTCTTCACCATCTCATGAACATGACAGCTGTCATTTTTCAAATCCTGGCAAAACTGTCTTTTCACACTCATGGCATAGAATAATGTTGTGGTGGTGCAAAATCATGTTTCTGTGGGGATTTGAAAATTCTCAGTTGAGACTACATGAGGTGGGGTAATAAGAAGGCTATACTGGCAATGTGGTTGCTGTTGTCCTATAAATGGAAATGCAGGGCTCTCAGGGCTCTGCAATTCCATAGGCAAATAATTATACAATTACACTATCAAAAAGTATGGATGGGAGCACAGGGCCCAGAGGGCCTTACTCCCACAGGCAAATAAATATATGATTATACTATCACCATTCAAAAGAACTGGAGTGGAAAATTTCTTCAAAATCAAATAATTTTATTCACTTGATTCAAAATTCTTAAATCTTTCTCTTGCCACTAAACATATATTGGTAGCCAGTGTTTCAAAACTCAAAACCGGTCTCTTCATCAGGGAATGTGGCTAATAAAGTAATTCAAAATGATAAATTAATAACTGTATAACATTAAAAGATCACTATAGATAAACAACATTTCTTTCAAGAAGTGATTTAGTAAGAGCAATTTCAAATAACTCAATTATAAAGTTTCTATATAAACTTTTTCTTCATTTCAATTCTAATATTCTTTGGTTATACAAATGCACACAATGAAAATAAAAACTACATTTTATGTTTTAAATGTTTGTTTAAACCACAGAGAACAATTAGGGCCAGATATTCAAAGCTTTGCGCTGGGCAAAAACCGTTTGCTCAGGTTTAGCGTGGGATTAGCGCGGGTCTTCTATATTCAAAAGGCCAAATAGCGGGCAAACTGCATTAGCGCCAGGCAAAATTATAATGCATGCAAGGGGCAAACTGACATGAATACAGGTGCAATGCTATATTCAGCAGCTAGCGCCACACTAAGTGGTTTAGCGCGACCTAGCGCGACACTTAGCATGGTGCACATTACTGCCCAGGAAAAGCTCGTCTTAATCCCGGGCAAGCAGCCTTGTGTGACATTGTGGCTTTGCGTGGTGTTTGCGTGGGTTTAGCGTGGGTTTAGCATGACCCTAACAAATAAATATGACACATAGATAAAGCCAAACATAGAGGAAGCATGCTGCTAACTGATGGCATCACAATGATGCCATCATCTGCCACCAGTCCCAGCCATGCCAGGCAGTAAGTGGTGACCCTGCCACCAGTGGACAGCACGGCAGTGTGGCCATACAGCACACACCTGCGGATCGCACTGCTGTGGACACCAACAGATGCCAGCACACACATCCAGCACTGTGGGCATGGAAGATGTTGAGGGGAGTATGTATGGGTGGTGAGGCTGTGCTACAGGCCAGGTGTGGCCACAAGACTGGGACACATCATGCATTGTACATGGGCCAGTATTGGGAATACCCCAACACCAGTGTGCCTTTCGGATGATATATCCCCCAGCCACATACCTCACAGCTGTACAACTACCATAGCACACAAAGCCAGGAATGTACATGTCACTGTGAGCATCCATGCCACAGGTGCAGCATCTGTGGGTCACACAACAGCATAATAGTAATGTCCAGTGTCAGTAAACATCCGCAGGTTGGGCCTCTCACTGTGTATAGTGCAGTCATCATCACTGCCCTACACACCATAGGCATTGCTGTGTCCACACACTACTGGCCCCCTTGCTACTGTAGTTGCTGCTGTGCACTGTAGCATGCCCTACAGTGTGACAGTTGCATGCAGCACCACCACCACCTGTGCCTATGCTGTCCTGTCCCCTGGGGTACAATATGCTATGCTATGCTGTACTGTTTACATGTAGCCTGCAGCTATCATCGTGCACTGCCAGACTGACCTACAGGTGGAGCTGCGGTTGGACCTGGTCAGCCCCTGTACTTCCAGACTGACCTACAGGTGGATCTGTGGGACCCTGCAGTAACGCTGGGCAAATTGCATGCAAATCAGGGTATAATGAGATGCTAATCTGGTTGTTTGCCCAGAGACTACCTAAGTAGGCTCATTTGCTTAGCACTTTGAATATGGCACATTTTAGCTCCGGGCAAGCGTGTTTGCTCCGGGCTAACTGCTTAACTCGGCGCTAATGCCGTGTTAATGTGTTTACGGTGCTATGTATGGGAATATTATACAATTTTGATCACTGTTCTTTCCATCTGCTGCTTCCTGCAGCTGTACTGAATCCATGCATTTGCTGGCATACACTTAGCACGTAGTTCGCTGTACCTGCCCTCACGTTGTGTACTGTGTTGCTGTTGTGGTTTGCACTTCCTGGTTGCTTTATTCAGTGCTGTCTTATTCCAGGGCAGTGTTTGCCCTGCACTCCCAACCAGTTTGCATGGCCTCATTACCATGCTATATTTGGAAGCTGTTTGCCCTGGGCTATTCCGTTTGAATATGGCTTGCTCTGTGCTCTGGGCTAAGTTTGCCGCCCGGGCAGTGCTAAGTTGCCCGAGACAAAGTTTTGAATATCTGGCCCTTCTTCTCATGAATCATGTATGCAAATTACCTTATATTCTTTGTCCAACTGCTGTATACTGCACATTTTGCATTTTATTAGAGAAGTATCTCATGTGCATAGATATGGAGTACACTAATTCTGTATATATTTCATAGAATTAGTCTTACAGTACTACCTTTCTAAACAAACTAAATAATTCACTCCTCTACCATTCTTTTATCAGTTACATGTAGCTAAGTACTGAAAGCCTGTCATTTAATTTACATCCTCAAGTTTACATTTAATAGATAACATTCCACATTATGTGGTTAACAAACGACATGATACAACAATTCTAATCATCTAGTCTCAAAAACCTTAATACATAGTGTAAAATGTTATATGTAGTGAATCACAGCGTCTGTTTTGTCATTTAGATAATGTTAGCTCACCCTTACATTTCTAAATAAGTTAATTAACTATACTCTCAGTTTTCTGCTCCCTTTTGCCACTTTGGTAATGTCAGCTTACCCTCACATTTCTAAACAAGTTAATGAATCATGCTCTCATTGTTCTACTTTTGAGAAGCTTATCATCTGAATTTACTCTTCACACTGGGCTTCATAATGCTGTTATAGCATGATTAACAAGTCTGACCATAGCCGATACAGCAGCAGCTGAGCTCATGGAGGTTATGGTAGAACACAGCACAGTCCACTGTGTCAAAGATAGCCATCGGACTGCAGTGTGCATGCACAGTAGGTGTGCATACCAATACAGTTCTGCCACATCCCATTGTATCATATTTTTGCATTTCTCAGTTAAGGAAGAGATTCTCAAAGTAGCAAGGGAAGGAAGCTTTTAATGTAGGAAGGCTGTAGGATACATATTTTTCATGACTACTCTGCAGATCTTGTTGAGAAACAGGGCTTTTTAAAGAATTATAGAGCATCTGCAGTCAGTTAATGTGGAATATCAAATTAGAAATCCAGCTGTACTGCAGATGAAAAGAAATGGCAGATTCCACAAATTTAATTCAGTAGAGGATGCTTGGAATTTTTTATAAACAACCGTTAGCCATCTTCACACAGAGAGTTTGATGGCTCCATTTAAATAAACTCATTAAATTCCAACATGACCCACGTTGTTGCCAAGGACAATGACCTAGCACCAAATACCCTTCACCCACCACACGCTAGCAGAAGCCTAGGATTTAATTGTACAGTAACTGCCTCTGCAGCTCACAACAGGTTCAAAACTAGAGCCCAAATAAAAAAGTCTTCCCCTTTCAAGAAATGGTCAAAATAGTTAGAAAATCAAACCACTGCATAAAACAATGTCACAAACATATGGCCACCTCAAATACAGTACTCTTCCAATAACAGCAGAATATACAACCAAAGTGGTTCTGAGAATGATAATGGGAACATTTCCTGTGACTCGAGTCCGTGCCTGGCTAATTTGCCCATTAAAATGTTACAGCTGTTTCTGTCTACAAAATATATCTGCCTGCGGAGTCAAAATGCTCTCAGGAAGGAAATGTAAACAATCTAGCCTGAGACAAGGTCTGAGTATGTGAACTAACTGAACTGAATGTCTTACTTGTTCTTCCTTGATCTCAGCATCCTCAGCTGTACTACCCATTGCAAACAGTAATGCACATGTGTGAGTAGGTGCACATGCCCAAAACAGTTCAGTAGCCATAATGGACATGAAGAACTGTGCCTTCTTCCATGGTGATCTCCTTGGATGAAACCAGAGACCATAGGAAAAGTAGTGCACTCACGGGGTGGAGGGAGGTTGAGCCATTCAATTGTAATTGATGAGTGGAACACATTTGGAGTTATCGAAGTGTAATACAACTCAAAAGTTGTGCTCTTCAGTATCCCATTTTCTCAGCAACAGCAAGACGGCTACAGGCTCCTTCCACTGCAGCTGTAAAACAAAGTGTAAACTCTCTAATACAAGGACTTTTATGTAATTAGAAGTTACCATATCTATTGTAACTATGAAGAAAACATTGCAACTTAGACACTTGTTATATAAACTAACATTTTAGAAGCTGAAATTTTAGCAACCTCCATGAGGTGGTGTCACCAATAAGGTGTAGATAAACCTTCTTCATCCCAAATTTAAGGAGGTATTGAGGCTGCTGCAGGTAGCACAAGACATTGCCAACAGCTGAACTGGTTATGTATTAGCAACTCCATGGCAACACAGATACTATTGACTACCTGGCCCAATGATGTGGAAGCCTCAATTTCTGCCACAGCAGATAGCTGCAACAACTTGTAGCACAGAAGCCCAGCAGTCCAAAAGCTTTTTCCAAAAGTGATGTTTACAGATCAAAGTCCACACCATTGTTACCAGACTAATGGTTACTGTTAAATCTGTTAGACCACAAAACTTTATGTGTCATACTAAATTTTTTTGGGGGGGAGGGGCCTTGGAGGTGGTGTGGTGTTTTCATGAATTTTATCCAGTCTACTCATTGTTAAGCCCATGGTGAGTAGACAGCATGTTAAGTCTGTCAATCCACCATGCTTCCTTTTTCAATAACATGCATTCTCAATCACCTCCTTGTACTGATTTTTTTTCACTCTGTCCAATGCAAAAAAGCTCAAATTAGAAATATGGGGCCAGATATTCAAAAGGGTTGCGCCATGTGCAATAGGGTTGCGCCTGCGCAAGTCCAAACTTGCTCCATTCTGCAATATTCAGCAGGAGGCAGTTGCACCACAGAAAACATGCTGAGCAACAGTGCAATGCAAATGAATGCATGCTGAACTGGAGGGGGAGGAACCATGCATAAACTGCACAGCCCGATATTAAGCCAGGCTGTGCAGAGTTGTGTAGGCGCAATCCCCAACCTGCGCCTGCAGGACTTTGAGCCAAAAAAAAAAAGGCTTAAGTCGGGGCCACCCACAGGTGAGCTGCTGTATTGCAGGGTGCAACACAGCAGCTGCCACCCTCAGCTGGCGTAACCCAGTCCCTGTGCCCCCAGCCCGATCGCGGGCATAGTGTCTCCCCACCAGCCCAATCGCGGGCATCAGTAGCTCCCCCTCCTCCTGTTCATATCCCTGGTGGTCCAGTGGACGAAATGCCCGATCATGAGTGGTATGTACAATAATTCCCACCCCTCCCGTTCATATCCCTGGTGGTCCAGTGGACCGAAATGCCCGATTCTGAGGCGGTATGTACAATAATTCTCACCCCCTCCGTTCACATCCCTGGTGGTCAGTGGACGAAATGCTCAATCGCGGGTGGTATGTGTGATAAAACCACCCCCAAACATAGCCCTGGTGGCTAGTGTCCCCACCCTACCCACCCACCCGCAGCCCACCACCCCTTCCCCCAGCAGCCGGTGGCGGCATCCCACCACCTGCCGCCCGCCGACCCCGGCTGCCAGTAAGCTGCACACCCATTGGTGCAGAGCAGAGCCAATGGGCGTGCAGCCGCCGATATGACAGATTAATAAAATCTGGACTGTCATATGCGGTATAGGCTACACACCCATTAACTCTTGCTCTGCACCAATAGGCATCACAGCCCTACCGGCGAATCATCGAGTGGCGTGGTAGCTTGAGCCCAGTGAGATGCTGCCACCACGCCCGGCTGCGGGGGCGGGGAGTAGTGAGGCCGTGGAAGTAGGTAGGTTGAATAAGTACGAATATTATATGCTGCCTTTATAGATTTTAGTACAGCTTTTGATACTATTTCCAGAAATATACTGTAGGATTTAATGATAGAAAAGGGATTTTTGCTGGAAATAATAGCAATTATTAGAGAATAATATACTTCTCCTTGGGCTCAAATTAAATTGGGAGCTGGGGGATAACTCTCCTCTTCCTTCCCAGCTAATATGGGAGTGAGACAGGGTAGTGTCCTTGTATTGTTTCCATTTTGTATCTATATTGATAAACTCTTACATGAATTGGATTCTTCTCATACTGATTCCTCAAAGATTTTTGACAAGCATTGTGCTGTTCTAGCATATGCTGATGGCTTGGTCCTGTTCTCCTTAACTCAGCCAGGCCTGCAGACTAAGCAAAGCATATTAGATAGATATGCACTAAAATGCGATTTAAGAGTGAATGATCAAAAAAGCCAAATTCTTATTTTTGGAACAAAAAAAGGCAGGAAATCCTGGAAAATAGGGACAAAAAGATCTCTACAGTGGATAGGTATGTTTACCTAGGTTTGTTACTTACAAATGATGGTAAATGGAGTAAACATCTGCAAATGTCATTGATTGAACTAAAAAAACAACTAATTCCTTGCAGTTGTTTAATAAAAAGTATGTAGGAAATTCTATTAAACTGTTTTTAATTGCAGTACAGACTAAATATAATGCCCAGGCCCTTTACAATAGGGAAATTTGGCAACATTGGAATCAGGATAAATTAGAAATTACACTAGATAAACTTGTTACAGTAAGCCTAGGACTCAATAATTCTGGTCCAGTTTCTCTATTAAGGGCAGAACTAGGGATTTCTTGTCTCAGAGAATATATTGCTGCAAGGAAAGTAAGTTGCTGGATTAAATTACTTCAGCACAAACAGAACAGGCACACATATTCTTGCTTAAGGGAGAAATATATTTGGCTCAATCTGGGGCATTTGAAATCTGAGTGTTGGCTTCAGCTTTTTTAATATTGCAGGAGACAGGACTAAGCTATCTGAAAAATTATAATGAAAAGGGCATTACTATAAACCTTAAATATCATGTACATGTCACAAACAAAATTAAGGAGCATTATAGAACTCTGGATCTTGATCATATCAGAAAATTGAAGATCTCATCCTGGGCCAGGGATAATGATCATGTACATTATTACAGACAGTACCTGGATATTCTTTCTGATGTACACCAGATAATGCTCTTTACTAGGTACAAGCTAGAACTATTCCCAAGTAATATTTTGGAGGCTACACATAGGAGGGAGACTTCAGAACAATCGAGATTTTGTTCATGCACTTACACTTCCCTAGAAAATCTGAAACATGTAATGTTTGATTGTGAATGGTACAATATCCCCAGAGCCAAATGGCTTAGTCCTCTCTGTTGTACAGTACTATACAGATAGATGATCCAGATCTTTTGCTGAGTCTATTTTTTTTACTTCTAATAATGAAACTATAATTAGAGCTATAGCTAAATATTTAGTTAATATTTCTAGACTACTTTTCAAATATATTAGCTGCAATGTAGTAGCAGCTCAATGAATATTAACTCAGGTTACAAGGTCCTGTATAGTATGTTTAAGATATCTTTTAAATTTGCTGTTATTTAAATTTGCTGCTATTTGTATCTCTGTGATGTCTTTCAATGATCCAAATACTGTCACTATATTGTATTTTAAGATATTTTTGCATTAGTATGCATTTATCTGACTATCTATTGTGATGTATGTGCTTGTATGATTTTATACCTATGTGTTTTGCAATTGAAAAGATCTATGACCAGCAATAAAATCTACTTGACTTGACTTGTTAAAGAAAAAGCAACCAAAGAAAGTACAATGGGGCCCGGCATGTAACTGGGCATTCACCCAGCTAAAAGATGCAATGTGCAGTGCCACAGTGCTGGCCAGCCCAGACTATACTAGACCATTTCTTGTGCAGATGGATGCCTCAGATGTAGGAATTGGTTACATTCTCAGCCAGACATCCCAACAAGGGAAAGATCACCCAATTGTGTACCTAAGCAGAAAGCTACTTCCCCGGGAGCAGGTGTACTCCACTGTGGAAAAAGAATGCCTTGTGCTGGTGTAATCACTTAAGAAATCAGAGCCCTACCTCTATGGGAGGCCCTTTGAGGTACAGATAGACCACAATCCTCTTGTGTGGCTTAACAAAATGGGAAAGATGAATAGAAGACTCCTTAGATGATGCATTGCACTACAGGCCTACGACATGGACATTAAACATAAGTCAGGGTCTGCTAATGCAAATGCAGATGGTCTATCCCACCAATCAGAGTAAGGGACAGAACTGATGGAAACCCTTACTAGAAGGGGCCGTGTTTCCCAGATTATGCTAAGGAGGGAGGAGTGTGGTGAAATAAGGTCATACCTTATTGTTATAATCATATTTCATGGCATTTTATGTGAGAAATGCATCACAGATGTCCATGGTGGCCCAGTGTAACTTGCAAGGGATCATGGGTACAAAGAAAAGCCATGTGATGCCCCAAAAAATGATGATGTTGTAACTCTGGGCAAAATATCTGTCAGCTGCTAGTTGGTTTAATTAAATCATTTAGGAAACAAAAACAATAATTAAACCTTGCTGGGAGGCCAGATAGCATAATTTGCATGTGAAAAGTCCAGGACCGCTAGAGGAACTGTGATGTCTGGACCCCATTTGTTTTGAGAGGTCTACTTTGACTTAATCTCATTACAGCTGAATGGGCTACCATTTAAGTAAATGGCTTTACTGAGTGTAGCTTAACTGCAGCTATTTCAAAGTGATGGATGGTTTCCTAGAGGCAGATGCAACAAAATATGTAGAGAAGGTCCGAGAAAAGTCAAGGCATAGTGGGGACTCAACTGGACTTCAAATTAATTTGCCTGACAGTGGATGAAATAATTGGACCACTAACAAAAATAATTAACCTCTCTCTCTACCATTCTCATTTCCATCAAAGATGGAAGTCTGTCACAGTAACTCCTGTACATAAAAGTAGGGACTGAACTTTACACAACAATTACAGATCAATCTCTATACTCCTGCCACTCTCCAAGGCATTGGAGCAGATTGTGGCTGACCAGATGGTGGACTTTCTCAACCAATACAAGCTCCTCTGCCCAGAGCAGCATGGGTTCCAGGGTGGCCACAGTGCCATCACAGCTCTTCTAGAATTAATCAGGTTCATCAATAACACCTTGGACCTAGGCTACCTAGTAGAGGTATCCTTCATTGACCTAGCAAATGCTTTTGATATGGTTCACCATGCCCTCCTCCTTGAGCAGCTTTCTGAAATTAGACTTGCAACTGAAACCATAGATTAGTTTAGCAACTACCTGAGCCTCCGCTCCCAACAAGTTAGAATTGAGGATGTCCTATCCAATTGCTGACCTTTCAGATCTGGTGTACCACAAGGGTTGATACTGGGACCACTGCTATTTAATGTCTTTTTAAACAACCTACCTGCCACTTGCCAGTGCCGCATGCTCTTATACACTGATGATGTGGTAATCTTTGGCAGCAACCTGCATCCCAAACTCCTCAAAACAGATCTCCAAAGTGGCTTCGCATCAGCTGAAAAATGGTTCACACAACAAAAGCTGGTCATGAATTACAAAAAGGCCAAAACCATGCTTTATGCAACAGCCCAAAACAGTCTAAAAAACTATCCCTTGGCAACAGTGGAATGACAGTGGCAGCACTCTGGAACTTGTCCCACACTTCAGATTTCTGGAGGTTACAATCAACTCCTACTTGTCCTTCACACAGTACATCGACAACACTGCTAAAGCCATCAACATCAGAATCAGCATCCTCTACTGACACAAGCACTGTCTCACGCATGAAGTGCTGAATCTGGCAATTAGCAGCTTGATTGTATCCCTTATAGATTATGGACTGGTAATATATGAATCTGCAACTGACACGGCAATCCAGCGCATCACTGTTGTCCTAAATAAAGCCTGCCGCTTGCTTACAAGTGCACCTAAATTAACCCATACCTGCAAACTCTGTTCCTGTGCTGGCTGGCTCCAATTTAACAACAGAATAAGATATCAAACCTGCTTTCTCACCAAAAAGGCTATGTTAAACTGGCTTCCTCCTGGAATTCCTACTGTCCCTACTGCTAAACACCAGACAAATCAGGAACTCTTCCACATAAACCTTCCATATGCCCAGATGCCGCACATCCATGGCACAATGTGCATTCTCCTACCAGGCATCATGCTGGACAAACACGCTACTGCCTGATATCTCTGACAGTACTACTCTTGAATCCTTAAAACTCCAACTGCACCAACACCTTATTGACAGGAGTTCCTGCAGGTGCCGCCACTAGACACCTCACACACTGAATGACTACCCCAGCACTTCCCAGTCCCTATCCCTTGGGATAGGCAATAAATAAGCCCGGCACTTTGGCAATTTCCCCAAACTCTTGTACCCTATTCTGTCCCAATTAAACCCCTGTCTCTTCCCACACTGCCGCACTTACCTTACCCCTCTTCCCCCTTCTTTCTCCTGCTCCTCCTCCTACTGATGCAGGCATACTTTGTACAATGCCGCAGCATACCTGTTCCTGGCTGGATTTTTTGTAGCCATTATGTTTAATACTCTCATTATCTGTTTGCTGAACTCTCGTTGTATTATTTGTAAATTGTCCTCAGTCTTTTTTTTTGCCTTGTTGTTTAATGTATTTGACATGGAACCTCTCAACGAGTATCCACTCACAGGTGTATCCAAGACTTCAATAAATAAATAAATAAAATTCTGGTTTAGACTAGCCTTTTTTTCCTCTCATATTCAGATATGCTCATTTGCCTTGTAATAAAATACTAAACGTTTATTGGTTGTGTAGCCATGGAAATGGAATGCTAGTCAATTGCAGCACAAGCACTTAGAGTACTATATGCAGTACTGGAGGCCGTATCTGAAGAAAGATATCAGGCTATAATAGGGGGTGCAGCGTAGAGTGACAAAAATGATACAGGGGATGGAAGACAAGCCTTTGAGGACAGACTGAGGTATCTGAGTTTTTACACCCTGGATGAGAGGAGAGAGAGAGGGGATATGATTGAAACATTCAAATATCTGAAGGGGTTTAAAAAAACTAACACAGATGGGTTATTTAGGCTGAAGAAGGGAAGAGACATAAGAGGTCACAAGCTAAGATTGGAGGGGGCAGATTTATGAGGGAGATGAGGAGGCATTATTTCACTGAAAGGGTGGTGTTGAAATAGAATACATTACCAGAGGAGGTTGTATCATGTAAGACAGTGGGTACTTTCAAAAGGGCATAGGACAGGGAATGGGGTGGGTGGTGTCTACGTAAGTGGTAAAGAAAATTTGCTGAAGGGGAGAGAGGGGGACGGGATGGGGCAGCTGCAATGTAGGGACATTAGGTGCACACTTGAGCAAACTTGATAGACCATTTGGCCTGTTTCTGCTGGCATATTCATATGTACAGTGGCGTCCCCCAGGATGAAACCCAATTCTGCAACATTTTGCAGCACTCTGCAGAATGCTACAGCAGACCTACTGAATAAAGCAATGCAGTTTCAATGGCAATTAGTCCCTTTTGCTATTCAGGAGAATGTGACACTGCCAGGATGAAGTGAATGCCACAGTTCTATGCATGACAAATGAGACCAATTGCCATTGAAATTACATTGCTTTATTCAGTAGGTCTGCTGCAGCATACTGCAGAGGGCTTTAAAAGTGGGTTACATCCTGGGGGATGCCACTGTATGTATGTGAGTCAATATTCACTGGGCCTGACTTTGAAAAAAACATACAACAAGGGTGCAAGACTGTACCTGGACTTTTCTTTCATTGGGGACCCTGTCTGCTTATAGAGCAGAGACAATTTATTCTCAAGACTTCTCCTGGAACAAGAGCCAAGATTTCAGCTGTCACTTTTTAAGAACACTTTTGTACTTTAAATACAGCAACTAAGGACTTGAGGTAGATCTTTAAAACTAGAATTTTCAAACTTTGTTTTTTTTTGTATACTTCCATTTTATTTTCCATATCCTGTAACCAATGTCTAAAATTATCTGTTTTTAAGTTATTTGCTGCATTTATTAATTAATAAGTAAAGCTTTTGGATTAAGTTTAAGATAATTCTGCCGGAGACTTTTGTATGTTGCCTTAGGGAGAGTTGTAAAGTGAAGTACTACTAGGGTCTTTGTGGACAAAATGAGGGGAAAAAAAACAAACAGTCTCAGGAGGGGTCAGCGAGGGTGAGAACCGGTCTCTGCATTTCTAGGGAAAGACAAATAATAGGGTCCCCTGAAGGCATTCTGGTTCATTGTGCAGTGGCCGAGAGGATTCTATCCTGGGAACACAGACTCAAGACTGTATTTGTACCCTCTCGCATGGAGAGAGGGAGCCTCTGAATCTCCTGGCATATGTTCAGTTGTGAAACAGAAAGCTTACTAAATGAACAGAGGATGGGTAGACCTGCCCTCAGTCACAGGAGGGATTTTCTGGGATGTAGAGAATCCCACCCCACAGGAGTGGGCTTGTGACACCAGTGTCTCTTCAATGGCACGGCATACCACACAACTGTCCATTGTGGAACTGTGAACCATCATGTCCCAAATCCATGATAGCTCTGACAATGGGATAGTTACAGTATGTTCTCATGTTGCTCTTGCATGATGCTGACTTCACTGTTCCACACAACAGTGACCAAGAACCTAGTCCCATTTGGTACACAAAATGGCAACAGCTGCAATCAGAAGAATTTCACCATAGAGTCTGTCAGTCTCAACCAGCCAATCACAGCTAAGCATTTGCATAACCAAAATCCCAGTCACATGTAAGTTCAGGTGCTACCCCAGGGAGCGAGACAGGGCTGCAGAAAAATGGCGGCTCCTTGGATATTGTACACTGAGGCATGCATTTTTGGTCTTGGCAGCCCCACAGCATTCCTTATTATACCAGGCATAACTTGCTTCCCCATAACATCTTTGCACAAGATCTCAGATGAGCAGCCACCCTGCAAGCCCCCTTCCCCATCTTGGGGTATCCAGATGGTGAAATTGTGGGAGGGGGCACTTCAGACCACAAGCCAACACAGTCCAAAGAATTAGAACAAAATAACTCATCACCTGGGCTCAGCGATGGTAGTGATTGGGAGTCACAGAAATATGGGAGCAGGCACCATCTTAAAGCAGATCTGACCACCCCGCAGAGGCAAAGTTTGTTAGCAGGCAGGCATGCACAGTCACCTTAAGTAAGTCCATTGTCTACTCCAAAATCAAAGTGCAACAAAAAGATTTAATCATATGTGAAATGGTAATAACCAATCCATGGAGCATGGGATGTAGCATACGGTGGGTTTCCTTCACAGACATGGCTGGAAAATCTACTGCAACAGCCTCTGGAGCTAACAGACTCATTATTTCATGCAGATCTCCCTTAAGCCAGGAAGGCTAGAATCCTGGCAGCAATTCTGGGGCTGAGAGAGGCCTCCGCTTGAGGTAGCTTGGTACTGACACACTCTATTAACTCATATCTCATTCCTTGCTTTCTCTCTCTCCAGCAGTCAATTTTTCTTTCCCTTCAGACTCACTTCTGGCAATTCCTTTCCTATACTTTTAGACTGGGATTATGACATCACAAGACATTTATACTGTCCCAAACACCCTATACTCTCTTCAGTTTGTTCCCATCTGCCTGGTCTTACACTTTCTCCACCTGAGGCAAATACTTATGGAGCATTAACTTCTTCTCTTTCAAGATCTTAATTATGTACTCTTTTTTCAATGTTCCATAGCAAGAACTGAACCACCAGAACTCTTTCAGACATCTGGTCGCTGATGCCTTGTACCTAGAATGGTTTCCCCTATGTCTATTTGGGCCCAAAAACCAACAGCACCTCCTCTAATGCAGAGATTCCAACCTCTAAACTGACTCATGAGGGGGACTTCTGCCAGTGCCACACAGATCACCCAATGGACTGCTACCCTGCTGGGGTCCCAAACATCATTCCTCCAAATAGACTCTCCCTGCCTCCACAAGCTGCTCAAACCCTGGGTCTAAACTCTGCGGCGACTTTCATCCTGGGGATTAGGGGTAACTCTGCTACCATTACACCCTCAACTGCAAGGTCTTCCACTTCCAAGACATGCCCAGGCCCTACTGCCATAACAGGCCCAACCAGAGTAAAGCCATCTGACCCAACAGCTGAACTCACCAACAGACAATCATTCTTTTTGCATTTTAGGCCCTATCAGTGCTTATCCTTCCAAGGTGCAGAAGTTCACTTTGCATGCCCCCATTTTCAATTCTTCCACACTGAGCTCAGATCCAAAAGGCACTGACAGGCCCCTCTCCTTTGCTCCATTGCTCCCCTTTATGTAACCCATACCATCAATTTCCACATCGTGGGTCTTCAAGGGTGGAGGGCTGGGAGGCAAGAGGATCACCCAGTCCTTCCATGACCCTCTGACTGAATTTGCAGGCCAAGACCCCAGCTCCTCTCTTCTGACATCTCCTTGGGTCTTCTCTAGTGCCAAAACCTTCCCTTTTATATCCTTTGGGAAGGGGCCCACATACAGTCAGCAGGCAGCACCACATCCCAGACTCAGCAGTGCCACTAGCTCCATCTCTCCGCCTAATGACCCCTAGCAACCTAAATTAACTAGTAAGCTCCCAGAGGGTACTTACATATAAAAAAATCCTGAAATAATGTGAATGGTTCTCTTCATTTCTCATGGGCAGAAGAGGTGGGCGGCTCAAACATGCCTTCCCATGGATACTTGTTCCCTTGGGCCTGCAGGAATCTCAGCTCCTGCCGATCCAGGAATGAGTACATACTGTATCTGAGACCTTATCACACCAACAACAGCAAACATTGCTACAGCTCTTAAAGAACTAGGACTGTCACAAATTATGAATTGGTAGTCCTACAGTGCTTGATAACATGGAGAACAAGAACACAGGCAAAGCTACCAAAAGATTGCAAATGTATCAGAACAAATGTGTCAGGCTCAGAAATCACAGGAGAGAAAGTTCTTACCCTAATCCCATGGTTTTATTAAAGTGTGTCATTTCAAGCTCCAGTGAAAATACACAGGCTTTTCCAGCTCATTTGCCCAGTCATTATGGCTAGGGTTTTGATTAATTCAAAACTTCAAATGTCTTAGCCTAATAGCATCATAGGCAGTCAAAATGCATAGCAAGCTTGTACACAAATGTGTGCATGCTTGCACTAACATGTTGACATTTTAGCGTAAGTGATGCCTTCCTCAAAATTCTAATCTCTAATTGTTGGGGAGTTGTGCTGAATGTGAGCAAAGGAGCAAATCACTTTCTTCAGGCCATTTGTTCTGCCTGATTCATCCTTGAGCATGCTGTATGCATTCCCTGGAACTGCAGAGAGAGAGTGGGAATGGTAGGGACCAGCCATCTCAGTTGTTCAGGCCAATTCTTTAGTGGTGCATGCTGCTCAGTAGAGCATTTCAAGAGTTTGGTGAGGGAGTGCTTCCCCTCATGGACTGTAATCCAGAGGACCTTGTGAGAACAGACCACCATCAGCATTTCAGGGGTTTGTCTTTGCTCTCTTGTCTTGTATATTCCCTGCCTCAATGAAAAACTAAAGCTGTTGTTTTTGGACATTATTGCAGCCCTCTCAGTGGCAGTACGAAGGGGCGAAAGTGAACTCCAACCTTTATTGAACTACCATTGATTTGCTTCATATGAAACTGTTTTCCAGTGCACTTGCACACTTTCAATCAATCAATCAATCAAAATCTTTATTTATCCAGATGGGTACCATTGAGTAGGGCTCATTTGCAAGATGGACTGGTCATCTGGGCTTGCTTTGTTTTTATGGTCTGTTTGGAATGAATGGGAGTGTGAATGTGTTTATCTTTTTCTGTAATATTTATTTGTTCAGCTATGGTGTAAGTGGGAGGATCATTTGTTTGTGAGACTGTGGGCTTTAGTTGGGTTAAACTGTGTAATCTACTTATTTAATAATGTGGAGTGGGCTGGGGGTATTGTAATTTCGGTCTTATGTGTTATCTTTGGGTAGGCAAAAATGTGTAAAGGTGCTATACTATCAAGGCTAATTTACTCCATGGATCTCCTGAGGCAGTTCTGTCCCTTATGGTTCAGCAATAGCCCTGCCTGCAATTCCTTCTAAGGGATCTTGTTGAGTTGAGGCAATGCCTGCAAGCTAAGTCTCAGTGAAAACAATGGGGGGGGGGGAGCAGTATTGGGATAGGCCATCTCCATGGCTCCAAGAAATGGAAAATCACTCTGGCATGCTGTCAACCCAGTTTTGTGCCTCGATCCCAGTCAACAGGAGTGGAGGCCAGCAGAGATGGAGTCAGAGTGTCTTTTAGATACTTCTCTCCCTGGGGGGGGGTGTTGGTCTGCACCACTGCGGCTCCTGGTGGTGGCTTGTGGAGGCAATCTTGTCAGTGTAGCACCACCCACGTTGCCAATTGCCTCTGCCCCAGAATGCCGTTGAAGCCACAAAACATGGGAGGTGGAAGGGGCCCCAGAACAAAGAAACTTGCCTGCCCAGCTGCCATGTTTCCCCTATGTGTCATGTAGCCTCACTCAGCCATGACTGTTGATCCTTCTGGCTCCCAAGCCCTGTCAAGGTAGCAGAACAATCTTTTCTCCTCTGGCTCTGAGGGAAGGGGGCCCCTCTGACAGGATATCTTGGGTCTACTGGGATGTGGGGCCAATTAGGAGGATGACCAGTGGGCAATGGCAGATGAACGGTTGGCAGGAGTGGTAACGATGTAGCGGCCTGAAGGAGTAGTGAGCCAGGGGGCACAGGAAGGAGCAAAAACAATAACTAAATAAAAAGAAGTGGGATAGTATAGTCTGGGAGACCCCTAGGGAGGAAACAGAATCAAGAGTGTTGTCCTTCCTGTCTTTTTCCCCCTCCTCATGCTGACTTCAGCAGGAGCTAGTCACATCAGACAACTTTGCTTCTCCCCTTCAGTCCATTAGGTCGATAAGGAATAAAACACAAGTGGTGGAAGATTTTATTGATAATACCTCAGCTGACCTTGTTTGCATTCCTGAGACCTTTCTGGGTGATGACATTAACCCTGTGCTGGTAGCATTGATTCCTGTTCGATATTCAGTGATGCATTGCCAAAGCAGAATCACTGGGAAGAGGCAATGTGGCCATTTGTTTTAAATCCACCTTGGGACTTATGACAGGACCTATGAATTTGTGGCAGTTTGATGCGGGTTAGGTGTTGTATGGAAAATTGTTCTCATATTCCTGCCTTCAGGGTATTAGGATGAGTTTTTTGCAAGCTTTGAATTCCCCAACTTTGGTGCTGTGGATTTCAATGCCTGGGTCAACAATGGAACCTCACCTTTTGGTCAACAACTCCACAAGTTGATGGCTTCACTAGGTCTGATACAAGCAGTTGTTTCATTCACACATCAACATCGCCACACTTTGGACCCGATCTTTTCATGGCATCTTGACATTGGTGTGGTCAAGGATTTTTTAGTCACTTAGTGGGGTGAACCATATGAATACCTCCCTTCCCCCAAGAGATGATCCAGTACTGTCTAAAACATTGTTTGGAGCCTTGCAAATTCCAGGAGGTACTGGACACATCATGTATGAACAGGGCTTATGCTCAGATTGCTGAGAAAGCCTTTGAGTACTATGATACAGTTCTCATGGCTGCTTTGAAATCCCTAGCACATTACCATTTACATCCCTTAACATCACTTTGCATCTCTTCATAGTATTTTGATGAATTAAGATTGTTGAAAATAAAGTGATGGGCATTGAAGCATTCTTGGCAGAGGCCCAACTCCATGGAGGACAGAGTGGGTCTGAGGGTTCACTATGATGAATGTCAGTGAGCAATCTCCTTGAAAAAGACAGAGCTTTTGTCACAGACAACTACTGCTGGGAAAAATCTGCCTGCTCAGCTTTTCTGCATCATGGACATGCTGATTACCACCCCCTGTGTATTTGTTGCTATGATCCATTTCTGCCCTTTCCAATGAAAAATACAAGTTGTTCATTGTATTCTTCCTGGACAAGGTGTCCTCTATTTAGACTGGTTTTGTGCTGGCTTGAGTCCTACTTTACCTGGAGAATGCAGCAGGTTGATCTAAACAATTTCATTTCTGGAGCATTTGTGCTCTTGTGTGGTGTTCACGTCGTGCAGAGTCATTCATTGACCCTGTAATGAGCACCCAAAGATCCTTCTCCACCTCTGTCTTGGCTAGCTGCACTCTCCCCAGCTGGTAACTCCTCCTTGGGTTCTTCACCCCAAAATGCAGCACCTTGCACTTTTTGGCATTAAACTCCAGTTGTGAGGTGTCTGACTAGGTGTTCAGCTTTTCCAGATCATTCTACAACCCCTGCCATCCCACTAGGTCATCCACCACCGCTCCTATCTTGGTGTCATCAACAAACAGACTGATCTTGCTCTTGATGTCCAATGATATATCTGCAATGAATATCCCAAACAACTCTTGTCCCAACACCGAGCCCTGTGGAACACCGCTCATCACTACCCTTGGGATGAGAGAACCCCGCCCACCACCACCGTCTGTTGCCTTCCCTGAAGCCAGTTCCCTACCCATCTCACCAGATTTGCACCTGCCCCTGTGCCTTCTAACTTACTTCCCACTCTCCCATGTGGCACCATTCACTATGTATATTGCACATTTTCATTTTCAGTCCGACATACAGTTTTTGCACAGCAAAGTGACAAAAATCCAGTTTTTGATACGTTTGCACACTGTATTGCCTGTGGTGCTGCAGAGTCATTGTGTGGTTCATTGCTCTGAAACTTGGGATGTAGACAGCCCTTTCTTTAAGAAACATGCCAATTTTTCTTTGGTGAAAAAATATTGTTTTGTTCCAGTGTTATTACCATTTGAAGTTGTCCCCCCTCACAGTTAATGATTTTTCAGCCACCAGGTCCTCCATTTTACCGCATTTTCGGCCATGAGGTCTGCCATTTTGTGGTGGAATAATTCATAAAGGTGCACAAACTTTCGAATTGAATATCTCTTAAATGGTTTGGTCTTTGTACTTGAAATTCTGAGGGTGATGAGGGGATGTACTACAGATGTGAATTATACTTTTTACTTACTGCAAAATTATTTTTGGGGGGAGATATTGACTGACATAGTAGACATTTTCCCATTGGATTATGCATGTTGCTATTGGCTTGCCATTTATAGGGTAGGTAGCCCTAGTGTCATGAACGTTTCTTGCAGTGGTTTGTTGTGTTAAACTTCAACAGGTGTGGAATTATGCCACTACAACAAATGAAAATTGGGTTTGTTATGCTTCAATAACTTTTCAACCATGTTTTTGATTTGCATACAATTTGGAATGTAGAAGGATTTCGTCATCGGTCTTCAACTGTGCAAATGTTTGGATCACTGGCAGTTTCAGTTGCTGAATTGTGGCTGTGCACTTGTTTGCTTATGGCGCTTTGCAGCCATTGAATGGATGTTCACAAAATGTTGGACACACAGTGTGCTATGGTACATGTATTCTTTTAAAAATGTTTGGTTCCATTGGATATTTGGTTCTTGTGCAGTGAAGCATCAATAATTTTCTTTTAGGCACTCCTGTGCAGTTTTCTTATCATGCTGCTGAGCAACCGTTGAACAGATTCAGATAACATTTGGTATATATGATCTGGTATGGTAACAGTCTTCATTTACCAATTTTAATTTCAGTCAGACATACAGTTTTAGTGCAGTGAAGTGACAAAAATCCAGTTTTTCATACTTTTGCACACTGTGTTACCTGTGGCGCTACGCAGCCATTGTGTGGTTCAGTGCTCTGAAACTTGGGACGTAGACAGCACTTTCTTCAAGGAACATGCCACTTTTTGCTGAAACAATATTGTTCCATTCCAGAGTTATTAACATTTACAGTTGTCCCCACTCACAGTTAAAGATTTTTTGGATGCCAGGTCCACCATTTTAGTGCATTCTCAACTGTGAGATCAGCCATTTTGTGGTGGAAGACTTCTTAAAGGTACACAGATTTAAAATTTAATATCTCTTAAATGGTTTGGTCTTTTTACTTGAAATTCAGAGGGTGTTGAGGGGCTGTCCTTCAGATGTAAATTCTTCTGTTTAGGTTCTCGCAAATTAATTTGTTGAGGAAATATTGACTGACTTAGTTGATGTTTTTCCCATCAGATTAGGCATACTGTTATTGTCTTGCAATTTATAGGGCAGGTAGCCATTATTGCCCTGGATGTGCCTTGCAGTGGTTTGGTGTGTAAAACTTAAACAGGTGCGGAATTATGCCACTCTGATGAATGGAAATTTGTTTCATTCTGCTTCAGTAACTTTTGGACTGTGTGACTGATTTGCCAGGAATTTGGAATGTAGAAAGATTAATCATAGGTCTTCCACTGTGACAATTTTCAGGTCACTGGAAGTTATGTTTGCTGAATTGTGGTGCATGCTCATTATAGTTAATGGGAAGGTATTTATGTGCATTGTGAAAACTATGGTCAGCACATTATGGGGTGCTCAGGAAGATCCTATTATAAGGTATAGGACAGCTCAAAAAGTATGATACATGTATATTGTTCTGCAGTGCTGGGCAATGAGGTGGGAGCGAAGGGCCCTCTCACCAATACATGTGATTCACTACTTATATTGTGATGCTATTGAGAAATATGCAGGTTGGTGGGAGAGCAGGGCCCCACTCCCACCAACTTGCACAACTATGTACTTACCTATAATTTTTCAAAGAGTAAGGAAATTCTTTGCAAAAAAATGCATTAATGCAACAGTTAGGGTTGTTTCAGTGACAAAAGTGAGGAAATGTGGTGTTAGGGTAGAAACCCCTAACTCTGCATTCCCCCCACTCCCACCACTACCACACACACACACATGCAAGTAGGGAAAGGACCAAAGGAACACAACCAATCACACACAACCAGCAGCAGGTAACAGAAATAACATGCAACTATCTAAACCACAAAACTACACAGCTATGCTCCCATCTTCCTCACACCAACAGATCTTGGGCTGCAACATAGGGTCGTAATTGCTAACATTGATCCCGGACATCCCACACACCTCAAAACACATATCACTATGGATAACTGGGCATGTTGGGCCACAAGCTGCCACCAACACATAACACTGACTACACAAATGGTATTTTGGTGCTCACAAGACCCAAAACAGAATTTTACACATTTATTGAAATACTTTTGAAAATCACTTTCACAAATGTGACAGTGTTGTGCTATGCATTTGCGACACCTTTTGTGTTTATGACAGTTTTTTGCGACACTATTTTTACATACTTTTGCAAATGTGACATTGTAGTGTCTTCTGTTTGTGACACTTTTGTGTTTGCGACAGTATTTTGTGACACTATTTTACATAGTTTCACAAATGTGACACTGTTGTGTCTTCTGTTTGCGATGCTTTCATCTTTGTGAAAGTATTTTGTGAAAGTATGTTCCTGATAACTGCACATCTTTGTCATCCTCCTGCAAGCAATCAGTTAGGTCCTTTGGGCTGAAATTTTCAGGGTGGCAACCCTGGTCCCACAGATGTCCCCTTTCCTGCTTTGGGCTAAAATAGTTAATGATGGAATAGTTACAGTGTTATGAAATTCAGCAATGTCCCATAGACTAACACTGCAGTGGCCATGATGCCTTTCGCCACCAATATCTTGAAACTGAAGCTAGGTACACAGTTTTCGCCAGTGGCAGCTTGGTTCATCTTTTCATGGACTAACCTAATAGAACAACTTTGCAAATAATGTATGATACCTGAGGTTGGATTTCTCCACTTCCTACAGTAAAACAGGTATACACCTCCTGCTGGTTGTGTGTGATTGGTTGTGTTGCCTTGGTCCTTCCCCTATTTTCATGTATGTGTGTGTGTGGTGAGGGGGGGTGGAGGGGAATGCGGAGCTAGGGCTTTCAACCCTAACACAGAATTTCCTCACTTTTGTCACTGTGGAACAACCCTAACTGTTGCATTAATGCATTTTTTTGCAATGACTATATATATCTATATGCATATATTTACACACATATATATGTTTGTGTGTGCATATATACATACATACATATATATATATATATATATATATATATATATATATATATATATATATATAATGGTAGCATGGTAGTGCTACCATAGTAAGTTGTGAGGAGCCATTTCTATGTTAAACCCCAAAGTTTTGCACCTTAATAACTTTGCAACTGTTTGATGGATTTGACTGAAATTTGGAATACATGATCAAGAACCATAGGCCTTGGGATCTACAAAGTTTTGTAGTGGTCAGATACATGGCTGCAGAGTTATTAAGCGTGATCTGCATGCCGTTTACACTTTTTCAGAAATTCTATGGTCAAGCGTACAGGTTGCGGTTTGTGCGACCGCCCAAAATCTTCAGGAACATGCAGCCAGGGTCCCCAATGTGCCTTTCAAAGATTTGGTGAAAAAATATTAAATGGTTCAAAAGTTATTCAAAAACAATTTCCCATTATAAGTCAATGGAAAAGTTAACAGAAAGTTCAACACTTTCGAAATGCATTTTACTTTCACAAATGGGCCTGTTACTTTCACAATCAGCCATTTTGTTTTCAGTTGATGATCAGAAAAATGCTTGGCATTTAAATTTGGGACCCTCTAGCAACCTAATTCTTTTTGTATTCACCTAGTCGGACCCTGAGGATGCTAGCCATGTCTTCATTTTGGGGGTAAACACCCCACGAAATATGTTTTCAAATTTCTGGAAAAAGTACTTTTCACTTAAAATGCTACAAATTATCACGAAAGTGTCACAAATTTTGTGAAGCTTTCTCAAATTGTGACAGTAGTTTTCTAGTCTGTGGGAAAATGACAGCAATTCTTTGGCACTGCACTGCAAAAGAACGGTTGGGAGTTTTGGGCTGAAATTTGGAGGGAAGGCAGCTGACATCTCACAGATGTGCATTTCAGTGTTATTGAAAAAATGTTACATGGCAGCAGAGTTACAGCACTCCAAATTTGATAGTTTTTCGCTTAGGATAACATTACGGCGCCCAACGCATTACAGGAATTCTTTGGCACCCTGCTGCAAAATAACGGTTTGGTCTTTTTCCTGAAATTTGGAGGGAAGACAGCCAACAGACCCCAGATGTGCCTTTCAGTGATTTGATGAAAAAATATTACAGGGAGGCAAAGTTATGGCACTCTGAACTTCTCTTTTTTTCCCATAGGATAACATTACGGCGTTCGCCGCGCCTTTCAGGGCCCGTATCTCAGAAACGGTGAGAGAATCGGACTTTTCATTGGAAAAACACTTAGCCCCCTAAAATTAGCCAGGACAGTCATAAATCATATGACTTTTCAATTTTTTTTATACGTCGTACGGTTCCTGAGATATAACCTATTTAGTATTCCAAGTCCTCATTTTCTGCTCCGATACCCATTATTATGCATACATTCTTTGTACTCACTGTCTTTCTGTATTCAGCTTTTGGGGAAAACCAGCCTGTGCACTTACATTACTGTTACCGTTGCCCTTTCCACTTGCGGTTCCGTGCCCGTTTCACTTACCGTTGGCGCTCTATGCCACCACCATGTGCATTATCCTTTATGCTTTCATTTTAGCTATGCTTTCTGTTATTTTTGCCATTTGTGTCTACAGTACTGTTTCTCTTTCTGTTTCACTTTGTGTCACCATGTACATTGACATTTCATTTGCAGGCACCATGTTACTATGTGAAACACATCACGTGGCAGACTGTTCCTGCTCACGCCACTGTGTGTTACCCTTCTGTTCTCATTCACGCTTGCATTACCCTATGCACCACTGTTAGCGCTTCTGTTTTCATTGCTGTTCCTGTTACTATGCCACAAGAGATCATGTGGCGGAGTGCAGGGCCTCTTGGCCCAAGGGTCCTCAACAGACAGCTTGAGCAGGGAGCGCAGTCTAGAGGCCCCATCGCTCCCACCACTGCATTACATCTAATTATTTCTCATTATCATTCTCAAAAAGAAGGGAAATTAGAGGCAAAATACTCCATTTAATGCATTAGTTAGGGTTGTTCCACAGCGACAAAAGTGAGGAAATTCGCTGTTAGGGTTGAAAACCCTAACTCCGAATTCACCCCCTCCAGCACCACACACACACAGACACACACACACATGCAAGTATGGGGGAGGACCAAGTCAACACAACCAATGACAGACATCCAGCAGCAGGTGACAGAAATAACAAACAATTGTCTAAATGTACTACGAGACATCCCCAACCACCTGACCAGGTACTGCATGCTCAGTGGAGATCAACAGCAAAACTGAGGCCATGTACACCAAACGACATCCCTGATTGCAGCTGCACACAACGTACCACACTTAGTAGTTGCATGGCCTTACCTACCGATGCTCCACACCAGACCACACCACATGTGGTGGGCCACCTGAGCAATAGAGTTGAGCAAAACCAAGGAGTTGTACAGGTATAATATCTCTGATTATAACAAGGGTTTGAGAAATGCAGCTTTCTAATTGACTGTAAACATTGTAACAGCCTTATGTTTAGTTTTTATTAAGATACATGTAGAGCCTAACCATATGATGAACATGGTTTAATGTTGTTTAAAAAAACAGTTTTATTATGATAGCAATAAGCCACTCCCAGGTATTATGTTAATGGTCAGTTTATCACTGTCTAGCGACATGTCACTTCGGCTATGCCTCATTCAACATTAAACCCCTACAGGGTGATTAACAGACCATTTAACATAACTGTTGGTCATGCCTTATTGCTTAATTGTCTTTATGAGTAGATACTTTCCCTCTGCTAGGCACTGCAGCAGCTTTGCAACACAGTGTCCCACCCAGTTACACCATACACTGTCTAGTTACTGGAGAATGGCTGTCAATATGAACTCATGAAGATGAACAGTGTAACTTGATCATTACAGTCATCGAAACCTTAGTGTGAATATAACTGACAGAGTCAGTGATAGAGAATAATCCCATGCTGTCCTAGTACACTTACCCCATTGTGAGTTAAATCAATACTAAAAGACATTCTGTTTATATCTACACTATACCTCCTTGATTCCTGTCGTACCACAATTAACATAGTTATCACTTTGATAGCATCAGTGACAGAAGTGTGGCAAACCAAAACACTAGGCATACAGCCTGAGTTTGAAACAACTGTTAAAAAAATTACACTGTGTCCATAAGTGGCATAGATCACTCACTGCAACAATAGTAAATGTATCACTATTTGAATAAGTTAGTCATCACAGATGCAATGAGATTGTCTTTCTCAGGTACAACATACTCAGTAAGTGCCTATAGGAAAATCTATCCTATAGACATCTCTGATACAGGTATGTCATTGTTGGCTCAGTAGTGCTATGATATTTAGAAGTTGCTTGGCCTGATCCATGCAATTACATTGATTCTTACAAAGAATACTTAATGCATCTTTAGTATTGAAACACACTGAAGGTCTATGTATGTACATCAGCAGTACACCTTCATAAGTAAGAATGCATCTGATACTGGCAGTACGAATTTCACAGCATTGAACAGGCAATGCTTTTCCATACGTTTACATCAGCCTCTCTATCTTGAGTAAACAGTTGCAGTAAATGTACTACTATGTAAATCACATACTAAATGTAACACTACTTTAATCTTGAGCATGCTAGTGTCTTGTAGTTAATTTATGTACTTCTCTTAATTAATGTATACTCACTAGTGTTAAAACTTTCTACAACTGTCATCATGCACCTTCAGCATTTATATTGACTAACGCACAGTACCAGTTGTGGTGTGGTGTGAGGCATCGGTAGGTGGCCATGCAACTACTAAGTGTGGTATCGTTGTGTGTAGCTGCAATCAGGGATGTGTACATTTGGTGTACATGGCCTCAGTTTTGCTGTTGATCTCCACTGAGCATGCAGTACCTGGTCAGGTGGGTGGGGATGTCTCGTGGTACATTTAGACAATTGTTTGTTATTTCTGTCACCTGTTGCTGGATGTCTGTCATTGGTTGTGTTGACTTGGTCCTCTCCCATACTTGCATGTGTGTGTGTGTGTCTGTGTGTGTGTGGTGCTGGGGGGGGTGAGATTGGAGTTAGGGTTTTCAACCCTAACAGCAATTTCTCACTTTTGTCACTGTGGAACAGCCCTAACTAATGCATTAAATGGAGTTTTTGCCTCTAATATATATATATATATATATATATATATATATATATAAAACTACAAAAGAACCCCAGAGCAAATGCCCTGAGGCATTGGTTATCCTGGAGGATATTGAACTTACAGCCAAGTTTTAAAGGAAACACAATTGCACAGCATCATAGGAAACATATGCGAATCCCCATGAGAGAATTTGGACTGGCTCTATTTTAAGCAGAATTGCATGGTGCCAGAAGGCCTCGCAGTGCAATCTGCAAAGGCTAAGAACAGCATATATATAACATCTTTCAAATTTCTTTTTTTATTATTTTGCTTTCCACAGCAGCAAAGTTTACCAATGAGATATTCAGACACCGATCAAAGTGATTTGTCTTACTATCCTCTTTGACTTAAATTTGAATATGCCCTGTGTCAATGTGTTAGAATTTGTCTCTCTAGTTTATTATATATATAGCCTGCCCAACTCCCCGCCACCATTCGTTCAGCCCCCATAGGCTGGTCCCTAAAGGCTCATCATCAACTACATTTATATTTGGGTCTAAAGTGGCCACATTGTTCAACTCAACCCATACTGGGTAATCCCAATACCCATATTACTGGTCATCACATTCTGGTTTCTTTCTGTTCCCAGCTCCTGGATGAATCCCTTGCTTCCCTTATAGAGGGAGATAAGTTAGTCCTCCTACCTACTATTCTGGAATGCCTTCAACTTCCTGTAACATTTAGCTTTCAATTTTTTCAACTGTTTCATGCAGTTTCCTCATATCTAGGTCCCTGGCCATGGGGGTTTATGGACTTTTTTTCAGATGGGGTGAAGCACTGGAATGGGGTGCTTCTCAAAAGCAGGTAACTCCAAACAATAGTAATAAGAACACTCAAACATAGAAAGGGATACAGTACAGGAGTTGGCTAGCAACCACCTTATCACAATTATGCCAGCTGATAAGGGGGGCAGTTGTGGTACTGAACACAACCCAGTATATTTCTGAAACAAATCAACAACTTAGCAACACAAAATTCTACAAACTAATGACCTTTGACCCCACACAGTAGATCAAATAAGATGTAGAAATGTTTCTCTTGGACCAATTTCAGAATGGACTTATTAGTTCTAACAAACGTTAGTATTTATCAGTCCAATACCCCCAAAAACTGCTTTTATACTTTGCCTAAAATGCATAAGCACCCCACAGTCCCCCTGGATGTCCCATCATCTCAGGCATTGGTTGGATCATGGAACCCATCTCACACTATATAGGTATTTTTGAGCCCCTTAGTACCCTTACTTCGTAGCTACACCAAGGGCACAAGTAGTATCCTAGCTGCTATATAGGAGATAGAGGTACAGGATAATTGGTGGCTTGTCACACTTGATGTATATGTGCTCTACTTCAATATCCCTCAGGAAGGGGGACTGGAAGTAATTGAACACAGTCTATTAAGATATACTGATCTATCACACGTCAAGATCAATATGCTGGTTAACATGGTGGAAACTGTTCTTAAAAAAATGTGTTCATGTTTCAAGAAAGAAGTTTTTAGCAGGTAAAAGATATCACCATGGGTGCCACTTAAGCACCCAGTTTAGTGAATTTATATCTGGCTAAATGGGAGTATGAATGTGTATATAATGCTACTTCTAACAAGACTGATTGGTACAAATGCTTTATTGATGATGTTGTGCTAATATGAAAGGGCACAATGGAAGAGCTGGATGGATCTGTAAGCTATATGGAAACTATAAATGTCAACCTGAAGTTTTAGATCTCAGCTAGTCAGACAGAGATCAACTTTTTAGATCTCACTATTAGAAAAGAGTGTAATGGGTTCCTTAATACTGATCTTTTTACTAAACCCATTGACCAGAACAGTTTTCTCTTAGCCACAAGCTGTCATCCAAGTCACAGAATAAGGAATTTACCGAAGGGACAGTTTATGAGGCTTAAGAGAAAGTGTGGTACTGTAGTACTGTATCAGAAAAGGGCTAATGAATTCAGTGCTAAACTTAGAGATAGGGGCTACTCTGAGCAAGACATTGAAAGAGCCAGGAAACTGTGGATGACATGCCCAGGAAGACCCTTTTTCAAAAGATACTGACAGAAGACATGAATGTGACCCCACTGCCACATTTGCTACTATCTATGGGGTTGGATCCAAGGAATTCATCAACGAGTCAAAACTAATCTATCTATGGTGAGAGGAATAACACCCTTGCTAGTTTGTTTGAGAAACCCCTGAGAATTTCAAACTGGATGGGAGTGAGCCTCAGAGACAAACTTGTACAGAGCTCTCAGCCCAAATTCCAGTCAGGAAAGGATAGAGAGAGGTTGGGGTTTAAACCTTGTTGCTTCTGCACTACCTGCCATATTACAGAACACACTACCACTTTCACCAACCCACACACAGGCGCCAGTGAGGAAATTGTTGGCAGAATAAATTGCCAGACAGAAGCAGTGGTATACATGTTCAGATGCACCTGTGAGAAGTTTTACATAGGCAGTACTAAGTATAAATTGAGACTGAGGCTCAGTGAGCATATACTAGCCATTAAAAACCATAACTGTGAATATGCCATGGCTTTACTTATAAAACAGTCCCAGGATAGCAGGATCCACTGGGTTAAAGCATTTGGCCTAGAATCTGTGCCACAAAATATGAGCGGTTGTGATTTAGAGTCTGTTCTGAATGAAAAGCAACAAAGATGAATATACAGGTTATGAGGCATGAGGAGTCCTGTGTCTCAATGATAAAATTGAAATAAAACATTTCTTACACAAGAAAAAGTTGAACTGTGGGGGTAATTTATCTCAATGTATACTATTTCTTCTGTCTTTTGCGCTATTCTGCCCTCCCCCCCTTTGTACAAGAACAATGGCCTTTTGATACTTGAATCAATACATGACTTAGAACATGATAGTTAATATACTTTAACCACCCACCTCCATTTATTTTCAGAAAGTCATGGTCAGTAAATTTAGTAAAATACTATATAGTACTGAAATACATACAATGTTGATAATCGATATTTTCAACATTTTTATGTTTTTCAATAACAGGTGGTCTGAAGAACAGGATAACTGGGTTGGATTTATTGTATGAATGAAACCTGAGAAAAGCAAGATATATCCCAGATTAGATAAACTGGTTGCAATAAAACAGGCAACAAATATGTTTCTTTCTCTTTTCTGGATTTAAAATGTGTGACAGTAGCCACTGATTGGTTTAAATAATACTGCACTGTGATTGGTGTGATTACCACTTGTGTTTTGGGTAAAATGTGTTTAAAACACTTGTATTGTAAAACACTCCTCAGTCTCTCTGATGATGCTCACTAGGGTGAGTGAAACATAAGACAGTGGACCTCTTGGCCACTTCTCATCTGTATTGCCATGCTGTTTTGGAGTAAAATAAAACTAAATGGAATAACGCTTCTTGAGCGAAAATTCATTCTTTGGACTAGGTTCATTCAGCAGAAGTGAGTGCTCTCATTACTATTGTTTGTGTGTATGGACCCGCCTATTCCTGAATGTTATTTTCCTGTGGTCTCACAGCCTCACTTGGTGTCTGAGTTTTACAAATTGTTCCAAACCCAAGACAAAAAATACTCAATTGGGAGTTTGCTATCATTGGATGCAAGCCCTGACTCTATCAGAAGATCCAGCAGTATAATGTACTATTTGGTGTGATTGTTACACGTGTGTCAAGCAGGACAGGCTGCACCTAACTCAGTTTTGAATACTTCACAATATGTACTACACTCCCTCTAAGTTCAATAAAATGGGTAAACTATTGTCTCCATTATGTTCTCTCTGTGGTCTACAGGAGGGGCATCTCAAAAATATATTATGGGACTGCATCAAAGTGGTGCCCTTCTGGTTGGCTATTTGAGAATCACTAAGTCCCCTGTTTGGGTTGGAGGATCTTTTCAGACCAACATTTGCTTAGTGGCATGTGCTTTGCCAACCTAATAAGTACTGTAAAGGCACATATGGCCTTAATTACGATCATGGCTAAGTTAATCATTTTATGCCATTGGACTGATGAGGCCATACCCACCTTTGCAGAATGGCATTGGGAGATGCTGACTGCACTATTGCTGGAAAAACAAATTGCAGCTTTATATAGACATCCGCAGCAGTTCCATGATAGATAGGAGACTTTTATGTTCTATTGTCCTTGACCACAGTGGGATCTTAATCCAGGACACCTCTCTTTTAAGGAGGTTTTCTGCTCACTCCTAATGTACTTCTGGTTATCAGGGATTCTATTCCCATTGAAGTGTCTGAGCCACTGGGCATGGGTGGGGTGGGTTGGGTTGGTTGGTGGGATGTTGTCTGTTCTAATGTTGTTATTGCACTGACATTGTTAGAATTGGGTTTGCTTTATTTCTTTTGTTTTTGTATTGTTATTTGTATTTTATATACAGTACCTTCAGTAAAATATATTAAATTAAGAAAAAAAGATGTAAATTACCATCAAACTTGTAATTACTAGTTTATAGCATGCAGCTCATCAGGGCCACTGTCTAAATTGTCTCATTCAGTAGTGAGTACAGGAGAGAGATCACAGATTGACTAAGAATGGTTTGTCCAATAAGGCACAAAGCAGAAATTAGGTATGGCAACTCCACAAATGATATGTGTATAAGAACGTTGCTGGATATTTGTTACCACACAACCTGGTTTATAAGAACAGCACTGAATACTTTTTACAACATAAAATAACATGTTGTACCATTGTCCATTTATAAAGGAGATGCCACTTGGAGAGTGGATAAGGCAGGTGACAGAGGCATTCACTATATGGCTGGTGAGGTGTTGCACACCTCCTTAAGGCATAGTTGATGTTTTCACTTGATTGAAGAATCTGTTGACAATGGCTTTTACAACTAGGTCACTATTAAATAGATATGACCAGTCCATAAAGTGCAAGTGTGTAACCACAAATTATAGTAGTTACATGAAAAATGTCATATGTGCACAAAGATTGTAACCCCAAATGACACATGGGGCTACCAAGATGTTTAAACATCTGCAAATAGGCAACTTGATCTATAGCCTGTAGATAATGCCCAGAGACAAAATTTGAACATGTCCAGATGGGCCAGATGGCTGGATTTGCAGAGGCCTTGGCAGGAGGTGCATTAGCATATTGTTTATTGAGTCCTTCAATGGAGTAGCCACACACACTGACATAGCTTTTTGGGACAACAACACACCTTCACAAGTACTGACAGTCCTTTATAGAACAATCAGTCTGTATGAGGTGCCAGCCTGGCTTGTAAAACATCAGCAGTGAAGAAAAGTTGATGTGTTGCTTGAAGATCTCACACATGCCAGTCTGAAACCTGAAAATTGTTAAAACACTGATAGAAACACAGTTTATGAAACACAAATTGCTATTTTGGATGGAACAGTGACAGGAAAGGGTGTTTTGAGAACAGTTTGTTATCTCAGTTGTCAGTGACATTCTGCTGGTTTGGCCTTCTGCCCAGACTGCTTACTTAGAAGCAAGATTACTGAAAGCAGATTAACCCTGTTTTAATCATTTGCACAGAGGCAGTACAACAAACAAATTTTTCAACCTTCTGACATTGCTCAAATAAGCAAACTTACACTGAAAAGGAGCATATATTTTGTTTCTGACTCCTTTACTTGCCAAATTCAAACCTTTAAAGACATTTTGAACTGTCTGAATCTTGAAACAAATTACAGGTTCATTGCACACTACACTCAAACCAAAAATCTCTCTCTCTACAAATGCAATCTTGACTGCCTCCAAATCACTGTACACATTGCATTGAGACAAAAACTTAAACTGTACCACATCACATCTTTCTGGATTTGAAATCCACTCAGATTCTCAACTACTTTTAAAATCTACACCAACAGACATTTTGCAACATATCACAACAATTATTTTATCTGTTTTCTAAAATAATTTTCCAAAACCTACATTTGTGAAGAATTAAACCAGAGAACACCTCTCTTCACAGAGAACTAGAAACACATTTTCTGCATTGTCCAAGTCACTCTAATGCCTGTTTAATGAAGGAAAAAGAAACACATCAGCAGTTTGAACTACAGCAAGTAGTTTCTTTTCAGTGCGCACTAAAACAAGTAACAGTTAGATGTGGTGTATATCTGTGCAACAGATAGAAAAGACATCCCGACTTGTCATGTCCGAAGTTTAAAATGATTTAGAGTTTTTGGTTTTTTTAGAGAACACAGACAATGGCTGACCAGCACAAACAAGCTAAAAGGGAATTAGGAAAGACAGATAACAGAGAATGTAGAATGGTTTAATTCAACCTTATTTACCCTCTGCGAAGTGGCACTGCTTCTGGCTAGATCCAAAACCTTTTCCCAGGGTTAGATTGATCTCATCCTGTATCAAACAACTGTTTGTCCTCCTCAGTAAACATTCCAGCATCTTGAGGCATGCTACTAGTCTTACTGTCTTTGGCCAAGGAAAGTAATTCTGCTAGCGGGGCAGAGGGTTTAGTTTTTCACAACCTCTCAGGATAACATTTTATGTTTCCAGGCTACAGACTTGATCTCTGAGCACAGTCTGCCCACATGTACCAGATTGCCTATAATTTGTTGGTCTGTGTGAAATTCTCCCATCCCCATAGGGAGGGCAGGGATTTTAAGATGTCCATAAAGAACTCAGTTCTGATGAGCATTTTTGGTGGAGGTTCCCTTAACTGCACTTCACTGAGAATTTCCAGGCCAGTTTTTAGGCAAGGCATGTTTTATTTAAGAGACACCCATCCCAGAGGATCTGGGCACCACAGCAATTAGAATAAATACAAAACAACAAAATGTTAAACATTTATACACAATATTCCAAACAGTTAAAACAGAATTTACTACCCTCAACAACAACTAAATTCAGATTAGCTAAAAACTAAATTAAACATTGATTTCTAAAAGACAGGTAGGGACTATAAAACACAGATTATACAAGAAAGCCTTGAGGCTGGCCTTAAATACCTCCACAGAAGGGGCCTCCCTGATAGCTAAAGTAAGCGAATTCTACAGGGCAGGGGCGGTGACACTAAATGCTCCATCGCCAGCAGTTTTTAACCTCAGCCTGGGAGGTGTGAGGAGGCCCCTAGAGGAGCAGTGGAGGGAGAGGACCGAGATAGCAGGTGCAAGAAGGTCATTCAGGTAGCCAGGGCCCAGGCTGTGCAGGGCCTTAAAGGTGAGCAAACCCACCTTAAAGAGGACCCTCCACCTAACCAGCAGCCAGTGAAGTTGACACAGCACCAAAGTGAAGTGACAATACTTAGGCTGTCCTGTCAACAGCCTCACAGCCACATTCTGCACCAGCTGTAGTTGGCACAGGGTACCCCCAGAGACCCTGAGATAGAATGCATTACAGTAGTCAAGCCTGGACATTATGAAGGCATGCACCAAAGTGGGGCGTCCAGTGGTGGAACTAGGTTTTTCCTCGATATATTCCTCAGATGATAAAACCTGCTATGGACAACAGACACCACCTGAAACTCAAGTTTCAATCCGCTGCCAAGAATAACACCCAGATCATGCACCCTAGAAGAGGCCTTCAATGATATAAAGCCAAGATAAAGCCCTGTCTTTGCACCAGAGGCCAACCTATCATGCCCTCTGTTTGACTCCACCATCAGTACATCCGTCTTACTGGGGTTCAGTCGCAACCAGCTGGCGGCCATGCAGTCATTGATCTCAGCAAGGCAGCTATTAAGTATTTCTACTGCACAAGATGTTCCAGCGGCAAAGGAAAGATACAGCTGGGTATCATCAGCATAGCAGTGAAAACCCAGACTGTACTTCCTAATGAGCTCTCCGGGCAGCATATACATAGCAAACACCATTGGCGACAAGACCGAACCCTGGGAACTCCCTGACAGGTGACCAGGAGGAGGGAGAAATTCTATCACTACCCTCTGCCTCCTGTTAGACAGAAAAGACTCAAACCAGCAGATTACAGTGCCAGTGAGTCCACAGAATTCCCTTAGGTGATCAAGTAACACTCGATGGTCCACCGTGTCAAATGCTGAAGAAAGAACAAGGAGAACAAGAATTATCCTCTACCCTAGATCTCTAGTCCCAAGGAGGTCATTAAGTACCCGAACTAGCACAGTTTCTGTGCTATGTCTAGCACAAAACCTAGACTGGAGTGGCTCGTACAGATCATGGGCCACGAGATACTCCTTAAGCTGAAGCGCCACCCCCTTCTCCACAATCTTACCCAAAAATGGAAGATTGGATATAGGATGGTAATTTGCCTTGACATCAGGGTCCAACAATGTTTTTATTTAGAAGGGGTCTCACCAATGCCTCCTTCAAGACATCGGGAAGACCCCCTTCGACAAGGAGCACCGGACAATCAAGGCAAACATCGGGCCAACTGAGTCACTTCTCATTAAGAAACAAGTTGGCACTGGGTCCAGTTCACAAAGTGTGCTGAAGCTTGGAAGCAATCTCACTGACCTCAGCCACCTCCACCAGTTGAAACTCACCCCAACCAGGTGAAGTGCTCTCCAGTCACCCATGGTGACCACTGTTGGCCAAACTCTGGCCCACTGGCAGAGCACCCTGCCTGATGGCAGACACCCTGTCCAAGAAGAACTGAGAAAACTCCTTGCACAATGCATTCGAAAAGGCTACCTTCAACTGTAGACAGGAAGGATGAAGAAGCCTGTCCACAGTCTGAAAGACCACAGTTGGTCAGTTCCTCCTGCAGCAATCTTCTTGAACAGGAATTCTGCCTTCTTACGGTTGATTGTCCCCTGGTATGCATCGTAGTGCACATAGGGCCAGTCTGTCTCCCTCCAGGCCAGACTTCCACCAGCAGCTGTCTAATCTCTGAACAAAGTTTTCATCTCCTTGAGCTCTCCATCATACCAAGGGGACCTCAAGTGAGAACACCTGGGTTGTACACAGGCTGGTGTGAGGAGTCAAATGCACAAGACAGCACCTTGTTATAGGCATCCACTGCCATGCACACACCCCCAATGCATGAATTGTCCACACTAGATTGGTCAGCCACCTACAAAAAACCCTCAGGGGCCAACCCCCTTAAAGGGCGATAGCTGACCATCTTTGCAGGGGGAGGACTATAAATAGGGGCCCCAAACCAGAACTTCACCATGCAATGATCAGACCAAATGACCCGATCTATGCTGAGACTATTTATCTCAAGCCCCAGTGAGAACACCAGATCCAACATGTGGCCACCCTGATGGGTCGCGGAAGAAACTCCTTGTGCAAAGCCCAGAGATTACATCATCTGGAGGAAGTTGTAACCAAGTTGAGAAGATTCATCTTCAGCCCAAACATTGTAGTCCCCCCGCACTAAACATCTGGGGGCCTTCAATGTTTCCCTGATGATGAAATTGCCCACCTCCTGCAAGAAATCTCCTGCCTCCCCAGAAGGGCGGTAAATCAGGAGAATCAAGCAACCTATGCCTGGACCCCACAGATGGCCACACATTCAAATGAATGTGTTTCTCTCACTGTGCAGAGGAAGCCAAGCTCGATCTAAAACAGATAGCTACTCCCCACCCCCGCGCTCCACTCTGGGGCAGTGCACTCACTGCATACCCGGGAGGGATGGCAGCCTCTAGAACCGGGCCAGCATCATCACCGATCCAGGTCTCCATGATGCAAGCCAGACTGGTGAAAGAAACCAAGTCCACTGTAATTGCAGTCTTGTTTCTGAATGATCTGGCATTGCAAAGCACCACCCTCAGGGGATTGGTGAATAGTGCAGCTTCTCTGGCTGCCTGCCCACTCTGTCAGGTGGGAACCATGGTGATGGGAACTAAACACATCTGGCCTCTCGCTAAAGCCCATCTAATCCCAGGGCACCTTCTGCACCCACTTCCTCTATCTTACCACCAACCACAGTGCATAGTGCACCCCACCTTGATTGAATCCTGTGGTTATTTCCTATTTCATCCTCCCTACAGCACCTTGCTGTAGTAACAGACACTGGGAGGCTGAAAAAAGGCCAAAGACTGAGCAGCTGGGATGCCCCATACACTATCCTGGCCCTCCCCAGGCCCTCTTACCTTCCTAGAAACATCCCTCCTGACTACATAATCCCTTGAATCTTCCCACATTTACATGTTTGAGATACAGAGTCCTTCAAGATGTTAAAATATGAAAGTTCTTCCATATATTATAAAAGGGAGGGCACAAGAGTTTTAACATCTAATACCAGAGCTCAACACAGAAGGCAGAAGGGAAACACATACAACTACCCTATTTAAAACCAGATGGACAAATACACCAACGTAAAACAGCATAGCAAACAAAAGTTTTTTTTTCTCAGAAGCTGATTTATAACCTGTCGGTAAAACCCCACTCAATAACAGATAAGCAGAATAAAATATTTATTACTCCCTTTTTTCTGCACAAGCAAAGAAGCCCAGAGTGGTCTGGGACACCCTGTACTCTTCCTGCTAGACAGTTGCACTTTTGGAGTCTGGGGCTAGATGTTCAAAGGGGTTGTGTCAGCACAACCCCAGAACCATGCCCCAGGACAATATTCAAAGGTGGGAATTGTGCAGTGCAGTGAAATTCGCAATGCACCGGGCTACAAAGATAATGTTTGTGGCACATCTCCAGAGGGTGTGCCCATGCATATGTGGCACATCCTGATAGTCAGCCTGGGATGTGTAGCACATCTGCTGGCACAACACAGAGATGTGCTACATCCCTGGGCTCAAAGTTTAACCCATATAAAATGGCTTAACTGCTGGCCACCCACAGGTGTGCTGCTGTATTGTAGTGCACAACACAGCAGCCACCAGCAGTGGGTGGCAATCTCCTTGAACACCACGCACAATCACACACACATGTTCCTGGTGGTCCAGTGTAACCCCCACCCATAGTGGCGATCATCATGTAGGCATTAATGCCCATGTCCCTGGTAGCTAGTGTAACCACCCACCCCTCCTGTAGTGGTGATCGCCATGTTAGGAATTAAGCCAAGTCTCTGGTAGTCCAGTGGTACCCCCTCCCCATCCCGACCCTCCAATCACTGGCACCATAATGTAATAACTATCCCTGGAGGTCCAGTAGTAATCCCCACCCCCCCACACACATGACACCCACTGGTCATCGGTGGGCAGCAGACCCACTCACATACCGCCATAGCTGCCTGCCAAATGACATCTTACTGTAGTGGCTGCAAGCTCATTGGTCCACACTGTGGATCAATGGGCTTGGAGTGCTTACTGTACTAGTCACAACTTTGTGAATGAAGTCATAATTCCTAACATGGTGATTGCCACTACGGGAGGCGTGGGAGTTACACTAGCTATTAGGGACATAGGCATTAATGCCTAGACAGCGATCACTGCCACAGGCTGGTGGGGTACCTCTGGACCTCCACTGCCAGCAATGCATGGGGTGTAGGATGCCAGGTGCATTTTGAAGGGCAGCTGCACAACTCATGCAAACAGGGCCATAATGACATGTAAATGGCCTCATATTTGCCTTTTGCATGATAATGGCCCCATTTGCATTTTGGTGTCTGAATATCAGGAATTTCTGCATGGCGATTCTGATGTGCTACGATCACCCATTCCTGGTATTCAGACCTGTCTGGGGATGCGCTAGTGCATTGTATTTGCACAGGGTGCATTCTTTGCTATATTCAGAAGGGATGCACCATAGTACATCTCTTTTGTATATCTCCGTTGGTTACTCCAGTGCAACCCAGTTGCACTGCACACCCATGTGTGCCATTGCCAGGTGCGTGTTTGAATATTTGGCCCATGGAGTCCCTCAGGCAAAGCATAAAGGTTGTTTCATGCAAATTAATAAATGGGAGGGCACAAGGGTTTCAACATTCAATCACCAAAGGCTCAGCATGGAAGGCAGAAGCAAGCAACTACCCAATCTCCACCATGAACACTCATTTGATAGAGAAAATGTTTCTGCCCTTGAGATCCCTATCTCATCTGTTCTAAAATTCTCACATATATGTTAAAATTTTCAGTGGGTAATGTTCTATCTTAGTCAGGTCCTACAAGCTTCTAGAGAGACTCCGTGAGAGACTTCCATTTTACCTCATAAGCAATCCTCTGCCTCAATAATAAGGTACCTTACAGAAATATAAGTGTGCTGCTTACATGCAGAATACATGCCACATGCTTAATTGTGCAATGCTTGCATGTGGTTCGCGATACACAAAGTGAACCTTTACAAACCAGATTTAACAAGCATTTGTCAATGCGAAATGTTGTCTTGCTAGCATTGGCATTGGTAGTGCAGGAGTTAGAGAGATACATAATAGGAATGGCAGTGAAGTATTGAACTGATGCCAACCCCACCCCCACCCTGCAGAGACTGACAGGCATTGGGGTGTGCCTTTGGGTTGTCAGCCATAACACTCATGCCATTTCACCTCACCCTACCTGCAGATACTGACAAGTGTTGCAGTGTGTCTTGGGGTCTTTGGGCATACGCTCACCCCATTTCCAAAGAAATACAGTGAGATGGGTGCAGTATAGGAGAATGGGGTGAACTTTGAGGCCAAGGTCCAAGGCACCTGATGCCTGTTACTGGCTGCAGGGTTGGGGTGGAATGGCATGAGAATTACAGCCGACAATCCCAAGTCACACCCCTAATGCCTGTCAGTCTCAACAGGGTACAGCATTACAGCTGGGAACCCTAAGGCCCTGGGTCGTTTGTAGGTATTTTTGCTCCAAATTTTCAACATATGCTTTTTGTGACTCCACCTCATGAACAGTGGCACTGTCAGTTCATTAGCTGAAAGGTGATTTTGCACAGAGCCTGCACCATTTGGCACTACAGGTGTGAAAACACATTTCGGGCAGGATGTGAAAAGTGACAGCTGTACTGTTCATGAGGAGGTGTAAAAAAATAGCAATGTTGAAAATCTAGAGTGAAAATATGAAAAATTGGTGAAGTCACGAGTATGTGTAGAAACTGCACAACACATATCTGTAACAATTATTTTGGGGTTTTTTTAACCACATTTTCAACATAGGCATTTTGGGACCTCTGTTCATGAACAGCGGACTGTGATTTTAATCTGTTCGAATGTTCATTTCCACAGGAGTGCACTATTGTGCGCCAGATGTGCTAAACACATTTTGGGCAGGATGTAAAAATGACAGCTGTACTGTTCATAAGGAGGTGTGAAAAAATGGCAATGTTGAAAATCTGGGTGAAACATTAGAAATTGTTGAAGTTATGAGTGTGTGTGAAAGGCTGCAATGCACACTTATAACACAGTAATTTTGGAATTTTTCTGCAAATTTTGCAACACAGGCTTTTGGACACCACCACATGAACAGTGGCACTGTTGTTTTGTTAATCAGTCCCAAAAGGTAATTCCACACAGTGACCACAGAATGATCTTTTGGGACCAAATAATGAGATAACAGTGCATGTGTTTATGAGGTGGGATCCCAAGAACCCCAAGTTGAAAATTTGGAACCAAAATTAAAAAAAATGACTGAGACATCCCATTAAGTTGAAACCCCTCATTGATGTCATTATATAGCTTACTGGCATTTCTTCATTTTGCAGTTCGGATCTGAAGAGTCCAGATGTGTTCCCGTTCCACTGAAGATAGCAGCACTAGATCTCCAGAGGTAAATATGGGGCGATGGGGGTGTAGGGAGATGAGGTGTGCAGATGATGGGTGTGGTTTGGGGGAAGGGGTGCTGTGGACAAGCTGAGGGTCCATTTTCTTTATTTCAGGTACAGAACAAAAAAACTAACATTGGGGGACCATTTTATTTCTTTACAGGTGAAATAAAACAAATGTTGGGCACACTGGGGTGGGCTCCCAGTGTGCCAGACAATGTGAGAGGGGGGGCGGCATGTCGACATGGAACTGCACCTCTGATGTCAGCTTTCTTTGGGGATTGTGTGGTGGCAGCTCCTTCTGCCACCATGTTTATTTAAATGCTTCACCAGGAAAGGCATGTATGGGAGGTGTGTCATCTGTGCCGCTGCATGATGAGCTTGTCTCCAATTGCAGTGGCACATTTCTTTCAAGTTGGTGGCGCTATATAATTCTAGTGTCAGCACTAGCATGCCTGCTAATTGTAGTTTGAGGAACACACCTACTAAAGCATGCTGTGCATTCACCAACACTGACAACTCTGCATTTCTCCTAGTACCACAAGATGTTGCTTGCACCTGCGCAAGACAACATAAAAAGCAAATCAGGTTTGTATGCTGCAAGCGTGACATGTGCAGCAGTTAAGCTGGTGGGAACATCTTCTAAAAATCATATTAGATTTGAGTGTTGCACACTCGACATGAATGCAGCAGTTAAGCCGCTGTGAGCATCATTTAAATATCACATCAGGTTCGGATGCTGCATGCTTGCCATATCTCTAGCAACTAAGCTGTGCATAGCTCGTCTACAAAACACATTGGTTTCTATTTTTCATACTACTGCTAGCTAATAGAGCAATTAAAATACATTTTTCATTGATTTCCCATTCAAGTTAGGCAAACTCATTAATTCTGATCCTTTTGCAAGTTGATTAATGGCTTTTGATTTTTTTTTATTAAATTTCCATTACTTTGTATTGTTTACTTAAGGCATTAAATGCCTATGATATAGTCAGCCTACATCCCCCATCCCAGATGTGTGAAGAACAGCATCTGTGTTGTGAAGCCTGACCTTTTTGTTTTGGGCCATGCAAATCCCCTTATGCATATTTAGTGCACAAGAGTGTTTCTTCATGACTGTTTCAGCTCACTTACTTTCCCTTTGTCATTCTGTATGGAGCATATACACTATGGCCATGCTCAGCACTCTTTTCTGAGTAGGGTCTTGGAAGTATGCACCATACCTCACATTTTGAAATTGAAATGAGAGATATAGAAACTCAGAATGAGGCACAATGATGACACTGATCATCACAATCATCAGTACACTTCCTTAAATATGGAGATACAGTACCTCAGAACACAGCAGAAGCCATTGTATTTACTTGTACCGATATTAGCACCTGAAAATGAATTTCTACCATAAAGTAGGGATGCCCCCTCTGCATTTGTGCCTGGATTGCTTTTATGGTGTGGCAATAATGGTATTAAATCTGGATTTAATTATTTGCACAATAAGTGCCCCCCCTGGCCTGTGTGCACTTAAACTGCGGGTGCACTCCTTACTTGACTGTGTCTGTATTGTGTTGTTCACTCTCACCGCCTATTATTGGCAACACCATCACACATGATGTGGGGGAGCTCCAGGAAAGCAAGACCACATGAGTCCTGGGTGTGACACTGTCTTCCTACCAGAGAGTAGACAGGCTGCACACTACAGCTTGGAGGAGTAAGGCACTGAACTCAAAATAGCAGTGTTGTGGTGGCATATTTTTGTTGGTTTACTCTTACTGAGTCTACATCTCCCTTGGTGTCTGAAGGAACAGAGGGCGAGCTAGAAGCTAACTCAGACTAGGCTACCTACTTACTCAACTTGGCTCACTTCACAAAAAAAATAGCACAGACCCCCTCCGTGGCAAAAAGCTAGGCCTAGCAGCAGGGTTACAGTGATGGACCACCTTCATAGACCTTGATTTCTGCAGTGTGACTGCAGGCATGCAGCAGCCAAGCAAAAGCAAGCTACAGGTTGGGTGGGTTTGGTTGGTGAAGTGACTTGGTTACAGACCATGTTGGGGACCTGGGATGGTTGCATCTAGCATCCAGCTTCTGGCAGAAGGACGGAGGAGCAGAGGACTAAAAATTGGGTTGGTTGCACACTGGGCCAGGCTACAGGTTCTGGCCAGATGGCTGTATAAGTAAAAGTACATATTTTTTTAAAGGGAGATTGGGGAAGGAGGAAGCACTGAAATGTTGATGTGTTTTTCATGTTTCTGTGCATTTGGGCAGATTCATGACACATATTAGATGGGTGTTGAGTGGAATGGAGTCAGGGAGACAAATTGGGACAATTTTTTTGGGGGGGAGTGGTTCAGAACTTCGGCCATGGAAAATCAATGGTTAGTAACTGGGTGAGGTAAGCCCAAATCTGATGCACTGCTCTGAGATATAGACAGATGAATCTTATGCATTTGAATTTTCCTGATTTGCATATCACTTTTCAATCACAACAAATAAATTGTACTTTTTAGAGACATTCCAGATGTTCTAGAGTTTGCCACCAAGGGGCTATCTAGCACCTGGCCTCCATTGGTTGTTGGCTCCCCCCCTGCTGAAATATGAAATGGTGCCCCTGCTATAAAGTCTAAATTTACAGAACATCCTCAGTGTGAGCAGCAGGTTTCCCATGAGGGATGGATGAGGAGCAGAGCAGTTTTCAGGGGTAAAATGAGGGCTGTCCCTTTCATTCAGGGACAGTTGAGTGGTATGGTATGCACAGACTATTGGAGCCCCTATTGTCTGTTTTATGCGCCACCACAAATTGAGCTGACCTCACATCCCAACTCAAGCACATTATGATATAGGGCAAGTGAAACTGCAGGGGCATGCACCACTGAAATGAATGGGGGTATTTTTTATTACTATTTTATATACTATTGATGGAGAGTTGGAGATTAATGAAGGCCACCACTCAACTAGCAAGGGCATTGTTAGTAGAACAGTGGCCTTCATTATTCTCCAACTCACTATCATAATGCATAAAATAGCAATAAAAAAAACTCCATACATTTCAAGGGGTATGCCCCAGCATTCTGCCCCATGGACATCATCTGGCTCAGTAGTAAACAGGTAAGAGATTCTCAACTTATATCTTTACTTGGTGGATTGTCTGTAGCAGCATGGCCACACTTGCTGGAGTGTGTGTGCATGGGTGGATAGCCATGTGGGTAGGTATTGAGTTATTGCTACCTTTGTGTTTGCTTCATAAAGTCTGTTCAAAACTATTCAGAGAAAATAGTAGGAGTACAAGCCTGATAGAAGTAATTAAGCAGTTTTGTGGTTAACTGTGTGTATTGGGGGTGGGGTTGGGAAGAACCACATGTGCTTCCATTAGTATGTGTGCTACAATTCAGCTGTATAGTTGAGATGAGAAGGGACAAGAAAACTAAAAAGTATAAAGTGGCTACATGCATGCTACATGTGTGCAGAGGTATGCAGATTTGTATTGAAGTACAAGTGAGCCATACTATATTTGTGCAAGCAGTATAGCTTAGTGGTTAAAGGAACTAAACTACAAACCAGGAGTTGGAGACCTGAAAACCTGGGTTTGAATCTCATTAACCCCCACTTGTATGTGGTGTGATCCTGAGGAACTCACTTACCTTTTAAGTATGCAGTAATCAGTGACCACTTGCTTTTTTGCCTGCATGCCATATGCATGCAGACTGTTCCAGTTTAACATAAAAAGTATGCTTTCCACACTTGCTTGCTGCATGCATGCCACATGTTTGAAATTGATCCAATTTAACATCTAAATCATGCTTGCAGCATGCATAGCACATTGGCAGTTTTATGTGCGCAGCAAGAAACATTTCATATAATTATTTCTGTAATGGTACTTACCAATCTGGCTCCTGTTCTCCTCGGGTTGATGCCTCAGCCCCTGCATTAATCCAATTGATCTGGGATGCCATCCCCAAATCCTCTGCCCCTGGTTCACCTCTCTGACCAATCAGGTGCTTTCCACAGTCGCCACTGTAGGATTCAACAGGTTCTACACCTGATGGCAAAGCACAACACAGAGAGCAGGTACTTACAGAGTAATGGTTTATTCCCAAATGCATAATACATGCATGCAGAAAGATCAGCTTATTGTTAACTGGGAGTTTAGAAACCCTACCACAGGGATATCAGCAAAGAAAAACTCAGTGAGTTTACAGCAAACAATTATTCTTGTACCCTGCTAAGATCAAGTCCTGTTGCCATAGTAATGGCTCATGCATGCAGAGTACATATTCTACATTATCCTGATTGGCTAATTTGGTGGGCAGTATAGCTGTTATATAAGTTGCCATTCTGGCTGAAACATCTAAAATGTTTCAGGTTGCTGTGTCCTTATGTGTTGCAACTAGGATGATGGCCTAGTCACAAATACGTTGACTTATTATTATTATCTGCTGATTTCAGCAGTGTGCATCCTGGCTGAAGAGGGTGCTCTTGGATTACAAATTTATCACAGGCATTCAATGGCATTATGATTATATTCTTACGGTGCACCTCTTAAGGTTGCACCCTGATGGTGAACACAAAAAGACCATTTCAGCGACATTCGCTGTAATGGTCCTTTTCCGGAGCTTTGCTTTCTGCCAGTGTTCCGCCCCTTCCGGACCAACTCTGACCTGGCTTTGGTAATCTTAAAGTCTGAGGGGTGTGGGGGTGAAGCCCCCCACATGAGGGAGGTGGGGGAGCAGCCCCTCACAGAAAACACTCGCTGCATGGACGGCACAATACCTATGACAGTATTGTTCCATCGCTGTGGGGGAGGTCAGCATTTTCACTGTCAACCTCCCTTGGTGCTTCCATGTTCTTATAGCAGCAAGTGGTGTTGTAGACCACAAATGTTTAAACATAGTTCATTACTACATTTTCAGTACTTTTCCACTTAGTGATCACTTGGTCTGGAAAGGCATACTTTTGGTGATAGCATTTCATAGCAGAATTACATCTAGGCAAGCAAATAACTAAGCATAAGCAGAAATATATATATATATATATATATATATATATATATATATATATATATATATATATATGGTAGCAAGTAGTGCTACCATAGATTAGGGTTGAGGAGCCATTTCTATGTTAAACCCCAAAACTTTGCACCTTAATAACTTTGCAACCATTTGATGGATTTGCCTGAAATTTGGAATTTATGATCAAGAGCCATAGGCCTTGGGATCTGCCAAGTTTTGTACTGGTCAGATATACGGCTGTGGAGTTATTAAGTGTGATCTGTGCTGCTGCTTATGCTTTTCTGAATTCTGTGGTCGCACTACAGGTTGTACAGTTTGGTGATTATCCTGAAATCTTCCAGGAAAGTGTAGCTAGTCCCAACTATGCCTTTCAAGATTTCTATGAAAAATATTAAACGGTTCAAAAGTTATTAAAAAGCAGTTTCCCATTATAAGTCAATGGGAAAAGTTAACAAAATGTTCAACACTTTTGCAAATGCATTTTACTTTTCGAAATGGGCCTGTTACTTTCGCAAATCAGCCATTTTGTTTTCAGTTGGTGATCAGAAAAATGGTTGGCATTTAAATTTGGGACCATCTAGCAACCTAATTTTTTTTGTATTCACCTAGTCGGGCCCTGAGGATGCTTGCCATGTCTTTATTTTGTGGTAAAACACCCCAGAAATATGTTTTTCAAATTTCTGGAAAAAGTGCTTTCACAAATTACTTTCATGCTCATGAAAGTGTTGCAAATTTTTTGAAAGCTTTTAAATTGTGACAGTAATTTTCTAGTCTGTGGGAAAATGACAGCAATTCTTTGGCACTGCACTGCAAAATAACCGTTGGGAGTTTGGGGCTGAAATTTGGAGGGAACGCAGCTGACATCTCACAGATGTGCCTTTCAGTGTTGTATTGAAAAAATATTACACCCTGGCAAAGTTATGGCACTCCAAAGTTGACAGTTTTTCCCATAGGATAACATTACGGCGCCCGAAGCATTACATGAATCCTTTGGCACCCTGCTGCAAAATAACGGTTTGGTCTTTTTCCTGAAATTTGGAGGAAGACAGCCAACAGTACACAGATGTGCCTTTCAGTAGTTTGGTGAAAAATATCACATGATGCAAAGTTACGGCACTCCAAAATTGATGTTTTTTCCCATAGGATAACATTACGGCGCCCGACACTTAACAGAAATCATTTGGAGCCCTGCTGCAAATAAAGGTTTGGTCTTTTTCCTGAAATTTGGAGGGAAGACAGCCAACAGCCCACAGATGCAAAGTCAGGGTGTCTGGAACTTTTCTTTTTCCATAGGATAACATTCACGGCGTCACTGCGCTTTCAGGGCCCGATCTCGGAAACGGAAGTAGACACGGACTTTCTGGTTGAAAATTTCTTAGCCCCTTGATGGGGCTAAGATTCCAATTAGCCAGGATAGTTGTAAATAATATGACTTTTAAATTTTTTTTCGTCATACGGTTCCTGAGATATAATGTATTTAGTATTCCAAGATCTCATTTTCGTTCATACTCATTATTTTGCATACATTATTTGTACTCACTGTCTTTCTCAATGCAGGTTTTGGGAAAACCAGCCTGTGCTTACATTACTGTTACTGTTGCCCTTTCGGCTTGCCGAATCCGATACCGTTCACTTACCATTGGCGTCCTGCGCCACCATGCGTTATCCTTTATGCTTTCATTTGCACTATGCTTCTGTTATTTTTTGCCATTTCTGTCTACAGTACTGTTTATCTTACTGTTTCACTTTACATCACCATGCCCATTGACATTTCTGTTTGCAGGCACCATGTTACTATGTGAAACACATTACGTGGCAGACCATTCCCGCTTCACGCCACCATGTGCTGCTACCTCTTTCTGTTCTTATTCGTGCTTGTGTTACCATGTGCGCCACTGTTAGCATTTCTGTTTGCGTTGTTGTCCCTGTGAGTATGCCACAAACATCATGTATGGAGCTGGCCCCGCCGCTGCATACATCTACCATTCTCGTTATCATTCTCAAAGGATGATTAGAGTAAAATTATTTAAGTTATTATGGTTGTCTGCGAAAGGTGCCTGTTAGGTTGAAACCTTTGTGACCCCCGCCCACCCCCCAACTGGCATTAGGTGCATTGGGATCGTGGGTCCCAACTCCCACCCCATTCTCCTATACTTCGCTGCTTTACACATGTCATGGGTGTGGAGTTAGGGCTGCGATCCCAATGCGACACCTAATGCCTGTTGGGGTATGGGGTCCAAGGGGTTTCAACCCTAACAGCAATTTCCTCACTTTTGTCGCTGTGGAACAACCCTAACTAATGCATTAAATGGAGTTTTTTGCCTCTAATATATATATATATGGAAACATATCTAGTACATGTTGCACTAATCCCTAATTACACATAGCATGCCTAATTAAGCAGAAAATCATTGGTGCTAATTCATGACATCACAATAGTCCACGTGAGGGACTGTAGCTCATACAATGTGCTGTAGGGGTAGGTCCAGGCCAACACAAGCTCCTTCTGCACCACAGTCACTTTCAGAAATTAGAAACATAAAAATGTTGGCTGATAGCCCTTCAGTCCTTTTAGTCTGCCCAAATCTGCTTAGTTATGGGACTGTGCCCTGTCAGTCCTCATTTAGTCATCTCTCTCCCCAAACTACCCATCTGCACTTTTCCAATGTGCCTGTCCCACCCTTTTGAACCTCCTATGGTCATAGTGCAGATAACCTCTTCTGGAAGTTTGTTCCAGTCTGCCACCACTTCTGTCAAAAAAAGTCCAATGTTCCTGTTTGATTCTTCCCACATTCCCCACCAATTTGGTAGTTTTCCCTGGTGACATTGTGAACAACCTCTGCTGTCCACTTTGTTCATCTCACACAGGTACTTGAACAATTATGTCTCCCCTCCTCCATCTGTCCTCCAGAATGCACGTATTGAGAACCCTCAAGTGCTCATCATAAGACCATCATTGTTGCCCATGTTTCATATTGGTAACACTTATCTGTGCCATGTGTAGCTTATCCCTGTCCTTCCTCAGGGGTGGGACACAGAATTACCCACTGTACTCTATGTGTGGTAAAACCAGGTGTCTATATATGTACAGTAAAATCTTCATCTTACTGTTAGTAATCCCCTCCAAGCATTTGATTCACATTTCCCACAGTCCTGTTACACTGTGTTAATTCCTTAAAGTTATTTTTTTCTATCATCTCCAGGTTAATTTCCTGTGTCCCATTCTTAGGTTCTTGGCCTCTTTATGCATTAGTTTGCACTTTTCACAAAAAAATTCAGCTGCCACATCCTCAACCACCTCACCATTCTTTCCAAATCCCCTTATATGGTCCATTCCCACTCCTCAGTGTCCAGTCTACCACAGATATTGGAGTTATCTTTGGAGTGGCACATCATACCCTTTAACCTCTTCGCTTTGTCACATATAAATAAGTTAAAGAGGACCAGTCCTAAAATTGATCACTAGAGCACTCTGCTCATGATTTCCTTACCCCTGAAGGCTGTCCATTTAGGACTACCCTTTGAGTCCTCCCACCCAGATAGAGATGGGTGAAATCCATGAATTCAGTATGTGAAATATTTCATGAAATTTGCATATTTTACAAAAATATTTTGTGGGTGAAAATGCAAAATTCAGTTGGTGAAATGCTGAATTTCACTGGTGAAATGCAGAATTTCACCCACAAATGGTGGAATTTTGCCATTCACAGGTCAATTCCACCATTCATGGGTGAAATTCTGCATTTCACACCTGCAAAATATTCATGGAATACGAAATTTCATAAAATATTTCGCCTGCAAAATTCTGATTTTGCTGAGATTTCACCAGTGAAATAAAAATTGGTCTGCATCTCTACACCCAGATAATCCTTTACCCACTTCCCTACTTTATCCCTACCCCAGGTCACCCAATTTCTTTGCCAGCCTCCATGCAGGATTGAGTCAAAGACTTTTCTGAAACATAGGAACAGGGCATATACTGCCTGATCCTCATCCATGGCCATTGTCATCCAATCAAATTATTTAATCAGGATTATCTGGCACAATCTCCATCTGTAAATCTGTTATTACTGAGTCCTGCAGGCTGTTGGCATCCAGAAATCCAAATATTCTCTCATTTATAATAAATTCCAAAACTCCAATATTCCAATTTTTATAGACATCAGACTGATTGGTATATAGTTGCCTGGCTTGTCGTGACCACTTTTGTGTAGGAGGATGACATTTGCTGTCTCCCATTTGACTGGCAAATCCCCTGTCTCTATATAGCAATTGCATAGATCTGCTACTGGTCCAGTCAGGACTTTCCCCATCTCCTTTAACATCCTGGTAGTCATTCTATCTGGGCCAAATGATTTATTTTCACATTCAGTTCCTGTAGGCCCTTCCACACATTATCCTTCATCACAGGTTCCATGTTGGCACCTGCTTATGATTCCCCATTGCTTTTTATGTTACAATCTGGCAGAGGGCCATTGTCTTCTACTGTGAACAATGAACACAAAGAATTGTCCATCAAATTCACCTTACAGTTCTCATCTACCACCCATCTCTCCCTTTCATTAGCCTGACCACTCGTTCATTAGTTTTGCACTGCTCTGCTATATAGTGAAATAAGATTTTGTCACCCTCCTTCCCTTCCCTAGACTCAGCTCTGCACTGCTTGTCTCACTGTCTTATTTGCCACTCTAATCTTTTCTTGATATGCCCATTGTCTTCTCTCTGACTTATTTTGTATGTGATGAATGACTTTATTTTTCCCTCACTTCCTGCTGTCCCTTTTAAAAGCCACAGTGGTTTCTTCACTCTTGTCCTCTTTCCTACCACCTTGCTTTACTTTTGTTTAATCCATCTTCAGTACTTCCTATCTTGGGGTGAGTGGGAGTGCCCTACAACACTTGCAGCTGGTGCAGAATGCAGCAGCCAGGTTGATGACTGGGCCTTCGATGTCTAGTCATGTGACCCTCATTACTGTGAGATCTGCATTGGCTGGCTTGGAAGTGGTGACTTACCTTGAAGATGGGACTTCTAACCCATAAAGCTCTACATAGGTGGGGCCATGACTACCTGGCAGAGCCACTGCATCCTGTTCAGTCCTTATGCCTTCTCCACTCCTCCAAGGAAGGCCTCCTTTCAGTCCCAAGGACCTGGCTAAAGTCATCTGGAGAGCATATGTTTGAATTAGCCGGCCCTCTTTTGCAGAATGTTTTGCACAGGGGACTGAGGGAGGCCCCCTCAGTGAAGGCCTTTAAAATGACATTAAAAACATATTTGTTTTATCAGGCTTTTGAGGATTAAAATATTTTTTGTTTTCTTTGTCATTTTATCAGGTACTGTACATATTTTTTAGAGTATTATTTAAGTTATTTATTTATTGTTTTATTTATTTAATTGCTTCTCATTTCTGTATAGTGCCCTGAGCCTTCGGGGAAGGCTGCTTTATAAATAAAGCATACTACTACTACTTATTAATTGGATCCCATTTGCTGGCTACTCTTCACTGTTTCCATTTCAACCTGCTAATTTTCACACAACACCATCCTCATCCTCCCAAAATTTTCCCTTCTGAAATGCTGGACCTTCATGACTTCATGACATTACATGACTTCATGTCAGGACTAGATCCAATATGGCCCCTTCCCTAGTGGGTTCCATTACCCTCTTTCTCAGAAATAACTATTGCATCTTTTCTACCAGGGCTTGGCTCTTTTTGCTTACTGCTATTGGGATTCTCCAGTCTATATCTGTTAAATTGAAATTCCCCAATAACTGTAACTGACTTCTTCCAGGCCTGCCATCCTGTAATTCTCTTCTCCTAGCTCTTTGTCTGCTTATTCCTTTTGTGCCAGTGGCCTGTACATCACTCCAACCCTAATCACTCACTCTTTCCCCACAATTACCTTTACCGTGCTATTGCAGGCCCCTTGACTTGGCCTCCTTCCTAAATTTCTGAGGCTAAGATACCCTCCTTAACATATAATGCCTAAAAGTCATGGGGATCAATATTCAAAACGTTGCTCTGGGGCAAAAATAGCTCTGCCCAGCATGCAAATTTAGCCCACAGATAATAGCACACAATATTCAAAAGTTGTGAATATAGCAGGCAAATAAAGGTGGGAAAACAGGGCTGTGAGTACAGTGCAAAATAGCACAACAAAGAAGACAGCACAGAATATAGCAACCTGGCAGTGCAAACTGCAACAGCAGCATGGTGCACACAGAGGTTGAGTAAGGCAAAGGTAAACTACATGGCCAATGTGGGTGCTAGCAAAGAGCTGGTGCACAACAACTGCAAACAACATTGCAAGCCAAATACTGCAGAACTGTGATATGGTTCTGACAGATTTTCCCAGGGCAAAAACATTAGCCCAGGGCAAAAGTTTGCTACTGTATTTCAAAACTGATATGTAAATGAGCCTACTTAGGCAGTCAGAGGGCAAATGGCAACATTAGCATGTCATTATGGCCTGATTTGCATGCATTACCATCTGTGGATTGCCCAATCTATTTCAAGGTGCACACAGCTCCACCTGAAGGTCAGACTGGAGCAACAGGTTGGTGGCTGCAGTCAGAGATTGCACACAGCACCACCTGTATGTCAGACCGGATCTACAGGATGGTAGCTGCAGTTTTGGGGTATCCTGTAACATAGACGGCCATGATTGGGTGCCTATAAAAATGGTGACTCAATTGTGGTGCATGTGAATGGGGCTACCAACTGGGGAGGGTGACCGAATGGGAGGGTTTACGCATATAGTGACAGGATGTTACTACATATATATACATGGAGGTGGAGCGAGCATGCTCAGCTAAGGGGCTGGAGGGAGGGAGGGAGGGTTTGTGAGGGGTGGTGTGACGGTGAGCTGCTGAGCTGGCTCCATTGCATGGTGGTGGGTTCAAAGCTGGGGTTGTGAGGGTGCTGGGTTTGGGTCAGGTGCAGGTACATTTTGTTGCACCAGGTCCGAATTTTTTGTTTTGAAGTTTGCATCCTCAACATGCACCCCTGTAGTTGAGAATCCTTCAGTAGGGGGTATGGGGGTGAAGTCCCCGGCACAGTTTTGCTGAGCACTGGGGGGTGCATCACCAATATTTATTTTTGGTGATGTACAGTAGCCCTAATGGCAATTGCCTTTCAGCAGTCACTGTTATGATATAGAACCCAGTCTGGTTCTGTACACAGCAGCCCAGATTATTGTGCCCCAGGGGACCAGCACCACTGGCACGGGTGGTTGTGCTTCATGCCATTGATGTATTGTTGTGTCTGCTAAGGTGTGTATCAGATGCTACAGTACCATAGTAGCTGGTATTGTGAGGGACACAGCAAAGCCTATGGTGTGTCAGGCATCAATGACTGCTGCTATCCACAAAGTGAGAGGCCCATCTGGCAGGTGTGTTCTGACAGTGGAAATCACTGTCATACTGTGCTGTGACCCACAAATGCTGTACCAATGACATGGGAGTCTCACAGTAACTTATGCATGGCTGGCCATGTGTGACAGGGTACATGTACAGGTGTTCAGTATGTTCCCCATGGGGGCAGACACATACCATCATATAGACACACCAATGTTAGGGGCATACTCATCACTGGAACATGTGCACTGTGGATGGCCCCAGCCATGTGGTGGCACCTACTATGTGGTGCATTCTGAACACCAGTACACCCTCCCTCTACACCTCCTTCCCTCAGTGCTGCATATGTGTGCACACCCCCATCCTTGTTTTACTCAGCACAAAGTTTTGAATATCTGGCCCACGTATTGGAGTAAACTAGGACATGCATGAATTAACTCTCAATAGATAAGCGAGGGATTAGCAGAAACTTACCAATGATAATCGCAAACGTGCTATCATATTTGTTCAAAAGATCAAGTTGTGAAGACTTAGAAAATTCCTCTGACAGGTATGCTGTCAGTTGTAGATTCAGTTCAGGAGTTTGAACCAGAGAAGCAACAATGGCTGTTGGCAAGGCACCAGGGAAATAGGAGTTTAAGACAGAGTCAGTATTGACACACGAGTATGACAAGGAAGATCCAGAAACATTTTGGAGGAACCCAGATCAAACAGTTTATGTGAAACCAGTCAGAGTGTTTTTCAGTTCTCTGCTGGCATTCCCATGGTGTAAGGGTTATCACAATTTGTGTACCTGTGCATCCATTGTAAGTAAATAAAGCCTTTGTCATGCTTACATGTGTATGCCTTCTGGTACTGTTTTAAATTTATGTAAGTTCTTACAGTGGCAGTGCTTAGCTCTCCTGTTGCCAGTTTACTGAATGGTCTGGAATCCAGGATGCCACTCTGGAACTTAGCCAAGTTACAGCTGAGCTCCCTTATTGAATAAGAATCCATATCTCCTCAAACTGAAATTGCACAGGAGTGGTAGTAGGAGTAGTAGGAGTAGGCACTGCTGGTGAAGGTGAAGTTGGGTTGTCTTTTAATGCTGCAACATATAAATAAAACGCTTTCTGCATTGTGGCAGAGGAAGAAAAGATGGACCTCAGTACTCAGTACATAGACATTTACTAACATACTAATTGCCAGCAGGTTAGGCCTTATGGTTCATGGAGTCTGCTCGAACCTCAGATCCCTAGATGGGTACCGAGGTCTCCGTGTTCCAGAAACCCCTATCATCCATCCCCACACCCCTGGGCCAGGCCATCATCTGATACATCCACTTTCTGTGTCTGTCCCACCTTCTCTTGAAGCCATCCACTGTGGATCTCTGAACCAGCTGGCAAGGCAGCATGGTCCAAGGATCCACCAATCTCTCAGTGAAAAACTTCCTCCTCTTTCCCCCCTCACCCTTCCACCTTCCAACTTCAAACCATGCCCTCTGGTGATACCTCTCTGCTTTAGTCTAAAGATCCCCTCCATGTTTACCCTATTTATTCCCTTGAGGTACTTGAAGACCTCAATCTTGTCCCCCCATCTCTCCTCTCCTCCAATGAAAACAGGCAGAGTTCCTCAAGTGCATCCTCATACATCAAATCCCCTAGTCCTCGTATCATCTTATTTGCCCTCCTCTGTACCCTCTCCAGGAGCTGTATGTCCCTCTTCAAGTGTGGTCTCCAGTACTGTACACATTACTCAAGGTTTGGTCTAACCAATCCATTGTACAGGGGCAGAATCACTTCCCTGCTCTTAGAGGTGATCCCCCTTACGATGCATCCCAACATCTTGTTTGCTTTGCTAGCCGCTCTCCTGCACTGCTCAGAGTTATTCATACATGCATCCACCATGACCTCTAGGTCTTTTTCCCTGTTAAGGCCTCCGGCGCCTCCCCTCCCAGGGTGTACCTGTGTTTATGGTTTCCCCGCCCAAGATGTAACACCTTGCACTTGGTGATATTGAAATTTAATTTCCATGTGTGAGCCCACCTTTCCATGGTGTCCAGGTTTCATTGCAGAACCAACCTCCCCTCATCCCCCTCAACTACTGTTCCCATCTTGGAGTCATCAGCAGAGAAACTCATTTCACACCTTATACCCTCCCTGATGTCTGAAATGTATGCATTAAACAGGATTGGACCCAGGACCTAGCCCTGCAGTACCCCCCTACCGACCTCTCTAGGGTTAGAGAGCTCCCCACCGACCATTACTCTCTGAGTGCATCCAGCTAGCCTGTTTTCAATCCATCTGACCATCAAAGGGCCTACTCCCAACCCAGTCAGTTTGTCCACCAGACCATTGTGGGGGACAGTCGAACGCATTGCTGAAGTCCAAGAATAATACAACCACAGGCTTTCCCCTGTCCAGTTCTGATGTCACCCATTCATAGAACTCCAAAAGATTGGCTTGACACGATCTACCTGGCACAAACCCATGTTGTCGACTATCCAGATCTCCCACCTCCTCCAAGTACACTCCCAATCATTCCTTTAGTATACTCTCCATTAATTTTCCCACCACCGAGGTCAAACTGATGGGTCTATAGTTACCTGGTACTTCCCTCTACCCCCCTTTATGGATTGGCACCACATGTGCCTCTGGCCAATCCCTAGGTACCCTCCCTGTCTCAAGTGACCTGTTGAAGAGGTCCACCAGGGGTGCAGCCAGTATGTCCGCCAATTCCCATAGTACTCTTGGATGAATGCCATCCGGTCCAGGAGATTTATCTTTCTTTAGGCCCTTAAGGGCTAACCACACCATTTCGGTGGAGATAGCATCATCTGTCCCCTCCATCTTACTGGCCTTTTTATCCTTATCCTGCTGTGACACCCCTGGGGTACCTTTCCCATCCTCTTGCTCCATTTCTGCTGCTACCCTGATCCCACTCACTACCACTTATATCCCCATCGTACCTTGCTTTGTAGATATCCAATCCCCCTCCCTAGTGAACACAGAGGCGAAGTAGTCATTTAATACCTCTGCCTGGTCCCTCGCCTCTTCCACCCACCCTTCTTCTGATCTCAACCTGCCAAGATGGACCTTAGTTTTTCTCCGCTCCCCAATGTACCTGAAGAACCCCTTTTACCCTCCCTGTATCCCCTGTGCCATCCATTGTTCTTTACTGGACATTGCCCCCCGCACCATCCAGGTGACTTTTCTAGATGCAAGATGGTACATTTCCTTTTCCCTATCCCCTCTCATTGTTTTATATTTTTTGTAGGCAGCCTTCTTTTCTCTGACCTCTACCTGAACCTCACCGGACCAGCAGCATGGTTTATGTGACCTTGCCCCTTATGCTTCACCATAGCGCAGGTCCTGACTGCCTCATGAAGTCCCTGTTTTATGACCTCCCATCTCTTTCCACATTTCTCATTGTTATAATCCCTTCAAGTAATCCTTGAGAATATTTCCCATGCCCACAAAGTTTGCTCCTCCTGAAGTCCACACTGCCAGTGTCCTAGATCTCTCCCTCCCCATACTTATTTGAAACCAGACAGTACTGTGGTCACTCCCAGTCTGGGGATCCTCTACAACCAGGTCCCTTACCAGATCTCCATCAGCCAGAACCACGCCCAGGACATGCCCCTCCTTGTGGGCTCCATCACGTGCTGTGTTAAGAACACATCCTGGAAGCCATCCAGCAGCCTCTGTTCCTTGGCCACCTAAGAGGACATGGTTCCCAGTTTGTACCTGGCATATTAAGGTCCCCTATCAACACCACTCCTCCCTTTTGGTCCACACTGGGCAATGATGTTGTCCAGCAGACCATCCTCCAGAACATCACCCATCCCAGCGGGCCTATATACTACACCCAGCTTGACATTACCTTCTGCCGAGGTTCGTAAAGTGACCCATAAGGCCTCCATGTTTCCCTTTGCCTCTTCTATCCTAGCAATTTCTATGTCATCTCTAATGAACCTACCTCCACCTCCTCTGCCCTCCTTTCTATCCTTCCCTAAGCATAGTATTACCCCCACACGATTAGGTCCCGTCATGGTTTTGTTGGCCCATGTTTCCATGACTGCTGCCATATCCACCCCGAACAGCATGGCCTGGAACTCTGGCAACTTGTTTCCCAAGCTCCTGGCATTTACTAACACCACCCCCACCCCTTATCCCTGATCCCTTTGCGAACCCACTCAGGTTCCTTATATTTCCATCCACCCTCTGCTCCTCCTGAAACCTCCTCCCCAGTCTGTTCCCTCCCCTCTTGGGTTTGAAGGCTACTCCCTCATCTGGAGGAGAAGGCTTCTGGTCAGCCCTCCTTTATCCCTCCCCCCCACTCACAAGTTTAAACATTAGCTTGGGAATAGTCAATTCTGTAATGTGGAGATGAGATTTCTGGGAGACTTTTCTGTAAAAGGTTTAAGTTGCAGACTGTAATGGATCCAAATCCTCTGGGTTTGAATGAGCTGACTAAGTGTCCACAAGGTTCTATATGATGACAGCTGGGAAGGATTAACATAAGGATCAGATGAGTTTGAGTGGAGCTTCGGGTGTTGAGCCTGTCCTGTGGAGATAGCTGCTACATCTGGATGATCCTCGGCATCCTGAGCAATGCTCTGGGGATGGACCATGTTCCAAGCACAGACTAGGCTAGATGCACAGGTGTATTACTGTGCTTCTATAGGCCATTGCACTATCACTACATCCCTTATTCTAGAAGTAATATGAACTAACAAGGGGACTCTGAATCCAGCACCCACAAGGACATGCTGTCTGCCCAGAGGGAGAACAATGTCATTAGAACACCTGAGCAGAGTGAACATAAAAGAGCCTGGAATCTACCAGAAGCAACAGACTATATAAACAGAGGCAGCAAGACAGACATAGAAAAAAAACATAGCAACTAAGGGCAAGAAGGGTGTAGCCCACAAAGATGTATCTCCTGGGAAGAGGAGACAGTTGCCCAGCAGAGGATAGCAGGAAGCTGGTAACTGTAATGGAGAGGAGAACCGAAGGAAATACCAGCAATAAGACCCCAAAAGTACACCAAACTAGAACAGAGAGGTGGCAGAAAGCAGCATGCCCTTACAGAAATAATTATATGACATGTTTTCATGCTGCACACATAAAACTACCCATGTGATATATATGCTTCAAGCATGATTTAAATGTTTAATTAGAACCAATTGCATGCATGTGGCATGCATGCAGCAGGTAAGTGTGAAAAGAAAGCTTTTTATGTTAAACTGGAACAGACTGCATGCATGTGGCATGCATGCAAAAGGTACGGGGTCACTGATAACTGTTCATGTAAAAGTTAAGTGACTTGCTCAGGATCACACAGTATACAATTGGTGGTTGATGAGATTCAGACCCAGGTCTTCAGGTCTCCTAGTTAGCAGTTCAGTGCCTATAATTACTAAGCTATACTGTCTGCATACATAAGGCTCGCTTGTTCTTTAATACAAATCTGCATATATCTGCATGCATGCAGCATGCTTATAGCCACTGACACATTTTTTAGTTTTCTTGTCCCAACTCATCTTAGCTGTGCAGCTGAACTGTAGCTCACATACCAATGGAAGCACACATGGTTCTTCCACTCCAATACACAAACTTACCCACAAAACTACTTAATTACTTCTGCCTGGCCTATACTCTTATTGTCTCTCTCCATAGTTTTGAATGCTTCCACATAAACAGACTTTAAGGGGCAAACACAAAAGTAGGAATAACTCGACACCAACCCAAATGGCCTGTCCCCACCCCATGCAGACACTGTAGGGGTTGCAGCCATGATGCTACAGACAATCCACCAAGTATAGATGTAAGTTGAGAGTCTCTTACCTGAGTACGAGGGAGGTAGAGGTAGGAGTCTTTAAGAGATGATGTCCATGGGTCAGAGTGCAGGGGCATGCCCCTCGAAATGAATGGAGTTGTTTTTATTACTACTTTATACTGTAGCCACTCAGTCCCCTGGGGTTACTAGAATCCCATCAGTGTTAGACTAGGAAGGTAGTGAGAAGCTGGTACAGAGTTTATTAGAAGCTCTCTACAGACCTCTCATTATTTAACTAGCTAGCCTCAGTAAGAAATGAGTTAAGTATTTAGAACTCTTGCAGCAGCCTGGGCCACAGTGGAATCAGCTGCCTGGGGACAGTTTAGAATGTTGGGTTCAGTTCAGTGGACAGTCAAAGAAAGTCAGCAGTATGTGCAGTAGTGCTCTGAGTGTGGAGGTGCCTGCCAGTCTGTCCTAGGCTGGGTGAAGGACCTCTTGTCATTTTTCTCACCCCAGTCTCTGAGACAACATCAGTACCACAGGAAGTGGTGGAGACCTGTAATTTCTGAGACCCCAGTGGGTCCCTTCTGTGAGAAGTGGATGGGACTATGAAAGCCAGTGGGTCCAAGGGGCAATCCCCTGAGGGACTAGAAGATTGTCAAGCTGCCCAGATCAGCGATGGAGAGAGTCTCAGTGAAAGCTACCAGAAAAGTGGAGAAGTATGTTTCTTTCCAAGGTCTGTGTCTGTGACAAAGGGGGAAACCAATCCATGAGTACAGCTACATGGATATATTCTGTGGGAGTCAGCTGGTAGTGTATATGCCATGATAAGGCTAGATTGCAAATCTCAGGACTCCAGTGTCACCACAACTATGTGCTGAATGTAAAAAATTTTTGTGGATGCCTTTAGCAATCTGAGGGGTTTGGAGGATAGGGTTTTTGTAACCTATAAGTAATGGTAGAGGCTGGCTGAGGCTGGGGGGCAGAACCTTATCTAAAACTCCAGTCAGGGCTAACTGGTTCTCAGAAGGGCACAAGGTTACCCTGCAGATGTTAACTAAGCCCATCATGTCAGGAGGTTTGTGTTTAAAGTGTGTGGAAACCCCCACATAATGGTCACATAGAGAGAAAAAAAGGAATGTTTGAATTTAAAGAGTGAGGAAACCCCCACGTAACAGACTCTTATGGAAAAATAATGTCCTTGAAGTACCTAGCAAAGAGGGATGAACTGCTTGAGGTTCTGTGAGGAAAAAATCTAGAAAAGCCCAAACTGTGTTGTGCTAGAAAAGAAAGTGCTTTCTGGTTGTCTGTAATGTACAGTACCAACCTGGGGGACCACCCCTTTCTGCTTTCCATCTGTTTCAGAATAAAACTATAGTGTACAATCCCATTTCTAGTATTGAACAGCCCATCTGTGCATCCCAGTGAGAAATTGTTTATGGGCCCCCCTCAGATAGGAGACATAGCATAGCTCTTGAACTTCTCTCCCAGAACTTGGTATAAATATAAATGTTATTTTGCACTTTAACCCCCGACTTCTTAGATGCCGAGCCAGGTATTTGACTCAGTGCCAGGGTGATACCTATTTTATGAGAACTTGTGGCTTGATGCCTTGTCTCTGTGTAAGTCTGGGGGGACTTGGTTGCAAGATGCCACTCTTGGCCAGGGGAATGGTTGCAAAATTCTTCCAAAGATCTTAGGGGAGAAGAAAAATTTGCCTTGCCACTGTGAATGCTGAGGGTATGTCTATGGCCTTTTCTGTCTGGTGGCTGTGCACCATAACAGAAATCATTGTAAGGATAAGTAAAGTTGGGCCCAGTAAAGAGCCATCCAAAGATTTGCTGCCTGTGTTTCTGAGGAAAAAATGTGCTGTCTATGTGCTTGTGGAAACTGTGATGCTAAGGCAAGGATCTGTGCTGAGAAATGTATGCCCATCAGTCAGTCAGAGAGAGAGAGAGAGAGAGCTCATTTGCATAGCATCAGGTGATTGGTCTGCACAATCAAGTCCTGCCCATTTCCTGGAGTCTCTGCTGTGGGAGTGTACAAGGAGGAGAGAGTGAGGTGCATATGAGGAGTTCAGAGCCAGCAGCAGCAGCAGTGAAAGTCGTGTTGTTAAACTTTTGAGTATGTTCTTAAAACTGTTGAAACCAGTAAAATGGGCTTCTCCCCGGTAGCGACCACTACAGAGAGTAATTGTGAGTGTGCATGGTGCAAACCATGGAGCAAGACAACCCAGCTGACACCAACTGTCCTTAAATCAGCAGGAAGACCACAAATACCACCCCGAGGGAACCGGCTACTTTCTGTAAGTGTGAAGAATGGCAGCAAAAGCAAAAAGAATGTAAGCATTGAGTAATGGAAAGATCTGGTGCTAAAAGTCAGTAAAGATTGAGAAAGCAAGTAAACTGAGAGTAAAACAGGCTGAGAAAATGTAGCTGTGGCTAGTTGCAAGCAAACAAGCTGTGTGTTTACTGGGCAGTAATAAGCAAGGTTGTTAGAAAGGTGCAAAGATTTAAAGACTGCTGATTTTTTCCTAAAAGTCAAGTTGCAAGGTTGTGCATAGTAAAAGTAAACCTGTATGGCCAAAGAACCAAATACAGCCAGAATCAGTGTGTGTATGACAGAAAGTTTCAGTTGACATGTTGGGGCATAGTTCACAGCAAATTTAAACAAACAATGAAGCACCATGTTGGGGCAGGGTTTAATGGTACAAAACAACCACAGACTACAGAAATTTTAAAACAGAATGCAATTCAGGCAGCAATTCAGCAAATGCAGAGAAAGAGACATTTACAGTTTAAACAGTCAGAACCAGTGTGCTAAGTGCAAAGAGCAGATTGGTAACCTTTGACTTGATTATTATTTTTTCAGAGCAAAATGGCTAATAAAAAGACAGGTTATCCTCTCCATGCCAGGATCTGGATAGCCCAGCAAGAAAGAGAACTAGAGCAATATGAACAATTGTACAAATGTGAAGGTGCACCAGTAAATTTTGCATTGTCTACTTTTACAGTAAATGTATGAGTGATCTGCATGAGAAATAGGAGGGATGTTCTAATGATTCCACACTGTAAAGATTGCAGGAAGCAGTTTGGGATGTGTAGGCTGTGGCACTCTGCAAGCCAAGGCCAAAGTGATATGTCTGGCTCCAACATAGACTCTGAGTGAGGTCCCAACCTATGCATTGCAGAGAGAAACTGCATGCAGACAGGAAGAACCAGAGGGGCTAGTGAAAGAGTTTTTTGGGAGGTGTGACCCTGGTTGACTTGCAGTGGCATGCAGAAATGGTCTTTTTGATCCCAGAAAAGGTTGAAGGGGAACAGCCAGAGACTGACTCCATGGATCCATGAGCAGCAGGCCCAAGTCTGAGTTTAATCAGAGTTGAAATAGAAGAAGCCTTACATAATGAGGAGTGGACTATGTCTGGGGTGGAAACAGTCTATCAGCTCCTGGACAGAGCTTGTAGAACAAGCAGAAATGGAGCACGTTAGTGAGGCAACTGGTAGTGAGAATGGGCTACCAGTGACCCTAACTGCAAGTGAGCTAGCTGAGACTGTATAGGGCTCAAAAGAAGTTGTAGCAATGACAGGGATGGGCAGCTTTTTCCCTGTTTGGAACATCCTAAGCTAGTCTGACCAGGTCTGGCCAACCCCCCAGTCAGGCTGTTGTGTTGAGTCTGCCCAAAAACAGTAAAGAGGAATGCCTGATCAGACACAGGGCTGAGGCAGATTATGAGCTAAAATATCAATTTTTTCCCAAGATGGATGTGAGAAGCAATTGAGGATCATAGAGAGAAATGGTTGTGGGAAGAAGTCAGCTTCCATTAAGCCCCAAGTGTGTAAGTTCATGTAAGTTTTGGAGACTAGGTCACACCCTCCATCTAGTTTCAGTCCGAGTAACTGACAAAGCTGGTTATGAAACAGTTGACACCAAAAGACTTGTTCATCCAGACAAGACAATAATGTATGGTCCTCATCCTGAGTGGTACTACCCCTGAGTGTCACTACTAGCATTTTACCGGCTTGAAAGGTAGCCACACCAGAAGCAATGCAACAAAGTGGGTCCACCACCCAACTCTGCAGGCAACTGGCCAAAGAAAGAGATCCTAAGGCCAGAGCCAGCATCCCACCACTGGGAGCAACATGTCAGCATCCTACTACTGGGAGACAGCCTCTGTGATGGAAAGTCTCCTGCCAAGTGCCAAGAGGGGGAGATCAACATGGGTTCCTTCTGTCCTGGTGAATCCAGCTTGAACTCTGTCTACAGCAACCAGGTCCAGAGGTGGCAAGGAAGAGTCTGATCCAAAGATTTGTCTTCAGCCAGATCCAGAGAGGTTATGCAGATTGTCACCCTGGACATCTGACATGGTAGCTAAAATCTCCTCTTACTTTTATGTTTTGAATGTACCCAATTGAAGAGAAGATGTCTTGTAAACTGCGTGGTCCTAAAGAGATCTGGATCTGGACTACAGTTTAACAGGCCTCAAGCCTGTTGTAAGAAAAGTTTTCAGTAGGCTTCAGCCTGCAAAAAACTATTCTTTAATGTGACTGGTGTGTGCACTCAATGTTCTTCTCCTTAGAGCTGGGACTTTGTTGGGACATCCTCCCCCCAAATATTTTGTATGTGTTTATTTTGTTTCTTTTATACTGCCTTTTGCAGAAAACCCTTCAAAATATTTTTGGGATTGTGTAGTATCTTGCTGGTGTGAGGTTCAGGCACTGTTTTCTTGCAGGATGTGTTTTTGGAATGTTTCTTTTGCAGGTGTACCTTAGAGAAAAAAAGAAGAAAAGGAAAGGATGTTTTATGGCTCCATGGAGTTCTCATTTTAGAGTGTTTTAGGTTTTAGTAATGCATAACTAAGAAATGTTAATTTTTTTCTGCTTTTCAGATTTATAGTATGTAGTACTGGGGTTTGGGGAATGCATAGCAATGACTTATGTATGTTTCTAAAGTAGTCTATAGTTATAAATTATGAAATGTGTGTGGGGATAGGTTTCCCCGTGGTAGCCTAGGTTAGAAAGTTTTTCCCTAGAGGGCTAGGGGTACGGATAGGTTGATAGTTCTTTAGGTATCATCTGTTCTATTCTATCAGGGCATGCTTCAGCAGTCTCTTGAAGCCACTAAAAGAGTCCTGAGATAGTTGTTAGGTAGTGCAGAAGTTTCTTCTGTGGGGCCTCTGTTCTCTGGTGCAACCTCCCTATGCATCGGCATAGGTAGGGGTGAGTCTAGCCATCTCACTCTGTAGAGCACCCAGAGGCTGGATGGATTGTGTTGTAGTCGAAAGCCCTTGTTGTGGACAGCAAGGATCATCTGTTGGCAGTGAGTGTAACCACCCAGTCCCCTGGGGTTACTCAAATTCCATCAGTGTTAGACTAGGAAGGTAGTGGGAAGCTGGTAGAGAGTTTATTAGAAGCTCTCTGCATATAGTACCTCTCATTGTTTACCTAACTAGCCTGAGTGAGAAATGAGTGAGGTCATTTAGAACTCTTGCAGAAGCCTGTGCCACAGTGGAATCAGCTACCTGGGGACAGTTTAGAATGTTGGGTTCAGTTCAGTGGAGAGTCAGATGAAGTCAGCAGTAGAGTGCTGTAGTGCTTTGAGTATGGAGGTGCCTGCCAGCCTGTTCTAGGCTGGGTGAAGGACCTTGTATCATTTTTCTCACCCCAGTGTCTGAGACAACAGCAATACCACAGGAAGTGGTGGAGACCTATCATTTCTGAGACCAGAGTGGGTCCCTTCTGTGAGAAGTGGATGGGACTATGAGACCCAGTGGATCCAAGGGGCAATCCCTGAGGGACTGGAAGATTGTTGAGATGCCCAGATCTGAGATGGAGAGAGTTTCAATGAAAGGTACCAGAAAAGGGGAGATGTGTGTTTCTTCCAAGATCTGTGTCTGTAAAAATGGGACAACCAATCCATGAGTACAATTACATGGACAAATTCTGTGGGAGTCAGCTGGTAGTGTATATGCCAAGATAAGGCTAGAACCATGAGCAAAGCTACATGGGTATGTTCTGTGCAGAGCTGTGCAGAATGGGAAAATTACAAATCTGCAGAATCTTTACAAAATCTCACACAGTTCAGCTAAATTTCACAACATTTCACCAGAATTTTGTAGAATTTTTAAAATTCAGTAATTTGGTTATAGCTCAGTCACTGTTCAAGTGAGATGTCTGACATTTAGACTGCTTACTCTTTGGGTCACTGTCCACTAACCTGCCAAACATCATAAAATTCAGATGCATTGTTTCAAAATTATAGGTGCTCAAATGTTGTCATTTTATTGTTTGTGTGAAATTTCATGAAAATATTTATCTGTATATACCTTAACCATCTATTGGGTCAGGGATCTTAAATTTGGCAAGATTTCTTGATGATAGGTTTTCTAACAATGTGCCAGATTTCATGAAAATATGATGCATTGTCTCAAAATTATGTAAATTCAAAATCTGTCATTTTATTTTTTTCAGGAAATTTCATGATAAAATTTAATCTGCATATAATTCAGGCACCTTTGGAGCAAGGCATGTTTGAATTAGTATGGATAACCTTTTCATTATGCTTATATAATTATCTAAATATTGATAGAATTAGATTACAGATTTTTAAGTTACATGGGTTCAAAAATGTACCATGTAAATATTTGTAAAACTTTGTGAAAACTAGGAAAAATGTGGATATTTGTAACCTCTCTGCTCTTGCTTGCATAGAATAAACATTTGACATACACATCCATAGTCAGTGTATCCTGGTGTCTAACACAACAGGATAAACTGGTTAAGCACTTTTAATTTTGCAGAAGAAAAAAAAAAACGATTAGTAACATTTTATCACATATTTATGATAGCATGTGCTGTAGATAAAGCATCCAGAATTTTGTGGAATTTAACATTATTGATGCACATAGCACTACTTCATTTGATAAGCTGGGCTGAGCTTTTTGCAGTCCTGCCATTCCTCTTTGGGTGACTATTCCCACCCCCCCTTCTCTTTTGACATAACCAGATTGACTCAGTAGAACTACTGATACCACTGATATCCTTTTTGTTTTTTGCAGTGACAAACTCCCTTAAAACATGAGTCACCTACCCCTTTTCCTGTCAACCTACTCTGTTGGAATAGCCAGAATTCTTTCTTCCTGCTGCCCAAGACATTGTCTTCCCCAACTATATATTTTTTGAGTACCTCTAAGTCCTAGACTTGCATGTACACCAAGCTCCCCAGATCATAAATTTACTGGATGTGATCACTAAATATCCTCCATACAGGTTAGAATTGTTGACACTGTACTTTCTTTCTCCAACTTGGGGGTCTACCACTGTTCTGCTACCCAGCCCAGCTGTTCATTTCTTGGTTTAACTTTACATTTAACTCCAGAACCTGGTGAATCCCTGCACAACATGCATCTTATACCCCTATCCTTTAATTAGAATCCACAAGATAAGGCTGAGTAAAATTAGAAAATTCATTTTAATGGAATGTTTCATGAAATTCTACATTTTCACAAAGACTCATGAGGTTTGACTTTAAGTACACATGTTATTTTGCAATTGATCACAGCAAGCAATTAATGAAATTGGCACACACAGTCTCCTTGTAAGGTCTAAGAACATGCCAAATTAAATGGTATTGCATTATCTAGTTTTAACATTTCTGGGGTTTATAAATTTGTAGTTTACTTTCTTGCAGAATTACAGTTTTAAATGCTGTGAAAGTCTGACTGCTTTTAATTCAATCCCAGTTTGAACTGAAAATATAAATTTTTTCAGAAATTACCATGTGGTATAGTAGTTTAATTTAAATGTTTCAACTCCAGTTAAATTTGAATATGTACAGTAGTTTTAAAATTAGAGGGAACTACCTGAAATTTAAATTTTGGCAAAATGTTTGGCAGGCTATAACTCAGTCACATTTAAGGCTAGAAATCTGAAACTATGTGCATATACAAATGCAGGGACTACCTGTATACCTATTAATATTTGTAACATTTCAATGAATACTATCAAAATTATACTAAAATTGCAGAAATCCAAATTTTGGCAAATATTTGGCTAACTTTAACTCCGCTTCCATTGAAGCTTGAGACTTACAACATGGTACATACGTACTTTGTAGGTGCTTCTCTAAATCCTGAGAACCTGGAGAAGTTTAGATAAGAAATTTTAAAATTATCTCAAAATAATTAAAGCCTAGTAGAGTAAGTAGGTAACCTAGACTCAATTTAGCTTCTAGCTCACCCCCAGCACCTTCAGCCACCAAGGGAGATGGATACCAACAAAAATATGCTGCCACAACATTGCTATTGAGAGTTCAGTGCTCACTGACTCTTCCAAGCTATAGTGTGCAAACTGTCTACTCTGTGTCGGGAAAGACAGTGTCCCACTAGCTTGACTCATGTACTATTGCTTGGCTGGAGCTGCTTCACATCGCATGTAATGGTGCTGCTGCTAATAAGTGGAGAAAGTGGACAACACAATACAGACACAGGTGAGTCAGGAGTGCACCTACAGCATAAGCACAACACAGGCCAGGGGAGGCACTAATTGTGCAAAAGATTAAATTCAAATTTAATGCCATTATTGCCACACCATAAGAACAACCTAGGCACAAATGCAGGGGAGGGGTGGTAACTGCCCCCCTTCTGCCCTAACTAAATATGACACTCCTACTTTATGGTATAAATTAATTATCTGGGGCTAACATCAGTACCAGTGAATACAATGGTTTCCACTGTGTTCTGAGGTACTGTATCTCCATGTTTCAGGATGTGTCCTGATCATCAAGAGCATTAATGTGCCTCATTGTCCCTCATTTTGAGTGTCCATGTCCCTCATTTCAATGACAAAATGTGAGGTATGGTGCATGCTTCCAAGTCCCTACTCAGCACAAAGAATGCTGAGCATGGCCATAGTGTATACACTCCACACAGAATGACAAAGGTAAAGTAAGTGAGCCATAACAGTCATGGAGAAATACATTTTAGCACTAAATATGCATAAGGTGATTTGCATGGCCCAAAACAAAAAGGTCAGGCTTCACAACACTGAGGCCCCTCTTCACACATTTGGAATGGGGGATGTTATCTGACTATATCCTAGGCATTTAATTCAGTAAGCAAACAATACTTTACAAATTGATGTCAATTTAATTACAAAAATCAAAAGCCATTAAACAACTTGCAAAAGGATTAGAATTAATGAGTTTACATAATGTTAATGGGACATCAATGAAAAGGGTATTTTAATGGCCTTAATTGCTAACAGTAGTATGAGAAATAGAAACTGATGTTTTTTAGATGAGATTTGCACCATCTTACTGTAGTTGCTGCATGCATGGCAAGCATGCAGCATAAGAACCTGATGTGATTTTTTAAATGATGCTCACACCAGCTTAACTGCTGCACTCATGTCAAGCATGCAACACACAAACCTGATGTGATTTTTAGAAGTTTGTGCAAGCCTACCTGCTTCACACGTCAAGCTTGCAGCATGTGAACCTGATGTGCATTTTAGATCTGGTTCGCATAGGTCCACTTTGTGTACATGCGTACCACATGCAAACAGATTTACTGTTCTGGATAGCTGACCCACTTCAATGCCATGACAGAGCTGGAAATAGCACCAAGGCATGTGTAGCGTGAGGAGCGTTTGATCTCCAGCATCACTGACCTGCTGCTACAGGTAATGTAGCTTGCACAAACTCAGTGAGTGATCCCTGAAAAATTGTGTCCTGACAATGATGTGCCAAAATGCCAAATTGAAGCCAAGTTCCTTTAGACTCATGTCTCTGATACCCAAATGGTTGTCTTTCTGTGGTTTCAACAGTCTCAATTTTGAATCAGATTACCCTTACTCCTAAATAAGTATTGCATTTATTTTTGACATATACAACATATTGCCACTGTTCTTTGTTCCATTATCAAGATACATTTATTAAACCTTTGTAAAGACAATGACACCATGTGTTTATGTTTGTCATTCAGTTTTTGGCTGTCACAGAATCAAAGTAAGTGGAATCCTGAGAGTTGTGAAACATACTACAGTATGTGCTTTTCAAAGCCTTAATATAGATGACATGCCATATACACAAGGCTCCTGCAATTCAGTGGTGCCCTAGCAATGAAATTTCCTTCAGAACTTATAGCCTGCTTGTAGAATATATGGAGTGCCAAAGGATTCATTGTTCATACTGATGTTTCATTGAGATGTACAGTTTTTCAATAGTCAAAGAACCTCTGTGCGCAAACACAGAGGCAAGGGTTACCCCAAAGGGCATTTGGCTGGGAAGCCAAGTTTCAAGAAAATGCAAAATCACACATGCCTGGCTCCCTTCCTTTCATTGTTTATCTTGAAGCCCCTTCTCTATACTTAGCATGCTATCTCACTTGTGACATTACAACATATTTTAACCATGACAGGATTGCATTGTATGGCATAATTGAACAATCCCCATGCTGCAGAAATTAACAAACATTTCCAAAAAAGCCCTGTAACCCAGTCACAGAAATATGAACAGTAGTGACACGGAGAACTAGGGTCCCCCCTCTTTCTGTTTCTGTATATTTATATCAGTATTTGAGCAAGAAGTCCTGCTGAAACCTTAGTCATGATTGTAAATGAGTCAGGGACAGAAAATGCTTTGAAATCCAAAAGTACTTAATGTTGTCATACTCAGAACTATGATTAACATATTTTATGAAATTATACTATAACTATGCCAATTTTCATGTCTTTCAAAGCCTTAATATAAATTACATGTCATATACTCAAGGCCCCTGGTAATTTGTGGTTCCATAGCCATAACATTTCCTGTGGAACTTGCAGCATCTTTAAATATATGTAGTGCTGTAGGTTTTATTGTTCAAGGTGATTTTTCATGGGGGGGGGCAAGGCCAAGCCAGGGAACAAGATGAACGCTAACTAACAGAGCTCCATTTCCATCCAGTGAAAATATCTTCCATCCTGCACCCCACAGCAGCTATCAAGGAAAATATAAGACGATATGACTATCCTAAGAGTTATGTCAGTCAAATCCAGGAAGAAACAGATGCAGCTTAGCTTTAAACTGGTTGATTATCTCCCTCGGCAACCAGACCAAGACCATCCAGTTACCTGAGTGTCCACCAGGGTTACCACGGAAGTTACTCCAACTAGTACACCCATCATGGCCTCGGCAGCATCAGCTGATGGCTCACCCATAGAAACATTGATTACTAACCTTCAATTTGGCCTAAGGACTCAAATGCAGGCTGGGTTTGAAAACATCACAGCTCAACTCACTCACTTGCAGAAAGCTGTGAACTTCATGGAGGATAAACTAGAAAAACATGAATGCTGTCTTACTGAGCTAGAGTCTAGAGTCATCACTCAGGAGGACGCCAGTCACTGCATGGACTCTAAACTGCAGCAGGCTGTCAAAGAATTTGAACAACTAAAAAATATAATGGATGACCATTAAAATAGAGAACGGTGGTGTAACATCAGGCTGGTGGGCCTTCCCGAGGGACTCGAGGGGAGAAACTGTGGTGGTTTCATGCATAAGTTGCGGCAACAAACATTATGCCTACCTGAAGGTATTACTCTGGAGATCCAGAGAGCACACAGATCCCCCGGTAGACAACCAGGCCTGAATGAGAGCCCCTGATGCATGCTAGTAAAGTTTCTCCGATACCAGGACTGGCAGTTAGTGTTGGAGGAAGTCAAAAAAATGGATCCGATACTGGTGAATGGCAACAAAGTGAATCCTTTCCGGACTACTCCAGAAAACTTCAACAGGAAAGCGATGCTTTTTTCAATGTAAAGAAGTGGCTCTATGTGCTAAAATGCCCCTTCTCTTTGGTATACCCAGCCTAAATCATAATCAGAGCCCCTGACAAAGCTGTTAAATCCTTTACCAATCTGGAAGCAGCAATGGAGTAAGTGTGGGTGGAATTGGACTCCAGCGATCTGATTACACATGCATCCCCTCAGCACCAAGCTACTTGAAGACAAATTTTCTTTAGAGGTACTGTCATTCCTTCATTTGGTGGCCCTGGGTGTGTTTTGGGCAGGGGGGGATTATGGTGGATTCTAGTCCATAATATGCTCAGCTTAACCTATCTGATCCTTTGTGAAATTTTTTTCCCATCGAGGATGGACATATATAATTCAACATAGTGAAATGCTCACCTGGATTGACGTTTACTCCCTCTTGATAGAAAATGGAGGGAGAGGACTTATGTGCCTTTTGTTCTATGGTGTTACAATATTCTGGCTTGCTTTGCAGGAAAAGAACTTTGGCAAGTGGTCTTATCTACATGTTGGCCATTTTGCCTTACTTGTTTCATTATGGGGAGACCCTGGCATGTGTGGGAGTCTGCTATAGACCACTATTACTTTTTATAGGTTGAATGTTACATGTTAGATCCTTATTATTCAATACTGGTTTGCAATGGGGTATTGATCAGGGAATGTGATGCTTTATGTATATTATACAATAGAGAGGAAGGTTCTAACTTTAGTATGTTACAATAAGACACTGTTGTGCTGGCCCGATGGTGCGGAGGGCTGACCCTTACCAAATGTGACACAATGGCAACACCATGGCACTACAATGGCAACACAGTGGTGAGCTACAAAATGTGCAATGGTACTACCCAGTGGTACCCTGTTTATACTATGGTAGTTTAAATTTTGATTATTTTTGTTGATATGGTAGGACAGTGGTACAATGGTATCACAATGGAATTGAAACAAACCACTGTGATACCATGACAACCTTAATGGTAGTACTGTGGTAATCACAGTGGTATTGCAATGGCAAATGAGCGGTATTACAGTGGTATTCTGAAGATCTTTTTGTAAGAGAAGGCAGCAATGCCTTACATCCTACCAGGCCTGTGACCCATGTTCATGGTGCGAGCAGGTCATTGGGGGCTGGCCAGGGTGGGAGCGGATTGAGCATCTGGAGAACTGCTCTCCTCTCCTGGGGAGGGTGGGGAACAGTGATCAGCATTTGCCTGACACTTAGTGGAGGCTAGGTGCTGGCATGCCAGGCCAACACACTGGGGCATGGAGGCGGAGCAGCCGGTGGGAACGTTTCATGTGGACGCATGTGTGGCACACCCATTGATAGTATTGCATGCTCTGCTCTGAGAAAAACAGAAAACTGTCTGCCATGGTTGCATGGCTTGATGGCCATCTGCCTAACGCCCCATCTCCGAGGTGCCACCAGTACTGGATCTGGTCATGGTGGGGAGTTGGGGATCCCACCACCCCACAATGGGGGCCAAGCCATGGGGTAGCATGGTGGATGACCCAAATAGGAGATGGACACAGATGGATGGCAGCCAGAAGATGAAGGGATGCCTTGGCACACTAGGTGCTGACTGGGAGCCAAAGGGAGAACAAAATAAAGGTAAAAAAAATAACACACTGTTGAGGATTTAAATTACATGGTGGAACTTTTGAGGGGTGGGGGTGACGGGGGCAGGGAGATGTTTGGTCCTCCAGCTCTCTGTCCTCATTAGAGATATTTAAAGCAGATGGGGACCAGGCACAAAATGATTAAGGGAGACTGAGCACTTAAGATAAATCTGAAATTAGCATATGGAGGGGGGAAGGGGTACAATGAGCGTGTCTTAGTGCGCTCCACTTTGGTTTAACCCTCTCCTCTCTCTGTGCAGGCCCCCAATGGTTTTTTACTTTGGAACAGACCATCCTTGGGAGGAGGGATGTGGCTGGGGTTGGGAGGGCTTCTGCCCTGGTCTTCCTCTTGGTTGGTCGGAGTGGGGGAGCCTTGGCCCCCTCTCTCTTCCTCCTAAGCTTAAGGATTTTGCCCTAGTGGCAGGATTTCTCAGTGATAATGGGTAAGTGTGGGATGGAAAGCATTTATATTACTCCATATGTCATTTCATACTTAGTAGTTAGGTAGATACACTGGCTCTCCATGAAGCAAGGAGAACAATGGGATAATTTTCCTGCTTTGGATTTGGAAGGGAGAAGAAGAGAGGAAAGTAAGGTTGGGTTGGAGGGGTGGGAAGGGAGAGTAAGGAGGAATTTTCTGTTATACTGAAGAAACAGGGAGATGTAATGCTTACAAAGTTTTGGGGTTGTTTAAAAGGGCAAGGGGCTGCATTTCATGTTCTTATTTCTTATATACAAGGGGGAATAGGGACCGGAAAAACTTTGTTAAATTTTTATGTTGAGATAATTTTTTTTTAAAGTTAATAAGTCAGTCTTTTGGAATACTGGGTGCAGGGAGAAAGTTCTGTGTATGGTGTCACTGAAAGACACTGGTCCATCTATTATGCAGCAATTATGGGATTACTGAAAGTTGTAACTTGGAATTTCAACAGCCTCAAAACTGTGGTTAAATGGTAGAAAGTTTGGTCATATATTAGAACAGAAAGGGGGGTATCACTTTATTACAGGAGATCCACCGAACGAAAGATGAATTAGACAGGTTAACACAATCTTGGGGAGGAATGCTATTAGTGGCACCCTTTACTTCTAAAGACCGGGGGTAGTAGTCTGGTTCTGGTCCTCCCTGAAGGTCAAGGTGCACTCTTTTGTTTCTGATCCCAGGAAAGTATGTGGTGGTGGATGTCACCGTAAAAGAGGGGAGGTATACATTAATTTCTTTATATAGCCCTATACAATAAAGATCTTTATTAAAAATAAATACTGTATATATATATATATATATATATATATATATATATATATAGCCCACATTTTGACAATCCTGAATTTTTTCAGCACTTAGCAATTGTTTTAGCTCCCTGTCTTGATAATATCATTATTGGTGATGATTTTAACACTTAATGGGGCCCCATATTGGACCACTTGGGCACCAGAACCAGACTGACTCCTAAAAGTGTAGATGCAGGCAAACAATTGGCCAGAGACTGAGCATTGCTTGAAATCTGGCATTACTTCCACCCTACTCAGCAGGAATATTCCTTTACTCACATGTCCATTGGGTATATCTATGAGGCTAGATTTTGTCTTGCTTTCTCCTTCCCTGGTTGGGTGCCCTAGTAAGTACTTTAGATCTTTGAGAGGTTTGATAATGACTTTACTATGGCAGGTCTGTAGGCCTAGGATAAAGAAAGAAATAAAACATACAATGTATAGGGCCTACAGGCACACTGGATGGGCCTAGCAGTCCTTATTTGACAACATTTTATATATTTCTATGTTTCTCAAAAGGGGTTTGGGACTGCCCAACTTGCATTTGTATTATCTGGTAGCCCAGCTTGCCTTTCTGGTGGACCTAGTGCCCACCTTGGGACCAGTGAAGGCTTAGGAGGCACTTGAAGAAATTGATATAGATACACACCTATATAACCTTTTATTCACCCCAGCAACAGCAAAAAAGGTGGTTAAAATGATTAAAAACCCTATCACTAGAGGATCCATGAGAGCTTTACTATCCGCAAACAAAATGTTGAAACTGTTGACTTGGTTGTCTCCAGAAGCATCTATTGAACATACCCTGTGGGAGTCAAGTCTGATTTCTGGACCAGTGAGACAAGCTCTGTCAACTGGCGTAAGAAGGGGATTGCTACAATGTCACATTTATAAAAGGATAGGGCCCTTTTAGATCACCAGTCACTGGCTGGGCAGCATGGTTTACATGCCTCACAATGTTTTACATATCTCCAGATCAGATCTCATTAATGGACTCCAGGGGATGGGAGAGGGTGTTTGCCCTCTGCTGGGATATTCTCCACTGGAGGAGATCCTGTGGGGAGCTGCCAATGGACCAAACTCTAAACCATTAACTAAATGCTATAATGCTTTACTGGGTGCACTCACAGACTCTCTCGTGCAAATGAGAAGTAAATTGGGAAGGAATTTGAGCACCAATGTCCTGAATGGAGGGGACTGGGTTACAGTTTTCAAATAAGGGATGCTTTGCTCGGTCAGCAACAAATTGAGGGACATACATTATAATATCCTCCACAGGATTTACTTCATCCCAGTCATGGCACACAAAATAGATCCCGCAAAGTATGATTTGTGTCTTAAGTGTAAAATACATGAAGATACATTTCACCACATGATTTGGACATGCCCTAAGATTATTCCCTACAGGCAAGAAGTAGTGTCCTTATTGTCCAGGGTGATTGAATGTCCAAAGACCCTAGACTCCATAGAGATCATCTAAGGGGAATCAGGAGACCCAAGGAAAGGAAAATACTGACCACTCTCCATGGAGATTGGGTGTGGTGATAGGCAAGCAGGTCCTGGCTATGCACTGGAGGTTAGAATCCACTCTCACTATTGCTCAATGGGTTCAGTCCCTGATGCACTGCATGAAATTGGAAAATACTCAGTATTTGGCCAGGAATTAGCAGGACAACTATAGGAAATGTGGACACCTTTGGAAGAGGCAATTGGGGCAATTTGAGTTCCATTATTTTATTAGAGCAGTATGGCATTCCTTCTCCATCTCCTTACCTTTGTATGCACTCTTAGGTATTCCAGTTCACTGTATTGATTGATTGATTGCACCAAAAAAAGTATCATGATTTGTATGTTATTTTAATTTCTGTGCTCTATAGACTCGAACTATGCTGTTAACTTATTGCACACTGACAACTTGAAAATGAAGTTTAAAAAAAAGGTGATTTTTCATGAAGTTAAACAGCTTTTCCATAATACCTGGCTTCCTTCATCTCAAGGATTATCTTGAAACCCCTCCTGTATGCATAGTATATTATGTCATTGATGACATCACATCATATTTTCATAATAGCAGGATTGCATTGTATGACATAATTGAACAATCCATGCCACAGAAATGAACAAACATTTCCAAAGAAGCCCTGGAACCCTGGCACAGAAATATGTACAGAAGTGCCATAATGAACTACTAGGGTTTCTCTCTCTCTCTCTCTCTCTCTCTCTCTCTCCTCTCTCTCTCTCTCTCTCTATATATATATATATATATATATATATATATATACATATATATATATTAGAGCAAAAACTCTGTTTAATGCATTAGTTAGGGTTGTTCCACAGCGACAAAAGTGAGGAAATTACGCTATTAGGGTTGAAAACCTAACTCCAATTCACCCCAAGCACCACACACACAGATACACACACACACACATATTCAAGTATGGGGAGGACCAAGTCAACACAACCAATGACAGACATCCAGCAGCAGGTGACAGAAACAACAAACAATTGTCTAAATGTACTACGAGACATCCCCACCCACCTGACCAGGTACTGCATGCTCAGTGGAGATCAACAGCAAAACTGAGGCCATGTACACCAAACGTACACATCCCTGATTGCAGCTGCACACAACGTACCACACTTAGTAGCTGCATGGCCTTACCTACCGATGCCCCACACCACACCACACACACCACTTGTGGTGGAGCCACCTGAAGCAATAGAGTTAAGCAAAACCAAGGAGTTGTACAGGTATAATATCTCTGATTATAACAAGGGTTTGAGAAATGCAGCTTTCTAATTGACTGTAAACACTGTAACAGCCTTATGTTTAGTTTTTATTAACATACATGTAGAGCCTAACCATATGATGAACATGGTTTAATGTTGTTTAAAAACAGTTTTATTATGATAGCAATAAGCCACTCCAGGTATTATGTTAATGGTCAGTTTATCACTGTCTAGCGACATATGCTTTTCGGATTTGCCTCATTCAACATTAAACCCCTACAGGGTGATTAACAGACCATTTAACATAACTGTTGGTCATGCCTTATTGTAATTGTCTTTATGAGTAGATACTCTCCCTCTGCTAGGCACTGCAGCAGCTTTGCAACACAGTGTCCCACCCAGTTACACCATACACTGTCTAGTTGCTGGAGAATGGCTGTGAATATGAACTCATGAAGATGAACAGTGTAACTAGTCATTACAGTCATCGAAACCCTAGTGTGATTATAACTGACAGACTCAGTGATAGAGGATAACCCCTGATGTCCTAGTACATTTACCCCATTATGAGTTAAATCAATACTAAAGACATTCTGTTTATATCTACACCATACCTACTTGATTCCTGCTGTAGCAGAATTAACATAGTTATCACTTTGATAGCATCAGTGACAGAAGTGTGGCAAACCCAAACAGTAGGCATACAGCCTGAGTATGAAACAACTGTTAAAAAAATCACACTATGTCCATAAGTGGCATAGATCACTCATTGCAACAATAGCAAATGTATTACTATTTGAATAAGTTAGTCATCACAGATGCAATGAGATTGTCTTTATCAGGTACAACATATTCAGTAAGTGCCTACAGGAAAATCTATCCTATATACATGTCCGATACAGGTACATCATTGTTGGCTCAGTAGTGCTATGATATTTAGAAGTTGCTTGGCCTGATCCATGCAATTACAATCTTTCTTACAAAGAATACTTACTGCATCTTTAATATTGAAACACACTGAAGGTCTATGTATGTACATCAGCAGTACACTTCATCAGTAAGAATGCATGTGATACTGGCAGTACCAATTTCACAGCGTTGAACAGGCAATGCTTTTCCATACGTTTACATAAGCCTCTCTATTTTGAGTAAACCATTGCAGTAAATGTACTACTATGTAAATCACCTACTAAATGTATCACTACTTTTATCTTGAGCATGCTAGTGTCTTGTAGTTAATTTATGCGCTTCTCTTAATTAATGTATACTTAGTAGTGTTAAAACCTTTCTACAACTGTCATCATGCACCTTCAGCATTTATATTGAATAACGGCACAGTACCAGTTGTGGTGTGGTGTGGTGTAGGGCATCGGTAGGTAAGGCCATGCAACTACTAAGTGTGAGTGCGTTGTGTGCAGCTGCAATCAGGGGATGTGTGCGTTTGGTGTACATGGCCTCAGTTTTGCTGTTGATCTCCACTGAGTGTGCAGTACCTGGTCAGGTGGGTAGGGATGTCTACGTAGTACATTTAGACAATTGTTTGTTATTTCTGTCACCTGCTGCTGGATGTCTGTCATTGTAGTTGTGTTGACTTGGTCCTCCCCATACTTGAATGTGTGTGTGTGTGTCTGTGTGTGTGTGTGCTAGAAGTGGTCGAGTTAGGGTTTCAGCCTAACAGCGAATTCCTCACTTTAATAAGCTGTGGAACAACCCTAACTAATGCATTAAGCAGGTTTTGCCTCTAATTTCCTTTTTTTTTGAGAAATGATATTGAGAAATAGTGAATATAAGGGCCCAGCGCCGCCACATGATGTCTTGTGGCATAGTAACAGGAGCAGCAATGCAAACAGAAATGCTAACAGTGGCACACATGGTAACACAAGCGCGAATGATAACAGAAAAGTAACGCTGCGGTGGCGTAGGCGGAGCGGTGTACCCGCGTGATGTCTGGTCACATAGTAACATGGTGCCTGTAAATGGAAATGTCAATGGGCATGGTGATGCAAAGTGAAACAGAAAGAGAAACAGTGAGGTACATACAAATGGCAAAAAGTAACAGAAGCATAAATTACAAATAAAGCATAAAGGATGGCGCTACGTGGTAGCATTGGGGCATACATTGGGATCATCAGCCCTAACTTTCACCCCATGACCTGTGTAAAAGCAGCAAGTATAGGAGAATGGGGTGAGAGTTAGGAACTCATGATTCAATGCACTAATGCCAGTTAAGTGGGTGGGGGTGCAAGGGTTTTCCAACCATAACAGCGAATTTCCTCACTTTTGTCGCAGTGGAACAACTCTAACTAATGCATTAAACTGAGTTTTTGCCTCTAATTTCCCTTCTTTTTGAGAATGATAACAAGAAATAGTGAATGTAATGCAGCAGCGGGACAGTGCCCTCTGGGCCCACTCTCCCGCCACATGATGTGTTGTGGCATACTAACAGGGACAGCAATGCAAACAGAAATGCTAACAGTGGTGCACATGGTAACACAAGCGCGAATGAGAACAGAAAGGGTAATGCACATGGTGGCGTAGATGGGAATGGTCTGCCACGTGATGTGTTGTCACATAGTAACATGGTGCCTGCAAACAGAAATGTCAATGGGCATGGTGATGTAAAGTGAAACAGAAAGATAAACAGTACTGTAGACAGAAAATGGCAAAAATAACAGAAGCATAAGCGCAAATGAAAGCATAAAGGATAACGCACATGGTGGCGCAGGCGATCAGCGGTAAGTGAAGCGGAGTGAGAACATAAGCGGAAAGGGCAACAGTAACAGTAATGTAAGCGTACAGGCTGGTTTTCCCCAAAACCTGCATTGAGAAAGACAGTGAGTACAAATAATGTATGCAAAATAATGAGTATCGGTGCAGAAAATGAGAGCTTGGAATACTAAATACATTATATCTCAGGAACCGTACAACGTAGAAAAAAAATTTAAAAGTCATATTATTTACAACTGTCCTGGCTAATTTGGATCTGAGCCCCAGTAGAGAGCTACAGAAGCTTTCAACGAAAAGTCAGTATCTGCCCACCGTTTCCGAGACCTGAGACCCTAAAGCTTGTGGCTTGTAATGCAATCATGGGAAAAAAAGAAAAGTTCAGAGGGTGCCATAACACTGCCTCCCTGTAATGTTTTTCACCAAACCACTGAAAAGGAACATCATGTGGGCTGTTGGCTGTCTTCCTACCAAATTTCAGGAAAAAGACCAAACCATTATTTTGCCTGGGGGATCAAAGGATTTCTGTTATCGTTGAAGCCGTAATGTTATCCTATGGAAAAAATGTCAACTTTGAGTGCCGTAACTTTGCCGCTGTGTGATATTTTTCACCAAACTACTGAAAGGCACATCTGTGGGCTGTTGGCTGTCTTCCCTCAAATTTCAGGAAAAAGACCAAACTGTTATTTTGCAGCAGGGTGCAAAGTTTCTGTAACGCGTCCGGTGCCGTAATGTTATCCTATGGGAAAAACCGTCAACTTTGGAGTGCTGTAACTTTGCCACATGTAATATTTTTCAATACAACACTGAAAGGCACATCTGTGAGATGTCACTCCGTTCCTTCAAATTTCAGCTCAAAACTCCCAACGGTTCTTTTGCAGCGTAGTGCCAAAAGAATTGCTGTCATTTCCCACAGACAGAAAACTACTGCCCCAAATTAGTGAAAGCTTTCATAAAAATGTGCGACACTTTCATGAGCATGAAAGTAATTTGTGAAAGCACTTTTTCCAGAAATTTGAAAAACATATTTCTGGGGTGTTTTACCACAAAATAAAGACATGGCAAGCATCCTCAGGGCCCGACTAGGTGAATACAAAAAAAATTAGGTTGCTAGAGGGTCCCAAATTTAAATGCCAACCATTTTTCTGATCACAAACTGAAAACAAAATGGCTGATTTGCGAAAGTAACATGCCCATTTGCGAAAGTAAAAATGCATTTGCGAAAATGTTGAACTTTTACTTTTCCCATTGACTTATAATGGGAAACTGTTTTTGAATAACTTTTGAACAGTTTAATATTTTTTCACGAAATCTTCTAAAGGAACATCGGGGACCCTGGCTGCACATTCCCTGAAGAGTTTTGGCCAGTCACGCAAACCGTACAACCTGTAGGCGCGACCACAGAATTCCAGAAAAGCGTAAATGAGCGCACAGATCACACTTAATAACTCCACAGCCGTATATCCAACCAGTACGAAACTTGGCAGATCCCGAGGCCTATAGTTCTTGATCATAAATTCCAAATTTAAGGAAAATCCATCAAACAGTTGCAAAGTTATTAAGGTGCAAAGTTTTGGGATTAACAAAGAAATGGCTCCTCAACCCTAACTATGGTAGCACTACTGTGCTACCATAGTAATATATATATATATATATATATATATATATATATATATAGGATACATAATGGGTATAGAGTGTGATATGGCAAATATTCTCACTAATGCAGAGTCAAATATCCAGAGCCCAAGATGTAGGAGCATCAATATTTCCCATAGCACACAATCTGCACATTGTGTATTCAATTCATACAATAGGACCAGGAGTTTAGGAAGTATTGTTATGTTGTCTTGTGTTCTGTTCCTGTTTATGTGTTTGCTCATTCTGTGTGTGAGTTTTTCTGAATGGGCTGGCAGTGTTACAAACTGGGAAACAGATGCGTGTGTTTTGCAATGCTAAATGAGTTAGTTTTAGGTAGGAGTGAGAAACAGACTATTTTTGAAGCTGTATTCTTTAGAAGTCTGGCTGCAGTCAAGCTGAGAGTAACACAGTAATTGTAATGGGCTGAGAGGCAGAGTTTGAGGAAGAGGTGAGTGTTTTAGTGGTAACTGAGTTAGCTGCAGGCATCAGTGAGGAACAGACTGTTATATGAAACTGTGCTCTTTAGAACTGGCTGCAGTCAAGCTGAGAGTATCACAGTAATGAGCTGGAAGTTAGAGTGTGGGGACTAGTGATAGTGTTTTGTAATGCTGAGTTAGCCGCAGGAGCAGTGAGACCTCTCATGTAGTTCTCATGCGTTTGTGTCTATGGTAACAGCGCAGGTGTTTTTTGTATGCTGAGGGGAAAGCTGCCTAGAATGATGACCTTTGTGTGACCTGTGTGTGTAAATGGCTGATAGCATCACAGTAGAGCAGAGGGTAAAAATATCACACTGTAGTGGGTGATACACTGTTTTATCTCACTCATTCATCACTCACCCCTATTGTATATCTATATCTATCTATCTTTACACATATATGTATATATTGCAAAAAACAGATATGTTAATGCATCAGTTAGGGTTGAGGATAAAGTGATGAAAGCAGGGAACTAGACATTAGGGTTTCCAATCCTAACACTCAAAACCCACCCTGCACTCACCAACAGGTGCCGGAGGTGTGCCTTGGGGTCATCAGCCCTAACATGTACCACATTCCATAAGTAATTAAACTGATATGGGAATGGTATAGGAGAATGGGGTGAGCATTAGGGCTAGTGAACCCAAGGAACACCCCCACTGCCTGTTGGAGTGTGCAGGGTGGATGTGGGGTGTTAGGGTCAGAAACCCAAATGTCATATTTCCCTGCTTTTGTCACATTATCCTAAACCCTAACTGATGCATTAACATAGGTTTTTTCAGTTTATTCCCTTACTTTTTGAGATAGTATAATAGTATCCTTATTTTACTTTGGGTGCGCATGGTCGACGGGGCCCTGCATTCCCATCTCTCCATAGAGACGTATATGTATCTAGCTGTGGAAGCACAGGGACCTCAGTCCCGTGCACTTCCAGTTATAGGACAACAGTCACCAAATGGTCACCATAGCTATGTTATTACTCCACCTCATGTACTCAGTGCAGAAAACGTTTAAATCTCTGCCAAAATGTAACTCCATGCAAGTGCAATGCCAATCCTCAGCGCAGGTGCAAAAACACATTTTTGGCAGAATTTGAAAAATGTCAGCTGTGACTGACATGAGGTGCTGTAATAAGAAACATATGTTGAAAATTTCAACTCAAAATACTTAAAAGTCACAAAATTATGAGCATACATTGCAATATTGCAACAAATAGTCATAACTGTGCAATTTTTTTTACCCCAAATTTTCAACAAAAACCTTTTTATGACATCACCACAGGTACCAAGTATAGAAAACTTTCAAATCCCTGCCAAAACGTAATTTTGCGCAACTGCAATGCCATTCTGCACCACAGGTGCGAAAACACATTTTGTAATGGATTTGAAAAATGGCAGCTGTGACATACATTAGGTGGGGTAATAAGAAGAGTATGTTAAAAATATGGGGTGAAAATATTGAACATTTCCAAAGTTATGTGTGTACGTAGCAAAATTGCAAGGAATGGTCATAAAGCAGCCATTTTTATGTTGAAGCACTTGCGCAGCCAACATCTTGCGGTAATGCAGATTTGGAGGCGCAGTCACTTTTGGGAGAATGCAGGGCACACATCAGCTGGTGCGTCCCTCATTCCCCAATCAGTCTGCATTCCAGCACCACACCAGCCACATCTAGTGAAAGGTCCACTGCAATGCGAGTAAAGCTCGTCACATGCAGCGGACCTCCCAACATGCTTAACCAGAAACACAAACTTGGCAGCACACTGCCCGCAACTGTCCGACTTCGGGGTGCCCAATCCCCCTGTTGGCTTACCCTGCTCCCAATGTATGTGCCAATGGGGGAGCCCACTCCCCGTCGGCATAAAGAACCCTCCTATTTGTTATATGCCGAGGGGGTGCCCAATCCTCCTCAGCTTTTGAGCCCTTTTCCTTGTGTGCCTACAGGGTGCCCAATCCCCATCGGCATAAAGTAACCCCTCCTTTTATTGTGTGCCGACGGGTGTGCCCAACTCCCCATCAGCTACGGCTGCCCCCTCAAAAAACAAGGCTCCATTGGCATGCTAGGAGCCCACCCCAGCATGCCACATGCCCCTGTAAAAAGAAAAACAGTCCCACACTGTTTTTTTTTATGTACCTATGGAAAAAGGAAATGGTCCCTTGGTGGTCTCCCTGCCCTCCTCCAACAACCCACACCCACACATTGCACACCCTGCCTCCCCACACTGCCCCTCACCCCATACTTACCTGCAGAGTACAGTGCGATGATCTTCGGTGGACCGGGAACATGTCTGCACTCTTCAAAGCCGACCGCGAACTGAGGAAATGCTGGTAAGCTGTATAATGGAATAAATAGGGTTTTTGCAATTTTGATGCATATCTCAGGCATTTGTTGGAATTTTGACACCAAATTTTCAACATGGGGTTTTTGGGACCCCTCCTCATGAATTCTTGAACTGTCATGGTGTTATTTAGTCCCGAAAGGTGATTTTTGCGGTCACTGTGTGGAATCACCTTTCGGGACTGAGTAATGAAATGACAGTGCCATTGTTCATGGGGAGCTCTCAAAAAGCCTATGTTGCAAATTTGGTGATAAAACTACCAAAAATGGCTGTTTTATGAGTGTGTGTTGCGCTGTGTCTATGCACACTCATAATGTCATAAATTTGTAATATTTTCACTTCAGATTTTCAAACTTGCATTTTTCCACACCTCTGATGGACAGTACAGCTAACAATTTACATATCCTGCCTGAAATGTGTTTTCACACTTCTGGTGCAGAATAACACGGTCACTGTGAAATCACTTCGGGACAGTTTGAGGAAATGCGGTGACCCTGTTCATGAGCAGAGGTTCAAAATGCCCATGTTGAAAATTTGTTGCTGAAAGTCCATAAAATGACTGTGTTTAAGCGCACATTGCACAGTTTGCATGCACCCTTGTAACTTCACAAATTTGCAATATTTCCAAGCCAGATTTTCAACACTGGCATTTTTACCTCCTTATGAACAGTACAGCTGTCATTTTCACATCATGCTCAAAATGTGTTTCCGCACCTGTGGCGCAAATGGCATGGTCGCTGTGGGAAATCAATTTTGGGACAGATTAACAAAATCGCAGCACCACTGTTCTAGAGGGAGTCCCAAAATGCCTATGTTACAAATGTGGCTACCAAACTCCCCAAAATAATTGGGCTACAGACAAGTGTTGCTCAGTTTGCATGCATGCTCATTGCTTCACCAATATTTCATATTGTCACTCCAGATTTTCAACGTTGCCATTTTTTAATGCCTCCTCATGAACAATACAGTTGTCATTCTCCACATCCTGCCCAAAAATGTATTTTTGTCCCTCTGTCACAAAATGGCACAGCTGCTATGCAAAACCACCTTTCAGCTAACAAAGTGATTGTGCTGCTTTTTATGACGTGGCCTGACAAGCAGCCCATGTTGAAAATGTGGAGTGAAACTACCACCACCGCCTACAGTGTTAGGGTTTCCAACTGTAGCACCCACCTGGTGCAGACTGACAGGTGTCAGGGGTGTGACTTAGGATCATCAGATGTAATGCTCACACCAATCCACCCCACCCCCACCCTGTAGCCACTGACAGGCATCATGGTGTGCCTTGCACTGTTCGGCCACAAAGTTCACCTGATGCTCCTATACTGCACCCACGTTAGCATATTTCCTTATGGAATGGGGTAAGTATAATGCCCAAAGATCCTGAAGCATACCCCAACACTTGTCATTGTCTACAGGGTAGGGTGAGGTACAATGGCATGAGCGTTATTGCTGATGACCCAAATGCACACCCCAATGCCTGTCACTCTCTACATGGTGGGGGTTGGGGTTGGCGTCTCTTCAATACTTCACTGCCATTCCTATTATGCATCTCTAGCTCGGCACTGCCAATGCCAATGCCAGCGTGACAACATTCAGCATTGACAAATGCTTATTTGAAATTGTGACCCCAAATTTTCAACATAGCCTTCTTAAGAACCCCACCTCATGAACAATATGACTGTCATTACACAAATCCACTGCAAAAGTGATGTTGCCAACTCACTGTAAAATCACCTTTCCAACAGGAGTTGCCTAGCAACAGTCATACTGTTCATAAGGAGGGATCCCCAAAAGGCCATCCTGAAAATTTGGGGTCAAAATCATTAAAAACAGCTGAGTTATGTACCAAAGTTGAAACCCCCATTGAAATACATTGACACTTATTTACCTTAGTTTCTCATATTGAGTTGCTAGTTCCAGCAGCAAGACGCGCTTCGATTGGCAGAGTGTATCTTGAACCTGAGACCTCTTCAGATGAGTGATGGTCTGTGGCAGTGTCAGGGGGCTGTGGGGAGGTGGGTGCACAGTGGGAGTTTCGGTGGCAGATACGGGCATGATTGGTGATGGTCTTTTTTTTTTTACAGGTTTAAAAAATCAAAAGACATCAAGGAATGCTTTTCTTATTTCCAGGTATAAACCCCCAAAAATAGAGGATGGGACCTCTAACCACCAATGAAAGAAATGGGAATTGGAGGGTGAGGGTACCATTGGACACCATGGAAGACCCCCTTGGGGGGATGCATCACTAGACACCAGAGAATTTTCTGTGGGGGGGTTACACAAATAAAATGACACATCGCTGATGTGCTCCCATTTAAATCCAAAATCTCAATAATGTGAGTCACAACAGCTATGCACCTAATCAGGACTACTGTATGTAGAGAAACATCACTTAATCTTATTTAGGGAGTAAATAAGCACAGTTCAACTGATTTAGAGTGGTCTTAAACTTTTAAAAATGATCAATACTTTAGAATAGGCAATAACACTTTGCAGTGCTTGAATGGTTCATTTGCATCATGTAGTGTTTTATTCAGTTTAGTTTGAATTCTAGGTAAGTCATTTATCCAAATGGAAAAGAAAAAGAGAAAGGGAAATAACAATATTTATGGGTTTGGTCAGCTGCATCAAACTCAAGCTGCACCTCAAGGCTTGCAGAATGTCCAGTATAGAGGGGGATGCTTTAGGGATATACTTGTGCTTGCCAGCATGTGTTGATGTTTATTACATTGCAGAATGTGTCCTTGCCCTTCCTGATAAGCAGTTTCATCTGAATATGTCCAATGTTTTAAAACAAATATCCAAATAAGGACAACACTCATAAATTCCTGTAGTCACTTCATGCTGTGTTCAGAGTCAACTACAGAGCCTGATATGTGCTTCTTTTTACAAACCTCAGCAGGTCTTTCAAGCTCCAAGGGGCAATCTGTGCTGTGATCCACTCAGCTGGTCTTTCAAAGCCTCAAGGGGCAATCTGTGTTGTTTGGCAAGGGACCATTTTCTTTTTTTACAGGTTTCTTTAAACAAACATTGAGGGACAGTTTTTTATTAAGGTGGCAGCACTGGGAACATCGGGGGAGGGCCACTAGACTACCAGGGACATTTTTCCCAAGAAGGGGACAGCAATCAGAACATTGTGGGAGGGGGGAGGGACCACTAGACTACCTGGGGCAGGTATTTTTTATGAACAGGACATCGATCGGAACATCAGGGGAGGGCCACTACACTACCAGGGACATTTTTTCCATGAAGGGGACAGCAATCAGAACATTGTGGAAGGGGCCACTAGACTACCTGGGGCAGGTTTTTTTTATGAACAGGACATCGATTGGAACATCGGGGAAGGGCCACTAGATTACCAGGAACACTGTTTTTATAAAGGTGACAGCAACGAAACATTGGGGAAGGGGGTGGAGGACCACTAGACTACCAGGGACATCTGTTCCTATGAAAGGGATAGTGATCAGAACATCGGGGAGGGGGTAGGGCCACTAGACTACCAGGGACACTGTTTTTAAATAGGACAGCATCAGAACATCAGGGAAGGGGGAGGCCACTAGACTACCAGGGAGATATGACAGTTGGAGCTGTGATAGACCTTTACTGTCCGAAGTCTTTACAGTTTGAACAGTAAAGTTTGAACTGTAAAGAACTTTGAGCAGTTATTTTCCAATTGATCCCTCATTAAACGAGTGCATAGTGATATGATGCTCGCCCCAAAAAGACAAACTTCATCTGGTAAAATTTAAGTAATAATAAAATAATGTTGCTAAGCATGTGACTGTCACTGACAAATTGACAGGACTGGGGGAAGGCCAGTATTTCAGAAATAATTTTGCAATGCATCTCTGTTTTCAAAGTGCATGTCTGCAGGATTGAGCTGTGGTCTTCAAACGAGGAGGAAGCTTGGATCCAAATACAGCAGCAAATTATTCTTTAGGCTCCCCCTTGCTCCCAAATGTCTTGCTGAGAGCAGGTCATTAAAGATTTTTCTGCAAGATTTCAATCTGGGTTTTGTTGTGCCATTGTGTTCGCCTTCTGTATGACCCCCTCCCTCATAATGATTTGCATAATTCCACCAAGCCCCTATAACTCAAGCCCAGCATCTGCCCGATTAATTTTTACAACTGGATAAATGATTTACCTAGAATTCAAGCTAAATTGAATAAGACAATACATTATGCAAATGAACTATTCCTGCACTGCAAAGTTTTATTGCCTGTTTTAAAGCATTGATCATTTGACATGAGGCATTGGAGGAGAGAATCAGTGTAATATTATAATAAATACAGGAAGTTGCTTTTACTGTACTTAATTTGGTTTAAGTCATGCAGTGGGGTTCTGTTGGTTTCACTGCAGCCTTTCTCGAGCACCACAAGTGAGAAATGTCTCTGAGAGAAAAACTTGCATGGTTGTAGTTATTAATGTTGTGTATTTTTGTGGATAACGATCGGAGGGTGGGGGGGTGCCACTAGACACAAGGGAAATTAAATAGCGGGGACAGTGATCAGAGGGTGGGAGTGCTAATAAACACCTGGGAAATTATAACACATAGTGGGAATAGTGATTGGAGGGTGGGAGGTACCACTAGATGCCAGGGCATTATAAAAAAAACAACAGAGGGACCACGATTGGCAGCTGGGGGGTGCCACTAGATGTCAGGGAAATATTGGGGAAAAATCAACAGAGAATGGGAGGGGAGGGACCAGTAGACTACCAAAGAGATGACAGAACTGTCATAGTCCTTTACTGTTCAAAGTTTTACAGTTGGAACAGTAAGGTTCAAACTATAAAGGACTTTGAACAGTTATCTTCCAATCAATTGATCCTTTCAATCTAGGTCTTTAACCAGGTGATGGTTTAGGTTTCAGAGACCTAGGGGCTCTTTATATGTTGTACTGTATAAGGTGTTATCTGAGGACAGACCCATTATTTTCAACATTATTTTATTAACGAATTTCGGTGCCATTCCCTTCAATCCCTTCCCTCAGCCCAAAAAATCTAAGATTATTTCTGCTTCTGTTCTCGAGTTCCTCTAATTTGTTTTCTTTTCTTTTATAGCAAGATGTCTGTTCTGTAAAATTTTTCCTCCTACTCCCTTCTCTAACTTGTCTTGAGTACTTCTATATATAACCCTCAAGCATTTGAAATTCTAAATTTATGTTCGACTGTCTCTTGTTTCAAGTCCTTAAAGAAGGCAAACATGTCCAGCACTGTTAATTTAATTGTGGCCATTTCAGACATAATCATGTCAAAGTGTATGACAGTGAGTGAGTTGGAAGAGGATTTGAATTAGAGTCTGAGTGGTCCTCTCTCCTGATGTCCCACGCCTATATCTAACATTGATCTTTCCAGCAGATTTTTCTCAGTAACAGCAGTCAGCTGCTGAGCCTCCTTCTGCTCACTATTGATGTTTCTGTGTTCCTAGCAGTTGTTTCAATCACTTAGCAGACAAATCATGAACTTTACTGTTTTGGCATACCAAGTCTAACAGCAGATGAAATCTTCCTCTCTTGTGCTTTGCCACAAGTTGCACTGTATTTCAAAAGCCTGCATAACAATTGGCACTTGGTTTCTTACTATAAAAAGGAAAACTGCAATAAATTAAAGTAATGATATTTTCTTTTAGATTATACACACAACTGTGTATTGGTACTGAATAGTAGTATTTAGCAATATATTTACTGAATTAATCACAAACTGTGGGTATGGGAGGGCACCAGAGATCGTCATCATCTGCTTGCTTCCCTCCTGAAGTTGTCAAAACAAAACAGATGCCTTTTCACCGTTAAGGCTTAAAAATGTTGGTTTCAAATAAAGTTTGCTGTTCCCCACTTTGCTCCATGTTTGGTCTAAGGACATCCCCAAAGACTATAATGTAGTTGATTCAGTGAAAGCAAGGCTTCAAAAAGACTTTCCACATCTTCATAACAATTTCAGTTTACAAGTACCCAACTAAAATCTTGGCAAAAGTTTAAAGTCTATTTAATGATTTAGTTACCACATATAATAGGAGATATAAGTGCATTGTTACCTCGCCAGATAGGCTGGGTGGAATCCTAGCATCTCGCCTTCTTTGTTACCATGCCTGCCTTTCACTGTTATCATATTAAATGATTTTCTCCTCTTCTCTCCTTTTACATTCCATTCTAAAGATTATCCAGAAAATGCACATATAATAATTATTCAAAGATCTGGGCTACTTCCATTTGACCAGTGTGAGGGAGTAGGCTGATCACAACTTCCTGAACCCACCCTGCTGAGGTGGGCAGAGAGTCATAGGTGGCTGGAGCAGTCAGGAACTGTTTATTTAGCTAAAGGTATTCTGTATTAATTATGTGTGGAGCATATAATATGCATGGCTGCTATCTACACCAGCCAAGGCAAATGCAGTAAGGTACAAAGAAAAATATGCCACTATCTGATGTGAGGCACTGAAGGAAAGAATCAGTGTAATATTATGATAAATACAGAGAACTGCTTATACTTAATTTGGTTCGAGTCATGCAGTGGGGTTTTTGTCTTTTTCAATCTAGCCTTTTTCGGTGACACCATAAGTAGAAATTATCTGAGAAGGAAAACTTGCATGGTTGTAGTTATTAACGTTGTGTATTTATGTGGACAGAGATCAGAGGGTGTGTGGGGGTGCCACTAGACACCAGGGCATTATTAAAAATAAGGGGGACCATGAATGGAGGGGTTGCCACTAAACACCAAGGGAAGGGAATATTGGTGAAAAATTATCAGAGAAGGAGGAGGGACCACTGAACTATCAGAGAGATATGACAGTTGGAACTGCCATAAACCTTTACTGTTCAAAGTCTTTACAGTTTGAACAGTAAAGTTTGAAATGTAAAGGACTTGAACAGTTATTTTTTGATCAATTTATGCTTTCAAAGCTAGTGACAGGCAATATGAATCTCATCCAAAAGACTTATACTTCACCTGGAAATTTTCAAATAATAATAAAATAATGTTTGCTACATGTGACTTGAGACCTAAATACAGGTCTTGGTCATTCTTTACCAAGTAGGATTTCTTTAGGAAATCAGTTTTAAAGATGACAAAATAACAAGATGGTAGAAGCATGAACAGTATTTCTGAGGTTCAACCAGTAAATTCTTAACCATTAACAGTTCAAATGGTTTCAATAACCATATCTGGCAGCTATCACAAAATTCATTACAATTCAAATATGGTAAAATTTAATTTCACCAAACTATCCAAAAGCACACCCTTAGCACTGCCCCTATCATCCCTGAAAATTTCAGGTAAAAATGTTATTTCCTTTGATCTGTAGATGAGAGAAAAAAAATACCATGTTAACCAATTGGAAAAACTTTTTTTTTTTACCACTTTATATCTCAAAAACCATCCAAGATACCATCATGAAACATTTCACATCTTGAGACATTTTCAGGATAACTACTCATGCAAAATTTCAGGCTATTGCATTAAAAAATGCCAAAGTTCTTCAGGTACAAAATTTTGAATTTAACAGAGAACTGTCTATTCAACCTAACTATTGGGGCATTACCACACCGTTTTATATATATATATATATATATATATATATATATATATATATATATAGGTGTGTAATAGATAACCCACTATTAGGTGTGTGTGGAAGCTCTGATATACTCACTCCTTGGTGTGAATTATACACACAAGGCCACAGGCCGAGTGCATCAACCACCTAAGGTGTGCTGATATCAGAGCACAACCACACATCCTAGAGTGGGTTATCTATCTATCTTATAAAATGATAAAATAATTTTCTGGGGGGGGTAAAAGTGCAGGAGTGTAGTCGCACTCTGATATATGCACGGTCATGTGATGCCAGCCAACAAATCAGCAGACATAATTTTTGCTTCCAATTTTATAAAAAAAAAAGTACACACATATATATATATATATACATATACATATAATAGTGGTGCAGTAGCACCACTTTAGTTAGGGTTAAGGGATCACTACTATGTTAAAGCCCAATGTTTTACTTTAGTAACTTCACAATGGTTCAATTGATTTTCATGAAAGTTTGCATGCTTAATTTCATTGAGTAGTTCTCTTAATGTGGTAAATTCTGTTTGAATCAGTGGTGTGGTTTCCGAGATACAGTGCCTGAAAAATCATTACATTTCTGGGTTTTTTTGCAGTTTTTCCATCCACCTGTCAGTATCTCAGAAACTGTTTTAAGTTGTTTTCTGAAATTTTGTGGGTAAAAAGCCTTCGCCTCACAAATGTGCCTTTTGAAGGTTTGGTGAAAAAATATGAATCCATTCTAAAGTTATTAAATTAAATTTCCTGTTATTTTCAATGGGAAATTATAAATGTTCAGCTCGAAAATTGACTTTTTGTCTCAGGAGGTAATCCCTTCTCTCAGATGGGTCATCATGTGTCACAGGTAGGTAAACCTTTTTTGAGCTTCCGCCACTTTGATTGGCAGTTAATGAGAGAAAGTGAACACATAAAACTGAATGGATTTAAAAAAAACAGACATCAGAACCTACCTAAACTGGACCCATTATGCTATTTCTGATGATTGTTTTTTTTTTTTAAATTATACCACGAAATACCTTTTCCGGGCACCTGAAATCCCTAGTACCCTACCTTTTTGGTATGAGAACACCAGGAATTTCTTCAGTTCTGCAGCACAGCTAAACACTTGCTGCTGAATGCAGTGTGTGCTTTGAGCAGTCCTTTTCTCTGGTGACTAGTGGCACTCCCACCCACTGATTACTGTCTGCCACTCCCTGTAATGAGCAAATAAGGGATATGCAATGGAAGCAAGTGTAATAAATGATTTATCTGCACAAGAGCAGTTTGACCTTGGGTTACCTCATGAGTGGCATAAGCCATGAGTGTGGTGTCCGAGGTCAAACCGCTCGAGTGCAGATAAATCATTTATTACGTGAGTTTTCCATTGCATATTCAATTCATGCAATTCTTTTGTTTTTGCTTTTGTAGGGGGCATTTGTTAGTCAAAAAAGTGAATGAAAATTGAATGTTCTGCCATTTTTTGCTGATTATAGAAAATCTAAAAGAAATCTAGAAACAAAACATCTCATTTGGTAGACATTTTTATGCTGAACAACTTTTGTGCTCAAAGTACCATACTATCTTTTTTGTTTTTATGTTATTTGCATTTGTTTGATGAAACAGTGCACAAAAATGGAATCTGTTGCTGTTTTTTGCTAATTCTGAAAAAACTAAAAAGTATCTGTAAATGAAACACCACTCATTTTGTAGATATTTCTGTGCCAAATAAACTTTGTGCTCACAGTACCATGCTATCATTTTTCATTTTAAAGTTATTTACATTTGTTTGCGGACAAAATAAAAAAAAATATGAATTTTCTGCTGTGTTTTTGCTAATTATCAAAAAAACTATAAGGTATCTATTAATGAAATACCACTCATTTTGTAGATAATTTTGTCCTGCACCATGTTCATGCTCATAGCACTATGCAATCTTTTTTCATTATAAAGTTATTTGCATGTGAATATAGTTAGTACTGGTACTGAGGCGGAACATTTTAAATGAGTTCTGGAGTGATTGTGACATATCTACTATGTGAATAAATCTGTGATGATGCATCTACTATTTGGATAAATTTAAATTTTGAATTTATCCCAGTTCAGATTTATCTCATAAGATTTATGTCCATGCCTATTTCATAAATATGTATATTCCCTGGTGTATAAGGGCACCCCCTCCCATCGATTGCTGTTCTGTCTTTCCCTGGTGTCTAGTGGCAACCCTCATATGCTGATTGCCAATAGTCATAGTCTACTGATCCCTCCCCCCTTCCTCCCATGTCCAGTCATCCCCATAAGGTTAAAACAAAATCCTGGTAGTCCAGTGGTCTCTGCCCCCGATGTCCAATGTCCAATCACCATCATGGTAATGGAAAAAAAATACCTGATAGTCTAGCATTCCCTTCCCCCCCAATGTCCAGTTGCCATTTGCTTATAAAAAATATATCCTGGTAGTCTAGTGGTCCCTCTCCTCTCCTCCGATGTCCGATCCCCATCTCGATATAAAATTTATTTTCCTACTTTTACTGAGATCACCCCCCAAAAAAAAGAGAAACCCTGGCCTCGAACAGTTAAAAGTAAGCTAGCCTGCTCTCTAAACCCAGTATTGTCTTGTAGCAGTAAAGTATGCCTGCTGCCTGCCCCAGACAGCTGTAAGTTATTATAAAGAAAAAAGCCCTCTAAGCCTCATTGCTCATCATCAGCATGTCATGCTGTATGGTTAAAGAGGCACAGGGTGGGAGCAGGGCATGATGTGGAGAGCTGCAGAAAATATTGTATTTATTAGCTGTCTTTTCTGCCTAAGTTTCTATGACAACCATTTGTGATGGCAAAGCATGAGGGAAAAAGGAGCCTAATGCCTGATTGGGATGCACTATATTTGGAAAGATGATGCTAATTGCTCTAAAAAGTGCACTTACTCCCAACAGTTTATGTTCATTCAAGTTGCTCAAGTGATAACCTGGTACTACACACATGGAGCTCTAGCTGCGTCTTTAAAGTTAGTGTAATGAGATTAACCAGCTACTTCAAATATTAAGAGTAATCAGAAATAACAGAGTGTTGTTTTTTTTTGTTTGTTGTTGTTTTTGTTGTGTTTTTTTCATTTGCAGCATGCTTTATTTTGGGAAAAAATATAACGTAATCTCCTGTCAAAATTATTGAAATGATTTTTCTTAGAGTATGGGTTGTTTTTCTGTAGCCTTTGTAGGATGACATTTTATATGGCACCAAACAATGGAAATGCCTTTTTCACTAAATGGAGATGGGTGCCACACAGGTTTGCAATGAGCAATTATATTATGTTTTTATTTATTTAACCTGGCCCCCAGTGACATCAATGCAGCCCTCGACAAATCCACTCCTTGCTGAAGAATCGTGGACTACAGAATGTACATGCAGAAGCAATTGAAATGTTTTTCTCAATGGTATTCCAGAATACTCAAGTGTCACCCAAGCAGAGTGCTTGACATCAATAGCAAGAAGGCAAATGAGGAGAAAATCATATTCTCCCACTGGAAGCTGTGAATCTGATTGAGTTTGATGTAGTAAATGGGAAGGAATCAAGAGCATCTAATGTGGAGGGTGAGGAAAAATACAGGACTACTTGGGCATTTAAAGAAGAAAGAAAGGACCTCTTAAGGCAGGACCAGGTGCTTATGAGGAAAAGGCAGCTGCCTGCTTCTTTTTGGGAAGAACCAAGACCAATCCAAAACTTGCAGGCAGCAGAACTACAGATCAGCAGCACTCACAAAGGCATCAAAAATCCGGGCAACTATCCAGAGTGTAGAAAGAGCAAGAAGTACTCATCAAACTCCACAAATGAGAGTCTAGCAGCTGTCCACGCTCAGCAAACAGGTGACAAGAATCCTGCAGATTTCCCAGTGACAGCCCTATCCAGTTGCGTGAATGCCTGCAGCTGTTGTATGTTTCACTACCATGGACAGCCCATTTACCAAAGCCACCTAGTGCTCCATCAGTCAAGCTTTGGAGAGGTTAGCTTGTTGGGGAAGAGTGGCACATCTCAGTTGGAGGTGCCTCACTTCTGGAAGGATTCATTGACTGGACAAGCGATTTACAGACCTGAGACTGTGAAGCCAGTTCCCAGTAAGCCAATAGTGCCCATGCCTATCTTCAACATTTTTGAATTTATTTAGACTGTCTTTGAATCCTGTGTCACAAAAGGATCCTTCATCCTGCTTTCCCATTGACTACAATGGGAAAGCGAGATAAAAGATATTTTTTGCAAAACAGAATTCTACGTCATGCTAATCCTATTGTAGTCAAAGGAAAAGCATTATAAAGGATCCTTTTGCAAAACAAGATCATATTTCATGCAGTGGTTCAATGTACTTCAATGGGGTTTTCAACTTTGCTTCATAATTCAGCCATTTCTTAACATTTTGGCCCCAAATGTTCAACATGGCTTTTTATGGACCCCACCTCATGAACAGTGTGACTGTCATTATGCAACTCCTGCTTGAAAGGTGATTTCTTGGTCAGTTGGTCAATTCACCTTTTGGGCAGGATTTGGAATTCTTATCTGCTCTTGTTCATGAGATGGGGTCATAAGAAGTCAATGTTGAAAATTTGGAGTCAAAATATGAAAAAATGCAGATGTTCTGACCATTCATTGCAATCTCACTATGCATGCTTGTTACTTTAGAAATTTTAAACACAGATTTTCAAAATAGCCTTCTTATTACCCCACCTTATGTATGGCACCAGTTTCATTTTTCAAATATTACCCAAAATGTGTTTTTGTACCTGTGGCATGGAATGGCATTGCAGTTGTGCAGAATTACATTTAGGCAGGGATTTGAACATTTTCTGTACTGGGTTCATGAGGTGGTGGTAATAAGATGGCTATGCTGACAATTTGGCCACTGTTGTCCCATAAATGGAATCTTAGGGCCTAGGGGCCCTGTGCTTTAACAGCTACATACATATACACATATCCAAACAGATAGGTGCACACTAGGAATGAGGTGCTAAACACAGTCAAATATAGTAACATAAAGTTAAAAAACTGTGGCACTCTCACCCAATATTTCAAACACCTCCGAGGCTCACTAGCAATGAATTAAAACTTTTTTTTTTACAAATGACAATAAAACAATGCCTAACATTTTAAGCAAAAAAGATGTTTCAGGACTAGAGGGCATGGGATGAAGTTGGAGGAGGATGATTCAGAGGAAACATGAGAAAGAATTTCTTCACAGAACGGGTGGTGGACAAGTGGAACACCCTGCCAGAGGAAGTGGTGGGAGCTGAAACAATCATGGGATTTAAGAATGCATGGGATAGACATAAAGGAATTCTAGAGGTCAGGGGTAAGGGGAAATAGACTTCTAAGAAAACAAACTGAACTTACAAGCTCAAATGGGCAGACTAGGTGGGCCATAGGCCCTTATCTGCCGACACTGTCTATGTATCTATGTATCTATGTATCTATGTATCTATGTATAACATGTTTTTGAATGTTAATTCCTTTATCATTTGCATCTAATGAGGTATGGGGGCTCAGAGGGCCCTGCGCTCCTGCAGACAAATAAGGATTTGATTATACTATTTAAAAAAGTAACAAAATTAATTGCAAAAATTTCATTAATGCATCACTTAGGTTTGTTACTAAAGTAACACAAGTAGGAAAATGTGGCCTTAGGTTTTCCAACCCTAACACCCCACCCCAACCTGCAGACACTGACAGGCGTTGGGAGTGTGCCTTGAGATTGTCAGCCCTAAAGTTCACCCCATGCTCCTGCACTGAACCAATATGAGCTTATTTACTTATGGTATTGGGTGAGCATTAGGGCTGATGACCCCAAGGCACACCCCCAACAACTGTCAGTGTCTTCAGGGTGGGGTTGGGGGGTTCGGGTTGGAAAACCTACCATTAGATTTTTACTTTTATCACTTTAGTAATAACCCTAACTGATGCACTAATGAAGTTGTTTTGCAGTATATATATATATATATATATGTGTGTGTGTGTATATATATATATTATATTGACATGGTAGTGCCAATATAGTTAGGGTGAAAGGTTAGTTCTACGTTAAACCCAAATTTCTGAATGTTAATAACTTTGGAACCATTTAATATATTTGCATGAACTTTGGCATGCTTAATGTCTAGGGATAGGTCTTTCGACCTGCTAAATGTTGTGGGAATCTGCTGTGTGGTGTGTGAGATATAGAGTGTTGAAACAACAGAAAAATCTGTGTTTTTTGACATTGTTTTGTCCACCTGGATCTCAGAAACAGCTTTAGGTTATGCTCTGAGATTTTCAGGGTAGAAAGCCTTGGCCTCACATATGTGCCTTTTGAAGGTTGGGAGAAAAAATATTAATCCTTTCAAAAGTTATTAAACTTTAAAGTTTCCCATTATAGGCTATGGGAAAAAATATGTGATCTGAAAGTGAAAGCCTGTAAACAGCCCCAAAACCAGTTCCTTTGCCACTTCATAGCAAGAAAACAGTTAGGACAGTTGAGCTGATATTTGCAGGGTGGCAAAGCTTTTCCCAACAGATGTGCCTTTTGCTGATTCAGTGTAGAAATGTACACCAGTTTCATAGCTACAGCTCTTTGAATTTGTGAATTTTCACATAGGATAATATTAGGTAATTTATATGTTAAACCTGAATTTTTGAATGTTAATAACTTTGGAGTTGTTCCATGGATTTGCATGGCATTTGGCATGCATAATGTCTAGGGATATGTATCTTGGCCTGCCAAACTATGTGGGAATCTGTTCTGTGATTTCTGAGATACAGAGTGTTGAAAAAAAAGAGAAAATCCATGTTTTTTGACATTGTCTGTCCACCTGGATCTCAGAAACGGCTTTAGGTTGTGGTGTGACATTTTCAGGGTAGAACATTTTTGCTTCACAGATGTGCCTTTTGAATGTTTGGTAAAACATATTAATATTTTCAAAAACTATTAAACTTTAAAGTTTGCCATTATAGGCTATGAGAAAAAAAAATATGATCTGAAAGTGAAAACAGGTAAACAGCCCCAAAAACCAGTTTCTTTGCCACTTCATTGCAACAAAAGGTTAGGATTCTTAGGCTGAGATTTGTAGGGTGGCAAGCCTTTGCCACACAGATGTGCCCTATGCTAGTTAGGGGAAGAAATTGACACTGGTTCCATAGGTACAGCACTCCGAAGTTGCCAATTTTCTGATAGGATAACACAGTGGTGGTTGTGGCACCTTTTGGTAGCTATATCTCGAAAACGGTTTGAGATACAGATTTGTTTGCTAAGCCCAGGTGTATTAAGCATGCGTGGAGGTGGCCAGGCCATGAATACAACTGCAAAGGAATTTTTTCCAAAGTTTCTATGGTTCCTGAGATATTGAAACTTTTATAGCCAAAGGGTTACCTGGAATGGATCAAGGGGTGCTCAATGTCTCTATACTTATGGGTACATGGGCCTTGCGCAACCCTAGTTGGATCCCATTATGCACTAATGGGAGCATAGGGCCCTACGTTATGCAGTATGGAGATGTGATATCATTAAAATATCAGTACACTTATGTACAGATGGAAGAGTAGGGCCCTCCATGCCCTGCACTCCCACATGAAAATCAGTGACAATTAAAAAATGTATGCATGATGGAAGAACAGGGCCCAAAGGGCCTGGGGCTCCTACAAACACATACAAGTAACATTACACTTTCTCAAAAAGAAGGGAAATTCATTGAAAAAATGTCATTAATGCATCAGTTAGGGTTGTCATCAAAGTGACAAATCATTTGGAAATTCTATGTTACAGTTACCAACCCTATCCTCCAACTCCCACTCTCCACACACCAACAGACATTGAGGTGTTCCTTGGGGTTGTCGGGCCTAACTCTCACCTCAGTGTCCTATACTGCACCACTCAGCTTCCTTACAAATGGAATGATGTGAGAGTTAGGGACGACAACCCCCATCGCACATCCGATACCTGTTGGTGTGTGGAAAGTGGGGGCTGGGAGTGGAGGGTAGTGTTGCTAACCCCTAACATTGAATTGCAACTTTGTTGCTGTAATGACAACCCTAATTGATGCATATATATATATATATATATATATATATATATATATATATATATATATATATATATATATATATATATATATATATATATATATATATATATATATATATATATATATATATATATACTATATATATATGTAATAGATAACCCACTCTTAGGTGTGAGTTGCACTCTGATATCGCATGCCTTGTGCAAGGCTAACCACCCAAGGCGTGCATATATCAGAGCGTGACTGCACATCCAAGAGTGGGTTATCTATCTTATAAAATGGTAAAATTGTTTTTTTGGGGGTTAAAAGTGCAGGTGTGCGGTCGCTCTGATATACGCATGGTCATGTGATGTGTTTTATACAATCAGAATACTGGATTTGGATTTGGATGCCATCCTCATTTTATAAATATAGATAGATAGATAGATAGATAGATAGATAGATAGATAGATAGATATAGCTATAGATATAGAAATATCTATAGATATAGATACATGTTCTTTGCAACAAACTTTGTTAATGCACCAGTTATGGTAACTCAACACCACAAAAGTAGGAAAATGTGGCATTAGGGTTTCTAACCCTAATCCCCCCCCCACGCAGCAAAAGGAAAAATCATTAGGGTTTAGGGTCTCTGGAGTGTCTTACTTGGGGTTGTCAGCCCTGCTCACCCTTTCCTCCAGCCTATAGCCTCCTCTCTGAAGCACAAGGTACAGCTCCAAGACAATGCCTCATAGTGACACAGTAACACTCTTCAAAGATAAACAAGTACAGTATGTCTCTCAACATGTTGCCAGAATGAGTTCTGCTGGAACCTTAATCATGACTGTAAATGAGCCAGTGATAGAAAATGCTTTGAAATACTGTTGTGGGGCGAAGTAGTAGGGTGAGCTTAACTCTGTAACTGATTTTTTGTGAGTTTGCTGTTGTTTTGGGAGTAGTTCAAATCTTTCTTTAACTGGAGGACTGTTACTTAAATCTTTCTTTAACTCTGTAACTGATTTTTTGTGAGTTTGCTGTTGGTTTGGGAGTAGCTCAAATCTTTCTTTAAGTGGAGGACTGTTACTTAAATCTTTCTTTAACTCTGTAACTGATTTTTTGTGAGTTTGCTGTTGGTTTGGGAGTAGCATAACTCTCTCTTTAACTCTGTAACCAATTTCCTGGAGGTCTGTTGCTTGTTGGTTGGGGGAGTGTCTTCTTTGCCCAGAGACAGATCAGCCAATCAAATTTGTTTGGAATTCAGTTTGAATCTCTATTTAAGTGTTCACAGATCCATTTTCTCAGCTTGTTGTGGGGAGAGGTAGGAGGATGAGTTTAACTCTGTTACTGATTTTTTGTAAGTTTGTTGTTGGTTTGGGAGTAGCTCAAATCTTTCTTTAACTGGAGGACTGTTACTTAAATCTTTCCTTAACTCTGTAACTGATTTTTTGTGAGATTGCTGTTGGTTTGGGAGTAGCATATATAGCTGTTTAACTCTGTAACTGATTTCCTGGAGCACCGTTGCTGGCTGGAAAAGCCTTCTCCCCTACTCCCACCAGCCTTTCTTAAATACTAGAAAGCCACAGGGGGTTAGGCTTTGAGGCTGTGAGGGAGCAGCTTGGGGAGCTGCAAACTGCTCATATGAACTAACTCTTAAACTTAGTAATCATGTGGTGAAAAGTTCAGTCACTCAAGAGTTTACTAGTTTGATTTTAAAGTTTAAATGTTTAAAATTTGCAAGTTTGAAAGTCAAACTGATGAGCTTGGGTTAGGGAAGGGTAACTGCATATTTTGAAGTTGAAAGTCTAAAGTTCAAACTGGTAAGGTCATGTATACATGTGTGAACTAGAGTTTCTGAGCTAGCAAGCTAGGGAGAATGGGGTAAAGAAGGACTCAGAAGCAAGCTAATAGGGTCACATATGGTATCCAGCTATTGCTGTACAGACAGTGTGATAAGGAATTGAAGTTATGTTTAAGTTAAGTGTGAATAACGGAGTGAAGGAAAATGGGGCATTATGGAGGGGATCACACTGGGGGGTGATGGGGCATGAATAAGGGTGCCAAAAACATTGGAAGAGTAGATGGCATGGTGGGCACCATGGTGTGAGGGGGCAGGCACAGGGAGGATAGTGGGGTGCAATGGTTGTGGGGCAGCTGTTTGGATGAATATACTATGGAAACTGGGAGGCTGTCCAATTTGTTACCAGCTGAGGAGACTGTAAGAGGAGGAAGAGGGGCTCTGGAGGGAGCTGGAGAGGGTGAGGAAGGGGCTAGGCAGGAGGGACCCTGGAGAGGATAGCTGGGAGAAGCAAAGGAGGAACAGGAGGGTTAAATCCTTGAGGATGTAGAAGGGGTAGGGGTGGGAAGGCAGTAAGTGGAGGAGGCTCAGGGCAGGGGAAGATGGAGATGAGCGCCACTGCAGTGGTAGGTAATGGGTTGCAGTGTTACGCCGGTAGGTGGTAGTGAAGTGTCGAGATCATGGGGAGGGGAGGAGAAGGGTAGTGGCCAGAGTCAGGCGTACGCTGGGAAGGAAGAAGGGGGTGAAAGAGCAGGGCAGGGCAGTGGGAGAGTGGAATGGGGGAAGATGTAGGAGTCACAAATGGTGGCTAGAGATAATGAGGAGCAGGGCAGTGTGGACTCTGGAAAAGTGGACAGCGGAAATAGGAGGAGGTGGGCACAGGATGAGAAGAGGGGGTTACTAGTGCTGTGGATCTATATTGAAAGGGGTCAGATGGGGCAGAATGGGAGAAATGCGCAGTCATATCTGGGTCAAGGCTATTCAGGGGTTGACCATGGGAAGGGTGGGGCAGGAACTTCTCAAGTGCACAAGAAGGGGACGGAGAAACCTCACATAATGATGCATGTGGGTACAAATAACTTGGTAGGGGAGATGGTAAAGGTGATAAAGGGTTCAATGAGTTGGGTAGGCCATGTGAGGAGGTGGGAGGGTCGGTGGCGTTCTCTGAGGTACTCCCGGTACCATGTGAGAGTACAGTGAGGAAAAAAAGGATAGAGGAGTTCAATGAATTACTGATGGATTGGTGCCATACCATGGAGTATGGATTAGTGTCAGACTGGGGCAGAATCTAGCCCAATAGTGACCTATACACAGAGGACAGGTTACGTTAAAGCAGGGAGGGGAAGGGAGTACTAAAACAGGGAATAGAAGGGTATATATCAAGAAAAGTGGATTTAAACTTGGAGATGGGGTGGCAAGGGGACTGCTGATAAGGGAAAGAGTCCAGAAAAGGGAGCCTAGTGAGCTTGCTCCCCCTAGTTTTGGGTAAAGGCAGTGAAGATGTGGCACAAATAGGGATAAAGGTGGGGGAGAGTAGTGGTAGGGAAGGGGAGGACACAGGTTGGGGGGTGGTCTCACTGAATGCAAGAAGCCTAAAGAATAGAATAGTGGAGTTACAGGCTCTCTTGGAGGTGTAGGGGGAGGACATTGCAGTCATCACGGAAACGTGGGCCACCTGGTACCAGGACTGGGATATGATGATCCTGGGGTTCAAGTAATTCAGAAAAGATAAGGCTAAGAGGAATGGGGGGGTGGTAATCTATGTAATAGAGGAGATAAAGTGCATAAGGGAGGAAGGGTAGGAGGGGAGGACAGAAGCACTATGTATGCAGTTCTAAGATGCAAAGAATAGGACACTAGGATGGGTGTGGTATACAGGCCACTGGCTCAGGGGATTGACCAGGACAGGGAATTAGCTGAACAAATTAGGAGGGTCTGCAGGAAGGGGAGCCCAATAGTGGTGGGGGACTTCAACCTACCGGGGGTGGAGTGGGGCACCCCATCCACCATGAGTGCAAGGGAATGGGCCCTGCTGGAAGCATCTCAAGACAGCTTTCTGACACAGCTGGTCCAGGGGCTGACTCAGTTAGAAAGGGCTCTGGACCCTGTACTGGATAACACGGAAGCTATAAGGAATCTGGAGGTTGAGGAACCACTGGCTGGGAGTGGCCACTGTTTGGTGTGGTTCATGCTCAACATAGGGAGGGAAACAGGGGGCATGGGTACAAGGGTAATTGAGTTTAGGGGAGTGGACTTCAAGAAGATATGGGAAATTCGGGCAGGCACCTGGCAGGAATGCAACCACACATGAATGCAGACCAGAAATGGGACATCGTAAAGAAAGGGTTGGTGGAGGCATCAGAGTCTTGCACTAGGATGAAAAGCAAGAAGAGAAGGGCAAAGAAACCCAGTTGGCTGACACAGGAGGTCATGGAGGGGGTGAGTGCCAAGAGGGCAGCATTTTAAAAGTACAGGAAGTCAGGGAGGGGTGAAGATAAGGATATATACATGCAGAAGTCCAGGAAGGTTTCCAGATTGGTCAGGGCAACCCAGGCATCCAGGTAGCTGAGACTGGCACTGGGAATCAAAAGTGGAGAAAAAGACTTATTCCATTACATCAGAGAGAAAAGAAAGAGCAAGAATCAGCTGGTGAGGATTAAGAAGGACGGGGGTGGGTGGAGATAGGCGTGGAGCAGGCAGAGGCACTGAATGAATACTTCTGCTCTGCATTCACACAAGAGATGGGGTGGGAAGATACCCCAGGTGAGGGTGGTGGGTGGTGGAGGGATGACAGATGTAGAGTACTAGATGGGTTGAGGGCATTAAGGAAGGACAAAGCAGCTAGACCTGAATTCACCTTAGGGTACTAAGGAAGTTGGCAGAGGTCCTGGCAGGGCGACTGGTCGACCTGTTTAATACCTCCCTTGACACAGGATGTGTACCACAGGACTGGAGAATGGCCCATGTGGTGCCCATCCACAAAAGTGGCCCAAAAGATTAACCAGGAAATTATAGGCCACAGCCTCACATCGATCGAGGAAAATTCATGGAGACCATACTTAAAGAGAGGCTAGTGAGATTCTTGGAGGAAAACAGTCTCCAGGATGGTCAGCAGCATGGATTTATTTTAGGCAGATCCTGCCAGATAAATGTTGCAGAGTACTACAACTGGGTGACCAGGAACTGAACAAGGGCTATGCAGATGATGTCCTGTATTTGGACTTCAGCAAGGCCTTTGATTCAGTGCTGCACGGAAGGCTGAGGAGGAAACTGGAATATATGAGGGTGGGACCAAAAATGGTGAAATGGATCACAAACTGTCTAAAGGGAAAGCAGTAAAGGGTAGTTGTGGTGGGGGGACCTCTCATCACTGAAAGTGGTGACTAGCGGAGTACCACAGGGATCGGTACTGGGACAGGTGCTGTTTTGGATTTTTATTGTAGTTATCTCACATGGGATCCAAAGCAAGATCAGTCTGTTTGCAGATGATACCAAGATGAGAGCTGTGGTTGATGACATGGAGGGGTGGAAGTAGTTGCAGGAGGACCTGACTAAGCTGCAGGAGTGTGCAGAAACATGATAGTTGGGGTTCAACGCCAAGAAGTGCAAGGTTCTGCACTTCGGAGCCAGGAACCAGGGGAAGGATTGTCACTTGAATGGGGTACAGTTGGGGAGCTCCACAGAGAAGAAGGACCTGGGAACGATCATAACGGGGAGCATGAACAACTCTGCTCAGTGCAGGAAGGTAGCAGCAAAAGCCAACAAAATGCTGTGGTGTATTGCAAGAAGCATCTGCTCCAGAAGGAGGGAGGGAGGTTATCCTGTCCCTGTACAGGTCATTGGTCAGGCCCCACCTGGAGTACTGCATGCAGCACTGGTGCCCATTCCTGAAGAAGGATATCAGATTGTTGGAGGGTTGCAGCAAAGAGCCACAAAGATGATTCAGGGATTGGAGAGCAAGCCCTATGAGGACAGATTGGAAAAGTTGAATATGTATTCACTGAAGGAGAGGAGGTATAGGGGGATATGACTGAGATATTTAAGTATTTGAAGGGGATAAACAAGACCAACACAGAAGGGATTTTTCAGATGAGAAGGGGGGGACGTAAGAAGGCATGGGCTAAGATTGGAGAGGTGAAGATTGAAGAGGGAGATGAGGAGTCACTTTTTCATGGAAAGAGTGGTGGACAAATGGAACACCTTATCTGATGAGTTAGTGTCCTGTAAGATATTGGGCAGTTTTAAGAGGGGTTGGGACAGGGTAAGGGAAAGGGATACTGGTAAGGGATGGTGGGAGGGGCAGCTGCTAGATGAGGGGCTAGCTGCACACTCAAATAGACTCGATAGACCATGAGGCCTGTTTCTGCTGGTAATTTCATATGTTTGTATGTTCATAAAGGACTTAATCCTGTGATACTTTGAACTGTGATTAACATCTGTTGTGAAATTGTACTATCACCTAGCCACTTTTCATGTTTTCTTTAATAAATTAATCTTTTTTAAAAAGATGATGTTTTTTCAGCTGATCAAAATTTTTTTTAGACAGTAGAACATAACTACTTGAAAGAATCCCTGACGCTGTTAGGACCTCTCTGAAAAAAATCACAATTGTGTCTACATTGTATATTTTTTTATGAAATTCCTACACTTGTTTCTTTTTTACTAAGAATGTTTGCGAAAACAAGAGCTTTACCCTACCTGCACTGGTTACTTGTCTATACTGGATATCAGAGTTTTGCTTATGATATCTTAGAAAGCAGGTAAAGGGGGCCCTGCACTCCAGATGTCTGAGTTTGATAGTAATTGTGTTCCTTTTTGATATTGTCAACGTTCAGGAATCCAGTAATGTTATCTCTGCTCCTGCTGCTGTTCAAGATGTGGAAGATTCATTTAGTTGTGTCATGGTTCCAGTTTCACAGACAGTCCCTGAGGTAAGTATTTCTTCATTTTTCATGGTCTTCGTGGTGGGGGTTTGGAGGGGCGGTGGAGGGTGGAACTTTAAGCAATCCTCAAAATTTGTTCATCATTTTATCTCATTTCAAGGTATACAGTACTGTTAGGGGAAGGGGAATGTGGAATCTATACTTGCTGCTGTGCTTCATGTGCCCCATCCTGAATGTTCATTCTGGGGGCAATTTTCTCAATTTAATTACACTCACAGGGTATGGTAAGTATGTATTTTTTTTCTCTGCTTCTAATTTGCTTGCTAGCACCAGGTGTGCAGATGGATGATTATACACCATTTTTCCTGTCATTGTTACTGCTTAGGTCATTTTCCTCTGGTGAGTTTTCATCACTTGTCTGTGTGATGACTACATCCAGGCCCTGCATGAGCTGGTGTATGGAAGAGAGAGAAGGTTGCTTGAATTGTGATGTAGGCCACTGGTTTCATTAGCGAGTAAATAACACATCCAGGGAGGAAGTATATGTGGAAATGAATGGTGGAAACAGAGTTCAGTAATTAGGTGGAGGGGGCTAATACCTTGTCTAATTATTTGAGGTGGCAGAGCTGGAGTAATTAGGAAAATTTAGAGGCCAAACTGTGGGCAGCAAATACCTTCCCCCACAGGGACCATCATAGTTTCCATACAAGAATTATAGTAGTACTTATAATTAACCTTTTTGGGGGAATTGGATGTTGTTATGCCTTTTTTATGATTACTTTGTAATTAATGACTCACATCATTAAAGATGACCGCTATTCATCATTTTGCAAAATCACATCAACTGGTGTTAACGGTTGAATGAGTGTGTTACCTTCATACTCCTCTGTTTGTACTAAGAAGGTTTTGTCACGGATAGTAAGCGGTGGAAAATATTCACTTTTCAAATGAAGTGCATGGGCGTGTCAGGTAGCACTGAGGAGCGGAGGGCCGAGTGTGGCATGTGCCAGCATGGGCACTTTTAAAGATGTCTCAAAACAACATATCTTGCTTTAAGATGGGTTTTGTCAAAATGAAAAATAAAATGTGTATCTTGATATTTTGGCAACAAAACATTATAACTGTAAAATCATGCAAAATTTTTATGGTTATGTTAATTTGACTGCTGCTTGTATAGGGTAGGGACCAAACAACAGTTTAGGGCAAAGGGTAATCAAATGAAACTGATTAACACTGCTGCCGATAACACAACCATCACAAATACAATCATGGATAGATGAAAATAATTTATAACACTATATTGAGCAGAAAGTGGTTTGGCGGAGGATTCCTTTGTGTAACTTCAGCCTTGTTCTACTTCCACTGTCACATCCTCCAAGAAGCAGCCCTCGCAGTTTTCAAGACTGGAGTTGCCACCAGTTGGAAATTCTGTCAGCATTGTTTCTTCATCCACCTCACTGCTGGTGGATGCCTTAATAGAGGGATTGTCATCATCCTCATCACTGAGACACAGTTCGTGTGGCAACACCAGTGACATCAATGTGTTATAGGAATGTGCCTTTTGTTCATTTTGATGATTGTTAGCATGGACACATTCTTGGGTGACAAATGAATATTGTTCTACAGTTGTGCACAATGGCCGCAGCCAAACTAAACACTCATTCCATACTGACACTAGATGGTGGACAGCTCAGGTATTTCACAGCAACTGATGTTAGTGCTGGCCAATCAGTCACTTTGCGGCTCCAGTACTGCAATGGCTCATATGTAACGGCAAGGTGCTTTGTGTCCCCCATGTAGGCCTCCATCATTCATTCTGCTGCCCAGAGTCCAGCTGCCTCATCTGTCTCCTCCTCCTTTTCTTCCATATCTTCCACTCCCACCTGATAGAGAACATCCTAAATGGGGTTGCTTCCCATTTTCTGTTGTACCTTGCCCATTTTGTCAGCTTGGGCTGTGAGTCACTATAAGATACTGGTGATGGTATTAACACCCATGTTCTGTGCAGTGTGTGGCTTATGTACCTTTTTCATCTGTGCAACAGATACCTGTCTAATGAGGTTCTCCGTCAGCTTTGGCATTCGCTAATGACCTCCTTTGATTATAGAAGGCAGGTCATGTTCGTAGAATTCTTTTTGTTCCCCCAATTGTTTAACCAGGTGAGATACACTAAGCTGAAAGGTTGTTTACAGGTGCAACCTGGGAGCACAGGGAAGTTAAGTGATTTGCTCAAGGTCACATGGTATGTAAGTGGGGGCTGTGGGATTCAAACCCAGGTCTCCAGATTTGCAGCTCAGAGCCCTAAACCACTGCGCTATACTGCCTCCCTAATGGATCAAGCACGGTAGCAACTGCAAATTCATCTGACTATACAGTGTCAGATATATGGGTGTTTGTGTCCAGCCCATGATCCATTAGTTCACAACTGCTATGATCCCTAGTTGCCTCCATCTGGTGTCAGACATTAACCAGTGTCTGTCTCAGCACACGTTTGAGGGGTATGGATTGGCTTATACAAGCAGTGTCCCCACTCAGTGCCTGTGTAGCATGCTCAAATGGATGGAGAATGCGTATTAGCCCATCCTTTTGGCACCACTGCTCTGTTGTTAGAGTGCTGGACACTCCAGCACTGTCACAGGTGGTGTGCACCACCAGGTATTCTGAAAGAGCCTTATACTCTTCATACAGCCACTCAATCATTTACAGCATGGAGTTCCACCTAGTCACAACATCAAGCTTCATATGGTGCTGAGGCAGATGGTTGTTGCACTGTAGCAGATTGTCACGGGCCTTTGCAGAATGAGTGACTTGTACACAGATGTGACAGGTGACAGTCACAGTTTCCTTAATGCCTGCATGGTGTAGAAACTGCTGCACAACAAGATTAAGGCAATGTGCCAGGCAGGGCACCCTGAAAAAAATCACCATTGCTAATGCACTTCACTACATGTGACTAAGTGACTGTGTTTGTAGCCACTCATCAGTCTTGTCCAGCAGAACATTAAGCATTTTCTCACCCATGTGAGAACCATTAACACTTTGCATACTCGGGTTGCATGCTGTCGAATTCCAGGGGTGTTGCTATCACCACAGTTTTGCTTCAAGCAGGTTTTGCCAGGCCCAAAATCAACTACCACCCCAGGTACCTGTGCCCAGTGTACCATTATGCATAGATATGAGCTTGCTGTTGTTTGTCCACTAGTCCACATATCCATGCTAAGATGGATATATTCTGATGAACTATGCTTCATTGCATGTCTTATGGAATCAGCAACTCTACTGTACAGCTTTGGCATGGCAAGCTTAGAGAAATAAGTTTGCATTGGAACCTGCCATTTGGGACTGACACGGGCCATTAACCTGCAGAACCCAGCATTCTCCATGAAAGAGAATGGAAACAGATCAATGGACAGCATTTCAGCAGTGGCAGCACTTAACTTGCGTGCAGCAGCATGATTGGGGGGTACTTTGTGTGATGCTCAAGGATGCTCTTCAGACTGGGCTGCATCTTTGGGGCTGTTCGACCAGAATATTTTACTTGTCACACCAATGTTGCTCTTTTATGGGTAACAGTTGTTCCTTGGGGCTGTGAAGACTGCATGAAACCATTTATTCTGGTTGATTTGTGGTGTGGTGGTGTACTTTTCTGAATCAAGAGACTAGGAGTGGTGCATCTACTGCTATGCCCACTACTCGAGAGACAAAATGATTACTCATTCTCCTTCACTGACCTACTCTGCCCTCCCTCCTCCTGCTGTATTGAACTGCTCTCAGTTACATTTAACTTGATGAGAGGATACCACCAATAGCTCTGGCATCCTTCTGGTGTTGCTGCTATCACAGTGGGTGCTTGTTTTTCAGGTGGGCATGTTGGCCACCGGTGTCTATGTGGCTTCCTTTTTTCCCCCTACTAACTCATGCTTGACACAGTTGACATATCGCTATAGTCTCATCAGCTGGATCAGGCACATAAAACTTACAAAATAGGGACATTTGACCTCCGAACTTAACATACTACTGGTGGGACTGGGAGAGCTGAGAAACAGGTGTGGAAGTTTTGGTTTTTTGGGCTGCTTTCATCATTTCCATAAGACTACTTTTGGGAGAGGTGACTGGACTGCTTGGGGGATTACTGATAGGCTTGGTGACAGCCTGACCCATGGCCTGTGCATGTAGCTGGCCTTGGCCTACATTACCTTTCACCTTTTTAAACTCAGGCTCCCATAAGGGATCATCCAAGTCATCATCATCAGCATCAATGCTGATGATATCCTTGTCCTCCTCCTTCTCCTCCTCCTCCTCCTCCTCCTCCTCCCTATCACTGTCTTCTTGCAAGACACCTATTTCTTTCTGTACAACCATCCAGTCGGGGGCTGACTATCCCTCTCTGTTTGAACACTATCATCACCAATTCCTGCAGGAACAGGGACAGTCACACTAATAGACTTTCCCTCCTCCTGGACCACTGTTCCTGTGCTGGTGTCAGTGTATCCCCTCTTCTCACTATACTCATCCCCCACTAGAATGGATGCAACAGTTGTGGCCTTAAAAAACTGAGAACTGGTATGCCAGTACTTCGAACAGCTCCTTTTCTGGTACCTGCCACACCACCAGAGACCACAGAAGATACTGATGGAGACATACATGTGCTTTCACTGCTTTGAGGACCTGGAACTGAGGTTGTACTCCCCTCAGCAGACTTCTTAGCTACCTTGTCCACCCTGGCATGTTCCCCCCTCTACTGGACCATGTCTTAGCAGGCATTTTTATATGCTGCTTCTTCAAAGCTTTGCCTTTCTCTGAGAGTATATCAAGAAAGGATGTATTACTAACTGTGTGAATAACACCTCATGCCTGCAGTACTAGCTTCCTTCCAAGTCCAGACACAATCAGGACAGGTAACATCACTCTGTAAAACAAATACAGCACATGGTAGCCTATTCTAGTAAAAACAAAAATGTAACTTTTTCTTTCCCCAAATAGGAATTAAAACAACACAGGGAAAAGGGCAAAGATAACCTACTTTAAATCAATCAATCAATCAATCAAAATCTTTATTTATCCAGGTGGGCACCATTGAGCAAGGTTCATTTGCAAGGTGGACTTTTTCATGAACACATCAAAGTACAGTGTAGAAGCAGGTATACAAAAAGCAATAATATACAAGGAAGAAAAAAGTATATACAGTGTATACAGTACAGCTCAAGTTTGAAATAAATGAAAAAAAAGCATTATTTTACAATTGAAGAAGTCAGCAGATGTACAATCAACCACAGGCATACAGGGGTTATAAGAAGAGATCTTTTGAGTGAGGCAGCCAGTAACTTACACATATAGGAGAAAGAAGCTGTGTATGGGGTGGCAGGTTAGAGAGATAAAGAAGAGGAATATATTACTGACGACTGGGGTAAAAATTGGGCTAAAACCACAGAAAGTGATGATGGCTGTTGTGTAATTGTTTATTATGATAATGACAGAGGAGGGGTAGATAATTGGGACACTGCTATTGAAGGGGTGAGACTTTAGCCGGGCTGGAGTGGACAGGGAAGGGTGGGTGCAGCAGTAAGTGTTAATAGGGAAAGAGTGAGATCCAGGGGTAGAAACATGGCGAGCGTCAGGACAGAAAGGGGGAGTTGCAGAATTAGTGGGCTAGCAGTGAGGAAAACATTTGCAAGGTGCTTTCTTGAAGCGATGGTAGAGTGCCTTGAAGATATTCAGGCTAACAGGGCAGCTCAACTTCAAGTTCCTTTGTAAACCGTTCCAAAATGTGGGTAAAGAGAAGCTTAGAGCAGCTTTGCCGAAACGAGTATTGACCCTTGGAACTTGGAGGGCAATTAGGGAATAGCTCCTTAGAGCGTAGGTGCCTAACACACTCCAGGGAATACAATCTGAGACATATGAGGGGAGCTTGTTGGTCACCGCTCTGAAGGCCCATTGGGCAGCATTTCTATTCCTTCTCTAGTGAAGTCCAGCCTAACGATGAGTACAGGGAGCAGTGGTGTGTGGAAAGTGGAAGGCCAGTAATGAACTCAATAGCTCTGTGGTAGAGGGTGTCCAACTTAGCCAGTGGAGAGGCAGTGCAGTGGCTGTAGAGCAGGTCGGCATAATCTATTATAGATAGGAAGGAAGCTTGAACCAGTTGAATCTTGGCCTCCTTTGTGAGCAGGTGGTTAATTCTGTAGAATAGTCCTAATCTTTGCCTTAGTTTCTTCTGTAGTTCTTCAAGATGGTCGGTGAAGGAAAGTTTACAATCAAGCCACACTCCTAGATATTTGAATTTAGCTACATGCTCTAGTGTTTCTCCAAGAACAGTGGTCATTTATGGGATAGCTCCCCCCCCCAGCAGGAATTGCCACATGCAAGGAGGGTGAGAAGAGCATGGCTTTTGTCTTCTTCTCATTGAGCAAAAGCTTTTTGTTTATGAGCTGGTATTGTAGAAGGTTAAATTCAGCTTGGAGTTCTTCACAGGCTGCTACCGGCATGGGACGACTCAAGTACAACACAGTGTCGTCCGCGAATAAGTGGATGTTGGCTTTTTTGATGGGGTAATTGATGTTGTTAATGTAGACTGCAAAGAGGAGGAGACCAAGGATAGAGCCCTGGGGCACACCCCTTAGCATAGGCTTTAATGGAGAAGGATCACCTACAGCTTTAACCTACTGTTTCCATTCTTCTAAATACAGATCACCTGTGTCTGGACAACTTAAGTACTGCAATGTGTTAATATTTACTACTACATTTTTTCTATAAGGGAAGAGACAACCATATAGCATCAACAAACAAAGATGCCTACAAAAATGTGGATGGTATCAGCGATCTCTTGACACTTACTACATTATGTGTTCTTTTTATATTGCACGGGTCAGGTAGTAAACAATACTGTACCAGGGGAAAGGGTAACCAAAGTCAAGTAAAAGTTGAACACTGCAATGCAAAGGCAAGCTCCAGCAATAAAATACAGGGGAGCAATTCACCAAAGCAGTGAAACTGTATATGGACAAGTTCAGGGGATCAACTAAAAGTACTTACGTTTCCATACAGAAAATATAAAACTGTTGCTTTTCACAGTTTAAGTGACACAAGTTAACAGCAAACAGAACTGACCACAAGCAAAAAATAAATAAATAAATAAAATAAGGAATCAGCACTGTATGTTCAAAACTTTTGAATTCACAACTAAAAGCAGAAGAATGGTACATAACACAGACTAACAGGAGCAGGAACTCTCAGACAGGAGTAACTTTTCAAAGAAAGAAAAAAATACTTGTCAAGATATAAGAAAATTAATAATAATAAGTAGAACACCAACAAAAATATAAAGGTTTAAAATAAATAGTAAATCACTCACAATTTATGAAAAATCTGTTTGAAAAGGTTAGAAATAGCCTGTACTGATTTGACACACCTATCCTACACCACTCAACCCTTTCACAGACACAGACAAAACTAAAGAGGAATTAAACTAAGTATTATGCAAAAATCCACAGAATTAGAAAATGTTCCCTAGCAGCACTAGAAACAAACTATATATTTGAGAGCAATTAGTTCTCAAAAAGAAGTTTTAAGGATGTTTTAAAATGGTTAATTGGCTGTGATGTACCACAACAGACTGCTCCCTGACTCACCAGGCAATAGACTGTGCTGTTAACAATCTGCACGTGATATTTTACCTATTTACCCATAGGGTTGCCACCTCTGGATGAGGCAAAATACAGATCCTAAGCTCCACCCCTAGCCCCACCCCTTTTTCGTGACTCAACATGCATTGTGCCTCCTAGAAAGCCATTTGTTATATCAATAAAAGACAACATTTAGAGCTGCTGCTGTCGGGAAACATCCATCCTAACCCTGGCCCAATCACATCCAGCTCTATCTACCAGGAAAAACCATCAGAAGCACTCTCCACAGCATCTCTCAACATCTGTAGTCTACTCCCCAAGCTGGATGCCCTATACATCTTTACCAATCAGCACAGCCCAGATATCCTGGCAGTTGTAGAAACCTGGCTTACACCCAAAATCCCCAACCTGGCTATTGCTTTTCCAGGCTACAATGTTTTCAGGCTGGACCAGAAGTCCAAAAGAGGTGGTGGATGTGCAATTTACCATAAAGATTCGCTAATGAGACACCCCATCACTATCCCCCTCCCAGCCACTGCTGCACAGATTCTCCTTATCAGAATCTTATTAGGTGTCCATAACAAATCCTCACAGTTGCCTCAGTGTATATCCCCCTGAAAGAACAAGGGAATGGCCTTAATGCTGTCTTGGAATTCACCAGGTCCCAACCTCCTAACTCTGAAATGATTGTGCTTGGAGACTTTAATATAAACTGGCTCATATCTGATGCAGGGGTCCATAAGGATGCTGTCTCATCTGCCAAACTCACCCTGATGGTCGTCTCTCTGACCAGGAAAAACTACAAATCTGGTACCAGCACCATCCTGGATTGTATTCTTAACAGCCACCCAACTCATATCACAAATACTTCAGTCCTTCCTGACTCGCTTAGCTACCATTCCCCTGTCATCTGTGAATGGTCAAACAAATTCTGCAAGCCCTCTCCTAATATCATCACTAGTAGAGTCCTACCATGTGGGCAGTTGTCACACCTCAAAGCATGCCTCAACCTCCAAGACTGGTCCCCTATTTACAAAGCAACAGATATAAATATTGCACTAGATTAATTTATCAACACTTTCAATGAACCTGTGACTCCTACGTTCCTTTTAAAAAGCACAAAGTCAAAGCCCTTTGCAATCACTGGCTCTCGGACGATCTCTTATGTCAACTAAAATCTAGATATCACCTCTGGGATCTGGCCAGAACCACTGGTAAAGAAACTGACATCCAAAACTATAAACGTGCATGGAATGACTGTACCAAATCTATCTGGCAAAAGAAATCTACCTACTTCTTGAACACTCTTACAGATACCTTGGGTAACAGGAGGGCATCTTGGAACATAATTAAAGAGGTCACTGGGAAGCAGCCAAAAACCTCCCCTACCTTGCTCAACATAAATGAGCCTACTAAGTTTGACCCTAAAATCATAGCAAATACCTTCAACACTGAATTCACCGATGTCAGCAGTGTTCTCCCTTCTGACTTTTTCAAGGACTATGACTCTCCTTCTCCTCCCCCCAACGCCTCCTCCTCCTCTAGCCACCCACCTTTTTATTTCAAAGCAGTCAAGATGTATGAAGCCTGCAAACACATTATCAAAGCCGTCACCAAATCCAGATCCAGCAGTGATACACTTGACCTTAAACTACTGTCCCTCACCCTTGATGAGGTGTTACAGCTACTGACATATATTTTCAACCTCTCACTTAGGCTCAGCCAGTTCCCTGACAAATGGAAATCTGCTGCTGTTACCCCATCCATAAAAGTGATGACAGGGCCACTCATGGAAACTACCATCCTATCTCTATATTGCCACCCCTCTCCAAGGCCCTTGAACGTAATTGCAGCAGATCAGCTCACAAATTTCCTGGACAAATACAATATTCTGTGCTCACAACAAAACAACTACATGGCTTCAGGAAAGGACATAGCACCTCATCTGCCCTACTGGAATTCGCTGGCATTCTTCACAGCTCACCGGACAATAATCAGTTAATTGGGTCTGTCTTTATTGATCTGACTAAGGCATTCAACACTGTTCATCAATGCCTACTGCTTGTGCAACTTCTGAAAGCTGGGCTGTCTCCCAACTCAACTGCCTGGTTCAAAAGCTACTTGGAGAACCAGTCTCAAAGAATGAAAATTGCAGACGTCTTCTCTGATACCAGGTTTGTTTGCTCAGGTGTCCCCCCTGGGATCCATTCTGGGTCCCCTACTATTCAGCTTGTTCCTGAACTCCCTTCCAAATTCTTGCTCCGAAACAATCATCCTCTATGCTGATGATGCTGTAATTCTTGCCTCCCACAAGGATCCTAAGCCTCTACAAGACAACCTTCAGATTGGCTTCACATCTGTTGAAAATTGGTTCTCAAATCATAATCTGGTCCTTGATAATAAGAAAACAAAGTCTATGATGTTCAGCAGCTCTCAAAATAAGCATAAGCTGCACCCCCTCTCCATCAAATCCAGTCATGGAGTCACCCTGGAACAGGTTCAAGCCTTTAAGTAGCATGGGATCACTCTAGACCCTCATCTAACTTACAGTGCCCACATTGACTCTGTAGCCAAAGCAACAAATACTCGGCCTTGGCCTTCTCTTCCGGCATAGGCAACATTTTACCCCAGAAGCCCTGACTGTCACCATTCAGAGCTCTGTTGTCTCCATTATTGACTATGGGCTTATCATCTATGGCTGTGCCCCTGCTACACTCTTAGATGCATATCCACTTCCCTCAAAAAGGCCTTCCAAATTCTCACTGGATCCCACCACCTCACACATACATGTGACCTCTATGCACAAACTGGATGGCTGCAACTCACCAATCGGATAAAGTACCTAACCTGCACCATGGCAAAGAAAATAACTATGGGCCTTGTGCCCCCTGGAGTGTGTGCACTCCTGCACCCTAGCAATAACCCCCACTCATCCAGGGGGTCCAAATCACACCTCCTGCAGGTTCCACATTGTCGTACCTCACAAGGTCAAAGATATTTTGCCTACGGGGGTTCCCAGCTGGCTAAATTGTCTAAACAGTTGCATCTTCTCCACTCCTACCCTTGGTGCATTTAAATCAGGGCTCGGCCTCTTTCTCACTGCCTCTAGCTCCTGTGACTGCCTCCACGAGCTGATCCTATAAATATTACCCTAACCTTATGCAGTTCTCTCTCCTATTAGCACTTGGCTACGCCTTAGCATGCACTTCCCCATGTTATGTCTATGACAATGCCTCTGGCTGCGCTCCTCCTTTATAGTTCTCCACCCCCATCAACTCTTCCTCTCTCTTGTCCTCTATCCTCTCTGCACCTCATCCACTATCACCTTGTATCCTAGCCTCCAAAACTTGTTTTGTTTCTCAGATTCTTTGTAACTCTGTTTAGCTTACACTTTTATAACCTTGTCCTATGTATTGAATTTGTAATCTGACTTACATGTCTTATGTTTTGCATTGTAACCTGACGTGGAACCTTTGTAAAAGAACCCTGGCTAAAAGGTATTGTAATCCTAGACCTAATAAATAAATAAAGCAGCAGTTCAACAAAAATGTTAAGATACTGCACTGTACCTGTTAAAGTTACTTTCCTAGGTTCTTCCTAGTTATTTATTTACTTATGTATGTATTTATTTAATTATTGACATCGGTTTACCAGATAAACATACAGACATAAAATAATTTCATTTACAAATATGATCTGGGGAAAGACAAGGGAAGTATTGTAAATAGCATACAACATTATACATGGTATATAATAACACATAATGAAGAAATTGTTTCCTATAATGTGTACTTCATATCTTTTTCTGGTTCCATTTCATTTTTTGTCCATAGTACTATATCAAAGCCAAAGAATTTACCATACTTTTTTTCTTGAGGGAAAAAAATAATTAAAAACACTTAAAAATGCCTAAATTCTGTTAGAGATAAAAAAGTGTTTACCAGCAAATGAAAGTAGAAGACAGCTGGCTCTGTTGCTGTTACAAAATATCAGGGCAGCTTTGCTGCTATGCCACTTTAAGATGCAGTAGAAACAAGCATTTGTCAATGCCGAACATTCGCTTGCAGGTATTTGCAGTGGCATTTGGCACTTGAACATGGCTTAAAAAAAACAGTGACAAAGAAGTACAAGCATTTGTCAATGCCGAATGTTGCTTGCTTCTATGTGCTGTTTAGGTATTTGGAAGTCATTAGAGTGCAAATATTGAAAATTCGCAAACTTATGATGCGATGAGGAACTGCGTAACGACGCCTCGTAAAACAGTCATTTTAGGAATTTTTCACCAAATTTTCAACATAGTCATTTTAAGACCTCTGCTAATGAACAGCATCACTGTGATTTTCTTAATGTGTCCCATACATTGATTTCAGCACACCGACTCGCCATTGTCGCCTTCCATGGTGGAAACACGTTTTGGGCAGGATGTGAAAAATGACAGCTGTACTGCTCATAGGAGGTGTGGTAAAATGGCAACATTGAAAATCTGGAGTGAAAATATTGAAAATTCACAAACTTACGCTGCGTGCATAGGAACTACGCATATGCGCCTTGTAAAACAGTCATTTATAGGAATTTTTTCACCAAATTTTCAACATAGCCATTTTAAGACCTCTGCTAATGAACAGTGTCACTGTGATTTTCTCTAATGTGCCCTATACATTGATTTCCTTAAGACACCATTGCGCCCATTGTGCGCCATGGCAGGATGTGAAAAATGACAGCTGTACTGCTCATAAGGAGGTATGGTAAAATGGCAATGTTGAAAATCTGGAGTGAAAACATTGAAAATTCGTGAACTTATGAGCGTGCGTAGGAACTGCGCAATGCACGCTCATAAAACAGTCATTTTTAGGAATATTTCCACCAAATTTTCAAAATAGGCTTTTTGAGAGCCCGCCTTATGAACACTGGCAGTGTCATTTCGTTAATCATTCCGGAAAGGTGATTTCGCACTGTGACTGCGAAATCACCCTTCGGGCCCAAATAATGCCATGACAGTGACAGCATTCATGAGAAAGGGTCCCAAAAACCCCATGTTGAAAATTTGGTGCAACAATTCCAAAAAATGCCTGAGATATGCAATAAAGTTGAAAAAACCCTATCTATCCCATTATACAGCTTACCGGCATTTCCTCAGTTCGCGGTCGGCTTTGAAGAGTGCAGACGTGTTCCCGGTCCACCGATGATCGTCGCGCCGAGGTCCGGAGGTAAGTATGGGGTGAGGGGGGTGTGGGGAGGCAGGGTGCGCAGTGGGTGGGTGCGGGTTGTGGGAGGGGGGGGAGACAGCGATGGAATGTTTTCTTATTTACAGGTTGTTTTTTTTATTCAGACAACGTGGGACATTTGCCACGCTGGGGTGGGCTCCCAGCAGGGCAGTAGGGAAAGCTGTTTGGGGGGACATGGAGCCGACGGGGGATTGGGCACCCCCTTCAGCCCAAACAAGATTTGCCACACTGGGGTGGGCTCCCAGCATGGCACCAAAGCTTTGGGGGGGGCGTGAAAACTTAAGCTGACGGGGGATTGCTCACCCCGTCGGCTATAACAGTTTCCTTGTTTTGTATATTTGTATATTTCTGCATGCCTAGCCATAAATAAAACAATGGCCAGGACAGCAGCAGGATGAGGAAGCTGGATGTATTTTGCTTCGGCAGCTCATACAGAAGTGCTGCCAGCACTGATCGCAGCGGTGGTTTTCTTTGAAGAGAAGACCACTGCTATCATACACAGCACCCACATCCATTGGTGCAGGACCACCAGCCTGCTCAATGGAGCAGTGGATTGCACAGGACAGTCACACCTCCAAAGTGTCCTATTCTTCCAAGACGCCTCTTATGCGCGTTTAACGAAAAATTAGGTTAAGTAAGTGCTAATGGTATTAATGGCCATACTTTACACCTCCCAGGTTGACTTCTTTCACAAACAAAGGGCTATATTAACAACAGAAATGGTTTTTATCTTGCACATAGAACGTAGAATTTGATGTCAGATAAGGACCACTTAGCCTACACAGTCTGCCCTTTCCCTACCTAATGGATAAGCTGCAGATCCTAGTTAACCAACAGCCTCCTTCTTCCTACCCCATCCCCTAGAATTGCCTTTATGACTATACCATGCATGCTTGAATTCTACCACTGTTTTTGACTCCACAACCTCCTCCAGAAGGCCTTTCCATGCATCCACAACCCCTCTGTGAAAAATACTTCCTTACATTACCTCTTAGCGCTCCATATTCAAATTGTGCCCTTGTTCTTGCACACCTCTTCTTCTGAAAGATGCTACCCTCTTGGACTTTTGTTGATTCCCTTGAGGTACTTGAAAATTTCTATCATGTCCCCCCTTTCCTCGAGGCTATACTTATTAAGCTCTTTAGTTGCCCTCTTCTGGACTGCCTTCATCCTGTTTACATCTTTGTGGAGATTGGGTCTCCAGAACTGCATGAGTACTCAGATGGGATCTCACCAGCTGTCTGTACAGTGGGATAACAACTTTTTGTTTTCTACTGGTGATGCCTCTCCCTATGCATCCCAGTATCCCTCCAGCCCTCCTTACTGCCATCTCACATTGCTTGCCCACCTTTAGGTCATCTGATATGACTACCCTAGGTCCCTTTCCATTTTTGTTGTTGTTATCTCACCCCCTGATTGTGTACTCTTCCCCTGGGTTTTTGTTTCCCAGGTGCATTACTTTGCACTTCTTTGCATTGAATCTAAGCTGCCATACATTTGACCATTCCTCCAATCTTGCCAAGTCCCTTCTCATCCTTTCCACCCCATCTTGTGTATCAACTCTGTTTGATGAGACCCCATCTGGAGTACTGTGTGCAGTTCTGGAAAGACCATCTCTGCAAGGACACAGACAGGATGGAGGCGGCCCAGAGGGCGGCAAAAAAAAAAAAAAAAGAGATGTGCAAGAACAAGGGGGAACAATTTGAAGATAGAGGGAGACGGCTCAGGAGCAATGTGAGGAAGTATTTTTTTCACAGAGAGCATGGTGGACTCATGGAACGGTCTTCCTGAGGAGATAGTGGGGTCAAAAACAGTGGCGGAATTCAAGAATGCATGGGACAGACATAAGGCAATTCTAGTGGGGGGGTAGGAGGAAGTAGGCTGTTTAACTAGGATCTGTAGCTTATCCAATGTGTAGACTGAGTGGGCCAAGTGGTCCTTATCTGCCATCAAAGTCTATGTTTCTGTGTTTTAATAAAATATAATACAAAAGGGGCTGTTCTCCACACAACCAGATAGCGCAGTTATTACTTTCATGTATACAATTTCCTCTTACACAACTGTGAATACCAGTAACAGTAATATCAAAAGTACATGTATATAACAATAACGGTGTGATGACAGGTAAATTTGACATACAAGGTCATAAACCCATCAAGGGGGCTAATCATATTATAGAAGCACTCCGACAGGCCTTCAGCCTCATGGCTCTATACTCTGGTTAGCTCACTCAATGTGTTTATACATCCTCTACTTGTATAACTCACTTAGCCATCCTTGATTCTACATGTTATTTTTGGTCACTCACCAGTAACTACAGTATGGATAAGCACTGTTCCCTATGTAGAAATGATGAAATGATTAAACACAGAGTACAGCTTTGACTGAGTCACTGAAACCATCTAGTTAGTTATCTCAACTAATGATGAAACACAGCTGCAGTCAATCAATGTTGATTAGGGGCAGTGTATGAAACACACGGCTACAGAGAGATAGGCCATGCAAAACCTGCAAATTGAAGCAGTGATGCAAATGACAAGTTCATTCAAGCTGCAAAGAGAATGATGTTTGTAACAGGACTGGGGCTTTTGGAAGTTACTGTGCACAGTATGATACTAACATGGAGGCTGGGAACCAAAGCAGAAGTGGTAACCAGAGGCAGTGACTGTTTCTTTTGTTTAGTGTGAAGTATACTGTGGACAACATTTTATTTTTTTTATGTTGGACTAAAGGGGAGACATGCAACCACCAGTGAGAAACAAAGCAGCCTTGAAGAAATTGCAGTGTTATATTGACCCTCCAAAATTTGACAGAAAAAAATAGATACACCGAGACAGCCCACCTGTTAGACTCGGATATTCCCCCTTGAGTCCATTACCTGGTGGGCTCAATCCTCCTCCCTAGTCCCGGTCCCACCATCCAGCTTGACTCCCAGTCTCCTCCCCACCCCTTCAGCACCTGGCCCAACCACCAGCCAACCTGCCAGAGTGCTCTGTCTGTCTCAATTTGACTCTTGACTCCACTCAGCCTCCGAGTCCTCCTGACCAAACACCCCATCCTCCACTCCTCCTCCTCCAGGCCAAAGTCAGCCAGTGAGCCAGGCCTCCTGAGCTCTCTTCATCAGGCACCATCCTAGTTCCCCCTTGACAGTCTTTAAGGCACACACTGACTGAGTACCATCCCCATCACACCACTTACTTGTTCTGCAGCTGCTGCTTGATGATTTTGCCAGTCACTCCCTTCTATCGCTTGCTCTCTCTTCTCCAGACCAGATCATTCACCTGGCTCAGGTCTGATTCTGCTGGTCTGCCCTCTGAGACCGAAAGTCCAACAGTCACGGCGCACACTGTCAGAACTGACAATTTCAGTCAACTAAGTTCTGCTGCACCAACATTAATGAAACCAGCACTCCAGACCAGCATATTCAAAAGTGCAAAAATATTTAGTTAAACATAAATGATTAGAAAAAGACGAAATACATACAAAAATAAAAAGCAGTATCTAAGAATTCATAATCTGGAAACCCAGTTAGTGTTTAAGAAGCTATATTCAACACACGTGCACAGTTTGGCCCCTGAGCTTCACAGCTTCAAATGCCTTTCTTAGGAGGCATGACCTTACAAAGTGATCTCAGTGCCTTTTTATTCACCTCACCATATGTGCAAAACATCTAGTAATCAAGTAAGCCTCATTGCTTTTATTATACTGTAGATAATTAGAAAAAAAAAAACACCATAGCAGTTAGTCTGCACTGAAGCCTATTGTAGGCTGCTCTCATTAGTGTTCTCAGTCCATGCATGCCTGTAAACAAAGTTAATTTTCTGGATAATTCCAAAGTCATGGACTGATCACACTGCTGTCCACAAGAGGTCCCAGAAACAGTCCACCTTAAATTCAATTTGAAACTAACACCAAAGCATAAAGATTTTTTTTTTAAAAGGGGGGGACAGAAAAAAGATGTTTTATTCTTTAAATAATTATGGAGCCATAGCAAGTATGATGGGGATGTGATAAAACAGAGGAAAAGAGAAAAGGTTGGTGGGGGAACACAAATTAATAATGTCCTTCTGTATCCCTACACATCTCTTTATGTAGGTCCCCCCAGAAATTCATATATCCTAAATCCATACAGTTCACTTCACAATCTATGAAAAGACTCAGTTCAAGGGGCAGACAAAGAACATGGTTAACTCAAGAAAAAGCAATCATACCAACTCGAGTCAAACTTCCACAGTATCTGCTCAAAGTTACAGAAATTCAAGCATAGAATCCATAAGCAAGGACAGTGAGGAGCAATCTGTGCCAAAAAAAAAGAAAAAAAAAGTCTCAAAGGGGCAGAGGAGGAAAACAGAAGGTAAACAAGACTAATTTGCTCTTAAGTGACATGAATGAGGATCTGTCTGCACACAGCCAAATGGTTGTGAATCTTCCAACAAACTTTAACTGCATTCAAGTTAATGTGTTGTCTTATGGACTTTTGTTTGTACCTACACAAAATGTTAATTATTTTGATATTGACAAATATTTATTAAGATTGTTTAGAAAATAAAACCTTAAAAAATGTTTTTCAGGGGAAACTGATGGTGAAATAAGTGAATTACCAAATGGAATCATCAACACATGAGCACATGTGGGTTTGCTGTCATTGCTGGATGCGGTTTCTGAATCAGAGCCTGTTCACCTTTTGGAAACCACTAGGTATGACTCAGACTGCATAGGAGAGGAAGTTGAATTACAGGGAACAATAAAATCAACAGCTGAGAAACCACAGTTTAAGAAAGGTTTTAATTTTATGCCACCTTCACCAGATAGCAATATATTCAAAATATTTCAAGAAGCAGTCTTGAATGATGTGGCAAAATAAATTGAAAAAGCACAGGAAATAAAACAGTGGAGCAATCTCACATGGGAAGAAAGGCAGGCTGTGAAGGAGTTTCAATTTATGGATAATATAGTGATTAAAAATTCAGACAAGGGACAGAATGTGGTTGTGCTGGATAAAAATGAATATGCAGGAGAAGCCTTGAGAATTTAGGGGACACAAATACATATTACAAACTCTCCAGTAACCCTATGAATGATTATAAAGCAGCACTTCAAGAATTCCTAAGAGAGTCAATAGAGGGAGTGCACAACCGTGGGGGGTTTCAAGCAGGCCTTGAAAACTTACCTATGGCCCCAAGCCTATTCAGAGGATTTTATTGATTTTACTGATTATTCCAAGGCAAAAATATGGGATTCAGAGGAGCTGACTTTGACAAGATGGCCAACAGAGTTCAATCAATCAATCAATCAAATCTTTATTTATCCAGGCGAACATCGTTGAGCACAGTTCATTTGCAAGATGGACCTGGTAAGGTCAAGGTTCAGTTTACATAGATACATAAAAAAATATTCAATATACACAAACTCTAGGATACTACATAGAATATTCAGTATACACACAGTATAAGGATACACTCTAATCAGACTATACATTAAATTCAGGTGTAGTGGTAATAAGGGGTGAGGGGAAGGGGAGTGGGAAGTGGTGTGCCTGGCTGGTGGGGGAGGAAGAAGATGGTGGCGGCCTATACTGTGGAACGGATAAACTGTGGGCCTTATGAAGAGGGCAGGAGGGTGGCACTGGGGGGTTTGTATAACAGGGGCATAGGGCTGTGATATAAGACAAGGGATTAAGGGGAGGCAGATGGAAAGGAGGGGTGCATGGAGTGTGAGGGGTGGTGACTCTTAGTAAAGGTGTAAAGGTAAACCTTCCGTGAGTTGGCTATCTGGGGAGGGAGATGGATAAGATTAGGAATACTTTACTGTTTGTGGAAACAATTACATTTTTCTTTGCTAAGCTTAATACTGATATTTAAAGGATGTAAATGAGATGTATCTGTTCACTTTCAGGGTCTTCTGCATCGTATTCCATAAGGCAGATAAGACATAGCTGATAGCAGATCTACCATATCGAGAATTGAATTTGGGCACTTTAAGCATGATGAAGTTTAGACTTTTAGGGCATATTTACTTGATGTGATTTGTGTGAAGCAGTCTGAGATGTAATTTGGTAGCATCTTTGATATAGCTCTATAAGTCCATAGTGTGGCATTCCTGTCTCTTCTAAATTGGAGCGAGGTCCATCCAACTGCAGCATAAAGCGAGCAGTGGTGAGTGCTGAGAGGAAGATCTGTAATATACCTCAAGGCTCTATGGTAAAGTGTGTCCAGTTTGCTCAGATATGAGTTGGGGCAACGACCATATAGGAAATCTGCATAATCTAATACTGATAGAAATGTGGCCTGGACCAGCTTCTTTTTAGAATCACTTGTGAGAAACTGCTTTATTCTGAAATAAAGCCCAAGCCTCTGATGGAGTTTTTTTAGCAGATCTTCCAGATGATCTAAGTAGTCGAGTCTACTGTCTACCCAGACCCCCAGATATTTGAATTTTGTAACATATTCAAGATTTTCACCAAGGACAGTGGATATGTGGGGGAGATTGTTTGGGAAGGAGTGTCTGGCTTGTGTTTGGGGGGAGAAAAACATTGCTTTTGTTTTTTTTTGCATTTAGCAGGAGTTTTTTTCCAGTAGTTGGTGTTGTAATAGGTTGAATTCTGCTTATAGCTCTATGCATGCTGTTACGGGAGAGGGGTGACTGACATACAATACTGTATCATCTGCAAACAGGTGTACAGTGGCTTTGGTGAGGTTATTGTCGATTCTATTGATATAGATGGCAAATAGGATTGGGCCGAGGAAGGATCCTTGGGGAACTCCTCTTTGGAGAGATTTGAGTGGTGATAGGTCTCCTTCAGCCTTCACCTGCTGGGTCCTTCCTGTGAGATAGTTATTAAACCATCTAATGGAGGTTGAGTCGAGTCCTATGGATTTCAGGGAGGAGAAGAGCAGTTCGTGGTTGACCGTATCGAAAGCTTTACTCAGGTCTAAAAATACAGCACAGACACAATTTTTTTTTGTCCATTTCAGGCTGCAAATCATTGGTTACTTTAGCCAGGGCTGTGATGGTGCTGTGGTTGGTTCTAAACCCAGATTGCACTGGATTTAAAAGATTAGCCTCTTCAAGTTATCCTCTTAGTTGGGTACTTACAATTTTTTCTAGTGGCTTGGATAGCACAGGGAGGACAGAGATTGGCCTGTAGTTGTTGAGGTCCATGGGGTCCCCTGCTTTCAGTAGCGGGATAACTTGGGCTGTTTTCCAGATCAATGGAATAGATCCTAGTTGTAGTGAGAGGTTAATTAGGTGTGTTATTGGCACTGCTAATACTTGTATGGCAATTTTTTAAAAATAGGGATCAAGGGAGTCTGCACCTGCACTTTTTTTGGTGTTCAGCTGTGATATTAATTCTTCCACCTGCTTCAGGGTGGCTGGTATGAAGGAGAAGGTGGACTCCATTTCCGTGAATCAGTGTTCTTGATACCTAACTGGAACTGATTTGGTTAGCCGGAGAGGTGTCGAATGCTAGACCAGTGGTTGTAAGTGATTATTGAATGATTCCAGGATTTCCAGTCTATCAGAGTTGGTTCCCTTGCCATTGTGTATTTTGGCTGGGAGTGTGTTACTCAGATCGTATCCTGTTATGTCTTTATAGTGTTCCAGAACTTGGCAGGATTGTGGCAGGAGGATTCTAGTTCAGACATATAATAAGCAGCCTTAGCATCTCATATTTTCCTGGTACAGATATTCCTGGCTTTTTTGAACAGCTCCCAATCAGTTGATATTTTAGTTTTTCGTGCCTTTTTCCATAACTTGTCTCTGTCAAAGAGGGTGGCTTTAAGGTCAGGAGTGAACCAATGGTAGGTTTTATTTTTGATGCGTACCTTAGAAATTGGAGCATGGATATTAAGGGCACCTGTAATAATGTCATTTAGCACCTCGTACACTATCTCCACTGTGTTTGCTAAGTAAAATTCTTGCCATCGTGTGGAGTGGTTTATCTCTTCCAGATACGCCTGAACATTGAATTTTTGCTTTGATCTCCTCATTGAGAACTCAGTGGGAGATGATGGCTTGCATGCTGATCTTATTCCTGCAATAAGGCAGTGGTCACTGTTGTCATTGAATAGTACTCCACATGTGAGAAAAGGTGAGGTTTATTCACTAGTATAAAATGTAATAGTGTGCTGTTGCTTGTATTCTTTTTGTTGATTCTGGTGGGTTCAATTATGAGCTGTGTAAACCCATGTGTATCGCAGAATGATATTAAGAGTGCAGCTGCCTTTGAGAGCCAGTTTAGGTTTAGGTCTCCTATGATTATAGTTTCTTCTGTTCCCTTTTTGATTAGGTCACCCAGGTGGGATAATAGCTTGAGGTCAACTGAGGGGAGCCTATAGCAGCCGATTAGCTGCAGTGATGTGGTGTGGTAGAGGGACATTTTGAGGGATAGGCATTCAAATTCCTTTACCATGGATAATGAGTTGAGGCAGGTTACAGATAGGCTGTCCTTCACATATATGTTAAGCTAGCCTTGGCAAAAAGAAATACATATGAGGGGGTACAGGCAAAGTGGGCAAGCATTAAGGATGCAATACTTGAAGCAACATTCCATTGTGTTAGAGAGAAAAGGAAGTGCAAAAGAAGAAGGAAACCACTTTGGTTCTCAAAATAGTAGCAGAGAAGGTCAGAGCCAAAGGGTGGCCTCTAGGAAATATAAGGGAATGCAGCGGGATGAAGATAGGGAGGCATACCAAACTTCTAAGGGAAGCAGGAAGGCAGTAAGGCAAGGCCCAAACCAAGGAAACACTAGCACAAACAGTAAAAGAAGGTGACAAGAATTTGTATGGATACATTAGTGAAAGGAGAAAGTCCAGAGGGGGTGTTGCTAACATCAAAGGAGATAAGAGAGCATGTAAGGAGGAGGACCATGTAAAAGCATCTATCCTAAATAGATACTTCTGCTTAGTATTTACTGAAGAGAATGTAGGGCAGGGCCACAGCTCAGCACCATGGACACAGGGGGAGGGAGGTGTGTACTAGTCCCTTCACAAAATAAAGGGTCCTACAAGAGCTTGATAAGCTCAGGGTGGACAAGACAATGGGACCCGATAGCATACATCCCAGGGTACTAAAGAAGCTAAAGGTGGAACTAGCAGAGCCATTATCAGAACTGTTTAGTGAATCTCTGAGCACAGGAGAGGTCAAAGAAGACTGGGGAAGGGCTCATGTAAGCCTGCTTAACAACAGTGGTAGCAGGGAGGAGGCAGGGAACTACAGACCAGTCAGTCTAACCTCAGTAGTGGGCAAGATTATGGAGGCACTACTTAAGGTAAGGATAGTGCAACACCTGGAATCCATAGGAGCACAGGATCCAAGACAGAATGGGTTTACAAAAGGAAGGTCCTGTCAAACTAATCTCATAGATTTCTTTGACTGGGTAACCAGAGTGGTGGACCAAGAGGGAGCAGTTGATGTCGCTTACCTTGACTTCAGCAAAGCGTTTGATACTCTTTCACATAGAAGATTGATTAATAAGCTGGGTAGGCTTGGGGTGGGTCAGAGTTGGTCAACTAGGTGGAAAACTGGTTGACAGGCAGAAAACATAGGGTGGTGGTAAAAAGTATATAGTTAGAAGAGATGCAAGTCACAAGTGGGGTACCTCAGGGATCAGTCCTGGGGCCAGTCCTCTTCAATATCTTCATCAGTGACATTGCAGATGGACTGGAGGGTAAGGTTTGTCTGTTTGCAGATGACACCAAGATCTGCAACAGAGTAGATGATCCAGATGGGGTGGGCAGAATGAGAAGAGATCTGGATAAACTAGCAAAATGGTCAGAAGAGTGGCAACTGGGGTTTAATGCAAAGAAGTGCCTCTCCACAATTCATGTGCCATTCTGACAAAGTGTGGTTCCTCTATGGAGGCACCCACAGTGGAGTCAAGGAGGATGCTGGGAACCTCCACAAGGAGACCCAAAGGAGGGTGGCATGGGACCCCACAGGGAAGGAAACAACTCCTGGTGGGGACTCCATTGTTAGGAAAGTAGAACTGGGGAGGAAGAGGAGAAGGAGGCAAGGTGCCTGCCTGGCTTTATGGCTTGAGGGACAGGGAGGAATCCTCAGGATCACTGGAGCAGCTGCACAGGGAGGAGATTGGATGTCATTGTCCACCTAGGGACAAATGACCTGGCTAAGAAAGGGATCAGAGCGGTGCAGAAAGAGTTTGTGGAGTTGGGGAGGGGCCTTAGACAAGTACATGCACAGTAACCTTCTCTGAGGTGCTGCCTGTATACGGCATGGGTGAGGCTGGGTGCTTCACACCATGGGATTCAATCAGCGTTGGAAAACTGGTGTAAAGCTCAGGGAGTTGGTTTCACTGGGGACTGGGGGTCCACCTGGAGGGATGCAGGCCTATACTGGTGTGATGGTCTGCATCTGTCCAGAAGGGGAACCAGGATCCTAGGTGATAGGTTTAAATGCTTCATTGGCGAGCATTTAAACTAGCCAAGGGGGGAGGCAGTGGAAAGAAGTAGGTCAATCCTAGTTTCCCCCAAAATCAGGGTACTAAGTGAGGTAAACACCAAGATAGAGATGTCGATAGAGAGAAGGGCACGGGTAAATGGAGAAAATGACAAATGCAATAAGGACAGGGATGGGGCAAAAAGGGCTTAGGCCATTAAGAAATGGAGGGTAATGAGTACCAATGCCTATAGTCTGGGCAACAAGCTTCCTGAACTGGTGGCCTTGATGGAGGAGGGATGCCTGGATATTGTAACAATCACAGAAACATAGTACACAGAGAACCATAACTTGGATATTAACATACCAGGGTACATAACCTACAGGAGAGACAGGGAGGGGAGAAGAGGGGACAGAGCAACTCCCTATGTAAGGGAAGGGATAAAAGTAACTGAACAAGAGAGTAAATAGGGAGGAGAGGAGGCACTGTGGGGCACCTTAGAGACTGTAAATGGCATCACAATCTGCACAGGGGTTGTATACAGACCCCCATGTCAGGGTGCAGAAATGGACAAGAATATGATAGAAGGCATCCTTAGGATGGCAGAGAAAGGGGAGATACTGTTGATGGGGGATCTGAATATGCCAGATGTTAATTGGAGCACCTTTGCTGCAGCCACATCCAAAAGCAGGGCCGTTCTCGATGCCCTTCAGTTGGCATGCCTCAGACAGCTAGTTTTGGAACCCACTCATGAGGGAGCAATCTTAGACCTCATACTCTCAAATGGGGACAGTGAGAGGATCTCAGATCTAGAAGTGGGTAGCCATCTTTGAACAAGTGACCACCAAACAGTATGGTTCACGTTAAACTCAGCTACACAGTCAAGCTATACAAAAGTGATGGTTCTGGACTTCAGGAGGGCTGACTTTGGCAAGATGGGAGATTGACTTAGAAAAGCACTAGCAAACAGGCTAGAAAGAGGGGTGGAGCAACAATAGGGAAACATCAAAACTGCCATCACAGAGACAACAAGCCTTGTGTGAAGCAAATAAACAAATCACAATGAAAGAAAAGCCACTATGTTTCTCAAAAGAGGTGGCAGTGAAGGTTAGGGAAAAATATAGCATTTCTAAGTATAAGGAACAAGCAGCAGGATGTAGAACTGTGCAATTTAAGGCAGAAGGAAGCAGGGAGGGTAGTAAGAATAGCAAACTCCCAAACTGAGGAAAAGATAGCCAACTTGGTTAAGAAGGGGGATAAAACCTTTTATAGGTATATCAGGGAGCACAGAAAGAAAAAGGGAGGGATAGTAAGGTTGAATAGAATGGACGGTGGGTGGGCAGAGAGGGGCAGTGAAAAAGCAGGGATACTGAATGAATACTTTTGCTCAGTATTCACAAAAGAGGAGGAGGGAAAGGTGCCTAATCCAATTAACAGAAGCACTCTGGATAGGGGGGCCGATCCCAGTCCTTTCACAGAAGAAAAGGTTCTGAAAAAATTCCTAAAACTGAAGGTGGACAAAGCAATGGGGACTGATGGAATTCATCCCAGAATTCTAAAAGAATTAAGGAGAGAACTAGTACACCACTGACTACCCTTTCTAGCAAATCATAGGAGGATGGTGTGGTACCTGAGGACTGGAGGAAGGCGGATGTGATTCCTTACAAAAGTGGGAGCAAGACAGAGGCAGGAAAGTACAGACCTGTCAGTTTGACCTGTGGTAGGGAAAGTGATGGAATCACTCTGAAGGAAAGAATTGTTGAGTACCTAGAGGCCAGTGGGGCACAAGACCCAAGGCAGCATGGGTTCAAAGTGGAAAGGTCATGTCAGATGAATCTAATTGATTTCTTTGACTGGGTGACCAAAGTAGTAGACCAGTGAGGGCAATGGACATTGCCTACCTAGACTTTAACAAGGCATTTGACATAGTCCCACACAAAGGTTTGCAGTAAAATTAACCACCCTGGGAGCGGGACCCGGGTGGTAGCCTGGTAAAACATTGGCTGGACAACAGGACACAGAAGGTTATTTTAAATGAAGTCCACTCTAAGAAAGAGGAGTTACTAGTGGGGTACCGCAGGGTTCAATACTGGGTCCAGTCCTTTTAATGTCTTTATAAGTGACATTGCAGATTGACTGAAAGGAAAAGTATGCCTCTTTGCAGATGACACAAATATCTGCATCTGGGTTGATACACAAGGAGGTGTGAAAGGATGGGAAGGGACTTGGCAAGGTTGGAGGAATGGTTAGAAGTATGGCAGCTTGGATTCAATGTAAAGAAGTGCAAAATAATCCACCTGGGAAACAAAAACCCAGGGGAAGATTACACAATGGGGGGGATAGTAACAACAACAAAAATAGAAAGGGAACTGGGGGTAATCATATCAGATGACCTTAAGGTTAGCAAGCAATGTGAGAAGGAAGTAGGGAGGGCTGGAGGAATACTGGGATGTATAGGGAGAAGCATCACCAGCAGAAAACAGGAAGTTGTTATCCCTCTGTACAGACAGTTGGTGAGACCCCATCTGGAGTACTGCATCCAGTTCTGGAGACCCCTTCTCTGCAAGGACATAGACAGAATGGAGGTAGTCCAGAGGAGGGCAAACTAAAATGGTACAGGGTCTGCAAGAGAAGCCTATGAGGAGGAGTAAAGGAGCTTAATATGTATACCTTGAGGAAAGGAGGGAGAGGGCAGACATGTTAGAAACTTTAAGTACCCCAGTGAAATCAACAAAGTCAAAGAGGGTAGCATCTTTCAGAAAAAGAAATGTGCAAGAACAAGAGGGCACAATTTGAAGATAGAGGGGGGTGGCTCAGGGGCAATGTGAGTAAGTATTTTTTCACAAAGAGGGTGGCGGATGCATGGAACAGCCTTCCTGAGGAGGTTGTGGGATCTAAAACTGTGACAGAATTCAAGAATGCATGGGGCAGACATAAGACACTTTTTGTGGGGGTTAAGAAGAAACAGGCTGTTGGTTATATAGGATCTGCAACTTATCCTGTAGGTAAGGAAATGGGAAGACTAGGTGGGCCAAGCAGTCCTTATCTGACGTCAAATTCTATGTTTCTGTGTTCTATGTTTCTAAGATCATGCACATAGGGAAGAGAAACCCTGAAGCCACCTAAAGGCTGGGAAGGGAGTTCCTGGCAGTCACAAGGGAAGAAAGAGACTTGGGCATCATCATCACCACCGATGCCCTGAAATCATCCAAGCAGACCACTAAAGCAGTAGGTAAGGATAGGGGGATGTTGGGGTGTATTAGTAGGGGTATCACAAGTTGGAAGAGGGAAGTAATAATTCCTCTTTGCAAGACACTGGTTAGGCCCCATCTGGAGTATTGCATGCAGTACTGGAGACCACACCTTCACAAGGACAGTAACCAAACTGAGGCAGTCCAGAGAAGGGCCACCAAAATGGTGCAGGGACTGCATCAGAAAACATATGAGGACAGATTAATGGAGCTTAATATGTATACCCTCGAGCAAAGGAGGGAGAGAGGTGATGTGATCGAAACATTCAAACACCTTAAGGGCATTAACAAGGTGAAAGAGTCTAACATGTTTCAATATAAGAAAAATAGCAGGACAAGAGGACACAGCATGAGATTAGAGGGGAGGTTGATTAAGGGGTAATGTGAGGAAGTTCTTTTTCACAGAAAGAGTGGTGGATGCATGGAACTGCCTACTTCAGAAAGTGATGGATATGAATTCAGTGCAGGGCTTCAAACAGGCACTGGATAGGCATAAGGGATCAATACAGATGAGTATGACTAGATAGGCCATTGACAGAGCAAAGGCCGATGGCACATTCATAAGGTAGAAAAAGAAATGTGCAGACTGGATGGGCCTTGTGGTCCCTTATCTGCCATCAACTTCTATGTTTCTATGTTTCTATTTGAATTTATATTGTGTTTTATATTTAATCTTGTTATTATCTAATTTTTGTTAAAGTGTCTTGATAACTTTGAATGGTGCTAAATAAAGTTATTATTATTTTATTATTATTTATTATTAGTATTATTATTATAGAAGGGATGGATAAATGAGCAAGATTTTGATTTTCTAAATACAGAGTTTCTTAGAGTCCCTGTCTTTCATCATTTACCAGAAATTCACAAAAGTATGACATCCCCCAAGGAAGACCAATTATTTCAGAGTGTGGGTCCCTAATGGAGCCTCTGGCAATATATATTGATGGGTACCTCAGCAGGAGGTTGTGAAGTTGAGGTCATATTTGTGGACACAACTTCAGTCCTTCAGAAGATGGAAAAATTCATCAGGCAGGAGAATTATTGGTGGGTAACCATCAATGTTTCATCTCTTTATACTAGTATGGAACACAACATTGAGATTAGAGCAGTGAAAGAAGTTGTGGACATGTCTTCAGCAGAATACCCAGGTGAATTTATTTTGGGAGCTTTAGATCTGATATTGACTTTGAATTTCCTTTTATTTGATGCAACTTTTTACAAGCAGGAATGTGGGACCGCTATGGGGTCATTGGTGGCCCCCTCCTATGCCAATCTTTTTTTGGGTTGGTGGGGAGCATCCTTGACCCCCAAAAGAATCCATTTTTTGACAAGATTATAAAATATGGCCGCTTTGTAGATGACCTTATTTTTGTGTGGGAGGGTGCTGGACAGGAAATCTTGGATTTTTTAGAATATCTGAATGAGCACAGTGCAGGATTAAGATTTACTGCAGTTTTTGACAAATGTAAATTGACTTTCAGGATTTGACTCTGTTGGGAATATCAAATTATGAAGAGTAAATGAGGGTGTTTAGAAAGACAACAGCTAGCAGTAGTATTTTGCACTCACACAGTTCTCACCCCTCACATACTATAAGGAATCTCCCATTTGGTCAGCTTGTACATTTCAAAAGAAACTGAACAAATAACAGGGATTTTGAGGTTGCGAGAGAAGCGCTTTTTATAAGATTTAAGGCTGAGGGTACAAAGAATCTATTTTGCAGGAAGTATCTGAAAAGATAGATAAAGTTGAAAGACAGAGTTCATTAGATTGTAAACAAAAAGTGACAACAAAAGAGCAGATAGCCGCTATGCCGGCGACCCGGGTTTGGCAACGAACTCGGGTGGCCGGGGATTGGCAGGGGGAGAGAGGATCGAGCGTCCCAGTGGATGCTCTCCTCTCTCAGGAGTGGGAACCAAGAACACATCTGCGTTCTACATCCCCCTTCGCAGCCGGTGGGAGCACTGACAACTGAAGGGATGGAGGCAGCTCCACTTGTTGGAGCCAGGAAGGGGGTGTCAGCAGTGCATGAGAGGTCTGGCGTGCGGCCAGCACGCCTTCTCAGGATGTAAGTCCCAGCCTGGACGTCCCAGGGGTAGGGGATTGGGGGAGAAAATGGAAAGACACCTCCTCGGCAGCCCTAGATGAAATCCGCCCGGATCCATCCAAGACCACCAAGAAGGGACAGACCCGCTGGCAGGAGGTAAGGGAAGGAGGCACTCTAGGGGCAGATCCCTGGAAGGTGGAGTGGGGTGGAAAGGAGCAGGATGGAAGGAGTGGGCACCAGAGAGGAGGGAGGAAAAACAGAAAGTAAAAAAAAAAAAAAAGAGCAGATAACTTTTGTCAGCACTTTTGGTCCGCTTATCAATGAATATAAAATCAGCGATCCTTAAACATTGTTCACTATTAGGGTTAGACAAGGATTTAGTTAAAATAGAAGAGAATGGCCCCAGAATTACCTTTAGAAAGGGAAAATGCCTGAAGGACTTGTTGACTAGTAGTGAATTTAGAAGTAAAAAGGTAGGTGATACCTGGATGAGGGAGAAGCCAAAGGGCTTCCATCCCTGTAAGAAATGTAAGGCTTGCAAGCAAGCTGTCAAGGGGAATACATTTGTGAATCCAGGTAGTTTGGGTGTGAAAACAGTGCATATCACACATTTCCTTACATGCAATACGAAATTTGTTGTATATGCCCTGTGGTGCTCCTCTGGTAAAGTATATATTTTAGAAACAACTAGAAAACTGTGAGAATGTATACAGGAGCACCACAGGATAATAGATCAGAAGGATCTGACACACCCAGTTGCTAAACACTTGACTGAGGTTATCAGCTGTAAGAGAACACATTAGTTATATGGGCATTGATCATGCTCCTTATTGTGTGAGGGGAGGAAATACAAACTTGCTTTTAGATAAGCTAGAATACATGTGGATTTTTAAGTGCAGAACCCTGAAGCCAAATGGCTTCAATGATCAGGTGGACTGGATGCCATTTATATATGAGAATTGGATTTTGGATCCCTGGGTGGAGTAACTCTCTGCCGAGTGAAGAAATGATGTAAATTGTTTGAGAGCTAATGCCCTCACTGTATGAAACATTTATGACAAGTCTTTTCATAGATTGTGAAGTGAACTGTATGAATTTATGATATACAAATTTCTGGAGGACTTACACAAAGAGATGTGTAGGAATATGGAAGGACATTATAAATTTTGTCTCCCCACCCCCAGCCCAACCTTTTTTCATATCCCTTCATTCTTGCTATGGTGCCATAGTTATTTAAAGAATGAAACATCTTTTTCCTCCCCATTTTTTTTAAATGTATGCTTTAAAGTTAGTTTCAAATTGAATTTGCAGTGGACTGTTTCTGGGAATCTTGTGGACAGCAGTGTGATCAGTCCATGACTTTGGAATTATCCAGAAAATTAACTGTTTGTTTACAGGCATGCATGGACTGAGAACACTAATGAGAGCTGCCTACAATTGACTTCAGTGCAAGCTGACTGCTATGATTGCTTTTCTTCTAACTATTTATAATAAAAGCAATGGAGTTTACTTGATTATTAGATGTTTTGCATATGTGGTGAGGTGAACAAAAAGACATTGAGATCACTTTGTAAAGTCATTGTTTGAAACCGCGAAGAGCAGGGACCAAAATCTGTGTGTGTGCTGTATATAGTTTCTTAAACACTTACTGGGTTTCCAGATTATGACTTATTTTATACTGATTTTCATTTTTGTATGTATTTGGCCTTTTTCTAGCCATTTATCTTTAAATAAATATTTTTGCACTTTTGAATATGCTGGTCTTGAGTGCTGGTTTTATTAATATTGATATTTCTGTTTTTTCCAGCATCCACTCACATTGTGAGCACTGTCTTTTAGTATGAGATGTATAAGTTATGCTGCAGCACCACAAATCTTGCAGTTCGCTTGGTGCTCTAGACAGAGGGGTGGACAACGGACACTGCTTGCTGCAGTGGTACATGAGCATGGCATATTCATTCCAGGCTTCCCACTCTCTCGGATGTGATGCCCTGACCCCGTGTCACCATCCCTCACACATGTGCACCACTAGGAATAGTGGGACATCGAGTTCTAATACCAGCCTGCCCAATCTAAAAATACGGGATACAGGCATCCCCTCGACACAATATAAAATTATTCTGCAGAGCAGCTAAATGCAGTGCACCCTGAGAATGTTTCAGGATCTGGTACCACTGTCAGATTGATGGTATTGTACTGACCAAATCTGTACAGTTGATGGGCATGAACATACTGTCACTTACCTAATGTACCTGCAGAACCACTGGTCTGTGCCTACAGCAGCTATTCCATCACTACCAGTACCACTGTCCACCCTCATAGGCCCACCCAACCACTTGCCTTGAGTCTGTCTGAATCTACACTAAAGAGAAACTGGAAAACAAATTTGAAGCTTTGACTGCAAAAAATAAATATATGATATATATATATAGATAACCATTTAGATGCTGCTGATATACGCACGCTTTTGGTAAGCAGCTATCGAGGTCAGCAGGTCGAAAAGGCCATTAACTTCACCCAAGGTGTATGTATATCAGAGCGCCGATCAAGACACCTAAGAGTGGATTATCTATCTTATAAAATGAGAAAATATTTGGGCAGGGGAGGAGGTACAAAAAGGTAGTAACTGTCTGGCAGGGATAAATGTTTAATTTACAGTAGGTTATCTTGGCTGATCTGTCATTATTGTGATGGGTTTGAAGTTTAAGGTGGTATTTATCTGGTTGATTCTGCCTTGGTTTAAATAATATAGTGATGAAAATATGTATCTGGTTTATCCTGCTATTGTCAGAGTGTGTTAAACTGTAATCCCTTTTAGTATTATTTCTGTACTGTAGCGTGACTGCAGCAGTAAACTGTAGTTAAGTAGACCTGGTTGCAGACGTTACAAAATTACCACTTTTTTTTTATTTTGAAAGAGCGCTTGATTGTAGTTGAGCGAGTTAGTCTATATTTTAGTTGAAAGTGAGTTGACCTGTTGTTGGCCTAGCCTCAAACACAGATGTTTTGTGTACTGTGTAAATTTTTTTTAAGATTGTTCATATTTCTTAGAAATAATCATTGACCGTACAGAAGAGCGAAGGAGTCGCTGCTTTCAGATTGATGGAAGCGAGCGAGAGCCGAGTGCTATAGCAACAGCTCTCGCCTCGCCTGCTTCACAATCCTGAAGTGTCAAGCGACTCATTTCCTCGCTTCACTCTGTACAGTTAGCGGCTTCATTTTCTAGAAGTATGAGCAATCTTAAAATAAAAATAAGTTTACACAGTACTGCAAGTAAACACTCTTTGTTTTGAAGCTGTGCCAGCACGCTCTGAACTGTCAATAAAACCACTCGGTCACGCTTACAATACAGATATGAATGACTCACCTCCAGCCCCATTACAGTCTGACTCTTTCAAAAATAATAAATGAGTAAGGCAACTCACATATTTAGCCCCCATTACTGTCAAAGACTTAAAAAATACCATAAAACAGAGGTTATACACAGTTTAGTGAGAGATGTGTGGGCAGCTATATACAGGACTTTTAGTTACTGCTGTGGTGCCAGCCTGTGTGGTTTGTGTGGCAGCCTGTGTCTGCCAGGTGTGAAGTGATCTCACTGCTGGTGAGAAGGTTCTGTGGGATGGAAAGTAGTTCAGGCGTGCGGTCGTAATGGGAGGTGTGCGGTCGTTGGGAAATAATGCACGGTCATGTGATGCATTCTGTCCAATCATGTTACTGGAATTTCTATGATTTTACCACCCCATTTTATAAATATATATATATATATATATATATATATATATATATATATATATATATATATATATATATATATATATATATATATATATATATATATATATATATTATATACACACACAATAGTGAGTGGTAAATGAGTGAGATAAAACAGTGTATCATCCACTGCAGTGTGATATTTTTATCCTCTGCTCTACTGTGATGATATCAGCCATTTACAGACACAGGTCACAAAGGTCAACACCTAGGCAGCTTTCCCCTCAGCATGCAAGAAACACCTGTGCTGTTACCATAGACACAAATGCAGAACTACTTCAGAGGTCTCACTGCTGCCTAAAGCTAACTCAGTGAGCATTACAAAAAACACACCTACCCCCCCCCACCAACTTCCAGCTCATTACTGTGACTGCAGCCAGAATTCTAAACAGCACAGCTTCAAAGAACAGTCTAAACTACTGCCTGCAGCTAACTCAACTACCACTCAAACACACTCTCATTTGTTCCTCAAACTCTGATTCTCACCCATTACAATTACTGTGATACTTTGAGCTTGACTGCAGGCAGAATCATAAAGAGCACAATTTCACAGAACACTCTGCACTCTGCCTGCAGCTAACTTAAATTACCACTGAAAACAGTATCAGCTGTTCTGACACTCTGCCTCTCAGCTCATTACAATTACTGTGATGTTCTCAGCTTCACTGCAGCCAGACTTCTAAACAATACAGCCTTACAAAATTATGTTTCTCACTCCTACCTAAAACTAACTCATTTAGCATTGCAAAACACACTCATGTGTCTCCCAGAGTTTATAACACTGCCAGCCCATTCAGAAAAGCCCGCACACAGAATGAGCAAACACATTAACAGGAACAGAACACAAGACAGCATAACAAAACTTCTAAAACTCTTGGCCCTATTGTATATATCGAATACATGATGGGCAGATCGTGTGCTAAGGCAAATATTGTCACTCCTGCATCGTGAGCTCTGGATATCTCACTTGTGCCTTCAGCACTTGTGAGATATCCAGAGCTCCTCTGCAGGAGTGACAATATTTCCATATCACACTCATGCCCATCATGTATCATATATATATATATATATATATATATATATGTATTTACCTGGGCAGTTGGGATGGACACACCGAAGCCACAGGGCTGGTGGACTATGGGAGGATCCCAGCAGCAGCAGGAGCATGAGCAGCAGCAGTATTCACAAAGCCTAAACAAGCTTTTGTCAATGCCAAATGTTTCGCTGGCATTGGCTTCAGTAGTGCCAGAGGTAGAGTTGCATAATAGTAATGGCCATGAAGTACTGAAGTGATGCCAACCCCACCCTCACCCTGTAGAGAGCGACAGGCATTGGGGTGTGCCTTTGGGTCATCAGCTATAACGCTCATAACATTGTATGTCACCCTACCATATAGACACTGACAAGTGCCGTGGTGGGCTTTGAGCATTATACTTACCCCATTCCATAGGAAAATACACTGATGTTGGTGCAGTTTAGGAGAATGGGGTGAATTTTGTGGCCAAACAGTGCAAGTCACACCACGATGCCTGTCAGTGAAAGCACGGGGTGGGGTGCAATGGCGCCCAGGCATTACATCTGGTGATCAGAGTCACAGCCCTGCACCTGTCGGTCTGTACTGGGTGGTGGTTCAGTTGGAAACCCTAAAACCATAGGGGTGCAGTGGTATTTTCACCCAGATTTTCAACTTTGGTTGTTTGTGAGGCCACCTCATGAGAAGTGGCATAATCAGTTTGTGAGAGCTGAAAGGTGGTTTTGCACAGTGGCTATGCCATTTGGTGACACGGGATGAAAACGCATTTTGGGTAGGATGTGGATAATGGGCAACTGTATTGTTCATGAGAAGCGTAAAAATGGCAATGTTGAAAATCTGGAGTGAAAATATGAAAAATTGGTGAAGTCATAAGCATACATAGCAACTGTCCAACACATGTCTGTAACCCAATTATTTGTGGGAGCTTGTTAGCCACATTTTTAACATAGGCATTTTGGGACCTCCCCTCATGAACAGTGATGCTGTGATTTTGTTAATCAGTCCCAAATGTTGATTTCCCACAGTAACCACGCCATTGTGGGCCACAGGTGCAAAAATACATTTTGGGCAGGATGTGAAAAATGACAGCTGTACTGTTGATAAGGAGGTATGAAAAAATGGCAGTGTTGAAAATCTGGCATGAAAATATTGCAAATTTGCGAAGTTACAAGGGTGCGTGGAAACTGCGCAATGCATGCTTGAAACACAGTCATTTTGTGGACTTTCGGCAGCAAATCTTCAGCACAGGCATTTTAGGACCTCTGCTCATGAACAGTGTCACTGTCATTTCCTCACACTGTCCCAAAACCAATTTCACACAGTGATCGTACACTTCTGCACCAGACATGCGAAAATGCATTTTGGCCAGGATATGTAAAATGAAAGCTGTACTGTTCATAAGGAGGTGTAGAAAAATGCCAATTTTGAAAATCTGGAGTGAACATATTACAAATTCACGAAATTACGAGTGTGCATGCAAACTGCACAACGCACACTCAAAAAACACTCATTTTATGGACTTTCATCACCAAATTCTCAACATAGGCATTTTAGGACCTCTGCTAATGAACAGTGTCACTATCATTTTCATAATGTGTCTCGAACACAGATTTCCCACAGCGACCATGCTATTCTGCACCACAACTGTGAAAATACATTTTGGTTAGGATGTGAGAAATAACAGCTGTACTGTTCATAAGGAGGTGCAGAACAATGGCAATGTTGAAAATCTGGAGTGAAAATATTATAAATTCACAAACTTACAAGTGTGCGTGCAAATTGCGCAATGCATGCTCATAACACAGTCATTTTATGGAGTATCATCACCAAATTTTCAACATAGGCATTTTAGGACCTCTGCTCATGAACAGTGTCACTGCCATTTTCGTAATCTGTCCCAAATGCTGATTACCCACAGTGACTGCGCTATTCTGCACTGGAAGTGCGAAAACACATTCAGCCATGATGTGAAAAATGATAGCTGACTCTTCACAAGGAGTGTGTAAAAATGCCAGTGTTAAAATCTGGCATGAAAATAATGTAAATTCGTGAAATTCTGACGTGCGTAACAACTCGCAACAGCGCTTGTAAAACAGTCATTTTGGGATTTTCACCAAATTTGCAACATAGGCTTTTTGAGAGTCCACCTCATGAACACTGGCACTGTCATTTCATTTATCAGTCCGGAAAGTTGATTCCACACAGTGACTGCAAATCACCTTTCGGGCTGAATACAACGCCACGACAGTGACACATCTTATGAGGACGGGTTCCAAAAACCCCATGTTGAAAATTTGGTGCAAAAATAAGAAAAAATGCCCCAGAAATGTATCAAAGTTCAGAAAACCCTGTTCATTCCATTATACAGCTTACCGGCATTTCCTCAGTTCGAGGTCGGCTTTGAAGATTGCAGATGTGTTCCCGGTCCACCAAAGATCTCCAGGCCGGACTCTGGAGGTAAGTATGGGGTAAGGGGGTGTGTGGGGAGGCAGGGTGCACAATGGGTGGGTGCAAGTTGCAGGAGGGGGGGGGTAGGGAGACCGCTGAGGGACCGTTTTTGTTTTACAGGGTTGTTAAAAAAAAAAAAGATGTTGCAGGACAGTTTCCATTTTTCAGGTGGGATTTGGCATGCTGGGGTGGGCTCCCAGCATGCCACCTCAGTGTTTGTGGGTGGTAGGGTGCTTTAGCCGACGGAGGATTGGGCACCACCGTCGGCAATAACAAATGGGGAGGTGCATGATACCGAGGGGGATTGATCACCCCTCGGCAATCAACAAAAGGGGGGACACCTTATGCTGATGGGGATTGGGCTCCCCCATTGGCATTGTGACAGGCAGCAGTGGCAGCAGTCACTGCCGCCATGTTGCTTGCACCGAGGGAGCCCTGTAATGATCAAAGGCCGCATGAGATCTTTGCTCTCATTGCAGCTGACTATTTCTTTGTTGTGATGGCCACATTAGGCATGCATGAGGTCAGTGCCTCCTGCTATCTGATTGGGGAATGAGGGACGCAGTTTCTGATGCATGCCCTGCATTTGTCCAACAGTGACTGCACCTACAAATCTGCTATTACCACAATATGTTGGCTGCGAAAGCGTGAACCAACATAAAGAAGGAGCATAAGAAAATGAATTACTTTGAGAAACAGTACACATGAGTCATCATCACTCACTCAGTACACAAAAACAAAACTTATTTCTACTTACCTGTGTGGCAGTGGAAGGAGAAGTAATGTACCAAGGTGGATAGCATGACAGTCAGAGTTCCAGGTCCATAACAGTAATTACTGTACTCTCCTGTTATTATGATGCTGCACTTCATGTAAACAAATCGGCTAGCCGATCAGTATTACTGGCATATCTTCTCCTCCATTAGTGTAGCAGAAATATGTAATAAACTCAACATCACAGTTTTCAGGTCATAACATGCTGTCATGCAGTGTCCTGATATGCTCACATCATCTTGTAAGGCCACATTGTTAATCTTTTCTTTGTCATGGTGTAACTCCTGATGTTGCTCTTCAGCAGAAGTTGGATTTACTTTTCATCTGAATTTGCAGTCCAAAAATCAACTAATGCTAGCAGTTCTACTTGTAAATGTCATCTAGAAACATGGAAACATAGAAGATGATGGTAGAAGTGGATCAGTAGTCCATCGAGTCTGCCCAAGCTAGGTATCCTGGGACCTATTATGCACCAGTGTTCTGTACTCCTAGATACCCAGCCTAGCCCTTGCCAGTGCCATGTGTTTGTTCCCAATGCCCCCCAACAAAAGCTTTATATTGACTTTGCAGTCACCACCTTGAGAGGTACTCTATTCCAAGGTTCCACCACCTTCTCTGAGAAGTAATACTTTCTGATGTCTCTCTTGAACACTCCATCCTTCCATTTCCACTTGTTCCCTCTTGTAGTAGAATTGACGTTCCTAGTAAAAAGTTACACTTCTGGCACCTCATTGATGCCTTTAAGGAACTTGAAGGTCTCAATCATATCCCCCCCTCTCCCTACTAGTCTCTATAGTACAATTTCAGATCCCAAAGCCTCTTTTCATAGGTGATTTCCTGAAGGCCATTTATCATTTTTGTACCCTTCTCTGGACCATTTCCAATCTATTAATGTCCTTTCTTAGGTGAGGCCTCCATAATTGTACACAGTACTCCAGATGAGGCCTCACTAATGACTGGTGAAGTGGTAGTATCACCTCCCTGCCCCTGCTGTCTATCCCCCTGCCAGTGCATCCTGACACCCTGCTAGCCCTGCTAGTATGCCTTATGCACTGACTTTGCTGCTTGAGGTCTTCCCTAATGATGACTCCCAGACCATGTTCCTCAGCAGAGGAGCTCAGCTGGACTCTGTTTAGCTAGTATTCTTCCTTAGGGTTGGCCCTAACCAGGTGCATTGCCTTATACTTCTTAGCATTGAAGTTTAATTGCCATATTTGTGACCACCTTTCCAACTTCTTAAGGTTCTCCTGCAGTTGTCTAACTCCCTCTGTACTATCCACTCTTCCACTGAGTTTTGTGTTGTCTGCAAACAGGGCGATGTTGCCATTTATGCCCTTGCTGATGTCACTAATGAATACATTGAAGAAGACCAGCCCCAGGACTGACCACTGAGGCACCCCACTAGTGACCTGCCTCTCATTAAATTTCACCCCATTTATTACCACCCTTTGTTTTCTGTCCCTCAGCCAACTCTGTATCCACTTTACTATTTGTTCTGCTACCCTAAGGTCTTCTAGCTTTTTTAAGAGGTGTTTATGTGGGACTGTGTCAAATCGCTTACTGAAGTCAAAGTAGAGCAAGTCCACCACATGATCCCTGTCCAACTCCTTGGTCACTTTGTCAAAGAATGTAATAAGGATCGTTTGACATGATCTGCCCATCACAAACCCATGTCACTAATAGTTCTGGATGTGATTTGCTTTGAGGTATTCCACTAGATCTTGCTTGATGAGGGCCTCCATAAATTTACCCACTACTGGTGTGAGTCTGACTGGACTATAGCTACTTGTATCTTCCCTGTCTCCACTCTTGTGCAGTGGTGCAATGTCAGCCACCCTCCAGTCACCTGGAACTACTCCTGACTCCTGTGACTTGTTGAATAGATGTGTGCGAGAGGTGCTGCCAACTCTTCTGCAAGCTCCCTGATCACTCTTGGGTGTAAACCATCAGGGCCAGGGGCCTTATTGGGTCTGATGTCTGAAAGGTCCTTCCTGACCCTGTCTGTGGTGCACTCCTGGGTGCACATTCTCTGAACCCTTCTGGTCTCGGCTTTGATACCACTGTCTGATAGTGTGACATTTCTCCCTCATGAATACTGAGCAAAAGTATTCATTTAGGGCCTCAGCTTTTTGTCTGCTATCCTCCAGAGCCTCACTCCCCACTTTTAACTGTACAATTCCTCCCCTTTCCTTCATTATTTTGCTGATATGGCAGAAAAAGTTTTCCCTGATTTGACTCCAGGAGCAATCTGCAGCTCTTTTGCTGCCTTGGCCTCCCTCACTATTTTCCTGGCCTCTAGTTTTCTGAGTGTAATCCTCGCTCTCCCTGTCCTCTTATGTTGCCTAAACCATTTGTATGTATTCTTCTTGGCCCTGATTGCGTCTCTTACTGGATGGGAGAACCATAGTGGTCTTTTAAACCTATTTTTTCTTTGTTGTAGTCCTGATGCAGTCTTGTTGCATCTAGAACAGTAACCCTAATATCTTTCCATATTTCCTCCACGTTTGCGAGTTAACAATACTGTGCTAGGCAGCATACATAAATGTTGTGATGAGGTTGTTTCACTGAGAGGCACACCAACAGTTGTGTGCCTCAAAACACAGAGCCCCACTGTGGCAGTGACACTTTTATTCTGACTTTCTGAAAGGTAAAGTCAGCTTGACAGAAGCCTGCTTGTTCATGGCTTTACAGTTTGTGCTGAAAGAGGTACATTTGTCACTCCAAGTGATGTGACACAATATCAATATATTATTTATGCAGACAGTTCAAGATGCAGTACATGTTCTCAACTCAATGCTGAGTCATGTTGGCATGAAATATTGAAAGGGAGGTGAAGTTGATACTGACAGATGTAGTGGGTGACTTTGTGGATATTGTTTAACTCGGTGGTGATTTCATCAGCATTCTTGCAACAGGCTATAACCTCGTGGTTCCATGTTACAGCAGAGCCCAATAAATAGTGAGTGCCATTGTAGTGAGTGTACATCATCAAAAAGCAAAACAGTGATGTGCACTCCCCAGCAAGGACAACAACAGGAATGAAAATGGAGTAAAATATCTATTTGGGGGGCTATGCCCCCATGCACTCCCCCTCATGGGGGACTTCACCCCCCACAACCCCTAAATTAAGATTCTCAACTCCAGGGGGTGCTTGTTGGGAGGGAGAGAGAAAATTGAAACAAAAAGAAATTTAAGTCCTGCACACATACAAAAAACTCCAGTACCCCTACCCAGCCCTGAACCCTGAATCTCCCTACCTGCAGTTATCCACCCTCACCACCGCACCACCACGGCCAGCTCAGCAACACCATGCCAAACTACCTCCACAACCTCCTCCTTTAACCTTCCTCTTCCATTTGCCCTCCTGAACAGTCACTGTTCTTCCCTTAATTCACAATATAACAGCACTTCACTACCCTTTCAGGGTAGCTCACATCCTAGGCATTCAAATTAAGTCAATCAAAACTGAGTAGCTCAGTTTGAGTCACCCATATAATGCACTGCCTAAACACATAGGTCTATGCTTTTACTCCCAACAGAAGCCATTTTGTGGTCATCGTCATCGCTATTATGTGGTATGACAGTTTCCTTTTTTTGGGGCAGCCTGAACAGTGGCCAACTGGGGTACTTAACAGGGTTAACATTACAGGACAAGAACAATGTCGCAGCAATTTTTGTGTTTTACACTTTTCTCGGGGGCTGAACAATGGCCAGCTGGGACACTTAACAGGGTTTCCATTACAGGACAAGAACAATGTCTGCAGCAATTTTTTTGGTTTTCACTTTTCTTTTGGGGGTAACCAGCACCAACTGGGACACTAACAATATTAACATTAGAGGACAAGAACAATGTCTACAGCAATTTATTTATTTATTTTTTACACTTTTCTGGGGAGGGCCTGAACAGCGGTTAACTGGGACACTTAATAGGGTTAACATTACAGGATAAGAACAATGTCCACAGCTATTGTTTTAGGATTTTTACATTTTCTGGGGGGTCCTGAACAGTGACCAACTGGGACATATCTACTGTAGTGTTATAACTACAGAAATGCTGGTAATGTCGATGTGAATTTTCAGCATTAATTAAGAAGTAGTAATCATTTCCTTGTCATCACCAACTTTTTTTGTAGCACAGCAGCTGATGACTTATGCATTGCACACTGACTCCTGGTGCATTGCTTCAATGTTCTGCTAATGTAACGGCAGATACAAATGGGTATCGGGGTACCTCGCAGAAATATTTCTGTGCACACCATATAACAATAACAGGAGTACAACACATGTTCTGTTTCTTACTCAGGAGAACTCAGATGCGGCAGCTGTGTCTTCATCATCAGATGGCACTGTTACACTCTCTTCATCCTCTGATTAGTCCTGCTGCACATCACCTTCTTCAGCAGGATCATGGTATCTTGCAGTTGATGACACAATGTGTTGCTTAGGGAGGAAATGTGAGCTCATTTTTTAAAAAGTTAGGTGCTCAACATTTCTATCAAACATTTGGCTTTGGTGGTCAGTCACAATGGCACCTGCAGCACTGAATACCCTTCTGAGATTATAGAGGCACAGGGGCAGTTGAGGTACTCAATGGCTGATAGCTGCAAGCACAGGCCAGATTTCAAGTTTACTTTCCAATATTCCAGGTGCTCATCATCTATGCTCAACTGCTGTGGATCATCCAGACATGACTGCACCATATGGTGTGCAGACAGTTCCACTGCCATGTTGCCCTCAGATTGCTGGTATGTAGAAACACCAATGTCCTTCAGCATGGCCCAGAGTGTGTTTGTGCCACCACTAGTAGGTGATGACAAGGGTGCAGGTGCAGACACAGTGCTGGAGGAGGAGAAGGTTACTGTCCAGGAGGACTGTTGCTCCTTCAGGTTTGTTTACAGCTACTAATTTTGGACTGTTTGCACTGGTGACTCATCCAGTTTTCTACTTGCTATGCAGGATCACAACATAGTGATCCAGATCAGTATTCCCACCTGGAAGAAGTGATGTCATGCCATGATTGTACCTGGGATCAAGAAGGGTTGCTAGGATATATGTCACAGAGGTGTTAATTAAGCAATAATACATGACAGGGTGTGGTATATCATGGGATATCGTCACGCCTCGGGTGGTTGGGCACAAGGCCGCAGGCCGAGTGCGTCCAACAACCCAAGAAGTGACGATATCCCATGATATACCACACCCTGGAGTGCATTATTGTTATTATGAACTGAATCCCATATATGTGTGCATAAAATATTTAAAAATGTTTCCAAATTGTTTTAATAATACATTTTCTAATGTGTAGGGATACATTTATAGAATATAGTCCCTTTGGTTTTGCTGTGGGCAATAGGTAATGTTCTTGTAATGTTTTGGTAGTAGCATGAGAAACCAGGCTGTGTGTCTTGAATTACTTTTCTCATTTGTTTTGTTTAAATCTGTAGTTGCTTTTTGGGAGACTGAGAAGGTTTTGCATCAGCTAGTATGAGTTCCACCGGCAACACAGTGCGGTCCTGCATGCTGCAAAATTATTTTTTTTAAACAATTATTATCCTACCATTAAAATCAGCATTTGACTTCACTCAGATGCCCAAAAACTACTTTATTTCGTGAAACGAGGATTATTTTCAATGGGAACTGTTTTTCAAAACTAAAGCCGTGATTGTGAGTATGCATATCAGCATTCTCCACAGAGGCGCGTGCTAGGAGTCACGGCTTTACTTTTTGAATAGCAGTTTCCGGGTACCAAAAAAATCCTCCTTTCAATGAATAAACTAGTTTTTTGACATCAATTTAATTTAACTTACACGTGATTATGTCTGGGTCATGGCTGTTAAAGATGAGCAGCTTGACTACAGGAAAACATTTCAGAGTGAACTGCATGTATGGCAAATGAGCGGCTGAGCATGATAACTGCGGGGAGAGCAGGCGCTGTTATGCAAGTTTCAATTCGGGCAGTCAGCAGAGCAACATTTTCAGTTAAGGTAATTTAATTTGTATATTTTTGTGAGGATTTGTATCTTTTTATATAGTCGCTCTCTCAAGGGCTTAGTTGCTCCAACTGTGGCAGGTGGTTTTGAGGGGTTTTGTGCAGTGTGGTGAGAGAGTAGTTGATTCTGAGTGAGGAGCTGGTGGCGGAGATTTTCTGAAGCTGTGATGATGTAGTCCGATATCATCGACTGAGAACTCTCTGGGCCAATTAGCTCTCGTATTTATGATCCCTAGTTCATAATATGAATTATACAATGAGAAAATTTCCTGTACTCTGATTGGTCAGAGTGTGCCTGAGACAGTGATGTTATTACACAATAACATCACTGTATAGATGGAAGATCTTGACCTCTTATACCTTTCAGAAACAAAGCTATATTGCCACACTAAAAATCTAATAAAACGTTTTTTAAATCATTTTTTTATTTTGTATAACATCAAACCATTGTATAATTGCAATAAGACACTCCAAGGTGTATGTTATTGTGTAATAACATCACTCCTAGGGTGGTGGAAGCACTCGGCTTCACCTTGTGCTTCAACCAATCCCAGGAGTGACGTTATTACATGATAACACACACCTTGTCATGCCTTATTGCTTAATCATCCTGGGATCATTGTCACACAGCTACATGATGTGGTCAGTCATCTCTGCTCCAACAGAGTCTACTGCCCCTTCAAATTGCCCCCTTACATTGACCAGTGCCTGGCAGAGTACAAGCAGCAATGGGATCACCTGGCTCAAGCATGCATTTTCTGCGCTCACAACCTGTATCACCTGTTCAAGTGGATGTAGGGCTTGGATTATACTATCCATCAGTATCTAGTGGGATGGACTTAGTGACATGGCTGACTGTGCTTTCCGATCATGCATCTGCATTACATACTCATTGATTGGTTTGTCTGCTCAGGCAGCCTCTCTAGCATATAGAGTGTGGAATTCCAGTGTCTCACCATGACAAACTTCAGGCAGTGTTGTGGTACTTTATTGGCCTTCAATAGAATCTAGAGCTCTGATGTAGCCAGTGCAGAGTGACTGAAATGGCTACATATTTTGTGACTGACAGCCAACATGCTACTCATTGCTTCATGCTCCAGAAAGTACCTCACAGTCAGGTTCAGGACATGTGCAAAGCAGGGGACATGATAAAAACTGCCATCAATTATAGCTTTAATGGCATTCAGTGCATTGTCACTAGCAATGTACCCAGCCTGGAATCCATGTGGCTTTAGCCAGTGCATAATAGCCTCATTGATTTGGGTGAGAATTCTCTCGGATGTATGTGACCCACACACATTCTGCATACTCAATGTGGCATGCTGTGAGGACCACCACTAGTACTGTTGCCACTAGTCAGGGAGCAAGTAGATGATAGGCAGGGGTGCAAGGCATATACTCAAGGGAAATAGGTCCAGTGTGCAGTAATGTAGATGTAACCAATACCCGATGATGGGCCACTAGTCCAGATGTCTGCAGTTAAGTGGATGCTGCCTACTGCAGAGTGGGACACAGCATGTGACACAATGCAAGCAAGGTCATTATGAATTGTTGGAACAGCCTTAGTGCTGAAGTAAGTGGGACTGGGCACTTTGTATTTAGGCACAGCCTTTTCCATTAGTTCTCTAAACCCCAGATTCTCAACAAATGAGAATGGCAAAAGCTCTATTGCCAGCATAGACACAACAACCACATTCAGCTCTTTTGTCACTGGGTGTTTACCATGATATTTTTGTGCTTTGTTAAGGCCAATTTTATATCTGATTGCTTAAGCCTCAGAGTGTGCTGCACTGTGGAGGGTGCTGTGGCTTTGCCAGTTATGCTCTTACTGCTTTTGCTGCCTTTTCCGCCAGCAGGAACAAGATGGAAAAAGCTCTCTATCCATACAGTGGATGGGTCACCTTGACTACCTCCACTTGTATCTGCATGTCTGGGGTGGAACACACTAAAGGATCTCTTTTAAAGTGCTCTGAACTGACAGAACTGGGCATGGATGACAATCACTTATGCTGTGTCCAGCAAATGGGATGCTTACTTTGCATATGGCTATGCATGCCAGTCATTCTGTAGTGTGTCTGGCTTATCCCTCCCTAATTTTAAGCCTGCAGATATTGCACACAACCACACTGTCATCACACTCATCAATTACAAAGAAATCCACACAAGTGAATGTCCGCCTACAAGCCGGATTTTCCTAGGCTGGGCAGATGGAGGAAGGGATGTAGGGTGGACAAAATGGCTTTATTTTGCTGCTCCTGTTGCTGCTCCTGCTCTGCCCCATATCCCACTTTTTACACTTGCTGTCCCTTTACCCTAACATGTTGCTGCTTGGGGAGTGGCATGACAGGGCTTGCTTGCCCTTTACCCATGACAGTTGTGGGTGCTGCTTATAGAAGGGGTGGCTGCCAATTAGGGTCTAGTATTGGGTCATCCTTGACCTCACCCCCTTCAACACTAGTACCCTTATCACTTTGTAACATTTACAGCTGTGACATTAAGTGCTGACTGTCCCCCACCTCCTCCTCCTCAGTAACCTTCTCTGTCACATGAACAGTGGCAGTAACAGGCTGTTCAGTCTGAGGATGTTCTTCTTCCTCAGACTCCATCTAAAGCACTCTCTGTTCATGCTCCTTCTCTCCTCCTGATCATAAATAGTCATGCACCCCTAATGTCACTGTCTGTCACTGTTATAGTGCCTGCTAATGGACCCAAATCCTCATCACTCCTAGTCCATTGCATCTCCTGACTCAACTTCTGGGTGTCCTGTGACTCTGACTGTTCAGTCTTTTCCTCCTCCAAAGACACATTGGAGTCACAGAGTAGTGCAGCGACATCCATGGCAGTCATTTTAGAATGCAGAGCAAGAGCTGCTCTGGAAGTGGTAGTACTGCATTGCAGCCCAAGGAAGCTGGAAGCTTTTATCCCACTGAAGCTGGCCCTAGCACAGTATGTGGCACAACTGGTATTGCACTGTCACTGGAAGTTGCAGTAGCAGTAACAATGCTGCTCCTACTAGCACCTCCCCAGCACCTTCTCCACCTCCTCTTGACACCCTTCTGACAGATCCACTACCAATGGCACTTTTTTCACATCCTCCACACTTTCCTTTGGCTAACATGGTGTTCTGCCTGTTCTTTAATCAGTCCTTAAATATCAACAAGTATTAAAAAACAATGTAGCACTACTGCAGACTGCAGAACAAAGGCTAACACAATATATGATGTAGTCAAACAAATCAACAAAACTGCTGCAATCTCTTTGCCCCAGCACTTCAACTAGAGTTACCAGCATTTTATTTCTTCTGTTGATCAAGAAAATGGCAGATTTTCACTCAGAAAGCCTGTTCCGTGCAGCAATACAAACAGAGCTCTTCCCTCTTCAGAATGCACTTCAGAAGTGAGTAGCTACACATTAAGAAATGTGTTCTGTCATATCTCCCTCTGTACCCCATATGACTGCAGAGCTGCAAAGCATGTAATTAGAGCAAACCATAGTGTAATTTGACCATTTTGTGAAATTACTGTGCTAAGCTACGGAATTTAGCATATACTTGAAAAAACAATAACACAGTCCATGAGTTCTGCAGAATTCAGAAGAAAGAAACTCACAATAAAACCAACAAAGGGAAAAAATGAAACAATTAAAAAACAAAGAAAAGGTTAATTACTGACACCAGAGTTAAGGTTCTCTATAGGTTGGGTGGTTAGATTGAGTCTGTGAGCTTAAAATTCACAATACCATCTCTAGAAAATCAAATAAGATCATACATTGCTGGCAGAAAAAAATCTGCACAATTACATTGAAAAACGTGGATAATTAAATGACATAGCAAAATAAGTGACAAGACTATTTTTTTTACACATTTCATGACTAAAGTTCCACAGGTAATTACTAAATAATGCAGTATGAGGTGTAAATGAGCAGTAAATTAACAGAAGTTCAGAATTTTGCCATAGGCGAAAGGGAGAAAAATTCTGCCAAAGTTTCAAAATGTCATGGAACTTCTGCAAAGGCGGAATTTGCAACTTTTACCCACCTATATGTGGCATAAGTGAGCTGGAGGTATCTGTATGTCTGTTTATCTATCTTTCTATCTATTGTTGGTTATCATATGTAGATGTAATTGCTATCTATTGTGCTATCTAACATATCTATCTAATTATCTATCTATCTAACTATCTATCTATCTATCTATCTATCTATCTATCTATCTATCCATCTATCTATCCATCCATCCATCCATCAGGGTTGACAAATCCTATAGCCCGATGTCCTGGACTACAAGTTTTCAGGCAGGGACAAGTATTTTGACAAACACTGCTTGAAGTGGGCAATCGTCTTCATGCAAAATTACCTGCAGTAGTACCAGCTTTTTCCAGCAGAGTGCCTCTTTGTAAAGAGTCCAGCTTGTGTTCCCATGGTCATCTGACCCACTGGAGTGTCACTCACATGCTGCTAGTAAAGGCGCGAGCAATGAACATAGCAGGAGCGAGCAGCGGCTGCATTGGGAATTGGGAGGAGCCAGTCATTGGGCTGACATGCATGGCAGCGAATCATGAGTTATGCACCCTATGGTAAGGCACATCCATTGGTGGCAGTGGTGGCTTGGTGGGACATGGGGATGATCGCAGCAACGCTTGTTCACTTTCTCTGTAGCTGAGCAAGAGAAAGGACATGCGTGTGCTACTGTGGAGCCAGGAGCATTGTTAGATTTGACTTGATTTCAGTGTGAGCTGTGAGCCGGGAGGGAAGGGCTTTCTTTTGTATCAGGAGTGCAGTGTGCACTGTGGGAGTGGGACTAGTGTGAGTTTGAGATAGCAGCATAGGCCAGTTGCAGTTGGAGACAGTTTGTTAGTGAGGGAGCAGTTGTAGCAGCAACGTGGTGTGGTGACTGTGTGCTGAGAGGGGAATAGAGGGAGCCTCCGAGATTGCGAACACAGCCATGGAGGTTTACTGCTGACAGAAATCGCTGCTGCCCAGTGCCTCTCTGTTTTACTCCCTGCCATTTCGCTAAAAAAAAAAAATATATAAGGCAGAAGCCAGAGGGGGAGTGTTGGCGTTGTCTGGGGGAAGGAAAGAGTGAACTGACCCTGCCAGTTGCTACTGCAGTGCTGAAAGTCAAAAACAAGGCATAAAATACTAAAAGTGAAGTGTGTCTGTCAGGTGTGTCAGTCTGGCAGAAGTGAATCACTAAATTTTAAGAAGCCAGACAGTTGAGTTGTGCTCCCTAATAGATGAGTCAGACTAAGGAGGAGGAAAGAAAACCCTCAAAGATCAGATTAAAAAGCTTGAATAACTAGATCAAAATAATTAAACTGAAGGGATTTGATTTGATCTCTCATTTATGTCTGCTGGGGAGGGAGTGGGACTGTGTGGAGTGTTGTGGGCAAATAGACCTTACCATACCCCATAGGGTTATTGTGTGTAGCGTACCTAGGTTAGTAGTATACTGTATAGTGTGTGTAATTATCCTAGTACCTACCTACCTCCTGTTCTGCCACGTCCTGCTCTATACCTGCCCAGTGTGAGTGAGTGCTATTAGAAAACTACTAAAAATTAAGTAAATAAGATATCTGCCAAATTTTAGGGAAAAGTTGTAGCAGGCTTTGTTTTTGCCTATAGAAAGCTAAAAAAAGTTGTTGCCCATAGGTAGAGGGCAAAGGTGAGTCTGAATAAGTGCCTAAGGAAAACATAATAAAAATAGCTAATAAAAAGAAATAGTTTAACATAGAAAAAATAAGAGAAGCCTAACTGTGGGCAGCCTTTTGAGAGAAAGGAGATTGTGTAAGGACTAAGAAAGAAATCACTTTATATTAAAGTGTTGCAGTTGTTTGAGACACTAAATTCAGCCCACATCAACTGCTTTCTGTGCCTGTGTGTCTTCTGAGGGACACGAGGGGTGACTCAAGAGAAAGAGGCAGAAATTGAAATACTAAGGCAAAAACAAACATAAAAAGTTAGATCTGGGATAGTTCTGAGAGTCTAGAGTGTGACTGTGTGTACTGAGAGAGAGAGACCTGTAGTTAAGTCCACAAGTACAAAGTGGCTGACTGTGTGAGGGACAGGAGGGAAAGAGAAGCAGAAACTGAAAAATTAAAATATTAAAAAGAAAGAAGCTGTAATTTAGCTGCTGTGTGAGACACTGAATCCTCTACATGAACTGTTTTAGTGTTTTGCTGAGGGAAAGGAGGGGATTGGAGGGGAGAGAAGAGAACAGGAGGGGGGAGAGAGAGAGGTGGAAATTGAACAAAGAAACTGAAAAGGAAACAAGTGTGGGTGGGGTGTTGTGTAGTTTATGTACATTGAAAAATATAAAATAAAAAAATATTGTTAAGAAAGTACAACACTGTGAATGTACTGAAGTTAAAAGCAGTGTGTGTGACTACGCTATAGTGTTTCCAATTCCTGTGTTTACCCAGCACCTAAGCACTAGTACTACACTACCCCATCCCCCTTCCAACCAGTCAAGAACAGTCACTCACAACCAGATATTATAGAATATATTTTATTTGCAGAGTAAGCAAGTTAAAAAAGTTAATACAAACACAACAAACAAAAAATATGGCTATGCAAAAGAATAAAAAACAAAATACTCTTTTTTCTATGTGGTCAGCAGCAGCAGCTAGTGGGCTAGCAGTAGCAAACACAAATACAGTCTTCTCAAGATAAAAGTGACACTGAGTCTTCTACTGTGGTAATGGATATAACAGCAGCTGATGCTGATGTTCATCAGTCATTGAATTAAACCGGAAGCGGAAGCATCCGTTTCCTCTTCCTGTCCTAAGAAATTAACTTTGCTGGATCAGCAACAACAAGGAGACATAATCTCTAAAGACAAAAACTGTGGCCAGAAAAAAGGGCCAGAATGTTTCAATCTCACTGGTTGAACTATTATAAATAGTTGCAATACGATGAAAAAAGGGACTGATGTACTGCACAGTTTGTGAAAAGTATCTCACTTTTGCAATACCAGCCTTTTCAAAAAAAACAAATGTGTTTGCTACAGGCTCCAACAATTTTAGAATTGAGTCACTACGTGCACATGAAAAATCAAATCTGCATGTGCTGTGCCAGAACCAACACATTCTGGAAAGTGGCCAGCGTGCAGTTCAGTGTGATATTACTGAGTCACCACTATATCAAGCCTTTGCAGTGTTGGAAGAGGCCACTAAGGAGAAAATTAGATGTTTGTTCAACACTGTGTACTCCATTGCAAAAAAATCTGTGTCCTTTTTCTGACATGGTTTGGCTATGTGAATTGCAAGAGAAAAAATGGTATTAAGCTTGGTACTAACTACACAAATGATAAGCGAGCCAGGGATTTTTGCAGAGCTATATCTGCTGTTCTGTCCAAAACCCAGATACAAACTCTTAAAAACGCAAAATATGTGACAGTTCTTGCTGATGGCAGCACGGATACGGCTATAGTTGAATGGGAAAATGTCTGTTTGCGTTTTGTACATCCTAACACAAAAGATGTATGTACATATCTGATCCAGGCTGTGCCTTTGGAATTCGCACATGCTGTAGGTGTTTTTAATGCAATAAGAACTGCATTAGATTCACTGTATCATCCTCTCACTGACTTATCAAATGTGAGCAATCCAGGGCCTCTTTTGAATTCTTCCAATTTTGATGGGGCAAGTGTAGTGATGGGTGAAAGGGTGGAACCATTGTGAAGTTACGAGAGCACTGTCCTCACATCATTGCCATGCACAGTGTTGTCCATAAACTGGAGTTGGCGGTTCTCGATGCAATGAAAACAAACCCTTCATATCAAAGCTTGAAAATACTCTAAAGGGTATATTTAAAATCTACCACTATAGTCCAAAAAGATGAGAGAGCTGCAAAAATTTGCACAAGTAATAGATAGTGATCTGGCACACTTCAGTGCAATTAAACAGGTGAGATGGCTTGCCAGCAGATCACGGTCAGTTCATGCAGTTCAGGTGAATCTACCTACAGTTGCTCAGCACTTGCAACAAAGTGCATCTTCTGCTGATGGTTCAAAAGCAAAGGTGCTGTTAAGAGAGGAACAGTCTGTTCACTTTGCCAACTCTATTTATATCCTCCAAGATTTTTGCCCATACTTAGAAATATTTCACTGCAGTTTCAAAGAGATGACTTAATAATTCTTGAAGTACCAAATCTTATCGAGACCTGCCTTCTCCAAATGATGGAACTGAAAACAAAGTCAGGGAAATAAATGACAGCTTTCCTAGCTCATTACAAACCTCAAGACAGATGCATGGATTATGTTATTTCACAGAAGGGAGTTAAGAAGACTGTGCCCTTCACATTCAAAGGCAACTGTCCAGAAATAAATTTTGAGACTGACACACAACTGCAGGCTTTAGTTGATGCAGCAATAGATTATATCGATGTAAGATTTCAACATTTCTCAGAGGTGCCTCAGAAATGGTTTAAATGTCTGGATTTTAAACAGTTTGATCTACCAAGAGAACAACTTGTAGAGTTTGGGACCAATGAAGTGGCTAATTTGGCAGCATATGTTAATTTTTCACTGAAGAACAGCAGGAAAGATTAGATCAGAATATGCTGCATTTAAGACTATGCTGAAATCTGCAGTTCACAAACCCTATCTGCAGGTGTATACAAGATTGCTGAAAGAAAAAAATGCCCCCAATTGCTCACATTCCAGAGTTGGTGGAAATACTACTGGCTATGAGTATGTCAACTGCAAAGTGTGAACAAGTGTTCTCCATTCAAAACCTGATAAAAACAAAAATAAGAACACGTCTGGCAGATGACACACTACAGTCACTTCTTCAGATAGCAGTAGAGGGTCCCAATCTATTTGACTTCGATCCAGATCCAGCAATAAACCACTGGCTGCTGTCTGGTCCAAGCACTCAACATGTTTATGGGTGTGCTACTACTGGTACTAATGAATCTGATGCTTCTGTGTCTCATGCTAGCACTGCTGCTGCTCCATCATCACTTGATGTTGTTGACAGTTCTGAATCTGAGTTCTTCTAAGTATGCTGTGCTAATTATTCTCTGCTTCATTTTGGCATTTGTGGAACTGGACAGGACATTCAGAATATGGCACCGCACCACTTAATTTGGTCTTCTTCAAATCACTAAACTTAAACTGTATTAACAGAATATTTTTTAAAAAATCTTCATTTATACTGTTTTCTATCACATACTACTATTAATAATACAGAAGACAAGAATTACTTTGTTGCTACATACTTTTTTATAAGTTTTCCTTAAAATACTGTCTCCTGACTATTGGACTACCACTCATGACAGTGGGACTACCATTTTTGGATAGGCCAGTTGTCCTGGACTACCACATAAATTTAAAATTTGTCAATCCCTGCCATCCATCCATGCATCCATCCATTCATCCATCCATCCATCCATCCATCTATCTAGCTATCTATCTATCTATCAAAATAGTATATTTTTAAACAGACCAGGGTGCCCACCTCTGGTACTGCTTGTTTCTCCACACTCCCCTCCAGGTGGCTCCTCCAAAAGTATGTGTTGGCACTGGGTTGCCCACTGATGGTGCCGCTGAACATTATCATGATAGTGGGGTGCCCAATCCCCAGTGCCAGCACACATCCCCCTGTAAATAATGGTCTTTGTAAGTATGATCCTCACCTCACTCCAACCCCCTACTCAGAACCCTCTACCTTTACATACCCTCAGTCACCTAAAAGTGTCCAGTGGCATATATCCACACTGTGATCAAAAAGGCATCTTGCAACTGGAAACAGCAACTGTGACATGAGAAAACAAATTAAGTCCATTTAATGCATGTCAATGCATTTGAACTTTACTCATAACTGTATCATTTTAAAAATACTTTTACACCAAATTTTCAACATGGATTTTTGGGACCCTCTGCATGAGCAAAATACTGTAGGTGATATTTTTCAAATCCACACTGAATCTTGTTTTGTGAGAAGACATCTTGTTTTGCGAGCTCACAAACATCTCACAAAATATAAAGGTGGGCTTATGAAAGAAGATTTTGGACTTAGTTTTCTTCAGAATCTTGTTTCATGAGCCAACAAGCTTCTTTTGTGACCCTCATGAAACATAAATATAGGTTCACATCTCCTCCCAGCCCATAGCATCATGTCCAAAGCACAAAGTACAGTTCCAGTCCACTGCCTCATATTGATACTCTTTGAAGATATAGAAGCATGTCTCCCCATATGTTGCCAACAACATCTGTATTAGCTTTCTTCATGTAGGACCCTATGAACCCTGTCTGAACAAAACAGATCACATCTAACCTGTTTTGCTCAGGGGAAGGGGTGATCATTAGGGATACTGACCCCACAAAAGACCCCACTACTGATTTTCCAAGACTAAGGAGACCCAACATCCTATTTTTTTCATTTTGCTGCTTAGAGGGTGGGAGTTAGGTTTGAAAATCCTAATGCCACATTTTCTTACTTTTGTTGATTTAAGCTGAACTTTAACTGGTGCATTAATGAAGATTTTTTCAATGAATATGGATACTGTATATATATCACTATAAAGGAAAACACACACTATTTTGTATTTATAATCAATACCAACCCATTTAAGTTATCCTTAAGGTGAGTTTGAACCTAAGAAATGGATTTAGTTCCATGAAAAGACCAAATTATATAGACAGCTGCACTTTTCACTTTGACATATCTTTCATATTTTACCATCCTTGAGCTATGTTGTCCTCTAGAGATGATTAAAGTTTATCTTGCTTATCTAAACCCTTTGACATTTATTAAGCTGAAAATATTATTTGCTGTTTACTGTCAATCAAAATCCAGGATAGTATGCTTTGTCACCTATAATGTCTTGTATTTTTGATTGATGTTGAAATAGCATTATAAGTCAGTGCATGCACTTTCATAGAAAGGTGAATGGATCTAATGCATCATAAGAATGATGCTTTGAATGCTGGCCATGATAAATAAAATATAGGTAGGCTTCAAAGATTACCTTACAGTATATGTGAATCTCACTGTAAAAGTTGTTAATATTTTATTAAGCAGCTTTTGAAAGTCTACAGACCTCAAAAAATAAATTGTTTCTCTTCTACAAAATGTTGAAAGAAGATACACAATTTTTTTTTTACTTTAAAATTCCTTTCTGGTGTTGTTATTGATAATGTGTCAGTGGCCGGAATTTCTCAATACAGGAAACCCCTATTGCTCAAATAGCTGGAGAATCACAGAATGGTTTATTATTGCCAGGTTCTCAGTATTTTTCACATAGAATTTTTCAATATTCAAGCAGGATGAATTGGTGCTGCAGTACACTGAAAACAACACATATAACACCTGGTGCCTGATTATAAGATGCAGTTGGGATCAGCACAAAATGAATACTATACAACTGCTATTTTGTGTCATCACCTGAAATTGCGATATTCAACAGCAGACACTCACTACATGGAGAGTGAGCCATACTTTCTGGTGCTGTGCAGTAAAATAATTTATCCAGAAGTAAACAGGAACTACATGGATAGTGTCTGCTAACATCATGTTAAGCTGCAGTCACATATGCCACAAATTATATCAGCATTCCCTGTCATTGCTTATGGCAGCTGGCCAAGGTGGTGAGAGGAGGGCTGTGCCAGTCACCCTATGGGCTCCCCATGGCAGTGCGGCAGTGTCCCAAAGACTATGGAAAGAGGGTGCGGCAGCTTGCTGTAATCAGCCCAGTGTGGTAGGTGAAGGGGGGGATGTTAGACACCAGGGAAACCTTTAATGATAGGGGGGCAGTGATTGGAGGGTGGGGGTACCACTAGATACCAGGAAAACATTTATTTCATACAGGATGCCATTCAGATGGTGGATGGTGCCACTAGACACCAGGAAAACATTTATTTCATAGGGGATGGTGATCAGAGGGTGATAGGTGCCACTAGACACCAGGGAAACATTTAGTGTTGGGGACAGTGATTGGAAGGTGGAGAGTGCCACTAGACAGCAGGGAAACATTTATTTGATAGGGGGACAACAATCAAAGATGAGGAGTGCTACGAGATACAGGGAAACATTTAATGATGGGGATGGTGATCAGAGGGTGGGGTGCCACTAGACACAAGTGAAAGTTTTCTTCAACTTACCAGGGACCACACAGAACTGATCACTCACTGAACTGAGGATTAATTAGATGAAGTGATATTGTATTAGTTCCATAGTTCATCAGTGTTATTCTGCAATTCAGTGAGAAAGTGTCATGAAACAGGGCAAAAATTTACCAAACACATTCAGAAGATATCCAATTCCACCAAAGGTGGAAGTTTGGAATTTCTGCAAAAATGGAATTTGCAACTTTCACCCAGCTCTAGCAGCCATTACCATGGTCAGATATTTCCTGAAATATCTGCGTTACCTCTAGAGAAATTACTGCCTGCTTGCAGTAGCACTTCAGGGCCACCAGTGAGAAACTCATTGGAAATTTTGTGAAATATCTGACCATGTCAATGGCCCATAACTACATGCACAGCCTGCACTCTTACATTAAATGCATCAATAAGGAAATTAATTTGCAATTATTGAACTAGATCTATAAATATTTAGTGGATCTTTTACCTTTGAGTGATGAGTGCTTTTTTTTGTGTTCTATACAACAAATAGTTTTTAAAATGAGCACTTCCAATTGTGGATTTGGCCTGTCCTATTTTCTGTATGTTCTGTCACATAAATGACAGCACCCATAGCCAATCTAGTTCTACTTCCCCCTCCACACGGGGTAGTTTTCTGCAGCCTGGAAGGTAGCCAAAATTACCTTTTTCCAAAGCCTGTCTCTTTGTCAGACTTCAATAACTCCACACCTGTCTTGGTGCACTTGTTCTCAACACATTTCTTGAAAAAGCAGTTCACAAAAAACTGCTGGACTTCATTGTCAATAATTGCTTACTTTCTAATACATAATCTGGCTTATATCCAAGGTAATCAACATGCTAAAATTAACAGCTGATGGATCATCTTGCCTGGGAGCTGAACATCACATGGGGGCAATTTTACTGACTTCAAAGGCTTTGAATTCAATGGATCATGCCATCCTCCTGACACACACTGAAACAAACTGAACTTTCTCAATCTGCCTTGGATAGTATCAAAGCATCCCTGACCAACAGATCCAAGGTAGTCAAATTCAAAAGTAAGACTTCTGCACAAAAACTCCTTGACCTCTGTGTCCCACAAGGGTCAATCCTTGGACCATTACTATTTATCTTATTTTTAAACTAGTCTTCCATCAGTATGTACAAATCATGCATCCAACGCATGTCTAATGTGCTTGCTGATAACAAAAATATATATTGTATACCAAATATAACATTGTGGAAGATCATAATAAAAACCTGCAGGCATTTTTTTTTTTTTTATGCAACACAAAATGGGATAGTAAAGAAAAAAAAACTACTTCTGAAGAATACGAAAATGAATGTTTTGCTCTTTGGTGGAAGACAATGTGATGCCAATTACATAAATGTTCTTCCTCACTAAGGTTCCCCTTTGGAGATGATCCAAACATTCAAGTATCTGTGGATATAGCTAGAACTGAAAGCAAACTTTTCAGAACATATAACCAGAGTAGTGTGGCGATCCCATCAAAGCTTGTTGCTCTTTATTACAGTAGGTCAGGAACTGCTTGTTCTACGAAACTAGAAAAATCTAACACTTCGTCACTGCTTTCTGCAGCACCGCATGACTGTGAGATCTACAGGATGGCCAATTTAAAATGCTTCAGAAATTCACCATGGAATTTAATAGCATGTGCAGAGTTTTGTACTGAGATGTGACAGAAACAACCACCACTGTATGCCAGAGGCCCTGGCCTTCTCTCTCCAGAATAAAATATGTGGCAATATGTTGTACAGCCTGGTATACGAAAGTAATTGGGGCTTCTAACAAGGATATTTCAGCAGAAAACAAACTAAGACCTCCCACCCATACTTCATGTCGATGCAATACAACTGCTTGTTACGCATACCAGGAGTTTACAAACCATAGGAGACAAAGCCTTCAAAATGGCTATGCTTACTGTACCTAATGGAATGACCCACACAATCATATCAAGAACTCCATAACTGTTCACACATTCAAACAAGAACTCACTTACACACCTGCATTTTCCACAATCCTTTGGTACTACTGAACCCAATATTGTTTCTGGTGCCATTGTCCTTATCAGGTGCTTCTACCTGTGTGTATATATATATATATATATATATATATATATATATATTTTTTTGCAATTGTTTAACCAGGGCTAGCACACTAAGCTGAAAGCTTGTTTACAAGTGCGACCTGGGAGCAGAGGGAAGTTAAGTGACTTGCTCAGGGTCACACAGTATGCAAGTGGGGGCTGTGGGATTCAAACCCAGGTCTCCAGATTAGCAGCTCAGAGCCTTAAACCACTGCACTATACTGCCTTCCTCTTATTTAATCTACTACTTACACATTATTTTATTCAAGGGTTACTAAGCAAACCTCACTGTTGTAAGTTTTTGTACATAATGCTTTATGTTATATATGGTGTATAATGCATACTTACTTACAGACTACACAGGGTTGTGAGGGCTCTGTGATTCCGCCTGCCCCCAATCTGAAGCCTGGCTACAAGTCTCTGGCCACCAATACCAAGCACTGTACTAATTCCCACAGCTGGACCCTGAGGGTCATGAGTGCTCCATGAACCCACCTTCCCCCACTCAGAAGCCTGGCTACAAGGTATTGGATACCTTATTGTTGAACTCCACAAGACTAGTCCACAGACTATAGCGTCTGCATTCCAGTCACCGTCTCAGCCATCTTGCAACATGGCTTCAGTCAGGAAAAATGGCACCCACATGAACTTGACTATACCTGATGAACTGTGCTGGAAAGGACCCTCATGGAGGGGCTGATTGTTACAGTAGTTTAGTCTGTATGAATGTACATAGGGGAATTAATCATATCTGTGTTAAAACGTGTAGGATTATATACTACTGTTTAGTAAATTTGTTCAAGACACTGCAGTAACTGTTATTTAGCTATACTGTATTTTGTTTCATGTACCAAGTTGAATAAATGTTGCATTCTGAATGGTTTAAGTGAGGGTTAACTCCAGATGTTTGATTTTTTTTTACTTTAATGCAAGACATTAACTGCTTCTTAGTTACATGAGTAGGAAATATTTTTATAGGGTCAACCTGCTGACATTTAGATAATGCTTGTATTAACCTGTATAATCAGCTAACCGGTGTTGAATATATTCTGTTAGGTTAGTTATACAGTATTTTCCATGATGTACCCCTGAAGGAACTTACTATGTACACCATAGGGCAAACACTGAGCAGCCCTCTGATGATTATTCATCGGTGAAGAGCCACTGATTGTTTATTTCACTAGTGCTGACAAGTTCCTCTACTGTGCATTTAACCACTGCTTCCCTCTGTTTGGTCCACAATCTCTGGCCACCAACACCAAGCACCTCTCTGATCCCTCAGCTGGATCCAGAGGCTCATGAGGACTCCGTGAACCCATCCACCCCCACTCAGAAACCTGGCTACAAGGTATTGCATACCTTATTGTTGAACTCCACCAGCCTAGACCACAGACTATAGTATCCGCTTGCCAGCCGCAGTCTCAGCCATCTTGCTGAGCTCCTCACCACATGGTGACAATCCCACCCACCCGGTGTCATCACTCCTTTATACAGTCATCCACGTGCTCCACACTGTTGCAGCCAATATTGTTACAGCCTACACCAGTCATCACTTCTACTACTACTAAATAGTTTCTTCACCCTGCAGCCAACTCACTGCTCTGTGCTGCCAACCAATGATTGTAAGCCACCACGCTAACCATATACAGCTTGCTAAATTGCTTTAACACACTACATGCCTCCACCTGTTTAGCAGCCTCAATTTCTGACCAACTCCAATTACCTATGGACACCCCTACTCTAACACAGTCACATCTTCACAAATTGAATTTGCCCAACCATTAGTGCCCTAGTATTCCTGTCTCATAGCTTGTACTACTCCCCAAAAGGTAATTTATTAGTACCCTCACCCACAGGTATAAACTCACACAGACCTGTCTTCTGTCTGCTGGTTGATATCAGTGCTACTTACCTCCTTCCTTTGAGTTTTATTTTCCTCCTTCACACACTATAACACTCTGCTGGCTTATAAGGGTCTATGCTGTGGACTTCTGATCTGCTGCCTGTTCTTATTGCTAGATGCAGTGTTCTACAGTATAGCTGCTCACCCTGACTACAGTAATGAGGCCAATATTGCTTACTACATCTCATTCCCATCATTCAGCCTTCGTGTCATTGGGCTCCTCTCCACAAAACATATCCATGCCCTGAGCTATTACACCAAGTCACCAGGTACCCTGACATTTTTAAGATATTTTGCCCTTTTTTTAACATACTCAACAGCATTTTACCATGATCTGGGTATGTAGAAATGAACCTGACCCCTCTGATAATTCCAGTTTTGCCCCAAATATCTGGACAAGCCAAAAGGCCTCCTTCTTATACACCTAAATGTCAGAGTGTAACCCCAAAGCTTGGCAAAACTGGAGGTTTTACTTTCCTCCATAAACCACACATACTGGCACTATCAGAGGTGTGGCTCATCGGTGTACCATGATGTGAGTGAGTATCACTGAGCGGCTCACTTTGAGCAACTCAGTAATACCATTCATAATCAGTAACGTGGAAAGAGCAGTGCTAATCAAGCAAGTGTAGCAGTAAGCTGCATTCGTTGGAACAAGATATACTCATTTGTTTGGCCAAGTCCTACCAAGCTGGCCATTTGGCATCATTGCTAAAGCCACCACCACTAGAGCAGATGGACCGGGTTCAAGTCTGGCTGCTGGAGAGTTTTTCCTCTTTTTCTAATATAATTGCCCTGTGTCTGCTCCCCCTGGGGTTAGTAATATCTAGATTGGGGATGCGAGAGGCTTGCCCCACATTAAAAATCAGTTATTTGTGCCTCAGGAGGAAAAGTAAGTGACCATCGCTGCTTGCAGTGGTTGCTGTTGTCCTGTTAGCCCTTTACATCTGGTGCTTTTTAAGATGCGGTTTGTGGTCAGCTCTTCTTAGGAATCGATTTTAGGACATAAAACTGGCTCACCCCTTCAGTCAAGGATTCTGAAATCTCCTACCCAACTTTAACATATTTCAAAATGACAGGCACTCCAAGACGGGGTGTAATCCAAATATATGTCCACATTGATCTCAAAACCAAGACATGCGATAGCTAGCTCACATCCAGCGTCAAGTGTGAATGGTTATTTATCAAAGTTAATCTGGGCCCCAAAATTCTGAAGGTCTGTTGCCTACATAATCCACCCAAGGATGGGTTTGCAAATCTGCAAGACTGAATACACCTGATCGGCAAAGCTGAGCACCTTGAACTAACTATGAGAGTTTCAACTTAAAATGGCTAGTCAATGAATCCCAATACAAAGATGTACTCAACATTTGCATAGTAGGATTACTGCTTGGCCTATCCCCCAGGCCTATTGGCCCACCTAACAACCTCCACCCCTCCATGAACACTTGCAGCTCAGAAAAAACCTCTATTATTATCACTAGGGTCAAAACAACCCTGGAACAAAGATCATTCCTGGTCAGGGCCCCACCTGGTTTAACACCCTGCCCATGCTAATCTCCTGCAATGCTAAGCTTGGCTCTTTCAAGGTCACCCTGAAGAACCACCTTCTGGCCTCCCACACATGCAGCTGTCCATAATAGGTCACCCCCCGCCACCACCACTGTTTTTAGGCCTGGTTTTTGGCTCAAGGGACAATTTGCACAAAGCTCCACAGTGAAACCCATGATATTTGACAAAGTCTTACCTCAGACTGCACATTACGCACTATCAGGCCTGCATTTCTGGCATATCACCAGCTTAGTTGCATTGCTGTATCACGTATCTAGTGCATAGGCTAAATATTTTTCTCACTGTAATACAACAAATGTTATTGTAAACCTTGCACATGCATAATGCCCTATGCACTGTATCAAAATATTTTGCTTACTGCAATACAACAAATGTTACTGTAAACATTGCACATGCATGATGCACTATACACTGTAAATAACTTGTATGTAATTGTACTACACTGCTGTTTCTTCTGTATGTTTCATATGTATTTTCCTGTGACATGGACCCTTTGGAAATGAGTCTGTGACTCAAAGGTTGTAAATTCGAAATCTCAAATAAATAAAAAAAAATTAAATAAACAATTTGCCAACTGAATCAATTTATTCAAACACCAACCAGACTGGCAACCACTCCTTATTAGACTGGATATTAGTCAAGAAAGCAGACAGAATCCTGGCCTCAGGGTACTTAGTGACTAGATTAGTGACCACCTAGCCTCTTACTGTTTATGGCACTAATAGCAATTCTAAACACTCTCCTTTCTGGTTGAACTATCTAAACATACCTGAACTGCTCAAACTTCAACTCAGCATCCTTTTAATCAGACCTGTCCATTATTGTCTGGTCTTATCTAGACACTACACCACCAAAATTGAACATTTTCATCACAGAGTTCACATCTGATATGCTAGATATGCATGCTCCCTTATGTACATGTAGGGTGAAAAGCGAAACATCAATTGGCTCACAGGCAATACCTTTGCTTTAATCTAAAAGAGATGAATCTTGTGCAAAATTTAAGGAATCCAAGCTTGCCTCAGACTGGAGCACCTATAGATCATTAAGAAATAGGTGCAAACACAGAAAAATGCAGGCAAAAGCCATCACTTCAAAAACAGCAATCACAGAACCTCCACGATCCCCAAAATTCTGGCATTCTGTAAATTCCCTACTGAATACAAAATCACAGCACCCACCCAGATCAATTGACTTGAATCAGGTTAGCTACACTGAGCCATCTTCAGATGCAAACCTCTTCAACGACTTCTTTAATGGACCAACATAGCTGCGACTTTACTAACAAGTCACCCGAATCCTGTACCTAACAGCGGTGAAGGGAACCAAACTGACTTCAATTCTATATTAAAAGGGTTACACATAATGAAGTTTACGAATTACTTACCTCCTTAAAGAGCAGCTGACATTGGGAAAACTTTGGAAAATATCATATTTAGACACGTCAGTTTGTATTTCACATAACTTGCACAGATTTCTCCTCTCCATTATTTATTACTGAATAAATTCCCACAAATACAAGATATACAAGATATTCATCACTTGCAGTTCATCTGTCTCTGTAGCTTATTCTCTACTTGAAATCATAATGCCCTGCTCTGACATCATAGTCTGTTGCCATGGGAATAACTGTGATGTCACAAGCAGAGTATTATGACATCAAGATGGGAAGAAAGCACTAGAACAATTAACCATCAAGGAAAACTCTTCTATTCTTATTCGTCTGACCTTAGTAATAAATAATGGAGTAAGAAATACTGAGCTAATGAGAAATATACAAGCTGCTTTGTGTCCAAATGCTATGTTTTTAAAGTTCTTCTTGAAGCTTTGGTGGCTCTTTAAGAACAGAAAATCTCCTGGCCCTGATGTATTGATTCCTAAGTTCCTCAGACTCACTACCCCTCAGATAGTGAAACCCATAACCAAAATGTTCAGCCTATCCTTTATGACCTATACAGTACCAGACCTCTGGAAAACAGCTTCAGTAATCCCACTATGCAAAAGGTAAAAAGTATTATTAAAAATACCACCTATATCAATTCTGTCAGCTCTAGCTAAACTGCAAGAGAAAGTCGTTTCACATCCTATTAACAGACTACCTTCAGCAACATAATTTAATCTGTAGAGAACACCAAGGCTTCAGAAAGGACACAATACTGATAGAGCCCTGGTTGTGCTCATGTAGTAATATGACATCAGGTTGGGAAGAAGCACTAGGCTGATAAACTCTCAGGAAAAAACTCTATAAGTGACATCAATTCTATATTAAAGGGTTTCACTTCAGAAGAACTTTCAAAAACCAAACGTTAGGTCTCCTCTATCAGTATCCATCCCTTTCTCATGTCTGCCTCTTGCTTTAAGATCACTTTCTCTTACTTCTTCCTCTAACTTATGGTGCTCCTTTATTACTCTCAACCAATATACCACCCTGTCTCTCCTAACTCAGGCATACCATAGGGTGGGTAGGTTGCATTAGGGGTCAGCACCCATCACCACTACTGTGACATCCTTTCTTCATTAGGTTGGCTATCATATGAATCTAAACTGAGGGTATACCACCTTGAGCTTCATGTATAAGCTGGTCCACAAACTTACCCTCCCTGCCTCAGTGAGATTATTCACCTAAGACCAAGCCCCTCAAGCTCTAAGATCTGCCTCCCTCCTTCCCCTTCTCATATGGCCTAGGTTGTGACTAGTTGTTGCCCGTAAGTCCTTCTCTTTTGCAGCAGTGTCTGACTGGACTCCCTTCCCCTTCTGTCTTGTTCCTCTCTCTCAAGTTCCAAACCGATCCACTTTCCACTCTCTCTGCACCTGCAGCATGCTCCTGCATTTGCTGATGCCTGACCTACTCCGACCCTGCTTTAACCTTTGGCCTCTTCCTGCCTGACACCTGACCCAGGCTCCTCTTCTTGCCCTCTCTCTCCACCTCACCCTCTGCTTCTACCTTAATGTTACACTTGCCACTTGCCTGTACCAAAGTACTATTTGTACCTATCTGCTTGTGTTCTCATTTTTGACATTGTAATGGTACAGTATATGTATACCTGTTCTGTAAACTACCTAGCTTGTTATCTGTTATATTATGATGCTATCATGCCTCTATTTTACTATGATTTATGATCTTTTCATTTACTATCTGTATATTTTATCTGCGATATGTCTTTTTGCTACTGTAACTGTTTTCCTATAGAATTGCTCTGTACTGTACTTATTTGTTGCTGCACTTCCAGGTCGACCCAGAAAAAGGGACTACAATTGTCTCAGTGGACTAACCCAGTTACCAAAATTCAAACAAATAAATAAATCTACCATGCAGTGGAGAAGGGCATGTAACAGGCACTGTGTTTGTAGATCTAACCAAGACCTCTGATACAGTGAGCCACAAAGTACTAACTCATAAACTACAGAAACTTAGTCTCAGTCACTCTGCTCTTGCTTGGCTCAAAGATTATTTGAGCCACAGGAGCTGATGTTGGAAGTTGACAGTGCAGTCTCTGGTATCAGCAATATCACAAGCAGGGTCCCCAAGTCTTCATATTAGGGCCTTTCCTGTTCTCCATTTTCATTAACAATCAGCCAACAGTCTGCAGTCTGGTACACACTCTCTTCCATGCAGATAATGCAGTTTTATACATGCACAGTCATATCATCAACACAGTAAATCACAATTTGGGTAACAGTTTCACAAAACTACAGGAATGGTTTGTGCAAGACAAAATGGTCCTGAACCTCCCAAAGACACAGTTTATGTTGTGCAGCACCAACCATAACCTGAAAAAAGCAGTCCCAATGTTTCACATCAAGTCAGTAAAGGGAACTTACTTGGAAAAAGTCATCTGTTTCAAATACCTAGTACACCTTGACCTGACACTATCCATCGACACCCAAAATTCAAACCACCACTAACCTGCTTCACCAAAAACTAGGCTTCCTATACAGAATCCACAAATTCCTTATGCCAGAACCAAATCTATAATTGCCCAGGCAAATCTCCTCCTCATATTAAACTATGGCTCACTGATCACCAACACTGCCAACAAATCAGTGCTACATAAAAAGAATAACCTTTATTTTAAAATTGCCAAATTTGCAACTTTGAAGATAACAATACACCACTGTCTCTCACTAAGCTCCTTACATGGGCTATTACCAGAGTTCAAAGCCAGAGTAACTTACCAGGTTTATAAAAAAAACATGCACTCAGGCACCCCCACTAAGGCCCTGTCCACACTATGCCTCTGTAACGTTACAGAGTGCCCAAACTGTTACCGCAACAGTTTGTGTTTACACCTGTAACTTTACAGAAGGTGTTTTTGTAACCATTGTTGAAACCACATATGAAGTGGTTTCAACAACGGTTATGAAACTGGTCCCGCCTCAGTAACATTACTGGCAGTAGTGTGGATGTGCGGTAACAGTCCCCTGCAGGGCCCGTAGCGCAGCACGAGCTGCATTGTGGGATTGGACGCTGCGGTAACGGTCACCCAGTTCCCGAGGTGTGTACTGGTGGTACTGGTCTCATACCGGTCACTGCTGCAGTGTGGACACACTGTACCACTCCCCAGCTGTAACGGTTTCTGTCTGTTACGGGTCTGAGCAGTGTAGTGTGGAAGGGTCCTTATATAACAGAACAGCTGAAGTTCCTTACATGCCTCCCTCACACTCAGCCGTGTGTAATAACATTAGAATCCGGCTGCTCCACACAAACATGTGACAATGCTGTTTTAGCTACCAGGCCACTTTGCTATGGAACTCCATACCCCCAGTCAAAAACAAAACAAAATACCAGTCTCTGCCTTCTCAAAAGAACTAAAAGATCATTACTATATGCTAAATATCTGTGAATGCTATGACTAATGTCATCTCTTGTAACCTGAATTTTCTCTCCATTACATCATTGCACTTATACTCTATGTATGCTCATCCCAAATGTTTCATGTTTTTTAATTGAAAATTGCACTCTCCTGATTGGTATTGTCTTTGTAACCTCTTCTTTTGTGTCACTGCACCTGGGTCATGTGTGTAAAAGGCACCTGTTGCCAGTGCACTCACCCAGTTACCAAAGTTAAAGTAAACAAATAAACAAATAAATAAATAAATGGCTGTTAATTTCTTTCAGTTGCTGCTGCTATAACTCTCCCCTGTAACTTTCCCCTGAGGACACACTTGAAAACCAGACACCTACCAAAATGTTAAAATCCTGGATTACAGCTATTCTAAATAAATGAATTATTTAATCAGTCAGTCAGTCAATCCATCCACCGACCAATCAATCAATCAGTCAATCAATAAAATACAACTACATTTTCACTGGTTGGCTAACTGTCATGGCAACAGCACTCCATGCTGTCACCAGAGTAGGGAGGGCTGATACTGAAATTAATTTTGGTTGCACAGCTGAAAACATGCATTTCTGGGGAGTCAGAGACCCCTGATGTTTTTACCCCTTTGCTGTCCCTTAATCACTAAACATCATGGCACAGCATTTTTCCAGTGTAAGCATCCCAAATTGGGCTTATCTATGTGGGTTTCAGTCCTTTACTGCCCTGTCACCATCCTCAAGTGGTCCCTGGTGGGACAGAGACCTGGTGTCCTTCTGGTGCCTTGTGGCCATAGCCAATGGAATACCTGCTGTCTCAGCCCCCATCTAGTAATGGGGGCCAAGCTCTGCCTGTGTGTTCTGTACCTCAGGGTGCATTTGGGAAACAGTTTTGGTCCCAGGAGCTGCCGCAGTAGGGACTATATAAGGTGAACAAAACACATGGGAGCCTGTACTCTCTTGCACATATGCAGCCTGCGGGAGCCCAAAATTAAAGGAGCCATGGCTCCATTAGTATTTTCTGGCTATGGATCAAATTAAATGATATCCCCAGCTCCAGGGTATTCAGCAGAGCTGGTGATCGATAGCTAAAAGCCTCAAAAATTAAAGGGGGAAGGTGTTCTGCCTTCAGAAGGGTGAATTAATAACATTATAGGGGCAGTCTGTGGTTAATTGTAATGTAAATAAAGATGTCAGCCCCTAGGGATGCAGGCAGCAATGGGGGCTGCTGGGAAAGTGTGAAAGGGCATGAAAACATCCTGGACATGTGGCAACCAATCAGAAGGGGAGTTGCAAAAAGTGTAAATGGGACTGTTTGCCCACCAAATGAGAGATTCTGTTGGAGTCCCAAGCTAGAGAGTGTGCATGAAAAAACTGCTGTGGGCTACTCAGCCCAAAGCCTGCATTCTTAACCAAGCAGCCTGTTTGGCCCCAGCATCCATTAAATGGAAGAGCACTAAAGCAAGCCAGTTGCAATAAGAAAAGTTTAGCAAGTTGGCTGCAGAAAGAGAGAGTTCAGAGTGTTGCAGGAAAAGAATGACTTTGGGCATTTGCAGAGTGAGTGTTCTGAGACCTACAGCCGGGAACAAGGGAGAAGAGGAGTTGTAGAGTAAGTAAGTAAAGTAAGTAAAATTGTATTTTATACAGGATATCACATGTCGTTAGGTATAGACTCCTGTTTACAAGACAAGCTCTGTTTGATGTTAAAGTATAACAACTACACCAATCAGTTATGTATACAAGATTATACAAAATATAAATACTCTAACACACACTATACATAATACATACAGCATACTACTAAAACTCCCAAGCACATAATCCATACTTGTACAAATATACATATATGGAGATGACAGTATTAAATTAAAAGGGATGAGGAATGGGTGGAACAGTGGGAAGAACAGGTGGAGGCACTCGGTGAGTACTTCTGCTCAGTGTTCACAAAGAAAAGGGATATGACCAATACCACAGGGGAAAAGGAGGCAAGGGTGAACGGGGCAGAGATAACAGATGGGGTCATTCAAGAGGATAAAGTTCTGAAGGGCCTTAAAGCCTTGTGGGTGGACAAGATACCAGGACTAGATGGTGTACACCCAAGGATCCTGAAGGAACTGGCAGAGATGTTGGCAGGCCCTCTGATGGACCTCTTCAACACCTCCTTGGAGACAGGAAAGGTACCCAGGGATTGGAGGATGGCTCACATTGTGCCCCTTCACAAGAGTGGACCCAAGGACCAATCAGACAACTACAGACCAGTAAGCTTGACTTCCATAGTGGGGAAGCTGATGGAGACCATTCTAAAGGAGAACTTGATAACCTTTCTCGATAATAATGGTCTACAGGATGAGGACAACATGGATTTGCCTTGGGAAGATCATGCCAAACTAACCTGATCGACTTCTTCGACTGGGTCACTAGAATGGTTAACGAAAGCCACATTATGGATGTCCTGTACCTGGACTTCAGCAAGGCTTTCAACTCTGTGCCCCATGGGATGTTAATGAGCAAGATGAGGGATATGGAGGTGGAGGAGACACTGGTGGGGTTGGTTGAGAGCTGGTTACAAGACAGACAACAGAGGGTAGTTGTAAGGATGGAGACATCTAAGCTGAGGCCAGTAACAAGTGGGGTACCACAGGGTTCAGTGCTGGGCCCTGTTTTGTTCAATGTCTTCATTGGAGACATTGCAGAGGGGGTCAAGAGTAAGATCAGCCTTTTCACAGATGACACTAAGATTTGTGCAGAAGTGGACAATGATGAAGGGAGGCAGGCACTCAGAGAGGATCTAGCTAAACTCTAACACTGGTCTAGGGAGTGGCAGTCAGGGTTTAATACTAAGAAGTGCAAAGTCATGCACCTCAGAGTAAGAAATTCCAGGACCAGCTACTGGCTAGGGGGAATGCAGGTAACAGCTTCAGAGGAGAAAAGGGACTTTGGGGTAATAGTCACAGAGGACATGAAGGTATCAACACAGTGCAGGAGGGCAGCAGCAAGGGCAAATAGGATGCTGGGGTGCGTTCAATCAATCAATCAATCAATCAATTAATCAATCTTTATTTAACCAGTTGAGCATCATTGAGAAGAACTCATTTACAAGATGGAGTACTGTGTCTGACCAAACAAGCAGACATGAAAGACCGTTAGGCCCTATTCTGTTGGCATTTTAGTATGCTAGATGAGCCTCAGCATTCTCATATATAAGTACTGTACATAACCAGTATAAACAATGTTACAACAATTGGGAGTCCAACAACACAGTAATTAAAAAAAAAGAAAAAGAAAGTAAATACACGATCAGTACAGGGCAGGGATATATACAGTATTGCAACAAATTAGTGTTCATACCATGCAGTAATGCTAGCATAAACAAGGAGAAAGTGCACATATCTTAGATGAAAGTAGCATACATATTATGGTACAAAAACCTATGTATATTAGCTGTGACAGGAACCTATGCAACATGAAAGGGTAAGGAGAAGGGAGAGTAGAAAGAGGAAGGGGGCAAAGCCAGAGGGGAAGGAAGAGTGATACGTTTGGGGAGATTATTATATAGTTTAGGGAATAGGTCAGGGTAAAGCTACAATGTAAAAAGGGGCAGAGCACGGAAAACAAATAGGGGAAAGGAGCTTAGAATACAGAATAGGACAGGTGCAGTAAAAGTGCCATTAACAGAAGCAAGTACAGGTTTCTGAAAAGAACGTTGGTAAAGGGATTTGAAGAAGCTCAGTTTCACAGGGACTGACAACATTTGAGTTTTCTGTATTGTCAGACAGATCACCTCTAGAAAGGAGGAGGTCATCCTGCTCCTGTATAGATCACTGGTGAGGCCACATTTGGAGTACTGTGTGCAGTACTGGTGCCCATACCTCAAAAAGGATGTGAGATTACTGGGCAGGGGTGCAGTGCAGGGCTCTGAAAATGATTATGGGACTGGGGGAGTTGCCACATGAGGAAAGACTGAGGGAACTCAACATGTATTCGCTGGAAGAGAGAAGGGAAAGAGGGGACATGACAGAGGCCTTTAAGTACTTGAAAGGCATAAACAAAGTCAGAGAGGGATGATTATTCTGCTTAAAGGGGAGAAGGGTCACTAGGGGGTCACAGTCTGAAGTTAGAAAGGTGAAGGTTCAGGAGGGAGAAGAGGAGGCATTACTTTACAGTGAGAGTGGTGGTGATATGGAATGCAGTGCCAGAGGAGTTAATCAAACTGAGGACGCTGGATGGCTTTAAGCGGGGTTGGGGTAGAGTCAAGGGCAGGATTAATACAGACAAAAACACAAAGGGAAAAGACCAGGAAAGGGGAGGAAGGGAGGGGTTTGGGTGGGGCTGTGGCAGTTGTAGTAATATGAAACTAAGAGCTGCACAATTGGGCAGACTTGATAGACCTGTGGGCCTTTTTCTGCCAGCAATTTCTTGTGTTTGTATTTTAGTATGTTCGTGTAACAAATTTGGAGCAGGCTGCCAGAGAGAAAATGCTTAGCATTTGCATTGAAAGTTCAGCAGTGGTGAGCAGAGACTGTGCCCATAGTGTTTCCTCCTCAGTGGGGTAAGTGTGAGAAATACTGCCACATGCTGCACGCAAAGACTGTGAGTGCTGGAGCTAAAGACACCCTTATGAAATGAAATATATTTTGAAATATATTATTAGGAATATATTTTCATATATTTCAGTATATTTATATCTTTTTGTTGTAAAATATATTGTAATATGTTGTAAATCCAATATATTGAACCATATTGCTGAAATTTGAAATGTATTATTATATGCGGATAATATATCTAGTATAGCCGATTTAGCATATCCCATATATTAGAAAATATATTGGCTTTTTTTTTTCAAATATACTGTATTAAGTATTGATAATGTGTGTAATTAATATAATGATAATATATGTATAACTATATAACTGAAACATTGGAAATGTCAGTTTATACTTAAATAGATGTAATATACATGTGTAATAGATTTATAATAGAATAAAATATGTTTATGTTACTTATTTGTATGCATCACTATATATTTGCAATGCATTGTTAATGCTTTCCAAAATGTACGAAACATAACTCGGAAATGTATTCATAAATATATTCCCATGTTATCTTACATGGTTATGAATATACATCAAAGGCATTTATAAATGTGTATGTAATACACTGCGAAATGTTCAAGGTATATCAAAGAAAACATTTCCCAATGCATTTTCAATACATTTATGAAATAAAAATACATGTAATATGTACTCAGCATATATTGCACATGTGTATTCATAGATAATTGTCAATATATTGTTATACTCTTTTTATATATTTTGCAATGTATGCCATATACATGGACAGTCAAAACCCCAGTATATTGTACATATACTGATCCTGATTGAAAATGCATATGAAATATATTTATGAATGCATTTACACAAAAGCCTTGCATACATTTCAATTGTATGCACATTATGCTACTAGTATGTTGTAATATGTGCATTTTATATATTCATACGTGTGTGTGTGTATATACAGTATATATATATACATATATATATATATATATATATTCATGGCTAAAAACTCAGTTTAATGCATCAGTTAGGGTTGTTCCACAGTGACAAAAGCAAGGAAATTTGGTGTTAGGTAAGCCCTTGCACCCCAGCCTGCCCCCAACCAGCATCGGGTGTGCATTGGGTTCATCTGCTCTAACTCTCACCTCATCATGTGTAAACAAGCTGAGGTATAGGAGAATGGGAGAGAGTTAGGACCGATGAGCCCACTGCACACCCCAATGCCGGTTGGGGGGGAAGGCTGGGGGGTGCAAGGGGGGATTTCAACCCTAACACCAAATTTCCTTGCTTTTGTCACTGTGGAACAATCCTAACTGATGCATTAAACAGAGTTTTTTGCCATGAATTTCCCTTCTTTTTGAGAATGAGGACAATAAATAGTGAATAGAATGCAGTGGGCCCTGCGCTTCCACCACTTGATGTGTTGTGACATAGTAACGGTAACTGCAATGGAAATACAAGTGCTAATGGCTAAGCACATGGTGACGCAAATGTAAAAGATAATGCAAACGTTAATAGAAACACAACTGCAAAGTGACAGCAAAGCAAACAGTGATGCAAATGGAGATGCAAGCGCATACGTAAACACAACTGGTACTGCGCACAGTCACGGTACTGCTATTGTAAATGCAAATGGTAATGGTAACAGCAAAAATAACGCCAAAGGAACCAGAAACGGAAAGGCAAACACAAGCGAGTACGGAAACACAAACCGTAACATGCACGGTCATGGTACAGCAATTGGAAATGCAAATGGCAATGGTAACAAGTAAAATAATGCCAAAGGAAACAGAAAAAGAAATGTGAATGCAAGCACGTACAGAAACTCAAACCATTATGCGCACAGTCACAGTACTGCAATTGTAAATGCAAATGGTAACGGTAACAGCAACAGTAACACCAAAGGAAACAGAAACGCAAACACAAGCACGTACAGAAATGCAAACCGTAACGCTCACAGTGACGGTACAGCAACTGGAAATGCAAATGATAACATTAACAGCAGAAATAATGGCAAAGTAAACAGAAACAGAAATGCAAACGCAAGTGCATACGCAAATGAGAATGCAAAGGGTAACGCACATGGTGGCGTACACGGTAACGGTAATGCAAATGGGTACAGAAACACAAGTAGGAATGGTAACTGTATCAGTAATGGAGCGCACACCCTGTATTTTCTCAACAGCTGTATAGAGAAACATAGCATGTAGAAAGAATGTATGCATAATAATGGGCCTCAAAGCAGAAAATGAGCTGTTGGAATACTAAATTGCTGATATCTCAGGAACCGTATGACGAGAAAAAAAATTAAAATTCACATGATTCATGAGTTTCAGGCTAGGTTTTCATTGAATGGTCTATCGTTGTTATGACAAAATTCTGTATCTCGCACCATTTTGAGATAGAGCCCCAAAAGCGCGGCATACGCCACCATGTTAGTCTTTGGGGAAAAATGTGAATTTGGAGCACCATAACTTGGCATCTGTACAATATTTTTTCACCAAACCACAAAAAGACACATGTGTGAGATGTTGGCTGCCTTCCCCTCCAAATTTCAGCCCAAAAGACCAAACCATTCATTTGCAGCAGGGTGGCAAAGAATTCCTGTCATTTTGGCCACAGTCTGGAAAAGTAGTGTCACAATTTGCGAAAGCTTTCGCAAAAATTTGCAAAAATTTGCAAAAGTGTTACAGGTGCTACACTACTTTGCGACTCTACTTTTTCCAGAAATTTTAAAAACATATTTCTGGGGTGTTTAACCGTAAAATAAAGACATGGCTAGCATCCTGAGGGTCCGACTAGGTGAACACAAAAAGAATTGTGTTCCTAGAGGGTCCCAATTTTAAATGACAAGCATTTTTCTGATCAGTAACTGAAATAAAATGGTGGATTTGTGATACTACTAGGGCCATTTGCGACACTAAAAGGTGCATTTGCGAAAGTGTTGAACTTTTTGTTAACTTTTCCCATTGTCTTATAATTTGAACTTGTTTTGCGAATAACTTTTGAACCGTTTAATATTTTTTCACAAAATCTTCAAAAGGCACATCGGGACCCAGGCTGTACATTCCCTGAAGTTTTCAGACCAGTCGCGCAAACCATGCAACCTGTAGATGAGAGCAAAGAATTCACAAAAAAGGGTAATTGCGCACATGGATGTGGCTTAATAACTCTGCAGCCATATATCTGACCAGTACGAAAGTTGGCAGATCCTAAGATCTATGGTGCTCCCCCATGCCTGCCACATTTCAGGCAAATCTGTTGAATGGTGGCAAAGTTATTAAGGTGCAAAATATCACCCTTTAACCTTAAAAGTGCTACTCAACCCTAGCTATCGTAGCACTACTGTGCTATCAATATATTTATATATATATATATATATATATATATATATATATATATATATTAAAGGCAAAAACCCATTTAATGCATCAGTTAGGGTTGTTTCACAGCAAAAAAGCTAGGAAATTCGGGGTTAGGTTGAAAGCCCCTTGGACCCCAGCCCAGCCTCAAAGGCATCAGGGTGCGTGGCGACACGTACCCCAACTCTCACCCCATCACGCATATCACATGTGAAAAGAAGCTGAGGTACAGGAGAATGGGGTGAGAGTTAGGACACGATGACCCCAATGTGCACCCGATGCCATTTGGGGTTGGGCTGGGGTCCAAGGGGGCTTTCAACCCTCACCCCAAATTTCCTAGCTTTTTCTGTTGTGGAACAACCTTAACTGATACATTAAACAAAGTTTTTGCCTCTAATTCCTTCTTTTTGAGAATGAGGATGATAAATAATGAAAGGAATGCAGTAAGGCAGCGCTGGGGCCCAACCACCACGTGATGTCTTGTTACACAGTAACAGGAACTGCAAAGCAAATGCAAGCGGCAATGGTAATGCACATGGCAAAGCAAATGTAAATGGCAAAGCAAACATTAATAGAAACACAAGAGTAAAGTGACGCCGAAGCAAACAGTTACGTAAACGGAGACATCAAACAGAAGTGCATACAGAACGCAACTGGTAACACACACATTCACGGTACCACAATTGTAAACTCAAATGGTAACAGTAACACCAACAATAACACCTAAGTAAACAGAAACACAAGCACGTATGAAAACGCAAACTGTAATGCACACACTCACGGAACCACAATTGTAAATGCAAATGGTTATGGTAACAGCAACAATAAAGCCAATAAAAACAGAAACACAAGCGCATACGAAAATGCAAACTGTTATACGTAAGGTCATGGTACTACAATAGTAAATGTAAATAGTAACAGTAACAGCAACAGTAAAGACAACAGAAACAGAAATGCAAGTGCATGTAAGCATCAAACCTATGCACACAGTGGCGTGACAGAAGAACGGTGATTCGAATGGTGACAGAGGTGCAACTGGAAATGCTAACTGTCACAGTAACAAAAGGGCACACCCTTCTTTTCCCCAAAAACTGCATTGAAAAAACAAATTGAAAACAAAGAATTTATCCATTATAATTGACTTCGGAGCAGAAAAAGTACGACTTGGAATACTAAATTGCTTATATCTCAGGAACCGTACGAAGTAGGAAAAAAATTAAAATTTTGTATGAATTACTACTTTCCTGGCTAGTTTTTTGCTTAGTCCCCATTTGGGGTGGCTAAGCATTTTTTTGACAAAAAGTCCGTATCTTGCACTGTTTCTGAGATACGGGCCCTGAAAGAAGTGACAGACGCCATAATGTTATCCTATGGGAAAAACTGTCAAATTCAGAGTGCTGTCACTTTGCCACCCTGTAATATTTTTTCTCCAAACCATGAAAACACACATTTGTAGGATGTTGGCTTTCTTTCCTCCAAATTTCATCCCAAAAGACCAAACCATTATTTTCCAGCAGAGCGGCAAAGAATTCCTGTAACATGGCGGACAACGTAATGTTATTCTATGGGAAAAAGTGCCAACTTCATAGTGCTGTAACTTTGCTACCCTGTAATACTTTTTGACCAATCCACTAAAAGACACATTTGTGGGATGTTGTCTTTCTTCCTTCCAAATTTCAAGTAAAAAGACCAAACTATTTCTGAAATATTCAATGTCAAACACTGGCAAAATTTCCCTATCTATTCCATTAAAAAAATCTGGCCATCTTGTCCCTCGCTTGCGATGCAAGATCACGATCAAAGAATCTCATGATCAAAGAATTTGAAGCCTCACGATCAAAGAATTTTCAGGCTCATGAGCAAAGAATAAAAAATGTAATAACTCAAAAAAATAGAAGCAATTGCAGTAAACCACAACCATGGTTCAGCACAACAATGCCCCCTGAGTAAAACCCACCCTCATTTGACTTCCTAGGGCACCCATGGGCTGAGAAAATTGATTTTTAAATTCAGCCATCTCGTCTCTCACTCACGATGCAAGATCGTGATCAAAGAATCTCACGATCAAAGAATTTGCAGCCTCACGATCAAAGAATTTGCAGGCTCACGACAAAGAATAAAAAATTTTATAAATCAAAAAATTGAAGGAATTGCAGTAAACCACCACCATGGTTTGACAGAATGAAGTCCCCTGAGTAAAACCCACCCTCATGTGACTTCCTAGGGCACTCATGGGCTGAGAAAAATTATTTTTAAATTCGTCCATCTCGTCCCTCACTCACGGATGCAAGATCGTGGTCAAAGAATCTCACGATCAAAGAATTTGCAGCCTCATGATCAAAGAATTTGCAGGCTCACAATCAAAGAATAAAAAATGATGAAACTTGATTTATTCACCAATTTGAACCAAACCAATGGCATGGTTCAACAGAATGGACCCTTCTGAGCAAAACACACCCTCATTTGTGTTCCTAGCCCACCCCTGAGCTGAGATATTAGTGTTTTAGTTCACGATACAAGATCGTGATCAAAGAATTTGCAGGCTCGCGATCAAAGATCATTAGTGAGCCGCTAATTAACATTTTAAAAGCTTATAACTTTATTTTTTGACTGATTTGGATGGCTCGATAGATCAGGGTCCCCTGAGTAAAACCCACAAAAGTTTTACTTCAGAAGTGACCCCTGAGCCGAGATATTTGTGTTTGTGTGATTGGAAAACTGAAAACAAGATGGCGGACCTCGCGGTCAAAGAATTTTGAAAATTTCTTGGAAACAACGATTCTTGAACTGTGAGGCTGCAAATTCTTTGATCGCCAGGCATGACCAGATGGCCAGAATTCCCATTCTTTGAATGCAAGATATACATATAAATGTTCCCATTGACTTATAATGGGAACTTAAAAGTGCCATAACTTTTGAATGCCTTAATATTTGTTCACCAAAGAAAAAGCGGCATGTTCAGCCACCAAAGCTCTTTCAAACAAGCCATTTTGCATAGCAGTACACCACATGGTGGCCATGCAAGACCACATTAAGAATGCCAAATGGTGCCTCCAAAATGGATAATTTTGCATTTTTCAGCACTTTCGACATGAAGATCAGCACTCTGACACAAATGCAATTTGACAAATCAAGAGATTTAGTGTGCCCAATGCGTGTACCAAATTTCAGACAAATCCATTGAACGGGTCAAAAGTTATTAATGTCCAAACTTTTAACTTTAGTATGTAACTGGCCGCTCAACCCTAACTATAGTGGCACGACCGTGCCACTACTATATATATATATATATATAGCAAATATTATCAAAGTATTAATATATATTTTGTTCAGTATATTACACATGTACTATTTATGCATGTCCCATATATTGACCAAATGTATTGCATGTATATTTTTACTGTTTCACATATAATATTAATGTATGTCCAGTTTACAGAATAGAGTCGATGTATTTCATTTCTATTATTCAATATATTCTACATATTGGAAAATATATTGATTGAATTCCAAATATATTGAAATAAGGATGGCAAATATATGCTTTTGGTATGTTGCCAATATATTGCAAAATATATTGATATACTAAAATAAGGCATCACATAGAGTCATATAAATTGGAATTATTGATCTTACTTCGAGATGGATCTTGCAGTAGGTATTCACAAATAGGACTAAGCCGCCAGGCGTCAGGACCCCATGGAAAAATCTCTAGCTAGCAGACTCTGGTGGGGGACCACCCCCACGTCAAGTGACCAGCATCAGATGATGTCTGTATAAAACGGCAATTCACCATGCCTGCCTTCTAGTTCTTTCCTGCCGTTGGCTTGAGAAAGTTCCTTGCAGTTGAACAGCGCTCGTCAGTACCTTTGTCGGTTTAAAGTTTTTGACTTTCTGGCTTATTTTCTCAATTTTCTTCTAAATTACTTCAGACCATCTGCTGTGTATGACATCCCCAACTCCCTGTGAATTGCATAAAAACAAGTGCAACTCGTGTGGTTCTCAGCTTCCACACAAGGATGGCCACTCCTTGTGTTTCTTCTACCTAGTCCCGAACCACTGTGTGGAGGAGTGCCGGCACTGCCAAAAGTTTAACTCAGCTACCCGCAAGTGAAGGCAGCAGTCCCTAGAGGCCCATCTCCTAAAAAAGAAAATGGCATGCATGGAGAAGGAGCTGGAGAAGTTTAGGCAGGAGTCAACCTCCTTAGAAGCGCGAGAAGCAGAAGCACTGGGCCCAGGATTCCTCATCCACAGCAGCCGTGACTTCGGTTGGAGTCGTGGCCCTACAGGTATCTTCTCTTCTGGGAGATCACTCCTCGACGGCCTTCTTGGTGGTTACCAAGAAGGCATCACCTTTTCCGTCAGGCTCACGATCAGGCCCTTCAGGAACCTCTGCGGTAAAGGAGGCTTCCGCCCCCACCAAGGCCACTCTTCCAATGTGGCCTTCCGGTCCGAGTGGGTTTGATAAGTTGGACACCAGTACCACCAACACCCACATGGACAGGGCAGATAAGTCGCTCACCTCCTCTGGTGATTGCCCAGCCCACCACCCTTCTGGCAAGGTCACCACTCCTTCATGGCCTTCTACAGATAGGGAGTCCGATAAGTCGGACACTGGCTCATATGACATGTGCCTGGATGCTGCTGATAATATGGCTGTCAGCCCATCCGATGACTGCCAGAGACTTGACTGTGTCAGACCCAGTCATCACATCTGATGTCCCAGGCTCTCCACAAGGTTCACTCATTGCCCTCTGAGGTCCCATCCCCTTGGGTCACACTCGGGATTTTAACCCTCCTTTCCTGGCTGAGACTGAGAACCTAGGATGCTGCCATCAGGGGTCCCCACTCGATGTCAGACCCTCAGATGCTGGACCCGATGCCAGTTGATCCAATGCCACCTTCTGGCATTCCTTTACCCAATGGAGGATCTGCCCTTCCATCAGGACCATCAGATCCCTTTGGCAGTCTCCCTATGCCAGGCCTGACCCCCTCTGGACTGACTATCCCACCACCCGGTCCACCAGTAGGACCTTCGCCGGGACCTTCTGCTTTGTCAGAGCCCAAAGCCACAATACCTGGTGCCACAGTACCCGGCTCCACAGTATCCACCACCGTAGTACCCAATGCCGCATTAGCCAGTGCCACAGTACCTGGTGCTTCAGTACCCAATGCCAGGTTTCCTGCCATTGGGTTACGAATGAACTCTTTATGGGTACCCTCTCTACCTGTATCCGAGACTCCCTCCTCCTCCTCCTCTGCAGCTATTCCCTCTGCAGCCGCCAGCAGACTTGAAGGAAACCTTGGCCTCCTGGTTCTCCAAGGAAGTTGAGATTTGTCTTCCGACGCCGGTCCCTATGCTGGACCCACTACATCAGAGACAGGAGACCCCCTTCCCTTTATCTGATGCAATAGGAGATCCTTCTGGCTACTGGGGCAGGGAGGACATGCTCCTCCAGGACTCCCGGAGGGATCATTCCTCCCACTCCCAGGGAAGAGTCTTCTTCATCTTCCTCAGAACCATCAGACTCAGATACTGAGTCAGATAACTCTAATCCATCTTTCAGATGAGACGTTAAACCGAGGTCCCATCTGCCTGGATTGGTGGTAGTTCAGGTGGATGTTAAAGATCCCATGGTACTTATCGAATGAGTAGGGAATTTCCCAGTGTCCTGGCTAAATTTCCTCATTCAGTAAAAATACCACCAACAGCTTAATCTGGTTCAAGCTCAGTTGGCATTCATCTGTATCCCCTCCCCGGGTCATGCCTGAAAATAGGCAGGATTTGTCTAGTGCACTAACCCGGTCAATAAAAACTAAAATAAAAAAATAAAAAAAAATAAATCATGGAGACGAGCCTCATACTCCAGAATGCCCAAGGCCAAGGGACCCTCTGAAGGCCCCTCCAGAGGATCCCTCCTTTCTGGAGCTCTTGAGAAAAATCCAGGAGACATGTCAGTGGCAATCATTGGAGCCAGACCACAGCGTAAGAAGCTCACTGCTGATCTGGATCTGCCCGAGACCACTCCCACACTGATTCCACCCTGGATAGAGCCTCACATTGATCTTGTTTCCACTATTTGGAAACAACCATCCACACTAGCCCCCCTTCCGAGGAAGGCAGATAGGCTATATCAGGCTCCGGAGGGTATAGACTTTCTCAGTCTTCACCCCAAGGCAGACTCGGTTGTGATCAGCACCACCCAAGGCTACTCCACCAACCCAAAATACCAAAATACCTAAGTTTATCCCCTCCTGACAAAGAATCACGACTTCAGGATCAGTACGGAAAGAAGATTTGCTCCTCTTTGACTCTAGGCATCAGGGCCCTCAACTACATCGGCCACATGGAGGATTTCCAGAAGTCTATTCTCAGCCAAGTGGAATCCAAATTGTACTCCCTTCCTAATTCCCAAACTAAGCAGTCACTGGCATACCTAGTCCATTCCACTCATTCAGCCTGTAGGCACATGCTTCATGCCAACTACTATGTAGTGGACACAGCTGGCAGGAGCTCAGCTTTCACCGTAGGCTTACAGTGTCATGCCTGGCTCCATGTGTCAGAATTGGTCCCTGAAGTACAGTCTGCAATCCAGCATACTCCCTTCAGGGGTTTGGTGCTGTTTGGGGGTGATGTCAAGGACATCATAACCAAACTGCAGGAGATGGGCACTGCACTTAAATCAGTCCAGACTTTGTACATACCCTGTCAGGGACAGCAACGTCCTTTTCATCACCAAAACATACAAAAATGAAAGCGCATCAACAGATGTCGGGCCCCTCCAGCAACCAAGACTCCCCCCCAGCAAAAAGTCCATGGGAGCCTCAGCTGCTGCACTGCCCCACACCTCCTGACTTCCTGCCTCTCCCTCTGCCTCTGGCCATTCCAGAGGAACTGGTGGGGGGGAGATTCTCCTCCCATCTACCGGGTTGGGAGAGGATAACATTGGATGCTTGGGTGCTCCAGCTAATATCTGCTGGACACTCAATAGAGTTTCTTCAGAAACCTCCTCAAACCCCCCCTCAGTCATCCTACTCCCCACAACATCTCCTCTGGTTCTAGAAGAAATCCTATCCCCTCTGTTGAAGGCGGTGACAGAACCAGTCCCCAAACATCTTTGGGGGATGGGTTACTATTCCCATTTGTTTATCATTCCAAAGAAGACAGAAGACTTGAGGCCAGTCCTAGACCTCAGCTCCCTGAATATGTTCGTAGACTACAAATGCTTCAGAATGCTCTACTTGCAGAGTCTTCTACCCTTACTTTGGCTGGGACAGTGGCTATGCACTCTGGATATGCAGGATGCTTACCTGCATATCCCCATATACCATTCCCACCACAAATACCTCCATTTTTGCTTTCAGGTGGACCACTACCAATTCAAGGCCCTCCCATTTGGTCTTTCAGCCCCTTGAGTATTTATCCAATGCCTGTCAGTGGTAGAGGCCCACCTGCATACTCAGGGTGTGCAGGTCTTCCCATACCTGGAAGATTGGCTCCTGACAGCCCCTTCCAGGGAAGAACTTCTGCACTCCCTTTCCCATACCCTGTAGGTTTTTACCAGCCTGGGTATTACCATAAAATAGGCCAAGTTCCACTTGCTCCCTTGCCAACACCTTCAATTTATAGGGGCAATACTGGACATGACCCTAGGTAAAGCCTTTTTGCCTCCAGATATGGTCGAGACCCTTCAGAATCAGGCTCGTCTCCTGACCAGTGGCAGACAGGTCAGAGGCAGGTCAGTCCTCTACCTCCTTGGGCTTATGGTGGTTTCTATTCCTATAGTTCTGTTAGCTCGGCTCCATATGAGGATCTCTCAATGGACGCTTCTGTCACAGTGGGACCAAACCATGGACAATCTAAATCAAGAGGTGCTAGTGTTGGATCCCATGAGCAGGGACTTGCACTGGTGGATGGTTCAGGAGAACGTGTGTCTGGGAGTTTCATTCTGCATTGCTCCTCCTTCCCAGATGTTGACAACAGATGCATCAGGAGAGGGCTGGGGTGCCCACCTAGGGACTCAAAGGATGCAAGGCAGCTGGTCCCTTTTTGAGCAGAAATTGCACATAAATGTGCTTGAACTGAAAGCATTCCTATATGCCCTACAGGCTCTTCTTCCCTTCATTCTTCCTGGTCATCTTCTGATCCAATCAGATAACATGTGTGTAGTCTGGTACCTCAACAGAGAGTAACACGTTCCTATCCCGTGCCAGGAGGTGATGAGAGTCTGGTGTTGGCAGCTCAGCACAACCTTCACCTGAATGCAGTTCATGTTCCGGGAGTGGAAAACACCCTGGCAGATGAGCTCAGTCAATCCTCAGCCAGGGCTCATGAATGGGAGTTAGACTAACAAGTCATCAACAAAATTTTCTGCAGTGGGGGACATCTCAGGTAGATCTTTTTGCCACCCCTCAAAATGCAAAACTTCCTGCCTTTTGCTCGCTGGCTCCAGAGCGAGACGGTTTCTGGCGGGACACTCTCTCTCTCTGTTGGAAGAACAGATTAATTTATACCTTCCCTCCCATTCCCTTGATTCCGAGGGTCTTGAACAAACTCAGAACAGAAGGAGCTCAAATGATCCTCATTGCTCTCTTCTGGCCCAGGCAAGTTTGGTTCTCTCTTCTGCAACAGTTTTCTGAGGAACCTCCTCTTCCTCTTCCTCTGTCACAGCACTAGTTGACCCAGGATCATGGGACCCTAGTTCACCCAGGCCTCACATCCCTTTATGTTCATGTATGGCTCCTTCAGACATAGCCAAGGCCTGCTTTGGAGTCTCTCCTTTAGTAACAGACATTTTGGGGGAGGCGAGAAAGCCTTCCATCAGGTCCACGTATGCTATGAAGTGGAAACGGTTTTCCATCTGGGTGAGCTCTAAAGACTTAAAGCCCTTCTCATGCCCAGCTAACAAAGTCCTGGATTACATGAGTCACCTCTTTGACCTGGATCTCAGCCATTCCTCTTTAAAAGTCCATATAGCAGCTATTTCAGCCTACCATATTTCCTTTGGAGACAGGACCTTTGCTCAATTGGAAGTCTCTAAGACTTCTTAAAGGGGTTCTCCACCTGAGACCCCCCCAGCCACAATCCTGCCCCACCCCATGGGACTTGACTTTCATCCTGGAAAAGCTCAAACTGCCTCCCTTCGAACCGGCAGTGGATGCAGACTTAAAGTTCCTTTCTTGGAAGACTCTCTTCCTGGTGGCCATCTCCTCATCTCAATGCATTTCCGAGCTCCAAGTCTTGATGTGCAAAATCCCATATTTGATTTTCCACAAGGAACGTATGGCCTTGTGCATCAACCCTATGTTTCTTCCTAAGGTGATGGCTGAATCTGCGCTGAATCAATCCACTGACTTACTGGCTTTCTTTATGAAACACTCCAATCAAGGGGAGTACCACTTACATACTTTCAATGTTCACAGAATCCTGAGGTACAGCACTAACTGGACTAAGGATCTCAGAAAAATCGATCAGCTTTTTGTTTCTTTTGCTCACAAATGGGAAGGCAATGCTGTCTTCAAGCAATGTCTTTCCAAGTGATTGGCTAATTGCATCACTTTCTGTTATGACAAGTACAACAAGACCTTTCTGGGTCAAGTCAGAGGTCACTCCATTAGAGGAGTAGCTGCCTCTGCTGCTTGTTTCAAGAATGTGTCAGTGGCAGACATCTGCGCAGCCTCAACTTGGACTTCCATTCATACTTTCATGAAACACTACAGTTTGGACATTACCTCTCACCGTAGAGCAGGCTTCAGGTTGGCTGTTCTGCAAGGTCTCCTTTCATGAGACCTGCTAATTTCTGAGGTTTTATGTTGTGGATGACAATCTTCCTCCTGGGTTTCTCTTTGTTCCAGACTGCTTGGGAATCAGTCCTATTTGTGAATACCTACTGCAAGAGCCTTCTCGAAAGTAAGATAGTACAGTTACAATAGAACTTACTGTAACAGTAGATTTTCAAGAGAGGCTCTTGCAGTATGTGCTACCTTACCACCCTCCATCCCCCAGGTCTCTTTTCTCCTTTTCCTGGGGCATATCCTCTTCTCTCTCTTCTTGCCTCTTTAGGCCTTTGGTGGGAAAGAACTGGAAGGCAGGTGTGGGGGACTGCACCTTTATATGGATGTTGTCTGATGCCAGTCCCCCACCAGAGATTGCTAGTTAGAGATTTTTGCATGGGGTCCTGACACCAGGTGGCTTAGTCCTATTTGTGAATACCTACTGCAAGAGCCTCTCTTGAAGATCTACTGTTATGGTAAGTTCTTATGTAACTGTAATTTTTTTTTACACTTGTGGTGCTTGTGCACCTTATCTGCCTGAGCTACCCTCCCTTTCCACTCCTTCAGGCCATTGATGAACCCCCACAGATCACTGATGCAGAGTCTGCCCCTAGAGTGCCCGGGCTCTCCCCTTTATTACCTTGATTCCCAGCTATCCCCCCTGGGTAGGGTGAGGAAGAACCTTCCTTGACCTTACTTGAGGACAGCTGGCACAACAAGGTCTGCCCATGAGTCGGTGATTTCCTGGGAGGCACTGATTGGTCTTCATCTAGGACTGAGAGGGTTGCTTTTCTGGTTTTCTGTTCCCCTCAACTCAGCCCCCTGAGATGCCAGTGCAAGGATGTACGTCCAGAGAGTGATGTGCTGATGCTCGTCTACCTCCCAAGAGCCTAACAGCATCTCCCCACCCCGACTCTGATGAACAGATCTGCCAGAGCCCTTTGAGAGCCTGTGCTTCCACCGGCTAGCTCAGCATGCCAAGTACACCCTAGGTACCCCTGGTATCCCTCCCAGAGGGAGGAGAGCATCCATTGGGATGATCAATCCTCCCCCTCCCCACCGATCCCTGAAGACCAGAGTCCATTCCCAAACCCAGGTCACTGGCACAGCGTGAGGTGTGGCATCCAGCACTTCAACCCTCAGCGCCACCGGGCAGGCATAACTGTACTTTTTTAATGTATCTTTATCTGCACAACTGTAGTTCATCTTGTTATTCACCATGGAGATATAGTCATTGGCATTATTGTTTTACAGTGCAGCTTTAACTTAAACATACATTTTATACATTTATACTTACACATAGGACTTACCTCACAAGTTCATGCTTCTTAAGGGCTCAGATTAGTATTTATACCACCCATTTTTGTTTCTCTTTTAGGTCAGTGTGAGATCCTACATGTATTTGCTTTGGTTACCCCCCCCAACGGTGACATTTCATCAGCAAGGTCCCCCACAGTGACTACAGTGCCAAGCTGCAGTGGGAGACCCGCTGGAACCCTGCGCTGTCTGTCAGGGGTCCTGCAGCCCCTAATCAGCTCAAACTGAAGTTGAGAATCCTTAAGTGGGTAGGTTTGGGGGTGAAGCCCCCTGAAGAAAACAAGAGAACAAAGTGTGAACCGGCAGCTGACTGCAGAACACGGTCAACCTGCTGGTGTCATTGACAGGGCATTTGACAACATATTTGTTGGATTCCCATCATGGATCCTACTTACTTTATAACTTGTACCTTTCCTTTCAGTATGTAAGCTAATGCTGTGAATTTGAAATTTTTGTAGTACTAGTAATTATGATTTTGGCTGCTAAACTACATTTTCAAAATATGCAAATTAGTTATTCAAATATACACTTGTGACCAAACTAAGCATTTATGAAAATATATGTAACATATATAAACAATACATGTAACGTACAAAAATATATGTAACATATATAAACATATAAAATATATGTAACATGTATGATATATATATATATGTAACATATATAAAAATATATGCAACATATATAAAAATATAGATAACATGTATTGTATAAAAATATAAGTAACATATATAAAATATATGTACATATATACATGTAAAATGTATAAACTTCATGTAAAATATAACTACATTTAACATGTACAAAATATATGTAACATATAAACAATATATGAAACATATATAAACAATATATGTAACATGTACAAAACTATATGTAACATATAAAATATATATTTAACAAATATAAAAAATGCATGCAACATATATAAAATATATGTGACATATATAAAACTATATGTAACATATAGAAATAAAAGTAACATATATAAACTATGCTTAACATATATGCAATATATATGTAACATGTATACAATATATACTACATATATAACTATATTTAACATGTATAAAATATATGTAACATATACAAATGTGTAACATATATAAACAATATATGTATCATATATAAAAATATATGTAGCATTTAAAAAAGATGTATTAAATATAAAAATACATGTGACATATATAAAATATATGTAACGTATATATGAAATACATGTAACATGTATACAACGTAAGTAACAATATAAAAATATATGTAACATGTACATAAAAATAGATAACTTGCATTAAATGTAACATTTATAATCATATGGGGTGGGATATTCAAACTGCACCAGGCAGGGGGGCAAGCCCGGATCAGTGCAACTGGGCTGTGCCAGGGCATGGACCAGGTGATATTCAAGGGTGCTGCGCCATGGCTTTGCACCTTTGAATATGGCACTGAGGGCACATGCACATCACACAGTGCAGTGGGGGATGCACCAGCGCAAGTTTGGTTGTGGCGCATCAACTGCAATATTCAGCACTGGGCATGCAAATAAGGCTATTATGCATGCAAGGCACAAATGGGCCCATTTGCATGTCATTATGACACCATTTGCATGTGGTGCGCTGATCCCCGGTGACTTGCATCAGCCGTCGGGGACCAATGCCCTGTTGACTGTAGGCGTGCTCCTCACCCGTACGCCCAGTCGTGGGCATAAGTTGTTTAAATCCCTCATGGTTTAGTGGACTGCTATCCTATGCCGATCATGGGCATATGTTAAATAAATCTCTGCTGGTCCAGTGAACTGCTATCCATCACCCAATCATGGGCTTCAGTGAAGTATAACCCTGGTGGTCCAGTGGAACCCCCCCAGTGCCCAATCATGGGCTTCAGCAAAGTGTAACCCTGGTGGTCCAGTAGAAACCCCCCCAGCACCCAATCATGGGTGGAATGAACTAAGGACACCATGGTGGTCCAGTAGTACCTCCTCCCCACCCACCCACTGAGGCCCCTGCCACCCTGCACCCCCCAGTCAGTGGCGGGTGGCGGCACCCTGCCCGCAAGCCACCTAGCCGCCTGCTGACTAACAGCATACTGTAGGATGTATGCCTATTAGTCCACTGCATGGGCCAATGGGTGTGCAGACCATACTGTACTACACAGGCCCAAAATGTGAATAGTTCATTCACAGATACCCTCAGTGCTGCAGAATTCGCAGTCTAGTTACTGCAGTAAACAATGGAATTTCAATGAAAGTTAATCCCTTTTGTCATGCAGTAAACCTGTGACACTGCACTTCATCCTGGATGACTTATCTGTATGCAATATATGAAATACATATGTAACATATTAAAATATATGTAATGTATACCATATATATGCACATATACAAAAATTACATGTAATAAATACATGTACATATGTATAAAAATTATATGTAACATGTATAAATTTTATGTGACATATTAAAATATACAGCATGAACAAACATTTATGTAACATGTATTAACATGTTATATATGTGACATATGTAATATATATATATATATATATATATATATATGAAATATATATGTAATTTATATAATAAATATATGTAATGAATAAAAATATATGTGTGTGAGTATGCACAAAAGCGCTTCTGGTCCTCTTCAGTACACAGCACCCACAGTTCACCATCAGTTGGAATCGGTGGTAAGTTAATTTAAATGTATTTTATATAACTGCTGAGGCGAAAAGCATTCTCCAGCAATTATATAAAATTAAAGTTAGGAGTGTGTGAAACACTAATGTTTGACACCCCTCGGTGTGATCCAGAAACCCCTTGAGCTGGGCTTCAGGGTTTATATGGCATCCCACACCTTGGGGGTGTCTATCATTCTCATTATAACCACCTCCTCATCCATTATTGTATATATAATAAATATATATAAGTATACAATGATATGTAACATATACAAATATATGCAATATATATATATGAAATATATTGTATATATAAACTATGTAACATGTCTAAACATATATGTAACATATACAGTATTATATAAAATATATGTAACATTAAAAGAATACAGTGTATATTTTGAATAATACTAATAATAAATTTCAGACAGTGTATTACTAAATAGATTGACAAGCTTTCATGCAATGCATGAGGCAGGAATACCTTATGATTATATGTTTCTGAAATATATTGTTGCATTCCATCAATTCAGTGTACTAACATGCTTAACATAATTTCCAGAATGCTGAAATGTATTTCATTTTGTAATAAAATATATTCTTTCAATGCATTTAACATACATAAGATCATTTACAATTTCTTTAATTGCAAATGTGTGCTTTTAGTTTCTGTGGAAATATACTGTGTATTACATTTCATTGCATCAATGTATTTCTCAGTATATTGACATATTTTACATACTATGAGTTTGTAATATATTACGTCAGCAGATTTCAAATACATTTAATAAAATATTATATAATATATTACATTGGGACAATGTATTTCTCATTGTATTGACATACATTAACTCATATTTTTCAATACATTGCAATACATTCCATTTTCGTAAAGGCAGAGCCAAAGCCCAGCTACTGTACAAACTGTGTCAGAAAAGGGTGTGCAGCAGAGGGGTCTTGGAGACTATGCCTGCCTGCCACTAGACTGAAGAAGATGACCAACAAGGAAGACTGTGAGAGGCCTGCCTGGTGAAAACTGTCTGCAAAGGCCTCAGAGGTGAAGTTGTCAAGGCCAGGCAGGTGAAGACCAGGGTTCTTCATTTCTCCAGTCAGTCCTGCTGCTGTGTAGTACACCACCACCAAGATAACTCCACGATATGGCACCAAATCCAGCATGCTGAAACTCCCTCCTGTGAACTTCTGAACTGTAAGTACCCCTAAGCTGCTGCTTTGGGGAGTTTGTATTTAACTAGCTAGCTAGGTTAAAATTAGGGGATTAGGTCCTGGGCAGGATTCTTACAGAAAACTGTGCCCAGACCTGAAGTTTCACTTTTTCTACTGTTCAGAGTTATTTGGGCCCCAGTGAAAGATCCCCAGCAATGTCTACACCATAGTGTGGTACCCGACAAAGGGACTTTGGAGACAGGGCAGCTGCCAGTGAGAAGCTGGATGCACCCACAGATAGGAGGTGGGCATATTGTATGAGGTGAAACAGGTTCGGTCTGTTGTTAATGTTGTTGTTCTGGTTTCCTCCTTCTTATCCCCTTCCCCTAAAATAAATACTGTTAATCATTAATGCTATATTCTGGTATTTGAATCCTTGCAAGAGGTTGATTGTTATTGTGTGAGGAAGTTTTTTGGGGGGCAGCTGTTGTATATTTCCTGGGGAGTGGTAACCTGCAATTTGCCCTCAGGTATTCCCTGCAATTACCCCAGGTGGAGACACTGTGCCACTTCTTCTCTTCACTTCAGAACCCAGGCAAGCCCCTCGGAGGTCTGGTAGGCCAGGCGCTCAAGGGCCCCAGAGAGAGCCAAGGTGAGTCTAGGGCTGTTACAGAAGCAATCACATGGTACAGCAAAATTGAAGTCTGTAAGTCATAAGGCTTGCAGTGGCACAGAGAATTATGATCAGCTTGCACTGTGCATGTATGGATGGCATTTCCAGTTTAGCTATAGCAGTGCAGGATCCACAGTATGTCATTTTAGCAGCAATGTCATGCTCTAGCAAAACTGAGCTCTGTAAGGAATATGACTTGTAGTGATGCTAAACATTGTGATCAACCTGCATTGCTCATGTTTTGATAACATTTCCAGTTAGCTTGACTGATCAAGACTTAGACTATGTTATAAAGCTTTATAGTTTTGCTCCAAAACCTGGATTTTACTAACAAAAATATAAGAAATAAATGTGTTAATGTTAATATGAACTAGTGTGTTCATATGGAAGTGAGCAAAGTGTCCTGTGCAGCCAAGCATAATTGCCATGATGTTCAAACTAGTTCTATCCACTTTATGGGTTTGGAAGTAGTGTTACGTAAAACTGAAATATTTCACCTGGTGAAATATTTTTGTAATCCGTAATTACACAAGACTTTTCCTATGCAAAACAAAATTTTGCTTGTTTTCTTGATTTCACGTAATGGTGAAATTTTGCTTAACATGGCTTGGAGAAATTTTTCACCTATGCAAAGCCAAATTCGCTTGGTTTCACAATTTTGCATAAATGGCGAAATTTCATCTAAATGCATTGGTCTGCCAATTTTGCCCATTGATGCTCCAAATTTCAATTGTGGCATAATTTCACCAGTGGAACTTTAGATTTTGCCAGTGAAATTTTGTTCCAAAGGTGAAATTTGCAATGTATTGTGGGTAAACAGTTCAAAAGTCATGTGTAACTTGTTTCCAGCTCATTCTGCTGTATGGCGAGTTGGAGAGCAGTGTGTTGTGATGCATCAGAGTCAATAAAGCCTTTGAAAACATAACTAAAGCTTGTTTTTGAGAGCTAATTGCTGCAAAATATAATGTTTTTTCCTAGTGCTATTGTGCTGCTAGGGAACATTTTTTAATTTTGTTAATTTTTGTATAATGCATAGTTTAAATTAGGTTTTGTTTTCTCTCTGTCTTTGAAAAAGTTGTGTGGGGTAGGGTAGGAGTGTAAAGTAGTGTAGACTATTTCTAGCCAAGCAGACTGGTATTTACTCAAAATTGTGAATTATTTATTTACCGTTATTTCTTATTAATTTTGTTATATCCTGCCATTTATTTTTCTCTGAAAAGTTTCTCTGTCCTATTTGAGAGGGTTCCTGCCACTGTTAGCTGTGTTATATATACCATTCTTCCACTTTTAGTTGTGAATTGATTGTGAATTCTAAGTCATTTTCAAGAGATTTCTTGATGATCCCTCCCATCCAGACCACTACCATATTGTGTGGTACTACTTGCTTTTGTTGCAGTTTTATGATTGTCTCTGCTCATATATAAAAAAAAATTGTGATACTAAGTAATAACACATTACAGTACTTTATTTGTCCAGAGACACAGGTGATCTGTATTTAAAGTTGGCCACTTGTGCCCTTTTCCTTGTGTGTGTTTCTTTAATTCTTTCCTGTTTGGTGAAAAAAAGATACCTTTTTGTTTTTTACTAGAATAGGCTGCCTACCATATATGACATTAGTTGTACTATAAGTGCTGGTACCTGTCCTGATTGTGTTTGGACTTGTAAGGAAGCCAGTACTGTAGGTGTGTGGCATCATCATTCACAAGTGAGGTGTTATTCACACAGTTAGTAGTAATCCATCCTTTCTTCAAATAATCCCAGAGAAAGGCAAAGCCTTGAAGCAACAGTCAGCAAAAATGCCCTCTAAGAAGCGGCCAAGTACAGGGGAGAAATGTGGCGGTGGGGATGAGGGAACTAAGAAGTCTGCTGAAAAAAGAACACTTTCAGTTCCAGTTCCCCATAGCAGTGAAAGCACGTGTATGTCTGCATCAGTGTCTTCTGATGTGGGCCCTGGTGGTGTGGCAGGAACCAGCAAAGGAGTTGATGGCCGAAGAGGGTCAGGCATAGCTGTGTCTTTCTTTTTTAAAGCTCAAACTGTTGCAGCCATGCCAGTGGGGAATGCTGACAGTGAGAAGAAGGGAAGCACTGACATCAGCACAGGAACAGTGGTCCAGGACTCAGAGGAGGGTGAAAATAAGTCTATCAGTGTGACTGTCCATGTTCCTGCAGGAGTTGATGATGACAGTGTTCAACAAGAGTCTGATAGTCCTGGAGATAGGGATAGTCAGCCCCCTGAGATGGTTGTAGAGAAAGAAAAAGGTGCCATCCTCCAAGAAGACAGTGATGGGGAGGAGGAAGAGGAAAACAAGGACATCATCACTATTGGTGGTGGTGATGATGACTGGGATGATCACACATGGGATCCTGAGTTAAAAAAGGTAAAGGGTAATGTAGGCCATTTACATGTACAGCAAGTGGGTTAGTCTGAGACTGTCACTAAGCCTACAAGGAGACCTCCAAGCAGTCAAGTAACCCCCCCTCCAAAATTTAGTTTTACTAAAGTAATGAGAGCAGCCAAAATACACACACCTCTACACCTGTTTCTGAACTATCCCAGTCCCAGAAGCATCTGAAGTCCAGAGGTCAAAAGTCCTTAGTTTGGGACTTTTATGTGCTAGATCCGCTGATGAGATCATAGCAATATACCAACTTTGCCTAACCCATGTTAGTCGGGGAGAAAGGAAGTCACATACAGGAGGCACCAGTGGCCAACACGCCCACCTGAAAACAAGCACCTGCTGAGATGGCAGCAACATCAGAAGGATGCCAGAGCTGTTGGTAGCAAGTTACATGTAGTAAAGCAAGAGCAGGACGAGGGAGAGCAGAGTGGGTCAGTGGTGGAGGAGGAGGGTGAGCAATCCTTTGATCTCTTGAGTAGTGGTCATAGCAGTGGCGATGAAGTCCCAGTCCCATGAGTCTGAAAAGTACACCACCACATACACAAGCAACCAAAATAACTGGTTTCATGCAGTCTACACAGCCCCAAGAGTCAAGTGTTACTCCTAAAAGAAAATCATTGCTACTGCAAGTACAACGTTCTGGTCGGACAGCCCTAAGGATGCAACCCACTTTGAAGACCATCCTTGAGTGACAGACAAAGTACCCCCCTCCCCAATCATGCTGCTGCACGAGAGTTAAATGTTGCCACTGCTGAAATCCTGGCCATTGATCTTTTGCCATTCTCATTCATAGAGAATGGTGGGTTTCTGCAGGTTGATGGCCCGTGCCTGTCCCAAATGACAAGTTCTATCGCAAACCTATTTTAGTAAGCATGCCATGCCAGAGCTGAACAGTAGAGTTGCTGATTACATCAGACATGCATTGAAGCATAGTGCATCACACTGTATCCATCTTAGCATGGATATGTGGACCAGTGGACACACAGCAGCAAGCTCATATCTGTACATAACAGCACACTGGGCACAGTTGCCTGGTGCAGTACTTGATTTTGGGCCTGGCAAAACATGTGTGAAGCAAAATTGTGGTGGTAGCAACACACCTGGTATTCAGCAGCATGCAACCCTGAGTAGGACAAGTGTCATAGGTTCTCTCATGGCTGCAAAAATGCTTAATGTTCTGCTGGATGAGATTGATGGGTGGCTACACACACAGTCACTCATAGCAGGATTCATCACAAGTGATAATGGCTCCAATGTAGTGAAGCCCATAAGCAATGGTGTTTTTCTCAGAGTGCCCTTCTGGCACACTGCCTTAATCTTATTGTTCAGCAGTTTCTCAACCATGCAGATATTAAGGAAATGGTTACTATTGCCTGTCGCATCTGTGCCCACTTCACCCATTCTGTAAAGGCCTGTGACCATCTGTGTGAGCTACAGTGCAATAATCATCTGCCTTAGCACCAGATGTAGCTTGATGTTGTCATCAGGTGGAACTCCACACTGTACATGCTTGACTGGCTGTATGAACCGTATAAGGCTGTGTCAGAATACCTGCTGCTACACACCACACATGACAGTGCTGGAGTGTCCATTGCTCTAACAACAGAGCAGTGGTGCCAAATTGATGGGCTAATGAGCATTCTCCATCCATTTGAGCATGCAACACATGCAGTGAGTGGGAATGCTGCTTGTATAGGTCAGTCCATACCCCTCATTCATGTGCTGAGGCAGACACTAATGAATATGCAACACCAGACAGAGGCAAGTGGAGATCATGGCACTTGTGTTCTAATGGAGCACATGCTCCATCGTTGAACACAAATACCCATGTATCTGGAATTTTACAGTCAGCTGACTTTGCATTTGCCACCATGCTGGATCCATGCTACAAACATGGCCTGCCCTATATAATTGAAGGAGGCCATCAGTAGAGTACAACAGTTGACAGAGAACCTCATTAGATTGGTACATGCTGCACAAATGAAAAATGCACACACTGCATCAAAAATGGATTTTGCTACCACAATCAGCAGCTCACAGGCAACCCAATCAGAGAAAATGGGCAAGGCAGTGACAAAAACAGCAAGCAATCCCATTTGTGATGTTCTCTTTCAGGTAGGAATGGAATATATGGAGGGAAAGGAGGAGGAGGAGGAGACAGATGAGGCAGCTGGACTCCAGGCAGCAGAACGAATGGTGGAGGCCTACCTGGAGGAATCAAAGCATCTTGCCATTAATGATGAGTCACTGCTGTACTGGAGCAGTAAAATGACAGACTGTTCAGCACTAACATCGATTACTGTGAAATACCTGAGCTGCCCACCATCCAGTGTCACTGTGGAATGAGTGTTCAGTGCGGCTGGAGCAATTAGGTGACCGTAAGTCCAATTTGTCACCCAAGAATGTGTCCATGCAAACATTCATCAAAATGAATGAAAGGCATATTCCGCACAACACAGTGATGTCAGTGGTATTGCCATATGAACTGTGTCTCGGTGATGAGGATGGTGACAGTCCCTCAACTAAGGCATCCACCATGAGGTGGATGAGGCAGCAATGTTGAGAGAATTCCCACCTGATGATAACTCCAGTTTTGAAGACTGTGAGGGGTGCTTCTTGGATAATGTGGAATTGGAAGTTGAAAAAAGCTGAGCTTACTCCAAGCCCCCCCCAACAACAACTTTCAACTCAGTATGGTGGCTGGAGTGTGTATGTTATACCTTATTTTTAGCAGCGTACCATTGGTTTGGTTATGGAAATATGTTGTGTGCTGCAGTGTGTATAAGTTTCATTTGTTCACCCTTTGCCATAACCAGTTGATTGTTCACCTCTCCACCAGTCCCCCAAGCCTAGATAAAGTAGCAGCAATGTAATTACCATAACCGTAAAGAGTTTGCAATTGCATGATTACAGTTATGTTTTTCTTCCAAAACTATTTTACTTTTCATGTTGACTATATCAACCCCATCTTACAGCAAGATATAGTTGTCCGAATGTACTTAAAAGTGCCCATGATGGCAAATTCCACACTGCCCCACCACCCCTTCTCATCAACTGATCTGACCTGACACAGTCATGCACTCCATGCGACTGAAAAAAAATGTTTCTGCCACTTAGTATCGGTGACATGTACAAGAACCATGGCTCCAAGACTAGCATAAGTTGCATATGAATGTAACATGCTAATTCAACAGTTAACACCACAAGTTGAACACGGCTGTTGCTAGCCTTTGGAAGATAGAAATCTTGCTTGTAGAGCAGAAAGCAGCTAACTAAAAGAAGCTACCATTTTCTTACTAATCTAACATTTCTATCTCAGTAGGAGTCAGTGTCTATTGAGATTAAGCAGACATATACTTTATTAGAAGTAGAAGGGGTCTTATTTAGGGTTAAAAAAGGAAAGAAAGAAAGTCAGTGTGTGTTCTGTGCTGGGAAGGGTACTGTATCAACTTACTTTGCTAAATCAGTAGGAGGAGAGAGATCTTAATTGGAGGTGTGGCTTAGACAATATAAAAGCAGGTGACTCCAATTACAACTTCCTGTTGCTAGCCTTTGGAAGACAGAAATCTTGCTTTTAGAGCAGAAAGCAGCTAACTAAAGGAAGCTAGCATTTTCTTACTATTTTAACACTTCTATCTCAGCGGGAGTCAGTGTCTGTTGAGATTAAGCAGACAGATACTTTATTAGAAGTAGAAGGGGTCGTATTTAGGATTAAAAAAAGAAAAGAAAGAAAGTCAGTGTGTGTTCTGTGCTGGGAAGGGTATGGATCAACTTACTTTGCTAAATCAGTAGGAGGAGAGAGAGCCTAATTGGGGTTTGGCTTAGACAATATAAAAGCAGGTGACTCCAATTATAAATTCCTGTTACTAGCCTTTTTTCTTACTAATTGCCCTCCCTGCTACTCCTCTACCCATCCATCCTAAGCCAGTTCTACTTTTATAGCCACTGGATTTGACTGACAACATGAAATTCCTGTTTGACAATAGGAAGGGAAGGATCATAGAGAAATATTAGTTTTGTCAACCCTAAAGGAAAAAAGTAGCTAGCTCTCCCCCTAGTTGCTGGTGGTCTGACACTGAGCAAGGAAGAAGGAGGCTACTGAAGAATATAGGAAGTTGCTGTCCCAGAACAGGAAGGGTGAGATTTGTAAGGAGAGGAGAGAGTAAGCATACAGAGAAACATGAGACGGGACACAAAATAAGACATGATAGGAGTGGTGCAGTGCAATGGCTGTGGGGCGGCAGTGTTCCAGGAGACATTCTGGAGGCTTTGATGCAGCCCTATTTGCAGGCATCTCTCTGGTCTGAGGGAGGAGGTTGCCGTCTCCAGGCTGACCTGGCTAGGATTTGTGAAACCTCCTCCCTCACCCAGGGACCACCAGAGCCAATGCCACTACCTCAGAGCTTGCCAAGAAAGAGGAGAGGCTGGACCAGGGTGGGAGAGGGTGGTGGAACAGAGGTGCATCCCTCCAGCTGTACCGCTCCACAATTCATACACTCTTGTGGTGGATAGTGGTTCCTCTATGGAGGCACCTGCAGTGGAGACCAAGGAGGATGCTGGGAACCTTCACAAAGGAGACCCACAGGAGAGTGGCATGGGACCTCACAGGGAAGGAAACAACTCCTGGTGGGGGACTCAATCATTGGGGGGTAGAATTGGGGGAGGAAGGGGAGAGGGAGGTAAGGTGCATGCTTGGCACCATGGCTGGGAGGGACAGGAAGTGAATCCTCAGGATCGTGGGAGTGGCTGCACGAGGGAGGGAGCTGAATGTCATTGTCCACCTAGGGACAAATGGCCTGGATAGGAATGGGATCAGAGCAGTGCAAGAGGAGTTTGTAGAGTTGGGGAGGGGCCTTAGACAAGTAGCGCATACGGTAACCTTCTAGGAGGTGCTGCCTGTCTATGGCAAGGGTGATAATAGGGTTCTCCTCAATAGGGAATTCAATAAATGGTTGAAAAACTGGTGTGGAGCTCAAGGTTTTGACTTCATTGGGGCTGGGGAGCCACCTGGAGGGATGCGAGATCTATACTGGCACGATGGTCTGAATCTGTCCAGGGGAGAACAATGATCCTAGGTGAGAGATTTAAATGCTTCATTGGCAAGCCTCAGACAGCTTGTATTGAAACCCACTCGGGAGGGAGCAATCTTAGACCTGGTACTCTCAAATGGGGACAGAGAAAGAATCTCAGATTTAGAAGTGGGCAGCCATCTGGGAACAAGCCACCACCAAACAGTGTGGTTCACGATAAACACAGCCATACAATCAAGCCATACAAAAGCAAGAGTATTGGACTTTAGGAGGGCTGACTTTAGAAAATGACAGAGTGCCTCAGAAAAGCACTAGCAAACAGGCAAGAAGGAGGGTGGAGGAACGATGGGGAGTAATCAAAATAGCCATCACTGAGGCAACAAGCCTTGTGTAAAGCAGATCAACAAAACACAATGAAGGAAAAACACTATGGTTTTCAAAGAGGTGGCAGGAAGGTTAAGGAGAAAGGATAGCATTCAGGAAATATAAGGAAACACAGAAGGAGCAGGACAGAGAACTTTATCAGTTAAAGCAGAAAGAGGCAGGGAAGGTAGTCAGAATAACAAAGGCCCAAACCAAGGAAAGGATAGCCAACTCTGTTAAGAAGGGGATAAGACCTTTATAGGTACATTAGGAGTGAAGAAAGACCCAAGGAGGATACTGAGGCTTAATAAAGGGAGGTAATGGGGCAGAGGTGACAGTGAAAAGCAGGGATACTGAATGAATATTTCTGCTCAGTATTCACTAAAGAAGAGGAGGGAGGAACCTAAACCAAACAAGAGAAACACTCTGAAGATGGGGGTTGATACCAGTCCATTTACAGAAGAAAGGGTTCTGAAAGAACTAATAAAATTTAAGGTGGACAAAGCATTATAACCTGATGGGATTCACCCAAGAATTCTAGAAGAACTAAGGGTAGAACTAGTGACACCACTGACTACCCTCTTTAACAAATCCTGGGAGGATGGGGTGGTACCTGAGGACTGGAGGAGGGTGGATGTGATTCCTCTTCACAAAAGTGAGAGCAGGACAGAGACAGGAAACTACAGATCAGTTAGTTTGACCTCAGTGGTAGGGAAAATGATGGAATCACTTCTGAAGGAAATAATTGTTGAGTACCTAGAGGCCAATGGGGCACAGGACCCAAGGCAGCATGGATTCACGATGGGAAGGTAGTGTCAGATGAATCTAATAGATTTCTTTGACTGGGTGACCAAAGTAGTAGACCAGGGAGTGGCTGTGGACATGGTCTACCTAGATTTTACAAGGCATTTGATACAGTCCCACACAAAAGATTAATACACAAGTTAGCCAGCCATTTAGTGGGTTCCAAGGTAGTAGACTGGATAAAAATTGGCTAGACAACAGGACGCTTAGGGTAGTAGTAAACAGAGTCCACAGTGAAGAAAGGAGGGTTATTAGCTGAGTACCACAGGGTTCAGTACTGGGACCAGTCCTTTTTAATGTCTTTATAATTGACATTGCAGAGGAACTGGAGGAAGAAATGTCTCTTTGCAGATGACACAAAGATCTGCAACAGGGTTGATTCACAAGATGGAGTGGAAAGGATGAGAAGGGACTTGGTAAGATTGGAAGGAGGAATGCTCAAATGTATGGCAGCTCAGATTCAATGCAAAAGTAGCAAGGTATGCACCTGGAAACAAAACCCAGGGAAGAGTACACAATGGAGGATGAGATACTGACAACAGTAAAATGGAAAGGGACCTGGGGTAATTATATCAGATGACCTACAGGTGGGCAAGCAATGTGAGAAGGCAGTAAGGAAGGCTGGGGGATACTGGGACGCAGGGAGGCATCAATAGTAGAAAACAGGAAGTTGTTATCCCTCTGTACAGACAGTTGGTGAGACCCCATCTGGAGTACTGTGTGCAGTTCTGGAGACCCCATCTCCACAAAGACATAGACAGAGTGGAGGCTGTCCAGAGGAGGGCAACCAAAATGGTGCAGGGTCTGCACCAGAAGACATATGAAGAAAGACTAAAGGAACTTAATATGTATACCCTTGAGGAATGAAGGGAGAGAGGGGACATGATAGAAACTTTCAAGTACCTCAAGGGAATCAACAAAGTCCAAGAGGGTAGCATCTTTCAGAAAAAGAGACGTGCAAGAACAAGGGGGCACAATTTGAAGATGGGGGGGATGGCTCAGAAGTAATGTGAGGAAGCATTTTTTCATGAAGAGGGTTGTGGATGCATGGAACAGCCTCCCTGAGGAGGTCATGGAGTCAAGAACAGTGTGGGAATTCAAGAATGCATGGAACAGACATAAGGCAGTCCTAGTGGTGGGTAGGAGGAAGTAAGCTGTTGGTTTACTAGGATCTGCAGCTTATCTTTTAGGTAGGAAAATGGGTGGACTAGGTGGGCCAAGCGGTCCTTAACTGCCATCAAATTCTATGTTTCTATGATTCTATTTTGAGAAATGGTGAATGGTAGCCGTCTTTAATGATGTGAGTCATTAATTAAAAAAGTAATCATGAAGAGGCTTAACAACTCACAACATCAAATCCTCCAAAATGGTTACTTATGCTACAGTACTAGGTTAAGGTACACTGAAACCGCAGAGGTTCCTGGGTGGGGTGACAGGGGGTGGAGGGTTCCTGCTGTCCTCACTTTGGAATGGATTCAAAATGTTCATGATTACTGCAGCTATGCAATCTCCATTGATTACACAAGACATTAACCCCCTCCACCTAATTATTTACTAAACACCATCTCAACCATTTGTTTTCGCATATAGTTCCTCCCTGTTTGTGGGTGGCAGTGGTGATTACTCATTAATGGTAATGGTATGGACACCAGTCCAGATGGTCAACATCGCAGTTCAAGCAACACCCCTGTCTTCCACAGACACAACTCAGCTCTTGCAGGGCCTGGATTGATCATGTAGTCATCAAGACATGACATACGATAAAACCTCAACAGAGAAAAATGACCTAAGCAAGACCAAAGATAAGAAAAAATGTATGATACTCATCAATCTGCATACCTGGTTTTACCTAACAAGTTGGAAGAAGAAGCAGAGAAAAAAATGTATACTTACCATACCCCGTGATATCATTAAACTGCGGAGGTTCCCCATAGGAACATGCTGTGTGGTGCACATGATTCCAGACCAAGGTCCATGATGAAGCACAGTAGCACTAGCAGGCATGCCCCTTCCCCTATCAGCACTGTGTACTTTGAAATAAGAAAAAATAAGAACAAATGTTCAGGATTGTTAAAAAGTCCCCCCACACCACCACCCATGACTGTCCACCAACTCCCCCACCACCACAGAAGATCATAGAAAATGAAGAAATGCTTACCTCAAGGACTGTGAAAGTGGAACCATCACACAATTAAATAAATCCCCCAGATCTGGTTAAGCAGCCAGCAGCCAGCATCAGCAGGATGGAATGAGACTTAACTTCACGGAATTCCTGATGTTGACAAAAGCAAAAAATAACACAATTATTATCAAGCTCAGACAACTAGATGGCTGTAACAGACATACCACACTAGTACGAAAATTCCAATACTTCACCTTCTGTGTTGGGAAATTGGGAAATGCGGTGCATTCAAAGATCTACAGATCTCCCTCCCTGCCGGCCTGGAATGATGATGTCATCCACAGCACACTGAAAAATAATATAAGCAAGTACAAGCATATCAGAACTCAAGATGCCATAATACCAACCCATCAACACCCTTACCTTGCACAGGAAAAAAAATGAAGACAGATACTTGTGTTCAGCATCAGCAGTATTCACTGTGTGAAGATAATCCACCCACCATCAGGCATCAACCATCAGAACAGTAGTTATTGTGGCAACTTGGAAAGTAGTAGTCAGAGACAGTAGCAGGCAACAAGCTACAGTGCCCCAAAATGTAATTCACTCCCAACTGCTAAGCAAGCTACTACCACAGAGTGAGTCAGTCAGCACAGCTGGACAATCAGTACAGCAGCATAGGGATAGAGAAATGATAATTGTACATATCTGTCTCAATCAATTGAAACAGCAGCAGCAGGATGAAAGAATTACAAGTAGCAGCAACATTTTTGCGGGAGGAATTCATTTTCTCTGCATGGGTTGGCACCCTTTTCAGGTCCCTGAGGTGGTGGCACACCATAAAACATCAGGACTAATGCCACATTTCAGTCTCAATTTGATGTAACATTTTTTGGCAAACATTTCTGGACTTGTAGGCCCTGTTTGGCAACAGCATCAGTGAGTTGCAGGCAGAAATATTTGGCAAACAGGCCCTAAAACAGCTATTTAATGTCTGGGTGGTGGGGGAGCACCCTAAAACAGCATGGTTGAGACCAGATTTCTGTCTCAATTTAATGTACCATTTTTCCTGCAATGTTTCTGGACATTTACTGCCTATGCTGCATTGGAAGAAACAAGATGTGACAGAAAAACAATTGCAAACAGTGGACCAAAGACCGTTTGGTCCGGGGTGGTGGTTTGGGTGCCATAAAACATCATGGCTGAGACCAGATTTCTGTCTCAATGTAATCTACCATTTTTCCTGCAACATACCTGGACATTTATTGCCGGTACAGCACTCGCAAAAACAACATGTGGCCAAAAAAAAATTTGTAAACAGTGGCCAAAACAGTATTCTAATGTCTGGGTGCTTGGGGGCACCCTAAAACATCAGAACTGAGTCCACATTTCAGTCTCAATTTGATGTAACATTTTTTCCTGTAACATTTCTGGACTTATAGGCCCAGTTTGACACCAACAGCAATGAGTTTTAGGCAAAAATATTTGGCAAACAGGCCCTGAAACAACTATTTAATGTCTGGTTGGTGGTGGGGGCACCTAAAGTATCATAGCTGAGACCAGATTTCAGTCTCAATTTAATCTACCATTTCTGCTGCAACTTTTCTGGACATATTACTGTCTGTGCTGCACTGGCAGAAACAAGATGGGGCCTAAAGTCAATTGTAAACAGTGGACCAAAGACCATCATTTGATCTGGGAGGGTTTGGGTGCCATAAAAATCATGGCTGGGACAAGATTTCTGTCTGAGTTTAATGTATAATTTTTGGGAAACATTTCTGGACCTGTAGGCCCCTGTTTGGCATGATCAGTGCTGCCTGAGATTCTGGCTGAAATACTTTGCAAACAGGCCTGAAAATAGCTATTTAATGTATGGGTGGTGGTGCTGGGAGAGGGGCCCATCATTTACATCATCACTCGGACCATATTTCAGTCTGAATTTTATCAAACTTTTTTCCTGTCATATTTCTCCATTTACCATTCCTGATCTAGTCTGCAAAGAGTAGTATGGCATCAAGAGACTGTGTTAAACTGTGGCTGAAGTGCACATTTTGGACCGGGTCACTCACCAGGGCCTTGAACTTGTGGTGGTGGTGGTGGTGAGGCACTAATAAAACATTATTATGATAGCTGGAGGAAGGAAGGGACACAAAGTTAACATTTCTGAAGGTGGTAAGGTCAGAGGGACACATGTTGTTCAGCATAAAAACATATTCATGTTTAACTTTGCAATAATAGTGCTTATTTAACTGTTTCATTATATGACTGTTGTGTACTTATTTGGACTGATGCTGCACACAGCCAATCTCCAATTTGCCACCAGCCCTTTGCACGTACACAACAGACAACAATATCACATAGCTTTGGGAAAAATGTTTGTTCATATGAACAAATTACAATACTTGACATCTGTGGATAGGAGGAAACAAATAAAGAAGGAGTAACATAAAACAAGCAAGAAGGTACACAGTTTATGGGCATAGCACTTGGGGGACATGCAGAGCCAGACTCAGTGTAAGGGTATTAAATCGTGAGACAGAGGGGAAATGGATGGAGAATAAACATAACATAACATATAAGATAGAAAACCACAGGACAAGAAAAAGAACAAAGAGGATATATATAACAGAAGAGAAAGAGGACAGAAAATATATATATATTTTTTTTATTATTTTTAAATTTCTTTTGGTGTTTTTCTTATCTTTAGGAGGTGAAGAGAAAAAAGAGCAAAACTTGCAAAAGAAAAAGGCAGAAAACAAATTGGTGCATACATAGCATAGGTTATCAATCAATCAATCAATCAATCAAAATCTTTATTTAACCAGGCAAACATCATTGAGCAAAGCTCATTTGTGAGATTGACCTGGACAGGAAACAAGAACAATACACAGCACATTGAACACAATAAAATCACACAATATTTAAATAACTAACTAACATAGTCATGGCTAAATATAATACACAGGGTAATGACTGTGGTAGTGCATGAGTACTATATACACACATGAGCAACTAAATACAGGTTATAGTCAAGATTGGACACTAAGGTGTGGTGAAGGCAGAGGAACAAACACGATTGAGACAGGCAACAAGGGAAGTTAGGAAGCTGATAAGAAAAGAAAGGGAGTTGTGAAGGTTAAAGAGGGAGGGGAGGGTAGGCAGGGGAACCTGTAATTGTCATAACAGCAAATAGCTATACCAGAGCCATGGCAGGCTCCAGATAAGGAATGAGGAGGCAGAGGTAAAGGTGAATGCCCCAGGTCAGGGAGGTAGGGGGCATGTGAACAAGAGGTAATGCTACTTTAAAGATAACTGAAACCTACACAAGGGAGCAGGCTACACAAGAAAAAGCAAAAAAGGAATGCTATGAAAAGGGTAAAGAGGAAGGGGAAGGGGTCAATGAGATGGGGTATTAAATGTACTGTAATATTTCATCAGACAGGTAACCAGCAAGTCACTGAGACAGGGAGGGGGAGATCAGGAGAAACAATTACAGGTTTCTTTAAACAAACGAGTATAGAGAGTTTTAAATGCTGATATGTTGATGCTGTGGGCAAATTTCAAGTTTTTGCAGTGTGTTCCCACACAAGTAACATATGGCTCATGTAAGCCCTACCAAAGTGCGATTTGACCTTTGGCACTGCCAGGTAGATAAAGGAAGCACTTCTCAGCATATACATATCTATCACGCTAGGGATAAACAATCCAAGATATATTGAGACAACTTCTTGGCAATAGCTCTGAAGGTCCAGAAGGAGGCATTTCTCTGTCTTCTGTAAGTGAGAGATGTCCATCCCATGGCATTGTATACAGAGCAGTGGTGCATATTGTATGGAAGATCGGTGATAAACCATAGGGCTCTATGATAGAGCGTGCACAGTTTTAAGAGCACAACAGCTGGGCCCTGGTTGTACAGAAAGTCTGCATAATCCTGAAGGGAGAGGAAGGTGGTTTGGACCAGTCTTTTCTTTTCATCTCTTATAAGAAGATGCTTAATCCTATAAAACAGGCCCAACCTCTGTCTAAAGTTTTTTGACAGTTCTTCAATCTGGTTGAGAAAAGAGAATCTGTGGTCAATCCATACCCCCAGGTACTTAAACTTGGGTACATACTCCAGAGGTTTGCCAAGAAGGGTAATGATCAGAGGCAGTCTTCCAAGTAAAGGCAGATATCTTGAAGGCGCAAGTGGGAGAAGAAGATTGCCTTATTTTGGGGGGCATTTAGAAGTAGCTTTTGGTTAAGAAGCTGATGTTGCAGAAGATTGCATTCCTCTTGAAGGTGACTGCCAGCAGACTCAAGGGTAGGTCTATTAATTTAAAGAACCATGTCATCTGTGAAAAGATATATATTGGTATTTTTGATGCAGACATCTATACTGTTAATATATATAGCAAAAAGCAAGGGGAATAGTATCAAGCCCAGTGGCACGCCTCTGAGGAGGAGGAGCTTAAGTGGAAAGAGTTCCCTTTCTGCTTTGACCTGCTGGAACCAATCTACTAGACAGCTAGAGAACCATCTCAAGGAAGGTGATCAAGTCTAATTTTCCTGAGGGGAAAGGAGAAGCAGGTCATGGTCAACAGTATTGAATGCCTTGCTAAGGTTTAGGAATACTGCGCAAACAAAGTTTGTGGCATCACGCTCATGTTGCCAGTCGTTCATAACTATCAAGTGCCAAAATGGTGCTATGCCATGGTCTGAAGCCAGATTGCAAAGGTTAAGGAGATTATGTAATTTCAAGTAATTCCTTAGCTGTGAGCTCACAATCTTTTCTAACAATTTAGACAGAATGGAGAGTAAAGAAATAGGTTTATAATTGTTTAGGTCACTGGGGTCTCCGGATTTAAAAAGAGAAATAACATGCTTAGTGGAAGTCAACTTGGATTCTACAGTTAGTAAAGATAATATGCAACAATTTTATAGTTATGTAAACTCCCTAAGGAAATATAATCACAATCTGTGCTCTATAAAAAAGGGAAGTGAGATAGTCATAGACCCTGTTGAAGCAGCAAACATATTTAATGACTATTTTGGTACAGTATATTCTTGCAAACAGCAAAATAAAATCAATATTAAGCCAAATGACGTGAAGTCCATAAACATTGCTGTTCTGATAATATTGAAAAAGGTTAAATCCTTAAAAACAAACTCTGCAGGACCTGATAATATTTCAAATAGGATGCTGAAGCTATTCTCCCTAATATAGTGCTACCTCTGGCCATATTGTTTAGGGAGTTACTTGTGAGCGGAACTCTGCCTGGTGATTGGTTGGAGGCAAGTGTAGTATCTATACATAAGAAGGAAGATAGGGCAAACTGTACCAATTTTTGACCCATTAGTTTGACCTCGGGCCCAGGTAAATGTATGGAATCCATCTTAAAAGACATCATAGATGCCCACCTCATGGAAACTGGCCAGGTGGATAGTGAGCAGCATGGGTTTGTGGTGGGAAGATCATGTGGACTTAACTGTTGTTGTTTTTATGAAAACATTTCTGAAGCAGTAGATAATAGGCAGGATGTGTATTGCATTTATTTAGATTTGGCAAAGAGCTTTTGATAAGGTCCCATAGCACCAGCTCCTTCATTGTCTCATTGTTGCAAACATAGACCACAGGTTGGTGTGCTGGATTGAGGCCTGGTTGTATATCTTTCAACCTCTCAGCATTACAAATCATAGCACTGGCCTTCAAAAATCATAGCAAAAGGCCAGAATGTATAGCAGTTTCTTATTTTTAAACAATATTATGTCTACAGATAGTGGACCCATATAGTCAGTGATAAGGAATGTTTGTATCAACTTACTTCAGTGATTTAATAGTTTGTGTGTCCAGAAATAGCTCTAATAGTATGAGGAACATCAGTAAACCTGCGAAGAGCAAGGGTAAATTTGAGTGTGAAAATCATAGCGCTATGTGGAATTCATAGCAGTTGAGAGGTATGCCTGGTAGCGTGGAAGAACCCAGAGGGTATGTATAAATGGGTATTATTCAGACAGGGTCAGTGTTACTAGTGGGGTCCCTCAGGGGTCTGTGCTGGGCTCTGTGCTTTTAGTGTTTTTATGTCCTCTATAGGAAGGGATAGCGGTAGCTGGATTAGCAAGTATGCTGATGACACCAAACTAGCTATAATTGTTACAGACCTGGAAGGGGCCCCAGGCATGCAGGAGGATCTGGATGATATTTGGGACTGGGCAGTAAATAGAGGTCTGATGTTTAATGTGGATAAGTGTGGATAAGTGCTGTGTAATTCATTTGGAGAATAATAACAGTATGTATAATTATCATATAAATGGAAAAATGCTATGTAAATCTGTGGAAGAGAAAGACCTGGGAATTCTTATAGACCACAAACTGACATATAGCTCTCATGTTAATAAGCAGATCATAAAAGCTAAGCAAGTGTTACGGAACATCAAGAGAAACTTTAAGAGCCGCAGCAAGGAGGTGGTCATGCCCTTGTATAGAGTCTACGTCAGGCCTATTTTGGATTATGGGGCACCTGTGTGGGGTCCCGTATCTAAGGGAGGTGTGACAGACATTGAGAGAGTTCAAAGGCAGGCCACTAAATTGGTTCATAATATTAAAGATATGCCCTATGAAAAATGTTTGGAACAGTTGAGGCTTATGTCCCTGGAAACAAAAAGAGTTAGGGGGGATCTACTACTCTGCTACAACATCATGAGAGATGACTATATATTAGGTGAGCTAAATCTCCAATTCAAAAATAATAGTAAAGGCACTAGGGGCACCCACTTCAACTAGGCAGATTAAATACAACACTAATTGAAGGAAGGTCTTCTTCACACAGAGGGTGGTGGCCCAGTGGAATGAGCTTCTTTTGGCACTCATTTGTTCTAAATCAAAGCATCACTTCAAAGCCCAGCTGGATAACTATTTAATGGATAAGGGTAACATTACCTATTAAGGGCATTTGAAGTGAACAGCTATGAGGCTATTGTTGTCCTTCTTAGTTCCCATACACCTTTGTATGAACCTTTTTCATACAGAGGGAAGACACCCTGAGAGATAGATTAAAAGGTGGGTAATTGGCACAGCCAAGACGTGATAACCAATCATTTTTTTTTCATTAAAGAAGTTTTATTAATTTTATAACAATAACACGGCGTTAGAACCATGAACAGAAAGAGAAAGTAAACCCCTCCCCCAGCCCCCACCGCCATTCTCCCCATACATTCTTCCTCGCTACCCACCCCTTTGTGGGGTGCAATAACACTCAGAAGGTGTCCAGAACTGTAAAGAAAGAGAATACAATCAATTGGGAATTGTACTCGGGTATTGTGAAGGTGCTCGGGGTAGTCTGGGATGGAAAATCAAGCTAGATATAGGGCATACAATTTCCCCCATTTCCTATAAAATAAAGATTTACTGTGGCAGACACTGGTTATTAACTGTTCCGCCTGAAGGGCAAAGGAAAGCTCATGTAGCCATTCAGAGTAGGAAAAGGGTACCTGATCCATCCACTGTCGGAGCACAAGGGTTTTAACTGCCAGTGAGATAAGGGTCATGTGATACCTCTTCTCTTTGATTGGGATCTGGAAAAGGATCCAGTGATACAGATATCAGGAGAGAAGAGGCTCTAGAAGCCTAAGAGGGGTCCAGCTTCATTTCAATTTGAATTCACTGGGAAGAGACCTTCTCACAGTGCCAAAAAATGTAATAAAGAACTATTCTCTTTGCCACATCTGGATGATGTAGCAGAGGGAAGGCCCAGCCTAGACAGTTTAGCTGGAGTATAGTACATGTTTCTTAATATATGATATTGGATAAATCAGTACCGGTCTTGAGAGATATAAATGTAAAGTCTTTCCAGAGTTGGGCTGTTAATTACAAGGTCAGGTAAAGAGCATCCCACACTGATAAGCCTACTGGTGAGGGAGGTTGGGGGCTTAAAGAGCAAGTGATTGTACAAGAGAGAAACTCCATGAGGGCTACTGGCCTGACCACATATCTGTTGCAGGAATTCCCCAAATGGAGAGAGTGGTAACTGGGGCCCAAATATTTTGATTAAGAGGTGTCGGAGTTGATAAACCTTGAAAATGGAGATTGGTAGCAGTCCCAATTTAACTGTTATCTCCTGGGATGATAGAATAGAGAGGGGAGAGTAGAAGTCTGAAACTGTAAATTCTAGGTGTATCAGTAGCAAAGACGTGGAGAGAGGGTGTACCCCTAGCTTGATATTTGGATTGAGGAGAATGGGCTGAGAGGGATCCCTGGTCGGGGATATCTTAAGGTATCCAGAGAGTTGTGACATGACTTTAAGTGGGATTCCAATAGAGGAGGAGGATAAGGTTTTCTGGATTGCTTTCAAGGGGGAGAAGAGAAGGGCTGCAGGGTTCAGTTTATGTATAGTGAAAAGATCAGATTCAATTTGCAACCAAATAGGAGAGTAGTCCTGCTGTTGGTGAAGTTGGGGTACAGACAGCCATTTCCCACATTTGAATAAATCGCTAGACCAATAATAGAGCAAGAGATTCAGTAGTCACAGCCCCCAGAACTCCTTGGGCAAACTTAATTTGAGATAAGACCTTCTAGGGGCATGATATCCAATCTTAAGGAAGAAGGGGTCAAGCAGATCTGCTCCTGCACTCTTCCTAGTATCCAGTTGCTGCAAAAGATCTTCAACCTCTTTTAGTGATGCAGGTTGAAGGGAGACTGAAGAACTCATGACAAGGACTTCAGGGTCCTGTACGCCAACTTGGTTGTGGAGCACACTGTCAGGGGAGGAGTCAAAGGCTAGGCCTGCAGTAGGGAAGTGATTGTTGAGAGACTCAAGAATGGATGGCTTATCAGAGATTGTAATGTCTCCAAGGCAGATTTTCACTGGCAGGGCATTTCCAGATGAATGGCCTTCCATTTTCTTTAAGGTGCTCTAAAACATAGCTGGGCAGTTAGAAGCAGCGTCAAGTTCTGCTCGGTAGAAGTTAGCTTTAGCTTCTCTGACCATTTTGGTGCAATAGTTCCTAGCCTTCTTAAATGATAACCAGTTTGCTGGGAGCTTGGTTTTCCTGGCCTTTTTCTAGAGTGAGTCTCTCTGCAAGTGTGGACTTTAACTGTGCTGAGAACCATAGGCATGATTTTTTCTTGGCACAGTTTTAACTATGGGAGCATGTTTGTCTAGTACCCCTAGCACAGTTTCATGGAAGAATGGAAGATGTCATAGGCCCTGTTCACAGACTTTGCCAGGTAGAAGTTCTGCTCAGCACAGGAAAAGTGTAGCTCTGTGATAAAAGCATAAAGGGTCAAAGTTATGCCAACATCTTCTAAAGATAAATTTAAATGTAGATGCTATTTTAGGGATAGGTCTTACACAGGCAATAAAGCAGTGGTCACTAATGTTGGAGAAAAGAACTCCTGTGTGGGAAAATAGATGCGGTTTGTTAACTGTAATGAGGCCCAGTAGGGTGCTATTGTTAGGGATCATTTTATTAGGACACATAACTTCAGTAATAAGCTGAGACAAGCCGAGTGTGTCACAGATATTTTTAAGTGGTAAAGAGGCACTGGAGGACCAGTCCAAGTTAAGATCTCCTAAGATGATAGACTCAGAGGGCGAAAAACCCAGGGAGTTGAGAAGGTGGTTCAGAAACTGTACTCCTGCTGACAGGAGCCTATAGCACCCAATAACACAGAGTGAGGTAGTGGGAGATATTTCAAGTTTGAGGGACACACTTTCAAACTCTTTATGAACTGAGGTTGAGTCAATGCAGAGAATTTATCCTGACATAAATCACAACTCCTCCTCCTTTAGTCAGCCTGTCCATTCTAAAAGGAGAGTAAGAGGGGATATTTACTTCCCGGTCAGCAATTCCAGGTTCGAGTCATGATTCCATGACCACCAGGACATCAGGCATATTATGACAGACCCAGGCCTGGATAGATGCAAGTTTTTTTTGATAGACTACACGCATTAACATGCAGAAAGCTCACATCTTTGAGGCTGGGTAAGTCAGCCAGGCTGTAATATTTGCAAGGGGACCTGGGTTAACTTCAACATTGACAGAACACAACAGTAGAAGGAGAAGAATCTTCTTGAAGGCTCCTTCCGTCCTGGGTAAATAATTGCAGAAATGGTGGTGTCCCCAGGACTGATACCTAAAGGACCTATGGCCTCAAATATTAATACCCTGACTGTGTAAATCAGGGAATGTTGTAGTAATGAAGCTCAGGAAGATAAAGTGACACCAGGAAGATGTATACCCAGCTATAGTAACAGGGAACTTAAAGGTACATATGCACCAATCAGGGAAGTCAGTGAGATCCTGATAATGCACAGCAGTGCCATGATTGTACGCACTAAAAGGATAAGGCTGGGAGATCATAGTAGTTTTAATAAAACAAAATAAGAGTAATTACAGATAGGGACACATAGCAGAGACCTTCATTCTTGAAGTCAGGTCCCAGTAAGAACCCTTGAATTTAGGAGGCCCTTAATCAAAGCTTAATGGGACAGCCAAACTGCAGTGGACCTACACTAATTATAGTCAGTTATAGTGCAGTTGGACAGGATATGATGCACCTACAGTAGAGTAGGGGGTGCATTGTTGATAAAGGCAGTGAAATTAGTAAATAATTGATTTAGGAACAGAAAGAGGAAGAATATCTAAGCAGGGAGTGCGAAGGAGAGGAGCTGTAGTTTAGTAAGGTTTCTATATGAACAATAGGCAGGGATCACTTTAGACAAAGAGTATGTCCCTCTAGTGGCAGAACAGTATAACTTGCTAATAGGAAAATGGGAGGTCGGAAATAGAGAAATTAAAAGTCAAAGAAATTAAAAGCTTGTGGCAGTAATTAAACAGTTTCCTACAAAATACTATTAAGTTTAACAGCTAACATTTGTATTAAACTTAAATTCAAATAAAAGCATGATTCAGAGATCCAAACAGTTATCTAGCACTATCTAGTTATTTAGTTATCTAGTTATTTATCAGTTGGTTGCACCAGTGCCACTTCTGCCGACACCACCACCACCACTACCACCCCATGACGTAGCTCTGCCAGGAGGTCCAAGACCTTCTTTGGTCCTCCCTTATTTTGTCCAGTTCTCCCTGACTTCCTGCAGGAACTGATCCACCTCCTGCCAGAGATCTTGCACCTCCATGTGTACTGCCACCACTTCTTGGCCGACGGACTCAAGTTCCTCCATCCTGATGCTACCTGGTGGTGCTGGTGGAGGAGCTGCTGCAGGCTGTGATCAAACTAGGTGAAGCACTGCATCAGCCCAGGTGTGAGATGTCTCATCACTCCTCCTGCTGTGGCTACCCGTGGCACCCCTGGGACACTAGGCGCCCTGATGCTCGCACCCATCGCTGCCTCTGGGTGCCGCAGCTTCTTGCAGCTTGGATTACCACTCTTTGGTGTGGTGGTACTGCATGTGGCTCCTCTGTCTTCCCATCCCAAAGTGGGACCCTTGTTTTCCATGCCACACATCTTTGCCACAAAGGTTGCAGATAACAATACTGTCATCTCCAAACTTTGTAGAAAAAATGCCGAAACTGGAGATGGAGAGACCTTAGGGGGTACTCATCAGCCGATCTCTCTGCTGCATCTGATGTGGCCACCTCTTCTAAGATCTGCTGCTTGCTGAGGGTGGGAGGGCAAAGGCTGCACATGTTCCTTGAGGGGAGCAACAGGCTCTTGCAGGTCTTGCTGTGCCAAGGGGCACATGCTGCTGGGGTGGGGTGCAAGGTTATCCTGCTGCTGCTGGTGGCGGGGGTGCTGCCAGGGGAGCCACAGACACATCTTTCTCTTGTGAGGGCGATTGGAAAATATTGGCCTGTTAAGACAGCCCGCAGATCCTCCTGCTGCTGGTGGCATAGTACTACTCTCTCTCTCTCCATTATAAAGAACATTTTTCTTTACTGTAACAGTAAAGAAAAAAAAAGAAAGATACAGGGAAAGACTGGGGGGATGAGGAGTCAACACACACACACACACACACACACACACACACACTATAAAAAAGATAGATAAATATAACAGTACAGAAAAAACACTAACAGAAAATATTAACTTTTTAAACTAATGGGGAACAGATCACAAATAAGTAAAACAGACACAAACCCTGTTTTCATAAATAAAACTTTTGCAATCCTGCTAGTCTCTAGTCCTACTCTTCTTACTCTCCTACTTCCTACTACTAGGCTGAAACAGCTCTAAAGGAAGTACATTTAGTCTGGCTTCCTGCTCAAGTGTAGTCACCATGTGACCAGCAGTCTGCTAGACAGAAAGTCATGTAATAAGCTTTTCCTTAATTTCACCTGATACTAACATGTGGCAAAATGTGCAGGTGAAAGGCAAAATTAGCGCAAAATTTTGTAGAAATTTCACCATAAGGGCACAATTACATGAAATGTTTCATGTGGTGAAATTGGCAATTTCTCTGAATTTCACTGGTGAAATTACATTTCACTACATCTCTATTTGGAAGCAGTAGGTCATAACCCAATAGTAGGGATCACTTTAGACTCCTACAGTGCAGCCTGTCAGGATGTAATGTCATACTGCATAATTCTGCAGTAGAATTATTGCAGCACAGGCAATTTCAATGGCAGTTAATTCATTTTATAATGTAGTAAACTGAGGCAATGCATTGCATCCTGGTAGGCTCCACATTACTTAAAATAGAGTCTAGCTTGATCTATATTATGAGTTGATCCAACCAGTAGAGTTGAATGAAATTTAGGACTTAACATAATTTCTGTGATTAAACTCTTGATTTTGTTTTCCTTTACAGAGATTTGGACCTATCCAAAGGACTTCATTGCTACTACTTCATTTATGTATGAAGTGGTGTCAGAGCCCCTCTGACCTCATTTATTTGTTACCTAAATTTGTTTCTTTAGTTTGATTCAATATTTGTATATTCATTGTTCTTGGAAAAGTTGATTAAATGGTGTTCTAAATATATATAAATGTGTTGAGTATTGTATATATACTTTTCTATAATACTGCATGGAAATGTGCTTTGATTACTGCATTCCCATGTTCCCTTCCCCAGGATGCTCCTGAGATGAGAAATTTTATATTGTTCAGTGTGCCTTTCCTGTTGAAACTTTTCAGTAAATAAATAAAATATAAATATTAGGTATTGACTTTAGGTGGGGTGATTATTTAACACTACTTTATGCACTACATTTCTCATTTATGCATTTGAAGTTGGAATTAAAAGTAATTACTTTTACTGGCCAGCAGTCTGTCATCTGTAACACTTAGTACCTGCAGTTTCTTCTTGTGGACTCTCTAAGAAATAAAGTATGTAGCCTTTACTTAAGTATGGCATTTCATAGCTGGCTCAGTGGCGTGGAGGGCTGAGGCTCGGTCATCGCCTTCCCTCCTGCCACACTGGCAACCCATGTTCATTCTTGAGCATGGGCTGATGTGGGTCAGCTGGAGAGGGAGAGGATCGAGTGCCCTATGGCTGTTGTCCTCTCAGAGGTGGTAGGAATCTACATACTCCGCCGAATGACTATCACCCTGTGGAAGCCACGTGGTAGTGCAGATCAAGGAGGGAAGTGGAAGGGAGGGCTGCGGGTCTCTATGGCATGTGCGTGCCTTCACACATGTGTGCTCAAGAGCGCACCCCAGCATAGGGGAATACGGGAACAGAAAATGGAAAATCAGGATGGCATGTGCTTAATGAAGCTCTGCCCACCTGCCTGCACCCCACACTGTCAGCCAATCATCCAGCCCCATCTGGATACATATCACTGGGTGGGGGGGAACAGCCCTCCAATTCCCGGCCCCTCCACGGGGGGAAATCCAGGAGGGGGAATCACGGACATGGCAGTCTGGTGAGGCAGATGCCAGGTGAGGAGAGTGGGGACAGAGTGAAGCAAGCCTGCCCACACCGACCACGGGAGAAAAAACTTGGATTAAAAAAGAATGGCACTTTGGCCAGTTATTAACTTTAGTATGTGTCTGTCTCTGGTTACTTATATGACAGTTTTGCAAAATATAATGTACCTTTAAAAGCTCAGCTTTGAACTGTGGGGCAGTATCACAAGATTCCACCCTATGAAGATGGCTCAGAGGTAGATGAAGTGCTAGGTGTCTAACTGATGTAGCAGGTGCTCTTCACTAGACTAAAACGTTTGTCCACTTTGTCCATTCTTCTGCATTGCTTCCTCGGTGAATACCTGCCTGTTGTGCTAATCCAATCAGGCAGAAACATTAACAGTCTTTCTGTGTGACAGGTGTTGGAATAAACTTGTCTTCTTTGCCCCATGTTCTTGTGCACTGCTTCTTCTGCAACTCCTGTCTGTTATGCTTAACAAGCCAGACAGCATGAATAGAATTTCTGTGACCATTCTCTTTGTGTTCTATTCTGTTGACTGTGGCATTTAGAATGGCAGCACATACAGTATGGCTCTCCTTGTGGTATTTTAAATATGGAAATGAATTGGAGTAAGAACAGCTTCACAGCCTACATGCAGCAGGTTCAGTGAGATGGACCCACAGCAGTAAATCACTCCTGATGATTTCACATTAAAAGCAGGTGAGTCATGAAGACAGCAGGAAACAAGACATGCACTCAGAACTCATTATTGCTTAGAGGATATGGAGGCAGTAATAAGATGTAGACTTGGGGTGAGGTATATATTCTCTGAAACAATAGAATTTACTCTGCAAAGCAACAGCAAACTAAAGAAGTTTTTGTGAGGTTAAAATGGTTGAAATTTGCAGAGATTAGTATTTGGTACAATCAGGCCTCACTTGAACAGGTACCAAGATAAAAGCTGGATGTGGTACAGCTGTGCTCTACCTGGGCATCCAGAGGGCATGAGGGACCCTTTTCTTTCTTTATTTACTTTCCCACTGCCAGTCTGTTGCAACAGCACTTCTCTATCCTAATCACTTCCACCCCTTTTTCTTATGTAGGCTGGCCACCTACAGATGTTCTACCCCATCTTCCTTTACCTTTTTTTTCTAATTTTCCTTTCAGTCCCTCAAAGTTAATGTCTTTCTGTGCAAGCAGAAAAAGCTGTTTAAAAACCAATTGAAATGCCAGGCTGTACGGCCACTTAGAAAATGCAACATTGCATTAGGAAATGAGTGTATACACATTAGGAAAATAAGATGTCAGTGGTGCCTTATTAAAGTAATTGCTTTTTATGTCTGTTATAAAGTGCTCAGTGCTTTATTAAAAAGGAGAGCAATATGCTATTGTGCAGTGATCTCCTTCCCATGCTGTTCTCCTATATTAGTACAGTGAAATAAAAGGAGACTTCCTGTTGCCTGTGTCACACATTGTGACAGCATTTTATAGTATGAACAGTCAAAAAAAATCATAAAAGATTTAACAAAAATGTTAGAAATCCTTTCTGAAGCAAGCATTTGTCAATGCCAAATGTTGGCTTGCTGGCATTGGCATTGGTAGCGCAGGAGTTAGAGAGAGGCATAATAGGAATGGCAGTGCAGTATTGAACTGACACCAATCCCACCACCACCATGTAGAGACTGACAGGCTTTGGGGTGTGCCTTTGGGGCATCAGACGTAACACTCACGCCATTTCACTTCACCCTACACTTCAGGCACTCACAGGTGTCGCAGTGCCTTGGGGTCTTCGGGTCTTCTACTCAGTCCATTCCATAAGGAAATACACTGAGATGGGAGCTGTATAGGAGAATGGGGGGAATGTTGGGGCCGAAGACCCCAAGGCACATCTTGATGCCTGTCACTGACTACAGTGTTGGGGTGGAATGGCGTGTGCATTACGTCTGACGATCCCAATTCACTCCCCCCTGATGCCTGTCAGTCTCTACAGAGTAGAACATTATGGTTGGAAACCCTAATGCCTGGCCGTTTGTTGGAATTTTTTGCTCCAAATTTTCAAAATGGGATTTATGTGACCCTACCTCATGAACAGTGGCACAATCATATCATTACTCAGTCTCAAAGGTGGTTTTGCACAGCAACTGAGCATTTGGTCATTACGTGTGAAAACACATTTCTGGCAGGATGTGAAAATGACAGCTGTACTGTTTGTATGGTGGTGTGAATAAATGGCAATGTTGAAAATCTGAGAGAAAATATGAAAATTGGCTTAGTTATGAAAGTGCGTAGTGGTCCGTGCAACACGCCTGTAACACAATAATGTTTGAATTTTTTCACCAAATTTTCAACATGGGGGATTTTTAAACCTCCTCATGAAAAGTGGCACTATGATTTTGTTAATCTATCCCAAAGTTGATTCCCACAGCGACCACGCCATTCTGTGCCACAGATGTGAAACATGTTTCAGGAAGGATGTGAAAATGGCAGCTATACTGTTCATAAGGATGTGTGAAAAATGGCAATGTTGAAAATATGGAGAGAAAATATTAAATATTGGCAAAGTTTCAAGCGTGCGTGAGACTATAAAAGCGCACGTCGTAATGCAGACATTTTTGAATTTTTCACAAATTTGCAACATTTGCTTTCTGGAACCTCCCCTATGAACAGTGGCACTGTTTTGAATGGTCCCAAAAGGTGATTCTGTACAGTGACCGTGAAATCACCTTTCAGGGCCAAGAAGCTAAATGATAGTGACATGTTCATGAGGTGGGTCCAAGAACCCATGTTGAAAATTTGGGGTCAAAATTCCAAAAAATGGCTGAGATATCAACCTAAGTTAAGAAAACCCCATTGCCTCCCATTATAAAGCTTACCATCATATCTTCAATTACAGGGTTGGCTTTGAAGAGTGCAGACATGTCCCGTTCAGAGAAGATTGGGCTCCTGACCTCTGGAGGTAATTGTGGGTGAGAGAATGCCAGAAGGTGGGTGCACAGAGGAGGGTGGTGATGGGGAGGGAACAAGGAAACAATGGTGAACCATTTTCTTGTTTGCAGGTGGAAAAAGACAGCGAGGAAGGTTTCTTCATTCACAGGTTACATACAACAAATAAAAATAGGCACACTGTGATGGGCTCCCAGTGTGCCACAATTCTGGGGATGCTGACATGGGGATTGGGCACCCTGATGTCAGTAAGGCATAGAGAAAGGGGTGCACATCCAACATAGGGAGTGGGCATTCCAGTGTCAGAAAGGAAAGGGGAAACTATTTAACCAGGAAAGACACACTAAGAGGAAAGACACACAAAGAAGGGGGATGCTGACACAAGGATTGGGCACCCTGATGTCAGCTTTTCTGGAGTGTGTGGCAGGTGGCAGGATCTGTTATGTTACGGTGTGCCACATAATGTGGTGGGGGGGGACATTCTACATGGGGATTGGGCACCCTGACGTCAGTTTTCTGGGGATTGTGTGCAGAAGGCAGGAGCCGCCATATTTATTGAACTGTTTCGCCAGGAAACGCACATAATGGATGCATGACATCTGCCACTGCACTGATGAGCCTGTCTCTGATTGCAGTGGCAGATTCATTTCAACTCAGTGGCTCTCTCTGAAACTGCTGTTATTGGCAACATGCTCACTGGTTGGTGGCTGAGGGACACACCCACTAAAGCATTCCCTGCATCCGCCACAACACTGACAAAACGTGATGTGATGAATGAAATGTGCTACTACCGCAAGATGTTGCTTGCACATGCGTGCAAGCCAACATAAAAATTAACAAATGCAGGACAACTCAGTCCATGGCACCAATTCTTGCCACCCCAGTGTAAATTTATAACCGACCAATTAGAACGCAAAATTTCAACCGGGTGGTTGTAACACTGGATAAAACCACAGTTATCCATATATAAAAATGCTAACTAGTAGATAATACTCATTACAGGCCTGAAGGCTTTTGCATCACCCTATCTACAATGTGATTTTCCTCCATGCCGATCACATCACTACAGAAGGAACTGAAACTTGTCTGCTGAATAATCAACGTTGAACTAAAGGGAATCTACCAGAATGGAAGAAGAACCAAATGTACCTCTAACCCTCATACATGTGAGCGTTGGAGTTTTCCCTCTGGCACTTGAAGTGGGAGAGAAATAAGGCACTCAGATTCTAGCTGTCAGCATGCCTTAGATGGTAACACACTCATCTCATTACCAAAAGGTTGTGGATACTATTCCCTCACTAAAACATGGGCTCATAATCCAAACACTGGCACTCTAGTGCAGTACTAAATGGGTGCTGTACTGTTTGGATCTGCCGTCCTTCAGACAAGACATTAAACTTGGATTCCTTTTTCACATCTCTGAAGCAGTCCTGTTGGATGCCTAGGTAGAAGTACAATAACCCAATGCACTTTTTATGTTTGCATACATGCATGTGCAGCCACCATTTTGTTACCAAAAACAAAACAACACATTTCAGAGATGTGTCACTGTTGGGTCCAGTGCAATCTGCTGCAGTGGGCTTGATCATGACAGGCCCATGTTTAGCCAGGCTGATCATGACATCAGTCAGTGGCTGCGGTGCAGAAACTTTATGTAGTTGAAAGCAGGGATGGGCGAACTGGTTCAGCCAAAATATGAACTGACCCAAACATGCTGAAGTGTTCATAAATGAACGGCTTCCCAATACTTTCAGTTGTTCGGATCAGTTTGGACCATCATTATATCATGGGAAATGCAGTGTGAGAAGTGCCAGAGCAGGAGGAACCCACAGGAGGGACCAGAGAAAAGACTCTGGATCCTCATTGGATGGCCGAGCTGTCCATCTTTCTAAGGTGGCACCTGATTGGGTTGCTGCTCTAGCAACCCACATGATCCACCTTAGACCTATGCAGAGGAATTGCAATGGAGAATGAGCAGCAGCTTCTGTATGCTGCTCCATGCAGCACATTCTGTGTGCTTGTGCAACGTTTTCTTTTAATTACTTCTTAAACTTTTAGCTCCCTTGGGCAACAGAGGAAAAAGAAGTCAATTCTAAAAACTGAAAAACAATTTCATATATATATATATATATATATAAAGTTTTAAACAAAACAAGTGAATTAGACTTGGGAAGTTGGGGTGGGTAGTAGGGGACTGGGAGTTGGGCACTCGAGAGGGGACTGAGCTGAGAACTGGGTGTGGAGTCCTTGATAGAGTGGGGAGTAGTTATATTATTGAGGAGACTTGGGGAAATGAGGAGGAACCTGGAGGATATGGGGGGCAACTTATGAGAAAGAACTTGAAAACAGGCTAGAGTGCAGACAAGAAAGAAGAGAACAAGTGATTGATGAGAGACTCATCATTAAGTGCCAGAGCCAGACTGCCCATTTTTGTTTTGGCTAGCAGTCTATCTATCAGATGTGGTAAAGTCTGTTGAACTGTGCCAGTGTGCCACCCACTACCACACTAATCCCAGTTAACCTTCTTGCTGTCCAGTTGCCCCCAACAAGTCAGCTTTTCAGTTCTTCTGCCTGTTCTCACTCAGTCACTTCAGTAGGGATTTAATTTTTTTTATTTATTACATTTGTGTGTGTGTGTGTGTGTGAAATAAAAATCCACCAAGCCAGCCAGTCTTCAGTGCATCAGTGCCATGTCTTGCATACTGTGGACCCCCCAAGAAGTCAGTCATCTGCCATCTTCATCTCTGTGCAGGCTTAGAGGGGAATAAGCTTTGGCTCAGTGGGAAGGGCATTCCATCACTTCACGTGGAATAAATAAAAAATCCTTGAAGGGAAAAAGAACTGTGTCAGAGAGGGTTAGGCCAGGCAGGGTCCCTGAATCTGTGTGGATAACACAGCATTTCCCCTCGCATAGGTTGTGTGTGAAGTAATTCTGTGTGTGTGAAATAAAATCTGCCAGATAAGCGTCAGTGCACCAGTGCCACTTGTTGCATATTGTGTGATCCCCTCCCCTTAAGGAGTCAGTCATCTGTCATCTTCCTCCCTGTGCTTGTACAGTGGGGTATAAGCTTTGGCTCAGCGGGCAGTGTATTCTGTCACATCATTTGGAATAAATAAAAATCCTTGAAGGCAAAAAGTACTGTGTCAGAGAGGGTTAGGTCAGGCAGGGTCCCTGAATCTGTGTGGTAGCAGCAGCACCTGCAGCATCACCCTTAGTGTAGGTGGTGTTTGAAATAAGTGTGTGTGTTGTATGTGTGTGTGAAATAAAATCTGCCAGCTAGTCATCAGCTCACCAGTGCCACTTGTTGCATACTGTGTAACCTCTCCCCTTAAGGAGTCAGTCACCTGTCATCTTCCTCCCTGTGCTCACTTGGTGGGTATAAGTTTTGGCTCAGTGGGCAGGACATTCCATCACATCATGTGAAATAAAAATAAATAAAATCCTTGAAGGGAAAGAATGGGCAGGTTCCCTGTATCTCTTGAGTAGCAGCAGTGCCTGTAGCATCAGCCCTAGCCTAGGCGGTGTGTGAAATAAATTCTGTGTGTGTTTGAAATAAAATCTGCCAGCTAGTCAACAAGTGCCACTTCTTGCATACTGTCTGTGTGATCCCCCAAGAAGTCAGTCATCTGCCATCTTCCTCCTGTGCTCGCTTGGTGGGTTATATGCTGGCTTAGTGGGCAGGGCATTCATTATATCATGTGGAATAAATAAAAAAATCATTAAAGAGAAAAAGTACTGTGTCAGAGAGGTTAGCCAGGCAGAGTTCCTGAATCTGAGTGGGTAGCAGCAGTGTCTTTAGCATCGCCTTAGAGTAGGTGGTGTATGAAATAAAATTCTACGTGTGTGTGAAATAAAATCTGCAAGCCAGTCATCAGTGCACCAGTGCCACTTCTTACATACTGTCTGTGTGACTCCTTCCACCCCACCCCCGCAAGAAGTCAAGAAGTCAGTCATCTGTTATCAGGGATGTACAGCCATAGGTATTTCAAATTTTCAATGGCAATTGTTTGTGAAAGCTCAGTTCCATCTGGTTTCTGGTGCTCTGAGAAGCACTGCCAGTGCTAAGTTGATGACTCATGTCATGTCACAAGGAAGCACACTCTTCATGGTCATCATGAATCACACCACTTCAAGTTTTTTGGTGCAACCCTGTTTTTATATTTTTAATCTTTGGTTTCATCATGAATCAGGACACCTACTTATCATGTCTCGTCACTCACGAGCCTTGGTCGAGTACGATACTTCTGTTAATGTTCTCATTCTGCAGGATGCCCTGCCTGTTGTGTTCCATACCAAGAGCCATTGCTGAACATAACTGGTGACATACATTACAAACACATTGTCCCCTTCAACAAAAAGTCAGACTCAGGAGACTGGTTTTAAAAAAAAAATAGAGATCTGGGACTTGCCTGACTTTGGCCCTGCTCAGAATTGTTCATGTTGACATCCACCCAGGTCTTTTTCACCTGCCGTGGCCTCCAATTCACCCCCTCCCAGTGTGTACCTGTGTTTGAGATTACCCCACCCAAGATGTAACACCTGCACTTGAGGAGTTACATTTAATTTGCAGTGCAGGCCCACCTATTCAGGGTCTCTAGGTCCCTTTGGAGGACCAACCTTCCCTCCTCTCCTCAACCACCTCTCCTAGTTTGGAATTGTCTGCAAAGAGATTCATTTCACACCTGTCACCTTCCCTGATATTGGAACTATAGGTATTAAAGAGGAGCGGCCCCAGTACTGAGCCCTGCAGCACCTCACTAATGACCCCCCCAGGAGACGAAACCACCCCACCAACCACTACCTTCCGAGTGTGCCCAGCAAGCCAGTTTCTGATCCATCTGACCATCAATGGGCCTGCTCCCATTCCCCTCGTTTACTCCAGTAGGCCATTGTGAGGGACCGAGTTAAACACCTTGCTGAAGCCCAAGAACAGTACATTCACAGGCCTCCCCCTGTCAAGTTCCGATGTTGTCCATTCATAAAACTCCACAAGGTTCATTTGACATGATCTACCTGGCATAAACCCATGTTGACAACTATCCAGGAATCCCATCTCCTCCAAGAACCCCCCTCAATCATTCTTTAAGTATACTCTCCATCATCTTATCCACCGCTGATATCAAACTGACGGGTCTATAATTTCCTGGCACTTCTCTCGATCCCTCTTTATGGATGGGCACAACTTGTGCCAACCTCCAATCCCTAGGTACCCACCCAGTCTCAAGCGACCTGTTAAAGAGCTCTGCCAGAGGTGCAACCAGTACATCCGCCAACTCCCATAGAACCCTGGGATGTATGCCATCGGGCCCTGGAGATTTGTCCTTTTTAAGGGCTTTAAGGGCTTCCCACACATGGCCAATGGGGACAGCATCATTGGTCCTCCCCGCCTTTGGGTAGATCCATCCTGATGCGCTACCCCTGAGGAAACACTCCCAACCGCCTGTTCCTTATCTGGTGCTCCAGCTGTTCTACCTGCTGCCCCTTCTAACTCCATCGGTTCCCACTTATCAGGTTTCTCAGCCCCCTTCCTAGTGAACACAGAGGCAAAGTACTCATTTAATACCTCCGCCTGTTCCCTAGCATCCTCCGCCCACCTCGCTTTTGTCCTCAATCTGCCAATCTGGTCCTTGGCATTTCTCCACTCCTCAATATACCTAATGAACCCATTTTCCCCTCCTCTTATCCCCTGGGCAAGCCACTGTTCTTTTCTGGCCTTTGCCCCCCTCACCATCCTGGTGACTTGCCTGGCTGCAAGGTGGTTATTATGCTTATCCCTCTCCTCTCTCATTTTTTCGTAACTGTTGTAGGCAACCCTCTTCTCCATTACTGCCTCCTGAATCTCCTTGAATCACCAGCATGGTTTATATGACCTCGCCCCCTTGTGCTTCACCTTTGTACAGGTCCTGATGGCCTCCTAGAGTCCCCGTTTTATGACCTCCCACCTACCTTCCACATTCATCCCCAGTGTAATCCCCCTCAAATGTTCCTTGAGAATCTCTTCCATGCCCCTAAAGTCCACCCCCCTAAAATCAACAGCCAGTTTCCTGTAACTATCCCCTACTCACTCCCCAATTTTATCCATAACCAGACCATGTCATGGTCGCTCCCTGCCAGGGCATCCTCCACCACCAGTTCTGTACCAGATCCCCATCTGCAAGAACCACATCCAGGACATGTCCCCCTTCATGTGTTCCAATGCCTACTGAGTGAGGAGCATATCCTGGAAGCCATCCAGCAGCCTCTGCTCCTTGACCACCATGGACGTCATGGTTTCCCAGTCAGTAATTGGCATATTTAGATCCCCCATCAGAACCACTCATTCCCATTTTGGTCCATACTGACCCTTAATGCTACCCAGCAGACTCTCCTCCAGATTCTCCCCCAGTCCTAGGAGCCTGTACACCACTCCCATCTTGAACTTCTCTCCTGCAGGGGTTCGCAAGGTGACCATAAAACTCCACATTTCCCTCTGCTTCTTCCACCCTCATAATCACTATGCCATCTCTAATGAACATTACCACTCCTCCTCCTCTGCCCTCCTTTCTTTCCTTCCTGATCACTGTGTACCCACTCACACTAAGCTCCCAACAGTGGTTTGGGTTGGCCCAAGTTTCTGTGACTGCCGCCACATCAACCTCTCCTTCAACTAGCATGGCCTGGAACTCCAGCATCTTGTTTCCCAGGCTCCTGGCATTTACTAACACCCCCCCAACCCTTGTCGCTACCCCATTTTACCATGCCCACCCCGGATCTTTTATACCTCTGCCCTCCTACCTCACCTACAGACCATTTTTCCCCTCGGCTTTTGCCCAACCCTCCCACTAGGGGCTGAGGGCCAGACCCATCCATGAGAGATAAGTTCATCCGGTCTGCTTCCCCAATTTCCCCTCCCCCCTTTACAAGTTTAAACCCCACCTAGCCTGAAAAAGTCCACCATCCTTTGTTTAGGACTTCTTTCCCTATTGGATTTAGATGAAGCCTATCCTGGCACACAGTCCCTTATCTTCCCAAACTCCTCCCCAGTTCCCCAACACCCTGTCACTCATTCTTCCCCCCACTGCCTGAGCCAGTCATTTACCTCAGTGATCTTCTTTTTATTTTCCACAGAGGCCCTTGGTACTAGCAGTATTTCCATGAAGGAAACTGTGCATCCATTATCCTGGCAAACTCTGACCAGTTCTCAGAATCTTGCCTGGATTTCTAGTACACTATTTCCCTCTATATCGTTTATTCCCAGATACACCTGAAGACCAGTAATCCTCCACACTCATACACCAGGAACTTTACCTTGTGCTCCATCAGACCAGAGATACCCACTACCTCAACTTGGCTGGATTGTCCCTTCCAGTGAATACCCCTAATCATGGAGTCCCCCAGCAGAAGTACTTTAATGTCCCCCTCAGTCTTTTGTTTACCTCCATTTTGTGCTTCTGACCCAACCCCTCCCCTTTACCCATTTTCTCCTTCCCCTGGGTTTCTTCCTGCATCCCCATGAGAGAACCCCTTGTCACCCTCCCCTACTTGCTGGACTATATATGTCCACTTCCCCTCAGATCCCCCCTGAGTTGGTTCTCCTTCTTCCCTCCCCATCTGAACCTATCTCCTGTCCATGATCATGTTCCCTTGCTCCTCCGTCCTCCTCCTCCCTCACTCTTATGTCCACCTCCCTGCCCCCTGCAGGTCCCCTTACTTAGACCCCCTTCTTGTACAGTCCTTCTCCTTCAGTGGCCCCTCCTTTGGCGCTATATATCCCACTTTCCCTCTGATCATGCCCTCAACCCTCACGCCTGCTATCTGAAGTCCCTCCTCCCTCTGCTTGGCATTTAATTTACCTCTTCCCCTGCTAGACTGATTGCATGAATTTCCTTTCCCAGGCTCTCTCACCCTGTGATTTCCCATCTCCCTCCCTATAGTCTCATTTATATCCCCCTCATCTCCACACTCCTCTTTTCCTTCTAAGTTGCGTAATGGCTCAAATTTGTTGTAACACTCAATGTCAGCCTCCTGCTTTTGACCCACTTCCCCAGTGGCTGCCCCTCTAGGCTGCCCCTAGTCAGCCGCACCTGACTTGTCATTCTTCTCCCTCTTATGCTTTGATCAGTTTACCCTACTGCTTTCCTCCCAGGCATCTGGTTCCCTTGCTAAAAGTCCTCTCTTCATGAGTTCACTCCACTTGTTTGATGAAACGTGTCCCAGTCTAGCACCATCACTTCCCACCTGCCACCCATATTCCTTCCCATTTTCTTTCATCACCCCCCAACACCTCCAGCTGTATCCTTAGCCAGTTTACCTCTGCCTGATCTGCAATAACTGACTGCAGAGTGGGCATCTCCCTCCCTCCTGGACCAATTTTGTGTATCCTTACTACAGCCAGTGCAACTACAGCCTTTCCAAAGATGTCTGCTTTGTTGGCTGAAGGCCACCCCAATTGTCCTCCTCCATACATATTGGGACATTCCCCCTTGGCTCGGTTACCTCCCCCTGGAAAACTACCCCTCACCCCTCTCAAAGTAGCCATACTTGATTTGTATAAGCTCAAGTCTAACAGCCCCTCATAGTTCTAACAGATTAAACACATCCCTCACTCCTAATCTTGGTAAAAAAAATTTAGCAACTAAGTAGTATTAATAATTCTAACAGTTTAAACACCTCCCTAAACTCAGTTCCTAATCTAGGCAAAAACAGTTTTGCAGCTAACAGTACTAGCAGTTCTGAGCACCTCCCTAGAACCAGTTCCTAAATTTAAGGTAAAAACAATTTAGCAACTAAATAGTATTAATAATTCTAACAGTTTAAACACCTCCCTAGTACCAGTTCCTAATCTAGGTAAAAACAGTTTAGCAGCTAACAGTACTAACATTTTTGAGCACCTCCCTAGAACCAGTTCCTAAATTTAAGGTAAAAACAATTTAGCAACTAAATAGTATTAATAATTCTAACAGTTTAAACACCTCCCTAATCCCAGTTCCTAATATAGGTAAAAACAGTTTAGCAGCTAACAGTACTAACAGTTTTGAGCACCTCCTAGAACCAGTTCCTAAATTTAAAGTAAAAACAATTTAGCAGCTAACAGTGCTGACAGTTCTTACAATACATCGACCCACTTATGTTACCCCAGCCAATCAGTGCCCAACATTCCACCTTGCACCTCCACTGCCCATTTAATAGAGATTGGGTCTGGGGGTGAGAAAAATTAGCACCCTTCTCTAGACTTACATACAGCAATATTGCCTAAATGTCCTTAGTGTTCAGTCTCACATAGTCCAGTGCTATTCTACTGGCCCCTCTTCACCGATGCAGGAGACTGGATCCCCTGGGACCTTCAGACTGCTGATGCAACCATTCCCCCACTCAACAAATGTCTGGCTTTCCCGCCACTGATGCGGCCTTTCAAAATCCCATGAGACTCCCCTCTCACAGTTTGCTGATGCAGCCTGCTCCATTGCCTGCACTGAAAACTCTGGTTAGTGTGCCGAAGCAGCTGGGCCTGTCCCTTTTAAGCCCAGCCATGAAATGTGATTTCATCCCCCCCCCCCCGTGATGTCATCTCAGCTGACTGAGCTGTGTACTTGAGTCCCAGTTCACACAGGTAAAACAAGCATTGGCCAATGCCAAATATGGATAGGATCCATGTTTTCTGATAAAGATATATCTAAATCTAATGCAACCGGTGAATTGAATATACATGAAATCAAACTTGAGGAGATAACTACAGCCACAAAACTGATTAAAGCAAATACTGCTCCAGGGCAGATGAAATTAGTCCTAATTTAAAAAAAAAACACTATCATCAGTTGCCACCCCACTAAAATTCATGTAAAATATATCTTTAATCAGCGGTACAATCCCTGAAGAGTGGAGGTAAGCATCAGTTATTCCCATTCGTAAATCTAGAAGTAAAAATAATGCAAATAATTATTGTCCCATCAGTTTGACATCAGTAAACTGGAAGGTGATGGAAAGAATTCTTAAAAGAGAATTGAAAACAATTTAAGTCACAATAACTTAAGGACCAGAAACAGCATTGCTTCATAACTGGTGCATCTTGTACCACCAGCTTCATCCTTTATATGAAAAGTTTGTTATCATCTAGACCAAGAAATAGTTGATGTGCTATTTTTAGATTTTAAAAAAAGTTTTTGATAAAGTATCACATGGAATTTTGATCGACAAACTAATAGAACTAAAAATAGAACCAAAAATGATCAAATGGGTAGAGGCATGGTTGTATAACAGAACCAAGATTGTTAAGATCTCTGACACAATTTCTGACCCAATTAAGGTAACTAGTGGCGTGCCACAGGGCTCTGTATTATGCCCTGTCCTCTTTGGAATCTACATCTCCGATCTGCATCAAGGGTTAAATGGACACATCAGCAAATTTGCTGATGACACCAAGCTCTGTCAGGAAATTGATTCAGATGACAAAATTGATAGTTTTAGGAGATACATTGTCCGTGTAGAAAACTAGGCAATTCGGAACAAAATGGATTTCAATATAGACAAATGTGCTATTATGCACCTGGCAGCCAAAAAACCCCAGACACAATATTACCTTAATGGGAACCCAGTAAATCAAGTAAAAACAGAGAAAGATTTGGGGATAATTATTAATAATTGTCTGATAGTAAGCGACCACTGTTGACATGCTGCACAAATAGCTAATAGGATCCTGGCATTTATTAGGAGAGTTTTTATTTCTAGGCGAGAAACATGTATCTTGCCATTATACAAGTCCTATATAAGACCACACCTGGACTATGCATCATCCTTTTGGGCTCCATTCCTGACAAAGGACATAAAACTTATAGATAGTGTACAAAGAAAAACCACTAAACTTATCTCAAGAAAAAGAATTTGGCCCTATCATGACAGACTGAAAGAGTTACATTTATTTGACCTGGAAATAAGACGCCAGAGGGGTGCCTGTTGTTATTATCTAATATACTAAGTGACAATACTTAATGGCTGAATGTAACATTACCTATGCATATAAACCATTGAACCTTAGATGTAACACTAAACAACTGGTGGTCCCAAGGGTCATAACTAATAAAAGGAAATGTTACTTTACTATTAGAGTAGTGAAACTGTGGAACAAATTATCTCAAATCGTAGTAGATTTACAAAATGCCCTGCAATTTAAAAACAAATTAGATAAATACATCATGGGACTAGAGATCAAATAGCCCACATGCATGGGAAGATGGACTCAATTGGCCTAGTGCCTCCTTCTACCTTGTATTACTGAGTTACTGAGTATATTCACTTATTGGTAGTCACTGTGCAGTTGTTGAGAATAGATAGCACAGCTGGTTATGTATGCATTCTTGCTCTGTGCTAGGACATGGAAACATAGAATTTGATTGTAGCAAAGGACCACTTGGCCCACCCAGTCTGCCCAGATGTATCCTTCCTGACTACCCCCAAGGTAAAGAGACTTCTGCAAGCAATAATGCCAAACAGGGTGGGCAGTACTGGGCATTATCCACCCACCCAGGGACATAACAAGGCCTGACACCACAGACAGAGGGCCTAAAGGTCCCTAGAAGGTGGATATAGCCCATACAGCCCACCCTGGTGGACTTGTTACATATACAGATAGAGCTGCTATTTTAGAGCAGTTCAACGACCATTTCTCCTTACAACATAGTCTCATCAAGCATAAACTCCTTCTCAATATCAAAAAGACTAAATCTATGATTCTCTCTCCTAAAGATCCAGCTCTCCACAGGGCCACATGAGCCCTCCATCAGCGCAGCCATGGCTCGATCTTCAGCCGCACTGCCTCTCTCCACCAGGCCATCCCAGGGATCCATCAAGCTGGATCCAGCTCTCCACAGGGCCGTACAAGCCCTCCATTGGCACAGCCACTGCTTGACATCCAACTGCACTGCTGCTCTCCACAAGGCCATCCCAGGGATCCATTAAGGCGGATCCAGCTCTCCACAGGGCTGTATGAGCCCTCCGCTGGCACAGCAGCTTGACCTCCAGCTGCACTGCCACTCCCACAAGGCTGTCCCAGGGATCCATCAAGCTGGATCCAGTTCTCCCTGAGGGCCGTACAAGCCCTCCGTCGGTGCGGCCACAGCTTGACCTCCAGCCACACTGCTGCTCCACAAGGCCGTCCCAGGGATCCAGTAAGCCGGATCCAGCTCTCCACAGGGCCGTATGAGCCCTCAGTTGGCGCGGCCGTGGCTTGACCTCCAGTTGTACTCGCGCCCACAAGGCCGCCCAGGGATCCACTGCTGGGTAAGGCTACGTTGTTGAGCTGAGGTATGGAGGTTCGCCTTTAGGCCCCACGCTTCTCTGTGTGCCTTGATTGGACCCCAGCCCTCCCCACCTACGTTCATTGGCTGCACAGTCTGCTGTATTGTTTCTCCTGACTCTGGGCCATTGAGCCCATAGATTTTTTGTGTAATGGCTGAAATTTTTCACCCGCTTCACCTTGCTAAGACTCTGCATATCTCTTCCGGCTTGTTAACCTGCAGTTACACATAGTAGCTGTTTCTGTAATTAATTTGAAAAGTGTTTATGCTCTGCCAGCCTTAATCTGCATGTACTGACTGTTACCAGAATTGCTTGCATTTACTTCCATTTTGTCTTTTGGGGCTGAATCTGAATTCAGTTTGCACTGTGTTTGATACTCCATGACAGTGATTTCAGCCCTGTTCTTCTTGTTCTTTTTGCCATCCTCCTGCTCTCTGTAGCTTTTTCTACCCTCGGGCTTGAACCCCTCCTCCCTTAGCCTCTCATGCTCTTCCTGACTTAATTTTTCCCTGTATCCCTCACCTTTCTTCCTCCTCCCCCGTGGTGCCAGGTCAAGTCCTCAGCTAGCCCTTGTTTCATTGGTTGCCCCTGTCTGTCTCCCTGCTGTGCCTGCTATCTGTGATGGCCTGCTCCACACCCCCTCAATTTAGCCTACACATCACCCCTTTGTCTCTGTGCATGAGACCTCTAATTCCCTACATCTCTTTTCCTTTAGATCCAGCTATCCACAGGGCTGTACGAGCCTCTCGTCGGCGCGGCCGTGGCTCAACCTCCAGCCACACTGCCGCTCTCCACAAGGCCATCCCAGGGATCCATCAAGGCTACGTTCCTGAGCTGGGGTAGCGGAGAAGCTCACCATTGGTCCCGTGCTTTCCTCTGTGTGCCTTGATTGGACCCCAGCCCTCCCAACGTATGCTCATTGGCTGCACAGCCTGCTGTATCGTTTCTTCTGACTTGGGGCTGATGCTCCCTACAGACTTTCTGTGTAAGCGGCCAAACTTTACACCTGCCCCCTCCCCACCCCAGCCTTAACTAAATAGACTCTCACCCGCCCTCGTTTGTAGCTCCTCCCTGTTGTTTCTCATTGGTCCCTCCATCCCCATTGTCCTCACGCCTTTCTCTCACCCACAGCCTCCTGTGAATTCGGCTGACTTCTGCTTGTCTGCCTTTCACCTAGTCTGCTATGCTATGTGCAGTGTCTGCATCAGAAACCATATGAAGAGAGACTGAGAGAGCTTAATATGTATACCCTTGATGAAAGGAGGGACAGGGGACATGATAGAAACTTTCAAGTACCTCAAGGGAATCAACAAAGTCCAGGAGGGTAGCATCTTTCAGAAAAAGAGATGTGTAAGAACAAGGGGCACAATTTAAAGATAGAGGGGGTACGGCTCAGGGGTAATGTGAGGAAATTTTTTTTCATGGAGAGAGTGGTGGATGCATGGAACCACCTTCCTGGAGAGGTTGTTGGGTCTAAAACAGTGGGGGAATTCAAACATGCATGGGACAGACATAAGGCAATTGTAGTAGGGGGTTGCAGGAAGTAGGCTGTTGGTTAACTAGAATCTGCAGCTTATCCAATAGGAAGGGAAATGGGCGGACTGGGTGGGCCAAGTGGTCCTTACCTGCTGTCAAAGTCTATGTTTCTCTCCTTTAATCTACTGCCCTCTTTACTCATTCTCCTCTCATCTCTCCCCTTCTTCCTCCTTCCTCAAGCCCTCTTCCCGTCCCCCGCTTCCAGCTATCAATTGCCCACCTCCTATCATCACTCTGGTACCCTTCACCATGAGGCAAATCCTCCCCTGATGCACACCACCACAATTGATCTGACCCTGCTCATGTGTGAGCCTAGGACTCATCTAGCCACATTGCATACAACTATTCCAATATTGCATTTCGAAGTTACTACCTGGCATACCACTGCTCAAAAAGAGTGCAGTCTCTCTATTTAACTCCATCTATGCACCCTGAAACGTGCTCCTCCTGCTGCTATCAGGGACTGTTCACCCAACCCCAGACCAAACACCTCCCACTATAATAAACCAACTGGCACTCTCTCAATCATGTGCCTGAACATGTGCAGTCTACTTCCTAGCTTGACACACTGCAAGCCTTTACCACCCGACACAACCCGGATATTCTATCAGTAGTTGAAACCTGGCTCACTCCAAAGATCCCTGACCAGGCAATCACCCTCCCTGGCTACAATGTCTTCTGGGTTGATTGTAAGTCCAAAAGAGGAGGAGGTTGTGCATTATCACGTGAAAGATACTCTTTGGGGTCACTCACTGATCCAATCTTCCAGCAGCTCCTGCCAAGATCCTTCCCATCAGTCTCTTATTAAGGTGCCCACAACAAGGCCCTCACAGTTGTCACTATTTTTACATACCTCCCAAGGAACAGGGACCTGGGCTAACGCTGTTCTTGACTTTGTCAAATCCCACCACTGGACTCCGAAATCATCCTTCTTGGTGACTTTAACATAAATTGTCTCTCAGCTGAAGGTGGATTGTTCAAGGACTCTGTTATATCAGCTAACCTGGCTCAAATGTTTGACCACACAACCAGGAAAAACTACAGAACAGGGACCTGCACCCTACTCGACTCTATCCTAACCAATCACCCCTCTCAGATCACAAAAACCTCAGTCCTCCCTGACTCACTAAATGACCACTCTCCCATCAGTTGAATCTGGACAAACAAATTCTGTAAGCCCCCTCCAAAAATCATAACTATCAGAGTCCTTCCCCGTGGTCAGCTACCCCTCAACTCACACCTCCTTCTGCGGACTGGTCCCCATCTTTAAGGCAACAGATATGAATACTGCAGTAGAGCAATTTATTCACATTTTTAATGGAGCCTGTAATAAATTTACCCCAAAAAGAGCAAAGTTAAATTGCTTAGTAACCCTTGGCTGTCAGGCGACCTCCTAAAAAAAATTTAAATCCAGGGACCACCTCTGGGAACTGGCAAGAAACTCCGACAAGCTACTCAACATCCAGAATTACAAGCAGCGCAGGACGACTGTACCAAATCCATTCGGCAACAGAAATCGGACTACTATAAGAATGCCTCACAAGCTCCTGGGGAAATTGGAGGTATTTCTGGAAAAACATTAAAGATGTCACTGGGAAACAGTCAAAATCCTCACCGAACATATTCAGCATTAATGGGCACACTATACTCAAACCTAAAACTATCGTGAACACTTTTAACACTGCTTTCACCGACCTTAGCAGTGTTCTCCCTGCTGACTTCTTTCAAGATGCGTCAACTCACACCCTCTCAAGTCCTCCACCCACCTCTCACCCACCTTTCTACTTTAAAGCAGTAAAAACACCAAATCCGAAACTCGATTGCCAAAGCCATCAGCAAATCAAGAACAAGTAATGACACTTGACCTCAAGCTGCTGGCCCTAACGCTTGACGTGGTACTTGGGCCCTCACCAAATCTTTAATCTCTCTTCCCTTAGCCAATTCCTGGACAAATGGAAATTGCCACTGTTACCCCGATTCAAAAAGTGGTGATAAGACTGACCATGCCAACTTCCACCCTATCTCCATTCTTCTCCCTATTGAAGGCACTGGAACATATTGTAGCAGAACAACTTACTGAGCATCTGGACAATTATAACATTCTTTGTAAACAGCAACATGGCTTTAGAAAAGGCCACAGTACATCCTCTGCCTTACACAAATTCACAGGCACCATTCACAGCTCCCCGACAATGGACAACTAACTGGTGCTATTTTCATCCACCTGACCAAAGCCTTAGATACTGTCCAGCACCCTTCTGCTGAGCCAATTAAAAATGCTGGTCTCTCCACTGATTCAACCACATGGTTCAAAAGCTATCTTGAAAACCGCTCCCAGTGTGTAAAATTGGGGATGTACTGTCTGATTCCAAATCTGTCCTTTCTGGTGTACCCCGGGGTTCAATACTGGGCCCCCTACTCTTCAGCCTGTTCTTTAACACCTTTCCAGACTCCTGCACTAAACATATCACCCTGTATGCTGATGATGCAGTAATCCAGGCCTCACACCAGGACCCAAAGAAACTGTAAGATAGTCTCCAACTCTGCTTCTCTTCGGTTGAGAATTGGTTCATAAAGCACAAACTGGTTCCTAATCAAAAAAAAAAAAAAAAACAAGATCATGATGTTCAGCAGCACCCATAATAAACATAAGAAATTCCAGCTCTCCGTTATCACCAGACAAGATGCCGCACTGAATCAGGTCAATAATTTTAAATACCTTGGGATCACCTTGACCCTACCTTCCTACTCTGCCCACATTGACCATGTAGCAAAAACCACCAACTCTCAGCTAAGCCTGCTATTCCAACATAGGAAGCACCTGACACCTGAAGCCCTTGTTGTCACTGTCCAGAGCTCCATCATATCCATCATTGACTATGGCATTATCATTTATGTCTCTGCAACAACCACCGCACTCACCGTGTATCCACAGCCCTCAACAGGCCTATCGTCAGATTACTGGCTCCCAGCGTCTAACACACACCTGTGACCTCTGTTCTCAAACTGGAAGGTTTAGACCTTACCAGCCAATAAAATACCAAACTTGTATTACTACTAATAAAATCAAGCTGGGCCTTGCCCCCCCGGAGTCTGTGCCCTCATACAACCGAGAATCCATACCCGCCATACCAGGGGATTGAAACCTCAGCTTCTGCAAATCCCACATTGCCGCACAACTCAAGGCCAAAGATCCTTTGCTCACTGGGCCGCTAGTTGATACAACAGTCTTCCCAGCGATATCTCATCCTCACTATTGCTCAGCATTTTTAAGACTCGTCTCCGCCTAACACTCACTGCCTCAAACCTCTGTGACTGTTGTGCCTAACATGTCTTTGGTTCCAAAGCTGAAAATGCCCATTTGGACTTGCATCTACTCCTGCACTTTGCCAGCACCCTCCCCCCCTTCTTCACCTCCCTTGCTGGCCCATGACAAATGCCACCCAGCTGCACTACCTCTATTATTACCCCTTTCCACCTCCCCTCTCTCTGTCCCCCCCTTCCTACCTCCCCTTTCCCCCATCCTCTTAGTTTCACCCTCCTCCTTTCCTTACCCTCCTTAAGTTTCAATATATTGATCTTTATTCCCCAAAAAGATTGTGTTTTTTTTCTCCTTTTTAAATTCTATAAACTGTTATCTTTGCCTATGTCTGTTAAATTGTACCAATAACGTGGAACCTTTTAAAAGAGCCTTGGCTCAAAGGTATTTGTAATCCTAGAATAAATAAAATAAAATAAATAAATAAAATAAAGCAGCCCTTGGCTCCTCACATATCCCACCATTATTAATGCTTGTGGATGAACCCCTGGACTCAGTAGATACCTTTAAATACCTAGGGTTCTGGCTGGACAACAAACTTAACTTCCTATGCCACCTAAATGAAGTCTTGAAAAAGTTAAGACAGCGACTCGGCCTTTTCTATCATATCAAATATCTGCTTACCACAGAATCTAGAACAAGACTAGTACAAACCACTTTTCTACCCGTACTAGATTATGCTGATTTCCACTACAATCACTGCCCTCTTACAGCGCTTAATAAACTTGACACCCTATAAAACTGAGCCTTAAGATTCATCTTTAACCTGCCTTTTTACACCCATCATCTTCTGTACCAAATGGCGGGCTGGCCATCACTGTCAACAAGGAGAAAAAGGAATGCACTCACTTGATTCTATACAGCTCTCACAGACAAGCTCTCTGCATATATTTCTAGCCTGTTCAAACATGCCCATGGCTCCTATGGTCTCAGACGTTATGCAACTCTTTGTTTCCAAGTGCCTAGAATGAAAACTTATCTTGGATTGACCACAATTACCTCCACACTCCCTTCACTTTGGAACACTATGCAAAGCACACTCAAGCTTACCTCACTGCCAAGCCCCCTCTCCTTCAAATCTTTGCTAGTCGAGTATTTGAGGGAACCTTGTAGCTTCTATAGGTAATTTGTCCCCTTAGCTTATTGGTGTCTCTGCTGTAATTAATTGTTATATGTCATTCCCATCGTCCATAGAGACTTCCATTACACACCCCCTTCACGACTCTTACCCCCCTGCCTTTACTTATCCATTTGCAGGCCTCAGGCTGTTTTACTTATCCATTTGCAGGCCCCAGTCTGTTTTCAAGTTTCCTACCTTACCTTTCCCCTATCTTACTTTATATTGTTTTTTCAGAAAATACCTAACTGGGAGTTCCCTTGACGGACTCAAGTATATTGCATCTGACTATGTACTGCACTCTGCTGTTGTCACTATTTTTGTTTTACTTTGTCTTTGTTTTGTATTGTTCACTGCCCAGGACCACTTTGAAAATGAGCTTGCTCAATGGTGTTGATGCCTGGTTAAATAAAGTTTGATTTGATTTGATTTTATATTATTGAGCCTAGAAAATGCATATATTTACTGTAAGCTTTTTTAAAAAAAAATAACATGTTTAAAAGAGTTTAAAAATGTAAAAAAAAAATCATCTGATCAATCAAAGATCACTTCACAGCCTTACTGTGCACAGCTATAATTTACAACATTAGAACAAAAGAAGCTAACACCAGTCACGGAGATAAAAAAACAAACTTTATTGTATTTTCAAAAGAGCATCAAGTGGAAAACTTATATAACAGCAGTAGCAGCTGGGATGGAGACGCCTACACACTGAACAGCCTAACCAGTTTCACTCAAAGCTTCATCAAAGGGGATGATGAAACCTTGAGTGACACCGGTCAGGTTGTTCTTGTGATAATATCCATGACCTTGTTGCTGCTATGTGAATTTAGCACTTGATGCACTATTGCTCTTTTGGAAACACAATAAAGTTTGTTTTTATCTCCATGACTTGTTCCTGCTTCTTTGTTCTTGAGAAAATCATCTGAACAGACTATTTTTTGTATAGTAGTCCTCTACTGGTGGATTTGGTTGTAGAGGTACTGCTGCTTACAAGCATTGCAGTTAGGACTAGTGTCAGGATGACATACTTTTTTGGTCTTGTTTTTGCTTTACTTTCTGTTGTGGTTCATTTTAAGGTTGTCTCCTCCTGTTTATTGCTTGTGAAAAACTGGATGTGGAGACACCCTGGAGTGTCGTCGCTCAATTCTGAGAAAATTGAGGTGTGGTCAGGAATGTATCCATGACATAGAGTGATTAGACGTAGAGCACAAGGGGCCCAATTTTCAATGGGGTTAGAATGAAACAAGGACTTGCATCAACTATATTAGATGCAAACTGTGATTTGCATCACAACTTGCGACAAACATGATTTTATAATGTGGGCTATATCTGTGTCAGACACCTCTGCATCAAAGCCCACTTGCATCAGGTTGCAAGGGGGCTTGCGCCATGGCAGGGCTGTCACATCCCATTTAGTATTTTTAAAGCCCCACCATGAATGCAGTGGGGGGCGCTGCTTAGACCAGCCAGGAGGCAGTCTATGTGGTTGTGCCATGGGAATGGGGAAGGTCACTGGACAGTGGTGTGCAGTAAGGACAGGGGAGGAGCCAAGGGGCATGTTGGGACACAGCTAGCTATCCCTTACCATTTAAATCATGCCAGTGTTTTTTTTCCTGGTAGTTGAGCCCCCCATACCCAATGGCATGTCTAAGCTGTGGTGGTGTAGTGGAAACCTTCCCTGTGATCTCCTATTACCCCCAGGAAGAATGTAACATTCATGCTTGTGGTACAGTGACCCTCCCTGATCCCCAATCTCCTGGCACAGAAAACAAAACACAATTCCCAGTCATACTCACTGATGGTCTAGTGGCTTCCCACCTTCCCTACCCTGACAGGCACTGTCAAACCACTCCACTCACCTCCGTCCCCAAAAATGTATCCACAGCTGGCACAGCCCTCCTCACACCACCATGGCCAGCCACAGAATGAGCTGGCACAGAACGTGTACATGAACAAAATGCTTAGCCGGTCTGTGTGATCATATTCTGCTGCTGGTCATGGTGGTGTGAGGAAGGATGTGCCAGTCGCAGAAGTGGGTCAGGAATGGGGAGGAGTGGGGTTGTTGACCACTGTCTGTGGGGTGAAGAGGGTGGGAGCCACTAGACCACCAGGTATTGCATTGGTCTGTATGTGCAGGCATGTTATGCATCGGGGCAGTGAACGGACTGGGACTGGGTATTTTTTTTGCAGGCACACATTAACAAGGATCAGGCTCCTTGTAGAATGCGGTGGGTGGCACTATACCACCTATGAACTGTGGTTGTGTCTAGCCTACTGGGGGTGCTGATAGCCTGCTAACACAGGCATTCTACTGTTATGGCACATGGCTATCCTAACAGTACTGGGACAATGCCCTGGGATGGCAAACAGGCTCATGCTACAACCTTGTGGCAGCAGCCCCTTCTGTGCCTGGATTCCAAGCTTGTTGCTCATTCTGGCTCCTGGAATGTTCTCCTGCACACTTGTCCACAGATGTGTCTGTGGACTTGCACCAGGATCACCAGCTGTGCCCATCTTTCAGCTGCATGCAGAATTTTGCAGCTATTCCAGAAGGTTTGATGCAAGTCACCAATTTTCAGGAATAGCAGGTTTTGTATTTACGCAAACTGCATTGGACACAGACCCTTTTCTGCCACAAGTTGCATCCAATGCAGGCAGCTTTTAAAATTTGGCCCAAGAGTTCACACCAATGATGGTAGTGCACATAGTCAGGCAGTGCAGCTGACACAAGGAGATCATGCCCACAGATGATAGTGCACGTTGTTGGGCACAGCAGCTAGACAGCACTGTGATCATATTTGTTTTTGTAACGTAAAGAGCTTATTTTGTTGCAATACTTACTTGATTTTATTGCTGAGTGTGGGGGGGGTGCAAGGACAGGCAGGGACCTAGTGACAGAAAAGCCATCCCTGAGTGTGTAGCATTGAACACAGGTCTGTGCTAGTGCTACCAGTTAAAACAAAAATAAATAACTGTTTTTGTGTGGTGAGGGAGAAGAATTAGAATAAAAATGGCACACTTTCTGACAGTTGAACATGGGTACTGCAGTTGTGTGGGGGGGATCAGTCGCTCACTAAAACTGAAAAAAAAGCAGCTTTTTACTTTTTAAAATTCTTTTTGTGGCACTGTGATTTACATAGTGGTGAGGCAGAGTGGCAGTGGAATCTGTCTCTGTTGACACATAAATGCTCCCCTAGGTAAAGGGCTCAGCCAATGTATAAGATAAACCGCGTAGTTAAAACCAGACAACTTCTGTTTTTGTGTGTGTGTGTGTGTGTGTGTGTGTGTGTGTGTGTGTGTGTGTGTGTGCATGCGTGTGATGCTGTGTGGATAAAAATGTGATTAGTTTTATAAGAAACATTGTCTTACACATATTATTGTTGACAGCAATAAGGGTGCTTTGTTTTTGTGACTGATTTTTGTGTGTACATTGTGGGGTGGGAGGGCAATGGAGAGGGAGGGCAACAGTGCCATCAGCTCTCTGAGTACAAGTTTAAAATTTCTAGCTACATAGCCAGCCCGTGGTAAAGAGGGCTGAGGCACCTTGGGCACCTTACCTTTTCCTATGCCAGCAACCTGGGTCTGCAATGGACCTGGTCATGAGGGGGCAGCTGGGAGAAGAGGATTGAGCATCTGGTAAACTGCTATCCTTCTCTGGCAGGGAGGGTAGCTGGGTTCTCAGCATTGGTCTGACCCTAGCAGAGGTTGGGGATGGCAGCCGGATGTCTCACACAAAGCAGCATGCATGGTGCAGATCTGTTGACAGTAAAATATCCATTCCTCCCTTCCAGAAATGCAGAAAATGGCCAGGCACAGCAAGGATGACACTGACCCCTCCAGGGCTCTGCGCCACACTTTGGTACTTCTCTCTAGCACTGGATTTGTGTATGTTTGCGGGTAGTGCTGGCCATTGAATCCCCACCACGGGGGGATAAGCTGTGGAGGACACAGGGCCGAGGACCCTTATGGGATCCACTTAGCCTGGGTGCAGCACCCTCAATGAACCACACCATAGGAAAGGGTAAGCTGTGGAGGACAGCTGGGTGAGGTAAGTCCTTGAGGTTCTGGTGGCGGGGGAGGTCAGTTGACTAGAGGCTGTGCCCTGGGGTGGCATAAAACATCTAACTGCAAAACATTTGTGGCTACACTTCTGCACAAACACCGTAGAGTTTAATAAGTGACCTCCTGCACAGCACACCCTATCATCCGACTTCCCTCCTCCACCTTATAGCCCCAAAATCCATGGATAGTCATGTGTCGTAAGCAGTCTGGCACACAGAAAACACAGTCCCAGCACACAGAAGCAGCTCTTCCCTAGCTGTAAGGCCTCTGCTTTTTGGGCCTGGCTGCATTGCTGATTGTCATGCAGTGCTTGTCTTACTTCAAATCAAATCAAATCAAAATTTATTTATAGTGCGCTTTTCAACATATCAAAGCACAAGTACAAAACAGCATCTTACATAATAAATAATAACATAAAAACAATAAAAAAGCAGCAATAAACCTATCCAAATGCTAATTCAAATAGGTAACTCTTTAAGGACATCTTAAATGATTCCGTGGACAGGCACTCTCTAATCTGACGAGGTAGAGAATTCCACAGGGTTGGGGCCATAAAAGAAAAAGCTCTGGCCCCAGATGACTGAAGATGAACCCTGGGAATCTCTAGCAATCCCTCGTCAGCGGAGCGCAGTGGATGGAGAGGGTGGTAGGGTCGAAGGAGATCTTCCAAGTAGCCCGGTGCCTGGCTGTGTAGGGTCTTATAGGTCAGCAACATGACTTGAAGGTGATTCTCCACCGCACCGCAGCCAGTGCAGTTCAGGCAGACAGGAGTGATATGGCAAGTTCTGGTAGCCCAGTCAACAACCTGGCTGCAGCATTCTGCACCAGCTGCAGGTGACGGAGATCCACCCCAAGCCGCCCTAGATATAGAGCATTACAGTAATCAAGATGTGAGGAAACAAAGGCATGGACCAATATTCCTCAGATGGTAAAAGGAAGACTTGACAGCTGTAGATACCCGTACCTTCGTTAACTCACTGTCAAGAATTACACCCTGATTCCGCACCTGTTCAGAAGGTCTCAACTGGTTACCTCCTAACACAAAGCCAGAGGGAGACCCAGGAGTCAACTTCTCTACACAATGACCTGGGTCCACAACCAACACCTCAGTCTTATCTGGATTTAGTTTCAACCAGTTAGCACTCATCCAGTCCTGAATCTCAGCGAGGCAGTTATTAAAGACCGATAATGTGTCATTCTGTTCCAGTACAAAGGACATATAGAGCTGAGTATCATCAGCATAGCAGTGAAAACTCAGCCCATAACACCTTATAATGTCTCCCAACAGCAGCATATACACCATGAACAACATGGGGGAAAGCACAGAACCCTGTGGCACCCCACAGGACAGAGGAAAGGGAGCAGAGGAAAAAATTCCTGAGACTACCCTCTGACTTCTGCCTGTGAGGAAAGAGTGGAACCATCTGAGGACTGTCCCTGATAGTCCGCAGAACAGCCGCAGGTGATCTAGCAACATCGCATGGTCCACGGTGTCAAATGCTGCAGAGAGATCAAGGAGGACCAAGATCGAGTGGCTCCTCCGATCTCTCTATTAGGAGATCATTAAGTACCTGAACCAATGCCGTCTCAGTACTATGCCTCTTCCTGAAACCGGACTGGAGAGGATCATAGACCTCATGGGTGGTAAGAAAGTCATCGAGCTGCAACATGACTACTTTCTCAATAACCTTGCCCAAAAAGGGCAGGTTAGAGATCGGTCTGTAGTTAGTGAGACAGTCTGGGTCAAGGGAAGGCTTCTTTAAAAGGGGTGTCACGATAGCCTCTTTCAAAGACTCCAGAAACACCACTTGGTCCAAAGAGCACCAGACTATCTCAGCAAGGACTGGTCCGATCACATCCATGCACCCCACAAGGAGGCACGTGGGACCAGGATCCAAACTACAGCAAGTCGGTTGCAAGCCCTGGACAATCTTCATGATATCCATGATTGCTGGCTGGTCAAAATCTGTCCAATCAGACCGAGGGCCTGTAACCCCACAACGATCACTGCCATGCTCATTAGAATGTATACCGCGGATTTCCGACCTGATCGATGACACCTTATCCTCAAACAACCGAACAAACTCATCACACTTTATTTGTTAAATGCTCTCTGACCCCACAGACAGGCTGGATTGCACAGTCTGTCCACAGTCCGGAAAAGCTGAGCTGGTCGATTTCTTGATGCAGCTATCTCCGAGACAGGAACTCTGCCTTCTACGGGAGATTTCTGATTGATAGTCTACATAATGGGCCATCAATCTAAGTCTGTCACCTTCCAGGCTGGATTTCGCCAACAACACTCCAATCTTCACCCCATTCTCTCAACTCCCTCAATGTCCCATCAAACCAGGGGCACCGAGGTGAAGTGAGAAGGCGGTACACGACAGGCACTATGGAATCCAGTGCCCTCAGCACCATATTATTATAGTGCACCACAAGGCATCTGGTTCCATGCACTCCATAGGCCAATTCAATAGGTCCAGCACTGCCATCAGACCCTCGGGGGTAACTCCCCTCAAAGGGCGGTACTGGACCATCTCCAAAGGGGTAGGTCTCGCAAGGGGGGTCGTGAAATTGAATCTCATGGAGTGATGGTCAGACCACCCAACTGGTTCCATGACCAGTTCTGTGATCTCCATCCCCAGGGTGAACACCAGATCCAGAGAGTGACCCTGAACATGGGTAGCAGCGGTAACAGCCTGTGTGAAGCCCAACAAAATCATTAATTGGAGGAAGTTTTGATCAAAATGCGAGAGTTCATCATCGACCCATGCATTGAAGTTCCCTAGGACCAACCACCTGGAGAACTCCAACACCAGGTCGACAATGAAGTCTGCAACTTCCTGCAGAAAAATTTTCTCATCACCGGGTGGATGGTAGATGAGTAAAATTCTGCTGCCCACACCTGCTCCCATGATACACACAAAGGATCTAGGGGCCACCACTGGAACCTCCACAAGACCCAATTCCAATTTAAAACAAATAGTGACCCCTCCACCCCTTCGATCCAACCTCGGGAAGTATTACGAGTACCCGGCTGGAACAGCTGATTCCAATATGGGACCAGCATTCTTGTCCAGCCAGGTCTCTGCAATGCAAGTCAGGTCGGATGACTCAACAAGATCAGCAATAATTGCTGTCTTGTTTTATAGACCTGGCATTGCATAACCACTGCCGGGTTGGATGAAAACTGCAGGAGGCGGGCCACTTGCCCCTCTCAGTGGAACCCTTGGGTATGAGAACCAGGCATCGCCTCCCTATCCTGGACCCATTTTGCCCCAGGGCATCTCCTAGACCCCACAACCCTTATCCACCCACTCAGCTCCCCCTCACAGTCGAGGAACCCCTCCCCTCCGCCTCCTCCGTGCAATCCACAGGCTTGACAACGCCTATATACCTCGGGTACAGCGGGGTCTGTCAAGGGGCACAGGTCCCTCAGTCTAGAGGGGGAATAGTGCTCACTACCGAAGCCTGGTCCCAACACATGCTGCAAATATTTAAAAACAGATATTAATCAATCAACCAATTTGATTAATACTATCAATGCTGCAAACTTATTTAAATATCTAAACGGTAGCTCCACTTCCCATTTCTAACAGAAAATAAAACAATTGTCCATTTCCTTCAGACAAACTCCCAGAAAAAGTCTTAAACAGTCTGGATGAATTTTAACCCTAAAGCAGAGTATATAACAGTATGAATGCAAAGTCTCAATTTATTTCGACCTGTACACCGCTGAAAACTAGGAATAATGAAAAGACCCTCAGAGATCTCACCCCTGAGAATTTGTCCCATGCCTATCTTTCACATAGGCAAGTAAACAGTTGCACAAATTTGTTCTTAATACAAGCGAAGCACTCGCTGCTTCACCAAAATACAGGAAGAAAGAAAAGAAACAGTCTGACCTGGGGTAATCACATCCTTTGCTGAGCAGGAAAATAAAATACATACATAAAAATAATACAAACATTACATATCGACTCTTCCAACGAAGCCCCTCAAGAAACCGGCATCCTGAGGGACTACCAGCTGCTCCCAAAGCTTTCAGCAGCAAATATCAAAGAAATCCAGGCAATGAGCTTCATTCTTTGGGAAAGTATCATGTGTGGTGAGTAGGGAAGCCGGACATTTCAGGGAGAAAGAAAGCATCTGAATGGAGGCTTGCAGCTGCCAGTGTGTGAAAATAAGGTTAAGGGAAGTATGGCTGAATCTTTAGCACAGCTGTAAGCTGATCTAATGATGACTAAGTCAATGAATACTCAAGATGGCTACACAGCAATCCAAAAACTATACTGCAGCTACACACAGAAACACCTCAAGGGGCAAAGGAGAGCCAACTTGCACAGGTAAGTTGCATTTTGAAAAGAAGACCCGCTGACTAAGCATGTATATAGATCCCTGGTGACATGAGGCTGAGATTAAAAGCAAAGATATGTTTTATCTTATATTTTTGTCCAAGCCTGTTATCCAGGCTGGTACCAACCAGTTTGGATAACAGGCTTGGACAAAAATATAAAATAAAACATGCTTAGGCAAAACATATAAGATAACAGCATGTTAAGGCATTGAAGGTAAGCTGTACATTGCTATGGTGTGAGTGAAACTCATTGTTTCACTCAGGTCAGTTTGACCCAGGCATATGTATCAAGAAGTATTGGGAAAGAAATGAGAGTGTTTTCTGTTACATTGGTATCAACATGTTTTTCTAATTCATGATTGGTTAATACTGCAATGTTGGTATTTTTCAAGATAAGAGTATGCCTAACAACGCCTTGATAATAAGTGTATATAAGCGATTGACTAATGAAACTCAGGAGCCTTGCATGTTATTGAAGCAGACTCATATGCATATGTATTAAACTTTTCTTTTACTACATGCAGTGTTCCGAGCCTGATTTTAAAGTAAAGTGTAAGAAGAATATATTTTTCCACGACACAGACATGCCCTGGTTCAGAGAAGATCATGGTTCCAGACCTCCGGAGGTAATTATGAGTGAGGGGTTGCAGGGGTGGGTGCGCAGAGGGAGGCTGAAGATGGGGAGGGATGAGGGAGGCAATGGTAGATCATTTTCTTGTTTTCAGGAAAAAAAAGACCATGAGGAAGGTTCCACTCATTTGCAGGTTACACACACTCACACAAAAATAGGCACACTAGGGTGGGCTCACAGTGCCCTACAATTCTGTGGGGGGCGCTAACATGGGGATTGGGCACCCCAATGTCGGCAAGGCATATAGACGGAAGACGGGCAAATCCGACACCAGGAGTTGGCATCCCGGTGTTGAAAAGAAAAGCAAAAGGGAAACTGTTTAACCAGGAAAGACACACTAAGAGGAAAGACACACTAAGAGGGGGATGCCGACACAGGGATTGGGCACCCACATCTTGGCTTTTCAGGGTGTGTGGCAGATGGCAGGAGCTGCCCTGTTTATTTAAATGTTTCACCAGGAAAGGCACATAATGGAGGCATGTCATCTGCCACTGCAATGACAAGCCTGTCTCTGATTGCAGTGGCAGATTCATTTCAACTCCGTGGCTCCCTCTGAAGCTGCAGTCATTGGCAGCATGCTCACTGGTTGGCGGCTGAGGGATGCACCCACTAAAGCATCCCCTGCATTCGCCAAAACACTGACACCTGTGAACTGTGCTATTACCACAAGATGTTGCTTGCGCATGCATGCAAGCCAACATAACAACATATTTTATGACTGCCAACATTCTGTAAAGACTGCTGATGTAGCTGATAGTTTGATTCTGATTCTTTTTTTCTTTAAAAAAGTGAAAAACAGATTGCCCACCATACTGGTGTTACTACACAAAAACAGGTTTGTTTACATTCCTCGAACAGGTCCCACTGCATGTTTCCTGGGCTTTGGAACACCCACAACAGTTTAGCCACTCATGATGCAGTGAGTTTAGAAGGCTATTGCTTCATGAATGATTGCACTGTTTGAGGGTGTTTCTAATGCTCAGGAAGTATGCAGTAAAAACAGATCCAGGATTACAAACAAAACAAGGTTGTTTATAAATATACACTACCATGCATTTCAGTTCTACTAAACAAGGAGACAGACAAAACAAGCATTTGTCAATGCTGAATGTTGTCTTGCTGGCTTTGGCATTGGTAGTGCAGGAGTTAGAGAGATGCATAATAGGAATGGCAGTGAAGAACTGAACTGATGCTAACCCCAACCCCACCCTGCAGAGACTGAAAGGCACTGGGGTGTTCCTTTGGTCATCGGCCATAACACTCATGCCATTTCACCTCACACTACCCTGCAGACACCGACAAGCATCGTGTTCTGCCTTGAGGCATTTGGGCCTTACGCTCATCCCATTACATAAGGAAATATGCAGAGATGGGTGCAGTATAGGAGAATGGGGGAAACTTTGGGGCAGAAGAGTCCAAGGCACACCTTGATGCCTGTTGCTGGCTGCTTGATGGGGATGGGGCTGGAATGGCATGAGCATTACAGCCAACAATCCTAAGTCACACCCTGACGCCTGTCTGTCTCTATAGGTGGTCATTATAGTTGGAAACCTAACACCCCAGGTGTTTGTTGGTATTTGACTACAAATTTTCAACATGGGCTTTTTGTGACCCCACCTCATGAATAGTGGCACTGTCAGTTCATTAGCCAAAAGATGATTTTGCACAGCGACTCAGCCATTTGGCGCCAAAGATACAAAATCACATTTTAGGCAGGATGTGAAAAATGACAGCTGTACTGTTCATGAGGAGGTGGAAAAAAATGGCAATGTTGAAAATCTGGAGTGCAAATATGAAAAATTGGTGAAGTCACAAGTGTGCGTAGAAACTGCACAACACACACCTGTAGCGCAATTATTTTGGGGATTATTTTTAACAAAATTTTCAATGCAGGCATTTTGGGACCTCTGCTCATGAACAGTGGCACTGTGATTTTGTTAATCTGTCCCGAAAGTTCATTTCCCACAATGACCACGCCATTGTGCACCAGATGTGCGAAAACACATTTCAGGTAGGATATGAAAAATGACAGCTGTACTGTTCATAAGGAGGTATGAAAAATGGCAATGTTGAAAATCTGGAGTGAAAATATTAGAAATTGTCGAAGTTACCAGCATGTGTGGAAACCGCTCAATGCATGCTCATAACACAATAGGTTTTTGGAATTTTTTCACCAAATTTGCAACATAGACTTTTTGGGACACCGCCTGATGAACAGTGGCACTGTCATTTCATTGATTTGTCCTGAAAGGTGTTTCCGCATAGTGACCACGAAATCACCTTTCAGGACTGAATAACTAGATGACTGTGTATGTGTTAATGAGGTGGGGTCCCAAGAACACCATTTTGAAAATTTGGAGCCAAAATTTGAAAAAATGGCTGAGATATCCACCTAAGTTAACCCCCACCCCAATGATGCCATTCCACAGCTTACTGGCATTTCTTCATTTTGCAGTTGGCTTTCAATAGCCCAGACGCGTTCACACTCCACTGAAGATCACAGTTCCAGACCTCTGGAAGTAAGTATGGGGTGAGGGGAGTGTGGGCAGGTGGAGTGCGCAGAGGTGGGTCGGGTTGGGGAGGGTGCCACGGATAATGAGGGACCGTTTTCTTTTTTTCAGGTAAAAAAAAAACACGGAATTGTACTTCGCAGAATGCTTTGTTGGGCACACTGGTGTAGGCTGCCAGCATGCCTTACAATGTGGGGGAGTGAGGGACATGCCGACAAGAGGAATGCACCCCCGATGTCAGCTTTGTTTGGGGATTGTGTGGCGGTGGCAGGAGCCACCACCATGTTTACTGAAATGTTTCACCTGGAAAGGCATGTACAGGAGGTGTGTCATCTCTGATGCTGCATGACAAGCTTGTCTCTGATTGCAGTGGCACATTTCTTTCAAATTGGTGGCACTTTACATAATTTTTGCATCAGCGCTAGCATGCTGGCTAATTGGGGAATGAGGGTCGCACCTACTAAAGTGTTCCTTGCATTCGCCAACACTGATACACCTCTCACTGTGCTACTACCGCAAGATGTTGCTTGCGCATGCGCAAGACAACATAACAAGCAGCAACATCAATGAATTTTGGAGAAGGTAAGCAATCATAAAATGTAGGTTTGTAACTAGAAATAACATGATGAAAAACAGGTTGATAGTGTCCCTTTAATATGAAAACAGGCATGCTGTATAGACTGCTGCTCTGACTGTTAGTCTACACCTGACATCCCAAATCCTCTGTGACATCGCAGTCCTTCCCTTAACAACAGACTGAGATAACACAAATGGAAATTGGGATATCCTGTGTAGAAAATCTGTCAAGAGAACTGATGAAGTCTAAGGGACAGTGATCCTGTTTTCATGTTACCTACAGAGATGTTAAGTAAAGGAAGCGTTAAATACAGACACTACATGGAATGCATGCTGAAATCTCCGTTTTTTCCCCTTCAAAATGTCCCTGAGGTGTCAGGGAACAGGTTTAAATAAGGGGTAGGAGTTGACTCTTAGAAAAGAGCAACTTGAGTCTAATAGAGAGTGATGACTTCAGGAAGGAAGGATGACCAGGGCACAGACAGAGTATAGGATTGTATTTGGGCATGCAAGGGCATTGGAATCCAGACTATAGCCAGCTATGCTCCACTGCTGGGGCACAGCTTGGGAACAGCAGATATTTTCCAGGCCATGAACCCTGTCCTGGAGTTACCTATGCTAATAGCTCTCTCTTTCTGTTCAACATCAAACAAATTTTTATTTAAACTGTAAATAAGGCTCTAGTAATAGAAAGACCTTAAGGAAGGCAAGATGGCATTGTGGGGGATAATCTCTGAGGCACTCCAGGATCCTTATATCTGGGGTTATGTTCACCTGATAGGTTGCTGATGCTCATGGGACTTTAAAAGATGAAATCCATCTAGCTTCTCCTGTAGTGCGATAAGGCTAGCTCAGTTTCCAATGTGCATATGTTCAAGTTTAGGGTTGTATAAATTACACTTCCGCTGGTGGAATTTTGTCGAAAGTCAGAAATTTGCTATTGCAAAATTTTAGAAATCACTTTAAAATATAGACACATAGAAATTGTCAGAAGATAAGGACTGCCAGGCCCATCAAGTCTGCCTGTAGGCCCCATACATTGTATGTGGCCACTGACCCGATGTGATCAATGGCTTTTCATTACTCCCTCCCCTCTCAAGCTTCCATTGTGCCTGTCCCAGGCTTGCTTAAACCCATGCACTGTGCTTTCCCCCACTACCTCCTGTGGCAGACTATTCAAAGCATCGACTACCCTTTCTGGGTATAAAAACTTCCTCACATTACCTCTTAATCTACCCATTTCCAATTTCATATTGTGCACCCTTGTTCTAGTACTTTTTCTACATTGGAAAATGTCCCCCACTTGCACCTTGCTTATGCCCTTGAGGTACTTGAAAGTTTCAGTCATGTCCCCCTGCTGTCTCCTCTCCTCCAATGAGTACATATTGAGGTCCCTTAGTCTCTCCTCATATGTTTTATGGTACAAGCCCTGCATCAACTTTGTTGCCCTGCTCTGGATAGTATCCACTTATCTATGTTCTTGCACAGGTGTGGTCTCCAGAACTGCACGCAGTACTCCAGGTGAGGCCTTACCAATGTTTTATTCAATGGCATCACCACCTCCCGCCTCCTGTTACTGATACCCTGCCTGTGCACCCCAGCATGCCACTGGCCCTCCCTGCCACCTTTGTGCAGTGCTTTTATACCATAAGGTCATCAGAGATGATAACCCCTAAGTCCCTTTCCTCTTTGGTGATGGTCAGCCCCCAACCTGTAGCTCTCCCAGGGTTCCCTCTACCCAGGTGCATTATTTTGCACTGCTTTGCATTGAATCTCAGTTGCCACATCGCCGACCATCTTTCAAGCTTCTCCAGGACCCTCTTCATTTTCTGCACCCTTCTGAGTATCCACCCTGTTGCAGGCCTTGGTGACATCTGCAAACAGGCAGAACTCCTTCCAGCCCCTCTGCAATGTCACTAATGAAGACATTGAATAGGACTAGTCCTAGTAATGATCCTTGTTGTACCCCACTGGTCACCCCTCTCTCCCAGATTGTACCCCATTTACCACCACCTCTGCCTCCTGTCTGTTAATCAGTTCCTAACCTAGTTCACCACCTTGTCTTCCATGCCCAGCCTACCCATCTTGTTAATCAGACTTCTATGTGGGATGGTGTTGAAGGCTTTGCTAAAATCTAGGAAGGCGACATCTACTGCTCCTCACTGATTTATTTCCCTAGTCACTCAATCAAAAAAATCTATTAGATTAGTTTGACATGACCTTCCTTCTGTGAATCCATGTTGCTTCAGATCCTGAGCACCGCTGAATTCCATATGTGTCACTGTCCTTTTTTTCAGCAGTCTTTCCATGATCTTTCACACCACTGAGGTGAGGTTGACTGGCCTGCAGTTGCCCACCTCCTCCCTACTGCCACTTTTGTGCAGTGGGACTACATGTGCCCTCCTCCAGTCCTCTGGAATGACACCTGTGTTGAGTGACTCAGTGAACAGGGCCATCAGAGGCACTGCTAGTTCCCTTTGCAGCTCCTTTAATATCCTTGGTTGGATGCCATCTGGCCCCATGGACTTATCCACCTTCAGCTTTGGCAACTTTCATGGAAATTCCAACTCAGAATGTCAGAATGAATGTATGAATTGTGGATTACAGCATTAAACTTTGAAAAGAAATTCTGCAGAACTGATCACTGTCTGTGGTCAGTTCTGCAGAATTTCTTTCCACAGTTTAATACATGAATCAAACATTCATACCTCAGTTCACTGAGTCACTGAAGTGCAGAATGACTGTATGAATTGTGGATTAATGTATTAAACTCACAGAAAGAAATGCTGCAGAACTGATCACTGAACTGTGGAATAATTACATGTATTGTACATTAATGTATTAAACTGTGGAATGGAATTTCAAAGAACTGTCATTCTGCATTCATGTGTATTATTCCACAATTCAGACCAGGCCCATTGCCAGGTGGGGTTCTTCAGGTTCAGCCAGACCCTCCTCCCATTCAGGAACATTGCAAATTTTTTCCAGTTGCATTAACTGTTGTAACTGTCCCTTTAAATGCCCAACGTGTCCTCAGGTTGTAGTAAGAAGTGCCCACTAACGGTTGTGTGTCTCTCTCTCTGACATGTGATCCCCCTCGCCCTTTCCGCTGAGCCCTTCTCTTATTTGACTCACCCCCATTCCCGATGATCTACAGCCCAATCAAGGTTCCAGCAGCTCAGTGTCAAATCTCACACCGTCCCCCCCCCATTGGCCAATCAGTTGCGAAGCTTAGGATGTGACGTCTCCATAAGTGTCCACGTCCAGCTGAGGATTTTTCACTGCAACAAAGATTTTACCATAGATTAGATGGAGCAATCAAGGATGGAGGTGCAGCATGGCGGTCAACGACTCGAGAGGAAGATGGCGAACAAGATGAGGAGGGCACATTACAGACTTTTTTAGCCAGCCTGGTAAGTTCCCTGCCTGGTTGGCTTCCGAATAATTGCTCATTTGTCTGACTTTGAGTCGCTCTGAATTCTACATTGGTTTTGGGCAGGCGGAGGAGAATGAGCTCATGGGCAGAACATTAAATTACTGCTGGTATCTTTAATATCATTGGCTCACTGGCTAAACGTTTGTTTCAGGCCACAGCCTCATACCAGTGTCTCTTTTAAAAATAATGTCTTTGGCTCACTGGCTAAACATTTCAGGGCTCATGATCACCCAGACTTGATATTTTGATTTCTCAATGTCTAGTCTCCTCAGGGAATAAACAGTCACTCTGCTGTCATTGGTTGGGGCGGGGAAGGGGTGGAGAGTGACCAAGTGCTGCTCTACTCATTGGAAGTTTGTTTTACAACCGACTGAGTGCTAGTAAAGTTTTAAAATTGGTGACAGTTTAAATGTCTCTGGGCTCACTGGCTCAAATGTTTGTATCTCCAACCTGGCTTGTTTATCAGTGGCTCACCTCTCAGCAGCTGGGGTTGGGGATCTGGATGAAATAAAACAGGATGGTATATTAAGACTGCTAAAACTGCCTGGCAAGTCGAGATGAGGACAGTTTGAATTAGTGAAGTTCCTTCTTGGTGGAGATGGGGGTGGGGGGAGAACAAGTGCTGAGTTACTGCCTGCATTGAACAAAGTGGAGCAAGTCAAATGTATGGCAGTTTAGATTCAATGCTAAGAAGTGCAAGGTAATGCACCTGGGAAACAAAAACCCAGGGGAAGAGTACACAATGGGGGGTGAGGTACTAACAACAACAACAAAAATGGAAAGGGACCTGGGGGTAGTCATATCAGATGACCTAAAGGTGGGCAAGCAATGTGAGAGGGCAGCAAGGAGGGCTGGGGGGATACTGGGATGCATAGGGAGAGACATCACCAGCAGAAAACAGGAAGTTATTATCCCTCTGTATAGACAGTTGGTGAGACCCCATCTGGAGTACTGCGTGCAGTTCTGGAGACCCAGTCTCCATCAAGGATATAGACAGGATGGAGGCTGTCCAGAGGAGGGCAACTAAAATGGTGCAGGGCCTGCACCGGAAGACATATGAAGAGAGCTTAGGAGCTGAATATGTATAGCCTCGAGGAAAGGAGAGAGGAGAGGAGGGACATGATAGAAACTTTCAAGTATGTCAAGGGAATCAACAAAGTCCAAGAGGTAGCATCTTTCAAAAAGAGGTGTGCAAGAACAAGGGGCACAATGTGAAGATAGAAGGGGCGGCTCAGAGGTAATTTAAGGAAGTATTTTTCACAGAGAGGTTGTGGATGCATGGAATGGCCTTCCGGAGGAGGTTGTGGAGTCAAAAACAGTGGTGGAATTCAAGCATGCATGGGATAGTCATAAGGCAATTCTAGGGGGTAGGGGAAGGAAGAAGTAGGCTGCTGGTTAACTAGGATCTGCAGCTTATCCAATAGATAGGGAAATGGGCAGACTGGGTGGGCCAAGCAGTCCTTATCTGCCGTCAAAATCTATGTTTCTATGTTTCTAAGTAAATGTCTCTGATCAAACCTTTGCTTTTTTATGGCTTGTTCGATTCATCAGGGGCTCATTTTCAGCTGCTGGGAGTGGGGGTCTGGACGAGTGGAAAAAAGGGGTAATTGACAATGATTTTAAAGTGCTGTGGCTCACCACCAAATCTTTGATTTTTTGGCTTGTTCAGTTCATCAGGGGCTTATTTTCAGCTGCTGGGGGTGGGGTTCTAGATGAGAAAAAACAAACCGGTGTTTTATTGTAATAGTTTAAAGTGCTAGTCTGGCTGATCAATTCTGTTTGATTTTATGGTTTGTTTAGTTCACCAGGGGTGCACTTTCAGCTGCTGGGGGTCAGGAGAAGTGGGGAAAAAAGGGTAATTGTAATGGCTTAAAATGCTATGGTTGACTAAACCTTTGTTTTTTTTTCAAGGCTTGTTCAATTCATGGGGTTGGGGGGGGGCTTGCATTCAGCTGCTGGGGGTGGGGGTTTGGATGATTAGAAAAAAAATGGGTATGCCATTGTAAGGTGCACTTCCTAAATGGGCTTTCTTTGATTTGAAGTAAATCCCCCAGGCCAATTCAGACAGAAAAAAATCATGTATTTGTAAAATTTACCATGGGATGGAGGGTGTTCATTGAATTGGCTTTTTTTCCCTGTAAATTGTCTGCTCTGTAGAACCTCAATGTATTTATTGATAGGTATTTGTATATTTATTTTGTTAGTTTATATTTGCAGCCAAAAGTGCTGTATTAAAGTTGTAATAAAAAATTAAATAATGTTTTCTTTTCAAATCCTTAGTTTGATAGGCATTTGAGTATGAACACCCCAGTCTGCTTTCAGGAAATCACACTAATTGCTATTTATTGGATCAATCTTCAAAAATCAAGGTGTTTATATTTTTTCCTGATTGGACATCCCCACTTCTACAGCCACCCAGCCCCATGAATTCTGTAACTCATTGTAAGGTTCTTCACAATTTCCCTACATGTTGAGGCCAGCAGGGAGGCCACATCCAGTTGGTACACAATCTAGCATGGTAGTGTAAAGGACTTGTGGGGCCTTTGCGTACTGGTGCTATTATCCTGACAACAGTAGTGTTTTTCCTTTTGATAATGCCCTTTAATTTTCATGCCTCCCACCTTCCTTGCTGCAGTGCCTTTTGGCTTACATCCAAGTAGCCACCTCCACCCCATGAGGGTGCAAGGTTCCTTGCCCTTTGCAGGAGGTCACCATGGTGGTGGAATATAGTGACTTCTCTCCTGAGTTTAGGACATGCTGCAATGGCATTACTTCTTGAGCCCTGGCAGTTCCAATACTACTGTAGCAACCCAGTTCAGCTTCTAAAACCCTGTCACCTGCATGATACTACAGTGTGCTACTAGTGGGCCATAGAGCCATACAGTATGTTAAGATGTTTGGTGACTACCTCACTCCCAATTTGCTTCAGAGTACAAGAATGCTGTTTCAAAGGGGCCCATATTTGTATAAACAAAACTTTAGAAGACCATTTTGCAGCTGGCCCACCAGTGCACCAGTTGGATTTCCGCTTGTGATGCTGATGAGCTGTGTTCAGATGTGAGCCCAGGGAGTCAGAGGGCTGGCCTGTGGGAGGAAGATCTAGCATCTGACGGACTGCTTTCCTCCACTGGGGGAAGTGGGGTAATGCTCAGCGTATGACTGACCCCTAGTGGAGGCTGGAGATGTCACAGCTGATGATTGCAGGATACTGAGCGGTGTGCCAGGCATGGGCGAGTGTGCCCCTATATCATTGCATTCCACACTTCCAAACAATAATGGGGAAAACATCTCCTGCCAAGGCCAGAAGCCAGTCATTGACACATCATAATTTTAGAGCAATGAAGGGTGGAGGAGAGTTCAGATACGAGTTATTTCGCTTCAAAATAAGCCTGATAATGCACCACAGAGCTTCTATAACCACTGTGCTTCTGGGGGCCTGGCGGCCCCCAGACCCACAGCTTTTTTTTAAAAGGAAAAGAATACAATAAAAGAACACCCCTTATAAAAATTCTAGTGAGGATCTAGCAGCACCCAGACCCCTATTATCTGGCTGTCTGCAGGGTGAATACATACATCTAATCTGTATATAGATGTACAGTATATCACTCATGCTACAATGTCCACATTTTGCTAACCTCACATACCAAATAAAAGTATGTATTCACCCTTCAGAGCTAAGATATTAGCTATTTAGCTCCAAAATAAGCTAAAAAATGCACCACAGAGCATCTAGAACCCCTGGGCTTCTGGGGGGCCTGGTGGTCCCCAGACCCCTGGCTTTTTTTTTTTAAGTCACAGACTGCAAAAAAAAATAACCTCCCTTGTAAAAATCCTGGCAAAGGCCCTGCAGACAGAAAAGTCCACAGAACAGGGCAAAAAATTCACCAAACACATTCGGAAGATTCTGATTTTGCCTAAAGGTGGAAGTGTGGAAAATTTACGGACATTTACAAAATGTCAGAAAACATTCACAAAAGCAGTATTCACAGCTTCCACCCAGCTCTATTCAGGCTGCATCACAGAATCAGAGCTCCTGTTACTTAACAATTTGTAAAAACCCAAATTTGGAGCTACAACTTCATAAGTACCAAAGTATGTGTTTTCATTGATCAGGCTTGTGACTAATAAATATAACAGGGGAGGCTTTCTTGATATTAACTTATTCTACTTTATATAGTATATCCTTATCTGTGGCTAAACATTGACTATGTCCAGGGCTGGCAATATGAGAGTGTGCTGTGTACCTAAAGGAAGATTATATTAGACAGACATGGGTACTCTATAACCCTCTTGACATTTATACGTAATTTCAGATTGAATACTGTAAGCCCATTGCAAGCTCTAACTCACCACAGAGTGGGTAGGATATTACATTTGAGGCGACTGCTGTTTTAAATCACTGCTCAGCCTAGCATGCATGCTGATGCCAAGAAAACATGCTGGTGTACATCTGTAACCCCTCATGTAGTGGTCATATGATGCACTGCTTGTTGCATAACAGAAGAGATCCACCCTGCCAGCAGGACTCTTAGTCCACTTAATGAGCATTGTAGCATCCTGGAAACCCTACTAGCAATTCCAGGTTGAACTACTATCACAAAGCTACAAGGGAGATTGTTTCTGATTGTGTGATCCTCAGGGGGCATGAGTTGAGCACCTGGGGAATGAGAAGCAAAATGTACATACTGCAATGAAAATAGTTACCACTACATGTTATAGGTTTTATGGCACTTTTTGATGTTCTTTCAAAGAGAATCCCCTCTTCCTTTGTCCTGGATCTGCTGCGTGACCTCTGTGAGTGACATCCTTCAGAGCTAACATCACTTCCATCAGCCACCTCAGTGAGGAGAACTGACATCCTCCAGAGCTGACATCACTTATGGGGCACCTTTTGACATATTGCTGGGGCCTTGCAACAACAAAAAGTGATTCAAATTGTGTCACTTCCAGTGGCCATCTTAGTGAGGGGAACAAATGCATTTCATATATAGATGGCCCAAATTACTGCCCTAGCCTCACTTCCTGTGGCCATCTTACCTGGAGAAGGTAATAGCTAAACTTACAGCCCACTGTAGAAACCCCACAAGCAGCCACAAGGGCTAGAAATTTCTACATGTAGCCTGCATACATGCAAGGGACCACTCTCACATGCTTCCCTCTCTGTTATGTCTTCATACAGGATCACTATGGCCAGGACAAAGACAAGAACTGCCTATGACATCCCACTGCTGACAGACCATTTGGGCTACTTCTGCCCATTCTGCACAGACCAGTCCCCAATATGTCAGAGGCATCCTACACCAATGACTCCCCACACCAGGCACTTGAGTTAAATCCCAATACTGACACTGTAGTGCAGCATGAGGGGGGTGCTGTACTCATGAGGTGCTGTTTTTCTGCTGAGATGTTACACTGAGGTCCCATCTGCCTGTTCTGGTGGCAATTCAGGTGACTGTTAAAGATCCCATGGCACTTATTGGAAAGAGTAAGGGAATTTTGTTTTATTAATATCTTGTAAACAAACCACAATACAAGTATTCAGATAACATCTGTTTTCTTATTCTGTAAACATTTAAGTACAGGTACATCTAAATTTGTTACCTATAGAAAATTCCTCAAACTTTCTTAATATGCATTTCATTCTGTACTGTTTTTACTTTGTATATACTTTATACCTATTTAATATTATTTATCAATTCCTCATCAGTGATATTTTTTTACTGTAAAGCAAACATCACCTCACATTCCATATGTACCACTTCACTATGGAGAAATAACATTCAATGTATTTTGTCCCATTTATTCCATTGTCTATCGTACACCCCATAAATTAAGTTATCATATTTTATCTGTTTTATTACATTCATACCCCATAACAAAGCAATATTCCCCCAAAAGTCTTTAATGTATGTGCAAGAAAAAAACAAATGATTCATCATTTCGAGCTGTACCACACACTTAGACCTCATACACATCCTTTCCTCTATCATTTTGTGCTTTTGGTTTGCTCTAATATTTAATTTCTCGTGACAACAAAAACATAAAATATCTTTAAATTTCATTGGCACCCTACTACAAGCATTTAATTGTAACACCATTTGCCTATGTTCCCTTGGACATTGTGAAAAAGTATCCATTTCCATAAAATTGGATTCTGAAACTTGTTTGTAAACTTGTTTTTTGCTCTTATTATTATCATAATATGTAATTCTCCATCTATATAATTTTACAAAAATTTCCTTATAATACTGTGAAGCAAAGGATACTATTTTAAAGATTTTTGTGTGCCTGTTTCCCGTCCTGAGAACCATGCTGATAACTTCTGTTTTAACATCCCCATCCAGCCAGTTCCTACCTGATGACACAAGGGTTTTATGTTTAAAATAAAAAATTAACAGACAAAAATAATATGAGATTCACCATATTCAAACCTCCTTTTCCACACTCAAGTATACAATATTCCTTTTTAATGGGTTCAGTCTACTCCTCCATATTGCCTGAAAGAAAATATTTAATATGGGTAGTTTCTCTTTCTTTAGGAGGTATGAACACTGCACTAATAAATAAAAATACTGGCAATAAATAAGTTTAACTAAATAAACCCTCTTCAACGTCCCTATTGTACCCCTTATTCCAATTTTCAACCATTACTTTCCCTTGCTGGATTTTTTTATCCCAGTTGACTATATCTTGCCACCCCATCATATTCTATACTCAAAATCTGTATCGCTCCCTCTACCATCTTAATCCTTGCTATGTCTGTACCGTCCTCCCTTTGTACACCTATCTGCTTATCCTTACTTTTATTTTTGTTCAGACTAACCCCCCAATGTTTTCCCATATATGTCGCAAAATTCTATTGCTTTTTCTACTGCCTTTTTGTTTCTAAGTATCAGGCGTAAATAATCAGCATAGGCCACTGCCGTTACTGATAATCTCTGTCCTGAAACCACCACCGGTGGAAAAAATAGAGTCTATAATTTAAAATCCTTAAAAGATGGCCCATGCTGAATACATATAATAATGGGCTCAATGGGCAGCCCTGTCTTACCCCTTTCTTAACCTGAATCATGGGTCACAAGTATCCATTGACTAAGGGTGTCATGCCTGCTGTCCTATATATTGCATTTTCATCCAATTTATAAACTTTTCTGGAATACGATAATATTTAATGTAAACCACAAAAAAACTATGATCTGCTGAGTTGAATGCCTTTTTTCTAATCCAGCGTCATAATGAACCCTCCATTTCCTTTGATGTTCCAGACTCGAATAATTCTCGGAGTAATATTAGTGCATCCATTATTCTTCTGCCTGGGACTGCACAAAATTGTTCATTTGAGATAACGTACTACTAATAATAATAATTTTATTTAATATAGCAACTTTCAGAATATCAACGTGCTTCACAAATACAAACACACTCAGTTAAACAATAAATAAGCATAAAATCAAAGAAAATAAGGAAATGCTTTTTCCCATAGAAAGGTATACTGGGCCACTTTTATCAACCTACCATTCAATATTTTCATCACTATTTTCAAATCAACATTTAATAAGCAAATAGGTCTCCATTTGTCCAAACATTTCCTTACATCTTTTTTATACAAAAACGTAGCAATTCCCATAGTCATTTCCAATGGAATTCTTTCTGTTTTTAGTAACTGACTGAACACCTTAGCCATCTCAACGCAATTATTGGGCTTATTAATTAATAAGTTTCTACAGGAATTCCATCTTCTCCTGGTACCTTCCCCTTAGCTAGAGACACCACTGTTTCTATAATTTCCTCCAGTGTTATATACCTATTTATTGACTTCAACACCTCTTGTGGACATACTGGAATATTGATTAATTGTAACAATGATAGGAAAGCTTCATTATCATTGATCTGATCTCTGCATTATATTTCCATATAATTTGACACCACCTGCAAAATATCTTGTTGTTTTATTTTAACTATTTGTTTCTCATCCCATACTTCATTCACTCTTTTTTGTTGTATTCTATCCCTGCAACTCAAGAAAGGGCACACTTTGTCTAATTTCCCTTGCATACCAAATTGTTGTTGCATGTTTAATGTTTCCATTTGTTTTTCATGGAATTCCCTCATTTCTATATGTACTTCTCTTATCTGTGTGACAAAAGTATGCTTTGTTGTCTGGGCTAAACTCATCAGATGCTGCAGGTGCTTTCTATAGCCTTGGTATCTAATTTTCCTCATGTCTCTATTATGTTTATTTAAGTTTATCAATAATGTTCTTAGATCTAATTTAAGACTTTCCACCATTGCAATGGAGTGTTGTATATAGAATAGAGTTTTCTTCCATATTTGATATAATATTTGGTGTTTAATAGACTCTATTTGTAACAAAGATGTATTAAATGTCCAAATCCCTGGCCCATTATATTTATCTAATGTTCCAATAGTAATATAAAGTTATTTGTGGTCTGTATATGCTACAGACTCTGTTCTTGCTATTCGTATTGACATCCCTTTGCTTAAAAAGAAAAAGTCGATCCGAGTTGCATGGTGCCCCCTTTGAAAAGTTGGGTCTCTTCATGCTGTATGAGTTCTATATGCATTTATAAGGTTCGCCATTTGTATTGTGTTATTCAAAAATACCATGTCATTAAAGAGCTTAGAGGTAGCTGTAGTCTTTCCCCTTTCCTGTCATACCAGCCCGCAATTGAAGTCCCCCCCATACCACATTCTGTGATGAAAACAAAAACTGTCTTATTAGTCTAAATGTATCTACTCTTTCTGATTTAGACTGTGGCACATATATATTAATGAGCCTGTAATATGCTTTATCAAACTTATATCCAGGAGTAATACTCTCCCAGGCATCAAATTGAGAACCTTTACAATGTTTACAGGCACCAAAAATAAAACCCCAACCCTGTACAAGCCCCTAGTCCTATTGACCAGAAGTACATTCCAACATACATCTCTTTTTAGCCAGTACTATCTCCCTTGTCATGTGTAATCTAGTGTCCTGTACCATGATAATGTCTGCTTTAGTGGACATGAGATGAGAAAAAAAAACACCCCTTTTCTTCTTATTCTTTAAGCTATTGGTGTTAATAGTAAACAATTTTAATTGACGCATTGTTCCTTATGCCCTCATGGTGGTTTATTCCTCTTTTTTTGTTTATCTACACCTTCCATTTTTTTCTTATTTTTACTCCTTTTTGTCTTTTGTTCATCCTTTTTCTGTTCTACCCCCAACTCACTTAGGTCTGAGTCTGAACAGGCTTCAATATGGCTCATGTCTCCTCAGGAGTTCTCAGATTGATTCCCCTTTAATTCTGTTTTCTTAAAAAAGATTGAAACATATTTGAGGTTTTAGTTTTGGAAATTTTATGCACTTTAGGGGCAGGTTGTTTCCAGTCCTTCTCTATATTTCTACACTAGGTGTTGGTATGGGAGGGGGGCATATCCTCCCTCACAATCACCTGCATTACAGTGTGTTCTTGCCTGATTTCTGGACTTTGTGGACCTATTTCTTCCCCCACCTGCATTTGATCCTCCCCCTCTTCCCCCTCCTCAATGGCCTGAAAAGGAACTGAAGAAACTATCGGTAACTGGGGTGCCTCTACCCTCTCCTGTTCTTCACCCTGCTGCTCAGGCTGCAAAGGCCTGTCTTACTGATGTTTCTCATTCTTCCTCTGCTACACAGCCACTAACAATCTCTGCTCCTGGGGAGACCACGTGACGTCTATGGAGGTGTAGCTGCTGCTAACCGGAGCTCCCGCACCAAACCGGCAATCCTGCTGTTCCCGACCACCAAGATCACTTATATTTACCTTCCCGAGCTACGAGATCAGTGGTATAAAGAGTTTAACATTTTTCCGGCGCTCCGATCGGGGGAGAAATGCAGGGCGGCGATCAGGAGTCAGAAGCGAAGCGGCCTCGCCACAGCGCCTCACCATGAACCGAGAAGAAGGTACTTCCGGCAACAATAGCAGTGATCTAGCCATTATCAAGGAGGCCCTGTTTAAATTGGTAGATGAAATGGCTGATATTAAACCAGCCCTTATGCAGCTTACGCATGGTGACAGATTCAGAGGCTACCGCATATCGTCTGTGGAAGCGAGCGTTAGATAAAGCAAAACCCGCATGATCACTGAAAGCAAAGCTGTGGCCAAATTAGAAGAAAGAGTGGACGACCTTGAAGGCGCGGTCGGCGCAATAACCTGGTTTTACTTGGTTTACCGGAGGGAGGAAGGCACAAGCATGCTACTTTTTCTACAAAATTGCTGAGGAAATCTGCAGGCCCTTCACCAAATGGGCCAGAATATATTATTGAGCGGGGGCACAGAGCCTTAAGAGCTAGACCATCAACGACAGAACCACCACGTCCCATTATCTTTAAACTGCTTAATTTCCTGGACAGGGAACACATTTTAAAAGAGACAAGGAAACTGTCTTCTTTTCAATGGGAAGGCAGCAAGCTTCGCCTAGTCCCCGACCTGACCTGGAAGATGAGGCAGACCAGAGCCTCCTTTCGCCCCGTCACTTCGAAGCTGTGGGCGGCAGGGATTCGCCACCGTATGTTATATCCAGCAAAGCTCGAGGTCACCACTAAGGAGGGAGTGAAGCGATATGAATCAGTGGAAGAAGCTCTGAACTCACTCGAACATTGATGCCAGATTTGTTCGCCAAAGGTTGAGCCAACGGACGTTTAATGCTGATCTAGTGGGATTAGATGCTCCAAGAGTCAGTACGATTAGACTGTCACGCTAATATATGGAACAGTGAGCTATATTATGTTTAACTCGGTGTTACATAGAGGCTCCATGGGCTTTACTAAAAATTTTATTATATCTTACCATACCAGGATGGATATTTTAGTTCGAGCTGAACTGTTAAATGAATATCTGTTATATCAGTTTCTCATAAACAATTTATTTTTGGTATTGCCAGGAGGGGTTAAATTAGTGTTACACCGTTGGTGCACTGACGTTACAACAATTGTGGGGTTGCTGTAATCAGGCTTACTCACAGTTTTACTGCCTTAACCATGTGATAAGTGGTCTGAATGGCCCTATGTATATGGCAGGGCTGAGTAACCTCATTCTAGGAAGGACCAGCGAGTTGTTTGGCTCAGCCAAATAAAGGCTATCCTCCCCCACCCGCCACTCCACTGAATTACTAGTCCCTTTTGCTGTGGCAATGTTTAATAAGCCACCGATGTTCCTTGTTGGACTATTATTTAGCCATCGTCTGATATGGTGGCATTTGGAGAGGCGGGAGGCCTCAACAGGCAGGGGATCTCCATATAATAGCCAAGTTTAACCCTTCTGTTTTTTCTGTTCCCATTTTATTCAGGGAGCATTGGAGGAGATTATGCTTTTGAATGTTTAGTTTATATCTTCCATAAGATTTTATATATGGATCTCCTATTGCAATGATAACCCTAATATATTAGTTTAATCTTGACAACTCAATAATTGTTTTGGGTAAGGTATGTTAACCAATTCTTATTAGATTAGTTCGCGGGTTTCCAAGCGTTTTATTGTTGCTGATTCAAGTTTAAGAGTGGTGTGGGGAGCCCGACCTCTATAGCACACTTTGGATCAGTGCAAGAGGAGTTGGCTTCGGGCCTGGGGGGTGGTTGTTTATGGGTTTAGTTGGGGGTTGATCTTCTATTGGGGATGTGAGGGGTTGGTGTTGGTTAGGTTTGGTTTTGTTTTGCTTTTTTTGGGGGGGAGGGGCAGCTATCCGTACATTGTTTCATGGACAAGTAACGACCAATGGCATTTAACCTGAATCTTCTGTCATGGAACATCAAAGGGGGGAAGGACAATTGTAAAAAATATGCAGTCCTAAACCATTTAGACCGTTATCAACCAGCAATTGTCTTTTTGCAGGAAACTCATGTCCTTTCAAGCCATCTTTCATACTTTAGGAAAAAATGGGTAGGCCAAGTGTTTGGGGCGGGGTACTCTTCCTCAAGCCGGGGTGTAGCTATTTTGATAGCCCGGGGGGTCTCCTTTGTACATTCGGACACAATTGCTGATCCGAATGGCAGATATATTATCGTTTCTGGCAAGCTTGGAGGAAAGCCCTAGTTTTGGGATCAATTTATGGCCCCAATTTAGAGTCCCTTCCTTCTTTTCCCATTTGGCTGTGCTTTTGTCTCCTTTAAGGTTGCCGCTTATTTTGGGGGTGACTGGAACCTTGTTCAGTCGGATATACTAGACAGATCGACCTGTAGGAAATCATTTCCTGCTTTGGCGCAAAAAGCATTGGCTGAATGTAAGTCTTTTCTAGGCCTGACAGACCCGTGGAGGCTACTCAATCCAACAGTCCGCGATTACACCTTTTTTTCACCGATGCACAAATCCTTTTCTAGGCTGGATTATTTTTTAGTAAATTGCCAGGTTGTCCCCGAGATAAAGAATGCTGAGCATCTCCCAAGGGTGATATCTGACCACTCTCCAATTAAAATTGTTTGGACTTCGTCCTCTATCCCGAAGAGATCTTACACATGGGCCTTAAACAATAATATATTTAAAGATGCTCAGACACTAGAACGTTTCCGTATCTTTTTGATAGAGTCAATTAAATTTAATTGGGGTACGATCCCAAATACTGACCAGGCCTGGGCTGCTCTTAAATTGGTATGGAGGGGTGAGTTGATTAGAACAGCTTCGGTGAGGAAAGCCAAATACAATTCGAAGTTGTCCAACTATCTTATAAGGATCAATCAATTAGAGGCTATACGGAGCCTATGAGGACTAGGACCAGGAACAGGAGCTGGCAGCTGTGAGAACATGCTATCGGGGCTCTGAGCGATAAGGTTGTTAGCATGTCAACTAAATCTAAGCGTTATACTTGGGTCAGGGCAGTAAAGCCGGAAATTACTGGCATGGCAGCTAAGCGTAAGGCTGATTCCAGATGGGTTCCGGCCTAAAATCTCTGGACTCTGACAACCTGATTACTGACCCTAAGGGAATCCTGAAATCATTGTCTCCTTCTATAGAGACTTATATTCGACCCAGCCCCTACCGCACTTATGCTATCACAGATGCGGAGGTTCCTGGACTGAATACCACCCCTAACCTGCCACAAGACTCTAAAGCGAAATTAATATCTTCTATAATGAGGAGATTATATCTGCCATTGATTCACTTAAAGCTGACAAAGCAGCAGGCCCTGATGGGTTCTCACTCTTTTTATAAATTATTTAAAGTAAGTGGCCCCATTGTTGTGTGAGTTATTTACCTTTTGGTTTGATCATGGAGTGAGGATCGTCTCTCTTGACCAGAATAATTCTGTTACCTAAGCGGAAGTCCACCGACTCTGTTAGTAATTATAGACCAATATCCTTGCTGAATATAGATGTAAAAATTTTTGCTAAAATATTGGCAACCAGACTTAAGTGTCTGGCAAGATTTGATTAGTATGGAACAGGCTGGCTTTGGTGGAGGGATGCACATCGGCAGACCATTTTGAAAGTTGTTTTATTTAATGTCAACCCCTGAAGTTTTAATGAGGATGCATCTTTAATTTCGTTAGATGCGGAAAAGCATTGACCCAGCGGTGGAATGGGTGTATATGTTCGAGGTTTTGGTTAGATTTGGTTTTCCCCAACAATTCATACATCTAATTAGGATTCTCTATTCGTGTCCAACTGCTAGAATACAATGCAATAACCTAATATCTGATATTTTTCCGTTGCTGAGGGGAACCCGTCAGGGCTGTCGTTGTCGCTTATCTGTTTAATTTGTATTTAGAGCCCTTATTAGGACAATTAAGATAGACAAACGGATTTTTGGCATTAAAATGGAGACCAGGAACACAAATTGTCAGCATTCGCAGATGGCGTCTTATTACATATTAGAGATACAACTTTATCCCTACCTAGAGCCCTCACTTTAATTGAAAATTTTAGTAGTTTTTCCGGTTTTAAATTAAACCTCGCAAAAACAACTTTTTTTCCCCTCTCGGCCACCCTTGTGAAAAGTTGGTGTATGTCTTTAGGCCTACAGTGGCAATCTAAATCACTTAAATATCTAGGCATTCAGATTTCTAAGAACTTAGAAGAACTGGCCAAAATGAACTTACTACCTGTCATTAAATCTGTTAGAAAGATTTGGATAGATGGTGAAACTGCCATTGTCTTTTTCTCAGAGAACCAATGTTGTTAAAATGGTGGTTCTGCGAGGATTCTTTATCCTCCTTAACTTGAACATATATCTTCCCAAGTCTTTTTAAGAATCTGTGCAGGTACTGCTCAGATTTTATATAAATATAAACCTCCGTAGAGCTTATCTTAAACTTTGTCGGTCCCGTAAGTTGGGTGGCCTACAATTCGGACTTTTCAAATATTACTTAGCTATTCACGCAGCTAGAGCAGTTCTATGGTCTGGGAAAATTAGTATTCCTGCCATAGGTCTTGAGTTAGACAGGGCTATAGTTAAAGGGTTAAAGTTAGATTTAGAGTCCCTCCTCTTTACCCCTTGGATTAAAATACCGAATAAAATAGGGAACACTTTGTGGGTGGGATATTAGGGCTATTCATCAACTATACACCCGTTTAAAGATTAACCCCGGTTCGGACGCAGGTCGCAACCTCTTTTAGAAGAACCTCAACCTTTAATTGGCAAACAGCCTATACACTAATTTGCTTCATTATTCCCATCAAAAATTGAATTACCGATTTTATGTAGGCAATGCTTTGCTCCCACTTTCATCACTAGCAGTAAAATTTGGGGTTAGACCCCAAGCTATGTTAAATCTGGCTCAAATCAGAAGCTGCGTTCAGTCCTTTCTGAAGCATGGCAATGGATCTAACCTAGTGGGGACCTCTGGATATATCTATCCGATGCCTGTTTATCAGGTAAACTGGTTTCTAAACTTTACAGGGCATCATCAAAAGACTGACCTTTATTCTTCTCCATTCCCTTCCATTGGGCGGTTAGTATGTCTTTGAATTGGTCGAGTCAGTATGGGAGAGAATCTGGACAGACATATATGCTTTTATTAAACAGGAAAGATTAAGAGAAATCCAGTTTAAATTATTGCACAACATTTATTGGTCCCGGCTAGGTTGTCTCGTTGGAATAACAACTGCTCCTCAGCCTGTGAGAACTGTAATGGCTCTTTAGCTACAACTTTTCACAAGGTGTGGACATGCCCTAAAAGTAGGGAGTTATGGGAACTAGTTAAGTCGGATTGAGACCTTTTCAAGATCTCTGGTTTTTTTTGCCAGAGATTTGTGTGTTTGGGAGGTATGACCTTATCCCAGGCACTGCCTCTAGAGCCGGATGGCATTGGTGGTAATGGTTACTAAGCTGGTGATATTACATCACTGGCGGAGATATGGACTCCTTCTTTTAAGGAATGGTGGGAGGTATTCATGATGCACTACTTGCTGAAAGGACTGTCTCGTGACCTCTGACATACAGCACAAGTTTGACAAATATTGGAAGGACTTTAACCAATGTCTCTGGGACAAGTTCCCCTTTTACGGTAGTGGCATTGAGACACCCTTGGTCTTATAAATCCCAATTAAATAATGTTTTCCTCTAACCAATACGATTTTCCTTCCTTCAATGTTGTCATTCCATCCTCCCTTAATTGTTCATATTCCAGCTGAATCAAGGTTTCAATATAATTTCACTTATTCCAGGTTTTTATTCAGGTTTTTATCAATGTTACGGATAGCTGCGGTGGTGGGTGGGTGGGACTGTTTATATACTCCCTTTCCATTATTTGGTTCCTTTTCTCTTTTTATTGTTTTAGTTTTCTTGATTAATTGAAAGACTATAATAGTTTTTGTATATTCAGTTTGCACCAACCTGTGTACCTCCTTCATTTTTATATTCATTACTCATTGGTGTAGTGATGCTGTCTCTATAATAATTAAAATAAAGTTATTGGCAAAAAAAAAAAAAAAACATAAAATTAAAAAAAAAAAAAAAAAACAATCTCTGCTCTCAACATCCCTGTTCCTGATTTATGCTGTGTAGCTTGCTCACAGTTTCCATATGAATGCCCTTCTTCCCACACAAATTACATTTTAACTCATTTTGACACTGCCAATTCCTATGTCCCACATTGCCACATAAAGAACATCTCACCTTGTCACATGCATTACTTATGTGTCCCACTGCTCCACATTTATAGCAACTTTTAGGTTGCCCTGGATGAAAGAGCATCCCTATCTCCACTCCAAAAAGGAATTTGGCAAATGTTGCAGTTGCCCATCTATTATTTTAATGTGACTTTTACCCTCCAACCTCCTGTCCAGATATTCTCTGTATCAAAAATCACCTCAGGGTGCCCATTACTTAACAGTGTTGCCGAGTCAAAGACTAAGTCAGTTACACTCACTCCCTCATTCCTAAAAGTATTGTGAATGTCTTTTGTGCTGGTTTACTTAAAGGGAATAACTTTAAAAGGAACCCATAGTGGTGTATTTTCACTTTGTGGTATCTTGCCCAAAAGTTTTCCAGACCATTCTGTAGTTTAAAGATTATATCAAAATAATGCTCCCAAATACATGTATTAGAGCATATAGCTCTGCAGCATTAAACTTTAAACTTTAAGTAAGGTTTGACCTCATAAACTCTGTCTAGGAACCTTTCATGCGTTATGTCTTTTAGCTGGAAAGGTTCTTTTCTGAAAAGGATGCATAAGTCGAGAATGTTGCTAACCCCCACCGCTGGCAGCAAAGCAAAACAATGCATTTGTGCATGAGAGGCTATCAACAAGCTCATGGCTAATGAATGGGAAATTAACGGACCCAGTACACATCCTAGAATAACGGTCATGGGACATGTGCCCTTGCAAACAGACAAACTGCACACCACCCACAGTGGATCCACAGAGAGTGGCGCTGAACAAGAAAATAGTTGTCCCATTGAGGTACAGTATTACAGGTCTGAAGGACCAGACAGACTTAAAACCAGGATATTCTGAAAAAGAATTCTGAATTGGCAGGTCTCAGAGCTAGAGCAGCCATAACTGCTATTACACGCAAGGGTGAAACTAGCCTGGATACATGATGTACACAAGAATCTGCCCCCAAGTTGACAGAGGTCCAACTATTGGAGCAGGTAATGTCATCAACTAAATACTTAGCAGATATGTCGGTGGTCTCACTCAAAGTTATCACAAGGGCAACATCACTCGTCAACATGGTAGAAGATCACTGTGGCTCAAACATTAGGATGCGGCTAAGGAATCCAAGGCAATGTTCCACAAATCACCATTCAAAGGTTCCCTACTGTTTGGAGAAGGCCTAGACAAATATCTCAAAGGAAAGTAATGGAGTAAAACCCTGGCAAAAGACCAGGTGGTAATGTTCACATATCTGACATCCAGGCCTAGATCTCACTTAAATAATTTTTGTGCAAGATGACACGGCCACTGTGGCAACATGAGAATAATTTTCACCCCTCATATCCTCACTCCAAAATCAGCAACAGATTTAGAGGCTGAGGTGGATCAAACAGAGACAAATTCCAAAACAGATTCAACCATAAACAACAGTCAAAACAGTGACTACCCCACTCCAGCCATAGCCCTTCCAGTACAAGTGAAGTCCATATTGATAGCAGCACATAGAAATGTAGAAACATAAAATCTGATGGTAGAGAAGGGCTACTTGGTGCACCCAGCCTGCCCATTTTTTACCTTCATTTTTTGCTGCAGACCCTACTTGATCAATGGCACTGTTTTTACCCCACATCCTTGCAGCTACTATTCCCTTTGTGCCTTTCCAAGGCATTTTTGAACCCCATCACACTTTTTGCTCCCACTACCCCTGCTGCAAGGCTGCTGCAGGAATCCAGCACTCTTTCTGTGAAGAAGTACTTCCTCACATCTCTCCTGACTGTACCCCATTCCAGCTTCCTTGCATGTCCCTTGTACTAGAGCACCATTTTTTTCTGAAAAATACTACCATCCTGACCCTTATTTACCCCTGTGAGGTATTTAAAGGTCTCTCTCTCTCATATCCTCCCTCCCTCCTGTCTTCCAGGGTGTACACACTGAGCTTCTTTAGTCTGCCTCATAGAAGTGTTGATGTAGACCCTGCACCATTTTGGTTGCCCTCCTCTGAACCATCTCTGCTCTGTCTATGTCCTTCCTGAGATGTGATTTCCAGAACTAGACACAGTACTTAAGGTGGGATCTTACCAGTGATCTATATCTATACATAGGAGCAACACCATCTCCCCCTCTTTGCTGGTGATAACACTTTGTATGCACCCCAGCATCCCACTTGCCCTCCTGACTGCCTTGTCACTCTGCCTGGCAAACTTTAGGTCATCAGATATGATTACCTCGGGTCTCTTTCCTGCTTGGTCATTGTCAGTATCACTCTACTTATTTTATACACTGCCCCCAGGTTTCTGTGCTCCAGGTGCATTATCTGTATGTATTTGCATTAAAACCCAGCTGCCAAACCCTTGATCACTGCTACAGTTTTTTTCAGATCTCTGTACATCCGTTCCACCCTGCCGGAGTGTCCACTCTGTTACAGATCTTGGTGTCATCTGCAGAGAGGCAGACCTTCCCTTCCAGGTCCTCTGCTATGTCACTTATAAATACATTAAACAGAACTGGTCCTGGCACTGAACCCTGAGGTAGCCAACTGATCACCCTCCCTTCTTCTCCCTTCCATTTACCACTGCCCTCTGTGTCCTATCCCTAACAAGTTTCTTACCCAGATTACCACCTTTTTACCCACCCCTAAACTACCTATCTTGCTTACCAGTATTTTATATAGAATAGTGTCAAAGCCTCCACTGAAATTCAGGTCACATCCACCGTTCTTCCCTGATCCAATTTCTTGATCACATATTCAAGGAAATCCATCAGATTTGTTTGGAATGACCTCCCCTATGCATCCATGCTTTCTTATATCTGGTAACCCATTGCATTCCAGGTATTCCACTATCCTTTCCTTTAGCAGTGTTTCCTAACTTACCCACCACTGATGTCAGGCTGGCAGGCCTATAATTGCCTGCTTCTTATCTGCTACCATGTTTGTGAAGTGAGACTACATTTGTCCATATCCATTCAGCACGGGGTCATAATATCACAAGACATAATGCCTCATGGCAAAATTGTACTGCCAATACAGTGCGATATTGCCATGTGGCATAATTCTTTTCTGTGGAGGCTCCACCCCACATCCCCAGGATCATCCCTACTAAAGATTCTCAACTCTGAGGGGTCCAACAGGAATCAAACCGGTCCTAGACACAGCGCCTGGGTTCCTGCTGCTGTGGCTCAGTCCAGTGAGCCACAGCAGCTGCTCGGTCGAACCCACTTCCAGCAGAGGTCTTATCCTCTGCCTGGGAGTGTGCTAGTAGGGCATTACTGTGTACAGCAGTATATGCGGTATTGCACCATTCATTGACCTGGACAGCAGTCTTTCAGGTTAGCTATAATGTTGTACGATATTAAGCATACGACATTATGACCTGGTAGGTCTCCATTCATCCAGAACCATTCTGGTCTCCAGTGTTCCTAGAATGATTTGGCATTTTCCCTGTAACTGCAGAGCAATTCTCCTCTGTTTTCCTGTAGATTACATTAATTTATATGGAAGGTGAATAGCTGTATTTTCCTTATAACCAATGAAAGCCTATGGAACAGATTTCCATGTAAAGGGCTCCATTTTTCTGTAAAATACAGAATCCTGTAGATCTGGGAGCCCTGTGACCTGTTAAACAGGAGTATCAATGGTACATCTAGTACCTCCCTGAGCTCCCTCAACACCCTTGGATGCACACGGTCTGGCCCCATAGGTCTGTACCCTTTCAGGATAGCGAGTGATTTCAGGGCTCTCTCCTCTGAAAAAGGATCCAGGGCCAGTTCCCTCTCATCAAAGCTCCTGTCGCTTTCATGTGGTCCCTCCCCTTGCCCTTCTACTGTGAACACAAAACATAAGTATCCCGACCACCAGTAGGGATAAGTCACAGAGTACTACTTGAGCCCATATTAATCAAGCCAATAGTGAGGAATAAGGTATAAAAATATGGAATTTGTAAATTGCAATAGGTGTGGGGCCCTCATCTCCATGGAGACCCTCTGGAGGGTGGGCTGCTGCTCAATATGCCAAAATCTAGATGAGTTCAGGGATCAGCTGGAGGCAGTCTGGGGGGAATATCCAGGCTGTGGCACCTGCTAACCTGGGGCTCTCCCCTGCCACTTCCAATCCCTCAGAGCTCCATCAGCTAAGGAGGGTGGAGGGTGGTGAGAGGAAATGGGTTGGCTGTGGCAGCAAGGTTCCAGTCATTAACACCCTGGAGCAGAATCACTATGAGCACCTAGTAGGGGAAACATTGCATGTCTCAAAAGGGGAGGACCAAAGACCAACCAGTGTGTAAGGACGGAGCCATATAGCAGTATCCAAGGAGGGAAAGGTCAACAAGAAAAACAGAAAAAATGAAGTATTGGTGGTAGGGTACTCTATGAGTAGGGAGGTGGAGGACAAATTGGTGGTGGAAAGCCATTTAAAGGTGTCAGTCAAATGTCTCCCAATAGCATATGCTAAATGGGATGTAGAAAAGATAGGAAAATTGATTGACAATGCAGAGGAGGGACTGAGGGTGATAATCCATGTAGGTACAAATGACCTAGCCCACCAACCAGTTGATGAGGTCATGCAAAATCTGGTCAAGCTAGCAGAAAGGCTGGCTGCAGGTGCATCATCCCTGACCTTCTCAGGGGTCCTACAGGTGTGAGGGAGGGGGGATGATGGATAAAGTTAGACAGGATGGGATAGCAGAACTTAACTGATGGATGAAGGAACAGTGCCAGACAAGGTGGCACCACTTCATTGGTGACTGGGGTAACTTCTGGGAAAGGAGGCTTTTCAAGGAAGATGGTCTCCACCTGACAACAGAAGGGATTAGCATGTTAGCACAAAAAGTTCAATGTTTATATTAATTTAATAGGAATACTGGAGCAGGGAGTTGGGCAACAGTAGCAAGGATGCAAGACGAAGGATAATAACAAATCAGCAGGGAGGGTTCAAAAGGGAACTTGGGTGGCAGAAAGACATGAGGAGGGAGGAAAGTAGTTGGGAAATATAGGGTCAACAGAAAGGAAGGAACAAAGAAGTACAAGACACAGTCCTCAACAAGGGAGGGTGAGGGGGTCACTATAGAAGAGGAACAAAAAGGAAAACTGAGGTATGGAAGGTCATGAGCACCAATGCTAGGAGTCTGGGAAGCAAGATCCCAGACCTGGCAGCAGTCATGGCAGAAGAATACCTAGACATGGCAATTTCAGAGACATGGAGCTATGGGGACCAGGAGTGGGACATGACCATACTAGGATATGGTCTTTTCAGAAGAAATAGAGAAGGCAGAAAACATGCGGGGAGTAGCACTTTAAGTGAGGGATGAGATCACGGTGCCTCAGCTTTCCTGGAGTTCCTTCAGTCAGCTGGATTTCATTGATGTCATGAGGATCATCCAGCAAATGTGCCCTACGTGCTGTAATTTGGACCTTGGACCAACCTCTCTAATTTTGGGTTGTATTGTCATCATTGGTCCAGTCCTTTTTCAGATAGTCAGGTGCTCCCTGGAATCGGGTGAGTTTCCTAGCTCCCTGAAAGAGGCGGTGGTGACACCCCTCTTGAAGAAAGCTACCACGGACCCTGACTGTCTGGAAAACTACAGACCTATCTCTAACCTTCCTTTTATTGGGAAGGTGATTGAGAAAGTAGTGGCTGCACAACTAGAAGACCATTTGACCATCCATGATGTCGATGAACCCCTCCAGTCCGGTTTTCGTAAAAGACATAGTACTGAGACAGCGCTGGTTCGGGTGCTCAATGATCTCTTGATGGCTAGAGATTGAAAGAGTCATTCCATTTTGGTTCTTCTCGACCTTTCTTCAGACTTTGACACCATAGATCACATGGTGTTAATAGAATGCCTGAGGCTGTTCTGTGGAATATCTGGAACCGTCTTAAGATGGTTCTCATCATTCCTCACTGGAAGATCACAGAGTTGTGTCCGGGGTTTTTTCCTTGGATTCAACTGCTCTGTCTTGTGGGGTGCCCCAGGGTTCAGTATTGTCACCTATGTTATTTGCGGTGTATATACTACCCATCGGAGACACTGTAAGGAAGTATGGGCTGAGGTTTCACTGTTATGCAGATGATACCCAGCTCTATCTTTCTTTTGGCCCCAACCAGATTGGAGCTCTCTCGGTCTTTAATAGCTGTCTAACAAAATCCGGGTGGATGAATTCTAGCTGGCTGAGGTTTGAATTCTGGATAAGACTGAGGTACTAGTTTTTGGACCTGGAGTCGTCAGATGGGGGTTGGGTGTTGATGCCCCTTCCGGAATTTTTCTTGGAGGCTTTTCTCTCCTGACCTCTGAACAGCTGCGGAACCTGGGGGTGGTTCTTGACGATGGGCTGACACTGCACTCGCAGGTGTTGGCAGTTGTTAAGACTTCCTTTTACCATCTTAGGAACATCGCCAGGATCCGGCATCTTGTTCCATCTGCCGACCTACCAACGTTAGTTCATGCCTTCATGTCCTCGAACTTGGATTATTGCAACTCCCTTTACCTAGGGTTTTCTGGGGTTGAAATCCATCACCTGCAGCTAGTGCAGAATGCTGCAGCCCGGCTTTTGATGGGTTCTAGCAGATCCTGTCACATTACTACGGTGCTGCGCAAACTGCACTGGCTGCCAATTCGGTGGCGGATCACCTTTAAAGTCGGCTTGCTGACTATCAAAGCTCTACATGATATGGGCCCAGGCTATCTGAAAGAACTTCTGGTTCCTTATCACCCGAATTGATCACTCCGCTCAGCCGATGAGGGGTTTCTAGAGGTTCCAAGGGTAAATTTGAAATCTTCTGGTGCTCAGGCATTTGCGTATGTAGCCTCCACCCTTTGGAACTCTCTACCCCGTCGGTTGCGGGAGTGCACTTCTGTGGAGGGCTTCAAGAGAGGTCTGAAGACTTTTTTATGGGAAACTGCATTTTTAGAACGCTGACTGTTATGATTTAATTTTTGTTAATTTAAATGTTTTGTTTTAATTGTATGTTTTAATGATTTTTCTTTTACTGTTCTGATTTGTTATTTACGGTGTGCCTTGGTAATCGAAAGGCCCTTATAAATAAAATTATTATTATTATTATTATTATTAATATGACATACTGCTGAAGCAAATGCAAGTTGGGGGAGAGGCTCTATGGGTCACCTTGGAGATGGAGAAAGGGATGTTATTCACACAGGGTGATATATAGGCTACCATCACAAAAGAGGGGTAGATAAAGCATGATGGAGAAAATTCAGAGGGTGGCAAACAAAGGGGATGTGCTGCTGTTGGGAGATACCAGCCTACCAGATCTATAGTGGAGTACACCAGCAGTGGCCTCTACCAGGAGCACGGATATCATTGACTCCCTTCATGGGGCATTCTTAAGACAGCAAGTCAGGGAACCTACTAGGGAAGGGACAGTACTTGACCTGATCTTCCCAAATGGAGACACAGTGGGAGGGATCTGAGTGGGGTAAAGCCTGACACAAGTGACCATATTGTAGTATGGTTTGTGCTAAGGACAGCACCAGAAAGGAGACACTCTAAGGTAAAAGTCCTAGATTTCAGGTGAGTGGACTTTAAGAGAATGGGCGACAGACTCAAGAAAACTCTTGTAGGGGTGGGTGATCGGGGGGGAGAAAAATGGGAAAAAATAAAGTGGGCCATAGTAAAAGCCAGAAATCTCTGTGTCAGTAAGGTCAGAAAAAACAAGAAAAAAAGGAAACCGCTATGGTTCAGCAGGAAGGTAGCAATAAAGGACAGGGTGAAAAGGACAGCATTCAAGAGATACAAGCAGACCTAGAGGGAGGAAGATAGAGAAGCACACCAGTAAAGGCAAAAGGAGGCAGGAATTAAGGTCAGGAGAGCAAAAGCAATGTCTGAAGAGAAAATAGCTCAATCAGTTAAGGGAGGGGAAAAAAACTTTTATATCTGAGTGAAAGGAGGAAGACAAAGGGTGGGATCATTCAACTAAGAGATAAGGGTAGGGAGATGGTTGAGGGGGATCAGGAGAAGGCAGATATCCTAAACAGATACTTTTGTTCCATGTTCACCATGCAGGGGGAGGAGGAAAGAGGATGGATCAGGGAGAGGGGGAATGCTGGGGAGGGTGTGGACATCAGCCTATTCAAAGTAGAGGGGGTCCAAAAGGAATTACTGGGACTAAAGGTTGACAGAGCCATGGTACTTGATGGGATACACCCCAGAATACTGAGGAAGCTGAGGGAGGTGCTAGAGGAGCCAATAACTGGCCTGTTCAATAGATCATTGAGATGGGTATGGCTCTAGATGGCTGGAAAGAGTAAGAGTGGTCTCTCTCCACAAGGGAGGAAGCAAGGAATGGGCAAACAACTACAGGCCATTCAGCCAGTGACATCAGTGGTGGGGAAGTTGATGGAGAAATTACTGAAAGAAAGAATTACCAAGTACATTGATTCAAATGACCTGAAGGATGACAAGAAGCACAGATTCACAGAAGGAAGATCATGTAAAATGAACTTAATTGAATTATTTGACTGGGTAACCAGAGTGATAGATCAGGGCAGGGCAGTGGATGTGGTTTACCTAGACTTCAGTCAAGCATTTGACACCATGCTGCACAGAAGGCTTCTGCACAGGTTGGGCCAGAGATGGTGAGATGGGTGAAAAATTGGTTAGAGGGAAGAAGGCAAAGGGTGGTCATCAATGGATTTCTATCAGGGGATGGAGGGGTGACTAGTGGGATACCACAGTGGTCAGTAGTGGGACCAGTCCTGTTCAACATTTTCATAGGAGACATTTCAGAATAGCTTGAGGGGAAGGTTTGTCTATTCACAGATGATACAAAGCTTAGCAACACAGTAGACAATTCAGATGGAGTAAACAAATGAGCAGAGAGTGGCACAAAAGTGTGGCAGCTGAGCTTTAATACAAAAAGTGGAAAACTATGCACTTAGGGAGACATCAGATACAGAGCAGGATGGGTGGTCAGGGTACTGGAAGTGATAGACAGGAGAGGGACCTCATGGTATAGTCACATCTAATAATGTCAAGGTAGCTAAGCAATGCGAGAGGGCAGTAGCGAGGGCCAGTAGAATGCTAGGGTTGCATAGCCAGGGGTAACATGAGCAGAAGGATGGAGGTGGTGATGTCCTTATACAAACAGTTCCTGAGGCCACACCTTGAATATGGTGTCCAGTTCTGGAGACCGTACCTCAGGAGGGACGTGGATATGGTGGAGAGGGTCCAGAGGAGGGAAAAGGAACTGGTGCAGGAATGCAGCCAACTGACATATGAGGAGAGACTGAAGGACATCAACATGTATACCCTGGAGCAAAGGAGGGATAGAGGGGACATGATAAAGACCTTCAAGTACTAAAAAGGTATTAACAGGGTCCCAGGTAGCAGTATTTTCCTGAATAAAAGACTCAAATACAAGGGGTCATGACATGAAGCTAGAAGGGAAAGATTCAATGGAAACATTAGGAAACACTACTTCACAGAAAGGGTGGTGTATGGTTGGAATGCACTCCCAGAGAAAGTGGTGGGAGGCCAAAACTATGACAGGATTCAAGGCTGCTTGGGATGGGTACAAGGGAATTTCGGACATGAGGCAGGAGGGGGAAAATTACCCGGAATACCTAGAGTCCTTTAGGTAACATGTAGATAGAACATATTTTGTTAAGATGTCTGTCTTTTCACAGTTCCCTCCATAATGTCCACCTTCCTTCTTTTAACCTTACAGTCCTCTTTTTGTCTTCCTTTTTCACTTATATATCTAAACTATGTCTTGTCCCTTTAGATACTGTCTGAGCTATTCTTTCTTCAGTTTGCATCTTTGCTCTCCTTAATTCTTTCCCTGCTTCCTTCTGTTTCCCGATACACATCCTATCCTCCTCCATCTGTGTCTCCTTATATTTTCTAAATGCAATTCTTTTAGACTTTATCTTTTCTGCCACCTTTTGCAAGAACGACAGTGGTCTCCTCTTCCTTTTGCTTTTGTTCACTTGCCTGACACAGGGGTTTGTTGCTTTCACTATGCCCTCTTTTAGTTTGACCCAGTGTTCCTCTATCCCCCAGGTCATTCTCCCCCTGCTAGAACATCCCTGAGCTATTCACCCATCTTTATAAAATCTTCCCTACTGAAGGCCAGGGGTCTCGCTGTTGTGTGGTTTGTTTCCACAGCTGTCCTTATGTTGAACCACACTGTACAATGATCATTGGTCCCCAGGTGGCTGCACACCTTGATGTCTGCAACACTGTCCCTGTTTGTGAGAACCATGTCCAATATTGCCCCCTATCATGAGTGGGTTCACTGACTAGTTGCCTGAGAAATGCCCCTTGCAGGGAACCTAGGATGTTTCTGCATCTAGCTGACACTGCAGTTAGGAGGCTCCAGTCTACATCTGGTAGACTGAAGTCCCCCATCAGCAGCACCTCCCCCTTTTTGGAAATTTTGCCAGTTGCTTCTAACATTTCCTTACGTAACTCTTCCTGCTGTGCTGGAGTCCTGTAGATCACACCTGTATGAATAGTAGCTCCATTCCCTCTCTCAAGAGTGACCCACTGTACCTCTGCCCCACATGAATTCCCTCTATGTCCATCGCTTTTATGTTTTCCTTCACATAAAGCACATTTCCTTTCCTTCTCACTCTGTCTTTCTAAATAGTGTGTAGCCTGGTATGACCATGTCTGAGGCAGGTGGGTAATAAAATGCCTGACCACAAGGACAACTTGTGGGTACCCCAAATGTACCCCCCAAAAAATGAATGAAAACAGAGTAGTTGGGTCAGGTTAGGTAGTCTCTACCTGACCCATTCTACTACCTGATTACCAAACCCTGACCATAACAATAATCATGTAAAGACTGTTTTTTTTGTGTGACTATTACACTGTCTGTTAGGTGCCCCAATACATTATACCCATGGCATGCATTGCTGAGGCAGGTATGAGTGGCACAGGCTCCCTTAGCGAGCCTGCTGCTGTTACCAAAAATTATATGCATGGCGGGCATTGCTGAGATAGGTATGAGATGAGAGGTGCAGCTGCTCTGAGTGAGCCTGCTACTGTTTCAAAAAATTATACCCATGGCAGGCATTGCTGAGGTAGGTATGAATAGCACAGCTGCTCTGAGAGAGCCTGCTGCTGTTTCCAAAAATTATACCCATGGCAGACATTTCTGAGGCAGGTACAAGAGGCACAGACTCTCTTAATGAGCCTGCTGCAGTGTCCAAAAATCATACCCATGCGGGCATTTCTGTGGTGGTATGAGAGGTGCAGCTGCTGTGATTGAGCCTGCTGCTGTTTTAAAAAAGTATACCTATGGTGGGCGTAGATCACACTTACATAATATAAACTGATGACTAACAAAAGAAAACTAAAAATAGTACTAGTGTGGCACATGCACTTGGCATGGTGGCAGTGGTGATAGCTCCATTTGTTTTGTACACAACCTAGTCATCATATTCAGTATCACTGTTTGCAGGCTATTGTTCATTTTCAGGGTCAGACTCACATAAATCAGAGTTTGTGACAATTGGGAAATTGTCAGCATTAATTCTGAGAAATGTAAGTTGTTCCACATTTGCAGGACCTAGCAGTGTTCTGTGGTCAGGGCTATTTCTCCAGCAGCACTAAATATGGGTTCTGAATATACGATATGCTTGAAGGTGGAGAACTGAAGTACATTATTGCAAGATTTACTAGATCTGGCCATATTGTTCTCTCTGTTTTCAATACAGTAATGGATCTTCTTTGATACCAATCACAGTATGGTCTGCAAAGTACATCAGGATCACTGTGCTGCATGAGACAGTTACCAGACTGGCAGATGAACCTGCTACACTTTCTTTATGGGATACCAGTCCATGTTGTTGCAGGAAACTCAGACGTGATTTGCCTTTCTGACCCTGAACATAGAATGCCCTAGAAGTAGCTGTACATGTCCTTTCCCGTGCTGATGACACTGCTGACTGTGGAGAACTGCTAGATGTGCTATTGTCTGCGCCAGAGGCATACTGTGATGGTTCAGCAGGGTTTCACTGCTGTACATTGGTTAATGGTGTTTGTAGGGCAATGTTACATTTGGTTAGAAGAAGATCTCTCCAATACTCAATGTCTTCCCCTGATGGAAGAATGGCTTCAATGTTTCACTTGAAGCAGAGTTCTAGTGATGTAGCCAACACATACAGTAGGTGTCATTCTTAAACATGGTATTTATTCTTTGATTAGTCAACAGTCTGAGACTCAAGTCATCTGCCAGCATAACAGCAGTGGTGTTGTCTTTGACTGAAAGTCTTCCATTATGTCATCAAGGAAAATGTGAAGAAATTTGATTTGAGGAAGAATTTGACTCAGAAATGCACTGTCTGCACTGACATCATATGTGGCAGTTCAAATGGCTCCAATAAGGTGACCAAAGATTCCAGCAGAGTCCAGCTGCTGTAACTGAACATGATGTCTACTCTACCTATATGATTCTGCATGGTATAGTCATGTACAGCTTTTTTCTGTTCAAGAAGCCTTTCCAACATGTAAAATGTTGAATTCCAGTGGGCTGGAACTTCCTGCTTTAATGTATGCAAGGGTGAGTTGTTTGACCTCTGCGGCTCCTTCAGGATTTTTGGAACTGTCACAGAGTGAATGAAATGGCCACATATTTTCCTAGCAAGACCCAATAGGTTTTTAACATTTCTGTTTCTATTTAAGAAAGCATGGATGAGAAGATTTAAACAATGTGCAAAACAAGGTATGTGTTGGTAGTTGCCATCTCTGACAGCCTTGACTATGTTGTACCATTATCTGATTCTATGAACCCTGGAGATAAGGAATGCAGAGTAAGTCATTTCTGGAACTGATTTTGCATCTCCTGCAAAATATTCACAGCAGTGTGGTTTTCTTCACAAGTGCTGACACATAATATAGCCTACTTCATACTACTGATGGTACAGTGGGAATTATTACTTTCTGAGTGACAAACAAATAGTGTAGTTGCCATATTAGTCCTTGTAAGAACAGATCCAGAAGCAAATGATTTGATACCTTTTATTGGACCAACATAGATGTTACACAAAAAAGAACAAAGTGCTCTAGCTTTTGGATCAGCCAGCTTCTGAAGAAGGACCTGGTTGGTCCAAAAGCTAGAGCACTTTGTTCTGTTTTGTATAACATCTATGTTGGTCCAATAAAAGGTATCAAATCATTTGCTTCTGGATCTGTACTTTCTGACTGAAAACCTGCCCAGTGAGCTGTAACAGTCATGTAGTCAATTGTTAGGTGGCTGGTCTACATATCAGGGTCATGTGAACCTGCTTCACCTCAGAGAGTTTCAACCGTTTAGATACCACATTACACATCGAGTCATACAACTGTGGAACAGCCTTTTCTGAGAAATGTGCTTCACAGGGATTGGTATACCAAGGTTCAATCCAGTGCATGAATATGAGGAAACCTTTCTGGGCAGCAAAAGCAAAAGGAGCTGACAATCGTCGAACAGCTCTGCAATGGCTTTATTTGACAGCTGGCATATTGGATGCTTGTGGGTAAATGTTGATGTCCTCACAACACCTTCTTTTATGTTAGCTGATGAGAGTGACGAGATATTTTAATTTGGGGGGGACTGTACTTTTCATACCTTTTTCTTGTGGAGTACTACTGTGGGAGTTTCCAGTTTTTGATGGTGTCAGAAGTAAACAATTTACGTTTGTCTGGGAAGTCTGTAAGAACACATCAAGTGATTCAATGTCAGTTCCTGCTTCCAGTTAATTGTCACTGTGGTCACCCTCGCCAACACCTCCAGTACCACCCATACCAATCACACTGTCCCTGCTGTGCTCCACTCATTTGAGTGGTTTACCTTTTCATGTCGTATCATTATTGATGTTCCAAAATGTCCCCTTTGCCTTCATGACTGACACTCTTTTGCACAGACTGCATACAGCTCGAGAGTTGTCTGTAGGATCAATATAAAATAATTTCACACTAAAGATTTACCATTTGTGCTTTGTGCTATGGTGCCTGGCACTATTTCTTGTACAGTCAAGGGACCTGGAGGAACCCTATACTTCCATTTCCTTGTTCACATGACTTTTCATTCACGATCATCTTATTCTTACATTTAGCACATGATTTTGTTTTCTACACTTGCCTTTCATGGCCTACAGTGGCATCCTCCAACCCCTCATTGAAACTAGTACCAACCTCTTTGCCACAAGATTCAGAAGAACAGGACATACCATGGGCTATCCCATTCCGAGTCCACACTATCATCACCATCTTTATCAGCATTCACTGCCTCAGCATCTGAAGTTATATTTGAGGAGGACACCTCCCCTTCCTTAGATGCTGTTCAACACCTGGAAGTCTCCTGGCACATGTGGGAAAATGTTCAGTACCTCTATGAGTAACTCTTGTCAGTTCTTTCCAAAACTCTATTATCATTTTATTGGTAACATGCTTTTTAGGTTCAGGAGAACATTTAATGCCAGTCCTGGTGATGTTATTGTTATTATTGTTGCTATGTTCTTCATTAGTGCTAAGATTAATATTGACCGCATAATTTTCAGTTGCTCTTGCACCAGCATTGTGTATCCTTTTAGTAGACTTAGTCTGGAAATATGAGACACAGTAGACACAACCATGGCTTTTGCTATATCACAGAGAGAAGTCACACACAGTGAAGCTATGACAGGGCTCAGGGCACTAACAGGCTAACAGACAGGGTAATATAGCCTAAATGGCTTTTGCTATACTATGGAGAGACACAGAGTAGTTATGTCACAGTCAGGGCTCGGGGCACCTAACATAGAGTGTGTGTAATACAGCCAAAATGGCTTCATGCAGAGATACAGAGTAGCTATATGTTACATGCATAGCTCGGGGCACCTAACAGACAGTGTGTAATACAGCTGAAATGACTTCATGCAGACACAGAGCAGCTATATATCACACACAGGGCACCTAACAGGCAGTGTGTATACAGCAGAAATGGCTTAATGCAGAGACACAGAGTAGCTATACATCACGCCCAGGGCTTGGGACACCTAACAGACAGTGTGCAATATAGCTGAAACGGCTTCATGCAGACAGAGAGTTACTATATGTCACACACAGGGCACCTAACAGACAGTGTGCATAAAGCTGAAATGACTTTATGCAGGGATACAGAGTAGCCATATGTCAAACACAGGGATCGGGCACCTAACAGTGTGATAGAGGCAATGGCATTATGCAGAGACAGAGTAGCTATATGTCACACACAGAGCTCAGAGCACCTAACATACAGTATGTAATACAGCCAAAATGGATTTATGCTTACACAGAGTAGCTATATGTCTCACACAGGGCACCTAACAGACAGTGTGTGTATATAGCCGAAATGGCATTATGCAAGCAAGCAAATCATTATTTATATAGTGCCTTTCAAAATCAAGGCACTGTACAAAGTATAAACCACAGATATTACAAGCAAACAGCAATATAAATTATTTAAAATCAGTCTGGGAAAGTCAATGAAAATAAGTTTTTAACATAGATTTAAAACTGCTGATGGTTAGGCATTCTCTTGACTGACAAGCTAGAGAATTCCACAGGGTTGGTGCTGCAAATGCAAAAGCATGTGCTCCAGATGCTTTTAGACGAACCCTGGATCTCTAGCAATCCTCGTCGGTGGATTGAGAGGACAACTGGGGAGTAGGGAGTCAGGAGACCTTTCAGGTGGTCTGGTCCCTGTTCATGCAGGGCTTTAAAGGTAAACAAGCCCACAAAACCACAACACAACCACAGCCACAAAAGACTAAATCAATGCTCTTCTGCAGCTCGAAAAACAAACACAGGCATTACCCCTTTGATATCAAAGCAAGTACTTGTTATACTTTTGAACAAGTGTCATCTTTTAAATACCTAGGAATCACTCTCGACCATGGTCTGTCATATGGGACCCACATCGATAACGTTGCCAGAGTTGTAAATGCACACATTGGAATTCTGTACCGCAACAAGCAACACCTCACCCAGGCAGCATTAAAGATGGCCATCCAGAGCTCTGTTGTCTCCATTGTAGACTATGGCCTCATTGTCTATGGCTCTGCCACCACTACCGCCCTTAGGCGCATAAAGACCTCCCTAAACAAGGCCTGCCGACTACTCACTGGAGCACACCGACTCACACATACATGTGAACTCCATGCCCAATTAGGATGGCTTCAACTCGCAAATCGAATTAAGTACCTAACCAGTCTGATGGCAAAAAAAACTATCTTGGGCATTACCCCACCTAGTGTCCAAGTCCTCCTGAGCCCAATCACTAATCTACGTAAAACCAGAGGGTCTGAACAACAGCTCCTACAAGTTCCTCGATGCCGCACATCACTGGGTCAAAGATCCTATGCACACCATGCTCCCACCTGGATGAATGCCCTCAGCACTCATATCACTTCACCTCTTCACTGGGCATTTTCAAATCAAAACTACATCTTCATCTCACTACCTCCAGTTCCTGTGACTGCCTCTCCTAGCTTCCTTCTTCCCCAGTGGCCCACCTCCCCTCTCCTTGCTCTTTGACAATGCTGTGAATCTGCTCTAGCTTCTCTTGGCTGCTGCCCCCCGCCCCAACCCCTCCTTCCCAACTCCTTATAGATCTCTGAACTTATCCGAACATATGTGTTTCCTTACTTTATTTCAGCGATGCAACATCTGAACCAATGAGTAATGTTATTTAATCTCTGTTTTAATGTTGTTCTTTGTCTATGTATAGACCAATGCAGCTTAGCCTAAAATGTTTGTACTTTCTGACGTGGAACCTTTGTAAAAGAGCCTTGGCTCAAAGGTATTTGTAATCCTAGGTTTCAATAAATAAATAAATAAATAAATAAATAAAAGCCTAAATTGTAGGTGATCCGCCACTGAACTGGCAGCCAGTGCAGTCCGCTTAGCACACAGGAGTAATGTGGATGCAGAGATACAGAGTAGCCATATGTCACAAACAGGAATCAGGGCACATAAGTGTGATATTGCAGCAATGGCTTTATGCAGACACAGAGTAGCAATATGTCACACACAAGATTCGGGGCACCTAACAGACAATGTTTAAAAAAGCTGAAAATGACTTTATGCAGAGACATAGAGTAGCTATATGTCACACACAGAGCTCGGGGCACCTAACAGACAGTATGTAATACAGCCAAAATGGCTTAATGTAGAGACATAGAGTAGCAGATATACACAAGGCTGAAGACACCTAACAGACATGGACTACAGCCTAATGGCTTCAGAGACACAGAGTAGCACTATATGTAACACAGAAAGCTTAGGCACAGACATCAGTAGAAGTAAATAGCTCTCACTAGAGACGCTCAGGCAGAGGGCACCTATTTACTTACTTCCCCCAATGAGTCACTCAGACAAATTATCTTGATTCCCGTCCCAATCCCTTCCCTTCCACCTTCAGTCCCAAATTTCCTTTCTAGCCTCCATGTGCTTTGTGTTTTTATTTTATTTAATATTGCTTTTTTTTTGCCATTTGTCTGTGTGTCAATCAGGTTCAGCCGCACGCGCCGAACCACCAACCGATCAGTCCTTCTCCTCCAATCTGGGACAGTTTTCTGCAGCATGCTCACATAGGGAGCTCAGGCACCATCACTGACCAATCGGATTGTCAGTCTTTGGTCATGTGCTGGTGTGAGGACCCCGCAGGCTGCCTGTAATGCCTGATTGGAGTGGCGCATGGGTCCCATGACCCGACAGGCTCTGTGGAAAATGCCTGTTTTTTAACTTATTTTTATTATCACCCACTACCCACCCCATTACATGTGGCCACAGTACCAGACCTACAAAATGCCCAGTTATGTCAGGTAGCACAGTCAATTGCCTCAACTGCTCTACTCAACTGAAAAAAGCAGATACCTGACTTACCGCTCCAGCTACCTGATGGTTAGCCATCCCTAGCCATGTCCCAGTCATGGATGTCAGTGCACCATGACTCTGTAATGGCCTTACTATCCAGGTCGCTTCTGCGTGCTGCCTGCTAGGTCTGGGATCTTTTTCCCAGACTTCTAGCATTAGCACGATGGCCTTCCAGATTTTGTTAGCTCTTCTTGTTGCTCCCACTTTTACTTTATGCTTCCTCCTCCCCTTCTCTTTTGAATGCTTCTCCCCCCTTCTTTCCTATCACCCTGCTTCTTTGATTAACTTGCACCCTGGGGCACACTTCCCCTCAGGAACTCCCTACTTTATCACAGTCTGTGTGGGGGACTGTTTTTGCATCTCCAATTTCTAATACCACCCTCCTCTGCTAGTTTGACTATTCATTGAAGTAGCTCTTAAACCGTCCACTGAGGACTGTGGTTCCCCTCCTGGATGTATGCAGACCATCACCTCTGTATAGATCCATAGCTGTGGCACCATGAAAGCATCTGACCTCCCAATGCCACCCCTTTCCCTAATCCCAAATCTATCCACCTGACAACTGAGTCCCCCACCAGAAGTTGCATCTTCCTCTTCTGGGGTCCCCCCGGCCTTCCTCCTCTTCTGGGGTCCCCCCCTTTGGGGTCTCCCCCTATAGAGATACCCCCACTACCTCCCTGTTCACTGTCATGGGTGTCTGCTCCTCGCAGTCCCACTATACCAAAGCAGCACAGGAATTTTGTAGTAGTACTGGTTGAGGAATGTTCCTGCAGCCCATGCGACTCAGCCTTCCAGAGCCACTACCCCACCCTTCTCTTTCCCATGGGCTGACTTCAACAGTTTGCAGATGAGTGGAGGAACAAAATAATAGACAAGTGTGTGCTGGAAATAGTTCTCATTGGCTATGTAATGGAGTTGACGATATTCCATGATGGACCATCTCTTCATTTCCCAGTATCCAAACACAAGGTTCACTCAAAAAGATTCAGTAACAGCATAATTTTATAAGCACTCAGCCTGCAGAAGAATAGGTGTCCAACCTTGGAACAAGTGTCTTGGGGATAATGTCATCTTGTATAGACTGGACCCATGGGCCAGGTGGCATATGAGACAACTGCTCCTGTTGGCCATCCAACAAATGGTAATCCTGGATTACAATGTATGTCAACAATAACCATGACACCAAGAGTAACCAATTCCCTGAAATGGTGGATGACCAAGGACAACCTGTTCAAGGGAATGCACCTGGACATTCAGCATAACATGGTAATAAAAATGGATCCCATCCTAATGGGTTAGAGGGCAGCGATAGGTCACTTACTAGTTCAGGGAAAATAGTTCCACATGGAGCCAAAGCTACTGATCAACACTGTGGAGATTCTTAGCCCTACTACACTTCAGTAACATATTGAAAAACAAAGACATCTTTATAAGATTAGACAACAGAGTAATTGTGTCATACATTGTGAAACAAGGCAGAACCAAGAGCAGTGCAACGATGAAGGAGGCTGCAAGACACCTGGCCAGCATATCAGCCATTCATTTAGCAGACAAAGTGAATACTACAACAGACTGGCTCAGCTGCTGGCAGATCCACCCAGGCAAGAGGAAGCTCCGTCAACAGGTGTTTCACAGCATAAACAGATGCTGGGGTGTAGTGTTAGTGGACCTAATGGCAACCAGCAAGAATACTCAGTGCCCAATATTCTATTCCAGTTTGAAAGACAACCAATCCATAGGGGTAAATACTCTCTCATAAGAATGGTACTTTGATGTTACTTATGTATTTCCTCCCCTTCCTCTCCTCCCACAACATAGTAACATAGTAAATGATGGCAGATAAGGACAGCTAGGCCCACCTACTCTTCCCATATTCCCTGCCTGCATCAGTGGCTTCTGACCCTGCTTGGTCATTGGCTTTTGCCTCTCTTTCCCACCTCTAGTGTTCCCTTTTGCCTATCCCATGCCTGTTTAAATCCTCCACTGTGCTAGCACCTACCACTTTCTGGGGTAGGTCATTCCATGCATCCACCACCCTTTCCGTGATGAAAAACTTCCTCACATTCCCCTTTATCCTACCCCCTCTAATCTCATGTTGTGCCCCCTCATCCTTGTACAACCCCTTCACTGAAAAGATGTCACCCACCAGCACTTTGTTCAAGCCCTTAAGATACTTGAAGGTTTCAAACATATCTCCCCACTTCTGCCTCTCCTCTAGCGTATTCATATTGAGGTCCTTCAATCTCTCTTCATATGTCTTCTGGTGCAAGCACCGCACCATCTTAGTTGCCCTTCTCTAGACCGCTTCCACCCTGTATATCTCCTTATGGAGAACAGCCTCCAGAACTGTACACCATACTCCAGATGTGGTCTTACCAGAGTTTTGCATAGTGGGATCACCACATCCCTTCTTCTGCTAGTGATACCCCTTCCTATGCACCCTGACATTACACTGGCCCTCCCCACAGCCATGTTACATTGTTTGGCCACCTTTAGGTCATCTGAGATGATTATCCCTAAATCCTTTTCTTCCCTAGTGAATGTCAGCAAACCATCCCCTCATCCTGCAACTCTCCACTGGGTTTCTGCTCCCTAGGTGCATGATTTTGCATTTCTTTGAGTTAAATTTTAATTGTGACACTTTGGATCATTTTTCCTGCTTACCTAGGTCTCTCCTCATTCTTTTGACCCCCTCTGGAGTGTCTACCCTGTTACAGATCTTGGTGTCATCTGCAAATAGACAAACCTTACCCTCCATGCCCTCAGCAATGTCACTATTGAAGACATTTAAAAGGACTAGCCCCAGGACTGATCCTTGAGGCACCCCACTGAACACCCCACTTTCCTCGGATTTGAACCCATTTACTACCACCTTCTGCTTTCTGTCCCTCAACCAATTTCTAACCAACTTCTCCACTTTGTGGCCCACTCCAGGTAACCCAACTTGTTAACCAGCCTTCTGTCTGGAATGGTGTTGAATGCCTTGTTGAAATCGAGGTAGGCGATATCCACCGCCTCCACCTCTTTCCTTACCCGTCAAAAGTCATTCAGGTTTGTTTGACATGACCTTTCTGCTGTGATTCCATACTGCCTCAGATCCTGTGGACAGCTGGATTCCTTGTATTCCACAATCCATTCCTTAAGCAGTGCCTCCATAATCTTTCCCACTGCCGAAATGAGGCTGACCAGCCTATAGTTACCTGCTTCCTCCTTGCTACCACTCTTGTGAAGAGAGACTACATGTGCCTGCCTCCAGTCCTCTGGGACCACCCCTGTCTTGAGTGACTCACTAAACAGGGCTGCCAGTGGTGCTGCCAGCTCCTTCTGAAGTTCCTTTAGTATCATGGGGTGTATCCCATCAGGTCCCATTGCTTTATCCACCCGTAGTTTTCCGAGTTCCTCCAGGATTATCCCTTCTGTAAACAGATTGGTGTCCGCCTCCCTCTCTCCAATGTTTCTATTGTCTAATTATGGTCCCTGTCCCTCCTCCTCTTTAGTGAATACTGAGCAGAAGTATTAATTCAGTACTGATGCTTTATCCAGGTCCTCCTCCTCCTCATCACACCACCCTTCCTCCCCTCTGAGCCTTACAATTCCACCCTGGCCATCCTTCTTTCACTTATGTATCTATAGAAAGTCTTGTTCTCCCTTCTTTATCATCTGTGCTACTTTTTCTTCTGTTTATGCCTTCACGCTTCTTACTGCCTTCCCTGCTTCTCTCATCTAGGTAAACCTCTATCTTCATTCTTCCTTCGTGTCTCCTTGTATTCCCTGAAAGCCACTTTTGTCCCTGACTTTCCCTACCACCTCCATCGAGAACCATAGTGGTTTGTTCCTTCTTTTGCCCTTCTTTCTCAGCCTAATGCACTGATTTGTCACTTCAACTATGGCTCCTTTTAGGTGTACCCACTGCTCCTCAACCCTCCCTCCTGCCTCTTTTCTTTCCAGGGCCTCTTTGATCCCTCTCCCCATCCTTGTAAAGTCCATCCTCCTGAAATCCAGGACCCTTGCTTTTGTGTGGCTTGCCTGTGACACTGTACCAATATTGAACCACACTGTATGGTGGTCACTGGACCCATATGACCATCCACCTGGACTTCCGCAATCCTGTCCTCTTTGGTCAGTACAATGTCCAGAACTGCCTTGTCCCTGGTGGGCTCCTGCACCAGTTGCATGTCTTGATTCCTAGCTGAGGCTGCTGCTGGGATGGTGCAATCCATGTCTGGCATGTTAAAATCACCCAGAAGCAGCACCTCTCCCTTTGTTGCCATCATGTATTTCCTCCACTATTGCCCTATCTAACTCCTCCCCCTTTGCCGGAGGTCTGTAGACCCCTCCTGTGCAAATTGCTGTGCCATTATCCAGCTCAAGCGTGACCCACATTGCCTCAGCCTCCCCCTTCCTACCTTGTACCTCTATTGCTTTGATACCTTCCCTGATGTAAAGCCCCCCCCACACACACACACACACACTGTTTTCTCTCCCTATCCCTCCTGAATAGATCATACCCAAGTACGTTCACCTCCCAGTCATGGTTTCCAGTGTACCACATCTCGATAATTGCCACTAAATCCAGGTTCACCTTTGCCATCATGGCTGTCAGGTCTGGGATTTTATTTCCCAGACTGCGGGCATTTGTATACACGGCTTTCCAAGTTTTGCTGCCTGCCTCCCTTGTAATTCTGCTATTGCCTTCCTGTTCCCTCTTAACAATTCTGGTTTTATTCTTTTGCTGTCTCCCTGTCTCTGCCATACCCCTTGCATTGAGCTCAGTAATATTTGCCAACAACTTTTCCTCCCAATCCACCCTATTAGCTTATCGACCTGTGGGGGTGGGTTGCTTAGGCCTTCCTGCTCCCAGTTGCCCCCAACCTGGCTAGTTTGAATGCTTGGCAAGAAAGCATTTAAACTGTTCATTGATGATTGTAGTCCCCTCCCTGGACAGATGCAGGCCGTCCCCTTTCTACAGGCACACATCACTCCAGGTGGGTCCCCAGTTCTCAGTGAAGCCAAAACCATTTTCTTCGCCCCAGTACCTCAACCAAGTGTTGAATTTTCTGAAGGGGAGATTCCTAGCCACCCTCCTGCCATGGACTGGCAGCACCTCTGAGAATGTTACGGATCCTGCTACCTCCCCAAGGTGCCTACTCAACTCTATGAAATCCTCCTGCACCTGCTCTAAGCTCACCTCTTCCCTGGTTAGGTCATTTGTTCCTCAGATGGACAATGACTTCCACCGCCTCTGCTACCACTGTGGAAATCCTAAGGATTCACCCCCTTCCTCTGAGCTGTGCCTCCTGGAAGACACTTGACCACTCTTCCACCCCACTAACTGTGCCTATATCCATTCCCCAGACTATTGAGTCAGTCACCAGGAGTTGCTTCCTCCTCCTTTGGGGTTCTCTACCTCCCACCCCTAGGTCTCCTTCAGGAAGACCCACTCATCTTCCCTGGCACAACCTCAGGTTCCCTTGTGGGCTTGCCCACCTCTCAGAACAGCACAGGAATTTTCGAGTTAGACTGGATGGGAGATGTGCATCTGTCCACCCTCATTCAACTACCATGAGCCCACTGTAGTCCAGCCAGCCCTCTGCCTGGGCATCCATTGTGGTAGTGGATGTGGACATGGTGGTCTCTAGGTGGGGGCAGAGGCCAACAGTACTCTAGCCAGGTCAGCCCTGAAACTGGCTACTTCTGCCCAGTAACCCATCAATACAGTGACTCCTTTTGAGAGAGTAAAAATGAGTAATGTCAGATTAGCATAAGATAAATGAGCAATATGCTCATAATGGCGATAGCCATTAACAGCACATTGTAATTAAAGCATGTACCTTCTGTAGTTACTATGTATGTAAACTGAATGAGGGACTTGTGCAAGACTGAGAGAGTATTTGTTATCCTTCAAGGATATAGGAAAGGGCAGCCTGCTTCCCACTCTACCATAGCAACTTGAATCAAGATGACCTCCAGGAAGTGTACCAAGCAAGTGCCAATTACCTCACACAGATCTTAAGTCCCATTCCATCAGGGCAATTGCCACATCATTGGCCAAAAGAAATTTGACTATGACAGAGCAAATCTGCACAGCCGCCGCATGGACTTCCATCCATACACTAACTAGACTTTATAGACTTGAAGTCACCCATGAGGCTAAAACCAATTTCTGCCATTCTGTTCTCCAAGCAGCCACATCTGAGCAATCAGAAAATGATCCATCTCTCCACCCTGAGGGCAGGGGTAATGTGTTTTAGTACCCAAAATGTAAGGATCCTAGAGTACCTGAGAGATTATCCCTTACTGTAGTAGTTTACTCACCTGGTAAAGGTGACTTGTGGGGTATATATCTCTGAGGCACTCCACTTCCCTTCCTTACTCGTGGTCAGATGAAAAATAATGGTGTGTCCCAGCATGCCATACAAGCCAGATAAAACTTAGATTGTACTAATCAGTAATAAGTATTATGCTTAATAACCACATTATTGGCCTACAGCTTACTGTGTAGTCACAAGCCTATAAGCTAACCAGTTTTATGTTAGATAGCAGCTTTGGAAGACATCAAAACTGAGCTAACCTAATCACACTACAGGAGACGTGGGTCAGATTTCATCTTTTGAAGTCACATGTGCATCAACAACCTATCAGGTGAACATAACCCTAGATTTTAAGATCCTGCAGTTCCTCAGAGAGGTATACCCCCACAATCTCCTTTATTAGGTGAATAAACTACTGTTGCAGTGCTGTGGTAGACATTCTACAAGGATATTCTGAGTATGCCCACTTTTTATGTTGATTGCACGCAGCGCAAGAAACATATTGGGACAGCTTGCTGAGAAGCAAGCTGTGGAGGCAGGGCACTGCTGTGGCAAATGCCCCCGCAGCCTGCAAAGACTTGTCCCATTTCCCCCACTGCCGTTGCAAGCTGATGGTGATAGCAGTTTGGAACATTGGCACCAAGTTCAGAGAATTTCACCGCTGCAATCAGGGTCTGCCTCTTCATTGCAGCATCAGCCATCCACTGCAATGATGGAGTGACCCGTCATTGCAGGGCGGGATGTAAAACCCCTGATATTGTTTGTGAACATGGCGGTGGCTTGCCATCATGTTCACAAACAATATAACCCGCCCCCCTACAGTGTTTACTTCCTAACAGGGGGCCCTAATCCCCATCGACTTTGGTGGCCCCATATTTCTGTTGTTGCCGACGGGGGATCCCACTCCCTGTTGGCATTCTGTACCACCCCCACTTTTGTTTCTGCCGACGGGGTGCCCAATCCATGTCGGCATAATGATACCCCCCCTTGTTTGCTGACAGGGGTGCATAATCCCCCATCGGCTACTGCTGGTTCCCCAAACAAAATCCTCTGCTGGCATGTTGGGAGCCCACCACAGCATGCCAGATGCCCTAGAAGAAAAAATGGTCCTGCTGATGTCTTTTTTTCCTAAAAAGGAAACTGCCCTTGGCGCCGCTTCTGCCTCCCCACCTCAACCTGCACCCACCCACTGGCAAGCACTTGCCTTCCCACACCCCTCATCCCATACTTACCTACGGAGCTCAGTGCAACGATCTTCAGTGGACCGGGAACACGTCTGCACTCTTCAAAGCCAACCGCAAACTGAGGAAATGCTGGTAAGTTGTATAATGTAATACTGTAAATAGGGTGTTTTTTAACTTTAGTGCATATCTCAGGCATTTTTGGGAATTTTTTCACCAAATTTTCAACATGGGGTTTTTGGTAACCCCTCCTCATGAATGCTTAAACTGTCATGGTGTTAATCAGCCCTGGAAGGTGATTTCACAATCACTACATGGAGTCACCTTTGGGAGCCAATTAACAAAACAACAGTGCCAGTGTTCATGAGGTAGGCTCTCAAAAAGCCTATGTTGCAAATTTGGTGGGAAAAAATCCAAAATGACTATCTATAGTGTGCGCATGAAGTGTTACTCGCATGCTCATAACTTTGTGAATTTGCAATATTTTCATGCCAGATTTTCAACATTGGCATTTTGTCACACCTCCTGTGAACAGTACAGTTGTCATTGTTCACATCCTGGCAGAAATGTGTTTTCGCACTTCCGCACAGAAATAGCGGTCGCTGTGGGAAATCAGTGTTTGGGACAGATTAAGAAAATGACAGTGACACTGTTCATGAGTAGAGGTCCTGAAATGGCTATGTTGAAAATCTGGTGATGATAGCCCATCGAATGACTGTGTTACAAGTGTGCATTGCACACTTTCCATGCACCCTTGCAACTTCGCAGATTTGAAATATTGTCACGCCAGATTTTCACCAGTGGAATTTTTTCACACCTCCTTATGAGCAGTACATTTATCATTTTTCACATCCTTACCAAAATGTGTTGTCACATTTCTGGAGCACAATAACGCGGTTGCTGTGGGAAATCACTGTTCACGACAGATTAAGAAAATGACAGTGGCACTGTTTATGAGCAGAGATCCTAAAATACCTATGCTGAAAATTTGGTGATGAAACTCCATAACATGACTCTGTTACAAGTGTGCGTTGAACTGTTTCCACACACCCTTGTAACTTCGCAATTTTGTAATATTTTCACACCACATTTTCAACTGTGACATTTTTCCACACCTCCTTATGAATAGTACAGCTGCCATTTTTGACATTCTGGCTAAAATATTTTTTTGCACTCCTGCCACAGGATAGCACAGTCACTGTGGGAAATCACTGTTTAGGACACTTTAAGATCGAACAAGTGAGAGGGGGGAGTGACCAAGCTCAACTGAGCTCTGTCGGGACTGCTGCGGATTTGTTTGTGGGCAGAGAAAAGGCCCAACACAAGAGCCTAGCACCAAAGGGCAGCCTGCAGCACTGGGAGAAACAGAACGAGAGAGCGAGTGATGGAGGGGGAGTGAGTGAACTCACCGGAGCACTGTCAGGACTGCTGCGGATTTCTTTGTTGGTAGAAAATGGCATCAATGCAGGCAGAGCCCAGTACAAAAGGCCAGCCTGCAGTGGTGGGAGAAACAGTATGAGCGAGTGAGACAGGGGGACTGAGTGAGCTCAATGGAGCTGTATCAGGACTGCTGTGGATTTCATTGTGGGCAGAAAAAGGTGCCAATGCAGGCAGGAGTCCAGTACAAAGGGTGCTTGCAGTGCCAGGAGAAACAGAATGAGCGTGACAGAGAGAGAGACTGAGCGACTCTCAACGGAGTCTGTTGGGACAGCTGCAGATTTGTTTGTGGACAGACAAAGGTGCCAATGCAGCCAGGAGCCCCATACACAAATGCAACCTGCAGCGCCAAGAGACACAGAAAGAGAGAGTGACAGAGTGGTAGTGAGAAATATTCTGCTAGTAGCTTGGCAGAAGACACCAGGAGGAAGGAGAGCTGTGTGACTGGACTTCTACTGGGACTAAAAAGTAGAACTCTTATACTTGGATCTTTAATTTAGGGTAAAAAAAACAAACTAACAAACAGAACACACAAAAAAAAATTAGTGTGTTTGTCTGAGTTAACTGAACTGAATGGTTATCTGAACAGTTATCTAGGTGTTAATCTCGGGTGACTGAAAGGGCTTGATAGCTGTGCAGTTTAAATTACTTGTAGAAAGATCTAGTAAGTAGGATGAGTGGCTTAGCTAGAAGGAAGCTAAATTTAAAGACTGCCTTAGAAAGATTCTGCTAGTAGCTTGGCAGAAGACACCAGGAGGAAGGAGTGCTGTGTGATTGGACTTCTCTACTGGGACTATAGTGCCCTCCTTCCCTCCCTTCCACCCTCCCAGCCAAAGCTAGTTCTACTTTTATAGGCACAGGATTTGACGGACAACAGGAACTTCCTGTTTGGGAGCAGGAAGTGAGTGATCACAGAGCCACCAAAGACCCACCATCCTAGAAGGGCAAGAGTTGCTCTCCAGCCCCCTCTAGCTGCTGGAGGTCTGCCTCTGAGCAAGTAAGGGGTCTACTGAGAAATATAGGATATTCTTGTCTCAGAACAGGACAATCAGGAGCTTAAAGGGCACAGAGGCAGAAAGTAAGTAGAGAGAGAAGAGAAAAAAAAACAGAGGAAAGTGTAAGGATTCCAAACAACAGTTAAGGGGCCAGAAATAAGACATGATGAGAGTGGTGCAGTGCAGTGGCTGTGGAGCAGCAGTCTTCCGGGAGACGTTCTGAAGGAAGCAGTGTTGTCCCATCTGCTGGCACCTCTCTGGGCTGAGGGAGGAGGTTGCTCATCTCCAGGCTGAGTTGGCTTAGATTTGTGGGACCTCCTCTTCCATCCAGGGACCACCAGTGCCACTGCCGTTGCCTCACAGGTTGCAAAAAAAGAGGAGTGGTTGGACAACAGCGGGCTCAGGGAGGTGAGGGTGGTGGAACAGAGGTGCATCCTCCAGTTGTACTTCCACACCTATGCCATTCTGGCAAAGTGTGGTTCCTCCATGGAGGCACCTGCAGGGAGACCAAGGAGGATGCTGGAACCTCCAAAGGAGACCCACAGGAGGGTGGCATGGGACCCACGGGAAGGGAAACAACTCCTGGTGGAGGACTCCATTGTTAGGAAGGTAGAACTGGGGGAGGAAGGGGAGAGGGAGGTAAGGTGCCTGCCTGACGCCATGGCTTGGAGGGACAGGGAGCAAATCCACAGGATTGCCAGAGCAGCTGCACAGGGGAGGGAGCTGGATGTCATTGTCCACCTAGGGACAAATGACCTGGCTAAGAAAGGAATTAGAGCAGTGCAGGAAGAATTTGTGGAATTGGGGAGGGGCCTTAGAAAAGTAACTCGCACAGTAACCTTCTCGGAGGTGCTGCCCATCTATGGCACTGAGAGGCTAGGGTGTTCCGCACCATGGGTTTCAATCAGTGGTTGAAAATCTAGTGCAGAGCTCAGGGATTTGGCTTCACTGGGGACTGGGGGTCCACCTGGAGTGATGAAGCCTATACTGGCATGATGGGCTGCATCTGTCCAGGAGGGGAATCAGGATCCTAGGTGATAGGTTTAAATGCTTCATTGGCAAGCATTTAAACTAGCCAAGAGGGGAGGCACTGGAAAGGAGCAGGAAAATCGTAGCCCCCCAAAAAAAAATCATGGTAGTAAGTGCGGTAAACACCAACATAGAGGTGGCGATAGGGAGAAGGGCAGGGGTAACTGGGGAAAGTGACAAAGGCAAGAAGGACAGGGATGGGGCAAAAAGGAGTAAGGCCAACAGGAAATGGAGGGTAATGAGTACCAATGCCCATAGTCTGGGCAACAAGCCCCCTGAACTGGTGGCCTTGATGGAAGAGGGATGCCTGTATATCGTAGCAGTCAAAGAAACATGGTAGACAGATAACCATGACTGGGATGTTAACATACCAGGGTACATAACCTACAGGAGAGACAGGCAGGGAAGAAGAGGGGGAGGAGTAGCTCTCTGTAAAGGAAGGAAAAAGCAACTGAACAAAAGAGTAAACAGGGAGGAGAGGAGGCACTGTGGGTCACCTTGGAGACTAGAAAGGGCAACACAATCTGCACAGGGGTTGTGTACAGACCCCATGTCAGGGGGAAGGAATGGACAAGGATATGATAGAAGGCATTCTTAGGATGGCAGAAAAAGGGGAGATACTGTTGATGGGAGACCTGAATATGCCAGATGATATCTGGAGCACATTTGCTGCAGCCACATCCAAGAGCAGGGCCATTCTTGATGCCCTACAGGTGGCAGGCCTCAGACAGCTACTTTCGGAACTCACTCGTGAGGGAGCAATCTTAGACCTCATACTCTCAAATGGGGGCAGTGAGAGGATCTCAGATCTAGAAGTGGGTTGCCATCTGGGAACAAGTGACCATCAAACAGTGTGGTTCACATTAAACTCAGCTACAGAGTCAAGCCATACAAAGTGAGGGTACTGGACTTCAGGAGGGCTGACTTTGTAAGATAAGGAGAGTGCATCAGAAAAACACTAGCAAACAGGCTAGAAGGAGGGTGGAGCAACAATGGGGAATCATCAAAACTGCCATCACAGAGGCAACAAGCCTTTGTGTGAAGCAAATAAACAAATCAAAATGCAAAAAAAGCCACTATGGTTCTCAAAAGAGGTGGCTGGGAAAGTCAGGGAGAAAAAGATAGCATTCAGGAAGTATAAGGAAACACAGAAAGAGCAGGACAGAGAGCTGTACCAGTTAAGACAGAAGGAAGCAGGGAGGAAAGTCAAAATAGCAAAGGCCCAAACTGAGGAAAAGATAGCCAACTCGGTTAAGAAGGGAGATAAAACCTTTTATAGGTACATCAGAGTGCGTAGAAAGACAAAGGGAGGGATAGTGAGGCTAAATAGAATGAATGGTGGGTGGGCAGAGGGGGACAGTGAAAAAGCAGGGATACTGAATGAATATTTCTGCTCAGTATTCACAAAAATGGAGGAGGAAGTGCCTAATCCAATTAACAGAAGCACTCTTGATAGGGGGTCGATCCCAGTCCTTTCACAGAAGAAAGGGTTCTGCAAGAACTCCTAAAACTGAAGATGGACAAAGCAATGGGGCCTGATGGAATTCACCCAGAATTCTAAAAGAATTAAGGGGGAAACTAGTGAAACCACTGACTACACTTTTTAATAAATCATGAGAGGTTGGTGTGGTACCCAAGGACTGGAGGAAGGTGGATGTGATTCCCCTTCACAAAAGTGGGACCAAGACAGAGGCAGGAAACTACAGACCTGTCAGTGTGACCTCTGTGGTAGGGAAAGTGATGGAGTCACTTCTGAAGGAACAAATTGTTGAGAACCTAGAGGCCAGTGGGGCACAGGACCCAAGGCAGTATGGGTTCACAGCAGAAGGTCATGTCAGATGAATCTAATAGATTTCTTTGACTGGGTGACCAAAGCAGTAGACCAGGGAGGGGCTGTGGACATGACCTACCTAAACTTTAGCAAGCCATTTGACACAGTCCCACACAAAAGATTAATAGTCAAATTAAACAGCCTGGGAGTGGGTCCCAGGGTGGTAGCCTGGGTAAAACATTGGCTGGATAACAGGACACAGAAGGTAATTGTAAATGGAGTCCACTCTGAAGAAAGAGGGTTTACTAGTGTGGTACCGCAGGGTTCAGTACTGGGTCCAGTCCTTTTAATGTCTTTATAAGTGACATTGCAGAGGGACTCGAAGGAAAGTATGCCTCTTGCAGATGACACAAAGATCTGCAACAGGATTGATACACAAGGAGGCATGGAAAGGATGAGAAGGACTTGGCAAGGTTGGAGGAATGGTCAGAAGTATGGCAGCTAGATTCAATGCAAAGAAATGCAAAATAATGCACCTGGGAAACTAGAACCCAGGGGAAGATTACACAATGGGGGGGAGGTAGTAACAGCAACAAAAAAGGAAAGGGACCTTGGGGTAATCATATCAGATGACCTTAAGGTTAGCAAGCAATTTGAGAATGCAGGAGGGAGGGCTGGGGGTATACTGGGATGCATAGGGAGAGGCATCACCAGCAGAAATCAAGAAGTTGTTATCCCTCTGTACAGACAGTTGGTGAGACCCCATCTAGAGTACTGCATCCAGTTCTGGAGACCCCATCTCAGCAAGGACATAGACAGGATAGAGGCAGTCCAGAGAGGGGAAACTAAAATGATGCAGGGTCTGCAAGAGAAGCCATACAAGAAGAGACTAAAGGAGCTTAATATGTATACCCTTGAGGAAAGAAGGGAGAGGGGGGACATGAAAGACACTTTTAAGTACCTCAGTGGAATCAACAAAGTCCAAGAGGATAGCATCTTTCAGAAAAAGAGACATGCAAGAACAAGGGGGCACAATTTAAAGATGGGAGAGGTGGTTCAGGGGCAATGTGAGGAAGTATTTTTTCACAGAGAGGGTAGTGGATGCATGGAACAGCCTTCCTGAGGAGCTTGTGGGGTCTAAAACTGTGGAAGATTTCAAGAATGTATGGGACAGACATAAGGCAATTCTTGTGGGGGGTAGGAAGAAATAGGCTGTTGGTTAACTAGGATCTGCGGCCTATCCTGTAGGTAGGGAAATGGGCAGACTAGGTGGGCCAAGCAGTCATTATCTGCCGTCAAAGTCTATGTTTCTATGTTTCTATGTAGTGAGTGAGCTCAACGGAGCTCTGTTGTGACAGCTGTGGATTTCTTTGTGGGCAGAAAATGTGGCAACGCAAGCAGAAAGCCAGTACCACAGGCCAGCTTGCAGCGCAGGCCAAAACGGAATGAGTGAGAGAGTGAGATAGCTTCAATGGAGCTGTGTCAGGACTGCAACAGATTTCTTTCTGTCCAGAATAAGCCACCAATGCAGGCAGGAGCCCAGTACAAAAGGGCAGCCTGCAGCGACAGGAGACACAGACCGAGCGAGTGAGGGAGGGGAGTGAGTGAGCTCAATGGAGCTCTGTTGGGACTGCTGCAGATTTGTTTGTGGGAAGAAAAAGGCAACAATACATGCAGGGGCCCAGTACAAAAGGGCAGCCTGCAGTGGTGGGGAAACCAGAATGAGTGAGTGAGAGAGGGGGACTGAGCAAGTTCAACGGAGCTCTATTGTAACTGCAGCAAATGTCTTTGTGGGCAGAAGAAGGCGGCAATGCAGGCAGGAGCCCAATAGAAAAGGGCAGCCTGCAGCGCCGGCAGAAACAGACTGAGCGAGTGACAGAAGGGGAGTGAGCAAGCTCAACAGAGCTTTGTCAGGACTGCTGCAGATTTCTTTGTGGGCAGAAAAAGGTGCCAACAGAGCCAGGAGCCCAGTACAAAAGGGCAGCCTGCAGCGACATGAGAAACAGAATGAGTGAGTGACACGGGGAGTGAGCAACCTCAACGGAGCTCTGTCGGGACAGCTGTGGATTTCTTTGTGGGCAGAAAAAGGTGCAAATGCAGGCAGGAGCCCAGTACAAAAGGGCAGCCTGCAGTGCCGGGAGAAACACAATGAGCGAGTGAGAGGGGGAGTGAGCGAGCTCAATGGAGCTCTATTGTGACTGCTGCAGATTTCTTTGTTGTCAGAAAAAGGCGGGCAATGCAGGCAGGAGCCCAGTACAAAAGGCCTGCCTGCAGCACTGGCAGAAATGGAATGAGAGAGTGAGAGAGAGGAAGTCAGCAGGCTCAACAGACCTGTGTTGGGACTGCTGCAGATTTCTTTGTGGGCAGAAAAGCCACCAACAGAGGCAGGAACCCAGTACAAAAGGACAGCCTGCAGTGCCAGGAGAAACAGAATGAGCGAGTGAGAGAGGGGGAGTGAGCCACCTCAGCAGAGCTCTGTCGGGACAGCTGCAGATTTCTTAGTGGCCAGAACAATGTGCCAATGCAGGCAGGAGCCCAGTAGAAAAGAGCAGCCTGCAGCACCGGGAGAAACAGGCTGAGCAAGTGACATGAGACAGTGAGAGAGCTCAACAGACCAACGCAATCAACATTCAGCATTGACAAATGTTTATTTGTAGGCAACAGAATACCTAATATTTGTTTCTTCATTTAAAGTTTAGCCAGAGTATACTGACATTTAAATTACCACTACACTGCTTTTCAGTTGCCCCCTTGGCTGCCTGTCATGCTCTCCCTTGGGATGGTAGAAGGGTTTAATACTCTGAGATCAATGCAGCAGAAGGCTGCAATCTCAAGCTTGAGCACTTGTTGCATTTCATGTCAGTGTTATTCAGTGGTCACACTGAAAAGGTTTAGGAGGGGAACTCTCACATCAAGATTTTTAGGTGAGGAACTGTCTTTTCTAGGTGGCAGAATGTGCCAATAGTATTCGCTGGAGAAAGATGATAAAGTTGCACTAACTCATATAATGTTTTAAGAGGTAGTGGAACTGAGTTCCTGGGGGCTCCTACCTATTGAAACTATTATTCACCAGTTCAGCAATCAACCTAAAGTATATTGTTTTGTGTTTGCCTGGTACTGTTGAATCCTGTTCAGCCATACTTAGGGAGATCTGGCCCCTGTTAATAGAGCAGTAACCCAGTTAATGCAGCCTCAGGTCCTTGCTTGAATTTGTCCTGACTTGTGCAGGAATATCTGTGATCATTAACAGTGTTTTTTTTTTTTTTTTATGAGTGGTAAAAATGGGGGATGGTGGAATCAGAGAAACTCTGGTCCAGGACTAAAATTAAATTTTTGACTCACACTCGGGAGCAAAATGGGGAAGGACTGTCCTTAAAGGTGTGAAAGTGTAACACCATTAGTACATGCATCTCCTGCCTGGTATGTTCTATCCTACAGTTAAGGTGATGTGTCCCACCAGTGAATTTTTCTATTTTGCATCGCTGAATTTAAAGTAACAATTTCTTATTAATTTCCCCACTTTTGTAACAGTGGTTGAATTTTTGTCCCCTCCATTGCTCCCTTAATGTGTCCCATTCATGTTAATGTCAGTCCCAAGAGTGTTGTTGTGATTATGTCTGCAGTGCGACTGGTAGCATGACTGATTGCTAGCACAAGTTGCTGTACTCTCTGCAAGTAAAGATGTCTGACAAATTTCCTTCAGAGCCTGCTTGCCCATCCTGCATCTGATCTCATGAATATGAGTGTGCGGTGTTTGTAAGGCATATACATGTAGTCCAAATCCAAAATCCCACCCTCCTTGTACACTGTCCGAATATGTTTAGTTTAACCTTTCACAAGGGTGTAGATAGGTATACTCACTGTAAACATTTGTGTACAGTTTTGTTGAGTGCCTGTCACAAACCATAAGCTACCTCTGTTAATATTATCATTCTAATCTGTAGTATTTGGGTTAGTGTAGGCCACTGAGGAGGGTCCAATACTTGTGTAACCTCTTTAGAGTAGAGGAATCATCTGACAACAATCTGACTTGTTTGGAAGGGGTGCCATTTGGAAGGGATGTGTACATTTTTTTAATTGGGGAGGTGTAACTGTTGGAGATCGTGTACAAAATGGAAATTTCTGACTACACTCCTGCCCTTTCAGATGTGTGTCTAAAATTATTCTATGTTGCTGTTATAAGCTTGAGCATTTACTGTGAGATAATGTTAAAATGCTCATGTCTGCCAGCTCCACTACACTCAGTGTTATGGGACTGCTTAGCTCACTAGCAACCTGGATTTGCCTTCTGAACAGATGGCATGAACAGTAGATGTTGAGAGAGGCCGATTGAGCATCCATTTTAAAGTTCCTCTCTTCTGTGGGGTTGGGGGGTGGGTCCTTTGATTTGAGAAGGCACCACGCAGGATTGCTTTAGCTTGGAGAGACATCCATTTCCTTTATGTCTGGCATGATAGCTTCCCATCACCTTCATCCTGAGAACAAACACATCACCTCTACAGTACTTTGTCTCTCCAACAGCCTGGGAGCAAGACTTTCAAATGAATGTTTTGTTCTGCAGTGCAGCAGGCTTCCACCAGGCTTCAGAAATGCATTTTTGATTGTGAAATGTTACAAGGCAAGGCAAATTATATTTAAATGATGTCAAATCCCAGAGGTTCTGGGCACTGTACACAAATCAAAATCAATAACAATAATAAAACCAACAATACAATAAACACTATAATAAAGGAGACTAGATTCAATCATACAATTATGACATTTAAAATAGATGTCAGAAAAAATAACTAAGTAAACAGAGGCACAGCCTTCCACTGTGTCAAAACCTGCTAGAAAAGATTACTTTCCAACCCTCTGACTATATGACTTGAAAGTAATCTAATTGTGTTCTCCTTCCCCAACCTACAGTTTTACCCTAGTCACCCCATTCTCCCCCCCCATGCCAATGGTTCTGGTAACATTGCAGCACCAGACTACAGTCTCAAGGGGTCTGTGTGATGATCTCCATAAAGACCCACCCCCAGTTCTGCTCATCACTCAGATACAGGAGACACTAGAAAGCAGCCCTCGCTCTACAGAGAACAATGCAATCAACTCTTCAGTATGCTTGCCCCCTGCTGGCCCAGTGTGTGAAGGACCTAGTGCTGTTGTCAAACCCAGGTCTAAGCTTGGCAACATAGTTGCTAAATTACTGGTATGGCACAAATGTCATTTTCCTGTATAATCAATTTAAAACACCTTCTACACTCACTGGAGTGCCATGTATTTTGCACTATTGCATTAAGTTCAACCCTGAAACAGCAGTAAAGTGACTGGACAATTCTGTAAATCCATCAAAGTGGTAAGAGTTCTTTTGGATGGGGATTGGAGCTAATTCTGCACTCTAGCATGATTTCTCTGCAATTTTGCAGTTGTGGAGTCCTATAGAGTGGTGCTGTGATCTGCATACATATATGGAGTGTAGGGAGAAGACTAGTGGTTCATTGAGTTCCTCCTCCCGCCAGCTCAGTGGTGATACCCTGTAACAGGATTTTTTTCAAAGTACTTGTGCAGTCTGAGCTTGAAGGTTTTTACAGTATCAGCTGATACTGTATGTTCTGATGATCTATTCTAAGTGCTCACCACTCATTCTTTGAGTAATTCTTTCTGATGTTTCCCTGAATCTCCTTCAGTGACATTACGTGTACTTGTCCTGCTGGCTGGTGCATCCTAAAGAGCTGCACTTGCTCTAAGAGTGCTATCCATTTTAAATACTTGAATGCTGTAATCATGCCGAAACATCTCAATTTGTGCTGGTCATTTTACTCCATGACAACTCGTCATGGACTATTAGCCTCCAAGCGTAAATCAGCTCTCAAGTCAATTTGTCCTAAGAATTCACTCCCACTAATACTGTACTGTAGTGGAACAACAATTACTGTACAGCTTTTACTTCTACAACATTTGAGCACATTGCCTCCTCTGGTAGGTGAATTGTGACCACCTGGAATTTATTTTAAAATATTTACACTGGGGGTAAATTGACCAGGGACAAATTGACGTGCAAGCCAATTGATGCAAGAGCTAATAGTCCGGGGTGAGTTGTCACAGAGCACAATTACTGGGACATGCCATGCCAGAGTCTTCTCCTTTCGATGAAAAACAGTCCCAGTTCTGCCAGCAGATCATCATATTCTGTGGTCTTCAAGACAGCAACCATCTTGATCACAATCCTCAGTACTTTGTCCATTGTATCAACATCCTTCTCAGATATGGAGACAAGAATCTAGGTGATGTATAACTGAGACAACAATTCCATTAAATTGATTTTACATCAGAAAGACATTGTTAAAACTTTCCACACCTGCATTCAGATTTCTCTAGTTGTTATTAATGCAATGAAACATTTTATTTAAAAGTAGATCATTCATTCATTATAAGTGATTGTAGTGCTCTTTATTTTGATTTCACCATTCTGGTTAGTATATTGCACAGAAGTTGCCAGACTGATGGCACAGCAGCAGGCTGTTGATCGTGACATGGGTTTGAGAACAAGCCCTCGGTGTCAGATGGTCAGCAGGGTGAGTAGGGTCAAGCATCCCAAGAAATGTTAAGCTTCTCATGGGTCAGAGTCTGATACCAGCCTCTGCACTAGTACTGCCATCTTGGCAACTCAAGGTGGAAGTGCAGGTAGAGCAGCTGGGGAGCAAAGGATATCTGTCTGCTCCATATAATGTCATGCAGCTGTGTGCACATGTACAGTATTCATTGGATCCTTAGTGCAGATGTCTTTGAAGGTGGGTGAAAACACAATGAAAAATTTCCTGAGCTGTACAATTATACTGACTTAACTCAGTCCCTGTGTAGATTGCTATACCCCTTTCTACCCAAAGGGGCTCTGGAGGGGGAACTTGCTCACTATTTTGGCCTTGCCTCAGGGGAGAATGGGGGGTTGAAGGAAGACTGCTGCACTTGGGGGTGATGGGGATCAATTTTCCAGGGCTAATAAGGAGCAGGACCAGAATGGAAAAAGTACAGATTAAAGAAAGAATTTAGCATGGCATTACTGTTATGTCATCAAGCATGGTTTTCGATGCACTCTCATTGGCTTATTACATCATGACATGCTATTTTGTTTGTGACATTCTACTAACATGAACATTTCTATACTGATAGTAGATAACTTTTAACAAAATAACATTTATCTGGCAAATAACAGTGCACCATGGTAGTGATTAGCCTTATACTGAGTGGTCGAGCCATATGCGAGTGAACTTGTGTGTAAAAATGCCACAGCACTGGTAGCGAGTTTTCCTGTGAGTCAACTCACTGTGTTTCAAAGTTGCATGGCAGCATACTGTATCTATGCCCAACAGCTACATAGAAAATACAAGCAAGCAAACATTCGGCCCTGGTAAATGCTTTTTATAAGAGCAGTTGATTTCTTTCCTCTGTCCAGCCCATTTACCTTGCCATCAAACTGGTTCAAGCAATTGTTCACTGTTGGGAGTGGTATTAGTGAGTAAAATAGGTGCCACTACACTTATAGTCACTTCTTTACCAGTATCTTGATTGTTTGTTAAGCATTTTGGTATACAATGTGTATGAAAAGTGCTCTAATGCAAATTCTTTTTACTTCTTCCAGGGAAGATGGCATGGGGCAACACAACATTAGTGCACTCCATACAGACTAAAAACAGAGTAGTATTGGCATCACCTAAGAAAATGTCCACTTGTTGCCCTCTTGGCTTAGGTAAAAGTGATGCTATGGTAACTTCAATACTGGGGCTTTCTGGGGCAGAATAAAGTATTGGAGGGAGGGGATATTTGCCTATGAAAAACAGCATAGCTTGACAAAAAAAAATTGTATTTCCTTTCTATTTCATACAGTGCTGTATTGGACTGTGCATGGTAGTGGTAGCCAAGTAGACACCATCTGAAAATGTGACCTAGTCCACTATAAGCCTGTATAACCCTTGGGATTCCAATCAGGTCCTATAATTGTATGTGATAATAGTGAATGCAAAATGGCGATTGATATTATCGCGAGTGTATATCACCAAAAAGCCAATCAGTGATATACACTTGCCAGTGACCCAACATCCGCAACACAATAAGTGTTTTAGTGGGGGGCACACTCTTCCCCACATCCCCTGATTTAGATTCCTAAGTCCAGGGGTGCATATCGGGAGGAAACAGTCCCCATATAAAAAAATTTAAGTCCCGCAGCCGCAGGCAGCAGCAAAATTCTCAACCTTCCAGTCCCCAGTCCTAAACCCAGTACCTGCTGCACTGGAGCTAGCCTCCCTCACCACCACACCACGTGGCTGGCTCAGCAGCAGCAGGCACACTACACCCAGATAACCCTCTTCCCTATCCCTCTCCTTCCCGCCCTTTCTGGTTGCCTTCCCCTACCCTCACAATAGCAGTCTTTCACTACCGTTACGGGTCGCCTATAATGATATCACCAAATATGAGTCACCATTTTGACGGTCATCCATATTCGGTCACTATTATCACAGGATACCAGGTCCTATAGTCATTGAGGTTGCCCACTGCACTGGCACATCATGAGTTAATGTTTGAGAGCTGTTTCTGCCATGTGTCTTAGTGCATGTGCAGGAGAAGGGGGCATGGTGTGCTGTATAACTGCTTCTCAGGTGGAGCAGCAGTCAGGTTGTTAGAGGGAGTTCTGATCAAAGCCACATGTGCCAGAGTTTTGATGGAGGCCCCCTTCACTTTGATTCATTTCATACTGCCCCTAAACCTGTAGAATCTTTGGTGAATTGGAAGCTGCCATTATTCATCCAGTATTCATATCTTTTTGGAATCAATAAAGACATCATGAACTGCCTGTAATGCAAGATTGTTATATATTACAGATCGAGGGAGCGCTCCCAACCAATCTGAGCAATCCTCTCTCCTCTGCTTGTGAGACACTCTGATTCCATGAAGAGTGCCTCACATGCAGATGCCCTGGAAAAGGGCACATTCTGGGACAGTTTAAAAAAATAATGTATTATTGTTCAAGCCCAGTCAATAATATATTTATACTGCTGCAGAGACTTTTCTTACACTCTTAAGAGTGGTATCACTTACATTCTTGGAGTATTAGAACTGCTCATCTTCAGTTTGCAGTTCTCATACCCTAAGAATAGGTGTGAGACCACTCTTACAAGCATAAGAGTGGTCTCCGTGGTGGTATTAATATACAGTATATGCCGGAATGCTGTTATGCATGGAATTCCATGCCTGGAATATGCTTGATTATGCTGCAGCAGTGACATCTGTATGTTGTGCTGCAGTAGTGATGTCACTATAGCAGCACAACAACTTAGAATGCTGCCACACAGCTGATTTCCTATATCCAATTGAGCTGAAATCTTTTTTTCAATGTGAACTAAAAGAAAGTGTTGCAGCACACTGAATCAGTAATTTGAGCCTACTATCAACTCGCAAGTGTTACCTCCACAACTGCAAGTTCACTGAAAGGAAGTGGTGTGCCAATACACTATAAAAGATAATGTATGGGCATTCTACACAGTCAAGACTAGTTCTTCATCTCGAGTGTCCTATGACAACCCAAGACGCTTTCGAGCTTCACTCTCAAGGTTTCTGATTTTCATAGAAACCTCTCTCTTGGTTTGCTGGGCAAGGCACCTAGCTTCCCCTGAGCTTCTTCCTTCTAAGATTGCTTGAAAGGACAGAGCAAGGGAAAATTATTAAGACTTCTTTTGGCTAGGCAGATTTACTGTGTGTTGTTGTTTTTATTTTGTACTCACAGGGATTGTTACTGTTTGTTGCTAACATTTCATTGCTTTATTTTTCTCTGATTCAAATTGTTGTTGCTGGCATACATTCTTCTGTATTATTACAAGGTGTGCCTATAGGCATGTGCCAACAGATTACTTGCTGTAATCTTCTGATTCAAATTGTCTTTTGCAAGGTATATCTTCTGTTACTGCTTTATTTTTCTCTGTAGCAAAGTGTTTCTTACAGGGTATATCTTCTCTGAAATTATTACAGGTGGTGCTTTGCAGGTTTTACAGTTTTATCTAACATTAGGATAAGCTTTCAGGGTTACTGCATTTGTTGTTGAGTGATTGTTTCTGCTCTTACCTCCTTGTTCTTTCATCTGTGGTTGTTCTTTTTCAGCAGGGGAAGGGCCCAGCCACCCACCCCCATCCCCAACTACCCCACACTACACCTTTTATAGGTTACCACAGTTGTGACATTTCCTGTGGCAAAGCAGGAAGGGGCGGATCAGTGGGGCATCCACAAGGTGAGCTCATTTACAGGGGCACTAGTAATTTAACTTGTTATAACAAGTGACGTGAAAACAAAACACAAAATCAAACCATTACTTGCGTTTTCTTCCTTCTAATTACTCTGACCAGGTTATAAACCCAGCAACTTATATGAAATGAATATCATTAACAGCATGTACTGTGGAATACTTTTCAGAAGGACAGTCTTACAGGATTTAGGACACTGTCCTACATGCTGGTCCAGTGGATATCTTTGGGCTCAGCTCCGGGCAGCATGGGCAGAGATTGCACAGCTCAAATTTCATATTCAAGAGGAAATACATTATAAGAACCACCTGCCATTTCCCCAACATCCAACAGAAGAACCTCAACCTCAGAGGGTAGTTGGTCCAGGAGGTTGGCAGGTGGTTAGGAGGGGCAAATCGGGTACCCCATCACTCTGTGCTCTCAGACATATTACCTCCAAAAACCATATAAACACTACAAACAGGTATCTGCCTCTATCTCTGAAATCAAACAAAGGGGCAGAGGACACTGCATAGCAGGACACTGCAGCACAGGAGCTAGCACAACAAAACTCGCTCAAATCAGGAACCAAAACAAAAAAAGCAAAAAGGAAATCCCAAAAACTTCTGATCATAGGAGACTCCATGATTCGGGGAGTTGATACCCATCTTCAGCCAGGGGTAATGGTCAGATGTCTCCCAGGTACATCAGCGTGGAGAGACACTGACCGCATTGCTAAAATTGTTCACAAAGCAGGAGAAAACATTGACGTCCTGGTACACATAGGGACTAATGATCTCGCCAGCTGGTCAGTTGTGGAGACCAAGGAACACCTGACCAGGCTGAGTGACAAACTATCATCCATTTCATCTGGCATCTCCTTCTCTGAGATCCTGCCAGTCTGGGAGAGGGAGGAAGATGGACAGAAGGTCAGAGAAGGAGAGATAGGGGAGCTAAACATGTGGCTCAAGGGCTGGTGCCAGGAAAAAGGACAAAGATTTGTAGGGAACTGTCAACAGTTCTGGGAGCGAAAGTTCTTTAAATTTGATGGACTGCATCTGACTAAGGAAGGAGTCAATGCATTGGGGCAGAAGTTTGACGTCTTTGCAGAATATTTAAACTAGCAAATGGGGAGATGGGTGCAGCACCCCATATGTCGAAGGGGAAGAACACCCCTCACCCCTCAGCTAGTGGTCAAACAGGGATTCAGCATATTTGCAGTTCATTTGCATCATCAGGTAAGAAAAAAGGTCCGTCTCCCCATACGATGCACAGGGGGAAATGCCAAACCTCACCCAACAACTAACACACTGAAATCTGGTCAATGGAAAATCATGTACACAAATGCTCACAGCCTGGAAATAAGATCCCAGACCTGCAGGCAATAATATCAGAGGTTAAACTGGACATAGTAGCAAGTAATGAGATGTGGTTTACCAGTAACCACACTTGGGAGACTTCAGTACCTGGCTATGTACTGTTCAGAAGAGACCGAGGTGCAAAAAGGGGGGTGGAGTGGCCCTGTATGTCAATGAAAATATCAAAGCTACAGAAATTCAGAATACACATAAGGAACCAGAAGAACTGTGGGTCACCCTGGAAACAGGAAATGGGACAGCCATAAGAACTGGGGTTGTCTACAGGCCCCCAGACCAGGGGGAGGACATAGACACATTACTGTTAGAAGATATACAAGCATGACAGCTAAAGGGAGGTTCTGATAATGGAGACTTCAACAAGCTGGATACAGACTGGTCAATATCAGCAGGAACATCTGCCAGAACTAGACACATGGTGGATTCCTGCAGGGGAGGGCCTCAAACAACTGGTACAACAACCCACAAGAGACAGGGCTATCTTAGATCTAGTACTGACTAACAGGGAAGGGATCACAGATCTCAAGGTAGAAGGTCACCAGGGCCAGTGATCATCACATGGTATGGTTTAATTTGGCCACTACATCTAAATCATCCCATTCCAAGGAAAAATATTGAGACTTCAGAGGAGCTGACTTTGATAAGATGGCCAACACAGTTAAGCTAGCCCTGGCAAAAAACACAGGTGAGGGGTACAGGCAAAGTGGACAAGCATTATGATGCAATACTTGAAGCAACATCCCATTATGTTAGACAGAAAAGGAAATGAAAGAAGAAGGAAACCACTTTGGTTCTCAAATACAGTAGCAGTAAAGGTCAGAGCCAAAAGGCTGGCCTTCAGAAAATATAAGGGAACACAGTGGGATGAAGATAGGGAGGCATACCAAACTGCCCTAAGGGAAGCAGGGAAGGCAGTAAGGCAGACAAAGTCCCAAACTGAGGAAACACTAGCATGAACAGTAAAAGAAGGTGACAAGACTTTCTATAGATACATTAGTGAAAGGAGAAAGTCCAGAGAGGGTATTGCTAAGCTCAAAGGAGAAAAGGGACATGGAGGAGGAGGACCTGCAAAGCATCTATCCTAAATAGATACGCTTGCTCAGTATTTACTGAAAAGAAGGTGGAGGGCAGGGCCCACAGCTCAGCACCATGGACACAGGGGCAGGGAGGTGAGCACTACTCCCTTCACAAAAGAAAGGATGCCTACAAGAGCCTCGCTAAGCTCAGGGTGGACAAGGCAATGGGACCTGATGGCATACATTCCAGGGTACTTAAGGAGCTAAGGTTGGAACTAGCAGAGCCATTAGCAGAACTATTTAGTGAGTTTCTGAGCACAAGAGAGGTCCTAGAAGACTGGAGAAGGACTCATGTGATCCCGCTCCACAAGAGTGGTAGCAGGGAGGAGGCAGGGAACTACAGACCAGTCAGTCTTACCTCAGTAGTGGGCAAGATTATGGAGGCACTCCTTAAGGAAAGGATAGTGCAACACCTGGAATCCATAGGGGCACAGGATCCAAGACAGCATGGGTTTACAAAAGGAAGGTCCTGTCAAACTAATCTCATAGATTCCTTTGACTGGGTAACCAGAGTGGTGGACCAGGGGAGCAGTTGATGTCGTGATACCTTGACTTCAGCAAAGCTTTTGACTCTGTTCCACATAGAAGATTGATAAATAAACTGGGTAGGCTCGGTGGGTCAGAAGTTGGTCAACTGGGTGGCAAACTGGTTGACGGGCAGAAAACAGAGAGTGGTGGTAAATGGTATACAGTCAGAAGAGATGCAAGTCACAAGTGGGGTACCTCAGGATCAGTCCTGGGGCCAGTCCTTCAATATCTTCATTAGTGACATTCCAGATGGACTAGAGGGTATTTGTCTGTTAGCAGATGACACCAAGATCTGCAACAGAGTAGATGATCCAGATGGGTGGGCAGAATGAGAAGAGATCTGGATAAACTAGCAAAATGGTCAGAAGAGTGGCAACTGGGATTTAATGCAAAGAAGTGCAAGATCATGCACATAGGGGAAGAGAAACCCTGAAAGCCACCTATAGGCTGAGATGGGGTGTTGCTGGCAGTCACAAAGGAAGAAAGAGACTTGGGCATCATCATCACCGATGACCTGAAATTATCCAAGCAGACCTCTAAAGCAGTAGGTAAGGCTAGGGGGATGTTAAGGTGTATTAGTAGGGGTATCACAAGTTGTAAGAGGGAGGTAATAATCCCTCTTTACAAGACACTGGTTAGGCCCCATCTGGAGTACTGTGTGCAGTACTAGAGGCCACACCTTCACAAGGACATTAACCAAATTGAGGCAGTCCAGAGAAGGGCAACCAAAATGGTGCAGGGACTGCATCAGAAGACATATGAGGGCAGATTAACGGAGCTCAATATGTATACCCTTGAGCAAAGGAGGGAGAGAGGTGATATGATCGAGACATTCAAACACCTTAAGGGCATTAACAAGATGAAAGAGTCTAACATGTTTAAATATAAGAAAAATAGCAGGACAAGAGGACACAGCATGAGATTAGAGGAAGGCCGATTAAGGGGAGAATGTGAGGAAATTATTTTTCACAGAAAGGGTGGTGGATGCATGGAACGGCCTACCTCAGGAAGTGGTGGCTATGAATACAGTGCAGGGCTTCAAACAGGCATGGGATAGGCATAAGGGAGCAATACAGATGAGTATGAATAGATAGGCCACTGACAGGGGAAAGGCCGATGGCACATTTATAAGGTAGAAAAAGAAATGGGCAGACTGGATGGCCCTTGCGGTCCTCATCTGCCGTCAATTTCTGTTTCTGTGTTTCTATGTTTCTATGATGCAGACAAGCTCATTGTGGATGGTTGCCCACACATTGTCCCTCTATGTTTTAGGTGGAAAAGTGTGATTGTTGCATTCAAAATTCTTTTAGTTACATCTAGAGGATATGCTTGTGCCACATAGCAGGGAAATATATTCAATTAAAATGTGCTGCACCAAAGTGAAGCAGTCTTCTCCTCTATGTGTTGTTTACTTTGGCCAGTATCTGTCTCCAGTGATGTACAATAACATTTCATCTACAGTTAATGTAATGCTAAAGTTCTTCTTAGGTTTGTCTTTGCAAGAATTGGGAAAACATCTACTATTTTGTTGCATCTGAATTGCATTTGAACCATATCCAATTACTGACATTGCTGCTCTTGAAATCTTTCATTGTATTATTCTCATCACAAACCATAATGTATAGTGTGTATGAAATCTAGATTTAGTAGTTGCCATATTGGTCCTTGCAAGAACAGATCCAAAAGCAAATGATTTGATACCTTTTAATGGACCAACATAGATGTAACAACAAGAACAAAGTGCTTAAGCTTTCGGACCAAATAGTCCTTCGTCAGAAGCCTAATGGCAGTTGTTTAGAAAAAACAATACTTTTCACAGCTAGAACATGCAGGAAAAAAAAAACAGAAAAAATCCCCATTGGCTTAAAACATTCATTTGAAAAATACAGAAAATGATGTCAGAGAAGTTTAACAGCACCATAATGCCTTCAGCAAGGAATCTCCCAGGGTCAAAGGTGCTTGGTGGAACACATATACAAAGAATCGTACTGCATATAAATTTAATGGACATAAGATAATACTGCTGGAGCAGATGACTCAAATCAAGCAATGGGTGTCAGTGTATAAGGATGTGATTACTGAAAAGCAGCCTCCACACAGATTAAAGACATACTAAGATTGTCTTAGGACTCCCAAGACATTTCAATGCATGCATTATAGACAAGAATTACCAGTAAAGTTTTCTTAAAAATATCAGTGTACACACTATGATGTGTAAAACTTAGCTGGACCTGTCACCCTACTGTACTCTCAGCCAGATATCATGCCCCATAAATTTCAAAAACCTCTACTGTAGTGACAGGACTTTATAAATGATACTTCAAATATAAATTGACAGTATTAGTGTCAAACAAAAACTCTAGTTGTGGACCACCAAGGAATTAGGTCCATGTAGCCTGATAGGTACTGATGTCAATATACACTGAGCATGCAACACCTTGATGTACCAGAAGTGTCTAAGGAATCTGAAAAAGAGATAAAAATGTAATTTCTCTCATACTCCTCTTCCCACAAACAGTAAACTGTACCCCACCTCACATCCCCATAATGTGTGTGTAGGGAGGGGGGGGGATAACTAGCTTTAAGGAGATGCACACACACACACACACACACACACACACACACACACACACACACACACACACACACACACATTTCCAAGGATTCTGGATGCAACTACAGTGAAATAAACCTGCCACCCTCCCCAGGATAAGGTAACTAGAAGTAAATATAAAGTATGTGAGTAAGACCAGAGGCGTAACATACCTACATTTCCAAAAAATCACTACAACATTAGCTTAATGTACAATGATCTGTCCAGCACCCCATGCAAATGAGATCCTCGCACCTAATATGTACAGAGTTAAAAAATATATGTCACAATCTATCATAACACTCCTGTATGTACAGTAACAGGCTAGATAATCTGAATATGGTGTAATGGAATCCACCTCACTCCCAGGCAGAGATAAAAGTAAGGAGGAATTAATATTCATTATGTGTGTGAAGTAAGAGTAGTAACACACTGTAATTCCATGTATTTAAATAGAGGCCTCACCGCAATGTGACAGCAAGCCCTACACCTGTTATATCACTGACTCTCACAACACATACCCACACATACATACACACATGCACCCACATCCCACACAAGCTGAAGTCATATAATATGCCAGTCTGAAGAAGAAGAGGTCTGTGGATGTCAGTTTCTGTAATGTCCCATGAAACCAGGATCACGATTCATCCCATCTGCTTCCATATTGAGATGTAAAATAAGTTTAATCTCAAAAGCTCATCTCTGTTGTGTGCTTTTGAGATTTCCTTTTAAGACCATTACTGACATATCTGAAATTGAGTGGTCAGGCTGGGAGAAGTAATCACCCAAACCATACAAAAAAATCTGTCATGTACAGTCAAGCACTTCGGTGTCACCGTATTTGTTCAAATGAGGATGACAGAGATACACATTTGGCTATGTTGAAAAACACCTTTATTGAGCAGGACACTCTTCCAGAGAAACTGACAGGATAACAGAACGTGCAACACAAGTACCAAGACAACAACTACTTCAATGCAAAGAAAGACAGCTGCATTTGTGCTATGCCTCCCTTTCCTTAGAGCCAAGTGTCACTGCTTGAAAATCCCCTAGACCAGGAAGGGTGCTTATACCAAGATTCTGGCTTTGAAAAAAAATTGCAAACTCTTCTTCCTTCTTATATTCCAGCATAGTGAATGGCACTCTTCTCAGATTATTTCCTTATGAAATGGGTTGAGCATAAAGGCTGAAGACCCCAAGGCACTGCAACACCTGTGAGTGTCTACAGTCTAGGGTGAGGTGAAATGGCGTGAGTGTTATGTCCAGTGATCCAAAGGCACACCCCAACACCTATCCATCTCTGCAGGGTGGGGGTGGAGTTGGAGTCAGTTCAGTACTTCACTGGCATTCCTATTATCGCCTCTAACTCCTGCACTACCAATGCCAACAGCAGCAAGCAAATGTTCGGCATTGACAAATGCTTGTATTTTATTAGTTTAACACTGTCTTATCAGTTACTAGTAGCAGTAGTAGTAGTAGTAGTAGTAAAAATGTTTATTTAAGTAGGATTTAGGAAATTTCACACAACATTAGTTCTATTAATACCCTGTTTACAAGATATTCCTGTCTGTTGTTACTCACATGATTTAAACGTTATACGCAAGAATAAACTAACTTACAAAATATTTAATACATATATTTAAGACAATATACTTGTTCACAAGTTATTTAACAATACAGATTTCATAATTAACATTAAAATATAGCTCATCTATTTGCACACTACTCATCTATTACATGCACATCGGAAATATAACTCTTGTTTCTCTGCAGTTTTAAATGCTCTAATAGATGCTACATTGGTAGCTGGAGTAGCATTCCTGGAGACAGGAGGTTTTTCTTATATACTAAATAAACCATTTTACTATATTTTGTGAATTCTGTTGTTCAGAACTGAAGCACAGAGTAGGTGCACTCTCCTCTGCTGGTAGCTCACGCTAGGCTACAGGGTTAAACTCTGGGATTGTGGAGGACTGTCAGCATACCACAAGCTCCAAGATCAGCAGGAGCACTGTGTGTGGTTACACTGCAGGCATCCATCACATAATTGACTTGTACAAATCCCCTGAGTTGACAAGGGGCTATTTTTAGTGTATTTTAATGATTTTAGGATCATCAGTGTAGTGCTCAAAAATGGAAGCAGGAAGCACACTGATTCCAGTTTTGGCAGCATTTAAAAGGCCCCAGTAGTGAGCGGGGTGAGTGTGCTCAGGACCACACACAGAGACTAGCGCTTGTACATGTGTCAAGCATGTCTGGCAGGGAGGTCTGGGAATGCTGCATTCCGCATACTATAGCACAGTAAGCCTCTATATTTAATGTAACACAAAAACAAAACATTTTTAAGTATTAGCACTAGAAAAAGTAAATAAATTGTTGCAATTCTGCCATCATACAGTAAACAACTACAGTATTATACTTGCATATTTTACTAGGATTATGATGGCGAACACTATCACAACTATGGAAGGAGAATTGGGAGTTAAATGCAACACTTGCTTAATATACCTAATCACTAGAAAAATTGACACAAACAGCATATTTACATGCAATAAATGCAAGCAAAATATTGAAATAGTATTAGAAATAGAACTGTCTTAACAGTAGACTACCAGACTTAGAAGAAAGCCAAAAGGAGATGGCAGTAAGGTTACAAACAAGAATAGGTGAGGTTGCAGAAAATAAAACACAAGAAAGAGTAATAACCAGTGATCCCCCTTGGGATGAAGTGTCACAGTCAACAGCAACAAATCTTAATAAAACAACTAACAGGGAAAAGAATTAGAGAGAAGATTGCATTTGAAGATGAAAAGAATGGTACAATGTACAAGAAAGAAAAGTCACCAAAAGAGGGTGAAAAGCTGATCAATTCCAACTCCTCTTTGTAATCAATTTGATCCTCTAAATCAAATATCAGAAGAAAATGAAACGATCTTTACTCCACCTGTTTCTCCTGTGGAAAAACAACTTATAGTGCTTTCTAGTGTTGCTCTGTATGTCCAGGAACACCTCCCCACCTCCACTCTAAGCTGCTCCATCTCAGCCTCCTGAGTGAATGGCTACTCGCTGAGGTGACACTGGGAGCATCTAAAAAGTTATACCTTAGTTGCTGCTAAAACCCACCAAATGGTGGCATCCCAGGGCTATCAAACTTCCTGCATGGCATCAAATGGCTAACACCCCATTGCGACATAATTATGCTTGGTGACTTCAACCCTAACTGGCTGAATTCACATGCCAGAACAACGTAAATCTACTAAGTGAACTCAACCTGAAGCAAGTTACCTCTACCCCCATGAGACACAATGCCCAATCCCAGAACCACTCGCTCCTTGAATGGATTGCCACAAACAGGGTTGATCTGATCTTGCAGGCTGGCACCACGGCTGATTCAATAAGTGATCATTCACCAACCTACAATGTTATGAGTACCAAAACTAACTGCCCTCCCGTTTAAACTCATCTCATGCAGAAATTGTGGTGGCCATGATCATGAGCCGGTCCTTAGGGATGCCATGGCAACTAACTGTCCGTACATCTACCGAGACATGATATCTCTACTGCGTTACCTTCCTCATCACTGTCCTCCTCCAGCTTTAGGATACTTATTATCCTTGTAAAACCAGAAGGGTGAGGGGAGGTTGTACCTGCTGGGGATCAAAGGAATAACTGTCTCTCATGAAAGACATGGACAGGAAGTGGAAAGTGTACAAGGTAGCCACCTCTGTCCAAGGTTGGGATGCTTACAGGAAGCTACGCAATTCCTGTAAGCAGGCTGCTAAATCGCTCGAGTGTAATTTCTATCATAAGCAACAAAACAAGAACCTTAAGAATCCACGTAGATTATGGGCAGCCATTGGTTGGCTGGGATTGTGGTGGGGTTAAACTCTGGGATTGTGGAGGACTGTCAGTGTACCACAAGTTACAAGGTCAGCAGGAACACTGTGTGCGGTTACACTCCAGGCATCCATCACATAGCTGACTTGTACAAATCCCTGAGTTGACAAGGGACTATTTTTTAGTGTATTACTACTAAACCCTAAACCCAGCAAACAAACTGCACAACTCTCAACCTCCACCAGTCTTATTCCTGATCCTACGAGATTGCAAACTCCTTTAACATGAAATTTGCAGACCTATCCACCTACCTCAGTAGGCCTCCCCCACCCTTCCCCTGACTGCAGTGGTCTCCCAAACTGCCCCCACTTCCTCGTACAATAACCTGCCGCCACTGTTCCACTTCAGAGTAATTTTTTATTTATTTATTTAACGATATCTTGGAGAACACCTGTGAGCAGATGCTCTTTTGTAGGTTCTGTGCCAGTTACAAGAAGAAAGTGAACAGGCGCATAGCAGTACATACAAGGCATTACAGTACAAGCAAGTACAAAATTGCATTAGTACAAAACAACACATTACAAGCTAGGTAGGCAATAAATTGATGTGTATTACAAGACTGGGATAGCATTTACTTTAAGTTATAACATTTAGACATTGCTTCAGCATTGGTGAGAAGGTGCCTGCGTCAGAGTGTTAAGCCTACTTATGGGGGGGAGAAACAGAGTGGAGAACAGGCTTATCTGTTGCATAGTGAAGTGTATGTCTGTCTAAGGGGTTAGAACAGATTTAAGGAAGGTTGGAGAGGGGCTAGGAGAGCAGCAGACAGGGGGGCATGAAGGCGGGGACAGAGAGGGGAAGGGGTGCCCAGTGGGAGGAGGGGTAGATGGGTGGGTGGGACAATGAAGTGCTGTAAGGTGGGGTGCCCCTAGGATTAGGTGAAACACTAAGTACTACTGCTTTGTGGTGGTCCAGATGTAGGAGAGTTGTTTTGATCATCATGAATGGCCAAGGGTCACAATTGTCATCTATAGCAGAGTGCTACCTGAGCTTTCACTTGAAAGCACCAATGGTTGTGGCATCAGAGATGTCTGAAGGAAGGTGTTGGTCCAGTGGTGCATGGTAGTAGAATGCACATTGACCCTGTGCAGTGCATACAGGTTCACTGAAAATTTGGCTGTGGGTGCTTCTGTTCAGCCTGGCGTGAGCAGATTCTGGACTCCTGGTGGCATCAGATTTAGTGCAATTTTTTGGCCAGTAGACATGTATGGTACTTTAATCTGCTCTTTAGCTAGAGCCACCCTACCTGTGAATAGAGCTCACAGGTGTGAGTAGGCCTTGCTGCACCTATGAGGAGTTGGCAGGCCTTGATAAGGGCCAGAGAGATGCGATGGAGGACTGAGTCTGGTGCAGAACCATAAACTGCTAGGCCATATTCAGTGAGGTGACAACTAAGCTGGTGATGGTCATGTTAAGTGCTTCATATGTAGCTGTGCTTGTGGTGGTGGAGTATCCTGTTTCTGGAACTGATGGCCTTGGCTGTGTTGTCTATGTGCTGTATAGGACCGGGTGGAGTCAAGGATGATACCCAGGTACTTACACGAGGTCCAGTACATCACCATTGTTGTTCAGGATGGATAGTGGAAGGTCTTGTGTTTGCTGTGGGTGCTGGAGTAGATCATAGTCTTAGTTTTCTTGTAGTTAAGATTAGTCTGTGCTCCTTAAACCATATTTCGCAGCAGTTAATCCTAGTTGGAGGTTGTTTTGAAGCAGTTCAGGGCTGGGGTTGCAGGTGAAAATGACAGCATTATCAGCATACAATAGCATGTGACTGGTGCAAGAGCCTGGAAGATTAATTAAGAAGATACTGAAAAGAAGGAGCCTCAGTATTGATCCCTTGGGGACCCTGAGCAAACAGATTTGCTATTGGGCCTAAAGTTATTGCTAAACTACTTAACTCCTCCTGAAAAAGGCAGCCTTGGCAGCGATGGACTGTGCCCAGCATTTCTGAAAATTATCTCCCCTGTTATTACCAGACCCCTAATGCACATTTTCAGTCTTGCACTTTCTGCATCCACTGTGCCGGACTCCTGGAAACTTGCTCATGTGGTACCCATCTTCAAAGCTGGGGACCCCCTATCCCTCAACAACTACAGGCCTGTCTCCCTGCTGCCCCACCTCAGTAAACTACTGGAGAAAATAGTGCACTTCCAGCTATCAGAACACCTGAATAAATACAATCTGTTATGTCCCCTCCAGCATGGCTTCCAGAAACACCATAGTGCCTCCTCTGCACTAGCTCTGTTCACAGACCACATACTCAGACAAATGGACATGGGCAACACTACAGGGGCTGTCTTCATGGATCTATCTAAGGTATTCAATCTCATTGATCACCAGCTTCTTCTAGCTACCCTGCACAGCTTTGGCTACTTGTATGGAACCAAGGCCTGGTTCCACAGTTACCTATCAAGCAGGTTTCAGGCCACCATCATCAGAAATGCTACCTCCCAGGCTCTACCCATGCACACTGGGGTCCCACAAGGCTCCATACTCAGCCCTCTGCTCTTCTCCATGTTCATCAGTGCCCTCCTGTCAGATAGCCTTGATTGTAAGGCACTTCTCTATGCATACAATTTAGTTCTATATCATACTGATAAATCTCTGCAATCCATCTCCTCCACCCTTACCCGTAACTATGGTTCTGCCCACCACTGGTTTCTTTCCAGCAAGCTAATAGTTAATGAAAAGAAAACCAAATCTATGCTGTTAGGCACCAAACACTTTCTCTCAAAATTCAACAATTCCAGCTCCTCCCTACAAGTGCTTACAACTGCTGGACCTCCCCTGGAAAATGTCCCCTTTTTTAAATACCTGGGAGATACACTCGATCCTCCTCACTTTCACCAAGCATGCCAATATTACAGTGCAGAGAATAAATCAGAAGATAGGTGCAGTCTACAGGCTTAGATATCTGCTATCAGCCAAGGCATGATTGGCACTAGCCCAAGGCAACTTGCTACCCCTCCTTGACTACTGCTCCCTGTTTACTCTGCTGTCTCCTCCAAACCTCTCACCTGCCTCACTCACTACTTACAATTCCATCTGTTGCTTCATCCTATAGGCTCCCTACCCAACCCACCACTGTGTTCTCTACCAGTCACTTAGCTGGCTCCCTCTGCAAGGTTGCTTTGACTATGCCTTTGGCAGCTTGATGGACAGCTCTCTTACAAATACCAACCTGTCCCCATACTGCCCCCTCCTGACAAGCAGGACAACCACCTGTGTGCTTAAGGCATCCTCTATCCCTCCTCTTGCTGTCCCACATACATCCACCAAGATGGGACGCAGAGCCTTCTCCATCTCTGCACCCTCCCTTTGGAACAAATTACCTCTGACCACCTGCTCATCTACCACCCACCTGTCATTCAAACATCAACTAAAAGCTGGCTCCACTCAGTTTCCACCTGTCACTGCACACTATAGTCAGTTATGCTCCTCTCCCCACCTGCCTAGCCTCTTTCTGCTTAGCTAAGGTGGAGTTCTGATTAAGAGATCTCAATGTTGGGCCTTCAGTTTGCTGATGCCCACCTGAGCCCCCTGATGTTTTAGCCATGACTATGGCTTGTAAATAACTTTGTTCAGCCCTGCCTCTGACTGTTACCACTGTATATATTGCTTGAGTCAATCTAAGACTGCTGCATGTTTCGTATAAAATTTTGGTTTGTGGTAACCTGTATGCTGATATGGTACTTTAGTACTATCAGCATTTCTCTGATATCCTATTCTGCCTGTTCTCTGAATGTTTTCCTCAGTGCCATATTGTTTCATGCTGCTTATTAGTTTCTGTATCATAATTCCTTTGTGTGCCAAGCATACTTATGCTTGAATGTGGATTTGCACTGATGTATGCTTTGTAAGTGTATTTGTATAAGTGTCTGTATCATCTTGCTTTGAAACTTATGTATTGTGTTATGTATGGACCTGACCTGGTACCTCGGTGGCCTGGGTCGTGCCTGAAAATGGTCCACCGGATCAGTGCACTTACCCAGTTACCCAAGACATACATACACACACATACATAAATAAATAAATACATTTATATTGATCCAATACATGGGGAAGTTTCAGGTAGCAACCACATGCCAACTGTTAGTTATCACTCCCCAATAACCGATGAAGCTATTCCCCCAAACGCACCCCCATTAGGTGATGCACCAACCCCGTTGGATTAAGACCTGAGTAATGAGAATGCTCCGGGCTTTACAGAGGAAGAAACAATGGACACCAGCTACACTAATGCAACAAGGGAAATACTGGTCTTAGGTGATTCTATCATAAAACACCTGGACAGAGCCATATGCAATCCGAATAAACTAAATAGAACATTGCCTAGTTACAGTGGAGCTAGAATTTCTGATATAACTGTTATGTTGAACGATATCATCCATAGTACTAGTGTAAAACCAATTGTAGTAGTCCATGAAGGTGCTAATAATATTTTTCATGAACCTATAATAAAAATAAAACAGGATTATGTATGTCTAGTTAACAAACTTGTAGACTTGGGTTGTACCATGATAGTTTCAGAACTCCTTTCAATCCCAAAAGCTTCAGATTTGCTCACGCATAAAATAAAACTCATAAATGAATAGTTGAGGAAGTGGTGTATGAGACAATCTATAGACTGTATTACACACTGGGAGGAATTCTGTGACCAAATAGAATTATTCTGCTGGGATGGGTTGCACCTCAGCAGAAGAGTAAGTTACTGGGAACAATTTATTTCTCACATTGATAAACATTTAAACTGAAGAGACTGGGGGAGAAGATTGCCAATGCATCATCTCTAGAACTGATCAATGGTATGAATATTTTACAAATTCCTAAATTTGGAAACAGGTGGAGATTTGTGTTAACTAAAATGGTAATGGAAGCAACACCAATTTGAAAATGTTACTCATAAACGCACATAGTTTAAGAAATAAAATAGAAGAATTAAAACATATTACTAACACAAACAATATTGTAATCTGCAGAGTCACAGAAACATGGTTTACAGAGAGGGAGAGGGACCTGAGGGTGGTGGTAGATGTCAAGATGAACAACTCAGAGACTTGTAGGAGGGCAGCAGCCAAGGCCAACAGGATGCTGGGATGCATCGCTAGGGGGATCACCTCCAGAAGGAGGGAAGTGATACTCCCTCTGTAGAACTGCTTGGTGAGGCCACACCTCAAGTACTGCATGCAGTTTTGGAGGCCACACTTAAGAGGGACATTAAACTCCTGAGAGGGTCCAGGCCCAAAATGATTTGGGGCTTGGGGTACAGAACCTATGGGAGAGGCTCGAAGAGCTAAATATGTACACATTGGAAGAGAGAAGGACCAGGGGGCATGATAGAGGTCTTCAGGTACATGAAGGGGTAAATAGGGAGGAGCAGTCAGGGTGTTAAGGGAGGAGGAGGGGCAGCTAGAGGGCATGGGTGGAAGCTGGAGGGAAGATTCAGGAAGGAGGAGGTGCTACTTCACTGAGTGGGTGGTGGAGCTATGGAATGTGCTGCCCAGGGGGCTGGTGGAGGCAGAGACACTGGAGGGGTTTGGGGGGGTGGGACAGGTACAGGGGAAGGGTTCTGGAAGCAAAATCCAGTGCAGCAAGAATATCCAGAACAGGGAAAGGAGAAGCCAGAGAAGGCGAGGGGGGCAGCAAGGTCAGCTCCCAGGGTTGGGGCTGACCGAACGAGCAGACACGAAAGACCATTAGGCCTGTTCTGCTGGCATTTTAGTATGTTAGTAAATGATGGCTGGAATACAGAAGTACCAGGTTACACGCTAATACAAAGAAATTGTATTGAAAAAACAGGCTGCGTATTGCCTTATACATAAAGGATAGGTACAAAGCCCTTGAAATTCCAAATACAAATCATTACGTTCATAATGAGATAACTTGGACCAAAATCCAACTCCCCGGTAAACCGCTCACCATAGGACTAGCTTATTGATCCCCAAGCTTATTGCTTGAAGAAAACAATGAATTTCTCTCAGAACTTGAAACAAATATATTTCTGGGAATACATCCTTAGGGGAGAGTTCACCTACCCAACTATAAATTGGACTATCTTAGAAGGCAAAATATCAATGAAGTTAGATTTATTAATTTTACAATTCAGAACAATCTAGACCAGTTAGTAAAGGAGACCACGAGAGACAGTAATATACTAGACCTCTTCCTTACCAACATAGAAGAAGGATACTTGGTCCAAAAGTCATGGAACCCAAAATGATAGTGACCACAGTATGGATGAGGTAGAACTGGAATTCAACTACAAGCACACAAAGGCAGACAAATGTAAGGGATTATATCAAAGCTAACTATTCTAAAATTAAAGCTTTCTGACCTCATGGAATTCGGAGCAAGATCTAAAAAACAAAACCCTAGAAATAGCGTGGGACAAATTAAAATCCAAAACTGCACACTGTATACAACATTGGGTACCTGAAAGAAGGACATATATGAAAAATAGAAGGGTTCCTCCTTGGTGGAACAGCAAGATACAAAAACAAATTAGTAAGAAAAAGAAACTATATCAAAAATACAAGAAAAAGCCATCAACCTGCAATTGGCTAAATTTAAAAAAATGTGTTAACACTATCAAAAGCATGATTAGAAAAGCTAAAGAACATTTAGAATCCAGACTTGTGACCCTAGTAAAAGACAATAAAAAACAGTGTTATAATTATGTAGGTGCCATGAAGGGAAATCAGAAGGGGGTGGGACCAATTCAAACACCATATGGGATTATGTCAGATGAAACAGAAATAGCCACTGAAATAAATAAATACTTTTTGAGTGTCTATGAGCTTAAAGAAAATATTGATAGCCATTTAACTAGGAGCGATATTGCACCATTCACTATGGAGGAGGTTTATCCGATTATAAAAACCCTCAAACAAAATAGCAGGACCAGATGGCATCACTCCTGGATTTCTTAAATAGCTAGCAAATGAACTCAAAGGACCTCTAACATGCTTATTCAATGCCTCTCTCAGGGAAGGCAAAACTATAATACAATGGCAGGAAGCAATGATTACCACTATATATAAAAGCAGATTGAGAACACATGTCACCAACTGTAGATCTATTAGTTTAACCTCAGTCATAACTCATGGAGAAATGTAACCCAACACATATTTCTATCTGTAGATCCTACACCAATCAACTACAATTCTTTGAATCAGTAAGCGTGGCATTGGACAAGGGGATACCTTCGATGTATTCTTTTTAGACTACTCAAAGGCATTCAACAAAGTCTTTCATAAGGTAACAATAGAACAACTTATTAAAATCAAAATATCCCCAATATAATAAAATGGATTATTTCCTTGCTTGACCAATACAAACAGAGAGTAGCCATAAAAGGTTATTTATCCTCATGGGAACTAGTGTCAAGTGGGGTTCCACAGGGAACGGAGCTTGGGCCAACCTTGTTTAACATCATGGTAAGTTCAATGCAAACATCTGGCTCAGCATGGCTTTGCAAATACGCCAACTATTATAAAATTGGAGGTTTAGTTAAAGACCAGGAGGATGGAATCCAATTCCAGGAAAAATTTGATCATTTGGCAAACTGGGCAAAGGAAAACAAAATGAAATTCAATGAACAAAAGTGCTTGGTGATGCATCTTGGGCAAAAATCCCAAGTTCAATACACAGTAAATAATGTATTTCAAACTATTACTGCTGAAAAAGATTTGGGAATACTTATAACAGATGATTTCTCATTTGATAGACATACCAGGGAGACTACAAAAGAATGTCACAAAATAATAGACTGTATTCTCAAAAATAAAGACCGCACTTAGAATACAGTATACAATTTTGAGAACCGTCAACTGTTCACAGCAAAAAGTTGATTGAAGGGGTACAAAGAACGATTACCAAACAGATAAGAGGTACAGACAATCTTAGCTACAAAAACAGATTACATAAACTCGGTCTATACTCTATGAAATATAGACAACTTAGAGGGACTTGTGCTTGACTTATAAAGCTATCCATTACCCACTACTTATGGAAACAATTGGCCTTGTAGGTAAAAAGCAAACAAACAAAAAAAAATACCATCAAAAGAAGTAAATATTATACACAGAGAATAATAATCTGGAACACATTGCCAGAGTACATAGTTGAGAGTAATAATAGGTCTACATTTCAAAGCTAGATTAGAAAAGTATATGGAGAAAAGAATCTGGCATTCCACCTATAATGTTAGGTGGCGAGTTCCGTAAAAGGCATCAGCCTACTGAACTCTTATCAAACTATGAAACTATGAACAGATATTTCATGCATTCTCAGTATTAAGGGAAAAAAAGGTTCCAAATGGTAGCAGCTGTACACTGAAATGGCATTTTCCCATAATTATTTTGTACTTTCGGCACAACCAATTCTCTGGCTCCTTTTTTCCTTCATTGATAGGTATGGTTCTGTTTAATCAAGTTATCCAAATGTCCAGAGGGTCTATTGTTTTTGAACATTCTGTATACAGATGTTGCCCGGATCACCTTTCTTTTTAATTCTAACAGTATCCAATCTAGTCTTTGATGCATTATACAATGGTGTGTTTTATAATCACATTAAAGGACTAATCTGGCCAATCTGTTACAGCAGCTGTCTAGATTATGCAATGCATTTTTGTGTGTGTGAATGTAGATGTGACTCCCATAATCTATTATGGGAATAAGTAGTTGATTTTCCACAGTTAGTCTGGATTTCTTTGTAATACAGTTTGACACTCTTCTTAAAGGGGAAATGTCATCTGCATGATTAATTTGAATAAGCAATTATGTTTATCTGTGAGTCTTTGCAGTCAAGAGTTATTCATATGTAAATCAGCCTGTGATTATTCTTTATTATACAATGGCAAGAAAAACTGCTAGACTCTGATTGTTCAGTCTTGTGTTGGATCTGTGATGTTATCCGCATAACATCACAGACCTAATTCAGGCACCCACAAGACCGAATGAAATGAGAAATAAATCACTGCACAAGCATCACCAACTTGCCTGCACCCACGTAGCAACGCTAACTATAAATTCATCCTGCCCACAGCAAACCACTAAAATAGTACCCAGCACCTTCACAGATTCCACCAAAATTTACTTTCTTCAATAAAAAAGTATTAAACCCATTAGATAATATAATATCAGACTAGGGTGTGTCGGGTTGAGATAACATCACTTCTTGGGTGATTAGTTGATGCCTACTGCGGCTCGTGTCTAATCAACACAGGCATGATGTTATCGCAGTACGACACACACCCTGTCGTGCATTATTCCTTTATTTTAATAATGCATTTCAGGTTATGCATGTTTTAACAACATTGTCCAGCTATGTGTTTTTTCAGTTAACAAACAAGTAATTGTGTCCTATTTATTTTCTTTTCAAGTCAAATCTGAATAGAAAGAGCATACTATTTTCAGAATCACAACACATGCGCAGATTGTTTTTACTGTCTTTGTGCAGGAAAGGCATACTGAGCTACAGCTTGTTCCTCAGTGAGTTTTGGGAGCATAGGGAGGTTAAGTGACTTGCTCTGGTCACACACTACACAAAGTAAAGCATGTTGGACTCAAAACCCATTCTGCTAGATAAACAATGCTTGTTCACAGCTCTTTGCTTTAACCTCTAGGCTGTACTGGCAGTTGATAATCAAACACTACATAATTCAAGGCTGGCCCAATGATGCCAGGCCAGTAGATACATAGCCACATTTGTATCTTATAGACCTAAGTTCACACCCAAAATTGTAAGAGAAAATGTTGTAAGAGAGGTGACAGAAAAAGAAAAATTGGTGCTGTTACAGCCCCAGAAATCTGGACTGACATGAACACAAACAAGGTTTAGAAATCCTGATATGGGGCCCCAGTACCTGTTGGCACCACAGAGCCAGCATTGAGATGTGCAGTTTTTGATGATCAACTGACAGTATAGCCTAGAGGTTAAAGCAGTCCTGAAGACAGATTATTTTTACTAATAGTTTGAAATGTTAAGGTGATAACTCACTAGTTTCAATGTATGTACAAAACAATTATTATCAATGTCGGAAGTGTTGTAATAATTTAAAACACACTTAATAAAACAAGTGATTGTCTATTTAACCTGATGGATTATTTAAAGTCAAAGGAGGGCCAAATCCTTCAGTAACATCATTTCCTGCCAGGAGCCTAAAACACATGGCTGCCCCCAGCCCTTACTTGCAGGCTGATTTATACATGAATAACTCTGGACTGCAAAGACTCACAGATAAATACAATGACTCACTCAAATTAGCTTTTTATGGGCTTTCAGACATTAAGAAATCATGTAGATTACAGTTCCCTTAAAGGCTCTTATCCTAGTGTTTACTTCTCTACCAGTTCATTTATATGTTGTTGAAAAGATAATTGGTGATCTATGTTGACACCCAACTATTTATATGTAGAATCCTGGGATAGAATAGACCCATTCAAGGTTTTTATTTTTAGCCTGTGTGGCACTACTTACACATTATCTAGTTGAATAAATTCAGATTATTATTATTATGATGAGTAAAATCTAGCAATATGATTGGTCAGTCACATCCCTCATACCTTCTGCTAATGTTAGGCAAGTATGTGTGCAGGACCACATCACATAGTATAAGGTCATGAATACATGTGCTCTGGATACCTGAACTTGTTACTGATTGAAGGTGGACTCAGTAGACTTATAAAGAGTCTCAAGCAATGAATGTGACACTTATCATAGTCATTTAATGTGACCTCTGCATGGTTTTGGACCCCTTCTCCTTTGTAGGTTCTGTAAATGGAAGACCCTCCCAACAACACATCACATGAGCATCTGTCCACCAGCTGTAGTGATCCTTGCAATATCTTTTTCCTACCAAACAGCAATAATTGTAACACTGAGTTTACTTCATTCTTTTCTTATTTTCTTTCCTGTCTGTTTCTCACTGTAGCCAAGTCCAAACACACAGCCTGGAAACCACAACCACAATATCACTGATAGTGACCTAAACACTTCAAAAGAACTCATGGAGGTGCTAGTTGCTCCACTGACAGCCTTGTTCAATGCTCACTGGAAACAGGTGTAGTTACAGAGGACTGGAGAAGCACTGGCATGGTCTTCCTTCATAAGAGAGGTAGCAGGAGAAGGCTAGCAACTATGGGCCAATCAGTCTAACTTCAGTGGTTGGGAAATTAATGGAAACCATACTAAAGGAAATACTAGCAGAGTATCTTGAATCAAATGGAAATGAAAGACCACAGGCAATATGGATTCAACGTGGAAGGTTGTAGCAAATGAATCTGATACATTACTTAGTCTTGGTGACCAGGGAAATAGATCAGGTGAGGGCAGTGGACATTGCCTTCTTGACATTAGCAAGGCCTTTGACACTGTGTCACACAGGAAGCTGATAAAGAATTTAGCAACCTAGTGGTGAGTTCCAACAAACACAAAATTGCAAAATTGTTGAGTGCTTGGGCCAAGTATGACTCTGTCATTAGCTAGCTCCTTACTAGTTACCTAACCACTAGTTGGGCATTGCACCTCAGTTAAAGGAAGCCAATGTATCCTTGCACCTTACATAAAAGAAGTCACTTCAGGCACCTATAGAATAGGGACCAAGCTGATGGGTGGTCTACCCTGAACTTTGATAGCTGGGTAACTTCACAGCAGGGCCCTGATGTGAACAACAAGCGACCCCCACTCCTGTTGGAGATAAAATAAGTAACTGTCCAATTCAGGCAGAAAGAATACTTTATTTGTAAGATATGCCATGAGGGTGCACTTAATTTTCTGTTTTAATTAGGGTATGATCAAAGTGGTGAATCGGGTTAGAAACTGGTTAGTGGATAGAAGACAGAAGGTGGTGATTAACAGCACTCACTCCAAAGATGGAAGAGTGACCAGTGGGGCTCCACAGGGCTCAATATTGTTGCCAGTTCTCTTCAATGTCTTCATAGGTGACATTGCAGGAAGGTATGTTTGTTCTGCAGATGATACCAAAATCTGTACTAGGCTGGACAGTCAGGAAGGTGTGGAGGTAATCAGCAAGGTTATTGGGAATCTTGGGGAGCAGTTAAAAGCATGGCAAAATCATACGCCTTGGACATAGGAACCCAGGAGCTGAGTTAGGATGGTGGGGAGGTACTGACAGACACTAAACAGGAAGGAAACCTTGTAGTTATCATATTTGAGGACTTCAGTGTTATAGGACAGTATGATAAAGCAGTGGGTAGGGATAGTGGGATGCTGGAGTGTATAAGGAAGGGTATCTCCAGCAGGTGGAGGGAGGTGGGGCTGCCAATGTATCACTTGCTGGCGAGACACCACCTGGAATACAGTGTCCAGTTCTGGAGAACACACTTCAGAAAGGACATAGACAGGCTAGAGACAGTCCAGATGAGCTAACTATAAAGGTAAAGGGTTTTCACAAAGCCTTATGAGGAGAGACTGTGGCATCTCAACATGAACACTCTGGAATAGATGAGCTAGAGAGAGAGAGAGAGACAGAGGAGGACATGGGAAATACTTACAAGTAACTCACTGTAATGAACAGGGTTCAGGAAGGAGTCTCTTTCAAATGAGAAAGAGCACCAGGACCAGGTGGAATGCAAAGAAGCTGAGAGGGTGTGGAGTTCAAGACAGATGTGAGGAAGCATTTCTTCACTGAAAGAGTAGTAGACACCTTAACTAGCCTGCCAGTGGAAATGATGGAGGCTAAAACAGTGGGGGATTTCATGAATGCATGGGACAGACACAGGAGCATATTACAAAATAGTCAGGGGGGAGGGTGGGTTGTCTGGGTTGCCAGAGACCAGATAGGGTCTGCAGAGACAGATTAAACTGGGAACATCTGGTCAGACTGGATGGTTTAAGTTGTCCAGGTGCTCCTTTGCAGCCAAAAAATTCCATGTTTCTTTGTATCACCAGTATCAGGCACCATAAGAAGTACATCATATTTGATACCATAGGTACTCTGTAGATTGGCAGGACTCACTACTCAGAAGCTGATGTGTAACTCTTCAGTTGCAACCAACTAATGTACACTTAGAGCTAAATTAAAAACATTGTGGAAGGACTATTTTACATTAAAATATCTAAAAATAGCAGCAATTTATTAAAAAAACATGTTAATGATTATACATGTGTGTGCGTTGAATCATAATAGCAATAAAGCACTCTGGGGGTTATGTTAATGCCCAGTTAATCACCCCATATGGGCATGTTGCATTCAGTTTTTCCTTGTGCCACATCACACCCATAGGGGACCTGTCTCTTCACCAAAAAAATCCACTTGGGTTTAACCCCAATAGGAGTCATGGCTTCTCTTCAGGCAGCCACCATCTCAGCATCCACATGGGCTGCCCCAAAAATGATCTGGAAGGTGACTAGGGTCAGGACCACCCTGGCCCAGCAATCCTTCCTCCTTAGAGCTCCATCCTGGTACAATGCCCTCCCTCCAGCTGTCACATCAATCCCCAATCTTGGTCCTTTTAAAGCTGCCTTATGGGCCCATATCCTCCTCATCGCTCAATGCCAGTGTAATTGGTAACCTGTGGTTCCTGCATTACACAGCTAGGCCACACACCCACCCTTGGCCAGGCAGTGGACAGCCCTCACTATTTCTAGCCTACAGGCTCCTCACCTCTCTCAGTTACCATACTGTTGCACTGGACTATGAATGCATTGTATTATGTATAAGACAAGGCCTCCCTGAGGCGACTTACTACCAACTCATATCATGCATTGCTTTAGCTACCAATTGTATAGGTCTTAACTGCTCATTAGGTAAATATGTCAATAGCTCTGCCCTGTTTTAGCTATCAAATAGATAGGCATAACCTGTGCTCATTGTACTTATACTCTGTATGATTGCTCACCCACATTTATTCTATGTATGTACTGTATGAATGTCTATGTTTTATTCTGATGTAGAGCCTTTGAAACGAGTCTATGACACAAAGGGATGTAATTCCGATTTCCTAAATAAATAAATAAAATAAATAAATTAACAGAGCATTAACATACCCGCTGTTGCACCTTATTGCTTAAGTACTGTAGCAGTCATTCACAAAGTTTGTACTCACACATATCCATTGATAATTACATTAACTAATTTTGCTGAGAACGGAAATATTAACCTGAACACATGGGAAAATCCCCTAATGAGAAACTGGTAAACGAGTCAGCTTGGGAGTTTGAAAATGTTAAAATGCTTCAGGTACTCTCATTAATTATAGTAACAGTTTACATATAAAGGTTGGGGATGGATGACCAGAATGCTGTAAACTAGGCGACAGGTGTTGGATTGATGTCAGAACCCATACAAATACTGGGGATCAAAGTTGGTGTATTATCCTATTATAAACATGGTTGAGAAACTGAAAGTCGGTGCAAAAAGAGTTGAAAACTGAAAATGTGCAACTCTCAAAGAAAATGAGGATATGACTTTTCCTTCCCATTTTTTCTGTACATCAGCTACAGTATATCAATCTCCCTTAGGCATCTGTTGAAACTAGGCTATATTGTTTGTATTCTCAGACACTGTAAGGCAGTAGATTGAGTTCTAGAGAAAACAATGTCTCTCACCTTGAGTGGGAAAAAAAGGGAAAGGCTGGATAGGATTAAGCTAGTGGATGTTTTTATTTGTGCAAGTTATGTTTGCATATTTAGGGTCTTGTCACACAAATCTGCAGTAAGTTGTGAAATTCATGGGTACATTCAAGGCTTGGCTCATTGCTTAACAATGTGGGACATAGGTAGATTGCATTCCAACATGTAGTGCTCATAGTTTTACACTGATATGGAAATAGGATAAAGGAATTATGCTTTGCAAAATGAATCTAGGAAATTGTGATATACTATAAGTATATTGTGCCCACAGCATTTGAGACAAAGGTAGAACTGAAAGACTGTCCCATAACTCTGCCTCTCATGTACAATCTCAGCAACAGAGTATATGATTTGTTGTTTTTATTTCCTGTAGCTTGTATAAAATGGACATGGTACACAGGCACTGAATGTAATTGTATTTGTTTTGTGAGTTGAACTATATCTTTACATGTACATGCTCTATAACTCATTGTTAACTCTATATGCTGCCCTACCCAGGACTCCTTGTAAGTGAGCTTGCTCAGTAGAGCCTTTTCCTGGTGAAATAATGAAAATGAAAAACAATCTGCTTTATTAGTTTTGATGGACAAGCAGGTCACAGTTAAAGTGTAGTACACTGTCTTGCTTTGTAATCACGTCACCTCAGGGGTTAAAGATAATCTTAAGCATAAAAATGTGGAAGAAATAATGTGTCCAATGCCTGCATTTCAGAGTCAGAATGAAACTTCGAGACATTTTTCATTGTGGCGTTTATATATGGTTGAATTTTGGTCACGTTTATCCCAATCATTAGGGAAACAAATTTCTGCACACCTTCTTATGGATGTGATCTGTATGGGTATTTTCCCCAGCAGCTGGTAAAGTATCATGGCAATATCTTACTGGTGCTTTTGTATCATTTAAATGTTTTGTTGGCAGGAGGTGCATTAAGTATCAAACAACCTAAGACTTCTGGTGGCATCACTGAGTAAGATGGAGGTTAGTCTTCATGCTCTGCCCATGAACCCAGTTTATTTCTCCTACAGCTGCATTTTTCTGTTCAAACGTCTGCTTTGTGTTGGTGGGAGACTGTGTGAATTTTTGGCCAAACAGAAAAAGTCTAAACAAATAGACTTAAGTGTGCATCCGACAGATAATTCCAGCCACAAATCTCCGCTGCTAGAAATGGTGTCTATTCCTGAATCTTCTCCTCAGGCTACAGTGGCTGCCTCTTCAAATGCTGTGCTTCTCAAAGAACTATGGGCCTCCTGATCTGAGACTAAAGGAATGCTCAAGGACCTGAAAGCTAACTTCGCTGCTTAGGATATGAAATTTAAGGAGTTGGAACTCCATCAGTTGACAACTCACTTGAGAGTCTCACAGACAAGCGTGGTTAATTAAGGTTGTGCAGGAGACTTATAGGCTGGCAGATAAATGTATAGACCTGGAGAGCTGTTTGCATAGAAATAATGTTCGGATCTATGGTCTCCTGGAGGGTGAGGAGGGCAAGGGGATTTTGTGACTTTTTTGCAAAGTTCACTCCTGGACTTGTTAGATTTGGAAGATCTGTGCCCCCCTGCCTATAGAGAGGGCCCATAGGGCTCTCATTCCAGCCCTGACTTCCCCAGATCTACGGCCCAGATCAATAGTTTGCTGGTTTTATAATTATGTGGTGAAGCAAGTGCTTCTATCCAGAGCTTGCAAGAAGGGCCAGATTTTGTATAAGGGCATATAATTCATTTAGATAAGGGCCCAGATATTCAAAGAGATGAGCCATGCGCAATAGGGTTGTGCCCTAAGTCTGAAATTGCGCCATTCTGCGATATTCAGCAGGAGGCAGTTGTACCCCAAATCTTGCTGAGCAACAGCACAATGCTAATGAAGGCATGCTCAACTGAAGGGGAGGAACCTTGCATAAACTGCACAGCCCAATATTCAGCCGGGTGGTACAGAGTTATGCAGGCACAACCCCCTACCTGCGCCTGCACAACTTTGAGCCAAAAAGGATCAAGTCAAGGGCCACCCACAGGTGAGCTGCTGCATTGCAGGGTGCAACACAGCAGCTGCCACCTGTGGGTGGCCCTCAACTTGTTCCCGTGCTCCCTGCAGCCTGATCGTGGGTATATAAAGGACATCAACTCCCAGCCCGATTGCGGCATAACGAGTTCAACCCCCGCCCAAAGACTAATATCCCTGGTGGTCCAGTGACCGCGAAGCCCCGATCACGGGCATAAGGTCAAATCCCATGGATGTGAATGAATTAATTCATTCACATATCTGAACTGCCTTATGCGTATGGGCTGCCCATTGGCTTTGCTCTGAACCAATGGGCATGCAGCCCTACCAAGCTGTTAGTTGGCAGGCTGGTGGGGTGCCACCGCCGCAAGCTGATGGGGGCGGGTGGGGCTCTGTGGGTGGGTGGGTGGTGGGGCCACTAGATCACCAGGGATATTGGACTTGGGGGTGGGTTTGACCTTATGCCCATGATCAGGCTTCGCGTCCACTGGACCACCAGGGATATTGGTCTTGGGGTTGAACTACATTATGCCTGCGATCAGGCTGGGGGTTGATGTCCTCTATGCCCATGATCGGGTTGCTGCAGGGGAATACTTGCTGCCCACGATCAGGCTAGTCGGGGGTTGGACTATGTTATGCCATGTTCGAGGCGTCGGTCCCCGACAGCTGCTGCCTGGCAGGGCGCCAGGCGCCAAGTCGTCGGGATAGGTGCACCTGCATGCTATGGCATGCAAATAGGGCTGTAATTAGATGCTAATGGCCCCCCGTGCGCCTTGCATAAATTATGGCCCTATTTGCATGTCACCTTTTGAATATTGCAGGTTTGCGCATGGCACAATGGAACTTGTGCCACCGCATCTGAATGCTCCACTCTGACCACTTGCGGTGGTGCAAGTTCCACTGCGCCATGCACAGTGGCTGTGGCCAAGGGGCAATTTTCAAAGGAGTTGCTCAATAGCGCAACTTCGTTGAATATCACCCTGGCCACACCCCTGCACAACTTTTTTGAGCAGTGCAAGGGCTTGCACCACAGATTGGCGCAGTTTGAATATCCAGGCTCATGACTATTCCTCTGAGCTGGCGATCTAGAAGACGGCATGCTCCCTAATTATCTGGGTCTTGAAACAACATCAGATAAAATTCTCCACCCCTTATCCTGCTCAGCTTAGAGTGTTTTTCCCCGATGGAGTCAGGATGTTTGAGGACCCAGACATAGCTTGGCAAGAGCTGAAAACTCGAAATTTAGTGGATGCAGAGAAGAATATGGAAGTCACTGAATCTAGAGAGAAAAGTGAGTTGAAACAGGATGCCTGGTCTAACGTTTCCCCTACAGGCAAGAAACACTGATTGGACAGACACTTGAAGTTAAAGCGCTCATTCTGTCTTTCAGAAGAGAAGATTCAGATTGAGTAACCTCCCCTTGAACACATTTACACTCTGTTTTTCTGTCTCTTCTGGTTGCCCATGCCTACTGTTTGGGAGTTGGATATATGCCTGCTGCTTGGATAACTAATGGGCATATTCTGGGATACATGTTTCAGCTCCCATTTGAAATCTTTTTCTATTTATTTATTTATTGTTTGTTTGTTTGTTTGTTTGTCTCGGATTACAACCTTTGAGTTGAAGGACTCTTTTACAGAGGTTCCACATCAGAGTAACAAAAAGACATACCAGTACACAGCAGTGCAAGGGTATGGGGAGAGAAACAAAAATACAATAAGCATGAAAGAGACAGTAAATATATGGACAATAAGGCATGGGCCAGTTAAACACACTGGCAGTTACAAATGAACTGTTTACATTGGTGCAGGCTAGGGTATAACCAAAAGTAAAGTGATCAATTGATGCTGATCTTGTCAGAGTACATTTGTGAAGCCTAATGTATAACCAAGAATACAATGATCAATAGAATGTTGATCTTGTCAGAACAGTTAGAACAAGGGCAGTTTTAGACATAATAGTACTAATTTGTGCAGGATGGTGCATACCCATTAAAGGATAGTTGGCAGATGATTGAATCTGACTATTAATGCCAGGGCAGGGATGGTGGGCCAGGTAGGACAGTTGCATCTGTAGAGCATCGCAAGGGGCTCCTTAAGCATCTGCTTGAAGGGGGCCCAGGGTAGAGGTATCAAGAACATTAGGGGGGATGACATTAAGCAGGCTGGGAGCTCAGTACATGAAAGACTATTGGGCCTGGGATATGTGGCAGAGCGGGGTCTGGAAGGAGACTCTGGTGCAACTCCTGGTGCCATGGACTTTAATGAGCAGGTTGAGGAGAGGTTGGCAGGATGGAGCAACGAGTTGCAAGTTGATTTTTTTAGTGAATAAAACAATGTGGTAGGAGAGTCTGCTCTGGAGGTTAAGCCAGTTGGTGCTGGAGTAGAAATTGCAAGTATTAGTATGTTTAGCGGCACCAGTGATCAACCGCATGCTTTGTTCAGAGTGGCATGGATTCATTTAAGGGCGATATCGTTGGTGGAACCATGTGTTATCAGGCCATAATCGATGATAGATAGTATGAAACAGGAAGCGGGTTGTGGCAAGGGGCATCCTGCATCATATTGTGTCTGTCTCTGTATAGCATACCGATTCTAGAGTTGACAACCTTAGAGATGCTGTTGACATTCTCCTTATAAGAAAGGGCACTGTCCAGGGTTATGCCCTGGTATTTGAAGATATGCACCTGGTAAATTGGGGCATCAACAGCATTTGAGATATGGTGATGTGACTGATTGTTTGCTTTGGGGCTGGCAAAGATCATGGACTTGGTTTTTGTAATTCATAATCAGTTTTTTGCATGAGAACCAACTCTCAACAGCTGCAAAATCGGACTGAAGTTTTAGCCCAAGGGCGGTGTGGTCAGCATCACTAGTGTACAGCATGGCATCGTCTGCATAGAGGAGAAGATTGGTGTTACAGTCTTGGGGGAAGGAGTTGAGGAAGATACTGAACAAGAGTGGGCTGAGAAAAGAGCCCTGTGGGACACCCAAGCTGACAGGTTTGGAGGTAGATAGTGCATCCCCAATTTTGACCCTTTGGGATCTGTCAGTCAGGTAATCTTTAAAACAATTGAATGCCTGCAGGGAGATGCCTGCATTGAGGAGTGATGTGAGTAGTAGGTTGTGACTGACCGTGTCGAAGGCCTTGGTGAGATCAATGTACACAGATCCTACCATGTGGCCACAGTCAAGTGTTTCATGGATGAAGTCTGTGAAAATGACAAGAGCAGTTGTCGTGCTGTGGCCTTTTCTGAACCCCTGCTGCTCTGGGCACGGAATATTGTACTTGGACAGATATCCAGTGAGTTGGTCAGAGACCATGCACTCTAACACTTTGGGGGGGATGGAAATAGGGCAGTAATTGATGTGCATGGATTGATCACCATTTTTTGATTGGGGGTCACCACCGCAGAATTCCAGATGGAGGGAAATTGTCAGAGACGGAGAGATAGGTTGAAGATTTTTGAGAGTGGGAGGAGCACTTCATCTATTGTGCGGTGAAAGAGTTTGAGATCGATGGAGTCGCTGTTGAAATGGGTTTTCCCCAAGCACCTTTAGGAGATAATTTACTTTTGCACAGTGTGACCTTCTTGAAATAGAAGGGTGGTGGGGTGTTTACCGTGGGGGCCAGGCGGTTGGGGTTGAGGGGGGTTAATGAAAAAGTCAGGAGGGAGCACATTGCTAAGGTCAGTAAAAGCTGAGTTGAATTTGTCTGAGATAAGTTTTGGATCTAGGATCATGTCCCCATCCAAGCTGAGCATGTTTGGGGGAGGGGGATTTGTCCATTTCCCCAGAGAGTTATTCTAGGTTCTCCCAGAACTTCCTACTGTCTCCCCAAGTGCTGGTGAGGGCCTCCTTATAGTAGTTAGCCCTTTCTTTCCAGACCACTCAGGTACAGGAATTTGTAGCATGGCGGTACTCCTGCCAGTCAGTACTGTTGCCTATGGCTCGGGCTCTGGTCCAGACGTGATCTCTGTCAGCCAGAGACTTGAGGAGCGAGGATGATATCCATGGGTTATTGACAGCCTTTAACCTCTGCTTTCTAAGGGGAACAAAGGAGTCACAGACAGAGTTAAACCACGTTATAAAAAGGCAGAGGTCCTCATCTACACTGGAGGTCGAGTCGAGATGTGACCAGTCTGGGTTTTGGAGGTCTGCTTTGAGTTGATAGAGCTGCCCCTTCCTTAGGACACACTGGAAGGATATAGTGTTTTTACACTTGGGGGACTTGTTTGTCCAAAGGCAAGTGATGTGGAAGTGGTCACTGAGGGCATCTGAGAGTACTTCAGTGTCGATGATCTGCTCCGGACAGTTCGTGAAGATGAGGTTGATCATGGTGCTGGTGCCGGTTTTATGGTTAAGTCTGGTTGGGATGTTGACAACTTGGGTCAGATCAGAGGTGGCTGCAGCATCTTTGAAGCTAGCAGCATTGGGGTGAGCCAATTAATATTAAAATCACCTGGCAGCACCACCTCAGGAGAGTGAGGAAGGTTAGAGATGTAATTGAGAATAAAGTTGAAACCAAGTGAGCTGTCAGCGGTGGGAGTATGAAAATGGCAAGAATAGTGAGGGCTTTGTCAAGTTGTCCAAGAAACAGTTTGATAGCAGTACTTGGGTGTGGGTACCAGTGGCAATTTTAGGGATGGCATAGCATTGGAGGGCAGTTTTAATGTAAATTAAACAGCCACCCCCCCCTTCTCATACCTATCATCCCAGAAAATAGTGTACCTTGTAGTGCAACAGCGCTGTCTGGTACTTCAGGTGAGAGCCAGATCTCAACTACAGCTAGCACATTGGGCTTGTGCTGTGTAGCACAGACATAAAGCATGTCTATTTTCAGGATTAGGCTGCAGATATTAATGGACACCAGTTTAGTAGTTCCTCTGCATGCTGCTGAGTGTTGCTTGGGCTGAGGGTTAGAGTGAAAGTTACCAGAGAGTAGAAGCAGCAGTAGTGCATAGCAGAATAGTAGGTGCTTGAGTAGTTTGAGCATGGGCAGTTGTCTGTTGTATTTAGCCCTGGGACACTGATAGTGGCTGGAGACAGGGCGAGTTGGGAAGGAAAGAGTGTGAGGTGAGGTAGGAGGTATTACAAGGTGAGTGCCGGAGCGGTTGGGGGCAACAGGTGGGGGATGTGTAAAAGCAGTTGTGGGAGGCCATGGGGGTGGCCCTCGAGGGAGAGTAATGATAGTGCTTTTGGGGGTCTGGCGTTTAGTTGCTGGGTAAGGTAGAAAGCAGCACAATTAAAATGAGGGGGAGTAGGTAGATAGGTGCTATGTACTTAAGCAGACCCCTAATGGGGTGTGTTTAGGTACATGAAGGTGGGGAAGTTGTGGATCTTTCACCCAAAAGATGAGCAGCTGTTGGCCTATGAGCCCAAGGGGGAAGATGGGGTGAGGCCTTGAACATGGGTAGGTTTTCTGGTGGGCAGGGGCTATAAGTGGGGCAAATTTGCAGTGTTACTTATGGCCCATGGAAATGGTGTAGTAATAGTGTGTATGCCTTTGGTGCCAAGGGATGCAGGCTCGATTTCTGGGGTGGAGGTGGATGAGAATGACTGAGGAAAAAGGAGTGCAAGTGAGTAGGTGGTGTGAGCTTGAGAAATGGAGAAGAGGGGAGGGGTTATGAAGTATAAGGAGAGAACGTTACGGTTGGCTTGTAGTGACTTCAGTGGTCACATGGAGAAAATACAGGAGGGGTGGGAGTGGGGAGGTGAGTTAGGTGGGGTAGAGTGAAGGGAGGAGACAGCACTGGGTGAAAAGTGAGGAGTCTCCTGACTGGTGCCTAGTGGTGGGGTACTAAAACCTGCAAATGTGAAACTAGGGACTTAGTTATTGTCATAGACCGAAGTCATGTGACCAACAGCTGCCTATAAAGCTAAAGCCGACCTTGGGTGGGACGGTGGACGCGAAATGTTGACAGGCCAACACTCCTTCCAAGATGCTCCCGTTCTGTGCTTGCTCTGAATAGTCTGTACCTGCTGAGATGCAGTTGCTGCTGACTGTGTGGGCTCCTAAAGCTCAGAGGAGCCTGAGAAGGTATGCAGGGGGATTCGTGCAGCCTGTGGAATAAAGAGAGAGGAGAGAACAAAGGATTGTAAGGGCAGGAATTGCAGGACAAATGAATGAAGCTGCTGCACACTCTCAGCTCCTCCAGCAAGAAGGAGGTAAGATGGCATCTGTAATTCAGATCAGACTATTCCAATACACCATTCGTACATTCCCCTAAAATCAGCAATAACATGTGCAGTAAACTATAAAACACAGTCTAGAATTCCACAGTAGAAGCAGTACATAGAGAACAGTACAATCACTGCAAGATTAAATCCTCACTCAGGCAAACATATGCAGTTCAATTAAAGTAACAGACCCCAATGAAATTAATTGGCCATGCAGTCAATTAAAGTACCTGCCCAAAATAGCTATGTAGCCCAAAAATTCAGTAAGGCACAAAACTATCTAAACTCTCTGCTGATCCTAAAGTGGCAGAGAGGGCAGTGTAAATAAAGTTCTTTAACCCCTTCCAAAATGCTCTCATTCTGTGCTTGCTTCGAATTGTCTGTACCTGCTCAGATGCAGTTGCTGCTGGCTGTGTGGGCTCCCGATGCTCGGAGGAGACCAAGAAGATACGCTGGGGATCCTTGCAGCCTGCTGAGATGCAATTGTTGCTGGCTGTGGGCTCTGATGCTTGGAGGATCCCGAGAAGGTATTTATCATGTGGCTCTCCATTCATTATCATGATTGTTCTGTCATCAGGACTGTGGTTTCTCATCACCTTTATTTATTCACTGCATCATTGGGATATATAACAGCTCTACATGTATCTGCTGCAATGCAACATGCAAATCTCCTTGGAAACTTCAAAGGGACTCTGGATTATTCTAGGTATATGTTTTATACAGACTTTTACTCAGGGTGCTTCAAATGTCTGCTCTGTTTTCCTTTTGCTTTGGCTGTCAAATTTTGAATTTCCACAAGATGGCAGTGTTCTTTATTGATTCTTATACACTTAGGGTGGGATACTCAGACTGCGCCAGGCTGTGGTGCAAGCCTGGGCGCAGTGCAACTGGGATGTGCCAGGGCACTGACAGGGTGATATTCAACTGTGCTTCGCCATGGCACAGCACTATTGAATATCACTCCGTGGCCACCCACAGAGTGCATGGGGCAGTGGCACCACTGCAAGTGGCCAGAGAGGAGCAGGGGGATGCACTAGCATAAGGCCCATTGCACTAGGCGCATCAACTGTGATATTCAGCGGTGGACATGCAAATGGGCCCATAATGCATTCAAGGCACAAATGGGACCATTTGCATGTCATTATGGCCTCATTTACATGCAGGTGCACTGATCCCGGTGACTTGTGCCTGGCAGCAGCTGCCGGGGAACGATGCCCCCTGCCCCTCACTGGCAATGTGCTCCAATGCCTGATCATGGGCTGTAATAATAAACAAACTCCCTGGTAGTCCAGTGGGCCTATCACCTTGCCTGATCGCTGGCTGTAATACTAAAGAAATGTGAGTATTATGTCATACAAATCCTGCAAACCCCTTCCCCAAAAATTCCATAACGCTTTATCTATCTTCCCCTGTTCTTACTATCTAAAATGTTTTCAAATCTTGCATTATCATGTAATAAAGTTCTTCTGTTGAAATGTCTTGTTGCAGAACTAATTTACATCTACAAATCCATATCCAATATAGGAAATGCAACATCACCATATGTAGCGTACTGTAATGGCACCGTTTTAACCTGTGTGAAACTATCCCGAAGTATAATAAATCCAAATTGGGGGCTATGAACGTCTCATTTCCACCCGTCTTTAATTATGTCACGAAATTGAACGATGTAGGGGCAATGAAAATACAAATGATCCATGGTTTCTAGTTTTAACACACAAGATTCCCTTGGGCAATACCTTTCTTGTAACTGTTTATGTTTCTGGTTTCCTTTAACATCTATTCTAATGTATATCCCCAACCACACTATATCCCACATTTTCTCTGGAAGTCTAGGATCCATTATATAGGCCAAAATTTCATCTTGATGTAATTTTGAGAACCTGGAAAAAGGGTGATCTTGAAAGCAGGCAAGTATAACATCTGTATACACCATTCTTCTAGGAAAGTTTAAAACCGTGTTATATTTAATCTTCCATTTTTTAATGTTGTCAAAGACTCCTTCCCACATTCCTAATAGTCTTGGATGCCCTTTATTCTTATGTACAAAATTTTCCAATTCCCATTCCTTCATAACCCCTTTGACCATTGAAAGACTCCAGTGTGCCCAAAGTTGGGTACAATGTTTCATCAGTGATTATATTTGTGTAAAGAAAATCATATAAAAGAATAATATCAGATTTGGCATTTGGACCCCTCCTTAATTTCTTTATATAAAATATTCTGCTTGATCGGATTGAGTCTACTTCCCCAAAAGCACAAAAAAAAAAAAACATTTTGCTACCTCAGTTTCTAAATGTGTCAGAAGTGGGAAGACATGACTAAGAAATTGAAACACTGTAATTAAAAAAGTTTTAATCATGTATATCCGCTTCTTTTTTAATGTCTTCCATCCATTCCAGAGAGTCATTTTCTCAAAACCTATCATCAATTTTTGTTCTCAATTATATGTAGTTACCTCCCTCCCCCAAAATACACACCTAAAATTTTACAGGGTGTCTGAGCTACTGATAAACCTGCAATCGTCTCTTGGATCTCAGCAAAACCCCTGAGGATTAAACACTGTGTCTTCCTAAAGTTGAGCGATGCCCCCGTTATACCACCCAATGCCTGTAATAAGGTACATTTTGCATCCTAACTAACAGGCACAAATCATCTGCGTAGGCAATAACCTTGAGGTGTTGAGTGACCTCCTTCCCTAATCCTTGAATTAATGGAGAACTTTGGATAATTTTTAATACTGGATCCAGTGAAAAGACATATAACATAGGGCTCAGTGGGCAGCCCTGTCTTACCCCTTGCAAGTCCTACATTTGGCGCCTAGTCTGCCATTTTAAGTAAGCTTTACATACACCAGATTGTAGCACAATTGAAATTTTCAGGAATTCCATATGCTTCTAGACATTGCCATAGAAATGAATGAGAAACCCCATTGAATGCCTTTGCTTGGTCCAGGTTGACCAAAACCCTGGGTCGTGGTTTACATTTGTCCCTGTCCTTGCAGAGTAGTTATTTCCTTAATAAAATCAAAGCATCCGTGATGCGCCTCCTGAGATTGAACAAAACTGGGTGTGACTAATTAGAGTTCCCATAACCCTTGTTAATCTTTTTGCAAGTAGCTTAGCTAAAATTTTAAAATCCATATTCAATAAAGTTATCGGCCACCAGTTTTTAATCTCTGCCTTATCCCCTGATTTGTATTAAAAAAATTATGAGACCTTCATACATTTGAGTTGGTAAGTAATCCTCCTCTAGTATAGAATTGAAAATTGCCAAAAGTTCTATTGGTTGTAACTCCCATGACACTTTATACAGTTCCCCAGGCAGGCTATCTGAACCTGAGAAGACCCCATTGTGTAACTCATTAATTACCTTTGCTAATTCTTGCTCCAAAAAGGGGGCTATCAGTGTCTTGTGCTGACCTGATGGCAGTTGTGGCAATTGAGCAGCTTGTAACATTTGAGACGTGAACTGTGCATCTGGTACCGGTACTCCAAATGTCTGAGTTATGTGGGTTTCCAAAAAGTCCATAATCCCCTTATTATCCATCACTATCCCACCCTGTGTAGTACTCAGCTGGGGTATTGCTTTCCTCTCTCTCCTATATCGAGAATCTAGGAACAGGTTAGTCTGCTCTTTTTTCCTTGTGTACCAAAGGCTTGTTCTTTTGTAGGATTTAAGTCTGTCATACTGGTACTTAGACATTTCCTCCTTCAACTCTGAAATTTTCTCTGTCAGATTAACCCCTTCTGTATACTGCCTAGACAGTGCAGATTGTAATTGCCTCCTAAATTCTAAATACCATCTGTGGGCAGAGGCAGCCCGAGACAAAGGCTCTTTGCTGAAAGAAACCTATTAAGCAAGGCTTAAAATCTTCCCACCATTGTATCGTTCTGTCATATAGACAAGTAGTAGTAAGTTTATCCTGGAGTACACATTTTAATTCTTGCTTAATTTGTTGGTCCAGCAATCTCAAGGTGTTTAATTTCCAAAAACCCTGTCCTGCTTCTCTTGGAGATTCTTGTGCCACCCCAATCCCAATTAAAGCATGGTCTGAGGTTTCTATAGGTATATTTATTGTGTCAAAAATCGGTGTTGAATTATGTATGAAAAGAAAATCTATCCAGGAGGATAAGATCCCTTTGTAAAAGGTGGGGTGCACTTTTTCACCCTTTACCATGTGAGCATCCTTTAAACCTGCTTGTTACACTATTTTTGGAAGAAAGGCCTTGTCAGAATAAACTAATCAGACTGTCCCTGTCATGACTGTTCTTTTAGATTAATATTGAAGTCTCCTCCCCAAAAAGTCTGCTGGTTAGTGTGTAAAAAGGGTTGCACCTTATTTAACAATTTCATCCTGTGAGCTTTCATCTGTGGGCCATAGATGTTTATTAGTCAACCAGACATATTGTGTATTAGAATATCTAATAACAGTGCACATCCTGGATCTATTTCTACCATGTGCAAAATTTGAACAAATCACCAAGCCTGGACAGAGTACATCCAAGGGTAATAAAGGAACTGGCTAAGGAGCTGGCAGGTACACTGGCAGACCTATTTAATAGTTCACTAGAGTCAGGTGTGGTACCGCATGACTAGAGAACAGCACATATAGTGCCCCTCCACAAAAGCAGTCCCAAGGATGACCTAGGGAATTACAGACCAGTCAGTCTGACCTCCTTTGTGGGCAAGCTCATGGAAACCATACTAAAGGAAAGGTTGGTGGAATATCTAATGGAGCATGGTCTCCAGGATGCAAGGCAGCATGGGTTCATGGGGGGGGGGGGTGGTGTCAAATGAATCTGATTGATTTCTTTGACTGTGTCACTTGGGGTTGGGGAAAAGATGGCCAGATGGGAGAAAAACTGGTTGAGGGACAGATCCTAGAGGGTGGTTGTGGGGGGGAGAGAGTTATCTGGCAGCAGAGAGGTAACCACTGGGGTTCCACAGGGCTCGGTGCTGGGGCTGGTGTTGTTCAATGTCTTCATCAATGACATTGGGGATGGCATTAAGAGCAAAAAGTGCCTATTCATGGATGACACCAAGCTCTACAGGAGAGTGGACACAGCTGAAGGGATACAGGACCTACAGGAAGATCTGGAAAAGCTGGGAAGGTGGTCCAGAATCTGGTAGCTTGGCTTCAATGCCAAAAAATGCAAAGTTATGCATACTGGAGCCAAGAATCCCAGGACAGGGTACTACTTGGGTGGAGTCTGAATATCTGCATCAGAGGAGGAGAAGGACCTGGGAGTGATGATCACTAGTGACCTGAAGCACTCCACGAGTACAAAAAGCAGCAGCCAAGGCAAACAAGGATGGGATGCATTTCTAGGGGACCAGTAGTAGGAGAGGAGGTTACACTGCCCTTGTACAGGTCACTGGTAAGGCTGCATCTAGAATATGGAGTTCAGTACTGGTGCCCACACCTCAAAAGGACAATAACCTGCTGGAGATGGTCCAGAGGTGGGCTATAAAGATGATAGCAGGTCAGTAAGGTGAGGCATGTGGAGGAGGTTGAGTGCACTGAGCATGTACTCCCAGAAGATAGGAGAGAGAGAGAGGGGGGTCATGATTGGGACCTTCAAGTACTTGAAAGGGATAAATAAGGTTGATAAGGAGAGTCTCTATAAGCTGAAGGGCAACCATAACATGAGAGGGCACAGTCTTAAGCTGGAGGGTGGGAGGTTTAGGAGGGAGATCAGGATGCTCTTCCTCACAGAGAGGGCAGTGGACACTTGGAATGTGCTGCTGGAAGAAATCATCTCATTGAAGATAGTGGGCAGCTTTAAGAGAGGCTGGGATAGGCATAGGGGAAGGTAAGGATCACGGATAGGGAGGATGGAAGGAGTGGGGAAGGAGGGCAGAGACAGTAGCTCAAGCTGAAGACCCTGCAATACGAGCATGCTTGATAGATGAAATGGTCTTCTTCTGCTGGCTTCTTCGTATGTTTGTTTGTTCAATGTCTTTTGCGCCTTTTCCTTACCCACCCCACCTAATCCTTCCACTCAGCACCCACCATCCCACACCACCCCAAGCCCTTACTTACCCATTGTGGGTCCAATGATAATCCTCTCTGGACCACAGACACATCTTCACTCTCCAAGACCAGACCACGAATTGAAGAAACAGGTATGTGGTTCAATGTATTTCAATGGGATTTTGAACTTAGTGGCATAACCTGGGCATTTTGCATATGTATGGCCCAAGTTTTCAACATGCCATTTTTGGGGCCCCACCTCATGAACAGCTGCACTCACATTAGGAAAATCTGTCCTGAAAGTTGACTTTGTGGTCCCTGTGTGAAATCTCCTTTTGGGTAGGAGTTGAACATTTTCTCTGCCCTTGCTTATGATGTGGGTCATAATAAGGCTATCTTGAAAATTTGGTGTAAAAATATTAAAAAACAAATATTCAATATTTTTACCCCAAATTCTTCAGCTGCAGCCCTATCGGCCCTGGTCAGATTTTGTTTTTGCTGGCCAAGACAGGATGTGATACAAACTGAGTGATGGAAACACTTGTCAGAGAATCCAGTTAGAAAGATGTGGAACCCATGTTCCTTCACTTCTTATGGCCTGATAATATCACATATATCTCTGTCTGTCTGTCTGTCTATCATCTACCTATTATATCTATTTATCATATCTATATATCTGCCTTCCTATTGTATATGTAGTTATGGTGACACTTTAGGTTTTTCCTCTGTCCCTTGGATGCTAATATCCTGTTGAAATCTGAGTGTTTCTGGACCCAAAACCTTTCTAACTTCGACAGGTAGGCTTAGTTCGATGTGAGCTAAATAACATTTTTTTATTTTGAAAATCCAAGCTGCTGATTACTTTCTGTGAGATGGGCAGTAATCCTGTCAGAAGCAGACACACTCCCATCTGACTCAACATGGGTGATGGCAATCCATTGACCGAGTGAGAGCATATTTCCTCAACTCCTGGCCCATATGAATGACATCAGCAAAGCAACAGCAGCAAACTCAAAGGCAATAATTGACTTAGACACCAGGCTGTAGAAAACAAATCAGACATGTGTCCATAATGAAGGTGTCATGAGGGATCTCCAGGCACAACAAGAACAAGCTAAACTTATACAACACCTACAAGAAAGAGTGGATGACCTAAGAAATCAAGAAAGATGAAATAACTTACAGTTTGTGGGAATACTGGAGAAAGTGGAATTAAAGGTCATAACAGGCATTATATGTCACATCCTATCAGTCCTGCTACAGCCCTGGCAACCCATGGTTTGAAATTGAGAAGGGCCACAGATCCCTCACTCCACCACTTAAGAAGGGTGAAAAACTGCAACCTACCCTCACCAAATTCATGAGGTATAAAGTTAAAAAGACGACATCTCAGAAGGGCTAAAGAGCTGGGACACCTCAAATAACAGGGCACCCTGTATGGTATTCAGGACTTTTCCAGAGAGCGCACTAACCAATGGAGGGCTTACACAGTAGTGTGGCAGAGGATCCACCAACTAAACATCCCTTTCATTAGCAGACACTCAGCCTTCCTACAGATGGAAATCAGTGGTGCCCCCAAAGAATTCAGCACCCCAGTGGCTACAGCAGCAGTCCTTGAAGACCAATGGCCAAAAGGGAATCGGAGCTCCATGCGACCCAGCCAAATAGTTACTACAGGATCCCCCTACAAGTCTGCTACAACCCCAATGGACACCACCCCTTCTGAGCAAGCAGAAGGACTTCAGTCCCAGCCAAAAAGCCTAGGGATATACAATGGTCATTGCCACCTAAGTTGAGTTGGAGGAATAGATCTCAGCCTGAAGCAGAAGAGAAATTCCTTCCATGCCTCTGATCTTTCAGCCATAGCACAAGTGAAGACAAATTAGGAGCTGAGGATGAAGATCTGGCACCTCTGCTCACACCAAACCATTTTGCCCCACGAGTCCAAAACGTTGCTGACAACTACCTACTCAGAAGAAAGAAGCAGGAAGATACACCACAACTGCTTGCACTTACTACAATACCAGAGACCCCGCAAACCAAAACTGGCCTGATGTCAGTCCAAACATGTGTTTGTGGGCTGGAGTGATTGCTGCATTGGTCCTTCCACTGACATTTAACTCCTCTGACTTTGATGACACAGGAATAGGGCACAAGTCCCTCAAGTCACTCTGAGGGACCGAGGTGGGACCGCCATGATCAGGTACTGTGACCGGTTTCACTAATATATAAACTGTAACTGTTGCCTTTAATTCACCAGCCTCAACACTGTTCACGCTCACCAATGAGCTCCAGCTCATTGATTAGTCCCACCTCCTAGCTACCTCCAATGTAAACACTGCTCTGAAGATCTTCCAATCGCACATCTCAAACTACAAGATAGGCATTTTTCAAATAACTCGGAGGAGAGTTAGGGGCTCTGCCATCCTTGGTTCCACAGTGAACTCCTCTCCTCTATAAAGAAAGATACAGCCAGTGGTACTCTTACAAGGCATTATCCAACCCCCAGGATTGGTACAACTACCGCACTCTGCGTAATTGCTGCAAAAGAGCTACCCGCATGGCCAAAAGCTCATTTTGCAAAGCCAAGCTCATCGCCTCTGCCAGCTTCCCAAAAAGATTTTGGGGTCACCTAAAAGGGCTCCTGGGTGCACCTTCCCACTCCTCATCCAATGACATGATCATAAAGGACACTCATTTCAACAACCCCCTCACAATAGCAAATGCTTTCAATACCCATTTCACTGATCTCTCCCTCTTCCCATCTCAATCTCCCCCCAACCAATACATTAACCCACCCACCCCCAAAAACCACCCCGCTTTCTACCTGAAGGTGGTTTCAAAGAGTGAGGCCCCGCATCTCCTCAAATCCTTACCACTGTGCACTGCACCTGGCCCTGACAGTATTGAGACCAAGATACTAAAACTCAGGGCCCAGCTTCTCTCAATCCCCTTACCCACATATACAACCTGTCCCTCACCATCAGCATAGTCCCATCCCTGTGGAAAGTAGCCAAGGTGGTCCCAGTTCTTAAAGAGGGGCTTCAAATAACATATCTACTATATCCCATTTCTCTCTTGCCGCTCTTAAGTAAGTCATCGAAAAATAGTCACTGCCCACCTCACAGACTCACCCGAACTCTTCAGCAAGGGTCATAGTACAACCATGCTCCTAATCAAGCTCACCAATGACGTCAAAACCACCATGGATTGAGGCTCACTCACAGGTGCCATTTTTTTTAGACCTATCCAAAGCCTTCAGCCTCATAGACCACTCCCTTATTACTCGGAAGTTAGCCATCTGGGCTTATCCCGCCATACCACCTCATGCTTTGCTAACTACCTGTCTGGGTGTAGCCATTTTTTTAAGTTTGACATGGCTTCCTCTCACCAACTGCCTGTCACCTGTGGTGTCCCCAGGGGTCTATCTTTGGCCCCTCCTTTTCTCCATTTTCATAAATCATCTCCCAACCATTTCCACCTACTCCTCCATTTGTCATGTATGCTGAAGACATAACCCTCTATCACAACACTCAAAGCATTCAACAAATTAACTTCCAGCTTAATAAGGATTTCACACTCATTCAAAAATGGCTCATGGCAAATAACCTGGTCCTCCACATCACAAAATAGTACAAAGCTACCAACTCTCATATTGGGATGGTCCACAGCCTTAAGCATCTTCTTACACCCCCTGGCCAGGCAGACCATTGCTCAGGGCTTACTCCTCCCCTGCCTACAATATGGGTCCCTCCTCATCATTAATGCCCTCTCAGCTTCCTTGTACAGGTGGGACATTATTTATAACAACATATGCTTCCCCTTTTGCCCCTCGCCTCACTCATCACTGTTTACTCTACAACTCTTTAGGGTGGCTATCTCCCTCAGTGTCACAATCCTTTGCCTTAGGCTGCTTTAGGAATAAGCAGCTAGTCTCCCTCCCCTGCTATTCTGCCTTCACCAGTGCTAGTGTCACCTACGCCCTCAGATCTTGTGATCCTACCCAGCTTTCCACACCCAAGTGTGTAACCAAAATGGGTGAACAGGTCTTTTCATCTTTCCCACCCAGACTCTGAAACTCTCTTCCTCAAACTGTATGCTGCTCCATCTCCACCTTGTCCTTCAAATCAGCCCTCAAACCCCACCTCCTCCAATTCATGACCTGCAAATGCTTCCAACCCCTGTGACCTCTTTGACACCCAAATCTGCTACACTGCTTACACAATTTACCCTCCCTGGATTTTTTAAAGCAGTCTCTCAGAATTCACTTAGTCTCTAATACCATCTGTGACTGCTTCCACTAACCAACACCTCCTTCTGTTATCCTATCCTCTGTAACCTAACCTCACCGGCCTAGGTATTTAAGCTTCTCACTCACCCTATCTATAACGCCATTATACAGTCCCTTCCCTCTTCCCTTTGCCTTCCCAAACTCCCTCCTGTCCCCCTCTCATCTATCCTGTCCCCTTCCCCATCTATCCTTGACTACTGTGTATAGCCCCTCCTTTCTCCAACCAATATTCAGTGGCCTGGCCCATACCTGGACAACATAGCTCTCATACCCACCTGACGCGGTCCCTGGACTGACCCCTTCTATATTCCATCTAACTGTAGCTGTCCTTCTCACCCCCTACTGTCACTTGCTATTCACTTAGCAACTATGATGTAGACTAGTAATCAGTTCCTAAAGTGCCTGCACTTAGTAATGGTTTGTTAAGTTAGTAATACACAGCTATATATTGTGCTTAATCCGAAATGTACACTCTGTTAATTCTACCCGTCTACCAATCCTGTCTGTATAATGTACTTGTATGTCTGACGTGGAACCTACTTAAAGAGCTTCCAGCTCACAGGTGTAATCCGAATGAATGCATGAATAAATAAATAAATAACATTTATTGTACTGTATTTATAGCACTGTACTAATACCGGGATGAATTTTGGCTGCTTACTGTCTCCACACCCACTCATGACATTATGGCACCACTGTCTCCAATTTTATGCTTTACGCTGCTGATGCTCTACTGCCTGTATATTGTCACTACTGCACTATTGGTTGTATATGTTTTCCTTTTTCAAACCATTGTTATGTATAGGTTTTTCTACAAACCTACCCTCCCTGACTTGCAGTGCACTACTGCTTGAAAGATTTTTTCTGGTGCACATGGATGCTTTCTCTAGGCCTCCCCCTTTGTCTCCCTTGTTCTACCTAGTACTAGACCCCGGAGCAATCGTTGGCAGTTGAAATAGTCAGTTGCAATTCAATGCAGTTGCAATTAGTTGCAATTGCATTGGATTGTAGCCATAAAACAGTGGATTTGAAATCCACTGCAGTTGATGATTCTGTGACCTATCCAGGTTTGTTTTTGTGGCGCACTGCTGTGTGTTTTCTCTTTTTTTCTTTCCTGGGAGAGGAGGGGGACCAGGGGGGCTGCAAATATCTAATGGTCTTCAACCATTGGCACTGAGCCTTACAGCCAATGAAATGCATCCCTGGCTCCTGGACATGAAGCACTCACCAATTAGGAGAGCTAGAATGAGGAGACAGGAGCTTGAGAGTGTCTGTGACTGGCTGCACGAGGTGGCAGGGAGAGCATGCCTAGGTAGGAGACTGTCAGGAGAGGTGGCATCTGTGTTGGTGTGTGGGCAATGGAGAGAGCAGCATTTTTCTGCATGGATGAAGTTTGGCAGTTCGGCCTTTAATTTAAAAATAAGTTTACTGTGTCCACTGTCCTGATGTGTACGGTGCCTGGAGAGAGACTAGTGTGTGGCTATGCAGGTCACAGTCAGTCCTCCAGCAAAGCCAGGCAGCAATTGTGTGAAGGCAGCAAGTCAGTGGTCTGGTCGTGGTTGGGACTAGCCCTTGACCCCATCAGCCAGGCCCGTTGGGTGATTCTCACTCAGTCTTAGTCAGGTCTTCAGAGTCGGTGAGGAGTAGGAGTGGTAGGTGCACTAGTTCCACTGCACAGAGTACTGGAGTGGGGATGTGGGTCTAGGTTGGGGACCAACTGTGTGGGTTGGGAGGAGGGAGCATACAACTCCAAAAAACACTGGCACCACCACTGAGTAGATCAGCAGTGGCAGCCTAAGCAATGAAGTCACCCAACACCACCGACTGAATCATCACCCGACACCTGACCGAACTGGCAACAGGCTACTATAGTGAGCAAGGTGCTGTATGGGATGTGTATGCAAGGCCTGTCAGGGCTGGGCAGTGAGCAGTAGGAGGGAGGAAGATGGTCTCTCACAGACTACTCAGTCTGTCTGTGTGTCTGCTGTGTGCTGGGCTGGCTTGTCTGGCTGGTTGAGGGCTTGTGGGCTGTGGGGCCCTGGGGGGGGCTGAACTTAAAAAGCCAATGCGATTGATCATCATCAATCTACTGCTGGCAGCCAGCTGGGCTCCCTCTGACTATGGTGGCATTGTGAGTAAATCAGACTCCCCACAAGGTCGTGGAGCAGGCCAGGCACAGGTGGTTGGTTGGTGAGTTTCCTGACCCATAGGAGGCCAGAGTGCAGAGCATGGTCAGTCGGATCCAATGGACAAAATGTTTGCTGTTTGCTACTATCGAAATCAGATAGACTAAATATTAAAGTCCTCACAGCAAGATAAATAAAATTTTTAAAAACACATTTGTGTACATGTTGAAAGCCAAAACAAGTTCAGAAACTGTATCAGAAAAAGTTTTTTTAATATGCATGAGTTTTGTTTAACTTTAAATTTAAACTATGGATACATCTCAGTTCTGGTATACCATATAGGAGGTATTTCTAGGGGTCCTCCCTTAAACTGTTTTTAGTCTCACAGATTCTACAACTACTAGTTAACTAACATATATTATTGGTTAGCTCTGTTTGCAAATGGGTACCTTCTAGCTTCTGTGGGGTGTTTAAGAGGCCCTACCTATACTGTATTTTAGAATCACCAATCTTTTTCTAAGTAACTAGTATTACTGCTGCTTATTTTTCTATACTGCATACTGTTTTACTGCCCTGCTTCAACTTGTTACTTTCAGGGACTTAGTACATTTTTTTGTTGTTGTTTTTTTACCTTTTTTTCTCCTACCTGGCTGCCGGTTGGCCACTCCATCTGCACATCCCCTGCTCCGGCCACCGTCCAGTCAGGCCCCGGCTCCTATAGGGCCTCCCCATCTTCCCCCATGGCTCGTCCCCCACAGTGGGGTGGTGGGGAGCCCCCTCTATCGCTCCACCATGTCCAGATCCAGTTCCGGAGATGCCCTCAAAGCCGAGGCACCCATTGGATGGCCATCAATCTGCCACTACCTGGGCTGCCATTTTTCCCTGTTCTCCCTGCGTGAGTGGGGCGTGCAATGATGCCAGTGGAGAGAGCATGCATGCATCTGTATGTGCTCCTCCCAGCACCTACCCCATCTCAGCCCCTCTGTGCTCAGCATTGTTGCACCATCCCAGCCTCCGCTAGGGGCCAGAAGTGCACCGACAACTGGAGTCCCCTCTCCTCTGAAAGGGAGACCAGTCCCTCAGACACTCAATCCGTCTCCTGCCCTGCCAACTCCCGGTGACCCAAGTCCATTCGTCAACCCAGGGCGCCGGTGTGGAGCGAGGTGTGGCATCCGGCACCTCAAGCCTTAGTGCCACCGGGCCATTTTGTTGTTGTTTTGACTGGTTGTTGTGCTTTAGTGGGTCCCTACTGTGATAGATTTGTTTCACTGCATTTTAAAGAGCAGCCAGCTTCTTAGCTGTTGCTGCTCCCTCCAACATATGCAATACCTTACCTGTCCCAGAGTTGAGGGGCATAAATAATTCCTTTTGTTTCTGCCCATTTATGAAGTTATAATGCTGCTAAATCCCAAATGTTAAAAATGGAGTTGCTTCCTGTCATTAACCCACCAACACACCCCCACGTAGGCACATGCAACCCCTTTTTGTGATGTCAGAAGGTGAATGCTATGTGTGCACGTGCCCCATTGATTTCAAGGGGGGGACTTTTCCACACATTTTATTAAGTTTTATACTAGAAATTTTAATAAAAAAAAGATACAAAGTTAAAGAATGACAAACTACTAGATAATTAATGGTTCTCTTCCTTTCTACCAAAGGAAAACCATGCTGTAATTTGTTGTAATACAGGAGTGATTATTACTGCAAACACGTGCACAGTTTTCCCTCCGTCTGCCCATGCACCCACTGCAGCTCTCCTGCTCAGATCACTGACTGCTTCCTGTTCCACAAGAGACAGAACAGCCACTAGAGACTCAGCAGTAAGTCACTGCAAACAAAATAAAAAAAAAAGTTTGCGGGCAAGCAGGAAAGAATCACAGAACAGATCTAAATAAATAAATACGGCCGTAGACCACATGCTGGAACCAAAGCAGACCGTGGCCGCACAGGAGTCAGGGATGTTGTTTCTATTTTTATTTTATATAACTGCTGTGGACAAAAAGGAAGACCCAGCAATTATATAAAATAAAATACCGGGTGTTGTGTGTAAACTTGAAGTTTATACACACACCCTCAGGGTTAGATGCTTTTTATAAACCCCTCGGGTGTGTGTAAACTTCTCATTACACACAACACCCCATATTTTATTCCATTTATAATAAAATTCAACAATTGTGAAAGTTGAAAAAAGTTGTTGGATTTTCTTCAGTTAGTGGAAGTCTGAAATGTCAAACTAGTCGAAAGAATCAGTCTTAATATGTGGTAAGTCAGTCATAATTGTTTTTTTCAACTGACTCCGGGGTCTACCTAGTACAACCCCCTGTTTTTCAAAGTCACTCCTTATAGCTGTACCCCTCCTGCTTTTCTAATGTGCTACTGCTTGTAAAACAACTGCTTGTATAATACCTGCATCCACATATTGAATTGTGCTTCTGTCTCCTTGGTGTGCTTTTGTGAATTGTAATCTGTTCTTATGAAATGTAATCTCCCGGGTAGTACCTGAAAATAGGCACTTTGGCAATTGTACCTACCTGGTTACCAAAAAACAAATAAATAAACAATAAATAATTAATTTATGATGGGGGGTGCTAAAGACAGATCTGTGGACAAATACCATTTGTGGTAATAGAAGTGCTGACATTTGGCAGGTTCTAGCTCCCCCATCCTGATCTCTCAGGTCTGGTTTTCCAACCACACTGCTGCTCAAGGACTCTAACATGTCAATACAAAGATGCTCATGCCAGGTAATGGTAAGGAAGGGAACTAGAATGTGCAGCCCTGACAATCAATGGTTTTGGTCTGGCTGCTACAAATAAGCACTAGACTCAAAAAAATTAAACCAAGGGGGAAACCTCAGTATGTGTTACTATCCCCACACCAGCAGTAGAATTTTGAACCATTCACTCCTGGAATCTATTTATTTGCTATAGCCCTCTCCATGTTGGGTGCACCTCACCCTGATCCCCACCCTCCTAAACACCCGGTGCAGTACTTCCAGCCCTCCACCAGTACTGCTGTCATTGGTACCTGATGAGCAGAGATTGTTCCAGTCCATCCACTTATGAAAAGGTCCCACACCACTCCATAGCACCAGTTGCTGGATGTCCTAACTACGAAACCCTCGACCAGATGCACAATATATGCTCCTCCAAGAAACAGGGTGCTAGTACTTAACTGTATTGAGCTCCTGTATTCCCACACAACAGACATACCATGGCTATACTGCCACTAAGGTGTCTCAATATGTGCACTCCTGATCCTTACTGTAGGCGACTTCAATATCTCAAATGCAAAATCATGAGAAGACTTACAATGTAAATGTAACCTGTTCAGACAGCTACCAGCTGCAGGCAAGACATATCTTCTTCTGCCCAGTAGATACACACCTAGCCCATACCTCTGGGGTGCTCTGATACCACTAAAAAGACACTACAGGGGGCCAGTTCACTAATCCTGTGGTCCTCCCTTCTTAGATCATCAGTTATACCCAATTTATCCACTGTACCTAACAAAGATGCACCTTCTTTTTCACCAGCTCTCTGACTGCATGGCACAGTTCAATGAAGGCAATGCTCTGCTCCTGAGAGAGGATTTTAACCTGGTGCTAGATCACTTACTTGACCATAGTCATGGTACGAGAGAATCTCACACAAAGTGGCACAGGTGGTCAAGCTCTGGATGGCCGACCAGGCACTCTCTAATGTCTGGCATCTATACAAGCAACAGACCTAAAATTACACATGCTTTTCTGCTGCCAACCAGTGCTACAGTAGACTGGATATGTGGCTAGCCTCCCAAACCCTCCTTCTTATGGTAATGGAAGCCAATATCCAGCTTCTCATCATAATGGATCATGCACCAATGCAACTAGACATGTTGAGGGACCTACCTTCGAAGAAATCCCCAACAAGGAGACTAGACCTGCTTCTGATGCATTATCCACAATTCAAAACCTGAATACAGGAAGAAGCCATGGTGTACTTCTGTATCAATGACAATGACTAGGCCTCTGTGAGTGCCCTCTGGGAGGCATTTAATGCCACCATTAAGGGACTGGTAATTAGCTATATGGCCCATCATCAGAAATAAAGGTAGTCTCAACTCAAGCAGTTGGAAGCATCACTGCAGCAGGAAGAGATGATGTTCAAGGCCTTACAGGGAGGTACTCCTGACCACTCCATCCATGTGGAACTCCTCAAACTCTACATGGAAATAGACTAACTCTTAGCTAGAAAAGCAAAACTAGCCTCATTCAGACTCCACCACAGGTAGTGGTGGTGGGGGGATGGTGTGGCAGAATATTGGCCTGCTGCCTGAATTAACAACTATATGGTTCAACTCAGGGACCCCTCTGGGAAGGTATGCACCCAAAAAGTACATATCTGTAACATAATGAGAGACCACTACAAGACTCTGTGCAGCCTGACTTCAACTCTAGAAGACTGTTTTTTATTTATTTTTTTGAATGTTGGATTTACAACCTTTGAGTCAGGGACTCATTTACAAAGGCACCTCATTGAAGGGAGGGTAGACATGGTTACAGTGTGAGATACAACAGTGTTAACATACAGGTGCAATACAGATAACAAAAGAACACAATATAACAGTGGTTTATGGAATAAAGTTACATGCAATAAATAGTCATTATAAAAGAGTATAACAATAGTAGAAATTCCATACCCTGGTCGTGCGGGAAATACCTATGTGGAAGGGTGGGGGAAACAGGGGTTAGGGAAAAAAGGGGAGTCCAACGGACATTGTCAAGACTATGGGCAGAATGCAGGGAGAGACCCCAACATTAGGTTGATTGAGGGCAACTACAGCTTCGGATGCAAAGAGGTGGTTCTGGAGAGTGACTTTAAAGGGACCAGTTTTGGTAGACTTAGTGACAGAGGGCGGGAGGAAGTTGAACCATGTGGGGGCGCAGTAGTGGAAGGACCTTTGGGCTAGGGAGGTCTTGGTAACGGGCACCAGAAAGGTGACCTTAACTGAGCTATGGGTGGCAACAGATGCGGATGCAAGCCACAGGGATGCAGTGACCCCTGTGGGGGAGAGTCCTAGCAAGGATTTTTTGGCAAGTAAGCAGGTTTGATAGCACAGGCACTCCTCCAAGGTGAGCCAGTTGGCGATGGAATAGAGCAGGCAAGTATGGGTGCGGAGGGATGTACCGGTCAGGAGCCTGCACTGTGAGACAGAGGCCTTTCTGAATCCTCTCCAATTGCCCAAGCTCTCAGCTGAGTAGGTACAAGTGTTAGAAGTCCCACTAATGATCATATAAATAGAGACTGCTCTAAAAATGCTCACTCCCCATAAGGCACTTGGAGGGGCTGGCTTCCCAAGCTCCTTCAGCTCCTCATGCAGACAATCTCCCCATGCTACACCAGCTTTATCAGGAGTCTACCTCTATCAGTATATTCCCCCAGGTCATGAGGACTTAGACCATCACTGTTCTCCCAAAAATAGGCAACAACCCCACTGATCTGGAAAACTACAGGCCCGTATAACTTATCACAGTAGACAGCAAAATTTATGCCAAAGCCTTGGCCCAGTAGCAGGAATCTATGCTACTGAGTCTTATCCACCAGTCACAGGTGGGTTTTATCCATGGACGGGTAAGCTTAGATCATATCCGTACACTGCTAAACCTGATTCATCTGGCTGAAACTACCCCCTCCCCAACCACAGCCATAGCCATAGACTTTGAAAGTGTTTGATTTGGTGGAGTGGGGGAATCTTTACTCAGCGCTAAAATGCATGGGATGTGGCTCCCATTTTCATAACTGTACAGACTATATACTTGAAGCCCCTGCAAAGGTACTTATCAGCTCTGCCATCTCTGACCCTTTTCGTTAGGAAAAGGGACATGCCAAGGATACCAAGTTAACCTCTGCTGTTTGTACTAAGCATAAAACCCTTAGGGGCAGCAATCTGAGCTAACCCTCAGATCCAAGGATCAAAGTTCGTGAAGACCAGTACAAAACTCTATTATATGCTGATGATTTGTTGGTGCTTGCAAGTTAGCCCCTGGTTCTACCTCCCAGCTCCTGACCTCACTGTCCTCCTTCTCAGCCATTTATGACCTTAAGATCAACAGATCAAAAACCAAACTACTATGCTTGAACTGTCACTCCATGGTCCCTTTGATGCAACCCCTTGGGTTACAATGAGCCCCGTAGACGCTCACCTACTTAGGCATAAAGATAACCTCAAACACCACCAAAATGTGTGAGCTAAACTTTGCACCACTTGTAGCTGAGCTCTGAACAGTGTGACAGGTGGAAGCCCCTGAACCTCTCAATGGCAGGGAAAATTGAAGCTATAAAGATGGTTACCACTCCTAAAATATTCCATCTCCATGTACTCCTGTCTTTACACATCCCCAATAAATGGTTCTAACATCCCCAATAAATGGTTCAAACAAATTGACAAAATGCTAGGAAATTTCCTTTGGGAAGGCCATCAGCCTAGATACAGCATGTGAAATTCAGATCTCACTTGGCCAAAGAGGGATGGGGGCTGCCATGGTTCAAAGCCTGCGGCTGGGCTTTCTGGACAGCCCAAATCCTTAAGTAGATGGCATCACAAGACCAGGAACCACCTCTGTGGCTCAGCATTGAAGCCTTCCAGATCACTGGAGGGGTACTTGCCACGTGCCTCTACTCGATGCCAACCAAGTTTCCAAGAACACACCCCACTACTGACCAGCCTGTGAGTAGCTAGAACCATGTGCACTGCCACCTGGGCATAGTCCATTTGCATTCTTCCCTTGATCCCATCTGGGATAACCCATCATTACAGTGTGGAAGGTGCCAGTAAAATGGGTGAACTGGGAATGAAAAGACATCCTCTTGGTCAGTAAACTCCTTATCCCTGGCTCCACCACAATGAATTCCTTCCAAGGCCCTCAGCACAGACACCAATTAGACAAGATGAATTTCTGGCACTTTCTGCAACTCCATAGTGCATTAAGACCCACCCATTCTCACCTTAGGGAGGTGGAGAACTCCACCCCACAACACACTCTGCCTAGATGACTTAAGATAACCAAAGGGAGGGCAGACAACATCTATCCACAAATCCAAAATAGTATCACAGAGCAAACACTTGAGGCACAGGCTCAATCGGCTAAACATTTGGCCAAGCAAGGCATAGACTGGGATGCATGTTGGTGGTTGGCGCATACAGCCATTAGAGACCCCAAGGCCAGGCTGATACAGAACAAAATACTCCACTTCTAGTACCACACACCAGCTGTGCAGCACACAGCGAATCATGCCCTGCCTCAAATTGTTGGAGAAGAGGATCTCATGAAGGTGACCTATAGCACATAAACTGGCAATGTCCAAGGGTACAACCCTGTTGAGAGACAGTCACTCACTTTCTGACCTTTGTCCTCTTCTCAAACTATAGGCATGTTTCCAGAGCTACTTATTCTGTGCTCGCCAGATGGAGTACCCCACCTGTAGACAAGGACACTGAAGTGGGTTCTGGCTATGTCAGTAGAAATTAAGTGTCTCCTGATGAAACAATGGTGCACCACTAAGGTACCCTCAATCAATGAAGTACTCACTAATCTGATCCAGCTAGCCAAATTCAGAAGTCCCTCCCATATGAGAAGCAATACACTTGATGAACACCAGGCCATTTGGGCACCTTTTCTGACTAATTTGCAAACAAATGCATCAAATACCTCTGCCACCAGCCCCAACATCCAGGACAGGGATTGATTAATCTATGTAGGACTCATCCCTGTAGTGGGCATTTGGTTAAAACAGCTGCTAACTTATTCACTACCCAGAGGCACCATGCATTTCTGCTTAAAGTTGAACCAGCATAATATTCTGTGGTGATTTGCAAATGCAGCCCATGATGCTTTGCATTGTGGGGGCATGTGTTATTTTGTATTTCTTTGAAACTTGGCTTCCCAGCCAAATGGCCTTTGGGGTAACCCTTGCCTCAGTGCTTGTGCACAGAGGTTCTTTGTCCTATAACCAGTGCCGCTCTCCATATACTACTACTACTACTATAGCTCCCCTACCTGGAATGCTTACAGGCTTAACCAACCATTAGCACCTCTTTATGATGGTTATTTTATATATAGTTGTTTTGTGTTTTCTTAATTCTTTAGACACTGAGAGTAGGGGCCTCTCTCATCCTCCAACAGAGTTTTTACAAGGATTCAGCCACTGTGTGACTATCAGTCCCCTGGTTGTTATCTGTGGTTTTATGAACAATTTCAAAGGTGATGTTCTGTTGATTTTATGTTATATGATTTACAACTCCCTGGCTGTTCACCCTTATATTATGTTTCGTGAAATGCTGGATTCTATGCATTGTGTCTGTGACGAAAACTAATAATGAAAAAATTAACTACAGTATAGGTAGTTAAATGGTATATACATACATATAAGATGTTTTGCCTTAATGGCCATTTCATAATATTGTAAAAAGCTGTCTTTTGCTAACCATGCACATCTATGGTTTTAGTAAGCAAGTGAAGATGACATTTTGTGGAGTAGCTTCAAATGTAACTTTCCCATTAATTACCTTAAAATGTTCACAGCTCAATATGTAATTCATGTTTTTGATAAAATCTAATTAGAGTTTGAGTAATGCGGCACTGTGAATATATCTGAACATTGCCCCATGGGTATGTGTGTGAGAGTCTGTTGATCATTGCCTTACTTGTGATGTGACTCGCTGAGCAGAAATGTTTTCCCTCCTGGCACAGAGTAAACTTGCTGAACCTGAAACTTCTATAAAGAATGCTCATCTACTGGTCAATACCTAATAATGTGTAGGGCCAACAATGTCAGACTTTTCTCTACTCATGGCAGAGCAGAAGTGCAAACCAATCAGCCACATACTCCATGGGGGAAAACAATGACCCTATTCATCAAAGTGAAACTATCTCTAGTGGGAAATAGTCAAAGCTGTTTGTGAAAAATTCAAAAATAAATAAATAAATGTGACTTCTGACCTGACCCAGGGGTATAGCAACAGCTATCTACCAAATGTTTATATGTACATTTATTGTGTCTCTTAGGTTATAAGAAGCATCCTCAAGTTCTTTGGTTGAGTGAACAGCAAAGCAAAATTGAGCAGTTCTGTAACCACAAATGACTTAAGGAGAAACTTGTATAGCCGTAAGGAACACAGGCGCTATAAATATAAACATATTATATAAATCACATTAAGAATCTTTGTTTAAAGGGAATTAAATTTTAATTTAAAATTAAAATGGTTTAATTTTCAGAGTATTAGAAAATCCCTTTGCTAGAAATGGACTGAGCTAATTGAACATAGAACTAGGGTTGTCAGAACCCACTGAAGTTCTGGGTTCTGGTTCTGGTCTTGAACTTTGTAAATGGTTTTAGGGTTCTAATCTTCCTTAGAACTAAACCTATTTTCTTTATAGGACAGAAGGGAAATAATTGATAAAGATACCACAACGAGAAAAAACACATAAATAAAACACCTGGGGCCCGAGTCACAAAACTTTGCACCAGTCCAAACCCAGTTTGTGCCATGCAAACTGGGTTTTGCCACAGAGTGGTATTCACAAAAGTCCAGTTTGCACATGCAAACTGGCTTTTCACCGGGGCAAAGTTTTGAGGGGGCCACAATGCAAATGAGGGGGAGGGAACCTGCATATTGGTGCAGTACCATTAACTAAGCATTTTCTCCATGCAAGGGTCTTTTGTGGGGTTCCCTTGCATGGAGAAAATACCGCTTATGAAAACCTCCTCTTAATGCCATGCAACCCTAGAGATTGTCAGAGGTAGTGCAAAGCGAACCACCCTGACCCACAACACCAAGTCCCTGCTAGTCCAGTGGTCCCTTCCCCCATCTTCATGCTCTGATCACCATCCCCATATAAAAAAATGAATACCCTGGTAGTCCAGTGGTCTCATCCCCTTCCCCTTTGCTTGGATCACTGTTCCCGTATAAAAAAATGTCCCTGGTAGTCTAGTGGTCCTTACCCTCACCTAATCCCTCTCCCCACATCTAGAACAATATTCCCTGGTATCCAGTGTACCCCCTCACCGATCGCCAGCCCACTTCAAAGAAATACAGTTCCTGGTGGTCTAATGGTCCCTCCCCCCCTACTATCCCCCAATCACCATTCTAAGTATGTACAAATAGTGTCCCTGGTGGTCTAGTGGTCCCCTTCCCAGCTAATCACCGTCTCGATCACCCAGTGCCATAAACCTACCTATTCCCTGGTGTTCTAGCGGCTCTCCCCCCCTCCATCACTAATCACTGGCCCAAGAAGTAAATGTAGAAATAAACACACGTATTCCCAGGTGGTAGTGGCCCCTGCCCCCGACGTCAGCTGATGACCTACCTGTTCAAACCTAAGTAGGTTCCCTGCTGGCTAGCGATCCCTCCCTGCACCCGATCATCTGCCCAAGATATAGGAAAACATTATGGATTTTTTCCTGCATTTCCTAGATTGCATAACAAAAGAGAAAGAACAAACAGCATTAATAAACGAAGAAAATAATGCAAACCATACGGTAACATAAGTCCTGAAACTATAAATTAGACTGCATAAAAAGTGCTTTGAAATAATGATGTTTAAATGTTTAAACAGCAAAAGCAAGTGAATGACTTAAGCCATAATGCCCAACAGGGTGTGTGTCGTGCTGGGTTAACGTCACACCTCAAGAGGTTGGGCATGAGGCCGTAGGCCGAGTGCATCCAATACCTGAGGTGTGACGTTATCCCAGCATGACACACACTCTGGAGGGCATTACTGCTATTATACAATGGCTTGTTGTTATACAGAATAAAAAAAAACATTAAAAAATATTTCTGTTAATGTGGAAAAATATTTTTGTTTCTTATGAAAAGAAGAGACAGCAAATCCAGTGCAATACAGTCAGTCAGGAGGTTCACAGTGAGGCTGAGAACTAGACCCATGATGTTGTACTGGGATAACATTATGGGTCTAGTCCCAGACTGACCAATCAGAGGCCAGTATTCTTTTTTGCCATTGTATAATATAATGTATATGCTTATCAATAGTATGAAAACCCCATGAACAAGCTCATGAGATGAGTGAAATGAAGGGAGAAATAAACATAGAAAAGAGCCAGAGACCTGTATCAAGGATTTTTTTGAATAAGAAAAAGCTTCCCCTTAACCTCAATTTTTTGAATGCACGAAGCACCTCTGGGAGACAGAAGATTGGAAACTGAGAACTGGCCATTTCCCACAAACTTTCTTTTACATAGGAAAACATTGCCTTGTCCAGTGATACCTCCTGCACCCGATCATTTCATTTTTATTTCATTTTTAATTTTTATACTTGTTGGCAAAATGAGAAAATTGCCCATTTTCACAAGTGACAAGTTTTACATAAAAACACATTGTTAGACAGGACATATTATATTAACAAAATATAAAATGTCATACTATATAGACAAAACAAAATATACAAGCATAAAAATCAATATCTATTGGAAACAAGTACAATCAGTAAGAGTATCGAGCCATTGTGCATGCTTGTACTTAAAAGACCTTACATTTCTACTGTTAGTTACTACAATGGGGATGCTATTGTGGGATCATCTGCACAAAATGCATCAAATATTGGCACTGGTGTCCAGTGGCAACCCCCAGCCCAATCCCTGGTATAAAATGGTTCTTCATTTCCCTGCTGGTTTAGTGGACCACCACCCCCGCAACCTGTCAGAGAGTGATCCACCAACCCGTTGTCCTCCCCCAACCTGACCCCCTGCTGGTGACCAGCAAAGCACTCATCTCCCCACCATGGCTTGCCACTGACTGACCTCTTAATGAGCACATACTGTATACAGTATATAGTCATTGAGAGATCAGTCGGTGGCCAGCTCTGGTGGTGAGAGAAGACCTGTGCTGGTCACCGACAGGGTGTCAGGTTGGGGGGAGATCAGGGTGGTGGATCACTCCCTGACAGGGTGAGGTCAACTAGACCACCAGGGAAATGAAGAACCATTTTATACAAGGGATCGGGCTGGGGGGAGAGGGCACTGGACACCAAGGACAATATTTGATACATATTGAGTGGGTGATCAGGTGGGGGAGGGACCACTTAATACCAGGGAATATTTTCCTATATCTTGGGTGAGTGATCAGGTGTGGGGAGGGACTGCTAGCCACCAGTGAAACTACTTAGGTTAGAATGGACCAGCAATAGGACGACAGGGGGCATTACCACCTGGGAATACATGTGTTTATTACTATATTTACTCCTTGATCCAGTGATTGGTGATGGGAGGGCACTGGACCACCAAGAAAAAGGTATGTTTATGGCACTGGGTCATCAGGATTGTGATCAGCTGGGGAGGTGACCACTAGACCACCAGGGACACTATTTGACATACTCTAGATGATGATTGGGGAACAGTACGGGGGGGAGGGACCACTAGGAGTTATATTTCTTTGAAGCCGGCCATTGATTGGCGAGGGGGGCCACTGGACACCAGGGAATATTGTTATGGATGTGGGGAGAGGGATTGGGTGGGGTAAGGGAAGGACCACTAAACTACCAGGGACCTTTTTTTTTCTTTTTTATACAGGGACAGTGATCAGATCATGGGGGAAGGACCACTGGACTACCAGGGACATTTTGTTTTGTATATGGGGACAGTGAATGGAGTACAGGGGAAGGGATATGGACCACTGGACTATCAGGGAATTTATTTTTTTACATGGGTTTCGTAATCAGTGCAAAGGGGAGGGACCACTGGACTACCAGGGACATTTCTTTCTGTAACAGGACAACAATCAGAGAATGGAGGATGGGGATGAAGGACCACTAGACTACAAGGGACTTTTTTTCTTATACAAGAAGGGTGATCAGTGATCAGGATTGATGATGGACGACTAGACCTTCAGGGACACTATTTGTACATACTCGGGAAGGTGATCGGCGAAATGGGGTTGGGGCACTAGATCCCCAGGAACTGTGGCTGCATGGGGCAAGGGCTGGGGGGGCACACTAAGCCACCCACAGTCCATGTTAATGGGCCCATAATGGGTATGCAAATTACCACCTAGTGCCTTGCATGCCCAATGGGCTCATTTACATTTCCGTTTTAGTGAATAGGAAATAGCACACCTATGCTATTCATTGGGTGGGAGGCATTCACCTGGTTGGATGTTGGGGCTGTGCTAGTGGGATTGGTGGTGGTTTTCCTGGATTAGCACTGCCCTGTTCTGTCACTATTCACAGTTGGATTGTGCGGTACTCAATACCATTATGAATAGCAACTTTTGGAACCTGTGCAATTACAAGGCGCACCATAAACTTTTGCGCTGCACTTAGCGATTTTTTTGTGAATCTGGCTCCTGACCTCTTAGCACAGCAATAATATTATTTCATTGCACATGCAGACAAGAGAAATTCATTGTGCCTTTCAATATGCAAATTCCAAGTGTCACAATTCCATGTGTTTGGAACATCTGCTCATCAGCAGTGCATTCTCATACTGCCTCTCTCTAATACATTTTACGATGTAATTCACAGTAATTACTTTGCTTCACAGACTGACATCTCCTGTTTTTGAAATGTATAAAGAAAAAATATTTTTGCTAAGTATTTAGAACCCTTAATAATTAGAATCCATAAGTGTTCCAGTTCTAAATAAAAACTTGAACCCCTACATTTAAGAAGGGTATTCATATTTTTAGAACTAGTTCTGACAACCCTTCATAGAACTTCAGAGATTCAGAACTGTTTGTATGAGACACCCTCTTATTACTATAAGAGTAACTGGAATGTTTAGAAATAAGCAATCCTGATTAGCAGAGAATGATATGATGGTTTATAAACTGTTCATTAGGAGACCTGAGTTTGATCCAGACTTGTCATTGCTTTCTTAAGATGGCTCAGACCACAGTAGGGAATGCTTTTGCAATGACGTAACACCAGCAACTCAAGCCCCTCAGGCATCCTCTGCCAGCCATCAACTTGTTTCTTTAAATCTTTGGCTAGAAAGGGAAAGTATTTGCCAGCACAGTAGTACAGTTATTACACTATTACTGCTGACAATGCCAGCAACCCGAACTTGGGAATGAGCTTGAGTCTTAGTGAACTAACTTGGAAAAGAAAGACTGAGCATCCCAGAGATAGCTGTTCTACTTCAGGTAAGTAGGGCAGTGCGTTCCTTGCCACACTTTCACCTTGCTGAAGCCAGGTGGGGGCACAGCAGAAGCAACTTATGCAGGGAGTGGGGATGCTGCCTGACATTGAGTCTACCAAACATCCATGTTTGTGAGCACCAGGATTCCTGTCTGCAGTATCCCAGGGATGAGCAGGTAAAAAGACAGGTGGAAAGTCAGCATAGCAAACATGATGCTGCTGGTACCCCAACAGACCCTCCATTACTGTCCACAGGCACCACCCCATATGAGCCTATAACAAGTGGCAGGGTGAGTGCCAGAGAAGTAGATGAGAGAACTGGGGGACCAACAGAAGGGAGCACACCAGAGCAACCAGGAGAAAAATACCAAATGGAAAAAAAGAAAGCAAAGGTATTTCTCAAAATGGGTATGTGTGGGGTGGGATGAAACTGACCCTTTTTATAAAAATGTTGCAATAGGAGCTAATGTGATCAGGAACATCAATGATAATTTATGGTTCTTATGTCAAAACTATGAAGAGTGTACTATCACTTAATAGAGTACAATCAGGGATTGTTGTACATGGAAATCCACACACTCAAAAAAAAACATTGTACAACAGCAGTAACATTGCTACTATTGTACAACAAATACTCGTGGTACCACAGAAGCTACATCACAGAGGTTAGTATGTAAGGGAATTGTCTAGTAGTTGTGCAAACCAAAACAACTTCTGGGATAGCACAAGGCTGCACAGCATACTTACTTATTGGGTGGCAGGGTAAGTTACTAAGGGCAGTGTATGGAGGCCCACATACTAAGTAATATATGGTCAACCAGATCAACTTGGCCATGTTTCCATTTCAGGAATTACTATGACATTATGGACTTCAGCTTTGCTCTTAAGGTTAGTCATGATGTCATCTCAACCCCTTGATGGAACACAGCCTTGATGTGTATTGTTGCCCATACATTATTCTATATCCTGTGTCAAAACCAGGGAAGAAATTACATTTCTCTGTTGGGTAATAATGAAGTTAAGGCATGCCATTTTGTCACTCTGTCTACCTTTCTGTCTACACATTTATGCTTTCCTTACACACTCCCAACAGAGTGCTCAGCAAATCCCAAGGAGCAGCCACCTGCAAGCAAAGCAATAAGGCTTTTCCACTTCCCTTACATGCTTCCAATGGAGTGCTCAGCAAGTTCCATGAAGCAGCCACCTGCAAGCAAAGCAATAAGGCTACTCCACTTTCCTTATACACTCCCAATGGAATGCTCTGCAAGTCCCATGGAGCAGCCGCCTGCAAGCAAAACAACAAGGCTACTACATTTTCCTTACACACTCCTTACAGAGTGCTCAGCAAGTCCCACAGAGCAACTGCCTGCAAGCAAAGCAACAAGGCTACTCTACTTTCCTTTCCTTACACACTCCCAATGTAATGTTCAGTAAGTCCCATGGAGCAGCCGCCTGCAAGCAAAACAACAAGGTATATGAAAATTGACTCCCTTACTGCTTGAGCTCACTGTTTTACCATGTTCTTTAATTGCATTTACAGTCGGCAGACCAATTTAGATTGAATTTCTGTTTGTAGTTTTACAGCCTGTAATTATGGTTTTACATGGTTACTGATGTTACTTTTAGCCTGTTATTTACTATGAGCCTGTTTACAACTCTGCGTGAGCATCAGCGACTTGTTAGTTTCAACTTGGTTTGTTAAACCTGCTTATATTGTGCTTTTACCTGCCTCTCCTCTTACTCTTTGTATTTCCTCTTTCTGCTGTGATTCAGATTCACTGCCATTTCTTCCTGCTCTGGGGAGCCTGCGCGTGTGCAGTTCACTCGCCCACCCCCTTTGTCTCACCCTTGTCTCCATTGTTCCTTCTACCCTCCTACGACCTCTCTCAACCCAAATCATTGTGTGTTTTTTGCAGGATACTCCACTTTCCTTACACACTCCCAATGGAGTGCTCAGCAAGTCCCATGGAGTGACTGCTTGCAAGTGATGCAACATGGTATATGAAAACCAACTCCTCTACTGCTCGAGCTCACTGTTGTACAGTGTTAGTCCGTCAGCGCTTCACGTTGACTGCTCTACCTACCCACCCTAGCTCGGCATTTGATTTATACATCATCAAGGTCATGTGATCCATTGCTGAATAGAAACTAAGTCCCCACTTTCCAACTAGTTTGTTTTATTTCTCTTCCACTAGGAGTCACCCATGAGCCCACTGATACTGCAGCTGACACTGAATGATCTGATTCTCCCTCCTCCCTTCTCTTAGCCCTCGCTTGACCTTTCTCCCTCCTTGCTTAACCACCCCTCGATAGTTTTCCTTGCTGTTCCCACCCTCCAGCCTGCCTGGACTCAAACCTATGACCCTAGGCACCGAAGGCAAGTACCCTGACCACTATGCTATCCGAGGGGCACTACTGCTAAGTAGGTACCTGCAACCCTTGTCTGTTTACACAGAATCAACATCTGACTTAATCTTTCTCCACCTTCACCATCATTCCCCACCACACTGTAAGTTTCCATACTCAGGGACTGTCTCTTATTCTATAAGTCTGACCTCTGTTACAATATGGCACTTTATTGTTTTACTCTCTTCAGTGCCCTGATAACTTTCCCCTGGATGCAATCACCTGGGAACAACACTGCACCCCCTGTCCTGTCCTCAGTGCTCTCAAGATCCCCAGTTTCTGGCACTGTAACCAAACTTCCTACCTTGGCCCTCAAGCCAGCAATGCTTACCCCTCAAGCTATCCATCTGCCCTCTCACATATCTTACTATCTATTACTCCATCTTAACTCAATAGCGATTCCTACAATCTTTACCATGCCCACCAACCTTATACCCACATCTAACAGTAAGCTCTTCAAATACATCTTGACCAGGAAGCTTCTATTACTAATACTGCTGTCTGGAAACATGCACTCTAACCCTGGACCACCGCAGCTGCCGTTTGTTAACAACGAGAGCCCTCAGGGTCTTAAAATTGCCTCTATTAACAACTGACGCCTTCTGCCAAAGCTAGATCACCTCCAAGTCGGGGTGCTACAGCACAAGCCTGACATCCTCTCCATAGTCGAGATCTGCATCTCCCCTGCCATACCAGACTCGGCAGTCTCCCTTAATGGTTACACTATATAAAGGTCAGATAGGGTAGGTAAACATGGGGTGGCTGTGCTTTACATATCTCAGACTCACTACAATGCCAGGCATTTCCTACACTGTCCCCTAAGGATGGTGCCCAATCAATATGGGTTAAACTCACACTAAGTAACAAAGGAAAATCTATTAACATCCTCTCAGTCTGCATTACCTCCTAAGGAAAGTTGCAAAGGTTTCCAAATGGTCCTTGAATGGTCCTTGACTTCATTGCAAATATATCAAAAAGATTGGCAGTCATTGCGCTGGGTGACTTTTAACATCAACTGGCTGCCTCTTAACTCAAATGCCTTTACCGATGCAGCTTCAGCCATTGACCTCTCTCAGCGTGTGTCTCTTCTCCCACCAGAATAAACTATAGGACTGGTAACAGCACTCTAATCAACCTTATACTCTCCAATCACCCCAAGAGGATCACTGACACAACAGTGTCCTCAGATGCCCTGAGTGACCACTCACCTGTCACTTGCCGCTGGACCAGTAAGGTCCCTAAACAGCTTTGCAAAACATCCTCTCAGTGGGTTCTCAGGCAAGGGCATAAGGAACACCTCCTAGAATATCTCCACAACTGTGATTGGTCCCCAGTCTTCCTGGCTGATAGTGCTGATATGGCACTAAGCCTCTTCATCACCTGTTTCAACTTAGCCTGTAATACTGTACAACAGGAAATATTCACTGTCTTTTTATTTTCACTATATTCACTGGTTCCATATTAGAGTGAAAAGAAAAAGACAGTGAATATTAAGTTGACCACTATACATAGAAGCACTAGTGTTCCACCAGTGAAAATAAGAGGAAGTGAATATGTGGGGGTTTGCTTGGAACATTAAATATAAAGGGAGTGAATATAAACTGCTATACAGTATATTCACCCACCACAAGAAGCACAAAGTGAAAGGGGTCTCTAATCCTTGGATTACACCCTCTCTTCTGCACCTTATGGCCTCTCGTGACCACCTCTGGAAAGTGGCGCATGCCACAGGCAAACTGAGAGACAGGCAATGTTACAGGACCACCAGAAATAATTGCACCTGGGCCATTCGGCAGGCTAAGACCACATACTACTAAGGTATGTTTGCTAGCTCCTGGGATAATAGTAAACATTTTTGGAACAATATTCAAAGCCTTACAGGGAAACCCAATCAGTCTCCTCCCACTCTACTCAACCACAATGGGCTCACCATTCAAGACCTCAATGAAATTGCTAACATTCTCAGTACTTCATTCACTGACCTGAGTAGAGTTCTTCCCCCAACGTCTTTGACAGACCCTCTGCCGATGATTTTACTTACTGTAGGGCCTCCCCTCCAAACACCTCACAATTCTATTTCAGATTGGTCTCCCCTTCTATCACCAGGAAACACCTTACGAAAGTATTTGTTAGGTCAAGGTACAGCTCCAACACCCTTGACCTCAAGCTACATCTCCTCTCCATTGATGCTGTCCTGGCCCCACTCACCTGAATTCTGAATCTGTCCCTATGCCTTGGTCAATTCCCATCAGTCTGGAAAGCTGCAGCTGTGACACCCATCCACAAAAGTGGTGATAGATCAACCCATGCTAACTACTGTCCCATCTCTATCTTATCACCTCTTTCGAAAACCCTTGAGGACATAGTGGCAGAGCAGCTAACTGCATATCTCTCCACTTACAACATTCAATGCTCACAGAAACATGGGTTTAGGAAGGATCATAGTACTGCCACCGCCCTGCTCACCTATACCAACTTCATACATAAAGCCCTCTACTGTGGCCACGTGGTAGGGTCTGTCTATATAGCTCTTACAAAGGCCCTGACACGGTCAATCACTCCCTTCTGCTCCTGACCTTTCCATTCCTAGGACACTCTGATGATGTTACCGGCTGGTTCAGAAGTTACCTAGGTGGCAGCTCAGCATGTACAAATTTTAGACTCAGCCTCAACTAGCCATCCTGCACTTTCCGTTGTTCCACAGGGTTCAATCCTGGGCCTCCTCCTATTTAGCCTCTACTTCAACTCCCTCCCCTTAGCCTGCCCTTGCAATCTTCTCCTGTATGCTGATGATTCTGTGATTTACTCAAGCTAGCCCAAACCTGCACCCCTTACCAGTGAACTGCAGCATACTTTTACTTCAGTAGAAGCATGGTTTGCGGACTGGAGATTAATCTTGTACTATAAAAAGACCAAATCCATGATCTTGGCTGGTCCACATAACAAACTTAAAAGAACCCAACTTTTCATCTCCAACAGCATGGGCACTCCAGTACAGCAGGTATCCATCTTTAAATACCTGGACAGCACACTTTCCTTCCATGAACACATCTCAAACATCTCCAAAACTGCTAATATCAGACTAGACCTCCTCTTTAGGCACTGCATGACCGAAGATACACTATGCCTTGCTTTGATCAGCTCAGTCCTGGCCATCATCAACTATGGCATTATATTCTATGGTGCTGCCTCTTCCACTGCCCTCAGAAGAATTGGAGTCTCCCTTAACAAAGCCTGTAGGTTACTTACTGGTGCAAGCCGGGACACTCACACCTGCAACCTGTATGCACAATCCTATTGACTCAAGTTACAAAACTGAATCCACTATCACACTTGCCTTTTGGCCAAAAAGATCTCCTTAGGATTTGTCCCTCCTTTATTCAGCAGCATCTAAAGAGGGCCTTAACAAACTTGCAGTGCACGAGAAGCACCTCCAATCAAACTTTCCAGGTTCTGCTATGCAGGACCTTCCAAGGACAAAGAGCTTTTATGTACAGAGCACCCAACTGGTTTAACAGCCTCCCAACACACATCCAGTCCACTCCCAACATTGGCCCCTTCAAGAACTGTCTTGGATAACACCTAGTCTACCTCAGCAGCTGCGAATGCCACTCTTAATGCTTGTGACTCACTACACGTAACTCTGCATCCTTCCACTGACAATGCCGTCCTGGATTGCTACCCTGTGTGACCTCTGAGCTCCCAATCATCCTTGTTCATTTACTATACAGAGAACGGCCTCCCCTGTACTCTCCCCTCTCTCTTTCCCCACCATCTATTGCATGCTGACCTCCCCTGCTCTTCTAACATCCCCTGCTCTTCTACTCTCTCTTCTTCCTCCATCTATTTGGCAGCTAACTGCCTCTCTTATTTCTGTAACCTGTACACCACTGACTGGCTTCCTCTGCCCCTGACCTGCCTACCAACATTTTATTTCCTCCCTTAATAATAGCACTTATGACTATTTGTAGCTTGCACATTTAGATTTTTTGGTCTATTATCCTACTTGTTGTATTTCACCTTGCCTGTTTATCTGTATCCGGTGTACCCACGTCTGTTAATTCATCCTCTGTATTGTTCATTTTACTGATGTGCAGCCTTTGTAAAAGAGCCCCTGGCTCAAAGGTCTTAATTCTGAGATTAAATAAATAAATAAATAAAAAGTATGGTGGGGTTGTTGTGTACAGAAATTAATGGACTCCAAAAATATCCTTCCACAGTTCACAAGTGAAAAGTTGTTGCACCACAGTTCAAAGGTCACAGAAATTATTGTGCCACAATAATGTCATCACTACTTATGTGTAACAACTACTTTTAACACTGTGTCACTTCAAATTTAGAAGATACTGTCTGCTGAGCCCCCCCCCCCATTAAACCAAAACTATGGCTGTATGAACCTCCTGAAGTCTGACTGCTTGAACATTGAACAGACCATGTAATGTTTGCCAAAGTTTTCTTAATGGTGGACTGGTTCACAATGATTTAACCATTAAAAAGCATTATGAAATGTGATGAAATGAAATAACCTAATGCACTGGGCTGATGATGCACCTAAAACAGCAGGATGATGCAGGGGGTCACACTAAGGGGTATTTGTTTCAAAATTGTTCAGTCAGTGCCAAAGATGGACCATGCTAGTAGTAATAACCAAGAGTAATAATAATAATAAGCTTTATTTTTAAAGCGCCTTTCCCACACCAAGGTGCTGCACTACAATAAAATATGTAAAATCCAATAAAACACAAAGAATCCATACAGCAGAAATCAGATAAATAGGTATCTAAATATACATCCTGGGTAGGTGCAGTGCCACAGATGGGTCTTCAAGGCCTTCTTAAAACTCTCCACAGTTGTGCATTCATGTGCACTCATGTGTCTGATGAGGTAGAGCATTCCACAGGGACGGGGCCACATACATATAAGCATGGGCTCCGAATGATTTAAGACGTACCTGGAAATCTCTAACAACCCCTTGTCAGCTGAGCAGAGTGGTCATCCTGGGCATAAGGGACAAAGGAGCTCTTGCAGATTGTCTGGGACCTGTCCATGCAGGGCTTTAAAGATCAGAAGCCTGACCTTGAAGGTGATCCACCACTTAAACGGCAGCCAGTGCAGTTTGCGGAGCACCAGCGAGATGTGACTTGAATGGGGAGTCCCCATCAGCAACTGCACTTCAGCATTCTGCACCAGCTGCAAGCGGTGGATATCAACCCCCAGAAGCCCTAGGTACAGGGAGTTGCAGTAGTCAAGGCAAGTGGTCACAAAGGCGTGGATCAGTGTTGGAAGGTCACCAGATGGAACAAGGTGCTTAATCCTGGTAATATTCCTTAGATGGTAAGACAAGGACTTGATGACTGCTGACACCTGTGAATGCAGTGTCAGTCCATTGTCCAAAATCACCCCAGGTTTCCCACCCATTCAGAGGAAGGAAGCTGAACACCCCGAGACAAAGTTTGGAGGGTTTTCCAGCCCCCAACCCCTCTGTCAGATGACCCAAATCTACTACCACCACCTCGGTCTTTCCAGAGTTCAACTTCAACCAGCTGGATCTCATCCAGTCCTGGATTTCTGCAAGGCAGTTGTTAAAGACCAAGCATGCACTATCCTGGTCAGTTGCAAAAGACAGGTAGAGCTGAGTATCATCATCATAGCAGTGAAACCTCAACCCATACCATCTTACAATATTTCTGAGGGGCAGTATACACATCGCGAACAACATGGGGGACAACACCAAGCCCTGAGGGACCCTACATGGCAAAGAGAATGGATCAGAGGAAAAAATCCCTGACACCACTCTCTGGGATCTGCCAGTGAGGAAAGATTTAAACCATCTGAAAACTGTACCAGCCAGGACACAGATGAACCTCAGACACTTGAGAAGCACCCCATGGTCCACGGTGTCAGAGGCTGAAGAGAGATCAAGAAGTACCAAAACAGAACGGCGCATCTGATCCTTCACCATCAGGAGATCACTGAGCACCCTAACCTGAGTGGTTTTGGTACTATGCCTGTTACGAAAACTGGACTGGAGAGGTTCGTAGATGTCGTGGATGGTCAGGTGGTTCTCCAGTTATAGCTCCTCAACTTTCTCGATTACCTTCCCTACAAAGGGGAGGTTTGAGATTGGTCTGTAGTTGGCAAAGCAGCCTGGGTCCAGAGCAGTTTTCTTCAGGAGGGGTGTCACTACCACCTCCTCCAGGGAGCTAGGAAACTCACCCAACTCTAAGGAGCACCAAACTATCCTTGCAAGGACAGGGCCTATGTTCTCAACACAACCCATTACCAGGGAAGTTGGAAGTATGGGCGCATACCCTGGGCAATCCACAAAACATCCACAATTTTCAGCCAGTTGAAGGAACTCCAGGCGAACCGAGGAGAGATGACCACACACCGACCATTATCAACTCCCATAGAGTGAGCCGGGTGGATCTCTGCCCTAATGCTGGCTACCTTATCCGCAAAGAAGCAAACAAGCTCATCACACTCAATTTGTGAAAAGGCTCTTCAAACCCAAAGACAGGTTGGGTTGCACAACCTGTCCATGGTTCGAAAGAGCTGATCCAGTCGATTCTGTGTGGCAGCAATCTCCATGGACAGGAACTCTGCCTTCTTACAGGTGACTGCTGATTGATAGATTTGATATTGTTCCATCAATCTAATGTGGTCAGCTAGCAGGGTGGATTTATGCCAGAAAACGTCTGATCTTCGTCCTACTCGCTGCAACTTCCTCAAGGTCCCATCAAACCACTGAGACCAAGGCAGAAGAGAGAGAGGATGAACACAGACTAGAGTGATAGTAACAGCCTTATTATAGGCCTGAACCAGGCTCTCTGGACTCCCGCTTGCCTCCGGAATGACCGATAGGTCTAATACCACCAATAGGCCATCAGGGCTCATGTCCCGCAAAGGGCAGTATCTGATCGTCTCCGCTGGGGCAGATCTATATGGGGGGCACAGAAACTGAACCTTACAGTGTGATGATCTAACCATATGCCTGGTTCCACCACCAAGTTGGAGGTTTCAATCACCAGGAGGGAAACCAGGTTGAGAGAGTGACCAAACATATGGGTTGCAGAGGCAACAACCTGTGTAAAGCCCAGTGATATCATCAACTGAAAGAAGTCCTGACCAAATTGTGGGAGTTCATCATCGATGCAGGTATTAAAGTTGCCCAGGACCATCAACCTGGACAACCTGATCGCCATGTCGACCATGAAGGAACTGCTTCTCACCCCCGGGTGGATGGTAGATGAAAAAGATCCTACAGCCTACACCTGCAGCCACAGTACACTCAAATGAGCTGGCTTCCTCAAGTGACACACCTGCAGGGTCCAGTTCCATCTTAAAACAGATAGCTACCCCCCACCCCTGTGGTCCAATCTCGTGCGGTGTATCACTGAGTACCCAGCCAGAACAGCAGCCTCCAATATGGGGCCAGCATTATCCAGCCAGGTCTCGGTGATGCATGCCAGATCTGTTGACCCAACAAGATCTACAATTACTGCAGTCATTTTCTTAATAGATCTGGCATTGCATAACACTGCTCAAGTTAGATGGGGTTCTGGGGCCACCCAAGCTATTGGCCCACCAATAGTGGAGCCCTTGGACATGGAGATCAGACATGGAAGACCACATTCCAGAATCCATTTCATCCCAGGGCATCTCCTGGGCCTCACTACCTCTATATGAGCACCCCGCTCACTATCCCTCTGATGTTCAGAACCCCAAGCCCAGCCCCACCCCCTGTGAGCAATTCCCAATGCTCTGAAGCATTGGTATACTACAGAGCTGTAAGGGGGCATCAAAGGGTGGAGGTCCCAAGTTCAGAGGAGAGTAGCACACGACTGGGAGAGAAATCTGCCAGCACATCTAGGCCACCAATACGTCACGTCACACCCTCTCATAATACAAACACAAACCCTTAAAATAATTACCCAATAATCCAAAAACATATTAGAAAGACCTACAATAAAAACACTAAGAAAATAAATCAGAAAATAAAACCAAAAACAGTAAAATTAACAAAAACAAACTAAAAAATGCAGTTATTATTCTGGGCCTCTCACACCCAGTAAGTCAATAACAAAATATCCAGAACCAGCAGTCAACAAAAAAAAAAAAAACACACAAATAAGTTGAAGTATAAAAATATATTTCAAATAATGAAAGTAAGCAAGTTCACTGTAAAAGTGTTACTGAGGTGCTCAGAAGAAAAATCCCCTTTGATCTCTCACATTAATTGGCAGTAAGCATCCAAAGTGTCCAAAGTGAGTCTAGCTCCCACCAGAACTCATAGGGCTAGCAAAAATTTTTCTGAGTGTACACAATAATTCTCAAAGGCACTCTCACTGCATTTGACCTGAAACAGACCAGAAATCCTCCCCAGCAAAACAGTTCCACCGGTTGATGCAAACTGGAGGACCTCTCCAGGAAAATCAGTAGACCAACAGTTCTTGAAAACTGATTATACCTTCAGCAGGATATATACTACCGAGTTTGGCACCCCAATTACCCTTTAACAGGCCTTTCCTCAATAGCCAGCCCCACAGCAGTGTCAGGAAACTATTCTAAAGCCAAAAGGGATAGAGAAGCAAAGGACTGATCTCAGCCCAGGCAGGGCCCCCAAAGTTATCGATGTAACCCTGACCACCATCCCGAATAGTTCCAAAAGGTCTCAAGGCCATGTCCACCCAACGGTGAGCACCCCTTAAAAGAAAACATGGGAACCAGCCGACACACAAGCTCTTCAGTGAGCCCAGAGACTGGGACCACTAAGGGACCAGGTAGTAGACCCCCGGCATCCACAATGAAGACCTAGTAACCAGGTCTAGGCTCACCTTACACTTCCCCAATAAATGGGTGACCAGTCTGCTCCCCCACAGCAACAGTCCCACCAGTAAACCAGTCGATGCAGTAAACCAGTTGATGTAACTCCAACCACCATTGTTCCAATGCAGCACTGCCACAAGCACTCTTCAGCAAAGCTCTGAAAAAGCCATTTCCCCGCAGGTTGCCAAACTAAATACCGCCAACCAAGCAACTTTCCAAGGACGACCCAAATCAGTAGGTATAGGGAATTTCCAGGTAGAAGAAAAGTCAAATGGAGATATATTGCAGCAAGCTATTTTGTATGCTCACTGCGTGCTGAAACAAGCACAGACAATTGCAGTGAATAAAATAAAACCCGCAATGCAGCAGCTCATACTAATAAAAGACATAAAATACTAAACTAACCTGAGGACACCAATTCTTTCTGCCTACCTCACTAAAGGACCTTAACTAAGCTGCACTCAGCTAAACTACACAAAATATGTAAAAAATAAAAACAAAACAAATTAAATAAAATCAAAATAGCTACGAATCATAAAAAATGCTGCAGTGATCCCCTGCTGCTGATAGCTAGACCAGCTTGGTCACCATCTTGTCTGACTTCCATTACCTGTAGTAGAGATATAGCAAAATTTAATTTGCAGGCGAAGATAGGACAAAGTTGCCAAATACTATTCAGCAGATCATTTTTGTAAAAGTTTTTCTATTTAATTGGAAATTCGCCATTGGTAACTTCACCTCGCAACTTCATCTGTAACTTCTCCAAAGGAGAAGTTGAAGGTTTTTGGGCATAACTCAGTTAGATTTTGACAAATTTGTTTGACACATTGTATGGATGTAGTACAAGAGGATGTGCATATTTGGTGCATTTATTATGATTATCTGACTTAAACTATGGATCTGGCACAATGGTCAAGTTGGGAAGTGATTTTAGGGTGTTGTGCACAACCCATCAATTTTTTCCAAGGGGATTATGCATTATTATTGCAGTACACATTGAGACCCTTGTTTGGATGTATAGAGTGTTCCTTAACTCCAAGGACTGGTGGAGTTATGACTTGTTAAAGCTGCAGTGTTATCCTATGGGACATTAGGGAGTTAGAGTGTCACTTCTCAGATTCTGTGTTTCCCGTCTCTGAGCCTGAACTACTACCTAGGTCACACTGCCTTACTTATTTTGAGAGGGGGTGTCACATGACAAACTTAGACTCTGGGTTCCCCATCTTTGTGCCTGAACTACTACTAGGTCATAGTGTAGAACACTGTCACTTTAAGAAACATAGAACTAAAAAATAGCTAAAACTGCTGCAGAAAGACAGTGACAAAATACTTAAACACACCAAACAAAACCACAGAGATAACAATCATTTGTCAATGCTGAATGTTTGCTTACTGGTATTGGCATTAGTACTGCAGGAGTTAAAGAGATGCATAACAGGAATGACAGTGAAGTATTAAACTAACGCCAACCCCCACTCCCACCCTGCAGAGACTGACGGGCATTAGGATGTGCCTTTGGGTCATTGGCCATAACGCTCATGCCATTCTACCTCACCTCACCCTGCAGACACTGACAGGTGTCACAGTGTGCCTTGGGGTCTTCGGCCCTTACGCTCACCCTGCGGTTCTAGGGACCGTTAATCTGAAGAAGACTGATTGAGGACAACAGTGCAGAATCCCACAGTATGGGCTACTGGTTCCAAAAAATGTGTACCCATTGGAACAGTACCACACATGGACAATGTTTATTGTTATACCATGGATAAGCATTGTACACATTGGTTTCATCTGCAATGTTGCAACAAAAATTATGTTTCACCCATATTGGTGCAACAGTAATTTTGTCAACACCAACATGGGCACAGGCAATATGGCGCCTGGCATTTCTACACCAGACATTGCTGCTCCTGGGAAGGGGAGCACCAAAGCCCCATCCCGGAGGGGGCAGAAATTGTATGGGCGCAAAGGGCAGCATGACTGAGGGGCAATCTAAAATCAAGATCACCCCTGTCATCGTCACCCTTATTGCAATGCCCTAATTGCAGTGACAAAATTCAGTCGCTGTTCTAACGGTATACCAACAATTATTAATGTAGCCTGTGTAGGCCCACCAAAAATTCACCAAACATTAATCTAAAGAAGACTGAGTGACATCAGTTCAGCATCCAGCAGTATGTACAGGTTAATGGTATAAAAAAAAACTACTGGACATAGAAGTGCTTCCCAGCCATCTCATCATTCTCCTCTGTTTTCTGCCTAGCTGGAAGTCTAGTAGGTTAATTATCCATAAACTGTGGCATGAAGGGCTTTAGAAAAAGGGGCAGGTTCATTTTTAAAAAAGTGAACATCTCTACATTTTGGCTCGAAAAGTATGTTCTTCTGTTGGTGATACTATTGCTTGCAGCACTGAAAATACTAAGTATGTGCTTACAGGTTGGAAACTGAGGTGTTCAACAGCTACCTGTGTCAAGGAGAGTCAAATTGTCTTTTTTTTGCTGCCAGTACAATAGAGGGTCTTCTCCATCTATTAGTAGCACATTCTCATCCCTCACAGCTGTCAGAAAGTGACTTGCCATGCTCTTTCATCAAGCCATAGTCAGACAGTTGTCGCCATAGTGGTTTGTCATCAGTGGGTATCTTTCTGGGGGTGGGAGGTGGGGGCTGAAGCAGCAGCAGTAGAAGTAGTAGTAGGTTGTCTTGGAGACAAAAATGGGTGACTCCTCTGATGTTCAGCATTACCAGTGGGAACACATTGGTATCCTCCTTCTTCCCACTCATCCACCCGACCTCGCAGTGCAATTGTAGCAAGGGATGATGATGGGCTTTGTTCTTCTGCTCAATTTGTGTTCCTGTTCTTGGTTTGTGCCATAATGTAAAGAGACCAGATGGATAAGCCAGGCTTTGTAGAACTGCTGATCCTTTCCGCATTCTTGTGCATCAAAGAATGTCTCAAATGTGTCATGGAACTGAAGGTTTAAAAGGGTGGCGAGGATGTAGTGGTCATCTGCCTGCATTTTTGAAATGCATATGTCATTCCAGAAACATGATCTTATCCTTTCCACTAGATTGAGAGTAGATTTTCTCTTTTTCCTTAAACTGAGTTTTCATACGAAGAAGTCGCAGGGCAATGAGGGGGAGTACCTGGCTTAGACTAGCTGCATCAACTCTTACCATTCTTGTAGTCTCCTCAGGAGTGCTTCAGCACATTGCAGAGGGATTCTATCAGGCATCACTGATTATGGATGATGTTTGCATCTCCACTGCCAATACCATGCTCAATTGCATAGTGGCTGATAGCCTTCAGTTGTTCTAGCAGCCATTACATCTTGTAATAGGTGGAATTCCATTGTGTTGCCACATCCTGTTTTAGGCTGTGGAGGGGGAAAGTGGTTCTGTTGCTGAAAGTTTTGTAACATCTTCTATGCCTTTACAGAATGGCTGAAATGACCACAAACCTTTTTGACCAGACCTACTCATGTCTGCACTGTGGTGCCTTCCTTATCTTGGAATCCCTGAACTTCCAGATTTATGCAGTGAGCAAAGCATGGAACATGTGTCTAATCCCAATTGTCAACTATCTTTACAATGTTCTTTGCATTAGATGATACTTTGAAACCTGATGTTAATGAGTGTGGTGTCAGTCACTCATCAAACTTCTGAAGAAAGTGCAACAAGTTTTCTGCATTATGATCATTGTCAAAGCCAGCAATACGTAAAGCTGCCTTCTTGTGGTGGTTGGGGAGCACTGGTGACTTGTGGCTACTGCCACAGCCGGCACTTAACTCAGAGGAGGAGGAGGAGGAAGAGGAGGGGATTGAAGAGGGGAAACTGACCCAATAGGCAGTCACTGCCATGTAATCAGTAGTCTGACCACTGGTCCACTTTTCAGTGGTGATGCTGGAACAAATGATGCTATCAGGGCATGCAACACGGTCTTGTAGACATGCTGACACAAAGGAAGAGCCACTGTGGAAAGGAAGGTATGGCTGGGCAGTTAATACCTAGGCACTGTAACTTGCATTAGCAATAGAAAACCAGCAATGCTCACAAAGGAAAATGGCAGAAAGTAAGTGGCTAGCATTTCCACAGTTGCTCTTGTTAACTTTTTTGCCTCTGATCTGTTAGCTTTATATAGCTGGCCCATTTTCACAGTCTGGAACAGTGAGAGTTAAGTGCTTTTTTTTTTCCGTGGATGTGACAGTTGGCTACTATTTTCACCACCCCTGGCTGGGGATTTGTGGCCCCTCAGAGGTGTGAGAGTCAATGGGTTAGGAACTGATTAATGGAAGATGTTGAAGATGTGCATCGCCTACCACTTGAAAGACTTTCTTTCCTCTCTACATGGCCTCCTCATATCCTTCTCCTTCAGGCCATCATCAAAGTCTTCATCATCAGCTGCACTGGCTGGTGGGTCTGCTGCTGATGCCATGCACTGGCATGCCTTCTCATATTGAGATCTGTGGGACTTTAGAAAATGTTTTTTCATGGTAGATGTTCCTAGCCTTGTTCCTTCATTACCCCAATTCATCCTGTTTTACATAAAAGACACTCTACATGTGTCCATGATTCTTTGTCCACTCAAAAGAAATCCCACATCACCAACATCACCAGTTTGGTCTTTCCTCCCGGCACTCTTGGCTATTGCCTAATGGGTGGGCTACTGTGAGCTGCTTCCACATCATCACCCTACTCAAATTCCTCCACCAGTTCTCTAGGGTCAGGGAGTGATTTTTCTTTCCTTACCATGTGTCCAGGACCACCTGTTGTGCCTGTGAATTCTTTATTTGCTGTCATTTCACATGCTTGTGTTTCCCCCTGTTGTTTTGAGGCCTTTCTTTTTTTTTGTTTTGTTTTACCACCACTTTTGGTCTTTTTTGATTTCTTATGTGAACCTGCCCAAATTGAACTCCCACCTATTCCACTTCCTCCTCTTCCAGTTCCCCAGAACTGCTGCTGCTGCTTCTATCACTTTCATCAGGTATATAATCACAATCTGTACTTCTGTTCCCAAGGTCCAGGAAATCACTTTTCTCCTCCTCCTCTGCCTGTGTCGCTCCTTGACACAAACTTTTCTTTGGTCATGTGGCAATCCGTGCAGTGCCACTGCAAGTGCTTCCTACCATGTGTGAATCTTTATGGACTGTTCAGCCACTGCTATCATCTTTTTCTACACTTGCAGTTCCCACTGAGGTAGAGGATCTATGACCAAGCCAACTCTTTTTTTGCTTTTCTTTGATGTGACAGAATTATTCCATGCCACCATCTCCTTGGCCTCTCTATTGCTGCATTTCCTAATGCTTCCTACATGATTCAGCCACTTGGCTGAGGAATGATGAAGAGTAATACTTCATTTTTTAATTTTTTTTCTATTTATTTTTTTATTTTATCAAAGGGATGCCACCAAGGATTACCAAAGGACAGGCACGAACTCACTGCCAGTTGGCTTGACACACACTTGCTGCCTACTGCCCAGATCACACTGCAACAGCACAGCTCAGGATGTCACTCACACACACACAAACACACACACACAGACACACACACACACACACACACACACACACACACACATTGCTTCAGGAGGAGGGGGAGAAGAAGGAGGAGGAAGAAACTTCAGTACCTTGAGGGAATGTGGAGACATTTTTTATTTTAGTTTTTTCTTTTTGTTTATGGGATGTCATCAAGGTGCCAACTTCCAAGGATGGGGCACCTGCACATTGCCAGCTGGCACACATTTGCTGCTTACCTAGATCACACTGCAAAAGCACAGCTCAGTATAGCACACACAAAGGCTGCTTCACAACTCAGCAAAAGGAGGAGCAGGAGGAAGGAAAATTGCTAACTTAAGGGAATGTGGTGACATTTTTTTGTTTTGTTTTTGTTAATAGGATGTCACCAAGGGGCCAGGCACCAGCATGCTGCTAGCAGGCATGCACTTGCTACCCACTGCACAGATCACACTGCCACAGTAAAACTCAGGATGACACATACAGATTGCTTCAGGACTCAAGAGAAAGGAACAGTAGTAACTTAAGGGAATGTGAAGACTCAGTTTCAATTTGAAAACTGCCACAAAAAGAAAAATATATATATTTTTTTGATAGGATTCCACCAAGGTGTTAAACTGCTAGGGTCTAGGCACTGGCAGTTGGCACACATTTGCTGCCCTGCCCATTGCCTGGAGCACACTCCAAAGACTGCTTCGGGACTCCAGAAAGGGGAAGAAGTAACTGCTGCAAGCAAGTCTGCAGCTTGGACAAATGTATTGTAAAGAGTCCATAACTAACACTAAAGGACATGTGAATGAAGAATTATTTTATATAGGATTCCACCAAGGTACCACGCCAGTGGTCAGGCACTGTCCTGCTGCCTGCTGGACAGATTTCCTGACTAGTAAAATTACTAAAGAGTTAATCCTAAAAATAAATCACATCAGGCTTCTGTCAGGGACTTCAGTCAAAATCTGTTTGTAATTCTCCTACTAAAATGCTAGTTCTGAAAAAAAAAGTGTGCTACACTACTGAGACTACATTCGTTAGACAGCAAGTGGAATCTGGCAGACTGTAACCTCATGACTCATCTGCACACTGCACAGCCCCACGTACATGCCTCCTCCAGCCCAGCGTAAGTCTCTTTCTTCCCTCTAAGGCAATCCCCTTGTCCCATAGGCCTGCTGCAAACCTATAACACTATTGCTACAAGCCTGCAATTTTTTTCTTCCTTTTCCTTCTAAATATATCCCCATCCGGAGCCCTTCTGTTGCAGGACTAGTAGGTCAAACGTTTGAAGATTTGAAGCTTGTTTTGAAGAATTGCCTAGCTAATCTAAATAAGCAATAAGACATGAGTGGGTGTGCATTATACATTTCTACATACAGCCAGGGGCATAGTGAGGCAAGGGGCTGAAGACCGAGTACTTTTACTGCTTGCCGTGGGTTAGAAAGGCCTAATGCATACCCCCGTGCAGTGTTTACAGACTACCTCATCTGTCACCATAGCTAAGATCATGTACATTCTTTAACCCGTTTATTGAACAAGATACACAGTCATGGTCCAAGGCCTTTAAACCCCATCACTGTCCTTTTTGACAAAAAATAATTCACTCACAGTCCGCTCCTCCAGCCTATCACCAGCTTACTCTGCTCCCATTTGCCATATGCCTGTTCACTGCAAGATCCATTTTGCCACTAACTCATTCGGTGTTTGTCTTATGAGGCACTGTGTGCCTCTGCTCTGTTAGTGCATTTAGATGGCAATGAATACTCAATTATTATTTGGAATACCCAGCATTCTGAATAAGTATTATGGGCATGTAAACAGCATTATTCTGAATAGTGGGAGAGAAGTCCACATATAACTAATGTATTCAAGAATAATACGGTGAAGCTATTCCCTGGTATTTGGATACTAGTGGAATAATTTGCATGTAAATGCAGAATTCTTAGTATTCAGAATATTCCTCAACCTAAATGCCCTGAACATGTGCAAGACCTCTAACACATTCTTGTCAGCATGCCACTTTAAGACCATGCTGAGTTTGAAGCATGCTTGAAGTGCTGCTTATTCAGAATACTTCAAGTTATGTGTAAACTGAGAATACAAGGGGAAGACATATTTCAGGGCCATGCAAACACAATATTCACAATAATTATTTTCAGTAATCAGTATTCCCAACACTAAAATATTTCACATTTTAAGGCCATGTAACAACACTGTATAATTTGCTTCCTTCCTTCCTTCCTTTCATTCCTTTCTTCTTTCCTTCTCAAAAGACCTTTGAGCTTTGAGCCAGTTTTAAAGATCTCCAAGTCATAAAACGTAATACACAATATAATGCAACAAATAAGAAGCAGTAGTGTGCACAACAGGCAACATATAAGTAATGAGCATTAGTGTTCAAGATTATGCAACAACAGACAGCATATACTACAGATCAAATAAAGTAATACTGAACCTGTAACTGACAACTGACTCAAGAATGTAAAACTATATATTCTTGATTAGCAGCTACCATCTGATTGTAACCACCCTTATTAAAAACCATGCACTATGGGGACTTCGTTATATAACATAGCTAATAACTATTAATCAGTGATATACAGCACAATGCCTGCCAGTAGGGATCAAAGTCATAATTTATTCAAAAGAAATTGAAGCATCATTTATTGAGTAGCTTGTAATGTCACTGCTATTTTAAATAATTTGTATTATATTGTTTGTCTTATATGTCATGTATCTGTATTCCTGTATTAAGTGAATGTAAAAGTTATCTTTTGAATAACATCTTGTGACTATTTTATAGTCTCGGGTCACATATGAACAAGGGTCTTGGCTCATATGTTTACCGATTAACAAAATAAATAAATAAATAAAAACCTGAGGTGTACTGGTAATTGATGGCAATCAACAAGACTGCATATCAATTGATTATTGACCATTATTAAACTTTATTTCAAATTGGTGAAAAAATATGTGCAGACACTTCAGTTTGAGATTGTGGATGCCAATGCTTAGATGCCACATAGCCTTACTTTCAGTCTTACAGGTATACTCATTTAGTTTTAGACACACATAAGGTATTGGTACACAAATTCTAATTTCAATCTTTGGGACAAAATCCTTTGATGGGTTCAATCCCACAGTGATCCCCTAGTGCATTGTAAAGCTCCAGTGCCAAAGAAAATTATTCACCCACCCTCAGCTATAAGTGAATGCAAAATCTTACACAAGAGCCTCTGATTTCAATGCTGCAGACATCTTATTGACATGCAAATGCTGTTCTCACTGAAGCATGATCCAGCCTGTCAACTTTGTCTCAAATTCATGATAGTGTTGACTTTCTACTCCCACCATCCAGCTGGTGCCTTTTGTTTTTGTTACTGTTCATGGAATTCAACAACAGAAACTATCTCATCCATCTGTGGCAGCTTGCTCTGTCATTAAAGGAGTTGCTTTTCATACAGGTGCAAGCTATTTGTGACAGGGCAATTTCTCTGGATCTCAGCCCACCGGGCAGAGGCCAGCTTAATCTCCAATTTGAATGACTATCTTTGACATTTTGATTTATTTGGGAAGCAACATGGAGCAGCAGTCAGGTTTTAAATGGATAATTGACAGTTAATTTTAACAAACTCCATCAGGTGTATTATTAGCTGCCCTACAATTGGTTGTCATCCTCATTTACAAGGCACTGTCAGCAACAGCTGATTGAATCCCATGCAATGGCATGTATTTGAAGATATACAGTAATTCTGCTGATCCCTTCACCAATCAATTATAAAGTTGACATTTAGTAACCAGTCATTAATTCCACACCAGGCTATGATATTCCACTCTTTAGGTTCTACCACAAATCTACTAATCTATTAAAATTAACATGATGTGATCTAGTGCTAGTGTTGCCCTAACATCAGCACTGTCTTTCCAGGTACAGAAACATATTCACATACAGTAGCAATGATTGGAGAGAGAGCGCTGAAGTTAGGGCAATGTATACCAATAGCAATTACTGTCAAATGGCAACTTTAAACAAGATCACAAAGGGATACTCTGCAACCCTGCTTTACAGAACATTACATGAATCATTACCCTTTCCCAGTATACTGTAGCTTGCTCAAACAGGAGCACTAATAAATACAGAATAAGCAGGATATTGGAAACTCTGAAACAGCATCCCTTAAACCCTGGCCCCAGGAGCAAATTAATGCCTGGAGCAAACAACAGTTACATTGAAATCTGCTTGAAGGGCATTGCATGTGCTAAAAGCCTGATTCAATATACTGGCTGATGGATGCAGACACTAACCACTGCTCCTCACAGACCATAACCCTTTACTGTCCACATTAGATATGTGCACAACTGAGAAAATACGGCACTGAGGGAACAAGAGCTGTTTGAGCTTGCAAAACACGATTTCTCCAGTGAAGCAGTCATCCGTATTTGATCCTCCCCATGCAAAATGACCCCATTGCACAGGCAAGGTGCTATGCAGTGTTGAAATTGTGGGGGGTTGCCAGGGCTCAACCCCAGTAACTCTGAAGAGAGCCCCGGTAGCTCACACATCACTGCAATTGTCTTATAATGGGAAGGGGGGCTCAGTTTAAAGATAGGACCCTTATTTTATTTATTTATTTATTGAAAATGTTTTACCAGGAAAGGCACACTGAGCAAAGATGCTCATCTCACTGTGCGACCTGGGGGGTTTACAGAGGAGGCAGGTATACATACAAAGTTGAACTTACAGTAACACAATAAGGAAAATGTATATAGTTGGGAAGAATACATTTGAACAAATTACATTGGCAGTGCAGTTCAACGCAGGCCAGAGCTCAACAAGTATGAGTATACAAATTGTGGTTAACCAACTAGGTAAGAACAATGACAGTACAGAACATGATGTAAAGGGTGGTATACCAAACAAGGGTACACATCGAGGCAAAACATGAAATACATAAGTGCCATACATAAGGATTTGGAGAGCAAGGTGGGGGGTCGGGATGGAGGGTGGAGAAACGTAGGCATATAAGGGAGAGGTTAGGTGAGGAGGGAGGGAGTGGGGCTGGGGACCTTAGGATGATTAGGAGGGGGGAAGGGAGAAATTGAGAGTGCGGAGTAGGTAATAGAGAGAGTATAAGTGTGCAGGGTAGTATATAAGCCAGACAATTGTGATAGCCAGGCCACTGGTCAGGCCAAGGGGAGCGGGGGGAGGAGCTAGCTGGAGGGTGGTCAGGGCAGTAGCAATTAGGTGTAAGAGAGTTAGAGGGCATTGAAAGGACAGTTTGGATGAAGAATGATGAATCTGGGTGGGCAGGCCATTCAGAGTTTAGGAAGAAGGAAGAGATGCGGATTGGCGGAGGTGGTCCTACAGTGAGGGATGAATAGTAGTCTAGGGTCAGCGGATCTGAGGGCGTGAGAGGGGTAGGTGGGAGGATAGGGCAGAGGTGAGATAGGGAGGGGAGGTTGGGCCAGAGTTGAGGTGAATTTGGCGCTATGAATTAGTAGTTACTGCTGAAGGTAGGGACAGGGAGCGATAAGCGTGCAGTGATGTGAGCGAGGGGGCATCGAGGGCAAATCGGCAAAATCCATTGTAGGGGATCTAGTCTAGCAAGGGTGGACTGTGCAGTGGAACTGTAAACTACGTCACAGTAATCAAAGGAGGTAGAATCATTTATGAACAATTTCGCATCTGATAGGAAGAGGAGACTGGTGCAGTTTCTATAGAGGGCACCAAGTTTTGGGCTAAGTTTGGAAATGATGGCATCGATGTGAGTGGAGAAGGAGAGGTGGTGGACAAGCCAAACCCGAGATACCTGAAGGAGGGTACATCTTGAGGATGATGGTGTTATTTAAGTGTGGAAATCACGGAGAGTGAGTTTGGATAGGCGGCTGTCTGGTGCCGAAAGTCATAGAAGTTGGTTTTCTTGGCATTTAGGGAGAGTTGGTTGCTATTGAACCAGAGCTGGATTTTATTGAAGTCAGATTGAAGTTTGGAGGTGACTTCTGCTTGGGTCCGGCCAGAGGTGAAGAGGACTGTGTTGTCAGCATACATATGGATGGCGGAAGAGAAGCAGGAGTTTAGCAGGTCATTTAGGAGGATGGAGACGAGGATGGGGCTGAGTACTGAGCCTTGCAGAATGCCAGAGGTGATGGGGGGTAGATGTGGTCAGCTATTTTAGTGGACTGGGTTCTATTTAGAAGGTAGGCACTGAACCAGTTTATGGTGAGTGCAGCTAACCCAGCTCCGGAAAGGCAGGATAGTAGGAGAGAATGGGATACAGTGTCGAAGAATTTTGCTAGGTCGATGAAAACAGCAGCAGTGATTAGCCCTTTGTCCATCCCAGTGAGGATGTGGTCTGTGAGTCTGAGCAGGGAGGAGGTAGTGGAGTGGTGTTTTCTGAACCCTGACTGGAAAGGGGTGAAGAAGTTAGTTTCAGCGAGGAAGTGAGAGAGCTGGGATAGCACAAGCTGTTCTTGGAGTTTTGCGAGGGTGGGGAGAAGGGAGATGGGGTGGTAGTTGGATGTAGAGGTGGAGTCACCGCCTGTAGAGAGTGGTAGAACAGTGGCATGCTTCCATACGGAGGGGAGTGACTCGGTACTAAAGGAAAGATTTAGAAGGGCTGCAAGGGGGATAGCGATGGCGGGGGCAGATAGGAAGAGGAGTTTGTTGTCAAGACCATCGGGGGATTTGCCTTTGGAGGGGTTTAGGGCACAAAGGGCATCTAAGGTTTCAGTGGGGGAAATGCGTCTGAAGGAGAAGGGGTTCGTGCCGGATGGTTGGGGGATAGGAGACTGGGCCACTCCAGCTCCCAAAGCTCATAAAGTACAATTCCAACACAGGCTATAGCCCATTTGTATCTAATTATGGGCTACTTATACAGTTAGGATCAAACATTTGCTCCTAACTCCTCCACCAGAGGCAGTGCTGTGATGTAAACATTGCCATGACATCACAGGACCAAGCCCCATTCCCTGCATTGAAATGCTGCCCACTGTCTGTAACGATGATGCTTGCTGTAAGCATATATATCCTAGTGATCTAGCAGCCCCTACTGACAAACATGCAGGGTACTGTAACTTGCCCACTGCCAAATACAATATAGGTGGCATGATCACAAGTACCCAGGTGACCTTGAGTCACTACAATAGATCTAACAAGTTACATAAAAGGTAGTAAGGACAATTGAACATATTATGAAAAAAAAAACATGAGATATTACAGTGCATTAGAACAAGACGAAGCAGCAATCTTGTTTTCCGTGTCACATGACTACCTTAATAAATAAAATTTTCCTAGAGTATTGTTCATCAGTCGGGTTTATGAGGATCTCCATGTTGTCTGTTAATGAATACTCATACAACATGATTATCTCCCAAATATATTTGTTACAATATTTTATATACAGAGGGCAATTAAAAAGAAAAACACTATGAAATAAATCTTCATTGTGTCCTTTGATGCAAAAATACTCTATTAATTCAAGTGGTAGTAATTTAAGTATGATATGAGTTATTTTCTTTTTATTTTAGTGCCAATGGTACTGAAAAATATGGCTCACAGCCATGCCATTTATCCTTAGAGTACCATGATGGCAACTTAAAATTGGCAATGGCTATTATGTTTTTCTTTTGGAGCATTGCAAATTTTCTTATTTTAATAACTTGCTTATGATTGGAAGAGATAGTAATACCTTTCATTATGTCTAGCCAAAAAAAAATAAAATGTATCTGCTTTAGTATTTCTTGAATTTGTTTAAGCCATAGAGAGCTATTTGAATGCTCAGCCAATTTTTTTCTCAGGAGGCGTTTTTGTTTGTTTGTTTTATTCTTTGGTAACTAGCTAAGGCCCACTAGGCACAAGTGCCTGCTTTCAGGGGCAACTGGGAAGGCTGACTTGTTCAGAGTCACACAGTTTGCAAGTCAAGGTTTTGGGAATCAAACCCACGTGTGCTGGACATACCAAGCTCATTTATAGCTCATTACTGTAACCTCTAGTCTATGCTAACTATTTTGGCCAAATATTTATTGAATTATTTTGTAGTAGGTCTCAAATTGCATATTATTCTTAATTATACCATGGACATACAGTAAGTGAACAGCCAATGAAATGGTCAGTCTTACAGTTTACCACCGGTGCAAATCCTCTGATAATCAATGGCTGTTGATGAGTATATCCTAATCCTAATCATTTGCAGCACAGAAATAAATACAATAAAAAGAAAAAAAAAAGCAACCTCTTCAATATTTGTATTTTATTATAGTAAAAAAAAAAATTATCCTTGGCAAAATTGCAATAAGCCACTTGGAGGATGTGGGTTATCAGGGGATTTACCACGGCTGCAGTGGTTTGCCCACGAGGTCAGGCCATGATCTGCTAACTTTTAATAATGATCCATAGAACCATGTTAATGGAATCTCAATAGTATGAGGTGATACAAACCCCAAACCTCCTAGCAATACTGTATTATTGGATTAATATTTGCTTCACAGGCTTGCAATGGTGGTATGACTATACCCTCCATAAAGAGAGTTAAATCTGGATATTGCTTTAATGTTTTGTCCAATTTTCCTTTCTGTAGTGTATGCATGTTTGACTCATTTTCCATTATGATTAAATTTAACACCAAAATAGACATAATCCTTTACTGTTTCTAATTTCTGATTAGACATGTAAAAATTATATGACTTTCTGCCACCAAATATCATGGTTTTGTTTTTATGGAAATTAATTACAAGTTTATGTTGACTGCACAATTTTTGGAACTGACTTAGATTATGATGAAGACCAGTTAGAGACAAAGAAGACAGAATCTGCATAAGCTGTTGCAGGACATACTTTACCTATGATATTTGGTGACTGAAAGATTACAGCATCAGTATTGCCCAGAATCTCATTTACATAAATTAAAGGGCAATGGAGCAGAAGACACCCTTGTTTTACACCAGAGTTTGAGTTAAAGGATTCTGAAAGTTTACCGTGTACAGTATCCCAGTGGTGCGAAGGGCTGAGGCACTGATGCCTCACCTACCACCATGCCAGCAACTCTGGTTTGGGCATGGAACAGGGTTGCTCATGCATCAGCGGGGGGGGGATTTATTGTCCCAACAGATGCTATCCTCTTCCAGGGAGGGAGGATATTGGTCTTCTGTGCAACAACTGCCACCTGTGTGACCACAGGTGGTGAGTCGTGAAGCCATAAGAGAGAGGCTGCCTCCCTGACTGGGATGCATGCATTTGCGTGAGCCCACTCAGTCCACACCCACAGGGCACCTGAGGGGTGGGAAGAAATGGTAGAAAAAGCTGAAGTTGTGCAGAATGATGCCACACTCTCTTGCAGGCTCTGCACTGTCCACTGAAATGTCCACTGCCATATCACATATAAAATAGTGGGGGCGATTCATTGGGCAACTGAAAGGCAGTGAGGGCTGTAAGCCTCAGAGATGTTGGGTGACAGGGCAAGGGGAGATGCAAGGCTGATGAAGGCTGGTGAAGGAGGTAGGGGGGAAGGTTACCTTCTACATAAAATCTAATAGCTGATTTATTATCAGAATAAAGCTGTAAAATGGGAAGATTACAATTTAATCATAATGAATATACAGTAGTTTCTTCCATAAAACTCCTGTCTATCGACTCAAATGCTGCTCTGAAGTCTATACATACAGCATGTAATTTTTGCCAATATGTACACTTTTCTATGAGGTAAGTAAAAATGAAGATGTGATCAGTAGTTGAGAAACTTCTCCTACACCCCTTCTTAAAATGGAGAAAGAGTTTTACTGTTATCTTCCCAAATCCTTGTGTAACCCCCCTGTTACCCAGGGTTACTAGAATCCCAGTAAGACCTAATGGTAGGCAGGGAAGGCAGCTTGTGAAACTCCAGTTAAATGGATTTCACACTGTCTCCTCTGTTCTCCAGTCTCAGCTGGGACTGAGGATGACATCACCATAGAACTATCGCAGGTGTGCGTTTCTGCCTAAAGAGGAACACAGTAAGCTGTTCTTGAGGGTGGAGGACAGCTAATACTGGTTCTCTGAGCCCTTCCCTGAGGTGATGGGGGTGGAAAGTTTGCCTGTTATACCAGGGGCAACCCACTTGTTCCTGCAAGAGAAAAAGCTGCCTTATTTTTTTCCAAGTGTGTTGTGGTACCAGAATCTGTCAAGATTCACCTGCGGGGCACCTGCAACCAAAGGGTGAGTTCTGCTCTTGTCAAAGGGCCTATGTTTCACCTGAACTGTGTTAAAGTGGGGATTGGACTGCTGAATTAGTGGGAGGCCTAGAGGAATAGGCTTAGCCAAAGTAAAAGTATGTTCAAGTACAACACAAGGGGAAAGCCAAGACATGTAGAGGAGATGTGCTATACATTTACCCTTTAATCTACATTGCCAAGCTTTTCAGGAAGAGATGTTTAAGTATGTTCGAGTTTAGTACAAGGGGAAAGTCAAGACATGTAGAGGAAATGTGCTATGTGTTTACTCTTTAATCTACATTGCCAAGCTTTCAAAAAGAGTTGTTTAATGTCCAGAGAAATGGCCGGGTATGGATTGTGGAAGCTGGAGGAGGGAGTGGGAGACCCGCCATCTTTAGTAACCAGGCTCACCTCTACAGATTTGCTCTGTGGCCCTTTTACTTTGCCTCAGGCACTTGACCAGCGCTGAGAAGTAGCAGATATGTGGGATTGAAAGGAAATTTCCCTTTAGGAGTCGGAAGGCTCTAAGGTGGTTTGGGAGCAACCAGCGAAATGTGTCCACTGCCATATGGACAGAGATCAGGTGGCCGGCAGGGGAGCTGGGCCAGGGAAAACCCAAATAGTGTACAAGTTGGGCTGTGTATCCAAAGCAGCATGCAAGTCCAGGCTGTGTGCCTGGTGGGTCCGAAGCCTGAGGGCTGAAATGTTGAAGAAGTGTTCTGTATCTCTTATCTGCATTACCAGGAATGTAGCCCCGTGGGGGTCCATCTATGCTTTGTTTGTTCTGTTTGGATGTGAATAAAAGCCACACTTTAGAATCCCATTCCTGGTATTGGTCATTACAGTTATTGCTTCCTGTGTTCGGATATACTTGGGTGCCCCTGTGCAGAGTAGCCAAACCTAGGCCCCTTGTGTCTAGTAACCTAGTCCTCCCCGAACCCAGTCCCCACCAGGTACTGCAGTCAGTTTCAACAGCATACCACCTGTCATTTGCAAAAAAGGCAGGGGTGAGGGGCTTACAAAATGGAGGCACCGCTTTGATTTTAAATTAGGGAGGAAAGGTGCTCGGGCAAGGGGCTAGCGTTTTGGTTGTCTGGCAGTGGGTATCCCAAAAAGCTGAGACAAGTTAACTAGTGTGTTGCTGTGTGCTATGGTTCATATGCTGCTGTTAAAATGCCCTTGCCCTGCATCAAATATTTACAGCGTTTTTGCCAGCTTTTAAAAAACTGTGTGTGATAAAGAAAAGTGTGAAAGACTAGGGGTAGCAACAGGAAAATTGTGCCCTGGATGTTGGAAATGATTTCTAAAGAACTGTTGTGATAAAGAAAAGTGTGGAAGACCAGGAGTAGCAACAGGAAAATTGTGCTCTGGACGTTGGAAATACTTTTTAGTAAACTGAGAGACTTGCTGTGTTAATGGCCATGCTAAATGGTTGAAATGGGCTCCCGCCGTGGAGTCAGTTTGAAAAAAAAAAAAGTGTTTTGCAGTTTAAATTTGCCTGCTCGACGATCACCGTGAAGAGAAGAGCACTCACGATGGAAAGAGGCTCATTTGCATGGCATTGTGTGATTGGTGAGACTGCAATCATTCCCGCCCCCCCCAGCCAGCTCTACAGCGACTGCCCAGCATTCTAGAGGGAGTGTGAGTGGAGTGCGTGTACTAGCTTATTGGAGGAGCATCGCAATGATTAAAAAGCACTGTAAAAGTATTAGAAATAGACTTTGCTGTTTAAAATCGGGCTCAACCCGCATCTTGATCGACTGTAGTGTGAGTGTGGTGATCGGAGAGATGATCGGCAGGACTGCCCACCCGCTTCCTTTCTGAGGCCTCCAAGACTGGCTGCAGGCTGTTTTTCCATTGCAGCAAACAGCTACTCATAACAGTGAGTACCAACAGTAATACTTGCTCAAACAGTGATTTTCTGCCAAAAGCCAGCTGAATATGTGTGCAGCAGTAGTCACTTTGCAAATAAAGACTGTGTCAAGCTTTACCAACTAAAGCAAGTCTGTTAAGCCATTGACTGTGAGCATAGTTATGGTTTCAGCATCAGTTTAAAGTTTCAAAGCCAGTGGAGAGACTGTGACTTGTAGCAAAATGTGCAGCACTAGTTACAGGCAATCCTGTGCTTGAAATCCTGAGGCTTTAAGGGACTGTGAGCTAAAGCAATGTTGTCAGTAAGTGAAAAGTCCGTGGCAAATCATATAAATGTGTTAGAAAAAAGAACAGTGCAAGTTTGTGCAGTTTTGAGCAAAGTTATCAGTAGTGCATGTAAATCGGATGCGCAGTGGCTTGACCCAATTTCTGAATTTTGATGCGCAGGATTGCTGCCGCCGCCATTGCAGGGTGGGGTAGTAATGTAAACACAGCAGCAGAGGAGCCATTTTAAAAGTAAAAGAGAATGTTCACTGAAGTGGGACTTTCAGTAACAGTGAGCATTTGTTTGTTTTCCCTGCAGTCATGGCCTCAGAACCAGCCCACTACCCGGATCATGCCTGGGTTGCAGTAGCAGCAGAAGTAAATAAGTTAAGGGACATTGAAAGGTGTTGCTATGGAGGACAACTGCCTTCTCATGTGGCGATTCCTGGATATCCAGTGCAAGTGTGTTTAATATGCTTAAATGCTGGAAGGGACATCTTCATGGTACCTCACTGTTCTGGGTACTTAGAAAAATACAGCTTGTTTAAAGCGCCCAAGAATCGTTTGGCTCCCACATAGACAAAAGTTCAGGAATCTGTAGTTGGCAGCACACAGCACCAGGCGGAGCCTGTTGAAGAAGACCCCTCGGGGGGACTGTGGCACAAAGCTAGAGAGTGCAGATTTAGAAACAGAACAGTATGCTGATGTTTCAGATGCTGGATTGCAAAGAGACAATTCAGACAGAGCATAAGTAGACCCCCGGGGGGGGGGCCTAGCCCAAGTCTCATAGGAGAAGATGAGATGAGGGAGGCCTTTGAATGGGAGGTGTCTACCTCCGTGCCCAGTGAAGAGTGGATAGTCTCAGGAGTGAGGATGACTGCTCACTCCTTGGCACAGATTCTCAGTGAGGAAGAAGAAGAGGGGAACCTATCTGGCCTTGTGAAAAAGGAACCGGTACACAGCCTCGATCTCTTGCTTTAGAAGAATTCATGGAAGAGAGTGGTGATGCCACTACCCTGGCTGTGCTAGAAGAAGAAATCAGGGATCCGTTTTTCATCTTGTTGAGAATGAGTAGCTGGCAGAACCAGGACTGGCTGCCCTCAAGCCAGGCCAGTGGTCTCAGGTTGACAAAGCTAGTAAAGAGGAGAGACTGGTTTGTAGGAAGGCGAATGAAATCTTTGGGATGTCCTTTCCTACCTTTCCTCGGAGAGTCTGGGAGGAGATTGAGAACAGCAGGAAATCCTGGATCTGGGCCAAAGCAATGAAATGTGTGCATCCTGGTGCAAACAAGCATGTCAGGAACAGACTGTTTCATGAAAAATACACCCAGTGGAAAAGAGGCAGGACACTGTTTATGGACAGTGTTCGAATAGTGGATGGAGAGGGATGTGAAACCTTTCACAGTGTGAATTATGTGCGGCCAGACAGGGTAATAATTCAAGCTCGTGACCCCCTGTACTATTGGCCTCAATGCAAGGACCTCCCTGCAAATGTGCCCATGCCTACCAGATGGAAAGCAGAGCAGTGGTAGTCAATACTGCCGCACCAGCCATTGCAGTGCCTTTGTTGTTTCACCAGTATGGACATCCAGGACTCAGGTGCCCCACATTCATCAGTTCTACAGTGTACTGGCCTTTCCAGAATCCAGCAACTGGCCCACCAGATGACTTCAGATCCAGAGAGGACACCAGCCCAGCTGTATCCTGATCCATCGCCTGGTAATTGGATGATGTCAGACCAGCTGTTTTCCTTTTTGTTCCTGTTCTAAGGTTCCATCTCCAGAGATGACATCAGCCTAGCAGTTTCCAGATGTGCCCTCCTGTAGTTCATGGAAGATGTCCGCCCAGCTGTATCGGAAGAATGCTGCCAGGGAGAGTCTTCGGGTGAGGAGCAGGTTGGTGTATTATTCCATCTACAAGCGGCTGGTAAGTCCAAACTTTTCTATCCTTATGACATTGCAGTACACACCCTACACTAGCAGACTCTAGAATGTGTGAACTGTCCTCAAAGACTCCCCTTCGGGACTTTGGCCTGCGAAAACTATGCTTCACCAGGCTCCGGCCCTGGAGAGACTCTTTAATGGACTAGCCTTCAGGCACTGTGGTCACTAGATGGGACTTTTAGGGCACTCCATCCCCCAAATGTGTATTGTAAATAATGCCATTGTTTTTCTACTGTTTTCTAGTGTATATACTGTTTTTCTACCTTATCTTAAAAAAAAAATCTTTTGGGGATTCTCCAGTGTTTTGATGGTAGGGGTTTAGATAGACTGTGTATGCAGATTAGGAGTGTGCTGTCTGTCTTTTTTCTTGCAGGTGTTCCTGAAGAAGATAGAAGAGAAGACAAGAAGAGGAGGAGGGGCTCATTGGAGTTCCTCACTAGTACTTAGTGTGTAGTATTTAAGTACTGTTGTTGTTATTATTATTATTACTGTAGTAACCTTTAACTTTCCACAGAGTGTGGTTGTGGGGTAGGAGGCAGTAATGTAATGTAATAGATGGTATTAGTTCTTAGTGTGTGGTTGCAGGGTGCCCAAGGTCAGGGAGGTCCCCATGTTGTTTTTATTTTGGGGTGTTAAGTTAGAGGCAGACAGATTTTCTCTAGAGGGCTAGGGGGGGATAGACAGGCTGTGGTCCAAAATGGCCACAGGGACTGCAGTGCTGAGCTATTAGGGCTATGCTCTGGACAGTTCTACCAGATCCACTAGGCACCCATAGTTAATGGGTAGAGTAGAGGCTGATATGTCAGCCAAAGGCCTCTAGACCCTTAGTGTTGCCTGCCTGTGCTTGCACATGGTAGGAGGGGGCCTGATCACCCCCCTCTGCATGTAGCACATAGGGTGGGATGGCCTAAGCTGGGTAAATAATGACTGTGGACAGTCCTTTTCCTGACCCAGGGTAAGTGTAGCCCCCTTGTTACCTGGGGTTACTAGAATCCCAGTAAGACCTAGTGGTAGGCAGGGAAGGCAGCTTGTGAAACTCCAGTTAAATGGATTTCACACTGTCTCACTCTGTTCTCAGTCTCAGCTGAGACTGAGGGATGACATCACCATAGAACTATCGCAACTGCATGAGCCACATTGGAATCTGCAGATGGGAGTTAGGTTAGAATGTTGGGAGTTTTTGAACAGTGAGCTGCAGCAGTTGTGTGTGAGCAATCTTGAAGAAAGGAGCACAGCAGTCTGTTCACAGGCTCTTGGAGCCTAAGCTCTGATAAAGAGCTACTTTTAGGAAAGGTCTGTGTTTCCACCTAAATAGGAACACAGTAAGCTGTTCTTGAAGTGGTGGAAACCGCTGATACTGGTATCTGAACCCCATCCCTGAGGGATGGGGGTGGAAGGTTTGTTATTCCAGGGGCAACCCACTGGTTCCTGCAAAAGAAGAAGCTGCCTTATTTTTTCCCAAGTGTGTTGTGGTACCGAAGCTGTCAAGATTCGCCTGTGGGGCACCTGCAACCACAGGGTGAGTTCTGCTCTTGTCAAAGGGCCTATGTTTCACCTAAACTATGTTAAAGTGGGGATTGGACTGCTGAATTAGTGGGAGGCCTAGAGGAATAGGCTTAGCCAAAGTAAAAGTATGTTCAAGTCCAGCACAAGGGGAAAGCCAAGACATGTAGAGGAGATGTGCTATACATTTACCCTTTAATCTACATTGCCAAGCTTTTCAGGAAGAGATGTTAAGTATGTTCGAGTTTAGTACAAGGGGAAAGTCAAGACAAGTAGAGGAAATGTGCTATACATTTACTCTTTAATCTACATTGCCAAGCTTTCAAAAAGAGTTGTTTAATGTCCAGAGAAATGGCCGGGTATGGGTTGTGGAAGCTGGAGGAGGGAGTGGGAGACCCCCTATCTTTAGTAACCAGGTTTACCTCTACAGATTTGCTCTGTGGGCCTTTTACTTTGCCTCAGGCACTTGGCCAGTGCTGAGGGAAGTACCCAGACGTGGGATTGAAAGGAAACTTCCCTTTAGGAGTTGAAGGCTCTAAGGTGGTTTGGGGAGCCACCAATGGAAAATGTGTCCACTGCCATACGGACAGAGATTGGGTTGCCGGCAGGGGAGCCGGGCCAGGGAAAACCCAAATAGTGTACAAGTGGGGCTGTGTACCCAAAGCAGCATGGAAGTCCAGGCTGTGTGTCTGGTGGGTCCGGAGCCTGAGGGCTGAAATGTTGAAGAAGTGTTCTGTATCTCTTATCTGCATTACTGGGAATGTAGCCCTGTGGGGGTCCATCTATGCTTTGTTTGTTCAGTTTGGATGTGAATAAAAGCCACACTTTAGAATCCCATTCCTGGTATTGGACATTACAGTTATTGCTTCCTGTGTTTGGATATACTTGGGTGCCCCTGTGCAGAGTAGCCAAACCTAGGCCCCTTGTGCCTAGTAACCTAGTCCTCCACGAACCCAGTCCCCACCAGGTACTGCAGTCAGCTTCAACAGCATACCACCTGTCATTTGCTAAAAAGGCAGGGGTGAGGGGCTTACATTTGCATATGTTTTAGATATGGCATCAGGTAAGCTCATAGGTCAAAAGTTTTTAGGATCTTTTATGTCATACTTTTTATGTTGTCTTGCATGTGTGCAAGCAACATCTTCTTGACAATATCATATTCAGAGGTGTGTCAGTATTGGCAAATGCATGGAACACTTTCGTGGGTGCATCCCTCAGGCACCAATTAGCAAAGCATACTAGTGATGACAGCAGTTTCAGAGAGATCCACAGGTTGAAAGAAATCTGGCACTCCAATGAGGTGCAGTTTCCTCATTGGAGCATCAGATGACAAGGCTCTGTTATATTCCTTTCCTGGTGAAACATTTCAATAAATATGGTGGCTCCTGCCTCCTCACACACAATACCCACAAAGCCCGGCATCGAGATGCAATCCCATGTTTGCATTGGACCTGGTAAGACCAACCTGTGGAAGCCCCAACACTGAGCCATCAGGAGGTTAGGCATGAACCCTGCTGTCTGGGTGCTAGGCCCAAAGGGAGGTGTGGATTGTGGAGACCTGGAAGTTTAGGGGTTGGGGTACAATGCCTGCCCAGCCAGAGAGCCCTTTCCTGGGTAAGAAGTGTGCATTGGGACCCTGGGTGACAAGGAAGCCTGTAGGTCTCTACCTGGCAGCCATCAGGGAGGTGAGGGCCATGACCCTGTGTGTCTGGGGAGCAGGCCCCAAGGGAAGCTACAGCAGGCCCTGGTAGTCTTAGGGAATGCCAGCAGCTGTTTCAGGCTAAAGACATCCAGTCGGTGGAATCTAGCAGTAGCTGAAGTCCCCAGGAGAAAGTGTGACCAGATATACTTGGTCCTGGTGGGACCAGATGTCCCTGAGAGATGTTAGGACAGATGGCAGACAGGCTTTCCAGACCAGATGGCCCTACTGGCTGTTAGCTGGGATATCTTTAAATAGTGTTAGTGACTTAATAGTAGCTCAAGGGGTGAGCCTACCCAGGCTGTGATAGCACTTGCTGGGCACGGTTTGATGCTGAGGCTGGCAGGCTGATTCCGAGTCTCCAGGAACATGCCAGCAGTTCTCCCCAGGCAGAAACACCACTGGGGAGATATCATGGGGCCCTGGGTGACAAGGCCCTATTCAGGTCTCTGCCTGGCAGGCCATCAGGAGGTGAGGCCATGGCCTGGTGTCACAGAATGCTAGGCCCAAGGGAAGTGTAGTGCTTAGGACCCAGGTTTTAGAGGTGAGGTTACCATGCCTGCCCACCAGAGCCCTTCCTGGTAAGAGATCATTGGGACCTGGTGACAGCAAGCCTGTGGAAGGCCCATGCTGGCAGGCCATCAGGAGGTGAGGGCCGTAGCCCTGGGTGTCTCAGTGCTAGGCCCAAGGGAAGTATAAATAGCAGGACCTGGGTTTGGAGGGAGAGGTTACCATGCCTGCCCAGCAGAGCCCCTTCCTGGGTAAGAATATGCATGGGACCTGGGTAACAACCAACCTGTGAGCCCCAACACAGCAGGCCATCAGGAGTTAAAGCATGAACCCCTGCTGTCTGGGAATGCTAGGCCCAGGAGTGTAGTTAGCAGGACCTGGAGTTTAGGGATAGGGTAAATACCTGCCCAGCCAGAGGCCCTTTCCTGGAAGAGATGTGCATTGGGACCCTGGTGACAAGGAAGCCTGTTCAGGTCTGCCTGGCAGACATCAGGAGGTGAGGCATTAGCCTGAGTGTCCGGGAGGCCAGGCCCAAGGAAAGTAAATAGCAGGACCTGAAGTTTTAGAGTGAGGTTACCATGCCGCCCAGCCAGAGCCTTCCTGGGTAAGAGATCTGCATTGGGACTGGGTGCAAGCCTGTGGATGGCCCAACACTGGCAGGCCATCAGGAGGTGAACCATTAGCCCTGGGTGTCTGGGGTGCTAGGCCCAAAGGGCTGGTTAAGGACCTGGAAGATTTAGGGGTGAGGTTACCATGCCTGCCCAGCCAGAGCCCCTTCCTGGGTAAGAATATGCATTGGGACCCTGGGTGACAGGAAAACTATTCAGGTCTCTGCCTGGCAGCCCATCAGGAAGGTGGGGCCATTAGCCCTGGGTGTCTGGGGTGCTAGGCCCAAGGGGAATTGTAATTAGCAGGACCTGGAAGTTTTGGGGTGAGGATTTACCATGCCTGCCCAGCCAAGAGAGCCCTTCCTGGGTAAGAGATATACACTGGGACCCTGGGAACAGCCAAACCTGGAAGCCCCCAACACTGGCAGGCCATCAGGAGGTGAAGCCATTAGCCCTGGGTGTCTCGGAGTACTAGCCCAAGGGAGTGTAATTAGCAGGACTTGGAAGTTTAGGGGGAGGGGTTACCATGCCTGCCCAGCCAGAGCCCCTTCCTGGGTAAGGGCCTTGCATTGGGACCCTGGGTGACAAGGCCTGTTCAGGTCCTGCCTGGCAGGCCAACCAGGAGGTGAGGCCATTAGCCTGGGTGTCTGGGAGTACTGAGCCCTAGGGAAGTGTAATACCAGGGACCTGGAAGTTTTAGGGGTGAGGTTACCATGCCTGCCCAGCAAGGCCCTTCCCTGGTAAGAGATCTGCATTGGGACCCTGGGTAACAACCAAGCCTGTGGAAGGCCCAACACTGGCAGCCATCAGGAGGTGAGGGCCGTAGCCTGGGTGTCAGGAGTGTAGGCCCAAGGGAAGTGTAAATGGCAGGACCTGGAGGTTTGGGGTGAGGTTACCATGCCTGCCAGCCAGAGCCTTCTGGGTAAGAGACATGCATTTGGACCTGAGTGGACCAAACCTGTGGAGCCCCAACACTGGCAGGCCATCAGGGAGGTTAGAGGCATGAACCCCTGCTGTCTGGGAGTGCTAGGCCCAAGGGAAGTGTGGTTAGCAGGACCTGGAAGTTTTAGGGGTTGGGGGTACAATGCCTGCCCAGCCAGAAACCCTTTCCTGGGTAAAGTGTACATTGGACCCGGTGACAAAGGAAGCTGTTTGAGTCTCTACCCTGGCAGGCCATCAGGAGGTGAGGGCCGTGGCCACAATGTGTCTGGGAGTGCTAGCCCCGGGAGGCTTTAACAGCAGAGCCCTGGTCTTAGGCAATACAGCAGCTGTTTCAGGCTGGGCATGAGGTCGGTGGAATCTAGCAGTAGCTAAGTCTGGAGAAAGTGTGACCAGATGTCCCTTGGTCCTGGTGGGACCAGATGTCCCTGAGAGATGTTAGGACCAGATGGCCGGACGGGCTTTCCAGACCAGATGGCCCTACTGGCTGTTGGCTGGGATATCTTCAATAGTGTTGAATCGGGCTTAATTGCTCAAGGGGTTTGGGAAGCCTCCCAGGCTGTGATAGCACTGTGGGCATGGTTTGATGCTGAGGTGGCAGGCGGTTCAGAGTCTCAGGAACATGCCGCACGACCCAGGCAGAGAACTTTCCTGGGGAGAGATATGCATTGGGGCCCTGGTGACAAGGAAGCTGTTCAGGTCTCTGCCTGGCAGGCCATCAGGAGGTGGGACATTAGCCTGGTGTCACAAGTGCTGGGCCCAAGGAAGTGTAGTGTGGGACCTGGAAGTTTAAGGGGTGAGGGTACCATGCCCACCCAGCCAGAGCCCTTCCTGGGTAGAGATCTGCATTGGGACCCTGGGTAACAACCAAGCCTGTGAGGTCTGGCAGGCCATCAGGAGGTGAGGCCAGTAGCCCTGGGTGTCTGGGGTGCTAGGCCCAAGGAGTGTAAATAGCAGGACCTAGGTTTTAGGGGTGGGGTTACCATGCCCACCCAGAGGCCCCTTCCTGGTAGAGAATGCAATTGGGACCCTGGGTAACAACCAAACTGTGGAAGCCCCAACATGGCAGCCATCAGGGAGGATAAAAACCAGACCCCTGCTGTCTGGGAATGCTAGGCCAAGGAAGTGTAGTTAGCAGGACCTGGAAGTTTTGGGGATGGGGTACAATGCCTGCCCAGCCAGAGACCCCTTTCCCTGGGTAGAGATGCATTGGGACCCTGGGTGACAAGGAAGCCTGTTCAGGTCTCTGCCCTGGCAGGCCATCAGAGGTAGGGCCATTGGCCCTGCTGGGTGTCACCAAGTGCTGGGCCCAAGGGAGTAGTAATGCTTGGGACCTGGGTTTGGGGGTGAGTTACCATGCCTGGCAGAGAGCCCCTTCCTGGTAAGAGATCATTGGGACCTGGGTAACAGCAAGCCTGGAGGGCCCAACACTGGCAGCCATCAGGAGGTGAGGCCACAGCCCTGGGTGTCTCGGGTGCTAGGCAAAAGGAGTGTAGTTAGAGACCTGGAAGATTTAGGGGTGAGGTCCATGCCTGCCCAGCCAAGACCCCTTCCCTGGGTGAGATATGCATTGGGACCCTGGTGACAAAGGCCTGTTCAGGTCTCTGCCCTGGCAGGCCATCAGGAGGTGAGGCCATTAGCCTGGGTGTCTGCCAAATGCTGCTAGGCAGAGTGTAATTAGGACCTGGAAGTTTTAGGGGTAAGTTATGCCTGCCCAGCCAGAGGCCCCGCCTGGGTAGAGATATACCTGGGACCCTGGGTACAGCAGGCCTGTGGGCCCCAACACTGGGGCCATCAGGAGGTGAGGGCCGTGGCCCTGGGTGTCTGGGAGTGGGCCCAAGGGAAGTGTAATTAGCAGGACTTGGAAGTTTGAGAGGTGAGGTTACCATGCCTGCCAGACCAGAGCCTTCCTGGGTAAGAGATGCATTGGGACCTGGGTGACAGGAAGCCTGTTGGGTCTCTGCCTGGCAGGCCATCAGGAGGTGAGGGCCATTAGCCTGGGTGTCAGTGCTAGGCCCTAGGAGTAAATGCAGGACCTGGAATTTAGGGGTGAGTTACCATGCCCAGCCAGAGAGCCCCTTCCTGGGTAAGATCTGCATTGGGACCCTGGGTGCTGCAAGCCTGTGGAGGCCCAACATGGCAGGCCATCAGGAGGTGGGGCCATTAGCCCTGGTGTCTGGGGTGCTAGGCCCAGGGAAGTGTGCTCTTGGGGACCTGGAGGTTTTAGGGGTGAGGTTACCATGCCTGCCCAGCCAGAGGCCCTTCCCTGGGTAAGAGACATTGGACCCTGGGTAGCGACCAAGCCTGTGGAGCCCCAACACTGGGGCCATCAGGGAGGTTAGGCATGAACCCTGCTCTCTGGGGTGGGCCCAAAGGAAGTGTGGATAGCAGGACCTGGAGTTTTAGGGGTTGAGGTACAATGCCACCCCAGCCAGAGGCCTTTCCTGGGTAAGAGATGCATTGGACCTGGGTGACAGGAAGCCTGTGCAGGTCTACCTGGCAGGCCATCAGAAGTGAGGCCATTAGCCCTGTGTCTGGGAGTACTGCCCAAGGGAGGCTTTAACAGGCCCTAATAGTCTTGGGCAATGCCAGCAGCTGTTTCAGGCTAAGGGCGCCGAGTCCGTGGAATCTAGCAGTAGCTACAAGTCCCACGGAGAAGTGTGACCAGATGTCCTTGGTCCTGGTGGGACCAGATGTCCCTGAGAATGTTGGACCAGATGGCGGACAGGCTTTCCAGACCAGATAGCTACTGACGTGGCTGGGGAGATATCTTTAAATAGTGTTGAGTCGGGCTTAATAGTCGCTCAAGGGAGTTGTGGAAGCCTGCAGGCTTGATGCATGCTGGGCGGCAGGACACTGAGGCTGAGCTGATTCCGGAAGTCTCAGGAACATGCAACAGTTCTCCCCAGGCAGAGCACTTTCCTGAGAGAGATATGCATTAGGGCCCTGGGTGACAAGGAAGCTATTCAGGTCTCTGCCTGGCAGGCCATCAGGAGGTGAGGCCACAGCCCCTGGTGTCTGGGTGCTGGGCCCAGGGAGTGTAATTAGCAGGACCTGGGTTTAGAGGTGAGGTTACCATGCCTGCAGCCAGGCCCCTTCCCTGGGTGAGATCTGCATTGGGACCCGGGAGCAACAAAAACCTGTGGAAAGCCCAATGGCAGCCATCAGGGGTGAGGCCAGTAGCCTGGTGTCTGGGAGTGCTAGGCCCAAGGAAGTGTAAATAGCAGGACCTGGAAGTTTTAGGGGTGAGGTTACCATGCCTGCCAGCCAAAGCCCCTTCCTGGGTAAGAGATATGCATTGGGACCTAGGTAACAACCAAGCCTGTGGAAGCCCAGCACTGGCAGGCCATCAGGAGGTAAAGGCATGAACCCTGCTGTCACAAGTGTAGGCCCAAGGGTGTAATTAGCAGGACCTGGAAGTTTTAGGGGGTGGGTTACATGCCTGCCCAGCCAGAGCCCCTTCCCTGGGTAGAGATATGCATTGGGACCCTGGGTGACAGGAAGCCTGTTCAGGTCTCTGCCTGGCAGGCCATCAGAGGTAGGGCCATTAGCCTGGGTGTCTGATGCTAGGCAGGGAATTATAATTGCAGGACCTGGAAGTTTTGGGGGTGAGGTTACCATGCCTGCCCAGCCAGAGCCTTCCCGGGTAGAGATATACACTGGGACCCTGGGTAACAACCAAGCCTGGAAGCCCCAACACTGGCAGGCCATCAGGGAGGTGAGGGCCATTAGCCTGGGTGTCTGGGTCTAGGCCCAAAGGGAAATTAGCAGGACTTGGAAGTTTTGGGGGTGGGGTTACTACCTGCCCAGCCAGGCCCCTTCCTAGGTGAGATGTGCATTGGGACCCTGGGTGACAGGAAGCCTGTTCAGGTCTCTGCCTGGCAGGCCATCAGGGAGGTGAGGCCATTGCCCTGGGTGTCCTGGGAGTGCTAGGCCCGAGGAAGTGTAAATAGCAGGACCTGGAAGTTTTGAAGTGAGGTTACCATGCCTGCCCAGAAGAGCCCTCCCTGGGTAAGAGATCTGCATTGGGACCACAGGTAACAACCAAGCCTGGAGGCCCAACACTGGCAGGCCATCAAGGAGGTGAGGCCATTAGCCCAGGTCTCTAAGTGCTAGGCCCAAGGGAAGTGTAATAGCAGGACCTGGAGTTTGGGGTAAAGTTACCATGCCTGCCCAGCAGAGCCCCCTTCCTGGGTAGAGACATACATTGGACCTGAGTAACGACCAAGCCTGTGGAAGCCAACACTGGCAGGCCATCAGGGAGGTTGAGGCATGAACCCTGCTGTCTGGGAGTACTAGGCCCAAGGGAGTATAGTTGCAGGACCTGGAGTTTTGGGGTTGAGTACAATGCCTGCCCAGCCAGAGCCCTTTCCCTGGGTAAATGTGCATTGGGACCTGGGTGACAAGGAAGCCTGTGCAGGCTCTACCTGGCAGGCCATCAGGAGTGAGGCCATTAGCCCTGTGTCCTGGGAGTGCTAGCCCCAAGGGGCTTTAACAGGCCCTGGTAGTCTTAGGGCAATGCCAGCAGCTGTTTCAGGCTAAGGGCATCAGTCGGTGGAATCTAGCAATAGCTAGAGTCCTGAGAAAAGTGTGACCAATGTCCCATGGTCCAGTGGGACCAGATGTCCCTGAGAGATGTTAGGACCAGATGGCAGACGGGCTTGAACCAGATAGCTTGGCTATTAGCTGGATATCTTTAAATAATGTTGGTCGAGCAATAGTCGCTCAAGGGGTTTAGCAAGCCTACCCAGCTGTGATAGCACTTGCTGGGCATGGTTTGATGCTGAGGCTGGCAGGCTGATTCCCAATCTCAAGACATGCCAGCAGTTCTCCCCAGGCAGAGAGCACTTTCCCTGGGAGAGATATGCAGTGGGGCCCTGGGTGACAAGGAAGCCTGTTCGGAGTCTGCCCTGGCGGAGCCATCAGGAGAGGGCCATTAGCCCCTGGTGTCTGGGTGCTGGAAGGGAAAGTGTAAATTGGGACCCAGTTTTAGGGTGAGGTTACATGCTGCCCAGCCAGAGCCCCTTCCTGGGTAAAGATCTGCATTGGGACCTGGGCACAACCAAAACACAGGAGGCCCAATGCTGGCAGGCCATCAGGGAGGTGAGGGCCATTACCCTGGGTGTCTGGGGTGTAGGCCCAAGGGAAGTGTAAATAACAGGACCTGGGTTTGGGGGGTGAGGTTACCATGCCTGCCCAGCCAGAGCCCTCCCTGGGTGCAGGGGCATTGGGACCTGGGACAACCAAGCCTGTGGGCCCCAAACTGGCAGGCATCAGGGAGGTTAAAGGCATGAACCCCTGTCTACAAGTGCTAGGCCCAAGGGAAGTGTGGGACCTGGAAGTTTTAGGGGATGGGGTACAATACCCCCAGCCAAGAGCCCTTTCCTGGGTAAAGTTGCATTGGGACCCTCAGGACAAGAGCCTGTTCAGGTCTCTGCCTGGCAGGCCATCAGGAGGTGAGGCCATTAGCCCCGGTGTCTGGGAGTAGCCCAAAGGTAAATAGCAGGACCTGGAGTTTTAGGGGTGGGGGTTCATGCCTGCCCAGCCAGAGCCCTTCCTGGGTGAGATCTGCATTGGGACCTAGGTAACAACCAAGCCTGGATACAACACTGGCAGGCCATAAGAGTGAGGCCATTAGCCCTGGGTGTCTGGTACTACCCAAGGGAGTGTGATTGCAGGACCTGGAAGATTTGGGGGTGAAGTTACCATGCCTGACCAGCCAAACCCCTTCCTGGGTAAGAATATGCACAGGGACCCTGGGTGAGAAGCCTGTTCAGTCTCTGCCTGGCAGGCCATCAAGGTGAGGCCATTGCCCTGGGTGTCTGGGTGCAACGACCAAAGGGATGTAGTGTAGGACCAGGTTTTAGGGGTGAGGTTACCATGCCTGCCAGCCAGAGACCTTCCCAGATGAGAGACACACTGGGACCCTGGTAACCAAGCCTGGAAGCCCCAACACTGGCAGGGCCAGCAGTGAGGCGTAGCCCTGGGTGTCTGGGGTAATCCCAAGGGAGTGTAATTAGAGACTTGGAAGTTTAAGGGGTGAGTTTACCATGCCCCTGCCAGCCAGAGACCCTTCCCTAGAGTAGAGATGTGCATTGGGACCCTGGGTGACAGGAAGCCTGTGAGTCTCTGCCCTGGCAGGCCATCAGGGAGGTGAGGGCCAGTGGCCTGGTGTCTGGAATTACAAACAAGGAGTGTCGTAAGCAGGACCTGGAGTTTTGGGGGTGGGGTTGCCATGCCTGCCCAACCAGAGGCCTTCCTGGGTGAGATCTGCATTGGGACCCTGGGTAACAAACAAGCCTGGAAGGCCCAACACAGCAGGCCATCAGGGAGGTGAGGGCCGTAGCCCTGGAGTCTGGAGTGCCCTAGGCCCAGGAAGTGAAATAGAGGGACCACAAGTTTTAGGGGTGAGGTTACCATGCCTGCCCGGCAGAGAGGCCCCTTACCTGGGTAAGAGACATGCATTTGGACCCTGGGTAACGACCAAAGCCTGGAAACCCCAGCACTGGCAGGCCATCAGGAGGTTAGAGGCATGAACCCCTGCTGTCTGGGGTGCTAGGCCCCAAAGGGAAGTGTAGTTGCATGGGACACCGAAGTTTTAAGGGGTTGGGGTACAATGCCTGCCCAGCCAGAAGCCCTTTCCCTGGGTAAGAGATGTGCATTGGGACCCTGGGTGACAAGGAAGCCTGTGCAGGTCTCTACAGCAGGCCATCAGGGAGGTGAGGGCCATATAGCCCTGTGTGTCTGGGAGTGCTAGCCCCAAGGGAGCTTTAACAGCAGGCCCTGATGTCTTAGGGCAATGCCAGCAGCTGTTTCAGGCTAAGGGCAGCTCGAGTCCAGTGGAATCCCAGCAGTAGCTAAGTCCCTGGGAAAGTGCTGACCAGATGTCCCTTGGTCCTGGTGGGACCAGATGTCCCTGAGAGATGTTAGGACCAGATGGCCGGACGGGCTTTCCAGACCAGATGGCCCTACTGGCTGTTGGCTGGGATATCTTTAAATAGTGTTGGTCGGGCTTAATAGTCGCTCAAGGGGAGTTTGTGGAAGCCTACCCAGGCTGTGATAGCACTTACTGGGCATGGTTTGATGCTGGCTGAGGCTGGCAGGCTGATTCGGAAGTCTCAGGGAACATGCCAGCAGTTCTCTGAGCAAGAGAGCACTTTCCTAGAGGAGAAGATATACGTGGGGCCCTGGGTGACAAGGAAGCCTGTTCAGGTCTCTGCCCTGGCAGGCCATCAGGGAGGTGAGGGCCATTAGCCCTGGTGTCTGGGAGTGCTAGGCCCAAGGGAAGTGTATTAGCAGACCTGGAAGTTTTAGGGGGTGAGGTTACCATGCCTGCCCAGCCAGAGAGCCCCTTCCCTGGGTAAGAGATCTGCATTGGGACCCTGGGTAACAACCAAGCCTGTGGAAGGCCCAATACTGGCAGGCCATCAGGGAGGTGAGGGCCATTAGCCCTGGGTGTCTGGGAGTGCTAGGCCCAAGGGAAGTGTAAATAGCAGGACCTGGAAGTTTTAGGGGGTGAGGTTACCATGCCTGCCCAGCCAGAGAGCCCCTTCCCTGGGTAAGAGATATGCATTGGGACCCTGGGTAACAACCAAGCCTGTGGAAGCCCCAACACTGGCAGGCCATCAGGGAGGTTAAAGGCATGAACCCCTGCTGTCTGGGAGTGCTAGGCCCAAGGGAAGTGTAGTTAGCAGGACCTGGAAGTTTTAGGGGATGGGGGTACAATGCCTGCCCAGCCAGAGAGCCCTTTCCCTGGGTAAGAGATGTGCATTGGGACCCTGGGTGACAAGGAAGCCTGTTCAGGTCTCTGCCCTGGCAGGCCATCAGGGAGGTGAGGGCCATTAGCCCTGGGTGTCTGGGAGTGCTAGGCCCAAGGGAAGTGTAAATAGCAGGACCTGGAAGTTTTAGGGGGTGAGGTTACCATGCCTGCCCAGCCAGAGAGCCCCTTCCCTGGTGTGAGATCTGCGTTGGGACCCTGGGTAACAACAAGCCTGTGGATGGCCCAACACTGGCAGGCCATCAGGAGGTGAGCCAACCATTAGCCCTGGGTGTCTGGGAGTGCTAGGCCCAAGGGAAGTGTAGTTAGCAGGACCTGGAAGATTTAGGGGGTGAGGTTACCATGCCTGCCCAGCCAGAGAGCCCCTTCCCTGGGTAAGAGATATGCATTGGGACCCTGGGTGACAAGGAAGCCTGTTCAGGTCTCTGCCCTGGCAGGCCATCAGGGAGGTGAGGGCCAGTAGCCCTGGGTGTCTGGGATTACTGGGCCCAAGGGATGTAATTGCTGGGACCTGGAAGTTTTGGGGGTGAGGTTACCATGCCTGCCCAGCCAGAGGCCCCTTCCTGGGTAGGAATATACACTGGGACCCTGGGTAACAACCAAGCCTGTGGAAGCCCCAACACTGGCAGGCCATCAGGGAGGTGAGGGCCATTAGCCCTGGGTGTCTGGGAGTGCTAGGCCCAAGGGAAGTGTAATTAGCAGGACTTGGAAGTTTTAGGGGGTGAGGTTACCATGCCTGCCCAGCCAGAGAGCCCCTTCCCTGGGTAAGAGATGTGCATTGGGACCCTGGGTGACAAGGAAGCCTGTTCAGGTCTCTGCCCTGGCAGGCCATCAGGGAGGTGAGGGCCATTAGCCCTGGGTGTCTGGGAGTGCTAGGCCCAAGGGAAGTGTAAATAGCAGGACCTGGAAGTTTTAGGGGGTGAGGTTACCATGCCTGCCCAGCCAGAGAGCGCCTTCCCTGGGTAAGAGATCTGCATTGGGACCCTGGGTAACAACCAAGCCTGTGGAAGGCCCAACACTGGCAGGCCATCAGGGAGGTGAGGGCCATTAGCCCTGGGTGTCTGGGAGTGCTAGGCCCAAGGGAAGTGTAAATAGCAGGACCTGGAAGTTTTAGGGGGTGAGGTTACCATGCCTGCCCAGCCAGAGAGCCCCTTCCCTGGGTAAGAGACATGCATTTGGACCCTGGGTAACGACCAAGCCTGTGGAAGCCCCAACACTGGCAGGCCATCAGGGAGGTTAGAGGCATGAACCCCTGCTGTCTGGGAGTGCTAGGCCCAAGGGAAGTGTGGTTAGCAGGACCTGGAAGTTTTAGGGGTTGGGGGTACAATGCCTGCCCAGCCAGAGAGCCCTTTCCCTGGGTAAGAGATGTGCATTGGGACCCTGGGTGACAAGGAAGCCTGTGCAGGTCTCTACCCTGGCAGGCCATCAGGGAGGTGAGGGCCATTAGCCCTGTGTGTCTGGGAGTGCTAGCCCCAAGGGAGGCTTTAACAGCAGGCCCTGGTAGTCTTAGGGCAATGCCAGCAGCTGTTTCCAGGCTAAGGGCATCGAGTCCCGGTGGAATCCTAGCAGTAGCTGAAGTCCCTGGGAGAAAGTGTGACCAGATGTCCCTTGGTCCTGGTGGGACCAGATGTCCCTGAGAGATGTTAGGACCAGATGGCCGGACGGGCTTTCCAGACCAGATGGCCCTACTGGCTGTTGGCTGGGATATCTTTAAATAGTGTTGGTCGGGCCAATAGTGGCTCAAGGGAGTTTGTGAAGCCTACCCAGGCTGTGATAGCACTTGCTGGGCATGGTTTGATGCTGAGGCTGGCAGGCTGATTCCGGAAGTCTCCAGGGAACATGCCAGCAGTTCTCCCCAGGCAGAGAGCACTTTCCCTGGGGGAGAGATATGCATTGGGGCCCTGGGTGACAAGGAAGCCTGTTCAGGTCTCTGCCCTGGCAGGCCATCAGGGAGGTGAGGGCCATTAGCCCCTGGTGTCTGGGAGTGCTAGGCCCAAGGGAAGTGTAATTAGCAGGACCTGGAAGTTTTAGGGGGTGAGGTTACCATGCCTGCCCAGCCAGAGAGCCCCTTCCCTGGGTAAGAGATCTGCATTGGGACCCTGGGTAACAACCAAGCCTGTGGAAGGCCCAATACTGGCAGGCCATCAGGGAGGTGAGGGCCATTAGCCCTGGGTGTCTGGGAGTGCTAGGCCCAAGGGAAGTGTAAATAGCAGGACCTGGAAGTTTTAGGGGGTGAGGTTACCATGCCTGCCCAGCCAGAGAGCCCCTTCCCTGGGTAAGAGATATGCATTGGGACCCTGGGTAACAACCAAGCCTGTGGAAGCCCCAACACTGGCAGGCCATCAGGGAGGTTAAAGGCATGAACCCCTGCTGTCTGGGAGTGCTAGGCCCAAGGGAAGTGTAGTTAGCAGGACCTGGAAGTTTTAGGGGGTGAGGTACAATGCCTGCCCAGCCAGAGAGCCCTTTCCCTGGGTAAGAGATGTGCATTGGGACCCTGGGTGACAAGGAAGCCTGTTCAGGTCTCTGCCCTGGCAGGCCATCAGGGAGGTGAGGGCCATTAGCCCTGGGTGTCTGGGAGTGCTAGGCCCAAGGGAAGTGTAAATAGCAGGACCTGGAAGTTTTAGGGGGTGAGGTTACCATGCCTGCCCAGCCAGAGAGCCCCTTCCCTGGGTAAGAGATCTGCATTGGGACCCTGGGTAACAACCAAGCCTGTGGATGGCCCAACACTGGCAGGCCATCAGGGAGGTGAGGGCCATTAGCCCTGGGTGTCTGGGAGTGCTAGGCCCAAGGGAAGTGTAGTTAGCAGGACCTGGAAGATTTAGGGGGTGAGGTTACCATGCCTGCCCAGCCAGAGAGCCCCTTCCCTGGGTAAGAGATATGCATTGGGACCCTGGGTGACAAGGAAGCCTGTTCAGGTCTCTGCCCTGGCAGGCCATCAGGGAGGTGAGGGCCATTAGCCCTGGGTGTCTGGGAGTGCTAGGCCCAAGGGAATTGTAATTAGCAGGACCTGGAAGTTTTAGGGGGTGAGGTTACCATGCCTGCCCAGCCAGAGAGCCCCTTCCCTGGGTAAGAGATATACACTGGGACCCTGGGTAACAACCAAGCCTGTGGAAGCCCCAACACTGGCAGGCCATCAGGGAGGTTAGAGGCATGAACCCCTGCTGTCTGGGAGTGCTAGGCCCAAGGGAAGTGTGGTTAGCAGGACCTGGAAGTTTTAGGGGGTGAGGTTACCATGCCTGCCCAGCCAGAGAGCCCTTTCCTGGTAAGATATGCATTGGTACCCAGCGTAGCTACTTTACCTGTGGAAATCTCTACACTTTGATACATCATGCAAGTTAAAACTGCCTACCTGTTTTGACTTGCCGCATTATAGTATTTCCTGTTCTGATTCCATGCCAGTCTATGCTTAGCAAGTTGAGTTCTTGGTTCTAGAAAAACCTCCAACATCTGTGTTACTGTGCTGCTTTACTACGGTGCAGAGAATGTCAGCTGCTGTTCTGTGACCCTAGTCATGCAGCTGCTAATTCTGTGACTGTTTTATACCTGGTGGTGGGCGGGAAGGAAGGGGCGGTCAGCCTCTCTTCCCAGGCTCAGTGCACTGAATGCTGGGTAAAGTGAATGTCATCCCCAGAAGTATCACTGAAGTCAGGGCTGTGATCCCTCTTAGAGTGTTAATACTAGCCCCTAGGAAGTGGTTTAACCCAGGGCTTGAAGTCAGAGGGCTCTGGACAAAATTGTTCCAATAGAGGTGACCTAGATAGTGGGTGCCAGTGTCTCTGAATCAGGTACCCAGAGAGACCAGCCTTATTGGGACTCCATATCACTGTATCATAGTCTATGCACCTGTGGCAAAGAACTTCAGTCCATGTTTTTCACTTTAAAAAGGGGCACCAAGTACTGTTTTTTGTGTCCAAGACCTTGAAGACCCTGGCCATTGAGCTGGCTGTCTAGCAGACTGGTCCATGTCCTGGGACCATGCTCCTGCATCAGCCAGCACCATGTGGGCACCATCTGCACACTGTGTGTGCCAGGCCTGGAGGGCCCCATCATGGCCTGCAGGCATGCCCTTCAACAGTGGCTAACTGACATGTGGTCCATGGACCCTCAGTAGTTGCCCTGGATGCGGGACGTGGAGGGTCACAGACTCTCCAATGGTGGTACACGGCTGCAGCCCAGGGGTCATGACTGTGTGGCCCACAATGTGACATCAACAGCATCATGTCGTCCTTGCCTGGTAGCCTGCTATTGTATGCATACCATCCACAGTGTCCACACCCTGTGTGCCATGCACACATCCCCTAAGTGGCTGATGGGTACACAGTGCACTGCCAGGTGGTGGGCGTTGGGATGGCCCTGTCCCGGGGTACTCATGTCTGTTATGGGTGTCGGCGGTGCCCTTGTGGGTCCAGTGTGTGCAGTCTCTATGCCGACAGCCGTGCATTGGCACTGTGCATGCAGGGATGGCTTCAGTACACTGTGGCTGTGTGTGACGTACACGCACATGCTGGACAGTGCCACATCCATGTGACCAGAGCTGCCGTTGAGGGTGGCATGCACATACTGTTTCACATGTGCCACATACCACAGGCCCACCACAGCTGGTGACACATGTCCCTGTTCATCTTTCCCAGAGGTTGTGCAGCATGACCTGAACGCATACAGGCACATCATTTTTCACTGGATGAGCTGAGGACGATGGTGCATGGTGTGAAGGAGAGGGAGCAGGTACTGTGGCAGCACAAGGCAACAGATGCGGTGCTGCATCAGGCATGGGATGAGGTGATGGCAAGGGTGAACTCCGTCGGTGGATGTGGCAGGATGATGGCTGCAGTGTACAAGTGCTGGAGTGACTTGCTGGGCTGGGCAATGGAGGAAGAGGCACACCAGCTCTGTGATAGGCTGCATACCGGTGGTGGCCCGCAATCCACACAACAGCGGGGGGAGGACCCACTCATGGCTGTGGTGGCATCCACACTGCACTCAGTGGCCGTTGCTGGAGTACCAGGTGGTGGGTGTGAGACACCTCTCACACCACCTAGGACAGGTCTGTATCCGCACATGTGCACCCTGCATGGTGTGACAGCACAGGTGCTTAGCTTTTGTGTTGGTGTCGTGCCTGGGGTGCACTGTAGGGGTGCTCTGCTGTGCACACTGTGCACCTAGGGTGGGTTTGCATGTGAACAGTGCTCAGCATGAGCCACCAGAGCTTAATGGCTGGGGCATGTGCACTGTGGGATAGGTATGTGCATGTGAGCACAATCCATGGCTGTGGGACTGGTGTGTGGGGTGCGCATGTCTGCAGTGGGTGGCATACCGTGCATGTACCAGTCACTGACCCTGTCCTGTTTTCTTCCACAGTGGTGTGTACAGGGCCTGCAGCATGCCAGGACTAGGCTGGGATGGCTGTCTTAGGACTGGAGGCAGAGGTGGAGAAGGAGAACCTGCCATCGACATCTGGATTAGGTGCCGATCAAGGACCCTCGGACATGCACCATGTGTGGCACTCACTTCGACATGGGATACAGCTGCTGGGGGGGCTCAAATGATGGCAGGAACCCAGACCTCAGTGCAGCTCTGGAGGATGCCCAGGTGGAGAATCTCAGTGATGGGCAAGTGATCCTGCTGACAGTAACCAGTGACATGGAGATGGATGTGTCGGGGGGGTTATATCCTGCCTGTGGAAGGGTCTGTGGATGGGGACACAGGGGTGGGGTATGGTGCAGTCTATGGCATGAGTGCCAGAGGGGTTGTTTGCCATGTCAGCATGGGTGTACCTTTGCAGCCAATGGTTGGCCATGTGGGAGATGGGTGTGTCTCGCTGGACATGCGGTGCCTCCCAAGGGTTGGGGTGCAGGTTCCACAGGGATCATGGCCCACCACCACTGACCTGCAGCAGCAGGACTGGCCACCGGTGCACTGTCATCCCCACCCTGCTGAACTGAAGTCACCAGTACCAGCTGCCATTGAATGTGCTGTGGCCATGGAGCCGGATGCCCCAGGGACCCACCCTCTGCTCCAGGCTTCACTCACATCCCAGCAGAAGGCACAGTTGGACCTGCATGGCCTGCAGTGGGAGCTTAGGCATGAGCTCTCCAGGATGTGGGAATCACTGTCCCAGGGCTTCACACAGGTGGAAGAGTGGGCCGAGGACAGGTTGGGCCACATGGTTGCTACACTGGACCTCAACTTTGCTGGGCTCAAGGCCACAGTGGTCGACCTCACCACAGTGCTGTGCAGGGTGCAAGGTAGGCAGCAGGCTGTGCAAGGGGGCCAGTGTTCCCATGGCACAGGGACCCCCAGTTGGGCCACTCATGGCTGCAGGACTGGCACTGGCTCAAGCACCACTACATTGTGTGCATCGACAGGCACCCAGTGCCACCATGGCCATCCAGCCACCCTGTTCAGCTCCGCTGGTCAGCAAGGGCACAGGTGGTCTGCCCTGCCTGACTCACCATGGTCCTTCCCTACTGTATCCTCAGCTCAGAGCACCACTGGATCTGTGTTCTGCACATGTGGTGTGTGCCATGTGTGTGGTGGTTGTTGCCAGTGATAGGCAAGGCTGCCATGCACTTGTGCACAGTTGACACTTCCATGTGCACACTTGCACTCCTACACATCTGCTCACACTTGCACTCATGCTGACACACACTCACACACAACGTCACTTGCACAGTGTCACATGCACAGCCATGGTGTCCCTCCCTACACTGCCACCACATATCAGGCATTGCCCACATCAGTGTACCATGGCTGTGTGTCCTCTTCACATGTGTGATCTGCACAACTCTTCCATCACATCACCCTCACATGTGCATTCAGTGCCACTGTGTTGTGCACCTGCTGTATTTGTTGTCAGCACTGTTGTGGATGTCTGTACATATTAAACTTTTCACCATTGTACTGTATCATGTTTCTGTGCAGTCTGTACTCACCCTGTGACTTGTGACAGTGTCCTGATGATGGTGGCCCTGTGCTCTAGGGCCCTGCAGGCCATGGGAGGATCCCTCCTCTTGAGTTGCTCCAATATCCCCCTGACTGCTGGCTCTGGGTCACTGTTTGCCTGTCCCTCAGGTTCAGGTGCCTGTATCACATGGTTCATTGTCATGTTGTATAGCATACAACAGGTTAGGAAGATACAGCATACCTTCTGAGGCCTATACTGTAGGGCACCACCTGACATGTCTAGGCATTGGAAGTGCATCTTCAGTATGCCAAACACCCTCTCTATGATGTTTCTTGTGCTGGCATGTGCCTTATTGTACATCTCATTGGCCACTGTAGCTGGCTGGGGTACTGGTGTCAGAAGCCAGGGTCACAGGGGATAGGCGCTGTCCCCTGTCAAGAGATGTGCACCTGTTAGTGATGTACTGCTGTCTTGCACCACCTGTGCTGCCTTCCCACACCACTTCCTTGGCCTCCCATGCCTATCCCTACCCCTGCTGATGTGTGTGTGTGTGTGTGTGCCTTGTTTGCCACTACTCACTGACTAGGTGCCCACTGGGTATCCTGCCCTTCTCAAATGCCTGGCACAGCTGGGACTGGTGCCAGATGAAGGCGTCGTGGGCACTGCTGGGGTATTGCGTATAGACATTGCTGATGCACCCAGTCGCATTGCACACCACCTGGTAATTGATGGAGTGGTACCCCTTCCTGTTGATGTATACCTCACTGCCATCACCAGGTGGTGCACAGATGGGGACATGGGTGCAGTCAATGGCACCTAGTACCACTGGTAGGTGCGCAACTCAATGGAATTGCTGCATGGTTTCTCTGCACTCTGCTGCCACGCTGGAGAATACTATGAACTCCCCAGCATGTGGCAGGAAAGTCTCAAGGAACTGGGTCAGAAGGTGTGAGGTGGCAGACTGCGATACCCCAATGGTTTCCCCGTTGGTCGTTGGAACATCCCTGTGGCAAGGAAGCACATTGCTGCTGTCACCTTCTCCTCTACTTGCATGGCATGGCTGTGTATGGTGTTGGGGTGCAACTGCTCATGCAGGAGTTCACTTAGCTGCCTCAGCATTCCCCTGTTCATCCTGTACCAGCCAGTGATGTGCTCATCTGGCAGGGTCTTGAAGGAGACCCTGTGCTGGTGCCATCTGTTTGCAGCATAATGTCTCCTTGGCCTGTGTTGTAGCCCATGTTGGGCCTGCTCCCTCTCCTCTTCCTCCACTACTGCTGCCATCAGTGGCAGTATCACCATTATTGGTGCAGCACACATTTCCATTTCCTGGTGTGGTCACTCCTCCTAGGTGGTTTGCCCTGGGTTAAGACCAGCCTTTTATAGGAAGTAGCTAGCGCCATGCTACATCTCACGCTATGTGTCCTAGTGCAGTGCTGTGGTGTTGAATATCCCATAACCTGTGTATGCAGGTCACCCCCACTTTGCCCCTTGCATACATTATCATTTTGCCTGGTGCTACTGTGTTTAGCACATGCTAACCAGTCCTTTGAATATCACTGCTCCACACTAGTCCTGTGCTATTCCCATGCTATTGGTTTGCGTGCTGCACTAAGCTTTGAATATCTGACCCTATATTTGTTTTCAAATTATATGTCATAAGATGCCACACATCCAGTCTAAAATTACAGTGTTCTCAACAACACCTGTGGTTTGAGGTAAAATCATGTAAAAAAATGATTCTGAAATTCACAAAAAAAAATGAAGAGGTAAAGGGCACATTCATATGTCTGAATCCTGAAACTCCAAATTGAGTGGTCTTACTGAGTACAAAATATGACTGGTATTTTTAAAATATTGAAACAACACTTAAGTTACATATTCTAAAGTCTACATACATAACAGAAGTCTTTATGTGATTATATCCCATTTCATTCTGCATGCGTTTCTTTTATTATTGCACATTTTGTAGGACAGATTAGTTGATAGCTTGGAGGTGGAAGGCTAGGTTTGCTGGCTAAGGCGCCTAGCTTCACCAGAGCTCTTTCCTTCCAGTTTGCATGAAAGGACAGAACTAAGAACCTTACCAGAGTAAGGGAAAGGATTAAGGCTTTTGGCTAGGTAGATTTACTGTGTATTGTTGTTTTCATTTTGTACTCACAGGGATTGTTACTATTTTTTGCTAATATTTGCATAAGTTTACTCCCACCCACCCACCATTCCCTCACCCCACCACCCACCAAGCACATAACTTCCTTTATGGCAGGGCTCTGACATCACTTCCTCAAAACTGCTAACAACATACACCTGTTCATATCCTTAAAGGCACAGGGCACTGAATAAGGGGTAGAGACACTCTCAAGTTTGCATACACAAGAACAAAAAACAAAAAATCATCTGTAACTGGAAGGGACACAGACATATGGGAGTGGTGCAATGCACTGGCTGTGGGGCAGCAGTCTTCTGTCAGACATTCTGGAGACTGCATTGCTACCCTATTTGCAGGCACCTCTCTGGTCTGAAGGAGGAGGTTGTTCGTCCCCATACTGACCTGGCAAGGATTCAGGAAACCTGCTCCCCCACCCAGGGACCACTCAGGCCACCACCACTACATCAGAGGTTGCAAAGAAAGAGGAGTGGTTGGACCATGGTGGGCTCATGGAGGGTGAGGGTGGTAGAACAGAGGCACATCCCTCCAGTTGTGCCTTGCCACAATTCATTCACCACTCTGGTGAAGCATGCTTCCTCTATGGAGGCAACTGCAGTGGAGACCGAAGAGGATGCTGGGAGCATCCACAATGGAGATCCACAGGAGCATGGCCCAGGACCCCACAGGGGAAGGAAACAACTCAAGGTGGGGGACTACATTGTTAGGAGATAGAATTGGGGGAGGGAGGGGAAAGGGAGGTAAGTTGCCTGCCTGGCTCCAAGGCTTGGAGGGACAGGAAATGAATCCTCAGGATTGTGGGAGCAGCAGCAAGGGGGAGGGAGCTGGATGTCATTATTCACCTAGGAACAAATGATCTGGCTGAGAATGGGATCAGAGCAGTGCAACAGGAGTTCGTGGAGTTAGGGAGGGGCCTTAGACATGTAGCACACATGGTAACTTTCTCAGAAGTGCTACCTGTCTATGGCATAGATGAGGCTAGGGCACTCTGCACCATGGGATTCAATGACTGGTTGAAAAGCTGGTGCAGTGCTCAGGAATTTGGCTTCACTGGGGACAGGGGCTTCACCTTAAGGGATGCAGGCCGATATAGGCGATGGTCTGCATCTATCCTGGAGGAGAACCAGGATCCTAGGTTTAAATGCTTCAGTGGCAAGCATTTAAACTAGCCAAGGGGGGAGACACTGAAAAGAAGAAGAGAAATTCTAGCCCCCCCAAAAAATCAGGGTAATTAGCAAGGTAAACACCAAAATAAAGCAGTTGATAGGGAGAAGGACAGGGGTAAATGGAGAAAAAGAGAAAGGCAGTAGGGACAGGGATGGGGAAAAAGAAATAAAGCCATAAAAAAATGGAGGGTAACGAGTACCAATGCCTGCAGTCTAGGTAAAAAGCTCCCTGAAATGGTGGCCTTGATGGAAGAGGGATGCCTGGATATTGTGCCAGTCACAGAAACATGGTACACAGAGAACCATGACTGGGATGTCAACATATCAGGGTACACAATCTACAGGAGGGACAGGGAGGGAAGAAGAGGAGGAGGAGCTCCCTATGTAAGGGGAAGGATAAGAGCAACAGAATTAAAGGGAAAACAGGGAGGAGATGAGGCACTGTGGGTCACCCTGGAGACTGGAAATGGCTCCACAATCCTCACAGGGGTTGCATACAGAACCCCATCTCAGGGGGAAGAAATGGACAAGGAAATGATAGAAGGCATCCTTGGGATGGCAGAGAAAGGGGAGATATTGCTGATGGGGGACCTGAATATGCCAGATGTTGACTGGAGCACCTTTGCTGCAGCCACACCCCAGAGCAAGGCCATTCTCAATGCCCTACAGGGGACATGCCTCAGACAGCTAGTTTTTGAACCCACTCAGGAAAGAGCAATCTTAGACCTGGTACTTTCAAATGGGGATGGAGAGATGATCTCTGACCTTGAAGTGGGTAGCCATCTGGGAACAAGCAACCACCAAACAGTGTGGTTCACGATAAACTTAGCTGTAGAGTCAAGCCACACAAAAGTGAAGGTACTGGACTTCAGGAGGGCTGATTTTGTCAAAATGGGAGAGTACTTCAGAAAAGCACTAGCAAACAGGCAAGAAGGTGGGGTAGAGCAACAACGGGGAAACATCAAAACTGCTATCACAGAGGCAATAAGCCTTTGTGTGAAGCAAATAAATAAATCAAAATGAAAGAAAAAAACACTATGGTTCTCAAAAGAAGAGGTGGGGAAGGTAAGAGAAAAAAAGATAGCATTCAGGATGTATACGAAAACATCAGAAGAAAGCGGGTAAGGCAGTCAGAATAGCAAAGGCCCAAACCGAGGAAAAGATAGCCAACTTGGTTAAGAAGGGTGATAAAACCTTTTATAGGTACATTAGAGAGCAAAGAAAGACTAAGGCAGGGAGACTGAGGCTGAGCAAAGAGGAAGGTGGTTGGGCAGAGAGCGACAGGGAAAAAGCAAGGATACTGAACAAATACTTCTGCTCAGTATTCACAATGGAAAAGCAGGTGGAAATACCTAATCCAGTCAATAGAAGCACTCTGGATAGGGGTGTTGATATTAGTCCTTTCACAGAAGAAAGGGTCTAAAAGAACTCTTAAAACTGAAGGTGGATAAAGCAATGGGGCCTGATGGGATTCACCCCAGAATTCTAAAAGAACTAAGGGAAGAACTAGTAACACCACTGGCTACTCTTTTTAATAAATCATGGGATGATTGGGTGGTACCTGAGGACTGGAGGAGGGAAGATGTGATTCCCCTTCACAAAAGTGGGAGCAAGACAGAGGCAGAAAACTACAGACCTGTCAGTTTGACCTCAGTGCTAGGCAAAATGATGGAATCACTTCTGAAGGAAAGAATTGTTGAGTACCTAGAGGCCAGTGGGGCATAGGACCCAAGGCAACATGGATTCACAGTGGGAAGGTTATGTCAGACAAATCTAATAGATTTCTTTGACTGGGTGACTAAAGCAGTAGACCGGGGGGGAGGAGGGGCTGTGGACATGGCCTACCTAGACTTTAGCAAGACATTTGACACAGTCCTGCACAAAAAATTGATAAACAAATTAGCCAGCCTGGGAGTGGGTCCCAGGGTGGTAGCCTGGGTAAAACACTGGTTGAACAACAGGACATAGCGGGTAATAGTAAATGAAGTCCACAGTGAAGAAAAGAGGGTTACTAGTGGGGTATCGCAGGGTTCAGTATGGGGTCGGTCCTTTTTAATGTCTTTATAAGTAACATTGCAGAGGGACTGGAAGGGAAAGTATGTCTCTTTGCAGATGAGACAAAGATCTGCGACAGGGTTGATACACAAGGTGGGGTGGAAAGGATGAAAAGGGACTTGGCAAGGTTGAAGGAATGGTCAAATGTATGGCAGCTTAGATTCAATGCAAAGAAGTGCAAAGTAATGCACCTGGGAAACAAAAACCCAGGGGAAGAGTACACAATGGGGGGTGAGATACTGACAATAACAGAAATGGAAAGGGACCTGAGGTAGTCATATCAGATGACCTAAAGGTGGGCCAGCAATGTGAGAAGGCAGTAAGGAGGGCTGGGGGAATACTGGGATGCATAGGGAGAGGCATCACAAGTAGAAATCAAGAAGTTGTTGGCCCTCTGTACAGACAGTTGGTAAGACCACATCTGGAGTACTGTGCACAGTTCTGGAGACCCCATCTCCACAAATACATAGACAGGGTGGAGGCTGTCCAGAGGAGGGCAACCAAAATGATGCAGGGTCTGCATCAGAAGACATATGAAAGAAAGACTAAAGGAACTAAAGATGTATAGCCTCGAGGAAATTAGGGAGAGGGGGGACATGATAGAAACTTTCAAATACCTCAAGGGAATCAACAAAGTCCAAGAGGGTAGCATATTTCAGAAAAAGAGATGTGCAAAAACAAGGGGGCACAACTTGAAGATAGAAGGGAGACAGCTCAGAGGTAATGTGAGGAAGTATTTCTTCACAGAGAGGGTTGTGGATACATGGAACAGCCTTCCTGAGAAGGTCATAGAGTCAAAAACAGTGGGGGGAATTAAAGAATGCATGGGGCAGACACAAGGCAATTCTAGTGGGGGGGTAGGAAGAAGTAGGCTGTTGGTTAACTAGGATCTGCCGCTTATCCATTAGGTAGGGAAATGGGCAGACTAGGTGGGCCAAGTGGTCCTTATCATCCGTCAAATTCTATGTTTCTATGTTATTGTACTGTATGCTGCTGTGTTAATTTGGGTCACCTAGGTTAATGTACCAGTATTTTCTTATAGTGCTGCAGATTGTATATTGTACTTCATGTCATTCTCTTTTTCTGGGTCATCCTAGACATAAGGTCACTTGTTGCCTATGGTTCTGCCTGGTCTACAAATAAATAAGGATAATATACATACCACATGGTGTATATGTAAGCATTTTGATGCACTTTCTGGAGTGTGAGACACCCTGCTATGCATTGCACCTCACAACACCCCTTGAACCTACAACAAAATGCTTTAAAAATATCAGAGCATTTAGGAAAGATAAAACACAGAAACATTTTCAGGCAGGTCAAGTGTCCATCCAGTCTGTTCTGGTCCTACCTACTTCTGCTTTGAGTATTGCTGGATGTGATCTAGACTGAGCCCACCACTGGTAGCATGGTTTGAACAATAACTTTGCACCTTAGCCCCTGCTCCTATAATTACTTACCACTTTTTCTGCCCCTCTTGACACCTTGCACCACCTTTGCCTTTGCCACTTTTCTTGGCAAACTATTCCATCTGTTCACCAACCTCCCTGGGTGGCAATATTTTCTCACATCCCTCCTGAATTTGCCATCTGTTAGCTTATACCTATTCATCCTAGTGTGGGTGTCATCACCTTCTTTCAACAATGTTTGACAGTCTGCTCTGTTATTCCCTTGAGATAAGCCGACTTCAACTGACCATGGTTTGAAGCACTATTGATGCACAGTTAGATGTCAGATCTCCTTTCAGTGTTTAATCCAGATTCATTCTGGTATTTTCAGCCTAATTACTGATCAGTAGATCTCTCTGTCCCTATACTGAATCTCACTGTATAGAACTGCAGCTTACATAGCTGAGGTTTAGCTCTTTAATAAGCTCCTTAATAAACTCTTCAATAAGCACCTCCTCTGGATCATGTGCCTCCTTTTTTTCCTCTCCACTCATTGAAGCATTTTCTATAGAGCTGAGATAATATGGCTGAATTTTAGCTTAAGATGAAATCAGCAGAACATAACAAACATACTCTATCACACATTTGCTAAAGGAAACTATTTAATGTAGTCTGATTCTTAGAAATAAAATAACTTCCTTGATTGCATCCAAACAACCATGTTTTGTAAATTTCATTCTGAAACAACCTCAAAATGTTATTTTATGAGTGGAATAATCTCTTCTCTAAGGTGTGGGTTAAAGGATTTTGATGCAGTTCCATGTCCTTACGTTCACTTGGCCTTTGGCCTTGTGTGCCTATGCCTCTAGGGCATGCATTGAAATCTTTTAGCACATAGCTTGTCTTGGCTCATTCTTTACTTAAGTCACACAATGTCTTGTGTTACTGTAACTTAAGTGAACAGTGTTACAAATACTCCAGTAAATGTGAAAGAGCACGTATTGCATTATCTGTAATAGTATTAATACTGTAATGTTTATAGAACAAGTGTACACTTTATTATCTACTTTAATAAACATATGTTTTTAGTTATCATAGTTTACTAGGCAATGTGTTTGCAATTTTCAGGTTTGCTTCCCAGGGTTTATAACATCTTGGTAGCCAGTCTAGAAACTTGGACTTTGATTTGGCTAGTTCAGGCCCAATACAGTCTTGTAGAGTCAAAATAATCCTGCATTTTGAACAATAGGTGTTACATAGTCTAACCCTGGTACTCCCCCAACTCATCCTCCTTTATCTCCCCCCACACTGTACTTCTGAGTTTGTTTTTTACAGAAATGCCGTTGTTTTCCGTGAGTTGTATTTTTTTGCCTGGTGGTCCACTGTGGGTATGAATGTTTTGCATGTATGCATGCATTCCCCATGCCTCCACAACACCTGCAGTTTAAACCTGCTAAGCATTTGAATTGCTGCTTCAAACCATGAGCAAGAATGCCCTTTTCAATTCCCACAGCATTTGTTGTTCCTCATGCAGTGAGGAACAGAAGCAGTGCATATAAAAAATTAATTGCTTATGCAAGTTCAAATTAAACAAGCCAAGCTGGGTATTTGCTTATACAACTTGAACTTGTGCTTTTCAGCATCAGGCCTGGCTCTTTAGAAAAGATATGCATTAAAATAACCATGTTATAGGTTAATGGCCAACATGTATTTTGCAGCAACAATATTTTAAATGTTGCCAAGGTTTCGAGTTTTCTATTAAAGCTTGCTCATCATGTTATTTTGAGGTACAAGACATGAACATTCCCTGTGGCTAAGTACTCATAATTAAATACACTACTTAATATGCAACTAATTAAAAACTGTTTTGATGATTGCCGCATAATACTTCAATGACCTTCACAGCTAAGCAATTGATGAGTAAAAATTGTCTCCAAATAATTATGGCAGTTTAGTTCATAAAAGCCTATTTTTTTCTGATCATTTCCAGCACGCATGAGAAATGAATACTTCTTTGTTTGGATAAAATTCGTGGCAGAGCTCAGCCCACCTACAGTCGGTTGTGAATGTACTTCTTTTTTGGGCAAAGGTTCCAGGAACCATCATAAAACGATTTTGATTTTTCTTTCTACTTTACATAATAGCATACAGTTCAAAGTATGTTGTAGAGACCAACTTTGGAATAAATACATTTTTCAGAAGTTTGATGTATTGTTTCAGTTTATTTATTTATTGTTATTTATTTTACCAGGAGAGACACAGTAAGCTGCAAGCTTGTTTACAGGTGCTACCTAGGAGTACAAGGAAGTTAAGTGACTTGCTCAGGGTGACACAGTATGCAAGTGGAGGCTGTGAGATTCAAACTCAGGTCTCCAAGTTTGCAGCTCAGAGCCTTAAACCACTGTGCTATACTGCCTCTTTTAATATAATTTATATTCCTGCTCCTACATAATTACATATTATTATCAGTGTCTTTATGTAAACTGTAATTCTTTTTTTATTTCTTCCCTGAGAGTGAGATGTTTTACCTAAGGGCACTGTTCAGAATGGCCAGTTTGAGAAATGTCTTTAGCAGCAATACAAGTCAGCTAAACTAATATTGTCCTTTTAGTATTGCCTTTTTGATTTTGAATGTACACAAAGGGCAGCTTTGCAGATAGGTGTCTTTTTTATACGTTATCAGTGAAACTGAGCAGGTTAAAATGTTGCTGGGTAAGGTTACTCAGCAGGAAGGATGCTTCACTGTCATTCCATGTCCTGCACTTTCATGCAGTGCGACTGTCCAATTTTATTTCATTTATTTTTTATTTTTGATACTTGTTAGTTAGATGAGCAGTACTGCCTGTTTTCACAAGTGACAAGTTTAACAAAGTAACAAACAAAGAAAAACATAACTAATACATACACATTCTAAAAAACAAAATAAAAACATATTTAAACTAAGTATGCATTCTAACTTGACTTAAAAATATATTTGTTTGTGGCATCAAGCCATCATTTCAATCTTGTTATGAAGGTTCAGACAGTAGAACAATTGAACATTTCTGTTGGAATGGAATTGAAAAAAGAGAAGCCCTATATAGAAGAGATTGTTGTCCTATCAGCTTTTTGAAAAGTGATAATTTAAAAACAAATTTACCTTGTGATCTAGTCCCAAGTATATTAGCACTTGGGAATAGAGCCTGTACTGAGGTTGGCAGAAGACCAATAGTCTCTTTGAATAACAGAATGCCTATTTTAATTCAAGGGAGGGAGAATTAGACATTTTTAATAGATCACAGCAATGTGTTTTAATAGGTACATTGGTCGTGAACCTGAGGGTGCTATTGTAGGTAACCTTTAATCGATTCAGGATTCTCTCACTAGTAGCAGTATAAGCAGTAAGTCCATATTCCAAAACACTCAAGAGTTTTTCAAAGTAGACATTACTAATTTGATAATTGTTAGTGTACTACTTAAGCTTTATTCAAGTGTGTTGATGTACAGTATATGTAAGTGTATGATTTGTAACACCTGGCTCAAATTGGGTAATTTAGTATGATCTACACTTTCCTCTGCCTCCTGCCAGATGGGACTGGCTCTGAGCTTACAATGGGGAGACCCTTGCATTCCAGAAGGAGAGAGTGGTGTGAGTCTGCTGAAGTGAGCTGCCTAAGTGCTGCAACAGATGACTGGAAGCCCCAGTGCCTGCTTTGTTTTCCTGACTAGCTAACTACCATACATACCAGATTGGAAGTCATGGAGTATGCTTAAAAGGTACCCCGCTGGGGGCTCAGGGTCAATCTGTTGGGTGTCATTGCAGTGCTACAATTGTAGTCTTGATGCTCAACTAGAAATTCAGTCTACTGCTGTTTTCCAGTCTGTGACACACCAAGGAAAATGTTGTTCTGTTGTGGGTTATGGGTAGCTGCTGAGTGTCAAGTGAAATAAGAAGGAGGTGCTGCCAGTAGTTGAGGTGGGAGAAGAAAGAGTCTGAATAGCAGCCCTTAAGTGAGTGTCAGGCTCCTATGCTAATTCTCATGAGTACCAGTCTCTTCTTATGCCACGGCAAATGCTCATTATGATGCAAAAGGTATGAGTTCCCAGGAAGGCATACCATGGAAGCCAGTACCCGAAGAGTTCCATTGAGAGGACATTATTTCGGCCAAAGATGAATGTACACTTATAGCAGTTTGCTGAGGTGCCCATGGGGTCCTGTTCACAGATAAAGGAATATTGCGTTGTAGATGTTTTGCTTCTGGAAAATGAAGTAATGCTGCACAGTCATTTCCTAAAACTAAATCTGCCTATGTGTTGTGGATGATGAATAATTTTAAAAAGAAACTGCTTGGTGCTCCACTGCTTCTCCAAGCCTGATTGTCCAAAACATGCAGTACAAACTGTGGTAAGCTCTCTCCTGTAGCTGAGGGCCCAATAGTACTGCAGCATGGTAGACAGTTACAAAATGGTACCAGAACAAAGAAGAGGTCCTAATTAATTTCCCTAAGAGGTGGCCATAGAGTTTTGCAGGAATGTATCTAAATCTTGAACACAAGCTTGAGGAAAATATTGAGTCACACTGCACAATCAAACACTTGTTAGCACCAGTAATACTGCTCTGAGCACATAAGAAATTGAAGGGGGGTTGTTGTCAGCCTCTCAAAATTTACATTGAAATCCGTGGTTGGCCAAAGTAGTGGGAAGAAGACAATTCTGCCTGAAAAAAATGAAGAGGAGGGGGCTTGGCCAAACCAGAAGAACATGTTGTACAAATTTAATGGTGACTGTCTGAATGGAGAGAAAGAAAGAGTGTAAGACACAGTGTGAACAGTAGTATCCCTCCACCCATTGCAGCCTGTAAAAGAAAAACTTTGGAAAAATTTAAGGCTAGAAAGCAGTACTGAATTTCCTCTGATGATGCCACAATGATCGATTTCCCCTCTGCATCCCATCAGAGGTGCCACCTTCATCAATGCACAACAGATTTTTTTTTTATCCAGTATTGCCTTTGATACTGAATCATCTTTTAATGTACTTTTTCATCTTTACCATTGTAGTACACGGTACCATTGGTAGATTGTTACTGCCGATTGCTATTTTTTTTGGTATAATTATTTTATGACATGACTGTATATTGTATTGTTTTTTCTATTGATATTTTCTGTTTCTGTATTGTTGTTGTCCTTTGACCCTGTTTACATGTCCTTCCAGGACCACCTTGTAAATGAGTTCTTCTCGATGGTGTATTTCCTGGTAGAGATGCCGCAAATTTAATTTCCGCTGGCGAAGTGGTAGCAAAGTGGCCAATTTTGCCACGTGGAGTAATTTGTGAAATTCACCTAGGTGAAATTTTGCCTAATACGGGTAAAATTTTGCCTTCCACATGTGAAATTTCACCTTCTGTGGGTTGTACAAAAGAACTGAGCTTCTCTGCTGTACCTACTTGGTGGTGTAGTTGAAAGATCTACAGCTTAATGAACAAAAGATCAAGCGTTCAAATCCTAACGAGAGCCAGTGCAGCTTTTTATTTTTTGGGTTACAGCATTTCACTTTAGTGGTGATCCATGGTAATGTAGAGTTAGAGTAGTAAAAATATACAAAAGGGATTTAAATGTGAGAAGGAAGTAGGGCAACAGTAAAATGCTACTACTGAGGCAGGGCTACATTGGAAGCAACCTTGGTTTGAAAAATCTGTTTTTTGTGCACCAAACATTACAGTTTCTCAACAACAGTTCCCCTTAGAAAGAAAAAGTAATAATGTTTATTGCAGTTTCTCTGGAGTAGCACAGACTGACATACAGTAGCGCCAAGAGGTAGTTTGTCAGAGAAGATAATAGATAGCCACTGCCTATTTTATTGTCATCATACTATTTATTGTTCTCTTGTTTGAAAGCTCAATAAAGTTTACTTGATGAAAAAAAAGATAATAGACAGCATTGCACTTGAATGTATGCCTGGGTAAAGGAGTGACATGACCAGGAAGTCCAACAAACTCCTGAGGAGAAGGCATTGGGGATCTCACTGCACTGTGATCGTAGACAGTGGAGACCATCTTGTGATTGGCATACATAGCATAAACATGTGATGGCCCTTAATTTACTGTATGTGCCCAGTACCAAGAAGCCATTGATGTGAAATTTTTGTGCCCCCCCCAGCTGAGTTTGCACTTCTCAAACCTCTGCCACTGCCACTGTCAAGGACTGAATCTGAGAGTCTCCTGGAGGATGCAAGGAGTTGATGTTCAAGGTCTGAGAAGACCAAAGGAAGTGACATTTGTGGTAGAAGCTAGTATCTGAGAGCAAGTTGTAATGGAGGTTGACTGAAGAAGGGACTCCAGGCAAAATCTAGCACTTAGTGCCTATATCCAAAGGACTACCCAGAACTCTAATGGTGACCCAATCAGTGGTTGTCATGGGGACTGTGGATAGGTCCTGAGCCTCTGTGGGTATCATAGACAAAGGAGATGAGGCCAAGGTTGCCATGGAGAATGTCAATGTGAGGATAGTAGGACTGAATGGGCATGGTGTCTGAACTACCCTCTCACTTATGTGGGAGTTCCTTCATGGCAGGATTGAGGAACATTGACTAGGCAGTGTGGTGAATCTTGCAATGTAATCACCTGTCATGTGGATAAACAGAGAACTTCTGGTTCCATTGCTGTCACTCCATCACTTTTCACAAGCACTAAACTCACAAGCACAAAAAAGGCAAAAAAATCTTTAAAAAAAGTTTCATAATAGGACAGGGACTAACAACATGGTCTTTGATTAAATTTGGTTTTGTTGCAGCTAACGCAGTTACATCTTTGACATCAAGATAATGTGTCAGATTATTTTTTAAAAAGCCTGATGTAGACATTATATTGTTGAATATTTTACAACAAATTCATAAATAAATCACTAAAACAAAGTGTCTATAAAAGCAGCCACACACCCTACCATATGTGTAACAGAATACAAAGTGCTTAATCCAGTATGCTTTCTGTTTCAGAGAAATTCTATATAGGTTCTGCAGTTACAGAAGGTAGCGCATGGGCCACTGTACACAAGACTGTGTTGGCTTCAAATGGTTGTCATGACAACCATCAGAGCTTGAGAACAAAGCTCGAGAGATCTGTATTGGTCACGACAATCTTAAGAAGCAAAGATAGCCTTGTCTATGCACAATGGCCATACATTGTCTTTTACAGTATATGAGCCACCATGCATCTGTCCCCTTCGCTTGTCCCACACAAAACATAGCTCAACTTGCTAAAAAAAGCTGTCCATTTTAGTTTTCTGCACTTAACCCCCCACCCTCACCCCACACAGATAGAAGGAATGAGATGCTGCAGTTATTTTCAGTCAAAGGTTAATATTTATTTAACTTGGCACAGCTCACTAAACGAACTGTGGCTGGTGAAGTTAAAGGGACACAGTCATGCCTAGTGTCCTTTATAGTTTGCCAACCCATGCAAAGATCTTTGAAACAAAGTATTGTATTCATCAGAAGCTGGAAGAACTCCAGAGATATAGATGACTGAGTCTGTTCAGTCTTAATACTACAATGCAGCCATTTTTAGAACATTGTGATGCCATCGAGCAACAAGCTGTGCCTAACTACACTAATTCAAGCCTTCTGACCCTTTATGATGCCTACTATTTATTGCCTCTCTCTCTGAAGCACACAAATCAGTACAGTGAGCACTCACCGACAAGGCCTGTACCCTCGGAACCTGAACTCTGGCATCTTCTCATTCCTTTCCTCCCCAAACGGAATGTTGAGTATCTTGGAATATGGCTCTGTAAAAGATTATGGGTATTCACACCACTTGTCTGCTTCATTTTAAAACTGATCCATTCCTCAATCAGAGTTATCCTATGCCCTCCTCCTCCTTACCTGTGCAGGTAATATTGAACCTACCCCAGGACATACTTAGCCTGTTTTCACACATTCTACCCCAACCGCTCAATGCCAGTCACCCAAAGGGCTGAAGATTGCCTACATAAATACCTGGAGCTTGCACCCCAAGATGGCTGATCTTGAGGCTTAGGTCAGCCAGCACTCACCGGACACATTAGGTATTTCTGAATCCTGGCTGAAGCCTAGCATCAAGCAACATGAGGTTGCCTTATATGACTACAACTGCTTCAGGAAAAATAGGTTGGGAAAACAGGGTGCTGGTGTCCTCCAGTATGTCCAGTCCAGCTTAGATGCCATTGAAATCACTACCGCAACTCCTGAACCCTCTGTGGCAGAATCATTATTTCTGTCGCTTATGCTTGGCAATGTCAAAAAACAAATTGTGGGTTGTATCTACCTGCCCCCCCAATGAGACCTCTACCTGCCTTCTCACTTTCATATCCTCCCTTTCCAATCTCCTCCTCCATGACCTCAGACTCTGTGGTGACTTTAATGTAGACTGGCTGCATTCCAGCTCTGACAAGATATGTTCCACTCCTGTCAATTGCAACCTAGCCCAGCTCATCTCTGACCCTACAAGAGTCGACATAAAAATGGGCAACCACTCACTGCTTGATTGGGTGATCATCAACTTTGCACTCAATGTGAAATCAGTGGACATACCTTCTGACAGCATCAGTGATCACTCCCTTATCTTCTGCATCTGGCAAAATAACTTCCCCAACCCATCAGCCAAGGTGTCTTCTGTCCGAGATATGTCACGGCTCAATCCCAGAGCTTTTCTTGTCTCTATCACAGTTACCAGTTGGGATCTTATAAATATGCTACCAGATGTCAAGCAGGCACTAGATTACTTTGCGATCACCTTCACCAATATAGTAGATCTTCATACCCCCATAAAGAGGTGCAGATCAAAAGGACTTAATGCTCCCTGGATCTCTAGGGATCTTAGAAGACTCATGATATCACTTGATTGGGCTTGGAGAACCTACAAACATAGCAGGCTTCTCATTGACTGGCAAACCAATAGGGAGCTCAGGAATTCATGTAAAAACTTCATACAGAAAGCCAAGCGTACCCACTTTAGGTCACTCCAAACTGAACATTTCTGCAACCCAAGAGAATTCTAGAGACAGATGAATTCCCTAATCAAAGGCAAGTCCTCTGAGGTCCCTAGCTCCCTCACTGCCCAAGGCACCATCCTCTCAGACTCCCCATCTACCGCTGCTGCATTTAACATGGTCTTTACTGACCTTCATAGATACACTTCACTCTTTATCAACTCCTGTCTCCCATTATCCTCCACACACCCTCCTGTATATGTTGGTGTCTGCCCTACCTTCCATTTAAACTCACCACCCTCAAAGAAGTTTGCCAGCTACTCAGTAATCTAAAAGTAGATAGCTCCCCAGGCCATGACACCCTTGAATCCAAGTTCCTCAAGCTGGGGACTCCAGCCCCTGCCCACCCAGTCTGCAACCTGCTCAACTGATCCTTCCTCATAGGGACTGTCCCACATAAATGGAAGGTTGCAGTGGTTGTCCCCATGCACAAGGGTGGTCTCATCACAGCCGCTGAAAATTATAGACACATCTCTATGCTCTGTCCACTGGCAAAAATCCAAGAGTGAATACTTTACAAGCACCTTCAGGACTACCTGGATTGCCACCACCTCCTTTCAAAGTTCCAACATGGGTTCAGAAAAAAAACATAGTACCCTCACTGCCTTAATAAAAGTGACCTCTGACTTGTTCCAGGTCATAGACCAAGGTGATGCCATCGGTGCTTGGTTTGTTGATTTGACCAAGGCCTTTGACTTGGTCAACCACAACCTTGTACTCTGGCAATTACAAACATAGAAACATAGACTTTGATGGCAGATAGGGACCACTTGGCACACCCAGTCTGCCCATTTCCCGACCTATTGGATAAGCTGCAGATTCTAGCCTACTTCCTGCAACCCCCCACTATAATTGCCTTATGTCTGTCCCATGCATGTTTGAATTCCCCCACTGTTTTAGACCCCACAACCTCTCCAGGAAGGTGGTTCCATGTGTCCACCCCTCTTTCCATGAAAAATAATTTCCTCACATTACCCCTGAGCCATCCCCCCTCTAACTTTAAATTGTGCCCCTTGTTCTTACACATCTCTTTTTCTGAAAGATGCTACCCTCCTGGACTTTGTTGATTCCCTTGAGGTACTTAAAAGTTTCTATCATGTCCCCCCATCCCTCCTTTCATCAAGGGTGCACATATTACGCTCTCTCAGTCTCTTTTCATATGGTTTCTAATGTAGACCCTGCACAGTTTTAGTTGCCTTCCTCTGGACAGCTTCCATCCTGTCTATGTCCTTGCATAGATGAGGTCTTCAAACTGCACACAGTACTCCAGATGGGGTCTCACCAACTGTCTGTACAAATGGATAACCACTTCCCTTTTTCTACTTGTCATACCCCTCTCTATGCATTCCAGTATCCCCCTGGCTCTCCTTACTGACTTCTCACATTGCTTACCTACCTTTAGGTCATCTGATATGACTACACCCAGATCCCTTTCCATTATTGTTGTTGCTAGTACCTCCCCTGCAATTGTGTACTCTTCTCCTGAATTTTTATTTCCCAGGTGCATTACTTTGCACTTCTTTGCATTGAATCTAAGTTGCCATATGTCTAACCATTCTTCCAACCTTGCCTAGTCCCTTCTCATCCTTTCTACCCCCCCTTGTGTATCAACTCTGTTACAGATCTTTGTGTCATCTGCAAAGAGGCATACCTTTCCTTCCAGATCCTCTGCAATGTCACCTATAAAGATGTTAAAGAGAACTGGACCCAGTACTGAGCCTTGAGATACTCCACTAGTAAATCCCCTTTCTTCAGAATGCGTTCCATTCACTATTACCTTCTGTGTCCTGTTGTGCAGCCAGTTTGCTACCCAGGCTACCACCCTGGGACCCACTCCCAGGCTGGCTAACTTGATTATTAATATTTTGCACGGGACTGTGTCAAATGCCTTGCTAAAGTCTAGGTAGGCCATATCCACAGCCTCTCCACGGTCTATTACTTTGGTCACCCAGTCAAAGAAATCGATCAGATTCATCTGACATGACCTTCCTGCTGTGAATCCATGCTGCTTTGGGTCCTGTGCCATGCTGGCCTCTAGGTACTGAACAATTCTGTCTTTCAGAAGTGATTCCATCATTTTCCCCACCACTGAGGTCAAACTAACAGGTCTGTAGTTTCCTGCTTCTGCCTTGCTCCCACTTTTGTGAAGAGGAATCATATCTGCTCAGCTCCAGTCCTCAGGTACCACCCCATCTTCCCATGATTTGTTAAAAAGTGTGGTTAGTGGTGTCAGTAGGTCCTCCCTTAGCTCTTTTAGGATTCTAGGGTGAATCCCATCAAGCCCCATGGCTTTGTCCATCTTGAGTTTTAGGAGTTCTTTCAGGACTCTTTCTTCTGTAAATGAACTGGCGTCAACCCCACTACCCAGAGTGCTTCTATTGTTTGGTTCAGGTAACTCCTCTTCTTCTTTTGTGAATACAGAGCAAAAGTATTCATTCAGTATCTCTGCCTTTTCACTGTCCCCCTCTGCCCACCTCCCCTCTCCTTTATTAATCTTCACTATCCCTCCCTTAACCTTTCTATGCTCCCTAATGTACCTATAAAAGGTTTTATCCCCCTTCTTAACTGAGTTTGCTATTTTTTCCTCGGTTTGGGCCTTTGCCTTCCCCACTTCTTTCTGCTTTAATTGGTACAGTTCCCTATCATGCTCCTTCTGTGATTCCTTATACTTTTTGAATGCAGCCTTTTTCTCCTTAACTTTCTCTGACACCTCTTTTGAGAACCATAGTGTTTTTTTATTCAGCTTTTGTTTTCTTTATTTGTTTCACACAAAGGCTTGTTGCCTCCATGATGGCAGTTTTGATTTTTCTCCATTGTTCTTCCACCCCTCCTTTTTGGCCATTTGCTAATGCATTCCTCAGGTAACCCGGGCGGTGTTATGCAATGCCAGGTCTATGAAAAACAAGATGCAATTATTGTGGATCTTGTTGAGTCATCTGACCTGGCTTGCATCACTGAGACCTGGCTGGATGGGAATGCTAGTCCCATATGAGAGTCAGCTATTCCAGCTGGGTACTCGGTGATACACTGCCCGAGATTGGATCGGGGGGTTGCTATTTGTTTTAAATCAAAGTTGGGCCTTGTGGAAGTTCCAGTGGTGACCCCCAGATCCTTTGAGTGTATCATAGGTGCAGGTGTGGGCAGCAGAATTCTTCTCGTTTATCGTCCACCCGGTGATGAGAAAGTTTTTCTGCAGGAAGTTGCAGACTTCTTTGTCGACCTGGTTTTGGAGCCCTCCAGGTGGTTGGTCCTGGGGGACTTCAACGCCTGGGTCGATGATGAAATCTCGCTTTTTGGTCAAAACTTCTTCCAACTGATGATTTCGTTGGGCTTCACACAGGTTGTTACCGCTGCTACCCATATTCAGGGTCACTCCTTGGATCCGGTGTTCACCCTGGGGATGGAGATCTCTGGACAGGTGGTGGAACCAGTTGGGTGGTCTGACCATCACTCCATAAGGTTCAATTTCATGTCCCCCCTTTGAGACCAACCCCTTTGGAGATGGTCCAGTGCCATCCTTTGAGGGGAGTTACCCCTGTGGGTCTGATGACGGTGCTGGACCTATTGAGCTGGCCTATGGAGTGCATGGATCCAGATGTCTTAGTATTGCACTACAATAATATGGTGTTGAGGGCTCTGGATTCCATAGCTCCTGTCCATTTTCACTCCCTCTCCCTCCACCCATGGTCCCCTTGGTTTGATGGGACATTGAGGGATTTGAGGAGGGTTGGGCAAAGATTGGAACACTGCTGGCAGAAATCTGTTCTGGAAGATGACAGGCTTAGATTGATGGCCCATTATATGGACTATCAATCAGAAATCTCCTGTAAGAAGGCAGAGTTCCTGTCCAGGTAGATAGCTGCATCAAGGAATTGACCAGCTCAGCTCTTACCATGTACAGATTGTGCAATCCAACCTGTCTGTGGGGTTGGAGAGCTTTTTCACAAATAAAGTGTGATGCGTTTGCTCAGTTCTTTGATGATAAGGTGTTGTCGATCAGGTCAGAGATCCGCAGTTTGCGTTCAAATGAGCATGGCAGTGGTCAGTGCGAGGTTACAGGCCCTCAATCTGTCTGGATGGTTTTTGACCGGCCAGCGATCCTGGATATCATGAAGATTGTCCAGGGCTTGCAACTGACTTACTGTAGTATGGATTCTGGTCCTACACGCCTCCTCGTGGGGTGTATGGATGTGATCGTAGCAATCCTTGTTGAGATAGTCTGGTGCTCTTTGGACCAAGGGGTGTTTTCAGAATCTCTAAAAGAGGCTACTGTGACACCCCTTTTGAAGAAAGCTTCCCTTGACCCAGACTGTCTCGCTAACTACAGACCGATCTCTAACCTGCCCTTTTTGGGCAAGGTTATTGAGAAAGTAGTCTCGTGGAAGATCGAGAACTTTCTTACCACCCATGAAATCTATGATCCTCTCCAGTCCGGTTTCAGGAAGAGGCATAGTACCGAGACAGCGTTGGTTCAGGTACTTAATGATCTAATAGCAAGAGATCAGAGGAGCCATTCGATCCTGGTTCTCCTCTATCTCTCTGCAGCATTTGATACCGTGGACCATGGGATGTTGCTAGAACACCTTTGGCTGTTCTGTGGACTGTCAGGGACAGTACTCAATTGGTTTCAATCTTTCCCCATGGGCAGAACTCAGAGGGTGGTATCAGGAATTTTTTCCTTAGCTCCCTTTGCTCTGTCCTGTGTGGTGCCACAGGGTTCTGTGCTTTTCCCCATGTTGTTCACGGTGTATATGCTGCCATTGGGGGACATTGTAAGGCATTATGGACTGAGTTTTCACTGCTATGCATATGATACTCAGCTCTATATGTCCTTTGTACCTGAACAAAATGATGCCTTATCGGTCTTTAACAACTGCCTCATTGAGATTCAGGGCTGGATGAGTGCTAACTGATTAAGACTAAATCTGGATAAGACCAAGGTGCTGGTGGTGAACTCAGGTCACCACATAGAGAAGTTGTCTCCTGGACTTTCCTCCGGCCTTGTGCTGGGGATAAACAGTTGAGACCTTCTGAACAGGTGCAAAATCTGGGTGTAATTTTTGATGGCGAGCTAACACTCAAGGCACAGGTGTCGGCCGTTGTCAAGTCCTCTTTTTACCATCTGAGGAATATTGCCTGGATAAAACACCTTGTTCCACATGATGAGCTTCCTGTATTAGTCCACACCTTTGTTTCCTCGCTTCTTGATTACTGCAATGCTCTATATCTAGGGTTGCCGGGGGTGGATCTCTGTCACCTGCAGCTGGTGCAGAATGCAGTGGCCAGGTTGTTGATGGGACTTCCAAGAACTTGTCATATCACACCTGTGCTACGCGAACTGCACTGTCTGCCAGTGCAATGGAGAATCACCTTCAAGGTCGCATTGTTGACCTATAAGACCCTACATGGTCAGGGACCAGAATACTTCCAAGATCTCCTACGGCCTTACCGCCCTCTTCACTCACTCCACTCTGCCAACGAAGGATTGCTAGAGGTTCCGAGGGTTTGTCTGAAATCTGGGGCTAGAGCTTTTTCTTTTGTGGCCCCAACCCTGTGGAATTCTCTGCCTCATCGGATTCGAGAGTGCCAGTCCACAGAGCAATTCAAGGCTTCTTTAAAAAGATATTTATTTGAGAAAGCCTTTGATTAGGCCAACTTATTGTTTTTTAATTATTTTTAAATGTATATTTATTGTTGGCTGTTTTATTGGTCTTGTATTCACACTTTGATAATTTTGAAAAGCACTTTATAAATAAAATTTGATTTGATTTGATTTGATTCACCCATTATGCCAAAGTCAGCCCTTGAAAAGTCCAGTATCCTTGTCTTTGTATGGCTTGTCTCAATGGTTGTGTTTATTATGAAGCACACTGTGCAGTGGTCACTTGTTCCCAGATGTCTACTGACTTCTAAATTTGTGACCCTCTCTCCATTTGAGAGTACCAGGTCTAATATTGCTCCCTCCCGAGTGGGTTCCATCACTAGCTGTCTAAGGCATGCCCCCTGTAGGGCATCAAAAATGACCCTGCTCTTGAATGTGGCTGCAGTCCATGTCATCCAGTTAACATCTGGCATATTCAGGTCTCCCATCAACAGTATCTCCCCTTTTTCAACCATTTGAAAATGCCCTCTATAATTTTCTTGTCCATTTCCTCTCCTTGAGACGGGGGTCTGTATACAACCCCTGTGCGGATTGTGATGTCATTCCCTGTCTCCAAGGTGACCCAGAGTGCCTCTTGTCCTCCCCCTTTACTTTTTAGTTCTGTAGCTTTGATCCCTTCCCTTATGCAGAGAGCTACTCTACCTCCTCTTTTATCTTCCCTGTCCCTTCTGTAGATTGTGTACCCTGGTATGTTGACATCCCAGTCATGGTTCTCCATGTGCTATGTTTCTGTGACTGTCACAATATCCAAGTGTTCCTCTTCCATCAGGGCTACTAGCTCTGGAAGCTTGTTTCCCAGACTATGAGCATTGGTACTCATTGCCCTCCATTTAATGTTGGCTTTATCCTTTTTTATCCCATCCCTGCTCCTATTGCCCTTGTCTATTGTTCCATTTACCCGGTCCTGCCCTCTGTCAAGCTCTGTACCTCAGTGTTTACCCTACTAGCTGCCATGTTTTATGGGGGGAGGCTTGAACTTTCCTGTTTCCTTTCAGCACCTCCCCCTTGGCTAGTTTAAAAGCTTGCCAAGGAAGCCTTTAAACCTGTCACCTATGAGCTTGTTTCCCTTCCTGGACAGATGCAGACCATCATGCCAGTATAGACCTCCATCTCTCCAGGTGGACCTTCAGTCCCCAATGAAGCCAAAGCCCTGTGCTCTACACTAGTTTTGCAACCATTCATTAAACTGCATGGTGTGCAGTACCCGTGTTTCATCCCTGCCATAAACTGGCAGGACCTCTGAGAAGGTTACCGTGCTTGCTACCTGTCTGAGGCCCCTTCCCAACTCCACAGATTTATCCTGCACTGCACTGATCTCATACCTAGCTAGGTCATTTGTCCCGAGGTGGACAATGATATCTAGTTCCCTCTCCTGTGATGCTGCTTCTGCAATCCAGACGATTTGCTTCCTGTCCCTTCAAGCCATGGCACCAGGCAGGCACCTTACTTCTCTCTCTCCTCTCCCTTCCCAAGGTCTACACCTCTAATAATTGAGTCTCCTATCAGAAGCTGTTTCTTTCCCCTGTGGTGTCACTTGCCACTCTTTTGTGGGTCTCCCTTGTGGATGTCCCGAGCATTCTTCTTGGTCTCCACTGAGGGTGTCATCATAGAGGAACCTTGATTTGCCACACTGACATATGATTTGTATAGAGGTACAACTCAGGGGCTACACCTCTGTTCCACCACCCTCACCCTCCCAGAACCTACTGTGGTCCATCTGCTCTTCACACATGGCAACCTCTGAGGCAGTGGTTGTGGAACTGGTGTTCTTTGGGTGGGGGAGCCCTCCTTAGTCCTTGCCAGTTCAGCCTGGAGGTGGGCAACCTCCTCCCTCAGAGCTGACAGTCACCTGCAAATAGGGCAGCAATGCAGGTTCCAGAATGTCTCCTGGAAAACTGCTGCCCCACAGCCAGTGCATTGCACCACTCCCCACATGTCCCTCTTCCTTATAATATACAATGAGTAATATATAAAATATATTTTTTTTGGTGTGTACTTACCCTTTATGCACTGTGCAGGGTTATTAAGAATATGGCAGTCCTGCCCCAAGACCTGTTGAGGAGGTAATGTCAGAACCTTGGCTATAAAGGAAATGCCATGCCTGGGGTGGGCGTGATGAGGGGAAAGGTTGGTGGGTAGGCCACAACCACTGATGACTGTTAGAATCAATCAAATACACCATTGCTCCACCACCCTGGTGAGTACTGCCATTTATAGTAAGTCAACCAACACCACAATTTACTAGACAACTGCTCCTACCCAAACCACTCTACTGAGTCCAGGGATAAAAATGAACTCACTGCTCAGCCAGCAGGACACTTCTAAAATGTTGCACAAATATCCTTCCAAATCCTAGGTCTCTAGCACAGGAATCAAGCAACTTCAGTTGTATTTCACCCTTTCTGGTTATAAAATTACTACACTTTAATGGAATCCTGCAATTCTCTTCTTAATGCCAATAAGAAAAAATAAAACTTTCTATAGATAGCGTAGCTTACCTTCCTAACAAGTCCCCAAAAATATTATGTTTTACCAGCTCCCAGTTCCTCAAATGCATTCTAGTTTGTTCTCTACAGTAAAACAAGTTTCTCAGCTTCCAACAGAAGCGGGCAAGTCTTTTCTGACTGGCTTCTCACTGTGTAGTTTGCCTAAGACAGCTCAGTGATAAAAGCCCCACCCAGAATCAATTGATTGACTAGTGACACCTGTGATGTAAGCAGGCCTTTCAGTGAAGACACTTTATGATGTCTGCTTGCCTCTGCACAGGGCTGCTCCAGCTCACCCACAGTCGGCCGGCACCCAGCCAGCCACCGACCAAGACTAGGACACCCACCTGCAGCTCCTTGGAAGCTGCTTGCCTCTGAACAGGGCTGCTTCAGCTCACCCACAGTCGGCCGGCACCCAGCCAGCCACCGACCAAGACCAGGACACCCACCTGCAGCTCCTTGGAAGCTGCTTGCCTCTGAACAGGGCTGTTCCAGCTCACCCACGGTCAGCCGGCACCCAGCCAGCCACCGACCAAGACCAGGACACCCATCTGCAGCTCCTTGGAAGCTGCTTGCCTCTGAACAGGGCTGCTCCAGCTCACCCACGGTCGGCCGGCACCCAGCCAGCCACCGACCAAGACCAGGACACCCACCTGCAGCTCCTTGGAAGGTACGGGACAGCGCAGCCAATCAGAACATGGGTGCTTCCAGCAAACCCACTCTGATTGGCCAGGAGTTTTCCCCTGCTATATACACCAGGCACTTTGTTAGATTTTCGATAGAACTAAGCACATTTCAACTATGTTATTCGGAGTTTTTCAACTGTATTAGCTGGATTGTAATTTCTACTACTGTTTTAAAGTGCTTACACCTCTTCTGTCTGACTGCTCTTCCTGCCGCCCCCAATCCAAGCACTCTGCCTTGGTGCCGATAAGTCTAACTACCTTTTTTTTTTTTAAGTGGCTAGTTTTCCATTAGCAGGTTATACAGACCTGCCACTAGAGGGATTCTTGGTCTTCTACATAAATCACTGTATTCATTTGTGGGCAATATGGCCAGCATTATCATTCTACTTCTTTCCCGGTGCTGCTACAAGGAGACTTGAGTCTGAAGGGTGGATGGCCACTAACTAAGCTGCTCCTGCTCTCCTCGTTCCCCTTTCTGCTGTATTTTCTCATCTAGGTTTTAAGTGAGTACCTAGGTGGGCAAATTACTTGCCTAGAAAATATTGCACTAATACAAATCATGAGACCACTCAATCTGGGACCATGGCTCTCCTTATTGTGTTTTTATTGCTCCTAAGGTGCAGAGTTTTCAGCAATACAGCACAATTCGAAGTACCTCAATGCAATTCAGTTCTCCAATGTACCTTATCAATACCTAATGTTATAACAGTCTACCGTGCAGACACTATGTCATTCTCCTCTCCCCTTTTAGCCTATTCCCCCCGGTTAGCCTACACCCCCTTGCTACTGTCCTCACCTATGTCTACCCAAGCACTTACTTTGATCAAGATTAACTGTCATTACAGTGGTGCCTCCTCTTGCGCAGCACGATATGGGTTGCCACGAAGAAATAAAAAAGCAGTCTCCATTCTTATAAGCTCCTTAAAGAAAGTTATACTTCTGCTTCTTCTCTGCTCAGGAAATGTGGAGCTCAACCCTGGCCCCCCCCTACAACTTACCTCACCTATCGATTTTGCTGAGGCCACAGGTCTCAAAATGATGATGGTCAACATTTTAAGCCTGCCTAAAAAACCTGTACAGCTGCAAACCTGAGCTGCACACGTTAACCCAGACCTTGTCATAATTACTGAGTCGTGGTTAAAAAAGACGAACACTGATCAACAAATATCACTGCAGGGCTACAATTTATTTAGAGCAGATAGAGAGTCTAGAGGTGGGGGTGTGGTTATCTACGCCAAATCTAAGTACTTGGTCACCAATATTAGTTGCAAATCTCTAGCCAAGGAATTTGAGTTAGTTTCACTGAGCCTTCATCTCCCCTCCTCGGAATGTATCACTATCCTAGGTGTCCATAGACCCCTGTCTGGTGGTGATGAAGTCCTTAATCTTTTGAAATCCATGTTTGTAGATGCAAAAACTGAAACAGTATTTCTAGGAGATCTAAATATGGACTGGCTGTCACCTAAATCACACGGCCTCAAATCCCTTTGTGACGAGCTAGGTCTTGGGCAATTAGTCAGTGAACCTACTAGGAACAACACTCTAAATACTGCCAACAGTTCCATTCTAGATGTGGGACTAACCACCCATCCACACAAAATATCTCATTTGGTAGTGTTTCACAATGACATGAGCGATCATGGAATTGTTGCTTGCATAAGATCTCAAATTAAGGCCCAGCCGCAACCCATCTTTATAACAAAAAGATCCTTTTGCAAATTCAGTGCAGTAAACTTCCTATCTGACCTGAGCATAATCAGATGGCAAGATCTTTACTTAGCCAAAGATGTCAACAAGGCAGCTTGCATCCTTAATGACAAACTCACTACAATAATAAATAAGCATGCCCCTTTCATCAAAGTAAGGGTACGGAACAATTCCAACCCCTGGTTCACCTCGGATCTCAAGGCAGCCCTTATAGCTCGAGATAAGCTCTGGGCTAAAGCTAGACATTCAAAGAATCTTTGGATTGGCAGGCCTTTAGAACAGCCAGGAATAACTGTGTGAAAAATTTCGCTCTGCTAAAGCTAACTATTATATTTCTACTCTCGAACAAGCTAAAGGTAACCCTCATAAAATATGGAAGACTATCAAAGCTATAGAAGCACGGCCCATGGCCCCCTCTGTCCCAACAAAGATAGTTGCAAGTGGCAAGATTGTGGAAAACAAGTCCCTAATCCTGGAGGAACTTAACTCCCACTTTGCCACAGCTGGATTAACTTTTGACTTGTCACCTTATGCTGGTGCTGCGGTGATCCAGTATACCCCTCCCGCCACATCTAGTCCTGCACCCAGCCCCTTCCAACTGCGTGAGATAACTTACAAAGAAGTAGAAGATTCTCTTCTTAACTTAGACACCAAAAAAAGCGCAGGGGACGATGGCTTGGAACCCTTTTTGTTAAGGTCAGGCTACGCCCATCTCACTGCCCCAATCCTCCACATCTTCAATCTTTCCATTACATCTGCTAGTGTGCCGTCCTGCTGGAAATCAGCACATATCCTCCTCTATTTAAATCTGGTGACCCATGCGATGTAAACAACTATAGGCCTATCTCCATATTGCCTATCCTTTCTAAAGTTCTCGAAAACTGATCCATATTCGGTTAAAATCTCACTTGAAACCTTTCTCTCATTAACCCAGCTCAATCTGGCTTCCAGGCTAATCATAGCACAATCACTGCACTAGCAAAAGTAACCAATGATTGGATCTCTGCTATAGATGCTAACAAGGTAACTGGTGCAGTCTTTTTGGACCTCAGCAAAGCTTTTGATACTGTTGATCACAAACTATTAGTCAATTGCCTTGCAAAGTTGGGTGCCACATACCATACCACCCAGTGGTTCTCTAGCTACCTAACTGGAAGATTCCAAAAAGTAAAGGCGGAAGGCTTTTTTTCTGCTGCCTTGCCAGTTGCAAGAGGAGTCCCCCAAGGATCCATCTTAGGCCCTATCTTGTTTTCTCTGCACATTAATGACTTAGATGCTAACATATCTATGTCCAATCTGCACTTTTTTGCAGATGATACTGTGTTGTATACTTCTGGCTCATCGTTATCTGAAGTCAAGGGAGTGCTTCAAGCGGACTTCGCACAACTTGAGCATAATCTAATAAAGGCAAAGCTTCTGCTCAATGCTAAGAAGACTAAAGTGATGATATTCTCCCGCAGTGCTGTCACAGGCCCCCAATACCCTTGCCCAAGACTTCACTGTCACCACGCTAAACGAGCCTCTGGAAGTTGTAACCAAATTTAAATATCTAGGTATCTGGATCGACAATAAATTATCTTTCAGTGACCACATCAAAGATGTCTCTAGAAGGTTAAAAGCAAGGTTAGTTTCTTCTACAGAAATAGGCCCTTTTCCCCTTGAAACTCGAAACAAGCTTGTACAGGCCACTTTTCTCCCCCTACTCAACTATGGCGATGTAATCTATTCCTCCACCACTCTTGCAAATCTAAGTAAACCGGACATCCTTTATCACTGTGCATTACAGTTCATTACCAACTCCCCTTACCGTTCGCACCACTGTGACTTATATGCAGCTGTTGGTTGGACATCCCTTACTACTAGACGCCTGCTCCATGCTGGGCTATGGCCTCTTAAACTGCTTCTGCAGAAATTGCCAAGCTATCTCTCTTCCCTTATTAGTATCTCACATAGTGCATACTCGTTAAGAAAATCTGACTTTATTATGCTTGACATACCAATGACGTGGACTTCCTTTGGTAAACGTGCTATTGCATATGCCCTTCCCTCCATTTGGAACCAATTACAAACCGTACTGAAACTAACTAGCACAGTTTCAATAAACTTCTACAAATCGCTAAGTTCAGCCAAAATAAAAGACACCTGTAACTGTCATTAAGTCTCTTCCTTCCCCATGTGTGCCATATTTATCCACTGGTAAGGTATAATTGATTTGACATATTAACTGCTTTCCTTCCCTTCTACTCCTGGCTTTATCTTTGCTTACGCTCCACTGCTACTCTATCAAATCACTCCTCCCCCCTTATCAGTTGTAGACTGTTGTTTGTTCTAGCTGCCAAAATACTGTATATGTATTGCACACACTAGTCATCATGTTTCATTTATCAGTATGCAACCTGTAAGTCGCTTCCCTGTCTCATATCAATGTTTACCAACTGCGATCACCCTATGTGGTACCCTTGTATGTATATCCAGCCTGTATCATGTAACATGAATTTCATGTATATACTGTTATTACCTATCTGTGTTTGTACTTTAAGTGTTTATGTCACAGGACCTCCTTGTGAATGAGCTTGCTCAATGGAGTTTTCCTGCAATAAACTTGAACTTGAACTTGAACTAATACACAAACCCTTATCTAAAACCAGGGATAAACTTACTGCTCAGCCAATAAACCAAGCTTCACCGTGCTTATGCGTTAGAGCTGTTGCTGCACTATGGAATGAGGCGGCAAACCTCTGCAGTGATAAAGTCCAGTGGGTAGTAGTGCGCAAGGAACCACAGTGCATTGTTTCTTACTGATGCAACCCAAACTTTACTAAATGTTCAAAGTGCACAAAATAGTCACAAATCAGGAGTTCAGTATAGCTACCCCTAGTGCCTTGACTACATGAGTCTTCAAGGGGGTGATGCTACAAGAACAAACCAATCCTTAAATATACACGCAGCCTCTACATCATTATGTCCATGTCATAGCATTACATATAAAGTGGCAGTGCATTTCATACATTAATTTAATAATCATTAGGCTATTTGATTACTTACTAGAACATTGTGGAGCAAAATTCATCATATTGTAACCTTAGTTATAAATTACTAAAAATTTCTTTACAAAAATAAGTGGTAAACACAAATAAATAAAGGAAGGAAACTATGATGCTATCCCTTTGGTTTTACAGTATCCAGTTTAAAGATCCACCCACATTCTGGGATGCGAAATGTGTACCTACAGGAGTATTGTCAAAGTTAACGCCAAAACTAATACTCCTGTAGGTAAACATTTTGCATCCCACCACAATTCTAAACCAGATGGCTTGAAATTTCTGGGTATTGATTGGATAGCACCAGATCTATGGGGTGGAGATAGGGCTAACAGACTTAAAAAAATAAAGTATGTGGATCTTTAAACTGGATACTGTAAAACCAAAGGGATTAAATAACAATTGGGATATTAAGCCATTATTGCACAACAAAAAATATAAATTTTCTTTGCATGTTGTTTAAATCAACAGATTTTACCAAGAATTTTGTTTTGATATTGTATAATTCCACTGTTCTTTGACTAGGTATCAGATGGAATAATGTAGTCATTTGCTCTAAATATCTTGTTCTCTTATTCTCCTCTTTTTTTAGGTGTCACTAACCTGTCCTATCAGTTGCCATTTGTCACAATGGAGACCTCAGTATTCCAGACATGGATTGGAGCATCCCAGCAGCAGCATCAACTAGCAGCATATTTATCCTGGACTCTCTTCAGGGTGCCTTCCTCAAGCAACTGGTCATGGAACCAACTTGATAGAAGGCAATTCTGGACCTTGTGCTCACAAACAGGGACAGTGTGATGGGTGTAACAGTGGGGGAGCACCTGGGGAACAGTGACCACCAGTGATTGTGGTTTAAAATCACAGAAGGAACAGAACCAAACCACACAAAAACACGCATCCTGGATTTTAGGGGGACAGACTTTGGGAAAATGGGGAGATGCTTGAAAGTGGTGTTAAGGGGAATGGCGTAGGAATCAGGGGTTGAGGAACAGTGGGCAGTTTTTAAAATAGGAATTACAAGAACAACAGAATTATGCATTAAGCAGGTTAGCAAGGGGAAAAGGAAGAGGAGGCCATTATGGTTTTCCAAGGAGGTAGTGGAGAAAGTGAAAGTCAAAAAGATTGCATTCAGGCAATGCAAAGACACACAGGCAGAAGGGGATGGGAAGAAGTACCAGGAGAAGCAAAGGGAGGCAGGGAGGTCAGTAAGGGAAGCCAAAGCTCAGACAGAAAAGCACATTGTAAAATCAGTGGGTAGAGGGGACAAAACCTTTTTCAGGTACATAAGTGAAAAAAGAAAGGCAAAGGGAGGGACAGTGAGACTGAAGAGGGAGGATGGGGTCGCGTGGAGGATGACAACAGTAAAGCTGACATATTGATCAGGTATTTCTGCTCAGTCTTTACTGAGGAAGAGGAGGGTGATGGATCTGAAGGGAGTACAAGGGGTGGGAATTGTGCAAAAATGGGCACGAGTCCCTTTACACGAGAAAGGGTCCTGAAGGAACTGGAAGTAATAAGAGTTGATAAAGCAATGTGGCCATATGGGGCACACCCCAGGGTCCTTAAAGAACTAATAGAGGTGGTGGCTGAACCTCTGGAAATCCTGTTTAGCCAATCACTGGAAACAGGGGAGGTACCTAAAGACTGGAGGACAGCAGACGTAGTCCTCTCATACAAAAGTGGGACAAAGAGAAAACGGGGAACTTCAGACCAGTCAGCCTCACCTCGGTAGTGGGGAAGATCATGGAAGCACTACTGAAGGAGAGATAGGTGGAACATCTGGTTGTCAATGGACTACAGGACCCAAGGCAGCATGGTTTCACCACGGGGAGGTCATATCCGACCAACCTCACTGAATTTTTTGACTGGGTGACTAGGGAGGTGGATCAGATGAGGGCAGTGGATATGGCCTATCTGGACTTCAGCAAGGCCTTTGACACTGTGCCACATAGTAGATTATTACACAAACTAGGGAATATGGGTGTGGGAAGGACAGTAGAGTAGTGGGTAGGTAACTGGCTGGGCGGCAGGACACAGAGGGTGGTGGTAAATGGCTGTCACTCCACAGAGGGAAGAGTGACCAGTGGGGTACCACAGGGATCAGTGCTGGGACCGGTCCTATTCAACATCTTCATCAGTGACGTTGCTCAGGACCTAGAAGGCAGAATTTCCTTGTTTGCTGATGATACAAAGCTCTGTAACAGAGTAGACACACCAGAAGGTGTAGATAGAATGAGAAGGGACCTGCAGAAACCTAAAGAATGGTCAGGGGTTTGGCAGTTGAAATTGAATGTAAAGAATTGCAAGATAATGCATATGGGGCACAAAAACCCTGGCACAATGTATCAGTTGGGGGGTGAGGACATAGCATACACCAAGCAGGAAAGGGATCTTGGGGTTATCATCTTGGATGATATCAAGGTAGGGAAACAGTGTGACAAGGCAGCAGGTAAAGCAAATAGGATGTTGTGATGCATAGACAGGGGCATCACTAGCAGGAAAAGGGAGGTCATAATTCCTCTATAGAAGACACTAGTGAGGCCCCACCTGGAGTATGGTGTACAGTTCTGGAGACCTTACTTACGTATAGACAGGGTAGAGAAAGTTCAGAGGAGGACAACAAAGATGGTACATGGATTGCATCACAAGTCCTATGAGGGCAGGTTGAAGGAACTGAATATGTACTCCCTGGAGGAGAGGAGGGAGAGAGGGGATATGATAGAGACATACAAGTATCTTACAGGGAGGAACAGGGTACAGGAATACACAATTTCTAAGCGAAAAAGATGTTCCAGGACTAGAGGGCATGGGATGAAGTTGCAGGGAGGATGATACAGAGGAAACGTGAGGAAGAATTTCTTCACAGAATGGGTGGTGGACAAGTGGAACACCCTGACAGGGGAAGTGGTGGGGGGCTGAAACAATCATGGGATTTAAGAATGCATGGGATAGACATGAAGGAATTCTGAAGGTCAGGGTTAAGGGGCAACAGGCTTCTAGGAAAACATAAAGTAAACTTACAAGCTCAAATGGGCAGACTGGGTGGGCCGTAGTCCCTTATCTGCTGACACTGTCTATATATCTAGGTATCTATGAGTATGGCAGCCTTACTGCTTGATAGCCCCAGGATACAAACACCATTAGGATGTGGTAGCATCATAGTTTCCTTCCTTTATTTTTTTGTGTTTACCACTTCTCTTTGTAAAGAAATTGTTTGTAATTTTTTACTAAGGTTACAATATGATGAATTTTGCTCCACAATGTTCTAGAAAGTATTCAAATAGCCTAATGGTTATTAAATGAATGCATTAAATGCACTGCAACTTTAAATGTATTGCTATGACTTGGACATAATGACGTGGAGGTTGTGTGTATATTTAAGGATTGGTTTGTTCTTGTAGCATCACCCCCTTAAAGACTCGTGTAGTTGAGGCACTAGGGGTAGCTATACTGAACTCCGGCTTTTTGACTATTTTGTGCACTTTGACTATTTAGCAAAGTTTGGTTTGCATCAGTAAGCAACAGTGCACTGTGGTTCCTCGTGCACTACTACCCGTTGGACTTTACTCTGGCAATTAGATTCGCTTAGTCTCGAAACCAGTACCTTAACCAGGCTCCAATATTACCTAACAGGTTGCACACAGAGGGTCAAGTGGTCTGGAACACTTTCGGACCTTAGAAGGTTAACCCACGGTATCCATCAGGGCTCCATCCTGGGCACGTTATTATTCTCCCTCTTTATTAAGAAACTGCCAAATAACTGTGGTTGGGCCTCTGTTCACCATTACTTGGATGATGCCATCATCTGCCGCTCTTCACCTGACATTAGATGGCTCAACAGTAAGCTAGCCTAGGACTTCAACTTGTCCTTAACACCAAAAAAGCAAACTGCATTTTGTTTGCCAACATCTCCACCACAATGCATACTTACCCCCTCTTAAAATATACTCAAGCAGTGATGATGCCCTTGAGTCCATCCAATCCTTTAAATATCTAGGCATCACTAGACACAACACTTTCCCTGGACTCCCATGTAGAGATGGGTGAAGTGGCCCCAATTCGCTCTGCAAAGTAGTTTGCAGAGTGAAGGTGAATTTGTGGAGTGCTTCACAATGCAAAGCAGAGTACTTTGTGTTATAATGGGTAATGTGAAGTCCATTCAAAACAATGACTTCACATTACTCTAACTTCCCAAATCACTACTTCACCAATTCTTAAGGCGAAGTACATTGAAAACAATGTACTTCACTTTGTTTTTAAGCTCTTAAGGTAAATTTTGAAGTGATTCATGGGATTTCAGGCCACATGGCCTCTAAATTATTCTGCACAGCCTCAGTTTGGGCTAGTGTGTGTGTAGGAGGTTGTAGGAGACAATCTGCTCTGAGAGCTCTCTGTGATTCAAACCTTCTAAAAGCTGTTAAAAAAGCTGAAACTTTAGTTCATCGATTATAGGCAACCCTCCTGTGCTCATATCATCGAGCATTTATTGATTGTGTGTGGATTTTGAATGTTAATATACAACATTCAGTCTGTGCACTGAGAGACAGATGAAGTGTGCTTTGAGGAAGGGACGTATCTGTGGAGTAGGTAGATTAACTTGGAGAAAAAGACAGTGCTTTCTGTTTTGGTAATATTTTTCTTTTATAACTGTGTTAATGTACACACAGTAATATTTTCAACAATTCTTGCTATTTTTTTGCTGATTATTATGGTGCAACAGTGCATAATTTTAGTTTGTTCAAAATATGTGGTTATATTACTGAAGTTTTAAATCTGCTACGCATTACTTAGTGTGTGTGTGAGTATGTGTGTGATGCGTGTCATCAAATCAGACACCTTTTATTGTGCTACATAATAATTTCAGCAATATGAACCTGCTATCCACTGCAGCTGTGTGATTTTTGTACTTCTTTGTGGTATCTTTACTGGTACTAGTACTAGTGACTGTTAACATCGCCCCCCCCCCCCCACGGCCCATCCCAACCGGCAAAGGTATTCTTTTCCAGATTTGAATTTCTGATGGTGAGCACTGGTTAAGTGTTGTGCCTTTGCATCTGCATCTCTTCAGTGTGCAGCACAATCTTAATCTGTCTGTGCATTTGCATCTCTTTAGGGACCAATCTCCATCTGTAACTTAAGTCACAGATGTTTCTCTGGCTTCCCTTCAGAGTACTGGACAGGTGTGGTGCATAATTCTGCATGAACATTGTACTCATTAATATGCATTTTTAAGTAAGGACCATCATCACAAGTCACTCATGATACAAATCACCTTCCTCATCATCACGGTCACAAATGCAGTCATAAATCATTATTCACGATTATGTCACGAATCATAACACTAATTTTTATGTTGCTTACACGCATGTGCAAGAAACATAGTGCCATCATCAGAGATTTCGGAGGTGTGTCACCTCCTCCTCCAATTCAGGCAGTGTGCTGGCAGGCGTGGCCCCTGTAAGCCAATGCATTTTGGAGCTGTCTATGACATGTTCCAAAATGCAGTGGCATACAGTTGAAAGGGGGAGCTACGCTTGAGTGAGCAGCGATAAGAAGCTGCTCAAGCGCGGCAGCCCGCAGGCGTCGTGCCCCTCACGCACTGTATAGCCGACGGGGTGCCCAATCCCAGTCGGCTGAGCTGCGTTGTCTCCGCCCCCAGTTGTGGAAGTGCCACGCTAAGGCCCACCCCAGCGTGGCAATCAGTCTTTAGCTGAGGGGTGCCTAATCCCATGGCTGAATGCCAACCCCAATGTCCTTGTGCCACACTGGGAGCCCACCCCAGCGTGGCAAACGTCCCTCGTAGTTTTTTTTTTTTTAACCTGAAAAACGAAAACGGTACCGAGGCGCATCTCCCGACCCCGCCTCCCACAACCCGCACCCACCAACTGTGCACCCAGACTCCCCACAACCCCCTCACCCCATACTTACCTCCGGACTCCGGCGCGATGATCTTCGGTGGACCGGGAACATGTCTGCACTCTTCAAAGCCGACCGCGAACTGAGGAAATGCCGGTAAGCTGTATAATGGGCTAGATAAGGGGGTTTCAACTTTATTACATATCTCAGCCATTTTTGGGAATTTTTGCACCAAATTTTCAACATGGGGGTTTTGGGACCCCTTCTCATGAATGATGTCACTGTCATGGTGTTATTCGGGCCCGAAGGGTGATTTTGCGCAGTGACTGTGAAATCACCCTTCAGGCCTGAATGCTGCCATGACAGTGACATCATTCATGAGAAGGGGGCCCAAAACTCCCATCTTGAAAATTTGGTGCCAAAATTCCAAAAAATGACTGTTTTATGAGCGTGCGTTGCGTAGTTCCTACGCAGGCTCGTAAGTTCGCGAAATTTCTATATTTTCACTCCAGATTTTCAACATTGCCATTTTACCACACCTTCTTATGAGTAGTATAGCTGTCATTTTTTACAACTCACCCAAAATGTGTTTCTGCGTATGTAGCGCAGAATGGCGCAGTCGGTGTGCGAAATCAAAGTACGGGGCAAAACAAGAAAATCACAGTGACACTGTTCATGAGCAGAGGTCTTAAAATGGCTATGTTGAAAATTTGGTGAAAAATTCCTAAAATGACTGTTTTCAGTGATGCGTTCGCATTCATGCGCTAATGAGGTTCGCAATTTTCAATATTTCCACTCCAGATTTTCAACATTACCATTTCTCCACACCTTCTTATGAGTAGTTCAGCTGTCATTTTCACATCTCACCAAAAACGTGTTTCCACCCATGTAGAGCACAATGGTGCAGTCGGTGCGAACTCAGTGTATGGGACACATTAAGAAAATCACAGTGTCACTGTTCAAGAGCAGAGATCTTAAAATGGCAATGTTGAAAATTTGGTGAAAGAATTCCTAAAAATGACTGTTTTACAAAGTGTCGTTGCATGATTCCCTACATAAAAGCTTGGGTTTCTCCAATTTTCAATATTTCCACTCCAGATTTTCAACATTGCCATTTTACCACACCTCCTTATGAGCAGTACAGCTGTCATTTTCATCACTGCCCAAGCGTGTTTCCACCCATGTAGCGCCAGAATGGCGCGGTTGATTGTCTTGAAATCAATATGCCGGGACAAATTAAGAAAATCACAGTGACACCGCTCATGACCAGAGGTCTTAAAATGGCTATGTTGAAAATTTGGTGAAAAAAATCCTAAACATGACTGTTTTACGAGCGTGCATTGCGCAGTTCCTACGCACGCTCGTAAGTTTGCAAATTTTCAATATTTACACTCCAATGACTTCCAAATACCTAAACAGCACATAGAAGCAAGCAACATTCGGCATTGACAAATGCTTGTTTGACTAGTTACTTGGATGTATTGTAAGCATGGTTTGTAATATCTCTCCAGGCTTCACCACCCTGCCATTGTACTCATTAATGAGCATTTTTAAGACAGGGAGTTTGTGCTACAGTTCATCAGGGAAGTACAGCCATAGTCATTTGCCTTCCCAGTACAGTTTCATATCGGTTATCTCACAACATTGACACAGGGTCACGTTTTCATCATCATGGTCACAAATGCAATCACGAATCACAACATTCATTTTTTTACTAGTTACTTGGAAGTATTGTAAGCATGTTTTGTAGTATCTTTCCAGGCTTCACCACTCCACCATTGTGCTCATTACTAAGTATTTTTCAAGTCTGGGAGTTTTGTGCTACAGTCCATTGGGGAAGTACAGCCTTAGGTATTTGTGTACCTTCCTGTACAGCATGTGAGTTACAGTACTATAAGTAGTGGTGGGCAAAGTGGCCCCAATTTGCTTCATGAAATGATTCACTGAGTAACGTGGAATCCACGGAGAACTCCACAATGTGAAGCGGAGTACTTCGCTTCATAATGAGGGACACGAAGTCCGTTGAAACCAATGACTTTGCGTTATTCTGCCTTTCCCAAACCATTTCTCCACCAATTTTAAGGCAAAGTACATTGAAATCAATGTATTTCACCTCATGTTGCCCTGTAATTGAGCTCCAAATGAAATTCAGCAGTTGTTCATGGGATTGCAGGTCACATGGGCTCTAGATTTTTTGGCACAGCCTCAGTTCTGGCATGGGTAATGTGTGTGCAGTAGTAGCTGGAGACAGTTTGCTCTCAGAGCTCTGCCATTCAAAACCTCTAAAAGCTGTTTAAAATGCCTTTTTGAGTAATATTTTTTGCTCAAAATTTAGTACATTGATTGTAGGAAACCCTTCTGTGCTCATATCATTGAGTGTTTATTGTTGTGTGTGGATTTTGAATGTTAATTTAGAACAGTCAGTCTGTGTACTGTGAAGTGTGCTTTGGGGGAGGGGTGTATTTGTGGTGTAGGTAGATTAACTGCAAGAAAAACACAGTCTTTCTGTTTTGGTTATAGTTTTCTTGTATGACTATATTAAAGTACACAATAATATTTTCAGTAATTCTTGGCTTTTTTTGCTGATTGTTGTGGTGCAGCAGTGTACAATTTGTTTGTTTAAAACATTTGGTTATCTCACTAAAGGTTTTTAATTTGCTACACATGATTTGATTGTGCATGTGAGTGTGTGTGTGTGCGATGCATGCCATTAGATCAGACTCCTTTTATTGTGTTACAGAGTAATTGCAGCAGTGTGAACCTGCTATCCACTGCACCTGCATGCATTTTTTATACTGCTTTGTGGTATCTTTAATGGTAGTGGAATGTTACTGGCGTGCACTAATCCCCCAACTGGCAAAATGTATTTTTGTCCAGATTTGGATTTCTGACTTGTGGGCTCTGGTTAGGTGTTGTTGTGCCTTTTCGTATGTATCCCTTGAGTGTGCAGCGCAGTCTTAATCTGTCTGTGCATTTGCATGGCACCATTAATTCTGGGAGACTGAATTTCTCTTGCTACGCTTTCATTTCACATCGTCAGCACTGGGGAATTTTATGGACACAAGACAGTAGCATTTTGGGGATGCACATTAATTCTGGTGACTCTGTGTGTGACCTGACCACTGCGCGCATGACTGAGTGTGCCATTAATTCTGGGAGACTTTGCCTTACTTGTTACGCTTTCATTTCACTTCATCAGCACTGGTGAGTTTTCTGGACACAAGACAGTAGCACTTTGGGGAGGCACATTCATTCTGGTGACTGTGTGGGTGGAATGCTGCCAATATTGTTGTCACTCTGCCTTACTTCACGTTTAAGGCAGAATGACAATGTGAAGTAATAATAACAAGGCGAAGTGAGCCTTTCCTATGGGACACTCCGCGTAGCGAAGTGACAACATGAAGTGGCCACTTCAAATTCACTTCGCCGGAGGATTTTAAATTTGCTGCATCTGTACTCCCATGTCACTTTACTGACTAAAGCACTAAACCAAAAAGTGAACCTTCTCTATTGTATCTGCCCCTTCCTGTCTTCGCATCCTGCCTTAAAATTGCCTCCGCCACACTCCTTCCATTCCTGTCCTATGGAGCCTCACTATTGCTCACTATCAATGTAACCATCCTCTCTCGCCTCAATCAAACTTATCATAGGGTGGGAAAGTTTTCCTTGGGTGTCAATGCCCTTAGCCTCCACTAGGATGTTCTTTCCACCCCTTGGCTGGCTCCTGTATGAGTCTAGACTACAGCATACCAGGCCGAATCTGATGCACAAACTGGTTCACAACTCCACCCCTCCCTGCCTAGGTGAGCTCTTCCAGCTGCAACAACCTCCGCGTGCTAGTAGGTTCACCTCCCTTCCTCTCCTTATAGTACCCAAATTACAGCTACCATTGGCCTGGTGAACATTTGATTACTCTGCAGTGTCTGCCTGGAATTCCTTGCCACATGCTACCCTATCCTGCTCCTCTCTCTCTAAGTCCCAATCCTCCATATTACGCCATCTCTCTGCCTCCTCATCTTTCTCAGGCTTCTGCTAACTCTGTTCTGTGCTTCTCCTTCTTTATGGTTATGTACCTATGCTCTTTGAATCTCTTATGTACATGTCTATGTATGTATTATCTGCAAGTAAAGATGAGAAAAATTGTATGTGCATTTGTTAATGAGGTATTCTTAATCTGTGAATGATGTAAATGTAGGAAAACTGAATCTTTATATGATGTTATGTCTAATCAGTGAAGGATGTAATTGAATGTAAACAACCACTATTCCTGCCATGTTCGTATCAATGTATTGCACTATGTAATCCATTTGCCAATGTTTTGCACTACCTGAGTCACCCCTGAAAAGGGACTGTTTTGTCTAAACTGTTTTGACTAATCTCTAAAGTACTTTGAGTTACAAGTGAGCCCAATACTTCATCTGAGAGAGCTTCCTATGAGCTTTCAAACTAAGAGGCCACATTATATGAACGCTTCCCTTTAACATGGTTTTTTTTTTAATTGAAACTTCCTGCTTGGTTGCTGGATTTGTATGTGCCTCTGTTGAGGGTGAGCTGTTACTCTGGAAGAAAGACAATGAAAAAACAATAGTCTTTTTTAAGTTGTTTGCAAAAGATAAAGTGAGTGAGAGGGATGGGTTCAATGTATTTACCTAACTCATTATCTGAATTGTCCCTGGTCACAGTAACAGTATTTTTTCTGTTGTCCTCCATAGTTCAGGATGTTTAAGTTCAATGCCTGCTGAAAAACACAACCACTGCCAAAAATGTTGAAGTTGACAAGATCATTCAGTGAGTGTCTCCATGTGAAAGTCTGCGGGCTCCAGGTTGGGCGGGCCAACTGCTGCAGCTGATACCATTACAGTTCAGGAGGACATCCTTGGGAAGTCGAAAAAACTGAATCGCTGACCTGCCAAAAAATGTGAGTTTCTCTTTAGCTGTTCTTCTGATAGCAAACTGTAATGATTTATGGACTGCAGGCTCCTTTGACCGGATACCTGCTGTAGTTCAATGTGGGGAAGATCACTTTCAGTATGGCAATGGAAATGACTTGAGGGTAGAGTGGTTCATCATCCTTTTCCTCTCCGGTAGCACTGATGCCATCTTCATGGCCTTCCTCAACCCCTGGCTTTTGTTCTCTTCCAGAGGCATGAAGCAAAACTAATGGACATCTCTGCCTTAAAATTTATATCTGGAGTGATGTAAAACTGGGAATTTGGTGTTAACATTTTAACTTGTCTGCCTAGCATATTTTCATAAGCTTCAACAGGGTCACTGCTTGGATCCACTAAATTATAGTACATTTCAGGTTTCATGGTTCTTGTGTCACGGAGGTTGTTGCAGGAGCAGGTCTTAGTTTACATAGACATAAACTCGGAAACATAGAATTTGACAGCAGATAAGGTCAGCTTGGCCCATCCAGTCTGCCCACTCCTCCATACCTACACTATTACTGCAGGCCATACCCAATCAACAGCTCTTTCTCCCTCCCCACTTCCTTTCCACTATGATCCTCTTGTACTTATCCCATGCAGTCTTGAACTCCACCACTGATTTCACACCCACCTCCTCTATGGCAAAGCTGTTCCAGGAGTCCGCAACTATTTCTGTGAAGTACTTCCTCAAGTACTGACTGTCCTTAACATTTGATATTCATCATAGTGAATAAATGTTTTGCCGTCTGTTCACTTAACAGCTGCAGATTGCCCCATCTCAGGCTGTACTGTTCAACTGTTTTCAAGACAAAATATAAGCCACAGCTGACAAATATTAGTTTCAGGAGAGCAGTGGGATTATGCATTCATAGTACAAACATACAAAAGAGCCAGCAGAAGAAGGCCATTTGGTCTATTGAGTCTGCTTGTTATTATTACAGGGTCCCTGGCATACACCATTGACCCTGTCCTCCTTTCCCCTGTCATTTCTTCCTCCCTGATGTCCCCCCCAAGATCCTATGGGTTCTCCTTATGCCTATCCAAGGCCCTTTCAAAGCCACCAACCATATGTGCCACATAGTTTGCCAGAACTGCATATTTTGTCAATGTCTGCCTGTGTCAGTGCTTCAGACCCATTTGACCTGTTTGCCTTGTCTAGTTCTTAAGGAACTTTTGTTTAGTCACCAGTGTTGCTATTGTTTTGTGTAAGACACAAGGCAAATATATATGAGCACCAGGAAAGATAACTGTGGTGTTGAAAGCTCAAGGCAGCCATAAATCAATACATTCAATAAGCACCCACAGATTAGGACAACACTTAAATGGTTTTAAAAAAATATACCATTTATTTACTAAAAAAGTGTGCCATATACATCCATCACCTACATTGCAGACAGGAAAAAAAAACATTGGAAGCCTTATAGATGGCCAGACAGACTAAACATTTTCACCCAGTAGCTTCGGGCTTCTTCAGAAGAAACTGAAGCCCATGATGCTTTGCATTAAGAGGGAATGTGTTGTTTTGTATTTTTTTGAAACTTGGTTTCCCGGCCAGTGCTCTTTGGGGTAACCATTGCTTTAGTGGTTGCGCACTGAGGTTCTTTGTCTTTTAACTTCTTTTTTGTTTTAATTGGGTTCACCACAACATAACCCAGATAGACCATCTTAGGGTAGCTGGTTCATTCCACTGGGATGTCAAACAGACAAGGCAAACTGATGAGTCCTGGTAGGATGGAACACATGTCTGTGTCTTCTGTTGGCAGCCTTTGCAAACTGTGTGAGAGGCCTTCCGGCACCATGCATTTCTGCTTAAAGTTGAGCCAGCATAATATGATGATTTGCATATGTAGCCCATGATGCTTTGCATTAAGGTGGCATGTGTGATTTTGCATTTCTTTGAAACTTGGCTTCCCAGCCAGTGCCTTTTGGGGTAACCATTGCTTCAGTGCTTGCGCACTGAGGTTTTTTGTCTTGCAGTTAGGGTGAGCACATGAGACCCCAGCAGCAGATCCTCATTCAAGATCTTGGTTGCGAGCTGAAGTGGCACAACTCTTTGTTGGGCTGGGGACCTCAGATGCAGAGTTGTGTCTATGGAGGCTGTCAAACCAGCAGACACTGGTTGAGGGAATGACAAAACTCCATAGTGGGTGTGCACCTTCAGCCTCACCCAGGCTACATTAATGAATAAACACCATGGGCCAAATTTTCAAAGGGCTGAGAAAGACACAAGCCCCACATGCACTGAACATATGGCACACAGGGCTTGCAGCATTCTCCCTGCCTGCAATTAGGACTTTCAATCCTGTGTGCAGATGTCACATGTTAGCCAGACTTTTTCTGGTCTAGCTTGCGGCAATCCCCGGTACCCTTTTTACAGGGCTTGTGCCAAATATTTGGTGCAAGATGCCATAAATTAAGTAAAGTGTCATAGTTGCACCAGACTTACTAAAATCAGGTGAAGTTTATGGTAAAAGAGTTGTCGTGACTGTGCCAGAAAAAGGGTCTGATGCAGGGCTTGACACAAGCCCTACATTGCCCTTTGAAAATCTGGCACCATATGTCTTAAATTCTCATTTTCGATATATTTCCCATCTAATTCTTGTAATATACTTTAGTGCCCAGAAATGCACTATATGAAAATCTAATTTCCTATTTTTGCTCATGTCCCAGGAATTACTTGCTACATGCTGCTGTATCTACTGTGTCAGTCAGTCTTCCACCACAGCAACAGCATCTCTATTTTGTGATTCACTTTAATATCTAGAAATGCACTATGTGAAAATCTCATGATTTCCATTTTTTCTCATGTCCCAGAAATTAGTTGCTACATGCTGCTAAGCTGCACTGTGTTAGTCAGTCTCCCACTATAGTAGCATCACCTCTAACATATAATTCACTTTATTGCCCAGAAATGCACTATATGAAATCTCATCTACTATTTTTGTCATGTCCCAGAAATTACTTGCTGCATGCCACTGTACTGCACAATCAGTCAGTCTCCCTCTACAGCAACAACACCTCTAAGTTGTAATTCACTTTAGTGCCAAGAAATGCACCATATGAAAATCTCATTTCCCATTTTTCTCATGTCCCAGAAATTATATATACTTGCTACATGCTACATTGCTATGTCAATCAGTCTCTCACAAAAGCATTTTTCTCAAATCAGAGAGATAATATATGAAGTTGCTATATGCTGCTGACAATAGTGTTGTGACATGCAAATTATGCCAGGCAGTTATTCAGTGTGGTTAAAGGGGCACATGCTTGGGCACTGTTGGGAAACAGACTTACCCTAGAGTAAAGCATCATCATATATCTGAGGAATACAAGAAGTTTGTTGACAGGTCTGTAAGTTGTGTCACTACCAGTTGTCCTTCTGCACTATGGTGCAGTGGTACAACATATGAAGGCAAGGTGCACTTTGCCAGAATGGAGCACAGGTGATGCACGTGGGATCTGCAGCTGGACACAGGTGTTGTGGCCACAGAGAGAACCTGAGACCTAAACTGCAGGTCATTTTCCTTCTCATTAAATATAGGATATAGCACAATTATGCACTGAGAGAGGGGACCTTAAATGCTGAGGTGTGTCCATGGAGACCACACACCAGATGCTTCTTTCAACCCACCAGACCCTTCTTGAGGGAAAGACGGAACTCCATGGTGGGGGTGCACCCTTTGTCACACCTAGGTCATAGCAATGTTACGCACTATATATAATTCTCATTAGCCATATTTTTTCACATCTCAGAAATTATATTTGCTACTGAATTGTGTCAGTCTCCAGACACAGCACCACTTTTGAAGCACTTTAGTGGACAGAAGTTCATGACAGGATGAGAACAGACCTGCAAATACAAGAGTAAAATTATTTTGACTCTAGTCCACTAACTGTCATGTTGTGTTGTGCCTGTGAAAGAATAATTACAATAAAAAAGTATTAAAAAATGTATTATGAAAACAAACTTTTGTAAATGATACTTAGTGGTGATGAAACAATGTTGCCCCAGAGGGGAGAAGGAAAAGGTAACTTTCTGACTCTGAGAATGAGGCAGCAGGAAAGGAATCTGTTCACACAAGATGAAAATTATTTAGAATCAAGCCCATTCATGGTGTTTTGTACCTGTAAGAGGAAAATTAAAAAAGAAAAGTAAAAAAAAATGTAAAAAAAAATTGAATGATACCATCATGTTAGTGATGGCCATGTTGTGTAATGGCACAATGGTATCCCAGAGGTGGAGGAGGAATAATCACCTTGATGGTGGGAAGAGGTAGAAGGGCTGTAGAAGCAGGTTCACATAGTAGTCGATGTGTCTGCCATTTCCACTGGGTGCATGCCTGAGATGGAAGAGGAGGCCCATGTTGTTCCTGGGTGAGAAGGACTGGAGGAGGACAGAGTTTAGATCATCATCAGTGTGGTCAGGCATGGCAGAACATTCACAGTGGGTAGCTGTCTGGCATTTCCGGTGGGTTAAGCATCCAGGTGTTTCTGGATGCATGCATTAGATGGAGGAGTAAGTCTGCATTGTTCCTGGGTGAGGAGGACTGGAGGAGGACAGAGTGTGGATTATCAGCAGTGGGGGCAGGCATGGTAGCAGGTTGACATTAGGCTGGTGTCTGGTCTTTTTACTGGATTAAGACTCCACCAGTCTGGATATTTCTGGAGGCATGTATGAGATGGAGGAGGATGTCCATGTTGTTCCTGAGTGAGGAAGAGTGAAGGCCAGAGTTCGAAGTCAGAGCCTGAAGTTATATTCTCCTTCTTCTTTCTATGTCCATCAAATTAATCAATCTTCTGCTCTTCACCCCCCACAATTAATACCCCCCTCTGCATCATCAATATATGAATTTTCACAACATGGGAATTCTGCATCCATTAAGTCCACATCTACCTATGTGGTAAGTGATTTCTCTTTCCCTGTTTCATCATGGTGTGTCAGGGAGCCCACAGTGATGCATTTCTATTAGGAGGTGTATTGGAACTATTCATTTTAATGAATTTCAATGAATGTCAACATAGTGACATTTTTGGGAATAGGTTTGTATGTCGGTCTGTGATGATTGCCCCTGCAGCACTGAACACACAGTCAGAACTAGCACTAGACGGTGGGCAGTTTAAATATTTGAAAGCCTCATCTGTCAGTGCAGGCCACTCTTTAATTTTGTTGTCCAATACAAAAGGGGCTCATTGTTAGCTCCAAGGTGTTTGGGGTCTGCCATATATGCCTCAACAGATCTGGCTTCTAGCTTTTGTCTGGCGTCTTCTGAGGGTTCCTTCTCCTTCTCCTCCTCACAATCTGCATTGCCAACCTGTGTAAGAACTGCCCATAAGGGATTTGAATTTGAAGGTGGTTTTCTGGTTGTCTTAGATGTCTGTAGATGTCAACGCTGCATCTCCACATCCCTCACTTCCCTTACTGACTTTTAGTGAGTGTGACACACTGCACTTCATCTCAATGTTCTATATTTTTGGCATTTGCAAACCATGTACATGACTCATCAGCAGTCTTTGCATGTACAGCTTTCTGGGTAACACCATCAAGTATGGCTGAAAGCCTCTGTTTGTACCATGAATCCAGCATTGTTGCAGTGCTGAAATCCACAGATGCCAGGATAACATGTAGGTGTCTGTTATAATCCAATATAGTAACCCGTCACTATAACAAATGGCTTGGGAGCCATAGTGAAGTTCATCATAGCTCCCTGTTTGTTTTACCTTGTTTACACATAACATACTGTACCCTTCTCTCACTCACACTCATTCTCCAATGACATCCTTTCACTCATCCCTGTAACTCTGTGACATTAGAGGGCAAGTTATTTAGACTTATATATATATTTTTTTATATATGCTCTTTTTATCCCACCATCTGTCTGCCCACTCTTTCCGGCGGCCAGTCATCCCGACCGCTTTCCCATTCTTGATATTCACCCAATTCATCACCCAGCTGACCTGATGTAGCCCTTCATTGGGAGGGCCCCCCATCCTGTCCTGGGCTACCTGGGAGGGGAGGGGAGATCAAGGTGCTTGTAGGCACCCCTTCACTTTCTGCATCAGGTGAGAGTGTGGCATGGGGGCTGTCCCAGCTTCGCAGCTGGGAGGAGAACCACCATCATCCAGCCATCTTGGGTGACTATTTTTCCCCCACTAATCTCCACCCATCCTACCTAATTGGGCCATCAGGTGGGGATGTGTGGGGGGGGGACGTGTCGAGGCTGCCTGTCCCCCTAGCACATCCCTCCAATCCACCTCCAGGTGGCAAGTCCCCAACCCACCCCTCAGGAGGGAAGCATCCAATGGATGCTCAGGAATCCCTCCCTGCTGGACTTCGGTTCTGAGACCCGGGCTCGGGCACAAGCCCGGGTCACTAGCATGCCAAGTGAACCCTTTCACTGGGTGTCACAGAGCAAGCATAGACCTATATGTTAATAGATCTGTCTAATTTACACAAGCTGAAGAAAATCCTATTTTCGGAGTTCCTTCCAGTGTTCAGTCCTTAGCCACTCATGCTGACTGCCCTCCCCCCTTGCACTGTGTGCCGATATCCTCCCTCTGCATGATTTTAGTTTAAAATTAAAAATTACATTACAGCAAAAGGCAGCTGCTATATGCCATACTATATCATGGCAGCAACACAGGCACCCCCACCCCAGTCTGTGTCATCACAAGAGCAGAGTTGGAGAGTAACAAGACAGTGACATTCACACCGCCTGCATGCTCTCTGATTATCCCCAGCTATTTAAGGCTCCACTGTCCTTTCAAATTTGGTGCCCTTTTTTTACTGCTTCACATGATTGGGCAACAACAACAAAAAACTCAGGTGTCTTGGCTTGTGGAGTCTTGAGGCTTCTGACTCCTGATCTGCAGGAAACTCTCTCGCTGAAAAAAAGTGGCTCCCAAGCTAAAAGTATTACTGTAGACCTAAAAATGAAAACGCAGCCCTTTACAAAACAATCAGAAGTAAATGGACTCTGTCAATTTCAGACTCTTGAAAAACAGGAAATGCAATAGTTTTTTCCCTACCCTTAAACTACACCAAGCAGAACGTTGATGATAGCCATAATGACCATTTGTTATGGTCGAGTGTTCACTATAACGAGGTTCATTATAGTGAGGGGTTATTGTACATTAAGCACGTGTTCAGACAATGCACAATTTATAATGTCACCAGTTGCCTCAAACTACTGCTGCACATTACAGATGATCTGCCTCAGTCAGCACACAAACTAGTTGTATGGTTTGGCTAATAAAGGCAGTGTCACCACTCACCTTCTCTTTTGGCATGGTCAAAGGGCCTCAAGATCAAAATCAAATCATCCATAAAACTCCATTGTTCTGTTGTCAGTGACAGTGAAGCTCCAGAACTGTCACAGCTTGGATGAAGCATCATATACTCAGATAAGGCATTATACTGTTCATTCATCCACTCTGCTATATATAGAGTTGAGTTCCACCTCGTGTCACCCTCCTACTTTAGTTGGTGCTGAGACAGGCCATTTTTTAATTACACTGCACAAAATTGGTCCCTGGCCTCTCCATACTGTACTAAATGGCAAAAAATGTGATGGTACAGAGTAAGCACTTCTTTAATGTCACATTGTGACAAGAACTCTTCCATAACCAGGTTTAGACAGTGTGCAAAATAGGACACCTTAACAAAACCCCTATCACTAATAGCCTTGACAGCATTTGCACCATTGTCACTGGCTATGAAGCCTGACTTTAAGGATAGTGGGTTCAGTCATGTGTCAGTCTCCTTCAATATCAATGCGAACATGTTTTCTGAAGTGTGTGAATCAAGCATTCACTTCATAGTCAGTGTTACATGCTTCTCCTCAGCTGTCACTGTCCTTTCCTCCACATTATCCTTCACCTCTTCTCTACCTCCCAAACCACATGCATACACTTTCCACTGATGTTCTTGCCACTTAGCCATATGATTGACTTTAAAATGGGTATGGTGTCCAGCTGCACCAAAACGGGACCCTTTCTTGTCACGGCTTATTCTGGCCAGACAAAGATGACAAATTGCCACTGGGTCATCTTTGGGATCAGTAGTAAAAAAAAGTCCCAAACAAGGGATTTTAAAGGATGCACAGATTTTATGTGGAACACCAGTTGTGGTCACTACCACACCTATACTTGTTTCTTTTCTGGGATATGTGACATTATATATTATCTTTTGTGACAGAGGCTGCCTACCTTTCAATTTGAAAAATTCATATACTTTGCTATCACCATTTGTTTTTTTTCTTTTCCAGCTCCCACAAAGGACTGATAACAGTGTCAGCCTCACCTTCACCCTCCATTTCCTCCTCCTTCTCCTCCTTTCACATGTCCTCCTCATCCACATTTTCCTGAGACAGCGGTGGCACACATGCCACTGCATCATCCTCAGTCACGAGTCCAGTACCACCAACCACTGTGGACTCTTTCTGATATTTTTCAATACCACTGTGTTTATTCACTGGTTTTGATGAAGATGAGGAGCCCAATTCATGAAGGATGACACAGGGCTTGAGCCAAGCCCTGTGTCATCAGCAATGTTTGGCACAGCTGTGCCAAAGCACTTCAGCACAATGCAGCATGATTCAGGAAGGACTGGTGCATTTGCAACCTTTTCCACAATTTATGTCAGTTTTTGTCAAAGGTTTGGTGCAAGCCCCATAAAATGGATCCACCTTGGATGCAAAGTTAGACCAGAGGGGAGCTTGTCTAACTTGTTGCATCTGGCGCATACTATCCAGAAATGCGATTGGTGCCAAATGTCTGCTGCAAGCCCCCTTTGCCATATATTTGGTGCACTGGGGACTTGCGGCAGATGCAACCATTTGTGAATTGGGTATGAAGATATTTAAGATAACAGATCTTGGATCTGGCTGCCGCCTCCCTCAGCTAAGAAAGCAGCCAAATCAAGTGGTGTAAGCATTTTTGTTTAGCAGTGCCACTACCATCAGACACTGCAGATACATTACTGACTTCTGCATCCATCCCATATGCTTGCCTTCCTTGACTGGTGGTCACCACCGCTGTCTTTCCTGCCTTTCCTCCCTGTCTACCCTATTTTTCCCTCTTTCACTCATTCTAACATGGTAATGTGTATCAGTACTAGTGGCTTGAACAAAAATAATAAACTGCAAATAGTAAAATAGTTATGATCAAATTAACAAAATATTTCAAAATTATAAGATAGGGTTAAAATATTATAAAAAATAAGATCATATTAACAACTACCTGCCAGAGACCTGGACAGTTGTTAGTATTTTAGATGCACTAGATCTCTGATAGTGTACAGAAATATGGGACATGAGAAAAAATTGGAAATGAGATTTTCAAGACTTTAGAAAAAATGAATTTTCTGCAAATGACAGTAAAAACTGAAAATGCACTGAAAGTTTTTGAAACTAAAGCTGTTGCTGTCTGCAAACAAAAGGCTGTCCCTTCCCCAACTCGCAGTACTAGTCCAGCATAGCAGCACCACACAGAAAAAGAAAGGGAAAAAATCTGCAGACAAAAATGTTCAAAATTAAGTCTGCAGATGCAGAACACCAAGTAGAATATATATTTTTTTATGTTTGTTTTATGCAATGAACAGCAGTACAAACTGAGTCAAACCTGAACTCCAAGTACAGTGCAGACAGCTCTTCTGGGGCTAGATTCACAAAAACTTGCAAAGCACAGTGCAGAAGTTTGTGTTGCGCTTTGCAAGTGTCAAAGGGTTCTATTCACAGTCAGATAACACACCTGCGCTATCCAACTGTGAATAGGGCCTGGACGAGTCAGCACTAACCCCAGTATCACTACTGCCAACTCCACTAATGCCGCCTGACATGCAGCCAGGGGTATGACCATGCAATGAATAGTGCAGGTGCACTATTTGGAATTCACAAAACCAGCCAAGTAAATGAGCCCATTGGGTATGCAAGCTGCTATGTGGCCATTTTCATGTTCATTATGGGCCCAATTACATGGGTGACACCAGAGTGTAGCGCATCCAACCCCCAGCTCCTGCCCCATAGTCAGCCCTCTGTTCCTGGTGTTAGAGGTAACCACCCCCACTGATCTCTAGCCCGATTTAAAATAAATAAATCACCCTGCTACCAAAGTTCCTCCCCACTGATCACCAGCCTCAGTAACCTGTATAAAGTTTCCCAGTTACCTAATGGACCCCCTACTAATCGCCGGCCCGAATATATAGATATAACTGTCCCTGGCATCTAGTGTCCCCCCGTTGATCACTGGCCTAATACCAAAACTATGTTTCCCTGGTGTCCAGTGGTCCCTCTCCCCACCTGATTCCTCGCCCCATGTCTAAGACACCATTCCCTGGTGTCAAGTGTTGTCTCCCCCCACACGCACCCATGCCTGATATAGTAATCATTATTCTCTGGTGTCCAACAGTCCCTTCCCCCATCTGATCCCTCGCCCCATGTCTAAAAAACTATTCCCTGGTGTCCACTGGTCCCACCCCCCCCACCTGCACCCATGTCCAATATATATATCATTATTCACTGGTTTTCAGGAGTCCCTTCCCTGCTTGATCCCTGTCCTCATCATGGTTCAAGGCAATCAGGTATACCAACCCCCCTCCATGATTGCCTGCCCAATGTGAAGACATATAATGTTTGCCCCCCCAGCTGATCTCTGGCCCAGTGTGAAGGAGGTAACTTTCTCTGGTGTTTAGCGGACCCCCCACTTCCCCCCCCAGCAGGTAGTACCCCACCACCCCACTCCCCCCATGCCAAACCCAAGCTGGTGAAGGGCATGTCCCTCCTCTCTCCATTACAGCTGGCAGCTAACTGAGATGTCAATGAGTGCTTACTGTGTACAGTATGTGTTCATTAAGTGACAGCTCACTCAATAGGTGCATACTGTATACAGTACGTGCTCATTGACAGGTCAGTCGGTGGCTGGTCGTGGTGGAGAGAGGAGGGCTGTGCCATTCACTGGCTTGGGTTCTGGATGGGGGGTAGCAGGGTCGTGAGTCACTACCTGCCAGGTGAGCGGGTCTGCTAGACACCAGGGAAAGTTGCATCCTTCATGTCTGGCCAACAATTAGTGGGAAGGGAGCAAACAGTGTATGTCTTCATATCAAGCAGGTGATTGTGGGTGGGGGTTAGTCTTCTAGACTAGCTTGAACCATAATGGAGACAGGGATCAGGTGGAGTGAGGGACCACTGGACACCAGGGAATAATGCTCGATGTATCGGGCATGGGTGTGGGTGGGGAGCGGGACCACTGGACAGGAGGGAGTAGTGCTTTAGACATGGGGTGAGGGATCAGGTGAGGGGATGGTGGATCACTAGGCACCATAAAAACTTCATATAGGCCACTCAGGCCACTGCTCAGCAGGGGGGGGAGCCATTGCAGTACCTCTGCCGACCACTAGGGTTGCTTGGAATAAGGCAAGGTCTCTATAGGTGGTATTTACTCTGCACAAGGGGACCATGCAAGAGGCCCTTGAGTGGAGCAAATGCTTTGTAAATCAGACAGTGCTGATATTCACACCCCCTCCCATTCATTTACATTGCAGCCCCCTCTACACTTTGCCCTGATGCAAACCTGGTTTGAGTGCGCAAACCGGGCTTTTGTGAATACCAACGCAGAGCAAAACCCAATTTGCTCACGCAAAACCGGATTTGCACCAGGGCAAAGTTTTGTGAAACCTGGTCCTGCTCTGTTTCCTGTTACACTGTAACCATTTGATATTCAGGTCACATGGTGTAGCAACAGTACTGAATAACTCAACCATTTTGTGATGTCCCAATGAATGTTACCAATGAAGTTGTAAATTCGATTTGCAAAATTGCCAATACCTCGAGGTGTGACTTTACAAAGTATGAATAACTTTGCAAAGTTGAGGAACTTTGCAAAGTTATTGTGGATCAAAGTTTTCCAAACAAGACATATCTCTACTGATGAAGCTCTTGGGGGAGGCAGCTCTACAGCATCAGGACTGGCCAGTGGGAGTACTGTGAAACAAACTTTGGTGTAATTTAGTAGTACTACTTTATCTGTAGTGTGCCCTTTCCCAGGGGATCAGAGCACTTTACATAGTAATACATTTCGTAAATAAAAAGGCAAGGCAAGTCAACTTTATGTGTTAGGTGCCTATCCAATGCTGTATACAAACATGTTGAGAAAAACAGGTGTTAAAACACATAAATTCAATTAGAAAAATGCTGCCCCAGGCCATCATTAATAAAATTAAAAGAACTTTAAGTGGTCCCAAATGCCTGTGTAACCCCTAGGTGGCGCCACTTCTAGAGTTACACCCCTGCCTACTACTTACGAGATAGGCTGAGGGGTTTGGGTTCTCAAACTTACATTAGGTTCTAAAATGCGCAGTGCCTCCACTCAGAGTTTACCTTTAACGTGGGCTAGCTGTTACCTGATACAACCCCCTGAGATGTCATACCACCCACAATTACCTTTTGCCACCCCAAGACATTACCCATTATCATTCCCCCACATTTCAGACATTTTGGAATTAAAGATTCTCTCTAATAATATGCTCACAGCAACCATTTGCAAAAAAAGTAATATTTTTTTTTATGGGACATAGGAGTAAGGTTTGGAAATCAGGAGGAATAGAGTTTCTGCAGTGATTCTTATTTACAAATGTACACATGACTGCTTTTGTTTGTGCTAGTGAAACCCTCCAGCTGGGTGAGTACCAATTAAACAGAAAAGAGAATCACATTTTACCAACCCAAAAGATATCCAGAGCCCTGGCTATCTAAGCTGCTGATTAATCAGATGTTACACATTTATTTTTCCACACTGGTACCGGTTCCCAGATATTTTTGAAACCCCGCAATCTTACACTATACCCTAACCAGTTTCCAAAGTCTTGGATGGTTGCAGGCCTGGTGGATGTTGCAGCTGGTAGAGTTGGCCAGCTTTAATTCGAAAGAGGTCTAACTTTAAAGCACTTTAACAACACAACATTAAATTTCCTTATCAGAGGTGCAGGGGTTGCCCTGCTTTTGGCAGAACAAAAAGGGTTGCCCTGCTTGTCGCAGAAAGGCATGGGTTGCCCTGCATTTGGCAGACTGAACAATTCAATGAGATTGCAATCCTGAACCTTCAGTACATTTGTATGATTGTCACATCTAGTGCATTTATTTCCCAATCATTATCATATCCAGTACATTTATACTTCAATACATCTCTAAGAAGGTGGAAAACTGTTATTTCCAGATGTCATAAGCCAGACATAATTGACTTTGAGGTCTCAGTCCCTTAATGTGGCAATGCGGCTATGGTTGTGACTCCACAGGAAAGTCTTGACCAGATGGTGGACACAGGTGCATACACAGCACATTTATATGATTTTCCTGATACAGGTGCATCTCAGCACATTTCTGATACTATTAGGCTCCGATGGGTCCCCCAATAGTTAGACACTATTTGGGCTCTATTAGGTCCCACAGCAACAGCTACAATCTGCAAAAACAGTTCCAAAGATCCACCCACACTGGGCCAGATAGGGCAGCAGGGCAAGGTGTGAACTACAGAACTATGTATATCGAACAGTCTCTGTGGGCAAGGTTGATTAAGCTTGCTTTCTCTCATTTGAACAGTTACAGGTGCATGACAGCCCATAGTTACTTAGCTTGCTTTCTGTCATTTGCACCGTGGGGTACAACAGTACTTACTCAGGTCCCTCATGGATGATCTAGACTATAGAAGGCTCCTGATGATCTTCAGTTCTCTCACAACAGAGGTTCTTTTTGGCACTCTCACCGCTTCTCTATGTCATCTGGTTTTGGTCTACATCTTTCCCCAACACGGAAGGGAAGGCTAGCACTTGGAGGATATTCTACCAACCTCCAGGCTAGCAGTTTAACGAACTACATTACTTTAACTTTTAGCCAAATAAAGAAAGAAAACCCTCTCTAGGCAGGAAAGGATTAACTGGATCTCCAGGCTTGACAGCATGGATGGGGCCTGAGTGCCCACCCCCAAGGGGGTCCTGCTCGAATCTCCCTCTTGAATCTCGATCTGGAATCTCGAATCTGACAAAATGCTCAAAAACACTGTCTCTTATAGGGCACTCCTGAAGCCCCTGATTGGCTGAATCTTTTGGTTGCAAGGCCTCCAATTGACTGGAGGACCTGTCAATTACAGAAATGAATAATGCATGAACCTCACTAGATGAGCTGTTGGCCTGCTGTTTTGAAGCCTAGAATTAGGTCCCTGTAAGTCCCCATGAGCACTTGGCATTTACCCATGAGCTTCTGTGAGTGTCCCACTAGTCCTGCCTTTATTATCCTGGCTTTCCGATTGGCCGTGGCTGCTGGCAGTGGCCACCTAACCCACTGTCTCTAAGCAGATCAGCAACAGTCTCAATTTAACATTCTGGTGCAGCCAGGAACAAAGCAATTATTTGCCCTAATGCCTCACAGTCCATTAGTCCTGTTGGTGTACTTGCTATCTCTGCACAGAAAAAGGAATTTGCTAAGTCCATTTTCCTGTCACTGCTGCTGATATTTAAGGTCCCTCACATGTAGCAGCAGACTGGCTATCATTTTTATGAGTACCAGATTAGCTGGTACAGCTAGGAGCAAAGCATTCCTTTATTAATACACTTCCCCCCACCATGCAACAATTCCCCAATACATTTCCACTGTTTCATTTATTTAAAACATTTCTTTTTTTTTTATTCAGTATGCTTTTTCTTGCTACCGGCTGCTGTTACCTCAGCCTCGGTCATGGCCCCCTCAGCTCCAACTCCCACATTAACCGTGACTCCCTGATACCCTCTGGCTTGCCCCCCAGGACAGGGTTGAGGCACTGGCCCTCCTTAGTGTCGCAATCAATGGGATAAGTCAGGGAGCTAGCCTGAGAGCTCATCAGAATGGAGGAGCAGGCTTCATTTAGGCAGCAGCCAGCAGTGTTTTTCCCCCCTGTAAGCAGGGGCAGGGATGTGCAATGATGACCGGCGTCCACCCATCCCTCATTCTACATGATGGTGCCTGTTGCTGTGGTTCCCCCGGCCTCCGTCAGGAGTCCATCAATCACCAGTTACACTCCCCTCCCCTCCCCTCCCTCCCCTCTGAGAAGGAGAGCAGTCCTTGGGACACTCCATCCTTCTTCCCTCCAGCCCTCCGACGTCCCAGGTCCTTTACCGAACCCAGGTCACTGGCGTCACAAGCGGAAATCCAACTGCTGCGCAGATGGGCTGGCTCTATTTCAAACATTTATTTTTCTTTCAGCTGCAGCTATGATACAGCTGCTCCAAGGGCAGACAGGCCCTCATGGATATTCAGTACCGATCAGGGCTCCAGCTCATTAATATTCATGAGCCCCAATCAGATCACCGCAGATCTCTCTTATCTCTAAAGAACGTGGCCATTCTGGGCCATTTCTGTCACCACCGGGTCCCACTCACCACATTGGGATTCCGGGACCAATGGAGCACTCTTCAGAATGACCGCAAATTCGTGCGGCTGGAGATCAAAGGCGCTGCTCACGCTTGTGCAATCCCTGCTGCCCTGAGGGCATGCTTCATGTGCTTGAATGTGGCTTTGATTTTTCAAGCCCTGGAGGGCTGGATTTCTTCACCTGGGCATTACTGGGGCACCAGAAGGTTAGACAGGACAAAGAGGGACTGAAAAAAAAAATGCAGGCTGAATCGGGAGGCGCCTGGGAAGAGAGGAGAAACAAGGGCTGCATAGTGCCAGGTAAGCCCCCATTTGGCAGGGGGGTTTTACCTGATTAAAGAAATGGGTTTTAAGTAAAGCTTTAAAGTGTTCAAGAGAGAGGGCTCCTCTAATTAAAGCTGGGAGACGATCCCAAACAATGGGAGATGACACACAGGACGCTCTGTCTCCTGAAGATTTCAGTCAGGAGCATAGAACTGTGAGGAGTCCCACCTCAGAGGAAAAAAGAGGGTGGACAGGGGTGTATTTGATCAAAAGGTCTTTCAGGTAGCTAGGTCCCAAATTGTACAGGACTTTGTACAATAACAAACTTATCATAAAGCTGATGTGCCACCTCACTTGCAGCCAATGCATTTCCCAGAGAACTGGTGTGATATGACTGCATTGAAGGGTTCCAGCTATCAGCCGGAATGCTGAGTTCTGCATGAGCTGCAAGCAATGCATCAGCCCCACAGATAGCCCTAGGTACAGAGCATTGCAGTAATCCAAACAGGAGGTGACAAAAGTGTGCACTAGTGTTTCCAGGTCTGAGTGTACAAGAGTGATATGAATTTGGACAATGTTCCTTAGATGGTAAAAAACTCTCCAGACAATGTATACACATGGTGTCAGTCTATTATCTACAATGATGCCCAACTTTTTCACCCCATCAACAGCTCATAGTGTGGTGCCATTCAACGATGGCAATAAGGCATCACCATTCTTCATTCCCTGATGAAATGAAGTTCATCAACTCATGAATTTTGATGAACGTTTATGAATGGTTCGCAAACATCCATCAAAGTTCACCAGCTGTGCTTTGGCTCAATACAGTGTTCATGAAGTTGCTGAACTTACAAAGGACCACGATAAGCCAAGACAAAAATCAATTATTGTAACAAATTTGTGTATCAGAATTCATTGTTTCCCCACTGTAAGTGTTATGAAGCCTCACAAAATCAGAACTGTTTAAGTTTAGGAGTTAAAAATATATGTTCTATGAGGCAATTAACTATTTGAGCACCCAAGAGGATTTACATTTAAATTCACCCCATTTTAAAAGTGGGAGAGATTCTGCTGATATAAATAGCAGTCAGGCCTCTCTATCTATGAAATAGAACGTGAGGATAGTAGAGGAATGCAGCCACACAAAGGCAAGAATCATGGATTTCAGACAGATAGATTTTGCAAAGATGGGAGTATATCTGAAAAAAGCCCTGGGGTAGACTGAGAAAAGGGGATGTAAATGAACAATGGCCACATCTTAAGGGAGCCATAACAGAAGCCATGAGCCTTTGCATTAGGCAAATGAGTAAAACAAAGAGGAAGAAAAAGCCACGTGGTTCTCACAGGAGGTAGCAGGGAGGGTGAGGGGAAAAAAAGACAGCATTCACAAAATACAAAGAAACAGTGGGAGGAAGATAGTGGAATGTATCTGGAAAAGCTAAAGAAGGCAGGGAAAGTCATCAGAAAGGCCAAGGAGAAGACAGATGAATGAATAGCTAAGGCAATTAAAAAAGGAGATAAGACTTTTTTTAGTTACATTAGAGAGAAGAGAAAAAAACAGGAGTGGTATTGTTTGACTAAAAATGGAAGGAATGAGGTCAGCAGAAGGGGACCAGGAAAAGGCAGAAATCCTGAACAAATATTTTTGTTCAGTGTTCATGGTAGAAGGGGATGGGGAGGAACCACAGCTAGGTGTAAGGAGTACCAAGTGGAGGATGGCAGATACCATTCCATTCACATTAGAGGGACTCCTAAAGGAATTAGAACAACTGAAAATAGATAAAGCAATGTTGCCAGATGGAATACATCCCAGAATTCTAAAGGAACTAAGAAATGAGCTACCAGGACCACTGATAGCCTTGTTCAACAAATTATTAGAAACAAGTGTGGTTCTGGCAGACTGGAAGAGGGCAAACATTGTCTCGCTCCATAAAAGCAGGAGCAAGGAGGAGACTGGTAACTATAGGCCAGTCAGCCTAACCTCAGTGGTAGAAAAATTGATGGAGAGATGGCCCATCGGCGCAGCAGTTGGATTTACGCTCATGACGCCGGCGATCCGGGTTCGGGACTGGAATCAGGTCATTGGAGGGCCAGCTGGGGGGGAGAAGGATTGAGCGTCCCTAGGACTGCTTTCCTTCTCCAGGGGGGATGGGGGGGACCCATGATCGCACAGGAGCGACATCTGGTGGAGGCCAGGTTGCCGCCCTGTACATGATGTGAAATCGATGCTCCCTCTGGGGCGGGACAGACATAGGCATCATTGCACATCTCTGCCACAGCTTACAAGGGAAGGAAAAAGCCTGGCAGGACCCCTGTCTCAATGAAGCCTTCCCCAGGACTTCAGTTAGCCTCTGCCGCCAGAAGCTGTCCCAACTAGATACTAGCCCATGGCACCGAGTGCCGGAGACCAGTGCCACAGCCACGCCCTCTGAGGGGGTAAGCTGGGGGTGACTGGGAGAGCAACGGCAATGGGCAGTAGGTGGGAGTCCCGGGGCCGTGAACAGGGCTGAAATTCGACAGAAGGGTCCTGCCAGGGAAAAAATAGAATAAATATATAAAAAAAAGATTGATGGAATCATTACTCAAGGAAAGGATTGTGACATACCTTGAATCCAGCAGACAGCAGGATCCGAGACAACATGGTTTCATGGCAAGCAGGTCTTGCCAAAGAAACCTGATAGATTTATTTGACTGCATGACAAGGAAGAATGATCAGTGAGCAGAGATAGATGTGGCCTACCTAGATTTGAGCAAGGCCTTTGATACCATCCTGCATAAAAGGCTAATAAACAAATTGAGCAGCTGGGGTGTCAAATCCAGGGTGATTAACTGGGTTAGAAATTGGCGGAGTGGTAGGACACAAAGGGTGGTAGTGAATGGAGTTCAGTTCATAGAAAGGCAGGTAGCTAGTGGGGTGCCTCAGGGATTGGTGCTAGGCCTCTTTAATGTCTTAATGAGTGACATTGCGGTAGGGGAGGTGTGCCTCTTTGCAGATGACACAAATATCTGCAATAGGGTAGACACATCGGGGGGGTGGAAAGGATGAGAAGGGACCTGGGCAAGCTGGAGGATTGGTCAAATGGATAGCAGTTGAGTTTTAATGCAAAGAAGTGCAAAATTATGCATTTAGGTCACAGGAACCTGAGAGAGGAGTACTCAGTGGAGGGGGGGTACTGTCGGCCACTAGGCAGGAGAGGAATCTAGTAATAATTAAATCTGAGGACATAAAGGAGGCCATACAGTGTGAGAAGGCAGTTAGAAGGACCAGAGGATGCTGGGGTGCATGGGGAGAGGCATTACTAGCAGAAAAAAGGAGGTGGTGATGCCACTATACAGATCATTTGTGAGCCCTCATTTGGAGTACAGTGTCTGATTTTGGGGTCCGCATCTCAGGAAAGACATAGACAGAGTGGAGGCAGTCCAAAGAAGGGCTACAAAAGTGGTATGGGGCTGCACCAGAAGTCACATGAGGAGAGGCTGAAGGACCTCAATATGTATTTTCTAGAGATGCAGAGAGGGGGGAACATGATAGAAATGTATAAATACCTTAAAGGGATCAATAAGGTACAGGAGGGTAGCATCTTTCAGAAAAGAAGATGGAAAAGAACTAGTAGACATGAGATGAAGTTGGGGGGAGGAAGAATCAAGGGTAATGTGAGGAAGTATTTCTTTACAAAGAAGGTGGTGGATGCTTGGAACAGCCTCCATGCAGGTGTGGTAGGGGCAAAATGATGGAGGAATTCAAAAATGCATGGGACGCACACAAGGAAACCAAAGAAAAAGTGAAGAGTAGGGAAGCCACAGTTCAACTACAGTCTGCAGCATAAGTTAAAGATAGGAAAAATGAGCAGATTAGATGAGCCAGGTGGTCCTTACCTGCCGACAAATTCTATGTAACTACAGTATGTATCTATGTAAAGAAAGATGATTTCAAGTGAGTCCATTTGAAAGCAAAATAAAAAAATTAATTGGAAGGTAAGTAAGTAACTAATCATGAAATGAATGGTAAGAAGGCCCATTCATTGGAATATGATGAATGTGTTAAAAGAATTCAATTGTCATGGTTAATTGCTTGATAAAACAATTAAGTGTTGAACATGTTTGCCTCTGGTTTGTACATGAGGCAAAAATATTGAGATTATAGAGCTAAACTAGGGCTGCCTGTTGAATGAAACATTATAAAGCCGGGGTATCTCTGGTTACTACAGTAAAACTACTGATTGGCTTTTCCTGTGATAGTTTAGTAAAACAGTTTTCATGAACTTTCATGGCTCTTAATGAATCTTTATGTTCATGAATGTTTGTGAACACAGGAGTGCCATTTAATGTTCATGCACAATTCCTGAACACTCATGAAAAATTTGATGCACACTCAGTGAACTTTCATGTATTGAACTCATGAACAGTTCAATATAATTTCGACTGGGTTGCTGCTGCCACTCAATTCAGTTTCACCAATAGCACCTCTGTCTTCAAAGAGCTGTGTCTCAGCCAGCTTGAAGTCTGCCAGTCCTGCATTTCAACAAGACACTTATCTCACACAGATACTGCATTTACCCTGTCTTGTGCACATGACAGATAACTCTGGGTTTCATCTGCATAGCAGTGAAAACCCAGGCCACAATGCCTGATGGTTTCTCCCAATAGCAACATGTGCATGGCAAATAACATGGGTGACAGAATCGGCCCCTGAGGCACTCCACAGCAAAATACAGCAGCACCTGAGATGTTTCCAACCAACACCACCTGCTGCACTCTGTGAGATAGGTAGGATTCAAACCACCATATCACCGTACTCAAGATTCCTGCATAATGTCTCAGATGGGTCAACAGCATTCCATTATCCACTGTGTCAAATGTCTAGGACAGATCCAGCAGTACCAAAATGGAACAATGACTGCTGCCTCAAACATAATATAATAAATTAGATCAGTCTATAAAAAAACAAACAATTAAATACTTCAACAGGTTCATAGGCATGACTATGAGACCATGAGCAACTTATGCCATTTAAGGACTTGCCACAATTAGTGGACAAATTCCCATTTCTTATCTCCCATGTGCAGGTCCAGCAAATACTTGAAGGCAGATAAGTTATTTGCAGTAATCACCACTGTTTGGAGTGAATTCCATATACCCACAATTCTTTGGTTAAATCACCTACCCCTTTTTGTGGTTCTATACTGTTCCCCTTTCAGCTGAAATAGGTTGGCCCTTGTTGCTCTTCCAAGACTTTCTTTTCTGCATAAACCTGTTGATTCCAAAGCATATCATGTGTTAATGCCTGGAAAACAAAATAGAGTTCCCCTCTGATTTTGCAATAGGCCATAAAGAATACTCCAAACTCCTGAGGTCTGAGTTGGTAGTTTGTCTTTTAATTTAAACACATGTTTTGTTAACCTCCTCTGAACCCTTTTAATCTGACTGCTACTAGCAACGCTTTGTGATGCACAAAAAGGGGCACAGTATTCCAGTATGGACCTGACATGGAACCTATACAGGGGCACCAGTACCTCCTCCTTCCTACTTCTGATGTTTCTAAGAATATTCCAAAAAATTGTATGTGCCCGTTTCACAGCATCATTACTTTCTTTCTCAAAAGTGAATGCATTAGAAACAATAACTCACAAATCCTTTTCATTGTCAATATGTGCAATAATTTTATCTTTTTCATGTAATGTGCATTGATAATGTTGTGGTCAAAATATATAACTTTGCACTTATTCTTATCGAACCTTAATTTATGTTCATTTGCCCAGTTCTCCAGATGTTTTAATTGTTTTTGAAAATTTTCTATAGATGCTGCATCATTTACTATTCAATATTTCAGTAATAGTAGCAGAAGGCATTGGCTGAAGTAAATAAATAAATAAAAAGTCCCTAAGAGTCACTAAGGGCCTCATTAAATAGAAAGGTATTTAGGCCACCTATGAAGGCCTCCAACAGTGGGGTCTCAGTCAAAAATCTTGGCGAAAGTTTTACAGGGCTGGACAGACTACTTTGAAAGCCCTGTTCCCCAAAGATTTTGACCTACCCTAGAAACTGCAAGGACCACCTCAGAGGAGCAGAGCAGGAAATAAGATTGGTGAGGAGTCAGGCACTCTACTAGATTATTTGGGCCCAATCCACATTGGGCTTTATAGATTAGTAATCCAGCCTTGAAGCTGATGTGCAACTTCACCAGCAGCCAGTGCAGTTCATCCAGGACTGGGGTTACATGACAGGATCTGGGCAGTCCTGTCAGCAGCCAGGCTGATGTGTTCTGCACTAGCTAAACGCATCACAGGACACCTCCCTTACACCTGAAGTATAGGACATTAAAATAATCATGCCTGGACATCCTGAACACATGCAGTAGTGATGGCAGGTCTTGGGTGGGGGGGCAAAGACTTAATCCAGGCAATGTTCTTTATCTGGCACAGGTACTCAGTACTACTGCTGTCATCGGATCCTCAAATATCAGCTTCTCATCCAGAATGACCCCTAATTTCTCATATTGGTAGAGGCCACAGGCCTGGAGAACCCGAGTATAAACTCCATCTCTTATTAAGCTGCTTCTGTGCCCCTCCTGCAACCCGACTTAGTCACCAGTACCTCAATTTTGTTCAGGATAGTTCTCAGCCAAGGAGGAGTCCCAGAGAAGAACTTCACAGTGCAATGATTCAACCAACTGACTGGATCAGTCTCAAGATCATTGATCTCAAGCTCTAGGGAAAAATACAAGTTCAAGGTGTAATTGTTCTGAAGGACCACAGAAGTTCCCACTTGTTCTAGTCCCAGTGATTCCATCGACCGGAGGAAACCTTGTCAAACTGAAAGAGCTAATCATAGATGCAGGCATTGATGTCACTCAGAACAACAATCTAGGTGACTGTAACACAGCATTTGTGATGAAGTATGTGATTTTATGCAGGATATCCCTTTCACACCCCTGAGGAGAGTATATGAGAAGGATTGTGCAACCTACACCTGGAGCCCCAAGCAGGGCCATGCATTCAAATGACAAGGTATTTCCCACTGGGTGTAAAGTGAAATTCAACTCAGGTCTAAAACAGATGCCCCCCTGAATCCCTCCATGTGCAATGTACCATGAAGAATCTGTCTGGGATCACCACCTCTAAGACTGGACCAGTGTCATCACTCAGCCAGGGCTCCATGATGCAAACCAGATCAATTAAGGAACCAGACAGTAAATCTGTCAAGCTGCAGTCTTTTTCCTCATTGATCTGGAATTGCAAAGCACTGCCCACAGAGGAATAATGACAGCATGTGGAGTAATGGTTACTAGCCCGCTCAGTCCAGTAGGAGCCTAGTTTATGGGTACAAACCCTATCAGGCCTCACTCTAAGTCCCATTTCATCCCTAAATGTCTCCTGGTCCTTGCCAGCCCAGTATTGACCCCCAAATTAACACTTCCTGAACCCCACTGCCTACTACTATGCATCGTCACAATACTCATCTCCCTACAGTGCAATATTCCACAGCTGGGGGGGATCATAGAAGGGTGCAGGTCCAGCATCTGGGATGGGGAGTAGCTAAGCCTAGGGGTACCATAGTCTAAACACATAATGTCAATCAATCACATAAAACAAACCCCGCAACTTAAATAACCCCCAAACCAGCAAAAAAAAATCCACTAACAGTCCAAGCTCACACAATTAATAACAAATTCCTACCCTGCACAACACTGACACCACTTCACTCAAATAACTTATAAAAGCGCACCCATACACATAACACAACACAATAAATTCATATGCTATCAATCAACCCGCAATCAGTCTCCAAGCATCACTCACACTCAAATAACATAAAATCTGACAATTAAAATATGGTATAAATATCTGAGTGCAGTATAGATACTGGTCCTGAGTAAATGTCCATGAGCTTGCAATAGCAAGTAAAACAACAGTTGTAAAATTAGGCAGATAATGTTCGCATTATCCAAACATGATAATTGGGCCTCTGTTCCCACTAGAGAACTCTCAAAATTCAAGGTGAAGATGCAGTTCTAGGAACTAGCCCTGCCTCAGCTGACTCCTGGAGCAGACATTAGCCAATATAACAGAGGAAAATCTTTTTATTGAGCCATCTGGCTCTGTCACCACAATCAGCTCCCTCATGTAACTCAGATCCTGTCCCGGTCAGCTTCAAAAGTTTGCAGGCTGAAATACAGGGCCTCGACTGAGCTATCCTGCCTTCAGTTTCATTGACTTTCGCACACACAGACCCAACTCAGGCCGTGTGGACGATTCTTGTTTTCCATACTGTTCCCACTCTTTCTCAGGCCTCCATGGGAACTCTTTGTAATGGTCAGTTGAAACAGTCCTTTTCTTAAGGCACTGGACTGCCTGTCATATGTCTTGGTAGTGCTCTCTCTTTCATCACAACCTACACCAGTTGGGAGCTGACTCTTCTGGTAGATAAGGGTCTCCCTACAGCATTATTCTTTTCCACCAACAATGCACCACAGCCAGCAGCAATGAGACACAGTTTCAGTTTTCTTCTTTAAAACTGTGAAGGGACTATAATTCTAATGTTCCACACACCTCAATAAAAACACAAAATTGCACTGCTAATTGTACCTTGCTATAACCCTAGACTGACATAGATACATAGATACATAGACAGTGTCGGCAGATAAGGGCCTATGGCCCACCCAGTCTGCCCATTTGAGCTTGTAAGTTCAGTTTGTTTTCCTAGAAGTCTGTTGCCCCTTACCCCTGACCTCCAGAATTCCTTTATGTCTATCCCATGCATTCTTAAATCCCTTGATTGTTTCAGCCCCCACCACTTCCTCTGGCAGGGTGTTCCACTTGTACACCACCCATTCTGTGAAGAAATTCTTTCTCATGTTTCCTCTGAATCATCCTCTATCCAACTTCATCCCATGCCCTCTTGTCCTGGAACATCTTTTTCGCTTAAAAATAGTGTTTTCCTGCACCCTGTTCCTCCCTGTAAGATACTTGTATGTCTCTATCATATCCCCTCTCTCCCTCCTCTCCTCCAGGGAGTACATGTTCAGTTCCTTCAACCTGTCTTCATAGGACTTGTGATGCAATCCATGCACCATCTTTGTTGCCCTCCTCTGAACCTTCTCTACCCTGTCTAACCTAAATATGCCTTACCACTACTCTAAACTAAATTAAATGATAAAATAATTTAAAAATACTCTCACAACTGCAGGAATGATCTTGTTGCAGAATCCAGAATCAAAACTGGATTTGTATTGCCTCGGGAGTTAGCACTTGGAGAGCTCCAACTGGCAGCCTGCCCAGCCCAGCAGCCATATTTGCATCAGTGGCTGTAGCAGGACTTTGCTGGGAGATTTATGCACCTTATTCACTCATCACTTTAAGTATATTTGAACCTGAAAATAAAAAGATGATGAAAGCATCCAGTAGCTTTCAATTTTACTTTAATTTGTGTGGACTTTACATGTATAGATTATTGGTCCTGGCTGTGACAGTGCATTAGATATTTTGTTTTCCTTTCTTTCCATCATGCTTTTTTTCCCTCTGCCTTCTTCTTTTACCTAAGTCAGGCAATCAGTCCTGGTGATCACCCTGCTCCACAGCTGCTGTCTATGCCATCAGGCAAGCGGAGATACATGGAGGAGGTCCCATGTTTGCCAGTGGCCATCAATCTGATTGTAGTGGGGGGTTACAGAGTTTTCCCTTTTCTTCTAGCCCTTTCAACCTTCCACTTGGCACTGAATGGTCCCCTAACAGGCTCTGTCTACAAGCAGCAACCCGTCAAGAGAGGACCAAGCTCCCCAGCCCGTTTAGATGGGTCACTGTGATGATAGAAATCAATGTGAGCTCTCCTAGATGGAAGCAATTCCATGCAGCATGGCTCAACCCTCTCCTGGCCACCCAGCTAACAACATGATTCTGCTCCTGAATTAGGGAGTACCTCAGTATACTGCACTTCTGCTTGACCTCTTGGCATTCCCTAGTTGCTCTCTTTTTAATTCCACTAGCCACTTTCAATACCATTTCATTTCAATTTTATTGATAGACTTGTTAGCTCATAAGAAGTAGATTGCCTGTTTTCATAAGTGGCCAAACAGGAAAATACAAAAAGGTAAAAGGCATAAATTTCAGTATTTGGGAGTGCATCAGATGTGTTTCAGAGCAGCATTGGAGTAGCTACCACTGTAGCACCTACTAGCGGTATTTGTGCCTGTGGTCCCTCCAATGCTCCAGTGAGGTGGGACAAGATGATCCAGATATGTTGAATGAACAGTTGAGACAATCACAGAGACAATTAAACCCCAGGAAGGAAAGGTTCATCCAGGTTAAGTATCAATCAAGTCAGTAGAGGAGAAAGGAGATCTATGAGAAAGCCATCAGCCTATTGTCCGGCCTTGGGGTTCGTGCCGATTCACAAAACCTTTCAAGGGAAGCCAAACTGTAAGAAAGCTAGTGCAGCAGAATCCATGGGGGATTGCAAGTTTGCATACCTGCCTTGCTAATTGTGTGTAAAAAGTTGAAGAACTAAGGGACAATTGTGTTTGACAAGAAGCTGTGCATCAGACGACAAAATGTAGTTTGTCTTGCTTGTCCCACAGTAATAGAAAGATTCTGGTCATGGTGGGTAACCCATAAAATAACTTCCAAACTGGGCAAAGAATTCTGTTTTTACTAGCTGCACTGCAGCTTCTGGTCTAAGTAGCTGGAGCTGCTTAAAATCTACAAACTGTGCAACAAAGATAAAAAGTACTGTCTCCAGCAGACAGAATAGATATCACTGATAACTCCATATTCCTCTACTTCATAGTGGTATCTTCAATGTTCCCATACATCATACTGATATCGTCAATGTTTTTATGTATCATTGAATAAACTTGTCTGGTTGATCCTGCCATTTTCAGACTGTCATTCTGTATAAGCACTTTCACTTTTGGTGCTCTAATGTAGAGCAACCAAGCACTATTAATAGCGGTAAATGACATGCTGGCATTCTGATTACCTGTGTTACAGTTCTGCATTTTCTCTACAATTGCATTTTTTTCATTTAATGCTTTTGTTACTTTTTCATAAAAGGTTAACAGATTTGGGACACAAGATCTACCCTTCACAAATATGTGTTGAGTTTTATCTGTAGAATCTGTATTTTTGAAGTGTTCAAGTATTTTATCCTTGATTACGGATTCCAAGATCTTTCCATAAACCAGAGTTGTAATAACTGGTCTGTAATTGTTTACCTCATTTTTGTTACCTTTTTCATATTTTGATGTAACTGCAGCTGTTTTCAGGTCATTTGAAATTGCACTCTGCTTTACTGATTTAATGTATACTAATTTTAGGTAGCATGCTATGTGTTCTGTTAATATTTTGAACATTTCTATTGTTTTTCTGTCAGGACCAGGAGGACATTGTATTTTTAGATTTTCAATTTTTCAGTAATATCTTCTTGTGTGATATCAATAACCTTCATCTCTGACAGTTTTGTGTTTCTATTTTTTGGAAAAAAACAACAGGTATGTCTCTTAATATTTTTGATATTTTCATTGGATCCATTATTACTTCACTGTCACTAAAAAGCGGTACAATTTGTTTTTTCTTAGTGAATTGATACAGCTATAAAATTGATTTCTAGTGTTAGTATTTGAAGTAGTGGCAAGTTTTTGCTCACTACTCATTTTGATTGCTTAATTTTATTTTCACATTTCTTAGTGCAACATTGTGGCTGAAGTGGTGTTTGTTATATAGGCCGCAATACCTCATGGGTCCTATTTAGTCTAAATAGGTTGCAACCTTGTACTGACTTCCTAAACTGTCCTTAGGTATCCACCATGTTTCTGTGATCAATACTATGTCATATTTATAGTTTGCTGCTAGTAATAGCATCTCACATTCAGCATGTGTAACATTATTAAAGCTTCTGGCATTGAACTGGAGATATTCAACTCAGTTTTTATTTTTTATTCTGTTGCTGTTAATCTCCTCTGTTCTTGCTGTTGGTTTCTCCCCATCCATCTTCAGAATTAGTTTAAGTGTAAACTAGAGATATTCTTGTTTATGGTGTTGCCAAGCAAATATGTCCCTTCTTTATTTAAATGCAGTCTATCCCTCAAGAAAATTTGTTTTTTGTTGAGAAAGCTTCCCATGTGTTCAAAAAGTGAATATCTTCTCTCTGGCATCAATTTTACAGTCAGGTATTTATTTTGATAATGGTGTTATTTTTTTCTTTGTTCCATCTGGAAACCATTAATATTCCTGACAAGACTGGTACATTCTTTTTTTTATTTCCTTTCCCATGCTAAAATCTCATCACAGAAGTCCTTCTCATGATCTTAGCCTACATTATTTGTGCAAACGTGTGGTGTTAGGATTGGTTCTTTACCACCTGTATTTATTTTCTGCATTAATCTTGACTTGATAGCTGTAGTTTTGGACCCTGGAAGACACAGAGCTATTCTATTAAGCTTGTCATGTTTACAGATTGTAGCATCACAGCACCTTAACATACAGTCATCCATGACTACTGTCTATATTTTTCAGTATTTTGGGGGATACAAGCTGATTGTTGGTGTACTTCCTGAGTGTTATGCTCTAGTATAGAAAATGTATTAGTGATGAGTATATCCCAGCTTCTAGTCTCTGCCCTACTTCCCTTTTTTGTGGTCATTTTAACTGTCTACCAGTTGTACTCATCTGACATACTGTATTCAAGTCTTCGTTACCCTTTTTGTGTTTCCATGCACATGCGCAAGAAACACCTTGGGACAGTACCACATTTCATATGTGTGTCAGGGATGAATGAAAGTAAAAAAAGGTAAGGAGAAATAGTCTGGCTCCCCATATGATGCACCGGGGAAATGACAGATCTCACCCAACAACTAACACACCAAAATCTGGCCAATGGAAAATCATGTACACTAATGCTCAAAGTCTGGGAAACAAGATCCCAGACCTGTAGGCAATAATGACAGAGGCTAAACTGGACATAGTAGCCATTAGTGAGACATGGTTTACCAGTAACCACACTTGGGAGACTTCATTACCTGGCTACATGCTGTTCAGAAGAGACTGAAGTGCAAAAAGGGTGGGTGGAGTGGTCTTTTATGTCAATGAAAATATCAAAGCTACAGAAATTCAGAATACAAATAAGGAGCCAGAAGAACTGTGGGTCACCCTGGAAACAAGAAATGAGACAGCCATACAAACTGGGGGTTGTGTACAGGTCTCCAGATCGGGGGAGGACATAGACACATTACTGTTAGAAGATATACAAAACATGACAGCTAAAGGGAAGGTTCTGATAATGGGATACTTCAACATGCCAGATACAGATGGATCAATACCAGCAGGAACATCTGACAGAACTAGACACATGGTGGATTCCCTGCAGGGGAAGGGCCTCAAACAACTGGTACAACAACCAGAAAGAGACAGGACTATCCTAGATCTAGTACTGACTAACAGGGAAAGGATCACAGATCTCCAGGTAGAAGGTCCCTGGAGGCCAGTGACCATCACATGGTATGGTTCTGTTTGGCCACTACAAATAAATCATCCCATTCCAAGGCAAAAATATGGGACTTCAGCGGAGATGACTTTGATAAAATGGCCAACAGAGTTAAACTAGCCTGACAAAAAGAAATACAGGTGAGGGGGTACAGGCAAAGTGGGCAAGCATTAAGGATGCAATACTTGAAGCAACATCCCATTGTGTTAGACAGAAAAGGAAGTGCAAAAGAAGAAGAAAACCACTTTGGTTCTCAAAACAGCAGCAGAAAAGGTCAGAGCCAAAAGGCTGGCCTTCAGGAAATATATGGGAACACAGCGGGATGAAGATAGGGAGGCATAGCAAACTTCTCTAAGGGAAGCAGGGCAGGCAGTAAGGCAGGCAATGCCCCAAACCGAGGAAACACTAGCACAACCAGTAAAAGAAGGTGACAAGACTTTCTATAGATACATTAGTGAAAGAAGAAAGTCCAGAGGGGGTATTGCTAAGATCAAAGAGGATAAGGGGGGCATGTGAGGAGGAGGACCATGTAAAAGCATCTATCCCAAATAGATACTTCTGCTCAGTATTCACTGAAAAGAAGGTAGGGCAGGGCCCACAGCTCAGCACCATGGACACAGGTGGGAGTGAGGTGTGCACTAGTCCCTTCACAAAAGAAAGGGTCCTACAAGAGCTTGATAAGCTTAGGGTGGACAAGGCAATGGGACCTGATGGCATACATCCCATGGTACTAAAGGAGCTATGGGTGGAACTAGCATAGCCATTATCAGAACTGTTTAGTGAGTATCTGAGCACAGAAGAGGCCCCAGAAGACTGGAGAAGGGTTCATGTGATCCCGCTCCACAAGAGTGGTAGCAGGGAGGAGGCGGGGAGCTATAGACCAGTCAGTCTTACCTCAGTAGTGGGCAAGATTATGGAGGCACTCCTTAAGGAAAAGATAGTGCAACACCTGAAATCCATAGGCGCACAGGATCCAAGACAGCATGGGTTTACAAAAGGAAGGTCTTGTCAAACTAATTTCATAGATTTCTTCGACTGGGTAACCAGGTGGTGGACCAAGGGGGAGCAGTTGATGTTGCCTACCTTGACTTCAGCAAAGCTTTCGATACTGTTCAACACAGAAGATTAATTACTACACTGGGTAGGCTTGGGTGGGTCAGAAGTTGGTCAACTGGGTGGCAAACTGGTTGACAGGCAGAAAACAGAGAGTGGCGGTAAATGGTATACAGTCAGAAGAGATGCAAGTCACAAGTGGGGTACCTCAGGGATCAGTCCTGGGACCAGTCCTCTTCAATACCTTCATCAGTCACATTGCAAATGGACTGGAGGGTAAGGTTTGTCTGTTTGCAGATGACACCAAGATCTGCAACAGAGTAGATGATCCAGATGGGGTGGACAGAACGAGAAGAGATCTGGATAAACTAGCAAAATGGTCAGAAGAGTGGCAACTGGGGTTTAAGACAAAGAAGTGCAAGATCGTGCACATAGGGAAGAGAAACCCTGAAGCCACCTATAGGCTGGGAGCAGAGTTGCTGGCAGGCACAAGGGAAGAAAGAGACTTGGGCGTCATCATCACTGATGACCTGAAATCATCCAAGCAGACCACTAAATCAGTAGGTAAGGCTAGAGGAATGTTAGGGTGTATTAGTAGGAGTATCACAAGTTGGAAGAGGGAGGCAATAATCCCTCTTTACAAGACACTAGTTAGGCCAAATCTGGAGTACTGCGTGCATTATTGGAGGCCACACCTTCTCAAGGACGTTAACCAAATTGAGGCAGTCCAGAGAAGGGCAACCAAAATGGTGCAGGGACTGCATCAGAAGACATATGAGGACAGATTAACAGAGCTCAATATGTATACCCTTGAGCAAAGGAGGGAGAGAGGTGATATGATCGAAACATTCAAATACCTTAAGGGCATTAACAAGGTGAAAGAATCTAACATTTTTCAATATAATAAGAATAGCAGGACAAGAGGACACAGCATGAGATTAGAAGGAGGCCGATTAAGGGGTAATGTAAATAAGTTATTTTTCACAGAAAGGGTGGTGGATGCATGGAACGGCCTACCTCAGAAAGTGGTAGATATGAATACAGTGCAGGGCTTCAAATAGGCATGGGATAGGCATAAGGGAGCAATACAGATGAGTATGACTAGATAGGCCATTGACAGAGCAAAGGCCGATGGCACATTCATAAGGTAGAAAAAGAATGAGCAGACTGGATGGGCCTTGTGGTCCTTATCTGCCTTCAACTTCTATGTTTCTATGAGTCCAATGCACAGCACTGCATAGTGGGTGTGACTCTGACACACCAATGAATTATGAAGCCCAGTGTGACAGCTGTTGGAACTTTGCAGCGGGAGCTGGCCTTCACTTGAGAGAAATGAACCACACCAATGTGGGGATGTTTTTAATTCCTCTCATTTGCATAGTGGCCATTACAACTCACATCACAAAGCACCTCCAGCCCTCTGACCTGATCTATGATTTGGTCTGGAACAAATAGGAAATTCCTCCCACTCCCTCCCTCCCTCTGCTGCTGTTGTTCCCACTCCCTTGTTTCCCAGCTGACCCTGTGGCTGAAAATAATGTCTCCAGCTTCCTCCCTCTGCTACTGTCCTCCCTGCTCCCTCCTTCCCCAGCTGAAAATAAATCCCTCCCGCTTCATCTCTCTGCTGCTGTCATCCCTGCTTCCTCATTCACCGGCTGACCCTCCAGCTGAAAATAAATCCCTCCCACTCCCTCCCTATGCTCTGTCCTCCCAGCTCCCTCATTCCGACAGCCATTGGAATTTCACTGTGGGAGTTGACCTGTACTTGAGAGAAATTAACCACACCAATGAGAGAGGGCACTTCATTCTTCTTATTTGCATAGTGGCCATTATAACTCACATCACGAAGCACCTCCAGACCTCCGATCTGATCTCTGATTCAGTCTGGAACAAATAGGAAATCTCTCCCACTCACTCCCTCTGTTGCTGTTGTCCCCGCTTCCTAGTTCCCTGGCTGACCCTCCGGCTGAAAATAAATGTCTCCCACTCCCTCATTCCCCCACTGAAAATAAATCCCTCCTGCTTCCTCCCTCTGCTGTTGTCTTCCCTACTCTCTCATTCACATTGCATTTTGTACCTGTAAAGAAAGAAAACCATGCCCCAAGGTTGTTTTTTTTAATTAACCTGTAAAAAACTAAAACAGTCCCTTGTCATCTCCCTGGTCCCCCATCCCCACTCACCCTCTGTGTACCCCACCTCCCCTCACCCCCACCACTCCATACATACCTCCAGAGGTCAGTGGCAGTGATCTTCTGAGGACCAGGAACACGTCTGCACTCATCAAAAGCGACAGACAAACTGAAAACATAACAGTGAGCCCTATAGTGGCAGTCAATGGGGGGAGGATCAACTTAGGTTGATATCTCAGCCATTTTTAGGAATTTTGGCCTCACGTTTTCAACATTGGGTTCTTGGGACCCCACTTCATGAATACTGTCACTGTTATTTCATTTCTCATTCCTGAAAGGTTATTTCGCAGTCACAGTGTGGAATCACCTTTCAGGACTGATTAACAAAATGACAGTGCCACTGTTCATGAGGTGGAGTCTCAAAAAAGCTCATGTTGCAAATTTGGTGAAAAAAGTCCAAAAAATGACTGTGTTACTAGCGTGCATTTTACAGTTTCTACACATGCTCCTAACGTAGCCAATTTTTAATATTTGCACTCCAAATTTTTAGCATTGCCATTTTTTTGCACCTCCTTATGAACAGTACAGCTGTAACTTTTCATATCCTGCCCGAAACATATTTGCACACCTGTGGTGCAGAATGACACTGTTGCTCTGCAAAATCACCTTTCAGGAAGAGTGACCAAAATGACAGTGGCACTCTTCATGAGGTGGAGTCCCAAAAAGGCCATGTTGAAAACTTGTTGAAACACATAGACCATGCAATGAAACATTTGGTATTGATACATGCTTGTTACTTTTGTTTTAGACAGTTACAGTATTGCCTGAAGCTCTTTCCTCCTCCCTTTGTTATTTCTTACTCCCTGGATCTTCTCCACCTGTTTTAGTTATGTTTTTCTCAGTTGCAGCAGAGCTGGTAAAATATCTCCTTCTTTCCTTCCTTTGCATTTTCTTCCCTCCAGGTTCCTTATTTACATCCTCAGTATGCTATCTAGTAAGGCATTTCCATTTTCCAGTGTGTTGATGAAAGACTCAATTTATTTTTTGTGTTATTTTTTCAGCTATTGTTTAACAATTCTAATTTCCAAGGAGATTTTGACAAATGCCATGCATTCAGTACATATGAGGGATGCCAGTTCCTTATGTTGTGTTTTTCTGTATACAAATGGCAACCAGTACATTGGATAATGGATTGTTCCCTATACAGATCTAATATGTCTCCTGTTGGATCCATCCCTTAAAGATTTAGATTTAAGTACTTACAGGCAATATTTGTTACAGTGGGATTCTTGTTTTTAAAATGTCTAGCCTCTACCCCAACTACCCCAGTGAGCACTGGCAGATGTGCTTGCCTCTGCAGTGCATCGTTTCAGCAGCTGTTCAATGTTTACTTGTGTAGCACTGATATATGGACGAAAGCAGAAGTCACGCTCTGCTGTATTTCCAGTTTTTATACTGTTCCAAAAGAATTAAAACTGCTAAAAAAACTTTATAAGGCTTATACACACCAACTGGTGCTATAAACGGGTATGTAGTAAGGGTAGCATGGTTATTATGGGAGACCTCAGTCTACCTGGGGTGGACTGGGGAATCCAAGTCATCTCTAGTGCCAGGGAAAGGGTACTTCTGGATGTGTTCCAGTATAGCCATCTGGTGCAGATTGTTGGAAAACGAACCTGGCTAGGTAATACAATGGACCTGGTATTATCAAATGAGGAGATGGTGAAGGACCTATGGGTGGAGAACCCACTAGCTGGTAGTGACCACCTTTCAGTGTGGTTCACACTCACCATGAGCAGGGAGGCCTTGGGGTCAACAACAAGGGTAGTGGACTTTAGACCACCTGTCTGGACTTATGGAGGATGAGGAAAATACTGAGAGGGTGCCTTGAGGGGATTAGGTCAGAGATGGATGCACAACAGAAGTGGGATATCATAAAGTCTGGGCAGAGGGAGGCTACTGAAACATGCACCAGGCCTCTGAGCAAGAAGACCAGGGCTAAGGTGTCATGTTGGATGATCAGAAATGTTTTGGGGGATGAAGGCCAAGAAAGCAGCTTTTAGGAGACCGAAAAGAACCAGGAGGAAGGAGGACAGGGAGATGTATGTGAGGAGGTCCACGGAGGTATCCAAATTAGTAAGAGAGGCCAAGGCCTCCATGGAGCTCAAGCTGGCTCAGGGCATCAGGGAGGGGGAGAAGGAATTCTATAGATAAGTAAGGGAGAAAAGGAACTGCAGGGATCAACTAGTCTAGATCAAGAAGGATGGGGGTGGGTGGAGAAGGAGAAGGAACAGGCAGAAGTACTAAATGAATACTTCTGCTCTGTGTTCACAAGGGAGGTAGGAAATCCACTACCTTCATGGACTGGGAGGGTGAGGACAAGGTGGGGGAGGAGGTGACCTATGAGATGATTCTGGAAAGCAAGGTACTGGAAGATTTCAAGGCACTTAGGGTGGATAAGGCATCAGATCCTAATGGCATTCACCCTAGGATGTTAAGGGAGAAGGTGGAGGTGTTGGCCAGGGCACTGGCTGACCTGTTCCACACTACCCTGGACACAGAGTGCATGCCACAGGACTGGAGGTTGGTTCCTTTGGTGTCTATTCACAAGAGCAACCCAAAGGATGAGCCAGGTAATTTTATTATTTGTAGCCTTGAATATAAAGGGAAGAGCATACATGCCCATTTCTGCAGCTTCACTTTTATTTCCCGAATCAGTGGAGGATAATTGTCCCAAAACAGTGTTGTTGGGCATTTGCTTAGTCTAATCCCAAGGTACTTTATAGTGCCACAGTCTCACTTTATTGGGTATCTTAATTTAAGTATCTACGGTACCTGTGCCGCCATTGCCAAGACTTCTGTTTTTGACCAGTTTAAGGAATAGCCCAAGAGAGCCAACAAGGCTTCAATCTGTTTGAAAACTTCTGGCAATGATGACTCTGAATTCGTCAGGTATAGCAGGACATCATCTGCATACAAGGCTATTTTATGATGTGTGTTCCCTATGTCTACACCCTTTATGTTTGGGTTCTGCTGAATACTTTGAGCCAAAGGCTCAATATATAAAGTGAAGAGGAGGGGAGATAGGGGGAAGCCCTGCCTTATGCCTCTCAAAAGCTTAAGCGAATGAGAGATATGGCCATTGGCTCTTATAAAGGCTGTATGGACAGAATAAAGGGTTGGGAACTCAAAGCCAGGCAGGACCCCCCCTCAAGAAGGCACAGGAGACCAGATTGAATGCTTTTTCCATGTCCAAACTCATTAAGTAAGAGGGTTGGGCTGTTTTCTGTAAGCGTTCTATTACATCTACTGATCTTCTTATGTTGTCCATGGTTTGTCTGCCAGGTACAAAACCCATTTGATCCAGATGTATTATTTCTGGTAATATTTGTTCTAATCTTCTGGTCATTATGCCTGATCATATTTTGTAATCAGTGTTATGAATTGAGATTGGATGGTATGATGGGCAAATGATTGGGTCCCTGGCCGGCTTTGGGAGGACAGAAATTATAGCCTGAGACCAGGATGGAGCAATAGTGCCTTTTTCAGTCCAGACATGGTTATATGCCCTAAGTAGCAAGGGGGGGATACTATCTTTAAATTGTTTGAAAAATTCATTGGGTAGTCTATCTGTCCCAGACCATTTTCCTGCTTTTAAATGTTTTATTTCTGTTCTTACCTCTCCTTTATTAAATGAGGAGGTAAACATTTTCTTCTGATGGTCTCTGATTTTAGGTAAGTTGAGGGGAGACAAAAATCCATGGACCCACTCTGGAGTAGGAGAGGCTCTTGTACTATATAATTTTTCATAAAAAGATCTAAAGATTTCTGTTATGCCCTCCACCGAATATTGCCATTTCTTGTTTCTGGGGTCCAGTATCTTATGGATGCTGGCTCTAGCTCTGTGTTGGCTTAATTTACTAGTTAACAGCGTTAGGGTCTGAGGGCCTCCTTCATAATATCTTTGCCTCAAGTATAGCAACTTTTGCTCTATCTGATAATCCTGCAAGTTTAAGAGCTCTTTTTTTTAATGTTGCCAACACTTTACCACTGTCCCTATCTAGTTTATGCTGTTGTTTTTGTTCTAAGTCCCTTATCTGTTCCTGCAAGTAAACTTTCCTGGTTTCCCTTTGTTTTTTAAGTCTGGAAGAGAGTTCAATAAATTTTCTGCGAATGATCACTTTTATGGTGTGCCAAAGAACTTCAGGAGATATCTCTGGATTATCATTGTCACAGACTGCCTGCTCTATTGTCTCTTGTATAACCTTCTGCGATTCCTCATTCTGAATCAGCGAGACCTTTAACCTCCCGAAGGTTGAACGCCTAATAGGCCCCAAGGAAACCATCATGTATATAAGAGAAAGATAAGATAGGGTCATATCTCCCAACCATGTTTGTTTATTTATTTATTTATCTTTGTTGACTAGACAACACTAGACAAGCTGTATGCCTATTTTCAGGCATGACCCGGGAGAGTACAATGAAAATACAGGTTCAAACAAGGTACATAACAACAAGAAGGGCAATGTAGAGAGTCACAAAGAGCTAGAATGAACATAGTTTACAGTGAGCAGTAATAGGTAAAATATACATATACATATGGAATAGATAGACTAAGACATTCAATGGCAATTACATTGAATGCATGACCCGTTTACCAGGGCCACAGAATTCATAAGCAGATAGCAAGCAATCACGTGCTTCCCAGAGTTAAAGGACAGTGGGCAGTGGCTTGGATGAGACCAATTTGGAGACCTGGTTAAGGTGGCTTGGGACACCCACACACAGAGGGCAGTTTCAAGTGCTCCCATGTAGATCAACATATTCCAAACGAATCCCTAGGTACCAAAAGAAATAACTCAGTCTAGAATATGTTTGATGCACTTGTTAGAAGAAGGTGTATTGTCTGGAGCCCCTATGCATCTGCTGCCATGCATCCATTAACCCCAATTCCCCTAGCAGTTTTGCTACTTTTTTGGTTACCCCATTTTCCCATCTTGCAGTCTGCGTTGATGTGTCCATATTTGGGTTTAGTCTTAGTTTTAAGTCCCCTGCTATTATTAGATGTCCCTCTGCCCATTCCATAATCTTAAATAAGAAATCTCTAAAAAAAGAAAAGTCCAAGCCCGGAGGTGCATAAACTGAAACCAAAGAGATAATGGTCCCATTGTACATTCCCTTCAGCCCCACATATCTTCCCTCCATATCCATCATAGAGTTGTGAACTTCAAAGGGAGTTCTTGAGGGGATTAAGATTGCTGTGCCCCCTCCTTCTACCCTTTTTATATGATGAAGCTTGTACCACCTGATAGCCAAATTTGTGCAGCTTATCATGCTCCTCCTTGCTCAAATGTGTTTCCTGCATCATTATAAAAGTAGCAGCTGATTTTCACAGGAAATACATCATTTTGCTCCTTTCTGTGGGATGTGTTAACCCATTAACATTATAGGATAGTATGGTAGCCTCAGCATTATTCATTTTCTTTTAAGTATTTTGTCTGATTTGTACTTCTTTGCTTTGTATGTGTAAGCCAATGCATTCCCTCTCATACTCCCACACCTCATTTTGCATGGTTTTTAAAATTCCCCTTTCTACAAGTAAGTAAACATATTTCAAACCATTAATCATAACCTTAAACTTAAATTGATTTATAAGAAAACTCATTTTAACCTCCAGAAGTGAAGACCCCATATTCAAGGATAGGGTCTTTGTGTCCAGCTTTCCCCTCCCACTACAAGGATGAGTGCCAGTATGAGGAGTAGCCAAGAACTTCACCACACAGTAATATGGATCTCCTCGAGAGTCTTAGTTGTAGTAACAAGGCTCAGATACTGCAAAAAGCAACAATTATGACATCACTGAACTGCAACTCCAATAACTGAGTGCCATAACAATACCTTGTCTTATGAGAATGAAACAAATCCCCCCCACCCAGTCAGTGTATATTCATAACAGTGCTGAACTTGCTGCATTTCAATGCCTATTTGTATTACAAAAATGAGAAAATTAGGTGACTGTTTAAATAAAGTACAGTGCGTGCCTCAAGGATAAAGAAAAATATTCACAACCAGGTATAGGAGAGCACTATATAAACCAGAAAGTTCATACTGGTAGAGTCTTGTAAGATTCTCCATGCAGCTGAAAAAGCATTTAAAATATACATTCTGAAGTGAGTCTCTTTGCAGTTTCTTTAAATGATGCAGTTAACACAGTTTTCATGTTACATGCAGAGTACTACTGCACTCCGCAATGTGATCTTTAAAAACTCAACATCTGATAATGGCATATAATTACCTAATCTTTTCTAAACATTAATATTTGTGTCATGTACAAAAAAAACATGATCTTGTGTGATAGGAATGTTCATAGATTCCCAAGCAGTTGACAAAGTAAAATAAAACTTGTATAGTCTATAGCACTATTGTACAGTTTTTTAAAGTAGTACAGGCACATGAATTTCATATTTTGTGCAGAGTGCAATTTCTCTCCACATTAAGGTTTTCACCTGTAAAGTAAAGCACATCTATACCCTCGGCAGAGTAAGAGGATGCCAAGCTAGATCTTAGCTGACAACTTGCCAAAAAGATAATACTGATTTACCAGTTCAGTCCTGCGTATCTTTGTGTTGGTTATTCTGACTTTCTTGACATTTCTGCAACAGAGTTCACATGGTCTGTATGGGAGCTGCAGTAGTGATGACATCATGGTGCCACATCCTCTCTTCCTCCTACCTATTGCTATGGACCAATCCGCATTGCTCTCTGGTGCCTGTTGGGATATTGAGTTCCTTCCTGCAAGCTCCGTGGGTTCCAGTAGGTCCTTCTCCACTAAAACCTTCCTGGTTTCCTCTGGTGAGTCATAAACTTCAGTACCCTCCAGCCAAAAGATTCTTATTTTTGCAGGATATGATATGTGGAAGCAAGTACCTTTGGTCTTAAGCAGCTTTATAATGTCCACATATTGGAGCCTTTGTTTCTGGATTTCTGGAGGAAAATCATGGTAAAAAAACAGACGGAATGAAAGATAAGTAACTTCCTTCTGTTTCCACGCTCTTGCCAGTATGTCCTCTTTTACCCTCTGACTGTTGAATTTTATTTTTATGGATTGAGGCCTTACTCCTGATTCCATTGGTTTTGGTTGCAATGCCTGATGAGCTCTTTCTATGACCATTTGATATCCTGGTAGGAGTTGAAGTACATCTGCTAGTAGACCTGAAATAAACTCAGCCATCCGGCTGGTCTCTGATCTCTCAGGCAGTCCATATATCTGAATATACTTCCTCCAGAACCAATTTGCCAAGTCTATACAGTTTTCTTGTAGCTACTTTGTTTGCATTACTAGGGCTTTTAAGATGAGGCCAACCTGGAGTGCTCCATCCTCCATTGCACATACCCTGTCTTCTATTTTCTCCACTTGCTCCAATCTGGTTAGTTTTTGGTATAACTGGAGAAATTCTAGATTTCTTTCAGCCCTCATTTTTTAAATTTCTTTGAACAGTTGTTCAAACCTGGATCAGGATAAGTGCTCAGTTTCTTCTTCCATGTCTGCCAAGCTCGCAGGGAAAGGGCTCCGGCTGTTGTCCCATCTATGCAGTCTCAATCTTGTTGCATCATGAGAGCCCAAGTTGTTTTTCATTCTGTATATGCCCTGACAATCTTTTACATGTCAATTGCCTGCCATTTTAGCTAGTTTGGCAGCTGCATTCATTTAATTTGCAATGTTTTGGGGCCTTTGGGGATGGGCGCTCCACTCACTCACTATCTGCTGGCTCTGTGTCATCACCGGAAGTCCTGATTGAACTGTGCTTAGTTAATTTTACTGTTGTGCTTAGTTGGTTACTGTGCCTAATTAATTTATCAACATATCAAGTTAATAATTAACAATTTACATCCTTCTTTTTGTGTTCTTTCTCTTTCTCTGATAACCCCCCTCAAACCTGGCATTGACCAACACTATAACCTGCTTTGTCTCTGCATTGTCCTTGTTTGTAAACTCTCAGAAATTAATAATTTATCTTTTTAATATAGCTCTCCTGTCTCTGTTCACAGCTTTTTTTTTAATATAGATATCTCCTTAAACTATAGTTACCCCCTCCATCTGACCTGCCCCCCCACACTCCCTGCTTACAAATTCTTCTTGTTCATAAATCAGTTGTTCACCAATTTCTCTGCCTTTATGAACGATGCATCCCCACTCCCCTCCCCCTTGTTCTGCTCATATCCCTCTCCTTACTACTTCCACCTGCTCACTACTCATCTATTCCTAATAACTCTCCCAACTCTATCAGTTACTATCTCCAATTCCATACACACATCCATGTTAACACTGCCGCCTCATTTGAAATATGGTCTCACTCTACCACTATTTCTCATGTGGCTTTGATAATGGTGTCCACTTTCACTGTGGTTCTCCACCTTCTTCTTCCTCTCTCATCCACTCCCTTCTTCTCAAATCTCCCAACCTCCTCTCCATCCCCTTCAAACTCCCCTAAGCTTCACTTTCTCATACTCTCTCTCCTCTTGCTCTCCACTGGGGATGTCCACCCTAACCCAGGCCTATTGCCCCTAGCTCCTCTTGTGATTTCTCCTCTACTACCTCCCCCTGCTCTCTTCTCTCAGCCCTCCCAAAGGGTTTAAAGATCCTACATCTAAACACCCGCAGCTTGCTGCAAAAAATAGATCAGACTCAGATGGTGGTGTGCACTCTAAAACCAGACATTCTAATCATCTCAGAAACTTGGCTAAAAAACTCTATCTCTAACCACTCGGTCTCCATTCCTGGCTACTTACTGCTAAGGCAAGACGTTGCTGTCAAGGGTGATGGTGTGGCCATTTATGTCCTAGTCTCCATCTAATATTCCATCATCTACTCATCCTCCTATCCTGAGATCCATAATGACCTAGCTATTCATGTGACCCTCTCCTTCCCTCTACCAGTCATCACAACCAGCATTTACTGCCACCCAAATTTCCCCCCTTCAGTCATGCTAGACCTCTAAACCTCCATCATTTCCCTTGCTTGCTCTGGGGAATCATTCATCCTTGTTGACTTCAATATAAATTGGTTGTCACCTAAATCTTCAAAAACTAAAAATGAAATTGGAACCCTGAACCTCTCCCAACTGATCTCTGAACCCACCCACCCAAACCACAAGACACAACAACACTGCCTACTCTACTTGGCCCTTACCTCCCACACTCAATGTGTCATCACCTCGGGCATCCTCACTGACGCTCTCAGTGACCATAACCCAATATTCATAGTTAGGAAAGTTCATAAAACAAAATCACCATACAACTACACTCCTTCAAGTCTCTTGACTGTGAACGTCTCCTGAGTATCCTTGCCACTTCGTACTGAGCCCTCCTAACCTCCTTCCCCTCAGTTGATAAGGCTGTTGCCTACTTCAAAGAAATCTTTCTTGTAAACTGGAACACCTTTGCCCCACTTAAACAAACTAGAGTCAGAGGTAACCACTTACCTTGGATAACCCTTGAACTTCTGGCCTGTCTCAGGGCTAGAGATTGAGCCTGGAAGCATTATAAAGCTACCTAGCATCCTAGTGACCTCGTAAACTACTGCATACTCTAAAATGCTTGCACCAGAGCTACAAGGTTAGCCAAGTCCGAATATTTAATATCTGCTTTCATTGCCAACATAAATTCCCCTTCAAAGTTCTGAAAGGTGGTCCATGCCTTACTTACCCCCTCATCTTGCACCCCCCAGTACTTAAAGCAAATAGCTCACTAGTGTCTGACTCATGAGCCGTAGCTGTGGAATTTAACTCCTACTATACCTCCTGCACCACTGAGCTAATTAAATCCCTTCCCTACCACCCATCACCCTCCCCAACTTCTAATGATGTGCCCCTCCACCACCCTCCCACCTCCCCTTCTCTTTCGTTACTGTAACCCCAAATGATGCCCCAAGTGGCCTCCTCACCATCAACCACTTTAAACGTGCCTCCCCCAACGGGCTTGACCAAAAACTCCTCTCCCTCTCAGCTTCGGCCATTGCCTACCCCCTTTCATTAGTCCTACATCTCTCATCCTCTACTGTCTCAGTCCCCTCATCATGCAAACATGCAGTGGTCCTCCCTCTACCCAAAGGGTGTGACCCCTCATCTCCTGGCAGCTATTGCCCCATTTCTTTCTCCCTACCCTTGCAAAGCTTCAAGAACACATTGTCCTCTCCCAGCTCACTTCTTTTCTATCTGACACCTCCTTTTTCACCCCTTTCCAGTCTGGTTTCAGGAAAAAACACTCAACCACCACCTCTCTCCTATGGCTAACAGACCTCATCCTAACCGGGATGGACAGTGGCCAAATTACCTCTGCCATTTTTGTCGACCTGGCCAAGACCTTCAACACCATCTCTCACTCCCTTCTCCTTGACTCACTCCCAGCTGCTGGCCTATCTCCCTCTGCCACAAACTGGTTCAAGGCCTACCTTATTGGCAGAATCCAGTCAGTTAAGATCTTGGATGCCACTTCACCTCCCCTCCCCATTAGCACTGGCATCCCCCAGAGCTCTGTATTAGGGCACCTCCTATTCTCCATCTTCTTAAACAACCTTCCCTCTGTTTTCTCCTCATCCTCCACTATACATATGCATGCCAATGATGCAGGTCTGTACGCATCTGGCTTCTGTCCTGCTGAGGTTACAACCAACTTACAGCAAGACTTTGATAAGATTCAGTTCTGGTTTGCTAACCATCAGCTTTTCCTCAACACCAAGAAGACTGTCTCCATGACATTTGGCACAAGGCAGAGACTCTCTAGGCTTCCGTCCCAACCCACTTTCCACACCCTTGATGGGACTTTACTTGAGGACACATCCTCCTTCAGGTATTTAGGTATTTGGCTGGACCAACACCTAAACTTCTCCGGACATATTGACGCCATCCAGAAAAACCTGCATCCCGAGCTTGGTGCCCTGTTCAGGAACCATAGTTGCATCCCTCCTATGGCTAGGTGTGAACTTGTTCAGAAGATGATACTGCTCATGTTTAACTACTGTGACGCAGTCTATGGTGCTGCCCCTAAGTCCTTCTTGACCAGACTGGACACCATCTTCAATTCCTTCTGCTGCTTTGCCCTGGATGCCCCCCTTGCACCCACCACTGTGATTTTTATTGTGTCCTATCCTTCCCCTCTCTTACAAATAGGCAACTCTCCCACTATACTAAATTCTCCTCCAAGCACTGGTTGGGAGAGTTCTCTTCCTACCTTACCTCCTCTTTTATAACAACCCCCCTAACCTCCCATTCCCTTAGATCAACTGACTCCTGTTCCCTGGTAGTCCCCTGCAGATCCACTCTAAAAGCCAATCCACTTACTTCAATGCCTCCCAAAAATTTGGAATTCACTCCCCCCTCAAATCCAGCACTCATCCTCTACCTACTCCATCAGCTCTGCCTTCAATAATTACCTTGCACCTAGCTGCTCCTGCCATGTCCCTCCTTAATTCCCTCCTCTAAGCCCTGGATAAACCCTTCCCCTCCTCCATCACCTTCATTTTACTCTGTGCCCCCCAAATTTCTAGCTTTTCTCCCCTTCTCCCAACTTGCTCCCCCTTACTGACCTCCCTTGATCTCTCACAGAATGTAAGAGGCCCAAAATGTTCTCCATGGGTCCCTCCCATACCCCCTTTAGGGGCTGGAATTCCTCATCTACTCCCTTCCCCCACCATCCCTCCACCTCTCCCCTCCCTCTCCTTTCCCCCTTTTCTTTCACATAAGCACTTGTTTACTTATTAACCCAGCACTTATTATTGTCCACTCTTTCTACATATTATGCACAACACTGATTTATCACTATTTGTAACACCTGCCTTACAACTGTATGTTAATGTTGATCTTGTAACTTGAATGTAACTTGAACATAACTCATCCCCCTTCCCCCACCTCACCCTTCCCTCTCCTTTTCCCCTTTTCTTTCATGCAAGCACTTATTTACTTGTTAACTCTGCATTTATTATTGTCCACTCTTTCTTTTTTATTTTTTTTTATTTTCTGTTTTCTTTTTGGGGCTGGACTCCCTTAGCCCCACAAATGGACTCACCTGTCTCCCAGTAGCTGTGCCTCCTCATACTAGGGGAAGACCCCCCCCGAGTGGTGCTGCCAAGGGAGGAACTGTCATGGCCAGAGGGGACAGGCACCAGGAGCAATTCATATGTGGGGAGCTGGCATTTTTTCGAGATTGGTCCTACAGAGCCGAGTGTGTGCAATGATGCAGGCTGAGGAGGAGCCCACACTCTTCTGTATGTGCTCCCATCAATGCAACTGCACTCAGCTCCCACCATGCTCTCATATGATGCCTCCACCAGGGGGAAACCAGGTGCCGGTGTTGCACATCCCCACTCCCCAGAGAAGGACAGTAGTCCTCCAGATGTTGATCCTTCGCCTCCCCTGCTGACCCCCGGTGGCCCATGCCCATTCCCGAACACGGGTCGCCGGCATGGCGCGAAGTGTGGCAACCAACTCCTCAACCCTCAGCATCACCTGGCCTGCCCATTGTCCACTTTTTCTACCTAATATGCACAACACTGTTGTAACACTTCTAGCAACACCTGCCTTACAACTGTTAGTTAATGTTGATCTTGTAACTTGAATGTTTAGTGTTTCACTCCTATTGTACCCCTTTCCTTCAGGTCACACAGGGAGATGAGTGACTTGTTGCTCAGTGTGCCTTCCTGGAGAAACATTTCAATAAATAAATAAATAAAAGTCCTTCCCCTCTACAGGTCATTGGTCAGGCCGCATTTGGAATACTGCCTGCAGTACTGGTGACTGTATCTGATAAAGGATATCAGCAATGGGTCCTAATGGATTTCACCCAAGAATTCTAAAAGATCTAAGGACAAAACTAGTAACACCACTGACTACTCTCTTTAACAAATCATGGGAGGATGGGGTGGTACCTGAGGACTAGACAAGGGCAAATGTGATTCCACTTCACACAAGTGGGAGCAGGGCAGAGGCAGGAAACTACAGACCAGTTAGTTTGACTTCAGTGGTAGGGAAAATGATGGAATTACTTCTGAAGGAAAGAATTGTTGAGTACTTAGAGGCCAGTGGGGCACAGGACCCAAGGCAGCATGGTTTCCCAGCAGGAAGGTCATGTCAGATGAACTTAATAGATTTCTTTGCCAGGTGACCAAAGTAGTAGACCAGGGAGGGGCTGTGGATATGGCTTACCTAGATTTTAACAAGGCATTTGACACAGTCTCATACAAAAGGTTAATATACAAGTTAGCCAGGCTTGGAGTGGGTCCCAAGGTGGTAACCCGGTTAAAAAAACCAGCAGGACAACAGGACGCAAAGGGTAATAGTAAATGGAGTCCACAGTGAAGAAAGGAGGGTAACTAGTGGGGTACCACAGGGTTCAGTACTGGGACCAGTCCTCTATAATGTCTTTATAAGTGACATTGGAGAGCATCTGAAAGGAAAGGTATGTCTCTTTGCAGATGACACAAAGATCTGCAACAGGGTTGATACACAAGGTGGGGTGGAAAGGATGAAAAGGGGCTTGGCAAGGTTGGAGGAATGGTCAAATATGTGGCACCTCGGATTCCATGCAAAGAAATGCAAGGTAATGCATCTGGGAAACAAAAACCCAGGGGAAGAGTACACAATGGGGGGTGAGTCAATAACAGCAACAAAAATCAAAAGAGACCTAGGAGTAATTATATCAGATGACCTAAATGTAGGCTAGCAACATGAGAAGGCAGTAAGGAGGGCTGGGGGTTACTGGGATGCATAGAGAGAGGCATCAACAGTAGAAAATATGAAGTTGTTATCCCTCCGTACAGACAGTTGGTGAGACCCCATCTGGAGTACTGCGTGCAATTCTGGAGACCCATCTCCGCAAAGACATAGACTGAGTGGAGGCTGTTCAGAGGAGGGCAAGTAAAATGGTGCAGAGTCTGCACCAGAAGACATACGAGGAGAGACTAAAGCAGCTTAATATGTATACCCTTGAGGAAAAGAGGGAGGGGGGGACATGATAGAAACTTTCAAGTATCTGAAGGGAATTAACAAAGTACAAGAGGGTAGCATCTTTCAGAAGAAGAGATGTACAAGAACAAAGGGGCACAATTTGAAGATAGAAGGGGGATAGCTCAGCGGTAACGTTAGAAAGTATTTTTTCACGGAGAGAGTTGTGGATGCATGAAACAGCCTTCCTGAGGAGGTTGTGGAGTCAGGAACAGTGAAAGAATTCAAGAATGCATGGGACAGGCAAAAGGCAATTCTAGTGGGGGGTAGGAGGAAGTAGGCTGTTGGTTAACTAGGATCTGCAGCTTATCCATTAGGTAGGAAAATGGGCAGACTAGGTGGGCCAAGCGGTCCTTATCTGCCTTCAGATTCTGTATTTCTATGTTTCTATGTAGGCTTCTCAAGGCGGTACAGTGTAGGGTGACAAAAATGATACAGGGGTTGGAAGGCAGAACCTATGAAGAAAGGCTGAGACTCTTGAGTTTGTACACCCTGAAGGAGAGAAGGGATTGGGGGCTATGACTGAAACTTTCAAATACTTGAGGGGGATCAACAAATCTGGTGCAGAGGGGTTGTTTAAGCTGAGGAAGTGAGGGGACATGAAGGGTCACAGGCTAAGACTGGAGGGTGGCAGATTCAGGGGGAGATGAGGAGGCATTATTTCACTGAAAGGGTGGTGTCAAAAATGGAACACTCTACCAGAGGAGGTGGTGGCATGCAGGATGGTGGGTAGTTTCAAAAGGGCATGGGACAGGGCAGGGGAAGGGCTAGGTAAACAGTGCTGAACAGTTTCCAAAGGTGAGGGAAGGGATGGGGTGGGGCAGCTGCAATATAAGGGTGCTAGCTGCGCATTCTAGCAGACTTGATAGACCATGATGCCTGTTTCTGCTGGCAAGTTTCATATGTTCATATGTTCATATAAAACTCAGCACTGTAACTTAAAAGTACTATCAGGCTCCAATAACTCCACTATCTGCTACTAGTTTTCCCAAAGGTCTGTCACACCTCCAGCTTCCCAAAATGCAGTAGCAGCCCCACACTACACAGATAGATAGATAGATAGATAGAAAGACAGACAGACAGAAAAATAGGCAAGTTTTGTATGTGCATATGTTCATATAAAACTCAGCACTGTGGCTTAAAAGCACTATCAGACCCAATAACTCCACTATCTGCTACTCATTTTCCAGAAGGTCTGTCACACCTCCAGCTTCCCAGAATGCAGCAGCAGGCCCACACTACATAGACAGATAGATAGATAGATAGATGGATAGATAGATAGATAGATAGATAAATAGATAGATAGATAGATAGTAGGGATCTTTTTGTGTTTTTTAATGTTTTCTTATTTTGGATAGATATATAGCAACAGAGGGGAGATTCTCCAAGCTAGGGAATAGGTTTTCTATCTGGGGGTCTAAGCAGCAATCTTTCCTCACACAAAGTGACGCTCACTTATGCAGAACTGATAAAGGCTAAAACTCAAAGTCGCACTCCACTGTACTTCTGGTTTAGGCGCTGTTCCCAAAAGTATTATATCTGCTAAAATTTGCATTTATAAGGCTTATACACACCAAATTGTGCTATAAAACTCAGTACTATGGCTTAAAAGCATATCAGCCCCCAATAACTCCATAATCTACCAATCATTCTTCAACAGGTTTCAGTCAGACCTCCAGCTTCCAGAGTGCAGTAGCACACTCACACTACACTGATAGATGGATATAAAAAGGCATTTACTTAGCTGGGGGGGGTTCTCCCAGGTTGGGAAGCAGATTTTCTATCTAGTGGTCTCAGCAGCAATTTCTCCTCATACCTAATACATTCTGCTATACTACAGTAAACAGTAAGTAAATCTAAATGTTTTTACACATGCTGTAAACTGAAAATTGGAATGAGGCCTACACTTGAGTACGCGGCCCTTTGTACTAAATGTTTCCACTTATCAGTGATGCAGCACATCAAATCATGGCCAGTTATTAGTAGGTCTTAATTAGGGACCAATAACAATTTGCTTCTGGAGTTAAATATCACTTGGAGAGAACTGGTGGTATATTGAAATATGATATGGCACTTTGCAAATGCTAAAGGTATGTTCCATTATACCAACCGGACACTAACCAGAATGTGATTGCAAACTGTATCTTACTAGCAATGTGCTGTTTTTTTCAATCTGTTTATGTCTTTGTTGCAGAACAGTAGCAAACATAGTTGCATACGCCCCTCCCTCCACATTCAACCACACACACACACACACACACACTCACACACCACATGTCACGGCTGCTGTGAGCATTCAAGAACAACCTTTCACTGATGTGTACTGTTCCCTTGACCCCCAAAACCCAGAAACTCATTTGATGACACATGATCCTTGCATTGGTTTTCAGTGGCCACTACAGCCACCAAAACACCGACCCACGTAAAATGAATTCACTAGTCTCAGTTTTCACAATCTGACCTCATGCTCAGGGAAAATATTAAATTGCATTGTATCAAGTGTCCATTTTTCCCTCTATCCCCTCCCCCTTACAACACACCAAATGCTGCCTGTTTTTTTTTTGGGGGGGAGACATTGAGGTGCATGCCAGGACAGGGCTTATGGTGGGATTTAAACATGGAGAGCGGGTTGAGGGGAAGTAAGGTGAATCACCAGCTTCTACAGCAGTTATAGATATATAACGTGTTATACATGGGTTGTGCACCAATAGAGTTTGTTCAAAGTAGGGATGCAGCAAATTTAAATTTTGTCCATGAAGTGCCAGTGAAGTGTCCAAATTCTCCTGGTGGAACAATTCACAAAATTTTTCTGCATTAGGCGGAATTTCTTCTAGGTGAAATTTCTCCTTCCGTGGGTAAAATTCTGCCTTCCACGGGTGAAATTCTGCCTTCTGTGGGTGAAATCTCACCTTCCGTGGGAGAACTTTTGCCACAGGAGGCAGACTTTTGCCATGGAAGGTGAAATTTTGCCATTCTGCCTGGCAAAATTTTGCCATTCTGCTAGGTGAAATACTGCATTTCAGTCCACGAAATAGGCGGAATTTCACGGATTACTCCGTGAAGTGAATTTTGCTCACTTTGCCCACCAGTAGTTCAAAGTAAAGTGTCATAGCTTATATAAACTGAGTCTAATCGGATGCTAGTGCATTTAGTAACATAACTCTGTCAGCATGTACTGAGATACTATTGCCTTATGTAGAATGTAATTTTCCCAGCATCTGCTGCAGTAGTATTGTCTGTGCTAGTTAAAGTATTCCAGCACATGCAGATTTACTGGTGCAGCAGTGCATGCATTAACTGAACTCTGCCAGCATCTGTGGGGACATCTGTGTTCATGGTATATGGAATGTATCAGCATTTGCTGGAACAGTATTGTCTGCACTACAGAAATGATAACCGAATCTGTTGGAACAGTATTCACAGACTGTACTTACAGTATACCACAAGTTTGGAAAGCTAATTGATTATTCAAATAATCTGTTTTTGCTAACATCAATTTTTGAAGTTGCAAACACGTCCCTTTACTACCAGAATAGAATCATTATGAGTGATGTCTATTGTATGTATGTAGTTAGACCTTCCTTCATGGGGGTGTTTTGGAGGGTTTTTTAGTGATAAATCTCCCTTTCTATATATGATGAATATAACAACAGTTACACCTAAACTCCATGTGAGGGAATATTGAGATGAACTTGCCTCATTCCATTTATTGCAGATATATGATGAAGTATTGTTTGGGTGTAGTATGGAATGTGATGCATATGACCAGACCATCCCATTCAATGCCACCTAGAACATACTCATACATTAACTTATGGATTTGACTATGTTATTATTAGTGAAAAGCCACTATTCCACTGTGATGTGTTTTGATGACTAGTGGAGTGTGAACAATTCAGGCTACATTAGTATTATCAATATCAGAATAAATAAGTTACATATATTCCCTGCAATAAGATATTTCTTAGTCTATGTATTATACATATGTGCTCATCTCTCTGTGTTTTATGCACCAGTTGCTTGTGTCATTACCAAAGTGGTGATGGCACATCAGCCATTTTGACATGCCAATATTCTACATATCCTGTCACCACTCCCAAGCTGTGAGAGGTATTGACAAAAGTTTGTCATATTATGCCAATAATTTGTATTTCTCACATGCAGATATGTAAGCATATCATCTGCATGACTGATGTATTTGCATTATCACATATCTATATCTATGTATGTTACTTAATGAATGTCTTTTCTTTCAGAATGGAAAGATACATGGTATACAGGTGCCTTGTTAACTGGATCTGGGCTACACTGGTAAGTGGAAACAGAAGGGTGACATGCTCAGACACCCTCTGCATGATATGTGAACAGTTTCCCCAAGATTAGAGATGTGCAAAGTTGGCAAACTTTGTTCTGTGAAATAATTCACAAAGTTCACCAAATTTGCAAAGTGCGAAGTGTTGACTTAATAACGTTTTTGGCAGATGAAGTGCACTTTTTCAGGCAGTGTTAAGGTGAAGTTGCAACTTTACATTAACTCTTCACCTTAGTGTCACCTGACTTCACCTCAGAAATGTGCCATTTCCCAAGGAAAACTCAGTGCAATGTAGCAAAGTGGGCAATTTAAGTTATTCATGAAGGCAGATTTTTCAACTTTGCCAGAACTTCACCAGGAAGTAAAAATTCACAATCTCTACCTCAGACATTTATTCTGGCTACTAAGATGCATAAAAGTTATACTAAAGTCATATCAATATATTGATATATACACATTGTCAGAACTAGACAGAATGAAAACCATAGAAGTTTAGAAGTTATCTTTATTTGTAACACATATGCAGTTGTTCAGACAAGTGTGTTTCGTCACTACAGTATATATATCTCATGCTGACCAATAATGTCGACAGCCTGATACAGTTTATAGAAATATGTACACAGTATAACTGTTTATATAAATGTATTTATGAACTGTACCTCATACTTAGAACTATTTTCAAAAACATTAACTCACTGGAATATGTTCTGCTATAATACATCATGACAAAATAAAGCATTTTTTTAAATGTAAATTCCTTTCACTTTTTTCATCCCTTATGAATACATGTTAGTAATGCTATAAGTGCCTATCTATATCTGGTATCCTCCATGGGTAAAAATGCCAAGCCCATTATTGTATTTCCAAATATGAGAAAATGGAACATAGAAACAGAAAATATCTAAAGGAGACCAGTGGTCCATCTAGTCTGCCCATTGAGTTTCTGAGACCTCCTATAGGTCTCGGTCCTAGCCCACTTTTTGGTATTTGTACATCCCTGTTACAAATCTTTCAATTGCTCTCTCCCACCCAAGCTTGAATGCTGTTACAGTCTTACCGTTCACCACCTCTGCTGACAGTCTATTCCATGGTGCTACCACTCTTTCAGTAAAGTAATGTTTCCTTAGATCCCTCCTGAAGCTCCTTCCCCTCAACTTCCATTCATATCCTCTAGTCATGGAGTCGTTAATCCTGTTGAATAATTTGGTATAGGGTACTCTATTTATACCTCTCATGAATATGAAAACCTCAATCATATCCTCTCTCTCTCTCTCCTCTCTCCTTGCTTCCAGTGTGTACATGCTTAGTAACTTTTGATGTTCCTCATGTGAGAGCCCATGGAGTCCCTGTACCATCTTTGTCACCCTTCTCTGTATGGCCTCAAGCCGAACTTCAAATATATTCACAAATTCATAAAGGTGACCACAGATATTGGGGTTTTGAGTTAGAGGAATATTGTTATGTCTAATTATTTCTTTTACATTACATAAATAGTTGGATTAGGGTAATAACGGCAATTTATGGTACACAGTGTAACATACAAAATGAGCATTCCACTATTGGCATTTCTTCTTTTTGTAATTAATGCCCTTATAATTCAATATACTCAGTATGATATTTTTAGAGAAAAAAAACACAGCAGAAACATTGTATACTTCTGCTGAGTCATAACATTATGAATGTTCATCAATATGCAATTATATCATCAATCAATATCAGAACATTACAATTGAAAGGGATTATTCTTCAGAAAAGGACAAGAAGTTGTTCACATTAGGACAGCAGTAAATACTGTAGATTTTACTATTCATCAGTCACATAGGTATCTTGTAGATCATTATGTAATATATTGCAAAAGGCTTTGTTAATGCTCCAGTTAGGGTAAAAGTGACAAAAGTTGAGAAATGAGGCATCAGTTTCCCTAAAATTCCATCCTCCCAAACCAGGGTAGAGAGCATTTATGGGTATGCCTTGGGCTTCTCAAGCCTGCTGTTCACACTATTCCATATGTAAATAAGGTCAGATGTGTAGACTTTATGAAAATGGGGTAAGCATTAGGCTTGAGAAGCCCAAGGCACATCCCAGATCTGCTCTCCTGCCTGGTTTGAGATGGTGAGGTGTTAGGGAAACCCTAACACTTCATTTCCCAACTTTTGTCACTTTGACACTAACTGGTGCATTAACAAAGTTGTTTGCATCTTTTTCCTTACTTTTGACATAGTATAATAGTATCCATATTTTACTGTGGGAGCACAGGGTTCTTTGGACCCTGTTTTCCCATCCCTCCATAGATACATATATGTACATTGCTGTGGAAGCAGAGGGCCCTGCGCTTTCATTTATAGGACAACAGTAACCCAATTGTCAGCATACCCATCTTATTACCCCAATTCATGTACCCAGTACAGAAAGTTTTTGAATCCTTTCCAAAAAATAATTCTGTACAACTGCAACAACATTTCCACACCACAGATGTGAAAACACATTTTGACCAAGATTTGAAAAATGACAGCTGTGGCATACATGAGGTGAGTTTAATAAGAAGGCAATGTTGAAAATCTGAGGTAAAAAATATTTAACATTTCCGAAGTTACAAACAGGGTAGCAAAAAGGTAATGAATAGTTATAACTTTGGCATTTTTTCTTACTTTGACCCACATTTTCACCATAGTCTTCTTATGACCCACCTCATAAACCCCAGAGGTGAAAATGTTCAAATCTGTGCCAAAATTCCATTCTGCACCACAGGTGCGAAAATACACTTTGGATAGGATGTGAAAAATGACAGCTGTATTGTTTATAAGCTGGTGTGAAAAAATGGCTATGCTGAAAATTTGGAGTCAAAATATTGAAAGTCAGTGTTAGTGGCTCAGTAGGTAGCACACTCGCCTCTGAGGCCGGGAGATCAGAGCGCTGTGGGTTCAGTTCCCACATCTGGCACTTGGGTTAATATCCCAATACTGACACTAAAGTCAGCATGAGAAGGGTGCTGCACTTCTGAGGTGCCATCTTTCGGATGAGACGCTAAACCGAGGTCCCATTTGCCTGGATTGGTGGTAGTTCAGGTGGATGTTAAAGATCCCATGGCACTTGTCGAAAAAGAGTAGGGGAATTTCCCCAGTGTCCTGGCCAAATTTCCCTCATTCACTAAAATACCACTAACAGCTTAATCTGGTTCAAACTCAATTGCTTACCATCTGTACCCCCCCCCCCGGTCGCCCCTGAAAAAGGGACTTCTAGGCCCAGTGAGCTTAACGGGTCAACAAAATTCAACAAACAAACAAACAAAATTAACAAAGTTATGCATGTGTGTAGAAAAAATTAAATGAACATGAGTAACTTGGCCATTTTCATGAATTGTTTCACCAAATTTTCAACATGGCTTTTTTAGGACCCCACCTCATAAACACTGGTGGTGAAATTTCATGATTCAGTCCCAAAAGGCAATTTCATGCAGTGACTGTGAAATCACCTTCTGGGCTCAGTTAATGAAATGACAGTTACAGTGTTCATGAGGCTGGGTCCCAAAAAGGAAATCTTAAACATTCGGTGAAAAAAGTCCATAAAATGGCAAAGTTATGAACATAAGTTCAAAACTCCATTAAAATTCATTAAACAGCACTTACCTTTATTCCTCAGTTCACGGTTCAGCTTTGAAGAGTGCAGACATGTCTCTGTCCACAGAAGATGACAGCATTCAAACTCCAATGGTAGGTATTGGGTAAGGGGGTGTGGGGTGGTGGGTGCTCAATGGGAGGGTTGGAATAGGGGAGGGTGACAGCAGGGTCAATGAGAAACCTTTTTCCTTTTTCAGGTAAAAAAATGTTGGTGGACTGTTTTCTTTTTACAGGATTTAATTAATAATTAAATAAAATATTTTGGGACAGCTGGGGGGCTGGGGCCCTAAATGCCATCATAGGGATTGGGCACCTGATGCTGGCCAATAAAATAAACAATGGGCTGCGGGGGGGGGCATCCGACACTCAGAGTGGGCATCTCAGTGTCAGATTCTATATTAATCAGTAAACAAAAGACTAGAAAAAGGTGATCAGAGAGTGAGGGGTGCCACTAGACACCAGAGAAACATCAGGACAATGATGGGAGGGTGGGGGTACCACTAGAAACTAAGGAAACATTGTCCATGATTGGAGGGTGGGGGGATGCCATGAGACTCCAGGGGAAAATCAGGGACAGTGATCAGTTGATGTGGGTGCCAATACACACCAGGGAAATTGTGATTGCAGTGTAGGGGTGCCACTAAACACCAAGGAAATTATTTTTATTACAGGGAGAGTGATTGGAGGGTGGGGGTGCCACTAGTCACCAGAGAAATGAATGGGGCAAGACTGAATCCTTTTTTGCGAGATCATTTCCTTTGTTGAACTTTTTACCTCTGTCCTGAAAAATGAACTGCCCATAGGAAATAATGGGAACTTAAAAACTGAATAACGTTACAACAGGTTAATATTTTTGCAGTAAAAGACACTGGCAGTTCTATTACCCACATTCTTTCTACCGTAAAAAAATGACACCAAAATTCCACACCATCTGGGCACAAGGTGATGAGGAAAAAAACTGCAAAAAGTGGTGACTTTTAGCTTTTTGGCACTTTCTGGATCTCAGAATCAGCACATCCAGCTAGCATGAAACTTTCCATTTCATGATATCTACCCCACAGGACAGAGCATACCAAATTTTGTGCAAATCCTTTGAATTGTTGCAAAGTTATTAAAGTGCAAAATTTGAGGTTTAACATTAAACAGGCTACTCAGCCCTAACTATAGGGGCACAACTATGCCCTAATAATACAGTGTAAGTAATCCATGACAATAATGTACTGTAGTAACTGTACATTAAAAAAAAATTCTGGTTACCAAGATGAGAAACCATCACATGACCAGAAACACAGCTTCGTTGTGCAAGGTCATCCACAGACTGGTTTTACATAGTGCATGGTTTGCCACTACTGAAAAGTTAAGTTTTAATGTCTCACTAAGTGAAAAGGCTCTTACCATCCATACATTGCACCAGTGCTCCTGCTCGTTTTGGCACCTTACTGTCACTCTTGAGCCTCATTCAAAAATCAATGATGAATAAGTATAGGTTAGGACCAAAGAGTCATCTATGGCTGTTCAAGTCTAAACTGCCTCAGTCACCCACTCGCTGAAGAGCACAGTAATTTTTTCATGACTTTTTCTTCAAAGCTGCATCTTTAACCAATCACCCGGCATGTCAAGACTAAAAAGTCATAGTATCATTGTGATGTCAGAATGACAGTATATCAACTTTTCATGACCTTTGAAATCTACCACAAGATAATTACCAGTATTGAAATCCATACACAATAGGGCAAACCATACACTATAGTTGGAGTTTATTTGTAAGTTTTCTTTGTAAGAGAATGTTTTGCATGGCTATTGCCTTTCTGACACTGTGCCACTACCATTATATAATGTATGACTGAATGTTGTCTGAAATGGAAATCCATGCATAGAATATGGTTGCTGAGATGTAGTTTTGACAACAATATATCTTGTGAAGAAATAGAAATATAACTATTGCAGCACAGCAACTTTATTGTCTCTTTACAGTTGCTATTCTCTAAGTAATCAGTAGCTGTAGTTTCTATTTGCATTTTGAATATGCATGCAGCCCTCATATTCAATCCATTCAATCAAAATCAGCAATTTCACTGTAAAGTAGCAGATTATATAAATCAGCATGGATGCCTGTACTGTATTGATAGTCAGTAAGTATCTATACAATATCTAGGACCTATTAATAAAATTAGATATGAAAAATAGAGCGGGCGTAGGTGGAATCGAGTATTTCTTCCTAAGGCTAGGGTACCACTTTCTAACTGCCTCCATAACACATATTTTCAACTTATTAATCATATCTGGAACAGTCCAATCCTGCTGGAAAACAACCATTATACTACCTTTCTTTAAATCCGGAGATCCCTGTGACCTTAATAATTACAGATCGATTTCAATCTTGTCCGTCCTGTCAAAGCTCCTAGAAAAGTTAAACAATAATCAGCTGAAGGATCACTTTGAAAAATTAGATTTATTTAACTCCATCCAATCTGGCTTCTGGCAAAACCATAGTACAGTGTCAGTTCTAGCTAAAGTGACAAATGATTAGTTCACTGCCCTGGATAATAAAAACTCTACTGGAGCTGCCTTCCTATACCTATGAAAGGCCTTGGATACGACCGATCATAACACTCTGTTAGCCACACTCAAAGAACTTGGACTGAATAACTGCTCACTAAACTGATTCACTAGCTATCTCCTTGGTCAACTCCAATGCATCAAAACCAATGGACTCCTTTCCTCTTCCCTACCGATTACTAGAGATGTACCCCAGGGATCCATACTTGGACCCCTATTATTCACAATTTACATCAAATCACTTTGTGACAACATCCATTACTCCAGACTCCACTTTTTCATGAATGATATCATCCTTTATACATCCAAACCCTCATTGTCAGTCATTGTCACAGAACTACAGTCTGATTTTAGTTAGTTGGAGCGAAACCGGCCAAGATCAACACTATTATTAAATGCCAAGAAAACTAAAATGATATACTTTTTACCCCTGTATCCCCCAACTTCTCTATGTGGACAGGCCACATCGGTGCCTATATTAATCTTACTAGGAGACTTACAAGAGTCAGTTGATCAATTCAAATACCTAGGGGTATGTTTAGACAACAAACTATCCTTCGCATACCACATTGAATCCATTGCTAGGAACCTAAAAATACAACTTTTTTTTCCTGCAGAAACAAATCCCCTTTTCCCTTAGATATTAGGAAAAGGCTGGTTCAAACAACCTTTCTTCCCTTACTTGACTACGTGGATATCATTTATAGCACAGTAACCAACCTTCATAAGCTTGATATCCTGTTTGACCACGCAATCTGCTTTATAACTAATGCACACTACAGAACCCACTATTGTGCCCTTTACATGGCTGCAGGCTGGGCTTTGTTGGCTACAAGAAGAATGCTACACATTAGAATCTGGGCTCTTAAAACATTTCAGAACAAAGTCCCTTCCTATATCACCTCCCTTTTCCATTATTATCATAATAATATTATGTATATTTTGTGCAGAGCTTTCCTACCAAGACTGCCTTGAGCATTCTCAATGGAGTTTTTCTGCAAATAAACTTGAACTTGAACTATACAAAATTAAGTATGTCTTTTAATCTAGAATTTGTTATAGCAACCTGGGATGTGCTATGTACATGTAATGGTGCAGTTACTTGAATGTTTACAAGTTTGCATATGTTCTACTATTGCAATTATAAAACACAGTTCCTTCATCATATGTTATATGTTCCTGCTTTTTCCATGACTATTTAAATACAGTTTACGACCACTTGTAAACTGTATACACTGACTGTTATTCCATGTGAGAACTACTGAAAAGCTTAGAGAGTATTCCACATTATACTGTTTTTATGTATGTATTTAGCACCTTACTGTGTTCCACTGTGCATTGTTTGTATCTTCTTAATCTATTCTACCCAGGATCTCCTTGAAAATAAGTTTGCTCAGTGGAACCTTATCCTGCTTAAATAAACTAAACTATTGAACTCTATGGTAACACTTTCAAAGTTTTTGAGTGTCATGGACACTTATAGACATGGTTACATACTCCGTCTGTATGACTGCACGAACATAATCATCAATGACACTGGTTTTTCAGTTTTAACTGAAAAAACGGGTAGAATTCCAGAATTTTGGCTGCCTGAACACCAGTAAAAACAAAGATTTCATGGAGTTTTGCATTTTATACCAGATCAACAGATCTACAAAACTTGTGTTTTTATTATAATTGCTTCCTGTACTATTTTCAATTTGCTTCATTTGATGCTCTGTATATTGTTTTCTTTTATTCTGATTATTTATGCACATACTAAAAGAATGACAGCAGAGCTCAGTAAAATCTGGAAATTAGAGTAACAATCACCAGAGCCATTTCAGGAATGTGAAGTCTTGAAAACAGAATTTCATTGTTTTAATGACCGTAAATCAGTGACCTTGATAATCATATTTGTTTACGAATGGTTTATATCTTTTTGATTCTAAACCAGAAGTATTAAACAATAAATATATGTTTTATGTAAGCAATAAGGCATGACAGAGTGTGTGTTAGTTAAGGAATAATCCATGACAGAGTGTGGGTTGGGCTGGGATTTACCCATGCCTGGCATGGTTCGGTCACATGGCAGTAGGCCAAGGGACCAACCATGCCAGGAATGGATAAATCCTAGTCCAACCCACACCCTCTCATAGATTATTCCAATTATACAATTAAGAAATTGAAAAGTACAGGAAAACATTTAAAGAATAATATATATTTTTATTTTTTTATGTTCAAAACAGTAAATATTAATACCCAACATAAAGTAGTTCCAAAGATTTGGACCAATCGTTGCTGGCCACTGATATTGAGGGTTCTGCAGACTCAGTGACTGATCACAGAGGTGACTGTGATAAGTTTGCATTTAATCATGGTTCACATTACTGCTTTAGTCAAAGCCAGATTTCTGAGTGATGATGCAGTCAAATACTGCCTGTAGTTCTTGGCTGTCTCCAAGTTCAAAGCCACAGTTTAGGTCTGACCTTTTCTTTACTTTTCACTTTCCCTGAATAGGTTTTGAATTTTGTGGAATGGTGCTGTTATTGGGAGAAACAAATGGCAGATTTGTGATAATGTTTTGGAATGCTAGGGGTTCTGTGAGGAATTTTTTTTTTAAATGTTTCTAAAAGTGTGGTTGGTTGGTACATTATGCAGTGGTTAAGCAAAAATTACCTCACGTCGTGAAGTAGCAACCAACCAATAAAAATACTTAATTTTTAGACCGCACTGTATAATGTGGGATAACATCACACCTCAGGTGGTTGAAGCACAAGGCCAGAGGCTGAGTGCACTCAACACCCAGGGAATTATGTTATTATAAAATAACACACACCCTAACCTGTATCTCGACTCACTTACTAGACATATTCTGCAACATCCTCCAACTCATGGCATTTCTATTGGACCTCTTTCTTTTAAAATGTCTACATATGCAAATGATATTCTGCTTCACTTGACACACCCAGCTTAGTCCCTACCAGTTGCCCTTCAAGCCTCAATGGACTTTGGATCCTTGTCAGGTTATAAGTTAAACTTATCTAAAACTGTGATTATGCCCCTTAATCATAAAACCTTTAAACAGCAGTGGCCGAAAATTGGTCACCCTCTAACCGCACCTATTTAGGGATACACTTCATTACTAGTGTTCCTCTCTTAATAGCACAGAATGTTTCTTCTTTAATCTGTACACTACAGGGGCTGATCTCCGACGTTGGCAAATATTACCACTTTCATTGTGGGGGAGGATTTCAGTCATCCATATGAATGTGCTACTTAGGGTGTTATACAGTCTCAGTATGCTTGGGATTCCCCTCACACAAACATGGATCCTTAAGCTTTAAAAGCTTCTTTCCAAGTTTCTTTGGAAGGGTGAAAAAAACCCTATACATCATACTTAAAATTGACCTTGGTGAAAAAACATGGTGGTCTCCAACTTCCATATAAACCCTGGTACTATCTGATTGACCAGTCCAGTAAATTTTTAGCTTAGAGCCTGCATGATATGGGGACCTCCCCTACACAATGCTATCCACCCTGGAAAGATACTGAGCTACATCTCTATAAAATTAATGGTATTATTCCTCAGTTCTTACCTTATTTGTCTTGGTCCAAACTTCCTCCAACCTATGTCCTAATCCTATAGTTTTGTCAGTTCAGATTAATCTGTAACTTTGTAAAGTCTTGGATTATATTCTTCAGAAGGATCCCTCCTGACCACTCCATCTTAACCCCAACTTTAAACCCAGACACAAACTGATTCCCACATTCTTTTTACCCCAAGCCAATTTAGATTAAGTCTCATATCTCATTCAGAATGACTGCTTCATCATCTTAAATGAGTTTCTCACTCAGAACTGCATCTTCTCTTTTCTCCATCTAAACCACGTGTTACAAACCACCCTAGATCCTCAACCATGGCATTTTACTGATGGAAATTCATACTGTAACTGGCTGATCTCAACACTGGAGACCACACTATCTCTGTACTATATAAAGCTCTGAGGGACCTTGTACGGTAGGTGAGAAACTACAACCTAAATGCTTTTTATTGGAGAAGGAATTTCTCACCTTGCATGCCACCTTCTTTGAGATGTCCTCCCCCTGGGATTACATACACCAATACCTCAAACTAGACAATCTGTATCTTATGCAATACAAAATAGTGCACAACATTTTTGTCTCCACAAAAATTTACAAAATTTCCTTATGTTCCTTTATTTTCCTTTTCTTATTTTTCTTTATTTGTTCACACTCTTTATCATACCAATGCTTCTTCCTCACCTGGCCTTGGACTTGTTGAATCCTTTCCTCTTTGCCTAGAGATTCTACAATAATCTAAAAGATTTGCTTCAAATGTTAACTACAGTTGTTTTTGTTGCTGTTATATTTACCATATTGTTTATTAGTTTAACATTTTATATGTTATTAATATTATCACTAATCAATGCATTGATTTTTTCATTACTAAATGGGTCCCATCTTATCTTCTTCTTGTTTAGAATTGCCATATGTTGTTTAGAATCATTTAGAATCATTCAGTTTTTCCCTTAGTGACATAATCTGTCTATTGTATTCTAAATCCAAGGTTGCTGAAATTGGGAAATGATCACTATTCCGTTCCTCTTTTACCATAAATTCTTTCACTAGAGGATATGACCATACATCTGTTAGGGTGATATCAATAACTGAACCCCTGCTTCTTGTGGGATATGTATAATTACCCTGATAATCCCCCCTAGTCCTTCCATTTTGGATTCTCATCCCATTAGCTGCAGCAAATTTTAACTGTTTTCCCTCCTCATATTTACTTTCTTATCAACTGAATCCCTAAATGGGATGGCCAACATATCATGAATTTCTCACTTATTAGAGTAAATTTCCAAAAGATTAGATATCCTTGCATTGATATAGCTCATTATACAGATTGGAATAGAACCATATATATCCATGAGCATTTCCAAAGTCAGAAAAAGCTTTTTGAACAGCTGGTTTTCTAGTAAACTGCTTAGTTTAGGAACAACATATGCATTAATAAATATCATAATAGGTTTGTCTTGATTGCCCAGCATGTGTACTAAAAGGTATGGACATTCCAAGTGTAATCTATGTGCATTCCCAAATGCTTCAATTGCAATGAGAGTAACTATTCCCCCACTGGCCTGACTATGTATTGTCTTTCTCTTTGTAGGTTTATAATGAATGTGGTATCCTTCCACAATATTCAAATCCACTTTCTCAAGACATATTTCCTGTAGCATGATGACTTCATACCTTCCTATATATGTTAACCATTTTATATCTTCTAGTTTCCCTCCTTAAAACTTAAAAGTTTAATATTTCCATTTTCCTTTTCATTTGGAGTTAATAAATTGCCCATACGTAATCATGCTAGAGTTTATAGGTTGATTACAGGGGCACACCTCTCTTGGCTGTCTTCTACCTCTATATTCATGGATGTACTCATTTCCATTTCCCACATATCATACCACACATTGTCTATTGGTGATGATGTGGCTAGAGCTAAAATCAAGCTAGTTTCCAGCACTACACTTGTGTGTACTCTGGCTCCCCTCCATTTTCACACTTTTACAAAAATGTCTGCTTCTTCCTCTTATTCACTGCCAGTGGAATGTGTAGTTATCCTTGGCTTTGTTTGTGTATTCTGGTCTGTTTTTTTTTTTTGCTCAGGTCTGTATTCCCATTTTGTGTTGGCACTTTACTTTTTTTTTTTTGGCTTTTAATTTCATCTGGCATCTGTACTCTTACATCCAAATTATTACCCATCTTCCTAAATTCATTTTTGTGCTTTAAAATGATTGCTCTGATATCAGGGTCTTGCAGTGTAATACATACTCAACCTTTTCCCTGTTGTTCTGATATCTATACACCATGACCATGCCTAACCAACCTACTACATTTCCAAATATTCCTTTACATGAATTATATGCCATTAACTTGAGTATAAATGAGGATTCATTTTCTCAAGTAACATTTTAAGATAGACAGTTGGTGGCATTTTCCTCTTTTTATCAACATTTCATTCTTTTCTTTTTTGCTGCCCCTTTGGTCCATTTTTTGCCCATTGCCAACAGTATGCTTTTCAGGTATCTCTGTAGGTAAGACTAGGGGATGTTGGGACGTATTACTAATAATTAATAATAATAATTTTATTTTTAAAGTGCCTTTCAATATATCAAGGCGCTGAACATATCAAAACCACAACATACAATACCAATTAATAAAACATATCAATAAAATGATTTCATAACAACATCACGTATTAAAATCAAACTATAAAAATCCCATAAAATCAAAACACAGTATTTACATTCAAATTGCATTAGTCCTCCAAGAATGCCATTTGGCACAGGTAGGTTTTTAAATTTTTCTTGAATACCTCCACGGAGGTGCACTCCCTTAACTGGCGTGGTAGAGAATTCCAAAGAGTGGGTGCAGCATAAGAAAATGCTCTACTGCCAGAAGATTTTAAACTCACTCTTGGAATCTCTAAAAAAACCCTCATTGGCTCAGTGGAGCAATCGGCTGAGGCAGTAAGGAACCAGAAGTTCTTTCAGATAGGTTGGACCCTGATTGTGAAGGGCTTTGAAAGTCAATAAAATGACTTTAAAGGTGATCCGCCACTGTATAGGAAGCCAGTGCAGTTTATACAGTACCAGGGTAATATGACTGGATCTCCTTGTCCCAGTCAAAACCCAGCTGCAGCATTCTGCACCAGCTTTAGGCTATGGATTTCAACCCCAGAAAGCCCAAAGTAAAGGGCATTGCAGTAGTCCAAGCGCGAGGACACAAAGGCGTGGACCAATGTTGGCAAAGAGTCAGGCATAACAAGGTGGAGCACCCTGGCAATATTCCTAAGATGGTAAAAGGAAGTCCTGACAATGGCTGACACTTGAGATTGAAGGGTCAGCCTGTTGTTCAGGACAATCCCAAGGTTGCTCACCCATTCAGAGGTCAGAAGTGACACGCCACCAAGAAAAATTCCAGAGGGTGTGCCATCATGCGACCTCTCTATCTGACCACCTGGGTCTACCACCAACACCTCTGTCTTCTCTGAGTTCAACTTTAACCAACTAGAATCCATCCAACCTTGGATTTCTTCCAGACAGTTATTCAACACCGAGAGAGCTCCATCCTGGTCAGGTGCAAAAGACAAGTACAGTTGGGTATCATCTGCGTAGCAGTGAAACCTCAGCCCATACCGTCTTATAAAGTCTCCGAAGGGCAGCATGTGCACTGCGAATAACATGGGATACTACGTGTATCACAAGTCATAAGAGGGAGGTAATAATCTCTCTTTACAAGACACTGGCTGCACCCCATCTGAAGTACTGCATGCAGTACTGGAAGCCTCACCTGCACAAATACATTAACAAAATGGAGGCAGTCCAGAGAAGGGCAACCAAAATGGTGCAGGGACTGCATCAGAAAACATGTGAGAACAGGTTAATGTGGCTCAATATGTATACTCTAGAGCAAAGGAGGAAGAAAGGTGATATGATCAAAACATTCAAACATCTTTAGGGCATTAACAAGGTTAAAGAGTCCAACATGTTTCAATATAAGAAAAATAGTCAGACAAAAAGACACAGCATGAGATTAGAGGGAGGCTGATTAAGGGGTAATGTGAGGAAGTTTTTTTTCACAGAAAGGGTGGTGGATGCATTGAATGGCCTACCTCAGGAAGTGGTGTATATGAATACAGTACAGGGCTTCAAACAGGCATGGGATAGGTATAAGGAAGCAATACAGTTGAATATGACTAGATAGGCAATTGACAGAGTATAGGCCTATGGCACATTCATAAGGTAGACAAAATGGGCAGACTGGATGAGCCATGCAGTCCTTATCTGCCGTCAGCTTCCATGTTTCTATGTTTCTTGACTATTTACATCAGGTCCATGGTTTCTCCTATTGTCGCATTTCATTTTTTTTAACTCCATTTTCCATGTTTTGCATTCTGGTCCTAATTTCTGCCCCCTGTCACCTTTCTTATCCTTTTCTGAGTCACTCCACTCATGATTACAATGTAAACACACATTTTTGTCAGACATCCATTGATTTTTCAGCGCTACTCTATCCTGATTTCTTTCTACATGTGGTTCTATTTTCCTTCTCATTTTTTTCTGACCCTCTAATCTCCTGATCCCCATCCTCTTTGTGATTTTCTGTATTTCTTCCTTTTTATTTTTCCATTTTTCTTCGGATAACTTGAATATTTCTTCTTGTGTCTTCTTACGTTGCTCTGTTCCATCCTGTTTAATCTGTTGTTCACAACTCATCTGTCTTGTCCAGTTAATTATTTAAATTATTTGTTTTACTAATCTTCCTTTTAGTTTCTGCTAAACCCACTACAATTAAATTGTGTATACAAATAAGTCTACTACTGTAGATAATTGTGCCTTTTCATTGGTATCTTTTGTCCCTGATCCTAATCCTGATTTCTTTTTACTATTGCATTCACTTGTTTACAGTATCTCAACATGGAATTGCCACACGTGGGGTAGCTCAGGTGGAACTGCAGAATTTTGATCCATATTAAGATGATGGATATATGGGGGAGATAACATTTTTAAAATCGTATTAAAAAAAAAAGCCTAAATTGTTTTTGATTTGTTCCTGTTTGGAATTCTCTGGTCTTGTTTCACTTATTATTTTAGGATTACTGTCATTAAGTGGTTTGTCCTTGTTTGGTGTTTTAATTACTTGTGAATTCTCACCTTATGCCGCATGTTTTTTTTATGTTTTCACCTTCATTGATTTGTTCCTGTGATGAATCAAACAGTAACATTCTATTAAGTTTATCCATTCATGCATTCCCTTTTTTTTCCTGCCAGACCCTTCTAACAACTTAATCTGTGCCAATAGTGGATTCTCATTTAGGGTTCCCACAACTGACCCCCAAGGCGGTGCTAATTGATTAGTTTTGCTACTGCCAGAATGTAGTTGTTCTTTAATTCAGATCCTGACAAAATAATTAGTGATGTGTTTGTTCTTTTCCAACTTATTTTGTTTTTTTTGAGATTTACACAATTTTTTTAATTGAGTTAACCCATGCTCTCGTCATAATTTGTCTTGGTGCCATGCTGTCAGTATGCATTAATAAATAAATACAGCTTGAATTAAATAGCTTTATCAATGATTTATAACTTACTGTATCAAGAATATAAAATGAATAAATAGCTTTTTTTCCCTAAAATAATAAGTAGTAGTTCCCTGTTGGACCAATCTGCCCTGCCATCCCATATAATGACCATCATTGCTATCATAACAGACAAGGGATATTACTATAATACTGTACACTAATGATATTACTAATACACTGACAGTTCTGGTTATATTAGGGCCTATTCAGGAATATATTGTTTAGACAAACATCTAATGTATTAGACAGACATATATATGTGTGGTCTCTAATGACATCTACTTAAAATTGTAATATTAGCAGCCTAACATGACATAATTATATAATAATATAATATATTCTGTGGTCTGCAGCACCACCTATGTTCTGAAGTCAGCATGCTTATTTAGCAGATTATAAGCCTATTGTTCTAATAAGTAGTTAGTAAGCACATTGCTGAAGGTGCTACAAAAAGTATCATTCTGGATGCAAGACACCCATATATTGTCAAATGGAACACCAAGTACCGAAACACACTAGAACCTATAACCTCATTACGCCAGTACTGGAATGTTCTTATCTGTAGTATATGATCCTACTACATGGCCAAACCCCCTTGGGATCCCCAGAACCACCCAGCTTCCACACCTAGTGTATGATTGTCTCTGTGTTCCAGCTGGTAAGATTTACCTTAAGCTTCTGTCTTTGTACTATTACTAGGGAGAAATTAAACTGATTTTCTGCACATCTGAGTTGGTGGTGTTTTACCATCAGGCCATCTACTGCAGAATTTTACAAGTGGCGACCGTGCTGACCAGACCTAATTGTGATAGAACAAAAACATAAGTAATTTTACAGGTGTGTGTGAATTTTGTGAATGGGGGATAAAGAGGTTTTCAATGGAAGAAACATTTTCTTGATCAAGAGGAGTATTCAGACTGGCAGTTGTTTGCTTCTGCCTTACATGCTTTGGCTTTAATTCAGGTATTACTTGCAGCTGTGAAACAACTCGCAGAAAGTCTTTGTGATAAGGGGGAGGACTACAGCCAAGGTACTTTTACCCCTCTTTTGCAAGTGTACTTTGTGAAGACTGGTAATTACTTGACTCTGCTACAAATGCTGAGCCTTTGGTGATTGAGTGTGAAAACCAAGGCCCCTACTTTTCTGCAGCACATTGGGACCAAGTTCTGCAGCAAGATTACCATTTGCCACAGAACTTCTGTGGTGGTGGTTTGTAATTTCTGTGGAAGCTCTGCAGCACTAATGAACTACCATATTACAGTGTCAGCTTGTCATCCTGACTTCACATCCATGGCAATGATTTTAGCAATCAGAATGGGAGAAATCACAGTAACACTAGTTCCAAAAATAACAGACTTATAGAAATAATTTTATGCCTAAAAAAGCAAAATAAATATATATTCCTTAAGGTCCTAATCTATTGCACAGATGAAATACACAGAGAGGACCTTATGTGATAAATAAGGTATTTCTACACTCATGCTGTCTATACCACTCATGAGGTCCCCAGTGTATATCACTTATATATTTACATGAGCTGTCTACACCACTCATGAGGTCCCCACTGTACATCACTTATATATTTGTATGCAATCTCTAACATACATACAAATATGTGTGTGTGTACACATATATATATGTGTGTATGTGTGTGTGTGTGTGTGTATGTATATATATATATATATATATATATATATATATATATATATATGGAGAGAGAGAGATACTGTATGTGTATATATAGATATATATTTAATTTTTTAAATTTCCTTGAAATTGTATCCTTATTCATACAGGTCCCTTTTGAAATGGAATTAACAGAATAGAGGTGATACTGCAAAACATATTTTTCATGCCAACCTGCTTCCCCTGACACACTGCATAACACCATCAGGCCATGACATGCATGTTAACCCATTGTGAGATAAAGCTCTCCAGCCCATCACAATGCATCCCCTGTGTGACAGAACACTGTGCCATACCTTCCATGGCTCAGAGAAGTGATGTATTCCTTCAGTCCTTGTGCTGCCCAGCCAGCTCCCAGAGCTCATCTCTGAACCTGAGTTGCCGGCATGGCAACACAACATGCTACCCTCTGGCCCAACATCTGGCCTTGCACACAACATTTCTCAATAACTTTTAGGTGATTCTATCAACCAATGACAATATGTCATCAATAACTCTTGCAAACATGTGTACAGCACAATTATTTATTGAACAGGTCTATTCTTTCAACAGGTCTACTCATTATAATATTCCACTTTTCTGGGCATAATTACTTTATTTTTCTTAAAAATGATAGTTTAATTCATTTTACCAGTTATTCATTTCAGATTGCATCTCTATACCTTAAAGGCAAAAATAAGTTTGTACAAAGTAAGGTATGGACTTAACAGGTCTATACTACTGTCAAGGTTTTGTTTAAGTTGGCCCTAGTGTAATAACGTACAGTAAGACTGAAAATTGTATTAGGCTGTAGTGCAGGTTGAGCAAATATCACCATGCATGATGTGCTGGGCCACCACCTCTGGCAGTGGGAGCTGTGTAGATAAGTGACTATTCATATTTGTGGCAGAATGCAGCCATTTCATTAGCTAATGTATGATGTAATAGCACTGTTAACATCACATTCTGAGCATAGAGGGGTTCTGGATATAAAAAGAGATGAAGGAACCAGGTTCTATGGATAAACTGAAATATTAATAAAGAATCACCAAGAACAGTGAATTCTGAAGCACTGTAGAAGTTCTGCGGTAGGTTGCAAGTTCTGTGCAAAATTCTGCAGCTGCAGAATTCTAGGGGCTTTGGTTAAAACCCTTGAGCCCTCATATTCACTTATTTGCATGTAATGACCCTATGACTTTGTCTGAGGGGCTCCATGACTTCAAAAGTGTAACTGTCTAGTATGGAAAGTACAGGGTGATCCAGACCACTCTGGATTTCTTGGTTTCTACAGAAAAGGGGTAGAACAGTCAAAATGTCAATCAGTTAAAATTAAACGTCACAAACTTTTTAACCTTCCATGGAGGTTGGGGTGATTTTGCATGAAGTGCAGCATCTGAGGATCACCCAGGACAGTCTGTGTGTTCACTCTACTGAGAAACAAAACTAACGGTTAAGGTGTATAACTGTAAGAGTGCAATGGTTGTAGCCTTATACGCTGCACTCCAGGCAGTGGAAATGAGGGTGTCAGGTTTGGAAACTGAACTGGAATCCATGCTATGAGAGATAGGTGAAAAAAAGAAGGTTTGGGAGAAGGAGATTGAAAGTCCCAGATATGTGATGTAGACAGAATTGTGTAACACTTGCTAGAGAAGGACAGAGAGATTGCTAGGCTGAAAAAGGACTGTGAAAAAATGTAACATGACAAGAAGCAGGCATTGCAGATGAATGGTATGTTGACTGATGCAAATGATGAATTAAAGAATACAAATGATGATCTTTTGAGAGAAATGGATAAGTGTCAGATCGATTTGGAGAGGGATGTCAGCAGGAATTGAGAAGTTACCGTCACATGTAGCATTTTACAATAACATGTTAGTACAGGACGGCATGTAGTTGTAAAAGAAAAACATGCAAAGTACAGGCAGAGGGGGTATCAACAGTTGCATCAGCAGTTTGATAACCTGAAGGGGCACATCAAGGCATTACCCTTCACTCCACCCATCGACCTGACATTATTACCCAATGAAGACAGGGATGATGAGGATGATGATGACATCCAAGATCACAGTCCATGGAACTCCAGAGGGCAGTGGCCTAACCCACCTATGATAGCCATCTTACAACCCACCAACCAGTGCAAGATAGAGTGCATGGTCAATGATGCAATTGAGAGAGCCTGCATCCCAAGGGTTTTGCAGACTATGGTGGACGAAGTCCATGACAAGGTAGGCCAAAACAGCCCCATTTAGGGTATGGCTGATGCAATGGCTGATGCACTGATGAAAACCACCACGGCCCAATGGGAGTAAGCCCCCAACATCCCACATTTGGCCAAAGCCATTGCTAATATCACAAACACAGTAAGCCAAATGGGGCCTAGTGATAATCTGAGTGTTCATTTGGAAAAGGTGACAGGCCAGTGTGAAGTGCTAAGCCTACCAACCAAGCAGCTAGTGCAGGTTTGAAAACAGACAGTAGAATCTATGCTGCGGGCCAAATTGCCAAGCGTGTTATGCAGTTACACCTCAGCAAGGTTCAATGACATTGCAGCAGGCCTAATGCTTGCACACCATCCCATTCTAGTGGGTGTGTCTATGACCTACAAAGTCAAAAGGTTTGTGAAGAAAACCCACAACCAGTATGAAAGTAGGCTCTAGCTGTCATATCATACTGGAAAGAAAGATGTGAATATAGCCTCAGACAGGGAATCACTAGAGTACAAAAAGTTGTTTTTTGGAAAACATGTTACCAGCTGGGACAAGATAAAGGCTTCTATCATCCTGAGAGTGGACCTTTATACTGAGATTATGGAAAAAATGTTGCAAATGTACCAGCTGTACAAACGAGATCAAAACACTGGACAGAAGGCAAAGGTAGCTGCAGTGCAGTCTAGTGCTGAGCTGGCTATGAAGTACATAGTGGAATGTAAACAAAAGGCCCAGACCCTGGCTCATCACCCCAAGAGACTGGATAACCTGAAACAAAAATGGGAAAACTGGAACCACTACGAGGGCCAAAACCAAAAGTAACCAGGCCCTACATACAAGGAATTGCAAGAGGAGAACAATCGGCTCTGATAATTTGAAGCTAGGGTAAAATCCAAAGTCAAGAGTCTTGCCTAAAAGCAGATTGCAGCTCTCAGCCCTTCAAGTATCTCATCTGTGCCTCCATACCAGGAAGACCTGGAGGAGTTTCCCTACCGTGAATGTACCCAGATGCTCCAGGATTCACAGGCCCAGATGCCATCCAAGGAGAATGATTCTGAATGATGGTGTCAGGTCCCGGTATGCATCATCACTGCTCTAGTGATGTATTAAATTGTTTGACCATCTATAGAAGTGTTGGTAGGGGGCCACCAACAGGAACTACTTCTAGACACGGAAGTCGATGTGTCTGTGTTACATCAAGAGAACCCAAAGTCATCTGCATAGTCCACTGGAAGGGAAACTACTGCCCAGACCTTTGAAGAGACTGTGGTTACCACCTACTGATCCAAACCCATACCAGTCATCATTGGTACCTTGGAGGAGGAACATTGTTTTGACCTCATGGTCTTACATCATGACCAAATTGTCTTAGGAATTGATTTTCTGTCACAAAACGGATGCGTTTTGAATTTAGTCAACAGGCAATTATTCCAGATATGAGGACAACTCTACATGGTCCTCATCTCTGACTCAAATGTGGAGGCAGCTGTAGAAACATAGAAACATAGAAGCTGATAGCAGATAAGGATCGCAAGGCCCATTCAGTGTACCATTTCTTTTTCTACCTTATAAATATGCCATCGGCCCTAGCTCTGTCAATGGCCTATCTATTCATACTCATCTGTATTGCTCCCTTATGCCTATCCAATGCCTGTTTGAAGCCCTGCACTGTATTCATATCCACCACTTCCTGAGGTAGGCCGTTCAATGCATCCACCACCCTTTCTGTGAAAAAGAACTTCCTCATATTACCCTTTAATTGGCCTCCTTCTAATCTCATGCTGTGTTCTCTTGTCCTGCTATTTTTCTTATCTTGAAACATGTTAGACTCTTTCACCTTGCTGATGCCCTTAAGGTGTTTGAATGTTTTGATCATATCACCTCTCTCCCTCCTTTGTTCTAGGGTATACATATTGAGCTCCGTTAATCTGTCCTCATATATTTTCTGATGCAGTCCCTGTACCATTTTGGTTGCCCTTCTCTGGACTGCCTCAATTTTGTTAATGTCCTTGTGAAGGTGTGGCCTCCAGTGCTACACGCAGTACTCCAGATGGGGCCTAACCAGTGTCTTGTAAAGAGGGATCATTACCTCCCTCTTCCGGCTTGTGATACCCCTACTAATACACCCTGACATCCCCCTAGCCTTACCTACTGCTTCAGTGGTCTGCTTGGATGATTTCAGGTTATCGGTGATGATGATGTCTAAGTCTCTTTCTTCTCTTGTGATTGCCAGCAACTCCTCTTCCAGCCTATACGTGGCTCCAGGGCTTCTCTTCCTTATGTGCATGATCTTGCACTTATTTACTTTAAACCCCAGTTGCCAATCTTCCGACCATTTTGTCAGTGTATCCAGATCTCTTCTCATTCTGTCTGCCCCATCTGGATCTTCTACTCTGTTGCAGATCTTGGTGTCATCTGCAAACAGACAAACCTTACCCTCCAGTCCATCTGCAATGTCACTGATGAAGATATTGAAGAGGACTGGCCCCAGGACTGATCCCTGAGGAACCCCATTTGTGACTTGCATCTCTTCTGACTGTATACCATTTACCACCACTCTCTGTTTTCTGCCCATCAACCAGTTTGCCACCCAGTTGACCAACTTCTGACCTACCCTGAGCCTACCCAGCTTATTAATCAATCTTCTATGTGGAACAGTGTCAAAAGCTTTGCTAAAGTCAAGGTAGGTGACATCAACTGCTCCCCCTTGGGCCACCAGTATGGTTACCCAGTCAAAGACATCTATGAGATTAGTTTGACAGGCTCTTCCTGTTGTAAACCCATGCTGTATTGGATCCTGTGTGCCAATGATTCCAGGTGTTGCACTATCCTTTCCTTAAGGATTGCCTCCATAATCTTGCCAGTACTGAGGTAATACTGACTGGTCTGTAGTTCCCTACCTCCTCCCTGCTGCCACTCTTGTGGAGTGGGATCACATGAGCCCTTCTCCAGTCTTCTGAGTCCTCTCCTGTTATCAGAGACTCACTAAACAGTTCTGATAATGGCTCTGCTAGTTCCACCCTTAGCCCCTTTAGTACCCTGGGATTTATGCCATCAGGTCCCATTGCCTTGTCCACAATGAGCTTATTCAGCTCTTGTAGGACCCTTTCTTTTGTGAAGGGACTAGTGCTCACCTCCCTCCCTCCCCCGTGTCCATGGTGCTGAGCTGTGTGACTCTGCCCTACCTTCTCTTCAGTAAATACTGAGCAGAAGTATCTATTTAGGATATATGCTTTTACATGGTCCTCCTCCTTACATGCCCCCTTATCTCCTTTGATCTTAGTAATGCCCCCTCTGGACTTTCTCCTTTCACTAATGTATCTATAGAAAATCTTGTCACCTTCTTTTACTGTTTGTGCTAGTGTTTCCTCAGTTTGAGCCTTTGCCTGCCTTACTGCCTTCACTGTTTCTCTTATCAAAGTTTGGTATGCCTTCCTATGTTCATCCCACTGTGTTACCTTATATTTCCTGAAGGCCAGCCTTTTGGCTCTGACCTTTTCTGCTACTGTTTTTTAAGAACCAAAGTGATTTCCTTCTTCTTTTGTACTTCCTTTTCTCTCTAACACAATGGGATGTTGCTTCAAGTATTGCATCCTTAATGCTTGCCCACTTTGCCTGCACCCCCCTCACCTGTATTTCTTTTTGTCAGGGCTAGATTAACTCTGTTGTCCATCTTATCAAAGTCATCTCCTCTGAAGTCCCATATTTTTGCCTTGGAATGGAATGATTTAGTTGTAGTGGCCAAATAGAATCATACCATGTGATGATCACTGGCCCCCAGGTGACCTTCTACCTGGAGAACTGTGATCCTTCAAAGACAAAAAGTATGACATCATCATCATGCAACATCATCATAAGCTGCTACCTCAGATCAACCAAACCAAAAGCAATAGCCATTCCAAATTGAAGCATCTCCCTCATTAAGAGCCACCATTGAATCAGTTGTCCAGCAGGGAGTCATAAGACCTTGTGTGTCAACAGTCAATTCACCCATCTGGCCTGTGAAGAAACCCAACAATAGTTGGAGACTCAGCATTGATTATTACAGACTTAATCAGATGATCCCCAGATGTACCCCAACTGTGGCATCTGCCCCCATGTGCTCAAACTTTTCAAACCTGAACACCAGTGGTTCAGTACATTTGACATCTCAAATGGATTTTGGTCCCTTCCTTTGGTGCAAGAGAGCCAACACAGATTCACTCTCACCTTTAAAGGATGTCAGTACACATGGAACTGCCTCCCACAGGGATTCCATTATAGTCTTTCCCTGTTTTACATCCACAAGAAGGATGCAATCAGTGGCTTTTCCACCTCTGAATATCTACTACAATATGTGGATGATCTTCTAGCCACTGTGGATGTGGAAAAACACTTGGAACTCCTAGATTGGTTCCTTACACCACTGCAGAAAGCAGGCCTCAAGTGCAGTCCTGCAAATGTACAGTTGTGCCAACCAGAAGTAATATTTTTGGGCCTGTGAATAACTGGAGAAGGGAGGAGCCTTGCAACAAACAAGATTCAGGGCCTACAGGTTTTGCCATTACCAACCAGTGTGGCAACCCTCAGATGTTTCCTGGGTATGGTCAATTACTCCAGGGATTTTATCTTCAATTTTACACAGAAGTCCCCTCTGTATGAACTCCTGAAAAAGGACGTCCCATGGCAATGGAGTCCTGAGCACGCTGATGCTGTCACCTCCCTGATAAAGGCCCTGGTCTCTGCTCTAGCATTGGTCAACCAAAACCCAGAACTTCCATTCCATTTGGAAACTGCCACCTCTGAAGTAGATACATCTGCAGTCCTTGTGCAAAAGGCAAATGGTAACCTGAGACCATTGCCTATGCTTCACTAATGCTCTACGTGGTAGTGCTGAAGTATTCCTTGTTTGAAAGGAACCTGTTGGCAACCATTTGGACTGTCAAACACTTTGCATACATAATAGGATTTTCTCTCATCATGCCACACAGCAACCATCCCCCACCAACTTCCTATTGACAGATAGGATCAAAGATGGCAATATGTCTAACACCAGATTCACACGATTTTATGCAAGTTGCATTTGAGTTAATTGTATGCTATAAAAGTAGGGTTAAAAGATTTCTTTAACATGTTAAAAATATTTTTTCAAGCAGGATAGTTATTATGTGTTCAAATTATTAAGTTATTGACATGATGTATGTAACATAGTAAATCATTTAGTATAGGATGGAATTTGTAAAGTGGAATGTTAATCTAGAACATTTTTGATGAAAGAAAGCTGTTGGCATAAGTAATTGATTACGAATTAGTAGCACGTGCACTTTGGGTATTTAGAGATGTAAGGAGTTTTAAGACTGCACCCCCTAAGGAAGCCATTCTGGTGAAGTGCAGGGGTATATCAGTGGCTGGCATGCTGGACTGGGGTAGGTTTTACTAGCATATATCTGTTAAAGTCCACTTTGTTTTGTTTCATTGTCTTGAATGTTAGAGACAAGTATATTTATATGGAGCACTTTATTGTAAATGTCCAGTTGTGAAAATAAAATATTGTCATATATTTTTGCATATTAAAAGTGCTTCAGTGGATTTTTTCACATTACCACCTAATATTTGCTCACCAGATTTTTGTGGAATTAGAGCTACCAGTTCTATCTGAACCAGGCCAATTTCTCCCAGCAACAGAAAACACATTGAATGACACTACCACGCATCATGTCTTCACAGGCGGCTCTTCCTCATATGATGAGGAGGTTCAAATTGCAGGACTTGGGGTCTTAGTCCTAGTCCCCACAGGTGACACCTCTGAGGTGTCAATGAAGTGCAGTGTCAAGTCATCACAGTATGCAAAACTTGCAGCTGTTGACTGTGCCTTAGACATCATACATGGAAAAGTAACTGAAGATACCATCATTTTTTTGATTCATCTTGGGTGTGCAACTCCTTGACAGAATTCCTTCCCTTTTGGAAGGCCTATGATTTTACCTCTTCTGAAGGTACCCCAGTCAAGTACAAAGAGTTGCTCATATACGTTGTCAGCTTAACTGCACAATGTATATTCAAACTGTTTACCCACAAAGTGAAGACCCACTCCAAAGCCAAACCCTTCCACCACTACAATGACAGAGTAGACTCTTTAGCCAAAGAGGGAGATCGAGGGAGGAGATGTGGTAAATGCCTCCTCCCACTGCAACACCAATGGTAGCTGCAAACAAGAGAACCAAATAAATCCCTCTGTATTTGATTGAGCTATTGCTAGCTTATCCAGAGATAAAAAAGGTATATCAATACCTCTCCAAAGACACAGAAAAATAAATGTTAGTGAATAATACATTCAAAAGACATTTAGACAAACTCTGTCTGTCCCAGGATCACAAACTGATTTTCTGTCACTTAGGTGATCTGAAATTCTGGGTAATTCCCAAATCACTTCCTTTTGAAGTCATTCATCAGGTTCATGACACCCCTACAGGTAGACACCAAGGGGTGGATAAGGCAGTCCAGAGAGTGAAAACCATTGGCTGGTGACCTGGTATAACACCAGATGTCCAGCATTATGTAAACAACTGTACCACGTTTGCACAGAATAACCCAATTCCAGGCAAGAAGAATGCCAAACTCCTGTCTCAGGGACACTCTGGCCCTTGGAATGAAATCCAGATTGATTTCATTGGACCACTGCTTTGTACCTGCAGAAACAACAAATGTGTACTCATGATCACTGACCTATTTTCCAAATAGGTTGAAGTCACAAGAAGAAAGGTTTACTGTTTACAATATGCATGATATTGCTAGATTGTTTGATGAAACTCGTGATAAAATGAATGAATTGATTGCATTAAGTAATAAAGAACTTAGAGAGCAACACATAGGCAGGGAGGTAATATGTTCAGCTTATGGTAATTTTGCACTCAAAACTATCTCAGATTTGATCATTCAAGATAAACATATGGTTAAAAGGTATTGCCTTCCCTGCAATTCCCTTTTTTATACTGTGAAGTGTATGGATAATACTGTATTCTTTTCCCTGGCTACTGAACAAAAATTATGTTACATTACACCACACCTAAATCAAGGACCTTGTGACACAGCCAGTCATTGTAGCATTAAGGACACTGTGTATATCAAATTAACAGTATCTCTTCCAGTTTTTGACAAGGATTCTTCAGTTTTCAACAAGCTTGCTATTATCCACTCTGGGCCATTTTAGGGGCAGCATCTACAGAGAATGGATTAATCTACCTCCTCTTCTGGTGTTTCATCCTCACTGTGACTCCCAGGTTGCTCTACAAATAGACTGTTGTGCTAAAAGGGGATATTATTATCTATGTAGATGGGATAACTTTGATGTAACTGCACTAGTCTGTGGTTACTCCTCTGTTACAATGGACTGGCCATTGCAATTTAATGATGACCTAAATGAACTTTCTTCAGCTTTTACAAAGCCTTCTATGGATCAAGATGGAACCTCTTCAAGTCAAGTGCAACTCAGCTTCAAAGCCTCCATCACGAGCTTCCAGAAATGTGTCTCAAGATGACATCCACACAAGCAGCATCACAAATACTTCCATCATCTGTCCTGTTCAGCTCACAAAGTGACACCTTCCTCCAGTTCATGTGACCTGCAACTCTGATGGACAATAGTGTGTTGTGACCAATCATCAGACTTCTTTCTATGGAACTTTAACTTGTGACGTACCCTTTCCAAACTTCAGCTTCATGCCCAAGGAATGCTCTATCATAGGCCATACGGTTATCACCCCAGTTCCCACCTTGGAACATGATTATATGGATAGTGACACTGAGTATCTGCATGCTCTAGTCCAGTATTTACCAGTGTTTAATGTGCATATTGATACACTTACTCTGAATATCAAGTCTCTACTAGACAGAAATGATACACATTTAGTTCATATAAGTAGCAATGTCACCATGCCAGGGAACTCATTAAATTCTCTGTTTCATAATGATGACCTCTGCACTGCATTATCCAATGCATGGTTGGAGCTCACATTCAAATATTTTGTTGTAATCCTAGTGTTTCTCATTATTTTTCTTATTATTAACCTGCTCTGCTTACATAAAACTCTAACACAACATAGAAATCAATTAAAGTTTCTCAATGAAGCTTATTCAGTAACAAAATGGTCTACCTACCCTCCTAGTTAGTGTTGCCTTTGTATCCAGGCAACAAGGGGTGAATATGTTGGACCAGCCTGCCCTGTCGTCTCATATGACAAACATCATTGCTATCATAACAGACAAAGGATAATACTATAATATTGTATAACATAGAGAATAAGGTATAGGCAGGTGGTTATTATGAGAATTTTACACACACCCCAGGTGTGGGATGCCCCATAAATCAGGGAAGCCAGCGTTTAATAGGCATCCACACCGAGAGTTAAAATTCTCATAAATAACCACCTGCCTATTACTATTTTTATAACTGCTGGTCAGCAATTTTTTCCCACATTGATGCTACTTGTCTGTGATTCACTGACACACACACACACACACTGTCACACAGACTGTCACACACACACACACACACACACACACACACACTGCATCTTTATTAGGAAAAACAGAATGTTCTTTGTTAGGCATCTTTTTCTTTTTTACAACTGTTTCTTCATGCTTTGCTTGTTTTACTTTGACTTGGTACAACAGCGCTTACCTCCGTTAAGCGCTTCGGAGCCGTTCCAGTGCGGTGCTCTGTTTCGGAGGAATTGCTCAGGCTGTACAGGTTATGGGCAGCAGGATCAACCAGATAAGAAGCTTTGGAAATAAAAAAAATGATATCTGGTGTATGGCTCGTCTGTGGCAGCTCCTCTGTAAGCGGAGACTGAGCCGCCATGTTTGTTGACTGTTTAGCCGCCCATGAGAAGAGGAGAGCCAATCAGGATATGGCTCTAGTTTGATTGAAGTGGCGTGTTTGAAATTATAACTGGTTCAGCCTATGGAAAGAATTGCTGACCAGTCTAGACAGAGGTGGCGCGTGTTTGCCGTTATAACTAGCTGAGGTAGTTATAACGGCAAATTACAACTCGGGTTCTCTATGAGAAAAAATTGTGACCAGTAATTATAATGGTATTACTAATGCATGGACAGATTTTGTTATATTAGGGCCTATACAGGGATCTACTGTTTAGCCAAACATCTAATGTATTAGACACAAATACATATTTGTGGACTGTAATGGCATCTACTGACAATTGCATTATTGGCAGCCTAACATTGCATAATTATATAATAATATAATATATTCTGTGGTCTGCTACACCACCTATGTTCTGAAGTCAGCATGCTCATTTAGCAGATTATAAACCTATTCTGCTAATAAGTAATTTGTCAGCACATTGCTGAAGATGCTACAAAAAGTATCAGCCTGTATGCGAGATGCTCATGTATTGTCCAATGGAACACTGCATGGAGAAACACATTGACATCTATGAGCTCATTACCCTGGTAACTAGACGTTCTTATCTGCAGTATATAATCCTAGTATATGGCCAAATCCCCTTGAGTATCCCTGGAATCACCCAGCTTCCACACCTGTTGTGTGACTGCCTCTGTGTTGCAGTTGGTAAATTTGCCTTATGCTTCTGTCTTTGTACTATTACTAGAGAGAAATAAACTGATTTTCTGCACATCTGTGTTAGTGGTGTTTTGCCATCACATCAGGCCATCTCCTGCAGAATCTTACATCCCTGTCTTATATTGTGCTATTTAGTTTAGATCTCATCACCCCCTCCCGTGCAAAGGTTTACAGACAAAATGTTTTCCTATGTGTGATTACAAATAGGCATCTAACAGTAGGTCCTAATAAACTAATCCTTCAAAATATCAAAAGTGTTTATACTCAGTCTTGTTTTATAAATCACTGAGAATTGTACAGCAAGTAGAAAAAAAGTAAATAAAAAAAGTCTTTAAATATTTATAAGTCCGTGGTCACAGAACATTCTTGCAAATCAGTAAACTTGAGAGCACTGTTATTTTCCATACTGCAATTTTCCATTTCTTCATATGATCTTCTGATCCCTCCTTCAGACTTGGTTTGTGTTTTGCTTCACTTCACTTCTTCCTTTAGATCTAATCTTTGCTGGAATCAGTCAAAATTCCTCTCCATCTTTTTATGTCATGTTCTGCTCTCTATCTCCCCTACTACTGTCTAGTGTTCAGGCAATGTTGACATACCTGGTCCAGGATTAAAAAAACATATATCAGACTTGATTTAGAGCTGCTTTCATAATGCACTACAGCATGCTGCTGCCCTCTCTCTCTCTCTGTCTCTGTCCACAGTCTGTGACTGTGATATGGCATTGCAGATGTGTACAACAAGCATGTGCAGTGCCCAAGTAGGAGCTCAAGTTAATAGAGGGGAAGGGACATTTGCAGGAAGGAAGGGTAGGTGCTGTTGGAGAGGGTGAGTGAAAGGGCAGTGAGACACTGCTTCCCAACCCACTGGAGTAAGCAGCAACAGACGGATAGCTGGAGGCTGGGAAACCATCCACCAGTGGAATGGGAGAATGGGATGGATAGGGGGCCACTGGGGGTGGGTTGAATATCCATCCTAACTGTCACTGGGGAGTGAAGCTTCATCTGGGGCCTTGTTGTGATGTTGTGGGCCTTAGCAGCACCATAAGAACACGTTGGCAGAAGGGGACTGTATGATCCATCTAGTCTCCCAGATTGCCAATCCCTCTATTCTGTTCTTCATCCGAGATTACCAGAGTACTTGTCCCATGATAGCTTAAAGGCAGTTACTGTTTTGGCCTCCACATCTTGTGGTAGTAAGCTATTTCAAAGGTCCACCACCCTCTCTGTGAAGTAGAACTTACGAATGTTGGTTTTAAACTTACCCTCTGTTAGTCTCAAACTGTGTCCCCTCGTTCATGTGGTCTTGTTTCCATGAAAGAGGTTTTCTGCTTGTACCTTATTTATGCCCTTCATGTATTTGAAGATTTCTATTACATCCCCCAAGTTTCTCCTTTGCTCGAGTGAGTACATTTGCAGTTGCTTTAATCTAGATTCATATTGCTCCTGCTGCAGTTCCTGTAGCATTTTAGTAGCTCTCCTCTGTACAGCCTCCAAGCGGTCTATGTCCTTTTTCAGGTGTGGCCTCCAGAACTGTATGTAGTTCTTGAGATGTGGCCTCAACAAGGACCTGTATGGAAGGAGTATGACTTCTAGCTTCCTACTTGTAATACCCCTGCCAATACATCTGAGGATGCACTAGCTTTCTGCATCATCTTTTCACATTGTCTACCCATCTTTAACTCATCGGAAATAAGCACTCTGAAGTCCCATTCGAGTTTTGTTTCTGTTAATTGTTCACCATTGAATGTGTATGATTTCTTTGGATTTCCTTTATCTAAGGGCATGACCTTTCACCTTTTGTTGTTGAATTTCAACTGCCCATCCTTAGACCATGCTTCTAGGCTCTTTAGATCTGATTCCATTGCTGCCATTCCTTCAATTGTATCTACCCTGTTGCAGAGCTTTGTGTTGTCTGCGAACAGACATACCTTACCCTGCAGGCCATCAGCAATGTTGCTAATGAATAAATTGAAGAGGACTGGGCAAAGGACAGATCCTTGAGGCACACCGCTGATCACCCTTCTCTTGCTAGAAAGTGCTCCATTGACTATGACCCTCTGCATTCTATTGTGGAGCCAGTATTGAGCCCACTTGATTATTTTGTGCCCTAACCCAGAGTGCTCTAGCTTATTGACCAATCTTCTATGGAGGGTAGAGTCAAAAGCCTTGCTGAAATCTAGATAGACTATGTTTGCCGCCCCTCCCTGGTCCACTATTTTGAAGACCCAGTCAAAGAATTCAATAATATTCATTTGACATGACCCTCCTGCTGTAAATCCATGCTGTTTAGTATCTAACTGCCCTGTTTCTGTAAGGAACTTCACTATTCTTTCCTTAAGTAGGGACTCCATAAGCTTCCCCACTACTGAGGCCAAGTTCACCGGCAGGTAGTTTTCAGCCTCCTCCCTGCCTCCACTTTTGTGCAATGGTACCACTGTGGCCCTTCTCCAGTCCTGAGGTACTTCCCTGCTCTCCAGAGACTGTGTGAATAATTCTGCCAGTGGGTCTGCAAGTTCCTGTGCCAGCTCCTTCAGAATTCTAGGGTTAATGTCATCTGGATCCATTTCTTTATTTGCTTTTAATTTGAGAAGCTCTATTAGGACAATGTCTCTTGTAAATGGTCCAGCATCTGCTTCTGTGGTGAGTCAGCCTGTGTTTGGCATTTTATGTCCATTGCAATCGTCTTCTTTTGTGAAGACTGAGCAGAAGAATCTGTTTAGAATCTCTGCTTTTTTTGTTATCATTTTCTGCCTGTTTGCCATCCTTGATTGCTATTCTTCTAATGCCATCCTTTTGTTTTCCTTCCTTCTCTGATGTATCTATAAAACGTTTTGTTGCCCTTCTTCACTCCTCATGTGATTCTCTCTTCTGTCTAGGCTTTGGCTGCCCTGACTTCCTTCCCTGCTTCTTTTAGCTTCAGTTTTTAGATTTCCATAGCTGCCTCATTGTTAGTATCCTTGAATCTGTTGACTACTTTCCTTTTACTCTTTATTTTTGTTTCTACATCCTTGGTATACCATAGTGGTTTCCTACTTTATCTTGACTTAGAAATATGCTTCGTGTACTGGGCAGATCTTGTAAGTAAAGCTTCCTTCTGGATTTTCCACCAACACTCATCCTACACATGTAGCAATGTGACCTGTTGGATGACAGGCCACACTAGAAGCAGGTGAATGTGAATGAGAAAGTGGTCCATGCTTTATCTCAGGCACTACTCTGGTTGATGATGTCATTTGTGATCAGGAATAGTGAGAACTGTGTCCCTTTTTTTATCGAGGGGAAAGCATGCTTGCCCCAGCAGACAGTAACTGTGGCATGGAATAGGTTGAGGACAACATTCCTTTTGGGGCACTGTAGATGGTGGTACACTCTGTTGAAGGCAAGGCATTTAGGGGTTCATGACTGTCTAGTGACCACAGGGTCAGACCTAAAGCATTGAGGCAGATGGGGTGCTGACCACTCTCATCTTGCAAGACATGCAAGATTCATAGATGCCTTCCAGAAGGGTACCGACTGCTGTGATATGGGATGGGGAGACAGGACAGCACCCTTTCCAGGTTGGTATGGTTGGTGGAATTGGGCTTGTGCCACCTATGGTCATTAAGTATGTTTTTAAGGTTTCCAACACAAGCATGGGGAGGCCAGTTTATTGGAACCAGCATGTAAGATTGATATCCCCAGGGCAATGATGGTTACAGCAGGATGCATGAAAGGCATGGGCATTGATGGGGGTACCATAGAGAATAATTATATATTAGAGAGTACTGAAGATGGAAACATAGAGTAGCATGGTAGAGGGTATTGGAGACTGGAAGTTACCTTTCCATGTCATTACTGTATGTTTCTAGCTACCCACAGATCTATTATCTTCCTCAGCAATCCTTCACGAGGCACCCAACTGATACCTTGGAGAGGCTGGCGTGCTGTATGTCCACAGCATGGACCCTCTCCAACATTCTCATGACATAGTCAGCTAGGACAATCAGATTATTCCAATTAGACCACCCTTGATTGCCCCATCTCTGTTACTTACCTCCTATGCTGTCTAACCTGAATAACCTGTCCCAGAGTACCTCCCTAAACCTGTTGTATGGGACAGCACAGCATGTTGCCTCCCCCTGGACATTAAGTACTGTACAGAGACCAACAAGCATATTCTCATTGACATAAGGTGTTATTGAACACCTACTCTGGGAGCACTGTCACTGTGGGCAGCATAGCATCACTGCAACTGTGACACACCTCGTATGTACTCCAATTGCAGTCCACACAGCAGGGCATGTGGCCTGCAGTGCTAATCAACATGCACTGTGTAGGTACACTGCACATGACACTTAGTCTGATTTCTTGGCCCCGGTGCATCATCTGCCTCAGTCTCTCCAGCATTCCCCACTTAGTTTCCACTCCAAGCATCATTGGCTGCACTGGGCTGCACATCTGTGAGAACAGTAATGGTATAGATGCAGGTTGGTGCATGTCATAAAACATACATACTATAGCAATGAGAGCAGTACAGTGCATGCATATATGTATTGCCATGCCTACCTTTCTACCTCCGATGTCCTCCCATTATGGTGATGTCTGCCTCCCTCTCCATGTCCTGGAGGCACTGCAGTATGTCTACCTCCCTGAGAGTCATGTCATTCATTCCATTTATGTTTCAAGTGATAGGGGTCATTTCATTTATATTTCAAGTGACAGGGGTTCACCTTCACCATTGATAGTATCTCCAGTTTTGCAGCAACACTGCCCCACACCTTGTCCCTCTCCTTGGGGGAGTATCTGCTGCTGCCAGGTGGCAGTAGCACCCTGGCCCACTGCCACACATCGATTAACAGCAAAGCCATCTCCTCCTTATTTAAATTTGTGGCCCTCTTCCAGCCTGCAGGCATCTTGCACAATCTGAATGTCACTGGCTTTTATCCACACAGCAAGGATTAAGCCATGCTGCCCATTGGTGAGAATCACATTCTAGAGCCATTGTCTGTGTCACAGGGGCATCTGCATCATTCCAGCTTATTCTGCATTAGTTTCAATGCAAGATGCGTCATTTCATATTTTAATGCAGTTGGGTGAGAAATGTTCTTGCCATGATGCTGCATGTATCATTTTTCCTGCACTGTTGTTCCAGTCACACTTCATGGCACATATACACATCTGCCGAAGGGCCGTGTTTAACCTGCATTCACATACCCACTGACCCTTTACCTATTGGTGTGCCGGTTACACACTACAAGCAGCACCATGTGTATGACATACAGGACATGGATGATGGCAATGACAATTGTTCCATACAGTATGTGGCCAAGGGTAGAATGGGTGCCCATATTTGATCATGATCGGTGAACAAGCCCTTTATGCGAGATGTAACAATGCAGTTTCATACAGGGCTTGCCTAACACAGTCATAGTCCAACTCCATAAGATGAGGGGGGGGCTGCCATACAACACATTGGACTAGGCAGTGGGGTACAGGTCACCAGGTGGGAGGCCCTTCACAGACACATGGACTAGGCCATGGTGCACGGTCACTGAGGGAGTCTGTGGCATGGCACTGGGTGCTGGGATAAAGGTCACTGGGGGACCTGCTGTACAGCAGAATGGAGTAGACAGTGGGGTACAGGTCATGAGGGAGTCTGCAGCAAAGCAGGGTGGAGTATGCAGTGAGGTATAGGTCACCGGGGGTCTTGCTGTACAGCACTGTGTGGTGGGGTAGAGGTCACCTGGGGGACCTGCTACACAGCACAGGGCAGGGGGTACAGGTCACTGGGTGGGCCTGCTGCACAGCTCTGGTTGTGGGATACAGGTCACCAGGGGCCTCTGCACAACACTAGGCAGTGGGGTACAGGTCACCTGGGTGGAGATGGGACTGCTGCAAAGAACTGGGCAGTGGGGAACAGGCCACTGGGGGGGCTGCTGTGTTGCTGCTGAGACTAGGGGAGTGTAGGGAACTACAGTGCTGCAGGCATTGCTATGTTTACTTGTGGGGCACACTGTATACATGGACACCCAGCATTCTGAGGTGTAATATATTGCCATAGAGGTGTCACCCCAGGTTTTAAAGACACTTGCCCCAAACACCTTGTAGGTCATACCGCATCAGGGGCATGATCTTCCCTGGCAATAATCCTAGAACAAATAAATAAATAATAAATAAAAAAATGCCTCAGGGTGTCCTCTGCATATCATCACAGGGATTATCATAGATAGTACCTATCTGGAGTACATACTGATCTGCCTTAGGTACTGTCCACAGGCAATATGTTACGTCTCACTCTGACAGGAGCTTGGGTGGAAGATTATGTCTGCAGCCAAGGGACATCTTTCATACAATGGGCATAGTACACACAACAGTGATGACCATTGAATGTCAGCATCCCCAGGCAATATCCTGCAGCACATCCTGTGCATATGTGCCCAGATACGTCTCCCATATTGGTGTGTTCATACTAATTCAGTTGCTTTGCAGTTCTTCTGCCTACTGTCTAGGATGTTGGTCAGCCAGTTGGTGATATGGCTGAGTAGTTGGTGATCTCCATGACTGGCTGGAGAGCTGGTGAGGTTAGGTGGAGTGGTTGCAGACCAGTTGGGCTCTGGCACGGTGTCCAGCTGCTGCAGTCCATGCCCTTTTGGCCAGCTGGCCACCTGTACAGGTATGGCATCTAGGTTGGCACCCTTGTCATCATCATCCCCTTCAACCTGGTCATCATTCACCTCTGGAATGTGTATCCTGTGCATGATGGCAATGTTATGCAGGATGCAACATGCCAGGAATATCTAGCATGCCATTGTGGGTGTGTAATACAGTGCTCACCCACCCGCCTGATTTGTTGAGGTACTGAAATCACTTCTTCAGGAGTCCAAATGTCTTCTCTATCACTGAGCATGTGGATAAATGTGCTTCAGTATACCATCTGTCTCCCTCTGTCTCTGGATATCTTATCAGTGTCATCACCCATGTCTGATGTGGATATCCTCTCTGACCTGTGGTAATGGAATGCATTGGTTAGCTATGGTGGCATTTCTATATACAGTCAACCATGCACTAATGTAGTGGCAGATCAGTGTACACCCAGCTTGCTGTCAGTGCATGCAACCCTGCATGTGGTTGCTCCATCACCACCACTACCACCTATGGCCTCTTGTATGGCCCACCCCACATCCACCGCATGGTATACATGCTTCACCTATGTTTGTGACACCTGCCAGTTTGCATGTTATGTTGGCGCATTTGCATGACAGGCCACCTATCTATATCATGGTACTGCTCACATGCAACAGCATAGAATGCAGATACACAGTGTACATGTGTCTCATACCACCAGCATGCCATGTGCATATTACTGGCTCTGATTGTGACACCTGTGTATCCGGCTTTGCAGGGTGATAATATATAGGTGTATGAGTCATGCACCTACCTATAAGCCATCCATCCTGTATGTTTTCACATTCCAATGCCTCCTACAGTCCACTGTGCCCGTATATGTAGGCATTATAGCATGATCCAGGGCACTGGGGAAACTACATCCAGGATACGATACTGGCTGTCTCATACAATGTGTATATTCATACAGTAGTAGCCCTTTCTGTTGTCATATACATACTCATCAGTTGTTGGTGCCTTTATGACAATATGTGTGCAGTCTATTGCACCCAGTAACTGTAGGAAGTGTGCAGTGGTGTAGAAGCCCTGTTTTACAGCCTACTGCTGCTATGAACCCTGTAGGAATGTGGTTTACCTATGTGTTCTGTGTAGCAGTGCATCCAGGAATTGTTTGAGGCATTCAGACACAGAAGATTGTGATATGCCAAGGGAATTACCTGTTGTTTGGAAAGTTCCAGTAGCCAGGAAATAGAGTGCAGCACTGACCATCACAGCAATCTGTTGTGGATGGTCTCTGTGAGTTCTGCTCTGCAGGTCCTCTTTCAGCTCATTGCACAGCTCTGTGAATGCCGTCTTGTTGAGCTGGTATCTTGCTATGCACTGCTCATCCATCAGGTTAATTAAGCAATATACCATGACAAGGAGTGGGTATATTGGTGGATTTACCATGCCTGGTGTGGTTCGGTCATGAGGAGCAACCGAGTGACTTAACCACACCAGAAGTGGTAAATCCACCCATATACCCACTCCCTGTCATGGTATATTGCTATTATACAATGTTCAATTTGTTTTTTGTTTTTATAGTGACAGAAAACTTTTACAGTGGGTATACTGGAGGATTTACCACAGTCATGTGATCTGTTTTGACCAATAAGGTTACAGGATTTTCATACCCCATTGTATAATATATGATATACACCTCTGGTATACCTTCAGTCTATATCTCCTGTGGAGTCTCTGTTGTATTTGTGGCCTGACCTGCCTTTGTGGCCTGCTTGACTGTTGCAAGGCATGTCTTTACTGTCTTGCAATGGCCAACCTGATGCCCATTGGGGTCACTGCTCCTGGCTTGTTGTTTCTTCATGACTCTGTTGCTTGTGCTCCTGCAGTCACACCTTAGCTGTGTCTCAGGTCTGCCTACATGCTGTGGGCCTCTTTATAGGCTCTAGTGTCAGATAAGGTCTGACTGGTCAAATAGCTGCATGTAATCTTAGGCACAAAAATAGGATCTACGATCTTTGAATATCCCAAATAAGGGGATGATGCATCATTTATTTGATGCAGGCAACCTTTCCAACATAGTTCAGATACTTTTTTGGCACAAGCATGGCGTAAGCCAGTCTGCCGCATGCACACCTGACTTTGAAGCAAGCACTGTTAGAAACTCAGAATTGACACAGCTCTTGATGTATCTTGCCCCTTTCTTCATTTTTTTGATGCAAGCACCGAGCATTATTCTCTCCCCTTTGAAAATCTGGCCCATAATGTTTAATTTATTGATTATTAGTGGTGGGCACGGTTCCTAAACTTCGCTACATGTAGTATTTCGCGTATAGCTCAAATTTAGTGAAATACTCTGCAACACGAAATGAATAACTTCGCCTTTAATTTTAACGCTAAGTTACATTGATTTCAATGGACTTCGTGTTAAATTCTCCTTTTTTATTGCTCTTTAAGGCAAACTTTGCAGTGATTCATGGGATGGCATGTCACATGGACTCTAGATTGCCTTGCATAGCCTCAGTTCAGCGTAGTGTGTGAAGTGGGAAGCTGGAGACAGTTTGTTTTCAGAGCTCTGAGAATCAAACCATCGAAAAACCTTTATAAAAGCATTTTTGCAACACAATTTTGTGCCACAATTTAGTACATCAATTGTAGGAAACCCTTGTGTGTTTATATCACGAAGCATTTATTGATTTTGTGTAAATATTGAATGTTAATTTAGTACATTCAGTATGTCACTGTAGAAGTGTGCTTCAGGGGAAGGGTGGATCTGTGGTGAAGGGAGATTCACAGTGAGAAAGGCAGTCTTTCCAACTGTTCTTGGGTACTGTTTCAGTATTTGTGTGTTCATGGACACACAGTAATACTTCTAGTAAATTTTCATCATTTGTTGCTGTTTGCTGTGGTGCTTTGCATTTTTTCAGTCTGTTTAAAAGACTGGGATGTAATGTACTGAATTTTTAAATGTTCTGCCCATTACCTTTAGTGTATGTGTATGCATTCCATCAAGTCAAACACATTTTATTGTGGCATCGTAATCACAGTACTCTTAATTTCTTAGCCCGTGTGCATTATTTTTTTTACTATCTAGGCACTGTTGTACCCCCCCCCTACAAAAGAAGATATTATTTTTCCAGTTTTAATTGCTGACCACAGGTTAAGGTGTTGTTGGGTCTATGCGGCTGCATCTCTTTAGTGCACAACCTCCATCTGTCTGTGTCGCTGCAACTCTTTAGGGCCTTTGATGAAGGATTGTAGACAGTCCAAAACATGTCAGGCCGGACGATTTGTCATGGTGAAATAAAAATGATTTTATATTAATTATTTTGGTTCCCTGTTATGAGTTAGCGTGTGCCAGAACCTTTTCGTTTTTATCACAAGTTGGTTCTTAAGCACCGCGTCCCAGTGCGCACTCATTTTGGAACAACTCTTTAGGGCCCAATCTCCATCTGTAAGTCACACTTGTTTTTTGGCTTCCCATCCTCTCAAAAGTGCTAAATGTAAATCTGTTATTAATTGTCTGTGTAATCCCAAAAAATGCCCATGAAGAGACGTACATGCAAAGATGTTTCTGGCTGTGACACTGCTGCCAGTGCCAAGAGTGGCCATTGGCATGGTAGTACTCAGCAAAAGGGATTAGTTGATGCAAGTAAAGGGATTTCTCTGACTATGTTTTTCACGGTGCCGTCAGTCACTTCAATGATGGTTGGAGATGCTGTTGACCCTGCTGGTGGTGGTGGTGGTAGTGAAGGTAGTGACTGGCTCAGCGTGAGTATTGCTCCAAGTTCAACCCATGCAAATTTATCTGGGTGCCAAAATGTTGTGGAGTGCGAAGACATGATTCCAAGTGTAGCTGATGTCACAAACCCCATCCCCACATTAGCTGAACATGATTCTGATCATGATGATGACTCACAATCTCATGTTTCCAGCCATGTTGTGGTATGCCTTGGCCATCCAAATATTCAAATGTTAATGAAACAATTGTGGATGATCATACTGCATCTTTGATTGAAACATGTTCACCACCGGACAACATCCAATATAAATTTGTTGATGCAGATGATGATTATGATGATGATGCTAGTGACTCCAGTTGGGAACCACAGAAAAATAAACTGAAGGTGGCTGTGTGTAAACAGTCTGTTATTAAATCAACCCCTCCTCAAAGTTCTTATGTAACTGTGTCTGTTGATGATGATGACCCAGTAATAGTCATAGAAAGTGATGTTCAGGCAGAGTCCAAGTGTGTCTAACAACATAAATTATGCAGTACACCACCCATTTCAGTGCCACCAAAACTGGAGTCCAAAATGCAGAATCAGCAACATGTGAAAAGTAGGGCATCAAAATCCCTAGTTTGAGATTTTTTCATGCAAGATGAATGTGATGAAACAGTGGCAATCTGCCAGCTTTACCAAAAGCATGTGAGGTGTGGTAAAAAGGGTAGCCATCATGGCACTGGGGGCCAGCATACACATCTGAAAAGCAGGCACATGGCACCATGGACTTGGCACGAGAGGGAAGCTAATGTCGTAGTGGGGCGTTCACCCTCATCCACTTTACTGAGCATGGCATCCCCTTCCTTGACTGTTAGTAGCCGAACTAGCTTTGTCTGCAGAAATGGTGAAATAAAACTGGAGGATTACTACAGGCATGAGGAGGAAGATGATTTTAAATTGTTAAGCAGTGGTCATAGCAGCAGTGGTGGTCCATGTAGTAATTCTAGTACATCAACCCCATGCTTAAAACAGGTAAAATAACCTCATTTGTTGGCTTGTCACCTGTGTACCCTCATCACACATCAAAAGCACCCATCCATGGCAGTTCACAGAGCACAGCCATTTGGCATGCCACATGCAAAATGGTGTAACAACGCAGCCCACGATGCACAGTCTTTTTTCACATCGCATGAAATACCCACCAGATCATGCTGTGGCACCTGAACTGAATGCTGCCATAGTGGGAGTGCTGGCAACCAACCTTTTGCCATTCTTCTTTGTGGAGAATGCCGGATTCCAGTGCTTTGTGCCACACTCATGTCCTAAATGGAAAATCCTGTCCAGGACCTACTTCTTCACCAGTGCTGTCCTGGAGTTATATCGGACTCTGAGAGAGTCTGCAAGACATGCCCTTCAACATTCCTCAGCACCTTACATTCATTTAAGCATGGCTATGTGTATAAGTGGCAAAATGGCGGGCAGTTCCTGTCTGTGTATTACTGCACATAGGGTGGAGGTACCAGGGGTTGTCTGTGATGGCGGGATTGGAAAGCAGTGTAATGAGTCAGACCGTGGTGCTAGCAACCTTCATGGCATTAGATAGCATGCCACATTTGCAGTGTGTAGTGTAACAGGGTCTCATACAGGTGAAAACATGCTAGACTTGCTACTGACAGAAACTGATCAGTGGCTACGCCCCCCGACCCTAAAAGCTGGCTTTATAGCTAATGATAATGCATCAAACATAATTAAATGTATCACTAACGCTGACTTTGTGAGGGTTCCCTGCCTGGCCCACTGTTTAAATCTTCTGGTACAGGAGTTTCTGGAGCACCCTGACATCAAGCAAATGCTGACTATTGCACGCTGCATCTGTGCACACTTTGCACACTCTGGAAAGACCCGCAATCAACTTCGGCAGCTACAGATTCAAAACACCCTCCCTCAACACTGCCTCAAGCTTGAAGTTGTCATACACTGGAATTTGACACTTTACATTGCAGAGTGGTTGTACAAGCAGTACAAATTCATCTCAGAGTACCTAATAATGCACACTAGCTATGACAGTTCAGGGACCTCAATGTCTATGATAACTGAACACTGGCACCTCATGGACTCAGTGTTATTAATTTTGAGGTCTTTTGAACATGCCAGACAGGAAGTGAGTGGTGACACTGCATCCATTCCAATTCTGTGGGTGCTGCGGAAGACTTTGATGAATCTGCAGCCTAGCCTTGATGTTGCCAGAGATAGGACAAACAGTGCATTAGTGAAACATATGCTTACAATATTCAACAGCAATTGACACATCACCAGTATTCAGCAAAGTGCCAAATTTGGAACAGCCACAATGCTGGACCCATGCTACAAACATGGCATTGCATCCATACTGGAGGGAGGGCATGATCAGGTTCAAAATCTGACTGGGAAGCTGGTCCAATTGGTTCATGGGGAACAGAAGTCATGTGCAAAGTTCTGCAAACCACAGCATAACAAGGCTGAAGGTCACTGTGGACTGAGTACATCCAGTAAAGTGGCTGAGGGTGAGGGGCAAGTGGGGGTGGCAGCAAAACAGTTTGTCATTAATCCACTTTGGGGTGCTTTGTCTGAAGTAGGAATTTGTGACCTGGATGAAACTTGTGAACAGGTGGATGACTAGATACCTATTTGGCAGAAAATAGGCATCTGACAGTACTTGAGAATCCTTTACTGTACTGGAGTGGAAAGGTGAATAATGGCCAGAGATGACTTCAGTAGCACTGAAGTACCTGACCAGCCCACCCTCCATTGTAAGCGTTGAGAGGGTATTCAGTTCTGCGGGGCCATAGTGCTTGACCGTTGAACTAATCTATCACCTGTAAATGTAAGCATGCTGACATTTATCAGAATAAATGAAGGCCACATACTGAGTAAGACCACCATTTCTATGTTTGTGCCCTGTCATGATGATGGTTGTGCAGATGACATGCATGAAGCATATCATCCTGGTGGCAGCATCAAATTCTGTGCCATCAAGGTTGATTATTTAGTCATGGAAAATGAATTTCCAAGCGGGTACAACTCTGACTTTGATGACTGCGAAGGCAACCTTCTCCTTGACCAGGATGAGGAGGATGTTGGTGGTAGTGCATGACGGGTTTGTAGGCTGTCACGGTTCTGTAATGCTACCATTTTTTACCATTTAATAAATGAAAAACTGTGTCCTTGACTAGCATTCCATATGACAAATCTGTACAAATAATGACATGTCATTCGATTTGACCTTCCCTGTTCTAGATTTTGTGAGTACAGCTAACAGAACGTGTGCAGCCATTATATTTATTACACACAGTCAGTCTTATAAATACAAATGTCAACTGTTGGCCATAGCAAATTAAATCCTGCTGATTGACTGACAGATATCCTCTTCCTGACACTGAAGAACTGTAACACACCATAGCCAGCCACCTGGCTTCATGAGTCAGTGAGAGAGACAATGAAACTGTGCCAGTGCCCCATGTATGAACTCTCAGCCACAGCCACCCAGCTTCATCAGTCAGTGAGTGAGACAATGAAACTGTACCAGTGCCCTATATATGAACCCTCAGCCACAGTCACCCAGCTTCCTGAGACAGTGAGCTAGACAGTGAAACCATACCAGTGCCTGATGTATGAACCCTCATACAGCTACCCAACTTCATGAGACAGTGAGAGAGAAAGTTCATTGTACCAGTGCCCCATGTATGAACCCTCAGCCACAGCCACCCAGCTTCTTGAGACAGGGAAACTGTACCAGTGCCCCATGAATGAACCCTCAGCCACCGTCAACCAGCTTCATGAGACAATGGGAGAGACATTGAAACTGTACCGGTGCCCCATGTATGAACCTCAGCCACAGTCACCTGGCTTCATGTGACAGTGAGCAAGACAATGAAACTGTACCAGTGCCCAATGTGTGAACCCTCAACCAGCCACAGCCATCCTGCTTCTTTAATCAGTAATTTAAATAAAGTATGTGCTCATGTCATGTTCTACGGTTTTGACTTGAACTGTGCTATAAATGCTTCTGTAACCAATAAATACCATTATCACCAACTACTAACAACTAAATTTCATGTTGTTTTTACAGGCTACTGTCAAGAGTGTAACAGGACTTGATTAATACTCTGAACACCAAAAGGATAACATTTTCAGATAAGTATCAAGCTTTTTCCTCTTTCCTTTTTGGTTTAAATTTTTTTCAGCTGGTGCAAAGCATGCAATGGAGGCAACATGCTGGCAAGATAACATCTTGTTCTTTCACAGCTCTGACGGGAGAACTTCAGTATGTGTGGGTTTTACAATGTGTTATCCAGCTCATGAAAATACATCATGTGATGCAACTGTACTCAGTGGGACAGTGTCTGTCACTGGCACTAACCATGTTAATTGGTTTTGTATGGGCTTGCTAATAGCTTGGTAGTGTGATGAACTCTAAATAATTTCTTCATCTGTTTTCAGGTAACATTGAGGTGCTGTGTACTGCAGTTGGTGGTATCTTCCAATACGAAGAGACAGACAACAGTCAGGAATCAGGATGATATGCAGAACAACTGAAAAGAAGACAAAAAAATGAATGAAACTTTTTTTTAAATGATGCCCCAAAAACCTTACTTTTCATGGCTTGACAGTTTCCCCTACAGCCGAAGTGATCAACAAGCTGAAACAGGCAGCATGAAAGTGTGCCTGTATGATCTAGAAAGGACAAAAAAAATTATTACATTTCCGTCAACCACACCACAAATTAAACAGCTGTGTCTCAGACAAAAAAATGACAGTGGCAGGTACAATAACTTACCATTGTTGGTATGAATGAATAGGCACACATAGGGCAACATGTTTCAGTAAACACAGCACAAGATATTTCTAGAATCAAATTATGGTTCAGCGGGCCATGGTCATCTGTGTTTATCATCATTTAGCAATAGCAACACACTGTACATCAGCAGCAGGAAACAGAAGGACAACAGCAGCAGCAGGAGCAGGCTACAGCAAGAAATTGTATCACTTTTAGGACAGTTGTGCATAGTTTTGGCTCTCGGTGCACACTGTAAACAGTGTATTACCAGGAACTTGTGATTTTTCTGAACAGTTTCTCATGTCATTATTCTTCCTCAGGACTCAGGAAATTTTCATGACATTTAAACAGCAGCTATTTTCTCAGTTTGGACAGTTGTGCATAGTTCCGGCTCTCTCAGTCCATGCTTTAAGCAGTGCGTCAACAAGTACGTGTGACTTTTCTGAACAGTTTCTCATGTCATTATTCTTCATTGGGACACTAATACTGCATGCTGAATAATGTAGCAAGATAGCAGTATAATCATGCTATATTTGCATAAGATAGGATTTTTTTGGGGTGGGAGATTGTAACTGTGTGTGATGCTGGTAATGTATTTTGCTTGTAGTTGTGGCCTTGTGGGTGTGTTTACAAAAATTAACACAATCAACAGTAACAAAAAAGTTATATAGCATGACAAGAACAGCAGCACTGCAATACTCAGTGTATAATTTGTACCTATGCTTTTATATTCCATTTTCAATTGGTACTTATCTACTGACTTATTTATATGCTACCCCTCTTTCCAGAATTTATGACTGCAGTACTCCTTTTTTCAAATCTGAAATAATGAACAGAGCACTACTTTTAATCTGGCTTTAAGCCAGTTTTCATCAGTATTACTGCCTGCTTTTGTGCATCGATTATTTAAAATAATTTCTGTTGTGACTGAAATGAACTTGCATGTAATCCAGCAGGGCATAGTACACCACCATGAGCTTCTAAAGCAGCAGGTGTTCAAAAACAGCTGGGTACACTGATGAAAAACAGATCTAAAGATAATTAAAAGGATAACTAATTTAATTTTTTCATATCTAAAAATATTGAGTAACTACACTATAACCCATTACAGACAATGGGTGTATCAGGCCATTACTGCACACCCTGGGTGTGTTGTGAGGCATGAGGGCTTGACGGAGGGACTTACACCACCTGTGATGTGTATTAGTGCCCTGATATACCCATGGGCTAGAGTGGGTTAGTGCACTTGTAGAACAGGCTAGCTAAATATAAAAAGCAAAACATCAAAACCTTTCTATAGTCAGCATGCCCACTTTTGCTCTAACAGGTCATTGTTGAATGTTCAGGTGACACTTTTTGACAAATGTCAAGGCATTACATTTGTTCTTTCATTAATGACCTTTTCACAGTGCAGAATCACATTAATTGTGGAAGGAATTGTGTCATGCCACTCAGTAGATAAGGGACAACTGAAAATAAAATAACACAGTATAGGTTGGAATTGTTAAACAGCAGGTGTGCAGTGTTAGGTTACCCAACCCACCTCAGACATATATGATAGCTGATGTGCTTCAGTGTTGAAGGGTATTAATAGTACCATGTGGTCACATCCAGTAAAAAAATTATAGCACCCTAGATGAACACCCACAGCGAAACAGATCAGTGTCTTGAACCGGCTCAGATGTCACAAGGCGGCACCCCAAGCACTCTTGTGTGATGTCAGTAAATTAATTTAGAGTGTACACTCCATTGACATGTATGTGTATGATTTTTCTACAGCTTTTAAAACTATTTACTGTTGAAATTTACATAAAGCAAAGCGATCTCTGGAGTAACAGGGACTGGTACTCCAGCAGTCGATTTTATTTTTCTAAATCGCAGCTATATATAGTAATAACAGCTATAGAAAGATCCCGACCATAAAGGTCAAGGGACTGCACACTCAATATTCAGTTTCTGATATCATAAAATTAACATGGGGTGCCTGAGTGGGGATGTGTCAGTAGGTTCAGGCAACGACTCTGTATTTTTGTGCATACACAATTAGGGTGCTATGACTTTTCGACAGGATGGGACAGCATGGTATTATTAATACCCCTCAATACTGGAGCAAGTCCGCTATCATATATGGTTGTTGGGGGATGCTTTCCTGACAGCACACACCTGCTTTTTAACATGTTCTGGCACTACTGCTTTAACACAATACAAGAGAAAGAAAACATTACTGCAAAAAAAAAATTTAAATAGTTAGACTGTATGTCAAAAGATTATAACATAGGAAAAGAAGGAATGTGAAGGACAGGATTTGTTTAGGGTTTTTTCTTTTATAATTTTGTTTGCTGTGTTTTTAAGATTTTTTTGGGGGGGAGAAAGTTAGGAAAAAGAAAGACAGAACGCACTATAAGAGTTAGAAAGAAAAAAAGACTACTGGGCTGGGTGCTGCTGGCTAAGTGGCAGTTGAAGCGTGGGCATTATTTGCAGCTGGTGACCCTCCATCCTGTCCAACTGCTGCTGCATGTTGTTGACCACATTGCCAAAGTGGTCAACCTCACTCCACAAAATTCCAGAGTCAGCCTGGGTGGCAGGGATTGATGCTGGATTTTCAGACCATGCAGCTGTGGGAGCCGCCACTTGCTTCCTCTCCTTTCTTCTGTGCTTCTCATCACCATATGCAGGCTGAAGCCATGCTGCCACCTGTTGCTGCACTGCAAGAATGTTTTCTGAAACCTCAGCCACCTTGGCCTCCCAGTGTGCATGGTGGTTGATACTGAGGTGAGTACGTGGCCCATCTGACCTAACAAGTGCACCCTTCTTACCCCGCCACACCAGCATGCCACAGATGCTGCATTTAGCTATGCTTGGGTCACCTGGCAGTGTGCTAAAAAAGGCCACACTGCCAAGCTGCAGGATTGACCAGGCACAGGCGGGGAGGATCCCAGATGTTGTCAGCTGCTGTACATTCTGGAGTAGAACAACCGGCTGCTGTTATTCCACTTCTGGTGGCTGATGCTCCTACTACTGCTGCTGTTGGTCTACAGCCAAGGCCAGCAGTGGTGGGCAGTACTAGACACCACTGGTGGTGCTTTGCTGGCACCACTAACTCTACTGCCACCAGAGTTACCATTTCCTGGTAGGGGAGCACTTGCAGGGAACAAACTCCCACAGTCGATATGCGCACCCTACCACCACACATCCTTGGGCTGACACGGTCACCACATCTCTCTCCACCAAAATGACCACGCTCCATTTTAAATCAAATAAGGATTTAATTTAGTCAAAACAAAAAAATAGAAACAGACTAAAATCAGGACTATGTACTATAAAATCAAAACAATAGGCACAATTGAAAAGCAGAAATTGGATGATAAACAGAAAAGATTGGTAAATATTAAGATGCAGTAGCATTCTCTGTCTACTCAAAACAAGCTCCATTCTCAGACCTAGGCAACGGAAAGTGAAACTAGTTCACTGACTAGCATGATTAACTTCCTACCTGCACCATGTGACCTGCAGTCTGTCAGACATGGGGTCTGTGGGCTGTTTTTCACAAACTTCGCCTTCCTGAAATGCAATCTGAAGTTAAGGCGAAGTTAGCACTGCAAAGTTAATTAAAGGCAAATTTCAACCTTTTATTAAAAGCTTTGCAAACTTATCCAGAGATTTGAAGTTGCTCACTTCGCCTGAACTTCGTATTATTAGCAAAAGTTTGCTGCATCTGTACTGATTATATAGTACCTTTTCATTAAATGTATTAAAATGTAGAGCAATTAGTGTGTCTTTGTCATTTTTTGGGGCTGCATGGGCAGAGCCCTGCAGGCATTCCAGGATCACTATAAGAGAGATAGAGAGAGAGAGAGAGAGAGAGAAAGAGAGAGTGGACTGGGATCAGAAATGGTCCCCGTCTTCTCCTGCAGTGCTGCGCTGTGTTGTCCACAGGGCTCACATCATTGGGCAGTGTGGTATCTCATCCTCCCCTCTGTGAATGGAGATCCCCTCTGTGGAGCAGTCAGCTGCCACCCAGTGCATTATTTTTCTCTATTATTTATGGAGTTTGTTGCACACATGTGCATTATTGTGCATGCGCACAGAGCACAATACAGCAGTTGTTGCCATACCCAAGATTGCCATCATGCTTCACTGTGCATGCATGAAGCACTGCACGTGCATGAAAGTTCAGTGCCTATCTTGAGCATGGCACTATTTTGTGCCTTCAGCTCAGTCTTCACAGAGCTCTTGCTCAGTTCCCGGAACTCCATGAGCGGCTGTATGCAGCTGTATCGGCTCTGACTAGAATTTGTTCACAAAGGCTGATGCAATGGGTAGTGGACATGAGCTTCTCTATGCTTTTGCTAGCCTTTCTGTATCTAGGGAAATTACTTCTTAACTTCAGCACACAGAATAGAGTTCTTTGATGTAGTCTAAAAGTAATACAGCCTACCTAGAGTTCTCAGATTGCTTGGCAAACAAAGAGGTGTGCAATACCATGTTAGAATATAATAGCTTTTGCAGATTAGTATAAAATACACACAGTTGGAGAGATTGATTGCTTGGAACATGACATTAATACCACTTTGTCTATGGTTAAAGAATGCTATCTAAAAATCATTAATAATAAACAAACAACCATGAAGACCTTTTTAATTGTACATATGAATTCACATAGGGTATCATGGTATAATAACATCTCTTTTTCAGTTCATGTTATGTATTCTATGAAAAAAAAAGCTGAGTTTAGCCATCATTATAACAGAACGTGCGGTCTTGTCTATAGTAAAAACACACAGTACTGCTACATTTGCCGAACTAACTACTAATATTTAGTACTTAATTGCTGATATTTTTAGAAAATTTATTGAATGATAGTTTGATTTTTACTTCTTTTACTACAGGTGGCCCACAACTAGACTTTGAATATGAAACTCACCAGCTTTGCCTTTCCAGTTTTTCTGATGCATTTTCATTAAAATATAATGCAAACACTAGGGGCCAGATATTCAAAACTTTGAACCAGGTGCAAACCGATTGCACTGCAATTGCACATTTGCACTAGATTGCTATATTCAAAAGGTCAAATGGTGCCGGTGCAACATGTTAGTGCCGATGCTAAAAGATAATGTATGCGTGGTGCAAAGTGAGGGGCGGGGACATGCACAGAGGCGTAATGGTATATTCAAAACTATAGCGCCATGCAACATGCATTGGCACAACATGTAGCATGGCACAAATTACCACCTATGAATAGGTAGTCTTAACTCTGGGCAAACCAAGGATGGAGGGCATGGACACTGCAGCAACTGGGAACAAGGCTGTATGTAGCCAATGAGGAGGCAGTGAGGGTGGATGGCCGCCCAGGGCCACTTCATATACACAGGCACCCAAACTGTGGGATACAATGCCTCAACATTGCTTAGATGTTAACAATCATGTAAAATATGAAACTGAGCTTAAACTCCACTTGCAGCAACAAACTATTTGTAATTGTTTGTAATATGATACTAAGTTGATATTTGTGAATTGTGTGTTGTTATTCATTGTGTGTATTTATTGTACACTGTATAATCTCAGACACACATGAAGTGGTTGTGGGTCATTCCTGAAAATGGACCTTGGCCCAGTGTGCTTACCTGGTCAACAAAGTGATTAATACAAATAGAAATAAAAAATAAATGGAAGAGGCATGGTGCACACAGATGGCACCACCCACGTCACCATCATCTGGTACCAGTCCCAACCCTGCCAGGCATTATTGGGTGCCCTAGAGCCCGGTGGACACCATGGTATTGTGGCCATACAGCACATACCTCCAGTCCCCCCACTGCGGTACATCAACACAATCCAGCACACACATAGAGCACTGGGGGAATGAAGGGTGTTGAAGGGAGGGTGCTCAGGTGGGTAGGCTGCACCACATAGTAGGAACTGCCACAAGACTGAGGCCATCCACACAGTGCACATGTTCCAGTGTTGGGAATACCCCAACACCAGTGTGCCTGTCTGATGGTATGTGTCACCCCCCACCCACCCCCACTGGGCACATACTGCACATCCGTAGAGGCATCACAGGATACACAACAAGCCATGTGTATGTTACTGTGACTATCCCATGCCAGTGGCACAGAATATGTGGGTCACAGGACAGCAAGACAGAGGTGTCCACTCTTAGAACACACCTGCCAGCTGGACCTGTCACTGTGTGGAGAGCAGCAGTCATTGATGCCTGACACACCATAGGCATTGCCGTGTCCCTCACAATACCAGCCACTATGTTGTTATAGCATCAGCTATACACTGTAGCATGGACTACAATATGTCCATGGCATGCAGCACCACCACCACCCGTGCCTGTGCTGATAGTCCCCTAGGGCACAATAGTATCTGCTGCTGTGTACAAATGTAATCTGCAGCTACCGACAAAGTTGACCCAGTCTGACATACAGGTGGTGTTGTGTGCAGATCCAGCTTACTGCTACCAACCTGTAGTTCCTCTCTGAACTACTGGTGGAGCTGTCTGCACCCTGCAATAGCGCTGTGCAATCCATGTGGTAATGCATGCAAATCCGGCCATAATGACATGCTAATGTGACTGTTTGCCCATGGACTGCCTAAGTAGGCTAATTTGTACATCACTTTTGAATATAGCAAAGTTTTGCCCCAGGCAAACATGTTAGGGCTGGGCAAATGAGTTTGCCTTATACAGCACTGTCAGAACCATAGCACAGTACTGCAGTTTTTGGCCTGCACTGTTGTTTGCAGTTTTTGTGACTCCACTTCTTTGCAAGCATACGCACTGGCCACGTAGTTCACCTTTGCCTTACTCCACATCTGTGTGCACTGGGCTGCTATTGTGGTTTGCACTGCCCAGCTGCTATATTCAGAGCTGTCTTATTTGCCAGGCTATCTTTGCACTGCAGTCAAAGCCCTGTTTGCAAGCCGTTGATTGCATCCTCTATTCAACTGATTTAACTCCTGGGCTATTACTTTGACTATAGCATGCTTATGATTCGGGGCTATTTTTGCATGCCAGGCAGTGCTAATTTTGCCCCAAGGCTAAGTTTTGAATATTAGGCCCTAGTAGTCTGCAATGCAGAAAAGAGCTGTTGTTATTTTCAGTGGTATGGTTAATTACTGGTTTATTGCCTGATGGTAGAAAATGGATTCTTCATCCACCAAATATAACTAGATGTTCTATGCATATTCAGCCTATACTGAACCTATGTCTCAAGGGAACATTCATCCTTGGTGCCAATTAACTGCTGTACAATGCGGTCATACCCATCAACAATTCATGAAAAAACTATCAGTCAGTTCAGATGATGTCAGCATAGCAAATTGCATCATTATATCAGCTGTCCAGAAAAGAAAACACATCCATTCATGCCATCCTTAAGGCAATATAAAGAAAATATTTATCTGATGTTACATACCATACAAAAACAGCAGAATGTTACAAGTATAACATATGTCATGAGCTGACTAAAAATAACACATTTACTTTTTCTGCTGGTATTGACCTCTATCACTTACAGGTGGTAGAGCCATTCACATGGTTTATGGAGGGCAAACTATGCAGAGAAAAGTAAGTGTAATACTCTTAATCAGCAAATTGCATATTTCCCTGATGCAATGACAGTTTGTTTCCATTTGATTTCACTGCTCTGTTTTTAATCATAACATAGGAATTATAATGTAATCAGGCATTGTGCAAGTAGTTTTCTCATTTGTTAAGGGTTAATTCGTGATCAGCGTCAAGTGGAAATGAAAATGAATGCTGATGACCCTCATGCAGCATGTGTAGAGTTTTACAAACATATTCAATTAAAACTTTGACTGATTCTATATAATTTTAATATCAAATTAGTAACACATTGTAGACATAAGTAACAACATACATAGATTCACTTGATACAGAGACAGTGTCAGCTGATAAGGTCCTATGGCCCACCCAGTCTGCCCATTTGAGCATGTAAGTTCAGTTTATGTTTTCCTAGAAGGTTGTTGCCCCATACCCCTGACCTCCAGAATTCCTTTATGTCTATCCCATGCAGAGGAACATAGAGGATTGTGTATGGGCAGGCATACACAACAAGGGTATGCTTGAATTGAGAGGTTTCCTTGGTGACAGTAGACCTCGAGAGCACAGCTCGAAAGGTCTCTTGTCACCAAGGAAACCTCAAGATTTCAAGCATACCCTTGTCTGTGTATGCCTGCTCATACACAATCTTTCATAGTGTATGAGAAGGCACTCACATACAGCAGCATCGCGATTAGCGAGAATTCTTTTTTTTTTTTCAAATAAACAAGTAGCCTAGGGAGAGATAGACACATAAAATGGTCTTATCTGTTGCTGTTTTCAGGGCATCCACTCGGAGGTCTGCTTACTAGGTGACAGTTCTGTCAACAGTCGGCATGACTGAGGAGATTTCAGCGTGAGCACTGACTCAGTGTTGCTGTGCATTAGTAGTGACGTCTTCAGTGAAGCACAACAGTAGTTTGACATCACTACTAATGCACAACAGACTGATTCCAGTCATTGATTTCTATACACAACAGCACTATCACATAGACTATATTTCTGTTTCATCTAGCCTTCATTGCCTCATAGTAGTAGTGCACACTCTTTGGAGCATAGATTATTACAACTTTATGAAATAACTCCAGTGATACGGTTTGTTCTGCCTTGTGATAGTTGCTTGATGTCCTTACCTAATATCTTGTTGTTCCTTATTATTGAGTTCATTGAATGGTTTACAGGCCATTAAACAATTTGATTATGCCTACCTGCTGGCACAGTGGCACAGCTACAGCTTGTGACACCGATGACCTGGATTCCAAAGTGAGCCCAGGATGTTGGAGGGCTGGCCAGGGGGAGGAGGATAAAGCAAAGACTGCTCTCCTCCTCTAGGAGGGAGGGAAAAACAGTATATGGGACTTGACTGATCCCATGTGAAGGCAGGGGTTCTGGCAGTGAGTAGTTTTGTAATTTTAGGAGGTGAAGTAGATGTAGGCAGGCACGGCACAACATCACTGACTGTCATGCTTCCCAGGGGGAGAAAACCAGAAATTCTATGACTGCACAGGATGCCACCAGCCACTCTGCTGCAGATCCCACACATTACCTGGACTACCTCTCCCTGACTAACACTATAACTCTGCTCAGGGTTAACGTGGGTTGGTCTTTGGGTGGCCCTTCCTGTGGGTGGTCATCCATGGGGTAACACCGAAGCAGGTAATTTCCAAGGGCAGATGATGGGGCTGGCTGGTAGTGGCAGGGCTGAAGTGGGCTGGTCGGTGGTCAAGCAAAAAAAAAAAAATGATTACATCATACTTTTACACATTGCCTCAAAAGTACCAAAATTTAGTTCAGAACTGAAAACGATGAAGTGATAATGCCAAGAGACTTTTGTCAAGAAGTAGCTGCACTAATTTTTTAGCAGGTTGTTGAGTATGTTGTAAACAAATATTTCTGCTAGAAAATTAACTGTTGTTTAGACTTGTTACCTTTTCTGATACATTTCCTTTCTGTAATAGTAATATATTCACAATTATCTAAATGTTCTCCATGCATGTGTAGTGTGAATATCAGAGATATAGTTTTTCACTGATAACTATTTTTCTAGCACCATCCCTCTATCTCTTTTACCCAAAGTACCACACCAATAGATGTGATTAGAAATGTTCAAAGTAAAGTGCGTATATGTGGGAAATAGTGGTAAATATAAATAGCACACTAGACAAGGGACTGTGTATTACATGCAGAATAAATGATGGGGAAGTGTGTAACATGAGAATTTAATGCACACCCGAGGTGTGGAATGCCTCATAAAACCTGAGGATGAAACCCGAGGGGTTTATTAAAAGCATCTCTGTAGCGTTGTGAAAAATAGTTAGTAAATTATCTATTACAAATACTTAGAAAGGAGACGAACGGAGATGAGGCTGATGGCGGAAGAATTTAATGATTATAACAATATTCACAGCGAGAGATTACAGGTGGTACAGCCTTCATTCTTCATTCTTCAAACTAACAGTGTATGGTGGCTTGCTTATATAGTGGAAAAAAGTATCATCATTCCCTATGGAGTTCTATGATTGGTACAAAACAAGTACAAACATTAACTTAAAAGGCAATTCTCTTTTTAGTATATGTATGAGCTAATCTCTGGTCAGCACAAATGTATTGATAGTATAAATTATACTACTATATAAGGCTAGTATTAGTTGTCATTACCAGTTACCAAGGTCTAGGAGGACGAAATAGGTTTGCACTTAGGAATGTGCACACAGGCATTCTGGCCCGTCCTAATAATAATAGTCAAAAGGGTAACTTGAACTCTATCCCTGTGTTTCTGTCTGTGCAGACACTTAAGACACCTGTTTTCTATTACTCACATGGTCAGTACAAATGTCAAAAGGCACCTTAATATTGCAACTTGTGGCTCAGTTTGACTTGTAGCTTTACAAGTTTTATATAATTCAATTATATAGGCCATTATTTGTTACACAGACACATTATGTTTTAGACTAAAATGAGGTTAGCCTGAAATATTGGGACACACTTCTTTATCCCTTGTTACAATCTCACACCTCGGGAGTGCATTAAATTTTCACATGCACACTTTCCCAACTTTTATTTTTTATAATTGCTGATCAGCAATTTTTTTCCAGCTGGAGTCATGTGAGGAAGGCAGACACACACATACACACACACACACACACACACACACACCTTCTCCCTCTGTCCCTCCAACTTTTTCAATAGGTGATTTTTTTGTATTTTTTTTAATTTTTACTTTTTTTCCACACAGTTATAGAGTGAAGTCACAGTTGAGGACGTGCTTACCTCAGTCAGCCATGGAGCCATTCCTGCAGGCAATGGGTTTGTCTTCAGGCTGGCAAACAGCAGGATCAACCAGATATGAGTATTTTTTTTTATTATTTTTAAGGGTAGGATCAACCAGATTGGGAAAAAAAAAAGATTGTACGGCGGCGAAGAGTGTTGTTGCAGCGGTGCCTTTGCGGTGATTCCTCGCTAACAGACATAAGGAACTGCCATATTTGCGGAACTGTTCAGCCCACCCTTTTCTATAGTTACAAGCCAATGAGGGAGCAGTCCGTGTTGATGAACATGGTACGTGAATGCCGTAATAACCCATGGATTATTACGGCAAATATCAACTTGATCAGCCTATTGAAAAAATTGCTGACCATTAATTATAAGGTTCCAACATGTTCCCAGAACCTCGAGATGGTTTTGTAGCTCTGTAATACACAGTTCCCCATTTGTTATTTTTTGCAATATATGGATCCAAGATACATTTTTATGTTGGCGCACTTGCGCAGCCAACATCTTGCAGTAGTGCAGCTTTGGAGGCACGGTCGCTGTTGGGTGAATGCAGGGCATGCACCAGTAGGTGCGTCCCTCATTTCCCCAATCAGCCTGCATGCTGGCACCACACCACCCAGGTGAGCACATCTAAGGAAAGGTCTGCTGCAATGCCAGCAAAGCTCATCACATGCAGCAGACCTTCCTACGTGGTTGCCCAGCATCAAAGATGATGGCACAGTGGCCGCTAAACTGCCAACTTTGGGGGTGCCCAATCCCCAATCGGCTTACCTGGCCCCTCAAGTATGTGCCGACTGGGGAGCCCATTCCCCATTAATAAAATGTGTCCCTCACCTGCTCTCATTGTTTGCTGATGGGGGTGCCCAATCCCCGTCGGCATCCACCCCCTTCTTTCCCACTGTAATGTGCTGATGGGGAGCCCACTCCCCTTTGGCATGATGCCCGCCCTTCTTCTGTGCCAATGGGGGTGCCCAATCCCCCATCAGCTACTGTCTCCCCCAAAAAAAAGGAAACCACCTGTAAATAAGAAAACTGTCCATGATTTTTTGGTTTTACTACAGTATCTGTAAACAGAAAACGGTGCCTCGTAGTCTCCCTACCCACCACTTGAACACACCCACTGTGCACCCTGACTCCCCACTCCCCCCCCATACCCCAAACTTACCTCCAGAGCTTGGCACAATGATCTTTGGTGGACCAGGAACATGTCTTCACTCTTCAAGCCGATCATGAACTGAGGAAATACTGGTAAGCTGTATAATGTAATAAATAGGGTTTTTTTCAACTTTGATGCATATCTCGGGCATTTTTTGGAATTTTTGCACCAAATTTTCAACATAGGGGTTTTGGGACCCCTCCTCATGAATTCTGTCACTGTTATGATGTTAATTGGTCCTGAAAGGTGATTTCGCAGTCACTGCATGGAATCACCTTTCAGGACTGATTAATGCAAGGACAGTGGAGTGTTCATGAGGTGGGCTCTCAAAAAGGCTATGTTGCAAATCTGGTGGAAGAAATCCAAAAAATGGCTGTTTTACAAACATGCCTTGTGCAGTTGCTACACATGCTTGTAACTTTGCGAATTCACAATATTTTCACACCAGATTTTCAACATTGTCATTTTTCTACACCTCCTTGTGAACAGTACAGCTGTCATTTTTCACATCCTGGCCGAAATGTGTTTCTGCACTTCCAGCACACAATAGCATGGTTGCTGTGGGAAATCATTGTTTGGGGCAGATTATGAATATGACAGTGACACTGTTCATGAGCAGAGGTCCTAAAATGCTTATGTTGAAAATTTGGTGACGATACTCAATAAAGTGACGTTGTTACGAGCATGCATTGCGCAGTTTGCACGCATGCTCGTACCATGCATTTATAATATTGTCACTCTGGATTTTCATCATTGCCATTTTTCCACACCTCTTGATGAACAGTACAGCTGTCATTTTACATATCCTGCCCAAAATGTGTTTTCACATATCCAGCACAGAATAGCGTAGTCGCTGTGTGAAATCACTTTTTGGGACAGTTTGAGGAAATGACAGTTACAGTGTACATGAGCAGAGGTGCTAAAATGCCTATGTTGAACATTTGGTGCTGAAAGTCCATAAAATGACTGAGTTACAAGCGTGCATTGTACATTTCCCATGCACCCTTGTAACTTCGCAAATTTGCAATATTTACATGCCACATTTTCAACACTGCCATTTTTAAACCTCGTTATGAACAGTACAGCTGTCATTTTTCACATCCTGCCCAAAATGTGTTTCCGCACTGCACTACCAAAGCCAATGCCAGCGCAACAACATTCAGCATTGACAAATGCTTGTTAGCTCTAGTCAGGCAGTGTCAGCATATGTAGTGTAGGTAGAAAGCCATGTATAACTCTGGCTTACAGTGCAGTTGCTAGGTGGTTGCTGCAGATGCTTTAGCATCCTGCTACTGATGATTTGTCCTATGAGTATATCAACAGGTGGGCTGGATGTGTTTTGAATAATTATGCAAGAAAGATGGCAATGTATCTCAGCAAATGAGCAGGAATGCGGAATACTGTTGCAGTTTAAAAAGTGTGCTGCACTTTCATTGGTGAGTGTGCTGCTGAAATGAGCACGAGTATTGGGGGAGAGGGGTCCTTTACAGAATCCTTAGATCTAAAGCAGTTTTTTTTTTCCCTTTTTTTCTCTTGAGCTAAAATGAATTGATGCCTGCTTTTATTCACAGGTTCAGGCAGCTTGTTTTCTGCCAGATTCTTTTTCTAGTCAGAGCCAAGCTGTCTCTTAATGTACAGGGAAGTTACAGTAAAAACTACTCATGCTAACTAGGATTTCAGCAGGCACTCATGGACTTCAGCAGCATGTGGAAAAATGTCTCTTTCATAAAACTATTATTGAGAGCTCAGAATGATAGGATTACAAGCTCAGAATGATAGTATTATGGGAGTTCAACGACAGTATTACGGGGTTTCTACTGTTGTATTATGTGATTTTTATGTTGCTTGCACGCATGTGCAAGAAACATAGTGCCATGAACGGAGATTTCGGAGGTGTGTCACCTCCTCCTCCAATTCAGGCACTGGGCTGGCAGGTGCGGCCCCTGTAAGCCAATGCATTTTGGAGCTGTCTATGACACTCTCCAAAATGCAGTGGCATACAGTTGAAAGGGGGAGCTACACTTGGTGAGCAGTGATAAGGCGCTGCTCTCGCAGCTCCCAGGCGTGTCTTGCTCCCGTCGCGCACTGTATAACCGACAGGTGCCCAATCCCGTCGGCTAAGCTGCTGTAATCCCCCACTCAGCTGGTGCCACGCTGGGAGCCCACCCCAGCGTGGCAATCACTTATAGCCACGGGGTGCCCAATCCTCGCAAACGCCTCAGAATGCCGTGCCACGCTGGGAGCCCACCCCAGCGTGGCAAATGGTCCCACGTTGTCTTTTTTTCATTCCTGAAAACCAAAACTGTCGCGGAGCTTCTCCTGACCCTCCTCCCACAACCCGCGCGCACCACTGTGCACCCAGCCTCCCACACCCCCTCACCCCATACTTACCTCGGACTCCGGTAGCAGCGATCCGGTGGACCGGGAACACGTCTGCACTCTTCAAAGCCGACCGCGAACTGAGGAAATGCCGGTAAGCTGTATAATGGGCTAGATAGGGGGTTTCAACTTTATTGCATATCTCAGGCATTTTTGGGAATTTTTGCACCAAATTTTCAACATGGGGTTTTAGGACCCCTTCTCATGAGTGATGTCACTGTCATGGCGTTATTCGACCTCGAAGGGTGATTTCGTGCTGTGACTGCGCAGTCACTGCGAAATCACCCTTCTGGCCTGACCGCCGCAGGCAGTGACATCATTTAAGAGGAGGGTCCCAAAAACCCCATGTTGAAAATCTGGTGCAAGAATTCCAAAAATGACTGTTTTACGAGCGTGCATTGCGCAGTTCCTACGCAGGCTCGTAAGTTCGCGAAATTTCAATATTTTCACTCCAGATTTTCTACATTGCCATTTTACCACACCTGCTTATGAGCAGTATAGCTGTCATTTTTCACATCTCACCCAAAATGTGTTTCCGCCCATGGAGCGCAGAATGGCAGCAGTTGACGTGCGAAATCAATGTACGGGACAAATTAAGAAAACCACAGTGACACTGTTCATGAACAGAGGTCTTAAAATGGCTATGTTGAAAATTTGGTGAAAAAATTCCTAAAAATGACTGTTGTACGAGCGTGCGTTGCGCAGTTCCTTCGCAGGCTCGTAAGTTCACAAATTTTCAATATTTTCACTCCAGATTTTCAACACTGCCATTTTACCACACCTCCTTATGAGCAGTACAGCTGTCATTTTTGACATCCTGCCCAAAATGTGTTTCCGCCCATGTAGCGCACAATGGCGCAGTCGGTGTGCAAACTCAATGTATGGGACACATTAACAAAATCACAGTGACACTGTTCATGAGCAGAGGTCTTAAAATGGCTATGTTGAAAATTTGGTGAAAAAATTTCTAAAAATGACTTTTACGAGCGTGCGTTGCGCAGTTCCTAGGCACGCTCGTAAGTCCGCAAATTTTCAATATTTGCACTCCGATGACTTCCAAATACCTAAACAGCACATAGAAGCAAGCAACATTCGGCATTGACAAATGCTTGTTTAGATGGATTTTGATAGTATTATTTTAATTATCCATATATTGCAAAATTAGTAATTTGAAAGAGTGGACAACACATTGCTAGTATGCATCCTAACACGGTGACACAGCATTATTAGACTATGCTGTCATATGCCTACTTGTCAAACAGAACGCAATATTAGATAGATTTGGACAAGTTTGTCACTATAGTGGTTGGTCAGATGCTGCCTGCACCCTTACTGTGCTGGAGAGGCAATCATGTTCAGTATATCTTTGAGCTATCACATCCCATATAGGTGGACTATGCTTCTTTGTCACCAAACCTTGTGACATAAGTATGTGAATAACCCCCGTCTAAAAAATATAAGTAAAATAACAGACACACACACACACACACACACACACACACTGCATATAAATCATTGGTATCATGATCTGTTAACTGGAGTGATAAATACTTATAAAAAATCATCTGCATCCAGTGCTTTTTGTTTAAATCTAAGTTTGCAGCACTGCTCCTCATCCCACGAATGCATGAATTACTCATATGCTGAAATAGTAGAATTTGAACTTATACACCAGACTGAACAATGAATGTGACAGCATGACTTTGAAAGCTTGGTGTATGCGGTCATCACCTCACAATACAGCTGGTCATTCAGTACAGAAATGTAGAATTGCATTACTGATGGCACCAGGATGTAAGAGAAGAAGCAGTCAATGAACATTCATTGTATTGGCAAAGTAATAATTCAGCATATGTTATGTTTATAAAGGTAATACCAAATAGATGTGACTGTGAGTACTGTGACTAAATGGGACGTAGTTCATTCATGCAAAAGCAGGCACATGATGAATTGACTATTCACATTTTTCAGCAAAAAAACACTAAGTAGCTGGCATTCGTTCTGCAGAAAATTGCAATGCATCACAGTAAATTAAAAAATAATTTAAATTAATATGTGACCCATAAAGAATTAAACATTGCATTATTTCACATTTTGTGAAACTCAATTGCACTGAGTTTGAGGTGTTAGCCTCAAAAGTCCACCTGCACACATGCACCATGGAAAAACTCTTTTTTTATCCACTTGGCTTTCTAAATAAAATTATGCTGAATAAGAAATTGTTTACAAACAAGAAATAAGCATCATTTACACAGGTTGCAATACAGAATTGGACAGTGTTTATGTTCTTCAGAATGGAGGGAGCAAGTTAGCATAACTGTCACAGTGATGATAATTCGTAAACTTTTTCTGAATAGGGCAATTTTTACAAACAAGAAAAAAAAAACTTTGTTTACGCAGCTTACAGTACAGAATTGTATACAGTGCTGCTGATATTGGCTGAAATGGAGCGAGCAAGTTAACACAACTGTCACAATGAGTATAATTCTCATCTGACAGCTGTGCTGAAGACAAACAGCTGGTAGTGTGAAAAAGATGTGCTCCGTCATGTTCCCATTCAGAAAACCTCTAAAGATGTAATGTGATGTTGGCTATCACAACCACAGGCTCAGGAGTATCATAGCTCAGTTGTCCCACTTTAACTCATAACAGGAAGCAAGACACTACTTGCTATTTGTATCAAAATACACAGAATAAGACAACATAGCCCTATTAGGAGGGCTGATAATGAAAGCCTCCCATGAAAGACATTTGCCAATGATCTTTAACAGCTTAAAACTAAGTTTTTTTTTTAAATAAAGCTGTTTGCTCCTCCATGGCCACCTGCTTCTGTCATCAGGCCCCTTTCCACCCCCAAATCCATCAGCCTCTCTCTCTGTCTCTCTCTTTCTCTCTCCACCATCCTTACTGGTTGGGATCCACAAGCAGCAGGGTCCATGGATGTCGAGGGACTTCGCATACAGTATGGCCACAGAGAGAGACATGGGCTTTTGTACTTTTCTCCCTTGCCTGGAGCAATAGCTTGTAGACCAAGCATGTGCACATGGAGGCGTATGCTCCCAGAAACTGTATGCTCCCTCCTTCCAACATTGTATCAGCTCCTGCCCCCAGACCTTTGCTCTGATACCTGACCTCCACCGGTCATCAGCAGAGAGTGGGGAAACTACCTCCCAATCTAGGAGATAAAAGCAGCACAGTGGTCCCTAAAGTCATCCCCCAGCCCTCCCCCCACCAACCCCCAGTGGCCTGAGCTTGGTCTTGAACCCTGGTCACTGGCATGTGCAAGGTGTGGCATCCAGCACCTCAACATTCAGTGCCACCGGTCTGGCTTTAAAAATATTGTTTTGTAGGTGGAGCTGGAGTTTAAGATTCCAATGCAGAGTAGGACTTACTGATTACAAACTGGATATATAAAGGTTGTTATCTTACTCTATAAATTGTTTAAAACTGTCTGTTTAAGGCCCGGCCCTGTGGCACTCAGGGTCGAGGTGCTGAACACCACTTCTTGCGTCATGCTGGCGACCCATGTTTGGAAACAATCATGGGCCACCATGGGTCAGCAGGAAGGAGATGGAGCGAGCATCTGACAGACTGCTCTCCATCTCCGGGGAGGGGGGATGACCAGTGGCTAGTGCATGCCTGACCCGTAGCAGAGGGTGGGGCTCAATGGCATGGAACCACAAGAATGTGGGGTGGGAGTTCAGAACACACTTGACAGAGGCATGCATGGGAGCATGCATGACCCTTGTCACAGGCATTGTCACACATTGTGTTTTTGTAAGGGGAGAAAAGTGGAAAATAGTGGCAGCCAGGTTGTGTGTCTTGATGGCCATCTGCCCAGCATGCAGCATCTCCATGGGCACCACCTGATCCGGATCCATGCCTGGTGGGGAAGTTGGGGGCTCCCTCGTCTCCCCACCATGGGGGGTAATTTGTGGGTAGTACAAGATGGTGGCCCAAGAGGAGATTGGAGAGGGTGGATGGCAGCCAGAGAAGGAGAAGAGGGAAAGGAGCTGACTGGGGGCCACAGGAGAGAGACAAAAAGTAATAAAACTGTCTATTTAGACCATAAGGCAGGTAACACTCTGCTGTGACTTGCTTACCCAGATTAAATGGTAGTACCAATGGAACTAAGAAGCATCAAGCTGCCCTAAGCAGAAGCAGGACACCACTGGGCATATATGCAGCATCTGAGCTAGTCTAGCCTGTGTATATAAATTGCATGTAAACTGGAAGTTCATACGTTTCTGCAAAAGACAAAAAGATGGACCTCACTTCTGGAACACTTGTTGCACCCCTACATGTGTATAAGAAAAACAAAAGAAAGAGGTAGTCACCAAACACTAAAGGTTGAGGAAAAATGCACACCCAAGCCATGTACAATGAAATGATCAAACATAGTAATGGAAAGTGAATATGTGTGGACTAAAACTAGCAATGGCTTTGAAAAAGTGACATGTTATTGTGCAAAACATTAGCTGGGGCACAAAATAACTGCATTGACAATTGTCCCTTTCAGTCCATACTTACTTACTTTCAATAAATGCATTTGAGCACTTTACCCAACATGGTTAGGATGTGCATTTTCTTTCTCAGTCTTGAGTGTTTGAAGAGTAGCTCCCTTCTTTTATTTTTCTAAACAGGTACATTTGCACTTTTTTATTATTGCATTGAGTGGAATGAGGTGAAGTTATTTAAATGCTAATCATAAAGAAAATCAATATGTAGAATGCATAAAAGGTACAAGAAGGCAGATACTTTTCAATTTGTGTGGTTCCTGTAAACAAAGAAACAAGCAAAAGCCTCCAGTACAGCACAATCAATCATGGGTATCCAAATCCATGTATGGGTGTGTGGTGGTAGTTGGGGGGGGGGGGGTTAAGCTGATCTTAAAATTCTTTGACTGTCATTACATTCTGTTTGGCATGTTACTACTCAGATCTCTCCACAGCTGATTTACATGCACACTAAACATAACAATAATCTTTTACATCTGCACAAAATAGAAGAATGCAGATGCTTTCCAATTTTTTGAGGTATTCACAAACACACATACAGTATAATCAAAAGCCTTAAAAGCCTCATGTGAATGCAAATATGCTTGGCAAGGTAACCTAAATATAAACTGAGTCACCTTTTTCCTACTAAAATTCACAAGAATTCTATGGAGAATGCCTGAGTGAGGAAACAAGCTGCAGGATTCTGTACCAATTGCTGGCTTCTGATCTAGCCGAGTACACTACGTAACTTAATATAGGGCTGCACCACTGTTTTCAAATCTTCATGTTCAAGAATAGGGTAAAATCTAGAAATGGTAAAAGCAGCGCCTAACTACAGCCAGCACCTGGGACTCACTTGAATGCAATCCAATAAGAATGGTAGCTATTGTTGCTTGTATTTTCTGGCAGAATATACATTCAAAGTCATTTTATATGTGAACTGAGCAGAAAGAGGTGATGTACGTCTTATGCTGATCAGAAAAAATAAGAACAAAGTATAGGATGCATAATTGATGAAAGGATGCAGGATCAGGGGCTTTTGATTGTATGTGTGTTTATAGAAACCACACATACAATCAAAAGCCCCTGATCCTGCACAAATAATCATGGGTATGCAATCCTATGTGTGTGGGAGGGCTGTTTGATGCCAGTTTGACAACATTTTCATCAACTGGCATCACAGCAACAGGATTTATGTTGACTGGAAGTTGCAGTTGTCATAAATCTCGATTGTCTCCCAGTCCATTTTTTCATTGTGGGGCTTCTCCCCATGAACCCCCTATGTGGGGGGCTCTGCCCCCATACCCCCCACACTGTAGATTATCAACTCCAAGTTGGAGTTGATTCAGGGAAGGGGCGCAGACAGTGTGCCCCTGCATCAGGCATACCAACACAGTGACCTATCAGCGAACTGTCGATTTTGTCAACAGGGCTACAGGTCACTTTGTTGGTGTCACTGACCTTGGCACATACCGTGTGGGGTAAGAGTAAGCTGAGTAGGAAATGTTTCAACTAGTACTAAATTTTGTTAGACATGTCCCTACTCAGACCTTGCCATAAGTGATTCCCACACACACACTAAATGAAACAATCCTTAAAAATCTAACCAAAAGAGGATGCATGACTATCTGAGGTGACACAAACATAGCTTGGCACTTTAAAACTGTCAGCAGCTCTTTAAATGCAACTCACTTGTAACATTAATCCTTTACCTAGCTTTAAATTCCCAATATACTTTTACGCTTTCTTTAATAAGTGAAAGAACCTAAAGACTGTAGTCTGAGTTGTTTATAGATTAGCACTGCTTCTTTAAGGCCATGTAAGGCATATAGTTTATGAATTATACCTCTGTGTAACAGTCTGACTGCATAAATAGGTTGTCTTTAGCCAACCATTGTGTTTACATGCAAGATAGGGAACAAGTAGATGAAATGCAGGTTCCATCTTTCAGCACTAATGAGTAAAGTAGCTGTGTGCTATGTAGTAACAAGCAATTCTCAGTTTGATTACCTTTTTTAGCAAACAGCAAAATGCAGCAGATTCTGGGGTAACTCTGGATTGTGGACTATTGAAGCTTAATCAAAATAAATGTCACTGGTGGGGGGGCATAGCTTGGATGTCAATCAAGATGGCCACTTGAACTTTCGGAGCCCAACAACGGAGCCAAATACCCTGTTTTTTCTCTGTGAGTCCAGTGGGTCATGGTGCTTGAAACCCAAGTGAAGGGCATCGGAACTGCTTTGGTGTATTCCAACCATGATACAGAGTCCAAATTCGCAAATCTGCTGCTTGGCCACCAGACCTCCTCTAGAGGACCCAACCACATGGCACAGAGCTCAAGAGAGGGCCCAGAGCCTTCAGTGCATGATATATTTAACACCATCATGAGCTGGATGGATGAACTCATGATCGCTAGTAATGCCAAAGCAGGGGCTATAGGCAAACTTGATGGCCGCATGGTCATTATTAAGCAAAAAGCCACCAGCCAAGAAATGGTGATGCAGGGACACTGCACCACTCTCCGCGAGCAGGCTGAGCAAATCCGTGGGCTCCAGGATAAAATCGATGATCTGGAAAACAGAAGTTGTAGAAACAATCTGAGAATCCTTGGCTTCCCAGAGGGCTGTGAGGAGGGGCAAGCAGTGCAGTTCCTCCAGCAGGCAATTTCTGATGTTTTAAAACTGCCTTCCAGGACCAGGATCACTACTGAAAGGGCCCACCGAATCCTTCAGCCAAGGCCTGCTGCAGGGGAATGACCTTGGCCAATCCTGACCCATCTATTGAACTTTGCAGAGAAAGAGGCCAATACAAGCCCAGGCCTGAGAGCTCGGAGCACTCTACTGGCAAGGTAACCACATCATGATGTTTCAAGACTACTCCAAGGAGCTGACAGCTCAGAGAAAGGGTTTCACAGAGATCAGGGGACAGTTGTATGACCTGTGCATTCCATTCTCCCTGAGTTATCCAGTGACCCTGAAGTTTACCCACAACTGAATGTAACAACAATCTGTCATGCCGGAGGCAGCCCAAGCCTTTATTACCCAAACCTTTTCAGGCCTAGACAGCAACCTATCCAGGCCTCAGAACCGGGACCCTCCAAAATCCAGCTCGGCGGACTATACTAACAGACACTTACCCCTCAAAAAAAAAGAGTTGCAGGCAGACCTGGCCAGAACTCCCTCCCATTGCTCTCTTTGGGAACCAAGACCCTAAAGCTCTAAGAAGTACCTGCTCATGGAGGGATATGGGAAAAGACAACACCCGCAAGACCACATCACAGGAACCCCCACAGGTCTCAGTCATACCTAGCATGAGGGCATCGAAGAACAGCTGGTAACCAGTCCTTATTTCTCCAACAACAGATTTTCTCCTCTGACCCTAACTACTCCCCCCAATGAAGCCTCTGAGCAGCACGATATGGACCTAGACCTACCCACCTTGCATGACAACGAACCACAGATCTCTGAACAGGACTGGGCTGTTGTTTCTTCTCCTTTATCCTCTTTACCTACCCAAATGGCTAAGGGAACTATCGAGAGCCACAAGGGTACTCTCCTGGGTCACCGGCCAAGCCCGAGGCCCAAAGACGGGTGAACAGCTTCACATCAGAACCCTGATACTGAAAGGCCTCAGATAAGATGTTTGTTGTGTTGGAGGTCAGGTGGAGGAGAGTATTGTTTTTTTTTAGGTCCTAACTAAGGGGAAAATCAAGCTAGCAAGCATGATGTCATACATTGAGCTTTCCATGTGCAACTCCTTGCGACTAATTGATGCTTTTGGGGAGGAGGCATGCTTTTACACCATATGGGTAGAAGGATATTCACTCCTGCCCCCTTTTCTACCTGCTGCCAGCAGGATTTTTATACTTTAATATTGTCATTGCGGGGTGGGGGGGACAATTTGAATTGGTATGTTGCTGTTACTATCTGCTGTACCCAATGCTTAGGCGCCATGGCTCCTCAGGGACTTTCTGCTGTGCTGAGGCACACAATGCCAACATTTTCTTTGTTCATCATAATGTGCAGGTCCTCCGGTGACATCAGCAAGATCAGAGTGCATGGTCCCGCTGGGGGACCCACATCGTGCATATACACTTGGGCTGCAGGGAAGCGAGCGAGTGCTTCAAACAAGTTGCTGCCCTTATTCCCAGGCAGTTGTCTTACAGAACTCGGCATACCTACAAGGTGGAGTCTAGCACAGCAGAAGCTCAGCCTCATCCTCTTCCCTATGTCCCCTAGGCTGGCCAGTCCAGTCACCTCCCTATCTGGATATACCCCCCCCCCCACCTTACCCCACCTCGGCCACCTGAGGGTTTACCTCAGACTGTCAGCTCCCAGGCTGCCCACTTTACTGGTGGAACCTATGCGTTACTCTGGGACCAGGTTCTTAAGTCCTAGGCCCTTAGCATGTACCCCACAGCTTTGCCCTGCTGTACTCAGGCTCCTTAGTTGGGGCTCCAGTTAAAGTTTATTGTTGGCCCCCGGACCTCACCATACTAAGGTGCTCTGTTCAGTATCTCCTTTTTGTTGTATTACAGCAAAAAGTTGAGAATTGTGTGTTGTTTATTCATTCACTGTTGAACTCATAGCTGGGTCACTTTGAGGGCCCCCTACCTGACCGAGCCACCTCCTAGAGTTGGTCAGATCAGCCATTGGCCACAACAGGGGCCGGCTTCAATCTGACCAGTTCCTTAAAGGAATACTATTCTTTACTGTTGAAGTTTATTACACTCCTGGATTTTGATTTTTCCTTTCTTTTTTCTTTTCTTATCTTTTTCTCTGAATAATTTGAGTAGTCTGAGTGTTTTGGTTAGCATTTGCTGTATTAGTGCTCTAGAAGTTACGTGATTCACCCTTCAATCTGTACTGGTTGTTGTTGTAAACCTTGCAGTGTACACCCATGCTGAGACCTAGGTCTGCTACCCCCTTACACGGTATTGTAACGTTGCCAAGATCCAGACCCCATCACACACAGGAGAGTCCCTGTTACCTCCCTCCTTCCCCTGTACCAGGATGGCAGAAGTGCTCATGCACACCTGGAATATACAAGGTCTAAACTCCCCTATCAAGAGGAAAAAGGTGCTGTCCCACTTGAAACGTCTCAAGTCCCAAATGGCATTCCTTCCAGAGACAAAACTCTCGGGCTCAGATCATGCCATGCTACAGCAAGATTGGGTGGGGAAAATGATCCATGCCTAAACTACATCTCGGAAGAGGGTGTGGCCATTCTAATACACAAATCCCTGCCCTGGATACTCTCTAGCCACAGGGAAGATGGAGAGGGGAGATGGGTAAAGGGCTCTTATGACACCCCCAGTGGATCAATAGTACTGTGTAATATCTATGCCCCCAATCAAGATGACCCCAGCTTTTTTAATAACCTAGCCTCAGTCTGCACTCATTTCACACCCCAACATGCATCCTTGCTCACAGGAGGGGATTTTAATAAAACCCTGGTACCCCTATTAGATAGAAATGATGAGGGGATAGAGGCACACACTAGAGATGGTAAAGCACTGAGTCTAATTATGGAAGAGCTGGGACTCACGAATGTGTGGAGACTTTTTCATGCTTGCATCCTGGACTACACCTACCACTCAGAATCCCACTCCTGTTACAGCTGCTTGGATTTCTGGCTTACCTCACAAGCCCTGACACACACCACAACTGGCACTACCATCCTTCCCCAGATGATCTTGAACCATGCACTGGTGCAAATTATCATCATGTCGGGTCCAGCGGGCCCACACCCTAGGTCTTGGAGACTGGACCTACTTTTGATGCAAACCCGGACTTCATCCCCTGGGCCAGGATTGAGGCTTCCCTTTTCCTGTGGGAGAACTCCATCATGGACACGTCCCCGAGCACCACATGGGAAGCCTTTAAGGCTACCATAAGGGGCAACATAATAGGCTTTGCTGCAGTCAAACACAGGGGAGAGAGAGCACAAGCTCCGTGACCTAGAGAACTGACTGCCTTGCACAGAGGCAGCATTTAAGGCCATGGCTTCCCCATCCACCTCTTCACCCACTGGCCATGAGATTCTGGTCCTCCACATGGACATTAGTCAAATCCTTAACAGGAAGGTGGAAGTTGCCATACTATAGCTCAGACATTCCTTCTGGGAGGTGGGGGACAAGAGTGGCAAGATATTGGCATATCAGCTCCTTAAACAACAGACTGCTAGACATATCCCTGGCCTAAAGGATGAAAAAGGAACTCTGGTGACTGAACAAGTGGCCATAAACCATGTGATGACTGCTTTCTACTCTAAACTGTACCAGTTCTCACATCCTACCCTTCCCCCTGAGGTATTCCCATTTTTACAGAACACTCTAGTACCCAGACTCTTGGCACAGCAGGCCACTGCCCTAGACCTCCCTTTATCAATGAGAGAAATCACTGAGTCTATTAAAACAATGAAGGGGGGGAAGTCCCCAGGGGAGGATGGATTCACAGTAGAGTTTTTTCAGGCCTTCAACCAGACACTTTCCCCACTGCTGACTGAAGTCTACAGCGAGTCTAAAACTACAGGTACTCTACCCCCTTCTCTGCGAGACTAACATTACTGTTATCCCCAAGAAAGAAAAAGATCTGATTAACCCAGGCAGCTACCGTCCCATTTCTTTTATCAACGTAGATAGTAAAATCTATGCTAAGGTGCTAGCTACCTGGCTGAGCCCTCTGTTGTCCCACCTAGTACACAAGTCCTAAGTGGGTTTCATCCCAGGAAGGCACAGCTCTGATCATCTGAGGGCCCTGATCAACCTGATGCATGCTGCCAGACATCTTACATCCCCGGCTGCGGCAGAGGCAGTAGACATTGAGAAGGCCTTTGACTCCTTGGAGTGGGACTACTTAGATGTGGTTCTGGCCCATCAAAGAGTAGGGGAGGATTTCTGGGGTAAAATCAGAGTGATATACCATCTCCATATGGCCTGCGTATCTACCAATGGGGTGACCTCCCCCCAACTTCCACTAGAAAGAGGCACACGTCAGGGGTGCCCCCTGTTTCCATTGCTGTTTGTGTTGGCAGTGGAACCCCTGGCAGCTGCCATTAGGTCTCACCCTGATATTCAGGACATACAGATTGGGAGACACAACTACACGAACCTAATGTACGCAGATGACCTACTCCTCCTCTGGCAGATGTGCCTATCTCCATCCCCCCCCATTGGAGCTTCTGGAGAGATTTGCTACCATCTTGGGACTCAGGCTGAATCAAGTCAAAACCGAGATGATGCCCCTAAATCAGCATTGTACCTCTCCAATGGCTCTACAGAGTGGGCTGGCATGGGCCCCTGATGGTATCACTTATTTGGAAATAAAGGTGCCCCTGAAATTATAGCACATCTAGGGGTACAACATGACCCTACTTTTGGCCATTACTAAGCTTGAGTTTGAACAATGGAAAACTCTCTGGCTGACTCCGGCTAGGAAGATAGTGGCAGCTAAAATGGTCACTGCCCCCAGATTCTTTTACCTTTTCTCCCACCCCCCGACAGAACCCTCTAAACTCTAGTCCCAACCAATCAATCATCTTATGGAGACCTCTATTGGAGGGCTCTAAACCTCATAGCCATAATAAGCTCAGAGACACTGGTCGGGGGGTGGGATCTGCCCTGGTGGGATGGGTACAAATGGGCCTTCCTAACAGCTCAAAGTACCTAGTGGGCTAACTCACAGAAGGAAGATGGACCACAATGGGTCCAAATGGAACAGGATATGGCCAGCCTCCTGGATGTTTCCTCACTACTACTCCTACCTCAGAAAAAAAAACTGGCAGCCACTAGCACATATCCCTACTATCAGTGCCTCAAGGAAGGCTTGGTACACAATCACAACCAAGATCCAACCTGGACCCCTGCCTCTGACTGTTACCCCCTATGGCATAACCCCTTCATCACCATTGGGAGCAAAACAGTGGCCAGGCCACAATGGCAGAGTAAGGGTATCAGGAAGGTCTCCAACCTACTGGACCCCTACACTAACTGTTACCCTCTTTCAAGATCTGCAAAGATGCTGGGAGTTACCTCAAACAGAATTCTGGAGATAACTTCAGTTTTGGGCAGCAACCAAATAAATGCTGGACCACCTTGGGTCCACACCTGCTGGGCCCTCCTTACAGCCTTGGTTAGAGCAGCCTAAAGGCTTGGCAGGCCACATGTATTCTAATATCTGTGCCACCTTATCCTCGCAGTCCGGGCTAGCAAAGGTCAAATGGGAAAAGATGCTGCAGTGTACAATCACTGACCCCCAATGGGAGCAGGCCTGGAAAGACTCCCATGAGTGGTTTAGAGATACATGCACCAGACTCATTCAAAATAAAATCTCCCACTCCTGGTATAAAACTCTGGCAGTCCTCTTCAAAGCTAAGCTTCTTCCATCAGATACCTGCTGGAGATGCTCGGGCCTTGGCACTGACCTATTTCACTTCCTCTGGTCCTGTCCTAACTTACAGGGTATGTGGCAACAGGTATGCCAGACAGCATCTCAGGTGCTGAAGAAGCCCATCCCAATGTCCCTGGCCTTTTTTCTCCTAGGTATCAAAGGGGAAATCCCAGGCATCTCCTCTTCAGAATACAGATGGCTAGCCCTGCTGGCCATCCAGGCCAAGAGATCTCTGGTCTGTAAGTGGCGTACCACCATTACTCTTACCTGTGGTGAAGTCCTGGCCTTCCTCTCACAACTTGATGCAATGTATAAATTATCTCACTTGCAAAACTTTCAATTGCCCAAATTTCAAAAGTGTTGGGACCTAAAGTATATCTCTGCTTCCTCACATCACCAGCTGGCATTGGCTGATGGGGGGGGGTGACTGCTGACTGACCACTCTCTGCTCAGTAACACACCAATGACTCCTAGATGGGACAAGAGCCTAGGGGTAGGAATACTCCCTGTCTGCCCTGCCCAGCAGACCAATGTTTCCCACAGATTCATGATTGGGGTAATTAGCTGGCTCATATCCCTCACAACCCCCCCTTTCTTTTCTTTTTGCCTTTCCAGCCAGTCCTCGAGGAGGTCTATTATTATAGCCTGCTAGATTGTTTGAGTGTCTAAATCATATAGCACCCAGTTCTTTGTGACATCCCTTTTCCTGTTTCACAGCATACTGTCTGTCTGGTCATCCCTTTAGTCACCATGCACACCTGGGCCCTGATGAGATACCATGCGGGAAGGACAGAATCCTCACTAGGACAAGCCACCACCCCTAAGGTATGAAACCCGGACTTGGTCTTCAGTTCCTCAGTATGTGAGTACTCATTCCCTGGATCCTCTTTCTTTCAAAACATAGTATGGTCTTGGCTAAGTATGGGCTGGATGCAGTGGGAGTCTCAGCTGGAGCTCACTGGCACAAAGCTGGACACCCAACTGCCTTCAATCCCCACTGTACACCTCATTCCCTCCTTTCAATGGTACGTATCCCTAAAACTTGATGTTTTGGTCTAAGTATTAACTGTTGTCTGTATTATACTGTATTTCAACCAGTTTACTACTAATCTGGTAATTTCTAATCTCATCCTCTCTGCTGTTCTCCCCACTCCCCCTTCCCCTTCCTGTTTATCCCCCCTTCTTACTTTCCACCCCCTCCCCAGTTGGTCCTATGTTATGTTGTATGCATGCACAGATTCTGCTTATTTGGCCCATGTAACCTTGGGCACCTTGTATACTTTGGAGAATGCAATAAAAATTCATATAAAAAAATAAATAAATGTCACTGGTGACCAGTTCAACAAATAAAAATTTAGGGCCTTTGTATTTTCCCACTAAGCTATGTCATCCCACTATCTTTGACATGTTCAGCATTTTTGCTTAGCACTGTAATATCCAATGTGAAGAGTTAGACAAAGGATTTCTCATATTGTGTGTTCTGCAACATACATTTGGTTCTGGTATACCATTTTTATGTTGATTGCGTGCAGCACAAGAAACATATTGGGACAGCTTGCTCAGAAGCAGGTTGTGGAGTCATGGCACTGTTGTGGCCAATGCCCCCACAGCCTGCAAAGGCTTGTCCCTCGTCTCCCAATGCCATGGAATACTGCTGGTGACAGCAGTTTGGAACCTTTGCACCAACTTGAGACAAATCAGCCGCTGCAATCAGGGGCCACCTCGTCATTGCAGCGTAAGCCATCCGCTGCAATGAGGGAGCAACCCGCCATTGCAGGGTGGGATCTTCACATACTGATATTGTTTGTGAACATGGTGGCAGATTTGCATGCCGTGTTCTAAACAAGTCTTTCCACCCTGTTTACTTGCCGACAGAAGCCCCAATCGTAGAGCTTCAGTGCCCTAATATTGTCTACTGCCGGCCAGAGGCCCTCGTCGGCATCAGGTAAACCCTTCCTGCTTTTATTGTCTGCCGGCGGGGTGCCCCAATCCCGTTGGCATAATATCCCCCTTTTGTTGTGTGCTGACAGGGTTGCCCAATCCCTGTCGGCTACTACTCCCATAAAAACAGAAAGCCTGCGGTGACACTCTGAGAGCCCACCCCAGCATGCCACATTCCTCTGTAAAGTTAAAATGGTCCTGCAACTCCCCTCTAAAGGAAACTGTCCCTCGGCGCTCTCCTTGCCCCTCACCAGCACCCACCCACTGCACACCCTGCCTCCCCACCCCCCTCATCCCATACTTACCTCTGGAGTCTGGCGCAATGATCTTCAGTGGACCGGGAACATGTTTGCACTCTTCAAAGCCGACCCCGAACTGAGAAAATGCCAATAAGCTGTATTATGGAATAAATAGTGTTTTTTCAACTTTAATGCATATCTCAGTCATTTTTTGGAATTTTGGCACCACATTTTCAACATGGTGTTTTTGGGACCCCTTCTCATGAATTGTTGAACTGTCATGGCATAAATCGGCCCCGAAAGGTGATTTCACGGTCACTGTGCAGAATCACCTTTTGGTGCCAATTAATGAAATGACAGTACCAGTGTTCATGAGGTGGGCTCTCAAAAAGCCATGTTACAAATTAGTGGAAAAAATCCAAAAAATGACTGCCCTATTTAGGCGTGCAAGGCTATAGTTGCTACACACGCTTGTAAATTCGTGAATTTGCAATATTTTCATGCCAGATTTTCAACACTGACATTTTTTCACACCTCCTTGTGAACAGTACAGCCATCATTGTTCACATCTTGGCCAAAATGTATTTTTTCAGTTCCGGCACAGACTAGCACAGTCACTGTGGGAAATCCATGTTCGGGACAGATTAAGAAAATGACACTGTGACACTGCTCATGAGTAGATGTCCTAAAATGCCTATGATGAAACTTTGGTAATGATACTCCATAAAATGACTGTGTTACGAGCATGTGTTGCGCAGTTTGCACGCACTCTCGTAACTTCACAAATTTGTAATATTTTCACTCCAGATTTTCAACATGACCATTTTCCCACACCTACTTACTGTATGAACAGTACAGCTGTCATTTTTCCCATCCTGGCTGAAATGTGTTTTTGCATTTCTGGTGCAGAATACGGTGGTTGCTGTGGGGAATCACTGTTCAGGACAGATTAAGAAAATGACAGTGATACTATTCGTGAGCAGAGGTCCTAAAATGCCTATGTTAAAAATGTGGTGATGATAGCCCATCAAATGACTGTGTTACAAGTGTGCACTGTGCACTTTCCACGCACCCTTATAACTTCGCAGATTTGTAATATTGCCATGACGGATTTTCAACAGTGCATTTTTTCACACCTCCTTATGAGCAGTACAGCTGTCATTTTTCATATCCTGATCGAAATGTGTTTTCACAGTTCTGGCGCAGAATAATGTGGTTGCTGTGGGAAATCAGTGTTCAGAACACATTAGGACAATGACAGTGGCAGTGTTCATGAGCAGAGATCCTAAAATCCCTATGTTGAAAATTTGGTGACGAAACTCCATAACATGACTGTGTTACAAGCGTGTGTTGAACTGTTTCCACACACACTTGTAACTTCGCAAATTTGTAATATTTTTGTGCCACATTTTCAACAGCGACATTTTTTCACACCTCCTTATGAACAGTACAGCTGTCATTTTCCACATCCTGCTTAAAATATGTTTTTGCACTTCTGCCAGAGAATTGTACAGTCACTGTTTGAAATCAGTGTTTGGGACAGATTAAGATTGAGCGACTGAGAGGAGGGAGTGACAGAGCTCAAATGAGCTCTGTCAGGACTGTTGCGGAGTTGTTTGTGGGCAGAAAAAGGCCCCAGTGCAAGAGGCCAGTACAAAAGGGCAGCCTGCAGCATTAGGAGAAACAGAACGAGAGAGCAAGTGAGGGAGGGGGAGTGAGCGAAGTCAGCGGAGTGCTGTCAGGACTGCTGCAGATTTTTTTGTGGGCAGAAAAAGGCATCAATGCAGGCAGGGGCCCAGTACAAAAGGGCAGCCTGCAGTGGTGGGAGAAACAGTATGAGTGAGACAGGGGGACTGAGTGAGCTCAACGGAGCTCTATCAGGACTGCTGTGGATGTGTTTGTGGGCAGTAAAAGGCATCAATGCAGGCAGGAGCCACGTACAAAAGGGCAGCTTGCAGCACTAGGACAAACAGAAAGAGCATGTGTGAGAGAGAGAGAGAGAGAGAGCGACTGAGTGACCTCAATGGAACTCTGTCGGGACAGCTGGGGATTTCTTTGTGGACAGACAAAGGTGTCAGTGCAGCCAGGAGCCCCATACAAAGGCGCAGCCTGCAGCGCCAAGAGAACCAGAATGAGCCAGTGGCAGAGTGGTAGTGAGCGACGTCAAAGGAGCTCTATTGTGACTGCTGTGGATTTCTTTGTGGGCAGAAAAAGGTGGCAATGCAGGCAGGAGCCCAGTACAAAAGAGCAGCCTACAGCGACAGGAGACACAGAATGAGCGAGTGAGGGAAGGGGCATGAGTGAGCTCAGCGGAGCTCTGTTGGGACTGCTGCAGATTTGTTTGTGGGCAGAAAAAAGCAGCAATGCATGCAAGGGCCCAGTACAAAATGGCAGCCTGCAGTGGTGGGAAAACCAGAATGAGCGAGTGAGAGAGGTGGAGTGAGCGAGCTCAATGGAGCTGTATTGTAATTGCTGCTAATTTCTTTGTGGGCAGAAGAAGGTGGCAAAGCAGGTAGGAGCCCAGTAGAAATGGGCAGCCTGCAGCGCCAGCTGAAACCGAATGAGCGAGTGAGAGAATGGGAGCAAGCAAACTCAACGGAGCGTTGTCAGGACTGATGCAGATATCTTTGTGGGCAGAAAAAGGCACCAACAGAGGCAGGAGCCCAGTACAAAAGGGCAGGCAGCAGCACCAGGAGAAACAGAATGAGTGAGTGACACAGAAGGAGTGAGCGACCTCAACAGAGCTTTGTTGGGACAGCTGTGGATTTCTTTTTGGGCAGAAAAAGGTGCCAATGCAGGCAGGAGCCCAGTACAAAAGGGCAGCCTGCATCAGCAGGAGACACAGAATGAGCGAGTTGGGGGGGGTAGTGAGTGAGCTCAACGGAGCTCTGCTGGGACTGCTGCAGATTCATTCATTTGTGGGCAGAAAAAGGTAGCAATGCACACAGGGGCCCAGTACAAAATATCAGCCTGCAGTAGTGGGAAAACCAGAATGAACAAGTGAGAGAGGGGGAGTAAACAAGCTCAATGGAGCTGTATTATAATTGCTGCTAATTTCTTTGTGGGCAGAAGAAGGCAGCAGCGCAGGCAGGAGCCCAATAGAAAAGGTCAGCCTGCAGTGCTGGCTGAAACAGAATGAGCGAGTGAGAGAATGGGAGTGAGCGAGCTCAACAGAGCTTTATCAGGACTGTTGCAGATTTCTTTGTTGGCAGAAAAAGGTGCTAACAGAGGCAGGAGCCTGGTACAAAAGGGCAGGCAGCAGTGCCACAAGAAACAGAATGAGGGAGTGACACAGAGGGAGTAAGCAACCTTAATGGAGCTCTGTCAGGACAGCTGTGGATTTCTTTGTGGGCAGAAAAAGGTGCCAATGCAGGTAGGAGCCCAGTACAAAAGGGTAGCCTGCAACGCTGGGAGAAACACGACAAGCGAGCGAGTGAGGGGAAATGAGCGAGTTCAATGGAGCTGTATCGTGACTGCTTGCGGATTTCTTTGTTGACAGAAAAACGTGGCAATGCAGGCAGAAGCCCAGTACAAAATGCCAGCCTGCAGCACGGGCAGAAATGGAATGAGTGAGTGAGAGAGGGGGAGTCAGCAGGCTCAACAGACCTGTATCGGGACTGCTGCAGATTTCTTTGTGGGCCAAAAAAGCCACCAACACAGGCAGGAGCTCAGCACAAAAGGGCAGCCTGCAGCGGCAGGAGGAACAGATTGAGTGAGTGAGGGAGGAGGAGTGAGCCACCTCAATGTAGCTCTGTCGGGACAGCTGCGGATTTCTTAGCGGGGAGAACAAGGTGCCAATGCAGGCAGGAGCCCAGTACAACAGAGCAGCCTGCAACACCAGGAGAAACAGACTGAGCGAGTGAGAGTGGGGCAGTGAACAAGCTCAACACACCAATGCAATCAACATTCAGCATTGACAAATGCTTGTTCCTGTTGAGCTACACAGGAAGTATCATAAGCCTATATGAAATATGTCATATTATTTCAGGTAGACACTTTCTTTCTTTTGTATTAATTCATCCAAACTCGATGACATATGTAAAGAAAAACAATTCATGTATAGCTCACAAATGTTAAATTTTGTAACAAAAAATATAAAAAATTAGTAAACAGATTTTAAAGTCTGTGTCAGTTTAATCATACTTTACTGTTGTACAAAAAGCCAAACTTATTTTAAGATAAAAAAAGAGACACAATACATTATTTTCATCAAAACATATTTAAATATATAATTCATGCTTGTTTAGTGACAGTACAATCTCTCATTTGTGGCCTGAGTTGGAAGCACTTTTTCCCTATTGGGGAAAGTGCCCAGTTCTACTAATATTCTGCTAAAGAAAAGAAATCTGGAGCTTTAGTGGAGCTTCCTTTGTCTCAGTTGTCAAGGAAACCCACATTGTGATAAAGAGACAGCTTTGAAAGTTTTCTTTGCATAGTACAACAAAGACTTAAGCCAACAGTATGAAAGCCTTGGGTAATTGTAGCCATTAAAAATTCATTAAATAGCAGCGTATCATAGCTGTAAGGTATGCAACATCATGCTCATGTACAGTCAATCATATTATTAGTTTAGGCTATAGTTTGTTAATTTAATAGTCCAGTTTATCCAGTGTGCAACACATGCCACTGCACTAATTTTTAATTTATACTTCTTGCTTGTTATCTAAAGTAGATTAAAATCAAATACTGGAAAAATTATATTTTCTGAATCCCATTTGCACTTTTCTTTCCTCTGGCAAAATAGAACTATTGCATAACAAGGCTTCATATTTCAATATTCCTGCAGCCAAATCCATCACAATACAGTGCAAGAACAAATGTGAATTACTCATAGAAAAGTAATTAACATTATTTTAGAGACAATTTAGGTGGTCTGAAATATTGCTGCATGTGCAGAATGGTTTAAAAATTTGCAACATATTTTTGGAAAAGGCTAATTAAAATGTGAAACATATTTTACAAAGTAAATTGTTGGGGCTATGTTTAATTTAATAATTATATATTTAGTTCCTCAAAATGATGATATGATAGTGAAATGACTGTTGCATGTGAAATCTTGTTTGACGTACAAATGGGGAGTTGTTGCTATTTGAAAACTAAATGAAAGAAACCTGAGGTTAGTTCTCATATTCAATATTTGCACTTGAAAATAGGGCACCAGTATGATAATTCATGACCATATAAATTCTAAGCTGAGAACCACAGATCTATCCTGGGGGTGGGGGTGGGGGTGCTGGCTCAGATCATAATATAAACTGTGCACTCAGATGTTACTGTGTGCAAACATGACTTGTGCACTAACACTGTCAAATACCATGAACTGTATGTATATGCATTGCATAGTGACATGCACATACTGTACATACATTTGGTGACATACTTTGATGTTATGTCCCCACTTAATCCGTACCTAGTGGTCACTTGTGGCCCACAACTGATCTTCACACATGGTTCCCTGCCAATCTCCCTGGTAGTCCAGTGGGACACAAAACCATTCAGTCCCTTGTTAACATTCCTCTCTGTCAGTCTAGTGGCTCCCCCTTCAAGTCCCACATGTCTGATTCTGTCCTTCAGTTCTCTAGCCCCATGCTTATATCAGTCTCCACTGACAGACTGAACATAGGGCAGCACTCTCCTGAACCCTACCAGTACTTTTTTCTGGCAGTATTTGGGGACCATTGCAAAAGTGCTGTGAGGTACTGTATGTGCCAGCAGTAGTTTGCATTTTGAAAATAGGCCACTTTGCCACTTTGCGCATACCAGCACACCTTGATGGGCATGCATGGAAAGGCCCCACAACACCCGCTTAGCATAGCTTAAGTGGACAGCAAGCAAGTGAATAGCACCAAATAGGTTTGTGAGAACTGTACCCCATTTTAAACAACATTCATCCTGAGTTAAAATAAATAGTGATGCAGTAGGAAAGTAGGTAATTAAGAGGTAAAAGCAATCATCAAGCATGGGAGTGGTGCAGTATAATAGGTGTGGGGTTGCAATCTTCAGAGACATGTTCTGGAGACTGAGGTTCTGAATCATATGGAGGCACCTCTCTGGGCTGACAGCAGAGGTCACTGGACTCAGGGCTCAACTAGCACCAGTGCAGGGTACCATTTTCCTCACCCAGTGGTCACCATGATTGCCAGTGCTCCCTCAAAGGAAACCAGAAAGGAAGTAAACTGGCTGGACCTTGATGGGCTCTGGAGAGTGTGGGTGGGGGAGAGCACCCCTCTGAACTTACCACTGCATAACTTCTTCATGATTCTGGTAGGATGTGAAAGCCAGAAGAAACACTCAAGTCAGTGGGAAGAAAGGTGGTGGGGGTCCTCGGGGAGCTCAAAGATGGAAGGCAGAGACCCCCAGCCAAGCAGGAGGCAGATGCTGGCTGGGGACTATGTAGTCAGGAGGCTAGCATTGGAAGCAAGAGAAGTAAGAGACAAGATAGTAAAGTGCCTACCAAGTGTGTTGTGGGGAGAACTGTAGGGCAGATAGTAGAGATTGCCAGGGAAGGGGGAAAGAGAAGGAGCTGTATGTCATTGTCCATCTGGGGACTAATGACCTGGCCAGAGACACAGAAAGGATAGTTCAGTACAGGTCTGGATACCTGGGGAGAGGCCTAAAGTAGGTAGTTTGGCCCTCTGCACAGACAGTTGGTAAGACCACATCTGGAGTACTGTGTACAGTTCGGGACACCCCATCTTTGCAAAGACATAGACAGGGTGGAGGCTGTCCAGAGGAGGGCAACCAAAATGGTTCAGGGTCTGCACCAGAAGACATATGAAGAGAGACTAAAGGAGCTTAATATGTATAGCCTTGAGGAAAGGAGGGAGAAGGGGGACATAATAGAAACTTTCGAATACCTCAAGGAAATCAAGAAAGTCCAAGAGGGAGGCATCTTACAGAAAAAGAGATGTGCAAGAACAAGGGGGCACAATTTGAAGATAGAGGGGGGACAGTTTAGAGGTAATGTAAGGAGGTATTTCTTCACAGAAAGGGTTGTAGATGCATGGAACAGCCTTCCTGAGGAGGTCTTAGAGTCAAAAACAGTGGGGGAATTCAAGAATGCATTGGACAGACATAAGGCAGTTCTAGTGGGGGTAGGAGGAAGTAGGCTGTTGGTTAACTAGGATCTGCAGCTTATCCGTTAGGTAGGGAAATGGGCAGACTAGGTAGGCCAAACGGTCCTTATCTGCCAACAAATTCTATGTTTCTATGTTAGGTTGCATGGTGGCTTTCACTAAGGTGATATCTGTATAGAGCTGGGGGAAGACTATGGAACACCACACCAAGGCCTTCAATGAGTGGTTGAAGGAATGGTACAGGGAAGAGGGGTTTGACTACATGGGGACTGGGATCTTACCTAGGGGTATGGAGGCCTGTACAAAGGAGATGACTTCCATCCATCCGGAAAGAGAATGGCAGTCTTGGGTGGCAGGTTTAAATGCAACTTTGATGGGCATTTAAATTAGCCAAGGGGGAGACAGAAAAATTGAGAGAGGCAAAGATTGTGCTCCCAGAGAATAAAGCAGAAGAGAGAAGAAGCCCAGGGAAATTAATTCCACAAAGGTACAGGGGCATGAAGACAAGGGGGAGAGCAAGACAGGCAGGTCAGGAAGAAGAAATAAAGTTCAGAGAGAGGTTAAGGTGGGTAGGCAGAGCGATAGTGAAAAAGAGGACAGGACCAAGAAAACAGGTGGGGCAAAAGATGAAGATAGGAAGGGAAGGCAAAATAGGTGGACAGAGAGACAAAGGAGAGGACAGCCCTGTGTGCCAATGGAATCAGCCTGGGAAATAAAAATCCTGACCTTGAAGCAATCATTGTGGAGGCAGACCTGGATCTGGTGGCCATAATGGAGTCATTGTGTGCCAACAACCACAACTGGGAAGTGGCCATACCAGGTTACACCATGTTCAGGAGGAAAAGGACAGGATGAAATGTGAAGAGTTGTTTTATATGTGAAGGAATATATAAAAGCCACAGGTAAAGGGGCACCAAGGGAATAAGGAAAGGCTGGAAGCACTATCAGTAAGTTTAGAGATAGGGGCAAGAGCCTTTATCCATGTGGGGTGGTGTACAGACCACCAACACAGTGGAAGGAGTTAGACAAGGTTTTGGGGATGCCACTGGCTGAATGACAAACAAGGGGGAACTACTGATTATTGGTGGCTTTAATCTGCCAGATGTTGACTGGAGCATTCTGGCCACAGCTACAACCAAAAGCAGGGCCAACCTCAATTCCCTACAGGGGACATTTCTCAGGCAACTGTTTACAGGACCCACTAGAGACTAGGCAGTACTGGACCTGGCATTTACAAACAGGGACAGCATTACTGATGTCATGGTGGGTAGTGTCTTGGGTACAAGCAATCACTGTACTGTGTGGTTTGGCATACAGATTGGGAAAGAGAAATAAACACACTAAGACAAGGGTCCTGGACTTCAGGAGGGCAGATTTTAAAGAAATGGGTGACTGGTACAATAAATACCTCAAAGGAGGGAATGGTCGGGGGGGGGGTGGAGAACCAATAGAAAATATCAAGGAAGGAATAGCCAAGGGAATGGTATGCTGTTCGAAGCAAGTAAGCAAGGGAAAGAGGAGGAAGAGAATGCTATGATTCTCTAAGGAGGTATCTAAGGAAATGAAGGAGAAAACAAAACAGCATTTATGAAATAGAAGGAGACCCAGATGCAGGTGGACAGGGATATATATCTGGATAAGCAAAGGGAGGCAGAAAGGAGGGTGAGGGCAGCTATGGTTCCAACCATAGTCCATGGGCACAAAGTGATTCAAAACTGAGGCTGCAAAAACAAACACTAAAACACTCGCTTCCTTTTTGCAGTGTTTATTGCTCCATGCAATTCATAAGTGGCAACCAGAAAAACAGGTGTGTTTACAGCAAGGAAAGGCAAGTGAAATATTTCTACGGCAGCTACAACAAGCATTTGTCAATGCTGAATGTTTGCTTGCTGGTATTGGCATTGGTAGTGCAGGAGTTAGAGAGATGCATACTAGGAATGGCAGTGAAGTATTGAAATAACGCCAACCCCCACCTCACCCACCCTCCAGAGACTGACAGGCATTGGGGATGTGCCTTTGGGTCATCAGCAATTACACTCAATCCATCCCACCATACCCCACCCTGCAGACACTGACAGGTGTCGCAGTGAACCTTGAGGTCTTCAGCCCTTGTGTTCATCCCATTCCATAAGGAAATAAGCTGAGATGGGTGCAGTATAGGAGAATGGGGTGAGCGTTAGGGCCAAAGACCCCAAGGCACACCTCAGTGCCTGTCAATGGCTGCAGAGTGGGGATGGGGTGGAATGGTGGGAGTATTATGGTCTATGACCCCAAGTCACACCCCCAATGCCTGTCAGTCTGTACAGGGTGAGCATTATGGTTGGAAATCCTAATGCCCCCAGGAGTTTGTTGGTATTTTTACTCCAAATTTTCAACATGGGCTTTTGGGGCCCCACTTCATGAATAGTGGCAGTATCATTTTGTTACTCAATTCCAAAAGGTGATTGTGTACAGTGAGTGTGCCATTCAGCACCACAAAGTGAGAAAACACATTTCAGGCAGGATGTGAAAAATTACATCTGTACTGTTCATGAGGAGGAGTGAAGAAATGGCAATTTTGAAAATCTGGAGCGAAAATGTGAAAAATGACAAAGTTACGAGTATGTGTAGAAACTGTGCAATGCACACTCATAATGCAGTCATTTTTTGGAATGTTTTCACCAGATTTTCAACATGGCCTTTTTGGGACCTCCCATCATGAACAGTGGCACTGTGATTTCGTTAATCTGTCCTGAAAGTTGATTTTACACAGCAACCACGCCATTCTGCACCACAGGTGCAAAAACACATATCAGGAAGGATGCAAAAAATGGCAGCTGTACTGTTCATAAGGGTGTGTGAAAAAAATGGCAATGTTGGAAATATGGAGTGAAATGATTAAAAATATATCAAGTTATGAGCATCCATAGAAATGGCACAATAACACAGTCATCTTTTTGATTTTTTTAACCAAATTTGCAACAAGGGCTTTCTGGGACCCCACCTCATGAATAGTGGCACTGCCATTTTGTTAATAGGTCCCGAAAGGTGAGTCCATGCAGCAACCATGAAATCACCTTTTGGGACCAAGAAACAAAATGACAGTGCCAGTGTTCATGAGGTGGGGTGCCAAGAACCCCATGTTGAAAATTTAGGACCAAAACTCCAACAATTAGCTGAGATATTAACCTAAGTTGAACCCCCCCCCCATTGACTGCCATTATAGGGCTTACCATCATTTCTTCAGTTCCCGGTTGGTCTTTGAAGAGTGCAGATGTGTTCCCAGTCCACAGAAGATCACTTCTCCCACCCTCTGGAAGTAAGTATGGGTGAGGGGGGGTGCAGGGAAGTAGGGTGCACAAAGAAAGGGTGCAGGTTGGGGGAAAGGGCCAGCAGGAATGACAAGGGACCATTTTCTTTTTTTTCCAAGTTAAAAAAAAAAAAAAGACAGCATGGAACTGTTTTCTTTTTTACAGGTGAAATATTAACAAAATGGATTTTAGCTCACTGGGGTGGGCTCCCAGTGTGCCAGAGAAATGGGGAGGTGGTCAATGCCAAACGGGGGATTAGACACCCTGAGGTCAGCTGAGAACATAGGGGCATGGGGGTGGCACATCCGACACCAGGAGTGGACATCCCAGTGTTGGAAACATCAAAAAAGCATTTTTGGCACACTGTGGTGGGCTCCTAGTGTGCCACATTAATGGGGGAAGGGAGGATACATGTTGACACAGGGATTGAGCACTCCAATATTGGCAGGGGATGGAGAATGGAGGTTGGGGGCAGGCACATTTAAATTTGTTGTCCTGCTGTGTGCCTGGTTGGGGGGGGGAGGGGAGAGACTGCTGCTGCAATGATAAAACTGCCCCTGATTGCAGTGGCAGATTTCTTTCAAGTGTGGTGTTTGCTCTGAAACTGCCATCATCGGCTGCGTCAGCATTAATTGGTGGCCGAAGGATGTGCCCATTAAAGCGTTTGCTGCATTGGCCACAACACTGCCACACCTCTGCAATGCTCTACTATCTCAATATGTTTCTTGTGGGCTGCGCATGCAAGCAAGCATAAAAATGTTCTGGCAAGTCATCTCCTATCAGTGATGCTTCACCAAGGAATAGTCATCTTTCAGTTTCACACATCTTTAAAATAAATCTCATTAATTAATCATCACATAAAAAACTGAGCAAAATGCAATTATTTAAGCACAACTAATATATACAAACTCTGTATTAATGTGGCAAGAGATTGATTTACTGTAGAACTAGTAATAATCGCTGTAAAACTAACATTGCTATCATCGCGCTATCCCTTTAAGCACGGTAGTAGTTTTACAGTGATCATTCATGGCATTTTATGCCGGCCATGTAGTATTGTTTCTAGGCAATGGGGCGTGCTTCAGTCAGCGTCCATCACACACACCGCGAAAGGTTTTAGTTAGTTATGTGCCATAATAAAGCCACCTTTAGACATTGAGGTGCAGTTTTGTATTATTTTTTGTTTGTTTTTACATGCCACAGTGAAGGATTAAACAAACAAAAGGGGGAATAAAGTCATCGTTGACAACTTTTTTTTTCTCGTCGATGAGGTAATTATCAATCAGCAACTCTCCTGCTCTCAGGCCTGCCTGCTCTTCGCATCTACTTCAATGTCGGTGAGTCTCTAAAAATATAATGGTGGAAAATCAGTCTGTGAAAGGCAACAGGATAGCAGAACACAGTAATATGATAAGTGTATACTGTGTTCTTCTGCTGCCTTTCACGTCACCTTTTCTCTTCATTTTCTTGATCTGTTGTGGATACAGGAGAGGGGGTAAATTACAGTATGTGTAGGCAGCCAAAAAACACAGTACTGCTTAAACAGAGAGACATGGTAACAGAACAGATTCAGCCAGTATAGGGCAGCTACGGGACAGCAAAGGTACTGCATTCGTAGATGTCAGTATATGACAGTTGTGTGGGAGCAGCCAGTAGCGATGCATGTTATTATATTGGCGTATTCACAAAATTGAACAAAATTGAACATGAACGCGTGATAGAAACTTTACGTGATCATTAATAGTTCTACAGTATTTAAAAGATTTCATGAGGAAAGATATACTGACCTAGTAAAAGATCATTTTAAGATGTGTCCTGAGGAAAGGGAAAAAGATAACAGATACAAAAATACATTTGTGATCCTGGTGTATTGGATTATGCTTAGTCTGAGGGTAACAAATTCTGACAGATGCAAATAGCTATCAGATTTTGCTACATGGGGGGATTTTGAGGGAATGGTGTTTCCAGTGTATAGTAAAACTAAACAAGCATTTGTCAATGTTGATTGTTGTCCTGCTGGCATTGGCTTTGGTAGTGCATTGTGGAAACACATTTTGGGTAGGATGTGAAAAATGACAGCTGTACAGTTCATAAGGAGGTGTAAAAAAATGCCAGTGCTGAAAATGTCGCATGTAAATATTGCAAATTTGCGAAGTTACAAGGGTGCATGGGAAATTCGCAACACACTCTTGTAACACAGTCATTTTCTGGACGTTCAGCCCCAAATTTTCAACATAGGCATTTTAGCACCTCTGCTCATGTACAGTGTCACTGTTATTTCCTCAAACTGTCCCAAAAAGTGATTTTGCACAGCGACTGCACTATTCTGCACCGGACATGCGAAAATACATTTTGGGCAGGATATTGAAATGACAGCTGTACTGTTCATCAAGAGGTGTGGAAAATTGCCAATGGTGAAAATCCTGAGTGAAAGTATTACAAATGCACGACGTTACGAGCATGCGTGCAATCTGCCAAGCACGCTCGTAACACAGTCATTTTATAAAGTATCGTCACCAAATTTTCAACATAGGCATTTTAGAACATCTGCTCATGAACAGTGTCACTGTCATTTTCATAACCTGCCCTGAACACTGATTTCCCACAGCAACTGCGCAATTGTGTGCCAGAAGTGTTGAAACACATTTCAGCCAGTATGTGAAAAATGATAGCTGTACTGTTCACAAGGAGGTGTACAAAAATGACAATGTTGAAAATCTGGCATGAAAATATTGTGAATTCGCAAAGATACGAGCCTGCATAGCAGCTGCATAACGTATGCTCATAAAACTGCCATTTTTTGGATTTTTTTTCACCAGATTTGCAATATATGCTTTTTGAGAGCCCACCTCATGAACAGTTGCACTGTAATCTCGTTAATTGGTCCCGAAAGGTGATTCCACGGTATGAAAAATCACCCTTGGGACCAGTGTATAACAGTGCCAGAATTCATGAGGAGGTGTCCCAAAACCCAATGTTGAGAATTTGGTGAATAAATTCCCAAAAATGCCCGAGATATAGAGTAAAATTGAAAAAAACCCTATTTATTCCATTATACAGCTTACCTGCATTTCCTCAGTTTGCAGTTGACTTTGAAGAGTGCAGACATGTTCCCGGTCCGCCGAAGATCATAGCACCAGACTCCGGAGGTAAGGATGGAGTGGGGGGTGTGGGGAGGCAGGGTATGCAGTGGGTGGGTGCAGGTTGTGGTGGGGGGTTGGAAGAGTATGACAGACCGTTTTTGCTTTACTGAGTAAAAAAAAATAGAAGACATCGGGGACTGTTTTTATTTTAATAGGTGCTTTGGCACTTTGGGATGGGTTCCCAATGTGTGACCTGAGTGTGTGTGTGTGTGGGTGGGTGCTTTAGCCAATGGGGATTGAGCACCCATGTCAGCAAACAAGGGAGGGTGGGGTGCAGGAGCCGAGGAGGACTGGGCACCCCCTCTGCAAGCAAAAAATGTGGGGGTAACACATTATGCCGATGGGGAGTGGGCTTCCCTGTCAGCAAAATTCAAGGGGGAAGGAGGGATACAGGCCAGCGAGGTTGGGCTCCCATCGACAAAGAAAAACAGTTGAGGCACATGATGCTGAGAGTTGAGCAACCCCATCAGCACACAATAAATAGGGGTGTTGACAGGCAACAGCGGCAGTCACTGCTGCCATGTTGCCTGCACGTAGGGGAGGTGCGTTGTGGTCGCACTGCATGAGAGCTTCACTCTCATTGTAGCAGACCTTTTATCTGATGTCTTCACCTCATTAGCTAGGCAGGGTGTCAGCCCCTGCTGCTGGCTGATTGGGGATTGCGGGACACACCTACTGGTGCATTCCCTGCATTCGCTCAACAGGGACCATGCCTCCAGATCTGTACTACCACAAGATGTTTGCTGCACAAGCACACCAACATAAAAAGTAATTAAGCAAAAGTTGCATTAAAGCTTGTATAATTATATAACGGCTCCTGCTTAGCAGTTTTGGTGTTCTGGGTGATACTTAGTCCAAGGGTAGCAAAATCTTACAGATGCCAAGAGCTATCAGATTTTGCTACCTGGGGTATTTTGAGGGAATTGACAGCAATGTCCCAATGGACAGCACAACTGAAAAGTAATTAAAACACAGTTGAGATAAGGCTTGCACAGTGGTATATGGGCAGTTATTGTACAGTTCCTGTGTTCTGGGTGCTGCTTAGGCTGAGGGTAGCAAAATCTGACAGATATGATTAGCCATCAGATTTTGCTATCTGGGGAGATTTCGAGTGTCCTGGCTATGCAATGTACAGTAAAACCAAAAAGAATTAAAACAACATTGAAATAAAGGTTTTGCAGTGATAGAAGGACAGCTGCTTTGTCGTTCTAGTGTTCTGGGTGATATTTAGTCTGAGGGTAGCAAAATATGACAGATGGATCAGCCATCAGATTTTGCTACAAGGGGGGAATTTGAGGGAATGGGGTACCCAATGTATAGTACAACTGAAAAGTAACTAAGAGTTGAAGTAAAGCTTGCACAGTGATATACGGGCTCCTGCTTTGTGATGCTGGTGTTCTGGGTAATACAGTACTTAGTCTGAGGTTAGCGAAATCTAACGGATGGGTCAGCTGTTAGATTTTGCTGCCTGGGGGGATTTCAAGGGAACAGGATCACAATGTACAGTAAAACTGAAAAGTAATTAAAACAACATTGAATTAAAGCTTGTACAGTGATATAAGGCAGCTGCATTGTGGTTCTGGAATTCTGGATGATACGCTATCTGAGGGTAGCAAAATCTGACATATGCAAATAGCTATTATATTTTGCTACCCAGGGGGATTTCCAGTGTTCTGGGTACCCAATACACAATAAAACTGAAAAGTAAATAAAACAAAGTTGAAATAAAGCTTGCTCAATGATATAAGGGCTCTTGCTTTGTGATTCTGGTGTTCTGTGTGATACTTAATCTGAGGGTAGCAAAATCTGACAGATGCAAAGAGCTAAGAAATTTTGCTACATGGGAGTACTTTGAGGGAATGGGGTACCCAATGTACAGCACAACTGAAAAGTAATTAAAACAAAGTTAAGATCGAGGGACCATTTTCTTCTTTTCAGGCTCCGAGGGACATCAGAGATTGTGAGGTTGCCATTAGACACCTCATTTAAATCAGCAATGACATGCATAAGGGTGAAACTGATCTAGATAGTTTGGGAATGTAAACTAGCAATTTTTGCACTAACCACTGAGCCACCTAACTGCACTTTCTAATTGTTGTGATATACACACACACACACACACACACACACACTGACTAATAGATATACACACATATGCATATATATTCCAGTATAACATACTGTCTACACACAGAGCATTGCCACACATAAACTAACACACATACACAGAATTTTATGGCATTTATTTACTTATACATCTAACCCTAACTTTTATTGTATTTAGGATAAGCACTTTGTTTTGCACTAACTTATTGTATTGTACTAATCTATGCCATGATGACAAACAGGACTAGAACAAAGTGCCATAGACACACACGCACACACACACACACACACACACACACACACACATATGCATGCACACACACAAACACACATGCACTGCTTCATGTTCTGAACAGTGAGCACTGCTACCTATAACATTACAGCCATTTGCAAGCTGACTAGGAAAAGGTTAATGTACCAGGAAAGGATTAACAGAGTGGCACACACACACACACTAACTCTTGAAGATCTCCTAAACTGATAACACCCTGTCCTTTACTCAGAGGCTTAGGAAAACACAGCTGTTAGGAATCTGATGTTCTGAGGCATTTCCTACTAGCCTCTGAAATCGAATAGCAGGATAGCATAGTTACAGATGCCTTTTTTAATGTGGACATCCCATAGAACTGAAATGCCACATGGGAGGGGATGAGAAAGGAGGGGGAGGGAGGGCAGGCTCTTTTTTTAGTACTTGAAGGGCACTTCTAACAGCTCTTTCCCCTTCATGCTAGCTATACCAGAAGTCAGTGGCAGAGCAGATAGAATAGTGCATGTGGGAGTGATTTAAACTATCTCTTTCCTTCTCTCTCAGCGGAGTGACTGTGCTAAACCTTAAATTTTTTGAATTCTGTTCAGAATTTGATGAGCTACATTTTTCTACTATGATATAAAGATGCAGCGCTGCGCACTGCAGCCATAGAAATGGGTAAACGCAGGACCCCACTGGAAATGAGATGCTGTACTTAAATACACTGGAACTATGGGTCATAGCAGTACCCCAATGGAAATAAGATGTTGTAGGTAGATACATTGGAAAAATGGGTAAATGAAGAACCCCACTGGCAATGAGATGTTGTGGGTAAATTCATTGGAAAAATGGGTAAAATCAGGACTTCACTAGAAATAAGATGTAGGTAAATGCACTGAAAAAATGGGCAAAGGCAGGACCCTAATGGAAATGAGATGCTGTAGGTAAACTCATTGAAAAAATGGGTAAAAGCAGGACCCCGCTGGAAATGAGATGTTGTACAGTAGGTAAATACATTGGAAACCAGAACTGAAGAACAATAGCATCAAAAATCAAGCACATCACTATAAATATAAGTCTGGGTGTAGTTAAAATACTGAGAGTGGTTTTCACACTATTGCTGTTTTTCTGGAGGGAGGGGATGTGCCTCTCTTCCACTCAGTTATGCTCAGCTTATTGCTATCCAGCTTCAGCCTGTACCATTGGTGAGAAATGCACTAAGAAAATAAGAACTTTAGAACACAGTGTGCAGACATTCAATTAGTAGGGATAAGCAGGGCTCAAATATTAAGTATGGGTATTAAAGTAAATGTGAGTTGGGGATATACCTCTGTCATTGCTATGTTTGCTTGCACGTATGTGCAAGAAACATAGTGTCATCATCCAAGTTTTCCAGAGGTGTGTCAGCCTCTTCCAATTCAGTCAGTGTGTTTGCAGGCGAGGTTGCAGTGCACCAATCACTGCTCCAGCTGTCTATGACAGCTGAAAATGCAGTGGCATACAGTTGAAAGGGGCGCTCCACTTGAGTGAGCAGAGCTCCCCCTCCACCTGCCTGCGCATGACACTGCATGCTCATGGCCTCCCCAACACTGTATAGCCAGCAGGGTGCCCAATCCCGCTCCACACCCCCAAAGCATCCAGATGCCATGACAAGGAGCCCACCCAGCGTGGCAAAATGTTTATGGCCGATGGGGTGCCCCATACCCGGTCGGCTGCACACCCCCCCAAGCATCCAGGTGCCACACTGGGAGCCCACCCCAGTGTGGCAAAATGATGTAATGGCCAATGGGTGTGCCCAATCCCCTGTCGGCTCCTGCCCCCCCACCAACATCCTTCCAGTTGCCACACTGGGAGCCCACCCCAGTGTGGCAAACATCCCTCATCGTCTTAGTAATAAAAAAACCCTGTAAATACAAAACTGTCCCTTGGCGCTTCTCCTGCCCCCTCCCAACCACTTCCACCACTCGTGCCTGTCTCCCACACCCCCCACCCCATACTTACCTCCGAGCTCGGGCGTGATGATCTCGTGGATCGAGGACTACGTCTGCACTCTTCAAAGCCGACCGACGAACTGAGGAAATGCCGATAAGCTGTATAATGGGATAGATAGGGTTTTTTCAACTTTATTGCATATCTCAGGTATTTTTTGGAATTTTGCACCAAATTTTCAACATGGGGTTTTTGGGACCCCTTCTCATGAATACTGTCACTGTCATGGCGTTTCTCGGACCCGAAGGGTGATTTCGCAGTCACTGCATGAAATCACCTTTCCAGAATGATTAATGAGACAACACTGTCAGTGTTCATAAGGTGGCCTCTCAAAAAGCCTATTTTGAAAATTTGGTGGAAAAATTCCTAAAAATGACTGTTTTACGAGCGTGCGTTGCACAGTTCCTTCTCATGCTCGTAAGTTCATGAATTTTCAATATTTTCACTCCAGATTTTCAACATTGCCATTTTACCATGCCTTCTTATGGGCAGTATAGCTATCATTTTTCACATCTCACCCAAAATGTGTTTCCACCCATGTAGCGCACAATGGCGCAGTCAGTGTGCGAAATCAATGTACGGGACACATTAAGAAAATCACAGTGACACTGGTCATGAGCAGAGGTGTTAAAATGGCTGTGTTGAAAATTTGGTGAAAAAATTCCCAAAAATTACTGTTTTAGGAGCGCACGTTGAGCAGTTCCTACGCACGCTGGCAAGTTTGCGAATTTGTATATTTGCACACCAGATTTTCAACAGTGCCATTTTACGCACTTCCTTATGAGCAGTACAGCTACCATTCTTCACATCTCGCCCAAAATGTATTTCCGCACATGTAGCGCACAATGGTACAGTCGGTGTGAGAAAACAATGTTTGGAACAGATTAAGAAAATCCCAGTGACACTGTTCATGAGCAGAGGTCTTAAAATGCCTATGTTGAAAATTTGGTGACAAAATTCCATAAAATGACTGTGTTACGAGTGAGCATTGTGCAGTTTCCACGCACCCTCGTAAGTTCATGAATTTGTAATATTTTCAGTCCAGATTTTCACCAGTGGATTTTTCCACATCTCCTTATGAACAGTACAGCTGTCATTTTCCACAACATGGCCGAAATGTGTTTTCACACTTTCGGCACAGAACTGCGTGGTCGCTGTGGGAAATCATTGTTCGGGACAGATAAAGAAAATCACACTGACACTGTTCATGATCGATCGGAGGTTCCAAAATGCCTGTGTTAACAATCTACTGTAAAAAAATCCCCAAACTAGTTATATCACAGGTGTGCGTTGCACAGTTTCTATGCATGCTCGTGACTTCACTAATTTTATTAAGATTTTCACAGCAGATTTTCAACATTGCCATTTTTTACACTTCCCCATGAACAGTACCCCTGTCATTTTTCACATCCTGTTCGGAATGTGTTTTTGTACCTGTGGTGCCAAATGCCATAGTCGCTGTGCAAAAGCAGTTTTCAGCTAACAAACTGATATTGCCACTGTTCTTGAGGTGGGGGCCACAAAAAAAAACATGTTGAAAATTTGGAGTGAAATACCAACGAATGCCTGAGGCGTTAGGGTTTCCGACCATAACGCCCCACCCTGTAGAGAATGACAGGCATCAGGGGTGTCACTAGGGATTCTTGCCTGTCATGCTTATACCATTCCAACCCCACCCACACCCTGTAGCCAGTGAGAGGCATCAAGGTGTGTCTCGGACTCTTCGGGCCCAAACTTCACTCCATCCTCCTATACCGCACCCATCTCACCATATTTCGTGATGGAATGGGGTGGACATAAGTGCCAAAGACCCCAAGGCACACCGTGACACTTGTCAGTGTCTGCAGGGTAGGGTGTGGTGAAATGGCATGGTCATTATCCCTGATGACCCAGAGACACACCCCAATGCCTGTCACTCTCTGCAGGGTGGTGGTAGGGTTGGCTTCATTTCAATACTTCGCTGCCATTCCTATTATGCAGCTCTGTAACTTCTACACTACCAATGCCAATGCCAGCAAGCAAACATTCGGCATTGACAAATGCTTGTTTATGTACATCAAGTTACATGCGGCTACAAACCAGTGTCACTGGAGCTGTTTATAGAACATACAGGCTTATAGGGGCACTGTCAACCCCTCTAGGTCTCAAACTGTCCCTAGTTTAAACAAGCACTGGATGCATCACAGTGTGGGGAAGCCTGTACTGTCTCTCCAGTCCTCCACATTGCACCTGTCATTGTGCATAAACAAAGTGTTTCAGTCTCCAGTGCTATAAGTCCCTCTCATTTCATAAACACCACATACATTATAGTGAGGGGGAAGTCTGCATTTTCCCTGGTGCACACTGTACCCATCCTTGTAAATAAAAAGAGGGCTTCACTTTCCAGTGAAGTCAGACCTTCACCTTTCCCTAGAAATAAGTGCATCACACTGTGGGGATGACTGCATTGTACTTATATATGTCTGGCTGAGATTCAGGACTTGATGTCCTCAAAATGGCTGAGGCTGAACCCTGACAAGGTGGAGGTGGTAGAGATTGAGCCTGGTCACTGGCATGATAAGAATGCCTCCAGAGTGGTAACAGGGTTGGTCCTGGGGTCCACTCTGCTGTTGGCTTCCCGCAGGGTGAGAAATTTGGGTGTCATCCTTAACAACAGGCTGACTCTGGAAGCCTAGGTGTCGTCTGTTGTCAAAAGTGGATTCTACCATTTAAGGAATGTCACCTGAATTAAAATCCTGATTCCACCAAAAGACTTGCCATTACTGGTACACTCCTTTGTGACTTCCAGGCTGGACTATTGTAATGCTCTGTACTTCAGGGTTAATGGAGGGCTCCTCTGCCAACTGCAACTAGTGCAGAACATAGCAGCCTGACTGCTGGTGGGCTTACAGGGTCCTGCCATGTGACTGTGGTCCTGCCATATGACCGTGGTCCTGCTTGATCTGCACTGGCTGCCTGTCAGATGGAGGATCATCTTTGAGGTGGGCTTACTCACCTATAAGGCCTTATATGGCCTGGGCCCTGGTTACCTGTCCGACCTCCTTACTCCAGCCACCCTGGTACATTCCCTCGGCTCCTCCACCGAGGGCCTCCTCGAGGTTCCGAGGACCAGGCTGAAAACCTCAGGAGATTGTTCCTTCAAGATGGTGGGCTAGGCCCTCCGGAACTCACTGCCAAAATCTTTGAGGGAGGCCCCAAGGGTGGAGGCATTTAAAGGGGGCCTGAAGACCTACTTTTTTAATTAAGCGTACTCAGTTCATTTTTAAATATGATTTTATGTTATTGTTTTATTGATAAAATTGTGTTGATGATGCTGCCTTAACTTTGTTCTTATCTGTAATGGTGCCCAGAACCTCTGGGATTGGTGCCAAAATATAAATAAAGCCTAACTTACTTACTTACTTGGTCTCCACTGTCCCTGTCTTTCTGGATAAACAGAGGGTTCATTCTTCTGTGCTTTCAGTCTCTCACCTTTCACCAGCACTAAATACATCGCAGTGTAGGGGTGACACACTGTCCCAGCGCCACACTGTAGATGTCCCGGTGGATAAACAGAACATTTCAGTCCCCAGTGCTGGCAGCCCCTCACCTTTCACCAGCAGAAAATACAGTACAGTGTGGGAAGCCTACGCTGTACTTGTCCCTGGGGACAAACAGAGAGTTCTGTCTCCAGCACTGTCAGTCCTTCACCTTTCTCTAGCATTAAGTACATCACACTGTGGAGATGACTGCATTGTACCTGGCCCCCCCTGTTCCTGTCTCTCTGGTTAAACAGAAGGTTCAGTCTCCAGTGCTGTCAGTCCCTCACCTTTCATTGGCAGTAACTATGTCGCACTGTGGATGAGACACACACTGTCCTGGCTCCACACTGTGCATGTCCCTGCTGATAAACAGATGGCTTCATTTTCCAGAGCAGGCAGTCCCTCAGCTTTCTCCACTGGTAAATACATTCCAGTGTGGGAAGCCTGCACTGTACCTGCACAGCTCCTGTGGATAAACAGAGGGATTCAGACTCCAGCGTTAGTCACTTTCCGACCTTTCACTTGTACTGAAAACATCACAATGTGTGGTAAATGCACACTGTTCCTGCTCCACACTGTACATGTCTCTATGGATAAACAGAGGACTTTAGTCTCCAGTGTTGTCAGTCCCTTGCCTTTCACCAGCAGGAAATACATCACTGTGTGAGCTAGCCGGCACGGCTTCTTCCCCACATTGTACCTGTCTGTCTCAATAAACAGGAGGTTCATTTTTCAATGCTGTCTGACCAACAGTTTTCCCTAGCAGAAACACCATCACAGTGTGGGTATGAATATGACTTACCTGCCCCATACTGTCCTTGTCTCTGTGGATAAACAGAGGGTTCAGTCTCCAGTGCTGTCAGTCCCTTACCTTTCTCCAGTACTAAATACATCACAGTGTGTGAAAAACAGCCACTGCCCATGCCCCACACTGTACCTGTCCCTGTGGAGAAACAGAAGACTTCAGTCTCCCATGCTGTTAGTTCCTTACCTATAACCAGTATTTAACCAGCATAGTAGGGGGAATGCAGCACTACCCCTTCCCCACACTGTACCCTTCTCTGCAGATGAAAAGAAGGCTTCAGTTTCCAGTGCTATAAGTCCCTCACCTTTTTCCAGTACTAAATACTTCCCAGTGTGGAAAAAAACACACATTGCCCTGCCCTACAGTAAACCTATGCCTGGGGATAAACAGGGTTTTAGTCTCCACTGTTGTCAGTCCTTCACCATTCACTATCAGGAAGTATATCACTACGTGTGGAAGTCTTCATTATCCCATCCTCACACTGTACCTGTCCCTGTGGATAAACAGAAGGTTCAGTCTCCAATGTGGTCAGTACCTCTGCTTTCCCTAGCACTAAGTCCATCACAGTGTAGGCATGCCTGTATGTATGTGCCATCCACTGTTCCTGTCTCTGTGGATAGACATAGGGTACAGCCTCCAGTGCTGTCAGCCCCTCACCTTTCAATTGCATTAACTACATCACACTGTGGGGGAGACACACACTGTCCTGGCTCCACATTGTACATGTCCCTGTGGATATACAGATGGCTTCAGTCTCCAGTACTGGCAGTCCCTTACCTTTCATCAGTAGTAAATATATTACAGTGTAGGAACCCTGCACTGTGCCTGTTCAGTTCCTGTGGATAAACAGAGGGCTTTAATCACCAGTGTTAGTTTCTGACCTTTTTCCTGCACTGAAAACATCACAGTGTGTGGGAAATGCACACTGCTCCTGCCCCACATTGTACCTATCTCTGTGGATAAAAAGAGGGCTTCAGTCTCCAGTGCTGTCCGTCTCTTACCTTTCACCTGTACTAAATACATCCTAGTCTGAGGAAAATATACATGTCCTTCCCCACACTCTACCTGCCCCTGTGGATAAACAGAGGACTTTAGTTTCCAATGTTGTTAGTCCTGTGCCTTTCACCAGCAAGAAATACATCACAGTGTGAGGAAGCCTGCACTGTTTCTTCCCCACATTGTACCTGTCTGTCTCAATAAACAGAAGGTTCAGTTTTCAATGCTGTCAGACCAACAGTTTCCCTAGCAGAAACCTATCACAGTGTGGGTATGCCTATGGCTTACCTGCACCATACTGTCCCTGTCTCTGTGGATAAACAGAGGGTTCAGTCTCAGGTGATGTCAGTCCTTCACCTTTCTCCAGTACTAAATACATTGCAATGTGTGAGAAACACCCACTGTCCATGCCCCCACACTGTACCTGTCCCTGTGGAGAAGCAGAGGACATCAGTTTCCAGTGCTGTTATTCCCTCACTTATAACTAGTTTTTAACCATCATAGTATGGGGAATACTACATTGCCCCTTCCGCACACTGTACCCATCCCTGCAGATGTAACAAAGGCTTCAGTTTCCAGTGCTGTAAGTCCCCCACCATTTTTCAGTACTAAATACATTCCAATGCAGAGAAAACACACATTGTACCTGCCCCACAGTGTACCTATCCCTGGGGATAAACATAAGACTTCAGTCTCCATTGCTGTCAGTCTCTCAGCTTTCACCATCAGGAAATACATCACCATGTGGAGAAGTCTTCATTGTCCCATCCCCACACTGAACTTGTCCCAATGGATAAACAGAAGGTTCAGTCTCCACTGCTGTTACTCCATCAGCTTTCCCTAGCACTAAGTCCATCCCAGTGTAGGCATGCCTGTATTGTACCTGCCCACCAACTGTTCCTGTCTCTGTAAATAAACATAGGGTTCTGTCTCAAGTGCTGTCAGTCCCTCACCTTTCACAACCACAAAATACATTCCATTGTGGAAAGACTGTATTATACCTGTTCCTGAGGATAAACAGAGGGTTTCAATCTCCAGTGTTATCAGTTTCTCACCTTTGACTTGCACTAAAAACCTCAGTGCTGGCAGTCCCACACCTTTCTCCAATAATAAATACATCCCAGCATAGGGAAAATGCACACTGTTCCTGCCCCACACTGGGATATAGATAGTCACCCACCCATGTATCATTTGGAGCCAGTCTCTGACATTCCTAGACAGCGTCTGCAAGGTTTGGATTGAGCTGTGCAATGAAGGCACCTCACAGCTGCCAGGGGATCTGTCTCCTGGCACACAAGACCACTATGGCCTGGGACAGTGTCCAGATGTCAGCGATATGTACAGCAGTCAGATTAGGTTACCAACAGGTTTGCCTAGCATGGGATTATAGAGCACACCATACTGCTGCCATTGTCTGCCAGTCTGTGCCCAATCAGGACACTTCCACTTTCTGCTAGCATCCAACCCGGTGGTACAATGGCATGAGCCACACAGCCCGTTGCAGCACAAGGACAGGGCATGTTCTTGTCTGCATTCAGGGATTGAACCCCCCACCCAGCATTGCCTGATCTGTGGCACAAGTGCTGTTAGACCAACTTAAGGCTGGTCTAAGCATGGCCAGGACTTGTAGCCACTGTGGAAGTTTTAAGAATCCTGATATTGGGGATGCTGCAGCACTGTTGTGGTGCATGCCCCCTAGCTACATGGTGCACCCCTAAGTCAGGTGCGAGTGAGGGGGATACAGTGATGGGTTGGTGCATGGCATCCCAATTTTAATGGAGCCTGTATTTGAAAATTGGAATTCCCATAACATTTGGTGCAAGGTACCACTTGCATTAATTCCTTTTGGTGCAGTTACCTTGCATCAAACTTGGATGTTTAAAAATGGAGTCCTTTGTTTCTTGTTAGGGAGAATGAGCTAGGCATGACTTTCTTGATGGCTGCTGGCTACCCACCCCCAAATGAGTCTGCTCTTAACAATAAAGATAAAGGCATTACATGCAATCTTATATATTCTTTGTGTAAAGTGAGGAACCTTCTGTCTAGTTTATAATGAACTAGTTTAAAAGAATCCTCCCAAGTATTTCAGTGCTTTCAATTTGGATTTCAGATGCAACCTGTTTATCAAGCCTAGCGTGATTTTTTGATTATTTTATTCATCTATTTCAAAAGTTTTTCTTTTAAAATGACACATATTCAATATGCTGTAGATATGCAAAAAAATGTGATTAAAAGGCATCACTTCTGTTTTGACATTTGAGTGAAATGAAAAGCATCAGATGTCACCCAAAATTAGCACCCCTCCCCCAACACACACTAAAAAGCACATGCTTTAGCATATCTAGGTGGTGGACTGGATCCACCGAGCTGTTGGCTTATATTATAACCCCCCCTCACACACACACGCGCACACACAAGCTAGGAAAAACAAGTTACCTTTTATGAGTAATTATACATAATGCAACATCAAGTACTGGATGCTATCTGATGTCAGAATTAGAAATGACTGTAGAAAACCAAATCTTTAAGGTAAAAAGCTCAATCATCTCAATTATCAGTTATGGTGTTGTGGTATATGGTGCAGCCACAGACAATACCCTCAAATGAATCAGGACAGCCTTAAATAAATTCTGCAGGTTAGCACTTGGAGCCCATAGGCTGACCCATACCTGCCACCTGTACACCCAGGCAAACTGTCTAAACCTGGATGGCAGAATTAATTACCAGGTCTGTCTATTAGGGCATAAAAATTTGACTGAGCTTAACCCTGACAGCCTTACAAAACCAACTTAATCCAACAACCAATCTTCACTGGACGAGAGGAATGGCAAGGAACTCACTCAAAGTCTCTTTCTTCTGAACATCACAAGCACAACACTCATTTGTGCTCAGAGCACCCAACTGGCTCAACAATCTTCCACTTATCATTAAAAATATAAATAAGTGAGAATCATTTGAAAAAAAAACTACTACAACACCTCTCTTCTCTTAGCCGCTATGAGTGTCAATCCTAAATACTTCTCCCTAAGATCCTTTCCTCACCCCTCCCAACTCCCACTACCCAACTGCACCCACTTGCTAATGTACCCCATATTCCCCTCCACCATACCTATCATGCCCACCCTGCCCCTCCATGTTCAATTACCAATCTCACTATCCCCCACCCCACCCTATTTTGGTTATATACAGTTCCCTTCTGCCTGCCCCTTACTTCCTGCTCGCTCTCCTTGCTGACAAAGACAGTATTTGGCTGCTACCATGCTATGTGTTAGCTATGTATTTATCTATCATTATATCACCCTCAACTTGTTTGCAGAAATCCTGCATTGCCGATTGTTTTGCACAAATCCTGTATTGCCAACTGTTTTTATTCTGTGTCTTGTTTGCCTGAATTGTTCCCTTTAGGGCTGTATGTACCTTCTTGTTTATTATATCACTGTCTCACTGGTTTGTTCTAATTTATTGTATATTTTATTGTATGTTACTGTATGTTTGTAACCTGTACCTGTTTATGACATGGGACCTTTGTAAAAGAGCTTCTAGAGCAAAGGAGTTTCACCAACACAATAAATAAATAAATAAAGTGAATGAGTGAATAAATAAATAAATAATGTAACCACAAGCTTGATTATTTATCATGAACCAAAATACAAAGACGACAATCCTTCCGTCACTTCAATGAGAGGTATATTTGGTTAATGCATAGGTTATCACTGCTGATAGTGAAACAGTATTTGTTTTATCTATTTGTTATAAATGTGATGGTTGTGTTTCCTAGCTCTTTTTGGATGTCTTTTAAAAGGATGTATCAATATAGATTTGCAAAGCATGCGACTAAAGAAATTTATTGGAAGAACACAAAAATCAGTACCCAAACTTTCAGGCCTGCCCAGGTCCCTTCCCATTACCTATCAAGTTTTACAAGAAGTATGTGCTTTCTTAATTAAAGGAGTACTACTGTCAACATTTGCAAAAATATATGTAGTGCAGAGTATTCATATGTATGAGCTTAGTCCGGGTGTGTCTTTGCTTTTATTTGTTATTAGGAGTTTTTTTTTTTTCTAAATTTGCCTACTAGTTTTATGGCCACTGGGGATCTCCATGTTAGCTTAGCTTATTGCTTGTCTTCATCTAACAATGCCTTCTGTCTTATGTGACAGTGATGTGTCAGGGGCCACTGATTCAGACAGGGAAAGTATTGCAGCAGCAATTTGAAGATAGTAACCTGATTTTCTGGTCTTAGCTAAATAACTTTAATTCAGTATTTTTGTTTTCTGTGTTTGCCTAGCTCTAGCCAGCAGGAGTAAATGTGTTGCTTTTAAAGCTTTTAATTTCATAAAACTACTACTACTACTAAAACTGCCATAAAAGGCACACAAATCACCCTAGGTCATCAATGCTAAAATTAATAAAGACTCTAGCCGTTTGCTTACAGACTACCCACTCAAGTTAGACTGCAAGTGATTGCTAAGGTGTAAACGTAGCATCCAGTGCCCACTGGATAAGGAAAGCAATTTAAAATCACAGCTGTACTGCAGTACTTCAAGTTCAGGTTTATTGTAAGAAAACTCCATTAAGCAAGCTCATTCACAAGGAGGTCCTTTGACATAGAAAGGTAGTTACAGATTGCTTAATCAAAAAAACAGTACAAATTCAAGTACAGAATTATGGGTAAGCATTAACATGTTGCATAAAAATGACAATGACATAGAAAAATACAAGTACAGAAAAAAAAGTACCAAGTGCTTGTTTTGGAGTCATAAGGCAGCTAATTTCTAGGTAAGTAAGAGGAAGCAGTGGGCTAGGGTTAGATCAGTGAGCTAGGATTTAGAAGCAGCTGCACAAATCTTTTACTTTTGCTGCATCCAACCTTCTAAATAGACTGACAGGGACAGTACCGGGAAGCTTCAGTACACCTTGGAGCTGGTTCCAGATAGTTGGGAGTACGCTCGATATGGCCCGCTTGCTGAGTGAGGTGCGAGTTCTCGGTATATCGAGGAGGAGGAGGTCATTTTTCCTAAGAGAGTAGGTGCTACGGAAAATAAGGAAAATGGTTGTGGGATAGTTTGGGAACTTGTTCAGGAGTAGCTTAGGAGTCCAGATACCAGCATGAACTGTACGTCTACATGAGAGTGATGTTCAGCCAGCGGCTTGGTACAGATTGTAATGGTGGGTTCGGTAGGGTAAGTTTGTCATGAGCCATATGGCGCAGTGGTAGAGGACGTCTAGTTTGCTGAGTCCTGAGGCCACTGCTGAGGAATAGATCAGATCTCCATATTTGAGTAGCGGCAAGAAAGTGGCCTGGACCAGCCTAGTTCTGGTATCCAATGCAAAGAGTGACTTGTTAAGGAAGAAGACACCTAGCCTAATTTTTAGCCTCTTTGCCAGATCGTTGAGGTGGTCATGAAAGGAAAGCTTGTTGTCTAGCCACATTCTAAGATACTTGAATTTGGAGGTGATTTCAAGGGGTTCACCTAGGGAGGTAGTGATGAATTCTTTGTGCGTATTTGCAACCTAAGTGGAGGTGGTGTTTGGGGCAAAGATCATGGCCTTAGTTTTCTTGGCATTGAGGAGTAGTTTGGCATTGATTAGGTTGATTTCTAATTGTGCAAAGTTGGCTTGGAGCACATCCCTCACTTCAGCCAGTGTAGGGCCGATGTATACAGTACAGTATCATCAGCAAAGAAATGCAGATGGGACTGGGATATATGTGTGTCAAGGTTATTGATGTACAGGGAGAAAAGGATGGGACCTAAATATGGAGCCTTGTGGGACTCCTCTAACAACTGGGAGGGATGCAGGAAAGAGGCCACCAGCTTTTACTTTCTGGGTCTCTCCAGATAGGCAGCTGGTAAACCACTGGGCAGCAAAGGGGGTGGCGCCTACTTTTATTAGGCTTGAGACTAACAGATTGTGGTCGACAGTGTCAAACGCTTTGCTGAGATCTAGAAATACTGAACCAGTAACTTTCTTGGAGTCTATGGCTATGATCCATTCTTTGGTAACTTTGGCTAGAGCAGTGATTGTACTATGGTTGGGCTGGAAGCTGGATTGCGAAGGGTTGAGGATTGAAGATGATTTGATATGGAGTTTCATTTTGGAGTAAACTAGCTTTTTGAGGACTTTGGAGAGGACAGGTAAGATCAAGAAGGGCGTATAGTTGTTTAGGTCGCATGGGTCCCCTGACTTGAATAATGGGAGGACATGGGCAGATTTCCAGCAGGGAGGAACAGTGGCAGTGGAAATGGAAATATTGAATATGTGGATAATAGGGCCAGTGAGGTTGAGATAGCCTACTTTAAGAAAAAAAAAGGTTCTAGACCATCGTCCCCTGCACTTTTTCGAATGTCTATGTTAAGAAGTGAATCTTCGACTTCTTTATGGCTAAGCGGGAACAACTGAAATGGGTGGGGTGAAGTTTGTGAATCAATATTATTACAGTCTTGGTTGCTACCACAGGCTTCATAAGGTGAAGAGTCGAAAGTTAGACCAGCAGTTACAAAGTGATTGTTGATTTCCTCGAGGATTAGGCAACTGTTTTCCACAGCCCTACCATTGCTGAAGATCTTCAATGGGATAGAGGGGGCTACAGGCCGACCTTCCATGGACTTAAGTGTCTTCCAGATTTTTTGGGAATTTCCTTTTGCCTGTTCAAGGGTGGAGACATATTAGTTGGCTTTGCTTGCATTAATTTTTTTTAATGCAGGTGTTTCTAGCTGCTCTGAATGCTTGCCAGTCAGCTGGGCTTTTGGATTTTCTAGCCTTAGCCAAGAGTTTATCACGACGTAGGAGTGTAGTGGTCCTGGATGCATCACTGTCACATGGGACAGAAGGCATTATAGGAAAAAGAAAAGAAATAAATTACAGTAATATGGAGATCACCAGAAGCCATTAAAATTAGGAGAGACTATTAACTAGTAGGCAAATTGAGAAAAAAACTGTTAACAGCAAAAAAAAATATGGAAGGACACTCCAGGACTGAACATACTGTACAAATTGAAACACTCTGCCATTTAACATACTAAAACGGGCAGACTAGGTGGGCCAAGCTGTCCTTATCTGCCGTCAAAGTCTATGTTTCTATGTTTCTGCACGACATATGGTTTTGCAAATTTTGACTGTAGTACTCCTCCAAGTTGTGATACCTTCTTCAAGCAATTAAAATATTGTTGCCATAACAGGAAGGTGCTCAATGATTTTATAGCAGCATTACTATTAACAGGTGTGAAAAGCTTCTACAATAGATAGATAGATCGATAGATAGATAGACAGACAGACAGACAGATGGACAGACTGACTGCCAGATAGATAAAAACCTTTATTTTTTCAACAGGATCAAACTTTTTGGACTATAAGCCCTGTTTAACAAAGTTGTCCTGAAACTGTGATGGTTGCATACAAATACATGATATTCCATATACTTTGCAGTAAATATCTATACATGTTTAAAATAATGATTATTAACAATGCTACAAACCACAATCCTACAATAGGTCTAAGACAGAAAAGACCCCAACATTTCATACAAAACAGGCACATCTATCCATCAATATGGTATCAATACTAGTTTTAAAAGTCTTAGCATTCCAAACCTCTGGTTCTAGTTCATTCCACATCTTTGGTAAATAGTACTAACATACTAAAATGCCAGCTCATTCGGTTAGCCCACATCCTGGGAGCTGACCTTGATGACCCCCTCACCCTCCCTGGCTTCTCCCTTCTCAGTCCCGGATATTTTCGCTGCACTGGATTTTGCTTCCAGAACCCTTCCCCAATACCTGTCCCACCCCCTCTTGAACCACTCCATCAGCCCCCTGGGCAGTGTATTCCATGGCTCCACCACCATCTCAGTGAAGTAGCACCTCCTCCTTTCTCCCCTAAATCTCCCCCTCCAGCTTCCACCCATGCCTTCTAGTTGCCCCCCCTTCCTTCGAAGCACCCAGACTGCTCCCCTTCATTTACCCCCTACATGTACCTGAAGACCTCTGTCATGTCCTTAGGGCCGGCATCCTTGGGAGGGTGATGGGGGTGCACAAGGTGTGGGGCGGCCATGATACTGGACTGAGATTAGAAGTTCGGTGGTTGCCCAGTTTGCTACCAGCTGGCACAGCTTAGGGAGGAGGTTGAATGGATTAGGAGACAGCTGGAGGGAGGAGGGAGGTATGGTTGGGGAATAGGGCAGGGGCTCTCCCAAACACTAGGGGTGGGGGCATAGGGAAAGGAGTGCAGGAGAGTACTCTGCGGTTGCATACAGACCCTGACAGAGGGGGCCCAAAAGCAGGATACTACCATGGAAACAGACAGATATCTAGGGACCCTCACAGAGGGGGACCAAAGGGAGGACATTCTTAGGGAAGTAGGCAGATGGCTGGGGCTTGACAGAAGGAAGCAAGTGGGAGAGGTGTAACGGAGCTTAAGCTCAGTAACCACTTCAATTCTCTTCTTCTGCTTGAGGATGAAGGGGGTGATGTAGCCATGACAGGGGCGGTTAGAGAGGGAAAGACAGTGGAGGGCAGGAGGCAGGGGTCGGATAGCAGGAAAAACTGGGGGGAACTTGGAACGTAGGAAAAATCCCATGGGGATTCTGTCTTCCCCCGGTCAGCACCTTACCAGTCGGCCTTTTCCTGCATTCCTCCAGCTCCCCAGGGGGTGGAGATAGAGTCCCTCATTTATCGGATCCCCCTCGGCAGCCTTTTCTCCCATCCCTCCCCCCTTCACAAGTTTAAACACCACCTTTCACCAATGAACCCCTCTATTTTAAACTTAAGGATTTCCTTCCCCTCCAAATTGAGATGGAGTCTATCTCTAGTATACAGCCCCTTATCCTCCCAGGTCTCCCTCTAGCTCCCCATCAACCCACACCCTCTGGCCCCACACCACTCCCTGAACCACTGGTTTATCTCTCTAATCTTCCTCTTGTGTTCCCCACTAGCCCTTGGTACTGGCAGGATTTCCAAGAAGGAAATCATGCATCCCATGTCATGACAGACCCTGGCAAGCTCCCTGAACTTTGTCTGTATCTCTAGTTCACTATTTCCCTCAATGTCATTGGTACCCAAGTACACCAGTATGTCCGGGGAACCTCCACAATCCTTTGCCAGCTGATATACCTCATGTTTGGCCCTATGCACCATTAGTCCAGGGAAGCATTTTGTTCTAACTGGGCAGGCTTCCCCCTTCCTATCTCATTTGATACCCCTGATCATGGAATCACACCAAAGGAGCACTCTGACCACCCCTTTTCCTCCATTTCCCCTGCTTCCATGTTCCTCGTCCTTTCTACTGGCCCCCCCCAGTCAGCTTCTTGCTTCTTCCCCTATCTGGGTGCCACCTGCTGCCCCATCCTTATTTACTCTGGCCACTCTCTCCCCTCTGATCCTATGCCACTCATCCTCCCGAGTATCCTTCTATACCCCGCTACCCCCCGTCACTGCTCACAACTGGTCCTTCCCCCCCATCTGCTAAACTAGTCTGGCTCATCCTGCCTGCCTTCCCATCTCCATTCAGTCCCTCCTTGCCTGTCGTGCTCCCATGGCATAAACCCCATGGCATAAACCCTCAGTTCCCTTTACTGTATCCTCCTTATACTTCTGGCCCTTCTCCTTGCTCTTTCCTCCCAACTGGTCCTTCTCCTTGCGCTTTTCTCCCTCTACCCCCTCCTCCTCCTCCTGCTCTGATCCCCTGCTCCCCCATTTTCCCACATTCCAAGTTCCCCCCTGTTCTTCCTGCTATCTGGCCCCCTCCTCCTGCCCCCACTCCATTTTCATCTCTAACCACCCCTGTCATGGCTACACCCCTAGTAGTTGTTGCAACCCAGTGGGAGAGCCCCTGCCCTATTCCCCAACCATGCCTCCCCCCTACCTCCAGCTGTCTCCTAACCCCCTCAGCCTCCACCCTAAGCTGTGCCAGCTGATAGTACATTGGGCAACCCATGAACTTCCAAGCCCAGTCCAGTATCATGGCCGCCCACACCCTGTGCGCCCCACCATCCTTCCAAAGATGCTGGCCCTGATGACGTGTAGTCCTATCCCCCTTCAAGTAGGTGTCCTTGGGTGAGCCACCAGGTTCCCCACTAGTCCAAGTTGCATCCCTCCCCACTAATCGGGTTACCCACTAATCCTAGATGCAGTCCCACAGTAAACGGGTAGCCCTGTTACAAGGTGCAGTACTACACAGTAAATTTATAAGGGAAGTGTACAACTCCCTGAGCTCTTCTCTCCCAGCCCTTAAACCCCACTCCCAGTGGCTAGAACTACATGAGCTGCACCTAGGCCTTATCACTCCAATTGCAGGGCAGGGGTTCCCCTATAAATGAGCCAAGCTCCGGGGCAGGAGGGTGGGGAGGTGGGATTGAGGCCTACACCCAACTCTCATGAGAGTGTATCAGCCCTGACAACACAATCCCAGCTCTCCTCAGTTTTAACTCAGAGAACAGAATTTACCTGAGCACCAGCTACCTTCCCCACAGAATCTTCTGGTAATGTAGACTGCACAGCCCCCCTCTGCATACTGATTCACACACTGCTAGCTCCACACAGTTTTAACTTGAAGACTGCACCTCCCCCCTCTGCAGACTGACTAGTGGCATTGTTGCATTTTACTATAGGATTTTTTTTTTATAAGGGGATCATTAAACACCTATTTTTTAATTCTCTCAGTTGATGTCCATGGGTATTTGCCTGAGTGAAGCTAGATGAATGCATTCCATCTCAATTAAAGTCTTTGAATCCCATCACTCCCCCAGTCCACTTTTTTCTTCACAGTTCTAGAGAATCCCTCCCTAATTGATTTGGCATACTGAAGTGATGGCTGTCAAAGTGACACCTCAGAACAAAATGATTCATCCTATAGTAAGTTTTGTCCACTTTTTTAGCTATGTTAAGGTGGCATGTTGATAAATTACATTACCTTATTATAGTGGCCCACTAGAGTTATGGCCGAGTAGTGTGTTCAGTGTTAAACTCCTAAATTTGCACAATATTATCTTTGGTGCTGTTTCATGAAATAAGCTGAAAATTTGCAAGTGTTGTTTAGTAGGGAAGGTCTTGATCTGTGAAAATTTTCATGATGGCAGCTTGTGCAGTTTCTGAGATCTGCATGTGTCATTTTTCATAAAAGACTGACTTTTTTCCTATACTGAAAGATCATGTGCAACGGTTTTTACATATTGTTAATAAAAGCTTGAATTCACTTGAGTTTTAGTCCCTTTGTCAAGTTTAGTGTTTCCTGAAAATTTCATGCCATTTGGTTTTGTGGTTTTCTTTTAATCAGCATTTGCTAACTTGGTCTGCAGTAGCTAGAAACAGTGACTTTGTTTCTATCTGTCTGAGTGAGACTTGGAGAGCGACGGCATCGTGTTGGCATAGCTTGCTCCTTCAGAAGTCAAGTCCCTTCTTTACTGAACAACCATTTCACTTCCCAATCAGAGCAGTCTGTAGAGGTAATTGTTTGCTCCTCAGGTTTTTTTACTACCTCCCCAGGTTTTTTTACCACCCAGGTTTTTTACTACCTTGCTTCTTTGCAGGGTATATTTTCTGTTAAATTGTTACAGGTTGTGCCTACAGGTTTTTGTTACAGTGTTGTGCTACAGGTTTTACAGTTTACTGCTTTATTTTTCTCTGATTGAAATTTTTTGCAGGGTATATTTTTTGATAAATTGTTACAAGGTGTGCTTACAGGTTGATACTGTTTTGTCCTTACAGATTACTCCTTTATTTTTCTCAGATTCAAAGTGTTTTTTTTGCAAGGTATATTTTCTGTTAAATTATTGTGCAGGTTGTCTTGCTGAAAGGAAGGAAAACACTCACTCAGGTGATGGGTCAGAGCTGTAGCTGATTGTTTCTGGAGGGCACCGTCTTGGTCCCTCACACCATTTCCAAAAAGTTAAACAGTGCGCTATATCTGCTGCTCAGGTGTGCTTTATCAGGACAGCCAGTCCCACACTTAACATGCATAAACCAAATTAGGCACCTCTTCAGAAAATAATGCCCAGACTCTCAAATGCACTCCAAATGACTTTATTTCTTCCAAATCGCCTTTGTGGGGTCTACCCCAGTGCTTTGCCTATTCAATTAGGCTTCATCAAGAGGATAATTAGTTAGACATGCCCACTTACATTTATACTCCCATAGTAATGACATCATCATAGTTTGCATTTTTCTTTTCACAGTCATTTAAAAACATTTTTCAAATAGTTTTTAACTTTCCATAAATTGATTCATTATAACCAAAACAATGTCTTCAATAAACAATGAACATTAATTATTAAACAAAGTATAAAAAGCAACATTCAGGGGTTAGTATTAGTAGATATGGTTTTAACGTCACAGCAACTTCATTCTTACACTTCTAAATAGGTCTGTAATGTATTTTCTTTAAATGACCAACTTAGGTCTGTGCCACATTTAAATGTCCCAGAGTGCAGTACTAATTATCTTCTATATTTACCCAAGGTCTTCCTGAAGATCTATACTTGTACTGCCATAGTCGACATAATTCTATGTTGTATTCATTTAGTTCCAGACCAGATCCTAAAAGTAAAAGAGCATAAAGTACAATGTATTCCTTTGGCTGTATATTTATGATACATCCTATTTATAGTTCTTCCATATCTTAAAGCATTTTTTGTACAGGGCTACGGCAAAAACTAACAAGTTCTAATACTTCTAGTTACAGAGTTGGGGATAGTGATTCAGTATGATTATCTCAGGGCATATTGGTATATGATGGATGCTATAGAGGGGGGTGCAACATGTTTTGTTTAACTAAAAGGACTTTTACACTATCCTTAAAGTTTCAGTAAATTGTATTACTTTATTACAAATAGGGTTTGAGATCCAGAATTTCATTAAGTCCTGAAGGATTCAGGGTGTTCAACTTAAAGATCCAATACCCTTCTTTTTGTGATAATACAGTCTTGAGGTCCCCTCCACGTCACCACATCTACATACTTCTAATCCCACACACTTAAAGTCTTTGGTGTCCGAATTGTGTCTCTCAAGAAAGTGCCTACCTACTGCTTTGTCAATATGGCCATTAATCATGTATCTAATATGTTCTTACATCCTCTCTCTAAAAAAGTGAACAGTTTTACCCACATATCCTAACCCACAAGTGCACCCGATGAAATAAATGATGAAAGTAGTACTGCAAGTAATAAAATCCTTTATTACATCTGTCCAATTTTTGTAGGCTCCTAAATTTACCCCTATATTTATATATTTACAAATATTGCATTTTTTACATAAAAAAATTCCCTTTGGTCTGAGTGGGAGCCATGTGTGATTTGAGGGTTGGATACACAAAAAAATGGCTATGGACCACCTTGTTTCTAATGCTGAGTGCTTCACAAAATGTAACCCTGGGTTCAGGGCCTATTATTTTTCCAACTGAACTATTGCCAAGTAATATTGGCCAATTTTTCCAAATAATGCTGCTAATACTACCTGATATTGAGTTACATTCAGTTGAGAAAGTCACTGGCCTCAATCATTTTTTCCTTTATTCCTGGTGTCCCTATTTGCCAGTAGGTCCTTTTGTGATTTTTGTCTCACTTTCTCATAAGCATCACCAATAATCTCTCTCTGACATCCTCATTCCAAAAATCTAGCTTTCAGCTCCAGAGTTTGTTTTTCAAATACAGTATCTTCTGTACAGTTGTATCTTATATGCAACAGCTGGTTGTATGAAATTGAATTTTTCAAACTATTGGGATGTGCACTGTCTGACCTTAGGAGTGCACTAGTTGAAGTTAATTTCCTGAAACCTTGTGTTTGAATTTTATGTGTGGTACAATCAACTGGCAGAGTCAAATCTAGGAAACTGATCTCCATCTTGCCAATGGTGCAGGTAAATTTTAAGTTCATACTGTTGCAATTCAACCATTCAACAAACCTGAGAGCAGCTTCCTCATCACCTTCCCAAATATGGAGGCAATCTTCAATGAATCTCAACCAGTTTTTAATGTTTTTGAAAAATGAATTAGTTTCAGCGTTGTATGTAGTTAATAGCTCCCAATATCCCATAAAGAGGTGGGTATAAGATGGTGCCATAACTGCACCCATTGCTGTACCACAAAGTTGTAAAAAGTACTCTCCATTAAATGTAAAGACATTGGGCCTGATTCTAGAAGTGTTACGCCAGGCATAACAGCAGTTGCACCAAGCAGAATGGCACATGTAGCGACTTACGCCAAACAGCTGTTACCCCACATAAACCCCCTGTGCCATGGCACTAGGGGGTTTACAGCAGCAGTTGTGCCCCATTCCAGAAGGGCAGCCACAAAGTGCCCAAATTGGGATGCTACAAGAACCCCCAGAGGAGATCCAGCAACATAAGTTTTGCCAGCATTTAGCTGATATAACTTACAGATGCCTCCAGGGGTCATGTAGACCAGTTGGCCATTCAGCGGACAGTGCAGAGTTTCCCCTCCATGCCCAGCACACCCCAGAGGGGCTCCACATGGCTACCTATACCCCCAGCCCTGAAACAGCTGTTGGCAGATGCCCTGGAGGGCGGCGCAGCTTTCCCCCACCCGTGCCGCTAACCGCAAGTCGCCCACTGCATATGTGGCAATATGCAAAGCAGTCTAGTGCCCCCCCAACTGTACAGACCAGAAATGACAATGAATCCTTAGTCTCAGGTAGTCTAGAGGCCCCCCAAACTGTACAGTCCCATATCATGAAAGTATGCCCAATTCCCTGGTAGTCTAGTGGCCCCCCACACAGCCATGCCAGCCCACCCAGCAACCCCCATCCCCAGCTGGCAACTGGCACAGCCCACATCTCACCTTCATGGCCAGCCACCGACTGAGAGCTGTATTAGTGCTACAGCACAGATGAGCTCAGAAATGAATTAAGACATGCTCAGAATTACTAGTGCTGGGTGGGCTGGCATGGCTGGGTGGGGGGCTGCTAGACTACCAGGGAATCAGGCATGCATTTATGATATGGGACTGTACAGCTCGGGAGGGCACTAGACTACCAGGGACTGAGGATTTATTTTCATTTCTGTACTGCACAGTTGGGGGAGCACTAGACTACCAAGGCAATGGGGATTCATTCTATTATATATGTACAGTTTTGGGGGGGTGCTAGACTACCAGGGCTACCTATCCACCACATTTGCAGCTGGTGACTAAGGGGTCGGGCATGGGTGGGGAGGCTTGACCGAGCTTCCCTGCTATTGCGGCTTGCGACATGCTCACCAGGTACACCCTCAGTTTGGTGTACCCAGCCGCATGTTGCATATGGCAGGACTTAGCTGCGTTGATCCTGCCCCTACTAGAATAGGGCTCAGGGTCAATGTCGCAGTTGAGGGTGGTGCAAGTTGTGTTCAGCGGCAGCCTGTGCCACCCTTTTAGAATTGAGCCCATTGTGAGTAAAAATAAACATCAAAGTCTCTTTTAAAAATTCAGTAGGAATTGCATCCCTTAAAGGGCTGTTCTGTAGAAAGAATTTACAAGCTTTTACTCCATTTGGATGTTTAATTCTTGTGTAGAGCCCTTCAACGTCTATGCTTAGCCACATATAATTTTCCTGTCATTCTAGTTCCAATACTTTTTTTAATTGTGTCCCCTGTATCTTTAAAAAAAGATGGTACTGAGAATACCACTTTCTGTAGAAAAAAATCAACATAGTTACCCAATTTTTCTGTGAGGGACCCCATACCCAATATAATGGGTCTCCCCAGTGATTTTTGCATATTTTTATGAACTTTTGGAAGTGCATAAAAAGTGGGCATTTTTGGATGTGCATTCCATATATAATTAAATTCATTGTTGGAGATAGAACCATCAACAACTGCCAGCTGTAAAAGATGCAGGAGCTCTTTTTTATAATCCAAGATAGATTTCCTATCAATTTTTTTTTAGTTTGTATCAACTCTCAGAAGTGTGTATAACATATCTGAGTATTGTTCTCTATTCTGAATAACAATGTTACCTCCATTGTCAACAGGTTTTATTATTAAATTCTAATTTTCAGCAGGAGTAACATTGTGTTTCGTTTTCTATTTTTTCTTACTCTTTAAATCATTCACTTGATTTAACACAGTTTTTTTTTTCAAAATAAATAATTGAATTGTTAAATACATTTGGGCAGAAGGTTGATTTATCTTTAAAAAGCTCCTTTCTGAGCTTTTTAAATTCATTCAAATTTATTTCATTAGAGTCACCTCTAACAGACTCCCACAGATTTTATACAGTTTGTGGGTTCATGGCATCAGCCAATTGCATGTCTACCTGTTCTCTGCTAGATTCTTCAAGCCCTTGTATTTCTGTAAGAATTAAATCAATATCCTCCTGAGACTCCTCAGGTTCATTCTTTGTAATTTAAAAATAAAAACATATTTTCAGTTGATATAGTAGGTGCATTTTTTTGTCCCAAAGAAAAGCTTCATCTTTATTTTATGAAAAAATAAATAAATAGGCCAATCTGCATCTGAAAGTTATTTTTTATATGAGTTGGGACAAAATTAAGTCATTTCTTTAGGACTGCAATTTGTTCTTCACTAATTGTTGAATTAGAGAGGTTGATTATTTTGTTGCTGGAGTTTTCTTCTCCCTCAATGTTCTCTTCATCCCAGTTCCTGTGTTTTCCTCTTTTTCCTCTTCTTGTCTTTCTCCTTCTTTTGTCTCTGCTTTGTGATCCTTCTCTGGACTCACTTCTGTCTGGTCCCTTTTCTCTAAAAAAATTACTGATTTTTGACTTCCAGCAGAGTTATATCTTGATTGTCTGCTAAAGGACCCCTTTCTGAATATTTGTCTTCCCCAACCTAAAGACCTCTCTCTTGCATCATCTGGTGGCCAGCTATAGATATTGCCTAGTTCATAGTCTCTTTGATCCCATAACAACTTGGTTTGCTTTCTTTCTTTTAGTTCTTTCTCGTGTCTGATAATTTTATTTTTCAACGCTTTGTGTAGAGCTGGAAATTCACTTAAATTCCTTAAGACAGCAATCACGTCTCTAGCGGACGCTATTGCAGGTAACAGTTTTTCATATTTAGCAATATCCTCCTTTATAATGAACTTAATGAGGTAAATTGCACAAATCTCTGTGAGTTGAGTCCATTCAGCTTTAAGAGTAAAATTATCCAGGCCACAAGATGGAGCTTTCAATGCCTGCAAACTTTGAGGTACTAAACCTCTCTCAATGTAAGTCTCTAGAGTTACAATGTTATATGACAGGTTGAGTTCTTGTATTGGCAGCTTTCCAAGATTGAAAAAGAGTTTTTGGGCATTTACCTATCCAGGATCAGTCGATATCATAGCTCCCACTCCTGTATCCCCTCTGTTAGTAGTTCCAGCCAGGAATTCTTGCGCTTGAGCTCTGTGAGATTGAAGTGACGTTTGCATCTCAAAACTGAAGCTTACACTATCTGTAAAAGTGGATGGATTCAAGGATTCCATTAGAGAGTATTTCCTCCGCTTTTCCTCTGGATGCACTTCCAAACTCTGGTTAGTACCTTTTTTGCTTTAAGAAAACAAACTTTCCATCTAACCACGATAATGTCTTCAGGCACAAATACTCTTTCAGAGTTTCTAAAGTAAAAGTAATTTCTACAGCAATGCTAGGTTTCAGTCATATTAAGACCTCCAAAATAAGGTGTAACTTCAGCTCTCCGGCTTGCATCTTCTTTACCGTGCATAAATCAAAAGAGTAGTTTGATCAGGTTCACAACAGTCCAACAGCAGATCAGAAAATTTCCAAAAAATTAAATGGTGCACTACACCTGCTGCACTAGGGTGCTCTATCAGTTACTGGCACTTGGGGCTCCTCCTCTCCTCTTCTTGCACTTATGTACTGCTACTCCTGTTTCCCAGCAGACAGTTGATTGGTTTTCTCCATTCAGGCATCATATACCTGTAAGTGTTTTGTTAGCCCCCCTTCCCTTATCCTTACTGCCTCTGTAACATGTACTACCCTGTTGCACCTGCTGTATCCACTACCACTGTAATTTATACCAGTCCATTTGTATTGTTATCATGATGTGGAACCTATGTAAAGAGCTCTGAGCTCAAGTGATAGTATCTTAGACTTCTATAAATAAATAAATAAATCAGGACAGCCAGTCCCACACTTAACACACATAAACCAAACTAGGCACAACATCTGTCTGATTTGTGTAGGCTCTCAAATTTACCCCGTGTTTATATATTTACAAATATTTCATTTTTTACATAGAAAATTCCATTTCAGTCTGGGTTGTATTTTGTTTAATAACTAATGTCCATTGTTTATAGAAGATATTATTTTGGTTATAATGAATCAATTTATGGAAAGTTAAAACTGTTTGAAAAATGTCTTTAAATGACTGTGAAAATAAAAATGCAAAATATGATGATGTCATTACTAGAGGATTATAAATGTAAGTGGGCATGTCTCACTAATTATCCCCTTGATGAAGGCTAATTGAATAGGTGAAGTGCTGGGATGGACTCCACAGAGGTGATTTGAAAGAAATAAAGTCATTTGGACTGCATTTGAGAGTCTGGGCATTATTTTCTGAAGAGGTGCCTAATTTGGTTTATGTCTGCCCCTCACCCCACCCACCCCAAGTGGATCATTTCCTTTATACCAGAGGTTCTGACATCACCTCCCAAAATGGCAAAGGACATACACCTGACATAACCTTAATAGCCCAGCACACTGCATAGGGGATAAACACGTGCACACAGTCTCACACACTAACAAAGAAAAGGAGGAAGGGAGAGAGAAATGTGGGTAGTGGTGTAATACACTGGCTGTGGGCTGGCAGTCTTCTGAGAGACATTCTGGAGGCTGCGATGCTGCCATATTTGCAGACACCTCTCTGGTCTGAGGGAGGAGATTGCCTGTCTCCAGGCCAACCTGGCAAGGATTCAGGAATCCTCCTCCTCCAGGCCAGGAACCACCAGAGCCACTGCTGCTGCCTCAGAGATTGCCAAGAAAGAGGAGCACTTGGACTACATGGTAGACTCAGGGAGAGAGAGGGTGGTGGATCAGAGGCACATCCTTCCAGTTGTACATTCCCACAATTCATACATCATTCTGTCAGAGTGTGGTTCCTCTATGGAGACAGCCACAGTTGAGAACAAGGAGGATGCAGGGAACCTCCACAAAGGTGACCCAGAGGAGGGTGGCATGAGACCCCACAGGGGAAGGAAACAACTTCTGGTTGATGGACTCAATCGTTTGGAGGGTAGAACTGGGGGGTTGGGAGAGGAAGGTATGGTGCCTGCCCAGTGCCATGGCTGGGAGGGACAGGAAGTGAATCCTCAGGATCATGGGAGCAGCTGCACAGAAGAGGGAGCTGGATGTCATTGTCCACCTAGGGACAACTGATCTGGCTGGGAATATGATCAGAGCAGTACAGGAGGGGCTAGTGGACTTGGGGAAGGGCTTTAGACAAGTAGCATGCAAGGTAACCTTCTCAGAGATGTTGCCTGTCTATGGTATGGATGAAGCTAGGGTACACTGCACCTTTTGATTCAATGAATGGTTGAAAAACTGGGGTGGAGATCAGGGTTTTGGCTTTATTGGGGACTGAATGTCCACCTGGAGGGATGCAGGCCTATACTGGCATGATGGTCTGCATCTGTCCGGGAGGGGAATCAGGATCCTAGGTGATAGGTTTAAATGCTTCATTGGCAAGCTTTTAAACCAGCCAAGGGGAAGGCACTGAAAGGGAGCAGGGAAATTCCAGCCCCCCTCCACAAAACAGGGTAGTTAGTGAGGTAAACACCAATGCAGAGAAGTTGATAGGGAGCAGGACAGAGGTAAATTAAGAAAAAGGCAGCAAGGGCAGGGATGGGGATTAAAGGGGTAAGACCATCAAAAGATGGAGGGTGATTAGTACCAATACCTGTAATCTGGGTATCAAGCTCCCAGAACTAGTGGCCTTGATGGAAGAGGGATGCCTGGAAACTGTGGCAGTCACAGAAACATGGTACACAGAGAACCATGACTGGGATGTCAACATACCAGGGCACACAATCTATAGTAGGGACAGGGAGGGTAAAAGAGGAGGAGGAGTAGCTCTCTGCATAAGGGAAGGGATCAAAGCAACAGAACTAAAGGGCAAACAGAGAGGAGAGGAGGCACTATGGGCACCCCGGACACAGGAAATGGCACCGCAATCTGCACAGGGTTTATATACAGACTCCCATCTCAGGGGTAGGAAATGGACAAGGAAATTATAGAAGGCATCCTAAGAATGGCAGAAACAGGGGAGATACTGTTGATGGGGGACCTGATACCTGGAGTAACTTTGCTGTAGCCACATCCAAAAGCATGGTCATTCTCAATGCCCTACATGGGACATGCATCAGACAGCTAGTGTTGGAATCCACTCAGGAGGGAGCAATATTAGACCTGGTACTCTCAAATGGGAATGGAGGGAGACTCTCAGATTTTGAAGTGGGTAGTTATCTGGGAACAAGTGACCACCAAACAGTGTGGTTTAAGATAAACAGCCGTAGAATCAAGCTAAACAAAAGCAAAGATACTGGACTTTTGGATGACTGACTTTGGCAAAATTGGAGAGTGCCTCAGAAAAACACTAGCAAACAGGCAAGAAGGAGGGGTTGAGGAACAATGGGAAAAAATCAAAACTTCCATCACAGAGGCAACAAGCCTTTGTGTGAAGCAAATAAACAAATCAAAATGAAGGAAAAAACCACTATGGTTCTCAAAAGCGGTGGCGGGGAAGGTTATGGAGAAAAACATAGCATTCAGGAAGTATAAGGAAACACAGAAGGAGCAGGACAGAGAACTGTACCAGTTAAAGCAGAAGGAGATGGGGAAGGTGGTCAGAATAGCAAAGGCCCAAGCTGAGAAAATGACAGCCAACTTAGTTAAGAAGGGGGCTAAAACCTTTTATAGGTACATTAGGGAGTGAAAAAAGATCAAGGGAGGGATAGTGAGGCTTAATAAAGGGGAGGGGTGGTGGGCAGAGGGTAACAGTGAAAAAGCAGGGATACTGAACCTCAGTATTCAGAAACATAGAGGAGGTGGAGGTACCTAAACAAAATAATAGAAGCACACTGGATAGGGGAGTTGATATGCCTCCATTCACAGAAGAAAAGGTCCTGAAAGAACTCCTAAAACTCAAGGAGGGCAAAGCAATGGGGCCTGATGGGTTCACCCCAGAATTCTAAAAGAACTAAGTGGAAAACTAGAGGTACCATTGACTACCCTTTTTTACAAATCATGGGAGGAGGCTGTGGTTCCTAAGGACTGGAGGTTGGCAGATGTGATTCCCCTTCACAAAAGTGGGAGCAAGGCAGAGGCAGGAAACTATAGACCTGTTAGTTTGACCTCAGTGGTAGGGAAAATGATGGAATCACTTCTGAAAGAAAGACTTATTGATTACCTAGAGCCCAGTGTTGCAGAGGACCCAAGGCAGCATGGATTCACAGCAGGAAGACTCATGTCAGTTGAATCTCAGATTTCTTTGACTGGGTGATCAAAGTAGTAGAACAGGGAGGGGGTGTGGACATGGCCTACCTTGGCTTTAGCAAGGCATTTGACACAGTCCCAAACAACCCAAACAAAAGATTAATAAACAAGTAAGCCAACCTGGGAGTGGATCCCAGAGTGGTGGTCTGGGTAATAAATTGGCTGGACAACAGGGCACAGAGGATAATAATAAATAGAGTCCACTCCAATGAAAGGGGGATCACTAGTGGCATACCGCAGGGTTCAGTACTAGGACCAGTCCTCTTTAATGTCTTTATTAATGACATTGCAGAGGGACTGGAAAGAAAAGTATGCCTCTTTGCAGATGACACAAAGATCTGCAAAACAGGGTTGATACAAAAGGGGGAGTGGAAAGGATGAGGAGGGACTTGGCAAGGTTGGAAGAATGGTCTAAAGTATGGCAGCTTAGATTCAATGCAAAGAAGTGCAAAGTAATGCACCTGGGAAACAAAAAACCCTGAGAAAGAGTATACAATGGGGGGGTACTAACAACAACACAAATGGAAAGGGACCTGGGGGTAGTCATATCAGATGTTCTAATGTTAGGCAAGCAATGTGAGAAGGCAGTAAGAAGGGCTTGGGGGATACTAGGATGTGTAGGGAGAGGCATCACCAGTACAAAACAGAAGGTTGTTATCCCTCTGTACTGACAGTTTTTAAGACCCCATCTGAAGTACTGCATGCAGTTCTGGAGACCCCATCTCGGCAAGGACTTAGACAGGATGGAGGTAGTCCAGAGGAGGGCAACTAAAGTGGTGCAGGGTCTGCACCAGGAGCCATACGAACACAGACTAAAGGAGCTTAATATGTATACCCTCGAGGAAAGGAGGGAGAGGGGGGACGTGATAGAAATGTTTACGTACCTAAAGGGAATCAACAAAGTCCAAGAGGATAGCATATTTCAGAAAAAGAGATGTGCAAGAACAAGGGGTCACAATTTGAAGATGGGGGGAAGGGATGGCTCCGGGGCAACATGTGGAAGTATTTTTTCATAGAGTGGGTGGTGGATGCATGGAATGACCATCCAGAGGAGGTCACATGGTCAAAAACAGTGGGGGAATTCAAGAATGCATCAGACAGACATAAGGCAATTCTGGTGGGGGGGTAGGAGGAAGTAGGTTGTGTATTAACTAAGATCTGCAGCTTATCTAATAGCTAAGGAAATTGGCAGACTGGGTGGAGAAAGCTGTCCTTATCTGTCGTCAAAGTTTATGTTTCTATGTTTCTCAGTCTCTGATTTGTCTTTAGATAGATTAACTTAAAATATGTTATTCTGTTCTTGTAAAAAGTTGATTATTTGCATTTCAGTGCTGAAGTGGTATGAATCTTTCTTTGTGTGAAATTTACTTGTCTGTATCACAGCTGTCAGTTCTTGCTCATCAAAACTTTGCATTGTTGACTACCTATAAAATACAGGGTTGCTAGATGGATATAAAATAAATCAAATTGGTGTTCCTTCATAGAAGTAGTTTGTCTTTGATGTAGTCTCCATAAATAGGTTCAAGTAAGAACATATTTTTTCATGTCAGATTGACAGCACTCTGCTATTTCAGGCACACTGTACTGCATGAACTCACAATTTTCAGTTCTTTGAGGGTTTCCATGTGAAAATACATCATGCATGTGTACAACTAGAAACACTATATGGCATCCTGGTGCCCCTGTCTCCTGCCCCACAGCTGAGGCTGATGCACTCTGCTGCCTCTGTCCCCTGCCCCAGAAGCCCCCAGTCTCCTGCCCCACATTCAAGGCTTCTGCATCCTGTTTCCCACTGTCTTCTTCCACACAGTCGGAGCTGCTGCATCCTGCTGCCTCCTGCACACAAACAGTTGAGGTTGCTGCATCTTGCTTCCCTGTGTCTCCCACCACCACAGTCAAGGCTAATGCACCCCTTTGCCCTCCTGTTCCTGTCTTCACAGTTGGAGATGCTGTGCTCTTCTATATATTAGAGTCCCAGGTCCCCTGCCTCCTCAATTGGAGCTGCTGCACTATGCTGCCCCAGCCCATCAGAGGTGAACTTTTGCTGCACCTGCTACCCGCTTCCATTGTCCCAAATGTGCAGGGCTGATGCACCACACACACCTTGTGTCACAGTCAGGACTGCTCTACCCTGATGCCCAGCTGTGTTCTGCCCTACAATCAAGGCTTCTGTTCCATGCTGTCCTGTGTCTGCCACCACAGCCAAGGCTGCTGCACCCTGATCCTGTCTACACAGTCAAGGCTTCTGTGGCCTTCTGTGCCCTTCAGTCCAATGCCTCCACAGTTATGGCTGCTGCACCATGTTCTCTCTTGCCACAAGAGTCAGGGCATTTGCTGCACATTGTCCCTGCCTCCACAAATAGGGCAATTTCTCTCTGCTGCCTCTTGCCACCAGAGTCAGATCCTTTGCTACACCCTGCTGCCCATGTCTCTTGTCCTGAATAGGTGTGGCTGCTGCACCCTTTCCCACAGTTTGGGCTGATGTACCCTGATGCCTCCTCTGTTTCCTGCCTGAATTGTTGGGGCTGCTGCACCTTGCTGCCCTCTGTCCCCCACTCCATAACACAAGGTGAAAGTATTTTTCTGTATTTTTCTTTCAAGCAGCTTGGGCAGTGTAGCAAAGGATCTGGCTCTGGTGGCAGGGAGTAGCATAATGTAATAACCCTAACTGTGGAAACAAGGGGCTCTACAGTGCAGCAGGGCACAGTGGTGACAGGGGACATATGACAGCATGGTGATGAAGCCTTACTGTGGGTCAGAACACAGTGGGCATCAGGGTGTGATAGCCCTGACCATGGGATAGGGTGCACATGGCTCAGCAGCCCAGCCCGTTTGAGGCAATGGAAGTGTGTAGCAGGTTGCAGTAGCCCCAACTATGGAGTCAGGATACATGGAACTCTACAGTGTAGCACAACACAGCAGCCCCGACTGTGGAGACAGGAAAAGGGGGCAACATGGTGCCATGGTCCTGACTGTGTTGTTGGGGGACAGAGGGCAGAAGGGTGCAATAGCCCCATACGGATTGGGCAGGTGACAGGGTTGGCATTATAGCACAGCAGCCCAAACTGTGGGAAAGGATGCAGCAGCCATGCTTGTTTGGGACAAGGGATGTGGACAGCAGGGTGTATCAAAGGATCTGACTTTGGTGGCAGGCGGGTAGCAGGGTGCAACTAGCTCAACTGTGGAGGCAGGGGACAGGGTGCAGCCAATGCTCAGACTCCTGTGGCAAGTGGTAATGTGGTTCAGCAGTCCTAACTGTGGAGGCATGGAGCTCTAGGGCACAGTAGGCCACAGCAACCCCAACTGTGCAGACAAGACAGGGTGCAGCAGCCCTAGCTGTGGTGATAGGGGACTAGTTTTTATGCAAAATTAAGAAATTTCATTATGTGAAATATTTTGCAAAATTTGTGCATTTCACGAAATATTTAGCGGGTGCGAAATGTGAAATTTCACCCGAAAATGGTGAAATGTCATTCAAAAATCACTAAATTGCACCCGTGGAATGGTGAAAAATCACCACTCGCAGGTGAAATTTCTACATTTTAGGGCAAACCTTTGCAAGTTTGCATCCCACAAAATATTTCATGGAATGGCAGAATTTTTCAGCAATTTCACCGGCGACATTCCTGGTTCCATACTGGGCCCTCTACTGTTCGCCATCTACATTAACAACTTGGACCTAGGCATTACAGAAGCCAGTATCCACTTGTTTGTCAATGATATGGTGCTCTATCTAAGCCATGACTTCCCTGGAGCCGCATGCACAGATCTAAAAAACTGAATTCAATACCCTGCAGCATCAGCTTCTCAGCAAAAAGCTACTGCTAAATGCAAAAAAAACTAAGGCCATGCTCTTTACCCATCTAGCACTAGGGTCTTCCCTGCTGCTGCTGGTACCCTTCCTCCCATAACTACCCTTCTAGGTGAAGATCTTGAGTTTGTTCGTAAATTCAAATATCTGGGTATATGGCTGGACAACAAACTCTCCTTTGCGGAGCACTCAGAAGAATTGATGAAAAACCTTAGGCAGAGGCTTGGCCTCTTCTTCAGAATTAAACACCTACTCACTGCAGATGCAAGAAGACAGCTTGTTCGATCAACTTTCCTCTCATTAATCGACTACGACGACATTATCTATGGCCAATGCTCCATCTCACACCTTGCAAAACTGGATGTCCTGTACCACAGAGTGCTAAGATTTATAACTGGTCTCCCATCCTCCACCCATCACTGCTCTTTATATGCAGCCATAGGGTGGCCTTCCCTTCAATATAGACGGTGTAGAAAAGCAGCACTTTGGACATTCCGAGCCCTTACCAACAAACTCCCAGATTACATTGTAGCCTGCCTCCCCCTGAGCCCAATCAGTAGCTACGCACTAAGAAGGCACTCCCTAATTTCTCTGAAAATCCCCAGGATCAGTACCTACTTTGGCAGGGCTGCCATAAGCCATGCTTTGCCTACGCTCTGGAACAGGGTACAATGATCCTTGAGACTCAGCTCTCCTGTCAGTTTTGCCCTGTTTAGGATCATTTATGACAAAATGTTCACCGAAATCTGTAATTGTTTCCATAGTTCCTAGCTGTCCTGCTGATGGTTCACTCCATATCCTTACCACATCCAGCCACGAACCTAGTTCCTCCCCTCCCTGTTTTAATCAAGTCCACTAGTCAGCTGCCATAGTGGCCCTCGGCACCCAAGGCACCACTTCTCCCATATTACTCTCCTCTCATCATTTAAGCGGAACATATAGACCTCATTAGGGGCCCCTATGCAGCCCAGGACCCTCACCCAAGTATAGTAAATGGTCACTGAGGGCTGAAATGCAAAGAATTGTACCCTCTTATGGATGCTTGACTAAGAATGACTAAACATACCACCTCAACTTCTGTATACATGGAGTCTGTATATACCACAGCAAAGTTGAGTGATGCGTGTATGTTCCTACAAGAACGCTTGGAATGTATATCGTGCACCTACCACTTTTCTGTAAATTTGTTTGTAACTCTTTGCACATGTTGTACTTTGTATTCTCAATCTATGTATGTATAACTGTCTTGGACAACAGCAGGTCCATCTTGTAAATGAGTTCGCTCAATGATGATCACCTGGATAAATAAAGATTTGATTTGATTTGACATTTTATTTCGCAACAACTCTATAAGGGACAGAGGACAGCATGGCGCAGAAGCTTTGACTGTGGTGCAGGACACAGGGAAAATAAAGGTGCAGCAGCCTTGACTGTGAGACAGAGTGTGCATGGTGCAACAGCCCTGCCCATTTGGAACTGGGTATCAGGGTGCAGCAAAAGGCCCATCATTGGTGGACTGGTGCAGCATGGTGCAGTAGCCCCACCTATGGAAGCAGAGGCTTGGGACTCTTGGGATTTGCAGAGCACTACAGCCCAAACTGTGGAGACAGGAACAGGGGGCAACAGGGGCAGCATCCTTGACTGTGGGGGTTGGGGACAGAGGGCAGCAATGTGCAGCTACCACAACTTTTCAGATAGGGGGCAGCAGGGTGCAGCAGCCCTTATTGTTCAGGCAGGGGTGGAGGAAGCAGGGTCCAGAATCCCCGACTATGTGGAAGAAGACGGTGGGCAGCAGGGAACAGCAGCCAGGAATGTGGGGCAGGAGGCAGGGGGCTTTGGGGCACGGGACTGCAGAGTACAGCTGTCTTAACCATGGTACAGAGATGCTGTGTATCAAGATGCCATAAAGTATTTCTAGTTATACACATACATGATGTATTTTCACACAGAAACATCAAAGAACTGCCCCACAAGCCCCCTGTCTCCTGCCCCACATTCAAGGCTGGTGCACCCTGCTGCCCACTGTCTTCTCCCACACAGTCAGGGATTTTGCACCCTGCTTCCTCCACTCCCTGTCTGAGCAATCAGGGCTGCTGTACCCTGCTGCCCCCTGCCTGAGCAGTTATGGTTGCTGCATCTGACAGCCCACTGTCCCCACCCCCTCCCACAGTCAGGGATGCTGCAGCTGTTGCCACCTGTTCCTGTCTCTACAGTCAAGGCTGATGTGCACTGCTAAGCCCTAGAGTTCCAGGGCCTCTGCCTCCACAGCTGGGGATGCTGCACCCTGCTAACCACCTCCATTGCCCCAAATGGACTGGGCTGCTGCACCATGTGCACCCTGTCCCATGGTCAGGGCTGCTGTACCCTGGTACTCACCTGTGTCCTGCTCCACAGTCAAGGCTTCTGCACTATGCTGTCCTCTTTCCCCTGCAAACAATGTGCCCTGCTGCACCATAAAGCCCCTTGCCTCCACAGTTAGGGTTGTTGTATGTGTCTCCCTGCCACCAGAGTCAGATACTTTGCTACACTGCTCAAACTGCTGGAAAGAAAAAACAGAAAAATACATTTATTTTGTGCTATGGGGTGGTGGACAGAGTGCAGCAGTTTGCAGCAGCAGCCCCAATTGTTCATGCAGGAGACAGCGGAGACATCAGGGTACAACAGCCCAAACTGTGGGACAGAGTGCAGCAACCAAACCTGTTTGGAACAAGGGCATGAGCAGCAGAGTGTAGCAAAGGATCTGACGCTGGTCTCAACAACAGCAGGAAGAAACAGCCCCAACTGTGGAGGTCAGGAAAGGGTGCAGCAAATGCCCTGACTCTTGTGGCAAATGGTGGCATAGTGCAGCAGCCTTAACTGTGGAGGCATGGGGCCATAGAGCACAATAGGCCACATCAGACTTGACTGTGTAGACAGCAGCAGGGTGCAGCAGCCTTAGCTGTGGTGGCAGACACAGAGGACAGCATGGTGCAGAAGCCTTGACTGTGGGACAGGACACAATGGGGCATCAAAATACAACAGCCCTGAATTAGGGACAGGGTGCATGTGATGCAGCATTTCTGACCATTTGGGGCAATGGAAGTGGGTAGGAGGTGCAGCAAAAGTCCCACCTCTGGTAACTTGGGGCAACATGGTGACCTGGGACTCTAGGGTATAGCAGAGCACAGCAGCACCAACTGTGGAGACAGAAACAGGGGGCAACAGTGTACACTGGCCCTGATTGTTTGGGTGGGGGACAAAGGGAAGCAGGGTGCAGCAACCTCAAATGTTTGTGCATAAGAGGCAGCAGGGTGCTGCAGCCCTGACTATGTGGGAGATAACAGTGTGCAGCAGGGTGCAGCAGTTTTTAATGTGGGGCAGCAGACAGGGGTTCTATGAGGCAGGGGACAAGGGGAAGTAGAGTGCAAGAGTGTGGCTGCCTCAACTGTGAGGGAGGAGACAGGGGCATCAAGATGCCATATAGTGTTTCTAGTTATACACATACATTATGTATTTTCACACAGACACCCTTAAAGAACTGAAAAGTGTGGGTTCATAGAGTACATGTGCCTGAAATAGCAGTGTTGTCAATCTGTCATGAAAAACATATTCTTTCTTGAACCTATTTATGGTGGCTACATCAAAGACAAACTACTTCTATGAATGAACAACATTTAGATAGATTCTACATCCATTAAACAGCCCTGTGTTACATAGCTAGAAAACAACAGAGTTTTGAAGAACAGAATGATAGATTTTAAGATAATCTATCTAAAGACAAAACAAAGACTGAGTCACTAAAAAAACTTGGAGAACAAATAACTGTACAGACTGCTCTGACTGGGAAGTGAAACAGCTGTTCAAGTGAAGCAGGGACTTGACTGCTGAAGCAGTAATCTACTCTAACATGATGTCATCACTCTCCAAGCCTCACTCAGACAGACAGAAACAACTTCACTGTTTTCAACTACTGCAGATCAAGTTAACACATGCTGATTTAAAGAAAACCACAAAACCAAACAGCATTAAATTATCAGGAAACACAAATCATGACACAGGGACTTGAATTCAAGTGAATTCAAGCTTTTTTAACAATATGTAAAAACCATTGTACATGACCTTTAACATTGTTTTTTTATTTTTGTTCTGATCTACAGCCTAAGTGGAATTACATTTTTTTCTCAGACTTGCAGGGAGCATGCATCATGCCCTAAGGTAGAGCCTTTGATAGGTCTGGAGAAAAAAATATTAAAGGATTACAGAAATATAAGGCTTTAACATTTTGTGTGTTCTGACCTTTGCATACGAAGTAAGGTTTTTGAGGTAACGTACTGGTGCAAAATGAAAAATTTGATGTTGTGAAATGAAACATTTGATGTCCTGAGATGAAAAGTTTGATGTCCAGAAATGAAAAATTTGATGTTGCGAAATGAAAAATTTGATGTTGCAGATCCCCTTTTTGATTACTCACGTCTCCTTGGCATTTTTTTGTGCCATGACAACTGCCATCTTGTTCTTTCTCCTTTAGATTCCCTAAGTTCTGGTCTACTCTCCTTCCTTGCTATTCGGTCTGCCTGCTTTGCACTCCTGTCTCAAAACCCTCCTCTGGGATTTCTCAGCTAATTCCTGTAATTGCCTCTGACCCCTCTTAACCCTACGTTTATCTCAACTGTCTGCTCATAGTATCCACTGCTCCTTGTGTACACCTTCCATAACTGTATCCCTCACCTGTTATTGTAATTGGACAGCTGCATTGGCATCATGGATACTGTTCCTATCACGTGGCATTGTTATACAACTTATATAATTTTTTAACTAATTATACCACTGTATCTCTGCATACTTCTATGCTTTTTTCATATATGGGAACTCTCATTAATGTATTGGTGTTTTGCATTGTTTATATTGCCTTGTCCTCCCCATAATGTAAAGGGGTAGTAGGCACCTGTGCTCCTGCAGGAACATGAGGATTCCAGTATACTATCTCAAAAAGTAAGTAAATTAATTGCAAAAAACTTTGTTAATGCATGAGTTAGGATTAAAGGCACAAAAGTAGGGAAATGTGGCATTAGGGTTTCCAACTCTAACACCCTATCCCCACCCTGCAGGCAGCAACAGGAGAAATGATTACAGTTTGCCCTGTCCTGCATCTTCACAAATCAGGTGTGGGTGTGCCTCAAGGTTGTCAGCCCTAATGCCAACACCATTTTTATGTATTCCACAGATCTCAGCTTCTTTAATGATTGAATGGGGTGAGCATTAGAGCTGACAAACTTGAGGCACACCCCAGACCTGATTTGGGACATTTATTCTTTGTCCAATAGACTGCCTCCAATAGAGTCTTGCTACATCTGCTCTGCTAAGTGTGATAGAAGCCAGTTTATCATTGGATCAGAAATGCCAATCGATGATGGTCTGTCTAACAAAATGTTATAATACACCTAGCCAAAAGCTTTAAAGAGGTTGACAAACACCAAACAGACAGACTCACTCTCCTCAAAACCATTAGAAACAATATCAATAAAGGCTGCCAGTGCCGTGTCCGTTGACCTCGCCAATCTAGAACCAGCCTGACAAGGAAACATAAGATTGTATTTCTCCAAATAATCATAACTCTGAATACACAGTGTAATCCCCCCCATTTTGGGTCTTACTAATGGTCACCCTGCTCACCCCCTGTAGGTGAATTAGTGGAAGATATGCCCTGGGTGGTGCCCACCCCATGGGTGTGGTGATCCTGCCCCAGAGGGTATAAATTTGGAGGAGTTTAGAGAGTTGAGAGGCTGGCAGTACTGCAGAACACAAGTGTGGGTTGGGGATTGAATCCCAGAAAGGGGGTTTGTGTCCTAGCTAAGCAGTGCTGGTTTGGTGCTTGGGTCTGCTAGGAGGTATGCAGGGAAGCAGCCAGTGGGATGAAAGCCCCTGCCGGAGTAGGAGCTGTTGCTTGGAGGAAGTGTGTATGACCCACCTTGTGCTCTGCAGCACTGAGGCAGGTCAGGGCCTGTCCTGAATGTGTAGTACATGAAGCAGTGGGGCACTGTGGCAGTGGCAGAGCAATGGTATGTACTATCCGGTGGTGACAGCACCGGGTAGGTTGTACCCATGCGGCATGCTACCTTCAGTTTGGTGGCTTACCAGGAGCAAAAGGAGATGGGCCCACCTTTCGCAGTGGTGAGTTAGATCTGGGACCAGTGTGGGCCCTGGCATAAGGCCCATATGTTGCAAGATGTTTGGATCTGTAAGGGAGCCAGCTGAAAGAGAACTACCTGCTTGTAGTGTGGCCCAGCATAGGTAGGGTGCACACCAGACTGGTTGCCAAGCTGGAGTGTGACCAGGGGCGTGTTTGGAGAGCCCTGGTGAGGTGTTAGGCCTTGGTCAGTTTTTGCTGCCCCATTACCCAAGACTCTGGCTCAGTCTTCTAAGTGGAGCATTATATTTTTCCAGCCTGCCTAGCCTAAGTTGTGTGCCACAGCTCTGTTTGCTGCAGAAATTGCTGTTTACATCCTTGTGCCTATCTTCCATTGTGCTTCTAGCACCATGGAGATGATTTTTCATTTTCTACCAATTAAATTTATTACATCTTTTTTATTCTTTTAACATTTGGTACTCCTGTCCATTTATGCTGCTTGTCTGCTTACCAGTTTGGCCCCATTTACAGCTCCAGTGCCTTGCCTGCCAGGTGTATACAGCTACTCCTTCATCTCACAATGCTGTGAAGACACATATCTCCTTGCTGGTATGAACTCATGGTTAAGATAAGGCCAAGCCTTTACTTTATTATTTAGGACCTGTAATGTTTTCCTAGCTTGTGCCCCCTTCCTGCATTTTTACCATCAGGACCCCTGGACACCGCTGGAGGGATGGTTACAACACAAGTTTCTCAAAAGGTTTTGACACTGTTTATAACAGGGCTATAGGTCAATAGTTGGTCAATTTGTTTCTCTCCTCCCGTCCCCAATGAAAATTGGGATAACTTTCAAATGTTTCCAATATTCTGGATATATTCCCTGCTCCAGTCTAGAATTAAATATTCCTGCCAAGATTGGGGCTATTTGTTTTGCCGAATATTTCATGAATTTTTTTCTCTATCTTATCAGGGCCCGTAGTCTTCTGTGAATTCAGTTTACTCATTTGCTTTAGAATTTCAATTGGCTTCAGTGCTCTAAAGTAAAACTTTGGAATCTTCTCATCTAGAATTTGTTCACAATTTACAGATTTCAAACAGTTTGTATCACTTTTGGAAAGGGTCTCAATTTTTATATCAAGAAGATGACAAAAATAATGATTTAAACTATTTGCTATTTGATCAATTTTGACATCTCAGTTCCATTATCATCCGTAAGACTCATTATTTGGTCCTTTTTTGTGTTACCATCTAGTTGTCTTATTAAATTCCAATGTTGTGATGGATTTTTTTGTTTGATTTCTTTTATTCTGTTAGTAGTTTGTTTTTTGCTTTCTTTATCATATTTTTACATTTATTTCTAACTCTTTAAGACAAATTCCATTCCTTGAGTCATCAAGTTCAATTTGGTTTCCCCCAGATACTGTCTTTCCATCTTATTTGTTTTTCTATCTTTTCATCAACCCATGGTAGATGTTTGTTTCTTTCTCTATTTGGTTTAAAGGGGGCATTTTTATTACAGACAATCGCAAAAGATTTAATAAATTCACTAACAGTTAAATCCACATTTGGAATAAGGTTCAATGTATTCCGATTAACAAACAACTTAAGAACAGTCACACTCCTGAAACAATGATGTGCTCACAGTGTTGAGGTCCAGTATAAGTCTGCAAATTTCTTTCAAATACGACATACAATTTATTGTGTGTAACTTACACAGTCCACACAGAGCACAAAACTAGGTATTGGAGCTGGTACTGCCATCCCAGAAATTCCAACGCTTCGCTCAGTAGAGGTTCCTCAGGGGGCACTAGTGCTGAGACCACCCTTAAATAGTGGCATGAGTATTACATCATTGATCACATGTTTTAAAATACATATTTTGCCAAAGGTGTTTTTTATACTAACACAACGTCTTGTGCAAAAGTAGCTCCCTCACTTATCAGATTCCTCAGAGGGAATTACCAGACAGATTTTGGCCAGTCCCAGGAGTCAGAGTGATAAAGCAAAGTGCAGTGCTTTAAGATCTACCAGTGCACCAGATGAGTGCCCAGAAACAACAGTTACTGAAGAGTTATAACATGCATTTTCATGCAACAGAAAAGTACATTAATTAGCAGAACAGATTATAGTAGTCATTCATAAACAGACAAGCTTTCAGGCTTACAGCTATTTGATGCTTTGCTGCCCAGGTCAAGCCAGAGCTATTTTAAATAACAATCGTTTTTAATGCGGCATCTGTAGGTTCAAAGCCTTTCAGGCTGGCACAGGTTCTAACTCCCTTGTTAAAATGTGTTAGAGCAGCTGCTCTTTTATGCAGCAATTCAGCCCCACATTCAGTGATGACCCTGGCCAGATCTGCCAATACATCCAGCAGCCCCCTCGATTACTGGATGGCTCAGATGGAATCACCAGGCAAATTAGGGCTAGTCCCAGGAGTCAGAGTGGCAAAGCAAAGTGCAGTACTCCAAGATCTATCACTATACCAGGGGAGTGCCCAGAAACAAAATGTACTGCAGAGTTGTAACACAAATGTTCATGCAGGCTGCTAAATATATTACGTAGCAGAATAGACTGTACTAGTCCATTCATAAACAGATGAGCTTTCAGGCTTACAGCTATTTGGTGCTTTGCTGTCCAGATCAAGCTGGGGCTACTTTAAATAACAATCTTTCTGGCTGCAGTGTCTGTAGGTTGGGAGTCATTTGTGGTGAAACATAGAAACATAGACTTTGATGGCAGATAAGGACTGCTTGGCCAACTTAGTCTGCCCATTTGCCTACAGTACCTATTGGATAAGTTGCAAATTCTAGTTAACCAACAGCCTACTTCCTCCTACCCAAATATAATTACCTTATGTCTGTCTCATGCATTCTTGAATTCCCCCACTGTTTTTGACCCCATGACCTCCTCAGGAAGGTGGTTCCATGTGTCCACCACCCACTCCTTGAAAAAATATTTTCTCATATTGCCCTTGAGTCGTACCCCCTCTATCTTCAAATTGTGACCCCTTGTTCTTGCACATCTCTTTTTCTGAAAGATGCTCCTCTCTTTGACTTTGTTGATTCCCTTGAGGTACTTGAAAGTTTCTATCATGTCCCCTCTCTCCCTCCTTTCCTCAAGGGTATACATATTAAGCTCTTTTAGTCTCTCTTTGTATGGCTTCTGTTGCAGACCCTGCACCATTTTAGTTGCCTTCGTCTGGACCACCTCCATCCTGTCCATGTCCTTACGGAGATGGGGTCTCCAGAACAGCTTACAGTACTCCAGATGGGGTCTTATTAACTATCTGTACAGAGGGATAATAATTTCTTGTTTTCTACTGGTGATGCCTCTTCCTCTGCATCCCATTATCCCCCCCAGCCCTCCTTACTGCCCTCTCATGTTGCTTGCCTATCTTAAGATTGTTTGATATGACTACCTCCACATCCCTTTCCATTTGCATTTTTGTTAGTATCCCCCCCATTATGTACTCTTCTCCTGGGTTTTTGTTTCCCAAGTGCATTACTTTGCACTTCTTTGCATTGAATCTAGGCTTCCATACTTTTGACCATTCATCCAACCTGGCCAAGTCCCTTCTCATCCTTTCCATCCCCCTTGTGTATCAACCCTGATGCAGATCTTTGTGTCATCTGCAAAGAGGTATGCTTTTCCTTCCAGCTCCTCTGCAATGTCACTTATAAAGACATTAAAAAGGACCGGTCCCAGTACTGAACCCCGTGGTACCCCACTAGTAACCACCCTTTCTTAGGAGTGGACTCCATTTACTATTACCCTCTGTGTCCTGTTGTCCAGCCAATTTGTTACCCAAGCTACCATCCTGGGACCCACTCCCAGGCTTACTAACTTGTTTATTAATCTTTTATGTGCAATTGTGTCAAATGCCTTACTAAAGTCTAGACAGGCCATATCCACAGCTGCTCTCTGGTCTTCTACTTTGGTCACCCAGTCAAATAAATCTATTAGATTCATCTGACATGACCTTCCCACTGTGAATCCATGCTACCTTGGGTCCTGTGCCCTGCTGGCCTCTAGTTACTCAGCAGTTCTTTCTTTCAGAAGTGATTCTATCATTTTCCTTACCACTGAGGTCGAACTAACAGGTCTGTAGTTTTCTGACTCTACCTTGCACCCACTTTTGTGAAGGGAAATCGCATCCACCCTCCTCTAGTCCTCAGGTACCACACCATCCTCCCTTGATTTGTTAAAAAGGGTAGTCTCTGGTGTCACTAGGTTTACCCTTAGTTCTTTTAGAATTTTGGGATGAATCCCATCAGGCCACATTGCTCTGTCCACCTTGAGTTTTTAAGAGTTTTTTCAGGACCCTTTCTTCTGTGAATGGACTGGTGTTGACCCCCCCCCTTCCCAGAGTGCTTCAATTGTTTGGTTTAGGTACCTTCCCCTCTTCTTCTTTTGTTAATACTGAGCAAAAGTATTCATTCAGTATCTCTGCCTTTTCACTGTCACCCTCTACCCACCTATCCTCCCCTTTATTAAGCCTCACTATCCCTCCCTTGGTCTTCCTTTTCTCCCTGATGTACTTATAAAAGGTTTTATCCCCTTTCTTAACTGAGTTGGCTATCTTTTAGGCTAGGGGGTGGGGGTTGGAAGAAGTAGGCTGATGGTTAACTAAGATCTGCAGCTTATCCATTAGGTAGGGAAATGGGCAGACTGGGTGGGCCAAGCAGTCCTTATCTGCCATCAAAATCTATGTTTCTATGTTTCCATGTTTTCTTCAGTTTGCGCCTTCGGTACAGGTTTAAACTCTTCGCTACAGGTTTTAACTCTTTTGTTAAAATACCTTAGACTGGCTTCTCTTTTATGCAGTATCGTAATGCAGCTGAGCCCTAGACAAAGTGGAATCATGCTTTTTCTTGTATTTTTATATCCTGATTCTTCTCATGTCTCAGCTGCATCACTCTTACACTTCCTAATAGCCATTCTATATTTAAAGTCATGTACTGCCATTTGTCTACTGAATACTGTTTTCTTTAGTCTTCCCAGGTTGTGTTTCTGAGTTACACACACATATATAAAGAAGCATTATGGAATTGAATGATGTACTTTATATCCTTGGAAAGATTGTACATTGTCCTAATGAATTGATGTTCTATTTGTTTTTACTTTTATTTTATTGCATTTTCACATTTTAAACATTAGTAACATATTGATAGTATACACTAACTATTACAAAAGAAAAGTATAAAACAGAAAATATATTTCACAAGTTACCAATACCTCCTTAATTGTTTAAGCTGTATATAGTGTCCTCAAACTGAGGGGTGGAGGAAATAAATACTGCACTTTTTAAGATGATTTTCCTCAATGGTCTAAAAAAATAATTCTTGCAGTCATTTTATGTAGTAATGTACCTCAAATGTTGTGTGCATGTGTTAGTTTTGTCACAGGTTTACTCTTCTTTCCATATTTTGATTTGATTTTTAGCCATGCTTTGGCCCTGCTACTCTTGCCTTTGCTGTTCAGCTGCCAGTCTGCTGGCTTCTGCTGATGTCACTATATGGAGTAGGAGAGAATTACACTGTGCTGTACAATGAAGTTGCGGCAGCTTCACTAGGCAAAACTTCCATAACTTGGTGTGCATACTACAGTAGTAGTGCCAAATTAGTCAAGGGATTTTTAAGGATTTTTAAAAAACCCTATTGAGAATTATGACAGTTTTTGTTAGGGATTTTTTGTTGTTGTTTGGTAGTGTGTACACTGCTACCAGGAGAGGCAGGGGTTGATTTTAACATTGTTTTACTAGCCCAAGACATAGTGCAAATTGACCAGGGCTAGTGAAGCTAACTCTCTACTTGTCCATCTTGGGCATACAGGGCCATTGTTAGAGATAATTCAGCCTATAATCAATATAAATACAGACAAGGGACTAAAAGATGCAAATATAGCATAAGGAAATCAAGAAAAAAAAATAGCTGAATTTTGCCTTGCTCGTGTAAAGGATAACTGTAAGGAATTTTATGCCTATGTTAACAATAAGTCAGTGGATAGAACAATAGGGCCTACTAAATTGGAAAATGGTGAATGCAATGATCCTCAGTTGATGTCTCAGAAATTCAATAAATATTTTCTATCAATATTTGAAAGCAGTAGCAGGGGAAAAGTCCAAGACAGTGAGGCAAGGGTTACAATCAGAGAGCAGGGAGATGCACCATATATTAAAATAACAGCACATGAAGTAAAAGCAGTGCTAGACAAAATTGATTTAAACAAATCTGCAGGACCAGATAAAGTACACCCTGTGCATCTAAAGGAAGTCAGCTCTTGGCTAATTAAGCCTCTCTTGAAAATATTTAACCTTTCTCTCCATACTGGAATAATTCCTATGGACTGGAGAACAGCTATAGAAGTTCCCATTTTCAAAAAAGATGATAGGACCGATATGTCCAACTATAGGCCTATTAGCCTTACAGCAATGGTGCATAAAATGTTGGAAACTATAACTAAGGTCAGAATCAAACAGAATCTAACCCAGTTACAACATACAGATCATACCCAGCATGGGTTTAAAAAGCATCACTCATGTACAACTAATATGTTAGTATTCTATGAAAGGGTTAGTGCACTATTGGATAGGAAAAAAATGGCTGACATAATATTTTTAGACTATAAGAAAGCATTTGACAAGGTCCCTCATGATATCTTGGTTCAAAAATTGGATAAGTTAGGTATCCAGCACCATCTAATTAAGTGGTAAAAGCATGGGTTCTGGGCAGAACCCAGAAAGTAAGAATTAGGGAGTACATCTCAGATGGGGGTAAGGTGATGAGTGGGGTGCCACAGTGGTCTGTGTTGGGCCCAGTACTCTTCTCCACCTTCATATCAGATATGAATCTTAATGTGGATAGTACGTGTACCAAGTTTGCTGATGATGCAAACGTGGAGCAGAAGTGGAAACCATAAATCAAATAGCTATTCTACAGTAAGGCATAGAGAGAACTGAGGAATGGGCCAATCAAAATGGTGTGCAGTTCAATCTGAGTAATTGTACAGTGATGCACCTAGGTAGGGACACCATCAGGCATGTTTATAAATTATATGATGCATGTCTGAAACCTGTGGGAAGTGAAAAGGACCTAGGGGTATTTATAAGTAATGATCTGACCTTTAGTCACTATTGTTAGGAAATTAATAAGAAAAGTAATAGAACAATCCAATGTATAAAAAGGTCATTTGTTTCACAGAACAGAGCATGCTTAATACCACTATATCGTACATTTGTTAGACCACATTTGCATTATTGCACCCCTCTTTAAAGTCCATATCTGAGAAAGGATATTGACGGGGTGGAGAGGCTCCAATGGAGAATGACTAAGTTGGTAGAAGGATTAAGGGATGAAACATACAAAAACAGACTTTGGCCCCTGGGACTGTACACTTTGGAGACAAGATGCATTAGAGGTGACCTCCTGCAGATGTTTAGGATTACAAAGGATATCATTCTAACTGAAAATCTGGGTTTCACAACTGTTGACAGATCTGGTGGACAAATAATTAATAAAAAAAAAACAACTCAAGCTAACTTACCCCAAGACAAACCTAAGAAGTTCCTTCTTTACACAGAGAATCTTTCCAGTATGGAACAGCTTGCCTAGGCATGTTGCAGAGACTGATAGTTTTGACACCTTTAAGATTAGGCTGGATAGTTACCTTTTCAGAAGACTTGGCATATAATGCCCGTTAACATGGGGGACTTATTCTATGGGCCAAGAGCCTTCTGCTAGTCCTAATAACTCAGTATTGAACTCAGTATTTACTGGTGCAGGTTTTTGATGGCTGTTAATTAAGTTAAAAAAGTTCCTACTTTAGTAGGCTCTAGTCCTCATGCTAATTTCTCTCAATGTTCCAGATGGCCTGGTATATTTAAAGTTCAAAAAGGTTTATTTGTTTGGCAATAGCCTTTACCAAACATACAAACATATAAACATAAACATAAAATTTGTACACATTCCTTTGATGTAGTCCATGAACATTTACATCAATACTTAATTTACAACAAAAGTCTTCTCTTGCTAAAATATCCATTTTACATACAAATAGATTTGTCAGTTGAGTGAAAATTTCTCATAAACCAGACTCCAGAGACAAGAATTATACTTGTAACCTCTTAAACCATTCACAAATGAGTTGTTGATATATATCCTATGACTCTTTTTAATATTCCAATGTCTGTGTTTGAGAACAAGTCATTTATTGTTGGACCAGGAGGAAAGTCAAGACTTGCAAAGGTTTCCCCAAGCCATTTCTTTCTGGCTTTTTCATAGATAGGGCACAATAACATAATATGTTTTAAGTCATCTTCTACCTTATTCCTACAGTCACAGAAGGGATCAATTATACCTTTGCTCTTCTGTCTAAAGTATATATACTGAGCTATATAACGTTCCAGCCAAAATCTTGCAATCAGTCACCAGTATTGAAGGTTTTAAATTTTAAGCAGATATGGTTATAGCTGGTGGACTAATTTAATTTCTTTATACCATCTATAATTTTTAAGATCCTGGATTCTCTTTAAATCTTTTGTGATTGCCAGATCCCTAATCCATGTTTTAATTGATATAGAGATTTCCTCTTTTGGTCTCAAGTAAATATCATGCAGAAGATAACCCATCCCCATTTGATAAAGTTCTTTTTGAATCAATTTAATGTTTGGAGAGATAAAACCAAGACTTGTGTAAGTAATTTCTTCTTCCAAACACCATCAAGGCATCCTAGTTTCAGGAAGTTGGAAGAGTCCTAACATGAATGGCAGTCATCTTTCCAGGACAATTGACTCCAGTGACAACTTCCCCAGTTCCATCCTAAACTTTCAGCAGGTACCAATTGTAGCATTATCAAAATATATCAATATAGTTTATTAATGAATTAATTAATTTATGTATTTAAAAGTTGGTAACCCAGGAAATTCACACTGAGCCAAGGCTTATTTCCAGGTGTGACCCGAGGAAGGGCAAGGGGTAGCATATAACAAAAAAAAACATTTGTACATGGTAATACAGAGGATTACATAGCTTTAAATAGATACTGAGTACAATAAGTAAATAGCAGTGATACACAGCATAACTGAGTAGTGACACATCAAGATAGAAACAAAGGAAAGAGCAGTGGTACAGGGATATCGGGCAATTAATATTAATAATGCATTTGAGATCTTTTAAGTTGGTATCTCCCCCATACTTCAGTTGCATAAAATATATTGGCCTTGAGTTTCACATTTAAGACCTTAATAATTCCTTTGACTATTCCTATACCCAGTTTGGAATTAAACGGCCTTACTGCATTAGATGCTATTTTCATTTTAGTCTGAATAAGTATAGTATGACTCTTCCAATTATTTTTTTAAACAAAACATAAGCCCAAATAATCAAAATACTTATCAGTTATGATTATTTTGTGATTTATGATTGTTTTTCACATTCATTTTGATTTATTACCAAAAATTACTAGTTTTGTTTTTTCCCTGTTAATCACTAGTCTGTTAGTCTTACACATTTCTGTGAAACTATCCAGTTTCCTTTGGAGTCCTAAAAAGATGTAGAAATTAAAACCAGATCATCTGCATATGCTAGAAGTGGAATTCTATTATTACCAATCTCTGGTGAGTAAAAATCAGAAATGTGAAGATTCTTCAAAATGGAATTAATATACAGATTAAACAAGGTTGGTACAAAGATGCAGACCTGACATACCCCTAAATTTGTGTCAATCCTTGCAGTTGTCTGCCCTGGTGGTTATATTGTACTTTCTTCCAAGTATCTTTATATAATCTAGTTAGAATATTCAAGAGATCATTGTCAATTCCAAGATATTTGCCCCATAAAAATGCCCTGCTGATGCTGCAAATGCTGCTAATAGGTCTACAAAACAGCAGGGTTACATAATGGCTGCCTAAGAGTGTGCATCTCCTGCCCACTTCTCCTCTACTACTTTATATTTCTGTGATTTATTTAACAGTTTGGAAGCCCTTACCTGTCAAGTTATATTGCTTTCAGATAGAGGACCTTCGGCTGTGGTTAAAGGTGAAGTTTACTCATAGGAATGGTGAATGCGGAGATGAAAACCCAGCTCCCATGCCACCCCCGATGCCCAATAAGGAGAAGAACTCAAAACGCTCTAAGCAGCAGGCCACTGCTCCCAGCAAATCAGTTGCACAAGGGACTGTTTTAACCAAGGACAGATTCCTCAAAGAGATAAAACCTTTTCAAACAGCAGTCACTGCTCTTACCAAGGAACTACAATGGCTCTGATCCTCCATGGATACTCTATCATGGAGATTTTCTGATTCCAAGGCATGAATTTCCTCCATGGAGGATTGGAGGGGCAAGCTAGACCGAGAAGTTGCCTGTCTTCACCAGAAGCTCTGTATATTTGAAGACAAATTAGAAGACCTTGAAAGGAGGATCAGGCACAACTATTTTGTCCTCTTTGGTCTCCCTGAGAAAGAGGAAGGTGCCAATCCAGTCATGTTTGCGCAAACATTTTGTGATCGGGTGGTGGGCCCCTCTCCTAATGGGTCACTCTATGTTGTGGAGAGGACTCACCGCTATTTACACCCGCTACCACCTTCAGCTCCCCCCCAAGCCATTCATCTTTAGATTACTGAATTTACAGGACAAACAGTATATCTTGTCCAAAACCAGGCAGTTAAAGGAATTGCTCTGGAAAGGACACCATCTGCATATTGTCCAAGACTTGCCTCCATCTGTTCAGGCAAAAAGGACCACGGTGCACCCACTGGTTTCCAAGTTTATTGCTGCAGGGGAACCTTTCAGGATTTGATACTACATGGTTCTGCAGGTGCAGCATGAAGGTAAATGGATCTCCATGGAAACCCCCGAATGGGCTGCCATCAACCTCAAAAACCTGTTCCCAGATTTGTTTAAGTGGGGTCTTCTTCTCCATCGGAAAGTGCCTACTGTCTCAGCTTTAAATGGTGGTGGCAGTTTCTAATATTTTAAGTGCTTTTATCATTTGCTAGCAGCTTAGAGGATTCTGCTTCTGAACTGTTGCTCTTCCTGGTTAATTTTTCTTTTTCCCCTCTGCAGCATCTGGGATCTCCCTGGTTATCTGTGCCTGGTCTCTGCTTCTCCAGAGCTCAATTGGAACTGTTGGGAGCGTAGCTCATTTTTCGAGATGCTCCTTTATTGATTTGTCTCCTGAAGTAATGCCCTCCACTGGTTTTATTGTCTGGCATGCGGCTGTTTCAGAACTGTGTGGATCTGTTTAAGTCAGGGCATTGCCTTTTGTTCACCTAGCCAGCTGGTCCAACTTTTAGTATTATTAGTTACCCTCCTGCCTTTTGATGACCTGCCTGTGATTTCTGTAACTACATTTTTCGCTCACTATTATGGACCAACATGGACTGTCTGGCTGGCTCTCGCACATTTACTGGTGAGTGCATTCAGAGGACAATCTGAAGGGAGATGACCTGCTGATTGTACTGTATTGCTGGGCCCCCATTTTGTGGACCTTTTCACCTTTGTCTCCTGCCTCCTCTGGAGTGAATTAGTTGACACTTGGGATGCTTGGTAGAATTTTTCAGTCCCTGGTTTATGCTGGACTCTTATTGAACTGGTTACCTTTTTTTCCCCGTTTGACTTCAAGTACTGTTTATATATTGCAGCCCTATTTAATTTTTCCATCGTTAGTTTGTATGTTGTAATGGGCAATCACTACATGTTTAATATTGCTGGGTTTATATCCATCTGGTCAAAGTGTATAAGCTATATTGTTTCGACTTTGTTATTATATATTAGTGCAGTGTTTAATTGGGGCACTTAGCTCTTGGTACTCTGGGTCCTAGTTTGGCCCCTAAGTACAAGCACTATATTGTTTTACTTGGGGTCCGGTTCAGGGGCGGTCATTAAGGTCCCTCTTTCATTCATCTACCTACTTTTAATGACTTGGTTTGTTACCTGTATCAGATTAGTACTAATACAGTAGTGGGAGGGTCTTGGGTAGTGATGGAGTTTTAATCATCACAGATGGGTGTGTTTTAGGAAGTTGATCGTTATGACTGTGGGTAGTTTTTGATTATTGTTGTTCTTTAGGATTATTTATTAAGTTTCAGTTGTGGTTTGTTGGGATGGGGTTGTTTTTATGGTATAGGGTGGGGCAGGGGTACATCTTTTCTTGTTTCCCACACAATTTTGGAGGGTTGTGGGTTTTCAGAGGAAGAAATGGTCATGGGTGGTGAGGTCCATGGGTGGACTCAGGGTGAAGGGTTTGGGAGGCTGCTCATCTGTGTCCCTACTCTTATAATGGCTTGGCTAATATGGGTTTAGTCCCTCTTTCCATCCTGGCACCAGTATTTTGGGACAGTTTAAGCTATGAGTGGACAGCATTGTTTTATCAGCTGGAATGTCAAGGGAGCTCAGGATAGGTACAAATGTTCAATGATTTTGCATCACCTAAAACAGTGCAGATGGAGGTGGTCTGCCCGCAGGAATCTCACCTTCACCAGGAGGATGTCTCCTTTTTCAGATGGGAGTGGGTTGATCAGGCCTATGGGTCTGGAGTCTCCACCAAACATGGGAGGGGTAGTCATTTAGATTGCAAAGTCAATACAGTTCCAACTTGATCAGGAACTTTGGGACCCTGCAGGGTGATATGTAATTGTTCGAGGGACCACTGGTCTTCATCCCATAGTGATCAGCTTGGTATATGGCCCAAACTCAGATCCACTCCACTTTCTCACCCAATTTATTCCCTTCTTGGTTTCTGACTTTCCCTCAACTATATTGATGGGGGGTGATTGGAATATGGTTTTCCTGTCGGATATGGACCACTCAGATGCTAAGACTGTTGGCCTCTCCCTGGCTCAATGGGCACTGCATGATCTGATGGAAGGGGTTGGCCTCATTGATGTCTGGTGAGTATTTCACCCAATGGTGCAACAGTATTCCTTTTTTTCACCTCCCCACAAGACCTTTTCCAGGACTGATTACTTCCTGGTTAGTGCTTCATGTTTACTGGGTATACTTGCTACAGACATTCACCCTATGGCTGTCTCTGACCATTCCTCTGTTGGGGTCCAGTATTTACTGGGTGAATGCTTGTGGTGAGATTCCCTCTGGCATATCAACGCTCAATTGTTGCAGAACCCTGACACCTTGTCCCATGTCCAGAAGTTTATGTCCACTTTCCTGGATCTCAATAGGGGATCAGTTCAGCGTGTGGACATTTTCTGGGCAGCCCTTAAATGTGCGCGCAGGGGGAATTCATACAGCTCTCCTCGGTCTGGGCCCAGCCTGGCAAGGTTAATCTCGAGTGGCTTCATAGCGACATTTGTCATTTGGAAGGCTTTCTATCCCATCCTTCACTGGTTATGGATTGGGCTAGGCTGCACCCCCTTCATTCCCAGTATAGGGAAATCCTGGCTCAAAAAAGTGAGCTAGCACTCCGCCGTACCAGGATAAAGTATCTGGACACTGGAGAGAAGTCTGGGAAGCTCCTTGCCCTGAGGCTGTGTCAGGCTGAAATGACTAAATTTATCACTGGAATACAGCTGCACCCAGAAGCTTAGGCAGTCACTAATTCCAAAGAGAATGCTGCTGTTTTTTGTAACTATTACACAGGTTTGTGCGCAGTTGACCTGGCCGTAGACCCCACTCTGGAAACCATTACAGCCTTTCTGGACTCTGTCCCTCTCCCAACTCTTCCCCTCTGGCAGTGTTCTATTACTGTGGCAGAGGTGGAGGGGGCCACACGACATCTGCCACAGGATAAGGCACCCAGACATGATGGGTTGACTAACAATTTTTATACAACCTGTGTTTCTGAGGTTGCCCCATTGCTTCCAGTGGGCTATAATTTCTGGTTCAAGAATAGGATGGGTGACCCAGCTTTCTTGGAGGCCATGGTTATGCTTAAACCAAAGCCTGGCAAACACCCTTTGCTGGCAGAGAGTTATCATCCCATTTCCCTCTTGAATTCAGACATTAAGATCATCTCTATAATTTTGGCTACCTGCATAGCTCCTGTCATGGTACCTGTCATTGGACATGAGCAGGTAGGTTTTATATCTGGCCAGTTTTCCCGGAATCATATCAGGAAACTCTTCCACTTGCTTTCTGAGTCCAGATAGAGCAAGTTCCCAATGGTCTTGGTTTCTCTGGATGTGGAAAAGGCCTTCATTCAAGTTGCTTGGAACTATCTGTTTGCTACCCTCCACAAATTTGGAGTCCCTTTGGATTTTATTAAGTGTGTGCAACTTTTGTACACCGTGCCATCTTCTTGCATCTGGTGTAATGGTCACCTTTCCACTCCCATTCCATTACAATGTGGCACTTGGCAAGAGTGTCCCCGTCCCCCCTTCTATTCATGTATCATTTGGAGCCGCTCATTAGGTGTTTATTTAATTTGACTGCTCTCAAAGGGATTCAGATAGTGGGCTGGCACTACATCCTGTCTGCATATGCTGATGACCTGCTCCTACATGTGGAGGACCCCTTGGTATCTATCCCGGCACTACTTCAAGAGATTTCCACTTTTGCCAGGGTTTCCTTCTACAAACTGAATGTTTCTAAGACAAAACTTTTTCCACTTAATAGTCTGGTCGTTAAGCAGGACATCCTGAACCAGGATCTCTCATGGGAGCCACGTGTGTTAAAATCTCTGGGGGTCAAGATTTCCTGTTCGGTGTCAACCATGGTTAAGGAGAATTTTTTAGGCTTATTGATGTGATTAAGTCTGACCTAGACAGATGTTCTGCCCTCCCTTTGTCCTTATGGGGAAGAGTTAACATCCTCAATATGAATATCCTGCCCTGGTTGTTATACTCACTGTGGATGCTTGAATTTCATCTCCCTAAGTACTGGTTTTCCCATCTGCAGTGGTTATTCAATTTATTCCTCTGAAGATCCTCAGTTATTCGTAGAGCTTATATTAAGTTGGTTGTTCCCAAGATGAATGGAGGCTTATCTCTCCCTTTGTTATTTTTGTACTATGGTGCCCAGCATGCCAGTAAATTATTTTGGTGGGGTGCAGAGGGCGTTCAGTCTGGTCCCACTGGATATAATCCTCTCTGGCTGGACATTGAGAGGGCTCTTGCTGTTAAGGCAGGTTGCTCTCTTAACAGTCTGCTCTACCTTAGGCCCTCCAAGTGTCCCTGTCCCCTGTGTGCCACCCCCATTGAGTAGTCCCTTAAAGCCTGGGTGAAAGTGCAATCTTATTTGTCTCTGTCATGGACTACAGCAACCTTCCAGCCCATATTCAGTAACCCTCACTTTAAAATAGATGTCCATCCCATCTCATCCTCTTTTTGGCCCCAGTTGAGTACTTGCACACTGGATGACATCCCTCATGCAAATGGATTAGTTCCCTTCCAGGTTCTGCAGGATCAGTTTAAATTGAGGGGTACAGAGTTGTTTAAGTACCTTCAGATTAGAGGTGTGGTGACTGCCTTCTTTGGTCCTAAACCTTGGTGCTTAACTCAGCTAGATGGGATAGATTCCCACCTGTCCCTTTCTGCACAGTCCCACTCAGTGTCCATGTTATACAAGCATGTTCATTCTATAGACCCTCATATCCCTACCAGGGTTTGTTATTATTGGATCCACATGCTCCAACTGTCAGATAATAAGGATTATTGGAGGGCTCTCTGGAGAAACTTATATAGATTTATAAAGCAGGATCATCTCCAATTAGTGCAATTTAACATATTGCACAATTTGTACTTTATCCCACTGAAGCGGTACAGGATGGGGAAATTACCATCAACTTTGTGCACTCGGTACCTAGAGGTCCCCAGATCCTTTTTAATATGTTATGGGAGTGTGTCAAGATTCAGCATTTTTGACATTCCATCCAGCAAGCTCTGGACCCCCTTTTGGGCCTGGATGACATTTTTATCCCCGTGAGTTGTTTATTGACTATTTTTCCTCCCAGCATCATTAATGTTAGGAAAGCCCACTTATCTGTTGTGGCTGCCATGGCTAAGCTCGTTATGTAATGCATTGGAAGGACGATGCTCCTCCACCCTTCTTGGAGTGGCACCGCAAGATCCTGTTGGCTCTCCAAATGGAGAAACACTTAGCATCAATGCAAAAGAGACCTCAGTTTTTTTTTCCCCGCACATAGGTGTCACTCTATACTTTATTGTCCCTCTGGGGCACCCAGGGCTTCCCTAACTTCACTCTGGTCCTTTGGCATTTTGTCATTTGTGATATTGGAAGGTGCCTATTCTTCTTTGATGTTTTGTAGCTTAGTAGAGTCACAGACGAGAGGGAGGGGGTGGTAGGTGGGTGAGGAGAGATGGTTGTTGTCATTCTTAGTTTTGCTTTACTCCAGCCTTTTCATGTACACATTGGACCACGTTCTGAATTGGGTGTATGATTTTGTTTTTCTGTTCTTTCTGTTGTTGAAAAAGGTTAATAAAGTTTACAAAATAAAAAAAGTCTACAAAGCAGCAGAATAACTTACTTTTTTTGACTGTAACCTATTTCTAAATTAAATGTTTTAAAGTATAACAATGCTGAACCATACATCTTCCAGCTCTAAAGTCATTCTGATGTTCACTTAATATGGAATTTTCACCAATCCAGGCTTGAAGTCAATATAATAAAATGTTACAGAATACTTTCTGTGAGGCATCAATCAGACTTCTGAGCCTGTACATTTTGGGGTTTATTGGATCTCCCTTTTATGTTGTCTTGCACTTGTGCAAGCAACATTTTGTGGTAGTAGGAGAAATGCAGAGGTGTGTCAGGGTTGATGAATGCAGGGCACTCTTTAGTAGGTGCATCCCTCATACCCCAATTAGACAGCATGCTAGTGCTGACACAAGAATTATGTAAAGTGGACACAACTTGTAAGAAATGTGACACTGCAATCAGAGACAAGCTCATCATGCAGCAGCACAGATGACATGCCTCCTGTACGTGCCGTACATCCCCACAAACTGCATTTAATGTAATGTTCTATTCATAAACAATGACGTGCTATGCTAGTTGAAAAACCATAAAACTCGATGACAGACCAGGAAAGTAAAGAATTAGAATGGCTAAATGTGCAGTTCAGATTCTCAGCTTTGTGACTGCCTCTTTAACTAACAGAAACAGCAAATGTGCTGTAAACTCCCTAACAGAAATAGATAAAAAGATGCCCCCTCTCTCTCTGTCTCTCTCTTTTTTAAAGTCTTGTAGACCTCTGCCTAGACCTTATGGCACTAGAGTTCATATTCCTTTAATAGAGAACTACACTCTTCTGTCATCAGCACACCTTCTTCCTCTGCTTCTGAAGCTTCTTTCAAGTTTTGCATTCTAGCGTGCCATTTGGCGCCTGCTCTACTCTCAAAAGACTGCAATCAGCCCTACAGAATGTGAATGAAGAGCGGCAGCAGCAGCAACATTTCTAGAGCCTGACTGGACAGGTATCACCTTCCTATTCTACCTCAGTGGTACTTCAGGTATGGCATGTCCACAACGCCCTACCCCCACATATTGTGTCACACTGGGGGCCCACCACAGTGTGGCAAACATCACCACCCCAAAGGTCATGGGGCACACTGGGAGCCCACCCCAGTGTGCCTAACATTTGTTTTATTGTACCTGTAAAGAAAGAAAACCATCCTATGTTGCAGTGTCCATTTTTTTGTACCTAAAAAAAAGAAAATGGTCTGATGTCCATGGCACCCCCTCCCCAACCTGCACCCACCCTCTGTGCACCCCACCTCCCCACACACACCCCTCACCCCATACTTACCTCTGGAGGTCTGGCATTGCGATGTTTGGTGGAACATGTCTGGACTCTTCAAAGCCGAACTGCAAAATAAAGAAATGTCAGTAAGCTGTATAATGGCATCAATGAGGGGGTTTCAACTTAGGTGGATATCTCAGCCATTTTTTTGAATGTTGGCTCCAAATTTTCAACATGGGGTTCTTGGGACTCCATCTCATGAACACATGTACTGTCATCTCATTATTTGGTCCCGAAAGGTGATTTTGTGGTCACTGTGCAGAATCACCTTTCAGGATTGAGCAACAAAATGACAGTGCCACTGTTCATGAGGTGTGGTCCCAAAAAGCCTATGTTGCAAATTTGATGAAAAAATTCCAAAAAATTATAGCGATATGAGTGTGCGTTGTGCAGTTTTCATGCAAGCTCTTAATTTTGCCACTTTTTAATATTTTCACACCAGATTTTCAACACTGGCATTTTTTCACACCTCCTTATGAATAGTACAGCTGTCATTTTTCACATCCTGCCTGAAATGTGTTTTCACACATCTGGCACACAGTAGCGGGGTCACTGTGAGAAATCAATGTTTAGGACAGATAAACAAAATCACAGTGCCACTATTCTTGAGTGGAGGTCCCAAAATGCCTACAGTATGTTGAACATTTGGTTAAAAAAATCTCCCAAATAATTCCGTTACTGGCATGTGTTGAGCAGTTTCTATGCATGCTCATGACTTCACCAGTTTTTCATACTTTCACTCCAGATTTTCAACATTGGCATTTTTTACACCTTTTCATGAACAGTAGAGCTGTCATTTTTCACATCCTGCCAAAATGTGTTTTTGCACCTGTGGCACCAAATGGTGCAGGCACTGTGCAAAATCACCTTTCAGCTAACAAAGTGATAGTGCCACTGTTCATGAGATGGGGTCACAAACAGCCCATGTTGAAAATTTGGAGTGTAAATACCAACAAACACCTGGGACATTAGGGTTTCCAACCATTACATCCCACCCTGTAGAAACTGACAGGCATCGGTGTGTGACTTGGGATTGTTGGCTGTAATGCTCAAGCCATTTCACCCCCACCCCCACCCTGCTGCCAGTGACTCTTTGGCTCCAAAGTTCACCCCATTTTCCTATACTGCACCCATCTCAACACATTTCCTTATGGAATGGGGGTGAACATAAGGCCTGAAGACCCCAAGGCACACCACGACATGTGTCGGTGTCTGCAGGGTAGGGTGAGGTGAAATGGCGTGAGTGTTATGGCCGATAACCCAAAGGCACACTCCAGTGCCTGTCAGTCTCTGCAGGGGGGGTGGGGTTGGTTATGCCCCACATACACTGACAACAGCACAGTGAACTACATCCCTGTCGGCAAAATTGACACTTTGCCAACAGGTCACTGTGTTGGTGTGCCCAAGACAGGGGCACAGTGTCTCCCACTCCTGCACCCCTCCCCAAATCAATTCTGACTGAGATGAGAATCTTATAGATGGGGGGTGGGGGGCAGAGCTCCCTGCATGGGGGTTTGGGGGGCCAAGCCACCCTGATACAAAAAAAAGACCAGGAGACAAACTGAAAACATGAAAAACTGCAACTTGCCATCGACATGATTCCAGTCGGCGAGATGCCAGTTGACAAAAGGGTTGTCAAACTGTCATTGTAGAGCCTTGGGGTTGGCATCAGTTCACTACTTCACTGCCATTCCTATTATGCATCTCTCTAACTCCTGCATTACCAATGCCAATGACAGCAAGACAACATTTGGCATTGACAAATGCTTGTTTTAGTATGGGAAAGACAGTGCTCCCTTTTTAGCTATCTGGAATATCTTGGCCTTGTATCAGAGAATTAAATATAATTTTTAAAACTGGTATCTACCAGTCTGGAAAAGTTTTATATATATCTCCCAGAATACAATCAGGTCCGGGGGCTTTATTAGAAGTTACCATGACTAATGCTAAATATATTTCTTCTTCCTGTATATAGATATATTGAATTTAGAAAGAATGTATTTACTTCAAGAAAGTTATTGATTGCCTTATTATTTATCTTGTTTTCCTCTTCTGCTGAGAAATATAATTTCTGATAATAGATCTCCCAGATTGCTGGTGTCACATGGGCATCAATCTTAGTTGATTATTGAACATAGCCTCCACTGACAATTTTCCAAAATGTTTTATTATCTTTCGCAATAGCAGCTTTTCTCAATTTTTCCCATTGTTTGATACTGTACTTATTCTTTTCTTGTTTTAGCAGTTGCTTATAAGACTTTATTGCTCTATTTAAGCCCTTGATTTCCATTCATGTTTTCCCTTGGTTCTAGCCTTTCAATTGAGATTTTGATTAGCTTTTTTACAGATGTTATTAAACCATGTTTTTTGTCCTTGCCTTTGTATCCTACTTGTTTTACAGAAAGGTCTTATATATATTTATTTCTTAACATTCTTTAATTATATTTGTATAGCTAGCATTTTCCAAAAATAATTTGTTGCTGCTTTTCCAAACTACTTTCCATGAATAATTCATTAAATATATTAATATTGTTTCTCTGCCACTTGATCCTCTTGAGTTTCAAAAATGTCCATATTCTTATTATCATTACAAACAACTTGTACTAAGCTAAAATTCTGCACCTGAATTATTGTTAGAACTGGGAAATGAGAAGAATCTAGGTGATTAAGGACCATAAAGTTCTATAATATTCTAAAAACCATGACATTGGCCCACACCAAACCAGTAGTGTAAGAACTAATAGTCCCTACATATGTATAACTTCCCTTCTGATCCCCAGATAATCTGCCATTTATAAGTACAAAATTATGGTCTGAGAGAAAAATGATCAGATCCTTCCCTCATTTGTTACATTTTTTATCTTCAGATTTCCTAAAATAGTCTACTTTAGGATTAATAACTAGAAGATTTTGTAAGAGGTCCTTATATAGGTCTCTTATATATTTTCCTTCTGGAATTCTGGCATTAAAATCTCCCCCAGTATCAGAACTGGTCAAGACTCCTTTTCCTCTAATAATGTTTCCAGAGACTCTTTGCCACTCATCCATTCATTTACTGAGTTTTTATTTTTAGGTGGTATATACATGTCAAATATTATTAACTTGTTTTTATCGTTTTCCAGCTTGAATGGTAAAATATTATTTCCAGGACATTTCAATTTAGTTATTCTAAAATTTATAGCAGTCCACACATAAGTAATAAGTCCAGCTTTTAGAAGTCCCTGCTTTTTATCTCTAATTGCAGGAACTCCATGAAATGTGAATCCAGGTATCAAACATGTTTCAAAGTGAATGCTCCCTGTTTGCTGCAGACACAAGACATCAAGGGTCTCTAAGAAATCCCTGATCTCCTTGTCTGCTAACGTATATTTAATTTCTTCTATGTTCCAGGATAAGATTTTTAGTTCCATATGATTCTCCTTATCCCTTATTTCCCTTATCTCCTGTCATTTAATTCATAATTTGTGTTCTTGTGCAGTTGAGTTTTTTGTTTCTAAATGTGGATATCCATCTATTTTAATTTCTCTGTTTGTCTTTTCAGGTGTCAAGTACCTGTTTGTTTCACTTCTATATTTCTCATAGTTTTCCCCTTCCTGATTATTCACTGTTTCTGTGACAAAAATGTTTGGTTTATTATAAGAATACCAGATGTATCCATTAAAGTTGCCTTATCCAAAAGTGTTGTAACTACACAAGCATTTTTAAATGTTGTATCTATTTGTCTCCTGGTGGAAATCCCTCCCTCTGACTCTTTGGGGGGGTTTAAGACTTATTAAAATGAATATTTTACCCCACCTTTTCACCCTATACAAATGCTCCTTTCCTGGTTTCATCAGATTCATTCCCTTATCTGTTATTTTATTTGGCTAGGCAAACCTCTGAGACATACGTACCATAAAATGGTGGTGCTCAAGTTGCAGGGGGGACTTTGGTTGCCCCACTTTGTCTTATATTATTGGGAAAGCCACACATCCAAATACATGTGGTGGTCCACCTCACTTTATGAATAATGCCCTACCACATCTATACCTATATGGCTGTCTTTGGAGTTAGATTTAATCTCCTCCTTTGATAGTTCTCCAAGGACTTTGTTGCATGTCAGCTTTAAGGACCTTCGTCCATCCCTTCATAACTCCTTAATAGGGTTATCAATTAAGGTTCATGCCCAGCTATGTGCTTTCCTTAAATATAAGCACCAATGGTACACTACACAACCAGTTTTCCACAGTTTTAACTTTAAAATTGTAAACCAGCTACTTTCTCCTGCTTGGCTCCCTCAGCTAGCAGAAGTTAAGGTACTGTATGTGACCTGTTAAAGGGTGGAGGTTGTCCTTCCTCCATGGATGTTATGAGGCTATATTGGCTCAGTAACACCCTTGTTTTTAAAGTCTGTCAGCTCTGACACATACTCATACAGCATTTTGCAAGGTACCCTGGTCATAGTAACACTAGTGTGTTCATGGAGTCACTCCAGGATCTGAACAATTTGCCTCATTTGGTATTTAAATCATACACTGTATTATATGCCAAAGCCTATCTGCAAGTTGAAGGCATATGTGAATACTGGAATTCCCAATTTCTGAAGGCCTCTTTTAACTGGTGCCAGATTTGGAAGGATAGCCACTCATATTTTACACAGGACTGCTTAAGGCTCATGCAGTTCCAATTACTTGACAACTTATATTACCTGCTGGTAAAAATATATAAAATTGGTAGGGCTCCATCCTTCCTATGCATGAGATGTGGAAAAGGAGAAGGCACCCCCTACCACATTTCCTGGGACTGTAACAAGGCTGTTCCCATTATGGTGACTCATTAGACAAAGAGCTAATCCTCTGTTATGTGTTAGTGATCATTTTTCCCAAGAAATTTGTTTAGTGGGGGACTACTCTACTGCAGAAGTGTGGAAATGTCAATACTTATTAGCTTTAATAGCCCTATCTGTTAAAAAGTTGGTCCTGCATCACTGGTGTGACTCAGTGTGTCTGTCTTTCATGGAATGGCTCCAGGAACTCCTTGCTAATCTTCATATTGAATGGTTGATAGCAGATCTTCACAGTCTTCTTCCACGGTTTGGTAAAACCTAGGGCAGGTTACATACACTTTATACTTTGTAGAATGTCCCTGGTCTCCCCATGTGATTGTCTCTCATTGAGCTATGGGTCTGTAATGGATCTTCTGGCTTCCCTCTCTCTATCAGTGCTGGGTGTGGTGCCATTCTACTGCTTGTGGGAGGGCTGTGGGGCCGGGGGGAGGGGCTGTATGTGTGTGTGTGTCAATGGGTAGGGGAGAGTTTGGTGGAGGTATATATAGTTTGTATTTATTGGTTGTTCATTGTCTGTTTGTTGTTATTGTACTGAAACTTAATAAAACATACTTAATTAAAAAAAATATATATATCTATTTGCGATGTATCCAAAATGTTATCCTGAATCCATATATGATCAATTGCATAAGAGGAAGTCTCAATATTAAGAGACCATATTAAAAATGTGATAATCTCTTTCCCAATTTTCCTTATTGATCTTTCTCCCATTATGTTCTATCCAAAGACCAAAATAATCTTACTTTCCCAGTTCAGATATTGTTTCTTTTCATATTCTTTTATTGTTTTATTGAGAGTTTGTATTTCTTTGTTATCTTTCCATTTGTTCTGTCCCATATTTAGTTCCAAGCAATTCCTTGATACCTTATCTGAGATAATAGGAAACCTCTGTAGCTGACTTATGGTGTGGCCTTTCACTCTAAGTATTCTTGCCTGTGTCCTTATTTTTTCCATCAATGTCCAAGATTAGGAATATATTAAAACACAGTCTGGGATTGTAGGGTTTGTTAGTCTAATAATATATATTGTTTTCTCTTGCTCATTAAGATCTAAAATCTTTTTAATATATTTGTCCAGTTGTTCTATTGTTGAAGACTAGGTTTGCTGGCATAAAGTACATAGCTTTGCCTGAGCTCTTTTCTTCTAGGGTTTTCTTGAAAGGACAAGCAGAGTCACTGTTGTATTACTGTTTTGCTTGGTGCTTACAGGTTGTGCTTACAGGTTTTACTATTGTTTTGTGCTTACAGCTTATGCAGTTTACTGCTTTATTTGCTCTGATTAAAATAGCTTTTGCTGGGTATATGTTCTGCTACATTGTTACAGAGTGTGCTTACAGGTTTGTTACTCTTTTGTGCTTATGGATTACTGCTTTATTTTTGTCTGATTTAATTTTTTTTTGCAAGATATATTTTCTGTTAAATTCTTACAGGCTGTGCTTACTTGTTTTGTTACTGTTTTTGTGGTTACAAGTTTTACAGTTTATTGCTTTATTTTTCACTGATTGAAATTGTTTGAGCAGGGTGTATTTTCTGCTAAATTGTTACAGGGTGTGCTTACATGTTTGTTACTATTTTGTATTTACAGGTTACTGCTTTATCTTTCTATGATTCACATTGTGTTTTTTTTGCAATGTATATTTTTTGTTAAATTGTGACAGATTGTGCTTATAGGTTTTGTTACTGTTTTGTGCTTACAGATTTTACATTTGACCTATCTTATTCTAAGCAATGTTACTGATTTGTCACTATTTTCTATTGTGCTTACAGGTTTTTGTTTTGGGCTTAAAGGTATTGCAGTCTCTTTCTCACACTGAAGGAGCTAACTGCTTTTCATCCACAGCTCTTCCATGGGATTAGTAGTGTAACTGGGGGGTGGAGCTGACAAAGGTGTAGTACCTTCCAACAGAAGGAAGATTTAAAAGATCAGGTTAGTTGGTGACTTGGTTTGCTGGCATATAGCATCTAGCTTCACCTGAGCTCTTCTCTTCTAGGGTTTGCTTGAAAGGACAGAGCAAGGAACAACATTAACAGAGTAAGGGGGGACATTAAGGCTTCTTTTGGCTAAGCAGAGTTACTGTTATGTTACTATTTTTTTTTGTGCTTACAGGTTGTGCTTACAGGTTTTATTACTGTTTTTTTGCTTACAGGTTATACAGTTTTTCTCTGATTTAAATTGTTTTTGCAGGGTGTATTTTCTTTTAAATTGTTGTGCAGGTTGTCTTGCTGAAAGGAAGGAAAACACTCACTAAGGTGGTGGGTCAGCACTGTAGCTGATTGTTTCTGGAGGGGACAGGCCTCAGGATCATGAGAGCAGCGGCATGGGAGAGGGAGCCAGACATCATTGTCCACCCAGGGACAAATGACCTGGCTGGAAATGGGATTAGAAGAGTGCAGGAGGAGCTTGTAGGAGATTGTAGAGTTGGGGAGGGACCTTAGACAAGTAGAACTCATGGTAACCTTCTTGGAGGTGCTGCCTGTCTATGATATGGGTGAGGTTATGGTACTCTGCACCATGGGATTCAAGCAATGGTTGAAAAAGTGGTGTGGAGCTTAGGGTTTTGGCTTCACTGGGGACTGTGGGTCCACCTGGAAGGATGCAGGCCTATACTGGTGCTATGAGCTGCATCAGTCTGGGAGGGGAACCAGCATCCTAGGTGATAGGTTTAAATGCTCATTGGAAAGCATTTAAACTAGCCAAGGGGGAAGGCACTGAAAAAAAGCATGGAAATCCCAGCCCTCCCCCACACACACACAAAACAGGGTAGTTAATGAAGTAAATACTAAGGTAGAAAAGTCGATAGGGAGCAGGACAGTGATCAATGGAGAAAAAGGCAAAGACAGTAAGGGGCTAAAAGGGGAAAAGCTATCAAAAAATGGAGGGTGATGAATACCAATGCACATATTCTGGGTAACAAGCTTCCTGAACTAGTGGCCTTAATGGAAGAAGGACACCCTGATATTGAGGCAGTCACAGAAACATGGTACACAGAAAACCATGTCTTGGATGACAACATAACAGGGTACACAATCTACAGGAGGGACAGGGAGAGTATAAGAGGAGGAGGAGGAGCTCTCTACATAGGAAAGGAACAAAAGCAAAAGAACTAAAAGGTAAACAAGGAGGAGAGGAGGCACTGTGGGTCATTCTGGAGACAGGAAATGGCACCAAAATCCACACATCTTGGGTACATTTCAACCAGCCAGAGATTTTGGATGTCATGCAGATTGTCCAGAGCATGCTGCCATCTTGCAGTAGTTTGGACCCAGGCCCTACACGCCTCAAATTGGGGTGTGTTGATACCATTGGGCCTGTCCTGGCAGAGATAGTTTGGTGCTCTCTAGAGTTGAGTGAGTTTCTAAACTCCCTGAAGGAGACAGTGGTGACATCACTCCATAAAAAATCTTCTTTTGATCCAAACTGCCCTGCTAACTACAGGCCATTTTTTAACCTTCCCTTTGTAGGGAAAGTGATTGAAAAAGTAGTCACGCTGCAGCTGGAGAACCATTTGACCATCCATGATATCTATGATCTTCTCCAATCCAGTTTTTAGAAGAGGCATGGTACTGAGACTGCTCTGGTTTGGGTGCTCAATTATCTCCTGATTGCAGGAGATCAGAAGTGCCGCTCCATCTTGATCCTTCTTGATCTCTCTTCAGCCTTCAACACCGTCTACCATGGGGGATTACTGGAGTGCCTGAGGGATATCTGTGCTCTGTCAGGGATGTTTCACAGATGGTTTCAATCTTTCTTCACTGGCAGGTCTCAGAGGGTGGTGTCCAGGATGTGTTTGTCGGTCTTATTCTCTCTGCCATGTGGGGTTCCTCAGGACTCTGTGCTGTCCTCAATGTTGTTCATGGTGTATATGCTGCCATTGGGAGACACTGTGAGATTATATGGACTGAGGTTTCACTGCTATGCAGATGAAACCCTGGTCTACCTGTCTTTTGTGCCCGACCAGGATAGTGTGATCTCAGTCTTTAATAGCTGTCTCACAGAAATCCAGGACTGGATGAAGGCCAGCTGGTTGAAGTTGAATTCTGATAAGACTGAGGTGTTGGTGGTGAATCCAGGTCACCGGATAGAGAAGTCAGTGGCAGGGCTTTCCTCTCGGTTTTGGCTCAGAGGTAGCCGGCTGCTGTCCTCTGAAGGGTGCAGAATCTGGGGGTGATTCTTGATGATTTGCTGACACTGTGTTCACAGGCGTCGGCAGTAGTCAAGTCTTCCTTTTATCATCTGAGGAACATTGCCCGGGTTAAGCATTTTGTTCCATCTAGGGACCTTCTAACGCTGATCCACGCCTTTATGACCTCGCCACTTGACTACTGCAACTCCCTCTACCTAGGGCTTCCGGGGGTTGATATCTGCCACTTGCAGCTAGTGCAGAACTCAGTGGTCAGGCTGTTGATGGGGGTTTCTCATGTGAGTCACATTACACCTGCACTGTACAAACTCCACTGGCTGCCTCTGCAGTGGTGGATCACCTTCAAGGTTGGTTTACTGACCTTTAAGACCCTATAATGACAGGGTCCAGGATATCTGCAAGAGCTCCTGATTCCTTACTGCCCCCTCCAACCTCTCCACTCAGCCAGCAAGGGATTGCTAGAGGTTCCCAGGGTATGACTGAAAACATCAGGGTAGCGAGCTTTTATATATGTGGCCCCTACCCTGTGGAACTCTCTACCTCATCAGATTCAAGAGTGCCAGACCATGGAGAGCTTTAAGAAGGCCTCAATGACCCATCTGTTTTCTCTTGCCTTTGGGGATTTTATATAACATATCATTTTAAGGTGTAGAGGTGTGAAATCTGGATAGCACTGTGTTTTATTGATTTATCTTTTTAATATGTTTTATTGTTATATTTTGTACAGCGCTTTGATATTTTTTTACCTGTGCAGTAGAAATAAATATATTATTATTATTACCTGAACCAAATAATAGAAGCACACTGGATAGGGAGGTTGATACCAGTCATTCATAGAAGAAAGGGTCATGAAAGAACTCTTAAAACTCAAGGTGGACAAAGCAATGGGGCATAATAGGATTCACCCCAGAATTCTAAAAGAACTAAGGGGAAAACTAGAGGCACCACTGACTGCCATTTTTCACAAATCATGGGAAGAGGGTGTGGTACCTAAGGACTGGAAGAGGGCAGATGTGATTCCCCTTCAAAAAGTGGGAGCAAGACAGAGGCAGGAAACTACAGACTTGTTTGTTTGGTGCATGGAACAGCCTCCCTGAGGAGGTCATGGAGTCAAGAACAGTGGAGAAATTCAAGAATGCATGGGACAGACATAAGGCAGTCCTAGTGGGGGGTAGGAGGAAGCAAGCTGTTGGTTAACTAGGATCTGCAGCTTATCTGTTAGGTAGGAAAATGGGCAGACTAGGTGGGCCAAGTGGTCCTTATCTGCCATCAAATTCTATGTTTCAAATTCTATGTTTAATATGTATGCCCTTGAGGAAAGAAGGGGGGGGGGGACATGATAGCAACTTTCAAGTACCTGAAGGGAATCAACAAAGTCCAAGAAGGTAGCATCTTTCAGAAAAAGAGATGAGCAAGAACAAGGGGGCACAATTTGAAGATGGAGGGATACAGCTCAGAGGGGCAATGTCAGGAAGTAGTTTTTCATGGAGAGGGTGGTAGACACATGGAATGGCCTTCCATAGGAGGTTGTGGGGTCAAAAACAGTGGGGGGATTTAAGAATGCATGGGACAGACATAAGACAATTCTAGTGAGAGGTAGGAGGAAGTAGGCTTGGTATAACTACGATCTGCAGCTTATCCTCTAGGTAGGGAAATGGGCAGATTGGGTGGGCCAAGCAGTCCTTATCTGCCATCAAAGTCTATGTTTCTGCATTTCCTCTTCCAATATCTCAATGCCATAGATTTCGACCAGATATTCTGTTTCCTGGTCCATCCCATTTTAAAGGTGCAGAAGGAAGTATATTCACATGTATTCCCATTTGTATAGTTATTCGTTATTCAGAATGACTCACCAGAGTCATTTTATGGGGTCTCAATTCACTGGGTCTTGGCCTTCCTCTCAGCTCATCCTTTATTCATGCTACTATCATTTTCCTCATACAAGAATATTGGACTTTAGGAAGTCTGACTTTGGGAAAATGAGAGAGTGCCTTAGAAAAGCACTAGCAAATGGTAAAGAAGGAGGGGTGGAGGAACAATGGGGAATAATCAAAACAGCCATTGTAGAGACAACAAGCCTTTGTGTGAAGCAGATCAATAAAACAAAATGAAGGAAAAAATGACAATGGTTCTCAAAAGAGGTGGCAGGGACAGTTAAGGAGAAAAGGATAGCATTCAGGAAATATAAGGAAACACAGAAGGAGCAGGACAGATAACTTTATCAGTTAAAGCAGAAGCAGGCAGGGAAGACAGTCAGAATAGCAAAGGCACAAACTGAGAAAAAGATAGCCAACTCTGTTAGGAAGGGAGATAAAACCTTTTATAGGTACATTAGGGAGCGAAGAAAGACCAAGGGAGAGATACAGAGACTTAATAAAGGGGAGAAAATGTGGGCAGAGTGTGACAGTGAAAAAACAGGGATACTGAACAGATATTTCTGCTCAGTATTCACAACAGATGAGGAGGGGGAGGTGCCTAAACCAAACAAAGGAGAAACTCTGAATAGGGGGGTTGATACCAGTCCATTCACAGAAGAAAGGGTTTTGAAAGAACTCTTGAAACTGAGGGTGGACAAAGCAATGGGGCCTGCTGGGATTAACCCAAGAATACTAAAAGAACTAAGGGTAGAACTAGTAACACCACTGACTGCTCTCTTTAACAAATCATGGGAGGGTGGAGTGGTACCTGAGGACTGGAGAAGGGCAAATGTGATTCCCCTTCACAAAAGTGGGAGCAGGGCAGAGGCAGGAAACTACAGACCAGTTAGTTTGACTTCAGTGGTAGGGAAAATAATGGAATCACTTCTGAAGGAAAGAATTGTTGAGTACCTAGAGGCCAGTGGGGAACAGGACCCAAAGCAGCATGATTTCACAGCAGGAAGGTCATGTCAGACGAACCTAATTGATTTCTTTGACTGGGTGACCAAAGTAGTAGACCAGGGAGGGGCTGTGGATATGGCCTACCTAGATTTTAGCAAGGCATTCGACACAGTCTCACACAAAAGATTAATATACAAGTTAGCCAGCCTTGGAGTGGGTCCCAAGGTGGTAGCCTAGATAAAAAACTGGCTGGACAACAGGATGCAAAAGTAATAGTAAATGGAGTCTACAGTGAAGAAAGAAGGGCAACTAGCGGGGTACCGCAGGGTTCGGTACTGGGACCGGTAATCTTTAATATCTTTATAAGTGACATTGGAGAGCACCTGGAAGAAAAGGTATGCCTCTTTGCAGATGACACAAAGATCTGCAACAGGGTTGATACACAAGGTGGGGTGGAAAGAATGAAAAAGGACTTGACAAGGTTGTAGGAATGGTCAAATACGTGGCAGCTCAGATTCAATGCAAAGAAGTGCAAGGTAATGCATCTGGGAGACAAAAACCCAGGAGAAGAGTACACAATGGGGGGTGAGTTAATAACAACAACAAAAATCAAAAGAGACCTAGGAGTAATTAAATCAGATGACCTAAAGGTGGGTAAGAAATGTGAGAAGGCAGTAAGGAGGGCTGGGGGGGATACTGGGATGCCTAGGGAGAGGCATCGACAGTAGAAAACAAGAAGTTGTTACCCTCTCTACAGACATTTAGTGGGACCCCATCTGGAGTACTGCGTGCAATTCTGGAGACCCCATCTTCACAAAGACATAGACAGAGTGGAGACTTTTCAGAGGAGGGCAACCAAAATGGTGCAAGGTCTGCACCAGAAGACATACGAGGAGAGACTAAAGCAGCTTAATATGCATACCTGTGAGGAAAGGAGAGAGAGGGGGGACACAATAGAAACTTTTGAGTATCTCAAAGGAATTAGCAAGGTACAAGAGGGTAATACCTTTTAGAAGAAGAGATGTGCAAGAACAAGGGGGCACAATTTGAAGATAGAGGGGGACAGCTCAGAGTTAATGTTAGAAAGTATTTTTTCACACAGAGAGTTGTGGATGCATGGAACAGCCTTCCTGTGGAGGTTGTGGAGTCAGGAACAGTGGAAGAATTCAAGAATGCATGGGACAGGCATAAGGCAGTTCTAATGGGGGGCAGGAGGAAGTAAGCTGTTGATTAACTAGAATGTGCAGCTTATCTATTCGGTAGGGAAATGAGCAGACTGGGTGGGCCAAGCGGCCCTTATCTGCCATCAAATTCTATGTTTCTATGTTTCTCTGTTTCTCTTTCAATATCAAATACTTCTTTAATGGAAATACTGTAGTTTAGGGCTTAGTTGGCTCATTCCCTTCAAGCGCGTTGTCATTTTTCCACTCCTTTTCTTTTCTTTAGACTATCTTGTACATTTTCCTCTGATTCTACCTTTCCTTCCTCATTTCTTTTTTAATGAATATCCTTATTTTCATTTCTAATTTTATTTTTGTCTGTCCTCTCTTCCTTCCCCTACTTGAAGTCTTTCCCTTAGTCAGAGCCTTATCCGAGAAGGGGGACGAGGGACATTCCATTTCAAAGGGTGGAGGCAGATTTACCTGAATTTTCCAATTCATTCCTTGTCACTGTACTTTCTGTGTGACTCTAATTTCCATGCTGGAGCTAAGTTCATTGTTCTCCCTAGCATTACCTATCTGATCCAACAGTATCTTACTTCTGAAAACATCATTCCTCAGAGAGGCAATCTCTTCCTTAAATGCTGCAATATTTTCCAAAAGTAATACATTTGAATAGTATTGATTTTTTATCATCTCAAGCATCTGCTTAGGTAGCATTGAGTTACAGTAAACTCCTCTTCATCAGTAAAATATCCTTTATTGTGTTTTATTTGGTGCACTATTGATTTCAAATCTATAGTTAACTCTTTCTGCCCCAACATTTCGGCACAGGATCCCATTTCAGCTTGGGACTCCCTAAGATGTTTAAGATGCCCCATAACTAATTTATTTAAACCATCTATAGTATTGCTCATTTCTTGTATTGTTGAGGCCAATTTGTCAACTCTATTTTTTTTCCTTCTAATTCTCTCCTATCTCCTCTCCCCCTTTGTTGTGGGGGGGGGTTAAGAGTTGTATGTTGTATTATTTGAAGTTACTTCACTATATGTAGAATATTCAGGGGAAAAAACACCTCAAGGAGTCTAAATCATAATTAACCACCTCCACGATTTGAGATTCTTGGGTCTCTCACCCATATGCAAGTAGGAAAATATCCCTTACTTGTACTTCATGACTATTAGAGGTGTTTTTTGTGTCTATGGGATTTTCTTGGGAGACCAAGCTTATATTGTTTCATTCCTCTTGTGTTTTGTTTTTTTTTGAGTCAATTCTAGGTGTTGATAATTTTATTTGGGTATCTATATTTTTGGAAAAAAAAGGTAATTATTTTAAATTGTTTGATTTTCACCTCCTGTGGCATCTTTACAGATATTTTCACATCAGCTATGGTTTTTTGTAACTTTTTTAGCTTTTTCCATTTCCCTACTATTTGTTCCCCTGAAGTGGTTAAGTTTAGAGAACTATTTTGCCACTTCTTGTTGAAACCATATAAATATAGTTATTAAATAGGTCATCTGAGTCTTTAACTCTATCAGAGATCCAAGTGCAAAATATCTAGGCTTCAAATACTGTATAAAATATTGCCAATGCAATTAAGAAATATAGTGCATAAATCACTAGCTGCCTTTTTCTTTGCATCACTAGAGACAGGGGAGGTAACTGAGGACTGAAGGAGGGCAGATGTGGTCCCTCTCCACAAGAGTGGAAGCAGAGAAGAGGCAGGTAATTACAGGCCAGTAAGCCTGACCTCAGTAGTGGAGAAACTAATGGAGTCCTTACTTAAGGAGAGGATTGTGAAGTTTCTGGAAGATAGTGGGGCTCAAGATCCAAGGCAGCATGGATTCTCAGCAGGACAGTCCTGTCAGATAAATCTTATAGTTTTTTTTGACTGGATAACAAGGGTGGAAGATTAGGCAGTGGTGGTGGATGATGCCTACCTGGATTTCAGCAAGGCCGTTGAAACTGTCCATCACAGGAGGTTGCTAAATAAATTGGGGAGCCTGGGAGTGTGTCCAGCAGTGGTAAAGTGGTTTGGGAACTGGCTAAGGGACAGGACTCAGAGGGTGATGGTAAATGACATGAAATCTGGGGAGAGGGATGTGACCAGTGGGGTGCCAAAGGGGTTGGTGCTAGGCCAGTCCCATTCAATGTCTTCATTAGCAACATTGCAGAGTGTCTGGAGGGAAATGTGTGCCTCTTTGCAGATGATAGCAATATCTGCAACAGTGTGGACACACCAGAGGGGGTGGAAAAAATGAGAAAGGACCTAAACCTATTAGAGGAGTGGTCAGGTATCTGGCAGTTGAGTTTCAATGCTAAAAAGTGCAAGATCATGCATCTGGGTCACAGGAATCCAAGGGAGGAGTACAGGATGGGTGGAGAACTTCTGGCCACTACATGACAGGAGAGAGACCTGGGGGTTATCATATCTGATGTCATGAAGGTGAGCAAACAGTGTGAAAAGGTGGTGGGGAGAGCACACAGAATGTTGGGGTGCATAGGGAGGGGCATAACAAGCAGGAGGGAAAAGGTGGTGATGCCACTGTACAGGTCACTGGTGAGGCCTCAGCTGGAGTACTATGTCCAGTTCTGGAGACCACATCTCTGAAAGGACACTGAGAAAATATAGGTAGTCCAGAGAAGGGCATTGAAGATGGTACATGGACTGCACCAGAAGCCCTACGAGGAAAGACTTAAGGACCTTAATATCTATCCACTGGAGGAAAGAAGGGTGAGGGGAGATTTGATAGAGACTTTCAAATACCTTAGGGGAATAAACAGGGTACAAGTGGAAAGCATATTTCAGAGAAAACTCTGCACAAGAACAAGGGGATGTGATATGAGGCTGAAGGGTGGAAGGTTCAGGGGTAGTGTTAGGAAGTACTTTTTCACTGGGTGGTGGAGCTGTGGACCAGCCTTCCAGCAGAAGTGGTGGGTGCAAAAACAATACGGGGGTTCAAGTATGCATGGGATAGGCATAAGGGTACCCTGGAAATGTGCAGAACAGGAGAGTCGAAGATAAAATAGGATCTGGGGCTGCAGCAGTGAGTAGGGAAATAGGCAAACTAGGTGGGCCATATAGTCCTTATCTGCCAACAGATTCTATGATTCTGTAATTCTAAAAACCGAAATATTCAGGGTCAGAGTAACCTGATAATCTTTAAAATGCAATATTTTAAATGTAAATAAATATATCAATCAGGAAATGATTTAAGAGAAAATCCTTAAAAATAGTCAAAAATTAAAGTCATCATTAGTTCTTTGCAGATCCTGTGAGATACATTCTGTGCAAATAGGTAAATACAATCTTTATGCAATTTGTTTTTCTGGGGAAATCCATACTCTGTTTTTCAAGTCCAGCTTGCTCTTGTTAAATTTCTGGATTCAGTCTCATAGTTTCTCATTGAAAATGGGCAAACAAAGCCTTTCCCTTCTCTTTTTATAATTCTACTTGAGCTGATTTCTCTGCTTATATAAAAAGAAGACTTTAAAATCTAAAAATACCATAAAATAAACTTATGAACATTCACTTCCACATACTTTCTTAAAACTCTAAAGTTATATGAAACTTTCCTTAAAAGCAGTAAGGGCTTTAAAATTTTTGCTCAGTGCCTTAAATAGTGAAATAATAATCAGTCAACGACAATGCAGAAATTTAGATTCACAAGCACCCTAAAAGCATTCAAACCTGTCTTGATGAATTCAGATTTATCTTGCTTTAGAGGGATATTCTGTTTGGAATCCAAGTGCTGCCATAACATATAAGCGAATCCTGATCTTCAAAAAGACTACCCTCAGGTCATCCTTCAGCGGTAGAAGATTCATTGTTTTGAACATCTGTCAAGAGACACAGGTTTTAAATTACAACTCTCTTTCAAGTTTTGACTAATTTATAAGCTTAGAAGTCAAACCCAAATTCAAGCAAAATAGAGAAAATGTTACTTTTAATGCTAGACTCCAAATTAATTTGGATTTAGTTAAGCATTCCCTCAGAATTTCCACACGTTTTTGAGCCAGGAGGTAGAAAAATGCCTTATCTCCAGCTTTTAATATCTTTGCTTTGGACTGGTGGTTTCTGATGCACTTTAAAAATGGTGCTGCTTCTAGTGGAATCCAAAACACGAGGTTCTGGCTTGCTTGAGCAAAAAATGGTGCTACACACTCAGAGATCATAAATTCATTTTTTCTTTTATTAATAAGTCCCAATGTTTTGCCTAATATTAGGCTTCTTCTGGGGAACTGTAAAGAGATGTTTACAAAAAACAATAATCAGTAAGTTGTAAATCCGTAAGTTTACATTTAGAACTTGCAAGTTCTGTATTTCTCTCAAAATCGACAGTGCCATTCAAATATACTGTACATATCACTATCTAACATCTTCTCCTTAAATAAGATACAGAAAAAATAAAATAAACAAGCTGATGTTTCAAAACATTTCAACCAATATATACTTATTCCAAGTGCAAAATGAAATGCAAAATTACTCCCATCTTAAGCGACCAAAATAAACGCTTAAATTAATAATGTTTTACTTTTTAACATAGTCAGAAAGGCTTGATGTCTGCCGTGCCTTCTTTAGCATTCCTTAAATATGCAACGAGCTTATAAAAACAAAATCAAAAATACAAATGAGTGATTCCTTCCACAAGGACTTTGTAAGGACCAAAAACACATATATTTAAGGAATGCTAGAGAAGGCGTCTGGCACTGCCCATCTCTCACCCCCTCAGCTGGGTACCGACTCAACTGTCTTTCAATGGGCATGAACTGTGTATAGTGTGTGCTCACTGATAGTTTAGTCAGCACCCCATCATGAGGGTGAGTGTTGGGCAGTGGCGGGCGCCATCTGTCATTCAGAATAAGGGGACAAAGGTGGTGGGCACCACCTGCTGGGGCTGGAGGGAGGCCACTATACCACCACAGAGGGGGAATTTTAGTATTCTTTGATAATGGGGCTGCATTGGGGATTCAATCAATCAATCAAGTCTTTATTTAACCAGGCGTTCATCGTTGAGCAGAAGCTCATTTGCAAGATGGACCTGGGTGGAGCATGAACAATTGTATATACAGGTCAACACAGGTATTTACAAGGCAAAACAGATAATACTCTTTACAGAGAGGAAGAAAAAGAAGTTCATATGTACATAGAATTATACAGATATTGTACAGATTACATGGTATTTACATACATAGAAGTGTCTATAGGAAGATAAAGCAGGTTATCTAAGGTTGCAGGAGGAAGTAGGAAAGAAAAAATAAAATAAAAATTTACACCAGGTAGAAGTGAAGGTAGGGGAGAGAGAGGGAGGAAGTAATGGGAGAAAGGCTAGGAGGCACGTGCACAGAAGGAGTTGGTAAAGGCTGGATAGAGAAGGTGGATGGAGAAAAGGAGTATGTGTGAGCCCGGGATTGAATGCTATAAAGTACGGGGCATGGTAGGATGTCACAACGCAGGGTAGTGAGCTCCTATCCGAGGTTGGGAAAGGAAGAATAAGGGGATGGATGGGCCTAGTGTTGATAAGGCAGGGGGATAAGAGAGAGAACAATTAGGCTGATGAGGAGCAAGCTGGGGGGGGGATTGGAGGGTTGTATTACATATTTGATATGGGCAGCATCAGGAATGGGAAGTGATTACTATAATAAAGGCAGCATCAGGGACTGTGCCCTTGCACTATGGACAGGGGGGTTTACATTGGTAAAACCTCAGCATCAAGATTTTTTATTGTTATATTATTGGCAGCATCAGGATTAGGTGTGGATTTTATTGATTATGTTATGGGCAGCATCGGGGATTTGGGGTCTCATTAATAAGAACACAACATCAGAGATCAGGGAGGGGGCCACTAGACCACCACTACAGGGGCAAATGTATTATGGGGCCGCTACTAGGGATTTGGGAAGAGGGATCACCACTCACAGCTTGCCTCAAACAGGCAAATCTCCCAGGAGAGAATTTTTTAAGTCCCCTTAAACCAGCCTTGGCTGGTATAAGAGTATCTAGAATTTCTCCCTCTGGGAGATTTCTGTGAATGGCATATATGGGGCCTTTGCAGCTTGCATCTGCTGCATACCCTCTAGCACTTTGTCACAGTCCATTTCTGAGTACAGGGATGGTGCAAGCCCCATTTGGGGCAGGTAGCCTGCAGTTGATCCGTCCTGCCTTCGAGAATCACTCCTGGTGCATTATTTGGTGCAAGGGGCACTTTGCACCATTCTTTTTGGCGCAAGCCCCTTATGCCATGCTGGGAGCATTGAGAATCAGGCCTCCTGTGTATTGCCTTGTGGTAGACCTCGTCTGGTGATTCCAATTAGTCCAATCAATCAGATTTGGTACAGAATGAATTCCCTCCCATGTCTCTTGTTTTAATGTCAAAACCGTGAGTAGCTGACTCAATCTATTAAGCCACCACCTGAAGTCACTTGTTACCACTGTTAATTATCTGGCAGAGCAAGTGAAACAGGTGAAGTTAGAGGGGCAGAAAAAACTTGGCCTATCCAACCATTAATTGGCTGATATTTCATCAGATTATCTTCACCAGAATAGCTCTCCCAAGGCAGCTATTCAATCAGATAGTACTGCAATATTATCACAAAGCACCTTAGCACTTTATCACTATTGCTCTCAGCACTTTAGCCTTGTTGCACCTTAGCTCCTTAGCACTTCAATATTCTAACTCTCAACTCTCAGCACTTTCAAAGAAATGCACTTTTGCACTTGTGCACTTTATGTACTTCATGCAGTCTATACACTATATATACTTTGTTTCACTTTGTGTGCTTTGTATACTTTATATACTTTAGTACTGGCACTTTATTTGATAACTTTATAACCAACATTCAGCGCTAAGGCATACAGAACTTTGTGCATTTGCACTTGGCACTTTTCCCACTTCTTCACTTGAACATTAACGCCCTTTGGTGCTATGATAAACTATGCCCTAGCACCTTAGTACCTTAGCACTTTATCTGCTTAGCACTTCAGCACTTAGCACTTAGTGCTTTGTTCTCTGGGATTTTATTTCCTAGTGCTTTAATGTTCACACTTTTGGACCATGCTAAATCAAATAACAATTTGCTACTTGTATTTCCCTAGGAATTACAACCTGGTTACATAAATTAGAAAACCTAAAAACTTCAGTTGAGGCTTAACAATAAAGTCTTCTCAATAAAGTAATATGAAGTAGAACTCGAAGCTTTCAACAGATTCCAGGAGAAAAAAAATGTTTTTCCTTGATTTATCTTGCTTTCCATAAACTTCTCCTGCATTCACCCTCTGCAGGGTTTTACCACAGTGCTATCACTCTGGGGGGATCCCGCCACCTCTGGACTCCTTGCCCCAGGTAGATGTGTGGGAAGCTCACAGAGTCGAGGTGCAATTTCTAGTGATCCCAGCTGGACTGGAAAGACTGTGTAAAAACTGTTGATGGCAAAATACCTCCAGAGCAGTTTCTTAGGCTAATAAGGAGGCAACAGTGGCATACCTTTCATAGAATAATACAGCACCTTTACACAGTCCTGCTTCCACTGCCCCTGGTGTGATTAACAGCTCATTAACAGCTGCAGTTAAGTGGCAGTTCAAAGCGGGGGTATGACAAAAGCCTCAATGTGACCCATTATCACTCCACTGTTAGGACTTTCAGCTAGAGTCCAGGGTGTGATCAAGGGTAGAGTATTGTTAAGTCACTAGCTTCCAGTTTTCTGAATGTATCTCTGTCTGAAAATTAGTCCCACATTATTAAGACCAAAACCCGTCATTTTCCTACATTTTTGAGTGTCTGTATCCAACATTTCTGTTACAAAGTGCTATGCTGTATACAGGTTCTGCCCTACAGACAATGGGTTTTATCCCAGCCTCACCATAGCTGCTCCCTCTCCCCTTCAAATTTCTCAAATCTGTACTTGCTGTGGACACCACTGTAGACCATACCCTGAAATGACCATCCATATATCCATAGCTGCCATTACTGACAAGAGAAGGTGTCCCCAGCAAACCTCTTAACTGCTATGAATTTGGCATAGCACTATGATTTTTATACAAAATTTACCCTTGCTCAGCAAATGTTTACTGATGGTTTTAATAATGTTAGAGCTATTTCTGGACACTCAAACTATTAAATCATTGAACTTACTTGACAGAAAAATTATTTAACATTAACTATATGGGGGCCACTATTTGTAGATATACTATTCTTTAAAATATGAAATTGTTACACATTTTTTCCATTTGCTCTGAAGTTTGAATGCCAGTGCCATGAATGTTTATGCTGAGTGGCTGAGAGATATGGTCCCTGGCTCTTCTAAATGGACCATGTTAGCCAATGCCATCCATACAGTTACACCCTTATCCCATCCAGTATGTCTTTTCATCTTAAAAAACAAAGCTTTAGCACATAGATAGTACTCTTCTTGTATAACTATAACAAACTGTGTTTGTTTATCTATGCCTGTATCTCACCTGTATTGTAACCTCTGTCTAAGCATCACTTACTTGTTGTCCACCCTCCCTGCAAAGAGGTACCTTTGTAAACGAGTCTCTGACTCAAAGATTGTACATCTGATTACTCAAATAAATAAAATAAATAAATAAATAATAAACCTTAAAAAAATATATCCAAAAAAAAATATATTTTGCTCAGTCTTTACCAGGGAAAAGGATGGGCCTAGGCCAGTAAGTGGCATTTCAAGCAAACCAGAAGTTATGGGAACTGAAGCTTTTACCACCAAAAGAGTCATGGAAACTCTTGAAAGTCTAAATCAAGATAAATCTCCTGGCCCAGATGGCATTCACCCTAAGGTCCTGAAAGGATTAGCAAAGGAACTAGCAGAATAATTGTCCAGACTATTCAACCTCTCCCTCCAGACTAGGATAGTGACAGAGGATTGGAAAAATGCAAATGTGATCCCCTTGCATAAGGGTGAGAGCAAAGAGAAGACTGGAAACTACATGCCCATTAGTCTGGCCTCAGTAGTATGCAAACTTGTGGAAACACTGATTAAACAAGACATAGTTGATTAACTGGATAAGAACATCATCCAAGATCCCAAGCAACATGGATTCATGGCAAGAAGATCATGCCTGATGAATCACATATTATTCTTCATTTGGGTAACCACTGAATTAGACATAGGGCATCCTGTGGTTCTGTTTTATTTCAACTTCAGTAAAGCCTTCAACTCCATTCCACACAAGTGTCTGCTAGCTAAACTCAAAGGCACTGGTATTTCAGACCAGTTTATCAATTGGATAAAAGCATGGTTTCAAGATAGTGGCCAAAGGGTGGTAATCAATGGAGTTGGTTCAAGGAAGGGAGATATTATAAATGGGATTCCCAGGGTTCTGTCCTTGGTCCTGTGCTTTTCAACATCTTTTCAACATCTTCATTAGCGACATAGGTAAGGACATAAATGGCAGATTAGTGCTGTTTGCTGATGACACTAAATTGGGAGGAAGGGTGAATATCACAGAATCCATCAGCAAACATCAAGCTGACCTAGGAAAACTTGATGCATGGTCCAACCAATGGCAACTTAGCTTTAATGCAATTAAATGTAAAGTGATGCATTTGGGCAAAATCAACTCTAGAATGAAATAGTGGTTCAATGGGGTACAACCTAATACCTCATCAGAGTAAAGGGACCTTGGAGTGTTAATTCATGAGTCCCTTATGGTAACTAATCAGTGTAACTCTGCATGTAACAAGGCCAACAAAATGTTGGGATGCATCAGCAGAAACTTTGACAACAGGAGCAGAAACGTTATACTGCCTTTTTACAGATCCTGGTGAGACCTCAGCTGGAGTACTGCATCCAGTTTTGGAGCCCACACCTAAAGAAGGACATCAACAGATTGGAGACGGTCCAGAGAAGGGCAAAAAAGATGATAACAGGACTACATGACCTGCCATATGAGGAATGCCTGAAAAAGCTGAAGTTATTATCACTGTAGGCCACAGCAGAGAGGAAGGACATGATCAAGACATATTAATACCAGAAAGACATCAACAAAGTGCCATACTCAGAACTGTTTACTGGGTCTCACAACTCTAATGCTAGAGAGCACAACTGGAAACTCAAAGTGGGGAGGTTCAGACATGTTGTCAGGAAGGTGTTTGTCTCTGAAAGGGTGGTGGCACCTTGGAATAGTTTACCTGCCAAGGTGGTGGAGGACAAAACAGCTCCACCAAACTGCAGAGATAAGAATTCTGTCAAGCAGCATTACAGCGATGGCACAATGCAGACAGCTGGCATTGTGCCATTAAGGGACACAAGTGTTTTTTTGTTGGGGGCTTCACCCCCCCCATACCTCCTGCACTAAGGATTACTAAATCCAAGTCAGAGTTGTTTCGGGGGGGGGGGTCAAACTCCCAGGAGTCTGCAGCGTCCTAAGAACATTGGACCATTATAGAGAACAGATGATGTTGTCACTGTAATGGTCTTCACTGTTTTTCCATCACTGTAGCAATGGTATATGGGCCAAAACAATCACTTCCTTCAAACTTGGTTGAGACAGGTTATACATGCAACACAGGGTCAAGGGTAGGGACTCATCTTGAGTAAGAGTTCAGTACTAGCAGGCATGGCCCAACAGGGGTCCATGCAAACAAATGGGCAGACTAGATGGACCTTTGGTCTCCTTCTGCCATCACTTTTCTATGTTTATATGTTTTTATTCTTCTACATGGCTTTAAAGGTTAAAATAGGCATTCCTGAGGTTCATAGATCATCCTGTATTGAAATGGAGGTAATATAACTTCATGCCTATGTACTGTTTCCTGTAGGTTGATGAAATGACAGTGTTTAAAAAAAGTGTGTTATTACTGTGGCAGAACTTGTTAAAATCAATGCTTTTAAAAGTAAAAATGCCATAAAGTTGTCTATTTCCTAAGCCCATTAGATTTGTGTTGTCTCCTCCCCAAAGAAATCCTAGATGAGCTCCCAGCTCACGTGACACTGCAAGAAAACTTACAGAAGTGCAAGTCTCCAGTTTCTCATAGGGTGGGGGCTGGGAGTGTCTTTCTCTATCTGACTCTGTTCATTGTCCTGTGGGTGGTGGTGAGACTGTGGTGATACATGATGATGTCTGCTATTGAGTGTACAGAGCTAGGACAGCTTTATTGAACATTTGCTGTTGTGGTATCCTCTGGTTCAGTGGATGTGTGGCAGAAACAGGAAGAGAGGAGGCCATGGTATAAAACAATGGGGCCACACGGTGTGTTTTTTTTTCCTACTGGGGCAGGAAGCAATGTGGGAAAAGGATAAATGCGCAACAATCAGAGTACGTTTTGGCTTGCATTTTTTCCGTATAAGTGATCAAAATGTATTATTATAATTGTGGGCTAGTGCAACCATCTGTGCACTAGTGCAGTTTAGAATTAACTTGTCCTGCTGGCTAGTGCAAAAAAAGTTTAAGATTGACCCCCGAGGAGAGGTGCTTCCATCTGATATTCTAGTTGAAAATCTACTAGATGGGTTGGTGATTAAGTACTGTAATAGGAGCTGACCTCTTTCTGTAGATATAACAAAGATAATTTTAGAGGATTTTTCCCTAAATTTTTTGAAGGATAAATAGGGAATCTCATAAAATTGTTTGACAAATTCAGCCATACTACTGTATGTTCAGCATTGTTCCCTCTTTCCCCAAGACAACCTGTTATCAGTGCAATATGCCAACTCCAGTAGTTATGGAATGCCTTGTGTGTACATCATTTTATAAAGTGGATTTATTTTGTGCCTCAGTAGCAAAGCTGGTGAATTTGATAGAGTTGCTGTCAGCCAAGATAACTCACTGGCAGTTTTTTTCATCTGTGTTAATGCCTTTGTAATCTGTACTCAATAATGCCTCCTTGTCAGTTTGAGATCTGTGCCTTATTACATACATTTGTTTTTGTAATAAAAAGGCTTTTGGTCACCCCGACTGAAATTCAACTTCTGCTCCTCCTTTCTGTGCCTCCCCGACATCAGAATAGCACCGCGGGATGCTGAACTCAGTTTTAGTGGCATGTAAAACAAATAAGGTATTGAATTATCCTGTGTTTCCTTATATCCACTGTAGATGTGTTTTTTAAAACAGAAGTCTATTTCCTAGAGAATTTCTACTTTGAAAAGAAAAACTGGGATTTTTATTACAAAACAACTGTATTTAATAAGGCACTACTCTCAAACTGACAAGGAAGCACTACTGAGTACAGATTACAAAGGCATTAACACAGATGAAAAAAAACTGACAGTGACCTGTCTCTGCTGACAGCAACCCTCTCCAAATCACTGTGCTTTGCTACTGAGGCACAAAATAAATCCACTTTAAAAAATGACATACACCCGTCCCAGGCTGTCAGAATTGGGAACTCCACTAACCCTCCAATCCCTATCAACACAGGTGTCCCATAAGGCTCAGTGCTTGGACTAATCCTATTCTCCATCTTTTTGAATGACCTCCCCACCAACTGCTCATCTTCAAGCATCCACATGAATGCGGATGACACTCTAAGGTGGTGGCCAGCCTCCAGCTGGACTTTAAGGTTTCTTGCAAACCAACTCTCAATGAATGTGAAAAAAATTGTTTATATGACCTTTGGCTCCAGACAAAAACTGTCTAGACTTGATTCCACCCCCACCTTTTCTACCCTTATTGGTACTATACTGGACGACATCCCCTCCTTTAAGTACCTTGGACTATGGCTAGACAAACATCTTGATTTTGGGGTCCACATTGATGGTATCCATAAACAATTACTCCTTAAGGTTGGTACTCTCTACAGACAATGGAGCTGCCTACCACTGCAAGCCAGTAGAGAAATAGTCCAAAAGATGATTCTCCCAGTCCTCAATTTTGGGGATATCATTTACAGCTCTGCACCCAAGACCACCCTCTCCAGACTGGACTCCTTCTTTAATTCCTTCTGCTGCTTCATACTTGGCTGCCCCCCACTTATGCACCACTGTGATCTCTACACCCTACTTTCCTTTCCCTCCCTCAACACCAGATGCCTATCACATAGCACTATTTTTATTGGGAAGTTCTGGCTTGGTACTCTACCACCTTACCTATCCTCCCTCTCATCAAGCCCTCCAACATCTTACTATACCCTTCACACATCCACATTTAGAACCCTTACACTGCCCCACACTTCATCTGGTCGCACTGCATTCTCATTCAAGTCCTCTAACATCTGGAATATCCTCCCACTAGATATTCACTCTGCCAACTCTCAACATTCACTCTTGCTTCTCCTTCAGAAGCGCACAGTCCACTGTTGCAACTGCACCGAATCTCCCCTGCTTGCCTTTACCATTTTTACCCCTCCCCCTGCATCTCCTCCCTACCCCCCCAAATAATCACAGGTTACCCTACTCCCAGCTACCTCTCCTAATTCCCCATCCCCTCTCCCTCCTGCCCCCTCCCCCATTATATTTAATTTTTGATGGGACCTTGTCCCCTTGCAGGGTTTTCAGCATCCTGAAGGGGAGTTTGTCCACAGCTTATTCTTCCCCACCCTCCACCCTCAACCCCCCATCATTTTATCATTGCCGATTCATTACCCTATTGCAGGGTTCTCAACTTCCTGAAGGGGTATTGTTTTTGGCATGTATTCCCCCCTTTGCTGCATCCCCCCCATTGCAGGATTCACAGCATCCTGAAGGGTGTCATTTCTCAGCATGTCTCTTCCTCCTTCCCAGGTCTCAGCATCCTTATGAGGTGCTGTTGTCGGCATGTCTCTCCCCCCATCTGAGACTAGGTCCTATTTCCTTATAGGGTCTACAGCATTCATGAAGGGCATTGTTTCTCAGATGTCTCTCCTCCCTCCTTCCTTTTATCCCTTCTCTCACCCCTCACCCCTTGATTTCCTACCCTCAAATAGGCAACCTATGCACTTGACCAACCCTGTATATAGTCCCCTCCTCCTAGCACTTCATAGTGTACCCCTGCTGATAGTCTATACCTTATCCTCCTCATTATTATTTCTTGTTTTACCCAGAGTGTTGTTGTCCTGTATGGCATATCAATGCATGCTCTCTCTCCTCCCCTTCTGATTGTTTTGCCTTGCACTGAGGGGTACACTTTATGCATATCTTTATGCAAATTTGTATGTTAGTATATGCTTGCCTTTATTTCAGCCGGTAGCTTTGCCTCTGTATTAGCCTGTAGTCAGCCTGTATATTAGCCTGTTTGTATTTTGGTCTGGATATGTTTTTTACTTACTCCTCCCCTTATGTACCCCTCCCACCAGGACAATTCTGGAAATGAGCTGTTTAGAGCTCATGTTGTCTTTCCTGGTGAAATGTTTTCAAATAAATAAATAAATTCTCACAAGGCATTCCTTAACCACCAGAGTTGCCATATTGCATTGATAACAAGATGTCTTGAGGAAGGGGAAACAATGCTGAACATAGTGGCCCAGATATTCAAAAGGGTTGCGCCATGCTTAACAGGTTCTTGCTCATCGTCAAGTCAAAATCGCCATTCTGAGATATTCAGCGGGAGGCAGTTCGCCACTGGCAACAGGTTGCATAGAGAGCAATGCAAATGAATGCATGCTCAACAGGAGGGAGGATCCATGTAACCTCGCAACCCGATATTCAGTCGGGTTCGCGGAGATCTGCAACAACTCAACCTGCGCCGCTGAAAGCTTGGCAAAAAAAAAGGCAAGTTGAGGGCCACCCACAGGTGAGCTGCTGCATTGCAGGCGCAACACAGCAGCTGCCACCCTGGCTGGCCCAGCTTCGGTCCCTGTGCCCCCACCAGCTTCGTCGCGGGCAGAACATCATACATGTCCCCCTCCACCACATCTCCACAGCCCGGTCGCGGGCAGAACGATACATGTTCACCCCCACACATCACCCACAGCCCGATCGCGGGCAGAACCTGTATGAACCCCCAGTGCCCGATCGCGGGCAGAATGTAACCTCCCCAACCCGAATAACTCCCTGGTGGTCCAGTGGACCATAAAAGCCCGATCGCGGGCAGAATGTACAGCTCAACCCCCAAACATCTCCCTGGTGTCTAGTGTCCCCCCCCCCCCACAAGCCCCTCACCCGCTCCCCCCAGCCCGGCGGCGACAGCATCCACCCGCCTGCCGCCCACCGCCACCGACCCAGGCTATCGGTGGGGCCGCCCATTGGTGCAGAGCTACAGCCAATGGGCGTGCAGCCCACAGGCTGGTGGCATGCATGTCGCCGGCCGGGGGTGAGCGGGTGGAGGGGCTCGTGGGTGGGTGGGGGACACAGACACCAGGGAGATGTTTGGGGTTGTGCTGTGACATTCTGCCCACGATCGGCTTTACTGGGTCCACTGGACCACCAGGGAGTTATTCGGGTTGGGGAGGGATTACACCTGCCCATCGGGCACCGGGGTTCATACAGGTTCTGCCCACGCATCGGGCACTGGGGTTCATACAGGTTCTGTCACATCAGGCTGTGGGAGCTGTGCGTGGGGGCTTACATGTAATGCGTTCTGCCCGCGATCGGGCTGTGGGTGATGTGTGGTGGGGGGCGACGGCGGTCGCGGTTCTGCCCGCAATCGGGCTGTGGAGATGTGTGTGGGGTGTCATAACTGTGATGCCCGCGATCGGGAGTTGTATGTGCGTCGGGTCCCCGCACGGCTGCTGCCTGGCAGGGTGGCCAGGAGCAAGTCCTCGGGATCGGGCGCACCTACATGTAGATGCATGCAAATGGGTCCATAAATAGATGCAAATGGCCCCATGTACCTTGACATAATTGCTGGCCCCATTTGCATGTCACCTTTTGAATATCAGAAATTTGCGCATGGCGCAATGGTACTCGCCACGCCGAGATTAATGCTCAACTCTGGCAGCTTGCGGTGGCGCAAGTTCCACTGCGCCATCGCGCAAGTGCTGTGGCTCAGGGTGATATTCAAAGGAGTTGCTCAACAGCAACTCCTTTGAATATCACCGCCACACCCCTGCGCAACTATTTTGAGTAGCCGCAGGGTTATTACCAAACTGGCGCAGTTTGAATATCTGGGCCAGTATGTACACCAAGTTATGGAAATGTTCCCTAGTGAAACCGCTGCAACTTCAATGTACAGCACAGTGTGATTCACTCCTTCTTCATATAGTGATGTCAGCAGCACAGCCCAGGGTCTACAGCAATACCCGGCTTAGTGTAGAAGCTCTGATGCACCACATAGTTTTTTAGCAGCTCAGCATACAAAAACTAATTGGAGAGAACATTACAGAAATACAAAACAAGAATCAAAGCAGAAAGGTGAAATTTATGCATTCATTTTTAAAGGACTGGAGAAGGTCCTCTTTAAGGAAACTCAGCAATCTCTAAACCATAATAGTTAATAGGTTGCAAAGAGAAAAAAAAATAATAAGTAAAAATTGCACTATAGTGTTTATCTCATTAATAGAAGACCATTGCCTTTTTGGAACAGAAACACAGTTAGGAAAAAGTAACATTATACTATAAAGCTAACCTAACATGTATTGCAGCTGAGCAGACATTTGTTTATGATATTTTTGCAGGAGTCACAGGCAAACAATCAGTCTGCCCCAAATGCCTGATACTGTATATCAGGAGCTGTGTCCCATATTTCATATATCTATTCTCTGACCAAAAAAACAATTGTTGAGGTAAAAAAAGCTTGACATGCACTTTCATTGGTAGCAGTAAATATGTCCCACTATTAAATCTTCTAGTCTGGAAGAATCTTGTAGGTCAAATTTTGCCACAGTCTCCAAAAGGCTGGTTCTAAAATTTAGAAGTTGTTGCCTATATTGCATCTCCCTAGAAAAATCTGGAGAGACAATTTTTGTCAATTAAAAAATCATTTCTAATTCTGGCCTTACAATCAGCTGTAGTTTCTGTTCCACTGTAACCAGTGTAGCTGTGATACTTGGGATTTCAGTAATATGTCTGCTGGAGTCTTATGGAGCAGCAGTGCATTAAGGAGCACAGAGAGGTAGAGCCACATCAAATTCCTCCTCCCCCTTACACTTTGTACCTGAGGCAGCTAAATGGGAGGAACCTGTAAACTGAAAAAATAATCTCACATTTTTTTCCCCAGATCAATTTTGTTTCTGTTTTCAGAAGCAGTGCATGAGGGACAGCAGAGGGGTAGAGCCAGCTATATCTCATGAGGTTTTATGGGGAGCAAGTTGGTTGCAGGGATTTGGGGGGGGGCTCTTCTCCAGGGTTATGCTCTGGAGGAGATGTCACTGCCTTTGTGCAGGATCTTTGCACAGCTCAATGCTCAGCAGGTAGCATCATGGGAGAAGATATCTCTCATACAGCACCAGCTCAAATACAGCCCCCCAGATGGTGTATAGACACAAGGCAAAACCCAGTTGGCGAAATCCCCCTCAGCGACAGTTTCGACAAGAGTCAAGACTGTCACTGTGGGGGACCCACTGGTGAAATTTCGCCCTTACCCCAACTTTTGCCCCCCTTCACATTAACTATGACTGTAATTAATCCTAGAGAAGGGGGGTGTGGGGGGGCACAACCCCTGACAGAAAAACGACCGATGTCTGACAGGTGAAATTTCACCTGTTGACATCGGGGACATTTCTATGCCACACATCGACAACACTGTTGTTGCGGTGGCATAAATAAGCCCCCACAGGCCACTCTCCCACTATCTCAGTGACCCACTGGTCCAGGGGGCAGAAAGTGGGTGGAGGGGAACTGTGGCAGGAGTGGCCACAAGGTGGTCAACCAACCTAATACCATCCTACGAACATACGAAATCTGGCAGCAGATAAAGACCTAGAGGTCTATCAAGTCTGCTTGAATGTGCAGCTAGCACCCCTTATTCTGCAGCTGAAAGAGTCCTGACAGAGAATCACTTTGCACCCCTGGAGGATATTTACTCAGGTACCTGACTCAGTCAGGGTAGACTCTGAGTCAGACATCAGAAATGGGAGTGATGACCTGGTGGTGCCCAGGGGTGACAGTAAGAAGAAGGTGGCTAGGAGAGTCATAGTGGTCTGGGTTTCTAAGGTGAGGAGGCATAGAGAGAGCAGTGGATGGAGAGAGAATGAGAAGGTGGTGGGGAATTGTCAGGTGTATTCTTTGGTCAGCAGCCATCCAGGACATAGACAGACTTGGAAAGATAGCAGACAGGGAAAGGGGAAATGGGGGTTCTAGTACACTTGTTTACCAATGATCTGGCAAATCAGCCTGTGGAGTAAGTGAAGCAGAACTGGGAGACAGATTTCAGGCACACTCAGCCTCCCAGGACTTTTCTGAGGTCCTTCCTTGTGTGTGTGTGTGTGGGGGGGGGGATATAGTGGAAAGTGTTGGAGGAATTAAATTGCTAGCTAAAGAGATGTTGTCAGGAGAAAGGATACCGCTTTGTTGGGGACTGGGGACATCTGGGACAAGAGGTTCTTCATAGGTGATGGCCTTTACCTAACAGGAGAAGGGACCAGCATGCTGGGGCAGGAGTATGACATCTACATTAGACAGTTAAACTGAATGCAGGGAACACTGGGACTAGGGGAACTACAGTAAAGGGAGGGAGGGAGGAAGGGAGGGAAACCTAGCTAGTGCTTCCTTGTACTGAGGAGAGGTAGCAGTAAAGTGGGTGAAAATAAGGTTGAGGTTAAAAGAGAAGTATAGGAAGAGGCAAAGAAAGAAAGGCTCTCAGGGTCTGTAAGCCATGGGAATAATAAAAGGTAAGTAAATGGAAAGAAATACAGGCATAGGATCAAAAATCACCAAAAGAGGATCTGGAGCTAGTTGGAAGAGGGTCTACCCGAATGCCAGGACTCTGGATAATAAAATAAGCGAGCTCCAGGCAGTGGTGGAAGACACGGTGAATGTCGTAGACATCACAGAAACTTGGGCCACAGACAGTAATGATGGGGACTTGTCAGTCATAGGTTACAGTATGTTTAGACAGGATACATGGAAAGGCAACGGGGGTGTAGCCCTATATTTCTGGAAGGGCTCAGATGCTGAGGAGGATGGACACATCACGGGATCAAAGGGGAAACAGAGTCCCTATGGGTTCACCTCATGGCACCCTTTACAACAAAATATGGGTGGGGGGGGTCTGTAGACCTCCAGGAATGGGGAAGAATGAAATGGGGAGCTCAGAGAAGAGCTAGCAAAGGGACTGAAGAAAGGAAAAGTGTTGGTGGTGGGTGATCTGAACCTCCCGGATATTAACTGGGACATTTCAGCAGCCAGGTGCACCAGAGGTCAGGTCCTGTTGGATATATTGCAGGACTGCTTGCTGATGCAGCTGGTTAAGGAACCCACTAGGCAAGTAGTCATTCCTGATTTGGTGCTCACCAAATTGGAGATGGTGAGAGAAGTGACAGTAAGGGACTTGGGTCCAGTGACTATAACTCCAGTTTATTCAAGCCAACCCTTGATACCAGAATGTCCCTATCAAAAACTGAAGCCCTAGATTTCAGAAGAGTATACTTCAGCCAGATGAGGGAGCTGGTACAAGACAAACTGACCAAGGTGGACAGCATCAGAGGTGTAAAGGAAAGATGAGGGCAATCACGGGTACCATTCTCGAGGCAACAAAGTCATGCACGGGAATTGTTATGAAATAAAGGCAGAACAAGAGACAAATATGGTTCTTGGAAAGGATTGGAGACACAGTGAGGGCCAAAAAAAGACTTTCAGCAGGTACCGTTCATGTAAAAGCACGGAGAAGAAAAATTGGGAGCTTACCAAATAAAAACTAAGGAAGTAAAGATGATGGTTAGGGAGGCAAAGGCAGAAATTGAGCTGTGTATTGTGGGGGTGGGTCTGAGGTGTGAAAAAAAAAACAATTCTTCATATATAGTAAGGAAAAAAGAAGCAATGAGGGTCTATTGTTAGGCTACAAGAGGGAGAGGGTATTAGTGGAAGAGGAACAAAAGCAGCCATCTTTAATGATTACTTCTGCTCTGTCTTCATATGGGAAGACAGTGTGTCCCAGCCTAAAGTGGCATCAAGGTGGCTATCAGGAGCATTCCAAAAAATGAAGCAGCCACTGTTTACCAAAGAAAGAGTCCAGAAGGATCTGGAATCCTTTAAGGTAGATAAAGCCATAGGATTGGATGGGATGCACCCATGGATGCTCAATGTTTTGACTGCAAAACTGGCTGAACCCCCTAGTAGGCCCACTCAATAGCTCAATTGAGACAGCAGTAGTTCCATAAGATAAATTACAGACCTGTTCTGTACCTCTGTAGTGGATAAACTGAAGGAGTCACTGATCAGTGAAGACACTGTGGACTACCTATAGAGCAATGATCTTCAAAATAGCAAACAGCAATGATTTGTGGCAGGGAAGTCTTATCAGATCAACATGATAGTTTTCTTTAACTGGTTAACAAAGGTTGTAGATAAGGGCCACACTGTGGATTTGCTGTACTTTGATTTTGACTCAGTGCCGTAAATAAGATTATTGTAAAAGCTGGATGACCTGGGCACCACTAGGGTGATAGTTAGATCGGTAGGAAACTGGTTGATGGTAAGACAGCAAGGGATGATGGTAAATGGGGTCAAATCAGAAGAGAGGGAGTTACAAATAGTTTGCTACAGGGATCTGTCCTGGGTCTTGTCCTCATCAGTATATTCATCAGTGACATTGGAGACAGCATCCAGGCAAGCTGTCTCTCTTTGTAAATGACACAAAGCTCTGTGGTACAGTAGATAGCGGTGAAGGGATCAGAGAGATGCAGAGGGATCCACAAAGGCAACAGTGGTAGTATAAGGTTTGGCTGCTGAAGTACAATGCAATGTTATGCACCTAGGAGGGAAATAACAGGACAGAGAACTGGAAGGGAGGAGCAATGTGGCAGAGTAAAGGACCCGGGAGTCATCATTAGTGACTCCCTCAAACAATCAAGCCAGTGTAATAAAGACCTATAGTAAGGCTAATAGGGTGCTGGCATGTGTCAGAAGGGGTACTGCCAGCAGGTAAAGGAGCTACTATTACTTCTAGATGTGTCATTGGCGAGGCTGCACTTGGAATATAGTGCTCAGTTCTGGAGTTCTCTCCTAAGGAATGACAAGGATGGGCTGGAGATGTTGCAGTGCAGGATGACCAAGAGGATTCAGGGCTAACAGGGAAGATCTTACAAAGATTGACTCAAGGCACTGAACATGTACCCACTAGAGAACAAGCAAGAGGGGAAATGAGAGTGACCTTCAAGCTCCTGAAGTGAATAAACAAGGTGAATTGTGGGGAACTGTTTAAAAGGAATACAGAGTCAAGAACCCAAGGTCAGGAGTGGAAACAGGTGGGAGGAAGGATTAAGAGGGATGTGAGACAGTTCTATTTTATGGAAAGGGTGGCTGACCCTGGAACAGTCTGCCAGCAGAGGTAGCGGGCACCAAAACTCTAAGTCATTTTAAGCATGGCTGGGACGAAGTGGAGGGTTTGGTGGTTGCTAAGGTTGGTGACAGTAGGGAGGGGAGCTGGGAGAGTGGTGGACTGGGACAGTTAAAACCCTGTATTGACAATAGGCCTCATGGCAGACAGGGAAGTCTGGACAGATTAGATGGACCTCTGGTCTTTTTTTTATCATTGTCAAGTTTTCTATGTTGTTATCGGTTACCATTTCTTATCTGTGACAGTCTAAATGCTGCAGTGACCAATACATTTCGCTCAAAATCTCTGAGTAGCAAAGAGTTTAAAGCATTAAGCTAATTATCTGAGCTATTGATTGGTGATTAAATGGTCTATAATAGAGGGGACACAGTGGAGGGAGTGGAGGACATGAGGATGGTGAACCTAGAAAGGATAGAAGAGTGGACCAGAATTTGGAAGCTGGGATTCAATGACAAGTGCAGAGTCATACACATCAGACACAAAATCAACAGAGCCAAGGACATGATGGGACTAGAGGTCATGGCATTTACTTCACAGAAAAGGGACCTCATTTATTATAAATAACATGAAAGTAACTGCACAGTATTCAAGGGCACTGGGGAAAGCAAATAGGATGGTGGATTGTATAGGGAGCGGGGATAGCAAACAGAAGAAGGAAGTTTATACTCACCCTGTACAAGTGACTGGTTTGACCCTACCTTGAGTTTTGTGTGCAGTTCTGGAGCACAATGACAGGGTCAAGACTGTGCAGAGGAAGGTAACCAAGATGATATAGGAGTACCAAAGAAAACCATTCTAGGAAATGTGGAAGGGTCTCAACATGAACAGTACTCCTTAGTGAAAAGGAAAGTCAGGAGGGGACATGACTGAGTACTTCAAATACCTCTGAGGATACACAGGGTGGACTATAGTGAGCTTTTTAGATTATGCACAAATGTGGTTACATGAGGGAAGATAATGGGGTTACTGGGGGGTGGATTCAGGAGGGAGGTAAGAAAGCATTTATTCATGCAAAGGGTGATAGATTGAACAGGTTGGCTAATGAGGTAGGAGGGTAGAGCCAGTGACAGGCTCAAGGATGTGTATGTCAGGTACAAGGAGTTAGGAGGGCAGAGCCAGTGACAGATTCAACAATGTGTGCGACAGGTACATGCATATAATTAAAAAAAGAATTACTAGGAGAGAGGGGAGAAGCTGGAGGATTCATAGAGACCCTTGAAACCACATAGAGTAGGTAGGGTTATACTGTAGCTGCTTTGATTGGCCTTGTGGTCCTTTTCAGCTGCCAAAATAATGTTTCTATGTTCAGAATGATACCATACAACCTAAATACATCACCAACCAAGTTAAATGATACTGTATAGTAGAAATACAATACAAGTTCAATGATTGAGGTAATTATTATAAGTGGGCGAAGTGCTCCCACTTCGTTACATGGAGCACTTTGCATATTATCCCTAATCAACGTAGTGCTTCTCAACATGAAGTAAATTACTCCACCTATAAATTTGAACACGAAGTTCGTTGTTTCCAATGGACTTTGCATTAATTCACCTTGTATTACAGCCTTCCCCTTAATCTTAACGTGAAGTGCCATTGATTTTAATAGACTTTGCTTTGCTTCGCCTGTTTATTGCTATTTGAGGCAAAGTTTGCATTGATTCACGGGATGGCAGGTCACATGAGCTCTATATTGTCTTGCACAGCCTCAGTTCTCTGAAGTGTGTGTAGTGGAAAGCTGGAGACAGTTCGCTGCCAAAGCTCTGATAAACAAACAATTGAAAAAGCTTTAAAAAATCACTTTCGATCCAATTATTTTGTTCCAAATTTAGTACATCGACTGCGGGAAACCATCCTTTGCTTAGATCATCGAGTGTTGATTATTTTTGTGTGCATTTTGAATGTTAATTTAGAACATTTAGCCTGTGTATTGACAGACACTGTTGAAGTGTGCTTCGGGGAGAGGCGTATCTGTGGTGGGGTGAGATTCACTTGAGAAAGGCAGTCTTTCTGTTTTGTATGATTTTATTTATTTTATTTATTTATTGTAATATTCGGAAAGACCTTTGAGTCAGGGACGTCATACATAAAATGGTACAGTTACGAGACTTGAGATACAGATTTCAGCACATAACAGATGACATTCACAATCAGTTACATAGGTAAGTTAGTAGATGGCTAACAGATATTCAGAAACATTGTCAAGGGCAGTCACATTGGTAGGAGGTCTGAAGGTGTTCCCTTAACTTAGATTTACAAGGACCCAGCCTTGTTTCATCAGCTATATGACTAGGGAGGGAGTTTGTCCAGGTGGGAGCCCTGAAGCTGAAGGTACGTTGGTACTGGGAGGTCCGGCAATGGGGTATCCTTAGTAGGCGTTTGCTCGAGCTACGGGTTGTTTTGCCTGGAGGTGTTGGGAGGATAATTTAGTCTAGGGAGGGAGGGGTGAGGCCTAATAATGCCTTTTTCGTCATAAGGCAGGTGTGGTATCTGACTCTGCTGTCCAGGTTTAGCAGGTTTGAGCTGCTGTAAAGGGAGCAGGAGTGGGTGAGACGATCACAACCTAGGATGAGACGGCAGGCTTTATTTAGCACGAGCCTGAGTCTGTTAAGGGTAGTGGGGAGGGTGGCACTGTATATTAGGATGCCGTAGTCTAGCAGGTAAAAGATCGAGGAGTTTATGGTGAGTTGGAGTGCTTCAGGGGTGAGGCAGTGTTTGCACCTGTAGAGTATGCCTAGTCTGGAGATAAGGGCAGTTGATAGGTGCTGGATATGTTGAGTAAAACTGAGGGTGGGGTCTAATGTGATCCCTAAGTATTTGTAACAATTTACTTGTTCTAGGGGGTCTGATTTGCAGTGAGAAGTTGGGGGCAGAGGTTCTTGTGTGGGTGGGAGAATATCATGACTTTGGTCCTATTATAGTTGATAATAAGGCGCTGGGTGGTGAGCCAGTCTTTGATTTTGCGGAAAGAGTACTGGAGAGATTGGTGGAGTTTGAGGGGGGCCGGGTCGGAGGCGAACAAGACTGCATCATCTGTATAAAGAAGCAGATTTTCAGGGCATGAGTATGGGAGGGAGTTGAGGTACATGCTGAAAAGTAGGGGGCCGAGTATGGAGCCCTGTGGGACACCGGAGCGGATTGGGAGGCGTGGTGATAGGACAGGGCCTACCTTGACTATCTGCGTTCTATCAGAAAAATAGCTGGTGAACCAGTTTAGTGTGTCATTTGAGAAGCCCGTGTAGGCCAAGGTGTTCAGTAAGATGGCATGATTTACTGTGTCGAATCCTTTGGATAGGTCCACGAAGATGGCACCAATGAGGTGGCCCTGGTCTAGGGCTGATGGAAGGTGAATTCAAGGAGGGCAGTAGTGGTGCTATGGCCAAGATGAAAGCCATGTTGCTGTCTGGTTAGTAGGTTATATTTGTTTAGGTGTTCAGTGAGTGGGTTGGTGACTATGCGTTCTAGAGCTTTAGACAAAAGGGGTAGGATGGAGATGGGGGCGGTAGTTGTTTGTGGATGTGCGGTCACCGCTTTTATGGATAGGCATGATGTAGGCTGATTTCCAGTGGGTAGGGAATTTCCCTTGACAGAGGGAACAATTTAGAATGTGGGTGAGCGGGGCTAGGACTTCCTGGAGGGTTAGGCGGAGGAGTTTAAAGTCCAGGGAGTCGTGACTGTAGCTGTTTTTACTTATAGTTTTTGTAATGTGGGGTTTGGCAGTCTCTGGTGTAAGGACTCGTAGGTAGAAAGGTGGAGCAAGGGGGGTGGGGGGTGATATAGGTCAGCGGGGGGTCGAAGAAAATTTGTGGGTAACACGTGGGAGAGATTAGGGAAAGCAGTGTTTAGGGCCGAGGCAATTTTGAGAGGGCCAATGGTGATGCTACCATCTATGAGTATTTGGTCAGGTGACAGATTAGAGCCTTTGCCACAGAGTTCCTTTATGTTCTCCCAGAACTTATGACCATTTCCCCATGCAGAGGTTAAGGTGGCTTTATAATAGTTTGCTTTGGTGATGCGTATGGCCCAGGTGCATTTATTTCGGGCCCCCGATAACGTTGCCTGTCCTGAGGCCGTCTAGTCTCATCGGCAAGGTGCCATAGTGCATCCCGCTGATGTAGTAGGCCTTCGAGGTTATCCAAGAACCATGGGGCATGATTACCCTTGATCGTAGATTTGGTGAGGGGGGCAAAATTGTCACGGGCTGAGTTGAAGATGTTGATAAAAAGTTCAAGGGCGTGGTCAGGGTCGAGGGTGCTGGTGAGGGGTGTCCAGTCCCATTCTCTGAGGTGGGCCCTGAGAAAGTCCAGTTTACCAGGCCCTAGTTTGCACTGTGTAGTGATTTTGGGGGTGGTTTTGGTTGGGATACCAGACCAGTTGCAGAGTACTGGAGAGTGGTCGATGAGGGAGTCGGGGAGAACTTGGGTGCTCGTTATTTTGTGAGGTCGGTTTGTGAAAACTAGGTCTAGTAAGGCGGTTGTGCCTGTGCGGGCATGGAACCAGGTGGGGGTTTTGATGACCTGAGTGAGATCGAGTGCCGCGGCCTTGTTTATGTAAGGGGCGGCTGTTTTGGCCAGCCAGTTTATGTTGAAATCCCCCAGAAGTATTTTTTCTTGTTTAGGGGGTAGGGTGGCGAGGTAGGACATGATGGCTTAGAAGGCTAGCTTCTGATCTCTGGGTGGGACGTAGGCCATGGTGAGGAGGAGGGGTGATGTTGATCTACCTAGTGTTATTGTTAGGGTGAGGGCCTGGGCCCTGGATGTTAGCATGGGTAGGGGAAGTTGGTGGGCAGTGAGGGAGTCCTTGAGGTAGGCAGCACAGCCACCCCCTCGCTTTCCTATACGGTCGGAGCGATAAAGGCAGTACCCAGGGAGGTTAACTGCTGAGTCGGGGACGGAGGGGGACAGCCAGGTTTCACTGAGGGCAATGATGTCAGGGTTGTGTTGGAGTATCCAGCTATGAAAGGAGTCCCATTTTTTTTGTAGGTTGCAGATGTTTAGTGAGGCGATGCGCAGGCCATATCCTGGCAATGGGTGGGATCGCGAGGAAAATTGGGGGCCAGGGTTTGGGTGGACATTACCTGTTAGAAGAAGAAGTAGAATGAGAGACCTGAGTCGGTTGGAGTTTGTTTGAGTAGAAGGTCTTTGACATTTATGCTGTGTGCACCCGATCGTGGGTATTGGAAGTTTCTGGGTGATAGGGGCAGATAGGGGGAGGAAAGGGGGTGAGGGGTTGCGGATGTGGAGGGAGGTTGGCAAGGAAAGGGGGCTCCAGTGGGTTTCTTTCTGTGGGGGTGACAACCTGGGTTGTGGGTGGAGGTGTCAGTGTATGTGCTGTGGGGGTTCGGTAGTTTTTGTTGCAGGGCATGGAGTACCAGCCTGGATGTTGACAGGGGTTTTCAGTATTGTTCCCTATTTTCCCGTGTTTTGTGGGGGGGGGGGTGCCAAAGGGAAGTGCAGGAGTAGAGTGATGAGGGTAAGTAGGAGCATGGCCTGGCGGATGTGAGGAGGTAAGTAACAGGGCTGGAGAGAAAAGGGAAAAAAGGAAAAAAAGGAGAGAGAGAAGGTGGAGGGTCCCCTAGTGGTGGAAGATGATAAGCTGCAAATGGGAAAGTGGCCTGATAGGTTATTTCATGATCATGTGGTCAGAAATCAACCTATATATTGGGATGCCAACCAAGGGTGGTGGTGGGGAGCCGAACACATAGCGTTCAGCGGGGCAAAGCCAGATTCAATCAGTAGAGGTTCCCAAAGTCAGGCAAGCTTGCTGCTGAGTTAACTACCTGGTGGCCATTTCTTGTAACAAGCTGTGGGGGAGGGCTATGCCTTAGCAGCCCTCTCGACCGGTGGGGGATTCGAATTCTGTGGAGGAGAAGGAGACAACAGTGAGTTTAAATAAGGTTTAGGAGGGTGGGTGTTTCCTGCAGTTTAACACTAGTGCTAGCGATGCAATGCAGAGACTGGATTCATTTTAAAATCGGATAGCAGTGTTTGGGAGATCACTGGGTAACTCTAACATTCACAAGCAGCACTATAACAAGAATGGAAAAAAAACTGTGTTACAGGGAAGGTGCTGATTCTCAAAGCAGCAGCACTTTCTTTTGCATCACTGGGTAACTCGCATCACTGGGTAACTCTATTATTCACTAGCAGCAATGTAACAAAAACCATAATTAAAGGCAAGGTAAAGAATTCTGCAAGGCGGCACTTTCCATCGCAAATAAAACTAATTCCTCTGTTTCACTATTTCCACTGTTTCTACGATACAATATAAAGCATCTTAAAAATGGCACCAAGAAAGATTCAGTTTGAAAAAGCCAGATTCAATCAGTAGAGGTTCCCAAAGTCAGGCAAGCTTACTGCTGAGTTAACTACCTGGTGGCCATTTCTTGTAACGAGCTGTGGGGGAGGGCTATGCCTTAGCAGCCCTCTCGACCGGCGGGGGTTTGAATTCTGGCGTCCGTTTCTTGTAACGAGCTGTGGGGGAGGGCTATGCCTTAGCAGCCCTCTCGACCGGCGGGGGATTCGAATTCTAGTGGCCATTTCTTGCAACGAGCTGTGGGGGAGGGCTGTGCCTTAGCAGCCCTCTCGACCGGCAGGGGATTCAAATTCTGGTGGCTGTTTCTTGTAACGAGCTGTGGGGGAGGGCTATGCCTTAGCAGCCCTCTCAACTGGTGGGGGATTTGATTGTGTTAGTATTTGTGTGTTTATGTACACACAGTAATACCTGAAGTAATTTTAGATAATTATTTTCTGTTTGTTGTGCTGCTGTGCATATTTTTATTCAGTTAAAAAAATGTGTTTATATAGTGTACTGCACTGTTAAATTTTCTGCGTATTACCTGTAGTGTGTGAGTATATGTGTGTGTGTGTGCTATCAAGTCAGATACATTTTATTGTGCCACACAGTAATTGCCGCACTCTGAATCAGTTATCCATCTGCTGTATTTTTTACTGCTTCCTTCTATCTAGCTAGTGGACTGCTACTGCAGCGGCCCCTCCCCCAACCCAAAAAAGGTATAATTCATTTTTCCAGTTTTGGATTTGTGTGACCACTGGTTAAGGGTTTGTTTTGCCTTTGTGGCTGCATCTCTTTATAGTGTACAATCTGTGTTTGTGCATTTGCATCTGTTTACTGCCCAGTCTGCATCTGTAAACCACAGTTGTTATTTTTTGGCTTCAAATCCACCCTAAATTTCAGAAATCTCAATTTGTTGTGAGTTTTCTGTGTAATCCCCAAAAATGCCTGCAAAGAGACATGTATGCAAAGATGCTTCTGGTCATGGCACTGCTGCCAGTGCCAAGAGTGGCCATGGATGTGATAGTATGCAGCAGAAGTGCATAGATGATGCCAGTACAGGGATTTCTCTGCTTTTTACAGCGCAATCAGTAGCTTCAATCATGGTTGGAGATGCTGTTGTCCCCGCTGGTGGTAGTAAAGTTGCTGATGGCATGAGTATTGCTCCAATTTCAACCCGTGACAACAAGGTAACCAGTTTCCCAAATATTGTGTAGTCTAAAGCTTAATATGTATAACTGCAAGGAAAGGTAGGGGGCATAATAGAAACTATCAAGTAACAAAAGGGAATCAAAAAAGTACAAGAGGGTAAGGCCGGCCTGGTGGCGCTGAGTGTTGAGGCGCTGGACGTCACACCTCGCTCCACGCTGGTGACCCGGGTTTGGGAACAAGCCTGGGATGTCGGGGGTCAGCAGGGGAGGGAGAAGATCTAGCATCAAGAGGACAGCTCTCTTCTCCTGGAGGGATGAGAGTCCTTGCTTGGCACTTGACCAACCTCTAGCAGAGGCTGGAGGTTCAGCAAGCACTGACGCAACATGGGGGGGTGGATGGCAACATCAGGCAGTGATGCCTTGACGTTGGGCATGCGCCACAACCCACAAAGAACAGGGAAAACAACTTGGCGAGCTCCGGGTAGATGAGCCCCCAGGCAGTCCCCTGATAGCTCCCGCCTGCCTGGTCCTGGGCCTCCTGACGAAAGTTGATTGTCGGGGTGTTTGGCCCCACCTCATCTCCGCCCGGGGGAATTATCCACAGCTCCAGGGGGGATGGACCACTGGACCAAGGAGGTGGAGGAGTGGGGGCAAGTCCTTCATTGGGGCTTCCGAAGAAGCGGAGTTCGGTGAGCGAAGGAGGGATAAAATGTAATTTCAAAAAAAAAGTAGAAGAGGGTAGCATCTTTCAGAAAAAGAGATGTGCATGAACAAGAAGGCAACATTTGAAGATAGTGGGGGGATGGATTGGGGCAATGTCAGGAACTATTTTTTTCATGGAGAGGGTGGTGGGTGCAAAGACAAACAAAAACTAATGCTCAGTGTTATGGTGTGAGAGCAGCAGTTGAAGCATGCCCATTATTTGAAGTTGGTGCACCTCCATGAGCTCCAACTGCTGCTCCACGTTGTCAATCTGGTGGTTCACATGGTCCAACTCACTCCACATCAGGCCCAAATCGACATGTGTGGCAGGTATTCATGCAGTGTTGTTACTGTCTGCTGCAGGTTGTAGAGCAGCCGCTTGCTCCATAACCCTCTCCCGCTTGACACCACATGCAGGTGGAGGCCGTGCTGCCACCTGTTGCCCAGCAGGGCCAGTAGGAGCATTCCTGCCCTGTTCAGCAAGCTTGGCCTGCCAATCTGCATGGTGATGGTTGTATAGGTGAATGTGCTGACCACCTGTGCCCAGATGACTTCCCTTGGGGCCATGGTGCACCACCTCACCACACAGATTACACGTCACTACACTAGTGTCTGCAGGCAGTGTAGTGAAGAACTCCCACACTAATGAGCTGCAGTGAGGACTGGGCACAAGTGGGGGGGCCCAGATGTTGTTGACAGCTGCTGCTAGTGCTCAATTAGGACTGGGGATGGGGAAACCTGCTGCTGCTGCTGCTGTGGCTGTGACAGCTGTGGCTCCTCCCTCACTTCCTGCTGAGCCGCTGACACTGGGGCCATGGCAGGTGGTGGCACTGTTAGGTGCCACTGGAGGTGGTGCTTCCATGGCACCACTACTTTTTGCTTCAGGGAGGGGACCACTAGCCCAGAAGGTGCTCCAGTTTATATGCATGGTTTATATTTTTTGCTATCTCTCTGTCTCCTCGCAAAGCAGGATTTATATGTTTTGCTATCACTCTGTCTCCTCTCAAACACCACTCTTCCTCCCTTACTAGATAAGGCAAAAGTGAAAGTCTTCCACTCTCTTGCATGATTAACTTCCTGCTTGAAGCATGTAGCCTGCAGACTGTGAGCCATGTGACCTGTGGGATGTTACAATGCTCACTCACTCTGCCTTTAAAAGAAAATAAAGCGAAGTAATGTGGAGTTATCACAGCGCAAAGTCATTATGACGTGAAGTGGTGAACTACTGCATTTCAATAGACACTTTACGTAGCTATATGTTGAGGCGGAGTGGGCCACTTCGTCTCTACTACGCTAGCAAAGTTAAACTTCGCTGCATCTCTAGCAATCATTGAACAATGTTATGAAACATAATTTTCTGAGTGATGAAAATGAAATCCCTTCCTGCATGATAAAAATCTCTGTCTTTGTATGCCCAATTGACTGGAAGAAGTAAATAAGTTGCAGTAATAGGTTTGCTTAATGATACATATATGTTATTACCCTTGTGTTCTTCTGTTGCATTTTTGACCAATTCCTGCTGCCCAGTTATCCATCTTACACGTAATATTATTCATGTCATCACAGCTGTGCAAACAAAGTAATAAAACATGAAATGGGTAAAGTAATCTACATGAAGAATGTCTGGAATGATAATAATCAAACTACAGAGTAAAAATACATCTCTTTCAGCATGCCTCCAAAAAATGTTCATTATAGTAGAGCAACACTACTAAAATGTAATTAAGAGAATATTTACAATACATTGTAGTAATAGCCAATTAAACATGTATAAATGTCTTTCTCAGTGCCACATGTACCAGAAGCAGTTCTTTCTTGAAAGCATTCAGATTATTTCTTTAATTCAGTTTTCCCTTTGCTCCAGTTTAACTGTGCAAAATGAGAGTGATCGTTCAGAACTGGATTTATCCATGGGTCTTTTCCTAACATACCTTTAAGCTACTGCACAACATGATCATGATTTTGCAATTCCAATTGAAAGTAAATTGTCGATTGTGCATATGTTCAATAATATGATGTTTTTTCTTCTAGCTAGCCGCTTCTTAACCATAGCGGACAATGAGATTTAACCACTGTGATCAACTCTTTTAGTGTTGGTGGTTAGTAATATTTACAGTAGGTGTTCTTTTTATGTTGGTGCACTTGCGCAGCCAAGATCTTGCGGCAGTAGAGATTTGGAGGTGCAGTCGCTGTTGGGCGAATGCAGGGCACGCACCAGTAGGTGCGTCCCGCATTCCCCAATCAGCCAGCAGCAGGTGCTGGTACCCTGCCTGTCTAATGAGGCAAAGAGATCTATCAAAAGGTCCGCTGCAATGAGAGTGAAGCTCTCTTGCAGCATGGCCACATCACACCTCTCCCTACATGCAGGCAACATGGCAGCAGTGACTGCCGCTGTTGCCTGTCAACACCCTTTCTTTATTGTGTGTTGACAGGGGTGCCTAATCCCCATCAGCATCATGTAACACCCCCACCTTTTTTGATTGCCGCGGAGGTGCCCAATTCCCCTCAGCATCATGCGCCCCCCCAACAGTTTCTCTTTGCCAGCGGGGGTGATCAATCCCCATCGGCATGTATTCCTCCCCCCCCCTTGAATTTTGCATATGGGGAGCCCACTCCCCATCGGCATAATGTGGTCCTCTTCCATTTGGATAGCTGAGGGGGTACCCGTCCCCCTTGGTTCCTGCAGCTCCCCTTCTTTCCTTGTTGGCCGATGGGGGTGCCCAATCCCTTGTCGGCTAAAGCACCCACACATATACACACACACACACAACACACAGGTGGCATGCTGGGACCCCACTCCAGCATGCCAAAGCACCTATTAAAAATGAAAATGGTCCACCGATGTCTTTTATTTTTTTTTTCCCTGTAAAGAAGGAAACAGTCCCTTGGAACTCTTCCAGGCCCCCCTCCCACAACCCGCATCCACCCACTGCACACCCTGCCTCCCAACATCCCCCTCACCCCATACTTACCTCCGGGGTTCAGCGAGACGATCTTCGGTGGACCAGGAACATGTCTGCACTCTTCAAAGCCAACCGCAAACTGAGGAAATACCGGTAAGCTGTATAATGGAATGAATAGGTTTTTTTTCAACTTTGCTGCATATCTCAGGAACTTTTTGGAATTGTAGCACGACATTTTCAACATTGAGTTTTTGGGAACCCTCCTTATGAATTATATCACTGTCATGGCGTTAATCAGCCTCGAAAGATGATTTCGCAGTCACTGCACAGAATCACCTTTCGGGAATGATTAGTGAAATGACAGTGCCAGTGTTCATGAGGTGGCCTCTCAAAAAGCCTATATCACAAATTTGGTGGAAAAAATAAAAAAAAAATGACTGTTTTACAAGCGTGCATTGCACAGTTGCTACGCAGGCTCGTAACTTTGTGAATCGCAATATTTTCACACCAGATTTTCAACATTGTCACTTTGTGCACCTCCTTGTGAACAGTACAGCTGTCATTTTCCACATCCTGCCCGAAATGTGTTTCCGCACTTCTGGCACACAATAGCATGGTTGCTGTGGGAAATCAGTGTTCAGGCCAGATTATGAAAATGACAGTGACACAGTTCATGAGCAGAGGTCCTAAAATGCCTGTGTTGAAAATTTGGTAACGATACACCATGAAAAGATTGTGTTACGTGCGTGCATTGGCAGATTGCATGCATGCTCGTAACATCATGCATTTGTATTATTTTCATTCTGGATTTTCACCATTGTCATTTTTCCCCTCCTCTTAATGAACAGTACAGCTGTCATTTCACATATCCTGCCCAAAATGTGTTTTCACACTTCCAGCACAGCATAGCTTAGTCACTGTGTGAAATCACTTTTTGGAGCAGTTTGAGGAAATAACAGTGACACTGTACATGAGCAGAGGTGCTAAAATGCCTATGTTGAAAATTTGGTGCCGAATGCTCATAAAATGATTGTGTTCCAAGCATGTGTTGCACGTTTCCCAAGCACCCTTGTAACTTCACAAATTTGCTATATTTACATGTCACATTTTCAACACTGGCATTTATTTGCACCTCCTTATGAACTGTACAGCTGTCATTTTTCACATCCTGCCCAAAATGTTTTCCCGCACTGCACTGCCAAAACCAGTGCCAGCGCAACAACATTTGGCATTGACAAATATTTGTTTCTTTGGTGTTTTCTTTTGCCATTTCACTTTGTGAGTAAGGACATCTACTTCTACTGTTCTGGAAATTGCTGAAGTCTCTGTAACAGTGGCTGTCTTATTCTTTGACACATTGCTTGCCTCATCAGTTTCTGTGTCTGGTGTGTCTTTGTCCCTACCTTTTTCTTTTAAACTTTTTGGGCCTTTCAAAACACCCGTGGCAATTTCTTACATTCTCCCTTCAAAAACTCATGCATTATTTGCAGAACAACTCCAGCTCTTTGGTGAAGTTTATCCTGCAAGGCTTCTTTCTTTATAAAGTAGTGCTAACCCTGTTATCAACTGCAGCATTTGTGTCCTGTGTTTTACCTGTTTTTAACATTATTCCACTCCATAAGGGTATAGTGGTTGAGTATGTAAATAACAAAGGAATAAGCTGTGGATACCGATGCAAATTTAATTTCTGAGTACTGTCCTCATGGCCATCACTTTGCGCTTCTTCTGCACTTTCCATAACAAATGCTTCAGACATTCAGAAGAACCGGGATAATGTCTTGATGCTGTTCTCCTGTCTAGATGTATCTTCCATAAGTTTGTCCACTGGGTCCTCCTCCCACAGGTCACTAGCAATCTATATCTTTTTATGTGTTATTGATGCTTTCAATATCATGGCATACTCTTCACATGTGTCAGTTTCATACTTTACTGAAAATACTTACTGTATGTCATTCTCAGGAGATGCTGTCTGATGTCATGCAGACCAACTGCATTTTGCAGAAGGGCAAAAGAATATAAAATAGCTGTCTTGACTCCTTGTTTGCTTGCATTTTGCTGAGATGAACTTCATCGTGTGTGCATCACAGATATGCATCACTGTACAGCTGGAGGGTTGTTTGCCCTTATACACTTCAAAGCAGTTTTTTAGAAACTGGATTATTGTGGTCTGATTGAATGTTCAGACCGTTGCATGTATTATGGACCAGCTGAAATCTGTTTCTACCTTCTGTGAGATAAGTTGAGTTTTGCATAACTTAAGAAAGTCACAATGCAGGCAGTTTAACCAATGAAGTATGGCTGATGTACTTTGGTCTGTGGTAAGCATTTCTGACATATAAAGAATAGAATGAGAGTGCCTCTATTTGAATGCACAAGGCATAATAGAAAATTTGATGCTTGGTGTCCCGCAGCTGTGCTTCAACAGAGCCAGATGCATCTAGGTAAAGAGAACATCTTTCTGCAAATTGAATTCCCTTTGAAAAATGTAGCTGAGCATCAGACTACATAGAGAATACTGGATGGGCAACAATGCACAACCAGTGTGTTGTGCCACAGAAATGTTCTGATTCCCTGTAAACTTGAAGGCGAAGCTTGAGAGGTCTGTGGAAATCAGAACCCTGAGGTGGCACAACACACTTGTTGATGATAGAGTTGCCCATCCAGTATTTTTTATAGTGTATGGTGCCCCCCCAAACAAAATAAATACAGTTTTAGCACTTCTTTAATTTTTTATCATAGAAAAGTTGTATTGAGTTTGTAATACAGAAAACAGAGTTAGCAGTTCTACAACATACAATCGCTTGTGCTACCGTCCCAGTTATGCATAGCGTATCCAAGGTTCACAAAATACAATTGGTTCCTACTGCAGTAGGACTAATACAGACATAATACTGGCCTATTAAATTACAATCTATAACCCTGTAGGCCAGATCCAAACATTCCAACAGTCCTCTTCTCTAGAGAGCTCATATGAGCATATTAGAAAGCATCCATCACTTAGTAATGCCATAAACACACTGAAATATCAGAATGATGAGGAAAAGAAAGAAAAGAAAAGTTACTAGGAAAGGGGTAAAGCTGAGAGATAGTGATTTGAGAAACAACATATCGATCCAGGTATTAACTCCTCATATAGAACCATCCAGATACATTCTGTATAGTTTTAGGTTTCAGCATACCTAAGAGGAGTAGATGGGTTGCGTGGAGTTGGAAGGAGGACTTCACACAGGGTAGAGTTTAGGAACAGTCCCCATTTCAGATAGTAAAAAGCCAACTTTCCCCGATTAGTAAACGTGAGTCATTCAAGTACGGCTAGTCTTGCCATAGCTGAGTGCCAGAGGGAAGTGGGGGGGGGGGGTTGTACTTTTCTCCAAGACAGGAGCAGAAGCCTGTTTGCCTCCAAAAGAGCAGCCAGAAACCAGCTTGAGTGCGGTCTCAGCAGGTGGTCCAGGGGGGACGAGTCCCCCAACAAAAGCAGTGGGCTGGAGATGTCAGTGGGAGCTCCCAAGATCCCAGAACAATCCAATGCTATAGCATTCCAAAAATTAGTCAGATTCTGACACTCCCACAGGATATGCAATGTGTTCACTGGGCCCTGTCCGCATCTCCAGCACTGTGCATGGGGCACAATACCCCAGGAGAGAAGGGCTGCAGGCATGCAATACCACCTAAGGAGGATCTTAAGTTGGATCTGTTGGCTCCTGACATCATGGTATGCAGAGTGAGCTAGGTGGAGGCATCTGGACCGCATGTCCACAGTGATGGTAGTGTAGAGATCCTCACTCCAAGCCTTCCTATACAGGTCAGTGTAATCTGGCTGCGCCTCCCACCAGGTGCTGTACAATTTGCCTTCCAGACCCTGTAAGCAGGTTCTATTGTGAAGCTGTGACACCTAATCCCACTCAGGATCTCTTATGAGTGCCCCATTAAACTTGTGAATTAGACTACGGATCTGTAAGTACCTCCAAAAATCCCTGGAGGGTAGAGAGTATTTAGCCCTTAATTGTGCAAAGGACATCATATTACAAGACTTATTCATTTATAGGTCCTGAATGACACGTGTCCCCTTGCTCTCCAATTCTAGCCAGTGGATCATTTTGTTGTCCACTGTAAGGAGAGGATTATACCATAACACTATGTACTGAAAGGGCATAGATCTAGCCTCCTTAAGGGTGTTAGAGGCAGTCATGATCCTGAACCATGCCTGCCTTGTTTCAGCCATAACTGGAGTAAGCTTTCTAGTGTCACTGGGGGCATTGGTCAGGAGCATCCCCAAGTGGTTTTTTGACATTAACTGGGATTCCAATAAGACCCATTGTGGAGGAGTGGAGCAAGTGGGGACAAATCATTTAGTGGCCTGCACAGAGGTGTAAGCCCAGTGGTAGCCTTGCAGCCATGGAAGTCCTAGGCTTCCCTTGGTCCAGTGTGCTTGCAACTTTCTATAACTCCATCAGGGGTTTTTGCCTTCCCATATAAAGGAAGCGATTATCTTGTCCAATTTACAAAACACCTTGCAGGGCAGAGCGATTAGGAGATTATTAAGCAAATACGCTACTCTGGGTAGTAGCAGCATATGGATTAGCGCCACTTTGCCAGGGAGAAAGAGGTTAAGATGGTACCATCGGTTGACCTCTACAAGGGTAATGATATCAGGGAGTTAAAGTTCTCCTGGATTAGATTGCTCCATTGGGCCGGAATCTTGATTCCAAGATAGCAGAAGCCAGTTGGGGCCCAGGTAAGTGTAAGGTCCTGTAGGCATAGCTTTGTGTAGGCTACATTGAGAGGGGTTACACTGGTTTTACTTTGATTAATTTGCATCCCAGACAATTGTGCAGACTTGTTTAATACTTCCAGGACTTTAGGAAGCAATTCCTTTGGGTGGGTCAGTGTTAAGAGCAGATCATCTAAAAAGGCGGCTGTCAAATATTCATGCTGGCTGACCCTAATGCTTTTAACTGTGACCAGCATTATCTGTATAAGTGGGTCTAGGGCCATGAGAAAAATAACAAGGGGGATAAGGGGCAACCTTGCCGAGTGCCCCTTTGCAGGAGAAAGGAAGGGGAGATATCCTTATTAGTTAGTATCCTAACTGAGGGGGCATTATATAGCACCCTGACCCACTGTCGAAATATGGCCAAACCCATAGTGCCACAGAACTTCATGAAGGTAGGACCATTCGACAGAATCAAAAGCTTTTGTAAAATCTACCACCAAGGCAGCCATGGGATCCTTAGAATAAATTGTGATCTATTTCAGGTCCAGAACCAGCCTGATTTTATCAGCTGCTACCCGCCCCTTCTTGAAACCTACTTGAGAGGAATGAATAATAGATGGCAGTGCATCCACTAATCTCATGGCAAGCACCTTAGCTGCAATTTTGTTATCCACAAAGATTAGGGAGATTGGTCTGTAATTAGCACAGTTAAGGAGGTCATCAGCTTTTTTCGGCAGGAGGATGATCAAAGCCTCCCTCATTGAAGGCGGAGGGATACCAGTCCCATGAGCTTCTTGTAATACAGAGAGCAGGGGGTGCTAATTTCTGTACCCAGCATTTGTTTAAGTTCCATGGTCATCCCGTCCGGCCCCAGGGATTTGCCGAGATACTGTCAGGACAGGACTTTGATTACCTTCTCCTCCGTAAACGGCTGATCCAGTGCCATCTGTATACCTTCCGGTAGCTGAGGGACTCCAGCCTCTGTGCAGAAATCTGCTATCTGTGCCCCATGCTGTTTGGGCTCTAGAGTGGAGTGTGTTTGATAAAGCCTTTTGTAGAAGTGCTGCATGCAAGCATTGATCTTCTGAGGGGAGGAGACCAGCTGTCCGCCCGCATTTTTAAGGGCATGTATCCTTGAGGCTGCCTGCTGCTTTCTCAACTGATACACCAGCAATTTTCCCCCCTTCTCACCTCCTTCCCAATATGTATGCTTGGATCTGAGAAGTGCCCACTCAGCCTTCTGGTAAAGTATAGTATTGATGCAGTACTTTAGTCCTACAATGTCTTGGAAGAGATTTGAATCTTGTCCCCCCTACTGTGGGGCTTCTAAACCTGGTTTTGAACATAGCCAACTCAGTCTGTACCTTTTCCATTTCTGTTCACCTCAGTTTATTTCGGTGTGCTGAGTAGGGTATGATGTGCCCCCATAGCACTGCTTTGAAAGCCTCCCAGACTGTGGCTGTGGAGGTATCAGCCACATGACTGAGGAAGAAGTAATCCTTAGCGGCTTTCCGAATCATAGTACAGAAGTTGGGGTTGTGAAGAAGTAGTGGATTACACCTCCATCTGGTGCCTGCCTCTCCCTGTCCAGAGGGAGCTTAGTGGCAAGTGACCGGTACATGATCAGATACCAATATGTTGAGGATCTTAGTGCAGGAGATGTCTTTGGAAGCAGAGGGGTTGGCCAGCCAGAAGTCAGGCTTGAAGTTGTGTGAGCTGTGGAGAAAAAAGAGTAATCGTGCCCAGAGGGGTGGTCTCTTCTCCACATGTCCGACATACCCCATTCCTCTATTACTTCCTTCAGAGCCCTCAGTGTTTTAGGGTGCGTCTGAGAGGTTGGCTTGGATATTTGTCAAGGAAGGCATCCAGGGTAAGATTAAAGTCCCCACCCAATATAATCGGAATCTGCGGACAGTTGATTGTTAGGGATTCTATGGCTTTGTTAAGATCCAGCAGAACATCAGGCTGGTCCATATTGGGTCTGTATATATTAGCCAATACCACCTGCCTACCTGGGTATGAGAATCAAACTACAATCCAACAGACCTGTTTGTCTGTGGCAACCTGTTCCTGTACCCGTGAGCACGACTTTTTGACCAGTGTGGCCACCCCTTTAGACTTATTCGGCGCTGAGCTCACCATTACAGTACCTACCCATGTCTTTTTAAGCCACTGTACATTTCTTGCAGTGAGGTGAGTCTATTGGACTAATGCAATGTCTGCCTGTAAGGAATGTTGGTGCCTAAGGACCATAGTTCTTTTGACTGGGTGATTTAAACCTTTTACATTTCATGACTCCAGACTGATGGCAACATTTGTGTTCTGCGTCATCCACCCAGACTGAGGTAAGAAGCCAGCACTCATCATCTGAATTCAGAAAGGATAGAAAAGCAGTGGAAGATTCACAGAGGCAGAGAGAAGAAATTGATAGAAGAATTAAGGAGGGACGGTCTGCACACTTACATGACTCCCAGTAGAAGCCTAATGTAGAAGTAAAAACAAATATATTATATTATAACTCTAACTTGCCAGCCAAAGGCTGGTTATCCGGATGACAGATATTAACCAATTATTTTTAAACAAGAGAAAATAGATACATTTTACAACAATCAAGAGTTAATGCACTCTGTGCTCAGTAACACACTAAACTAATGGTGATAAGGTGTACGTGCGAGGTGCCAATCTCTTGAAGATGCACTCAGCCACGCTGACCTATCACCTGCAGGGGAGATAAAGGGAGAGAACAACCAGAAACTTTCCTCTCCATCCCCAGCAAAACACAGATGAGGAAGATCCTCGGGGAGAATCCCGACAAGCAGAGGGGGTGGGAGGTGGGGCCGGGCTTGAGGGGGAAAAAAGGGAGGTAGGGGGGAGGGATGCCCCCTAGTAGGTGTCTACCTGGTCTCTCATTCCACCCCATCCACCACCAAGAGTAACTGGCTGGGACTAACGTTAGATCACTCATCATTATACAGTACTCAGCCTGTAGGACCACAGATATTATGCTTCTGGTGAGTGTCAGCATAGCCAGCCAGGTCAGCCAGCTACCTGTGGGGGGGTGGAGAGTTCTGGCCCACCTGCAGTAAACAAGAGAGACCTAGCTCAGGCAGTAAGCAAAGGGGTGGGCCTCAAAGCTATGTAGATTTACTGTTCCCATCATAAAGCTATTTAAGACATTGCCCTTGTACCCTATAGCATATACAGGTAAAATAAGGTCTCAGTCCTTAACAGTACGCTCTTCTAGTTGGCTCGCTGGGGAAGCATCTGTGGACAGCACCTCCATGTATGTCAACAGTCCAGGTCACATGGGTTAGTCCAGAAAGATCTGCAGGTTCTCAGGACCCAGTGCCAAATCAGCCCACGACGAATCCTCTGCCTCTTCAATAAGCATTTCCTCGGGGATCTCACCCGATGTACTGGAGCTGTGGAATTCTTCTCTAGTTTGTTTGGTGGGTGGTGCTTCCTTTAGATCATTAGTGGGAGAACTTTGCCCACTAAATGAGTTCTGCCACACTCAGGTTGGATAGGTTACACCTCTCTGGGGTAGCGCAGAAGAGGATAGGGTTGCAGACCCCGTTTGGAGAGCTCTACAGTTAACAGCTCCATCTGCTGTTCAGCAGGAACGTGGAGATGACCTGGGAGGAAGCATCTGGAGGTAGCACTGTCCAGTCCACTCTCTTGTCCTCCCCTGGACCTTCTCTCAATGATTCATTCTGCTGAGCTGCTGGTCTGGGTCCTGGTGCCCACAGCCTCTTGGGAAATGTAGTGCTAATGCTTAATTTAGGCCAGTATTTATGGACCCACGTCTCAATTTCCTGAGGGGTTTCTGCAATGCTATCTCTTCCTTCCCTTGACACATGGAGGTAAGCCAAGTTTCTGAACCCATACTGGAATCCTTGTTAAGCCAGCGGCTTTTTAATAGGTATAAATGTTTCCTACGGGCAGCAACCTCTGCTAAGAAATCTCTGAAAAAAGATATCCTGGCCCCTCTCCACAGCAGTTCCCCTTTATCTCTGGCTGCGCTGAGGATTTTTTCTTTAACAGAATACTTCAGGCCATATGCAATGATAGGCCGAGGAGGTCCCTGATGCTATCTGGCCCCTCTAGGGATCCGGTACGTCCGTTCTATTTCAACTGGGCCTGTCCATCTTTCCCCAAGGATCTTGGGAATTTCCTTATTAAGGAACCTCTCAGTGTTCTTGCCCTTGACTCCCTCAGGAAACCCAGTAACTCTAATATTGTTTTGTCTCCATCTGTTTTCATGATCCTCTGCTCTCCTCCACAGGGTGGCCAATTTCTCATCATGCTCCCCCAGCTTCTGACAAATTTTAGTGTTGTCCATTTCCAAATCCTCCACTTGTTGCTCTGCCACGTTCATTTTATCGCTGAGCACTTTGACCTCCATAACTGTGCCAGTTAGGGTGGTAGATATGGTGTCGACCCTTGTCAAGAGGGTTTCTACCATGGAAGTAATATGTTGTAAATCAGTGCGTATATCCACTTGTTGTGCAGCAGTTCCCCCGGGAACAGGGCCTAGGAGTGGCACATTAACTGGTGGGGGATTCATGCTATAGTAATATAGGAATCCGGATATTAGGGTACAACACACCATACAGGGCCCACTGTCTCTGGTTGTGCTGCTATTGTTTAGCCACTACTAATTATCGGGTGCTGGGCTACTACCACTGCCAGAATGCTGTCAAATGGCCTAGTCAGTGCCAAAAGGGAGCCGCGTGGTAACCGGTGCTACAGAGCTATTGCCAGAGGGCTAGTTGCACTTACTAACCACTTTCAAGACTGGGGCAGCACCAGGTAGAATTCTGGAGGGTGGGGGCCCCTGACTGTCCATGGATGATGGCGGATTTTATTTGCTGGGGATCGAGCTGGTAGTCTAAGTGGCCATCTTCCTCGGCATCTTAGCCATGCCCCACTTCTTTATTTTTAAATAGAAAATAAAAATTGTTTGCTTCCATGTCATATTCCGGTAGTTAGGGCTGGTTGCTAGGGTGAGATGTGAGGTTGCTAGGGAGCAGACTTCCTACATTTGTAGTGCAGCATTCTGTTGGTTGCTGATCGAGTGTGAGGGGGATTTTCTAAAAAAAAAAAAAAAGCGGATGAATTCCTCGCTTAGCAAGAAGAGGCGGACTGCAAGGAAAATACTTCATTTGTAATTAATTTCTAGATATCTAGTTGATACTGCATTTCATTTTAACTTCATATCCCTTACAAAAATTTAAATGTGCTGTGAACATACACAATGCATGACACATGTTTAACTGTCCAATGTTTGCATGCAGTTAGCATACACAAAGTGAACCTATACGAACCAGATCTAAAATGCACATTAGGTTTGCATGCTGCAAGCTTGACATGTGTGTAGCAGGTCAGCTGATGTGGACATCTTCCATAAATCACATCAGGTTCACAAGTTGCATGCTTGATATGAGAGCAGCAGCTAAGCTGGTGTGAACATAATTTAAAAATCACATCAGGTTCACATGTTGCATACTTGCCATGCATGCAGCAGTTAAGCTGGCGCAAATCTCATCTAAGAACACATCAGTTTCTGTTTTGCATAAACTGCTAGCAATTAGTCATTAAAATACAGTTTCCATTGATTTCTCATTACAATTAGGCAAACTCATTAATTCTGACCATTAAATCCTTTTGCAAATTGTTTAATAGATTTTGATTTTTGTCATTAAATTACCATTAATTTGTAAAGTATTGTTTGCTTACTGTATTAAATGATTAAGACATAGTCAGACAACATTCCCCATTCCAGATGTACAAAGAGGGTCCTCTGTGGTGTGAAGCCTGACCTTTTTGTTTTGGGCTATGCAAATCCCCTTATGCATATTTAGTGCTACATATGTGTTTCTTCATGACTGTTACGGATCCCTTACTTTCCCTAAGTCATTCTGTGAGGAGCATATAGACTATGGCAATGCTCAGCACTCTTTGTGCTGAGCAGGGTCTTGGAAGCATGCACCATACCTCACCTTTTGTCACTAAAATGAGAGACATGGACACTCAAAATGAGGGACAATGAGGGACGCTAACCCTCACAATGATCAGGACACATCCTGAAACATGGAGATACAGTATCTTAGAACACAGTGGAAACCATTATATTTACTTGTACAGATATTAACACCTGAGATGGATTTCTACCGTAATGCAGAGGTATCATTTAGGTAGGGCAATTGCTCTCCTCCTGCATTTGTGCCTAGGTTATTCTTATGCTGTGGCAATAATGGCATTAAATTTGGATTTAATCTTTTGCACAATAAGTGCCCCCCTGCCTGTGTGTGCTCAAGTTGCAGGTATGCTCTTTGCTCTTGACGCGACTGTGTCTGTATTGTGTCATTCTGTCTTTTCACCTATTAGCAGTGACGCTGTCTCATGTGACAATGAGGAGCTCCAACCAAGCAACAGTGCATGAGTCATGTGAGTGCGACACTGTTTTTCCCGCCACAGAGTAGACTGGCTATAAACTACAGCTTGGAGAAGTCATTGAGCACTGAGCTTTCGATAGCAGTGTTGTGGCAGCATATTTTTGTTGCTCATACTCTTACTGAGTCTCCACCTCCCTTGGTGGCTGAAGGGGCAGAGGGTGAGCTAGAAGCTATTTCATCGACAAGGCTACCTACCTACACTACTAGGTTCACCTCATAATAATAAAAACAGCATGGGCCCCCACAGCAGCAACCTAGACCTAGCAGCAGTGGCAACAGTGGTGCAGGCGGCCTTCACAGGCCTTGGTCAGTGCAGTGCAGCAGCAGCCAAACCGGAAGCAAGCAACAAAGATTGGATGTGTTTGGACGGAGAGGTGACTAGGTCGCAGACCACAGTGGGGACCTGGGATGGTTGATTCCAGCATCCAGCTTCTGGCAGAAGGAAAGAGAAGTGAAATGAAAAATGGGCTGGTGGTACACTTGGCCAGGCCTCAGGTTCCAGCCAGATGGCCAGGTAAGTAAAAGTAATTTTTTTTTATACGGAGATTGGGGAAGGAGGAAGGATTGAAATATTAATATGCTTTCATGTTTCTGTGCCTTTGGGCAGATTCACGACCTATATGGGATGGGTATTAAATGGAACGGAGTATGGGGGAGAGATTGGGGCAAAGTTTTTTTGTTTTTTTTTAGCGTGGTCAGAACTTCAGCAAAGAAAAAAAAATGTTTAGTAATTGGGTGGGTTTAAGCCCAAATATGATGCACTGCTCTGGGATATAGACAGATGAGTCTTATACATTTGAATTTTTCCTGCTTTACATACCACTTTTCAATCACAACAAATAAGTTTTACCTTTTAGAGACATTATAAATGTTCCAGAGCTTGCCTTCTAGGGGTTAGCTGGTATCTGGCCTCCACTGGTTGTTGGTCCTCCCCACCCCCCATTGAAATCTGAAATGGCACCCCTGCCTTAAAGTCTAAATTTAAAGGACATCCTCTGTATGAACAGCATGCTTCCATGAGGGATGGGTGAGGGACAGAGCAGCTTTCAGGGGTAAAATTCTAAACGTTATAAACGTTATTTTCCTCTGTATGTATAACTGTCTTATAAAGTGTATGATGTATCTGTTGTGTATCAACTATTGAACCTTGACCTTATCAGGTCCATCTTGTAAATGAGCCTTGCTCAATGATGTTCGCCTGAATAAATAAAGATTTGATTGATTGATTGATTGATTGAAAATGAGGGCTGTCCCGTGCAATCAGGGATAGTTGAGCAGTATGGTATGCACATGCCATTGGAGCCCCACTGTAATCAGGCTTATGCTCCCCCATCCAGGGTACCTGATCTCCACATCCCCACACTAAGGCATATTATGACATAGGGCAAGGGAGAGTGCAGGAGCATTCCCCTTTGAAATGAATGGGGATATTTTTTATTACTATTTTATACATTATGATGGCAAGTTGGAGATTAATAAAGGCCACCACTTGACTAACAAGGGCCTTGTTAGTAGAACAGTGGACTTCATTTATCTCCAATTCACCATCATAATAAATAAAATAGTAACAAAACATAACTCCATTCATTTTAAAGGGGCACACCCCAGCACTATGTCCCATGGACATCATCTCTTAAAGACTCCTGCCTATGGCTACTTACTACTCAGGTTAGAAACTCTCAGCTTACACCAATACTTGGTGGGTTGCCTGTAACAGTGCGACCAGGCCACCACTTGACTAACAAGGGCCTTGTTAGTAGAACAGTGGACTTCATTTATCTCCAATTCACCATCATAATAAATAAAATAGTAACAAAACATAACTCCATTCATTTTAAAGGGGCGCACCCCAGCACTATGTCCCATGGACATCATCTCTTAAAGACTCCTGCCTATGACTACTTACTACTCAGGTTAGAAACTCTCAGCTTACACCAATACTTGGTGGGTTGCCTGTAACAGTGCGGAAACATCCACTACAGTGCAGGTGTATGTGGAGGTGGACTGGCAGTGTGGGTGGGTGTCGAGTTATTGCTACTTTTTAGAGATGTACGAAGACCATAAACTTCTCTGCATGAAAAAGTTTGTGGATTGTGCTCAGTACACAAAGCGCAATCCGTGAAATTTGCAGATTGCAGAACCCAGGATCAAATGCAAAGTGTGTAATTTCACCGGTGAAATTCCACACTTTGCACACAAACTTTGCTTATAAACATGTAAAAAAATAAATATGTATACCTCTCTGTTGTCTAGTGTCACCTACCCTGCTAATTGCCAGCCACTACCCCCCTCCATTGCTGGCCAGTGGGCAACAATATAAAAATTTTATGTAACCTCCCCTGTAAATGGGGGTTCCTAAAAGCCTTCCTAGGGCTTGCCTAGATGCTCCCTGCCTAACTGGTGTTCGGTGTAAGGCCGCTAAATGCGGGCATTGTGAGTGCTCTTAAAGCCTCCAGTACTGTCTCTTTAAGAGTTGCCTGCCTGCAGGCTTTAGTGGTTTAATGGGGAGACTGGGTTTTTTCTGCTTGAATCCCACCCTGGGCTGCTGTCTGATTGCTCCATTTCTGCAGTCGCTAAGAGTGCAGAGGGAGCCCATCTAAAAGATGTAATTGTGTCCCCAAAAAACATGTAGAGCATTGGTAAGGTTGCAGTTTGACTAACTTGCCTTTATTGCAGCTGAGACTTTGTGCTGTGCCCCTCCATTTTGGACCCGGACTGTTCTGAAGGGTCCAATAGAAGCCAGGGGGCACTTAAAATGGTGTATATAGTGATCAATCACAATCAGGACTCAGACTGGAACCGCCTGACCAATGGGGATACGGCTAGTGATTCTGGGAAGTGGAGTTCTGAAGAATGGACCTTGTTTGCACCAATAGGGGCCACATTAAGTGACTGGTATCTGCAGCCCACCTATGGGATCGGGTGGCGCCAGAGAGGTGAATCTTGCCCTAACTGCCGAGTGGCAAAGACATTGTGGCTGTAGGCGAGGAAGGAGCTACGTGCTCCTGCGCCATTGAGTTTCACGTGGGAAGCACGTGTGTGGAAGGCCAGATTCGGGCGGCTCAGTCGCTGGTGAGAATCAGATTAAATCCGCTGGGTAGCAGTCAGAGGAGGCTGTGCAGGAACGCAGCTACCTACCAGGCTCACCCTGTAGAGGACTGCAGAATTTGCTGAATCGCGCTCAGTCTGTCAAGAAAAAGTGAAGCTGCGGTGACTCTCCGATTAGCTGTGGGTTCGGTCAGGCCCTTGGAGCAGCTGCCTGGTATGGTACCCCTCTGTTGCTTTTCATATAAATGTGTGGAGAAGCGTCTGAAGTTCAGGCTCAGCCCTGCGAGTGGTGTGAGAGTGTTTTTCCTTCTATAGTCGTGAGTACTAAATCAGGGTAGCTCCCTGTTAAATGTTCCTAGCAAAGGCAAGATCTTCTGGTTACTTTGTTGACAACACTAACTGAGCCTGCTGGCTCCATCTAATCTTCATAGGAATTAAATGCTCATTTGTGTCAGGGCCCCAACCAGCTGCATTGAAACATAGAAACATAGAAGTTGACAGCAGATAAGGACCGCAAGGCCCATCCAGTCTGCCCATTTCTTTTTCTACCTTATAAATGTGCCATCGGCCTTTGCTCTGTCAGTGGCCTATCTATTCATACTCATTTGTATTGCTCCCTTATGCCTATCCCATGCCTGTTTGAAGCCCTGCACTGTATTCATAGCCACCACTTCTTGAGGTAAGCCATTCCATGCATCCACCACCCTTTCTGTGAAAAAGAATTTCCTCACATCCCCCCTTAATCGGCCCCCTCTAATCTCATGCTGTGTCCTCTTGTCCTGCTATTTTTCTTATATTTAAACATGTTAGACTCTTTCACCTTGTTAATGCCCTTAAGGTGTTTGAATGCCTCGATCATATCACCTCTCTCCCTCCTTTGCTCAAGGGTATACATATTGAACTCTGTTAATCTGTCCTCATATGTCTTCTGATGCAGTCCCTGCACCATTTTGGTTGCCCTTCTGGACTGCCTCAATTTGGTTAATGTCCTTGTGAAGGTGTGGCCTCCAATACTGCACACAGTACTCCAGATGGGGCCTAACCAGTGTCTTGTAAAGAGGGATTATTACCTCCCTCTTACGATTTGTGATACCCCTACTAATACACCCTGACACCCCCCTAGCCTTACCTACTGCTTTAGAGGTCTGCTTGGATGATTTCAGGTCATCAGTGATGATGATGCCCAAGTCTCTTTCTTTCTTTGTTACTGCTAGCAACTCCCCTCCCAGCCTATAGGTGGCTTCAGGATTTCTCTTCCCTATGTGCATGATCTTGCACTTCTTTGCATTAAATCCCAGTTGCCACTCTTCTGACCATTTTGCTAGTTTATCCAGATCTCTTCTCATTCTGCCCACCCCATCTGGATCATCTACTCTGTTGCAGATCTTGGTGTCATCTGCAAACAGACAAACCTACCATCCAGTCCATCTGCAATGTCACTGATAAAGATATTGAAGAGGACTGGCCCAGGACTGATCCTGAGTACCCACTTGTGACTTGCATCTCTTCTGACTGTATACCATTTACCACCACTCTCTGTTTTCTGCCCGTCAACCAGTTTGCCACCCAGTTGACCAACTTCTGACCACCCGAGTCTACCCAGCTTATTTATCAATCTTCTATGTGGAACAGTGTCAAAGCTTTGCTGAAGTCAAGGTAGGCAACATCAACTGCTCCCCTTGGTCCACCACTCTGGTTACCCAGTCAAAGAAATCTATGAGATTAGTTTGACAGGACCTTCCTTTGTAAACCCATGCTGTCTTGGATCCTGTGCCCTATGGATTCCAGGTGTTGCACTATTCTTTCCTTAAGGAGTGCCTCCATAATCTTGCCCACTACTGAGGTAAGACTGACTGGTCTGTAGTTCTCTGCCTCCTCCCTACTACCACTCTTGTGGAGCGGGATCACATGAGCCCTTCTCCAGTCTTCTGGGACCTCTCCTGTGCTCAGAGACTCACTAAACCGTCCTGCTAATGGCTCTGCTAGTTCCACTCTTAGCTCCTTAAGTACCCTGGGATGTATGCCATCAGGTCCCATTGCCTTATCCACTCTGAGCTTAGCAAGCTCTTGTAGGACCCTTTCTTTTGTGAAGGGAGTAGTGCTCACCTCCCTCCCCCCTGTGTCCATGGTGCTGAGCTGTGGGTCCTGCCCTACCTTCTCTTCAGTAAATACTGAGCAAAAGTATCTATTTAGGATAGATGCTTTTACAGGGTCCTCCTCCTCATGCTCCCTTTTCTCCATTAAGCTAGCAATACCCCTCTGGACTTTCTCCTTTCACTAATGTATCTATAGAAAGTCTTGTCACCTTCTTTTACTGTTCGTGCTAGTGTTTCCTCAGTTTGGGACTTTGCCTACCTTACTGCCTTCCCTGCTTCCCTTAGGGCAGTTTGGTATGCCTTCCTATCTTCATCCCGCTGTGTTCCCTTATATTTACTGAAGGCCAGCCTTTTGGCTCTGACCTTTTCTGCTACTGTATTTGAGAACCAAAGTGGTTTCCTTCTTCTTTCGCACTTCCTTTTCTGTCTAACACAATGGGATGTTGCTTCAAGTATTGCATCCTTAATGCTTGCCCACTTTGCCTGTACCCCCTCACCTGTGTTTCTTTTTGCCAGGGCTAGCTTAACTCTGTTGGCCATCTTATCAAAGTCAGCTCCTCTGAAGTCCCATATTTTTGCCTTGGAATGGGATGATTTAGATGTAGTAGTAAAATTGAACCATACCATTTGATGGTCACTGGTCCCCAGGTGACCTTCTACCTGGAGATCTGTGATCCCTTCCCTGTTAGTCAGTACTAGATCTAGGATAGCCCTGTATCTTGTGGGTTGTTGTACCAGTTGTTTGAGGCCCTCCCCCTGCACTATGTGTCTAGTTCTGGCAGATGTTCCTGCTGGTATTGACCAATCTGTATCCGGCATGTTGAAGTCTCCCATTATCAGAACCTCCCCTTTAGCTGTCATGTTTTGTATATCTTCTAACAGTAATGTGTCTATGTCCTCCCCCTGGTCTGGGGGCCTGTAGACAACCCTGGTTCTTATGGCTGTCCCATTTCCTGTTTCAGGGTGACCCACAGTTCTTCTGGCTCCTTATGTGTATTCTGAATTTCTGTAGCTTTGATATTTTCATTGACATACAGGGCCACTTCTCCCCCTTTTTGTACCTCGGTCTCTTCTGAACAATACATAGCCAGGTACTGAAGTCTCCAAGTGTGGTTACTGGTAAACCACGTCTCACTAATTGTTACTATGTCCAGTTTAGCCTCTGACATTATTGCCTGCAGGTCTGGGATCTTATTTCCCAGGCTGTGAGCATTTATTACGCCAATTTTCCATTGGCCAGATTTCGGTGTGTTAGTTGTTGGGTGAGGTTTGGCATTACCCAATGCGTCGTATGGAATACAAACCTTTTTCTTACCTGGTGATGCAAATGAACTGCAAACATGCTGAATCCCTGTTTGACCACTAGCCGAGGGGAGGTGTTCTTCCATTAACGTATGGGTGCTGCACCTCTCTCCCCATTTGCTAGTTTAAATATTTTGCAAAGGCGTCAAACTTCTGCCCCAATGCACTGACTCCTCTTAGTCAGATGCAGTCCATCAAATTTAAGAACTTTCGCTCCCAGAAAGTTGCCAGTTCCTACAAATCTGTGTCCTTTTCCTGGCACCAGCCCTTGAGCCACATGTTTAGCTCCCCTATCTCCCCTTCTCTGACCTTCCATCCATCTGCCCCCCCTCTCAGACTGGCAGGATCTCAGAGAAGGAGATGCCAGATGAAATGGATGATAGTTTGTCACCCAGCCTGGTCAGGTGTTCCTTGGTCTCCACAACTGACCGGCTGGCGAGATCATTAGTCCCTATGTGTACTAGGACATCTATGTTTTCTCCTGCTTTATGAACAATTTTAGCAATGCGGTCAGTGTCTCTCCAAGCTAATGTACCTTGGAGACATCTGACCATTACCCCTGGCTGGAGATGGGTATCAACTCCCCGAATCATGGAGTCTCCTATGATCAGAAGTTTTTTGGATTTCCTTTTTGCTTTTTTTGTTTTGGTTCCTGATTTGGGTGAGTTTTGTTGTGCTAGCTCCTGTGCAGTGTCCTGCTCTGCAGTGTCTTCTGCCTCTTTGTTTGATTTCAGAGATAGAGGCAGACACCTGTTTTAGTGTTTATATGTTTTTGGAGGTAATATGTTGGAGAGCAGAGAGTGATGGGGCACCTGATTTGCCCTCTAACCACCTGCCAACCTCCTGGACCAACTACCCTCTGCGGTTGAGGGTTTTCTGTTGGATGCTGGGAAATGGCAGGTGGTTCTTATAATTATTTCCTCTTGAATATGAAATTTGAGGCATGCAATCTCTGCCCATGCTGCCGGAGCTGAGCCCTAAGATCTCCAATGGCCCAGCATGGGACAGTGTCCTAAATCCTGTAAGACTGTCCTTCTGAAAATTGTTCCACAGTACCTGCAGTTAATGATATCCATTCCAGATAAGTTGCTGGGTTTATAACCTAGTCAGAGTAATTAAAGGAAGAAAATGCAAGTAATGGTTTGATTGTGTTTTGTTTTTGTTTAACTTGTTATAACAAGTTAAGTTACTAGTCTTACCTGTAAATGAGCTCACCTTGTGGATGCCCACTGATCCCCCCTTCCTGCTCTGCCACAGGAAGTGTCACAACTGTGGTACCCTATAAAAGGAGTGTAGTGTGGGGTGGTTGGGGATGGGGGTGGGTGGCTGGGCCCTTCCCCTGCTGAAAAAGAAGAACCATGGACAAAAGAACAAGGAGCTAAGAGCAGAAACAATCAGTCAACAACAAATGCAGTAACTCTGAAAGCTTATCCTAATGTTAGATAAAACTGTAAAACCTGTAAAGCACCACCTGTAATAATTTCAGAGAAGATATATGCTGTAAGAAACACTTTGCTACAGAGAAAAATAAAGCAGTGAAATGTTAGCAACAAACAGTAGCAATCCCTGTGAGTAAAAAATAAAAACAACACCACACAGTAAATCTGCTTAGCCAAAAGAAGTATTAATCCTTTTCCCTTGCTCTGGTAAGGTTCTCTACTCTGCCTTTCAAGCAGTCTTAGAAGGAAAGAGGAACTAGCCTTCAGGGCTTGGGTACCCATAGACAGTAACTTATAGGTTAGGCCTGTGCACAGAGCCCTAGGTAGATAATCATATATTGTAGTGGTAAGCCAATCACCCTGATTCCCCCCCGGTCCTTGTTATCCCCCCCTTAAATAAAACAGATTGCTTGTTTTGCAAAAGCACACTGGCTAGTTTGTGTATTAATAGTGAAATACTGCACAGTGGATATTGTGTAACTGTACCTTACTTTGCAGGGGTCCCGGAGTGAGCTGGAGTGGTTTGAGCTGCGGGGGTACGTGTATATGGTAAGGACACTGTAACTGACTTGTGTGGGCCACTAGTGGAAAGAAAGGGGGGTTGCAGAAACCCAGAGGGCTTTGACCGAGTCAACCTCGACTGTTCTAACCCCAACCTCTGGGTGGAGGCACCTGCCAATGGATCTAGGCCCCTCACCCTGTTACAGTTAGGGCAGGCGGGGGTAGTAGCCCTCAGGATAGTGCCCCCAGGGGGTTACAAAGTGGAGGCACTGCTGGGATCAGCATCCCCTAGTGGCCGAGTGGATGAAGTACCTAACTAAGGATAAAGTGAAGGAGAAGCTGGAAGGGGATATCATGGCTAAAATCAAATTGGACCCCATTAATTCAATGGTACATAAACTGATGAGTTGGGGTGAAGCTGAAGAGTTGGACTCTCAGAGAATTGTGTTATTGCTAGATGTACCTCTAGGGACAACGAACGCTGACCTTATTTCTGTAGTGGAGTGGGTTAAGTGTTTTGGTAAGGTAGAGGTGAGAGGGTGACTTACTTGATCAGACTTTGCAGGTGTTACTGTTATGTAGTGTAGCCATTGACCCCGAGAGGGTACCTCTAGTGATTTATCTGGAAGGTTCCCAACAGGAGTGGAGGGTCATTCACATCTGGAGTGGGTCAGTCTTCCCTTGGGGGCCTCCCCAGACTAACAGCTTCAAAGATAAACTGCTTAAATTGTTAGCCATGGAGGGGAGGACTACTCAAGAGTTACTGCAGGCTTTGGATCTTTCCAGTGATCCCACCCCCCAGGCATCCCCCAGTACCTCTCCTGGGCCCCCCAAGAGTTCTATTTTGGCCCCACCACCCCTAGTGGTTCCTTCTATACAGCTAGATTTGTACCATAGGCTAAAACATTTTTCTAGCACAGTGCCCGTGTCTACAGGGGAGGATGATTTGGAGGCGTGGATGGACTATGCCACCCCCTGAGTCCAGGAGTGGCAATGCTCTGAGGGGGAGAAACAAAAGAGACTGATGGAGAGCCTGCGGGGTCCGGCTTTAGAAGCCATTCAGTTTTTGCAGGCCACTAGCCTGGAAGCTACTGCAGCAGAGTATCTTTCTGCTGTAGAGGGGGTGTTTGGAAGCATAGAAACTGGGGAAGACTTATTATAGAAATTCAAGTCTGCTAAGCAGTGCAGGAATGAAAAGCTTTCCACCTTTGTTACTAGGGTGGAAAGGGCTTTACAGAAGGCCTACCAAAAAGGAAGGATCACCGCCCCAGCCTTAAACCAGATCAGGTTGCAACATGTTCTAAAGTCTGCTAGATTTTCCAGTGTGATACTGTTAAAACTTAAGTTACATGATCAGTGAGCTGCCCCGCTTGAATACTGTCAACTGATGATGGAGATTAGAGAAGTAGAGGCTGATGAGCAGGGGTGGGAACCCTATTTGGGGGCCGTGAATCTGATCCAAACCCCTGAGTCTAGCAAACCCAGTGAGACCCACCCTTTGGGGGGGCCTGATGTATCCCCAGAGTTACAAGGAAGGGTGGGGGTGTGTGCCATTTCCTCTGATCCCCAAGTAGAAAGTGAGTTGAGGGCTGAGATCAGAGATTTACCAGAACTAGTGAGGGACTTGAAGCGAACCACTACCCACCATGTTAGGTTTGGGGAACCAGGGTTGTCTAGCAACAAATGTCCTGGCCCAGGGGAGTCCCCTTGCCCCTCGGATGGCCCCCAGCCGATGAATTATTCCCCTTCCAATAGAGACACCCGGGATGCCAAGTTCTGTTACCATTGTGGGGAGGATGGACACTTCCAGACTGAGTTCCAGCTGCCGGAGAATTTAAGGAAGGTCAACAGCTGACTGATCACCTGGCATCGCAGGGCCCACGTCCGACCCCCTAGGAAGGGCTTTGTGACCTCGGTCAATACTCAAGCAACAGTCAACGCTTTGCCCCCTGAATGGTCTGATGTGGTCGGGCCCTTGATGGAGGCCCTGGTGTGAGTAAATGGGATTCCCACCCAAGCTGTATTGGATAGTGGCTCTTAGGTGACCATTATGTTTCAGGACTGGTATCAGACACATCTACCTGAGGTGCCACTACAACCCTTGGATGGTCTACATGTATGGGGGCTCAGTGACAAGGCTTATCTGTATTTGGTGTGTATCTGGATCTGGTTGTCATTTCCTTCTTCTGTGGCTGGAATGGACGAACAGGTGGAAACCTTGGCTTTAATCTACCCCCCACTGGACTGTATGATGGGGTACCCTTGTTGATTGGGACCAATGCTCACATGTTTGTCCGACTAGCACAGTTGTGTTCTGAAAAGCAGGTATCCAGGACTGGGCAAGCTCTTAGGATACCCGCTTTGATCCAGAAGGCCTACTAGACTCAGAGAAAAGCTAGTCAGGAGGAGTCTGAAGGCCCAGTGGGTGTTGTCTGGAGGAAGAATCCAGAGCTGTTGCTTTAGCCCCAAATGCTCAGCATGTTTTGCAAGGGGAGGTTTGGCTTAAAAAGGATGTCAAGAATAAACTATTGATGCTGGATGCGCCTGGGGAAGGAAAGTTGCCTGGGGGACTGCTAGTTAAACCCAGTATCTTGCCTGCTAGAGCCCATGCTTATGCCAGGAGAGTGATGGTTCAAGTTCATAATGTGTCTGACAAAGAGATTTAAGTAAATAGAGGCTGCACCCTGGCTAGTGTGCATTGTGCGGATGCTGCATTGCTCCCCAATAGCAAGGGTTTGGGGAAGGATGACAGAGTCACACCAGACTTGTTTGATTTCGGTGACTCCCTGTTGCCTGCTGAATGGAAAGTAGGGATCAGTGAGAAGCTTTCCCAAGGGGACCAGGTCTTTTCCCTAAAAGAATGGTATGTGGAATGTGTGCAGGGGGCTGAACACCATATTCGACTGCATGATGAAAGGCCTTTTCGAGAGGGGTCTCGGGGCTTGGCCCCTGCTGACATAGACGATGTGAGACGGCATCTGCAAGAGATGCTTGCTGCTGGTGTGATACAAGAATCCAGGAGCCCTTATGCTTCCCCCATTGTTGTAGTGAGAAAAAGGAATGGGGCTGTTCAGATGTGTGTGGATTACTGTACCCTGAACCAGTGGACCATCCCTGACCAGTATACCATGCCACGCATACAGGATGCCCTGGACTGTCTAAATGGCAGTAAGTGGTTCTCTGTGTTAGATCTCCGCAGTGGGTACTATCAGATCCCAATGGCTCCAGAGGACAGAAAGAAGACTGCGTTCATTTGCCCCCTAGGTTTCTATGAGTTTATCCGGATGCCTCAAGGGATTTCAGGTGCCCCAGCTACCTTTCAGTGCCTGATGGAATGTGCTGTGGGGGACATGAACTTGCTTGAGTGTTTGGTTTATTTAGATGATGTCACAGCGTTTGGCAGCTCATTGGAAGAACATGAACGTCGATTGTTCAAGGTCCTGGACCGGCTGGAGGATTTCGGTCTGAAGTTATCCATAGACAAGTGCCAATTCTTTCAAACTTCTATGAAGTATGTGGGCCACATAGTGTCCACTGAGGGCATAGAGACTGACCCCAGCAAAGTGGAGGCTTTAACCACTTGGCCCCAACCCAGAAACTTGAAGGAGCTACAGCGGTTCCTGGGGTTCTGTGGGTACTACCGGCGATTTATCAAAGACTACTCTCGGGTGATCCGGTCCCTGTGAAATCTCACTCAAGGATACCCCCCGACCCATAAGAAATATAAGAAGATTGCACAATCTGGGACTGAAAAGACTTATTTCCACCCCAATGATGTGTTTGGTACTCGCTGGACTGCTGAATGCGAGGAAGCTTTCTATGACATTATATATCAACTTACTCATGCCCCAGTGCTGGCCTATGCTGACCCAGCTAAACCCTATGTTCTTCATACTGATGCCAGCCTACAAGGATTGGGGGCCACATTGTACCAAGAGCACTCGAATGGTCTGAGACCTGTAGCGTTTGCCAGTCGCAGTTTGACTACTTGTGAAAAGAATTATCAAGTGCACAAACTAGAGTTCCTGACTCTAAAGTGGGACATTGTTGATCAATTCCATGACTATTTGTATGGGGCTAAGATACTGGTGAAAACTGATAATAATCCTTTGACATATGTTCAGACCACAGCCAAGCTGGATGCCACTGGTCACAGGTAGCTCTCTGCACTATCCACCTACAACTATGCTGTTGAATACAGAGCAGGCCTCAGCCATATAGATGCTGATGCTCTCTCCCGGAGGCCTGTGACCCGAGCCGATTGGGTCAGGTTGTCTGAACCCAACATTAGAGCACTTTGCCAGAAATTCAACAAAGAGGAACAGGTGACTTCTAATACTGTGGACTGCATGGTGGATTGCTTGGGTCCGTCTGAGAACTGAGTGACTGCTGCTTACTGCCACTTCTCTGCTTTAGACACTAGTATGCTGCCTCATTTCAATAATGATAGCCTCCAGCTGGCTCAGTCTCGAGATCCTATGATACAACCTGTCTTAGAGGCACTGCAAGGCGGGAGAGATGTGTCCCAACTGCGGTCTGCTGAATTGAGAACTGCCCTGTTATACAAAGAAGGCCCAAAATTGAAGCTGAACAAAAGACTGTTATATAGGGATACTGTAGACAAAGAGGGGTGAATAGAAAAACAACAACTGGTGTTGCCCACCGCTTTTGGAGAACTGGTGTTTAGGTCCTTGCATGACCACATGGGGCATCTTGGCATAGACCGAGCTCTTGACCTGGTGCGGACCCAATTCTACTGGCCCAAAATGAGTGCAGACATGGAGCAGTATGTCAAGACCTGTGGCTGCTGTTTGCAAAGAAAAGCCATGCCTCAGAGAGCTTCTCCCATGGTCAATATCACTACCAGCACCCCTATGGAGTTGGTCTGCATTGATTTCCTGAGTTTAGAACCTAATCTGAAAAATATCAGCAACATATTGGTGGTCACTGATCATTTCACTCAATATGCCCAGGCTTTCCCCACCAAGGATCAGAAGGCAACCAAGGTGGCTAAAGTCCTTGTTGAAAATGTCTTTGTTCATTATGAGGCCCCCCAGCGAATCCATTCTGATCAAGGGAGAGATTTTGAGAGCCGACTGATTAGAGAGATGCTATCCTTGTGGGGGGTGCGAAAGTCCAGAACCACCCCTTACCACCCCAGGGGACCCCCAGCCTGAACGTTTCAACCGCACCTTGCTAGACATGCTAGGCACCCTCCACCCAAAAGACAAGCCTAGATGGAGCCAACAAATTAGCACCCTGGTACATGCCTACAACTGCACTAAAAGTGATGCCACTGGGTTCTCCCCCTACCACCTGATGTTTGAAAGAGAAGCTCGATTGGTGGTGGATGTGTGTTTTGGGGTCTCTCCTGATGGGGTTCGAGCTAATGATTATTTACAGTATGTGCAAAAGTTAAAGGCTCAGCTAAATCATGCGTACCAAGTGGCTCAAACCATGGCTGCCAAAAGGAACCTGGCCAACAAAGAGAGGTATGATAAAAAGGTGAAGGCACAGGAACTCCAGGAGGGGGATCAGGTATTGCTAAGAAATCTGGGACTGCATGGCAAACACAAGATTGCTGACCTGTGGCACCATCTCCCTCACATTGTAGTGGGCAAACTAGATGATCTGCCTCTGTATAAAGTAAGGCCTGAAAACAATTCAAAAGATGTTAAAACATTACACCGAAATCACCTGCTGCCAATTGGACAGATTTTGATAGAGACTGCACCTATTAATGTCCCTCTCTCTGGGCCTATAACTAGAGCTGCTGCCAAAAAGAGATTCATAGGGGTTGACTCCTCAGAACTTAAACCCCGGGAGCCTTCCCCTCTTCCCCCTGCTGAAATTGATCCCCTGTCTATGGCTGAAGACAGTGAACATGATGTGGAGTATTACCCCTCTTATGAACTGAGACAACTTTTTAAAGGCAACCCCCTAGCTCACTCTGGGGATGAAGTTGTGTTTTATGGACTGAATGAGCCCCCAGCTTTGTCTTTGGAGTCCATGCTCCCAGAGGACGAAGTGGGTAGCACCAAGGGTGAAGAAGTGGGATCTTTGAGCCTGGCTGAATTATCTGGGCTGGCTGAGCTGTCTGAGTTTTCTGAAGAAGGAAGTGATGTGGGAGAACCCATTAGGGACATGCCCGAGCAAGAAGAATACTTTGAGTGCCACAATAGCATTCCAGTAGTGCCAGAAATATCCCTGGCTGAACCAAGTAGTGTGGGTCCTGATATAGAGGGTCCTGTTCCCGAAAGTACTATGGACCCTGGGTCCCCTTCCCCTATGGAGGTCCTCCCTACTAATCTAAGTGAGGCTGAATTGGAATCAGGGCCTGTAGCAGATTTTAATGAGACCTCTAGACGCACTGGCTGAGAAGTACGGCCTGTAGTAAGGTTGAGTTATAAGTCTCTGGGTCAGCCTGTGGACCTGCCATTAAATGTAGTCCATAAAGGGGTGTATGTGTCCCTGAGTTCCTTGCCTAAGTTAGTCTTGGGGAACGATGCCCAACTGTTAGTGTTACCCTCTGAGTATGGGCCTACTGCCCCCGTTAGCTCTCAGATAGCTGATAGAGAAGGGCTACCCCTATCCAGGTGTCTGGGGCAAGAGGTGATGACCTAAGTTATAAAAGAAAACAAGGTTGGCTGTGTGTGTAATATTGTATAAACAATCGTGAACCTGTGTATTACAGTATTTAATGTATGTGACCAAAGGTCTGATGATCTGTCAAGGTGAACTGCTTGCCTTAAAGTAATTTAAGGGTAACTACTTGATGCGGACGCCAAGTTCTTTCCAGGCCAGGAAGGGTGTAACCCACCTGTAAATGGGGGTTCCTTAAAGCCTTCCTAGGGCTTGCCTAGATGTTCCCTGCCTAACTGGTGTTCGGCATAAGGCCGCTAAATGCGGGCATTGCGAGTGTTCTTAAAGCCTCCAGTACTGTCTCTTGAAGAGTTGCCTGCCTGCAGGCTTTAGTGGTTTAAATGGGGGGACTGGGGTTTTTCTGCTCGAATCCCGCCCTGGGCTGCTGTCTGATTGCTCCGTTTCTGCAGTCACTAAGAGTGCAGAGGCAGCCCATCTAAAAGATGTAATTGTGTCCCCAAAAAATATGTAGAGCATTGGTAAGGTTGCAGTTTGACTAACCTGCCTTTATTGCAGCTGGGACTTTGTGCTGTGCCCCTCCATTTTGGACCCGGACTGTTCTGAAGGGACCAATAGAAGCCAGGGGGCACTTAAAATGGTGTATTTAGTGACCAATCAGAATCAGGACTCAAACTGGAGCCGCCTGACCAATGGGGATACGGCTAGTGATTCTGGGAAGTGGAGTTCTGAAGAATGGTGCCTTGTTTGCACCAATAGGGGCCACATTAAGTGACTGGCATCTGCAGCCACCTATGGGATCGGGTGGCGCCAGAGTGGTGGATCTTGCCCTAACTACCGAGGGGCAGAGACATTGTAGCTGTGGGCGAGGAAGGAGCTCTGGGCTCCTGCGCCATTGAGTTTCATGTGGGAAGCGCGTGTGTAGAAGGCCAGATTCGGGCAGCTTGGTCGCCAGTGAGAAGTGGATTAAATCCGCTGGGTAGCGGTCAGAGGAGGCTATGCAGGAGTGCGGCTACCTACCAGGCTCACCCTGTAGAGGACTGGAGAATTTGCTGAATTGCGCTCGGTCTGTCAAGAAAAAGTGAAGCTGAGGTGACTCTCCGATTAGCTGTGAGTTCGGTCGGGTCCTAGGAGCAGCTGCCTGGTATGGTACCCCTCTGTTGCTTTTCATATAAATGTGTGGAGAAGTGTCTGAAGTTCAGGCTCTGCCCTGCGAGTGGTGTGAGAGCATTTTTCCTTCTGGAGTCGTGAGTACTAAATCAGGGTAGCACCCTGTTAAATGTTCCTAGCAAGGGTAAGATCTTCTGGTTACTTTGCTGACTACACTAACTGAGCCTGCTGGCTCCATCTAATCTTCATAGGAATTAAATGCTCATTTGTGTCAGGGCCCCAACCAGCTGCATCGAGGAACTAGCCTTTAGGGCTTGGGTACCCATAGACAGTAACTTATAGGTTAGGCCTGTGCACAGAGCCCTAGGTAGATAATCATATATTGTAGTGGTAAGCCAATCACCCTGATTCGCCCCGGTCCTTGTTATCCCCCCTTAAATAAAACAGATTGCTTGTTTTGCAAAAGTACACTGGCTAGTTTGTGTATTAATGTTGAAATACTGCACAATGGATATTGTGTAACTGTACCTTACTTTGCAGGGGGTCCCTGGAGTGAGCTGAGTGGTTTGAGAGGGGGGGGTAGTGTATATGGTAAGGACACTGTAACTGACTTGTGTGGGCCACTAGTGGGAAGAAAGAGGGGTTGCAGCAACCCAGAGGGCTTTGACCGAGTCAACCTCGACTGTTCTAACCCCGACCTCTGGGTGGAGGTACCCACCAATGGATCTGGGCCCCTCACCCTGTTACAGTTAGGGCAGGCAGGGGTAGTAGCCCTCAGGATAGTGCCCCCAAGGGGTTACATACATAAATATTTTTTTCAATTAAATCCTTCCTGCCCCCCCCCCGCCGATTGTGGGCCACAGTTGAAATAAAGAAACCCACCCTAGACCACCACATACCCCGCCAATCTCTGGCTAGTCAGCTAAAATGTAAAAATATAACATGTATTTTTTAAAATTCAATCCCTGGTGTCTAGTGGCCTCCACCCCCCACCCACTCAGCGAGTGTCCCACCAGTGTCACCACACCACCCCACTTCCCCATCCTGATCTATCCCCAACTGGGCCATTGGTACAGTCCTTCACTCACCTCCATGGCCAGCAGCCCGACTGAGCTCTTAATGAATGAGCACATGTTTGTTTGTACAAGCACATGCTCATTCATCGACAGCACCAGTTTGTGGTCATTTTAGTTGCTTTTTCAGGGTGCTAGAGAAAGAGAGGGGGCTACTTCAGTCACCCTATGGGGTAGAATGGGGGGAATGGTGTTGTGCACCCCCGCAGCCCCCTTCTGAGCATGAGCTTATTCATTAAGAGCTCAATTGGGCTGCAGGCCATGGAGGTGAGTGAAGGGCTGTGCCAGTGGCCCATCAGGATGGGATCGGGATGGGGGAGTGGGGTGGGGTGGTCATGGTGGGGCACTGCGTGATGGGGTAGGGGGTCCACTAGACACCAGGGATTGAATTTACAAAATTATAATTTATATTTTTACATGGTTTCCGACTCAGTGGGCAGCGATCGGCAGGTGTGTGTGGGGGCTTGGGGTGAGTTGTTAATTTCCAGTCTGGCCCACAATCACTGATAGATATATATATATATATTACATTGTGGCTATCTGGCAAGCGATGGGGGGGGGGGGACCTCTACACACCAGGGATTTAGGACATAACTTCTTGCTTTATTTTTTTTTAAGTGCAGTTTGCACTTAAAATATCCCAAAAGCAAGGCAAAGTAACATTTTGTGAAGTTTCAGTGAAAGCCGCAATTTTGCGAATTAATCTGTGGATAAGAATTTTGCAACTTCGCTAAACCTTCAAAAGTGGAGTGAAACTTTGCCTCATCTCTACTACTTTTGTGTTTGCCCCTTAAAATCTGTTTGATTGGAAGTACTCAAAACTATGCAGAGAAAATTAGTAGGAGTACAGGCCAGATAGAAGTAATTGCAGTAAGTAGTTCTGTGGATAAGTGTGTGTATGGAGGGGTGTAAAGAATTACATGTGTTTCTGATGGTATGTGCGCTACTGTTCAGCTGTGCAGCTGAGATGAGGAGGACAAGAAAACTAAAAAGTATATCAGTAGCTATTAGCTTGCTATATAGGTTCATAGATTTTTTTCAAGTTTAGTGAGGTTGGTTAACCCTTGGTTAAACTCGTCACCATCAATGGTGGAATATTTGTTTTGCAGAGCCCACATAATGATTTAATCTTGATTTGATAGTCTGCATAGTCTCACTACAGACTACACTAACTGGTAATGTGTTCCAAATATTTGCTACTCTTTGTGTGTACCAGTTACTTTGTTTGACTGCCTTGTTTGTTTCTCCTCTCAACTTGAAAGTACAGTATGTGACCTTTTATTTTTAGTGGCATTTTGTCCAAGTAGGCCTATCGTATTTAGGGTAGACTGATCTTGAAAAGCACTAGAGGTTCGACATAAATCTCCCCTTATTCTTTTGTAATCCAGTGAATATAGACCTAGTCTACTCATTCTTTCACTATATTTCAGATGTCACATTCCTTTTACCCTTTTCATTGCTTTACTCTCTATCTTCTCAACCATACGCTTTCCTCCTATTGACTGAGGTGCAGCTATAGGGGAGCAATACTCCAGGTGGGGCCCAACTAAACTAGAGTACATGTGTGTAGATGTGTGCAGATTTGTATTGAAGTACAAGTGAGCTATATGTAGGCAGGGAGTATAGCTTAGTGGTTAAGGGCACTAAACTGGAGACCTGAAGACCTGGGTTTGAATCTCATCAACCCCCACTTGAATACTATGTGATCCTGAGCAAGTCACTTAACTTTTACCTGTGCAGTTACTAGTAACCACTTGCTTTTTGCACACATCCCGCATGCATGCAGTCTGTTCCAATTTATCATAAAAAGCATGCTTGCCACACTTGCTTGCTGCATGCATGCCACACGCAGGCAATCAGTTTCAATTTAAGATAAAAAATAATGCTTGAAGCATGCATGTTACATAGGTTGTTTTATGTAAGCAGCATGCAAACATTTCATATAATTATTTCTGTAAGGGATATTTGGTTGATCATGCATTCCTTTTGGTGGTATGTGACTGATCTGTCTGAGTCGCATGTTTGAGTTATTGTGCCACAACTGCAGCAACTGTTTATATGTTTGAGCATGCCATTTCTGTGGCTTATGCTGTTCATCTGGTTGGGCCTGCAATTTCTGTGGGTCATGCTCTTCTAAAAAGAGCAGAAATGTGTGTTTTTACCACAGTAGGGCACGATTACGTTCCATGACCTTTGAACTGTGGTAGAACAACATTTCAGCTATGACGAATTTCTCTCCACAACAAGACCTCACCATACGCTATATATAAATGATAAAAGGGCTTATGCTGATGCACCGTGAAAAAGGTTGCTTGGTTGTGAGTAAGTGAAGTTCTTTAGCATCTTGCTAGTTTTGCACTTCCAAGCACTCTGAATACATTAATGTGGAGTCTGTTTTGAAGAGTTTTTCACAAGAAATTTTTTGAAGTATTGCAGTTGATCTAACTGCATTGAGTTTACTTGCCAACAGCCAGTCTGCATGTGCAAATCCTCTGCTAAGCAACTGTGCTGGTCTCAGCCCTCCTAATTTTTCTTTCACGTGTTTCCTCTCTTTTGCTCTTGTATGTCTTTAAAAAATTTCTGAACTAAAATGGTTTATGGAACCGTTGACCCTCACAGTGTTAATCATTTTACCATCTGCCTTGTGTTTTATTTTTAAATTGTCTAAAGATATTGGCCCAGATATTCAAAAGGCTGCACATGGCGCAACAGTGTTGCACCATGCACAACCCACTGATGAGCCCCGGTGCGATATTCAAAAGGGAAAAGTGCATGGCACAAATCCCGATGCGCTGGAGCGCATCAGTAATGTATGCAGGCGCAGGTGGGGGTGTGTGCCCATGCATACCCTGCACAGCCCGATATTCAGCCCGGGATGTGCAGAGCCATGCATGCGGAACCCCTACCTACGCCAGCACAAAGCTGATCAAGAAAAAAAAAATGAACAACTGATGGCCACCTACAAGTGAGCTGCCGCATTGCAGGGTGCAACACGGCAGCTGCCACCTGTGAGTGGCAACCCGAGCTCTGGCTGCACCTGGCGGCCCCCACATGGCCAATAGCAGTCATTTGAAATAAAATAAAGAAGAAATATGTCCAATATCCCTGGTAGTCCAGTGGACCGCTATGTGCCCGATCATGGGCATTTGAAATAAAATAAAGAAGAATTATGTCCAAAATCCCTGGTGGTCCAGTGGAATGCTATGTGCCCAATCACAGGCATTTGTATGAAAAACAGATGACTTATGTCCAGTATCACTGGTGGTCCAGGGGATCGCTGTGTGCCCAATTGCGGGCATTTGTAATAATAACTATAAATATCCCCAAACTCCCTGGTGGTCCAGTGGACCGCTGTGTGCCCGATCGCAGGCATTTGTAATAATGAAATATCACCAAACTCCCTGGTGGTCCAGTGGACTGCTGTGTGCCCGATCATGGGCATTAGTAATAAAAACTAATAATATGTCCGATATCTGTGGTGGTCTAGGGGTCCCCCTCCCCACCCGCCCACTGAGCCACTGCCGCCCCCAGTCAGTCGGCGGTCGGCGGTGCCCCCCGCCAGCCACCACACCGCCCACCAGCTGACACCATCGGTGGGCTGTATGCTCATTGGTTCTGGCGTGAGCCAATGGGCGTTCAACCATACCGTTACACATTCAGATATGTGACTGAATCATTCCAGATATGTGAATGAATCATTCACATATCTGGAATAATAATATGTATGAGCAGCACGCCCGTGGCTCGCGGCTGTGGCTCAAGTGTAAACCTACTGGCGGTGTCAGTCAGTGACAGCGGGAGTGGTGGGGCTCAGTGGGCGGGTGAGGAGGGGAAGTACCCCTAGACTACCAAGGATATTGGACATATTATTAGTTATTATTACAAATGCCCACGATCGGGCACATAGCGGTCCACTGGACCACCAGGGATATTGGACACAGTTGATCTTTATTTTATTTCAAATGCCCACAATTGAGCACATAGTGGTCCACTGGACCACCAGGGATATTGGACATAATTCTTCTTTATTTTATTTCAAATGCCCACGATTCGGCAGTCAGTGGTCCACTGGACCACCAGGGATATTGCACATAGTTCTTCTTTTTTAACAAATGCTCATGATCGGGCTGTGGAGCACATTGGTGGCTGCAAGGGGCTACGGTTCCAGATGGCTGCTGCCTGGCAGGGTGCCAGGTGCAAGGCGTCGGGGATCGGCGCACCTGAATGCAAATGGGGCCATAATGACAAGCAAATGGCCCCATTTGCATCTTGCATACATTATGGCCCCATTTGCATGTCAAGTTTTGAATATCGCTGTTGCTGTTCATAGTGCAATGGAACTTGCGCTAGCGCATCCCCATGATCCACTCTGGTCACTTGCGCTGGCGCAGTGCCACTGTACCATGCACACTGCGGGTGGCCAGGGTGCAATATTCAACGCTGCTGAGCCATGACGCAGCTCCGTTGAATATCACCCAGTCCACACCCCTGCACAGCCAAGCTGAGCTGTGCCCAAGCTTGCGCCACAGCCTGGCACAGTTTGAATATCTGGGCCATTGTGTGTACCTACTAAATTTACATTGTTCTTTTACCCGCAAGTAAACCAAATTATTTTGTTAATGATTTCAAGGTACTGACCAGTGACAGAATTGCACTTAATGAGCTTTTCAAGCTAGAGGGACTCATAAGGGCCCCTTTTCCCATTATAAGTCAATGACAGTGATGCGTAAGCTAACAGGACTCACTTCATAGTGGGGGGGGGAGGCAGGCCCTGGCAAGCTCCACTGTAATTCAAGCACTGGCTCTGACACAGCTGTATACAAAACTTACTACACAAAATGTGTTCATTTTGCTGAGCTTCTGGCATATTAATTCAGTCCTGACACTCTTAGAGAACAGTTTCTTACTATAGGAGGCTGTTGCCCCACCCCCAACACATACAGCAGCTTACCTTGTCCCAAAGATAGTCTCCACATAGTTTTATTTTAGTCCAGTGATACTTTCTGTAAAAGCACTCATAATATCGGTCCCTGTGCCCAGCAGCCAAAATGCCACAACTTACTGACTCGGAGAAATGCCCCCACATTAGCACATTTTGTGACAACAGTAAAGGATGAGCACGGGGTCACGCTCCATAGACTATAATGGGACAGTGTTTAACCTCTGTTTTTTTAACTTTTCGGTACTGAGTGTCATAAATCCCAGCTACCGCTTGACTAACAAGGACATTCTTAGTTGAGCAATGGCCGTGATTTGTGAAACTCGGTACCAAAAAGTTAAAAAAACAAAGGTTAAACACTGCCCCATTATAGCCTATGGAGTGGACCCCCTCTCTCGTCCTTTACCAACATCACAAAACATGCTAGTGTAGGGGCATGTCTCCAGGTCAGGAAGTCGGTTGTTTTGGCTGCTGGGCTTGGGACCAAAAATATGTGTGTTTTTACATAAAATATCACTGGACTAAAATGAAACTATGTGGCACACTATCTTTGGGGCAAGGTAAGCTTCAGCATGTGTTGGGGGGGACCTCCTCTACTAAGAACCTGGGCCCAGATATTCAAACTGCGCTCAAAACTGGCGCAACAGCAGGAGCAAGCACAAACCAGTTGCGCAACTGCGCAACAGGTGCGATATTCAAACATGGAGCAGAGCAAATTGCGCAAGCAACCAACGTCTGAATATCGCACATACTGCGCCATCGCGCAACCAGGAAGGAGAAGCTGAGCCAAAATGCTGCGCTATGGCGCAACCATGGAAGCTCAGCTGAGCAGGCAGACTGCCATAGCACAAGCACAGCCCCCCAGAGCAATGGAACTGCACATCCAGGGAGGCAGGCTGGGGCCCACCGCCAGCCATGCCACACATGGGCACAGGAACTCACTGCAGAACCCACCACACTGGCACACCCAAGCACAGCATCACTGGGGTGGGACGGCTGATCCCGTGCCCATGAGGGACAAACCAACTAAAGCATAGCAGAGCCATGGCCCCCAGCACAACCACTGGCAGGCAGAGTGCCACACCCAGGGGTTGACAACCACAGTGCACATCAGTCCCCCTGTCACGCTGGCTGAGCGTGCACCGTGCCCCCAAGACACCGCTCATGTGCAGTGACAGGCACTGCAGGAAACACCATGCACCCCGCGGCCACACGTCAACCCCATGCTGCAGAGAAGCAGACCACCCAGACCCACCCTGTGCACCCAGCAGTGGGTGGCAGCAGATGGCGAGAGCAACAGAAAGGCAATGCTATGCTGGTGATACCTCCCCATGGACACACACACACACACACATATATGTCCAGGACCATAGTAGCCCAGATGGCATGTACACCTGCAGCGGAGCACCCAGAGCCAGTTGCAAAGCGAGCCACCAACACAGCAGTTGTACCAAAATAGAATTTTATATTCAAACAAAAAGAGGTAACAAAACAGCTAAAACTATGTACAAGTTGGGGGGGGGACGGGTAAAAGGCAGGGGTGTGCAAGGGGGAAGGAAAACAACTTGGAGAGGGAAGTCAGGGTGAAAGGGATGGGGGAAGGGCAAATAAAAGGTGGGCTACGGCCCAGCAGGCTCCTGCTCCTCCCCCTGCCGTCTTCCCCTCCTGTGTCTGTGCCGTTCCCCTGTTGCTGTAGGGCTTGCAGGAGCTCTCTGTTGTCGCCGACCAGCTGTGTCGAAGCGGGACATGTCGTCATGTCATGCGCCGAAGCACACTGAGGCCTAGGAAAATGGGAACACAGTCAATGGCTGAGACTGACCACAACCCTGAACACCACCCAACCTGCAACCCAGCTAACCCAATGTGCTGCACATGTGATGGCATGCACCCACCCACAGTGAACATGCACATGGCCATCACAAACAAGCGGCACCAGCCATGCGCACCACCGCCCACACACACTGCCCACGTCAATCACAGTACAAACTAGGCTGTCATGTGATGTTGCAACGTGGTGCGATGCCAGTCACACAGCTATGTGCCCAGTGCATGCCTGGACCACCTGTGATGCATACACAGACGTGTCGTGATGCTGCACTGTGATGCAGGTCACCTGTGTCACACCTACATACATGGATACATAGACAGTGTCGGCAGATAGGGGCCTATGGGACACCTAGTCTGGCCATTTGGCCTTGTCACGATCACTCTCATGTCCTATAAGTCCATTCCCCTCACCCTGACCTCCAGAAGTCCCTCATGGCGAGCCACATACAGATCTCCGTGACCAAGTCAGCCCCACCACATCCTCTGGCAGGGTGTTCCACTCGTCCACCACCCATAATGTGAGAAACACATTCGCATGTTTCCCTTATGAGCCCTCAACTGCATCCCATGCCCTCTACACCTGGAACATCCTCTCGCTGACAAATATTGGTTCCTGCACACTTTTCCCCTAACACAATACTCGTGATGCCCCATCATATCCCCACCTCCCTTCCCTCCAGGAGTACATGTTCAGTTCCGTCAACCTGTCTGCATAGGACATGTGATGCAATCCATGCACCATCCATGTCGCCCTCCTGTGAACACTCTCCACCCAGTCCCTGTCCATATGCAGCTATGTGTTCCGGAACTGTACACCGTACTCCAGTGTGGGGACTCACAGTGTTACGTATAGTGGAACTACTACCACCCATCTGGTTGTGTCCATCATGGTTGGTGGTCCTGCCCCCAGCATGCAATAGCATCCATGGCGTAATGATACTCACATCCTCCAGCAGCTCAGTCTGCCGCTGCTGCTGCTGCTGTTGATGCTGCTGCTGCGCTGCGGGCGGCGGCCTGTGGGACTGGGGCCTGGCAGCCCCACATCAGCCGCGTCGGCGCCATCACCATCGGCCTGTGGGAGACATATGGTGAGACAAACATCAGTGTGACTCAAAAGCAGAGTCCCCCTGCCCCAGTAAGACTGCCTGCCCACACAGCCATAACCATCCATCGCACAGCTGCACACACTGACACACCGATGCACAGCCACGCAGGCACACACACCCCTACAGAGAATATAGGTGAATAGATGGTACACTCCGTGGCCTAGGCACCAGGCCCGCCCTGTGCAGGAAGCAGCGGCGCTAACAGCTCGGTCCCTCCGGCGGAGATCACTGAACCGGTGCTGGCACTGCTCGAGAACCGGCCCGGCCAGTGACCCCACCAGGTCAGTGGCCACTTGCTGCCACATGGGTCCTCGGTCCGGTGAGGGGCCTCCCTGACAGTTGGTCATAGTGGGGCTCCACTAGGGCCACCAGGTTAGCCACCTCAACTTGGCTCCCGGCACACGCCTCCTCCTAGCCATGGCACCAACTTTACAGCAGGCAATATGGCCCGCTGCGCTGTGACCCCGTGAGTTGTTGCGCAATAGACCAGCACAGGCACCTATCGCGCTGTTCGCAGCGCGTCACTTTACATGGCGCTGTAGCCAGACAGCGCCAATAGGACGTACACGGCATGCCTCAGCGCCCAGGAGTCGGAGGCATACCCAGGTCACGGCAATGGCAAAAGCTACGCTCGCGCCATAGGATGCATAGGTATCCTGCGCGCGACTGCGGCACAGCACCAATGCCACAGGGGACTATCGCGCAGAGGTGCCACAGCACCATATAGTGCCCAGTGCTGCGGCGCCACTGGCACAATGGTGGCCATGTCCAGAATAGCCTATCGCTCAGCAGTTCTGCAGCGCGATCGGCGCATCGTAACCCGTCTGGGCATGCGCAATGCAGTGTAACACACAACCACAAACATACGCCATCGGCTCAGCGGACCTTCCCTATTGCGCTAGCGCATTTCAGCGATATTCAGCCGACATATGCAAAGCGGCGATCAGCCATTCAAAGGTGCAGTGGCGCGATTAGCATGTCATTAAGTTGCGCCACACCTCATTTGCATGTGTTGCGCTATAAAAATACGACACTGGGTTGTGGCGGCCAGATTTGGTTGTTGCAGCTGAGAGGTGAGTTACATGCTGTGTGATGCTCAGGACAATGCATGGGCAGGGGTGCTGGAGGGTGTCACGGGATGAGGGGCTGAGCATGATGAGGGCACTTAGAAGGGGCAGAGGCACCCTTTCCATCAGTATCTCCCAGGCAGCGAGGAAAGGGGCTTCTGCCCCCGGCCTGCAACTATGCTCATGGGGAAATGCTGTGGACTGCAGGTGACAGGTGTCCACTTCCACCCACCTGAGATCAGCATGACTGGCGAGAACCAGGCCGAGGTGTGGACGGCGGGCGTGGGAGGCCGAACTTCACCACAGCAGAGACCGAGGCCCTCTTCCAGGCCTACCTGGAGGATGAGCCGCTTTGAGTGGGCGGAGGGCACCCCTCAGCAGCGTGCAGCTGCATGGGAGGGTAGCTCTGGCCGTCAACCTGCGGAAGCCACAGCGCTCCGTGCAGGAGTGCCCTGAAGATGGGGACTGACCGCGGGAGGCTGAAGGAGAAGGTGGCAGCCTTCAGGGTGCACGTGCTGCCACTGGTGGGGACCACCTGTGGTGTTGCAGCTGACCCCGACCGAGGAGACACTGGTCGCGGCCATGCAGCCGAGTGCCATTGTGGGTGTTCCTGGCGGAGGATTCCAGACAGGTGGAAGCCCATCACTGCACGGTATGTCATGGTGATGTTGTGGGGCGGCTGTTGTTCACATGCACTCACATGTACTTTCTTTCTGTTTCAGATCCTGTTCGTCTGCAGGAGGCGGTGGTGGTGGGTGCTGACAGTGAGGCAGAACCTGCTGGACCAGGAGGAGGGACCTTCCACCTCCGCCAGCAGCCTGCACGCACTGCAGCAGCAGGCGGCTGGGCTGACAACTCCGCCAGCAGTGATACTGGTGCAGGGGTGCACAGCCTGTGTCACAGCAGTCTGGCATGCAGGTGTGCCAGCATGCTGTGCCTATGGCAGTGGCACGCACTGGCACTATTGATGATGGCAGGCCTGCAATGGCCAGTGAGAGGTGTGTGTCCCACGAGGACACACGGCAGGCACACGTGCCCCGGGCCGTCCAGCTCCACACCTGTGTACCAGCATGCTGGCACAGTCACAGGCTGGGCCTGTCAGCACCGGTGGGGCAGCACGGTGGCTGAGCAGGTGTCTGGCACTGTTGACAGCACAGGGGTGGAACAGGTGGACCTGGGGGCTCAGCAGTTGGAGGAAGCAGCAGCAGTTGCACACCAGGCCTGGGGGACAGCGTCAGGCAGTGGCACTTGTCCACCGCCCTTGGATCAGCCCATACCTGGTCCTGGTGAACAGCGGCCACCTCAAGGGGTGCTGTGCACCAGGACCATCCACACCCTGGGGTCACCGATGCCATTGGGGCTACGTACCCTTTGGACGTCACACCTGCCTGCTGCAGGAATCGGTACAGCTGCAGGGGGGGTTGCAAGGTCCGTGGAGGCACTGACTGTGTCCGTGGGCGGCATAGCAGGGAGTGTGCTCGGGACGGGCGAGATGGTCCATATCGGACGGATGTGACCGCTGCCATCGACAGGCTGACCCAGGCAGTGGTCTCTGTGGCGACTGCATTGACCACACTGTCTGGTGACCCTGTACCACGCACCCCACACAGTCGCCTCCACTCCCGTTCCGGTGCGTGCGACACCAGGCCTGTCGACACGGGTTCTGCTGTGGGCATCCCGAGCACCCCTGGTGCAAGTTTCTTCGCGGATGCAGACCCCTGTGCGGGCAAGGTGCGGTCACGCACTGGGACCCCTGGTGGTGCAGTAGTGCCACCGATGTAGCCCCTACGCAGCCTGCCAGTGCTGCTGAGCCCGCGGGGCCGCGCATCCGTGGTGGCCGTGGGACAGTGCTCCCTGACTGAGCTGTCTCCCAATGCAGGCCCTGTCTGGTGCTGCCCTGTGTGCAATGTGTGTCATGGTGGGCAGTGCACTGCTGGGTGCTCTGCTCACCAAACTGACACACGGACCACCTGCACACTCTCCCAACTGCTGTCCACAGGTGCGTGTGGATGATGATGCCTGCATTGCACTGTACACCAAGGTGCAAGGTTGCCCAGGTCCTGACACGTCAGTGGACAGTCCAGGTGGTGAGGTGGTTGGTGGTGCTGTGTGATAGCGTGTAATTTCCGCATTGCTGTGCTGCTGCCCTGTATGCTGCCTGGTGTGTGTGTGTGTGTTTATTTGAGTGCTCACCCCTCTCTGCTAATGTGTTGGTATCGTGAGACCCTTCAACTCCTGACCTTCATACGGTGTGTTCCCCTGTGTGCCTGTGGTTTGCGCATGAACAGTGTTGCCTGCACATGTCCCCATGACTTACCTGTGTTGTGCGTAGTGCTCTTCTGCAATGGTGTCCCGGTGCAGCTGGGCCTGCCGGGTCAGTCGGGGTCCCTCCATCCTGAGGGAGGCTCATCACCCATATCACCGCGCCACTGGCGTCCATCGCTGTCCCCTCTTGGACCTGTACGGCTATCCCATGGTCTTTGGCCATGTTGTGCAGGATGCAACAGGCCAGGAATATCCCACAGGCCTTTTGGGGGCTGTACTGTAGGGCTCCGCCGGGTGTCCAGGCATCGGGCGTGCCTTGAGTATCCAGACACCCGCTCTATGATGTTCCGTGTTGCAGCTGTGCCTCATTGAAACCGTTCTGCGCTGGGGTACGTGGGGCGCCGGTATGGTGTGAGCAGCCAGGGACGGAGTGGGTATCCACAGTCACCTGTGTGGAGATAGTGGAGATCAGTGTTAGGTCAGGTAAATATTGCCCATATCCTTGTGTGCCACTACCATGGCACCTGTGTCATTCCACCCTTGCACAGGTTTGCATTCCATACATGTGTACTCACCCACTAGATGACCCGTGGGGATGTTCCCACTCTCAAATCGATGGCACAGTGCAGATTGGTGCCATATGAAGGCATCATGTGCTCCGCCAGGGTGTGTGGCACAGACATTGATGATGCGCAGTGGCATCACACACCACCTGGCAGTTGACACTCGAGTAGCCCTTTCGGTTCCGATATGCTTGCCCATCAGGGCCAGGTGGTGTCGCGAATGGCCACATGGGTGCAGTCTATGGCACCTAGCATGCCAGGCATTTGTGCTACCCTGTGGAACTCCTGCATGTTTGCTGTGCGCTCTGCCACGGTGCTGGGGAAATGGATGTACTCGCGGCATGAGGCAGCAGTGCGCTGAGGGTGGGTGAGGATGCGTGGCGTGGCCGACTGCGTGATGCCTGTGGTGTCCCTGTCGGCCTCTGGAAGGTGCCCGTGGCGAGCAGGCACATGCAGGCTGTCACCTTGGTCTCCACGGACAGAGCGTGACTCCGTCGTGAGGTGCCTGCATCACATCACTGCACAGCTCACTGAGCCGTCTCAGTATTGCCCTGTTCAGGCGGTGCAGACACGATCTCAACATCACTGTACAGCTCGTAGCTGATCGCGGGCCCGATACCGCCTGTCGGGGCATACCGCCGACGGGCCCCTCACGCCACGTCCCCTGCAGCATGCTGTCTCACCCCTCATTACAGCTTCCATGTGGAAGCTGACACTGTCCATCTCCTGGCTTCTGCCCCCCAGCTGCTGTTCCTGTGTTACCCCCACTGCCCCCACTGCTGCTTCCACTGCACGGCACCCCACTGGCCTCTCTGTCCTCCAGGACCCACTGTCCCTCTCTGTCCTTCCTGCTCCTGTCTCTGTCTCTGTCTCTCTCTCTCTCTCTCTGGCTCTCTCCCCCGGTTTGCGGCCTGCTCGAGTTCTTGCGCCGCTCCCTTGAGCCGTTTTATTTTGGCTCAAATCCGGTACTGCGCAACTTCCGGCTGAGCCACTCTTGCGCATTGCGCAAGTGTTCAAATATCGCATTGCGCACTTTATGCATGGACCCGCCCCCTTCAGTTGCGCATGCCTTCATTTCCATTGCGCTGTGGCTCAGCGTGTTTTCGGTGGCGCAACTGGCCCCTTCTCAATATCGCAGAATGGCGCATTTTTGGAGTTGCGCATGCGCAACCCTGTTGCGCATGGCGCAACCCTTTTGAATATCTGGGCCCTGTTCTTAAAGGACACAGTAGCCTTGACTACTGTCTTCTTTAATATTGATCCATTTTTCCATTGTAAAGATTAATTGCAGAGTGTGATGGGCATTCTGTTTTAAAATGTGTTCTTTTGGCTATCAGGGTATTAGTTGATATCAGTTTGCATTGTTTCTTTCAAACAGTCACACAAAGATCACATTCTGTCAATAATAAGAGAAGTAGGGGAGGATTCACAAAACTTTGTCCGGTTACAAACCCAGTTTGCACCGGGCAAGTTGGGCTTTGTGAATATCAGGTATTCATGAAGCCTAGTTTGCCCTTGCAAATGTGGTTTGCATGCAGGCAAAGTAGTGAGGGGGCTGCAATGCAAATGAAGGGGAGGAGACCTGCATAATCCCACAATCTCATTCACAAAGGATTTGCTTCTAGCAAGTGCCTTTTTGAAGGTCCTTGACTGGAGCAAATTAGAGCTGAAAGAAACCTGGTGGTAATCTGTGCAACCCTAGTGGTTGATGGAAGTACTGCGGACCACCCATCCTCAATCACCCACGAGAATGACAAAAATAATTTTCCAGTGTCCCACCCCATCCCTGATCATCCACCCAATAATAAAAATAAACATTTTCCATACTGTAGTGTCCCATCCTCATCCCCAATCGCCCACCTGATAATAAAAAGAAATCATTTTCCATAGTGTAGGGTCCCACCCTGGTCACTGATCACCCAATTACCCACCTGGTAATAACATAAAAATAGTTTTCATAGTATAGTGCCCCGCCCCAGTACCCAATCATCTGATTACCCACCCTGTCATAAAATAAAATAGTCTCCATAGTGTAGTGGACACCCTGGTCCCCAATAGCATGATTACCCACCCAGTAATAACATAAAATAGTTTCCATAGTGTAGTGGAGTCAATGACAGCTTACAGTATACACTACAAGTCCACTGGTTGAACTGTCAACCAATGGGCTTGTAATGTATACTGTTAGCTGGCATTGACAGTTCAGTCAGCGGGCAGCCAAGGAGGTGCAAGAAGGGCTGTGCTGGTTGCCAGCCAGAGGTCATGCTGGGGTGAGAGGAGCAGGGTGATCTATGAATACTAGGGTGGGTGGGGTGGGGCACTACTACACCATGGAAAGCTATTCATTTTCATATTAGGTGAGCAATCGGGCAATGGATTAGAAACCTACCCTACAGAAAATTAATTATTTTATTACTGGGTGGGTATTTGGGGGATCAGGGACCAGGGGGACCACTACCCTATGGAAACTGTTTTATTTACGTTCCAGGTGGGTGGGTAACTAGGCAATTGGGGACTGGGGAGGGGGAACAATACACTATGGAAACTATTTTATTTTATTACTTGGTGGGTAATTGGGTGATAAGGGACCGGGGTGGAAACCTACACTTTGGAAGTCTAATCTTATTAACAATAGGTGTGTGATCAGGAGATCGGAGACTGGAGAGGGAACCTACACTTTTTTCTTACCATCGGGTCACAATTGGGGTGGGGATTGTCAACATACATCATAAGAATTTGCTGGCAGAAGGAGACTGGGTGATCTATCTAGTCTGCCTGAGATGTCTACACCCCTCCTCCTCCATATACTACTGTTGTTGCAGTGACTACATTGACTGTCTCATGCCCATTTGAATTCTCTGACAGTCTTAGTGACCAGCACCTGAGATGGCAGCCTGTTCCAAGGGTCCATGACCATCTATGTGAAAAAGTACTTCCTAACATTGGTTCTGAATTTACCACTAACCAGGCATAAGTTGTGTCCTCTTGTACTCGTAGTCATATTTTTCTGAAAGAGATTACTGGCATGTACTCCATTTATCACATCAACAAATTTAAATGTTTCTATCATGTCTCTGTTCCTTCCTTTCTCTAGGGAAATAAATTGAACTGTCAGCCTATTTTCACAAGGTTCATGGTGTAGTCCATGTACCATCTTGGTGGCTCTCCTCTGCATGGATTCCAGATGGTCTATGTCCTTTTCAGGTGTGGCCTCCAGAACTGCACACAGTACTCCAAGTGAGGCCTCACCAAGAACCTATAGAGTGGGACGATTACCTCAGGCTTTCTGCTAGTAATACCACTACCTATGCATCCAAGGATGCCGCTTGCCTTTAGTGCTGCTTTTTCGGATTGCTTTCCTACCTTTAAATTATCTGATATCATAACTCCTAGATCCCGTTCCATCTTTGTTTTTTCCAATTGCTGCCCTTTCAGAACAAAGCTATTTCCAGGATTCCTCTTACTCAAGTGCATTATCTTACACTTTTTGGTGTTGAATCTCAACTGCCAGTTCTTGGACCATTCCTTCAGCTTTCCTAGATCTGCCTCCATTCCTTGGACCTCTTCCTGTGTGTCCATTCTGTTGCAGAGCTTTGTATCATCTGTGAACAGGCAGACTTTCCCTCTCCGTCCCTCAGCGATGTCACTGATGAATATGTTGAAAAGGATTGAGGCTTGCACTGATCCCTGTGGAACCCCACTGGTTACTCTCCTCTCCTGCAACAAGGTGCCATTTACCATAACTCTATGAGTCCTGTCCTGTAGCCAGCTTTTTATCCAGTTGACCACTTTCTGACCTGCACCTGTTTGCTCCAATTTATTTGGTAGCTTTCTGTGTGGAACTGTATCAAAGGCTTTGATAAAATCCAGATATGCTATGTGCACAGCCACACCTTGGTCCACTGCTCTTGTAACCCAGTTGAAGAATTCTGTCATATTTGTTTGGTATGAGCATCCTGCTATGAAGCCATGCTGCTTCAGATCAAGTTTCCCACTTTCTTACAGGTACTCCATTACCCGTTCTTTAAGTAATGTCTCCATTACTTTATCGATCACTGAGATCAGGCTGACTGGGTGTTAATTTCCTGTTACCTCCATGCTACCACTTTTGTGCAATGACAAAACTGTGGCCCTTCTCCAGTTCTGTGGAATTATGCCATCTTCCAGTGACTTGTTAAATAGTTCAGCTAGTGGGACTGCAAGTTCCTCCCTCAATTCCTTCAGAACTCTTGGGTGTATTCCATCTGGCCACATTGCCTTGTCCACCTGTAATTTAGGCAGCTCATCAAGGACCCTTTGTTTTGTAATGGGGCTGGTGTCTACTCCCCTGTTGTGGAGATGTGCCATGGCTAATGCTGGACCTTTGTCTTCATGAGTGAAGACCGAGCAGAAGAATTCATTAAATAATTCCATCTTGTCTTTGACATTCTCCACCTGCTGTCCATCTTTGGTTGCTAACCTGATTATTCTTCCCTTACTCTTTATTTTTTCCTGTATATAATCAAAGAATGTTTCATCCCACCTCTTTACTCCCTGTGTAATTCTTTCCTCCATCTTGGCATTGGCTACCCTAATTGCTTTTCCTGTTTCATTGAGTTTAATCCTGTATTCTTCTCTATCCTTCTCAGATTTGCTCTCTTTGTAGTTTCTATAAACTTTGTTCTTATCTCTAATTATAGTCAACACCTCTTTGGAAAACCAGAGCGGGTTCTTTGATTTTCTGGATTTGTTTATTTGTTTTGTGCATTGTGCCATGACTATAGTTATAGTGTTTTTCAATTTTTTCCAGACATCTTCCACATTCCCTGTGGCATCAGTTACCAGCAGTTTTTTAATACTTTTCCTCCTTCTTGGGAAATTTGCTTTTCTGAAATAGAGCACCCTGAGTTTGGTGTGACAAAGGGTTCTCTGTGTTGTTAATCAACAGCCATACTGACCTGTGGTCGCTGGTGTCCAGGTTGATCCCCACTTCCACGTCTGACACCCTGTCACTGTTTGTGAGTACCAGGTCCAGAATATCAGATTCTCTAGTGGGTGACACTACCAACTGATTAAGCCCCCCCCCCATAGTGCAATGAGGAGTTCTGTACTCCTCTCTGAGGAGACAGTGACGGTGGACCAGTCTACATTTGGCAGACTGAAGTCCCCAACCAGTAACCAGTAATAACTTACCTTTCTCAGCCATCTTCAGTATGTTTTCCAGGAGGTCTTTATCCTTTTCAATCTCCTGGGCAAGGGGTCTATAGATAACTCTTACCCAGATAGGGTACCTGTTACCAGCTCCCAGAGTGATCCATAGGGCCTCTGCATTGCTGTCCAGTCCTTGAATTTTAGTTGAATTAATCCCTTTTCTGACATTCATAGCCACCACCCACCTTTCTTTTCTATGTAGTCTCTCCTGAAGAGGAGACATTTGGACTATGGGTGAATGAGGATGTGCGGAGCTTGGGCTGGTGGGGAGGCCACACACCACCACACTAATGTCATGAAAATCCACCCATAATGGGCATACTAATGGCCACTAGCAGGTTGCATGCCCAATGGGCTCATTTGCATGGCTCCATTGGGAAATAGAACTTTAGTGAATAAGCGCTATTGGCTGCAGGACTATTTTTCTGACTGGCTGTGGGGGCAGCACTACTGGGTACTCCACTACTTTTCCTGGGTTAGTGCTGCCCCTGCTGGTCCTATTCACAGTCGGATAGCCCAGCAGGCTATCCGACTGTGAATAGCTCTATTGTCCACTAGTGCAGTCAGGAAGTGCACTGCAAACTTTTGCACCCACTTTGTGCTCCCTTTGTGAATCCTGGCTCTAGTTTGTAATTTATCAGTCTCCAGCTCTTTCTTATTGGAGATCTGTGGTTTTGAATTGACTGCAGACTCTGTTTGTGTGTCATGTAATGCAAGACTTAACTTTTATTGCAGCTGGTTTTGCTAACCCCTCTTCACAATTATCTGTTTTTTTACTTGTCAAGAATATGATTTAAAATGTGTTTTTTTTTCTCATTGCGATTTTAATGTATCTGTTGTGCTATTGCATTTCTCCAACAAATATCTACTAGATGGTTTACATTTTTTAGATATGCTTCTTTTGTTTCATTGTTTCTTTATTTTTAATATAGAGCAGGCAAAACCAATGAGAAATTACCTGGCTGTCCACTATACTTTTTAAGCCAATATAAGCATGATGCAACCAGTCTTGACATCAAGTGTAAAGTACATATGGCACATTAGGATTTTTTTGTCTTTGGCATCATACACAATACAGTTTTATATTTATGTATTTGATAACTGGGTGAGTACAATGGTCCCAGGGATCATTTCTGGTCATGACCCAGGCCATCAAAATGGCATATAGAAGTACAAGTTTGAGCATGAGAGATACAATAGCAGTCTTAGTAAGCTAATACATGGAATTAGAGATAACATAGAAACATAGAAGATGTCAGCAGATGGGGAGCGTATGATCCATTAAGTCTGCCCTTTGCTGTCAGTACAACAATATAACAGTACAACCTTGTCATAGTAAGCAACGTAACAGTTTACAACAGACAATATTGTTGTGGGCACATAGCATGGACAGAAATTGAATATAATTTATCATGCCATCTACTGTACCTATAGCACTAATAGTATCAAACCTGAATTCTAAATTTTAGGGTCTGGGGTGACAGAAATTAAGTATTAGTAGTTGCATGAAGCTTTTGATAAAAGTGCATTTTTGAAGTGCATCATGAAAATAGGGGGTGACCCAAGGGTATGGAAGGGGAGGGAAGGGAAGGGCTCTCTGTCCCATGTCAGTCCTTCGCCTGGGGCAGGCCAGAAGTCAGTGAAAGTAAGATCTGACATGTTGAGGGCCTTGTTTGATTATTAACAGTCCAGATAACAGAGATTTATATCCTTCATGGGGTGATTTAAATATTAATGAGCCCAACTGGATGTTTTATACGTTTTTTTTAAATTTGTTAGGCACCTTGATACTTTGAAAGGCGACTTAAAAATAAAGTTATTATTATTATTAACTTTAAATCCTTATGGGCCAGTCATCTTCATCTTCTTCCTCTGGTTGTTCATTTATAGATGACAGATATGACTCCTTACTTAAATATTCATCCTTTTTTGTTGTTAATGTTGTTTCTCTCTGGTACAGGCTGTGTCTCTGGTAGGGCTGTGTGAATACCTTAGTTTTAATATTCATATGAATATTCGAATTCAGGACTCCACATATTCATTATTCGTCCCAAATAAGTGTTTCTTTTTTTAAATAAGAAATCGTAATGCTGTTAACGTCCACCACTTTCTTCTGTTTGAAGTACAACAGTTAATTCTGCCATGAACCCCCTTCCCTCAACAGCCTTTCAACAGCCCAAAAAGGCAACAAACTATTGCACTGGTCAGTGGTCAGGTAAGAGATGGTCATCATAGATTGACCAAAGGCTGTAGATGAAGTGACATCTTGTGTCTTGTCTAGGGCAACTAAAATGGCACTGGCATTAGTGCACTGTATGTGTACCCTGGGAGAGAGGACAGCAAGCTGTGCCATGATAGAGCTATGCAAGTCCCTCACAGGGGTTAAGAGGGCACATAAGAGGAGTCTCTTTCAAATGAGAAAAAGCACAAGTACCGGGGTAATGGAGGCATGTGATGAAGCTGAAGGGGAGTTCAAGATAGTTGTGAATAAATATTGATTCATGGAAGGCATGGTACATGCATGGTACATGTGTGACACAGACTGCCAGCATTAGTGATGGTGACAAAAACAGTGTGGGCTTCAAGCATGCATGAGACAGGTTTGGGGGTATATTTGAAAACAGTCAGGGAAAGCAGGGTTGCTTTAGTGTCTGTAAAAGAGATCAATAAGGCAGGGATGGACAATCTAGGCAGATTGCTTGGGTCCTTTTCTACCAACAGATAATTAATAACCTAAAGTACACAATAGTAAGTGCAATAAAGCATGATACAGTATTTAAATGTTTATAGTTTAAGAGGGGCCTCTTGTTAGTCCTGAAGTTATATGCCATGAAGTGGAGAGTTAACCTTTAAATTAAATATTTAATGTGATAGAAAAAAGAAAGGGTAAGCCAAAAAAGTAACATTACACTGTCATAACATTATGGCAGATCAAGAGCAGTACTGTACCACCAGTTTTGTGTGGTAGATCCATACTGTACTATTAGCCAACTACTGTTAAATGTAGCTTAATGAACACTAGGTGTTCAATGTGTTGAGGGTCCAGCTTGGAAAAGTGATGGTCAACACCAACACCAGCAATGTTAAACATCCTCTCAGATGGTACACTTGTAGTAGGGCAGCTTAGGTATTTTAAAGCATGTTGTGCCAGGTGAGGAGAGGAGTTCATTTTCTAAATCCAGTAACCCAGTGGATCAACTTCAAATGGCTCAATTGACTCTGCTAAGTAGCCGTTAAGTACATTTTCTGCAGAGAAAGGCTGAGAATGTGAGCATTTGTGTTGCTGTTGATCCAATGATGTGCTGAGTAATGCCCAGTCACTCTCTTCTGCACTGCCACTACACCATCTTTCCCCATCTCCACCAGTACTATCCAAATCCAAACTACCACATCCCTGTTTCTCACCCTCAGGAACCTGAACTGAAGCATCTTCTTCCCCTTCCAAGTGTCTCACTGCCAGCATGGCATTATTTAACTCTTCACTCAGCTGTTACCTAAAATGAGTCACCCTGTGTCTCTCCATGGCTATATGAATGATCTCACATTTGAGTCTAGGGTCTACAACATGGTAGCAAATACATGATGGCAGTTATCCATGACTGTGGCGAACCTTGCATCAAGTTCTGCATCAAGATGAAAAACAAGCCCAATGAGCTCTTGTGTACTCATTGTATTGTCAGCCAAAACCCGTTGTAACGATCTTTTGAAAATATTCACAGCTGGAATAACCTGACTAAGTAAGGCTGTAGTAGCACTTAGATCACGTGCCCTCCTCTCAAATGGTGCAAGAACCTTCACTATGCCCTCAAGAACTAACCTACCATGCTGTCCTAGGACTCCTACAATGTCTGACTCCAAACATTTTGTGTAGTGCCCGTTTATGCTCCAGCAGTCATGAAAGCATCCGGTATGAAGAATTCCCCTGAGTGCTAACATCTTGTATTACATGATGTTGGGACAGACCAAGGTGTTCCTGAACTTCTTGTAATTTGTTTGTGGCTTTTACAAAGTGATGGAGATGGCTGCAGATGGAACAGAGTGTGGATAATATGTTGTTCTAGTACTGTTATGCAGTGCATGAGTCACCACTAAATTCAGTGTGTGTGCAAAGCAATGAATACTCACAAAATGGCCATTATTGATGGCTTTCACCATGTTTGTGCCATTGTCAGTAATAAAAAACCCAACTTTTAAATGGTGTTAAAACCAGTCCAAGACCACAACATGTCTTGCAGGAACATGAGAATAGTATGTGCTCTATGGTCTTCCTCCATCAGTTCGACATTCAACAAAGCTGACCTAATTTGTCTACCATATTGTGTGTGTGTGGGGGGTAAGGATTAGCCACAAGATGATGCATCTGAAACAGCAGCAACAGGCTGTTGCACACACCAATGTGCAGTTAAGGAGAGATAGGCATACAGGGAGTTATCGCTAGTCCAGATATCTGACATATAGTGAAAAACACCACCAACAGCCTCTGCAAGCAGAGCAGTAACAGCAGATCACATGCCATCATACAGTTATGGCAATACACTCTGTAAAAATATAGTATGAGACAGTATCTGATAATGTGGGTGCAAATAGTTGAGACATGTCCATGATGTTACTTATTTTAGTCCATTATTTTAAGCACTGAAGTGGGGGGGCACATGATGTCTCGGGCACTGCACACCTGGACTGCAACTGATCACCACGACTACCTATCATTATTACTGGATCATCATCATCAACTAAAACTGGTAAATCACAAGTTTTTACGGGGGGTTGGGATTCCTGCAAACAGACTCAGACACAGCAATTTGAATTTCTTTTTCTCCAGTTCCCAACTGGGGTCAATTACCTCATCATCATATTCATTAACGTCACACACATCCACATCTTCTGCTTGGATGCTAGCATGTGGACTGCATGTTGCTACAACAGCAACATCATCATCATCACCACATTCATCATCATCATCTACACCACCATCACCTGATATTTTTTCACCACACTGCGAATCACTGCATGGAAAATGCATGACATTAACCGCCATGGTGGGCGGAATATCACACTGTATGCTATCGATGTCATGATTATCAGAATCCTCAGGTTCAGTTACTGGGATGTTACTGGGAAGTATGACATCATCTACACTACCACTCACTTGCACTGCTTCACACTCAATATTTTTGGACATGGTACACTGGTCAGAATTCAAACTTGATGCACCAATACCAATACTACCACCACCACCACTAATACCAGTAACACTAACACCACCAGCTGGGAAAACATCATCTCCTCCAACTATGAGTGAAGCTACTGATTGGGCTGCAAAAAACATTGCAGGAGAAATACCTTTCCTCACATCAGCAATGCATTTCTGCATCTGCGTACTACCACACCCACAGACTATTTTACTACTGCCAGCATTGCCATGGTGAGAACTAGGATTGCTTGCACATCTCTTTGCGGGCATGTTGGGGGATCAACAACAATATTATAAACAAATTTAGATTTTGGTATGTTCACTCTCTGATTGGGGGGACGCTGGATGTGAAGCCAAAAAAACAACTGCAGCTTCAGCAACAGATAAAGACTGTCATGCAATGATAACAACTTCAGTAACCAGTGGTGCCGATGAGGTCACAAAAATAATCCAATCTGATCAAAAATTCCTTTTGCTGGTGGAGGTGGTGGGGGGGAGCATTGACTGCAGATTTTTATGGCAGTACAAGCAGCAAAACAAAGAACAGATACCATGATGGCAGTACAAAATCAGGCACCTGCAGTGGCTAGCAGATTCACACTGCAGCACCTGCCCTGAAATTACACTAGACTGTGGCACAATAAAAGGTGTATTATTTGATGTCACGCAACACCACTCACACACACACAGAACAGTTTCTCTACAATAGTGAATGAGTAATGCGTACCAAATTGAAAAATTCAGTAATATGCCACGTGTTGTAATGTAAACAACCAGAAATTATAAACTGCTGCACCAGATCCACACAACACCCAATCAACAAGAAGATTTCAACAATTACTGACAATATTACTGAGTGTACATTAACACAGTCAGTTACATAACAAAAATATAACCAAAAAACAAAGAAATCACTATTTCTCCAACTTAAATCTACCTACACCACAGATACGCCCCTCCCCCACAGCACACTTTCACTGTCTTTCACTACACACACTCAGGGTTGTACATTAACATTCAAAAGCCACACAAAAACAAAAATGCTCAATGATATGAGCACAGGAGGGTTTCCTGCAATCGATGAACTAAAGGTGGAGCCCCCCACCAAAAAATTTTAATCACAGACAGCTCTCAGAACACACTGTCTCCTACTGCTTCCTATACACACTACCCCAAACTGAGGCTGTGCAGATCAGTATAGAGCCCATGTGACCTGAAATCCCATGAATCATTGCAAAATTCGCCTTCAGAGCTCAAAACAAGGTGAAGAGAGGTGAAGTGCGTTGATCCCAATGCACTTCTCTTAAGATTTTGGTGGAGTAGTGGTCTGGGAAGGTGATGTAATGTGAAGTTAGGGTTGTCAATGGACTTCACATTGCCCATTATAACGTGAATTACTCCACTTCGTGTTGTGGAGCACTCCGCGAATCCATCTTTGCTCCACAAATCACTTTGCAGAGCAGATTGAGCCCACTTCACCCACCACTACTAAGGAAGAGAGAGAATGTTGTGACTTGCTGCTCTACAACAACCTAGGTGACCATGGGTGGTGGTGCATGAGTTCAGTATCTAAAAAGTTAGGGACCCTCGGACTGAGCACAAGGATTGGATGTGATTACTCTACCAGCAACCAATCCCATTGCACACTCCTAGAGGGGTGGGTGGGACAAAAAATAATGGGAAAATGAGATGCAGGACAAGGAGGATGAAGCCTCAGACTGTCCATCAAGTTCATCGCTGAAACCGAGCCACCTTCCACTGGGGATACCTCCTGTCTTCACTGTCACCGTGGATGGCCTGATGGACAGAAGGAAAGAAAAGCTGTGGAACTGAAGGCATACCCAGCCCTGAGGGGTAAGCCACTGGGCCTGGTGTGTCACAGGTGGGCTGCAGGTCCTGACTGGATAGGTGGCAGGTTGTTGGCCAGAAGGTATATAGGCAAAAATCTGGCTTGGGTAGAAGGAGGTCCCTTTCTAGCACAAAGCAGCAAAGAAAAAAAAAGAAAAACAACTCAAAAAACAGAAGTGCATATTCTTTATCGTATTCTTTATTTACTAGTTCCTCGAAAAAGAAAAAAGAAAGAGAAAAAGAAAAAAGTTTAAAGAAAACATTTGATTCCACTGCTTGTCATACAAGGGGGGTTTGTCTTCCATCTGACAACTCATTCCAGCTCATGCTTGCTGTCACATGATCTTTCTTCACTACTGTTAAGGTGCAGATCAACTGTACATTGAAACAGCTCTTGCTGTAAGTCCATTGTTTTCACCTTTTCCTCAAGCATACTTCTTGCTTCATACACGATTCCATCTGGTCATCTTCATGTAGTTATGTCACAATTGCTACTGTCAACACTGTGCAGCTGAAACAAGAAGGCTAGTCACCAAAAAAAAAGGTATAGTAAGTGTACTATCAGCATCAGATACTGGTACCTGGATAGACTTCACAACAGTTTGATTTGACACTGTCTACGAGGCCAGCTTAACCCATTCAACAATATTTTCATGGGAATGTGCTCATGGGATTCCAGAAGCAGTTTGACTACTTGCTTGAGTCACCAGTCAATAATCATAACACTTGTGGCAGGTTGCTTTGAAGGGGATATTCCAGGAGCTGTCTGTGAGCTGGAGAGTCATTGTGTAACCACCTGGTATTGCTGCTACGGATGAACAAATGTGGCACCTGAATGTGTCCTAAACCAGTAGCCATGCCCTGAATCAGATCCCCCTGATCTTGTTCAAGCCACAGTAAAATGAGATTTTTTTCATCCACTCATTTTCAGACATAGCCTCAACAACATCAATGCTGTTAGCAGTTTCTTAGAGTAGATTCTTCCCTTTCAGCACAATAAATGGTGGATGTTTTCTGCCATTTGCTATTGCTGCAAGACAGACTGTTTTATTCTGCTTCTCATGTTTTGTGTTCAGCTGAAGAACAGATTTAATCCCGACTTACTTAAGAGTTTTACTACCAGGCATGTCAACCCAGACCGCAGACTCATCCATGTTCCCAATGTCAGCCAACTATATTTCTGACTTGGAAATGTTCCGGGAGCAGTAGCTAACAAAGTCTATAATTTTAAGGCCAAAATCTTTTGGTAGCTTTTATTCAACTGACATTTGTTGCCACATAACAAAACACCATCTCAATAGAAATTCATCAACTCCTCCACGAATAGCTTTAAATGCTCAGTCTTGAATAAGAGTCATAGCATTATGTATCACTGCCTTTTGGGTCACCTGCAGATGTTCTTCCCTCTGCAACATAATCCAGGGTGACAGGCCACTCTCTATCCAGACAGAGAGTGACCTGTCACCATGGACAATGTTGCAGGGTGACATATCACTCTCTGTCTGGACAGAGAGTGACCTGTCATCCTGCAACGTTATCCCGAGGGACAGGTCACTTTCTGTCCAGAAAGAGAGTGACCTGTCACTGTGGATTATGTTTTAGAACAAATCATAACACAGAGAGTGCCTTGGTGAGGTTCACAAGCCAAGTGAAAAAAAGCTTTTGATGAAGGTAAATATGTTGCCTTGGCTTTTGTGGACCTCACCAAGGCATTTGATATGGTCAACCATGCTGTGCACCTAAACTTTTTAAAAAAAGTTTCTTTTTACAATGAAGTCATATTCTGGTTGCAGCAATAGCTTAAGAACCGGTCACAAAGAACATTGATTCATGGTTCTTTGTCTATAGATTCTGTTCTTAGGTGTGGAGTTCCACAGGGGTCCATACCTGGTCCCCTGTTGTTCTCCCTTTTTGTTAATTCTGTTTCTGAGCTTTTAACACAAGCCAATTTACTTTTATACCCAGATGATGTGGTTTTATTTTGCTCAGGTAATGATATCAAAAAGCTACAAGCGACACTCCAACAAGACTTTAGTACCCTTCATTCCTTGTTTGAATTGCACAGATTGGTATTCAATTCTACAAAGACAAAAGTTCTTGGGCCAGATATTCAAAACTTTGCCCCAGGGCAAAATTAGCACTGCCCGGCGGGCAAACGTAGCCCGGAACACAGAGCAAGCTATATTCAAATGGAATAGCCCAGGGCAAACAGCTTCCGAATATAGCATGGTAATGAGGCCATGCAAACTGGGCTGGGAGTGCAGGGCAAACATTGCCCTGGAATAAGACAGCACTGAATAAAGCAACCAGGAAGTGCAAACCACAACAACAACACAGTACACAGCAACGTGAGGGCAGGTACATACGAACACGTGGCCAATGTGTGTGCCAGCAAATGCATGGACTCAGTACAGCTGCAGGAAGCAGCAGATGTGAAAGAACAGTGATCAAAACTGTATAATATTCCCGTACCATTGGCGCTCCGCTAACACATTAGCGCATTAAGCCCGAGTTGTTAGTTAGCCCGAGCAACACGCTGCCCGGAGCTAAATAAAGCATATATTCAAAAGTGCGTAAATGAGCCTACTTAGGTAGTCTCTGGGCAAACAACCGGATTAGCATCTCATTATACCCTGATTTGCATGCAGTTTGCCCAGCGTTACTGCAGGGTCCCACAGAGCCACCTGTAGGTCAGTCTGGAAGTACAGGGCTGACCAGGTCCAACCGCAGCTCCACCTGTAGGTCAGTCTGGCAGTGCGCATGATAGCTGCAGGCTACATGTAAACAGTACAGCATAGCATAGCATATTGTACCCCAGGGGACAGGACAGCATAGGCACAGATGGTGGTGGTGCGATGCAACTATCACACTGTAGGGCATGCTACAGTGCACAGCAGCACCACAGTAGCAAGGGGCCAGTGTGTGGACACAGTAATGCCTATGGTGTGTAGGACAGTGATGATGACTGCACTATACACAGTGAGAGGCCCAACCTGCGGATGTTTACTGACACTGCACATTACTGTTACGCTGTTGTGTGACCCACAGATGCTGCACCTGTGGCATGGATGCACACAGTGACATGTACATTCCTGGCTTTGTGTGCTATGGCAGTTGTACAGCTGTGAGGTATGTGGCCGGGGGGTGGGACATATCATCCGAAAGGCACACTGGTGTTGGGGTATTCCCAATACTGGCCCATGTACACTGCATGATGTGTCCCAGCCTTGTGGCCACACCTGGTCTGTAGCACAGCCTCGCCACCCATACATGCTCCCCTCAACATCCTCCATGCCCACAGTGCTGCATGTGTGTGCTGGCATCTGTTGGTGTCCATGGCGGTGCGGTCCTCAGGTGTGTGTTGTATGGCCACACTGCAGTGCTGTCCACTGGTGGCAGGGTCACCACTTACTGCCTGGCATGGCTGGGACTGGTGGCAGATGATGGCATCATTGTGATGCCATCAGTTAGCAGCATGCTTCCTCTATGTTTGGCTTTATCTATGTGTCATATTTACTTGTTAGGGTTGCTCTAAACCCATGCTAAACCCGAGCAAACACCGCGCAAAGCCACAGTGTCATGCAAGGCTGCTTGCCCAGGATTAAGACAAGCTTTTCCTGGGTGGTAGCCGCACCGCGCTAAGTGTCATGCTAGGTCGTGCAAAACCACTTAGCGCGGTGCTAGCTGCTGAATATAGCATTGCGCCTGTATTCATGTCAGTTTGCCCCTTGCATACATTATAATTTTGCCCGGCGCTAATGCAGTTTGCCTGCGCTATTTGGCCTTTTGAATATAGCAGACCCGCGCTAATCCCGCGCTAAACCTGCGCAAACGGCTTTTGCCCGGCGCAAAGCTTTGAATATCTGGCCCCTTGTCTTCCATTGTGTCCGGAAAAAAGTTATTGATCATTTTTCTCTTTTTGATAATAATAGTAATATCATATCACTAACAACTACATTAAATATCTTGGTATAATATTGCATCAGCATTTTGCATTTGAACCTTACATTAATGATGTAATAATTAGATTACATAAGAGATTAGGTTCATCATACCGTATTAACAATAGTCTCGCTCTCGATACAAGGAAAATATTTGCATGTAGTTTTTTGTTTCCATTAATTCATTACGGTGCTAATATATATTTATTTTCAAATGAAAGACTTCTTGGCAACTCAAAGCAACTTATAATAGCATTATACAATTTGCTTTGGGTTTGCCAGACAATCCCATCATTTTGTACTGTACAAAACCTTTGGATGTTTATCCCTTGTTGAATCCTTTTCATATGATGCACTTGTATTTATTCATAAGGTTCAGTTAGGATTAATATCTGATAGTGTTGTATCTTTGTTCTCAAAAAAAAAAATTCCACTGCTCAGACAAGAGCCCAAGGCAGAAAACATTTTCACGTTCCTTTTCTCCACTCTACTTTTTCACAAAATTCTGTTAATTATGCTGCAGTTAAACTGTACAATGATCTTCCAGACATCCTCATTGGTTGTAATAAGTTGATAGTATTTAAGAGAATGCTTAAGAGTTACTGGTTAGAAAAAAAATGTTCCTAATTGTTATGACTGATTCCTGTCCAATGATTGATATGTTTGGTCTGTATATAAGTGTTTGAATTTTGTATTTTTGTATTATCTATGACTGGACACCTATGAAAATGAGCATTGTGCCCACAGGCCTTTTCAGTATAAAATAAACATGAAATGAAATTAAATGAAATGTTGCAGGGTAACAAATCACTCTCTGTCTGGACAGAGAGTGACCTTTTACCCTGCAACATTATCCCAAGTGACAGGTCACTTTCTGTCCAGACAGAGAGTGGCCTGTAACCCTGCAGCATAATTCTGCACATTTTATACCCTTAAACTATGTCACCTAAGGAATCTACAGTACTGTCTCACTATTGTCTCTGTCAATGGATGATGTAATGAACAACACTGACCAATCAGATATACCAAACCTATGTAATGTCTGCTATGTGTAAACAGCCGAATACTGTATACCCATGATAACCTGTACCTCCATATATTTTCTACTGTTTATTATCTCTTGTACTGCTATTCCCGGGTCGCCCCTGAAAAAGGGACCTTTGGGGCCCAATGGGCTTACCCGGTCATCAAAATTCAATAAATAAATAAATAAATAATCCTGGGTGACAGGTCACTCTCTATCTACAGATATCTGTGCCACAGCATTACGTGCCGCTGCCTTTTGGGTCACCCACAGATGCTGCTCCCTCTCCAACAAAACGAGGCAGGGTGACAGATCACTCTCTATTCAGACAGGCAGGGCCTTATGTTGAGTACATGCCTTATGCTAGGACTCTGTAAAAATGCCACTAAACTGAGGTAAGCTAGCCTTGGAATTTACACGTGCCCTTGCATTTTGGTTCTAAGAATTACTTAAACAATAAGTGAATGCTGGTTAAGTCGGCTAAAGTAAAGGAACTAGTCTGTGCTAAAGTATTAGTATTCTCTGTGGAATGTTAAAAAAGTGAGCTCCAGTTATGTGGGATGAAATAAAGGTATTAGTGCTTTCTGTGAAAAGTTAAAAAGCACATGCAAGTTATGCCTGCTAGCTCACAGCAGAGAAAAGCAGTGCAAAGAATATGTTCTGATAATACTGGACGACACTTTATTGATTTATTGTAGGAACATTCAAACCAATGTAAGTGAAGTACCGAGAACAGCCTGCTACAGTACATGACATGTTAAGTGATTAACATAGGTGAGTGTTGTAAACTATTTTTATGTTCCTATTCTAATACTTTTTGAAATTGATATAAATGTGAGGGGATAAGAATACTTGTATTTTTGGTCCAGTAGTAATCATTACTAAAGAGCATGCAGTAGTATCACTTGCATGTATTGATACATCATCAGGAGAATAATCAGCAAGTAATATTAAAAAAATATGTTTATATGGTTGGATGCTTGGCATGTAGGACCCAAATGTGCAGGGTCACTTGTCTCATTGTTCCCTGTGGTAAGCACTGACTCAGAGACACCATCTAGTGGTGTGTTCATAGAACAACAGCTCTGTGTCTGTAAACCTGAAGGGATTCTTAATTTAAATTGTATTTTTCTTTACTTTAAACATTTTTAAAGTAATTATTATTGCAACCCTGCTATTATAAGGGAAGACCAGTGGTTACTACGAGACCTGCACTCTCACTAGAACTGATTAACTATGTGTTAACAATAATATATTTTACTCTGATTATATGATATTTTATTACCATGTAACTGAACTGTTGAAAATCTCTTTAATTTCCAGATCCTCTTCCTCGATGGAGCCTTTCGGTGAAACATTGAGTATTATTTATTTATTTCAAAAGTTTACCAGGAAAGACAAACTGAGCTAAATAGCAGCTCATTCCCAGATGCATCCTGGGGGTGGTAGGGGAAAAGGGAGAAGGAAAATATAACAAAAATTTAACATGATGGTGAGTGGTAGACTATACAGTGAGAAGAAGAAGGAAGCATAATAAACAAGCAGATTATAGCAATGTGAACAATTTAGCATTTACAATTTTGCATATGCAATTGAATTTACAAGTTACATAGGTTTCATAGGTTAGAAAACAAGTCTATAACTTGCACCAAGAAGACTTGCCATTATTCAATGGATCTATCTATTTGCATAAATATGTGTTTATTTTATTTTCAAATGTCTTAATTGAGTCACTTTCCATAATATCCCTTGGCAACTGATTCCATGGCTTAACCACTCTTTGATTGAACCATGACCCTCTTCTGTTTGTTTTGTATAGTTAACTCCTTAACTGAAAACTGTGCGTTCTTGTAGTTTTACTAGATACCTTTTGTTCAAGACTTATACATTCCCATAAGTCTTTATTTCTGTAGGCTCCATAGACAAGACATAGATCCCCTCGTTGTCTGCGGTACTCAAGTGTGTATAGTCCCATATATTGTGGATAACTGTTTATAGAGAGGCCTAACAGACACCCGGTAAGGGGCCAAAGTGCCTAGGCATATTAAAGCCAAACACAGAGAGATACATATGTGGAATATAATAATTAGGTGGAGAGGGGTTGAGCGATGAGGTAGTGGTGTTGGAGGAGTATACGTCAGGGTGAGGGAAGAGGAAAGAAGGAATAGGGAGAGGGAGCATAGGAAAGGAAGAATCAGGAACAGTTGCAGGTGGGTGAGTAAAGCTCATAGAGAAGATGGGAGAGGGAGTGAAGAAAAGTGGCAGAATGAGTGGTTGGGGGAGACAGTTCCACAGTTTAGGGAGATAGTAGGAGAAAGTCACCTGATCAACTGTAGTCAACCTAGGCGGGAGAGTGAGGAGGCGACAGACAGAGTTTCATAGGGAGTAGGAGGAGAGGGGAGGGGATGAGAGGAGTGAGGAGAGATAGGAGGATTGGAATGTTACTAATACTATGTTAAAGTGGATGTGTTTAATAAAAACCTTCTGGAGTGGCTGGTGACTTTATCCTTGTGCACCAATTAGTAGACATATCCCACCTTCGGCTAGGCTAACAACATATAGAAACACAGAAACATAGACTTTGACGGCAGATAAGGACCGCTAGGCCCATCTAGTCTACCCATTTCCCTACCTACAGGATAGGCTGCAGATCCTAGTTAACCAACAGCCTATATCTTCCTGCCCCCCACAAGAATTGTCTTATGTCTGTCCCATGCATTCTTGAATTCTCCCACAGTTTTAGACCCCACAACCTCCTCAGGAAGGCTGTTCCATGCGTCCACTACCCTTTCTGTGAAATAATACTTCCTCACATTGCCCCTGAACCGCCTCCTTCTATCTTTAAATTGTGTCGCCTTGTTCTTGCAAGTCTCTTTTTCTGAAAGATGCTACCCTCTTGGACTTTGTTGATTCCCTTGAGGTACTTGAAAGTTTCTATCATGTCCCCCCTCTCCCTTCTTTCCTCAAGGGTATACATATTAAGCTCCTTTAGTCTCTCCTCATACGGCTTCTCTTGCAGACCCTGCACCATTTTAGTTGCCCTCCTCTGGACTGCCTCTATCCTGTCTATGTCCTTGCGGAGATGGGGTCTCCAGAACTGGACACAGTATTCAGATGGGGTCTCACCAACTGTCTGTACAGAGGATAACAACTTTCTGTTTTCTGCTGCTGATGCCTCTCCCTATACATCCCAGTATACCCCCGGCCCTCCCTACTGCCTTCTCACATTGCTTGCTAACCTTAAGGTCATCTGATATGATTACCCCCAGGTCCCTTTCCTGTTTTGTTGTTGTTACTACCTCCCCACCCATTGTGTATTCTTCCCCTGGGTTCTTGTTTCCCAGGTGCAATATGTGTGATACAGAGGCCTACAGCATGTATAAAATAACGTGTACTTCAGTGGCCTAATACTCTTTTTTGTGTAAACGTTTGTCAACTTATTCATTTTTCAGTGATGACATTACTGTGTGTGTGTCAGTTTTGGTGTCCATTAATTGCCAGTTCCTGCCAAAGGCCAGGCAAACGACACATAACTGATATAGTAGCCTATGAACGGTATAAAATATCATATTTTATTTTAGTAACCCATTGCAGTTATCTCCTATAACTATGCATTTTTCACCATATGTGAATGTGCCATGTGAGCCATGTTAGTTGCCCAATAGTAAACGATTCTTGCCTTGGGTCATGCGAACAGCACATAACTGATGTATTAGAAAATATGTTGTATAAAATAATATGATTGCTTTAATGGTTCAACACACTGTTCTTATGTAATTACTTATCTACTTATTCACTTTTCACATAAAAATTGAATGTGAATTTGCTGTGTGTGCCATGTTTAGTGTCCATTAGTTGCCATTTCCTACCTTTGGCCAGGCTAGTGAAACATAGTTTATGTACTGGCCAACTCACTATATAATGTAACATTTACCTTAGTGGCCCAATGCACTTTTCTTGTGTAAATACTTGTCTACTTATTCATTTTTAAGTGATTACATTCCATGTCCTTCCTTGACTACTAGTCACCCATGATTTCCCTAATCTCATCCCATCACCTCACCCATCTTAACACTACCTTCAATAATATCTGCTGATTTACCACTCTATCTCCCTGCAACACCCACCACTGCATCCTTTACTTGTTGCTCAGGTGACTCTCCCCTCAGGCCCACTGGGACTTCCTTCTGTGCCACTTCATATTCATATCCCTTCCTGATGGTACTAGTTCCCCATTATCTAGACTTCTCATTATCATAAAGGGCACGTGAGACCTAAAGTCCTCCACTCAATGCCTTCTAGCCTGTCCCAGGTCAGCTACCAACATGGGGCAAAATGCTTTTTCTAGTGCCACCCCTAAGCTCTGGAATGCCCTCCCAGTGGTGCTTTATTCATAAGGGTACCCCCAGAAATTCAAAGTTCACTACACAAAATTCCCTGATAGCAGCCCTGACCCACAGTTTCAACTCCTGATCTCAGCAAACCAGTCTCCCATGGTGGCGCTTCACCCTTTAAAATAATGAATGCTATCAAATTTGGTGGGACTGTAGTTTCCATCACCTATGCTTATATGATGTTATTGTTTCTTATTTATTCTGACCACTTTTGATTGATACCATGGCTATTATTGCTTGTACTACTGATTTATGGTTTCAATGTTGTAGCTGAACCTTTCATATTGTACTAATTGCATACTAAATTGCTCTTTTATGTATTAACTGCTCTTGTATGTATTGTCTTTTATTTTTTGTTTACTTCTGAATTTCAGTGCACATTATCTCTGAACCTAACTTATGTACCTGTAAATTGTAAATGCTGTGCTGTACGTGCCATCTAGATGGTTCAGGTCATACCCGAAAATGGTCCTTGGGACCAGTGTACTCACCCACTTATTGAATAAATAAATAAATAAATGAAAATGTGACTTTGCGGTGTGTGCCTTGACTGGTGCAAATTAGTTGCCGACTCCTGCCTTGAGCCACACTAATGACACATGCATGATGTATAGCTCTACATGCTTTATGAAATGACATATCGGTGGCAAATGTACTTTGCTTCTGCAAATTCTTGTCTGCTAATTTGATTTTCACTGATAACATTGCTTGTGGATTTGCTGTGTGGACCATGTTTGTTGCCCTCTAGTTTGCAGTTCCTGTTTTGGGTCAGGCTAGTGACACATGCATGATGCACAGGCCAACATGCTGTATAAAATAACATATTTCAAATTCCTTTCTTTGGCCAGGTTAGTGACACATGTGTGACGTACCGGCCTGTACACTGTATAAAATAACACATACTTTTTAGTGGTCCAGGGCCTTTTTTGTGTAAATACTTGTTTTCCTGTTATTTCTACCCTGATTAGGTATGTGAATTTGTTGTCTGAGCCATGTTTGGCACCTAGTTGTAACGAGTTTGTACCCTGGGTCAGGCTAACGGCATATGCAAAATATCTCACTAAACAGTTTGTTTTCCTATTAATAAAATACTGGACTATGAATAAGAAGCGGGCTATGACTAAGAAGTTGGCTTGCAAATAAGATAGTAAATAAAATGCTAACTTGAATAAGAAGCAATCGTTAGCTTGTGAATAAGAAGCTGGCTGAATAAGATGCTATCTTCAGCATCATTCATGAATTAACTACTGTAAGTAGGGGACTTTTTTCATGTTCTGTTAAATACTTTTTTTGTAAATGGCCACTGTTGTATTCTAGTTGCATGATATATACCTGTAGCATTCCTTACTGACATGATTTAGATTACTTCTGTGTCTGGGAGGTGGGGGTGGTCACTTGCTGAAAAGAATGACTCCTGTCATCCTGAAATTTCAGCTTATCTGTTAGGTTTACATGGTTTTTGGAGGAAGGGAGCATCATAAGAGTACATTTTCAATCTTGGCTACTGACTGATAACAAGAAACCATGCAGATTCAGCAGCTGTAACAATAAGAATAATGAGCCATGCTTCTTTGTAGACCTTTTATGTTTTGCATGGCATCACAGTAATTTAACAAACTGCTGTATTCCGCTGGAATGAAAATGATGTGAGAACTGCATGATTCATTTCAATAAAAAGTGATGGGATCAAATATAGCCATGCTCAGTGGGTTTCTATCCTATGTGTTTCATTGAAATGACCCACTGATATTGGCAATTGTGTTCCTTAAAGAACTTATAAAAGCTCAGACAACTAAATATACTATTTGTGTACCAGATTGAAGTGCTGTAGGGTATTTTTGAAGACTGAGCTAAATGCAATTTGTAAGGCTATGAGGGATTCTTTGTAATACAGTAGGAAACAAAGCATCAAATAGTATTCTGTCAGTGGCACAAATCAGCTCTCAGTAAAAATCACGTCAGTGCAGTCAGATAGGTTCAAGCTCTAAACGGAGCAACTTCTACACTATGCAAAGTCACTGGCAGTGAAAATGGCACAAATACTCAATAAAATAAGGTAAGCAAATAACATCATGATATGTTTTCAGGAAAAACAAATATTTTCCATGTTGACCAGTGTAAAACAGCTTCCAAAGGCAAAACAACATGCAGCAATGTTCTTCCAGGCTGGCAGCAACCTGTAGAGCTTAGTGCTTAGTTAGCTCCAGAAAGTGAAAATGGCTCACATGCTCTTGATTATACAAGGTACTCAAATGACACCATCATCAAAGGTGGGCCTTGAGGTCCTTCTCTGCTGACACCTTGTATGTATGTATATATGTATGTATGTATGTACATATATATAACATTTTATCTGGGTACATCTTTATTGTTAATGCTGGACAGAACAGAGTTTTCAAAGGCAAAACAACAAGATATAATTTTCTCCTTGGCTCATGGCTTCTTTCAATCGGCAACAATCTTTTAATTTTTCAGTCTCATCAAGACTCAGTGTCCCATTAGATATCCTAGACTAGGCACAGACTAGGTCTGCCTTTTGGCCTACAAGTAGAACAGACAGAGAAGATGTCCCATCCTGGACCATCCCCCATAGGCAAGGGAGGTTAGTGTCACAAGCAAATCAACATCAGTCAGGAAGCTAGAGCCAGTCAGTGTGTTAGCAGGGAAACTGAGAACTAATTTTTGACTGTGGGAGTGGACATTTTTTCAAAAATACCTTTTTTAAATCTGTATATATATATATATATATATACACATACACAAGAGAGAGAGAGAGAGAGAGAGAGAGAGTGAAAGGGAGCGAGCGAGCTAGAGAGAGAGAGGTTCTAGGGACATGAATATGGTGTACTTAGCCACACTTCTGGCAGTGTCCTTTCCCCTTTAAGGCTTGCTGGAATGTCTTTGAGTTGCCTCCTCCCACCCACCCAGGTGGAAACTCTCTCGTCACCACCCCATGATGTCAGATCTTCCTTTCTGCTGGAAGAAGAAGGTTTCCTCCTTATTGCTCTCATGCTGAAGAGGCCATTTTCTTTATTCCTTTGAATTCTAATAAAAACTTAGTCTTCAGGCAATTTTTTCTTGCCATCAACATGGATGATGCAAAACCAGCTCCGTGTTTCTGGAAATGTATCTGCAGGCAGAAGATGAGCAAGAAGGATCCACATACCATATTCAGGAAATGCCTGGGCCATGAGCCCAATCCCTAGGTCTGCAGGATTTTCACCCTTCCACTTCGGAGAATCACCATGTCCACCTGCTTTTAGGTCATCCAGATGATAGGGACCTGCCAGTCAAATCCAAGTATGCTCCTCAGGTAATCTTCATGGGTGCGGGGGTCCGCTGAACAACTTGTGGCATTGGAAGAGGCCGTGGCTCAGACCACAGCTCAAGCTTTCTCAGCTTCAGCCTTTTTGCCACTCTCCTTGGGTGCATCCTTAAGTGGAGCATTCAAAGAACTGTGCCAGGCCCTTCCCACTCAAGAACAAATCTAAGTCTAAGAAAGAGACCAAGAAATGGTTTTGCTGTCGATCTTGGGATCAGGAGCACTCAAGGGCCTCTGATTCCTGTACTTCTCCAGAGGTTTCGACTTCAGTCGATGCCTCTGGTCAGGCCACTGGCCCCACAGTCTCTCCATCGGACAAGTTGGTCTAGACACAGGTTAATCTTCTGGCCCAGAGCTAGTCAACCTGTTGTCAACAGAAGAGGCCAATACCTTCCTATCCAGGACTCAGGTTCTGCCTTTGACTGAGGGGACAGATCAGTCGGTTGATCCGCTGCCCCTCCTTTGGGAGACTCTGGACCTGGAGGTTCCTCAGCATTCACCTGCTCCCTCCAAGCCCCAGTGTCAGTCCCCTCAACAGTCATGGCCAAGGTCCCATTCTCCATTCCCAATTAGAGCAGTCCATGTCAACATCGATGCTCATGCTCTTGGCACTCGTGGAAGTGGCACCACCACTACTCTTTGTGCTTGTCCTCCTAGGGTGAGAAGCTTCGGCACAAGTTGCATCAATGCTATGAGGACTTGATGTGGCAATAGCTCATGTTTACTGGGATGCAGCCCATTCTGGCTGTGACCTCAGCCATCACTTGACTCTTGACACAGTGGCCGATGCCTTCTTCAGCTCAATAGGAACTGACTTGTCAGGTCCCAGCTTGACCTTAACAGGCTTATCCCCTGATTTGGGTGGAGCCACCACCAAAACAGTTGAAGACTGGTGCTCCAACCAAGTAGTCCCACCCGGCCTTGGGTCTTCCCAATCAGCTGTCAGTCGCCATCATCCCTGACCATCCTTGAAGGGTCAGTGGGGACTCTGGTGGTAGACCCCTTTTTGACCATTCCTCAGAGTCAGAGGGCTCCTCCTTTCACTCTCTTTCTGTGGACGTGGAGTAGACCGGAGATCTCTCAATGGAGGAAGGCCCTACCTTCTTTATGGGCCTGCTCCATCTTATCTCGGAGTCCATGGGTCTCAACATGGAGCTCGTTCAGAAGTGGGTACGTTACCCGCTCACCGAGATCCTGGACTGGGGTGGCATTCCTGGTGGCAGAGGCTATTCTGAGCCCTGCCTTGGAGCTGTGGCAGCATCCAGCCTTCTGCCCTATGCTATTGGTCCAGATGGCCCGCAAGTATGTGATCCCTATCGGGTCCCCTGTGGGGTTCACGGAACACCCCTTGGCTGAGGGACTGGTGGCGGATTCCATGTTTAGGTGCTCGGGCAACTTGAGCAACATTGAAAAACTGCCCAATAAGGAGTCCAAGATACTGGACCATATGGCCAAGAAGGTCTATGATGCCTCTTCTTTTAGTCTTTGCCAGGCAAGTTTACCCCTTTTAATGGCCCACTTTTCCCATGACCTTCTGGGCACACTCTATGGAGTCTTCTCTCATCTACCAGTGGACCTCCAGAACACGGTCAATAGGTCCAGGACCAGGACTAAGCTGCAGCCAAACAACAGCTGCAGATGGCCATGACATTGGTGACTCATGCACCAGGTCCGTGGCAGTGGCCATGCATCACAGGGCTTGGCTGTGGATCTTGATCTTTATGGTGGATACCCAGCACAAGCTGCTGGATGTCCCCTTCCTGGGTACTAACTTGTTCAGGCCTGGGATCAAGGGGCAGCTCACTCGCATCTAGAAGTCCAGTGTCACCTTGGACTCTGTGACATCCACTCAGAGGGATCCCAAGAGCTCTAAATAGCTAAAATAAAAGCCCCTTTGGTTTCTCTTTGCTCCTGCAGACAATATAATCCAGCCCATATCTGGACAGCTTGTTCAGGCTTGGTGACCTTGACCGAAGTCTGTGCCTGTGGGAGTCTGCAAACCTGGATGATGAGACCCCAGTGGCTCTTCAGCTGGACCCTCCTCCACCTCCAAGTCTGCCTAGTGACAGGATAATAGTTGCCTCCCTTATGCCCGTCACACCTCCCCTAAGTCCTCCTATGGGGGGCCAGCTTCCTTTCCACCTGGTCCACTGTCACCACAGACAGGTAGGTCTGCGAGGTGGTAGTCAGGGTCTGCCTCTGGAGTTTAAGGTGTACCTGCCATGCCAAGCCCACATCCCACGGGAGGGCATGGTGTCCGTAGACACCCTGTCGGCCATTTGAGATGACATAACCCAGCTCCTCTGCAAGGAGGTTATGGTTCCTGTCTCAGAGCCTCCAGAACACCCAGGATTTTGTCCAGGTACTACCTGGTGCCAAAACAGATGGGGGGGGGGCTGGCACGACATCTCAGATCTGCACAACCTGAACAAGTTTATCAGGCCGTGCACCTTCTGGATGGTCACCCTGTCTCAGATCATACCATGTCTCAAGCAGAACATGTGGTTTTGCTCCCTAGATCTTCAGGATGCCCCAATCCATCTGTCTCACTGCCGGTTCCTCCAGTTCCAGGCAGAGGGGTCTTCAGCAAGTGTATCACAGTGGTTGCAGCTTACCTGAGGTGACAAGGAGTCCAGGTTTTCCCTACCTGGATGACTGGCTGATTGCAGGTCCCTCCAGACAGGAGGTGGAGTGGTCCAGGGACCTGTCTCTCAAGACCTGCATCTCCCTTGGCCTTGGTCAATGAGACCAAGTCAGAACTTGTGCCCTCGCAGGTGATCAACTTTATTGGGGTAGAGCTAAACTCTTGCAGAGCCAACGCTGAACTCCAGGTGGCCAGGGTGAAGGGACTCTTCTCCTTTGCCCGATCATTTCAGATTGGGCAGTTGTGCCCTGGTTAGGACTTACTGCACCTACAGGGATACATGGCAGCTGGAACCAGCATGGTCTATTGGGCCAACTGGAAAATGTGCTTTCTGTGATGGGATCTGGCATGCCAATGATCTCAGTGCAAGGGCCACTTTGACCAGCTGGTCACTGTGACCCAGCTGATGTGGGACAACCTCCAGTATTGGTTAGTCCTGGAACATCTGCAGGAAGGTATCCCATTTGTCTGCCAAGAGCCAACTGTCATCCTGATGACCGAAGCCTGTCTCATGGGCTGGGTTGTCCACCTGGGGAACACACAGTCCTTGGGCTCTGTACCCTTGAGGAGTCCCAGTGCCACATCAACCTGCTGGATTTTTGGGCAGTTCAGCTGGTGCTGACTGCTTTTGCTCCACACATTCCGGGTCAGGTGGTCCAGGTCCAAATGGACAATATAACCATGTACCACTGCAAGAAGCAAGGTGGAACTCACTCCCTTCCACTGTGCAGAGAAGCTCTCTGTGTGTGAACACTCATGCACAGCTTGGAAGCTGATCTCCTGGCCATCCATGTGGCCGACATCTCCAGTCAGCTGGCAGACACTCTCAGCCATGTGGGTGAGGCATCTCATGAGTGGTCTCTCCACCCAGATGTTGTACACAACCTGTTCTCCCAGTGGGGCACCCCTCTGGTTTACCTGTTTGCCTCTAGGGAGAAAGCAAAGCTAAGGATGTTCTGTGCCCACCCCCCTTAGCAAGGAACACTATAGAGGGGTGCCTTCTTAAGGTCCTGGACACCAGGCCTCCACTATGCCATCCCTCCACTTCTCTTGATCCGCAAGGTGTTGCTCAAGGTGAGGAGGGACAAGGCATGGGTTATCCTGGTGACTTTGGACTGGCCATGCCTGTTCTAGTACCCCAGTCTCCTCAGCAGCAGGCTCCTGAGCTGTCTTCCTCTCCACCCAGTCCTGCTCTCCATCAGTCAGGGGAAGGTACACCATCCGGATCTTCAGTCCCTGCACCCATACTGCTTGATTCCTGAGCAGCTAGAGTTCCAGACTTTGGGTCTCTCCAAAGATGTCCTCACTGTGGTCCAGTCATCTCGGAAGGAGTCGACTCAAAAATGATGTGCCTTCAAATGGAAGAGGTTCTCCATTTGATGCCAGGACAAGGAACTCAACCCCTTTTCTTGTCAAGTGGCTTACATTCTCAACTACCTTTGATCCCTCTTCCACTCAAGCCTTTTGTTGATGATCCTTAAGGTGCACCTGGCAGCCATCTTTGCCTACCAGGTGCAGGCCGGTTAGCAGTTGTTGCAGCACGAGAAGGTGGTCTGATACTTTTTTAAAGGCCTTGACCACATTTCCCCTCTAGTGTGTGAACCACCACCACCTTGGGACTTGTTGCTGGTGTTGGAAAAGCTCATGGGCAAGCCATTCGAACTGATGCACAAGTGTGGAATGTCTTACCTGTCATGGAAGACCATCTCCCTGGTGGCTATTACATTAGCCAGAAGAATCAGTGAGCTCCAGGTGCTCTCGGTGGAGTCTCCTTACCTGGTCTTCCACAAGGACAAGGTTGTCCTTCACCCCAACCCAAAGTTCCTCCCAAAGGTTGTGTCAGATTTTCACTTTAACTAGTTGATTTATCTCCCATTGTACTTCACCAACTACACCTCAGAAGCTGAGCACAGGCTCCATACATTGGACCTGTGGTGAGCACTAGCATATTATAAGGAGTACATTGCTGGAGTTCATGGTGAGGTTTGCCTGCTATTTGCCACCTATGCTGAATCACATTTGGCAGACTGGCAGCTAAGCAGATGATTGGCAGGTGGATTTTATCCTGCATCGACCTCTGCTATAGGTTGGCAGGTAGAGAGCCTCCCATATGGCTAAGGACTCCTTCCACCCATCATACTACTGCATCAGTGACTTCTTCCAGGGATGTTCCTATCCAGGAAAACTGCAGGGCTGCTGCCTGGAGGTCAGCGCACACCTTCATTTCCCACTACCCCATCGACCTTAAGTCATGCTGGGATTCAGGTTTTGGGGCCTCAATTCTCCAATCTCTATTCCATAAGTAGGTGATTTCCCCCCTTGCTTTCTCCTCCAGGAGAACTGCTAGAAGTCTTCAAGAAGTGTGGATAAGTACACCATATCCATGTTCCTAGAAAAACAGGTTACTCACCTGTAACAGTATTTCTAGGAGTGATATATGGCATACATCCACACTGACTCACCCGACCTCTCCTGGCAAGTGACACACTGGTCTAGCTTTCAATGGGCAAGATCTTACTTCATGGAGTAGTGCCAAGGGTGTTACCATCCAAGTGGGTGGGAGAAGCCAGCTTGAAAACATTCCAGCAAGCCTTAAAAGGGAAAGGACACTGACAGAAGAGTGGATGTACACCATATACCACTTCAAGACTACTGTTACAGGTGAGTAACCTATTATGTTTTACCTGTTCACATCCTACAAGCCTCTGTTCTCTACTACTCCATCAACCATGACCATCCCACAGGAAGGCATAGGGAGACAGAGAGTGAGAGAGAGAGTTCTCCACCTTCTCTACTAGTCAGATGCTTTTGTTGTGAGTGATGCTGTCACTGCAGTCCACATCGCTGCTCCCTTTTTCCACTAAGATTCCTGATGTTGTGAATGACTTGTTTAATGACTCACCAGCCTCAAACATTAAGGAGGTGGGGTGGGGGCAGACGGTGAAGAGAGAGAATTACACTGGCATCACATACAACCCTCAGTCACCTGATCAGCTGCAACTGTATTTATTATGGTCAAGTGGTAATGAGGCATAAAAGTTGTGTGTGGTGAAAATTCATCAGTACATGCCTAGGAGTGACTCAGTGAGGATGTATCTTGTGCTTCATTTAGCTGTTTTTCTATATAATTAAAAAAAACACCCTCTATGTCTTGTAGCCTTAAGCCAAATATCAAGCATACCTACCATAAACAAATAAGGAAGCAACAAAAAGGCGTGTTTGAAAAAAAAAAAAAGCAAAAATACTGGAGGAATGTGGCACAGGGGAAGGGCAAGGGCAGTGACTGACTGTCTCTGTCAGTGTCTCACTATCTATGAGTGACTGAGTGAGAACAGAGGTAGCGCTTTGTTCAGTCAGTTTTACCTAAAATTAAAAAACCTGGTCTGACTCAGATCCTTTCACTAACTATCAAATCTAAAGCCTGCCTGCTAGAAAATAAGAGAGGAAGCAAATAAAAACAACCATTTGTCAATGCCGAATGTTTGCTTGCTGGCATTGGCATTGGTAGTGTAGGAGTTAGAGAGCTGCATAATGAAGTATTAAACTGAGGCCAACCCCACCACCACTGTGCAGAGACTGACAGGCATTGGGGTGTGCCTTTGGGTCGTCAGGCATAATGGCCACGCCATTTCACCACACCTTACCCTGCAGACACTGACAAGTGTCACGGTGTGCCTTTTGGTCTTTGGCCCTTATGCTCACCCCATTCCATCAGGAAATACGGTGAGATGGGTGCTGTATAGGAGAATGGGGTGAACTTTGGGGCCGAAGAGTCCAAGGCACATCTTGATGCCTCTCACTGGCTGCAGGGTGTGGAATGGTATGAGCATTACAGGTGAGAATCCCAAGTCACACCCCTGATGCCTGTCAATCTCTACAGGGTGGGGTGTTATGGTCAGAAACCCTAACGTCTCAGATGTTCATTGGCATTTTCACTCCAAATTTTCAACATGGTTTTTGTGACCCCCACCTTATGAACAGTGGCAATATCAGTTTGTTAGCAGAAACATGATTTTGCACAGCGACTACGTCATTTGGCACCACAGGTGCGAAAACACATTTCGAACAGGAGGTGAAAAATGACAGCTGTATTGTTCATGGGGAGGTGGAAAATATGGCAATGTTGAAAATCTGCAGTGAAAATATTAAAAAAACTGGTGAAGTCACAAGCATGTGTAGAAACTGTGCAACACACACCCATAGTGCAATTAGTTTGGGGATGTTTTACAGCAGATTGTCAATACAGGCATTTTGTAACCTCTGCTCATGAACAGTGTCACTGTGATTTTCTTTATCTGTCCCAAACAGTGATTTCCCACAGTGACCACACATTTCTGCTCTGGAAGTGTGAAAACACATTTCAGCCATGGTGTGAAAAATGACAGCTGTACTGTTCATAAGGAAGTCTGGAAAAATGCCAGTGGTGAAAATCTGGACTGAAAATATTAGAAATCCATGAACTTATGAGGGTGCATGGAAACTGCGCAGTGGTCACTAGTAACACAGTCATTTTATGAACTTTTTTCACCAAATGTTTAACACAGACATTGTAACACCTCTGCTCATGAACAGTGTCACTGTGATTTTTTTAATCTGTCCCGAACATTGATTTCACACACCGACTGCATCATTGTGCGCTACATGCGCGGAAACATGTTTTGGGTGAGATGTGGAAAATGACAGCTGTACTGCTGATAAGGAGGTGTGCTAAAATGGCAATGTTGAAAATCTGGAGTGAAAATAGTGAAAATTCATGAACGTATGAGCGTGCGTAGGAACAGCGCACCGCATGCTCATGAAACAGTCATTTGGGGGAATTTTTTCACCAAATTTTTAACATAGCCATTTTAACGCTTCTGCTCATGAACAGTGTCACTGTGATTTTCCTAATCTGTCACAAACATTGATTTTGCACCCCGACTGTGCCATTGTGCGCTACAAGCATGAAACACATTTTGGGCGAAATGTAAAAAATGACAGCTGTACTGCTCATAAGGAGGTGTGATAAAATGGCAATGTTGAAAATCCGGAGTGAAAATATTGAAAATTCGTGAACTTACAAGCGTGTGTAGGAACAGCGCAATGCATGTTCATAACACAGTCATTTTATGGAGTATTGTCACCAAATTTACAACATAGGCATTTTAGGACCTCTGCTTATGAACAGTGCCATTGTCAGTTTTTTTAATCTGTGTGGAACACTGATTTCCCACACTGACTGTGCTTTTCCGTGCTGGAAGTGCGAAACCACATTTCATCCAGGGTGTGAAAAATGACAGCTATACGGTTCACAAGGAGGTCTGAAAAAATGCCAATGCTGAAAATCTAGGGTGAAAATATTGCAAATTTACAAAGTTACGAGAGTGTGTAGCAACTGCACAATGCACGCTCGTAAAACAGTCATTTTTTGGATTTTTCCCACCAAATTTGCAACATAGACTTTTTGAGAGCCCATCTCATGAACATTGGCACTGTCATTTTGTTAATCAGTCCTGAAAGGTGATTCTGCACAGTGACAGCAAAATCACCTTTCGGGGCCGATTAACGCCATGACAGTGACAGAAATCATGAGGAAGGGTCCCAAAAACCCCATGTTGAAAATGTGGTGGCAAAATTCAAAAAAAATGCCTGAGATAATCATAAAAGTTGAAAAAACCCTATTTATTTAATTATACAACTTATCGGCATTTCCTGAGTTCACGGTCAGCTTTGAAGAGTGCAGATGTGTTCCCGGTCCACCGAAGATTGTCGCACTGGACTCTGGAAGTAAGGGGGGGGTCTGGGGAGGCAGGGTGCACAGTGGATGGGTGCGGGTTGTGGGAGGGAGGCCAGGGAGACCGCCAGGGGACCGTTTCCTTTGTTACAGGCAAAAAAATTAAAAAAAGACATTGCGGGACTTTTTTTGTTACAGGAGCAATGTGGCATGCTGGGGTGGACTCCCAGCATGCCAAATGAAATCTTCTTTTGAGGGGCCACTGTAGCTGACAGGGATTGGGCACCCCATTGGCACACAAAAAGGGGGTACGTTTGCTGGAGGGGGTTGGGCACCCCATCGCACAACAACGGGGTTAATTATGCCGACGGGACTGGGCACCCCCGTTGGCACACAACAAAAGGGGGAGACATTATGCTGACAGGGATTGAGCACCCCATTGGCAGACAAGAAAAGTGAGGGGGGTGTTACATACTGCTAATGGGGAGTGGGCTCCCCCATCGGCAACATACATCTGGGGCACTGCAGCCGATGGGGATTGGGGTCCCCATCGGCAAACAAATGTGTTGGTGGACATATGCTGCCAGGGGGGTTAATATTGTTTGTGAACAGGTGGCAAGCCACTGCCATGTTCACAAACAATATCAGGGCTGCAAGGTCCCACCCTGCAATGACGGGTCACTCCCTCATTGCAGCGAATGGCTGACGCTGCAGTGATGAGGTGGCCCCTGATTGCAGTGGCAATTTTTTCACAAGTTGGTGGCAAGGTTCCAAACTAGTGTCACCGGCTGTGTCCCCGTTATTGGTGGACATCACACACATCCCAAAATGCTATGCCGGTATTGGCCTCAACAGTGCCGCACCTCCAGAACCTGCTTCTGCACCAAGCTGCTGCAATATGTTTCTTGCGCTGCGTGTACGCAGACATCAAAATGGTGTTTGAAACATTGAACAAAAAAGGGAGGAACGTGGGAGGGGAATTGAAAAAGGCAGTGACTGACTGTCTCTGTCTGGGCTTTTGTCTTCACAGTCAGACTATAAACAGTTCTATCTGAACTTGCCTTCTCTGTACTAGCATCAGTCAGCTTTAAAAAGTAAAAAGACCCTGTGGGCCCTGAACCTATGCAGCCACTGATACAAATCCACAAAGGTAGCATATCAGTGCTACTGTATTTTTGTCATCGGGAAAACTTGGAGGTTGATTGTCTTACCTGGTGATGGCTATCTGTGGTTGCTTGTGTGGTGTTGTCCTTTTGCTGCTCAAGGGGTGGAGAGTTAGGGCTGCAAACCCTAATGACACATTTTCCCTCTTGTTTTGGCATTAAATTAAACCCTAAATGATGCATTAACTAGAAACCTTTTTACATGACCTGCTCTGCACTGCAGCAAGCAATGCAGAGCAACTACAACATTACCTTTCTTGCCATGTAAAGCTGAGCTGCACCACTTCCAAGGGTAGCATTCGCTATCCTGGCACACTCTGCTGTCCTGGGTTTGCTGTTGTGGTTTTCTGTTTCTGGTCTGCATCCTGCTGCTGAATAATCATAGTGTAGCACTCATATGGATGCAGCCCCACAAGCCAGTTTTGGGCTTTCGCTCAACTGGAAAGCTAGCAAAAATGCCAGAAGAGCCATGAGATCTCTGCAGGGCTGCAGTGTATATAACTAAAATGCAGAGGCATAGACAGAGCAGATCAAGCAGTTGGAAACTGCAGTGTTTTGAATAAAGGCTCCATGTAAAATAGCCTAAAGTTTTTGTGAAACATTTCATTTCTTTTAGCGGTAGTGAAGTTGTATCCTAATTTACACAGGTCCCAAACAGATGCAGATGCACAGGGCCCTCTATGCCTTGTGCCAAGGGAAGACTTTGCCCATGTACAGAAGTACAGGGGCACTGTGGGCCCTGCACTTCCATGCAGCAACTGATGTCAAGAAAGTAGCTATCTGGTGGGCTTTGAAGTGCGGGGGCCCTCTGGGTCCTACTTCCAGGGGCTGTGGATGCAGATTAAAAGGGGAAAGAGTCCATCTCTCACCCAAAGTACTTGGCCTTCTGGCACCAATTAGTGCAGAGGTGCAGGGCCATATACAAGAGAAAACTTGTCTTTTTATATGCTACTTGGGCTCATGCAGGCAACCTTCCACCTTCCCTTGCCAGGCTGGGGGGTGATGTCACATGACAACAGTGCCCTCTCAGCCTCTACTCATCCAGCTGGCTCACTCAGCTCACCCCTGAACTCAGATCAGCAGCATGGGATCACAGAGCACTACCTGCTGAGTAAAGGCTGACCTTGCACACAATGTTTCTTCATATTTTATTTAAATTTGACCCTGAATTTTCAAGATAGTTGTTTTATAACTCTCCCTAATAAACATGACGTGTGGCATTTATAGAACAGTGGCCAAAATATCAATGCATACCACAAGTGCAAAAACATGTCTCATCCTGGATTTGAAAAGTGGCATCTGTCCTCTTTATGAGGTGATGTGAAGAAATTGCTAAGTTGAAGTTTGGAGTCAAAATAATGAAGATTAAGGAAGTTGTGACTGAATGTTGAAAGGTGTCCAGTTAATAGAGAGCTGTAACAACAGCGCAGTGAAAAACAGCTAGGTAAAAAACATTAATTTGAGAACAGGTACAGGGTGATCATAGTGAAAGAGAGTTACTGCTAACCCTGCAGCTGCTATCACATCAGAGAAGAGAAGAAAGGAGCAGTGTGAAGGGTGTGCTGCTGAGCTGCTCACATGGTGTAGGGCACTAAGAGCAGGAGCAGCTGTGGTGCCAGTGCATCCAGGAGACTAGGGTTCTGTTCCTGTTCTCCTGAGTGTGATGTTTTTTATGTTCACCCTCAAAACTTTATCATATTTTTTTGTTCTCTCCTCAACTTCTTCTTCCTCCTCTAGTGTCACCTCCCCCCCGGAGTTGATTATATTCAAGTCGGAGGGTAACTGTTTTGGTGGATTCACCAAGGTAGCGCTTTCTGAGTTTACTGAGTGCTAGCCTTGGTTTAGCTGTGTTGCTGTGCTTGGTTTTTGTCCACGCTGTTGTTTTTTAGCTATCTTGACCGGGATCCATGCTGAACTATTTCAACATTCACTCTTAATTTGGTCATTTTTCTATATGTTTACGGCAAGTGTTCAACATAATCTTCTTATGACCCCACCTCATGAAACTGGTAGGCGAAAATGTTCAAATCCTGCCCGAAATGTGATTGTATGCATCAACTGCAAAATCACTTTTCAGTACATATTTGAACAGTTTCAACTGCCTCGTTCCTGAGGTGGGGTCCCAAAAGGCCATGTTGAAAGTTTGGTGTAAAAATATTGAAAATTGGCCACTTTATGAATGAAAGTTGAAATATTTTCAGCATTCACTCATAACTTGGTAATTTTACTATATTTTTACACCAGATTTTCAAACATCACCTTCTTATAACCCCTCCTCATGAACCCAGAAAGTGAAAATGTTCAAATCCTGCCCAAAAAGGTGATTTCACACAGCAGTAACAAAATATCTTTTCAGGACAGATTTAAAAAAAATAATCTACCTTGTTCACAAGGTGGGGTCACAAAATGGCCATGTTTCATAACTTGGTGTAAAAGTGTTGAAAAATGACTAAGTTATGAGTAAAAGTTCAAACGCCATTGAAATGCATTAAACTGAACATACCTTATTTTCTTATATTGCAGTCACCGGTTGCAGCAGCAAGACATGCCCTTGATTGGAGAGTGGATCTACATCATGGGAAAGCTGAAGGTGAGTGAGGATATGGGGTTGGAGGGTGGTTATTGGGGGGGTCTGGTGGGTGTGGGGGTGTGGAGGGTTAGATTGGTGATGGACCATTTTCTTATTTCTAATTTACATGGTAGGGTAAAGGGTACTAAAACAAAAAAAGACAATAGAAACATAGAAGTTGTTGGCAAATAAGGACCTCTTGACCCACCTAGTCTGACCAGTTTTCCCTGCCTACTGTGCTACCGCAGATCCTACTTGATCTCTAGTCATCTCCTCCCCTTGCCTTACTACCAAGGTCCTCTTGTATCTGTCCCATGCATGCTTTAATTATGTCACATTTTGGCACCCACCACCTTCACTGGAAGGCTGTTCCAGGTATCCACCACCCTCTCTATGAAGTATTTCCTCACATTTCCTCTGAGCTTCCCCCCCAACTTCATAGCATTACCCCTTGTTCTCAAGCTTATTTTTCTCTGGAAAATGATACATTCCTGTACCTTATTAATACCTGTTAGGTATTTGAATGTTTCTATCATATCACCCCTTTCCCACCTCTTCTCCAGAGAGTACATAGTCAGTTCCTTGAGTCTCTTTTCATAGGGCTTTTGATGTAGGTCCTGCACCATTTTGGTAGACTCATTTGTACTGCCTCCACCTTACCAATGTCCTTCAAGAGGTGGAGACTCCATAACTGGACACAGTACTTGAGGTGGCATTTTACCAGTGATCTGTACAGAGATGATATTACCTCCTTCTTCCTACTGGTGATACCCCTCCCTATATACCCAAGCATTCTGATAGCCTTCCCACTGCCTTACCACACTGCTTGGCTACCTTCAGGTCATCAGAAATGATTACCCTCAGGTCCCTTTCCTGTTTGGTGGTTGCCTATACTTCCCCTCCCAATTGATATGTAGCCTTCTGGTTTCTGTTCCCCAAGTGCATGATTTTGTACTTTTTTGCATTGAAACCCAGCTGCCAAACCCTTGACCATCCTTTCAACATTTTCAAATCATCCCTTATTTTTTCCACACCCTGATGTGTCTTCTCTGTTACAGATTTGTGTGCTATCCATGAACAGGCATACTTTCCCTTCTAGCTCTTCCTCAATGCCACTAATAAAGATATTGAAGAGGATCGGGCCCAGTACTGAGCCCTGAGACACTCCACTGGTCACCTTGCCTTCTCCAAAGTGGACACCCTTTGCCACAACTCTCTGGCTCTTGTTACTTAATCAGCTTCTTACCAGTTTATAACTTTCTGACCCACTCCAAGACAGGCCAGCTTGTTCACCAGTCTTCTATGTGGAATCATGTTGAAGGCCTTATTGAACTCTAGGTAGGCCACATCTACCACTCCTTCCTGATCCACTACCCTAGTCACCCAGTCGAAGAACTCAATCAGGTTTCTCTAGCAAGACCTCTGCCCTGTGAAACCATTTTGCCTTAGATCCTGTAATCCACTGGTTGCAAGGTATTCCACTATCCTTTCCTTCAGTAGTGTCTCCATTACTTTGCCCACTACTGAAGTCAGGCTGACAGGTCTGTAATTTCCTGCCTCCTCCCTTTTCCCACTTTTGTGAAGTGGGACCACATCTGCCCTGCTCCAGTCCCTTGGAACTAGGGATAGGAGAACCTCAAAAGGTTTTGAGGTTCTAAAAGATTCTGATAAACAAAAAAAGGTTTGCATGCTTATCTGAACCTTTTATAACTTTTATGGTTTTATGGAAACTGTATGTGAAAAAATTATTTTAAACAGCTTTTAATCAACATATCTATTGAAAAAAGCAATTAAACCACTGTTTAGTCATATTAAACAGCATGAGTGTTGAAATGAGATGAGGGGTGAATAATGTGACTGTTGATGTGCCTGCTGAAGGATGGCGATGATTTGGCCCAATGAAGGCAAGTCCCAGATCTCTATTTTTTTAACCAGTATCCCGAGTCTGACTTTTTGTAGAAGAGGATATGCTTGGCACCACTTTTGATTAGCAATGGCTCTCAGTATGGAACATGACATGAAGCAACATGGCAAAAAAAGACAGTGCACCAGGCAGTCTGAAAGTCATCACTTCACTATTACTACTACCGCTACTATCAGGGCAAACAACAGAGCTAGGTAACATTTTAAAATTTTAATTAATCTGTTTAAGGTGCATTTTGCTAGATGATCTCCTCAGAATGAGAAAGCAACTGTGTATGAGATCAGGGACTTGTCTGCCACAGTTGATACCAGTACAATCATGTCATGTACTAGCTGCATCTCCCCCCTACCTCCAGGATCACAATGATATGGTCCAAAGGCATGCAAATCCTAGATCTCTATTTTTTTTTAAACCAGTCTCCTGAGTCTGATTTTTTTGTGGAAGGAGACAATGTGTTTGTAATGTATGTCACCAATTATGTTCAGCAATGGCTCTCGGTATGAAACACAGCAGGTAGGACATCCTGCAGAACACGAACCCTAACAGAAGCATCATACTGGACCAAGGTTCATGAGTGGTGTGACATGATAACTGGGTGTCCTGATTCGTGATGAAACCGAAGATTAAAAAAACAGAAAAAAAAAACAGGGTTGCATCAAAAAAAGTTAAAGTGCTGTGATTCTTGATGACTGTGAATGTGATTCATCATGAAGTGACAATGTTCGCTCTGAGATCGTATCTACAGGATTAACAACGGCCGGCTTGTGAGGACAAAGATTCTACTCCATCTGTTAGTAGGGCATCCTGCAGAATGTGAACACTAACAGAAGCATCATTCTGGACCAGGGCTCATGGATGACGTGACATGATAACTGGGTGTCTTGATTCATGATGAAACCGAAGATTAAAAAAACCAAACAGGGTTGAACTGAAAAAAGTTGAAGCGGTGTGATTCATGATGACCATGAAGAACTTGATTATTTGTGACATGATGTGAGTCATGAACTTAGCACTGGCTGCACTTCTCAGAGTACCAGAAACTGGATGAAACAGAGCTTCCACAAACAATTGCCATTTGAAAATTGAAAATTGAAAATTTGAAATACCTATGGCTGTACTTCCTTGGTGACGGATGACTGACTTTTCATGGGCGGAAGCGGGGAGGTTACACAGACAGTATGCAAGAAGTTGCACTGGTGCATGATGACTAGCTGACAGATTTCATTTCACACACACACATAATTTATATTTTTACACACCACCTACACTAAGGGCGATGCTGCAGCCACTGCAGCTACCCACACAGATTCGGGGACCTTGCCTGGACCAACCCTCTCTGATAGAGTACTTTTTCCCTTCGAGGATTTCTTTTTTAATTATTCCATGTGATGTGATGGAACGCCCTGCCCACTGAGCCACAGCTTATACCCCACTGAGTGAGCACTGAGAGGAAGATGACAGATGACAGACTTCTCGGGGTGGGGGAATCACTCAGTATGCAACAAGTGGCACTGGTGCACTGATGACAATCAGGCAGATTTTATTACACACACACAATTATTTCACACACTTACGCTAAGGATGATGCTGCCGGTGATGCTGCTACTTACACAGATTCGGGGATCTTGCCTTACATAACCCTCTCTGACACAGTATTTTTCCCCTTTAACGATTTTTTTTTTTATTTATTCCATGTGATGTGATGGAATGCCCTTCCCACTGTTCCAAAGCTTATACCCCATTGAGTGAGCACAGGGAGCAAGATGACAGATGGCTGACTTCTTGGGGCGGTGTCACAGTATGCAACAAGTGGCACTGGTGCACTAATGACTATCTGGCAGATTTTATTACACAAGTGGCACTGGTGCACTGATGACTATCTGGCAAATTTTATTACATACACACACACACACACACACACACACACACACTTACTCTTTGCACCACCTGCGCTAAGGGTGATGCTGCAGGCACAACTGCTAGTATACCCACAGAGATTCTGTGGGACCCTGCCTGGCCTAACCCTCTTTGACACAGTTCATTTCCCCCTCAAGGATTTAAAAAAACTGTGTTTTTCTTTATTCAACATGATGTGACGGAATGCCTTCCCACTGATCCAAAGCTTGTATCGCACTGAGTCAGCACAGGGAGGAAGATGACAGACTTCTTGGGGGGGGGTCCACACAGTATGCAAGAAGTTGCACTGGTGCTCTGATGACTGGCTGGCAGATTTTATTTCACACACAGAATTTATTTCAAACACCACCTATGCAAAGGACAATGCTGCAGGCACTGCTGCTAGTATACCCACAGAACTTCTGGGGGACCCTACCTGGCCTAACCCTCTCTGACATAGTACTTTTCCCCTTCAAGGATTTTTTTTATTTTATTCTACGTTATGCTAAGAAATGCCCTGCCCACTGAGCCAAAGCTTATACCCCAATGAGTGAGTACAGGGAGGAAGATGACAGATGAGTGACTTCTTGGGAGGTGAGTATTCAAGAGTGGCACTGCTTCACTGATGACTCACTGACAGATGTTATTTCATAGATACATAGATACATAGACAGTGTCAGCAAATAAGGGTCTGTGGACCACCCAGTCTGCTCACCTTATTTATATAAGTGACAATTGGTTCCCCAGGTACAGCTACAAGCGGACACCACTGAACATAGGTCATAAAGAATCATAAACGGAATACCATAACTTCGGTGTAAATCTGCTTTATAAAAACATGATAAAATTGCCGTTCTTCTAAATTGAGATTACCCAATGAAGTTGAATTTCCCACACAGAATTTATTTCAAACACCATATATGTTAAGGGCGATGCTGAAGGCACTCCTGCTAGTATACCCACATAGATTCTTGGGGACCCTGCCTGTCCAAACCCTTTCTAACACAGTACTTTTCCCTTTCATGGATTTTTTAAATTTTTTTCCATGAGATGTGACAGAATGCCCTGCCCACTGAGACAATGTTTATACCCTAATGAGTAAGCACAGGGAGGAAGATGACAGATGACTAACTTCTTGGGTGGGTCACATGTTGTGCAACAAGTGGCACAGGTGCACCAATGACTATCTGGTAAATTTTATTTCACACACACACACAGAATTATTTCACACACCACTTATGCTAAGCGCGATGCTTCAGGCACTGCTGCTACCCACAAAGATTAGGGACCCTGCCTGACCTAACCCTCTCTGACACATTCATTTTTCCCTTCAAGGATTTTTTTTTTTAATTTATTCCACATCATGTGATGTAATGCCCTGCCCACTGAGCCAAAGCTTATACCCCACTTAGTGAGCACAGGGAGGAAGATGACTGATGACAGACTTCTTGGGGGGGGGCAAACAGTATAAAACAAGTGGCACTGGTGCACTGATGACTATCTGGCAGATTCTATTACACACACACATACACACACACACCACCTCTGCTAAGGTTGATGCTGCATGCACTGCTGCTAGCATGCCCACAGAGATTCTGGGATCCCTGCCGAGCCTAACCCTCTCTGATACATTACTGTTCCCCTTCAAGGATTGAAACATTTTTTTTTATTTTATTCCATGTGATGTGATGGAATGCCCTGTCCACTGAGCAAAAGCTTATACCCCGCTGAATGATCACTTGGGAGAAGATGACAGATGACTGACTTATTAGGGAGGCACACAGACAGTATGCAAGAAGTGACACTGGTGCACTGACAACTGGCTGGCAGATTTCATTTCACACGCAGAATTTATTTCACACACTACCTATGCTAAGGGTGATGCTGCAGGCACTGCTGCTAATATACCCTCAGAAATTCTGAGGGACCCTGCCTGGCCTAACCCTCTCTGACACAGTACTTTTCCCCATTCAAGGATTTTTTTATTTTATTCCATGTGATGTGATGGAATGCCCTGACCACTGAGCCAAAGCTTATTCCCCACTGAGTGAGCAAAGGGAGGAAGATGAAAGATGAGTGACTTTTTTTTGGGGGGGTCACACAGACAGTATGCAAGAAGTGGCACTGCTCCACTGATGACTATCTGGCAGATTTTATTTCACACACATAATTATTTCACACCATTTATACTAAGGGCATTGCTACAGACACTGCTGCTAGTATACCCACAGAGATTCTGGGGACCTTGCCTGGCCTAATCCTCTCTGACACGGGGGGGGATCACACATACAGAATGCAAGAAGTGGCACTAGTGCACTGACTGCCTGGCAGATTGCATTCACACACACAGCACTCTAGTTCTCCTCAGTCTCCAAGTTCCACCCTGGCTCATGTCATCATTCTTACTCCCCTGTACAAGTCTCCTCTCCCATAACATAGTACTCCCCAGTCCCCACCCCAATCCCCGATTCTGAGTCCCACACTCAGTCCTTGCTGGCTCAATCCCGTCCCAAGTCCCTCACTGCCAGACCCTGACTCCACACCTCCAACTTCCCCAAGTTTTCTAATTCACGTCTTTGTACATATATAAAAAAAAATCTTTATTATTTTTTTTGTTAGAGTTATCTTCTTCTCTTGCCCAAGGGGCACAAAACACAACCAGCACAAGCATGGAAACAGAATGCACTGGGAGAAGCCTACAGAAGCTTCTGCTCCTTCTCTGTCCTGATTCCTCTGCATAGCTATTAGGTGGAGCATGTGGTTTGGTACCGCAGTAACTCAATCAGGTGCCACTTTAGAGAGATGAACAGCTCGGCCATCCAATGAGGGACCAGAGTCTTGTTCCTGGTCCCTCCTGTGGGTTCCTCCTGCTCTGGTGCTTCTCAGGTTGCAGTTTTCGTGATAGGAGCCATCCGAACCGATCCAAACAGCCAAAAGTGTTTGGAAGCCGTTCAATAACCAACACTTCGCATGTTTGGGTCAGTTTAAATTTTCAACGAACTGATTCGTCCACCCCTACTTGGATCCTCCCCTGTTTCTAATGATAAGCTGGACAGAATTGTCAGAGATGCTGCCAGCACCTCTTTGAACTCCCTCAGTATCCTTGGGTGCACCCTATCAGGTCCCATTGTCTTGTTTACTTTCAATTGTGTTAGTGCCTTGAGACCGTCCTTCTCTGTAAAAAGACTGGTGTCCACCTCCCAACCATTTATGTCCTTATCCCTTATCACTGGCCCATCACCCAACCCTTCTTCTATAAATAATGAACAAAATATTTGTTCAATATGTCTGCCTTCTTTTGGTCTTCCTCCTTGCAAACTCCTTCTTCCCCTTTTACCTTACTATTCCCTCTTTGGTCTTCCTCTTCTCACTTATTTATCTAAAGAAAGTTTTATTCTCTTCTTTTACTGATTGGGCAATATTCTCCTCTGTTTGTGCCTTTGCATGTCTAAATGCCTTCCCTGTCTCCCTTTGTTTCTCCTGGTACTTTTCCCTATCCTCCTCCTTCTGTGCCTTTTTATACTTTCTAAATGCTATTTTTTTTACTCTTACTTTTTCTGCTCTGTCTTTTAGAGAACCATAATGTTATCTTTTTTCTCTTGCCCTTGTTAACCTGCATAACACAGAGATTTGTTGCTTTTTCAATGCCACCATTCTTTTTGCCCATAGTTCTTCGATTTCCCCTGATATTCTATCCCAGCCAGGATGCCCTTTCCCTGAGACAATCTAATATTTTCCTGAAATCAACCCTCCTGAAATCCAGGAACCTTGTCTTAGTGTGGCTTGGTTCTAGCCCAGTCCTTATATTGAACCACATTGCACAAGGATCGCTGGACCCCAGGTTGTCACCCTTCTGTGACATCAGCAACACTGTCCCAGTTTGTCAGTACCAGGTCCAGTATAGCTGCCCCAATGAGTGGACTTTTTAATTAGTTGTCTGTGGAATGCCTCTTGCAGGGTCTCCAGGATGTTCCTACTTTTGACTATTGCTACAGCTGGTAAGGGCCAATCCATGTCTAGTAGATTGAAATTCCCCACCAGGAACACCCCCACTTGCATGCCATCCTTTGGATGGCTTCCATCATGTCCTTATCCACCTCTTCACCCTGTGCTGGAGATCTATATGTCATTCCTATGTGAATAGTTGCCCCCTTATGTCTTTCCAGGGCAACCCACAGTAACTCTGCTGATCCCTGCTCTCCTTGTATTGTCATGCCTTTTATTTTGTCCCTAACATAAAGAGTCATTCCTTCTCCTTTTTTACCTACCATGTCTTTTCTGAATAGAGTATACCCTGGAATGGCCGCATCCCAATCCCAATTTTCATTGCACCAGGACTTGATAATTGCAACCATATCCAGGTCTGCTTCTGCCATGGTGGCCTCTAGGTCTACAGTCTTGTTGCCTAGACTTTGAACATTTGCACACATGGCTCCCCAGATTGTACTGTCACCCCCTCTTGTTTCCCATTTGCCCTCCTTTTGTTTCCTCCACTATCTATCTCATTATCACTCTTGCCTTGTATCCCATCGATTCCTTTGTTATATGTTTCTTTTGGGGTTTCAGCCCTTCAGAAATTACCTTGCTGACCTCATTTGCCTGTGAGGGGGTCAGTTTATGTCTCCTTTTGTCTTTCTGCCTCCCCATGGCTACGCTAAATGCTGGCCAATGTAGCATTTAAACCATTAATTGAGGACCACAGTTCACCTCCTGCATGGATGCAGGCCATCGCCCCTGTACAGGCCCTTATCCCTCCAGGTGGGACCCTAATATCCAATGAAGCTGAAATCCTCCTGTCTTCACCATTCCTTCAACCATGCATAGAAGTGCCTGCTACAGAGAATCCTGCCCTCCCCCCTGTAATAGACAGGTAGCACTTCTGAGATGGTCAGAGATCATGCCACCTGCCTAAGATCACTTCCCAGTTCCCTGAACGCCTCCTGAACTATTGCTGGCTCATCCCTAGCCAGGCCATTAGTCTTCAGATGGACAATGATGTCTAGCTCTCCCTCCCTCCCTTCTTGCTGCCCCAGTGATCCTTTGGATCTTTTTCCATCCCTGCAAGCAGTGGTGCTGGGAGGGCACCAAACATCCCTCTCCTCATCCTTACCTGTCCCCAACTCTATCCCCCTCAATATGAAGTCCTCCACCAGGACTCACTTCCTCCTCCTCCTCTGGGGTCCTCTGCCACTCCCCTTGGGGTCTCCATTATGGAGAATACCCTACATCCACCCTCATCACTGCTTTGAGTGCGTATGTGGGATGTTCCTGCTCTGCCAGTGTGATGTAGGTGTTTTGCATTGTAAACAGGTATAGAAGGTGTCTATGCTCCACCACCCTAACCATCCCTGAGCCCACAGTTGTCCAGTCTCTTATCTTTCTGGGCAACCTCTGAGGCAGCAGAGGTGGACTAGGTGGTCCTTGGGTGGTAGAGAAGGTCCTCTAAACCTAAGCCAACTCAGCCTTGAGTCTGGCAACCTCCTCCCTCAGCCCAGAGAGATGCACACAGAAAGGGAAGAAATGCAGCCTCGAAAAAGGCTCCCCAGAGACTGCTGCAGAACAGCCACTGCACTGCATCACTCTCATCATCCCATCTTACCTGCTTTCTCTTTAGTTTTACCCGTTTACATTCCCTTTATTACCCTACCCTATATAGAGAGTTTCAATGGGCTTGAGTTTTTTTCAAGTTTTAAACCTCTAGTGTAGCTTAGCTCTATATAGGGTGCTACACCTTTTTTCCTAATTGATGCCTTGCTGCTGTAGACAGCTGTTTATCCCTTTTACCTGCTCGTGGTTTGTGTGGCAGAGTGTACGGCCACTGGCTGCCTCCCCTTGCTGACTTCTTCCTGGCAGACTCCTATGTTGTCTTTTGAGCTGTGGTCCTTTGTGTGGAGGTCCACAGCGTGGAAGTCCACTTGATGGATACTTCCTTATGTATCAGCCAATGGCTGATTGGCTCACTTGAGGAGATTGTCAATTGGCTGTTGCCAATGAATCTATATAATGCAATCAAAAATCAACCTACAATCAGAAATGTGAGTCATTCAGCCCCTCCTCCAATTATCACCTTGCTGTGGTGCCAGGCCATGCAATTGTTACCCAGCCAACAAACTACAGGGCAAGATACAGCTCTTAATTATGGTCTTTAAATGTGGGCTACTGTGGCTGGTCTCAGTTTACCCTACAGATAATATTAATGACACTATTTCAACAAGCTTCTGCACAACTTACCCCTCTTAAGTTGTCTCAAAAAAGCCTCATCAATTTCAGTCTGTGAACAAAGTATACAGACCCTGCTTTAACGCAGCAGCCTGCAGCGGTGAGTCTTTATATAGCAATCCAAAACTAATCTTCAATCAGAAATGTGACTCGCTCAGCCCCTACTCCAGTTATCATCTAACCGAGGTCCCAGGCCAAACAATTCACACCCAGCCCCCAAACTACAGGGTAAGACACTACTACCAGTATTTATATTTATTATGGACCTTAAATGTTGGCTACAGTTGCTGGTGTCAATTTACCCTACAGACAATAATAAAGACACTATTTCAGCAAGTTTCACCACAACTTACCCCACTTATGTTGTCTCAAATTTTATTTGTTTATTTATTTATTGAAATGTTTCACCAGAAAGGCACACTGAGCAACAAGTCATTCATCTCCCAGTGCAACCTGGGGGGAAGGGGTACAATAGGAATGAGACATTGAACATTCAAGTTACAAGATCAACATTAACATATAGTTGTAAGGCATGTATTACAAACGGTGTTACAACAGTGTTACGTATAATATGTGAGAAAGAGTGAACAATAATAAGTGCCGGGTTAATAAGTAAACAAGTGCGTATATGAAAGAAAAGGGGAAAGGGGAGGGAGGGAGGAAGGAGGGGTGAGGTGGGGAGGGGAAGAGTCATGTTCCTGGAGATCCCCTCAGGATGCAAAGAACCCTGCAAGGGGTCTGGTGGGACCAGACAGAAGGGGATAAGGCAGTGTCCCAGAAAGACCCCTTTAGGATGGTGGGGGAAGAGAGTAGATCAGAGATACAAGCCCCTTGAGGGGTAGGAGATGGACCCATGGAGAGCATTCAGGGGTCTTTACAGTCTGTGAGAGATCAAGGGAGACCACTAAGGAGAAGCAATTTGGGGGAAGGAGAGCTAGAGATTTGGGGGGTGGGTGTGCACACAGTAAAATGAAGGTGAGGGTAGAGAGTTAGGGTTTATCCAGGGCTTAGAGGAGGGAATTAGGGATGGACATGGCAGGAGTAGCTAGATGCAAGGTAATTATTGAGGGCAGAGCTGATAGAGTAGGCAGATGATGAGTGCCGGATTTGAGGTGGGAGGAAATTCCAAATTTTTGGAAGGTGGTGAGAATAACTGGATTGGCTGATTTGGGTGGATCTGCGGGGGACAATCAGGGTGCAGGAAATGGTTGCTCTAAGGGAATGGGAGGGTGGGGGCTGTTATAAAGGAGGAGGTGAGGTAGGAAGAGCGCTCACCCAACCTGTGCTTGGAGGTGAATTTAGCACAGTGGGAGAGTTGCCTATTTGTAAGTAAGGGGGAAGGATAGGGGATGATAAACATTGCAGTGATAGGTGCAAGGGGGGGCATCCAGAGCAAAGTGGCAGAAGGAATTGAAGAGGATGTCCATTCTGGGCAGGGATGACTTAGTGGGCAGCACCATAGACTACATCACAGTAGTTGAAAATGGGCAGTATTATCTTCTGAACAAGTAGTTCATGCCTAGCCATAGGAGGGATACAACTACGGATCCTGAACAGGGCACCAAGCTTGGAGCACAGTTTTTTCTGGATGGCATCAATATGTCCAGAGAAGTTTAGATGTTGGTCCAGCCAAACACCTAAGTACCTGAAGGAGGATGTGTTCTCAAGTAAAATCCTATCAAGGATGTGGAAAGTGGTTAGGGAAGGAAGCCTAGAGAGTGTCTCTGCCTTATGCCAGAGGTCATGGAGACGGTCTTCTTGGCATTGAGGAAAAGTTGATGGTTAGCAAACCAGAGCTGAACCTTGTCAAAGTCTTGCCATAAGCTGGTTGTAACCTCATCAGGACAGGAGTTAGATGCATACAGGACTGTATTATTGGCATACATATGTATAGCAGATGATGGGGAGCAAACAGAGGGAAGGTCATCTAAGAAGATGGATAATAGGAGGGGCCCTAATACCAAGCCCTGGGGGACTCCTGTGCTATTTGGGAGGGGAGGGGAAGTGGAGTCCAAGATCTTAACTGATTGGGTTCTGCCAATAAGGCAGGCTTTGAACAGTTTGTGGCAGAGGGAAATAGGCCAGCTGACATGAATGAGTCGAGGAAAAGGGAGTGAGAGACTGTGTCAAAGGTCTTGACCATTTCGACAAAAATGGCAGAAGTAATTTGGCCATTGTCCATCCCTGTGAGGATGTAGTCTGTGAGCTATAGGAGATAGGTGGTGGTTGAATGGTTTTTCCTGAAACCAGGCTGGAAAGGGGTGAAAAAGGAGGTGTCAGAAAAAAAAGAGGAGGGTTGGGAGATGACAACGTGTTCTTGAAGCTTGGAAAGGGTAGGGAGGAGAGAAATGGGACGATGGTTGACAGGGGATGAGGGGTCATCCCATTTGGTTAGAAGGAGGACCACAGCATACTTCCATGAAGAGGGGACTGAGGCAGTAGAGAATGAGAGATTTAAGATTATTGAGAAGGGGGTAGGCAATGGCTGAAGAGGAGAGGGAGAGGAGTTTTGTGTCAAGGCCATCAGGGGAGGCACCTTTAGAGGGGTTGATGGTGAGGAGGGAACTTAGGGCATAATTTGGGGTTACACTAGCGAAAGAGAAGGGAAGGTGGGAGGGTGGAAGAGGGAGCACACTGGTAGAGGGTGGGGAGGGGGAAGGGTAGGAGGGGAGGGATATCAGAAGCTCAGTGGCATAGGAGGTGTAGTAGGAATTAAATTATGCAGCTACAGCTGGTGGGTTGGACACTAGTGAGCTATTTACTTTAAGTACCTGGGGTGCTGGGTGAGATGAAGGGGTAAGTAGGGTGTGGATCACCTTCAAGAACTTTGAAGGGGAATTTAGGTTGGTGATGAAGACAGATTTGAAATATTCAGACTTGGCTAAGCTTGTAGCCCTGGTGCAAGCATTTCTGAGAATGCAGTAGTTCACAAGGTCACTAGGATGCTGGAGGCTTTATGATACTTCCAGGCTCAATCTCTAGCCCCGAGGCAGACCAGAAGTTCAGGGGTTATCCAAGGTAAGTGGTTACCTCTGACTCTGGTTTGTCAAATGAGGAAATGTTTATTTTTTTAAAAGTTTGGTTACCAGGAAAGGCACACTGAGCCAAGGCTCATTTCCAGGTGCAACCTGGGGAAAGGGAATATGGGATACAAGGAGCAGTAGGTCATTTATATTTAAAAGTATATTAGATAATCATAATTAGCTAATAATTTGCAGAAAAGTGTTACCTACAAAAGGAGGACATAAGGTCCAACAACATAGCAGATCATAGATGAATAAGGTAAACATAGTTAGAGCATAAGAATTTACAGCAGAGCAAGGTACAGATTGGGGGAGCAAAGCCAAGGCAATTCAGACATAACATTAGATAAGATCACAGCTATTATGGGATGCCATCCCAGTTAGAGTAGAGGGACAAACTGTACTGTGTTAAGTACTAATAAAGTCAATAAACATGCAGTAGAATCCAGGTAGAGAAGGAGAGTTGGAAGACATTTTAGGAGGTTATAGGGAGGGGAAGGGACAAGTGCAGGGTGGTGGGGTGGATTGGAAGAGTGCTCGTGTAACTACCCAGTCTCCTGGGGTTACTAGAATCCAATCAGCATTATTGTTAGGAAGGTAGTAGGCAGCTGGTAGGGAGCTCGTTTGGGGCTCCTTACATAATGACATCATTGTTTACTCAGCTACACAGCTAGCCTGAGGGAAGAATGATTAGGTCATTCAGAACTCTTGCAGCAGCATAAGCCACACTGTGTGGACAGCTGCTCTGGGAACTTAGCTTAGAATGCTCAAAGTGTGTTCAGTCAGTGGGCTCTGAGGTGAGGGTCCAGGATTTCTCACCCTAGTGGAGTGTCATTTCCAGCTTCCAGTGAAGTGGTGGAGACCAGTTCTACAGCAGGATTTCCTGATTTCTTTTCCCAGTGAAGCAGAAGGAACTGCTTGTTCTCAGTGGACTCAATGGGCAATCCCTTGAAGGTTCTGTGTGTGTTTCAGCTGCCTTGTATAGGAACTGTGAGAGACTGTTGGACCTACTGGTCAGGAGAGTGCCTTTTTTCTTTTATTGTTCCATGCCCAGTAGACGGGACAACCATTTGTGACTATTGTTCTAGGATACCAGATCTCTAATTAAGGGGAATCAATTGTCTGGGGGTGTGTGTGCCCATAGATAAGGCTGCATTGCAGCCATCAGTGCCCATAGTTCACCCAAGTGAGTGAAGTTTTGTTAAGCTGTTCATCCAAGTGAGTGCAGTTTTGTTCTTTGGTCAACCCATTGTGTGACGAAGTTAAAGTGTGGGACCTGTAGCATTTCAGTGGGGAACGGGGGTTTCAGTGGTGTAACCCTGCAGAATGGCAGAAATTGTCAGTTGGGGCCAAGGGTGGGAGGAACACCATCTAAGTGCTTACAAGGCAGGACTTCCAGTTTCATAAAGGGCACAAGTTATACCTGAGCAAGGGCCAAGCTGCAGGTTAAGGTGTGTGACTAAGTTTCGCTTATGTGCACCTTTGTTTGAAGAAGAGTTCTGAGTGTATGGCTTAGATTCACTAAATGGCACTTGTGGGAGGAAAATGATCATGTACATGGCCAGGTGTCCACTAGATGTACCATTTGGCAATTTGGGAAGAAGATTGTTCTGTTGTGTGTTCATGAACTGTACTGCATGCAAGGAGAGTACGTGAATTGTACCTTTCCAGTCTAGACTGACCCTTGGGGGTCCACTTCTGATTTCATTTTCCATCTGTTGAATAAAGCTATACTGCACAATCCCAGTTACCGTTCTGGACATTCTGATTATTGCTTCTGGTTATGTGGATTTACTGGGGCCCCCTCAGCAGGTTAGATCTAGCATATGCCTAGCTGCCTCCACCCAGGATCAGGTTGATTTGTTTCTGTACCCCCACCCTTTCTTCCTCTAGACAATGAGCCAGGTATACATCCTAACACCAAGGGTGGTACCTACCTTTTATAAAGTAAATTGGTATGACAGTATGTGGGTACCAGTGTTCCAGATTTTAATGGGGGGGGTGCTAACCAGTTAAAAAAGTGGCCTGGGGGTTACACTTCCTGCAAGCGATAATGGGAGGGCAATAATCTAAAGGAAATTAGGGAGGGAGTTCCAGAGAGAGGGAAGGCAGTAGGAGAATGCTGATTGACCTTCACAGGATATGGGATGGAGAAGGGAGAAGGAGTGGGCATATCTGGAATGAAGGGGGTAGAAGAGCAGAGATGTTGGAGAGAGGAGAGCGGAGAGATAAGAAGGGAATGACCCAAACCAGAACTTTGAGATAAGTAGGATGCCATGGTGCTGACCATGCTGGTGAAGAGAGGGTAGAAAGAGGGAGGAACAGAGACAGCAGTGGTGAGTGCGGGGGTGGGGAATTAGTTGTGAAATGGCAGTGGGCATTGTGAAGTGTTTTCAGTCTGGTCAGCGAGGTGGCTAGGGCAGTTCCATAGATTATCTCAGTATAATCGATTAAGGGGAGGGTAATTTTCATGAGGAGCATGCAGCAGACTGGCAGGGAGAGTGAATCTTTATTTCTGTATAAGGCTCACAGATTGGGATGAAGCTTTGAGTGAAGAAAATCCATGTGGGTGGTGAAATCAAGCCAGCTGTCAAGCCAGATGCTAAGGTATTTGAAAGATTGAACCTTGTCAAGGATGGTACCATCGATGGTGGTGAAGGATAGGGGAGCAGAGAATAATGCTACATTTTGAGGGGTTCCAAAAACCATCAACATGGTCTTTTTGGCATTGACATTGAGGTGGTTAGCTTGGAACCAGCTAAGGACTGATTCAAAGTCAGATTGTGGCTGAGTTTTGATGACTGATGCAGAGAGGCCTGAGGTATAGAGGATGGTATCATCCACGTACATATGTCTGCTGGGGAAAGAAAGGCAGAGGGGAGGTCATTAGTAAGATGGAAAAGAGGACAGGACCAAGGATTGAGCCCTGAGGGACTCCTACTTAGATGGGTGGGGGGACAGGGCAGCACCAACATGAACACACTGAGTACAACTGGAGTAGTAAGAGTTGACCTAGTTGACTCAAGAGGTTATGAGGCCAGTGGAATTGAGCTTGCTGTGGAGTAGGGGGTAAGACACACAGAAAAAAAATATTAAACAGGAAGGGAGAGAGACATGTGGGGAGTGGTACAATGCACTGGCTGTGGGGCGGCAGTCTTCCATGAGACATTCTGGAGGCTGTGATGCTGCCCTATTTGCAGGCAACTCTCTGCTCTGAGGGAGGAGAATGCCCATCTCCAGGCAGACTTGGCAAGGAGTAAGGAAACTTCCCCCATCCAGGGAACACCAGGGCTGCTTCCACTCCTCAGAGGTTGCCAAGAAAGAGGAGCAGTTGGACCACAGTGGGCTCAGGGAGGGTGAGGGTGGTGGAACCAAGGCACATCCCTCCAGCTGTACCTCTCCACAATTCATACGCCATTCTGGTAGAGTGTGGTGCATCTATGGAGGCACCCACAGTGGAGACCAAGGAGGATGCGGGGAACCTCCACAAGGGATACCCACAGGAGGGTGGCATGGGACACCACAGGGGGAGGAGGCAGCTCCTGGTGGGGGACTCTATTGCTAGGGTGGTAGAACTGGGGCAGGGAGGGCAGAGGGAGGTAAGGTGCCTACCCGACGCCATGACTTGGAGGGACAGGAAGAAAATCCTCAGGATCGTGGGAGCAGCTGCACAGGAGAGAGAGCTGGACATCATTGTTCACCTAGGTACAAATGGCCTAACTGGGCATGGGGTTGGAGCAGTGCAGGAAGAGACTGTGGAGTTCGAGAAGGGCCTTAGACAAGTAGTACACACTGTAACCTTCTCAGAGGTGCTGCCTGTCTATGGCATGGGTGAGGTTAGGGTATTCCGCTCCAAGGGATTCAATGCATCGTTGAAAAACTGGTGTGGTGCTCAGGAGTTTGGCTTTTTTGGGGGGACTAGGGGTACACCTGGAGGGATACCGCCTATACTGGCACGATGGTCTGCATTTGTCTGGGAGGGGAACCAGGTTCCTTGGTGTAAGGTTTAAATGCTTAATTGGCAAGCTTTTAAACTAGCTGAGGGGAGGCACTGATAAGAAGCAGGGAATTCCCAGCATCCTTGAACAAAACAAGGTAGCTAGTTAGGTAAATTCAAAGGTAGAGAGGTTGATAGGGGGCAGGACAGGGGTAAATGGAGAAAAAAGACAAAGGCAGTAAGGACAAGGATAGAGCTAAAAGGGATAAGGCCATCCATAAATGGAGGGCAATGAGTACCAATGCCCGTAGTCCAGGTAACAAGCTTCCTGAACTAGTGACCTTGATGGAGGAGGGACACCTGAGTATTGTGGCAGTCACAGAAAAATGATACAAGGAGAACCATGACTGAGATGTCAACATACCAGTGTACTCAATCTACAGGAGAGATAGGGAGGGTAAAAGAGGAGGAGGAGGAGGAGTAGCTCTCTACAAAAGGGAAAGGATCAAAGCAATGGAACTAAAAGGTAAACAGAGAGGAGAGCAGGCACTGTGGGTCACCTTGAAATCAGGAAATGGCACCACAATCCGCACAGGGGTTGTATACACATCCCCATCTCAGGGGGAGGAAATGGACAAGGAAATGGTAGAAGGCATCCTTACAATGGCAGAAAAAGGGGAGATATTCTTGATGGGGGACCTGAATATGCCAGACATTAACTGGAGGACATTTTCTGCAGCCATATCCAAGAGCAGGGTCATTCTTGATGCCCCACAGGTGGCATGCCGCAGACAACTAGTGTTGGAACCCATTCGGGAGGGAGCAATCTTAGGCCTGGTACTTTCAAACAGGGATGGAGAGCGGATCACAGATTTAGAAGTGGGTAGCCATCTGGGAACAAGCAACCACCAAGCAGTGTGGTTCACGATAAACACAGCCATAGAGCCAAGCTATACAAAAGTGAAGGTACTGGACTTTAGGAGGGATGACTTTGGCAAAATGGGAGAGTGTCTTAGGGAAGCACTAGCAAATGGGCAAGAAGGAGGGGTGGAGCAACAATAGGGAAAAATCAAAACTGCCATCACAGAGGTAACAAGCCTTTGTGTGAAGCAAAAAAACAAAACAAAATGAAAGAAAAAAATACTATGGTTCTCAAAAGAGGTGGCGGGGAAGGTTAGGGAGAAAATTATATTATTCAGGAAGTATAAGGAAACACAGAAGGAGCAGGACAGAGATCTGTATCAGTTAAAGAAGAAGGAAGAAGGGAAGTCAGTTGGAATAGAAAAGGCCCAAACTGAGGAAAAGTTAGCCAAGTCAGTAAAGAAAGGGGATAAAACCTTTTATAGGTACATTAGGGAGTGAAGAAAGACCAAGGGAGGGATAGTGAGGTTTAATAAAGGGGAGGGGGTGGTCAAAGTTGAAGTGAAAAAGCAGGGATACTGGACGAATACTTCTGCTCAGTATTCACAAAAGAAGAGGAGGGGGAGGTACCAAAACCAAACAATAGAAGCACACTGGATAGGGGGGTTGATACCAGTTCATTCACAGAAGAAAGGGTGCTGAAAGAACTTCTAAGACTGAAGGTGGACAAAGCAATGGGGCCTGACGGGATTCACCACAGAATTCTAAAAGACCTAAGGTGACACCACTAACTATTCTTTTTAAAAAATCATGGGAGGATGGTGTCGTACCTGAGGACTGGAGGAGTGCGGATGTGATTCCCCTGCACAAAAAAGGGAGAAACGGCAAGACAGGAAACTACGGACCTGTTTGACCTCAGTGGTAGGAAAAATGATGGAATCACTTCTAAAAGAAAAAAACCTTTGAGTACCTAATGGCCAGCTGGGCACAGCAGGACCCAGGGCAGCAAGGATTCATAGCAGGAATGTCATGTCAGATGCATCTAATAGATTTCTTTGAATGGTTGGCCAAAGTAGTAGAGCAGGGAGGGGCAGTTGGCATGACCTACCTAGACTTTAGCAAGGCATTTGACACAGTCCCATGCAAAAGATTAATAAACAAGTTAGCCAGCCTGCGAGTGGGTCCCAGGGTGGTAGTTTGGGTAAGGACTGGACAACAGGACACAGAGGGTAATGGTAAACAGAGCATACTCCAAAGAAAAGGGGGTAACTAGCGGGGTACCATATGGTTCAGTATTGGGACCGGTCCTCTTTAATGTCTTTAGAGGTGACATTGTGGAGGGACTGGAAGGAAAAGTATGCCTCTTTGCAGATGACACAAGAGGGGATGGAAAGGAAGAGAATGGACTTGGCAAAGTTGGGTGAATGGTCCAAAGTGTGGCAACTTAGATTCAATACAGAGAAGTGCTAAGTAATGCACCTGGGAAACAAAAAACCAGGGGAAGAGTACACTATGGGGGGGAGGTACTAACAACAACAAAAATGGAAAGGGACCGGGGTCTAGTCATATCAGATGACCTTAACATAGGCAAGCAATGTGAGAAGGCAGTAGGGAGGGCTGGGGGATAATGGGCTGCACAGGGAGAGGCATCACCAGTAGAAAACAGGAAGTTGTTCTCCATCTGTACAGACAGTTGGTGATACCCCATCTGGAGTACTGTGTGCTGTTCTGAGACCCCATCTCAGCAATGACATAGACAGAATGGAGGCAGTCCAGAAGACGGCAACTAAAATGGTGCAGGGCCTGCACAAAAAACCATACAAAGTGAGACTAAAAGAGCTTAATATGTATACCCTCGAGGAAAGGAGGGAGAGGAGAGACATGATAGTAACTTTCAAGTACCTCAAGGGAATCAACAAAGTCCAAGAGAATAGCATCTTTCAGAGAAAGAGTTGTGCAAGAACAAGGGGGCACAATTTGAAGACAGAGGGGGGATGGCTGACGGGCAATGTGAGGAAGTATTTTATCTACAGAGAGGGAGGTTGACGCATGGAATGGCCTTCCTGAGGAGTTTGTGAGTTCAAAACAGTGGGGAAATTCAAGAATGCTTGGAACAGACATAAGGCAGTTCTGGTCGGGGGTAGGAGGAAATAGGCTGTTTAACTAGGAACTACAACTTATCCAAGGGAGCCCGTCAATTCACTCCTGACAATTCACTCCCAGAAAACACGCTTCTGACAATTCCCTCTTGTATATTTCACTCCCTTCCCTGCCTACTCCATGTCAATTCACTCCCGCTCAGCGCATTTCAACTTTACATTGCAGTAACAGCACATATCACTACTCAACAAACCAGCAACATTAGTTTTTGCATTGCAAATCAGCATATTGAACATCAAGCACACAAAGCCAGCACATTTCAAACATTTTAGACATTTCAGTAATCACATTACAAACCAGTACATAGCAAACCAGCAACATTAGTTATTGCATTAGTAGTTTCTTAACTTTCACCATTTCACCATTCACTTGAGCCATGGAAACCTGAAAGTTCACGATTAAAATTAATCATGTGATGTGGTGCCATGGAAACTAGATGGTCACCATGTGAGCGAGTCATGTGATTTGGTGCCTGGGAACAAGTCAGTGTTTTTATGGAACATGACATTTCAGCTCTTGGTTTGGTGCATGAGCACCTGAAGTGGTTAATATCAATTAAAAACAACTTTATTTCAGGTATAAAAGTTACAACAAAATCTTGCTCAGTTAATAGTTGAAACAGTGCACAACACCACAGAGGAATTCCTCTGTTGTTGTACATTCAGCACATTTATCAATATTATACTCAAGATGTGAGGCATTGTCTTTGTAGACCCATTTGGGGATTTTCTGGCAATGATTTGCTCAATATCTGCAACTCGTTTTTTTTCTGAATGCCCTTGATGCCTTCTATAGGCTTCCATAATGTTGGATGTGACATGGGCAGGATAGACTGCATTCCCCTGGGGATTGCCTCCACAGCATTGTTCATTTTTGATCTTTTCTCCTTTACAGTGTCACTGTGATTCCAGACTGGTATTGGAAACTGGGTGGGTCTGTGCCCGGTGTGATGTAGATTCCTCCTCCCAACCCAGGTGTCCTCAAAACAATCAATAATGAGCTCCAGTTCTGTTGGGAACACATTGAAGGACTCATCAGTGATGTCCTCAAAATGAGCCACTACCCAGTCAGGAGGATAGAACACAAGTGCAGACAGATAGCGACAATTCATGGTAAACACACTATCCTGCCCATATCTTTGCACAAGTCCCTCCATCTGAATCTTTCTATAGATGCATTGAGCAAAGTGGAAAAGTCACCCCACCTGTCTTGCATTTGGAAACAGTGTTTTGAATGCTTGTAGGGTTGCTTTTTCATAATCTGTCATGACGACTGCTGGGTCCAGCCTGGTATTTATTTCTTTTAGAGCTGCTAGCAGCCTCTCACATGTCTCCCTACGTTTTTCTGGCAAAAGGGCAAAAATGGCAGGGTGCATGCTACCAAAGCATTCCAAAAATGATAACATACATCTGATGAAATAAGGAGGGTGCCACACTGAAGATGCCATCAGCAAACCAATGTTGACATTGCTCCAGGAATTGTAAATTAGCTTCTGTGCCAAACACCAAGATTCTGTCTTGCCCACTATCATGCAGAAGGAAATTTACTTTCGTGCCTGCACTGCATTTAAAGGTTTGCAATACTGTGGGATAGCTAGACTTGTTTAGTCCCTGGGGTTAGGTGGTGTGCCATGTACACACACACGCTGCATTGTGAACTTGATGTTTCTATCCACCATTGAGCCCTGTGCTGCCAATGACCAATTTTCTTCTGAGTGTAACAGAACCTGCGCCATGCTGTCCTGAGTACTTACTGCACAGATCTTTGCACAATTCATTGCCGCCCCTCTCTCCACTGCTGCAGGGTCTGGAACATGGGTGTACTCACTAAATGTGGCAATTATAACTGGGACATCATAACTCTTAGTGTAAACCCAGCATTACTTGTCTTGTCGTTCTTTACCACTAGCTCACACTGCCAAATGGACTTGCCATTAAACCCATGTTTGTGGTGAGCATAAATGTAGTTGTTAGAGTCCACAAGCGTCTTCTTATTGCACTCTGACAGAATGAACTTGGTCATGATCACTACACATTGAGTACAGACCAAACAGAGGCTTCCTAACTGTATGCAGCTTTATACAATAATATGCTAGCCAAAAGGTTGTCTTACGATACAGCTACCAGGGTTGGTGTGTGATAAAAATTAGGGTGGCCAGCCCCACATAAAGTGGACATCAAATGAAGCAGCAGCACCAGCAGTGTGTTTTATCTAGGGCTGTGCGAATATCTTTTCCTGAATATTAGGCCGAATATTCAGTATTCGGGTCCCAAGTATTCTGTATTCGGTATTCGGTATTTGGCCAGAAAAGGTGTTTCTTTAAGGAAACTTTAAAAAGGCACTTCAGCAACACCATTAATCACCCATTGAACCTGGTATACCATAAACACCTCAATGACTCTTCAGCCACCAACATTGAGCTCTCACTAGTGCAACACAAGCTTCATGTGGCACACTCGATCCACCACAACACACACATAGCACTCTGAAAACAATATCAAGCATTGCATTGGTCAGCAATAGATGGTTTTCATGGTCACAGACACGGGGTAGAAGGTACTTCAGCCATGGGCATAGGAATAGTGGTAGCAGTGGCTGCAGTAGTGGTGACAGCTGAAAGCATGGCTGCTGCAAGAATGGCACTGGTGGTGGTGGGAAGCACACTGGCTGTGGATGTAGCAGGCATAAGATCCAACAGCATAACAACAAATCCTGCTAAATTCATCATGAGGAGATCCAAGAAAAACATCAATATTGAAGGATATCTGCATGATCTAGCTTACTCTCCACACTGGCAAAAGTTCTATCTTGTACATTCTGTAGAAAAAGCTCAGCAGGTGCTAAATAGCATTATAATAAATGCCCTTAACACTCATGCCCCAATCTCTAGTATCCGAAAAAAAAAACAAATCCTGACGCTGGTTTTCAGCTGACCTCAAAGCTGCACTGCTGGAGAGAGACAAACTCTGGAAAGTAGCAAGAAAAACTAAGAATACAAATGACTGGATGATTTTTAGGAAAGCCAGGAATAAATGCACCAGGAAAGTTAGGGATGCAAAGGCTGCCTACTACCTGGCCGAGCTCGACTCCTCCTACCATAATCCTGCTAGGTTTTGGGGCACCATCAAGGGTATGATGGGACAGGACGATAACAACCCCTTCCAACTCAACTACACAATAACTATGGCCTATTACTGGCAAAATGGAAATACTGGATGCATTCAACAACCACTTCACATCAGCTGGCCTTGCCTTTGACACCTCCCCAGCTAACCTACTAAGGGACCGATTAAGCTCCCACTACATTGGTGATCAAAGAGTTGACTCTTCCTTTAGCTTCAAACCTATACTGTTGAAACAAGTTAAGGATCTATTATGGCATCTGGATACCAAAAAAAAGTGCAGGAGCAGACCTTCTGGACCCCTTCTTTCTAAAGATTGCATGCCATGTGCTTGCAGTCCCCCAACACACCTCTTTAACCTTTCCCTAAACTCTGGCTCTATTCCCACGCTGTGGAAGACAGCCCAAGTGATCCCCCTTCTAAAATCAGGGGACCCTATGGATCTTAATAACTACAGGCCCATTTCCATTCTACCTGTGTTATCCAAGATGCTAGAGAAATTAGTGAGTATTCAGTTAAGGGAATATCTTGACAATGCTAACCTATTAAATCCAGCTCAATCTGGATTCAGGGCCAAACATAGCACTATCACTGCATTAGCCAAGGTCACAAATGACTGGCAAACCAAATTGGATAAAAAGAACAATGTCTGTGCAGTATTCCTGGACCTGAGCAAAGCATTCAATACTGTGGACCATGAACTGCTACTCTCATCCCTACACTCCATTGGCCTAGATCCACCTTCCCTTAAGTGGTTCAGATGCTACCTGTCCGGTAGGTCACAGCAGGTAAAAGCTGAAGGTGACCTATCCCCATTAAGACCACTGTCAAGAGGAGTCCCCCAAGGCTCTATTCTGGGTCCTATCCTTTTTGCCATTTATATAAATACAATTGATTCAACCCTTACCAAGTCCTCAGTACACCTCTTTGCTGATGACACTGTTCTGTATGTCAGCAACCCTTCGCCTACAGTTGCTCATGAAATCCTACAAACAGAATTCTCCTTGTTACAATATCAGCTACTCGAGAAAAAGCTTCTGCTAAATGCAGAGAAAACTAAAGCAATGATGTTCACAACTCAGAACTCCACCAACACATCCTCTTCAATCAATCTCCCCTAGCTATGCACTATACTTGGAGAAAATCTGGAGTATGTTGAAAATTTCAAATACCTAGGTGTGTGGATTGACAACAGACTTGACTTCACTCAGCCTCTAGAACAACTGTTAAAAAAGCTTTGCCTAAGGCTTGGCCTCCTCTATAGATTAAAACCCTTCCTTAACAGAGACTCACAGATGAGGTTAGTCCAGGCCATCTTTCTATCAGTCATTGACTATGCAGACTTCCTCTATAGTCATTGCCCCATCGTCTACCTTCAAAAGTTGGATACCTTATATCATAGAGCAATAAGGTTCATTACAGACCTGCCATATAATACCCACCATTGTTCTCTCTATGACGCAGTTGGATGGGTTTCCCTTCACGTCAGGAGGAGCAGAAATGCAGCTCTATGGATCTACAGAGCTTTATCAAAAAAACTCCCAAGCTATATCCTGGACTGTTTCAACCAGACCATTCCTAGCTCCTATGCCCTAAGAAGCAACAATATCATCCTGCTCAAATTGCCCAAAGTCAACACCAAACTAGGGAGGGCAGCAATCAGCTACTCTCTAGCTATAGCATGGAATAGCCTACAAAAATCCCTAAAACTGTTCATTATCATTCTATTTACATCCTTTAAGCGGCACTGTACAGCCTTCTTCGCAGAGAAATGCAGTTGCTACCGCTAGAGATAGAATAGTCATCCCACAAACCTATATTCCAATCATATATGACATATTCCTTCCAGTCAGACACCCTCAGTTTATGGCACCCAATATTTCCTTCATCATCCTTGTACTCATTATGTATGTGACTGTCCTGACCCTCATTGGGATATATATGTACTGTACATATTGTAGATATTAGTTTAACCTTCTTTTAACCGAGTTTCAACATGTGAATTCACTGTATATCATTGTGTTATAAACATCATTTTTTCTGTATGTATAACTGTCTTATAAGTGTGTGATGTAATTGCTGTGTATCAACTCGAAACTTGACCTTATCAGGTCCATCTTGTAAATGAGCCTTGCTCAATGATGATCACCTGAATAAATAAAGATTTGATTGATTGATTGATTGATAATGGTAGCAGTGGGGGCACTGGTGGTGGTGTCTGCTGCTTGCTGCACAAAGCATGTATGCTCTAATTCCCCCCTAGTACTGCACAACAGGATGTGACAGTGAACGTACAGATGGACAGGTGGTGACACTAGCAGTAGTAGTACTGCTAATGGTATTAGTGGTAGTAGTACTATTACCAATGCTACAAGAGCTAAAAGTCTTGCTTGAGGAGAACAATATTTGGGTCCATTGGATAAAGAGAGACACCTGTATGTCATTGTCTGTGTAGCCTATCTCACCACCTTCTCTGGAATTGTATTATGTATCAATAGTTTACAGTGGAGCAAGACAAGATGCAATCCAGTACTTTGTAGTAAATGACATGCCACAAAATATTGGATGACTGGAGGGCTTAATTACCATTAAATTACACTGCTCCTTGCAGCATACTGCAGCATTTTAAAGCAATTTTGCAAGATACTGCATTGCGTACTGTCTGGCACCACAGTATGAACTATGGTCTATAATCTTGATGCAGTGTTTCATCCTTGGGTATGTTAGTTGTGGATCGTTTTGTTACGAGGGCATCTCAGTCTCATTCATTTTAACTTCACTTATTTATAGTGTGTGTTTCTTTAAGGGTTGTATATTCATAGCGTATTTGTACGTTCCCAACATGTACCCTGACAAAGACCAGATTCTGGTCAAAGCACAAGGGCTCTACTGGCATCCTCCAGCCTTAGCACAAACAAATGTATTGGCAACTTTATGCTGCACTGTTCTTAACTGTAGTTTGTTACTGATCCCCCCCCCCATTGAGTGCTTCCTTTGTTCTACATAGATTGTTTGGGGGTTTGGCAGCCCAGGGACAACACTAGCAGTAACTGTGTGGATGTGCTGTATGTTTGTGGTCTATCATCCTGTTCCTCACCACTGGGGCCAGCAGTGCAGATGCTTTGCTGGGGCTGGACAAGCATGTTTGCAAGATTGCTAAAGACATGATGGATCAGGTCACTACTGGTTACTGGGTAAAACACAAACTATTACTACGTAGTACCTGTGTGTGTGATGCTTTACTTAGTGCTTGCGGAACTACAGTAATACACCAACCTTTCCAGTTATACTGCACCACAAAAATGAAGCAGTAAAGAAAAACACTGCTAAGAAGGGGAAGAAAAGGGCAACCTATTTAGTCAAACATGGAACTGGCAAGGAACAGACAGATGACATACAGTTAACTCAGTGAGACAAGCCTGCCCCACTAAGTGCAATGCTTTAATTAACAAAACAACAATAAACAAACAAAAAAAATGCATGTGCACAACTGTGCACACACAGCACAGACTCACAGAGGGATATATTTCACAAGCACAGCTTAATTGTGTGCAGTGAGCTGTAGAAGTGGGGGTGGGGGGAGTCAGCCGCCGTGTCCACGTGGCTCAGTTAGTAGCACATCTGCCTCTGGACCAGAAGGTCGTGGGTTCTCATCCCACACTGGGATTGGACTTGCACCTAAAAATCACTGGCATCCGAATGCAGTATTGGGGGGTGCTGTACTGCTGGAGTGTGCCATCCTTTGGATGAGACGTTAAATCGAGGTCCCTTCTGCCCATCCCGGTTTTGTCCTGGTGAGTGTCCAGGTGGAAGTAAAAGAACCCAGGGTACTCTTCACAAAGAGTAGGGAACATTCCAGGTATCCTGTCCAATATTCCCCTTCCCATAAACCAGTTCATGCAATTATCCAGGTTGTGCTTGGGTGATGATGTGTGATATGGCTGCCACCACACATTCAGTCACTTCACTACCAATCTAGCATTGCTTGTAGAGCGCTTTGGGATACACTGTGTATGAAAAGTGCTATATAAATGCTAATTCTTCTTCTTCTTCCTCTTCTCCTCATGTGTACAGGGATCTATCCCCAGAACCAGAGGAGACTAACAATACTAATTCAGTCAATCAAGCCTAACTGGCTTAGAACTGAAGAAGTTTATTTCAAAATCTATGTGCACACAGCTGTGGACATGTGTGGTCCTGCCTCATGAAAAAATATATTAAACATGCACATTCAAGGTGAAGCCTCACAAAATCAAATATTTTACACATATACAGCAAATTATAAGCAGTGATCTGCAGGAGGGGGTGTTAGCAGACACCCTCATCAGTCATGCAGGGAACAAAGCCTGGAACCAGACAACAGCAAAGAAAAAAAAAACACAAAAATAAAATGTGCTCCACCCAAAAAAAATCACACTGGAGCTATGTCAGACAGCAGCAGATAAGGGGTGTTAGCAGATAGCCCTCCTAGTCCCTGTAACTGAGTACAGCAATACAGACAAAATACCTGTCAGAAAGCCAAACATAGCTTTTCTGACACAGATCAAAAAAACTATACTGACCCAAAAAAGCCTGTGAAGCAAAAATCAATGTCTTTTTTAGCAAGTTTATGGTCTCAAAAGTACTGCAGAGCAGCTCTCAGAAACCACTGTTTCCTGTATTCTACCAGCTCAGAGTGAGGAAGTCACAAGGTGTGCTTGCCTTTGAGCTCAAGAAACAGTTTTTGATTAGCCAACAAAGCTCTGCGAGACTTGGAAATCTCACCGAATAGTAGTTTCCAAATAGTGGCCGAATAGTGAAATATTTGGAAAATGCATCAGAATATTCGGGAAGCCTACTATTCGTGGTATTCAGAAAATACTGTTCAGCCCATACACAGCACTAGTTTTATCTGCAAAAAGTTTTCTAAATTAACTGAATAATACAGAAATCAAAAACACACAGCAAAAGCAGCACAGTCAGCCTAGACTGCCAGCACTTCAGCTCTTAAAGAGTCTTCATCGGGGGAAAGAGAGAGAGAGAAAGAGAGAGAGAGAGAGGTCCAGCAATCCTTGGCTCACTGCTGGGATACAAGCCAGTAGCAAGTCTCCATGTGGAACTGCAGTTGACAAGAAAGATCCTTTATTCTCATACAGAGAGCATGGTGAATGGCTCCTCTTGCTAAGCTGGGCACCAGGGACAGTGGTGTGTTCAGAAAAGGTATTTCTGGCCATTTTGTTTAAACAAGCATGAAAATATAGCTAAGTGGATTACATTTTGCTAGGTTCAGGTGTTTGTAAAAACATGCTTTTATGTATTTTTCATGCTTTTCAGTTTGGAAAAAAGTTAAATACTTATAACCCTTGAAGTGTTTAATATTTTTTTCATAAAACCTTTAAAAGACACTATCTTTTCACACTCCACTTCTACCGTGAAAGTGTTGGAAAAAAATTCTGTTCCATTCAGCTTGTAGGTTAAAGCAACAAAAATGTGCCTCAAGTACAAGAAAAAAGACAGGCAAAAATGTAAGAAGGCCATATGTAGATCTCAGAAACTACATAAGCTACCGCCACAAAATGTCTGACCTATTGAGACATAGGGAGAAGGGCAGGGGTAAGTGGAGAAAATGACAAACGCAATAAGGTCAGGGATGGGGCAAAAAGGGGTAAGGCTATCAAAAAATGTAAGGTAATGAGTACCATTGCCTGTAGTCTGGGCAACAAGCTCCTTGAACTGGTGGCCTTGATGGATGAGGGATGCCTGGATATTGTAGCAGTTACAGAAACATGGTACACAGAGAACCATGACTGGGATGTTAACATACTAGGTTACACAACCTACAGGAGAGACAAGGAGCGGAGAAGAGGGGGCACAGTAGCTCTCTATGTAAGGGAAGGGATAAAAGCAACTGAGCAAAAGAGCAAACAGGGAGGAGAGGAGGCACTGTGGGTCACCTTAGAAACTGGAAAGGGCACCACAATCCCCACAGGGATTGTATACAGACCTCCATGTCAGAGGGAAGGAATGGACAAGAATATGATAGAAGGCATCCTTAGGATGGCAAAGAATGGGGAGATATTGTTGATGGGGGACCTTAATATGCCAGATGTTAACTGGAGCACCTTTGCTGCAGCCACATCCAAAAGCAGGGCCATTCTCGATGCCCTTCAGGTGGCATACCTCAGACAGCTAATTTTGGAACCCACTCATGAGGAAGCAATCTTAGACCTCGTATTCTCAAATGGGGACAGTGGGAGGATCTCAGATCTAGAAGTGGGTAGCCATCTGGGAACAAGTGACCACCAAACAGTGTGGTTCACGATAAACTCTGCTACAGAGTCAAGACATACAAAAGTGAGGGTTCTGGACTTCAGGAGGGCTGACTTTGGCAAGATGGTAGAGTGCCTTAGGAAAGCACTAGCAAACAGGCTAGAAGGAGGGGTCGAGCAACAGTGGGGAAACATTAGAACTGTCATCACAGAGGCAACAAGCCTTTGTGTGAAGCAAATAAGCAAATCAAAATGACAGAAAAAGCCATTATGGTTTTCAAAAGAGGTGATGGTGAAGGTTAGGGAGAAAAAGATAGCATTTAGGAAGTATAAGGAAACACAGAAGGAACAGGATAGAGAACTGTACCAGTTAAGGCAGAAGGAAGCAGGGAGGGTAGTCAGAATAGCAAAGGCCCAAACTGGGGAAAAAAGAGCCAACTCAGTTAAGAAGGGGGATAAAACCTTTTATAGGTATATCAGGGATCATAGAAAGACAAAGGGAGGGATAGTGAGGCTGAATAGAATGGACGGTGGGTGGGCAGAGAGAGTCTGTGAAAAAGGGGATACTGGGATGTATATGGAGAGACATCACCAGCAGAAAACAGGAAGTTGTTATCCCTCTGTACAGACAGTTGGTGAGACCCCATCTGGAGTACTGCGTCCAGTTCTGGAGACCCAATCTCCGCAAGGACATAGACAGGATGGAGGCAGTCCAGAGGAGAGCAACTAAAATGGTGCAGGGTCTGCAAGAGAAGCCATATGAGGAGAGACTAAAGGAGCTTAATGTGTATACCCTTGAGGAAAGGAGGGAGAGAGGAGACATGATAGAAATGTTTAAGTACTTCAGTGGAATCAACAAAGTCCAAGAGGGTAGCATCTTTCAGAAAAAGAGATGTGCAAGAACAAGGCGACACAATTTTAAGATAGAGGGGGGATGGCTCAGGGGAGATGTAAGGAAGTATTTTTTCACAGAGAGGGTGGTGAACACATGGAACAGCCTTCCTGAGGAGAGGAGGTTGTGGGATCTAAAACTGTAGGAGAATTCAAGAATGCATGGGACAGATCTAAGACAATTTTTGAGGGGGGTAGGAAGAAATAGGCTGTCGATTAACTAGCATCTGCAGCTTATCATGTAGGTAGAGAAATGGGCAGAATAGGTGGGCCAAGTGGTTCTTATCTGCCATCAAAGTCTATGTTTCTATGTTACCTGCTAAATAATGTATGCCAAATTTGGGGCAATTCATCAAACACAGACAAAGCTATTAAGGTGCAAAGTCATGGGTTTAACATAAACATTTGGTCAAACCTTACTATACCAGTGATACTGGGCTACATCACAATTTGTCCTGGTCATTTTGCTCCACAGTAAGTCATCCCAGACTATTAGCTCCAGCATCAGTTAACTCCCACATCAGTTTACTAGAAGACAATTTGCCCCTCCCCCCAGTGCAATGTAATATGCTCCAGGTGGGCACACTTTGCCCACCAGATGAGGCGATGTACTAGATGGTTGTAGAAGTGGAAGTTGTACTGTAATTGTTATTGGAGTACAGTACTATATGCAGTGGAAGTGAATTGCCCGAGGAAGAATTGACATGTGAGTTGATTGACACCAGATCTAATAGCCGAGGGCAAGTGTCACCCAGAGGGAAGTGGAGTGTACACTTCCATCTTCAGTCTTATTTCAGTGTTATTTCAGTCCAGACTGACAATGCACTGCTTTTCATCAGTGCACTGTTAATACACTGCACTGACTTTCTGCTACACTGTTGTACCACTGCTCAATCGTTCTTATGTTTTGATGCACACTGTATGAGCACTGCAAATAATTATTAGATTTTCATGCACACTTCTTTAGCACTGTATTTCCTTCACTAATTTTTGCTGCACACTGCAATAGTACTGCTCAATCTTTATTTTTTGATGCAGATTGTAAGAGCACTGCAAATAATGCTTAGATTTTCATGCACACTTCTTTAGCACTGTATTTCCTTCACAAATTTTTGCTGCACACTGCAGTAGTTGGCAACACTTTATTATTTTTATCACACTTCTTTAGCACTGCATTGTTTCAGCAATATGGTTACCCTTACTGAATTTGTCACAATGGCATTATAGTGGTATAGCAATGGCAATACTGTGGTCAGCTGAAAAATCCATAATAGTACTACCCAGTGGTACTCTGGTATCACAGTGGTAGGTGATATATAAATTTTCCTCGAGGCGTTGGTAGTACGCTTGCAGAATGATATTCCTATGGCATTTTTTACCATTTTCTCTGTCTCTTACACATACACTGGTAATACAATGGTATCACGAAATTTTGAGATTTTTGTCGGCTCCCACAAATACTGGTACACTGGTAGCACAATGGTACTGCGTTATTTTGACATTTCAGTATTTGGTACCTCTCACAGCAACCCTAGACTCATGTGATAGCACAGTAGTACCAGTATTAATCTCATCATACTCTGTACTCTAACGCATTGTTAAGATAAAATTACATTATCAACCTCATGGAGAACAGCTCTCAATTCCATATTTGTATTTGTTCACTTGTCTTTATCTTACTGGTAATGGACTGTTATTGTTCACATAGACCAGAACATTCAAAGAGCAATTTGCGATCGCTAAATGGGTAAGTGACTCTCAAACAACACTTTGCACCCCAAAAACAGGGTAGGATCACAAAATGATATCTTGAATAGCATAATTAGTGAGTCTCTGACCAGTTGGTAAATGGCTCTAAAAGATGTTGCCTCCCTAAACCAGGTAGTATCACCTCTGCCTCCTACCACTGCCCCTTTGAGCTCCCACCATCAGTAATATCACACTTCCCTTGGTGTTCAGTGGTGCTGCTGTCCATTCCATACATTGGAAACTGCCAATAACTACCTGCCCACCCAGTCCCACCGCTCGCACCATTCATGGCCCCCACCATATGTTTACGCTCTCTTCCCACAGTGGCAATTGGCACAGACACTCTGCTAACCTCTGTGACCAACTGAGGACAGAACGCCAGTTTTGCTCTCATGTGCCTATTGTATAAACAGCTGTGTACAGTTAGCACATGATTGTGAACTATCATCCATTTTGTGCCTGATCGAGGAGCTGAGAGGATGATCTGTGCCAAATGTGGAAGGGTGTCAAATATATAGTAAGGCTGGGGACCAGGGGGTAGTATTTGCTGTAAGAACTAACTGGGTCATGGTGGGGACTTTGGATATACAGAGGGCAAGGACTTTCACTCAACACACCACTGCTCACTCTATCAGACCCTGGGCTGGCTTCCCCATCAGCCCAACAGACCTATCTCTTGGCCGGCACAGTCAACAAGGCCATCCAAAACTGAGCTACCTCTCTGCAATCCCACCTTCTTTGGCCAAAAGTGTTTGTTCTAGAGATCTGCCTCACTGCTGGCCCCATTCTTGAGTGCTCCCTAGTCTCCACCGTATGGGTAAGTGTGCATTCTCATCTGCAGCCCCTTTCCTTTGGAACAACCTTCCCACTCCACTTAGCACCACTGACTCTCCAGCACTCTTCCACTCTCTCCTTGGATCTCACCTTCTGTCCTCCACTACTTACTCCTGCCCTCCCAACTTATTATCATGCCTCTACTTCCCTTCCCTCCTTTTCCTTCTTGGCCCATACCTACACTGCCATGATGCACTTTTTCCTTTACTCATCTCAGATCATGCCTAATTTGTATTACAACTTGGCTACTACTGTGCCTGCTATTGTCATAAATGTTATTTATCCATTGCGCTGCAAGTTTATATATATCTTCATATAAATATCCTGTATATTTTTATTACTGTCTATTATATGCCTTGTCCCAGCCTTCTTTGTACTTGCTTTTATTCCTGTGCCATCCTCAATGGCCCAGGTCATGCCTGAAAATGGTTCTCGGACCAGTGCACCTACTCGGTAAACAAATGAATGAATAAATAAATAAATGGGAACCACTGAACATCAGAGATAGTAACAATCTACTGTATACCTGCGGGGTGATTGTAGGTTGGGGTAGGACTGGAGAACAGGTAAATTAAGAAACTGGATCTGTGGGATAATTAGGGGAGGGGGCCCAATGGAGACTGTTTCCCAGGAGGGCTCTTTGGTGGTGTAACTCCCAGGATATATTTTGCCTGGTGCTGTAATGTGGCCTGTGCTGTAATCGGCATCAGCAACATGGCTGTCACACCAGCATGGGTGAACCCTTTCTCCACACCCTCCTGAGTGTCAACCCTATAACAGGTTTTGGTGACATCTGCAAAAAGACATACCTTCCCATTCAGTTCTTCTGCAATTTCACTTATGAAGACACTGAAGAGGCCCACTTCTAGTACTAAGCCCCACCCTGCACCATGCCTTTAACCAGCTGTTGAAAGCCGTGTGGAGAGTCCTATCTTCTCCCAAGATGTATATAGGCAACCTTTTGGCAAAAGCCACCATGCATGCTTGAGGACCCTTCCCCTATCCCTGAAATTTCCCTGCACTACCCCTACCCCATCCCTTTCTAGGTCATTTTTCCCCAGGTGGACAATGACATCTAGCTCCCTCTCATCTCCTGCTGCCTAATGATCCACTGTATCTGCTCTCATCCCTCCAAGCCAACGTACCTCTCAGGTATTTCACCTCTCTCTCCTTTACCCCACCCTGCTCGAAAGTCTATCCCCCTAATTAAGTCCCCCACCAGCAGTTGCTTCCTACTCAGCTGGGGGCCTCTTCCTCCCTCCTTGTAACTGTGAAATAGTCCATGGACAGTGCTTTCCTTGGGGAAGGTTTCTCCAGGGGCCAAAAGGGTGGTTCAGCTGCAGGGATAGTGGTTGGCTGGGTAGGGCCCATTTCAGATGCAGGGAGAGTGGTTAGTAAACAAAGCAGGTGAACTGAAACTCTGACAAACAAACTGGCAGAGGGGCAGAAAATGCAAGCCCCATACGAAAGAGCACAGTGAGGGCTACAATAGATCATTTACCGGAGAAGTCTCAGGTCAGGGAACTACAGCTGAAGAGAACATAGAGAACAGGTAGGCATCAGAAAATGATGCATGGTGGCAGCGGACAGACATGGACTCATGAAGACATGCATGGGAACTATGGATGCCAATGCTGGGGGGTGTAAGGGCCAGCTTAGGTAGGTGGACAATGACCTGTAGGCAGAGTGCACAACACACAGGGACCCCTGCATCCCTGCATGCTGGACAGCAGGGAAGTGTACCATGGAGCATAGCCTCACTGCAGCACAGTAGCTGATAGGGGCACAGGACACTGTGGACGCAGAACCTGAATGTGACCATGGTGCATAGCACAGCCTTGAAGCACTGGGACTGTGGGCAGACAGTGGCACTACAGTACTGGTACAAAACCACCCACAGACAAGTAGCAACTGCCACATGTGTGGCCCATGGATTGTAATGTGCAAACGAAGTGCAATCACACCCGAATGCCTGAGCTGGAACCAAAGCCGATCAGTGTTGCACAGTCCTCTGGCACAATGGAGGACAGCGTGGAAGCCATGGAGGGGCCAGGGTGCTCAACTGCAACCTCAACAACATGGACAATCTGTGAGGTGGTACCATCCAGGAAGGGAAAGTCCAAGCTAAATGTGAATGACTTCCTCCTGGTCCATGAATGGACCTGCAATGAGACAGTATACTGTTTTTTTAACATACCATATTTTTCACCTGCTGTGGCACACACTCCAGCTTGGGGTATCCAGCAACCAGCTCCACCCACCTGGAGAGCTGGGTAGCTCAAACTGCACCCAGGAGGATCAGGGACAGCCATGATACCATCTTGCTGGAGAGCTCCCCCTCTGCCTCTACCAGCCAGGACAGCCGCAGACTATCCTCAACAGGACTCCACCAAAGTCCTCTGGGTGGCTCAGAGCACAGCCATCAAGCTGAAAGGTCATGCCCAGCCATTTTCCTTCGATTTGCCCCAGTAGCACGGACGTGCAATGACGTCCAGCAGCAACGTACCAACATCTGCCGTGCTCCCCATCTAGTGTCACTGACACTAGTAGTGCCCCTGAGCATCCCCCAGGGGGCTGCTACAGCACAGTAAAATTCCCCAACCCACCCCAGGACTGGGAAATCAGTCTGTGGATGTTCAATCCCAGTCCTCCCCTGCCAACCCCCGATGGCCCAGGCTCAATCCTGAACCCGGGTCACTGGCGTGACATAAGGTATGGCATCCAGTGCCTCAACCCTCAGCACCACTGGGATGGCATGAGACAGTGTAACAGTGCTGCCAGCATCATAAGTCCAAGTCTTGCCTGGGCCAGGCCATCACACTGCTCCAGGATGGCCAGCACCACCTAAAGAAAAAGAATGAGCACAGTCATGCTCTGGAGTTGACAGATGCTGTACCAGCACAGGTGTTGGCAGGCATCAAGTAGAAGGCACACAGCACCGTGGCTAGCCCCGCATAGCTACTGCAGAGTGAAGCAACTGCAATGACTACTGAGCTGTGGCAACAGTTGCCATGCGAGAGGGCCCTGCTGCAGATTGTGAACAGGACCCACTGCAAGGACCTCTAACCAGAACCAGTGACACTGGCTGACCTCACTATCCACAAGCAGCTACAGACGGTGACTGGATGGCCATGGTACAGCAGGATCACCAGCAGCACCACCCACCAGGTTCTTCTACTTACCACAGAGGACAACATTAGGGACCTAGCACAGGCACCCTTTTGGATGATGGATGGTATGTTCAAGACTGTGCCACACCTATTCACTCATTGTACACCATCCATCCACCCATGGGGATGGGCCCTAACAACCTCATTATGTCATTGGTGTATACACTGATGATGACAAAGAGCCTGCAATGTTACTGCACCTTGTTCCAGGAGCTGAATAAATATGCTAGTATACAGTCCTGCACCCTCAAACCACCTACGATCATCACTGACTTTGAGCAGGCTGTGATCAATGCCTGTAAGATGGAATTTCCACAGACCATAAACAAGGGATGCCTGTTCCACTTTGGGCAGATTGTGTGGCGGAAGGTCCAGAGCTTTGGCCTTGCACCACAATAAAGAAGTGACCCAGACTTCAGCCTGAAGATCCATGAACTTGTGGCCCTCGCCCATCTCCTGGCACAGGACATTCCAGCAGCATTCAGCCTCCTGAAGTCAACCATTCCACCCAATGCCACCACACTCTTCTATTGTTTTGAGCAGACACATGTGCTGGGTAGAATATGGCTGTACAGTAGGGTGACCAAGATGCCCACGAGATATGACCCCATGTTCCCACTCAGCTGTGTTTGGTTGCAGATCTCAATGAGTGAAGTATGCCATGGACCCAAAGCAATGTCAAGACCTGGCATTGCCATCTCCATGCCCTGCTTGGGAAGGTGCATGAAGGGGTCATGACAATGCTAGCAGAACTACACAGGGAACAGCAATGGACCTATGTCACCAGGGAAGGCATTTGTTGTGGACTGCCATGGACACCACCCAAAAAGAGCTATGAGGAGTGGATAAGAATGGTACTAGCATCCAAGGACAAGGGCAAGCTGCTGAAGTTCCTCTATGGCATGGCACCCAACACCACCCTGTAGGGTTTCCATGGTGACTTGGCACCTGACAGTTGTACACTCACAGTACACATCATGCACAGCCACCAGGTTGCCACTGTGGACCCCTACTGTTGAATAAAGTTTCACCCCCACATTTAACATGCACCCCAATCTGGTGGTGATGTCTCATCACAACAATGTTGGGTATTGCCAAGCAGCCCACTGCACACTGCCACATCTGCACTGTGTGTCACATGTTGCACAGGTCTGAAGCTGTGTGAGTGCCCACCAATCCTTCCAGCTGTGCAATTGTGTGGTAACAGCATTCCCACAATGGGCCCTTGTGGAACCCCCCACAACACACCTGGCAGCCTTCATGTCACAGTGGGCTCCTGTGGCACAGCCCCCCCAAACACCTCCAGACTTTTTTCTGTGTGGTTACTGCAGGCCCATAGTGGGCTAGCATGACACAGCCACATGTGCACATTGCACGGTTGGTGCGATGGCATGCTGCTCTGTGTCCTGGCATCCACATGTGGTGTTGCTGTGGACCATTTCCTGGTGCAGCTGTCCATGCTCTCGCTGTGCCGCTCTGCTGTGTGCCTGCAGTGTCATGCATGCACCGACCAACAGGTATGGCATTCCAGTTCCTTCATGCATGCCCAGCTGGCTGGCTGTCAGCTGACATAATCATGCATGCAGGGATGCAAGGACAATCCACCATGCTGCCTGAGATGGCTGGTCAACACACTGGGGCATGCACAGCTATTTGTTTCATCCCTGTCTCACGGATGGTGAGACAGTCATCTTTACCGGGGGTCCATGATCAGGTCAGTGTGTCCTCGGAGGGTGCACCACATAGGGGGTGGGTGTTTTCACATCGTCCGTGCTGGTCAGTAGTGCCTCAGGTACTGGGATGGGTGGCATAGGTCGGGATTGGGTGCTTCATGTGTTTGTGGAAAATATATTCAACAGCCACACAGCATCCCAACCTCCTCTGGCCTGACAGTGTGTCAGGCGCTGTTCTAGGTCAGGCCACTGTGTGTTGGACTGCTGGGGCTGTTGGGTTGATGTGTGTGGGATGCAGCATGTCAGACTAATAAGCGTTGGGATTATAAAAGGGTACCTAGCAGGGCAGGGTTTTCTATGTGCAAGCAGAGTGGTAAGTGGTGGGATGGGCAACTGGTATCTGGGCAAGATGGGTAGTGTGGGTGGGTCCAGCTGCAGAAAGAGTTGCTATCTAGAGGGTGCTGGTCCAGCTCTAAGGAGGGTGCTTTGTTTGGTGAGACTGGGAGGTTGGCCCAGCTGCAGGGAGGTGGTCTACTGAGGTGGGGAGGCAGGTCTGGAGGGTTTCATCTACAGGGGGATCGTGTCTGAGGGTAGGAAGTATGGCCTGGAGCAGCCAGCTGCAGGGTGGGTGATAGTTGATGGGGAGAGGCTGGTTTGGGGCTTGTAGGGTGGACTAGCTGCAGGCAAGGTACACAACTTGGGAGAGGTCTATTGGGATGTTGATATGGTTGTCCAGCTGGGTGGTCATCTGGGCAGGGGGTGTTCAAGATGTGAGTGGTCCTGGGAGGTGCAGGCCCAAAGAGCTGTACTTGGAAACCCTCACTGAAGTCAAATACTAAATTTAGTATTAAAGCATTCATTAATTTGCTTTCAAAGACTAATTTTAGTCATTTTTAATAATTTTAATCATCATTCAAAAAGACTACCGCTAAGAATACTAAATTCTAAGAAGTATTTCAGCAGACTAGTTGTTCAAGAGTAAGTTATTGCTAAATGAGGATTAGAAATTGATCTGCAATGCCTTTAAAAGTACAATTTTTTTTAATACAACTGAATCATAAATAAAGATTACAGTCAGTGAAGTAATTTTAGGATTTAAATTAGCCAATCAAGGCTGGGTACATTACCGTGCATTTCAGTTCTACTAAGCAAGGAGACAGATAAAACAACTAGCAACACCAATGAATTTTACAGAAGGTAAGCAATAATAAAATGTGGAATTTTACCTGGAAATAATATGGTGCAAAAAAAGTTGGCAGTGTCCCTTTAAAAGTCTATTCTAAACTTCATCTTCCATAAGTCTATTCAGTCAGAGGCCTACATTTCCCAGCTCTCTTCCTGTCTGTGTCCAGTGTGATGAAACTGCATGAGTGGTCTGTGGTCTCCATTTTTGAACAACTGAGGTTTCCTACAGCTAAGATTTACATGTTAAGGTAAGAGCTTATATTTAAAAAGTACATATTTTTAACTCCCTGAAATGTTAAATACAGTAAAGGAATTATCACTCAGGTGTTTTTTTTTTTCAAAATGAAATGCTGTGCAAGTTTCACTTTCAATGTTTTGTCTTGAAAACATTTTCTCTTCTCTGAACTCTTGGCTAAACTTTGAAATACACTTTATTTTCAATCACCCCCCAAGTGTTTAGGATGCATTGTCTGCTCTAGATTACTTGTTATTTGTAGAATTTTGCTGATTTAGTTACTTTAAAGTAGTGTTGGTGGTGGTGGGGGCAGGAGAATGAGCAGCAGGAAGATTGTATACCTGAGCAAATTCAGAATGCATAGAGAAAAGATTATAACTTTTTTAATTTGAGAAAATCTGGATTTACCCTAAAGGAAGAATTATTTACTGCAGATATTTGAGTGTGTTTGTGGGGGAATTTTTTGCGTTTAATATTTGTCTTTAACAGTTGCATGGGTTAATCCATTTTGTAATCTGGGGATCAGTGTATTTTTTTCTTCTTTTGCTGAAGACTGCATTAATTTATATTTTATGTTTATTTTATTTCATTTTTGTTGACCGGCTAAGTGCACTAGACAGATTCTTGCCTATTTTCAGGCACGACCCAGAGGGAGAGGAATACAGATGAAAGCCAACTGACCTTGAACCAGATTAAGCTGTTGGTGGTATTTTTAGTGAATTGGGGGGATATGGCCAGGACACTGGAGAAAATTTCCTGCTTTTTTCGAGAAGTGCCATGGGATTTTAACATCCACCTGAACTACCACCTAGAACAGGCAGATGGACCTTCAGTTTAATGTCTCATCTGAAAGACAGTACTCAGGAGTGCAGCCATCCCCCTCATGCTGCACTACAGCATCAGGGTAATAGACACATAAGTGCCTGGTATGGGAATAGAACCCACTGCCTTCTGATCTCCCAGTCTCGGAAGTGAGTGTGCTACCTGCTGAGCCACTGACACTGCAAATGCAATATGTTAGTGTCACATTTTTTTTTAAAACACTATGTTGAGAAGTATGGGGTCCACGGTTGAGGAAGGGTGATTGGGGGGGTCTAGGTGTAGGGAGGTTCTGCTCTGGACAGTGGGTGTGTCCAGCTTTTGGAAAAGGTGTCCAGCTCTAGGGAGGTTACTCAACATGCAGAGGGGAGGGAGGCTGGTCTATGGGTGGGAATGAACCCAGGCGTCTAGCTGCAGGGAGGATTGTCTGCTGTGGGAGGCTAGTCCAGGGCGTGAAAGAGTGAGCCAGCAGCAGGGAGGGTAGCTGGTGGTGGTGGTGGGGCTAGTTCAAGGTTGGAAGTGAGGTCTAGCTGCAGGGTGGGTGGTTTGATGGTGAGGCTGGTATGGGGCTTCTGGTGGATCTAGCTGTAGGTTGAGTGGTTACGGGGGGACTGCTGGTCCATGGGCTTGAGGGACAGCCTTCAGATGTGGTCTGTTAGAGTGGAGGTTTGGGGTGGTGCTCCAGCTACATGGAGGTTGTATAGAATGTAGTTGGAGGCTGGTCCAGATGTAGGGAGGGTGGCTGGTTGGGTAAGCGGCTGACCCGGAGCCTGTGTGGTGTTCTAGCTCCAGTGCTCATTATGTGAAAGGCTGGGGCTAGAAGGGTTGTCCAGCTGCATGGAGGATAATTTGATGCCTGGAAGGGTCATCTAGCAGAAAGGAGAGTGGTTGACTATTTTGGGGGGGAGGGCGAGGCTAAAGAGATTGATCAGCCTAGGAGGGATCCAAAGTGGTAAAATTAATTAGAAACTGGTTAACATATGTGCCCTTCAGCTTAACAGTAGCACTATGACCTGCAGCGGAGGTGACCTTAATTCAGGAAAGAGCTCACGTCAGAGGCTCTCTGGGGAGAGGAGGAGGATCAACTGTTATACAAGAGGCTGTCCTCTGGGAAGGAGGACAGCCAGCTCAGCTGTAGTACTGCCAACTGAGTGACCACAAGTGGCAGTGCAGGTGGAGCAGCCCATAGGTGGGAAGACCTTGACTGGTGCCAGCCACACATGTCTGTGTATGTGTTTCAGCACCCTTTGCCACTTATGTCCTAGGGGATGGAAGAAACATGCAAACGTATCCTGACTACTCAGGGCAGCTGTTCCACATATTAGATTCATTCTGTGGTGGAGAGCAAGTCCTGCAGATGCCAGAGTGATGGTGTTGTGGTAGCTGAACAGAAGGGGGGGGGCGACCAGAAATGCAGGTTGGAAAACAGAGTAGTAGTTGGGGGTGGGGGTTAAGGTGTCAGAGGGTGATGGTTAATGGCACTTATTACAGTGATGGTACAGTGAGCAGCTCAGCTCAGTACTGGCACAGATCCTCTTCAGTGTCTTCATAAGTGACATTGCAGAAAAACTGGCAAAGAAGGAAATGCCTTTTTGCAGACAATACCAAAATTTGTAGGGTGGGCATTAAGAAGGGAGCAGAGAGCATGCACATGCCTCTTGGAGAAACGAAAAGTGGTCAAGATTGGGGCAGTTAGTTCAATGACAAAGTGCAGAATTGTGCACCTAGGGCACAGGAAACCAGAAGCTGCTTTATAGGGTTTGTTATTGATGATCACTAACCGGGAGGCTTGGAGTTATTATGATTTTAAAAGACTTGCCAAGATACACCCTGCACCCGCACCATCGGTGCCTTGCCGCAAGACCCAAGGAAGTTAATATGTCCCTAAATTTATAAGCCATTAAAAGTTCTCCCTCATAAAAATATATGAAACTGGAAGTCCCAGGACTTCCATAACTTTTTTTTTTTTTTTTTCAGCAAAAGCTCCACCCCATGCTCACTCAGTTAGGATGATACGAGATGCCAGGTAGCGGCGTGGGGAAGTACTCCATTATATGTATAAGGTAGCATTTCTATTGATTTAAACTATATAGAGTTACTCAACGTCATGGGCACTGTTCGGCTAACAAGGGCCTTGTTACTTGACTGATGCCCGCATTTCATTTTGCCAGGTGGTCACTAAATATTTAAAATCAAAACAAAAAAAGTCCATTAAAGAAAGACGCACCACCGCACTTACTGGCATCTCATCATCCCAGTAGAGGGTGTGGAGCGAGCTGAAGCGCAGCAAGCAACTGAAGTTCTTGGGACCTCATTTTGTATATTTTTATGAAGGACAGAACCTTTTAACAGCTTAAAAATTTGGGAACTTATTAACTTCATTACAGAACCTCAGCACAGCAAGGCACTGATGGACTAAATGCAGGGCCAAACTCAATTACTCTTACCTTGGTGAGTCTCTTTAAAGTTGCTGGGCTGTGACAAAGCAGTGGGTAGGGCTAAAGGATTCTGGGGATGCACTAAGGAAGGGTATCTTCAACAGGAGGAGGGAGGTGGTGGTGTTGCAGAAGTAATAATCCCTTATTAGTGAGATCCAACTAAGGCTCCATCCACACTGCACCTCTCAGACCCCATAACAGATAGAAACCGTTACAACCGTGGAGTGGTACAGTGTGTCCACACTGCCGCGGTGTCCATTTCAGAACCGGCACCACCGCTCCACACTTCGGAAGGCGGGCAACCGTTGCCGTGGCACCCGATTCCACAATGCAGCTCGTGCTGCAGTAGGGGACCAGTGCCACGTGTCCACACTATGCCCAGTAACGTTACCGAGGCATAACCTGTTTCATATCTGTTGTTGAAAACACCTCATGTGGTTTCAACAAAGGTTACGAAAACTCCTTCTATAACGTTACAGGTGTAAATGTAAACCATTGCGGTAATGGTTTGGCAATCTCTGTAACGTTACAGAAGAAAGAGTAGTGGACAGGCCCAGAGTCCTGTGTCCAGGTTTGGAAGCTGCACCATAGAAAGGCCATAGGGTGTAGGCAGTATAAAGGGCAACTAAAATTGCACATGGGCTGTGGCAAAAGCCCTGTGAGGAGACTGGGATCTCAATATATAAACCCTGAAAGAGAGGGGACATGATGGAGACCCACAAGTACCTTACAAGGATGAACAGAGATTGCTGGGGGCTCCTTCAAATGAGAAAAAAAGACCATGGAAATGATAAAGCTAATGATGGGGGTAAGATGGATGTGAGGAATTACTACTTCACTGAAAGGGTAGTAGACATCTGGAACAGACTGACAGCATTATAGTGTTGGAGGTCAGGAGTGAAATGTGGTGGGGGGGGCTTAAAACATGTGTGATATAGGGGAAACTCAGTAAATAAGCAGGGAAGAGGGAGGCCATAAGGGCCACAAGAGACCATTTAGAGTTTACAGAGAAGGACTTCACAGGAGCCTATGGTTGCAGTTGTAGCGAGGTCTGGAAACCACAGCAGAAGTGTGACCTAGAGGTGTGACCTAGAGTGAGGGCTCATCAGCAGTGGGTTTGTGAAGCAAGCAGTTTAAGGAAAAAAATCTGACAGTTACTATGTGCTGGGGGAGCTCTGGTGGTAGTTGTAGCGAGGTGGAAACCAGAGTGAAGAGTAAGAGTAAGAGCTTATCAGTTTTGAGGAAGCAATGTAAAAAAAAAAAAATTCTGGTTTTTATCACGAGAGGTGTGGCGAGGACAAGGCAACAGAATGCAGAGGAGTGTGACAGCTTGGAGCAGCCAGTTGAAAAAGGTTTGGTAGAAAAGCAAAAAAAAAAATGTTAAACAGAACTGAGGGACGGTCAACCTGGAAGAAACAAAACTAAAAGCAAGATACCAGTAAGCAGTGTCAAACAACGGGGGTGAGGGATGGGGATGTGTGACCCAGTCTACCATGCACATTAATCAAGGATGACCGTAATAAATATATGTGTAAATGTAAGATTCTGTATGTATACACGTACATGCTGGGATAAAATGGATTTATCACACTTCATATATGTCCACTCCTATAAATTTACTTAATTTTATAACCCATCAGAGCTCTTTCTCTTTAGTATCTGTGTTTTTAATTGTGAGCTGTCCTGGACCTTATGTTGTACTTTTCCTCCCCAAATCTTTTATTGGCCCTGTACTTTGACATTAGCTACTGTGCAACCTCTATTGTATGCAGTGTTTGCTGCTTTTCTTGGTCCCATCAGGGCCACACAGTTTCCCTGTTTGCCTCCACCACAGCTACTTTTAAGTCAAGTTCAGGCATTTGCCCTTCAGCTGCTACAGTTTTTCCTTGTGGTCCCTATCTGTGCATTTGCTCTCCCAGTCCTTTCTACCAGGCCCTCAGGGCACCTACAGTCTGCCACCATGTAAAAAACTGCTAAGGTTCCTGCCACCTACTGCTGGCTGCCCACCCTCCAGACCCTCTTCCCATGGGGCTCTTCACATGCCACTTTGTGGCTGATGGGTAGAGGGAGACATATTTGCTCTCGTCTCTTCCCCCCTCCCAAAAATATCCCATCTTCATTCCCACACACATGGAGCAAGTTACAGTCTGAGCTCTGTGGGCTAAATCATAGAGTCATAGACCTTGATGGCAGATAAGGACTGCTTGGCCCACTGAGTCGGCCCATTTCCCTACCTAGTGGATAAGCTGCAGATCCTAGTTATCCAACAGCTGACTTCCTCCAACACCACCAGTAAAATTGGTTCATGTTCTGTCCCATGTATTCTTGAAGTCCCCACTATTTTTGACCCCACAACTCCTTGGGAAGGCCATTCCATGTGTTCACCACCCTCTGTGAAAAAAATACTTCCTCATAATTGCCCTGAGCCGTCCCTCTATCTTCAAATTTATCCCTTGTTCTTGCACATCTCTTTTTCTGAAAGATGCTACTCTTTTGGACTTTGTTGATTCCTTGAGGTGCTTGAAATTTCTGTCCTGTCTCCCAGCCTTTTCCTCAAGGGCATGTACATATTCAGCTCGTCTCTCTTTGTATGGCTTCTGGTGCAGACCCTTCGCTATTTTAGTTGCCTCCTCTGGATTGGCAGTTGAAAATGCCTGACATTACTGTCACTGTAGTTCAGTAGCACTAAACTGTCTGTCTATCAACAGCCGCAGCATTTCTGGTCAGCAGTTTTCTGAACAGCCTCCTGCCTGCTACATACAGTCTGGGGCCAAGGACATCACCCCCCCACATTAGGTTCCAGGGGAAGATAATATATAAAAAATAAATTTCCACTCTCCATGAGGGAGTGACCAATTATATCACCAGAGCTATACCTTTCAAACTACTGGCCTCCTGGGACAACTCAAGACTCCTGAACCACCAGTGTCCCCTTTTTTAAATAATATAGGGGCCACTAGCCCAAATGCATTCCTTCCTGCCCATCTGGACTACTTCTTAAATTTATTGGCTACCTGCAGGTCACCTGGGGTGCTAAGGGTTTTTTTTGCTGAGTCCCAAATACCACTTTATTCTCTGTTCTTAGCTGTCTGCATTTTTATTTCATCTCTAGTTTCACTTTAGGCTGGTTTGTCTTTTCCTCTGAAACTTCTCTTCCTTTACTCCTGTGCTATATACCATTTTTGTATCTCCCTACTCTTGCTACTACAGCTTCCCCATACTGATCTATTTTTCCCTTTATTTCTACAGGTCTGGCCAAACATACCAATCAGATAAGTATCTTTGTTTAATTCTAATACTCTAATCTCTCCTCTAGCACCTCCGACCCTTTGTCTCCCTTCAACCTTCTCTGCTCTTCCTTTTCAGGTCCCACCAGAATACCCCAAACCAGGACACCCCAACTCTGGATTCCCCTGCTCTGATGGAACAGGTAAGTCCTAATGACTTAACTGCCCTTAGGAATCATAGAAATCTGGTGACAGAAAAGGACCATTTTGGCCAGTCAGTCACCCTTACCCCCACCCCAATCATCATCTTTGTCAAAGAGACACCCCACTCTCTGCCCACTGGTCAGCTCTCCAATTGTCTGTCCCATGCCCCGTTGAATCCTTTCACCATTTTTTTGCACACCACTTCTGGTAGTCAGTTCCTGGACTCCACCACCTTCTCAGTGATGTAATACCCTCACATTGCCCTAAACCTTCCTTCTTCTAATCTTAGTTTATGATCCCTAGTTCTAGCTACTTATTTTCCATGCAAAAAAGCTACTAGTCTCCAGTGGGTACAGATCAGATTCCCTCCACATCCCTCATAGGGCTGCCTATGCATAGCATGCACCATCTTGGTTGCCCTTGTCTGAACCCTTTCAATCTTGTCTTATATCCTTGTGTAGGTGAGGCCTCCAGAACTAAACCCCATACTCAAGGTGAGTCCTCACCATGGATTTATAAAGGCTCATCAGCACCTCCCTTTTTCTGTTTTATACCACTCTGTATGCACACAGCAATCTATTCACTTTGCCCACCACTGTGCTGCACTGGTTCTCCGCCTTCAGGTTATCTGAAATTATAATCCCTAGAACTCTGTCCTGCTGAGTTTCCTTACCCCCCCCCGTGTGTAAATGGTTTGCGAGTTATTACACCCATGTGCATTACTGTGCACTTTTTGGCATTAAATTTCAGCTGCCAAGTTTCCGACCACCTCTCCAGAATCTTTAGGCCCTCCCTCACTGCCTCCACCTCCCCTACCAGGGTGTCTACCCTATTGCAGATCTTCGTATCATCTACAAATAGGCACACCTTCCCCTGCAGTTCCTCTGCTATATCTAACATACTAAAACCCATCAGAATAGGCCGGATGGTCTGTTGTGTCTGCTCGGTAGCCAGCTTCCTAATGGGTTCTTTCTTTCCCACCCAGCCCCAGAGAGGGTCATCCTCTTCTTCAGTTTACCCTTGAACCTGTCCCTCCTCTTCAAACCCTCCACTGTGCCTCCTCCACCAGACTCCTGGACAGTGCATTCCAGGGCTCCACACCCCTCTCAATGAAGTAGTCTCACCATCCCCCATGTAATTTCCCTCCCTAGCTTCCACTCATGTCACCTGGTTGTTTCCCTCCTTCTTTAGTCAGAACATCTCTTTGGCACCGCCCCTGTTTATTCCTTTTACATGTTTGAAGACCCCTATCATGTCCCCCCGTCTCTCCTCTCCTCTCCTCCAGCAGAGTACAGCCCAAGCTCTTCCAGCCTTTCCTCATAAGGCCTTCCTCCCATGCTCTGAAGCATCCTGGTTGCCCTCCTCTGGACACTCTCCAGCAGTGTTGCGTCATCCTTGAGGTGAGGTCTCCAGAACTGCATGCAGTACTCGAGATGTGGTCTGACCAAGGCATTATACAGAGGGAGGATCACCTATCTCTTCCTGCATGTAATCCCCCTGGCTATGCAGTATCTGGTTTGCTTTGGCCACAGTTCTTCTGCAATTTTTAGTGTTGTTCATTTTGACGTCTACCACCACCCCTAGATCCCGCTCACTCGTGGCTTGCAGTATGACACTCCCGGGTATATACATGGCCCGGGTTTCTGACCCTCGGATGCAGCACCCAATATTTCCCTGCATTAAACCTCAGTCCCCACCTCCTTGACCACCCCTTCAGGGTATCCAGGTCCCTCTAGACTGTCTCTCTCGCTTCATCTCCATCCGCCAATGCTCCCAGTTTTAAGTAATCCACAAAGAGACTCATCCTACTCCTAACCACCCTCCCCACATCGAAGACATAGGCATTGAACAGAAGTGGCCCCATTACCGAACCTTGGGGCACCCCACTGGTAACCTTTGTGGAGGAGGAGGAGGAGACTACCCACCACTACCCTCTGTAGTTGCCCTGTTAGCCAATTTTCTACCCATCTGAGCAACTGTCCTCTCACCCCACCCCCGCAATCTGATCAACTGTCCTACCACCCCCAGCTTTAATTGCAGCCCATTTTGGGGTACCGAATCAAATGTCTTACTGAAATCCAGGTATAGGATGTCCTCCGGTCTATGCCAGTCCAGGGTCCCAGTCATAAAAATCTATGGGGTTGGTCTTACACGATCTCCCCGGGATGAAGCCATAATGTTTGTCATCCAGTTGCCCCAACCTTTCCAGCTGCCTCCTAAGCCTATCCTTGATAATGCCCTCCATTACTTTGGCCACCACAGACGTTAGGCTGACAAGCCTATAATTCCCCATCTCCTCTCTAGACCCCCCATTAGTGGATAGGCACCACATGAGCCACCCTCCAGTCTTGAAGCACCCATCCTGTCAGCAGAGAGGTGTTAGAGTGTTGCCAGTGGTGCTGCTAGGTCATCGGCCAATTCCTTCATAACCCTCAGATGCAACCAATCTGGCCCCGGTGCCTTATCAGTTTTTAGTGTCCGAAGGGCCTCCTTCACCCTTTCCTGTGTTCTCCTCCCAGCCCACCCCCTCATGCAACCACCATCCCTTCTAGACTTGGCTCAGCCTGTACCCCAACTTCTTTCAGTCCTCTCGACTCCATCTGACCTCTTGACTCTGCTGGCTCCCCTTCCTTCCCATTGGGCTGGGGATCCCTCACCTCCTCCGTAAATATCAAGCAAAGTACTCATTTAGCACCTCTGCCTGATTTCCCTGCCTCCAGAGTCCATCCTCCTCAGTCCTAATCATGCTGATCCGGACCTCCTTTCTCTTCTACGCAGTGTATCTATAGAATCCTTTCCCCTTCAGATATCCCTAACCAGGTTTGCTCCTTCTCACCTTGGCTCCTCACCACTGTGGTGACCCTTCCAGCCATCAACTCTACCCTCTCCCTAAGCCCCTAGAGCGCTTAAAAACATGCATGGGCAGCCTTTTTATCCCTCACTGCCTCCTGCACCTCCCTGGTCCACCAACACAGCTTGTTGGCTCTACCATGCTTACGCCTCACCTTTGTACATGAGTTAGTAGTCTCCTGCACCCCCCTTCTTAATGGCCTCCCATAAGCTGCCAGCATCCATGTCCAGCCTAATCTTGTCCAAGCTCCCCTGTAGAATCCTGCCCATGCCCACAAAGTCCGTTCCCCTGAAGTTCACTACTACTGTATTAGAATGGTTATCCTCCCCCACAGATACAGCAGAAACCAGACTGTAATGTGATCACCACCTGCCAACGGGCTGCACACTTCCAGGCCCTTTATCTGGTCACTGTCTGCTAGGACACAATCCAGTAGCCGCTCCTCCCTAGTAGGTTCCCCCACCTGCTGGACCAGGAAGGCATATTGGAACATATCCATCAGTCTCTGTTCCCTGGCCACAGAAGGATGCCATAGTATCCCCAGTCTGTTCCCAGCATATTAAGGTCACCATAATCACCATGATACCCTTTCCACGGTCACGGAGTGCTCCTTGATGTTCTCCAACTAGTTTGTCCTCCAGGGCTTCTTCCATCGTTGGGGGTTCTGTACACCACCCCTATTTTCAATCTTTTACCTCCCCTCTTTTGTAGGGTTACCCAGATCTCCTCCACCTCCCCCTACAGCCTCCTCCACTCCACTAACCGCTATGTCATTTTTGACTATCAGCGCTACACCCCCTCCTCTTCCCTCTCCTCTGTCCTTCCTGAATATTTTGTAGCCCACCAAATTTAGGTCCCAGTCATTTTTCTGGGTGGCCCATGTCTCAGTAATTGCTGCCACATCCACTGATCCCTCAACCAGCATCACCTGGAGCTTGGGCATTTTTTGCCCATGCTCCTAGCATTGATCAGGACTGTCCTCCATCCTGACCTCTCTCCCTTCTCCAGTCATCTTGACCCTGAGCAGTCTCTAGATGCCCTTTCTTGCACAGCTCTGGATGGATTTAGATCACAGTTACCTGCCTTCTTTTCGTGCCCTGGACCTGGACCATCGAGCAGCCCTCCAGGAGCCACTCTTTTACTTAACCCCCCCCTTTACAAGTTTAAACTCCACCTTTCGATTATGAATCCAGCAAGATTTAGTTTCAAGATCTCCCTCCCCCTCCAAGTTGAGGTGTAGCCTATCCCTGGCATATAACCCTTGTCCTCCCACGTATCCCCCAGTCCCTCACCAGCCCATACCCTTCTGCCCTTCGTCAGTCCCTGAGCCACTGGTTCACAACTCTAAGTTTATGTTTGGTCTTCTTGGACACCCTAGGTACTGGCAGAATCTCAAAGAAGGAGATTGCGCTTCTATAGAGTGGTAAACCCTTGCCAGTTTTCGGAATCTTGCCTGGATTTCTAGTTCACTGTTCCCCTCTAAGTCATTTGTTCCCAGATGTTTCATCTGGGGATTACCCACATTCCAATGCTATTGAGTATAGCTGGAATTTGGCCTTGTGTATGGCTAGACCTGGGATACATTTAGCCTTGACTGGGCTGCTTTTTCCTCCCGACCCCTCCCACTGGATGCCCAGGTCATGGAGTCACCAGCAGGATCACCTTCTCCACCCCCACTTTACTGGCCCGTTAGATTCCATCCAGGCTCTTCCTTCTGTCATCAACCCCCAGCTTACTTCTCTTGTCCCCCTCAGCCTGGGAATCACAAGCCTGTGCTTGCCATACAATGCTCATTCTTCTACCTGTAGCTCCTGGCTTGCTCCTTGCCCCCCCAACCTCCTTGGTGGCACAGATTGCCCTCCACCCAGATCTCCGTGGACTCTTTCTGGGCTGGTATCCTCAGATCCCCCACCCAGGCTCCCTTCTACTGCTTCCCTCCTTGCCTCCCCCCCAAGTTCTGCATCCTTCACCCCATCTGCTGTGTTTCTCCCTACCCCCGTCATCCCCTCTCCCCCACCTCATCTGATTTCTCCCGCCCTGAAGCTGGCCTATCTAGAGTATTCCTTATCCTTGGTTGACTTCCCTAACCTGGATGCTTGCCCAACCCTAGTCCTCCCTCCTCCCACCCTGGCTTCACTCTGCACTCCCCCTTCCTCCCCACCTCCCTCCCACCTAGGCTAATGTCTCTTCCCCCCTCCCCTTCTGTGGATCTGGCTCTCTCTCCTGCCCCATCTCCCCCAGCTTACTGACCAAACCCTCTCTGTCTGCCTGCTCCCCTCCCACCAGCCTCTCCACCTCATCTCCCGTATACAGCAAGGCGAATAGATTAGTAAGTGTGATGCTTGCCCCCGACCTGCTCTCTCCTGTCCCCCTCCTTCTGGTCAGCCACCTCCCTACGAAGTGATTTCCTTACATTGCTTGTTTCGTGCCCCACCCCTCATGAGTAACCATATGATCCTTGTCTACCAGTTTCCTGGGTTATGCCATATTGGCCTCGTGTACTCTCATGAGGTCCTTTCCACACCTTTCCTCCCCACCCCTCCTGCCTTTCAGCTGCCTTCTGATCCCCTCTACTTCCTCCCTAAGACCTGCCAACTGAAAACACACTAGGCACCCTCTGAACCTCCTTGCCCAATTTAATATTATTGCCACCCAGCACCATGTACACCCAATCACTCTACCGAAGGTGCCCGCTTTGGCGACCCCCAAATCTACCCTCATTTTAGGTGAGCAATGCGGCCCTCTAACAGAAATAATTCAGTCAGTGTTGCACTAAAACCCAAGCAGTTTGCCCCCTCCGATTACAGCAGTTTTCCCTCTTTCTTGACAGTAGCCAGTTTTCTAGCCCTAGCAGTAGATGGTTCACAAGCAAAATTAGCCCATCACAACACTAGCCAGCTCAGAGGCCCTAGCAGTAATCGATTCACACACAGTTTGCCTACTCCCTCAGATGTAGTTGGCATACACAGTCATTTATACAGTCTGCTTCATTATGCCCCTTCCTGGTAGTAGTCAGTGTTGCTCAAGCAGCACAGTGTACAGGACCCTTTTCCCCCAATCAATAACAATCCAGCTTCCTAGTGTTCCAGTTCTCCCAATCTAGACTTGTCCTCCAACGCTCCATCCTCACCGACCATTTAATAAAGGTCGGGGCCAGGGTGGGTGGTGTGAAACAAAGAACAGCTCTCCTCCTCTGATTGCGACTGGACTATTTGCCTTTTATGGCCCAGTCACACAGTCAAAGGTTTGCGCCCTATTCACTGATTGGCCGCTCCTTCCTGAGTCGCCGGCTAGCAAAGTTGTGGCTGATGTGGACCCAGTATGCATTGCCTGTCCCCCGCCAACAAGAGCTTCCTTGTTGATCACTAATGTGATCCCATCCTCTCCCACTGCCGGTGCAGCCCCAGAATGCCTGCCTAGACCACTTCCAGCGACAAGCCCCGGTCTGGAAAGAACAGCTCTCCTCCCCTGATTGGAACTGGGCTAATCGTTGCTATAGATATTAAAAAAGGATGGGTCCCAGCACCAACCCCTGGGGCTCACCACTGCCACCCTGGAATGCACCCCATTTGCCTTACCACCACCCTCTGGTTTCAGTCTTTGAACCAGTTCTCCATCCACCTTGTTATTTTCTGTTCCACCCCTAAGCCTTCCAGCTCATTTACGAGCCTTCTATGTAGCAAAGTGTCAAAGGCATTGCTGAAATCTGGGTAGGCCACATCCTCCTCCGTCCACCTTCCTTGTTACCCAGTCAAAAAACTCAGTTAAGTTTGTCAGGCACAACCTGCCTCCCATAAAACCAAACTGCCTTGGGTCCTGGAGGCAGTATAGCACATTGGGTAAAGGCTCTGAGCTACAGATCTGGAGACCTGGGTTTGAATCCAACAGCCGTCTAAGTGCATATTGTGTGATTCTGAGCAAGTTACTTAACTTCTTTGTGCTCCAGGTTGCATCTGGAAACAAGCTTCAGACTGGTGTGCTACTCCTGGTTAAACAATGTTCCCTTCCCCCACTTCCCTTATAGACCATTGACAACCAGGTACTCCACTATTCTTTCCTTCAACAATATTTCTATTACTTTTCCCACTGTTGTGGTCAGGCTGACCAGTATGTAGTTCCTGCATCCTCCCTGTTAACACTTTTGTATAGTGGGACCACATCAGCCCTTCTCCAATCCCTGGGCATGTCACCAGTTTACAAAGATAGGGTGAACAGGGTAGTCAGAGGCCCTACTAACACCTCCCTTAACTCCCTCAGTGTCCAGGGGTGCATCTATCTGGCCCATAGCCTTATTGCTGCCAGTTCCATGAGGATCCTTTCTTTTGCAAAGGGAGCTGTGTCCTTTTCTATGATCTCTCCATCCTTATTAATGCTGGCCCATTTCCTGCCCCTTCCTTTTTAAAAACCGAACAGAAGTATTTGTTCAGTATTTCTGCTTTTTGGCGGTCATCTTTTACCCTCCCTCCATCCACCCTTTTCAGACACTCAGTATCTCCCCTTGCCTTCCTTTTCTCCCTGATGTACCTGCATATAAAAGGTTTTGTTCCTCCTTACCACAATATCCACTGGCTGTCTTGTGTCAAGGGTCCCACATAAGTGTGGGTCTGGTGCTAATGTGCACTTTGCATGTGGAAAAATTTTGGTTTGCCTGCTGTGTGCTGTAGTGTAGTGGATTATGATGACTGGTTTTGCTGGATTCTGCACTGACAGCTTCATTTACAGCAGATCCTGGAGTTCTTTGCAGTGGGAGATTGTCCTACAGTGCATGTTAAGAGTTTATATACGCTCTCAGCTTTGGTTTACTGGCCCCACTGAACTCCCTGAGCTAAGTTCTGTCACAGACTGACTTATCCTCTGGAGAAGATCAGAAGTGGAAAACATCTGATAAGAGATTGTGTAGGCTCAAATGTGCACTGCAGGCTATTGGAACTTCTATTGCCTGTTGCCAGCTGCAGGGAGTTCTGGGACTGGTTGTGTCTGCGTATATCTGCTAGAGATGGTCACAGTTGGCCTGCTGCGTGTGCTATACTGCAATGGATGGTAGTTGGAAATTCCAAATCGGTTGGGGGGGACTTAGAGGAAGGATTAGGAAGTACTTCTTCACTGAGAGGGTAGTGGACAACTGGAATGGGCTGCTGAGAGAAATGGTGGGAGGGTTCATGAGAGCATGGGATAAGCACAGAGGGCAACTGGCATGGGGGGACTACAGAAAAGGCCTAGTGGATATCTAGGCGAACTGGGCAGACTAGGTGGGCTTGCGGTCCCTTTCTGCCATCACATACCAATGTTCCTGTGTATTCTACAGGCAGATTGGAAAAGGGAGGGGGGATCCACTACACCACCAGGGAAGCATTCATTGTGCCTTGAATATCTGTTCCTTAGTGTCTTTATCCTACCCTGTGTTGGTTGATGTGTGGAGCAACATGACGACCTACCCCCAAAAAAGATCAGTTCTAGGGGCACGGGCAAGGAGTCCTCCTCCTCCCTCCCCCAACCATGACATCTCCTGAGTGACCGAGTCCATTCTAAAAGCCAGGTTGATGGTGTGGTACAGGTCTGGTATCTCACCTCCCCAACCCACTTTTTTTATTTTAACCTCTACAGATCCTTCCCAACTGACCCAGCTAATCAGTATTTTTATTTTTCATACTGACCCATTTTCCCTTTTATATCTACAGGGCTGACAGGACATTGACTGTGAGTAGGAAGACACTGACCATATGTATCAGATAAGTATTGTTTTTTTGTTTACCCTACATTGTTTGTCATATAATAGTTCATAACGAGCTGCAGATCCTTTGTGAGCCCATTGCTGTTCTTGTTTTACAGGTATGAATGGCTGCTATGGGAGGCACTGGGTTGGAGCTGTACCTTGTGCTTTAGAAAGGAGACTATGGGCTGGGGGGTATGGGATGGGCATCAAGGTTGGGAACTCCAGAGAACACCACACAACCAATTTGCCAAGACTCGTGAGGCTCAAACCCTGTTTTTCATTTTCTTGCTTTGTGTGCTTTGCATTCTAATGCCTGCATTAATGTAGTGTTTTTGTTTTGCAACAAGTACTGTCTATGTGTGTGTGTGTGTGTGTGTGTGTGTTAATAACCCACTGTAGGGTGTGCGGTCATGCTCTGATATACGCACACCTTGGTGTGTGTTGTTGCACATGCGACCGGGCGAGTGCATCAACCACCCAAGCCGTGTGTATATCACTGCGCTTCCACACACCACACAGTGGGTTATCTATCTTATAAAATGGCAAAATTGTTTTGGAGGGAGTAAAGTGCAGGTGTGTGGTTGCACTATGATATCGCACAGTCACCTAATGGTGTTTGCCCAATGCGATTGATGATCCCATTATAGAGATAGATATATATATATAGATATATATATATATATATAATAGAAATATATATATATATATATATATATATATATAGAGAGAGAGAGAGATACACACACAGACACACACACAGACACGCACACACACACATATATACATATACATACACACACACACTTCACGCGAACAGCCCCTTGATACTGAAAATAATTTTCCACACTGTGCATGTGCTCCCAATCTGAAGAGGCTCTCTTCTCCTTTTGAAGATAAACCTGGAAATACTGGTAAGGACCTGCATATCAGGGAGGCTCCCATACCATTTTCTGCAAACCAGAATGATTGTTGGTCATTCCTTTACCAAAATGTCCACCCCATTCCTTGTGACTTTGAGTCAAACATGGGGTAACAGACTTTAGTACCTCCTATAGACATAGCCCCCAAGATATCCATCTTCTTTGGAATTCACAGACAACTTTCTCACTCGGGAACCCTTAAGCAAAGCTTCCTCTGCTGAGGTTGCAGATACTTGCAGATGAATACTGTTTTGTTGTTGTTGAATTTTATGCAACGCCATCTTTAATGCAGCCTAATACACTGAAACAGAACTACAACACTGCTGACAGGAGTGCTACCAAAATCACAATGCACACTGAAGTGCACTACAGGTGCTGATGCAGTGCTAATTAACATAATTCGCACACACTGAAAAAGCAATGCAACACTGCTTCAGGTAGTGTTGAAAACACTGCTAATCGCAGTACTTTTGCAGTGTGATTACAGTGCTAATTAACATAATTCGCACACACTGAAAAACAATGCAACACTGCTTCAGGCAGTGTTGAAAACACTAATTGCAGTACTTTTGCAGTGTGATTACAGTGCCAATTTAACATAATTCGCACACACTGAAAAAGCAGTGAAAAACTGCTTAAGGCAGTGTTGCTGACAGAACACTGCTTCAGGCAGTGTTGATGACAAAACACTGTTAATTGCAGTACTTTTGCAGTGTGATTACAGTGCTAATTAACATAATTTGCACACACTGTATCAGCACTGCATGTACACCAAAAGAGACCTGAAGATGCACTGATTAAACACTGATGGACTGCATTATGAAATGAAGTGTGCAGGAAGTGTACACTGCTACTGTAACACTGAAATAACACCATATAGTGACTATTTGAACACTTCACTTCCCTCTGGGCAAAGAGCAAAATGACCAGGCTGAATTGATGTCTCCCCATGCTACAGTGCTAGTCTAATACATTTCTACAACATGACAGCAGGAGGTAGTTATTAGTGCATTTAGAATTTCACATTATCATTAAATACAGGCTTTATAAACTGCTTCCTAAACCATGACAGGCCCCCTTTCCTTGAATGCCTTATTTCTATAACTTATTAGCATAAATCCAACCAATATACATCGCATCAACTGCTTAGAACTCTGTGGATGGCTACTTTTATTCATGTATTATTACAGATCGAGGAAGCACAGTTAAGATGAATGGTTTACCATCGCAGTGGAAAACACAGGTGGTTACCCTCTTCCTGTGACAGAGGTTAAAGGCAACTATGAGGTGCACTACTCTCTAATGTGTATCTTTTTAATCATTACTTCCCTGCTACAAATGTAAAAGCAAATACCTACTTACTCATCCTGAAGCAATTTCCATATCAAAACTAATTTCTGAGATAATAGCACTGGATTTATAGCCATACAGAGTCATGGAGCACATTGCTTCAAAAGGCTTTTGAATCACCTGTCACCACAATGCAACATTCCATCCAGAATATATTTTTCTATTGCCACTGTTCCTCAAATGTACGAGGAGGTAGCACAAAGCTAAAAAATACTTTAAAAAATGTAGTTGATGGGATTGTCCCTCTGGCTATAAACATATGGACAAACTTTCTGCCAGAACCATTATGTCATTGACTGCACATCGAGTGTCACTTACTCCATGCAGTTACAATGGCAAATCCCCTTTGTAACTGGTTTCCCTTCACAGTCAGTGTGTCCCATAGGATCACACAGCTTCCAACATCCTTAATGAGCTTTACAGAGAGATATACCTGTAGTACTGGATTACACCCCATTGGCTTTCTGTAGGTTTTGTTTTGGCTGACAAAGTTTCCAGTATAAAGACTGCATCATTTGATGGGAGCTATGTGCACATTCAGTGTTTTGCACACTGTAAACTTGATCATGCATGCATTCCAGGAAGGGAACAGAAATCTTAAAGCTCTCACATTTGTGGTAAAATGAATATGCACAAACACCTGCCATTCCTGGAAAGCATGACAGCGACTGTAGCCTATACAGGAAGAACACGGACTGCCTCCAAATAAGCTCATTTAGAACATTGCAACAAGGTTGACCTTTATCTTTTACATGTTCCAAAGACTGCTGGAGCAAAAAAAGCTGTAAGACTGTACTCAATGGATAACAGCATATGGGATGCTGACCTGTACATTAACCCTCAACAGTGGATATTTTAGGACTTCTCATCTAGATCCTGCAACCCTTTAATAAAATTACCAGGGAACTTAGTTCTAGCAGTGCCTCCCTCAGTCGAATAAGTCAAAGGATCACGATTCTTAGATTCCAGCTGAATATGTACTAGTAGTAGTGTACTTTTTATTCATAGACCATGAAAAGGCATTAACTCAATTGAGCAATGCTCATTTACAATGAGATCCCAGGGTACAGTCACACAAGTTTCCAGGCAAGTCTACAAAACATAGCATTAAATTGAGACTACATACTGTATATTGCTTAAGACATATATACAGTATACACTTAAATATAAATGAATAGTACTTATTAATTGTAATATACAGATATGCTTAGGGCAGATAGTACTTCTATGTTATATCAATTGAATAACATGGTAAGGGGCTCAATTTCTGTTCCAAGAACCATTTATCTATAAAGCATTTTCTGATCTTATTAAGGGCATTCCATAGTTCAGCTGGGATTAAGTTCCAAATTGTTGCCCCCCTGAATGGACATGAGGACCTCCCTACTTCAAGCTTACAAATGGGTACAGCAAATTCAGTAGCTTGTGCAGATCATAAACATGGTTTAATTGACCTAATTTTGAATAAATCCATAACATACCTGGGTACGGATTCTCTATAGACGTTTAACATAAAATGAGAAATGTGAAGATCTTTTCTAGTTTGCAGTCTAATCCAGTTCAGCATGTGATATATTTGACAGTGGTGTGTTCTGCAGGGGTTATCTAGTACAAATCTACAGTAGCTAACCTGTTTACCAGTACATCGAGTCTAACTAATTGTGTTTTTGATGTTCCAGAATACAGGACATCTCCATAATCTATAATGGGAATGATCAAGGTATTAGTTATCTTTAATCTAATTTCAGTATTCATAAAGGGCGTTAAAAGATACACGATCCCTAGTTTTTTGTTAATGTTTTTAATAGTCATGTCTATGTGGTCTCCCCACTTAAAAGAATTGTCCAGCCACATGCTGAGGTACTTATACCTTGCTACCTGTTGGATAATTGTCCCATCTATTGTTTGGATGATCAAGGGGTCTGTACCCTCCTGGCAAGGGGTTCTGTGGAATAGAACAGATTGATTTTTTTTGTGCATTTAGGTTTAATAAATGATTCTTACAATAATTCTCAGTTTCAGTAAATGCAACCTGCAGCTTGCTTTGGATATCATTAACTGAATTCCCCTCAGCATAAATCACCATATCAACAGAGTAAAGATGACATTTATTGTCCACGTTCTGATCAGGGATAGCTGCAAAGCTATAAAAAAGCAATTTCAGATGGAAGAACCTTGTGCCAGTGATGGGGACTTGCCACCTAGAATCAAAAAATAAATAGTCCATCAAGTGATCAACAATGTCAGAGATGATGAGGAACCCTGTCAAAAGCTCAAGGAAAAGCATATATTTTAGCATGAGCACTCAATCCAGAATACAAGATGAAACAGCCCATGCAGCATGACACTAATATGTTTCAAAACTTTCAGAAAGAAAGAAAAAATGTTCAGCACCTGGTAATGACTGAATGGTGGTGCTCTCAAAACGACAGACATAAGAGGGAAAAAATGAAGCATCCACCAAAGCACAACATGGACAAAGCAGTTCTTGTAGATCGCAAACCTTTATTAAAGCATAGGTGCGACCCTGTTACAATCAAACCTTGATGGAATAAAGTGCAAACAGTTATGTTTCACTCAACTGCCTTTGAGCTTCATCAGACTTGTGCTTTGGTGGGTGTTTCATTTTTTCCACTTATGTTTGTCATTTTGAGAGCACCACCATTCAGTCATTACCTGGTGCTGGAATTTTTTCTTTCTGAAAGTTTTAAAACATATTAGGTGCTTCATTTTTTTCCACTTATGTTTCAAAACTGCAGAGAAAAAAAAAATCATTAAAAAAGTAGATTCAGTTTTGAACAAGTGACAACAGATGCAGCCTCACATCCATTTCCTGTTTCATCTTCACAGCCCTCTATACTCATTCATTTCCTGCTGCATCTTCACAGCCCTCTCTACTCAGGCTACAAAACCTTCAGCTGCTGATATTCATTCTACTTCCACTACTGATCAGTGTTGGGATTACTTGGAAGATGGTTTTCTGGCAAATCAGACCTTCCTTCTCAGTTATCACTGCCACTGTCCATGCTATGATTGACTACTATTTGGCAGAAAATTGCATTGAGTGGAATGAATATCCCATAAAATACTGGCAAAGCAAGGAACCTGTGTGACCTGCACTTGTGCAGGCAGCTTTCCTTAAAGTACGTGGTTTGTACCTCAAGCAGTGAATTTTCAGAGCAACTCCATGTGTGATGCAGCATTAGATACATGATATAAGTTACTGCCAGAAAACTTGAAATATTAACATTCTTAAAAATAAGTCTCTCCTTGTTTGTTAACATCTATGACCTGGAGGAAGCAAATACATTTGGCAGTGGCCACAAAGTTGACTACACTGAAGATGTTGATATGCTGTTGAAGAGTTAGAAGAATGACATTTTCATAAAAAGAGAACCAATTCACTAAGCCTTACAGTGAGCTACACAATTTTTGAAAATGATGGCACATTGTGCAGCATGTTATTAATGGACTTTTCTACTTTTTGGGTTGTCTGATCTTGATGCCACATTTTGCAGCATGTACATGGTGGAATTTAAAAAAAAATAGGAGTTCCTGATTATTTGGTAGCATGTCCTTACTGGAAGTAACTAATTTTTTGATTGCCTGAACATGATGGCACATTTGCAACATATCTTAGTGGACTTATCTAATTTTTGAATTGCCTGAACTTGGTGGAACATTTGTAGCATGTCCTAATGGACTTAGCTAATTTTTGGATTTCCTGAACCTGATGGAAAATTTGTGACATGTCTTAGTGGACTTAGGTAATTTTGGATTGCTTGAACCTGACTGAACATTTGCACTGCAATGTGTTACTAGCAAACTAATTGTTGGATTGTTTTTCAATAAAATCACTAAATGTCCTTATGGCTTATGCTTAATATTGACATTTCTTGAGTGTAATGCTGTGCAGAGTTTTTTAAATTCTGGCAGAACAAAATGTAGTGGAATTTTAGAAATTCTGCCTAATTTTGCCAGATATGGAGTGGTAGAATTCCACATCAGAAAAATGAGGAATGAGAGTTTCTGCAACAGACTTTTATTCCAGAGATCTCTGTATTTTCACAGAAATGTTTGCTAAATGATTTTCCATGGAAAAATGTTGTTCCATGGAATACTTTTCTGTGGATCTCAATATTTTCTGTGAAAATGTTGTGGAATGATTTTCAATGGAAAAAATGCTATTCTGTGGAATATTTTTCCATGGATCACAGCAAACAGAATTCAGCAGAACCAGTGAAATTCTGGCAGAAATTCTGCAGATGGGATGATCATTCCGTGTTAATTTTTCCAGAGGAATTCCCTATCCGAACAGGACTATTTAAATGTTCACATTCAAAGTGACATATAGTACAATATACAACATTTTCTTAATTCATAAGTACTGACCTTATAAAGATGCGCAATTTATAGATTTGGCCTTGCAAACTCCACCACAGCCTTCCCTCCTCTGTCAGGCTACAAAACGTGTTTCACAGGGCTGGTGACCCACCTGGTGTCCTCTGTACACTTAGCAGCCCAGTCTATCACCTGGCTAAGAAGTTCTGCTGTTTCTTCCTGCTACAAACGTGTCCTTCTTCCAAGTCAGCTTATAATTATGTATGATGCTAATTTATTTGGGATCATTCCTGAGATTCAACTCTGAATTCCACAGCAGTCTTCTCATCTTGTTGCTCCTTGTTTGTGCTGCTTACCTATTGCTAATTGTGTTTGTGGCAACTCTCTTAATTTGTTTTCCATTCACAGCACAGTATGTGCTCAGAAATTGAGGACATCCAGTTATTTTCTAGTAGAGGTCCAGTAACTGTGTCATTATTTTGGGTGGGTGGGTGAATGAATGAAAGGGGCACCGCCATGAAAAATAACTGCATGACTACCATATAAGCTCTCAGTTTCCATTTTCGAAAGTGCTGTTTACAACTTTATGCGGTTTAAATGGTCTCTGTGTTAGTGTATTCAATTTTATGGCAGATTTTCAATGTTCCCCACATTTTACAAAAGGTTCTGAATACAGTCAGAACTAACTAGAGCTTATCAGGACTTTGAACTGGATCCTGATAATAAGTTTCATTACCCCCATCCCTAATGTGTGTGTGTGTGTGTGTGTGTGTGTGTGTTTTAAAGTGCTGCTCTGTACAGTTTGACTCTGATGCTGTATCTCATGTGAGTGACTGATTTCCATGGTGGCATGCCATGGAGATTAGTGGCCTGATGGAAGTATCCTGCCATCCACAATTGTACTGCTAAAGTGACAAGACTAGCTGCAAGGAGGGGGACTGCACTGTCATGCCTCTTTACTGGCAGTGGTGGTCATATTGCTCAGCCACTGGATTTCCTTCCTGCCCTCCTACCACACTTCAAGGAGAGGAGTGGAACTGAGAGATGATCTTCACTGGCAGTCAGAAGTGTTCATTTATGTCTATGATTTTACAGATGTTCCCTCTGTCCACTCTCTTTTTCCTCTCCAATGTGGTGGTGAGCTGTGCCTCTGTGTCCTGCCTGTGAGCTGGAAGAAGACACTTGGTAGCTCCTTTCTCATTGCACACAATGTGGTGAGTACTCAACCATCAGACTCCATTCAGTTAATCTTTTTATTGTAAGTTTAACACATACACAAACATGCATCGCAACATATCATACAATAACCATAAACTTATGACTAGGCATTGTTAATATCTTACACTTCCAGCCCCTTTTGGGTTACAGAGAAGGGGTCTGATGTGTAGAGGCAGAAATGCAGAAATACATTCAAACTTAGTAAGCTATATAACTGAGAACATCTTTAGCATAAGCAGCAATACGTATTTTTGCCTAACAGTTTAGAATAGTTGTATTGAGTTAGTTGGTGTCTGCAGGATCTCCTCGTAGTGGTAGGATATTACTGTCACCTATCAGATGTATCCTGAAGGAACTGGAAGTAATAAGAGTTGATAAAGCAATGGGGCCAGATGGGGTGCACCCAGGGTCCTTAAAGAACTAAGAGAGGTGGTGGCTGAACCTCTGGTTATTCTGTTTAGCCGATCACTGGAAACAGGGGAGGTACCCAAAGACTGGAGGACAGCAGATGTAGTCCCCTTATACAAAAGTGGGAACAGAGAAGAAGCAGAGAACTACAGACCAGTCAGCCTCAGCTTGGTAGTGGGGAAGATCATGGAAGCACTACTGAAGGAGAGATTGGTGGAACATCTGGTTGTCAATGAACTACAGGACCCAAGGCAGCATGGTTTCACCAGGGGGGAGGTCATGTCAGACCAACCTCGTTGAATTTTTTGACTGGGTGACTAGGGAGGTGGATCAGAGGATGACAGTGGACATGGCCTATCTGGACTTCAGCAAGGCCTTTGACACTGTGCCACATAGAAGACTATTACACAAACTGGAGAATATGGGTGTGGGCAGGACAGTAGTGTGGTGGGTAGGTAACTGGCTGGGTGGCAGGACACAGAGGGTGGTGGTAAATGGCTGTCACTCCACAGAGGGAAGAGTGACCAGTGGGGGTACCACAGGGATCAGTGCTGGGACCGGTCCTATTCAACATCTTCATCAGTGACATTGTGCAGAACCTAGAAGGCAGAATTTCACTGTTCGCTGATGACACAAAGCTCTGTAACAGAGTAGACACACCAGAGGGTGTAGACAGAATGAGAAGGGACCTGAAGAAACTTGAAGAATGGTCAGGGGTTTGGCAGTTGAAATTCAATGCAAGGAAGTGCAAGATAATGCATATGGGGCACAAAAACCCTGGCACAATATATCAGTTGGGGGTGAGGATATAGCATGCCCAAGCAGGAAAGGGATCTTGGGGTTATCATCTCTGATGACCTCAAGGTAGGAAACAGTGTGACAAGGCAGCAGGTAAAGCAAATAGGATGCTGGGATGTATAGGCAGGGCATCACCAGCAGGAAAAGGAGGTCATAATTCCGCTATACAAGACACTAGTGAGGCCCCACCTGGAGTACAGTGTACAGTTCTGGAGACCATACCTACATAAGGACATAGACAGGGCAGAGAAGGTTCAGAGGAGGGCAACAAAGATGGTGCATGGATTGCATCACAAGTCCTATGAAGACAGGTTGAAGGAACTGAACATGTACTCCCCTGGAGGCGAGGAGGGAGAGGGGATATGATAGAGACATACAAGTATCTTACAGGGAGGAACAGGGTGCAGGAATACACTATTTTTAAGCGAAAAAGATGTTCCAGGACTAGAGGACATGGGATGAAGTTGGAGGGAGGACGATTCAGAGGAAACATGAGGAAGAATTTCTTCACAGAACGGATGGTGGACAAGTGGAACACCCTGCCAGAGGAAATGGTGGGGGCTGAAACAATCACAGGATTTAAGAATGCATGGGATAGACATAAAGGAATTCTGGAGGTCAGGCGTAAGGGGCAACAGACTTCTAGGAAAACATAATCTGAACTTACAAGCTCAAATGGGCAGACTGGGTGCGCCAAAGGCCCTTATCTGCCGACACTGTCTATGTATCTATGTATCTATGTATCTATGTATCTATGTATCTATGTATCTATGTATCCCCATATTAGTTGACTGTTGTATATTGGTATTATGGCTATTGGTTGATTCCAGAAATGGTCCTCATACTTTGTTATATGTAGACATGTTAGCAGTGTTAGCATGGGAGATTTTTACTAGGGCAGCTAATGGTCCCATGGCCTATAGCCACTCGGAGACTGTGGGGACTTCTGGAGTCCTCAATCTACATAGGAGTAAGCATTTGTCAGCCACAGTGACCACAGTCTGCCATTATGCTATGGGGGTGTGGTTGAGTATCCTATCTTGAGTCATACCTATTTAAAAAAAGGGGCATCCAAAGGCATTGAGTGCACTGTGATGTTAGTATAAATCTGTGCAGTCCCCTTCCAATGATTCTGTAATCAAGTGCAGGTCCATAGGATGTGGGTAAGCTGGTCCCCATTCCAGGCATTGCCAGAATGTGTTATTTGGCAATAGGTCTAACCTTTTCAGTGACACTGATTAGTGGTACCACCTCAACAGTATTTTGTTCTGGATTAGGTGGTTACTACCATCTTCACAAGCCTTGTGAGCCCTGGAGAGACAGGTAGACCAGGCTTCTTCAGAGATTTGCATACAGCTCAATTTGTCAGGCATTGCATGAGGTGAGGTATTAGTCTGGGAGCTGATGCTGCCGTCACTTGTAAAGATAGCTGGCTTTGCCTTTGGGGTGGTGGGAGCCCTGTGTGATTATGATGGAGGCCACAGTGGATGCTGGCCCTAGAGTGGAGGTAAGCTTGTGTCCTAGCAGCCATCAGGTGAAGGTATTGTCAGATGTCTTGCTTGGGCTGGTGATATCCAGTTTGCAGGGAGGTAAAGGAATAATGCTGCATACTGCCTGGTGTAAGTATGTCCAACACTATGTGGATTTCCATTTGTATCCACCTGCATCAGTTGAGAGATACCTCCCAATGCAGAGGTTCTCATTGCCCCATAGGGGGTGTGAGTGATGGGGTTAGGGTCTGTCTTTCAATGCCTAGTTAAAAAGTGCCAAGATGACCTGGAGGCTTACATAACAGGATGTTCCTTAAAAGGCTTTGTAGGTTTGTTGTACAGATAAGCGGTGGACAGGAGGTGGCCAACTGGGTGTTGCTCCAGCTGAAGTCATTGGGGTGAACAGGATGTGACTGGGGCAAACCACTGCAAGACTTTTGCTGAGAGGTAAGCTGTATGATACACTTTGATCCAAGGGAGGATCCAGACACCTCTGCTGCAGTGTGCCCTTAGTTTAGTTTTGCTGTACCTAAGCTGTTTCCCTCCCATAGAAAGTTGCACGCCATGGCATTTAGTTTGGCAAACCAGGTGTTTAGGAATAAAAATAGGTAGTTGTGCCACAATGTGTGTGATTTTGGGTACTACCATCATACAGAAGGCCTCTAGCTTCATGATCAGTGATAGACTGAGGTGTTTCTATCTCACTAATTCTGCACATGTCATGTCCAGGAGGGAGGGAGGTTGAGGTGAATCATTCTGGATGGAGTGTGATGGATCATGATCCCAAGGTATTTCAGGCCATTTTTTTACCCTCTGAGGCCTCATTGGATTAATGTAGCTAATTTGGGGCACTGATGGAGGGGAAATACGTCAGTTTTGTCTTGGGTCACCTTTAGGCCTGACAGGGTAGAGAATCAGGCTGATAGGTGTAATATGGGGTCCAGGGAGGAAGGAGCATCCACATCTAGTAACAGTAAGTCATCTGCATAAAACAGTGTGCATATATCATGCTCCACCATTTGGATGCCCTTAAGAGTGGGAAGCTGGTGAATGGCTATAGCCAGTGACTAGATGGCCAACACAAGGAAGGGGGATTGGGGGATCCCCTACCTGGTATTCCTCTGAAGTGGTAAGCGTATAGATCAAAGTCCATTGGTGAGCACACTGGCAGTGGGTGAGGTATACAAGAGGATCATCTATTGCAGAAAACTGGATCCTATGCCGATATGCTGCATAGTGTGTAAGAGATATTGTCACTCAACATAGTTGAAGGATTCTTGAAATTGACTGCTATGGCTACTGCTGAGTTTCTGGAAGACTTAGTCATCTTAATGGTGTGAAGTAGCATTCTAAAGATCAGTGCTGTGTCTTCCCTTAATGAACCCCACTTGTGCTGTATTGATGAGGCCTTGCAATGAACACTTTAGTCTGGTGGCTATGGATTTGGCCAGAATCGTCACATCTGTATTGATGAGGGAGAGGGACAAGTAGTTAGCTGGCATGCTGTCATCTTTCCCTTTTTTTGGAAGCACAGCAGTAACAACTTCCCTCAGGTATTGGGTAGGGTACTTGTAGTCATATCCTCCTGCTACATTTTTATTACAGTAGTACCAGGCTGATCTCCTCCCTTACCAAATGGAAGGAGACTGACAGGAGGCCATCTCTCCTAGGGGCCTTGCCCTTATTGAGAGATGTATTGGATGCCCATATCTCAGTGATGGTAAATGATTTGTCCAACTCAGAGAAGGATGCAGTGGTTATTTTTGGACTGGGAGACTATCAAAGAAGGTAGACAGAGTGTCCTGTTTTACAGTCTCTTGTGAGGAATATAAGCTCTGATAAAAGGAACTCATGATCTCATTGATCTTCTTAGACTCTGTGTGTGCAGTTCCTGTTCTATCTTTGAGATCTGGGATGTGTTTTTCAGCTTGCTTTTTTATGGGGAAGGCTAACAACTTACTGGCTTTTCCTCTCACCTCCCAGTAGGCCTGCTGTATTCTAAAGAGGGTGAGTTCTGCCTTGTGCTTGAGATGTTCCTTGAGTTTGATTCTGGTGCCTACAAGATGAGCCAGCAAGTAGGGTTGGGTGCTTTTTACAGGCCTCTTCTGCAGCTTTGAGTTCTGCCTCCAGGGCAGTTTGTCTTCCCTTTTCTTTTTCCACCTAGCTGCATAATTAATGATTAGGCCTCAGACAGAGACTTTGTAGGCTTCCCACAGAACTCCTTTACAGATTTCCCTAGAATCATTTGTGATTAGACATTGCTGAGTCTCTTTTTTTAAGCCATGACTCAAAGTTCAGATTCCTGTGTAGGAGTGGGTGTACGCTCCAGCTGGGAGTGTAGCCATGTTTGTGGCCCCTTTACATAGTCAGAGTGAGGGGGGGCATGTTCGGAGATAAATATAGGGTGAATGCTCATGTCTGCAGTGTGGTGGGTAATGTGTGGTGAGAGGAACCACATGTTAAGTCTGCTGGATGTGGAGTGAGCTGTGGATCAGCATGTGTAGTCTCTTGTGACATTGATGTTGCAGTCTCCAGATGTCCACCAGGCCATGATCACAAAGCTGTTTACCCAGGGCTATGCATGCCTGCTATGTGGTTCATAGGCAGAGACACTACGATCCATATTGGCTTCCATGGTTATGTTGAAGTCTCCCCCAAGCAGAAGAAACAAAGAAATATAGAAATTGACAGCAGATAATGTCCACTTGGCCCTTCAAGTCTGCTGTTTTTAGGGCTGCAGTGGGTGGAGACCTGCAGATCTATTGCTACAGAAAAGCACATGTGCCAGTCCCATATTCCTTGTGAACACACAATGTAGGGAAGAGACAAAAGTCACTTTCACGGTGGCATCTCTGGAACAGTCTGAGGTATCATTTTTTTTCTGTGGTCCATGACCCCTGAAATACATAACTCCCCACCTGACCCTCCATCTCAGCACCCACCCCCCACCACCACCCCAAATATAATGGTGACACTGGGGGTGCCCAATCCCCCAGTGTCTCTATTGCAACTCCTCACTTCCCCATCCCCCCTTGTCCACTGCAGCTCATGAGTGAGAAATTAATGTATCCTGTTTCTCCTGCTCATTCTCCACCTGGGCAGTAGCTGGGTTGGCTGGCAAAGCATGACAGGCAAGTGCAAGTAGCGGTGACTGAGTGGAGCAGACAGAGCTGCAGAGCTTTGTGGCCCATAGGTAGATTTCCTGGTTCCCTCACTCCAACAGCAGGCACCGAAACCCCCTGAGAGACAGAGAGTCACCATTAAGAATGCCTCCCCCCCGCGATGTTAGCTGCTGTCCTGCTGGCATGAACTGATAGCTTCTTAACTGTGAAGTAAGTGGTGACTGACTTCCCTGCAGAGTGAGGGAGAGAGAGAGGGAGAGTGGTGGTATGGAGGTGGGCAGGTAAGTGGAGAGTGTTCCATGGGGTGAAGGGCACAGAATGTAGCATCAGGGATACAGCAAAGGTAGCGACTGCAACCCCCCCTTCCCTCAAGCATTTATTCCAGAGAAAGAGAGACAGCGCTTTTTGGTCAATGCTGCGTGTTGCCCGATCCAACTGAAGCTGTAGTCCTGCAATCTAAATGCAGCCCCTAGATTCCCAAGTCCTGTAAAACAAAAGCAGCCCCTAAATAATCAAACTGTGTGTCCTCTGACATTGGACAGGAAGGTATGCGGTGGTCTGTCAGTGGGGCTTAGCTGCAGGCTTTTAAGGCTTCTGGGGTTGATCAAAAGTGGTGCTTTTTTTTTTAAATGCCCACAACTGGAAGGAGTCAGCATTTGATGGGGAGGGGAATTCTTTACCATAGCTTACAGTACTGAATTGTGTACAGCATATTCTGCCTTAAAAATTAACATATTGATCTGTTTGGTTGGTTGATTCTGCTCGGCTGCCACAACATCCATGACTGACTCCACACAATCCTCCCTCCCAAACTTCTCTCTTCTTTCCAGTAAAACGTGTTCAGTTCCCCAGTCACTCCAAGTGATTTCCCTGTTAGGCAGCTCCTTCTGGGGTTTTTCTTGTTCTTAAAATGCATCTCAGCCAGAAATACAATTATCATTCAAACAATTTATCTGTCTCTGTTGTTCTCTGATTTCCTGATTCCATCTTCTCAGATCAGAGTCGCAGACATTGCCATGGCCACTATGGCCCATATATTTTTTCCCCATCTCTTTGGCTGCATAAATCTTTTAATCCTCTTTATATTTGAGTTTAGTTTTTTTTGTCCACTCCTATAGGCTAATGGTGATCCTGGTTTGAGACGAGGACTCCCCTTTCAGTGTATAACAGAACAGGAATTGTATTTCTGGCTGAGACATCTTTTAAGAACAAAAGTAATCCACCTGAAGGAGCTGCTTAACTGGGAAATCACCAGGAGTGACTGGGGAGCCGGACACATGTTTTACTGGAGAGAAGGGAGAAATTTGGATGGGAGGAGTGTGTGGATTCGATCATGAATGGTGTGGCAGCCGAGAGGAATGGACCAGTGAAATGAATCAGCGTGTTAATTTTTGATAACTTTTACCACCCCTTGTGAAGACAAAATGAACAGAAGAGGGCTGATTTTACTTTTTATAGACCTCCTTTGATTAACAAAAAGTGTCAATGTGCAAAAAAAAACCAACAACTTTCATGGCCAGCTGCCCATGTGGCCACCTGAGTCAAATGTTAGTGGTGGACTTGGTCACAGCTGCTGTATTAGTGCTCATTTCAAGCAGTTATGTGGCACCCTCAAAACCTAGTTATGTCCATTTAGTCTTCATTTTTAGTGGCCACAACATTAAAAAGTGCTGGGTGAATCATATTTATTTCAGATCTGCAGGGAAGAAGCAATAAAAATTACTCATGTTTTAGGATGCTGAATTGTACACTGCTTATAGGTTATGCTGATTGCTGAACAGTTACCTGTGCTGAGTAGTGATAATATTTTTTTTACCGCAGTAAACCAAGAAAGAGTCAACGTTTGATGGGAGGAGGAATCTTTACCATAGCTTACAGTACTGAATTGTATACAGCATAGCCTTCCTTTCATAAACGGATATAAAAATTACCATATTGATCAGTGGCACTCAAAGGATTGTGTAACTTTTCACACTACACACCACAGAGAAATACTGATGTAACCCAATTTCGTGTGGTTTTTTTTTATTCTTCTTCTTCCCCTAGCAACACATGTGGCTAACTTCATCTCAATATGAACCTACTGTAACTCTGTGGTCCTGGCTGGTAATTTGGCTCTCAACTGCTATGCACTTCACATAGCACCATGTATTTCACATCCAGTTCTGAGAAGATTTACAGATGCTCCTTATAAGGTTAGAGCTATATCTGGTTTGAATTTAGGGACCAGCATCTTGCTATAGAATTCTCCAGACTGAGTTTTAATGAACTGCTAAATCACAAATGAATTTAAATATTTTACTTTTAGTCTTTATTCTGTAATATGTATCTTACTTATTTTCAGTACTGATGTAATATTATTGAGTCTAGCTGCTTCTTGGAATTGTTATATTATATGTCAAAAAAGTTAAGTGAGTGAGAGAAGCATCTTGACAAAACACATATCTCTGCACCCATCATTTTAAATAAGGAATATGACAATTCTGAGAAGCAACTCTTTCAAGCAACGACTCGCAATAATATTAGCTAACTGACAAATGAATTTAAATATTTTTACTTCTAGCCCTTATTTTGTAATATATTTCTTAATATTTTATTTATTTTTTGTACTTATGTAATATTATTGTGAGTCTAGCTGTTTTTTGGAATTGTCTTATTTCAAAAAAATAGGGAGTGAGAGAGGAATCTTGCAGAAACACCTGTCTCTGCACCCATCATTTTAAATAAGGAATATGACAATTCTGAGAAGCAGCTCTTTAAAACAAGACTTGCAATAATATTACATCAGTACAGAAAGAAAAAGAATGAAATAACATATTACAGAATAAAGACTAAGGGCCAGATATTCAAACTACACCATTCTGTGGCGCAAGCCCTTGCGCTGCTCAAAAAAGTTGCGCAGGGGTGTGGCCAGGGCAATATTCAACAGCGTTGCGCTATTGAGCAACTCCTTTGAATATCGCCCCCTGACCACAGCCGCTGTGCATGGCGCAGTGGAACTTGCACCACCGCAAGTGGTCAGAGTGGAACATTCAGATGCGGTGGTGCAAGTTCCATTGCGCCATGTGCAAACCTGCGATATTCAAAAGGTGACATGGAAATGGGGTCATAATTTATGCAAGGCACAAGGGGAGCCATTTGCATCTAATTACAGCCCCATTTGCATGTCATTAGCATGCAGGTGCGCCGATCCCCTACGACTTGCGCCTGGCACCCTGCCAGGCAGCAGCCATCGGGGACCGATGACCCCTGCAGCCCGATCACGGGCATAATGTAGTTCAACCCCCGCCCAAAGACCAATATCCCTGGTGGTCCAGTGGACCGTGAAGCCTGATCGCAGGCATAAGGTCAAACCTACCCCCAAAGTCCGATATCCTGGTGATTTGGTAGCTCCCACCCCACCCACCCACCCATGGAGCCCCACCACCCAGCTCCCCCATCAGCCAGCGGGCGGCAGCACCCACCCGCCGCCCACCGACTGACAGCTCGGTGGGCTGCACGCCCATTGGTTCGGTGAGTGAAGAGCCAATGGGCATGCAGCCCATACCGCATAGTCCAGATATGTGAATGAATTCATTTGGGGAGTTGAACTACATTATGCCCTGCTCCGGGCTAGTGAGGGTTATCGCGTTATGCCCGTGATTGGGCTAGTTGGGGGTGAAGTCCCTTTATCCACGATCGGGCTGCTGTGGGGATTGAATTCCTGTATGCCCGATTGGGCTGCTGCGGGGGGGGGGAATACTCTGCTGCCCATAATCAGGCTATGGGGGGGTTACTATTATGCCCGTGATCAGGCTGCAGAGGGGGCACGGGGAACAAGTGGAGGGCCACCCACAGGTGGCAGCTGCTGTGTTGCGCCCTGCTGTATGGCAGCTCACCTGTGGGTGGCCCTCAACTTGATCCTTTTTTTTTTGGCTTAAAGTTGTGCAGGCGCAGGTAGGGGGTTGCGCCTGCATAACTGCACAGCCCGGCTGAATATCGGGCCGTGCAGTTTATGCATGGTTCCTCCCTCTTCGGTTGAGCATGTCTTCATTAGCATTGCTCTGTTGCTCAGCATGATTTGGGGGGCGCAACTGCCTCCTGCTGAATATCGCAGAATGGCGCAATTTCGGACTTGCACAGGCGCAACCCTATTGCGCATGGCTGTGCTCTTTTGAATATCTGGGCCTAAAAGTAAAAACATTTAAATTCATTCATGGATTAGCAGTTCATTGACATTCAGTCTGGATAATTTTGTAACAAGTTACTGTTCTAAAAATTTAAAAAAACGGAAGGACAACATCTTATCACATGACATATAATGTTTTCAATGTTTTATACATTGAACATATTTCAATAGAAGACCCCCTTCCCCACAGTTGCTTGATATAATGTTTTTGGTAGTGAACTTCTCTTTTGGACAAAAGCTTGGAAAAATATCACAGAAACAGCTCAAATGTTGAAGGACCAAGGAATTTAAAGACGCTGCTATAACTGGACATTCAGTCCTGGAATTGCTGTTGTTACTTAGGTGCCAGGAGAAGAGAAACCCTGGGGCACATTCCATTAGCTCACTAATGACTACAAAGCATTAAAGGTGACCTGGTCAGTTGTTGAGAAGGCTACAGAAATGGAAAAATAAAGGGTGAAAGAGTAAGAGAGACAGTGAGATCGAAACAGCTAACAGTTTTGCTGGTTATATGTGATAACAGTGAAATTCTAAAGGTGATCGCCATTATCAAGAAATCAAGAGGGATAAAATATTTTTCAGCACTCTGACACACCGGTGCACAACAAAGTGGCACTGGGGACTTACTTTTTCAATGTTTTAGGTGGGGCTGCACCTCCCACACCCCCATACTACAGAATTCTCAACTTCAGGGGGGTGCATGTTGAGGGGGATGAAAACATTTAAAAAATAAAAGGTTCTGGCTGGGCGCAACAAAAACACACCAGCGCCCAGACCCAAACCCAGTACCCTGCCTACCAGTTCTGACAACCCACCCACCACACCATGGGGTCGGCTCAGCAACCCACCATGGCAAAACCCCTTACATCCCCTCCCTCCCCTCGCTGTGCATGCTCACTCCCCCTCCTGCGCACATACGTATAGTGACATCCCATTGCTATTTTCGCCAACCCATTTCATCCGGCCACCCTACCCTACCATAGCCCTCTAGGGATGTGCTGGGGAGTGGGTTGCCGTTATTGTTGGTGCCCTTTCCCCAGCACCCTCATCACGGTATACTATTTTGCCTTATTAAATGCCTGTGGCTGTGAGTAAGGCATTTTTTACAGCGAAGTTGTCGGCTGTTTCCATCTGGCTTACACTTTTTTTCACTTGATATCCCCTCCCAACACTCCCTTACACCATCCAGCATCCCTTACCTTAAACATAATGGTGAGGTGACACTGGGGTGCCCATTCACCCAGTGTCATGATGCCCTTACTGAAATATGTGTGTTGTCTCCATGCAGAATGCATGCCACATGCTTAATTGTGCATTGTTTGCATGAGGTTCGCATACACAAAGTGAACATAAGTGAAACAGGTCTAAATAGCAAACCAAGTTCGCATGCTGCAAGCTTGACATGTGTGCAGCTGGTAAGCTGGTGCAAACATCTTCTAAAAATCCCATCAGGTTTGCATGTCGCATGCTTGACATGAGTGCAGCAGTTAAGCTAGTGTGAGCATCATTTAAAAAATCACATCAGATTCACATGCTGCATGCTTGCCATATGTGCAGCAACTAAGCTGGTGTGAATCTCATTTAAAAAAACAAATCAGTTTCTATTTATCATACTACTGTTAGCAATTAAAGCTACTAAAATACCATTTTCATTGGTTTTCCATTAAAATTAAGCAAACTCAAATAATTCTGATCCTTTTGCAAGTCGTTTAATGGCGTTTGATTTTTGTCACTAAATTGTCATTAATTTGTAAAGTATTATTTGCTTACTGCATTAAATGCATAGGATATAGTCAGCCAACATCCCCCATTCCAGATGTGCGAAGAGGGGCCTCTGTGTTGTAAAACCTGACCTTTTTGTTCTGGGCCATGCAAATCCACTTATGCATATTTAGTGCTACAAATCTGTTTCTCCATGATTGTTTCTGCTCACTTACTTTTCCTTTGTCCTGCTGTATACAGCATATACTCTATGGCCATGCTCAGCACTTTTGTGCTGAGTTGGGACTTGGACACATGCACCATACCTCACATTTTGTCACTGAAATGAGGGACATGGACACTCAAAATGAGGGACACTAACCCTCATGATCATCAGGACATATCCTGAAACATGGAGATATAGTACCTTAGAACACAATCTGTGACACAATCGGAAGATAGAGGGGGGACGGCTCAGGGGCAATGTGAGGAAGTATTTTTTTCACAGAGATGGTGGTGGACACATGGAACAGCCTTCCTGAGGAGGTTGTGGGGTCTAAAACTGTGGAAGAACTCAAGAATGCATGAGACAGACGTAAGGCAATTTTTGTGGGGGGTAGGAAGAAATAGGCTGTTGGTTAAATAGGATCTGCAGCTTGTCTTCCAGGTAGGAAAATGGGCAGACTAGGTGGGCCAAGCGGTCCTTATCTGCCGTCAAAGTCTATGTTTCTATGTTTCTAACACAATGGAAAACATTGTATTTACTTTTATCGAGATTAGTACCTGAGAAATGAATTTCTATCATAAATCAGGGGTGCCATTTAGCTATGGCAGAGGGGAGCAGTTGCGCCCCCCCCCACATTTCTGCCTAGGTTGTTCTTAAGGTGTGGCAATAATGGCATTAAATTTGAATTTAATCTTTTGCACAAAAATGCCCCCCTGGCCTCTGTGCACTCACGCTGCAGGTGCACTCCTGATTCGACAGTGTCTGTATTGCTTTGTCCACTGTCTCTACCTATTAGCGGAGGTGCTATCATATGTGACATGGAAGAGCTCCAGCCAAGAAAGAGCACATGAGTTATGTGAGTGCAACTGTCTTTCCTGCCACAGAGTAGGCAGGCTGCATACTACAGCTTGGAGGAGTCATTGAACACTGAACTCTCAATAGCAGTGTTGTGGTGGCATATTTTTGTTGGTCTGTTCTCAGTGAGTCTCCATCTCCCCTGGTGGCTAAAGGGGCAGAGGGTGAGCTAGAAGCTAGCTGGAGACTAGACTACCTACTTACTCTACTAGACTCACCCCACAAAATGAACAGCACAGGCCCCATGTGGCAGCAAGCTGCTGTAGAACTAGCAGCAGCAGTGTCAGCAGTGTGTGCGGCCTTCATAGGCCTTGATCAGTACAGTGTGGCAGCAGCCATGGCAGCAGTGAAGCAAGAAGTGAACAACACAGGTTAAGTGGGTTCAGTTGGTGAGATGACTTCATCACAGACCACGTTGGGGACCTGGGATGGCTGGTTACAGCATCCAGCCTCTGGCAGAAGGATGGAGAAGGAGCAGACTGAAAACTGGGCTGGAGGCACACTGAGCTAGTCTGCAGGTTCTGGCCAGATGGCCAGTTAAGTTAAAGTAAATATTATTTTTTTTTTTACAGGGAGATTGGGGAAGGAGGAAGGACTGAAATGTTGATGTATTTTTCATGTGCATGTGCTTTTGGGTGGCTTCATGACACACATGGGATGGGTATTGAATGGAATGGAGTCAGGGAGAGAAATCGAGACAATGTCTTTTTTTTGGGGGGGGGGCAGAACATTAACCAAGAAAAAAAATGGTTAGTAACTAGGTGGGACTAAGCCCAAATTTGATGCCCTGCTCTGTGATATAGTCAAAGAAACCTTACACATTTGAATTTTACCCGGATTTGCATATCACTTTTCAGTCACAACAAGTAAGTTTTACCTTTTAGAAATGTTCCAGACATTCTAGAGCTTGCCATCTAGGGGTTAACTAGCTCCTGGCCTCCACTGGTTGTTGGCTACTCCCTGCTAATATTTGAAATGGGACCCCTGCCATAAAGTCTAAATTTAAAGTACATTCTCTGTGTGGGCATCATGTTTTCCATGAGGGATAGATGAGAAGCAGAGCAGTTTTCAAGGGTAAAATGAGGGCTGTGCCTTGCATTCAGGGACAGTTGAGTAGTATGGTATGCACAGACTGTTGATGACCCACTATAGTCAGGCTTATCCTCCCCCTCCCCCCCAAATGAAGCTGACCTCTACATCCTTCTGCTCAGGCACATTATGACATAGGGCAAGGGAAACTGCAGGGGTGTGCACCATTGAAATGAACAGGGGTATTTTTGTATTACTATTTTATACATTACTGATGGAGAGTTGGAGATTAATGAAGGTGACTAACAATGACCTTATTAGTAGAACAGTGGTCTTCATTATTCTCTAACTCACCATCATAATGTATAAAATAGTAATAAAAAATAACTCCATTCACTTTGGGAGGGGGCACAGCACTCTGACTCGTGGACATCATCTCTTAAAGACTTCTGCCTCTTGCTTCCTAGTACTCAGGTAAGAGATTCTTGACTTATATCTATACCTGGTGGATTATCTGTTGCAACATGGCTGCACCCGCTACAGTGTGTGTGCATGGGGGCTGGGGCTGGCCATGTGGGTGGGTGTCAAGTTATTGTGACTTTTGTGTTTGCCTCTTAAAGTCTGTTTTTGTGGAAGCATTGAAAGCAATGGAGATAAAATTGTAGGAGTGCAGGCAATACAGAAGTAATTACATAGTTGTTTGGGTAAGTGCGTATACTGGGGGTGGGAAGAACCACATGTGTTTCCATTGGTATGTGTGCTACAGTTCAGCTGTGCAGCTGAGATGAAGGTGGACAAGAAAACTAAAGTATAACAGTGGCTATAAGCATGCTGTATGCGTGCAGATGCATACAGATTTGTACTGAAGTACAAGTGAACCACATGTGTGCAGGCATTATAGCTTAGTGGTTAAAGGCACTGAACTGCAAGCCAGGAGACTTGAAGATGACATGAAGACCTAGGTTTGAATCTTAACAACCCCCATTTGTACATGTCCTTACAGTGTGCTGTATACATGTAGAATGTATGCCATATCCTTCATTGTGCAATGGTTGCATGCAGTGGGATACACAAAGTGATCCTAAACCAGGTGTTAAAAGCAAATCAGGTTTGCATGCTGCAAGCTTGACATGTATGCAGCAGGTGAGCTGTTGTGAACATCTAAAAATTACATCAGGTTTGCCTGTTGCACGTTTGTCATGAGTGCAGCAGCTAAGCTGGTGTAATTCTCATCTAAAAAAACACATAAGTTGCTATTTCTTATACTACTGCTAACAATTAGAGTCATAAAAGTACATTTTTATTTGAATTCCCATGGAGAATTAGGTAACAGCTTTTAATTTTTGTAATTAAATCAGCATTAATTTGTAAAATATTTACTAGTTAGTGGTTACAAACCACTGTCAGTGAGTGCCAAACAGCTCCGTAAATCACATATGTGGTTTATGGAGCTCCGTAAACCATGGGCAGAACAGTACCACAGCATCACCTGCTGTTTCCTTGTTTCATTTCATTGAATTGTATGATTTAATTGTATACTGTTTATTCTTGAAACCTATGTTTTCCTTGATGTGGAGCCTTTGTAAATGAGTCTCTGATGCAAAGGACTGTAATTCCAATACTGTGTAATAAATAAATAAAAAAATCAATCAATCAATCACCAGAAAAAACACCGAACAAGCTGTCCTCGTGCTGGACATTCACAAGTGCTACACAATTCATCACTCAGCATGAGACAAGCCTGTCGGCGGTAACAGTTACCCTCGTAAAGTGCAAAAAAGACAATTTAAACTGGAAGACACCAAAAAACAGTAAATACAAAAAATAAGACATGGAGAAGTGTGGTTCTATGGGACTTTATGCACTCCCTCAGTGTGTGATGCCCACATAAACCCCTAGGGCTTCACCCTCGGGATTTATGGGGCATCACACATCTCGGGGGGTGCATAAATTCCCCATAAACCACTCTTCTCTGTGCATTATTCTATATGTATTGTATGCTTACTGCATTAAATGCCTAGGATATAGCCAGTCAAAATCCCCCATTCCAGATGTATGAAGAGGGGCCTCTGTGTTGTGAAGCCTATCCTTTTTGTTTTGGACCATGAAAATCCCTTATGCATATTTAGTGCTACAAATGTGTTTCTCCATGACTGCTACATCTCATTTACTTTTCCTTTGTCATTTTTATTGAGCATATACACTGTGGCCATGCTCAGCACCCTTTGTGCTGAGCAGGGTCTTGGAAGCATGTACCATACCTCACATTTTGTCACTGAAATGAGGGACATAGACACTCAAAATGAGGGACACTGATGACATGATGGTCAGGACACATCATAAAACATGGAGATACAGTACCTCAGGACACAGTGGAAACCATTCTATTAACACCTGAGAATGGATTTCTACCATTAAGCAGGGGTGCCATATAGGTGGAGCAGAGGGGGCAATTGCCCCCCCCCCGCATATTTGTGCTTAGGTTGTTCTTATGATGTGGCAATAATGGTATTAAATTTGGATTTAATCTTTTGCACAATAAGTCCCCCTCCTGGCCCTTGTGTGCTCACACTGCAGGTACCCTCCTGACTTGACTCTGTCTGTATTGTGTTATCCACTGTCTCCATCTATTAGTGGTGGCACAATCACATGTGACGTGGATGAGCTCCAGCCAAGAAAGAGCGCATGAGTCTTGCAAGTGTGACACTGTCTTTCCTGCCACGGAGTAGACAGACTGCATATTACAGCTTGGAGGAGTCGGTGAGCAGCGTTGTGGCAGCATATTTTTGTTAGTCTTCTCTTAGTGAGTCTCTGTCTCCCCTGGTGGCTGAAGGGGCAGAGGATGAACTAAAAGCTAACTCAAGACTAGGCTACCTACTTACTCAACTAGGTTTGCCTTGCAAAAAAAACAGCACAGACCCCCACAGCAGCAAGCTAGACTTAGCAGCAGTGATGACAGCAGTGTGGCTGGCCTTCATAGGCCTTGATCAGTGCAGTGCAGCAGCAGCCACAGCAGCAACCAAGCAAGAAGCAAGCAATCCAGGTTGGGTGGGTTTGGTTGGTGAGGTGACTTGATTGCGGGGCCACAGTGGGGACCTGTGATGGTTGGTTCTAGCATCTAGCTTCAGGTGGAAGGAGAGAGGGGCAGTGGGATGAAAACTCAGCTGGAGGCACACTGCATCAGGCTGCAGGTTCTGGCCATATGGCTGGGTAAGTAAAACTAAATCTTTTTTTACAGGGGGATTGGAAAAGGAGGAAGGACTGAAATATTGATGTGTTTTTCATGTTTCTTCACCTTTTGGTGGCTTCATGATCCATAGGGGATCGATATTGAATGAAATGGAGTCAGGGAGAAAAATTGGAACAAAGTTCTTTTGTGGGGGGGGGGGGGGGCACAGAACTTCAACCAGAAAAACAATTGGCTAGTAGCTGGGTGGGTTTAAGCCCAAATCTGATGCACTGCTTTGGGGTATATACTGTACATATGAATCTTATACATTTGAATTTTTCCTGATTTGTATATCACTTGTCAGTCAAAACAAGTAAGTTGTACCTTTTAAAGATGGTACAGACATTCTAGAGCTGTCCCTTGCATTCAAAGACAGTTGAGCGATGTGGTATGTACAGACTATTGGAGCCCCACTACAGTCAGGCTTATCCCCCTTCCCCAATGAAGCCAGCCTCCACATTCCCATACTCATGTACATTATGACAAAGGACAAAGGAGACTGCAGGGGTGTGCATTATTGAAATGAATAGGGGTACTATTTTATACATTATTGATGGAGAATTGGAGATTAAGGAAGGCCACTGCTGGAATAACGAATGCCTTGCTAGTAGAACAGTGGCCTTCATTATTCTCCAACTCACCGTCATAACGTATAAAATAGTAATAAAAAATAACTCCATTCATTTTGAGGGGGTACTCCCCAGCACTCTGATCCATGGACATCATCTCTTAAAGACTCCTGCCTCTGGCTCCCTCGTTACTCAAGTATGAGACTTTTTACTTATACTGTATCTATACTTGGTGGGTTGTCTATAGCGGCGTGGCCATACCCGTTACAGTGTGTGTGTGCATGGGGGGGGGGCTGACAATGTAGATGTGTGTCGAGTTATTGCTACTTTAGTGTTTGCACCATAAAGTCTGTTTGCATGGAAGCATTCAAAACTATGGAGAGAAAATAGTAGGAGTACAGGCCAGACAGAAGTAATTAAGTGGTTTTGTGGGTAAGTTTGTGTATTGGTGGTGGGAAAAACCACATGTGTTTCCATTAACACGTGTGCTTCAGTTCAACTGTGAAACTGAGATGAGGGAGAGAAGAAAACCGAAAAGCGTAACAGTGGCTACAAGCATGCTGCATGTGTGCAGATGTATTCAGACACAGTATGTATTGAAGTTGAAGTGAGCCATAAGTGTGGGAACAGTATGACTTAGTGGCTAAAAGCACTGAACTGCAAGCTAGGATACTTGAAGGCATGAAGATTGGGGTTGAAACTCATCAACCTCTACTTGTGTATGGTGTGATACGTAGGAAGTCACTTAACTTTTATGTGTGCAGTTATCAGTGACCACTTTCTTTTTGCACACATGCCACATGCATGCAGTCTTTCCCAATTGAACATGAAAATCATAGTTTCCACACTTGCTTGCTGCACGCATGCCATATGCATGCAATCAGTTCCAATTTAACATTTAAATCATACTTGCAGCACGATATCACTTGAGTAGTTTTATGTGTGCAGCATGAAAACATTTCATATATTTTTTTCTGTAGGGGTGGTCAGCTTAGGCTTCTCGTTGTTTTTTGTTATTTTTTTAAATTTAATCTGAAACAAAAAAAGCATCCATTGATGTCTTTTGTGCCATTTCAGAGCCCCCAGCTGACCCTCCCACTCAGCAATCATCTCCCCAGCTCTTACTTACTCATCGGGGATCCAACATGGATGGCAACTGAAGCAACAGGTATATTGTTTGTTTGCTTTGTCTCTTGTCATTTTGCTTATTTCCTTGATTTTCAGTATTTCTGCTAACTGCAAGTTTGGTATTAGTCCTGTATCTGGTTCCTGCAGCTACAGGTCCGCGCACTATGCTCACTGTTTCCCCTTCCTCTTCAATGAGCAGCCGCATGATCATTACATGACAACAGACTTAGCAGTGCACTACCAATGTAGGCTGCAGACTTTGGTAAAAGCACATATTTAGAAGGATACTATATACTACACCAGCTGTGAATTGTCTTCTATTTCACCCCACAATGTAGGAAAGTTATTCAAGCTAATCCCAACCACCAATTACTGCACTATTGTATGTTGAATGTTGTTTATAATATATGCCTCTTTTTGTATAGCTCATATCTAAACAGAACATTCTAGGGCCAAGGGGGGGGACTGAAGGCAAACATCAGACAGCTGCAATCATGCCCCATTTGGGAGCAGTACTGTAATAACTCGGCTTAGCTCTGAACAGAACATCTGAGCCTTGGAAGGGGTGTGGCTGAAGGCAAATATCAGAGGGCTACCGTCATGCAGTACTATAATATCATTTTTTTCTACGTTTACATTAATTGAAATGAAAAACTAAATGCAGCAAACAGTGGGTTAGAAGTTTAATGTGCTATAGGACCAGAAGTGAACACAGCAGGACAACAATAGGAAAATCATGGGTCTGAGTTCACAGATTTTGATCAGGTTAATAAGAATTCAAGGGGAGGTGATTACAATACTCTAATACCAAAGAGGGTAGAATTCTTGATCTGTTGTCCTTACGCCACCAAACCCCAAACCCCCTCAATCTAGTGCCTTTTATTTGCAAATGGAGAAAAGCTAATGATGCCTTCAGGGACATGCAGTTTAGTGTAGCTGACCTGCATATGGTATGATAGAAATTTCAACAAGTTAACAGTGCACTTCTTGTCATATGAAATTCAAACTTCCAACCCCGTTGGTGTTTTAAGTTGTCATTTTAATTAAAAAACAAAGTAAATATACAAAAATCAAAGATATTACAGTACTGTATGACAGCAGCTGTCTGATATTTGTCCTCAGTTACCTCTCCCCCAACAGTTGGATGTTCTGTTCAGACCAGAGCTACTTCAAAAGAGGCAAACATATGTTCACAATTCACCATACAATGGTGTGATTATCTCTGGTTTGCTTTGGCTTCGCTTTGTTTACTTCATCTACAGTGTGGGATGGAACAGAACTCAATTCATAGTTCCTTACAATGGCTTATGATTGGTGGTTCTCTGTCCCCCACTCCTACCCCCACACCCCACATTTATCTTGTCAGAGCTTTATTTTTTAAACAACTATAGTAGTCATCTACATACATTCATTTACCAAAGTCTGTAACCAACATTTGTAGTATGCATCTGATGCAAAATAAAGTACTCTCTGATTGGCCACAAGGAACATGGGATGTCTACATAATACAGCCTTTGGAAATGGGGAGCAGGGGTGTAAACAGGATGGCTATGATGATACAGTCACAGCCATAGATACTGTCAGATATTTACAGATATTTATCTAAAGAAATTCTCTCTGGTGGCCCACAGTGGTATTGGAGGCATGCTGGGAATTCCACAGGACAGGAAAATATGTGGGCAAATATTTGGCTGCAATGTACAATGTTCATTGGGCAGGTAGGGGGTTCCTACATTACTAGGAAACTCCTTGAAACTTCTAAGGTTATTGGCAGTAGAGAGTCTATTGTTCAACATGCAACCAGGGACATCTATTGGGAGGGGAGACCATCACACACCACAGATGTCATTAATGAATTTAATGAGGTCATCTGGCAAGAGAGGGGGATCACTAGATGCTAGGGATGTATAGTTACAATAATAAAGGGACAGGGACCATCAGATTAGGGAATGGGAACTACTGGCACATGAGATTACTTTACATTTTATAATACCTAGACCAGTTGGTGTTGTCAGTAAAAGTCAGAATTTTGGGAGGGTGGTTAACACGGCTTTACGACACCTCAGCATCAACATCTTCCCAATGTGACCCTACAGTGATGGATGTTGACCACAATTTGCAGTCGACATAAATCTATTGAAGAACCTCTTTGTGTTTATTAGGGGTCTCTGCTCCCCAAACCCCCCATGCAGGGGGCTCTGCCCCTGCACCTGCCAGACTTAGGGATAATCAACTCCAAGTTGGAGTTGATTCAGGGAAGTGGTGCAGGACCAGGGAAAAGAGTGCTTGGGTCTCTTGCATACTTTACAGCGAACTGTTGATGTTGTCGGCATCAGTGTATTCACTGTAAAGGTTTCACTGCAGGATAAGTATACCGGTTAGGTTAGATGTGGATGCAGGCAGCCTTTTAGCACTTCTTTGCGTCACTGAGTATAAAGGAGTACAGCTTTGCATCACTTTAAAGCATTATGTTTTACCACAGTGTTACTGGTAATCCTAGTTTTATATGTTGTTTTCACTGATGTTTTTTTCCATGGTTGAGTGTGTGCATGCCTGAATTCTTGTGTGTGTTACACTCTCAAAAGATATTTATGTCACATTCGTCGAACTGTAGCTGTGCCATTCAGGATATCTGTCAAACCTCATTGTTAGACAGATCCATTGGTTTACAGCAAAGAGAAGTGCTGACAACAAACAGAGGTTGCAACATAGTGCTGCCTTGAGCTTTACTAATACCCTCTTATGATGAAAAGCCAGCGCCTGCTGTAATAGGCAGAATGAATGGTGATACACAATATTTGTTTGCCATCGGCATTTATTTCACAGGATCAGGAGTTTTACAACAGACACTATCACATGCAATAGTGTGATAGAAAAAAGAAAACAGACACAGAAATCCTAAATACAGTTTTATTTACATTTGTCCTAGACACATCAAGATAACAGATCTTGCAATACAATATCTTGAGATTTAGATTTTGTGTCTTGATACATTAAGATATCGAATCTTGATATATTAAGATATTGTATGTTAAGATATGATATCTTAAATGTGACATGATGAACCTATTTTCTGATCTGTGTCTAGAGCTGTAAAAACAGTCAGACTGATATCTTATGAATCTGATGATTTATAAAACAAGAGTATTTGAGTGTTTTCTCTTGTTTCATTTTCAGGTCATTATACTCCCATCCCCCACTCCACCCCCGTGAATCAGTGATAAGTGGTTGTTTATCAAACCACCATTAAAAACCTCAGATCCAGCATCCAGTACCTGGGAATCTATACTAAGGTTAGGGAGTACAGTTTAAAGTTTCACTATAGGCAGTATCCCAAATAAACCTGAATTCATGATTACTCTGTCCTTGTTCTATTTTTTTCTCTTACACTATCACATGTGATGGTGTCTGTGGTAAAACCTGCCTGATCCTCTAACAGTGAAATAAATGGCAACAAACTTACAGTATGAATTTTCAGTAAATCCTTACAAAATTAACCGAGTCATTTGGGGATTTTTCTTTACTTGAAATGGTTTAAACAGGCGAAAACTTGTATTTATAGTGAGAAAACAGTTTTATTGTCTGTACTGCCACAAACATTTTGGTAAAGCACTGTTCCAGTATTGAAAAATATACTTGAAAGCAAGAGAACCCCATGTGCACTGTTTGCATGGATTAATTCAGCTCATGGGGAATAGATGCAATGATTTAATGTGAAAACTGTGGGAACAGTACATGTCGACCACAGAAAAGTTAGTCATGCAGAAGCTGTGTTGGTTTAAATGAGATGAACATGCTGTAACCAAGCCCTCCCGAAGTTACAAACCTCCTTATTGCTTGTGAAGTGTTCCTTTGGTGTGAATTAAAAGGTTGAGGTTTCAATGGTCCCGCCAAAACCTTGTATTTAAATAGCTGACATCAAGGGATTCTCATGTCACACATCAATGAGCTTCTATATGTCAAGCCTAAGTTAATCAGATGGCCACTGTCCATCTGTCTTCTTCCATATCACACCAGAGCTTGCAGTGACCTTAAAGAGACAATATCCTGTGTCTGTTTGCTGTTTTTGAAGGATAGCTCTACCACTGTTGACCACCATTTAAATGCATCAGAAATACAAGGGCTATATTATAAATGCAAGCTCCAAAAAGGTAACACAGAACCTTGATGTATCTATATTAGCATGTGTCATTATTTTCGGTTACCTATTTTTCCTCTAAAGAATGCATTTATTTTGAGTAATACACTAAAATCTCATATCATATTCATAAATTAAACCAGGACCATCAACTGTGAGACTGATGCAAACATCCCCTCAACAAATAACCCAAACAGCAATTTTATTTTGCTGATCAATACCTTCATTGGCAGAAGGGGACTTACTGTAGGCATTATGAGCCATTTCTTTTTTTTTATTGTGGAGCTGATAGGTGGCTCCAGCCCTCCCTCAGAGGGCCTCATCCTATGACCCAATCATCCCCCATTCTCCCAGCTGGGGGATGCATTGGGTCATCAGGGACCCAGTCAGATCCTAATTTTCACCTGTTTTGTCCCCAGGTCAACAAACCTGCAATGGGTGGAGTGACTGGCTCTACTTCCACAGAGGCAGACTTGTGCCCTGGATGTACGCCCTCCCTATTCCTGGCTGCATGACTGTGCTGACATTCAGCCACTGCTAGGTACCATTCTACAGCGTGAAGCACTATCCCCCCCTCCCTGAGGAAGGAGATCTGTCTAAGGAAGCTCAATCCTTCCTCACCCCCACTGACCCCCGAGAAACCCAAGTTCATTCCTGAACTTGTGTCGCCAGCATGATTGTGAGTAATTTCATCAAGCTGTAAATTCTTAAAAAAACTTTTATTTTGCAAGTGTATTTGTTCATTCTGTCTTTCATGTTTAAAAACAAATGCTGAATGATCTTAGGTGAACTTAAGGGGGATACCATTTACAACACTAATTTAATGTGCTAACTATTGTGACTGAACTCATTGGTTTCTTGATTCAAAGGTTAAAAAACAATACCGTTAAGAGTCTATGTAGAATTTTGTGAATGCAGGCTCATAACTTTGGTAATTTTCAATATTTTTACTACAAATTTACTATATTGCCATATCTTTGCAGCATCTCATGAATGCGACAGCTATCATTTTTCAAATCCTACCCAAAATGATTTTTTGCATCCTGAAAGGCGATTTCATGGCCCCTGTTAGAAATCACCTTTCAGGCAGAAGTTGAAATTTTTTTCTGCCCTTGTTCATGAAGTGGGGTAATAAGAAGTCTCTGTTGACAATCTGATTTAAAAATATTAAAAAACAATAAAGTTATGAGCCTACATTGCATTTTGCAAATGCAGGAATGTAACTTTGGTATTTTTTAATGTTTTTACCCCAAATCTACAACACAGCCATTTATTTACAGCCCCTAATGAATGTGACAGCTGTCAATTTTCAGCTCTGACCCAAAATGTGCTTTTGCATCCTGAAAGTTGATTTCACAGTCCCTACGTAAAATCACCTTTAGGCCAGGAGTTTAACATTTTCTTTGCCCTTCTTCATGAGGCAGGGTATTAACAAAGCTTTGTTGAAAATTTGGTGTAAAAATATTAAAAATATATTTTCACTATTTTTACCCCACATTCTTCAACTGCAATGCTATTGGCTCTTGCCAGAGTTTGTTTTTGTTGTGATTGCTTTCGCTGCAGAACTTTCTAGATCTATGACACTTTCATTTCCATCCCTTTTCTATGCCTTATGATTCCCTTGTGCCTATCTCAGACTTTTTTTTAATCTAACTACTGTTTTTGCCTCCACTACCTCCACTGAAAGGCTGTTCCAGACATCCACCACTCTTTCCTTGAAAAGGCATCCTCAAATCTGTCTCCTGAACCTACCCCCGCCAGCTTCATAGCATGACCCCTTGTTCTAGAGCACCCTTTCCTCCTAAAAATATCTCCCACCTGTACCTTACTTACCCCCATGAGGTATTTAAAGGTCTCAATCACATCAGCCCTCCCCCTCCTCTCCTCCAGGGAGTACATGTTTAGTTCCTTTAGCCTCTCCTCACAGGGCTTTTGATGTAGACCCTGTACCATCTTAGTAGCCCTCCTCTGGATCACCTCTACGCTATGTATTTTCTGAGATGTGGGTTTCAGACCTGGACACAGTATTCCAGGTGGGGTCATACCAATGACCTAAAGTATAAAGAGGAAACACCCCCTTCCCTCTTCCTGCTGGTGACACCCCTACCTATACACCCCAGCATACCACTAGTTCTCCTGATCACTTTGTTGCATTTTCTGGCTACCTACAGGTCATCCAATATGATTATCCCTAGGTCCCTTTTCTGCTTGGTCATTGCAAGTACCTCTCCCCCTCCATTTAGTACTCCATTTCTGGGTTCTGTGACCCAACTGAATTATTTTACACTTTTGTGCATTAAACCTTAGCTGCCAAAATTTTGACCAGTCCCAGCCATTTCAAATCTCTTTCTAGCCATTGCACCCCCCTGGAGTGTCCACTCTGTTGCAGATCTTGGTGTCAGCCACAAAGAATCAGACCTTCTCTTCCAGTTCCTTGGATATGTCACTAATGAAGATGTTAAAGAGGACTGGCTCTAGTACTGACTACCGAGGTACCCTGATGGTCACTGTCCCCTCCTCTGAGCGAACTCCATTTACCACTGCCCTCTGCTTCCTATCCCTTAACCAGTTTTTTACCCAGGTTATCACTTTATTGCCCACCTCCATGCTACCCAAATTTTTTGCCAGCGTTCTAGGAGGAACTGTGTCAATGGCCTTGCTGAAGTCCAGGTAGCCCATATCCACCACCCATCTCTGATCCAACACCTTGGCTGCCCAGTCAAAGAAAATCTATTAGATTCATTAGGCACAAACTCCCCTCTGTGAAGCCATACTGCCTCAGGTCCTGCAGTCCACTGGATTCCAGGTGTTTCATTATCCTTTCCTTTAATATTGTTTCTATCAATTTCCCTACTACAGAAACAGGCTGACAGGCCTATAATTTCCTGCCTCCTCCTTGCTACCACTTTTATGAATTGGGACTACATCCACTCTTTTCCAGTCCTTCAGGATCATGCCAGTCTCCTACCAGATCAATGTGCTATATACAATACCGCTCAGGTCAAAACTGCACAAAACAGACAGCATGGTCAGATAGAGCGACATAGTGCAAAACCATGAAATTGTGTAAGCACAGTTGTGGACCTTGTCACTGTAGCCTGGAAGAGGATAAGACCTCTGCTGGGAGGAGGGTCCACTGAGCACCTGCTGTGGCTCAACAGGATGAGCTGCAGGCAGTAATGGAAGTGGTGTGTCTGTGGGCCGGGTTTCGAATCCTGGTCTGAGATGCATATACATTTTTTTATGTCGCACTTTGTGTGATATTGAATGTCAAAATCTCCCCCGGAGTTGATTATTAGCTGGGAGTGTTCGGGGACACAGCCTACAGGGTGCGGTAGCCCCCTGTAAAACATAAAGAAAGCCACTAAGCAATATACCTTGCTGTATTGACATCACATTATATTGCTGTGCTATTTTGGTGTGTGGAGTTATGACCCCGTGCCTGCCGGTCTGTAGTGAACTGTTAAGTCTACCAGGGGTGATGACAGAATGCCCTGAGCTCCTTCAGCACTCTTGGATATAGCACATCTGGCAACATGACTTTGTCCACCTTCAGATGAGCAAGTGCTTTCCTGACCCTCTCCTTAGAAAAGGGACTGGTCTACACTTCCTTCCCCTCAAAGCTCTTGGTGCTTATTTGTGGTCCATCCCCTTCCCATTCTACTGTGAACACTGAGTGCAAGTATCTGTTGAAGATGTTTGCCTTTTCTTCATATCCCTCTGTATAATCCCACCTCCTTTTTTAACTGTACAATCTCTCCCTTTGTCTTTTTTTTTCTTGCTACAAAATCCTAGAAACCAGCCACACTTCAAGGTAAAAGTTCCAATTCTTATTTAATTCACAGATATAACAATATGATCCCCTGGCCAAACTCAATATTTTGCCCTATGTGGGCTTCCTCAGGGGCTATTATCCATATTTAAATACATACAAAATGTTTTAATAAAAATCATATTGCAAAATAATATTAAATTGCCATTTTTAATTTTCCTTACTTAGAATATTAACGCAGCCTCCCTTCTTCCATTATCTGGTGACATCCTTACTGATTTATTCATTAAAGGGGAACTGTCATCAACAGGGTTTCTTAATGTCTCAAAGTCCATAAAAAGCAAATTTGAGTGAGCCATTGTATTTATGCCTGAGTCTTTGCAGTCCAGAGTTATTCATATATAAATCAGCCAGTAATCAAGGGCTGGGGGCAGCCATATGTTTTAGGCTCCTGACAGGAAATGATGTCACTGAGGAATTTGGCCCTCCATTTACTGCAGATTAAATAGGTAGTCAACTGTTTTATTAAGTGTGTTTTAAGGTGTTATTACAACACTTTCTACATGTATAATTATTGTGTTTTATGTGCATTGAAACTAGTAAGTTATCACCTTTACATTTCAAACTGTTAGTAATAATAATCCATCTTTAGGATTGCTTTAACCTGTAGGCTATACTGCCAGCTGATCATTAAAACTACATATATCTCAAGGCTCGCTCTGTGGTGTCAACAGGTATTGGGGCCCCATATCAGGATTTCCAAACCCTGGCTATATTCATGTCAGTACAGATTTCTGTGGCTGCCACAGCACCAACTTCTGTCTTATTCCATTCCCTCTCTTACGGCCTTTTCTCTTACAATTTCAGGCATGAAGTCAGGTCTACAAGATGCAAATGTTGCTACTTACCTAAAGGGCCTGGCATCATGGGGCGACACTTGAAATGTGTAGTTTTTGATTTACAACTTGCACTACAGACAAGAGTTAAAACCAAGAGCTGTGAGCAAGATTCTTTCATCCAGCAGAATGGGTTTTTATTCCAACATGCGCTTCTTGTATATGGTGTGACCAGAACAAGTCACTTAACCTCCCTGTGATCCCAAAACACACCCAGAAATAAACTGTAGTTGTGTGCCTTTCCTGGACAAAGACAGAAAAAACTATCTGAGCATGTTTTTTTATTCTGAAGATATTATGCTCTTTCTATCCAGATTTCACTTGAAAAGAAAAAAAATGGGACACCATTAATAGTTTATTAATTGCAAAAACACATAAATGGACAACATTGTTAAAACATGCATAATCAGAACTACATTATTAAAATACAGAATAATATGTGGGTGGGTGTGTGTAACCAGAATGTTACACACACACACACACACACACACACACACACACACGCAGTATTGGATGCTACATTAACCCCAAGGGCAAAGTCCAAGGGGTTTATAAAAACATCCCACACCAAGGGTGCGTGCAAAATTCTGTTTTTTACACCCACCCACCCATATATTATTTTATTTAATCAATGGTGATAATTGTTTTCCTTTTCAGCACAGTTCAGTTAGTGCAGCACTTCTATCAGAGACAGACAGACACACGCACACACACACAAACACACACACACACACACACATGCACACACAGAAGTGCATACGTGCACACACACACACACATGCACACACACACACACACACACACACACACACACACACACACACACACACACAGCCTGTCTCTCCATTTTTTTTTCTTTCTTTTTTTACATTACAATGGGAGTGGCATTCTGGAAAGTTGCAGTCCATTGGCAGAGCTGCAGCATATAAGACACGTTCGAAGGGCATGAGCGACAGGATCAACCAAATTCATTTGTTTCATTTATGGTAGAAAATCCCATTCCATCCAAAGTATTTCAGTAAGAAACTGTTACACTTTTAACTTTATCAAAAAAAGTAAAATACTCTTTTAATAATGCATTTCAGCGTATGCATGTTTTAACAACATTGTATGTCTATGTGTTTTTGCAATTAATAAACAATTAATGGTGTCCTAATTTTTTTTCTTTTCAAGACAACATGTTCAGATTGTTTTCACTGTCTTTGTCCAGGAAAGGCACACAACTACAGTACAGCTTGTTTCTGGGTGTGTTTTGGGACCACAGGGAAGATAAGTGACTTCCTCTGGTCACACAATATACAAGTACAGCACATTGGACTCAAACCCCATTCTGCTGGATGAACAAAGCTTGTTCACAGCTCTTTGCTTTAACTTCTAGGCTATGCTGCCAGCTGTTAATCAAAAACTATACTTTTCAAGACTGGCCCCATGATGACAGGCCAGTAGGTATGTAGCCACATTTGCATCTTGTAGAACTGAGTTCACATACAAAATTGTAAGAGAGAGAATGGAACAAGACAGAAGTTGGTGCTGTGGCAGCCCCAGAAATCTGCACTGACATGAACACAGCCAAGGTTTAGACAACCTGATACAGTATGGGGCCCCAATACCTGTTGACACAACAGAGTCAGCCTTGAGATGAGTAGTTTCTAATGATCAGCTGGTAGTAAAACCTACAGGTTAAAGCAATCCTAAAGATGGATTATTTTTACAAACAGTTTGAAATGTAAACGTGATAACTCACTAGTTTCAAAGCACGTACAAAACAATTCTTATAAATATAGAAAGTGTTGTAATAACACCTTAAAACACACTTAATAAAACAGATGATTTTCTGTTTAAACTACAGCAAATGGAGGGCCAAGTTCCTTGGCGATATCATTTCCTGTCAAGAACCTAAAACACATGGCTGCCCCCAGCCCTTGATTACAGGCTGATTAACATATGAATTACTCTGGACTGCAAAGACTCACACATAAAAACAATGGCTCACTTAACTTAGCTTTTTATGGACTTTCAGACATTAAGAAACCCTGTTGATGACAGTTCCTCTTTAAACTATCTTAAAAAAATTTGCTAGCAATCCTGATGTTTAGCATTTCATTACATAGATATAAATTAGTAAATATATTGCTCGCATCCATACCTGGGTATCACATGTTGTTGTCAGAGTCTGAACCTTGTTAGTTCATCTTTCTAGGAAACACAATTTCTAAATAAATGGAAATGTATGTACTTAGTCTTTTGTCTCAAAACTCTGTTAAATATGCATACTATTATCGGGCGTTATGCTTGATGCCAACACAACCACAAAAACTGGGCTCATTGACATTATACATGTGAATGCCATTAAGAAGTACCACGTGGCATTCATAAGAGATGCCTAACAGTTATACCAGATCCCCCAGCTGCAGGCAGCAACATGCCGGGGGTGGGTGGGGGGCATGGTGAGGGCATGCCAGTACAATGCTGCATGCACAATGCCGCGATGTGCTGCTCACCGGGGGGGCTGCAGTGGGATGCAGGCTAAGCCAGGGCAGACCCTGCCATAACCCACTGTGCACCCCCACATTCAATGTCCGCCAAACATGGGGGACCAGGACAGGACCCTCCATGCCACCCCTGCCCACTAGGCAGATGGCGAGGACAGGGACTGCGGGATGGATGAGTGCCCAATACAGCACCAGAGTGGTGGCTCTGGGACATTATGGTGCCTGGTGGGGGGTGCCAAGTGGGAGCCAGACAGTGACACATTCCTCCTATGGGGGCATGGGGATATGGCAACAGTGGGACAGGGCACAGCTGCTGTTGCAGGCTTGGGTAAGGGTCCATCAGTGCACCTGCACTAGAGGGGTGCTGAGATCCAATGGCTGGGCTGCTGGGCAGTCTGGCCATAGAGGACTTGCCATGCAGGTCTGGGTACCTGCGGTAAGCATGCACTACCCTGGACCTGCACCTCACTGAGTGAGGGTTCCACTGTGGGTCTTGGGATGGGCATCCCATTGGATGCTTACCCGGGACCATGACTCCAACTCCGGCCACCCTGAGGAGTCTTGCATGCCAGGGGGGGTGGAGCCATGGACAGGTGGGCACCGTTTGTGAATACAAGCATGTGTGCACTTGCCCACGGGTGCACAGCTACGTGGGCGAGGTATGCAACTTTTTCGCATACCACTGCCCCAATCATGCATAGCGCCCATTGTTAGGTAAAGAGAACAACTTTGTAAAGTGATATTCATTAATACGGTTTGTAATCTTGATAACAAACAGTATTATTTTTTTTAATATCAGTTGCTTTCTCCTGAGGAGTAAACTACAGTCTATTCCTAACAAAAGATAGTCTTCAAGATTTTTAGCATTTTTCTTCTCTAACTTTTTTGAAGTGGGATTATGTCCTCTCTTCTTCCATCCTCCAGGACCACACTGGTCTCCAGGGAACTGTTAAACAAGTCTGCCAGGGGTTCCACCAGCACCTCCCTGAGTTCCTTCAGCACTCTTGGATATGCCCCATCTGGCCCCATGGTTTTATCCAGCCTCAGATTAGCAAGTGCTTTCCTGATGCTCTCCCCAAAAAAGTGACTGATGGCAACTTCCCTTCCCTCAAAGCTCTTGAAGCTTATTTTAGGTCCCATTCCTTCCCCTTCAACTGTGAACACTGAGCAAAAACATCTGATGAAGATGTTTGCCTTTTCTTGGTCCTCTCTGTACAATCCCACCCCCCTTTTTTTTACTGTACAATCCCTCCCTTTGTCTTCTTTTTCTAGCTAACATACCTAAAAAATGTTTTGTCCCCCTTTGATACTGTCTGAGCTATTCTTTCCTCAGCCTACACATGTGTGCTCCTTACTGCTTTGCCTGCCTCCCTCAATTTCCACAGATACACTTCCCTCTCCTCCTCTCTCTCAGTCTCCTTATACTTTCTGAATACCACTGTTTTTGCCCTTACCCTTTCTGCCACCTACCTTGAGAACCATAACTGTCTCCTCTTCCTTCTGTTTTTGCTTACTTGCTTGATGTACAGGTTTGTTGCCTTTTACTAAGCTTTCTTTTAATCTGACCTATTTGCCCTCCTCCCCATCCAGGACATCACTGCCCCCCCCCGGTCAGGCCCTATCAGATGCACTCCCCCTTCTTTGTGAAGTCTGTCCTTCTGAAATGTATGACCGTCACCCTTGTGTGGTTGGATTCCGCTGCTGTTCTTATATTAAACCATACTGTATGATAGTCACTGGTCCCCAGATGACTTCCCACCCTGAAATGTAGGGGAATAGACAAAGGCAGATAACTTATGACTCAGGGAGTGAAATAGTTGGGGGGGGTCATCCTTAATAGATCCATTTATGTTTGTTGCCACTAGTGGTATAAAAAAACCTTACATTTGTATGCCTAATGTAAAAGATGCAGAGTAACAACATAAAGTAGTGATGGAAAAAAAAGTTTTATTCATACTTACAATACAAACTGATGCTAAGGTGCTGGGCTTATAGCAAGAAGGTGCAAACCCACAATGTGCCACAAAAACCCAACAGCATTTCGTGCCCTCATAGCACTTTGTCTGGGAACCTTGACAAAGTGCAATGAGGGAATGAAACACTATTTGATCTTTGTGTCATGCTATGGGTTCGAACGTTTTGACTATAAATCCAGTCCCTTAGCATCAGTTTGTGTTGTATGAATGACACATTTTTTCATTGCCACTTTATGTTGTTGGTCTGATTCTTTTGCATTTGGCATAGCAAGTGCAAGCATTTTTAGTATATTGGTTGAAGCTATTACTTTCCTCACTACTTATCCCATGTCTGACTCTTTACCATTTTTTGGTTTACTACTAGTGGCCATTTCAGGGCAGAGAGTTCAGCAAGTTTTTTTTTTGTGATTTCTAAAGCCTGATGTGGTAATAAACATATGGCAAATAAACCTTGAAGACTAATAAGTTGACTCATTTGCCTTTGAGTGTTGGATTTCTTTGTGTTTTTAGGGTGAGTTCAGCAAGTACTCACCTGCTTTCTGTATTAGCTCTGATGTGGGCAATAGTCCCTCCCAGGTGTTTATGGATAAGGATACATGCACACCATGTTTAGTTAACAGATGCATTATGAGCATCTGCCAATACCCTGTCCTTCTGGAGCTTGAGAGCTTTCTCTTGGATCAGACAGGTTTTCTGGAGGACTGCTAAGTGAGACTTGAGGCACTTCCAGCATGTGATAACTTCCTTTTGCTTAATGGGTGAGCTCAAATCCCTCACATTCCAGCCAATGGCTCTCACCTCAGCCATTTGGGTATTTCAGAAATGCATGTGAGCTAAGTATAGCCATTAATACTGCCATTGAATTGGAGGACCCATTGTTGCTCATACAGTGGTGTCATAAAACTCCTAGTAAATTACAGAACAATACATTTAGAATACCAGACTACAGGAGTGTATCCTGCCGTAAAGCATAGTCTGTAATGCCGTACAACTAACATACAATAACACTAAGAAACAATCCAACAGATGCAACAAGAAATCTACTGACCCTATTTCTCATTCTGCCCCATACTTCCCTCCCACATCCCCTAAATCAACTCTGCCCTTCAGTAATCTTTTATTCTGCTCACTCTTGTAGGCATAGTCTAGAATGAGGACCAAGTGACAGGGTTGCAGGAGGGCAAGTGGAAGGGGAGGAAATTATAACAGCAAGCTCAGTCCTTATGCTTAGACTCAGGGCACCATTAAGTGGGGTGGTGCAGCAAACATTCTGTAGATAGGGACAACTATCAATACGTTACAGCAGCTATGCAGTGAAGACCTATATTGAGTGGGTCTGGTCACCCCGCCACTGCACACTGCTGTTCAGAAAGGAAACATGCATCCTCATACTTGGGGGGGGGAGGGCATCCAGGAAAAGTAATGAGCATGGCTGTCTGTTTAATAGTACTGTGAGAGGGAAAATTACCTGCTCATTCTCCCTATGGGAGCATGAATGATGGTTTGCATTCATCATGGCAAGCATGGGGGGGGGTAGTGCACTGAGGTATATGTTGTGTCGACAGACCAGCCACTGCTTACTGAAACCTGTGGCCCCTGTAAATCATGGAGGGAGCAGCGTTTCTTGGCCAGTGGTTGTCTATGAGAGGGGTAGAGTATGCTGAGGGAGTAGCAGTTTTCGGAGGCTGATGAAGTACAATACTTAAGACACTATATCCATGTGGTCATTCCCTCGGCAAGTGCACTGATTAGCAGGAGAGGTCAGAGGGTATCTGAGAGTGGGGAAGGACCTCAAATCCATGATAGGGTATGGGTCATAATGAGCAGCTACTGATGAAACAGCATAAACCTTAAAGCAGTAAGCACACAATGCTAAATATATATGTGCATGAGTTAGTATATAAGAAATAGATATGTAGCTTGAATGGAGTATTGCTGTTTTAAGAGTTCAGCAGTCTTAACTGCTAGCAGGTCCTGATAGGCCTGGTGCTTAATGAGTTAGGAAGTCTCTGTGTCCCATAAAAGAATAATTTCAGCTGTGCTGTCATTGGCTGGCAGTAGAAGAGTTTGGAAGGAATGTCTGCTGAGGCCAACTTCTTTTGTTGCTACATAAGTAGATAGGTGGTGATGTTTGTTGAGGCAGTAGAGGTGGCAGTATGGCCTTTTGTGTTTCTAGAGGAGGTGGAAGTGGGTGTTGCTCCTCAGTGCTGGTGGATTCTATGAAGGGAAGTTGAGTAACTGCTGCCACAAGGCTCACCATCTGTGCCCTGGATTTGGGGCATGCCACTAGATTGTATCTGGGAGCCTCAGGAAGTGGTGGATATGAATACAGTGCAGGGCTTCAAACAGGCATGGGATAGGCATAAGGGAGCAATACAGATGAGTATGACTAGATAAGCCATTGACAAAGCAAAGGCCGATAGCACATTTATAAGGTAGAAAAAGAAATGGGCAGACTGGCTGGGTCTTGCAGTCCTTATCTGTTGTCAACTTCTACGTTTCTATATGTTTCTGTGTTGTAGTGGTGGGGTTGGAGTCAACTGGTCTTCAGGAGATGTCTGAAAAAGTGGGGCAAAGCAGTTTTATGTGAGCAAAGTTGATTTGGTGTCCAATGATGCCGGTGATCCTCTACTGCCTCTGTGGCATCAGCTTCTGCTTCATGCTCTGGGTTCCAACCCCTGCAATTTGTCTTGCTTCTGCTTCTGGTATCAACTGTGGCATTTTTTTTTCAAGCTGGTGCCATGGATCCAGTTCAGTTGGGGTTGCCAAATGGGAGGGCCATATGTGGGGTACTGATGGCATGACTCCTCCAGGTGGCCAAAAATATGATCGAAACATTCAAACACCTTAAGGGCATTAACAATGTGAAAGAGTCTAACATTTTTCAATATAAGAAAAATAGCAGGACAAAAGGACACAGGATGAGATTAGAGGGAGGCTGATTCAGGGGTAATGTGAGGAAGTTATTTTTCACAGAAAGGGTGGTGGATGCATGGAATGGCCTACCTCAGGAAGTGGTTGATATGAATACAGTGCAGGGCTTCAAACAGGCATGGGATATGCATAATGGAGCAATACAGATGAGTATGACTAGATAGGCCATTGACAGAGCAAAGGCTGATGGCACATTCATAAAGCAGAAAAAGAAATGGGCAGACTGGATGGGCCTTGCGGTCCTTATCTGCCTTCAACTTCTATGTTTCTATGATCACGAATATGTGCTGTGAGCTGGCCGATATGGTCTTCACTATTGACCACTCAGTGTTCCACCACAATCAGTGTTTGGGGCATTTGAAGGATGTCTGCATTGGTACTCTGTGTTGACAGTTCACGTTTTGTGAATGTTTTATGAGGTGCTGAAACATACCTTTTATTTCCAACAGTTCTGTTCTGTTTGGGCCTGCACTGGGGTAGCTGTTGCCATCCTGTAGGCCTCACCATATCTGCTGAGGAGATCCTGTGAGCCAGAGCTCCTGTTGGTGCTCAGAGACAAGATTTGCACCAAAGTTACCTCGAGAGGATTCATTCAGCACCTGGAGAGAAGCCATGTTGAACTATACCTGGATTATGGAAATGGGTGCACTTTATGAGCAGGATTGTTTTAGAATATGATGAGGGTTCTTACAACTAAGAGAGTTAGGCAGCCTTCTTGTCTGCTGCCAAGTCACGCTCCCTCCCCAAGCATCAAACTTAAACCTTTTGGCCACAGAAGTTGTTGCAGGTAAACTGGGGGGAGCAAAGGAAACAAGAGGCATGGAGCTCCTCATCATCAGTGTCAAGGATAGGAACCCATTCTCCAGATTATTTAGGCTAGCTGACTGCTTGTTTGACTTCAGAGGGGGATGCTCCTGACTAGAACTTTCCATGACTTTTTTGCTACTGCTTGGATGGTAGACTGGCACATTATAAGTGCTGCACTTGCTCCTCATAAACTGCCAACCTCAACAAAAGCCTGCACTTAGTCTACCAAGGAGGACCCCCCCCCCAAAAAAAAAACAACAGATTTCAGTGAAGCCAGACTGTCAACTGGCATTGTTAAAAGAACTTGTCTGGAGCCATCTTGCACCTTCCCCTCATTTGCTTCCATTGTCTACCCAGTTACTGAATGACCGCTTGTGTATTTTAATACATCTTCTCCCAGTAAATACCAACACTATCTCCCGCTGTGCCAGGACAACATGAGGAAATGTGTTTTTTTTTTGGGGGGGGGAGAAAAAGATGCACAAGGCAACACACTGATGAAAACAGAGCTATCGAGAGAGAGAGAGAGAGAGAGAGAGAGAGAGAGAGAGAGACAGCAGACTAGCAACAGCACTGGGATACATTGAAGCCATATAGCTGCAATGCCACCTGCTGGACAAGAAAGAAACCACAGACTCCTTTTTCAAAAGGTATACCTTCCCTAAGAAAAACTTAAAATTAAATTTTTAAACATACTTTTTTCCAGTTTCTTTTTTTTAAGTCAAGGAGATATTGTATAATAGAAATATTGTACTCCATGGTGTGTGTCATGCTGGGATAACATCACTTCTCGGGTGTTGGGTGCACTCGGCAAGAGGCCTTGTGCCCAACACCCAAGGTATGATTTTATTCCAGCACATCACACACCTTGTTTTGCATTATTCCTTTATTTTCTCACATTCCGTTTAAGCTGTCCCCCCCAAGCTTCATAGCATGTCCCCTTAATCTGGTGCTCCTTTTCCTTTGAAAGAGACTCCACTTCTGCACACTGTTCACCACCAAAAGGTACTTACAGGTCTCGGTCCTGACCCTTCTTGCTCTCCTCCTCTCCAGGGAGTACATGTTGAGCTCCCACAGTCTCTCCTCATATGTCTTCTCATGCAACCCCCACACCATTTTGGTAGCCCTCCTCTGGACTGCTTCTACCCTGTTGATGTCCTTGCTGAGGTACAGCCTTCAGAACTGGATGACATATTCCAGGTGGGGTCTCACAAATTAGCAATACAGAGGCAACATCACCTCCGTTCTCCTGCCAGAGGTCCACCTCCCATACACCCCAGCATCTGGCTCCCCTTGTCTACCGCCCTGTTGCATTGCCCTGCAACCTTAAGGTTATCAGATATGATCACCTGAATGTCCCTGTCTTGCTTGGTAACTGTGATTACTTCTCTTCCATCCCATACACAGCCTCCAGGTTACACCAACCCAACTGCATTACTTTGCATTTGTTGGCATTGAAACCCAACTGCCACTCCTAGACCACTCCTCTAGTTTCCCAAGATCCCACTGCATTCACTCCACCCCTCCTGGGCATCCAAAATGTTGTAGATTTTTGTATCATCTGCAAAGAGACACACTTTCCCCTTCAGTTCCTCAGGAGGGTGGATGCACCAACTTCTGGCCATATAGGCTACCATGGAGCTGGAGGCAGAGGATTTTCCCATTCATTGCCCCTATCTGCATGACTGGCTGAAGGACAGATGAGCTCCACAGCATCTCCATCTCTCTGCCACTCAAACATGCAACACTAATACCTGTATTCCTAATGGTGGTGTTTAAAGATTGAGGTTATGCAGCGCATTCCAAAGGAGGAGGAGAACATCTTCTAGAATGCTTGATCATCCTCCACATGGCTGGCCACTGACTCCCAGGCTTGTTCCTGTACCCAGGTTGCCAGTGTCACAAGCAGTAGTCCTGCTGCTACTGTATGACAGAAGACCATCTTCACTGATATAGGTTTTATGGCTACATAGCAAAGCTAAAAGCAGACTTCTTGTTCGTGATCTGCTGGGCATGGTCAAAACAAGAAAATGTGTACTTCACTATTTTCGCCATTCAAAGGAACAATGTCATTTGGCTGTCAATCCATCAGAGCAGTAATGCAATTCCATATATCATTCAGGAAACTATCATATTGCATACCAGCTGCTTGCCCCTTCTCCCCTTTGGTTTCAGGTAGTTACCAATAGCTGTCACATGCATGCCTTCACATCTTTCATGCAGTACCTGTGGGCTGTGGAACAGACCCAAACAGATGTATGGTCACTGGGACAGGTGGCACTAGACTTCTCAGTGTCTGACTGTTACTAATAGTACCAACCTGCCTGGAATTACAATACTGCACCCCAAGGACATGCACTGGCTCACCAACAACATGTAGAGGGTGAAAGTTCCCTACCCACCCTGCCCCACCTGTCCCCTCTGTGGCCATGGGCTCATCTGTTATTAGAAAGAATGTGGTTGTCAAAAAAGTGAACTGGCTCCTTGGTATGGAAATAACTCAGTGCTGGACTTGCAACAGACAGTTTTCCAACTCTGGACCTGCATTACAGATTGATTTTAATTGCTCTCCTCCTATAAAGCTAGGACCATTTGCAGAGCAATATTACCCTGACATGTTCTGTTTTCCCCGAGCAGCAGAGGAACTGGAATGGTTCAAAAACAGTGGCTCACATGCTGATCTTTTTGGGTGCTGTAGAGTAGAATACCCAACCACTGTACAAGGAAAATTGCAATAATTCTCACCAGGCAGAGATCCACTTGAAGACTAAATTTATCATTGTACCACAAAATATTTATTGAGTATTTCAGACGTAAAGCTAGAGTTTTTTTTTTTAAAGAAATCATCACATAATTCTTTTGATGTTGATAAACATTCAGGCTTCATTAAGAAAGAACTACAGAGAATGAAACTGCTGAATACAAATAAACCTCTTCTGATTGTGACACTGATTATCCAGCTTTAATTTAGCAACATGGAATACATGCCCAGGCTACACTAGATGATTCTTACCACTCTGCTGATCTGCTGATGACACCAGTAAAACTTCCTCTATACTCACAAGTATGGTGTACCAGCCTCCTGGAGCCTTGTGTGCACTATGTACACTCACAAAACTTGGCGGAATCTCCAAGATGAGGTCTGAAAATCATCCTTTTTTCAGAAAGCTGTATTGACATCTACAATCTTGTCAATCACAAAAAAATGTTCTTTCAGTTTACACAGGCCCAGATATTCAAACTGCGCCATAAAAGTGCACAACAGCAGGAGCAAGCGCAAGTCCACTGCACCCATGTGTAATAAGCGCGACATTCAAAAACTGCGCAGGTCAAGATGCGCCTGCGGCACATGACTGAATATCATGCCACCTGCACCATAGCACAACCAGGAATGTGCAGTGGCGCAGTTCAGATGCACAATAGCACAACCAGGGATGCTCAGTGGAGCAGGGCAGCAGTGCAACAGCAGAACCAGGGGTGCACAGGGACAGGATGCAGGAGCCCACCACCCATGCTACAGATGGGCAGAGGAGCACACAGCAGAACAGACATCGCCACCCACACCCCGTGCACTGCACAACTGGGGGAGAGCTGGAATAACCACCGGCCCATGGATACCAGCAACAAACCCACAGCTGAGGCATGGTGCCCCAGCACACCCCCTGGCAAGCTGTGACCGGCACACAAGGAGGTCAGACCACCCCGTGCCACACCATCCCACCAATGCAGAGCACACCCTGCACCGTGATCCCCAGACACCCTGCCCAGGAGCAGCATCCACCAGTGCAGGACACCCCATGCATGCCACCACCCTCACTATGACAATGCAACCCTGTGCACCACAGAACCATGCAAGGCAGCCCCACCACAAGCACCCATCAGCGGGTGGCAGCAGACAGCGATGCAACGACTGCATACACAGTGCCACCATGCACGTCCCCCCAGAGATACAGCTGAGAGACCGACCAAGTGTCAACACAAGAAGTACCCCACACATGACAGGGCATGCCCCAAACCCCACCACCAGTGGTACAGCACCCTGCACACTGTCCCAAGGACACACCCTGACCCAGCACTGGCCACAACAGCCAACGCAGACACCCACAGTGATGCATGGAAGTATGCACCACACAGGATGCAACACAGTGCATAGACAAACACCCACCCATACCCAAGAGCACACCAACACAGGAACACAGTAGTGGGGCAACCAAGCCCCCCAGCATGTGGCCACGGAAACTGTGTACACACGGCCAGCACTGCTCCATGGCACAGGAGTGCCAGCCACCCTGCGCAGGCACCATGGAGCTGTACACCACCAGCATGCACCCAGAGCACAAGTGACAGACAGTGGTGCACATCCCCTGCAACACACACACAAGCGACAGCATGGAGGTGGGACAACAACAGTGGAGGCCACAGTGCCACCCAAGGCAGACGTGCACCACACCAGTGACAGGAGGCAACCCGGCATTGTGCTGGGTACAGTGGCTGTCCAGCATGGACAGCCACCACTGACATGTCAGCGGACCGTGTAGGTCACAGACATGTAAGGGTGTCAGCTGCACAGGCCATGGACGGTCTGACAGGTGCGCCATGGACACAGTGCATGCACTGTGGGCCACTGCACACAGCCATCCAATGCACAGGGGAACAATACACAAACCACAGACAGTGACTGATAGCTAATCCCACACCATAGTCACTTCCCCTATGGACACACACATGCCCATGACCGCACCACCCCTGACGCCATGCACACCACTGCAGCTGAGCACCTTTAGTCCACTGCAAATCAGAGACCACCACAGTAGGCATAACAAAGCAAATGTATTTTAAAAGATCGAAAACAACTATTTACATATATGTACAAAAGGTTGGGGGGAGGGCCACAAACCAGGTGAGAGTGGGTAAGGGGCAGGGGTGAACAAATGGTAGAGGGAAGGAGGGGTGTGAGGGCAGGTCCAGGGGGGTAGGGGAAATCATGGGGTGAAACATGTTCAGCGGGAGCCCCGCTCCCCGCTCTGAAGGTGCCTCCCGCCATGCCTCCTTCGGACTTCCAGATGGTCTACCCTTTGCAAAATCTCCAGGGAGGCCTTGGTCACTTGCAGTATTTCCTGCAGCATCCGCGCTATGGTCTGCAACCACCATCCACCTAGGACAAGGGAGCAGAGTCAATAGGTGTGAATGCACAGCCCCCTGCATCCCACCCACTGTGCATGGCATACGGCCGTGGGACATGCCTCTGTGATGGTGTGTGACCACCCACAGTGATCGTGTCCACAAAACCTGCCCACCCAGGCGCACACAGTCATGTGGACCGCTGCACACACCCACCGCCCAAGTCCTGCACAGCACCACCGTGGCTGTACAGTGACATGGCTATGTGGTGTGAAGGCAGTGGCACAGCCATGTACCTGGTGCATGCATGGACCACCACTGATGCACTCCCAGACATGCAGTGCCACTGGACAGTGCTGACTGTACCATGTTGTGTGCATGGCAGTGGTGTCAATGGATGGTGGCCATGCCCCTCCGCTGCCCTGTTACACAGCATGCACAAAAAATCCTGGATGTAAGGCACTCACCATCATCAGGCTGGTCCCGGCGATGGTCTTGTATGGTCGCTGTTGCAGCATGATGTGCCTCAAGCTGCAGCCTCCCCTACCTGGCATGCTGGCATTCCTCAGGGCCTAGGGTGCAAACATGGAGAGAGGAACATCAGTACAATCACATAGCAAAATCCCCCTGCCCCTGGGTGTGTGCGATCCCACACAGCCATACCCATCTGCCCCCCAACCCTATACCACCACCATGGCCCACACTGGACGGCCCCCCCCATGCTGGACACATGCCACCGCAATACCCATATGGATGTAAACTGTATGGATGGGGCACCTACCTGGCCATGGAACTGCGTCCCTCCTGGCGTGTGACTGCAGGCGGGCAAGCCTGTCCAGGTCCCTACGCTGCAGGTTCCCATAGCAGTGCCTGCACTGCTCTGCCATGTGCTGTATGCCCATCGCCTTCTCCAGGGCCACCGCCACCTCCTCCCCAAAGAGAGCAGCAGCATGGGGCTCCACCAGGTATACTAGCTTGGCCAGTTCAACCTGGCTCCAGATTAATGCCTGTCTCCGTGCCATCCTCCAAGCATTCAGTATCAAAATGGTGCTCTGTAGCACACATCCACCACATGCGGATGCTGCGCGGTACTCCGCTGACAATCCCCATCGCGCTGTCACCGAACAGCATGATAGAGGTGCACCCATGCGGAAGCATGGCACCTAGGGGCAAAGGTTAGCACAGGGTCAGGGATCTCTCATGCACAGACTGCCACAGCCATTCTCGAACCTGTGGCTCCACGGTGCCTATGGTGCCCCAGTGCCAGAGCGCCATACATGTGAACAGTGCAGTAGCACCACTGGCACAATGATGGCCATGCCCTGCACTGCCTCCCATGCACAGCATGTCAGCAGCGTGGCAGGCGCCGGTGTCAGCACCCCGGCATGCACCGCTCGTGTGTCCACTGTGCACTTCACAGAAATGCGCCCTTGCCTGAGCATGTTGAACACTACTTATGTATAGCACAGCGCGATATTCAGCCGGCATATGCAAATCAGCTCATCAGCTATTCAATGGCACAGATACTGCATTAGCATCCACTTAAAATTGCAATTCGCCTTATTTGCATGCGTTATGCTACATAAATGCTACATTGGGCTGCGGAGGCAATAGTCTAGTATTGCAGTCTATTTTGGAAGAGTTGCATGTTGTTTCGGAGTGTGGACTGTGGTGTGTGGGAGATGCATGGGACTGCACAGTCAGAGGTAACACCTGTCATTCGCACAGGCTCAATGATGAGCGATCGTGAGGTGGAGGAGGAGGAACAGAGACGTTGGAGGAGAAGGAGGCCAAACTTCACCAAGGCAGAAACAGATGCCCTGTTTGAAGCCTACCTTGACCAGGAACCGCTGCTCAGTGGACAGAGGGGAACACCACAGGCCCGTGCTGCTGCATGGGGAGAGGTGGCGCGTGCTGTCAACCAGCATGGCAGCCACCAGCGGTCCATGCAGGAGTGCAAGAAGAAGGTGGGCACAGACAGGAGGAAGATTAAGGATAAGATGGCTGCCATCAGGGCAGCACGGGCTGCGACCGGTAGGGGACAGCCTGCCGTGCAATGCCTGACCCCACAAGAAGAGCGGGTTGCTGGCAGCATGCGGCATTGTGTCATCGAGGGTGTTCCAGATGGTGGATTCCAGATGGGTGGTAACCCATCACTGCATGGTAGGTCCTAATCTATCACTGGGGGGGGGGATGACACAGGGTAGGGCAGATACATTAATGCTACTGTGTTCCCTTACAGCTCCTGAGCATCTACATGGGTCAGCGGTGGTGGGCTCGTCCACTGAGGGTGATACCCTTGACACAGAGGAGGGTCCATCCACCTCCACAGGTGTCCGAGGGTCAGGACGACATTGGGCCCACCTGGCTGTCTGGACTGATGTTAGTGGAGCAGGTGCGGAGGAGGCCTTGCCCATGTCCCAGCATGCCAGTGTCCATGGATGCCAGCACGCTGAGACTCGGACTGGTGCCGGATCCGTCACTGATGATGATGGAGCTCACATCATGGACAGTGATACGTGTGGGCCGCAGCATGGCCGCACAGCAGGTTACAGCATGGGCATAGCCATGGGTGGTGCCGCCGTGGAGGCCTGCGTGACATCACAGTCCCAGCCTGTGCCTGTCTGCACCAGTGGGGCAGCACTGGTGTGTGTCCAGGACAGTGGGGCTGTTGCAGCCGCTGTGGTGGCACCGTTGAGCCCTGGAGAGCGGCAGCTGGAGGGGCAGTGTCAGCAGTCAGCCAATGGCCATGGGGGGACAGTGTCAGGGGGTGGCGTCAGTGCACCGCCTGTGGACATGCCCAGGCATGACCCTGGTGTGCAGCGCCCAAACTCAAGGGGTGCTGCCCATCATGGCTGCGAACACCGTGAGGGACAGCATGCCGATAGAAACATAGAAACATCGACTTTGACGGCAGATAAGGACCGCTAGGCCCATCTAGTCTGCCCATTTCTCACTCTACAGGATAGGCCGCAGATCCTAGTTAACCAACAGCCTATTTCTTCTCACCCCCACAAGAATTGCCTTTATGTCTGTCCCATGCATTCTTGAATTCTCCCACAGTTTTAGACCCCACGACCTCCTCAGGAAGGTTGTTCCATGCATCCACTACCCTCTGTGAAATAATACTCTCATACTGCCCCTGAACCGCCTCCTTTATCTTTAAATTGTGTCCCCTTGTTCTTGCAAGTCTCTTTTTCTGAAAGATGCCACCTCTTGGACTTTGTTGATTACACTGAGGTACTTAAAAGTTTCTATCATGTACCCCGCCTCCCTTCTTCCTCAAGGGTATACATATTAAGCTCCTTTAGTCTCTCCTCATATGGCTTCTCTTGCAGACCCTGCACCTTTTTAGTTGCCTCCTCTGGACTGCCTCTATCCTGTCTATGTCTGAGGAGATGGGGTCCAGAACTGGACACAGTACTCAGATGGGGTCTCCCAACTGTCTGTACAGAGGATAACAACTTCCTGTTTTCTGCTGATGATGCCTCTCCCTATACATCCCATTATACCCCCATCCCTCCCTACTGCCTTCTCACATTGCTTGCTAACCTTAAGGTCAACTGATATGATTACCCCCAGGTCCCTTTCCTTTTTTGTTGTTGTTACTACCTCCCCACCCGTTGAGTATTATTCCCCTGGGTTCTTGTTTCCCAGGTGCACTATTTTGCACTTCTTTGCATTGAATCTTAGCTGCCATACTTCTGACCATTCCTCCAACCTTGCCAAGTCCCTTTTCATCCTTTCCACGCCTCCTGTGTATCAACCCTGTTGCAGATCTTGTGTCATCTCCAAAAGGCATACTTTTCCTTCCAGTCCCTCTGCAATGTCACTGATGAAGACATTAAAAGGACTGGACCCAATACTGAACCCTCGGTACCCCACTAGTAACCCCCTTCTTCAGAGTGGACTCCATTTACAATTACCTTCTGTGTCCTGTTGTCCAGCCAATGTTTTACCCAGGCTACCACCCTGGGTCCCACTCCCAGGCTGGTTAATTTGACTATTAATCTTTGTGTGGGACTGTGTCAAATGCCTTGCTAAAGTCTAGGTAGGCCATGTCCACAGCCCTCCCTGGTCTACTACTTTGGTCACCAAGTCAAAAAATCTATTAGATTCATCTGACATGACCTTCCCGCTGTGAATCCATGCTGCCTTGGGTCCTGTGCTCCACTGGCCTCTAGGTACTCAACTATTCTTTCCTTCAGAAGTGACTCCATCACTTTCCCTACCACAGAGGTCAGACTGACAGGTCTGTAGTTTCCTGCCTCTGTCTTGGTCCCACTTTTGTGAAGAGGAAGCACATCCGCCTTCCTCCAGTCCTCAGGTACCACACATTCTCCCATGATTTATTAAAAGAGTAGCCAGTGGTTTCACTAGTTCCTCCCTTAATTCTTTTTAGAATTCTGGGGTGAATTCCATCAGGACCCATTGCTTTGACCACCTTCAGTTTTAGGAGTTCTTGCAGAACCCTTCTTCTGTGAAAGGACCGGATCGAATTCCCTATCAAGAGTGCTTCTTAATTGGATTAGGTACTTTCCCTCCTCTTTGTGAATACTGAGCAGAAATATTCGTCTCAGTAGTCCTGCTTTTCACTGTCCCCTCTGCCCACCCACTGTTCATTCTATTCAGCCTCACTATCCTCCCTTTGTCTTTCTACCGCTGATGTACCTATAAAGGTTTTATCCCCTTCTTAACTGAGTTGGCTCTCTTTCCTCAGTTTGGGCCTTTGCTATTCTGACTTCCCTCCTGCTTCCTTCTGCCTTAACTGGTACAGCTTCTGTCCTGCTCCTTCTGTGTTTCCTTATACTTCCGAATGCTATCTTTTTTCCTGACTTTCACAGCCACCTTTTGAGAACCATAGTGGCTTTTTCTTTCATTTTGATTTGTTTATTTGCTTCACACAAAGGCTTGTTGCCTCTGTGATGGCAGTTTTGATAATTCCCATTGTTGCTCCACACCTCCTTCTAGCCTGTTTGCTAGTGCTTCTCTGAGGCACTCTCCCATCTTCATAGTCAGCCCTCCTAAAGTCCAGTACCTCACTTTTGTATGGCTTGACTCTGTAGCTGAGTTTAACGTGAACTACACTGTTTGATGGTCACTTGTCCCCAGATGGCAACCCACTTCTAGATCTGAGATCCTCTCATTGCCCCCGCTGAGAGTACGAGGTCTAAGATTGCTCCCTCACGAGTGGGTTCTGAAACTAGCTGTCTAATGCCTGCCACCTGTAGGGCATCAAGAATGGCCCTGCTCTTGGATGTGGCTGCAGCAAATGTGCTTCAGTTAACATCTGGCATATTCAGGTCTCCCATCAACAGTATCTCCCCTTTCTCTGCCATTCTAAGAATGCCTTCTATCATATTCTTGTCCATTCCTTCCCCCTGACATGGGGGTCTGTACACAACCCCTGTGCAGATTGTGGTGCCCTTTCCAGTCTCCAAGGTGACCCACAGTGCCTCCTCTCCTCCCTGTTTACTCTTTTGTTCAGTTGCTTTTATCCCTTCCTTATATAGAGAGCTACTCCTCCCCTCTCCCTGCCTGTCTCTCCTGTAGGTTATGTACCCTGGTATGTTAACATCCCAGTCATGGTTCTCTGTGTACCATGTTTCTGTGACTGCTACGATATCCAGGCATCCCTCTTCCATTAAGGCCATCAGCCTCAGGGAGCTTGTTGCCCAGACTACGGGCATTGGTACTCATTACCTCCATTTCCTGATGGCCTTACTCCCTTTGCCCCATCCCTGTCCTTCTTGCCTTTGTCACTTTTCTATTTACCCCTGCCCTTCTCCCTATCGACACCTCTATGTTGGTGTTTGCGCACTTACTACCATGATTATTTGGGGGCTAGGATTTTCCTGTCTGCTCCAGTGCCTCCCCTTGGCTAGTTTAAAAGCTTGCCAATGAAGTATTTAAACCTATCACCTAGGATCCTGGTTCCTCCCGGACAGATGCAGCCCATCATGCCAGTATAGGCTTGCATCACTCCAGGTGGACCCCAGTCCCCAATGAAGCTAAACTTGAGATCCACACCAGTTTTTCAACCACTGATTGAATCCCATGGTGCGGAACATCCTAGCTTCTCCATGCCATAGATGGGTAGCACCTCCGAAGTTACCATGCGTGCTACTTGACTAAGGCCCTCCCCCAATTCCACAAACTCTTCCTCACTTCTCTAATCCTTTCTTAGCTCAGGTCATTTGTCCCTAGGTGGACAATGACATCCAGCTCCTCCCTGTGCAGCTGCTCCAGCAATCCTGAGGATTCGCCCTGTCCCTCAAGCCATGGCGCCAGGCAGGCACCTTACCTCCTCCCTTCCTCCCCAGTTCTACCTTCCTAACAATGGAGTCCCCACCAGGAGTTGTTTCCTTCCCCTGCAGGGTCCCCTGCCACCCTCCTGTGGGTCTCCTTTGTGGAGGTTCCCAGCATCCTCCTTTGTCTCCACTGTGGGTGCCTCCATAGAGGAACCACACTTTGCCAGAATGGCATAGGAATTGTGTAGAGGCACAACTGGAGGGATGCGCCTCTGTTCCACCACCCTCACCCTCCCTGAGCCCACTGTGGTCCAACTGCTCCTCTTTCTTGGCAACCTCTGAGGCAACGGCAGTGGCACTGGTGGTCCCTGGATGGAAGAGGAGGTCCCACAAATCCTGGCCAACTCAACCTGGAGATGAGCAACCTCCTCCCTCAGCCCAGAGAGGTGCCTGCAGATGGGACAACACTGCATCCTCCAGAACATATCCCGGAAGACTGCTGCTCCACAGCCACTGCACTGCAGATGACCTCTTAGATGAGCACACCCGCATACTCCATGATTCAGTTGATCAGCAGTTGCGGCTTGTGATGGCGGTGGATGCATTCAGTGTGGCCCTGCACCAGGCAGAGGAGCAGCACAGCAGGGACACCGGTCTGCTTTTGGCAGGGATGGACCAGCTGTGGGAGGATGTGACCGCCGCCATTGACAAGCTGACACAGACAATCACAGCTGACATGGCTACAATGGGAACACAGTTATTTGCCCATGCATCGCAGACATCGCACAGTGCAGTGTGCATCCCCCATTCCCAGCATCGTGTGACACCTTCCTTGTCAACATCGGGTTCAGCTGTGGGCATCTCAAGCTCACCTGGCGCAGGCATGTTCGGTGAGCTGGCGACCCCTGCTCGAGAACGGTCGCGGCTCACACAGCGGAAATACCTGGGGGACTGTCGGTGCCACCCCATGAGGCCATTGGTCAGCCTGTCACTGCTGGCGTGGTCTCGGCAGGGCCGCCCCATGTACTGCAGGCCGTGGCACTGTGGCACGTGATCACCCGTCTTCCACCAAGGCTACTGGTCTTGATGCTGCCCTGTGTGCAGTGTGTTGTTCAACGCAATGCACAGTTGGGGCATTTTGGGCCCTGTACACACACGCACACACACACATTCCATCTGTATACCTCCCGCTGCTGGCCGCTGTGACGTGGTGCATGATGATGCCTGGCGCTGCGCGCCCACCATCAGTGAAATGGTGCCCAGTGTCTGACACATAAAAATGACAGGCACTGGGCATGGTGGTCTGTGGATGTGCGTGGCTAAGGTGGAAGGTCGCTACTTCCTATCCCTTGTGCATGTCTTGTGGTGTGTGTGTGTGAGACCGTGCTATGCTAGACCTTGCCCATCCCTGACAGTATGTGCGGGTTCCATGCTCAGCCCATTCCTTTACAGCATGCACCTTGGGGTTTGTCTATGCGTGTTTGTGGGTTGTGCTCTTGCCATTGGTGGTTGCACATGGCCCCATGACTTACCTGGGTTGGTTGAAGTGCTCCTCTGTGATGATGTCCCAGTGCAGCTGCACCATCCAGATCAGTCGGGGTCCTTCGACCAATGGGCTGCCATCACCATCTCCATCTGCGCCCTCATTGTCTCCATCGCTATCCCCTTCTTCAACCTCACAGCTATCCACAGTCATTGGCCATTTTGCAGGATGCAACAGGCCAGAAATAGCCCGCAGGCCTTTGAGGGGCTGTACTGTAGGGCACCGCCAGATGTGTCCAGGCAATGGAAGCATGCCTTCCGCATCCCGAACACCCGCTCGATGACATTGCATGTGGTGGCATGTGCCTCATTGTTGCATTGCTGCGATGGGGTCGCGGGCCGGCAGTATGGTGTGAGCAGCCAGGAACAGAGTTGGTATCCACTGTCATCTATGTAGAGGGTGGACTTTAGTTTGGTGATCAGCATCGCCTGCCATGGGCCATCTAGGCCAGTACCCATGTCACCTCTGACTATGCCCCTCCCAAGATCCATGTCTTTCTGGTGATTTACATACTCACCCACTATGTGGCCAGTGGGGATGTCCCCACTTGAACCTGTGGCACAGTGCAGACTGGTGCCAGATGAAGGAATAATGTACTCCCCAGGTGTGTGGCACAGACATTGGTTATGCGCCCCTGGCATTGCACACCACCTGGCAGTTGATGCTTGCATACACCTTCCAATTTATGTATGCTGCCCCTTCAGGGCCAGGTGGCATGTGGATGACCACATGGGTGCAGTCGATGGCCCTGAGCATGCCAGACATACATGCTACCCTGTGGAACTCTTGTATGTGTGTGTGCGCGCCTCGGCTGGTGTGCTGGGAAACAGATGTACTCCACAGCATGTGGCAGCAGTGCGCTGAGGAATTGGGTGAGTAGGCATGACGCGCCAACTGGGTTATGCCTGTTGTGTCCCCTGTTGGTCTCTGGAAGGTACCCGTGGCAAGCAGGCACATGACAGCTGTCACTTTTGTCTCCACTGACAGAGCATGGCTTCGTCGTGTGGGTGCCTGCATCACATCACTGCACAGCTCACAGAGCTACCTCAGGATCGCCTGGTTCAGGCGATACCGGCCCACGATCTCAGTGTCACTGTACAGCTCGAACCTGGCGCAGGCTCGGTACTGCCTGTTGGGGGCATACCGCCAACGGGCCCTTCCATGGCTGTGCCCCCCTGCTGCCTGCCTTTTCACACCCCTCATTACTACCTCCATCTGAATGGTGGCACTGGCCATGTCACTGGCTTGTGTTACCCCCCTGGCAACTGTATTACCATTCCCCCCGCTGTCCTTACTGTTACTCCCCCTGCACCAGGAACACCTCCCAGTATTGGACGTATTGCCCACTGTCAGTGCCCTCTAGTCCCATGTGGCACTTCCCCTTCCTCCTGCACAGTGGCACAGGCTCCCCCTCCTTCCCTGTTCCTGGTGATTTCCAGGTGCTCTGTCCTGCTCCTGCCCTGTCCTGCTCACAGCTACTGTGTGCCTGGTTGCAGTTAGCTCTCTCCCACAAGTGGCTTTCCTGTAGTGTTCTTGAGCCTCTCTCTCGTTGCTTTTTATTTTGGATCATTTCAGCTATCACGCGACTTCCGTTTGCTCCCTATTGCGCATGGCGCATGCTGTCGAATATCACACTGCGCCATTTATTCATGGTTCCTCCCCCTTCAGTTGCGCATGCATTCATTACCATTGCGCTCTTGCGCATTGCGGTTTGGGGGGCGCTGCTGCTTCCTGCTGAATATCACACAATGGCACATTTTCGGACTTGTGCTGGCACATCCCTTTTGCGCATGGCGCAACCCTTTTGAATATCTGGGCCACAGAGTATAGCAGATATCCCATGAATGGGCAAAAAAACTATAGCTTTACTGGCCTACACAAGAGCTTTATTGAACTCCAGTAAAATAACCCCTAATAAATCCTTCTCATGTTTGCACTGAATATATCCCTTCAGCTGAATATAAACGAAAATCTTGTCTGTAGTGCATTTATTCTGACCATTTTCTGTAAAGTTTTGAGCAAGATTAGTAGACTTTTTTTCATACTTACAGTGTAGCTCTACAAAACAAATCATTTAACTATCATTTTGAAGTATATTAATTACTGAATAAAATGGCAGAACATTTCCAGCTTTGTTTAAGCTCATGGTAAATTCTATATGTTTGGGTGATGACTTTTCCATGCTATAGTTTAGAGCTGCTAAATAGCACTTGATTAATCATTCTGAAGGGTATACACTACTGAAATACTTTTGTAACTTTCTTTATGTCCACAGTAAGTCTTACATGATCAAGTGGCAACTCACTGCATTATACTTTATTGGTCAATTTTGAGTCTAATATTCAGTAGTAAAAGTTGTTATGAGAGGATTACTTTATACATCTTAAAATATTATCTATCACATGAATAGAAATCCTAAAAGCTGAATGGATGAAGCTGTGTTTGACCTATGATTATATTTCAGTTTATCGACATGGGTTAAACTGTATTCTAAGATTAGCCATTTTCTAACACAGTGGGTCTAGTTTATACTTGCTATAATACACTCCAGGGTGCAGTATATCATGGAATACCATCACTTCTTGGAAGTTCAAGGCACTCATGTTGCCTTGTGCCTCACATCACCCCCAAGGCATGATGACATTTCAAGATATACCACACACTGTCATCTATTATTACCTGAATAATATCTACCTATGTTTATGTAACTGAACCATTTGTGTTGTCTGTTTGTTTTGCCTCTTTGCTGTTAACTATAAGTAAGCAAATTGGAAATGTATTACTTTCGTTAATATTATTTAATCTTGATCAGGTTTTTCTTGCTTTGGCTTTTTATGTGTAAGTTTGTTTAATTGACTAATATTTACATAATATATTGACAGCCAACTGCTGCATCACACATAGGGTCATACTGACTTCTTCTAATTAGTCAGTGCCCAAGTCTTTCTGCTCATCATAGCAGTATTAATTAATTCACTTTGGAATGTTTAACCTAGATTGTTTTTCTTGTTAACAATATTCATCAGCATATAATTGCATATTAATGAAACTTTTACTTGCTGATTGGGTTGTCTTTCTTGTATATATTTTCTTTCTCTTTTTTTAAGAAAAATTATGAATATCAGCATGGACATAATGCAACATTTTCTTTTTTGTCACTATACAGAATAGTGAAACACTAATAAAAAAATAAAACAAATTACAGTAGAAAAAAAACATACAGTTGTGCCGGCGCAAGTGCAGACTTGAGTCAAAGAACAATATTCAGTGGGAGTCATTGTGTAGAGCAAATCCCATTGTGCCAATGCACAACTATAATGAACGTAGGCACATGCGCAGGGGGTGTGCCCATGAATATCTGGCACAGTGCAATATTAAACCATGGAACCATGGTGCAAGTGCAGAGCAAAACCGGGATGCACCGAGCAGACTTGAGCCTATGAATACAGGGCGCAAGCACACAGACAGCACTTGCACCAGGTGAGAGGGGGAGAGAGAGAGAGTGCCAGAACAAACAAAAGAAGGAAGGACAGAGAGACAGAAAGACAGACCAAGAGAGGCAGAGCGAGTGAGAGACAGACAGACAGACACAGGCAGCCACAGAGGGAGAGGAACAGAGGTGGCAGTGGAGCGGGAAACAGGGGCTGAGAGAGTGAGAGGGACAGGCAGGCAGAGTGCCAGGCAATGCACCAGGGTGGCACACAGCCTGCAGCAGTCAACCGCCCAGGGGGATACAGGACATCAGGGGCCATGGACAGTGTGACCTCCTTGATGGAGGCCATAATGTGGGGTGAGAGAGGACAGGAGGAACAGTGACATGCCCGAGGAATGGCCCATCGGTGCTATGCCCAGAACAGTTGGTACCATTCCCACACCACCTTTGAGAATTACTCTGACACAGAGATTGTGGGAAGGTACCACCTGAACAGGGCCATTCTGAGGCAGCTCTGTGAGCTGTGCAGTGAGGAGATGTAGGCACCTACAAGACGGAGCCACACAATGTCTGTGGAGACCAAACTGACAGCTGTCATGTGCCTGCTCACCATGGGCACCTTCCAGAGACCAACAGGAGACACCACAGGCATAACCCAGTCAGCCATGTCACACCTCATCACACAGTTCCTCAACGCTCTGCTGACACATGCTTCGGAATACATCCATTTCCCCAGCACACAGGCAGAGCATACAGCAACCATTGAGGACTTCCACAGGGTAGCACGCATGCCTGGCATGCTTGGGGCCATTGACTGCACAAACATGGGCATCCGCGACACCACCTGACCCTGAGGGTGTGGTCTACATCAATCAGAAGTGGTTCCTGAGCATCAACTGTAAGGTGGTGTGCAAAGCCATGGGGTGCCTCACCAATGAGTGTGCCACACACCCTGAGAGTGCACATGATTCATTCAGCTGGCACAGCTCTGCACTGTGCTACAGGTTCGAGTGTAGGGACATCCCCACGGGCAACCTAGTGGGTGAGTATGGACGCACCAAGGGTGACGGGCAGAGCAGGCCATGGGATGGGGATGGCAGGGTGGGTGTGCAGCGAGGATGCCAGGGACAGGCAAGGCACAGCAAAGGATGCCAGAGCACTAACCATGTTATTATCCACATAGGAGACAGTGCCTATCCACTGAGACCCTGGCTGCTCACCCCCTATGAGTATGCAGACCACGAGAAAGACATGAAGCTTGGAGGGCATATTCAGAGGTGACATGGGTATTGGCATAGATGGCCCAAGGCAGGCAATGCTGATCACCAAACTAACTTCCACCCTCTACACACAGGTGACAGTGGATACCGACTCCGTCCCTGGCTGCTCACACCATAGCGGCTGCCCACAACCCCATTGCAGCAACGATACAATGAGGCACATGCCACCACACGCAATGTCATCGAGTGGGTGTTCAGGATGCTGAAGGCATGTTTCCATTGCCTGGGCACATCTGGCGGTGCCCTACAGTACAGCCCCTCAAAGGCCTGAGGGCTATTCTTGGCCTGTTGCATCCTGCACAACATGGCCAATGACTGTGGGATAGCCATACAGGTTGAAGAGGGGGACAGCAATGGGATGATAAGGACTCTGGTGAAGATGGTGAGGGCAGCCCCCTGGACGAAGGGACCCCAACTGATCTGGCTGGCACAGCTGCACTGGGGCACCATCACACAGGAGCACTTCAGCCAACCCAGGTAAGTCATGGGGCCATGTACAACCACCAGTGGCAAAGGCACAACCCACAAACACGCATGGTCAAACACCAGGGGTGCATGTCGTTAAGGGAACTGGCCAAGCATGGAACCACACACGCTGCCAGGAATGGGCAAGGTCTAACATTGCACATGGTCACACACACACACACACCTCACAAGACATGCACAAAGGGTAGGAGGAACGCCGACCCCGACTGCCACCCCTAGCCAGACACACATCCACAAACCACCATGCCCAGTGCCTGTCATTGTGCATGTGTCATACACTGGGCACCATTGCACAGTGGCGCACAGCGCAATGCAGGCATCATCATGCACATGCCACAGCGGACAGCAGCTGGCAGGGTGTGCAGATGGAACGTGTGCATGTGTGCAGGGCTGGGTACCCCACCCGTGCATTGCACGCTGAACAACACAATACACACAGGGCAGCATCAGACAGTAGCCATGCTTATAGACAGGTCAGTCACACACCACAGTGCCACGGTCACCATGGATGCGTGGGCAGCCCCACTGAGATCTGCCAGCAGTGACAGGCTGACCAATGGCTTCATGGAGTGGCACCGATGGTCCCCCAGGGGTTCCACTGCATGAACTCGACTGTGCTCGTGCAGGGGTCTGCAGCACACCGAACATGCCTGCACCAGGAGTGCCTCGGATGCTCACCTCTGAACCCAGTGTCAACAAGGAGGTGTCACTTCCACACCAGGAACGGGTGGACACAATCAAGTGCTGGTGTTCATGGCGCATGGGCAACAACTGTGTGCCCATTGTGGCCATGACAGCTGTGATTGCCTGTGTCTGCCTGTCAATGGCAGCGGTCACATTCTCCTGCAACCGGTCCATCCCTGCCAGGAGCAGAGTGGTGTCTCTGTTGCACCGCTCCTCTGCCTGGCGCAGAACCAGACTGAGTGCATCCACCACCGTCACAAGCCGCACCTGCTGATTGACTGATGCTTGGATTATGCGGGTGTGCTCATCTAAGAGGTCATCTGCCTGATCGGTATGCTGTCCCTCATGGTGTTCATGGCCCTGATGGTCAGCACCCCTTGAGGGTGGGTGCTGCACACCAGGGCTAGGCCTGGGCATGTCCATAGGTGGTGCACTGATGCCGCCTCCTGACACTGTACACCCATGGCCATTGGCTGACTGCTGACACTGCCCCTCTGGCTGCTGCCTCCAGGGCTCAAGCCACCGCAGTGGCCGCAACAAGCCCACTGTCCTGACACACACCAGTGCTGCCCCACTGGTGCAGACAGGCACAGGCTGGGACTGTGATGTCACGCAGACTCCACGGCGGTACCACCCACGCCATGCCCATGATGTCACCTGCTGTGTGGCCATCCTGAGGCCCACACGTATCACTGCCCATGACGTTAGCTCCATCATCATCAGTGATGGATCCGGCACCAGCCCGAGTCTCAGCATGCTGGCATCCATGGACGCTGGCATGCTGGGACACGGGCAGGGCCTCCTCCGCACCTGCTCCAGCAACATCAGTCCAAATGTCCACTGTTGCCCTGACCCCTGTATGCCTGTGGAGATGGATGGGCCCTCCTCTATCTCCATGATACCACCCTCAGTGGAGAAGCCCACCACCGCTGACCCGTGTAGATGCTCAGGAGCTGTAAGGGAAAAACAGTAGCATTAATGTATGTGACCTACCCTGTCCCCCCATTGACAGACCAGGACCTACCATACAGTGATGGGCTACCACCCGCCTGGAATCCACCACCCGAACACCCTTGATGGCACAACACTGCATGCTGCCAGCAACCCACTCTTCTTGTGGGGTCAGGCATTGCACGGCCGGTTGTCCCCACTGGTCGCAGACCATGCTGCCCTGAAGGCAGCCACCTTCTCCTTAATCCTCCGCCTGTCCGTGCTCATCTTCATTTTGCACTCCCACATGGACCGGCTGGTGGCTGCCATGCAGGTTGATGGCACGGCACCTCTTCCTATGCAGCATCATGGGCCTGTGGTGTTCCTGGTGTCTGCTGAGCAGCGGCTCCTGGTTGAGGTAGGCCTCAAACAGGCATCTGCTTCTGCCTTGGTAGTTAGGCCTCCTCTTCTGCCCACATCTCTGTTCCTCTTCCTCCACCTCATGATCGGTCATTATTCATCCTGTGAGAATGACAGGTGTTACCTGTGACTGTGCAGTCCCATGCATGTCCCACACACCACAGTCCACACTCCCAAACAGCATGCAACTCACCACAATAGAATGCAGTAACTGACTATGGTCAGTGCAGCCCAATGTGCAGTTTCATAGTGCAACGCATGCAAATGAGGCAAGGCACATTTTTAAGTAGATGCAAAGGCAGTGTCTGCACCATTGAATGGCTGATTAGCTAATTTGCATATGCCAGCTGAATATCACACTGTTGCACTTTGCGCAATTGTGTTGAACGTGCTCAGCCAAGGGTGCAGTTCTGTGATATGCGCAGTACACACTGAACTGCGCATGCCTGGGGTGATGATGCAGATGCCTGCTGGCTGCTGACGTGCTGTGCATGTGAGGCAATGCAGGGCACGGCCACCATTGTACCAGTGGCACTACTGCACTGTTCACATATATGGCACTATGGCACTGGGGCACCGTAGGCGCACTGGGGCCACAGCGCTGTAGGCTGCTACAGGAGGTGGCACATAGGCACCCAATCGCGCTACATGCATGGGTTCCAATCGTGTTGTGTCTGTCCATGCGCGAGAGACCTTGACCCTGTGCCAGACCTTTGCCTCTAGGCGCCATGCATCCTGTATGGGTGCACCACTATCATGCTGTTCAGTGACAGCGCCATAGGGAATGGCTGCGCTGTACCGCACAGCATCTGCATCGCGGCGGGACCATGCTGCCAAGCACCATTTTGACTCCAACTATCTGCTGAGATGGCATGGAGAAGGGCTGCTATGTGGAGCCAGGTGGAATTAGCAAATCTGGTGGCCATTTTAGAGACCCATGCTGGGGCTCTATATGGATGCACCCACTGGACAGGGCCAGGGAGTGCAGTTTGGCAGGAGGTGGTTGATGCGCTGGAGGAGGCCACAGAAATCAGGCGCACATCAGAGCAATATCGCCACAGGTATGGGGACCTCAGGCGAGGGACCCGGATATGCTTGCCTGCCTGAGGGGACATGTCAGAGGGGCACGTGCCACGGCCAGGTAGGTGCCCCATCCATACACTGTTATCGTCCATACGGGTATCACGGTTGCATGGGTCCGGCACATGGGGGGCCATCCAGTGTTGGCCGTGATGGTGGTATGAGGGTGGGGGGTGCATGGGTATGGCCATGTGGGATTGCACACACATGGGGGCGGGGGACTTTGCTGCTGGATTGTACTGATGTTCCTCTCTCCATGTTTGCACCTTAGGCCCAGAAGAGAGCAGGCTGGTGAGGGAGAGGAGGCGCCGCCAGGAGGACCAGCAGGCCGGGAGGGGTGAAGGTCTGCAGAGGTGCAGGGACCAGCCTGATGATGGTGAGTGCCTTACATCCATGATTACTATTGCATGCTGTGTAACTGGGCGGGAAGCGGGGCATGGCCACCATCCATTGACACCACTGCCATGCACGCAACTTGTTACAGTCAGCACTGTCCAGTGGCACTGCATGTCTGGGAGTGCATCAATGGTGGTCCATGCGGCACCGAGTACATGGCTGTGTTACTGCCTTCACACCGCATAGCCAAGTCACTGTATGGCCACGATGGTGCTGTGCGGGACATGGGTGGTGGTGTGCAGTGGTCCACATGGCTGTGGATGCCTGGGTAGGCAGGTCTTGTGGACACGGTCACTATGGGTGGTCGTATACCATCACAGGGGCATGGCACATGGCTGTATGCCATGCACAATGGGTGGGCTTCAGGGGAGCTGGACAGTCACACATATTGACTCTGCTCCCTCATCCTAGGTGGACGGTGACTTCAGGTCATCGAGAGGGACTGCAGGAGCTGTTACAGGTGGCCAGGGTGACCCTAGAGCTCCTCCAAAGGATGGACCGACACGGGGTGAGGAGGCATAGGACACATCGGTGCCACATGGAGGATGAGCGGGGCAGACGATAGCCCATCCATGCCCCTGAAAACACCTTTCCCCTGGACCCACCCTCACACCCCTTCTTCCCTCTCCTATATGTTCACCCCTGCCCCTTACCCGCCCCCACCTGGTATGTGGCCCTTCCCCCCATTGTGCATAATTGTAAATAGTTGTTTTGATTACCTGTTTTTAATACATTTGTTTTGTTATGACAACTGTGGTGGTCTCTGATTTGCAGTGGGCTACAGGTGCTCAGCTGCAGTGGTGTGCATGGCATCAGGGGTGGTGCACGCATGGGCGTGTGTGTGTGTCCGGAAGGGAACCACCTATGGTGTGGGCAGGGGGATCAGTCACTGTCTGTGGTTTGTGTGTTGTTCTCTGTGCACTGGATGCCTGTGTGCAGTGGTCCACAGTGCGTGCACTGTGTGCATGGCACCCCTGTCAGACCATCCATGGCCTGTGCAGCTGACACCCTTGCATGTCTGTGAAATGCACAGTCTGCTAGCATGTCAGTGGTGGCTGTCCATGCTGGATAACAACTGTACCCGGCACAATGCCAGGTTGCCTCCGATCACCAGAATGGTGCACGTCTGCCTTCGGTGGCACTGTGGCCTCCGCTGTTGTTGTCCCCCCTCCATGCTGTTTCTTGTATCTGTTGCAGGGGATGTGCTCCAGTGTCTGTCACTTGTGCTCCGGCCACATGCTGGTGGCATACAGCTTCATGGTGCCTGTGCTGGGTGGCTGGGCACACCTGTGCCATGTAGGGGTGCTGGGTGTACACGGGCAGTTGTACACACGCCAGTGGTTGGTTGACCTGCTACTGTGTCCCTGTGCTGGTGTGCCTTGGGATAGGAGGGTGTTTGTCCATGCACTGTGTTGCATCCTGTGTGGCTGATGCTTCCATGCAACACTGTGTGTGTGTGCAGCTGTTGTGACCAGTGCTGGGATGGGATGTGTCTTTGGGAGGGTGTGCAGGGTGCTGTACCACTGGTGGTGGGGTCTGAGCATGCCCTGTCGCATGTGGGGTACCTGGTGTGGTGACACTTGGTGGTCTCAGCTGTACCTCAGGGGACGTGCAGGGTGGCACTGTGTGTGCTGCTGTTGCATCACTGTCTGCTGCTGCCCACTGCAGGGTGCACATGGTCGGGCTGCCTTGCATGGCTACGTGGTGCACAGGGTTGCATTGTCACAGTGGGGGTGGTGGCATGCATGGGGTGTCCTGAACTGTTGGGCGCTACTCCTAGGAAGGGTGCATGGTGATCGTGGTGCAGGGTGTGCTCTGCATTGGTGGGATGGTGTGGAATGGGGTGGTCGGCCCTCCTTGTGTGCCAGTCACAGCTTGCCAGGGGGTGTGCTGGGGCACCATGGCCCAGCTGTGGGTTGGTTGCTGGTATCCATGGGCCAGTGGTTATTCCAGCTCTCCCCGTTGTGCAGTGTGGGGTTAGGGGACGATGTCTGTTCTGCTGTGTGCTCCTCTGCCCATCTGTGGCATAGGTGGTGGGCCCTGCATCCCTGGTTGTGCTGTTGCATTGCTGCCCTTCTCCATGGGGCATCCCTGGTTGCGCTATGGTGCATCTGGACTGCTCCACTGAGCATCCCTTGTTCCGTTATGGCGCATCAGAAATGCACAACTGTACATCCCTGGCTGTGCTATGGCGCAAGTGGCGTGATATTCACTCATGTGCCGCAGGCACATCTTGCCCTCAGTGTTTTGAATTCGCACTTCTTGCATGGGCTCAGTAGACTTGTGCTTGCTCCTGCTGTTGCGCATTTTTGGGTGCAGTTTGAATATCTGGCCCACTATGTTTAATAGATAAGAATTGTATGGTCAACCATACACAATAAGGTTGTGTTTCCATCAACAGGTGTACGACAATCAAAGACCTCTAGAGCAAAGGTCAAGAGATCTCTATGATGTCATCTCATCCCAAGATGGAAACATAGCTTTGTTATGTATGGTTGCCTAACATTATTTTGTATAGTATATGTTTGTTTAATTAATTTAACTTAATTTAACTCTGTCTTGAACTGTGGTCAAACAAACAGAAAACAGCAAATGACAGACTAAGATTAAAAGCATTTAATGTCATTTAAGCATTAGCAACATGAGCTGGCAAGATTTTTTTCATCTTTTAACAAAATAGTTCACCTGGGTTTTTTTCAGTCTTGCTGATACCTTTATTATGAGGAGTCTGTGGTGTAGATGAGCATGAGTCTTCTCAATAGGCACAAGATTCCATGCTTTTGTGCTACAGTAGTGACAAACTACTGTGATACAACGGCATTCTGACATCACTACTGTGGTACAATAGAATCTGGCAGTGTATGGGTTTCTATGTGCACAATAACATGAACCCATATACTATAATGAGTCTTCCTAACATGCCTCTTTGGATTGCTTCCCTTCTAAATTATTAGATAAATGAGTTGCTCAAGGATAGATACCTCATCCATATTAGGCATATTACTACAACTCCTCCACTATGTACAAAACACATTTATGATTACCTATTCATACTATATCAATAGGCTCACTGTTTATTTTATTTGCATAGAATAACCTTTAAATTAGGACATTCTACAGACAGACCCCTTCCTGAAGAGATGTACCCAACAGATTGCAGGCAGAAGGGGATAGGGAGAAGTACCAGGAGAAGCAAAGGGAGGCAGAGAGGTCAGTAAGGGAAGCCAAAGCTCAGACAGAAGAACACATTGCAAAATCAGTGGGTAGAGGGGACATAACCTTTTACAGGTACATAAGTGAAAAAAGAAAGACAAAGGGAGGGATAGTGAGACTGAAGGGGGAGGATGGGGGCCGCGTGGAGGATGACAACAGTAAAGCTGACATATTGAACAGGTATTTCTGCTCAGTCTTTACTGAGGAAGAGGAGGGTAATGAGTCTGAAGGGAGTACAAGGGGTGAGAATGGTGCAGAAATGGACACAAGTCCCTTTACACGAGAAAGGGTCCTGAAGGAACTGGAAGTAATAAGAGTTGATAAAGCAATGGGGCCAGATGGGGTGCACCCCAGGGTCCTTAAAGAACTAAGAGAGGTGGTGGCTGAACCTCTGGCTATCCTGTTTAGCCAATCACTGGAAACAGGGGAGGTACCCAAAGACTGGAGGACAGCAGATGTAGTCCCCTTATACAAAAGTGGGAAAAAGAGCAAGCAGGGAACTACGATCAGTCAGCCTCACCTCGGTAGTGGGGAGATCAGAAGCACTACTGAAGGAGAGATTGTGGAACATCTGGTTGTCAATGGACTACAGGACCCAAGGCAGCATGGTTTCACCAGGGGAGGTCATGTCAGACCAACCTCATTGAATTTTTTGACTGGGTGACTAGGGAGGTGGATCAGGGGAGGGCAGTGGACATGGCCTATCTGGACTTCAGCAAGGCCTTTGACACTGTGCCACATAGAAGACTATTACACAAACTGGGGAATATGGGTGTGGGCAGGACAGTAGTGTGGTGGGTAGGTAACTGGCTGGGTGGCAGGACACAGAAGGTGGTGGTAAATGGCTGTCACTCCACAGAGGGAAGAGTGACCAGTGGGGTACCACAGGGATCAGTGCTGGGACCGGTCCTATTCAACATCTTCATCAGTGACATTGTGCAGGACCTAGAAGGCAGAATTTCACTGTTCGCTGATGACACAAAGCTCTGTAACAGAGTAGACACACCAGAGGGTGTAGACAGAATGAGAAGGGACCTGCAGAAACTTGAAGAATGGTCAGGGGTTTGGCAGTTGAAATTCAATGCAAAGAAGTGCAAGATAATGCATATGGAGCACGAAAACCCTGGCACAATATATCAGTTGGGGGTGAGGATATAGCATGCACCAAGCAGGAAAGGGATCTTGGGTTATCATCTCTAATGACCTCAAGGTAGGGAAACAGTGTGACAAGGCAGCAGGTAAAGCAAATAGGATGCTGGGATGTATAGGCAGGGCATCACCAGCAGAAAAGGGAGGTCATAATTCCACTATACAAGACACTAGTGAGGCCCCACCTGGAGTACAGTGTACAGTTCTGGAGACCATACCCACGTAAGGACATAGACAGGGTAGAGAAGGTTCAGAGGAGGGCAACAAAGATGGTGCATGGATTGCATCACAAGTCCTATGAAGACAGGTTGAAGGAACTGAACATGTACTCCCTGGAGGAGAGGAGGGAGAGAAGGGATATGATAGAGACATACAAGTATCTTACAGAGAGGAACAGGGTGCAGGAATATGCTATTTTTAAGAGAAAAAGATGTTCCAGGACTAGAGGGCATGGGATGAAGTTGGAGGGAGGACGATTCAGAGGAAACATGAGGAAGAATTTCTTCACAGAACGGGTGGTGGACAAGTAGAACACCCTGCCAGAGGAAGTGGTGGGGCTGAAACAATCACAGGATTTAAGAATGCATGGGATGACATAAAGGAATTGAGGTCAGGTAAGGGGCAACAGACTCTAGGAAAACATAAACTGAACTTACAAGCTCAAATGGGCAGACTGGGTGGGCCATAGGCCCTTATCTGCCGACACTGTCTATGTATCTATGTATCTATGTAGACTGGATGGTATATAGGTGAGATTTTAATGTGATGAATATAGTGGTCAGCAGCTTCGACAGGAAGGTGATGGATTTCCTTCAAGGTTAGATTGCAGACCTACAAAGCCATACACAGATTGGGCCCTGCCTTGCAGACATTCTGTGGCCTCATCAGAACTCCTGCCCTATTTGTTCCTCTGAGGTGGGCTCCTCTTTGTTCCCTGGGTTTGGTGGAAATGCTTTGGTGACAGATCCTTTGATGCAGCTGAACCGACCCTATGGAATTAATTTCCATGGTCACTGAGGGAGCTCCCCCCACCACCACTGGAAGCCTTTAAGTGGAGTCTGAAATCCCATTTCTTTATGGAAATTTTTGATTTACTTTAGTTTACGGGCTGTTATATTTGTAATCATTTTAGACCTGCTCTATTATTTATTTAAGATAGTTTTTACTTTTTAATATCGTAGTCATTTTATATCTTATTTTACTAATCATGTTCTTTATGTGAAGTTATGCATTTTATAATGTACAGTGCGAGAGTCTATGGGAATGGTCAGTTTATAAATACAAGTTTGCTTGCATACTTGCTTGCTTCTCACTCACAGTAATGATAAAAACATAACTTACAGATCAATTCTTAGCCACACATGTGGCAATTTTCAGTTTTTCCTGGTGATCCAAAAATACAAAATTTTTAGGAATCGGCAGGCTGATCAGCTGGTTTTAGTACTACAGAACACACTTGTGAACACTTTCATTCATTAGACAGTGCCTGGTCATGAGGGAGGGTGGGTTGTGCTTGTCGTCCATGGCTGGACCAGAATCGCATACTGGTAGGAAGAGGGTGGGATGAAGATATATTTTTGATATTGGTGTTTTGAATTGTTGTTTACTGTTTTGACTGCTGATTTTCTTTTTCTTAATTATGTACAAGCACTTAGATACTCATATGATTTGCACTTTAAAAGAAAAATTTACTTGATTTGATTTGAAGATGCTGTCAGGGTGTGAGATGGGGAACTATAGCTATTTGATTTTTTAGTGCAAAGAAGAGGTTTTCTTTAGAAAAGATAGTAGCAGACTGTGGCAGCATGAAGCTTGTGTCTGTCGCCCACCACTGGACCAAAACACAAAACATTGTGGGTGCTGGGGAGAAGGGTTGGATTAAGGTGTTGACAGATGGAGGGGTGAGAGAGGTGACATTACTTACTGGGTTTGGACAGGTAGAGGAGTGCGGGACAAAATGGTGGGGGAATTATTTTTTTTTTTACATTTTGTTTAACGAATACACAAATACAGTAAAATCCACTTAAAGGGGATGGCTCCATGGCAGTCCACCCATGCCTTTTAAGCAACTGTCTCATTTAATGGAAGTGCTATTAAATCAATGGTGGTCAGTTCCTAATTATGTGCAGAATATGTAAACGGATTTGAAAATGTTAAATGGATGACACGAAGGGCAGCTTAAACAAAAAATACCATGCAAGACCGACATATAATGTTAAGTAGAAAACAATGAAACGCTATAGAACAACACAGAATGAAACACAGCACAGCATGGACTAACCACATTAGTGATACACAATCAAAGTGATGATTAAAGCTCTTTTTTTAACATTTGTTTTTGTGTCAGTGGGGCCATAGTCAAACAACAGGCCTGGCAGAATATATGATACCCACTCAGCGGCTGAAGGACCATCAGCATCCATCTTCTCCCCATGCTCTTTCTTAAAAACAATGTTATGTCTCAGTTTCCAGCAAGACAACCAGCTGTTGGTCACTTCAAAGTCATGTTCCATATGACTTGCTAGCTCATTTGCCTTTTTCTTTAACACTGGATCTGATAGTCTAGTATCCCAACTTACAACGTGCTAAAACCAAACTTGAAGGGCATCCTCCACTAAAGTGTCCTTTCCTTCAGGTTTGTATTTTCTGTTAGGGTTTTGATTTTCATTCTACCTGGTCAGGATTCTAGTTTTGTTTTGAGAAATTTGGCCATCTTGATGTTTTTTAGATGTCAAATTTCTTGGCAACAATTGTGAGTGAAGTGTTTGGTTCCTGGAGCATTTCTAAAACATTAACCTTTTGGCTCAGAGGCAAATTCACACGCTTCCCTGTCATTTTCACAGTCATGGATTGATGGTTTAACACCTGCCAGAACTGAGCTGCACTTGTTTTTTATGTTTGCTTGCACGCATGTGCAAGAAACATAGTGCCATCATCCGAGTTTTGGAGGTGTGTCATCCCTCTTCCAATTCAGCCAGTGTGTTGGCAGGCGTGGTCCTCTGTCCGCCTATCGCATGCTGGAGCTGTCTATGACAAGCTCCAAAATGCAGTGGCATACAGTTGAAAGGAGCTATGCTTCAGTGAGCAGTGATAAGATATCACCTGCTCATGCGCAGCTCCGCTCACACACACACACACACACACACACACACACACACACACACACATATACACACGCATGCATACTGGCGCATGCCCCCACGCACATGCCACCCCAGCAGCCGACGGGGTGCCTAATCCCATCAGCTGTGCTGCGCCTCCCCCAAAAGTCTTTCCAAAATGCCATGCTGGGTGCCCACCCCAGCCTGAAAGTTATCAGAGCAGTCATCGGGGTGCCCAATCCCCATCGGCTCCACTGTCCTCCCTCCCAGTGGTGGGTGCCACGCTGGGAGCCCACCCTAGCGTGGCAACTGATGTTATGGCCGATGGGGTGCCCAACTCTTCGCTTCACACCCCCCAGTCAGTTTCTTGTGCCACACTGGGAGCCACCCACGTTGGCAAACGCCCCGTTGTCTTTTTAAAAAACCTGAAAAGCAAAAATGGTCCCACGCAGTCTCCCTGCCCCACCAGAACCCACACCCACCCACTGCGCACTCCTGCCTCCCCACCCCCTCACCCCATACTTACCTCCGGAGCTCGTGCGACGATCTTCGGTGGACCGGGAACACGTCTGCACTCTTCAAAGCCGACCGCGAACTGAGGAAATGCCGGTAAGCTGTATAATGGGATAGATAGGGGTTTTTCAACTTTATTGCATATCTCAGGCATTTTTTGGAATTTTTGCACCAAATTTTCAACATGGGGTTTTTGGGACCCCTCCTCATGAATTCTTGCACTGTCATGGCGTTACTCGAGCCCGAAGGGTGATTTCACAGCCACTGCACAAAATCACCTTTCCGGAATGATTAACGAAACGACACTGCCAGTGTTCATAAGGTGGGCTCTCAAAAAGACTATTTTGAAAATTTGGTGGAAAAATTCCTAAATTGACTGTTTTACGAGCGTGCATTGCGCAGTTCCTATGCACGCTCATAAGTTCACGGATTTTCAGTATTTTCACTCCAGATTCTCAACATTGCCATTTTACCACACCTTCTTATGAAAAGTACAGCTGTCATTTTTCACATCTCACACAAAATGTGCTTCCACCCATGTAGCGCACAATGGCGCAGTCAGTGTGCGAAATCAATGTACGGGACACATTAAGAAAATCACAGTGACACTGTTCATGAGCAGAGGTCTTAAAATGGCTATGTTGAACATTTGGTGAAAACATTCCAAAAAATGACTGTTTTATGAGCATGCGTTGTACAGTTCCTACGCACGCTTGTAAGTTCACAAATTTTCAATATTTTCACTCCAGATTTTCAACATTGCCATTTTACCACACCTTCCTATGAGCAGAACAGCTGTCATTTTTCACATCTCACCCAAAACCTGTTTCCGTCCATGTAGCGCACAATGGCGCAGTCGGTGTATGAAATCAATGTAATGGGACATATTAAGAAAATCACATTGACACTGTTCATGAGCAGAGGTCTTAAATGGCTATGTTGAAAATTTGGTGAAAATTGGAAAATGACTGTTTTACGAGCGTGGCGCTATGAGTTCCTACACACACTGTAAGTTCGCATTTTCAATATTTTCTACTCCAGATTTTCAACATTGCCATTTTACCACACCTCCTGCGAGCAGTACAGCTGTCATTTTTCACATCTTGGCCAAATGTGTTTCCGCCTCATGTAGCGCATACAATGGCGCAGTCGATGTAAATCAATGTATGGGACACATTAAGAAAATCACAGAGACACTGTTCATGAGCAGAGGTCTTAAAATGGCTATGTTGAAAATTTGGAAAAAAAATTCCTAAAAATTACTGTTTTACGAGCGTGCGTTGCGCAATTCCTATGCATGCTTGTAAGTTTGCGAATTTAATATTTTCACTCCAGATTTTCAGCATTGCCATTTTATTACACTTCCTTATGAACAGTACAGCTGCCATTTTTCATATGTCGCCCAAAATGTGTTTTTGCACATATAGCGCACAATGGTGCTGTTGGTGTGCGAAAGCAATGTTTGGGACAGATTAAGAAAATCACAGTTACACTGTTCATGAGCAGAGGTCTTAAAATGGCTATGTTGAAAATTGGTGACAAAAGCCCATAAAATGTCTGTGTTACGAGTGAGCATTGCGCAGTTTCCACTCACCCTCGTAAGTTCATGACTTTGTAATATTTTCAGTCCAGATTTTCACCAGTGGCATTTTTCCACTCTTCCTTATGAACAGTACAGCTGTCATTTTTCACAACATGGCAAGTGTGTTTTCACACTTTCAGCGAGAGATGCGAGTCGCTGAGGGAAATCATTGTTCGGACAGATAAAGAAAATCACAGTGACACTGTTCATGATCGGAGGCACCAAAATGCCTGAGTTGACAATCTGCTGTAAAAATCCCAACCTAATTATATTACGGGTGTGTTGCACAGTTTCTATGTATGCTCGCCACTTCACCATTTTTTTAAATATTTTACTGCAGATTTGCAACATTGCCTATTTTTACACCTCCCATGAACAGCATAGCTGTCATTTTATATCTTGTTCGAATGTTTTTGCACCTGTGGAAGTAAATGCTGTAGTCGCTGTGCATAAGCAGCTTTCGGCTAACAAACTAATATTCCCCTGTTTATGAGGTGGGCTCAAAAAACATGTTGAAAATTTGGAGTGAAAATACCAACGAATGCCTGAGATATTAGGGTTTCCAACCATAACGCCTAACCCTGTAGAGAATGACAGGCATCAGGGTGTGACTTGGGATTCTTGCCTGTAATGCTTATACCATTCCACACCCTGCAGCCAGTGAGAGGCATCGATGGTATGCCTTGGACTCTTTGGCCCCAAAGTTCACCCCATTCTCCTATATCGCACCCATCTCACCATATTTCCTAGTGGAATGGGGTGCGCATAAGGGCCAAAGACCCCAAGGAACACCGTGACACTTGTCAGTGTCTGCAGGGTGAGGTGTGGTGAAATGGCATGGCTGTTATGCCTGACAACCCAAAGGCACACCCCAATGCCTGTCAGTCTCTGCAGGGTGGTGGTGGGGTTGGCTTCAGTTCAATACGTCACTGCCATTCCTATTACACAGCTCTGTAACTTCTACACTATCACTGCCAATGCCAGCAAGCAAACATTCGGCATTGACAAATGCTTGTTATAGAGTAAGCACTTAATGGAGCACTAACTGCTGCTAACAGATTACGACAATCTGCTAATAAGTTGAAATGACATGCCCAGCTCCCAGTAATCGTCCCAAGAAAACAGATTAGCTGTCCCAAAAAAAGGGATACGACTTCCGTTGGTTAAAACTGATGCTAATTCGGTGCCCACTGGGATGTCCTGATTAAGTGGACATCCCGAATAAGTGCGTCCCATTCAAGTGGAGCATACTGTACCAGATAACTGAATATTTTGCTGCCGAATACTGAATAGTCCGGAAAAGGAATTCATACAGCACTAAAATAGATATTCTATACCATCCTTCAGTCCAGCCACTACAAGTAGTTAATCAAAGTACTAATGGTACTAAGATGATCGCATTTTGACAGCAATATATGTGTAGAATGGTAATTCATATTCCAAACTGTCTTCAGAATTTCTTTTTGAACTCTGTTGAACTCCAAAAGCATTTTTCATGTATCTCATGGCATAACTTTCTGTGGATCATGTAAATTGTGAAATAATTTCCCATAGACTGTGGGAAAATAATCCATTGTTTCTATAAACTATGGATTACTAATCAGCAAAAAAACATTCTGCTTTTGAAATTTTGGAATTCTGTTACCAACAGAATTCCATGGAAGCTGATAGAATCTTCTGAAATTCTACAGAATTCCATTCCCTGAGAAACAACCTGTTTTTACTTAGTATGTAATTACTGCAGCAGTACTGATGTTACTGCAGCATGCTTCGTTGTAAAGCTATCCAAATTTAAGGGATGCCTTTGGCACGTAGATATCTTTCAGTCTAGTTAAAGTATTAAAAAATTAACCTCTCTGTATGTTCCCTTATATTGCTGCATCTTCCTGTCCAAGTTATACTGTACCTTTAGTGATCAGTGCTTAGATTACCTGTGGTGAGGATTCTAGCTTAACTCCTGCAGTATATAACTAGTCTCCACCCCCCCACCCACAAACATCCTCATTAACATCCATAGTAGTTTTCATACAAAAAAAAAAAACTGTCCAATTTGCTCTCGCTCATTAGCAGACCGAAAGGTGGAAGAGTGAGGGGTCCCGCTCACCTCTCAGTAAACTCATCTCACCAACTCCAAACAAGTGGCAATGCTACAGTTAACAGTGTAGCCCCATTTAACACTCATGTCTCTGCAAAGGCTGCACATACTGTTTCCTTAACTGCTGTACATGCATCAATACTTACAAAATCAGTATGACCCTTTTTTTCTCTGCATAATCTAAAGCTGCAGCTTTCAGGTATATTATTCTTTGCAGTTGTTTCTGCAGGATCATTATATCCTTTCCCTTGCCTCCACCCTACTTAAGCCTCTATTTACTAATAAAAAGGGCCCTTGTCTACCCCCACCCATTAATATAAAGAGGTACCTGCCCTGAAAGTAGTCTCAACTTTATAAGAAACAGCAGCTGAGGGTGCTATGTATAGTACAACTCCCCTGACACACACACACACACACACACACACACACACACACACACACACACACACACACCTTCATTCACTGCTGCAAAATATTATTAAAAGGAGACGATGCCATGTCTGTCTCCATTGATGCCCCTCAACCTGTATGTTGCTGCATCACACATTTGTCTTTTATTGCCCTTTATCAATCTCCATTGTTGCCTCCTGTCTGTCTCTGTTGTTTCTCCCCACCTGTCACTGCCTTACCTATCTTTTTTGTGGCCCCCACCTGTCTCTATGAATGCCTCTGCCCATCTTTGTTAGTGCATACACTGCCTGTCTGTAGGTGCCCCTGGCACCAACTTGTTGCTTTCCCTCAGCTGTTTCTGTTTTTGCCCCTTACCTATCTCTGTTGTTTTCTTTCCCTGCCTCTGTTCAGTAAATATTTAAATGTTATCTGAACTGTCAAAATCAGTCAACCATTTGGAAATTGAGCTCAGGACACTGCAACCTGCAGTACAGGATGCCATATTGAAAGAAGTAGCTGTTTACCTTGGAAATCTGTGTTTAATACTGTTTGTTGCATTTTAAGAAAGTAAACGTGTGTGTGTGTGTGTGTGTGTGTGTGTGCATTTGCTTTGTCTGCATTAGCTTCTTATGTAAGACTGTATGTTCTTTATTTTGTGATGTACTGTAAGGGTGCAACTGATACAAATAGAATAATACATGAGGAATGTAGTTTATGGGGTTCATGCTACCGGCGTGTGTGATGCCTCATAAACCCAGAGGGCAAAGCCCAAGGGGTTTATATGGGCATCACACACCAAGGTGTACTATAAAATCCATTAAACCTCACTTCTTCATGTTTTATTTTTATCATTACTGTATTTTTGCTCGAGAACCAGGAGGAGGAAGAGGAGTATGCAGCAAGTGACAGGGACGTGAAGCAAACTTACTGGTGGAGTAAGGTATTGTGTAAGGTATCATGTCAGCTGTGCTGTGTGTTTGCGCTCTGTCTCCAATCCCCTAAATTGATCAGCCAGCAGTCATGAGAGGGTGGGTCATTAAAGGCTGTTGGATCCCTGTTTCCAGACCTTTTTATTTTAAGTAAAGGTTCTGATCCCTCGTGGCAGCAGTGCCCTGAAGCCACATCAGAGAAGAAAGAGAGAGAGAGAGAGAGAGAGGCCAGAAGAGAAACTGTCGAGCAGCATTGGAAGCCTTCAAGGCCCCATATGTCCTGTACCTGCCTGCAGGAAAGATTCCTTCCTCTGGCAGAACATCCCACCTCCCAAAGCTCAGTCCGTGGTGAGTCTGTTATGTTAAATGGCTTAACGCCTGCGGGAGAGGGCAGGCCTAAGTATTTAGAAGACTGTGCTTCACACAGTCAGTTTCTATGAGGGAGTGCAAGGAAGCAACCAGCATGAGGGCAGACTGCTGGTCAAGTACACGAGTCCAATCCAGTCTATTTTTAGAAAAGTGGCTAACTTAACTCCGTTCTTCACACGTGTGAATAATGGAGTTTTTGAGGTTGTGCCAGTGGATGATAATAGGCACTAACCAGTAAAGATATCGCAATATTGCAAGTGTTGTAAATTATAATTCAAGTGCACGTTAATATTCCTTATCAGGTTAAGGCATTAGCAACTATTTGACTCCCACCAGAGCTTTTTATTATAAAGCCTCTCCCTACAGTGTTATGTCTGTCAGGTCTGACTTTATCACCTGGAAGGTTCCAGAAATTACAGAAACATAGGATTTGACAACAGAGAAAAACCACTTGGACCAACCAAACTGCCAATGTTTCCCTAACTATAGTATCACTGTAGACCCTAACTGATCTCCAATACTTAATCCCTTTCTTTCCACTAAGATACCCTCATGCCTATCCCATGCATTCTGAACTCCACCAGTGACTTTCCTTACCACCTCTACTGGAAGACTGTTCCAGGAATCCACCACAATTTATGTGAAGAAGTACTACCTCAAATCTCATTTGAATATACCCCCACCAGTTTTGCAGCATGTCCACCTGTTCTTGAGCTTTTTCTGAAAAAATACTTCCTTCCTGTACCCTATTTACCTCCATGAGGTATTCAAAGGTCTCTGTCATATTCCTCCTCTCTTTCACGTTGTACATGTTGAGGTCCTTTAGTCTCTTGTCATAGGGCTTTTGCTGCAAACCCTGCACCATTTTAATTGCCCCCTCTGGACTGTCTCCAATCTATCTATATCATTCCCAAGAGTGGTGTCCAGAACTGGACACAGTACTCAAGGTGGGGTCTTACCAGTGTTCTATACAGAGCAATACCATGTCCAACTTTCTGCGGGTGATATCACTCCCTATGTACCCAAGCATCCCACTAGCCCTCCCCACTGCCTTTTCCCACTGCCTGGCCACATTAAGTCATCTGATATGATTACCCCCAGGTCTCTTTCTGTTTGGTGGTAATCAATACTACTTCACCCATTCTGTATGCCGCTGATGAGTTTTTGTGCTTGAGTGCATTATTTTGCACTTTTTTACATTGAAACCTAGCTGCCATACCCTTGATCACTCCTTGAGTTTTCTCAGGAGACAGCTCATACTTTCCACACACACCCCTCTTGTAGACTGCACCCTGTTGCAGCCTTTGGTGACATCCACAAAGAGGCAGACCTTCCCTTCCTTCTTCCCTGCAATGTCACTTGTAAGGACATTGAAGAGGACTGGTCACAGCACTGCTCTTTGGGGCACATGTTCCCAATACAGTTCCATATTGGTTATCTCACACCGAATCACGTTCTTCATCATCACAGTAACAAATGCAGTCACAGATCACGATTCATGATCATGTCACGAATCACAAAATACATTTTTTTACTAGTTACTTGGATGTATTGTAAGCCTGTTTTGTAGTATCTCTCCAGGCTTCACCATCCCATCACTGTACTCATTAATAAGAGTTTTTAAATTGGGGAGTTTTATGATACAGGCTCAGCTCATCAGGGAAGTACAGCCATAGGCATTCATGTTCCTTCCTGTATGGCATGTGAATTACAGTACTTTAAGTAGTGGTTGGTGAATTGGCCCCAACTCGCTATGTGAAGTGATTCGCCAAGTAATGCGGAATCCGTGGAGTACTCCACAATGTGAAGCAGAGTACTTTGCTTCATAATGAGGAATGCAAATGCCATTGAAACTAATGACTTTACATTATTCCATCTTCCCCAAACCACTTCTCCACCAATTTTAAGGTGAAGTACATTGAAATCAATGTAATTCACCTCACTTCATCTTGTAATTGAGCTCCAAATGAAATTCTGCAGTGATTAATGGGACTGCAGGTCACATGGGCTCTAGATTGTTCTGCACAGCCTCAGTTCTGGCCTGGGTAGTATATGTGTAGTGGTAGCTGGAGACAGTTTGATCTCAGAACTCTGCATTTCAAAACCTCTAAAAGCTGTTTAAAATGCCTTTTTGAGTCTTTTTTTTTGCTCAAACTTTAGTACATCGATTGTAGGAAATGCTTCTGTGCTCATATCATCAAGTGTTTATTGTTGTGTGTGGATTTTGAATGTTAATTTAGAACAGTCAGTCTGTGTACTGTGAAGTGTGCTTTGGGGAGGGGTGTATTTGTGGTGTAGGTACATTAACTGGGAGAAAAAGTCAAGTTTTTCTGTTTTGGTTATATTTTTCTTGTATAACTGTTAATGTACACGCAGTAATATTTTCAGTAATTCTTGACATTTTTTTGCTGATTGTTGTGATGCAGCAGTGTATAATTTGTCTGCTTAAAACATTTGGTTATATTACTAAAGGTTTTCAGTTTGCTACGCATTACTTGTATTGTGTGTGTGAGTGTGTGTGCGATGCGTGCCATTAAATGAGACACCTTTATTGTGCTACCCTCTTGCACCTTATTTCTAATTTTGAGGTATTTGAAGACTATAATATCTCCACTCTCCTTTCTTCCAGAGAATACATATTGCTGTCCTCTAGTCTCTCCTCAAATGGCTTCTGGTGTAGCCCTGCACTATTTTGTTGCCTTTCTCTGAACTGCTTCTACTCTGTCTATGTCCTTCCAGAGATGCAGTCTCTAGAACTGGGCACAGTAGCTCGAGATGAGGCCTCACCAATGTTCTGTACAGTGGCATAACCACCTCCTTCCTTCTGCTGGATACCTCTCCCTACACACCCCAGTATTACACTGGCTTTGCTCCCAGCCTTCTGATATTGTTTGCTAATCTTTAGGTCTTCAGATATAGGTCCCTTTCCTGTTTGGTGGCCGTCAGTACCTCCCCGCCCCATTGTGTACTCCTCCTCTGCATTTATGTGCCTCGCATGCATGGTCTTGCACTTTTTTGCAATAAATCTTAGCTGCAATACTCTTGACCACCCCTCAAGCCTGCTGGGGTCCCTTCTAAATTTCTCCACCCCACCGGGAGTATCCACCCTGTTGCAGACCTTTGTGTTGTCTGCAAAGAGACATACCTTCCCTTCCTGCCATTCTGCAATGTTGCTTATGAAGTCATTGAAGAGGACTGGTCCCAGCACTGCTCCCAGCAGGACTCCACTCATCACCCTTTTTCTTTGGATTGGACTCCATTCACCACCACCCTCTGATTCCTATTGCTCAGCCAGTTTCTGACCAAGTTTACCACCCAGGAACCCACTCCCAGGCTGCTCAACTTGTTTACAATACTCTGTGTGGGATAGTATCAAAGTCCTTGCTGAAGTCAGGTAGGCCATGTCCACTGCCCCTCCTGATCTACTTCCATAGTCACCCAGTCAAAGAAATCTATCAGATGAGTTTGACAAGACCTTCCCACTGTAAATCCATGCTGCCTCAGATCCTGTGATCTGTTGGCTTTAAGATATATCACAAACTTTTCTTTTAGTAGTGATTCCATTAGTTTCCCCAACACCGAGGTCAGGCTGACTGACCTGTAACTGCCTCCTCCCTGCTCCCACTTTTATGGAAAGAGAGACAACATTCACCCTCCTCCAGTCCTTTGGGACCAACCCTGTTTCTAGTGATCTGTTGAATAGGGTTGTCAGTGGTGCCACCAGGACCTCCTGAGTTCTTTTGTTACTCTGGGATGTATCCCATCCAGCTTCATTGCCTTGTTCACTCTCAGCTTTTCAAGTTCCTTTAGGACTCTGTCCTCCAAACTGGACGCAGTGTCACACTTCCCTTAAGTGGTGCTTCTGATGCTACATGGCTCTCCCTCTTCTTCCGTGAATACTGAACAAAATACCTGTTCATGTTTCTGCCTTTCCTGGCCCCCTCTACACATTCACTCCATTCTTTTCTTAGTCTCACAATCCCACCCTTAGTTTCTTTTCTTTTGTAATCTACCTGAAAAAGTTTGTGTCCCCTTTTGTTATTGCCTGGGCTATTTTTCCTCCATTTTTGCCTTTGCACTCCTGACTGCTTTCCTGATCCTCTGCTTTTCCCGATACAGTTTCTTCTTCCTCCTTCTGTGTTTCCTGTATTTCTAGAATGCAACCCTTTGCCTTACTTCTCAGCTACTTCCTTTGAGTACCAAAGCATGTTTTCTTTCTTTTGTTTTGTTCACTTGCCTAATGCAAAGCCTTGTTGCCTCTGCTATGGGCATCCTTAAGATTTGTCTATTGTTCTTCTACCCCCCTTTCTCATTTCCTTCCAGTGATTTCCTAAGATGTTCCCCATCTTTGCAAAGTTGGACCGCTAAAATCTAAGACCCTTGCTTTCATGAGGTTTGACCTTCGCTGTTCTTACTGTGAATCATACCCACTGTGATCGTGGTGATCCCAGGTGGCTACTACTTTGACTGAAGAGGACTACTACAAAGGTGAGTAGTCCATCAGACTACCTACTACGGTCATAGAAGGTTGTTGGCGTGCTTGTCCCAAATGGCAGATTCCTTAAGAACTTACTTCTCCTCACGTGTCATTCCTGAACATTATGAGACACTGACACACGCAGTAATCCATGCCCTGCTACATTCAGTGTCTCTATATATATATATCTCAGTATGGATATATGGACCAGTGGCCAAACAGCTGGTAGTGCCTATCTGTGCATTGGAGCACATTGAATACAGGTAAGTGGGGTAGTATTTGACTCTGTCCAGAGGAAAGATTGTACTAAGCCCAATTGCAGTGATAGCAACACTATGGGTATTCACCAGCATTTCACACTGGTATTGAAGAGTATAACTGGATCACACATGGGGTCAGAAAATGTTACAATTTCTCCCGAAATAGATTGATGAGTGGTTGCACCCCCATTTACTGAAAGCCTGGAACACAATCTTAACCTAATTGTGCAGCATTTTCTAGCATATCCTGATATCAAGTCTATGTTGACTGTGACCCATCACATCTGTGCCTACTTTGCCCATTCTGGAATGTCCCATGACCATCTCAGACACAGGCAGATCCAGAACAAAGTGCCTCAGCACAATATGAAGATGGAAGCCTTCACCAGATGGAACGCGACACTGTATATGATAAGCACTTATATGAGCAGTACAAAGCCATCTCTGATTATCTAGTGCTGCATACAAGCTTTGACTGTGCCAGATTATCCATGTCTCTGATATCAGGCCAGCGGTGACTAATGGATGGTCTGATCATGATTCTAAGGTTAATCAAACATGCAGCACAGGCATGGGTGCTGAGGTAGACTCTGAATGTAGAGCAGGTGCTGAAGGAAGGTAGTGATAAGGGGAAGCTGAGGCCTAATAGAATACTATGTCTTTTTGCTTCATTTGAAATGACAACTCTGTCTGCAATAAAGCTACTTTATTTTTTTAAAAGCACACTTGCTACATGTCTTGGACTGTAATACCAGTTGTTCTGCCATTCTGCAATCTGCAGATTTTGGGACTGAAAACATGCTAGACCCACATATAACATAGTCTGTCATTAATTCCTGAAGGTGGGCATGATCAGGTCCAATATTTAACCAATCTTTTAATTAAACAAGTGCATGGGGCACAGATGTTAAAGTCACAGATATGTAAGGTACACCATGAAAGTGAACAGAGGCTGGATGTTGTTACTATCTCACATGGTAAATGGGCTAATAAAACATGAAAGTAACTGAAAAAATAAACATAAATCCACTTTGGGATATTTTGTGCCAGCTGGGAATTGAAGATGTGGAAGAAAAGGAGGCGAAGGAAGCTCATGAGGCAGAAGGACTGCAGGCAGCACAACACATGGTGGATGCATATTTGGTGGACAATAGGCATCTTACCATCATGGAAGGGCCTTTGCTGTACTGGAGTAGCAAGGTCACTAACTGACCAGCAATGATCCCATAGCAGTCAATACCTGAGCTGTCCACCCTTGAGTGTCAGTGTAGAGTCTGTTGAGTTCTGCAGGGACTATTGTGTGGGAGAAGCATGCAAATCTGTCCCCTAGAAATGCTGGAATGCTAACATTTATTAAAATTAATGTGAGGCACATTCCATGGAACACAATCACATCTGTATTCCTACCACATGAAGGTGGTTGTGGTGGTGAAGATGAACCTGAAGAACATGATGTTATCAGCATTGGCAAATTGTCTTCTACTAAGGTAGATGAAGCAAGGATAGAGAAATAATTCATATGGGGGGACAACTCCTATTTGGAAGACTATGAGGGCTGCTTCCATGATGAGAATGATTGAAGCATAAAAAGAACATGTCCTGTCCATCCTTTCCTCCTCATCAGTTGAATCCTTTTCCTTATGATTCAGTTCTGATTTCCCATCATTATATATATTTTTTGTATATAAACATTTTATTTGTCATCCAGAACCAGAAACAGACAAATACAGGAGAACAAAATGTACTGTATAAACCATTGAACAAAACATCTTTAAAAACACAACTTAACCCAAACTGTATACAACAACAGCCTAGGACATCAACCATAACCCAATTGAGGCCCATAATTATGTTATGTAATTATGGTATGTTACCTATACTAAGGATTCCTAAGCTAACATCCCCTGGATTATTATCTAAAGATGCCATCCAAACATCCTACCCCTTGGAAAATGGGGCATAGTATTCTCTTTCCAATACATCACTTTATTAAAGGAGGCTGCCATGGAGACAGCTTGTTTCCATCTCGAAATCAAAGGGACTTCAGGAGATCACCAATTGAGCAAAAGGAGTTGCTTTGCTTCCAATGCCACAGCAAAAAAATAACCTGTGGGCTAAACTCTGAGAGTCTAGCAACAAGGGGTCACCCAAAATCCAAAAGATGGGAGAAGTAGGAAATGGAAGATGCAAAGTATGCCCCAAACAACATATAATACCTTCCCACCAACCCTGTAGTGCTGGCCAAGTCCTAAAGATATGAAAAATAGTCCCTGAGGACTGGGAGCATTGTCAACAAATATCAGAGGCCAGGATACCCAGCCGCACCAGATGAAACAGAGTTCGATGCCACCGCCTCGAGGCTTTCTTTTGAATCAACTGAAGTCTGGGATCAGGAGATGCTCTATGTGCCACTCCCCAACATCTAAGCCATGACTCATCATTCAGGACAATTCCCACATCCTCCTCCTATCTGTGTTTCTGAGAGGTCCAATCTGGAAAAACTTCTTTGTAACTCTTTATATAACATACTTAGATACCCTTAGATGCTTTAAACCACCATAGCAAAAATCTAGTGGAGGATGACTGTACCAGATGAGAGGCCTGAAAAAAAACAGGTAGAAAAGACTATATGCCTAAGTTGAAAATATCGCCACAGATGGGTAGAGGGTATTTGAAATTGAGCCTGCAAATCTGCAAAAGACATGAAACAATTCTTAAGAGCACCCACCACATCTCCCAGGATCTGAACTTCTCGCAAAGCCCATCCCTTCCATGACACCTGCTGCCCTCCTGTAGTAAAAACAGGGTTGTGCCATAATGGTTCAAACCTTCTTAGAAAGGAGGAGTCCCAGCCTAAAGACCTACAATATCTAATTCATGCCCACTGAGAAAAGACCATTGGTAATGTGCACCTCAAAGGGGAAAGGCGAGGGTTTGTTAGGCGAACAGCCAGCAGTGTATCCCCAGCCTTGGCCTGCTCAATTTCTACCCACAACTGGGAATTTTCCAGTCCTGAAGGTAACCACTGCAGTGCCTGCTTGACTCCCAGAGAAAGATGATATGCCCAAAGCCATGATAAATTCCATCCCCCAATGAGTCCCATGCCCCAAAGAGTCTTTCTACTAAACTGAGGAGGGTGTCCATCCAAAATAAAATCTGAAAATAACCTATCCAACTTGGACCACATCCCTTGAGAAATCTGGATGGGGGTTTTCCCATCATTATATTATTCCCCAAGTTGTGCTGCTGCTCCATACATCATCTGATTACCTGCTCCCACCTCTCCTATCTGGTGCCTACAGACAAACTAGAAAACCAGTAAGCACTGCATCATTAAATGCCAAGTCTGCTAACTTTAAAATTGGTCAGTGCCATCTCTACTGCATGCATTCAGACTAAAAAAACAGGGCTTTTGTCCAGCATAATTGCCTTGTTAACCATGCAAACCATGCATTCTCCAGCAATCAAGACACTACCTCATCCTCTGTCTCTGGCCTGCTTGTGTCCTCCACATCCCCAGCAGCATGGGCCACTGCTGCCTCCACCACATTCATCCAGACTGAGAAAACTGGACTCTTAAACAAAGTAAATGCCATTGCTAGCCATGCAGACCATGCATCCTCCAGCGATCAAGAAACCAACTCCTTCTCCTCTTCTGGCCTCTTTTCTCCTCCACATCCACCAACAACTTGGACCGCCACTACCTCCACTGCATGCATCCAGACTGAGAAACCCAGACTCTAAAGGGACACTGTCAACCCCCACTTAGGTATCAAATTATCCTAAGATTAAATAATACATTTTATGACTGCTCACATTCTATAGAGATTGCTGATGTAGCTGGTAGTTTGACTGTGACTCTGTTTTTGCTTTCAAAAATTAGAAAGACTGCCACAATACTGGTGTTACCACACAAAAATGTGTTTGTTTACATTCTTTGGCCAACTTCTACTACTTCTTTCCTGGACTTGGGGATGCCCCTAACACAATGTAGCCACTCATAATGCTGTGGGAGAAGCGGCAACTGTTGCATCATGAGTGACTGTACTGCTTGGGGTGTTCCTAATGTTCAAGATGAATACAATAAGAGAAGATTAAAAATTTGAATGAAAACAAGGTTTGTTATAATTACACCATTTCCTTGCATTTCAGTTCTACTAAGAAAGGAAGTGGATCTAACAACCAGCTACTTCAACAAGTTTTAGAGAAGGTACGTAATCATAAAGTGTGGGTTTTACATTAGAAATAATATGATGCTAAAAAGATTGGCAGTGCCCCTTTAAGCCAGCATACATGTCATCACAACACAGACCTCCAGCCAGCCAGCCACCAAAGCAGACCTCAACCTAAGCCTCCAGCCAGGCCATCAAGGCAGCAAGACCTGAAGTCCATCAGGGACAAACCTTGTCTTCTGTGATGGCAAGTTTCTTTCACTGTTGTTGATAATCGTTATCCTCACTGTTGGTGGTGAGTCCATCTTTGCACAAGAGGAAGCTCCACCTAGCTTGCAAGACATTAAAGTGTATTTCATTTTTTTTTCCTCCTGTTTCTCTCTCAGTATAGGTTCACAGTTCACGGGAGGACTAAGTGTTAGTCATAAATCCAGACAGTCCACAAGGCACAGTGTTAAGTCACTGCTTCCTTCACCACCCTCTCGTGGACTATTTTACCAGTATGTGGCATGGCCCCATTACTTGATTTTATGGTAAGCATCACTACACGATTTTTCTCTTTTTAAGGTTTCAGGTTTTCCTTTCTCAGGTAAACAGTAAATATAGTGGACAAATCAGGATAAATCATTTTATCTTTATTTCTTGACAGGTAACAGCTATAGTGAGATTAGAAGTGGACAACAGATATACTAAAGTGGCCAAATCAGGCTACATTTTCTTTTTTCTTCACAGGAGACAGGTATCATAAGACTTGGAGTGGACAATGGACACACTGTCCATGCAGTCACCCACAGTGGCTAATTGAGTAGAGTCTAAATATTTTCTCTTCTCTCTGCAGGTCTCCTGTTCTGCTACCTTCTCATCCAGTGTGACAATGTCTCCTCCTTCTTTTCTACTTCTGTCCTGGGCACCTTTGTGCCATTTCAGCAACATCAACTTGATGCTGCTGCTGCCTGAATCTACATTGCCACCCAGTTCAAAAATACATGAAACGACAGAAACAGAAGCAGAAAACAGAGATTGACTTACAAATAACATTTCAGAATTTAAAAACCAAAATGGAAACAAAATATGCTACTTACCTCCTCTGGCAGGAAACACTGCTAACTTAAATAACTGGATCTAGACTAGACACATACAGCAACATGATTTCATCACCCTAGTAAGAAATACCTGGAAAAAGAGAAACTGGAAAAGAGATCATAAGAAGACACTGTTTCCACCCCCACCCCCATGCCTATCCACAGCCAAGAAGTACAAAATAAGAAATAAATACTTATCTTTGATGGCAGGACACACAGTGATACTCAAACATTATCATCTTGATTTGCACAAACACGTATTATCAGCAGCATATTAATTAAGGGAGTCAATCTCATTTTGATTCCTCATACAAAAATGTCAGGACATTAGAATTTATAAGACAGTGATATTTCCTGGGCATTGACACTGAAGTTCATCCTCTAAAGTGCATTACAAGAACAGTGTTGGTGGGATTAACACACACTGTGGCACCACTTAGGAGCATGCAGCCACTTGAGGATTTTTTTACTGTCACTGAGAACAATTCTCGGAGGACAGATTTCCTGTATACTGTGTTTTCTCACAATTTCCCTTAAAATGCATTACAAGAAATTTGGTAGGGGGAGGAGGCTGACACACAGCACAGCATCTTTAGCACCATGAAGCAGCCTGATACTATATATATATATATATATATATATATATATATACATACATATATATATATATATATATATATATATATATATATATATATTAAGGTAGTTGAGAACAATTTCTGGGAGCACAGAATTTATATATGCTGTACTTTTCTCACAATTTACCCTACAGTATGTTACAAGAAATGTGGTGGGGACTGACACAAGCACGGCACCTTGTATAAGCATTGCAGCCTGACATACTTATTCTGATAGTGGAAAAATTGCTGGCAGCACAGAATTTATGTATGTTGTGCTTTTCTTACAATTTCACCTAATGTGTTTTGCAAGAAATGTGGCAGGTGAGATTGACACACAGTGCAGCACCTTACAGCAACATGCATCAGCATGATATGTTTACTCTGGTAGTTGAGAAAAGTTCTGTGAGGAAGCAAAGAAGGACATCACCATCCACCAACCATAGCACGCTACAATATTCGATTTCATTGTACGCACAGTAATGGATTCAATTTCAGTGCCACGGGATAAAGTACATGAAGTTCAATAAAATGGCCTGATTGGTTTCAGGCATGAGCGCTTCATCAGGGATGGCCAATCTGGATTACCTTGACAACATAATTAGTGCAGAATTTAAAGTGGCAGTGCTCATAAGATGTGCTATTCAAAGTGAAACAGGTAAGCAAATTGAAAACATCACGTGTTTCATGCACTATGTGCATAAAATTCCTAATAGCTAAATAATAATAAATGTTATTAAATTGCAATTGCAGAATCATTAGTGAATCATAGGACAAGAAAAATATAAATTGTAACCAAGGTCCATATTTCTGCTTCATAATACAAAGATTCCTTGCAGTAGATGGAACTGCAAAAAAAAGAAAAAAAATACATATAAGAGGACATTACTGTTACAGTAAGCAGATCATCCCAAAGCCAGTATTATTAACCTAGAAATGGAAGAAGAAAGAGAGAACTAGACCAATCAGATCATTATGTGGAAACCCCTATAGTTTTGAAAACAGAAAATGTGGGGTTTCCTCACATATATTTGATTTGTCCTGCCATTACTGTTTTTCATAGTTGGCCTAATTCTGGGAAACTTTGTTCTTTTAGGGCATTCTTCTGTTTATGGGCTGCATCTGCAGCACTTAGAACAGTCGGGCTGGTTCTGCGGTCAAGGGTAGGAGGAGGTGGTAGCCGCAAGTGTGGGGGAGGCCACACCTGCGGCTAGGAAAGTGGGCTGCATCTGTGGCTTAGGGTGAGCCACACCAGTGGCAGCTGACAGTGGTGCAGGAGCTGCAAAGAGAAGGGCTACATAAAGGAGCCAATCAGAAGAGAAGGCACCCAAAAGGAGCCAACCAGGGAAGAGCTTGAAGAAGAGCGCCAGTCTCAAATCAGCAGCTGGGCCTTAAAAGGCAGGAGCCCAACCGCACCTTCTTCTTTCTGGCTGTTCTTCTGTTTTTTTGGCCACATCCATGGCAGCCAGGATGATCAGGCATGTTCCTGCAGCCGTGGGTAGGAGGTGGTGGTAGGCAAGTGGGGGAGGCCGCACCTGTAGCAATTAAGGCAGCCTGCATCCATGGATTAGGGTGAGCCACACCGGTAGCAGCTGAGAGTGGTGCAGGAACTGTAAAGAGAAGGGCTACATAATGGAGTAATGGTATCAAAAAAGAACAATTATTAATACAATATAAAAATGCATTAAAACAATTAAAACATTCTATTTTACTGTCTAAAAAGAAACTCGAATTTCATCAGGCTTACTGCAAAGACAGCTACAAATTATTATACTCTTATCTCAATAATAAACAAGCATTTGTTAATGCCAAATGTTGATTGTGTTGATCTGTTGAGCTCGCTCAGTGGCTCTCTGTCACTGGCTGCCTGTTTGTCCCGGTGCTGCAGGCTGCTCTTTTGTAGTGGGCTGCTGTCTGCATTGGCACCTTATTCTGCTGAGGAAGAAATCTGCAGCTTTCCGACAGAGCTCCATTCAGGTGGTTCAGTCCCCCTCTCTCACTCGCTCGATCTGTTTCTCTTGGCGCTGCTGGCTGCCCTTTTGTATTGGGCTCCTGACTGTGTTGATGGCTTTTTCTATCCACAAAGAAAGCCACAGCTGTCCTGACAGAGCTCCGTTGAAGTTGCTCACTCCCCCTGTTGCACGCACTCATTCTGGTTCCCCTGGTGCTGCAGGCTGCCCTTTTGTACTGGGCTCCTACCTCTGTTGGTGCCTTTTTCTGCCCACAAAAAAATCTGCAGCAGTCCAGACAAAGGTCCGTTGAGCTCACTCATTCCCCTTCTCTCACTCACTCATCCTGTTCTGTTGGTGCTGCAGGCTGCCCTTTTCTACTGGACTCCTGCCTGCGTTTGCTGCCTTCTTATACCCACAAAGAAATTTGCAGCAGTTACAATACAGCTCTGTTGAGCTCACTCACTCACTCATTCTTGTTTTCCTGCCACTGCAGGCTGCCCTTTTGTGCAAAGAAATCTGCAGCTGTCCTGACAGAGCTCTATTGAGGTTACTCAGTCTCCATCTCTCATCGCTCATTCTGTTTGTCCTGGCGCTGCAATCTGCCCTTTTGTACGGGGCTCCTGCCTGCACTGGCACCTTTTTCTGCCCACAAAGAAATCCCAGCAGCCCTGATAGAGCTCCGTTGAGCTCACTAAGTCCCCTTGTCTCACTCGCTTGTACTGTTTCTCCCACTGCTGCAGGCTGGCCTTTTGTACTGGACCCTGTCTGTATCGATGCCTTTTTCTGCCCACAAAGAAATCTGCAGCAGTTCTGACAGCACTTCGGTGAGTTTGCTCACTTCCTCTCCCTCACTCACTCTCTCGTTCTGTTTCTCCAAGTGCTGCAGGCTGTCCTTTTGTACTGGGCTGTTGTGTTGGGGCCTTTGTCTGCCCACAAGCAAATCCGCAGCAGTCCCAACAGAGCTCAGTTGAGCTTGGTCACTCCCCCCTCTAACTCGGTCGATCTTAATCTGTCCCAAACGTTGATTTCCAAGAGTGACCGTGCTATTGTCCGGCAGGAGTGCAAAAATATATTTTAGCCAGGATGTGAAAAATGACAGCTGCAGTGTTCATAAGGAGTTGTCAAAAAATGCCACTGTTGAAAATGTGGCATGACAATATTGCAAATTTGCAAAGTTACAAGGGTGCGTGGAAACAGTTCAATGCATGCTTGTAACACAGTCATTTTATGGCAGTCCCGGCAAAGCTCCGTTGAGCTCGCTCACTCCCCTTCTCTCACTCGCTCATTCTGTTCTGCCAGTACTGCAGGCTGCCCTTTTCTACTAGGCCCCTGCCTGCGTTGCTGCCTTTTTATGCCCACAAAGAAATTTGCAGCAGTTACAATACAGCTCTATTGAGCTCACTCACTCGCTCATTCTGGTTTTCCTGCCACTGCAGGCTGCCCTTTTGTACTGGGCCCCTGCATGCATTGCTGCCTTTTTCTGCCCACAAACAAATATGCAGCAGTCCCAACAAAGTCCCATTAAGCTCACTGACTCCCCTTCCCTTACTCTCTCATTCTGTGTCTCCTGGCACTGCAAGCTGCCCTTTTGTACTGGGCTCCTGCCTGCATTGGTGGCTATTTCTGGCCAGAAAGAAATCTGAAGCAGTCCCGACACAGCTCCACTGAGCTCGCTCACTCCCCCTCTGTCACTCTCGCACTGCAAGCTGGACTTTTGTACTGGGCTCCTGCCTGCATTGCCTTATTTTCTGCCCACAAACAAATATGCAGCAGTCACACTAGAGCTCCATTGAGCTTGCTCACTACCACTCTGTCACTCACTCAATCTGTTTCTTTGGGGCTGCAGACTGCTCTTTTGTATGGGGCTCCTGCCTGTGTTGGCACCTTTTTCTTCCCACAAAGAAATCTCAGCAGTCCTGACAGAGCTCCGTTGAGCTCACTAAGTCCCCTTGTCTCACTTGCTCGTACTGTTTCTCCCACCGCTGCAGGCTGGCCTTTGGTACTGGGCCCCTGCCTGTACTGACACCTTTTTCTGCCCACAAAGAAACTGCAGCAGTCTTGACAGCTCGTGAGTTCGCTCCACTTCCCTCCCTCACTTGCTCTCTCGCTCTATTTCTCCCAGTGCTACAGGCTGCCCTTTCATACTGGGCTCTTGTGTTGGGGCCTTTGTCTGCCCACAAACAAATCCGCAGCAGTTCCGACAGAGCTCAGTTGAGCTCGGGTCACTCCCACTCGGTCGATCTTAATCTGCCCCAAACACTGATTTCCCAGAGTGACCGTGCTATTGTCCGGCAGGAGTGCAAAACATATTTTAGCCAGTATGTAAAATGACAGCTGTAGTGTTCATAAGGGTTGTGAAAAATGCCACTGTTGAAAATGTGGCGTGACAGTATTACAAAGTTGTGAAGTTTCAAGGGTACATGGAAACAGTTCAAAGCACGTTCGTAACACAGTCATGTTATGGAGTTTCGCTACCAAATTTTCAACATAGGGATTTTAGGGCTCTGCTCATGAACAGTGCCACTGTCATTTTATTAATCTGTCCCGAACACTGATTTCCCACAGTGACCACGTTATTCTGCGCGGAACTGTGAAAACAAATTTCAGTCAGGATGTGAAAAATGACAGTTGTACTGCTTATAAGGAGGTATGAAAAAATGGCACTGTTGAAAATCTGGGCGTGACAATGTTACAAATCTGCGGGGTTACAAAGAGGTGCGTGGCAAGTGCGCAATGCACACTTGTGACACAGTCAATTGATGAGCTATCATCACCAAATTTTCAACATAAGCATTTTAGGACCTCTGCTCATAAACAGTATCATTGTCATTTTCTTAATCTTTCCCAAACAGCGATTTCCCGTAGCGACCACTCTATTCTACGTCACAAGTGCGAAAATACATTTCGCCAGGATGGGAAAATGACAGCTGTACTGTTCATAAGTAGGTCTGGGAAAATGGCAATGTCAAAATCTGAGTGAAAATATGCATTCGCAGTTACGAGCAGCATGCCAACTGCCCAAAGCGACACTCATAACACAGTCATTTTATGGAGTATCGTTAGCAAATTTTCAGCATAGGCATTTTGGGACTCTACTCATGAACAGTGTCACTGTCATTTTCTTAATCTGTCCTGAACACCTATTTCCCACAGGCAAGCTGCCGCCATGTCCACAAACAATATCAGGGGTCTTACATCCCACCCTGCAATGACGGGTCACTCCTTCATTGCAGCGGATGGCTGACGTTGCAATGACGAGGCAGCTCCTGAGTGCAGCGGCTGATTTTTTAGAAAGTTGTGGCACGCTGGCTGAACTAGTGTCAGCAGCAGCGTGCCACAGCATTGGGGGATGGGGGACAAGCCTTTGCAGGCTGTGGGGGCATTGGGCACAACAGTGCCACGCCTCCACAACCTGCTTGTGGAGAAAGCTTGTCGCACATGCCATGCATGCCGCAATCAACATAAAAGGGAATAATAGGTACACTAGCCCTTTATTGGTAAACAATGCATTAATAACTACAGACAAGGAAATAGCAGATGCCTTCAATACACAGTTTTGTTCTGTATTTTCTATAAAAGACTATCCTAAAATAAACCGGGGTTCAATCAGTATATCTACAGATTATTGTATCTCTGAAATTGATACAGTGGTAGCTTTACAATCCCTGAAAAAGACATCTAGTTCAGGACTGGATGATATTAGCACAAGATTCCTGTTAGAAATAGCAGAGGCCATTGCTAAACCCCTTGCACTAATTTTTAATAAATCTCTCCATGAAGTATTAATACCTCATGACTGGGCAAATTCCACAGTAATACCCATTTACAAGAAAGGCAATCATTCAAACACGGATAATTATCACCCTATAAGTTTAACATCTGTAGTGGAGAAGGTTATGGAGAAAATTATTAAACAATTACTGGAAGGGGAATCAATCTCCATGAACATAATTCATCCAACACAGCATGGCTTTAGGCCTGGGTGCTCCTGTACAACCAACTTAGTTTCCTTTTATAACTATATAAGTTTAGGACTGGATAATGGGATTCCCATGGATGTTGTATTACTTGATTATAGTAGAGCCTTCGATAAGGTGCCGCGCAGTAAGCTCCTTGATAAAATGTCAAACCTAGGGTTCTCCCAAATCGTAGTTAGATGGGTTTCTGGCTGGCTAACAAATAGACACCAGCAAGTTAGAATAAATGGGTCACTGTCAGATATAGGGCATGTTACCAGCGGGGTCCCTCAGGGATCAGTCCTTGGACCCACCTTGTTTAATGTTTATATTAGCGATATGCAAGTCAGTACTGAAAATCTGTTTCTAAATTTGCTAGATGATACTAAACTAGGTGGGGCAGTATCAACAGAAGTAAATACAAACTGTTTTGAAATACAATTTAAAAGCCATAGAATCATGTGCAGTTGACAATGGGATGTTCCTCATTCTGGATAAATGCACTGTGTTACATTATGGGAAGAACAACCCCAAACAAAGTTATGTTCTAAACAATCAGTGCCTTAAAGCTTCCACATCTGAAAGAGATCTTGGAGTCATTGTTAATGATAAGCTTTCATCCACTGAGCTTTGCAACAAGGTAGCCAGAACCTCAAGTGCTTTACTTACCCGTATCAAACGAACATTTGTATCTAGGACCCAAGAATGTATTATTCCTCTTTAGACTCATGTAAGGCCCCATTCTGATTATGGGTCTCCTTTTGGAACTCTTATTTGAATTATAACATTAATAAAATCGAGAGGCTTTGGAAGAGGGCAACAAAACTAGTACCTAGATTAGCCAACAGTGATTACCATTTAAGATTGCAGGAAACTGGATCGAACTCCTTACAAAGTAGAAGAACTAGAGGTGACCTACCCTTTTGTATAAAATGCTTAACCTCAGGATCAAATGGATCAGTGTGGCCTAAAATTCACTAACAGAAGGAGCTCTCCAAGGCTTAACAATATACAGATTGAAATAAGAATATCAAATACTAATAAGAGACTCAACTACTTTACAGTAATAAATCCAACACTGTGGAACACTCTTCTGCAATATTTAGTAGATAGACCATCTAGTTCCACCTTTAAAAAAAATTTGGACAAAGGATGGAGTCTAATACATCTTGGGTTTAACCATTTCCCACCGTGTGGTGGGGGACAATCTCGATGGGCCACTGGCCTACTTTTGTCCTATGATACCGAGTAAACCAAGTAAGGAGCCACTCAGAGGAGAAGGCTCCTGACAGGAGCCAACCAGGGAAATGCTTGAAGAAGAACACCGATCTCGATTTGGTGGCTAGGACTTATATGGCAGGGGTCCAGCTGCACCTTCTTCTTTCTGGTCATTCTTTCATTTTTGGGCTGCATCCATGGCAGCTGGGACAGTCAGGTCAGTTTCATGGCCATGGGTAGGAGGAGGTAGTAGCCGCAAATGTGGGGGAGGACTCACCTGCAGCAAGAAAGGTTGGCTACATCTGCAGCTTAAAGTGAGCCACACCAGTGACAGCTGAGAGTGGTGCAGGAGCTGTAAAGAGAAGGGCTACATAAAGGAGCCAATCAGAGGAGAAGGCTCCCAAAAGGAGCCAACCAAGGAAGCCACTCGAAGAACAGAGCCAATCTTGAATCAGTGGCTGGGCCTTATAAGGCAGGAGCTCAGCCACACCTTCTTCTTTGTGGGATATTTTTCTTCCACCCACCCACCCCAAACCTCCACCACATTGAATGGTCTCAGGAACCATGCCCTGCAGGGAGTTTAACCAATGAAGAGCGGACATAGGGTGGAGTTTTAAGCAGTGCTGTTGAAAGGTTCATGCATCGGCCAGTGTGAACTTCATCAAGGATAAGTTACTGTGGCTATGCTTTGTAAACTGCATTTATATTAAGTAAAAGTTCAATTACTGTCTATGCTTTCATAATTACATTTATATAAGGCAAAAGAACTATGGCAGTGCTATGTTAGCTGCATTTATATTGGGTAAAAAGTGTATTTGTTGGCTATGCTTTGATAATTGCATTATATTAGAGAAAGTGCATTTATTGTGGGTGGATGTATGGAGCGATTGTGAGCTGGCCTTGTTTAGTGGGACAACCTATGGTAGAAACCTCGATAGGTTCAATTAAGTTTTCAATATGATCTAAGTGTAAAGGATGAGAGAGAACTTTTAAAAGAGGCTACTCAGGAGGATTAGTGACTCATTGTAGGAGGGAGATAGGACTTTTAAAAGGAGGCTGCTCAGTAGGCTTTATTGGCTCTCATTGGGATACAGTGGTAAGGATTAAAGGTATAATTGTAAGAACAGACAGAACTGTTAATGGAGGCTATATAGGTTTTCTGTTGAAGGAGCCTCTAAAGGTTTGACAGCTCTAGTGAATAGGAGGGCTAAGAGATTGTAGAAAGCTGCCCAACCACTATAACCTTAGTGCATAAAGGAAGGAAAGGGTACAGGAAGGAACATGTCTAGGAATGGTAGAAGAGGGAAGGGAGGTTTGGTGGAAGGAGGGGATCCTGCATCAGGTATGGGGGGGCCACTGGCGGGTGAGTAGAGAATTGGGAAGGGTGGTGGGCTGCATCAACTGTGAGCACCAATCTTTCTTAAAATTGCATGGAGAGTGGGAGGATGTATAGTGTGCATCCAAATAGGGAAGCTTAAGAAAGAGATAGCCAGGCTTCAGGAGAAGCTATGAAGGTGCAATGGGGCCATGGGGTTACAGTCCAGTAGTGCATGGAGACAGTAGGGATGATGAGAAAGGGGGGCAATTTAAGCTGACAGGGAGGAGGAGGAGAGGGAAAGGGTATGAGGTGGGGACTTAGAACCAGGTAGACCTAGTCTGAGGGTCAATAAATTGGGGGGACCAAGGTCGTAGGGCAGAACAAAAGGGTAAGGAGGAGAAGTAGTTTGAGTGGATGAGGAGAAGGGGGAACAGATAGGGAGGTGGAACGGGGACAAGAAAGGGGAGAAGGAAAAGGAGACAGAAGGGGATGACAGGCTAGCATGAGGGAGGTTGAGGTAGGCCTAAAAGTCTTGTTTTCAGAAAATCAGTTCACAGTCCTGGAGGGATATGAAGATGAGAAAGGGGAACAGCCTGGATGTGAAACTAATGGTAGCCAGGATGAAAGAGGCATGGGGGTGGTACGGATGTAAGAATGGCAATGGGGGTGAAAGGAGGAATTAATGTGCAGCAGGAAGAAGAGATGTTGAGGAACAGGGGATGGGAGGATGAGGAGCATGTGGTTGGAAAATGATGTAGAATCTTAGTGTTGGGGGACTCAATAATAAGGTGAGTCAGGTGGGGTAGTATGGGGGAGAAGAATAGTCGCATATGGGTGGAAACCATGCCAGAAATGACAGCAGAAAGGGTGGGGCAGTCCATACAGAAATTTGCTAGAAGGGATAGGGAGAAACCTCATTTAATTCTGCATTTGGGGACCGATGTCCTGGCTGATAGAATGGTAGAAGAAGTGCAGAGGAGGTCTGAGGAACTAGCACCATTATGTGAAGGAGCAAGAAGATCAGTAACCTTCTCAGAGATTCTTCCTGTTTTCAGAGCAAGCACTGCAAGAAAAAGGAGGATAGAAGAAATTAATAAATGGCTAGGAACTTGGTGTCAGGCCAAAGGGTATGTGCTAGTGGGGGTGGGGTGGGAGGAACCTGTGCAGACAGTAGTCTCTCACAAGGATAGACTGCACTTAAGTGAGGAGGGCAAAAGAGTGTTGAAAATGTGGATGAGTGATTACATAGAAGAGGCTGGATATTTATACTAGGAGCGGGGGGGGGCAAGTGGGCATGAGGCAAGCAGAGGCCATGGGAAGGGAAGTCGTACGAGATTACCCCCATGACAGAGATAAGGGATTAAGGGCAAGTACTAGGGGGGATGTTAAAATGAGATGGAGTGTAAGGTGGTCACCTTGAATGCTAGAAGCCTAGGGAATAAAACGGCAGAGCTTCAGACTCTCATGGTGGAAGGGGCAGAGGACATGGTGGCAATTACTGAAACATGGGCCACCCAGTACCATAACTGGGACCTGGCGGTATTAGGGTACAGGATTTTCCACAGGGATAGAGTAAAGCGGGAAGGAGGGGTGGCGCTGTATGTGAGGGAAAGACTGAAGTGTGTACGGGAGGAGGATGAGGGCAGTATGAAGTCTCTATAGGTGCAACGCTTCCATGTCATAATGATGATCGCAGAATAGTGATCACTGTTATGGTGACTGTACATCACTAAAAATTAATTTTGGTGATGCACACTCGCAGCGACAGGGAAAAAAGGGCACACAAGACCTACTGGTCTTGCTTTTAATAGGGGGTTGTGCCTCCCGGCCCTCTACTTATGGATTCTCTACTCTAGGGGGGTGCATGTCGGTGGGGGTGAAAAACTTAAAAATAGTGAAAACCTCCTGCTGGCAAAAAAATAAACACCCCGTGACAGACACAAACCCTGCACCCTACACCTCACAGCCACCCCCCCACTATGCTACCAGTCATCTGCCCACTACACCCCCTCCCACATACCATCCCTCCCTTGCCTCCCCATATGTGCGTATATGTGTGTACTTCCCATTGCCGTATTTGTCCACCCCCATATCTGGTCACCCCCTGCTAGGGTAGCAGTGAACACGTGGTGCTGTAATTAAGTCACTGTTTTTGTAGGTGCCCACTTCGGTCACCTTGTTCACTGGATACTGGGTGTAACTCCAGGACTCAAGGAACAGGACTATCAGGATGGGAGTGGTGTACAGGTCGCCCTCGCAGACTGAAGAATTAGATAGGGAACTAGTGGGACAGAAAGGGAGGGTCTGTGCAAAGGGGATTGTGGTAATCATGGGGGACTTCAACCTGCTGGGAGTAGATTGGAGTACCCCAGCTACAAAAAAATAGAATGGAGCAAGTAGTGCTATACACCTTCCAGGAGAACTTCCAGATACAGATGGTCAGTGAACCAACCAGGTTAGAGAACACCCTTGACCTAGTGCTGGCAAATGGGGAGTTTGTGAGGAAACTAAGGATGGAAGAGCCGCTGGTGGGAGCCACCACCACTGTATGATTCATGTTGGATATGGGTAAGAAAGGAGTAGTATCTGACACAAGGGTGTTAGACTTCAGGAGGGCTGACTTCAGGAGGATGGGGGAAATAATAAAGGAGTACATGACCAAAATTTACCTTAGTATGGACACTAACCAGAGGTGGACGATCATAAAATTGGGGGTAGTGGAGGCAATGAAAACCTGTGTCAGGAGTAAGAAGACTAGGGCAAAGAAACCTAGCTGTTTGACCAATGGAGTCATAAAAAAGATAAGGAAGAAAAGAGCCACCTTTAGGAGGTACAAGAAAACTGGGCGGGGGGAGGACAGTGAGGTGTACCTGAAGGATGCGAGGGAGGTGACAAGGACAGTAAGGGCAGCCAAGGCATCAAAGGAGCTCAGACTGGCAAAAATCTTAAAGAGGGGAGAAGGAATTCTTCAGGTACATCAGGAGAAAAGGACAATATAGTAAGGATAAAGAGGGAAGGTAGATGGGTGGAACTGGGGGGTGAAAAGGCAGAAGTGCTAAATGACTACTTCTGCTCGGTTTTTACTAAAGAAAAGGGAGGAGAGATACCCAAGGGGGGGATCAAGGCAGGAATGGAGGAAGAGGGTGTGATGGACAGAGTAATAACAGAGGACAGGGTGTTGGAGGGATTGAGGACACTGAAGGTGGACAAGGCACAAGGACCAGATGGCTTCCATCCCAGGGTACTGAAAGAACTGACAGAGGAACTAGTGTGACTATTGACAGACCTATTCAATGCCTCACTGGATTCACAGTGTGTACCTCATTACTGAAGGATGGCTCACGTGGTACCTCTCCATAACAGTGGTCCCAAGGATGAACCAGGGAACTATAGACCAGTGATCCTCACATCTATCATGGGAAAGCTGATGGAGACAATCCTGACAAAGAGGCTAGTATCCCTTCTGGAGCCCAATGGGCTACAGGACAGTAGACCGCATGGCTTTGTCACTGGAAGATCATGCTAGACCAACCTGGTGGAGTACTATGACTGGGTAACTAGACAACTGGACAAGGACCATGCAGTGGATATCCTGTACCTGGACTTCAGTAAGGCATTTGACTCAGTGCATCTTGGGAGACTAGGAAGTAAGCATCATGCTACAGGGACAGGGGCGAAGTTAGTGGGCTGGGTAGTGAACTGGCTGCAAGGGAGGCAGCAGAGAATGGTGGTGGGTGGGGAGCTATCATCCCTAAGGGCAGTGATGAGTGGAGTTCTGTAGGGCTCAGTGCTAGGACCAGTGCTTTTTGGAATATTATTTGCAGACGTTTTAGTGGGCTTCAACAGCAAAATCAGTCTGTTGGCTGATGACACCAAGATGGGAGTGGTGTTGGATGACCTAGAGGGTCAGCAAGAGCTGCAGGAGGATCTATCAAATCTAGCATCCTGGTCAGACACTCTGGAGGCTGGGTTTCAATGCCAAAAATGAAGGCAAAGGCATTTTGAGCTGCTAACCCAAAGAGGAGCTACCAACTGGGGGGTGAGATGCTAGCTGTGACTGAGGAGGAGAAGGATCTGGAGGTGCTAATTACAGGAGAAATGAACAACTCAACACAATGCAGAAAGGCAGCTGCAAAACTAACAGGATGCTGGGTTGTATTGCTAGGGTATATCCTCAAATAGAGGGGAGATGATCATGCCACTGTATAGATTGCTGGTTAGGTCACACCTGGAGTACTGCATGCAGTTCTGTCACTCTTATCTAAAGAGGGACATTCAGTTACTGGACGGTGTGCAACGCAGGGTGACAAAGATGATCAATGGTGTGGGGGCCTTACCATATGAGAGTAGGCTGAGGGAATTGAACATGTTCTCTCTGGAAGAGAGGAGAAAGAGGGGAGACATGATTGAAACCTTCAAGTGCATGAAAGGGATAAACAAGTCTGGTACGGAGGGGCTTTTCAAGCTAAGGAAGGGGAGGGACAGCCAAGGCCATGATATGAGACTGGAGGTGGGAATGTTCTGGAGGGAGATGAGAAGAAACTTTGTTACAGAATGGGTAGTGGCTGAGTGGAATGCCCTGCTGGCAGAGGTGGTATAGAGTAGAACAGTGGGGGGCTTCAAGAGGGGATGGGACAATGCAAGATGGAGGTTCAAGGGACAGGGGGCAAGGGACGGAGGGGCAGCTACACAATAAGGGCTGCTAGTTGCACAACCAAGCAGACTTGGTAGACCGCAAGGCCTTCTTCTGCTGACATTTTTCGTACGTCTGTATGTTCATAAATACACCCTAAAGGAAAAGTTGCAGGTGAGGCTGTCAGGTGACGTTAATAAAGGTGAATTTCCTAGGAAATCACAAACATTCACAAACTGATGCTTAAATGTGAAGTTTGTATCTGAAACTTGCCTGCAGATTAAAACTTTGCAGTATCTCTAACCACAATGTAGCAGTACAGTATATCACCTGGATGATTTTGATTATTGTATTTCTGTATTTATGAAGTGTCACTATTAATAAAACATACCTGGATTTATGTAGAAAGGCTTCTTACTTAAACAAGCTATGCTTAATTTTAATATTTAAAGGAAATTATTAGTTTTCAACCTGACACATCTTGCTAGTCTTTGTTGTTTCCTTTCTGTCCATTTTTATTTTTATTTCTTATTTTTGTAGTTAATTTCTTGGATCTCAGTCTGTTGCAGTTTAAATCTGCTTATAAGATTTTGCAGCTCATATATTTATTGTTTATTTAATTTCCATTTTGTTACCTTAAATGTTGCTAAATATGTGGAGAAAAGGCATACAAATAAAGCATAAATATTATGTGTTTGCTCTTATATGTACATTTACTCTGTAAGTCTATAAATTAATGTGTCTGTCTTATGTGTATGGGTCTGCATGTCTACATTTCTTTCTAGGTTATACATTATGTCTGTGCCACATGCTGACTGTGCAAATATACTGGCTCTAGTTAACTCTTACTTTGTACAGTGCCGCATAAGTGGTTAATGTAAATAAACAAATCATAATCATATGTCTATATTAGCTCTCTGGTGCTTCCTTTTTATACAGTCATTAAAATTACAGGTTTCTCAAACAATTCTCCCACATCATGTCCCTGCTTTTACATTATTTTATTTATGTGTTTGCAGAGAAAATTTGCAAAAGCAGAGTTTTCAGGCAAGGAACTATGCATATCAGATATGTGATGGATCAGATGCATTATTTTTTGAGAGGAGGGGTGCCCCCAAAGTGGGAATTACTTGAAATACTATAGAAATGTTTAATAGCATAGTATAACAGAAGTGGGTTGCTGTGAGATAATCAGCCCTCATGGGATACTAAACAGCAAGAGATGAAGCCATGTTCCATTTCCCCCAGGGGTAACATATTCCCTAGCATACCTTATTTCTACTGTAGTGCATAGGCTTGATTTACTAATGGGACAACCAAACCATGCCCCCAAATGTGATAGCACTCTATTAAAATTGTTCCCTTCAATGACATACTGGCTGCCTCCTGCCCCTGACAGTCGAAAGATCAGACGTTTCTCCAGTAAAACGATTCTGCAGGGACCCATCCTAGACCCCAAAGGATTCTGCAAGTAGGTTGATTTAATTATAGTTAAAAAAGAGAATCTTGAGGAAGAATGTCCTATGATTGGCCATGACATCCTTTTTTTCACTAATGTTCTTCATTGGCTTGTTTTGTCAACAAAGATGATGGAAAACTGTATATTAAATTGTATTGCAGAATCTGACATTTTTACCATTCTCTACACAAATTGCAATTTTTCACAGTGTAACATTTGATAGAGTGGCTGCTTTGTATTATATAAAAAAATTACATTTATTAAGAAATATTTTAGATATACTGACATTTAAGCACTCTGACTTGGGAAAACTTGGGAAACAATGAACGGTAATAAAACTGATTTTTATTTCTGGGACATTATTTCCATCTGACTTACTGCTGATGTAAAGGAATTCATATTTATGGTACCGATGTTTTCCAAATGTGTTTACAGTATAACTGAGGTACTTTGACCCCAGAGAAAGGGCCGCTGACCTCACAGTTGAGCATGAGTCCCTTGACCAAAAAAGCATGTTTATTTATTCATTTTTGTTGACCACATAAGTGCACTAGACAAATCCTGCCTATTTTTAGGCACGACCCAAGGGAGAAGGATACAGATGAATGCCAACTGACCTTGAACCAGATTAAGCTGTTGGTGGTATTTTTAGTGAATGAGGGAAATTTGGCCAGGACACCAGGGAAATTCCCCTACTCTTTTAGATAAGTGCCATGGGATCTTTAACATCCACCTGAACTACCACCATTCCAGGCAGATGGGACCTCGGTTTAACGTCTCATCCAAAATACGGCACCTCAGAAGTGCAGCACCCCTCTCATGCTGCACTACAGTGTCAGTGCTAGGATATTAAGCCAAGTGCCAGATGTGGGAACTGAAACCACAACCCTCTAATCTCCTGGCCTCAGAGGCTAGTGTGCTACCTACTGAGCCACTGACACTGTTGTAGCAAAAGGATGCCTCATTCTTTTCATCCCAACTTTTTAAAACATCAAAACAAGTTAACCATAAATAGGCATTATAAACAGTAATAAGTGGTTAGTCCCCTTTTACCAAATAAGAAGCCATCAAATACTTCTTAGCATACTATCCCAACTAAGTGTCATATACTGTACCTTTGTAAATTAGCCAATTAAGTGTGACATAATAAAGCACTTTTCTAGTACCTAATTAACATCTTCTTATAGTACTTACCTTAAACTCAAATCATGTAGTTTTAGGAATGCACAATGACTGCCTCTATTGCCTCTGTTGCACCCTCCTAATTTCATCAGGATTTAAAAGTAAATGAAGGTAGTTAAGACTGGTGTAAAAGGCTGCCTGACTCCATTGCAAAGGTCATGACCTGACTCATGTAAGGCATCCTGGAATGTTAAGATGCTTTGGTGCTAAAGCCTGCAATACACTGTATTAGACAGTGCTATTGTGTTGTTGCTGTCCTCTGCAGTCCCTATATTCTTGTCTTTTGCTAGCCATTAAACTTTTCTAGGCATAGTAAGTGCCATGCTGTTTTCTGTAGTTTAAAGTGTATATGACTTAGAAAAAAATGCATTTAGAGAATACAAGGACTTCACAACATGTAAAAGAATAGAATGAGAGTATAACTTCTGCTGGTTTGTGCATGGACACACCATTGACTCCTATGATGCCTTGCATGAGTCGGGTCATGACCTTGGGAATGAAGGCAAACAGGTTTTCACACTGGGGCAAAACAGAGTGAAGCAACCTCATCCATATTTAAATTAGGATGACATTATGGGGATGCAAGAAAGGGAATCGTTCATGCTTACAAACTGCACAGGTGTACAGAAAATTAGTTGAGGGAACTTTTCCTTTAATAATATACATTAACCACAACACCTCATTAACATGTGCATAGCGTTCTTAATGTCACCTTATTTCTTTACCTGACTCTTAAAAACGACACTTTTCAGAAAACAAATTCTCAACAGTTCATATACCCCCAGCTCCTTTTTTCTCAAGACCTTTGTAATCCAGAACTCAGCAGTATGTTTGTGCATAGAACATATAACATAGAATTTGATGAAAGATAAGGCCCGCTTGACCCACTGAGTTTGCCCATTTTTTTAAATAGAAAACACATTGTGGGAGTCATGGCTGGCAACTGAAAAGTTGGCAGCTTGATTTGACTGCTCTCACTCTACAAAGTAAATGACTCATTATAATGATTCAGAGCAAATGATTTGATACTTTAATCAATATAGATGTAACAACAAGCAATCGTTTTAGTTGATCACCAGTCCTTCTTCAGAAGCTGCTTCTGAAGAAGGACTGTTGGTCCGAAAGCTAGAGAACTTGTTTTTGTTACATATATCTATGTTGGTCCATTAAAATATATCAAATCATTTGCTTCTGGATCTATTCTTGCAAGGACCAATACGGCAACTACTAAATCTAGATTTCTTTATACAATGGGCACACTACAAAATACAAAATGCTACATTCCGATTGATTGGCTAGCATCTTTTTAGTATGATAAATCCTGCAGTGTACCCACTGGAAAAGGTGCCAGCCACCAGTCAGCTGCATCTCAAACTCCTCCTAAAATCAGTGTGAGCACTATAAATCCAGCACTTGCAAACATAGCAAGTTCGCAACCGAAGATACAGAACTCCACCCTACTCACCTCCTAATTATTCTTTAACAGTCCACTTAGCTGTGTTGCCACTTCCCTGTATATTCCTCCTCTCCAAATCTCAATCCCCACTTTCAGCCACCGAAAAAAAACCTTGCAGAGCTGCAGAGTGTAGCCATTATTGAGCCTCAAGGCTCTAGAGCTTGTCGACAGTTCAATGTGCCTGGAGCATGTCTGTCGAGGAGCATTTCCAGTCAGACTGCTCATCAATGGTTCCCTGTTATCTTATTCCCTCTCACCCATCCCACTCTCTCATCATGTAAAAAGATGAGCAGAGCAATTAACAGTGCTCATCGACGGTCCAACCACATTTCCTTTACTGTGTCTTCTACTATCTCCGATTTGCCTGAAAGCCTTTGTGGATCATCCCCTTTGAGTTGGTCAGGACAAGCTCATTGATGACTGCACACATTACCAAACAGCACAATTTTTTCAGGTGTACTAAAAATACAATAATGACAAATTAAAATACACCCTCCCCCCAAAAAAACCTTTTAATTATTTTTGCTATCTGCTTAAAAATCAGAACATTGCACAATAGCAATATACCCCTCCAGGGAGTGGGTATATGGGTGGATTTACCACTTCTGCTGTGGTTAAGTCACTTGGCTGTGCCTCGTCGAACCACACCAGGAGTGGTAAATACGTCAATATACCCACTCCCTGTTGTGGTATATTGCTTTAACATCCAATGTTACTGTAGGGCATCCAGACTTAAAAAGGGCAGCAATGTGAAGACTGTCGTCTAATTTCAAGGATACCCCTCTCGCTCATCACCATGCCAGTACTGAACTATGAGGTATGCTTTTTTTTTCTCATGTAGTTTCTCATCCACTGCCGAATGTGAAAGAGCTCACCATGAGATTTTCACTCACAGCTGGGCAGAACTACACTGTGAAAGAGACTATTACACCATAGCTAAGGCTCCAGAACTGACAAATGATCTAGCCAACATCACAGCTCTGCTCCAAAGGGTGCTTCAGGATACAGTAAATATCAAATCCACAGAAGCCCAGACAAATAAAGATTTGGTGGTCCTCAACCAGCTTGTCAAGGGCACAGAGAAAAGCATCATACAGCTGGTGGTAAAAGAGTGAGATATGACTGTCCTCCTTTGAGAGCAGAACAGGCTATCAGGTACTTGTTCTCCAAGGTAAAAAACTTGGAAAATTGGGCAAGGAGGAATAACTTCTGACTAGTAGGCTTACTACAGGGTGTTGAGAACAATGACTTGATCTTCTTTCTGCAATGCCTTACTCCTTTTCTCCTAAATGTCCCCAATTTTCCACCAGTGCAGATCAATAGGGCTTATCAGTCTCTGCACCCCACCCCCCCGGCTCCAGCAGGGAGAGTGCCCCAGGCCAATAGTGATCAAAATGCTTCACTACCTGATGAAAGTGAACATTTCCACCTGGCAAGACAGAAGGGCCCTCAGGCCTGGGTGGGCATCAGATTTTATTCTACCAAGACTTCTCCACCAAATTATCTGCCAAGCAGAGAGCATATGGCAGGGTGAAATGGAAACTTAATCAGTTCAAGGCAAATATTTCTTTATACTATCCTGCCCAGCTGTGGGTTATCTACTGCACAACAAAGTAATCAATCAGTTCAGTTCTCTGTCAGCAGTGGATGTCTTCATAGCCAGTAACTGGCCCAACTACAAGTTCTTAGCATCACCCTTTGAACAAAACAACTCTTGGCCATAGTAAGTGATGGACACTACACCATCAAAAGATTACTTTTCCCAAGCAGCCTCAGAGATAGACCCCAAGGGTAGGTCAACTGTAGGTCAACTCCATGACCACAAAGACCAGCACAGTGACAGATTTTACCTGAAATCATCGGGTCGCTGTGCTGGTCCCTGCAGAAACCAGCGGTGCATCTCCTAATGTTAGTGCCCTCCCCAGACAACTTTGACTCGAGTTTGATATTTAGAGCAGGGGTTTCCAGGAGCACAGCACCTCAAGAAAACACAGAGACATCCCCAACAGAACAATGCTGACTCTCTACAATGTGTCTGCCACTTTTGGGGATGTTGACTGGAAGATGTCACAGCACTATATTAAAACCACCTCAAGGATGATTTTCAGTGACTGCAGCAGTGTCAGGGAAGAGGGAGAAAAAGGACAAGGCAGAGGTCAGGAAAAGTATGTTCAGGTCAGTGAACAGATCCAGAAGCATGCAGCAGGGATTCTCCTCTTTTAGCTTGTCCATCAGCCCTTCACACAGGACCCCTCCCCCACCAATAGCCAACAGATTTGACCCACTGAAGCAAGCAGCCCCTGAGGACTATAACTCTACAGCTGCTCTGGATCCTTCTGCTGCCTGAGTCAACAATAGCTGGGTACCTTCTTCAGCTATGCTGCCAGACCAAGATGGCAGATCATGGGCAGAGAGGGATGCAAGTCCCCTGACAGAGGCCCTGACTTATCCACCCCTTTCTCTGGCTCACACAGCACCAAAAACACAGTGCTTACCTAAGAAGAAGCCAAGTGAAGAACCCTGAATTTCATGCTCTTCATTTAAGTACTGTTGACTTTTGTGTTCCGTATCTTGTCTTCTCAGATCCTACCCTAGTTCTTGGGATTATCCTGCTTAGATGACTTCCCCCTTTCCACACACACACACATCCAAGTTGTCATTGGAGGCACATATGCTTTTTGTGTGGGGGGACCCCATCTCCAGAAGGTAAGGGCTACATTGCTGAGGAGATAGGGGAGACAACTGTTTTTCCACTGGTAGTGCCTTCTGGCTCAGCCACACTCCTAAGATCTATACCACATTCAAGTGCCACTGAATACCTGACATGCCAAACTAATTTTCTGACTTCTACACTCAAGACTGTATTCACCACCTCTGGAATACTGGGATCCAGGTTTCAAAAGCCTCCCTCCCCTGAATCCCTTGATCTCTGACAGTTTTGGTGCCAACAACCACCATGTAGTGTCACCTGCTTAGTACACCTTTGGCTCATGCACAGGTACTATTATCCGTGACTACTCATGCCTCTACTTATACTATTACCCTCGCTACCTTTCTAAAACTACTTTCCTGCCCACTGGAGGACAGAGACACCGACTACCACCTGCCCCATCACCATGTACTTGCCCATCATTGGATCTGAATTGGTGGCAGGACAGCCCTAAGTGTCTATTTGGGCGGTGGGACAGTGCCATTAAAAATATCAAGGAACTTTGTTCAGCTCCTACAACAAGAGATGTGACTGTGCTGCACCAGTAAGTCTTGACCTGTATGGCAGATGGCTGATTTCCCTGTTATTGTCTCCCTGTCTGCATTACTTATCACCTCCCCTCCCCCCCCAGCCTCAAGATCCCTGCTGCCTTCATGTGCTCTGGTTGTCTCATCATTCAAAATTTCCTTGAACAGAGCTAGTGTAGCATCTCACTTACTCACACTTTAGATTTATATCATCACTGCACTGGTACTCTCACCTCAAGGCACCATACAGCCTGGGTGAACTTCAGCCATGACTCCTGCTTCACTATACCTTACATGGGCAGGCCATCCTGAAGGGGTGATGGGACAAGCCCTCCTCCATATCACAAAGGATGATAGGTCAAATCTGCATCAATGACAGTTTCCTAATAACTGGTTATGTATTTAGCCATAATGCATAGTATGCAATGGACTTCTCATTCAAGCAGTTTCACTACTCAGTTTTTGAGACAGAATAAGTCCCTACTGCAGAGATGAGTTATCGAGCATGCAACCACATCATCTGGTTACCCAATGCTACTTTCCATATCCTTTTGATTATTTTGCTTTTCTTCTGGAGGGAACAGTTTATGTGTGAAATGGTTGATCTACCTGGCCAACACAGGTTTTGCTTTAAACATGGAAACATAGAAGTTGTTGGCAGATGGGGACCTCGTGATCCATCAAGTCGGTCCTTGTTTTCCTACCCCCTAGCTTAGCTGTCTGCTTGTGTATCCAGCAGTGCCTGTCCCATGCTTGCTTGAATTCCTCCACCATCTTTGCCCCATCACCCCTTCTGGCAACCTATTCCATGGTTCAAAACGCAATCTATGAAGAAGAATTTCCTCATATTGCTCCTGAACCTACCTCCCTTGAGGTGATGACCATGTCCTCCTGTCCTGCTATAGTCATTTACCTGAAAGAGGTTCTGCAACCGTACCTTGTTGTTGCCTTTAAGGTATTTAAATGTCTCTATCATGTGCCCTGGTTCCTGTGCTGCTGTAGAGAGTATAGATTGAGTTCAGTGAGTCTGACTTCGCAAGGTTTCTGGTGCAAGTCCTGCACCAACTTTGTTGTTCTTCTCTGCACCATCTCCAGCCTATCTATGTCTCTCTTGAGGTGTGGCCTTCAGAACTGGACATAGTATTCCAGGTGGGGTCTTACCTGAGATCAATACAGTGGCATGAACACTTTATGCCTCTTGCTTGTGATGCCCTCTTATGAATCCCAGAATGCCACTAGCTTTTGAGTGCTGCCTGCTTGCATTGTTTGCTGACCTTGAGGTCATCTGCTATGATCACCCCCAAGGGTCTTGCTCTACCCTTGTATCCACCAGCTGCTCCCCTCCCATTGAGTACAGTTTCCCCTGTGTTACTTTTTCCCAGGTGCATGACTTTATATTTTTTGGCATTGAATTTCAATTGCCAGATCCTTGACCATTCCTCCAGCTTTTGGAGATCAGATTTCATGCTTTGTTGCCCCTCTGGTTTGTCAACCCTGTTGCCAATTCTGGTGTCATCAGCAAAAAGGCACATGTTTCCCTTCAGTCCATCAGCAATGTTGCTGTTGAATATGCTAAAGTGGATCGGCCCCAGAACCGAGCCCAGTGGAACCCCACTAGTCACCCTACTCTCCTCTGACAAGCGCCATTTACTAATACCCTCTGTGTTCTCCCATTTAACCAGTTTATGACCCAACCTGTTACCTAAGCCCGACCCATGTACTGTAGTTTATTGACTAGCTCTGTGTGGAACCGAGTCAGATGCCTACTGAAGTCCAGTTAAATCACATCCACTGCCCTACTCTGATCCATTGTTATGGTGACCCAGTCGAAGAAATCTACCAGGTTTGTCTGGCAGGACCTCCCTGCTGTGAAATCATGTTGCTCTGTGTCAGGCTGACCACTTTCCTCCAAAACAGCAATGATTCTTTCCTTCAGTAGGGACTCCATCGGTTTTCCCACCACTGAAGTTAGATTAACTGGACGGTAGTTTCCTGGCTCTTGCTTGCTTCCACTCTTGTGGAATGGCACTACTGATGCCATCTTCCAGTCCTCCGGAACCTCAGTGTTTGCCAATGATTTGTTGAAGAACACTGCTAAGGGGGCAGCTAGTTCCCTCCCAAGTTCCTTAAGTATTCTTGGGTGTATCCATCTTTGTCTATTTTAGGAACAAACTTGATGCAGGAGCCTGCCCATAGTATTCAAAGACTGGAACAAGACTTCTAACTTGGTGGGAAAGGGCAGGACTATTCATAAATTTGATAGACCCAGCATTAGGAATGATCATTTACCCTCTCCCTCAATCCACTATCTCTCCCCCTCACCCCATTTTTATTGGTTTTTAAAGGGATCCCACCATACACTGACACCCCTGAGGTTGTCCATGTCACTGGTCCACAGACAGAAAAGGTCAGACTGGCAGGCAGTGTTTTGGAGTTTTAGATCTGATGAGCCTCTGGAAATTAATAGAACATCCTCCTGCTAGCAACCAAGGAAAACACAGAAGTGTGCTTGCTCCTTCTTTCCAGGGGCCTCAGTTTGAGACTAGCTAATGAAACAAAAGGGATCCCCTCACCACCTTAACCTATCAAACAAAATGTTTTTTTATTTGTGGAACTCAATGCTCAGCCCCCCTCCTGATGCTTAGACCACATAAAAGATTGTAGCCTGAATGACTGTTTTAATTCAGCAAAGGACACCCATGAAACATAGAATAGGCTGGGTTGGTGACACTCCTCCATACACTCCTTCCTCTCCCATCATCCCAGCCTCATTTTGTCCTCTAGCCTTCCACGCTACTTTCTTCAATTGTTCCCTTTTCCTGTATCCTACCATTTATGAGCACAGCTATATCCAAGATAAGACCATAATTACAAGTTTAGGTTTGCACAATGTTCATGTTGCCTTTATACATTTATGGGCAAAACTATGTGTTTTGTAGAATTTTTAATGTTTCTATTTGTTTGGACTATTTTATTTTTAAGCTTGTTATGGAAGCCATGGTTGCATCAACTCTCCCTACTACCCGTGTCTGAGTATTGGAGTCAGTGACTCCCACCATAGGGACAGGGGATCTGTCTACTTCTCCCCAATTGGGGGATTACTCATACATGTAAGGTTTTTGTAAAATGCTCTTTACTGCAGCCATCCTGGCAGGGAATGTGTTAAACTGTTAACTACACTTGTACAAATATGGATGCTCTAGCAGGTAGTTCTTGACAGGCATCTGTGTACACAGTAAATGGGTGTCCAAAGGCATTTCATTTCTCCTCCCTGTAGCCCCCTGATCCCTGAGTTCTGGTCTGATGCAACTCCTTAGTAAAACTTCAGCCTTACATCATGAGGGATTGTGTCCCTACAGCTTTTGTGATGTGGAATGTACAAGGCCTGAATTCATTTATAAAAAGGAAGTGTATCCTATCTAGACTTAAGACTCTACAGACTAAAGTGGCCCTCCTACAGGAAACCAAGCTTTGCACTGAGGAGGCTGTGAAACTAAAAAGGGAATGGTTGGGCATCACAGTACACAGTTATTCTCCCATTTTAAAGACTGTGGTGTCAGTTCTTATTTACAGGTCAATTTGTAGGTCCCTGGACACTTAATCCTCAGACTCTGAAGGCAAGTGGTGTAGTAGTAGTATTAGTAATGATTTTATTCATAAAACAAACATGGTAGTAACCATTGAGCATAACAATATTCTCATTTGCAAGGGACACCATTTACAGCAAAAGAATCTTAATAACATACAGATACACATTTGTTTCAATATGTAAACATAGAGTATAAATATAACCACTAGACATACATATGACAGTACAATATACATAACACATTTGTGCCTACTAGACACCAAGGGAGTGCCCTGAAGAACAAAGCTCCTAGGAACACTAAACAACATCCTAATTGATACAACATTCTCTGAGTGTACTAATTTGATCATTAAACCATTTGTTTATTTGAAACCAGCTCATGTTAGCTCCTTGTGTTATTAGGCCAATGGGTAACTTATTCCAATTTTGGGAAGCCAAACATGCTATTGTAGCACTTCCGTGCTTTGTTTATTCTGGGAACTTCAAACCCTATATATTGAGTTGATATCAAATATCACCCTAAGGCTTTTAATTTATATTCACTGGTAATATATAATGATACATTATTTTTAGTGACCTTGCACATTATTTTAATCATGTGCTGAGTTCTTCTACATGTTCCCATTGTAGTTCTCCATATAGCGCACAATGATGAGTAAGCCTAGGAGCCTCCAACACATATTTAGCCATTTTGTTATACATGATATCTATCTATCTTTTTCAAATCTTTCTTGGACTCCCCTACATAGATCATGTCTGCATAAACTATCAAGGCACCATCATAGTATTAATGATATGCAGCTTGGTATTTCTGGGAAACTGTTTTTTAAACTTATACAACATCCCTAACTGTTGTCCTAACCTTTTAATCATTTTTTTATATGTAATGTCCATTTATAGTGAGAATCAGTCCAAAGGCCAATATACTTATATTCCTCCACCTGCTGTAATGTAGTGCCATCGATTACTTCAATGTCTAGCACATTATTACTATATGGGACTTTATTTTAGTGCGGAATAACATTACTTTAGATTCCCACTATTTAATACTAATCTATTATGCCGGTAATAGTGTTGTAACTCATCAAAAGCTGTCTGCAAACCATATTGTATGCTAAATGTTTATTCCCTGGCTAGATACAAAATTGTATCATCCACGTACTGATGATACATTATGTTCTGTTTCCAAATTCCACATCATTAATATAAAGTTTAAAAAGTAAGGACCCCCAAATCAATCCCTGTGGTACTCCATGCAAAAATACTCTACAGTTTGAATAATGTGAATTAAAATGGACTCTTTACAGCCTGCCTTTTAGATAGCTGCTAAACCAAGCTATAACATTCTCTGAAAAACCAAAGCAGTATAATTCATATAAGATGTCATGATGTAAAGTGTCAAAGGCCTTTGACAAATCTACTAATATTGCCTCTATCAATAGTCCTTTGTCCATGGCTGTCTGAATGTCACCAGTCACTTCCACCAGAAAAGTCTGTGTACTATGTTTTTCTCTAAAACTGGACTGGTTCCCTCTCAAAATGCCATGCTCAATAAGATACCAAATCAACTGTTTTGCAACCATTTTCTCAAAAATCTTGGCAGCGACTGGAAGGAGTGATATTGGCCTGTAGTTTGAAATTTCTTCCTTAGACCCAGACTTAAAAATAGGGATCACTTTTGCAGATTTCCACTTCACCGGCGTCTCCAATGTAGTCAAAGACAATTTGTAAATATACATAAGTGTGGGTGCTGGCAAAACTCAGAACCCCTGAAAGTCCCATAGTCATCACCAATATCTATGGTCACATTAATGATATGATGTCCCAGGCTCTTTCAGTTCCCTCTGGCAAGCTTTACTGGAATAGTGCCCAAAGATCAAAGAAACAGTTATTCAAGTGCTGATGTGCCACATCTCACAAAACAAAATCTGAGAGTCAAAAAAAAAAACAGCACCATCCACCAGCAATAATACTTTGCTGCATCAAATTTTATTTGATGTAAAAAGTTCAAAGACATCACTCACATTGTTGATGCCATAGAAGGATGCTCCTCACCCCATGCAAAAGGCCTGACCAGTTTTGTACATGCGCGCTCTGTCAGGGAGGCCAGCCTGTGATAACACACACTTATAAAGTGAAAATTTAAAGTGTCAGTCCTAAAGACAGTGAAAACCGGTGCTATGATAAAAGTTTTAGTGCTAATCAGTCCACTACAATGCAATCATATATATGGTACATTGCTCAAAAAATACATATTTAGTTAATTAGAGCATTTCACAATTCGTTAATTATTTGTTCTATACGTAAAATGCTTGCAAAAATGAATACTGGGTTCCATTACATCTTAAAGTCCAGTCCATATTGTGAGAACCAAAACTGCTTGTGAGTAATTTCCCCAGTGATGATGGACAGATATAAGAATTAGTATGGGGTTGAGAAAGCCAGCAAGTTGCTTTCTTACTGGCTGCGTAAGCAACAGGTGCACATATATATCGATGGTCTAAGCAATTCAGCTGGCTCTCTCCAACACATCCCTGAAGGTTAACCACATTATGCACTCATTCTATACTCACCTTTACTTTTGCAGTGTCCCCTGAATGTGGGTAGTCTTAAAGTTTTTTTTCTGGAGGGTTTGCCCATCTTGACTCTGCCTGAAGTCTATAGGGTAGCCAAAGATGACCCCCTCTCAACTGCAGACGTTAAGGCAGCAATTGAAGTCCTTTCTCTGCCCTAATCCCCAGGCAGTGATGAGATTTCTATAGATCTATATTGGTTATTGCAGACATAGTCTCCCTTGTCCTGCAATCTGTGTTTCAAGAGGAACATAACTGCTCCCAGCACCCACCCACTATGGAGGGGAGGGACTGATTACAGTCCTTTCCAAAGAGGGGAAAGATGCCAATTTGAATGGCAGCTATAGGCCTATTTCACTAATTATCACAGAAGAAAGGTTTAAGCCAAGCCCTTAGCCTCAAGACTGGAGACCATTTTACCTTTCCTCATTCACCCTACTCAAGTGAGGTCCGTGAATCGGTATCTTAGTTTTGACAATCACAGAACACTCCTCTCCATGATGTCCCTGGTTAGATCTACCTCCTCTCCAGCAGCAGCCACAGCCATTGATTTTGAAAAGGCCTTCAACTCAATGAAGAGGCCTGGGGATATCTCCATGCTATCATCACAAACCATCCCTCCCTTTCCACTCATTGCACGGTGTGCTCCTCCCATGCACATGTACACATAGCAGCATCCTGGCACTATATTCACCACCCCTCTATCCAGTTATCCTCCCTGTCTAGTAGCCCTGTGAACATGGTACCATTATTGAGTCACACTTTTTGAAAGCGCTCAATAGAGGTCACCCTTAACACAGGATACCAATGGTAATGGTCCCCAAAGTGATCCACTGCCTCGGCCACTTAACAGTTCATATCCCAAGCAACTGGTTTGCAAAATGTGACATACTGGTGGGTAACTTTCTCTGGGAGGGCAACTTCTCAAGCTCCAATTGCACTGGAAAAAAAGGTGGGCAGAGGTTGCCATGGTTTTATGACTATTACATTTCCTTTCAGTGTACACACACCCTTCACTTGTTCTCGCCAATCTCCCCCTTTCAGCTCCCCCACTCTGGATTGCAACTGAGCAGCACATGGGCCACGTGTCTGAGCCAGTTCTCCAACTCTTTGGTCCACTGTCTAATTTTAGAAAATAAGGCACCACATTAGCATCTTTTCTTAAGGCATGGAAGAAGCTAGAAAACTGTCTCCATACCAAACTAATCTCACAGTCATTACTGTCTCTCTGTTTGAACCCCTTGTTGGCAGTAGGAGGACAACAGATATACTGGGAGTCTTTGGTCAAAAATTGGATCCAACAATTATGTGACTTGTGGAAACCCAACACTTCACACATGAATTACTTTGAAGGCCTCAAAAGGTGAAATAACCCCCCCCCAACTGGATTTTTGGAGGTTCATATAACTTTGTAGTGCTGTGCACTCCTCCCTTAATAAGCTTCCAAAAGTAGTTCTCACACATTCCCTCCACCATTTACATCCTGGCTCAAAAAGCCCCCAGGGGCAGGGCAAGCCTGGTATATAAAAAGATCCTCCAAGAGGTCCCCAGCTCCTCTGAGGATGCCATGGGTAAGTGTTCTTGGGTGTGCAATGACATATCTGAGGACCACAGGTTGTATCCAGATTCAGTAAGTCTCCTGTTCCAAAACAAAATACTTCACAAGTGGTACCATACCACGGATAGAATATGCACATTGAGGCTTATGTCCCATGATAAATGCTGGAGATGACAGGCTACTGGAACCAACCTCCTGCATATCATTTAGAGCTTCCCTGTGGAACAAATCTGCTGGGTCCAGATCCACGACTGCTACGCTGACATTATGGGTGGCTCTGTCCAGTTCTTGCCACAGATGTAAAAAAACAACAACTCCCTACATATGGAATTCACTCCACCCTATAATAAATAACTGCACACCTGAACCACCATGTAACCTACTGTACGACTTCATCCCAATCCTTTTGATCACATATATTGTAACTATATTGCAAAAAATTTAATTAATGCATCAGTTGAGTTGCTGGAACAAAAGTAGGGAAATGTGGCATTAGGGTTTCAGCCTAACACTCCACCCCTACCATGCACAGAACAAGAGGTATCGTGGGTGGCATTGGGGTCATCAGTACTAATGCTCACCCCATTCTTCTATACTGTACCCACCCAGCTTATTTTATAAAGGAATGTGGTGAGAGTTATGGTTGATGGCCCCAATGCCAACCTACCGATGCCTCTTGGTCTACATGGTGTAGGGATTGGGTGTTAGAGTGAAAGCCTAATGCCACATTTCCCTACTTTTGTTGTGGCACCCTAAATGATGTACTAACAAAGTTTTTTTTTTTTTTTTTTACAATTTATTTCCTTAATTTTTATGATAGTATAATCATATCATAATTTGCTTGTGGGAGAGCAGGTCCCTCTGGGCCCTGCACTCCTATTCCTTCATAGATGTGTATATGTACTTAGCTGTGGAAGTTCAGGGCTCCATGTATAGCCCAAGAGTGATGATTGTTAGCATAGCCATGTTATTACCCCACTTGATGTACACAGTGCAGAAAATATTCAGATCCCTACCAAAACATAATTCTATGCTACTGCAGTGCCATTTCCACCCTGCAGGTGCAAAAAACACATTTCAGCCAGGATTTGAAAATGACAGTTGTGACATATGTTTGGGGTGGTAACAACAAGTCCATGTTTCAAATTTTGGGGTCAAAAATATGTTAAATGTACAAAGTTACAAGTGTGCATAGCGAAATTGCAACAAATGATTATAACTCTGACATTATTTGACATTTTGACCCCAAATGTTCAACATGGCCTTTTGGGGAACCCACCTCATGAACAAGATGACTGTCATTATGCAGATCCTGCCTGAAAGGTGAATGCATCAAGCAACTGTGAAATACCCCTTTGGGCAGGAGCTGACAAATGACAGTCATATTGTTCATAATGTGAGGTCCCCAAAAGGCCATGATAAAGATTTGGAGTCAAAATCTCAAAAAACAGCTGAGTTATGCATCAAAATAAGTTGTAAAATCCTTTTTCCCCAGTTCATAAAAAAATAATCAAATCACAAAAAAGGAACTGGCTCGCAAAAAAAGGATCTAAGCGAGTCAAGAAAAAAGAATTACAATTTTAAAAAAGGCATTGCAAGGTTGTTCTTCCACCAAATAACTTCACAGTCTATCTAACAGAGTCCTGTTAAACAAGATGCATTTTTTGGTTTCTCTAGATACCTTCATTTTATGTGTTTTCATTTAACAAGATGGTGGCCCGTGAAAAGGAATTTTCTCATGGAAAGAATTGTTCTTGCAAAAAGAAAATACTTTCATGAGACTAAATCCTTTTGTGAGATCAAATCCTTTGTCGAACTCAAGACATCTATCCTGAAAATGAACTTCCTTGTGTGTGAAGGAACTAAAAACTGAATATCTTTGCAACAGTTTCATATTTTTCCACCAAACTAACAGTGGCAATTCTGTTACCTAAGTTCTTTCTACTATAAAAATCACGCCAAATACCTCACCATCTGGCCACAAAGTGAGGAGAAAAAACTGCAAAAAGGGTGAGTTTTACTTTTTTCACTATCTGGATCTCAGAATCCACACATTTGACCAGAACAAAACTTGACACATCAAGAGATCTAACTCACTGTACAGCACATACCAAATTGTGTACAAACCCATTGATCAGTTGCAAAGTTATTAAAGTGCAAAATTTGAGGTTTAACATTAAACAGACTACTCAACCCTAACTATAGGGGCATGAATGTGCCACTATAATATTCTTTGAAAAAAATTTGATAATGCACCAGTTAGGGTTAAAGCAACACAAGTAGAGAAATGTGATGCTAGGGTTTCCAAGGATTGAGCCTTGAGGAACTCCAGTATTCACCATCTTTAGTTCGGAGCACGTAGAATTGAACTTGACAGTTTGGGCCTTATTTGACAGGTAACTGTTGAACCAATTGACAACACTAAGTGCAAAATCCATAGAATGGAGGGTGTCGAGGAGAAGTTAGTGATCCACCATGTCAAATGATTTAGTCATATTATTGAAAACAGATCCCATGAGGTGCCCTGAGTCCATGGCAGTGAGAGTGTCTGTAGTGAATTTGAGTAGGGCAGTTGAGGTGCTGTGACTTTTTTGAATGCTGTGTTGTGCAGTAGTTAGTCAGTCATTGTCACAGAGGAACACAATGGCTTCCATGGTGACGAGTTTCTCTAGGATTTTACTTAGATCTGACAGGATGGTGATGGGTCTGTAATTGGAGGAGTCTTTCAGGTTACCTTCTTTAAAGACATGGGTGACTCACACTGTTTTCCAAATGTCAAGGATGCTGCTATGACATAAGCAGAGTGTAAAGATCCTGGACAGAGGGGCGGCGATAAGAGGTGCAGCAATTTTTAACAGCCTTGGCTCGATACTATTAGATCCAGTGGCTGTGCTGTCTGAGATCTTGCTGAGGAGTTATATACTGTATATATATATATATATATATATATCTACACACACACACACACACACACACACACATATATATATACTCACACACAAATATATATGGAAAACATGAAGAGTGTATATATATAAATATATATATATATATATATATATATGTATGTGTATATATATATATATATATATATATACATATTCTGTATGGTACCTCGGCAAATGAGTGCTACCAGAATAGAGTTGCACTATACAGTGCTAGTCTGGTAATCGCTCACAAGGACAGCGAGTGGGGATTTACATCGCTTACTGTAAGCGCTCCCCTGGTCACTGTCTGTGGTCCTGAACGATGACAAGAGCAGAAAGGAACAGGAGGCTGGCCGAGCTGCTCCTGTAGTGTGGAGGGCTGGGGTATGGAGCAGCTTGGCTAGTGCCAATGGACACCAGGGTTCTAATTCTGGTCTCACACACACATATATGTATATATATATATATATATATATATATAACTCTCACACACACACACACATACATATATATATATATATATATATATATACTCACACACACATATATATGGAAAACATGAAGAGTGTGTATATATATATATATATATATATATATATATATATATATATATCAACACACACACACATATTCTGTATGGTACCTCGGCAAATGAGTGCTACCAGAATAGAGTTGCACTATACAGTGCTAGTCTGGTAATCGCTCACAAGGACAGCGAGTGGGGATTTACAGCGCTTACTGTAAGCACTCCCCTGGTCACTGTCTGTGGTCCTGAATGAGGACAAGAGCAGAAAGGAACAGGAGGCTGGCAGAGCTGCTCCTGTAGTGTGGAGGGCTGGGGTATGGAGCAGCTTGGCTAGTGCCAATGGACACCAGGGTTCTAATTCTGGTCTCCAAAAGATTTTACTACTTATGACTTAGTGTTCTTTTACATGGGGCCATGGAAACAGTATTTCATTGCCCATGAATTTTCACTTTCCTGGGATCCGCCCCCTCAGAGGTGAGTCCTAGAGGTGGGGAAGAGACACCCGCATTGGGGTACGGTGGTGAAGCCTCTGCAAAAACAAAATAGCACTTTTTCTGCTCACACCTTGCCAACACAATTATTGTCAGAACTCTTTGGATCCAGTGCCATTCTGTATTTCTGTACTTTTGACAGTTACTACTGTCTGCTTACTTCCCTGATCTTGACACAACTCCCTTTCATCCCATGGCATCTAGCATTATCAGTCACTTTGACCAATGATAATTTGATACCTGAAGTAAGCAAGTCACTGGTTACCAGTTAACTTACCCTTATTCATTGTCTAGTACTAGTGAAGTGGATGGATGGAGAACAAATCTGACAGCAGTATGGTACGTGGCAGCATGGATTTTTCTATGCCGGGTTGAGCCACAACCCAATGTATGAGTCTGGAATCACACTTGAGAGAAGGGTGGGATGAAAAACAGCTGTGGGCAGGACTATTGCTTTGTGAACAGTGGCATTGACAAGAGGATGGCTGGGATGGGAGCACTGGGGACACACTTGGAAAGTGGTCAGAATGACAGCAGCAGTGAGTGGGACTATTGTGGTTTGAATGTGGCACTGATGGGAGGTGTAGTGATGGTGGCACCGGACACATTTAGGAGGTTGAGAAATCAACAGAAGCAGTGATTAGGAAGTTTCTAATGGAAATGGGGACACATGCAGAGTGATGGATGAATGAAGATATTTTGGAAAGGTGGATACCAACAGCTGCCAGTTTATTAAAATAAATGGGAGGATTAGGAGAAGGCTGATTATGATGCGCCCAGCTGGCTGCTTGGCGGCATTTTGTACATGAAAGGATGAAGCCCCACTGTGAAGGGTCCAACTTTATCCTTTCAACTACTCAAAGTTGATGTCCAGCAGCTAGCCTGAACACCATCACCATTGGCCTGCTCATCATTGGGATGTGTCTGGCAAGCCTACTGCCGGCTCACCTGCATTTGATGCTACAGGGACATATCTCCCCAGCCTCTACTCTCCAAGTAGAGACATTTTCGCTTGTGCATCTGAGGAAGGTAACGCAAAAAGTAAGGACATCCACTGCAGAAAAACTGTGCTAATGAATTCATTAGAGTTCAAGCACATAACTGTGAAGTCTGTTGGTAACAGAGGTCAGGGGTTGGAGGAATATAGCCAGCAAAGGGGGGAGCAGAAAAGAGGTTAATAAATAAAATGGCAAGTATCATGACTGGGTGATAGGAGGGGGAATCCTGCAGAGGAAAGAGCAGGAGGGTTGTTACTAAAAATATATATTAATGATGAAGTTAATCCACCAGCAGTGCTCTAAAACTCTTGTGTGAGTATGTGCTGGAATTGCTGCCACTTTATGTTCTGCACACAGGAGCTTAATGCTGCAAGAACACAGTTTTTGCTGTAAACACACCTTGTAGTTTAAAGCTCACATTGCAGAGTTCTACCTGGCATTTTTTTTATTGTCCGTTGATTCCACTGTACCATGTCTATCCTGAGTTTCATTTTCCCAACCATGTTGAGCAATTTTAGATGGTCTGACTTGAGTTTAAGCTAGGGTTATGCAAGGGCCAAATGTCATTTTCTCAATACCACAAATAGTAGGCTTTCTTAATATTTTGGAGTCCTTCTTGAATATTATGGAGATACATGAAGCAAACATATTGTGAGAGTAAAGTAGCAGGATTCAGAGTTGTGTCATGGTCACATCCAATGCAGCTTAGGCTCAAGGATGTTCAATAGTGACAGGTCAATGATTAGCAAGGCTGATCATGATACTGTTCTGCTGGGTGATGGGTGGAAACTTCATGTAGTTGATGGGATGATGCTGTATCTATCACAGCATGGCTCCATCCTTTCATTTACAAGGTGCTACCCAGCAGCCAGCTGAGTGCCTTAATGCTCAGCCTGCTCCTCATCCACCCCTCCCTGCTTATCCATACCACCACTTTCCTCCACCAGCAGTGTCACTTTCCCTTTGTCCACCAGGTGTGCTCCTTAAGTGGCTGCCCATGGTGGCACTGTTTTGATGCCTGCAAAGCAGGCTCCAGAACTAGCTGCCTATGGCAGCACTCTTCCCATGATCAATGAGCAGGCCCTTTAATTGGTTGCCCATAGCAGGCATCACTTTTCTAATGGCTGTTGAGTGGGATCCTTTATTAACTGCCTGTGGCACTCTTCCAGTGCCTGCTGAGTGGCCTTCTGAATTGAGCCTTGGCAGCACACTTTAAATGCCCACCTAGTGAACTCCTTAACTGGTTGCAGTCCCAGTATCAGTTAATGTTGTAGTTAAAGTTAATAGCACCAGTACATGTGCAAAAGAGATCAGCCGACTGAGGAAATCCTTGTGTGTGTGGTGGGGGGAGTAGTCATTTTCTTCTTAATGTTACTCTGTCTGTATAAAGATTAATGGTTTCTATTTCCCAGAGTTAGGTTAAAGAAGGTACAGATTAACATGGTCCAACTAAAATTATTAATATTGGCTGCATTTTTAAAATTACTGTAATAGAAATCTTATTAAAGCTATAGACTTTCCAACCATGGTCTCAGAAACCTTCCATGCTGATGAAAAGTCAGAAATACATGCTGTTTGCATTCTGAGTCTGTTAAGGTAAGCAGAGTCTAGTGCCACATGAGTATTTTTGCAGAATTAAGCTATTGTTACCCTGGGCCCAGGAATTATAATAATTCCACTTACTTCTATTATATACAAGTATTGTCAAAAGTTTATAAAGGCCATAATAGAATAGCATAAAACAGGACAGAATTGTACAAAACAGACTGGAATTTTGGATTGATATCACACCCTTAGTACACAATCTAAAGCACATTACTTTATGTATGATATTAGGTCAGATGCTAGTTCTGGCTGGAAAAGGCACATTTACCCAATCGTTCAAGTGCAACCCTGGAAAGAACAGACCACAGAGTGGCAGGTTAGGTAGCTTGTTCTGAGACTGTCATACAGCAATGGAACTGGCACTTGTAGGATTCAAACCCAGGTCTGCTGAGTATCCAGGTTCATAGCCCTATGCTCTAACCACTTAGCTGTACTGCCCGCTTGACATGCTGCAAACCTATTTCTAGTTGGGTTGTCTTGAAAGGCAGCTCCACCACTTTGCTCTGTGTGCCCACTCGCAAACAGATCTGAGTGGCACTGCCATTCCCATACCATCTCATTCATTCCTTGTAGAGGGAAGAAGGACAGAGGGACCAATTTAAATAACAAACTGCTGCATTTCTGCATAAACGACATTTAAACCCAACCAATGACCATAGTAGATCAGCTGTCTTTTTTAGTGGTCTAGGAAATGCTGAGAACTTGTATTTTTATTTATTCTTTGCTAACTGGGTAAAGCCCACAGGACACAAAGCATGTTTACAGGGGTGACCCAATAACACTACAGGTTAAATTACTTGCTCTGGGTCACATGGTATGCAAGTAGAAGTTGTGAGACTCAAATCCAGGTCAAATGTTAGATGTACCAAGCTTGTTCACTGGAACTTTGCTTCTAAACTTCTGCACTTCACATGCTGGACCTGGTCTTTTCCATTTAATTATTTTACAATGCAGTTACTATGAGTCACATTACATCAGTACTATTGCATCAGCAGCTGTTGTGACTCTGAACAGAGTTTGTTTTAGCTGCTGCACTTTTTGTAGTAATTAAATTGCTATGGTTTTGGCATGGTTCCGTCTTTCAGAAAATGGCAGGAACTTAGGAGGCTTGCGTATACTTATCAGAAGACATCAAGCTGAACAAGAACAGAGGTGCACAAACTCACTCCACTGATATGTAGCCATTTTTTGTATAAACTGACTGCTGACAACTCATAGATAAAAACAAATCATGTTCATTTAAAACAACAAAAGGGCAGTCTGAACCTTTGCCCACAACGTTGTGAATTTGTACTTAAGCCAATGGGAGCATGACATCATCTATAGCCAGAGTATCAATCCATTTTTTAAGGATATAGAACTTTAGAAAAATTTTATCAGTGACAACATACTCACTTGGAAAGTTGGCCTGGATGAGTTGAATGAATTCATTACCTTTTTGCATTCCATGAATTGACATTTGAAATTTAGTCTGAAAAGCAGCCTTAGTGGTATAGCATTTTTTGGATTTATACATTTCTAAGGATGATAAAGGAAATCTTGAATGCTACTTTTCAGAAAGAGCACGGACAGAAATACAGTCCTTTCGGCTGCTAGTAGCATCCCAAAAATGTCATCTCAAACATTCCAAAGAGCATATTTATGTAATTATTAAAACTGTCATTCTAATTAGAATTTTAAAAACATTGTCAAAGTCTTTCCTTAAGTTTTAGACAGCAGAGATATAATCATGACATTATTGAAAATGCTGAAAAATATGTCTGTGACCAGCCCAGAGATGTATTCCTTCATGGTAATAATATTGTTGGAACTAAAAATACAGAACAGAGTTGAACATGAGATAGAGAACAGAGAAAGTGTTTACATGATAGGAACTTTCAAGTACCTCAAGGGAATCAACAAAGTCCAAAAAGGTAGCAACTTTCAGAAAAAGAGATGTGCAAGAACAAGGGAGCACAGCTTGAAGACAGAGGGGGGCCACTCAGAGACCACGTGAGGAAGTATTTTTTCAAAGAGGGGGTGGTGGATGCATGGAATGGCCTCCCTGAGGAAGTTGTGGGGTCAAAAACAGTGGGGCAATTCAAGAATGCATGGGACAGACATAAGGCAATTCTAGTGGGGGGGTAGGAGGAAGTAGGCTGTTGGTTAACTAGGATCTGCAGCTTATCCAATAGGTAATGAAATAGGCAGACTGGGTGGGTCAAGCGGTCCTTATCTGCCATCTAAGTGTATGTTTCTATACTCCCTACTAGCTCACCATGTAAAAAATGTATTATGTTCAAACTGGAACATTTTGCAGACAGACCCAACCTTAGGGATGTTGAGAATCAGAGAGTTATTTTTAGGAGGGGGAGGGACCTTCATGATCATTTTGTACAGTATGCAACCAAGCAATAATGCCCATCTGTTCTGGTTGATACCCGTAAAGGTTCAGCATCATGTGGGAGGTACAAACTGTATCCAAACATCCTCAGGATTAAAGAATTTAAAAATCTATTTGCTGGAAAAAGCAGGGAGTTGGGAGGTTTGATAATGGGTGACAGCAAAGGAGACATTTATGCTGGTGGATATTATATTGATAAAATGTTCAGGCAGTTCTGTATATGTGTGGAGGAACACTTCAGAACCATCAGTGATGGCAAGAGATTATGCCATGGCTGCACATTGCCCTACAGCAGATAGTGGCACTGCAGCACACAGATTCCATTTTGTGGATTTGAAAGGGTCCTTCCTGTTGTGAGGGGGGACTATGACAAAAAAGTTCTGAGTAGAGAGGGATACTAGATTTTCCACACAGGAGCCAGTAACTGGCCAGGGCTCAATACGGATCTGGAAATTATGCCATTTTTATATTTCTTGAATTCTGTTCTGTATTTCATTAATTGTCACACAGGAGTTGTATATAGTCAAGATCTAATAAGGACTTGAACACTATACTGTTTTTAAAGTGTGAGCAGTATAAAAGCAGCTACAGCTTCTCCTCCCCATCACTTAACTGCTAACTAAGACAGCTAACTGGGAAGGGCCTATGACCTTTAAAAGCAGAGTCAGCTGTGTTGCAGCTCCATTTTGAGCTTTTAGAAGTAGCAATTTGGGAGAGGAATAGGGGAAAACAGCTACAGCTTCCCCTTCCTCATCACTTAACTGCTAACTGAGACAGCTAACTAGGAGGGGCAGGTGACCTGTGAAAGCAGAGTCAGCTGTGTCCCAATTCAATTCTGAGCTTTTAGAAGAAGCAGATTTGGGAGAGGAACAGGAGAAAGCAGCTGCAGCTTCCGCTGTCCCAATCACTTAACTGCTAACTGAGACAGCTAAGTGGGAGGGGCCTGAGACATATGAAGGCAGATTCAACTGTGCTTCAGCTCCATTTTGAGCTTTTAGAAGCAGCAGATTTGGGAGAGGAATAGGGGAAAGCAGCTACAGCTCTCCCTACCCCTATCATTTAATTGCTAACTGAGACAGCTAACTGGGAGAGGCCTGTGACCTGTGAAAGCAGAGTCAACTGTGCCCTGGCTCCATTTTGAGCTTTAAGAAGCAGTGTATTTGGGAGAGGAACAATGGGGCCTGAGTTTGAGGAGAGGCAGAAGAGGATTCCAGCACACAAACACAGAGACAAAGTGCCCTCCCTTCCCTTCACCCACTCACCCTTGTCTAAACCTAAATATATAGGCAATACAATGTGACTGACAGCTAAACTTCCTATCAGGAACAGGAAGGGTAGGAACTACAAGTAACACTGATTTGATTTGCTTATAATCCCATCCCACTCTATTAGGAAGCAGGGAAATAGGGCTAACCAAAGCCAAGTAGCACAGATATGGGGGGGAAGAAAGAGAGAGGAAAGGGAAGAGACGAGAAGAGGAGAAGAAGAAAGAAAGAAAGAAAGAAAGAAAGAGAGAGGGAAGAGAGAGAGGGGAGAGAAAAAAGAGGATGATGAGAGTGGTGCAATGCAGTGGCTGTGGGGCAGCTGTCTTCAGGAGGACATTCTGAATGCTACAGTGTTGCACCACCTGCAAGCAACTCGCTGTGCTGAGGGAGGAGGTTGATAGTCTCCCGACCAAGCAGGCTTGGATTCAGGGAGCCTCCTTTCCCACCCAGGGACCACCAAGTCTGCTGCAGCTTCCTCGGAGGTTGCCAGCTGGGAGAAGTGGATGGACTGTGATGTGCTCAGGGAAGGTGAGGGAGGTGAGGCAGAGGCAAATTCCACAGCCAGTGCAACTACGGAAATCCTATGCAGTCTTGAATGAGTGGGAAGGTCCCATAGAGGCATCCAATATAGTGACTGGGGAGGATGAGTGGGTCCTCCATAAGGAAGCCCCAAGGATTTGTGGCAGGATACCCCAGAAGAGAAGGAAGCAAATAATGGTTGGGGACTCCATCATCAGGAAGCTAGATTTGGGGTTGGGAAATGAGGCAGAGAAGGAGATAAAGTGCTTACTCCGAGGCACAGCTCGGAGGGATGAAGAATAGATCCTGAGGCTCACCAGGGAGGTAGCAAGGAGGGGGGAGAAATATGTAATTGTTCATCTGGGGTCAAATGATCTGGCAAGGGGAGACACAGTTAGAGATAGTGCAGGAGGAGTTTAGGGAGTTGGGGAGGGGTCTTGGGCAGGTAGCACACTCTGTGGCCTCTTGGAGGTGCTGCCTGTCCTCAGCAAGGGGCGGCTGTTGAATGCCCCATCAGGGACTTCAACACATAGATGAAAAAATGGTGCAGTGAGCAGGGGTTTGGCTTCACTGGGGACTGGGGCCCCACCTGGAAGGATGAGTGCCTGCACAAAATTGATGGCCTGCATCAAGCCAGAGGGGGAACTGTAATTCTCAGTGAGTGATTTAAATTCTTCATCGGCAAACATTTAAACAAGCCAAAGGGGGATGCAGAAGGAGGCAGAAAAACAAACAGTGCCCTCCCCCACAAGCTTAAGAGACACACAAAGAATGCAAGGAGGGAGATAATACCCAAAAAGGGGCAAACAACAATGAAGGTCAGGGGATAAAAGGCAAAAATAAAACTAAAAAACATAGTGGACAGGAAAAGAGATGGCAAAAGGGAAAAGGAATAGAGGGTGGCAGCATAGCTCGGACAGTCATGTGTGCAAATGCGACAAGACTGAACAACTAGGTTACCATTCCAGGATATATGCTGTACAGAAGGGACAGAGTAGGTAAAAAGAGGGGGAGAGTGGTTCTATATGTAAGGGATAACATAAAAGACATTGGAATATGGAGGGAGCAGGGAGGTAAAGAGATACAGTGGATCACTCTAGAAAGAAGGAAATGGTCCACTATTAGAACAAGAGTGATCTACAGACCTCCAGCACAAGGGGTAGAGGTTGATAAGGAAATGGTGGAAGCAATCAGGAAGATGGATCACAAGGAGGAGGTACTGATAGTGGGAGACTTCATTCTACTGGATGTGGAGTCGAGTCTCCCTGCTGCAGCTGCAACCAGGAGTAGATACATCCTGCACTCCAAGCAAGGGAAGTTTCTCAGGTAATTAGTGTGGGAACCCATTCATGAGGTGGCCCTTCTAGACATAGTACTGTCAAATGGGGACAATGTCACTGACATCAGAGTGGGGGACCACCTGGGAAACAGTGACCACTGTACAGTTTGGTTTGGGGGTAAGGACAGGGTCAGAATCGAATCATACATGGGAGAGGGTCTTGACTTCAGGAGAGCAGATTTTAAGAAAATGGGAGAATGCCTGAGGGAAGCCCTGGCGGGGATAGGGAAACTGGGGGGATTTGAGGAAAGGTGGGAAAAAATAAAAGAGGGATTTAGGCAAGCTACAAATCTCTGTGTAAGGTAGGTGAGCAAGGGTAAGAGAAAAAGGAGACCACTACGGTTCTCTAAGGAAGTAGCTGCAAAGGTGCAGACAGAGAAAAGGATTGCCAAGTCAGTGACAAAGGGAGATAAAACATTTTTTCAGTGGCCTACGCAGCCAGTATAGTGTTATGTTTGTGCAACTGTGTTAGTTTGGTTTTGGCCATTCGCACTTTCTATTCCAGAGGAATTAGCACCCTGTAGGGGTACCAAAGGCAAGGAACCCTCGAAGAGGGTTCCACCCCTAGAGGTGCCACGGGATGATTCCCATGGCTTAAGGTATCTTAGGAAGGATCCAAAGGAGAGAAGTGCTGCCACTGGAGGAGGAGAGGAGGATGGTAGGGCAACAAAAAAGTGCTTCACAAGGAGGCTGAGAGGAACAGCTTATATAGCTCAGGAAGTGGGAGTGGCTGGCTGCCTGTCCATTGAACTCCAGGCTAAGACTTCCAATTCAATGGCCTACACAGCTGGTATAGGGTTATGCTTGTGCAACTGTGTTAGTTTGGTTTTGGCCATTTGCACTCTTTATTCCAGAGGAATTACTACCATGTTGGGGTACCAAAGGCAAGGAACCCTCGAAGAGTGTTCCTCCCCTTGAAGTGTCACGGGACAATTCCCATGGCTAAAGATACCTTAAGAAGGATCCCCCAAAAAGAATGAAATATGAAGCATATAAGCAAGCAGTAACTGTGATGTAGTAGTAGATATGCATAGACAGTTTGATAACATAATGAGATGCTCAGGTTGATAATGTGAACAAAATGCCTAGGCTTGCGTGGCATGATTCTGATGGTTTGCATTGAGAATAAAGTGATCCTCTAAGGAGAGACGGAACAGCAGGGACAGCATCCACCTCCATCCAACAGCGGAACCTACCTAAAGAGACTAGGGACACTACAATGCTAACTAACAGTTATGACCTGAAGCAATGGAGAAGAGGAACAAAACCCTATGAAGGGGAAATCTCTGGAGATACAAAGCCTAGCTCACCTTCCCTCCAGGCTTGGGATGTTTTATTTAGTGATGGCTCTGCAGCTGTAGTTTGGAAACCCAATTAAAGGGAGGTGGAAAATATTCCGATTTGGAGGGAGGCTTTCACTCAAAACACTAGTGAGAACACCGTAGAAGGTTGCAAGAAAACTCTGCAACAACACGTGCAACCAAAGCGGGAGGAGGAGGAAAGCAATGACTGCTGAGGCACTCACCTGGCCTACTCACCCTAAACTCAAACCAGGTGAACTAGAGGCAGTCATAGGGAGAATGCAGTGAAGTTGCCTTGCTAGGGAAACCACTAAAGTCATGGATAACCATTATAGTGGAACACTAGAGTCAAAAGAGGAAACTGTTTCCGCCCTTCACAGTTAGTCTTAAATTCTACACCAGGAGCTGCTGTCACTTAGCGAACAGCTAAATCCGAGCCCGGGGTGAGGACATTCCCAGCTATGGGCCAGGTGAGATGGACCCCACCCCAAATCGGGCACATTCAAGATGCAGACTAAATGCAGAGCGAGACCGTCAGCTCCAGGGAACCCTGCACCAGAATGGTATGGCTGACATGCCCCAAACTGATAGAGAGCTGAAAAGCTGGTGAGCAGCTGAATGAGCACAGGTATGTTGAAACATAATGAACGTTGAGTACTGAGACCTTGCAAGGTTGAAAGCAGATTGAGTGCAGCAGATGTCCCAGAGGCTAAAGCCGAAGGGTTGAGGTAGACATGAGCAATGATTGGTAAGCAAGAGTGGACCTGCACATATGTCAGTAAGCAGAATAGTAAGTAATAGGTGGACCTGCTCATAGGTCTGCATAACATAGTAACAATGATCAGCACTGAATAGTGGGGCAAGCCAGCCAAACATCCAAAAACCAATAGAGTTGACATACTCAGAAGATTTGTCAGCGGCGGAGACAGTATTTAGAATTAGCCACATGGGGCCACCACTCCCCAAACACCTTCAAGTCCCCGCCATAGGAAAAACAAGAAAGTGATGGAAGGGCCTAGACCCACATGCAAGTACTGAAACTAAGTTACAGCCCCAGGAGCAGCTTTAGCCGGCCTCTGAATATAAGAGGGTGAATAAACATAGAAGCAACATCTATATGGACTATGCTGCGTTGTAAAACTTCAATAAACATTAAGTAAAGAGTCACAATGCTCTGAAGGCAGGTGTAACCAGGCAATGCAATGAAGTTTCTGCAATAAGATAAGTAGAATGAAAGCATGATTGAACTGTATCACTAGGTTCAGAATAAGCCTGAGTCAGGTGAAAACAATTGTGTATGCAACATGAAGCAGCTATAGTTAAGTTGAAACACACAAATAACGATTGAAGATGCATTGCAGTAGTTTGAGAGATGTGGGTAGCAGAGCAAATAGTAGGTGCTCAGGAGCTATATGCTAGGAGCTTGGAAACAAAAGGGCCCCCAGAAGGGGAGAGCCACATGATACAGAGCACCTGGTAGCAGCTCTGTCTCATTCCTCCAGCCACCCAAGCAATTCAAAGTTTATTTTCCTATTGAGCAAGACTTGAGATTTTGCTACAGTACTGATCAGAAGACTTACCAACCAGCTACCTCTGACCTCTGCAAGAATCTTGCCCCATGGAGGTGGAAATGTGGAGGACTCCACAGAAACATACTCCCGTGCCACACTGGACAAGGCCCCAAAAAAGTCCAGGGCCTCAAGTGTTGCAGACCTGCTGGGGACAAATGCTTCTCCACTTAACCAAGAACCGCTTACACTTACCAAATTTCTTGCCGAGTTTAAACCTTTCAAAGAGGAGCTCTGCACAATTACATCAGAGCTAAAATCCTTATCCCAAGCAATGGAAGATATTGCTCTACATACATCCGATAGTGAAGCCCATATTTGCTCACTTGCGAAGTGGGTAGAGAAATTGGATCCAGAGTTGGCAGCAACCAAGCAGTGGCTGGCAAAATTGGAGCTGAAAGTTGAGAACTTAGAGGGTCGCAGCTGCAGAAATAACACAGTTCTTATTGGCTTACCTGAGACTGAAGAGGGTTCAGATGTGGTCCTCTTTATGCAAAAATTCATTGAAAAAATTGCAGGGCCCTCTCCTTTTGGGCCCAAATACGCGATTGAGCAAGTGCATCAGGCTCTACATCCGACCCCCCCCAACAGGAGCCCCACTGAGACCGTTAATTTTCCCCTCATTGAACTATTTGGAGCAGGAAAGTTAGAGAATTGCAAGAAGTTCCATGGGAGGGAATCAAAATAAAAGCAGCCCAAGATCTCCCGACAACAATCCAACAACGCAGAATGGCCTTTCACCCCCTGGTTTTTAAACTAATTGCTGCCAGGGTTAAGTATCAGATGGACTACCCTGCAAGGTTGCAGGTACTAGTAGCGGGCAGTTGACAGACCAATGAAGCACCAGAAGCAGCCCTGGCAGGGCTTAAGGCATCTTTACCCAATCTCTTCAGGGGCACCTGAACTGGCAAAGTTTTCTGTTGCAAGGGTGAAAAAAATGCCTACATTTAAACTGATTAGCCAAGGGATCTCCGCATTTGGCATAGTAGGACAATCGCTTTGAGAAATATGCTTATACCATCAAACTAGCCAGTTCAAGCAAAGCAATGGGTTAGATTGACGTCCTGGACTTCTGGTCATTCAAGGCTCTGTTCTTCAGGACTTAATAAATTGTGCAATCGCGAAGCTGCTGATCATCTTGTTACCCGCGGTTGAGTGCCAGAGTGGCCGCTAGATGGCATGAATCTCCCATACCTTGAGCTCTGCTATGCCTGCTTTATTTCTGAGACTGGACATGACTCAACAGCTGTTTAATCAGTTTCAAATGGAGAATCTCGTGAAGAGATCTTATATGTAATGTGTTAATGGCTCTATGGTGCGTTATATTATATTATTGTTACACATGGCTATGCACTGTTGGTTACAGCTGGTTCATAGTTTAAGGTTGCTCAGATGCATGCGTTTTGTTTTAAGGGTTCCTAACAGTGGTCTGCAGTGGAACTTATCAGAGCTTATCAGAGCTCAGAGTTCATCTGAAGTGTTACACCTCAGGACATATTTCATATTTTCTGATAAGTTTTACATTGGTAAGATTTAAGTCATAAATGAAAAGTAGCCTACCATATTAGGGTAGTAACATAGATAACATGAATCTAAATGTTGCTGGATCTTAGGCTTGACTTAACTATTTTATTTTTAAGTGAAAGCTATTATCTCATATTAATTTTACCGAGGGTGTATGGTAGGAATCAGTTAAGGGTGGCTGGAGGGAGGGAGGGAGGGAGCAGTGATATGGGGACAGCAGAATGAAGTTCAAAACAGTAAATGGCGGGGGAGGCTGGGGTTTCTTGGAGTGTGGGGGACAGTTATTACACATCTTATAGGTTTTTGAAGATAGGGGAGGGAGGGAGGGAGGTATAAGGATGTTGTTAGAGATTGGGTAGGGATGGGGAAATGCACAGAATGGTTACGTATTAATGTTCCAGAGGCACAAGTACACAGTATAATGGCGAAAGATCTTATTGTATGGTTTTCATTGGGCAAATGGCTAGGGATATAAAGCTGACCACATGGAACATTAGAGGGGCTAGGCAGAAAGTGAAATAAAAAAAAGTGAAAGTGAAATAGTATAAAGTGCAAAAGCATTTGAATTTATTGACAGCAGGGATCATATTTATACATATTTATACAAGAATCTCACTTGCTAGACTCTGAATCACTCAAAATGAGGAGACAGCAGTTAGGACAAGTGTTTTCAGCAGAGGGCTTGACCCAGAGTTGTGGAGTCATGATATTAATATCAAGAAAGGTTCCATTTTCACCTCTTCAGATGGTTAAGGATCCTCAGGGTAGATTCTTGTTGGTTAGGGGCAAAATACACAAAAAAATAACTTCTTTTGGGCAGTAGAAATGGTCCTAATGTGGATACTCCAAGATTTTTCAGTCAGCTCCTTAATATCCTTACTCTTTTTGTCTCAATCCCGATAATTATAGTGGGTGATCTCGTAAAGGACTCTCTCCAGCTCAGAGGGTACTCTGAGAACTCATAGATCAGATAGTTCTATGTGATGTCTGGCTGGTCCTTAACCCCACTGAAAGGGGATATACATTCTCCTCTCCAGTGCACAGGTTTTCCTCCTGAATTAATTATATATTTATCTCCCAAACACTTCTCCTTGGGGATCTCGACACATCTATACACCTGGGCCCTCCTTCTGATCATTCTCTGGTTACTTGTCATATCTCCCTCGTCACATTCCCTAAAAATGGTGCTTGCCAAAAACTTAATAACCAACTGTTAAAGGACACGGAAGTAACCAAATACATTTCTGAGCATATTGAGCAATTTACCAGAACCAATCACAAGTCCACAAATAGGCCTGTCATGGAATGGTGCGTCTTTAAAGCCTATTTAAGGGAAATTTTGATTGGACTGGCTTCTAACAAAAGGAAAAAACGAGAACAGCAATTGTTAAATATTCTTTCTCAAATTTAGGGCATAGAAACTATGCTCACTCCACACTCTGCAGAACCAATTAGACAGGAAATTGTTAAATTGAAGGATGCTTATCTGGAATTCCTAAGAGAGAAAGCGGAACTTGCAATATTAAAAGCTAAGGTTGCCTATACAGACCTGATTGAGAAAGCGGGTAGTCTGCTAGCTCTAAGAATAAAACAACAGGAGTCTTCTAGGTTTATAGCATCCATTCACTCCATGGAAGTTGGCTCCTTGAAAACCTCACCAGTAGATATAGTAGCAGAATTCAGGAGATACTATTCACAGCTATATGGCCATATGCCCGATCCACCTTCGGAACCAGTTTTAGACAAATATCTTGAGGATTCCCATTTACCCTCCCTCTCAGAAAAATTGAAAAACACCTTATTAACCCCTATTTCTTGGACCCAACTGGCTAAGGTAATTAAGGCTCTACCCAGAGATAAAACTCCAAGGCCAGACGGATTCTCCCCACATTTTCCATTAAAAATTTGTAGACCAGGTAATTTCCCTATTACTACCAATGTATCAATATATATTATCTGGTGTGGAATCTGACCCATCCTTGTTTGAAGCCTTAATTGTCCTTTTGCCCAAACCTGACAAAAGAACCGAATTGGTTTCTAGTTACCATCCAATTTCCATCTTTAATCAGGACATTAAAATTCTGACTGAACTATCAGCAGATCGCATTAACTTAGTTCTTCCAGAGCTCATAGGTCCAGAGCAAGTAGGATTCATGAAGGGTAGATCCTCAGTGGACCATCTCTGCACTTTAACTCATGTCTTCTCGGCATCCAGAGATGCACATTTTCTAGCTGTTTTGGTATCTCTGGATGTTGAGAAGGCTTTTGACAGAGTCAATTGGAATTTTCTATTCCAGACTCTTAAAGCCTTTGATTTTCCCCTGAATTTCCAGAATTGGATACAAGATCTATACAAATCTATAATGACCCGGGTATCTGGTAATGGAGTAATATCAGAACTTTTCCCACTGCAGTCAGGTACAAGGCAAGGCTGCCCATTGTCCCCACTGCTCTTTAATCTCTATTTGGAACCCCTTATCTGTAGATTGACAGACTGTCAGAAGATCCATGGAATAATTATACAAGATCAAGAGGTTAAGGTATCTGCTTATGCGGATGATCTTCTCCTTCAGATATCTCATCCAGCCTCATCCTTGCCACCAATGCTAGATATCATCAAGAAATACAGCCAGATATCCAATTACAAGCTAAATGTTGGCAAAACACATTTTCCCCCTCAATTACAAATTGTTTAAGGATTTGGTATCTGCATTAGAGCTTTCATGGAAGTCTGATTCCTTAAGCTATCTTGGAATTGAACTAACAAAGAGTTCGGCCCTGTTCCAGAAGTTGAATTTAGATTCTCTTGTAAATACAATTAGTCATGATTTGGATAGGTGGTCCAATCTCCCAATATCCATTTGGGGTAAAATGAATATAACCAAGAGGAATGTATTTCCCTATCTTTTCTACCCCCTTAATCTAATGAATATTTGGCTCCCACTTTCATGGTTCAAAAAGGTTCATATGTTCATTACAATTTTGTTTGGTCAGGTAAAAGGCCAAGAATAGCTTTCCACAAACTAGCAGCTCCAAAACTTTGAAGGGGATTGCGCGTCCCACATATTGGACTCTATTACTGGGCGAGTCATGCCAATAAATATCTCAGGTGGATATCCCAGGACAATTTACAGACCTCCCCCCCATACTCACCAGTCTGGCTTAAAATTGAATTAGCCCATATTAGATCTTGTGGCATATCTCCCTCTGCACTCTTACATGTAACAGTAAAATATATCCCGTCTCAACTAAAAGACTCTCCCATAGCACTGTCAGTAAAAATTCATTCACAACTGTTTTTTTCTGAAGTACTATCACACCCGAGACTTAGCGCAAACTATAAAGGGTAATCCTAATTTTAAAACAGGCAACAGAATACTCATTCCTCAAAGGCTGCCCCAACTGGGAGACTCTTCTCTTAATCACTTAATAAAAGAAAATGGTTTATGACTGTCTTCCACTGAAATCATGGATTGATTTCCTATCCTGAATTCCAATGCTTTTAAAGTCTTTCAGTTGTGGCACCTCCTGTTAAAAGTATTTGGGTCAAATCCCTTGCAACCAACAAATTTCCCATTTCAGTCAGATTTGTGCCAATTAGCAGGCTTCCCACAGGCAGTATCAAAGATATATGGGATTCTATATGATTGGACCTTTTCAGGTTGTTTTGGCTCAACTGCTTTCTGGTCCTCCTACTTCCCAGACCTAAACATAGACTGGCCTGCTTTATGGCATTCTTGTCACAAATTTGTTACCCAGGACAGATTGTGCCTTTTGCAGATTCATATATTGCATAATCTATATTATTCCCCACAAAAAATAGCTAAATTTGGGGTGGCAAATTCATCTTTACATATGTGCTGTCCACAGGGAGAAGGCTCCCTGCTCCACATTTTCTGGACTTGCCCAAAGGTAGCTCCTTTAAGGGCTGTTAGAAGACAAAAAGTAGATCCACTATTGGGGCTAAATGACTTATTTACCATAGAAGCCTGTTTGCTTGGAGACTTCTCTGGGATTACAATTATTTCCCGGAAATAAAATATGGGTCTAATATCTATGTCTGTCAAAAAGTTAGCATTGAGGCACTGGAAAGATAGTGAGGATATCACCTATATTGAATGGCTTAAACAGTTATTAGCAAACATCAGAACAGAAAAAGCAATAACAAGCCTCAGTAACAGATTAAAAAGATTCACTAAGATCTGAAGCCCCATATACTGTCTTTGCTCCTTACAGCAGGTATGAACTGGTACTTACATGTTACTTCATATGGTTTATCTTAGCTTTTCTGTGCAGGATGGAGGGGTTTGGGTGGGAGGAATTAGGGAAGGTGGGGAGGAGGGGGGAGATTAGATCAATTAGTTCACCATGTATATGTCTGGTGATATACATATACTGTTGATCTGTTCTCTGTATTGTAAAACTTAATAAACTTTGAATTGAAAAAAAAAATCTCCCCAGAAAACAAAACCAAAGACACGCAAACACAGAAAACAGGAAAGACAGAAGAAGCACACACAGCGAAGGCAAAATACAAACCAGAAGCAGGAAAGAAACACAGAAATCCAGCAGACAAGCAGGAGCAGCAAGTTGGGGGCAGGCTCCAACCAGCTCAGAAGGCAGGCTGACAGAGCCTTTCGTTACAATGAAAAAGTGCTTCACAAGGAGGCTGAGAGAAACTGCTTATATAGCTCAGGAAGTGGGAGTGGCTGGCTGCTTTTCCATTGAACTCCAAACTAAGCCTTCCAATTAGATACATAAGTGAAAAGAGGACAAAAGGAGCCGGCCAGTGGCGCTGAGGGCTGATGTGCTGGACGCCGTACCTCGTGCCACGTTGGTGACCCTAGTCTGGGAATGACTGGGGAGCCAGATAGGGGGGAGGGTCAGAGTGGGATTGAGATGCTAAGCAGCTCTCCCCTCCTGGGGTAGAAGCCCGCTCCTCTGTAGTTCCACTCCCAGCGGGTGGAGGTCCAGTAGGAGCATAGATGAGAGGGAGTGGTGACATGAGTCTAGGGTGGGGTGAAAGGGGCCATCAGATCCTGGCATGCATGCGTGCCTCCACATGCATGCATGCATGTGTATGCCACAGCCCCGGGGTGTGTGGAAAAAAATACAAAAGTAAAAAAAAGAAAGAATGGAAAAGAAAAAAAAGGACAAATGAGGGATAGTAAGACTGAAAGAAGGAGGGTGCAGTGTGGAAGAGGACCACCAAAAAGTGGATTTATTAAACAACTATTTATTTTTCAGTATTTATGGAGGGGAGGGAGAAAATTGGTGAAGGCTAAAGGGAAAGGATATAAAAGGATGGGAAATGGACACAACCATTTACAGAAGAAAAAGTGCTTAGGAAACTATCAAAGATAAAAGCAGACAAAACAATGTGGCCAGACGGGGTGCACCCCAGGATACTGAGGGAACTGAAAGAGGAGCTGGTTGCACCTCTGACACCTCTTTTCAACATGTCATTAAAAACAGGGGAAGAACTGGGGGACTGGGGGAGGGCAGATGTAGTTCCACTCCAGGAAAGTAGAAATAGGGAGGAGGCAGGAAATTACAGGCCTGTCAGCCTTATGTTGGTGGTAGGCTAGGTAATGGAAAAACTATTAAAGGAAAGAATTGAGGAATACCTAGTTACCAACAAACCTGTAGGATCAGAGGCAGCATGAGTTCACAGGGGGGAGGTCCTGCCAGACAAATCTGATTGAGTTCTTTGATTAGGTGACCAGGGAAGTGGATCAAGGGGGAGCGATGGATGTGGCCTACCTGGATTTCATCAAGGCCTTCAACACTGTTCCATGTAGAAGGTTGTTAAACAAGCTGGGAAGGCTAGGAGTAGGTCTAAAGGTAGTAAAGTGGGAGGAAAAGAGGCTGGGCAATAGTCAGAAGGTGGTGATAAATGGCAGTCACTCCAGAGTAGGCAAAGTGACCAGTGGGGTACCACAGTGATCAGTACTTGGGCCAGTCCTCTTCAATGTCTTCACCAGTGACATTGCAGAAGTGCTGGAAGGGAAAGTATGCCTGTTCTCAGATGACAAATAACTTTGCAACAGAGTAGACAAACTGGGAGAAAAGGAAAAGCTGAGAAGTAATCTAGAAAAGTTGGAAGAACATCCAAGGGCTTGGCAGCTGGGTTTTAACAGAAAGACATGCAAAATAATGCACTTGAAGCATAAGAACCCAGGGACAACATACCAACTGGGAGGAGAGGTATTAAAAGTTACAAAGAAGGAAAGGGTCCTGGGGGCGATCATTTCTGATGACCTGAAAGTAGCGAAGCAGTGTGACAAAGCAGTGGGGAAGGCTGGAAGGAGGCTGGGTTGCATAGGAAGGGGAATCACCAGCAGAAGAGGGGATGTAATAATACCCCTATACAGATCACTGGTTAGGCAACACCTCAAGTACTGTCTACAGTTCTGGAAGCCTCACCTCTGTAAATACATAGAAAGAGTGGAGGCAGTACTAAGGAGGGCAACCAAAATGGTACATGACCTGCATTAAAAGCCCTATGGGGTAAAGCTCAGGAACTTAACATGTACTCCCTGGAGGAAAAGAGGGAAAGGGGGGATATGTATTTTTTTAAAATGTTGTTTTTTTGCCTCCCTTGGAGAACTCTCTCCAGCATCCTCTGCCTCCGGTCTCTGCCTCCCACCTGAGACATTTCTCCTTCACCCCCACTCTGCCTGACACATCCCCAAGATCTGAGCCACCTGGGGAGGGGCCACCCTATCTGCCAGGGAACTCTATCTATAGTGTAGAGTGCCAGGATAAGTGAGAAGGGTCCAGGAGAGGAGAGGAGAGTGCCCGGCACTGGGAGTGTGGTCCGGAGCAGAGGTGCCTTCACCTATCCCTGAGGGAGGGGATTTTCTACTTAGTTCCCTCCTCTTAAATGTGGGATGTGCAGTGTCGTCCAGCCCTACATAGCTTTCCCTTTTTATGTCTATGGGTGGCTGCCAGTGTTCCCCTTTCCAGCATGATCTCTGCATATGCAGTGCACCCAGTCACCACCGGGTGCCACTGTCTGCGTGAGACAGTCCCCCCCCTTCCCTCCCAGGAGAGGAGAGCAGTCCCTATGGATGCTTCATCCTCTCCTCCCTGGCCGACCCCGGTGTCACAAGCTTGTTCCTGAACCCAGGTCACCGGCATGGTGCAAGGTGTGGCATACAGTGCCTCAACCCTCAATGTCACTGGGCTGGCAGAAAGGGAGGATATGATAGAGACATTCAAATACCTCATAGGCAAAAACAAGGTACAAGAGGGAAGCATTTTCCACAGAAAAAGATGCTCAAGGACATGGGGTCATGCTATGAAGCTAGAAGGGGGAGGCTCACAGGAAATGTGAGGAAGTACTTCTTCATGGAGAAAGTGGTGGATGGATAAAACAGCTTACCAGTGGAGGTGGTGGAGGCGGAAAATGTGACAATGTTCAAGAATGCATGGGATAGACAAAGAGGGATCTTAGCAGTGAGGTGGGAGGAGAGACTGGAGACCAAGTAGGGTCTGGGACAATGCTACAGGTAGGGAAAACAGGGCAGTCTAGGTGGGATATCAGGTCCTTATCTGTTGAAAGATTCTATGTTTCTGTTTCTATGTTTCTATGAAATACGTCTAGTAATTTAATTTAAATGTTATTGTCAGTTGTTTTTTTATGTGCTTAATGTTTATAGAGTATGCTTTTCCTCCAGGTACTGCTGCAGCCAATAAGAGGCTTGCCAAAATTTTTTCACAAAAATTGTACCCACTATATAAGGTGCTTGATCTATACAAGTAGCCATACTTGAAAATGCATGTGCAGTGTCATGCGAAGCGTACGTTGGTTGGGGGTTACTACTCCCTGAGTTTGTCTATCCAGACTGCCCTTATGTTGTTATAAATAAATGTGACTCATTTCAATCTACAAGTTGTGAGCACTGAATTTAAACTAAAAAGGGCTACATACCAGCAGAATGAGTTTGTGCACCTCTTCTCTTGTCCGGTTTTGGCATGGGTGCTGTTCTGTTTCACAAGCAGCACCACACAGACTCTAGTAGAAAGGCAAGGCAATGCCCTAACTCTCCTCTATTTCTCATTCCCTGCTCTTAAATGCTTGCTCAGAACCACCCTTCTTACCTCCTGCACTTGTTCTCCTTCCTAGTCCCCCTTACTACAGCATGTTCATTTCTCCCTCATTGATGAGTGCCACTGTAAATACCAAATTTTGTGAACTATTGTGTACCACTGTAAATACCTATCACTGTAACCTGTTTTGTATATATTTTGAACCTCTGTAAATTTGTTTTGCACTTTTTTCTTTGTACCCTCACCATTTGTACATTATATCAGTGTTATACTTTTCTGCTTATTGTATTAACATTTGTTTCTATGACTCCTGTACCCCCTTCCCCAGGTTGCATCTGGAAACAAGCTTCGGTTCATGATACCTTTCCTGGTTATCAACTTTTAAATAAATACTATAAATACATTTTATTTTTATAGTACCCTATCCTAGGGGATCAGGGTGCTACACAAAATACATCAATAAATAGAAGCATACATTAGAATATACAGTACAGTTGTTGCCTTAGAAATGGTTAGATATTTCCTGAAATACCTGTGATATTTCTGGAAATTTCCTGCTTGTCTGCAATACCATTATGGGCCACCAGAAAGTATCTGTTTAGATATTTTATGAAATACCTGAAAATATCTGACCATGTCATGGTTGCAACTGTACAATGAAACACTAAAACAGCAGGCAAGAGTATACATACTATAATATAAATTAATACATAAATTCAGCTGTGTCATAGGCATGAGAAATATTGAGTTCTTTAGCCAATTTTTAATGCCTCCTATGAGAGGGAACTTCTAAGATGGAACAGAAAGACATTCCAAATGGCTGTGGCAGCCACTGAAAAAGCTCTATCACCTGATTGCTTCAAATGGGACCTCAGAGCAGCCAGCAGCAACACCCCCATGAAGTGAAGTGTAAGACAAGGCTCGTACCATACCAAGGGATCCTTAAGATACCTGGGATCAAAATCATGTAGGATATTCCAGAGATAACACAGCACATCCACCCTCCTCTCAGCTACAGCAGAATCAGCACAACAAACAGAAACAATTCCGGAAATAAATATTTATTTTGTACAAAAAAAAACTCTCATTCCATGCATGTTAAATGCAAACCAGGCTAAAGTGCTATTGCTAATAAATGCAATATGCAATACTGAGAATCCATAAAAAAAAAAAAAAAGTCTAACATTAACTCAGGATGCAAAATGAAAATTTCTCAAATGTTTTAATTATCTATGGGACACTTGTAAGTGCACTAGAATTTTATATTCAGACAGCTCAGAGCTTCAGTATTGCCAATGCAATGAAATGCACAAACAGGTCAAGGCATAAAATCACATCTATCTTTAATTCAGTGTTTCATTTAAAACTCATAAGCAAAATGTGTTATTTAAGTTCATGCAGTTCATAGCACCAAGATTGTCCAGAGCTTTTTGAATGAAAACAGGTAAAATTTATTTTATATTAATTTTTTTATTGAGATTTTAACACAGAGTGAACAACTATCAAGGATTTCATTTGCAAAAAATAAAGTTAACAAAACTGTTTATGCTAAAAACACTTAACATCTATAAATCTTAGATATAAAGCAAGTGTATACTGTGTGTAAAATGGAAAACTGAAGATTCTATAACTTATTACTAGAGTCTTTTTTTATTTATTTATTTTTTGACAACTTGGTGAGGTGCACTAGACATAGAAATGCCTATTTTCAGACATGACCTGGGAGGTGACAGCAAGGTGAATACAAGACGAGACAGCAGATAGCAGTATGCAGTACAGCAGTTAGCTAAAAATAGAAAACAGTTTCAAATGATCAATAGACATAGAAATGTTTATTTACAGATACAACCCAAGGAAATACAACAACACAATGAATACAGTACAAGATAAAAGATATACAGTACAACATTGGCTAGAACTATAAAGTACAACTAATCAATGATCAGCACTAGTTTAGTTAGCGACAAAGTTAATAAGGCAATCCAGTAATACAGATATATATTTATAATATAAGGTAAGATAAATAAGTGCCAGTTGTTGGACCATCATAGAGGCCATCATTGATGACAAGGTGACTAGTGGGAAAACGGGGCAGAGAGCAGTAGGAGCATGGAGGAGGACTGGGACTTACATCAGGTAAAAAAGGTAAGATGAGACCATGGGAGACAGGAAGACAGAGAGTAGGAAGTAGTGGTAAGGAGAAATGGAAGGGGGGAAGTAAACAACCAGCTGTAGCTGCTAGAAGGAGCATTAGGGTGGATAGAAGCATGCCTACTTGGCAAGTTTGGCAAGATAATCGAGGTGTTGTTTTTTTACGTTCACTTGCGCGCATGTGCAAGGAACGTTTTGGGAGAGTAGCACACTTTGGAGGTGTGCCTCTCCTATCCAGTGCACTGCTCCCTTGAGCAGGCATGGCAGTCCTGCACCAAAGGGTACAGGAGCTCTGTATGACAGCGGTGTTCCTCTGCTTCAAAGGAAAGCACCGCTGCCATACTGAGCACCACCGTCACCACCACCCCCTCGTGTCCACGCTCCCCCGCGTCGTCATGCCACCCCAAAGCTTTGGTGCCACGCTGGGAGTCTACTCCCCAGCGTGGCAAACATTGTTTGCCGGCTGGGTGCCCGCAATCCCCATTGGCTCCACGGCCCCCGTTATTTTCTCCTGCTGCCATGCTGGGAGCCCACCCCAGCATGGCAAACGCTCCTTTGTTTTGTCGACGGGTGCCCAATCCCCGTCGGCTCCCTCGGCCCCCATGCATAGTTTGATGATGGGGGTGCCCAATCTCCCATCAGCTCCTTGCCCCCCAGCCATCTTCTGCCATGCTGGGAGCCCACCCCAGCGTAGCAAATGTCCCACGTCATCGTGTTTTTGGTTTTACAACCTGGAAAATAAAAACGGTCCCACGGCGCATCGCCCAGCCCTCCCCACAACCCACACCCACCCACTGCGCACCCAACCTCCCCACACCCCCCTCATCCCATACTTACCTATGGACTCTGGTGCGATGATCTTTGGTGGACCGGGAACATGTCTGCACTCTTCAAAGGCGACCACAAACTGAGGAAATGCCGGTAAGCTGTATAATGGGCTAGAGAGGGGGGTTTCAACTTTATTGGATATCTCAGTAATTTTTTGGAATTTTTGCACCAAATGTTCAACATAGGGTTTTTGGGACCCCTTCTCATGAATGATGTCACTGTCATGGCCTTATTCAGGCCCAATGGGTGATTTTGCAGGCACTGAACAGTAGCTGCATGAAATCACCCTTTGGGCTTGAATAACACCATGACAGTGACATCATTCATGAGAAGGGGTCCCAAAAACCCCATGTTGAAAATTTGGTGCAAAAATTCCAAAAAATGACTGTTTTACGAGCGTGCATTGCGCAGTTACTACGCAGGCTCATAAGTTCGCGAATTTTCAATATTTTACTCCAGATTTTTAACATTGCCATTTTATCACACCTTCTTATGAGTTGTACAACTGTCATTTTTCACATCTCACCCAAAAAGTGTTTCCACCCATGTAGCGCACAATGGCGCAGTCGGTGTGCGAAATCAATGTATGGGACGTAGCAAATGTCCCACGTCATCGTGTTTTTGTTTTTACAACCTGGAAAATAAAAACCGTCCCACGGCGCGTCACCCAGCCCTCCCCACAACCCACACCCACCCACTGTGCACCCAGCCTCTCCACACCCCCCTCACCCCATACTTACCTATGGACTCTGGTGTGACGATCTTTGGTGGACCGGGAACACGTCTGCACTCTTCAAAGGTGACCACAAACTGAGGAAATGCCAGTAAGCTGTATAATGGGCTAGATAGGGGGGTTTCAACTTTATTGCATATCTCAGTAATTTTTTGGAATTTTTGCACCAAATGTTCAACATAGGGTTTTTGGGACCCCTTCTCATGAATGATGTCACTGTCATGGCGTTATTTGGGCCCAATGGGTGATTTCGCAGGCACTGCACAGTAACTGTGCAAAATCACCCTTTGGGCTTGAATAACACCATGACAGTGACATCATTCATGAGAAGGGATCCCAAAAGCCCCATGTTGAAAATTTGGTGCAAATATTCCAAAAAATGACTGTTTTATGAGCGTGCCTTGCGCAGTTCCTATGCAGGCTCATAAGTTCACGAATTTTCAATATTTTTACTCCAGATTTTCAACATTGCCATTTTATCACACCTTCTTATGAGTTGTACAACTGTCATTTTTCACATCTCACCTAAAAAGTGGTTCTGCCCCTGTAGTGCACAATGGCACAGTCGGTGTGCAAAATCAATGTATGGGACACATTAAGAAAATCACAGTGATACTGTTCATAAGCAGAGGTCTTAAAATGGCTATGTTGAAAATTTGGTGAAAAAATTCCTAAAAATGACTGTTTTACGAGTGTGTGTTGCGCAGTTTCTACGCACCCTTGTACGTTTGCAATTTTTCAATATTTGCACTCCAGATTTTCAACATTGCCATTTTACCACACCTCCTCATGAGCAGTACAGCTGTCATTTTTCACATCCTGCCCAAAATGTGTTTCTGCCCATGTAGCGCACAATGGCATAGTCGGTGTGCAAACTCAATGTATGGGACACATTAAGAAAATCACAGTGACACTGATCATGAGCAGAGGTCTTAAAATGGCTGTGCTGAAAATTAGGTGAAAAAATTCCTAAAAATGACTGTTTTACGAGTCTGCATTGCGCAGTTCCTACGCACGTTTGTAAGTTTGTGAATTTTCAATATTTTCACTCCAGATTTTCAACATTGCAATTTTACCACACCTCCTCATGAGCGCTGCAGCTGTCATCTTTCACATCTTGCCCAAAACGCGTTTCTGCCCATGTAGTGCACAATGGCACAGTTGGTGTGTGAACTCAGTGTATGGGACACATTAAGAAAGTCACAGTGTCACGGTTCGTGAGCAGAGATCTTTAAATAGCTATGTTGAAAATTTGGTGAAAAAATTCCTACAAATAACTGTTTTACGAGCGTGCGTTGTGCAGTTCCTACACACACTCATAAGTTTGCGAATTTCCAATATTTTCACTCCAGATTTTCAACATTGCCATTTTACCACACCTCCTTATGAGTAGTACAGCTGTCATTTTTCACATCTTGCCCAAAACATCTTTCCGCCCATGTAGTGCACAATGGCGCAGTCGGTGTGTGAAATCAATGTATGGGACACAGTAAGAAAATCACAGTGACACAGTTCATTAGCAGAGGTTTTAAAATGGCAATGTTGAAAATTTGGTGAAAAAATTCCTTAAAATGACTGTTTTACGAGCGTGCATTGCACAGTTCCCACACACACTCGTAGGTTTGCGAATTTTCAATATTTCCACTCCAGATTTTCAACATTGGCATTTTACCACACCTCCTCATGAGCAGTACAGCTGTCATTTTTCACATCCTGCCCAAAACATGTTTCCGCCCATGTAGCGCACAATGGCGCACTCGGTGTGTGAAATCAATGTATGGGACACATTAAGAAAATCACAGTGACACTGATCATAAGCAGAGGTCTTAAATTTGCTGTGTTGAAAATTTGGTGAACAAATTCCTAAAAATGACTGTTTTACGAGCGTGCGTTGGGCAGTTCCTACGCACGCTCGTAAGTTTGCGAATTTTCAATATTTTCACTCCAGATTTTCACCATTGCTATTTTACCACACTTCCTTATGAGCAGTACAGCTGTTATTTTTCACATCCTGCCCAAAATGTGTTTCTGCTCCATGTAGAATATGGCCATAGTCGGTGTGCAAACTCAATGTATGGGACACATTAAGAAAATCATAGTGACACTGTTCATGAGCAGAGGTCTTAAAATGGCTGTGTTGAAAATTTGGTGACAACATTCCTAGAAATGACTGTTTTACGAGTGTTCATTGTACAGTTCCTATGCACACTCGTAAGTTTGTGAATTTTCAATATTTTCACTCCACATTTTCAACATTGCCATTTTACCATACCTCCTTATGAGCACTGCAGCTGTCATTTTTCACATCTTGCCCAAAACCTGTTTCCGCCCATGTAGCGCACAATGGCACAGTCGCTGTGTGAACTCAGTGCATGGGACACATTAAGAAAATCACAGTGTCACTGTTCATGAGCAGAGATCTTAAAATGGCTATGTTGAAAATTTGGTGAACAAATTCCTAAAAATAACTGTTTTAAAAGCATGCATTGTGCAGTTCCTACGCACGCTCGTAAGTTTGCGAATTTTCAATATTTTCACTCCAGATTTTCAACATTGCCATTTTACCACACCTCCTTATGAGCAGTACAGCTGTCGTTTTTCACATCCTGCCCAAAACGTGTTTCCGCCCATGTAGTGCACAATGGTGTAGTCGGTGTGCAAAATCAATGTATGGCATACAGTAAGACAATCACAGTGACACTGTTCATTAGCAGAGGTTTTAAAATGCCAATGTTGACAATTTGGTGAAAAAATTCCTAACAATGACTGTTTTATGGGCGTGCATTGCACAGTTCCCACGCACGCTCCTAGGTTTGCGAATTTTCAATATTTCCACTCTAGATTTTCAACATTGCCATTTTACCACACTTCCTTATGAGCAGTACAGCTGTCATTTTTCACATCCTGCCCAAAACGTGTTTCCGCCTATGTAGTGCACAATGGGGGTAACAAAAAGGTCATTCTGACAATTTATTGTGCAAATACCAGCAATCGCACAGGGCATTAGGGTAAAGCACCATACATGCCAAACACCACTGCAAATACCTGCAAGCGAACGTTCGACATTGACAAATGCTTGTTTAAAGAAGTCATGACTAGAAGCTTGTTGAACATATAGAGGTATGGAGTTCCAATCACGCGGGGGAAGCAAGGGAGAAAGCATGGGCATCCTTGGTTGTTTTATACCTAGGTATATGCAGGAGATTATGTTCAGCAGACCATAGACCATGAGATGAGGTTTGCCAGGACAACACAGAGCCTAAGGATGCTAGGTTTCCAGTTCTGATTATACCATCAGTCAGAGAGCCAAGAGAGAGAGGAGTCGATGAGCGGATGGGGAGGGCCATTTTAGATCAGCATAGAGCTGACAGTGATGTTTGCAACGATAGGAGGCAGATTCATAATGACAAATGTTATTGTAAGTAGTGTCCCATCTATGTAGAGAGGTTTTGGAAGCCCATAAGAAAGTAACCACACCATATGTGAGGGTCGGGAGAAGGATGTCTCATGCCACAGCTAATCTGGCAGAGGGGGTAAGTGCATAGTTAGTCCTATAAGAGATCCCAATTTTGATGTTAACAGATTTACAGATATAAGAGTTGTGATGATCAAAGTTTAAGGATACATCAAGCAACATGCCCAGTTATTTAAGTGAGTTAACTGTGTCTAATAGAGAGCCATTCACATGGAGGATTTGTAGCATGTCAGAGTTGTGTCTGAGTTTGGCATCAAAACCAAAAAGCATAGCTTGAATTTTAGCAGTATTTAAGACAAGCTTGTTCTTTGAGAGCCAGGACTGAATGACATGAAGTCAGAAGAGAGGGTTTGATTGGTATCAGCTATATTTCTAGTGCTGTAGTATAGAACTAGGTCATCCATGAATATGATGGACAAGCACATGTGGGTATGCAGAGAGATATTATTGATAAAGATGGTAAATAGGAGGGGGCCAAGAAAGGACCATTGGGGAACACCTATGTTTACAACAACAGGATTGGACAGGGCAGAATTAAATTTTACAGCTTGTTGATGGAAAGAGATGGTTTCCGTAGCTACCAGTTTCTCAAGAATTTTGCTCAAAATGGAGAGAACAGCTATAGGGCGATAGTTGGAGATGTTCTTTGGGTAATCTTTTTTGAAAACCAGAGTGATTCTGGCAACTTTCCAAGTACCAGGGACCATGCTACGGCATAGTGATGGGTTAAAGATCTTTGCTAGGGGACATGCAATGAAGGGAGAGGCAAGTTTTAGTAGTCTAGGCTCAAGCCTATCAGAGCCCATGCTGGTACTATCAGAGATAGTGTTTAAAAGTTTGAGAACATTGGCCCTGGATATGGTTTTGAAATAGAAGGGTGGATGTAGGGAGGTGGAGTCAAGCACCATAGGAAGGGTTGTGGACTGAGTGGAGGTGAAAGAGGATGTATATTTAGACAAGTCTGAAAACAGGAGGCTAAAAGAGTTAGCAATAGTAATAGGATTATTACAGTGGGTTCCATTAATAACTGTATCATTGGTGGAGTGTGATCTACTAGCTCCAAGGAATGTTTTTATGTGAGCTCAAAATTTGCATGAGTCCCCAGCAGCATCTATCAAAAGCCCCTTACAGTAGGAGCTTCTGGCTATCTGAATATTTCTTTTACAGGCATTTCTTTGGGCCCTATAGGTGTTATAGTCAGAGGGAGACCAGATATTTTAAAATGCTGTATCTAAATATTCAAAGTATCAGTCTGACAAAGATGAGAGGATAGATATTCATTACATTTCTTCTGGTACTGTTTCATTTTACGTAAAGCAAAGTGTGAGAAAAAGATAACATTTTAAACAAACTGTTCATGGGCTCCATTTTCAACACTGCAATAAACTCAGAACTTTGAGATAGATATCATCTTCTATTGAGGGAAGTAGGGTGTCAGAGTGACGCCATCACAGCGACACCACGAGGGCTACTGAGGAAAGCCTGACAGACATTGCAGCAATGATGGAACCGGATTGACACACCCCCACAGTGCGAGCAGGTGCGCTGGCTGCAACTACAAAGGCAGCTGCCATATCTGCACAACTGTTGCATTCAACCTGTGTGTCCCAACTGGGTGCCTCAGTCCATGCGCTGCTTGCTGCTTTGTCCACGCCTCGGTCCGTGTGCTGCCCAGTGTGTTGCCCTACTGCTAGTCTGGGTCACCAGCACCGTGAAGTGTGTGCATTCCTGGCATTGGGTCACTCATGGTGTTGTCCTTCTCTGGTGCTGCGGTCAGTGGCCTGTTGCGATGGCGTCCAATGTGGAGTCTGTGCTGGGTGTGGTATCGCTGTACCGTCCGTCAGTCTGGTTTGCATCGGGGTGCTCTGTGGCATTCTCCCTGTGCCACTGTGGGAGATGTTGGCAAAGTACCTGCAGATCTGCAGTGATGCTTCCCTATTGAGTTATTTCAAATCGTTAGCCTGTCTCAGTCAGCGTATCAAATTCAGCATTCTGAGCAATGTTTATAGAGGTTATACGTGCAACTTTCCTTGTTTGCTTTTAAAACCTTAAGTACAAAACAGTCTGCTTTGAAATTGTTAATTGAACAAGTAGTTAGCACTCAGTGATTGTAAAAAAAATCATCTTGAACAAAAGAAACAATGCATGCAGGGTATAGAATCCTTTATAGCTGCTTATGTTATATATATTTTGTTTCCAACCAGTCAGCACAGCTCAGAATAACTGAAAAGGCCCCTGTATATTAAAAGCAAAGTTGCTAAATACTCTTGAGTAAGAGGATTTTATCTGGGAGATGTTTGCTTGCTGCAAAAATCAACTGCAGACCACAACTGACATATGGGGCTCAATTTTCAAAGAGAAGATGCAGGACTTGCATCAAGCCCTGTGTCAAACTCATTCTTTGGTGTAGCTACACCAAAATCCTTTGATGCAACTTCACCTTGATTTTAGTACATCCGGTGCAGGTGCTACAGTTTCCACGCTCTACGGCAGCTTGCGCCAAATCTTTGGAGTAAGACCCATGAAAAGGGTCCCACAAATGATGCACATTAGACCAGGAAAAAGCTGGTCTAACCTGTGCTGTTTGGCCCTTGGAGTTGAAAATCCCAGTCGCCAGCTGGGAGAATGCCACAGACTCCATGTGACAAACGATCAGTGCACCACGGGCTTGCGACATTCTCAAGGCTCTGAAAATTGAGCCAATGGTGTTCAAGTGACAATCAACCAAGAGTCTAAAATGACTCCCAGATGTTTACCCTATCTGCAGCAGTTAGAACAAATGTTGTTCAAAGAGGGCAAACCTATGGTTCCATGCCGATGCACGAGGAGCTGGTTCTACTAGCAACAATTCTGTATTGGCAAGGTTGAGCTTTAACCATATGGAGGCCATCCAGCCAGCATTTTGGTAGAGACAATTATTCAGCACAGAGACTGTCCTCGGCCCATCAGGTGTAAGACGCATACTGTGCCAACCAATTAGTCACCACAAAATCAACATGTATACTGAAAAAAAAAACAGGGAGACAGAATTGAACCCTGAAAACCCTGAAGATGACAGCAATAGTCTGCAGTGAGATTGAGCTTATCATAACCCATTGCATACTGTTGGACATCTATGACAAACCATTTCATGGATGTTCTGGTAAATCCCCTGTATTCCTCAAAGCACTCCATCAACACTCTATGACCCATGCTTTTTAACGCCACTGCCAGCCACCAATCCCTCACTCTGGTGACCCAGATCCACTATCAACACCTCTGTCTTGTCAGGATTCAACTTCATCCAACTGTTATTCATCCAGTCCTGTATCTCAGCAAGACAGTTGTTAAACAATGAGACTGCTCTATCCTGATAAGGAACAAAGGACAGGTAGAGCTGTGTATCATCTGCATAACAGTGAAAACCCAGCTCATACCTCCTTGTAACATCTCCCAATGGCAGCATATACACAGCGAACAACATGGGGGCAGCATAGATCCCTGCAGGACCCCACATGGCAGTGAGAATAAGTCAGAGGAAGAGATCCCCACCACCACCCTCTGAGATCTACTGTGAGGAAGGAATGGAACCATCTGAGGACCATCCCAGACAGGCCACAGATGAACCGTAAATGCTCCAGCAGTACCCCATGGTCCATGATGTCAAACTCTACAAAGAAATCGAGATGAATCAAGATGGAATGGCTCTTCCGATCTCTCACTATTAGGAGATCATTGAGCATCCAAACAAGGCCAGTATCCATGATATGCCTCTTCGGAAATCCAGACTGGAGAGGATCATATATTTCATAGATGGTAAAGTGATTCTCCAGTTGCAGCATGACCACCTTTTCAATAACCTTCCCCGCGAAGGAGAGGTTAGAGTCTAGTCTGTAGTTAGCAGGGCAGTTTGGGTTGAGAGAGAATTTCTTCAGGAGGGGCATCATCACCACCTCCTTCAGGGAGTCTCAAAACTCACCTGACTCCAACTAACACCAGACTATCTCTGCAAGGACTGGGCCGATGACTTCAAGACACCCCATTAAGAAGCAAGTTGGGACTGGATCCAAACTACAGCAGGTTGGCCACATACTCTGGACAATCTGCAGGATCTCCATGATCTCTTAACTGGTCGAAGTCAGTCCAACAAAACTGAGGAGGAGCAACCTCATGCTGACCGCCGCTACCCCCCCCCGTAGAGTGAGCCAATCGAATCTTGGACCTGATGTCGGCCACCTTGTCGCAAAGAAGCAAGCAAGCTCATCACACTTTTCCTGTGAAACACCCTTCAAACTTGCAGACAGGCTGGTTTGCACAGTCTGTCCACAGTTTAAAAGAGCTGAGCTGATCAATTCTGAACTGCGGCAATCTTCCCAGACAGGAACTCTGCCTTCTTATGAGAGATTGCCGATTGATACTATAATGGTCTACCAATCTAAGTTTGATGGCATCAAGGCCCAGTTTCTACCAGCATTGCTCCATCCTTCAACCAACTTGCCTCAACTCCCTCAAGGTCCCATCAAACCTAGGGGACCAAGGGCAAAGGGTGGGAGGACGAACATGGACAGGAGCAACAGCACCCAGAGCCATTGTCACAGCCCTATTATAAGCCATTAACAGATTATATGGACCCATGCTTGCACCCGGTAGGTCCAGCACCGCCAATAGGCCATCTGGAGGCACATTCCTCAACAGGTGGTACAGGATCATCTCCACAGGGGCAGACCTATCGGGGGAGCATGGCAATTGAACCTTATAGTGTGATGGTCTGACCACCTGACTGGTTCCACCACCAAGTTGGATGCCTCCATCCCCAGCAGGAAGACCAGGTCCAATGAGTGACTGGAATTATGAGTTGCAGAGGCAACTGCCTGTGTGAAGCCCAATAAGGTCATAAGTTAGACGACATCCTGATCAAACTGGAAAAGTTTGTCATCGACCCAAGCGTTGAAGTCACCCAGCACCATCAACCTGGGAGACTCCAACACCATGTCGACAATGAAGTCAGCAGGAACTGCTTCTCGCCCCTGAGTGGATGGTAGACAAGACCACTGTACACTCAAAGGACATGGTCTCCCCAGCCAGTACAGCTACAAGGCCCAATTCCAATCTAAAACATATTGCTACACCCCTACCCCTGTGACCCAACCTAAAACGGTGTATCACCGAGAACCCGGTCGGAACTGCTGACTCCAAAATGGGACCAGCATTTTCATCCAGCCAGGTCTCGGTGATGCAAGCCAGGTCCGCTGACCCAACAAGATTAGCTTTTATAGCTGTCTTGTTTTTAAAGGACCTGGCACTGCACAACACTTTTCAAATTGGATGAGTCACCAAAATGGACTGGGCACCTGGCCTGCTAACTGTGGAGCCCTTGGGTATGGGTACCAGGCAAGGCAAATCTCAATCTTGGATCCATTTCCTCCAAGGGTGTCTCCTGGTTCACATTACCCCAATCCAGCCACCCAGCTCTTCCACCCCTCAAGGTCCAGAACCCCCTTCCCCACACCTCCAACCCACTATCCCCAAAGCCTCTACAGCATCCATAAACCGCTGTGGGCAATGGAGGACAATTAAAGGGGCAGAGGTTCCAGAGCTCTGAGGGGGAGTAGTGCCAGACTAGGAGAGCAACCTGCCAACACACACTAACAAAAAAAAGTCCCCATATACCCCAAAACAAAGCCCAAATACAAACAAATCAAACAAACAGCAGATACAGTTAAAAACCCCAGTTCCAGTCCCACCTCTGCATTAAAATAACCCTTCAGTCTAATAAACTAGCAGTAAACATCCATCTTATATTAAAATAGTGATAACAGCACCAGATAAAGTCAATAATCCGGCTCCAATTAAGCTTCATTGAGGCTCTCACCCACAACAAGCAATAATGTTTTAATGTCCAAAGAAAAATGCCAGGCTCCCACTCCAGCATTTCATACAGATCGCAAAAGCAGTGCACTGAAAATTTCAAGGAGGTACTCTTACTACCTCAGACCAAAATAAAACAAGAGGCAGTCATGAACAGTCTATTCTCTACAAGTCCCTGGAACAGTTCTTTCTTCTCAGACCAAGAATAAAACTCATTCTAGATACAGTAGTCCTTACAATGAGACCTCAGAGCCAACCTGTCATCTACTGAGTTATATCTTCTCCAGGAATGCTCCATCCTTTACCACATCATCTTCAACCACCTCAGCCTGTCGTTCTGTTATGGTGAGCTGCAGTGGGAAGCCAATGAGCATTCATGGATTGGTTTGAGGAAGTCAATAGCCATCAAGATAGCTAGTATATAACCATCCATGGTGGCCTCTGAATTATCCCTGCATACTGACATAGAAACATAGAATTTGACAGCAGATAATGGTCACTTGGCCCACCCAGTCTGCCATTTTTCTCTAACTGCAGTAACACCACAGAACCTAATTGATCTCTGGCACTTTCTCTCTCCCCTTTCCTTTTCACTAAGATTCTGTTATGCCTATCCCATCCATCCTTGAACCCACCCACATTTTTTGCCCCCACCACCTCTGCCGGAAGGCTGTTTTAGGAATTCACCACTCTTTCTGTGAAGAAGTACTGTCTCACATACTCTCCTGAATCTACACCCCCAACTTCATTGCATTTCCCCTTGTTCTTTAGTTCTTTTTTTCTGAGAAATACTTCCCTCCTGTACCTTATTTACTTGCATGAGGTATATAAACATCTCAATATTTCCCCTTCTCCCTCCTTTCTTCCAAGGTGTACATATTGTGATATTTTATTCTCATGTCATAGGGCTTTTGTTGCAGACCTTGTACCATTTTATTTGCCCTCCTCTGTACTGACCCCACTCTGTCCAAGTCCTTCTGGAGATGTGGGGCTGGATTTTCAAAATGTGGCACAGGGATTGCATCAAACCCTGCACTGTGACACTTAGGTTTTGTCTGTGGGCAAAACCCCTCACCGCAACTGCGCCAGATTTTACAATCTTGGATGCAATTGACACAGTTTCTATGATTCTGACATTCTGACATCACTTCCCTAAGAAGGCAAGGGACATACAACTGTCGTATCCTTAACAGCCCAGCACATTGCATAGAAGGTAAATGCACACACACACACACTAACAAAAAAGAGAGAAAAAAATAGTAAACAGAGAGGGAGAGAGACATATGAGGAGAGGTGCAATGCACTGGCTGCGGGGCAACAATCTTCAGGGAGACATTCTGGAGGCTGCAATACTACCACTTTGATAACAACTCTCTGCTCTGAGGGAGGAGGAGGTTGACTGTCTCCAGGCAAACCTGGCAATGAGTAGGGAAACCTCCCCCACCCAAAGAATACCAGCACCGCTGTCTCAGAGGTTGCCAAGAAAGAGGAGTGGTTGGACCACAATGGGCTCAGGGAGGGTGAGGGTGGTGGAACAGAGGTGCATCCCTCCAGTTGTACCTCTCCACAATCCACATGCCATTCTAGCAGTGCGTGATTCCTCTATAGAGGCACCCACAGTGGAGACCAAGGATGATGCTGGGAACATCCACAAGGTAGACCCACAGAAGGGTGGCACAGGACATCACAGGGGAAGGAAACAGCTCCTGGTGGAAGACTCAGTTGTTATGGGGTAGAACTGGGGGAAGCAGGGGAGAGGGAGGCAAGGTGTCTGCCCAGTGCCATTGCTTGTAGGGATAGAAAGTGAACCCTCGGGATCAAGGGAGCAGCTGCATGGGAGAGGGAGCTGGACATCACTGTCCACCTAGAGACAAATTACCTAGCTGGGCATGGGATCAGAGCAGTGCAGGAGGAGTCTGTGGAGTTGGGGGAAGGGCCTCAGACAAGTAGCACACAAGGTAATCTTCTCAGAGGTACTATCAGTCTATGGCATAGATAAGGCTAGGGTACTCTGCAACATGTGATTCAATGAATGGTCAAAATATTGGTGCAGAGCACAGGGTTTTGGCTTCAATGGGGACTGGGGGTCCACCTGGATAGATGCAGACCTATACTGGCACAATGGTCTGTATCTCTCTGAGAGGGGAATCAGGCTCCTAGGTGATAGGTTTAAATGCTTCATTGGATAGCTTTTAAACTAGCCAAGGGGGAAGCACTGATAAGAAGCAGGGAATTCCCAGCCTTTCCCCACAAAACAGGGTAGTTAGTGAGGTAAACAACAAGGTAGAGAGGTTGCTAGGGAGCAGGAGAAGAGTAAATGGAGCAAAACACAAAGGCAGTAAGGGAAGGGATAGGGCTAAAAGAGGTAAGGCCGTCCAAAAATGGAGTGTGATGAGAATCAATGCCCATGGTCTGGGTAATAAGCTTCCAGAACTAGTGGTGTTGATGGAAGAGAGACACCTGGACATCATGGCAGTCACAGAAACATGGTACATGCAGAACCGTGACTGGAATGTCAGCATACTAGAGTACACAATGTACAGGAAGGACAGGGTGGGTAAAAGAGGAGGAGGAGTAGCTCTCTATGTAATGGAAGGGATCAAAGCAATGGAACTAAAGGGTAAATGGGGAGGAAAAGAGGCACTGTGGGTCACCTTGGAGAAAGGAAATGGCACAACAGTCCACACGGGGGTTATATACAGACCTCCATCTCAGGGAGAGGAAATGGACAAGGAAATGATAGAAGGCATCCTCAGAATGGCAGGGAAAGGGGAGATTTTGTTCATTGGTGACCTGAATATGCCAGATGTTAACTGGGGCACATTTGCTGCAGTCACATCCAAGAGCAGGGTCATTGTTGATGTCCTACAGGGGCATGCCACAGACAGCTAGAGTTGGAACTCACTCAGGAGGGAGCAATCTTAGACCTGGTACTCTCAGACTGGGAAGGAGAGAGGATCACAAATTTAGAAGTGGGTAACCATCTGGGAACAAGTGACCACCAAACAGTGTCGTTCATGATAAACACAGCCATATGGTCAAGCTATACAAAAGTGAGGGTAATGGACTTTAGGAAGGCTGACTTTGGCAAAATGGATGAGTGCCTAAGGAATGCAGTAGCAAATGGGCAGGAAAGAGAGGAGGAGGAAGAACAATGGAGAAAAATAAAAACTGCCTTCACTGAGGCAACAAGGCTTTGTGTGAAGCAAATAAAACAAAATGAATTAAAAAAATATGGTTCTCAAAATAGGTGGTGAGGAAGGTTAGGGAGAAAAAGATAGCATTCAGGAAGTATAAGGAATCACAGAAGAAGCAGGACAGAGAACTGTATCAATTACAGAAGAAGTAAGTGGGGAAGGCAGTCAGAATACCAAAGGCTCAAACTGAGGAAAAGCCAGCTCATTTAAGAAGGGGGATGAAACCTTTTATAGGTACATCAGGGAGTGAAGAAAGACCAAGGGTGGGATAGTGAGGCTTACTAAATGGGAGGAGAGGTGGGCAGAGGATAACAGTGAAAAGGCAGAGATACTGCACGAATACTTTTGCTCTGTATTCACTAAAGAAGAAGAGGGGGAAGTACATAAACCAAACAATGGAATCACTCTGTAGAGGGAAATTGATACCAGTCCATTCCCAAAAGAAAGGGTCCTTAAAGAAGGTGGACAAAGCAATGGGGCCTGACGGGATTCACCCCAGAATTCTAAAAATAACTAAGGGGGAGACCTAGTGACACCACTGACTACCTTTTTTAACAGATCAAGTGAGGATGGGGTGGTACCTGTGGACTGAAGGAGGGCAGATGTGATTCCCCTTCATGAAAGAGGGAGCAAGGCAGAGGCAGGAAACTGCAGACCTGTTAGTTTGATCTCAGTGGTAAAGAAAATGATGGAATCACTTCTGAAAGAGGGAATTGTTGAGTACCTAGAAGCTAGCAGGGCACAAGACCCAAGGCAGCATGGATTCACAGTGGGAACGTCAAGTCTGATGAATCTAATAGATTTCTTTGACTGGGTGACCAAAGTAGAAGACCCCAGAGGGGTTATGAATATGGCCTACCCAGACTTTAGCAAGGCATTTGACACAGTCTCACACAAAAGATTAATAAACAAGTTAGTCAGCCTAGCAGTGGCTCCCAGGGTGGTAGCCTGGGTAACAAATTGGCTGAACAACAGGATGCAGAGGGTAATCGTAAACAGAGTGCACTCTGAAGAAATGGGGATTACTAGTGGGGTACCACAGGGTTCAGTACTGGGACTGGTCCTCTTTAATATCTTTATAGGTGTCGTTGCAGAGGGGCTGGAAGGAAAAGTATGCCTCTTCGCAGACGACACAAAGATCTGCAACAGGGTTGATACACAAGGGGGATGTAGAAAGGATGAGAAAATACTTGGCAAAGTTGGAGGAATGGTCAAAAGTATGGCAGCTTAGATTCAATGCAAAGAAGTGCAAAGTAATGCACCTGGGAAACAAAAACCCAAGGGAAGAGTACACAATGGGGGGGGGTACTAACAACAACAAAAATGGAAAGGGACCTGGGGGTAGTCATATCAAATGACCTAAAGGTAGTCAAGCAATGTAAGAAGGCAGTAAGGAGGGCTGGGGGGATACTGGGATGCATAGGAAGAGGCATCACCAGTAGAAAACAAAAAGTTGTTATCCCATTGTACAGACAGTCGGCGATACCCCATCTGGAGTACTGTGTGCAGTTCTGGAGAACCCATATCCACAAGGACATAGGATGGAGGCAGTCCAGAGGAGTGCAGCTAAAATAGTGCAGGGTTTGCACCAGAAGTCATACGGAGTGAGACTAAAAGAGCTTAATATGTATACCCTTGAGGAAAGGAGGGAGAGAAGGGACAGGATAGAAACTTTCAAGTACCTCAAGGGAATCAACAAAGTCCAAGAGGGTAGTATTGTTGTTCAGGGAAGAGTGGAGCACCCCTGCCAGCTCCAGTGCCAGGGAGCAGATGCTCCTGGACTCGATCCAAGATGGTCTCCTGACACAGCTGGTCAGTGGGCCAACACAACTAGGTAACATGATGGACTTGGTGCTGTTAAATGGGAGGGATATAAGGATGGAAGACCCACTAGCTGGTAGTGACCACCAAACAGTGTGGTTCACTCTCAAGTTGGGCAGGGAGTCTGGAGGAACAGTAACAATGTTGGTGGACTTTAGAAGGTTGGATTTCAGGAGAATGAGAGAAATACTGCAAGGGAGACTTTAGGGTATTAGGCCAGAGAAGGATGCACAACAAAGTGGAAAATTATTAAAACTGGGCTAACATCCCTGACCTGGTAGTGCTGAGGGTTGAGGCACAGGACAGCACACCTTGCATCATGCCGGTGACCCGGCTTCGGGAACGAACTCAGAATGCCAGGGTTTGGCAGGGGAAGGAGAGGATTCCGCATCTGAGGGACTGCTCTCCTCTCCTGAGGTGGGTTGGGGAGCTTGCCTCGCTCTGTAGCGGCCCCTAATGGAGACCAGCAGCACTACAGAGTGGCGCCACAGTTGGGCCAAGAAAACCAGAGAAAATGGCATCTTGACCAGCCAGATGAAGGCCACCTGGACCCCTGCCCCCACAGAGCCCCTGGGCAGCTAGACCGACCTCAGCAGCACCCAAGGGCCAAAAAGGTAAGCTGTAAGGCACTTTCTTTCCAGAAGGAGAGGACCCGTCTGACGAAGGGATACGTTGGGTGACTCAGGTGGTGGCTATAAATATGAGGTGGGGACAGGGATCCCAGGGAGGCTTGAAAGAGAGGATGGTCAAGACATAAAGGGGGAGTGTAAAATAGATAAATAAAATAAAAAAACTGGGCTTGCAGAGGCTACAGAAGCTTGCACCAGGACTAAGAGCAAGAAGTGCAGAGCCAGGAAACCATACTGGCTGAACAGAGAAATGTGGGAAGGGGTGAGGGTGAAGAGATCTGTGAACCAGAACTTCAGGAGAATGAGGAAGGAAGAGGACAGGAAGGCTTATATGATTTGGTCCAAGGAGGTGACCAAGCAAGTGAGAGTAGCCAAGGCCTCCAAGGAGCTAAAGTTAGCACAGGGCATCAAGGGAGGGGAGAAGGACTTTTTTAGATATGTCAGGGAAAAGAGGAAGTACAGAGATCATATAATGAAGACAACATGGGGAAGGGAGTGGGTGGAAAAGGGATAGGAACAAGCGTAAGTACTAAATGATACTTTTGCCCCATCTTCACAAAGAAGAAGGATGGTCCACTACCACCATGGATTGGGAGGGTGGGGGAAGAAGGGTAGGAGATGATGGATGGAACGTTGAGGGGTGTAGAGTACTAGATGGTTTGAGGGCATTATGGGTGGACAAGGCACCAGGTCCTGATGGCATCCACCCCAGGCTGCTGAGGGAGATGGCGGAGGTGTTGGCCGAGCCACTGGCAGACCTGTTCAGCACCTTCCTGGACACAGGATGGGTGTCTCAGGACTGCTGGGTGGCCCATGTGGTTCCCATACTCAAGAGAGGCCCTAGGGATGAGCCAAGAAATTATTGGCCTGTCAGTTTCACTTCCATAGTGGGTTAACATATGGAGACGATACTGAAAGAGAGGCTGGTGTAGTTCCTTGAGGGTAATGACCTCCAGGATAGGTGGCAGCACTGATTCATCTTGGGAGGTCTTGTCAGACCAATCTAATAGAATATTATGACTGGGTAACACAAGAGCTTGATATGGGTCATACTGTACATGTCCTGTACTTGGACTTCAGCAATGTCTTCGATTCAGTGCCTCATGGGAGGCTGGGGGAGAAGCTGACTGCTGCGGGGTTAAGGATGAAGCTGACAAACTGGATAAGGAACTGGCTGCAGGGGAGACTGCAATGGGTGGTAGTGTGGGGAGCGCTCGCCACTTAGACCGGTGATGAGCGGTGTGCCACAGGGCTCTGTGCTGGGCCTGATGTTATTTGAGCTCTTTATCTTAGTTATTGCACATGGAGTTGAGAGCGGGGCAGTCTGTTTGCAGATGATACTAAAATGGAGGCAGTGGTGGATGAAGAGGATAGATGGAAACAACTACAAAGGGACCTAACCAAACTGGAGGTATGGTCGGAGAAGTGGCAGCGGGGTTCAGTGCGAAAAAGAGCAAGGTTATGCACTTCAGGGAAAAGAACCCAAGGAGGGACTATTAGTTGGGAGGGGTGTGGCTAGGATCATTAAGGAAGAGAAGGACCTAGGAGTGTTGGCAACAGGAAGCATGCACAGCTCTGGCCAATGCAGGAAAGCAGCAGCTAAGGTGAACAGGATGCTGGGCTGTATCGCAAGGGGTTTCTCATCCAGGCATAGGAAGGTGATCCTGTCCCCTCTACAGATCTTTGGTAAGGCCGCACTTGAAGAACTGTATGCAGTACTGGTGGCTGTATCTGAAGAGGGATACTAATTTACTGGAAGGTGTGCAATGGAGGGCAACCAAAATGTTACAGGGGTTGGAGGGCAAGGCCTATGAGGACAGGCTGAATGATCTGAATATTTATATTCTGGAGGAGAGGAGGGAGGGGGGATATGATTGAAACATTCAATTATTTGAGGGGGATAAACAATGCTAGCACTGAAGGGTTGTTTAAACTGAGGAAGAGTAGGGACATGAGGGGGCATGGACTAAGATTGGAGGGCAGAAGATTTAGCAGGGAGATGAGGAGGCACTTCACAGAGAGGGTGGTGCCTAAATGGAATGTTCTACCAGAGGGGGTGGTATCATGCAAGACAGTAGAAGGTTTTAAGAGGGCATGGGACAGAGCATGAGGGAGGGTCTGGGTGGAGGGGGCTGAGGCCATCATGGGAATGACAGATGGGGGGGGGTTGAGGAAGCTGCAATCTAGAGGGCTAGCTGCACACTCTGGCAGACATTGACAGACCCGGTGGTCTGTTTCTGCTGGCAGATTTGTATGTTCATATGTTTATATCTTTCAGAAAAAGACATGTTCAAGAACAAGGGAGCACAATTTTAAGACAGATGGTGGACAGCTTAGGGGCAACGTAAGGAAATATTTTTTCACGGAGAGGGTGTTGGACACATAGAACGGCCTTCCTGAGGAGGTTGTGGGGTCAAAAATAGTGGAGAATTCAAGAATGCAAGAGACAGACATAAGGCAATTATAGTGGGGGTGGGGATAGAAGGAAGTAGCCTGTTAGTTAACCAGAATCTGCAGCTTATCCAATAGGTAGGGAAATGGGCAGACTAGGTGGGCCAAGCGATCCTTATCTGCCGTCAAAGTCTATGCTTCTATGTTTAGAGCGGCTTGTGCCAAATATCTGGTGCAAGCTCCATAAAAAGGGCCTTCAGGATTGCTGCAAGCTAGACCACAAAAAATTGGTCTAACTTGCAGCAATTCACCCATGGGATAGAAAATCCCAATCACTGGCCAGGAGAATGCCGCAAGCCCCGTGTGCCATGTGTTCAGTGTATCAGGGGTTTGTGGCATTCTCAATGGTTTTAAAATCCTGCCCATGGCCTCCAAAACTGGACAAAGTACTCAAGGTGGTGTCTTACCAGTGAACTATACAGAGACAACACCACTTCCCTTTTTCTCTGGTGGCAGTAACAGAGGCATAATTACACAGGGAAAGAGACATTGTCACTTAAATACACTGATGTGGGCAGGGGATGAGGAAATCCTGAGACTTTTCTTGTTCAGTTGTCATGCTGTGGACACTGCTTAAGAACCCACTAGTCAGGTTAACCAAGTCCTATCACTATACATTTATTTATTTACTTCATTTCATTTCATTTCATTTATTTATTTATTGTAGTATCCTCTAAGACCCCTGGTCCATCCCCACCACTAGATGGCACCACATGCCCTATCTCCAACCTTCTCCTGGGCTTACTCGGATACCACTGAAGTTGTGGGTTGGGGTGCCAAGTCAGTTGTGTGACCGCCTGTGGAGTATGCTGGTATCACCCACTGTATCAGGACTATTTTTCCTTGTGAAGGGAGCAGGTGTCCATTGACTTGCATGCCATGGCATGAGAAGTACCTGTTCCTGCTGTGCTGCCCATGGCTTTGATACCACCTAGGTTCCAAGTAGTGATTACAGTGTGCCCTGGGACACATATGCCCTCCTCTATAGCAGGAAATCCATCCTGGAGGCATTCAATTTTCTTTTCCCTGGCCAATCCCTAGAGAAGCAAGCTTGTTTATATAGCTGGGGCACTGGCTTCATCAGCAGTTGCACTGTCACTGTGCTGATAAATTGACAGTTTGAGCTGGCCTAAGACTCCATTACATCAAGTATGATTTTCAAATGGAATCTGCTGTATGTGTGTAAATTTAAGCAATACAACAGAACAGGGTGGGGGTACTATTCCTGAACCTCACACCCAGGTGCATTGTGGGGCATGAGGTACTTGCACAGAGTCTTCAACCACTTGGCAGTGTGGTTTGCCAAAATAAACCCACACCCTGACGTGTCTTATAGTGCTTATAAAATGGGTGATAAGGCCAATGCCCAAGAAGGTCCATTTACATTTTAACATCATACCATGGTAGTATGCACTGCCCAATAGGACAAAAAAAAACTATGGGGGAACTTTCCTAAGGATCCAGTCAGCCAGTCCTGTAGCATGGTGGTGGTGGTGGTGGTAAGTAGTAGTTGTAGTGGTAAAAGGTTGTATGGTACCTTCCCCGGAGGCTCAGGGTGCCATTACAATTAAAAGAGGTGGCAGCAGAAAAGACCATGCATTAGTATACAGAATATTAAATTCAGCAGATTTCCATGAATAAAAACAAGGGGACACAATTTAAAGACAGAGGGGGGACAGCTCAGGGGCAATGTGAGGAAGTATTTCTTCACAGAGAGGGTGGTGGACGCATGGAACAGCCTTTCTGATGAGGTTATAGGGTCTAAAGCTGTGGGAGACTTCAAGAATGTGTAGGATAGACATAAGGCAATTCTTGTGGGGGGTAGGAAGGAATAGGCTGTTGGTTAACTAGGATCTGCAGCTTATCCTGTAGGTAGGGAAATGGGCAGACTAGGTGGGCCAAGCGGTCCTTACCTGCTATCAAAGTCTATGTTTCTATGCACTCCAGCATCCCACTAGCCCTCCCAACTGACTCATTGCACTGTCTGGACAACTTTAGGTCTTCCAATATGATTAGTGCCCAAGGTTTCTTTGCCCTAAGTGCATTATTTGGCACTTTTTTGCACTGAAACCCAGCTGTCATACCCTTGTCTACTCCTAGAGTTTTCTCAGGTCATTGTTCAATCCCTCCCCCCCCCCACCCCGAATGTCCAGTCTTGCAGGTTTTGATATCTTTCACAAAGAGAAAGACCTTCTCTTTCTGCTTCTCTACAATGTAACTTATAAAGCCATTAAAGAGCACAGGTCACAGTAGTGATCCCTGAGGAGGCACCTGCTGGTCAGTCTTCCTTTCATCGAGTGAACTGTGTTTACCATCACCCTCTGTCCCCTGTTCCCTGTCCCTAGCCAATTTCTTACCCAGTTTACCACCTTTAGATCAACTCCAAAGCTACCCAACTTATTAGCCTCCTATGTAGAAAAGTGTTGAAAGCCTTACTGAAATCTTGGTAAACCATGTCCACTGCTTCCCCTGATCTAATTCCTTAGTCATCCAGCCAAAGAAACCTATCATATTTGTTTCACATGCCCCCCCACCAAAGCTGCCTCAGGTTTTGTAATCCCATTGGATTCAAGATATTACACAATACTTTCCTTCAGTAGTATTTAGAATAACTTTCCCATGGTAGCACCACATATGAGAGAGTATTATTGAGTGCATCAATATGAGCAACTCAATTCTACCGCTCACATGTAGAGCGAGTAGGGAAAAAGAGCACTACATAGGTAATGCTAGTGTACCATGGAGGGATACGTGCAACACGCATGAGAATAGGGGATACAATTTAAAATCTGGCCAAGCCCTGCTGAGTTGGCTGTGTGGTGTAGTGGCTTGAGCCACTACCTCTGGAGTGTGTGGTATTGGGTACAGGACCCAGTGCAGGTAACAGTTTTGTTTCCAAGGGGAGTTTCTATTTTTTTCTAAATCCACTCCCCCTGGAGTTAAGAATCTTTAGATTGAGGGGGTGTGGTGGACAGAGCCCCCACAAAAAACCAAAGATCCGTTGAGTTCCCCGAGGACCATCACAGTTTGCGGTGGTCTCAGAAAATGTTAGTTGCCATTTGCTGCAGGTGGTTTGTGCGTCGCTCTATGTAAGCGGAATGATAAGAGACTCAACCTTATCACATAAAACCATTTCCCACCACCGATGTCAGGCTGACTGGCCTTTAATTTCCTCTCCCTGCTGCCATGTATGTGAAGTGGGACTACACCTGCCCTCCTCCAGTCCTCTGGAACAACTCCTGTTTCCAGTGACTTAATAAATTGGGTTGTCAGAGGTGCAGTCACTATCTCCCTGATCTCCCTCAGTACCATTGGATGCTCTCTATAAGGTCCCATTGCTTTGTCCACATTCAGATTAGTGAGACCTTTCAGGACTACCTCCTCCAAAAAAGGACTAGTGTCTACCTCTTCACCTCCAATGCCCCTGTTACAGCTTTGTGGCCCCTCCCTTTCATCTGTGAACACTTAGTAGAACTGTTTTTTTCAGGATGTCTGCCTTTTGCTGGTCCTCCTTTTCACAGCCTCCCCTTCACGTTTTAATCTTACAGCCCCTCCCCTGGTCTTCCTCTTTTCGTTTACATACCTACTAAATGTCTCTGTTTGTTATTCCCTGGGCTATTCTCCCTTCAGTTTGCACCTTTATGCTCTTTACTGTTTTCCCTGCTTCCATCTGTTTCCCCTGATACACCTCCCTATCCTCCTCCCTCTGCAAACTGTTATACCTTCTGAATGCTACCCTTTTAGCATTTACCTTTTCTGCCTCCTCTTTTGAGAACCATAGCAGTTTCTTTTTCCTCTTGCTTTTGTTCATTCGATTGACGCAGAGGTTTTTGTGTTAACTATGCTCTTCTAGCTTTGCACACTGTTCCTCCACCCCCTGTCATCCTTGTCCTGACAGATCATCCCTGAGACATTCACTCATATTTGAAACATCTGCCCCATGATGTCCAGGACCCTTACTCTTGTGTGGTTTGATTTTACTGTTGCACTTATATTGAACCACACTGTATGGTAATCACTGGTCTCCAGGTGGTCTTCTGCCTTGTCATCTGCAACACTGTCCCTGTTAGTGAGTACCAAGTCCAGTATTGCCCCATCACAAGTGAATCCATTGACTAGTTGTCTGAGGAACACCCCCTGCTGGAAGTCCAGGATGTCCCTGCTTGCAGCTATAGCTGCAGCTGGGAAGCTCCAATCTACATGCAGCAGATGGAATTCCTCCATCAGCGGCAGGTTTCCCTTTTCTGTCATTTTGTAAATGGCTTGCAACACTACCTTATCTAACTCCTCTCTCTATGCCAGAGGTCTGTAGAAAACAACAGTGTGAATAGTGGCTCTGTTCCCTGTCTCCAGGGTGACCCACAATGCCTCAGCCTCCCAAGTCTTATTTGTAGCTCTGTTGCTTTTATGCTTTTCCTCACATAAAGCACCACCTTCCCTCCTTTCCTACCCACCCCTTCTTTTGTGAACAGAGTAAAGTGCAGAATGGCCACTGCCATTCATGTTCATCAGTGCACCATGACTCTGTAATGATCACAATATCCAGGTAGGCCTCTGTCATTATGGCCTCTAGGTCTGGAATCTTATTTCCCAGACTTCCAGCATTCACACACACATGGCCTTCCAGATTCGATTAGCCTGACATCTTGCCTGGGATGTCCAGTAGCACCAGATGCTTCTTAGGCTCCAAGTTACATTTTGGGCCATACTTGAACAACTCCATAGGGAGTATTTGCATGGGGGAGCCTGGCCAGAATCTATACAGTGTGGTGATCCATCCACCCTACTGAATCCTTCTTGACATCCTGGATGTTTTTATTTTTATTATTATTCCTTTTCCCTACGATCTCCAGCAACTAGGACCTCCCTCAGTCATCACCCTCAGCTTGTTCCTGTCCTGCCGTGACCTCCCCATCTGGGACCCAGGCCACCAACCCACCTATGACACATCTGCAGGACACCCCCTGGCTTGTGTCCCTTAAAGCGGGGCCACCTTCTGCTCCTCAGTGCTTCCTTACATGAAATCCAATGGCCTGAAGGCAGAGGTAAAGATTGGAGGAAGTCAGGACCCAGGAGGGCAGAATCTGGCAGTGGGTGTGGGGGTTGAAATGTGACATTATCTTCCTAGACATTATGGCTTTTCCTTGTTCTAGTGCTTGAGTTCCCCCCTGATGGTGGGCTCAGACATGCAAAGACGTCCAGTGGCAATGTACACTCTTGTTTGCTCCACACTGATGTCCTCTGTGTCACACCACATGCTTTACACTAAGGGCTGTTGGTGCAACACCCCCTGGCCACCATCATGAGGTATACTCTTGCTGGAGCCCTTCTCCATCTCTGTCTCTCCCAGAGAGGATGTGCTGTCATCAGATGCTCAGACCTTCTCTTCCCCAGCCTACCCCTGGCACCTTCAGCTCACTCCTTAACCCAGTTCACCAGCATTATGCAAGGTGTGGCATGCAGCACCTCAACCTTCAGTCGCACCAAGCCAGCAGATATCCCAGATGTTTAGCCCCATGGAGAACCGAATGTCCAAGGTGTTGCCATGTTCATGGACTGCAGAAGTAACCACCTCTGTGAGGCCCATTGACTTCATTAACTGGAGGATCTGCTGAGGAAAATGCAATTTTCCATTGTCATTCCATGCACTGAAATACCACAAGAGAATCAAGTTGGGGGAGTAAAATAAATGGTCAACAATAAAATCCTTAAAGCGGAGAGGAAATTTGTGCTATTTGGCATCAGTTAGTAACACTCCTGTTAAAAGCAATGAAAGTCATAGTTCCAAATGATCGATATTTAGCGTCACTTTAATAAACACTGATATGGAAAAAAACAGGTTTCAGTTTTTTTCCTTTTATGGAAAACCTGCTGAAAAGTTCTTTTCATGGAACCAGTAGTTTGCAGTTTGTTCTATTTATGCATATAATGTTAATTATGAGCTGTTGACCTATCAAGACCTTGCTCAGAGTTATGTGCACAAACTGTGACATACAGTAGCTAAGGCTCCAGATGAAAGGTTCCATGAACAGAACTGTAAGAAAATGCTGCCCATAAAAACAAAACAGTACAAAACACAGCTTTCATATCACTTTTTATTCAGGTACAATTATATATGGATAATTTATGGAAATGAATATCATGTCTGAAAATAAGATCTTTGTAAATGGCTGCCACTTTGAAAGTATCCTATCCTCTTTAAATTCCATACTACTGTATACTGTAATTGGGATCACAGTATTTGAATTGCAAATTCAAAATTACTTTTACTATCTGAAATTATAAATATGTCATATATTCTTTCATTCATGCTTCGTAACGAGTACCTACCCAGAATATAGGAAGTCATAGCTCTAAGTTACAGTATTTATGAATAATTACAGAGTTAAAAAAGCAACAATGCTTTATCAAAACAAGAAGTGAGTCAGACTAAAGTAGTCACAATATTGTAGCATCAGTTGACATTATTAATATTCCCACAACGTCCTTCAAATACCTTTGTCTTTGTATTTCATAGAAAGTATACAGCAATAGTTGGAGTCTAAGATCCTCTATCTTACTAAAATGACATGCACGTAATGGAGGTTTAATTCCCAATCTCCTTTGTTTGTAAAAGAGACTACAACTTATAAATATTTAAAATCTGTATAAAAGGATAAATCTCTTTTCTATTGGATTACTCATTAACTCCAAAAATCTCTTGCAGTTACATAAATTTTTCGTAATAGCTAACCATTTCTGCATTTAAGTTTGCTTTATTAATACAAGGGGCTCAATTTTCAAAAGGTAACACAGGGCTTGCATCAAGCCCTGTGTCATACATGTTTAGTGGTGCATCTGTGTCAAACTTCTTTGCCACAACTGCACACAATTTTAGTACATCAGCCACTGTTGTGACAGTTTCTTCATCTTATGACAGCTTGCATCAAAGATTCGGTGCAAGTCCCGTAAAAAGGATTCCCCAAAATGGCACAAGTTAGACAAGGGAAAACCTGGTTAAACTGGTGGCATCTGGTGCTTAGGACTGAAAATCCTGATACCTAACTGGGAGAATGTTGCCAGCCCTATGCACCAAACGATCAGTGCACCAGGGGCTTTCAGCGTTCTTGGGGGTCTGAAAATCAAGCCCAAGATCTTCATGGTGTGCAACATCTCTAAATCTCTGTTTCACTTGTAAAGTAACATTCTTCAATAGAAGAAGATATGATAATGGTATTAAAGGGCCCACTCCAGATGGCAAAAATGTTATTTGCATTAGCATAAGATTGGAAAATTGAAAAGCATTGTAACTATGCTGTAATTAAGCTGCTCTTCATAGCAAACTCTAGGGAGTCCGTTTTCCAGCAACTTTAAACATTTTAACCAGAATATTAATATTCCTTCTTCAACCATGATGGGCATAAACATTTGCCCTAGTCCAGCTCTAACTAAAGCAGCTGGTACCTATTTCATCTTTTTTCAGAGACATCCTATAGTATGTGCAATATAGAAAATGTTTGCAATTTGTATAGTATCAGACAGTCCTCATATTTCACAACCATATACAAAAGCTACTTTCATTTTTTTGCACTCATTGCTTGATTCATACCATTTAATGTATTCTCACCATAATTTTAATAGAATTGCTTGATTACAGAAAGTGTTTGATGAGCTTTCTTTTCTATAGATTTAATTTATTGTGACTATTAATGGAAGAAAATCTCAGAATAAGTTAATCATACATCTTAACTATTTTTATTTTTCAGTTTTTAAAGATTTTATCATTAAATGAAGGAAAAGCACCACAAAATCAAAAGGAACATACAGGATCTAAGATCATACCGCACAACATTCAGTATGACCAGATCTCTAAAGATAAATGTAAAACAAAAGTGTGAAAAACACCCAGGATGTAGTAGTGTTATGTGAAACATCCAGGCACATTAGTTAAACAGTAAATGTTATGACAGGTTGATACTGGATATTACTACTTGTGACACAGCCGGGTCCCAACAAATAACATCACATAAAACATCACAGCATATTTTTTTTGATACTAATAAGTGCACAAAAGAGACCTAAGGTATATAATTGCAGATTGTGATACAGTGTGGTGCTCCTGATAATCATGTACACACTAATAAGAACTATATACAAGAAAGACAATCTGAACTAAGGGGAGAAGGAACAATTATATACGCAACTATATCCTATACAGAGGGGCAGAGTTATTAGAAGAGGAGGTTGGAGATCCATCTCCCGTGCCCAGAGTAGGGACTTGTAATATAGCATTCATAGAGGTAGCGTGACAGTATTTCGAGCTGAGGTAGGGTTGCCAGCATTCTACGTATTGGGGGTTAAGCCCCGAGCAAAGCTAGAAAGTCTCTCCAACATAGTGCCCTGACCAACAGCCAGAAGAAAATCCTGAAAGGTCAGGATATCTGGGGATCTCCATTTCATCAGGATTAGTCTTTTGGCTATAGCCCCTATACCAGTGATCCATCTAGCCCTTGGGGAATGTTTTGGTGTGGACAAACTTCCACACCCCAAAAGAAGAAGAGACGAGTCAGGGATAATCATAGATACATACATAGATACATAGACAGTGTCGGCAGATAAGGGCCTATGGCCCACCCAGTCTGCCCATTTGAGCTTGTAAGTTCAGTTTGTTTTCCTAGAAGTCTGTTGCACCTTACCCCTGACCTCCAGAATTCCTTTATGTCTATCACATGCATTCTTAAATCCCGTGATTGTTTCAGCCCCCACCACTTCCTCTGGCAGGGTGTTCCACTTGTCCACCACCCGTTCTGTGAAGAAATTCTTTCTCATGTTTCCTCTGAATCGTCCTCCCTCCAACTTCATCCCATGCCCTCTAGTCCTGGAACATCTTTTTCGCTTAAAAATAGTGTTTTCCTGCACCCTGTTCCTCCCTGTAAGATACTTGTATGTCTCTATCATATCCTCCTCTCCTCCTCTCCTCCAGGGAGTACATGTTCAGTTCCTTCAACCTGTCTTCATAGGACTTGTGATGCAATGCATGCACCATCTTTGTTGCCCTCCTCTGAACCTTCTCTACCCTGTCTATGTCCTTACGTAGGTATGGTCTCCAGAACTGTACACTGTACTCCAGGTGGGGCCTCACTAGTGTCTTGTATAGCGGAATTATGACCTCCCTTCCTGCTGGTAATGCCCCTGCCTATGCATCCCAGCATCCTATTTGCTTTAACTGCTGCCTTGTCACACTGTTTCCCTACCTTGAGGTCATCAGAGATGATAACCCCAAGATCCCTTTCCTGCTTGGTGCATGCTATATCCTCACCCCACAACTGATATATTGTGCCAGGGTTTTTGTGCCCTATATGCATTATCTTGCACTTCTTTGCATTGAATTTCAACTGCCAAACCCCTGACCATTCTTCAAGTTTCTGCAGGTCGCTTCTCATTCTGTCTACACCCTCTGGTGTGTCTACTCTGTTACAGAGCTTTGTGTCATCAGCGAACAGTGAAATTCTGCCTTCTAGGTCCTGCGCCATGTCACTGATGAAGATGTTGAATAGGACCGGTCTCAGCACTGATCCCTGTGGTACCCCACTGGTCACTCTTCCCTCTGTGGAGTGACAGCCATTTACCACCACCCTCTGTGTCCTGCCACCCAGCCAGTTACCTACCCACCACACTACTGTCCTGCCCAAACCCATATTCCCCAGTTTGTGTAATAGTCTTCTATGTGGCACAGTGTCAAAGGCATTGCTGAAGTCCAGATAGGCCATGTCCACTGCCCTCCCCTGATCCACCTCCCTAGTCACCCAGTCAAAAATTCAACAAGGTTGGTCTGACATGACCTCCCCTGGTGAAACCATGCTGCCTTGGGTCCTGTAGTCCATTGACAACCAGATGTTCCACCAATCTCCTTCAGTAGTGCTTCCATGATCTTCCCCACTCACCGAGGTGAGGCTGACTGGTCTGTAGTTCCCTGCTTCCTCTTTGTTCCCACTTTTGTATAAGGGGACTACATCTGCTGTCCTCCAGTCTTTGGGTACCTCCCTGTTTCCAGTGATCAGCTAAACAGGATAGCCAGAGGTTCAGCCACCACCTCTCTTAGTTCTTTAAGGACCCTGGGTGCACCCCATCTGGCCCCATTGCTTTATCAACTCTTATTACTTCCAGTTCCTTCAGGACCCTTTCTCGTAAAGGGACTTGTGTCCATTTCTGCACCATTCTCACCCCTTGTACTCCCTTCAGACCCATTACCCTCCTCTTCCTCAGTAAAGACTGAGCAGAAATACCTGTTCAGTATGTCAGCTTTACTGTTGTCATCCTCCACGCAGCCCCCATCCTCCCCTTCAGTCTCACTATCCCTCCCTTTGTCTTTCTTTTTTCACTTATGTACCTGTAAAAGGTTTTGTCCCCTCTACCCACTAATTTTGCAATGTGTTCTTCTGTCTGAGCTTTGGCTTCCCTTACTGACCTCCCTGCCTCCCTTTGCTTCTCCTGGTACTTCTCCCTATCCCCTTCTGCCTGTGTCTTTTTGTATTGCCTGAATGCAATCTTTTTGGCTTTAACTTTTTTTGCTACCTCTTTGGAAAACCATAATGGTCTCCTCTTCCTTTTCCTCTTGCTAACCTGCTTAATACATAATTTTGTTGTTCTTGTAATCCCCGTTTTAAATACTGCCCACTGTTCTTCAACCCCTGATTCCTGTCTCATTCCCTAAATGCCTCTTTCAAGTATCTCCTCCCATTTTCCCAAAGTCTGCCCCTCTAAAATCCAGGATACATGTTTTTGTGTGGTTTGGTTTTGCTCTTTCTGCAATTTCAAACCACAATGACTGGTGGTCACTGTTTCCCAGGTGCTCCCCCACTGTTACCCCCATCACATTGTCCCTGTTTGTGAGCACAAGGTCCAGTATTGCCTTCTGCCGAGTTGGTTCCACGACCAGTTGCTTGAGGAAGGCACCCTGAAGGGAGTCCAAGGGAATCCTGGGGAATATTTGTTGACACATATTCTGGATGGATAACCAGAAAGAAAGAAGGGAGGGGCATGACCAGAAGATGTGAAAGAGGTTAGCCCCGTGTTTGCCACATCTCCAGCATGTATCAGATTGGGTAAGACCCATCCACTTAAGTTTAATAGGGTCTCGATAGCATCTATGAAGGGTTTTGTTCATGATAAGGTGGGAGCGACCATCTCTACAGGCATTGTGGACTCTAGTCTACCCATGGGCCCATTGCCAATCCGAGATCGAGCATTGTAAATCTGATTCCCACTGTAATTTAACAGATTGGGTAGGATCTTCAGTAGCATCCCTAAGGGTCATGTAAACCTTGCTTGCTCTATATTTACTGAGCTTACCTCATAAGCTGATAGGATGGGGGTCCCAAGGGATCTCCTTTATGAGCAGGGCATTGGGTAAGTGGACGATGGCGTCCCTAATTTGGAGATATCTCCAAAAGTGGGTTGTGGGGAGATGGAAATGAGTTTTCAGGCCTTTGAAGGAGTCCAGGGAGAAAGAGCCTGGGAGTAACAGATGCTTTATCAGGGTAATACCCTGGGACTCCTGAAATTGTCAGTAAATCATATGGTTACCTATCTGGATACCAGAATTGTTCCACAATGGAGTAAATTCCCAAGGGGTCAGGTTTTGGACTAGAAGGGCAAGAGATTTCCTCCAGTATTGAACTGAAATCGTTATTGTGGGAGAGGTCCCAGAGGGGGGAGACTTTTTGTCAAATAGGACTACTGTGGGGGAAGGGGAATTCACCAAGGAATCTTCCAATGATAGCCAGGAAGGGAAGGCCAGCCCTATTTTGGTGAACCAATTGGTCATCTGATTCGAAATAAAAGCCATGTGGTATCCCTGTAACCAAGGGAGTCCCCACCCACCCCTACTCCACTGTTGCCTTAACTTTAATTTGCTAAATCTGGGCCAGGACCCTTCCCATAAAAAGTTACCCATAAGGTTTTCCATTTTTTGAAACCATTTCTGGGGGATGGCCACAAGTAAGTGAACCAAAACATATAACATTTTCAGGGCTGCCATGAGCTTTATAGAGTCGATTTTCCCGGCCAGTGACAGTCTCAAGGCTCTCCATCTTCCCATGTCAAATATGAGTGAATCTATAAGGATGGAAAAGTTAATAGAGAGCATTTTGTCTAAGTTCAGGTGTAGAATGATGCCCAAATATTTAATACCATTGGGGGACCATTTTAGCCCAAGGTTAGTAAAGATCTCCCCTGTGAAAACCAAATTCAGTGGGAGGACCTCAGTTTTGGATTGGTTCAGTTTAAGACCTGATACCTGGGTAAACTCAGCAATAATGTTGAAGATATCCTTTTTCACTTGAGGGGAGAATTCTGTAGTGATTAGAAGGTCATCAGCATAGAAAAAGGTTTTGTATAAGGAGTCCCCCCTCATATTTCTGGGATCCAAGCAGATTCCCGGAGAGTGATGGCAAGGGGTTCAATACCTAGGACAAATAAAAGTGGGGAAAAGGGGCAGCCCTGCCTAGTACCTTTCTGTAACTGAAGGGCATAGATAAGTTGCCATTGGTTAGGACAGAGGCCATGGGAGAGGCATATAGGAGATTAATCCAGGAAATAAAGTTGGGGCCCATACCCATAGTAGAAAGTGTGTGGAAGAGAAAGGGCCACTCTACCAAGTCAAACACCTTTTTGAAATCAAAGGCCAAGGCCACAGAAGGTATTTTAGAGGTTCAGGTAAGATACATCAACGAGATTAGGGTTCTGTGGTGATCGGACCCTAGATGACCCTTAACAAACCCTGCCTGTGAGGGTTGGATTAAGTCCGGGAGAAGGGGTTCAAGCCTGATGGCCAGGGCTTTTGCCAAGATCTTAGCATCTGCATTAATGAGTGATATAGGGTGGTAACTACTTGGGGACAGTGGGTTTTTACCCTTTTTTTGAAGAATCATTATGGTAGCTTCTCTCAAAGTGGGAAGGAGTTGGCCGGTCGAGAGGGAGTGACGAAAGGCATGGACTAAATATGGGGCCAGATTGACACCTGGGGATCTGTAGAAATCTATGGGGAACCCATCCTTACTGGGGGCCTTGTGGAGATTCATAGATCTAACAGCTCCCATAATTTCTTCCTCTGAGAGCTGGACTTCCAAAACTTGGGAGTCCTTCTCTGGAATTCGAGGGATAGGTAGTGTAGCTAAAAAGTCTTGAATTTTAGGCAAGTCAGGAGGATGGGGAGATGAATAAAGCTGTTCATAAAAACAAGTCATGATCTCATTTATTCCTTTTTGGGAATAGCATTTTTCCACTTGTTTATCTGCCAGTGCATGTATCGTTAGGGAAGCTTGTTGGTGTTTCAGACGGTAGGCTAGGAGTTTGCTAGCTTTCTTCCCCCCCTTTCCCAATAAGCATGCCATATTCTACGTAGGTTCAACTCTGCTTGCCAAGTAAGATGAGCATTGAGAGAGATTCTTGTACTAATCAACTGGGCAAGCAAAGTCTGGGAGGGGGCTTGGGAGTTAAGTGCCTTCTAGTGGGATTCTAATATGTACAATTGTTTCTCTAGCGATCGTTGATCAACCTTTCTGTGATGCCTCCTTACAGAAGTGAAGGCAATTATTCTACCCCAAATCGTAGCCTTAAAGGCTTCCCAAAAGGTCGAGTCCGAGACCTCACCATTATCATTGTGCTTCCAGCACGCCACCACTTCAGGGCCTAACCATTCCTGAAATTCTAAGTTCTCTAACAAGAGAAGGTCTAACCGCCAGGTGGAGATTGTGGGAGACACCTGCCCCTGTCTGATCATAAGCTGTAGGGAAGCATGATCAGAAATGATTATCAGATGTATATGTGTGTGGACAACTGATTCATACAGCTGAGACGAGAGAAGCCAGAGGTCAATTCTGCTGGAGGACCCATGAGATGAGGAAAAATAAGTAAAATCATGGCCCCCAGGATGTTGTGCCCTCCATGCGTCCAGCACAACATGCTCTCTCATGAGTCCCAGAACAGCTCCCTTGGCCTATCTATGGGGTTCAGGGGTCTTATTACTTCTATCCTGTAAGTGGTCCAATGCCAGATTAAAATCTCCCCCATTAATACAGAGGCTTGTTTAGAGTTAAACTCACAAAGGGCTTGGTTCATGTTTTGAAAGCGTTGAGCGCAATCTTGATTGGGGGCATATAAATTAATTAGGATCAATGAGCCTTCTGGGGTAGCCATCTCTGCCATGATCCAGCTACCCTCTTTGTCGTAAATGTGTCTAATCAGTTTCCAACCCAATTTTTTATGGAGCAGTATGGAGACTCCTCGCTTGTGTGAATCTGCCACACTATGTATCTCTTCACTGACCCAACTTTGTTTTAGTTTCTTCGCCTCCACAGAGGAGAGCTTTGTTTCTTGGAGGAACGTTAAGAGGGGGCTCAATTTTTTTAGAGGCAAAAAGCACCTTCTTCCTTTTAACTGTAGAATTAAGTCCCCTAACATTCCAAGAAATTAGTTTAGTTTCCATTTGCTTTGGGGTGCACCATGGCTGAATATGTGTGAAACAAACAAAAAAAAAAACAGCAGCGGGGCTATAGCTATGGCAGGTTGCTGACCCGTATTCGTCCCCCTTACTCTATTGTGAAATCTGAACTCTTCCCTCGGATTGCCATACTTGGAAATAACTCTAGGAGGTGCAAACAGACCACTTAGTAATATAAACCTGTTGAACACACAAAATCAAAAAAACACATGAAGAAACAACAACAGTATATTTAACATAACACCCCTCCCCCTCCCACCTTCCCATTGTAAACCCAGCCGCACAAGACCAGCACCTGCTGTAAATATCAGCTGGTACCCAGCCCAGATAACAGCAGTGGTCGCTGGAGGGTAAGAGAATCATAAAATACATCAAGGAGAATAGATCATCAAGAGCTTCACATTCCCCCAGCCCTTCCCCACTTAATAAGATGCTGTGGAAAAAGAAAACCTTCCATCTTGTACAGATTTAACCATTGCTGTTCAAGAATGAAGCTTAGATAGATCCATAACCCAGTGCCCTTCCTCAAGTGAGGAGGGGGAAAAAAAAACGGCAAAAGGGGGAAGATGGCTGCCAGGTCTGGAAGTACATTCCATGGTCAGGCATAAAGGCCTTTACTGTGGGCATAGCATCTGGGCATGCCAAACCATAAAGGAGTCATATAAATCTTAACATTGCTAGATAACAACTTACCCGTCCCTAAGTCAGCCTACCTGCTACAACAGTAATAGTATAACCTATAGGCATTGCCCCACAACAGGGGTATCTAAGGCATACTAAATCAATGCAAAAGGGTGGTGTCACTGAATTATCGGTGACCAGCAAGAGAAAACAAACCAGAAGCATGTGTATCAGTAATTAATTCAGCCCACAGAGTTTATGGCAGGGTTAGCTTCAGTGGTGCCACAACCAGCAAGGGCTTGTTCAGGACTCATGCATGCCTCGGGAGAAGGAGCACTTGCTGAATACGCCCAGGAGTGACTTCTTGCTGGCTGGGGACTGCAGTTCTTTTTAGGCAAGTTCTTTGGATGCTTGGGCACATCTCATGGGGGGGGTCATCTGTCGGAAGATCCAGTTATTGCTCATGTCCAGTATACTGTGAGAGGCAACCAAATCCGGGCTATCACTATGACTCCTGGAACGAAGTCGGTGCATCTTATCTATGTGTGCCCCCTCGATCCTTGCCTTGCATGTGTTCCTCCATTTGCTGCCAGGAAGTTTCTTTGAAGGCGTGCAGCTGTGTGACTACAAGTGCAAGGGGCTTGGGGTTATGGGATCAGCCGACTGACGTTCCGTTTCCATCAGTTGTGACATGGTGGCTACGGCTCCAGGTCTGACAATCTCTTTAAACTTACCCCAATTAAGTTTAGGGGCCTGTGCTGCTAAAAAGTTCTCTGAAGATGTGGGGTTGTCGAACAGTCGGGGGGAGCCATTAAAGATTACTCTGAGGGAGGCAGGGTAGCGAAGAGAATATTCGAGCCCGAGTTCTGCACAGGCTGTGCAAGCAGGAGTGAAGGCCCTGCGCTGCATGGTAACCTCCTGGGAATAGTCTGCAAAAATCTGTATGCAGTGTCCTTGCCAGGATAAGTCTATTTTTTCTTGGGCAAGCTTAGTGCTCTATTCCCTGTCTTGGAATCGGAGGAATCAGGCAAGAATTGTGCGTGGATGGGCCCCTGCTGTAGGCCGAGGAGTGAGCGATCTATGGGCCCTATCAATTTCAGGAGGGGTCCCGCCTTGCCAGTCCAAAATTAGAGGTATCACTTTTTGCAGGAACAAGTTGGTATCCGGTCCTTCGCAGCCCTAGGGGAAACCGACAAACTGCAGATTGTTCTGACAGCTGCGGTTCTCAAGATCCTCTACTCTCGACCAGAGTTGGTTGATCATCCTCTCTTGTTCTCGGACCCTAACTCCCAACTTATGGCCGCAGTCCTCCGTTTCAGCCAGCCTATGCTCTGTGACACTAGCCCTCTGAGAAAGATCCACAATGTCACATGTATTTTTCCTTTTGGCTATATCCAAGTGCTCCATGCCAGAATCTCGGCAAACATCTGCCTGGTTTCAGAATGATTCCCCTCTGCTCCCGCTGACATTGTGGCCGGCTCCTTCTAGGCGATTGTGAAGACGTGCAGGCTTCATGGCTGTGATATGAAAGAGGATCGTAAAAAAGGATACCGTGTACAGCAGCTGGAGGTTCGATCGCTGAATCAGTAGACAGGCAGCTAATCATACTTCAATAAAAATTGGTATAATTGAGCCAAACGCGAATAATGTAGGGTTTTTGTGGGGTTCTTCAAGGATCACAGAGCTCAAGCGACCATTCTGCTCAGTTGCAAGCCACACCCCTCAACTGTTTGTATTTTTTGGTATTTAAATACAATTTGGACCTTCCATTTCACCTGTTGAGGAAAAAGAATGTGCAGCATCAATGTCTGCTAAGAGGAAAAGGGCAAAGGGCAAAAACTAGTGCCCATGGCCATTCTCTGGGTAAAGCAATGCTACTGACTGTGTGCATTAAAGTTTAGTGTGGCTTCATTTCAGTCTTGTAAAAGACAATGCAATAACAGCAGTTCATTGGCTGTACCTGTATACAAAATGCCTGGGGAAAACCTCCTAACATAACTACAGTAGCAATCATCAACCACCTCTGTGTGAAGATCATTATGTGCTGCGGGGATTGTCAACAGTGATTCCTCTTGTTGTGCCTGTCTGACCCTCTCCTGATACTGTTGTCAGGCCAGCAGATCCTCACATTAATCTAGGTCAATAGTTCTTAGACTTTGTGACAGTGAGCCTCCCCAAATCCATGGAAAAGATTTTGAGCCTCCCCAAAAACTGAAATAATCTTGGGCCTCCCCAAAGAAAAATAACATACTGTACTTTATGCAGTACACCATGAATAAATTGAACCCCCTTTGAGTACTTGGCTCACATTCAGTTCTTCGTCTTATACTGATGCAGAACCTTTGAAAAGGAGCTCATGTGCTCAAAGGTGTTATCTGAATAACAAATAAATAAACAAATATTATTATTCAGCTTACTGTAACCCCCCAAACAGGCCAGCCTATTTGCTCCGCTATTTTCATTCTTGAACCACTGTTAACCCTTGTTGCAGTACCTTCATGGGTCAGATTACTTTTTTCTGTTTCTGCTCTATATGAAATAACCTTCCTACATACTTTGCCTCTCCCTCTCCGTCCATGCTCATAAGAAACTTCTCTGGGATTACTTTTCCCCTTCCTGCTACTGCTCTGAGCACTTCTATGCTGAACCCTTGTATTTGGGCTGTTCTGTCATCAGTCTACAAATTGATCAATTACCACCGCTCATTATTAGTTTATTGTTCATATTTGTTTGCACTATTGTTCATTGTGTATTTCTTGATAGTTTTGCAGTTACCTTTTGAAATGTATTTACTACCTACCCTTTCCCGGGTACACCTGAAATGAGCCTTGGCTCATTCACCTTCCCTTGTCACCCATTAGTAAATAAATACATACAATTCACCATTATCCTCTTTTAGTTTGCTTCATCTTTTCACACAAAATATATAAAACTCAAAATTTAAATACAGTACTTTTTCAGACTTGCTTGAGCCTCCCCTGGAACAGGTTGGAGCCTCCCCACGGAGGCTGGCCTCACCATTTGAGAACCCCTGATCTAGGTGATTCCATCCTTGAGTCAGCCATTGTCTCATTTGCTCCCTCCAGACAAGTGGCAATCTGTCTCAGCACAGGGACTACATCCAATGTACCATCTGGTAGTAAGTCAGCAATTATAGTGAGTTATAAGCCAAATTAATTATTCATGAGCCTAGCGAGGCTCTTGATTGGCTACTGGATCACTCATTAACATCTTAGAAATGACCAATCCAGTTGTCAACTGACACTACAGCATGCACGGTTCACACCACTCTGCTTAAAACCTTAAGAAACTTAAGAATAAATGGTGAAAAAGAAAATTATTATTTCAGTTAGACTTATAATGACAATAACAACTTTGAAGCCATTCATTTCCTTGTATTAACTGACTGGAGGGAGGGGACCCTCGGCAGCACCTTGAGCCACCCATCCCCCCAACCAGTCATTAATCCCTCAGAAATAACCAGTTTCTCGATCTTTATTGCTTAACTCTACACCCCTTCCCAGTGACAGGCTGTCCAAATCTGCATGTCCACAGTCCCCCACTGTGTTGACCCCCATCATGCAGGCCTTCCATGCTGGGAAACAATATCATGGCAAACATCCACTGGCACACCAGATCATTGAGTTGATCAGAGAAATGATTGCATAGGATTGGCAGTTATTTTCTATTGTTACACAGAAATATATACAAAAAAATCTGTTCTCATGAAAAAGGCCTGTTGGTAAATTGTTTTTGCCAGTTTCTACCTAGCTACCAATCCCATTGGACTAACTTCAACGAAGAGAAGGTAGTGAGAGCCCTCCTCTTTATCTGCAAATTTCTCTCGAGGAACTGTGTTACCAGCTACCTTGTCTTTATGTAACTTTAATCTTCACTTCAAAATTGGACTATGTTTGTTATCCCTGTTTGGGACTTTGGGGACTAGCTTGACAGTTTAAATTAGTGTGATTATTTATAATTTTTTTATTTATTATAGTTTATATTATAGTATAGATTATTGTATCAGTGGGGGGTGGCTGTGCAGAGTTATTTATATATTAATAGTTTGGTTAGTTTAACTGTTGGATGTTCTACCCTCTCGGTGAGAGAGAGAGAGAGAGAGAGAGAGAGAGAGGTGGAGCATCTAAAGAGGGGATATAGCATTTGTATTTGGCTGGCCACCTCAGGCTGTGAGAGGGCCTCAGGGGGTTGATGATTTTTGTTATTTTTTCTTGAATTTATTTAATAGTTTGGGATTTGAATTATAGTTTAAGAAATGTTATTATCTATTGCCTGATCAATCTGCTGTCCCAGATTTTGAAGATTGAATCACTTATATTTTAGAATTTATTTTTATGTGTTGGGGATTAGTGTTTTAGTATGTGAAGGGAGGGTCAAAAGACTATCAGGCAGTATTCCCACACCAGGCTCAGGGAATTGCACCCCATTGACTGCCTTTTTTTGCCAATAGAGACTTACAAACATTGTCAATCCTTCGGGATTGCTAGGAGGAGCAGGAAGGGGGGGGCAGAACTGGGCCTGTTGGGGAAATGGAAAGGGGGTGACGTATTGGGGTGGTAGGGACCAGGCAATGCCCTGGGGTGAAATGGTGCCGAGACAGGGGTAGTCTCTTTCTTGCTCCCATACTCAAGGGCCCAGCAATTGATGCTGGTCAGGAGTCGAGGTCTTCCTCAGCATCTCATCCAACCCGGGCGGTGTTGTGTAATGCTAGATCCATCAAAAACAAGACAGCCATTATAGCTGATCTTGTTGAAACGGTGGACCTGGCATGTGTCACCGAGACTTGGCTGGACAAAAATGCAGGCCCATTATTGGCTTTTGCAGTTCCAGCTGGTTTCTCAGTGACTCACTGCCTGAAGTTGGATCGTAGGGGTGGGGGTATAGCCATCTTTTTTAAGACCGAACTGGGCCTTGTGGATGTTCCAGTGGGGACCACCAGATCCTCTGAGTGTTTTATGAGTGAGGGTGTAGGCTATAGGATACTCCTCATCTATCATCCACCAGGTGATTGGGGTGAATTCCTGAAGGAGACTGCGGACTTCATCGTCGACATTGTGTTGGAGTCTCCCGGATGAATGGTTCTGGGGGACTTCAATGCCTGGGTTGATGATGAACTCTCGCAGTTTGGTCATAATCTCCTCCAGCTAATGAAAATGCTGGACCTCACACAGGTAGTTACCTCCTCTATCCATATAGGAGGTCACTCATTGGATCTGCTTTTTCTCCTGGGGATGGAGATCATCAACCTAGGGGTGGAACCAGTAGGTTGGTCAGACCATCACACCATAGAGTTCAGTTTCGGGGGCCCCCTAAATGGACCTACCTCTTTGGAGATGGTCCGCTACCACCCTTTAGGGGAGTTACCCCAGATGGTCTATCAGTGGTGCTGGACCTATCGGGACTGCTGGGTGAAAGCGCAGGTCCAGGGGATCTTGTACTAGCCTATAATAAGGCAGTGGGTGAGGCCTTGGACTTAATTGCTCCTGTTCATGTTTAACCACTCACTCTTCACCCAAGGTCCCCCTGGTAAAACAGGTACTTGAAGGAGCTGAGGCAGGTTGGTCGAAGGCTGGAGAGAGCATGGTGGAAGTCCAGCCTGGATGCTGACAGGCTTAGACTGATGGAACATTATAAGGGCTATCAATCAGAAATCACCCGTAAGAAGGCACAGTTCCTGTTCAGGAAGATTTCTACTGCGCAGAACCGACCGGCTCAACTTTTTCGAACCGTTGACAGATTGTGCAATCCAATCTGTCTCCAATCCGGAAGAGTTTTTTCACAAATTGAGTGTGATAAGCTAGCTCGTTTTTTTGCAGATAAGGTTACCAGCATCAGGCCCAGAATTGGCCCATCTCTCTCTGTGAGGGGTTGTGGAGGTCGATGGGAGATGGTGAGCACCTGATCTGTCTGGACATATTTCAGCCAACCAGAATTCATGGACATTGTGAAGATTGTCCAGACTTTGCACCCAACCTATTGTAGTTTGGAACCGGGCCCTACCCCCCTTTTAGTGGGGTGTGTAGATATCATCTGCCTGATCCTAGCTGAAATTGTATGGAGATCCTTGGAGAGGGGAATCTTTCCAGATCCCCTAAAGGAGGTGGTCATTCAACCACTCCTTATAAAACCCTCCTTGGATCCTGTCAATCTAGCTAACTACCAACCTGTCTCTAACCTTCCCTTTGTGAGGAAGGTTATTGAGAAGGTGGCTGCGCTGCAACTGGATGATCATTTGGTAACTCACAATGTCTATGAAGCTCTCCAGTCTGGTTTCAGGAAGAGGCATAGCACAGAGACTGCCCTTGTTCGGGCATTAAATGACCTCCTGATGGCTAGAGATCGAAAGGCTTATACCTTCTTGATCTCTCAGCAGCTTTTGACACTGGGGACCATGAGATGCTTTTGGAAACCCTGCGGTTCCTTTGTGGACTGTTGGGTACAGTCCTCGAATGGTTTTGATTTTTCCTCGTAGGCAGGTCTCAAAGGGTGGTCACCGGAATTTATTCCTCTGACTCCCTTCCCTGTCCTGCGGAGTGCCGGAGGGTTCCATATTGTCACCCATGTTGTTTGCAGTGTATATGCTGCCATTGGGAGATATCATCAGGTGATACATCTTGAGTTTTCACTGCTATGCAGATGATACTCAGCTGTATATGTCCTTTGTGCCTGGACAGGTTGATGCGATAACTATGCTAGATACCTGCCTCTCCGCGATCAAAGACTGGATATGCTTGAGTTGGTTAACATTAAATCTGGATAAGACTGAGGTGCTGGTTGTGGATCTGGGTCACCCGGGGGCAGGTCTTGGAGCTGGGCACATGTCGGGCCTGTTGCTTGGTGGTGTCCAGCTCCCTACCTCAGATCAGGTGCGTAACGTGGGCATTATTTTTGATGACAGTTGGACCCTGAAGTATCAGGTGTCAGCAGTGGTCAAATCCTCATTTTACCATCTGAGGAATATCGTCCAAGTGAAACACTTGATTCCTCTGGGTGACCTACCAACACTGGTCAATGCCTTCATTGCCACCCGTCTTGACTACTCCAATACCCTCTACCTAGGGCTGTCTGGGGTTGATATCCACCACCTGAAGCTAATGCAGAACACTGTGGCCAGGTTGCTGACTGGTACCGCTAGAACCAGTCATATTACGCCTGTGCTGCGTGGACTGCATTGGCTGCCAGTTTAGTGGTGGATCACATACAAGGTAGGCTTCCTTACCTTCAAAGCCCTACATGAACAGGGACCTGACTGCCTGAAAGATTTCCTGACTCCCTAGTCCCCCAATCACCCTCTCTGATCTGCTGATGAGGGATTGCTAGAGATTCCCAGGATTCGTCTTAAAACATCTGGCGCTCGTGCTTTTTTATTTGCGGCACCAACCCTGTGGAATTGTCTACCTCGTCAGTTAAGAAAATGCCTGACCATCAGCAGTTTTAAATCTATGCCAAAAACATATTTATTTTCTTCGGCCTTCCCCAATTAGTTGATTAATTAATTGATTGTTTTTAGATATTTTATTATCTTATTGTTTTATATTGTATTTTATACTGTGTACAGTGCCTTGATTGTGAAAGACACTATATAAAGTTTCAAGAAAATACAAAATCACACATTCCCCCACAATGCAAAGCATCATGGGCTGCATATGCAAATCACCACAGAATGTTATGCTGGTCCAACTTTAAGCAGAATTGCATGGTGCCGAAAGGCCTCTCACACAGGTTGCAAAGGGTGCTAACAGAAGACATAGACATGTGTATTGGGGGTGACTTATTTAGAACAATTAATGCTGGAGTGGTGCACTTTTTAGTATTGTATGATCTTTTGTTCTGGTGTGTTGTATATTTAATTGAGCTTATTATTGTTATTAGGTGAAAATCTTGGGGAAGGTGGGTATTTTTGTAGAAACATAGAAACATAGAATTTGACAGCAGATAAGGATCGCTTGGCCACCCAAGTCTACCCATTTCCCTAGCTAATGGATAAGCTGCAGATCCTAGTTAACCAACAGCCTACTTCTTCCTACACCCACCCCCTAGGATTATTTGTTTTGTTTTATATTCTTTCATGAAGTGGGGGTGTACGGGTTTGTTGCTGGTAGAAGATGCGTTGGCCTATTGCTCTCTCGGACAGGCACTACTCCCTCTCCGAACTCCAGGACCTCTGGCCCTTTTATTCTCCTCTTGTTCTGTCCACAGTGGTTTATAACCACTGTAGGGCTTTGGGCATTGTTAGTAGGAAACAGAGGTGGACGAGGGGTCCTGGACTTCAGAGGGTGGGAGGGGGTGGCTGTATCAGGGTTGTGCAGTCCAGGAGATGCCCTGGGGTAAAATGGTCTCTAGACCATAGTCCTCCATGTCTGGTTACCATACCCAAGGGCTCGAGTATTTCTAGGCAGATAACTCAGTCAGCCCCGGAAAACCGTTCGACTTGAGTGGTGTTCTGCAATGCCAGATCTATTAGGAACAAGACAGTAATTACTGCTAATCTTGTTGGGTCAGCAGACCTGGCTTAAAGACAACATGGGCACCATTTTGGAAGGGGTGGTCCCAGCCGGGTTCTCAGTGATACACCACTCAGAACTGTACCACAGGGGCAGGGGGGAGCTATCTGTTTTAGATTGGAATTGGGCCTTACTGGTGTATCAGTTGAGGGGGCCAGATCATTTGAATTCACTGTAGTAGCAGGTGTGGGCTGCAGGATCATTCTCATCTACTGTCCACCCGGGGGTAAGAAACTGTTCCTGCAGGAAGTAGCAGACTTCATTGTCAATGTGGCATTGGAGTTGCTGAGGCTGATGGGTCAATGATGAACTCTTTCAGTTCGGTCAAGACTTACTCCAATTTTTGTGTTTGTTGGGGTTCACACATGTAGTTGCCTCTGCTACTCATAATCAGGGTCACTCACTTGATCTGGGCTTCCTCCTGGGGATCGAGTCCTTCGACTTGATGGTGGAACCTGTCATATGGTCCGATCACTACACCGTAAGATTCAATTTCCACCCCCCCCATAGACCTGTCCCTGTGGAGATGGTCAGATACCACCCATTGAGGGTGTACCTCCAGAAGGTCTTCTGGCGGTATTAGGCCTATCGGGAGTTTTGAGAGCAGTTGAGGATCCAGAAGATCTAGTTTTGGTCTATAACAAGACTACTACTGAGACTCTGGATTTGATCACCCCAGTCCATGTTGTTCTCTCTCTCTGCCTCGATCTCCTTGGTTTAATGGGACTTTGAGGGAGTTAAGACATGTAGGACGTAGGTTAGAGCATCGCTGGTGGAAATCGACCCTTGAAGCCTACCACCTTAGACTGATAGATCGTTATCAAAGCTATCAATCAGCAATCACACATAAGAAGGCAGAGTTCCTGTCCAGTGAGACTGCTGCTGCTCAGAATCGACTGGCTGAGCTCTTTTGAACCATAGACAGGTTGTGCAACCCAACCTGTCTACAGGTTCGAGGAGCATTTTCACAAATTAAGTGTGATGAGTTTGCTCAATTTTTTTTAGATAAAGTGGCTGACATCAGGGCCGAAATCTGTTCAGCATCCTCTGTGGGAGTTGGTGGTGGTCGGTGTATGGTTGCTTCCCCTCAGTCTTCCTGGATATCTTTTGACCAACCGGAGATAGGGGACATCATGTGGATTTTCCAGAATTTGCAGCTAACATGCTGTAGTTTGGATTCGTGCCGTATACACCTATTAGTAGGGTGTATGGAATTCATCGGCCCAGTCCTTGCAGAGATTATTTGGTACTCCTTAGACTTGTGAGAGTTCCCTAGCTCCCTGAAGGAGGCAGTGGTAACACCGCTTCTTAAGAAAGCTTATTTGGACCCAAACAGCTGTGCAAACTCCAGACCCATCTCTAACCTTCCCTTCGTTGGGAAGGTGATTGAGAAAGTGGTTGCCCTGCAACTGGAGAACCATCTCACCATCCACAGTGTATTCTATTCTGTCCAGTCAGCCTTCTGGAAGAGATACAGTATCGAGACCACTCTGGCTCAGGTGCTCAATCATCTCCTGATGGCGGGGGACCAGAAACTCTGATCCATCCTGGTGCTTCTGGATCTCTCTTCAGCATTTGACAGTGTGGACCATGGGGTTTTGCTTGAGTGCCTGAGGGTTATCTGTGGCCTGGCTGGTCCAGTTGTCAGATGGTTCCATTCCTTCTTAACTGCCAGGTCTCAGAGGGTGGCATCTGGAATTTTTTTCCTCTGAGCCATTCTCTCTGCCATGTGGGGTCCCTCAGGGCTCAGTGCTGTCCCCCATGTTGTTCGCAGTGTACTTGGTGCCCCTCCGAGACATTGTAAGAAGATATGGGCTGAGGTTTCACTGCTATGCTGATGATACGCAGCTCTATCTGTCTTTTGCACCTGACCAGGATAGTGTGATCTCAATGTTTAACAGCTGTCTGGTGGAGAGCCATGACTGGATGAAGTCCAGCTGGTTGAAATTGAATTCCAGGAAGACTGAGGTGTTGGTTGTGAATCCAGGGCACTGGGTAGAGAAGTCGGTAATGGGTTTACCTTCTGGGCTTTGGATAGATGGTGTACAACTGCCTACTTCTGAATGGGTGCATGATCTGAGGGTGGTTCTTGATGATGGGTTGACACTGTGTGCACAGGTGTCGGCAATCATCAAGTCTTCCTTTTATCATCTTAGGAACACTGTCAGAATTAAGAACCTTGTTCTGTCCCATGATTTGCCCACATTGATCCATGCCTTTGTGACCTCGCAGCTTGACTACTGCAACTCCTTTTACCTGGGGCTTCTGGGGGTTCCATCGCTTGCAGCTGGTGCAGAACGCTATGGCATGGTTATTGACTGGGACTTCAAAACTCAAGTTATATTATCCTTGTGCTGTGCCATCCGCACTGGCTGCCTATAAAGTGGTGGATCACCTTCAAGATCGATTTGATGACCTATAAAGTCCTGCATGGACTGGGACCGAGCTACTTGCAAGAGCTCCTGGTTCCCTACAGCCCTGGATGGCCTCTCCTCTCAACTGATGAGGGGTTGTCAGAGGTTCCCAGGGTGCAGCTGAAAACACCTGGGGCTCGGGCTTTTATTTTCATAGCACCATCCATGTGGAACTCTTTACCTTATCAAATTAGAGAGTGCAGGACCGTGGAGAGCTTCAAGACCAGTTTGAAAACACATATGTTTAAACAGACTTAATATCTGTTTTATGGATCATGGAAATTTTTACCTGAAGCTGAATTTTTTGTAAAGATTTTATTGAATTGTTTTATGACATCTTTGTATCTATAGTGCTTTGATTTCTGAATTGCGCCATATAAATAACAGTATTATTATTATTATAATTATTTATACTTTTACTGTTGCCTTTCTTGGGTACTGGAGCAATAATTGACATTTTCTAGATGGTGGGGACTGTGTTTGTGGTGAGAGATATGTTCATGATTCTAGCAATAGGTAAGAACAACTCACTGGCTGCTAGTTTTAAGAGTCCAGGCTCTATGCCATCTGAGTCCACAGACTTGGACTCAGGGATGTTTCTAAGGAGTTTAAAGATCTCTGAGGCTTTTACCCACTTAAAGTAGAAAGGGGGGTGCTGTATATGGTCTGTGTCAAAGAGCTGTGACTGATTAGGTGGAAATTGGGAAAAGGCTGAGGAGTACACGGACAGGTCAGTAAAGAAAGCGTTGAATGCACTGGACACAGTAGCTGGGTAGTTGCAATTTACACTGCCAGCCTCAATATCAGAAAGCGTAGGGGCTGCATTCATTCCTATGGATTTTTTATGGTGTTCCAAAACTGACAAGGGTTACTGATGCAGGAGTTAAGCTGCAATTTGTAATACTGACTCTGTTTCTGTCAAATGGCCTTTTTACATTTGTTTTTGAGGTTCCTATAATTTAGCTAGTCAGCTTGGGAATCAGCATCATCTGTTGACCAGAGGAAGGACCAGTCAGCGTGGACTATGTCTGATTTAAAGTGGTGTGGATATATTTTATTTATTTTTATTTTATTTTATTAAACTCTAGGATTACAAATACCTTTGAGCAAGAACTGCTCATTTACAAAGGTTTCACGTCAGAGGATGAAGGGTAACATACATACAAAGGCAGGCAACATTTACAGTCTAACACTAATTACAGTTACAGTCATATTTGTTGCTAAAATACAGAGGGCAGCTTAAATAAAGTTTCTGGGTAACACAAAAAAAAGTGATTGGAGGGACAGTTTGGGCATGCAGGGTAGTGGGGAAACTGGAAGAGGTAGGCAAGCAGAGGTGTCCCTGTCAGAGTGTAGGGTGGTTGGAAGTAGTGAAAGTAGTTTTGGAGAAGTGGGGGCAGATGCTTGAGGGTGCATAGGTGGAGGGAGGTGGTGTGAAAGAAGAGGAGGGGCAGGAGTGAGGTGGTTAGGGGGAGGGCATGAAAAGGGTAGGAGGCAGGTGCCATAGGAAGGTTAGCTATTAAGGGTTACAGGTCGCAGGTAAGAAATGACCAGGGGGACGGAGAGCCAGTGACCTAGGAGAAGCAGTCACATTGCGTTGTTGAGGTGAGATAGAGTCGGAGATTCCTTTTGAAGGGTCCAAGCAAAGCAGAAGAAAGTGCTTCCTTGTTGAGGGTGTTGTACCACTGAGGTGCCCTGTGCGTAAATGCCCGCTGGCCCATTGTAGTCCTCCATCTGGGAACCTGGAAGATTTAGATGGGAGCGATTGCGGAAGTGGAGTAAGCATGGGGAGGGCTTATGGATTTTTGCTCTCCAGAAACAGTATATTGGGGAGTGGTCATTAATGGAGTTGGGCAGAATCCCCGAGCAGAGTATGTTGTTTGTGTATAGGAGACAAGTATCCAATCTATCAGTGTGGTACATTGTGCACTATCTGAGTATCTGGTCGGTTGTGTAATAATTTGGGAAAAGAACAGTTTATTTAAGGATAGTGAGACAGTGATTATTGTTCTTTAACCAATCTATATTAAAATCTCCAAGGATAAAAAACTTCACTACCAGTCTAGCAGTGCTTGTAAAGCACTTTGGGATACACTGTATATGAAAAGCATTATATAAATTCTCTTTCTCCTTCATCTTCTTCTTCTTCTTATGATTCTTCAAGTGGCCAGCAATTCTGAGGAGAAAGAAAGAGCACTGTAAGTTGACTAGTAAAGAGAGGGACCTATTCTAGGTAGGAGCGGGGAAAAGGGGGAGCAGGATTGAGAGAGGAGGAAGCAAGGTAGGACACGATGGAATCAGATGGAATGCTCAGTAATCCTTAGAATGACCCTTGCAGACTGCCCTCATGCAGGAAACCCTGTAACACTAACTGTTTGACCCAGACTGGGAACAGTACACTATTAAAGATACAGCAGTGTTTCACATGGGGCACTAGCATTTTCAGTTTAAAATGCACAAAAAGCAAATACAAACAGCAGCAGACTGTTACATGAGTTTTTTTTTTTTTCAGAGAAATGGCACAGGATGCTAAGTAAAAAAAAACAATCAGTAGCTGTTTGCTGAGCTACATTAAACACACAATTGCCTTTAAATGTACTGGCAGACTATAATTCATTCAAAATGTCCACCCGTTAAATTGTAAGTTGGCACCAAATGCTGAGTTGGAGATATAGTGCAAGGCGAGAGACGTGTTGTCTCAGGTTCCTGCTCTGCTGATTTTGGCTCCAGTATAGTACCTGTGCTCTGGAGTCCTTCGGGGGGAGGGGGTTCTGCTGGTGGGGAATGCATTCAAACACCTGCCCTCACAATCCTGCAAGCAGATGGCAAGTCTGTGCTCCAGAGTCCTTGGGGGCGTTCTGCTGGTGTGGAGGGCATTCAAGCATCTGCCCTCATGACCCTGCAAGCAGCTGGCAAGTCTGTGCTCTGGAGCCTTCTGGGGATCCGCTGGTGGAGAGGGAATTCAAACACCTGCCCTCATGATGCTGCCAGTGGCAGGCAAGTCTGTGCTCTGGAGTCCTTCAGGGGGTTCTGCTGATGGGGGGGGGGGCGCGTTCAAACACCTGCCCTCATGATCCTGCAAGTGGCCAGCAAGTCTGTGCTCTGGAGTCCTTCGGGGGGGTTCTGCTAGTGGGGAAGGTGTTCAGACACCTGCCCTCACTACCCTGCAAGCAGCCGGCAAGTCTGTGCTCCAGAGTCCTTCAGGGGGTTCTGCTGGTGAGGAGGGTGTTCAAACACCTGCCCTCATGACCCTGCAAGATACATAGATACATAGACAGTGTCAGCAGATAAGGGCCTATGGCCCACCTAGTCTGCCTATTTGAGTTTGTAACTTCAGTTTATGTTTTCCTAGAACTCTGTTGCCCCTTACCTCTGACCTCCAGAATTCCTTTATGTCTATCCCATGCATTCTTAAATCCCGTGATTGTTTCAGCCCCCACCACTTCCTGAGGCAGTGTGTTCCACTTGTCCACCACCCATTCTGTGAAGAAATGTTTAATCACATTTCCTCTGAATTGTCCTCCCTCCAACTTCATCCCATGCCCTCTAGTCCTGGAACATCTTTTTCACTTAAAAATAGTGTATTCTTGCACCCTGTTCCTCCCTGTAAGATACTTGTATGTCTCTATCATATCCCCTCTCTCCCTCCTCTCCTCCAGGGAGTACATATTCAGTTCCTTCAACCTGTCCTCATAGGACTTGTGATGCAATCCATGTACCATCTTTGTTGCCCTCCTCTGAATCTTCTCTACCCTGTTTATGTCCTTACATAGATAAAGTCTCCAGAACTGTACACTGTACTCCAATTGGGACCTCACTAGTGTCTTGTATAGTGGAATCATGACCTCCCTTTTCCTGCTTGTGATGCCCCTGCCTATGCATCCCAGCATCATATTTGCTTTACCTGCTGCCTTGTCACACTGTTTCCCTACTTTGAGGTCATCAGAGATGATAACCCCAAGATCCCTTTCCTGCTTCGTGCATGCCATATCCTTACCCCCCAACTGATATGTTGTGCCAGGGTTTTTGTGCCCCATATGCATTATCTTGCACTTCTTTGCATTGAATTTCAACTGCCAAACCCCTGACTATTCTTCAAGTTTCTGCAGGTCACTTCTCATTCTGTCTACACCCTCTGGTGTGTCTACTCTGTTACAGAGCTTTGTGTCATCAGCAAACAGTGAAATTCTGCCTTCTAGGTCCTGAGCAATGTCACTGATGAAGATGCTGAATAGGACCGGTCCCAGCACTGATCCCTGTGGTACCCCACTGGTCACTCTTCCCTCTGTGGAGTGATAGCCATTTACCACCACACTCTGTGTCCTGCCGCCCAGCCAGTTACCTACCCACCACACTACTGTCCTGTCCACACCCATATTCCCTAGTTTGTGTCATAGTCTTCTATGTGGCACAGTGTCAATGGCCTTGCTGAAGTCCAGATAGGCCATGTCTACCGCCCTCCCCTGATCCACCTTCCTAGTCACCCAGTCAAAAAATTCAGTGAGGTTGGTCTGACATGACCTCCCCCTGGTGAAACCATGCTGCCTTGGATCCTGCAGTCCATTGACAACCAGATGTTACACCAATCTCTCCTTCAGTAGTGCTTCCATGATCTTCCCCACTACCGAGGTGAGGCTGACTGGTCTGTAGTTCCCCACTTCCTCTTTGTTCCCACTTTTGTATAAAGGGACTACATCTGCTGTCCTCCAGTCTTTGGGTACCTCCCCTATTTCCAGTGATCGGCTAAACAGGATAGCCAGAGGTTCAGCCACCACCTCTCTGAGTTCTTTAAGGACCCTGGGGTGCACCCCATCTGGCCCCATTGCTTTATCAATTCTTATTACTTCCAATTCCTTCAGGACCCTTTCTCGTGCAAAGGGACTTGTGTCCATTCTGCACCATTCTCACCCCTTGCTCCCTTCGGACCCATTACCTCTTCTTTCTCAGTAAAGACTAGCAGGAATACCTGTTCAGTATGTCAGCTTTACTGTTGTCATCCTCACACGGCCCCCATCCTCCCCTTCAGTCTCACTATCCCTCCCTTTGCCTTTCTTTTTCACTTATGTACCTGTAAAGGTTTTGTCCCTCTACCCACTGATTTTGCAATGTGCTCTTCTGTCTGAGCTTTGGCTTCCCTTACCCAGACCTCCCTGCCTCCCTTTGCTTCTCCTGGTACTTCTCCCTATCCCCTTCTGCCTGTGTCTTTTTGTATTGCCTGAATGTAATCTTTTTGGCTTTCACTTTCTTTGCTACCTCTTTGGAAAACTTAATGGCCTCCTCTCCCTTTTCCTCTTGCTAACCTGCTTAATGCATAATTCTGTTGCTCTTGTAATCCCTGTTTTAAATACTGCCCACTGTTCCTCAACCCCTGATTCCTGCCCCATTCCCCTTAATGCCTCTTTCAAGTATCTCCCCATTTTCCCAAAGTCTGCCCCCCTAAAATCCAAGATACGTGTTTTTGTGTGGTTTGGTTCTGCTCCATCTGTGATTTCAAACCACAATGACTGGTGGTCACTGTTCCCCAGGTGCTCCCCCACTGTTACCCCCATCACACTGTCCCTGTTTGTGAGCACAAGGTCCAGTATTGCCTTCTGCCGAGTTGGTTCCATGACCAGTTGCTTGAGAAGGCACCCTGAAGAAGTCCAGGATAAATCTGCTCCTAGTTGATGCTGCTGCTGGGATGCTCCAGTCCACATCTGGAATATTGAAGTCTCCAACCAGTACTACCTCACCCTTGTCTGCCATCTTTTGGATGGCTAGCATCAGCTCCCTATCTGTTTCTTCCTCCTGGGCTGGTGGTCTATAGACCACACCTGTGTGGATGGCTGGCCCCATTTTCCTTTCCAGCTTAACCCACAGTATCTCTCCCCCATTTTGTTCCTCCTGGATCTCTGTGGCCGTTATGTCATTTTTCAAATACAGTGCCACTCCTCCTCCCTTTCTACCTGCCCGGTCTCTTCTGAATATGTTGTAGGCAGGAATGGCCATCTCCCAGTCATGGTTATCATTACACCAGGTTTCTGTGATGGCCACAAAGTCCAGGTCTGACTGCACCATGACAGCCTCCAGATCTTCCATCTTGTTGCTAAGGCTCCTGGCATTGGCACACATGGCTTTCCATGATTTGACCTCCCTAGACTGTTTAGCTGTTCTACTCCAGCCCCTTCCCTGGTTGTCGTTTATCCCTGGTTCTCCTTGCTGTCTGCCCTTCTGCTGATTTTTGCCCCTTTCCTGCCTATCCACCTTTTGGGTGCTAATCTCCATCTTTTGCACACTGCTTTGTTGAGATAGCCACTTCCCCGGTTCACTGGTTCCACTGCTAGCTGTGAGGGGGTGAGCAAGTAGGTACCCTCCTTGCTGGCCTGCCACCCCCCTTGGCTAGTTTAAATGTTTGTCAATATAGCATTTAAACTTATCATTGAGTGCTTGGATTCCCCTCCAAAATGGATGCAGGCCGTCAGGCTTGAACAAACCTCCATCCCTCCAGGTGGGTCCCCAGTCACCAATGAATCCAAACCCTTCCTCACAGCACCAGTTCTTCAACCATGAGTTAAAGTTCCTGGTGCATGCACCCCTATGCTCTCCCATGCCTCTCGCAGGTAGTACTTCTGAGAAGGTGACAGAAGTAGCTACTTGCTTGAGACCCCTTCCCAATTTCCTAAACTCTTCCTGAACTTCCTTTGGCTCCCCATTTTCCAGGTCACTAGTACCAAGGTGGATAATGACATCCAGCTCACCCTACCGTCTTGCCTTCCCAGCGATCCCCAGGATCTTCCTTCCATCCCTCCATGCCATGGCACCTGGTAGGCACCTCACCTCCCGGTCCTCCCCCTCCCCAACCTGTGTTCCTAGCTGGATCCCTCTTATGATGGAGTCCCCCACCAGGATTCACTTCCTCCTCCTCTGGGATCCACTGCTCTCCCTGCTGAGGTCATCTCCTTGGCTAACCTTCACATCCTTTCCTTCCACTTCTCTGGGTACCTCTATTTGGTTGCCCCCATTTGCCAGTGTGGCATATGAGTTCTTGAGTGGAATAGGATCTGGGATGTGCCTCTGCCTGACCGTCTTAACCCACCCTGAGCCCACTGTCATCCAAGTGCTCCTCGTTCTTGGCATCCTTTGAGGCAGCGGCATTGGACTGGGTGGTCTCTGGGTAGGGGTGATGGTACTCCTGACTCAGTTTACTTCAGCTCTGGTCTGGCTACCTCATCCCGCGGTCAGAGAGATGCATGCAGATAGGGCAGCACCTCAGCGTCCAGAAGGTCTGCCTGAATATAGGCCCTGAGCTACTGCATTGCACCACTCCCACATTATACTGCTATTCCACTACTTGTCTGTTACTGACACTCTCCTAGTTCCCTTTTTATTAATTTACTGTCCTAAAAATCCTGCCACTGATCCTCAGATACTTTTGTTTAAAAAAATAAAATAAATAAATAAATAAATGAGTCAAAACACTTGTGATCAAGGTGGGCTTCTTCCCCTTATGTCCCTCCTACTCCACACCCCCTACTATCCCCTGTGTTTAGCTCCTGTCAATCAGATTTAACAGGGCATATAATTAAGAGTTGGGGGAAGGGGAAGGGGGAGAAAATTTGCAGCAATTAAAGACAACAAAGAAATACACCACCACTACGTTTTAAATTTTCAACAGCCCAAAAAAAATTCTAAGTAAAGACAGCAAAGAAATTACAGTGTCACTAAAAGCCCACAATCTAAGTTTAATAACAAAAATAGCAATTATCACTTATTGTAAAGCACTGATATGAATATGTTTCCTTCCCCTTCTGGCTTCTGAGAAAACAAAAATCACTTGCTACCTCAACTCTGACTAAGCCCCACCTCCAGTTATCACGTAGCTGAGGTCAGAGGCCAGACAATTAGCACCCCTCACCCAGACCACAGGGCAAGTCAGACAAGCCAAGACTAAATTTGCAGCAATTAAAGACAGCAAAGAAATACACCACCACTACATTTTAAATTTTCAACAGCCCAAAAACAATTCTAAGTAAAGACAGCAATGAAATTATAGTGTTACTAAAAGCCCACAATCTAAGTTTAATAACAAAAATAGCAATTATCAGTTACTGTAAAGCACTGATATGAATATGTTTCCTTTCCCTTCTGGCTTCTTCTGAGGAGGCTGGCAAGTCACATATAGGCATTACTGTCATTTTGTGAAGGCCACAAATGAATGCATCAGCTACAATAGTGCTGGCAGGTTCTTTAGCAGCAGATAATATAGGATGTCATGACACAGTAGAATTCCAGCTAATTCATGCTTTAAATGTTTCTGGAACAGACATGGGCTTTGCAAAATCAGACATCAGGTGAATCCTCAGCCACCATGACTAGGATATGACTGAGGGCATGATAAAGGTGCTAGCTCTTTTGAAAAGGAACACACATGACATGAGTGCCTGGTCTGCATTGCTCAATCAGGCAGGCAGGCATCACAGTTGCTAAAAAAAGCCCTGATGAGATTTTCAGATCAGGCTGAAAAAGAGCCAGGTCAGACTCCACACATCCAGAGATAGTCCATGTGGAGAACATCACCAGTGAACTGAAAAGCTAGTTTTCAGAAATGTGTGGCAAATCATTAGTGCTTTTCATTATGCTTTTCCCACACTTCAAGTGTAAGTTACTGCACCTTTCAATGCCATTACACAGGATTACTGAGTTTCAAAAGCAGCTATGTTCTGAGCTTACCTTCTGCTTGCATGGGCTGGTGACACTATGAGGTAGCCCTAGATCATAGTCATCTGAAGCAGAAGCCCATTATGACACCCCTATGGAGGACAGTAATGTTGAGCAGAACTCGGTTACTCATTGCAAGATGAGCCAAGAAAGCAAACAGAACAGTAGCCACTTTCAGCCAATCTGTTCAGTTGTTACTTCTCAGAGGCTCAGGAGTCTTTCTTCATAGATCCACTGGGCTATTGGAGTAAACAACTGATGCCATCTGCTCAGTTGGTCAACCCCTCATCTTGCATAATTTATCATGAAATACATCAATACATGAATACCATGTAAGTGGATATTAAGTACAGCAGGTATTGTGGTGGAACCTCAGAGGACAGCAGTGACCCCCAATCATGCGCAACAACTGGTGTTCATCAAACTTAACTTACCGCACCTAGGTAAACAGCACAAGTGATCAAAAGACTGGCTTTTAAATACAGTTTCTGATGCTGCATGACAAACTATGTGAGTTCCAGATTAATCATCCCTAAATTTAATACCTTGCAGTCCATAACATTAAATTTAAAATACCATTTTTCAGTTCAGGCATCTCATGTGCAGTGTGCATGTCTCCAATTACTGCATCCGTCTCATGTGTGTAATTATTCAGGTCTGACAATGTTCCATTCTTGAATAGGGTTACTTATTAAATTTGGTATTTTCCAGTCCTCAACTGGAACAGCCCGTCTGCATAGAGTTTGTTGGTAAAATATCTAAAAATTCTGTAGGTGGGTGGGTGACCATCAGTTTTTTCTCTCTGTCCAGCAGTGAACTGAACTGAATTGTCCTGGAATTGTTGATATATAGATACGTAGATGTTGTCGGCAGAGAAGGGCCTTGTGGCCCATCCAGTCTGCCCTATGCCTCTTTTTAATGCTTAAGGTACTCTAGATGCTACATGCCCCCCATTTTACCCCTAGTTTGATAATTCCCATGTGCCTATCCCATGCATTCTTGAATCCCTGAACTGTGGCCACCCCCACCACTTCCTGGGGGAGATTGTTCCATTTCTCCACCACCCTTTCACTGAAGCAGAATTTCCTCAAGTTCCCACTAAATTTTCCATCTTTAATTCTTATGCTGTGCCCCCTTGTTCTGCTATTGTCCTTCATGTGAAAGATGCGCCCCTTTGGTACCCTGTTGATCCCCTTTAGATATTTGAAGGTCTCTATTATGTCCCACCCCCTTTCCTCCAGAGAGTACATATTTAGAGCTCTGAGTCTCTCCGATTTACAACTTATACTGCATCCTTGACACCATTTTTGTCACCCATCTCTGTACTGTCTCCATCCTGTCTATGTCTTTTTGGAGATGGGGCCTCCAGAAATGAACACAGTACTCCAGATAAGGCCTTACTAGGGAGTTGTATAATGGTACCACCACTTCCCTCCTTCTACTTGTTATACCCATCTCTATGTACCCTAGCATTCTGTTAGCCTTTCTAACTGCTTTGTCACACTGTTTAGCCACTTTGAGGTTGTCTACAAAGACTATCCCTAGATCCCTTTCCTCTGTGGTGGCCTCCAGTGTTACCCCGTATAGTTCATATACAGCCCTAGGATTCCTTCTCCCTAGGTACATAATCTTGCACTGTTTTGCATTGAAACCCAACTGTCATTCCTTGGATCAGTTGTCTAGCCTCTTCAGATCCCTCCCTATTTTTTCTATACCTTCCTGTGTATCTACCCTGTTACATAGCGTTGTATCATCCATGAACAGGCTAACCCTCCCTTCTAGATCCTCTGCAATATTGCTTATGAAGACATTGAAGAGCACTGGTCCCAGCACTGATCCCTGGGGTACACCACTTGTTACCCATCCCTCCTGTGAGCTAAACAATAAAGAGAGAGAGAAAAAAAAATATATATATATAATGTCATTTATACAATTGGAACAGTCACAGTAGTCATTATGAGACTGGCTACAAGTGCAAGGATATAAGTACTAGACTTTCAGAGGTATGTGCCTTAACCTGAATAATGGGATCTTTTACAACCAGAACAGGCAAGGGAGATAGGTATGTTCAGGTAGGAGTTTGGTTATAAGATAGACATGAAGATAGGTGACATGACAGAGGATAAACAGAAGGATAGGCAGAAAGATAGAAGGCATGAGTATGGGGTGTGTACTTATCCTCTTTGTGGTACATTGATGCTATAGCCATCTCTAATGACAAGAGGTTGTGACTGTGACATAATTAGGAGGATAAGTATATGATAAAGTTATTTTTGAGACTGGCATGTATAGGAGTCATACAATTTGCTATTGACAAGGTTTTTAAAAATATTTAGTGATACAAGATTTAGAAGTTTCAGGGTAGCTTGTGATTTATTCCAAGAAGCTAGAAGGGCACTGGATATAACCAATTGGCTGAAGTGTGAGCAGGAGTGTGGAACATCCAGCAAAAAGAGTGGGCTGCTCCATAGCAGATAGCGACAGGTAGATTGCTGAAAAAGGCCGGATATGTAGGAGGAGAGTTTTAGCAGAAGGGATTTGTAGAGCCATGTGAGTGAGTGGATGAGCCATTTTGTGGACAGGAAAGTCCATTCCAGGGAGGCATATAAATCACAGTGATGAGTGTGATGGTGGGCATTAATGATTAATCATATAGTAGAATACATCACACTGTTGAAGCAGGGTGTCTGAGCAACATCCACTGATTACATCGGCATAATCAAGGAGCAGGATGAACATGGTCTGTATCAATCTCAAACTAGCTTCAGTTGAAAAAAGGGATTTATTCCTAAAAAAGAAACAAGTCTTTGCCTTAGTTTTTTTGCTAGTGAAGTGATGGGCTGAGAATGTTAGGAGGTGGTCTAATTCACATCTGAGGTATTAAAATTTGTTGACAGCTTCAAGGTTGTTACCAAATAGGGTTTTGATGGACGGCAAAGAGGAGAGAACTTTTGGAATTGCAATCAGATGGTTGGAGTAGAAGTACATGACCTTAGTTTTCTTAGCATTTAATAGAAGTTTATACTGTAAAAGATTTTGTTTTAAGAGGTCAAATTCAGCCTGAAGCTCCGTGCATATTTTGCCCACTGAGAATGTGGAGATATAGAGGACTGTATCATCTGTGAATAGATGTAATTTAGCTTTGCTGACATTGGCCCCAATGAAGTTTATGTAAATCATGAACAGCAGAAGTCCAAGGAGTGAGTCTTGCGGTACTCCCCTTGTAAGGGGGAGGAGTGGGAAAAGCATATTCCATCTTGATCTGCTGCCGTCTTCCTGACAGATAGCTGGTGAACCAAATCAGCGCAGGTCTGGTAATGCCATGACAATTTAGAGAGTCAAGAATTAAAGCAAGATCAACTGTGTCAAAGGCTTTACTAAGATCTAGGAATACATCCTCTGAGATCTGTTTCTTGTCCATGGCAAGGAGCCAATCATTTGTAGCTGATGCAAGGGCAGTGGTAGTACTGTGCACAGGTCTGATGCCAGATTGGGTTGGGCTTACTAAATTGTCCTATCGAGGTACTCTCTTACTTGGGTATTAACTAGCTTCTCAAGGAGTTTGGAGAGTAAAGGTAGGAGGGAAATTGGGTGGTAGTTGTTTAGGTCTGTAAGGTCCCCTGATTTGAATAAAGGTAGCACATGTGCAATTTCCAGATTTCTGGTATGATACATGAAGTAATGGACAAATTGAACATGTGCAGGATAGTTGCAGTTAGGTACTGGAACCCAGATTTAAGGAACTAAGGTCATACCCCATCAGCTCCGGTACCTTTATTCATATCCATTCTACCTGTTTAAATTGGAATGGGGCGAATATGAAGATACTGTCGGTGGGTGTAGGGTACCGCGTAGGTAGGCTGGGGTTTAGGGTGGTAGCTTTGGAGGTGTTAAAAGATAGCACTGCAGTAGAGAAATGGATGTTGAAAGAATTTAGGATATCTGACTTATCAGATAGTGTTGTACCTTGGTAGGTGATCTTGTTGGGAAGTGTGAATGCCTGTTTGATGCTCTCTGCTGATTTTACTATACCCCAAAACATGCCGTGATTACCCTTGGCAGATTCAAATGCTTAGAGGTAATGGTTTGTTTTGGTGGCCCTAACCAGTTTGGTACATTCATTCTGGCTGGCCTTAAATACTGCCCAGTCCAAAGGGTGTTTAGTCCACCTGATCATGGACCAAAGATGGTCCCTTTTATTTAGTGCAGACTTCAGCTCAGCCCTGAACCATGGGCAAGAATGCTTCCAGGTTCTACATTTTTTCATCGGGGCATGCCTGTTGATGATACCATTTAGGGTGTCATTGAAAAGGGAGGCCGCATCATTGACATTAGAAGCCAGGTAGAAGTCTGTCCAGTTTATACATCTGAAGCCAGCTAAGCAGTCAGATAGGTTGAATTTGTGGAAGCTCCTTTTCCAAATAAACCTGCTCTTTGACTTGGCTGACGCCAGGCCTCTAATGCAGCCCACAGTGCAGTGATCGCTAGCATCATTGTGAAAGACTGCAGCGTGGGTGAACTTGAGGGGTCTATTGGTAAGGATTAGATCGAGCAATGAACCACTTGTGGAATGTTTGGGGTTAGGGCAGGGAATATCTGATATTAGTTGGGTGAAATCTGATTTGTCGCAAAAATCTCTGATTTGTTTACTTTTGATTTTGGTGTTTAACCAATCAAGATTTAGGTCACTGAGTATGATGATTTCATTTTGTTTAGAGTGTGTCAATTTATGCAGGTAATTTAGGAGCTCCATGCCACCTAATTGTGGCCTGTAGCAACCTACCACAGATAATGTCTCAATCTGTGAGATTATTAAGTTTAGCGCCAGTGACTCAAATTCCTTAGGTGTGGTAACAGCAATGGTGTCTGACACTGAATTTGTATTCTAATCCTACACTATTCAACATGGGTGCATTTAATTACAAAACACCATCCTTTCTATTTCAGTTCTGTTTATTCCCATTATGCCTTATACTCTGACAATCTTTTCATGGCATGTGATTGTGTCACTCACTGTTCTCTGTTCTCTGTTCTCTAATTGTGCATTTTCCTGAAAAAAGTCAGATACTACTACAGTAGGTGTCCAAGTGATGCTTCTTTAAAAACAAGAGATAATCCAGTCCAGCCACCAATGCATTAGATATTTTTACCCATGAAACATACCTGCTACTAGCTCCAGCACCAGTCTCCAAGTATAGTGCTTATACAATAAGCCTTCACTGGGATATTCAGCAGACACTACTTGTTTATGTTCTTAAAATAAGTCTGAAATGGATTCCATCATTAGTCTAAAAGTGTTTCTCTTTTTTTTTCTTTTTTTATATATTTCATGCCCCCTTCCCTGACAGTCCACATTCAGGAAGGAGCATCAGCCCTGTTCCCCTGACATCTACCAGCCAACATTGACCTTCTTTCCCCGGGGCTTGCCCCCCCAGCTGGGTCAGCCGAGGTACCCCAGGTCCCCACCGGAGACTGGATCCAGTTCTGGTCAGCATTATGGCTGGTCGTGGAATGGGACCTGTGACTCCCTCCTTCATCCAGCCATTGGAGATATTTTGTTTCTCTGATTCATCCTTCAGAAGGAGGGCATGCCATGATGCCAGTGATGGTGCCACGTCCTGTCAGGCATCTGTCCAGCCTCTTCCCACCATAGGCAGCATCAGTGTGCCAGCCCTCAGCCTCCACTAGGGGACAGGCAAGCACTGACTACTGCTCACTCCCCTTCCCTGAGAAGGAGAGCTGTCCCAGGGACACACGATCCTCCTCCTCCCTTGCTGACCCCTGGTGACCTGCTCAACCCACAAACATGGGTCGCCGGCATGGCAGGAGGTAAGGCTCAATGCCTCAGTCCTCCACTCCATTGGGCCAGCCTAAGTGTTTCCACTCTTAAAATAAGCATAGCTGTAATCCAGTCACCACTCTTTAAGTGTTTCTGCTAGTTCAATAAGCCTGAAACCCATTTTGCTAACAATCTCTAAGTATGTCTATGCCTAAAATAAGCCTGACATAGTGTTTTCCAAGTGTTTCTCCTTACACTAGAAGGCTGCAACTGGGTCTGCCACCACTCTCTAATTATCCCTTCTCAAAGAATAAGCCTGACATGAGGCTTGCATCAGTCTCTCAGTATTTATGCTCCTACACTGTTCTACATGGAAGCATTGTTACAGGAAGCCAGGTGATTTGTGTAACTGCTGCTTTTCCCATAGAGTCTCATACTCAAAAACGTTTTTATGTTCACCCTTGTGCTTGGTATGATAGTGGATTTTGAGAGGTGTGTCACTGTCAGTCCATTGCAGGGCAGTCTGCAAGGGGCTCAACAGTGTCAGACCATTCATCAACCAGACTGATCATGGCACTCTTCTGGTCTTGCTGGGTAGAAACATCATGTAGTTCAAAGAAAAGAGCTGCCCGAATCACAGGGCAGTTCCCTGCTTTGATCTGCATAACACTGCCCAGCAAGTAGAGCTAATCAGTGTCATGTTCAGCCTGCTGTGGTCCTCCTCCTTAACATAAAAACAAGCTCTCCTACCAACCATTTCCTCTTAATTTTCTGATACTGGGGTGTCAAGTTCCTAGTGCCAGCCAGTACCTCTCACTAACCTGTCTTCACTGTGCAGCACCAGGGAGCCCATCCCTGGTGCCACCAAATGTAACACCAACACTGGGTTGCCCAATCTCTAGTGTCAGTCCCTCTCACCATTTCATTTTTAATTTTCTGCCATGAGGGTGCCCAATCCCCACTGCTTTAGTACCCCCACCCCACTCATTGTCACTGTTCAACACTGGAGAGCTCACCCTTTGTACCACCAAACATAACACCAACATTGAGTGCCCAAGACCCAGTGTCAGTACCTGAAATAAATAAAACCATACTTCAGTCTCTCCCACTGCTTCCTTCTTAATTTTCCAACACCATACCTCAATCTCTCCCACCCCTTCTTTCTTTATTTTCCAGCACCTAGTTGCCTAATCCCTGGTACTAGCTAGTACCCTCCACCCAACCTATTTTCAATGTGCAACAATGGGGAGCCCATCCCAGGTGCCACCAAACATGACACCAATATTGGGGTGCCCAATCCCCAGTGTCGGTACCTGAAATAAAGAAAACCATCCCTCTGAGTCTTATTTTTATTTTTATATACCCTGTAAAAAAGAAAACTGCCCATCAATGTTTGTTGAGCCACCGGGCATCTGCCACCATTACCAGCTCCCCACCTAAGCCTCCAACTCAAGACTCACCACACAACACCTACACCACACCCCTTACTCTCATGCTAGTGGTCCAATGGCATAATCCTCTCTAGACTACAGACATGTTTACTCTTCGGTGCCAGACTAGGAACTGAGGATTCAGTGTATTTCAATGGATTTTAAACTTGTCTTCATAACTTGGTCATTTTTAAATATTTTCCCCAAATTTTCAACATGGCCTTTTTGGGATCCCACCTCATGAACCAGAACAGTGGAATTATGCAAACATGTCTTGAAAGGTGATTTCACTGTTGCTGTGCAAAATCACCTTTTGAGCAGGATTTGAAAATTTTCTCTGCCCTTTTTCATGAGGCGGGATCATTGGAAGGGATCATTGGGGTGGAGTTGGGTGCTGATGAGCTATCTGGGGTGAAGACATGTTTTTCTCCAGCTCAGTTCTCTAGCAATCAAATCCATTAAAAATCAGCAGCATCTTTTAAGAAACCCCACAATTTATATTGATATCTACTTACTGAACCCTATGGATGAATACCTGATGCAAAATCCCAGAAAAGCTCTGCATGCGGTAGCAAAAGATACTAAAAAACAGCCACCTGCATCACAGCTGGAAAGCCTAGGCCCAATTTCTCTGTCTAAGGTGGAGATGCACACATTGGGCTGCAAAGTTATCGAACAGGTTTCGGCGGCCTTATCTCCCAAGTTGGAAAAGTTAGAAAGTTGACTGAACAATTAATTACAAGAGTAATTGGAGCTGAATGCTTTCCAGACCTCCTGTCTAACAGAGGCAGAGGAACAAATTTCTTACCTAGAGGATACATTGCACCCACTCCTGGAGAAGATAGTAGCTCTTGAGAAGGATTTTGAGAGCATTAAAGATCTCTTCAACTATCAAGAAAATCACCATCTGAGATTAACCTGAAATTGTGGAGACTACCAGAAGGCAAGGAGGGTGCTAATTTGCTCAAATGTTTGCTTGGTGCAGCTCCCGGGCTTGCTCTGTCTAAAACCCAAAGGTGGCAGGTACAAACTAGAATGTGCCCGTAGAGCTGTTATGCTGAAACCAGTGGAGGGGCAGCCGCCAAGACAGATTATGATGCGTTTCATAATTTTCAGGACAAAGAAGAGGTTCAAAATGCATAATGGGGTATAAAAGAGATGGTGTATGAAGGCACCCATCTATTACTTTCACAAGATTATTCAGCCTGCCTACTGAAACGAGAGAGATCAAAGTGGAGTGCTTCATGATTTATCCAGCTGTCCTAAAAATCAAGTTTGAAGGAGTGACCTATATGTTCTGGGAGGTGGAGAAGGCTGTGGAATTTGTGAAGGACCTGAAGCATAAAGTAAGCTGAACGAGACCTGCCTGGCTCTTTTCTGTGTCTGACTCTCTTTGGTAGGACTGATATTCTGGTGGACCTCTTTATTTATTTATTTATTTTACTTATTTATTTATTATTTTCAGAGACGCCTTTGAGCCTGGGGCTCTTTTACAAAGGTTCCATGTCATGAAACAGAGACAAGAATAAAGTAACAGGAGAAACATGGAGGAGTACAGTTGAGTTACAAAGCAATCTTAGAGTAAACAAGAAGAGCCACCAAGTGGTGTAGTCAGTAGTACATACATTTGAAATACAAAGCAAACCTTAGCTTGTACAATAGGAGCCACCTAGAATGTGTTGTCTTGTGGTATAATACAAAAGAAAACAAATTGAACAATAGGACTGTATACAAGGCATTGCACATTGTAAACCTGGGGAAAAAAATGCAGGAGGAGATTAGGCAGGAGCAGGAGGTAACGGGAGCAGACAGCATCAGTGGTTACCAAGTTGGAGTGGAGGGTGAGAGCTCTTATGTATTGTTTCTCCTCTGGGTTTGCCCTGCTTAGCTGCTCACCTGCTGCTTCTCCCTCTTGGATTAAGTATCCCCTCCCTTTCAGTGGAAGAGCAGGACTGGAGTTTGGATATTCGACTCTGGGCACTGTTATGAGGATCTCATGGCTAGGGATGTGCTCAGGACTTGCAGATTAAAAAGGGGAACTTCAATCTTTAGTGCCATGAACACAAGATGCAGCACCTGAGCTGCTCTCCAATGATCAGCCCTGATCCTAGAACAGCAACAGTGGGCCAGCTGATACCTGCGGCTTTCCTTATGGCACTCTTATGGTGAAGGTAGACTGGGTGGGGGGATTGATTGGGTGATGTGTGTTAATGTGTGAGGTTGCACTGCCTTAGCCCATGTCCCTGAACTAGTTTCCAGGGAATGGTGGCCTTGGATTTGGACCGTTAGTAGAGAAGTAGGCTGGCAGGTGTCTAAAACTATCTTTTTTTGGACCAGGCGATGTTTTGGACTGCTACCAGGAAAGCTGCCTAAAATATAAAAAAAGAAAATAAATGTGGGTTCACCTACTGTGGAGGGGGCAGCAATAATAGTTATTCCATGTGGGGGGTGCAAGGGGGGCTGCATTGGGGCAACTAGGGGAGATGTATGATGCTGGTATACTACTTATACTGTACATGGGAGACGAGGGTTTGCCAGGATTTGGATCACTATGGGGGAGTTACCACCAGGACGTGGGTTTTGGTGAACTAGTTCTATTCTGGGCTGGCAAGGTTACAAATGGTTTATTTTAGGGATGTGCTTTTCTTCATTTATATATTGCCGTATTTACTCAGTTGTGCCCGATGTGTGGGGTTCTTGCATGAAATACATAGATTGGTGTTGTAAGGCCATTATCCAGAGGCTGGTGGTCTGCTATAGAGCTGAACCTCACTTCAGGGTGTGGGGTACTCTCTGCCTGTGTCTAGATTTGGGGGACTGGGCAGGCCCGTAAACACCCAAACACCCACCTTGTTATGTTTGGAGGGAAGGGGGACAGCTGTCACTTTGGGGCTGAAAGACAATCAGGTGTAGCTGGGGGCATGATGCTGTATGATTTCTGTTAAAGCTGAACTGCGGGGGACAGGGTGGGGGGGCCTATTATACAGTTTTTTTGGGGTGTTTACATCAGCCTATTGAGTATATTACATTACTTTATTTGTATGTTTCACAGTTTTCTGCTATGAAGGGAAGCAGGGGTGGGGTGAAGGGAGTATTTCTGGGTAGGGGGAGTACACATGGGATATGCTCCTGGTTTTGTTGTTTTTATGTTACTCTTCAGTTGTGTTTGTTTGTGTTATCATATTCTGGGCCCAAAGTTCATAATACCCGCTGTATAATACAGTGGTCGGAATGTTTGCAGGATTGTGAGGATTCTTGAGGGAACTATAGTGGTGAATGGAGTGTTCTAACCATTAGATATGGGTACAAATGAGGATCTTACCATTGTTTCTTGGAATGTCAGGGTTTCTCTTTCCCAGTCAAATGCACTAGCCTGTTAACAGCTTTAAAGAGACAGAGCACGCAAGTTGCTTTGTTGCAAGAAACCCACCTGACAGAAAACACACTAAACTGATTATGGACTGGGTGGGGGCTTGCAATGCTCAGGGACCCTGGTTTTCCATTTTTAACGGTAACACCGGTAGCAATCACGGAATCCTGCTTGGTATGCAGATTTTGAATTCTTGTACCGGTGCTTAACGGAAATTGCATGTCACTGCACAGAATCTCTAAGATTTCAGCATCTTTTTAAAAAATTTTTATTTCTCTTTCTATCTCCCCTTCTCACAGCATCAGTCTCCACTTTTCAGAGATCCCTAGGCTGGGTATCCCTAGCTTCACCCCAGGTAATGCTCAGGAGCTCTTGTGGACCTGTCCCTATCCTACCTGGGTTGTACCTCCCAGGTGGGAAGGGAGGGGAAGGGACCCCAGATCACCCCTTCACACTCCCTTAGTGTGTGTCGGGTAGCCCAGTGGGTCCCTCATGGAGCCTGGTTATGAAGTCTGGAGCACCTGGGTTCCTTTCTGCCAGTGGCCGATGTGGGGTGATTATTCCTGGTTTTCTGGTCTCTGTCCCTGGGGCACCAGCACTAGAGGAGATCCATGGAGGTAGGTCACATAGAGACATGCCACTGCTCCAGATCCTGGCTAGCGTCCTCCCCTCCTGATCACTCTGCAGCACCATTGCACCACCACCCGTGGTCACACAGGCGGTGCTGCAGGACCTGCAGCCCACCTTCCCCGGAGGAAGAGAGCAGTCCCCCAGGTGTTCTATCCTACTCCCTGGTTGTGACCTCCAGCAACCCAAGTTTGCTTCCAACCCTGGGTCGCTGGCAGCAAGCAGTAGTGCTACCACAGCACCAGCAGGCTAAGCCAGATTTCAGCATCTTAAAATGAATGCTGCTGTGTTCGTGATTCTTTCTGCTTTGCTGCATATAGTGTCAGTAAGGAAATCACCTGCACTGCTTTGTTGTAATCAGCCATTCAGTTTAACCACCCACGCTTCCCACCTACATCTCCATCACCTGAGGACTGCTTTCCTTCCTGAAACCACAGTTTTCTTGTAGTATGTGCCTAAGAGTCTACAAGTATCAGCACATATGGCAGGGCCACTGAAAATTGCAGGAAAAGTAACCTGAAATTGCAGAGTTTTTTTGCAAAACTTGCTGGAAAATTGCAGGAGTTCTACTATAGATCCTGAGTACTTCACAATAAATCCTTTACTGTTTTCTACAGCATAAACTACTAAATGAATACACTGGCACTTGAATATGTTTTAAATATGAAGAAAGACTTCTGTTTCTAACATGAATCCTAAACGGATAAGATGTGTTGCCTCTTCTAAAATGTAAAAACATCTGCCTCATGCAGTGCTAGATTCTATTTAGTGAGCCACAGAAAATCAATATTAAATAAATCCAGAATAAACAAATGTTATCTGTTTCTGGATGTAGAATAATGAAGCCTGATCAAAAGCTAGTTACAATGCTGTCAACTATTCACCAGCTTTGGTGTAAGAAAAAACTAAGCAGATGGAGGGTGAATAACTCAGTTTTAGTAAAATGTTGTAAAGTGTCTAATGTTTAGAATTTGTACTATAAGTACTGTGTACTATTATTAAATTTATATATTAAACATTGTATATGGGTGTTATTATGGCTGGCAGTGTAGCCTAGTGGTTAGAATAACAAACAGTGATTGAACTGAGTACATCCAGCAGACTTGGGTTGATTCCCACAACCTCCACCTGCGACTGTGAGACTCCAAACAAGTCACTTAACCTCCCAGTGCTTCTAGGTCACTCCTGAAAACAGGCAGTTCTGCCTAAGTGGGCCTTACCTGGTTTACAAAGAATATAAAAGAAATAACAATAAAATAGAGAATAAAGTATGGGTCAGGATGGTAACAAGAAGTTTACACATCTTAGGGGTTAGATGCTACATAAACCCCAAGAGCGAAGCTCGAGGAGATTATTAAAAGCATCTAACCCCGAGGGTGTGTGTAAACTTCGAGTTTACACACACCGACCCATTTTTTATTTTATATAATTGCTGGGTTTCCCTTTTTTGCCACAGAAAATATATAAAATAAAAAGCTGTTGCTCTACGACCGTGGTCCGGTTTTAGTGCATGGTCCGTGGTTGTTGTCAGGACTGACACATCTCTTTTACTTTTTGGTTTAGTAGGGCAGGCATATGTTTGTTTGAGTATTAATTTTATGTTGTAAAACACTTACCCCGAGTCCCACTGGCTGTTCGCATTCACAAAAGGAAAGCGTCAGCGATAAATGGCAGGAAGACAGGAGGACGCTGATGGAGAGAGTAAAGGAAACTGTGCGCGTTTGCTATAAACGCCTTTATAATGACAATTACGCCATGGTTTCCTATGGAAAAAAGGGAAAGCCAGTTATTATTGTTCAGTACTACATCATAGAATAGTGGTCATGGTACCATGTAATTTACTAGAGTTTTACTTGGGCTGCAATTATTTTGTGTAGGTAAAGATAAATGTTCAACTACATTTTGTGTTTTATAAGCTTGCTTTTAGATTTTAGTCAGGTTTTTATTGTATTCTTTGCATATGAGAATCTAGGTTGTAGATTGCTAAATGCAGGATCACTGTTACCAACTAGCATACTGAAGTTTATAATCAGCAAGGCCATCCAAAATCCTCAGTTGTTTGAACGAAAACTAGTCTGGAATGAAAGTATGTTCACAAGGAAAAAGCTGTCTTATTACTTATGAAAATACTTCACAGTCAGCACCCTACTTAGGTGAATTAGATCATTTGGAATTTTTCTCCCACCTGCTGTTTCAGTCTCTGTGACAACAAAAGTTTTCTAATATATTGCTTAAACAAAAAGCAAATGTGAAGTATTTAGTGTACTTATGTTTGGCCAGTGGATTTTGAAAGCACAGTCAATGATGTACAGAAGGTAAGACCCTAGGGGCTGTATGATGCTGGTGGGCAGAGTAGTGCTCAATTACATTCTGAACAAAGACATGAAAACTGGGAGACACCCTTTTCATGGACATCAAGTAAAAAAAAGCATCCACATGTCTGGGAGATGCATGAATCCATTTGAAGGTCCTCCACTAATCACATGTGGATTTTTAGGTGAAGACACTTTATTTCAAAGAAGCAAATTCAAGCAGTTTTTTGCACCTCCTGCCCCTGGCTATCCACTCCTTCAGGCCTGCCAAGGCCCCTACCACCGCTGTTGAGTCCCGACCACCATCCACTGTCCATTACTGCTGTGCTACCCAGTTAACCCAAAGTAACCCTCTTTAGTGAGTGGGCCCCTACCCTGTGGGAGGCTACCAGGGAGGAGAACTGCCCCAAAGAGCGCCCTGTGTATTCTGGACATGGCAGGGGTCAGAACGACACATGTCTGAGGCTTCCAGCTTATGGAGGGACCAGCAGCCGCCCTTCAGTTGGCCAGCAGGTGTTTTCCCATTTTCTTGGGAGCGTGACAGGCCACATGATGTCAAGGCACAAGCCGACGCTCGCCACGCCCTCCTGCAGTGACGGCGATGTGTTGTCGCGGCCTCTGGCCTCCACCAGGGACAGAAAATGCTGAGTCATGAACCCACCCTCCCTCCCTCCTAGGAGAAGGTGAGTGGTTGTTGGACACTCAAGCCTTCACCCACCAGCTGGCCCCCAACACCCAAGTCTGTTCCCAACCCTGGTCAGCGTGTCACAGGCAGAAATCCAATTCATGCAGTTAAATTATAAATAGGAAAAACAAAGGTAGTCCACCTTAGCGTTGATGGTTCAGATTAATTCACATCTGAGTTCTAACAAGCAAAGAGACCAAGTTATTTGTAACTTGTGCATGTGGGTGTGGTTGTTGAAGAAAGGATCATAATGTTGTCACTACTGCCATTACCCCAGAGGGATGTGGACTGCATTGTTGCTACTGCCATCACACCGAAGGGGAGGGGCTGTAGTGTTTCTCCATCACCACTGGTGGATGGGGAATGTAGTACTGCTGTCATCACATCTACGGATGGGGGCCCCAGTGTTGCCGCTCTGTCACACCTGAGGGAGGGAGATCATAGTGCTGTTGCTGCCATCACACACCAGAGGGATGGGAGCCATAGTACTGTTGGTGCTGCCATCGCACCTGAGGGATGGGGAGGTAGTGCTGCTTCCATCACACCATAGGGATGGGGGCTGTAGTGCTGTTGCTGCTATCACATCTTGTACCTAAAATAACTTAAATTGGTACAAGGATGGAAGGATGTGCAATAGTGGAGGTCAAAATTGCTAAAAATGCATGTTAGCAGAGTTAAAAATTGTTAGCATACACAGAACCAAATACCGGTAAACCGAATTTGGCTTAGCAGACACCGGTGACAATACCATTTTTTACAATGTTCAAAACAGAATATACCCTTTCTCAATCCCGGTAAACCAGTGTCCCTGGCAATGCTGCATCCTTTACCTCACATAAGAAAAGTGTTGCAGTTCTCATACATAAAAGCCCTCCTATGCCAGTATGGCAGGTGGTGGCGGATCTCTGGGAAGGGCATTATGTATTTGTGGAGGGTGACCTGTTTGGGGAGCAAATCACTTTTTCTAGTGTATATGCCCCCACAGTTTTTGATCCAGCTTTTTACCAGTAAATAATAAATAGTATGGTAAAGAAACAATTTAGTGGGTTAGTGTTAGGGGGGAGATCTGAATAGTGTTATAGATCCTAGAATGAATCATTTGGAAGGTTGAGGGCAGCATAGAGGCACCATGAGGCAATGGAAGATAGGGTTTAGTGATCTGGAATTAATAGTTTGCTGGCGAACAGCTAATCCAGGGGTGAAGGAATTTACCTTCTTCTCCAATCCCAACAAAATGTGGTCCCACATAGATTACATATGTATACCTTGTAGTTGTTTTTTTAAAGTGATAAATGTTAAACATAGCCCTGTCTACATAATGGACCATGGTATGGTAATTTTGACAAAGAAAGTAGATGAGGTACATGAGCACACACCCCTCCCCCCCAGAAGCTCCCCGACCTATCTCCTGGGAAATAAATATGTCAAAACATATTTAGAAGACTAGTGGAAACTATATTTGTTGACTAACAGAGAGCTGGCCCCCAATAAGAAAACATTTTGGAATGCTGGGAAAGTGTATATGTGGGGGGCAATTATTAGTTATGTGGCACTAAGAAGGGTAGAGCTAGAACTCTGCCTTAAGGATTTAGAATGCAGGGTAGCTGCAGAGGAGGAAGGAGATGCCTCTAAACTTTTAACTGCTGCCCAAGAAGCTTTGAATGCATTGTTACTGAAAGAAGACCTGAAATCGTGTCTGTTTGTTAAGAAACAATTTTATGAGTGGGGCAACAAACTGAGCCCTATGTTGGTCAAGTTACTTTGTGGAGGTAGGGGAATCACTCTTGTCTTTGTGATCAAGAACTCTTAAGGAGAGGTAGTTTGGAAAAAAAATAAATTAGGGAAAGATTTAGGCAATATTACCAACAACTATATCAGGCTGAATGTGGGGAACACTGGATGTGGCAAGAACGTTTCTCGACTGGGTCACCCTGCCTCAACTTACAGAGGCACAAAGGGAACAGCTTGCTGCAGAAATCACTAAATAAGAAATCCATGTGGCTAGGCTATCAATGGGTTGAGAAGTAGGAAAGCTAGTGGACTGAACAGGTTACCAGCAGAACATTACAAGGCCATGCAGGCCCAAGTAGTGGATCCCTTACAGGAGACATTATGGGAGGTTTAAGGGGAGGATGGGTCACTTCTTGCCACCTGCTATGAAGCAATGATATGTGTTATACCAAAACCAGGAAAAGACCCTATAGATTGTGCATCATGTCAACCGATATCATTATTAAATTGTGATTTTAAAATACTGGCAAAGACTTTGACAAGCCGCCTGGAACGTCTGCTCCCAGAGCTGATCCATCCAGACCAGACCAGTTTTATACACGGTCGACTGTTGTATCATAACATGCGTAAATCGCTGGATGTGGTGTGGGGTGCCTTTCAGCACAATGGCAGCACCTGTGTGCTTTCCATGGATGCCAAGAAGGTGTTCAACCCAAAAGAATGGGAATATCTATTCGAAGTGCTGAACCAGTTTGGTCTGTGGGATGGTTTAGTAGGGCTGGATCAGGCACTCTATAAATGGCGTATGGCACAAATACTGGTAAATGGGTCTTTATCAGATAAATTGTTCATGCCCAGGGGTACAAGGCCACGGTGCCCCCTCTTCCCCTTATTATTCATGCTTGCTTGGGAGCTGTTGATGGTGAGTATTTGCAACAGCCCAGATGCAGTGGGTTGTGGGACACTGGTCAAATGCATAAGATAACGCTGTATGCAGATGACTTGCTCTTGTATGCTCTTATATGTTTTGGAACCACAAAGATTCATGCTGCCATTTCTTTGTCTAATAGAGAACTTTGCTCAGTTCTGTGGCTATAAAATAAATCCAGGGAAATCAGAATTATTGACCATGGGAAAGATGGAGGGTACAAGTCAGAATGGGGCCTGGGGACTGACGGTGGTTACTAAATCATTTAAATACTTGGGTATACAGGTGGGCAGGGATTTTGGTTCACTGTACAGCCTTAACTACACACCTCTAATTAGAACACTAGAAGAGGAACTATGCAGGTGGAGTACCCTGCCAATCTCCTGTCTTGGGAGAATAAATATAATAAAAATTAATTTTTTGCCTAGAATCCCCCATGTCATGCAAATGATCCATATAGGCCTAACTAAGGCGGATACCAGGAGGTTAGAGGAAGCTTTTTCAAAGTTTATATGGCAGGGTAAATGACCACAAACCAATCTACAACACCTCAAATTGGACATTGACAAGGGGGGATTACATTTCTTGGATCTCCGGAATTATTATTTGGCCATACAACACTATTATAGCCAGGACTGGATGAATCATCCAGTGAGTCAGGATGAGTTGACTTGGAGGAGAGGGAATGCCCTGGAAGGCTATCTGCCTATCTGGTGAAATGTTAGCCTAGAGCTGGTTAATCCCATGGTGTTGTCAATTATTGAAGCCTGGGAGGAGATATGCCATACCAGAGAGGTGGCGGAGGAGGAGATGTTGTTGATCCCAGTGGTGGGAATCCCTTCTTTTGTGCCAGAATTCACAGACATAGGATTTTGGGAATGGGAGGCTGGGGGAATAAAATGTATAGGAGATGTATATTCTAAGGAAGGATTGTGCCCTTTTGAAGACTTACAAAAGGGCACAGGTTTAGTGCGCACACATTTCTTTCGTTACCTCCAAATGAGGGTACATAGCAGAGGTCTGGGAAGAGATCATATTATTTATGGTCTAGTCCCTGGGGCAGATAGAACAATTAATATTTTCTGCCAGGAAGGATGATAAAGGCCTCATCCGGAAGTCCACCCATCAGGGTAGGAGGCTCTTCCTGGACCTTACATAGAAAACTAAAAGTTTATGGGAAAGGGACATGGGGCTGAAAATTTTTCATGATAACTGGCAGATGATCCTAACTCTTCATATGGGCATCCTAATATGTAATAAATATAAAGAATAATTTTACAAATTTATTCATCAGCTATATTGCCCACCTTTAATAGTACATAAATTCAGCCCTGCAATACCCCCGATCTGCGGGAGATGCAACACTGACCTGGGTTCCTACAATCATTACTTCTGGTCCTGCCCTGTCCTGCAGACCTTTTGAGCAGCGATCATAAAAGAAATGGAGACTTTGATGGGATGACAGATCCCAGTGGCACCTCTGTTATTATTGTTTGGTATTGAGGATTTAGGAGCAATGAGTTGGGGTTTACCACTGAGGTAGTCCCATGCACTGTTGATCCTGGCACACCACTGCATCCTGAATATCTACATATCAGGGGTGGTACCCACAGTTCAACAATGGTGTAATTTAGCCTTTCAGCCCCTAGCACTGGAACAACTTTCCCACTTGGTCAAGGGTAGGGGCGAGAATTTTTCCATATGTGGGATCCCTTTATCTCCTCCTGCTTGTCCCCCAGGAAGCCCAGATCCTATGAGAAGGAATGGAATGAGGTGGGTTGGAGTAGGGACCTGAAGGCAAAGAAGAAATGTGGGCCTGTACTTGGCAGGAGGCACTTTACTACCTACCTACTCATTCCTAGCTACCCTGGAATAATTTGACCACTGTTTATAGCATATATTTAATGTTAAATATATTTTTGATAAAGATAAGCTTGATTTTACTGCTAGTTTATAGATATAGATGGAAAGATGTGTACATAGTTTTGATGAGCTGGATGTTTTGTTTTGTGAAATGTTCTATTATTTGACTTGTCTTGTTTGTAATACTCAAAATTGTAAGAAAAAGATCATGCAAAAAAAAAATTGGGGTAAGAATATTTAAATTCAAGAAAGGTATGAGCCTATGATGAAACTTTAAAATACATGCTCATAACTTTGGTAATTGTCAATATGTTGACCCCAATCTTTCAACATGGCCATGTTTTCACACCACCTCATGAATGTGACAGTTGTCATTTTTTAAATCCTGGCCAAAATGTGTTTTTGCAGTTGTGCTATAAAATCACCTTTTGGGCAGGATTTGAACATTTGTTTTGTCCTTGTTCATGAGGTGAGGTCAAAAGAAGGCTATGTGGAAAATATGGGAAATATTAAAAACAACTAAGTTATGAGCATATATGGAACAATTTCTTAATGAACACTCACAACTTTGGTAATTTTCAATATTTTAACCCCAAGTTTTCAACATTGCCATTTTTTCATACCACCTCATGAACATGACTGCTGTCATTTTTTAAACCCTGGCCAAACTGCGTTTTCACACTTGTAGTGTGAAATGACATTTCAGCTATGATTTTATAAATGACATCTGTCATGTTCAGAAAGAGTGGTCATAAATAGACTATGTTGGAAATTTGGGGTCCAACTGTGAAAAAAACAACTACATTATCAAGAAACATTGAAGTTTTCCAAATTTATTTTTGCAGATTTTGGCCCCTATTGTTCAACATACCCCTTGTGTTACCCCATCTCCTGAACATAACAGGTGTCATTTTTCAAATCTTCTCCAAAATTGTTTTCACAGACACACTGCAAAATCATTCCACCTGTCTTGATCAAAGCATCAGGTCATAAAAAGACTTGGAAATTTGGGGTCAAAATGTGGGAGCCCACTGAAAATTGGATATTACATCTCAGCTGGACTATCCTGGGAAGATACAATCAAACAATGCGTAAAAGCAGGACACCACTGAAAATGAGATATTGCATCTCATCTGGTCTGTCCTGGGTAAATATATAGCAGAAATGCATACAAGTAGGACCTGGTACAACAACAATGCAAGTGGTGAATATTCTGCATTGACATATGCTTGTTAGGGTCTATGACTATGCCACTCACCGTTCTGTCTTCACCAAATGTGCACTATCCTGAACAAACCTGATGGTTCTATGTGCCCACAATTTAATTCTCTGAAAACAAGAGCTATTCTAGTAACACCAACCTTTACATTGTTAAAATTTTATCCCATGAAACATACCCTCCACTGGGTTTACCACCTGCTGTTTCTGCTCCTGCTATAAGCCTACCAGTGAGTCTGAAACCAATCTTCAGGTGTTTCTGCCTACACACTATTTTGTATGGGTGCATTCATTTACAACAAGCCTGACTTTCTGTGTGTGTGCCGTTTTCCCTCATGGTCCCTTATACTGTGGAATTGTGTAAGACTTGTGACATTGTCACTCACTGTTCTCTCCTCTCCTCTCCAACTGGGCATAATCTGGAAACAAGAAAGGTCTTCATGCCCACAGACTAGCAATGGGCGTATTAAACAAAAATTCTGCAATTCACGGAGAATGAATGAGTCAAATAGCTGTATGAATTTTACTATGCAAGTTGACACAATTCACCAGTCAACAGCAAATTGCATCAAAAATTCACTGCAAACTGTATCAATTTGTGAAGTAACATTTGCACTGTTGAGAATAATTTGTATAGTGTTCACTACGCAAATACTCCTTCATAGAGCATAGCATGCCAATTTGCTGCAATTCAATCAGGAATTTTACATTCACAACATACCTACCATAGACACAGGAGAGGGGGCATGTGCCTCCCCAAAGTCCCATCCAAACAGTGCTTTGTTAGACTGAGGAGTGATGTAAGAATGGTATTTCCTGAGGCCTAATTTTCAACTGTTTGCCTCCCCCTCAGAAATTCTCATGGCATGAAGTCCCTGAAAACAAGCCTGATGTTACAAGGTGTATAAGTATTAATTCTCTGAAAATGAGAGCTATTGGGCAGGATTTTCAAACTGATGCAAGGTGTGTTAAACCAAAACCTTGCATCAAATCCAGTTGTGCCAAATACTGTGCACTGTATTTTGAAAGAAAACATTCTGTGTGGCAAAGTCCACCAAAATGATGCAAGAGGTCCGCTGCATCAGAAATATGTTGCACGTGGAGAATGATGCAAGCAAGACAAAAACGTACTGGGTGAGAATGATTCAAGCGGAGTCAAAAAGACGATGCATGAGGCAAGAATTTGATTTGAGTTGCATCAAAAAGACAATGCATGGGGCAAGAAATTATTCAAGCTGAGTCAAAAAATACTGTGGATGAAAGTACAAGACAATAGCATGCTAAGTCCCCAAAATGTTTTAAACTAGTCCCTTAGGGGCATATTGGCTCCATAACCAACTTGCTACGTGATCTACAGTATGCTCACAATTATATGATCTATTGCCAGTTAGACCAGCTCTGGCTGGTCTAACAGTGGCATGTATCTTCAGTGCAGTGTCAACAGCTTCCAACTTTGAAGATCCAAAAAAGGGGATGGTGGGTCTTTTTTTGATGCAAGCACCATTGCGACATGGCGCATCCATTTTTTTTTTTTTACACAAGCCTGACGCAAGTCACTTTGGTGTGGACAGTTCTGCTTTTGATGCAAGCAGCATTAGAAAATCAAAACTGACACAAGTTTTGATGCAGCTTGCTCCTTGTTTTATTCGTTTCTGGTGAAAGCACCTTGCATCCTTCTCTGACCTTTGAAAATTGAGATGATTGTATTTAGTTACACCACCAATGTATTAGCATTTTTTCTCCTCAGGAAACACACCTTCCACTGGTTCTGCTGCCAAACTTTAAGTGTTTCTGCATGTATAATAAGCATGCCAGTGGGTTATCCACCAGAACCAGGTGTTTAAGCTCCTAAAATTAGCCTGTTACTAGTCCCATCCCCAAGTGTTTCTGATCATGCAATATGCCTGAGGCTGATTTTGCCAAAAATCTCTAAGTGTTTTGGTTCTTAAAATAAGTCTGCCATAGGACTTGCCACCAGTCTCCAAGTGTTTATTCATATGAATGAAGCTTGCCACAGGTTTGCTACCAGTCTCTGACAGCCTCTGCTCATGCAATAAGCATGCTATGTGGCTTTTGTCAGTCTCCAAGTTTTTTTACTCCTACAATGTTCTACATGATTGCTGTTTTTCCACACGGTACCTTAAACTGTAAAAAGCTTTTCAGGGCCTGTAAATGTGTCACTCACTGTTGTCTTCTTTCTAGTTGTGCATATTCCTGATCAAGATTAATGCTATTACAATAAGCATCCATGTGTTATTTCTCTGAAAACATAAGATACACCTTCCAGCTACTGTATCAGCATTTCATCCCATGAAACCTGCTTTCCAATGGGTTTGCAGCCAGTCTCCAAATATTGTTGCTCATGCAACATGTCTGCCACTGGACTTGCCATCAGTCTCTAAGTGGTTCTGCCCCTACAGTCAGGGAGTAAGCATTCCAGTGGTGGGTGCTGCTGAGGGAGTCAGAGACAGGAAAAGGAAACTACTGCAGCTGGTAAGTGTGGCTGGAGCCACTGGAGACTGAGGAAGCCAGAGAGGATTGGGGGGCAGAGTGGCCTAACAGCTGAGGAACAGTAGAGTGAAGGGATTTACTGACGAGGAACAGCAGAAGGCAGAAGATTTTTGAAATCTCCCAGGTGGTTCCCAGCATCAGCCAATCATGCTGCTCTAAGGGGGAACAATCAGGATGCGTGCTTGGGAGCCAATTGGGCACAGCAGTGCCTGATTTCAACAAGCGGCTGGGCTATAAGAGCTGGGCCCAGTCGCTATACTGTGAGTTGGAGAGTGAGCATTTGGGCAGTGGGTGCCCCTGAGGGAGTTGGTGATGGTAAAAGGAAGCTACTGCAGCTGGCAAGTGTGGCTGGAGCCACTGGAGACTGACCGGGGAAGCTGGAGAAGATGGGGGGCAGTGCTGCCTAACAGCCAAGGAGCAGCAGAAGGAAGGGATTTACAGACAAAAAGCAGCAGGGGGAGGAGATTTTTGTCCCACCCACCCTCTCCAGTCCCAACCTCTATTAAGTGGTTGAGGTGGGAGGAGACAGTGTCACAGAGCAGAAAGCAGCCATGAGCTGGGGAGCAGCAGAAGGTGCCACCTACGAAGGGTTGGAGCTGAATGCTACTGGACTTGAGGACCCTGGTTTAATGCAGGTGGTGAGTAAGGCTGACACTTTTGTTTACGGGGTGAGGGAGAAAGAAGGGCATTTTGAGCAGTAGCTTGGCCTAGACACTGTATATGTATATGTAGGATATCTTGGTGTAGACACTGTATTTGTATCACTGTCGGGTAAGTTTATTACTTTGGAGGGGAGGGCTAGTTAAGCTAACACAACTGGTACTGGTAATTTTATTTTTACTGATAATACTGTGTTCGCTCACGTTACCCTTTACTGATAGTTAAGTCTGCTTAAGCATGGGTAGAATAGTGGGCTGTAATGGTTGTGGGGCAGCAGTTTGGATGGACATTTTATGGACACTTGAAGGGTGTCCAATCTGTCACAGGCTGAGAAGGCTCAAGGAGGAGGAGAGGTGGCTTGGCAGTGAGTGGGAGAGGATGGGAGGAGGGAGGGGCTGCTTGGGCAGGTGGGCCACACCAGAGGGGAACATGAGGATACCACAGAGGAAAAGCGTCAGGTCAAGAGAAGGGATGGGGAGGGAGAGAAGGAGCAAATTGAACAGGAGTCTGGGATTTGTGGGGGGGGCTGTGGTAGGGAGGAATGTGCCAACACGCAGCAAGGAAGTGGGGGCTGGTAATAGGTCTGTGGTCCTGGTGACATTGGTGGAGGGGGAGGAGGGGAGGAAGGTTCCCCAGGAGGGGGCAGGGGAAGGAAGTAGGGCAGAAGAGGGGGCCAAGGATAATGGGATGAGGGGCACAGCTGGAAGGACAGATGAAGGGAGTAGACAGGAAGGAGAAAGGAACAGGGAAGAGAGAGAGGATGGGATAGGCAGTTTGAGGGGCTCCAGGGAGTCAGTGAGGGAAGTGAAGGGTAGAGATGAGGTGGGGGGAAAGGGGGATAAACCAGGGACGGGGATGGAGCAATGGGGGAAGGGTGGAGAAGCAAAGGTGTCAGACTCCAGGGAAGGATATCCAGGTAGTAGGGTGGGGGCCGGAACGAGGAAGGAAAAGGGAGGGATACTAGTACTGTGGGAAGGGAGAAACCCAGGGTAAGGCAAGGAAGGATACAGGCTGGAGGGTGGTCACTCTGAATGCTTGGAGCCTAGGTAATAACTTTGCTGAATTGCAGTCTCACTTGGCAGTGAGGAGAGTGGACATTGTGGCCATCACAGAAATGTGGGCTACCCAGGACCAGGACTGGGATATGATAATCCCAGGGTACAAATTATTCAGGAAGGATAGGACTAAAGGAAAGGAAGATGTGGCAATCTATGTAAGAGAAGGGATAAGGTGTACAACAGAAGAGGGGGAGGAAGGTAGACAGAGGCCCTGTGGACGCAACTTCAGAATTCAAAGGGCTGGACATTGAGAATGGGGATAGTATACAGACCTCCAGTGCAAGGGGAGGACCTGGACAGACAGCTAGTGGAGCAAATCAGGAAGGTCTGTAGGAAGGGGTGCACTGTGGTGGTGGGGGACTTCAACCTTCCTGGGGTGGAGTGGAGCACTCCTGCCACCACGAGTGCTAGGGAGCAGGTCATACTGGAGGCATTTCAGGACAGCTTCGTAGAGCAGCTGCTACATGAGCCTACTACTGTAGATTGGATAGGACTCTGGACCAGTGAACCTGGTACTTTCAAATGGGGAGGCTGTAAGGGACCTGGGGATGGAGGACCCTCTGGCTGGGAGTGACCACCACTCAGTGTGGTTCATGCTTAACATGAGTAGGGAATCAAGAGATACAGAAATCAGGGTGATTAATTTTAAGGGTAGTGGACTTTGGTAAGATGGGTAGATTTTGGGTAAGCATCTGGCAAGCATTTGTCAAGACATGGATACTAGTCAAAAGTGGGAGGTTATTAAAAGAGGCCTGGCAGAGGTCACTGGGGCATGTACAAAGATGTGGAGTAAGAAGGGAAAGGCAAAGAAGCCCAGTTAGTTGACTAAAGAGGTAATGTTGAGGGTAAGGGACAAGAGAAAGGCATTTCGGAAACTCAAGACAGCAGGAGGGGAGGGATGTGTGAAGGAAGGGTACACAAAGAAGTCCAAGGAAGTTACCAGACTAATCAGAATGGTCAATACCTCAAGAGAATTGAGACTGGCATAGGGGATTATGGAAGGAGAAAAGGACTTCTTTAGATACATTAGAGAAAGAAGGAAGAACAAGGAACAGATTGTGAGGATTAGGAAGGATGGAGGGTGGGTGGAGAAGAGGGGGGAAGAGGCAGAGGCATTAAATGAATACTTCTGTTCTGTGTTACCCCAAGGGTAGTAGGGTGGGTAGTGGAAGGGAGGGGGTGACTGATGTAGGGATTATGGAGGACAGGGTTCTGGAGGGATTGAGGGCATTAAGGGTGGACAAGGTACTGGGACTAGATGGCATCCACCCTAGGGTACTCAGGGAACTGGTGGAGATCCTGGCAGGGCAGCTGACTGACCTGTTCAATACCTCCCTGGACACAGGATGTATGCCACAGGACTAGAGGATGGCCTATGTGGTGTCCATTCACAAAAGTGGCCCCAGGAACGAGCTGGGCAACTACAGCCAGTGATCCTCACATAGATTGTGGGGAAGGTCATGGAGACAATCCTAAAAGAGTGGCTGGTGGACTTCTTGGAGGACAATGGTCTCCAGGACGGTCATCAACATGGGTTTGTTTCTGGCAGATCCTGCCAGACAAATCTAATTGAGTATTATGACTGGGTGACCAGGAAATTGGACAGGGGCCACATGGTGAATGTCCTGTATTTGGACTTCAGCAAGGCCTTTGATTCAGTGCCACATAGAAGGCTGGGGGGGAAGCTGGAATACATAGGGGTGGGAACAAAGATGGTAAACTGGACCATCAACTGGCTGAAGGGAAGGCAGCAGAGGTTGGTGGTCATGGGAGCACTCTCTTCACCAAGTTAAGTGATGAGCGGGGTGCCTCAGGGATCAGTGCTAGGCCCAGTATTGTTTGGGATATCTCACACGGGGTCCAGAGTAGGATCAGTATGTTTGCAGATGACACAAAGATGGGAGCTGTGGTAGATGACATCGAAGGCTGGAAGTGGCTGCAGGAGGACCTGAACAGACTACAGGAGTGGTCAGTAACATGACAGCTGGGGTTCAACGTCAAGAAGTGCAAGGTACCTCACTTCAGAGCTAGGAACCATGGGAGGAGCTATCAGCTGACAGGGGTTCAGCTGGAAAGTAACAAGAAAGAAAGAGACCTGGGGGTGATTATAACAGGCAGCTTGAACAACTCAGCTCAGTGCAGGAGGGTGGTGGCAAAGGCCAATTAGATGCTAGGGTGTATAGTGAGAGGAATCTCCTCCAGGAATAGGGAGGTGATCCTCCCATGTACAGGACTCTGGTCAGGCCTCACTTGGAGTACTGCATGGAGTACCATTGCCTGTTCCTAAAGAAGGACATTACGTTGCTTGAGGGGGTGCAGAGTAGGGCAAGTAGGGGATAAATAAGGTTAATACGGAAGAGATTTTCCAGCTTAAAAGAGGGAGGGAGATGAGGAGACACCAGTTAAGGTTGGAAGGGGTGGAGATTCAGGAAGGAAAACAGGAGGAATTTTTTCATGGAAAGGGTGGTGGACAGGTGGAATGCTCTGCCCAAGGAGGTGATGTCCTGTAGAATGATGGGTGGCTTTAAGAGGACTTGGGATAGGGTGAGAGGGGTATGATGAAGAAGGGTGGGGTGGGAGGTGCAGCTGCAAGTTGAGGGGCTAGCTGCACAATCGAGCAGACTTGATGCAGCATATGGCCTGCTTCTGCTGGCATTTTCATATGTTCGTATGCATGTTATTCAGCCTGGGTACATTTTTACAAGTCAGCCATTCTATGCCACTGCTGTTTTCTCCCATGGTGCTTTATAGTGTGAATTTTTTCAAGGCCGTTGACTATTTCATTCATTGTACATTCTTCTCCTACTGACCATTTTACTGGAAAAAAGCTTAATGCTTTCAGGCAAAGCAATTTTATTTTATAGTGCTATAGCCAAATGACTCAGGGTGCTTAACATAGAGTAACAAGATAAAGACAACAGCTTTCCAAGTGTTAATTATCTGAAAAAGAGATACAGTGCTCCCTCTTTTATCCACCAACCTCCGTGCATCCTAAATGCTGGCAGATAAGAGTGTGGTGAATAATAAAATGTGGTGGTTAAAGGGGAAGATATTTCTGGAAAACAGGACAGGAGTTCACACTGGTGGTAATTGAGGGTGGCAAATAAAAGGGGGGCAGATAAAGGAGGGAGCACTGTATTCCATTCCCACCATAAATGCATTAACGTTTCTTCCCCCCAAAATACATATGTTTCATGGTTTCATACATTTTGCATTCATACAGAAATGCTGGTGGTCACTGCAGAACACACACACACACACACACAACCAGAATATACAAGCTATCTGTGTAACATAACATTCCATTCTTGGGAGGACTGATTTACACTACAACTAGGTTTCAGAGACTGATCCTTTATTTGTGTTTTATGTGTGGTTCTTATCGAATTACTCTTCTTGTGTATCAACAGGAATGTCACATCTCTTTTTTTTCCAGTTCTGCTCCATGTACTTGAAAGTGATTTTTTTATGTAATTGCCATTTTATGATGATGGATTCTCTGTAGTTTGAAAGCTTAAGAACATTCTGTGACTCTTTTGTTGATCCAATAAAAGGTATCAAATCAACTGTTTTGTGCAAAAAAAAAAATTATCCTGGACTCCCTTCAGGGTGCCTTCCTCAAGCAACTGGTCATGGAACTAACTCGGCAGAAGGCAATACTGGACCTTGTGCTCACAAACAGGGACAGTGTGATGGGGGTAACAGTGGGGGAGCACCTGGGGAACAGTGACCACCAGTCATTGTGGTTTGAAATCACAGAAAGAGCAGAACCAAACCACACAAAAACATGTATCCTGGATTTTAGGGGCAGACTTTGGGAAAATGGGGAGATACTTGAAAGAGGCATTAAGGGAATGGGACAGGAATCAGAGGTTGAGGAACAGTGGGCAGTATTTAAAATGGGGATTACAAGAACAACAGAATTATGCATTAAGCAGGTTAGCAAGAGAAAATGAAGAGGAGACCATTATGGTTTTCCAAAGAGGTAGCAAAGAAAGTGAAAGCTAAAAAGATTGCATTCATGCAATAAGAAAGACACAGGCAGAAGGGATAGGGAGAAGTACCAGGAGAAGCAAGGGAGGCAGGGAGGTCAGGTAAGGGAAGCCAAAGCTCAGACAGAAGAACACATTGCAAAATCAGTGGGTAGAGGGACAAAACTTACAGGTACATAAGTGAAAAAAAAGAAAGACAAAGGGAGGGATAGTGAGACTGAAGGGGGAGGATGGGGCATTCGAGGATGACAACAGTAAAGCTGACATATTGAACAGGTATTTCTGTTCAGTCTTTACTGAGGAAGAGGAGGGTAATGGGACTGAAGGGAGACAAGGGTGAGAATGAGGCAGAATGGACACAAGTCCCTTTACACGAGAAAGGGTCCTGAAGGAACTGGATGTAATCAAGAGTTGATAAAGCAATGGGGCGAAGGGTGCACCCCTAGGGTCCTTAAAGAACTAAGAGAGGTGGTGGCTTGAACCTCTGGCTATCCTGTTTAGCCGATCACTGGAAACAGGGGAGGTACCCAAAGACTGGAAGACAGCAGATGTAGTCCCCTTATACAAAAGTGGAAACAAAGAGGAAGCAGGGAACTACAGACCAGTCAGCCTCACCTCGGTAGTGGGGAAGATCATGGAAGCACTACTGAAGGACAGATTGGTGTAACATCTGGTTGTCAATGGACTTCAGGACCCAAGGCAGCATGGTTTCACCAGGGGGAGGTCATATCAGACCAACCTTGTTGAATTTTTTGGCTGGGTGACTAGGGAGGTGGATCAGGGGAGGGCAGTGGACATGGCCTATCTGGTCTTCAGCAAGGCCTTTGACACTGTGCCACATAGAAGACTATTACACAAGCTGGGGAATATGGGTGTGGGCAGGACAATAGTGAGGTGGGTAGGTAACTGGCTGGGTGGCAGGACACAGAGGGTGGTGGTAAATGGCTGTCACTCCACAGAGCAAAGAGTGACCAGTGGGGTACCACAGGGATTGGTTCTGGGACCGGTCCTATTCAACATCTTCATCAGTGGCATTGCGCAGGACCTAGAAGGCAGAATTTCACTGTTCGCTGATGACACAAAGCTCTGTAACAGAGTAGACACACCAGAGGGTGTAGACAGAATGAGAAGGAACCTGCAGAAACTTGAAGAATGGTCAGGGGTTTGGCAGTTGAAATTCAATGCAAGGAAGTGCAAGATAATGCATATGGGCACAAAAACCCTGGCACAATATATCAGTTGGGGGGTGAGGATTTAGCATGCACCAAGCAGGAAAAAAAAAAGAAAGGGATCTTGGGGTTATCATCTCTGATGACCTCAAGGTAGGGAAACAGTGTGACAAGGCAGCAGGTAAAGCAAATAGGATGCTGGGATGTATAGGCAGGGGCATCACCAGCAGGAAAAGGGAGGTCATAATTCCGCTATACAAGACACTAGTGAGGCCCCCCCCGGAGGACAGTGTACAGTTCTGGAGACCATACCTACGTAAGGACATAGACAGGGTAGAGAAGGTTCAGAGGAGGGCAACAAAGATGGTGCATGGATTGCATCACAAGTCCTATGAAGACAGGTTGAAGGAACTGAACATGTACTCCCTGGAGGAGAGGAGGGAGAGAGGGGATATGATAGAGACATGCAAGTATCTTACAGGGAGGAACAGGGTGCAGAAATACACTATTTTTAAGTGAAAAAGATGTTCCAGGACTAGAGGGCATGGGATGAAGTTGGAGGGAGGATGATTCAGAGGAAATATGAGGAAGAATTTCTTCACAGAACGGGTGGTGGACAAGTGGAACACCCTGCCAGAGGAAGTGGTGGGGGCTGAAACAATCTCTGGATTTAAGAATGCATGGGATAGACATAAAGGAATTCTGGAGGTCATGGGTAAGGGGCCACAGACTTCTAGGAAAACATAAACTGAACTTACAAGCTCAAATGGGTAGACTGGGTGGGCCATAGGCCCTTATCTTCCAACACTGTCTGTGTATCTATGTAAAAAAAAACATGTCTGACACTAGTTCCATCAGTAATCTACAAGTGTTTCTGTTCATAAAAATCAGCCTTGCCACCAGATCCCATGTGCTTAAGTTCCAAAAATAAGCCTATCACTGGACTCCAGGTAGTCCTGCACTTCAGATAAGCAAGACACTACTCCTCCACTAGTCTCCAAGTGTTTCTTCTCCAAAAATAATCCTGACTGGTTCCATCACCAGTTTGTAAGACTTACTATTCACGCAGTATGACTGCAGCTGGTTTTGCCAACACTGTCCAAGTGTTTCTGCTTCTAAATTAAGCCTGCCACAGGGTTTACTACCTGTCTTCAAGTGTTTCTGCTCATAAAATAAGCCTGGCACTGGGATGCCACTGTTCCCCAAGTGTTTCTGCTTTTAAAATAAATCTGCCACTGGGTTTGCCACCAGTCTCCAGATATTTCAACTCCTGAAATAAGACAGGAACTTGGTTGTCACCAGACCTCAGGTGTTTATCCTAAAATAAACCTGTTATTAATCCCATCATTAGACTCTATGGGCTCAGTATTCAAAACGTGGCCCCAGGGCAAAATTAGCACTGCCCAGCATGCAAAAATAGCCTGGAACCATTTGCACACTATATTTAAAGGAATAGCCCAGTAGCTAAATCAGTTGAATATAGCAAGCAAACAAAGGCATGCAAACCGGGCTGAGAGTGCAGTGTAAAAATAGCCTGGCCAACAAGATAGCTTGAATATAGTAACCATGCAGTACAAACTGCTACAGCAGCCCAGGGCACACAGTGGTGGAGTAAGGTTGAGTTACAGTAGGTGGCCAATGGGGTTGCTAGCAATGAAGTGGTGCAAAACAACTGCAAACAACATTGCAGGCCAAATACTGCAGAACCATGCTATGGTTCTTATAGGTTTGTCTGGGGCAAACTTGTTAGCTTGGTGCTAACACATTTGCCTGGTGCAACCACGTTTGCCCAGCACAGAATTTTACTGTAATCAAAGCTCCTATGAAAATGATCCTACTTAGGCAATCCGGGGGCAAACAGCCACATTAGCTTCTCATTACGGCCTGCTTTGCATGCAATACCATGTAGATTGCCCGGTGCAATCTAATGGTGCACACAGCTCCACCTGTATGTCAGACTGGAACTACAGGATGGTGGCTGAAGGCTGGGTTTGTACAAGCACCACCTGTATGTCAGCATGGAACAACAGGACGGTAGCTGCAGGCTGGGTTTGGACACAGCAGCACAGACTACTGCAACCCAGGGGACTAGCACCACAGGAACGAGTGGTTATGCAGCATGACATAGACATACTGGGTTTTACTATCGCACAGCAACATCTTTCTTGCCCAAATCCCCAACAGCGGCAGACACAATGCCAAGTGTTGGCATTGTACTGTCGGGAATGTTAGTGTGTTTTCTTTCAGGTGGCTTTGCCCCCCACACCCCTTGTCTCTAGATATACAACTCCAAGTCAGAGTTGTCTCGGGGAGGGGGCCAAACACTGCGAGATGCAGTACCAGTGCCAGTGGGGAGCATCACAGTGATCCAATGCTTTTCATCGAATCCTGTAGCTGTGATAGTCTTTGCTGTGGTGGTGTCGATATGTGGTCGGTTCACCAACGTATTGTTATTCCAGCTACTGTGTGTATCAGATGGTCCAGTACCAAAATAGACGGTATTGTGAGGGACACAGCAATGCCTACAGTGTGTCAGGCAACAATGACTGCTGCTATCCACACAGTGATATGCACAGCTGGCAGGCGTGTTTTGACAGTGGACACCACAGTCATACTGTCCTGTGACCCACATATGATGTGCCAGTGGCATGGGATTGCCACTCAATCAATCAAACAATCAATTCTTTATTTAACAAGGTGAAACACCATTGAGAAGAACTCATTTACAAGGTGGACCTGCATATAGTCACAGTAAATCATTGCAGAGATACAATCAACAAGGGGTTACATTACCAGACAATGTACAGACATTAACAATATGAGATCTTTACTATCTAAACAAGATTTAATACAGATACAGTTATTTATGCTTCATACATTTAAATACATATACAATATATGCAATTTACAAAATTCACAGCATATGCATGAGGAAACTATACATAAGCAATATATGATATAAGCAGCATATACTCAATATTGGGATAATTTGCATAGAAGAGGTTGCAAGGAGCACCAAAGAGAAAAGATACTGAACCATCACAGAGTTAGTAAGATCAGACCATAAAGAGGTTCAGCTTAAGGAGGTAGGGGAACAAGAAGGATATGTCATCAGGATATAGACCACGGGAGAAGGTGTGGCCGTGTGAATGATGTCATTAGAGAAAACAGTTAACAAGTCACCTTGAATGACTGCAAGAGCAAGATTTTAAAGAGAGACAGTGACATCAGTATAGCCAGCTTGAGTGTTTTTTGTACATTGTTCCAAAGGGAAGGGAGGGAATGGCTTATCACAGCTCGCCAAAATGCGCTCTGACTTTAGAGATTAGAAGGGAGATATGAGATAGACTTCTTAGGGGGTACTTACCAGGAGTGCAGGCAGGTACACAGTCATTAATATACTGCAGAAGCTTATTAGTAATCTCTCTATTAGCCCACAGTAATTCATTATTGTGCCACCTAAGGATAAGAGCACACCAGCCTAAAGTTGTATAGAGGGTGCCATGGTGAGTGGAATGGGGAGCACCAGTCATAAATCTAAGCACCCGATGGTAGAAGGAGTCAAGTGTGGAAAGGGCTGCACTCATACTATGCCAACACAAGAAGTTGGCATAGTCCAGTAGAGGCATGAAGGTGGTTTGTTCTAGTCCCCCCCAAAAACTGTCTGATCTTAAAGAAAATCCCAAGCTTCTATTTTAATTTTTTAGAAAGTTCATCAATTTGGACTTTGAATGACAACTTACAGTCTATCCCAGCTCCCAGATATTTAAATTATTCCACAAAATCCAAAGGTTCACCTAGCAGGGTGACTACTTGGGGAACCGTCCCTGAGATGAAAGGTTTAGTGACATTAACTGATGGGGAGAGAAGCATAGCCTTCATTTTCTTAGCATTTAAAAGGAGCTTTAAGTGCAAAAGATTTTTCTGTAGGTGATTGAATTCAATTTGGAGGTCGGTGCATGCGAGCTCTGGAGTAGGCTTGGCAATGTAGAGCTCTGTATCGTCAGCGAATAAATGTATGTTTACTGACTGAATTCCAGTGTTCAGACTATTAATATAAATGGCAAATAAAAGTGGACCAAGAACTGACCATTTGGGCACTCCTTTTGTGAGTGTTTTCATTGAGGAGAGAGATCACCACCCTTTTGATCTGCTGGTAACAGTCAGTGAGGTAATTGGAAAACCATCTTAGGGCCAAATTGACAACCCCAATGTTCTTTATGGCGAGCAACAGCAGGCTGTGGTCCACTGCATTGAAAACTTTGCTAAGGTCAAGAAACAGAGCACATACATAGTTCATATTATCCAGGGCTTTTTGCCAATCATTCATGACCTTAGCAAGTGCAAAGATGGTGCTATGATGTGGGATCACTAGTCAGACTGGGCAGGATTTAGCAAGCAAATATTTATTTATATAGTGCCTTTCAATATCAAGGTGCTGTACAAAGTATAAACCACAAATAAACAAACAAACAGCAGTATTAATTTTAAATCAGTCTGGGAAAACCAGTGAAAATAAATATGTTTTTAGCAAAGATTTAAAAATACTGATGGTCAGACATTCTCGTCTAGATGCTTCCTCTAGATGCTGCCTAAGCTGAGTGTTAACCACCTTTTTGAGCAACTTAGATAAAATAGGAAGTAGTGACATTGGGCGACACTTATTTAAGTCACTTGAGTCTCCAGTTTTAAAAAGTGGGATGACATTGACCGTCTTCCATATATTGGGGAAGATGTCCTGGGTTAAGGACAAATTAAAAAGATGAGTGATTGGGGGTGGCAGGACATAAAATCCAAGTTTGAGAAAGGGAGGCTCGATAAGGTCAGCACCTACGCTTTCCTGGTATCCAGCTACAGTAGGAGGTTCTCAACCTGTTTCACAGTGACAGAATTGAAAGAGAACACTTTGTCTTGGGTGGGTGTATCAGAGTTAAAACTATTTGGGTTCAGGTTTTCCATCTGCACCCAGAGGTTATTGGCTGGTGAGGGGTCAAATGCCAAACCTGCCATGACAAAGTGGTTGTTGAAGAGGTCAAGTATTTTGTTTTTGTCAATGGTGGCAGAACTGCCAGTCTTGATTTTTGGAAGGATTCGGCTGCCCAAGCTATGGTCTTGTAAATCGTTTCAGGTTTTCCAGAACTTAGAGGCACAGTTAGAGGAGGATTCAAGTACTGAGTGATAAAAGTTTGCTTTCTCCACTCTAGTTAGTTTGGTGCACTGATTTCTTGCAGCTCTGAAGGCTGTCCAGTCTGCAGGCTGTTTGTTTTCTCTTGACCTCTTCCAAAAAGAATCCCTCTAAGGCAGCCCAGATTTCAGGCTAGCGGTGAACTATGGACATGCTTTCTTTTCAGTAAGGATTTTAACTAGAGGAGCGTTCTTATTGATGACTCCAAGTACAATGTTATGAAAGACCTCATAAGCTTTGTCTGCTAAAGGGACCAAATAGAAGTCTTGTCAATTTGCATGTTGGTGGTTGGAGAGAAAGGCTAAAGGGTCAAACTAAAGGTGTACTTTGAGGAAGATACTGCTTTGGAGGCAGCCTGCACACAGGCTATAGCACAATGGTCACTAACATCATTGAAGAATATGTTTGCATGTGAGAAATGATGTGGTTTGTCAACCAGTATTATGTCTAACAGAGTACTGTGCTCTGGATATTTTTTGTTAGGATGGGTAGCTTCTGATATATGTAGGGAGAACCCAAAGTTATTGCAAAACTCTCTTAGGGATTTGGCTGCTGCAGAGAACTATTCCATGTTAAGATCACTCATAATAATAACCTCAGAGGACAAGGAGTCCAGAAGATTGCATAAATGATTCAACGCCATGTTCCCTGATGAAGGTGGCCTGTAGCAACCAATAATGTGGATGGGGGATGACAAAGATAGTTGCACCTTCAAGGTAGTACATTTGAATTCCTGTAGTAGTGAGGTGGAATGAACTATAGAAGCAGTGTATTTGTCATGAACAAAAATGGCTACCCCCCACCCCTTGCTATTCTGTCAGTCCTATAGACAATATATGAGGAGATGTTGATTTCAGAATCCAAGGTCTATGACCTTAGCCAAGACTCACGGTCACCACTATGATATCAGGTTTAGTGAGGCTGAACCAAGTCTGCATAGCATCGAATTTCTTAATCAAACTGCAGGAGTTTATGTGGAGAAGGCTTAGCCCCTTTAGCTGGGGTAGGGCTAAAGGAGTGGGGATGGGGGGGCCAGGGTTAAGCTTGACCTCACCTGCACAGATAAGCATCAACAGAAGATGTTTTATGATTGTGTTTAGTAATAGTCTATGCAGATGGGATCTGCCCCTTTTAAGACTGAAGGAATCAGAAGAGATAGGTAGGGATAAATATGTAGTATGGGGACACAAGGATGCATACATTAGTATCTTAGTGGATAGTATAAATATGAGAACAGGGGAAGGAGGGGACCAGGTGAATCTTTCATGGTTGGTATAGTGTGAAGAAGTAAAGCAACTGGGAACAAGTGGTACATTGATGAATGCTAGGTAAGGCAATAGTGTAGCAGTAGGGGGTAAGGGGCAGGTATTATAAAACTATGAGCTGTAGGAAGGGGCTACAGACATAGCATCAGTTCATAGGACATAGGTGAGGTGGAGAATATCTACTAGGCACCCCAACAAAAGAGTTAAAGCTTTTATTGTATTCCAAAGACAGAAGCACACAAGGCAACAGAGGCAAAGTTCGTAACCAGGGGAGTTGTGGCTAGGTGAGGTAAAGCAAGGGCTACAATTATGTTGGCAATGTAGAAGTACAAGTAATCAAATGGACATAGGAAAGGTGAGAGGAAAGAATAGTACAGTGGTAAGATTGCCACTCTCGGTACAAAAGGTCCAAGGTTCGAATCCAGGTTCAGTGGAGAAGGCAAGGCAGTGGGAAGAGAGAGGGGTAAGGGAAGCAATGAGTAGCAGGTGAAACTGAACAGTAATGAATTAGATAGGGAGAGGAAATAGCATTGAGAAAAGAAGAGAAGAGGCAGTGTAGGGCAGTGGTTTAAGGCTCTGAGCTGCAAATCTGGAGACCTTGGTTTGAATCCCACAGCCCCCAACTTTCATACTGTGTGACCCTGAGCAAGTCACTTAATTTTCCTGTGCTCCCAGGTTGCACCTGTAAACAAGCTTTCAGCTTAGTGTGTCTCACCTGCTTAAACAATTGAGAAAAAAAAGAAGAGTAATCTCAGTACTGACCCCTACTGGTCAGAGAGTATAAAAAAACAACTGGGGAAGTGGGGAGTTAGGTTACAACTGGCAAGGGTCATGTGAACAGTCATAGCTTATATAACTAAAGCCTGTCGTGGGGTGGTGACTGGAATGGGCAAGGCAGTAGACGCGAAGCGTGGATGGGCCAAGAACACAATCTCTTGTTACAAAGAGCAACTTGCTCCTTACATTGACGGCTGCTGCAGTGTTACTGAGGCTTCAGTGGCAAGGGAGCATGAAGTGGTGGGGGGAGCATTCAGCAAAGCCTAAAATGGGGAAAACAAAAGATTCAGAAGTGGGAAACCTCACACAAAGGAATCCATACTGTGCATGCGCAAATAATCTGGCATTCAAGGAGGCAGTAGGTATGGAATCCAAATCAACAGTTCTCAGAACCAAATGAGCACAATACTCTAAACATCAGTGGTAAGGCATTAGAAAATGTTAAATCTCATTACATCCCTTCTAAGCTTTCAGAGAAGAGCAAATTCCCTCATCAGCAAATACGATGCAACTCACTTAAAGTACAGTCACAGACTGCCATAACAGAGCTTAAACTTTGGAATTTTTCAATGTGCAAGAATCAGTCAGTATACCTTTGACAACAGGAACCCTAGCAGTTTCTTAAGGCAGAGTGTACTGGTACAAATTCCCCAAAAGTCCTTTTGCTAATGCTAGCAACCCAAAGCAAAATCTCTTGCTACAAGGAGCCACTTACTCCTTACCTTGATGACTGCTGCAGTGTTCCTGAAGGTCTGGTGGAGAGGGAGCCTGAAGTGGTGTGGTGTGGAGGGGGGGCATTTAGCAAAGCCTTGATGGCTGCTGCAGTGTTCCTGAGGCTCTGGTGGAGTGGAAGCCTAAAGTGGTGTGGGAGACGTTCAGCAAAGTCTTGACTTGCTGCTGCAGCATTCCAGAGGCTCCAGTGGAGAGGGAGCCTGAAGCGGTGGGGGGGGCATTCAGCAATGCCTTGACATGGCTTCTGCAGTGTTTCTGAGGCACCATTGGAGAGGGAGTCTGAAGTGGTGGTAGTGGGAGAAGGATGTTCAGCAAAGCCTTGATGACAGCTGCAGCATTCCTGAGGCTCCAGTGGAGAGGGAGCCTGAAGTGGCTGGCTGTGTATGATGTGGAGCCTGGACAGATGTGCGGCATGTGCCCGGTGGGGCAGACACATACAGTCATACAGGCACACTGAAGTGAGGGGCATTCCCTTCACTGGCATATGTGCATTGTGTGGACAGCCCAAGCCATGTGGCAGCACCTACTATGTGGTGCAGCCTGGCTACCTGTACACACTCCCCTCAGTACCCTCCATCCCCCCACTGCTGCATGTGTGTGCTGGCTTGTGGCGGTTTACCTCTATGGGGGACTGGAGGTGTATGCTGGATGGACGCACTGACAAGGTGTCCACTGGGTGCTGGGGCACCACAAATGCCTGGCAGGGTTGGGATGGGTGCCAAATGATAGCAAAGTGGGTGGAGTTTTCTGTGTGCAGCATTTCTTTTCAGTAGCATAGGGAGTGCCCCAGGGTGGCCATCTGCCTTCTCTGCTTCCTTATTGGCTGCAGTCATTAAGTGCACCTCGATGCTGTTGTTGCTTATGGCCATGTTGTCTGTTGCTGCTGTGTCCACACTTCCTATCCTTGTTTTGCCTTGAGTTAAGACTACCTTTTTCTAGGTGGTAATTTATGCTGTGCAAAGTGTCACACAAAGTCACGCAAACACAATGTGTGCAATGCTAACACGCTAAATATTGCATAGCACCTGTGTTCATGTACATGCCCCTCTCTTTGCACAGTGCATACATTATAATTTTGCCCAGTGCTAATGCAGTTTGCCTTCGGTATTTGGTCTTTTAAATATAGGGGACCAGTGCAAACCTGGCGCAAAGTTTTGAATATCTGGCCTCATACGTTTCTACTCCTAAAATAAGCCCAACTGTAGGCTCAACATCTGTCTTCAAATGCTTTTGTGTTGCCAAGATTTATGGATAAAGCAAAGATGCTACAATGCTGGTTCTAATTCAGACGATAACAAGAAATTCCTCCAATGATGATGATGATGATAATGATGATTTTAATGATGGACCACTAATTTTATCATGTGTTTCCAACAATCACTGATGTAGTAGATGATGAATGATAAATGATGTCCAAATCAAATTGGGATTATGATGTGTGAGTAACATGCTGTGTTCAAGTATTCAAGTGGACTTTTTAATTTAATTTCACTACAAATACCACTAACATCTTCATGTTTTTCGATTTCAGCCAGTTTGCATCTGTATCACCGCCTTCCCCCAGGATGAAGCTGAAAATAAACAGTATTATCTAGCCTTCGTTCCTGGTCGACAAAAGCTAAATAAATAAATATTTATGGAGGGGTAGGCACAACAGGTGGGGAAGGTTTCATCATTGATTATGTGTCCTGCAGGCTTCAACAACTTTTGCTCCTGCCACTGTTGCTTCAGGTGTTTAATATGATGACTGTGAAGAAGCACAAGGGATGGAACAGTTAGGATAAAGAAGGGAGGTTGGGCAGAAAAAGGGGAGGAGCAAGTGGAGGCATTAAATGAGTACTTTTGCTCAGTCTTCATCAAGGAAGCAGATGGGCCTAAGCCAGAGGGGAAGATTGGGGGATACTTGAGGCTAGTAAGGAGTATGAGGGGAAGTTTGGGATAGATAGGGTTCTAAGTGGGCTAAGTGAACTGAGTGTGGACAAGGCACCTGGCCCAGATGGGGTACACCCGAGGGTCTTGAGGGAACTGATGGGGGTACTGACAGCCCTACTGACAGACTTAACACCTTGGTAGTGATAGGGTGTGTGCCACAGGACTGGAGGACAGCTCATGTGGTACCTCCCTACAAGAGTGGACCCAGGGATGAACCAGGTAGCTACAGGCCAGTTAGCTTAACCTCCACAGTGGGTAAGTTAATGGAGGCCATTCTATAAGAAAGGCTGATGTCCTTCCTTGAAGAGAATGATCTCCAGGATGACAAGTAGCATGGGTTTGTCAGTGGAAGGTCTTGTCAGACCAATATGATAGGCTTCTTCGACTGGGTGACAAGGTCTCTGAACAGGTGGAAGGTGGTGGACGTACTGTACTTGGACTTCAGTAAGGCATTCGACTCAGTGCCACATGGTAGACTGATCAGCAAGCTGGGGGACCTGGGATTAGTGGACAAAATGTGGCGTGGGTCAAGAGCTGGCTATGGGACAGAAACCAGAGAGTGATGGTAAGGGGGAATGGGCCTAACCTAGGCCTGCAACCAGTGGAGTACCAAAAGGCTCAGTACTCAGTCATGTGCTGTTCAGTATATTTATAGGTGACATCGCAGAGGAGTTAGTAGCAAATCTGCCTTTTTGCAGATGATACTAAACTCTGTGGGAGGGAGGACATGAAGGAGGGGAGACAGGTGTTATGGGAGGACCTCGCTAAACTGGAGAAATGGTCAGGCATCTGGCAGTTGGGCTTTAATGCTAAGATATGTAAGGTAATGCACATGGGAGCCAGAAACCCAAAGGCCAGTTATTAGCTGGGGGAATACAGGTGACAGTATCAGTGGAGGAAAAGGATCAGGGAGTAATGGTAAGAGGTGATATGAAACACATAGCAAAGTGCCGAAAGGCAGCAGCCAAAGCAAATAAAATGCTTGGATGCATAACCAGGGGAATCACCTCTAGGAAGGAAGAAGTTATTCTGCCACTGTATAGGTCACTGGTGAGACCACAGCTGGAATACTGTGCAGTTCTGGTGCCCTTACCCAAAGAAGGATATCAGACTACTGGAAGGGGTCCAACAGAGGGCAACCAAAATGATCAAGGGCATGGGGACAGAGCACATGGAGAGAAGCTGAGGGAGCTGAACATGTACTCTCTGGAAGACAAGGGAGAGAGGGGCATGACTGAAACCTTCAAGTACCTTCGGGGCATAAACAGAGTTGGTATAGAGGGCATCTTTTACTTAAGAAAGGAGGGTACAATAAGGGGTCATAGCCTGAAATTCATGGGGGGCAGAGTCAAGAAGCAAATAAGGAGGCACTTTTCCACTGAAAGGGTAGAAAAGGGGTTGAAATAGTTGCCAGCAGATGTGATGGCAGCAAAGATGGTGGCCAGTGTCAAAGGGGGTGGGATAGGGTGACAAAGAGGATTAGGATGGAAGAGAATACTTCTGGGAAGTGGATAGGGGAAGGGAATGGGATGGTGGGGGTTGACTGTAGAAGGAGTTGGGTAAGGGGGGGAAGCTCCACGGAATTAACTGAGCTGCACACTTGAGCAGACTCTATAGACCATTAAAGCCAGTTTCTGCTGGCAATTTTGTAAGTTTAAATGTTCATATGTTTATCACTTGGATGATGAATCTGTTACTGCATAGTTCCTGGATGATTGATCATGTGTGGTAGATAATATAATATTTTGTGGATTTCACTTAAAATAATGAGATTAATATGATGACAGGAATTGATGTGCATAACACCAACCTGGGATATGGAAACTGATGATGATACCCAAATCAAAAGTGGAGTATGATATCTTTGAGTAACACCTTGTGTCCTACTGGTAAAGTTGAGTATGCAAGAGGAGTATTGTTATTTGGGGGGAAGGAAGTTAGTGGGCGCAACAGGTGAGAAAGATTTCATTATGGATTGTGTTTACCAACCTCTAAAGCATTCTTTGTTCCTGTATCTGTTACTTCAGTAATTTATCACCTCAATGAAGAATCATATTGCCGAATAGTTCAGGCCCAGATCTGGTAGAGGGACAGTCTGTTGTGGATAATATAGAGGATAACGTATGGTCATCGATGGTTAACCCGGTTTCTTAACCATCAAAAGAGGTTGCCAGGGCTTGATTACGAAACCCCGAGAGCCGAAGCTCAAGAGGTTTACGCTGCCACAAGCATCCTCGAGATTGGCTAACAAAACCGGTTACCCATCAATGTACCTACATTAGCTTCATAGTGTATAGTACCATTTTGTTTTTAAGAAAAGAAAGCAGTTCATTGCTGTTTTTTTATGTCCCCACTGCTCTGCCTCACCTCCGCCGCCGCTCCAGCAGCTCGATCCAGCCACGCCGCATGCCCAGACTGTTCCCGTTAGCAACCCACCGATGTGACGACCTGATGGGTTAACAACATCGCGGATTATCGATGGTAAAACGCTGTTATAAAAAGTTAGATTTCTACCTATAACAACGTTCTACCATACATTATATATTATTTTGTGGATATCATCAGTGATGGATCCAGCATTAGAAAAAATCCTGCAGCAGTAGGACTCTTCTTTGACCATTGCATGGAATAGAACCAATCCAACATCATTTATTTGCAATAAAACCAAAATGAATTGTATTATGGCCCACAACCAAGAGTTACCATGTTCAGTACAAGATAATAGAAACAAGTTTTTTGCCTGCTTGCTGTGAGCCCATCCCCTTTTTGTTTGTCCCCATTTATTATTGCCACAGGACCCTTTTTCAAATCCTTAGTGAGACAATAGATATCATCTAAAATAATGGGATTATTATGATGAAAAGAGGGGGACTTGATGAGGATAACACTGACAGTTGCACAGAATTCTATTAAAATGCCCAAATCAGATCTTGACGATGATTATGATTTTTTTTTAATTAATAGTTGATTGAGATGCTTGAAAACTTACATAAACAACATTTGAAAAATTCTGTGGTAATATCTCTGACCCTGGCTGAAGCACCCAAAAGCACTCCTTGGATTACAGGCTAAATTAAAAAAAAGATAGGTCTAGATACCACAGGTAGGTCACCAAAATCATTAATTAAGCATCTGTTAGACCCGATACCAGTACCCTGCACAACTGACGTTATGATGTGGCCCAGTATCTATGGCCCCAAAAAACAGGCCTCAATGAACAAGATAATAGAAAAGACAAAAATACAAAAGTGAAGAGCAAGAAAAGGTCACATTTTGCTAGCAGTTTCAGTTACAATAAATATAGTAAAAATAACAAGAAACATGTAACGTATGAGCTACAGTAGAGAAATGTCAAGGCCTTAGGCCAAGTTGCTGTTTTATCACAAAGGTGAAGAGTAAGAGAGGGGGCAAAACATCCACTGTAAGTGGATTTTATCTCAGTAGGATGGAGAAGTATCTCCCAAGGCTACTCCCCCCCCACCCCGTGGGATAGGGTGAGCTATCTGTGTGGGGCTAAATAAGGTTACCCACATAATCTCAAAAAGGGCATTCTTAACCACTGCTTGAAAGGAGAGGGGCTCGTAGCCTGAAAATTTGTGCATGTTGTCCTCAGACTCAATCAGATTGGCAACATCTTCCATCCTCCATCTCCTAAGCAATAATCTTTTGGCTTTCACAATGGATGCCATGGCACAAAGTTGCTGGGGTTTATGGTGCATCAGCAGCCTGGTAGTGTTGCCCAAGACAATAAGTGAAGTATCCCTAAGCTCCTGACAATGTATAGTTTACTCTATTCTGGTCAGGATTTGGTGCCACTAGACTTGTAGTCTGGGGCAAGACCACAAGGAGAGAAGTAGTGTACCTTTCTGTTTATGACATCTCCAGAATTCTGAGTTTGGCATTAAATTCATTTTCTTCAGGAGCGCTTTTGTCCTGTAGCACAGATATAACATTTTTAACTGCATCAGCCTCTTTTCCCCATATCCCTTCATGCACCATAAGCATAACTCCAGCAACACTCCCACTTTAATTTAGTAAAATCATGACCTAGCAATCTCTCCCCCCTTTTTGTTAATTTTGCAGTAGAGATGGTATTTTCATTTAACAGTCCTTGGTATATCATACCTCTCCGGGGGGGGGGCCCTGAAACCTACCACACCCTGCAAGTCCAATTATGTGCTCCCATATGCTTCAGGAATGCAGCTGAAGCTGGCTACCAGTGTAAGAAGATATAAGGTGGCAAAGCTGTAAATACATCCACATGTTAGTTTGTGGAAGGAAGGCATGTGATTTCATCTTAACAAAGTCCTTGAATATTCTGTAGATGGGGAAAATAAATCCCCCACTCTCAATATGCTCTCTACTACCCACTCCTGCCACCACAGCTTGTAGCCTCCCACCGTATGTCTGAATTTGTGCCACAGGGACCATAAACTGGATGATCTCTGAGTTACACATGGTACCCTACTGACAAAGATACCTATTCAATGGGATTTATCTTACTTATGTTTGAGGATTGACTACAAATGGGAACTGATGTGGAAGATAACAAGTAAGCACTGGTTCTGTAAACAAGAAAGTGAGATGGGGAACACGGCCTCATGTAAAGTTTTAGTTTTAGTTACATCAGTTGTAGGAGACCAGACTAGAACCCCTCCAACACTTTGAGGCTCTCTACCTCCCATCCTGAGGAAGCTGCACACAGCCTTAAAGCACTTTGGGAGTTCTAGCCTTGACTCCAGTATCTGTGGCAAATAAGAGTAGAAATCTGCACGAGTTCCTGTGTACTGCCTCTCTTGTTTGATTTTGAAGTTGGTTTACTGGCCTACGGGAACATCCCTAGGTTTGGTGCACTGCTTACTTCTGCTTTCAATTACTGGTTCTGTACTGCAGCATTTGATTTGCTTTTGGGGTTATAAGGGCTGGCGAATTACTATAAACTTGTGCTCCCATTCATTTAAACAGCAGATGGCTGAGAAGGTAAGAGTAGAGTCTGTGCTGGTCACTGTCGCCTGTCTGAATTTATATCCTTTTCTGTGGGTGCTGCAGAAGTGGAAAATGATGGGTGCTGTGTGTGTGTGGGGGGTGGGATGCTGTGTCTTTCTGTGGGTAGGGGAAGGGGAGGTCAGTGGGTAATGTTGAGTAGAAAGGGCAGGAAGGGGGTGTCTTTTTCTTTTACTGGTCCTGGTAGGGGGTGGACGGAGGATGGAATGCTGCTGAGTGGGTGGGAAGAAAAGCATATATTTATTACATAAAAACAGAATTTGTCAGAAGAAAAGGACCATTTGGCCCACCCAGTCTGTCCAGATGGTCCCTGCCTAGTCTGCCTCCACAGACCCTAACTGATCTACAGCAATTATCCCTCCTCTGTGCCCATTTTCTAATTTCCCTTATGTCTGTCCCACACATGCTTGAAGCCCCTACTGCTTTTGTCTCCACCACTTCTGCTGGCAGTATTTTCCAGGCATCTAGCACTCTTTCTTTGAAGCAGTACTTCCTTACATCCCTCCTAAACTCCACCCCCTTCAACTTCATCACATGCCCTCTGGTTCTGGTGCTCTTCATGATTTGAAAGAGACTCCCCCACTGCACCCTCTTTACTCCAGTGAGGTACCTGTAGTTCTCTATCATCTTTCCCCTCTAGCTGTCCTGTCTTCTATGATGTACACGCTGAGATCCCTCAGTCATCCTATTAGGGCTTTTGGTGCAACCCCTGCACCATTTAGTTGCCCTCCTCTGGACTGCCTCCACCTTGTCTATCTACTTTCTGAGGTGCAGCTTCCAGAACTGGACACAAAACCCAAGGAGGGGTCTGACCAGTGAGTAACATAGTGGCAACACCTCCCTCCCTCCTATTGCTAGAGATACCTAAATCTAGGCATGTCAGTATCCAACTGGTCCTACTCACTACCTTGTCACATCTGCCCTGCCACTTTGAGGTAATCCAATATGATAATCTCAAGGTCCCTTTCCTGCTTAGTGACTAACGGTACCGCCCTCCATCCTGTACTTAGTTTTTGGGTTCCTATGTCCTAGTTGCACAATTCTGCACTTTTTAGTATTGAATCCCAGCTGCCATGCTTTTGACCACTCCTCAATTTTCTCATGATCCCTACTCATTCTTTCCATCCCTTCCATATTTTCCACCATATTACAGATTGTGTTACCTGCTGAAAGGTATACCTTCCCTTCCACTTTACTGTATCTGCAATGTCACTTATGAAGACATTGAAGATGACTGGTCCCAGTACTGAGCCCTGCAGCACCCTGCTGGTCACTCTCCCTTCATTAAAGTGAGTGTCGCTAACTACCGCCCTCTGTTGCCTATTTACCAGTTTCTAACTCAATTTACCACTCATTAGCCTATAGTTACCAGCCCATTCCCTGCAGCTGCCCTTATGCAGAGTTGGTGTTTTTGAGGTGGAAGTCTAGGTTTGCTGGCAAAGGCACCTAGCTTCACTTGAACTCTTTTCTCCTAGGTTTGCATGTAAGGAAAGAGCAAGGAACAACATTATCAGAGCAAGGAAAAACATTAAGGCTTCTTTTGGCTAGGCAGATTTACTGTGTGTTACTATTTTCTTTTGTGCTCACAGGTTTTGTTACTGTTTTGTGCTTACAGATTACTGTTGTAATCTTCTCTAATTCATACGTTTTTTTGCAAGGTATATCTTCTGTTACTGCTTTATTTTTCTCTGTAGCAAAGTGTTTTTTGCAGGGAATATCTTCTGTGAAATTCTTACAGGTGGTGCTTACAGGTTTTACAGTTTTATCTATCATTAGGCTAAGCTTCCAGGTCTACTGCATTTGTCATTGGTTGATTGTTTCTGCTCTTACCTCCTAGTTTCTTTCATCTGTGGTTCTTTTTTGTCAGGGGAAGGGACCAACCACCACCTCCCCCATCCCCAAGCACCCCATACTACACTCCTTTTATAGAATAGTACAGTTGTGACATTTCCTGCAACAAAGCAGGAAGGGGATGATCAGAGGTTTATCCATACAGTTATTTCACTTACAGGGGCACAAGTGATTTAAAGGGACACTGTCAACTCCCTTTGGTTTCAAAGTGTCCCTAGTTTGAAAAACACATTTAATGACTGCCAACATTCTGTAAAGATTGCTGATGTAGCTGGTAGTTTGATTCTAACTATGTTTTCTTTTAAAAAAGTGAAAACAGACTGCCCAACATACTGGTGTTACCACACCAAAACAGGTCTGTTTACATTCCTTGATCAACTCCATTGGCATCTTTTCTGCACTTGGGAACACCCCCAACACAGTCTTGCCACTCAAGATGCAGTGGGAGTTTAGAAGGTTGCTGCCTCATGAGTGACTGCACTGTTTGGGTGTGTTTCTAATGTTCAGGAAATATGCAGTAAGAACAGACCCAGGATTGTAAACAAAACAATGTTGTTTATAAATATATATTAGCAAGCATTTTAGTTCTAATAAACATGGAGACAGACAAAACTAACATTAATGAATTTTAGAGAAGGTAAACAACCATAAAATGTAGGTTTTTAACTAGAAATAATATGATGACAAACAGGTTGGCAGTGTCCCTTTAACTTGTTGTAAAAAGTAATACAAAAACAAACACAAAAAATTAAACACGTTTTGCTTTCATTTTCCTTCTAATTACTCGGACCAGGTTATAAACTTGGCAACTGCTCAGACCCAGCCAGCGGCTGCTCTCTCAGCCTAAGTAGCAGTTGGAAGGGGAGTTCTTCAAATCTGACAGACTCCACCTGACTAAGGAGGTAGTCAGGGCGCTGGGCCAGAAACTTGACATCCAAGTGGGACATTTAAACTAGTGGGAAGGGAGATGATGGTAGCTCCAGGAGAAGCACACATAGAGCCTGCCATCTCTCCCCCTCCAGCTAGCACCATATCTGCACACTCCAGGATAGCAAAAGCAGATAGCAGGAAACTTGAAACCCTTTGTGACTCTGCAGATGACCAAAGAAACGGAAAGAGAGGAAACAAAAACATAAAATAGGCAAAGGGAGAAAAAATAAGATCAAGGAGGGGCATGACAAAGAAAATGACACATCAAGAATGGTCAGCGCTATGCCTCAATGCATGCAGTCTGGCTAACAAGATGACTGACCTCACTGCCACAATAGCTGAGGCAGGACTAGACTGGGTTGCCATGACTGAAACATGGTTCACAAACAATCACAGTTGTGAGGTGACTATCCCAGGGTATAACTTGTTCAGGAGAGACAGGACTGGGAAAAAGGCAGGGGGTAGCTATTTATGTTAAGGATACCATCAATGCTACGGAAATGCAGCAGGCACAAAGAGAAACAGAGTATCTATGGATCACAATCGGGGCTGGAAGCTGGAAACCTATTCGGGTAGGAATAATCTACAGACCCCCCCAAATCAGGAGGAAGTTAGTGATAAGGAAATCCTGGAAACCATCCTCCAGATGTTAGGCAAAGAGGGTGAGGTGCTGGTGGGAGATTTCAATCTACCAGATATAGATTGGAGTACCCACACAGCGGCATCACAAAAAGCAGGGAATTCCTAGTCACACTACAGGAAGCAGGTCAACGTCAACTAGTGACATCACCCGCAAGGGATAATGTGATTCTAGATCTGATATTCACAAATCCCTATAGGGTTCTGGGTGTCGAAGTAGGGAACCACCTGCGCAACAGTGACCGAGTGACTGTAACACAGTATATTTCAGGGTAAAAAGGACTGAAGACTCCACACACTCCAAACTGAAGGTCCTTGACTTCAGGAAGGCAGACTTCATAAAAATGAAAGCCTGCCTGAGGGACACCCTTAATAACTCAACAGAAGGGAGTGGTGAGGAATGTTGGACAAGGCTGAAGGATGCAATAAGCACAGTCACATTACAGTGTGACCGTCAGGTTAGTAAGAACAAAAGGAGGAAACACCCACTATGACTTTCCAAGGAGGTGGCAACCATGGTGAAAGAGAAGTGCATAGCCTACAGAAAGTACAAGGAGTCAGGGAATGAGGTGGACAAAACATAATACAAACAGAAACTAAAAGAGACAGGAAAAGTGATAAGAAATGCAAAGGCTCAGACAGAGGTTAGGATAGCACAGGAAGTTAAAAAGGGTAACAAAACCTTCTACAGGTACATACGAGAAAAAAGGAAGACCAAAGGGGGCATTGTTAGAATCACAAAAAAGGACCAACAACCCACAGAGCAAGATGGGGAGAAGCCAGAGGCACTCAATGATTACTTCTGCCCAGACTTCACATAGGAAGCAGATGGAAATGAACCAACAATAGCATAATGAAGTGTCCAATTGAAGGAATAGACACTGGTTCCTTCACAGAGGAAAGGGTCCTACAGGAAATAGACAAGTTAAAGGTAGATAAAGCTATGGGGCCAGATGGCATACATAGAAACATAGAAACATAGATTTTGACGGCAGATAAGGACTGCTTGGCCCACCCAGTCTTTCCATTTCCCTACCTAATGGATAAGCTGCAGATCCTAGTTAACCAGCAGCCTACTCAGCCTAGCAGATACACCCAAGAATACTTAAAGAACTTGAGAGCGTACTGACAGCCCCCTTAGCAGTGCTCTTCAACAAATCGTTGAGGAGCAGGGAGGTGCCAGAGAATTGGAAGACATCAACAGTAGTACTACTCCACAAGAGTGGAAACAAAGAACAACCAGGAAACTACCGTCCGGTCAGTCTAACATCAGTCAAGGAAAAACTGATGGAGTCCCTACTGAAAGAAAGAACTGTATCTTTTTTGGAGCAAACTGGTCAGTTCGACATAAATCAACATGGTTTCTTGGCAAGGAGGTCCTGCCAGACAAACCTGATTGATTTTTTCAGTTGGTTCACCAAAACAGTGGGCCGGGGTAGGGCAGTGGATGTGGTTTACCTGGACTTCAGTAAAGCTTCTGACTCTGTTCCACACAGCAGACTTGTCAAAAAACTGGAGAAAATGGCAGTCAGGTGTGAGATAACAAACTGGATCAGAACCTGGTTACGTGGGAGAACTCAGAGAGTATTAGTGAATGGTGCTCTGTCAGAAGAGGGGAAGGTGACTAGTGGGGTCCTGCAGGGCTCAGTTCTGGGGCTGATCCACTTCAACATATTCATCAGTGACATTGCAGATGACCTGAAGGGAAAGGTATGTTTGTTTGCAGGTGACACCAAAATCGGCAACAGGGTGGACACACCAGAGGGACAGCATAGCATGGAAGCTTATCTCCAAAAACTGGAGGAGTGGTCCAGGACCTGTCAACTGAAATTCAATACCCAAAAATGCAAGGGCATGCACCTGAGAAAACATAACCTAGGGAAACTGTACTCAGTGGGAGAAGAGCAGCTGGTGGCTACTTGGCAGGAGCAAGACCTGGGGGTAATCATATCAGATGACCTCAAGGTCAGTAAACAATGTGGAAAGGCAGCACTAAAAGCTATTGGCATCCTTTGATGCATAGGGAGGGGCATCACAAGCAGAAGGCATGAAGTATCTATGCCCTTGTATCAGTCCCTTGTAAGGCCTCACCTGTAGTACTGTGTCCAGTTCTGGAGGCCACACCTCAGGCAGGACATAGATAGGCTGGAGACAGTACAGAGAAAAGCAACAAAGATGGTGCAGGGCTTGCATTAGAAACCGTACAAGTCAAGACTAGATGACCTCAAATTATACTCCCTAGAGCAATGCAGGAATTGTGGAGGCATGGTCAAATCATTTAAATACCTTTAAGGCAACAACAGGGTGCATGTGCAGAACCTCTTTCAGTTAAAAGACTACAACAGGACTAGAGAGCATGACCTTAGACTTAAGAGAGGTAAGTTCAGGAGCAGTATGAGGTAATTCTTCTTCACAGAGCACATTGTGGAACTGTGGAATAGCCTGCCGGAGGGGGTGGTGGGAGCCAAGATGGTGGGGGAATTCAAGTGGGCATGGGACAGACAATGTGGGATACTCAAGCAGGCAGGTAAGTAAGGGGGGGTTGGAAACCAAAGGCAGACTTAATGGATCATATGGTCCCCATCTGATGACAACTTTTTGTTTCTATGTTTCTATGACCACATCTGCTCTCCTCCAGTCATATGGAACCATGCCTGATTTCAGTAAACTGTTGAATGAGACTAACAGTGGGGCAGCTAAGACCTCACTAAGTTCTTTCAGTACCCTTGGGTCTATCCCAGATGATCCCATGGCCTTGTCCACTTGCAGAGCTTCAAGTCCATTCAGGGCTGTATCCTTTGAAAATTAAACTGAGTCTACCTCACCTCCCACTTTGTTCTTGTTCATTACTGGTCGTCTGCCCCGCTTTCACTGTGAAAACTGAGCATAAGAACCTGTTCAGGCTGTCTGGTTTTTCTTGGTCATCTTCAGTGCATCTCACTCTGCTGCCCTCCTTATCCTCACTCTCTTCCCCTTGCTTTACTCTTCTTAGTTTAGTTAGTTGGTTAGTTATGTATTCATTTAGTTTCTGTTATCAGGTGTAAACAGTAGGCAATTGAATGCATATTTTCAGGTGTGACCTGAGAGGTTATAGCCAAAACACAGACAGTGGAAATACATTGTGATTACAAAATACAGGGGAAAGAAACAAATATCAAACAAAGCAAAGCAAACTTTATAAAATAGCACTATTCAGACAGGAACCACGGTGCTAGCACAATAAAACATAATACCACAGCTAAAAATCCACAAATAATCAATAAATATCCGCATCAGAAAATGCAAGATCAAACAAATATGCCTTCAGTGCAGATTTAAACATCTCCACCATCAGGCACTCTATTATCTGATGAGGCAGAGAATTCCACAGGGTGGGGGCAGGAAACTCAGATGGTCAGGCCCCAGAGGTTTCAAATGGACTCCTAGAATCTCTAGCAATCCCTAGTAGATGGAGCAGAGTGGGCGGTAGGGGTGAAGAATCTCTTCCAGGTAGTACGGTCCCCGTCCATGTAGGGCATTGTAGGTCAGCAAGCCGACCTTGAATGTGATCCACCACTGACTAGGCAGCGAGTGCAGGCACACAACACAGGCATAACATGGCATGCCCAAGGGAGCCCAGTCAACAGCCTAGCTGCTGCATTCTGCACCAGCTGCAAATGGCAGATATCAGCCCCTGGTAGCACTATGTACAAGGAATTACAGTAGTCAAGGCAGGAAGTCACAAAGGCATGGACCAGAGTTGGAAGGTCATCAGGTGGAATGAGGTACTTGACCCGGTCAATATTCCTTAGATAGTAAAAGGCAGTCTTGACAATGGACAACACCTGGGATCTCGGCGTCAGCCCCTCATCAAGAACAATGCCTGGGTCTCACATCCTTTCAGAGGTCATCAGCTGGCAGCCTCCAAGCCAAAGCCCTGAAGGTCATCCAGCTGATGACCCATCTACCCGATGACCCGGATCCACCACCAGAGCCTCAGTCTTGTCCAGGTTCAATCTCAGCCAGTTAGCACTCATCCAGTCATTAATATCAGAAAGGTAGCTGTTAAAGCTTGAGACAGGTGTGTGACCTGGCTGGCAAAGATGGCAGAGTGAAAAATCTGAGCTCCATGTGGATCCATATACCCTTGTGCACATCCAAATCGATCTGGAGACCAAAGAGATTATTGGTGACTGCCCTAGCTTTCCTAATGTCAGGAATATCTAAATCCAGAAAAAAAGCAATCGAAATTATGCTTTCCCGGACCCTCTGAGAATGTTAAAGGGCAAGGTCCAAGAAGGCCCTGGAACAGCAGCATATTACAACCGGAGATACCCCTTGAGCAAGAACCTGCTACCTCAGAACACGATATGTGACAAGGGAACAAAGAATATACCTCCTTGGAACGTCTGATTATGGATCTCAAATATGACATGGGGACTAAAATGTAAACCAGCTTTGACAATCTTACCACACAAATGCAACAGTTACAACAAACTGTGAACACAGTCTCTGAAACGGTAGAAACCCTACAAGAGAAGAATATCAGAGGTTGAGGCCCGAGTGGGCACACAGGAAGATTTGGCCTCTTCTAACTCTACCACCTTGCAAACAGCTTTAAAAGAAATCGTATACCTGAAGGAGAAGATCGATGATCATGAGAAATGTGAAAGATGGAATAATGTGCGACTCATCGGCTTACCAGAAAATATGGAGGGCAAGGACTGTAGTAGTTTAATGCAGAGCTGGCTCAGACAATCCCTTGCATTGCCAGAAGGCTGTAGCTTAGAAATTCAAAGGGCCCATAGATCCCTGGGCATCAAGCCTCAACCAAATCAGCGCCCATGGCATCTCTTAATAAAGTTTTTGAGATACCAGGATTACCAGAAAGTCCTGGAGGTGGAAAGGAGGGCAGCTCCAATTATAATTAATGATTCAAGAGTCAGTATCTTTCTGGACTACTCTAATTATTTAAAAACAGACGCCAAGCCTTTGGTGAAGTAAAGAAGCTATTGCACAAGTTGAGCTGTCCCTTCTCGCTAGTTTATCCGGCACGGCTGATAGTGAGACCTCCTGGTGGTAAACAGTGGGCGTTCAATGATCCAGAGGCTGTAGTGATGTTCCCAAATGACTGGGCATGTAAGGACCAGGCTGGAGGTGAGGCCGAAGGAAGCCGTTGATCTTGGCAGGCTAGTATCAAGAGAAGGATGAGCTGTGAATCTGAGAAGCTTATGCTGCATTTGTCTTTATGAACGTTATGTTTGGGGCCATTTGCCTAGAAGCTGGGGTTGGTATTTTGGGGGTGGAGGCCTTTAGGCCCAGAACACTAGGGGGTGGCCTATAAGGGTGGGCTGCAGTCTCCGGTATTCTCCCTACACCCTCGGCTGCAGCAAATGCGTCGCACAATGGCGTGAAAAGCTCAAGATAAAACCGGGACTCAATACCTATAACAGGACAGTTTTTTCTTTTTTTTTACATGGTTTGGAGATTTTGTTGTTAATTTAATCAGTTTCATGAAGGGTTTATTATGGATTACAGGTACAGGTCTGAATTTCACTAATATACAGAAAGATGATGAATTGTAATATGACAGGCATATGAAGGACACTCGCTATAATAAATCCCTCAACTTTAAGGCATGTATGTAAATGGAGACTGTATGTAATAAAGAAACATTTTTTGGGGGGAGGGACTCGAACAGACATAGAGGTAGTTAGCTATTACTTAATGTTTACATGCCTAGTTAGATGGATCAGTTCTGAACCCTAGTACTAGATAACGCCACAGGTACTTAAGGGTATAATTTGTACCTAAAATTATAGTAATGCATAGTTGATTTTTTAAGAGTGTAGGGAAGACTAAGGCAATTAAGGATGATTGGTCTCTTAATATAACATAGCTTATAGTAATGGGGGGCGCGGGGTTGGCACCTCTGGGGGTGGAGGAGGGGGCAGTTCCTTGGATTAGTATTTATGGAAGAGCAATTACGACAATGCTGTGGATGCATTATTAGGGACCCTTGGAGTCTCCACCATTCAGGTGGGCACACCTACGTGGGGTCAGAGGGTGCTGTACTTGCAGGGTGGGAGGCTCGTATACCCGAACCCCGAAGAAGTTTAGAAGGATATGCTAAAATTTAAAATTTAGGATTAATGTTATACTGGTAAAGGCATGGATCTCAGCCCAATCCATGAAGAGTAGTGGGATGAGGGATGATAATGTTTTGAGGGTAAGTTTTAGTAATATTAGAGGGGTGTTTACAGTTGGGCGGGGGGAGGGGAAAATAGAAGGAAGGCAGCAAAACGTTGGGGAAAAGTTTCAAAAAGCAGGACAGGGGGGTTTTCTCACATTTAAATTTACTAACTTTAATGTTTCGATGCTTACAGACATCAGGAGTATTTGTTATGTATATGATAGTGGCTAAGCTAAGTTGTGTTACCTGAAATGTCAATGGACTCCGTACAATGGTAAAGAGGAAAAAAGTTTGGTCCCAGCTAAAAAAGTAGAAATGTGGTATAGCACTACTGCAGGAAATCCATTGCATGGGGGAGGAAGTGGCAGCACTAGCAGGTTCATGGGGGATTACATTATTGGCTATTCCATTTACGTCTTGGGCAAGAGGAGTGGCTATCTGGATTTGCCCAGGGCTTCCACACCGGGTGCTCTCCCAGAGAGCTGATAAGCAGGGGAGATTTATAATGCTGAAGTGGAAGTTAATGGGAGGGAGATGACCCCGACCTCGATTTACGGTCCGAACTTCGATTCACCGGACTTTTTTACTCATTTACAAGTGACATTAGCACCATCAAGGACAATCTGATTATAGGAGGGGACTTTAATCTGTATTTAGAACCTAAATTGGACCATTCCCAAAGCAAAGTTAATCTAATCCCTAAAGAGGTGGCAGCATTTAAGAATCTGGTGGAGGAAAGAGCATTGGTAGAGGTTTGGAGTCATCTACATCCAGGGGAAAGAGAGTACTCTTTTTTTTTGAATGCCCTCCAGATATATTCCCAGCTTGATTACTTTTTCGTATACCCACTTATGATGGGCCTGAGTATAGAGGCATCATATGGCCTCATGGTGATTTCGGACCATGCTCCCTTGAAGGGAGATATTCAACTAGGCCCTAAGGAGCCAACAAGTTGTCAGTGGAGGATGGACCAAATTTTACTCCAAGACCCCATATATCTCAAGTTTATGAATGGAAAGATTACAGAATTGATATTTATTTATTTATTGAAAATGTTTCACCAGGAGAGGCACACTGAGAAAAAGATGCTCGTCTCACGGTGCAACCTGGGGGGGGGGTACAAGGGAGAAGGGTATACATACAGCAATCAATAGGTTGAACTTGGAATTGAGCAATACAAACAATTGTTACATAGTTAAGTGTGGTTAATTACAAATTGCTACAAGGGGAGACAGTACATACATGTGCCACAAGGAGGGTGGCATGGCATATTTGATTACACATTTAGAACTATACGTGATTACATAAGTGCCTAAATTAGAGATTAAATTGAAGTAAGATGCACCAAATCGGCAGAAAGAAATGGAGATCTGAGCCTGGGACCAGGGAGAGATGACAGGTCTGGATAGTAAACACTGGGAAAGATGAGGGGGTAGACTTAGGGAAGATGTTGGCTGGAATAAGAAGGGAGATAGCAGAAGTGTTATGATATCCATTAATAACACCCAAGATGTTCATATAAAATATGTATGGGACGCCTTGAAGGCATATATTGGGGGGAAACACTCTCTTACTCTGCTTGTAAACAGAGGGGTGAGAGGGAGAGAGAATATGGCATGGAGTCCCACATTTTAAAAATAGAAAAGGAAAATATGATGAACCCTACAGGGGAAAAAATTAGGAAAATTAAAGTTCTAAAGAGGAGATTTAGCCAGATAACCAATAAACAGATTAAGAGAGACCTTCTTATTACAAATACCCAAACACATTTCGAAGGGGACTATCTTGGGAAATGACTTGCAAATTTAATGAAAAAGGAAAGGGCGGAACGCACCATACTGGCCATGAATACACCTAATGGGGTGCACACCTTTGATCAAAATAATATTAATAATTTGTTTAAATATTTTTACATTTCTTTGTACACCTCACAGTTCCCAAGTAATGGGGACCCACATACCTTTCTAGACCAAGTTCCCCTACCCAATGTAACATCTGAGCAGGGAGATGATCTTAATAGGCCTATTACGCAAGAGGAGATTAGAAAGGCAATCAAAGGTACAAAATGAGGAAAAGCCCCAGGGTCAGATGGAATTCTGGCTGATTTTTATAGGGCCACCTGGGAAGCCATTGAACCACTATTAGAAGAGGTGGTGGAAGTAGCATTGGAGGAGGGTGATCTCCCTGATTTAATATCTGAGGCTACGATTGTGGTTCTCCCGAAACCGGGGAAGGACCCAAAGCTCTGTAGATCCTATAGACCGATTTCTTTGCTTAACTCAGATTACAAAATAGTGGCCAAGATCTTGGCCGGGAGGCTGAAACCCCTCCTGCCCAACCTGATTCATATGGATCGGGGGGGGTTTGTGAAGGAACGACAGGCTAAGCACAATCTGAGGCGGGCAATGAATATTATCCATAAATGGTCGACAGGGAAAGATAAGATGAGGGGATTCCTAGCTCTAGATGCCGAGAAGGCATTTGACTGGGTGGAATGGCCCTACATGTTTGTAGTGTTTGAAAAATTTGGTCTGGAAACACATTTATAAGGTAGATGAGAACTATATATAAGGCCTCTAAAGCCCAGATTTTAACAAATAACACCCTATCTTCCCCTTTTTGTTTCAGCTGGGAACACGACAGAGCTGCCCACTAGCTCCCCTAATATATGTATTATGCATTGAAACCTGAGCGGCCTATGTTAGGTCTAATCCTAATATAGAGGGATATAGGGAGAAGAGGAATAACCATGTAATTTCACTCTTTGCAGACAATGTTCTGTTGTTTTTGGAAGACCCTGAAAGGGCCTTACCAGACCTGAATAGGTGTTTTGAGGTGTATGGGCCCCTTTCGGGCCACAAAATTAATTGGACAAAAAATGAGTGGCTCCCACTTGGGAAAATCAAAAAATCTATACAAATTGCAGGCACAGAGGTCTCACCCTCTAATGCTATTAAATACCAAGGGGTTCTTCTCCCAAATAAACTCTCACTCATAGTTAAATTAAATTATAATCCCTTGATTCAAAAAAATCAAAGAGGATTGTTTTAATTGGAGAGCCCCCCCTTTGTCTTTAATAGGTAGGGTAAATCTTATTAGAATGACTATCTTACCCCAAATATTATATTTATTTCAGACAATCCCTCTCCACCTACCTAATAAATAAATAAAATCCATTGAAGAGGCCATAACGCAATTGTTATGGGAGGGAAAACACCCATGAATTCAAAAGCTGGCCCTGTGGCGCAAAGTGGGAGAAGGCGGCCTAGGCCTCCCCATATAAAATATTATTATATAACAGCCCAGTTGTCACAGATCCCAGATCTCCTGCAGAGGGATGTACATAAGAAGCATCAATGGATGGGTATTGAAGATGCAGATGAGTTTCCCCTATACTATTCAATCTTAGTTGGCTCGGCATTAGAGCCAGAGGAAAAGCGGGTCCTTAACTCTCGTACTAGAAACTCGTTGAAAGTCTGAAAGGTGGCTCACAACCTTTTATGAGAGCACACCTTTATATCCCCTGATACCACACTAAGGTTGGTCTTGTTGAAAGGGGGGAAATTTAATGTAACTTTGGGTAACCATCTTAAAATGTGGGCTGGGAGAGACTTGATAAGGGTGGCTCAGATACTACAGGGAAAGCGGGTTGCAACCTTTCAGGAGGTTAAATTGAAGTATGCTATCCCTGCTTCCTACTATTTTACATATCTTAGAATCTAGGAATGTGTGGAAACACTACTTTCAGAAAAGGGGGGCCTAGCAGGCCTGTACTATTCACCTTTGGATGACTTATATAAAAGATTCTCTCAAATAGATAAATTCAAACCTTTTGCAAAGGTGTTATAGACTGTTGGTGGGTTCATTGGGAGATCCCCTGGAGGCAACTAGAAGACAATGGGAAACAGACCTGCTCTCGGAAGGTCTGACGGTGGGGGGGGGATTGGACTCTTATACAAAAAAAATTAACTTCACTGCTTGATCAACAATAGATTGTGATCCCTCCAATATAATATTATGATGCAAGCACATTTCACCACAGAAAGATCCCATAAAATCAACCCTGATAATTCACAGTTCTGCCCCGGTGTGATATATATGTAGGCACTTTTTTCCACATGTTATGGGAATGTCCCAAGATTAAACCCTTTTGGACGGGTGTTGAAACTATACTTGCTAAGACTTTACTCACACAAATATATATGGACCCCTCAGAGGTTTTACTAGGGCTCTCAGGGGAAGGGAGGCAGGTTCTCCGGTGATGGTAGTAAGTTGAAGAGAATTGGGAGAATTGTAGATGCAAGAGAAGTGGCACTTCACTGGAACAACCCTAGAGCCCCCAGAGTTTCCGCCTGGTTGAAGGAACTACTGCATTTGATGAAACTAGAACACACCCAATGTCAGGTATCTGGCCTAAGGCGAAGATATGAGGCAATATGGGCACCGTTAGAATCTGCAGTGGGTTCTGATTGGTTCCCAACATTTTGAGAAGAGGTAGTGAACCTGGTTGACATCTAGTCAGAGGCCATTACACCTAAAAATGCAGTGTTTGGAAAGGATTGACATTCCAGAAGAGTAAAACTGCAGATGAGCAAAATTATTGATGTATTTATACTAACATAAAGTTAATGTAATTGGATCTGTAATTTATATGGGCATAATCAAGTAATACTGAATGGTATGCTCTAATGAGCTGATCTTGTAATTGTCTAAGCCTATACATTATGCTGATATAACAATGGATGTAATTTTGAGTAAAGTCTCTTGTCCTGAGGAATAAATAAAGTTTGCAAAAAAAAAAGCTCAAGACAGCTCCGACCTGTTCGGGAATAAAGGACATGGAGAGCTGAGTGTCATCTGCATAGCAGTGAAACCTCAGCCTGTACCACCTTACAATGTCTCCCAATGGCAGCATATACACTGAGAACAACATGGGTGGTAGCACAGAGCTCTGTGGCACCCGATATTGTAGGGAAAACTTGTCAGATGAATGCATCCCTGAGACAACTCTTTAAAACCTACAAGTGAGGAAAGACTGAAACAATCTGAGGACTGTACCTGAAAGTCCACAGATTAGCCGCAGGTGGTCCAGAAACACACCTTGGCCCGCGGTGTTAAATGCTGCAGAGAGATCAGGAAGAACCAAGATGGAATGATTCTTCTGATATCTTGCTATCAGGAGATCAGAGAACCCTAGCAAGGGCTGTCTCAGTGCAATGCCTCTTCCGAAATCCAGACTGGAGAGGATTGTAAATGTCGTGGATGGTGAGGTGATCATCCAGCTGCGGTGCGACCACCTTCTCAATAACCTTACCCACAAAGGGAAAGTTAGAGACAGGTCTGTAGTTAGCAATACATTCTGGGTCAAGATAAGGTTTCTTAAGGAAAGGTGTTACCACCACCTCCTTCAGGGTGTCTGGAAACATACCTGACTCGAACGATGACCAGACAATCTCAGCTAGGACCTGTCTGATGACCTCAATGTTCCCCACAAGGAGGTGGGTTGGGCACGAGTCCAAACTACAGCAGATCAGCCCAACACTCTGGAAAATCCTCACGACATCTCTGATCGCTGGCTGGCTGAAGTCAGACCAGACAAACTGAGGAACAACGACCTCCCACCGACCACTGCCATCCCCATTGGAGTGGGCTGAACAGATCTCAGACCTGATGTTGGCAACCTTACCTGCCAAGAATCGAGCAAACTAGTCACATTTCTCATGTGACAATGCTCTTTGAGTCTGTAGATAGGCTGGATTGCACAGTCTGTCTACAGTTCGAAAGCGTTGAGCTGGACGGTTCTGTGCAGTGGCAACCTCCCTGCAGAGGAACTCTACCTTCTTATGGGAAATAGCCAATTGATAGTACTTATAATGGGACATCAATATAAGTCTGTCGTCCTCAAGGCAGGATTTATGCCAGCAGCACTCCATCCCTCATCCCATCCTCCTCAGCACCCTCAAAGCCCCATCAAACCAAGGGGACTGAGGGCTCAGGGTCAGGGGAAAAACCCATACAAGAGTGATGATATCCAGAGCCTCTGCCACAGCTCTATTATAGGCCCATACCAGGGATCTGGATCACTGCTTGCACTTGGTAGCCCCGATAGGTCCAACACCGCAGTCAGGCTCTTTGGGGTCAAACCCCATAACGGGCAGTACCGGACCATCTCCGTAGGAGCAGGCCCATAGGTGGAGCCTGGAAATTAAACCTTATAGTGTAATGGTCAGACAATCCAACTGGCTCCACCACCAGGTCAGAGGTCTCCATACCCAGTAGGAAGACCAGATCTAATAAATGGCCATAGCTATGGGTTGCAGTGGTAATTACCTGTTTGAAGTCCAATTAATTCTTTAGTTGGAGGAAGTCCTGACCAAATTGCAAGAGTTCATCATCGACCCAGGCATTGAAGTCCCCCAGAACATCCCCTTGCCCCCCAGTGGATGGTAGATGACAGGAATCATGCATTCCACACCCGCACCCATGATACATTCAAAGGACTGGGTCTCCCCAACTGTCACATCTACAAGGTTCAATTCCATTCTAATGCATATGACTTTACTCCTGCCTCTACGATCTGTCCTCAGACAATGTATTACTGAGAATCCAGATGGAATAGCTGACTCAAGAACTGGGCCAGAATTTTCATCCAGCCGGGTCTTGGTGAAGTAAGACAGGTCTTATGATCGAACAAAATCAGCAGTTACTGCAGTCTTGTTCTTAATGGACTTGGCATTGCACTACACTGCTCAAGTAGGATGGGACACCGAAGTTGGCCATGCCATCTGCCCACTGACAGAGGAGCCCTTGGGTATGGGAACCAGATAGGGAGGTTCCCTATCCAGGACCCATTTTGCTCCAGGGCATTTTCTGGTCCCCACAACCTCGATCAGTCCACCCAGCTCTACTCTCCCTCCAGATCCATGGCCCCTGCCCCCACGACTCCTGTATACAATCCCCAAAGCTCAGCATCACCCATATACCTCAGCAGACAATTGGGGATAGTTGAAGGGATGTAGGCAGCATCGCTCAGAGGGAAAAGTAGCGCCTGACCAGGGGAAACCTCTGCCAGCACATCACTAAAAAACTTGCCCCAGCAACAAGCAACAAAAGCAAAACAAATACAAGCTAAGATAAATAAAACAAAAATAAGCACTAATAATAAAGCCTAAATCAACAATCCCCCATTCCCCCAAACCCCCAAAGGAAAATAACCCTGTAAAACACTATAACACTAAAAAACAAATGAATTACAAATCAGTGAATCAGACATGGAGCTAATTGAGCTAGTACTTTAAAATCAAAATTTAGACAAAATGGGGCTCTCATCCCCACCCCAGCCAAAAAAGTTAAGGTCCAAACTGCTGTCCTCTCACTACAGCAGATAATGTGTGCAGATTTAATAAATGAAATATAAAGTCTTGAGGGCAGGCGCTCTCACAGCCTCACTAGTTATACACAATTGAGCCTTCAGATGCCGAAGGCACTCCACCTCTCCCTATATCCACAGTTCTTCATAACACAGTACGTCTGTCCCAAAACCAAGCAAGCCAGTCAGTCCACACAGGTTCTCCAAACAGTCAAACTAAAGCCAGGAATCCCCAGAACAATCCCGGTTTGCAGCTATGTAAGCCCAGGCCCCCACAGGATCAGAACTGAACAAAAGCATCTTCAAAGAACATACATAGTTTGCAGTGCATTCAGCTACAGTGACAAGTCTAGAATACAGAACTACATCTATAGGGAAATGCACAAAAATTGCATTGCATTCAATGTGCTGTGGGGAGAAGACCAATAAACTTAAAACATAGCAATGTGTCTGTAGTAAAAAAAAACATATACAGTTGTGTTCCTGAAGAAAGTCTTATCCTCATTTGATACCCCTTTGGCTATCCTTTCTTCTGTCTGCACCTTTGCTCCCCTCACTGCCTTACCTGCTTCCCTCTGTTTTACCTGGTGCACCTCCCTGTCTTCCTCCCTCTGCATTTCCTTATCTCTCCTGAATGCCATCCATTTTTCCTTAACCACCATGCCCATTTCCCTAGAGTAACATAACAGCCTCTTTTTCCATTTGCTTTTACTCTCTTTTTTCATACAGAGGATGGTAGTCTTATTTATGCCCTCCCTTGTTTTTCCTCACTGTTCCTCTACTCCTCCCTGGCATTCCTCTAGGCAATTTCTGAGGCAGTCTCCCATGTCATTAAAATCCACCATCCTAACATCCAAGACCCTTGTCCTCATGTGGTTTGCCTCTGGTCCCATCTTAATATTAAACAACACTGTACAGTGATCACTAGTACTTTGGGAACTGCCCCTTTGAACCCAGTAATGCAGTTCCCATTTGTGAGAACTAGGTCCAGCACTGCCCTGCTCCTAGTGGGTTCATTGACTAGATGCCTAAAAAAGGCTCCTTGTAGGGAATAAAGGATGGCCCTGCTCCTTGCCAAAGCTGCAGCTGGAAGGCTCCAATCCACATCTGGCAGACTGAAGTCAGCCCCTAACAGTACCATTTCATTGTTTATCATCCTGATGATGTCCTCTCCAAGTGCCTTATCCAACTCCTCTTTCTATGCTGGATGTCTCTATAACACCTCTGTATGGATAGTGGCCCCAGCACCTGTCTTCTGGATGACCCACAGCACTTCCAGTCCTTCCTTTGCCTCCAAGTGGCCTTGTGCTTTCATAGCCTTGATTCTTTCTTTACATATAGTACAACTCCATCCTTTCCTCTCTTCCCTGTCTGTTCTGAACAGAGAGTAGCCTAGTATGACCACATCCCAGTCATGCCTGTCAATGCACCCTGGCTCTGTTATAGCTACCAAAACTAGGCTAGCCTCCTCCATGTTGGCCTTCAGGTCCAGAATTGTATTTCCAAGGCTTCTTGCATTGGCATATTTGACTCTCCATACTTTACTCTATCTGCCTGCCTTCCTGCTTTATCCCTCCTTCTACCCAATTTGTATCCGAAAGCTCCCCTACACTCATCTGCCCTTGTTACTTTCTCTATTACCTGTCTTCTTTACACCTCTATTTTTGCTATCTTGATTTATACCTCCCCTTGTCCTCTCCCTTGTCTGCACCAATGTCTTCACATGCCACATCCTGGAGGGAACTTCCTCCCCTCAGGCCCTCTCTCCTTGTTGCTTCATTATCTGGGGGGAGACAATCTTTGCCTCCTTTGTTATTACAGCCCCCCCCCCGGCCAGATTAAATGTGCATTGAAGTAGTATTTAAAGCTACACTAAGGACTGTGGTCTCCCTCCAGGAAGGATGTAGGCTGTCTCCCCTCACTGTCTCCCCTGTAAAGGCCCATATCCTCCCCATTGGGTCCCCAGTCCCCAGTGTAGCCAAAGCCCTCCTCCATGCATCATGCCTTCAACCAATTGTTATAAGCCATGGTGTGGAGTTCCCCTTCCTCTCCTCAGCTGTACACGGATAACACCTTGGCAAACACCATCAAGCTGGCAGTATAGCCTAGAGGTTAGAGTAACAAGCTGTGAATAAGCTTGGTACATCCCGCAGACATGGTTTGATTTCTACAACCTCCACTTGCATACTGTATGAATCCTAACCAATCACTTATCCCTCAGTGCTGCTGGATCACCCCTGTAAACATACACTTGTGCCTAGTGGTTCTTACCTGGTTAACAAAGAATAAAAAAAAAAGAAAAAAACACCACCATGCATGTTACCTGCTTCAGGCTCCTCCCAAGCAATTGGTAATGATTCAAGCAAAGAAGTAATGAATGGAATTTGGGTGTTACTGAGGATGAGGGAGGGAACATAATTTAATTTTTTGTGAAAAAAAGTAGATAGTAGGACTTCACAACTGAGCAAAGCATCCCAGTTTGCAACTTAATTGTGAAGATTCTCTTCACGATGCCTTTGTCAGACACAATGATATACAAGGTTGCACTTTGCACAGGTGAAGTGCCACTTTACATAGTTTTCACCTGGCCAAATATCCACTTTAATAAACATAGCTGTATGTTAAGGGCTACATAAAGTTGTGAAACTTTGCTTAGCACTCTAAATAACTATGTGTTTTACTTCACACAGAGCTAGGATTAAATGGTGTTGTTATACTGAGTTTTGACAAATGTTTCTACAGAGTTCCTTTGCCAGCTGAATCACAAATAATATCAAAATAAACTGGGTCCTGGTTGCTGAATATTTAGCCAAATATTCAGAAAATGGTATTTTAACAACCCCAGTATAAAGATTTAAATTAGTTTAGTGGTGGTTTTGTGTGTGTGTGTGTGTGTTATGTCAAATTTTTCTTGCATTGGTTTGTCCAGCTCTACTTTTCAAGATCTCATCAATAGCAACAAAAAAGTGAATAGTTGATAGAACAATTGTTTATCAAACTGGTTATAATCTCAAACCCTTCACTGTCTGTCATCTCATTGCACAGAATAGCTGGACACAATAAGGATGCTGATGTTCTAAAACAAACTGAGCCATTTAAGTGAGCAAATAGTCTGATTTGCAAGCAGACCCAGCTGGCTATGAATGTGCACATTAATGGAAATGCATACATATGAGCCTGAGAAAGGGAATACTAGCATGTTCACTCATTTTCCTTTCCAGGCAATTTAAAACATGGATCTGGCAGGGGAATTTCCAAGGACCAATGAAAGCTGCACAAACACATGACCTGCCCACAGACCCACTACAGCACAAAGATAAGATCTGGTTTTCTATTAATATTTAGTTTCATGCTAAAATATATATGCAAAAAGAGAGGGGAAATTTGGTTGACTTTAGTTGTGATACTGTATAACTAACATGGATAAAAATAAACATGGCTGTAGTTGTATACAAAATTCATTTAGATAGCTACTTATTCTTGTTTTAGAAAGTCCTAACTAAAAAAATGGATTTAAATAAAAAAGGACATCTGAGGAAAGTTTTATTATGTCTGCATTAATTACATGAAGCTGAAGGCAGGCATTTACATTAGCTATGAAATTCATATACAAATTGTTGTGCATTATAAACACATTGCAGCATTAAATAATTTGAATGCATGCACAAAAACATAGATTGCTGGCTTTTGAAAAGTGGCCTTCTCACATTTTGATATTTCCAGAGACACTGCTGCAAATATACTGTTCTGGCAAAGAGTGGTTCCTCTATGGAGGCACCTGCAGCGGAGACCAAGGAGGATGCTGGGAACCTCCACAAAGGAGACCCACAGGAGGGTGTCACGAGACCCCACAGGGGAAGGAAACAACTCCTGGCGGGGGACTCCAATCATTAGGGGGTAGACGGGGAGGTGAAGGGATGGTGTTGCTTCGTCTGGCGCCACAGCGCCGGAGGGACAGGAAGTGAATCCTCAGGATCGCGGGAGCAGCTACAAGAGGGAGGGAGCTGGATGTCATTGTTCACTTAGGGACAAATGACCTGGCTGTAAATGCGATCAGAGCAGTGCAAGAGGAGTTTGTGGAGTTGGGGAGGGGCCTTAAACAAGTAGCATGTATAGTAACCTTCTTGGAGGTGTTGCCTGTCTATAGCAAGGATGATGCTAAGGTATTCTGCACCATGGGATTCAATGAATGGTTGAAAAACTGTTGTGGAGCTCAGGGTTTTGGCTTCATTGGCAACTGGGGAGCCACCTGGAGGGATGCAGGCCTATACTGGCACAATAGTCTGCATCTGTCCGGGGGGGGGATCCAGGATCCTAGGTGACAGGTATAAATGCTTCATTGGCAAGCATTTAAACTAGCCAAGAGGAGAGGCACTGAAAAGGAGCAGGGAAATCCCAGCCTCCCCCCACAAAGTGCAGTAGTTAGAGAGGTAAACACCAAGGTAGAGAAGTCAGCAGGGAGCAGGACAGGGATAAATGCAGAAAAAGGTGCTAAGGACAGGGATGGGGCTAAAAGGGGTAAGGCCATAAAAAATAAATGGTTGGCGAAGAGTACCAATGCCCATAGTCTGTGCAACAAGCTCCCTGAACTAGTGGTCTTAAGGAAAGAGGGATGCCTGGCTATTGTGGCAGTCACTGAAACATGGTACACAGAGAACCATGAGTAGGAAGTCAACATACCAGGATACACAGTCTACAGGAGGAACAGGGTGGGTAAAAGAGGAGGAGGAGGAGTAGCTCGCTATATAAGGGAAGGGATTAGAGCAACAGAACAGGAAGTTGATGAGTCACTGTGGGTCACCCTGGAGACAGGAAATGGCACCACAATCTGCATGGGGGTTGTGTACAGACCCCCATCTCACGGGAAGGAAATGGACAAGGAAATGATAAAAGGCATCCTTAAAATGGCAGAAAAAGGGGAGATATTGTTGATGGGGGACCTGAATATGCCAGATGTTAACTTGAGTACCTTTGCTGCAGGCACATCCAAGAGCATGATCATTCTTGATGCCCTACAGAGGGCATGCCTCAGACAGCTAGTGTTGGAACCCAGTCGGGAGGGAGCAGTCTTAGACCTGGTTCTCTCAAATGGGGAAGGAGAAAGGATCTCAGATTTAGAAGTGGGTAGCCATCTGGGAACAAGTGACCACCAAACAGTGTGGTTCACAATAAACACAGCCATAGAGTCAAGCCATACAAAAACAAGAGTATTGGAGTTTAGGAAGGCTGACTTTGGGAAAATGAGAGCGTGCATTAGAAAAGCACTAGTAAACGAGCAAGAAGGAGGGGTGGAGGAACAATGGGGAATAATCAAAACAGCCATCGCAGAGGCAACAAGCCTTTGTGTGAAGCAAATCAATAAAACAAAATAAAGGAAAAAAACACTATGATTCTCAAAAGAGGTGGCAGGTACAGTTAAGGAGAAAAGGACAGCATTCAGGAAATATAAGAAAACACAGAAGGAGCAGGACAAAAAACGTTATCAGTTAAAGCAGAAGGAGGCAGGGAAGGCAGTCAGAATAGCAAAGGCACAAACAGAGGAAAAGATAGCCAACTCTGTTAAGAAGGGGGATAAAACCTTTTATAGAGAAGAAAGACCAGGAGAGGGATACAGAGACTTAATAAAGGGGAGGGAATGTGGGCAGAGGGTGACAGTGAAAAAGCAGGGATACTGAACAGATATTTCTGCTTAGTATTCACAACAGATGGGGAGGGCAAAACCAAACAAGGGAGAAACTCTGAATGGGGGGTCGATACCAGTCCATTCACAGAAGAAAGGGTTTTGAAAGAACTCTTGAAACTGAGGGTGGACAAAGCAATGGGGTCTGATGGGATTCACCCAAGAATACTAAAAGAACTAAGGGTAGAACTAGTAACACCACTGACTACTCTCTTTAACAAATCATGGGAGGGTGGAGTGGTACCTGAGGACTGGAGGATGGCAAATTTGATTCCACTTCACAAAAATGGGAGCAGGGCAGAGGCAGGAAACTACAGACCAGTTAGTTTGACTTCAGTGGTAGGGAAAATGATGGAATCACTTCTGAAGGAAAGAATTGTTGAGTACCTAGAGGCCAGTGGGGCACAGGACCCAAGACAGCATGGTTTCACAGCAGGAAGGCCATGTCAGATGAACCTAGCAGATTTCTTTGACTGGGTGACCAAAGTAGTAGACAAGGGAGGGGCTGAGGATATGGCCTACCTAGATTTTAGCAAGGCATTCGACACAGTCTCACACAAAAGATTAATATACAAGTTAGCCAGCCTTGGAGTGGGTCCCAATGTGGTAGCCTGGATAAAAAACTGGCTGGACAACAGGACAAAAAGGTAATAGTAAACAGAGTCCACAGTGAAGAAAGGAGGGTAACTAGCAGGGTACCGCAGGGTTCGGTACTGGGACTGGTCCTCTTCAATATCTTTATAAGTGACATTGGAGAGCACCTGGAAGGAAAGGTATGCCTCTTTGCAGATGACACAAATATCTGCAACAGGGTTGATACACAAGGTGGGGTGGAAAGGATGGAAAGGGACTTGACAAGGTTGGAGGAATGGTCAAATATGTGGCAGCTCAGATTCAATGCAAAGAAGTGCAAGGTAATGCATCTGGGAAACAAAAACCCAGGGGAAGAGTACACAATGGGGGGGTGAGTTAATAACAACAACAAAAAGTGAAAGAGACCTAGGAGTAATTATATCAGATGACCTAAATGCCGGCAAGCAATGTGAGAAGGCAATAAGGAGGGCTGGGGGATACTGGGATGCATAGGGAGAGGCATCAACAGTAGAAAACAGGAAGTTGTTATCTCTCTCTACAGACAGTTGGTGAGACCCCATCTGGAGTACTGCATGCAATTCTGGAGACCTCATCTCCGCAAAGACATAGACAGAGTGGAGACTATTCAGAGAAGGGCAACCAAAATGGTGCAAGGTCTGCACCAGAAGACATATGAGGAGAGAATAAAGCAGCTTAATATGTATACCCTTGAGGAAAGGAGGGAGAGGGGGGACATGATAGAAACTTTCAAGTATCTCAAAGGAATTAACAAGGTACAAGAGGGTAGTTTCTTTCAGAAGAAGAGATGTACAAGAACAAGGGGGCTCAATTTGAAGATAGAGAGGGGACGGTTCAGAGGTAATGTTAGAAAGTATTTTTTCACAGAGAGACTTGTGGATGCATGGAACAGCCTTCCTGAGGAGGTTGTGGAGTCAGGAACAGTGGGAGAATTCAAGAATGCATGGGAAAGGCATAAGACAATTCTAGTGGGGGGGCAGGAGGAAGTAAGCTGTTGATTAACTAGAATCTGCAGCTTATCCATCAGGTAGGGAAATGGGCAGACTGGGTGGGCAAGCAGTCTTTATCTGCCATCACATTCTATGTTTCTATGTTTCTATGACACATTTTTAAATATCAGGCCCAAAGTGATAATTACATCATTCAGCTGAAATAAATTCAGTTTTTTTAACAGTCAAAAGACCATGTACTTAAAATGACATGATCGATAACTCTTCCTTGAGGCATATATAACTCTCAAATTTGTTTTATCAGTCACAGTTCCAATTTCCTTTATGTTGCTGAAATCTTTTGTAATGAACATTCACCACTAAGTAATGTGAGTCACCTTCCTGAATGGAAGACTGTGCAGAACCCTAACCCTCAGCTAATAGTGATGTTGTTCTCATCCACTGATATGTCTGTTAGCAGTTCCAAATCCACAAACAAGTCCTCCAAATGAAAATGTACTATTTACAATTGCCACAAATTTACATTTTTAGCTTCAGACAGAACAGCACTTTAAAACTGATCAGTGTGCAGCCCTTGATTCTCTTTCTTTGTACAATTCAGAAGACTTGATATAATGAAATTTAAATTGATATTGTACTGTTTTTTTCCATTTGTTTATTCATTTTCAAAGAGCATAATACACAGTGCAATACATTTATTGGTTTAGACCATTGAATACATATAAAAGAAATATAATAATATATGTTGTGCTTCATCCTTAGTAAGAAAACAACTCTTGCAATGTGATATACTGTACTTTTTAACCATGAAGCACATTATCTCACTTTTTGTTTACAAAATGATGAGGTAGATGGTGAGGTGACAACAGTAGTACAGTGAGTGACTTTATACAGATGAGAACAGAGTCTATCCACACAAGAACAAACTATGCACTGATATGAACAATTACATTATGGCCAGGTTGACTGATAGGGAACACTTGCAAAGAGACTGGGGAAATCCTTGGTGGTAACCTATAAATGGTTTCAAAAAGTTCTATGTCATCTTCAATTTCTGTTTGGACATTTGTTATAGCAGTGATAGAACTTGGTCTGTGTTATATTGTCAACTTTACAACATACTGTTCTCTACCATTCCTCAAATGATTATTGCATAAGATGCTTCATAATATTACTTAATTAGTCAACTGTTTTTTCTTCACTTCTTCAGAAAAACTGTTTTAACAGTATAGAAGGTGTTCTGTAATGCCTGGTGAAAAACAACAATGCAAGTTTTTTTTTTTTTTCATTTTTATCACATGTTGAGTTCTGTATTTTAGTGCTGAGGCTAGACACCATGTAGTGTGGCAAGTTATTCTTCTCAGCTAGTGGAGGCAATATGGTCTAGTTCTTTGAACACTAGCTTGGGAACCAAGGAATCACAGTTTTCTACCCTATCAGAAGATTTCACTGAGTGACCTTCAGCAAGTCAAGTGCATGGCAGCTAGGGTTCAGTGCCAAAAAGTGACAAATCATGCACCTAGGACATAGAAACCCAGGAAATTATTATAAGATAGGGGTTACTGACAGTCACTAAGCAGGAAAGGGACAGTGGGGTTATCATATCTCATTAATTCACAGTGGCAGAGTAGTGTGACAAAGCAGTGGGTAGGTCCAATAAGATATTGGGATGCATAGGGAGAGGCATCACCAGCAGGAACAGCAAAAAAGGGAAGATACACTGCACCAGAATACAAGTGGTGAAGCTCAGCAAGATTTAGGCAGCTAGCCCTGTAGAAGTAATCAAATAGATGCTGGCGCACCTTGTCCACTGCCCTCCAAATTGTCCACAAATGCAAGATCCAAACAAGTTAAAGTCACAAAGTAACATTTATTTAAGCAATGTGGAATTGAAAATCACTGCCACACACTGCCCCAGTGCTTTGGCAGTTTGTCTTCCTCAGGGAATGTGGTCAATGGATTCAAACACATGCATTTCATAGGACACTCAATGCCTTGACATCACTATCACTTTTCCTCATACATTTAAACAGAACATTACTCACTTAAAGACATAGTGAATAATAAATCAAACATATGATCTATACTAAACTTTATAGGTAAACAAGATGTAAAATAAGTACCTTCTATACAAAATGAAGTGAAAACTCAACACATTTTCTACTAACATTAAATTATGTCCTGGGTCATAGCTACTAGCTTATAAGAACACAAAGATTTGCAAAGCTCCTTAACCTCATTGTTATCGTTATTTCAAGATTTTTGTTTAAACTGAACCTCTTTTTTATAATTCTTTCCAGATCTATTTTTTATATCAAGCTTCAGTTCATGTTGACTAAGATTAATACAAGACAATAGAAGATGGGGGGTATCTCTTTTGTATATAATCTGTAAATACTCTTAAAATTACCAGAGACTACTAGTACTTCAGGAATAAGCAGAGGAGTAGGGAATTACATGATCAAGTGAGAGACATAATAGTACACATTTAGTTCATTTTTCCTCATTAAATATAATGTAGTTCAGTAAGTGCATACCAATACTGTATCCCTTAACTCACAGAAAATCAACGTGTGTGTGTGTGTGTGTGTGTGTGTGTGTGTGTGTGTGTGTGTGTGTTTGTGTGGGTGGGGGGTAGCTATTATAGTAATTCCAACACCAGTAAACTAAATCAACATTTCAATAAGTCTTCAGTTTTTTATATAATTTTCTTTTTCTTACTATTTTTTTGATTTGATATATGGCTTAACATCTCAGTAGTCCATTAAACCTGTTGGTTTAACTGTGTCTAAGGTATAAATCCAATAGCCTTCTTTTTCTAAAAGAAGATTTTGCCTATCACTCCCTCTACAAGGCTGCCTCACACATTCTATACCCGTAAATTTAAGGCAACTGGAGTCTTAATTATGTATCTGCAGAAAGTGTCTGCTCACTGGAGTATCAATACCTCCGTTAATAATCACCGTACATGTCCTTGAATTCTTTCTTTTAATGTATGTGCTGTCTTCCCCACATAATAATAGTTACAACTGCACCAAAGTACATATACAATGAAAGCTGTGGAACATGTTATAACGTCCCTAATCTGGACTTTTTTTTGTTTTGATTATTAAATATAAATTCCTTCCCTGTGTGCATTTATTAACTAATGTTGTATCTCTGGCACTTGCATACCCCTACAGGTCTGGTTGGTAGCCATGTTTCTTTTCTCTCAGTTGTTCTCTTAAACTGTGAATTAATGGATCTTTCAGTGTTGTTGTTTTTTTTATAGGTAACTCTAGGAGCTTCACTTTTGGCTTTATGTAAAACATTATCATTCCTCATGATTTTCAGGTTTTGCCAAATTATAGGTCCCACCTGTCCCACTACCTCATTGAATTCTGTGGAGAAAGTTACTTGAATAAATTTGGCCTCTGTCTTTCTATCTATCTTTTTCAGCAGTTCATTTTGAATTTTACCTTTAACTTTCTCAAAGGCCTCATCCAAAATCTGCTGTGCGTATCCCCTTTTCCTAAATCTATCTAATAATTCTGCAGCCTGTATTTCAAACATTTGATCATCTGTACAATTTTTTCTGATCCTCAAGATTTGCCCATATGAGATAGAGGTTTTAACTTCTGAAGATGGAAACTTTCATTGAGGAGTAATGAATTAGTTGGGGTAGGCTTTCTCTAGCCCCTGGTGATGGGGCCACTAGATCACCGGGGTACTTGGACCTTGGGGGGATGGACTCTAATGCCCACAATTGGGCTTAGTCGGTCCACTGGACCACCAGGGATATTGTTCTTGGGGGGGGTTGAACTCTGTTCTGCCCGCGATCAGGCCAGTGGGGGGTGGGGGGGATTCCTACGGGTTTGCCCGTGATTGGGCCAGTCGGGGGCAGGGGGGATTCCTACGGGTTTGCCCACAATTGGGCCAGTCAGGGGGAGGGGGGATTTACTTCATTCCCACGATCAGGCTGCAGGGGGTGTTGGTCCCAGATGGCTGCTGCCTGGCAGGGCGCCAGGTGCAAGTCATTGGGGATTGGCACACCTGCATGCTAATGGCATGCAAATGGAGCCATAAGTAGATGCAAATGCCCCCTGCACCTTGCATGAATTATGGCCCATTTGCATGTCACCTTTTGAATATCGTGAATTTGCGCATGGCACAATGGAACTTGCGCCTCCGCATCTTGAATGTTCCACTCTGACCACTTGTGGTGGTGCAAGTTCCACTGCACCATGCACAGTGGCTGTGGCTGGGTGGTGATATTCAAAGGAGTTGCTCAATAGTGCAACTCTGTTGAATATCACTCCGGCCACACCCCAGCGCAACTTATTTGAGCAGCGCAAGGGCTTGCACCACAGAATGACACAGTTTGAATATCCAGCCCATAGTGAATAATAAATCAAACTTATGACCTGTATTAAACTTAATAGGTAACTAATATGTAAGATAAATACCTTCTATACAAAACCAGGGGCAATAGAAAGCCTACCTCAACTTACTCATTACTCAATAATGATAGTTTCCATCCCCAGAAGTTAAAAGCCTCTATCACATATGAGCAAATCCTGAGAATCAGAAGAAACTGTACAGATGATTAAATGTTTGAAATACAGGCTGCAGAATTATTACTTAGATTTAGGGAATGGGGCTATGCACAGCAAATTTTGGAAGAGGCATTTGAGAAAGTTAAGGTGAAAACTCAAATTAACTGCTGAAAAAGAGAGATAGAAGGACAGAATCCAAATTTAATCCAGTAACTTTCTCCACAGAATTCAATGAGGTAGCAGGACAGGTGGTACATATCATTTGGCAAAACCTGAAAATCTTGAAGAATGATAAAGTTTTACATAAAGCCATACAGTAGGTGAAGCTCTAAGAGTTACCTATAAAAAAACAACAACACTGAAAGATCAGCTAGTACACAATCAGTTTAAGAGAACAGCTGAGAGAAGTGAAACATGGCTACCAACCAGACCTGTAGGTGCATACAAGTGCCAGAAATGCACCATTTGTCAATATATGAACACAGAGAGAAATTTCTATGTAATAATCAAAACAAAAAAGTCCAGATTAGGGACTTTATAACATGTTCCACAACTTTCATTGTGTATTTTCTTTGGTGAGGTTGTAGCTATTATTATGTGGGAAAGACAGCACATATGTTAAAAGAAAGAATTCAAGAACATGTACAGTCGAATATTAACAGAGGTATTGATACTCCAGTGAGCAGACACTTTCTGCAGATACATAACTCAGACTCCAGTTGCCTTAAATTTATGGGTAGAATGCGTGAGGCAGTCTCGTAGAGGAGGCAATAGGTAAAATCTTCTTTTAGAAAAATAAGGCTACTGGATTTATACCTTAGACACAGTTAAACCAAAAGGTTTAACAGACTACTGGGATGTTAAGATTTATCTCAAATCAAAAAAATAGTAAGAAAAAGAAAATTATATAAAAAACTGAAGACTTATTGAAATGTTGATTTGGTTTACCAATAGTGGAATTACTATAATACCTACCACCTCCCCACGCATTGATTTTCTGTGAGTTAAGGGATACAGAATTGGTATGCACTTATTGAACTACATTATATTTAATGAGGAAAAATTAATTAAATGTGTACTATTATGTCTCTCACTTGATCATGTAATTCTCAACTCCTCTGCTTATTCCAGAGGTACTATTAGTCCTTGATAATTTTGATAGTATTAATAGATTAAGTGAAAAAGAAATAACTTCTCCCCACCCCACCCCAACCTCCATCATCTATTGTCTTGTATTAACCTTAGTTAACAAGAACTGAAGCTTGATATAAAAAATAGATGTGGAAATAATTCTACAAATGAGGTTAAGTTTGATTAAAAATCTTGAAATAATTATAACAATGAGGCTAAGGAACTTTGCAAATCTTTGTGTCCTTATAAGCTAGTAGCTATGACCCAGGAGATAATTTAATGTTAGTAGAAAATATTTAGATTTTTTTCCTTGTTTTGTATAGAAGGTATTTATTTGACATATTATTTACCTATAAAGTTTAATATAGTCATACATTTTATTTATTATGCACTATGACTTTGAGTAATTTTCTGTTTAAATGTATGAGGAGAAGTGATAGTGATGTCAAGGCATTGAGTGTCCTATAAAATGTATGGCCCAGATATTTAAACTGCGCCAGGCTGTGGGACTAGCTTGGCACAGCTCAACTTGGCTGTGCAGGGGTGTGGTCTGATCGATATTCTAAGGAGCTGCACCATGGCCCAGCAGCTTTGAATATCTCACCCTGGCCACCCCCACTGTGCATGGTGCAGTGGCACTGGACCAGCGCAAGTGGCCAGAGTGGAGCATGGAGATGCGCTAGTGCAAGTGCCATTGCGCCATTCACAGCACCTGCGATATTCAAAAGGGGACATGCAAATGGGGCCATAATTTATGCAAGACATACATGGGGCCATTTGCATGCCATTATGGCCCCATTTGCATCCCATTAGCATGCAGGTGTGCCGATCCCCGATGACTTGTGCCTGGCACCCTGCCAGGCAGCAGCTGTCAGGGACCGATGCCCCCTGCAGCCCAATCCCAGGCATTTGTTACAAAATAAAGTCCCCGTCCAATATCCCTGGTGGTCCAGTGGACCGCTATGTGCCCAATCGCAGGCATCTGTTTAAATGAACCCCCATCCAATATCCCTGGTGGTCCAGTGGACTGAATGCTGCCCGATCACAGGCATCTGTTTAAATGAACCCCCCGTCCAATATCCCTGGTGGTTTAGTGGACCGAGTGCTGCCCAATCATGGGCATCTGTTTCACAGAAAACGTTCTATTACCCAGGTGGTCTAGGGTACCCTACTCCCCACCTGCCCACTGAGTCCCACTGCCCCACTCCTCCCCCGGTCAGCCGGCGGATGGCAGCACCCCACCCGCCTGCCACCCTGCCACCCACTGACTGACACCTCGGTAGGGCTGCACGCCCATTGGTTCACAGCGTGAGCCAATGGGCGCAGCCTTACCGCATTGCCATATTCCAGATATGTGAATGATTCTTCTGACCGGAGGGGCGGGGTGGGGACTCAGTGGACGGGTGGGGAGGGAGGTACCCTAGACCACCAGGGTAATAGGACATTTTCTGTGAAAAAGATGCCCGCAATCGGGCAGCATTCGGTCCACTGGACCCCCAGGGATATAGAACAGGGGGGTCATTTAAACAGATGCATACATTACTGATGCACTCTGGGGCATTGGGATTTGTGTGGTGCACTTTTCCCTTTTGAATATCACACCAGGGCGCATCAGTGGGTTGTGCATGGCTCAACCCTTTTTTTTTCATATAAAGTTTATTAACATTTTAAACTTTACAATGGACAGGATCATGATTATTCGAAGACAATATGTACCAAAAATACAACATACATGATCCCATCCCATCCCTCCTCCTCCCACCCCCAGCCCCCACAGTCCCTATATACAGATAGTTCAAAGTAACATATTCAAATCACAACTTACAGGTTAGGTAGTGTATAGCGTATGTAAAGGAGCCCATATCTTTTTATATTTTACATTATTGTTATTAAGACTAGAAATTATCTTTTCTGTCCTAAGATTAGCTAAAAACTCATTAAGCCATTCAGAGTAGAGGACCGACTGTGCATTCTTCCAATATTTAAGGACCATTTTTTTAACAGACGTGGAAATCAAAGCAATATGGTATTTATGAAGATTCACTGTTATTTGAGAATAATCCCCGAGAAGGCATATCTCAGGCGAGAATTAATCAGACAACCCCAATAGTGGATCTGCTCTGTCCTGTATCATCCTCCAGAGAGGAGCTATCTTGGGACATTCCCAGAAAATATGTAACAAAGTACCTTCACTCTGAGAACACCTGGTGCATAAATTGGATGTTGTTACTCCCCAAGCAGCCAACTTTTGCGGTGAATAATAGAGATTGTGCATTATATTAAACTGCATCAGCCGTAGCCTGTCTTGAGCTACAAAATGGTGACAGTTACTCCATAGGCCAGGCCAGTCTATATTCCGATGTTGAAAAAGATCTGACCAGTAACTTGAAGGTCCAAAGGCCTCAGGAAAGCACCAGTTATATAAAAAATTATATACTTTGGAAATTACTTTTGTGGAGGTAGTTAGGGGGCATAGGTCATGTTGGAAAGAGTACTTTGGTAATGTGGGAGCTATCCTTTCAAATTTTTTAACCAAGAGGTGCCTTAATTGAAGAATTCTAAAGTGATCCTTTGGTGGCAAACTAAGTTTCAGTACAAGCTCTTCTACAGATAACCATGACCCATCTTCCTTCAGGAACAGAGACAATTTCCCATCTCCTAATTGAGTTAACCATGTAGATGATAATGGTTTGTTGTCTATTCTGAAGGCAGGGGAATTCCAAATCAATTGAGAAGGATCTGCATATTGTTTGTGTTTTAAAAACCCGCATAACTGTGAGTGAATTCTAATAGACGTTTCTATGGTAGTGCCTTTTAGCTTTTTTGGCAAGACTGATGCTTTTAAAAATAAAAATGTGGAAGGATCCATATTAAATGAACCAATCATTTCCAATTCAATTTTCAACCATGGAGAAAGAACAAGCGCTAGGTTTGGAATTAACCACTGAAGATATTTGGAAGCCTGACTAGCCCAATAGTACAAGCTGAAATGAGGTAGTCGTAGGCCCCCTTTGAGTTTAGAAGCCACTAATTTGTGGTATGCTAATCTTGGTTGTTTATTTGACAAGATAAATTTCATTATTAGGCTTTGGACCTTTTTAAACCAGGTTCCTGGTAGATAAATATTCAATAAGTGAAGACGATAAAGCAACCTGGGCAGTATGTTCATTTTGACTAAATTTATTCTTCCCCATAAAGAGATGGGAAGAATTGCCCAGCGTTCTAAATCCTGCGTCACTGTTGTTAGTAATAAATCCAGGTTCTTCTTGATGGAAAACTGTGTGGTTTTAGTTAGTTCAATACCAAGATAGCATAAAGATTCCTTTGACCATGACAGGCCTAAAGCAGTAATACTATGTTTAAGAACTCTATGATTTAAAGGGAAAACAATGGACTTACCAACATTTAACTTATAGTTAGAAAGCTTACTGTATTCCTCTATTGGTCTAACATGACAGGAATGGAGGCCTCTGAATATGAAAGCTGCAAAAGTAAGTCATCGGCATAGGCGGACACTTTAATTTCAGTATCTAAGATTGTAATACCCTGTACCTGTGGGAATAAAGACAATTTGCAGATTAACGGCTCTAGGTATAGATTGAAAAGAAGGGGGTAAGGGGACAGCCTTGTCTAGTACCAGAATGTAAGGAAAAAGAATCCAAAATTACACCATTGCCTTAAATATTGGCTGAAGGATTTTGATAGAGCGCCTTGACTCAATCCAGGAATTGTTGTGGAAAACCAAAGGCATTCAAAGTTTGAAGCAGGAAATTCCAATTAACTCTGTCAAAAGCCTTTTCTGCATCCAGGGACACCAAAGCTACTGGAAAAGAGGCATCCCTGGACACAGAAAGGACGTGGGAAAGAGTGCGTAGGTGATCTACGGAAGATCTTCCCTTCATAAAACCTAACTGTTGTGAACCTATTAAATCTGGAAGAATTAGACTGAGCCTATCTGCCAAGATCTTGGTCAATATCTTGATATCCTGGTTTAATAAAGAAATGGGTCTGTAGCTTTCCACAAATTCTAAGTTCTGCCGGGCTTTGGTAGAAGTACAATGAGAGCCTCAAATAATGTGGGATCTACTTGTATACCAGATAGTATAAAATGATATAAAGAAAGAAGATATGGGATTATCTGTTCCTTAAAACATTTATAAAAATTAGATAAAAACCCAACAGGTCCCGGAGTTTTATCTGAATGTAATCCCTGTATTACTTCCTCTATTTCTAATGATGAAATTGGGGCACTAACTTCCTCTGCTGAGCTTCCGAAAAGAACGGGTAGTTGAGCCTCTTTTAAATAAAGGGAAAGAGTTGAATTAGAAGTAGGGTTAGACATAACACTGTACAATTGTTTGTAATACCTGGTAAATTCAAATATTATCTCCTGAGGGGAGGATTTTAGAGATCCATCCAAATTAGAATGGATTGGAGGGATAAAGCGGGCTGATTCCTGCTGTTTAATTCGCTGAGCCAATAGCTTCCCTGCTTTTTCTCCATGGTCTACGTATGAGGCCCTTGCACATAAGATTGCGCAAATTCCACCTTCTCATTAAGAAGGCCAATATAAGAGTCTTTCAATTTTGCTAATTGTTGTTTAACCTCATCAGTTGATTGCTGATGTAAATTAGCCTCCAATGATCTAATCTGGGATAGCACAGCTTTCTGCTTTAACTCCTGATTTTTTTTCCCACTGGACGCCAAGCCAATTAAGATACCACGGAGATATGCTTTAAAGGCACACCACATAATGTCAGGTTTAGTGTCCTGGGTAGAATTTATTTTAAAAAATTGTTTAATATGATCTTTGATGCAGTCAGCAGTTTTGGAATCCTTGAGTAATTGATCATTCAACTTCCATCGGGTATGACGTTTAGGCAGAGATGGAAGAGACAACCTAGACTGCACCAATGAATGATCTGAGGGGGGTCCCAGTTGATTAGAAGAGGATATTACCCCAGGCAAAATTTGTTGTGACACCAGTAAATAATCAATATGAGACGAGGATCTATGGACAGGGGAAATGAAGGTATACTCCCTAGCTTCTGGGTGTAGTACTCTCCATACATCACAAAGGCCCAGGTGGTCCATTAAATCATGTACGGCACGCCGAGCAGGAGAAGGTCTTCCTGAAGTGTTACCAGTACAATCTTTATCTGGATCCAACACCAAGTTAAGATCTCCCCCCAAAATTATTGACGCAGGTAATAATGGGAGCATAGAATTTAGCAACTGCATATAAAAAAAGAGGGTCCTCCTTATTAGGACCATAAATGCTCCCCAATAAAAATTCCTTGGAGTAAAGAGTACCTTTAACTAATACAAATCTACCCTGTGGATCTTTAATCACCTGTGTGGCAGTAAATGGAATATTCCTATTAATGAGAATTAAAACTCCACAACTGTTAGAAGTACCTTGAGCAGAAAAAACCTGCCCTATTTGCAGTCTTCTCATCTGAATGGCCTCGGAGTCTAACAAATGAGATTCTTGAATAAAAGAGATATGAGAGTACAATATATTCAAATGTTTCAAAATTTTGTATTGTTTTAATTTCTGATGGACCCTTTTAACATTCCAATTGGAAATACACACATCATTAGCCATCCTGCCTAATCACAAACCAAACCTATTCTGAGATTGAAACCTATTATTTTTGAACCATTGTGAAAATTTGTTATACTGGACTGTTGAACCCACCCACGCCTACCTCCTAACCGTAGCCTGCCCCTGCCCCAAACATATCCACAATTTCTCACTAAACAAAAAAAGAACCCAAACAAAAAAAAACCTAAACTAGAAACTCCTTGAATAACCCCATCCCCCAGCCCTCCCTACCTCCCTTACTATCCTGTGAATCGTTTTGCAGCAAACCATCACATTGCCTTTCCCTCCCACCCACCCGCCATGTTCTATCCCCCAAAAAGCCCTATATAATGTAATATAGAACCATCCCAATAGCCAGGTATATATCTAATCAATTGAACCATACAAACTGTGTAATAAATCCTAAGTTCAAAAATTGTCTATAAAATATGAAGCCCGTGGGGATTCCTGTCAAGTAGGAATCTCACAATACCCCATGTATGTCCATGTAGATGTGACCTAGCACTAAATCCAGAAGAAGGAAAAAGGAAAAGGAAAAGGGAAAACAGCCCAAATATTTACTATGAAGCATAAAAACTTTTCCTACACTATAGATAAAACCCCTAACTGAAAAAAAACAACATATACCAGGTCCTCCTTGGCTACTTCTAAGGCTTCACTACCTGGTGATTTCCTATCACTAAATTTAAACTCAGAAGGCAACCTGATCAATTATCCTACATCCTTGAAAGCAACATATATCCTGTTATTGCTACTTTGTTTAACCACATTGCTACAGTAGCCTTGTCGCATGGCTCAGTTAATTACTAAGCTAGTGGGAAAACCGAGACAACACCCCCCTCCTGTGGCGACTCAGCATTACTACTTCCCTACCATAGAACTCTAGTAACTTTACTGCACTTACTGAAAATGAGGGGGAGAAAACCAACGAAAGAAAGGAAAAGAGAATTAGAATCTGATCATTTCTATCTCTTTCTTAACTACTAAATACACTGTAATGTGGTGTAAACATTTGAAACAGCTCTTCAGCACACATCGTGCAAATCTCTTCCTCATTAAAGTTGATGGAAATGTGCAAATATGTCTGCTTACTGACTGCATACCAGGAACAACAGGACTATATTCCTAAGTACTATCTTCATGGTAAACTAATTGTTACATCTCACCACTGTACTGTTATTAGCCCCAAACCTGTGATCACAGCCGCATGAGTAACTCACACTTAGTATTATTTACCTTGGAGGTAGAAAAGCAACTATTCTGGCTATATTGTACGTTTATTCCTGTTTCAACCTTACGATTTAAAAACGTAGGCCTCTCCCTTTATTACACCCCCTCCTTACTAAGAGAGAGAGTAGAGATAATATAACCAGTGCCCAAGTCCACAGGGCTAATCCAATACTTAGAATCCGCCCATTCTCAAGCAAAAACAACAAGTCAAAGTTTTGTTTTTTTTGGATCTTTTACTCTGATGATTTCCCCCAGATAACGCTAGTCCTCTATCAAGTGTTCTTGAATAATTCGGGCATAGCCGACTTCAGACCTTTGGTCGCCATCTCCAAGTCCTCATACGAGTGTCAAGCTCCGGAAATTAATACCTGCAGTTTGGCTGGGTATATCATTTTGAACTTAATTCCAGCCGCAATTATTTTGGTGACAAGAGGATGAAAAGAGGACCTGCGTTGGCACACTGTTAGTGGCAAATCCTGGGCAACACATATTCTTACACCCTCCCACTGAAGATCTTGGATCTCTCGTATTTTGATGAAAAAATGTTGCTTCTCCAAATAGTTCAGGAAACAAAAGATCAAGGGTCTGGGGGGAGCCCCGGATGGTGGAGTTGGGTGAAGTGCCCTATGAGCCCGTTCTATAATATACCAGGTCCCATAAGGTGAAGGACCCACTATTTTCTCCAGAAACTTTTGCACGAATAGAACTGAATCGTGCCCCTCTTCAGCTTCAGGGAGGCCGATAATTACCAAGTTATTTCTGAGGCTACAGCCCTCTAAATCCTCTAATTTCTGCTCCATCTTTGCCAACTTTTGTTTGATGGTCACCACCTCGGGATCAAATTTGTCTATCCTTTTCTCAAGAGAAAGGATCCGTGCCTCACTGTTGGACGTTCTCAGCACAATATTTTCTGAAGCTTATGAAATCGATTTAATTTCTGTGGTAAGACTCCTTAATTCCTCCTTGAAAGGTCTAAATTCAGCCAGAAAGCCAGAAAGAGTTAACAGCTCTTGCTCGGAGCTCTGTTGTGGCATGGATTGCCCAGGCAAAGTGTTGGCCCTTTGTTTTTTGGGTGACTTTTCAGGCATGGCAGGAGGAGTTTGTTTCGGCTGTATTTTCTTCATGTCTACTTCCATCTCCTAAAAAACACTCCAACTTGATACTCCACACTTTCATAAACACTTAGGTTGCCTTTTCTGTGTTCGAAAAGTTAAATTCGTAAGTTTAAATTCGGATTAATGTGGTGGTAGGCGGGAGAGGTGACAAAAAGCATCTCTTCAGGCTCGCTGCATCACGTGACCCCTGAGCAACCCTTTTGAATATCTGGGCCTATGTGTTTGAATCCATTGGCAATGCCCCCTGAGGAAGGCAAACTACTGAAGCACTGGGGCAGTACGTGGCAGTGATTTTCAATTACACATTGCTGAAATAAATGTTACGTTGTGACTTTAATTTGCTTGGACCTTGTATTTGTGGACTTTTGGAGGGCAGTGGACGAAATGTGCCAGCATGTATTTGATCACCAGCAGGAGGAGGGAGGTGGTGTTACTAATGGATAGGTTGCTGGTGAATCCCCATCTAGAGTATTGTGTTCAGTTCTGGAGGCTGCACCTCAGAAAGGAGATAGACATGGAGGAGGCAGTCCGGGGGGGGTACTAAATGGTGCAGGGGTTGCATCAAAAGCCCTACAAGGAGTGGCTGAGGGATCTCAACATGTACAGCCTAGATGAGAAGAGTGTGAGAGGGGGCACAATATTGATCTACATGTACCTCATGAGGGTAAACAAGGTATGGGAGGGGAGTCTCTTTCAAATGAAAAATTGGCCATGCAATGAAGCTGCAAGGGGGGAAGTTTCAGTGGGAAGTGAGAAGGTGCAACTTCACTGAAAGAGTGGTAGTCACTTGAAACAGACTACTAGCAGAAGTGGTGGGGGTGAAAACAGAAAGGGGCTTCAAGCTTGCATGGGCTTAATCAAGGGGAATATTAATAAATAGGCAGGGAGGGGAGGAGAGTCACCAGAGACAAGGTATGGTTTGTGAAGACAGACTAGGCAGGAACCATCCAGGCAGACTGGATGGGCTAAGTGGTCCTTTTCTGCCAACAAATTCTATGTTTCCATGTTTATAAGTCATGGACACCCCCAGTGCTTCCATTCACCCAGCTGTGGGAATGATTATAATTATGACATCACTGGAAATGAGATGTTACACCTCTGTTGTGCTTTCCTGGGTAAATAGGTTGCACAATAAAAAAAATAAAATAAAAAATGAACTCTATTTATTGAACTGGCTTTTACATGGCCTACATATGACTGGCTGATGCTGATCTGTACCCATTTCTCTCTGTGGCATATGCTACCCTTGGCCACTTATTTGTGTATGAAATGGTCAGAGGAGCGCATAACATGGACTACATCCTCTGCTCTACACAAGCAAGGAGTTGTGGAATATGACAGTCAAAAACAAAGACTGCTTTACACTTTTAATACTGTGTTCAATTTTTAAAATCATTCATTTTGGCACCCTCTGCCCCCTCTCAACCTTCCATGCCATAGAAGAAGATTGTGGACAGGTTTCTTGGTGTTCCAATAGGATTCCTTAGGCAAAGCTGGGAAGTACATATGAGTGATGGCTAGTATACCCTGGCATAACTGAAGTCTAACATTGTAGGTCCAATGCCTTAAAATGCTGGAGAGGCAGAAGAAGATGAAAAGGAAGATGAATTAGTTGTATTTCTATAGAGGGTATTATAAACATTGCATACCATAGTGCTTTACAAGCAATGAGAGACTGGTTGTACAATACACAATAATTTTTAGTGGAAGTCATTGGCACATCAATGCGTAAACGCAAAACACACACACACACACACACACACACACACACCATTAGTCAATTGCATGAACTGTTTTATGGAAAGAGGAGTGTTGGCATGGACATGGGGGGGATCTCATACTCTTGTGAAAAGTACCTTGTTTTGTTTTTTTCCTTCCACCTGGACACCCACCAAGACAGCACCAGTGATGGGCAGAAGGGACCTCAGTTTAGAAGGTTTACTGTCTTATCCAATTATTATGTATATATGCTCTGTGGAAAACCTTCCTGCATGACACTTTTGTCTTTGGTTCATTGCAAAAGAAAATCTGCCACAGTGCAAAGTTTTTTTTATTATTATTTCCAATCTGTGTGTAGCAGAATCCCAGATGACAGGTACATTGGGGCCCTCCACCTTTGTAGGGGCCAATCAGGGTTTCTTTATGTTTTTGGGACCTACTGCAAGATGCAAAGTACTGGGGAACCACAAACAATTAGCTGCACCTAGTAACTTCATTGTCCACACAGAAAACATCTAGCCAAGCAGCAGCAGATTATTAAACAAGTTAACAAACATCCATCATCCTCTCATGATTGCTCCCACAGTAGAGAAAGAAGAGAATGTTACCCTTTACTGAGGCAGAAGGCATATTTGAAATTTTGATACAGTTTGTTTTCACAAAACCCTGTGCTCTTTCACTGGCTACCCAGATAGACAAGCTTACTGGGAAAAGCCTGAACAACATGAAGAATCTCTGTTGGCAGTCCCTGACAAAGGCTTTGGATTTAGAATAGTTGTTTTTGAAAGGGTGAAAATTTTTGAGGGGAAACCGAGGGTAGTTAATATAGCAGATTGGGTTGAAACTAAGTGGGAGATGGTTAAAAACAGGTTGATGACTCAGCCTATTATTCACACAGTAGAATTACCACTTCTGACCCAGTCACCTGGGTTCAGAAGCAAGCCCAAGTCATCGGGCCTGCCAGAGGGGAGGAGGATCCAGCCTCCCACAAGATGCTTTCCTCCACCAGGGAAGGAGGGTTGTGTGCTCCACTGTACTACAGCTTCCTGGGTGACAACAGATGGTTGTAGAAGCTGGAGCCACAGTTGGGAGGGCAGGCACCTCCTGTTAGTGATGTGTTCATGCATACCTGCTCATGCCCATGCTGACTGAAGTCCATCAGGAGACTGCAAGGATGGAGTTTGGGAGAACAAGGAAAAAGACTGCCTGAACAAGCATGATTGTACAGAAGACCTACCCAAGGCCACACACTACCTAATGGGCACCCAGCTTTTGCTCGGCTGTAACCTCTAGAGGAGTGTGGGAACCTCTGAAGGCTCCACCACAGGGGGTAAGTTGTGGAGGATGGGAGTGAAGGGAGTTAAGTCCCAGAGATAGCAGGTGATTGGGCTGGGTGGGTCACCTATGCATGTTACAGATCAAGTAAGAGGAAGCAAAATAAAAAGGGATTATACGCACTTATTCATTGAAGCACTCAGTCAGGCAGCTGGCTGTGGGCTTGAGTGGAGGGCTGTGCCAGTGGGCTGAGCGAGGTAATGGTGGAGGGAAGCAGGGTGGGCACTATCTGATGACAGGATGTGGTGTCCACTAGACACCAGGGAGTGGGGATTGGAATACTTTTTTTTTTAACAGATTGATTGGTGGAAATGGTGGATGGGGACATAATGAAGGTAAAATCTCAGCGGGGGTGGGCTTTCTTCAATTTGGGCTGGGTATCATCCTGGGGGGGACCACTAGACACCAGGGAGATTCTTCATCTTAAATTTGGGCTGGTGATCAGCCAATCATAATGATGGATTATAATGGCCATTTGCTGTTGGAATTGTGATTGAAATTTCACAATTTAGAGAAATATTTTGCATTATGAAATTGTTGATTTTGCGGCAATTTCACCAGTGAAATTTTATTTCACAACATCTCTATTGATAGGTTTGTGGCATTGAAGTTTTCAATTTGTAGAATAGCTTCTAAAATCTGAAAACAATAACCCTTATGCAGTGCTAATTAGAGTTTATTAAGTGATCCACATCTCATCAGCATTAAAAGTATTCAAAACCAACATATTTTGTAAATGCCTAGTAGCAAAATGTTAAAAAGTAAAAACAGATACATCTTTTCATTGTGTCATACAGTGGTTTGTGAAACATTTTTCTTATACTCAGGATATAATGATTTATGTCTATTTGAAAATGTTTAATTATATTTTACCTGTTTTATTAGATTGTTTCTTGTCCCATAACTCTCCCAGGTTGTGCCTAAAAACAGGCATCTGCATGTATAATGCATTTATCTGGTGAACAAAAACAAACCAGTTTTGCATTGCCAGCATTGCATGTGAACATGCTGTCTAAGTGGTAGAGTGTCAAGTGAGGAAACACTCAGAGGCAAATTCAAATTTAGAATCAGCGGGTCCTTCCTAAATCCTCAGCAGTCTGAGTCAAGATCCATTCAGTATGAAATGTACACAATGAATAATATATCTATTCTTTCACTTGTAAAATGTTTGCACCTTTACTGCTAACTGTTTGAGTTGCTGCAACAACTTAGGCTGTTTCAAAAGAGATGTTAAGTGCTTAAAGGAGTACTACAGTCAGAATTTGAAAAACAGAAGTTGTGCAGAGTGTTTTCATTTGTGTGTGTAATTCTAATGTGTATATCCTCTTGTCTGCTATTAATAGTTTTTTTTTTTTAATTAGCCTGCTATTTTGATGGTAGTTTTATGGCCCCTGGGGATATCCATCTTGGCATGGTTTACTGCTCTACTTGTTCCTACAATGTGTCCTGTCTCATGTGACAGTGATGTGTCCAGGACCATATATTTAGCAAGTACTCGGTTACAATCAGTTTTACAACAGCAGAGTTGTGATATTAAGTAACATTCTTAATCCAGTGAGCATAATGTCTACATTTATAGTTTGGCAACAACTTGAGGGATATTGAGTGGGTTATTCTGTAAGAAAACACCAAAAATCTTTACTAATTATAGCATCGATGATCTGGGGTGATTTGTGTGCTTTTTATGGCTGTGTATAGGTTGATGAAACGAAAATTTTTTAAAGCAAAACATTTACTGCTGTTGGCTACACCTGACACACATACAGAAAAGAAAAAATATTAGATTAGAGCTATTTAATGGATCCCAGAACATCAAGCTCCTGTCTCTAGTACTTGCTGAATCAGTGGTCCTGGGTGCATCACTGTCACATGTGACAGGAGGCACTGTTGGAAATTGAGGAGCAATGAACCATACTAAGAAGGAGATCCACATTATATTTCCAAACAGGAGCCACACAATGGCTGGGGTGCTCTCAGTATAAACAGTAGGGCCCAGATATTCAAAAGAGTTGAGCCATGCACAATAGGGTTGCGTCTGCGCAAGTCTGAAATTGCGCCATTCTGTGATATTCAGCAGGAGGCAGTTGCACCCCCAAAATCATGCTGAGCAACAATGCAATGATAATGAAGGCATGCGCAACTGAAGGGGGAGGAACCATGCATAAATGGCAGAGTGCGATATTCAACAACTTGTGCCATGCACAATAGGGGAGCAAGTGGAATTTGCGCCATAGCAGAAATTAGCCAAAATAAAAAGGAGCAAGGGAGAGGCACAAAAATGCTACAGGGAAGCCACATGAGGCAGAACTCTAGCCACACAGACAGGGCAGGAGGGACACACAGGGCAGGCCAGGGAAAGGGCACCCTGAACACAAAGGCACAGGGAAAGTGTGGGGAGCCACAGCCAGTGCAGAATGGGGAAGTGCCACACAGCACAGAGGCCACCACAGGTAGATGTTCCCGGTGTAGGGGAAGTAGCATGAAGGACAGCAGGGGGAATACAGTAATAGCAGCCAGGGTGGGAGAACACAAACCAGGGACATGGCCAGTGTCAACTTCCAGATGGAGGCCATTATGAGGGGGGTGAGAAGGTGGGTGGCAGGAGGCATGGCTGTGGAAGGGCCCATCGTCAGTATTCCCCCAACAGGCAGTACCGAGCCCACACCAGCTTCAAGCTGTACAGTGATACTGAGATTGTGGGCCGGTACCGCCTGAATAGGGCAATTCTGAGGTGGCTCTGTGAGTGGTGCAGTGATGTGATGTGGCACCCACACGACGGAGCCCTGCCCTGTCAGTGGAGACTAAAGTAACAGCCTGCATGTGCTTGCTTACCACGGGTACCTTCCAGAGTCCAACTGGGGACACCACAGGCATAACCCAGTCGGCCACATCACGCTACCTCACCCAATTTCTCAGCACACTGCTGCCACATGCTGCAGTGCACATCCATTTCCCAAGCACACTGGCGGAGAGCACAGTAAACGTATAGGAGTTCCACAGGGTAGCAGGTATGCCTAGCATGCTAGGGGCAATAGACTGCACCCATGTGGACATACGCACACCACCTGGCTCCAAGGGGCCTGCATACATCAATTTCAAGGGCTATGCCAGCATCAAGTGCCAGGTAGTGTGTGATGCCAGGGGGCGCATAATCATGTCTGTGTCACGCACCCTTGGGGAGCACACACTCCCTTCTTCTGGCACCAGTCAGCACTGTGCCACAGATTCAAGAGTGGGGACATCCCCACTGACCACCTAGTGGGTGAGTATGCAAACCACATGGACAATCATAGGGCCTGGGGGGGCATGGCCAGAGGTGACATGGGTAGTGGCCTACATGGCCCGGGGCAGGGCGATGCTGATCAACAAACTAACCTCCACCCTCTACACACAGGTGACAGTGGATACCCACTACATCCTTGGCTGTTCACACCCTACCGGTGGCCCGTGACCCCATCGCAGCAACGCTACAGTGAGGCACATGCCACCACATGTGATGTCATCGAGCAGGTGTTCGGGATGCTGAAGGCATGTTTCCATTGCCTGGACACCTCTGGCGGTGTCCTACAATACAACCCCTCAAAGGCCTGCAGTCTATTCCTGGCCTGCTGCATCCTGCACAACATGACCAATGAACATGGGATAGCCGTACAGGTCGAAGAGGGGGGACAGTGATGGGGACGATGAGGACGCCGGTGATGATGGTGATGGGCAGCCCCCCTTTAGGCGACAGGACCCCCAACTGATCCGTCTGGCACAGCTGCACCAGGTCACCATCATGGAGGAGCACTTCAGCCAACCCAGGTAAGTCATGGGGCCATGTGCAACCACCAGTGGCTAAGGCACAACCCACAAACACACATGGACACATACCAGTGGTGCATGCCATCAAGGGAAGTGGCAGGGCACAGAAGCACACACACACAACCAGGGATGGGTGAGGATTAACATGTCACATGGACGGACACACACACACACACACACACACAATGCACCAAACGTGCACAGAGGGCAGGAGGCACTCCGACCCAGAACGCCAACCCTAGCCACACACATGTCCACAGGCCACCATGCCCACTGCCTGTCCATGTGAGTGTGTCAGATGCTGAGCACCATTGCACATTGGTGTACGGCACAATGCAGGCATCATCATGCACATGCAACTGTGGACAGTAGCCAGGAGGGTGTGCAGGTGGACTGTGTGTCTGCGTGCAGGGCCAGGTACCCACCCGTGCACTGTCCACTGAAACACACAATGCACACAGGGCAACACCAGACAGTAGCCATTCTGGGAGACAGGTCAGTCACATGACACAGTGCCCCGGCCGCCAAAGATGTAGGGGCGGCCCCACAGAGGCCCGCCAGCACTGACAGGCTGACCACTGGCCTCATGGGGTGGCACCAATGCTTCCCCAGGGGTTTCACTGCGTGAACGCAACCATGCTCGTGCAGGGGTCTGCAGCACACCGAACATGCCTGCACCAGGAGTGCTAAGGATGCCCACAGCTGAAGCTGGTGTTGACAGGGAGGGAGTCACATGACACCGGGAACAGGGGTGGACAGTGCACTGCATGGTGTCCACTATGCATGGGCACCTGACTGGTTGCCCATTGTGGTCATGATAGCAGTGAATACCTGTGCATGCCTGTCAATATCAGCGGTCACATCCTCCCGCAAATGGTCCATCCCTGCCAGGATCAGAGCGGTGTTCCTGCTGCAACGCTCCTTTGCCCGCTCCAGAGCCAAAAGCAGTGCATCCACTGACGTTGCAAGCGCATCTGCTGCTGGACTGATGCTAGGAGTAGGCAGGTGTGCTCATCCAAGAGGTCATCTGCCTTCTCGGCATCCTGTCCCTCAGGGTGTGTGCAGCCCTGATGCTCAGCACCCCATGAGGGTGGGTGCTGAGCACCAGATCCAGGTCTGGGCATGTTCACAGGTAGTGCACAGATGCCGCCGCTGAACCCTGTACCCCAAGCCCATTGGCCGACTGCTGATGCTGCCCCTCCAGCTGCCACTCCCCCAGGGCTCAGTGATGCTGCCACAGTGGCCGCAACAGTCCCACTGTCCTGAATAAAAACACCAATGCTGCCCCACTGGTGCTGACAGACACATGCTGGGACTGTGCTGACACACAGGCCTCCATGGCAGCACCACCCACAGCCATGGGCGCGATGTGTCCTGCTGTGTGGCTATCCTGTGGCACACATGTGTCACTGCCCATGACGTTAGTGACATCATCATCGGTGACAGACTCTGCACCCCGGCCCCAGTCACAGCTTGCTGGCATCCATGGATGCCGGCACGCTGGGACACAGGCAGGGCTTCCTCCGCACCTGTTACAATGACATCAGTGTGGACAGCCAGGCAGCCCCACTGTTGCACTGATCCATGTATACCTGTGGAGGTGGATGGGCCCTCCTCCATCTCCAGCTGACTGTCCTCAGTGGACAGGCCCACCACTGCTGACCCATGCAGATGCTCAGGATCTGTAAGGGAAAGCAAAGTCACGTTACTGCATGTGACCTACCCTGCCCCCCCCACAGACAGACCATGACTTACCATGCAGTGATGGGCCGCCACCCATCTGGAAGCCACTACCCGGAACACCCTCAATGGCACTATGCTGCATGCTTCCAGCAAGCCTCTCCTCCTGTGGGGTCAGCTGTACCACCTCCTGCTGTCCCCCACCTGATGCAGCTCATGCTGCCTGATGGCAGCCACCTTCTCCTCTATCCTCCTCCTGTCTGTGCTCATCTTTTTCTTTACACTCCTGCATGGAGCGCTGGTGGCTGCCATGCAGGTTCACAGCATGTGCCACCTCCTCCCATGCAGCAGCACTGGCCTGAGGGGTTCCCCGCTGTCCGCCGAGAAGCTGCTTCTGATCCAGGTAGGCCTCAAACAGGGCTTCGGTTTCGGTCTTGTTAAAGTTAGGCCTCCTCCTCCTCCCACCTCTGTGTTCCTCCTCTCCCACAACTTGCTCAGTCATTATGTAGCCTGTAAGAATGGCAGTTGTTACCTGTGACTGTGCAGTCCCATGCATGTCCCTAAATCCACAGTCCACACTCCCAAACAGCATGCAACTCACCAATAGACTGCAGTATCCGACTATGGCCACTGCAGCCCAATGTCGCACTTTTATAGCACAACCCATGCAAATGAGGCAAGGCGCAACTTTAAGTGGATGCAGATTGCAGTGCTGCACCATTGAATGGCTGATTAGATGATTTGCATATGACGGCTGAATATCGAGCTGTTGCACTTTGAGCAAATGTGTTGAACGTGCTGAGCAAATGGCGCAGTTCTGTGACATGCGTAGTACACACCTCACTGCGCATGCCTGGGTTGCTGACGCAGGTGTCTGCCACACTGATGACATGCTGTGCATGGTAGGCAATGCAGGACATGGCCACCATTGTGCCAGTGGCGCTATAGCGATGGTCACTACTTGGCGCTGTGGCACTGGGCCATCATAGGTGCACTGGGTCAACTGCGCGGTAGGCCACTAATGGCGGTGGCACACAGGCAGTCAATCGCGCTACACGCATTGGGTTCCAATGGCATTGTGCATGTCCATGCACCAGAGACCCTTGACCCTGTGCCCGACCTTTGCCCCCTAGGCGCCATGTGTCAGGCATGGGTGCACCTCTATCGTGCTGTTCAGTGACAGCGCGATAGGGAATGGCAGCGCTATACCATGCAGCATCTGCATGTGGGGAGCCACGCTGCAGAGTGCCATATTGCCAAATCGAGCAGAGAGCATGGCACACAGGAGGGCAGCTCAGTGGTCGGCAATAGAGCTGGCCAACCTAGTGGCCATTGTGGAGCCACACCATGGGCCACTGTTCGGGGAGGCACCCCTGGACAGGTCCAGGACCCAGGTGTGGGAGGAGGTGGCCACTGCACTTAAGGAGGCCACAGGACAGAGGAGGAGCACTGAGCAGTGCCGCCACAGGTACAAGGACCTGCAGCGGAGGGAGCCGGAGCTGCTAGCACACCTGCGGGCACATGCCAGGAGGAGCACGGTGCCACAGCCAGGTAGGGGTTACATCAACACACTTTTATCTTCCATATGGGTAACACTGTTGTATGTGTCCAGCACATGGGGGAGGGACTGTCCGGGGTTGGCTGTGGTGGTGGTGTTATCAGGGTGTGGGCTGGGTGGGTCTGGCTGGGTGGGAGGGCACACACCTGGGGGCAGGGGGACTTTGCTACAGGATTGTACTGATGTTCCTCTCTCCATGTTTGCACCACAGGCTCGTAAGAATGCCACCGTGCCTGTGAACTTCAGTGGCAGGAGGAGCAGAGTGCAGCAAGGTGGGGCGAGGGCCCTCACCGCCCACTGGACCAGCCCAATGAAGGTGAGTGCCATTCCTCCATGATTACTATTGCATGCTGTGTAACAGGGTGGGCAGCGGGGCATGGCCACCATCCATCGACACCACTGCCATGCACGCGACTTGTTACAGTCAACACTGTCCAGTGGCAATGCATGTCTGGGAGTGCATCAATGGTGGTCCATGCATGCACCAGGTACATGGTTGTGCCACTGGCTTTGCGCCACATAGCCATGTCATTAAATGGCCATGGTGGTGCTGTGCATGACTTGGCCAGTGTGTGTGTGCAGCATTCCACATGGCTGTATGCACCTGGGTGGGCAGGCCATGAGGACGTGATCACTGCGGGTGGTCACACACCATCACAGAGATATGTCCCACGGCCATGTGCCATGCACAGTGGGTGGGCTGTATGGGGTTGTGCATTCACATCTATTGACTGTGTTCCCTTGTCCTAGGTACACGCCATCTCTGGAAAATAAGGGAGGTGCTGCGGGAGATACTCCAGAAGGTGAGGGCTTTGCTGGACATCCTCCGCAGGATTGACAACACCGGGGTTCTGCTGAGGCACAGAGCACGAATGGAGTCGGAGTGGGGAGTGGCACTCCTGCTTGGGGTCCCTCAGTCCATGTAATCCCCTACCCCCCTGTACCCACCCTCACATCCCTCCTTTCCCATTCCATTTGTCCAACCCTGCCTCCTACCGACCCCCGCCTTGTCTGTGGCCCTCCCCCAACCTTGTATATATTTTGTACATAGTATTGTAAATAGTTGAATTTTATATATTTGTTCAATACAGTTATTTTGCTGTGAACACTGTGGTGGTCTCTGATTTGCAGTGGGCTATAGGTGCTCAGCTACAGTGGTGTGCATGACGTCAGGGGTGGTGCAGTCATGGGTATGTGTGTGTGTCCGTATGGAGGTGACTATGGTGTGGGGGTAGCTATCAGTCAGTGTCTGTGGTGTGTGTGTTGTGCCCTGTGCCCTAGATGACTGTGAGCAATGGTCCATGGTGGATGCTCTGTGTTCATGGCTCACCTATCAGCCGGTCCATGGCCTGTGCCGCTGACACACATGCATGCCTGTGACCTGCATGGTCCACTGGCATGTCATTGGTAGCAGTCTCTGCAGGGCAGCCACTGTACCCATCACATTGCTGGGTTGCCTCGTGTCACTGGTGTGGTGCATGTCTGCTTCGGGTGACACTGTGGCCTCCACAGTTGTTGTCCCACCTCCATGCTGTGCCTTCTGTGTGTTGCAGGGGATGTGCACCACTGTCTGTGACATGTGCTCCAGGCGAATGATGGTGGTGTACAGGTCCACAGTGCCTGCTCAGGGTGGCTGGCACTCCAGTGCCATGGAGGACTGTGGGTTGTGTGTACACAGTTTACATGGGCCCACACTGGGGCTTGGATGCCCCACCACTGCATCCCTGTGTTGTTGTGCCCTTGGGTATGGGTGGGTGTCTGTCCATGCACTGTGTGGCATCCGGTGTGGTGTATACTTCCACGCACCACTGTGGGTGTCTGTGCTGGCTCTTGTGGCCAGTTGTGGATCGGGATGTGTCATTGGAATACTGTGCAGGGTGCTGTACCACTGGTGGTGGTGTCCGGGGCAAGCCCTGTCCCATGTGGGTTACCTCATGTGCCGACGCATGGTTGGTCTCCCAGCAGTACCTCAGGGGCACTGTGTGTGGTAGCACTGTGTCTGCTGTTGTTGCATTGCTGTGTGCTGCCACCCATTGATGGGTGCTTGTGGTGGGGCTGGCTTGCATGGTTCTGTGGTACACAGGGTTGCATTGTCACAGTGGGGGTGGTGGCATGCATGGGGTTTCCTGCAGTGGTGGTCACTGCTCATGGGGGGTGTCTGGGGGTCATGGTGCAGGGTGTGCTCTGCATTAGGGGGGATGGTGTGGCATGGGGTGGTCAGCCCTCCTTGTGTACCAGTCACAGCTTGCTGGGAGGTGTGATGGGGCACCATGGCCTGGCTGTGGGTTGTTTGCTTGTCTCCATGGGCCGGTGGTTATTCCAGCCTTCCCCCAGTTGTGCATTGCATGGGGTGTGGGATGACAATGTCTGTTCTGCTGTGTGTTCCTGTGCCCATTTGTGGCAGGGGTGGTGGGCCCCTACCTCCCTGGTTGTGCAGTTGCATTGCTCTGCTGCTAGGGGGCATCCCTGGTTGTGCTATGGCACCTCTGAACTGCTCAGCTGCACATCAGATCTGCTCAGCTTCCCCTCCCTAGCTGTGCTATGGCGCAGCTGGTGCGATATTCAGTCGTCAGCTGTAGGCGCAGTTTGGCCTGCTCCGTTTTTGAATATCGTGTCTCTTGCACATAGGCGCAATGGACTTGTGCTTGCTTCTGCTATTGCGCACTTTTTGGGCACAGTTTGAATATCTGGGCCTAGGTGTATATTGGTTTTATATTTGGGTTTCCCAAAATGTCTTTTTCACTGCACGCAGAGTACATCTTTGTGCATCTTTCAGAAGGTGAGTGCCTGATTTCTCATTGTCTTGTAAGATGGAGATCCACAGGTGCATAAAACTACCACATAAATAGTAGACTAATTAGAAAGAAATCTTAATAGTAAACAAAGGGAAGAACATACAAGAACTACACACACAAATCAAAATACTCTGTACACGATACGTTTTTGCAGATTTTGACTATACTACTCCTTTAAGCAACATAGGCACATCCAATAGATTTTGAAACCAAACCAGAGAGGGAATCAGATTAAAGCAGCTTCACACAAAACTCCTTAGAATACCCCTCCCAACCTCACACTGTATTGTTTTGGCCAAATCCAAGTCTGTATAGTGTATCGAGAGCTTTTCTTGAAAATTATAATATATTAACACAATTTCTAAAAACCTCCAAAAATTGCATGCAATTGCAAAAATATTGCAAAAAATGGTGAAAACTGCAGATTTTGTAAAATAACTGCAGTTTTAACTTTCCAGTGGCCCTGGTCATAACTTTTTTGGATGCAATGTCCTTTCTCACCTCATCCCACAACCCATTCACAGAGTTAAAATACATCAGACTAATTGGCCATCTTCTGACTCAGCCACTTTCTCCAGCTCTTTGGGAGAGGGTACTGTCCAGTGCTGAACCATGTCTTATTCAGATTGGATGTCACATCAGCCTTGTCAGGAATAGCCACAGTGGTGGTTATGTGCATGTCTACTCTGTTGTACCTGGGAACGTGTGATGCATTTTACAGTCTCATTCTTCATTCCCATCATTACCGGCTTCACTGAGGTTGAAGACATACCTGTAGGAGGGACATCACTTTGAACCAACAATACTGCTGTTAGCTCACTTTTTGAAGGAGATTCTATCATTCCTACTTGATTTCTGAAGTTGGACAAACATTCAGCAGTTCTGGTCACCATGCTCTCAGCTCTCAAATGGCACATTCAGTAGCTATTCACCTCTTTGTCTGATGTTCCAATAAAGCTTTCAGGCAAACTCTGAACCTTTGCCTCTTTGTTTTGGTAAGTAGACTTCAGAATTAAATGAATGTGCAGGGTCTGCAGTTATTTCTCACTGGCCATCTCTTGCCAAATTAGGGAAAACCTCCTAAACATATTGTTTCTTGTCTCAGTAATGAGATGGTACTGTGCCAACATCTTGGGCCTGAACAAATCAATGCCTGTCTTAAACCTTTGAGGAATACTCATGACATCATTTGGAAATGGAATCTGAACCATGTTGCCATCATACAGGTAGTAGCTGGCACTGCTCAATCCCCACATGGATAGATCCTCCAGTGGGCATAATGGCAAGTGTTTCAAGTAACCTTAGTAAAAAACTTGGTAAATGATGGTTACCTTGGGGCCACGATGCAAAAGGCATTGATATGGTATCTTTCAGCTTCACAGGGATGTAAGTTTGTGGTCCCACAATTCTCATGTATATCTTGTTTTAAAGGGGGGGCCATGAGGTGGTATCTGTTTTGCAGAGCTTGTCACTACAGAAGTTGCAGTTTGCTTTTTCTGGGCTTCTTTATAATTTCACTGTTGGAGCACCATCTGTTTGAACTGTTCCATACAATTATGCACATTTTGGTTTTCAGTGGACAAGGTGAGTGAAATTGGGCAGCTACAAAAATGGCGACTCAATTACAGTACCTGTGTTAACGACTAGCAAGGATGGGGGTGACCGGATACTGTGCTGGGCAAAAAAACATGATGTGAAGTAACGGGTATATGCCCATGTGTGCAAACACGGGGGGAGGAGGCAGGGGAGGGATGGTACATGGGAGAGGGTGTGGTAAGCAGCTGCCAAGCTGGACCACTGACATCATGGGAAGGGTAGTCAGCTGAGAGGTGCAGAGTACAGGGCTCAGGTCTGGCATGGTGTGTTTTTTATTTTGCCAGCAGACAGCATGTATTTTTTTAAAGTTTTTCATCCCCCTAATATAAACCCCCATGGAGTTGAGAATCCATAAGTAGGGGGTGCAGGAGCAAAGCCCCCCTGGGCCAGGGGGTGCAGGGGGCATAGCCCCCCACATTAAGAATGAGACCTGTAGGTCCCTGACACCATTTTTCTCCATACTGCGAGTGTGCATCAATGAAATTAATTTTCAGCAATGTACACTCATCGAACAGCAATCACCTTTCCACAATCACCGTTATGCCTTGGAACCCATTTTTTTAGGGGCATGTAGGCTTGGACATAATGTCCCTCATCACCACAGTGGTGGCAGAACCCTCTTTTGCCTGGGTAAGACTCATCTGACATTGGCAGTCAGTTATGTAGTGATTTAGAATGTGGTGGGGTCTTCCCCAAGCAGGACTGTGGGGTGAAACTGTAGCTTGCTGCAGGGGTGTCAGCTGTTTTTTCAGGTCCTTTATGTCATTACTGTACTCTATTTTTTCTCTGTCACATGACCACCAGCCAGACAAGCAACTTCTGGAGCATGTCCCACACGGGTCCCTTCATTCTGCCTCTTGAATGTTGTCAGCATATTTACAAATGTGGGAGGATTACATCATTTGTCTTACAAGTAAAGTTTTATTATTAACATATTAGAAAATGCATCTTCACATATACCATGTTCTAGTCACACATACTCCAAATTTTCCATACAGACTATCTACTTTACCAGTACTCAGGTGAATAGAATTTCCAGATATGTTAGACAATTAAAGACTTTCTCCATTTTCTTTTGGTTAGATGTCTTCAGTCTCAGATACATATCTCTTCTGGATACAGAGCTTCAGAAAGCACCTTTCAGAATGTTCAAATAGTCTGGCACACTGGCTTAGATCTAGTAGTTCTGAAGGACTGATCTAAGGCAAGTGAGTGGCTCTGCAGACTGATCTCTTCCACTTTTCTCAATTAGAGCATTGCCAGTCAAAGACCATTTGGGTGGCCTGGCCAAGCCATGTGTCAGGAATCATCCTTCCATTGGAAGTTGGTTCTATCCTGTTTTAAATCAGATAGATCTGAGCCAATGTAATACAGTCAGACGTTGTCAGCAGGAGAACGTGGGCAATGTTTGCAATGTGGGGCCATCCACATAGACATGTCTACATACACATCAGCAGAATACAACATTTCCTAGATACTATGGGTGGGCCCTATCCACTTTAGTTTTCTGCCATCAGTGAATGGAGTTCTGTAAACAACTTCAATGATAGGATTCAGGCTGCCCCCATCCAGTCGTGCACAAATAAGCATTAAGAGCAAGTAAAACAGCTAACAGTGTCCACTACAGAAAATTAGTGGAGGCACAATCCAAAGTATAAAAATCCAGTGTCGTACAAACCAACAGAAATAAAGTTCACCATTCCAGAGTGAAGGAGTGTGGAAAAGTTAAGGCTTTATAGAGTTCATTTTCCAAATCTACTATTACTGTAAGTAACAAATCTATTTTCTTCAAGGGTATCTCCACAGAGCTATAATATATTGGACAACTACCAAGCAGTACCTTCCTTGTCTGGGTGGCTGGCAATGACAGAGGACTCACCCACTGGGAAAGTGAGCCTAGGAAGACACCAGTGGCAAACACAGCCCTCCTGCAAGAGATCAGGTCCAAACTGTAGTTCTTAGTAAAAAGATCTGTCCTTTGCCAGGTAGAAGCCTTGCAGAATTCAGAGGGTGATATAGACCAAAAAACAGACCACAGAGGCAGGCACACCCCTGATAGCATGCCCCGTAACAATGCTAGGATGAGTCTAACCTGCCTGCTTGCCTCAAGCAGAACAAAATACAGCAGAAAATCGAACTGGAAATATTCTGATTTGAAACAGTCCTATGCAGGTTGCTAGAAGCAACAGAGGCAAACAACTGAGAGGATTGGACACATTCCTTAGTACAGTCTACATAGTATCATAAGGATCCTATGAATATCCAATGGTTACAACAGTACTGCCCTCAAGTTTCTGATGAGAAGAAAAGACAAGCATTTGTCAATGCCAAACATGTTTGCTTGCATTCTCTTACAATCTAGAACAATAGTATCATGAAGCTATGGAAGACATTTCTTCCTCGCCTAGTCATAATCTTGTAGGCTTTGGTTCCCACCAGACTATTGGGTATAGAGATGAAAAGTGATGAACAGAATAAATAACACCATTATCTTTATAAGTTCACAGTTTCTTCACAACGTTATTGTTCTTTTGACATTTTGACCCCAAACCATTAACATAGTCTTTTTATGACCCACCATACGATCAATGCAGATTCAATTTTTCAAATCCCATCTCAAAAGTGATTTTGTGGAGCAGCTGTGAAAGCATGTTTCAGAGGGGAGTTGAAAAACGACACCTGTTCTGTTCATGAGGTGGGGTACTAATGAGCAATGCTGACTATTTGGGGCCATAATCTGAAAGAATCACAAAGTAATGACTAAGGATTTGTTGAAAAACTTAAATGTTTCTTCATGACTTTGTTGTTTTTTGACATTTTGATCTAGAATGTTTGGTACAGTCTTTTTATGACCCACCTTATGATAAGACAGGTGCAAGTTTTTTTAAATCTTGCTCATACGGGGATTTAGTGGAGCAACTACAAAAAAAATGTTTTGGAGGTGATTTGAAAAATTACACATCCATTGTTAATGAGGTGGAGAAATCCTATGTCCCAAATTTGTAGCAAAAATATTACAAAATGACAAAGTTAAGAGTAAAAGTTCAAAACACTTTAGAAAGCGTACTTGTTTCAAAGAGTTCAAGGTCAGCATTGGAAGCAGCAAGACAGCTGGCAGTGGAGAGAAAGAGGATCCAGTAGGTAAGTGACAGGTGTCAGCAGGTTCTAGTGGATGCTGAGAGGGAGGTTGAGGTGGGGGGTGAGGGAACAGAAGAAGTTGAGGGAGAGTTTTCTTGTTTACAGGTTCTATAGGTGTGCTATTCACAAAGGTTGAGCTCGCTGGCCCTGGGACAGGCAGTGGAGATGGAAGTGAAGAGCAGGTGCTGATTGCACCCAACATGACATTTGCTTCCCACCCCCAGGACAGGCAGTGGGGCTGGGAGTGGAAATGGACATTTGATTGCAGCCAACAGGATACTTGCTCCCTGATCCTGGGACAGGCAGCAGGGTCAGGAGCAGAGAACATGCACCAATCATGGCCAACAGAAGACTTGTCCCTCATGCCCTGGGCAGGTAGCAGGTTAAGAATGAAGAACAGCTGCTGATCACAGGCAACATCATGCTTGCTCCCTGACCCCTAGAGCAGGCAGCAGGGTTGGGAGAAGAGCAGCTGATCATGACCAACCACACACCTGCTCCTAGAGTAGACATAGTGGACAAGAACAGAAAATGGTTCTATGTTTCTGTGTTCTAAACCTTCTATATTTCAGCTTGTTAAGTTTTTCATATTTAGCCTCAAATGTTCTTTTATAAATCTACACATTTAACAAGGAAACATAATAACAGTCCCCCAGACCTAACATGTCCTGACTGCTTGTCTACACCTGACATTCAAGTCTTCTGCTTGTAGCATCATAGCCTGTTGATGAGAGAATTATTATGATGTCATAAACAGGAGACTGTGATGTCAGGTGTATTAAGTGGCTAGTAGCACCAAAAAAAAAAACAGGCAATAAATTTTAGTAATTTTTAAAACTGGTCCCTTTTTACTTCTTTATTTCTGAAGTATTGTTCTTTTTCTATGTTCTTTATAGATAGACCTACCTAATAGTACTGGGTGTGATGTGAAAAGTAGTGCTTCACCTGGAAGCAGACATATCTTCTTCTGTTTGTTACACTACATCATCAGCGTGCGACCTCACTCATTGCTACATCACAAGCTGTGCTGTCTGATTGGTAACATATGCCATATACTACCAATCAAGCAGCAGGAGATTAGCTCTTCTTGGTTAACTCTCATGTCAGTCAGTGAGGTTACAATGCTGATGATGTATAGGGAGGAATAGAACTGAGTATGTCAGCCTCCAGCTAGAGAGCTGATCCACACATAACACCTACTACTGTGAAGTTGAAAATCTAATTAGAAAATAGAAAAGTACTTCAGACATCAGAAGTGATAATTGACTACTTCTGAAAGTAATCAATTATAGACACTACCCTAACTCTTTAAACATCCAGAACAGATGAAGACTACAGGACAGTGATCTTTTATTCCTGCTAATGTGCATACGTCGAAGCTAAATATATGTTTATATTTTATTTATTTATTTATTTATTGAAGGTTCAGAAAATACCTTTGAGTCAATGACTCTTTTTCCAAAGTTCCATGTCAGTGTAGGTACACGCAGTAGGAGAACAGTACAGTGCAAATACAGAAACAGCAGCACAAGTAAGTCAGACACAATTACAATAATGCATAAAATGACTAACAGGTTCCACATCAGTATAGGTACACATGGTAGGAGAACAGTACAGTGCAAATACAGAACAGTAGCACAGGCAAGTCAGACACAATTACAATAATGCATAGAGTGATTAACATGTTAGGTATTGGTAACTCCGGTGCTGGGCTAACAGAGAGAGGCTCTGGGGTGGTGTGGGGGACACCCGTCCAGAGGTCAGGTCAATTGATATTGGGTGGTGGACAGGTTCGGTTGCACTCACAGAGATTCATGGACAGTAGATAGTTCCTAATGTGGGTTTTGTATGGTCCTAGACTATTCAAGTTTGTGAGGGTGTTTGGCAGGCTATTGACCCAGGTTGGGGCTCAATAACTGAAGGACCTTTGGTATTGGGGGGGTGCGGCATTGGGAGACCACGAGGAGTTGCCTGCTAGCACTGCGGGCGTGTTGCTATGTCATGGCTCATTGTATTACAGGGGAGAGTCCAGCGGGGGTGAGGCCGAGTGAAATTTTTTTGGCCATGAGGCAAGTGTGAAACCTAATATGGTTATCGATATTGAGCCAACTTGTGTCGTTGTAAAGGGAACATGTATGGGTTAGGCGATCGCAGCCCAGGGTGAGGTGGCAGGCTTTGTTGAGGGAGAGTCGTAGTCTGGATAAGGCCGAGAAGCTGGCAGCACTATAGATAAGAATGCCATAGTCTAGGAGGGAGAGGACCGAGGAGCCGACCGCAAGGCGAAGGGCATCAGTAGTGAGATAGTGTGTAATCCTATAGAGGATGCCCAGCCGGATGTTAAGGGCAGTAGATAGTAGGTGAATGTGGTGGTGGAAATTGAGGGCTGAGTCAAGAGTGACCCCCAGGTATTTAAAGGAGTTCACTTGCTCAAGAGTGGTCTGGTTTGCTGTTAGTAGTGGAGGACAGCTGTCCTTCTTGGAGCTGAGTGGGTGAGAGAAGTACATTACTTTAGTCTTTTTATTATTTAGAATGAGGTGTTGTGAGGTGAACCACTTTTCGGCATCACTGAAGGAGGATTGAAGAAAGAGGTGGAGCTGAATAGGATCATGGTTGGAGGAGTACAGGACAGCATCGTCTGCATAGAGAAGGATGTTGCCTGGACAGGACTGGGGGAAGGAGTTGAGAAAGAGGCTGAATAACAAAGGCCTGAGGATAGACCCCTGTGGGACACCAGAGCGGACGGGCAGTTTGCCTGATAGGGTGGTTCCAATTTTGACTTGCTGCGAGCGGTCTGCTAGATAGTCAGAGAACTAGCAGAGAGCATTGTGAGAGAGACCATGTTTGGCAAGGGCGGTTTTTAGGAGGGAGTGGTTGATGGTGGTGAACGCTTTTGTGAGGTCAAGGTAGACTGCACCGGAGAGCTGTCCTCTGTCGATGGCCGTATGGAGGTGGGTGGTGAACTCGAGAAGGGTAGTCATCATGCTGTTTCCCTAACAGAAACCATGTTGCCGGTGGCAATGTATACTGTGTTTATTTAGGTGGTCAGTGAGCTGGTCAGAGACTGTACGCTCTAGTGCTTTAGATAGGGGGGAACGGATATGGGGCGGTAGTTGCTGGTGGAGGTACGGTCTCCATTCTTAAATATGGGGGTGATGGAGGCAGACTTCCAGCATGAGGTGAATTACCTGAGGCATAGGGACCAGTTAATAATGTTGGTTAGGGGGGTAAGCACCTCGGAAAGAGTGAGCCAGAGAACCCTCATGTCCAAGAAGTCACTACTGTATGTGGAGTGGTTTAAGGCTTTTATAAGGTATGGCTCTGCAGACTTAGGGGTGATGCAACAGAGGTGAAATGGAGGGTGTGTATAGTTGGCAAAGGTGGAGAGCTCAGGGGGTGGGTCAAAGAAGTGGCCAGGGAGGAAATGGCTGAGGATGGTGAAAGCATGATTAAAGGTGGCAGCAATCCGGGAGGGATCAGAAGACAGGCCCTCTTCGACTAGGATTTGTGTAGGGGCAGGGTTGTGGGCTTTACCACAGATGTCCTTGATATTGTTCCAGAATTTGCACCCACACCCCAGGTGGAGGTTATGGCGGATTTGTAGAACTGTGCCTTGGCTTTGCACAGAGCCCAGGTACATTGGTTATGGGCCTCTCGGTATTTCTGTCTGTCTGATGGCAGTCCAGTCTCATTGGAGTGGTGCCATAGGGAGTTCCTTGAATGCATCAGAGCCAATAGATGATCCGATATCTATGGTGCCGGGTTGCCTTTGACTATCCTTTTGGTCAGAGGGGCGAACATATCATAGATAGCATTATATGACTGAATGAAAAGATCTAGGGCTCTGTTGGGGTTGAGGGCTGTAGTTATGAAGGACCAGTCCATAGTACTAAGGTGTGTTTTTAGGACAGCAAGTTTACCAGGGTCAAGTTTGCATCATATGATCAATTTCGGAGGGGATTTGGGTGTCTTGCATGTTCAGGAGCAGAGGACATGGAAGTGGTCACTAACTGAGTCTGGGAGAATAGTAGTGCTGGAGATTTTGTGAGGGCGGTTTGTGAAGACTATGTCCAGCAGGGAGGAGGACCCAGAGCGCAGGTTTATTTGGGTGGTTGATGGGACTATCTGTGTGAGGTCATGGGCTGTGGCTGTGGCTGTGTCTATGAAAGGAAGCTGCTTGGCTAGCCAGTTGATATTGCAGTCTCTCAGAATAATTTGTCTGTTTTGAGGGGTAGGGTGGTGAGGTAGGATAGGAGAGAATGGAAGGCCACCTTTTGGTCTCTAGGGGGAATGTATATGGCAGTGATGAGCAGGGGGGCATGGGAGTGACCGATAGTGAGTTTGAGTGTGAGTGTGTGGGGTCCAGGGAGAAGGTGGGAAGGGGGGAGCAGGTGAACATTCAGCGTGTCTTTGGTGTATAAGGCACATCCCCTCCTCACTGACCCTGCCAGTCAGCACGGAAAACATTATACCCAAGGAGGGAGACTGATGAGTCCAGTATATGGGGGGAGAGCCAGGTTTCACCCACGCAATGGTATCAGGTTGATGTTGCAGGACCCATCCCTGGTAGGAGTCCCATTTTTTAGTAAGCTGCAGATGTTTAGGGAAGCAATACGTAAGCCACCTGAAGGGGTGGTGTGGGCATGGAGATTGCATGGGACCAGTGTTTGGGTGCATATTACCAGGCATTAGGAGTAGGAGGAGGAGCGACCGGAGGATGGGATTCAGGCCAATTTTTAGGGCAAGTAACTTAAGAGTAAGGGAGTTTTTGTGTCAGAACTTGTGGGACTGGGGAAGGTAAGTATGTAGGGGATGCCTGGATATGGAATTGTACTGTGGGGGATGTCAGAATTAGGGATGAGAGTAGGGGTGGCAGATGGGTGCTGGGACATGAACACCCAATTCTAGTGGTGGCAGAGTATTGTGGAAGAGGTACCAGTGCAGAATAATACTTGTTTAGTTGTGGAAAAAGAATAACTTTGGGTGTGGCAGGATTTTTAAAAGGGAGTTCTGACAGGTCTGCATCAACACTGTGTTGACTAAGTTTTGGAGATTTGCCGGTAAATGGGAGGTGTGTTAGTACAGGGAAGAGCAGGGAGAGTATGGGGAGAGAGAGAAACATAGTAGCTAAGTGGTGGGAGGAGGATCAGAGAAGCTAGTAAGGAGAAGTAGAACAGAGATTATCTGCTCCTAGTGGCAGTATGTATAATCTGCAAGTGGAGAAGTGGGCTGATTGGTTCAGAGCCACATCCACTTCCTATATAGAAGAGTCGAGCAAGTGTGGTGGTGGGGACAGTGGGGAGCTGACGCAGAACGTCGGTGGGGACAACTGATTCAGCAAGATGAGATGAGCTGCAGCTGCTGTGCCCGCATTGCTGTACCTTTAGCTCACTGGGGTGGAGAGGGCAGCAGCTCCATGAGTCTCCTCGACCTCTGTGGGGACGGATTCAGTGAATCAGAAAAAGGGAGAACAGGTAAGAATATTTATAGGTGGGGGGAAGGGGGAACAGAATTCGGTAGTGTGCAGTGGCTACATGTCCTGAACTTCTTAAGGGCCTCCCTGTGAATCCTCCAGTTCTATTACAACAGTCTATATTTCAGCAGAGCATAACAGTCTTTACTTAATTTACTTTTAGGGGTGCAGGCACATTAGTTCAGCAGTGTTTGCCTTTAACTAACAGAGGAGACCTTGTTTTAAGTAATTAATTTGTTACTTTCCTCCACTCAGCACAAATTAAAGTTCCTTTTTTTTTGTTTATACAGACTTGGACTAGTAACTTCGTTCAGTAAAGCATCAGCAATGAATTAGCAGCTTTAAATTACTTTAAGAGGTGCAGGTATCCTGGCTAGGCAGCATTAGACCTTAGTTATAACATTTGGAACAAGAATTAAAGTACCCCTTTCTTATGCAGTGTTTCACCTTAATTAAAACATTGGGACAAGAATTAATGAGCCCCTTCTCAATAAATCTACCATGAAAAAAACTATCTCCACCTGTGTACCAGCAATAAAGTTAGCTAGCATTGGTGCCTCGCATCGGGTGAGGTTTGAATTTAAAAAAGGCGCCAGACACAGATTCAGCAAGATGTGATGAGCTCCAGCTGCTGTGCGCCACGTTTCCATAACTTTTGCTCATTGTGGGGTGGGGGAAGGCAGCAGCTCCATGAGCCCTCTTGACCTCTGTAGGGACGGATTCAGTGAACTTTTGCTCATTGGGGGGTGGGGAAGGCAGCAGCTCTCTGAACCCTCTTGACCTCCGTGGGGACGGATGAATAGTTTCATCATCTCTTTTTGTAATAATAGTGGCTTCTTGAGTTCTTTGGGTAAGAGAACTATAAAACAAAGCTGAGCAATTCTGGCACACAAAGGACTATAGAAGGCATTCATAACCAGAAGAAATGAAGTAACTGTACATATAAGTTAAAACACATCTAATAAATAAAAAAAAAATGTAACTTACATTTAAAATAAAAAAAGGTTCACTTTGTAGCAAATTAGAGAATTCTCAATGTGGAAAATGTACTATTCAACTGAACTTATGATTTCAGAATTTTTGAAGTATTTGCACAGGAGACCCTCTAATATTTACAAGAGTGGTGATAATGTTTAGAAAAAATGCTGATTGGTTAAAATGAGGTACTGATTGGTAATATTGAAAATATGTGCAATACTAATTGGAATGTGCAAAGATTTTCACCAGTATTATGGATCAATTGAAGTGTTTTGTAAAACATGAATTACAAATGAATAGTGCATCTTCCAGAAAAATGTAGTAACTGCATTACTGTGTTTCCAATAAAAGTATGCATGGTAAATGCTAGGTTCCTATATTTTAGAAATGTAACAGACATATGAAGGGGTGTCCCTTTTTTGTTTTACTTGCAGCATATAATTCCTTGCATGTCTTTTATAGAGACAATTGGACTGATTCTCAAAGCAATTTAGAAGTTCAATTCTATTTTCAAACACGCTGGATAAATTGTTGAAGGCTTGCAGCCTTGAGCCACTTTATTTCAGCCAGTACAGTTTTGTGCTATTTTAATAATCTTTTTAGCTAAATAGATTAAATATATGTTTTAGTAGCTTATTTATTGCCTATTAAAGATTACTCTTGAGCCTGCAACATTCAGACTACTAGTACTTATTTCGACTAGAGAGCTATAAGAAGTGTATATGAGCAGGCAGCACTATGATAGGGTCAAACATCAATACCATCTTTAATGAAACCATACCAAGGTAATTTTAAATCTTCCCGGTTTTTCCAAATAGTATAATTCAGCAGGTGGCATGAATGTGGACTGGGTCACAAAACAATCCCAATTGCTGCACAGCTGCTTTAAAAATCATGTGCAAAGGTTTTTGCATATTGTTAATAAAGCTTGAATTCAAGTCCCCGTGTCATGATAAGTGTTTCCTGAAAATGTCATGCTATTTGGTTTTGTGGTTTTCATTATATCAGCACCTGTTAACTTGATCTTCAGTGGCTGAATACAGTAGAGTTATTTCAGTATCGCTCAATCAGTCTTAGAGAGCAATTACATCATCTTGGAGTACTGCACCTTCATACGTCAGATTCCCAATCACAGGAGGCTATAGAATTAATAGTTTCTCATCATGTTTCTTACAAACTCAGTCTGTGGTTCATAGTTAGATAGATTAGCCTAAAATCTGTCATTCTTTTCTTGTAAAAAGTTGATCATTTGAGTTTCAATGCTGAATTGAACTAGTGGGAATCTTTCTCTGTGAGAGATCTGCTTGTTTTTATCACAGCTCTCAGTTCTTTCTCATCAAAACACTGATGTTTTCTAACTATATAACACAGGGTTGTTTACTGAATATAAAATAAATCTAAATTTTGTTCATTCATAGAAATAGTTTGTCCTTGATGTAGCCTTCATGAATACATTCATGTGAGAACTTTTTTTTTCATGTCAGATTGACAAACAGGTGCCTGCCACAATCTACTATTTCAAGCACATGTACTGTTTGAACTCACAAATTTCAGTTCTGTGGTTACTTCTGTGTGAAAATACATCATGTATGCATATAAATGGAAACACTGTATAGCATTCCAATTCACCATGTCTCTTAACCACAGTTGAGGCAGCTGACCTCTGCTGCTACTTGTCCCCTGCCTCACAAGCCACCTGCCTTCTGCTCCACATTTGAGGGTGCTGCACCCTGTTGCCCACTGTCTTCTCCCACATAATCAGGGACAGTGCACCCTACTTCCTCCATTCCCTGCCAAAAAAAATCAGGGTTGCACCACCCTGCTGTCCCCTGCCCAAACAGTTGGGGTTGCTGCACCCTGCTGCCCTCTCTCCCCAACCCCACTGTCAGACACTGCAACTGTTGCACCCTGTTCCAGTCTCCAAAGTCATTGCTGCTGCACGCTGTTAAGCCCTAGAGTCCCAGGTCCCCCTGCCACCACAGTTGTGGCTGCTGCACCATTCTACCCTAGGTCACCTGAGGTGGCTTTTGCTGCACCCTACTACCCACTTCCATTGCTCCAAACAGGCAAGGCTGCTGCACCATGCACACCCTGTCTCACAATCAGGGCTGCTGCACCGAGATGCCCATGTGTCCTTCCCCACAGATGAAACTTTTGCACCATGCTGTCATCTGCCCTTGACAAACACAGCCAGGGCTGTTGCTTCCTGCTGCTGTCTAAACAGTTGGGGTTGCTGTGGCCTTCTCAGCCATTGAGCCCCATACCTTTGCAGTTAGGGCTTCTGCACCATGCTGCCACTTGCCACAAGAGTCAGGACATTTTCTGAACCCTGTTCTGCTTTTCCACAGTTGAGGTAGTTGCACCCTCCTGTCACATGTTACTAGAGTCAAATAATTTTCTACACCCTGCTGCCCTCATCCCTTGTCACAAACAGGCATGGCTGCTGTACCCTGTCCAACAGTTTGAGCTGCTGCACCTGAAGACACCCTTATCTCCTGGCTGATCAGTCAGGGCTGCTGCCTTGTTGCCCTCTTTCCCCACCCCAACAGTCATGGCCATGGCACCCTGTTCCTCCTGTTCCTGTCTTAACAGTCAGGGCTGCTGTGCTGTGCTGCACCCTAGAGTTCCATGCCCCCTGCCTCCAAATTTGGGACTGCTGAACCCTGCTACACACTCACAGTGCCCCAAATGGGTAGGGCTGCTGTACCGTGTGTGCCTTGTGCCACATTCAGGGCTACTGTACCTTGATGCCCACCTGTGTCCTGCACCACATTCAAGGCTTCTGCACTATGCTTCCCCCTGACCTCTATGCCCTACTGGACCTTGGAGACCCTTGCTTCCACAGTTAGGATAGCACTATGCTGCTCTCTTCTACAGGAATGGGGCAACAGGGCAGTACAGGAATGGCACTGAAGTACTGAACTGATGCCAACTCCACCCCACCCTGCAGAGATGGATAGGCATTAGGGTGTGGCTTTGGGTCATCACCCATGATGGTCACGACATTTCACCTCACCCTACCCTGCAAACACTCACAAGTGTCAGGGTGTGCCTTTGGGTGTTTGAGCTTTAAAGTCACCTCATTCCATAAGGAAACATGCTAAAATGGGTGCAGTATAGGAGAATGGGGTAAACTCTGGGGCCAAAGGGTCCAAGGCACACCTCGATGCCTGTCACTGGCTGCAGGGTGGGGATGGAGGTGGAATGGCATGAGCATTACTGTCGACGATCCCAAGTCACACCCCTGATGCCTGTCAGTCCCTACGCGTAGGGCATTATGGTTGAAAACCCTATTGCCCTGAGCATTTCTTGGCATTTCTTCTCCAAGTTTTCAACATGGGCTTTTGTGACCTCACCGCATGAACAGTGAAACTATTAGTTTGTTAGCCAAAGGTCATTTGCACAGTGACTGTACCATTTGGAGCCACAGGTGCAATAAAATATTTCAAGCAGGGTGTGAAAATGACAGCTGTACTGTTCATGAGAGGCATAAAAATGGCAATGTTGAAAATCTGGAGTGAAAATATAAAAAAGCTGGTGAACGCACGAGCATGCATAGAAACTGCACAAAGCACACCTGTAATGTAATAAATTTGGAGATTTTTTACAGCAGATTTTCATCACAGGCATTTTAGGACCTCTGCTCATGAACAGTGTCACTGTGATTTTCTTAATGTGTCACAGACACTGATTTCCCACAGCAACAGCACTATTCTGTGCCAGAAATGCGAAAACACATTTTGGCCAGGGTGTGAAAAATGACCAATGTACTGTTCATAAGGAGGTGTGGAAAAATGCCAATGTTGAAAATCTGGACTGAAAATGTTACACATTTGTAAACTTATGAGGGTGCGTGGATACTGCGCAATGTACTCTTATAACACAGTCATTTTATGGACTTTTGTCACCACATTTTCAACATAGCCATTTTAATATCTCCACTCAAGAACAGTGTCACTGTGATTTTCTTAATCTGTCCCGAACATTGATTTTGCACACTGACTGCGCCATTGTGCACTACATATCTTGAAAAACATTTGGGCAAGATGTGAATAATAACAGCTATACTGCTCATAAGAAGGTGTGGTAAAATGGCAATGTTAAAATCTGGAGTGAAATATAAAAATCCTCGAAGTTGCGAGCATGCGTAGGAACTGTGAAATGCAGGCTCTTAAAACACTAATTTTTGGAAATATTTTCACCAAATTTTCAACATAGGGTTTTGGGGGCCTACCTCTTGAACTGTGACACTGTTTTCCATTACTCAGTCCCAAAAAGTGGTTCTGTGATGTGACTGCGAAGTCACCTTTGGGATGGAAAACCAGATGACAGTGACAGAATTCATGACATGGGGTCCCAAGAACTCCATGTTGAAAATTTAGTGCAAAATTCAAATAAATGACTGGGATATAAACCAAAGTTGAAAAACTCTATTTATGCCATTATACAGCTTACTGGCATTTCTTCAGTTCATGATCAGCTTTGAATAAGCGAGACATGTTCCTGTCTACCCAGGTCATTGCCCACGCTCCAGAGGTAAGTATAGGGTGAGGGGGTGTGGGGAGGTGGAATGCACAGAAGGTGGGTGTAGGTTGGAGGGCAAGAGAATCAATGAGGGACCATTTTTTTTTGTTACAGGATTTTTTTTAAAACAAATATGACATGGGACTTTTTCCACACTGGGGTGGGTTCCCAGCGTGGCACCTGGAAGTTTGTTTGGGGGGCAGTGGAACCAATGAGGTGGCTGGACACCCCCATTGGCCATACAGTATGTGAGGAGCACATGATGATGTGAGACTTTTACCACACTGGGGTGGGCTCCCAGTGTGGCACGCAAGTTTGCTTTTGGGAGGCACTGGGCTGACAGGGATTGGGCAGCCTGTCAGACATACAGTGTGCTTGGGGGGCAATGTGCATGTGCTGGGGGATTGGCACCCTCAGCACACAACAAATAGGGGTGCATCATGCCTGGAGGCACGGTGGCATGCAGCTGAAGAGAATGACTGCTGAGGTGGTGACGTGTAGGCAATTTGCATGCTGCTGACAGCAGAGCAGTATACAAATTGCCTACACATTACCACCACTGATTGTAGCGGTCTTTCTTTTTCAACTGTATGCCACTGCTCGGACATTCATTGGTGCACTGCTGCCATGCCTGCAAAAATGATCAGGGCATTGGAAGCGGGGGGGGCCACACCTATGAAAACTCATGATGGCATTCTGTTTCTTGCACATGCGTGCAAGCAAACATAAAAAATGTTCTTACATGAATGTATTTATGAAGGCTACATCAAAGACAAACTATTTCTATGAATGAGCAAAATTTAGATTTATTTTATATTCATTAAACAACCCTATGTGACATACTTAGAAAAAATCAGAGTTTTGATGAGAAAGAACTGGGACCTGTCATACCGACACTACTTTTATTCAGCATTGAAACTCATATGATCATCTTTTTGTCAGAAGAGGATGGTAGATGTTAAGCCGATCTATCTAAACATAAATCACAGACTAGGTTTGTAAGAAGCCTTGTGAGCAAACCCTTAACTCTACAGCCTGCTGTGATTGGGAATCTAAATCAGCAAGCTACATTATTCCAAGATAATGATGTCGCTCTCCAAGCCTGACCAAGAGAGACTGAAATAACTCCACTGTTTTCATCCTCTGTAGAGCAAGTTAACAAATCCGGCTTTAAAGAAAACTACAAAACCAAGCAGCATGAAGTGTTCAGTGATCTCTAATCATGACACAGGGACTTGAATTCAAGCTTTATTAACAATATGCAAAAACCTTTGCATATGATCTTTAAGATATTTGTAAATTATGGTAGAGTTTCTGCAGACCGATGGGAGGTATCTTCCTGCAAATAAACAATGATGAAAAATGTAGCTGACTAATCTATACCTACAGTGTAACTGTTAGAATAACAGTGAGACCAGCTCAATTTACTTATTGTATTACCCCTTCTTATAAAATGGGTCAGTAGAATCCTGCATTCTGATGCTGTTAGGTACCTGTGGCCATGTCCTTATCAGGGCACATTGTGCCAACTGTCACCTCCTCAGCCAGTCAGGATGCTTTATAACAAAAGTCACTGTGCCTCACTATACCAACCTCCGTATCTTAAAAGTATGAAGATCTGCCTGGCCGAGCACCATCAGAGTCACCCCCCCACTCCCCCAACACACACATTACCACCCACCGACAAAAATACATTTTTACCCTTGGTGAATGCACATTTCCCTTACTTGCAGTGCAGCGAAACCAAGGGTTGACACAGGTGCTGGGCAGAAACGGAGCAGATGTATGCACCTTCACCAGCTCTTAGAAAGGACTTAACAGTGCTCAAAAAAAGAAATAAAATAAGAATTGTAAAATCCTGTAACCAGAGAGTCATTCAGTCACAAAAGTGCTTGGAGAAATGTGCTTACTATGGTGACCTTAAGTGTCATGCTCACCACTACAAAAAGCTGCACAAAATGGAAAAGCACACTAAATAAAAAAAACAAATAAATAAACTTTCTGAAGTATGGTGCCTGAAGAGGGACATGCTCACTCCCTCATAAACTGTCCTTCTTAGTTGAAAGAAATGGACATTTAGAATCTCTGCACAGTGTGTGTGTGTGTGTGTGTGTGTGTGTGTGTGTCTGTCTGTTTGACAGAGTGGGGGGAGCAAACCTGAAGCAGTTGACAGTGTCTATCTGTGGGTGACAGGCTGGGAGGACCAAACCTGAGCACAAGCACATACAGTATGTGTGTGTGATGGACTGGGGTGACCTGACCAACCCTGAGCAGTATGGTGGTGGGCCTCTAGTGGTGACCAAGAGAAAAACACTGTATTATACAGTACAGGACAGTTTATAAATAGTGGAACCATTTTTAGTGTCATAACTTAAAACTCATTTTTTTTCTTATTTTGTTTCCATTTTGACAGTTTTTCTTTTTATTTCTACTTGGGGGACCCATTTTATTAGTGCAATAACACACTCCGAGGTGGGTTATGTCCAGATAAGAGCATGCCCAAGTGCATAAGGCACTAGGCACTCATAACACACCTGGGCATGCTCTTATCAGGACATAGCCCACACCTCATTGTGTGTTATTGCTTGCTTAATCCACCATAACACTATCCAAGTTATGTCAATTGCTTAAGGTACAGTAAATCAGTGGCTGTGTGGGGTTAGAATTGGTGTAATGTCAGGTTGTGCTCTAACCAATGGTTAAATTGTGCATGTTTAGAAGGGACAACTCTCATCTCTATATCTGTGGGAAGGTGAAATGTCCTCCCAAGGTCATGAAACTCACCTATAGTATAAAATAAAGAGAGGTGGTAGAAGTGCAGGCACTCACAGACATACAATTTTATTAGAGGTGGTGGAAACAAGTTCATAGCCTTAACCCCTAAAGTGAACAGACTTCCAGTTTGAAGTGGTGACTTATAGTGTATGTTGTCTGTGTTTCCACTATCTTATGGAGATTGTGCCAAATTTTAGTGACAAAAGGTTAAGGTGTTCAGTGTGGGCCACACATGCACAGTGTCTAAAATGTATAAACAAGTAATGCCTATGGACAAGAACACTAGTATTTACTAAAAAAGTGGATTGAAGCCAGATTTATTTTCTGTCCACATCACTAGAAATATGGAATCCTCTTGGTTCATAATACAGTAATAGGTGATACAAGCAACACATGTAAACAAACTCTGGTCAGAGCTGATATGGCTGTGCAGAGCTTTTACCTGTGGTGGTGGTGGCTGGGCATGGGTATCGGAGCGGCGGCAAATGGCTATTGGAGTAGCGGAGGCTTTTGTAGTGGCAGTGGTTGTTTTGGAGTGGATAGCATGGTTGTTGAGCAGTGGTGGTTTGCCATTTGCAAGATGGCAGTGGCAATGGAACTGCACATGCATGATACTCGTGCATGTGCAGTTCTGACATAATCTTTGTGACTAAAAGTGGTGTGCCCATGGAGGTGGGTGTGACCGTTCCATGAAGGGGACTCCATTGGTGGAGGACAGTGCCAATGGAGTCAGAGCTGTACAGACATTGGTGCATTACTGTAAACAGAGGGTGGTGTTCCATTCACAGACTCTTTTTCTCCTGCAGTGATCACAAAATGTCTGCAGAGCTCTGCCCATGCAGCCGTAAAAAGATAACAGCTGTTGACTACTCTATAGCAGTAGTGCTTGTTTAAATCATTTATCTAAACATGAATGAAGATTACTGTTTCTTTTCACAGGGTCATACTTTATAATTAAATGCCTGTTAAGTTTTACTTATGGCAAGATTCCACATTGCAAAATGAGTTATGTCCTGTAGCATTAGATGCAATGGTCTTAGGTTAATTTTGAACATCCTGCATTTCAAGTCTTAAAGGTTCAAGCCTGGGTTTATGCTTAGAAACAGACTCTGACAGCAGATAAGGACCGATTTCCCCACCTAGTCTTCCCATTTCCCTACCTATTGGATAAGCTGCAGATCCTAGTTAACCACCAGCCTACTTCCTCCTAGCCCCCACTAGAATTGCCTTATGTCTGTTCCATGCATTATTGGATTCCCCCACTGTTTTTGATGCCACCACCCTGCCAGAAAGGCCATTCCATACATCCACCATCCTGTTCATGAAAAAATACTTCCTAACATTACCTCTGAGCCGTCCCTCCACTGTCTTCAAATTGTGCCCCCTTGTTCTTGCACATCTCTTTTTCTGAAAGATGCTACCCTCTTGGACTATTGTTGATTCCCTTGAGGTACTTGAAAGTTTTTATCTCCCCCACTTTCCTCGAGGGTATACATATTAAGCTCCTTTAGTCTCTCTTCATATGTCTTCTGGTGCAAACCCTGAAACATCTTGGATCCCCTCCTCTAGACAACCTCCATCCTGTCTATGTCCTTGTGGAGATGGGGTCTCCAGAACTGCATGCAGTACTCCAGATGGCGTCTCATGCATCCCAGTATCCCCCCAACCCTCCTTATTGCCTCCTCACATTGCTTGCCCACCTTTAGGTCATCTGATATATCTACTCCCAGGTCCCTTTCCATTTTTGTTGTTATTTGTATCTCACCCCGGTTGTGTACTCTTCCCCCGGGTTTTTGTTTCCCAGGTGCATTACTTTGCACTTCTTTGCTCTGAATCTAAGCTGCCATACATTTGACCATTCCTCCAACCTTGCCAAGTCCCTTCTCATCCTTTCCACCCACCTTGTGTATCGACCCTGTTGCAGATATTTGTGTCATTTGCAAAGAGATATACTTTTTCTTCCAGTCCAGTCCCAGTACTGAACCCTGCGGTACCCACAAGTAACCCCCCTTTCTTCTTGTGTCCTGTTGTCCAGCCAATGTTTTACCCAGGCTACCATCTTGGGACCCACTCCAAGGATGGCTAACTTGTACATTAATCTTTTGTGTGGGATTGTATGAAATTCCTTGCTAAAGTCTAGGTAGGCCATGTCCACAGCCTCTCCCTGGTCTACTACTTTGATCACCCATTCAAAGAAATCTATTTGATTCATTTAACGTGACTTTCCCCTGTGAATCCATGCTGCCTTGGGTCCTGTGCCCCGCTGGCCTCTAGGTACTCAACAATTCTTTCCTTCAGAAATTATTCCATCATTTACCCCTACCACTGAGGTCAAACTAACTGGTCTGTAGTTTCCTGTCTTAGCCCTTCTCCCACTTTTGTGCAGTGGAATCACATCCACCCTCCACTAGTCCTCAGGTTCCACTCCATCCTTCCATGATTTACTAAAGAGGGTAGTCAGTGGTGTCACTAGTTATACCCTTAGTTCTTTTAGAATTCTGGGTGAATCCCATCAGGCCCCATTGCTTTGTCCAACTTCATTTTTAAGGGTTCTTTCAGAACCCTTTCTTCTGTGAATGGACTGATATCAACACCCCCTATTCAGAGTGTTTTAATGTTTGGTTTAGGTACTTCCCCCTGCTCTTCTTTTGTGAATACTGAGCATAAATATTCATTCTGTATCCCTGCTTTTTCACTGTCACACTCTGCCCACATTCCCTCCCCTTTATTAAGTCTCTGTATCTCTCCCTTGGTCTTTCTTCGCTCCCTAATGTACCTATAAAAGGTTTTATCCCCTTTGTAACAGAATTGGCTATCTTTTTCTTGATTTGGGTCTTTGCTATTCTGACTGCTTTCCCTGCCTCCTTCTGCTTTAACTGATAATTTCTTTGTCCTGCTCCTTCTGTGTTTCCTTATATTTCCTGAATGCTATTTGTTTCTCCTTAACCTTCCCTGCCACCTCTTTTGAGAACCATAGTGTTTTTTCCTTCATTTTGTTTTATTGAGTCGCTTCACATAAATGCTTGTTGCCTCTGTGATGGATGTTTTGATTATTCCCCATTGTTCCTCCATACCTCCTTCTCACCCATTTGCTAATGCTTTTCTGAGACACTCTTTCATTTTCCCAAAGTCAGACCTCCTAAAGTCCAATACTCTTGCTTTTGTATGGCTTGCCTCTATAGGCTTTTATTGTGAACCATACTGTTTGGTGGTCACTTGTTCCCAGATGGCTACCCACTTCTAAATCTGAGATCCTTTCTCTGTCCCCATTTGAGAGAACCAGGTCTAAGATTGCTCCCTCCTGAGTGGGTTCAAACACTAGCTGTCTGAGGCATGCACCTTGTAGGGCATCAAGAATGACCCTGAGCTGCACGATTCATTTCCATAAATCCAGTCTTATTCAAAAGCCTCAATAGCTCTTCACTTAAAATAAAAAAGAAGAAAGGAGAATTTACTATGCTGTCCCTTGTCTACATGCACTACACATTGTACATATCATATACTGAAAGGCCTGAGCATCTGATTAAACTGTATAACAACTATGTGCTTTAATTAGAAAATAGTTAAACTGGAGAACAATAAGTAGAGTAAAGTTAACAAGTTTCAACTGAACCATAGCAATGGCTAATAAAAGCACAGTGGCATACCACAGGAAAAAAAAATTGCTACGACTTACAGCTTTACCTCCAACTTCGCACACATTCAAAGGTCTAAGCCCTCAAAGAACTTTGGGCAGGACAGAGGAAGATTTGTTGACTACTTCTGCAGTTCAGATGCAAATGCAGTACTCGTATGTGCTATGTACAATATGTAGTACACATAGATAAGGGATAGCATGGTCAAATTCTCCTTTCCTCTGTTTTTATTTGGAGGTGGGAGCTATCGGGACTTTTGAATAAGACTGGAGTTACAGAAATGAACTATGCAGCTCATGGACTCCGTTAAACAGCAATAGATTCTGTTATTATTCTTGGTGATTATTTTTCATAAGTCTTTTTCTCTCCAAAGTAATTTCTATATTGCACCAAACTGATTAATACAGTGTATTAATGCCGGCCCAGTGGCATGGAGGGATGAGGCAGTGATGCCTTACCTACTGATACACTGGCAACCCGTTCATGGTGTGAGCGGGTCACTGGGGGTCAGAAGGGGTGGAAGAGGATCGAGCATCTGGAAGACAGCTCTCCTTCACAGGCAGGGTGGAGAACAGAGACTGGCACCTGCTTGATACCTAGCGGTGGCTAGGTGTTGGTACGCCAGGTCCTGTACATCGGAACACAAAGACAGAGCAGCCGACCGGCATACTGCTTGTGGACGAGCACACAGCTTGGCCATTGTTGGCTTGCATGTTCCCCTCTGCAGAAAAAAGTGAAAACAGCATTCTGGGTCAAGTGGCATTATGGGCGTCTACCACAGGCACCACCCCAGAGAAGGCACCTCTTGACCCTGGATCCAGCACTGGTGGGTCAAGTTGGGGGCTCCCCACCACCCTGCCATGGAAGGTAACCCATGGGAGTTAAGGTAGGTGCCTGAAAGTCAGGGGACAGAGCTGGGTGAATGGCAGGAGGAAAGGCCAACCTGGACCGGGGTGAGAGAAAAATACCAGGGAAAAAAAAAAGAGTGTATTAAGAGGAGTGGTGCCCTCAGTGGTTTTATGTATATTGAATGCTTGCTGTTCGAATTATCAACTGTATGTGCATTTGTTGCAAATCAATAAACATAAAGTAAAAATAAAAAACACCACGTATGGCACCAAATTACTGTGAGAAGCACCCTGATTTAATTTATGGTAGCTCAAAGAGCAAATCTTAATCCAAGTTTGGATCTGCAGACACATTTTCTAATCTCAGATTTAACAATACAAACTGTGCTGAACTGTCTTACCTGGGGATATGCCATTTACCCACCATAGTTTCCAAACTAAGAGAAAGAACTACAGTAACAATGCTATTACATTTTAAGAGCATTCTTGCTTGAACAAAGATTGCTACTGTTCCTCTCCAGCTTGTGGTGGTACAGCATGCTTTTGAGCCCATTTCAGGGCTTCAGCAGGATCTGTGAAAATAAACACCTTCACTCCATTGACTAACTGAAGTCATGCAGAAACACTATTCCATGAGCTACCTCCACTGCCCTCAGGTAGCTATTACCCAATCAAATCTCTACTTTTTCTGCTGTGTGGCATAACTAAGGACAGGATACAGTCTCATCATTTGCGGTCCTGTAGCAGAGTCCCTGTACGACAAGACAGAGCCAATAGGAAATCTCTGCTTTCCACTCCATCAGTCACTAGAACTATAGCTCGAAGAGCCTCCAGGTTGTCAGGCCCTCCTTATGGAGTCACCTGATACATCTTCTGGATATGTATCAGGTGACTAGTTTCAGAATCTCCAGGTTGCTGGGTTTGCCAGTCCATGAACAATAGATGGAGTTGGTTCCCCTCACTCCCTTCCGGCAGTGAGCTTGATTTTCCAGCATTTCAAGTCTCGCACAGAGGTGTGTATTCTCTTTAGTTAACATGTCTGTTGTCCTCAAAGCTGCATCAGCACACTTACTGGCCTTAGCAGTTGATGATTTAATTCTGCCAATAGAGGTTTCTAAGATGATAGACCTGTTACTAAGTTTTTCAAACTTATTAGCCAAGTCTGAGACCATCTGAATTAGGTGGGTTATTTTTAGCTCCAGTGTCTGCAGAATTTATTCCAGAGCATCCTCTGTAGAATCCTGTGCTCAACCCTTGGTCGACCTCATGGTGGGAGCTCCCACAGCAGATTTGATTTTTGTGCTCTCTGGCACCGATTTATCCTTTCAGGGGTTATCCGTTCTCGTCCTTGCAGTCTCCCACACAGAGTCTTTCACTTTCAAGTAACTTCTCCAACTAGAACGTGTACTTTAGTAACTTTGTGCTGAGTCTATTGTTTGTGATCTAACCTCAAATGGCAATCTTGCTCGAGCTCCACAGTGCCACCCATGGTGTTTATTTCTTACTCACAGATTTTGTTGCCATGGGGAAAATTTGGGATGGTGTAATGAAACTGGTTATCTTTCTCATAACATCTCTGGGCTAACATGACAAACTCAGTGAAATTTTAGGAAAATTGGGCCCTATACTAACTAAATTAGTGGAATACAAGTTCCTCAACCACACTGCTGCACACCTAAGGGCAGGCAATCACAGGTTGGCAATTACTAACACTGGCCACTTGATCATGCTCCCTTCCCCCTGGTGCACAGCTGTGGAGTAAAGGAGCATGGCTGTGCAGGTGCAGGATGCTGAAGTGCATCCAATGGGATGCTCATCCTGGGTCCCATAGTGGATCCCTTCCATGCACAGGCAAGGAATTCTGGGAAGGTGTGAACCCACTCCTGACTTAAACTATAGGCAAGTGCCTGAATGGCCACCCCAGCCCTCTGTGGCAGCCCAGTGGGCTGGGCAACATTGGGGCAGGGGTCCCAATGCCACTACTGCTGGTGGGGGTCCAATAGGGGCAGCAGATGCACAAGAGACAATTGCAAGGCAGGGCAAAAGGGAGATGAAAGATTTTTAGGGTATGGGGGGAAAGAAGAAGGCAAGGCAGGGATAGTGAGAGTGAGGGGAGCACTGCTGAAGGGGACATTGAAAGTTGAGGTGCTGAATAGCTACTTTGCTTGGTCTTTATGGTAGAGGGGGGAGGAAGGGACCTGAGTTAAAGAAGAAGGGAGGAGATGACAAAAGAGTGGATCCTAGCCCATTCAGTGAGAAAAGGGTTAAAAAGGAGCTAGGAGGGTTCAAAGTAGACAAGGTAATGGGGCTGGATGGCTTGCATCCAAGGGTACTCCAGGAACTGAGGAAGGAGCTGGGGGCACCTCTGGCGAGGCTGTTTAATGTGTCCCGAGATACTGGTTGGGTGCCAAGTGACTGGAAGACAGCGGATGTGGTGCCACTGCATAAAGGGGAGGGCAGCAGGGAGGAGATGAGAAGCTATCACCCAGTCAGCCTCAGTCAGTGGTGGGGAAGGTGATGGAGGTGTTATTAAGGAAAGAGTTGTAAACTACCTGATAGACAGTGGACTACTGGAAGATAGGCAGCATGGCTTCACAATTGGGAGGTGATGTCAGATAAACCTAATAGAGTTCTTTGATTGGGTGACAAAGGTGGTTGATCAGGGAGGGGCGTGAACAATGCATATCTGGACTTCAGGAATGCCTTCGACTGCCCCTCACAGAAGGCTGGTAAATAAGTTGGAAAGCTTAGGGGTGGGACAGAGAATAACTAGGTGGGTGGAGAACTGGTTGAAGGATGGAAGCCAGAAGGTGGCAGTTAATGGGGTACTTTTCAGGGAGATGTAGGTGATGAGTGGGGTGCCCCAGGGGTCGGTACTGGGACCCTTCCTTTTTAACATCTATATCAGTAATACAGCGAATGGGATGGAGGGGAGGGTGTGCCTATTTGCCGAAGATACGAAGATCTGCAATAAGGTGAACACTCCGGGGGGGCAGAGGCCATGATCAAGGACCTGAAGATACTGGAGGGTTAGTCGGAAACTTTGCAGGTGAAATTCAATGCCAAAAAATTTGCAGTCTTGCACATAGTATGTAAGAACCCGAATGTAGCCTACACCCTGGTGGGGGGGAGGTAATTAAGTTAACTGAGCAGGAGAGGGATCTGGGGATTATAGTATCAAGTAACCTTAAGGTAGGCAATTAATGCAGCAAAGCAGTGGGAAAGGCAAATAGAATGTTGGCATGTATTGGGAGGGGCATAACAGGCAAGAGGAGGGAGGTACTGATGCCTCTTTATAAAGCCATGGCGAGGCCGCACCTGGGGGTATGGGGTCCAGTTCTGGAGATCACACCTAGACAAGGACATAGATGGGACTGAGAGGTGCAGAGAAGGGCAGCCAAGATGGTGCATGGTTTGCAGGGGAAAACATATGAGGAGAGGTGTAATGAGTTGGATCTGTACCAACTGGAGACTAAAAGGGAGAGGGGGGGACATGATAGAGACATTTAAGTACATGAAGGGGATCAATAAGGTGAGGGAGGGGAGCTTATTTAAATGGAAGGTGGGGGTTAGAACTAGGGGGCATAGTCTAAGATTAGAAGGAGGAAGATTTAGGGGCACTGTGAAGGGCATTACTTCATGGAGAGGGTGGTTGGGGCCCAGAATAAACTATCAGAGGAAGTGGTGGGGCTAAAATGGTGGAGGGATTCAAGAGGGCATGGGACAGACATAAGGGGTTGGTAAGTGGGGGAAAAGGAAGTTCCAAGGACATGGGGATGAGTAAGGGGGGAAGGGGCAGACTCAATGGTCCAGAAGGCATATTTCTGCAGCTAGATTTCTATGATGCTAAGATTCTATGACATAAATGCACAGGAAAGTTACAGCAAGGTGCCACCTTGTATAGCCCTGGCTGGTTCTGCGCAACTTAGTGAATAGCGTGCAGCACAAGGCACGCCCCCTGGCATGCCCCCCACTTGTCCCTGGTGTGGTACCACATAGCTGGTAAGGGGATCCAGCGTACCCATGGTGAATGCCACCAGTGGTGCAAAGGTCCCTGCTGCATGGCATTTGGATGCAGGCATGCCTACACACTGCCCACACATGACACATAGCATTCATGCATAGGGCCCCTTGCTAATGAACAAAAAGTCAGGTTCTGTTATTCTAAACTGGAAAACAATAAAAAACAGAAAATTTTTCCAAGTAAGTCAAAACCACATGGAACTACAAAATAATAAAAAAAAAAAGAACTACTTGTATTTTGGGATCACTGCTTACTAAATAAGAGCACTTAAGAGCAAAATTTGCAATAGTCATTTAATATTCAATACCTCAGCAAAACAGAATTAATGCTAGCATTAAGCTTGTGTATTCATTCAGACACAGTGCTGAAATTTAATAGAGGATTTTTAACTGTGGTCCACCACAAGTGCTGGATAGGCTACACTAAGCGCGATAATCCAAACATTACAACAAGCCAAGGTTACCACTGATCCTTGTTCTCTTACTGCCAATATATACAAGGGGGGGGGGGCATAGCAGCTTTATTTGGTTAGAACACACAGGCCCTATGGGGAAAGTGATGAGAACTTTTGTATTGTGGTGTCTGGATCAGAACAAACAGGTAGCAGTGCATGTGCTTGCCATTAATAACATATCTGTTAATGCTTTTCTCATTATACAGTGGGAGAGATGCCAAGAACTGGCTTCTGAAGTGGAGAAGTGTTCCTGGATGGGCCCTATCTAAGGGATTGGTAAACCTCTGTTCCTGGTTCCTCACCAGACAAGATCATAAAGGATTTGAGCTTAAGACTGCTTCATCGGGTTACCCGAGTTCAAAATTATTTTAGTTTAAGTAAATGTGGTTGTACACTGTTAACTGCAGTTGTCACCTGGTGGGCCTTAATGGATTGTCCCCTTTTCAGATTGCAGTTACTTAAAGGGAAGCTCAGGATATTACCAGAAGGAATTACTAACATAAGACTGTTCCATTGGGATGCCTAAGCCCTACATTATTTTTGTTTGATTAATTCAACATGGTCCAGAAGTATTAACTGTATAAAGTATTAAAAGTAGTGGGCAAGATTCACAAAGAATGCCAAAATCCTGCAGCTGTGGGAAAAGGCCTGCAGCACTGTGGAAATGCAGTTGCTTGATATTCTTAAAGAAAATTTGAGCAGGTGTGAATTCATTAAAATCCCGCAGCAGCGGAAATTCAGCCGCTAGGAAATTGAGCAGGTGCTGAAAACCAGCAGCTGTGGAAATGGCTTAGGAGGCACAGCAACAGTGAACCCAATGAGCTGGAGCAGCAGAGTTTAACATATCTGCCATAGCATGAAGCTGAAAGCACCCACAAAGAGAACAGCAACCAGTCCCTTAACTGGGACCGCTTGCACCACAGGTACCAGCACTACAATGGCATCACAGTGGCAGACTGTCACTACTGGTCATCCCTCCCTGGTGTTCTTGTTGCCTGCAGGGGTAGCACTTGCTGCAGGCTGGTCAGGCTCTACTACCTGTGGGGCTCTGTCATGGGCCGCACTGGGTCTGGTGGTTGCCATTTCATGGCAATGTATGCTATTGTTGCTGTAACAGCAGCCACTGTTATACCCACTGGGATGCTATTACCTGTGCCTCACCTCCACCGTAATTGATTTCAATTGTTGGGGCACTACTGCAGTTTGCTGAGGGAGAGTTACACCTCACTCCAATGTATGTAACATTTTTTCCGCAACTGTGGAAAAAAACTGGCTGAGAATAGCCTTTGAGGGGCTGTGCCGTACTTATCTCACACCTTTTTTCCTCAGGGAGTTCTGCAGCTGCACTTTTTTCCACAGTCTGCAGTGTTTTTTACCCACAGCTGCAGAGGTTTTTGTGAATAGCACTCAGAGCAATCTTCCCTTTTTTTTCTGTAGCTAAAGCAGTTTGGGGACTTAGGGAGGATTTTGCACCTTCAGAAAGCTTTGTGAATCCAGCCCATGGACAGGATTCTCAAAAACAACAAAATTCCGTAGCTACTTGGGAATAAAGCTTGCAGCACTGTGGAAACGCAGTTGAGTGATATTCTTAAGAAAATCCTGCAGCTGATGGAATTCTGCAAAAGTCCCACAGCTGCGGAATTCCAGCAGCTGAGGAATCCTGCAAGTGCTGCAAATCCGCAGCTGTGGAAATGACTGAGAAGGCACAGCAATAGTAAATCTATGTAGTTGAAGCAGCAGACTTTAACATTGCTGCCATAATATGAAGCTGACAGCACACAAAGAGACCAGCAACCAGTCCCCAACTGGGACCACCTCAGCACCGCCGGTACCTTTGATACCTTGGCACCATAGTGGCTGACTGTCCCTGCTGGTCATCCCTCCCTGGGGTGTTCCTGTAGCAGTGGGGGGGGTAGCACTCTCTGCTGGCTGGGCAGACTCTACTGCTTGTGGGGCTCTGTCATGGGCTGCACTTGGTCTAATGGTTGATGCCTGTTGCCATAGCATGGCAATGTGTGCCTTCAGTGCTGTAACATCAGCCACTGCTATACTGTCTGAGATGCTATTACCTGTGGTACACCTCCACCTTAATTGATTCCAATTGCTGAGGCACTACTGCAGTGTGCTGAGGGAGCGTTACACCTCATTCCACTGTGTGTAACATTCTTTCCTCAGCTGTGGAAAAAAATGACTGCAAATAGCCTTTCAGGGGCTCTGCCTCACTTATCTCACACCTTTATGTCCTGAGGGACTTCTGCAGCTGCACTTTTTTCCACAGTCCATAGGGTTTTTTCCCACAGCTGCGGGGGTTTTTGTGAATAGCACTTGGAGCAAACTCCCTATTTTTTCCATAGCTGAGGGAGTTTTGGGGACTTAGGGAAGGTTTTGCACCTTCTTAGAGTTTTGAGAATCCTGCCCCATATGTTTTGCTTGTTGGGCCTTATTGCAACTCTTTCATAAGAAGCTGTCTGTCTTACTAATAATGCATTCTCCATATGTGTACCCTCCCTTCATGTAACATGAAATAGATAAAATTGATTTCTTTAGAAAATCTATTACTGTCTTGATTGGTGACTTCCAAAATACTCACTTGTTTCAAGCAGCATTGAAAATTGTAAATAAGAGTATGCAGTGAATTTGTGAGACACTTGCACATACAGGACGAGCACTTGACATTGCAGAAGCAGCAGCTGACTCCCAAATCAGTGTTTATTAATGAGTATTGTATAAATGTGCAGCTCCAATTTATTATAAATGAGCTACATACTTCTGGCCTTGTTCACAAGACCATTTTGACAGAACTGTGTAGGATAATTCTTCTGCATGTCTGTTAAAATATTTTTGAAGTCTGCAGTGTAAAGTGTTTTATAATGGCACATGCAATCTTACGAAGCTACATCATCTTATAATGCTACTCGCCAATGAAATATTTTCACAATTAACTGTAACAATTATCCTAGCATGTTGGTGGCCTTGCAACTAACTGGCACTGCAGAACAGGCAGTGTGGTCAGTTGAAGGAACTACAGGGCTAAGGAATACATTATATATACTCAAGTGCTGCTGGTACCATACAAAGCATTTTATAAAGGGGCCCATTAGGTAATAATTAAGCAATAATGCATGACAGGGTGTGTATCGTGCTGGTATAACCTCACGCCTGGGATGGTTGGGCACGAGGCTGCAGGCTGAGTGCATTCAATGACCCCAGAAGTGAGTTTATCCCAGCATGACACACACCCTGGAGTGCATTATTGCTATTATACAATGGCTTGTAAGACTGTTGCCTGTAGCTGTTCAAAGGCCATGATTATATCAGCTGGAGGAACATACGCTAGAGAGGGTAGCATCCAAATATGAAGTGCAAAATCAGAATCGAGTGCATAATTTTTTTATTATACAATTGCTTGTTGTTATACAGAATAAAGATAATTTTAAAGATGTTTTAGTGTGGAAAAATATTTTTAATTCTTGAAAGAAGATGCATAAACAATCATCATTTGGCAAACAATCACTATTTGGCAAACAGTCATCAAGTGGTTCACAATACTGAGACTAGACCAGTGAGGTTGTACTGGATAACTGCACACCCGTGAGGTTGTGCTGGGATAACCTCACTGTGCCAGGGACACACTGACCAATCAGAGTCCAGGAAATGTCTTGCCATTGTATAATTGGTGATAGATAAAACTCAGGTATGTAGTCAGTGTCTGGGGCCAGCTGGAATGCAGCCACAGGGAATATAACTGTGAACCTCCCAGAAGAAGCCCCACAAACTTCATGGCACACATGATGGAGGGGATGAAACTGTCCATCTGTTACCTGACAATGTGGAGGTAACATACGGTAGGGGGATGCACAAATGTACTGATCCAGTCTCTGTGAAAGTGAAAGTCTCAAGCGTTTTGGTAGTGACATATGACCACAGTTATTTTCACCTCCCAGTCTCTGGGATAGAAGTCCCAAACGTTTGGCAATTCTATGTGACCACATTTGCATTAACTTATTCTGTCAGGTCATGACTCCCAGGAAAAGTGAGCTTGAATCTGCTGCCAATTTATTGTACACTGGACAGCATTGAGAAGATGTCAGTTCTCATGGGAGCAGTAATCTTTCCATGGCTTGGCAGATACGAGTTTGTTGGGTGGATCAAAAGTAAGGAAGTAGGAGAATTTGCTGCCGTGGAACATAGCTGAAGCTCAATGCCACAGCCTCCCAGATACACTGGTCATCCACCTGGGATGAAATGATTGGGTACTGGTGAAGTCACTTGAAGTGCAACAGATGATAAGAAAAGACTTTGTATTTTGGCATCAGCAATGGCCTAGAATGAAAATCATATGTTTACACATGTTACAAAGGCAGCGTTGGTGCCAAACTCAGAATCCAGGTGCAAATGAAAGTGTATGGGTCGACTAACATGGCCAAGAAGCATGCTGGGCATGCCACTGGTGGATGTGTGTTGCTCCATGACAGGAGTATGGAAAAACACCCACAGTGGTATGCAAGATGGGGTACACTTATCAGATTTAGTTATAAACATTCTTTGCAAAAAACGTTGCAAATGTACCAGTCAGGGTAACTTAACACCACAAAAGTAGGGAAATGTGGCATTAGGATTTCAACCCTAACTCCCCACCCCAACTACCAAGTAGCAAATGGAAAAAAACATTAGGGTTTTACATCTCTGGAGTATTGGTGAATCACTGGTGGGATTTTGCTTGGGTTTGTGTACCTTAATGCTCACCCCTCCCCCCAGATCATAGCCTGTAGTCTGAAGCAGAAGGTGCAGGCCCAAGCCAGTGCCTCATAATGATACACTTGTCTCGCCACATGTTTCTAATACAATGTATTGCTGCTTTCTTCATGCAGGTCCTTGTGAGCCCTGCTTGAAGAAAGGAGATCATGTGTGATATTGTTTGCTCAGGGAAAGGGGTGGGCATTAGGGTTACAAAACCAAAGGAAGACCCTACCACTGATTTTCCAATATAGAGCCCCAAAACACTAATGTTTTGTTCCTTTGCTGCTTTGTGGGTGGGGTGGGAGTTAGGTTGGAAACCCTAATGCCACATTTTCCTACTTTTGTGGCATTAAGTTACCATAACTGGAGCACTAACAACATTTTTTACAAAGAATTGTCTTTCTTTTTGAAATAGTGGAATCATGTCGTCATTCATGAAGGTCCCTTTGGGACTTAATGACCTGCACCACGGGAAGATTCCATCCACCTACAGATCTGCAGGGCACTTGTGGGCCCTGTGCTTCAAGTGAAATGATGGATGCAAAAAAGTCATGAAGCTGTCTGCTGGACTGAGGAAGAGCAAGGCCCTGTGGTCCTTGCACTTCCATGTGGCCTCAAATACAGACACAAAGGGCAAAGAGTGCATCTGTCAGCCAATGCACAGAGCTGTCTGCCACCCAGTGGTGCAGAGGTCCAGGGCCTCTGCTAAGAGGGCAGTTGCTTTCACTATATGGTGCACAGGCCTGTGCAGACAATTCTGCACCTTTCATTCCTTGGCTGGGGGGGCATTGCATAACAGCACAATCTCCCCCACCCTCACCCCAACCTGCTGGGTTACTGAGCTCACCCCTGAACTCAGCTCAACAGCATGGGCCCAAAAAGCATACCCGTTGGTTTCAAGAGTGGCACTACACACAAAGCTTGCTAACAATTTTATACATGTATATACATTTTTTTTTAAATTCTGAACCCAAATTTTCAAGACATTGTACTCGTTTTATGATTCACCTTATGAACACGATATGAACAATTTATAGTACACTGGACAAAATGTAATTTTGCACCAAAAGTGTGAAAACACATCTCATCCAGGATTTAAAAAAATGACACGTCATGTTTATGAGGTGGTATGGAAAATGGCTATGTTGAAAGTTTGGAGTAAAGCTAGTGACAATTAATGAAGTTATGAGTGAACATTCAAATACTGCAATGCCCACTCATAACCTGGGCATTTTGTCATATTTGTATACCAAATTGTCATCATAGCTTTCTTATTACCCCACCTCATGAACCAGGTAGTGAAAATGTTCAAATCCCTGACAAACGTCATTCAGCACCACAGGTGCAAAAACAGATTTTGGCCAGGATTTGAAAAATGGCAGCTGTCATGTCCATGAGGTTCTGTAAAAAATTGCTATGTTGACAATTTGGGGTCAAAATATTTTAAATTACCAAAGTTGTGAGGAAGCATAAAGTGTAGTAAAATTTCAATGTATGTGCATAACTTTGCCATTTTTACATATTTTGACCTCACATTTTCAACATAGCCTATTTATGACCCCCACCTCATGGACAAGGGCAGTGAACAATTTTTAATCCCACTTAAAAGGTGATTTTGCCAGGTGACTGTGAAATCAACTTTTGGGCTTGATTTGCATAATTCTACCACATTAGTCGTGAGGTGGGGTCTCTAATTGCCACGTTTTAAATTTGGAGTCAAAATATTTGAAAATGATGAAATTATGTATCAAAGTTCAAAACCCCTTTGAATGCATTGAACCACACTTACCTTAGTTTCTCATATTGCAGTCAGTGGTTCAGGCAGCAAGATGTATCTTGGATCAGAGAGTGGATCTTTGCCCTGGAACATGTTCAGGAGAGTGAGGGTGTGTGGTGGGCTTGGGGGGTACTGGGTGCTCAGTTGGACCTTGGGGTGGGGGGGTTCTGACTGGTGAGAAACCATTTTTCTAGCACCACTAGACACCAGGGAAACAGAATACATATGGGGATGGTGATCAGAGGGTGGGGATGCCACTAGACACCAGCAAAACATTAAAACTTAAGGGAACCATGATCAGAGGGAAGGGGACACCACTAAACAATAAGGAAACATTATATAAATATAGGATCGGGGAAGGGAGGGTGAAGGGGTGCCAACAGACAACAAGGAAATATAATATAACTATGGGGATTGCAATCAGAGTTTGGGGGTGCAATTAGACACCAGGGAAACATAACATACTTAATAGGATGGTGATTGGAGGATGGGGGTGTGCCCTGGGGCTATCAGCTCTATCATTCATCCCATTCCATAAGTAAATATGTTGAGATGGGTATAGCATAGGAGAATGGGATGAGTGTTAGGGCCAGTGACCCCAAGGCATATCCCTGATGTCTGTTGGTGTGTGCAGATTGAGTGTGGGGTGTTTTCTTTGAAAACCCTAAAGCCACATTTCCCTACTTTTGTGGCTTTATCCCTAATTAAAGCATTATCACAGTTTTTTGCAATTTGTTTCCTTACTTTTCGAGATAATAGAATCATTGGAGACTTCAATATTCCAGATGTGGACTGGAGCCTCCCAGCAGCTGCATTAATCAGGAGCAGATTTATCCTGGACTACCTTCAAGGGTGCCTTCCTTAAGCAACTGATCATGGAACCAGCTCAGCAGAAGGCAATACTGGACCTCATGCTCACAAACAGGGACAGTGTGCTAGGGGTAACAGTGGGGGAGCACCTGGGGAACAGTGACCACTGGTCACTGTGGTTTGAAATCACAGAAGGAACAGAACCAAACCACACAAAAACACGTATCCTGGATTTTTGGAGGGCAGACTTTGTGAAAATGGGGACATGCTTGAAAGAGGCACTAGGGGGAATGGGAAGGGAATCAGGGGTGGAGGAACAGTGGGCAATATTTAAAACAGTGATTGAAAGAGCAATAAAATTATGCATTAAGCAGGTTAACAAGGGGAAAAGGAAGAGGAAGCCATTATGGTTTTCCAAGGAAGTAGCAGAGAAAGTGATGGCCAAAAAGATTGCATTCTGACAATACAAAATACACAGGCAGAAAGGGATGGAGAAATACCAGGAGAAGCAAAGGGAGGCAGGGAGGTCAGTAAGGGAAGCCAAAGCTCAGACAGAAGATCATATCATAAAATCAGTGGGTAGAGGGGACAAAACCTTTTACAGGTACATAAGTGAAAAATGAAGGGCAAAGGGAGGGATAGTGAGACTGATGGGGGAGGATGGGGGCCATGTGGAGGATGATAACTGTAAAGTTGATATACTGACCAGATATTTCTGCTCAGTCTTTACTGAGGAAGAGGAGGGTAATGGGCCTGAAGTGAGTACAAGGGGTGGGAGCAGTGCCGAAATAGACACAAGTTCCTTTACATGGGAAAGGGTCCTAAAGGAACTGGAATGAATAAGAGTTAATAAAGTAATGGGGCCAGGTGAGGTGCACCCCAGGGTCCTAAACAAACTAAGACAAGTGGTGTCTAAACCTCTGGCAATCCTGTTTAGACAATCGCTGGAAACAGGGGAGGTACCCAAAGACTGGAGGACAGCAGATGTAGTCCCCTTATACAAAAGCAAGAACAAAGAGGAAACAGAGAACTACAGACAAGTCAACCTGATCTTGGTAGTGGGGAAGATCACGGAAACACTGCTGAAAGAGAGACTGGTGGAAAATCTGGTTGACAATGGACTGCAGGACCCAAGGCAGCATGGTTTCACCAGGGGAGGTCATGCCAGACCAACCTCATCAAATGTTTTGACTGGGTGACAAGGGAGGTGGATCAGGGAAGGTCAGTGGATGTGGCCTATCTGGACTTCAGAAAGGTCTTTGACACAGTGACACATAGAAAGCTATTAAACAAACTGGGGAATATGGGAGTGGGTAGGACAGTACTGCAGTGGGTGGGTAATTGGCTGGGTGGCAGGACACAGAGGGTGGCGGTAAATAGCTGTCACTCCACAGAGGGAAGCATGAACAGTGGGGTACCACAGGGATCAGTGCTGGGACCAGTCCTATTAAACATCTTCTTCAGTGACATTGTGCAGGATCTAGAAGGCAGAATTTCTCTGTTTGCTGATGGCACAAAGCTCTGTAAAAGAGTGGACATGCCAGAGAGTCTAAACAGAATGAGGAGGGACCTGCAGAAGCTTGAGGAATGATCATGGGTTTGACAGTTGAAATTCAACACAGAGAAGTGCAAGATAATGCATATGGGGCATAGAAATCCAAGAACAAAATATCGGTTGGGGAGGAGGATATAGTATGCATTAAGCAGGAAAGGGACCTTGGGGTTATCATCTCTGATGACCTCAAGGTAGGGAAACAATGTGACAAGGCAGCAGGAAGAACAAATAGGATGCTGGGATGCATAGGCAGGGGCATCACCTGCAGGAAAAGGGTGGTCATAATTCCACTATACAACTCACTAGTGAGGCCCCACCTGGAGTACAGTGTACAGTTCTGGAGACCTTACCTATGTAAGGACATAGACAGGGTAGAGAAGGTTCAGAGGAGGGCAACAAAGATGGTACATGGATTGCATCACAAGTTATATGAGGACAGGCTTAAGGACCTGAATATGTACTCCCTTGAGGAGAGATGGGAGAGAGGGGATATGATAGAGACATACAAGTACCTTACAGGGAGGATCAGAGTACAGGAATACACTATTTTCCAGTGGAAATGATATTCCAGGACTACAGGGCATGGGATGAAGTTGGAAGGAGGGAAATTCAGAGAAAACATGAGGAAGAATTTTTTCACAAAAAAGGTGGTGGACAAGTGGAACACCCTGCCAGAGGAAGTGGTGGGGGCTGAAACAATCATGGTGTTTAAGAATGCATGGGATAGACATAAGGGAATTCGGGAGGTCAGGAGTAAGGAGCAACAGACTTCTAGAAAAATGTAAAGGGAACTTACAAGCTCAAATAGGCAGACTGGGTGGGCCATAGGCCCTTGTCTGCTGACAGTGTCTATGTATCTATGTATCCTTATTTGCCCGTAGGAGCACAGAGCCCTCTGAACCCTGCACTCCCATCCCTCAATAATTGCATATATGTATGTCACTGTGGAGGCACAGGGCCCTCCAGGCCCAGCGCTTCCATTTATAAGGCAACAGTGATGTAATTGTCAGCATAGCAATCTTATTAGTCCACCTCATGTACCCAGTAGAGAACATTTTCAAATCCCTGCCAAAACGTAATTCTGTGCAACTGCAACACCATTCTGCACTAAAGGTATGAAAACACATTCTGGCCAGGATTTGAAAAATAACAGCTGTGACATATATGAGGTGGGGTAATAAGATGGCTATGTTGAAAATCTGGGGTGAAAATATTGAAAATTTCCAAAGTTACGAGCATACCAAACAAAATTGCAGTGAATGGACATAACTTTGGAATATTGACATATTTTTAACTCAAATTGTCAGCATAGCTATCTTATTACCACATCTTATGTCCCAGTACAGAACATTTTTGAACTTCGCTAAAATGTAATTCTGCACAGCTACAATGTCATTCCACACCACATCTGTGAAAAACAAATTTTGGGCAGGATTTGAAAAACAAGTGGTGTGACATACATGAGGTGCAGTAATAAGAAAGCTATGTTGAAAATATGGGGTTAAAACATTTAAAATTACCAAAGTTATGAGTGGGCGTAGTGAAATTGAAACAAATAGTCATAACTTTGGCAATTTTTAATATTTTGACCACAGATTTTCAACATAATCTTCTTACGACTTCACCTCATAAATCCCATCGTTGAAAATTTTCAAATCCATGCCAAAAAAACATTCTGCGCCACAGGTGTGAAAACACATTTCAGACAGGATGTGAAAAATGACAGTTGTACTGTTCATGAGGTGGTATGAAAAAATTGGCTATGTTGAAAATTTGGAGTCAGAATATTGAAAATTAATGAAGTTATGCACATGCATAGGAAATTTAAAACAAGTACGCTTAACTCTGCTGTTTTTAGACATTTTTCCACCAAATTTTCAACATTGCCTTTTTGGTGCCCCACCTCATGAACACTGGTGGAGAAATTTCATTATTCGGTCTCAAAAGTTGATTTTACACAGCGACCATGAAATCACCCTCTAGGAGTAATTAACAAAATGACAGTTGCAGTGTTTATGAGGTGGAGTCCCAAAAGGCCATGTTGAAAATTTGGTGCACAAAATCCAAAAATGGCAAAGTTTTCAAAATACCATTGAAATATATTATACAGCACATACCTTGATTCCTCAGTTTGCTATTTGGCTTTGAAGAGTGCAGATGTGTCCGGTCCACAAAATATGAAAGCGTTTGACCTCAGTGGAAATATAAGGTAAGGGGTGTGGAGTGGTGCATGCTCATTGGGAAGGTCGGAATGGGAGAGGAGGGTGGTGGGGGAACAGGGGACTTTTTTTTTTCGGTTAAAAAAAATCATCGGGGGACTGTTTTCTTTTTTTAGGTAACATAATTCTATGACAGTATTTGGAGACACTGGGAGTGGGCATTCCAGTGTCCCGCATTTCTAGCAGGGGACTTGTAAATGCCGACATGGGGATTGGGCTCCCCCAATGTTGACAGTTATTATTAGCTATTATTAGAAAAATGGGCAGGATCAGGGAGGGGCATCCGACACCGGGAGTGGGCATCTTGGTGTCATATGATTATGAATATAAAAAAGATAAAGAAAGGGGATGGTGATCGGAGGGTTGGAGATGCCGCTAGACACCAGGGAAAAGTGCAGCTTATATGTGAATCTGCAGCTGGCAGCACGAGTTCCAACTGCAGCTGCAGAATCAAGAAAATCCCACTATTCTCATACAGAGAACACAGCGAAGCACTCCTCATGCTAAGCTGGGCATCTGGGATTTTGGGTGCCCAGTAAACATATATGTGGGCACAAAATTTAAAAACAAACATCAGAATCTACCTAAACTGGTACCATTTAGCTAGGTTCTGATTTTTATTTATTAAAATCACAGCTTTTTTATGTTTTTCCATGTTTGTCAGATTGTGGAAGAAATCAACAAGATGGCAGTTGGCAGGACACCAAAAATGTTTGGTGCCCTGCCAATGTAGTGATGTGAAACCAAAACCAGCACTTGTGGCATCAAATATTTACTTTCACAGAAAACTTTATCTAAAACCCCTACTGTGGATGTGCAAGTCAGAAAACACTAAAATTAAAAGCCTCATAACTCTGGAACCCTTCTCATTTCTGTCAAAAGCACTACTTTGAGGCATGACAAAGTATGACACATGCTCCTGCAAGTTTGGGGCAGCAATATTTTCCATGTAGGCTGTAGATGAGAGCAAAAAAAAAAAACAATGTCAAGTTTAGGAACAAATATAATTCTTTTTTAGAAATGGCACATGCGTATTTCAGAAACCCCACAAGCTGCCATCACAAAAATGTCCACACATCAAGACCTTGCAACCTGGATAACACATACAAAATGTCAGTTTAATTCATCAAATGGAGCCAAAGATATTAATGTGCAACATTTGAGGTTTAACAGTAAACAGTAGGGCTGTGCATGGTCCAAATATATTTCAGAATACCATGAATAGTAGGCTTGCCGAATTTTTGGATGGACATTCCGAATAGTTCACTATTCGACTACTATTCAGGATGTACTATTCGGTGGGTGAGATTTCAAAATCTCACAGAGCTTCGCTGGCCAATCAGAGGCTGTTTTTGGAGCTCAGAGCCAGGATCACCATGTGATCTCCTCACTTTGACTGTGTAGATGAGAGGAGACAGTTGTTTCTCAGAGAGCTAGCTCTGTTTAGTTTACCACTTGTAACTTTTATAACTGTTTAAAAAATGTTTTGTGTGTGATCCAGTTCTTACATCTGATCACCTTGCGACTGCATCTGACTGCAGATTTGTTTTTCATCCTTGAAACTGGGCTCAGTTTCAAGGAAAAGGAGAGTCTGTGTGTGAGTGAATCTGTGTGTGTGCTGCTGCGTGCTGACTCCCCTCCACCACTGCTTACAGTTTCACAGCTCAGTTGAAGCAGTATGGTTTGATTTCTTGCTTAAGAACCAATTAGTTCTTATCAGGATATTTTTTTTTTTTGTCAACAAAGTCCAGTTTGGCTTTTGCATGTAGTGGGTAACTGTTACTGGGCTCAGTAACAGTGCGTGGCTCAAGCTTTTGCTGACTGCCCCATCCCAACTGCTGTGCTTGTTTAGCTTTTTGCTCCAAATCCACATGCAGCCCCTGTGGTATTTTCTATTTCTTTTGTGAAGCAAATTGGCATTTTGCTGTAATCAGGTTCCGGGCTCGGTTCCCTGCATAAGTGAGGTGTGATTGTCATCTGACTGCCTCTTATCTGCGTTGCAGCTTACCACGGAGCATACATCATCTGTGTGTGCATTGTATTGTTGTTCTTGTAATTTGTGTCCTGCAAGTGCATGCACAGTTGTCTGCACTTTTGTTTGTGATATATAAGCAGCCTATTTTTTTCTCACTGGGTCAGGGCTTGTCCCATTGAATTGTTGCTGACTGTAGTCTGGTTCTTGGCTCAGTTCCTGCACAACTGAGTAAGGAGGGTGTTGCAGGTGACTCCTCCTCCACAGCTCACTGCACCTGAGTGGCCTCCTGTGCATGTGAGTTTTCTCTTTTTTGTGTGTCTTCGGCCCCTGTGTGTGCACTACTGTGAGTGTGTACATGTAAATTTTCTGTGAACTGCTTTAGTATTTCTGTGTGTGTCAGGCGTGACTCACTGGGTTCTGTGTGTTGTAAGTTGTTTGGTGCACCTTCAAAGCTTGAATTGCTGTACTGTATGACTGCACAACTGACACCGTACAAGTAAGAAGTTTGCTGACTCCATCGCTTTCTAGTATCAGCTTGACTTTATTAGCTGCTACATATGCAGTGTTGCTATTGTTGTTTTCTGCAAGAAGCACCAACATAAACAAAGACACTAATCACAAATAATATACACAGTAAGTTACAGACCATGTCTCATCAATCCTGTAAACGTGCATGGTCCAGCCCAAGCAAGACATCTTCACCACCACTCGTAAGTGGTGAGGAACAGGTGAGACAAGGTCTGTTCGTATTCGCCACTCTAAAATAGTTTTCTCCCTGATAAGCCTTCAGGTTCTGGTGTCAGTAAGATTGGGGTAGTACTAGTACTACTATAACTTCAATTGTTGCCACTGCTATTACTAGTACGCATTTGCAGCACCATCATTTTATAAAAGTAGGAGGGCTTTACAGCTGACATCTCCAGTTATACAAGAACAAGAGCCTACCCCACTACCAGTGGTAGTACTATTCACACAACTGCCCCCATAGTGGCAACACTGCCTATCATTGTACTCCTCCCACCACCACCAGTGCAGTGATTTCAGCAACCAGAGCTAATCCTTTTTGTACTGTTGACACCACCACTGCCATAACAGTGTGCACTGTTATTTGTGCTTCTTGCACAGCCACTGTCACCACAACCTTTGCTTCCATTAGTAGTCCTGAGTGTTCCACTGTCACCATGACTACTGCTGCCAGTATTACAACTAGCTGTAATATGATGCCAATTTCTTCGACTGTAACTCCTGATTGTAATTCTGGCACCAGGACTACTGTTGACAGTGCTACTACCTTGCCAGCTGTGCCCATGACCACAGATACTGTGACTAGTACTGACCATGAGACTGTTACAACAACTGCAACAATTGTGTTGCCAAAATGTACTGTTGCTCAGCCTCGCAAGTTTTCTCTCACCACATTTCCTTTTGCTGATGTGGAAGATTCTGAAGAAGAGCATTCATCTGGTTCTGAATATTTACCAGAGCCTCAAGACTTGCTAAGTACATCATCTGACAGTGATACCCACCTAAGTGAATTTGGCGATCAGGCCGAATATGCGGCATATCTGTGTGAGAAGCACAAATGTGCAGTTGCCACAAAATGCAGTACTTCTTGTCATGTCAAGCAGGCTGGTCAGGGTCACCTTTTCCTCCTCCTCCTAAAAACAAACAGTCCACCTGTCCTTTCAAGAGTTGTGTCAAGTTCAACTCCATCTGATACACAAAGTGGTTTTACAATTACATCTGTTGCAGAGAAAGAAAGGGGTAGAACAACTGCATCCACTGCACCCAGGTATGATAAGGAGAAAGGGGCCAAACATGCCCATGGTCGACCTATTGGGGCCTGTACTTCCACTGTCAGTGCAAGGAAAAGTGTGGTCTGGCTGTACTTTAGTGTTGTAAAAGATGATCCAACAAAAGCAGTATGCTGTGTGTGTGACTGTACTATAAGTCATGGTAAAAACCTTTCAGATTTCACAACAACATCAATGATGCACCATCTCTGAATGAAACATCACAGTGCACTTCAACAATCCACAGCTGTTCCTCCCCCTCCACAACATGTGCCTGTCAGCCCCTCTTCTGGTACTGGTCCAGTAGATGCACAAAGTATTGTTAGTGATTCTATTACTGAGACAGACAGTGTGCCCTCAACTCCCCTACACCACTTATAAGCATCCCTGTACAGGAGCATCACCCATTCTGCATTCTTCTGCTCAATCGTCTATTATTGTAACACCCCACCTGTGTTCAAAGTCAAAATCAATGCGATGTGGTACAGCTTTGACTACACCCATCATGGAAGTCTTCCATGCCCTCACCAAATACCAGGCGTCACACCCTACAGCACAGCAGATCACCAGTTTAATTGGTGAGATGATGGCCTTGGATCTGTAGCCATTTACCATTGTGGAAAACACAGGTTTCCACAGGCTGCTGCAGCATTTGCACCCTAGGTATAATATATCATCACGGACCACATTTTCACATACTGTAGTACCCAACATTTACCATGATTTGAGAAAAGAAGTTGCAAGACTACTAGCACAGGCTGTTGGTGGAATTTTCCACTGCACAACTGACATATGGACCAGCATGAATTCAAATCATGCATATATGTCACTGACAGCACATTGGTATGTTGCAGATGTGGTAGTCACTGGTAGTGATGGTGATACTGGTGCTGGTCCAGTCTCTTCCCCCACTCTCTGCAGGTCTGCTTTGGTAAATGTCAGTGTTATGGAAAAGGGTCACCGGACTATAAACACACTGTCATTCCTGCAAGAGATGTTGAGCCCATGGATTGATGGCAACAATTTTCAGGTAGGGTTTGTGGTCACAGAGAATGCCACAAATATGATCAAGGCACTTAGAGATGGCAATTTTGATGGGATACGCTTCTTTGCTCATACACTAAATTTGGTGGTGACAAAGGCTTTGGCAAACACAGTGGAGGCAGATCACACAGTCAAAGTAGCCAGAAGCATATGCAGCCACTTCCATCACTCTGTAAGCACAAACCGTCTGCATCAGCTACAACAGCATCTTCAAATGCGCAGCATCATCTCATCCAGGATGTACAGACCCAGTGGAATTCCACCTACTACATGCTGCAAAGGCTTCTGGAGCAAAAGCAGGCCTTTCATGAGATGAGCATGGAAACTGATACAAGGGAGTCCTCTGACATCAGGACTGGACTGTGATTGAGGGCTTATTAAAGGTGTTAGCCCCATTTGAAAGGAGCACTTGTGACCTTAGCTCTGATTCTGCACTGCTAAGTCAGGTAATTCCTGCTGTGCAGATCCTGAAAAAGCCATGAGGAGATTCAGTGCAAATGCTGAAAGATCCAAACCAGACACCAGGAACAGTGATATCCCTTGTGGAAAACCTCACCACAGAACTACAAGTTAGATTTTCTGATCTCTGTTCCAATAAAAAACATATATTTGTCACTATGTTGGATCCACGTTTCAAGTGTGAGGTACTACACCTTATAATGCCCACTCACAGGGTTACAAATATTCAGAAGCAGATGTACTCAGAACTTAGTTTCTGCATCCCTGGGTCAATGAAACCAGCAGGTAACCCTATTGATGAGCCAGTCTCAGAATCACAAACCGAAGCAGTATGGAAAACCTTGAGAAGGAGGGTGACTGTCGGGCTGAACTCAGCTCATCACTACAGGCTGAGCAGCAGAAGAGAACAGAACAGCAGCCACAGTCAGCACCCAATCTGCTGAACAGTTATTTCAATGAGCCTCTGGAGTCATTCTCCATAAATCCAGTGGAGTACTGGATCAAAAGGATGAAAGCATCTCCGCACTTGGTACAGTTGGCCCTTAAATATATCCATTGCCCCCCTACCAGCGTACCATCTGAATGAATGTTCAGCACTGCTGGGGATGTGGTGGAACCTCACCGATCCTCACTTGACCCAGCACATGAGGAACAACTTGAGTTTATAAAAATAAATCTACCTCACCTTGGGTACACATATGGCCACTAACAATTGCATTAAATAATTGTCTTGTACTGGATACAACATTTATGTGTTGTAGCATTGACCCATACACAAGCCATTCTGTGTTAACCATCATTGTTCTGTTAGCAAACAAGCACAAGTTAACATTCATATTCAAAGTCATACTAACACAAATCTATGACCAGCACCCTTTTCCTTTAATACTTCCAGTGTCATGGAGTATTCTTTTGAATGAGCATGCCCTGCAGTTCCCAGTGCCTAAAACTGCCAGCCATCTATTGATTGCTGTTCCCAATACAAAATCCTCAACTGGTGTTGCTACATCTCTCATCCCCTGTGTTGCTCGTGCCCATATTCAATTGACCCCTTTAACAGCTTTCCAGGTGCCAGTAACCAGTGTGGCATCACCAGTCTCAAGTATTTCACGTGCATAAAATATGGCAGCTAATAGTGTGTCGTCTCCAGTCTCAGTGTTTCCCATGCCTGAAATATGGCAGTTAACAGTGTAGCATCTCCAGTCTCAGTGTTTCCCATTCCTGAAATATGGCAGTTACAGTATGGCATCTCCAGTCTCAAGTATTTCACATGACTGAAATATTACGGTTACGAGTATGGTATCACTTGTCTCAAGTATTTCACATGACTAAAATACTACAGTTACGTGTATGGTATCACTTGTCTCAAGTATTTCATGTGACTGAAATATTCCAGTTACCAGTATAGCATCACATGTCTCAAGTATTTCACATGACTGAAATATTCTAGTTACCAGTATGGCATCACCCATCTCAAGTATTTCCCATGCCTGAAATATTCGGTTACCAGTGTGGCATCACCAGTCTCAATTATTTTCCATGCCTGCAAAATTATTGCAAAGTGCTGCAGTATGGTGCAAGGAGCAGTGTAATTCAATGGCAGTTAATCTCTAGTCATCCAATATTTTGTGATAGCATTTACTGCAAAGTACTGAATTGCATTTTGTCTTGCTTCACTGTATACTATTGATACATAATACAATTCCAGAGAAGGTGGTGAGATAGCCTACATGGACGATGACAGACAGGCGTCTCTTTATTAGATGGTCTCAAATATTTTCTCCCCAAGCAAGCCTTTTAGTTCTTGTAGCATTGGGAATAGTACTACTACTACTAATACCACCAGCAGAACTATTACTACTACTGGTGTAGCATCCTGTTCCATCTATGCATTCACTGTCACATCCTTTTGTGCAGTAGTAGGAGGCATTAATGCATACATGCTTTGTGCAGGAAGCAGCAGATACCACCACCAGTGTTCCCACTGCTATCACTATGGCTGCTACATCTACAGTCAGTGTGCTTCCCACCACCACCGTGCCATTCGTGCAGCAGCCACCCTTTCAACTGTCACCACTATGGCAGCCACTGTTACCACTATTCTTATGCCCATGGCCAAAGCACCGTCTACCCTGTGTCTGTGGATTTATGTGATAACCACGAAAGCTAATCGCGATTGGTGGCAGAGCAAGTATGTATCACCGAAAATCTATTTCAGTGATGTACACCCCAATGCACAGGAAAACAGTGCCAGGGACTTAAATTTGATCGTTCGTGCAGTGGGCTGTGCCCTTGCATTTCCCCACACCCACCTACTAAAGAATTCTAACTCAGGAGGGTGCATGTTGGGGGCTGCAAAATCTGGAGAAAATAAAATTGGGGCCAGGCACACAAAAAGTAGGTGTGCCGGACCTGAACCTGGAACCCTTGCACCTTTAGGCTGACAATCACCAACCATGCTATGGGGCCAGCTTGGCAGCCCCACACCAACCACACCAGGCCAACCCTCTCTCCCTTCCATCATGCTGGACTCCCCCCTGCACATGTACACATATAGTGATGTCCTGTCACTATATGCACCCACCTGCCCCATCCGGTCACCCTTCCTCAGCAGTAGCCCCTTTGACATGCACCAGATTGAGTTGCCGTTATTGCAAGTACTCAGTCACCAATGCCCATGTCATGGGCTTCCGTGTCTGTGTCCATGAACACCCTCCAGTGCTGACCCAATGCAATGCTTGATATCGTTTTTGGAGTGATATATGTGTGGAGTGGTGGATCAAGTGTGCCGCATGTAGCTTGTGTTGCATTAATGAGAGCTCTGCTTTGGTGGTTGAAGTCTCATTGAGGTGTACATGCTATGCCAGGTTTAATGGGTGATTAATGGTGTTGTTAAAGTGCTTTTTTAAAGTTTCCTTAAAAAAACATGTTTTCTAGTCGAATACTAAATAACGATTACCGAATACCTGGGACCCGAATACCGAAATTTCAGCCGAATATTCAGGAAAAGGTATTCGCACAGGCCTAGTAAACAGGCTACTCAAAACTAGCTATAGGGGTGCTATTGTGCCTCATATATACAGTATATATTCAGTACATATATTTATATATATATTATATATAGATATATATATATATATATATATATATATATATGTGTTTGTGTGTACATGTATAGAGTTAGGTACTAAATCCATGATCAGTTTCCCGCATTAAATTTTACCATCAATGATTTCCCATTTAAGTGACTTCCGATGTTCAATTATGCCGATGTAGAAATACTGCCGACTGCTGACAGCTATCGTGTTATTTTTTTTGTTCTATGCCCTGTTTAATAATGAAAAATTCCTCAAATAGCTCAGATTGTTACTGCCCCATTGAAAGCTCTGCAGCCTTATCATCTGATGTCTGGCAGCTTACAAGAAGTCAGAAATTAAGCTGATTGCTGATAGCTGCCTTAGAATACTCATTTTGTGCTACTTCCCTATTTAAATAAATCCATTGAAAGCTCTGCAGCCTTACCATCTGATGTCTGGCAGCTTACAAGTAATCAAGAAAGCTTTGCAACTGAAGTCTGACAGCTTGCTTGTTCCCTGTGCTCCATACCTGTGCAGGTGTTACTGTGCAACTGCAGGATTGAAATCTGGGCTACAAGCAATCTGGGCTACATTAAGTAACTAGGTTACACACCCAGCTTTCTCCTGTTGATATTTGCACAATGGCCTAGAACAACAATGGTTTTCCATGTTGTCCCACCTCAGAAAGGACATGACAAGCTCTGTGTTGGTGTCTACTTGTTGGTCAATGATAAGGCCTGAGGCGAGCGATACTAGTGGTGCTGTCAGTACCGCAAGTCCAAATACTGCCATGGATGAGCGATTACTGTCCTGCAGGGTGGACAGCATCTGTTGGTGAGTGAAGCTGCTTATAATCACTCACTCATAATCACTCACCAGATGCTGCCAACCCACCCATGACAGAGGCAATGGCTACTTTGAAGCAGCGGGCAGTGGACACCCGCGATAACCCCACACAGTTACTGCAGGAAGCAATGTCCAGTGTCCCTCAAGAGTTGTGCCAAAGCTATGTAAGCAGGCACTACTGCAGGTAGTCAAGTGTGCATGAACAGCAAATCAGATGATAGAGCCAAGAACAATAGCAGAGCTTGATGTTAAGGAGATGTTGACCCTGCTGAATGGTCAACCATGGTTGCTAAAGGACTCCACAGTAGAAGATGACTGTTTTTCTATTACAACAAGGCCAACACTGGCGCTTACTAAGCAAAGTTCTGGATAATGGACGGAACATTCTGTACAGTCCCATGTATTTTCAGGCAGCTCTGTTCTATTCATGCCCCTGTTGGCCCAGAAGAAACTTCCCGCATTTTCCCTCTAGTTTTCATTTTGATGACATCCAAATCGCAAAACAGCTATGTCAGTTTATTTCAAGACATGCAAGACCTGGCAGCTGAACCAGACCTAATTTTAGCACCACAATATATAATCACTGACTTCAAGCAAGCAGTGATTAATGCGTCAAAGTAGGAGCTCCCTGACACTGTCAATAAGGGGTGCCTTTTCCATTTAGGCCAGATAGTGTGGAGATGAATACAAGCACTGGGCTTGGCTCCAGAGTATGAGTCTGATTTTGAGTTCAGCCTCCTTTTGTGGCATGTTGTTGCACTTGCCTTTTTGCCACCAGAAGAAATAAAAACAGCATACGTAGAATTCAAAGGAATAATGCCACAAAATGCAGATCCACTACTATCGTGGTTCGAAGAGAATTACATCTTAGGCAGAGTGCGGAGGCAAATGAGAAACAGACTCTCTATCAGAAGCCAACCCATTTTTCCATGAGAGTTCTGGTCAGTTAATGACCAAATAGAGAGTGGCATTCCCAGAACCCAAAATAAGGTGGAAGCTTTGCACCCACGACTTGGTGCCTTAGTCAGTTCTGCGCATGTAGGCCCCTATCACTTCATAGAACACCTGCAGAAGGAAGTATTACTCGCAGAGACCACATGTGAAAAAATATTGCAAGGCTTGCCCAGGTCACTGGTGAAGAAGAGTTACTGTAAGAGGGAGGAAAAGATCGCAACAGTGCTAAGCATTAAACAGCAGCCCTCAACATTGGATTTTTTGTGGGGAATTGCACACAGTCTGTCTATCTGAATACTTTTCTGAGCACTTCAGAATTTTAACACTTGAAATAAAGTTATGATTTTTTGATGGTTGTGATATTTATGGATTACATGCCTGATTAATATGCCTGATGTACCACAGGAAGCAGAAACATGATGGATTACAGGAAGCAGATCTAATCTGGACATTTCAGGATCGGGAAAGGGAATGGTGAGTACATTTCAGGATTACTGTATTCAGGATTATGTAATTTCAGTCATATGTTAATTCAGAATTTTTTGGGGGGGGATTTCAAATGGAGGGCTTTAGGACAGATCCTATATATATATATATATATATATATATAAATATACACTCACACATATACACACACACACACACACACATATATATTAATTGCAAAATAAACTCTGCTAATGCATCAGTTAGGGTTGATTCCACACCAACAATAGTCTGGAAATTTGATGCTAGGCTTATCAACCCTACCCCCCCATCCCCCAACCTCAACAGGCCAACAGGCATCGGGGTGTGCCTTGAGGTTGTTGGGCCTAACTCTCTCACCCCATTCCATAAGTAAAGAAGCTGAGATGGTACAGTATAGGAGAATAGCATGAGAGTTAGGCCTAAAGACCCCAAGGCACATCCTGATGTCTGCTGGCCTTTGTAGATTGTGGGGTGGAGGTTGTGGGTAGAGTTGGTAACCCTAACATCGAATTTCCAGATTTTTATTGGTGAAGAATCAACCCTAACTGATGCATTAACAGAGTTTTTCTGCAATGAATTTCCCTTCTTTTTGAGAAAGTGAAATGTTACTCATATGGTATCCATAGGTGGGAGCACAGTCCCTATAGGCCCTGCACTCCCACCCACCCATAAGTGTAGAGACATAGCGCAGGAGGGCCTTCTGCTCTCAGAATTGCAAGATAGTATCCATAGGTGGGAGCACGGGCCCTGCAGGTAGTTCAGGATGCGGAGTGCTACCTCATTTATTTTGGCAGTGTACGAAGACCATGGCCTTGGTTTTTTGTATTTTAAGACCAATTAATGCTCAGTGAACCAGACTTCAGACTGAGTGAACATGGTCTGGAGAGCACTCCAAATAAATAAATAAATAAAAATAAATAAATATGATGCTCTTTTTATCCAGATTTGACTTGAAAAGAAAAAAATAGGACACCATCAATTGTTTATTAAGTGCAAAAACACATAGATGGACAACATTGTTAAAGCATGCATAATCTGAACTGCATTACTAAAATATAAAATACTGTATGGATGGGTGTGTGTAACCAGAATTTTACACACACACGATATGTGGGATGCTACATTAACCTTGAGGGCAAAGTCTGAGGGATTTATAAAAACATCCCACACCAAGGGTATGTGCAAAATTCTGATTATAATTATTGACCTTCATTTTTTCCCATAGAGAAAGCTGGTTATAATTTGCCATTATAACCAGCTGGTTATAACGGCAAACACATGCCAGCTTTCTCTAGGAGAAGCGTGAGCCATCAAAAACCAGTAAAGCAAAACACATTTTATCTGAGACTCACAGTCTGTCATCTAGCTTCATCCTCTCACTGCTTGAAATCAAGACCCTATGTCCTCTATAACACAGACGAGGAAGACTAACAAGATAAGTTAAACAAACGTAGAAACTTTTCACATGATCCCTAATACACACTGATAAAAATCTCTTTCTCCCCACGGGCATCGCAAGCGCTTTAAGCAGCTCGCTAGCAACTTCATAACCATGGCAACCGGAGCCCTCACTTCACAACAGAAAAATGAGTAAAATCCTAAAAACTTAAAAGACTCATACAAAATGTTTAAAAGTGTTCTTCATTCAGCACCGTTTACAGTTTCAGAAACAAGTTTTAGTTCTGATAGAAAATGCGGTTACTGAGCGAAGTTACAAAATGGACCTCACTGTTTCAAGTACTGTAAGTGGACACACTTTCAAAGACTAAAAAAAAGAAATGTAATGAAATCACTCAGTTAAAATCTATTTCACTGCTACAAAATCCTGCAATAAAATGCAGTTAATGAATCAGAGCACTGCAGTTGTCTACTTTTTTGCAAAATGGCACAGTTTGTCAAACAAACTTCCTATGGGCGAAAAAATGAAGGTAAGCAATTATTTTTTTTTTATTTATTTAGATTTTGTTGACCGGGTAAGTGCACTAGACAAATCCTGCCTATTTTCAGGCACGACCCAGGGGAAGGGGATACAGATGAATGGCAACTGACCTTGAACCAGATTAAGTTGTTGGTGGTATTTTTAGTGAATAGTTATATAAAATAAGATTTGGGGAGGTGTGGGATGCCTTAATAAACCCCTCAGGCTTTGCCCTCAGGGTTTATGTGGCATCCCACACTTCAGTTGTGTGTAAAATTCTCATTATAACCACCTCTCCATACATTATTCTCTATTTTACACCCACCAACCCATATAATACTTTATTTAATTAATTGTGATAATTTTTTCCCTTTCAGCACAGTTCAGTTAGTGCAGCACTTCTCTTGAGACTGACACACACACGCACGCACACACACACTTTCCACACTCCCCCCACACACACGCACACACATATGCACACAGACGCATGTACACACACACACACACACACACAGCCTGTCTGTTCCTTTTTTTTTCTTTTTTTTTTTACATTACAGTAGGACTGGCATTCTGGAAAGTTGTGGTCCATCAGCATAGCTGCAGAGTATAAGACACACTTGAAGGGCATGAGTGGCAGGATAACCAGATTATTTTTTTTTCTTTACAGTAGAAGATCCCGTTCCATCCAAAGTATTTCAGTAAGAAACTTTTATACTTTTAATTTAATCAAAAAAAGTAAAATACTCCTTTAATAATGCATTTCAGGCTATGCATGTTTTAACAATGTTGTCAGTCTATGTGTTTTTGCAGTTAATAAACAATTAATGGTGACCCTTTTATTTTCAAGTCAACATGCTTAGATTGTTTTTACTTTCTTTGTCCAGGAAAGACACACAACTACAGCTTGTTTCTGGGTGTGTTTTTTGACCACAGAGAGGATAAGTGACTTGCTTTGGTCACACAATATACAAATAGAGCATGTTGAAATCAAAACCTTTTCTGCTGGATGAATAAAGCTTGTTCACAGCTCTTTGCTTTAACCTCTAGGCTGTACTACCAGCTGTTAATCAAAGACTGAACATTTCAAGGCTGGCCCCCATGATGCCAGGCCAGTAGGTACATGGCCACATTTGCAATTTGTAGACCTGAGTTGACATCCAAAATTGTAAGAGAAAAGGCTGTGAGACAGCAAACAGAATAAGACAGAAGTCAGTACTTGATAGCCCAGAAATCTGTACTGACATGAGCACAACCAGGGTTTAGAAATCTTGATATTGGGTCCAAATACCTGTTGACACCACAGAGCCAGCCTTGAGATGTGTAGTTTCTAATGATCAGCTGGCAGTATAGCTTAGAGGTTAAAGCAATCCTAAAGATGGATTATTTTTACTAACAGTTTGAAATGTAAAGGTGATAACTCACTAGTTTGAATGCACATACAGAACAATTATTATAAATGTAGAAAGTGTTGTAATAACACCTTAAAACACATTTAATAAAACTGATGATTTCTTATTTAACCTACAGTAAATGGAGGGCTAAGTTCCTTGGTGACATCATTTCCTGTCAGGAGCCTGAAATATATGGCTTCTCCAGCCCTTAATTACAGGCGGATTTACATATGAACAACTTTGGACTGCAAAGACTCACAGTTAAACACAATGGCTCACTCAGATTAGTTTTGTAAGGCTTTCAGACATTAAGAAACCCTGTTGATGACAGTTCCCCTTCAAGGAATACCATAAATAACACCAAACTCATGAAACAGCTGAAATGGGAACTCAACCCAATTCAACAAACACGGGGGGGTGGAGAACAGCCATGTCATGGCCATATTACAGATGCAAATACAGAACAGCTCCACCTACTGGACAAACAGAGCAAATAACTATTTTTTTAAAACAGTAAACTTCTGTAATAAAAAAATACCACATTATCATTTGTTTTAACTCTGAATGCAAATGAGCCATTGTATAATAGGAATAATGCCCTCCAGGGTGGGTGTTATGCTGGGATGACATCCCTTCTCGGGTGCTGGATGCCCTCTACCTGCGTCCTCGGCCCACCCACCAGAGGCAGGATGTTATTCCAACATATCATCAACTCTGGAGGGCATTATTCCTTTATTTTGCTACTACTACACAGAAGTGGTGCTAGCTCAAACTCTTCATGTTGATCTTCAGGTGCTTCTTCATTGTAAGTTATCCCAGTAGCCAGCCCACCTGCAAGATTTACCCCTGGGCATTTCCCTTTGTTCTTTTTTTCTAGAACTACACCAATTCTTGGGTACATCACCTCTATATGACCTCTAATAACCCCCATGTCACAGCCCTAATTTTCACCTAGGCGGAAGACTGAAAGGTGACTCCTTTCTCTCGGGTGCCAATATAGATCAGTTGTCCTTTATAATTCAAGCTGGCAGCTTATTACATTTGCTACGTTCTGAACCCAGTTTGTTTTAGGACAGGGAGTGGCATTTCAATATATGCAACTTCAGCATGCGGTCGAGCAAGCCATGGGTCCTTATCCTTAGCCTATTCGGGATGTGAGATTTGGACACTCTCAAGCCAGGATTCTATTCAGAATCACACTTTACTTCATTTATAAGCAACTACTACCTGTTACCCAGTTGAACCTGAACTGAGTTACTTGTGTTCTGAATTCCTGGAACTCCTGCTTGAGGATAAGGTGGCCCAACATGGGATTACTTTCCAGAAGTACATTAAATTTGATTGCCTTAAGCTGGCTCACTTTAAACATTTAAATAACATGTATTACACCCAAGTCAATCTGCTGAAATGTAATCGTATGACAGATGACATTGTCGGAAATGTAAATGAGCAAGAGGAACATTGAAGCATATTTTCTGGGATTGTCATGTAACTCAGTCCTTTGGGCAGGAAATCAGACATAGACTAAATCCACTTTTAGACCTACAGGATGCTTTTTGAGCCATTTCTCTGTCTTACTGGACATGGGCTAGACAAATTGCTTGGCCCGACAGCAGTACCACATGGCTATATTAGCGGTCACAACCAGGAAAATTATTACTCAGCACTGTCTAGATGACTGGGCTCCTTCGTTCAGAGAATAGCTTGTGGCCACTTTGGAAGCTTTAAGTATGGAATGCATGTTAGCTAGTATGCGACATACTGAACGTACCTTCCATACTAGGTGGGAAGCATTGTACACTTTACTTTTATTGCCACAATCCCTTCAATGGGTTTCTGATGCTTCTCTCCCTCTCTCACTCTCTTGGTATCTTTGCTATTGAATATGTTACTCAGATGGATCCATTCAATTCATCTTGTAACAAGGTTCTTTTAGAATATTTTGTTAGACTTGTTTTGGTTGCCTTTTATTAAGCCTTTTCATGATAATTTTAACCAGAATTACTTAAATATTATTAATTAGCTGCCCACTTTATTGATATATTATTTGTTGTATGTCACTGTTTAATCTTGATTTTTTGTGGTATATAATGATCTTGTTTTGTTTTGCATGGTTTGTGTTAGTTGGTGGCACGTATCTGGATAGGAGGCACTTTGTTGGACTACTGAAATCTGTGCAACTGTTTGTACTCTGGCATTCCATGACTGTATATTGTAAGGTTGGTTTCATCCCTTTAAAATCTCTAATAAAGCATATTTAGTTGAAAAAGAAAAAAGATAGTAAAACTTTACATATGGACATTTTAGACTCCCTTGCTGATTGTCCCATTTAAATCTGACAGGCTTGTTCTGGGTCTGTTACCTGTCCACATGAATGTCACACATGCTGCTTCAGACCTCTTTCTCTGTCTACCTTTGTGAGATCTGCTGGTAACATTTGCATGGGGTACATTACTGTAGGAATTGTCATTTTTATAAGGTTCAGTCTCCCCAACAAAGACAGAAGGAAAGTCTGTCATCTTTCTATATCTGAAAGCAGGACCTGCAAGAGTGGTCTGTAAGTAAGCCTATAGAGATCATCAATTACTGGGCCCACTGTTATCCCTAGCCACAGTAGGTAATGGACTTATTTGCCACTGTGAAGTAGTTTGAAAGCCTAGCCACCTGTACCTTCACCTCCCCAACCCCCAAGAATTTTGGGTGTTAATTTTGTATCCTGATAAAAAGGAGAATTCCTCCAGGGACTTCAGTAATGTAGTAATCATAGGCCCCGGGTCTGCCAGATATAGCAGAATGTCATCTGCATATGGTGGGATTTTGTGGTGCATATCCAGTTTAATCTGTGTACCCTTGATGTTGGGATTCACCCAGATATGGATCGCTAGAGGCTGTATAGCCAGAGTGAACAATAGGAGAGGGATAGAGGACACCCTGAAGTAAGCCTCTGAACAGATGGAATGGATCAGATGGGCACCCATTCACTAAAATTATTTCCATGGGGGCCTTGTATAACAGCTTAACCATATCCAGAAAGTGAACCTAAGGCCAAATCTCCCAACCACTTCAAACAGGTACTCCTATTTGATTATATCAAAGGCCTTCTCAGCATTCAGGAGAGCACAAAAGTATTCCCCAGACACATCAAACAGTGTGTACCACATTTAGTAATCATCTCATGTTGCAACCAGAGAGCCGCCCATGACAAACCCAGTATGATTTGGATGAATAAGTTCCCCCAGCACCCTGTTAACTCTAGTTGGAAGAATCTTTGCACAACTTTTATTGTTGTAGTTTTGCAAAGAGATGGAGCAGTAGGAGCCACATTCTGTTACCTCTTTACCAGATTCAGTAGGACACAAATCATGGCTTCATAGCATGTGTATGACAAACTATCCCCTCCTATGGCTTCCATAAATACCTTCATCAGGCACTTGCTTTAGCACCACTTCAGATGTTTAAAACAAAAACTCCTGCAAAGTCATCCAGCTCACTTGTCTTTCCCTCTTGAGGGATTGTATAGCATGGCCTACCTCTTCTGCTGTTATTTTGGAACCTAGTGACTCGGTCTGCACCTCTGACAGCTGAGGAATATATACTACATCTAAAAATCTGGGAGTCTACTCTTGTCTCCCTTGGTGCTCTGAGGTGTATAGCTTTTCATAGAATCTGGCAATGACTTCTCCAATTTCAGATGTCCAATTAATCAGCTCCCCTCCCTGCTTCTTGATGCTTGTTATTATATTAAAGCTCCTTCTACCACAGGGTATGTGTGCCAGCAGAGTGCTTTGATTGTTGCTGTACTCAAAAAGACATTGCTTTAAGTAAAACAGAGATATATGTCCCACTGCAGTGAGCAGCACATTGAGTGCCTCCACAGCTGCTGTAACCTTCCATAGGCACTAGGGGTCATATCTGTATATGACTGTTTCTCTAGAGCTTTCAGCTGTCTTTTCAGTTCTGCCTGTTTTACTCTTCTCTCTTTCCTTTTGTGCTTCCACATATTCCATCAGCATCTCATGCATTTAAGCTTTCCAGCTTCCCAGAATGTGTGTGCTGAGGGCCAGAGGATGCATTCATGGAGGAGTAATTTTCTCTATGGCTGGTTACATATTTGTGAAACTCCTTCAAAGTGAGTAAAGCGTAACGGATGGGTGACCCCCAGACCAGATGTCATTACTTGTGCTTTTTCAGACATGACTGTTTGACTGATATGCATCTGCTGAACCTTGGCATGTCATGCCCTGGGGATAAATATTTAGTCTGTTCTTGACTATGACATCTATCCCTTGGGTGAGCCACCCTTCATGCATCTACCAGCTCCAAGTGTAGCAGTCCCTGCCTCCACTGCTCCACCTTCATGACATTTCTTCTCTCCTCTGTGTCTTGGTCTAGGTGTGATTCCAGGGCACAGTTTCTGAGAATGTGGCCCTCAAAGTTTTTAGTGTGTATAAGAATAAATATGTCCTGGAAAAATTGATGGTCAAACACTGCTGGTGTGTTTATGGAATCAAAGGTGCCTTTTTATGCAGCCAGCTAGTGCTGCATGTTCGGTTCAACCCTAATACAAAAAAGGTCGAACCCCAGTTGTTTGAAGAGTCAAAAACACCCTTGAACTCTGTTGTTTTTGTGAACTTTGGTTCACTCCTTAATTCATTGGTGCCTAGTTGCCCACCACCAATAGCTGATCACTGGTCCATTGTCAGCAAGATGAACAAATAAATCCCTGTTAGCTAGTAGTCCCCCCTGCCGATTGCCAGACCAATGAAACAAATTAAATTACATTCCCTGGTGTCTAGTGGTCCCCTTCCCTGCCTATAGCAGATTGTTGGCCCATTGTATTAAATTCCCTGGTGTCTAGTTGTCTCTACCCTGCCGATCACCAGCCTGATGAACAATTAAATTCCCTGGTGTCTAGTAATTACCCCCACCCAGCAGGTAGTGTCCCCCGCCCTGACCTCAAGCAGACAACCGGCACAGCCCTCTCTGTCCACCACACCTGCCACCCAACTGAGCTGTCAGTGAATGAGCGCATACTTGTACAAGCACATGCTCATTCATTGCCAGCTCACCCCCATTCATTCAGTTCTTTGAGCTCTGTCAGGGGTGCAGACAAGATTGGAGGATTGCTCTGGTCACCGGCAGGGGAGGGCATTGTGAACCACCAGAGGGGTCCACAATGCCCTTCCCCTGCATCCCCCACTGGCAACTGGAACAACGCCTGCTCATGTCTGTGCCCCGACAGAGCTCAAAGATCTCAATGAATTGGTGCAAGCTGGTGGCTTGTCAATGAATGAGTGCATGCTTGTACAAGTACATGCTCATTCATTTACAGCTTAGTTAGGCGGCTGGCATGGTGAAGAGGGAGGACTGTGCTGGTCACCCGCTTGTGGTTGGAGTTGGGGGCAGATTGGGGGCATTACCTGCTGTGGTGTTGGGGTAGGGGATGACTAGAAACCAGGAAATTTAATTGTTTATTGATCTGGCAATCAGTTGGGGGGACCACTAGACACCAGAGAATTTAATGCAGTGGGTTGGTGATTGGCTATTGGGTGGGAGGACCACTAGACACCAAGGAATTTAAATGAATTTGTTAATCTGGCAGATGATCCATGGGGGAGGGGAACCACTAGACACCAGGAATTTAATACAGTGGGCTGGCAATCAGCCATCAGTGTGGGGAGAGACTTGTGTATCCATAAAAGGTAAACCTGGTTCTTCCAATTCTACCTGGTATAATCAGGTAGAACTTGGTAGAACTTTTTGGGGTTTGAATCTTAAAATTCCCATGGTAGAACTTTTAGAGGTTCACACAGCCATACAAACAGCATTACTGACACAAAAACCATATCTCCCCACATTTGGATCATGTACCAACTATTCCACAGAGAGCTGCAGTTTCTGATGGAGTAATATTGCTGCTCCCCTTTTGTGGGAATTATAAGTGGCTGCAAAACCCTTGCCAACCCAGTCCTATTCAAGTTTAGTGTGCTCTTATGTGGAGAGGTGAGTCTCCTGCAGGAGAAGCCACATAAGTGTTATGCCTTTTAAGTGTGGTTAATATCTTTCTCCTCTTTTCAGGTGTGGAGTATCCCTGGACATTCCAAGATGTGCAGTGTGTCTTCAGCCATTACAAAAATTGGGAGTTCATTTTGGAGCCACAACCACCAGCACAGATCCTGACCCTGGAATGTCTTAGTCATTGCCACCTCTAGAATGGCCTGCCTGCCCACCTAATGTAAAGAGAAAAGAAGTACCATTATAGACCATACCCTCATTCAATTTGCATAACCATTGAGAACATTCAAAAATAACTAACAAACTACTCAGTCTAAACACTGGGACTGGGACTTTGAATAAAAACAAATGCATAAAACAAAAAACATTTTGTATTAACTCGTTTCTCTGTGACCAGGCTATTGCCCAAATTCATCCGCTGTGCCTTCTTGGAAGAAGCAACAAAAATGAAAAACTCATCCCTTCCAGAGTGTTCCCACAGTTACTCCCCCCCCAATTATTACATACTATTACATTTCTGTTTGTTGTAAGTGCCACGGAACTGTCCTGCCACCCACACCCTCTATACATATAGAACAGTACAAATGACACTCTGTGCTGCACTGTTGCCCAAATGAACCACCTATCTCCCTACCCATCAATTGTCCTCCTCCCTTAGACCTCCACATCAGGCTGTGCTATTTTACCTCCAACCTCCAGCCCTCCTGCCTCTCTATGTTCTGCATTGTTAGTAACCTTGAACCAAGTATAACAGTTTCACCACATTGTTCAGTCATTGCCTCAATACTTCATCTCATATCTCCTCCCCAACACACATTTAGGTCACAATGCACCCCACAGAACAAGTGCCATTTAAGTTTGGTGGGCATTCAAGCCGTGTTACTTACACTGGTGGGAAAAGGTTTTTCTAGGGAGAAGAAGTACAGATACATGTCACTGTAAGTCCTTCACTCCATCTTGTTTAATTTGAGATAGGGCAACACATGATTCTGACCTGCTCACATCACCCCATCCACCTGCTCCATCATTTTACCTGGTAAATTTGCTGGTATGCTAACCATGTAAGAAAGAAGCATTAGGAGCATATGGCAGGTAGATGCCACAGGTGCTTCAACTACATTAGTCCTTATGTTCGGCTGCAAGAAAGAGGAAGAGGCCATGTTAAAAACCATCACCCCAAGTGTCTTGCAGTTTGGATCCAGTTGTCCTCTAGGGTGTCTCAGGGGAGGAATACATGGCTAGTCAAGTAGGGCACACCTCAGCAGCATCAGAAGTTAAAAAATAAGTCCCAGTTCATGTAGATACTCTGAGCACCACTTTAATCCTGGCTACTGGATCTGACCATGGTGTCTCTCATGAAGTGACATGCTTCAGCTGCCTACCAAAATCTATACGGTGTACCACTGTGTTTAAAAAGAAGTATTGCAGGAAAGGCAAACAAAATTCTATCCTTTTTGTTGTGAGCTTATGCATTATGGGGCCAAAGCTCTTTTTTTTTTTGTACATGTTATGTGTACTCTTGATGTACAAACAACAGCTAGCCTTCATATGAGATCTGATTGGCTGACCAATAAGCTCACAGAACACATTTTATATCCACAGAATTATGCAGCTTCATAATTATTTGTGTTGGTGGGTCAGTCAATGCTGGTTCTTGGGGACAATGCCCTGTGAGCCCTGTCCAACCAGATCCTGCCATACTTGTCCATCAGGCCCCACAGCTTGCAGCAACTTCTCGCAAAATGCAAGCATGTTGCAGCCTTCTTCACCCTCCAGTATGCCTTGGAGGCAGAAGTTATTCCTCCAATTGACATTCTCCTGCTTGTTGATCACCTGCACTAATGCTACCATTTTTGCTAGACAGTGCAGTTTGGCCTAGAGAGACTCCATGCAGTCCTCAAGTGAGGAGATCCTCTACTCTGCCTCAGTGATCTTTTTGCTTTGGCCTACAATTTCTATAGAAAAGTTTAAGATTTTATCTGGCAGCCCATACAGTATTTTGACCTGAGCCATTGGGACTTGGGCTGAGACTGTCTGGCCAAGCATTGTTATCACCCCCTCTGAGACCTCCTGATTGGCCCAGGCCTCCAGTTCGCTCCTGCACCCTGCTGCTTTTGGTCCCTCTTAGCCACTGCTCTCTGCTGTCTGGCTGATGTTGACAAAATCTCATCCATTCTTCTAATGAACTGTAACATTTATGCCATTAGAGGAACAGTCTTGAAGCCAATGTTTCTGATTTTGCTGTTTAATTTTAGTAATTTTTCTTGTGGGTTGTCAGAGCCCTGAAGGGGCACATCTTTCCTCCTCAGCTACTCATTAGCAACTGATTAAAAGGTTTATACAGGCATTTGGGCTCAGCACTTGGACACTGTCCTCCCAACTCCATTAGATATGGATCAAGCAAGGTTCATCAGAGAAGACAGACTCATAATGTCCACCACACCTACATTTAATAGGTTAAGCCATGCAGTGTAAATCCCTTTAGTAGTAGAAGTAGTAAGTTTAGATGCTGAGAAGACATTCAACAGTGTGCACTGGCAATTTCTATGATATATTCTGTATGCATTTGGCTTCTCTAAAGAAGCTGTCCACCTTTTTAGTTCCTCTATTCTCTCACAATGGCACAGTATGAGTTAATGGTGTTCTGTTAGACCCAATCCCTCTCAGCCAAGGGACCTGTCAGAGGTACTCCTCTCCCCTTAATGTTCGATATATATATATATATATATATATATATAGCCTTGGTCTGTGCCATACATCAGGTGGAAGGGGTGGAGGGGGTCCCAATAGGGGGATTTTATTTCCCTTTTGCATTGTTCACAGATGATATCTTCCTGACTTTAGCATTCCCAAGCACACTCTACCTACAGTATGTAAACTTCAGGAGAAATTTGGGGGGTTTCTGGTTTTAGGCTGAACATCACAAAAACTGAGCTGATGGCCTATAATTATCTCCCCCACCCAGTTCTTAAAGTTATACTTCCCTTTCTGATGGAATGGGGAGGCACTGATGTATCTGGGCATCCATTTAACAAAAAATGTGGACCATTTAGAACTCTCAAAGTTTGAACCTCTTGCTTTGCAAATTACAGAAGACCTGGCTCAGTGGTCACACGGGGCCTTTTTCTTTTCTATCCAAAGTAGAAGCCATCACTCAAAATATACTCTCTGAAATTCTCTATATCCTGCAGAATCTTCCAGTACCCACAGATAAATCATGCTTTCAATATTGGAGCAAGTTGCCATCCCATTTTTTGTTTTGAGGGGGACAGCCACATATTCAATGTTCAGTCCTACAGTTTCCCCCCAAAAATGGGAGGACTGAACCTACCAAATCTAGTATTATATTCTCTGGAAGCTCAACTATGATTAATATGTTGCTGGCTGACCCCACAATATCAAGCCCATTGGAAGTCTACTGAAATATTTATGGTCAGTTAACTCCATGGTGTAGACAAATATCTATTCTCAAATCCACTCTCAGCAATATCCCTAAGAAATTTCTCAAACTCATGGCAAGACACTCCAGATCAGAGAGTTACATGTTACAAGTATCTCTATTGGGGCTTTCTTATATCCCAACAGGCACAGGGTACAACTCAGCATTCCTCCCAACAAGCTAGATGGTATGCTTCAGGAATAGGGTCGGAAAGGCCTTAAGTATATACCAATTCTATGACACACAGGGATTCAATGTTTCATGACCTACAGCAAGAATTTCATCATCTATGCTCAGCACACTTTTGCTACCTACAACTTTGTTCATACCTTCTTAACTTGGGAGTTAAAAATACCCATCCACCAGCACAAAGGGTATTCTGTACCAGGTAATAAAGGGCCATCAGATGAGAGAATGTTGGTATCATGGTCACATTTAGTGGAAACAATGTATGGGGGATTGCTGAAAGTGTCTCAGGACACCTCAGATATTATTCTATAGTGATTTAATTTAGAACTCAACACAGAACACACAATGGAGGTCTAGTTAAAATATGCAATCACTGTTTTTTTTTTCATTTTATTTTATTCTTTTAGTAACCAGGTAAGGCCCACTAGGCACAAGTGCCTGTTTTCATGGGTTGACCCAGTAGCACTGGGATGGTTAAGTGACTTGCTTAGAGTCACACAGTATATAAGTGGAGGTTGTGGGACTCAGATCCAGGTCTGCTGGATGTACCAAGCTCATTCACAGCTCGTTATTCTGATCTCTAGGCTATACTGCCAGGCTCCAGCCCAGTATTAATTAAAGTATCACCTCATCATCCATATGGAGGGAATTTGTTAGGAAATGTAGGATGAGGAACTTTCATACTCCTTTAATACAGGCTTACAGTATGGGTTCACACTCAGGAAAATGTTGGAGGTGGTTTGGGGAGAGGAATGCAAATCATGGGCACGTGTTCTGGTTTCCTCCTTTTGTCAGATTACTGATCAGCCATAGTGGCCATAGTGGGAGCTTTGTACCAATTGTTTTATGTATCAAATATGGTAACCTTAACATTGATTCTGTTGTCTGTGTCCCCTCAGGGAGTATGGGGACAGCCCTTAAATTGGTATTCATACTTTTAGCTGCAACTAAGAACGTAATTGCTCACTAATGAATCACCGAAAAAATTCCAGCATTAACCATGTAGACTCTGTTTATACTATAGAAATATTAACACTGAAATTTCATAGGCAGATACACTGGCGTGAGGTCACTGGGTTCTCTAACACATGGATACCAACCCTCTTTTTGGCCCTTGAGGGGAACTTGTAATGGGTATAAGAGACCCCTCCTGAAATAAACAAGACACACAAAATCTGGGAAATAATATTTATTATGTAATCAAAACTTTTGTGCATCACAAATATTGTTGAATAGGTAAAATTGAGCTTTTGGCAAGATGGGTCTAACAATCATATATGGCAGCTTCCTGATGGGATTCAGTGAAAAGCCATTGTATAGTGTAGTACAAGAGTTAGCCTGTTTTGGGAGCTGCTTCCATCCTAGTATGTCATACTACAAATGCGTTACTGAAGAGTATGTGGTTCTTGGCTGTCCATCTATTGTTACTGCAGGTATCTTTGAAAAAAGAGAAAATCAATAAACATTTAAATATAAAAACAAAAAAAACAATGTAAACACATACCTGCATAGGCAACCATTCTTACAGTCAATCATAGTCCCTCCACAGACATTTGCCAACCCCTACCCTCAAACAAGAATACCCAAACACCACTCTCCCTACAGGCCCCCGATAACACTGTAATGCAGCATAAATTTATTTATTTTATATTTTTATTATTTTTAATAATACTTTCAAGGAGTTAGAAACTGCATTTAAAATATCAGCCACTGTTAAGTGCACATTTTTGGAGCAAGTTTATGTAATTTGGAGATAGTCTGGGGCTTGGCACATGACACTAGCATGCCCAAGCACTAGCCTCATGAAGGTCTGTATGTACAAGCAGCCCATGAGAATCTGATGCACTGTAAATGCATGTGCCTGACGCATGACATCAGCAGCATGATGAACTGGCCAGGAGCTGTAAGGAAGTGGTTCTCTCCTACTAATTTGAATGCTACAACTGCATGGTCATGGTTGGTCTTTCTACTGGAGCATACTGTATCTCTGTTTTGACTGCAAGTATAGCTCATTAAGAAAAGTAGCGGTGAATTAATTACTTATTATATAGTAGACTATTAGTTTGAGAGTCCACTCAGGAGGAGTAAGGGTGGTTTTGGGGACTGCAGTCTGTCTGGGATAGTAGCCAGTTTGCTGGGAGCCACGTCCTGGGGAGTTTATAGGTGCCCACCTTTGTGCACCGTGGCACCAGGGTGGAATTCAGGCCCAGTTCAGATGTTGTGGCCTAGACTGGAGTCTTGGGCAGATGGGGTGGTGCAGTGGGCGCAGTCTGCATCACAGTAAGTGCAGTGGTCACAGCCCGCCTCCCCTTACCCATGTGGCACTCCGCCCAAGTGAAGATAGCCTGCAGAGAGTGAGTTGGTGAGTCTGGTACGTCCCTCAGATTGCCTATGTCTGGGATGTGCAGGATTCTGGGGCCCAGTCGCATTAGGACCTATGTATCAGGCTGGATGAGAAATTGTAAGGAAGTGCGCAGCCAGTTTTGCCACCGAAAACATTTGAGAGGAAGGAGATGTTGGCCATGGGTTGAGCTGCTGTAGGAAGAGGCCGGAAGTTTGGGAAAGGCCTGGTTTGTGCTGTTACCATTCATTTCAGTATTGAGCCACCTGGTTCCATTCAGGCTCCAGCATCATGGCCTTAACAGCCACAAGACTGGTGCCTTGGCTTTGTGCCACATATTATTCTCTATCCCAAAGCTGCCCTAGCCCCACAGGGGTTGTGCAATTGTGTTTGTTGGAACTCACTAAATTGTTTTTATTTAACTTCTTCAGAGTGAGCCTTTTGATCTTTTTATGAACTGTGACATTGCTGCCAACTAACCATCTTGCCCTACGGTTCTTGGTTCACCTTCAGCTTGTACCCTGTTTAGGCTACCCCCAGCAACCACCTGAGGATACAATGAACTAAACCCAGGTATGGACCAGCTTTAATCTCTTTCGGATGTGTTCTGCTACTATGTGGTGCCCCATCCCCTCAATTTAAATCAGGCCCCTAGACAGTGGGGAGGGGGAGGCTGCGTATGAATTGATAGCAATGTAGAAACTTGATTATTTGGGCAGAATGGGTGAACACTGATAAAACTGTACACCATATGTTTACATTTATGGTGTAAATGCAGTTAATTTGCACATGTAAGTAAAAAAATGTTATGCATATTTATATCCTAGGAACACATCCCTTGTGAAAGCTCTGAAATACAGGAATAAAATGTTGTTGAGGCACTGTGCATGCTATTAGTCAAGATGTAGTAAAATTAATCACAAAATAATCTGAAAACTACTTACTTATGAGGGTGTCCTGATTCTTAACTCTGCAAGCTACCTTTCTCAGAAACCTTCTGTTGGATTTTGTCTTGCTCACATCATAGTGAATAATGCTTTAAGAATCTGATTGGTCTGTAAATTCCAGAGCAGTGGAACAGACTTCTGGCCCCTTTGAGCTGTCCATTAGGGCACAAGTGAAGAAAACACGGTGGTGCCCATGCCTTTGTATATTTTTTTTATGTTGCCTTTTTTAACACTCCATTCCTGGTTAATGCTTCTGACTGTCCTTGGAGAGTTACTGGACACCAGTAAAGAAATGGGGTTGGGTACAAGTAGACTGTACATCTGTGAGTGACAGTGCACTCTGATATAATTCCATCCATGGCTGTCTGCAGTTCTGTGTTCAGTCCCTGGCAGGGAACTAGCCATTATTACACAAAGATGGTCCCTTATAGTGGATTAGATGACCAATTCAAGTCCCTCAGTGCATGGCACAGCTGATGGCTGTATGCACGTAACAGGTACTGAAGAAAAAATCTGAAGATGTTGTCAGTCCTTTCTGGTTCCCCTTTTTTGACTGGGATTCAGAAAGTTGCAAACATCATGACTGGGGCTTGGGTCCATTGAACCATGGTTAGATAAACGCAAGTTTGGATCTGAGTAAGATCCAATCTGGCCATTGTCAAGAAAGTGCAGATTGTCATTGCCATCTATTTCTATAATGTTTAAGTTCACCAAATATGGAGAGGAAAGTAGTATAAAAAGCTGATAGCAATACAATAATTCAGATGGAGAAATTGTGGTGCAGAAACAAGAGAGGGTGGACATTAGGGGCTGGATATTCAAACTGCGCCATTCATAGGCGCAAGCCCTTGCGCCAGCGCGAAAATAGTTGCACAGGGTGTGTCTGGGGTTGCTTCAAAGGAGTTGCGCTTATTGAGCAAACTCCTTTGAATATCACCCCCCAGCTACAAAGCCACTGTACATGGTGCAGTGGATCCTGCGCCACCGCAAGCTGACAAAGTGAGCATTCAACTCTGCGGTGGCTCAGCTACCATTGCGCCCATGCACAAAACTCGATATTCAAAAGGTGACATGCAAATGGGGCTATAATTCATGCAAGGTGCAGGGGGGGCATTTGCATCTGATTATGGCCCCATTTGATGCTTATTAGCATGCAGGTGTGCCGATCCCGAGGACTTGCTCTGGCACCCTGCCAGGCAGCAGCCGTTGAGAACGATGCCCTGCAGCCCAATCACGGGCAAAGAGCGAAACCCCACCACCACCACCCCCACTGGCCTGATTGCGGGCATAGCTTAATAGGGCAAGATGTGAAAGATGACAGCTGCAGCGCTCATGAGGAGGTGTGGTAAAATTGCAATGTTGAAAATCTGGAGTGAAAATATTGAAAATTCACAAACTTACAAGCGTGCGTAGGAACTTCGCAATGCAGACTCGTAAAACAGTCATTTTTAGGAATTTTTTCACCTAATTTTCAGCACAGCCATTTTAAGACCTCTGCTCATGATCAGTGTCACTGTGATTTTCTTAATGTGTCCCATACATTGAGTTTGCACACCGACTATGCCATTGTGCGCTACATGGGCAGAAACACATTTTGGGCAGGATGTGAAAAATGACAGCTGTACTGCTCATGAGGAGGTGTGGTAAAATGGCAATGTTGAAAATCTGAGTGCAAATATTGAAAATTGCAAACGTCATAAGGGTGCGTAGAAACTCATGCAACACACACTCGTAAAACAGTCATTTTTAGGAATTTTTTCACCAAATTTTCAACATAGCCATTTTAAGACCTCTGCTTATGAACAGTATCACTGTGATTTTCTTAATGTGTCCCATACATTGATTTTGCACACCGACTGTGCCATTGTGCACTACAGGGGCAGAACCACTTTTTAGGTGAGATGTGAAAAATGACAGTTGTACAACTCATAAGAAGGTGTGATAAAATGGCAATGTTGAAAATCTGGAGTAAAAATATTGAAAATTCGTGAACTTATGAGCCTGCATAGGAACTGCGCAAGGCACGCTCATAAAACAGTCATTTTTTGGAATATTTGCACCAAATTTTCAACATGGGGCTTTTGGGATCCCTTCTCATGAATGATGTCACTGTCATGGTGTTATTCAAGCCCAAAGGGTGATTTTGCACAGTTACTGTGCAGTGCCTGCGAAATCACCCATTGGGCCCAAATAACGCCATGACAGTGACATCATTCATGAGAAGGGGTCCCAAAAACCCTATGTTGAACATTTGGTGCAAAAATTCCAAAAAATTACTGAGATATGCAATAAAGTTGAAACCCCCCTATCTAGCCCATTATACAGCTTACTGGCATTTCCTCAGTTTGTGGTCACCTTTGAAGAGTGCAGACGTGTTCCCGGTCCACCAAAGATCGTCACACCAGAGTCCATAGGTAAGTATGGGGTGAGGGGGGTGTGGAGAGGCTGGGTGCACAGTGGGTGGGTGTGGGTTGTGGGGAGGGCTGGGTGACGCGCCGTGGGACGGTTTTTATTTTCCAGGTTGTAAAAACAAAAACACGATGACGTGGGACATTTGCTACGTCCCATACATTGATTTCGCACACCGACTGCGCCATTGTGCGCTACATGGGTGGAAACACTTTTTGGGTGAGATGTGAAAAATGACAGTTGTACAACTCATAAGAAGGTGTGATAAAATGGCAATGTTAAAAATCTGGAGTAAAATATTGAAAATTCGCGAACTTATGAGCCTGCGTAGTAACTGCGCAATGCACGCTCGTAAAACAGTCATTTTTTGGAATTTTTGCACCAAATTTTCAACATGGGGTTTTTGGGACCCCTTCTCATGAATGATGTCACTGTCATGGTGTTATTCAAGCCCAAAGGGTGATTTCATGCAGCTACTGTTCAGTGCCTGCAAAATCACCCATTGGGCCTGAATTAAGGCCATGACAGTGACATCATTCATGAGAAGGGTCCCAAAACCCTATGTTGAACATTTGCAAAAATTCCAAAAATTACTGAGATATCCAATAAAGTTGAAACCCCTCTCTAGCCCATTATACAGCTTACCGGCATTTCCTCAGTTTGTGGTCGCCTTTGAAGAGTGCAGACATGTTCCCGGTCCACCAAAGATCATCGCACCAGAGTCCATAGGTAAGTATGGGATGAGGGGGGTGTGGGGAGGTTGGGTGCGCAGTGGGTGGGTGTGGGTTGTGGGGAGGGCTGGGCGATGCGCCGTGGGACCGTTTTTATTTTCCAGGTTGTAAAACCAAAAACACGATGACGTGGGACATTTGCTACGCTGGGGTGGGCTCCCAGCATGGCAGAAGATGGCTGGGGGGCAAGGAGCTGATGGGAGATTGGGCACCCCCATCATCAAACTATGCATGGGGGCCGAGGGAGCCGACGGGGATTGGGCACCCGTCGACAAAACAAAGGAGCGTTTGCCATGCTGGGGTGGGCTCCCAGCATGGCAGCAGGAGAAAATAACGGGGGCCGTGGAGCCAATGGGGATTGCGGGCACCCAGCCGGCAAACAATGTTTGCCACGCTGGGGAGTAGACTCCCAGCGTGGCACCAAAGCTTTGGGGTGGCATGACGACGCGGGGGAGCGTGGACACGAGGGGGGGATGGTGTGACGGTGGTGCTCAGTATGGCAGCGGTGCTTTCCTTTGAAGCAGAGGAACACCGCTGTCATACAGAGCTCCTGTACCCTTTGGTGCAGGACTGCCATGCCTGCTCAAGGGAGCAGTGCACTGGATAGGAGAGGCACACCTCCAAAGTGTGCTACTCTCCCAAAACGTTCCTTGCACATGCGCGCAAGTGAACGTAAAAAAACAACACCTCGATTATCTTGCCAAACTTGCCAAGTAGGCATGCTTCTATCCACCCTAATGCTCCTTCTAGCAGCTACAGCTGGTTGTTTACTTCCCCCCTTCCATTTCTCCTTACCACTACTTCCTACTCTCTGTCTTCCTGTCTCCCATGGTCTCATCTTACCTTTTTTACCTGATGTAAGTCCCAGTCCTCCTCCATGCTCCTACTGCTCTCTGCCCCGTTTTCCCACTAGTCACCTTGTCATCAATGATGGCCCTCTATGATGGTCCAACAACTGGCACTTATTTATCTTACCTTATATTATAAATATATATCTGTATTACTGGATTGCCTTATTAACTTTGTCGCTAACTAAACTAGTGCTGATCATTGATTAGTTGTACTTTATAGTTCTAGCCAATGTTGTACTGTATATCTTTTATCTTGTACTGTATTCATTGTGTTGTTGTATTTCCTTGGGTTGTATCTGTAAATAAACATTTCTATGTCTATTGATCATTTGAAACTGTTTTCTATTTTTAGCTAACTGCTGTACTGCATACTGCTATCTGCTGTCTCGTCTTGTATTCACCTTGCTGTCACCTCCCAGGTCATGTCTGAAAATAGGCATTTCTATGTCTAGTGCACCTCACCAAGTTGTCAAAAAATAAATAAATAAAAAAAGACTCTAGTAATAAGTTATAGAATCTTCAGTTTTCCATTTTACACACAGTATACACTTGCTTTATATCTAAGATTTATAGATGTTAAGTGTTTTTAGCATAAACAGTTTTGTTAACTTTATTTTTTGCAAATGAAATCCTTGATAGTTGTTCACTCTGTGTTAAAATCTCAATAAAAAAATTAATATAAAATAAATTTTACCTGTTTTCATTCAAAAAGCTCTGGACAATCTTGGTGCTATGAACTGCATGAACTTAAATAACACATTTTGCTTATGAGTTTTAAATGAAACACTGAATTAAAGATAGATGTGATTTTATGCCTTGACCTGTTTGTGCATTTCATTGCATTGGCAATACTGAAGCTCTGAGCTGTCTGAATATAAAATTCTAGTGCACTTACAAGTGTCCCATAGATAATTAAAACATTTGAGAAATTTTCATTTTGCATCCTGAGTTAATGTTAGACTTTTTTTTTTTTTTATGGATTCTCAGTATTGCATATTGCATTTATTAGCAATAGCACTTTAGCCTGGTTTGCATTTAACATGCATGGAATGAGAGTTTTTTTTTGTACAAAATAAATATTTATTTCCGGAATTGTTTCTGTTTGTTGTGCTGATTCTGCTGTAGCTGAGAGGAGGGTGGATGTGCTGTGTTATCTCTGGAATATCCTACATGATTTTGATCCCAGGTATCTTAAGGATCCCTTGGTATGGTACGAGCCTTGTCTTACACTTCACTTCATGGGGGTGTTGCTGCTGGCTGCTCTGAGGTCCCATTTGAAGCAATCAGGTGATAGAGCTTTTTCAGTGGCTGCCACAGCCATTTGGAATGTCTTTCTGTTCCATCTTAGAAGTTCCCTCTCATAGGAGGCATTAAAAATTGGCTAAAGAACTCAATATTTCTCATGCCTATGACACAGCTGAATTTATGTATTAATTTATATTATAGTATGTATACTCTTGCCTGCTGTTTTAGTGTTTCATTGTACAGTTGCAACCATGACATGGTCAGATATTTTCAGGTATTTCATAAAATATCTAAACAGATACTTTCTGGTGGCCCATAATGGTATTGCAGACAAGCAGGAAATTTCCAGAAATATCACAGGTATTTCAGGAAATATCTAACCATTTCTAAGGCAACAACTGTACTGTATATTCTAATGTATGCTTCTATTTATTGATGTATTTTGTGTAGCACCCTGATCCCCTAGGATAGGGTACTATAAAAATAAAATGTATTTATAGTATTTATTTAAAAGTTGATAACCAGGAAAGGTATCATGAACCGAAGCTCGTTTCCAGATGCAACCTGGGGAAGGGGGTACAGGAGTCATAGAAACAAATGTTAATACAATAAGCAGAAAAGTATAACACTGATATAATGTACAAATGGTGAGGGTACAAAGAAAAAAGTGCAAAACAAATTTACAGAGGTTCAAAATATATACAAAACAGGTTACAGTGATAGGTATTTACAGTGGTACACAATAGTTCACAAAATTTGGTATTTACAGTGGCACTCATCAATGAGGGAGAAATGAACATGCTGTAGTAAGGGGGACTAGGAAGGAGAACAAGTGCAGGAGGTAAGAAGGGTGGTTCTGAGCAAGCATTTAAGAGCAGGGAATGAGAAATAGAGGAGAGTTAGGGCATTGCCTTGCCTTTCTACTAGAGTCTGTGTGGTGCTGCTTGTGAAACAGAACAGCACCCATGCCAAAACCGGACAAGAGAAGAGGTGCACAAACTCATTCTGCTGGTATGTAGCCCTTTTTAGTTTAAATTCAGTGCTCACAACTTGTAGATTGAAATGAGTCACATTTATTTATAACAACATAAGGGCAGTCTGGATAGACAAACTCAGGGAGTAGTAACCCCCAACCAACGTACGCTTCGCATGACACTGCACATGCATTTTCAAGTATGGCTACTTGTATAGATCAAGCACCTTATATAGTGGGTACAATTTTTGTGAAAAAATTTTGGCAAGCCTCTTATTGGCTGCAGCAGTACCTGGAGGAAAAGCATACTCTATAAACATTAAGCACATAAAAAAACAACTGACAATAACATTTAAATTAAATTACTAGACGTATTTCATAGAAACATAGAAACAGAAACATAGAATCTTTCAACAGATAAGGACCTGATATCCCACCTAGACTGCCCTGTTTTCCCTACCTGTAGCATTGTCCCAGACCCTACTTGGTCTCCAGTCTCTCCTCCCACCTCACTGCTAAGATCCCTCTTTGTCTATCCCATGCATTCTTGAACATTGTCACATTTTCCGCCTCCACCACCTCCACTGGTAAGCTGTTTTATCCATCCACCACTTTCTCCATGAAGAAGTACTTCCTCACATTTCCTGTGAGCCTCCCCCTTCTAGCTTCATAGCATGACCCCATGTCCTTGAGCATCTTTTTCTGTGGAAAATGCTTCCCTCTTGTACCTTGTTTTTGCCTATGAGGTATTTGAATGTCTCTATCATATCCTCCCTTTCTGCCAGCCCAGTGACATTGAGGGTTGAGGCACTGTATGCCACACCTTGCACCATGCCGGTGACCTGGGTTCAGGAACAAGCTTGTGACACCGGGGTCGGCCAGGGAGGAGAGGATGAAGCATCCATAGGGACTGCTCTCCTCTCCTGGGAGGGAAGGGGACTGTCTCACGCAGACAGTGGCACCCGTGGTGACTGGGTGCACTGCATATGCAGAGATCATGCTGGAAAGGGGAACACTGGCAGCCACCCATAGACATAAAAAGGGAAAGCTATGTAGGGCTGGACGACACTGCACATCCCACATTTAAGAGGAGGGAACTAAGTAGAAAATCCCCTCCCTCAGGGATAGGTGAAGGCACCTCTGCTCCGGACCACACTCCCAGTGCCGGGCACTCTCCTCTCCTCTCCTGGACCCTTCTCACTTATCCTGGCACTCTACACTATAGATAGAGTTCCCTGGCAGATAGGGTGGCCCCTCCCCAGGTGGCTCAGATCTTGGGGATGTGTCAGGCAGAGTGGGGGTGAAGGAGAAATGTCTCAGGTGGGAGGCAGAGACCGGAGGCAGAGGATGCTGGAGAGAGTTCTCCAAGGGAGGCAAAAAAACAACATTTTAAAAAAATACATATCCCCCCTTTCCCTCTTTTCCTCCAGGGAGTACATGTTAAGTTCCTGAGCTTTACCCCATAGGGCTTTTAATGCAGGTCATGTACCATTTTGGTTGCCCTCCTTAGTACTGCCTCCACTCTTTCTATGTATTTACAGAGGTGAGGCTTCCAGAACTGTAGACAGTACTTGAGGTGTTGCCTAACCAGTGATCTGTATAGGGGTATTATTACATCCCCTCTTCTGCTGGTGATTCCCCTTCCTATGCAACCCAGCCTCCTTCCAGCCTTCCCCACTGCTTTGTCACACTGCTTCGCTACTTTCAGGTCATCAGAAATGATCGCCCCCAGGACCCTTTCCTTCTTTGTAACTTTTAATACCTCTCCTCCCAGTTGGTATGTTGTCCCTGGGTTCTTATGCTTCAAGTGCATTATTTTGCATGTCTTTCTGTTAAAACCCAGCTGCCAAGCCCTTGGATGTTCTTCCAACTTTTCTAGATTACTTCTCAGCTTTTCCTTTTCTCCCAGTTTGTCTACTCTGTTGCAAAGTTATTTGTCATCTGAGAACAGGCATACTTTCCCTTCCAGCACTTCTGCAATGTCACTGGTGAAGACATTGAAGAGGACTGGCCCAAGTACTGATCACTGTGGTACCCCACTGGTCACTTTGCCTACTCTGGAGTGACTGCCATTTATCACCACCTTCTGACTATTGCCCAGCCTCTTTTCCTCCCACTTTACTACCTTTAGACCTACTCCTAGCCTTCCCAGCTTGTTTAACAACCTTCTACATGGAACAGTGTTGAAGGCCTTGATGAAATCCAGGTAGGCCACATCCATCGCTCCCCCTTGATCCACTTCCCTGGTCACCTAATCAAAGAACTCAATCAGATTTGTCTGGCAGGACCTCCCCCCTGTGAACTCATGCTGCCTCTGATCCTACAGGTTTGTTGGTAACTAGGTATTCCTCAATTCTTTCCTTTAATAGTTTTTCCATTACCTAGCCTACCACCAACATAAGGCTGACAGGCCTGTAATTTCCTGCCTCCTCCCTATTTCTACTTTCCTGGAGTGGAACTACATCTGCCCTCCCCAGTCCCCCAGTTCTTCCCCTGTTTTTAATGACATGTTGAAAAGAGGTGTCAGAGGTGCAACCAGCTCCTCTTTCAGTTCCCTCAGTATCCTGGGGTGCACCCCGTCTGGCCACATTGTTTTGTCTGCTTTTATCTTTGATAGTTTCCTAAGCACTTTTTCTTCTGTAAATGGTTGTGTCCATTTCCCATCCTTTTATATCCTTTCCCTTTAGCCTTCACCAATTTTCTCCCTCCCCTCCATAAATACTGAAAAATAAATAGTTGTTTAATAAATCCACTTTTTGGTGGTCCTCTTCCACACTGCACCCTCCTTCTTTCAGTCTTACTATCCCTCATTTGTCCTTTTTTTTCTTTTCCATTCTTTCTTTTTTTTACTTTTGTATTTTTTTCCACACACCCCGGGGCTGTGGCATACACATGCATGCATGCATGTGGAGGCACGCATGCATGCCAGGATCTGATGGCCCCTTTCACCCCACCCTAGACTCATGTCACCACTCCCTCTCATCTATGCTCCTACTGGACCTCCACCCGCTGGGAGTGGAACTACAGAGGAGCGGGCTTCTACCCCAGGAGGGGAGAGCTGCTTAGCATCTCAATCCCACTCTGACCCTCCCCCCTATCTGGCTCCCCAGTCATTCCCAGACTAGGGTCACCAACGTGGCACGAGGTACGGCGTCCAGCACATCAGCCCTCAGCGCCACTGGCCGGCTCCTTTTGTCCTCTTTTCACTTATGTATCTAATTGGAAGGCTTAGTTTGGAGTTCAATGGAAAAGCAGCCAGCCACTCCCACTTCCTGAGCTATATAAGCAGTTTCTCTCAGCCTCCTTGTGAAGCACTTTTTCATTGTAACGAAAGGCTCTGTCAGCCTGCCTTCTGAGCTGGTTGGAGCCTGCCCCCCCCCCCCCCAACTTGCTGCTCCTGCTTGTCTGCTGGATTTCTGTGTTTCTTTCCTGCTTCTGGTTTGTATTTTGCCTTCGGCTGTGTGTGCTTCTTCTGTCTTTCCTGTTTTCTGTGTTTGCGTGTCTTTGGTTTTGTTTTTTCTGGGGAGATTTTTTTTTTCAATTCAAAGTTTATTAAGTTTTACAATACAGAGAACAGATCAACAGTATATGTATATCACCAGACATATACATGGTGAACTAATTGATCTAATCTCCCCCCTCCTCCCCACCTTCCCTAATTCCTCCCACCCAAACCCCTCCATCCTGCACAGAAAAGCTAAGATAAACCATATGAAGTAACATGTAAGTACCAGTTCATACCTGCTGTAAGGAGCAAAGACAGTATATGGGGCTTCAGATCTTAGTGAATCTTTTTAATCTGTTACTGAGGCTTGTTATTGCTTTTTCTGTTCTGATGTTTGCTAATAACTGTTTAAGCCATTCAATATAGGTGATATCCTCACTATCTTTCCAGTGCCTCAATGCTAACTTTTTGACAGACATAGATATTAGACCCATATTTTATTTCCGGGAAATAATTGTAATCCCAGAGAAGTCTCCAAGCAAACAGGCTTCTATGGTAAATAAGTCATTTAGCCCCAATAGTGGATCTACTTTTTGTCTTCTAACAGCCCTTAAAGGAGCTACCTTTGGGCAAGTCCAGAAAATGTGGAGCAGGGAGCCTTCTCCCTGTGGACAGCACATATGTAAAGATGAATTTGCCACCCCAAATTTAGCTATTTTTTGTGGGGAATAATATAGATTATGCAATATATGAATCTGCAAAAGGCACAATCTGTCCTGGGTAACAAATTTGTGACAAGAATGCCATAAAGCAGGCCAGTCTATGTTTAGGTCTGGGAAGTAGGAGGACCAGAAAGCAGTTGAGCCAAAACAACCTGAAAAGGTCCAATCATATAGAATCCCATATATCTTTGATACTGCCTGTGGGAAGCCTGCTAATTGGCACAAATCTGACTGAAATGGGAAATTTGTTGGTTGCAAGGGATTTGACCCAAATACTTTTAACAGGAGGTGCCACAACTGAAAGACTTTAAAAGCATTGGAATTCAGGATAGGAAATCAATCCATGATTTCAGTGGAAGACAGTCATAAACCATTTTCTTTTATTAAGTGATTAAGAGAAGAGTCTCCCAGTTGGGGCAGCCTTTGAGGAATGAGTATTCTGTTGCCTGTTTTAAAATTAGGATTACCCTTTATAGTTTGCGCTAAGTCTCGGGTGTGATAGTACTTCAGAAAAAAACAGTTGTGAATGAATTTTTACTGACAGTGCTATGGGAGAGTCTTTTAGTTGAGACGGGATATATTTTACTGTTACATGTAAGAGTGCAGAGGGAGATATGCCACAAGATCTAATATGGGCTAATTCAATTTTAAGCCAGACTGGTGAGTATGGGGGGGAGGTCTGTAAATTGTCCTGGGATATCCACCTGAGATATTTATTGGCATGACTCGCCCAGTAATAGAGTCCAATATGTGGGACGCGCAATCCCCTTCAAAGTTTTGGAGCTGCTAGTTTGTGGAAAGCTATTCTTGGCCTTTTACCTGACCAAACAAAATTGTAATGAACATATGAACCTTTTTGAACCATGAAAGTGGGAGCCAAATATTCATTAGATTAAGGGGGTAGAAAAGATAGGGAAATACATTCCTCTTGGTTATATTCATTTTACCCCAAATGGATATTGGGAGATTGGACCACCTATCCAAATCATGACTAATTGTATTTACAAGAGAATCTAAATTCAACTTCTGGAACAGGGCCGAACTCTTTGTTAGTTCAATTCCAAGATAGCTTAAGGAATCAGACTTCCATGAAAGCTCTAATGCAGATACCAAATCCTTAAACAATTTGTAATTGAGGGGGAAAATGTGTTTTGCCAACATTTAGCTTGTAATTGGATATCTGGCTGTATTTCTTGATGATATCTAGCATTGGTGGCAAGGATGAGGCTGGATGAGATATCTGAAGGAGAAGATCATCCGCATAAGCAGATACCTTAACCTCTTGATCTTGTATAATTATTCCATGGATCTTCTGACAGTCTGTCAATCTACAGATAAGGGGTTCCAAATAGAGATTAAAGAGCAGTGGGGACAATGGGCAGCCTTGCCTTGTACCTGACTGCAGTGGGAAAAGTTCTGATATTACTCCATTACCAGATACCCGGGTCATTATAGATTTGTATAGATCTTGTATCCAATTCTGGAAATTCAGGGGAAAATCAAAGGCTTTAAGAGTCTGGAATAGAAAATTCCAATTGACTCTGTCAAAAGCCTTCTCAACATCCAGAGATACCAAAACAGCTAGAAAATGTGCATCTCTGGATGCCGAGAAGACATGAGTTAAAGTGCAGAGATGGTCCACTGAGGATCTACCCTTCATGAATCCTACTTGCTCTGGACCTATGAGCTCTGGAAGAACTAAGTTAATGCGATCTGCTGATAGTTCAGTCAGAATTTTAATGTCCTGATTAAAGATGGAAATTGGATGGTAACTAGAAACCAATTCGGTTCTTTTGTCAGGTTTGGGCAAAAGGACAATTAAGGCTTCAAACAAGGATGGGTCAGATTCCACACCAGATAATATATATTGATACATTGGTAGTAATAGGGAAATTACCTGGTCTACAAATTTTTAATGGAAAATGTGGGGAGAATCCGTCTGGCCTTGGAGTTTTATCTCTGGGTAGAGCCTTAATTACCTTAGCCAGTTGGGTCCAAGAAATAGGGGTTAATAAGGTGTTTTTCAATTTTTCTGAGAGGGAGGGTAAATGGGAATCCTCAAGATATTTGTCTAAAACTGGTTCCGAAGGTGGATCGGGCATATGGCCATATAGCTGTGAATAGTATCTCCTGAATTCTGCTACTATATCTACTGGTGAGGTTTTCAAGGAGCCAACTTCCATGGAGTGAATGGATGCTATAAACCTAGAAGACTCCTGTTGTTTTATTCTTAGAGCTAGCAGACTACCCGCTTTCTCAATCAGGTCTGTATAGGCAACCTTAGCTTTTAATATTGCAAGTTCCGCTTTCTCTCTTAGGAATTCCAGATAAGCATCCTTCAATTTAACAATTTCCTGTCTAATTGGTTCTGCAGAGTGTGGAGTGAGCATAGTTTCTATGCCCTAAATTTGAGAAAGAATATTTAACAATTGCTGTTCTCGTTTTTTCCTTTTGTTAGAAGCCAGTCCAATCAAAATTTCCCTTAAATAGGCTTTAAAGACGCACCATTCCATGACAGGCCTATTTGTGGACTTGTGATTGGTTCTGGTAAATTGCTCAATATGCTCAGAAATGTATTTGGTTACTTCCGTGTCCTTTAACAGTTGGTTATTAAGTTTTTGGCAAGCACCATTTTTAGGGAATGTGACGAGGGAGATATGACAAGTAACCAGAGAATGATCAGAAGGAGGGCCCAGGTGTATAGATGTGTCGAGATCCCCAAGGAGAAGTGTTTGGGAGATAAATATATAATTAATTCAGGAGGAAAACCTGTGCACTGGAGAGGAGAATGTATATCCCCTTTCAGTGGGGTTAAGGACCAGCCAGACATCACATAGAACTATCTGATCTATGAGTTCTCAGAGTACCCTCTGAGCTGGAGAGAGTCCTTTACGAGATCACCCACTATAATTATCGGGATTGAGACAAAAAGAGTAAGGATATTAAGGAGCTGACTGAAAAATCTTGGAGTATCCACATTAGGACCATTTCTACTGCCCAAAAGAAGTTATTTTTTTGTGTATTTTGCCCCTAACCAACAAGAATCTACCCTGAGGATCCTTAACCATCTGAAGAGGTGAAAATGGAACCTTTCTTGATATTAATATCATGACTCCACAACTCTGGGTCAAGCCCTCTGCTGAAAACACTTGTCCTAACTGCTGTCTCCTCATTTTGAGTGATTCAGAGTCTAGCAAGTGAGATTCTTGTATAAATATGTATAAATATGATCCCTGCTGTCAATAAATTCAAATGCTTTTGCACTTTATACTATTTCACTTTCACTTTTTTTTATTTCACTTTCTGCCTAGCCCCTCTAATGTTCCATGTGGTCAGCTTTATATCCCTAGCCATTTGCCCAATGAAAACCATACAATAAGATCTTTCGCCATTATACTGTGTACTTGTGCCTCTGGAACATTAATACGTAACCATTCTGTGCATTTCCCCATCCCTACCCAATCTCTAACAACATCCTTATACCTCCCTCCCTCCCTCCCCTATCTTCAAAAACCTATAAGATGTGTAATAACTGTCCCCCACACTCCAAGAAACCCCAGCCTCCCCCGCCATTTACTGTTTTGAACTTCATTCTGCTGTCCCCATATCACTGCTCCCTCCCTCCCTCCCTCCAGCCACCCTTAACTGATTCCTACCATACACCCTCGGTAAAATTAATATGAGATAATAGCTTTCACTTAAAAATAAAATAGTTAAGTCAAGCCTAAGATCCAGCAACATTTAGATTCATGTTATCTATGTTACTACCCTAATATGGTAGGCTACTTTTCATTTATGACTTAAATCTTACCAATGTAAAACTTATCAGAAAATATGAAATATGTCCTGAGGTGTAACACTTCAGATGAACTCTGAGCTCTGATAAGCTCTGATAAGTTCCACTGCAGACCACTGTTAGGAACCCTTAAAACAAAACGCATGCATCTGAGCAACCTTAAACTATGAACCAGCTGTAACCAACAGTGCATAGCCATGTGTAACAATAATATAATATAACGCACCATAGAGCCATTAACACATTACATATAAGATCTCTTCACGAGATTCTCCATTTGAAACTGATTAAACAGCTGTTGAGTCATGTCCAGTCTCAGAAATAAAGCAGGCATAGCAGAGCTCAAGGTATGGGAGATTCATGCCATCTAGCGGCCACTCTGGCACTCAACCGCGGGTAACAAGATGATCAGCAGCTTCGCGATTGCACAATTTATTAAGTCCTGAAGAACAGAGCCTTGAATGACCAGAAGTCCAGGACGGCAATCTAACCCATTGCTTTGCTTGAACTGGCTAGTTTGATGGTATAAGCATATTTCTCAAAACGATTGTCCTACTATGCCAAATGCGGAGATCCCTTGGCTAATCAGTTTAAATGTAGGCATTTTTTTCACCCTTGCAACAGAAAACTTTGCCAGTTCAGGTGCCCCTGAAGAGATTGGGTAAAGATGCCTTAAGCCCTGCCAGGGCTGCTTCTGGTGCTTCATTGGTCTGTCAACTGCCCGCTACTAGTACCTGCAACCTTGCAGGGTAGTCCATCTGATACTTAACCCTGGCAGCAATTAGTTTAAAAACCAGGGGGTGAAAGGCCATTCTGCGTTGTTGGATTGTTGTCGGGAGATCTTGGGCTGCTTTTATTTTGATTCCCTCCCATGGAACTTCTTGCAATTCTCTAACTTTCCTGCTCCAAATAGTTCAATGAGGGGAAAATTAACGGTCTCAGTGGGGCTCCTGTTGGGGGGGGTCGGATGTAGAGCCTGATGCACTTGCTCAATCGCGTATTTGGGCCCAAAAGGAGAGGGCCCTGCAATTTTTTCAATGAATTTTTGCATAAAGAGGACCACATCTGAACCCTCTTCAGTCTCAGGTAAGCCAATAAGAACTGTGTTATTTCTGCAGCTGCGACCCTCTAAGTTCTCAACTTTCAGCTCCAATTTTGCCAGCCACTGCTTGGTTGCTGCCAACTCTGGATCCAATTTCTCTACCCACTTCGCAAGTGAGCAAATATGGGCTTCACTATCGGATGTATGTAGAGCAATATCTTCCATTGCTTGGGATAAGGATTTTAGCTCTGATGTAATTGTGCAGAGCTCCTCTTTGAAAGGTTTAAACTCGGCAAGAAATTTGGTAAGTGTAAGCGGTTCTTGGTTAAGTGGAGAAGCATTTGTCCCCAGCAGGTCTGCAACACTTGAGGCCCTGGACTTTTTTGGGGCCTTGTCCAGTGTGGCACGGGAGTATGTTTCTGTGGAGTCCTCCACATTTCCACCTCCATGGGGCAAGATTCTTGCAGAGGTCAGAGGTAGCTGGTTGGTAAGTCTTCTGATCAGTACTGTAGCAAAATCTCAAGTCTTGCTCAATAGGAAAATAAACTTTGAATTGCTTGGGTGGCTGGAGGAATGAGACAGAGCTGCTACCAGGTGCTCTGTATCATGTGGCTCTCCCCTTCTGGGGGCCCTTTTGTTTCCAAGCTCCTAGCATATAGCTCCTGAGCACCTACTATTTGCTCTGCTACCCACATCTCTCAAACTACTGCAATGCATCTTCAATCGTTATTTGTGTGTTTCAACTTAACTATAGCTGCTTCATGTTGCATACACAATTGTTTTCACCTGACTCAGGCTTATTCTGAACCTAGTGATACAGTTCAATCATGCTTTCATTCTACTTATCTTATTGCAGAAACTTCATTGCATTGCCTGGTTACACCTGCCTTCAGAGCATTGTGACTCTTTACTTAATGTTTATTGAAGTTTTACAACGCAGCATAGTCCATATAGATGTTGCTTCTATGTTTATTCACCCTCTTATATTCAGAGGCCGGCTAAAGCTGCTCCTGGGGCTGTAACTTAGTTTCAGTACTTGCATGTGGGTCTAGGCCCTTCCATCACTTTCTTGTTTTTCCTATGGCGGGGACTTGAAGGTGTTTGGGGAGTGGTGGCCCCATGTGGCTAATTCTAAATACTGTCTCCGCCGCTGACAAATCTTCTGAGTATGTCAACTCTATTGGTTTTTGGATGTTTGGCTGGCTTGCCCCACTATTCAGTGCTGATCATTGTTACTATGTTATGCAGACCTATGAGCAGGTCCACCTATTACTTACTATTCTGCTTACTGACATATGTGCAGGTCCACTCTTGCTTACCCAATCATTGCTCATGTCTACCTCAACCCTTCGGCTTTAGCCTCTGGGACATCTGCTGCACTCAATCTGCTTTCAACCTTGCAAGGTCTCAGTACTCAACGTTCATTATGTTTCAACATACCTGTGCTCATTCAGCTGCTCACCAGCTTTTCAGCTCTCTATCAGTTTGGGGCATGTCAGCCATACCATTCTGGTGCAGGGTTCCCTGGAGCTGACGGTCTCGCTCTGCATTTAGTCTGCATCTTGAATGTGCCCGATTTGGGGTGGGGTCCATCTCACCTGGCCCATAGCTGGGAATGTCCTCACCCCGGGCTCGGATTTAGCTGTTCGCTAAGTGACAGCAGCTCCTGGTGTAGAATTTAAGACTAACTGTGAAGGGCGGAAACAGTTTCCTCTTTTGACTCTAGTGTTCCACTATAATGGTTATCCATGACTTTAGTGGTTTCCCTAGCAAGGCAACTTCACTGCATTCTCCCTATGACTGCCTCTAGTTCACCTGGTTTGAGTTTAGGGTGAGTAGGCCAGGTGAGTGCCTCAGCAGTCATTGCTTTCCTCCTCCTCCCGCTTTGGTTGCACGTGTTGTTGCAGAGTTTTCTTGCAACCTTCTACGGTGTTCTCACTAGTGTTTTGAGTGAAAGCCTCCCTCCAAATCGGAATATTTTCCACCTCCCTTTAATTGGGTTTCCAAACTACAGCTGCAGAGCCATCACTAAATAAAACATCCCAAGCCTGGAGGGAAGGTGAGCTAGGCTTTGTATCTCCAGAGATTTCCCCTTCATAGGGTTTTGTTCCTCTTCTCCATTGCTTCAGGTCATAACTGTTAGTTAGCATTGTAGTGTCCCTAGTCTCTTTAGGTAGGTTCCGCTGTTGGATGGAGGTGGATGCTGTCCCTGCTGTTCCGTCTCTCCTTAGAGGATCACTTTATTCTCAATGCAAACCATCAGAATCATGCCACGCAAGCCTAGGCATTTTGTTCACATTATCAACCTGAGCATCTCATTATGTTATCAAACTGTCTATGCATATCTACTACTACATCACAGTTACTGCTTGCTTATATGCTTCATATTTCATTCTTTTTGGGGGATCCTTCTTAAGGTATCTTTAGCCATGGGAATTGTCCCGTGACACTTCAAGGGGAGGAACACTCTTCGAGGGTTCCTTGCCTTTGGTACCCCAACATGGTAGTAATTCCTCTGGAATAAAGAGTGCAAATGGCCAAAACCAAACTAACACAGTTGCACAAGCATAACCCTATACCAGCTGTGTAGGCCATTGAATTGGAAGTCTTAGCCTGGAGTTCAATGGACAGGCAGCCAGCCACTCCCACTTCCTGAGCTATATAAGCTGTTCCTCTCAGCCTCCTTGTGAAGCACTTTTTTGTTGCCCTACCATCCTCCTCTCCTCCTCCAGTGGCAGCACTTCTCTCCTTTGGATCCTTCCTAAGATACCTTAAGCCATGGGAATCATCCCGTGGCACCTCTAGGGGTGGAACCCTCTTCGAGGGTTCCTTGCCTTTGGTACCCCTACAGGGTGCTAATTCCTCTGGAATAGAAAGTGCGAATGGCCAAAACCAAACTAACACAGTTGCACAAACATAACACTATACTGGCTGCGTAGGCCACTGAAAAAATGTTTTATCTCCCTTTGTCACTGACTTGGCAATCCTTTTCTCTGTCTGCACCTTTGCAGCTACTTCCTTAGAGAACCGTAGTGGTCTCCTTTTTCTCTTACCCTTGCTCACCTACCTTACACAGAGATTTGTAGCTTGCCTAAATCCCTCTTTTATTTTTTCCCACCTTTCCTCAAATCCCCCCAGTTTCCCTATCCCCGCCAGGGCTTCCCTCAGGCATTCTCCCATTTTCTTAAAATCTGCTCTCCTGAAGTCAAGACCCTCTCCCATGTATGATTCGATTCTGACCCTGTCCTTACCCCCAAACCAAACTGTACAGTGGTCACTGTTTCCCAGGTGGTCCCCCACTCTGATGTCAGTGACATTGTCCCCATTTGACAGTACTATGTCTAGAAGGGCCACCTCATGAATGGGTTCCCACACTAATTACCTGAGAAACTTCCCTTGCTTGGAGTGCAGGATGTATCTACTCCTGGTTGCAGCTGCAGCAGGGAGACTCGACTCCACATCCAGTAGAATGAAGTCTCCCACTATCAGTACCTCCTCCTTGTGATCCATCTTCCTGATTGCTTCCACCATTTCCTTATCAACCTCTACCCCTTGTGCTGGAGGTCTGTAGATCACTCTTGTTCTAATAGTGGACCATTTCCTTCTTTCTAGAGTGATCCACTGTATCTCTTTACCTCCCTGCTCCCTCCATATTCCAATGTCTTTTATGTTATCCCTTACATATAGAACCACTCTCCCCCTCTTTTTACCTACTCTGTCCCTTCTGTACAGCATATATCCTGGAATGGTAACCTAGTTGTTCAGTCTTGTCGCATTTGCACACATGACTGTCCGAGCTATGCTGCCACCCTCTATTCCTTTTCCCTTTTGCCATCTCTTTTCCTGTCCACTATGTTTTTTAGTTTTATTTTTGCCTTTTATCCCCTGACCTTCATTGTTGTTTGCCCCTTTTTGGGTATTATCTCCCTCCTTGCATTCTTTGTGTGTCTCTTAAGCTTGTGGGGGAGGGCACTGTTTGTTTTTCTGCCTCCTTCTGCATCCCCCTTTGGCTTGTTTAAATGTTTGCCGATGAAGAATTTAAATCACTCACTGAGAATTACAGTTCCCCCTCTGGCTTGATGCAGGCCATCAATTTTGTGCAGGCACTCATCCTTCCAGGTGGGGCCCCAGTCCCCAGTGAAGCCAAACCCCTGCTCACTGCACCATTTTTTCATCTATGTGTTGAAGTCCCTGATGGGGCATTCAACAGCCGCCCCTTGCTGAGGACAGGCAGCACCTCCAAGAGGCCACAGAGTGTGCTACCTGCCCAAGACCCCTCCCCAACTCCCTAAACTCCTCCTGCACTATCTCTAACTGTGTCTCCCCTTGCCAGATCATTTGACCCCAGATGAACAATTACATATTTCTCCCCCCTCCTTGCTACCTCCCTGGTGAGCCTCAGGATCTATTCTTCATCCCTCCGAGCTGTGCCTCGGAGTAAGCACTTTATCTCCTTCTCTGCCTCATTTCCCAACCCCAAATCTAGCTTCCTGATGATGGAGTCCCCAACCATTATTTGCTTCCTTCTCTTCTGGGGTATCCTGCCACAAATCCTTGGGGCTTCCTTATGGAGGACCCACTCATCCTCCCCAGTCACTATATTGGATGCCTCTATGGGACCTTCCCACTCATTCAAGACTGCATAGGATTTCCGTAGTTGCACTGGCTGTGGAATTTGCCTCTGCCTCACCTCCCTCACCTTCCCTGAGCACATCACAGTCCATCCACTTCTCCCAGCTGGCAACCTCCGAGGAAGCTGCAGCAGACTTGGTGGTCCCTGGGTGGGAAAGGAGGCTCCCTGAATCCAAGCCTGCTTGGTCGGGAGACTATCAACCTCCTCCCTCAGCACAGCGAGTTGCTTGCAGGTGGTGCAACACTGTAGCATTCAGAATGTCCTCCTGAAGACAGCTGCCCCACAGCCACTGCATTGCACCACTCTCATCATCCTCTTTTTTCTCTCCCCTCTCTCTCTTCCCTCTCTCTTTCTTTCTTTCTTTCTTTCTTTCTTTCTTTCTCTCCTCTTCTCGTCTCTTCCCTTTCCTCTCTCTTTCTTCCCCCCCATATCTGTGCTACTTGGCTTTGGTTAGCCCTATTTCCCTGCTTCCTAATAGAGTGGGATGGGATTATAAGCAAATCAAATCAGTGTTACTTGTAGTTCCTACCCTTCCTGTTCCTGATAGGAAGTTTAGCTGTCAGTCACATTGTATTGCCTATATATTTAGGTTTAGACAAGGGTGAGTGGGTGAAGGGAGGAGGGCACTTTGTCTCTGTGTTTGTGTGCTGGAATCCTCTTCTGCCTCTCCTCAAACTCAGGCCCCATTGTTCCTCTCCCAAATACACTCTCTTAAAGCTCAAAATGGAGCCAGGGCACAGTTGACTCTGCTTTCACAGGTCACAGGCCTCTCCCAGTTAGCTGTCTCAGTTAGCAATTAAATGATAGGGGTAGGGAGAGCTGTAGCTGCTTTCCCCTATTCCTCTCCCAAATCTGCTGCTTCTAAAAGCTCAAAATGGAGCTGAAGCACAGTTGAATCTGCCTTCATATGTCTCAGGCCCCTCCCCTTAGCTGTCTCAGTTAGCAGTTAAGTGATTGGGACAGCGGAAGCTGCAGCTGCTTTCTCCTGTTCCTCTCCCAAATCTGCTTCTTCTAAAAGCTCAGAATTGAATTGGGACACAGCTGACTCTGCTTTCACAGGTCACCTGCCCCTCCTAGTTAGCTGTCTCAGTTAGCAGTTAAGTGATGAGGAAGGGGAAGCTGTAGCTGTTTTCCCCTATTCCTCTCCCAAATTGCTACTTCTAAAAGCTCAAAATGGAGCTGCAACACAGCTGACTCTGCTTTTAAAGGTCATAGGCCCTTCCCAGTTAGCTGTCTTAGTTAGCAGTTAAGTGATGGGAGGAGAAGCTGTAGCTGCTTTTATACTGCTCACACTTTAAAAACAGTATAGTGTTCAAGTCCTTATTAGATCTTGACTATATACAACTCCTGTGTGACAATTAATGAAATACAGAACAGAATTCAAGAAATATAAAAATGGCATAATTTCCAGATCCGTATTGAGCCCTGGCCAGTTACTGGCTCCTGTGTGGAAAATCTAGTATCCCTCTCTACTCAGAACTTTTTTGTCATAGTCCCCCCTCACAACAGGAAGGACCCTTTCCAAATCCACAAAATGGAATCTGTGTGCTGCAGTGCCACTATCTGCTGTAAGGCAATGTGCAGCCATGGCATAATCTCTCTTGCCATCACTGATGGTTCTGAAGTGTTCCTCCACACATATACAGAACTGCCTGAACATTTTATCAATATAATATCCACCAGCATAAATGTCTCCTTTGCTGTCACCCATTATCAAACCTCCCAACTCCCTGCTTTTTCCAGCAAATAGATTTTTAAATTCTTTAATCCTGAGGATGTTTGGATACAGTTTGTACCTCCCACATGATGCTGAACCTTCTACGGGTATCAACCAGAACAGATGGGCATTATTGCTTGGTTGCATACTGTACAAAATGATCATGAAGGTCCCTCCCCTCCTAAAAATAACTCTCTGATTCTCAACATCCCTAAGGTTGGGTCTGTCTGCAAAATGTTCCAGTTTGAACATAATACATTTTACATGGTGAGCTAGTAGGGAGTATAGAAACATACACTTAGATGGCAGATAAGGACGCCGGACCCACCCAGTCTGCCTATTTCATTACCTTATTGGATAAGCTGCAGATCCTAGTTAACCAACAGCCTACTTCCTCCTACCCCCACTAGAATTGCCTTATGTCTGTCCCATGCATTCTTGAATTGCCCACTGTTTTGACCCCAGTTCCTCAGGGAGGCCATTCCATGCATCCACCACCCCCTCTTTGAAAAAATACTTCCTCACGTGGTCTCTGAGTGGCCCCCCTCTGTCTTCAAGCTGTGCTCCCTTGTTCTTGCACATCTCTTTTTCTGAAAGTTGCTACCTTTTTGGACTTTGTTGATTCCCTTGAGGTACTTGAAAGTTCCTATCATGTAAACACTTTCTCTGTTCTCTATCTCATGTTCAACTCTGTTCTGTATTTTTAGTTCCAACAATATTATTACCATGAAGGAATACATCTCTGGGCTGGTCACAGACATATTTTTCAGCATTTTCAATAATGTCATGATTATATCTCTGCTGTCTAAAACTTAAGGAAAGACTTTGACAATGTTTTTAAAATTCTAATTAGAATGACAGTTTTAATAATTACATAAATATGCTCTTTGGAATGTTTGAGATGACATTTTGGGATGCTACTAGCCGAAAGGACTGTATTTCTGTCCGTGCTCTTTCTGAAAAGTAGCATTCAAGATTTCCTTTATCATCCTTAGAAATGTATAAATCAAAAATGCTATACCACTAAGGCTGCTTTTCAGACTAAATTTCAAATGTCAATTCATGGAATGCAAAAGGTAATGAATTCATTCAACTCATCCAGGCCAACTTTCCAAGTAGTATGTTGTCACTGATAAAATTTTCTAAAGTTCTATATCCTTAAAAATGGATTGATACTCTGGCTATAGATGATGTCATGCTCCCATTGGCTTAAGTACAAATTCACAACGTTGTGGGCAAAGAGTTCAGACTGCCCTTTTGTTGTTTTAAATGAACATGATTTGTTTTATCTATGAGTTGTCAGCAGTCAGTTTATACAAAAATGGCTACATATCAGTGGAGTGAGTTTGTGCACCTCTGTTCTTGTTCAGCTTGATGTCTTCTGATAAAGTATCACGAAGCCTCCTAAGTTCCTGCCATTTTCTGAAAGACGGAACCATGCCAAAACCATAGCAATTTAATTACTACAAAAGTGCAGCAGCTAAAACAAACTCTGTTCAAGTCACAACAGCTGCTGATGCAATAGTACTGATGTAATGTGACTCATAGTAACTGCATTGTAAAATAATTAAATGGAAAAGACCAGGTCCAGCATGTGAAGTGCAGAAGTTTAGAAGCAAAGTTCCAGTGAACAAGCTTGGTACATCTAACATTTGACCTGGATTTGAGTCTCACAACTTCTACTTGCATACCATGTGACCCAGAGCAAGTAATTTAACCTGTAGTGTTATTGGGTCACCCCTGTAAACATGCTTTGTGTCCTGTGGGCTTTACCCAGTTAGCAAAGAATAAATAAAAATACAAGTTCTCAGCATTTCCTAGACCACTAAAAAAGACAGCTGATCTACTATGGTCATTGGTTGGGTTTAAATGTCGTTTATGCAGAAATGCAGCAGTTTGTTATTTAAATTGGTCCCTCTGTCCTTCTTCCCTCTACAAGGAATGAATGAGATGGTATGGGAATGGCAGTGCCACTCAGATCTGTTTGCGAGTGGGCACACAGAGCAAAGTGGTGGAGCTGCCTTTCAAGACAACCCAACTAAGAAATAGGTTTGCAGCATGTCAAGCGGGCAGTACAGCTAAGTGGTTAGAGCATAGGGCTATGAACCTGGATACTCAGCAGACCTGGGTTTGAATCCTACAAGTGCCAGTTCCATTGCTGTATGACAGTCTCAGAACAAGCTACCTAACCTGCCACTCTGTGGTCTGTTCTTTCCAGGGTTGCACTTGAACGATTGGGTAAATGTGCCTTTTCCAGCCAGAACTAGCATCTGACCTAATATCATACATAAAAGTAATGTGCTTTAGATTGTGTACTAAGGGTGTGATATCAATCCAAAATTCAGTCTGTTTTGTACAATTCTGTCCTGTTTTATGCTATTCTATTATGGCCTTTATAAACTTTTGACAATACTTGTATATAATAGAAGTAAGTGGAATTATTATAATTCCTGGGCCCAGGGTAACAATAGCTTAATTCTGCAAAAATACTCATGTGGCACTAGACTCTGCTTACCTTAACAGACTCAGAATGCAAACAGCATGTATTTCTGACTTTTCATCAGCATGGAAGGTTTCTGAGACCATGGTTGGAAAGTCTATAGCTTTAATAGATTTCTATTACAGTAATTTTAAAAATGCAGCCAATATTAATAATTTTAGTTGGACCATGTTAATCTGTACCTTCTTTAACCTAACTCTGGGAAATAGAAACCATTAATCTTTATACAGACAGAGTAACATTAAGAAGAAAATGACTACTCCCCCCACCACACACACAAGGATTTCCTCAGTCGGCTGATCTCTTTTGCACATGTACTGGTGCTATTAACTTTAACTACAACATTAACTGATACTGGGACTGCAACCAGTTAAGGAGTTCACTAGGTGGGCATTTAAAGTGTGCTGCCACAGAGGCTCAATTCAGAAGGCCACTCAGCAGGCACTGGAAGAGTGCCACAGGCAGTTAATAAAGGATCCCACTCAACAGCCATTAGAAAAGTGATGCCTGCTATGGGCAACCAATTAAAGGGCCTGCTCATTGATCATGGGAAGAGTGCTGCCATAGGCAGCTAGTTCTGGAGCCTGCTTTGCAGGCATCAAAACAGTGCCACCATGGGCAGCCACTTAAGGAGCACACCTGGTGGACAAAGGGAAAGTGACACTGCTGGTGGAGGAAAGTGGTGGTATGGATAAGCAGGGAGGGGTGGATGAGGAGCAGGCTGAGCATTAAGGCACTCAGCTGGCTGCTGGGTAGCACCTTGTAAATGAAAGGATGGAGCCATGCTGTGATAGATACAGCATCATCCCATCAACTACATGAAGTTTCCACCATCACCCAGCAGAACAGTATCATGATCAGCCTTGCTAATCATTGACCTGTCACTATTGAACATCCTTGAGCCTAAGCTGCATTGGATGTGACCATGACTAACTCTGAATCCTGCTACTTTACTCTCACAATATGTTTGCTTCATGTATCTCCATAATATTCAAGAAGGACTCCAAAATATTAAGAAAGCCTACTATTTGTGGTATTGAGAAAATGACATTTGGCCCACTGAACCCTAGCTTAAACTCAAGTCAGACCATCTAAAATTGCTCAACATGGTTGGGAAAATGAAACTCAGGATAGACATCAGTGGAATCAACGGACAATAAAAAAATGCCAGGTAGAACTCTGCAATGTGGCTTTAAACTACAAGGTGTGTTTACAGCAAAAACTGTGTTCTTGCAGCATTAAGCTCTGTGTGCAGAACATAAAGTGGCAACAATTCCAGCACATACTCACACAAGAGTTTTAGAGCACTGCTGGTGGATTAACTTCATCATTAATATATATTTTAGTAACAACCCTCCTGCTCTTTCCTCTGCAGGATTCCCCTCCTATCACCCAGTCATGATACTTGCCATTTTATTTATTAACCTCTTTCTGCTCCCCTTTGCTGGCTATATTCCTCCAACCCCTGACCTCTGTTACCAACAGACTTCACAGTTATGTGCTTGAACTCTAATGAATTCATTAGCACAGTTTTCTGCAGTGGATGTCCTTACTTTTGGTACCTTCATAGATGCACAAGCGAAAATGTCTCTACTTGGAGAGTAGAGGCTGGGGAGATATGTCCCTGTAGCATCAAATGCAGGTGAGCCGGCAGTAGGCTTGCCAGACACATCCCAATGATGAGCAGGCCAATGGTGATGGTGTTCAGGCTAGCTGCTGGACATCAACTTTGAGTAGTTGAAAGGATAAAGTTGGACCCTTCACAGTGGGGCTTCATCCTTTCATGTACAAAATGCCACCAAGCAGCCAGCTGGGCAGCATCATAATCAGCCTTCTCCTAATCCTCCCATTTATTTTAATAAACTGGCAGCTGTTGGTATCCACCTTTCCAAAAATATCTTCATTCATCCATCACTCTGCATGTGTCCCCATTTCCATTAGAAACTTCCTAATCACTGCTTCTGTTGATTTCTCAACCTCCTAAATGTGTCCCGGGTGCCACCATCCTGGCCACCTCCCATCAGTGCCACATTCAAACCACAATAGTCCCACTCACTGCTGCTGTCATTCTGACCACTTTCCAAGTGTGTCCCCAGTGCTCCCATCCCAGCCATCCTCTTGTCAATGCCACTGTTCACAAAGCAATAGTCCTGCCCACAGCTGTTTTTCATCCCACCCTTCTCTCAAGTGTGATTCCAGACTCATACATTGGGTTGTGGCTCAACCCGGCATAGAAAAATCCATGCTGCCACGTACCATACTGCTGTCAGATTTGTTCTCCATCCATCCACTTCACTAGTACTAGACAATGAATAAGGGTAAGTTAACTGGTAACCAGTGACTTGCTTACTTCAGGTATCAAATTATCATTGGTCAAAGTGACTGATAATGCTAGATGCCATGGGATGAAAGGGAGTTGTGTCAAGATCAGGGAAGTAAGCAGACAGTAGTAACTGTCAAAAGTACAGAAATACAGAATGGCACTGGATCCAAAGAGTTCTGACAATAATTGTGTTGGCAAGGTGTGAGCAGAAAAAAAGTGCTATTTTGTTTTTTGCAGAGGCTTCACCCACCGTACCCCCAATGCGGGTGTCTCTTCCCCCCCACCTCTAGGACTCACACTCTGAGGGGGAGCGGATCCCAGGGAAAGTGAAAATTCATGGGGCAATGAAATACTGTTTCCATGGCCCCATGTAAAAGAACACTAAGTCATAAGTAGTAAAATCTTTTGGAGACCAGAATTAGAACCCTGGTGTCCATTGGCACTAGCCAAGCTGCTCCATACCCCAGCCCTCCACACTACAGGAGCAGCTCTGCCAGCCTCCTGTTCCTTTCTGCTCTTGTCCTCATTCAGGACCACAGACAGTGACCAGGGAGTGCTTACAGTAAGCGCTATAAATCACTACGCTGTCCTTGTGGCGATTACCAGACTAGCACTGTATAGTGCAACTCTATTCTGGTAGCACTCATTTGCCGAGGTACCATACAGAATATGTGTGTGTGTGTGTATATATATATATATATATATATATATATATATATATATATATATATATATACACACTCTTCATGTTTTCCATATATATGTGTGTGTGAGTATATATATATATATATATATATATATGTATGTGTGTGTGTGTGTAGTTATATATATATATATATATATATATTATATACATATATGTGTGTGTGAGACCAGAATTAGAACCCTGGTGTCCATTGGCACTAGCCAAGCTGCTCCATACCCCAGCCCTCCACACTACAGGAGCAGCTCGGCCAGCCTCCTGTTCCTTTCTGCTCTTGTCATCGTTCAGGACCACAGACAGTGACCAGGGAGGCGCTACAGTAGCGATGTAAATCCCACTCGCTGTCCTTGTGCAGATTACCAGACTAGCACTGTATAGTGCAACTCTATTCTGGTAGCACTCATTTGCGAGGTACCATACAGAATATGTGTATATATATATATATATATATATACACATACATATATATATATATATATATTTATATATATACACTCTTCATGTTTTCCATATATATTTGTGTGTGAGTATATATATATGTGTGTGTGTGTGTGTGTGTGTGTGTGTAGATATATATATATATATATATATATACACAGTATATAACTCCTCAGCAAGATCTCAGACAGCACAGCCACTGGATCTAATAGTATCGAGCCAAGGCTGTTAAAAATTGCTGCACCTCTTATCCGCCCCTCTGTCCAGGATCTTTACACTCTGCTTATGTCATAGCAGCATCCTTGACATTTGGAAAACAGTGTGAGTCACCCATGTCTTTAAAGAAGGTAACCTGAAAGACTCCTCCAATTACAGACCCATCACCATCCTGTCAGATCTAAGTAAAATCCTAGAAACTCGTCACCATGGAAGCCATTGTGTTCCTCTGTGACAATGACTGACTAACTACTGCACAACACAGCATTCAAAAAGTCACAGCACCTCAACTGCCTACTCAAATTCACTACAGACACTCCACTGCCATGGACTCAGGGCACCTCATGGGATCTGTTTTCAATAATATGACTAAATCATTTGACATGGTGGATCACTAACTTCTCCTCGACACCTCCATTCTATGGATTTTGCATAGTGTTGTCAATTGGTTCAACAGTTACCTGTCAAATAAGGCCCAAACTGTCAAGTTCAATTCTACGTGCTCCGAACTAAAGATGGTGAATACTGGAGTTCCTCAAGGCTCAATCCTTGGAAACCCTAGCATCACATTTCTCTACTTGTGTTGCTTTAACCCTAACTGGTGCATTATCAAATTTTTTTCAAAGAATATTATAGTGGCACATTCATGCCCCTATAGTTAGGGTTGAGTAGTCTGTTTAATGTTAAACCTCAAATTTTGCACTTTAATAACTTTGCAACTGATCAATGGGTTTGTACACAATTTGGTATGTGCTGTACAGTGAGTTAGATCTCTTGATGTGTCAAGTTTTGTTCTGGTCAAATGTGTGGATTCTGAGATCCAGATAGTGAAAAAAAGTAAAAACTCACCCTTTTTGGCAGTTTTTTTCTCCTCACTTTGTGGCCAGATGGTGAGGTATTTTGGCGTGATTTTTATAGTAGAAAGAACTTAGGTAACAGAATTGCCACTGTTAGTTTGGTGGAAAAATATGAAACTGTTGCAAAGATATTCAGTTTTTTAGTTCCCTTCACACACCAAGGAAGTTCATTTTTTCAGGATAGATGTCTTGAGTTCGACAAAGGATTTGATCTCACAAAAAAGGATTTAGTCTCATGAAAGTATTTTCTTTTTTGCAAGAACAATTCTTTTCCATGAGAAAAATTCCTTTTTCACGGGCCACCATCTTGTTAAATGAAAAACACATAAAATGAAGGTATCTAGAGAAACCAAAAAATGCATCTTGTTTAACAGGACTCTGTTAGATAGACTGTGAAGTTATTTGGTGGAAGAACAACCTTGCAATGCCTTTTTTAAAATTGTAATTCTTTTTTCTTGACTCGCTTAGATCCTTTTTTTGCGAGCCAGTTCCTTTTTGTGATTTGATTATTTTTTATGAACTGGGGAAAAAGGATTTTACAACTTATTTTGATGCATAACTCAGCTGTTTTTGAGATTTTGACTCAAATCTTTATCATGGCCTTTTGGGGACCTCACATTATGAACAATATGACTGTCATTTGTCAGCTCCTGCCCAAAGGGGTATTTCACAGTTGCTTGATGCATTCACCTTTCAGGCAGGATCTGCATAATGACAGTCATCTTGTTCATGAGGTGGGTTCCCCAAAAGGCCATGTTGAACATTTGGGGTCAAAATGTCAAATAATGTCAGAGTTATAATCATTTGTTGCAATTTCGCTATGCACACTTGTAACTTTGTACATTTAACATATTTTGACCCCAAATTTGAAACATGGACTTGTTGTTACCACCCAAACATATGTCACAACTGTCATTTTTCAAATCCTGGCTGAAATGTGTTTTTGCACCTGCAGGGTGGAAATGGCACTGCAGTAGCATAGAATTATGTTTTGGTAGGGATCTGAATATTTTCTGCACTGTGTACATCAAGTGGGGTAATAACATGGCTATGCTAACAATCATCACTCTTGGGCTATACATGGAGCCCTGAACTTCCACAGCTAAGTACATATACACATCTATGAAGGAATAGGAGTCAGGGCCCAGAGGGACCTGCTCTCCCACAAGCAAATTATGATATGATTATACTATCATAAAAATTAAGGAAATAAATTGTAAAAAAAAAAAACTTTGTTAGTACATCATTTAGGGTGCCACAACAAAAGTAGGAAATGTGGCATTAGGCTTTCACTCTAACACCCAATCCCTACACCATGTAGACCAAGAGGCATCGGTAGGTTGGCATTGGGGCCATCAACCATAACTCTCACCACATTCCTTTATAAAATAAGCTGGGTGGGTACAGTATAGAAGAATGGGGTGAGCATTAGTACTGATGACCCCTAATGCCACCCATTATACCTCTTGTTCTGTGCATGGTAGGGTGGAGTGTTAGGCTGAAACCCTAATGCCACATTTCCTACTTTTGTTCCAGCAACTCAACTGATGCATTAATTAAATTTTTGCAATATAGTTACAATATATGTGATCAAAAGGATTGGGATGAAGTCGTACAGTAGGTTACATGGTGGTTCAGGTGTGCAGTTATTTATTATAGGGTGGAGTGAATTCCATATGTAGGGAGTTGTTGTTTTTTTACATCTGTGGCAAGAACTGGACAGAGCCACCCATAATGTCAGCGTAACAGTCGTGGATCTGGACCCAGCAGATTTGTTCCACAGGGAAGCTCTAAATGATATGCAGGAGGTTGGTTCCAGTAGCCTGTCATCTCCAGCATTTATCATGGGACATAAGCCTCAATGTGCATATTCTATCCGTGGTATGGTACCACTTGTGAAGTATTTTGTTTTGGAACAGGAGACTTACTGAATCTGGATACAACCTGTGGTCCTCAGATATGTCATTGCACACCCAAGAACACTTACCCATGGCATCCTCAGAGGAGCTGGGGACCTCTTGGAGGATCTTTTTATATACCAGGCTTGCCCTGCCTAGAGGGCTTTTGAGCCAGGATGTAAATGGTGGAGGAATGTGTGAGAACTACTTTGGAAGCTTATTAAGGAGGAGTGCACAGCACTACAAAGTTATATGAACCTCCAAAAATCCAGTTGGGGGGGGGTTATTTCACCTTTTGAGGCCTTCAAAGTAATTCATGTGTGAAGTGTTGGGTTTCCACAAGTCACATAATTGTTGGATCCCATTTTTGACCAAAGACTCCCAGTATATCTGTTGTCCTCCTACTGCCAACAAGGGGTTCAAACAGAGAGACAGTAATGACTGTGAGATTAGTTTGGTATGGAGACAGTTTTCTAGCTTCTTCCATGCCTTAAGAAAAGATGCTAATGTGGTGCCTTATTTTCTAAAATTAGACAGTGGACCAAAGAGTTGGAGAACTGGCTCAGACACGTGGCCCATGTGCTGCTCAGTTGCAATCCAGAGTGGGGAGCTGAAAGGGGAGATTGGCGAGAACAAGTGAAGGGTGTGTGTACACTGAAAAATGTAATAGTCATAAAACCATGGCAACCTCTGCCCACCTTTTTCCAGTGCAATTGGAGCTTGAGAAGTTGCCCTCCCAGAGAAAGTTACCACCAGTATGTCACATTTTGCAAACCAGTTGCTTGGGATATGAACTGTTAAGTGGCGAGGCAGTGGATCACTTTGGGGACCATTACCATTGGTATCCTGTGTTAAGGTGACCTCTATTGGCGCTTTCAAAAGTGTGACTCAATAATGGTACCATGTTCACAGGGCTACTAGACAGGGAGGATAACTGGATAGAGGGGTGGTGAATATAGTGCCAGGATGCTGCTATGTGTACATGTGCATGGGAGGAGCACACCGTGCAATGAGTGGAAAGGGAGGGATGGTTTGTGATGATAGCATGGAGATATCCCCAGGCCTCTTCATTGAGTTGAAGGCCTTTTCAAAATCAATGGCTGTGGCTGCTGCTGGAGAGGAGGTAGATCTAACCAGGGACATCATGGAGAGGAGTGTTCTGTGATTGTCAAAACTAAGATACCGATTCACGGACCTCACTTGAGTAGGGTGAATGAGGAAAGGTAAAATGGTCTCCAGTCTTGAGGCTAAGGGCTTGGCTTAAACCTTTCTTCTGTGATAATTAGTGAAATAGGCCTATAGCTGCCATTCAAATTGGCATCTTTCCCCTCTTTGGAAAGGACTGTAATCAGTCCCTCCCCTCCATAGTGGGTGGGTGCTGGGAGCAGTTATGTTCCTCTTGAAACACAGATTGCAGGACAAGGAGAGACTATGTCTGCAATAACCAATATAGATCTATAGAAATCTCATCACTGCCTGGGGATTAGGGCAGAGAAAGGACTTCAATTGCTGCCTTAACGTCTGCAGTTGAGAGGGGGTCATCTTTGGCTACCCTATAGACTTCAGGCAGAGTCAAGATGGGCAAACCCTCCAGAAAAAAAACTTTAAGACTACCCACATTCAGGGGACACTGCAAAAGTAAAGGTGAGTATAGAATGAGTGCATAATGTGGTTAACCTTCAGGGATGTGTTGGAGAGAGCCAGCTGAATTGCTTAGACCATCGATATATATAGCACCTGTTGCTTACGCAGCCAGTAAGAAAGCAACTTCTGGCTTTCTCAACCCCATACTAATTCTTATATCTGTCCATCATCACTGGGGAAATTACTCACAAGCAGTTTTGGTTCTCACAATATGGACTGGACTTTAAGATGTAATGGAACCCAGTATTCATTTTTGCAAGCATTTTACGTATAGAACAAATAATTAACGAATTGTGAAATGCTCTAATTAACTAAATATGTATTTTTTGAGCAATGTACCATATATATGATTGCATTGTAGTGGACTGATTAGCACTAAAACTTTTATCATAGCACCGGTTTTCACTGTCTTTAGGACTGACACTTTAAATTTTCACTTTATAAGGTGTGTTATCACAGGCTGGCCTCCTGACAGAGCCATGTACAAAACTGGTCAGGCCTTTGCATGGGGTGAGGAGCATCCTTCTATGGCATCAACAATGTAGTGATGTCTTTGAACTTTTTACATCAAATAAAATTTGATGCAGCAAAATATTATTGCTGGTGGATGGTGCTGTTTTTTTGACTCTCAGATTTTGTTTTGTGAGATGTGGCACATCAGCACTTGAATAACTGTTTCTTTGATCTTTGGGCACTATTCCAGTAAAAGCTTGCCAGAGGGAACTGAAAGAGCCTGGGACATCATATCATTAATGTGACCATAGATATTGGTGATGACTATGGGACTTTCAGGGGTTCTGAGTTTTGCCAGCACCCACACTTATGTATATTTACAAATTGTCTTTGACTACATTGGAGACGCCGGTGAAGTGGAAATCTGCAAAAGTGATCCCTATTTTTAAGTCTGGGTCTAAGGAAGAAATTTCAAACTACAGGCCAATATCACTCCTTCCAGTCGCTGCCAAGATTTTTGAGAAAATGGTTGCAAAACAGTTGATTTGGTATCTTATTGAGCATGGCATTTTGAGAGGGAACCAGTCCAGTTTTAGAGAAAAACATAGTACACAGACTTTTCTGGTGGAAGTGACTGGTGACATTCAGACAGCCATGGACAAAGGACTATTGATAGAGGCAATATTAGTAGATTTGTCAAAGGCCTTTGACACTTTACATCATGACATCTTATATGAATTATACTGCTTTGGTTTTTCAGAGAATGTTATAGCTTGGTTTAGCAGCTATCTAAAAGGCAGGCTGTAAAGAGTCCATTTTAATTCACATTATTCAAACTGTAGAGTATTTTTGCATGGAGTACCAAGGGATTGATTTGGGGTCCTTACTTTTAAACTTTATATTAATGATGTGGAATTTGGAAACAGAACATAATGTATCATCAGTACGTGGATGATACAATTTTGTATCTAGCCAGGGAATAAACATTTAGCATACAATATGGTTTGCAGACAGCTTTTGATGAGTTACAACACTATTACCGGCATAATAGATTAGTATTAAATAGTGGGAATCTAAAGTAATGTTATTCCGGCACTAAAATAAAGTCCCATATAGTAATAATGTGCTAGACATTGAAGTAATCGATGGCACTACATTACAGCAGGTGGAGGAATATAAGTATATTGGCCTTTGGACTGATTCTCACTATAAATGGACATTACATATAAAAAAATGATTAAAAGGTTAGGACAACAGTTAGGGATGTTGTATAAGTTTAAAAAACAGTTTCCCAGAAATACCAAGCTGCATATCATTAATACTATGATGGTGCCTTGATAGTTTATGAGACATGATCTATGTAGGGAGTCCAAGAAAGATTTGAAAAAGATAGATAGATATCATGTATAACAAAATGGCTAAATATGTGTTGAGGCTCCTAGGCTTACTCATCATTAGCTATATGGAGAACTACAATGGGAACATGTAGAAGAACTCAGCACATGATTAAAATAATGTGCAAGGTCACTAAAATAATGTATCATTATATATTACCAGTGAATATAAATTAAAAGCCTTAGGGTGATATTTGATATCAACTCAATATATAGGGTTTGAAGTTCCCAGAATAAACAAAACACGGAAGTGCTACAATAGCATGTTAGCTTCCCAAAATTGGAATAAGTTACCCATTGGCCTAATAACACAAGGAGCTAACATGAGCTGGTTTCAAATAAACAAATGGTTTAATGATCAAATTAGTACACTCAGAGAATGTTGTATCAATTAGGATGTTGTTTAGTGTTCCTAGGAGCTTTGTTCTTCAGGGCACTCCCTTGGTGTCTAGTAGGCACAAATGTGTTATGTATATTGTACTGTCATATGTATGTCTAGTGGTTATATTTATACTCTATGTTTACATATTGAAACAAATGTGTATCTGTATGTTATTAAGATTCTTTTGCTGTAAATGGTGTCCCTTGCAAATGAGAATATTGTTATGCTCAATGGGTTACTACCATGTTTGTTTTATGAATAAAATCATTACTAATACTACTACTACTACCCACTTGCCTTCAGAGTCTGAGGATTAAGTGTCCAGGGACCTACAAATTGACCTGTAAATAAGAACTGACACCACAGTCTTTAAAATGGGAGAATAACTGTGTACTGTGATGCCCAACCATTCCCTTTTTAGTTTCACAGCCTCCTCAGTGCAAAGCTTGGTTTCCTGTAGGAGGGCCACTTTAGTCTGTAGAGTCTTAAGTCTAGATAGGATACACTTCCTTTTTATAAATGAATTCAGGCCTTGTACATTCCACATCACAAAAGCTGTAGGGACACAATCCCTCATGATGTAAGGCTGAAGTTTTACTAAGGAGTTGCATCAGACCAGAACTCAGGGATCAGGGGCTACAGGAGAGAAATGAAATGCCTTTGGACACCCATTTACTGTGTACACAGATGCCTGTCAGAACTACCTGCTAGAGCATCCATATTTGTACAAGTGTAGTTAACAATTTAACACATTCCTACCAGGATAGCTGCAGTAAAGACATTTACAAAAACCTTACATGTATGAGTAATCCCCAATTGGGAGAAGTAGACAGATCCCCTGTCCTATAGTGGAAGTCACTGACCTCAATACTCAGACACGGTAGTAGGAGAGTTGATGCAACCATGGCTTCCATAACAAGCTTAAAAATAAAATAGTCCAAACAAATAGAAACATTAAAAATTCTACAAAACACATAGTTTTGCCCATAAATGTATAAAGGCAACATGAACATTGTGCAAACCTAAACTTGTAATTATGGTCTTATCTTGGATATAGCTGTGCTCATAAATGGTAGGATACAGGGAAAAGGGAACAATTGAAGAAAGTAGCGTGGAAGGCGTAGAGGACAAAATGAGGCTGGGATGATGGGAGAGGGAAGGAGTGTATGGAGGGAGTGTCACCAACCCAGCCTATTCTATGTTTCATGGGTGTCCTTTGCTGAATTAAAACAGTCATTCAGGCTACAATCTTTTATGTGGTCTAAGCATCAGGAGGGGGGCTGAGCATTGAGTTCCACAAATAAAAAAACATTTTGTTTGATAGGTTAAGGTGGTGAGGGGATCCCTTTTGTTTCATTAGCTAGTCTCAAACTGAGGCCCCTGGAAAGAAGGAGCAAGCACACTTCTGTGTTTTCCTTGGTTGCTAGCAGGAGGATGTTCTATTAATTTCCAGAGGCTCATCAGATCTAAAACTCCAAAACACTGCCTGCCAGTCTGACCTTTTCTGTCTGTGGACCAGTGACATGGACAACCTCAGGGTGTCAGTGTATGGTGGGATCCCTTTAAAACCAATAAAAATGGGGTGAGGGAGATAGTGGATTGAGGGAGAGGGTAAATGATCATTCCTAATGCTGGGTCTATCAAATTTATGAATAGTCCTGCCCTTTCCCACCAAGTTAGAAGTCTTGTTCCAGTCTTTGAATACTATGGGCAGGCTCCTGCATCAAGTTTGTTCCTAAAATAGACAAAGATGGATACACCCAAGAATACTTAAGGAACTTGGGAGGGAACTAGCTGCCCCCTTAGCAGTGTTCTTCAACAAATCATTGGCAAACACTGAGGTTCCGGAGGACTGGAAGATGGCATCAGTAGTGCCATTCCACAAGAGTGGAAGCAAGCAAGAGCCAGGAAACTACCGTCCAGTTAATCTAACTTCAGTGGTGAAAACCGATGGAGTCCCTACTGAAGGAAAGAATCATTGCTGTTTTGGAGGAAAGTGGTCAGCCTGACACAGAGCAACATGATTTCACAGCAGGGAGGTCCTGCCAGACAAACCTGGTAGATTTCTTCGACTGGGTCACCATAACAATGGATCAGAGTAGGGCAGTGGATGTGATTTAACTGGACTTCAGTAAGGCATCTGACTCGGTTCCACACAGGAGACTAGTCAATAAACTACAGTACATGGGAGTCGGGCTTAAGGTAACAGGTTGGGTCATAAACTGGTTAAATGGGAGAACACAGAGGGTATTAGTAAATGGCGCTTTGTCAGAGGAGAGTAGGGTGACTAGTGGGGTTCCACTGGGCTCGGTTCTGGGGCCGATCCACTTTAGCATATTCAACAGCAACATTGCTGATGGACTGAAGGGAAACATGTGCCTTTTTGCTGATGACACCAGAATTGGCAACAGGGTTGACAAACCAGAGGGGCAACAAAGCATGAAATCTGATCTCCAAAAGCTGGAGGAATGGTCAAGGATCTGGCAATTGAAATTCAATGCCAAAAAATATAAAGTCATGCACCTGGGAAAAAGTAACACAGGGGAAACTGTACTCAATGGGAGGGGAGCAGCTGGTGGATACAAGGGTAGAGCAAGACCCTTGGGGGTGATCATAGCAGATGACCTCAAGGTCAGCAAACAATGCAAGCAGGCAGCACTAAAAGCTAGTGGCATTCTGGGATTCATAAGAAGGAGCATCACAAGCAAGAGGCATAAAGTGTTCATGCCACTGTATTGATCTCAGGTAAGACCCCACCTGGAATACTATGTCCAGTTCTGAAGGCCACACCTCAAGAGAGACATAGATAGGCTGGAGATGGTGCAGAGAAGAACAACAAAGTTGGTGCAGGACTTGCACCAGAAACCTTGCGAAGTCAGACTCACTGAACTCAATCTATACTCTCTACAGCAGCACAGGAACCAGGGCACATGATAGAGACATTTAAATACCTTAAAGGCAACAACAAGGTACGGTTGCAGAACCTCTTTCAGGTAAATGACTATAGCAGGACAGGAGGACATGGTCATCACCTCAAGGGAGGTAGGTTCAGGAGCAATATGAGGAAATTCTTCTTCATAGATTGCGTTTTTGAACCATGGAATAGGTTGCCAGAAGGGGTGATGGGGGCAAAGATGGTGGAGGAATTCAAGCAAGCATGGGACAGGCACTGCTGGATACACAAGCAGACAGCTAAGCTAGGGGGTAGGAAAACAAGGACCGACTTGATGGATCACGAGGTCCCCATCTGCCAACAACTTCTATGTTTCCATGTTTAAAGCAAAACCTGTGTTGGCTGGTAGATCAACCATTTCACACATAAACTGTTCCCTCCAGAAGAAAAGCAAAATAATCAAAAGGATATGGAAAGTAGCATTGGGTAACCAGATGATGTGGTTGCATGCTCGATAACTCATCTCTGCAGTAGGGACTTATTCTGTCTCAAAAACTGAGTAGTGAAACTGCTTGAATGAGAAGTCCATTGCATACTATGCATTATGGCTAAATACATAACCAGTTATTAGGAAACTGTCATTGATGCAGATTTGACCTATCATCCTTTGTGATATGGAGGAGGGCTTGTCCCATCACCCTTCAGGATGGCCTGCCATAGTGAGGTATAGTGAAGCAGGAGTCATGGCTGAAGTTCACCCAGGCTGTATGGTGCCTTGAGGTGAGAGTACCAGTGCAGTGATGATATAAATCTAAAGTGTGAGTAAGTGAGATGCTACACTAGCTCTGTTCAAGGAAATTTTGAATGATGAGACAACCAGAGCACATGAAGGCAGCAGGGATCTTGAGGCTGGGGGAGGGAGGTGATAAGTAATGCAGACAGGAGACAATAACAGGGAAATCAGCCATCTGCCATACAGGTCAAGACTTACTGGTGCAGCACAGTCACATCTCTTGTTGTAGGAGCTGAACAAAGTTCTTGATATTTTAATGGCACTGTCCCACCGCCCAAATAGACACTTAGGGCTGTCCTGCCACCAATTCAGATCCAATGATGGGCAAGTACATGGTGATGGGGCAGGTGGTAGTCGGTGTCTCTGTCCTCCAGTGGGCAGGAAAGTAGTTTTAGAAAGGTAGCGAGGGTAATAGTATAAGTAGAGGCATGAGTAGTCACGGATAATAGTACCTGTGCATGAGCCAAAGGTGTACTAAGCAGGTGACACTACATGGTGGTTGTTGGCACCAAAACTGTCAGAGATCAAGGGATTCAGGGAGGAGGCTTTGAAACCTGGATCCCAGTATTCCAGAGGTGGTGAATACAGTCTTGAGTGTAGAAGTCAGAAAATTAGTTTGGCATGTCAGGTATTCAGTGGCACTTGAATGTGGTATAGATCTTAGGAGTGTGGCTGAGCCAGAAGGCACTACCAGTGGAAAACAGTTGTCTCCCTATCTCCTCAGCAATGTAGCCCTTACCTTCTGAGATGGGGTCCCCACACAAAAGCATATGTGCTCCAATGACAACTTGGATGTGTGTGTGTGGAAAGGGGAAGTCATCTAAGCAGGATAATCCCAAGAACTAGGGTAGGATCTGAGAAGACAAGATACAGGAACACAAAAGTCAACAGTACTTAAATGAAGAGCATGAAATTCAGGGTTCTTCACTTGGCTTCTTCTAGGTAAGCACTGTGTTTTTGGTGCTGTGTGAGCCAGAGAAAGGGTGGATAAGTCAGGGCCTCTGTCAGGGGACTTGCATCCCTCTCGCCCATGATCTGCCATCTTGGTCTGGCAGCATAGCTGAAGAAGGTACCCAGCTATTGTTGACTCAGGCAGCAGAAGGATCCAGAGCAGCTGTAGAGTTATAGTCCTCAGGGGCTGCTTGCTTCAGTGGGTCAAATCTGTTGGCTATTGGTGGGGGGAGGGGGTCCTGTGTGGAAGGGCTGATGGACAAGCTAAAAGAGGAGAATCCCTGCTGCATGCTTCTGGATCTGTTCACTGACCTGAACATACTTTTCCTGACCTCTGCCTTGTCCTTTTTTCTCCCTCTTCCCTGACACTGCTGCAGTCACTGAAAATCATCCTTGAGGTGGTTTTAATATAGTGCTGTGACATCCTTCCAGTCAACATCCCCAAAAGTGGCAGACACATTGTAGAGAGTCAGCATTGTTCTGTTGGGGATGTCTCTGTGTTTTCTTCGGGGGTGCTGTGCTCCTGAAACCCCTGCTCTAAATATCAAACTCCGAGTCAAAGTTGTCTCGGGGAGGGGGCACAACATTAGGAGATGCACCGCTGGTTTCTGCAGGGACCAGCACAGCGACCCGATGATTTCAGGTAAAATCTGTCACTGTGCTGGTCTTTGTGGTCATGGAGTTGACCTACAGTTGACCTACCCCTTGGGGTCTATCTCTGAGGCTGCTTGGGAAAAGTAATCTTTTGATGGTGTAGTGTCCATCACTTACTATGGCCAAGAGTTGTTTTTTGTCAAAGGGTGATGCTAAGAACTTGTAGTTGGGCCAGTTACTGGCTATGAAGACATCCACTGCTGACAGAGAACTGAACTGATTGATTACTTTGTTGTGCAGTAGATAACCCACAGCTGGGCAGGATAGTATAAAGAAATATTTGCCTTGAACTGATTAAGTTTCCATTTCACCCTGCCATATGCTCTCTGCTTGGCAGATAATTTGGTGGAGAAGTCTTGGTAGAATAAAATCTGATGCCCACCCAGGCCTGAGGGCCCTTCTGTCTTGCCAGGTGGAAATGTTCACTTTCATCAGGTAGTGAAGCATTTTGATCACTATTGGCCTGGGGCACTCTCCCTGCTGGAGCCGGGGGGGTGGGGTGCAGAGACTGATAAGCCCTATTGATCTGCACTGGTGGAAAATTGGGGACATTTAGGAGAAAAGGAGTAAGGCATTGCAGAAAGAAGATCAAGTCATTGTTCTCAACACCCTGTAGTAAGCCTACTAGTCAGAAGTTATTCCTCCTTGCCCAATTTTCCAAGTTTTTTACCTTGGAGAACAAGTACCTGATAGCCTGTTCTGCTCTCAAAGGAGGACAGTCATATCTCACTCTTTTACCACCAGCTGTATGATGCTTTTCTCTGTGCCCTTGACAAGCTGGTTGAGGACCACCAAATCTTTATTTGTCTGGGCTTCTGTGGATTTGATATTTACTGTATCCTGAAGCACCCTTTGGAGCAGAGCTGTGATGTTGGCTAGATCATTTGTCAGTTCTGGAGCCTTAGCTATGGTGTAATAGTCTCTTTCACAGTGTAGTTCTGCCCAGCTGTGAGTGAAAATCTCATGGTGAGCTCTTTCACATTCGGCAGTGGATGAGAAACTACATGAGAAAAAAAAAGCATACCTCATAGTTCAGTACTGGCATGGTGATGAGCGAGAGGGGTATCCTTGAAATTAGACGACAGTCTTCACATTGCTGCCCTTTTAAGTCTGGATGCCCTACAGTAACATTGGATGTTAAAGCAATATACAACAGAGAAGTGGGTATATTGACGTATTTACCACTCTGGTGTGGTTCGACGAGGCACAGCCAAGTGACTTAACCACAGCAGAAGTGGTAAATCCACCCATATACCCACTCCTGGAGGGTATATTGCTATTGTGCAATGTTCTGATTTTTAAGCAGATAGCAAAAATAATTAAAAGGTTTTTGGGGAGGGTGTATTTTAATTTGTCATTATTGTATTTTTAGTACACCTGAAAAAATTGTGCTGTTTGGTAATGTGGCAGTCATCAATGAGCTTGTCCTGACCAACTCAAAGGGATGATCCACAAAGGCTTTCAGGCAAATCGGAGATAGTAGAAGACACAGTAAAGAATGTGGTTGGACCGTCGATGAGCACTGTTAATTGCTCTGCTCATCTTTTACATGATGAGAGAGTGGGATGGGTGAGAGGAATAAGATAACAGGGAACCATTGATGAGCAGTCTGACTGAAATGCTCCTCGACAGACATGCTCCAGGCATTGAACTGTCGACAAGCTCTAGAGCCTTGAGGCTCAATAATGGCTACACTCTGCAGCTCTGCAAGGTTTTTTTCGTGGCTGAAAGTGGGGATTGAGATTTGGAGAGGAATATACAGGGAAGTGGCAACACAGCTAAGTGGACTGTTAAAGAATAATTAGGAGGTGAGTAGGGTGGAGTTCTGTATCTTGGGTTGCGAACTTGCTATGTTTGCAAGTGCTGGATTTATAGTGCTCACACTGATTTTAGGAGGAGTTTGAGATGCAGCTGACTGGTGGCTGGCACCTTTTCCAGTGGGTACTGCAGGATTTATCATACTAAAAGATGCTAGCCAATCAATCGGAATGTAGCATTTTGTATTTTGTAGTGTGCCCATTGTATAAAGAAATCTAGATTTAGTAGTTGCCGTATTGGTCCTTGCAAGAATAGATCCAGAAGCAAATGATTTGATATATTTTAATGGACCAACATAGATGTAACAACAAAACAAGTTCTCTAGCTTTGGACCAACAGTCGCTCCTTCAGAAGCAGCTTCTGAAGAAGGACTGGTTGATCAGCTAAACCAATTGTCTTGTTATTACATCATATTGATCTAAAAGTATCAAATCATTTGCTTCTGAATCATGTATAATGAGTCATTTACTTTGTAGAGTGAGAGCAGTCAAATCAAGCTGCCAACTTTTCAGTTGCCAGCCATGACTCCCACAATGTGTTTTCTATTTAAAAAAATGGGCAAACTCAGTGGGTCAAGCGGGCCTTATCTTTCATCAAATTCTATGTTATATGTTCTATGCACAAACATACTGCTGAGTTCTGGATTACAAAGGTCTTGAGAAAAAAGGAGCTGGGGGTATATGAACTGTTGAGAATTTGTTTTCTGAAAAGTGTCGTTTTAAGAGTCAGGTAAAGAAATAAGGTGACATTAAGACGCTATGCACATGTTAATGAGGTGTTGTGGTTAATGTATATTATTAAAGGAAAAGTTCCCTCAACTAATTTTCTGTACACCTGTGCAGTTTGTAAGCATGAACGATTCCCTTTCTTGCATCCCCATAATGTCATCCTAATTTAAATATGGATGAGGTTGCTTCACTCTGTTTTGCCCCAGTGTGAAAACCTGTTTGCCTTCATTCCCAAGGTCATGACCCGACTCATGCAAGGCATCATGGGAGTCAATGGTGTGTCCATGCACAAACCAGCAGAAGTTATACTCTCATTCTATTCTTTTACATGTTGTGAAGTCCTTGTATTCTCTAAATGCATTTTTTTCTAAGTCATATACACTTTAAACTACAGAAAACAGCATGGCACTTACTATGCCTAGAAAAGTTTAATGGCTAGCAAAAGACAAGAATATAGGGACTGCAGAGGACAGCAACAACACAATAGCACTGTCTAATACAGTGTATTGCAGGCTTTAGCACCAAAGCATCTTAACATTCCAGGATGCCTTACATGAGTCAGGTCATGACCTTTGCAATGGAGTCAGGCAGCCTTTTACACCAGTCTTAACTACCTTCATTTACTTTTAAATCCTGATGAAATTAGGAGGGTGCAACAGAGGCAATAGAGGCAGTCATTGTGCATTCCTAAAAACTACATGATTTGAGTTTAAGGTAAGTACTATAAGAAGATGTTAATTAGGTACTAGAAAAGTGCTTTATTATGTCACACTTAATTGGCTAATTTACAAAGGTACAGTATATGACACTTAGTTGGGATAGTATGCTAAGAAGTATTTGATGGCTTCTTATTTGGTAAAAGGGGACTAACCACTTATTACTGTTTATAATGCCTATTTATGGTTAACTTGTTTTGATGTTTTAAAAAGTTGGGATGAAAAGAATGAGGCATCCTTTTGCTACAACAGTGTCAGTGGCTCAGTAGGTAGCACACTAGCCTCTGAGGCCAGGAGATTAGAGGTTGTGGTTTCAGTTCCACATCTGGCACTTGGCTTAATATCCTAGCACTGACACTGTAGTGCAGCATGAGAGGGTGCTGCACTTCTGAGGTGCCGATTTGGATGAGACGTTAAACCGAGGTCCCATCTGCCTGGAATGGTGGTAGTTCAGGTGGATGTTAAAGATCCCATGGCACTTATCTAAAAGAGTAGAGAATTTCCCTGGTGTCCTGGCAAATTCCCTCATTCACTAAAAATACCACCAACAGCTTAATCTGGTTCAAGGTCAGTTGGCATTCATCTGTATCCTTCTCCCTGGTCGTGCCTAAAATAGGCAGGATTTGTCTAGTGCACTTATGTGGTCAACAAAATGAATAAATAAACATGCTTTTTGGTCAAGGGACTCATGCTCAACTGTGAGGTCAGCGGCCCTTTCTCTGGGGTCAAAAGTACCTCAGTTATACTGTAAACACATTTGGAAAACATATGGTACCATAAATATGAATTCCTTTACATCAGCAGTAAGTCAGATGGAAATAATGTCCCAGAAATAAAAATCAGTTTTATTACCGTTCATTGTTTCCAAGTTTTCCACAGTCAGAGTGCTTAAATGTCAGTATATCTAAAATATTTCTTAATAAATGTAATTTTTATATAATACAAAGCAGCCACTCTATCAAATGTTACACTGTGAAAAATTGCAATTTGTGTAGAGAATGGTAAAAATGTCAGATTCTGCAATACAATTTAATATACAGTTTTCCATCATCTTTGTTGACAAAACAAGCCAATGAAGAACATTAGTGAAAAAAGGATGTCATGGCCAATCATAGGACATTCTTCCTCAAGATTCTCTTTTTAACTATAATTAAATCAACCTACTTGCAGAATCCTTTGGGGTCTAGGATGGGTCCCTGCAGAATCGTTTTACTGGAGAAAGCGTCTGATCTTTTCGACTGTCAGGGGCAGGAGGCAGCCAGTATGTCATTGAAGGAACAATTTTAATAGAGTGCTATCACATTTGGGGGCATGGTTTGGTCCCATTAGTAAATCAAGCCTATGCACTACAGTAGAAATAAGGTATGCTAGGGAATATGTTACCCCTGGGAAATGGAACATGGCTTCATCTCTTGCTGTTTAGTATCCCATGAGGGCTGATTATCTCACAGCAACCCACTTCTGTTATACTATGCTATTAAACATTTCTATAGTATTTCAAGTAATTCCCACTTTGGGGCACCTCCTCTCAAAAATAATGCATCTGATCCATCACATATCTGATATGCATAGTTCCTTGCCTGAAAACTCTGCTTTTGCAAATTTTCTCTGCAAACACATAAATAAAATAATGTAAAAGCAGGGACATGATGTGGGAGAATTGTTTGAGAAACCTGTAATTTTAATGACTGTATAAAAAGGAAGCACCAGAGAGCTAATATAGACATATGATTATGATTTGTTTATTTACATTAACCACTTATGCGGCACTGTACAAAGTAAGAGTTAACTAGAGCCAGTATATTTGCACAGTCAGCATGTGGCACAGACATAATGTATAACCTAGAAAGAAATGTAGACATGCAGACCCATACACATAAGACAGACACATTAATTTATAGACTTACAGAGTAAATGTACATATAAGAGCAAACACATAATATTTATGCTTTATTTGTATGCCTTTTCTCCACATATTTAGCAACATTTAAGGTAACAAATGGAAATTAAATAAACAATAAATATATGAGCTGCAAAATCTTATAAGCAGATTTAAACTGCAACAGACTGAGATCCAAGAAATTAACTACAAAATAAGAAATAAAAATAAAATGGACAGAAAGGAAACAACAAAGACTAGCAAGATGTGTCAGGTTGAAAACTAATAATTTCCTTTAAATATTAAAATTAAGCATAGCTTGTTTAAGTAAGAAGCCTTTCTACATAAATCCAGGTATGTTTTATTAATAGTGACACTTCATAAATACAGAAATACAATAATCAAAATCATCCAGGTGATATACTGTACTGCTACATTGTGGTTAGAGATACTGCAAAGTTTTAATCTGCAGGCAAGTTTCAGATACAAACTTCACATTTAAGCATCAGTTTGTGAATGTTTGTGATTTCTAGAAATTCACCTTTATTAACGCCACCTGACAGCCTCACCTGCAACTTTTCCTTTAGGGTGTATTTATGAACATACAGACGTCGAAAAATGTCAGCAGAAGAAGGCCTTACGGTCTACCAAGTCTGCTTGGTTGTGCAACTAGCAGCCCTTATTGTGTAGCTGCCCCTCTGTCCCTTGCCCCCTGTCCCTTGAACCTCCATCTTGCATTGTCCATCCCTCTTGAAGCCCCCACTGTTCTCTCTATACCACCTCTGCCAGCAGGGCATTCCACTCAGCCACTACCCATTCTGTAACAAAGTTTCTTCTCATCTCCCTCCAGAACATTCCCACCTCCAGTCTCATATCATGGCCTTGGCTGTCCCTCCCCTTCCTTAGCTTGAAAAGCCCCTCCGTACCAGACTTGTTTATCCCTTTCATGCACTTGAAGGTTTCAATCATGTCTCCCCTCTTTCTCCTCTCTTCCAGAGAGAACATGTTCAATTCCCTCAGCCTACTCTCATATGGTAAGGCCCCCACACCATTGATCATCTTTGTCACCCTGCGTTGCACACCGTCCAGTAACTGAATGTCCCTCTTTAGATAAGAGTGACAGAACTGCATGCAGTACTCCAGGTGTGACCTAACCAGCAATCTATACAGTGGCATGATCATCTCCCCTCTATTTGAGGATATACCCCTAGCAATACAACCCAGCATCCTGTTAGTTTTTGCAGCTGCCTTTCTGCATTGTGTTGAGTTGTTCATTTCTCCTGTAATTAGCACCTCCAGATCCTTCTCCTCCTCAGTCACAGCTAGCATCTCACCCCCAGTTGGTAGCTCCTCTTTGGGTTTGCAGCTCCAAAATGTAGCACCTTGCATTTTTTGGCATTGAAACCCAGCCTCCAGGTGTCTGACCAGGATGCTAGATTTGATAGATCCTCCTGCAGCTCTTGCTGACCCTCTAGGTCATCCAACACCACTCCCATCTTGGTGTCATCAGCCAACAGACTGATTTTGCTGTTGAAGCCCACTAAAACGTCTGCAAATAATATTCCAAAAAGCACTGGTCCTAGCACTGAGCCCTACAGAACTCCACTCATCACTGCCCTTAGGGATGATAGCTCCCCACCCACCACCATTCTCTGCTGCCTCCCTTGCAGCCAGTTCACTACCCAGCCCACTAACTTCGCCCCTGTCCCTGTAGCTTGATGCTTACTTCCTAGTCTCCCAAGATGCACTGAGTCAAATGCCTTACTGAAGTCCAGGTACAGGATATCCACTGCATGGTCCTTGTCCAGTTGTCTAGTTACCCAGTCATAGTACTCCACCAGGTTGGTCTAGCATGATCTTCCAGTGACAAAGCCATCGGTCTACTGTCCTGTAGCCCATTGGGCTCCAGAAGGGATACTAGCCTCTTTGTCAGGATTGTCTCCATCAGCTTTCCCATGATAGATGTGAGGATCACTGGTCTATAGTTCCCTGGTTCATCCTTGGGACCACTGTTATGGAGAGGTACCACGTGAGCCATCCTTCAGTAATGAGGTACACACTGTGAATCCAGTGAGGCATTGAATAGGTCTGTCAATAGTCACACTAGTTCCTCTGTCAGTTCTTTCAGTACCCTGGGATGGAAGCCATCTGGTCCTTGTGCCTTGTCCACCTTCAGTGTCCTCAATCCCTCCAACACCCTGTCCTCTGTTATTACTCTGTCCATCACACCCTCTTCCTCCATTCCTGCCTTGATCCCCCCCTTGGGTATCTCTCCTCCCTTTTCTTTAGTAAAAACCGAGCAGAAGTAGTCATTTAGCACTTCTGCCTTTTCACCCCCCAGTTCCACCCATCTACCTTCCCTCTTTATCCTTACTATATTGTCCTTTTCTCCCTGATGTACCTGAAGAATTCCTTCTCCCCCTCTTTAAGATTTTTGCCAGTCTGAGCTCCTTTGATGCCTTGGCTGCCCTTACTGTCCTTGTCACCTCCCTCGCATCCTTCAGGTACACCTCACTGTCCTCCCCCCGCCCAGTTTTCTTGTACCTCCTAAAGGTGGCTCTTTTCTTCCTTATCTTTTTTATGACTCCATTGGTCAAACAGCTAGGTTTCTTTGCCCTAGTCTTCTTACTCCTGACACAGGTTTTCATTGCCTCCACTACCCCCAATTTTATGATCGTCCACCTCTGGTTAGTGTCCATACTAAGGTAAATTTTGGTCATGTACTCCTTTATTATTTCCCCCATCCTCCTGAAGTCAGCCCTCCTGAAGTCTAACACCCTTGTGTCAGATACTACTCCTTTCTTACCCATATCCAACATGAATCATACCGAGTGGTGGTCGCTCCCCACCAGCGGCTCTTCCATCCTTAGTTTCCTCACAAACTCCCCATTTGCCAGCACTAGGTCAAGGGTGTTCTCTAACCTGGTTGGTTCACTGACCATCTGTATCTGGAAGTTCTCCTGGAAGGTGTATAGCACTACTTGCTCCATTCTATTTTTTTGTAGCTGGGGTACTCCAATCTACTCCCAGCAGGTTGAAGTCCCCCATGATTACCACAATCCCCTTTGCACAGACCCTCCCTTTCTGTCCCACTAGTTCCCTATCTAATTCTTCAGTCTGCGAGGGCGACCTGTACACCACTCCCATCCTGATAGTCCTGTTCCTTGAGTCCTGGAGTTACACCCAGTATCCAGTGAACAAGGTGACCGAAATTGGGCACCTACAAAAACAGTGACTTAATTACAGCACCCGTGTTCACTGCTACCTAGCAGGGGGGGTGACCAGATATGGGGGTGGACAAATACGGCAATGGGAAGTACACACATATACGCACATATGGGGAGGCAAGGGAGGGATGGTATGTGGGAGGGGGTGTAGTGGGCAGATGACTGGTAGCATAGTGGGGGGGTGGCTGTGAGGTGTAGGGTGCAGGGTTTGTGTCTGTCACGGGGTGTTTATTTTTTTGCCAGCAGGAGGTTTTCACTATTTTTAAGTTTTTCACCCCCACCCAGTGCACCCCCTAGAGTAGAATCCATAAGTAGAGGCCCGAGGGCACACCCCCTTATTAAAAGCAAGACCAGTAGGTCTTGTGTGCCCTTTTCCCTGTCGCTGTGAGTGTGCATCACCAAAATTAATTTTTAGTGATGTGCAGTCACCATAACAGTGATCACTATTCTGCGATCATCATTATGACATGGGCGTTGCACCTAGAGACTTCATACTGCCCTCATCCTCCTCCCATTACACCTTCAGTCTTTCCCTCACATACAGCGCCACCCCTCCTTCCCGCTTTACTCTATCCCTGTGGAAAATCCTGTACCCTAATACCATGCGGTCCCAGTTATGGTACTGGGTGGCCCCATGTTCAGTAATTGCCACCCATGTCCTCTGCCCTTCCCCCTTGAGAGTCTGAAGCTCTGCGTTTTATTCCCTAGGCTTCTAGCATTCAAGGTGACCACCTTACACCCATCTCATTTAACATCCCCTAGTACTTGCCCCTTAATCCTTTATCTCTGTCATGGGGTAACTGCACGTTCCTTCCCATGGCCTCTGCTTGCCTCATGCCCACTTGCCCCCCGCTCCTAGTATAAATATCCAGCCTCTTCTATGTAATCACTCATCCACATTTTCAACACTCTTTTGCCCTCCTCACTTAAGTGCAGTCTATCCTTCGAGTAGAGACTACTGTCTGCACAGGTTCCTCCCACCCCCACCCCCACTAGCACATACCCTTTGGCCTGACACCAAGTTCCTAGCCATTTATTAATTTCTTCTATCCTCCTTTTTCTTGCAGTGCTTGCTCTGAAAACAGGAAGAATCTCTGAGAAGGTTACTGATCTTCTTGCTCCTTCACATAATGGTGCTAGTTCCTCAGACCTCCTCTGCACTTCTTCTACCATTCTATCAGCCAGGACATCGGTCCCCAAATGCAGAATTAAATGAGGTTTCTCCCTATCCCTTCTAGCAAATTTCTGTATGGACTGCCCCACCCTTTCTGCTGTCATTTCTGGCATGGTTTCCACCCATATCGACTATTCTTCTCCCCATACTACCCCACCTGACTCACCTTATTATTGAGGTCCCCAACACTAAGATTCTACATCATTTTCCAACCACATGCTCCTCATCCTCCCATCCCCTGTTCCTCAACATCTCTTCTTCCTGCTGCACATTAATTCCTCCTTTCACCCCCATTGCCATTCTTACATCCGTACCACCCCCATGCCTCTTTCATCCTGGCTACCATTAGTTTCACATCCAGGCTGTTCCCCTTTCTCATCTTCATATCCCTCCAGGACTGTGAACTGATTTTCTGAAAACAAGACTTTTAGGCCTACCTCAACCTCCCTCATGCTAGCCTGTCATCCCCTTCTGTCTCCTTTTCCTTCTCCCCTTTCTTGTCCCCGTTCCACCTCCCTATCTGTTCCCCTTCTCCTCCTCATCCACTCAAACTACTTCTCCTCCCTTACCCTTTTGTTCTGCCCTCGACCTTGGTCCCCCCAATTTATTGACCCTCAGACTAGGTCTACCTGGTTCTAAGTCCCCACCTCATACCCTTTCCCTCTCCTCCTCCTCCCTGTCAGCTTAAATTGCCCCCCTTTCTCATCATCCCTACTGTCTCCATGCACTACTGGACTGTAACCCGCCATGGCCCGCCGTACCTTCCATAGCTTCTCCTGAAGCCTGGCTATCTCTTTCTTAAGCTTCCCTATTTGGATGCACACTATACATCCTCCCACTCTCCATGCAATTTTAAGAAAGATTGGTGCTCCACAGTTGATGCAGCCCACCACCCTTCCCAAATTCTCTACTCACCCGCCAGTGGCCCCCCCATACCTGATGCAGGATCCCCCTCCTTCCACCAAACCTCCCCTTCCCCTCTTCTACCATTCCTAGACATGTTCCTTCCTGTACCCTTTTCCTTCCTTTATGCACTAAGGTTATAGTGGTTGGGCAGCTTTCTACAATCTCTTAGCCCTCCTATTCACTAGAGCTGTCAAACCTTTAGAGGCTCCTTCAACAGAAAACCTATATAGCCTCCATTAACAGTTCTGTCTGTTCTTACAATTATACCTTTAATCCTTACCCCACTGTATCCCAATGAGAGCCAATAAAGCCTACTGAGCAGCCTCCTTTTAAAAGTCCTATCTCCCTCCTACAATGAGAGTCACTAATCCTCCTGAGTAGCCTCTTTTTAAAAGTTCTCTCTCATCCTTTACACTTAGATCATATTGAAAACTTAATTGAACCTATCGAGTTTCTACCATAGGTTGTCCCACACTAAACAAGGCCAGCTCACAATCGCTCCATACATCCACCCACAATAAATGCACTTTCTCTAATATAATGCAATTATCAAAGCATAGCCAACAAATACACTTTTTACCCAATATAAATGCAGCTAACATAGCACTGCCATAGTTCTTTTGCCTTATATAAATGTAATTATGAAAGCATAGACAGTAATTGAACTTTTTACTTAATATAAATGCAGTTTACAAAGCATAGCCACAGTAACTTATCCTTGATGAAGTTCACACTGGCCGATGCATGAACCTTTCAACAGCACTGCTTAAAACTCCACCCTATGTCCGCTCTTCATTGGTTAAACTCCCTGCAGGGCATGGTTCCTGAGACCATTCAATGTGGTGGAGGTTTGGGGTGGGTGGGTGGAAAAGAAAATATCCCACAAAGAAGAAGGTGTGGCTGAGCTCCTGCCTTATAAGGCCCAGCCACTGATTCAAGATTGGCTCTGTTCTTGGTGGCTTCCTTGGTTGGCTCCTTTTGGGAGCCTTCTCCTCTGATTGGCTCCTTTATGTAGCCCTTCTCTTTACAGCTCCTGCACCACTCTCAGCTGTCACTGGTGTGGCTCACTTTAAGCTGCAGATGTAGCCAACCTTTCTTGCTGCAGGTGAGTCCTCCCCCACATTTGCGGCTACTACCTCCTCCTACCCATGGCCATGAAACTGACCTGACTGTCCCAGCTGCCATGGATGCAGCCCAAAAATGAAAGAATGACCAGAAAGAAGAAGGTGCAGCTGGACCCCTGCCATATAAGTCCTAGCCACCAAATCGAGATCGGTGTTCTTCTTCAAGCATTTCCTGGTTGGCTCCTGTCAGGAGCCTTCTCCTCTAGTGGCTCCTTACTTGGTTTACTCGGTATCATAGGACAAAAGTAGGCCAGTGGCCCATCGAGATTGTCCCCACCACCACGGGGAAATGTTAAACCCAAGATGTATTAGACTCCATCCTTTGTCCAAATTTTTTTAAAGGTGGAACTAGATGGTCTATCTACTAAATATTGCAGACGAGTGTTCCACAGTGTTGGATTTATTACTGTAAAGTAGTTGAGTCTCTTATTAGTATTTGATATTCTTATTTCAATCTGTATATTGTTAAGCCTTGGAGAGCTCCTTCTGTTAGTGAATTTTAGGCCACACTGATCCATTTGATCCTGAGAGTTAAGCATTTTATACAAAAGGGGTAGGTCACCTCTAGTTCTTCTACTTTGTAAGGAGTTCGATCCAGTTTCCTGCAATCTTAAATGGTAATCACTGTTGGCTAATCTAGGTACTAGTTTTGTTGCCCTCTTCCAAAGCCTCTCGATTTTATTAATGTTATAATTCAAATAAGAGTTCCAAAAAGGAGACCCATAATCAGAATGGGGCCTTACATGAGTCCTAAAAAGAGGAATAATACATTCTTGGGTCCTAGATACAAATGTTCGTTTGATACGGGTAAGTAAAGCACTTGAGGTTCTGGCTACCTTGTTGCAAAGCTCAGTGGATGAAAGCTTATCATTAACAATGACTCCAAGATCTCTTTCAGATGTGGAAGCTTTAAGGCACTGATTGTTTAGAACATAACTTTGTTTGGGGTTGTTCTTCCCATAATGTAACACAGTGCATTTATCCAGAATGAGGAACATCCCATTGTCAACTGCCCATGATTCTATGGCTTTTAAATTGTATTTCAAAACAGTTGTATTTACTTCTGTTGATACTGCCCCACCTAGTTTAGTATCACCAGCAAATTTAGAGAGCAGATTTTCAGTACTGACTTGCATATCGCTAATATAAACATTAAACAAGGTGGGTCCAAGGACTGATCCCTGAGGGACCCCGCTGGTAACATGCCCTATATCTGACAGTGACCCATTTATTCTAACTTGCTGGTGTCTATTTGTTAGCCAGCCAGAAACCCATCTAACTACGATTTGGGAGAACCCTAGGTTTGACATTTTATCAAGGAGCTTACTGCTCGGCACCTTATCAAGGCTCTACTATAATCAAGTAATACAACATCCATGGGAATCCCATTATCCAGTCCTAAACTTATATAGTTATAAAAGGAAACTAAGTTGGTTGTACAGGAGCACCCAGGCCTAAAGCCATGCTGTGTTGGATGAATTATGTTCATGGAGATTGATTCCCCTTCCAGTAATTGTTTAATAATTTTCTCCATAACCTTCTCCACTACAGATGTTAAACTTATAGGGTGATAATTATCCGTGTTTGAATGATTGCCTTTCTTGTAAATGGGTATTACTGTGGAATTTGCCCAGTCATGAGGTATTAATACTTCATGGAGAGATTTATTAAAAATTAGTGCAAGGGGTTTAGCAATGGCCTCTGCTATTTCTAACAGGAATCTTGTGCTAATATCATCCAGTCCTGAACTAGATGTCTTTTTCAGGGATTGTAAAGCTACCACTGTATCAATTTCAGAGATACAATAATCTGTAGATATACTGATTGAACCCCGGTTTATTTTAGGATAGTCTTTTATAGAAAATACAGAACAAAACTGTGTATTGAAGGCATCTGCTATTTCCTTGTCTGTAGTTATTAATGCATTGTTTACCAATAAAGGGCTAGTGTACCTATTATTCCCTTTTTATGTTGATTGCGCGCATGCGCAAGAAACGTATTGCGACAGCTTTCTCCACAAGCAGGTTGTGGAGGCACGGCACTGTTGTGCCCAATGCTCCCACAGCCTGCAAAGGCTTGTCCCCCATCCCCCAATGCTGTGGCACGCTGCTGCTGACACTAGTTCAGCCAGCGTGCCACAACTTTCTAAAAAATCAGCCGCTGCAATCAGGGGCTGCCTCGTCATTACAACGTCAGCCATCCAGCTGCAATGAAGGAGTGACCGTCATTGCAGGGTGGGATGTAAGACCCCTGATATTGTTTGTGGACATGGCGGCAGCTTGCCTGTGGGAAATAGGTGTTCAGGACAGATTAAGAAAATGACAGTGACACTGTTCATGAGTAGAGGTCCCAAAATGCCTATGCTGAAAATTTGCTAACGATACTCCATAAAATGACTGTGTTATGAGTGTGCGTTACGCAGTTGGCATGCATGCTCGTAACTTTTCGAATGCATATTTTCACTCCAGATTTTTGACATTGCCATTTTCCCAGACCTACTTATGAACAGTACAGCTGTCATTTTTCCCATCCTGGCCGAAATGTATTTTCGCACTTGTGACGCAGAATAGAGTGGTCGCTGCGGGAAATCGCTGTTTGGGAAAGATTAAGAAAATGACAATGATACTGTTTATGAGCAGAGGTCCTAAAATGCTTATGTTGAAAATTTGGTGATGATAACTCATCAATTGACTGTGTCACAAGTGTGCATTAGCGCACTTGCCACGCACCCTTGTAACTTCGCAGATTTGTAATATTGTCACGCCAGATTTTCAACAGTGCCATTTTTTCATACCTCCTTATAAGCAGTACAACTGTCATTTTTCACATCCTGACTGAAATTTGTTTTCACAGTTCCGGCGCAGAATAACGTGGTCACTGTGGGAAATCAGTGTTCGGGACAGATTAATAAAATGACAGTGGCACTGTTCATGAGCAGAGGCCCTAAAATCCCTATGTTGAAAATTTGGTGACGAAACTCCATAACATGACTGTGTTACGAACGTGCTTTGAACTGTTTCCATGTACCCTTGAAACTTCACAACTTTGTAATACTGTCACGCCACATTTTCAACAGTGGCATTTTTTCACAACTCCTTATGAACACTACAGCTGTCATTTTTCACATACTGGCTAAAATATGTTTTTGCACTCCTGCCGGACAATAGCACGGTCACTCTGGGAAATCAGTGTTTGGGGCAGATTAAGATCGACCGAGTGGGGGGGGGGAGTGACCGAGCTCAACTGAGCTCTGTCGGAACTGCTGCGGATTTGTTTGTGGGCAGACAAAGGCCCCAACACAAGAGCCCAGTATGAAAGGGCAGCCTGTAGCACTGGGAGAAATAGAACGAGAGAGCAAGTGAGGGAGGGGAAGTGAGCGAACTCACGGAAGCGCTGTCAAGACTGCTGCGGATTTCTTTGTGGGCAGAAAAAGGTGTCAGTACAGGCAGGGGCCCAGTACCAAAGGCCAGCCTGCAGCGGTGGGAGAAACAGTACGAGCAAGTGAGACAAGGGGACTTAGTGAGCTCAACGGAGCTCTGTCAGGACTGCTGAGATTTCTTTGTGGGAAGAAAAAGGTGCCAACACAGGCAGGAGCCCCATACAAAGAGCAGTCTGCAGCCCCAAAGAAACAGATTGAGTGAGTGACAGAGTGGTAGTGAGCAAGCTCAATGGAGCTCTAGTGTGACTGCTGCATATTTGTTTGTGGGCAGAAAATAAGGCAATACAGGCAGGAGCCCAGTACAAAGTCCAGCTTACCCAATGCGAAATGTAACAGAGAGTAAGCCGAAACTCAGTAAACTATGTCGAGACTACTTCCAATTTCTTTCTGGCCAAAAGCAACCCATCCAATACAAGCAAGAGCAATACAAAAAGGCAGCCTACAGCACCAGAGAAACACAAAAAACGAAGTGAAAGGAAAATCAATAAACTAAACAAAACTTTATTAGAGACTACTACTATTATTTGTAAACAGAAAAGCAACAATACATGCAAGGCAATACAAAAACGCCTACAGTAGCAGAAAAACCAAGAATAGCCCGAAGTAGTAAACTCAACAAACTATATTAACTACTGCAAATTTCTTTAGCAAGCATAAAAACAACACGCAAACGAGCCTAATAAAAAAAACAACCTACAATACACACAGAAACAGAAACAAGCAAAGTAAGAAAAGAAAGTAAGCAAAACTCAAAACTTTACCAGAACTACCATAAAACATAACTTATATTACAACATACATTGAACTATTTCCAACACCCTTATAACTTTACCAAGTACACACAATATTATCATACCACATTTCAACAGTAGCATTTTGGCAACTCACTTATAAACACACAGCTGTCATTTTCACATCTAGCTAAAAATATATTTTGCACTCACCACGAACAACAAACACAGTCACTCTTAGAAATCAACATTTAGAACAGGTAAAATAAACCAGGTAAAAAGTAACCAAACTCAACAAACTCTATTACAAAGAACTACTACGGAATTTACTTGTTAAACGAAACAAAAACCCCAACACAACAACAATACAAAGAACAACCTACACACCAGAAAACAAACGAAAAGTAAAAGAAAAGTAAACAAACTCACAATACTATCAGAAACTACTACCAGACTTCTTTATAAACGAAAAAAAGCATCCAATACAAACAAAGTCAATACAAAAACCCTTACCTACAGTAGGAAAACAATACAAGCAAAGTAGAACAAAGAACTTAAGCTAACTCAAACTCTATCGAAACTACTAGGAATTTCTTGTAAACAAAAAAGTACCAATGCAAGCAAAACCCAGCCACAAAAAACAAATACAAGCGCCAAGAACAAAACAAAACAACAAAAAGAAATAGAAACTAAATAACCTCAACAAAACTCTATCAAGAACAACTTTACCAAATTCTTTACACAAAAACGCCTACAGCTAACAAAGAAAAAACAAAAGCAAATAGTAAGCCAAACTCCAACGAAAACTATATTATAACTACTACCAAGCTTCTTTATACGTATAAAAACATACGCAAACAAAATCCAATAAAAAAAACGCCTACACTTTCAACAAAACAAGGCAGTAAATGCAAAGAAATAAGTAAAAACTCCACTGAACCTTATCTGAACTACTGCAAATTTTATAAACGAAAAAACACCAACAATAAAACAGCTACAAAACAACCTACAACACAAAACAAAACCAAATGCATACAACAAAGTAAACACTAAACTCTATCAAGAACAACTAACACTTCTTTATATGAATAAAAAACCATCAACACAATCAAAACCCAACAAAAAACGCCAACAGCATCCAAAAAACAAATCAGCAGCAAAGAGAGAACTAAACCACCACAAATAAACTCTATCCAGAAACTCCAGATTTCTTCCCTCAACAGAATAAAGTACCAATGCAGACAGCAACCCACTACAAAAAAGAACCTGCAGCACCAGAACAAACAGGCAGCCAGTGACAAGAGCCACTAAGCGAGCTCAACAGATCAACACAATCAACATTTGGCATTAACAAATGCTTGTTTATTATTGAGATAAGAGTATAATAATTTGTAGCTGTCTTTGCAGTAAGCCTGATGAAATTCGAGTTTCTTTTTAGACAGTAAAATAGAATGTTTTAATTGTTTTAATGCATTTTTATATTGTATTAATAATTGTTCTTTTTTGATACCATTACTCCATTATGTAGCCCTTCTCTTTACAGTTCCTGCACCACTCTCAGCTGCTACCGGTGTGGCTCACCCTAATCCATGGATGCAGGCTGCCTTAATTGCTACAGGTGCGGCCTCCCCCCACACTTGCTGCTACCACCACCTCCTACCCACGGCTGCAGGAACATGCCTGATCATCCTGGCTGCCATGGATGTGGCCAAAAAAACAGAAGAACAGCCAGAAAGAAGAAGGTGCGGTTGGGCTCCTGCCTTTTAAGGCCCAGCTGCTGATTTGAGACTGGCGCTCTTCTTCAAGCTCTTCCCTAGTTGGCTCCTTTTGGGTGCCTTCTCTTCTGATTGGCTCCTTTATGTAGCCCTTCTCTTTGCAGCTCCTGCACCACTGTCAGCTGCCACTGGTGTGTGGCTCACCTAAACCACAGATGCAGCCCACTTTCCTAGCCGCAGGTGTGGCCTCCCCACACTTGCGGCTACCTCCCTCCTACCCTTGATGCCGCAGAACCAGCCCGACTGTTCTAAGTGCTGCAGATGCAGCCCATAAACAGAAGAATGCCCTAAAAGAACAAAGTTTCCCAGAATTAGGCCAACTATGAAAAACAGTAATGGCAGGACAAATCAAATATATGTGAGGAAACCCCACATTTTCTGTTTTCAAAACTATAGGGGTTTCCACATAATGATCTGATTGGTCTAGTTCTCTCTTTCTTCTTCCATTTCTAGGTTAATAATACTGGCTTTGGGATGATCTGCTTACTGTAACAGTAATGTCCTCTTATATGTATTTTTTTCCTTTTTTTTGCAGTTCCATCTACTGCAAGGAATCTTTGTATTATGAAGCAGAAATATGGACCTTGGTTACAATTTATATTTTTCTTGTCCTATGATTCACTAATGATTCTGCAATTGCAATTTAATAACATTTATTATTATTTAGCTATTAGAATTTTATGCACATAGTGCATGAAACACGTGATGTTTTCAATTTGCTTACCTGTTTCACTTTGAATAGCACATCTTATGAGCACTGCCACTTTAAATTCTGCACTAATTATGTTGTCAAGGTAATCCAGATTGGCCATCCCTGATGAAGCGCTCATGCCTGAAACCAATCAGGCCATTTTATTGAACTTCATGTACTTTATCCCGTGGCACTGAAATTGAATCCATTACTGTGCGTACAATGAAATCGAATATTGTAGCGTGCTATGGTTGGTGGATGGTGATGTCCTTCTTTGCTTCCTCACAGAACTTTTTCTCAACTACCAGAGTAAACATATCATGCTGATGCATGTTGCTGTAAGGTGCTGCACTGTGTGTCAATCTCACCTGCCACATTTCTTGCAAAACACATTAGGTGAAATTGTAAGAAAAGCACAACATACATAAATTCTGTGCTGCCAGCAATTTTTTCCACTATCAGAATAAGTATGTCAGGCTGCAGTATGCTTATACAAGGTGCGGTGCTTGTGTCAGTCCCCCACCACATTTCTTGTAACATACTGTAGGGTAAATTGTGAGAAAAGTACAGCATATATAAATTCTGTGCTCCCAGAAATTGTTCTCAACTACCTTAATATATATATATATATATATATATATATATATATATGTATGTATATATATATATATATATATATATATATATATGTATCAGGCTGCTTCATGGTGCTAAAGATGCTGTGCTGTGTGTCAGCCTCCTCCCCTACCAAATTTCTTGTAATGCATTTTAGGAAATTGTGAGAAAACACAGTATACAGGAAATCTGTCCTCCGAGAATTGTTCTCAGTGACAGTAAAAAAATCCTCAAGTGGCTGCATGCTCCTAAGTGGTGCCACAGTGTGTGTTAATCCCACCAACACTGTTCTTGTAATGCACTTTAGAGGATGAACTTCAGTGTCAATGCCCAGGAAATATCACTGTCTTATAAATTCTAATGTCCTGACATTTTTGTATGAGGAATCAAAATGAGATTGACTCCCTTAATTAATATGCTGCTGATAATACGTGTTTGTGCAAATCAAGATGATAATGTTTGAGTATCACTGTGTGTCCTGCCATCAAAGATAAGTATTTATTTCTTATTTTGTACTTCTTGGCTGTGGATAGGCATGGGGGTGGGGGTGGAAACAGTGTCTTCTTATGATCTCTTTTCCAGTTCCTCTTTTTCCAGGTATTTCTTACTAGGGTGATGAAATCATGTTGCTGTATGTGTCTAGTCTAGATCCAGTTATTTGTTAGCAGTGTTTCCTGCCAGAGGAGGTAAGTAGCATATTTTGTTTCCATTTTGGTTTTTAAATTCTGAAATGTTATTTGTAAGTCAATCTCTGTTTTCTGCTTCTGTTTCTGTCGTTTCATGTATTTTTGAACTGGGTGGCAATGTAGATTCAGGCAGCAGCAGCATCAAGTTGATGTTGCTGAAATGGCACAAAGGTGCCCAGGACAGAGGTAGAAAAGAAGGAGGAGACATTGTACACACTGGATGAGAAGGTAGCAGAACAGGAGACCTGCGAAGAGAAGAGAAAAATATTTAGACTCTACTCAATTAGCCACTGTGGGTGACTGCATGGACAGTGTGTCCATTGTCCACTCCAAGTCTTATGATACCTGTCTCCTGTGAAGAAAAAAGAAAATGTAGCCTGATTTGGCCACTTTAGTATATCTGTTGTCCACTTCTAATCTCACTATAGCTGTTACCTGTCAAGAAATAAAGATAAAATGATTTATCCTGATTTGTCCACTATGTTACTGTTTACCTGAGAAAGGAAAACCTGAAACCTTAAAAAGAGAAAAAAAATCGTGTAGTGATGCTTACCATAAAATCAAGTAATGGGGCCATGCCACATACTGGTAAAATGGTCCACAGAGAGGGGTGGTGAAGGAAGCAGTGACTTAACACTGTGCCTTGTGGACTGTCTGGATTTATGACTAACTTGCTAGTCCTCCCCGTGAACTGTGAACCTATACTGAGAGAGAAACAGGAGGAAAAAAAAATGAAATACACTTTAATGTCTTGCAAGCTAGGTGGAGCTTCCTCTTGTGCAAAGATGGACTCACCACCAACAGTGAGGATAACGATTATCAACAACAGTGAAAGAAACTTGCCATCACAGAAGACAAGGTTTGTCCCTGATGGACTTCAGGTCTTGCTGCCTTGATGGCCTGGCTGGAGGCTTAGGTTGAGGTCTGCTTTGGTGGCTGGCTGGCTGGAGGTCTGTGTTGTGATGACATGTATGCTGGCTTAAAGGGGCACTGCCAATCTTTTTAGCATCATATTATTTCTAATGTAAAACCCACACTTTATGATTACGTACCTTCTCTAAAACTTGTTGAAGTAGCTGGTTGTTAGATCCACTTCCTTTCTTAGTAGAACTGAAATGCAAGGAAATGGTGTAATTATAACAAACCTTGTTTTCATTCAAATTTTTAATCTTCTCTTATTGTATTCATCTTGAACATTAGGAACACCCCAAGCAGTACAGTCCACTCATGATGCAACAGTTGCCGCTTCTCCCACAGCATTATGAGTGGCTACATTGTGTTAGGGCATCCCCAAGTCCAGGAAAGAAGTAGTAGAAGTTGGCCAAAGAATGTAAACAAACACATTTTTGTGTGGTAACACCAGTATTGTGGCAGTCTTTCTAATTTTTGAAAGCAAAAACAGAGTCACAGTCAAACTACCAGCTACATCAGCAATCTCTATAGAATGTGAGCAGTCATAAAATGTATTATTTAATCTTAGGATAATTTGATACCTAAGTGGGGGTTGACAGTGTCCCTTTAGAGTCTGGGTTTCTCAGTCTGGATGCATGCAGTGGAGGTAGTGGCGGTCCAAGTTGTTGGTGGATGTGGAGGAGAAAAGAGGCCAGAAGAGGAGAAGGAGTTGGTTTCTTGATCGCTGGAGGATGCATGGTCTGCATGGCTAGCAATGGCATTTACTTTGTTTAAGAGTCCAGTTTTCTCAGTCTGGATGAATGTGGTGGAGGCAGCAGTGGCCCATGCTGCTGGGGGATGTGGAGGACACAAGCAGGCCAGAGACAGAGGATGAGGTAGTGTCTTGATTGCTGGAGAATGCATGGTTTGCATGGTTAACGAAGGCAATTATGCTGGCTTAAAAGCCCTGTTTTTTTTAGTCTGAATGCATGCAGTAGAGATGGCACTGACCAATTTTAAAGTTAGCAGACTTGGCATTTAATGATGCAGTGCTTACTGGTTTTCTAGTTTGTCTGTAGGCACCAGATAGGAGAGGTGGGAGCAGGTAATCAGATGATGTATGGAGCAGCAGCACAACTTGGGGAATAATATAATGATGGGAAAACCCCCATCCAGATTTCTCAAGGGATGTGGTCCAAGTTGGATAGAGTTATTTTCAGATTTTATTTTGGATGGACACCCTCCTCAGTTTAGTAGAAAGACTCTTTGGGGCATGGGACTCATTGGGGATGGAATTTATCATGGCTTTGGGCATATCATCTTTCTCTGGGAGTCAAGCAGGCACTGCAGTGGTTACCTTCAGGACTGGAAAATTCCCAGTTGTGGGTAGAAAATTGAGCAGGCCAAGCTGGGGATACACTGCTGGCTGTTGCCTAACAAACCCTCGCCTTTCCCTTTGAGGTGCACATTACCAATGGTCTTTTCTCAGTGGGCATGAATTAGATATTGTAGGTCTTAGGCTGGGACTCCTCCTTTCTAAGAAGGTTTGAACCATTATGGCACAACCCTGTTTTACTACAGGAGGGCAGCAGGTGTCATGGAAGGGATGGGCTTTGCGGAGTTCAGATCCTGGGAGATGTGGTGGGTGCTCTTAAGAATTGTTTCATGTCTTTTGCAGATTTGCAGGCTCAATTTCAAATACCCTCTACCCATCTGTGGCGATATTTTCAACTTAGGCATATAGTCTTTTCTACCTGTTTTTTTTCAGGCCTCTCATCTGGTACAGTCATCCTCCACTAGATTTTTGCTATGGTGGTTTAAAGCATCTAAGGGGTATCTAAGTATGTTATATAAAGAGTTACAAAAGAAGTTTTTTTCCAGATTGGACCTCTCAGAAACACAGATAGGAGGAGGATGTGGGGAATTGTCCTGAATGATGAGTCATGGCTTAGATGTTGGGGAGTGGCACATAGAGCATCTCCTGATCCCAGACTTCAGTTGATTCAAAAGAAAGTCCTCGGGCGGTGGCATCGAACTCTGTTTCATCTGGTGCGGCTGGGTATCCTGGCCTCTGATATTTGTTGACAATGCTCCCAGTCCTCAGGGACTATTTTTCATATCTTTAGGACTTGGCCAGCACTACAGGGTTGGTGGGAAGGTATTATATGTTGTTTGGGGCATACTTTGCATCTTCCATTTCCTACTTCTCCCATCTTTTGGATTTTGGGTGACCCCTTGTTGCTAGACTCTCAGAGTTTAGCCCACAGGTTGTTTTTTTTTTGCTGTGGCATTGGAAGCAAAGCAACTCCTTTTGCTCAATTGGTGATCTCCTGAAGTCCCTTTGATTTCGAGATGGAAACAAGCTGTCTCCATGGCAGCCTCCTTTAATAAAGTGATGTATTGGAAAAGGAATACTATGCCCCATTTTTCCAAGGGGTAGGATGTTTGGATGGCATCTTTAGATAATAATCCAGGGGATGTTAGCTTAGGAATCCTTAGTATAGGTAACATACCATAATTACATAACATAATTATGGGCCTCAATTGGGTTATGGTTGATGTCCTAGGCTGTTGTTGTATACAGTTTGGGTTAAGTTGTGTTTTTAAAGATGTTTTGTTCAATGGTTTATACAGTACATTTTGTTCTCCTGTATTTGTCTGTTTCTGGTTCTGGATGACAAATAAAATGTTTATATACAAAAAATATATATAATGATGGGAAATCAGAACTGAATCATAAGGAAAAGGATTCAACTGATGAGGAGGAAAGGATGGACAGGACATGTTCTTTTTATGCTTCAATCATTCTCATCATGGAAGCAGCCCTCATAGTCTTCCAAATAGGAGTTGTCCCCCCATATGAATTATTTCTCTATCCTTGCTTCATCTACCTAGTAGAAGACATTACAATGCTGATAACATCATGTTCTTCAGGTTCATCTTCACCACCACAACCACCTTCATGTGGTAGGAATACAGATGTGATTGTGTTCCATGGAATGTGCCTCACATTAATTTTAATAAATGTTAGCATTCCAGCATTTCTAGGGGACAGATTTGCATGCTTCTCCCACACAATAGTCCCTGCAGAACTCAACAGACTCTCCACACTGACACTCAAGGGTGGACAGCTCAGGTATTTGACTGCTATGGGATCATTGCTGGTCAGTTAGTGACCTTGCTACTCCAGTACAGCAAAGGCCCTTCCATGATGGTAAGATGCCTATTGTCCACCAAATATGCATCCACCATGTGTTGTGCTGCCTGCAGTCCTTCTGCCTCATGAGCTTCCTTCGCCTCCTTTTCTTCCACATCTTCAATTCCCAGCTGGCACAAAATATCCCAAAGTGGATTTATGTTTATTTTTCAGTTACTTTCATGTTTTATTAGCCCATTACCATGTGAGATAAGTAACAACATCCAGCCTCTATTCACTTTCATGAGTGTACCTTACATATCTGTGACTTTAACATCTATTGCCCCATGCACTTGTTTAATTAAAAGATTGGTTAAATATTGGACCTGATCATGCCCACCTTCAGGAATTAATGACAGACTATGTTATATGTGGGTCTAGCATGTTTTCAGTCCCAAAATCTGCAGATTGCAGAATGGCAGAACAACTGGTATTACAGTCCAAGACATGTAGCAAGTGTGCTTTTAAAAAAATAAAGTAGCTTTATTGCAGACAGAGTTGTCATTTCAAATGAAGCAAAAAGACATGGTATTCTATTAGGCCTCAGCTTCCCATATCACTACCTTCCTTCAGCACCTGCTCTACATTCAGAGTCTACCTCAGCACCCATGCCTGTGCTGCATGTTTGATTGGCCTTAGAATCATGATCAGACCATCCATTAGTCACCGCTGGCCTGATATCAGAGACATGGATAATCTGGCACAGTCAAAGCTTGTATGCAGCACTAGATAATCAGAGATGGCTTTGTACTGCTCATATAAGTGCTTATCATATACAGTGTCGCGTTCCATCTGGTGAAGGCTTCCATCTTCATATTGTGCTGAGGCACTTTGTTCTGGATCTGCCTGTGTCTGAGATGGTCATGGACATTCCAGAATGGGCAAAGTAGGCACAGATGTGATGGGTCACAGTCAACATAGACTTGATATCAGGATATGCTAGAAAATGCTGCACAATTAGGTTAAGATTGTGTTCCAGGCTTTCAGTAAATGAGGGTGCAACCACTCATCAATCTATTTGGGAGAAGTGTAACATTTCTGACCCCATGTGTGATCCAGTTATACTCTTCAATACCAGTGTGAAATGCTGGTGAATACCCATAGTGTTGCTATCACTGCAATTGGGCTTAGTACAATCTTTCCTCTGGACAGAGTCAAATACTACCCCACTTACCTGTATTCAATGTGCTCCAATGCACAGATAGGCACTACCAGCTGTTTGGCCACTGGTCCATATATCCATACTGAGATATATATATATAGAGACACTGAATGTAGCAGGGCATGGATTACTGCGTGTGTCAGTGTCTCATAATGTTCAGGAATGACACGTGAGGAGAAGTAAGTTCTTAAGGGAATCTGCCATTTGGGACAAGCACGCACCAACAACCTTCTATGACCGTAGTAGGTAGTCTGATGGACTACTCACCTTTGTAGTAGTCCTCTTCAGTCAAAGTGAGTAGCCACCTGGGATCACACGATCACAGTGCGGTATGGTTCACAGTAAGAACAGCGAAGGAGTCAAACCTCATGAAAGCAAGGGTCTTAGATTTTAGCGGTCCAACTTTGCAAAGATGGGGGAACATCTTAGGAAATCACTGGAAGGAAATGAGAAAGGGGGGGTAGAGGAACAATAGACAAATCTTAAGGATGCCATAGCAGAGGCAACAAGGCTTTGCATTAGGCAAGTGAACAAAACAAAAAGAAAGAAAAACATGCTTTGGTACTCAAAGGAAGTAGCTGAGAAGGTAAGGGCAAAAAGGGTTGCATTCTAGAAATACAAGGAAACACAGAAGGAGGAAGAAGAAACTGTATCGGGAAAAGCAGAGGAGTCAGGGAAAGCAGTCAGGAGTGCAAAGGCAAAAATGGAGGAAAAAATAGCCCAGGCAATAACAAAAGGGGACACAAACTTTTTCAGGTAGATTAGCAAAAGAAAAGAAACTAAGGGTGGGATTGTGAGACTAAGAAAAGAATGGAGTGAATGTGTAGAGGGGGGGCCAGGAAAAGGCAGAAACATGAACAGGTATTTTTGTTCAGTATTCACGGAAGAAAGGGGGAGAGCCACAGTAAGGCGTCAGAAGCACCACTTGAAGGGAAGTGGACACCAGTCCAGTTTTGGAGGACAGAGTCCTAAAGGAACTTGAAAAGCTGAGAGTGAACAAGGCAATGAAGCTGGATGGGATACATCCCAGAGTAACAAAAGAACTCAGGGAGGTCCTGGTGGCACCACTGACAACCCTATTCAACAGATCACTAGAAACAGGGTTGGTCCCAAAGGACTGGAGGAGGGTGAATGTTGTCTCTCTTCCATAAAAGTGGGAGCAGGAGGAGGCAGTTACAGGTCAGTCAGCCTGACCTCGGTGTTGGGGAAACTAATGGAATCACTACTAAAAGAAAAGTTTGTGATATATCTTAAAGCCAACAGATCACAGGATCTGAGGCAGCATGGATTTACAGTGGGAAGGTCTTGTCAAACTCATCTGATAGATTTCTTTGACTGGGTGACTATGGAAGTAGATCAGGGAGGGGCAGTGGACATGGCCTACCTGGACTTCAGCAAGGACTTTGATACTATCCCACACAGGAGTATTGTAAACAAGTTGAGCAGCCTGGGAGTGGGTTCCTGGGTGGTAAACTTGGTCAGAAACTGGCTGAGCAATAGGAATCAGAGGGTGGTGGTGAATGGAGTCCAATCCAAAGAGAAAAGGGTGATGAGTGGAGTCCTGCTGGGAGCAGTGCTGGGACCAGTCCTCTTCAATGACTTCATAAGCAACATTGCAGAATGGCAGGAAGGGAAGGTATGTCTCTTTGCAGACAACACAAAGGTCTGCAACAGGGTGGATACTCCCGGTGGGGTGGAGAAATTTAGAAGGGACCCCAGCAGGCTTGAGGGGTGGTCAAGAGTATTGCAGCTAAGATTTATTGCAAAAAAGTGCAAGACCATGCATGCGAGGCACATAAATGCAGAGGAGGAGTACACAATGGGCCGGGGAGGTACTGACGGCCACCAAACAGGAAAGGGACCTATATCTGAAGACCTAAAGATTAGCAAACAATATCAGAAGGCTGGGAGCAAAGCCAGTGTAATACTGGGGTGTGTAGGGAGAGGTATCTCCAGCAGAAGGAAGGAGGTGGTTATGCCACTGTACAGAACATTGGTGAGGCCTCATCTCGAGTACTGTGCCCAGTTCTAGAGACTGCATCTCTGGAAGGACATAGACAGAGTAGAAGCAGTTCAGAGAAAGGCAACAAAAATAGTGCAGGGGCTACACCAGAAGCCATTTGAGGAGAGACTAGAGGACAGCAATATGTATTCTCTGGAAGAAAGGAGAGTGGAGATATTATAGTCTTTCAAATACCTCAAAATTAGAAATAAGGTGCAAGAGGGTAGCACAATAAAAGGTGTCTCATTTAATGGCACGCATCGCACACACACTCACACACACAATACAAGTAATGCGTAGCAAACTGAAAACCTTTAGTAATATAACCAAATGTTTTAAGCAGACAAATTATACACTGCTGCATCACAACAATCAGCAAAAAAATGTCAAGAATTACTGAAAATATTACTGCGGTACATTAACAGTTATACAAGAAAAATATAACCAAAACAGAAAACTTGACTTTTCTCCCAGTTAATGTACCTACACCACAAATACACCCTCCCAAAGCACACTTCACAGTACACAGACTGACTGTTCTAAATTAACATTCAAAATCCACACACAACAATAAACACTTGATGATATGAGCACAGAAGCATTTCCTACAATCGATGTACTAAAGTTTGAGCAAAAAAAAGACTCAAAAGGCATTTTAACAGCTTTTAGAGGTTTTGAAATGCAGAGTTCTGAGATCAAACTGTCTCCAGCTACTACTACACATATACAGTCGGCCAGAACTGAGGCTGTGCAGAACAATCTAGAGCCCATGTGACCTGCAGTCCATTAATCACTGCAGAATTTCATTTGGAGCTCAATTAATAGAAGTGAGGTGAATTACATTGATTTCAAGTACTCACCTTAAAATTGGTGGAGAAGTGGTTTGGGGAAGATGGAATAATGTAAAGTCATTAGTTTCAATGGCATTTGCATTCCTCATTATGAAGCAAAGTACTCTGCTTCACATTGTGGAGTACTCCACGGATTCCGCATTACTTGGCGAATCACTTCACATAGCGAGTTGGGGCCAATTCACCAACCACTACTTAAAGTACTGTAATTCACATGCCATACAGGAAGGAACATGAATGCCTATGGCTGTACTTCCCTGATGAGCTGAGCCTGTATCATAAAACTCCCAATTTAAAACTCTTATTAATGAGTACAGTGATGGGATGGTGAAGCCTGGAGAGATACTACAAAACAGGCTTACAATACATCCAAACTAGTAAAAAATGTATTTTGTGATTCGTGACATGATCATGAATCGTGATCTGTGACTGCATTTGTTACTGTGATGATGAAGAACGTGATTCGGTGTGAGATAACAATATGGAACTGTATTGGGAACATGTGCCCAAAGAGCAGTGCTGTGACCAGTCCTCTTCAATGTCCTTACAAGTGACATTGCAGGAAGAAGGAAGGAAGGTCTGCCTCTTTGTGGATGTCACCAAAGGCTGCAACAGGGTGCAGTCTACAGGAGGGTGTGTGGAAAGTATGAGCTGTCTCCTGAGAAAACTCAAGGAGTGATCAAGGGTATGGCAGCTAGGTTTCAATGTAAAAAGTGCAAATAATGCACTCAAGCACAAAACTCATCAGCGCATACAGAATGGGTGGATAGTATTGATTACCACCAAACAGAAAGAGACCTGGGGTAATCATATCAGATGACTTAATGTGGCCAGGCAGTGGGAAAGGCAGTGGGGAGGGCTAGGGATGCTTGGGTACATAGGGAGGATATCACCCGCAGAAAGTTGGACATGGTATTGCTCGTATAGAACACTGGTAAGACCCCCTTGAGTACTGTGTCCAGTTCTGGACACCACTCTTGGGAATGATATAGATAGATTGAGACAGTCCAGAGGGGGCAATTAAAATGGTGCAGGGTTTGCAGCAAAAGCCCTATGACAAGAGACTAAAGGACCTCAACATGTACAACGTGAAAGAGAGGAGGAATATGACAGAGACCTTTGAATACCTCATGGAGGTAAATAGGGTACAGGAAGGAAGTATTTTTTCAGAAAAAGCTCAAGAACAGGTGGACATGCTGCAAAACTGGTGGGGGTATATTCAAATGAGATTTGAGGTAGTACTTCTTCACATAAATTGTGGTGGATTCCTGGAACAGTCTTCCAGTAGAGGTGGTAAGGGAAAGTCACTGGTGGAGTTCAAGAATGCATGGGATAGGCATGAGGGTATCTTAGTGGAAAGAAAGGGGGATTAAGAAAGTATTGGAGATCAGTTAGGGTCTACAGTGATACTATAGTTAGGGAAACATTGGCAGTTTGGTTGGTCCAAGTGGTTTTTCTCTGTTGTCAAATCCTATGTTTCTGTAATTTCTGGAACCTTCCAGGTGATAAAGTCAGACCTGACAGACATAACACTGTAGGGAGAGGCTTTATAATAAAAAGCTCTGGTGGGAGTCAAATAGTTGCTAATGCCTTAACCTGATAAGGAATATTAACGTGCACTTGAATTATAATTTACAACACTTGCAATATTGCGATATCTTTACTGGTTAGTGCCTATTATCATCCACTGGCACAACCTCAAAAACTCCATTATTCACACGTGTGAAGAACGGAGTTAAGTTAGCCACTTTTCTAAAAATAGACTGGATTGGACTCGTGTACTTGACCAGCAGTCTGCCCTCATGCTGGTTGCTTCCTTGCACTCCCTCATGGAAACTGACTGTGTGAAGCACAGTCTTCTCGGTACTTGGGCCTGCCCCTCTCCACGGCGTTAAGCCATTTAACATAACAGACTCACCACCCCGGACTGAGCTTTGGGAGGTGGGATGTTCTGCCAGAGGGAAGGAATCTTTCCTGCAGGCAGGTACAGGACATATGGGGGCCTTGAAGGGCTTCCAATGCTGCTCGACAGTTTCTCTTCTGGCTCTCTCTCTCTCTCTCTCTCTCTTTCTTTCTCTCTGATGTGGCTTCAGGGGCACTGCTGCCACCGAGGGATCAGAACCTTTACTTAAAATAAAAAAAGGTCTGGAAAACAGGGATCCAACAGCCTTTAATGACCCACCCCTCTCATGACTGCTGGCTGATCAATTTAGGGGATTGGAGACAGAGCGCAAACACACAGCACAGCTGACATGATACCTTACACAATACCTTACTCCACCAGTAAGTTTACTTCACGTCCCTGTCACTTGCTGCATACTCCCTCTTCCTCTCCTGGTTCTCGAGCAAAAATACAGTAATGATAAAAAATAAAACATGAAGAAGTGAGGTTTAATGGGGATTTTATGTACACCCTTGGTGTGTGATGCCCATATAAACCCCTTGGGCTTTGCCCTCTGGGTTTATGAGGCATCACACACTTCGGGTGTGCATAGAATCCCCATAAACCACATTTCCTCATGTATTATTCTATTTGTATCAGTTGCACCCTTACAGTACATCACAAAATAAAGAACATACAGTCTTACATAAGAAGCTAATGCAGACAAAGCAAATGCACACACACACACACACACACACACGTTTACTTTCTTAAAATGCAACAAACAGTATTAAACACAGATTTCCAAGGTAAACAGCTACTTCTTTCAATATGGCATCCTGTACTGCAGGTTGCAGTGTCCTGAGCTCAATTTCCAAATGGTTGACTGATTTTGACAGTTCAGATAACATTTAAATATTTACTGAACAGAGGCAGGAAAGAAACAACAGAGATAGGTAAGGGGCAAAACAGAAACAGCTGAGAGGAAAGCAACAAGTTGGTGCCAGGGCACCTACAGACAGAGCAGTGTATGCACTAACAAAGATGGGCAGAGGCATTCATAGAGACAGGTGGGGGCCACAAAAGATAGGTAAGGGCAGTGACAGGTGGGGAGAAACAACAGAGACAGACAGGAGGCAACAATGGAGATTGATAAAGGGCAATAAAAGACAAATGTGTGATGCAGCAACATACAGGTTGAGGGCATCAATGGAGACAGAACAGCATCGTCTCCTTTTAATAATATTTTGCAGCAGTGAATGAAGGTGTGTGTGTGTGTGTGTGTGTGTGTGTGTGTGTGTGTGTGTGTGTGTGTGTGTCAGGGGGTTGTACTATACATAGCACCCTCAGCTGCTGTTTCTTATAAAGTTGAGACTACTTTCAGGGCAGGTACCTCTTTTATATTAATGGGTGGGGTAGACAAGGGCCCTTTTATTAGTAAATAGAGGCTTAAGTAGGGTGGAGGCAAGGGAAAGGATATAATGATCCTGCAAGAAACAACTGCAAAGAATAATATACCTGAAAGCTGCAGCTTTAGATTATGCAGAGAAAAAAAGGGTCATACTGATTTTGTAAGTATTGATGCATGTACAGCAGTTAAGGAAACAGTATGTGCAGCCTTTGCAGAGACATGAGTGTTAAATGGGGCTACACTGTTAACTGTAGCATTGCCACTTGTTTGGAGTTGGTGAGATGAGTTTACTGAGAGGTGAGCGGGACCCCTCACTCTTCCACCTTTCGGTCTGCTAATGAGCGTAGAAATTGACAGTTTTTTTTTGTATGAAAACTACTATGGATGTTAATGAGGATGTTTGTGGGTGGGGGTGGAGACTAGTTATATACTGCAGGAGTTAAGCTAGGATCCTCACCACAGGTAATCTAGCACTGATCACTAAAAGTTCAGTATAACTTGGACAGGAAGATGCAGCAATATAAGGAACATACAGAGGTTAATTTTTAATACTTTAACTAGACTGAAAGATATCTACGTGCCAAAGGCATCCCTTAAATTTGGATAGCTTTACAACGAAGCATGCTGCAGTAACATCAGTACTGCTGCAGTAATTACATACTAAGTAAAAACAGGTTGTTTCAGGGAATGGAATTCTGTAGAATTTCAGAAGATTCTATCAGCTTCCATGGAATTCTGTTGGTAACAGAATTCCAAAATTTCAAAAGCAGAATGTTTTTTTGCTGATTAGTAATCCATAGTTTATAGAAACAATGGATTATTTTCCCACAGTCTATGGGAAATTATTTCACAATTTACATGATCCACAGAAAGTTATGCCATGAGATACATGAAAAAATGCTTTTTGGAGTTCAACAGAGTTCAAAAAGAAATTCTGAAGACAGTTTGGAATATGAATTACCATTCTACACATATATTGCTGTCAAAATGCGATCATCTTAGTACCATTAGTACTTTGATTAACTACTTGTAGTGGCTGGACTGAAGGATGGTATAGAATATCTATTTTAGTGCTGTATGAATTCCTTTTCCGGACTATTCAGTATTCGGCAGCAAAATATTCAGTTATCTGGTACAGTATGCTCCACTTGAATGGGGCCTTGATTCGGGATGTCCATAATCAGGACATCCAGTGGGCACCAATTAGCATCAGTTTTAACCAACGGAAGTCGTATCCCTTTTTGGGACAGCTAATCTGTTTTCTTGGGACGATTACTGGGAGCTGGGCATGTCATTTCAACTTATTAGCAGATTGTCGTAATCTGTTAGCAGCAGTTAGTGCTCCATTAGTGCTTACTCTATAACAAGCATTTGTCAATGCGAATGTTTGCTTGCTGGCATTGGCAGTGATAGTGTAGAAGTTACAGAGCTGTGTAATAGGAATGGCAGTGACGTATTGAACTGAAGCCAACCCCACCACCACCCTGCAGAGACTGACAGGCATTGGGGTGTGCCTTTGGGTTGTCAGGCATAACAGCCATGCCATTTCACCACACCTCACCCTGCAGACACTGACAAGTGTCACGGTGTTCCTTGGGGTCTTTGGCCCTTATGCGCACCCCATTCCACTAGGAAATATGGTGAGATGGGTGCGATATAGGAGAATGGGGTGAACTTTGGGGCCAAAGAGTCCAAGGCATACCTCGATGCCTCTCACTGGCTGCAGGGTGTGGAATGGTATAAGCATTACAGGCAAGAATCCCAAGTCACACCCCTGATGCCTGTCATTCTCTACAGGGTTGGGCGTTATGGTTGGAAACCCTAATATCTCAGGCATTCGTTGGTATTTTCACTCCAAATTTTCAACATGTTTTTTTTGTGACCCCACCTCATGAACAGGGGGAATATTAGTTTGTTAACCCGAAAGCTGCTTATGCACAGCTGACTACAGCATTTAGCACCACAGGTGCAAAAACATTCGAACAAGATGTAAAATGACAGCTATCTGTTCATGGGGAGGTGTAAAAATGGCAATGTTGCAAATCTGCAGTAAAAATATTAAAAAAAATGGTGAAGTGGCGAGCGTACATAGAAACTGTGCAGCACACACGTAATATAATTAGGTTGGGGATTTTTACAGCAGATTGTCAACTCAGGCATTTTGGTGCCTCCGATCATGAACAGTGTCACTGTGATTTTCTTTATCTGTCCCAACAATGATTTCCCTCAGCACTACGCATCTCTCGCTGAAAGTGTGAAACACACTTCGCCATGTTGTGAAAAATGACAGCTGTACTGTTCATAAGGAAGAGTGGAAAAATGCCACTGGTGAAAATCTGGACTGAAAATATTACAAAGTCATGAACTTACGAGGTGAGTGGAAACTGCATAATGCTCTTTCATGCCTGAACATTTATGGGCTTTTGTCGCAATTTTCAACATAGCCATTTTAAGACCTCTGCTCATGAACAGTGTAACTGTGATTTTCTTAATCTGTCCCAAACATTGCTTTCGCACACCAACAGCACCATTGTGCGCTATATGTGCAAAAACACATTTTGGGCGACATATAAAAAATGGCAGCTGTACTGTTCATAAGGAAGTGTAATAAAATGGCAATGCTGAAAATCTGGAGTGAAAATATTAAATTCGCAAACTTACAAGCATGCATAGGAATTGCGCAACGCACGCTCGTAAAACAGTAATTTTTAGGAATTTTTTCCAAATTTTCAACATAGCCATTTTAAGACCTCTGCTCATGAACAGTGTCTCTGTGATTTTCTTAATGTGTCCCATACATTGATTTACATCGACTGCGCCATTGTATGCGCTACATGAGGCGGAAACACATTTTGGCCAAGATGTGAAAAATGACAGCTGTACTGCTCACAAGGAGGTGTGTAAAATGGCAATGTTGAAAATCTGGAGTGAAAATATTGAAAATGCACGAACTTACGAGTGTGTGTAGGAACTGCGCACGCACGTCAAAACAGTCATTTTTCAATTTTTCACCAAATTTTCAACATAGCCATTTTAAGACCTCTGCTCATGAACAGTGTCACTATGATTTTCTTAATGTGTCCCATTACATTGATTTCATACACCGACTCGCCATTTGCTCTTTCATGTAGAAACAGGTTTTAGGTGAGATGTGAAAAATGACAGCTGTACTGCTCATAAGAAGGTGTGGTAAAATGGCAATGTTGAAAATCTGGAGTGAAAATATTGAAAATTTGTGAACTTACAAGCGTGCGTAGGAACTGTACAACGCATGCTCATAAAACAGTCATTTTTTGGAATGTTTTCACCAAATGTTCAACATAGCCATTTTAAGACCTCTGCTCATGAACAGTGTCACTGTGATTTTCTTAATGTGTCCCGTACATTGATTTCGCACACTGACTGCGCCATTGTGCGCTACATGGGTGGAAACACATTTTGTGTGAGATGTGAAAAATGACAGCTGTACTTTTCATAAGAAGGTGTGGTAAAATGGCAATGTTGAGAATCTGGAGTGAAAATACTGAAAATCGCGTGAACTTATGCGTGCATAGGAACTGCGCAATGCCTTTCAGTAAAACAGTCATTTTAAGGAATTTTCCACCAAATTTTCAAAATAGTCTTTTTGAGAGCCCACCTTATGAACACTGGCAGTGTCGTTTCGTTAATCATTCCGGAAAGGTGATTTTGTGCAGTGGCTGTGAAATCACCCTTCGGGCCCGAGTAACGCCATGACAGTGCAAGAATTCATGAGGAGGGGTCCCAAAAACCCCATGTTGAAAATTTGGTGCAAAAATTCCAAAAAATGCCTGAGATATGCAATAAAGTTGAAAAACCCCTATCTATCCCATTATACAGCTTACCGGCATTTCCTCAGTTCGCGGTCGGCTTTGAAGAGTGCAGACGTGTTCCCGGTCCACCGAAGATCGTCGCACCGAGCTCCGGAGGTAAGTATGGGGTGAGGGGGGTGTGGGGAGGCAGGGTGCGCAGTGGGTGGGTGTGGGTTCTGGTGGGGGCAGGGAGACTGCGTGGGACCATTTTTGCTTTTCAGGTTTTTTAAAAAGACAACGGGGCGTTTGCCACGCTGGGTGGGCTCCCAGTGTGGCACAAGAGACTGGGGGGTGTGAAGCGAAGAGTTGGGCACCCATCGGCCATAACATCAGTTGCCACGCTGGGTGGGCTCCCCAGCGTGGCACCCAGCCACTGGGAGGGAGGACAGTGGAGCCGATGGGGATTGGGCACCCCGATGACTGCTCTGATAACTTTCAGGCTGGGGTGGGCACCCAGCATGGCATTTGGAAAGACTTTTGGGGGGGCGCAGCACAGCTGATGGGATTGAGGCACCCCCGTCGGCTGCTGGGGTGGCATGTGCGTGGGGGCATGCGCCAGTATGCATGCGTGTGTATATGTGTGTGTGTGTGTGTGTGTGTGTGTGTGTGTGTGTGTGTGTAGCGGAGCTGCGCATGAGCAGGTGATATCTTATCACTGCTCACTGAAGCATAGCTCCCCTTTTCAACTGTATGCCACTGCATTTTGGAGCTTGTCATAGACAGCTCCAGCATGCATTGGCGGACAGGGGCCACGCCTGCCAACACACTGGCTGAATTGGAAGAGGGGATGACACACCTCCAAAAACTCGGATGATGGCACTATGTTTCTTGCACATGCGTGCAAGCAAACATAAAAAACAAGTGCAGCTCAGTTCTGGCAGGTGTTAAACCATCAATCCATGACTGTGAAAATGACAGGGAAGCGTGTGAATTTGCCTCTGAGCCAAAAGGTTAATGTTTTAGAAATGCTCCAGGAACCAAACACTTCACTCACAATTGTTGCCAAGAAATTTGACATCTAAAAAACATCAAGATGGCCAAATTTCTCAAAACAAAACTAGAATCCTGACCAGGTAGAATGAAAATCAAAACCTAACAGAAAATACAAACCTGAAGGAAAGGACACTTTAGTGGAGGATGCCCTTCAAGTTTGGTTTAGCACGTTGTAAGTTGGGATACTAGACTATCAGATCCAGTGTTAAAAGAAAAGGCAATGAGCTAGCAAGTCATATGGAACATGACTTTGAAGTGACCAACAGCTGGTTGTCTTGCTGGAAACTGAGACATAACATTGTTTTTAAGAAAGAGCATGGGGAGAAGATGGATGCTGATGGTCCTTCAGCCGCTGAGTGGGTATCATATATTCTGCCAGGCCTGTTGTTTGACTATGGCCCCACTGACACAAAAACAAATGTTAAAAAAAGAGCTTTAATCATCACTTTGATTGTGTATCACTAATGTGGTTAGTCCATGCTGTGCTGTGTTTCATTCTGTGTTGTTCTATGCCGTTTCATTGTTTTTCTACTTAACATTATATGTCCGGTCTTGCTGAGTATTTTTTTGTTTAAGCTGCTGCCCTTCGTGTCATCCATTTAACATTTTCAAATCCGTTTACATATTCTGCACATAATTAGGAACTGACCACCATTGATTTAATAGCACTTCCATTAAATGAGACAGTTGCTTAAAAGGCATGGGTGGACTGCCATGGAGCCATCCCCTTTAAGTGGATTTTACTGTATTTGTGTATTCGTTAAACAAAATGTAAAAAAAAAAAAAATTCCCCCACCATTTTGTCCCGCACTCCTCTACCTGTCCAAACCCAGTAAGTAATGTCACCTCTCTCACCCCTCCATCTGTCAACACCCCAATCCAACCCTTCTCCCCCCAGCACCCACAATGTTTTGTGTTTTGGTCCAGTGGTGGGCGACAGACACAAGCTTCATGCTGCCACAGTCTGCTACTATCTTTTCTAAAGAAAACCTCTTCTTTGCACTAAAAAATCAAATAGCTATAGTTCCCCATCTCACACCCTGACAGCATCTTCAAATCAAATCAGTAAATTTTTTCTTTTAAAGTGCAAATCATATGAGTATCTAAGTGCTTGTACATAATTAAGAAAAAGAAAATCAGCAGTCAAAACAGTAAACAACAATTCAAAACACCAATATCAAAAATATATCTTCATCCCACCCTCTTCCTACCAGTATGCGATTCTGGTCCAGCCATGGACGACAAGCACAACCCACCCTCCCTCATGACCAGGCACTGTCTAATGAATGAAAGTGTTCACAAGTGTGTTCTGTAGTACTAAAACCAGCTGATCAGCCTGCCGATTCCTAAAAATTTTGTATTTTTGGATCACCAGGAAAACTGAAAATTGCCACATGTGTGGCTAAAATTGATCTGTAAGTTATGTTTTTTATCATTACTGTGAGTGAGAAGCAAGCAAGTATGCAAGCAAACTTGTATTTATAAACTGACCATTCCTATAGACTCTCGCACTGTATACATTATAAAATGCATAACTTCACATAAAGAACATGATTAGTAAAATAAGATATAAAATGACTACGATATTAAAAAGTAAAACTATCTTAAATAAATAATAGAGCAGGTCTAAAATGATTACAAATATAACAGCCCGTAAACTAAAGTAAATCAAAAATTTCCATAAAGAAATGGGATTTCAGACTCCACTTAAAGGCTTCCAGTGGTGGTGGGGGGAGCTCCCTCAGTGACCATGGAAATTAATTCCATAGGGTCGGTTCAGCTGCATCAAAGGATCTGTCACCAAAGCATTTCCACCAAACCCAGGGAACAAAGAGGAGGCCCACCTCAGAGGAACAAATAGGGCAGGAGTTCTGATGAGGCCACAGAATGTCTTGCAGGTAGCAAGGGCCCAATCTGTGTATGGCTTTGTAGGTCTGCAATCTAACCTTGAAGGAAATCCATCACCTTTCCTGTCGAAGCTGCTGACCACTATATTCATCACATTAAAATCTCACCTATATACCATCCAGTCTACATAGATACATAGATACATAGACAGTGTCGGCAGATAAGGGCCTATGGCCCACCCAGTCTGCCCATTTGAGCTTGTAAGTTCAGTTTATGTTTTCCTAGAAGTCTGTTGCCCCTTACCCCTGACCTCCAGAATTCCTTTATGTCTATCCCATGCATTCTTAAATCCTGTGATTGTTTCAGCCCCCACCACTTCCTCTGGCAGGGTGTTCTACTTGTCCACCACCCGTTCTGTGAAGAATTTCTTCCTCATGTTTCCTCTGAATCGTCCTCCCTCCAACTTCATCCCATGCCCTCTAGTCCTGGAACATCTTTTTCTCTTAAAAATAGCATATTCCTGCACCCTGTTCCTCTCTGTAAGATACTTGTATGTCTCTATCATATCCCTTCTCTCCCTCCTCTCCTCCAGGGAGTACATGTTCAGTTCCTTCAACCTGTCTTCATAGGACTTGTGATGCAATCCATGCACCATCTTTGTTGCCCTCCTCTGAACCTTCTCTACCCTGTCTATGTCCTTACGTAGGTATGGTCTCCAGAACTGTACACTGTACTCCAGGTGGGGCCTCACTAGTGTCTTGTATAGTGGAATTATGACCTCCCTTTTCCTGCTGGTGATGCCCTGCCTATACATCCCAGCATCCTATTTGCTTTACCTGCTGCCTTGTCACACTGTTTCCCTACCTTGAGGTCATTAGAGATGATAACCCCAAGATCCCTTTCCTGCTTGGTGCATGCTATATCCTCACCCCCAACTGATATATTGTGCCAGGGTTTTCGTGCTCCATATGCATTATCTTGCACTTCTTTGCATTGAATTTCAACTGCCAAACCCCTGACCATTCTTCAAGTTTCTGCAGGTCCCTTCTCATTCTGTCTACACCCTCTGGTGTGTCTACTCTGTTACAGAGCTTTGTGTCATCAGCGAACAGTGAAATTCTGCCTTCTAGGTCCTCAAGAATGTCACTGATGAAGATGTTGAATAGGACCGGTCCCAGCACTGATCCCTGTGGTACCCCACTGGTCACTCTTCCCTCTGTGGAGTGACAGCCATTTACCACCACCTTCTGTGTCCTGCCACCCAGCCAGTTACCTACCCACCACACTACTGTCCTGCCCACACCCATATTCCCCAGTTTGTGTAATAGTCTTCTATGTGCACAGTGTCAAAGGCTTTGCTGAAGTCCAGATAGGCCATGTCCACTGCCCTCCCCTGATCCACCTCCCTAGTCACCCAGTCAAAAATTCAATGAGGTTGGTCTGACATGACCTCCCCTGGTGAAACCATGCTGCCTTGGGTCCTGTAGTCCATTGACAACCAGATGTTCCACCAATCTCTCCTTCAGTAGTGCTTCCATGATCTTCCCCACTACCGAGGTGAGGCTGACTGATCTGTAGTTCCCTGCTTGCTCTTTTTTCCCACTTTTGTATAAGGGGACTACATGCTGTCCTCCAGTCTTTGGGTACCTCCCCTGTTTCCAGTGATTGGCTAAACAGGATAGCCAGAGGTTCAGCCACCACCTCTCTTAGTTCTTTAAGGACCCTGGGGTGCACCCCATCTGGCCCCATTGCTTTATCAACTCTTATTACTTCCAGTTCCTTCAGGACCCTTTCTCGTGTAAAGGGACTTGTGTCCATTTCTGCACCATTCTCACCCCTTGTACTCCCTTCAGACTCATTACCCTCCTCTTCCTCAGTAAAGACTGAGCAGAAATACCTGTTGAATATGTCAGCTTTACTGTTGTCATCCTGCACGCGGCCCCCATACTCCCCCTTCAGTCTCACTATCCCTCCCTTTGTCTTTCTTTTTTCACTTATGTACCTGTAAAAGGTTGTGTCCCCTCTACCCACTGATTTTGCAATGTGTTCTTCTGTCTGAGCTTTGGCTTCCCTTACTGACCTCTCTGCCTCCCTTTGCTTCTCCTGGTACTTCTCCTATCCCTTCTGCCTGCAATCTGTTGGGTACATCTCTTCAGGAAGGGTCTGTCTGTAGAATGTCCTAATTTAAAGGTTATTCTATGCAAATAAAATAAACAGTGAGCCTATTGATATAGTATGAATAGGTAATCATAAATGTGTTTTGTACATAGTGGAGGAGTTGTAGTAATATGCCTAATATGGATGAGGTATCTATCCTTGAGCAACTCATTTATCTAATAATTTAGAAGGGAAGCAATCCAAAGAGGCATGTTAGGAAGACTCATTATAGTATATGGGTTCATGTTATTGCACATGGAAACCCATACACTGCCAGATTCTATTGTACCACAGTAGTGATGTCAGAATGCCGTTGTATCACAGTAGTTTGTCACTACTGTAGCACAAAAGCATGGAATCTTGTGCCTATTGAGAAGACTCATGCTCATCTACACCACAGACTCCTCATAATAAAGGTATCAGCAAGACTGAAAAAAACCCAGGTGAACTATTTTGTTAAAAGATGAAAAAAATCTTGCCAGCTCATGTTGCTAATGCTTAAATGACATTAAATGCTTTTAATCTTAGTCTGTCATTTGCTGTTTTCTGTTTGTTTGACCACAGTTCAAGACAGAGTTAAATTAAGTTAAATTAATTAAAGCAAACATATACTATACAAAATAATGTATGGGCAACCATACATAACAAAGCTGATGTTTCCATCTTGGGATGAGATGACATCATAGAGATCTCTTGACCTTTGCTCTAGAGGTCTTTGATTGTCATTACACCTGTTGATGGAAACACAACCTTGTTGTGTATGGTTGACCATACATTATTCTTTATATGTAAACATAGTGGGCCAGATATTCAAACTGCACCCAAAAAATGCGCAACAGCAGGAGCAAGCACAAGTCTACTGAGCCCATGCGTAAGAAGTGCGATATTCAAAAACTGCGCAGGACAAGATGTGCCTGCGGCACATGAGTGAATATCACGCCACTTGCGCCATAGCACAGCCAGGGATGTACAGTTGTGCATTTCTGATGCGCCATAACGGAACAAGGGATGCTCAGTGGAGCAGTCCAGATGCACCATAGCGCAACCAGGGATGCCCCATGGAGAAGGGCAGCAATGCAACAGCACAACCAGGGATGCAGGGGCCCACCACCTATGCCACAGATGGGCAGAGGAGCACACAGCAGAACAGACATCGTCCCCTACACCCCATGCACTGCACAACCGGGGGAGAGCTGGAATAACCACTGGCCCATGGATACCAGCAACCAACCCACAGCTGGGCCATGGTGCCCCAGCACACCCCCTGGCAAGCTGTGACTGGCACACAAGGAGGGCCGACCACCCCATTCCACACCATCCCACCAATGCAGAGCACACCCTGCACCACGATCACCATGCACCTTCTAGGAGTAGCGCCCAACAGTTCAGGACACCCCATGCATGCCACCACCCCCACTGTGACAATGCAACCCTGTGCACCACGTAGCCATGCAAGGCAGCCCGACCATGTGCACCCTGCAGTGGGCAGCAGCAGACAGTGATGCAACAGCAGCATACACAGTGCCACCCTGCACGTCCCCCTGAGGTACAGCTGAGAGACCGACCAAGTGTCACCACACCAGGTACCCCACATGCGACAGGGCATGCTCAGACCCCACCACCAGTGGTACAGCACCCTGCACACCCTCCCAAAGACACATCCCATCCCAGCACTGGTCACAACAGCTAGCACAGACACACACAGTGTTGCATGGAAGCATGCGCCACACAGGATGCAACACAGTGCATGGACAAACACCCTCCTATACCCAAGGGCACACCAACACAGGGACACAGTAGCAGGTCAACCAAGCCACTGGCGTGTGGCCAAGGCTGCCGTGTACACACTTCCAGCACCCCTACATGGCACAGGTGTGCCAGCCACCCAGCACAGGCACCATGAAGCTGTATGCCACCAGCATGTGGCCGGAGCACAAGTGACAGACACTGGAGCACATCCCCTGCAACAGATACAAGAAACAGCATGGAGGGGGGACAACAACAGCGGAGGCCACAGTGCCACCGAAGGCAGACGTGCACCATTCTGGTGATCGGAGGCAACCTGGCATTGTGCCGGGTACAGTTGTTATCCAGCATGGACAGCCACCACTGACATGCTAGCAGACTGCATTTCACAGACATGCAAAGGGTGTCAGCTGCACAGGCCATGGATGGTCTGACAGGGGTGCCATGCACACAGTGCACGCACTGTGGACCACTGCACACAGGCATCCAGTGCACAGAGAACAACACACAAACCACAGACAGTGACTGATCCCCCTGCCCACACCATAGGTGGTTCCCTTCGGACACACACAGCCCATGCGCGCATCACACCCCTGATGCCATGCACACCACTGCAGCTGAGCACCTGCAGCCACTGCAAATCAGAGACCACCACAGTTGTCATAACAAAACAAATGTATTAAAAACAGGTAATCAAAACAACTATTTACAATTATGCACAATGGGGAAGGCCACATACCAGGTGGGGGCGGGTAAGGGGCAGGGTGAACATATAGGAGAGGAAGAAGGGGTGGAGGGTGGGTCCAGGGGGGGAAGGTGTTTTCAGGGGCATGGATGGGCTATCGTCTGCCCCGCTCATCCTCCATGTGGCACCGATGTGTCCTATGCCTCCTCACCCCGTGTCGGTCCATCCTTTGGAGGAGCTCTAGGGTCACCCTGGCCACCTGTAACAGCTCCTGCAGTCCCCTCTCGATGACCTGAAGTCACCGTCCACCTAGGATGAGGGAGCAGAGTCAATATGTGTGACTGTCCAGCTCCCTGAAGCCCACCCATTGTGCATGGCATACAGCCATGTGCCATGCCCCTGTGATGGTATACGACCACCCATAGTGACCGTGTCCACAAGACCTGCCTACCCAGGCATCCACAGCCATGTGGACCACTGCACACACCCACCACCCATGTCCCGCACAGCACCATCGTGGCCATACAGTGACTTGGCTATGCGGTGTGAAGGCAGTAACACAGCCATGTACTCGGTGCACGCATGGACCACCATTGATGCACTCCCAGACATGCAGTGCCACTGGACAGTGCTGACTGTAACAAGTTGCGTGCATGGCAGTGGTGTCAATGGATGGTGGCCATGCCCCGCTTCCCGCCCAGTTACACAGCATGCAATAGTAATCATGGATGTAAGGCACTCACCATCATCAGGCTGGTCCCTGCACCTCTGCAGACCTTCACCCCTCCCGGCCTGCTGGTCCTCCTGGCGCGCTCCTCTCCCTCACCAGCCTGCTCTCTTCTGGGCCTAAGGTGCAAACATGGAGAGAGGAACATCAGTACAATCCAGCAGCAAAGTCCCCCGCCCCCATGTGTGTGCAATCCCACATGGCCATACCCATGCACCCCCCACCCTCATACCACCATCACGGCCAACACTGGATGGCCCCCCATGTGCCGGACCCATGCAACCGTGATACCCGTATGGACGATAACAGTGTATGGATGGGGCACCTACCTGGCCGTGGCACCGTGCCCCTCCTGACATGTCCCCTCAGGCAGGCAAGCATATCCGGGTCCCTGCGCCTGAGGTCCCCATACCTGTGGCGATATTGCTCTGATGTGCGCCTGATTTCTGTGGCCTCCTCCAGCGCATCAACCACCTCCTGCCAAACTGCACTCCTGGCCCTGTCCAGGGGTGCATCACCATATAGAGCCCCAGCATGGGTCTCTAAAATGGCCACCAGATTTGCTAATTCCACCTGGCTCCACATAGCAGCCCTTCTCCATGCCATCTCAGCAGATAGTTGGAGTCAAAATGGTGCTTGGCAGCATGGTCCCGCCACGTGCAGATGCTGTGCGGTACAGCGCAGCCATTCCCTATCGCGCTGTCACTGAACAGCATGATAGTGGTGCACCCATGCAGGATGCATGGCGCCTAGAGGGCAAAGGTCTGGCACAGGGTCAAGGGTCTCTCGCGCATGGACAGACACAACACGATTGGAACCCATGCATGTAGCGCGATTGGGTGCCTATGTGCCACCTCCTGTAGCAGCCTACAGCGCTGTGGCCCCAGTGCGCCTACGGTGCCCCAGTGCCATAGTGCCATATATGTGAACAGTGCAGTAGTGCCACTGGTACAATGGTGGCCGTGCCCTGCATTGCCTCACATGCACAGCACGTCAGCAGCCAGCAGGCATCTGCATCATCACCCCAGGCATGCGCAGTTCAGTGTGTACTGCGCATATCACAGAACTGCACCCTTGGCTGAGCACGTTCAACACAATTGCGCAAAGTGCAACAGTGTGATATTCAGCTGGCATATGCAAATTAGCTAATCAGCCATTCAATGGTGCAGACACTGCCTTTGCATCTACTTAAAAATGTGCCTTGCCTCATTTGCATGCGTTGCACTATGAAACTGCACATTGGGCTGCACTGACCATAGTCAGTTACTGCATTCTATTGTGGTGAGTTGCATGCTGTTTGGGAGTGTGGACTGTGGTGTGTGGGACATGCATGGGACTGCACAGTCACAGGTAACACCTGTCATTCTCACAGGATGAATAATGACCGATCATGAGGTGGAGGAAGAGGAACAGAGATGTGGGCAGAAGAGGAGGCCTAACTTCACCAAGGCAGAAGCAGATGCCCTGTTTGAGGCCTACCTCAACCAGGAGCCGCTGCTCAGCAGACACCAGGGAACACCACAGGCCCATGATGCTGCATAGGAAGAGGTGACGCGTGCCATCAACCTGCATGGCAGCCACCAGCGGTCCATGTAGGAGTGCAAAATGAAGATGGGCACGGACAGGCGGAGGATTAAGGAGAAGGTGGCTGCCTTCAGGGCAGCATGGTCTGCGACCAGTGGGGGACAGCCGGCCGTGCAATGCCTGACCCCACAAGAAGAGTGGGTTGCTGGCAGCATGCAGTGTTGTGCCATCAAGGGTGTTCGGGTGGTGGATTCCAGACGGGTGGTAGCCCATCACTGTATGGTAGGTCCTGGTCTGTCAATGGGGGGGGGGACAGGGTAGGTCACATACATTAATGCTACTGTTTTTCCCTTACGGCTCCTGAGCATCTACACGGGTCAGCGGTGGTGGGCTTCTCCACTGAGGGTGGTATCATGGAGATAGAGGAGGGCCCATCCATCTCCACAGGCATACAGGGGTCAGGGCAACAGTGGACATTTGGACTGATGTTGCTGGAGCAGGTGCGGAGGAGGCCCTGCCCGTGTCCCAGCATGCCAGCGTCCATGGATGCCAGCATGCTGAGACTCGGGCTGGTGCCGGATCCATCACTGATGATGATGGAGCTAACGTCATGGGCAGTGATACGTGTGGGCCTCAGGATGGCCACACAGCAGGTGACATCATGGGCATGGCCGTGGGTGGTACCGCCGTGGAGGTCTGCGTGACATCACAGTCCCAGCCTGTGCCTGTCTGCACCAGTGGGGCAGCACTGGTGTGTGTCCAGGACAGTGGGCTTGTTGCGGCCACTGCGGTGGCACCATTGAGCCCTGGAGAGCAGCAGCCAGAGGGGCAGTGTCAGCAGTCAGCCAATGGCCATGGGTGTACAGTGTCAGGAGGCGGCATCAGTGCACCACCTATGGACATGCCCAGGCCTAGCCCTGGTGTGCAGCACCCACCCTCAAGGGGTGCTGACCATCAGGGCCATGAACACCATGAGGGACAGCATACCGATCAGGCAGATGACCTCTTAGATGAGCACACCCGCATAATCCAAGCATCAGTCAATCAGCAGGTGCGGCTTGTGACGGTGGTGGATGCACTCAGTCTGGTTCTGCGCCAGGCAGAGGCGGTGCAACAGAGACACCACTGCTCCTGGCAGGGATGGACCGGTTGCAGGAGAATGTGACCGCTGCATTGACAGGCAGACACAGGCAATCACAGCTGTCATGGCCACAATGGGCACACAGTTGTTGCCCATGCGCCATGAACACCAGCAGCAGTGCAATGTCCACCCCGTTCCTGGTGTCGATATGACACCCTCCTTGTTGACACTGGGTTCAGAGGTGAGCATCCGAGCACTCCTGGTGCAGGCATGTTCGGGTGCTGCAGACCCCTGCCGAGCACAGTCGAGTTCATGCAGTGGAACCCCTGGGGACCATCGGTGCCACTCCATGAAGCCATTGGTCAGCCTGTCACTGCTGGCAGATCTCAGTGGGGCCTGCGCATCCACATGGTGACCGTGGCACTGTGGTGTGTGACTGACCTGTCTATAAGCATGGCTACTGTCTGATGCTGCCCTGTGTGCATTGTGTTGTTCAGCGTGCAATGCACGGGTGGGGTACCCGGCCCTGCACACATGCACACGTTCCATCTGCACACCCTCCCGGCTGCTGTCCGCTGTGGCATGTGCATGATGATGCCTGCATTGCGCTGTGGCCACTGTGCAATGGTGCCCAGTGTATGACACATGCACAATGACAGGCACTGGGCATGGTGGTTTGTGGATGTGTGTGTCTGGCTAGGGGTGGCAGTGGGTCGGCGTTCCTCCTACCCTTTGTGCATGTCTTGTGAGGTGTGTGTGTGTGTGACCATGTGCAATATTAGACCTTGCCCATTCCTGGCAGCGTGTGTGGTTCCATGCTTGGCCAGTTCCCTTAACGACATGCACCCCTGGTGTTTGACCATGCGTGTTTGTGGGTTGTGCCTTTGCCACTGGTGGTTGTACATGGCCCCATGACTTACCTGGGTTGGCTGAAGTGCTCCTGTGTGATGGTGCCCCAGTGCAGCTGTGCCAGCCAGATCAGTTGGGGTCCCTTCGTCCAAGGGGGGGCTGCCCCTCACCATCTTCACCAGAGTCCTTATCATCCCCATTGCTGTCCCCCTCTTCAACCTGTATGGCTATCCCACAGTCATTGGCCATGTTGTGCAGGATGCAACAGGCCAAGAATAGCCCGCAGGCCTTTGAGGGGCTGTACTGTAGGGCACCGCCAGATGTGCCCAGGCAATGGAAACATGCCTTCAGCATCCTGAACACCCACTCGATGACATTGCGTGTGGTGGCATGTGCCTCATTGTATCGTTGCTGCAATGGGGTTGTGGGCCGCCGCTATGGTGTGAGCAGCCAGGGACGGAGTCGGTATCCACTGTCACCTGTGTGTAGAGGGTGGAAGTTAGTTTGGTGATCAGCATTGCCCTGCCTTGGGCCATCTATGCCAATACCCATGTCACCTCTGAATATGCCCCTCCCAAGCTTCATGTCTTTCTGCGTGGTCTGCATACTCATAGGGGGTGAGCAGCCAGGGTCTCAGTGGATAGGCACTGTCTCCTATGTGGATAATAACATGGTTAGTGCTCTGGCATCCTTTGCTGTGCCCCTTGCCTGTCCCTGGCATCCTCGCCGGCACACCCACCCTGCCATCCCCCATCCCATGGCCTGCTCTGCCCGTCACCCCTTGGTCGTCCCATACTCACCCACTAGGTTGCCCGTGGGGATGTCCCTACACTCGAACCTGTAGCACAGTGCAGAGCTGTGCCAGCTGAATGAATCATGTGCACTCTCAGGGTGTGTGGCACACTCATTGGTGAGGCACCCCATGGCTTTGCACACCACCTTACAGTTGATGCTCAGGAACCACTTCTGATTGATGTAGACCACACCCTCAGGGTCAGGTGGTGTGCGGATGCCCATGTTTGTGCAGTCAATGGCCCCAAGCATGCCAGGCATACGTGCTACCCTGTGGAAGTCCTCAATGGTTGCTGTATGCTCTGCCTGTGTGCTGGGGAAATGGATGTATTCCGAAGCATGTGTCAGCAGAGCGTTGAGGAACTGTGTGATGAGGTGTGACATGGCTGACTGGGTTATGCCTGTGGTGTCTCCTGTTGGTCTCTGGAAGGTGCCCATGGTGAGCAGGCACATGACAGCTGTCAGTTTGGTCTCCACAGACATTGTGTGGCTCCGTCTTGTAGGTGCCTACATCTCCTCACTGCACAGCTCACAGAGCTGCCTCAGAATGGCCCTGTTCAGGTGGTACCTTCCCACAATCTCTGTGTCAGAGTAATTCTCAAAGGTGGTGTGGGAATGGTACCAACTGTTCTGGGCATAGCACCGATGGGCCATTCCTCGGGCATGTCACTGTTCCTCCTGTCCTCTCACACCCCACATTATGGCCTCCATCAAGAGGTCACACTGTCCATGGCCCCTGATGTCCTGTATCCCCTGGGCGGTTGACTGCTGCAGGCTGTGTGCCACCCTGGTGCATTGCCTGGCACTCTGCCTGCCTGTCCCTCTCACTCTCTCAGCCCCTGTTTCCCGCTCCACTGCCACCTCTGTTCCTCTCCCTCTGTGGCTGCCTGTGTCTGTCTGTCTGTCTCTCTCGCTCTGCCTCTCTTGGTCTGTCTTTCTGTCTCTCTGTCCTTCCTTCTTTTGTTTGTTCTGGCACTCTCTCTCTCTCCTCTCACCTGGTGCAAGTGCTGTCTGTGTGCTGCGCCTTGTATTTATAGGCTCAAGTCTGCTCGGTGCATCCGGTTTTGTTTGCACTTGCACCATGGTTCCATGGTTTAATATTGCACTGTGCCAGATATTCATGGGCACACCCCTCTCGTGTGCCTCACGTTCATTATAGTTGTGCATTGGCACAATGGGATTTCTCTACACAATGACTCCACTGAATATTGTTCTTTGCGCAAGTCTGCACTTGCCTGCACAACTGTATGTTTTTTTCACTGTAATTTGTTTTATTTTTTATTAGTGTTTCACTATTCTGTATAGTGACAAAAGAAAAATGTTGCATTATGTCCATGCTGATATTCATAATTTTCTTAAAAAAGAGAAAGAAAATATATACAAGAAAAGACAACCCAATCAGCAAGTAAAAGTTTCATTAATATGCAATTATATGCTGATGAATATTGTTAACAAGAAAAACAATCTAGGTTAAACATTCCAAAGTGAATTAATTAATACTGCTATGATGAGCAGAAAGACTTGGGCACTGACTAATTAGAAGAAGTCAGTATGACCCCTATGTGTGATGCAGCAGTTGGCTGTCAATATATTATGTAAATATTAGTCAATTAAGCAAACTTACACATAAAAAAGCCAAAGCAAGAAAAACCTGATCAAGATTAAATAATATTAACGAAAGTAATACATTTCCAATTTGCTTACTTATAGTTAACAGCAAAGAGGCAAAACAAACAGACAACACAAATGGTTCAGTTACATAAACATAGGTAGATATTATTCAGGTAATAATAGATGACAGTGTGTGGTATATCTTGAAATGTCATCATGCCTTGGGGGTGATGTGAGGCACAAGGCAACATGAGTGCCTTGAACTTCCAAGAAGTGATGGTATTCCATGATATACTGCACCCTGGAGTGTATTATAGCAAGTATAAACTAGACCCACTGTGTTAGAAAATGGCTAATCTTAGAATACAGTTTAACCCATGTCGATAAACTGAAATATAATCATAGGTCAAACACAGCTTCATCCATTCAGCTTTTAGGATTTCTATTCATGTGATAGATAATATTTTAAGATGTATAAAGTAATCCTCTCATAACAACTTTTTACTACTGAATATTAGACTCAAAATTGACCAATAAAGTATAATGCAGTGAGTTGCCACTTGATCATGTAAGACTTACTGTGGACATAAAGAAAGTTACAAAAGTATTTCAGTAGTGTATACCCTTCAGAATGATTAATCAAGTGCTATTTAGCAGCTCTAAACTATAGCATGGAAAAGTCATCACCCAAACATATAGAATTTACCATGAGCTTAAACAAAGCTGGAAATGTTCTGCCATTTTATTCAGTAATTAATATACTTCAAAATGATAGTTAAATGATTTGTTTTGTAGAGCTACACTGTAAGTATGAAAAAAAGTCTACTAATCTTGCTCAAAACTTTACAGAAAATGGTCAGAATAAATGCACTACAGACAAGATTTTCGTTTATATTCAGCTGAAGGGATATATTCAGTGCAAACATGAGAAGGATTTATTAGGGGTTATTTTACTGGAGTTCAATAAAGCTCTTGTGTAGGCCAGTAAAGCTATAGTTTTTTTGCCCATTCATGGGATATCTGCTATACTCTGTGGCCCAGATATTCAAAAGGGTTGCGCCATGCGCAAAAGGGATGTGCCAGCACAAGTCCGAAAATGTGCCATTGTGTGATATTCAGCAGGAAGCAGCAGCGCTCTAAACCAAGAATGCGCAAGAGCTAATGGTAATGAATGCATGCGCAACTGAAGGGGAGGAACCATGGAATAAATGGCGCAGTGTGATATTCGACAGCATGCGCCATGCGCAATAGGGAGCAAACGGAAGTCGCGTGATAGCTGAAATGATCCAAAATAAAAAGCAACGAGAGAGAGGCTCAAGAACACTACAGGAAAGCCACTTGTGGGAGAGAGCTAACTGCAACCAGGCACACAGTAGCTGTGAGCAGGACAGGGCAGGAGCAGGACAGAGCACCTGGAAATCACCAGGAACAGGGAAGGAGTGGGGAGCCTGTGCCACTGTGCAGGAGGAAAGGGGGAAGTGCCACATAGGACTGAGGGCACTGACAGTGGGCAGTACGTCCAATACTGGGAGGTGTTCCTGGTGCAGGGGGAGTAACAGTAAGGACAGCGGGGGGAATGGTAATACAGTTGCCAGGGGGGGAACACAAGCCAGTGACATGGCCAGTGCCACCATTCAGATGGAGGTAGTAATGAGGGGTGTGAAAAGGCAGGCGGCAGGGGGGCACAGCCATGGAAGGGCCCGTTGATGTACCCCAACAGGCAGTACCGAGCCTGCGCCGGAGTTGAGCTGGCCGTGGTGACACTGAGATCGTGGGCGGTATCGCCTGAACCAGGCGATCCTGAGGTAGCTCTGTGAGCTGTGCAGTGATGTGATGCAGGCACCCACACGACGAGCCATGCTCTGTCAGTGGAGACAAAAGTGACAGCTGTCATGTGCCTGCTTGCCACGGGTACCTTCCAGAGACCAACAGGGGACACAACAGGCATAACCCAGTTGGCCGCGTCATGCCTACTCACCCAATTCCTCAGCGCACTGCTGCCACATGCTGTGGAGTACATCTGTTTCCCCAGCACACCAGCGGAGCGCACAGCACACATACAAGAGTTCCACAGGGTAGCATGTATGTCTGGCATGCTCAGGGCCATCGACTGCACCCATGTGGTCATCCACATGCCACCTGGCCCTGAAGGGGCAGCATACATAAATTGGAAGGTGTATGCAAGCATCAACTGCCAGGTGGTGTGCAATGCCAGGGGGCGCATAACCAATGTCTGTGCCACACACCTTGGGGGAGTACATTATTCCTTCATCTGGCACCAGTCTGCACTGTGCCACAGGTTCAAGAGTGGGGACATCCCCACTGGCCACATAGTGGGTGAGTATGTAAATCACACAGAAAGACATGGATCTTGGGAGGGGCATAGTCAGAGGTGACATGGGTACTGGCCTAGATGGCCCATGGCAGGGCGATGCTGATCACCAAACTAAAGTCCACCCTCTACACAATAGATGACAGTGGATACCAACTCTGTTCCTGGCTGCTCACACCATACTGCCGGCCCGCGACCCCATCGCAGCAATGCAACAATGAGGCACATGCCACCACATGCAATGTCATCGAGCGGGTGTTCGGGATGCGGAAGGCATGCTTCCATTGCCTGGACACATCTGGCGGTGCCCTACAGTACAGCCCCTCAAAGGCCTGCGGGCTATTTCTGGCCTGTTGCATCCTGCACAAAATGGCCAATGACTGTGGGATAGCTGTAGAGGTCGAAGAAGGGGATAGCGATGGAGACAATGAGGACGCAGATGGAGATGGTGATGGGCAGCCCCGCCTTGGTCGAAGGGACCCCCCGACTGATCTGGATGGTGCAGCTGCACTAGGACATCATCACAGAGGAGCACTTCAACCAACCCAGGTAAGTCATGGGGCCATGTGCAACCACCAATGGCAAGAGCACAACCCACAAACACGCATAGACAAACCCCAAGGGTGCATGCTGTAAAGGAATGGGCTGAGCATGGAACCCGCACATACTGTCAGGGATGGGCAAGGTCTAGCATAGCACGGTCTCACACACACACACCACAAGACATGCACAAGGGATAGGACGCTACGCGACCTTCACCTTAGCCACGCACATCCACAGACCACCATGCCCAGTGCCTGTCATTTTGTATGTGTCAGACACTGGGCACCATTTCACAGTGGTGGGCGGCGCAACGCAGGCATCATCATGCACACGTCACAGCGGCCAGCAGCCGGGAGGGTATACAGATGGAATGTGTGTGTGTGCGTGTGTGTACAGGGCCCAGTACCCCAACTGTGCATTGCACGTTGAACAACACACTGCACACAGGGCAGCATCAGACAGTAGCCTTGGTGGAAGACAGGTCAGTCACGTGCCACAGTGCCACGGCGGCCACGAATGCATGGGCGGCCCTGCCGAGACCCGCCAGCAGTGACAGGCTGACCAATGGCCTCATGGGGTGGCACCGACAGTCCCCCAGGTGTTCCGCTGTGTGAACGCGACCGTTCTCGAGCAGGGGTCTGTAGCTCACCGAACATGCCTGCGCCAGGTGAGCTTGAGATGCCCACAGCTGAACCCGATGTTGACAAGGAAGGTGTCACACGATGCTGGGAATGGGGGATGCACACTGCACTGTGCGATGTCTGCGATGCATGGGCAAATAACTGTGTTCCCATTGTAGCCATGTCAGCTGTGATTGTCTGTGTCAGCTTGTCAATGGCGGCGGTCATCCTCCCAGCTGGTCCATCCTGCCAAAAGCAGACCGGTGTCCCTGCTGCTGCTCCTCTGCCTGGTGCAGGGCCACACTGAATGCATCCACCGCCATCACAAGCCGCAACTGCTGATCAACTGAATCATGGAGTATGCGGGTGTGCTCATCTAAGAGGTCATCTGCAGTGCAGTGGCTGTGGAGCAGCAGTCTTCCGGGATATGTTCTGGAGGATGCAGTGTTGTCCCATCTGCAGGCACCTCTCTGGGCTGAGGGAGGAGGTTGCTCATCTCCAGGTTGAGTTGGCCAGGATTTGTGGGACCTCCTCTTCCATCCAGGGACCACCAGTGCCACTGCCGTTGCCTCAGAGGTTGCCAAGAAAGAGGAGCAGTTGGACCACAGTGGGCTCAGGGAGGGTGAGGGTGGTGGAACAGAGGCGCATCCCTCCAGTTGTGCCTCTACACAATTCCTATGCCATTCTGGCAAAGTGTGGTTCCTCTATGGAGGCACCCACAGTGGAGACAAAGGAGGATGCTGGGAACCTCCACAAAGGAGACCCACAGGAGGGTGGCAGGGGACCCTGCAGGGGAAGGAAACAACTCCTGGTGGGGGACTCCATTGTTAGGAAGGTAGAACTGGGGAGGAAGGGGAGAGGGAGGTAAGGTGCCTGCCTGGCGCCATGGCTTGAGGGACAGGGAGCGAATCCTCAGGATTGCTGGAGCAGCTGCACAGGGGAGGAGCTGGATGTCATTGTCCACCTAGGGACAAATGACCTGGCTAAGAAAGGGATTAGAGAAGTGGGAAGAGTTTGTGGAATTGGGGGAGGGCCTTAGTAGCAAGTAGCACGCATGGTAACCTTCCGGAGGTGCTACCCATCTATGGCATGGGAGAAGCTAGGATGTTCCGCACCATGGGATTCAATCAGTGGTTGAAAAACTGGTGTGGATCTCAGGGATTAGCTTCATTGGGGACTGGGGTCCACCTGGAGTGATGCAAGCCTATACTGGCATGATGGGCTGCATCTGTCCGGGAGGGAACCAGGATCCTAGGTGATAGGTTTAAATACTTCATTGGCAAGCTTTTAAACTAGCCAAGGGGAGGCACTGAACAGAGCAGGAAAATCCTAGCCCCCAAATAATCATGGTAGTAAGTGCGGCAAACACCAACATAGAGGTGTCGATAGGGAGAAGGGCAGGGGTAAATGGAGAAAGTGACAAAGGCAAGAAGGACAGGGATGGGGCACAAGGGAGTAAGGCCATCAGGAAATGGAGGGTAATGAGTACCAATGCCCGTAGTCTGGGCAACAAGCTCCCTGAGCTGATGGCCTTAATGGAAGAGGGATGCCTGGATATCGTAGCAGTCACAGAAACATGGTACACAGAGAACCATGACTGGGATGTTAACATACCAGGGTACATAACCTACAGGAGAGACAGGCAGGGAGAGAGGGGAGGAGAGCTCTCTATGTAAAGGAAGGGATAAAGCAACTGAACAAAAGAGTAAACAAGGAGGAGAGGAGGCACTGTGGGTCACCTTGGAGACTGGAAAGGGCACCACAATCTGCACAGGGGTTGTGTACAGACCCCCATGTCAGGGGGAAGGAATGGACAAGAATATGATAGAAGGCATTCTTAGAATGGCAGAGAAAGGGGAGATACTGTTGATGGGAGACCTGAATATGCCAGATGTTAACTGAAGCACATTTGCTGCAGCCACATCCAAGAGCAGGGCCATTCTTGATGCCCTACAGGTGGCAGGCATTAGACAGCTAGTTTCAGAACCCACTCGTGAGGGAGCAATCTTAGACCTCATACTCTCAAGCGGGGGCAATGAGAGGATCTCAGATCTAGAAGTGGGTTGCCATCTGGGGACAAGTGACCATCAAACAGTGTAGTTCACGTTAAACTCAGCTACAGAGTCAAGCCATACAAAAGTGAGGGTACTGGACTTTAGGAGGGCTGACTATGGCAAGATGGGAGAGTGCCTCAGAGAAGCACTAGCAAACAGGCTAGAAGGAGGTGTGGAGCAACAATGGGGAATTATCAAAACTGCCATCACAGAGGCAACAAGCCTTTGTGTGAAGCAAATAAACAAATCAAAATGAAAGAAAAAGCCACTATGGTTCTCAAAGAGGTGGCTGTGAAAGTCAGGAAAAAAGATAGCATTCGGAAGTATAAGGAAACACAGAAGGAGCAGGACAGAGCTGTACCAGTTAAGGCAGAAGGAAGCAGGAGGGAGTCAGAATAGCAAAGGCCCAAACTGAGGAAAGAGAGCCAACTCAGTTAAGAAGGGGATAAAACCCTTTATAGGTACATCAGCGAGCGTAGAAAGACAAAGGGAGGGATAGTGAGGCTGAATAGAATGAACAGTGGGTGGGCAGAGGGGACAGTGAAAAGCAGGACTACTGAGCGAATATTTCTGCTCAGTATTCACAAAGAGGAGGGAAAGTACCTAATCCAATTAATGAAGCACTCTTGATAGGGATTCGATCCGGTCCTTTCACAGAAGAAAGGTTCTGCAAGAACTCCTAAAACTGAAGGTGGTCAAAGCAATGGGTCCTGATGGAATTCACCCCAGAATTCTAAAAGAATTAAGGGAGGAACTAGTGAAACCACTGGCTACTCTTTTTAATAAATCATGGGAGAATGGTGTGGTACCTGAGGACTGGAGGAAGGCGGATGTGCTTCCTCTTCACAAAAGTGGGACCAAGACAGAGGCAGGAAACTACAGACCTGTCAGTCTGACCTCTGTGGTAGGGAAAGTGATGGAGTCACTTCTGAAGGAAAGAATAGTTGAGTACCTAGAGGCCAGTGGAGCACAGGACCCAAGGCAGCATGGATTCACAGCGGAAGGTCATGTCAGATGAATCTAATAGATTTCTTTGACTTGGTGACCAAGTAGTAGACCAGGGAGGGCTGTGACATGGCCTACCTAGACTTTAGCAAGGCATTTGACACAGTCCCACACAAAGATTAATAGTCAAATTAACCAGCCTGGGAGTGGGACCCAGGGTGTGGTAGCCTGGGTAAAACATTGGCTGGACAACAGGACACAGAAGGTAATTGTAAATGGAGTCCACTCTGAAGAAAGGGGTTACTAGTGGGGTACCGTAGGGTTCAGTATTGGGTCCAGTCCTTTTTAATGTCTTCATCAGTGACATTGCAGAGGACTGGAAGGAAAAGTATGCCTTTTGGAGATGACACAAGATCTGCAACAGGGTTGATACACAAGGAGGCGTGGAAAGGATGAAAAGGGACTTGGCAAGGTTGGAGGAATGGTCAGAAGTATGGCAGCTAAGATTCAATGCAAAGAAGTGCAAAATAGTGCACCTGGGAAACAAGAACCCAGGGAATAATATGTCAACGGTGGGGAGGTAGTAACAACAACAAAAGGAAAGGGACCTGGGGTAATCATATCAGTTGACCTTAAGGTTAGCAAGCAATGTGAGAAGGCAGTAGGGAGGGATGGGGGTATAATGGGATGTATAGGGAGAGGCATCATCAGCAGAAAACAGGAAGTTGTTATCCCTCTGTACAGACAGTTGGGGAGACCCCATCTGGAGTACTGTGTCCAGTTCTGGAGACCCCATCTCCTCAAGGACATAGACAGGATAGAGGCAGTCCAGAGGAGGGCAACTAAAAAGGTGCAGGGTCTGCAAGAGAAGCCATATGAGGAGAGACTAAAGGAGCTTAATATGTATACCCTTGAGGAAAGAAGGGGCGGTACATGATAGAAACTTTTAAGTACCTCAGTGTAATCAACAAAGTCCAAGAGGGTGGCATCTTTCAGAAAAAGAGACTTGCAAGAACAAGGGGACACAATTTAAAGATAAAAGGAGGCGGTTCAGGGCAATGTGAGGAAGTATTATTTCACAGAGGGTAGTGGATGCATGGAACAACCTTCCTGAGGAGGTCGGGGTCTAAAACTGTGGGAGAATTCAAGAATGCATGGGACAGACATAAGGCAATTCTTGTGGGGGGTAGGAAGAAATAGGCTGTTGGTTAACTAGGATCTGCGGCCTATCCTGTAGGTAGGGAAATGGGCAGACTAGATGGGCCTAGCGGTCCTTATCTGCCGTCAAAGTCGATGTTTCTATGTTTCTATCGGCATGCTGTCCCTCACGGTGTTCGCAGCCATGATGGGCAGCACCCCTTGAGTTTGGGCGCTGCACACCAGGGTCATGCCTGGGCATGTCCACAGGCGGTGCACTGACGCCACCCCCTGACACTGTCCCCCCATGGCCATTGGCTGACTGCTGACACTGCCCCTCCAGCTGCCGCTCTCCAGGGCTCAACGGTGCCACCACAGCGGCTGCAACAGCCCCACTGTCCTGGACACACACCAGTGCTGCCCCACTGGTGCAGACAGGCACAGGCTGGGACTGTGATGTCACGCAGGCCTCCACGGCGGCACCACCCATGGCTATGCCCATGCTGTAACCTGCTGTGCGGCCATGCTGCGGCCCACACGTATCACTGTCCATGATGTGAGCTCCATCATCATCAGTGACGGATCCGGCACCAGTCCGAGTCTCAGCGTGCTGGCATCCATGGACACTGGCATGCTGGGACATGGGCAAGGCCTCCTCCGCACCTGCTCCACTAACATCAGTCCAGACAGCCAGGTGGGCCCATGTCGTCCTGACCTCGGACACCTGTGGAGGTGGATGGACCTCCTCTGTGTCAAGGGTATCACCCTCAGTGGGCGAGCCCACCACCGCTGACCCATGTAGATGCTCCAGGAGCTGTAAGGGAACACAGTAGCATTAATGTATCTGCCTCACCCTGTGTCATCCCCCCAGTGATAGATTAGGACCTACTCACAGTGATGGGTTACCACCCATCTGGAATCCACCATCTGGAACACCCTCGATGACACAATGCCGCATGCTGCCAGCAACCCGCTCTTCTTGTGGGGTCAGGCATTGCACGCAGGTGCTGTCTCCTACCGTGCTGGCTCGTGCTGCCTGATGGCAGCCATCTTATCCTTAATCTTCCTCCTGTCTGTGCCCACCTTCTTCTTGCACTCCTGCTGATGGACCGCTCAGTGGCTGCCATGCTGGTTGACAGCACGCGCCACCTCTCCCCCTATGCAGCAGCACGGGCCTGTGGTGTTCCCTCTGTCCACTGAGCAGCGGTTCCTGGTCAAGGTAGGCTTCAAACAGGGCATCTGTTTTCTGCCTTGGGTGAAGTTTGGCCTCCTTCTCCCAACGTCTCTGTTCCTCCTCCTCCACCTCACGATCAGCCATCATTGAGCCTGTGCGGAATGACAGGTGTTACCTCTGACTGTGCAGTCCAGCCATCTCCCACACCACAGTCCACACTCCGAAACAACATGCAACTCTTCCAAAATAGACTGCAATACTAGACTATTGCCTCCACAGCCCAATGTAGCATTTATGTAGCATAACGCATGCAAATAAGGGGAATTGCAATTTTAAGTGGATGCTAATGCAGTATCTGTGCCATTGAATAGCTGATGAGCTGATTTGCATATGCCGGCTGAATATCGCGCTGTTGCGCCTTACGCAATTGTGTTCAACATGCTCAGGCAAGGACGCATTTCTGTGAAGTGCACAGTGGACACCGAACGGTGCATGCCCGGGGTGCTGACACCGACGCCTGCCACGCTGCTGACATGCTGTGCATGGGAGGCAGTGCAGGGCATGGCCATCATTGTGCCAGTGGTGCTACTGCACTGTTCACATGTATGGCGCTCTGGCACTGGGGCACCATAGGCACCGTGGAGCCACAGGTTCGAGAATGGCTGTGGCAGTCTGTGCATGAGAGATCCTGACCCTGTGCTAACCTCTTGCCCCTAGGTGCCAGCTTCGCATGGGTGCACCTCTATCATGCTGTTCGGTGACAGCGCGATGGGGATTGTCAGCGCGGCACCGCAGCCATCCGCATGTGGTGGATGTGTGCTACAGAGCACCATTTTGATACTGAATGCTTGGAGGATGGCACGGAGACAGGCATTAATCTGGGAGCCAGGTTGAACTGGCCAAGCTAAAGTATACCTGGTGGCGCCTGCTGCTGCTCTCTTTGGGGAGGAGGTGGCGGTGGCCCTGGAGAAAGGCGATGGGCATACAGCACATGGCAGAGCAGTGCAGGCACTGCTATGGGAACCTGCAGCGTAGGGACCTGGACAGGCTTGCCCGCCTGCAGTCACACGCCAGGAGGGACGCAGTTCCATGGCCAGGTAGGTGCCCCATCCATACAGTTTACATCCATATGGGTATTGCGGTGGCATGTGTCCAGCATGGGGGGGGCCGTCCAGTGTGGGCCATGGTGGTGGTAGGGGTGGGGGGCAGATGGGTATGGCTGTGTGGGATCGCACACACCCAGGGGCAGGGGGATTTTGCTATGTGATTGTACTGATGTTCCTCTCTCCATGTTTGCACCCTAGGCCCTGAGGAATGCCAGCATGCCAGGTAGGGGAGGCTGCAGCTTGAGGCACATCATGCTGCAACAGCGACCATACAAGACCATCGCCGGGACCAGCCTGATGATGGTGAGTGCCTTACATCCAGGATTTTTTGTGCATGCTGTGTAACAGGGCAGCCGGAGGGGCATGGCCACCATCCATTGACACCACTGCCATGCACACAACATGGTACAGTCAGCACTGTCCAGTGGCACTGCATGTCTGGGAGTGCATCAGTGGTGGTCCATGCATGCACCAGGTACATGGCTGTGCCACTGCTCTTCACACCACATAGCCATGTCACTGTACAGCGGTGGGGTGCTGTGCAGGACTTGGGGCGGTGGGTGTGTGCAGCGGTCCACATGACTGTGTGCCTGGGTGGGCAGGTTTGTGGACCACGATCACTGTGGGTGGTCACACACCATCACAGAGGCATGTCCCACGGCCGTATGCCATGCACAGTGGGTGGGATGCAGGGGCTGTGCATTCACACCTTGACTCTGCTCCCTTGTCCCGAGGTGGATGGTGGTTTGCAGACCATAGGCGCGGATGCTGCAGGAAATACTGCAATTGACCAAGGCCTCCCTGGAGATTTTGCAAAGGTAGACCATCTGGAAGTCCGGGAGGCATGGCGAGGAGGCACCTTCAGGCCGAGGCGGGCCTTGGACTGTCTGGTATGGTGTGGACTGCACGCCCATTGGCTCTTGCTCTGCACCAATGGGTATGCAGCCCTACTGGGCAGTCAGTCGGGCGGGCGGCAGGGTGGCAGGTGATGGATGCTGTTGCCCGCTGGCTGCGGGGGGAGCGGGTGGTGGGGTCAGGGTGGGTGGGGTGGGGGACACTAGGGTCACCAGGGACGTGTTGAGGGTTGACAACTACATCCCGTGATCAGGATTTTCGGTCCACTGGACCACCAGGATATATTCGGAGGTGGGGGGTGTTTCATTACCAGCCCCACGCTCGGGCTTTATCGGCCCCACTGACCACCGGGATGTGTTGGGGAGACATACGTCGCCCGCGATCGGGCTGGTGAGCGGGGTATTTAAGCTATGCCCGCAATCAGGCCAGTGGGGGTGGTGGTGGTGGGGTTTACGCCTTTGCCCATGATTGGGCTGCAGGGGCATCGCTCTCAACGGCTGCTGCCTGGCAGGGTGCCAGGAGCAAGTCCTCGGGATCGGCACACCTGCATGCTAATGGTATGCAAATGGGGCCATAATCAGATGCAAATGGCCCCTGCACCTTGCATGAATTATAGCCCCATTTGCATGTCACCTTTTGAAGTCGATTTTGTGCATGGCGCAATGGTAGCGGAGCCACCGCAGAGTTGAATGCTCCACTTTGTCCGCTCTTGCGGTGGCGCAATTCCACTGCACCTGTACAGTGGCTGTAACTGGGGGTGATATTCAAAGGAGTTGCTCAATAGCGCAACTCCTTTGAATATCGCCCCGGACACACCCCTGTGCAACTATTTTGCGCAGCGCAAGGGCTTGCGCCTATGAATGGCGCAGTTTGAATATCCAGCCCCTAATGTCCACCCTCTCTTGTTTCTGCACCACAATTTCTCCATCTGAATTATTGTATTGCTATCAGCTTTTTATACTACTTTCCTCTCCATATTTGGTGAACTTAAACATTATAGAAATAGATGGCAATGACAATCTGCACTTTCTTGACAATGGCCAGATTGGATCTTACTCAGATCCAAACTCGCGTTTATCTAACCATGGTTCAATGGACCCAAGCCCCAGTCATGATGTTTGCAACTTTCTGAATCCCAGTCAAAAAAGGGGAACCAGAAAGGACTGACAACATCTTCAGATTTTTCTTCAGTACCTGTTCGTGCATACAGCCATCAGCTGTGCCATGCACTGAGGACTTGAATTGGTCATCTAATCCACTATAAGGGACCATCTTTGTGTAATAATGGCTAGTTCCTGCCAGGGACTGAACACAGAACTGCAGACAGCCATGGATGGAATTATATCAGGTGCACTGTCACTCACAGATGTACAGTCTACTTGTACCCAACCCATTTCTTTACTGGTGTCCAGTAACTCTCCAGGACAGTCAGAAGCATTAACCAGGAATGGAGTGTTAAAAGGCAACATATAAAAATATATCAAAGGCATGGGCACCACGTGTTTTCTTCACTTGTGCCCTAATGGACAGCTCAAAGGGCCAGAAGTCTGTTCCACTGCTCTGGAATTTACAGACCAATCAGATTCTTAAAGCATTATTCACTATGATGTGAGCAAGACAAAATCCAACAGAAGGTTTCTGAGAAAGGTAGCTTGCAGAGTTAAGAATCAGGACACCCTCATAAGTAAGTAGTTTTCAGATTATTTTGTGATTAATTTTACTACATCTTGACTAGTAGCATGCACAGTGCCTCAACAACATTTTATTCCTGTATTTCAGAGCTTTCACAAGGGATGTGTTCCTAGGATATAAATATGCATAACATTTTTTTACTTACATGTGCAAATTAACTGCATTTACACCATAAATGTAAACATATGGTGTACAGTTTTATCAGTGTTCACCCATTCTGCCCAAATAATCAAGTTTCTACATTGCTATCAATTCATACGCCTCTCCCCTCCCACTGTCTAGGGCCTGATTTAAATTGAGGGGATGGGGCACCACATAGTAGCAGAACACATCCGAAAGAGATTAAAGCTGGTCCATACCTGGGTTTAGTTCATTGTATCCTCAGGTGGTTGCTGGGGGTAGCCTAAACAGGGTACAAGCTGAAGGTGAACCAAGAACCGTAGGGCAAGATGGTTAGTTGGCAGCAATGTCACAGTTCATAAAAAGATCAAAAGGCTCACTCTGAAGTAAAGTTAAATTAAAAACAATTTAGTGAGTTCCAACAAACACAATTGCACAACCCCTGTGGGGCTAGGGGCGCAGCTTAAGGATAGAGAATAATATGTGGCACAAAGCCAAGGCACCAGTCTTGTGGCTGTTAAGGCCATGATGCTGGAGCCTGAATGGAACCAGGTGGCTCAATACTGAAATGAATGGTAACAGCACAAACCAGGCCTTTCCCAAACTTCCCGGCCTCTTCCTACAGCAGCTCAACCCATGGCCAACATCTCCTTCCTCTCAAATGTTTTCGGTGGCAAAACTGGCTGCCGCACTTCCATACAATTTCTCATCCAGCCTGATACATAGGTCCTAATGCGACTGGGCCCCAGAATCCCTGCACATCCCAGACATAGGCAATCTGAGGGATGTACCAGACTCACCAACTCACTCTCTGCAGGCTATCTTCACTTGGGCGGAGTGCCACATGGGTAAGGGGAGGCGGGCTGTGACCACTGCACTTACTGTGATGCAGACTGCGCCCACTGCACCACCCCATCTGCCCAAGACTCCAGTCTAGGCCACAACATCTGAACTGGGCCTGAATTCCACCCTGGTGCCACGGCACAAAGGTGGGCACCTATAAACTCCCCAGGACGTGGCTCCCAGCAAACTGGCTACTATCCCAGACAGACTGCAGTCCCCAAAACCACCCTTACTCCTCCTGAGTGGACTCTCAAACTAATAGTCTACTATATAATAAGTAATTAATTCACCGCTACTTTTCTTAATGAGCTATACTTGCAGTCAAAACAGAGATACAGTATGCTCCAGTAGAAAGACCAACCATGACCATGCAGTTGTAGCATTCAAATTAGTAGGAGAGAACCACTTCCTTACAGCTCCTGGCCAGTTCATCATGCTGCTGATGTCATGCGTCAGGCACATGCATTTACAGTGCATCAGATTCTCATGGGCTGCTTGTACATACAGACCTTCATGAGGCTAGTGCTTGGGCATGCTAGTGTCATGTGCCAAGCCCCAGACTATCTCCAAATTACATAAACTTGCTCCAAAAATGTGCACTTAACAGTGGCTGATATTTTAAATGCAGTTTCTAACTCCTTGAAAGTATTATTAAAAAATAATAAAAAATATAAAATAAATAAATTTATGCTGCATTACAGTGTTATCGGGGGCCTGTAGGGGAGAGTGGTGTTTGGGTATTCTTGTTTGAGGGTAGGGGGTTGGCAAAATGTCTGTGGAGGGACTATGATTGACTGTAAGAATGGTTGCCTATGCAGGTATGTGTTTACATTGTTTTTTTTTGTTTTTATATTTAAATGTTTATTGATTTTTCTCTTTTTTTCAAAGATACCTGCAGTAACAATAGATGGACAGCCAAGAACCACATACTCTTCAGTAACGCATTTGTAGTATGACATACTAGGATGGAAGCAGCTCCCCAAAACAGGCTAACTCGTACTACACTATACAATGGCTTTTTCACTGAATCCCATCAGGAAGCTGCCATATATGATTGTTAGACCCATCTTGCCAAAAGCTCAAATTTTACCTATTCAACAATATTTGTGATGCACAAAAGTTTTTGATTACATAATAAATATTATTTCCCAGATTTTGTGTGTCTTGTTTATTTCAGGAGGGGTCTCTTATACCCATTACAAGTTCCCCTCAAGGGGCCAAAAGAGGGTTGGTATCCATGTGTTAGAGAACCCAGTGACCTCACGCCAGTGTATCTGCCTATGAAATTTCAGTGTTAATATTTCTATAGTATAAACAGAGTCTACATGGTTAATGCTGGAATTTTTCGGTGATTCATTAGTGAGCAATTACGTTCTTAGTTGCAGCTAAAAGTATGAATACCAATTTAAGCTGTCCCCATACTCCCTGAGGACACAGACAACAGAATCAATATTAAGGTTACCATATTTGATACATAAAACAATTGGTACAAAGCTCCCACTATGGCCACTATGGCTGATCAGTAATCTGACAAAGGAGGAAACCAGAACACGTGCCCATGATTTGCATTCCTCTCCCAAACCACCTCCAACATTTTCCTGAGTGTGAACCCATACTGTAAGCCTGTATTAAAGGAGTATGAAAGTTCCTCATCCTACATTTCCTAACAAATTCCCTCCATATGGATGATGAGGTGATACTTTAATTAATACTGGGCTGGAGCCTGGCAGTATAGCCTAGAGATCAGAATAACGAGCTGTGAATGAGCTTGGTACATCCAGCAGACCTGGATCTGAGTCCCACAACCTCCACTTATATACTGTGTGACTCTAAGCAAGTCACTTAACCATCCCAGTGCTACTGGGTCAACCCATGAAAACAGGCACTTGTGCCTAGTGAGCCTACCTGGTTACTAAAGAATAAAATAAAATGAAAAAAAACAGTGATTGCATATTTTAACTAGACCTCCATTGTGTGTTCTGTGTTGAGTTCTAAATTAAATCACTATAGAATAATATCTGAGGTGTCCTGAGACACTTTCAGCAATCCCCCATACATTGTTTCCACTAAATGTGACCATGATACCAACATTCTCTCATCTGATGGCCCTTTATTACCTGGTACAGAATACCCTTTGTGCTGGTGGATGGGTATTTTTAACTCCCAAGTTAAGAAGGTATGAACAAAGTTGTAGGTAGCAAAAGTGTGCTGAGCATAGATGATGAAATTCTTGCTGTAGGTCATGAAACATGTGAATCCCCTGTGTGTCATAGAATTGGTATATATACTTAAGGCCTTTCCGACCCTATTCCTGAAGCATACCATCTAGCTTGTTGGGGAGGAATGCTGAGTTGTACCCTGTGGCCTGCTGGGATATAAGAAAGCCCCAATAGAGATACTTGTAACATGTAACTCTCTGGATCTGGAGTGTCATTGCCATGAGTTTAGAGAAATTTCTTAGGGATATTGCTGAGAGTGGATTTGAGAATAGATATTTGTCTACACCATGGAGTTAACTGACCATAAATATTTCAGTAGACTTCCAATGGGCTTGATATTGTGGGGTCAGCCAGCAACATATTAATCATAGTTGAGCTTCCAGAGAATATAATACTAGATTTGGTAGGTTCAGTCCTCCATTTTGGGGAAACTGTAGGACTGAACATTGAATATGTGGCTGTCCCCCTCAAAACAAAAATGGGATAGCAACTTGCTCCAATATTGAAAGCATGATTTATCTGTGGGTACTGGAAGATTCTGCAGGATATAGAGAATTTCAGAGAGTATATTTTGAGTGATGGCTTACTTTGGATAGAAAGAAAAAGGCCCGTGTGACCACTGAGCCAGGTCTTCTGTAATTTGCAAAGCAAGAGGTTCAAACTTTGAGAGTTCTAAATGGTCCACATTTTTGTTAAATGGATGCCCAGATACATCAGTGCCTCCCCATTCCATCAGAAAGGAAGTATAACTTAAGAACTGGGTGGGGAGATAATTATAGGCCATCAGCTCAGTTTTTGTGATGTTCAGCCTAAAACCAGAAACCCCAAATTTCTCCTGAAGTTTACATACTGTAGGTAGAGTGTGCTTGGGAATGCTAAAGTCAGGAAGATATCATCTGTGAACAATGCAAAAGGAAATAAAATCTCCCTATTGGGACCCCCTCCACCCCTTCCACCTGATGTATGGCACAGACCAAAGGCTATATATATATATATATATATATATATATATATATATATATCGAACATTAAGGGGGAGAGGGAGTACCTCTGACAGGTCCCTTGGCTGAGAGGGATTGGGTCTAACAGAACACCATTAACTCATACCTGTGCCATTGTGAGAGAATAGAGGAACTAAAAAAGGTGGACAGCTTCTTTAGAGAAGCCAAATGCATACAGAATATATCATAGAAATTGCCAGTGCACACTGTTGAATGTCTTCTCAGCATCTAAACTTACTACTTCTACTACTAAAGGGATTTACACTGCATGGCTTAACCTATTAAATGTAGGGTGTGGTGGACATTATGAGTCTGTCTTCTCCTGATGAACCTTGCTTGATCCATATCTAATGGAGTTGGGAGGACAGTGTCCAAGTGCTGAGCCCAAATGCCTGTATAAACCTTTTAATCAGTTGCTAATGAGTAGCTGAGGAGGAAAGATGTGCCCCTTCAGGGCTCTGACAACCCACAAGAAAAATTACTAAAATTAAACAGCAAAATCAGAAACATTGGCTTCAAGACTGTTCCTCTAATGGCATAGATGTTACAGTTCATTAGAAGAATGGATGAGATTTTGTCAACATCAGCCAGACAGCAGAGAGCAGTGGCTAAGAGGGACCAAAAGCAGCAGGGTGCAGGAGCGAACTGGAGGCCTGGGCCAATCAGGAGGTCTCAGAGGGGGTGATAACAATGCTTGGCCAGACAGTCTCAGCCCAAGTCCCGATGGCTCAGGTCAAAATACTGTATGGGCTGCCAGATAAAATCTTAAACTTTTCTATAGAAATTGTAGGCCAAAGCAAAAAGATCACTGAGGCAGAGTAGAGGATCTCCTCACTTGAGGACTGCATGGAGTCTCTCTAGGCCAAACTGCACTGTCTAGCAAAAATGGTAGCATTAGTGCAGGTGATCAACAAGCAGGAGAATGTCAATTGGAGGAATAACTTCTGCCTCCAAGGCATACTGGAGGGTGAAGAAGGCTGCAACATGCTTGCATTTTGCAGTGAAGTTTGCAAGCTGTGGGGCCTGATGGACAAGTATGGCAGGATCTGGTTGGACAGGGCTCACAGGGCATTGTCCCCAAGAACCAGCATTGACTGACCCACCAACACAATAATTATGAAGCTGCATAATTCTGTGGATATAAAATGTGTTCTGTGAGCTTATTGGTCAGCCAATCAGATCTCATATGAAGGCTAGCTGTTGTTTGTACATCAAGAGTACACATAACATGTACAAAAAAAAAAAGAGCTTTGGCCCCATAATGCATAAGCTCACAACAAAAGGATAGAATTTTGTTTGCCTTTCCTGCAATACTTCTTTAAACACAGTGGTACACCATATAGATTTTGGTAGGCAGCTGAAGCATGTCACTTCATGAGAGACACCATGGTCAGATCCAGTAGCCAGGATTAAAGTGGTGCTCAGAGTATCTACATGAACTGGGACTTATTTTTAACTTCTGATGCTGCTGAGGTGTGCCCTACTTGACTAGCCATGTATTCCTCCCCTGAGACACCCTAGAGGACAACTGGATCCAAACTGCAAGACACTTGGGGTGATGGTTTTAACATGGCCTCTTCCTCTTCTTGCAGCCGAACATAAGGACTAATGTAGTTGAAGCACCTGTGGCATCTACCTGCCATATGCTCCTAATGCTTCTTTCTTACATGGTTAGCATACCAGCAAATTTACCAGGTAAAATGATGGAGCAGGTGGATGGGTGATGTGAGCAGGTCAGAATCATGTGTTGCCCTATCTCAAATTAAACAAGATGGAGTGAAGGACTTACAGTGACATGTATCTGTATCTTCTCCTAGAAAAACCTTTTCCCACCAGTGTAAGTAACACGGCTTGAATGCCCACCAAACTTAAATGGCACTTGTTCTGTGGGGTGCATTGTGACCTAAATGTGGTGGGGAGGAGATATGAGATGAAGTATTGAGGCAATGACTGAACAATGTGGTGAAACTGTTATACTTGGTTCAAGGTTACCTAACAATGCAGAACATAGAGAGGCAGGAGGCTGGAGGTTGGAGGTAAAATAGCACAGCCTGATGTGGAGGTCTAAGGAGGAGGACAATTGATGGGTAGGGAGATAGGTGGTTCATTTGGGCAACAGTGCAGCACAGAGTGTCATTTGTACTGTTCTATATGTATAGAGGGTGTGGGTGGCAGGACAGTTCCGTGGCACTTACAACAAACAGAAATGTAATAGTATGTAATAATTGGGGGGGGAGTAACTGTGGGAACACTCTGGAAGGGATGAGTTTTTCATTTTTGTTGCTTCTTCCAAGAAGGCACAGCGGATGAATTTGGGCAATAGCCTGGTCACAGAGAAACGAGTTAATACAAAATGTTTTTTGTTTTATGCATTTGTTTTTATTCAAAGTCCCAGTCCCAGTGTTTAGACTGAGTAGTTTGTTAGTTATTTTTGAATGTTCTCAATGGTTATGCAAATTGAATGAGGGTATGGTCTATAATGGTACTTCTTTTCTCTTTACATTAGGTGGGCAGGCAGGCCATTCTAGAGGTGGCAATGACTAAGACATTCCAGGGTCAGGATCTGTGCTGGTGGTTGTGGCTCCAAAATGAACTCCCAATTTTTAATGGCTGCGAAGACACACTGCACATCTTGGAATGTCCAGGATACCTCCACCTGAAAAGAGGAGAAAGATATTAACCACACTTAAAAGGCATAACACTTATGTGGCTTCTCCTGCAGGAGACTCACCTCTCCACATAAGAGCACACTAAACTTGAATAGGACTGGGTTGGAAGGGTTTTGCAGCCACTTATAATTCCCACAAAGGAGCAGCAATATTACTCCATCAGAAACTGCAGCTCTCTGTGGAATAGTTGGTACATGATCCAAATGTGGGGAGATATGGTTTTTGTGTCAGTAATGCTGTTTGTATGGCTGTGTGAACCTCTAAAAGTTCTACCATGGGAATTTTAAGATTCAAACCCCAAAAAGTTCTACCAAGTTCTACCTGATTATACCAGGTAGAATTGGAAGAACCAGGTTTACCTTTTTATGGATACACAAGTGCCCTCCCCCCACACTGATGGCTGATTGCCAGCCCACTGTATTAAATTCCCTGGTGTCTAGTGGTTCCCCCCTTCCCCCATGGATCATCTGCCAGATTAACAAATTCATTTAAATTCCTTGGTGTCTAGTGGTCCTCCCACCCAATAGCCAATCACCAACCCACTGCATTAAATTCTCTGGTGTCTAGTGGTCCCCCAACTGATTGCCAGATCAATAAACAATTAAATTTCCTGGTTTCTAGTCATCCCCTACCCCAACACCACAGCAGGTAATGCCCCCCCAATCTGCCCCCAACTCCAACCACAAGCGGGTGACCAGCACAGTCCTCCCTCTTCACCATGCCAGCCGCCCAACTAAGCTGTAAATGAATGAGCATGTACTTGTACAAGCATGCACTCATTCATTGACAAGCCACCAGCTTGCACCAATTCATTGAGATCTTTGAGCTCTGTCGGGGGCACAGACATGAGCAGAGCGTTGTTCCAGTTGCCAGTGGGGGGGATGCAGGGGGAAGGGCATTGTGGACCCCCCTCTGGTGGTTCACAATGCCCTCCCCCCCTTGCCGGTGACCAGAGCAATCCTCCAATCTTGTCTGCACCCCTGACAGAGCTCAAAGAACTGAATGAATGGGGGTGAGCTGGCAATGAATGAGCATGTGCTTGTACAAGTATGCGCTCATTCACTGACAGCTCAGTTGGGTGGCAGGTGTGGTGGACAGAGAGGGCTGTGCCGGTTGTCTGCTTGAGGTCAGGGCGGGGGACACTACCTGCTGGGGTGGGGGGGTAATTACTAGACACCAGGGAATTTAATTGTTCATCAGGCTGGTGATCGGCAGGGTAGAGACAACTAGACACCAGGAATTTAATACAATGGGCCAACAATCTGCTATAGGCAGGGGAAGGGACCACTAGACACCAGGGAATGTAATTTAATTTGTTTCATTGGTCTGGCAATCGGCAGGGGGGACTACTAGCTAACAGGGATTTATTTGTTCATCTTGCTGACAATGGACCAGCGATCAGCTATTGGTGGTGGTGGCAACTAGGCACCAATGAATTAAGGAGTGAACCAAAGTTCACAAAAACAACAGAGTTCAAGGGTGTTTTTGACTCTTCAAACAACTGGGGTTCGACCTTTTTTGTATTAGGGTTGAACCGAACATGCAGCACTAGCTGGCTGCATAAAAAGGCACCTTTGATTCCATAAACACACCAGCAGTGTTTGACCATCAATTTTTCCAGGACATATTTATTCTTAACACTAAAAACTTTGAGGGCCACATTCTCAGAAACTGTGCCCTGGAATCACACCTAGACCAAGACACAGAGGAGAGAAGAAATGTCATGAAGGTGGAGCAGTGGAGGCAGGGACTGCTACACTTGGAGCTAGTAGATGCATGAAGGGTGGCTCACCCAAGGGATAGATGTCATAGTCAAGAACAGACTAAATATTTATCCCCAGGGCATGACATGCCAAGGTTCAGCAGATGCATATCAGTCAAACAGTCATGTCTGAAAAAGCACAAGTAATGATACATCTGGTCTGGGGGTCACCCATCCGTTACGCTTACTCACTTTGAAGGAGTTTCACAAATATGTAACCAGCCATAGAGAAAATTACTCCTCCATGAATGCACCCTCTGGCCCTCAGCACACACATTCTGGGAAGCTGGAAAAGCTTAAATGCATGAGATGCTGATGGAATATGTGGAAGCACAAAAGGAAAGAGAGAAGAGTAAAACAGGCAGAACTGGAAAGACAGCTGAAAGCTCTAGAGAAACAGTCATATACAGATATGACCCCTAGTGCCTATGGAAGGTTACAGCAGCTGTGGAGGCACTCAATGTGCTGCTCACTGCAGTGGGACATATATCTCTGTTTTACTTAAAGCAATCTTTTTGAGTACAGCAACAATCAAAGCACTCTGCTGGCACACATACCCTGTGGTAGAAGGGCTTTAATATAATAACAAGCATCAAGAAGCAGGGAGGGAGCTGATTAATTGGACATCTGAAATTGGAGAAGTCATTGCCAGATTCTATGAAAAGCTATACACCTCAGAGCACCAAGGGAGACAAGAGTAGACTCCCAGATTTTTAGATGTAGTATATATTCCTCAGCTGTCAGAGGTGCAGACCGAGTCACTAGGTTCCAAAATAACAGCAGAAGAGGTAGGCCATGCTATACAATCCCTCAAGAGGGAAAGACAAGTGAGCTGGATGACTTTGCAGGAGTTTTTGTTTTAAACATCTGAAGTGGTGCTAAAGCAAGTGCCTGATGAAGGTATTTATGGAAGCCATAGGAGGGGATAGTTTGTCATACACATGCTATGAAGCCATGATTTGTGTCCTACTGAATCTGGTAAAGAGGTAACAGAATGTGGCTCCTACTGCTCCATCTCTTTGCAAAACTACAACAATAAAAGTTGTGCAAAGATTCTTCCAACTAGAGTTAACAGGGTGCTGGGGGAACTTATTCATCCAAATCATACTGGGTTTGTCATGGGCGGCTCTCTGGTTGCAACATGAGATGATTATTAAATGTGGTACACACTGTTTTGATGTGTCTGGGGAATACTTTTTGTGCTCTCCCTGAATGCTGAGAAGGCCTTTGATATAATCAAATAGGAGTACCTGTTTGAAGTGGTTGGGAGATTTGGCCTTAGGGTTCACTTTCTGGATATGGTTAAGCTGTTATACAAGGCCCCCATGGAAATAATTTTAGTGAATGGGTGCCCATCTGATCCATTCCATCTGTTCAGAGGCTTACTTCAGGGGTGTCCTCTATCCCTCTCCTATTGTTCACTCTGGCTATACAGCCTCTAGCGATCCATATCTGGGTGAATCCCAACATCAAGGGTACACAGATTAAACTGGATATGCACCACAAAATCCCACCATATGCAGATGACATTCTGCTATATCTGGCAGACCCGGGGCCTATGATTACTACATTACTGAAGTCCCTGGAGGAATTCTCCTTTTTATCAGGATACAAAATTAACACCCAAAATTCTTGGGGTTGGGGAGGAAGGTACAGGTGGCTAGGCTTTCAAACTACTTCACAGTGGCAAATAAGTCCATTACCTACTGTGGCTAGGGATAACAGTGGGCCCAGTAATTGATGATCTCTATAGGCTTACTTACAGACCACTCTTGCAGGTCCTGCTTTCAGATATAGAAAGATGACAGACTTTCCTTCTGTCTTTGTTGGGGAGACTGAACCTTATAAAAATGACAATTCCTACAGTAATGTACCCCATGCAAATGTTACCAGCAGATCTCACAAAGGTAGACAGAGAAAGAGGTCTGAAGCAGCATGTGTGACATTCATGTGGACAGGTAACAGACCCAGAACAAGCCTGTCAGATTTAAATGGGACAATCAGCAAGGAGTCTAAAATGTCCATATGTAAAGTTTTACTATCTTTTCTTTTTCAACTAAATATGCTTTATTAGAGATTTTAAAGGGATGAAACCAACCTTACAATATACAGTCATGGAATGCCAGAGTACAAACAGTTGCACAGATTTCAGTAGTCCAACAAAGTGCCTCCTATCCAGATACGTGCCACCAACTAACACAAACCATGCAAAACAAAACAAGATCATTATATACCACAAAAATCAAGATTAAAACAGTGACATACAACAAATAATATATCAATAAAGTGGGCAGCTAATTAATAATATTTAAGTAATTCTGGTTAAAATTATCATGAAAAGCTTAATAAAAGGCAACCAAAACAAGTCTAACAAAAGTATTCTAAAGAACCTTGTTACAAGATGAATTGAATGGATCCATCTGAGTAACATATTCAATAGCAAAGATACCAAGAGAGTGAGAGAGGGAGAGAAGCATCAGAAACCCATTGAAGGGATTGTGGCAATAAAAGTAAAGTGTACAATGCTTCCCACCTAGTATGGAAGGTACGTTCAGTATGTCGCATACTCGCTAACATGCATTCCATACTTAAAGCTTCCAAAGTGGCCACAAGCTATTCTCTGAACGAAGGAGCCCAGTCATCTAGACAGTGCTGAGTAATAATTTTCCTGGTTGTGACCGCTAATATAGCCATGTGGTACTGCTGTCGGCCAAGCAATTTGTCTAGCCCATGTCCAGTAAGACAGAGAAATGGCTCAAAAGCATCCTGTAGGTCTAAAAGTGGATTTAGTCTATGTCTGATTTCCTGCCCAAAGGACTGAGTTACATGACAATCCCAGAAAATATGCTTCAATGTTCCTCTTGCTCATTTACATTTCCGACAATGTCATCTGTCATACGATTACATTTCAGCAGATTGACTTGGGTGTAATACATGTTATTTAAATGTTTAAAGTGAGCCAGCTTAAGGCAATCAAATTTAATGTACTTCTGGAAAGTAATCCCATGTTGGGCCACCTTATCCTCAAGCAGGAGTTCCAGGAATTCAGAACACAAGTAACTCAGTTCAGGTTCAACTGGGTAACAGGTAGTAGTTGCTTATAAATGAAGTAAAGTGTGATTCTGAATAGAATCCTGGCTTGAGAGTGTCCAAATCTCACATCCCGAATAGGCTAAGGATAAGGACCCATGGCTTGCTCGACCGCATGCTGAAGTTGCATATATTGAAATGCCACCCTGTCCTAAAACAAACTGGGTTCAGAACGTGAGTAAATGTAATAAGCTGCCAGCTTTGAATTATAAAGGACAACTGATCTATATTGGCACCCGAGAGAAAGGAGTCACCTTTCAGTCTTCCGCCTAGGTGAAAATTAGGCTGTGACATGGGGGTTATTAGAGGTCATATAGAGGTGATGTACCCAAGAATTGGTGTAGTTCTAGAAAAAGAACAAAGGAAATGCCCAGGGTAAATCTTGCAGGTGGGCTGGCTACTGGGATAACTTACAATGAAGAAGCACCTGAAGATCAACATGAAGAGTTTGAGCTAGCACCACTTCTGTGTAGTAGTAGCAAAATAAAGGAATAATGCCCTCAAGAGTTGATGATATGTTGGAATAACATCCTGCCTCTGGTGGGTGGGCCGAGAGGCATGAGTAGAGGCATCCAGCACCGAGAAGGATGTCATCCCAGCATAACACCCACCCTGGAGGGCATTATTCCTATTATACAATGGCTCATTTGCATTCAGAGTTAAAACAAATGATAATGTGGTATTTTTTATTACAGAAGCTTACTGTTTTAAAAATAGTTATTTGCTCTGTTTGTCCAGTAGGTGGAGCTGTTCTGTATTTGCATCTGTAATATGGCCATGACATGGCTGTTCTCCACCCGTGTTTGTTGAATTGGGTTGAGTTCCCATTTCAGCTGTTTCATGAGTTTGGTGTTATTTATGGTATTCCTTGAAGGGGAACTGTCATCAACAGGGTTTCTTAATGTCTGAAAGCCTTACAAAACTAATCTGGAGTGAGCCATTGTGTTTAACTGTGAGTCTTTGCAGTCCAAAGTTGTTCATATGTAAATCCGCCTGTAATTAAGGGCTGGAGAAGCCATATATTTCAGGCTCCTGACAGGAAATGATGTCACCAAGGAACTTAGCCCTCCATTTACTGTAGGTTAAATAAGAAATCATCAGTTTTATTAAATGTGTTTTAAGGTGTTATTACAACACTTTCTACATTTATAATAATTGTTCTGTATGTGCATTCAAACTAGTGAGTTATCACCTTTACATTTCAAACTGTTAGTAAAAATAATCCATCTTTAGGATTGCTTTAACCTCTAAGCTATACTGCCAGCTGATCATTAGAAACTACACATCTCAAGGCTGGCTCTGTGGTGTCAACAGGTATTTGGACCCAATATCAAGATTTCTAAACCCTGGCTGTGCTCATGTCAGTACAGATTTCTGGGGCTATCACAGTACTGACTTCTGTCTTATTCTGTTTGCTGTCTCACAGCCTTTTCTCTTACAATTTTGGATGTCAACTCAGGTCTACAAATTGCAAATGTGGCCATGTACCTACTGGCCTGGCATCATGGGGGCCAGCCTTGAAATGTTCAGTCTTTGATTAACAGCTGGTAGCACAGCCTAGAGGTTAAAGCAAAGAGCTGTGAACAAGCTTTGTTCATCCAGCAGAAAAGGTTTTGATTTCAACATGCTCTATTTGTATATTGTGTGACCAAAGCAAGTCACTTATCCTCTCTGTGGTCAAAAAAAACACACCCAGAAACAAGCTGTAGTTGTGTGTCTTTCCTGGACAAAGAAAGTAAAAACAATCTAAGCATGTTGACTTGAAAATAAAAGGGTCACCATTAATTGTTTATTAACTGCAAAAACACATAGACTGACAACATTGTTAAAACATGCATAGCCTGAAATGCATTATTAAAGGAGTATTTTACTTTTTGATTAAATTAAAAGTATAAAAGTTTCTTACTGAAATACTTTGGATGGAACGGATCTTCTACTGTAAAGAAAAAAAATAATCTGGTTATCCTGCCACTCATGCCCTTCAAGTGTCTTATACTCTGCAGCTATGCTGATGGACCACAACTTTCCAGAATGCCAGTCCTACTGTAATGTAAAAAAAAGAAAAAAGGAACAGACAGGCTGTGTGTGTGTGTGTGTGTGTGTACATGCGTCTGTGTGCATATGTGTGTGTGTGTGTGGGGAGTGTGGAAAGTGTGTGTGTAGCGATGCGTGTGTGTGTCAGTCTCAAAGAAGTGCTGCACTAACTGAACTGTGCTGAAAGGAAAAATTATCACAATTAATTAAATAAAGATATTATATGGGTTGGTGGGTGTAAAATAGAGAATAATGTATGGAGAGGTGGTTATAATGAAATTTTACACACAACTGAAGTGTGGGATGCCACATAAACCCTGAGGCAAAGCCTGAGGGGTTTATTAAGCATCCCACACCTCCCAAATCTTATTTTATATAACTATTCACTAAAAATACCACCAACAACTTAATCTGGTTCAAGGTCAGTTGCCATTCATCTGTCTCCCTCCCTGGGTCGTGGCCTGAAAATAGGCAGGATTTGTCTAGTGCACTTACCCGTCAACAAAATCTAAATAAATAAAAAAAAATAATTGCTTACCTTCATTTTTTTGCCCATAGGAAGTTTGTTTGACAAACTGTGCCATTTTGCAAAAAGTAGACAACTGCAGTGCTCTGATTCATTAACTGCATTTTATTGCAGGATTTTGTAGCAGTGAAATAGATTTTAACTGAGTGATTTCATTACATTTCTTTTTTTAGTCTTTGAAAGTGTGTCCACTTACAGTACTTGAAACAGTGAGGTCCATTTTGTAACCCGGCTCAGTAACGCATTTTCTATCAGAACTAAAACTTGTTTCTGAAACTGTATAGCGGTGCTGAATAAGAGAACACTTTTAAACATTTTGTATGAGTCTTTTAAGTTTTTAGGATTTTACTCATTTTTCTGTTGTGAAGTGAGGGCTCCGGTTGCCATGGTTATGAAGTTGCTAGCGAGCTGCTTAAAGCGCTTGCGATGCCCGTGGGGAGAAAGAGATTTTTATCAGTGTGTATTAGGGATCATGTGAAAAGTTTCTACGTTTGTTTAACTTATCTTGTTAGTCTTCCTCGTCTGTGTTATAGAGGACATAGGGTCTTGATTTCAAGCAGTGAGAGGATGAAGCTAGATGACAGACTGTGAGTCTCAGATAAAATGTGTTTTGCTTTACTGGTTTTTGATGGCTCACGCTTCTCCTAGAGAAAGCTGGCATGTGTTTGCAGTTATAACCAGCTGGTTATAATGGCAAATTATAACCAACTTCTATGGGAAAAATGAAGGTCAATAATTATAATCAGAATTTTGCACATACCCTTGGTGTGGGATGTTTTTATAAATCCCTCAGACTTTGCCCTCAAGGTTAATGTAGCATCACATATCGTTGTGTATAAAATTCTGGTTACACACCCATCCATACAGTATTTTATATTTTAGTAATGCAGTTCAGATTATGCATGCTTTAACAATGTTGTCCATCTATGTGTTTTTGCACTTAATAAACAATTGATGGTGTCCTATTTTTTTCTTTTCAAGTCAAATCTGGATAAAAAGAGCATCATATTTATTTATTTTTATTTATTTATTTATTTGGAGTGCTCTCCAGACCATGTTCACTCAGTCTGAAGTCTGGTTCACTGAGCATTAATTGGTCTTAAAATACAAAAAACCAAGGCCATGGTCTTCGTACACTGCCAAAATAAATGAGGTAGCACTCCGCATCCTGAACTACCTGCAGGGCCCGTGCTCCCACCTATGGATACTATCTTGCAATTCTGAGAGCAGAAGGCCCTCCTGCGCTATGTCTCTACACTTATGGGTGGGTGGGAGTGCAGGGCCTATAGGGACTGTGCTCCCACCTATGGATACCATAGGGTAACATTTCACTTTCTCAAAAAGAAGGGAAATTCATTGCAGAAAAACTCTGTTAATGCATCAGTTAGGGTTGATTCTTCACCAATAAAAATCTGGAAATTCGATGTTAGGGTTACCAACTCTACCCACAACCTCCACCCCACAATCTACAAAGGCCAGCAGACATCAGGATGTGCCTTGGGGTCTTTAGGCCTAACTCTCATGCTATTCTCCTATACTGTACCATCTCAGCTTCTTTACTTATGGAATGGGGTGAGAGAGTTAGGCCCAACAACCTCAAGGCACACCCCGATGCCTGTTGGCCTGTTGAGGTTGGGGATGGGGGTAGGGTTGATAAGCCTAGCATCAAATTTCCGACTATTGTTGGTGTGGAATCAACCCTAACTGATGCATTAGCAGAGTTTATTTTGCAATTAATATATATGTGTGTGTGTGTGTGTGTGTGTGTATGTGTATATATATATATATATATATATATATAGGATCTGTCCTAAAGCCCTCCATTTGAAATCCCCCAAAAATTCTGAATTAACATATGACTGAAATTACATAATCCTGAATACAGTAATCCTGAAATGTACTCACCATTCCTTTCCGATCCTGAAATGTCCAGATTAGATCTGCTTCCTGTAATCCATCATGTTTCTGCTTCCTGTGGTACATCAGGCATATTAATCAGGCATGTAATCCATAAATATCACAACCATTAAAAAATCATAACTTTATTTCAAGTGTTAAAATTCTGAAGTGCTCAGAAAAGTATTCAGATAGACAGACTGTGTGCAATTCCCCACAAAAAATCCAATGTTGAGGGCTGCTGTTTAATGCTTAGCACTGTTGCGATCTTTTCCTCCCTCTTACAGTAACTCTTCTTCACCAGTGACCTGGGCAAGCCTTGCAATATTTTTCACATGTGGTCTCTGCGAGTAATACTTCCTTCTGCAGGTGTTCTATGAAGTGATAGGGGCCTACATGCGCAGAACTGACTAAGGCACCAAGTCGTGGGTGCAAAGCTTCCACCTTATTTTGGGTTCTGGGAATGCCACTCTCTATTTGGTCATTAACTGACCAGAACTCTGGCGGAAAAATGGGTTGGCTTCTGATAGAGAGTCTGTTTCTCATTTGCCTCCGCACTCTGCCTAAGATGTAATTCTCTTCGAACCACGATAGTAGTGGATCTGCATTTTGTGGCATTATTCCTTTGAATTCCACGTATGCTGTTTTTATTTCTTCTGGTGGCAAAAAGGCAAGTGCAACAACATGCCACAAAAGGAGGCTGAACTCAAAATCAGACCCATACTCTGGAGCCAAGCCCAGTGCTTGTATTCATCTCCACACTATCTGGCTCCACACTATCTGGCCTAAATGGAAAAGGCACCCCCTTATTGACAGTGTCAGGGAGCTCCTACTTTGACGCATTAATCACTGCTTGCTTGAAGTCAGTGATTATATATTGTGGTGCTAAAATTAGGTCTGGTTCAGCTGCCAGGTCTTGCATGTCTTGAAATAAACTGACATAGCTGTTTTGCGATTTGGATGTCATCAAAATGAAAACTAGAGGGAAAATGCGGGAAGTTTCTTCTGGGCCAACAGGGGCATGAATAGAACAGAGCTGCCTGAAAATACATGGGACTGTACAGAATGTTCCGTCCATTATCCAGAACTTTGCTTGCGATAAGCGCTCAGTGTTGGCCTTGGTTGTAAATAGAAAAAAAAACAGTCATCTTCTACTGTGGAGTCCTTTAGCAACCATGGTTGACCATTCAGCAGGGTCAACATCTCCTTAACATCAAGCTCTGCTATTGTTCTTGGCTCTATCATCTGATTTGCTGTTCATGCACACTTGACTACCTGCAGTAGTGCCTGCTTACATGGCATGCTTTGGCACAACTCTTGAGGGACACTGGACATTGCTTCCTGCAGTAACTGTGTGGGGTTATCGCGGGTGTCCACTGCCCGCTGCTTCAAAGTAGCCATTGCCTCTGTCATGGGTGGGTTGGCAGCATCTGGTGAGTGATTATGAGTGAGTGATTATAAGCAGCTTCACTCACCAACAGATGCTGTCCACCCTGCAGGACAGTAATCGCTCATCCATGGCAGTATTTGGACTTGCGGTACTGACAGCACCACTAGTATCGCTCGCCTCAGGCCTTATCATTGACCAACAAGTAGACACCAACACAGAGCTTGTCATGTCCTTTCTGAGGTGGGACAACATGGAAAACCATTGTTGTTGCCTAGGCCATTGTGCAAATATCAACAGGAAGAAAGCTGGGTGCTGTAACCTAGTTACTTAATGTAGCCCAGATTGCTTGTAGCCCAGATTTCAATCCTGCAGTTGCACAGTAACACCTGCACAGGTATGGAGCACAGGGAACAAGCAAGCTGTCAGACTTCAGTTGCAAAGCTTTCTTGATTACTTGTAAGCTGCCAGACATCAGATGGTAAGGCTGCAGAGCTTTCAATGGATTTATTTAAATAGGGAAGTAGCACAAAAATGAGTATTCTAAGGCAGCTATCAGCAATCAGCTTAATTTCTGGACTTCTTGTAAGCTGCCAGACATCAGATGATAAGGCTGCAGAGCTTTCAATGGGGCAGTAACAATCTGAGCTATTTGAGGAATTTTTCATTATTAAACAGGGGCATAGAACAAAAAATAACCACGATAGCTGTCAGCAGTCGGCAGTATTTCTACACTGCGGCATAATTGAACATCGGGAAGTCACTTAAATGGGAAATCATTGATGGTAAAATTTAATGCGAAAACTGATCATGGATTTAGTACCTAACTCTATACATGTACACACAACACACATATATATATATATATATATATATATATATATATATAAATATATGTACTGAATATATACTGTATATATGAGGCACAATAGCACCCTATAGCTAGTTTTGAGTAGCCTGTTTATTAGGCCTGTGCGAATACCTTTTCCTGAATATTCGGCTGAAATTTCGTATTCGGTCCCAGGTATTCGGTAATCGTTATTTAGTATTCGACTAGAAAACATGTTTTTTTAAGGAAACTTTAAAAAAGCACTTTAACAACACCATTAATCACCCATTAAACCTGGCATAGCATATACACCTCAATGAGACTTCAACCACCAAAGCAGAGCTCTCATTAATGCAACACAAGCTACATGCGGCACACTTGATCCACCACTCCACACATATATCACTCCAAAAACGATATCAAGCATTGCATTGGGTCAGCACTGGAGGGTGTTCATGGACACAGACACGGAAGCCCATGACATGGGCATTGGTGACTGAGTACTTGCAATAACGGCAACTCAATCCTGGTGCATGTCAAAGGGGCTACTGCTGAGGAAGGGTGACCGGATGGGGCAGGTGGGTGCATATAGTGACAGGACATCACTATATGTGTACATGTGCAGGGGGGCCGAGTCCAGCATGATGGAAGGGAGAGAGGGTTGGCCTGGTGTGGTTGGTGTGGGGCTGCCAAGCTGGCCCCATAGCATGGTTGGTGATTGTCAGCCTAAAGGTGCAAGGGTTCCAGGTTCAGGTCCGGGCACACCTACTTTTTTGTGTGCCTGGCCCCCAATTTTATTTTCTCCAGATTTTGCAGCCCCCCAACATGCACCCTCCTGGAGTTAAGAATTCTTTAGTAGGTGGGTGTGGGGAAATGCAAGGGGCACAGCCCACTGCACGAACGATCAAAATTTAAGTCCCTGGCACTGTTTTCCTGTGCATTGGGGGTGTACATCACTGAAATAGATTTTCGGTGATACATACTTGCTCTGCCACCAATCGCGATTGCGCTTTCGTGGTTATCACATAAATCCACAGACACAGGGTAGACGGTGCTTTGGCCATGGGCATAAGAATAGTGGTAACAGTGGCTGCCATAGTGGTGACAGTTGAAAGGGTGGCTGCTGCACGAATGGCACCGGTGGTGGTGGGAAGCACACTGACTGTAGATGTAGCAGCCATAGTGATAGCAGTGGGAACACTGGTGGTGGTATCTGCTGCTTCCTGCACAAAGCATGTATGCATTAATGCCCTCCTACTACTGCACAAAAGGATGTGACAGTGAATGCATAGATGGAACAGGATGCGACACCAGTAGTAGTAATAGTTCTGCTGGTGGTATTAGTAGTAGTAGTACTATTCCCAGTGCTACAAGAACTAAAAGGCTTGCTTGGGGAGAAAAATATTTGAGACCATCTAATAAAGAGACGCCTGTCTGTCATCGTCCATGTAGGCTATCTCACCACCTTCTCTGGAATTGTATTATGTATCAATAGTATACAGTGAAGCAAGACAAAATGCAATTCAGTACTTTGCAGTAAATGCTATCACAAAATATTGGATGACTAGAGATTAACTGCCATTGAATTACACTGCTCCTTGCACCATACTGCAGCACTTTGCAATAATTTTGCAGGCATGGAAAATAATTGAGACTGGTGATGCCACACTGGTAACCGGAATATTTCAGGCATGGGAAATACTTGAGATGGGTGATGCCATACTGGTAACTAGAATATTTCAGTCATGTGAAATACTTGAGACATGTGATGCTATACTGGTAACTGGAATATTTCAGTCACATGAAATACTTGAGACAAGTGATACCATACACGTAACTGTAGTATTTTAGTCATGTGAAATACTTGAGACAAGTGATACCATACTCGTAACCGTAATATTTCAGTCATGTGAAATACTTGAGACTGGAGATGCCATACTGTTAACTGCCATATTTCAGGCATGGGAAACACTGAGACTGGAGATGCCACACTAACTGCCACATTTTATGCACTCAAAATTCTTGAGACTGGTGATGCCACACTTGTAACTGCCATATTTCAGGAATGGGAAACACTGAGACTGGAGATGCTACACTGTTAACTGCCATATTTCAGGCATGGGAAACACTGAGACTGGAGACGACACACTATTAGCTGCCATATTTTATGCACGTGAAATACTTGAGACTGGTGATGCCACACTGGTTACTGGCACCTGGAAAGCTGTTAAAGGGATCAATTGAATATGGGCACGAGCAACACAGGGGATGAGAGATGTAGCAACACCAGTTGAGGATTTTGTATTGGGAACAGCAATCAATAGATGGCTGGCAGTTTTAGGCACTGGGAACTGCAGGGCATGCTCATTCAAAAGAATACTCCATGACACTGGAAGTATTAAAGGAAAAGGGTGCTGGTCATAGATTTGTGTTAGTATGACTTTGAATATGAATGTTAACTTGTGCTTGTTTGCTAACAGAACAATGATGGTTAACACAGAATGGCTTGTGTATGGGTCAATGCTACAACACATAAATGTTGTATCCAGTACAAGACAATTATTTAATGCAATTGTTAGTGGCCATATGTGTACCCAAGGTGAGGTAGATTTATTTTATAAACTCAAGTTGTTCCTCATGTGCTGGGTCAAGTGAGGATCGGTGAGGTTCCACCACATCCCCAGCAGTGCTGAACATTCATTCAGATGGTACGCTGGTAGGGGGCAATGGATATATTTAAGGCCAACTGTACCAAGTGCGGAGATGCTTTATCCTTTGATCCAGTACTCCACTGGATTTATGGAGAATGACTCCAGAGGCTCATTGAAATAACTGTTCAGCAGATTGGGTGCTGACTGTGGCTGCTGTTCTGTTCTCTTCTGCTGCTCAGCCTGTAGTGATGAGCTGAGTTCAGCCCGACAGTCACCCTCCTTCTCAAGGTTTTCCATACTGCTTTCGGTTTGTGATTCTGAGACTGGCTCATCAATAGGGTTACCTGCTGGTTTCATTGACCCAGGGATGCAGAAACTAAGTTCTGAGTACATCTGCTTCTGAATATTTGTAACCCTGTGAGTGGGCATTATAAGGTGTAGTACCTCACACTTGAAACGTGGATCCAACATAGTGGCAAATATATGTTTTTTATTGGAACAGAGATCAGAAAATCTAACTTGTAGTTCTGTGGTGAGGTTTTCCACAAGGGATATCACTGTTCCTGGTGTCTGGTTTGGATCTTTCTCAGCATTTGCACTGAATCTCCTCATGGCTTTTTTCAGGATCTGCACAGCAGGAATTACCTGACTTAGCAGTGCAGAATCAGAGCTAAGGTCACAAGTGCTCCTTTCAAATGGGGCTAACACCTTTAATAAGCCCTCAATCACAGTCCAGTCCTGATGTCAGAGGACTCCCCTTGTATCAGTTTCCATGCTCATCTCATGAAAGGCCTGCTTTTGCTCCAGAAGCCTTTGCAGCATGTAGTAGGTGGAATTCCACTGGGTCTGTACATCCTGGATGAGATGATGCTGCGGCATTTGAAGATGCTGTTGTAGCTGATGCAGACGGTTTGTGGCTTTCACAGAGTGATGGAAGTGGCTGCATATGCTTCTGGCTACTTTGACTGTGTGATCTGCCTCCACTGTGTTTGCCAAAGCCTTTGTCACCACCAAATTTAGTGTATGAGCAAAGAAGCGTATCCCATCAAAATTGCCATCTCTAAGTGCCTTGATCATATTTGTGGCATTCTCTGTGACCACAAACCCTACCTGAAAATTGTTGCCATCAATCCATGGGCTCAACATCTCTTGCAGGAATGACAGTGTGTTTATAGTCCGGTGACCCTTTTCCATAACACTGACATTTACCAAAGCAGACCTGCAGGGAGTGGGGAAGAGACTGGACCAGCACCAGTATCACCATCACTACCAGTGACTACTCACATCTGCAACATACCAATGTGCTGTCAGTGACATATATGCATGATTTGAATTCATGCTGGTCCATATGTCAGTTGTACAGTGGAAAATTCCACCAACAGCCTGTGCTAGTAGTCTTGCAACTTCTTTTCTCAAATCATGGTAAATGTTGGGTACTACAGTATGTGAAAATGTGGTCCGTGATGATATATTATACCTAGGGTGCAATGCTGCAGCAGCCTGTGGAAACCTGTTTTCACAATGGTAAATGGCTACAGATCCAAGGCCATCATCTCACCAATTAAACTGGTGATCTGCTGTGCTGTAGGGTGTGACGCCTGGTATTTGGTGAGGGCATGGAAGACTTCCATGATGGGTGTAGTCAAAGCTGTACCACATCGCATTGATTTTGACTTTGAACACATGGTGGAGGGTGTTACAATAATAGACGATTGAGCAGAAGAATGCAGAATGGGTGATGCTCCTGTACAGGGATGCGCTATAAGTGGTGTAGGGGGAGTTGAGGGCACACTGTCTGTCTCAGTAATAGAATCACTAACAATACTTTGTGCATCTACTGGACCAGTACCAGAAGAGGGGCTGACAGGCACATGTTGTGGAGGGGGAGGAACAGCTGTGGATTGTTGAAGTGCACTGTGATGTTTCATTCTAGAGATGGTGCATCATTGATGTTGTTGTGAAATCTGAAAGGTTTTTACCATGACTTATAGTACAGTCACACACACAGCATACTGCTTTTGTTGGATCATCTTTTACAACACTAAAGTACAGCCAGACCACACTTTTCCTTGCACTGACAGTGGAAGTACAGGCCCCAATAGGTCGACCATGGGCATGTTTTGCCCCTTTCTCCTTATCATACCTGGGTGCAGTGGATGCAGTTGTTCTACCCCTTTCTTTCTCTGCAACAGATGTAATTGTAAAACCACTTTGTGTATCAGATGGAGTTGAACTTGACACAACTCTTTGAAAGGACAGGTGGACTGTTTGTTTTTTTAGGAGGAGGAGGAAAAGGGTGACCCTGACCAGCCTGCTTGACATGACAAGAAGTACTGCATTTTGTGGCAACTGCACATTTGTGCTTCTCACACAGATATGCCGCATATTCGGCCTGATCGCCAAATTCACTTAGGTGGGTATCACTGTCAGATGATGTACTTAGCAAGTCTTGAGGCTCTGGTAAATATTCAGAACCAGATGAATGCTCTTCTTCAGAATCTTCCACATCAGCAAAAGGAAATGTGAGAGAAAACTTGCGAGGCTGAGCAACAGTACATTTTGGCAACACAATTGTTGCAGTTGTTGTAACAGTCTCATGGTCAGTACTAGTCACAGTATCTGTGGTCATGGGCACAGCTGGCAAGGTAGTAGCACTGTCAACAGTAGTCCTGGTGCCAGAATTACAATCAGGAGTTACAGTCGAAGAAATTGGCATCATATTACAGCTAGTTGTAATACTGGCAGCAGTAGTCATGGTGACAGTGGAACACTCAGGACTACTAATGGAAGCAAAGGTTGTGGTGACAGTGGCTGTGCAAGAAGCACAAATAACAGTGCACACTGTTATGGCAGTGGTGGTGTCAACAGTACAAAAAGGATTAGCTCTGGTTGCTGAAATCACTGCACTGGTGGTGGTGGGGAGGAGTACAATGATAGGCAGTGTTGCCACTATGGGGGCAGTTGTGTGAATAGTACTACCACTGGTAGTGGGGGTAGGCTCTTGTTCTTGTATAACTGGAGATGTCAGCTGTAAAGCCCTCCTACTTTTATAAAATGATGGTGCTGCAAATGCAGTACTAGTAATAGCAGTGGCAACAATTGAAGTTATAGTAGTACTAGTACTACCCCCAATCTTACTGACACCAGAACCTGAAGGCTTATCAGGGGAGAAAACTATTTTAGAGTGGCGAATACGAACAGACCTTGTCTCACCCTGTTCCTCACCACTTACGAGTGGTGGTGAAGATGTCTTGCTTGGGCTGGACCATGCACGTTTACAGGATTGATGAGACATGGTCTGTAACTTACTGTGTATATTATTTGTGATTAGTGTCTTTGTTTATGTTGGTGCTTCTTGCAGAAAACAACAATAGCAACACTGCATATGTAGCAGCTAATAAAGTCAAGCTGATACTAGAAAGCGATGGAGTCAGCAAACTTTACTTGTAATGGTGTCAGTTGTGCAGTCACAGTACAGCAATCCAAGCTTTGAAGGTGCACCAAACAACTTACAACACACAGAACCCAGTGAGTCACGCCTGACACACACAGAAATACTAAAGCAGTTCACAGAAAATTTACATGTACACACTCACAGTAGTGCACACACAGGGGGCGAAGACACACAAAAAAGAGAAAACTCACATGCACAGGAGGCCACTCAGGTGCAGTGAGCTGTGGAGGGAGGAGTCACCTGCAACACCCTCCTTACTCAGTTGTGCAGGGAACTGAGCCAAGAACCAGACTACAGTCAGCAACAATTCAATGGGACAAGCCTGACCCAGTGAGAAAAAAATAGGCTGCTTTATATATCACAAACAAAAAGGCGTGCAGACAACTGTGCATGCACTTGCAGGACACAAATTACAAGAACAACAATACAATGCACACACAGATGATGTATGCGCCGTGGTAAGCTGCAACGCAGATAAGAGGCAGTCAGATGACAATCACACCTCACTTATGCAGGGAACCGAGCCCGGAACCTGATTACAGCAAAATGCCAATTTGCTTCACAAAAGAAATAGAAAATACCACAGGGGCTGCATGTGGATTTGGAGCAAAAAGCTAAACAAGCACAGCAGTTGGGATGGGGCAGTCAGCAAAAGCTTGAGCCACGCACTGTTACTGAGCCCAGTAACAGTTACCCACTACATGCAAAAGCCAAACTGGACTTTGTTGACAAAAAAAAAAAATATCCTGATAAGAACTAATTGGTTCTTAAGCAAGAAATCAAACCATACTGCTTCAACTGAGCTGTGAAACTGTAAGCAGTGGTGGAGGGGAGTCAGCACGCAGCAGCACACACACAGATTCACTCACACACAGACTCTCCTTTTCCTTGAAACTGAGCCCAGTTTCAAGGATGAAAAACAAATCTGCAGTCAGATGCAGTCGCAAGGTGATCAGATGTAAGAACTGGATCACAACAAAAACATTTTTAAACAGTTATAAAAGTTACAAGTGGTAAACTAAACAGAGCTAGCTCTCTGAGAAACAACTGTCTCCTCTCATCTACACAGTCAAAGTGAGGAGATCACATGGTGATCCTGGCTCTGAGCTCCAAAAACAGCCTCTGATTGGCCAGCGAAGCTCTGTGAGATTTTGAAATCTCACCCACCGAATAGTACATCCTGAATAGTAGCCGAATAGTGAACTATTCGGAATGTCCATCCAAAAATTCGGCAAGCCTACTATTCATGGTATTCTGGAAATACTATTTGGACCATGCACAGCCCTACTGTTTACTGTTAAACCTCAAATGTTGCACATTAATATCTTTGGCTCCATTTGATGAATTAAACTGACATTTTGTATGTGTTATCCAGGTTGCAAGGTCTTGATGTGTGGACATTTTTGTGATGGCAGCTTGTGGGGTTTCTGAAATACGCATGTGCCATTTCTAAAAAAGAATTATATTTGTTCCTAAACTTGACATTGTTTTTTTTTTTTGCTCTCATCTACAGCCTACATGGAAAAATATTGCTGCCCCAAACTTGCAGGGAGCATGTGTCATACTTTGTCATGCCTCAAAGTAGTGCTTTTGACAGAAATGAGAAGGGGTTCCAGAGTTATGAGGCTTTTAATTTTAGTGTTTTCTGACTTGCACATCCACAGTAGGGGTTTTTAGATAAAGTTTTGCGGTGAAAGTAAATATTTGATGCCACAAGTGCTGGTTTTTGGTTTCACATCACTACATTGGCAGGGCACCAAACATTTTTGGTGTCCTGCCAACTGCCATCTTGTTGATTTCTTCCACAATCTGACAAACATGGAAAAACATAAAAAAGCTGTGATTTTAATAAATAAAAATCAGAACCTAGCTAAATGGTACCAGTTTAGGTAGATTCTGATGTTTGTTTTTAAATTTTGTGCCCACATATATGTTTACTGGGCACCCAAAATCCCAGATGCCCAGCTTAGCATGAGGAGTGCTCGCTGTGTTCTCTGTATGAGAATAGTGGGATTTTCTTGATTCTGCAGCTGCAGTTGGAACTCGTGCTGCCAGCTGCAGATTCACATATAAGCTGCACTTTTCCCTGGTGTCTAGCGGCATCTCCACCTCCGATCACCATCCCTTTCTTTATCTTTTATATTCATAATCATATGACACCAAGATGCCCACTCGGTGTCGGATGCCCCTCCTGATCTGCCATTTTTCTAATAATAGCTAATAATAACTGTCAACATTGGGGGAGCCCATCCCCATGTCGGCATTTACAAGTCCCTGCTAAAATGCGGGACACTGGAATGCCCACTCCCAGTGTCTCCAAATACTGTCATAGAATTATGTTACCTAAAAAAAGAAAACAGTCCCCCGATGATTTTTTTTAACCGAAAAAAAAAAGTCCCCTGTTCCCCCACCACCCTCCTCTCCCATTCCGACCTTCCCAATGAGCATGCACCACTCCACACCCCCTTACCTTATATTTCCATCGGAGGTCAAACGCTTTCATATTTTGTGGACCGGGACACATCTGCACTCTTCAAAGCCAAATAGCAAACTGAGGAATCAAGGTATGTGCTGTATAATATATTTCAATGGTATTTTGAAAACTTTGCCATTTTTTGGATTTTGTGCACCAAATTTTCAACATGGCCTTTTTGGGACCCCACCTCATAAACACTGCAACTGTCATTTTGTTAATTACTCCTAGAGGGTGATTTCATGGTCGCTGTGTAAAATCAACTTTTGAGACTGAATAATGAAATTTCTCCACCAGTGTTCATGAGGTGGGGCATAAAACAATATTGAAATTTAATGTAGGATCTAAAAACAGCAGAGTTGCTGCATTTGTTTTAAATTTCCTATGCATGTGCATAACTTCATTAATTTTCAATATTCTGACTCAAATTTTCAACATAGCCAATTTTTCATACCACCTCATGAACAGTACAACTGTCATTTTTCACATCCTGTCTGAAATGTGTTTTCACACCTGTAGCGCAGAATGTTTTTGGCATGGATTTGAAAATTTTCAGCGATGGGATTTATGAGGTGAAGTCGAAGATTATGTTGAAAATCTGTGGTCAAAATATTAAAAATTGCCAAAGTTATGACTATTTGTTTCAATTTCACTACGCCCACTCATAACTTTGGTAATTTTAAATGTTTTAACCCCATATTTTCAACATAGCTTTCTTATTACTGCACCTCATGTATGTCACACCACTTGTTTTTCAAATCCTGCCCAAAATTTGTTTTCACAGATGTGGTGTGGAATGACATTGTAGCTGTGCAGAATTACATTTTGGCGGGGATTCAAAAATGTTCTGTACTGGGTACATAAGATGTGGTAATAAGATAGCTATGCTGACAATTTGAGGTTAAAATATGTCAATATTCCAAAGTTATGTCCATTCACTGCAATTTTGTTTGGTATGCTCGTAACTTTGGAAATTTTCAATATTTTCACCCCAGATTTTCAACATAGCCATCTTATTACCCACCTCATATATGTCAGCTGTTATTTTTCAAATCCTGGCCAGAATGTGTTTTCATACCTTTGGTGGAATGGTGTTGCAGTTGCACAGAATTACGTTTTGGCAGGGATTTGAAAATGTTCTCTACTGGGTACATGAGGTGGACTAATAAGATTGCTATGCTGACAATTACATCACTGTTGCCTTATAAATGGAAGCGCTGGGCCTGGAGGGCCCTGTGCTTCCACAGTGACATACATATATGCAATTATTGAGGGATGGGAGTGCAGGGTTCAGAGGGCTCTGTGCTCCTACGGGCAAATAAGGATACATAGATACATAGACACTGTCAGCAGACAAGGGCCTATGGCCCACCCAGTCTGCCTATTTGAGCTTGTAAGTTCCCTTTACATTTTTCTAGAAGTCTGTTGCTCCTTACTCCTGACCTCCCGAATTCCCTTATGTCTATCCCATGCATTCTTAAACACCATGATTGTTTCAGCCCCACCACTTCCTCTGGCAGGTGTTCCACTTGTCCACCACCTTTTGTGAAAAATTCTTCCTCATGTTTTCTCTGAATTCCCTCCAACTTCATCCCATGCCCTGTAGTCCTGGAATATCATTTCCACTGGAAAATAGTGTATTCCTGTACTCTGATCCTCCTGTAAGGTACTTGTATGTCTCTATCATATCCCTCTCTCCATCTCTCCTCAAGGAGTACATATTCAGGTCCTTAAGCCTGTCCTCATATAACTTGTGATGCAATCCATGTACCATCTTTGTTGCCCTCCTCTGAACCTTCTCTACCCTGTCTATGTCCTTACATAGGTAGGTCTCAGAACTATGCACTGTACTCCAGGTGGGGCCTCACTAGTGAGTTGTATAGTGGAATTATGACCACCCTTTTCCTGCAGGTGATGCCCTGCCTATGCATCCCAGCATCCTATTTGTTCTTCCTGCTGCCTTGTCACATTGTTTCCCTACCTGAGGTCATCAGAGATGATAACCCCAAGGTCCCTTTCCCTTAATGCATACTATATCCTCCTCCCCAACGATATGTTTGTTCTTGGATTTCTATGCCCCTATGCATTATCTTGCACTTCTCTGTGTTGAATTTCAACTGTCAAACCCATGATCATTCCTCAAGCTTCTGCAGGTCCTCCTCATTCTGTTTAGACTCTCTGGCATGTCCACTCTTTTACAGAGCTTTGTGCCATCAGCAAACAGAGAATTCTGCCTTCTAGATCCTGCACAATGTCACTGAAGAAGATGTTTATAGGACTGGTCCCAGCACTGATCCCTGTGGTACCCCACTGTTCATGCTTCCCTCTGTGGAGTGACAGCTATTTACCGCCACCCTCTGTGTCCTGCCACCCAGCCAATTACCCACCCACTGCAGTACTGTCCTACCCACTCCCATATTCCCCAGTTTGTTTAATAGCTTTCTATGTGTCACTGTGTCAAAGACCTTTCTGAAGTCCAGATAGGCCACATCCACTGACCTTCCCTGATCCACCTCCCTTGTCACCCAGTCAAAACATTTGATGAGGTTGGTCTGGCATGACCTCCCTGGTGAAACCATGCTGCCTTGGGTCCTGCAGTCCATTGTCAGCCAGATTTTCCACAGTCTCTCTTTCAGCAGTGTTTCCGTGATCTTCCCACTACCAAGATCAGGTTGACTTGTCTGTAGTTCTCTGTTTCCTCTTTGTTCTTGCTTTTGTATAAGGGGACTACATCTGCTGTCCTCCAGTCTTTGGGTACCTCCCCTGTTTCCAAGCGTTGTCTAAACAGGATTGCCAGAGGTTTAGACACCACTTGTCTTAGTTTGTTTAGGACCCTGGGTGCACCTCACCTGGCCCCATTACTTTATTAACTCTATTCATTCCAGTTCCTTTGGGACCCTTTCCATGTAAAGGAACTTGTGTCTATTTCGCACTGCTCCCACCCCTTGTACTCACTTCAGGCCCATTACCCTCCTCTTCCTCAGTAAAGACTGAGCAGAAATATCTGGTCAGTATATCAACTTTACAGTTATCATCCTCCACATGGCCCCCATCCTCCCCCATCAGTCTCACTATCCCTCCCTTTGCCCTTCATTTTTCACTTATGTACCTGTAAAAGGTTTTGTCCCCTCTACCCACTGATTTTATGATATGATCTTCTGTCTGAGCTTTGGCTTCCCTTACTGACCTCCCTGCCTCCCTTTGCTTCTCCTGGTATTTCTCCCTATCCCTTTCTGCCTGTGTATTTTTGTATTGTCAGAATGCAATCTTTTTGGCCATCACTTTCTCTGCTACTTCCTTGGAAAACCATAATGGCTTCCTCTTCCTTTTCCCCTTGTTAACCTGCTTAATGCATAATTTTATTGCTCTTTCAATCACTGTTTTAAATATTGCCCACTGTTCCTCCACCCCTGATTCCCTTCCCATTCCCCCTAGTGCCTCTTTCAAGCATGTCCCCATTTTCACAAAGTCTGCCCTCAAAAATCCAGGATACGTGTTTTGTGTGGTTTGGTTCTGTTCCTTCTGTGATTTCAAACCACAGTGACCAGTGGTCACTGTTCCCCAAGTGCTCCCCACTGTTACCCCTAGCACACTGTCCCTGTTTGTGAGCATGAGGTCCAGTATTGCCTTCTGCTGAGCTGGTTCCATGATCAGTTGCTTAGGAAGGCACCCTTGAAGGTAGTCCAGGATAAATCTGCTCCTGATTAATGCAGCTGCTGGGAGGCTCCAGTCCACATCTGGAATATTGAAGTCTCAATGATTCTATTATCTCGAAAAGTAAGGAAACAAATTGCAAAAAACTGTGATAATGCTTTAATTAGGGATAAAGCCACAAAGTAGGAAATGTGGCTTTAGGGTTTTCAAAAAACACCCACACTCAATCTGCACACCAACAGACATCAGGGATATGCCTTGGGGTCACTGGCCCTAACACTCATCCCATTCTCCTATGCTATACCCATCTCAACATATTTACTTATGGAATGGGATGAATGATAGAGCCTGATAGCCCAGGCACACCCTATCCTCAATCACCATCCTATTAAGTATGTTATGTTTCCCTGGTGTCTAATTGCACCCCAAACTCTGATTGCAATCCCCATAGTTATATTATATTTCCTTGTTGTCTGTTGGCACCCTTCACCTCCTTCCCGATCCTATATTTATATAATGTTTCCTTATTGTTTAGTGGTGTCCCTTCCTCTGATCATGGTTCCCTTAAGTTTTAATGTTTTGCTGGTGTCTAGTGGCATCCCACCCTCTGATCACCATCCCCATATGTTTCTGGTTTCCCTGGTGTCTAGTGGTGCTAGAAAATGGTTTCTCACCAGTCAGAACCCCCCACCCTAAGGTCCAACTGAGCACCCAGCAGTACCCCTCTAAGCCCACCACACACCTCACTCTCCTGAACATGTTCCAGGGCAAAGATCCACTCTCTGATCCAAGATACATCTTGCTGCCTGAACCACTGACTGCAATATGAGAAACTAAGGTAAGTGTGGTTCAATGCATTCAAAGGGTTTTGAACTTTGATACATAATTTCATCATTTTCAAATATTTTGACTCCAAATTTAAAGCAGTGGCAATTAGAGACCCCACCTCACGACTAATGTGGTAGAATTATGCAAATCAAGCCCAAAGTTGATTTCACAGTCACCTGGCAAAATCACCTTTTTAAGTGGGATTAAAAATTGTTCACTGCCCTTGTCCGCGAAATTAGGTCCATCATCAAACTATGTTGAAAATGTAGAGTCAAAATATATGTAAAATGGAATTATACACATACATTGAAATTTTACTACACTTTATGCTTCCTCACAACTTTGGTAATTTAAAATATTTTGACCCCAAATTGTCAACATAGCAATTTTTACAGAACCTCATGGACATGACAGCTGCCATTTTCAAATCTGGCCAAAATCTGTTTTTGCACCTGGCAATTGCTTTCAGATGACGTTGTCAGGAGTTTGAACATTTTCACTACCTGGTTCATGAGGGTGGGGTAATAAAAAGCTATGATGACAATTTGGTATACAAATATGACAAAATGCCCAGGTTATGAGTGGGCATTGCAGTATTTGAATGTTCACTCATAACTTCATTAATTGTCACTAGCTTTACTCCAAACTTTCAACATAGCCATTTTCCATACCACCTCATAAACATGACGTGTCATTTTTTTAAATCCTGGATGAGATGTGTTTTCACACTTTTGGTGCAAAATTACATTTTGTCCAGTGTACTATAAATTGTTCATTATCGTGTTCATAAGGTGAATCATAAAGCAGTACAATGTCTTGAAAATTTGGGTTCAGAATTAAAAAAATGTATATACATGTATAAAATTGTTAGCAAGCTTTGTGTGTAGTGCCACTCTTGAAACCAACGGGTATGCTTTTTGGGCCCATGCTGTTGAGCTGAGTTCGGGGTGAGCTCAGTAACCCAGCAGGTTGGGAGTGAGGTGGGGAGATTGTGCTGTTATGCAATGCCCCCAGCCAAGGAATGAAAGGTGCAGAATTGTCTGCACAGGCCTGTGCACCATATAGTGAAAGCAACTGCCCTCTTAGCAGAGGCCTGGACCTCTGCACCACTGGTGGCAGACAGCTCTGTGCATTGGCTGACAGATGCACTCTTTGCCCTTTGTGTCTGTATTTGAGGCCATGGAAGTGCAAGGACCACAGGCCTTGCTCTTCCTCAGTCCAGCAGACAGCTTCATGACTTTTTTGCATCCATCATTTCACTTGAAGCACAGGGCCCACAAGTGCCCTGCAGATCTGTAGGTGGATGGAATCTTCCCGTGGTGCAGGTCATTAAGTCCCAAAGGGACCTTCATGAATGACGACATGATTCCACTATTTCAAAAAGAAAGACAATTCTTTGTAAAAAATGTTGTTAGTGCTCCAGTTATGGTAACTTAATGCCACAAAAGTAGGAAAATGTGGCATTAGGGTTTCCAACCCTAACTCCCCACCCCCACCCACAAAGCAGCAAAGGAACAAAAACATTAGTGTTTTGGGGCTCTATATTGGAAAATCAGTGGTAGGGTCTTCCTTTGGTTTTGTAACCCTAATGCCCACCCCTTTCCCTGAGCAAACAATATCACACATGATCTCCTTTCTTCAAAGAAGGGCTCACAAGGACCTGCATGAAGAAAGCAGCAATACATTGTATTAGAAACATGTGGCGAGACAAGTGTATCATTATGAGGCACTGGCTTGGGCCTGCACCTTCTGCTTCAGACTACAGGCTATGATCTGGGGAGGGTGAGCATTAAGGTACACAAACCCAAGCAAAATCCCACCAGTGATTCACCAATACTCCAGAGATGTAAAACCCTAATGTTTTTCCATTTGCTACTTGGTAGTTGGGGTGGGAGTTAGGGTTGAAATCCTAATGCCACATTCCCTACTTTTGTGGTGTTAAATTTACTGACTGGTACATTTGCAACGTTTTTGCAAAGAATGTTTATAACTAAATCTGATAAGTGTACTTCCATCTTGCATACCACTGTGGGTGTTTTTCCATACTCCTGTCATGGAGCAACACACATCCACCAGTGGCATGCCCAGCATGCTTCTTGGCCATGTTAGTCGACCCATACACTTTCATTTGCACCTGGATTCTGAGTTTGGCACCAACGCTGCCTTTGTAACATGTGTAAACATGATTTTCATTCTAGGCCATGCTGATGCCAAAATACAAAAGTCTTTTTCTTATCATCTGTTGCACTTCAAGTGACTTCACCAGTACCCAATCATTTCATCCCAGGTGGATGACCAGTGTATCTGGGAGGCTGTGTGGTACTGAGCTTCAGCCTATGTTCCACGGCAGCAAATTCTCCTACTTCCTTACTTTGATCCCCCAACAAACTCCGTATCTGCCAAGCCATGGAAAGATTACTGCTACAGAACTGAGAGCACATCTTCCTCAATGCTGTCCAGTGTACAATAAATTGGCAGCAGATTCAAGCTCACTTTTCCTGGAGTCATGACCTGACAGAATAAGTTAATGCAAATGTGGTCACATAGAATTGCCAAACGTTTGGGACTTCTATCCCAGAGACTGGGAGGTGAAAATAACTGTGGTCATATGTCCACCAAATGCTTGAGACTTTCACTTTCACAGAGACTGGATCAGTACATTTGTGCATCCTCACCGTATGTTACCTCCACATTGTCAGGTAACAGATGGACAGTTTCATCCCCTCCATCATGTGTGCCATGAAGTTTGTGGGGCTTCTTCTGGGAGGTTCACAGTTATATTCCCTGTGGCTGCATTCCAGCTGGCCCCAGACACTGACTACATACCTGAGTTTTATCTATCACCAATTATACAATGGCAAGACATTTCCTGGACTCTGATTGGTCAGTGTGTCCCTGGCACAGTGAGGTTATCCCAGCACAACCTCACGGGTGTGCAGTTATCCAGTACAACCTCACTGGTCTAGTCTCAGTATTGTGAACCACTTGATGACTGTTTGCCAAATAGTGATTGTTTGCCAAATGATGATTGTTTATGCATCTTCTTTCAAGAATTAAAAATATTTTTCCACACTAAAACATCTTTAAAATTATCTTTATTCTGTATAACAACAAGCAATTGTATAATAAAAAAATTATGCACTCGATTCTGATTTTGCACTTCATATTTGGATGCTACCCTCTCTAGCGTATGTTCCTCCAGCTGATATAATCATGGCCTTTGAACAGCTACAGGCAACAGTCTTACAAGCCATTGTATAATAGCAATAATGCACTCCAGGGTGTGTGTCATGCTGGGATAAACTCACTTCTGGGGTCATTGAATGCACTCAGCCTGCAGCCTCGTGCCCAACCATCCCAGGCGTGAGGTTATACCAGCACGATACACACCCTGTCATGCATTATTGCTTAATTATTACCTAATGGGCCCCTTTATAAAATGCTTTGTATGGTACCAGCAGCACTTGAGTATATATAATGTATTCCTTAGCCCTGTAGTTCCTTCAACTGACCACACTGCCTGTTCTGCAGTGCCAGTTAAGTTGCAAGGCCACCAACATGCTAGGATAATTGTTACAGTTAATTGTGAAAATATTTCATTGGCGAGTAGCATTATAAGATGATGTAGCTTCGTAAGATTGCATGTGCCATTATAAAACACTTTACACTGCAGACTTCAAAAATATTTTAACAGACATGCAGAAGAATTATCCTACACAGTTCTGTCAAAATGGTCTTGTGAACAAGGCCAGAAGTATGTAACTCATTTATAATAAATTGGAGCTGCACATTTATACAATACTCATTAATAAACACTGATTTGGGAGTCAGCTGCTGCTTCTGCAATGTCAAGTGCTCGTCCTGTATGTGCAAGTGTCTCACAAATTCACTGCATACTCTTATTTACAATTTTCAATGCTGCTTGAAACAAGTGAGTATTTTGGAAGTCACCAATCAAGACAGTAATAGATTTTCTAAAGAAATCAATTTTATCTATTTCATGTTACATGAAGGGAGGGTACACATATGGAGAATGCATTATTAGTAAGACAGACAGCTTCTTATGAAAGAGTTGCAATAAGGCCCAACAAGCAAAACATATGGGGCAGGATTCTCAAAACTCTAAGAAGGTGCAAAACCTTCCCTAAGTCCCCAAAACTCCCTCAGCTATGGAAAAAATAGGGAGTTTGCTCCAAGTGCCATTCACAAAAACCCCCGCAGCTGTAGGAAAAAACACTATGGACTGTGGAAAAAAGTGCAGCTGCAGAAGTCCCTCAGGACATAAAGGTGTGAGATAAGTGAGGCAGAGCCCTGAAAGGCTATTTGCAGTCATTTTTTTCCACAGCTGAGGAAAGAAATGTTACACACAGTGGAATGAGGTGTAACGCTCCTCAGCACACTGCAGTAGTGCCTCAGCAATTGGAATCAATTAAGGTGGAGGTGTACCACAGGTAATAGCATCTCAGACAGTATAGCAGTGGCTGATGTTACAGCACTGAAGGCACACATTGCCATGCTATGGCAGCAGGCATCAACCATTAGACCAAGTGCAGCCCATGACAGAGCCCCACAAGCAGTAGAGTCTGCCAGCCAGCAGAGAGTGCTACCCCCCCCACTGCTACAGGAACACCCCAGGGAGGATGACCAGCAGGGACAGTCAGCCACTATGGTGCCAAGGTATCAAAGGTACCGGCGGTGCTGAGGTGGTCCCAGTTGGGGACTGGTTGCTGGTCTCTTTGTGTGCTGTCAGCTTCATATTATGGCAGCAATGTTAAAGTCTGCTGCTTCAACTACATAGATTTACTATTGCTGTGCCTTCTCAGTCATTTCCACAGCTGCGGATTTGCAGCACTTGCAGGATTCCCTCAGCTGCTGGAATTCCGCAGCTGTGGGACTTTTTGCAGAATTCCATCAGCTGCAGGATTTTCTTTAAGAATATCACTCAACTGCGTTTCCACAGTGCTGCAAGCTTTATTCCCGCAGCTACGGAATTTTTGCTGTTTTTTGAGAATCCTGTCCATGGGCTGGATTCACAAAGCTTTCTGAAGGTGCAAAATCCTCCCTAAGTCCCCAAACTGCTTTAGCTACAGAAAAAAAAGGGAAGATTGCTCTGAGTGCTATTCACAAAAACCTCTGCAGCTGTGGGTAAAAACACTGCAGACTGTGGAAAAAAGTGCAGCTGCAGAACTCCCTGAGGAAAAAGGTGTGAGATAAGTGACACAACCCCTCAAAGGCTATTCTCAGCCAGTTTTTTCCACATTCTTGGAAAAAATGTTACATACATTGGAGTGAGGTGTAACTCTCCCTCAGCAAACTGCAGTAGTGCCCCAACAATTGAAATCAATTACGGTGGAGGTGAGGCACAGGTAATAGCATCCCAGTGGGTATAACAGTGGCTGCTGTTACAGCAACAATAGCATACATTGCCATGAAATGGCAACCACCAGACCCAGTGCAGCCCATGACAGAGCCCCACAGGTAGTAGAGCCTGACCAGCCTGCAGCAAGTGCTACCCCTGCAGGCAACAAGAAACACCCCAGGGAGGGATGACCAGTAGTGACAGTCTGCCACTGTGGTGCCATTGTAGTGCTGGTACCTGTGGTGCTGAAGCGGTCCCAGTTAAGGGACTGGTTGCTGTTCTCTTTGTGGGTGCTTTCAGCTTCATGCTATGGCAGATATGTTAAACTCTGCTGCTCCAGCTCATTGGGTTCACTGTTGCTGTGCCTCCTAAGCCATTTCCACAGCTGCTGGTTTTCAGCACCTGCTCAATTTCCACAACGGCTGAATTTCCGCTGCTGCGGGGATTTTAATGGAATTCCACACCTGCTCAAATTTTCTTTAAGAATATCACGCAACTGCATTTCCACAGTGCTGCAGGCCTTTTTCCCACAGCTGCAGGATTTTTTGGCATTCTTTGTGAATCTTGCCCACTACTTTTAATACTTTATACAGTTAATACTTCTGGACCATGTTGAATTAATCAAACAAAAATAATGTAGGGCTTAGGCATCCCAATGGAACAGTCTTATGTTAGCCAATTCCTTCTGGTAATATCCTGAGCTTCCCTTTAAGTAACTGCAATCTGAAAAGGGGACAATCCATTAAGGCCCACCAGGTGACAACTGCAGTTAACAGTGTACAACCACATTTACTTAAACTAAAATAATTTTGAACTCGGGTAACCCGATGAAGCAGTCTTAAGCTCAAATCCTTTATGATCTTGTCTGGTGAGGAACCAGGAACAGAGGTTTACCAATCCCTTAGATAGGGCCCATCCAGGAACACTTCTCCACTTGAAGCCAGTTCTTGGCATCTCCCACTGTATAATGAGAAAAGCATTAACAGATATGTTATTAATGGCAAGCACATGCACTGCTACCTGTTTGTTCTGATCCAGACACCACAATACAAAGTTCTCATCACTCCCATAGGGCCTGTGTGTTCTAACCAAATAAAGCTGCTATGCCCCCTTGTATATATTGGCAGTAAGAGAACAAGGATCAGTGGTAACTTGTAACTTGTTGTAATGTTTGGATTATGGCGCTTAGTGTAGCTATCCAGCACTTGTGGTGGACCACAGTTAAAATCCTCTATTAAATTTCAGCACTGTGTCTGAATGAATACACAAGCTTAATGCTAGCATTAATTCTGTTTTGCTGAGGTATTGAATATTAAATGACTATTGCAAATTTTGCTCTTAAGTGCTCTTATTTAGTAAGCAGTGATCCCAAAATACAAGTAGTTCTTTTTTTTATTATTTTGTAGTTCCATGTGGTTTTGACTTACTTGGAAAAATTTTCTATTTTTATTGTTTTCCAGTTTAGAATAACAGAACCTGACTTTTGTTCATTAGGAGGGCCCTATGCATGAATGCTATGTGTCATGTGTGGGCAGTGTGTGGCATGCCTGCATCCAAATGCCATGCAGCGGGACCTTTGCACCACTGGTGGCATTCACCATGGATACGCTGGATCCCTTACCAGCTATGTGGTACCACACCAGGGACAAGTGGGGGGGGCATGCCAGAGTGCCTTGTGCTGCGCCTATTCACTAAGTTGCGCAGAACCAGCCAGGGCTATACAAGGTGGCACCTTGCTGTAACTTTCCTGTGCATTTTATGTCCATAGAATCTTAGAATCATAGAAATCTAGCTGCAGAAATATGCCTTCTGGACCATTGAGTCTGCCCTTCCCCTTACTCATCCCCATGTCCTTGGAACTTCCTTTTCCCCTTACCACACCGCCTATGTCTGTCCCATGCCCTCTTGAATCCCTCCACCATTTAGCCCACCACTTCCTCTGATAGTTTATTCTGGGCCCCAACCACCCTCTCCATGAAGTAATGCCCTTCACAGTGCCCTAAATCTTCCTCCTTCTAATCTTAGACTATGCCCCCTAGTTCTAACCCCACCTTCCATTTAAATAAGCTCCCTCCCTCACCTTAATGAAGTCCTTCATGTACTTAAATGTCTCTATCCTTGTCCCCCTCTCCCTTTTAGTCTCCAGTTGGTACAGATCAATTCATTACACCTCTCCTCATATGTTTTCCCTGCAAACCATGCACCATCTTGGCTGCCCTTCTCTGCACCTCTCAGTCCCATCTATGTCCTTGTAATGTGTGATCTCCAGAACTGGACCCCATACCCCAGGTGCGGCCTCGCCATGGCTTTATAAAGAGGCATCAGTACCTCCCTCCTCTTGCCTGTTATGCCCCTCCCAATACATGCCAACATTCTATTTGCCTTTCCCACTGCTTTGCTGCATTAATTGCCTACCTTAAGGTTACTTGATACTATAATCCCCAGATCCTCTCCTGCTCAGTTAACTTAATTACCTCCCCACCAGGGTGTAGGCTACATTCGGTTCTTACATACTATGTGCAAGACTGCAAATTTTTTGGCATTGAATTTCACCTGCAAAGTTTCCACTAACCCTCCAGTATCTTCAGGTCCTTGATCATGGCCTCTGCCCCCGGAGTGTTCACCTTATGTGCAGATCTTATTATCTTGGCAAATAGAGCACACCTCCCTCCATCCCATTCGCTGTATTACTGATATAGATGTTAAAAGGAAGGGGTCCCGATGCCGACCCCTGGGGCACCCCACTCATCACCTACATCTCCCTGAAAAGTACCCCATTAACTGCCACCTTCTGGCTTCCATCCTTCAACCAGTTCTCCACCCACCTAGTTATTCTCTGTCCCACCCCTAAGCTTTCCAACTTATTTACCAGCCTTCTGTGAGGGACGGAGTCGAAGGCATTCCTGAAGTCCAGATATGCATTGTTCACCGCCCCTCCCTGATCAACCACCTTTGTCACCCAATCAAAGAACTCTATTAGGTTTATCTGACATCACCTCCCAATTGTGAAGCCATGCTGCCTATCTTCCAGTAGTCCACTGTCTATCAGGTAGTTTACAACTCTTTCCTTAATAACACCTCCATCACCTTCCCCACCACTGACTGAGGCTGACTGGGTGATAGCTTCTCATCTCCTCCCTGCTGCCCTCCCCTTTATGCAGTGGCACCACATCCGCTGTCTTCCAGTCACTTGCATCCAACCAGTATCTCGGGACACATTAAACAGTCGCCAGAGAAGTGCCCCCACTCCTTCCTCAGTTCCTGGAGTACCCTTGGATGCAAGCCATCCAGCCCCATTACCTTGTCTACTTTGAACCCTCCTAGCTCCTTTTTTAACCTTTTCTCACTGAATGGGCTAGGATCCACTCTTTTGTCATCTCCTCCCTTCTTCTTTAACTCAGGTCCCTTCCTCCCCCCTCTACCATAAAGACCAAGCAAAAGTAGCTATTCAGCACCTCAACTTTCACAATGTCCCCCCTTCAGCAGTGCTCCCCCCTCACTCTCACTATCCCCTGCCTTGCCTTCTTCTTTTCCCCCACATACCCTAAAAAATCTTTCATCTCCCCTTTTGCCCTGCCTTGCAATTGTCTCTTGTGCATCTGCTTTGGCCCCTATTGGACCCCCACCAGCAGTAGTGGCATTGGGACCCCTGCCCCAATGTTGCCCAGCCCACTGGGCTGCCACAGAGGGCTGGGGTGGCCATTCAGGCACTTGCCTATAGTTTAAGTCAGGAGTGGGTTCACACCTTCCCAGAATTCTTGCCTGTGCATGGAAGGGATCCACTATGGGACCCAGGATGAGCATCCCATTGGATGCACTTCAGCATCCTGCACCTGCACGGCCATGCTCCTTTACTCCACAGCTGTGCACCAGGGGGAAGGGAGCATGATCAAGTGGCCAGTGTTAGTAATTGCCAACCTGTGATTGCCTGCCCTTAGGTGTGCAGCAGTGTGGTTGAGGAACTTGCATTCCACACGTAGTTAGTGCATAGGGCCCAATTTTCCTAAAATTTCACTGAGTTTGTCATGTTAGCCCAGAGATGTTATGAGAAAGATAACCAGTTTCATTACACCATCCCAAATTTTCCCCATGGCAACAAAATCTGTGAGTAAGAAATAAACACCATGGGTGGCACTGTGGAGCTCGAGCAAGATTGCCATTTGAGGTTAGATCACAAACAATAGACTCAGCACAAAGTTACTAAAGTACACGTTCTAGTTGGAGAAGTTACTTGAAAGTGAAAGACTCTGTGTGGGAGACTGCAAGGACGAGCGGATAACCCTGAAAGGATAAATGGTTGCCAGAGAGCACAAAATCAAATCTGCTGTGGAGCTCCCACCATGAGGTCGACCAAGGGTTGAGCACAGGATTCTACAGAGGATGCTCTGGAATAAATTCTGCAGACACTGGAGCTAAAAATAACCCACCTAATTCAGATGGTCTCAGACTTGGCTAATAAGTTTGAAAAACTTAGTAACAGGTCTATCATCTTAGAAACCTCTATCGGCAGAATTAAATCATCAACTGCTAAGGCCAGTAAGTGTGCTGATGCAGCTTTGAGGACAACAGACATGTTAACTAAAGAGAATACACACCTCTGTGCGAGACTTGAAATGCTGGAAAATCAAGCTCACTGCCGGAAGGGAGCGAGGGGAACCAACTCCATCTATTGTTCATGGACTGGCAAACCCAGCAACCTGGAGATTCTGAAACTAGTCACCTGATACATATCCAGAAGATGTATCAGGTGACTCCATAAGGAGGGCCTGACAACCTGGAGGCTCTTCGAGCTATAGTTCTAGTGACTGATGGAGTGGAAAGCAGAGATTTCCTATTGGCTCTGTCTTGTCGTACAGGGACTCTGCTACAGGACCGGCAAATGATGAGACTGTATCCTGTCCTTAGTTATGCCACACAGCAGAAAAAGTAGAGATTTGATTGGGTAATAGCTACCCTGAGGGCAGTGGAGGTAGCTCATGGAATAGTGTTTCCTGCATGACTTCAGTTAGTCAATGGAGTGAAGGTGTTTATTTTCACAGATCCTGCTGAAGCCCTGAAATGGGCTCAAAAGCATGCTGTACCACCACAAGCTGGAGAGGAACAGTAGCAATCTTTGTTCAAGCAAGAATGCTCTTAAAATATAATAGCATTGTTACTGTAGTTCTTTCTCTTAGTTTGGAAACTATGGTGGGTAAATGGCATATCCCCAGGTAAGACAGTTCAGCACAGTTTGTATTGTTAAATCTGAGATTAGAAAATGTGTCTGCAGATCCAAACTTGGATTAAGATTTGCTCTTTGAGCTACCATAAATTAAATCAGGGTGCTTCTCACAGTAATTTGGTGCCATACGTGGTGTTTTTTATTTTTACTTTATGTTTATTGATTTGCAACAAATGCACATACAGTTGATAATTGAACAGCAAGCATTCAATATACATAAAACCACTGAGGCACCACTCCTCTTAATACACTCTTTTTTTTTTCCCTGGTATTTTTCTCTCACCCCGGTCCAGGTTGGCCTTTCCTCCTGCCATTCACCCAGCTCTGTCCCCTGACTTTCAGGCACCTACCTTAACTCCCATGGGTTACCTTCCATGGCAGGGTGGTGGGGGCCCCAACCTGACCCACCAGTGCTGGATCCAGGGTCAAGAGGTGCCTTCTGGGGTGGTGCCTGTGGTAGACGCCCATAATGCCACTTGACCCAGAATGCTGTTTCCTTTTTTTTCTGCAGAGAACATGCAAGCCAACAATGGCCAAGCTGCTGGCTGTCCACAAGCAGTATGCGTCGGCTGCTCTGTCTTTGTGTTCCGATGTACAGGACCTGGCTTCCAACACCTAGCCACCGCTTAGGTATCAAGCAGGTGCCAGTCTCTGTTCTCCACCCTGCCTGTGAAGGAGAGCTGTCTTCCAGATGCTCGATCCTCTTCCACCCTTCTGACCCCAGTGACCCGCTCACACCATGAGCGGGTTGCCGGTGTATCAGTAGGTAAGCGCATCACTGCCTCATCCCTCCATGCCACTGGGCGGCATTAATACACTGTATTAATCAGTTTGGTGCAATATAGAAATTACTTTGGAGAGAAAAAGACTTATGAAAAATAATCACCAAGAATAATAACAGAATCTATTGCTGTTTAACGAGTCCATGAGCTGCATAGTTCATTTCTGTAACTCCAGTCTTATTCAAAGTCCCGATAGCTCCCACCTCCAAATAAAAACAGAGGAAAGGAGAATTTGACCATGCTATCCCTTATCTATGTGTACTACATATTGTACATAGCACATACGAGTACTGCATTTGCATCTGAACTGCAGAAGTAGTCAACAAATCTTCCCCGTCCTGCCCAAAGTTCTTTGAGTGGGCTTAGACCTTTGAATGTGAGTGCGAAGTTGGAGGTAAAGCTGTAAGCCGTAAAGCAATTTTTTTTTCCTGGGGTAGCATGCCACTGTGCTTTATTAGCCATTGCTATGGTTCAGTTGAAACTTGTTAACTTTACTCTACTTATTGTTCTCCAGTTTAACTATTTTCTAATTAAAGCACATAGTTGTTATACAGTTTAATCAGATGCTCAGGCCTTTCGTATATGATATGTACAATGTGTAGTGCATGTAGACAAGGGACAGCATAGTAAATTCTCCTTTCTTCTCTTTTTATTTTTAAGTGAAGAGCTATTGAGGCTTTTGAATAAGACTGGATTTATGGAAATGAATCGTGCAGCTCAGGGTCATTCTTGATGCCCTACAAGGTGCATGCCTCAGACAGCTAGTGTTTGAACCCACTCAGGAGGGAGCAATCTTAGACCTGGTTCTCTCAAATGGGGACAGAGAAAGGATCTCAGATTTAGAAGTGGGTAGCCATCTGGGAACAAGTGACCACCAAACAGTATGGTTCACAATAAACAAAGCCATAGAGGCAAGCCATACAAAAGCAAGAGTATTGGACTTTAGGAGGTCTGACTTTGGGAAAATGAAAGAGTGTCTCAGAAAAGCATTAGCAAATGGGTGAGAAGGAGGTATGGAGGAACAATGGGGAATAATCAAAACATCCATCACAGAGGCAACAAGCATTTATGTGAAGCGACTCAATAAAACAAAATGAAGGAAAAAACACTATGGTTCTCAAAAGAGGTGGCAGGGAAGGTTAAGGAGAAACAAATAGCATTCAGGAAATATAAGGAAACACAGAAGGAGCAGGACAAAGAAATTATCAGTTAAAGCAGAAGGAGGCAGGGAAAGCAGTCAGAATAGCAAAGACCCAAATCAAGAAAAAGATAGCCAATTCTGTTACAAAGGGGATAAAACCTTTTATAGGTACATTAGGGAGCGAAGAAAGACCAAGGAGAGATACAGAGACTTAATAAAGGGAGGAATGTGGGCAGAGTGTGACAGTGAAAAGCAGGGATACAGAATGAATATTTATGCTCAGTATTCACAAAAGAAGAGCAGGGGGAAGTACCTAAACCAAACATTAAAACACTCTGAATAGGGGGTGTTGATATCAGTCCATTCACAGAAGAAAGGGTTCTGAAAGAACCCTTAAAAATGAAGTTGGACAAAGCAATGGGGCCTGATGGGATTCACCCCAGAATTCTAAAAGAACTAAGGGTATAACTAGTGACACCACTGACTACCCTCTTTAGTAAATCATGGAAGGATGGAGTGGAACCTGAGGACTAGTGGAGGGTGGATGTGATTCCACTGCACAAAAGTGGGAGAAGGGCTAAGACAGGAAACTACAGACCAGTTAGTTTGACCTCAGTGGTAGGGGTAAATGATGGAATAATTTCTGAAGGAAAGAATTGTTGAGTACCTAGAGACAGGCACAGGACCCAAGGCAGCATGGATTCACAGGGAAAGTCACGTTAAATGAATCAAATAGATTTCTTTGAATGGGTGATCAAAGTAGTAGACCAGGGAGAGGCTGTGGACATGGCCTACCTAGACTTTAGCAAGGAATTTCATACAATCCCACACAAAAGATTAATGTACAAGTTAGCCATCCTTGGAGTGGGTCCCAAGATGGTAGCCTGGGTAAAACATTGGCTGGACAACAGGACACAAGAAGAAAGGGGGGTTACTTGTGGGTACCGCAGGGTTCAGTACTGGGACTGGACTGGAAGAAAAAGTATATCTCTTTGCAAATGACACAAATATCTGCAACAGGGTCGATACACAAGGTGGGTGGAAAGGATGAGAAGGGACTTGGCAAGGTTGGAGGAATGGTCAAATGATGGCAGCTTAGATTCAGAGCAAGAAGTGCAAAGTAATGCACCTGGGAAACAAAACCCGGGGAAGAGTACACAACCGGGGTGAGATACAAATAACAACAAAAATGGAAAGGGACCTGGGAGTAGATATATCAGATGACCTAAAGGTGGGCAAGCAATGTGAGGAGGCAATAAGGAGGGTTGGGGGGATACTGGGATGCATGAGACGCCATGGAGTACTGCATGCAGTTCTGGAGACCCCATCTCCACAAGGACATAGACAGGATGGAGGTTGTCTAGAGGAGGGATCCAAGATGTTTCCAGGGTTTGCACCAGAAGACATATGAAGAGAGACTAAAGGAGCTTAATATGTATACCTCGAGGAAAGTGGGGGGAGATAAAAACTTTCAAGTACCTCAAGGGAATCAACAATAGTCCAAGAGGGTAGCATCTTTCAGAAAAAGAGATGTGCAAGAACAAGGGGGCACAATTTGAAGACAGTGGAGGGACGGCTCAGAGGTAATGTTAGGAAGTATTTTTTCATGAACAGGATGGTGGATGTATGGAATGGCCTTTCTGGCAGGGTGGTGGCATCAAAAACAGTGGGGGAATCCAATAATGCATGGAACAGACATAAGGCAATTCTAGTGGGGGCTAGGAGGAAGTAGGCTGGTGGTTAACTAGGATCTGCAGCTTATCCAATAGGTAGGGAAATGGGAAGACTAGGTGGGGAAATCGGTCCTTATCTGCTGTCAGAGTCTGTTTCTAAGCATAAACCCAGGCTTGAACCTTTAAGACTTGAAATGCAGGATGTTCAAAATTAACCTAAGACCATTGCATCTAATGCTACAGGACATAACTCATTTTGCAATGTGGAATCTTGCCATAAGTAAAACTTAACAGGCATTTAATTATAAAGTATGACCCTGTGAAAAGAAACAGTAATCTTCATTCATGTTTAGATAAATGATTTAAACAAGCACTACTGCTATAGAGTAGTCAACAGCTGTTATCTTTTTACGGCTGCATGGGCAGAGCTCTGCAGACATTTTGTGATCACTGCAGGAGAAAAAGAGTCTGTGAATGGAACACCACCCTCTGTTTACAGTAATGCACCAATGTCTGTACAGCTCTGACTCCATTGGCACTGTCCTCCACCAATGGAGTCCCCTTCATGGAACGGTCACACCCACCTCCATGGGCACACTACTTTAGTCACGCATTTCTGTCAGAACTGCACATGCACGAGTATCATGCATGTGCAGTTCCATTGCCACTGCCATCTTGCAAATGGCAAACCACCACTGCTCAACAACCATGCTATCCACTCCAAAACAACCACTGCCACTACAAAAGCCTCCGCCACTCCAATAGCCATTTGCCGCCGCTCCGATACCCATGCCCAGCCACCACCACCACAGGTAAAAGCTCTGCACAGCCATATCAGCTCTGACCAGAGTTTGTTTACATGTGTTGCTTGTATCACCTATTACTGTATTATGAACCAAGAGGATTCCATATTTCTAGTGATGTGGACAGAAAATAAATCTGGCTTCAATCCACTTTTTTAGTAAATACTAGTGTTCTTGTCCATAGGCATTACTTGTTTATACATTTTAGACACTGTGCATGTGTGGCCCACACTGAACACCTAACCTTTTGTCACTAAAATTTGGCACAATCTCCATAAGATAGTGGAAACACAGACAACATACACTATAAGTCACCACTTCAAACTGGAAGTCTGTTCACTTTAGGGTTAAGGCTATGAACTTGTTTCCACCACCTCTAATAAAATTGTATGTCTGTGAGTGCCTGCACTTCTACCACCTCTCTTTATTTTATACTATGGTGAGTTTCATGACCTTGGGAGGACATTTCACCTTCCCACAGATATAGAGATGAGAGTTGTCCTTCTAAACATGCAAATTTAACCATTGGTTAGAGCACAACCTGACATTACACCAATTCTAACCCCACACAGCCACTGATTTACTGTACCTTAAGCAATTGACATAACTTGGATAGTGTTATGGTGGATTAAACAAGCAATAACATTAATGAGGTGGGCTATGTCCTGATAAGAGCATGCCCAGGTGTGTTATGAGTGCCTAGTGCCTTATGCACTTGGGCATGCTCTTATCTGGACATAACCCACCTGGAGTGTGTTATTGCACTAATAAAATGGGTCCCCAAGTAGAAATAAAAAGAAAAACCTGTCAAAATGGAAACAAAATAAGAAAAATGAGTTTTAAGTTATGACACTAAAATGGTTCCACTATTTATAAACTGTCCTGTACTGTATAATACAGTGTTTTTCTCTTGGTCACCACTAGAGGCCCACCACCATACTGCTCAGGGTTGGTCAGGTCACCCCAGTCCATCACACACACATACTGTATGTGCTTGTGCTCAGGTTTAGTCCTCCCAGCCTGTCACCCACAGATAGACACTGTCAACTGCTTCCAGGTTTGCTCCCCCACTCTGTCAAACAGACAGACACACACACACACACACACACACACACACACACACACACACTGTGCAGAGATTCTAAATGTCCATTTCTTTCAACTAAGAAGGACAGTTTGTGAGGGAGTGAGCATGTCCCTCTTCAGGCACCATACTTCAGAAAGTTTATTTATTTGTTTTTTTTATTTAGTGTGCTTTTCCATTTTGTGCAGCTTTTTGTAGTGGTGAGCATGACACTTAAGGTCACCATAGTAAGCACATTTCTCCAAGCACTTTTGTGACTGAATGACTCTCTGGTTACAGGATTTTACAATTCTTATTTTATTTCTTTTTTTGAGCACTGTTAAGTCCTTTCTAAGAGCTGGTGAAGGTGCATACATCTGCTCCGTTTCTGCCCAGCACCTGTGTCAACCCTTGGTTTCGCTGCACTGCAAGTAAGGGAAATGTGCATTCACCAAGGGTAAAAATGTATTTTTGTCGGTGGGTGGTAATGTGTGTGTTGGGGGAGTTGGGGGGTGACTCTGATGGTGCTCGGCCAGGCAGATCTTCATACTTTTAAGATACGGAGGTTGGTATAGTGAGGCACAGTGACTTTTGTTATAAAGCATCCTGACTGGCTGAGGAGGTGACAGTTGGCACAATGTGCCCTGATAAGGACATGGCCACAGGTACCTAACAGCATCAGAATGCAGGATTCTACTGACCCATTTTATAAGAAGGTAATACAATAAGTAAATTGAGCTGGTCTCACTGTTATTCTAACAGTTACACTGTAGGTATAGATTAGTCAGCTACATTTTTCATCATTGTTTATTTGCAGGAAGATACCTCCCATCGGTCTGCAGAAACTCTACCATAATTTACAAATATCTTAAAGATCATATGCAAAGGTTTTTGCATATTGTTAATAAAGCTTGAATTCAAGTCCCTGTGTCATGATTAGAGATCACTGAACACTTCATGCTGCTTGGTTTTGTAGTTTTCTTTAAAGCCGGATTTGTTAACTTGCTCTACAGAGGATGAAAACAGTGGAGTTATTTCGGTCTCTCTTGGTCAGGCTTGGAGAGCGACATCATTATCTTGGAATAATGTAGCTTGCTGATTTAGATTCCCAATCACAGGCTGTAGAGTTAAGGGTTTGCTCCACAAGGCTTCTTACAAACCTAGTCTGTGATTTATGTTTAGATAGATCGGCTTAACATCTACCATCCTCTTCTGACAAAAAGATGATCATATGAGTTTCAATGCTGAATAAAAGTAGTGTCGGTATGACAGGTCCCAGTTCTTTCTCATCAAAACTCTGATTTTTTCTAAGTATGTCACATAGGGTTGTTTAATGAATATAAAATAAATCTAAATTTTGCTCATTCATAGAAATAGTTTGTCTTTGATGTAGCCTTCATAAATACATTCATGTAAGAACATTTTTTATGTTTGCTTGCGCATGTGCAAGAAACAGAATGCCATCATGAGTTTTCATAGGTTGGCCCCCGCTCAATGCCCTGATCATTTTGCAGGCATGGCAGCAGTGCACCAATGAATGTCCGAGCAGTGGCATACAGTTGAAAAAGAAAGACCGCTACAATCAGTGGTGGTTACGTGTAGGCAATTTGTATACTGCCCTGCTGTCAGCAGTATGCAAATTGCCTACACGTCACCACCTCAGCAGTCATTCTCTTTCAGCTGCATGCCACTGCGTCTCCAGGCATGATGCACCCCCCCAATTTGTTGTGTGCTGAGGGGGTGCCACCCCTCAGCACATGCACATTGCCCCCCAAGCACACTGCATGTCTGACAGGCTGCCCAATCCCTGTCAGCCCAGTGCCTCCCAAAAAGCAAACTTCAAGGTGCCACACTGGGAGCCCACCCCAGTGTGGTAAAAGTCTCACATCATCATGTGCTCCCCCACATACTGTATGGCCAATGGGGGTGTCCAGCCACCTCATTGGTTCCACTACCCCCCAAACAAACTTCCAGGTGCCACGCTGGGAACCCACCCCAGCGTGGAAAAAGTCCCATGTCATATTTGTTTTAAAAAAAATCCTGTAACAAAAAAAATGGTCCCTCATTGATTCTCTTGCCCTCCAACCTACACCCACCTTCTGTGCATTCCACCTCCCCACACCCCCTCACCCTATACTTACCTCTGGAGCGTGGCGCAATGACCTTCGGTAGACCAGGAACATGTCTGCGTTATTCAAAGCTGACTGCGAACTGAAGAAATGCCAGTAAGCTGTATAATGGCATAAATAGAGTTTTTTCAACTTTGGTTTATATCCCAGTCATTTATTTGAATTTTTGCACCAAATTTTCAACATGGAGTTCTTGGGACCCCATGTCATGAATTCTGTCACTGTCATCTGGTTTTTCCATCCCAAAAGGTGACTTCGCAGTCACATCACAGAACCACTTTTTGGGACTGAGTAATGGAAAAACAGTGTCACAGTTCAAGAGGTAGGCCCCCAAAAACCCTATGTTGAAAATTTGGTGAAAATATTTCCAAAAATTAGTGTTTTAAGAGCCTGCATTTCACAGTTCCTACGCATGCTCGCAACTTCGAGGAATTTTAATATTTTCACTCCAGATTTTCAACATTGCCATTTTACCACACCTTCTTATGAGCAGTATAGCTGTTATTATTCACATCTTGCCCAAAATGTGTTTTCGCACATGTAGTGCACAATGGCGCAGTCAGTGTGCAAAATCAATGTTCGGGACAGATTAAGAAAATCACAGTGACACTGTTCTTGAGTGGAGATATTAAAATGGCTATGTTGAAAATGTGGTGACAAAAGTCCATAAAATGACTGTGTTATAAGAGTACATTGCGCAGTATCCACGCACCCTCATAAGTTTACAAATGTGTAACATTTTCAGTCCAGATTTTCAACATTGGCATTTTTCCACACCTCCTTATGAACAGTACATTGGTCATTTTCACACCCTGGCCAAAATGTGTTTTCGCATTTCTGGCACAGAATAGTGCTGTTGCTGTGGGAAATCAGTGTCTGTGACACATTAAGAAAATCACAGTGACACTGTTCATGAGCAGAGGTCCTAAAATGCCTGTGATGAAAATCTGCTGTAAAAAATCTCCAAATTTATTACATTACAGGTGTGCTTTGTGCAGTTTCTATGCATGCTCGTGCGTTCACCAGCTTTTTTATATTTTCACTCCAGATTTTCAACATTGCCATTTTTTATGCCTCCTCATGAACAGTACAGCTGTCATTTTTCACACCCTGCTTGAAATATTTTATTGCACCTGTGGCTCCAAATGGTACAGTCACTGTGCAAAATGACCTTTTGGCTAACAAACTAATAGTTTCACTGTTCATGCGGTGAGGTCACAAAAAGCCCATGTTGAAAACTTGGAGAAGAAATGCCAAGAAATGCTCAGGGCAATAGGGTTTTCAACCATAATGCCCTACCGTGTAGGGACTGACAGGCATCAGGGGTGTGACTTGGGATCGTCGACAGTAATGCTCATGCCATTCCACCTCCATCCCCACCCTGCAGCCAGTGACAGGCATCGAGGTGTGCCTTGGACCCTTTGGCCCCAGAGTTTACCCCATTCTCCTATACTGCACCCATTTTAGCATGTTTCCTTATGGAATGAGGTGACTTTAAAGCTCAAACACCCAAAGGCACACCCTGACAGTGTTTGCAGGGTAGGGTGAGGTGAAATGTCGTGACCATCATGGGTGATGACCCAAAGCCACACCCTAATGCCTATCCATCTCTGCAGGGTGGGGTGGAGTTGGCATCAGTTCAGTACTTCAGTGCCATTCCTGTACTGCCCTGTTGCCCCATTCCTGTAGAAGAGAGCAGCATAGTGCTATCCTAACTGTGGAAGCAAGGGTCTCCAAGGTCCAGTAGGGCATAGAGGTCAGGGGAAGCATAGTGCAGAAGCCTTGAATGTGGTGCAGGACACAGGTGGGCATCAAGGTACAGTAGCCCTGATGTGGCACAAGGCACACAGGTACAGCAGCCCTACCCATTTGGGGCACTGTGAGTGTGTAGCAGGGTTCAGCAGTCCCAAATTTGGAGGCAGGGGGCATGGAACTCTAGGGTGCAGCACAGCACAGCAGCCCTGACTGTTAAGACAGGAACAGGAGGAACAGGGTGCCATGGCCATGACTGTTGGGGTGGGGAAAGAGGGCAACAAGGTGCAGCAGCCCTGACTGATCAGCCAGGAGATAAGGGTGTCTTCAAGGTGCAGCAGCTCAAACTGTTGGACAGGGTACAGCAGCCATGCCTGTTTGTGACAAGGGATGAGGGCAGCAGGGTGTAGAAAATTATTTGACTCTAGTAACATGTGACAGGAGGGTGCAACTACCTCAACTGTGGAAAAGCAGAACAGGGTTCAGAAAATGTCCTGACTCTTGTGGCAAGTGGCAGCATGGTGCAGAAGCCCTAACTGCAAAGGTATGGGGCTCAATGGCTGAGAAGGCCACAGCAACCCCAACTGTTTAGACAGCAGCAGGAAGCAACAGCCCTGGCTGTGTTTGTCAAGGCAGATGACAGCATGGTGCAAAGTTTCATCTGTGGGGAAGGACACATGGGCATCTCGTGCAGCAGCCCTGATTGTGAGACAGGGTGTACGTAGTGCAGCAGCCTTGCCTGTTTGGAGCAATGGAAGTGGGTAGTAGGGTGCAGCAAAAGCCACCTCAGGTGACCTAGGGTAGAATGGTGCAGCAGCCACAACTGTGGTGGCAGGGGGACCTGGGACTCTAGGGCTTAACAGCGTGCAGCAGCCATGACTTTGGAGACTGGAACAGGGTGCAACAGATGCAGTGTCTGACAGTGGGGTTGGGGAGAGAGGGCAGCAGGGTGCAGCAACCCCAACTGTTTGGGCAGGGGACAGCAGGGTGGTGCAACCCTGATTTTTTTTGGCAGGGAATGGAGGAAGTAGGGTGCACTGTCCCTGATTATGTGGGAGAAGACAGTGGGCAACAGGGTGCAGCACCCTCAAATGTGGAGCAGAAGGCAGGTGGCTTGTGAGGCAGGGGACAAGTAGCAGCAGAGGTCAGCTGCCTCAACTGTGGTTAAGAGACATGGTGAATTGGAATGCTATACAGTGTTTCCATTTATATGCATACATGATGTATTTTCACAGAAGTAACCACAGAACTGAAATTTGTGAGTTCAAACAGTACATGTGCTTGAAATAGTAGATTGTGGCAGGCACCTGTTTGTCAATCTGACATGAAAAAAAGTTCTCACATGAATGTATTCATGAAGGCTACATCAAGGACAAACTATTTCTATGAATGAACAAAATTTAGATTTATTTTATATTCAGTAAACAACCCTGTGTTATATAGTTAGAAAACATCAGTGTTTTGATGAAAGAACTGAGAGCTGTGATAAAACAAGCAGATCTCTCACAGAGAAAGATTCCACTAGTTCAATTCAGCATTGAAACTCAAATGATCAACTTTTACAAGAAAAGAATGACAGATTTTAGGCTAATCTATCTAACTATGAACCACAGACTGAGTTTGTAAGAAACATGATGAGAAACTATTAATTCTATAGCCTCCTGTGATTGGGAATCTGACGTATGAGGTGCAGTACTCCAAGATGATGTAATTGCTCTCTAAGACTGATTGAGCGATACTGAAATAACTCTACTGTATTCAGCCACTGAAGATCAAGTTAACAGGTGCTGATATAATGAAAACCACAAAACCAAATAGCATGACATTTTCAGGAAACACTTATCATGACACGGGACTTGAATTCAAGCATTAACACATGCAAAACCTTTGCACATGATTTTAAAGCAGCTGTGCAGCAATTGGGATTGTTTTGTGACCCAGTCCACATTCATGCCACCTGCTGAATTATACTATTTGGAAAAAACGGGAAGATTTAAAATTACCTTGGTATGGTTTCATTAAAGATGGTATTGATGTTTGACCCTATCATAGTGCTGCCTGCTCATATACACTTCTTATAGCTCTCTAGTCGAAATAAGTACTAGTAGTCTGAATGTTGCAGGCTCAAGAGTAATCTTTAATAGGCAATAAATAAGCTACTAAAACATATATTTAATCTATTTAGCTAAAAAGATTATTAAAATAGCACAAAAACTGTACTGGCTGAAATAAAGGCTCAAGGCTGCAAGCCTTCAACAATTTATCCAGCGTGTTTGAAAATAGAATTGAACTTCTAAATTGCTTTGAGAATCAGTCCAATTGTCTCTATAAAAGACATGCAAGGAATTATATGCTGCAAGTAAAACAAAAAAGGGACACCCCTTCATATGTCTGTTACATTTCTAAAATATAGGAACCTAGCATTTACCATGCATATACTTTTATTGGAAACACAGTAATGCAGTTACTACATTTTTCTGGAAGATGCACTATTCATTTGTAATTCATGTTTTACAAAACACTTCAATTGATCCATAATACTGGTGAAAATCTTTGCACATTCCAATTAGTATTGCACATATTTTCAATATTACCAATCAGTACCTCATTTTAACCAATCAGCATTTTTTCTAAACATTATCACCACTCTTGTAAATATTAGAGGGTCTCCTGTGCAAATACTTCAAAAATTCTGAAATCATAAGTTCAGTTGGAATAGTACATTTTCCACATTGAGAATTCTCTAATTTGCTACAAAGTGAACCTTTTTTTATTTTAAATGTAAGTTACATTTTTTTTTTATTTATTAGATGTGTTTTAACTTATATGTACAGTTACTTCATTTCTTCTGGTTATGAATGCCTTCTATAGTCCTTTGTGTGCCAGAATTGCTCAGCTTTGTTTTATAGTTCTCTTACCCAAAGAACTCAAGAAGCCACTATTATTACAAAAAGAGATGATGAAACTATTCATCCGTCCCCACGGAGGTCAAGAGGGTTCAGAGAGCTGCTGCCTTCCCCCACCCCCCAATGAGCAAAAGTTCACTGAATCCGTCCCTACAGAGGTCAAGAGGGCTCATGGAGCTGCTGCCCTCCCCCACCCCACAATGAGCAAAGTTATGGAAACAAGACAGCAGCTGGAGCCATCACATCTTGCTGAATCTGTGTCTGGCGCCTTTTTTAAATTCAAACCTCACCCGATGCGAGGCACCAATGCTAGCTAACTTTATTGCTGGTGAACAGGTGGAGATAGTTTTTTTCATGGTAGATTTATTGAGAAGGGGCTCATTAATTCTTGTCCCAATGTTTTAATTAAGGTGAAACACTGCATAAGAAAGGGGTACTTTAATTCTTGTTCCAAATGTTATAACTAAGGTCTAATGCTGCCTAGCCAGGATACCTGCACCTCTTAAAGTAATTTAAAGCTGCTAATTCATTGCTGATGCTTTACTGAACGAAGTTACTAGTCCAAGTCTGTATAAACAAAAAAAAAGGAACTTTAATTTGTGCTGAGTGGAGGAAAGTAACAAATTAATTACTTAAAACAAGGTCTCCTCTGTTAGTTAAAGGCAAACACTGCTGAACTAATGTGCCTGCACCCCTAAAAGTAAATTAAGTAAAGACTGTTATGCTCTGCTGAAATATAGACTGTTGTAATAGAACTGGAGGATTCACAGGGAGGCCCTTAAGAAGTTCAGGACATGTAGCCACTGCACACTACCGAATTCTGTTCCCCCCTTCCCCCCCCCACCTATAAATATTCTTACCTGTTCTCCCTTTTTTCTGATTCACTGAATCCGTCCCCACAGAGGTCAGGAGAATCATGGAGCTGCTGCCCTCTCCCACCCCCAGTGAGCTAAAGGTACAGCAATGCGGCGCACAGCAGCTGCAGCTCATCTCATCTTGCTGAATCAGTTGTCCCCACCGACGTTCTGCGTCAGCTCCCCACTGTCCCCACCACCACACTTGCTCGACTCTTCCTTATATAGGGAAGTGGATGTGGCTCTGAACCAATCAGCCCACTTCTCCACTTGCAGATTATACATACTCGCCACTAGGAGCAGATAATCTCTGTTCTACTTCTCCCTTACTAGCTTCTCTGATCCTCCTCCCACCACTTAGCTACTATGTTTCTCTCTCTCTCCCCATACTCTCCCTGCTCTTCCCTGTACTAACACACCCCCCCCCATTTACCCGGCAAATCTCCAAAACTTAGTCAACACAGTGTTGATGCAGACCTGTCAGAACTCCCCTTTTAAAAATCCTGCCACACCCAAAGTTATTCTTTTTTCCACAACTAAACAAGTATTATTCTGCACTGGTACCCTCTTCCTACAATACTCTGCCACCACTAGAATTGGGTGTTCATATCCCAGCACCCATCTGCCACCCTACTCTCATCCCCTAATTCTGACATCCCCCCCACAGTACAATTCCATATCCAGGCATCCCCCTACATACTTACCTTCCCCAGTCCCACAAGTTCTGACACAAAAAACTCCCTTACTCTTAAGTTACTTGCCCTAAAAAATTGGCCTAGAATCCCATCCTCCGGTCGCTCCTCCTCCTACTCCTAATGCCTGGTAATATGCACCCAAACACTGGTCCCCATGCAATCTCCATGCCCACACCACCCCCTTCAGGTGGCTTACGTATTGCTTCCCTAAACATCTGCAGCTTACTAAAAAAATGGGACTCCTACCAGGGATGGGTCCTGCAACATCAACCTGATACCATTGCGGTGGGTGAAACCTGGCTCTCCCCCCATATACTGGACTCATCAGTCTCCCTCCTTGGGTATAATGTTTTCCGTACTGACTGGCAGGGTCAGTGAGGAGGGGATGTGCCTTATACACCAAAGACACGCTGAATGTTCACCTGCTCCCCCCTTCCCACCTTCTCCCTGGACCCCACACACTCACACTCAAACTCACTATCGGTCACTCCCATGCCCCCCTGCTCATCACTGCCATATACATTCCCCCTAGAGACCAAAAGGTGGCCTTCCATTCTCTCCTATCCTACCTCACCACCCTACCCCCTCAAAACAGACAAATTATTCTGAGAGACTGCAATATCAACTGGCTAGCCAAGGCAGCTTCCCCTTTCATAGACACAGCCACAGCCACAGCCCATGACCTCACACAGATAGTCCCATCAACCACCCAAATAAACCTGCGCTCTGGGTCCTCCTCCCTGCTGGACATAGTCTTCACAAACCGCCCTCACAAAATCTCCAGCACTACTATTCTCCCAGACTCAGTTAGTGACCACTTCCATGTCCTCTGCTCCTGAACATGCAAGACACCCAAATCCCCTCCGAAATTGATCATATGATGCAAACTTGACCCTGGTAAACTTGCTGTCCTAAAAACACACCTTAGTACTATGGACTGGTCCTTCATAACTACAGCCCTCAACCCCAACAGAGCCCTAGATCTTTTCATTCAGTCATATAATGCTATCTATGATATGTTCGCCCCTCTGACCAAAAGGATAGTCAAGGCAACCCGGCACCATAGATATCGGATCATCTATTAGGTCACCAGGGATGTGTTGGGGTTGACAATTACATCCCACGATCGGGATTTTCAGTCCACTGACCACCAGGGATATATTTGGGAGGTGGGGTGTTTCATTACTTCAGCCCGCGATCGGCTTATCGGTCCACTGGTCCACCAGGGATGTGTTGGGGACATTGCTGCCCGCGATCGGGCTGGTGGGCGGGCATGGATTGGGTTAGCCAGCCACAGGTTGCAGCTGCTGTGTTGCGCCTGCAATACAGCAGCTCACCTGTGGGTGGCCCTCGACTTAAGCCTTTTTTTTTGGCTCAAAGTCCTGCAGGCGGGTTGGGGTTGCGCCAGATACTCTGCACAGCCCGCTGAATATCGGCTGTGCAGTTTATGCATGGTTCCTCCCTTCCAGTTGAGCATGCATTCATTTGCATTGTGCTGTTGCTCAGCCTGTTTTCAGTGGCGTAACTGCCTCCTGCTGAATATCGTAAGAGAATGGCATTACTGGACTTCAGTGATGCGCAATTCCTTTGTGCATGGTATGCAACCTTTTGAATATCTGGCCCTATATATTTAATCTAATACTCATCAGATTTTTCAAGAATCACACAAAATTCTACTATGAGTAATTAAATCTGTTATGCTCTCTAACCTGTAGTATGATCTCTCTAATTTTGAGCAGTCAACCATTTGAAGTCCATGGGAATCAGAAGCCAGAAAAGCTTAGGTGGTGCTCCCAGATGAGGTGCCAGAGGTATGCTCTCTAGGCAGAAAATTAATACAGAATATCACATAATTTTGACAATTCATCACTAAAGATGGTCCAAACTGTCTAGTTATGGAATCAGTACCTAGTATTTCCAGTAGATACACTTGACATAATGCAGGAATGCAGGAAGCCTTTCTGATTAACATGCTTATATTAGAGGGGGTTATCAGCTCAGGGGTTGGGTAGGGAGAGCTTTCTTACCGAAGATTTTCTGATGGTCTTGGATTTTGAGTTGTGACAATGTATTGCACATTCTCAACAGCTCTATCACCATTGCCATACAGCTGTTTTGAATGACAACTGCAATCTATTTTTTAATGCGATTAACATATCTTTTTCATACTGAATACTTATTTCTTTCTTTTCCAGTGGTGATTCATAGTCCATTCCAGTTCTATCAGAGTTTGCGGTTATGTCACACTTTATCTGAGAAATATTTAATTAAATGTCAGACTTTCTCAATTTGGCTCAGATCTCTTGATCTCTAGAGCACAGAACCCATACTATAGTATAAAACAGTAGCCTAGTATACTACTTGTCAGCAAAATTGTTCATTATGCTGTACTTATCAAGAAAAACACAGTATTGTAATCAGTGTGTATGGCATGACTTACTCTGGTGGTTTCTTTACTCATTTCTCCCCTTGTTCATTAATGAACACTGCTTATTCATCTGCAAAAGGAAACTAGGCGTTGAGTGAAATGCCAGTGCTGTATGTTGCAAATGACTTCATTGCTATTCTATAGAGAGTGCAGTGTAATATGATGTATGGTACCTTCAGAGAAAATGGGCATGACTTGAAATACTTGTCTTAGTAACATATAAAGTCTCCAGGATCAAGCAACCTGTTTAGTCCAATTTATAATTGCAGTTTACTTTCTAATATTTAGTAATAGTAAGATTTCATATACACCCAAGCATAATTTTTTAAAACTTACTGTACATTTGTTTTATTGAATTGGATGTACACATTTTTATTCTTCCTCAATGTGAAGACTGTTATACACACTGTAGCTACCATTGTTCTTGTTGTCTCTGTTGTACTCCTGTACCTGATGTTGTATCATGTGAATTCCATTTATTTTATGTAACTTATCCCCATTTGCTCCTGTAAAAGGGACACAAGTCTCAGTAAGCCTACCTGGATACCAAACTCCAGTAAACATGATAAACAACATTTGTGTTTCATTTACTTTCACCTAAACTTACTGGAGTTAAGCACATTTAACAGTTTGGTTTTTTGGTCACATGTATTTTAAAGGACACATGCATCAGGATTCAGGACCATTAACACTTTACATTAATCTGCTAAATGTAATTATTGCACAGTTCATTGACCAGTTCTGCAGAATTTATTTCTGCAGCTTAATATATTCATCCACAATTCATACATTTATTCCACACCTCAGTGACTCACTGAACTGTGGAATAAATGTATAAATTGCAGATCAGTATATTAAACTGCACAGTTTATACATTCACTCTGCCATTCTAAATCAGAATTTCTGTGAAAGTTGCCAAAGTGCATTTCAAAATTATGCAAAAGTAAAGTTCTGACTTTCCCCAAAATTCTGCTTGCAGAAATTTAGTTTCACACAGCCCAAGTCATGGCCGGTGTGAGGAAATGGTTAGAGAACAGTTTGTGCTGGTCAAGTATCAGTACCACTAAGGAGCAAAAACATCACTTTGGAAAAGGAAAAAAAATCCTTTTGTTACACTCTTGTGTGGGTTACATAGAGACATAGAATGTATAGGCAGAAAAGGACTGGTAGGCTCATTTATTCTGCCCTATTTCCCCTGCCTAACACTACACCCTGGACTCTATTTGGTCACAGGTGTCCCTCCCTCCTCCTCCCTTACTTCTAGTTGCTATACCCATGTCTCTATCCGATGCATGCTTGAAACATCCCACACTCTTCGTCCCCCCACCTCCGCCTCTGGTAGGCTGCTCCAGGTGTTCACCACCCTTTCTCTAAAGAAGCATTTCCTCACATCCCACTTAAACTCTACTCCCCAAGCTTCACAGCATGCCCTCATGTTCTGTTGCTTCTCCTGCTATTAAAGCAACTTCACTCTTGCACATTGTTCACCCCTTGTGAGGTACTTATAGGTATCAATCATGTCCCCTCTTGCTTTTTTCTCCTCTAGCGAATCCTCCTTGGATGATTTCCATTTCTCCCATGTCTCTGTCCAGGAGGTTCTCTATGCCCTCTTCTCCCTAAACCCTCACAAATTTAGCCTTGATGGCCTTGATTGCCAAATTCTCTGGATCTCTGCTTCTGCTATAGCCCTTCCACTCTCTCTCACCTATTAAATCTCTCCTTCACTCTTTGTACTGTTCCCCAAAACTGGAAAGCTTCCAAAGTCATAGCCCTGCACAAAGGAGATGATCCCTCCACTCCTGGCAATTATCGATCCAAATCGAACAATAATTGCCAGGACAGGATAGCCCAGCTGCTCGATCTGCAGCTATTTTCTAACCTTCCAGTTTCCACCACTACAGCAAGGTGTTGTCAGGAGGTCAGGATTAAGAGGAGCCGCATTGATCAATTGTGGAGTGGTGCCCCGTGCACTGTGGTAGGGGACAGGATTGAGGTTGCTGGATGCAAAAGGCACCCTGGGTTTCGATAAGTCCAAGGGAAAGGCCAGACATGTTTGTTGCCCATCACCAGGGTTCCCACCAGACCAAGTGGGCAGGTAGCCAGAGGGGCTGCACTGTCCACCAATCCCCCAAGGGCAGTGCTTTGCAATGCCAGATTGATCAGAAACAAGAACGCAGTTCAAGTGGGTTTGATTTCTTCAGTCAATTTGGCTCGCATCATGGAGACTTGGGTGGATGAATATGCTGGCCTGGTTTTAGAGGCCACCATCTTGTCCGGGTACTCTGTAGTGCACTGCCTTAGAGCAGAACATGAGGGGGTAGCCATCTGTTTTAGATCTGAACTAGGCTTCACTGTGCACCCAGTGAGAGCACTAGGTTCATTTGAATGTGTGGCTGTTCATGGGGGTCTGAGTGCAGGTTTCAGGATTCTCCTGATTTACTACCCCCCTGGGGTGGTAGGAGAATTCCTGCAGGAGGCAGCTGACTTCATTGTCAGTGAAACATTGGAGGCGCCCAGATGTTTAGTGCTGGCAGACTTTAATGTTTGGGCCAACAACTAATCTTCTCAGCTTGATTACAACTTCCTCCAGATGATGTCATCTCTTTATCTGTTGCAAGAAGTTTCTTCCATGTCCCACCAGGGCAGCCACATGTTGGACCTGGTCTTCTCCCTGGTGCTTGAGATAAATAATCTCAAGATTGATTGGGTCATTTGGTCTGATCATTACACAGTGGAGTTCTTGTTCTGCCCCCCACCAGAGAGCTCTCCCCCTTCTGAGATGGTTAACTACTGCCCTTTGAGGGGTTTGACCCCTGAGGGTTTTCTGGCAAGGCTGATCTATCTAGTGTGGACAGTGCATGTGTTAGGAGTGCATGTGCAGCAGTTGCTGCCTATAATAAGGTAATGTCTGGTGCTCAACTCCCTCACACCAGTCTGTGTATGACCCAAATCCTCTCACTTGAGGTCCCCTTGGTTTGATGGGGTGCTCAAGGCAATGAATATTATAGGTCAGGAATTAGAGCACTGCTGGTGGAAGACTGGGCTGGAGGTGGACAAACTGGCCCTGCGTACACATTATGAGGTGTACCAGAGGGCAATCAACCGTAAGAAGGCAGAGTTCCTGTCCAGGGAGATTGCCGCTGGGAGGAACCGACCAACTGTTTTTTTTCCGAACTGTAGACAGGCTTCTTCATCCATTCTGTCAGCAGACGAAAAAAGCTTTGTCTGATACCTTATGCAAAGAGTTTGCTCTGTTCTTTTCAGACTGGGTGTCTACTATCCGGCAAGGAATTCTGCCAGTGAGCCACATTGTGGCTGACAGTGGTTGCCGTGGGCATCCAGAGAGCACCTCATCTAGTTGGGGCGAGTTTAGACCAGTGGAGGTGGCTGAGATCACTGAGGTTGCTTCCAAACTGAGGCACACTTTTTGTGAACTTTACCCAGTGCCAACACGTTTCTTAATGGGATGTGTTGACTCCATTGGCCCGGTGTTTGCCTTCATTGTCCAGAGTTCCTTGTTGGATAGGGTCTTCCCCAATGCCTTGAAGCAGGCATTGATGAGACCCCTTCTGAAGAAACCATCTTTAGACCCTGATGTCAAGGCAAATTACCATTCCATCTCTAACCTTCCATTCCTGGGTAAGATTGTAGAGAAGGCTGTGGTGCTTTTGTTTGAGGAACACCTCATGGCCCATGATCTATATGAGACCCTCCAGTCTGAGTTTTTTGTGAGGCGTGCATAATGGCATCCTAAGGGTGAGAGATCGAGGAAAGGGAATACTTCTCATTCTCCTTGATCTCTCCTCAGCATTTAACATGGTGGACCATCATGAATTACTCGACTGCCTGAGGGAATTCTGCAGAGTTGCCGGCTTCGTCATCTGCTGGTTTGAGTCTTTTCTCACCAACAGAAGGCAAAGGCTAGTGATGTAGAATTTCTACTCCTCCCCTAGCCTCCTCTCATGTGGAGTATCCCAGGGCTCGGTCTTGTCACCGATGTTGTTTGCCGTGTACATGCTGCCCCTGGGAGAGTTCTTTAGGAAGTACAGCTTGGGTTTTCATTGCTATGCTGATGATACCCAGCTGTATCTTTCCTTTGCCCTGTTTCTATGTTTTTGGGACATTCAACACAGTGGATGTGGTAAACACATGCCGCACTGAGATCAGTGACTGGACAGCCTCCAGATGGTTGCGAATGGACCCCAATAAGACAGAGGTACTGGTGGTGGAGTCAAACAGAAGGCATGATAGGATGGCCTCTGGTGCAGAGACAGGGCTTTTTCTTGGATCTGTATCATTGAAGGCCTCCACTAGGGTGCATGATCTGGGCATTATTCTTGACAGCAGACGGACGCTTGAATCCCAGGTATCATCCATTGTTGATACTAGTTTTTACCATCTGAGGAATATCACCAGGATAAAGCCCCTAGTTCTGCCCCTAGACCTCCCTACCTTGGTGAACACCTTTTTGTGATGTCTATGCTTGAATACTACAATGCGCTCAATCTCAGGATCTCTGAAGGTACCCTCCAATGGCTACAGCTGGTGCAGAATGCAGCTGCCAGGCTGTTGACGGGGCAGTCTAAGTACTGTCACATCACCCCAGTGCTGCGTGAACTGTACTGGCTGGTGATCAGGTGGGGGATCCTCTTTAAGGTGGACTTGCTCACCTTTAAGGCACTACACAGCCTGGGCCCTACACCTGCTGTCTCGGTCCACTCCCTCCTCTCCTCCTCTAGAGGCCTCATTACGATTCCTAGGACAAGGTTAAAAACAGCCGGTGATGGATCTTACAGTGTCGAACCCCATTGTGTGGAGTTCACTACCTCCAGCTGTAAGAGAGGCCCCTTCTGTAGAGATAGTCAAAGCCCATCTCAATGCCTTCCTGTACAATCAGGCTTTCCCTGACTTTGTTTTATAATCTTGCCTTGGCCTGACTTCTGTGATTCAATCAATCGATCAAGCAATCAAAATCTTTATTTGTCCAGGCGAACATCATTGAGCAGAGCTCTTTTACAAGATGAACCTGGTTAGAACAAGGTCAGGGTATAGTAAGGCAACATACATATTATATACATATATATATAGACAAAGAACCTCTGTGCTCAAGCACTGAGGCAATGGCTACCCCAAAGGGCATTTGGCTGGGAAGCCAAGTTACAAAGAAATACAAAATCACACATGCCACCACAATGCAAAGCATCATGGGTTGCATATGCAAATCACCACAGAATACTCTACTGGTTCAACTTTAAGCAGAAATGCATGGTGCCGAAAGGCCTCTCACACAGTTTGCAAAGGATGCCAACAGAAATCATAGACACGTGTTTCATCCTACCAGGACTCATCAGTATGCCTCGTCTGTTTGACACCCCAGTGAAATGAACCAGCTATCCTAAGATGGACTATCTGGGATTTATATATATATATATATATATATATATATATATATATATATATATACACACACACACACACATATTCACATTGGCACAAATGAGTACTAAAAGGTTCTAATAACGAGGAAAAAAAAAGAAAAAAAGGAGCAAGAAACCATAACAGAGGAGAATCCAATTACACAAATTCAGACACATTATTAGTAATATTAAATACATAAATGCAGTTTTTAATAGTCCATATACACTGTAGAACAATACCAATGATTCCACTTGCCAAGGACAATCATAAATCTAGCCATGAAGAGGCCATGACAAGAACAGCCAGCTAATGGAAGATGGGGGTACCAGGAGGGGAGTATAATGTGTAATCGAGGGACTTCAGGGTAAGGAGGGAAACTCCCATGAATAGAGAGATGATAAAGAGGAACTTGTGGGGACTCACGGGGGGCTGGGGGGACTGTTGAAGTTTGATCACATGATTATGGTAAATCCACCCTGTAAGGGGGTTGGGGAAGAGAAAGCTCGAAGTGAGCCAGTACCAAAAAGAGAAAAGAGACAACACATGAGGAACAGGTTAACATGACAACAAATTAGAATCATGGAAAACAATTGCACTGTTCATTTCTGAGATGGGAGTATAAATACTTGAAGGTAGAGATGCTGACAGATATCCTTAATGTTAACATTTTTTGCAGTTTGTTCCACAGTGAGGGCAGTGCAAAGTTTATAGTAGCCCAGCCAAAGTGAGAGTTAACTTTGGGGACCTTTAATAAGATAGATGTGCAACTTCTTAGGGCATATTTGCCTATAGAGTTTAGAAGAAGACAGTCTGTAATATATTGGGATCATTTTTTAGAGATAGCTCTTAGGGTCCATAAGGCTGCATTTCTATTGCACCTATATTGAAGAGAGGTCCATCTCACTGCTTGATATAAGGACCAGTGATGCGTAGAGTAGGGAAGACCCGTGATAAACCTCAAAGCTCTATGATAGAGCGTGTCAAGTTTAGTGAGTTAGGAGGTTGGGCATTGACTATACAGGAAGTCAGCATAGTCTATCAATGAGTGAAAAGTTGCTTGTACCAGCTGCAGTTTAACATCTCTAATTAGGAAGTGGGCTATCCTAAAGAAAAGGCCAAGTCTCTGTCGTAGTTTTTTGAGATCTTTGATGTGCTCTGTGAATGAAAGCCTATGGTCCAGCCATACTCCCAGATATTTGAATTTCGAGACGAATTCCAATTTTTCACCTAGCATTGTAGTAATCTGTGGCACAGGTTCCAATAAGGCTGACTTTGCCTCTTGAACAGAAGGAGAAAAAAGCATTGCTTTTGTTTTCTTGGCATTAAGTAATAGTTTTTTATTTAGAAGCTGGTATTGCAACAGGTTGAATTCAGATTGAAGGTCGTTACATGCAGCTTGTAATGATGGGCGGCTAACATAAAGAACTGAATCATCTGCAAACAGATGGATGCTGGCCTTGGTTATGCTTTCATCAATGTTATTGATGTAGATTGCGAATAAAAGTGGGCCTAAGACAGAACCCTGAGGGACACCTCTTAAGAGAGGTTTGAGAGTTGAGAGATCTCCTTCGGCTTTGACCCACTGGAAGCGATCAGATAGGTAATTGTTGAACCACTGCAAGGATAATGGGTCCACACGTAATGAGTTCAGGGAAGAGAGTAGTAGAGAATGGTCGATAGTGTTGAAGGCCTTACTTAGGTCCAAGAACACAGCGGAAGTATAGTTTCTCTTATCAAGCTCTATTTGCCACTCATTAGTCACTTTGACAAGTGCTGTGACAGTGCTATGTTTTGCGTTGAAACCTGATTGGGCAGGGTTTAACATGTTCTTAGCTTCTAGGTAATGCCTCAGTTGGTCGCTTATGATTTTTTCCAGTAGTTTCAACAGGACAGGAAGAATTGAGATCGGTCTGTAATTATTATGATCACAGGGGTTCCTGGATTTGAACAGGGGTATGATATGCACTGTTTTCCAGATTGAAGAACTTGGCTCAGTGATAAGTTAAATAAGTGGGTTATGGGAATGGCATGTACATGAATGGCCACCTTCAAAAAAATACTGGTTCAGGGCATCCACACCAGCACTTTTTTTACATCCAATTTTAGCAACAGGTCTTCGACCTCTTTCAGAGTAGTAGGATGCAAGGAGAAGACTGAGTCGGTGACACTGGATTCAACATCTTGATCATCCACCTGGGAGCATATCAAATTTGCAGGGGAGTTGTCGAATGCTAAGCATGCAGTAGCAACATGATTATTGAAAGCATTCAAAATCTCCAACCTATCACTGATAGTATTGGGGTAAGCAGAAGTCATAAACTGAGGGGGTAGTTCACTTCATGTTCCACCATCAGAGTTAAACTGAGTACAGCACTGGAGGACTGGGGGATTGAAAACACATGTATAAACGTAGGGACAATTGTTAGATACATAGCAGATCAGGTCGGATTCCAAGGTAATAAAAGCTTGAGGTGACAGGTATTGACCATGAGGTATAAAACAGAGAAAGGATCAGAATAAAATGCAAAATTTTATACACATAGTGGACTCAGGACGGAGGGGAGCTAGAACAATCAAAAGAGTGGTAGATACTGATGTAAGGACAAAGTGGCGTAAGACAATTAGAAAGGGGATAAACAGCAGAGTTGCCAAAGTTCAGGATTAGGCATGGGAATATTGGCTAGGCAAGCAGTGTGTCAAGAATCAGAGAAGCTACAGTTTTGGTAGCAGTGGACCTCTGATATACAATGTGTGTGTATGGAAGACGTGAAGAAGGGGAGGATATGACCAACAGCAGTGTATTGTATTCTGTCCCTGGGTATTTATCTAGTTATTTTTATTTTTCTGACTTATTTATTTAAATGTTATTATTGAGTGATTTAATTTAGTTATATGTATTATAACGTTTATTATACTGTTGGCTTTAGCTTTGCAATTGTTTTGATTTGTGTGAGGGGCCCAGAGCCTCTGGGATGGGGCATCTTTTAAATAAAATTTGCCTTGCTTTGCCATATCCCTTCTCCCCTCACTGGCCAAGCTCCAGGAATTCTTTATTTTCCTCAAGGCTATCTGATTTCCTTTCCTCCGCTGATTTTCTATCACCATTACAATTGGATTTCAGGAGAAAAACACTCTACCATGACTTCCTGACTCCAAGTGGCGGGCATGCACCATGGTGACATCATTGCTGCTATCTTTATTGACCTTGCTAAAGCCTTCAACTCTGTCTCTCACACCCTTCTTACCAAGCTTCACTCCTGCTGGCCTTTCTAACCCTGCTGTGGATTAGTTCTGGTCCTACCTTACAGTACAAACTCAGTGGATCCAGGCAGGTGACTCCCACCCTCCCACTTCACATTCAAGTGGGCATTCCTCAAGGATCTATCCTTGGCCCCATCCTCTTCTCTATCTTCTTAAATGACATCCCATCTATCTATGTCTCCTCTCAGATCTATCTCTATGCAAACAACACCATCCTCTACACCACTGGTTCCTCATCCCCGTAGGTTGAATCCAAGTTACAGAGTGACTTCACCTGAGTACTGCTCTGGTTCCAAGATAACCAGCTCAAGGTTAACTCTAAGAAAACATCTCCATGTCCTTTGGCACTTCACAGAAAGTCGCTAAAATCTCCCACCCCACTTCCTTTCATACCATTGCTGGTTCCACTTTAGAATTAGTCCTGTCCTAGAAGTACCTGGGCTTTTGGCTGAAAAGTCAGCTTGACTGCTCAGCTCATAGAGTTTATTCATTCTAAATTCCATCCAAAACTTGGAACTATGTACAGGAATAGGAATGCCCACTACCCTGCAGTTTGACAGGACTTACTAACTAAAATGATCCTCCGAGTGTTTGATTGTGTCATAGTCCTTAGCTCTGCCCTGCCTCATCCCCAGGAAGATTAGATACCTTTTTTCAATGCTTTCTGCTACTTTACTTTGAGCACTACCACCACGTATGCACCACTATACTATCTACTCTTCCCTTTCTCTCCTCTCTCTCGAAATGCTCTGCCGGCTCCACAACTCCACCCTTATTTCCAAATTCTGGTTTGGCTCTCTCCCTTCATATCTCTCTGATTTCCCCTCCCCCTCATCACCCTCCTCTTATCAGCTCTGCTTCAGAGACCCTCATACCTTCCCTCTTCCTCACCCTTCCCCTCACTCCTGTTTGGAGCAGGCAGCCTTCTCTTACCATCTCCCCCTCACTCTGGAACTCTCTTCCAAGATACTCCAGGCTATCGCCATCTCTATACTGTCTAAAATGCTTTCTTTCTCAATCCTTTTCCTCTGCATGTTCCTGTCCTTCCTTCTCCTCCTCCTCCTGACCTTGCTGTCCCTTTGCATCTCTCTCCCCTCTCCTATCCCCATGTACCTTACCCCCCCCTCCCGAATCCCCTTTTGCTCACTGGATTCTTTCTTTCTTTCTCTCTCCTCACAAACCCATAGATCTTTCTCCCCACTCCCAATGCACAACCTATGCAGACTTCCTAAAAATGTTATTGATTGTATAACCAGTCATGAATATATCTCTTTCTGTACCAGCTTTTGCAAATATTTTTTTATTGCTTTCTTAAATCATTTACATGCCTGCTACTCTTATCTTTTGCACAGTTCTCCCCTTTTCTGTGCCACATTCCTGTGTTACAGAATTTAATTACCTGCTTTTTTTAAAATGAGATATTTTTATTGTATATTTCAGGATGTTCTACATTATTGTACTGCATTTTGTTTTCACTTCCCCATTTCCCCAGGTCATATCTGAAAAAGATCCTTGGCTCAGTGTGCCTCTCCTGGTTACCAATATTCTAAATAAATAAATCAATCAATATTGAGCTGCTACAGCCTCTCTTTATATGGTTTCTCATGAAACTCTAGTACTATTTTAGTAGGCCTCCTCAGGACCACTTCCACTCTGCCAAGGCCCTTGCTGAGGTGTGGCCTCCAAATCTGGACACAATACTCCAGGTTGGGTCTCACAAGTGAGCAATACAAGGACAACATCACTTCCCTTCTCTTGCTAGAGATCCCCCTCCTTATGTACCCCAGCATCCAACTCATCTTGCCTGCTGCCCAGTCAAACGGTCCTGCTACTTTGAAATCATCAGAGATGATAACCCCAAGGTCCCTCTCTTGCTTGGTAACTGTAAGTACCTGCCCCCCCAATCTACGCTGCTCTGGGGTTTCTCCAATCTAGATACATGACTTTACACACTTTTTGGCAATTAAACACAGCTTCCACTCCCTAGGCCATTATTCAAGTTTACCCAGATCCCTTTGCATTCTATCAACCCCCTCCTGGGGTTAAACCCTGTTGCAGATTTTTGTGTCATCCACAAAGAGACACAACTTTCCTCCAGTAACTCAGCAAGATATTGAAGAGGACTGGGTTCACTACTAATCCCTGTGGTGCTCCACTGGTTACCTCTCATTCTCCGAGTGATTACCGGTTAGCGCCACCCTATGCCTCTGCTATTTCAACCAGTTTGATATCCAGCATGCCACCTTCTCCCTCACCCCCAGGCTTCTAAGTTTCTTTATCAGCCTCTTATGTGGTATAGTGTCAAATGCCTTACTCAAGTCCAGATAGGCCACATCCTCTGCCCTCCCCTGATCCACCTCTTTAATTACCTAGTCATGGAAATCTATAGTATTCATTTGACAGGACCTCCCCCCAAGAAGCTATGCTGCTGGAGGTCATGCAGCCCATGTTTCTCCAGCTACTCCATCAGTCTCTTCTTCAGCAGGGACCCAATTAACTTCCTACCACTGATGTGAAACTGACTGGTCTGTAATTACTGGCATCCTCCTTGTTGCCATTCTTGTACAGAGGGGCCACTTCAGTCCTCCTCCATTTCTCTGGAACCACCCCATTTCCAATGAGGTGCTAAATAGCATTGCCAATGGGGTGGCTAGGACTGTGTTCAGTCCCTTAAGTACCCTTTTCTGAATCTGTCCAGCCCCATCACCTTGTTTTCATTAAGGGTTCTGACCCCTGGCAGACTCTGTCTTCTGCAAATGAACTTGTATCCACTCCCCCCTCTCCCTGGTGTCTGTTAATGAATGATGGCCCATCTCCCTCTTCCACTGTGAAGACCAAGCAGAAGTATTTGTTTAACATGTTAGTTTCTTCTTGGTCTTCCTCTGCACAGTACTCCCCTGCCTGGTCTCTTGATCTTTGCTGTACCACCCCTTGCCTTCCTGTTTTAGTTCATTTACCTGAAAAAAGTCTTATCCCCATTTTTGTTCTCTTGGAAATCTCTCTTCAGTTTGAGCTTTGTTGCTCATACTCTCCATCTTCCCTTTCTTTCACTAGATAAATCTCTGTGTCTGACTCATTTTGGGTCTCCTTGTGTTTGTTTCCTTAAAGCTTTTTTTTTCTCCCTTACCCCTTAGCCACCTCCATTAAGAACCCCTTCCTATTTCCTTTAAACATCCTGCTAATACCCTAGTTATTCAATCTTTTATTCTATTCCATTATGCCTCCACTCCTGCCCCAGTTATCCCCGCTTCAAGGTTTTGTCTAAGGAAGTCTCCCATTTCTTTAAAATCTGCTGTCCTGAAGTCCAAGATACTCAGCCTGGTGTGTTTTTTCTCGAGGTTTTATGCCCAACAACACTTTATGACAATCACTTGAACCAAGGGGGCTACCCACTGTGACATCTGAAGTCCTGTCCCTGCTTGTAAGTACCACATCCAGCACTGACCCATCTCTAGTGGGATCTGTAACCAGTTGCCTGAGAAATGCCCCTTGAAAGGAGTCTAGGATGACCCTGCTCCTAACTGTAGCTGCGGCATGGATTTTCCAGTCTACATTCAAGGCACCCATAATTATTACTACCCTTTTACTTTTTTTGTCTAGGACCTTCCACAAACCCTTTACATTTTCTTCCACTGTGTTTGTTGCTTGTGCACCACCCCCATGTGTATAAAGGTCCCAGACCTCATCTCCAAGCCAACCCAAAGAACCTTCAGCCCCTTTTTGTTCCTGCTGTTATTTTGGCATTTCCATGGTCTTAATACCATCCTTTACATACACACACATACACCCTTTCACTCCCTGCCCTGTCCTTTCTAAACATGTTGTACCCTGGTATGGCCACCTGCCAGCAGTGGTTATTGGTGCACCATGATGCTGTTATTGCCACCAGATTCAGGTCTGCCTGAACAATGGTAGTCTAGAGGGCTGGAATTTTGTTTCCTTGGCTCCTTGCATTGGATCATATGGTTTTCCTCTCCCTGTGTCCCTCCCAAACCCTTCTTTGCCCTCATTTCCTGAGTCCATCCTTCACCCATCTTTTTTCACTTGTACTGTCCTTAGAACATAGAAACATAGAATTTGATGGCAGATAAGGACCTCTTGTCCCATCTAGTCTGCCCATTTCCCTACCAAATGCATAAGCCGCAGATCCTAGTTAACCAACAGCCTACTTCCTCCTACTCCCCATTAGAATTGCCTTCCGTCTGTCCCATGCATTCTTGAATTCCCCCACTGTTTTTGAGTCCACGACCTCCTCAGGAAGGCTGTTCCATGTATTCACAACCCTCTCCATGAAAAAATACTTCCTCACATTACCTTTGAACCGTTCCCCCTCTATCTTCAAATTGTGCCCCCTTGTTCTTGCATATCTCTTTTTCTGAAAGATGCTATCATCTTGGACTCTGTTGATTCCCTTGATGTACTTGAAAGTTTCTATCATGTCCCCACTCTCCCTCCTCTCCTCGAGTGTATACATATTAAGCTTCTTTAATCTATCTTCGTATGTCTTCTGGTGCAGACCCTGCACCATTTTAGTTGCCCTCCACTGGACAGCCTCCATCCTGTCTATGTTCTTGCGGAGATGGGGTCTCCAGAACTGGATGCAGAATTCCAGATGGGGTCTCACCAACTGTCTGTAGAGAGGGATAACAACTTCCTGTTTTCTACTGGCGATGCCTCTCCCTGTGCATCCCAGTATCCCACCAGCCCTCCTTACTGCCTTCTCACATTGTTTGCCAGCCTAAAGGTCATCTGATATGACTAGCCCCAGGTCCCTTTCTATTTCTGTTGTTGTTATTATCTCACCCCCCATTGTGTACTCTTCCTCTGGATTTTTGTTTCCTAGGTGCATTACTTTTGCACTTCTTTGCATTGGATCTAAGCTGCCATATATTTGACTGTTCCTCCAACCTTGTCAAGTCCCTCCACCCCACTTTCTGTATCAACCCTGTTGTAGATCTTTGTGTCGTCTGCAAAGAGATATACTTTTCCTTCCAGTCCCTCTGCAATGTCACTTATAAAGACATTAAAGTGGATGGGTGCCAGTACTGAACCCTGTAGTACCCCACTAGTAACCCCTCTTTCTTCAGAGTAAATGCCATTTACTGTAACACTCTGTACCTGTTGTCCATCCAATTCTTAACCCAGGCTACCACCTTGGGACCCACTCCAAGGCCGACTAACTTGTATATTAATCTTTTGTGTGGGACTGTGTCAAATGCCTTGCTAAAGTCTAGGTAGGCCATGTCCACCGCCTCTCCCTGGTCCACCACATTGGTCACCCAGTCAAAGAAATCTATTAGATTTGTCTGACATGAACTTCCTGCTGTGAATCCATGCTGCCTTGGGTTCTGTGCCCCACTGGCCTCAAGGAACTCAACAATTCTTTCCTTTAGAAGTGATTCCATCATTTTCCCTACCACTGAGGACATACTAACAGGTCTATAGTTTCCTGCCTCTGTCTTGCTCACACTTTTGTGAAGGGGAATCACGTCTGCCATCCTCCAGTCCTCCGGTACTACACCATCCTCCAATAATTTGTTAAAAATCATAGTCAGTGGTGTCACTAATTCTACCCTTAGTTCTTTTAGAATTCTTGGATGAATCCCATCAGGCCCCATTGCTTTGTCCACCTTCAGTTTTAAGAATTCTTTCAGGACCCTTTCTTCTGTGAATGGACTGGTATCGACCTCCCTATTCAGAGTGCTTATAGTCTTTTATTTTGGTATCTCCCCCTCCTCTTCTTTTGTGAACACTGAGCAGAAGTATTAATTCAGTATCCCTGCTTTTTCACTGTCATCCTCTGCCCGCCTCCCTTCCCTTCCCTTTAGTAAGCCTCACTATCTCTTCCTTCATCTTTCTTTGCTCCCTAATGTACCTATAAAAGGTTTTATCCCCCTTCTTAACTAAGTTGGCTATCTTTTCCTCAGTTTGGGCTTTTGCTATTCCGACTGCCTTCCCCACTTCCTTCTGCTTTAACTGGTACAGTTCTCTGTCCTGCTCCTTCTGTGTTTCCTTTTACTGCCTGAATGCTACCTTCTTCTTCTCCTTTACCTTCCCCGCCACCACTTTTGAGAATCATAGTGGTTTTTTCCTTTGTTTTGCTTTGCTGATTTGCTTCACACAAAGGCTTGTTACCTCTGTGATGGCTGTTTTGATTTTCCCCCATTGTTCTTCCACCCCTCCTTCTTGCCAGTTTGCTAGCGCTTTTCTGAAGCACTCTCCCATTTTCCCAAGTTCAGCCCTCCTAAAGTCCAACACTCTTGCTTTTGTATGCCTCGACTCTATGGCTGTGTTTATCATGAACCACACTGTTTTGTGATCACTTGTCCCCAAATGGCTACCCACTTCTAAATCTGAGATCCTTTCTCCATCCCCATTTGACAGTACCAGGTCTAAGACTGCTCCATCCCTAGTGGGTTCCACCACTAGCTGGCTGAGGCATACCCCCAGCAGGGCTTAAAGAAGAAATTTGCTTTTTTATGTGGCTGCAGCCAGGGTACTCCAGCTAATGTCTGGCATATTTAGGTCCCCCATCAACAATATCTACCCTTTTTCTGCCATTCTAAGGATGCCTTCTATCATTTCCTTGTCCATTGCCTCCCGCTGAGATGGGGGTCTGTATACCAACCCTGTGCCAATTGTGGTGTCATAACCTGTCTCCAAGGTAATCCACAGTGCCTACTCTACTCCCAGTTTATCCTTTAGTTCCATTGTTTTGATCCCTTCCCTTACATAGAGAGCTACTCCTCCTCTTTTACCCTCCCTGTCCCTCCTGTACATTGTGTACCCTGGTATGTTGACATCCCAGTCATAGTTCTCAGTATACCATGTTTCTGTGACTGCCATGATATCCAGATGTCCCTCTTCCATCAACACCACTAGTTCATGGAGCTTGTTACACAGACTATGGGCACTGGTACTCATCACCCTCCATTTGTTGATGGCCTTACCATTTTTAGCCCCATCCCTGTCCTCTCTGCCTTTGTCTGCATTTACCCCTGTTTTGCTCCCCATTGACTTCTCTACCTTGGTGTTAAACTCTCTAATTACAGTGTTTTGTGAGTGGAGGCTGGGTTTTCCCTGCTCATTTTCTGTGCTCCCCTTGGCTAGTTTAAATGCTTGCCAATTATGTATTTAAACCTATCACCTAGGATTCTGGTTCCCCTCCTGGACAGATGCAGACCATCGTGCCAGTATAGTCCTGTATCCCTTCAGGTGGACTCCCAGTCCCAATGATGCCAAAACCCTGAGCTCTGCACCAGGTTTTCAACCATTAATTGAATCCCATAGTGTGGAGTACTCTAGCATCAACATTGCCATAGACAGGCAGCCCCTTTGAGAAAGTTACTGTATGTGCTACTTGTCTAAGGCCCCTCCCCAACTCTTCAAACTCCTCTTGTACTGTTGTAATCCCATTCATAGCCAGGTCATTTGACCCTAGGTGGACAATGATATCCAGCTCCTTCCCTCCCTGATGAAACTGCTTCCATGATCCTGATGAATTTCTCCCTGTCCTTCCAAGCCATGGGACCAGGCAGGCACCTTACCTCATTCTCCCCTTCATTCTTCAGATCTACCCCTAATAATTGAGTCCCCTACCAGGAGTTGTTTCCTTCCCCTGTTGGATCCCATGCCACCCTCCTATGGGACTCCTTTGTGGAGGTTCCCAGCATCCTCTTTGGTCTCCACTGCTGGTGCCTCCATAGAGGAACCACTCTCCTCCAGAAGAGTGTATGAATTGTGGAGAGGTACAACTGGAGGAATGTTTGTATGTTCCACCACCATCTCTCTGCCTGAGCCCACCTTGGTCCAGCTGCTCCTCTTTCTTGGCAACCTCTGAGGTAGAGGCAGTGGACTTGGTGGTCTCTGGATAGTGGAGGAGGTTTCACAAATTCTAGCTAAGTCAGCCCATAGCCAAGCAACCTCCTACCTCAGATCAGAGAGGTGCCTACAAATAGGGCAGCATTGCAGCCTCCAGAAAGTCTCCTGGAAGACTGCTGCCCCACAGCCAGTGTATTGCACTACTCCCCACATGTCTGTCTTCTTTCCTGATTCTCTTGCATTAAGCCTTTATTTTGGTTATATATAGTTATTGAGTGTGCTATTACCTACAATGCAGTGTGCTGTGCTGGTAAGGAAATGTGCTGTAGGTAGTTTCCCCTTTGAGGAAATGATCTCGCAACCCCTGCTATAAAGAAAGTGACAGCTGGGGGGAGGGTGGGATGTGGGGAAGGGTGGGTTTAGGCCCAAGCTATGTCCTCAGGAACAATCAGCTACAAGCTCTGACCCACCGCTAGGATGAATGTTAACCTGCCTTTCAGCAAGATAACCTGCACAACAATCAGGGGAACACAGTCTCCTGCACCTGAGGCTGTCTGTGTTTCAATCCACACTGCAGCTTTTGTTATAACAACTCCTAAACCACCAGTAAATAATTTAAAAATAGTTTAACTATCACAAAATCCTACCCACCAGTAAATTACTTAACAGTAGTTCATCACAAAATCCTAGTAGTCAATCCAGCTACCCCCAAGGGACAACCAAAATTCAGTATTTAAACCCTTCTGAAGTTACTTCCAAGGTAAGCAGAGTTTGCACACCCCTTCTTCAACTCCTCAGCCACCTGTAAATTATTTAAAAATACTTTAACTGTCACAAAATCCTAGTAGACAATCCAGCTACCTCCAAGGGACAATCCAAATGCAGTATTTCAATCCTTCTGAAGTTACTCACAAGATAAGCAGAGTTTGCAAGCCTCTTCTTGGTTAAACACTAAATAAATATATAAATAAAAAGCAATTACCAAGGGTAGTTGGTTTCACCTCCACGCAATTGAGCAAGAGTGTGCAGATTGCAGATATCAAGTGCAATATAGAATCTCTCACACAGCTCACAGCTGGGTAAAGTAGTATTTTCCTTCAAGGTCAAGAAAATGTGCTTTGTGTCTCCAAAATTATGCACACACCAGTAGTTTATCATAATCTGATCAAGTCTGGAAGACTCCACCCAGAGCAATTAGTTGACAATGGTTATGATACAACCTTTTCTGATCCAATGCAACACTTTGTGGTCTGAAAGCAATGAGGGAGACAATTTCCTGCACCTTCCCCTGCCCACCCTTCCTAGTAGTTTTCCCCAGCCTTGTTTCACCTCTCAACTCTCCTGTGCCTTCCTCCCCCATGCCCCTACTTCCCACAACCCCTTTTATTTCCACTGAGATATCCATCACTGCTGCTGTATCATCTGGGGGGAAATTTACTGCCTCCTGTAGATCTTCTGCCACTCCCCCTTGGCTAGTTTAAAATCCCATCAAAGTAGCATTTTAACCTTCCACATAGGACTGCCATTCATCTTCTGGAAGGACAGAGGCCATCCCATTTGTACAGGCCATTATTCCTCCAGGTAGGAACCCAGTCTCTGATGTAGAAAGAAAACCGTACTCACTGCACCATCCCTTCACCATCCCTTTACCAGTTGTTGAAGACTGAGGTGCGGTGAAACACAGAAACATAGAAACATAGACTTTGATAGCAGATAAGGACCGCTTGGCCCACCTAGTCTGCCCATTTTCCTACCTATAGGATAAGCTGCAGATCTTAGCTAACCAACAGCCTATTTCTTCTTACCCCCTCTAGAATTGCCTTATGTCTGTCCCATGCATCCTTGAATTCTCCCACTGTTTTAGACCCCACAACCTCCTCAGGAAGGCTGTTCCATGCACCCACCACCCTCTCTGTGAAAACATAATTCTTCACATTGCCCCTGAGCCATCCCCCCTCTATCTTCAAATTGTGTGCCTTGTCCTCCCCCTAGCCTTGCAGAAGAAGCACATCAGTGAAGGCCAGTATGCCTGTTACCTGCTTCAGGTCCCTCCCAGTTCCCTAAATTTATCCTGCACCACCCTGGTTGCATCTTCTGCCAGTTCATTTGCTCCCAGATGGACAATGACATCCAGCTGTCCCTCCTGCCCCACTGCCCTGGTGATCCTAAGGATCTGCTCCCGATCCCTCTGTGCTGAGGTGCCAGGTAGATACCTCACATGCATCCTTCCCTCCCATGGTGTTCCTGAAACTACACCTCTGATGATTGAGTCTGCCATCAGAAGCTGCTTCTGTTTCTGTTGGGGTCCTTTTCCTCCCACCTTGAAGCCTCCATTCTGAAGGACCGCCACAAAATCCCTTGCCACTACAATGGGCACTTCATCTTGGTAGTCCTGTCCTGCCAGAGCAGTAAAAGAGTTCTTTGATGGATCTGGCTGAAGAATGTGTTCTCTTATCCCCACCATCCCACTTTCAGAGCCCACTACAGTCCTGCTGACCCTCCCTACGGACACCTTCTGATGCAACAGCAGTGCACTTGGTGGCAGCTGGGTGGTGAAAGAGTCCTCTGGAATCCTAACCATCTTGGCCTGGAGTCTAGAGACCTGTCCCCTCAGCCCAGAGAGGTGCACACAGAGGAGGTAGCACCTCAGTCTTCAGGAGGACTCCATGATGACTGCCGCTCCATAGCCACTGCACTGCACTGCACCACTCACAACATTTCCAAATCTACTCCTTTGTTACCTATAAATGAATTTATACCCTTACCCCAGCTAGGGCATTTCTTGATTTCCCTTTTTTATCCTGATTCTCCCTGCACCCTACACAGATACTAATCTGCTTCCCTTTAAGCTTTTAAGTAGTTGTTTGTTTACATTCTCCCTTCGTACCCTGACCCTTGATAGGATGTTATTAGATTTTCTCTGCATCCCCTTAATCTCTTTGTAATTCTACTCTAGTTAGGGTGTTGTACCTATTCCCAATCTTCTAGGAAATCATACTAGGAAAAAGTTAGGCATACAGAGGACCGAGGCCCATATATGTATGTATCCAGCATTCTGGTACATTATCCCCCCTTATTTTATTTTAATGACAAATACTGGTCAAGATTCTGTTTAAATTTTAGAAAGTTTGTATCTTCTGACATAGGCCCTGGAATGGTGTTCCATAATGGAATAATTCTTTGAGTAAAATGAATCTCCTCTTGTTAGTTTTTGGAAACGTTAATGCTAGTTGGTGAATATGACTTCTTAGGTTACATTCTCTATAAGTGTAAGACATGCCCATCTGTGATACTAGATAAAGATCTGTATGAATTTTGTACCTGAATAACAGATCTCCTCTTTCCTTCTTTGTTCTAATGAAAACAATCCCAGTTCTTTTAGTCTTGTTTCATAGTTCTTGTCCCACATATTGGTAGTCAGTTTAGTCGCTCGCCTCTGAACACCCTCAAATCTATTAACATCCCTTCTAAGGTATGGAATCCACAAAGGTAAACAATAGTCCAAATGTGGCCTCACATATGATCTATAAAGTGGCAAAATACATCCTCTATCTCTTGTAGAGAAACATCTTTTAATACATCCAATAAGTCTATTTGCTCGACTAATAATAGCATACTATGACCTGTTAGTTTAACCTCAGTGGCAGGGAAAATGATGGAATCACTTCTGAAGGAAAGCATTGTTGAGTATCTAGAGGCCAGAGGGGCACAGGACCCAAGGCAGCATGGATTCACAGCGGGAAGGTCATGCCAGACAAATCTGATAGATGTCTTTGACTGGGTGACCAAAGTAGTAGATCAGGGAGGGGCTGTGGACATGGCCTACCTAGACTTTAGCAAGGCATTTGACACAGTCCCACACAAAAGATTAATATACAAGTTAGCCAGCCTGGGAGTGGGTCCCAAGATGGCAGCCTGGGTAAAGAATTGGCTGGAGAATAGGATACAGAGAGTAATAGTAAATGGAGTCCACTCTGAAGAAAGGGGGGTTACTAGTGGGGTACCGCAGGGTTCAGTATTAGGACCGGTCCTCTTCAATGTCTTTATAAGCGACATTGCAGAGGGATTGGAAGGAAAAGTATGTCTCTTTGCAGATGACACAAAGATCTGCAACAGAGTTGATGCACAATGTGGGTGGAAAGGAAGAGAAGGGACTTGGCAAGGTTAGAGGAATGGTCAGATGTATGGCAGTTTAGATTCAATGCTAAGAAGTGCATGGTAATGCACCTGGGAACCAAAAACCCAGGGGAAGAGTACACAATGGGTGGTGAGATACTAACAACAACAAAAATGGAAAGGGACCTGGGGGTAGTCATATCAGATGACCTAAAGGTGGGCAAGCAATGTGAGAGGGCAGCAAGAAGGGTTGGGGGGATACTGGGATGCATAGGGAGAGGCATCACCAGTAGAAAACAGGAAGTTATTATCCCTCTGTACAGACAGCTGGTGAGACCCCATCTGGAGTACTGCAGTTCTGGAGACCCAATCTCTCAGAAGGCATAGACAGGATGGAAGCTGTCCAGAGGAGGGCAACTAAAATGGTGCAGGGTCTGCATCGGAAGACATATGAAGAGAGACTTAAGGAGCTTAATATGTATAGCCTCGAGGAAAGGAGGGAGAGGGGGGACATGATAGAAACTTTCAAGTACCTCAAGGGAATCAACAAAGTCCAAGAGGGTAGCATCTTTCAAAAAAAGAGGTATGCAAGAACAAGGGTGCACAATTTGAAGATAATGGGAGGTGGCTCAGAGGTAATTTAAGGAAGTATTTTTTCACAGAGAGGGTTGTGGATGCATGGAACGGCCTTCCAGAGGAGGTTGTGGAGTCAAAAACAGTGGTGGAATTCAAGCATGCATGGGACAGTCATACGGCAATTCTAGGGGGTGGGGGTAGGAAGAAGTAGGCTGCTGGTTAACTAGGATCTGCAGCTTATCCATTAGGTAGGGAAATGGGCAGACTGGGTGGGTCAAGCGGTCCTTATCTGCCATCAAATTCTGCATTTCTATGTTTCTGATGTAAGATCAGAATTTATTAATATGCCTAGATCATTTTGTACCTTTATTTGTGTTAATACATGTCCACTGAGTTTACAGAAGTTTTTTGCACTAGTATTTCCAAGGTGCATGACCACACACTTTCCTACATTGAAGTCCATCTGGTTTCTGACTGCCCATTCTTCCAATTTTTTTAAAACTTTCCTAACGTTGTAAATATCTTCCTGTGTCTCTACTGGTGATACTATTTTTGTATCATCTGCAAATTTAATTGCAAAACTATTTATACTGTTAGTTAAATCTGAAATGTAAATGCCAAACAATACTGGACCCATGACAGATCCCTGTGGAACTCCACTACTTACCGGACGTGCATCTGACATATACCCTCTTAGACATACACGTTGTGTACGTTCGTTTAACCATTCCTCTACCCAGTCATTTATGACATTGTCAATTCCCAGTGTTCTCATCTTGTTAATTAATTGATTATGTGGCACCTTGTCAAAGGCTTTGCAGAAATCTAAGTAAATCACATCCAAGGGTATATTATTTTCTAGGGATTTACTGATGTATTCATAAAAAACTAGATTTTCTGTCAGGCACAATCAATTTTTTTTCTAAATCTGTGTTGAGTCTGATCCCTCAACCCTTTTGTGATTAGATCTTTCTCAAGTTTAATTTTAAGCAATGCCTCAAAGATTTTTCCTATTATACTTGTTAAACTAATTGCTCCGTAATTTGTTATGTCCAATCTATTCCCCTTTTTATATATTGGTGTGATAGTTGCCACTTTCCAGTCAACTGGTACTTCATGTTTTGTTAATGACATGTTAAATAATGTATAGAGGGGTTCAACTAACCAATCCTTCAATTAATTTATTAATCTTGGGTGGATTTTATCAGGCCCAGATGATTTGTTGATGTTAACCTTATTCAGTTCTACCATAATTTCAGCTCTGGTGATTTCCCATCCATTTTTTATATTTGATGCACAATAGACATTTTTTTTTTATTAGTTTTAATATTATAAACAGAGCTGAAATATTTATTAAACTCTTCAGCAGTCTCTAATGAAGCTGTTATTACTTTAGTGTCTATTAATAAAGGTCCAATGTTCTTGGGGTTCTGTTTTTTTGTTATTAGTATAAGAATAGAAACTTTCCCCCATCCTTTATGTATGCTAACCTGTATTCACACTTTTTTTCAGTTTTTATCCTAGATTTACACTTTTTCAGAATCTCTTTATACTTCCATCTATTATAATCATTACCATCTCTCTTCATATTTCTGTAAGCTCTTTCTTTTTGTTTTATCAGTTTATGTATTAAAGGTGTTATCCATGGAGGGATTTTGCCCTTTTTGTTGTATATTTTCTTATTTGGAACAAATTTAGCTTCTATTTCTAGTAATTTGTTTTTAATTTTATTCCAAATATCATTTGAGGAGCATGGCTCATCATTCCACTTCCAGTTTAGCATTCCTGTTTCATATGTTCAAAATTTGCTTTATTATAATTTTTAAATATAGTTTTCCCTATTTCAGGTTTTAATCTTATGTTTACATCAAAAGTTATTGTTGAATGATCACTGTTTGAAATTGGAGCTTTTGCATAGATATTACTAATTTTATCTGGAATATCTGTTAATAGTAAATCTAGAATGTTGTTTTTTCTTCTTGGTAGAGTAATCAATTGGGTCAGGCCATTCATGCAGCATATATCCAAAAAGGTATGCTCTTGTTTGTTGCTACCCTTATTTTCTTTCCAGTTTATACCTGGGAAGTTAAAATTGCCCAGTAAAATAACCTCCTTAAATTTGGATTTGCTACATATAATTTCATATATTTCTTGTGTAAGTTCAGGACTAGTGTTCTGTGGCCATAAGATAGTCCAACAATAATTTCGGTAGTGCATCTCCCAATATTTCCACCCATATCATTTCACATGATGAGCTTATCCCTAGGTCAGCACTGTATTTTGCCTTAATATTATCTTTTATAAATAGGGCGGCACCTCCCCCTATTTTATCTTGTCTATTTTTATAGAAGGTAGTATAACCAGATATATTCATAATCCACTGCAATTTGTTGTTCCACCAAGTTTCAGTAACAGCAGCACTGTCTAGCTTATCATTATTTAGCATTAACTGAAATTCTTCTAACTTTGTGCCATGCAGGCTTCTAGCATTAGTCAAGAGAAACTTAATCCTTTTTTATAGTTTTTGGCCTTGTTTATTGTTTTTGTATGGACATTATTTTTTTTTTGTTTGATTTTTTATGTAGTTATTTTCCCCTTGCCCCGGTTCCTTAGTTTTTTGAGTGGTTTATTTCATTATGTATGATACATCCAAGCAGTCTTGATCCTTTCCTGCTCAGGTGCAATCCATTGTACCCATACAGTGTAGAATTGTTTTCGAATTTCTCCCATGTTTTTATACAATTCATATTATTTGTAAGGCTCCATCTGCATAACCAGTTGTTAAATGTTTTAATATTTCTTGTTCTTTTAAAGGTTGCCCTTGGTACAGGTAGAACCTCAGATGTTATAGGGGTTGCATTTAAATCTTGTATTGTTTTTTATAGCTGTTTTCATACTACAAATAATTTCTCCAACCTCTTGTTTACAGAAATTGTTAGTACCCACGTGCAACACTACTGTTTTTGGTGTTTGTACATTTTTAATATTCCTGGCAGTAGTTTAGTAATATCATCAATTGTTGCTCTGCCAGAGCTACAACTTGTCACATTCTCTTTATTTCCTCTTGTTGTATATCTATCTGTAAATTGGGTGATGGAATCCCCCAGTATTAATATTTGTTCTGGTATCTCAGGACTGGCATTTTTTGAATGATCCATCATGATAAGGTTATTATTTGAAACTACTTAATTAGATTCATTTTCTGTCCCCTGAATTTCTGAATTTGATTAATTCTGTTCTATTTTCACAAAAGGGGGAGTTACTTGTTCTGTATTACCTTGGTTTAATTCAATGGTATTACTTTTTTCAGTATTGTCACTTGTTGATGATATTAGAATATTGTCTGACAAGGTTGCACTTCCTATTTCAGTTTCTATGATTAGTGGGTCAAATGTGTTGTGCAATGGTACATCAAAGGCCTCTGCTATTCTTCCTTTTTTTTTCTTAGCTGGTCATCTGTATTGTACTTCAAACCGATCTCCTTCTAAATTCTCCTGTATTTCATTGTCCCTTGTTCTCTTTTTATTAGTTGTAACTTTAATACATAATGTACTATTTACTTCTGTGTTTTGTTTACACACCGTTGGGAGTGTTGCAATATGGGGTACACTTGGAGTTAGAACCTGCTCTTCCAGGGCTTCAATAACAGGACTTTCAATTGGTCCTGTGCCTGTCTCTTTACTTTGTATTATTTGTATCAGGTCTTGTTGACTTATTTCCATTGCCTTAAGTCTAGTATTGAAAAGAAAGATTTCCACTAGCATCTCTTTATTTTGTTTACACTTTAGACAGACAAAAGGCCTTTCCAGCACTGGCACGTCAGAAAACATGTACATATCACATTCCCCACAGAGTATACCCATTTTATCTTTTAATAACTGAATTAGGTCCATTGTTTGTCTTATTTTTACTATTAAAATGTTAAAGGTTACTCACAATCCAAGATTATATACCGGTGTCCTGGTGTAGTTTTCTTTTCAGTATAAGTCCCCACTTAACCCACTCAACACGCATAACATGTGCAGACACGCATGTCTCTGCATGCATCTCCATGCACCCTGCACACGCTCGCCCTGCTCGCAGCAGGGCAGCTTAAATATGCTAAGTAACCTAGTAGTTGTCTGTAGAGGTTGAGATGTCCTCACTGACCAAAATTCACATATACACTACAAAACACCCCCAAAGCAGTTGCACACTGATAAGTAAGTGTGCTAAAGTGCCTGACAGTGTCTAATCTAAAATCAGGAGCTCCAATAAGAATGTGAGGTTCACTACTACAATGAGTGAACTACAACACCTCTCTTCCTGCTTCCTGAAGACTGAAGCAGGGCTCAATATACATAAAAAGAAAACACAAAATACAAATGTAGCACACAGTTTACATTAAAACAGCACTGGTTTGGTATATTTTGTAGCTTTTCTGCCACATAGTACATTTACTGCACTCGCCCGCTGCAGCAGGGCAGCTTAAATGTGCTAAGTAACCTGGAAGTTGTCTGTAGAGGTCCCGATGTCCTTGCTAACCAAAATTCACATATACACTTAAAAATACCCCCCAAAGCAGTTTCACACTGATAAATAAGTGTGCTAAAGTGCCTAATAGTGTCTAATCTAAAATCAGGAGCTCCAATATGAATGTGTAGTTCACTACTATAACGGGTGAACTATAACACCCCTCTTCCTGCTTCCTGAAGACTGAAGCAGGGAAGCAATCTTGGCCTACCTTCTAATCCCATCCCTTCCCTGCATTGAGTGTTACAACAGGAGTGGACAGAAACCTTGCTTAGACTGCCAGCAGAGTCCCTTGCTCCCCTGCTGTCACATGCTGATGACTGTCTTTGCCTAAGATGCCAGTCTTACACCTTTTCTGTGCAGTTCCACTCACATGCTGGGACATGAATGTGTGTGGGGGCACATTAGGAGTGACTGCTTTTTTCTTCCCAGTAGGTATTCTTTCAGGCAGTATTTCCTGTCAAGCAGCAGGACACTGATTGGTGTACAAGCATTCATGTGAACCTTATAGCTGAGCAGCCTTCCCTCGCAGACACTCCAGAAATTGCTGGTGAAATCAAATCTCCATGTTGAGATAAAAAAAAGCTAGTAGCCTGTTCTTCCCCACCCTTTAATTAGTTATCAAATCCTTAGCGGCCTAACTTCCCCAAGAAAAACAAAGAAAGTCGAGAATCTTCTTTTAGATTGTTTGAGTTTGGTGCTGTTAAATCATTTTAAGTACACAAAAAGGCAAGGGAAAAAAGCCTCCTTTCCCTCCTAGCTGAGCAGTCTTCCCTCCCAAAAACTGCCAAAACTACTGCTGAAATCAGATCCTCCAATGGAGATAAAACAAATCTGATTGCTTGACCCTCTCCTACCCTCCATTATGAAGGGTTGCCAGTTATTTTGTTGTGTGATATTAAATCCAATTGTTGTGTGATACCACTTTAACCAATTGATGTAACTATTTGCATCTATTATTGTGTGATATTATTTGAACCCAACAGCTACAGCATCATATCCCTGATCTTTAACAATGTGTGACTATTGAAAAACATATCTGTTGATATAATACAATTGAAGCTCCAGTGACAGCAACACTGTATCCCAGGCCCAGGACTGTATGTAAACATTTAGATTGAGGTCTTTTGCTATATTAAACTGTTAGAACCCAGCAAACATCAGCACAAACTAATAATTATATAATGGAGTAAATCCAGAGAACAAAATGCTCACATCTGATTAGTTGTCTGGCACCTTTCCAGTGAGATAAATCCTCCAGTGTACCCACTGGAAAAGATGCCAGTCATCAATCTGCCACATAAAGGACCATACCTCAAATCACTCTGACCATCACCAGCTCAAAACTGGCAAAGGGCAAAGATGATGACAGATGGGGAGCCATCTCTGAAAAAAACACCACATTCTGTCCCACCTAAACAATCATGCTCATGGAAGACCTTGAAAAATGAACCTTCCAAACTTCAAAACATATCTGTAAAGCTACTAGACAATCTTACACAGTCACCAAACAGTCCTACTCCTGATTGGAATAGGGCCATAGACAATGCTGGCCCCGAAAGTTCAAACTGCCCAAAACATCAACAGCAACCACTGGCCACTCTCCACGGGCAGTCCAACATTTCCACCAGTTTGCCAAACAAACAGGCATTGGAACAGAGCAACCAGGTTAATCCCACAAGCGCAGCTCTGCTCAGCTGGACTCACTATTTGTACTCGATAAATGAATGGGGAGGGGTCCTGCCGGTCACTGCCATTTAAAAACACGCAAACCCAAATTTATGACTTGCATAATGCAATGTACAATTGTGCAGCGATTTGTTCCTATATAGGAGCTGCAAAACTGAACCCGATTATGAATCCTGCCAGGACAAATTGGGATTAAATAAACTGAAGCCTGGGGAAGGGGGGAAACAATATTACCTAGCAATAACGAACTATTTGTTTGAGTGGACCAATAAAATCAATAAAAAATATTTTAAGAAAAAAAACTACAACTATTCCTTAATTTTTCTGTCACTAAAAAAATGGGGCCATTGTATAATAGCAATACACACTTCCAGACAGTGGGTATATGGGTGGATTAACCACTTCTGGTGTGGTTGTCACTTGGCTATGCCTCATGACTGAACACACCAGCTGTGGTAAATCCACCCATATACCCACTACCTGTCATGGTATATTGCTTAAATATAACACTGGATCATTTGTATGGCTAACCATTGGAATCAAGGTTCATCACTCTGTTGTACAACTTGAATTCATTGCTGTGTGTACCATCTGAACATTGACACAGAACATGACAGGCACCATTAGCATAGTTTAGTGCAGCAATCAAGTTCCTCCCTATTACTTAGCTAAGACTGACTGGTACAATGGCATCCCCCAGGATGAAACCCAATTCTGCAGCATTTTGCAGCTCTCTGCAGAATGCTGCAGTAGACGACAGCATGAGCCATGGCAGATAAGTCCCTTGTCATTCAGGAAAATGTGACACTGGGCATAGGTGTGAAAAGTGAATGCCACAGTTTCCTGCATGACAAAAGAGACTAATTGCCACTGAAATTACATTGCTTTATTCAGTAAGTCTGCTGCAGCATACTGCAGAGTGCTTTAAAAGTGGGTTTCATCCTGGGGGATGCCACTGTAGTTAAATTATCCTCTATCCATTAGGCTGCAAACAAGACATAAAAGACAAATTAAACTAAATTAACATACTAAAATTGATACTTGTCATATCAGCATTTTTTATTTGTATTTTATTTTATTAAAATCTAGGATTACAAATACCTTTGAGCCAGAACTGCTCATTTACAAAGGTTCCACATCGAAGGAATGGGGGTATACATAGTAAATTAGGAGAATCCTATAGCCTGCACCTGTACCCCCACATACCGCCACACATCTGAAGGAACTAGGTGTTCTCACTGGGTGCACGGTGAAGCCTAGGTCAAGTCTAAAACAGATTTATTTATTTTATTTGGAAAGTGTTTCACCAGGAGAGACAACATGGGCTGTAAACAGCTCATTTCCAGAAGCATCCGGGGGGGGGGGACAAGAGTTGGGAGAACAAGCAAACACATAGGAATATAAGTAACATTTCTAAAATGAAACAGTGTAGTACAATTATGGAGCAGAAATAACCCAGACCAACTGGCCAGGGTAAACAAAACCATATTCGGATATAGCGTACATTGCAACAACCCAAGAGCAGGTAATCCAGTAGGGTAAAGGTTAGAGGATGAATAACATGTTTGAAGTGCTAGAAGTAGTAGGCTGAGCAAAAGATTTGAAGTGATATTGTATACCAAGGGAAGACATTTATAAGAAAAGTGGGGAAGTGGCCAGGTGAGGGGTAGAGGGTGGGGGATGGAAGAGGTACAGAGAGGGACAGCCAAAATCTATACCCATCCAGATTGCTAAGAACCCTGCAAGAGGGTTAGGACCAGGTGGAAAGGGAGGTGACAGAAACGGAGCAGGGTGATAGAGAACAGAGGGACAGGGGAATGGGAGGGGGGGAGGAAGGGGATAAGGAAGAAGGGAGGTGGGCAAACAATGGATTTGAAAGTGGGGGAAAGGGAGAGGGGGAAGAGAAAGAGACAATCTATATCTCTTCAGGATGCAGAGAACCCTGCCAGGGGGTCAGGATTAGAAAGTGGTGGAAAAGGAAGAGGGGTAGAAGAGAGGGAGCCAAGATGTATACCCCTTCAGGGTGACAAAGAACCCTGCAAGAGGAACAGGACCAGGCAGAAATGGAGGGGAGAAGGGGGGGCACAGAGTAGAAGTGGAGTGTGGTGGGTGACCGGAGGGGAGAAGAGGGATAAAAAATAGGGAGACTGGAGAAAATAGGAGTAAACAAGGAATGGAAAAAGAGGAGAGCATCAGTAGTGGGGAAGAGGCAGTTGTGGGGGAGAAGGGCAGCCATAGAGTGTCAAAATAACACGGTAGCTTGTGGATGGTAATAGAGTGTAGAAATGGAGCAATAGGTTGTGGTAGGGGGTAGAAGGAGTGGGTATCATTAGGAGGTAGCATGTGAGGAAGTAATCAGAGGAAGGGTTCAGTTAGGAGACAGAAGGTAAGTCAGGGATAGAGGAGTAGGGGTTAGTGTGCAAGATATTGGGGAGTTGTGAAGAGGGGCTAAGAACAAGTACAATTAGGAGATTAAAAGTAAAGTAAGGCTAAAGGATAATGCATCAGGGTGGGGAGGGTTGAAGGGGCGCTTAGAATAAGTGCAGTTAGGGGAACAGAAATTGTGAAGGGCTAAGGAAATTGAAGATGGGGAAGAGGAAGGTCTGATAGGAGATGGCAGTGAGTTCCAAAGCTTTGGGAAGCGGTAGGAGAAAGCCTCCTGTCATATGGAGGTACAGAGATGAGGAATAGCTAGAGTGCATGCTTTAGTAGATCTGAGAGGGCGGGAGGAGGGAGGGAGGTGGAGCAGAGAGTAAGGAGGAGAGGTAAAAGGGGAGAGTTCCAACCCAAAATTTAGACGTGATCTTGACACAGTGAGAGAGATGCCTACACTCAAGAGAGGGGAAAGCTAGAGAATGATACATGGTACAGTGATGTTTGTGAGAGGGGGAGTCAAAATCAAAGTGACAGAAAGCAATGAAGAGAGTATCCAGCCTGGTAAGGGACAACTTAGGAGCAGCACTGTAGCCTATGTCACAATAGTCAAAAATAGGGAGTATCATTTTCTGAACAAGATCACGCCTAACCGGAAGTGGTAAGGAACTACGGTTACTGTAAAGGGCACCGAGATTGGGGCAGAGTTTTTTCAGGATGGCATCAATATGTACAGAAAAGTTAAGGTGCTGGTCAAGCCAGACACCCAGGTATTTGAAAGAGGTGGTGTCCTCTAGTGCTGTCCCATCAAGGGTGTGGAAGGAGGGAAGGAAGGTCAGCATAGAGAGTTTCTGCCTAGTGCCAAAGGTCATGGAGACTGTTTTCTTGGCATTTAGGAAGAGATAATGAGAGCTTAGCCAGCATCGAACATTACTGAAGTCAAGCTGTAGTCTGGAAGTCACATCGGAGGGAGATTGGCCAGAGGTGAACAAGACCATGTTGTCAGCATACATATGGATGGAGGATGAGGAACATACTGACAGTAGGTCATTTAGAAAAAAATGAGAATAAGAGAGGGCCAAGTAAGGAGCCTTGAGGCACACCAGTAGAGATTGGTAGTGGAGAGGATTTAGAGTCAGCTATTTTAACAGACTGAGTTCTACCTACCAGGTAGGCTCCGCACTAGTTTCAGGCAGACAGAGACAAGCCAGCTGATGAGAGAGTTTCAAGGTGGAGGGAGTGGGAGACTGTGTCGAAAGCCTTGGCAAGGTCAACAAAGATAGCAGAAGTGATGTGATCTCTGGCCATTCCCTTGCCTCTGCACTCCACTCTTGGGCAGTGCACCAAAGAGTACCGGGGGGGAACGGCAGCCTTCAAAACTGGGCTGGCATCATCACCCACCCAGATCTCAGTGATGCAAGCCAGACTGACTGTAGAAATCAAGTCCATTATAATTGTAGTCTTGTTTTGGATTGGTCTGGCATTGTAATGCACTGCCCTCAGGGGACTTGTAGACAGTGCAGCCCCTCTGGCGACTTGCCCATATGATCTGGTGGGATCCCTGGGAATGGGGACTAAACATGCCTGGCCTCTTTCTTGCACCCATCTATCCCCAGGGTGCCATCTGCAGCTGACCACCTCTATCCTTCCCCCCTCTGATGTGTCCAAGGTGCCTCACCATGAACGATCGATGCGGCGCCTCCTTATTCCAGCCTCCTGAGAGTGACTAGCTGTAGTGGTGGAAATATGGAGGTCAGTGAAAGGCCACAGACTGAGCAGTTGGCACGTCTTGTAGACAATCCTAGTCCACCCCTGACTTGTACATGTCCTAAAGACTCTGACTGGTTTTCTACACTATACACAAGCAAGCAACGAATGCCTACTAAATTTTCAAAACACACATTCAGACATACAACTAATGAAAAATAACCTAAACATTCATACCACCACACCATACTAAATGATTTTTATTATTATAGTTGTTGAACCATGAGTAGCACACTAACCTGGGAGCACAGGGAACTTAAGTGAGTTGTTCAGGGTTACCCACTATGCAAGTGGAAGCTGTGGGATTCAAACCCAGGTCTGGTCTGCTGGATGTCATCAGATTTGCAGCTCAGAGCCTTAAACCACTGCGCTATACTGCCTCCCAGCTTGAGAGTGCTCAGCTTGAGGGGCAAACAATATTTCTCGGTACCACTGGAGGAATGGGGGAATCTGTTGATCGAGCCAATGATGGAGAATGACTTTTTTAGCACAAGCCAAATCAGAGCTACATGAGGTCTCTGGTTGCCGAGGAGACAATCAGCGTAGTCCCTTAAGATGCATATTTCGGGAATAAAAACATCAGAGAGCCCCAATAGGGGTCTAGTTGCACCCTGATAGATTCCTAGAAGGGGACCACCTTTTCACAAAACCATGAAATGTGGAGTAAGATACCCATTCTTTTCTGCATCTCGAACAGGAGTCCAGGCCTGGGTAATCTACCCATTTTACATAATCTAATCGGCAATGATTTGGGGGTGGAACAGTTAGTTGGTCCGATCACTATAATGTGGGGTTTAGTTTTAGCACCCTCCTTCGTGGGCCTACCTCTGTGGAGATGGTCAGGTATCTTTATGAGATGTTAGCTCTGAAGGCCTGGTGGCAGTACTTAACCTATTGTCCCTTCCAGTGGCAAACAATGACCAAGATGCCTTCATGGTAGCTAATAAAACAGCTATCTCAGTGGCCCTAAATGTTATTGCTAGTGTCTGTGTTTGCTATCTCTCCCTTCACCCTCAGTCCCCATGGTTTGATGGGACCTTGAGGGAGATGCGGCGACTAGGTCGAAGATTAGTGCATTGTTGGCAAAGATCCTCCCTCGATTCTGACCACCTTAGATTGATGGAGCATTACCAAGCCTATCAATCTGCATTCACCCATAAGAAAGCAGAGTTCCTGTCTGGGGAGATTGCGGCTGCTCAGAATCGAACAGCTCAGGTCTTTCACACTGTAGACAGGCTGTACAACCCAGCCTGTCTACAAATCCGAAGGGCCTTTTCGCAAAGAGAGTGCAATGAACTTGCTCGATTCTTTGCAGCTAAGGTGGCCGACATTAGGGTGCTGCTCCAGCCAGAACACTCTAAGGGTGTTGCTTTGGATCAGTGTGAGGCTGCTGCTTCTCGGTTTTCCTGGAGTGCCTTTGACTGACCAGAATTCATGGATATCATGTGGATTGTCCAGGATGCATGCCCTACATGCTGTAGATTGGATCCAGGGCCAACTTTCCTGATTTTGGGTTGTATTGATTCCATCAGTCTAGTCCTAGCATGGATAGTCTTATGCTCCTTGGAAATAGGTGAGTTTTCGAGCTCCCTGAAGGAGGTGATGGTGACACCATTCCTGAAGAAAGCTTCTTTGGACCCCAACTGCCATGCAAACTACAGACCAATCTCTAACCTCCCCTTTTTAGGGAAGGTGATTGAGAAGGTAGCGGCCATGCAGCTGGAGAACCATTTGACCATCCATGATATCTATGAACCCCTCCAGTCCAGTTTTCGAAAGAGGCATAGTAGTGAGACTGCACTGGTTTGGGTGCTCAATGATCTTCCTGATGGCTAGGGACTGGAAGAACCATTCCATTCTGGTTCTTCTAGATCTCTCATCAGCTTTTGACACTGTGGGCCATGGGGTTCTACTTGATTGTCTGAGATTCATCTGTGGGCTATTGGATGTAGTCCTCAGGTGGTTTACATCATACCTCACTGGAAGAATGCAGGAAGTGGTTTCTGGGGTTTATTCCTCTGACCTAGTTTCTCTGTCTTGTGGGTTTCCTCAGGGCTCAGTGTTGTCCCCCATGTTGTTCTCAGTGTATATGCTGCCCCTCGGAGACATTGTAAGAAGGTATGTGCTGAGGTTTCACTGCTATGCTGATGATACCCAGCTCTACCTTTCTTTTGCACCCGACCAGGATGGAGCTTTCTCAGTCTTTAATAACTGTGTCAAAGAAAGACAGGAGTGGATGGATTTGAGTTGGTTGAAGTTGAACTCGGAAAAGACAGAGGTGTTGGTAGTGGATCAGGCATGCCAGATAGAGGGGCTGGGGGTTTGTTCATCCTCTGGACTCTATCTTGGGGATATTTCACTCCTGACTTCTGAACAGGTGCATAATCTGGGGGTAATTTTTGATGAAAGATTGACTCTGCATTTGCAGGTGTCTGTCATCGTCAAGTCCTCATTTTACTATCTGAGGAATATCTCCAGGATTAGGCACCTTGTTCCATCCAGCAATCTTCCTACACTGGTTCATGCCTTTGTGTCCTTGCGTCTGGACTATTGCAATTCCCTTTATCTAGGGCTTCCTGAAGTTGAAATCTGCCTCTTGTAGCTGGCACAGCATGCAGCAGCCTGGCTTCTGACTGGTACCTCCCAGTCCAGCCATATTTTGCCGGTGCTACATGGGCTGCACTGGCTGCCAGTGCAGTGGCAGATCACCTTTAAAGTCAGTCTTCTGAGTTTTAATGCCCTACATGGACTTGGCCTGGACTACCTGAAAGAGCTCCTGGTCCCTTATTGCCCAGGGCAATCACTCCGCTCAGACGGAGAGGGGTTGCTAGAGATCCTGAGGGTGTGCTTGAAATCTTCTGGGGCCCGTACATTTATGTATGTGGTATTCTACCCTCTGGAATTCTCTACCCCATCAATTATGGGAGTGCACAACAGTGGAGGGATTAAAAAGGCCGTAAAAACGTATTTATGGACACAAGCATTCAGAGTTTGATTTTATTTGTTTATTTGTTTCAGCTGTTTTTAACTATAAGATTTGAAATGTGTGTCTTGTTTTGAAACTTTGTACGGCGCCTTGGTTTTTTGAAAGGTGCAATAGAAATAAAGTTTATTATTATTATTATATTATTATTATTATAAAATAAAGATTATGTAAAATGTTAAATTGCATAAGGCAATATCTATTCCATTTGATAAAAGTATAGAGATGCTTCCAGATAGCAGTCCAGTTTCTAGAGTTAGAAGCTCCCAGAAGAGATTGATCCCAGCAGTAAACCCTTGGCCCTTCCCTGGCAACCAGAGAGTCACATAAGGCTCAGTAATAGTATGAAAGGTTGTGTGAGGCAGTGGCTTGCTTGAGAAGAGGAGAAAGGAAGTTGCCAGATGTGTTAAGCCAAGGGTCAGCACCAAACAAATGTGAGAGCATGTGAGCCATTTGAAAATAACAAAAGCTGGTGGAAACAGGCCACTGGTATTTGTTCCGGGCATCCTGAAAAGATGACATTCAGAAATTAGCAGTGAGGTCCCCCACCGTTTGGACACCCATGTCAGGCCAAAACTTTGTAGAAAGTGGCTGACCAGCTATACAAAGATTAGGATTCCCAAACGGGTTGGTTTGTATCACTATAGGGGCAGAGCTGAAATAGGGAGCAGAGTTGTGAATGAATCCGAAGGGAGGCCGCAAGGTGGGGTATCCCATAATGGCTGAGGTAAATTCTTCCTAGAGAGGTAGGGAGGAGATCAATATCAAATCCATAATTGGAACACAAAACACGCTCTATGCCTACCCGATAGGGAACATAAGGCTCTTCCTCAATAGTCCTTGTCCAGTAAAAATGTTTAGAAACGTGCAAAGCCAGATAGAACAAGAAGAAGTTAGGGGTTTACAACCCCCTTTCCAACTTAGTCCACATGAACTTAGCAAAAGCCCAGTGGGCCATCTTGCCCTGCCACAAAAAGGAGGAAACAATACAGTGGACTTCAGTGAACCAATACTTGGGGAGATCAAAGTTACACATCTGGAGGGGGTACAATAATCATGGTAAGACATTCAATTCATCTTAATTATGTTCATACAGCCCCACAAGGAAAGAGGTAGAAGAGACCAGTGATCCAGATCCTCATTAAGATGGTGCACTCTCGCATCTAGATTGTATTGGTGCAATTTTGAGGGGGAGGTACTGAGGTAAATAATCACATATTTCAACTTATCTTACATCTAGAACAGGCCCAGGTGTTCAATATCCACCTTAAATGTGGTGCAACTGAGAGATATAACCGCGGTTTTAGCCAAATTCAATTTAGAGTTAGAAATGGTACCAAACTGAGATATAATCTGTAGGACAGCAGGCAGGGAGGTAGCAGGAGAAGAAATATGTAATAAAATGTCATTGGTATAGGCCAACAGCTTGTATGTCGTTGGACTGATGGAAATACCCAAAACCTGGGAGGAAAGATTAATTTCGCATATAAATGGGGCTCCAGAAAAAGGTTAAATAAATAACAGGAGAGAGGACATCCCTGACTGGTGCCCTGATAAAGATGGAATGCAGATGACAAGACCCCATTACAGAGTATTCTGGCAGAAGGAAAATTTGTACATTTTGGTAACAGCCACAGTTAAAAAATATTTACGGCTTGGTTTATTGTAACATGGAGCAAGATATTTTAAAAGGGCTCTAAAACCATCATTCTCTACCACAGAAAATGGTTGCAGGTCCTTGGCAATAAATTCAGCTATTAACTAATTCATTTTTAATGTAATTTGATGTGATCTACTGTAGGCAGTTTTTTGCTTAAGCATCGCAGTAATGGTCTGCTGTTTAGTTCATGCAGGGGCGCAAAAACCATGGGATTGTACTGGCAAAGCTGTAGCTTGTCTAAATACTTTTGTTAGTGAAGTCAAACGTTTTTTTTTTCTGCCCTCTCTTTGTGACTCTTCCCCATAACTTTTCTCTGTAGGATTATTTTTATCACAGATATTTGTCCTGTGCTTAGGACTTCTGCCAAGCCAATTGGTTGGATCTGCTCTTTGCAAATGCCTTTTTAGTGATGTCCCAAACTGGCCCTCACTCCCCCCCCCCCACTAACTTCATGATGACAAAAGGTGCAGACGGCTACACATTCATTGTTGGGACTTATATAAAAATAGTTCTACACAACTGAGGTGGAACGTTCTGTTGTCATGCCAGAAACTGCATCAATTTTAGTGGCAGTTGCTTCTGGCCCTCATTCATGCACACTGTGACTGTCTCCAGAAGAGCTACATTGATTATTGATTGTTTTTCCACTGCTGGCCGTGGCTACTGGTGGTGCTTGCTGTACTTGTATTTTCTTTTTGGTTGGGGGAAGCCTGGTGGCATCCTCTACTTCATCAGTATCACATTCTGATTCATCACCTTTGGAAGAGTGCAACTATGATACATTGTGATTGTGATCTTTTTCTAGTACATTTAAAACCTCTTCTTCATCAGAAGCACTACTTTCTGATGAAGGAGCCCAATATGCATGAATGGCACATCATGGAGTGCCATGTCTAGTGGTATTAGATGCAGCCTTTTCCTTCAACATTAACTTTCAAGGTCTAAGTGTTCTGGCTACAGTTTTTGTGTTTTATTGTTATCTGATTTTTCTGGCAATGCCAACAGTGCTGCACTACTTTGATCCGGGGATCACCAACATTCTTTTCTTTTTCTGGTTGCATTGCTTCATCTTCTTCTGGTTGTGTTGTTTCTTCTTTTTCTGCTTGTGTTGCTTCATCTTTTTCTGACTGTGTTACTTCATTTTCATCAGTTGTATTAATGATATCTTCAGCAGTGAATTTCTCTTTTTTTCAGAATTTGTTTTCAGGAAATATTTTTATTGCTACGTGTACCAATTTTAGCCATACTGCTGGTGTTGGCCACATATTTCATTTTCATAACAGACTTTGATTCTGAATCCATTTTTTTGGGTCTATCTTAATTCCTTACTTAGCAGTATTTGTTTGGATGCAGAGATGGTCAACACAGAGTCTGAGATGTGACACCCCACTCTCAAAATGTGTGAGGCACTATATAACCTAGTACAAGTTCAGGCACAGAGGGGGCAATCACTGAATCTGAGATGTGACACCTCCCAAAAAAATATGTGTGGCACTATATGACCTAGTACTAGTTCAGGTGCAGAGATGGGCAGCACAGAGTCTGAGATGTGACTCCCCTTCTCTCAAAATACATGAGGCACTATATGACCTAGTACTGGTTCAGGCACAGAGATAGGCAACACAGAGTCTGAGATGTGATTCCCCACCCCTTCACAATCTGTATGGCACTATAGCACATAGATGGGCAACACAGAGTCTAGGGCAATATGACCTTTCAGGGTAGCACTGAGATGGGCAAAACAGATTCTAAGATGTGACATTCCCTTCTGAAAATATGTGAGACACTAAATGACCTAATAGTAGTTCAAGCACAGAGATAGGCAACACAGAGTCTGAGATGTGACACCCCTCTCAAAATATGTGAGGTAGTACATGACCTTGTAATAGTTCAGGCCCAGAGATGGGCAACACAGAATCTGAGACATGACACCCCCCCTCACAATCTGTATGGCACTATGGCACAGAGATGGGCAACACAGAGTATAGGGCAGTATGACCTTTCAGGGCAGCACAGAGATGGGCTACAGAGAGTCTGAGACATGACACTCCCTGAAAATACATTAGGCACTATATGACCTAGTGATAGTTCAGTCACAGAGATGGGCATTACAGAGTCTGAAAAGTGATGCCCCACCCCTTCACAATCCATGTGGCTATATGGCCCATAAATGGGTAACGCAGAGTTTAGGGCAGTTTGACCTTTCAGGACAGCACAGAGATGGGAAACACAGAGTCTAGAACAGTATGACCATTAAGGGCAGCACAGATATGGGCAACACAGAGTCTGAGACATGGGTGACACCCCCCTTCAAAATCTGTGGCACTATAAACCTATAAGCCCCCCTCCCTCAAAATGACTGAGGCACTATGACCTTCACTCAGAGTCCTCCTGTCTTGTCTGACTCTGCTGAATTCATTGGTCTGTCTCTCTTTCTCTATACTCTGTCTCTCTGATTTACAAAAAAGGGTGTTTTATCATTTTACTGTGGAGTCTGCAACATCTGCACTCTGCTGCTGTTTACTTTGCACTCTACTGTTGAATTTGTTGGCCTCTCTCTCTCTCTCTCTCTCTCTCTGTCTCTCTCTAACAAAAAAATCATTTTTTTACATGAGTATAGTACTCTCAGTCTGCTGCAACACCTGCAGCACTCTGCTGTTTTCTGCTGCTGAATTCATTGCTCTCTCAGTTTCTACCTTCCTCTCTCCCTCTCTCCCTCCCTCACTTTCTCTCTCTCTCTCTCTCCCTCTGTAACAAACTTTTGCCATTTTTTGTGGGGGAATCTCAACAGACACACAAACACACACCTATCCCCATTGACTGCAAAGCCCCAAATCTGCTCGACACTCAGTTTCCAAGGGAGATCCTATGGTGGCTGACCCAGAAGATTGGCTAGAACATGTGTCAATCACAGAACAGGGACCCTCATTGGTTGGCTGCCTTCAGTGCCCCAAGATCATGAGGGTTTCCCTTTGTTTGTCATGTGACAGTCCAGGGACTTGTGAGTCTTTGGCAGAGATCAGGGAAACAATAAATATGTTTTCTGCACTTTTCTGCACCCTGTACTGCCTTTCCCATACAGTACTGGTGGTGAGAGTGTTGTTCCAGACTGGACCACACTTCCAAATGTGGCCAACTTGACAATCCAGGCCGAGCCACAAAATGCTCAGTTTTTCCAGTCAGAGCCGAGACAGCCCAGTCAATGGAGGGTGCAGAACTGCACCAGAGCTGGTTTGCCCATCCCCAGTTTCCACAAAGTGGAACTTTGTCTTTTAAATGGTGGAGAGAATCATGAAACAGAAACATATGTTCTGGCCTATGCAATTCTACAATGTGATGTGCAGTGGATATTTGTCATGGGTGCAGTGGTATGTTCTATAAAATTTTGTTCCACTTCGGCAACCATATGAAAAGGCCACTAAAGATCTCACTGCTGCATCAGCAGCCCTTAGCATGGTGATCCTCATGGTGAGTCTACATAAATGCCACACATGCTGTTATTTATGACCTTCTACAGCAACCTTGAAAAGCAAGGCTGGCAGTGGTGGTAGCTATGGCTGCAGTGGGGGTGAGGCCAAGATTGACAGCAATGTGGTAGAAGGTGGTGACACCACTAGTTCATCTGAGTCATCTCAGCTGCAGCAAAATGCAATAATCATTGAAGAAGTGGCAATGGTGTTTCTGACACAATTTGCAGACAGGTTTTAGCATTGCATTGGACATGGAGTTTGACATGGCACACTAGTGGATTTCAGATATATATGTTCATTCCCTCCAGACTCAAATATCACATTAAACAGAAACTGAAATCTTTAAAAACAAACTTACTGGACTATGAAAAATGTTCCTGATAGCCTAATAAAGACCAGAGTATCTGTGTCTTTTTGGAAGAAATGGTATATTGGTAAAAGGTCTGCCTGACTGTATGATTGTTTTGCCCAGCCAAATTCTGTGTCAGGGATAGTGGGACCAACCCACAGCAGTTCCTATAAGAGCAGTTTCTTCACAGTCCTTATCTGAACTCTATTTGCTGTTAACAGAACCTAGTGCAATTAAACAGTTGATCGAGGATTAAAAACATGCTACATTAGAGCAAAGAGATCATTAGATGGCTATAATTACTAGCAATAATTTTTAATGCTCCGATAATAGGTTTGTAAAAATGTGTTACAACTGCTCGGGTGTAATTTTGCAATACAACACCACAGTTGTAATCAGTTCATGTCAATTATGCTCACACTGTGAGTTGCACGAGTACTGGTAACATGACTCGCCTAATCAGGGGCCCACCGTTCACTGCCCTCCGCTTCAGTCTTGACAGCTACCTCTCCATGCCTTGCCCCCTTCTATATGCCTACCCCCTTGTCCCTCTCCCTTTCCTCCCCCTGGGCATTTCCTGACTTTCATCCCTCCCCTCCTCCCCTTTAGAGCTCTCCCTCACCTCTACCCTCCGACAATAGCCTTCTTGCCTGAATACCCCCTTCCCTCTCACCTGCAGTGCGTATTTCCAAGATTGCCCTTGGCTGGTATGTCATGCTACCTAACACTTGGCACATTTTGAATTACTGGAATTTCCTAAGCCTCAGTCTCTTACTTCTTATTATTATGTAACTATGTATTATTATGTTGACCTTTGTATGTATGTATACCCTCCATTCCTTCGACGTGGAACCTTTGTAAATGAGCAGTTCCTGCTCAAAGGTATTTGTAATCCTAGATTTCAATAAAATAATAAAAAAATAAAATATGACTGCTGACAGGTTAAGTTAAACAAAATCCTCCTCAAAATACAGCTTTTGCATCACCAAATTAAAACTGTACTTTACTTTTCCAGATCCCACATTAATTAAAAAAGTTCAGTAGTAATTATAAAAACCAAAACACATATGGATGCATGTAAAACCAAATTTTACACACTCCCTTGGTGTGGGATTCTTTTACAAAACCATCAAGCTTTGCTTTCATGTTTACGTAGGACCCCACAACTCGGGTGTGTCTAAAAGTCTGGTTACACCCACCCATGTATTATTTTCTATTTAATTACTGGTCCTTAGTTTTTATGCCTGGATAACTAGACTTTTAAATCATGTTACAACCATCTGGTTGATATTTTATATTACAACTAGGCGGTTGTAATAAGTGCCTGTCAATCAAACCGGTGCTGCCAAAACCTTATTGGCCATTACACTGTCTGTGGGTGGGCCAAACATCTCAGCCAATATGGCTGCTTCATTGCTCTGATACTGAGCACCACACTCTTCATTTCCCTCACACTCATAAGAGGTATGAACTGTAACATTTTTAAGATTGTTGTGCCTGCATGCTGTGAACTTATTGCTGTGAGTAGTGTGTGCAAAAACTTAAAAAAACAAGCCGCCGAACAGCTGATTGCTGTTCAGTCACGGAGCAAATATGTGTGGAATGCAGATGATTCTGCAAATGCACAGTAGCGCCGCTGCTGCTGCACATGTGCAGAAATGAACAACGCTGGGATGCATCCATAAAGTTTAATGGGGGCAATTCTTAAAAGGTTGTTTTTAAACTTTACAGTGATGATTTTGTCAAAAAAATGCAGTCGCTTACCTAAAAAGGTCCTTGTTAGTTAAGCGACTACCATTCTTTGATAAAACCTTCACTGAAAGTATAAAAACAAGCTTATACAAATTGCCCCCATTAAACTCTATAGAGTGCCTCCTGATGATATTCCTTAAAGACCAATGGCAAATGTAACAAGCATTTGTCAATGCCAAATGTTGTCTCGCTGACATTGATAGTGCAGGAGTTAGAGATGCATAATAGAAATGGCAGTGAAGTATTGAACTGACACCAACCCCACACCCACCCTGAAGAGACTGACAGGTATTGGGGTGTGCATTTGGGTCATCAGCTATAACGCTCATGCCATTTAACCTCACCTTACCCTGTAGACATTGACAAGTGTCGTGGTGTGCTTTGGGCCTTATACTTACCCCATTCCATAAGGAAATATGCTGAGATGGGTGCAGTATAGGAGAATGGGGTGTACTTTAGGGAAGAAGATTCCAAGGCACACCTCAATGCCTGTGACTGGCTGCAAGGTGGGGGTGAGGGTGGAATGGTGTATTACAGCCAATGATCCTAAGTTACACCCCTGATGCTAGTCAGTCTCTACAGGGTGGAGTGTTACAGTTCGAAACCCAAATGATGTAGGTGTTTGTTAGTATTTTCACTCCAGATTTTCAACATGGGCTTTTTTGTGACTCCACCTCATGAAGAGCGGCACTATCAGTTTATTAGCTGAAAGGTGGTTTTGCACAGCGACTATGCCATTTGGTGACACAGGCATGAAAACACATTTTGGGCAGGATGTGAAAAATGACAACTGTATTATGCATGAGGAGGTGTAAAAAAATGGCAACATTGAAAATCTGGAGTGAAAATATATAAAATTGGTGAAGTTATGAGCAGGCATATAAACTGCGCAACACACATCCGTAACTAGGGTTGTCAGAACCCTCTGAAGTTCTGGGTTCTAGTTCTAGTCTAGAACTTTTGAAAAAGTTCTAGGGTTCTAATCTTTTTTAGAACTTTTTAGAACGCGAAACCTATTTTTAATTATTTGCTGCCAGTAATGACGATAGTAATAAAATACATGTAAAGGAAAAACTGTTTAATGTATGGGGAGAGAAATGATCATGTGTGACATTGATAGGAATACAACTGGGTTTATCTATGGTTTCTTCTGTTTGATAAAGCCAGCAACTTAATACATAACAGGCCCACCCACCCATCCATATGTTTAAAGTTTTCCTGCTGCAGCTACATCATAGTTCCTTAGTGAAAGAAAGGGCACATTAGCCATTTATGTACTCAGTTATATATACTCATCGTCATGAATTATTAGAAAAAATGACTGCTATTACCTAATTTCAGCTACTTGCTGCTTTGTGTTTTAAGTGAATAAATCAAAAGTTGCTATGTTTAAAAGAAAGCTTTTATAACAAAGTCAAGCCAAGGTACTGCAGCCGCAGCACATGGAACTGTTGCAAAACATATTATGTCATAACGTAGTCAGTCAAGACATTTGAATAAAAAAAATATGCCAGTCATTATTGCTGGCAAAAAAATGCATGCAGTTTTCTTTTTTTTTTTTTATTTATTTTGCTTTATTATTATTTCTATCACAGTTGTAATACATGTATTAGAAACATTGTACCGCAGGCATGTACTGATAACAGTAATTTAACATGTTAACACTAGACCCACCGGTACCTATTGAGATACATTAGATTAAGAAAAACCTACAACATTAACTGTGCAAAAACGAGTAAAAATCAGTCCCACCCCAATATCCACTACAGCACCCACATGCCATTTATCCTTAGGTTAAACTAAACACCATTAAAAAGGGAAACCAAGATGGCTGAGCCTATATGACTGTGGGATAGATCCGGTAATTAGGTCCTGGCCTGCCATGCGGTCATAGCAGCCTCCAACAGACCCCATTTGGAGTTGAATGCTAGACCTTTTTTAGCCATCCTGGCTATGTGTGACTCCAACTGTAATGCCAACATTATTTCTTTGTACCATTCTGTAGCTGTAGGTGTAAAGGTATCTTTCCAGTGTCTCAGAATGACAGATTTTACTGTGGCCGATATTATAGCCATATACAGCTTGCTCTTTTCAGTCATCCCAAGTTGAAAATTATTTAATAAACAAATTTCTGGAGTGAAAAAACTCTTCAATCCTATCACCCGTGGTAATGAGGTACTGACTGCTTTCCATAAGGGCTGTATCTTAGCACATTCCCATAACACGTGATAGATATCACCCTTCATTGCTCCACATCTGTTACACGTGGGGGTTAATAATTTACCCTTTCTGTGGAGCTTCACTGGAGTGTAATACATGTCATGCAGGATAAAGAACTGCTGAAGTTTATACTTATCCTGTCTGACATATTTATGATTATGTGTCCAGATTCGCTTCCACAATTCCTTATCATCTGCCATTCTGAGTCTTTGTTTCCAGTAGTAGCAAACACCAGTAGAAAGATTGTCATCTAGCCTTTGCAATATATTATAAATTCTAGAGATGGAGTGGGGTTGATCAGCTACTTTAAATAAAGAAGATAGCTCAACCCTATTTACTACTTGTAATCCCCCTTTTAACTAGGAAAGCCTTTATCGAGTCTGAGATTTGCCGATACTTGAAGATATGTCCTATTAGTTTTGGAAATTTGGTGCAGGCAAGCTCGTATATTATTATCTTCCCCTGAGGAGCCAAATCTCCTAGTCTTAGCCCTGCTAATGACCTCCAGAACTTGGTAGATATTGGGGCTCTCTGTATCAAAAAATGGGCATTTTGTATCAACGGCTGTTCAGGTGAGATCTGCCAATTTACCCTGAGAAGCCTTTGCGCCTGTTGGAGAGCTTCTAGTGACCATTCGATAGGTGTGCCATTTAGTGGCCTGGGGAGAAGTATAGCATTAAGATATGGGATTGCGGTTAATGACAGAGAATATTTAAGAGCTAAGTCTCTTTCAATAAAGGTCCAGAGAGAGGAATGTACGACTGTGGTAACAATAATGCATTTGATTTATTCCATTGCACTAATTTGGCATGCAGTTTTCTAAGATAATGCATACATATACCAACGTTCTTGTTGGCAAATTCAAGTAATACATACAACTTTCTAAGATGATGCATTTTTTCCAGCTGATACGTCAATAAAAACTGTATTTCAGTCACATAAATAAAAAAAGTGGTTTCCTCACCACATACTAACTTAAGGAACATTTAATGTAGCTGCAGCAGTTGGCATGTGATGTTTAAGGGACAGTGTCTGTCAACCCCATTATGTGTCAGATTATCACTACTTGTAAAGCAAAAACACTTTATGATAGGTCACATTTTGTGAAAACTGCTGATGCAGATTTTCTATTATTTCTGATTCCTTTATTCTTTTTTTTAAAGGGGACAGGACACTTGTGCTAGGTGGCAGCAGTTTGCAATGTATTTAATAAGAAATATATATATATATATATATATATATATATATATATATATATATTATATCTATAGTAGGTTCCACAGTGGGCAATCAGTGTAGCCCTCCCATACCATCAGTCTGTCATCATGTTTTTCCTCACCATCCTCAGCCGATCACGAATCTGTAAACAAAAGCACTAAAACAACACCCACCTTTCACCCCAGCACCCATTCCACTTTTCTTCCACCACCCTCATCTATGCAGTAGCACCCATACCACCCTTACACCCATGTGTTAAAATCAACCCACAACCCTCACCCCCTCAAGCACGTATTCCACCCTCCTCCCTCACCCAAATGTTTAAACTACCCCCACACTTAGTCATGAACTACCATTCATGTCACCCTTCTCCGTCCCTCACCCATGTTAAAACCCACTCCCCCAACCATCATCCATGTACTAACAACTATGTCATGTTTCTCTCTCTCCTGCATCCATGTTAAAACCAACCCCCAACCTCACCCATGCACTAACATCCATGCCATCTTTCTCCCTCTTGCATCCATGTTAAACCAACCTCCAGCCCCTTTCCCACGCCCCAGCACCCATTCTACCCTCCTCCCCCTCTCAATTGCTAAAACTACCACATGCTTACTCAAGAAAAATGAAACTCTTGCCTCCAAATGAGCCATACTTAACTGTTCCTTAATAAACAACACTTATGTGAAAAACTGTCTTTTCAATTGCTTTCTTCTTATAAACAACATTCTGTACAGTCCTCTTCATGGAACCAGTAATTTGAGAGTTGTTGCTATTATGACATGGTCTGTGTACAACAGAATGTTAAACACGAGCTAGTGTGGTATGAGACCTATGCTTACAGAATATGTGCTCAACCATGACATAGGTAAAACTCCAGATGACTCTGTTTCCCGGAAGAGACTTGTAACAGGAAGCTGCCCACAGAAACACAACAATACAAAATACAGTTTTTCCCATAATTTTTTATTCAGTAAGATAAGTTACATATGGATCATTTTGGTTTATGGCTAACATTTCTCTAATTGAAAAAATAATAAACAGCTACCAATTAGAACTCATTGTTTTGTCCTCTTTAAAATTGAAAAATAGACCGCCCCCGGTCCCAACCCATACTGATGCACCACAAAGTCACAGAAGGTAAATCCAAAAATGTATGTTTCCACTTTAACTATAAATAATATGATACAGAAATGATTGACATGACAGTGTCCCTTTTATGCCAAATTTGGGCCTGGTCCCACTGATGTTAACATTGCCATGTATATAAAACTTGTTGATTTTAGACCCTAGCTACAAAGCAGTTTGCCAAGAAATGGTAAAAGTTTTGTGGGGTATGTAGTCCAAGGTAGTAGATCGAGAAAGGAGAGAGACAACCAAAGTCATCACAGTCAGTAAAAGTTTCCTTTTTGGTGCAGAGAGACTCTGTCTCACACATTATTTACCATCCACCACCTTCTGAGTTGTCATCACCATCAACATCCACAACATCAATCACTTCAGGGTCAGTTTGTATACTCTTGTAGGGATACAAAAATCTTGACTTATTAACTTTAATAAAAGTTAACGTGTGTACATTTTCTGGCAGCAACCTATTTCTGGTGTATGTCATAATATTGCCAGCTGTACTAAACATGTGTTATGAAGAGACACTTGTTGCAGGACAACCAAGATATTTACAGGCTTCATCATACAGCCCTGTCCAAATTGACTTTTTTGATCTCCAGTATTCAAAAGGGCATGCATCAATAGGAAGAGGCAGTCCTTGCAGGTAACTGTCTACCATGATGGACAGAGACCGCTCAGAAGAGGAATTAGCATAAGCTGGTATGGCAGCAATTTGGGAAAGGTTTTGCCACAGATTTAGCTTGCTACTAAGGGTTGAAGAAGTGGCAGTTGTGGAACAACTACTGTTAATGTTTGGTGACTTTTCCAGTTCTGTATCCCTTTGTGAAGATGAACCTGCATGTTGTGGTGATGACAACCTGAGGGTACTGTGCATGTCTGTGTTTGACTCCTGTGAGTGCCGCAGCTCATCTAGCAACAGACATTTATACTGCTCTATATCACCTGTTTTTGGAAGATGTGTAGCATTGAACCTGGGATCTAAGAGAATTGCAAGGATGTAGTGTTCTGATTTCATCATTGCAACTAATTTGTCATTGGTTTTGAAGAGCTAGCTAATTCTCTTTAAGAGATTCCCATGATACAGGCAACATGTTGTCTGAGCTTCAGATCTGTCTTTTTCTACTTGTAGATTTAGAACACTAAGATGATGTGAAATCAACATTATGAATGGGATAACCTGACTCACATGTGCACCTTCAGAAGACATGTCCCTTGTGGCCATCTCAAAAGAAGCTAGGATGCAGCACACTGTCTCCTTACTTTCCACTGCAGCACAGACAGCATAATGCCATCTCAAATAATGTAACTGGAGCAATACTCATGTACAGCTTGCTTTTGCTCCAAGAGGTGCTGCAGCATGTAAAGTGTTGAGTTCCAATGAGTGGAAACATTTTGATTCAGCTTTTGCTGGGGCAGCTTGTGTTTTTTTTTTTTGCAGTTAGGACAATGTCCATATAGCCTTGGTTGAATGTGAAAAGTGAGTCACAATTTTTTTGCAAACAGCAATCATAACATCCACTTGTGTTTCATTGCTGAGAAATCCCGTGACAATTAAATGTAAGCAATGTGCAAAGCAAGAAGCATGCATAAATCCTCCATCCTGTACTGCTTTCAAGATGTTGGCTCCATTGTCACTTACTATGAAGCCACATTTTGGACCGTGAGAATAAACCCGTTCATCAAGGAGGTCATTTAGTTCTTGCAAAATATTTGCAGCTGTATGACTTTGCCCAAACTTCTTTATATGCAGCGGTGCCATCTTCTGGGGTGTCTTTGTTTTTGAAGAACCACAAGAAAACGTGACCCAATGAGCAGTAAGGGACATGTAATCTATGTTTTGAGTGCTGGTCCACATATCTGTTGGGACATGAATAACCCCACCCTCTGCAGTTTTAAGTGCAAGCATCACTGTCGCTTTTAAAGCCTGATAAATGTTTGGTATTTCAACATAGGAAAAGTACCTTCGATGAGGAACATTGTAATGAGCCTCTGCTAGTTTCAAGAGCTCCCTAAAATCCTCATGTTCTATCAAAGAGTATGGGAGAAGGGCTCCAGCTAACAGTTCACCAATTCTGTGATTAAGATGAAGGGTCTTTGGATGATTTTTAGTAAAGGTATTCTTCCTTTCAAATGCCCGAGACAGTGTTAGCTGTTTACAACATGTCCCTGCTGGTTTATTATACACTGTGCTTCAATGGGCAGATGGATACTGTGATGGTGGTCTAGGACATATAAATTCAGTGCCATCACTGGATGTGCAGCTGGTACTAATGGTGCTAGCATTGGTGGTAACAGTGATCCTAGGACTGGCAGTGGTTCTGTCTGCATCAAGTTCAGACAATTCAGTATCCATTTCAGATTCCTGACCCTTCCCACGTGTGGTCTGGAAGATGGAGGACATGGGTTTTGGATGATCAAGCAAAACTGAATGCTTTTTCAGATGGCGTTTAAGAGCTGTAGTGCCAAGGCATGACACAACTTTTCCATGGCTTACACTGTGTTTACACAGGGAACAAATTGCTCTGCATGGATCAGTTTTACTGACAAAGAAATAATTCTACACCTCAGATGTGACAGATTTTGTTCGAGTGCTAGGAAGATAGCTAAAGACTGTTTGCATCTTTTCACCTGTCCTAACAGAACCCGGGACATGCTCCTAGGAGCTAGAAGAGTGGGCAGAAGACTCTGATGGATTTTCATTGCTGGCCGACACAGAAGTGGTGGATTCAATGGATATTTCCTTTTCATTGCCAACAGTGTTGGATGTATTTGCAAGTGCACTGCCTGATTCATTGTAAGCAGACTTGCTCATTTCACTTTGTTGAGGTAGTAATGATATGTCGACAATGAAGACACAACAGTGTTGGACTAAGACAAAGAGCTACTGTCTGAGTCAGAGAGGGACTCACTGTTACTTGCATTATTACTGCTAGTCACAGGGATTTTACCAGCATGAATGACTTACCTTATGGTGCTTCTCTGTGTGACCCCAGCAGCTGCACAGGTTTTCTTGAAAGGTCCCCCTTTACCACATTTTGCTGTTGCTCTTTTGCTGTTTGTTGAATTTTTATCACATGAAACATTTTGGTTATTTCTGCTTGCACCAGGATTAGCACTACCACCAACACCTTCTCCAGCACCAGATGCTTCATCTATGTTGGTGTCAGCCATAACAGTACCAGTATAATGCAGTGAACACACCTGCACCTACACAATTCCTGTGTAAGACAGCAATGTGATCTGTGATCGCTGGCTACAACTCTAAAATTTTATTTTGGTTGTGTGACACTGTGATGCAGTGGACTGAAAGTAATTGAAGAATATGACAGTTTGCAACTAAAGGATCCCAGGTTCAAGGCTTACAGAATGATTGGGCTGCTGGGCATAGGCATACACATAGCAGTCAAGAGGCGTACAGCAGCAGGGTGATGGGCTGACCACAAGAGACGGAGATACACACACAACCCAAGGAAAGAGATTTTTTTGTTTCTCCTCCCAATGGGGAAATATATTTTTAGGCCTCTGTCGTGTATTTAAGAATAATGCCACCACACAACTGGCTACTGGGCTTCACACGATAACACACACTGGATAAGGTACAGTGCAGTCAAGGGGCGCACAGCAGTAGGGTGATGGGCTGACCACAAGAGACAGAGTTACACACACAAACCGAAGAAAGATTTTTCTGTCTCTCCTCCCAACAGGGAAATATATTTTTAGGCTTCTGTCATGTATTTAAGGATAATGCCACCACACAACTAGCCACTGAGCTTCACATGGTAACACACACTGGGTAAGGTACAGTGCAGTCAAGGGGCAGACAGCAGCAGGGTAATGGGCTGACCACAAGAGGCAGAGTTACATGCACAACCCAAGGAAAGAGATTTTTCTGTCACTCCTCCCAACAGGGAAATACATTTTTAGGCTTCTGTTGTGTATATAAGGATAATGCCACCGCACAACTGGCCACTGGGCTTCACACGGTAACACACACTGGGTAAGGTACAGTGCAGTCAAAGGGCACACAGCAGCAGGGTGATGGGCTGACCACAAGAGACAGAGTTATACACACATACCGAAGAAAGATGCCACCACAAAACTGGCCACTGGGCTTCACATGGTAAAACACACTCTGGGAAATAGCCAGGTAAGTGCAGTCAAATGGCACAGACAGCAGTTGGGTGACTTGCTGGCCACCTCACAGAAGATGTAATGGAGATTTTTTTAGGTAGAAAGTTTACTGAGCTCCCCCCTCCAGCACAGTCCTGGCTGAGAGAACTGTGTCTTCCTTCCAGACAATTTTCGGGTGGGACTGGGACCAAATTATTTTTTCCTTTTTGTGGGCTTAGAACATAAAGTTTCACACAATCAGTAAAATGTTTTAATTTAACCTCTTTTTTCCCAAAATAAAACACCACTCCCCCAGCCAGGGAGCTCTCCCAAGAGTGCCACCACCCACGAGTCACAATTGTGATTTGCAAAGAAAATGTATTTAATTCAGCAAGCAACTTGAAGTATCTGTGATTGAGCACTAGCACACAGGCAGTCTCCAGGCAGCAGTCTGCAAATTAACTAATTCCCAACCCTGAGTCCTCCCGACAGTACTGAGTCCCAACCGTTTAGCTCCTTTCTGGTTCCTGCCCTTGTTTCTTTCCTCAGTTCCCGATCCCAAGATTCCCAACTCCCCCCTTCCTTTTCCCCATCTGCCCATTAACTTTTTTTTTAATTTTCAGGCACATACACACTCATGCAGGACCAGGTTTAATAACAAAAACAGTCGCTCGTGTCATCACACGCACAACTGAACTTAGAGCACACAGACACTGAGGCTCCTCTTTCTCCACTACAAGACTGAATGGCAATGGAGCCACAGCTGCGCAGATGACTTCAGCAGGATCCCTCGACTCATGAGACTGACTTGAGTCACACTACCACCACCACCTGACTGCATAGCAGATGGTAAGGTGGAACAGTTGCACTAGTGTGACAAACCAACAACAGCTGCCCCCTCAACAATAACTCTGATGGGAGGGGGAGCTAACTGAGCTGCATTATTCAGCTGGTGCCAAAATCAGGAACAACAGGAATGGGAGGGACACAAACCAAAAGCACACAGAAGTGAGAAGATTCATGGATGATTCGAACCCTTTTTCGAACCCTGCAGTGTTCAAGTTTTAAATTAGAACTCGAACACCAGTTTTTTTTTATTTTTTTTACCAATTATTTTACCAGGTGAGACACACTAAGCTGAAAGCTTGTTTGCAGGTGCAACCTGGGAGCACAAGGAAGTGACTTGCTCAGGGTCACCCAGTATGCACCTAGGGGGCTGTGGGATTCAAACCCAGGTCTCCAGATTTGCAGCTCAGAGCCTTAACCCACTGCACCATACTGCCTCCAATACAAGGTTCAAGGAGGGTTCAATGAGGGTTCGAATCTTTCTCAAACTAGTTCTGACAACACTATCTGTAACCCAATTATTTTGGGGATTTTGCTAACCACATTTTCAACATAGGCCTTTTGGGACCGCCCATCATGAACAGTGGCACTGTGATTTTGTTAATGTGTCCCAAAAGTTGATTTCCCACAGTGATCATGCCATTGTGCACCACAGGTGAGAAAACACATTTTGGGCAAGATGTGAAAAATGACAGCATTACTGTTCATAAGGAGGTGTGAAAAAATGCCGGTGTTGAAAATCTGGCATGAAAATATTGCAAATTTGTGAAGTTACAAAGGTGCATGGAAACTGCGCAATGCATGCTTGTAACACAGTCATTTTATGGACTTTCATCACCAGATGTTCAACACAGGCATTTTACGACCTCTGCTCATGATCAGTGCCTCTGTCATTTTCTTAGTCTGTCCCTAAAAGTGATATTCCACTGCTGTTCTGTGCCGGAAGTGTGAAAACACATTGTGGCCAGGATATGTAAAATGACAGCTGTACTGTTCATAAGGAGGTGTGGCAAAATGCCAATGTTAAAAATCTGGAGTGAAAATATTACAAATTTACAAAATTACGAGTGTGTATGGAAACTGCGCAATGCACGCTCAGAAAACAGTAACTTTTTTGGATTTTTTTCACCAAATTTGCAACATATGGTTTGTGAGAGCCCACCTCATGAATAGTGGCACTGTCATTTCATTAATCTGTCCCAAAAGATGATTCCACGCAGTGACCGCGAAATCACCTTTTGGAACCAAATAATGCCATGACAGTGACTGAATTAATGAGGAGGGGTCCCAATAACCCCATGTTGCAACATTTGGTGCAAAAATTCCCCAAACTGCCAGAGATATGCACCAAAGTTGAAAAAAACCTATTTATGCCATTATACAGCTTACCAGCATTTCTTCAGTTCGCAGTCGACTTTAAAGGGTGCAGACATGTTCCCGGTCCACCTAAGATCATCACGCCAGACTCCAGAGGTAAGTATGGGGTGAGGGAGGGTGTGGGGAGACAGGATACGCAGAGGGTGGGCATAGGTTGGGGGAAGGGGCAGGAGAGACCGCAAGGGACTGTTTTCTTCTTTTACAGGTAAAAAAAAGACAACGAGGGTCGGTTTTCTTATTTTGCAGGTGTTTATTTGGTACACTGGGGTGGGCTCTCAGTATTCCACCTGCATAATGGGCAGGGGGACTGCAGCCGAAGGGGATTGGGCCCACCATCTGCACAGAAACGGGTGGGGGGCACTCATGATACTGAGGAGGATTGGGCACCCCCTCAGCATACAACACACATTGGGGGCTGGGGACATTATGCTGACGGGGAGTGGACTCACCTGTTGGCAAACTAAACTAGGCAGGGGATACTAAAGCCATCAGGCACTGGGCCCCCTGATGGCAAGGAAAGACTGTTGGGGGGGTGCATGATGCTGAGGGGGATTGGGCACACACTTTGAATGGGAGGGGGGCATCATGCTGATTGGGAGTGGGCTCCCCGTCAGCAAATGAAGTGGCTGTGGCAGTCAGTGCTGCCATGTTTAGTGAAGTGTTTCACCAGGAAAGGCACATTGGGGGTGTGTTATTGTGCCGCTACGTGACCAGCTTGGCTCTCATTGCAGCAGCACTTTTGTTTGATCTGGTGGCCAGTTTACGTATTGCTGGTGCTGGTGCCTGCATGCTGTCTTATTGGGGAATGAGAGACACACCTACTGATGCGTGCCCTGCATTCACCCACCATGACCGCACCTCCAAATCTGCTACTAATGTAATATGTTGGCTGGCATGCATGAGCGAGCCAACATAAAAATTGAATTTTCTTGTTTGGGACGTGTATTGGTCCCAGCATATTAAAAACACACAGTAACACTATAAGTGTCCTTAACTACACTGTAATTACTGTATACCTACAAAGTAACTGTTATGTAAGTACTGTGTAGTTACATGTAACTACAATGTAGCTGGTAATTAGTTTCACATTTGCGTATTATGTAGACACACATTTCTGTGAAGTAACTACACTGTTATTGCACTGTAAATACTATGTAGTTGTTAAATACTTTCACATTTGACTGGTGTGCAGTTATACAATTTGCATGAAGTGGTAGTTACACGTGCGACCGCAATGGTTTCTCTTTTTGGCACAAATTGATTTAGGTTAGAAGTGTAACTACACATGTAACAAGTGTCACAAAGTGCAACAGAAAAATGGATTTATGCTGTAAGTATAACTACACATGTAACATCTGCTGCAAAGTGCGACATACATAGTTACATTTCCCAGAAAGAACTGATTTGATGCAGAAGGGAGGCAAGCAACAGCAATTGCGGTAACTACCATTTCATGCGAATTGTATAACTACAGCACAGTACTACTGATCTTCCCATAGTCAACCATCACTATTTATCACTGTCTGGGTGACAGCCAGAGGTACAGCACTCAGCATGAGGTTTTTTTTTGTAGGGGGAGGAGTGCTGGAGGCGGTGCCACCCTTGAGGCCAAGGCATTACATGATGCTCGCAGGTCGGCCAGCAATGGTCGCCAACTCCTCCTCCGCCCAAGTTCTGCTTCTACTGCCATCAAGAGTGCAGCAGCTCACACCTGCTGAAGAAATTTCTGCCTTTCTGTATACTTCTCCTGCCTCATGTTGTAATCACATGTGCTGTCACTGTATATAATATCATGTACTATCACTGTATGTATTATCGTGTATTCTCACCACATTCTGGAAACCTGTAATTGCAACTGAAAAATTGTTTGAATGTCTATTTGTAATTGCAACTGAAAAATTGTTAGGCTGTCTATGTTCTGTTTTTTATTTAATTGTACTTAAATGTTTTTACTTAAGGCGTGGAGCCCCCCACAGCTAGCAGTGGAACCAGTGAACCAGAGGAGTGGCTATCTCTGCAAAGCAGTGTGAAAAGATGGAGATTAGTGCCCAAGAGGTGGATAAGCAGAAAAGGGGCAACATTCAGCAGAAGGGCAGACAGCAAGGAGAACCAGGGATAAATGACAACCAAGGAAGGGGCTGAGTAGAACAGTGAAACAGTCTAGGAGGTCAAATCATGGAAAGCCATGTGCAAATGCCAGGAGCCTTAGCAACAAGATGGAAGATCTGAGGCTGTCATGGTACAGTCAGACTGACATTGTGGCCATCACTGAAACCTGGTGTAATGATAACCACGACTGGGAGATGGCCATACCTGGCTACAACATATTCAGAAGAGACAGAGCAGGCAGGAAGGGAGGAGGAGTGGCACTGTATGTGAAAATGACATAAGGGCCACAGAGATCCAGGAGGAACAAAATGGGGGAGAGATACTGTGGGTTAAGCTGGAAAGGAAATTGGGGACAGCCATCCGCACAGGTGTGGTCTATAGACCACCAGCCCAGAAGGAAGAAACAGATAGGAAGCTGATGCTAGCCATCCAAAGGATGGCAGACAAGGGTGAGGTAGTACTGGTTGGAGACTTCAATATTCCAGATGTGGACTGGAGCATCCCAGCAGCAGCATCAACTAGGAGCAGATTTATCCTGGACTCCCTTCAGGGTGCCTTCCTCAAGCAACTGGTCATGGAACCAACTCGGCAGAAGGCAATACTGGACCTTGTGCTCACAAACAGGGACAGTGTGATGGGGGTAACAGTGGGGGAGCACCTGGGAAACAGTGACCACCAGTCATTGTGGTTTGAAATCACAGAAAGAGCAGAACCAAACCACACAAAAACACGTATCCTGGATTTTAGGGGGGCAGACTTTGGGAAAATGGGGAGATACTTGAAAGAGGCATTAAGGGGAATGGGACAGGAATCAGGGGTTGAGGAACAGTGGGCAGTATTTAAAATGGGGATTACAAGAACAACAGAATTATGCATTAAGCAGGTTAGCAAGAGGAAAAGGAAGAGGAGACCATTATGGTTTTCCAAAGAGGTAGCAAAGAAAGTGAAAGCCAAAAGATTGCATTCAGGCAATACAAAAGACACACGGCAGAAGGATAGGGAGAAGTACCAGGAGAAGCAAAGGAGGCAGGGAGGTCAGTATGGAAGCCAAAGCTCAGACAGAAGAAAACATTGCAAAATCAGTGGGTAGAGGGACAAAACCTTTACAGGTACATAAGTGAAAAAAGAAAGACAAAGGAGGATAGTGAGACTGAAGGGGAGGATGGGGCTGCATGGAGGATGACAACAGTAAAGCTGACATATTGAACAGGTATTTCTGCTCAGTCTTTACTGAGGAAGAGGAGGGTAATGGGTCTGAAGGGTGCAAGGGTGAGAATGGTGCAGAAATGGACACAAGTCCCTTTACACGAGAAAGGGTCCTGAAGGAACTGGAAGTAATAAGAGTTGATAAAGCAATGGGGCCAGATGGGGTGCACCCAGGGTCCTTAAAGAACTAAGAGAGTGGTGGCTGAACCTCTGGCTATCCTGTTTAGCCAATCACTGGAAACAGGGAGGTACCCAAAGACTGGAGGACAGCAGATGTAGTCCCTTATACAAAAGTGGGAACAAAGAGGAAGCAGGGAACTACAGACTAGTCAGCCTAACCTCGGTAGTGGGAAGATCATGGAAAGCACTACTGAAGGAGAGATTGGTGGAACATCTGGTTGTCAATGGACTACAGAACCCAAGGCAGCATGGTTTCACCAGGGGAGGCCATGTCAGACCAACCTCGTTGAATTTTGACTGGGTGACTAGGGAGGTGGATCAGGGAGGGCAGTGGACATGGCTCATCTGGACTTCAGCAAGGCTTTGACACTGTGCCACATAGAAGACTATTACACAACTGGGGAATATGGGTGTGGGCAGGACAGTAGTGTGGTGGGTAGGTAACTGGCTGGGTGGCAGGACACAGAGGGTGGTGGAAATGGCTGTCACTCCACAGAGGGAAGAGTGACCAGTGGGGTACCACAAGGATCAGTGCTGAGACCGGTCCTATTCAACATCTTCATCAGTGACATTGCGCTGGACCTAGAAGGCATAATTTCACTGTTCGCTGATGACACAAAGCTCTGTAACAGAGTAGACACACCAGAGGGTGTAGACAGAATGAGAAGCGACCTGCAGAAACTTGAAGAATGGTCAGGGGTTTGGCAGTTGAAATTCAATGCAAGGAAGTGCAAGATAATGCATATGGGGCACAAAAACCCTGGCACAATATATCAGTTGGGGGGTGAGGATATAGCATGCACCAAGCAGGAAAGGGATCTTGGGGTTGTCATCTCTGATGACCTCAAGGTAGGGGAAACAGTGTGACAAGGCAGCAGGTAAAGCAAATAGGATGCTGGGATGTATAGGCAGGGGCATCACCAGCAGGAAAAGGGAGGTCATAATTCCGCTATACAAGACACTAGTGAGGCCCCCACCTGGAGTACAGTGTACAGTTCTGGAGACCATACCACGTAAGGACATAGACAGGGTAGAGAAGGTTCAGAGGAGGGCAACAAAGATGGTGCATGGATTGCAACACAAGTCCTATGAAGACAGGTTGAAGGAACTGAACATGTACTCCTGGAGGGAGAGGAGGAGAGGGATATGATAGAGACATACAAGTATCTTACAGGGAGGAACAGGTGCAGGAAAACACTATTTTTAAGCGAAAAGATGTTCCAGGACAAGAGGGCATGGGATGAAGTTGGAGGAGGATGATTCAGAGGAAACATGAGAAAGAATTTCTTCACAGAACGGTGGTGGACAAGTGGAACACCCTGCCAGAGGAAGTGGTGGGGCTGAAACAATCATGGGATTTAAGAATGCATGGGATAGACATAAAGGAATTCTGGAGGTCAGGGGTAAGGGGCAACAGACTTCTTGGAAAACAAACTGAACTTACAAGCTCAAATGGGCAGACAGGGTGGGCCATAGGCCCTTATCTGCCGACACTGTCTATGTATCTATGTATCTACGTATCTATGAGCCTGTGGAAATGAATCTTTGACTCAAAGGGTTGTAATTCTGATTTCTTCAATAAAATAAAATAAATAAAATTTTCTCTGCAACATTGCGGCCTAGTTAGTTGTTTCAACGTCGTTGTTGACACCATTTTTGGTCCATTTTGGTTCTGCTGTAACTTGGCGCTGTGTTTTGTGGGAATTGGGAATTGTAAGTACATGTTAGTTAGGCATTAACTGTGAAAACAGTGCCACAAAGCAGCACGTTCTATAGTAACTACAGCACTGTTACAACCTTCTTCTTACACTAGGTGGGGTAGAGAGGAGAGGGACCATGGGGACTCTCTTTGTCCCTCCTTATATAATTTTTCCTCCCCCTTCACTTTTATTTGGGGGGTAGGACTTGTCCTGGACAGGACTGCCCCCTGAACCGTGTGGGATCTCCCTCTTGGGACAACAGTAACCAGAGGGGTTCTTCTTCACCTATAAATAAACTGTCTTGTTGTACAATGCTGAACAGTCATAAGACTGACTGATTTTATATCATGTATATTGCACCTGCACTTTAGCTGCTACTCTATCGTATTTCAACTGTATTTTTGCACTTAGTTGTACCTAGCTGTACTCAATATATTCAATGTATTCTATTTCCTGTACCTTTCTTTGTTATTGTTCAGTGTATTGTCTGTATTACCTATGTACCATCTTTATGGCCTGGATCGAGCCTGAAAACAGTCCATTGGATCAGTGTACCTAGAAACATAAGAACATAGGGACATTTGCCAGCAGAAACAAGCAACATGGTCTATAAAGTCTGCTTGAATGTGCAGCTAGCACAACTACCTTGCAGCTTCCCCACCCCCTCCCCCTTCACAATACCCTCCCATCTCACCCTGTCCTATCACCTTTTGAAACCCCCACTGTTTTGAGGATACATTCCGCTACAACCCTCTGTGAAAAAGTGTCTCCTCATTTCCCTCCTATATCTACCCCCCTCCAGTGTAAGAACATGATCTCTTGTGTCCCTCCCCCTGCTTAACTTAAATATCCCTTCTGTTCCTGTCTTGTTAATCCCCTTTAAGTACTTAAAGGTCTCAATCATATCCCCCCGATCTCTCCTCTCCTAAAAGGGAGTACATATTCAAGTCACGCAGCCTCTCCTCATATGGCCATTCCCCTAGTCCCTGTATTATCTTAGTAGCTGTGTTCTGTACCCCCTTCCAGTACTCTGATATCCTTCTTTAGATATCGGCACCAGTACTGCACACAGTACTCCAGGTGTGAGTCTGACCAGTGATCTGTAGTGAAGCAGGATCACCTCCCTGTTCCTGGAGATTCTTCTCCCAATACACCCCAGCATTCTGTTGGCCTCTGCTGCCACATTCCTGCACTGCCTTGAGTTGTTCATTTTCCCATTTACAACCACCCTTAGATCCTTTTCCTCCTTGGTGGTACTCAACTCAGTTGATAGTTCTTCCCTGGGTTCTTCACTCCAAAGTGCATCACCTTGCAATTTTTAGCATTGAACCTCAGATACCACTCTTCTGACCACTCCTCCAGTTTCAGGTCATTCTGCAGTTCCTACCATCTCTCTATGTCACTCACCACTGCCTCCAATTTGGTATCATCAGCAAACAGGATGATCTTATTCCTGATGCCATGCGAGATGTCTGCTATGAATATCCCAAACAACACTAGCCCCAGTACCAATCCTGTGGCACCCTGCTTGTCACTGCCCTTGGAGACAAGAGCTCCCCCAACCACTACACTCTGCTGTCTTCCCTGAAGCCAATTTTCGATCCAGTTAACCATCTTAGTCCCAACCCCCGCATACCTCAATTTCTCCCCCAGCCTCCCATGTGGCACTGACTCAAAGACCTTGCAGAAGTCCAAAAATATGACATCCACCACATGACCTTTGTCCAGCTCCCTCAGTACCCAGTCATAGTACTCAGCTAGATTAGTCTGGCAAGACCTTCCTGAGACAAACCCATGCTGATGACTGTCCTGGAGTCCATTATCCTCCAGAAATGTCACCAGCTTCTGCTTCAGGATTGTCTCCATCAGCTTCCCCACGATGGATGTCAGGCTACAGGTCTGTAATTGCCTGGCTCATCCTTAGGGTCACTTTTATGGAGGGGCACCACATTGGCTATCCTCCAGTCCTGTGGCATGCCCCTTTTGTCCAGGGAGGTATTGAATAGATCCACAAGTGGCCCTGCCAGTACCTCCGCCAGTTCCCTCAGCACTCTGGGATGTATGCTGTCTGGTCCTGGTGCCTTATTCACCCTCAGAGCCCTCAGACCCTCTAATACCTGCCCTTAGCGATTATCCCATCTGTCGCCCCTCCCCCCTGCCCACCCTCTCCACCCCCTGTGGAAGCTGCCTGCCCTTTTCCCTCATGAATATGGAACAGAAGTACTCATTTAGTGCTTCTACCTGTTCTGCTCCTTTCTCTGCCCACTCCCATCCTTCTTGATCTGCACTATCTGATCCTTGCAGCTCCTTCTTTCCCTCATGTGTCAGAAGAAGTCCTTTCTCTCTCTCTTTGATTCCCTGAGCCAGTCTTAGTTCCCTGGAGGCCTTGGCTGCTCTAACACCCTTGGTAACTTCTCTGGACTTCCTCACATACGCATCCCTATCCCCCCCGCCCAGAATTCTTGTATGTACAGAATGCTGATTTTTTTGCCTTCACCTTATTTAAAACTTCCCTACTCATCCAGCTTGACTTCTTAGATCTTCCCTTCTTGCTTTGCAGTTTGGTACAGGTCCCAAGAGCATCCACAAGCCCCAGTGTAGTTTGCATTTCCGTTTCTGGTTTGCATCCCAGTGAGACTGAATTCCTGCCAGGTACTCTCTTAAGATTCACCCATCCTACTGAAGTCAGCTTTTCTGATGTCAATCACCCTCGGCCCTATACCAACCATCTCACTGCCCATGTTAAGCGTGAACCACACAGTTAAGTGGTCACTCACTGCCAGTGGGTCCGCCACCCCCACCTCCCTTATAGCATCCCTGGTAAACAAATATCTGCTGTGTGGAGTAATGGTGGGTAGTACCAGATACACATGAAGGGACTCTTCCTTTGTTGTTACATGCACAACTTCGCCACCATGCTCCAGCCCTCATGGTATAGTCGGGAGCTGTGATAGCTTGGTGTGAATGATGGTGCCATGGCTGCCACCTCATTCAGTTAGTGGGAAGGGCATGTAATGGCTAAGGAGGCATCCCAGCATGTATATCTGTCATCACCTACCATAACTCCACAAAGTGGATTGATGATATTTATTTATTGTATGTGTGTTTGTCTTTTTGTTTGTTTGGTGGTTTATCAGGTAGGTACACTGATTCAGTGGATCATTTTCAGGCATGGCCCAGGCCATAAAGATGGTACATAGGTAATACAAACAATACACTTACATTAACAGAGAAAGGTACAGGAAATAGAATACATTGAATATATTTAGTACATCTAGGTACTATTAAGTGCAAGAATACAGTTGAACACACAGTACAGTAGCAACTAAAATGTGGGTGCAATATACATGATGTACAATCAGACTTATGATGACTGTTCAGCATTGTACAATGAGACAGTTTAGTCTTTGGTGCAGAAGAATTAGGACTGTCATCAAAAGGTAGCCCATGCCCACACCAGCCACCCACCTGGGCAGCAGCAGGACAGGGATCAGGGTGCAGTAAAGGTGTGGGTCAATATTACAGAAGCAACACATTTAAAGTTATGTAGTGTGCAATACACATTGTGAAACTAGTTAACTACATAGTGCAGATACAGTGTAGTTATACAGTAGTTACAGTGTGGTTAGTGATACTTAAAATTATCCTTCAGAAACCACTCCCTAATGAAGCTACTGCAGTATAGCGTGATGGTTAGAAGCACTGCCCTCAAACCTGAAGAACTGGGTTCAAATCCTAGGGACACCACTTGTATACTGTACGACCCTCCCCCCAAAAAAACCTAAAAATAAACATGCAGTCTAACATTGTAAATTGATATACAATAAAAAAATGATTAATTTACATAATTACTTATTGACTTTTAAAAGTGCTGTAGTTGCTAAGAAACAAGCTGCTTCTATGGCATTGTTTCCGCAGTTATGCCTAACAAAGTAAGTACGCAGAAACAGACACTTAAAATAAAGTGTAAGAAGAAGGTGTAAGGGCTGTAGTTACTATGGGATGTGCTGCTTTTGTGGCATTGTTTCCACAGTCAATGACTAACTAACATGTATTTGCAAAGTAAGTACGAAGAAACTGACACTTAAAATAAAGTGTAAGAAGGTTGTAACAGTGCTGTAGTTACTATGGAACGTGCTGCTTCTGTGGTACTGTTTTCACAGTTAATGCCTAACTAACATGTACTTACAAAGTATGCAGAAACAGACACTTAAAGTGTAAGAAGAAGAGTGTAACAGTGCTGTACTATAGTTACTATGGAATGTGTTGCTTTTTCCACAGATAATGGCTGAATGACATGTACTTATGAGCAAGTATGCAGAAACAGACACTTAAAATAAAGTGTAAGGAGAATGGTGTAACAGTGATGTAGTTACTAAAGAATGTGCTGCTTCTGTGGCATTGTTTCCATAGTTAATGATTAACTAACATTAACAAATAAAACATATTTTATTGTGTGCTTTAGAGTTTCTGATGACAATCGACAGTCAGATGCCGGCTCCTGTCTTGAAGGTCTAAATGCATGCTAACTTGTTAGCCAACATCCCACTTCAACTTAATAATGCTGCCACCTACCTCTCAGATAGGAGTCAAGAATTTTTAAAATCTGTGTGGACCAGTTTTTAAGTGCACTACACCCCACACGGACGAGAGTGTTACCTGAGCATTACGAGCTCATAAACATCCCACTGCTTGTGGGTCCAGAAATTCAGCAATTCTTTCAAGCAGAACCAAAGAAAACTATCTTCCTTCAATGCAGTTAAAAATTAAAAAATGGCATAGATGGCACACATGGCATCGATGGCATGCACACATCTCACAATTCTGACAGCACTTTGATGTCAACTAACAGGCAGGTATTTCAACCCAGAGTCAACTAGCACTGCCTACTGGAAGCTACAGCTGCAAAATAAATCGCAACATGGTGTGATGATGGCTCTGATCAGAATGAAAAAATGCTGCCAGAATCGGATTCAGGAGATGCTTTGTGCATGCCATAAATGCTGATTTTTTTGAACTGCACTGGAGGAAGACAGTTTGTTTTGGTTCTGCTTGAAAGAAATGCTGATTTTCTGGGCCCACATGCAGTGGAATTTTTATGAGATCGTAATGCTCAGGTAACATTCTCATCCACGAGGGGGGGACTTAAAAACTGGTCCACACAGATTTTAAAAATACTTTACTCCTATCCGAGGGGTAGGTGGCAACATTATTAAATTGAAGTGGGATGCCGGCTAACAAGTTAGCATGCATTTAGACCTTCAAGATGGGAACTAGTGTCTAGCTGTCACATATCATCAAAAACTATAAAGCACGGAATAAAATGTTTTTATTTGTATCCTAACTACTTAGTAAAATATGCAGTACCAAGACACTGCTAATAATTGAACTGGTTACAAGTAATGAAAGACCACCATATACGCCCTTAGCAAAGTCAAGCTTTCTTTGGTTTTCACTGTAAGGGCAGCCATGGACTCAGTAAGTCAGACCTTCAATGATGTAATATACTGAGTTCAATGGAGCTATGAGGCTGAAAAAAGTAATACTGCTGTTTTCAATCAGGTAAACAATAAGGGTCTTGAAACTAGTATTTCTTTTGCACTTGACACTTTAATTGTTTTCCCTACTTATTTTGCTGTGCTGTGTTGGAAGACGGTACAGAAGTACAAGCTGTGGTGGACAGAGTGAGAGACTGTACTAAACTGCCTGTATTTAATTGCATTGCACTGTGAGTTAATCAGCGGGCAGGGGGCTCAAGGGGGCCGGCTGCTGATATCAGTATTCAAGGTAGGGTCTCGGGTTTAAATCCCCATGCCACTTGACCAGAAGTGGCTTGGTTTTGCACTTGACACCTTAATTGCTTTCCCTGCTTATTCTGCTGTGCTGTGTTGGAAGACGCTACAGAAGTACAAGCTGTGGTGGACAGAGTGAGAGACTGTACTAAACTGCTTGTATTTAATTGCATTGCACTGTGAGTTAATCAGCGGGCAGGGGGCTCAAGGGAGCCAGCTGCTGACATCAGTATTCAAGGCAGGGTCTCAGCATTTAAATCTCTGCGCTGCTCTCTAGCGAGAGCATAGCGCAAGTGGTAGTGAAACATAGAAACATAGACTATGACGGCAGATAAGGACCACTAGGCCCACCCAGTCTGCCCATTTCCCTTCCTACTGGATAAGCTGCAGATTCTAGTTAACCAACAGCCTACTTCCTACAACCCCCCCACTACAATTGCTGCAGATTCTAGTTAACCAACAGCCTACTTCCTGCAACCCCCCACTACAATTGCCTTATGTCTGTCCCATGCATGTTTGAATTCCCCCTCTGTTTTAGACCCTACAACCTCCCCAGGAAGGCAGTTCCATGCATCCATCACTCTCTCCATGAAAAAAAATTTCCTCACATTACCCCTGAACTGTCCCCACTCTATCTTTAATTTGTGCCCCCTGGTTCTTACACATCTCTTTTTCTGAAACATGCTACCCTCCTGGACTTTGTTGATTCCCTTGAGGTACTTGAAAGTTTCTATCATGTCCCCCCATCCCTCCTTTCATCAAGGGTATACATGTTAAGCTCTCTCAGTCTCTCTTCATATGGTTTCTGATGCAGACCCTGTACCATTTTAGTTGCCCTCCTCTGGACTGCTTCCATCCTGTCTATGTCCTTGCGAGGTGGGGTCTCCAAACTGCACACAGTATTCCAGATGGGGTCTCACCAACTGTCTGTACAGAGGGATAACCACTTCCCTTTTTCTACTTGTGATGCCCCTTCCTATGCATCCCAGTATCCCCCTGGCTCTCCTTACTGACTTCTCATATTGCTTACCCACCTTTAGATCATCTGACATGACTACCCCCAAGTCCCTTTCCATTTTTGTTGTTGTTAGTACCTCTCCTGCTATTGTGTACTCTTCTCCTGGGTTTTTGTTTCCCAGGTGCATTACTTTGCACTTCTTTGCTTTGAATCTAAGTTGCCATATGTCTGACCATTCCTCCAACCTTGCCATGTCCCTTCTCATCCTTTCTACCTCCCCTTGTGTATCAACTCTGTTACAGATCTTTGTGTCATCTGCAAAGAGGCATACCTTTCCCTCCAGACCCTCTGCAATGTCACCTATAAAGATTTTAAAGAGGACTGGACCCAGTACTGAGCCCTGAGGTACTCCACTAGTAACCCCTCTTTCTTCAGAATATGTTCCATCCACTATTACCTTCTGTGTCCTGTTGTGCAGCCAGTTTGCTACCCAGGATACCACCCTGGAACCCACTCCCAGGCTGGCTAATTTAATTATTAGTCCTTTGTGCAGGACTGTGTCAAATACCTTGCTAAAGTCTAGATAGGCCATATCCACAGCCCTTCCCTGGTCTATTACTTTGGTCACCCAGTCAAAGAAATCAATTAGATTCGTGTGACATGACCTTCCTGCTATAAATCCATGCTGCTTTGGGTCCTGTGCCCCGCTGGCCTCTAGGTACTCAACAATTCTTTCTTTCAGAAGTGATTCCATCATTTTCCCTACCACTGAGGTCAAACTTACAGGTCTGTAGTTTCCTGCTTCTGCCTTGCTCCCACTTTTGTGAAAGGGAATCACATCTGCCCTCCTCCAGTCCTCAGGTACCACCCCATCCTCCCATGATTTGTTAAAAAGTGTGGTCAGTGGTGTCACTAGGTCCTCCCTTAGTTCTTTTAGGATTCTGGGTGAATCCCATCAGGCCCCATTGCTTTGTCCACCTTGAGTTTTAGGAGTTCTTTCAGGACTCTTTCTTCTGTAAATGGACTGGTGTCAACCCCTACCCAGAGTGCTTCTATTGTCTGGTTTAGGTAACTCCTCCTTATCTTCTTTTGTGAATACTGAGCAAAAGTATTCATTCAGTATCTCTGCCTTTTCACTGTCTCCCTCTGCCCACCTCCGCTCACCTTTATTAATCTTCACTATTCCTCCCTTAACCTTTCTATGCTCCCTAATGTACCTATAAAAGGTTTTATCCCCCTTCTTAACTGAGTTGGCTATTTTTTCCTTGGTATGGGCCTTTGCTATTCTGACTGCCTTCCCCACTTCTTTCTGCTTTAATTGCTACAGTTCTCTGTCATGCTCCTTCTGTTATTCCTTATACTTTCTGAATGCAGCCTTTTTCTCCTTAACCTTCCCTGCCACCTCTTTTGAAAACCATAATGGTTTTTTACTCTGCTTTGTTTTCTTTATTTGTTTCACACAAAGACTTGTTGCCTCTATGATAGCAGTTTTGATTTTTCTCCATTGTTCTTCCACCCCTCCTTTTTGGCCATTTGCTAGTGCATTACTCAGGTATTCACTCATTTTGCCAAAGTCAGCCCTTCTAAAGTCTAGTATCCTTGTTCTCGTATGGCTTGTCTCCATGGTTGTGCTTATTGTGAAGCACACTGTGCAGTGGTCACTTGTTCCCAGATGTCTACTGACTTCTAAATTTGTGATCCTCTCACCATTTGAGTACCAGATCTAGTATTGCTCCCTTCCGAGTGGGTTCCAACACTAGCTGTCTAAGGCCTGCCTGCAGGCATCGAGATGACTTGCTCTTGATGTGGCTGCAGTCATGTCATCCAGTTAACATCTGGCATATTCAGTTCCCCATCAGCAGTATCACCCCTTTTTCAGCCATTTTGAAAATGTCCTCTATCATTTTCTTGTCCATTTCCTCCCCTTGAGACGGGAGTCTGTATACAACCCCTGTGTGGACTGTGATGCCATTCCCTGTCTCCAAGGTTACCCAGAGTGCCTCTTGTCCTCCCCCTTTAATTTTTAGTTTTGTAGCTTTGATCCATTCCCTTGTGTATAGAGCTACTCCACCTCCACCTCCTCTTTTACCAGCCCCTGACCCTTCTGTAGACTGTGTACCCCGGTATGTTGACATCCCAGTTATAGTTCTCCGTGTACCATGTTTCTGTGACTGTTGCAATATCCAATTGTTCATCTTCCATCAGGGCTACTAGCTTAGGAAGCTTGTTTCCTAGACTACGGGGATTGGTACTCATTGCCTTCCATTTAATGTCAGCTTTATCCTTTTTCCCCCCATCCCAGCTCTTATTGCCCTTGCCTATTTTTCCATTTACCCCTGTCCTGCCCTCTGTTGAGCTCTGTACCTCAGTGTTTACCTTACTACCTGCCATGTTTTCTGGGGGGAGGCTTGAAATGTCCTTCCTCTTATCAGCACCTCCCCCCTTGGCTAGTTTAAAAGCTTGCCAAGGAAGCATTTAAACCTGTCACTTAGGAGCTTGGTTCCCCTTCATGGACAGATGCAGACCATCATGCCAGTGTAGATCTTCTTCTCTCTAGGTGGACCCCCAGTCCCCAATGAAGCCAAGGCCCTGTGATCTGCACCAGTTTTGCAACCATTCATTAAACTCCATGGTGTGCAGTACCCTATCCTCACCCCTGCCATGGACTGGCAGTACCTCTGAGAAGGTAACCGTGCTTGCTACCTGTCTGAGGCCCCTCCCCAACTCCACAAATTCATCCTGCACTGCACTGATTCCATGCCTAGCTAGGTCATTTGTCCCAAAGTGGGCAATGATATCTAGTTCCCTCTCATGTGATGCTGCTTCTGCAATCCTGAGGATTCACTTTTTGTCCCTAAAAGCCATGACACCAGGCAGGCACCTTACTTTCCTCTCCTCTCCTCTCCCCTTCCCCAGTTCTACCCCCTAACAATTGAGTCCACTATCAGAAGCTGTTTCCTTCCCCTGTGGTGTCCCTTGCCACCCTTTTGTGGGTCTCCCTTTTGGATGTCCTCAGCATTCTTCTTGGTCTCCTCTGAGGGTGCCATCCTAGAGGAACCTTGCTCTGCCAGACTGGCGTATGATTTGTGTAGAGGTACAACTAGGGGGCTTTGCTCTGTTCCACCACCCGCACCCTTCCAGATCCCACTGTGGTCCAACTGCTCTTCATACTTGGCAACCTCTGAGGCAGTGGTTGTGGCAGTGGTGCTCTTTGGGCGGGGGAGGCCTCCTTAGTCCTTGCCAGTTCAGCCTGGAGGTGGGCAATCTCCTCCCTCAGAGATGACAGTTGCCTGCAAATAGGAGAGCAACGCAGTTTCCAGAATGTCTCCCAGAAAACTGCTACCCCACAGCCAGTGCATTGCACCACTCCCCACATGTCCCTCTCCCTTATAATATACAATATGTAATATATATATATATATATTTTTTTGTGGTGTGTACTTACCCTTTATGCACTGTGATGGGTTATTTAGAATATGACAGTTCTGCCCCATGACCTGTTGAGGAAGTGATGTCAGAACTTTGACTATAAAGGAAATGCCACACCTGGGGGGGAAGGAGGTGGGTAGTCCACAACCACAGCTGACTGTTAGAAAAAATCAAATACACCACTGCTCCACCACCCTGGTGAGTACTGCCCTTTATAGTAATTTAACTAACCTTCAGTAACTTATGTAAAAATGGTTTAACTATCACAAAATCCTATGCACCAGTAAATTATTTAAAAATAGTTTCTGTCCCAAAATCCTAGTAGTCAATCCAGCTACCCCCAAGGGACAACCAAAATGCAGTATTCAAACCCTTGTGAAGTTACTTCCAAGATATGCAGAGTTTGCAAGCTCCTTTTTCAACTCCTCAGTCACCTGTAATTTATTTAAAAATAGTTTAACTGTCAGAAAATCCTAGTAGACAGTCTAGCTACCTCAAGGGGTCTACCCAAATGCAGTATTTAAATCCTTCTGAAGTTACTCACAAGATAAACAGACTTTGCAAGTCCCTTCTTGGTTAAACACTAAATAAATATGTAAATAAAAAGCAATTACCAAAGGTAGTTAGTTTCACCTCCCACAGAATTGAGCAAAAGTGCACGTTGTTGCAGATATCAAGTGCAATATAAAATTTCCCACACAGCTCACAGCTGAAAAAAGAAGTAGTGTCCTTCCAGGTCAAGCGCGAGCACCACTCCTCCAGGAAAAAATTGTTTACAGCTTTTCTGTTTAACCTACTTGAGGCTATGTGCTGCTATTTTGTAGTTTAGATATTTTGACTATATTTGTATTTGTTGCTCATTTAGATTTATCACATGCCAGTATTTGGATTAAGTGTTTTTATTTTATTACTTTAGTTGTTTGGAGAGTACTGTGGCCCTGACTTTCCTCCAAGCAGAAACAATGGTTAGATATATATAGTTGTTTTGTTTTAACTTATGTTAATAAGCTCTTAGGTTAATTATTGGTCTTTGTTGTTTTATATATATATATATATATATATATAGAGAGAGAGAGAGAGCGAGAGAGATAGAGAGAGACCCTTTTTTTATTTACTTTTATTATATTTTGGTTAATAGTTTTTAGTTTTGTGTCTGTAGTGAATAACAATGTTTCCAATTTATTTCATTGGGCTGATGGGGGTCAGTTGTTGAACTGGAATTTTCTAACTTTGGCTATTCATTTCCTTTTCAGGGGATGCCCTTCATGGGCCATTGTTTCGATGGCTCTGACAGTGAAATAGGGTACTCCATAATGTTTTCCCCCTTTCATTATTTGAATGCCTATTTTGCTCAAGGTTCTCTTAAAAGTGTTAGGCATCCCACAAAGAGGGAGAGACATTTTGAGAATACAAATAGGTTACACAGGATATTAACTTTATTATTGTTAATATCCAGTTTTGTTCATCCCCATCCTAGCCCAGCTATTCTCGGAATGGTGGACACTCTGAAGAAGGATACCCCTTTACTTGAATCTTCTCTGAAAATTGGCCATCTAAATGTTCAGAGCCTAACAGCAAAGTGGGCCTCATTTGTTGCCTGGGTTGAACAACGTAGTTTTGATGTTGTTGCCTTGTCAGAAACATGGCTAAATGATAACATCAAAGATGCAACCATTTTTCTGGAGGGCTATGAACATTGTAGACAGGATAGGGTGGGTAAACATGGGGGAGGGTCCATGATATATGTTAAAAATAAATATAAGTTCACTGTTGTCCCTCATTCTTTGAGTCATTCTGACTACAACATGATTTCTGCTGATTTGTTATTAGGGCATAACAAACATCTTACCATTAGTTCTATTTATGTTCCTCCAGGAAAGATTGTGTCTGGACTGAATCTCATTTCAGAAGCTAAACATGAACTTCCAATTCACAAAGAATGGACACTTCTTGGTAACTTTAATTGCAATTGAGCAGCAGAGTCTTGTAGTTCTGCCAAAGATTTATTGTTTGATATGGGCCTATCCCAATTGATTAACGAGGTTACCAGATTTAATTATAAATCTGGTCAGGGAACATCACTAGATTGGGTTGCAGTCTCCCACCTGGATTGGATTACCAACTCGGGCGTGATGCCCGATGTTTTGAGTGACCACTGCCCTGTGTTTTGTCAATGGTCTGCCAAGCTCATTAAACAACCTCCTAAATATATAAAATTTTGAAGAATAGGGTCTCTCACACCTGAATTAGTAGATGCTGCTTGCTCTGAGATTTATTGGACTGGATTTGAGTCTATCTTGGCTCTAGATGTGATGTTGGATGTCTTTGTCTCTCGTTACCTTAGGGTAATTAATAAGCTTGCAGCCTTTAGGAGATTGAGAGTCAAGGCCACCAAACATAAATGGATTTCCCCTGATTTGTTACAGCTTATGAGATAATGGGATAAAAGTTGGAAAGAATTTAAGTGCAGTTTAGACCTTTCTCTTTTACTGAAGTATAAATCTTTAAGGAATTTATGTAAATCTGAAATTTGTAGGGCTAAAATAGCGTTCTTTCTCTCTGAGCAGAACAAAGCATTTGGAAATCCCAAAAAAACACTGGGATTTATTGAATAATCTGATGAGGAGGGTGAAAAAAATAGCTTCAGACATCTCTGTTCAGTCTGGGGCCCATTTAATTAGTAATACCGTACTTGTTTCTGAAGCTTTTAATAAGTTCTTTGGACATTTAGACAGATATAGAATTCCCCTTCACGGAAACTCTTTTTTGTATGACCATATTGGCCCTATAGAGTTGGAAAATGGTCTTGTTCCCCCTAAATTCTTTTTTGAACATATATCCCCTGACTTGGTCAGGGATTATGTCTTAAAAATGGATCCTCGGCCCTATACTTTTCATGATGGGTTGGATTTTCGTATTATAAAACTGGGAATTAATTCCTTTTCCTATCCTCTCTCTGTTTTGTGTAATTTTTCTGTGTCTACTGGGTGTTTCCCAGTCTGTGGAAAATGGCCATAGTTACTCCTATTTTAAAATCTGATGATCCTAATCGAGATCACATGATGGGTCTGGCTTGCTAGCTGCTAATCCTTGAGCTCCTGCCAACTCCCTTCGGAAATCCAGCTTAATCAGCTTTTATTGGGTCAGCTTTGGTGTATCTGTCTACCTGCCATAACTTCTGCCTACCTAGGAGGACCATCCAGACAATTTTCTTGTATCCCAAGCAGTTAATTTCACCGTGATGGAAGCAGAAATGACAACGGCCCTACCCAGGCATACACCTCCGGTCTTGCCTGACGAGCAGGCCAAGAAAGCTAAATCCCATCAGCAGTCCTCCGCTAAGCAACTGAGCGCTCTTTCAGCTCCAGTACCACTGTCAGAGAAATGATTCCTGCAAGAACTGCAGCCGTTTAAAGAAACACTACAAGATATAGCTTCAGACCTTAAAAATATGCGCAATGAGATGACTGATCTTAAAGTGCAAGCCGCAGATGCTGAAGTACCTACTCACTCTCTGGAAGCCTGGCGAGACAAGACAGATCCCGAAATAACCAAACTTAAACAGCAAATTGTAAAATTACAGCTTAAAACAGAAGATTTAGAGGGCTGTAGCAGAAGAAACAACATTCTAATTTTCGGGCTCCCCGAAGGGGCGGAGGGCTCCTCAGCTATTGTGTTTACTCAAAAGCTTCTCAATTAGATCGCAGGCCCCTCTCCACCTAACCCCACTTACTTAATCGAAAGGGCACACAGAACATTACGCCCGAAACCAGAGGAGTCTACTCCTCCCTGCCCGATGATTATCTGACTGCTCAATTATCTGGAAAAACAGCACATTCTTTCCAAAACAAGAGAGTTACACACCATTCAATTGGAAGACAAGCGACTGCGTATCACCCAGGACTTGCAATTAGAAACCCGCCAGAAGAGAGCTGCCTTCCACCCCACAGTCAGTAAGCTGATCGTGGCCAGCATTAAATTTCGTATGATCTACCCAGCTCGCCTACAAGTGCTGGTAGACGGATCATGGCTCTCCTTTGAGTCTGCTGCTCAAGCTCAGTCAGAATTGGAGAAGAAGCTTCCCTCACTGTTTAAATCCCCATGATCTGGTTACTCTTGCTGGATGCCATGTGTTTTACTGCCCAATGATTTAAGTAGCCTACCTTGGATGTGGTTTGTCTGTATGGGACCTGCAAGATGAGAATTGGCCTCTGCCTTCAGACTGGTGATGGTGGTTCCTAGATGGCATGACCCGCGGCCTGTGGGATATTGAATAAGAGCCTGATTTAGGGAACTTGTGTTTGTTATACTGCTGATCCCAAGGACCATATTTTTCCAACCTGCTGTTTCCCTAGGGACTGTATTTTGTGCAGTGTGAGTCTGCTAATGTTATTGTTCCCCTGGAAACACTTGTCTCCGTCTGGTCATATGGGAATATCAGTTCAACTCGGGACGCTCTAAAAAATTCCCTTCTTTTTTATTTATTTTTTATTTTTGTTTTAACTCCTGATCTAAACCCTTTAACTAAGGACATACTGGCTAATGATGCCTGTGCTCCATCTAGTGGGCACCTAGTCAGCCCTCTTGATTTTTCTAATCTATGGTGCTATGCTCCTCTTTCTAATTTCCAGACACTCTTATCTCTTTCTATACTAGATTCTCCTGTCTATAACCTTACCAACTCTAGGGATATACCTTACAACTCTCTACCTCGTTTGCTAATCTGACCTCAATCCAGAGCAGCTGCAAGGCATCACCTGATATATTATGCTGGTAGCAGGTCGGTTACTATCATTTTTATACATATGGTTCTTTTACAATTACACCTTGTTTTATTCTTTATGATACTGTTGCTGTCTGCTTCTTGGATTTCTGGAGGGAGGGAAGGGTGGGGGGTGGAAGGATTGTATCAGTCTAGTGATGGCGAGCCTCATGTACTGGTGTGTGGGAGGTGGTACCCTAACTACCCTCTGGCATATATTTCTAGTTCTTATTACTTCTATTCTCATATTGTGGTTTTTATGGTGGTATTTTTCTGTTGCAAATTCATGTTTATCACACTGTTATATATATGGATTATTCAATGTCCACTATATATGTTTAAGTGTGTTTATGGGGGGTGTCTTTCTTAGGGTACATGAGGGATCTCTACCTATTACTTATATTGATACACCTCAGTGGATATTATCATTCGGTAGAGAATTGTTTGTAAATAGTTATAGGAGGGAATGGAATAGTGGGGGGGGGAGTCTATTCATATTTACTATGTTCCATAATCACTTAAATTGGCTCTATATGTTTTAAATGGTTACCGGTTTGAAATACTGTTGCTTCTTTGTTGGTTTTGAGGGAACTCAATAGTTACTTTTTTAGGGGAATATACTTATAGAGGGAAGTCCGTGGTGCACTTTAACCATATAGAAAACTGGCTACATAAGATGGCTTACGGAAACAATGGCTAGTGGTATTAAAAAGTTTATAACTTGGAATGTTAGAGGTGTTCGTGAACCTAACAAAAGATTCCAGATCCTTAAACATATATCTATACTGCGTGCCAATATTTCTTTCATCCAAGAGACCCACCTCCTCCCTAAGGAAGCTACTGGTTTACGTAGGTAGGAAATTGGGCAAGTCTATGCATCTGGCATATCGATGGCTAGTGGGGGACTGCCATCCTGATCCATCGTTCGATACCCTTTCATGTTATGTATGTTTGTTTCTGCTGTATTACTGTACCATTGTAACTTCCTACCCCCAGGGTGCATCTGGAATCAAGCGGTACTCTGCTCAGCATGCCTTCCTGGTAAATCTCTTAAATAAATAAACAACCGAAGGTGACCATCACAGATCCAGAGGGGAGATATGTGCTAGTTCAAGGTCTGTTGGATCGTATGGAATTTAGTACTAGGGAGTATATTGGGCTGGTGGGGGGGAACCCTGAATTTTTCCAAGACCTATTGAGTAAACCACAACCATTCTTGTCTCTCCCGTTGATACTTGGTGGAGACTGGAACCTACCACCCACCCAAGATTTAGACCGTTCTAACTCTCCCCTTAAGCCCCTCTCCATAGCCCAAAGAGCACTAGTGGAATTCCTCGATTCTACTGGTTTGTGTGACCCATGGAGACTGCTGAACCCCACAGCTCGCACTTTCTCCTTTTAATCCATGGTGCACTCTTCCCTGTCCCGTCTGGACTATATCTTAATCAGCTGCTTGCTTATACATGGCTTAAATGACTCAGCCATAGAACCAATAGTTATTTTGGACCATGCAGTAGCTTGGACTACACTATTATTGGACCCTAGTTTCCAAAGAGACTCCGTATGGTGGCTGAACACGCAACTTCTAAAGGAGGATTATGTTATTTCCAGAATTTCTGGCCTGATTCAATCATTCGTTACTAACAACCATGACTCGGTTCCGAGAGCGGACCATGTATGGTGCACTCTGAAATGCTTCCTGAGAGGAGAGTTTATCAGGCTCGCCTCTACTCGTAAGTGGAAAAAAGAAGCTGCTATCATATCTCTTTTGGCCCAAATTCATTCACTCGAACAATCTCTCTCTCACTCTTCCTCTCCCGACTTACTGTGAACATTATTACATCTAAGGAACCAACATTCCTCCTTATTACAAGAAAAAGCAGAATTTGCCATACTAAGAACTCAGGCAAAATATATAGAACATGGAGAAAAAGCAGACAACCTCTTAGCCTTGCGCCTAAGGAAAGTTAAGGCGTCAAAGATTATTTCTGCCATCAGCGCCCCTGACGGGTCTATTAAAACTCATCCTAGAGACATTGTATCTATTTTCAAACAATTCTACTCTTCCCTCTACAGCTGGTGCCCCTCCCCTCTGTCACAAAATGAGTTACTAGGATATCTGACTGCCTCATAATTACCAACTCTCTCATCATCACAACAGTCCTTCTTATCCAATCCTATTTCCCTTCAAGAGGTGGAATCAGTTATCAATAGCTTAGCAATGGACAAGGCTCCAGGCCCTGATGGCCTACCTTCAAACTTTTACAAAGTTTTTGTTAAAGACTTTGCACTTTGCTTGTTACTGTATACCTGTATCAATATATGACTTCTGGACAAGTTCAAGATCCCTCTTTATTAGAGGCCTCAATTATTCTCCTTCTTAAACCAGACAAACCCCATCATTTATTTGTGAGCTATCGCCCAATTTCCTTGCTAAATTGTGATATTAAAATCTTAGCCAAAATACTCGCTAACAGAATTGAACAAATTTGGTCCCACCTTCTTAGTCCAGAACAAATAGGATTTGTATCCGGCAGAACCCCAGCAGATCACCTTCATAAACTCTCGTATCTCATTCAGTCGGCAAAAACCTCTCCCATATCAATGGCACTAATTTCACTAGATGCAGAAAAGGCCTTTGATAGGGTAGACTGGGACTTCTTGTGGGCAACATTACATGTAATGGGCTTTCCCAGCGACTTTAATAAATGGATTCAATCCCTATATTCCTCCCCCTTGGCCAAGATACACTGCGATTGTGTATACTCAGATACTTTTCCTCTTTTTTCAGGTACACATCAAGGGTGTCCGCTTTCTCCCTTCCTTTTCAACTTATACCTGGAACCCCTTATTAGACGCTTTAAATCCTCTCCTTTGGTAACTGATATACCTGCAGGTAACAGGGCTCCACAGCTTTCAGTTTATGCAGATGACATACTTCTTCATCTATCTGATCCGGCCTCTTCATTAACAGAGGCAATGGATATTGTTGACACTTTCGGAAAATTCTTGAATTATAAACTCAGCCTTAGCAAAACTGAAATTTACCCCCTTAATCATTTAACATATAGTTCGACCCTCAATAAATTCGGAAGGAAATGGTCCCCCCAGTTCATTAAATATCTGGGCATCTGTGTTACCTCTGACCTATCGCTATCACGGAAGCTTAATCTAGAGGACTTGTGGCACAACATCCAACAAGATCTAACAAGATGGAAAAATCTCCCACTCTCGCTATGGGGCAGAATTAATATTATCAAGATGAATGTCCTACCTAGGCTCTTTTATCCATTAAATATGCTAAATATTTGGCTACCTGTATCCTTCTTTCAACGCATTCACTCAGATATTAACTCATTCATCTGGCTGGATAAGGCAGTTAGAAGATCCTACCTTAAACTGTGTCAACCCAAAGAGCTAGAAGGGCTACTATTGCCTAATTTTTTGCTTTACTATTGGGCCAGTCACCTATATAAATGTGGGAAATGGTTATCTCTACCTCAACTTCTTATTCAACAAGAATATATTCCAATATGGTTACAAATTGAATCGGATATGCTCTCCTCCCACAAACTATCTCCAGTCTCACTCTTTTATACTTCAATGAAGAGTGTACCAAGGGCTTTACAGTCTCTTCCAATTGATATTTCATTAAAAGTCCTCTCTCAATTGTACAGATATTGTAAAGTATCTCCGACCATTAATTTTTCCCAACCAATCTGTGCTAACCTAAACCTTAAAACTGGAGGAACTCTGATATCTAGAAACTGGCTACCAATATCTTCTGAACTTACTGTCTCTGATTTATACTCACAGGATTCAATTCTGGCTTTACAAGAGAGTTTAGTTAAATTCCGATTACCACCATCTTCAGCTTTCAAAATTTTCCAGCTTAAGCATCTTCTGGTCAAAATGTTTGGGCGGGAACCCAAAGCCTCTTATATTAGTACTTTCCTGCAACAAATCACCGTCCCAACATCCAAACCACATGGTATCTCTATTCTCTATAAGTTGTTTCTTACATGCCCACAACTCCATCTGCAGCCGGCTCCAAGATCTGGCAAGGTTTCTTTCCCGATGAAGATCTTAATTGGCAACACCTATGGAAGGACTTATATATATATCTCACTCAAGACCGTTACAGATTAACGCAGTATTGTATCCTAAATAACATGTATTACACTCCCATTAAACTAGCTCAAATGAAGCGCCTCCCCTCTAATACATGCTCCAGATGTAATAAAGAGGAATTCTCGCTATTGCATATATTCTGGGCATGTGAGAGAAAGTATCTCCTTGTGGAAACAAATTGAAACAACCTTGGACCCATTGTTAGGGCTGCAAGATCTTCCCCCCCCATCATATGTATTCTGGGAGATTATTCTAAAATTCTGGTAAAAGAGAGAAGATACCATATGGCTCTCATCTCACTAGCAGTCAAAAAACTGGTGCTTAGACATTGGATGGATCAAGCCCCTATTTCTTATACAGAATGGCTGCATGAAATATTCTTTGCCCTTCATGCTGAACATCTAATTGCGAACGTACATCACCGTCAATCATTTTTTAATAAAAATTGGGGGAAATTGTACGCCCTTTAATTGTCCTGATAGTGTGGTTTTGGTTCTTCACGAGCTTCTAATTCCCTTTTTCTTGCTTTTCAACTAGCTGTTAATCACTCAGGTTTCCTTATTGCATTTGCCACATTAGGCTTCTCATAAGTGCACCATGGTATGGGGGGGTGGGAGGAAGGTGGGAGGTAGTTAGGTCTGTTTGGGTAGTTTGTAACCATTATTTTCTCCATCTTATTTTCTTCCATGTAAATGATTCATATCAGCATATTTCATTTATAGATTTTGTTTATGCTTTGTACTGTTGTGTTGTTTTATCTTATATAAATAAAGCATGTTTAATTCAAAAAAATAATCTGATGATCCTACTATACTGTCTAATTATAGCCCAATTTCTTTATTGTCCCCCATCTAAAATTCTAGAACAAATTATTATGGATCAAACTTTACATTATTTACAAAAACATGATCTTTTTTCTGATTGTCAGCATGGGTTCAGACCAATGCATAATACCGAGATGGCCTTGGTGGGGTTCATGGGTGCCATTCAGGGTGCCCTTGATAAAGGGCAGACTGTTGCAGCACTTTTCGTGGACTTCACCAAGGCCTTCGACCTTGTTGAATATGATTTATTAAATATTGTTTTATCAAGTTTTCATTTTTCTGAAGGTGTTATTACATGGTATCATAATCACCTTACTAATAGGTCACATTGCACTTGAACAGGAGATAGTATTTCTTTACCCAGTACCATAAAATGTGGGGTCCCTCAAAGGTCCATTCTTGGCCCCTTGATATTCTCACTTTATATGAATTCTGTCCCATTGGCGTGTTCTCACTCATCATTAACATTATATGCTGATGATGCAGTTGTTTACAGTGCTGGTATATCTCCTAATGTAGCACTGGCTAAGGTTCAGTCTGATTTTGATTCTTTTCAGAAATGGCTGTATTCAAATTATATGGTGCTCAATCCTAATAAAAAAAGCCTATGCTGTTTTCGAATAAGACCATTAAGCATAATAGTCTTCAACACATAGCTACACAGGATGGAAAGTTGATTGAGTTGGTGGATAACTTTAAGTATTTGGGGATGACTTTCAATAAGAAACTTACTTCTGAACTTCATTTGAATAAAATAAGGAAAAGCTTACATCAGAGATTGGGATCCCTTTTCAGAGTTAAACAGTTCCTGACAAAAGATTCCAGATTTTTGCTTGCTCATAGTTTTCTCCTAAGTGTTCTGGATTATGGCATTATTATTTACTCTTCCTTTTCTGGTCATCTTTTCAATAGACTTATGGTAACATATAATTCTATTGTACGATTTATGCTCAATGTGCCTTATCGAACGGACCATTGTCTTTTGCTTAGACATACTCAAAGTCTTTCCCTTAAAAATAGGATTTTGCATAAATTGGGTAATCTGTTGTATAAGGTGAAGAATTGTATTATATCCACAATAGTTTCAAGTATGTTTCCTAGATTTTCCAATTCTAATGGTAGTAGGTCCCAGACTAAATTCACTTATGAAATTCCTCTGTTCTGAACTGTCTTTGGACAGCGATCACCTTTATTCAGGGCTCCTTTGTTTTTTAATTCTCTACCTGCCACTGTTATTGAATGCAGGACTGTGTGGTCTTTTAAAACTAGATTGAAATACTGGCTGATGGATAATGACACTTGTGCATGTTATGTTAAGTAGTTGTCTTTTTTATGTGTTATGTATTTTATTGATGTGTTTTTGTGTTTTGTGACTTGTCATTGGTGAAAACGGGCAGTCTTTGCTCATCCTGCTTACAAGTGTAAAAAATAAAAATGAAATGAAAGTATTTTAGTAGAAAAATAAACTTGAGACTTGTATATTCATGTTCATAGGTGCGTTTTTAAAATGCTGGGACCAATACATGCACCAAAATAGAGAATACTATTTTTACATTTGCCATTGATCTAACGCAGCAAACTTTTGGCATTGAAAACTGCTTGTTTTATATATATATATATATATATATACACACACACACACACACATATATACATATATATATATATATATATACACACATATATATATATGGTTGACTCTGCCTTTGAAAATGCCTCCCCATCCTCCTGAACCCCCACTGTAGTGAGAGGCAGTAGAAGCCACCAGTAGAAAGCTGAGGGGGGGTTACAGAGAGAGAGGAAGACAGAGAGAGAGAGAGAGAGAGAGAGAGAGAGAGACTGGAGGAAGGCGGCATTAAGTGTGGCATGGTAAGCCACACCACAGCTGTTTACAATACCAAAATTGGCAGTGTAAAAAAAAAAGTAAATGAATGTCTCTACTAAAAAGAGAGACAGGCAGTGACTGTGTGTATATGTGTCTCTCTATCGCGGTTCCAACAATTCACATCGACAACAAAGTTGTCAGGCGACTTTACAATGACAACACTTTGCCGATGGTGATCACATCGCCATGGCAAAGGGCCAATAGACCCCCCACAGTGGCAGAGCCCTTTACTGTTTGCAGGGGGCTCTGCCCCCAACAGCCCCGGGCATTAATGATTGCCAACTCCGGGATGGGTCGAATTACGGGGAAGGGCGACTTACAGTGAAGTCACTGTATCCATTCATCACTGCAAAAACCCCATTTGATGCTGTGGATGTCAAACAGGTTGTTGTTGAAGTAATGGATTCACTGTGGGGGGTTTCATTGTCATAATGGTATACCCTCTATCTCTCATAAAAACTAAAGACCGGTGATGAAATAAAATAATATATGGGTGAATGTGTGTAAAACCAAAATTCTACACACACCCTTGGTGTGGGATGCTTTTATAAACCCTAAGGGTGATGTAGCATCCTACACCTCATGCATGTGTAAAATTCTGGTTACACACACCCATCCATATGTTATTCTATATATTATTTTGGCATATCATCTTTAGAAGAATGGTTGGACATATATTCACCCTGTACTGTGAGTATTGAGTATGAAATTGTTTAAATTAATAATAAACAGAAGATGCAGATAAAACTGTTGTTAGAATAAAGCCAGAGTCACTACTTTTGATGCCCTGACCTTTAATGCTTACTAGGGAACAATACTGCTTTGCGGAATAAGCTGAAGTGTATTGAAAATGATCAAAAAGATATTTTAATCTACATTTGATTGGGTTCCCCTCACATTGGGATTACTTGTGTCAAATGTCAGTGGATCCCATTTTGGGACTTTCTTGTGGAGGCTCTGCAATTTCCTTTAGAAAATATCCTCCATCACTAATCCTTTTTTATGTGCCTCTAAAGATTAAATGAAAGAAGCAAGCAAGTACTATAATCATGCTGAAGCAATGGAAATACATTTAAATCAGCCTCAAGCTCCCCCAAAGTCTTCAATTACATTCACTTTTCTCACAGACAGGGAGCATATCATTAAAATGGCCCATAAAAAGGTATTTTGCATTGCATTGTTCAAATGTTGCAAATACTATAAGGTGGTGACTGCAGCTACTGTAGGTTTTTTTGTGAGCCCAAGCAATGGTGTCAGATTGACAGTTAACATGTTTTTTAACTGCGACATGACATGTGTCACATATCTAGCAAAATGTTCTTGTGAGTGTTATTATTATTCCTATGTTGGCAAAATGAAGTGTAAGCTTAAGGAATAGGTGTGTTACCACATGGGGCAATAAAAATAGCCATTTGGAATAGATCTTGGCCCAGCATGTACTCACAACCACTGCTACAAGAAAGCATAACATTTCTTTCTTGGGAATTTAGAACATACATGTGGATCCTAGGGGTGGGGACATGGCACTGACTCACAGGGATTCATTTTGAGTATCCAAGGTGTGAGCCACTGTCTCTCCAGAGCTGAATGATGAATTTGAATGCTGCACTTCATCAGACTGTGAATGACGCATTTTAAAGTGATTGCCTCTAGCTGTGTCTGCTTATATGCATGCATGGTTTGAGTACATGGTGTTCCTTCTGCTTACAGTGTCCCAAGAGCACCCTTTATCTTTCGATCAAGAAAGTCCTGTTGCCACTGTGCATCCTTATCGCAGACTGCTAAGTATTCTGACTGCCTTGCAAAATGCATACAATGTTGTACTGAGGAGAAACTGAACACTTCATAAAAGTATGCTGCAGCACACCTTCTAAAGGTCAAGTATGTGGAATCTGTGTGGCAGTACCAGATATAACTGTTCTAAGTATAGAAAACAATAGTTTTCTGGGGGCAGTCAACACACTGATCTGCTATGCTGATATCTGCACACCAGTTATACAACCAGTGCCTACCTAGTTCATGTTAGACATAAGCTATAAGGTGTCAATTTTTCCGTAAATCTATGCAAGGTTTCCAGAATGCAGCCCTTCTACAACACAAGTTATGCTTAGATGCTTAGTTGTGGCAGCCCATTCCTATGATGTTTTGCCTTCATGTATAGATGGCACACAGTGTCTGCTGTGTCCTTCCAGACATTTATATTGTACAAGCTTGTACACCTCTCTTAAGCATGGATCTTTTCAGATCACTAAGTCTGCATATTGTAAATGGTAACACCAGCATAGACATTCTTTTTTCTATAATGTAGTTTTTTCTCACTGTTTGCACATTAGGCACCTTCTCTGGTCACTCTACCCGGTTCCATCTGACATTAAACTTCAAAGAATGATTACCCTACAGTTTGCTCCCCTGCGGCAGGTGCCAGAGGGAATGCTGCCCCCACCCTGATACCAATGATCTGTTCAGGTAAAAGGTTGCATGGTTTGAAATCTTAGTGCACTGGCAGCCATCAATCTGATGGAAAGCAGGATTGTTACCCAATTTTCTTTCAGGATGTTCCCCTCTATTCCACCCTGACATAATCTGAAGCATCTGCCAGCCCTGCATGGAGCAGAGCAGACTGCGTATGAGCAACGCCTCTCGAGGATGGATGGCCCTGGCCTACCATGAAGGTTTGCTGTTGCGGTGTTGTGCTGCCAGCTCCCTCCCTGGGCTGGCTTGTATTTTGGGCAGCTACACTCCCCAGCCACACCGCTACCTATTATAGCTCCTGACTTCACTCCCTAAACCATGTGACTGGCACAGAAGTGCAACATGCTTCCACTGGGCCTCAGGTAGTGCATACTTTTACTGACATTTCAACGGCTACTACTGTATCTGCCCTACAGCTATGGACAGCAAGTCAACTGAGCTTGTCATGTATTAATGCATGTGTGCATGACATTAAGCCTAGAATCTTAGTGACTCTGGTGCAACAGGAACTGTGTTGCTTATCTTTTTCTCTCAGAGGTACAGTATTCTTAGAGCTATGAAAGCTAGACAAAGGAAAATTATCAAACATATTTGATGCATATCATCCATTTGTACGTCACAATAAAGGCTAAAGGTGTCTGGTTGTGCATAGAATAACATGACCCACATAAAGCAGTAATAGTCACCCGTTGCCATGCATTGTGGAGGTACAGTATTTGCAGAATTTCATGTACCAAAAATGTTCTCAGCTCTGGATTTACAAAGAACTTATCATCAGGTAATATTAGGTTCACAAATTGATACAGCTGCTATAAATCCATAGCTACTTGCCAGTCACATAACAAGACCACTATAATTTGTGTGTCACATTACAAACTGCATCCTTTCCAGATTGTTCATGGGAAAAGCTTGCCACCTACAGTATATCATTGTACTATTTGAGAAATCACAGTACAGTAGATTGCCATTTTTGCTATCAATATGATTATTTTAGAACGTGACCTGAGGTTGTTTTTGCATCCCACCTGACTTTATCTACAGTACTTAAATTCTTGTTCAGAGTATTCAGCAAGAAAAGTAACAGACAGGATGTTATTTTACACAAGGAACCTCAATTAACTTGTTCAAAATCTGAAACTTTCTTGAAGGCTTGACATATTAAGCACAGTTGCTCCTTACTTTTTATAATCCTAAGAGATATGGGGACTACTGCTGACCCAGAAGCCCTTCACAACAGGCTTTCTACCCAACTATTGAGCAACTCACCATGTCATGATGCAAGTGTCTCCAAAAGAATTGTTGCATAGGATGACAAGACAGACTCAAAATAAATATTTTGGGATGCCCATGATCAACACCATAAGAACAGGTATTGCGTACTATAGGTAAAATAAATCATACACCAGAAACAGAGACAGTATAAATAGAATATTACTAAATAAGTGTGGTTTCAAAGTTAGAGTCAAGAAGCTAGGGATCTTCTGAAAAGGATAGCTGCAATGAATGATCCACTTGAGATAATGGAGCAAAAATGCTCTGTCAGATAAAGACTTTCTGATGAGAAAGTGGGTAATGTTTGTTATCTTAAGTCACCTCTGCAAATTGAGGACATGGAGACTACATTTCTGATTCTCAGCTACGGTACAAAGATTTTGTTGTTCAGCATCCTTATTACAGGCCATTTAATGATGTAGGATCTAATCACCATAGAGCAAGGCAATGAAAAGCTTCTACCTGGACAAAGACTACAATAAGTAGTTGTAGAAGGTTTATGGTGACATAAATAACCTTCTATATGCTATGCAGTTGCTTTATGGTGCTGGTTGTTTCAACTTGATAGCAAATATTGCATTTATTGCAAATATAGAATTGTTTCCTATCTATGTTAATAAGAATCACTATGCTGTTGGGGGAAAATATGTTCTATTGTGCTTTATCTGTTAAATGGTATACTAGTCGGTAATGTGGAAATAGAAGGCTGCATTATTATTTAGCAGACCTGAAAGATGAATAGTGCTTGCTAGGAAGTATTGTGGCAAAAGTTGAAAAGAAATGCATTTAAACAGTAAAGGTTCAACTACTGCTGTGTCTTCCTCAAAACAACAACCATTATATTGTAATTCCATTAAGAAGCTCTTGAGTTCTTGAAATGGGGTTAACAACAGAGAAGGGGAATTAATCCTGCATCTCTACAAGGCCCTGGTATTGTCCCTGGACAACATGGCTCTAATGGGTAAAATCAGTGCAAACATGGCAGCATGGTTTAGCAAGTGCCAAGCACGGAACCAGCTACTTCAGATACAAGAAGCCACACACCGCTACCTGTCACAAAAGTGAACTACTTTTTTTTTCTTTTCATTTTAAAACAAACAGTACAGCCACAGATGGTCCTAATGATCACAGAAGAGTTCTCATCACCGACACGTCGGGGTCAGTAGGAGAAGCCAGAGCAAATGGGAGCGGCACCCGATAATACAGTAGGTAAAAACCAACTTAAAAAAGACAAACAAGAAAGAATCCAGGGCAACCATGTACTATATAAAAAAGTGGATGGGTGACCATCCACAACTAAGGCTGTGTTTCCATATCAGGAGTTGATGACATCATAGACACCTCTTGAGCTTCACTTTCGAGGTCTCTTTGATGTCATCAACTCACTCAATGAAAACACAGCTTTGTTGTGGATGGTCACCCATCCATATTCTATATATTTCATATCTGCCTGTGAAGCAGGGGTAGGGATGGTGGACATGATGAACATAGAGTCCCAATCAGCCTTGAAGTACTGTTACTAACTATGTAGGATGCTGAGTACAAATGCTCTCGGAGTATTTAAAAATAGTGCTTGTATGCCTGCACCTATCTTTTGCCCCTGGAACCAAGTATCTCATATCCACGTGGCATCCAGTCCCCTGTCAGTGCCTGTATGATGGGTGTCTCATTTCCTTAAACTCTAACCCCTGTGCTGGAGGGGGAGGGTATCATTGCTTTAAACTCTAACTCCTTTTGGATGGGAGGCTCATTTCTTTAAACTCAAAAATTAAGTTGACTATAAAAGATTATATAACAACATTCTTTCTACTAAAACTATTATGTAGGAATGGGGGGTGTGGTATAGCTGTAAATCAGATTGGGTCTGCAGTGACAGTATAGGCAGAAAAAATGGACAGACTGGGTGGGGCCTGTGGTCCTTATCTGCTGTCAAATTCTATTTTTCTACATAGCAAACCATTTTCCCAAACTTGAATGGTTTGAAAATTGGTGCTATAGAAAATTGATAACAACTTCTGCCTATCTCAAATGAAGATCTGTTACATTCACTTTTCAATTTCAGTTTATTAGGAAAGCAAATTTGAGCAAGGTCTGCTTTGTCAATTGCATCCTCAACATAAAAGACAAAAAGTTGCAAAATAAAACATTTCTATACTAAATCAGAATTACACATATATCATTATTTATACAGACTACAGTAGAAATAAGAATACATATGAAACACTCAAAATTACAGACACTCAGTAGACAGATGCACTATACCCACACACTGCTAATATGTAGTGCATAGGCTACATTATGTCCATAAGCCAAATGCTGGGGATCTTGTGGGACTTCTGCAGCATGCACAGATACTCTATTGCTCTCCCTTGGTGGATTTGTGCATGAAATCCAAGCAATATGACCTGTGTGTAGTAGTACACACATGGAAAGGGTGGGGGCATTCCTGGGGGAGTGGTCACACAATGTGACATGCGTGATACCACATATGTTTAGCTAAGTGAAGAAGGTGGGGTGTTACTTTTTCTGGGTGACATCATACATAAGTGCACCCCCACCACATAACCTCTAAGAGGCAAGGCAGCATTGAATGGATGATACTGGCCAGAGCACAACCATCCACTACACCACAGGGTTCAGGGCATAGGAAAGATGGCAAAGGCAAGCTCTCCCCCTTCATGTAGAGGACATGACAGTCTCAGCAAGGGCTGTTACATCCAGGAATCCCCTGTGTGTGTATAGCAGGGAATCCAGTATGAGGCCAAGCTCCTCCTCCTCCTCCTCCTCCATGGCTGCATTCACCCAGATTTGTAGAGCTCCCTCCCAGCATGTGGGGCAGCCAAGCATTGTAAATGCCTCCAGTATACTATTGATTCTTGGCAGTATCCAAATATGGACCTCTTCAGGCCAGCAACACATGTTTGATTGCATTCCAGCCACCATAGTGCATAAGATGCATAATGTGCAATGATGAGTATTAACTGCTGTGTTCAATATAAAATGCAATGTGTTATGGGGCACTGGATCTAATAATGCAAGAAGAGCACAAGAGACAATATGACCAACAACATCACAGTAATCTAAAGTAGAGAGTAATAAAGCAGAAACCAATAGTTTTTTGTTCTTTAGAAAAAATAACCTTATTTCTGTAAAAGAAATAATGTTGTCAAGAGAGTCTGGTGCCCTGCCCCCTGTGTACTTCTGGTCCAGAGTGACCTGTATGCAATGGATTGGTCCCCTGTTCTAGCCAGCCCAGACATAGATGTTGCCCTCTCCTCTTCCACTTGATATTGACACCTCTCTGGCACAAGCATAGAAACATAGAAACATAGAATTTGATGGCAGATAAGGACTGCTTGGCCCACCCAGTCTGCCCATTTCCCTACCTAATGGATAAGCTACAGATCCTAGTTAACCAGCAGCCTACTTCTTTCTACCCCAACCCCCTAGAATTGCCTTATGGCTGTCCTATACATGCTGGAATTCAACCACTGCTTTTGACTCCACAACCTCCTCCGGAAGGCCGTTCCATGCATCCACAACCCTCTCTGTGAAAAAATACTTCCTTAGATTACCTCTGAGCCGCCCCCCCTCATCTTCAAATTGTGCCCCCTTGTTCTTGCACACCTCTTTTTTTGAAAGATGCTACCCTCTTGGACTTTGTTGATTCCCTTGAGGTACTTGAAAGTTTCTATCATGTGCCCCATCTCCCTCCTTTCCTTGAGGCTCTACATATTAAGCTCCTTTAGTCTCACTTAAGCACACTTAAGCACACTCCCATCAGGAAATCCAAGCTTAAGATTTCCCATCATCCCTGGATCTCCTATGTTCTAACACTGATTTGTGCAAGACCTGTGATCATGCATGGGCCCGGTTCAAATTCCTCTTGCTCCCTGTCTGACATCCACTCTTACAGGGCACTTAGAAACACTTGCACAAAGGCCATTCACACTGACAAATCTCTACTTCAGTGCCAGCCTCCAGAAGAATCTTAACTCACATGCCAAATTCTGGAAGGTCATTTTTTTCCTTTTTGATCCCACAGCCCAGTCCACTACCCCAGTCCTCATGGTAAATGGCTTACCAGACTCTGACTGTGCTTCTGCTGCTTCTCACTTCAGTGAGTTTTTCACCACAGGTTCTCTCCCCTCATCACCATCTACTGGCTTTATCCTCTCCCTCTGTCTCCACCTTCCTCTTCTCCACCCCTTCTGAGTGTTCATGTTCTCCGTCTCTATCCAGGAAACCCCGCTTGCCCTTTTATCACTCAACTTTTACAAATCTAGCCCTGATGGTCTGGACCCTAAACTTCTCTATGTCTCAGCTCCTGCTATCATATCCCCTCTCATACACATCCTCAACCTCTCTTTCACACTCTGGACTGTCCCTCGGTCTTGGAAGATTGCCAAAGTTCTCCCCCTCTACAAGGGATGATCCAAACACCTCTGGCAACCTATGTCCAATCTCCCTTCTCCCCTCTCTTTCAAAGCTGCAAAACAAATTGTTTCATTCCAAGCTTTCTGACTTCATCTAGTCCTCCAACTTCCTCTCCCCCTTCCAGTCTGTTTTCAGAAGCACCATTCCACTGTCTTCTCCCTTGTATATATTACTAACTCCATTCTCTCTCAGATAGATCAGGGGGCACATCACAGCTGCCATTTTCATCGATCTGGACAAAACCTTTGCTGTGCTGTCCAATTTGCTCCTCCTAGACAAGCTGAGTTATGCTGGTCGCTTAGCCCCTGCTGTTGATTGGTTCGATTCCTACCTGAAGCACCATCAGCAGCCAGTACAGGTAGGTGGAGTCTAGTTCCCTCCACTCCCAGTCCAGGTTGGCATCCCACAGGGCTCCATTCTGGGTCACATCATTTTTTCCATTTTCCTCAATGTTCTCCCTCGGTTTGTGTCAACTCACATATTCACATGTATACAGATGACACAGTTCTCTGCACCTCTGACCCCTTAATTGAGGCTGAGAAACTATCCCTTAAGCAAGACTTTCAAAATGTCCTGTGCTTGTTCTAGTCCAACCTTCTCTGGGTCATTACCAAAAAAACTGTGTCCATGACCTTTGGAACCAGCCAGAAAATGGACAGGCTTGCCCGCCACACATCCTTCACCTCTCTGGATGGTTCACCCCTTGAATTGGTTGATTCCTTCAAGTATCAAAGTGTGTAGTATGACAGTAGGCTTGACTTGAGGAAGTTTTTCTTCAGGGAGAGGGTGGTGGACACATGGAACAGTTTGCTACAGGATGTGGGAGCAAGGGCAGTGGATGTATTTAAACATTCCTGGGACAGGCATAGGGGAACCTAAGAGGTGGGAAGAAGTGGTGAAAAGCCATTGATTAGGTAGGGTCAGAGGCCAGATACATGTGTATGGCTACAGACAGACTGGATGGGCCTAGCGGGCCTTATCTGCTGAGAATTTCTATGTTTCTATGACTTCCATGCCCACATTGATGCCATCCATGCCAAGCTCCACCCCAAACTTGGTGCCTGTACAAATCCACCAGGAGGTGGTTACCAAAATGGTGCTCCCTCTATTTAATTATGCTGCTGTGGCTACAGTACCACTCCATACTCTTCCCTTGCCAGACTGGACACCTCCTGTAATGCCTTATGTCATTTTGCTACCAACTCCTCCACTTGTGTTCATCATTGCGCCTTCTACTCCTCCCTTTCCATCCTCCCTCTTCACTCCTATCTAGTGGTGGGTGAAGTGGGCTCAATCCATTCTGCAAAGTGATTCGTAGCGCAAAGGTGGATTCCCGGCTTGCTCTGCAGTGTGAAGCGGAGTACTTCACGTTATAATGAGGAATCCTAAGTTCGTTAGAAACAATGGCTTTGCATTACTCCACCTCCCCAGGCCACTACTCTTCCAATTTTAAGGCGAAGTGCATTGCCCATTTTTGAGCTCCAAAGGAGAATTTTGCATTGATTCATGAGATTTCAGGTCACATGGGCTCTATATTGATCTGCACAGCCTCAGTTTAGGGTAGTATGAGTAGGAAAGAATAGGAGACAGTGTGGTCTGAAAGCTGTCTGTGATAGGAATCTTGTAAAAGCTGTTCAAAAAGCATTTTTACATTTTTTTTTGGATCCAACTTTATTTTATCGATTGTAGAAAACTCTCCTGTGCTCATATCATAGAGCGTTTTGGTTTTTATGTGGATTTTGAATGTTAATTTACAACATTAAGTGTGTGTGGCGAAAGACAGTGAAAGTGTGCTTTGGGGAGGGGCGTATCTGTGGTTTAAGTAGATTTAAGTTGGAGAAATAATGATTTCTTTGTTTTTGGGTTATATTTTTGTTATATAACTGACTGTGTTAATGTACACATAGTAATATTGTCAGTAATAGTAGAAATGTTCTTGTTTGTTGTGTGGATGTGGTGCAGCAGTTCATAAGTTCAGGTTGTTTAAATTACAAATTTACAATACGTAACGTGGCCTAGTACTGAACTTTTGAATTTGCTACACATTCCTCATTCAGCATTGTACACAAGCTGTTCTGTGTGTGAGTGTGTGTGCAGTGTTGCGTGCATCAAATAATATACCTTTTATTGTGCCACAGACTAGTGTAATTGCAAGCGCAGCACTGTGAACCTGCTATCCACTGAAGCTGCCTGATTTTGCACTGTGATCATGGTATCTGTTCTTAGTTTTGCTGCTTGTAGTGCCGTAAAAATCAGCACTGTCTGTATTCAGTGCTCCCCCCCACCCCCATGTTGAAAACATATTTTTTACCAGATTGGATTGTTTTTGTGACCTGATCAGCACCACTGGTTACTGAAGTTGTTTTAATTCTGTGACAGTCTAACAGTAGTCTTTTATCTGTTGCTGAAGCCACAGTTGTTTATTTGGCTTCACATCCAGCCAGCTTCCTTCCAATCAGAGAGTGAACGTATCAAAATCTGAATTTGGTTATAATATATGAGATTGATCCCCAAAATGCCTGTAAAGAGACATGCAAGCAAAGCTGTTTCTTGCCATGGCAATGTTGGCAGTAAGATGGTCTGTGGGTGTGGTAGTAGTACGCAGACGCAGAAGTGCATTGCTGATGTGAGGAAAGGTATTTCTCCTGCAATGTTTTTTACAGCCCAATCAGTAGCTTCACTCATAGTTGGAGGAGATGATGTTTTCCCAGCCGGTGGTGTTTGTGTTACTGGTGTTAGTGGTGGTGGAGGTAGTATTAGTATCGTTGCATCAAGTTCTAATTCCAACCAGTGTACTGTTTCCAAAAATACTGAGTGTGAAGCAGTGCAAGTGAGTGGCAGCGTAGATGATGTCATACTTCCCAGTAACTGAACCTTAGGATTCTGATGATCATGTAAACGATAGCATGCAATGTGATATTCCGTCCACCGTGGCACTTAATGTCATGCATTTTCCATGCAGTGATTCACAGTATGGTGAAAAAATATCAGGTGATGGTGGTGTAGATGCTGAGGATGAATGTGATGATGATGATGATGATGATGTTCCTGTTGTTGCACATGCAGTCCTCATACTAGCATCCAAGCAGAAGATGTGGATGTGTGTGACGTTGATGAATATGATGATGATGTAATTGACCCCAGTTGGGAACCAGAGAAAAAGAAACTAAAAGTGGCTGTGTCTGAATCTGTTTGCAGGAATCCCCCCCTGTAAAAACGTGTGATCTACTGGTTTTAGTTGATGATGATGATGACCCAGTAATCAATATGATAGGTAGTCGTGGTGGTCAGTTGCAGTCCAGGTGTGCAGTGCCCAAAACATCACGTGCCCCCCCACTTCAGTGCTTAAAATGACAGACTTAAATAAGCCACATCATCATGGACATGTTAAAAGCAGAGCATCACGCTCCCTTGTTTGGGATTTTTTTGTTCAAGATGCAAATGATGATTCAGTTGCAATCTGCCAGGTTTGCTGTGTGTGTGAGTCGAGGTGAAAAGAGGATTAATAGTGTGCACTCAGGTATTTCAAATGTATCTTATGGTGCATTAAACTACAGTATGCAATGATCACAAGCAGTGAATATGCAAAATTAATTATTTAGTGTTTCAGCATTTCAGCCTTGGAAATAGGTACTCTGACCCTATAACAGTTACAAACAGAGATTGTGGACAAAAATAAACAAATGTGCTTTATTGCACTAAGTAGTATGCTTTTTATGTTCGCCGTGCTAGAGATGGGTGTGAGGGGAATGAGTCCAATGGAAAGTGGTGCTCTAGGGGCTGGTCTGTGGCAGGCAAATCAACAGGCAGTGTCCTGATGACACTGGCTTTCTGAGGGGGCTGGTCTGGTCAAGCACTTCAAAGGACAGAACCGATGCAGTAGCAGCACGGTTCGGTCCTTTGAAGTGCAGATCAGGATGACAAGCACTGTTATTACCCCCACCCAACCCTCCTTCTAAGCATCCACCACCCTACAACTCCCCCAAACATAACATAGTGACACTGGAGGTGCCCAATCCCCCAGTGTCTTCAAAATGTTCTGAAAATTCTCCCTGAAAGAAAGAAAACTATCCCTCATCGTTTTTAATTTTTCCTGTAAAAAAGACAACCATCGATCGTTGTGCATTGTGCCATTACCCAACATCCCCCACCATCCCACTCAGGACTCATCACCCCGCACCCCCTCCTACCCCATACTTACCCACTGGAGGTCCATCATCATAATCTTCCTTAGACTGCAGGCATTTCTTCACTCTTCAAAGCCCAACCATGAACTGAGCTAAGCACTTCAATGTATTTCAATGAGGTTTTCAACTTATTGGCATAACTTGGACATTTTTAAATATTTTTGCCCCAGATTTTTAACATACATTTTTTGGGACCCCACCTCTTGAACAATGCAAGTGATGTTAGGTAAATCTGTCCCAAAAGGTTATTTTGAGGTTGCTGCATGAAATCAACTTTTGGGGTGGAGTTGAACATTTTCTCCACCATTGTTCATGAGGTGGAGTCATAAGAAGGCTATGTTGAAAATTTGATGTACAAATATTAAAAAACAACAAGGTTATGAGCCTGCATTGAAATTCGTGCATGCAAACTCATAACTTTTGCAATTTTCAATATTTTGACTCCCAATTTTCAGTATAGCCATTTCTTCACAGTACCTCATGAACATAACTGCTGCCATTTTTCAGATACTGCCAGAAATGTGTTTTTGCATCCTAAAAGGTGATTTTGCATTTGCTATGCAAAATCACCTTTAGGACAGGAATTGAACATTTTCTCCACCTCTGTTCATGAGGTGGGGTCATAAGAATGCTGCATTGAAAATTTGGTGTGAAAATATTAAAAAAAACAAACAAAGTTATGACCCTGTACTGAAATTTGTGAACGCAAGCTCGTAACTCTGGTAATTTTTAACATTTTGACCCCAGATTTTCAACATAGCCATTTCTTCACAGCACCTCATGAATGTGGCAGCTGCCATTTTTCAGATCCTGGCCAAAATTTTTGTTTGCATCCAAAAGGTGATTTCGTAGCCGCTTCATGAAATCAGCTCTCAGGAATGAGATGAAATTATCCTCTGTCTTTGTTCATGAGGTGGGATAATAAGAAGGCTATGTTGAAAATTTGGTGTGAAAATATTAAAAAACAATGAAGTTATGAACCAGTGTTGACATTTGCAAATGCAGGCTTGTAACTTTTGCAATTTCTAGTATTTTGACACAGCATTTTCAGTGTAGACATTTCTTTACAGCACCTCATGAACATGACAGCTGTCATTTTTTGGATCCTGGCAAAAATTTGTTTTTGCATCCCAAAAGGTGATTTTGCTGTTGCTGCGCAAAATCACCTTTTGGACAGGAGTTGAAAATTTTCTTCAGATTTGTTCAGGAGGGTGGGCTCATAAGAATACTACATTGAAAATTTGGTGTAAAAATATTAAAAAACAAGGAAGTTATAAGCCTGTTCTGAAATTTGTGAACACAGGCTCGTAACTTTGGTAATTTTCAATATTTTGACCCCAGCTTTTCAGTCTAGCCATTTCTTCACAGCACCTCATGAACATGACAGCTGACATTTTTCAGATCCTGGCAAAAATGTGTTTTTGCATCCCAAAAGGTGATTTTCCAGTCTCTGCACAAAATCACCTTTTTTTTTATCATACTACTGTTTTTCCTCCTCAGCAGAGTGGCCCCACTATCTCTGTCTGCCGGCCCTGCACCCCAGACCCAGTCATGCATGTGGGCCACACGAACCCACTCCCCCAGTGGGCAGGCCTTTTATTCACTCTCGCACCCACCTGGTACACACTCCCTCAGGTCTCTCTGGGGGCGCAAGGCGCGGCCATCAGCCGCGAAGATTGCCCTCCGCATTTTCCACTTTTTTCTCCCTTGTGGAGAGCTGGACATGCAATGGCATCCAAGCACATAGTGCTGATGCCCGCCGCACTCTCCCCCACTATTACATGCCACTGTAGTGTGGCTGGCCTCTGCCAGTCACCACTACAGGGTGATGCAAGCCCCACTACTCACCCCAGAGAGAGGAGAGCAGTCATCGGATGCTGAATCCTCCCTCTCCCCTGCCAGCCCACGGCAGCCCGAGTCTGTTCCCGAACCCAGGTCACCGGCATGGCATGAGGTGTGGCATCCAGTGTCTCAACCCTCAGTGCCACTGGGCCAGCACAAAATCACCTTTTGGATAGGAGTTGAAGTTATGAACCCTTGTTGAAATTTCAAAACCACCTTTTGGACTGAAGTTGAAATTTTTCTCTGCCTTTGTTTATGAGGTTGGGTCATAAGAAGGCTATGTTGAACATTTGGTCTAAAAACATTAAAAACAACAAAGGTATGAGCCTGTGCTAAGATTTGTGAACACAGGCTTGTAACTTTGCTAACTTTTTATGTTTTGATCCCAAATTTTCAACTTTGCCATTTCTTCATAGCACTTCATGAATGTGACAGCTGTCATTTTTCAGATCCTGGAAAATGTGTTTTTGCATCCCAAAATATGATTATGCAGTCACTGCGTGAAATCATCTTTTGGCCAGGAGTTGAAAATTCTCTCTGCACTTGTTCATGAGGTGGGGCCATAAGAAGGGTATGTTAAAAGTTTGAAGAACAAATATTACCAAACTAGACAGTTACACTGCTCAGCATCATCACTTCTACTTTGCATTCTTGAACGTTAATACTCTGATTCCTACACAGAAGCAATTTTCATACACCCCCCATGACACCAATGCTCACAACGAACATTCAGCATTGACAAATTCTTGTTAAAGAACTAAAACAAGACCGATGATACAAGTATAATGCTGAGATTCACTTCAAATATCATCTTGGAAATTATTGTACCCATTTGTGCTTCCTATGAGATTCTTTTCATATTTCTCAGCATCACACTATACTGTTTTGGTCTCAGACCTTAAACAAAAATGTATTTCTATTTTTTATTTGGAAATTGGTAACTGGGAAAGGCACACACTGAGCCAAGGCTCATTTCCATGTGCAACCCAGTGAGGGGGGAGTGGATACAAACAATAAGATACAGAAGTATGTAAGCATTACACAAAAATAAAGTGCAAACAATAGCAGTGTGACATGGTGTACAGTGCAAATTACAATATCAGGTGGTTGGAGGTGGAACTATGAGCAGTACAACAGCCAAATGTAAATGGTAACAACAGGTTGAACACATCAGTGCATTGATATATGTTATCTTAAACTAACTCCAGAAGGATGACAAAAACAGAAAAGATCAGGTAAGGGGCTTACAGGAGCAGGAGTGGGAGAGCAGGAATTTAATCTAGTGTCTAAGGAAGTGGTCAATGGAAAGAGACAGATGGGGTGGGGATGAGGTTTCAGAGTGAGGAAAAATGATAGGAGAAGGCAGAATGCCCAGTAGAGGGGTGAGAGTATGGGAGGGAGAAGGTCAAAAGATCCCTGGAGATGGGGAAGTATGAGGCAGATGGGATGGGAAACATGAATGTTGATAGGCACAGGGGCAGCACCACAAACCAGTACTTGGAGATGAAGAATACACAGTGGAAATGGTGATAGGAGTAGATATGCAGTGAATTATTAATCTGCCCGTGATGTGGACACGAAGTGGGCACTTCGCGTCCGTGGAGCACAGCGTGAAGTGGACCCATTAAAATGCTCACTTCACGTTATCATTATTACCACTTCACATTGCCATTATGCCTTAACGTGAAGTAAGATGAAGTGAGAAGAAAATAGACACATCACATGGCTTGCAGTACTGTAAGTGACATGCTTTAGCCAGGCAGGAAGGAAATGAGCCACAGAAACAGTTTCACTTTCTCCTTTGCATTTGTAGAGGGAGAAAGCATTTGCGAGAGGAGAGGAGTTAGTGCTTGCCTTTCATTGCTTTTCAGTGCCAGAACAAAATAAACATCTTTTTTAAAAGCTATTTTATTTAGTTTTTGTATTGTATTTGTGTTTTTTGTTAGTGAATTTTTTTGTACAAGTTTTGTTTTGTTTTGTGTGTGTGACTGACTGTGTGTGTGTGTGTGTGTGTGTGTGTGTGTGTGTCCACTGTCTGTGTGTGTGTGTGTGTGTGTGTGTGTGTGAGCCCATGGACTTCAGGAGGATGGACGGTCACGTAGGAGAAGGCGAGTCACTGGTCCGTGGGTGCGGTAGGAGGGGAGGAGTGCGGACCCATGGGGGCGGAGCAGTCGTGTGATGTTGGAACGCTCTCAACTCCTGGCCGGTGTTGCTTCCCCCTTTGAAGCAACAGGAGCAGCAGCACCAGTGCCACCAGTGGCTGCTGCACATCCACCTTCTCCGTCGCTACCACCACTACCACTACCACCACCACCACTAGCAGCAGCTGTTGGGGCTCCAGCAGCATCCCCTCCACCACCTCCACAGCCACAGGAGGTGGCCCCGGAAATTGTAGGTGGTGGTGGGACTCATGTCTGACATGTGAGGACTGTGTCTGCCACCCCCGCAACTCCCCAGTGTGGGAGTTTTTTAATTGTGTCGGGGGGAGACAGCACAGTGGTGGAGTGCCATGTGTGTGGTGTGCTAGTGTGCTGTGGCCCCTCTGGGACACATTTGGGGACCAGTGACCAGCACACCCACATGCTGAACCACCACAGGGCAGAGTGGCAGGCTACCACAGAAGGGGCCAGGCGTCCACCTGCTGGCCCTTCCGTTGCAGTGGCCAAGGATGCTGCTGTGGTGGGAGATGTGCCTCACAGTCACCACTGCAGCAGGAGGAGGAGGGCTACTACAGCAGCTGCTCCACCACCACCACCACCACAGCCACCAGCACCACTCTGTCCACCACCAACCCCATTACCTAGATTCCCCGCTGCAGTGGACCCAGCCACAGTCCCTGCAACCCTGTCTGACATCAGCATGGGCAGCACTCAAGGAAAATAATGAGCAGTTCAGTGTTTTGGAGCAGCAGGTGAACAGAGTGGAAGCACAGCAGCAGCAAATACTTTCAATGCTGCACCTGTTGCTGGACCACCATGGCATCCCATGGCCATAGTAAGTGAGTGGATTGTTTTCTGCCCCAACCCCACCCCTGACCCACCCCACAACTGTGTTGTACTTTTTTTTGTCTGTTTTTTGTTTGTTATTGTTTAATTATACATATTTTCCCTTCCAGGGGAATCTTTCTTACACCACATAGTGCAATACATTTTTGTGAAAACCACCTGTAATTTCATTACAGTGTGTCACATGATGGAGGAATTCCCTTTCTGAAAATTTGCCCACATTCTGCCTCCCTTCTCAGCAAAGTTAGGACGTGATGGCAGGGAAAGCGCATGTGCGTGCTCCTTACAGTGAATATCTGATTGTCTGGCAGGTTTCCGAATGTTTCTTTATGTTATAATGGTCAGTTTGTGGTGAAATGTGTGGCCACATTTCCAGTAAGAAGAGCCTTGTTAGTGGAAACATCCCACATTTCATCACAAAGTGAACCTTACAACATAAGGAAACATTGGGATAGTTACAGGACATTCACTATAGTGGAGCATGCACCTGCACTCCCCCTGGCATTACGTCCTAATGCTGCAGAGAAAGGGTGGCAGAATGTGGTTGGCTTTTCTGATAGGTAATTCGTCCATCATGTGACTCACTGTAATGAAATTATGGGTGGTTTTCACAGAAATATATTGCACTCTGTGGAGCAAGAAATATTCCAGTGGTAGTAATGCCCCCACATATTAGTTTATGTGCATCACCATAACTATGTAATATGGTGTATGTCTGTAAAGCAGCAGCGCAATAATCTGTTGATAACTCTGACCTACATTTTTTAATGCTATGTTACAACTTCCTTTACTTACATCCTGACTGACTGGAATGGTACGAGAATTTACAGTAGTTGAGTCTGCTGTACTACCTTTTTTCATTCGTGAAATAATGAAAGGAGCATTCCTTTTAAATTGGTGCTGACCAGGTCTTTGTCATTGTTTTCCTCTGCTTTTCTCCATCACATCAAGTAGTTGTTATATATCACTTCTGTTCTTAATTAACAGTTATGCATCAGGCAGTGTTTTATGATACCACAGAACAATAGTTATTGAAACGTAGCTGCAAATAAATACAAACCTCGTCCGAACAATATGGGAAGATGTGCTCATTTTTTTTCATACATGAAAAAAGTAGTCCAGTAAGTAAAGCAGACATAAGTTGTGAAAAAAATCATATAATTCAAGTCACGACTCGGAGGTAAGTAGTGGTGGCTGTGGCAATGTAAAGTAGCATAAAAAGGTACAGTTCTGAACTGTGAGGACATTCTTGTAATGCTGCTTTAATTGTAAAAATGTCAGTATGACATCATGAGCTCACAGCAACAATCACAGAACACACAAAAGTGGCACAGAGTCCCTAGATTTTTGCTGCAGGCCCAAAATGCATCCTCCTTGTGTGCAGAAAATTGACAAGTGGTTACACAGTGAAATGAGAGTGTTTCCACAGATACAAAGTCCCCCAGAATTAATGGTGCACTCAGTCATGCACACAAAAGTGGCACAGAGTCCCCAGATTTTTTCTGTAGGCCCAAAATGCATCCGCCTTGTGTGTAGGAAACTGGCAAGTGGTAACGAAGTGAAATGGGATTGTTTCAGCACATACTAAGTCCCTCAGAATTAATGGCACACTCAGTCATGCACACAAAAGTGGCACAGAGTTCCCAGATTTTTTCTGCAGGCCCAAAATGCATCCTCCTTGTGTGTAGAAAATTAACAAGTGGTAATGAAGTGAAATGGGATTGTTTCAGCACATGCAAAATACCCCAGAATTTATGGCACAGTCACTCATGCGCGCAGTAACCCAGAATAAAATGATGACCGTGAGCGAACTGTTGCTGGTCCAATGTGTGCTGCGATTCGAGCAAATGCAATGTGATCATCTCAGCTGGATGGAAGGGTGCCCTTTGTCTGTACACCAATAGTAGCCTTGGTAAGTTGATATATATAGATATTTATTTCTGTATTTTGTAGGTGAGTGGGGTTGACATGGACATGTACTCATGGTATTGTTCTGTATCACAGGTCACAGATACTGTTGGTGTGCACATTCCAGTGCTCGATTAGAACTTTTTGCATAGACATTTGCAATGGATAACTTTCAAACACATGAAGGTAAGTATTTTTTTTTGGGTGGGGGAAGCATATTTGCAGGTTTGTCTGTAATGGTTTCTTATTTTCTTACTTCTTCACAGATTTCATCTGCATCCTTCCTGGGTCTGGTTGTTAATGATGGTCATGGTCATCTAATGAAATGACTTCTGTGTGTTGCATGTATGCCCCAGCCCCGGGAGGGGGGCTGATGTTGAAGAACTCTTTGGATAAGGCCACTTTGTCAGAATAACAAAGCATCTGGAAGTTTCCTAAAAAAAGAAATGAATGACTTCTTACAACTTAATTGTTATTTGTCCCTCCCTGGTTCTCAAATCTCAATCCCTAAAGTCAAGTTACATTTCAAAGCCTCATCTTGTCAACTAACACAACCTGTGTACAATATTTGCTGCAGTCTTTACAAAACAATGAAACAGATTAAATAAAATCTTCATACTTATCTGAATGGATTTCACCTGGATATTACATCGCTTCCTCTCCGTATGGTACAGCTAAAGTACCACTGCCAACGAGTTTTAGCGATGGAGCCTTTTTTTGTTACCCTGTAAAAGAAACAAAAGAAGTGTACTGTATGTGTTTTACCATTGCAGCTCTGAAAAGCTACAGAAAACAAAACATACAACTAAAGGAAGTGAAGCAGCATAACAAACATGAGTACACATACTCACTTTATGGTTTAAATATTAAGAAGCTTTCTGTCTCTGGCTGATGGATGTGGTGGTCCATCCAGACAGACTCATGGTGGCAGTGGTGGTAGTGGATAACATCAGTCCTGGTGGTGGTGGTCTGGGAAGGGCAGACAGACTCATGGTGGCATACTTGGATAACATCAGTCCTGGTGGTGGTAGTTCAGGGGGCAGACAGATTCATGGTGGCAGACTTGGATAACATTAGTCCTGGTGGTGGTGGTCTGGTGGGGGCAGACAGACTCATGGTGGCAGACTTGGATAACATCAGTCCCAGTGGTGGTGGTGGTCTGGGGGGGTAGACAGACTCATGGTGGCAGACTTGGATAACATTAGTCCTGGTGGTGGTGGTCTGGGGGCAGACAGACTCATGGTGGCAGATTTGGATAACATCAGTCCCAGTGGTGGTGGTCCGGGGGTAGACAGACTCATGGTGGCAGACTTGGATAACATTAGTCCTGGTGGTGGGGTCCGGGGACAGACAGACTCATGGTGGCAGACTTGGATAACATCAGTCCCAGTGGTGGTGGTCCAGGGGGGCAGACAGACTCATGGTGGCAGACTTGGATAACATTAGTCCTGGTGGTGGTGGTCCGGGGGCAGACAGACTCATGGTGGCAGACTTGGATAACATCAGTCCTTGTGGTGGTGGTCTGGGGTGGCAGACAGACTCATGGTGGCAGACTTGAATAACATCAGTCCTGGTGGTGGTGGTCCAGGGGGCAGAGAGACTCATGGTGGCAGACTTGGATACATCAATCCCAGTGGTGGTGGTCCGGTGGGGTAGACAGACTCATGGTGGCAGATGTGGATAATATCAGTCCCCATGGTGGTGGTCCGGGGGGAGCAGACAGACTCATGGTGGCAGACTTGGATAACATCAGTCCCGGTGGTGGTGGTTCCGGGGGGGGGCACACCGCCTTTTAAAAACTTCAGTCAGAACCTGCCAACATTCACCACATCATCATCCTCATAAAGAAAACTGCCATCACAGTCATCAATGTCTGAAGTCTGACCACTGGGAAATTCTTTCTCCATTGTGTCATCATCTATGTCAGTAGTGGGCCATTTCAGGCAGCCACTGCCAGAGCCGCCAGGATGCTCCATTTCCACATCAGCAAGACCACCATGACTAGGCTGGGGTACGAATACCGAGGCTGCAGTCTCTGCTGGTATGTGCCTCTCATTCATTTTAATGAATGTTAGCAAACTAACATTTGCAGGAGACAGGTTTAGCCAACGATCCCTGACTATTGCACCTGCTGAGCTGAATACTCTCTCAATACTTACACTGGGAGGGTGGGCATGTGAGGTACTTCAGTGCCACTGCAGTCAGCTCTGGCCATTCACTGACCTTTCCACTCTAGTACAAAACAGGATCTTCAGTTATTGTCAAATGCCTGTTTTTAGACAAATATGACTCAACCACTCTCTATGCCGCACTAAGTCCAATTCTTGATGCATCATCCTGGTCTCCTGAATCATTTATATCACAAATACCCACTTGGGACAATGCCTCCGAAAGCAGGTTGACACCAGCCACTTTGGATGATAGACCACCTGGAACTACAGTCCCCTTCTCCTTGCATTATATGCTTGATTGTTCTCCAGGTACACCTTCAGCTGGATTATGCTGCTGAGCTTTGCTGACCTTGGCACGTGACTTCTGTGCCCCATGAACCAAGCGCACCAGTTGACCGCTGATATTTTTTACCTGTTCAGGCCCTCCCTCCAGTACTGATACAATTCCACGTTTGTATCGTGGGTCCAGCATTGTTGCTATGGCAAAGCTGTCACTACACTGAATGCTCACAACATGATGATTCTGGTCGAATACTGCCAGCATGTGTTGCAGCAACATAGTGCTACCACTGTCTCCGGCAACATCAAGACTATGCTGTACATTCACCAATGTCTGCCTCAGCACCTGCAGCAGTTGAATTTATTGACTAATGGAGGCAGACTAGCCACTCACTGCCTATGTGGCATGTTCAAAAGGCCACAAAATTGTTATCACAGAGTCCATGAGGCGCCACTGTTCAGTCGTCATAGACGTGGAGGCCCCGGAACTGTCACGACTAGTGTGCATAACAAGATATTCTGAGATGGCTTTGTATTGTTCATACAACCTCTCTGCCATGTATAACGTGGAGTTCCATTGGGTGACAACTTCCAGCTTCAAGCGGTGCTGAGGCAGGCTGTTTTGTATCTGCAACTGCTGCAGTTGGTCACGGGCCTTTCCAGATCTTGAAAAGTGAGAGCAGATATGTTGTGCAATGGTCAGCATTTCCTTTATATCAGGGTGCTGGAGAAACTCCTGAACTACAAGATTTAAACAGTGGGTCATGCATGGAACATGAAAAAAAACACAGTTCGTGATGCATTTCACCACATTTGACCCATTGTCACTTGCTATGAACCCAGCTCTCAGGGACAAAGGGTTTAGCCATCTGTCAGTTTCAGTCAGTACCATGTCCAACATGTTCTCTCCAGTGTGTGAATAGGTCACTCTGCACATAGCAATCGTTGCATGCTGTCGAATTCCAGGAAGATTGCTACCGCGACAATCCACCTTACTGCACTGATTATTCACACTACCAACATCACAAACAACCCCAGCACCTGCATCCAGTGTGCAGTTGTACACAGATATGAACTTCCCGCTGTTTGGCCACTTGTCCACATATCCATACTTAAATGGATGAATGGAGAGGAGGAATGTTGAAGGGCATGTCTTACTGAGTTGGACACAGTGCGGAACAACTCGGGGACAGTAGAGGTAGAAAAGTATGTCCTGGATTGGACTTTCCATTTTGGACAGGCACGTGCAGCAAACTGCCGGAACCCAGAATTCTCCACAAAGGAGAAGGGCAAAAGATCAATTGCCTGCATTTCCGCTACAGCAGCATTGAGTTCACGTGACACTGTATGATTTGGGGGGTACTTCAGCTTATGCACAAAAACACTCTGTAACGTGGGCTGACTTAAACATTTTACACGTGGTGTGTTGATCACAAATGGTTGTGCTCTGTGATTAATGGCATCAGCAGGGCGTGGAGTGTGGACATTTGATGAAGATGGTTGCACAGGTGATGATGACAAACCCAGAAATTATGTTATTTTGCCAGATTTGCCAACTGGGGTTGATGTACCACTTGCACTAGACATACTGCATTCACCACCACCACCACCACCACCACAAAAACTGCTACTCTCACCAGCACTGGACAACATTTCAAAGTCATTATGGTCCTCCACCTCATCATGCCTGTAATAATCCTCTGCTCTTATTACCACACTACTGCACATCTTTAATTTCCTACTGGGCTTAACAGTCATGGAAGGGGATAACATGCTGGCTATGGTTGCCGGTGACACGGGTGAATGCCCCACTGTGCTATTAGCTGCCAGCTTGTGCTGGGTCCACAGTGCCAAGTGCCTATTCATAAGATGCATATGCTGTCCTTCTGTGCCCAGATGGCTCTAATATTATGCTGTGTAACTGGGAGTAACTCTCAAATTGCATAATGTACTATCATTATCTACAGACAACTCACTATTATCGTACAAAATCATACATTCTTCCTGCTTTGCATGGTTAAGTCTGTTTACTTCATTATACAGTATGTACAATGCATCTTTGAGAGGAACAGAAACAGATGTTCCCTGTAGTGTCTGCTGTCTTTAGCAATCACCAGGTTTCTCTGTGAAGAAGATTCTGTAAACTGGATCTAAAAAAGCTTTGTTTCTAATTGAATGGCTACCTTAATGACATATTTGTGTTAGCTATCAACAGGAGGTTTTCTCCTTCATGTCATATGAAAAAACTTGCTGTAAAAAACAAACAAGCTTATCTCTGTATTCGTTGACTGCAAATAAACAAATAGCTTGTTTTAGACTATAAATGCTCCCCACGTTTAGTGACTATATATAACAAGCTAAAGGACAGACTGAGTAGCTTCCGGCTAGTTAAAAAAAGTGATGGAATTGTATTTATAAGTCTAATTAATTATTAATGAGCTTAAGTTGCTCATTGATTGGCTGCAGTGCCAAGCTGAAATTTCTTAGAAATACCCAGCACAGCAGCCGCACAGCTGTTCACACCCAGCTCTGTATGTTTTCAACAGAGCTGTAGTAATTTGTAACAGAAACTGGAAAAAAAAAACAGAATTCACCACTTTATCAGCAATTCTACATCACAACACATACTAAAAAAGCAGCAAAATACAAAGACATGATACCTTGCCGAATAGAGAACAGGACAAACATACAAAAGCAGCAGCCTTCAAGACATGCGGCAGTGTCACCGCAAGGTACAGAAAGAAAAAGAATAAACCAAAAAAGCTCCAAAAAAGTCATTACTGCAATTAAACTTGTAATCCCAATAATGACCTCAGAGCCATTAATTTCCTGTCGATTAATGACCATCTGAGTGGTGTCTGGCTGCGCTTCAGGCCACCTTTCCCCCCAACCGATTGTTATTCTCCAGGAAATGACCAGCTCTTCAGTCATTATTGCTTAATTAAAAGACATCTGGCTCAGGAAGAATGGCAACTTTTAGATTGCATTCCTGACATCAACCTTGCCTTTGACTACTTCCATAAAATCTTTAGTGAGGCTTGTGATATAATTGCACTTTTGAAAAAGAAGAGTCAAGGCTGATCTCAGTCTGTGGATTACCCCTGAACTACTTGCTCTTTTTAAAGAAAATGATAATTATTGAGTCTTATACAGAAGCAATGGCTTTTAAAATCATTTGGTGAAATTTAAAGAACTAAGGAAGCACTGCACAAATTGATTAGGAAATCAAGAAGTGATTATTGTAGATCGAAGCAATTGAATTCTTTTAATGATCCTGTAGCAACTGAGAAACATTTTAATTCTTTTTTGTAAATGTAAGGAAGATTTTGCCTCTGTAAGTTTTGTCCACTTATTTGGCTCGACATGTAGAATTTAAAATGACTATACCTAAATTTTACTTCAAAAATCTGTCTATTAATAGTATGTGGTAGGGGCTGTTTGAGCCCCTTCCCCTTATTCCTGTACACACCCTTGGTGTATCCCTACTGCTGGTTAAACATATATAATCACTGTAATATGGTAATGGATGGGAAATTACTATTGGTTGTTAGAGCAGGCAATAAAACAGCTGAGGCTTATTGGCGTTTGGGATAATATATTTCACTGTCAGTCAAAACTGTTGCAACAGTACTTTTTCTCTTTCTATCTTTTTTGCTGTGTTTCTTTCTCTCATGTTCACTGTTTGTTTTCCTTTACTCCCCTACCCATGGAATGGCCACCTGTGGGTAGTCTTTCTGTCCCTAACCCTCCTTCTGTGCCTTCTAAACATGTTTTTCTTGCCCAAATGTTGGTCAAAGCTGCTGTTTGCCGAAATTCAATTAGCGGAACTCCCCTTGAGTGTGCACACGATCACACTGTGCAATAGTGGGCGGAGTCCTTGCGAGTGTGCAAACACTCTCCATTTTGAGCTGTTGCACTCCTTGTTGCTGCTTCTAGCAAGAATAATAAACTTTATACCCCTTTTAGCTAGTGTCTTAAGTGCTGCATGAAGCTATTGCAAAGTAAAGGAAAGTAGGAACGAATCCAGGCAGAAAGCCCCAGACTGAAAGTTTGCAGCAGTTTAAAAAGGGTCGCTAGAGTGAGTGCTGCGTTTGCAGCCAGCTGCCTATACAAAATACAGGTACAATAATAGGAATACAGACTTTATGCTGTTTGTGTGCAAAGCCTCTCATTTAGAAGATACTTTTTGTAGCTGCTGTTTCTTAGCAATTTTTCCAATTATGCTCTTTATGTTTTCATATGGTAACTGATGTAAATAAGTGGAAAACTGACCTGTAGCTGTGTACTTGTGTATCAGCTCACCAGACCCTCCTCTCAGCCGTCTACCTGTCTAAAGAGCTGGCCTGTCCTTGTTGCACCCTAATTATGGGTGAAGCTGGAGGGAGGAGCCTGGTTTGCCAAGTGAAATGGTAAATTAAAGAAATACTGTTTTTTTATTAATATTGTGAACTCGGTGGGTGATGTGAATGGGCAAAGAATGCCTAAAATGAAATGCATATTACATTTAAAGTGATTTTATGGCTGTATGTTAGTGCCTTTTCTGTTTAGGGAGGGGCTTACATGTTTTTATTTATTAATTTATTTTTTGTTGACCGGGTAAGTGCACTAGACAAATCCTGCCTATTTTCAGGCATGACCCGGGGGAGGGGTATACAGATGAATGCCAACTCACCTTGAACCAGATTAAGCTCTTGGTGGTATTTTTAGTGAATGAGGAAAATTTGGCCAGGACACCGTGGAAATTCCCCTACTCTTTTTCGATAAGTGCCATGGGATCTTTAGCATTCACCTGAACTACCACCAGAACAGGCAGATGGGACCTCGGTTTAACGTCTCATCTGAAAGATGGCACCTCAGAAGTGCAGCACCCCTCTCATGCTGCACTACAGTGTCAGTACTGGGATATTAACCCAAGTGCCAGATGTGGGAACTGAACCCACAGCCCTCTGATCTCCTGGCCTCAGAGGCGAGCGTGCTACCTACTGAGCCACTGACACTACCATGTGACCTGAAGTCTGTATATATTGTGAATAGTAAATGAACTGAGTCAGAATGTGGTAGGGAGGTGAATCTAACAGATGTCTAATTTGCTTCTAGGCAACTTCTCCAGTGAAGTTAACTGCTGAGATATTATAGCCTTTTATTTTGTCTATTTGATCTGTTATTTTCCTCTGTTAGTCCGTTTATTTTTCCCTGCTTTAAAGAATACATTTCAATTGACCTTTTTGCATCCTGACCATGTACTGGACTCCATTTAATCCCACGTGTACATAGTACCGTGAGGAAATATTTTAAAGACGTCTATTGTTAAAACTAGGATGGAGCCAGACTTGGAGGATATGAAACTTCCCATACCAGCAATTGATGAGTCAGCTTTGCCTGTCATAAAACTATCCAATTTCTCCCTCAATTAAATATGATTCCTGGTATTTGGAAACAGGTGACTTTCATCACTGTAAGTAAATCTGGAAAGCATGCAGTAGCCATCAACTTCAGGCCCATTTTATCACCTACATCCAAGACTCTGGTGAAAATTGCAAGTGACCAGCTAATGGAATATATCTCTGAACATGACCTGCTAGCTTGCAAACAATGAATACAGCTTCCAGAAAATACATAGCACTACCACCACCACTGTAATTGAATTGATAGAGGTTCTACATGCAGCCTTGGACAGAGTGGAGTACGTGGTTGTGGTCTTTTTAGATCTTTCAAAGGCCTTCGATTTACTGTACTGTATCACAGATTGTTGGTAAAAATTATTTGAGCTGGGTCTGTCTGTCAATGTGGCTGTAAGCTTCTATGATTACCTTTATAACTGGACTCAAAGCTTAGGTGTTGTGATGCATACCCCCGGTTCAGCATTTAACAACAAGTGTTCCACAAGACTCTATCCTGGAGCCCCAGTTGTTTAATGTGTTCAGTAAAAATATATTTAAAGTCTGAGACTACTTCAAAGCAAAATACTATTGAACACATGATACAGTAATTTTTACAATGCATTAAAATTATATTACTTTGGAGAAAGATCTGCAACATGATGTTTTTAATGTTTTCCACTGGTTTTCACAAAAGTAACACTTTTAATTAATTCTAAGAAAATAATAACAGTGATGTTTGGGAGCAGGCATAACCTCAAGGATTTCTCGGGACTAACTATCTCCAAACCTACTGGGCACCTAATTAAAAAAGTCCAAGTATTCAAATATCAGGGTGTATTTTTGGATGCCTCCCTGACCTTTTCACCATATGTGGACTTTGTGGTTCAAAGTATTAATCAGCATCTAATATTGTTGTACTGGAACAGACACAATGTTACTGTGGAGGTTAAGAAGCTCTTGGGATGCAATACTGAACCAGTTTGAACTCAAATTTAAGCCTAGCAGTTTTAATTAGCTTTTTTAATGTAGACAAGGCAGTTTTGTATTTAAATCTCAGAGATGGATTAGGATTTTTTAATTTCTTAAATAAACACTCCTTAGATTTTATTTGTTTATCAATAGTTTTATTGTACCAAATAGGAATTTTACCTTTATTATTATATTTTGGTTTTAAGGGAACATAGATGTCTTCTAGATGGTATATAGTATTCATCAGACATTCATTTTTTTTATTTTATTTTATTAAGTCTAGGATTACAAATACCTTTGAGCCAAGGCTCTGTTACAAAGGCTCCACATCAGAGAAATACAAATTAAGGGGAACATCAAGACAGATATTACAGCAATGTGGACATTGCAAACAGATTACAGATTAATACAATTCAAGGGTAGCATTGTAAGCAAGGCAGCCAGTGGCATTTGTCAGAGAAAACAGACAAGAGATAAGAAGTGCCAGAGTCATAGGGAGAGGGAAGAGGGAAGGGGAGAGGGAGAATGAATGTAGGTAGGGTGGGGATAGGGTGAAAAGTGCAGCATTGCAGATATGTTTCATTAATGTTTTTGCCCCTAAACATTTCTGTCCAATTAATTCTATTTAATTCTAAATTAATCTGTGAAATTAGCTTTATTATAATTCTTATATTTAATGTTATTATTAATCTAAGGAATAAGTAGAGGAATATTAAAAAATAAAGAATTGTGGTCACTGTTACCAATGGGGGCCATAATGTTTATATCAGAGACACTGAATCCCTCATTAGATAATACTAGGTCCAATATGTTATTACCTCAAGTAGTTTGACTAACCAATTGATCCAAACCCAGATCAGTAATTGAATTTAGAAATAATTTATCATGATTATTGTTGCTTGTATAGAGAGTCCAATTAATACCAGGCAAATTAAAATCACCTAAAATGAGAATATCATCATTCTGAGATAAATCTGAAGTTATATTTAATAATTCAGTTGTATATTGAATGTCCACTGAGGGTGGCCAATAGCAAACCCCTATGATGAATTTAAGATGGTCCATAAGATGGATGAATATCCAAAGTGATTCTGTTTGAGTATGGGAAGAGATTTCATATGAAGAAATGTCTTCTCTGACAAAAAGACACACACCACCACCTCTACTGTCTGTTCTGTCTTTATGATAGAGTTTATAATTGGGGATGTTTCTGGACCAAGCTGAAGAAGGGTCCCACCAAGTCTTTGTGACAGCAATAATACTAAGATCAAGTAGGATACATTTTGCTGTAAGCTCAGTCATTTTAAGAGAGTTCAATGATCTTGCATTAAAAGACAGCATGTTACATGATTTCCCAGTACTGGTATTCACTTTCGATTTAAGAGAATTAGGAATTGACCCATCCTCTCCCAGACTGTTTAGTTTAAATGTTTATTAATGACAGAGACAATTGATCTGCCCAACAGGATACTTCCCCTCCTACTTAAGTGCAAACCATCCAAACTGAAGAGAGATTCCCTGTCACTGAAGTTCTCCCAGTGAGGAATGCAACAAATACTTTGTTGAAGGCACCACTTTCTTAACCATTCATTTGTTTCCCTAATTAGACAAGTCATACTGTGCATTGCCCTGGGTATGGAAGGATTTCAGAAAAGCATACAGTACAGCTCCTCTCTATGAGTAAATTGTTTAAGGCCACAAAATCTTTTTTGATCTGTAAAGGTCTATTTTGATTTAAGTCATTAGTACCTGCATGAATAATAACAAGTGGATTGTCACCTGCATTAACAAGTATATCGTTAAGCGTTCTAGTGATATCAGAAATTTTGGCACCCCTAAAACTAGAACATGTTCCTGTTGATTTATCAGGATTTCAGATTGCCCTATCCAAGTGTTTAATGATAGAATCACCTAAAAGAAACACTTGGCGCAAGTGACTCTGGGGGATAGGGCCAGAAGTGTCCATTACTGATACTGTATTCCCAATATCAAGGGGGACAGAATTGGGCCTGCAACAGGGGTCTGTTGATGAACCACTAGAAACACTGGGAGATGGTAGGGGATACAAGTTTATGTGGGATGGATTAGGGCCAGAAGTGTCCATTACTGATGTTGTAACACTAACTGCTGGGAAGGAGTTGGACCTACAGTTGGAATTTCTAGATGAACCAGTAGATATACTGTGAGTTAGCTGGGAACCCAAGTCTATAAGGGTAGTAGAGGGAGGTTCAATGACGCTAACTAATGAGTGACAGTTAGGATACTCTACATGAATATCAGTTAGATAGTCACTATCAGGCAGACTAGAGAGTATTGAATAGGAATTATGAATAGGGAGAGTAAATTCATAGGTTTCATAGGTAGTTTCAAATTTAAGTAGACTTTCGTCCATAGTGCTTGCCTTATTGTTTAATCTCTTTCTCTCTATCTAAGAGAAAGTCATTAAGTTTATTTTTAAAGGAGTCCATAGTCGTGCAAGACACCACTTCTTTGGGAAATGAATTCCATCCTGCCACAACTCTATTGCTGAACCAATGCTTTCGTGGTAAAGTTTGACATTTTTGGGCTTCAAACTGAAAAGGGCGTCCCCTAGATTCATATCTTGATTTCCTCCAAACTAGTCCAAGTTCTGAGAGTAATGCAGGGTCTTTTATACATCTGAATAGTAAGCAGTAATCACCCCTAATTCTTCTGTACTCCAGGGTAAAAAGATTCAGCTCCCTCAGTCTCTCAGGGTATGTCTTCTTTTCTAGCCCTTCAATTGACTTAGTCGCTCTTTTCTGTATTTGTTCTATATTGTAAATTTCTGCTTTTTTATAAGGAGCCCACAACTGGGCACAGTATTCCAGGTTGGGTCTAACCAAGGCACCGTAGAGTGGCATTAGTACTTTCCTATCCCTGCTTCAGATATGTCTCAAAATACAATTTAGGGTCTGGTTTCCCTTTCTTATTACTTTATTACAATTGGAACTAAATTTTAAGTCAGAACTAATTATTACCCCCAAATCCTTTTCCTCATTTATGTTGTTGAGTACAATGTTGTCCAGTTTATAGGAAAATTGATTGTTATTTTTTGTATTACCCAAGTGCATAGTTATGCACTTGTTTTTATTTAATTCAAGCTTACTATTTACAGTCCAATGATGTATGTAGTTTAATGCTTCTTGTAGATCATAATAATTTTTTGCGGTGTTGGTTATTGCACCAATTCTACAGTCATCCACAAATTTTGTCAACCAGATATTATTATCCAATTTCAGGGAGATTATATAAATATTAAAAGAGGCAGGGTCCCAGGACCGAGCCCTGGGGCACTCCACTAGTCACAGCCTCCCACTTCGACTTTTCTCCTTGTATTACCACTCTTTGCCTTCTTTCACATAGCCAATCATCTATCCAGTTTATTATATTGGTATCTAATGCACACTGTTTAAGGGAAAAAATTAATTCTTGATGTGGAAGTTTATCAAAAGCTTTAGAAAAGTCCAAAAAAATAATGTCAACACAACTTCCCGCATCCAAAACCTTCCCAGCCTTCTCATAAAAAGTCAAGAGATTTGTCTGGCAAGAACGGTTTCTTCAGAAACCATGCTGTAACGGATCCTGCAATTCATTAGCCTCAAGATACTCAACTATATAGTTCTTTAGGATGTATTCCATCATCTTACCCATGACCGATGTCAAACTAATTGGTCTATAGTTTTTTAACTCAGATTTTGATCCACTTTTATATATAGGAACTACCAACGCTTCTCGCCAATTTTGTGGTACTTGTCCTGTATCCAGGGATTTTTGGAAAATATGGGGTAGGGGTGATGCAAGTTGATCTGCCAATTCATACAGCACCATAGGATGGATTTCATCAGGTCCTTGTGATTTATTTGTATGTACTGTTTTTAGTTTATTTAGGACATCCTGTAATTTAAACTGTATCCTCCCTGGTCTAGAAGTAGTTTTTGGAGTAGTATTTAAAGAAGTAACTGGATTGAAGACGGAGCAAAAATATTTATTTTGTATTTCTGCACAATCTCTATTGTTGAGTATTTCTTCTGCATCATTTTTAAAAGGTCCGATGGTATTACTCTTTTTTTGTTTATTGTTTATATATGAATAAAAAGTCTTATAGTTGTCTTTAACTAAGGATGCAAGTTTTAATTCATAGTCTTTTTTTGCTTTTTTTTATTTCCAATTTGACTTTTTTAACAAGTTCTCTGTACTGTAAATTAGATTGTTTGTATTTGTCATGTTTAATTTTTTTTAAACCATCTATTTTTTTATTAATCAATGTTTTAATTCTTGGAGTTAGCCATTTTGGGATATTTTTATTATTTGAGTACTTAGAGTACTTGGGTATACACAGATTTATGATTTTATGTAATATATTGACCAAGAAGTCCCACATTCTATCAGCTGAATGGTTACCAAATTCCTTCTTCCAATTCCAGTTTGTGAGATGTTTCCTCATAGAGGGAAAATCAGCCTTTTTAAAGTTTAGAACTGTAGTTTTTCCTTCCCTAGAAGAATTTTGCACATCTTTAATCAGGAACTCGACTGATTGGTGGTCACTATTTCCAGGGATTACTAATGTGCACATTTTGTATTAATTGTCCATGTTAGTTAGAATCAGATCCAAAATGTTGTTGCCCCTGGTATTTTCAGAAACAAGCTGGACAAGCCCTATTTGACTTACAGCCTCCAGAAATTGTATACTTTTTTTACTTGTACCCTCAAGTTTTTTTCAGTCAATATCTGGAAAGTTAAAGTCCCCAGTCAGTATTATTCTTTCTGATGGATCTAGGTTACTAATGGCTTTTAATAATTCAAGTTCTCCTTCTGAGCTCATTGAGGGGGGGTCTGTAAACCAGACCTAGTTTAATTTTCACTTGTCCCTTGGGTATGAGCTTTAACCATACCATTTCCAGGCTTTCTTTAGCTCTTGATATTTCCTAACATTGTATAGAATTTTCTATATATATAGCAATACCCCCTCCTTTCCTAGAGTTCCTTGATAGGTAATATAGTTTATAGCCAGTTATTTCTTATCCCATCTGTCTTCAGTAGTCCACCAAGTCTCAGTAATTAATGCAATTTGTATATTACTTCATGTAGTAAACATTGTAGTTCCTCGAATTTATTTGTTAGACTATGTGCATTTAGTACTGTACATCTCCATCCCTCTTTAAGGTCCACAGTTGTAGGTAAATTGCTCAGCTCTACACCCTTTCTTACAGACCCTAGCACTGGTTACCTCTGACTAATCTATATTTAAATCAATACCCTCTGAATCATCCTCTCTACCCCTCTTTTTATTCATAGGACTGATATTAGTTTCCTCACTAGCAGTGTTAGTTACTGCTAGATGGTTTATAGTATGACTAATATGGCATACTCCTTTATTTGGTGTCAGATGCAAGGATAGACAAGAGGGTGAGTAAAAAGATGTCACATTACTAGTGGGCTTGGATGAAGGAAGAGGGCTACGTAGTACTTTGAAACGCTCACTCATATTAGATTGACTTTCTTCTAATTGCTGTAATATAACTGAGAAAATTGCAATTTCTTCCCATGTGTAGTGTCCAACTTCCTGGTATCTAATGGCACCCCAGCCCCACTCAGCCATAACATAATAGTTTAGCATATCCCTTGTGTCTACTGACACCCCATCCCCTGAATACCTGCCCCATACTAGTTCAATATATTCCTGGTATCTTGTGGCATGCCCACCCCTGAACACCCATCCCATAGTAGTTTAACATATCCCCTGATGTCTAGTGGCATGTCCACCCCCCAATCACCTGTCTCGAGTTCCAGTGTCATTTCTTTGGTGTCTAGTGGCAACCCCCATGCCACCTCCCCAAACAGCTGTCTCACATTTGGTGTCCAACTCCCTGTTGTCTAGTGGCACCCTCAACTCCACCAGTTATTCCATAGAAGTTCAACATGTCACAGGTGTCAAGTGCCTCTCCCCACCCCTGAGCACCCAGCGCTGCACCTTATGCTATCCCTGGTGTCCAATGGTACCCCCCAACTGCCTGTCACTAAACAGATCAGCAAATATTTTCAGTCCAATGTCCACCACTCACCTCACACACTCTTAGAAGACCGCCTGCTCAGCCCCACCCCTTACTGGTGTGTTCAGGGATGTTCCTGGAATCCCAATATGACAACCAACACAGCCATCCTCTCACCACCTCATCCAGCCACTGTATGAGCTTACAATGAGTGCACATTTAGTCACCACAGCACCAGTACCTGGGATTTCAACTTCCTAGAACTACAGATTACATTGTAACCACGTCCCTGTTGCATAACCTTTTCAACTCTTTTTCAAGACATAGCATAGCTCATAGCAGCCTTGCTGATTTATAATTACAGAATAAAACAAGTCTTTCTATCTAATACTCCACCACCCTCTCCATTCTCATTTAACCAGTACTGAATTTGCCAGGGGTCCCCAATACATAGCACAGCAAGTCTCTGCTCCCATTTATGGTGGCTTTCTGTTGATCCATTATACTCACTGGACCAAAGTGGTTGTGCTGCATCCAGCATCTAACAGCGGGTATTATTGAGTTACACACATTTTCAGGGGGACTTAACTGGAGCTATAGGCAATGGCTGCAAGCTCTGTACTTTTAGGTAGATTGCTTTGGAGCCAGCGCTTATACCCCCATTTAAGTCCCCCCTGAAAATGTGTCTTTCTTAGGTGGTAACACCCACATCTCTTGAAAGCTAAGATCCCTAGTTGTAATGTACATTAGAGAATGGGCAATTAATTGCAATAAAATTATAATGGAAGCTGCTAGCCTAACTCTCAGGAAGACAAGTCTGGATCTGTTAGAAGCTCGATACAGTACAATTGCTTTGGTCCAGTGGGAATAACGGATCAAGGGAGAAGTAACCAGAATGGGGAATGAAGGCTTGCTCATCTACAAGTAGCAAATCCATAGCAAACTCAGTGTTTGTTAAATGGGAATGGTGAGGGAGGGAGGGAGGGAGGAGGGAGAGGACCAGATGGAAATACTTGGTTTGTGCTATGATTATGCAGCAGCAGTGCTGCTGTGGGCTTTGCTGTGTCCTGAGAAAGAGTTGCAAATGTTGTGCAACTGGATTGTGGTTACAAGGTAATCTGACATGTGCCTGGGCACACCAGTAAGTGGGGCGTTGGTTGCATGTTGTTCTGTGTGAGGCAGGATGTGTGGGGGGAAACTGAAGTGTCAATGTTTGCCAGTCCATTTAGCATTGGGCAGTCAGAGAGATGGGGGCAGGGGTACCATTGGACACCAGAGATAGTAGAGGGTACATGGACTGTGTGTTCAGGGGGTAGGGTTGCCACTAGAAACCTGGTATATGTGACAGACACCTGACGGATGATCAACAGCTGGGAGGGGTGCAACTGAACACCAGGGAGTTGGACGCAAAATGTGGGATGGCTGGTCAAGAGGTGAGGAGTGCCACTAGATACCAGGGAAATGACAACAGAACTCAGGACAGGTGTTTGGAAGGTGGGGGTTACCACTAGACACAAGAGAGTAGGACAACAGACACAGAATGGCTGGTTGGGGGTTCAACTAGACACCAGTGAAATGGCACTGGAACCTGGAATGGGTGATGGGGTAGGCATGACAGTGATCAGGGATGGAGAGCTGCAGTGCAGCCATACCACCATTGATGGGGTGTGGGCGTGGGCTTATTGCCCAATTAAGATGTGTTTTTTGGTGTCTGTAAACAGCATTGTTTTGGGTGTCATTTACTGCTGTTGCAAATGCACCTGTATGCAGCAGGGGACTCCCTCATTTGCATGGGCAAAGCATTATTTCAGTGCCTGGGTGCTGACAGGTTTAGCTCTTGCTATGGGGATCCATGAATATGCCACCCCCCCAGCAACTGCTGCAAATCCAGACAGCACCAGCACTGATCTTTGAATATTTGGCCCCTGGTTTCAATTCTTTGTTTTTGGTTTTAATTTTTTTTTTAGGTTTTAACTTGTGTGTTCAGTGCTCATGAAAGGTGCTGGATTGACAGAACTGGAACCCAAAGTCTTCCATCTACCCACATGACAGCCACAGCATGGGTGATCACAGTGCAAGCTTCCTTACACTGTCCTGCCAATGTGCCTCAACACCCCCATGGAGGGACCACCACATAGATTAAAGGATAGTTCAGACTCCATGCACATTCAGTCTTTGGCATCTCATTTGAGACCGCCAACAAGGGTGCCAGTTAGTGACAACTGTGTTGGTGGTTTTGTGATGTGAACACCTGCCCACTAGGGAACTTGGCTGAGACACCACAACACATTTCACATAGGCTGCTGAACAGTCCTCAGATGATCATGGCTTTTGGCTACTACCAACCTGTGTTTCATTTGAACACATGACCTAGAGGTGAAAGGCTGCTTAATCCATTACCAATCCACTGAGTCATCCAGTTCCACACAAGTTTCAGTTCTTGGGATTTCTATCATTGATTTTTGCCAAGGCCTCTGATTTATGGTGATTAAAAGAATGAAATTCCATTTTCAAGACTTCAGATTCTGGAATTGCACTGGTAATTTTTACTCTAATTTCTAGATTTTACCGGGGATTCTGCAATCATTCTTTTAGTATGTGCATAAATAATCAGAATTAAAGAATTCTTAATATATAGAGCATTAAATAAAGCAAATTGAAAATAGTACAGGAAGGAATTAAAAGAAAAACACAAGTTTCATGGATTTACTGATCTGATATAAAATGCCAGATTCCACAAAATATTTGTTTTTACCAGTTTTCGGGCAGCTCTAATTCCAGAGTTTTACTGGATTTTTTGGTAAAAACCGAAAAAATGTTGCCTTGATTATTGCCCAGTGGTTTATCTTGCTGCCAATAGTACCATGTTAGAAAGGATATACATAGGGGATACGTGATGTGCGAGGGTGAAATATGGTAAATATCTGCATGAGTCCATAGTGATCTCAGATAATATAATGAGTGACAAGAGTGTAGTGGAGTGGCCCACTTGGAGGGTCAAAATGTGGGGGAGTGGGGTGATGGTGGTCTTCACTAACTGTTGAGGTGGGGGGGTCCAGTAGACACCAGGGATTGGGGGAATAAATGAAGATTACTTTTGTGTTTTTTGCAGTGATTGGGGAATAGGGATAGGGAGGGGGCTCCATGTGATACCAGGGAATAATTTCAATTAGGGCAGTGAATCCAAACCATGGATGGAGGTCTATTGTATTAAGGGGTGGGATCATATGGAGGAGGGTCAGCTAGACACCAGGGAGTGGTAGTCGGGAGGGGTTTTTTGATGTGACTCGCGACAAGTGGGTGGGGGACCGGGGGGGTGGAACCACTAGCCATCAGGGATTTATTTACTATGGGCCCCCAATTGGTGGAAGGGGAAGGGGCACCACACTAGACATTGGGGGGTTAATAACTTTCTTTTTCAAATATACATGTAAACTGTGTATGGAATAAATTCTGCGGTTTAAATGTAGTAGTCTGTGGAAATGGGAGAAAATCCATGGAAAAAAACATTTTCGCTGATGGCAAATGTTCAAAAACATCAGTTAAATTTTCTAAGTGTCATGGAAGTTCCATGAAAGAGGAATTCACAACTTTCGCCCACTCCTAATACACAATAATAAAGAAAGTAGGTGGAAACATGACAAAGATCTGAAGGAGCACAAATATTAGGGTACAATTATGATTTACCATGTTCCTCTGATTTGGAGGAGCACACTAAGATAAATCTTTAACACCTCCCCTGGTGAGGAGGCACTTGGAGATTGATAGCAGCCACATGAAATGAATAGAGGACAGAATAAAAGAACAGATGCAAAACTCAGTAAAGACTGGAAATCTTACAAATACATAATGTAATAATTTATAGTACATTTGTTGCTAATGTGATTTACTCATTTACTTTTGCAATCCTGTTACTCTCTACTGTGACTGTGTTGTTACTGCATTATTTTAAAGTTGTGTTTATGCTTATTATTATTATTATTATAAACCTTCACAAAAAAATGTGTCCATGACTCTGGCTGCATTTCATGTGGCTAGACAATGTAATGATTAAATGTTTCTGCTTATGTTTTATTTAATTCAAAAATTTTTGCCAAGAATGTCATAACATTGTATACTTGTGTGGGGGTGGGGTGATGGGGTAGACAATTCAATCAGGTGAAAGAATAAATTAAATACAAATATGGCGCATTAATACACATACGGGTACTATACATTTCATATGCAGTAAATTCAATTGTTCATCCCATTACATCTGCTGGACACTAAAATGTCCATACACATGTAGGTGTTAATGCTTCTCAGTATGCACTTGGAGGTTGGAAGTAGCCAAATGGAATTATTAGGTGAATAAAGCATATTTTAGTACTGGGCTGGAAACAGGGCATTTCCAAATAGTATCTGAACTTTGGTGGTGGTGGTGGGGGTTCGGGAAGATAACAATACCATAGTGTGCATGCTACATTTCCATTAAAGTAATCCAACTACAGTAAATTTCAAATTATATAATGGCAAATAAATTTCCTGACATCTGATTGGTCAATGGGTGCCTGGAACAGTGATGTTATTACACAATAACATCACTGCTTGAAGACCAGGCACACACGTGACCACATGACAGATGAGAAATCATGCCTCCTCTGCAGAAGTGACCACTGCTCTGGGCATCCCTGTAAACCAACCACCCCCCAAGAATGTCACCACCACAAAACTATAATTCAACCAATAACTCAAACACTAACAAGGAACACAGTAATGCAGGATAAAAAGAAAAAAATCCTCATGCTCATTTTTTTCTATGAAGCGTGTGGTGTCACTGAACCACCCAGACAGTAACTGCCATTCCCTTGCTTCAGTGACACTGCTTGATTCGGTGGGAAAAAAGTCACATAAAAACTTATATGATGCTGCTTAAAAAAACTATACATCCCTCTGTCATATAACATATGCTACTCCACTACAATCCACAGAAATAAACCATGGCTCAAAACAGCTTTTACACCTGATCAACATTGCGACTCCAACAGCACGTGCATGCTTGAGTGCCATGCCATACAGACACTGAGGCACAGATCAGTGGTTCCTGTCACAGCGCTCAACTTTTTCACAGTCTGAAGTCAAACTCAACAGCAATAGCACTACCAAGAGCCTCTTTTTCTGCCACTGTGCTCCAGGTCATGACACAACTTTCACCCGACCTGACTACACTGACCACAGTGAAAGACCTATGAAGCAATACTCAGCAACCACACAGAAGCAGCCCACCTGTTGGAAAAAGCAGGAACTTTGGACTTTTTTTTCAGTAGTTATACCTCCCCTATCAAAAAAGTAAAAAAAAAAATATTTTAAACATATTTCCAATTTTTCTGTTCTTAAAAAAAAATTAATTATGTAATAGCAATAAGGCACTCCAGGGTGTGTGTTATTGTGTCTTAACATCACAACTCAAGTGTTGAATGCACTTGGCCTGCAGCCTTATGCTTCAACCACCCAAGGTGTGACATAATGTAAGTAATGATACCCAACGGGGTGAGCATTACTGGGATCTAATGGACCACCCAGGGGCTTAAAGAGGCCCGACACCTCAGGCAGGGGGTCTTATAGCCTCTGAAAGGTCCATTATATCCCATAAAGCCCAACCTTCAGGGTATTATTAGACTTAGAAAATGGTCATGTGTGTAACTTTTAAGTGAGTAATAAATTATGAGAGAAAATCCCTTTGTAAAGTCATAGAAAGTGTAAAAAAAAATGTTTTAAGTAGTCCCTCAATTTGTATGCTGTTCCATTTACTTGTGCCAACTCCTCCCCCACAGGTACATGAGCTATTCTGTCCAGTGCCAGCATCCAGCTGCAGAAGATGAAAATGATTTTTTTACCTTCAGCTCTATGCTGCTATCTTTTTCTGTAGTAAGCATCGCAAAGGAAAAAAAACAAGTTTCTTTAGTGCTATGCTTATCCTGCATGACTTTGTTTTGGCTGGAAGTGTGGCAGGAAGCGTGTGACTTTGCATGACCTGGAAGGAAGGTTGGGAGCTTTATTTTCATGGAGGTCAAGCAAGGTGGCACCATTAAACCAAAGTACAGTTTAAAATAAAAAAAAGGATGTCTTTTTTCTCGCGGAGGGGTGTACAAGCTACATTTAGTGTAATGCAGTGCTGGCGATGAAGTTGTAATGTGAGCGGGACCTGGAAGGAAAGTTGTGAGCTTTCACTTTCAGGGAGGCTGAGACAGCTAACAAAAATTTCGCCTTCCCAACATGATGTGTTTTTTTTTTCTGTGGTGATGAGGAACAGAGGCAGCTCAGAAGGTAGTATGAAGCAGTGAATTAATGGCATTTTTGTATAGAGTAGTTGGCGAGGCTGGTGATTTACTAAGCAAGGGAAAAATGGCAGCTGCTCAGTGTCACAATTCGAGGTGCCCAATAATACCCTAAGAACTGGGGCACCGCGAATTGGCACTTGTTTTTTATCGGGTGTTGTTAAGAAATAACAGCAGTGCCAGAGTGTGTTAACCAATCAGAGTACAGCTTTTTACTTGACCATTTTCTAATTAAGCAATAAACCACAACAGGGTGTGGGTTATGCTGGGATTTACCCACAGTTGGTGTGATCTGGCCACAAGGCCACAGACCGAGTGGTCAAACCAGGTCAGCCGTGGGTAAATCCCAGCATAAACCACACCCTGGAGTGGTTTACTGTGATTATACAATGGGCAGCTTTTTATTTGGTGACAATGAAAAATAAAGAAATCTATTTTTTTTTATTTTGCATTATCTTTATGGAGTTTTATTGCTCTGCCAGAAAAAAAATAGTTCTGTGTTGCTATGGAGATAGTGCCTGCCCTAAGGGGCTGCTTTACATGAACTGGTACACAGTCTATTGTTAGTTAGACAAGTTACAAGTCTGCATCCCTGAACCACAGTGTCTCAAAGAAGAAAAAACAACAAACAAAACTTTAAAGAAGTATCTCCATCTGTGTGGGAGGGCAGCCTCCTTGTAACTTTTCTAAGTCAGAGTAGTTTGTCCCATGTTCATGTAAAGCAGCCTCTTAGGACATGGTACCATGACTCCATAGCAACACCATGTGAGGAGATTCCAGTGTTGTAGGGAGTACAAGCTGTCTGAGAGAGTTTATGTTTTTATTTATTTTTTTTTTATTATGTAAACTATTGGGACTTAGAGACACAGAGAGCGGACTGCACCTGAGAGACTCTGTGGAAGAAGTGGAGAGAGAGAGCGGAGTGAGCGATGTGAAGAGCGAGGGAAATGTAGTGGTCTGCTTCCTGGGCAACTACTGTTTTACTGACATTGAATCTTTGTTTTGTTTGTTTTACTAAAGGGGGATATCGGGCCATTTGTTGAGTGCGGTTGTCTTGATTCTTGACTGTTGGAACTCAAGAGACACAGAGAGTGGGACTGCACATGACCAACTCTGGGGAAGGAGCAGAGAGTAGAGAGTGAGTGAAATGTAGTGGTCTGCTTCCTGGGCAACTGCTTGTTTTACTAACAGGGAATCTTCTTTTTTTGTTGTTGTTTTTTTAGTAAACAGAGAGATTGAGCTATTGTGTTTTCTTAATCAGTCACAACTTCTGAGGGATTTGGGAACATTGTGGTGGAACCCAGGAGTGGATCACAGCAGACAGTGGCAAATGTTTAAGAAGTGAGCAGCGAAAGTGTTTATGGGAGAAAGTGTGGATACGGATGTTTTAAACATGATGTGGTGCGGATTTTGTGTGTGTTTACATTTTTTACCCTTTTAATGGTCCACCAGTATTTTTCACTTTAGCAGGTAAAACAAGATGGTGGCATGGTAGTTTTCGGGGATCGGATTTATTTCTTTGAGATGCGCCTGACTGGCACCTTTTCCCATTGGTATATCATAGGATTTGCCACAGTTAAAAGGTGCCAGTCAGCCAATCAGGTTAAACAATACTCAGACCCCATTGTATAATATAAAATGACACACACTTTGCCATGCCTTATTGCTTAATAGTCATCTTATTACATATTAGCTTTAGTGCACATTTCACCGTTACATGTTTCACTGCATGGAACTTGCGTGCCCATACTCAGGGAGTCCATATTCTCTAGCACCTCTAGACACTTACCAGAAAGATAGGGAAAACAAAGAAGACACGTTTTCTTGTGCCCAGGCAAAGGGCTTAGTGCTGGCTCCATCTGCTTATAGAAACATAGATATGGACAGCAGATAAGGACTGTTCGGCCCACCCAGTCTGCCAATTTTCTCTACCAACTGTAATACCACAGACCCTACTTGATCCCAGCCGTTAACCCCCCCTTTCCTACCTGTAAGTTTCCCTTATGCCTATCCCATGCATTCTTGAAGCCTGTTCCAATTTTTGCCTCCAACACCTCTGCTGGGAGGCTGTTCCAGGCATCCACCACTCTTTCTGTGAAGAAGTATTTCCTCACATCCTTTCTGAGCCCTCCCTCCAGATTCCTAGCATGTCCCCTTGTTCTTGAACATCTTTGCCTCCAAAAAAATTCTTCTCTCATGAACCTTATTTATACCAAAGAGGTATTTAAAAGTTTCTGTCATATCCTCCCTCTCCCTCCTTCCTACAGGATGTACATATTGAGGTCCTTCAGGCTCTAATTATAGGGCTGTAATGTAGACTCTGCACCATTTTGGTTGCCCTCCTCTGGCCTTCCTGAACCTACCTATGTCCTTCTGGAGATGTGGTCTCCAGAACTGGACACGGTACTCTAGGTGAGGACTCAAAACTGATCTATACAGCAGTAACACCACCTCTCTCTTTCTGCTTCTGATACCCCTCCCTATGCAGCCTAGCATTCCACTAGCTCTCCTTCCTGCCTTGTCACAATGTCTGGCTACCTTTAGGTAATCAGATATGATTATCCCCAGGTCTCATTCCTGTTTGGAGATGACTAATACCACTCCCCCTTTTTGTTCTCTGTCCCTGTTTTTCTGTGCCCCAGGTGCATTATTTTGCATTTCTTCACATTGAAACTTAGCTGCCACACCGTCGACCACTCCTCTAGCTCTCTTAGATCCTTAGTCATTTTTCAACCCCCCCCAAGTGTCTAACCTGTTGCAGATTTTAGTGTCATCAGCAAAGAGACATACCTTCCCTTCTAGCCTCTCTGCAATGTAACTAATAAAGACATTAAAGAGGACCAGTTCCAGTATTGATCCCTGTGGCACCCCACTGGTCACCCTCCCTTTCTCAGTGTGAACTCCATTTACTACCACCCTCTGTCTCCTGTCCCCCAACCACTTTCTCACCAAGTTTACCACCTTTGGACCCATGCCCAGGCTTTCCAGCTTGTTTATGAGTCTCCTACATGGAAAGATGTGGAAGGCCTTACTGAAATCTAGATAGGCCACATCTCCTGCTCCACCCTGATCTACTTCCCTGGTCACCCCGTCAAAGAAATCTGTCAGACTTGTTTGACATGCTCTCCCCCAGTGAATCCCTGCTGTCTCAGAATTTATAGGTACCGAATTCAAGATATTCTACAATCCTGTCCTATAGTAGTTATTCTACTAATTTCACCACCACTGAAGTCAGGCTGACTGGCATGTAATTTCCAGCATCCTCCTTGCTCCTACTCTTATGAAGTGGGAGTACATCTGCCCTCTTCCAGTCCTCCAGAACCACTCTTGTCTCCGGTGAGTGGTTGAAAAGGGCTGTCAGAGGTACAGCCAGCACCTCCCTGTGCTCCCTCAATATCCTAGGAGCCACCCTGTCTGCCCCATTGTCTTGTCCATTATCAGATTTGTGAGTTCCTTCAGGAATCTCTCCTCTGTAAATGGACTAGTATCTATCTCCCTTACTTCAATGCTCCTGACCCTTATCTGTGGTCAGTTGCCTTCCCCTTCCTCTGGGAACACTGAACAAAAGTATTTGTTCAAGATGTCTGTTTTTTCCTGGGCTCCCTCCACATACTCCCCTTCTTTACCACTAAGCCTTACTATCCCTCCCCTGGTCTTTCTCTTTTAGCTTACATACCTGTAAAATACCTTTCCCCTTTCTGTACTGCCTGTGCTGTTTTCTCCACCATTTGCACCTTTGCAATCCTAATTGCTTTCCCTACCTCCATCTGTTTCTCCTGATACACCTCTCTATCCTCCTCTCTCTGTGTCTCCTTATACCTCCTAAATGCTAACTTTTTTGCTGTTATCTTCCCTGACACCTCTTTTGAGAGCCATAGCGGTCTCCTTTTCCTCCTGCTTTTGCTTAATTGTCTAATGCAGAGGTTTGTTGCCTTCTCTATCCCTCCTTTTAGTTTTGTCAATGTTCCTCCACTCCACCAAAGTCTGCTCCCCCTGCTTGGGCACCCCTGAGGCATTCCCCCATCTTTTTAAAATCAGCCCTCCTGGAGTCCAGGACTCTCATCTTTGTGTGGTTTGATTCTACCACCATACTTATATTGAACCACTCCATAGGTGATCACTAGCCCCCAGGTGACCACCCACTGTGACATCTGCAGCATTGTCCCCATTGGTAAATAAAAGGTCCAGTATTGCCCCTCATGAGAGGGCTCTTTTACTAGTTGCCTGAGGAAAGCCAACTGAAGGGACTCCAGGATGTCTTTGCTCCTAGCTGACGCTGCAGCTGGGATGTTCCAACCTACATCCATCAGATTGAAGTCTCCCACCAGCAGCACTTTTCCCTTGTTTGCCATCCTTTGGATGGCTTCCACCAGGGCCTTATCCACCTCCCCCCTAAATGTTGGAGGCTTGTAGATCACACCAGTGCAAATTGTGACTTCTTTCCCTGTTTCTAGGGTGACCCACAGTACCTCCAGCCCTCCTGATTTCCCTGTATTTCAGTAGCTTTTATGCTATCCCTCACATGAAGAGCCACCCATCATCCTTTTTCCCACCCTGTCCTTTCTGAACAGTGCCACTTGGTATGGCTACATCCCAGTCATGGTTTTCATTGCACCATGACTCAGTAATGCTACAATGTCCAGGTCAGCCTCTGCTATCATGGTCTCTAGGACAGGGATTTTGTTCCACAGATTTTGAGCATTTGCACACATGGCCTTCCAGAATCTGCTACCACCCTGTTTGTCAATATCCTCTGTCACTATTTGTCCTCTCCCCATACCCCCTCTGCTCCCATTCCCATCTTTCTTCATTTCTCTCATATTGTTTCTTTTGTTCTTGGGTACTCTTGGGGATTTCTCTCTCTTAGGATTTTCCCTACTGCCTACTTCAATTTCAGGGAGGGGACAGTTTGTGTTTCCCTGTTTCCTGCTGCCACCCCCCTCTGCTAGTTAAAATGCTCAGCAATGTAACATTTAAACCATTCACGTCTTGGAGTCACATGATGTACTTGGAGTGATCAGCAGCTACCCTTTGATTTCTGTAACCACTGTCTTTAAAACACAGTTTATGGTCTGCTAAACTGTTTTTTCTTAAGGTATTCAGTGATGTTGTGTTTGCTAAAGCCTCCCTCTAATGAATTTTAGCCCAGTTGGACAATATGGACAATGCTGTATCACAACAAATGGACATCAATACTCACAAGCAGCCAGCCTTCTAAATGTCCACAAAGCTCTCCACTAGACTCACCTCCAGACACAATGCAACAAGAGTCACTTTCCAAAAAGCTTGATTGTTTCTTCTCAGAACTGGCCTCGGTAAAACTGAACATATGTGAACTGGTCTCCTACTTTAAGTTGATCAAGCCAGCCCTGGAAACTCTGACAACTCAGGTCTCCAATGTGGATGCCCATGTTAGCTCGGCGGAGGGACACCAGCACAGAGGCTCCAGGGAACTGTTGGATTTACATAAAAAGGTAACTAATCTTGAAGAGAGGATCGAGGATCAGGAAGGGTGTATGAGGAAAAATAACCTTGTTCTGGAGGGAATACCTGAGAACACAAAAGTTAATAACATACTTGCATTTATACAAAAGCTTCTGCAGGAGGTAGCTGGACCATCAGAATTCAGATCAGTATATCCAATAGAATGAGCCCATTGATGACTACCTCTACCATCACAGATGGGAGAGAAACCCAGGACTATCATTTTCGCTGCCTGAACTTCCAGGACAAGCCCCACGTTCAGGGACAAGCCCAGAAAAAAAGGAACACTAACCTGTAATGAATAAAGATTTCATATTCATAGTGATGTTACCCTAGTGGTAAGAGATAAACAAGGGGCATATCAAGATATTAAAAAAGTGCTCCACCTGACTCATGCCTCATTTCGGATGCTACATTCCACTTGCCTATTGATCACCACCTCCTTGGGTACCAAGGAATTCCGTAATGCAGAGATTGCTTGTAGGAAGCTTACTACACTCTTGCCCCACATATTCCCACCACTGTCACACCAGCCTAGAGGTCATATGAACAAAAAGCAAAGTACACTGCCCTCTGGGTGAGTAAGACATACTTTTTGATATCTGCTAAGTGCCTATGATCAAACTTTTAACGTCCATTCAGCTGATACGATGCCCTGTTTGATCCCTCCCCCCACCATTCCAAATTGTACAGATTTCTCTGATGTGGAAAAGAGCATATCTGGAACACCCCTAATCAATGCTTCTTCTTTTGGACACTCTACATCTGTTACATGGACTCTTCATGAATGCTGCCAGGTGGTCCCACCATGGCTTAGAGATCACTGCCTTTAGCTTCTTCCCTTAAGCTGTTCCATTTTGCCACTGTTGAAGCCTTTGTTCTCAGACTGCCCACATCACTGCTGTATCAATTACCAGCCCAGCTAGTGGACACCATGGCATTCCTCCCACCCAGCTGTGTGCAACTGACCCTCCCACTTCCCCTCTGCTCATCCTCTCTAACACTCAGAGATATGTCTGCTGCTTCACATGCATTGAACTGGCTACGCATTCTATGAACAAATAACAGCATTAATGCTCACTGGGAAAGGCAGCTACCTCTTGATCTTCACCATCAAAGAGTGAATGGATACAACTGGACAATTAATTAGGTCACATCCGGCTCAGATCGAACTATGATGCAACCACCAGATTTGCCTGATGGCTGCTATAATCCCCCTACTGGGGATCATCTCAAGACAACGACCTCACTCTTTAACCTCCACCACACTAGTTGCAATGAACACTGTAAACCATATACAACTTTATCTCTGTGCATCAGCAGTCTTTCCTTGGCACAACATACTATTTCCCCAAAACAATCTTCTGCAGCTCACCACCCTGATAAACTTCCTACTGAAAGAGAACCAAGGATTCCCAGCTTGGACCCCAACTCACAGTACTGGCAGGTAACTATGGGCTGTTCTTAAGAAGCCAATATCATAGTGGGATGCTAATTCTCAGTATTATACATGACGAAGAACACCCCAATTCTTTTACACTAACTGTCTATAATCAGCGAAGGTCCTGCTTTCCACTATCCAGGCTGAATCTCACCACCACCCAATGACAGAGTGAGTTAGAAAGTGGGACAAATGTAGTGGGTGGGTTCCTTTGTGTTTGCATGCATAACTGACAGAAATGTGACATAATATGTATAACTATGCTCTTGTTTCTCCACAAGTGATTGCAGTATGTCCAAGTCTCATAAAGTTCATATAAAAGGCTATAACTCAGAATGGGGATGCTTTTCTCAAGCCCTAACCTCCTTACAACAGGAAAAGAATTTCCACTAATGTGAATTCACTGCCTCGTGAACCACACACAGCAATTGATCCCAACATCTCCTATCCTGAATCCATAAGCTACATATTAATAGCATTGCAAGCATTGCTCAGCATTGGCAGTGAAATTACATGCTACTCTTTTTTACATATAGACAACAACCCAGTATTCCTTACCCTGAACCCACAAACTGCTTTTTGACAGTATGGCAATTATTTCTTCTCTACGGATGTGAAATTAACATAGACTCTCCTTTAAGTAGAAATGGCAGCTTAGAGTATAACTTGAGCAGAAAGAACCCTGATATAATTGTTCTGTTCTAGAGACATGAAGACATCCTAGCATACAATCCTGAGTTAAATCTAATTAGTAGGGTACCCTGATAATACCCTGCCAGGTGGGAGGGGGGGTGAGCTCTTGTGCATTTGACTGCACAGTTGATAGAAATGTGACATACACTATACAACCATACTTGCATCTCTCCCCAAGCTTCTGCAATATTTCAAAATCTCATGAGGTATATATAAAGTCTGTAACAGAGACTGAGGATACACCTTTCAAGCCTTAACCTCCTCACGATAAGGAAAGAAATTTCACTAAAGTGAACTCACTGCTTCATGGGCTACACATAGCAATAGAGTCCAGTATATCTTAACCTGAACTCATAAACTGCATTGCAATAACATTGGAAGAATTTCTTCTCAATAGCAGGGAAATTACATGCTATTTGCCAGTAACTCTTTGCCTGAACCCACAAGCTGATTTTTGACAGTATGGCAATTATTCCTTCTCAATGGCAATAAAATGAAGTGATACACTCCTTTCAATATATATACAATATATATACTGCTGCTTAGAGCATAACAGGGACAGGAAGAAACCTGATTTAATTACTCTGTTCTCCATACAATATGGTATAATGGTTTACCACCCTGGACTAAACTGATGAATAGTGCTATTCACATAATGCCTTGGCAGGTTGGGGAAGGGTGGGGCCCCCCTTTTTTTCCCACATCTTGGGCAAACCACGATGTCTGTTCTACATTAGAAGCTTATTTTATTTGCTTGTACTTGTCAGGTCACGAACAGGGGGGGTGCACTCATGAAAGCCCTAGAAGGACCCACTGCTATGCATGCCTGCCCCTGTCTATCAGTATCCCAGCAATTATCTTACCAGTGGAGGGGCTCCAGCAGGCTCCGCCTCTGTCCTTTACTATGCATGTTCATAGTATTTACATTAATGTGTTTAGACCCTAGTCATATTTCGTGATACTGTAGCTGTTTGTTTATTGATTGTCTTAATTTTACTGTGGTTATGTTCTTTGGTAAAAATTCCCAGCAAAGATTGGTGCAGCATCCAAAGAAAACTTGCTTATCCAGCAGCAGAAGATTATCTGAGGCTTCTCCCATCCATAAACCCACTCTTAGTGGGCCTCACGGAGGCTGGCTATGGAGTGATGATAAGTTGTCCTCCCTGCCCCATGTCAATCTCTACTCTAGAGCACACCAGGTAACACACAAAAATGGCTAAGCAAGGATACAAATTCATGTTATGGAATGCTAATGGAGCCCAAACCAAAGAAAGATGGTACAAAATCCTGCATCACCTCATGAGGGTGGTTGCAGACATAGCCTTCCTACAAGAAACCAATACCCCCTCATTCCAAGCACCACTGTGGTACAGGAAATGGGTGGGCTAAGCTTATACCACTGGCTCAGATAACAAGAAGGTAAGGATGTCCAACAGCATCCATCATGACACCCCCTTCCAACTGTGTCAAACAATCCCAAACTCTGCATGTTAATTTGTCTTTCTTAAAGGCACATTAGATAGAACGGATATTATTCTAGCCTCAGTCTATTGCCCTAATAAGGAAGAGCTAAGGGTGTTCATCAACCTACACTCAGAGCTCTCCAAACAATATCTTCTCCCAATAATACTGGTGGGAGACTGGAATGTGGTCCTCAACTCTATGCTGGATAGATCAAATTGCCACCAGATGGGACTATCATCCAATCAATGTGCTCTAACAGAACTGCAGGGTTCGTTTAGACTAGTTGAACACTGGTGGGTATTGCACCCTGGGCAGAAGGGTTACACATTCCCGTCCCCAGTACACAATACCTCCTTCTTGGCTGGACTTATTCCTCACCTCCCCAGAAGTCCCCCAAAAATCTGCCCAAGGCGACATTCTCCCCCAAGTTGTCTCAGATCATTTTCCAGTTCTCTTATCCTTCTCCCTGGCTTCCCTAGCAGAGAGAGACAGAGTTCAGTGAATTAACAACAACCTTCTCAAGGAACCCATCCTTGTAGACAAACTTAAACTATGCTCTGAGAACATCTTTAAAGAAAACACCAACACTGTATATAATTACGCTATCTTATGGAGGGCCTTCAAATGCATAATTAGGGTAGAACTTACATGAGTGGCAGCTGCCATGAAAAGAAGAAGAGAGCAGGAGGCAGGATGTATACTGCAAGAAATCAGAACACAAGAAAAATAAATCTCTCACACCTCACCTGATGAGGACTGGCTTCAACTCAATTCTCTGAAAGCAAAGTTTGGGGATTTGCTCAGAGTAAGCAGAATTCTTAATCCTTATGGCAAAAACCCATTATGTTGACCAAGTGAGAAAGCAGGCGGGCTACTAGCTCTAAGATTAAAGCAGCAAGAATCATTTAAATATATAAAAGGCATCTGGCAGTCACCTAACTACCCCTTACTTACTGACTCTAGAGACATAGTCTCAGCCTTTGCATCCTATTATCAGACCTTTATGCTGCCAGTCCCAGAACACTGTCCAGCAGTTTCTCAATGTTGCTAATTTACCAAAACTGTCATCAGAGACCCACAAACAGCTGGGAACTGAAATCTCACCAGCTGAAACACCCCAAGCCATAGTGGACCTCCCTTAGAACAAAATGCTGTGTTCCAACAGCCTCTCTGTCAGCTTTTACAAAGCATTAAGACAGCACCGATCAGATTACCTGACCACCATATTCAACTCAGCACATGAGAGCCAAGCCTTAGACTCTTTGCTGCAAAATGCCACCATTACACTACTCCCTAAACCCGGCACAAATCACAAAAATATGATTAATTTCCACCCGATATCCCTTCTCAACACAGATATTAAACTTGTCACCAAAGTGTTGACAAACTGGCTCTGTTCGGTCTGAAGTCCTCTAATGGGTAACCAACAAATAGGATTCATGCAAGGCTGACTTTCATCTGACCACCTAAGCAAACTCTTCTGCTTAATCACTGTCTCCAGAGAAACTAACCAACTAGCTATCCTAATGTCCCTGGATGCAGAGAAGGCCTTTGATAGAGTCTCTTGGCCCTTCCTGTATCCCACTTTCCAACAATTCAGCTTCTCAGCAGACTTCATTGACTTTATCAAGCTGCTATATTTGTGCCTATCAGCCTTCATCTGATGCAATTGGGTTAACTCTCCTTCCTTCCTCCTTGACAGAGGTACACGTCAGGGATGCCCACTGTCTTCCTTAATCTCTATCTGGAACCTCTACCTAGAAGGATCTTCTTAGAAAACAACATAAAAGGGCTACAGGCAGGTCTCTGCAGGTACAAAATCTCCACTTATGCAGATAACATACTCCTTCACAGAAACATAGACTTTCATGGCAGATAAGGATCATTTGGTCCACCCCGTCTGCCCATTTCCCTACCTATTGGATAAGTTGCAGATCCTAGTTAACCAACAGACTACTTCTTCCTACCCCTACCAGAATTGCCTTATGTCAGTCCCATACATTTTTGAATTTCCCACTGTTTTTGACCCCAAGACCTCCTCAGGAAGGCTGTTCCATGCATCCACCACCCTCTCCGTGAAAAAATACTTCTTCATATTGTCCCTGAGACATCCCCCCATTATCTTCAAATTGTGCCCCCTTGTTCTTGCACATCTCTTTTTCTGAAAGATGCTACCCTCTTGGACTTTGTTGTTTCCCTTGAGGTACTTGAAAGTTGCTATCATGTCCCCCCTCTCCCTCCTTTCCTCAAGTGTATACATATTGAGCTCTTTTAGCCTCTTTTCATATGGCATCTGGTGCAGACCATGCACCATTTTAGTTGCCCTCCACTGGACTGCCTCCATCCTGTCTATGTCCTAGGAGAGATGGGGTCTCCAGAACTGAACACAGTACTCCAGATGGAGCCTCACCAACTGTCTGTACACAGGGATAACAGCTTCCTGTTTTCTACGGGTGATGCATCTCCCTATGTATCCCAATTTAATCCCCCCTGCCAAAATGGGGGCTTACCTCCAGCCCTGTAGCTCCAGTTTCAGCCTGTTTTTCTCAGATCCTCTTGAAATGCCAGCATAATTTTCTCTGTCCTCCTGGTCCTTCTCTGCCATTTCTGGTGCCCAGTCTAGCCCAACAGTAGAATCTAGCCCTCCAGAGCTCAAGAGGCCACACCGCAATTGCTCGCTCTACCATGCACTCCTGTGCAATGGGGATCGTGCAGGCATGAGTGGCACTTTGGATCTAGAGACCGCTCCAGTTGCAGTCAAACCGGAGAGAGTTCTGTCGGTCACAGGATCCCCATCAGCTAAACGAGACCTGGTAACCATGGACAGGGCACTGAGCACCCATTTGTTCTAAAGAATAAAGAGAATCCATGAGGAGAACAGATCAGAGCTCATGAATATTAATGAGCCAGATCACCAATCTCATGAATATTGATTAGGGTGTTTCTGCATTTGGGGACGCTGTATCTCGGCTATGACAGAAAGCAAAAGGAAAGAAAATGTATAAACAAATGTAACTGCTGTCTGTTTGGGAAAAATGTTTTACTGGGGGGTGTTAACATCATTAAATGCTCTTTCTTGGCTGCAGCAGACAAATGGTGGGACCCGGAGAGACAGCCTGCCTGATGCAGTAGGTGGAGTTGCAGTTACATGTTGACAGACTGAGAAAATTACACCATCTGTGCAGTGACAGCAAGTACATAACCAGGGTTAACAAACTGTGGGGCATTTGGGAATATATTTATTTCATTCTGTTAGCACCAGGACTTTACTTGAGACTGTATTGATCTGTTTAAGGAACTGTGTGTTTTCAGCAGCCATTACAAAGAAGCACAGCCAATCAGAAATCCAGAATATTAAAGCCAGGACTTGTGGGACATTAGGCAAAGCTCATGGGAAACTGCCAAGTGTTCATGGGGAAACTGCAGGGACTTAATTTAGGCACCAAAATAGTAAACCAACTGTACATTGAGTTAGGTTCATGCATGATTCATTTTCTTGATTGACAGGCCCTCCAGCCAATCACAGGCCATTCACCCAAAACCTTCAGTCAATCAGCAGCCTCAGGAGAGCCCTATAAGAGATTGCATTTTTCAGCCTTTTGCAAGATTTGAGCGGGGACCCCCATGGGGGTGGGGGCTCTGGCCCCAAGCCATGCAGCCAAGCCAGGAGATCCAGGCAATCTTCTCCATCCAGGAGGGGCCATTTGCCTTCTTAGTAGTAACAATTAAAAGTTTTTTCCATTTTTGTAGTTCTTGCTAGTCTGGGGGTTGCCAGTATGTCACCCAGGTGCTAGCTCTCCCTTCCACATTGGGGAAAGACATGGACCTGCATCTTGATGACATCAAGCCAGCTGTGAGAGAATTAAATTCCACCTCACTTGTGAGAGAACTGAAGACATCAGGAACCTTAATTGTGGAAAATCTACCACGAGGAGCCTTATACAACATCTTAGGAGACAGACTACTAGTACTAATAGGGGATTTAAATTGTAATTGGTTGGGCCCTTGTGGTAACCAATTAAAAGAAATAATTAAAATTCTTGACATTACTCAACATATAAATACCTCTACAAGGTATACTAATACCACAAAAAATGGGACTGTTTTTGTATTTGTTGTTTACTTCTTCCTCTATGGCCTTAGAAAATTTGGGAGTACTTTCCCCTTATCTGGGAGATCACAACCTGATATGGGGAACTTTTTTAACCTCACAAATACAGGGATTATTTGATGATGCAAATTATGTAAGGACCAGCGATTTAAGAAAATTCTCTGTTCAAGAATTATTAGTGGATATAGGCAGAGAAAAATGGGACAGATGTTTACTAATCCCTGAACTGGATTTATCAGTATAGTATTTCACAGATATATTTAATACAATTTGTGATTTTCATGCTCCAAGGAAGAATTTGAAAGTTAAACAAGCTAGACTCCCATGGATCAATGAAAAATGATTAAAGTCTATAAGGGTTAAAAATAGACTTTGGAATAAGGCAAAGAGAACTAGGCAGGAGAAGGACTGGATACTTTTTAAGAAAGAGAGAAATGGATGTAAACAAAAAATAAAGAAGGCTAAGGCAATTTATTATAAAAATAAGATACATTGTGACAACAATCCCAGGAAGTTTTGGCAGAACATTAACAGCTTATTAGATCCAGGGCAAAAAGACTTAACTAAAAAGTTAACCATAGAAGTACAAGGTTCAAAAATGGATGATCCTCCTGTGATCGCAAAATTATTTAATGATTTTTTTGTGGACTTACCAGGGTATAATGTTGATACAGATAAACTAGGATTGAATAAGGAATTAATCAGATTTAAAAAAGACACACATCCCCCTTTTTGATTTAAAATATTGAGTACAACTGAGGTTCATAAAGGCTTGAGAAGTTTGAATATTCATAAGTCTGCAGGAAGTGATGGTTTGGGGCACATTTTTGAGACTAGCTGCATATCAAATTGCTCCAGTCATAACACACGTTTTTAATTGGAGTTTACAAGAAGGTACTTTCCCACAAGTGTGGAAAGAAAGTAAAACAATTCCTATCTTTAAAGGCGGGGGGTAGCATCAGAAATAAATAATTATAGACCAATAGCTCTTCTGTCTATTTTGTTCAAATGTTTGAAACTACAAGTTCATACACAAATTATGGAGTACATGGACAAATATAATTTAATTATACCTTATCAGTCAGGGTTCCGAAAGCACACTCAACCACTGTGGCACTTATGGAATTTAATAATTTAATACATCATTACATTCTAGTTTGGAAACAGCAGTAATTTTTATTGACTTGTCAAAGGCCTTTGACCTGGTGAACCACTCCTTCCTTCTGCAGACAGTGGAATTTATGGGGATCCCAGATGGGCCCTGGTGCTGGCTGCAGTCTTACCTTGGAGGGTGCTCTCAAAGAGTTATGGTATCAGAAAGTATGTCATCTAGTAGAGCTGTAAAAAGAGGCATACCTCAGGGGTCCATTTTAGGACCCCTGCTATTCGTATTATTTAATAATAGTTTGCCTTATGTTGTGAGTAACTCACAGGTGAGACTGTATGCTGACAACACTGCCCTTATCACATCTGGTTCTAGTATTCAAGAACTACAACAAAAACTGCAGAATGATTTCAACAATTTGAGGGAGTGGTTCACCAGGTCAGGCCTTATTATGAACATTAATAAGACCAAGTTATTACGTTTCACATCAAAACAAAAATAAATACTTCAAGTAAAAATAGACAATAAAGAAATATTACAGCAGGTGGATCAGTACTGTTACTTTTGACACTCAAATGTCTTTCAACATGCATGTGAATATATTAATAGATAGGGTAAATAGAAGAAAAGGTCCTTTACATAGAACAACAAAATGTTTGGGGATGAATGCTTGAAAAACAGTGGCAGAGCAATTAATTATGCCTGTGATAACATATGGGGAACTTGCATATCGTATAGCAAATAAACAACTACTGACTAGATTAGACAGGGTACGCTATAAATTGGCAAGGTATGTTCTACAAAGCAATTTCAGGACCCACCATTATGTATTATCTCAATTGCAATGGCAGCCTTTGGACATAAATTGTATTAGGTCATGGCAAAAAGTAATATACAAGTATCATGTTTTTGGCCAAATCATTATATAAATGCTATATTAATTAATAAAAAAAGTTAACTGATAAAACTAAAAGAACAGTTCATGTAGAAAAAATCTATATTCCCATAATTCGAAATAGACATGGGGAATGAACATTAAGCTATAAAGCATCTAAACATTGGAACACTTTGCCATATTCAGTTCGTACTTCATTATCATTTGATCTATTCATTCCAGAGATCAATGACATTAAGTCAATTCAGATGTTTATGTAATTATATTGGTAGCATTTTAAATTCTATGACTGAGGATTATGATGTTTGTAAATAATCATCATAACTTTATGAATTGTTCTATCTGCATGTGTACTTGGATTATTACTTGGTCCACCCACTTGGGATAAATGACAGAAGTCAGTTTAGATGTTTATGTATTTAGTGTGCAGCACTTTAACTTCTGTAACAAATGTTCATAACGTTTGTAGATTGCCATTACAATCTCATAAATTGTATTATTAATATGTGTATGTGGATAACTATAGTTTTGTATAAACTGTTTTAAGAAAATGTGGATAATTATAGTGTTGAGTGTTGTAAACATTAGGTCATCTAGAAGTCTATGTTTAAATGAGATTGTGATGATAGTGTGTTTTGTGTACATGTTTATAGGTAACATAACAGGTCAGTCTTGCAAACTGGGTTTCTAACCCAAATGACATGTATACTGTATAAAAATAACATTTTTACTACTACTACTACTAGTGAGTCTTGTACTCTTGTACCCCCCTGATGCAAGAAAGAAAGTAACAGTGTTGAATTGCTGAATTGGAACAGCCTTGCCCAAGTGACTGTGCTATGTGAGATCATTCTTTCTTTTGCACCCTGCTTTGCTGTGCATAACTAGCCCAGCGAGGGTGGACCTCTATTGAACTGTTTTGCTGATCGTGACTGTTCTGTGGGACTGTTTCTGGCTGTGAATGGGATTAGAGTGGTGCAAGAGGAGTTTTTGGAGTTGGAGAAGGGCCTTAGACAAGTAGCATGTATGGTAACCTTCTCAGAGGTACTGTCTGTCTATGGCAAGGATGATGCTAGGGTATTCTGTACCATGGTATTCAATGAGTGGTTGAAAAACTGGTGTGAAGCTCAGGGTTTTGGCTTCTTTGGGGACTGGGGAGCCACCTAGAGGGATACAGGTGTATACTGGTGCGATGGTCTGCATCTGTCGGGGGGACCAGTATCCTAGGTGACAGGTTTAAATGCTTCATTGACAAGCATTTAAACTAACCAAGGGTGAGGCACTGAAAAGGAGCTGGGAAATCCCAGCCTTCCCCTAACAAAACACAGTAGTTAGAGAGGTAAACACCAAGGTAGAGAAGTCAGTAGGGAGCAGGACAGGGATAAATGCAGAAAAAGGCAGTGAGGACAGGGATGGAGCTAAAAGGGGTAAGGCCATAAAAAATAAATGGAAGGTGATGAGTACCAATGCCACAGTCTGTGCAACAAGCTCCCTGAACTAGTGGCCTTGATGAAAGAGGGATGCCTGTATATTGTGGCAGTTACTGAAACATGGTACACCGAGAACCATGACTGGGATGTCAACATACCAGGATACACAGTCTACAGGAGGGACAGGGTGGGTAAAAGAGGAGGAGGAGGAGGAGGAGTAGCTCTTTATATAAGGACAGGGATTAAAGCAACAGAACTAAAGAGTAACCAGGAAGTTGATGAGTCACTATGGGCCACCCTGGAGACAGGAAATGGCACCACAATCCGCATGGAGGTTGTGTACAGACCCCCATCTCAGGGGGAGGAAATGGACAAGGAAATGATAAAAGGCATCCTTAAAATGTCAGAAAAAGGGGAGATATTGCTGATGGGGGACCTGAATATGCCAGATGTTAACTGGAGTACCTTTGCTGCAGGCACATCCAAGAGCAGGGTCATTCTTGATGCCCTACAGGGGCATGCCTCAGACAGCTAGTGTTGGAAGCCACTCAGAAAGGGAGCAATCTTAGACCTGGTACTCTCAAATGGGGAAGGAGAAAGGATCTCAGATTTAGAAGTGGGTAGCAATCTGGGAACAAGTGACCACCAAACAGTGTGGTTCACAATATACACAGCCATAGAGTCAAGCCATACAAAAACAAGAGCATTGGACTTTAGGAAGGCTGACTTTGGGAAAATGAGAGAGTGCCTCAGAAAAGCACTAGCAAACAGGCAAAAAGGAGGGGTGGAGGAACAATTGGAAATAATCAAAACAGCCATCACAGAGACAACAAGCCTTTGTATGAAGCAAATCAACAAAACAAAATGAAGGAAAAAACACTATGGTTGTCAAAAGAGGTGGCTGGGATGGTTAAGGAGAAAAGGACAACATTCAGAAAATATAAGGAAACACAGAAGGAGCAGGACAGAGAACTTTATCAGTCAGAATAGCAAAGGCACAAACTGAGGAAAAGATAGCCAACTCTGTTAAGAAGGAGGATAAAACCTGTTATAGGTAAATTAGGGAGTGAAGAAAGACCAAGGGAGGTATACAGAGACTTAATAAAGGAGAAGGAATGTGGGCAGAGGGTGACAGTGAAAAAGCAGAGATACTGAACAAATATTTCTGCTCAGTACTCAAAACAGAAGAGGAGGGGGAGGTACCTAAACCAAACAAGAGAGAAACTCTGAATAGGGGGGTCGATACCAGTCCAGTCACAGAAGAAAGGGTTTTGAAAGAACTCTTGAAACTGAAGGTGGACAAAGAAATGAGACCGGATGGGATTCACCCAAGAATTCTAAAAGAACTAAGGGTAGAACTAGTAACACCACTGACTATTCTCTTTAACAAATCATGGGAGGATGGGGTGGTACCTGAGTACTGGAGGAGGGCAAATGTGATTCCACTTCACAAAAGCGGAAGCAGGGCCGAGGCAGGAAACTACAGACCAGTTAGTTTGACTTCAGTGGTAGGAAAAATGATGGAATCACTTCTGAAGGAAAGAATTGTTGAGTACTTTGAGGCCAGTGGGGCACAGGAGCCAAGGCAGCATGGTTTCACAGCAGGAAGGTCATATTAGATGAACCTAATAGATTTCTTTGAATGGGTGACCAAAGTAGTAGACCAGGGAGGGGCTGTGGATATGGCCTACCTAGATTTTAGCAAGGCATCTGACACAGTCTCACACAAAAGATTAATATACAAGTTAGCCAGCCTTGGAGTGGGTCCCAAGGTGGTAGCCTGGATAAAAAACTGGATGGACAACAGGACGCAAAGGGTATTATACAATAGGGTATGAAAATCCTGTAACCTCATTGGTCAAAACAGATCACATGACTGTGGTAAATCCTCCAGTATACCCACTGTAAAACTTTTAGATTACTATAAAACCAAAAAAACAGGTTGAACATTGTAGAAACATAGAAACATAGAATTTGACAGCAGATAAGGACCGCTTGGCCCACCTAGTCTGCCTATTTTCCTACCTAACAGATAAACTGCAGATCCTAGTCAACCAATAGTTTACTTCCTCCTACCCCCCACTAGGACTGCCTTATGTCTGTCCCATGCATTCTTGATTTCCCCCACTGTTCTTGACTCCACGACCTCCTCAGGGAGGCTGTTCCATGCATCCACAACCCTCTCTGTGAAAAAATACTTCCTCACATTACGTCTGAGCCGTCCCCCCTCTATCTTCAAATTGTGCCCCCTTGTTCTTGCACATCTCTTTTTCTGAAAGATGCCACCTCTTGGACTTTGTTGATTCCCTTGAGGTACTTAAAAGTTTCTATCATGTACCCCATCTCCCTCCTTTCCTCAAGGGCATACATATTAAGCTGCTTTAGTCTGTCCTCGTATGTCTTCTGGTGCAGACCCTACACCATTTTGGTTGCCCACCTCTGGACAGCCTCCACTCTGTCTATGTCTTTGCGGAGATGTGGTCTCCAGAACTGCACACAGTACTCCAGATGTCTGTACAGAGGGATAACAACTTCCTGTTTTCTACTATTGATGCCTCTCCCTATGCATCCCAATATCCCCCCAGCCTTTCTTACTGCCTTTTCACATTGCTTGCCCACCTTAAGGTCATCCGATACAATTACCCCCAGGTCCCTTTCCATTTTTACTGTTGTTAGTATCTCACCCCCTATTGTGTACTCTTCCCCTGGGTTTTTGTTTCCCAGGTGCATTACCTTGCACTTCTTTGCATTGAATCTGAGCTGTCATACATTTGACCATTCCTCCAACCTTGCCAAGTCCCTTCTCATTCTTTCCACTCCATCTTGTGTATCAACCCTGTTGCAGATCTTTGTGTCATCTGCAAAGAGACATACATTTCCTTCCAGTTCTTCTGCAATGTTACTTATAAAGACATTAAAAAGGACCGGTCCCGGTAGTGAACCCTGCGGTACCCCGCTAGTAACCCTCCTTTCTTCAATGTGGACTCCATTTACTACTACCCTTTGTGTCCTGTTGTCTAGCCATTGTTTTATCCAGGCTACCACCTTGGGACCCACTCCAAAGCTGGCTAACTTGTGTATTAATCTTTTGTGTGGGACTGTATCAAATGCCTGATAATAGCATTGTATAATAGCAATATACCGTGACAGGGAGTGGGCATATGGGTGGATTTACCACTTCTGGTGTGGTTCAATCACTCGGCTGCACCTCATGACCGAACCACAACAGGCATGGTAAATACACCAATATACCCACTCCCTGTTATGGTATATTGCTAAATAGTAAACAGAGTCCACCGTGAAGAAAGGAGGGTAACTAGTGAGGTACCGCAGATTCGGTACTGGGACCAATCCTCTTTAATGTCTTTATAAGTGACATTGGAAAGCACCTGGAAGGAAAGGTATGTCTCTTTGCAGATGACATAAAGATCTACAACAGGGTCAATACACAAGGTGGGGTGGAAAGAATGAAAAGGGACTAGGTAAGGTTGGAGGAATGGTCAAATACGTGGCAGCTCAGATTCAATGCAAAGAAGTGCAAGGTAATGCATCTGGGAAACAAAAACCCATGAGAAGAGTACACAATGGGGGGTGAGTTAATAACAACAACACAATGCGAAAGAGAGCTAGGCATATTATATCAGATGTCCTAAAGGTGGGCAAGCAATGTGAGAAGGCAGTAAGGAGGGCTGGGGGATACTGGGATGCATAGGGTGAGGCATCAACAGTAGAAAACAGGAAATTGTTATCCCTCTGTACAGACAGTTAGTGAGACACCAGCTGGAGTACTGCGTGCAATTCTGGAGACCCCATCTCAGCAAAGACATAGACAGAATGGAGGCTGTTCAGAGGAAGGCAACCAAAATGGTGCAGGGTCTGCACCAGAAGACATACGAGGAGAGACTAAAGCAGCTTAATATGTATACCCTTGAGGAAAGGAGGGAGAGGGGGGACATGATAGAAACTTTCTAGTATCTCAAGATAATAAACAAAGTTCAAGAGGGTAGTATCTTTCAGAAGAAGAGATGTGCAAGAACAAGAGGGCACAATCTGAAGATTGGGGGTGGTTCAGAGGTAATGTTAGAAAGTATTTTTTCACAGAGGGGTTGTGGATGCATGGAACAACCTTCCTGAGGAGGTTGTGGAGTCAGGAACAGTGGGAGAATTCAAGAATGCATGGGGCAGGAATAAGGCAATTCTAGTTGGGGGTAGGAGGAAGTAAGCTGTTGATTAACTAGAATCTGCAGCTTATCAATCAGGTAGGGAAATGGGCAGACTAGGTGGGCCAAGTGGTCCTTATCTGCCATCAAATTCTATGTTTCTATGTTTAACCATAGTGAGCCCAGGACAGTGTAATAATGTACTGATATGTGATGTCTGATCAATCCTACAGGACTAGTATTCAGTAAGGGGCTTACCTTGACTTTTCCAATGATGTCCAGTGTTGTGCTACTGTATCTGGTCAAGATGTCCAGTGGACCCGCCATGCATAGCTGCAAGCCACATAATGGACTGAGGCCCCGAAGTAAATATCAGATTTTTCTTTGTAACCTGGAAATTACAGTTTTCTACTTTGTAACCTGGAAATTACAGTTTTCCTCTAAGTGATCTAACCAGGGCAGCCCTTCTGGCCCTTGGTTGAAGGCGCTATCCCTTTAGTTACATACCAGATGTGTCTGAAATATAAATGTACCAAAATGTTCTAAATCATATAAATGTGCTGAGTGCTTCAAATTGGATAGATGTGCTGAGTATTTCAAGATCATATAAATGTGTTAAACATTCAGGAAGAAATGCTCAACTTCCAAATCTGATGTGCCCAGCTGGTTACCTCCAACCCAAAGGTCTAACTGCAACATGCAGGACAATCCTTGCTCTCCCCTTAAGGATTATACATTGTTGTTTTATTAGATTGCTTTCAAGTTAACTCCTATCTCTCTTTAAATCAAGCTGGCCAACACTCAACTGCACTATCCACCAGGCCTGCAACCAGCAAAGGACTTTGGTAACCGTGTACTCAGGGTAAAGGTAATGAGATTATGGAGTTTCATACTGAGACTGGGGAACTGGTACCAGTTGTGGGAAATATGAAATGTGTTCCATCTGATTTTAAAACAGCTAGATAGCCAGGGCTCTGGGTATTGAGTGTTGGTACAATGTGATTGCTTCTCTTCTATGTTGATAACTTGTATCTATCCAGTTGAAGGGTTTTCATCAGCAACCAAAACCAATCCAATCAATTGTATATATGTAAATAATCATCACTGCATAACCACTGCTCCTCCTGTTTCCCCATTCCTAATTCCTATGCCCCTAAATAAATATTGTTATTGTTTTTGCAAATGGTTGTCCTGATCATATTATAAGAGAGAGTCTTTAATTACAAAAATGTCTGAAATGTGAGGAAATGCTGTTGGGTCTTGTGTTGGGGTGGCAAAAAGTAAAGTGGGTGATATGACATCACAGGGGGTTGTACCAGGTAACAGCTAGCCCTCTTAAAAGTGAAACCCCGGGTGGAGGCACTGCGCATTATGAAATAGCATGGAGAAGAACTAGTTCAAAATAAGTTTGGGAACCCAGGCCCCCTCAACCTTGTTTAGGCCAAGCAAGGCAGGGGTGGTAGCCCATGGAGCAGCACCACCTAGAGGTTACACCAGTATCCCCCCAGCCCTCCTTACTGCCTTCTCACATTGCTTGCTTACCTTTAGGTCATCTGATATGACTAACCCCAGGCCCCTTTCCATTTTTTTTATACACCCTCCTCCCTCCCTGGCTGAGCACTCCATCGTGTCTCCTAAGACCTCCATCTGCTCACTGACCCCCTTACCTCACATCGTGACCCCCCTGGGTAACCTGGCATATCCCTTCACTGGAAAAATCCAACTCCTCTGAGAGGGAAGCACCGGTGGGGCTGGCCAGCGCACTCTTCAATTGGACCAGGTGCCACTGAGGTGGAGTCGGTTGTCAGGGCCTGGTGGCAGCTATAAAAAGTATTATCCCCCTTCTAAACCAAATCTTTTCCTCAGTTTGGGCCTTTGCTATTCGGACTGCCTTTCCCGCTTCCTTCTGCTTTAACTGGTATACTGTAGATCTCTGTCCTGCTCCTTCTGTGTTTTCTTATACTTCCTGAATGCTATCTTTTTCTCCCTAACCTTACCTGCCACCTCTTTTGAGGACCATAGCATTTTTTTCCTTCATTTTCATTTTTTTGTTTCACACAAAGACTTGTTGCCTCTTTGATGGCAGTTTTGATTTTTCACCATTGTTCCTCAAACCCCTCCTTCTTGCCCATTTGCTAGTGCCTTTCTGAGGCACTCTCCTATTTTGCCAAAATCAGCCCTCCTAAGGTCCAGTACCCTCGCTTTTGTATGGCTTGACTCTACGGCTGTGTTTATCGTGAACCACACTGTTTGTTGATCACTTGTTCCCAGATGGCTACCCACTTCTAAACCTGAGATCCTCTCTCCATCGCTGTTTGAGAGTACGAGGTCTAAGATTGCTCCCTCTAGAGTGGGTTCCAAGACTAGATGACTAAGGCATGCCCCTATAGGGCATCGAGAATGACTCTGCTCTTGGATGTGGTTCACTTAGAGGGCCCTTGCAACTCAATCACAGCAGCCTTAGCAATCTTAAATGAATTCATATAGCTCTCAGGCTATGAACTCAATATGGAAAAAACCCACATCATATCCCTCAACCACTGGGTTAACAAATCTCAAGCTCTCCAATGGGGAGGCACCTGGTCCTCGACGTCCGAGCATTACCTAGGAATTTATGTGGTTCCAAGTAAAAAAAAAAAAAGTTTTTTTTCCCCTCAACCTGGATACATTTCTAATAACCATAAAGCATGACCTTAACAGGTGATCAGCATTACCACTAACATTATGGGCCAGAATCAACACTATAAAAATGAAAATCTTACCCAAGTTGCTATGCCCCCTGGAAACTGTACCTTCAGACTAGACAGAGCTGGAAAAAGGGGTGGGGGCTGCCCCATCTACATTAAGGACACCATGCAGGGGAGTATCCTGCCCACCATGGGCATTACAGAAAGTTATGGGCTACTTACTGTGAAACTCCTCTTAGGCAGACAGAACAAGGCACTCACCATTGCCACTGTATACCTGCCTCTCAAGAAAGCTAAGACAGAGTTAGAATTAGTCATGAATGCAATTTCGAAAGACAAAAGGAATACTGAAGTTATCGTCACAGGTGATTTCAGCATTAACTGGCTCAGCAAGGATGCTTACCATTTTAAGGACCAGTTTGCCAGTGTGTACCTCAAACAGATGGTATCTGAACACACCAGAGTGAATGGTAAGAATGGTAACAGTTTTCTCTTGGACTGGACTTTAGCTAGTTGTCTCTCCAGGGTTAAAAGTGTTGAAGTGCTCTCCAACTGCCTAAGCGATCATTCGCTGATAATCTGTAGATGGGCTACCAAAGACTTAAAAGCCCCTCCTACCTTTACGCAAAGTAGAGTTATCAAGAGGGAGCAACTAAATGCTTTTAAAGCAGCCCTATCCCAGGTTGATTGATCCCCAATAGACAAGTACCAGGATATTGACTTAGCTTTGGATTTCTTCTTTGAAAAGTTTAAGGAAATCTGAGACATCTTTGCCCTGGTGAGAAAAAGAAATGTCAGAGGCACTACTAATGTGTGGATTACTCAGGACCTCCTTGAAAAGATGAGGGCCAGGGATAATCTTTGGTATAAGGCAAGGAACTCAGGCAAAATAAATGATTTACAGAATTAAAGGGATGCAAGGAATAGGTACACCAACTTCACTAGGCTCGCTAAAGCTAAATATTATAAAGAACAGCTAGATAGGAACTGGGGAAATGGAAAAAGATTCTAGAAGAACATCAAAGATCTTATTGGGAAAGATGATAGGAAACACCCTACAATGCAAAACATCAATGGTACTCCGACCTTGGATCCCCCCACAAAATTGCTGAATCCTTAAACTCAGTTTTCACAGATCTTAGCTCAGTTCTCTCCCCAGACTACCTTAACCATGCTGATCCAACCCTGCTGATGCAGAGATCTCATCCCACTCAACCCGACTTCTTCTTCAAATGGATCAGTGTTAAGGAGGCTAGAAATTATGTACAGAAGGTTATTGGTAAAACAAGACTTGGCAGTGATAATATTGATATGAAGTTAGTGGCAACCACACTTAATGAAATCATAGACCACATCATCAAAGTCTCCAATAAATCACTTGCCTTGGCAAAATTAGGGACAACAACTTCCACCACGACAGAAGTCACACTAGGTGTCCCTCAAGGATAACAACATAGAAGTTGACAGCAGAGAAAGTCCACAAGGCCCATCTAGTCTGCCCATTTCTTGTTCTACCTTATGAATGTGCCATAGGCCTTTGCTCTGTCAATGGCCTATCTATTCATACTCATCTGTATTGCTCCCTTATGCCTATCCCATACCTTTTTGAAACCCTGCACTGTATTCATATGCACCACTTCCTGAGGTAGGCCATTCCATGCATCTACCACCCTTTCTGTGAAAAAGAACTTCCTCACATTACCCCTTAATCGGCCTCCCTCTAATCTCATGCTGTGTCCTCTTGTCCAGCTATTTTTTCTTATATTGAAACATGTTAGACTATTTCACCTTGTTAATGCCCTTAAGGTGTTTGAATGTTTCAATCATTTCATCTCTGTCCCTCCTTTGCTCTAGGGTATACATATTGAGTTCAGTTAATCTGTCCTCATATGTTTTCTGATGCAGTCCCTGCACCATTTTGGTTGCCCTTCTCTGGACTGCCTCAGTTTGGTTAATATCCTTGTGAAGGTGTGGCCTCCAGTACTGTATGCAGTACTCCAGATGGGGCCTAACCACTGTCTTGTAAAGGGGGATTCTTATCTCCCTCTTCTGACTTGTGATACCCCTACTAATACACCCCAACATCCCTCTAGTCTTACCTACGGCTTTAGAGGTCTGCTTGTATCATTTCAGGTCATCGGTGATGATGACGTCCAAGTCTCCCTTTCTTCCCTTGTGACTGGCAGCAACTCACCTCCCAGCCTATAAGAGGCTTCAGGATTTATCTTCACTATGTACATGATCTTGCACTTCTTTGCATTAAACCCTTGGAATGGAATGATTTTGTGCTAGTGGCCAAATTGAACCATACCATGTGATGGTCACTGGCCCCCAGGTGACCTTCTACCTGGAGATCTGTGATCCTTTCCCTGTTAGTCAATACTACATCTAGGATAGCCCTGTCTCTAGTGGGTTTTTGTACCAGTTGTTTGAGGCCCTCCCCCTACAGGAAATCCACCATATTTCTAGTTCTGGCAGATGTCCCTGCTGGTATTGACCTCTCTGTATCTGGCATGTTGAAGTCTCCCATTATCAGAACCTCCCCTTTAGCTGTCATGTTTTGCACCCCTCTCCCCATTTGCTAGTTTAAAATACATAGATACATAGATACATAGACAGTGTCGGCAGATAAGGGCCTATGGCCCACCCAGTCTGCCCATTTGAGCTTATAAGTTCAGTTTGTTTTCCTAGAAGTCTGTTTCCCCTTACCCCTGACCTCTAGAATCCCTTTATGTCTATCCCATGCATTCTTAAATTCCGTGATTGTTTCAGCCCCCACCACTTCCTCTGGCAGGGTGTTCCACTTGTCCACCACCCGTTCTGTGAAGAAATTCTTTCTCATGTTTCCTCTGAATCATCCTCCCTCCAACTTCATCCCATGCCCTCTAGTCCTGGAACATCTTTTTCGCTTAAAAATAGTGTTTTCCTGCACTCTGTTTCTCCCTGTAAGATACTTGTATGTCTCTATCTTATCCCTCTCTCCCTCCTCTCCTCCAGGAGTACATGTTCAGTTCCTTCAACCTGTCTTCATAGGACTTGTGATGCAATGCATGCACCATCTTTGTTGCCTCCTCTGAACCTTCTCTACCCTGTCTATGTCCTTACGTAGGTATGGTCTCCAGAACTGTACACTGTACTCCAGGTGGGGCCTCACTAGTGTCTTGTATAGCGGAATTATGACCTCCCTTTTCCTGCTGGTGATGCCCCTGCCTATACATCCCAGCATCCTATTTGCTTTACCTGATGCCTTGTCACACTGTTTCCCTACTTTGAGGTCATCAGAGATGACAACCCCAAGATCCCTTTCCTGCTTGGTGCATGCTATATCCTCACCCCCCAACTGATATATTGTGCCAGGGTTTTTGTGCCCCATATGCATTATCTTGCACTTCTTTGCATTGAATTTCAACTGCTAAACCCTTGACCATTCTTCAAGTTTCTGCAGGTCCCTTCTCATTCTGTCTACACCCTCTGGTGTGTCTACTCTGTTACAGAGCTTTGTGTCATCAGCGAACAGTGAAATTCTGCCTTCTAGATCCTGCGTAATATCACTGATGAAGATGTTGAATAGGACTGGTCCCAGCGCTGATCCCTGTGGTACCCCACTGGTCACTCTTCCCTCTGTGGAGTGACAGCCATTTATCACCACCCTCTGTGTCCTGCCACCCAGCCAGTTACCTACCCACCACACTACTGTCCTGCCCACACCCATATTCCCCAGTTTGTGTAATAGTCTTCTATGTGGCACAGTGTCAAAGGCCTTGCTGAAGTCCAGATAGGCCATGTCCACTGCCCTCCCTGATCCACCTCCTAGTCACCCAGTCAAAAATTCAATGAGATTGGTCTGACATGACCTCCCTGGTGAAACCATGCTACCTTGGGTCCTGTAGTCCATTGACAACCAGATGTTCCACCAATCTCTCCTTCAGAAGTGCTTCATGATCTTTCCCACTACCGAGGTGAGGCTGACTGGTCTGTAGTTCCCTGCTTCCTCTTTGTTCCCGCTTTTGTATAAGGGGACTACATCTCTATCCTCCAGTCTTTGGTACCTCCTGTTTCCAGTGATTGGCTAAACAGGATAGCCAGAGGTTCAGCCACCACCTCTCTTAGTTCTTTAAGGACCCTGGGGTGCACCCCATCTGGCCCCATTGCTTTGTCAACTCTATTACTTCCAGTTCCTTCCAGGACCCTTTCTGTGTAAAGGGACTTGTAGTCCATTTCTGCACCATTCTCACCCTTGTACTCCCTTCAGACCCATTACCCCCTCTTCCTCAGTAAAGACTGAGCAGAAATACCTGTTCAATATGTCAGCTTTACTGTTGTCATCCTCCACACGACTCCCATCCTCCCCCTTCAGTCTCACTATCCATCCCTTTGTCTTTCTTTTTTCACTTATGTACCTGTAAAAGGTTTTGTCCCCTTTAACCACTGATTTTGCAATGTACCTGTAAAAGGTTTTGTCCCCTTTAACCACTGATTTTGCAATATTCTGATATTAAATATTCTGCAAATACATCAAACCTCTGCCCCAATGCACTGACTCCTTCCCTCCTTAGTCAGATGCAGTCCATCAAATTTAAAGAACTTTCTCTCCCAAAACTGTTTCCAGTTCCCATCAAATTTGTGTCCTTTTTTCTGGCACCAGCCCTTGAGCCACATGTTTGGCTCCCCTATCTCCCCTTTTCTGACCTTCCGTCCATCTGTCCCCCTCTGCCAGACTGGCAGGATCTCAGAGAAGGAGATGCCGGATGAAATGGATGATAGTTTGTCACCCAGCCTGGTCAGGTGTTCCTTGGTCTCCACGACTGACCGGCTGGCGAGATCATTAGTCCCTATGTGTACCATGATATCAATGTTTTCTCCTGCTTCCTGAACAATTTTAGCAATGCGATCAGTGTTTCTCCATGCTGATGTACCTGGGAAACATCTGACCATTATGCCTGACTGGAGATACGTATCAACTTCCTGAATCATGGAGTCTCCTATGATCAGAAGTTTTTTGGATTTCCTTTATTGCTTTTTTTGTTTTGGTTCCTATTTTGGGTGCATTTTGTTGTACAAACTCCTGTGCTGCAGTGTTCTGCTCTGCAGTGTCCTCTGCCCCTTTGTTTGATTTCAGAGATAGAGGCAGATACCTGTTTGTAGTTTTTAAATGGTTTGTGCAGGTGATATTTTGGAGAGCACTGAGTTATGGGGCACCCGATTTGCCCCTCCTAACCACCTGCCAACCTCCCAGACCAGCTACCCTCTGCGATCGAGGTGCTTCTGTTGGAGGTTGGGGAAATGGCGGACGGTTCTTATAATATATTTCCTCTTGAATATGCAATTTGAGATGTGCAATCTCTGCCCATGCTGGCTGGAGCTGAGCCCTTAGATCTCCAATGGCCCAGCATGTACGACAGTGTACTAAATCCTGTAAAATTGCCCTTCTGAAAAGTGTTCCACAGTACCTACAGTTAATGATATCCATTCCAGGGAAGTTGCTGGGTTTATAACCTGGTCAGAGTAATTAGAAGGAAGAAAATGAAAGCAAAAGTTTGATTTTATGTTTTGTTTGTTTGTTTTTGTATACAGTAACTTGTTATAACAAGTTAAATTACTAGTGTCCCTGTAAATGAGGTCACTGTGTGGATACCCCTCTGAACCGCCCCTTCCTGCTTTGCTACAAGAAATGTCTCGACTGTGCTACCCTATAAAAGGAATGTAGTGGGGGTGGTGGGGATGGGGTTGGGTGGCTGGGCCCTTCCCCTGCTGAAAAAGAAGAACCACAGATGAAAGAAACAAGGAAATAAGAGCAGAAACAATCAGCCAGAAACAAATGCAGTATCCCGGAAAGCTTATCCTAATGACAGATAAAACTCTGAAACCTGTAAAGCACCACCTGTAATAATTTCACAGAAGATATACCCTATAAGAAACACTTTGTTACAAAGAAAAATAAAGCAATAACAGAAGATATACCTTGCAAAAGACAATTTAAATCAGAAGATTACAGAAGTAATCTGTAAGCACACACCTGTAGACACACTCTGGAATAATGCAGCAGAATGTATACCCAGCAACATCAATTTGAATCTGAGAAAAATAAAGCAATAAAATGTTAGCAACAAACAGTAGCAATCCCTTGTGAGTACAAAATAAAAATAACAACACACAATAAACCTGCCTAGCCAAAAGAAGCCTTAATCATTATTGTTGCTCTGGTAAGGTTCTTTGCTCTGTCCTTTCAAGCAACCTAGAAGAAAAGAGCTCAGGTGAAGCTAGGTGCATTGGCTAGCAAACCAAGTCTGACACCTCCTTTTTGGGCCCTCCACTCTTCAGTTTGTTTTTGAACAACTTACCTGAAGCCTGTATGAACGAAATAATTTTGTATGCTAATGATGCTGTTATTCTGAGTAGCAGCTCTCAGCTCTATCAACTGCATAATGAATTGCAGTCTGCCTTCAACCAACTGGAGGACTGGTTCAGAGCTCAGAAACTGCTTCTTAATTATAAGAAGACAAAAACGATGCTGATATCAAGTTACCAGCACAAGAAAATGTACCCAGTCCTGTCCATTGTTAATAATAAGGATGCCCCCTGCTGAAAAGGTACACTTCTTCAAATATCTTGGGGTCTTCATCGGTGATACCCTCTCCTTCTCAAAACAGATAGAACAGGTTGTAAGAGCTGTCAATACCAAATTAGGTGTCCTTTACAGACACAAACAATACCTAGCACACTCTGCCCTCCAACTATTGGCCTCAAGTTCGATCTTGTCAATCATTGACTATGGCCTGGTAGTTTATGGAGCAGCTTCTGACATCGTACTCAAATGAGTTGTGACAGCCCTTAAGAAAGCCTGCAGACTTACCCTGGGTGCTGACAACGTTACCCAGTCTTGTACACTCTAAGAGCAAACTAATTGGCTTAACCTGAGTAACAAAATAAAGTGCCAGATGTGCCTTCAGGGCAAAAAAAAAAAAAACTCCTTGGGAAAACCCCATTCTGCATCCAAGACACTTTGCAAACAAGCCACTCCAGTTACTAGACAAGAAGCATGGCAAGAAGTCAATTGGCTGCCCCCTTTAGGAGAACCTCTCTTGGTCAAAGGTCCTTCATATATAGAGTTCCACTCTGGTTAAATGAGATCACTGTACATATAATCAACTTAGACAGCCTTCCCTCCTTCAAAAATAAATTGAAACAACTCCTCAGCTTAGCTGGTGCTTGTGCTTGCATGATTGCGACCTGAATTTTTGCTCATGCTACAGTCTCTTACTCCACTCTCACCCCTGGGTTTAACTTGCCTGTAATAGCTTGCACCTCTCCTCTCATGGCTCCCACAAACCCTATGTTGTGTTAACCACACAATGCTATTGATCAGCCCTCTTACCAATGGATCCCCTTGTATCCCCTCTATTATTACCCTCACTTTTCCCAGACTTTCCTCTCCTACACATCTTCTTCCCAGCTTACCCCCTACATTGTATTCCTCAACTTCATCTTTCTCCCCTCTTGCTCTCCCTCTTAGCACCACCTTAATGCCCGACTGACCACCTAGTCTACTAGCACTCTTCTGCACAGTTACTGGGCCTATATGGTTATTACCCCCCTCCCTGTTTCCCCCACCATCCCCCCACTGAATTCTGGTGACAAAGCCTATGTCATATGGCTGTTAACCACTGTTAAATTCTGGATTTGCTATTCGCTTTGTTTTTTTTTTTCTTTAGGTTTGGTCTTTGGTGTACCCTTGTCCATTTGGTTATGTGTACTGGCAACTGTTGTGCATAGTTTGTTAAAGCTGTACTATTTCTCTTCCTTATTTCCATGTGATGTGAGCATATATCTTTCTAATGTTTTACCTCTTCTTTGTCCTGCTGTCTGCTAACGTGGAACCTTTGAAAAGGAGCACTGTGCTCAAAGGTTATTCTGAACTACGAAATAAATAAATACATAAAAATAAATATTTTTCAATCTAGTCATCCCAATCCACTGGTTTCATAATATAAAAGCATTTTTATCCTTCTTCTTATTGTGCAATAAAACATCATGAAGAGTGTACCATAAGCTCACCCCCTTAAATTGCATGGGGGCCTTCAGCTACCAGACTGATAGTACTTAGCCCAACATGTAGGACAATTATTGTGATGGAGAATCGCAGAACTAAATAGTCCCCTGAACTCATACATCCCACAATGGCAGTAAATAGAGCTTGACCTCTGTCACCAAGCCCAAATCAACATCAATGCCCTTACACTCCCCACTCTTAGTTACCCACCAATTTAAAACAAACACCCAAAGGCACATGCCTCTTGGTAAGTAACCAACTCCAAATGCATCTTAAGACAAAGCCCCCACATAGCCTAGATAAACCTACCTAGGTAATCCAAACTTCAAAATACAGAACAAACCAGTCTCAAGTAGCTTTCTTGAAGTCTGGCACTCCACAAATCTGGGCCTATATGGCCATTACACACCTACCTCAAGTCCAACTTGTACAAACAGACTCTTTCATCACGTTTAATGACTTCTCCCTACCCTTTCCAAACACAAAAATTCCACCTTTTAAATTCCTCTAGTTGCATCACTCGATAGCCAGTGCTCTTGGGCCCAGACCATGGCACTTTTCAGGCTCACCTACATGGGAAGAGATAGCTCCCCTGGCAGCACATCAATCCACCTCACTCTTATACAAAAAACTGCTGGTTGGAGACCACCACAAAGACGCAAGACTGTTGCTTCTTCTGGAGAAATATTTTTCCAAAGCTAGGGGACTCAACTCCAAGAGCTGCCGTGTGGAAGACATTGCATAAATATATCAAGTTTGATTGTCTTAAATTAATACAATACAAAATAGCCCACAACTTATACCTCACACCCACTAAGCTACACAAAATGGGTAATCTACCTTCCCCCAACCTACTCTAGATGCAAGCAAGACCCAGGGCACCTGAAACATATACTGTGGGAGTGCCCCAAGCGAAGCTGCTTTAGTACTCCATACAGCACTGCTTGGACACTCTTCTGGGGCTGGACTCCACTTTTGTCCCCCAGATCTGCTTATTGGGTCCTAACTTGGACCTGGTCTTCAGGGCATGGAAATCCCACATCTCCTTCATATCCACCATTGCAAAGAAAACAATACTGAAGCATTGCTTGGATGAAACCATCCCCACATATTGGGAATGGCACAATGTCATGCTTGAGACCCTAAAAATGGAGAAAATGATCAGCTCTATCAATAATCACATCCAGCAATACCAATGTAGGTGGAATATACTTGAGACCCTTCTACTGTTAGGTTAGGCACATTATAACCATCTGAACCGCAATCACACACCCCTTTAACGTTTACCAACACTCCGCTTTGCATTACCTTGTTTTTATACAATACTTTGTCTTTCCTTGTACCATCATTGCCTTATTTAACCTTCTCAATAGTCTAGGGAGATAATGATTTATTTATTGCCAAGACATTGTTGTTTATTATCGTCTTTGTCTCCTTGTTGAAAATTTAAATAAAGTTTACTTTTTAAAAAAAAAAAACATTTAAATCATTCATTTAGGACAGTGGTTCCCCCTCCCAGATGTATGCAGGACATCTCCCCTATACAGGACCCCATCCCTCCAGGTGGGACCACAGTCCCCAATGTAGCCAAACCCCTCCTCTCTGCACCATTCCATCAACCATGCATTGAAGCTCCTGATGCAGAGTACCCTATCCTTCCCCCTGTCACAGACAGGTAGCACCTCTGAAATGCCCACTGAGAATGCTCTCTGCCTAAGACCCCTCCCCAGCTCCCTGCACTTGTGCTGCACTGTCCTAGCCTCATCCCAAGCCAGGTCATTGGACCCTAGGTGGACAATGACATCCAACTCTCCTTCCCATCCTGCTACACTGGCATTCAGCAGGATCCACTTTCCATCCCTCCAAGCTGTGTCACCAGGGTAGGCACCTAACCTCCTTCTCCCCCTCCTTTCCTGTCCTCAAATCTATCCCCTAACAATTGAGTCCCCCACAAGGAGTTACTTCCTCCTCCTCTGGGGTCCTCTTCCACCCTCCTTGGGGCCTCCACTACAGAGGACCTCTGCATCCTCCCTGGTCTTTACTGCAGGTGCCTCTGTGGGACAATTCTGCCATGCCAGAGTGATAGGAATGTGCCTCTGATCCACCACTCTTACCCTTCCTTAGCCCACTGTAGTCCAGCTGCTCCTCCTCTTTGGCATTCTTTGAGGTCACAACGGTAGACTTGGAAGTCTCTGGGTGGGAGGGGAGGCTTCCAGAATCCCAGTCAACTCAGCCTGGAGTCTAGCAACCTCCCTCCTCAGCCCAGAGAGGTGCATGCAGATGGTTCAGCACCTTAGTCTCCAGAAAGTCTTCCAGAAGACTACCACCTCACGGCCCCTGCACTGCACCACTCCCAGCATATCTATGTGCAAACCTTGCTTTTTTCTGTTTTGCTTTCCTTTATGCCCTCTTTTTCCCTTTCCCTAGATGGTGTGTTTCACCTATACCCAAACTTGTTTGACCCTAACTTACCTCTACCCTGTCTGTCTTTGTTTCTCTCTTATTAAACCCTTATTTACTCCAACCCTAGATACTCTGCCTGTTTTTTTTTGGTTCTACTTACCCTTAGTATTTTTTCATACCCTAGATAGGGTATTTTACCTATACCATACATATTGCGTGTCCCTGACCCTTCCCACTCCCCTACTATGTGTGTAGAGTTGACAGGAACATAGGTAAAAGCACTCTGAATTATGGATACAAAGAACCCCGACTTTCAGCAAAAAACAATACTTTTATTAAGGCATAGAAAGCATACACCTAGCTGGAGTCTCCATTCCTCAGCATGTCAGCCCAACAATAAGGCCTTCATTATGGGGTGAATGCCTTGTTGTTGGGCCAAAGTGCTAGGGAATGGAGCCTCCAGCTAGTTGTATGCTTTTAATGCTTTAATAAAAGTATTGCATTTTGCAAATAGTCAGAGATTATTGTATCTGTAACCTGAGGTGCTTTTACTTGTATTCCTGGGGATTTTGAGGGATAGCAAACCCAGTTTTCAAGCACCCTGGAAACAAAATCCTGAGATGCACCATCACCTTGTACACCTATGTGAATGCATTTACAGGAATTTAAACAGGGAGCTTACCAAACATGTCCTAGTATCCTGCTTCCTCCTACCGTACTACTTCATTGTTCTCCTGCTTGTCTGTTCAGCTGCAGAGTGACCTGCTGCTGGCTGCCTCATTGGGCTAACTCCAGTGGGCAGACTGTATTGTGCTGTCCTTGTCTCAGGTGTCCTTTTTATGCAGGGACCACAGAGCTGGGGGCCGCTTGATGGCTTAGTCTTTATGTAAGCCCTCTGTACTTCTTGTTTCTCTGGGGCAGCCCACCTGGTTGGCTGCCATGAAGGGAGGGAGGTGCAGTTGGGCTCCAATTGGTTTCTGCACTGAGCTTTTATAAGCCCTCTCCCTATCCCTATCCTCTTCTTGTACTCCTTTGGCTGGTGAGTGACTGAATTGGCTGCTGTTGTGGCTGCGGGCATGGCTAGTAACCTGACTGGCTGCCTCTAGATCCTCTCCCGGAGCTCCTTGCTTCATTGGATTTCACCGTTTTGGTGCAGAGGGAGGGAGGGAGGGCTCCCTTCTGTGCTACCAAGGGACCCTCACTGCCCTTCAGGTCAGCTCTGCTCAAAGGCTCAGTATGCCAATTCTGCCTGCTGTGTGGTTTGCTATCCCTGGCAGCTGCTTTCTACTTCAGAGCTTGCTCCTGGATTGGCTGCTGTTGTGGCTGTGGTCACAGCTAGCAACCTGATTGGCCACTGCTTGATTCTCTGATGGAGCTCCTAGCGCTGCTGGATTCTGCTGTTTCAGTGCGGGGGAGGGCTCCTTTCTCTCTTACTAAGGGACTCTCACTGCCTTTCAGATCAGCTCTGCTCCTTATGGCCCTCAACCAAGAGGGCCACATCTATAGAGACCAGGATGACTGGGTGTGGGGTATTGAGCAGACCACTCCCTTAAGTACAGTACTGCACAGTATATATGCTAATGATCAATGAATGCTTTATTGTTTAATAATGTACTTTCAGTTGTGAAATGGTGTGGTTATTGATACTGCTATTGAAGAAAATGAATAAATCATCACATTGTATCAGTACAGTGTTTTACACATGTGGAATAATTATATACAGTTACTAATTCTATTTCTTATTCAATGCAGAGGCACATTGGGGTGGTGAGAAGCATTCCTATAAGACAGCAGTAGGCACGAGTATTCCCTCATGAGTGGCAACACCCCATGGGCATAGCACAAGTACCAGCATCACTTGCCTTAGTTGGGCCTGACCTATATGAGGACCAGACTTCCAGTGCTCTCTTAGTGGTGACCCACATGCATGGAATAAGTATTGTCTTATTATCATGGTTTATTTTAATTGGTGCTGGATTCTAGTAACTGTAAGTGATATGCATGTAAGTCAGGATTTTTCGTGGTTTGACCGTGAGACTTATAGCAGAAGAACTATACAAGGGTTGTATACTGGAATCTACATTATGCACTATGTTGTTTATCACTGTTGACAGCGTTTTCCTGCACTGTCTGGTGCTGTTGAATTTATTAAATAATACTCCCTGAAAATCATAGACCTACTATGATTTCACTATGTACAGTACTGTACTGTTTTTTTTTCCCTTGTGTCTTGTACAAGGAGATAAGAACAATGACCCTGCAAATGATGAAGGGGAAGGATGCACTGCAGCATGTCACCACTAACAGGGCACTGGACAACCCAGCACCCAAGGACCCCCAGGACAAGCAAGGTGAGGACCCCAAAGGAGCTAGAACAGCTGGTCCACTGCCAGAAACCCTCATTGCTGTGGAGTAGCCACCATCACAGGGAATATCAGGTTTTCTTCTGTCTCAGGAAACAAATGAAAAGTACATTAAAGTGCTTCAATAAAAGCCTGTAACTACTAGACTGTAAACAATAAAAGTTGTATCAAACTGTACTACTCTTGTCAGAGTATTCATTATTCATCCCTTCTACTGTGATGAATGTTGCTAAAGCTATTCTAATTGTGTGGTAAGCAAATAATGTAGGGGGGGAACCTTGTTCCCAAGGTGTGCATCTGTGTGGTGTTTGGGAAAGTAAAATCAAACAACCACAAGCTGCATGCTCACAGGACAGTGCTGCCATTGTATCAAAGCTGGAGAAATCCCAAAAGGACAGTACACTGCTGGATACCAAAATTCATAAAAGTGTATTTAACACATGCAGACACAGTGCCAAAAAAACATCAACCCTTTTGGCATTTTTTGAGGTCTTAACAAGAAACTTAGGATGAATTTTCCCTGAGGTCTTTCCTTAAGTTTTCTTAATGCCCAGATTTAATTTTAAATGTAAAATGGGTTTTGAGGGGTGCACCTGTGTGGTATTTGGAAAAATACAGAATGGCTCTATTTCTCTTCTCATTGCATACCTATTTTTCACAACTATTACACAGAAAGAGTCATACCATTGACATTTCTTGAAGTATTAGCAAGAAATTCAAGATGCATGTTTCCCAAGGAGTCCTCTGAAGTCCCCTAAATACCTGCATTGAAATTTTAAGTGTAAAGTTCTTTTCAAGGGCTGTATCTGTGTGGTGTTTAGGAAAGTGCAACACTACTCTGTCTTCTCAAGGCCTACCTTTGTTTCACAAACATCACACAGAAGTAATCATAACTTTGGCATTTCTTGAAGTATATGTTCCCCAAGGTATCTTCTGAAGCCTTCCAAAAGCTCTGGTTCATACAGAAAGAGTACAGTGTTTCTCAGGGAGAGATTTTATGTGATGTGTGCCAAGATTCAGTGCACGTTCTCGCCACTGAAAGCTTGGATTTGTTTAGCATACGTCATATAACATCTCTCATAACTGTGTTAATTTCTGGTTATATTAACATCAAATCCAGGATACATATTCCCAAAAGAATAAACTAAATGCCATCAAGAAGCCTGGGTACATAATATCAGAGTAAAGTGTTTAACTTTTTTTTGGGGGTGGGGGTACGTGATAATCATAAGGAAAATCAGGTGAAGCACCACATAGCTGGTGCATGTGCATAACTAACAGCTGAAAATGGCACACTGTAGAAATGAAATGCAATTACATGGAAAGATACAGCCCATGTAATAAAAAAAATAAAGTCAGTGCCTGGGTGATGCACTCAAGAGCAAAGTGATGAGAGTGCATGAACAACATGCCACTGTGATGTCATGTAGCAGAAAATGACATGCCACTAGACACAACAGTAACTTATTAAGATTATATTCAGGAGATACTGTAGATGATTCTTTCACTCCAATCCTGAACAGCCAAAGGAATTTTTAATCTTACAGATAGTGAAGAAACGCATAGGCAGAAATGTTTCAAATATAATGTTCACAAGCAAAGTGGACATGAAGTGGCCAAAATTCAGCTTCACAAAGCTTCCACGGACCATAAGAACTTCACCTTTGCTGAAATTTTGAATATTTTAACATGAATTGGCTGTTTTTTATCATGGAAGTGATAACTTCATGAATGAACTTTAGAAAATTTGCTGAAAAAATGGCATCTTTGCTATTCAAAACTTTAAAATTCTGAAAGTATGCACTTTACAAATTCCACAGACATCACACATTAATTTGCAAAGCAATTTTTGGCCACTTTACTTATCTGAAGGCATAGTCAGTCAACAAGTTTCAAATTAAATGAATGATCAGTCCTAGAATGAGGTATAGAACGATAAGCCACAGCTTGAGATATCATAATAGGGTTTGCCTTTTTAAGGGCAAGCCAGGTTGTCTGGAGTTCCCTGGAAGGAGGGACCAGGTTTAGGACATGGGGAGGGGAAGAATAGGTAAAGGGAGGTGGGGAGCAGTGAGGTCACAATGGGTGCAGAGACTAGCAGATGACTGACAGAGCAGGGGATTGGCTAGAGAAAGGGGAAGGAGATGGATCAGACAGGGTAGATAAGGGTCTGCAGAGAAGGGTAGACCCTCTCTTCTTGCAGTTTAACTGAATTCCTACCCACCTGCCTTGGGAACAGGAGAGGCCAGATGATCAGATTGAGAGATGGGGTATGGGTTGCCAACTGAGAGCAATGGGGCACAGGTTGCTGCTTGGATATTGGGTTGCTGGAGACAGAAACAGGAGAAAAACAGGGCCCAGCTGGGAAAGATGGCCGGTGGGCAGGGGGAGGGCCCTTCAAGGGGCAATTACCCCTGCAGGGGGATGGGGCTGGACATCAGGTGGGGACATCTGAACCAAGAAGAAGAGAACCAGGAGTTATGGAAAGGTGTCAAGATATACACCCAATCTAGGAGGAAGAAAATGAATGTAAATATAGAATGAATGTAAAATAATGTATGTACTGGAAATATAGTGGGTGAAGCCATAATGGTGGTAGAAAAATGCAGAATTGGTGATAAGTAAATGTAAACTTTCAAATCTGCTCAATAAAGGTAATTTGAACCAAGAAGTTGTGGTGTGACTTTCAGGGAATGCAACAACAAGATAAAGTAAGAATTTTGCCTTGCAACAGTTTGTTTTTTGTTTCTATGGGGAAAAATAATTTGGAATTAGGAAACTACAATATATAATATTGATAGAAAATATGGCTTGAATTACTATGTGATGAAAACTATTCTGAATGGCTTTAAAAATGATGTTTTGTAAAGAAGTAATGGGTCTAGGACGTCCCATTGCCAATTATCTAATGATGGTTGTTATTGGTGTTTTTACTTTTATTCTTTTCCCTCTAGAGAGGGAATCATTTATTTTGTTTTGGCTTATTAATTACTGACATGTTTAAATTATTTAACCTTGTTGCACCTTTCCATAAAATACAGGTAAAAAGACATGCTTCCCTGCTTAGAAAAGTTGTGCAGGATGTCTCCTTCTATAGGACTTAGCTTAGATTAATATGAGAATGATTTTTTTTCTGTTGTAATTATGTCAAGTTGTGTATATCAATATATATGTTTTCATTTAATAATATTAATAACAAAATGTAATTGATAATCTCAAGTTGTATTTGAAGTTTTCCCGATAGAAGGGCTTTCTTTCTTTTATGTATTATAACATCAGAAAAATGCAACAAATAAAGAATTTCAAAAAGACAATATATTTACAACTAGGGAAAGCAACAAAAATAAAGTTATTGTACTTATTTGCATTTTCTAGATTTTTCATTTTGTTGCAAGAAGAAACACCGTCTCATGTTAATACCTCCTGTGGACACATGTCTGTTTACCTGGATGTTAGATATTCCCCCCTATCCTTAAGTCAGACTTTTCAGACTTGTTGATTAATATGTTCCATTGGATGGGTATGTAACTTTAATGTGATGTCTGGCATGAGGTATTTATATCTTATTGTGTTTTTTCTTGAAAAGCAATAACCATCGTTATTCTCTGGAGCAAGTACACAACTTCAGGTACGTAGGCATTACACTTGACAGCACCTTATCCTTTAATTTAATAACTATATAAATACGATTTATAAAACTGTTAATACTTGAATAGTGCTTCTCTACAGGCACTATCACAGTCTTACCCCAATGCACTCTATCTTGTTGTCAACAGCTCTATCATCTCTCTTGTACATTATGGGCTAATCATTTATGGAGCAGCTACTGACACTTCACTTAAACGTATTAAGGTTGCCCACATTAAGGCCTGTCGATTAGTTTCTGGGACTCACAGATACACCCACACTTGCGATCTGTATAACCAAACCTACTGGCAGAATCTTACTAAAAGGATCATGTACCAGACCTGCCTACTAGGTAAGAAGATCTGTCTGGGTCTAACCCCCTCGAACAACACACCTTCTTACCCCAGTAACCAGTCCTCGAAGGATGAGAAGCACAACTAGACCTACAGTACCTATTAGGTTGCATTCTGTCAGACTAATCAACTGCAGAGGACCTTTCTTTACAGAGCTCCCCCCTGGCTATCTGCTCTCCCTCTGCATGTACAAACTGCCTCCAAATTAGGACAGTTTAAATGCAACCTCAGACAGTACCTTCTTTCTCTCAACCACTGCAACTGCCCAGCTTAAGCTACTTCACCCTCACATATCCCCTCAATTCCTGGCTAAACAGCTGCCACTCTCCCCACCCCTTCCCTCCTCCCTCCACACACCCCCATAGGTACCACTCTCTTGATGTGCTTCTTCTCTACTTCACCTCACTTTGTTGCTCCTGAAGCCTGATTTCCACCTATTCCCCCTCCTCCCTCTTTCCCCTTTTTCACTACTCCTTTTTATTTGCCTTGGCTGACCCATGTTGACCTATTGACTTTGACAAAGTTATTCTTTTCCAATTGTTTAACCAGGTGAGACACACTAAGCTGAAAGCTTGTTTACAGGTGCAACCTGGGAGCACAGGGAAGTTAAGTGACTTGCTCAGGGTCACACAGTATGCAAATGGGGGCTGTGGGATTCAAACCCAGGTCTCCAGATCTGCAGCTCAGAGCCTTAAACCACTGCACTATACTGCCTATTGACCACCTATTATCGCATACTAATACATTATTGTATTTTATCTTAGCTTTTACCCTGGTATCTATTTTTGATTCTTATTTGCCAACTTTCACAAAGTCTGATATAATGACGGCTCTGATTGTATTTTTTTTTTTTGCTTTTTTGTTATATCCATGTCATGCTTTTGTTACATTTTGATCCTTCCACACCTGGGAACTAGCATTCTATAGCTCTCCTATCTATTCTTGCTAAGTTCCAGGAGCATCTGGTCCTCTCAGCTCTCTACTTATCTCTCCGATTCCAACTTTTTCACACCATTCCAATCTGGTTTTCAGAAAAACCCTTCCACCTCAGTCTATATGTACACTGATGACACGGTCCTCTACACCTACAGCCAGTCCCCTGCTGATATGGCAACCAGACTACAGCACTGATTTTTCTCCCATCAACTTTCCCTTAATGTTAAGAAGACAGTCTCCATGATCTTTGGCACTAGACAATGACCTCATTCCACACCCTCTCTGCCCTCATTCTACACCCTAGATGGGACAGTCCTAAAGGACACCTACTCTTTCAAATACCATCCTGAAAAAGCTACATTCCAAGCTTGGCGTGCTATATAGGAACTGCAGTTGCCTTCCTCTACCAGCTAGGTGTGAACTTGTCTGGAAGATGATCCTCCCTATCTTCAACTACTGTGATGTAGTCTATAGTGCTGCTCCCAAGACTTCTATCACTAGATTGGACACCCTCTTCAACTCCTTCTGCCACTTCACTTTCAACTCCACCCCTTACTCATCACTGTACTCCCTATCAGACTCTGTCCTTTCCCTCATTAAAAAATAGAAGCCTCCTCCACTGTGCAAAATTCACCTCCAAATTTTGGTTTGGAGCTCTCCCCTCCTATCTCTTTTCCTCTCTATCCATCCTCCCTCCCCATTCCCTAAGATCATATTCATATGACACCAGTACTATGGTCATCCCTCGTTGGTCCACTGCTGATGGCCAGGCTGCCTTCTCGCATCACTTCCCTAAACTGTGGAATGCACTTCACACATTCATCATCCTCCCCTCCTCCATCTCTTCTGCCCTACATAATTTCCTCTCTGTAAACTGCACCTGTAGCTAGCCACTGCAGTCTACCCTGTCTTGCTCCTCTTTACTCTGTAATTAAAACTACTACTCTATCTTCCTTTAGCAACTTCCTCCATACCCCCTCCTCCTTCCCTTCTGCCCTACAAAACTCCCCTCTATAAGTTACATCCACAACTAACCCCTGCAGTCCTCCTGCCACAGTTTGCCTGTCTTTCTCCCCTTCACTCTGTAATGAAAACAACTACTCTTACAGTCATTGCAGCTCCCTCCACACCCCTACTCTCCTCTGCCTATATTTCTTATCTGGTCACTTCTATTTCTGGTTCATTCTTCTGAGTCTCAATGCAGACCAAGGTTAGCTTGTACACTCCAGTAATCTAGCACTTGACCTCATGTCCCTTGAGTTTTCTGTATTAGTCAGACATAGCCAAACTTATGTTGTTGTTTTAGACCTTCCTGTTGTTTTCTTCTATTATGTTAAATTTTGCTCAATGTATACTGCTTGAATATGTTTGTTTTAATACTGCCTGTTGTTACTTGTACTTATGTAATATACTGTTTAATGTATACTGCTTGAATGTATTCCCAGTACCCTCTCCCCTAGGATGCCCCGGGAGACAAGCAACTTGCTGTTGAGTGTGCCTTTCCTGGTAAAACATTTCAATAAAATAAAATACATTGTTATATTTAACTAATTGTTATGATTTCTTTTGGACGCGAAACCTTTATAAATGAGTCTCTGACTCAAAGGTATGTGAAATTCCAAGACTGTAATAAATAATAATAAAAACATGTCTGTAGCTTTGCCATTGCCATGTTCTTTTTATTTAATCCTGCAGTAGTTTTCTTTGCCTTCAAATAATTCCTTTTCACCTGTATAACATTTACAGTTAGATCATCCAGTTTATTTTCAATCTGCTGGCCTGAGATGGGAAATGTAACTGTTTTGTTATGTTCATCCATAGAGACAAAATATAAAGCTGTTTTAGGAGAATGTTGAGCCAGAAAAAAGCTTGTCTTAGCCACAAGTGAGCTACTCTGACAGTGGCCTCAGCCACTGTTATTGGTGGCCCTACTCCTTGGCATGGGAGAGCTGCAATTGTTGAGCAGCTGGACGTGTTTTAAATGACATATTACGTTCACATGAAGTAGACTCAAACTCTTTTTTCTTCCTTTCCTTTGTGTGTTTTTGAGATGGCATTTTCATTATTTGTCATGTTTTAAAGGAAAGCATAAGTTGTGTTATTCAAAAAGTGGAAGACAGCTGCATGTTTTCACTGTTCATTCACTGGCATCATCCTAGCTTTAGTCTACTTCAATGACTTTAAAGTTGAAAGATAAGAAATTATAGTGATAGAAATATTTTTTTTACCTTTTATTTCAATTTGCTTGAGGCAGTATGTGGCAACAACCCAATATAGTAGTATAGTTCAACTTAATTTATCACTCTAATGAGCATTTTATTGCATAAACACCTCAAAATGAAAATAAACCAGTCCATTTCAGATTTACAGTGATCTTCAACATTTGGTTGCACTTTTCCTTTGTGTGTATGTGTGAGCTTTGTTGCATTCAATTAATCTGTTCCTAATGTTTCTACTTACTGATCTCACACTCACATTATACTTTAATGTAAGAGACTCTCTCCTTTTGGGAGAAATATATGAGAGTGCACATTCACCAATACAAAGTTATATTTAGTTTACATTTCAACATATTTTGCATCAAGATACTATGGGTTACAGCATTATGTTGCTGCCTTCACCCATTGATTAGAAGTCAGAGATCAGGTTGAATAGTTTGAATCAAAATGAAGTAGTCAAAGGAGTCATAGTACTCCAGACAGCCATATGCAGATAGGCCAATACTATTCTTACTATCCTTCTCTATGAGAAAAATACGTTATCCAATGGCCACCTGACAACATTCACTTCTTCCAAATACAGTATATTATAATTATAATGTATTTTTATTCCTGCCATGGCTTCTTTTTGTCTCCTCCTTCATGTCCCTTAGTGTCACTTCACATCACTACACTGATCCTGACAATAGCCATCTTGATTGCAAGAGGAGCCATAACACAACAGTTGCTATCCATGGTACTCCTACCTTTGAAGGTTGTCACACCATGACACGTGTGTGTGTGTGTGTGTGTGTGTGTGTGTGTGTGTGTGTGTGTGTGTGTGTTGGGGGTAATGTACTGTTTATGTGACTAATGGGCCTAGGCTTGAAGGAGGACAGGTCTGACCAATAGTAGACTACAGATATGATCGAGCACAGGAAACTGTCATCCAGACCCAGGGGCCAGCCACAGTTTATCTCCCCCCAGTGATGTCTGATATGGCATTACTGTGCATAGTGAGCAATGCATCACCAGCATGCCATCTCCCATCATAGCACTGTCAGTGGCTCAGTAGGTTGCATGCTTGCCTCTGAGGCCAGAAGATCAGAAGGCTGTGGCTTCCATCCCTACACCAGTAGCTTGGGCAAAATTCCATTACTGACACTGTAGTGCAGCATGAGTGGGGTGCTGCACTCCTCAGCTGCCATCCTTTGGATAAAATGTTAAACTGAGGTTCTGTCTGCCTGTTCTAGTGGTTGTCCAGATGGACATAAAAGAGCCCATGGCACTTCTCAAAAAGAGTAGGGGAATTGTTTATTGAAAAATATCAAGTAATTATATTACAATAAATGCAAGTCACAAGGAAACAGGATAAAATAAAGAAAATAAATTGGCTGCATTACCTCACGCTAAGTTATAAACCAAGAGTAGGGGAACTGATTATTGAAGAGAGAAAAAAAAAACAATCAATAATGATACAATATAAACAAGTCACAAGGATAAAGGTGAAAAAAATAAATAAATTGGTTGTATTACCTCACGCTAAGTTATAAAACAAGAGTAGGGGAATGGTTTAATAAATGAAAAAGAAAGGATTAATAATACCTAACCAACAAGACAATAAAAAAACATCAGTTTGACTTAAAGAAATACAACCTGAGAAAGGAAACAATGCACACCCTACCATACACATCAAGCAACTTAAACAGAAACATACATTGGAGCTAAAGGGTCATTAATAAAACCATGGAAAGGAAAAAAGGTAAATTAACTCAGTTGAATGACTAACCATCCCTGCATGGTGAAATTATCAACAAAGTGCACAAAGTGCACATGGGCAGTGTTGCTAACGTTGAATCCATGTCATGGAGGAAAGATCTGTTTGTTCTGCAGTACACTGTTGGCGAAGATCTGATTCTATCATCCATAAAAGGATGGGGAGATCTAATCCCTGCTGCTGTATCACTTATTTACACCGTACTCTCCACAGCATGACCTTTCGGCAGGATAAAATCAAAAGAAACATGGAAGGGTCATGCACCGAGGTGTGGTCAGAAAAGGAGCTGAAAATGAGCTTATCATATGTAAGTGATCCACAAAAGGGATCAGCCCACATTGTACGTAAAAAAGTTCAAAAGGGTAATATAGAAGGGCAGTCAAAAAACAAGTGAGTAATGTTTTCCAAGGCTGTGGGATGACAGGCTCTCGGGCATAACTGTTCCATAATGATTTTGTACTTGTTGTTCACTTTAACATTCAATCTGCCATGGCAACACAGCCATGTTACATCCCAATAATGTACAATAAGGCTGTTTGTTTGAGGGAAGGTGAAGTACCAGGCATAACTGTGACGTCATCTATCAACCCCTTATAAAAGGCTTTCCTATGTTGTGTTCATATGACATCCCACAACAACCAGTAGTGCATTATAAACATCAAAAATGGTGCCAAAAAAATGGTAAACAGTTATCAATCAATCAATCAATCAAAATCTTTATTTATCCAGGCAGGCACCATTGAGCAAGGCTCATTTGCAAGGTGGACCTGGTCATGAATACATCAAAGTACAGTACAGAAGCAGGTATACAAAAAGCAATAGTATACAAGGAAGAAAAGGTACATACAGTGTATACAGTACAGTACAAGGTTGAAATAAATAAAAAAACAGCATTATTTTACAATTGAAGAAGTCAGCAGATGTACTCTCATCCGTAGGCATACAGGGGTTATAAGCAGAGATCTTTTAAGTGAGGCAGCCAGCAACTACACATATAGGGGAAAGAGGCCATGTATGGGATGGCAGGTTAGAGAGGTAAAGAAGAGGAGGGATATATTAATGATGACTGGGGGAAAAATTGGGCTAAAACCACAGAAAGTGACAATGGCTGTCGTGTGCTTGTTTATTATGATAATGACGGAGGAGGGGTAGATAATTGGGACACTACTATGGATGGGGTGGGACTTTAGCCAGGCTGGAGCAGACAGGGAAGGGTGGGTGCAGCAGGAAGAGTTAATAGGGAAAGAGTGAGAGCCAGGGGTAGAAACATGGCGAGCATCAAGTTGGAAAGAGGAAGTTACAGAATTAGACGGCTAGCGGTGAGGAAAACATTTGCAAGGTGCTTTCATGTAGAGATAGTAGAACACCTTGAATATATTCAGGCTAACAGGGCAGCTCAGCTTCAAGTTCCTTTGTAAACCATTCCACAATGTGGGTAAAGAGAAGTTTAGAGCAGCTTTGCTGAAACGAGTTTCGACCCTTGGAACTTGGAGGGCATTTAGGGAATAGCTCCTTAGAGCATAGGTGCCTAACACACTCCGGGAAATACAATCGGAGACATATGAGGGGAGCTTGTTGGTCACTGCTCTGAAGGCCCATAGGGCAGCGTTTCTATTCCTTCTATTGTGAAGACAAGGGAAGTCCAGCCTAACGATGAGTACAAGGAGCAGTGGTGTGTGGAAAGTGGAAGGCCAGTAATGAACCTGATAGCTCTGTGGTGGAGGGTGTCCAACTTAGCCAGTGCAGAGGCAGTGCAGTGGCTGTAGAGAAGGTCCATGTAATCTATTAAAGATAGAAAGGTAGCTTGAACCAGTTGAATCTTGGCCTCCTTTGCAAGCAGGTGGTTAATTCTGTAGAATAGTCCTAATCTTTGCCTTAGTTTCTTCTGTAGTTCTTCGAGATGGTCGGGGAAGAAAAGCTTATGATTGAGCCAAACTCCTAGATATTTGAATTTAGCTACATACTCTAGTGTTTCTCTAAGAACAGTGGTAATTTGTGGGATAGCCACCCCCCCCAAAGGGAATTACCGCATGCAAGGAGAGGGAAAACAGCATGGCTTTTGTCTTTTTCACATTGAGCAAAAGCTTTTTGTTTATGAGCTGGTATTGTAGAAGGTTAAATTCAGCTTGAAGGTCTTCACAGGCTGCTTCCGGCGTGGGACAAGTCAAGTACAGAACAGTGTCATCGGTGAATAAGTGGATGCTGGCTTTTTTGATGCGGTCATTGATGTTGTTAATGTAGACCGCAAAGAGGAGGGGACCAAGGATAGAGCCCTGGGGTACGCCCCTCAGCATAGGTTTTAATGGAGAAAGATCACCTTCAGCTTTAACCTGCTGTTTCCATTACCCAAGGTAGTCTGCAAACCAGCACATAGATTTATGGTCCAGTCCTTAGGTGCTTAGGGAGGAAAGAAGCAGGCTGTGATCAACTGTGTTTAATGCCTTACTAAAATCCAACAAAACGGCACAGACATGCTTCTTGTTGTCAAGGTCTAGGAGCCAATCATTGGTCACCTTAGCTAGGGCTGTTATGGTGCTCTGCTTTGCTCTAAATCCAGACTGAACTGGGTTTAATAGGCTTCTGGATTCTAAGTATACCTGTAGCTGGCCACACACAATTTTTTCTAGTAATTTAGACAGGATGGGAAGGAGTGAGATTGGTCTGTAATTATTTAGATAGCAGAGGTCACCTGCTTTTAATAGAGGGATGACATGGGCTATTTTCCATTGAGGGGGAGGCTACCCTGGGAGAGTGACAAGCTGAATAGGTGGGTGATTTGCACCGCAAGCACATGGTTGGCACATTTCAGATAGTATGGCTCTATGAAGTTGGAGTCTGCTCCCTTCCTGGTGTCCAGTTGCAGCAGTAGGTCTTCCACCTCTTTTAGAGAGACAGGCAGGAAGGAGAAGGCCTCCTCTGAGCTGTGCAGAGGTCATTGGCTAGGGAAGTATCAAATGCTAGCCTTGCTGTTGCAAAATAGTTATTTAGGGCTTCCAATATCTCCGATCGATTAGAGATAACGCTGCCACCGGACTTAATTTTTGCTGGACTGGAATTACCAGGTGCACGTCCAGACAGGTCTTTTAATGTTTTCCAGAGCTTTGAAGTATTTCTTGAGGCAGAGGCTAGCTCCGAACGATAGTAGGCGGCCTTGGCTGCTCTGACCAACTTGGTGCACTTGTTTCGTGCTCTCTTAAAAAGACACCAATCCGAGTCGTACTTGCTTCTTTGGGCTTTTTTCCATAAAGTATCCCTTTCTAACAGGGAAGCTTTGAGCTCAGGCGAGAACCAATGGTAGGTGCTGCTCCTGACCCGCACCTTAACCAAGGGTGCATGCTTATTTAAAGCCTCACTTAAAATATCGTGAAAAATAGTATATGCCCTGTTAACCGTTTTGGCTAGGAAGTATGCAAACAAATCGAAGTTTTGTTTGCACCTCTTGATAGAGAACTTTGCCACAAACTGTGGTTGTGCATGGATCTAATGGTGGTGATTATACAATAATCATTAATGTCTGAGAAAAATGTTCCGATATGAGAGAACAGGTGTGGCTTGCTAACCAAAATTACATCTAAAAGGGAGCTGTTATTAAGGTTCTTTTTATTTGTGCGAGTAGGCTCGCCAATGAGTTGCACCAGCCCTAGAGTGTCACAAAAGGATTTCAAGGGATCTGATGCACTTGATAGCCAATTGTAGTGCAGGTCGCCAAGAATAATGGCTTCCAAGGATCTGAGCCCCAGTACGGAACTGAGGTGAGACAGGAAATGAGGCCCGACAGAAGTGGGCCTGTAGCAGCCTATTACACAGAGTGCACTGGAAGGAGAAAGTTCGATCTTTAGGGTCAAGCACTCGAATTCTTGGGGGAGGATGATGCATCTATGCATGTGGCTGAGTATTTATCCCTTACATAAATTGCCACCCCAGCTCCTCTTGATTGCCTATCCACTTGGAAGAGTAAATCATTTGGGATATTGATTTCATTGTCTGGGGTGGCTGGCCTAAACCAGGTCTCAGTGATCACTAGGACATCAAGTAGGGTGTGGCTTACCCAAGCCTGGATAAGGGTGAACTTTTTCAGCAAACTACAGGCATTAAGATGCATAAAAGACATTCCTTTGATACCTGCCAGGTCTGATGGAGAAGCAAGGGTGTCTAATGGTCCTGGGTTGAGTTCAACATTGCCTGAGCACAATAGTAAAAGAAGCAGGATTCTTTTTAAGGCAGAGAACTGTAATTTGTAAACACTATTTTTTGGGCAATAGGGGAGGCGGTGTTGATGGGTAGGCCTATACCCACTCCTGGTGTTATACTGGCCTAGTGTTGCAGCCACTAGTGTCCTGGCAGGAATTTGCCATGAGTAGGAAGTCTCGAGTCTGGATGGGAGAGTAATCTGCAGAGGCAGCTCGGGAGATGTCCCACCCCCGCAGAGACAGCTGAGAAGCCCAATAGTCCAGAATTGCTCCCTGAAAGGAACTGTTGGATGCAGGACAGGGAGAAGTGCAAGGGTCATTCCACTTTAGGGAGGGATGAGGGTTCTGAAAAATTGAGCTGAGCACTAGTAAAGCTAGTGACACACCGAGGAACCACCTGTAACTTCCCATGGTAGATCTAAACACCACAACAGCCGGCAGTAAAAGTCACTAGAAGCCTAGACCAATCAGCGATCAGGTGTCATAAGTTCAAAATCCTTTTGTTGGCTGAGAGACAGTTTTGGCGCTGAATGTACCTGCGGAGCAGCTCTTTGCAGCTGAGACAGTGAGGTGGTTCAAGGCTGCACTGTGGTGTGGCAAGACTGGTCTGTAGCTTTTGTTTCTGTTTCTGGCCCTGCTCCACCAGTACAGGATGGGAGTGGGGGAAGGTGTTCAAGTCTTGAAGCCTTAGTGGGTGAGCATGGTTCAGCCTGAGAAACAGGCAGAAAAACCCCGGGGATGGTCCTCAGGTTAACTTGTCTAAAATAAGGTTTTGGTCTACCCCATTCCAAAATAAGTGGTGTCATCTACTGTGATGCCCACTCTCTCCAGGGGGATGGGGCCCTTGAAAAACAAGGAAAGATAATGGAAAAAATACAATAAAAGAAGACCACTGGGTTTACTATATTTAGCCCATTTGCTTCATGGGGTGGTACAGAACATCCCACTTAATTGGGTTTAGCCAACTCCCCCCAAACCATTGTAAAGAATATACTATATAATCTGGTTTCCAAATTTATTGGAAGAGGAAATATGGTGCTGACATATAGGAAGACTGGAATCAAAAAAGTCTCGATCACACCTGCCCTCTTCTTTGACAACTGCCAACAGTTTCAGAGTGCCACACGGGCTGCCCTTGTTTCCAAAGCATTAGTCCAGTTGACAGTGGGCAAGTTTGGACTACTGAAATAGATACCCAGACTTTTCACTGGTTCCAATGTCACAGTTATGTTCCTAATTGACTATGGTAGTGCCCCATGTGTCCCTATGGAAAGCAATTGACATTTGAAAGAATTAATACCTGCACCTGTAATAGAAGCAACATTATTAAGTCTATAGCATTTTCCCCAGAGACCACATCATAAACAAATAAACAGACATCATCCACATATGCAGTTAATTTAATTGAGTCAGAAAAGAGGGACTGGGGAATGCCAATGATTTGAGGCGCTGATTTCACTGCCAGTAATAAAGCATCCAATGTCAAAATATAAAGGAAAGGACTCAGCTGACAGCGTTGTCAGACTCCATGCTGTACCCAAATGCAGGTGCTTCACTAGCTATTAACAGTCAGCAGTAGCAGGCTCCATGGATCTGGGTGAAGGGGTTTACTTAGCACACTGGTGACCCAGGTTCTCACCCTGAGCCCGGTTACCAGGAGTGGAAACCAGCAGGGAGGGGTTGTATAAGAATCCATTAACCACTTCCCTCCCGGGGGCCGGGTGGATCTCTGGCACCTGGTAGTGGACTGGAGACATGCTAGGTGGGGTGCTGTCTTGGCATGCCACCATATGTCCCTATCCTAGGGTGCCACTAGATAGGTCTAATTAGGGAGGTGGGTGGGATAAGAAAACATGAAAATGATGGCTGTCCAGCTACCTGGATGATAGCAGCCCATTCCTCTGGCACCGTGAAGCCCAGCATGAGCCCTGTGCTGCACCCTCATCACCCCCAATGAGGACTGTTAAGTGTATGCCTCCAGCAACACAGAAATCTCCCCGCAGTCATGACCATGAGAGGCGGGGCTCCCCAATGAAGGGATTCATCGGGTCAGTTGGAGGCGGCATGATGAGGGGCGATGGATGGCACTTAGAGGAATGGAGACGGTAGGGGGTTGACTGTCTGAAGGAGTGGGTGACTGGGCTTGTGGAGAGAGAAAAAGAGCATAATACAAAAAAACCAAAAAACTAGTCAACAGTATAACAGACTGAGAATACACCAGCCAGATCCAATGGATTAAAGTATGTGTGAACCCATACTTGTGAAGCATGAGGAATAGATAATTGTGAGCAACCTTATCAAAGGCCTTAGCTTGGTCCAATATGTTAAGAAAGTGTCCTATCTGTCTGGACTGACAAGAGGCTATCAAATTCCTGATTAATAAAGGATTATCTTGTATCCTATAGCCAGGAATTGAACAGGACTCGAAAGGATGGATAATGGTAGGAAAAAGTCTGGTTAAGCATTTACAAAAAATATGGGTTAACAAATTTGCATTCATATTTAGGAGACAAATAGGTCTCCAATTTGCCAAAAGACATCTATTTCCGAACTTAGATAAAAAAATCAAACTGCTTCAATAATGGAATCCGTAAGGGACAAATGGGCCAAAATATAATTGAACACTAAAGTAAACATAGGGCCGAACACTGAAGGACACAGATGACATAATTCAGATATGAGTCCATCCATTCCCAGTGAAATTCGTCTCTGAAGGGTCTGAATTGCTGAACGGACTTTAAGTTCTGATATTGGTTGAGCGAGGTCATGTTCTACCTGCGGTACCTGTGGCAGGTTTAACGAGTCCAAACACTGGGGCACAGACTCCCCAACTGCAAACTTGGTACCGATTGTCTGGAATAAGTAGTCATGTACCACCTGCTGCATCCCAATTTGGGTGGAATGTTCCTTCCCAGTAGGGTCACATAAGGCTGTCATCTATCCAAGCTGCATCCTATGAAAACAGCTAGTAAATATGTCACCTGTCAGATGTCTACTCTGAGTGCCATTAGTCTGTTCAAACATCAGGGACTCCACTCTATCATATTGTAAGGTCTTCATACGATCAGTCACTGAAATCTGGGCTATGATGGACACCCCTCTGTCCGTCTGTAAGGAAAGCAATTTCTGGAGAGTATATCATAACTTTAGATACGTGAAATAAGAGGATCTCCCCTTATCTTGGTTCAACCCCTTGCCAAGATGCCTATGGACTGTTTGGTGAGTTCCCACCAATGACCAGGTACAAATCTAGGACTGTCAGGCATGCCCATAATAGGGTTCTCAAGCTTTCAAGAAAAGATGAGTCTATCAGGATGGTATTATTCAACCTCCAGCAAGGCTTCCCTGGCTGATGTGTCAAATCCACAGCGAGTTCACAGAGTAAGACAGAATGATCAGTGAGACCAACAGATGACACAGAAACTGACAGGATGTTACAGTTATGGGATACAAATATATAGTCAATACGTGTTACCAATGTAGCCCTGTGATAGGTGTAACCTCCAATGGGATGGAGAGCTTGAAATGTGACCACATGGGACTCTCTACAAATGGCTTGTAAACAAAGGGAGTCACAGAATAACTTTGATGTCTAAGCCCCTCTATCAAGGAAGTGAAGTAGGCAAATAAAATGACCACCAAGGATGATCAGTTTGGAAGAACATAAATCAAGTAGTAACGATTTGAACAATGTGACCCTGTCAAATTTTGACTGAGGTGCATACACTGCTATCAACCTATATGCTGCCAGATTGACTGTGCAATCAAGTAAGAGAGCCTGACCTGGCTACATTTAGACTACTCTGGTAACTGTGGGAGAAAGGTGATTCAACAGGATGGCTACCCCTGAGCTTTTCTCAGGACCAAGTGAAAAATAGGAAATACCAGAAGACCAAAGTCTCTTTGTAGTGGCTATATCAACTAATGACCGTAGCCGTGTGTCCTGTAGGAAAAGCAAATTTGCCCTACTATTCTGCAGGATTTGCAAGAGCACCTTCCTTCACATGGGATTCAGCATGCTATTAACATTAAGCATTGCAACCTCCATATAAAGGGAAGAAGAAAGGCATAAGCCATGAATTTAGTCAGTCTTCAAAAAACTATAGTGGATGGGTATGTTTTTTCTTGAATTTGACTTTTGAACCAGGTGAATAACCAACCTTCCACTTGCAAGTCACTATCCTTTTGGAAATGTCTTCATCGGTGTCCTGAGAACCATTGATGCCATAGGACATAGTCGATAAGGCATCAGAATCGAAGTCAGTATATGTGTATCCTCATACCTTTGGCATGGCCAAAGGGCGATATCTGTTCTGAAGGGGAAGCGACACAAGCGGAGGTGATTGAGAGTCACTGGGATGAGGTTGATTCCAGAGGGAACTCCATCTGGGTACAACCAAGAAAGGGGTCAGAGAAGGCATGGAAGTAACCTCCAGTGCATCCAACTGGAGCAAAGGTTTCTCTATTTCCGATGTAACCTTTAGCGGAAGAGCTCAACATTGGTAGTAGCAGGGCATGGCTCTGGTAAAGAGGTAGTCGTGTCCTCCAGCAAAGTCAGCATAGCGGGGCTCTCCATGGTGGTTATAACAGTCCAGGAGTAGAAGAGGGCAACAAAAGCCTTTGACTGGGCCCTACATCTTAATGGAGGGGTGCAGGAAGCTAATCTGTTTAATGATTATTTGATGACTTATTATGGCCCACCCATGGACAATCATGGAAGAAAAAGCCTTCCATCTGGCAAAGATTACATTTCATCTTATTCTGGCAGTGTGCTGCTATATGACCATGTTCCAAACAAAGGCTGCAAAGATGCTGATCATAGACATTACTGAGATGGTTGCGAGAGCCACATTTGAAACAGGCTTTTGATTGTCCTGAACAGAAACAAATGCCAGAAATTAGTCAGTCCAGAATCTGAAGCATGGAGCTACACATTATATTTCCACCCCCTCCAGGTCCATATTCCATATTTATCTAGAATTCTGTCTGTGCGGCCAAGCACCTCCCAATGTTTCTGAAGCCAGAAAGTGACATTCTGAACCTCCACCCATTCATTTTGAAACATCACAGTCACCGTTCATGTGGTGGTTCTGGTTAGGGGAATCGCCTGGTATGGTAACCACAGCTCAGAATATCATAATAAATTGTACTTAGTCCAGAACTTATCCAAGGATGAGTGAAGATGGAAGCTAACATCATAAAACACAGATCCTGATACACAAACAAAAGAAAAAATGTCATCTGGCAAAAAGCTAAAGGAGTCCATTAAATATGTTTTGACCAAATAAGCTCAGTCAGGTGGAAGATCATCAGCCCCAATGTACTTCAAGTGGACTGCATTAGGCCGCAGGGCAGGCACTGGTTGAGCTGCAAAGAAGTCTGACATTTTAAATGGTACATCCAGAGAGGGTGGATAAAGGAGCTCTTAGTTCACGAACTGTTGCTGGATGACACACATCAGGGACATTGGTATTACTTGGAACAACTAGTCCAGCCTTGAGTTGTGGGTCTGGCTGGGTTGAAGCTGTGTCCATTGCAACTGGAGGTAACCCAGGGGAGGTAACTGGGGCATGCGATGTGGACATCTTTGGAAGGATCAGCTTGGATGTTTCACATGCATTAGTCTTGTAAGCTGGCATCAGGGCATTTTCAGATATCTATGAGATTCCATCAGGCCCTACTATCCAGCCTGCTTTCCTCAAAGCTTTCTCTGGGCTCCAACTAGGAGCTATGGCCATGGACTGTCTGGCTGTAATATGGGGTGGGGTACCCAGGGGAGTTCCTTGCAGTACAGGCTGAGGTTGCAAGCCATTGGAATGTGCCCATTCAGGTCCCGGCACCTTTGTTGTGGACGGAGTTGAGATAGTGTGTTGAAGGGTACTCCCACCGGAATCTGGGGAAAATAGTAGCACCTGTCCTTATGGACTTAGTTTAGAAAATTCTCTGGAGTCAGGCAGCACGGCAACCTTGGCTACTGTTATTGGAGATGCAGCAGTGTGAGCTGGTGCCAGATGAAATATGGCTTGTGGTACTTCTGAGTCAGCTGCCAGCAACAGTGTGGAAAGGCATACAGCTTGTGCAGCTACCACTTGAGTGACTGTGGTGGGTGGTGTGCCTGGCACTGGAAAATCCATAGGTTCCTCCCCTGAGAGTGGGAGTAGCTCTGACCACTCCACACCGCACTCTATGTCCATTGCTAACTGTCCTGCAACCTCTTCTGCGGAAAAACACCGACTCAGTAACAGGTTTGTCTTTGGTAACTGCTGAAATGAATCCTGTTACACTGTTTCAGTACTTTGAGATGGTAAGAAAAAAATCAGGGCTTACCATAGCTGGAAGGCCTGGTCCGAAAGCCAGGGTGGCTGTGTCTGTTACCATAGGTGTCAGTAAATCCATCTGTAGTGTTAACTCTGGCTCCAACTGACTTCTGTGGTTCAGTGACAGTAGGTCCAGCAGGAACTTGGGATGAATGGTCAAATGCATGAGCTGGCAGTTTGGTGATTTGGGGCAGTCAAGTCTGGGTTTGAAAATTCCCTGGGTAAGGATGCCTCCGGTGTGTCCTGTAATTTAATCAAATAGTTTCTCTGTGCCTGTAGTTCCAGGAGCAATACTGTGTCCTTACAGAGATCAGGATCCTACTTTGATTTAGGCAGAATCAGTAAGTCACTCTGGTCTGGAACCGGCTGCAGAGCGTGATCCCGGTCAGTCTCTGACTGCATTTGTGGGGGTACTTTCAAAGCTGGCAATTTGGCAGTTTCCGTCTGCTGTATTAATTCAAATACTGGCAAAACTCCTGACAGATGATGACAGAGAGGAAGGCTTAAGCCCTGAAACGGCACCCTGCTGCTCTCCACAGTTTGCTCTACCCTAACCCACCCACTTCCACACAGAAAGGAAGGCTTGTGCCATAAACAGGTGTGCTGATGCACTTAGCGGCTTGCTCTGCAACAGCCAACCCACTTCCACATAGACAGGAAGACTCGCTCCCTGAACGGATGATATGCTGCTCTCTGCAGCTAGCTCTGCTGCAGCCCACCTGTTTCCACACAGAGAGAAAGGCTCATGCCCTGAACTGGTGCCCTGATGCTCTTCATGGCTTGCTCTGCTATAGCTTTCCCGCTTCCACACAGAGAGGAAGGTGCTTGCCCTGAATGTGTACCCTGCTGTTCTCTGCAGCTTGCTCTGCTGCAGCCCACCCACTTACACACAGAGGAAGGCTGCTGCTCTCTGCATCTTGCTCTGCCATGGCCCACCCATTTCCACACAGAGAGGAAGGCTCATGCCCTAAATGTACACCCTTCTGCTCTTCGCATTTTGCTCTGCCACAGCCTTCCCTCTTCCACACAGAGAGAAAGGCTCGAACCCTGAACGGACACCCTGCTGCTCTCCACAGCTTGTTCTGCCACAGCCCACCTGCTTCCACACAGAGAGGAAGGCTCATGCCCTGAATGGGTGCCATGCTGATCTTCTCAGCTTGTTATGCCAGAACCCACCTGCTTCCACACACAGAGGAAGGCTCATGCCCTGAACGGGCACCCTGCTGCTCTCCACAGCTTGCTCTGCCACAGCATGCCTGCTTCCACACAGAGAGAAAGGTTTGTGCCCTGAATGGGAGTCTTGCTGCTCCCTGTAGCTTGCTCATCTGTAGCCCACCGCCTTCACACAGAAAGGAAGGCTCATGCCCTGAATGGATGCCCTGCTGCTCTCTGCGACTTGCTCTGCCATAGACAGACTGCTTCCACACAGAGAGGAAGGCGCTTACCCTGAATGGGTGCCCTGCTGCTCTATGCGGCTTTCTCTGCTGCAGCCCACCCACGTCCACACAGAGAGGAAGGCTCTTGCCCTGAACAGGTGCCCTGCTGTTCTCCATTACTTGCTCTGCCACAGCCCGCCTGCTTTCACACAAAGAGGGAGGCTTGTATGCTAAACATGCACCCTGCTGCTCTCCATGGCTTGCTCTGCCACAGCCTGCCTGCTTCCACACAGAGATGAAGGCTCATGCCCTTTATGAGTGCCCTGCTGCTCTCCATGGCTTGATCTGCCACAGCCCAACTGCTTCCACACAGAAAGGAAGGTAGGAGTGCTGCCCAGTTTATCTTTGAAATCTGGCAACTTTTTTGTTAGCCAGTCTTCACTGGAACTCTGATATCCCTCTCCTTAGCAGTGCTTCAATCTGTCTGGAATTCATGCATTTTTGTTATTGTCAACTAACCAACAGTATTATATAAAAGTAGCAGAAATGTGTATTTAGTGGTAGAATTACTGTATTTTATTTTAAAGTCTGCATTAACTTAGGCTGCAAGTGCTTTGAAACTTTCTACTTGTTTGATTATTTATCCAGAGTTCTTTCCCCTTTCTGCATCCCTTATACTTTGACCTCGCTTTGTGCTCCAAACTCTCCCTCTTCAACCTGAAAGTGCTGTATTTCACTTCGGCTCTACCTTTTACTCTGAACTGCTGCACTTTTCTTTGGAGCGGGGGGGAGGGGCTTCTCAGAAGTAACCAGAAGGGGAAGGGATCAGATCAGTTCCAGTACAGTAGCTTCTTCTTGCTACTTTTACATTGTTTCTTGTGGATTTTACTTGGCAGAAGGTTATTTCTTTTCTTTCTTACTACTTCTAATGGGGAAGCAGGGTATTGTTTGGGGGCTGTTGGAATTCTGAAACCTATTTTGGTGGCTATAAGTGGGCTCATTTGTTTAATGTTTCACTGTGTAGCAGGCTGTGTTTGTGGAGGCCTATTTCTTCTGATTTATAACCTATTTGGTGTGATTTTATTGGGGCTGTTTCTTTGAATTGGAGACCTATATCTTCTATTTTCAAGCCTATTTGATGTGTTTTTGGTGAAGTTCTTTGAATTAGAGACCGGCTTCTTTTGGTAGCAAACCTATTTTTTGTGCTTTGAGTGGAATTGTGATTGCTTCTTGCTGGCTTCACTAGCTGCAAAGTTTAGTGTATAGTGGGGGAAGGTGCTAATGGTCTGACCACAGGCCTCAGCTACCTGATTGTTTCTGGAAGGCACGGGACGGAAGGATAGGAATGTAAAAAGTAGTTGATCAATCTATCAAGATGTGTACGACAAAGGGGGTAAGGGAAATTAAGAAAAGGAGAAGAATGTTTTGCACAGATGGGGGGGAGAGGGGAGACTTGAAGGAGTGTTTGGTATCCTGCATCTGGAAGGGTGTGGGATTGCTGGTGGACAACGACAGCAATGGGTAGGGTGGTAGGCTGCAACAATTGCGGTGCACCAATCTTTCTAAAAATTGCCTGGAGGGTGGGGGATGTTTAGTGTGCAGCCACATAGAGAAACTTAGAAAGAAGATTGAGGGTCTGCAGGAGGAACTAAGACAGGCAAGGCAGACTGGAGGCGGGTTTGGCCCAATACTGGAGGGAGGAGGGGAGATGAGGGAGGGCAATTTGAGCCAACAGTGGTGAGGAGAGGGTCAGAAGAAGGGAAGCATAGACAAAGGGGCCCAGGCCAGGAAAACGATTGCCGGGAAACCAGGTCAGGAGACAAAAGACAAATGGAAGAAGGAGACAGGGACTTGTGAGGGGAGGAGAAGTGGCAACAGTCATGGAGTGGAAAGGAGGGCACAGGTTACTATGAAGAGAGAGGAAGTGGGCATTTGTGAAGGGTCTTCAAAAAATAGTTTTGCACTGCTAGAGGGGAAGAAGGAGGAGGGAGATGATGCAATTGGAGGAGTAATTGATAAATTACTGAACCAAACTGGAGCAGGGGAAGTTCTGCTGGGAGAATTACAACAGGGGCAAAAGGGGGAAATCAAGTTCAAGTACAAGTTTATTGTTGACAAACACAATTGTCATCACAATTAAAACAACAATAAAAAAAGAAAAAACACACAGTTGTTCAAATATTATCAATAAATACAATTAAATATCATACATAAACATACTTTATCCTATATTACACTCAGATCTGATTTTTCATTCTTTTGAACATGTCTTTTTCTGTTTTCCAACAGTTTAGCAAACCTTGCCACTTTTTCCACAATAACCCTTTCTTCCGAATTCAATAAATAATTAATTTTATAAAGTGGATCCATTTCCAGGGTGGCAAGACCATGCCCTAACATTTTTGACCTTTCCCTGTTATATAATGGGCAGAATAGAAGTAGATGAACTATATCATCTTTGCTTTTGTAACAAGCACACAAATCCGAGTTTGATTTTCCGTATAAACTTCTTAGAGTCTGACTATCTATATATCCGAATCTAAGTCTTGTAAATTTCTTTCTTAAGACAGGGTCTTCTATTATATATAGATATTTATTTATCCCATATACTCTCATATTATTAATTGAGAGCCAAGTACTTACTTTATAATTCTTACTTAAAGCCATTTCTCTCTGAGCATAAATATCCATAATTCTGGTTTTAACTTCATGCTTAATTTCTATATCTGGTTTTACCAAGCTCTCAGCTATGCTCTGAAGGAGCCCATATGGTTTAAGTAGTTCCTGCAGTGCATACAAACCAGGACACTTATATCCTAATTGCTTATAGTAAAATACCTCCTCCATGCATGCCCTAGGTAATCTCTGACTTGGCATTTTGTGTATTTTTAACCAGTATATACATAATCTTTGTTCAATTTCTTTTCTTATGGGAAACTGTCCAATTTCAAGTCTAACTAGTACAGATGCTGCCCTATTTGGTAACCCTAATAAATTTTTATAAAATTTATTCATACAGGATTCAAGTCGATCACTATCACATTGTCCCCATATTTTAGACCCATAAAGAATTTGTGTCTTTATTTTTGCATTAAAGACCCTTAATGCACCTTTAATAGACTGACCTCCATATTTATAAGAAAAAAGACTCTATTGTTGGGGTTAAATGCTTAATTTTCTGAGTTAAAGTAGATATATGTTCTTGCCACCTGAGATTATATTTAAATACTGAACCCAAATAACAAAATTTTTCTACATATTCAGTCTTATTATTTATACAGTGCAAGTCTGGTATATTATTCAATCTCAAATGATTTCTATTAAATATCATAAATTTTGTTTTATCATAGTTAATTATTAAGTCAGCTTCAACAGATTTTTCATAAAATTTCATCACACTTCTTTTAATACCCAAAAAGCTAGTTGCCGTTAAAACAACATCATCAGCATACGCCAGGTAGGGACACCGCCTGGAGTCCAACCTAGGCATGTGCAGCCCTGGGTCATCCAAAACTTCCAATACTTCATTTAAGAATATATTAAAGAGTACAGGTGACAAAACACAACCTTGTCTCAGGCCAATACTGGATGGAAATTTGGGGGTAATATCACCTATCTTATTATATCTTACCGTAGTATGATTATTACTGTATAACAGTTTAAGCAAACAAATAATTGACTCATCTAACTTATATTTTCTCAATGTTTCCCATAATTTTTCTCTATTAATTCTATCAAATGCTGATTTGAGGTCAATAAATACACAAAAACATTTTTGTTTCTTAATATAAATATATTTGTGAATCAAATGTGATAATACAAAACATTGGTCTAATGTAAAGTGATCTGGTTGAAAACCTGCTTGTCCATCATTCAGGATTTCTTTTTTAACCAACCATGTCATTATTCTAGTATTAATTATCTTATTAAATAACTTTAGCGTTGTATCTAAGAGACTTATAGGTCTATAATTATTTAGATTAGATTTATCACCCTTTTTATAGATTGATATAATGATATTTTCTCTCCATGTTAATGGGACTCTTCCTGTTTCAATTATAAGGTTGAACAATCTTTTGAGGATTGGGATCCAAAGTTCTGGGTCATCTTTTATAATGTCAATGTGAATTCCATCCGGTCCTGGAGCTTTGTGTCTTTTGGCTGTATCAATAGCCAAAAGAATTTCTTCTTCGGGTATACTAACTTACAGTGATCTCCAGTTTCCCTTATATATTGACTCATTCCAAAAATCCATATTATAAAAAATATTTTTATAATGACTATACCACAAAGAAGGCTCTATATGATCCTCTATTGTATAGGGTATATTGTCCCAACCATAAGTTACCATTTGCCAATATTTTCTATTGTCTTTTGCCAACACAGCCTTCTTGAATTGTTCCCATAATCTTTTTCTAAAAGACTGTTTCTTTTTTTCTATAAGTTTTTTGTATTCTCTTCTTAATCTATTTAAAATGGATTTATTAATTTTGGTTGGGTTTTTAACAGTATACCTTACACATTGATTTACCTTCTTTTTTGAGCCTTACACTCCCTATCATACCATTTACTGCCAGTTTTTTCCTTAAATATCATTGCTTTAATTATAATCTTAGAAATCTTTGTCATAGTCATTATATATAAACCTAAAAATTGATCACCAGCTGCATACTGTAAGTTGACTATGATATCGTTCCTTATCCCATTATTTTTTAATAATGATATTGATTTATACTTTTCTATCAGATCCCATTTTATCCCTTTTTTAACTCTACGAATATTTTGATTTTGATTGTTTCTATCTTTTTTTCATTGATTCATTTTAATTTTGATCTCAAATGGGATATGGTCACTCTCTGAGCGTTTACCTAAGGAAAGATCCACAAAATATTTCACTAAGGTTAAAGTTATCCAACAAAGATCAATTATAGAGACACCCCTCACCCCCAAGTAGGTAAATTCTCTGAGTGGGTCTCCATTAGACCATCCATTGATCAAAAGCATATTATTATCTTCCAGGCCTTGTACAACTTGTTTTCCTCTTTTACAACTCTTCTTGTCCTTTGTCACCCTGCTCATTTTTAGTTTCTGTGATCCCTGGGCTGCACAAGCCTCTCAAATTTCACTAGTGGGCTCCAGGCTGTGTCCCACCCTGGCATTAAAATCCCCCAGAATAATTATTCATGCGTCAGTCTCACTTAATTTCCATTTTTCTATTACAAAGCTAAGTTTTTCAACAACATTATTATTTTCATATTTAGATCCCACTGGAGGGAAATACACATTGAGGATAAGAGTTCTTTTGTTTTTTACAACAAGGGTAATTGCTAATATATGATTAGAATTTACTATATATTCTTCATACTTTATTTGTTTTGCAGTCTTTCTCCAACTTAAAAGACCGCCTGATAATCTACCATATTTACTTATACTGGTTGCCACTTTATTGAACATCTTATATCCATCAATATGCATTTCCTTATTCGTCCACGTTTCTTGGAGACAGATAATATCAAACTGCTTTAAGTAATTTATCCAAGGTGGATCTACTAATCTTTCCCCTAATCCAGTGACATTCCAAGATAGAATATAAGAATCTGTGTTTATAGTGTTTTCTGAATCATCCCTTTTCATCTGTCAATCATCTATATCTTGTAAAATCTGAAACCTATTAGTCATTTTGATTAAATTTACCCATTGTAAATTATCCTTTCTCTCTTTATTGTCCCACGTTTTCTCATTTTCACCTTTCATATTTATATCTATCCTGTCAAACCTTTATGAGTTGGAAAGGAAAGATTAGTAGTCTTGCTCAGTCTTAAACCAGATGGTTATTTGCTCTTGATTTTCCCATCGTTTAGCTTTAACAATTTTTCCATATAATTTATTATGTTTTAACAGATTTTGTAAATAATCTATAACCTTAAATTGCAAGTTGTAATGGGATTCATTTGAGAAATTAAAAAGGGGGATAATGTGCAGGAGAAAGAAGAGGAGCCATGAATGAGAGATGGAGATGAATGGAAGCAAGCAGGGAGTAAGCGGGGTGGAATCTTAGTGCTGTGGGACTCAATACTAAGAGTCAGGAGGGGTAGCAAGGGGGAGAGGCATAGTCACATTTGGGTGGAGGCCATGCCAGGAATGACAGTGGAAAGGGTGGGACAATCTGTTCTGAAATATGCTACAAGGGGTAGGGACAAGCCTCATTTAATTATACGTCTTGGGATGAATGACCTGGCTTACAAGACAGTAGATATAGTCTAGAGGAGGTTTGAGGAAAGAGGACAATTATGTGAGGGGGCAGGAAGATCAGTAACTTTTTCAGAGATACTTCCAATGCCCAAGGCAAGCACAACAAGAACACTGAGAATAGAGGAATTTAACAGATGGCTAAGAACCTGGTGTCATGCTAAAGGGTATGGGCTGTTGGGGGGTGGGGAGGGACCTGGGAGGACAGTAGTCTCTATGCCAAGGACAGACTACACTTGAGTGAGGAGATAAAGAAAGTGTTGAAACAGAGGATGGAGGAGTACATAGAGGAAGATGGGAATTTAAACTAGGAACTGGGGGTGGAAAGTAGGCAAGAGATATGCAGAGATCACAGGTTGAGATACCATATGAGCTTACCCCCATAACAGTGACAAAGGAAAAATGTCAAGTACTATTGGTAATGCTAGTAAAGGAGGGCAGGATGGGGGGGTTGGAAGGTGGTTACCCCTAATGCTAGGAGCCTTGGGAGGAAAACTGCAGAGTTACAGGTGCTCATGGCAGAGGAAGAGGTGGACATTGTAGCCATCACAGAAACAATGGCCACCCAGTACAATGACTGGGACCTTACTGCACCAGGGTACAGATTATTTTGTATGAACAGGCTAATTGGGAAAGGGGGTAGCACTATATATGAAGGAAGAACTGAAGTGTGTAAGGGAGGAAAGGGAGGAGGGAAGTAAGGAGTCACTTTGGATGTAAATCCAGGATTCCAAGAATAGGATTCTCAGAATGGGAGTGGTGTACAGGCTGCTCTCTCAGATGGAGGTGTTAGACAGGAAACTAGTGGGACAGATCAGGAGGACCTGCAAGTAGGGTAGTTTTGTGATTGTGGTGGACTTCAACATGCCAGGAGTGGACTGGAGTACCCCAACAACCAGGAATAGAAGGGAGCAGGTACTGCTGGATGCCTTCCAGGACAGATTTCTGCTGCAAATGGTCAGTGAACCAACCAGGTTAGGGAATACCCTTGACCTTGTGCTGGCAAATGAGGAGTTTGTGAGAGAACTTATGGAGGAAGAACCGCTGTCAGGGAGTGACCACGACTCAGTATGGCTCACATTGGATATGGGCATGGAAGGAGTGGAATCTGGCACAAGAGTGCTGGACTTCAGGAGGGCTGACTTTGATAGGATGGGGAAAGTGGTAAAGGGTACCTGGCCAGAATTCAATCTAGTATGGGCACTAACCAGAGGTGGGAGCTCATAAAGCTGGGGATAGTGGAGGCAACCAAAACCTACTGCAAGGCCCAGATCAAGAAGGCTAGGGCTAAGAAACCAAGCTGGTTGAGCAAGGAGGTCATGGAAGAGGTAAGGAGGAAAAGAGCTGCCTTTAAGAGGGACAAGAAAACAGGGAAGGGGGAGGACAGGGAGGAGTACCTGACGGAATCTAAGGAGGTGACATGGGCAGTAAGGGGAGCCAAGGCATCTACAGAGTTCAGGCTGGTACAAGACATTAAGAAGGGGGAGAAGGACTTCTTTAGGTACATCAGGGAGAAAAGGAGCTGTACAGACCACATAGTAAGGATTAGGAAGGAGGGAGGTTGGGTGGAAGCAGGGTGCAATAAGGCAGAAGCGCTAAATGATTGCTCCTGCTCAGTATTTACTAAGGAGAAGGGGGGGTGATACCCAAAGGGGGTGGAATGGCAGAAATGGTGGGGAGGGGGTGACAGATGGGGAAATCATGGAAGGCAGAGTTCGGGAGGGTTTGAAGGAACTCAGGGTGCACAAGGTGCCAGGCCCAGATGGCATCCACCCCAGGGTACTGAAGGAGGAGGCAGAGGTCCTTGCGGGACCTTTGGCAGACCTATTTAATGTATCACTACACTCAGGGTGTGTGCTTCAGGACTGGAGGATGGCTCATGTGGTGTCCCTCCATGAGAGTGGCCCCAAGGATGAACCAGGGAACTATAGACCAGTGAGTCTCACATCCATCGTGGGTAAGACTATCCTGAAGGACAGGCTGGTGGCCCTCCTAGAGGCCAAAGGACTACAGAACAGCAGACAGCATGGCTTCATACATGGCAGATCCTGCCAAACCAACCTGGTGGAGTTCTATGACTGGGTAACTAGGCAACTGGATAGGGGGCATGCAGTGGATGTCCTGTATCTGGACTTCAGTAAGACATTCGACTCAGTGCCGCATGGGAGGCTGGGAAGTGAGTTAGAAGGCACAGGGTCAGGTGCAAAGCTGGTGAGATGGGTAGGAAACTGTCTTCAGAGATGGCAGCAGAGGGTAATGGTGGGTGGGGAGCTTTCACACCCAAGGATAGTGACAAGCGATGTTCCACAGGGCTCAGTGTTGGGACCAGTGTTGTTTGGGATATTCATTGCAGACATATCATTGGACATCAAGAGCAAGATTAGTCTGTTTGATGATGATACCAAAATGGGAGTGGTTGTGGAAGACCTAGGGGGATGGCAGGTGTTGCAGGATGATCTGGTAAAGCTTGAAACCTAGTCAGACACCTGGAAACTGGGGATTAAAGCCAAAAGGTGCAAGGTGCTGCATTTTGGGGTGAAGAACCCAAGGAGGATTTACCAGCTGGAGGGAGTGCTGCTAGCCCAGACAGAGGATGAGAAGGATCTGGGGGTTCTCATTACAGGGTCAATGAACAACTCAACACAATGTAGGAAGGCAGCTGCAAAGGCCAACAAAATGCTGGGTTGCATTTCAAGGGATACATCCTCGAGGAGGGAGGAGGTGATTCTGCCACAGTATAGGTCATTAGACCGCACCTGGAGTACTGCATGCAGTACTGGCACCCGTATCTGAAGAGGGACATTAAGTTACTGGAGGGGGAGCAGTGCAGGGCGACATCAAGGGTGATCAAGGGGCTGGGGGACTTATCATACGAAAGGAGGCTGAGGGAGTTGAACATGTAGTCGCTGGACGTGAGGAGGGATGGGGAACATGACTGAAACCTTTAAGTACATGAAAGGAATAAACAAGACAGGAACAGAGGGGCTGTTCAAAGTAAGTGAGGGGAGTGACACAAGGAGCATGATATGAGACTGGAGGGAGGAAGGTTCAGGAGGGAGTTGAGGAGACGCTTTTTTATGGAGAGGGTGGTATCCAGTAGAACAGTGGACTGCTTCAAATGGGGATGGGACAGGACAAGGGGAAGGGTCAATGGAGGAGAAGGGTGGAAGGGAGGGGCAGCTGCAGAATAAGGAGTGCTAGCTGCACATTCGAGCAGACTTAATAGACCTCTAGGCCTTTATCTGCTGGCAAATTTCATATGTTCGTATGTTAGCACTTCTCAGTTTGGGCTTCACTAAGCCTCTAGAGACCCCGTCTCACTTACCATAATTTCCTGCCTCTCAGTTCTTCCCCCTGCTTGTACTCCACCCCCCCTTTCTCCCGCTCTCTCTACAACCCAACCTTTCCCCCAATTTAGCTAAGTTTTAATTAATCTTCCCTCTCTCTCCCTCATCTCCAGCCTCCTCCTGAATGGGAGCCCTGCTGCTCTCTGTGACTTGCTCTACCACAGCCCACCTGCTTCCACACAGAGAAGCATGCTCGTGTCGTGAACGGGCACCCTGCTGCTCTCTGTGGCTTGCTCTGCCACAGCCATCTGCTTCCCCACAGAGAGGAAGACTCATGCACTGAACATGCGCACTGCTGCTCTTCTTGGCTTGTTCTGCCACAGCCTGCTTATACAGAGAGGAAGGCTCGTGTCCTGAATGGGCGCCCTGCTGCTCTCTGTGACTTATTCTATGGCAGCCTGCAAGGTTCCACACAGAAAGCCCTTCCGGCACTTTGTGCTAGCTCCCCATCCACCCCCCATCCCCCACCCTATCCGGACTAGTCCTCTTATAGTTGCTGAATAGTCACATGACTGTCCCAGTTTTCACTGGCTAAAACCTGTGTTGAATTCTCCATTTGCCCCTTATATTTTTCTACTACTCAGGGCATCTTAGTGCTTGCTATTTTACCAATTCATTGCTTAAAGTTATTAATTCCCTAACTTGTTACTCAGCTCTACACAACACCCTCCTTGCCCAGTTTACTGTACAATACATAAAACAAAAAACAAAAATAAAATGTGCTTGTTTACTACCTTGAACTCTAAGAACCTAACCCTTTAGGTAACCTCCCACCCCCGGTACAATGACATCCTCATTGCCCAGCCAGCCACATGCACACATCTGTGGCCCTGAATGATGCACTATAATAGCCCCCAAGCTATCATCCTGTTGTAGGTGCAGCTAATATGACAATAAATACCTTCCATTGGCTACCCTGCCTAAGTATCCTGCTAATGAAGTGCACCCTGCTAGACTCAGATATTTCACAACAATGCCTCCCAACCAATACAACATTATTTTGAATGATTGTTTTTACCCATGGCATTTTATACTCCTCATATGATACAAGCAGCAGTGCCTCTAGTACATATGAGAGTCTATCCATGCAGTCCCAGGGTTGGTTGAGCTCTTGTATTAAGCAAGCCCCACCCCCCACCTCTCCTCCCTAGTTTAAGCTTCACTCAAAACAAGTACAAACTGGGAACACTATCAAGACAAAAGCATGCAGCAAATTATAAGCAGCTAAAGGTCTACCTGTGGAGGGTCATATTGCTACTCCTACACTTATCTGGCAATATTCACCCCAACCCAGGTCCCTCACAACAAACTCTGAGTGGCATAAAGAAGCTAGATATGCTCACCTTGGCCTCAATCAACATCTGTAGCTTGCTTTCTAAACACGATATAATCCAAGTCTAGGTCACCCTGTACAACCCTGCTGTGCTTTCTGTGGTGGAGACCTGGCTCTCATGCAAGATCCCAGATGCTGCTATCGCACTTAAAGGTTACACCATTTTTAGACAGCACAGGTTAAATAAAAGAGGTGGGGGCTGTGCTATATACCTTAAAGATACTCTTATTGCATTTGCATTATCTAGGATTTCAGCAGGAAACCCGGTACAGGCACTAGCGATTAAAGTGTTGCTAGGTGCAAAGCCCTCAATGTGGTATTGGTGCATAATTACCCCCAAAGAGCAGGCTGTTGGCTTTCTTTCAGTCCTGGACTTGTACCACAACATGCAACACAACCCTGAAATAGTCATGATAGGGGATTTTAACGTTAACTGGCTCTCCCCTGATGCTGGCCCTTACAAGACAAGGCAATTTTTATTTATAGGGCACCCATTCCAGAAGGATCTGGAAGGCTAACAAACATCAATAAAATAAAACAGACAATTAAATACAATAAAATAATATCCAAAAATAGCAAAATACAGTAGCAAAATACCATTTATGACTCAGCATCTTAAAAGAAAAGCTTCAGGTTGCCAAAAACATGGACTGGACATCAAGGATAAACTTCAGCAATCTGTGAAAGACAGGCTAAAGATGAAGGCCTTCATCCTCTGCTTAAACACCTCAGTCGAGGGAGCCTGCCAGACTGCACATGGAAGTGAATTCCACAGGGTCAGCCCAGAGACATTTAAAGGACAGTCTCCTGATGTCCTGAGCTGAACCCTGGAAATGTCCAGGAGGCCCCTCAAAGAGGAGTGGAGGGAGTGAACGGGGGTTGCCGATGTCAGGACAGGTAACCAGTACCCAGTCCATATAGGACCCTATAGGTGAGTAGACCCACCTTGAAAAGGACCCTCCACCTGACAGGCAGTCAGTGCAGAGCACGCAGGACCATGATCACATGATTGGACTGCAAAAGGCCCATCAGCAACAGGGCCGCTGCGTTCTGCACCAGCTGCAGTCTGTGGAGGGTTCCTCCTGTGACCCCAAAGTAAAGAGAATTACAGTAGTCAAGCCAGATGTAACAAAGGCATGCATTAACATTGGCAGATCCTTGGGCAGAACAAGGGGCTTAATCCTGGTGATGTTCCACAAGTGGTAAAAGCTACTTTTGACTAGATGACACCAGATCATCAAAGATCAATCTGCTGTCCAGGACCAAACCTAGATTTTGCACCCTCAGGGAAGCCACCAATGGAGTAGTACCCAGGACAAGGCCAGTGTCAGCCCTGGGTAGCAACCCATCATGCCCGTGACCTGGCTCGATCACTAGTACCTCCGTCTTGGCCAGGTTAAGTCTCAGCCAGCTGGAAGCCATTCAGTTGTTGATCTTCACCAAACAGTTATTTAGCACATCAACAGCTTCTGATGTTCCTGGGTCAAAAGACAAATACAGCTGGGTTTCATCTGCATAGCAGTGAAACCTCAAACTGTACTGTTGAATGATCTCACCCAGGGGCAGTATATATACTGTAAACAGCATTGGCAACAAGATTGAGCCCTGTGGTACTCCACAGGACAAAGGCATTGGGGATACAAGGCTGCCCTCTCTGTCATTTACTTTACCCAGATGAGGGACTACCCCACCAGAATGAACTATAGAACAGGGACAAGTATGCTTGTGGATTGGATAATCTCTAACTATCCTGAGCGCATCTCAAATACTACTGTCCTCCCTGACACACTTAGTGACCACTCTCCCATCTTATGCAGTTGGTCAAACAAAACCATTAAACCACCTCCCAAAACTATTTTAAGCCAAGTCCTTACTCTGGGGTACCTCAAACCCCTAAAGTCACAACTAAGAAAGCAAGATTGGTCTCCAATTGATGCTGTTAATGATGCTGACATAGTGCTAGACCATTTCATTAAATGCTTTAATGATACTTGTGACATCTACGCCCCACTTAAAAAATGTAAGGTCAAGGGCACCAGTAATCCATGTATCACACTGGCACTTATTGATCTTATGAAATCAAGAGACCATCTGTGGCAATGGGCATGAGCCACTGGTATGCAGGCTGACATACAAAACTATAAATCAGCAAGGAATTCCTGCACCAAAGCCATCCGCCGTGAGAAAGCTCGGTACTACAAGGAGATGCTTACCAATTCCTGGGGTGACGGCAGGAAGTTTTGGAGCAGTATCAAGGATATTACAGGGAAGGACCCCAAAATGGCTCTGACTATGCTCAACTTTGATGAAACTTCCACACTGGACCCTAAGGTTATTGCTAACACATTTAGTAATGCCTTCACTGACCTCAGCAGTGTTCTCCCCCCCCCCCGACTTCTTTGGTAATTCCAATAACTCAAACTCATCAGGGCGGGTAGACCAGCCTCAGAGACACCCCTCTTTCTATTTCAAAACTATTACAGAGACTGAAGCAAGGAAATACATACAACGTGTTCTGCAAAAATCCAGGTTTAGTGGAGATACAGTTGATCTAAAGCTAGTTGCCCTAACCTTGGAAGAAATCCTTACACCGCTTATTAAAATTCTGAATCAGTCACTAAGATTAGCCCAATGCCCCTGAAATGGAAATCTGCGATGGTAACCATTGTTCACAAAAGTGGTGACATAGCTCAGCATACAAACTGTAGATCAATCTCCATTCTCCCCCCCTTTCCAAAGCTCTTGAGCACATCATGTCTGATTAGTTGACTGAGTACCTGGAGAAATACTAGATCCTGTGCCCTCAGCAGCATGGGTTCAGAAAAGGACACAGTACCACCTCGGTGCTGGTTGAATTTACTGGTTTCATCCACAGCTTGCTGGACCAAGGCCAGTTGGTAGGGGCAGCCTTCATAGACCTCACTAAGGCCTTTGATACAGTCAATCTCACCCTACTACTTGAGCAACTCTCTTGTTCAGGACTCTCAAGGGAAGCAACAGGCTGGTTCAAAAGTTACCTGGAAAACAGAATGCAACAATCTGACATCCTTTCAGATAGACAAGTCCACTCAGGTGTCCCACAAGGCTCCATACTGGGTCCCCTCCTGTTCAGTCTCTTCTTAAACAGCCTCACCTCACATGCCCAGACAAGATTCTCCTATACATAGATGATGCTGTTATTTTTTTCCAGTAACCCTGACCACATGCATCTTGAGACTCAACTACAAATAAACTTCTCAACTGTGGAGGCTTGGTTCAGTAGGCACAAGCTGTTATTAAATTACAAAAAAAACAAACTCATGGTATTCAATAGCTCTCACAGCAAACATACTGTAAAGCCCACTGGTTAACAATATAGAACAGCTCAAACATCCCACTTGAACAGGTAGAGCAATTCAAATACTTCGGGATCATCATTCACAGAACCTTATCATATATGTATCACGTTGAAAACATTGCCAAAACAGTCAACACTCATATCGGGCTGTGTATAGGCACAAACATAGCTTGACCACCGAGGCCCTAAGGACAGCTGTACACAGCTCGATCATCTCCATCATAGATTATGGCCTGGTTATGTATAGTGCCACTACTGAAATGTCCTTAAGACATGTCTCTACAGTGCTAAACTAAGCCTGTAGGCTCATCACTGGGACCCACTGACTCACACATACATGTGATATCTATGCGCAGACAGGGTGGCTCCACTGGAAAAATAGGATAAAATACCAAACCTGCTTGCTAGCTAAAAAAACTTGCCTTGGGCTCACTCCATGGGGACTTTAGCAGCTCCTAAGCTGCTTTAGTAACCCCCACAGCATGAGAAGCTCAGATAGTCAGCCCTTACAGGCCCCTTTTTGCCGCACCATTCAAGGACAACGGTCATTTGCCTATTGAGCACCAACTTGACTTAACTCCCTACACAAAAGTATCCTTACTGAATACAAACTGGGTCCATTCAAACATAAGCTCAGCTACCTACTAACTGCACAGAGTAGTTGTGATTGCTTTTCTCAGCAGGCCCTGTTACTTTCACCTTAGATCTCCCATTCAGAACTACACAGTAGCACTTACCTACAAACTTCCTCTCGAAGTCCCCACTAACTATATTTGCCTCCTATCCTCTACAGTCTCTCTCACTCCCCACCCCCTTTAGTGTCTGTCCAGCCTTCCCATTTTCATAACTCCACTATCTTACCCTTTCTCCTTCATACCTACCCGCCTTTCTTTGACAAAGAATTTCAGGCCATTCCTCTCATGGTCCTACTCTCTCATAATCCTACCTGATTACCACACCCTGTACCTGCCCCAATCCTTCGACAAAGCCTCCTCTGGCTGACTCTCACATTGTCCTACCCATCTGTGTACAGCACATTAGATGTTAAGTACCTTGCTCTATGTCTGTATCCTGCTTATTTGCATATTTGCCATCATTCGTAGGTACTCTGCATGACTGTTTGTACCCCATCATAATGTTTTATCAATTGTGTAATCATATTCCTCTCCTATTTTCTGTTTATATTACTGAGGTGGAACTTTCCTAAAAGAGCTTCTAGCTCAAAGGTGTCATCCAAGAATTTAATAACTAAAATACACTGGTACCTCATGATCCCACCCATAAACTTAATTAAGCATTCTGGAACTCATTTAAATTTTAGAAAAATGTGAGGCCTTTCCACCACAATTGAAATTTGGATAACGGGTGAAATGAAATTTCATAATCATACCCTGTTAGTAAAGTAGATTCGCATACTGTTCAAAAGGTTTTGGGAAACATACATTGTCGTGTAATGCCCATTGACATCTAGTATTCCATAAGTAAAATTTAAGATAGGTAAAAAAGGCTGCTAATGTATTTGCTAGTGTTTCTTAAGGAAAGACGGATAATCGAGGACTTCCAGTGATGCCTCGAGCTGAGTAGAAGCTTCTCTGCGTGGCTCAAGCCTGCCCACTAGGTTTCAACTTGGAATACAGAAAGTTTTCAACACTTCAACATTTTAATCACAGCTACATCTACAAATTTACCAGCTGGTGGTGAAGAACTAAGTAGTTTTAAATTCCATGGTGGTGGAGATGAAAGCATCAGGGATTTGGCATAGGCCACCGCCGACACCCGATCATCTGCCCACTTCTAAAAAATCAAAACAGGGTCAAAGTAAAGGTTCTCCCACTACTGTTTCAGAAAGCTTCTTAATGGAGGATACATTTCTTGCAGAGTTTGCTCCATTAAAAGAGGAGATTTGAGAACTTGTCAAAGATTCAAAACTAATTAGAAATACACTCGAAATGATCAACCGCAGGTTAAGCAATGCGGAAGTTCACGTCTCCTCACTAGAGTAGAGGACCGGTGATCAAGACAAGAGCAAGAAACTTCTGTGGTAAAAAAGAATCTTTCCAAAATCAATTAGAAGTTAGAGGACCTTGAAGGTCCTGCCAAAACAATTTGGTGGTTTATGGCCTCCCCGAATTGGCTAAGGGAAAAGATACCATTCACTTCACACAAGTTTTGTGTGAAAATATCAGGGGGTCCATCTTCTAACTTCACTAGCTATATAATCAAAAGAGCTCATAGAGCCTTCTGATCACAGTTGAGTAAAGGTGATCCTCCCAGACTATTATATATGCAATTCTTAAATTACATGTACTGGTTTCATATCTTAAATAAGGCCAAAATCAATGCAAACCTCACTTGGGATGAATAACGTAAAAGGCTTTCACAAGATCTCCTCCAGCAAGTTGCTGGCTGCAGAAATCAAATTCATGATGCTCTGTCTGGCAAAACTGACTGTAAGAAAAGATAATGTGACCCATTCCTTTGAGTCTCCAGATCAAGTTAGTATAGAATTATCCAAACTATTCCCGGACCCATTCAAATCTGGCTGATAATTCTACTCATTATTTTTCACAGAGTGAACTATGGGCTCACCGATTTCTGTGGGAATCAGTGGTATGATGCTCACAATTGTGTTATTTCATTGTCGGTTGCATTAAGCTTATTATATCTAACTTGTGGAAAATGATCTTTATTGGAAATTTTCATTCTTAGAAAGTTTACTTTATAGTGTATGGTGGAATGATGTTATGCATGGAATGCCATGCCTGGAATGTACTTTTTCTGCTTCAGTAGTGACATCATTATGTTATTCAGAACAACTTGGAATGCTACCACATACTTGATTTCCTCTGTCCAGTTAAGCTGGAAGTTGTTTTTTTTCTAAACTTGAACTTACAGAAGCATCATTTGTGGATGACTCAAAACTGGGGGCAGTGGTGGATGGGGAGGAGGGTAGGGTTTCCCTACAGGGAGACCTGGAGGCTCAGGAAAGATGGTCTAGAAAGTGGAAGCTGAGGTTCAATGCAGGGAAATGCAAGGTACTGCACCTGGGGGCCAGAAACCCAGGCTAAGTGTACACCCTGGGGGGGGAATGCTACAAGTCTCGATGGCTGAGAGGGACCTGGGGGTGGTGGTGGATGTCAAGATGAACAACTCAGAGACTTGTAGGAGGGCAGCAGCCAAGGCCAATGGGATGCTGGGATGCATCACTAGGAGGATCACCTCCAGAAGGAGGGAAGTGATACTCCCTCTGTATAACCACTTGGTGAGGCCGCACCTCAAGTACTGCGTGCAGTTTTGGAGGCCACACTTAAAGAGGGACATTAAACTCCTGGAGAGGGTCCAGAGGAGGGCAACCAAAATGATTTGGGGCTAGGGGGACAGGACCTACGAGGAGAGGCTCAAAGAGCTAAATATGTACACATTGGAAGAGAGAAGGGACCGGGGGGACATGATAGAGGTCTTCAGGTACATGAAGGGGGTAAATAGGGGAGGAACAGTCAGGGTGATTCGAAGGAAGGAGGAGGGGCCACTAGAGGGCATGGGTGGAAGCTGGAGGGGGGAAGATTCAGGGGAGAAGGAGGAGGTGCTACTTCACTGAGAGGGTGGTGGAGCCATGGAATGCACTGCCTAGGAGGCTGGTGGAGGCAGAGATGGTGGAGAGGTTCAAGAGGGGGTGGGACAGGTACAGGGGAAGGGTTCTGGAAGCAAAATCCAATGCAGCGAGAATATCCGGAACTGGGAAGGGAGAAGCCAGAGAAGGCAAGGGGGCAGCAAGGTCAGCTCCCAGGGTGGAGGCTGACCAAACGAGCAGACACGAAAGACCGTTAGGCCTATTTGCTGGCATTTTAGTATGTTAGTATGTTAGTATCTACAGCACACTGTCAGTTAAAAAAAAAGAAAATGTTAACATTTCTATTCTCTGTTGTCTTCACTAGCTGGTTTTGTGTATTTTTCTATGCTGTGACTGCCCATACAGTATAAAAGATTGTGTATGAGCAGTCATACACAAACAAGGATATTCTTGTATCTTGAGGTTCCCTTGGTAAAAGAGCACCTCTCGAGTTCATCTGTTACCAAGGAAACCTGTCGATACAAGAATATCCTTGTTGTATATGACTGCTCATACACAATCCTCTATGTTATTGTGCTTAAGCTCTGGGGTTTATTAAATGATTTCAGGAGGACAGGCAATCTATAGAAACAGTAGCTGGATAATAGATATGTGAGGAAACTCTTTTGGAGTATTATTTACTGAATAGACAGTTTAATTCTCCTACATAAATCTGAAGCAATTGGTTTTGTGTTTATATGCAATAAGGATAAATCTTATTTGCTGCTTAATTTGATGTATGTTCATAGGTAACAGTTCATGAGTAGAGAGATATCTTGTTTTATCTGCAAGAAACATTAAGAATGTAGAGGGGAATGGGAAATGTTGAGATTACTAGAGTTCATAAAGCGCTTATGGAGGGATTAGGATTAATTAACCCACCATAGTTTATTTCAAATCACCAGTTGTACTGTCTCTTTAACCTTTCTTTTTTCTACCCCCTCAGTCATTCTATCGAGGAAAGTGGGTTGACTTCTGGGTGCCTTGTGTTTCTTCCTTTCTAGAGTATTCTGATGCACACATAGTAAGATTTTTTGAAAGCTGAGGGCAATTACTACTACTGCCTCCGTTTGTGCAATGGTAAAGGTATTCTCTAGTGAAGTAGTACAGAAAGGAAAACTAATGAGAATTACTGTAGTAGCTTTATTTATTTATTTTTTAGTTGTGGTTGCATTTGTTTGGTCTAAGCCTGAGGGGTGCTTGGTTGGACGGTAGAGACATAGTGTATTTCTTTTGTTGTTTTCATGCTGGAATGTAAGGTACATTGACCAATGATGCTCTCAACTTGCTGAATTATTGGTAGTCCTAATGGTTGAGCTTGGGGGTGAAGTTTAATGTATGGGGGTATTTGTTTTTCTTACTGATCTTCATGTACCTTGGTTGTAACGGGTGATGCCTGCCCCGTGCTTCATGGGAGCAGGTCTGTTTAATGGAAAGGCTTCCGAGGGTGGATCTGCAGTATCCACTGATTTTTTTCTATCTCTTCCTTACTAATGAGTGGGTAGTGCCAGAGCCATGAGCTTTGATAAGACTTCTAGGTTTATCACAGGGTTAACAAGACAGGAGTACAGGCTTAGGGACTAGGGGTAAGTTTGCTTGTAAATACTTTGGTTTATATTTATGGTTACAGTAGTGGGTTATTTTCGGGGGGGGGTTGGTATGGGGGTGATGATGCCTCTTTAAATAATAGATTTATTTACCTCGCAAGCCTAGTTAAATGTAAAAGGTTGTACACAAATATTTTATCAGGATATGAGTGCTGCTAATATAAAATTGGCTTCATGGAATGTAAAAGGAATGTGAATGAAAGAAAAAGAATGCAAATGCTCAGTTACATAAGGATATTGGGCTATACTATGGTTTTGCTTCAGAAAACACATTTACTTAATACAGAGTTAGATTATTTAAAAAAGTTTGATTTTCTAACTGTTTATGGAGTGGGTAAATACACAAATAAGGCTGGAGTGGCCATTTTATTAGATTCTACAGTTGACTTTAATCTTACTAAGATATTCACAGATCCTGAGGGAAGATTCATTTTAGCTATAGGGAAGCTAGCTTTCATAGACTGTATATTGGGTTCCATTTATTGCCTTAATGCTATTGCTGCATCCTTTTTCATGTCTTTTTGTCTCACGTTTCTCCTTACATGTCCCACTGGATAATTTTAGGAGGTGATTGGAACACTCCTTTAGATTTGAATCTGAATAAATCACGTGGATCTAATGGTACTATAACTTCAGAGGATAAGGCAATTCAAGAGTTATTAATGGTACCGTATGTAACCTGACAGACCCTTGGAGGCCTTTTTATCCCAACACAAAAGCCTATACCTTTTATTTCCATCCATACAACTTATACTCTTGGAATGATTTATTTTTAGTATCTAACTATCATTTAAATAAAATATCTAATCCAAGGATTATGTCCAGAACCTTCTCAGATCATTCTCTAATCCAGATACAGTTAAATCCCACTACTCTTAAAACTAAACAATTTACCTGGAGACTTAATAATAATCTTTTTCGGCAATAATACTGTACATTAAGTATATGAACAATGCCATTCATATTTTCTGGGAACAAAATGTAAACTCTGTAGAGAAAATAGATGTAGTATGGCTCTCATGTAAATGCTTCCTCAGAGGTGAGTTTATTATATTTGGGGCTAAACTAAAAAAAACGAAATCAGAAAGATTCTGATCTATATCCACCAGGTTAAGTCAATTAGAAGCACTTAGTCCTAATGATTTATCTTCTCAGTTAATTCAAAAAACTCAGGTACTTAGAGAAGAACTTACTTGTTTAACAATGGAACAAGCAGATTTCTTATTAATACGGTCAAATACTAATTATGCAGACCTAGGGAATAAGCCTAGTAAAATACTTACCGATAGACTAAAGAAACTGGAAGCATCAAACCATATCTCATCTATCCTTTCAGACAAGGACAACAGAGTGCTTAATGATTATAATGACATTTTAGAGGAGTTCTTGAGTTTCTGTTCGAATCTATATGATCCAATTAATAACCCCCCCCCCGCAGAGGATAGGGGAGCATTTAAATGGCTTTATTTGTCCCTGTCTAGATGAAACACAGTGCAACAACCTGATAGCATCTATTTCAATACAGGAAATTAAAGATGCTATTAATAGCTTCTTTTTTAATAAATCTCCAGGACCAGATGGTCTTACGGCCAATTTTTATAAAATCTGTTGCAATTCCATTTGCCCCATTCTGCAAACAGTTTATACTTTTATTTTATCCAGAGGAATTTCAGATTCCTCCATTTTAGAAGCTGTAATAATACTTCTCCTAAAAAATAATAAATCTAGAGACAGAGTATCTAATTATAGACTAATATTGTTTATTAATTACAATATCAAAATCCTAACCCATATTTTTGCAAAAAAGAACCAAGCAACTGTGGCAGCCACTCATAAGTAGGAAACAGGTAGGTTCTATTTCTAAAAGGAAAGCCTCAGATCATATGAGAAAACGGTCTCATATTTTTTCCACATCCAGAGAGTCCAATCACCCTATGGCTTTGGTCTCCCAGGATGTGGAAAAGGCTTTCGATATGGCTAATCACAATTTTCAGTTTGCTACATTACCTAGGTTTGACTTTCCTATGACCTTTATTATCTGGCTTAAGATATTATACTCATGCCCCACTGCTAGAATTAGTTGTAATAAAATCCTTTCCCCTCCTTTTAAACTATTCCAAGGCACCAGGCAGGTTGTCCCCTCTCTTCGATTCTCTTTCATTTTTATTTGGAACCCTTACTTTTCTATCTAAATAACAATGCTTTTATTTTGGGTATTCCAATTTTAAAACATAAAGTTAAGTTGTCAGCATTTGCTGATGACATTTTATTGCATGTTTTAAATACAATCCCTTCGATCATGGCAGCATTAAATACTATAGACAAATTTAGTCTAGTCTCCAATTATAAGCTGAACAGAAAGAAAACAGAGGTGATGCCGTTAAACAAAGTTTTTATAAAACAGGAAATTAGTGAACTTGGTTTAGCTTAGACACCCACAGGGCTTAAATACTTGGATATTTATTTTTCCACTAGAAATTCAGACTTAATTAAGTTGAACTTAGAACAGATGATTTCTACTATCTCTTAGGATCTTAAAAGATGGAACTCCTTCCCCCTATCCTTTTCTGATAGAATTAATGTGATTAAAATTAATATTTTTCCCCTAATCTTTTTTACTCTTAATATGCTCAGTATTTATTTACCATTGTCTTGGTTTACAAAGCTAAATTCTACTACCAATAAATGTATTTGTGCTGACAAATCTCCTAGGATTGCTTTGAACAAATCAATGGTTCTGAAAGCACTAGGTTTAAAATTTCCTAATTTTGTTCTTTTTTATATGGCGTCACAAGCTAATAAGTATTTAAAATGGTTAGATGATGGGTTAGAAACTAGCAATTATTTTCCCATATGGGCCCAATTAGAATGTGATATGTTAAGAAAATACAGAATGTCTCCAAGTATAATTGAGTAAAATATCAAACCTGTATGGTGGCTAAAAAGATTTTGATGGGTCTCGCACCTCCCAGAGTCTGTTCCCTCCTACAACCCATAAACAACAGCCGCCTCACCAGGGGGGCTAAGCTGCAACTTCTCCAAATCCCCTGCTGCTGTACTATGCAAGGTCAAAGATCCTTTGCCTACAGAGTCCCCAGATGGATGAATGGACTCTCTAATGACATTACCGCCACCACCTCACTTGGCACATTTAAATCCAGCCTCTGCAAGTCACTCATTACCTCTAGTACCTGTGACTGCCCTGGCCAATAATCTGAACACTACCCAACTATGCCTGCCTTGACCTTTTTGCTGACCCCTCTCAGTTGGGTGGTTGACATTGTGTTATGTAGCACTGGCAAAAAAGCATGGTGACTCTCTGCTAATCTTTGATTCTCTGACAATGCCTTCCTGGTGGCACCCCCCCATCTGGACCTCTCGCTTAGCCCTCACCAATCTCCTCCTCCGCCCCTCAACCCTCACCCCCTCCCTTCCCCTTGGCATCTCCAACCCTTTTCTTCTGCCTTGTCATCCCTAGTTACTGCCTTCTTAATGTATCGATAATTGATTATATGTTACACTGTCACTCTTGTTGTATTGTTGTACCTTATGATGTGGAACCTTTGTAAAAGAGCCCTGGCTCAAAGGTATTTGTAATAAAAGACTGAAATAAATAAATAAATACTTTTTTATGCTGAATTCCATGTATTATCCCAAAAGTTAAAAAAAATTCCACTATAGTTCTTTAAAAAATACATGATCAGATATGCAGATATTTAAATATTAAGTTGGGTGATAGCATAAGCCAGCCAATTATTAACAATTTAAACTACCATTGCATGGCACTCCCTTCACATCTCAACAATTACCATGTAATTCAAATACAACGGTAGTACATTTGTTGAAAGATGATAATCTACTTCACCTCTTGGATATTTGTTGTAAATTATTAGGTAAAAAACATCTTCAAAATCTTCTTCTGCTGTCTTTGACTTTAAAAACACACTGTGCTCCTAACCCTTGGTCTAGTGAAAAGACAATACTATATTCAAAATGAAGGATTTACATACCAAGACTCATCCAATTTCTAACCTATACCATTATTTTATTAAACTTAAGGATAAGGATTCACCTTATCAGTGTACTTTCTGGAATCAAGTGTGTAATAACAATCTTTCAAATTGGGCAGATGTGGATTAATATAGATAAATTCCTCCCACTGGATAATTTGAAATTAATACAATACAAAATCTTACATAATACTTATTTAACTCCACAAAGATTATTTAAAATGGGATGGAAAGAAAATGATGTCTTTCCAAAATGCTAAGAGGTTTGGGGTTCATTAGACCATATGCTATGGCACTGTGGTTATATTCAGAAATTATGGTAACAAAAATTGATTATCTTACTAAAAGATACAATTGGATTTGAAAATATTAGTATTGGGAGATTATCCAGAAGGGTTAGTGACTTCGGATAAATATTTACTGGCATTGACTGGGGTCTTGACTAATCAAATTATTATTAAACATTGGCTAGATACAACCCCCCCCCCCCCAAGGAAAGGTTGTCTCAAATTAGACAAAATATGCTTCTCATTGGGGTAATAAATTATATCAAAGGCAAAAAAAGTTTACATGAAAAACTATGGAATACATTGTTAACTTTACTAAAACCTTTATAATTTTATTATAATTTAATTCTAATTTTATTATTCTTTACAACCCAGTCAGTGTTCGCATTCCTTGGAGCTAGGACAAATAGATCTGTAATTTGCTCAAGCACTCTTTATAGATGTGTGTTTCTTATCATTATTAGTTTTCTTAACTTATCATGTTTTCATCACAGTTGTATGGTATGAGTGTGTCTATGTAATATTTAGATTTACTTAAACTTTGTAAAACATTCAGTTGTCACTCATGGGCATGCGGACTGACCTTTTATTATTGTATTATCTGCTAACTACATAATAATAATTGCCAGCTCCCAGTTGTTTCTTAAGTCCGGGGAAGGGGTAGTATTGGGGGAGACTGAATACACCTTAAGTCACATATTAATATATGTAACCTTTAAAGTTCTGTTGGGTTTATTTTGATGTAAGGGAAATAGTGTTTTGTGCTTTCTGTATGTTTGTTTGTTCTTTCTTGAGTTGTGAATCTGTTTGTAAACTTGTTTTGAAATTTTGAATAAAGAGCAGAGAGTTAAAAAAAAGGAAAGGTGAATAATCACCTATCACAAATATTTCATAAGATAGGCAAGAAAGCCAAGGTAAACTCCATTGCTGGGCCAAAAAGGACCAAAAGGATTTAGCATATAAACAAGTTAATAACAATTGTTCCATAGTTTCTCCTGGCGCTGTACAATCTGGGTAATGGCAAGCTTGCTCATCTAGGGCCTTATGCTTGCTATTGCACCTGACATACGAACATACAAACCTGCCAGCAGAAACAGGCCTCATGGTCTATCAAGTCTGCTCGAATGTGTAGCTAGCACCCTTACATTGCAGCTGCCCCACTCTCCTCTCCCACCTCACAGTTACCCCTTCACTCCCATCCCCTTTTAAAACTGCCCACTGTCTTACAGGATACCACATCCTCGGGCAGAGTGTTCCATTTAGCCACAACCCTCTCTGTGAAGAAATGTCTCCTCATCTCTGTCCAGGATCTTCTCCCCTCCAATCTGAAACCATGCCCTCTCATGCCCCCTCCTCAACTTAAAGAACCCTTCTGTACTTGTCTTGTTTATCCCCTTCAAATATTTAAAGATCTTGATCATATCCCCCCAATCCCTCCTAACCTCCAGGGTGTACATATATAACTCACTCAGCCTATCCTCATAGGATTTATCCTCCAATCCCTGGAACATCCTAGTTGCCCTGCACTGTACCCCCTCCAGTAATCTGATTTCTCTCTTCAGGAATGGACACCAGTACTGCATGCAGTACTCCAAGTGTGGCCTGACTAGTGACCTGTACAGAGGTAGGATCACCTCCCTTCTTCTGGATAGATTCTTCTCACAGTACACCCCAGCATATTGTTGGCTTTAGCTGCCACCTTTCTGCACTGAGCTGAATTGTTCATATTCCCCATTATAACCACCCCTAGAACTTTTTCTTCCTCAGCGGTACCTAACTGAACCCTCCCAACTGGTAGATCCTCCCCAGGTTACTTGCTCTGAAGTGTAGAACCTTGCACTTACTCGCATTGAAACCCAACTGACACATTTCTGACCACCTTCCAGTTTAGTCAGGTCATCCAGTAGCCCCTGCCACCCTACTATGTTGTCCACCACAGCCTCCATCTTGGAATCATAAGCAAACAGATTTATTTTACTCCAGATGCCATGTGAGATATCTGCTATGAATATCCCAAACAGCACCAAGCCCAGTACTGAGCCCTGTGGAACCCCACTCGTCACAGCCCTTTGGGATGAGCATTCCTCCTCCACCTCCACCTGTTACTGCCTCCCTTCAGCCAGGTCACAATCCAGTTTACTATCTTTGTCCCCACCCCCACATATTCCAACTTTTCCCACAACCACCCATAAGGCACAAAATCAAAGGTCTTGCTGAAGTCCAAATACAGGACATCCACTGCATGGCCCTTATCAAGTTCACTTGTCACCAAGTTATAAGACTCAACAAGGTTGGTTTGGCAGGATCTTCTTGAGATGTACCCATGTTTCTGACTGTCCTGGAGTCCATTATCTTCCAAAAAGGTTACTAGCCTCTCTTTCAGGATTGTCTTCATTAGTTTTCTTATGATGGATGTGAGGCTTACTGGTCTGTAATTGCCTGGTTCATCCTTTGGGCCACTTTTGTTTATGGGCACCATGTGAGCCATCCTCCAAGCTTGTGGTATGCATCCTGTGTCCAGGTAAGTATTGAACAGGACCACCAGGGGCCTTGCCAAGACCTCCGCTAGCTTTTTCAGCACCCTGGGGTAAACGCCCTCTGGTGCCTTATTCACCCTAAGTACGTTCAGACCCTCCAGCACCCTGCTCTCTGTAATTACCTCATCTGTCACCCCTTCCCCCCCTTGGCCACCTTCCCAACCCCCTGAGGTAGCTGCCCACCCTTCTCCTTCATGAACACAGAACAGAAGTATTCATTTAGTGCTTCTGCCTGCTCTGCCCCTTTCTCCAACCACCCCCCATCTTTTTTAATCCTCAATATCTGGTCCTTGCAGCTTCTCTCTCTTATGTACCAGAAGAAATCCTTTTCCCCATCCTTGATGCTCTGTGTCAGCCTCAGCTCTCTGGAAGCCTTGGCCACCCTGAATGGCCTGGTTACCTCCTTGGACTTCTTCAAATACATTTCCCTGTCCTGACCACTCCAGGATTTCTTGAACCTCCTAAATTCTGTTTTATTTGCCCTCACCCCTTCCAAGATCTCCTAATTCAACCAGCTTGGCTTCTTAGCCCTTCCCTTCTTGCTTTGTGTCCTGGTGCATGACACTGTAGCCTCCATCAGCCCTAATTTGATAATTTCCCATTTTTGGCTTGCATCCAAGAGCTGATTAATTCCTGACAGGTGTCTTTCCAAAATTTCCCCCATCTTGTCATAGTCAGCATGTCTGAAGTCAACCACTCTAGTTCCTGTACTTGCAGCATCCTTGCCCATACTGAGCATGAACCACTCCGAGTGGTGGTCACTCCCAGACAATGGGTCCTCCATCCCCAGCTCCCTTACAGTCTCCCCGTTATATAGTACTTGGTCCAGATTTTTATCCATCTGAGTTGACTCAATAACCATCTGTGTCAGGAAGCTATCCTGGAATGATTCTAGGACAATTTGCTCCCTTGCTATCAAGGTGGCTGGGGTGCTCCAATCCACACAAGGTAGATTGAAGTCCCCACAATCACGGTGTTTCCCTTCCTGCAGACCTTCCTAATCTGATCCACTAACTCTCTGTCCAAGTGCTCTGCTTGAGCTGGTGGCCTGTACACCATTCCCATCCTCAGTGTCTTACTTTTTGAATCCTGAAATTGCAACCCTAACCCTCCTCCCCCTCTTTCCTTGCATACCTTATCCCTTCCCTTATGTAAATTGCTACCCTTCCCCCTTACCTCTATCCTTTCTGCATATCCTATACCCCGGGATCATCAAATTCCAGTCTTGGTTTTGGTTGGCACAAGTCTTCATGATGGCCATAATGTCCACCATCCCCACTGCCAACAGAGCCTGTAACTCAACTGTTTTGTTCCCCAGGCTTCTTGCATTTAGGGAGACAACCCTCCAATTAGCTCCCATGCCTTCCTTATTCCATTTCTTCCCATACTTAACTCCCCCCCCCCGTAAATCTACCCAGGTACTATCACTGCTAACTTGGGGGGTAAGCTCATTCAGTTCCCCTCTCCAGCAGCCCTGCGTACCTGCTGCACACTCACCTTCCCCCTCACCTAGTTTAAATCCACCTAAGTTGCTATGTTTCCCCCAGCCTGTGTTTCAAAACCCCCAGTCCCACCTTACTCAAACATAATCTGTCCACTGCAAATAGGTTACTGTTGTCCTAGATGTTACCCCAGCCTCCCACTAGCCCATACCCTTTGGTTCGACACCACGCTCCCAGCCAAGAGTTGAACTCCTCTATCCTTCCTTTCCTTACCGAGCTTGCCATGGGTACTGAAAGCACTTCGAGAATGCCATTGATCTTCCTGCCTCCTCACACAACTTCTCCAGTTCCTCAAACCTCTCCCTTACCAATTACACCATATTACCCACAAGTCATTTGTACCCAAGTGCACCACTACATGCGGTTTCTCCCTTTCTCTCATTGCACACTTGAGAATAGTCTATCCTGCCCTAACCACTGTCAATCCAGGTACTGATTCCACCCATATACAACTATGCCACTCCCCTTTACTTCCCCATCTGACCCCTTTAAGGACTGAGTCCCCCAACACTAGGACTCCACCCCCTTCTCACATGATATGCCCCCTACCCCTGCTTGCTGAACTATACCTTCTGATATGTCCCCAGCCTCTACCCTAGTCCCACCCCTTTCCCTATTTCCACCCATCTTCCCCCCAATCCTCTCCTAGCATTGTAACCCTCCTTTTCTTCCTTGCTAGGCCCATTCTTCCCTCCTGCCTCTGCTGTCTTACTCCCCTTTCCCTCCTCTTTACCCCTATCACTATTCCCTTTACTACCCCTACCACTGTCCCACTCTTCTGCCTGACTGTAGCCTCTGGCCTTTCACTACTCCCTTCTCCTCCTGCCCCCTCCTGGAGAGCCCCTCCCTCATCATTCACCATTGAAGCCAGCATTTTGAACCTATTTCCTGACCCTGGACTTCTACTGTTTGCTTCTCCCCTTGTGCTATCATGAGGTTGTCCCTTACTGTTTCTAAAATTCTTCACCCTGTTCCCTGTGCCCTTTCACTAGTTCTGTACCCCTGGATCCTTGAGGAGGTGGCCTTCCTGTTCAATTGATCACACCCACTCCCTCAATCCTCACTAACTCCCTTCCTAGCCACTGTGCCTCTGCCTCCAATCCCCTCAGCCTGTAACAAATAGGACACTCCCCTAGCTTCCATAATATGCCCATCCAGATAGCAGCCTCACAACCATTGCAACTCACTATTCTGCTTATCCTGGTTTGTCTGTGGTCCTCCTACTCCCTGTACCAGTCCCCCATCCTCTGCTGTCAACCTCTCCCCCACAACCCTATTCCACCTCTACTGCCACTTTCACTGGTGTGCTACATTGTTGTTCTATCAGCCGGTATTGCTTCCTTCAGCACCCCTTTCTACAGCCCTCACACAAACCCTCCCCTATTATGTACCACGTTCTGTCTTCCCCTTCTGATCATATAATATAGTCTATCTTGTAATTGCCTATAGAAATAAGAAACAGTAGAACTATAAAATCAGTTGGTTATAAGATAAACAATAGATCATAAAAATTACATCCTGCAATTGCCTAAGGAAACAGAACTATAAAATTACTTGGTTATAAGATAAACAATAGACCATAAAAGTCACCTTACCCAGCCCCCACACAATCCCCTCCCTTTTTATGTACCAAGTTCAACTTCCCCCTTCTGATCACATACTATGGCCTTTCTTGTAATTGCCTAAATAAACTATAGGCTATAAAATCACTTGGTTATAAGATAAACAATAAAATATAAAAAGCCACCTCAAAAAGTAAATTTTTTTCCCTGATACTCCCCTCCTGTGCCCAAAATAAATTCATCCCAGTTGTCTCTATAAAGCCACTTGGTTATAAGGTAAAGCAAAAGCCAAATAAAAAAGTCAGTTTTTCTGTTTCTCACCCTCATGTGTCTGATATAAATTCCTCCCAGTGGTCAGTCCCCTTTTCCTTAGAAACTCTCCTTCTCTTCCTCCTTGGGTGTTGGTAGCTTCCTCTGGGAGGAGCCCAGGGAGTCTGTTTAATTAATAGAAGAAGTGGGGGTGGGAGAGTGGGAATTAATTGAGGAGGTGAGGGCAGAAGTGCAGGAATTAATAGCCCTCTCTGTTTAAACCCTCACTCCTTCTGTCAGTTTCTAGCAATTCACTCTGTTTAAATCTTCCTTCCTTCTGGAAGTTTCTAGCAGCCCTCTCTGCTTAAATCCTCCCTCCTTCTGGCGGTTTCTTGCAGCCCTCCCTGCTTAAATCCTCCCTCCTTCTGGCTGTTTCTAGCAGCCTTCCCTATTTAAATCCTCTCTCCTTCTAGCAGTTTCTAGCAGCCTTCTCTATTTGAATCATCCTTCCTCCTGGCAGTTTCTAGCAGCCCACTCTGTATAAATCCTCCATCCTTCTAGTAGTTTCTATCAGCCCTCTCTGTTTAAATCATCTCTCCTTGTGGCAGTTTCTAGCAGCCCACTCTGTTTAAATCCTCCCTCCTTCTGGCAGTTTCTAGCAGCCTACTCTTTAAATCCTCCCATCATTTGGCAGTTTCTAGCAGCCCTATCTGTTTAAAGGGGCACTGTCAGCTTTGCCCCTTTGTTTTTTAGAAAATCCAATCAGTGTGCCTGTTGGCACACACCGACCATACCTGTACTTTAGAATGCCTTCATAGGTATAAAAAAAGAAGTATTTGTACCTGTTTTGATGATTTTTAGTTAAATCCCATATTCGCTAGGGCAAAGCTTAAATAGCCTACCACTGGAAGTGTCTCCATCTTGAGAACATGCCTCGGGCAGGAGCGCTGTCCCAAGGTGCCATTTTTTCCTATGCTGAATGTTAAAATATGTTCATTCTATAAAAGCAGTAATTATGAGCCTTTCATTGTGCCTGATAATTAAAACTGAGCACTGTGGGGGCCACAATGTATATTTTTAATCGGGAGCCGAAATCCCATGCATGGGCAAGAGCTTAGTTGAGAATCAGAGTCAGGGTTCCAGTCAGGATCAGGAGCCCATTTACTGTTGTCCATTTTTTCCACCCCGTATTTACCAGGGCTTGCTCCAGTGAACATTGTGGTGCTTCCGATGTGGGTTTGGTCACTGAAAATGCTGTTTTTACAGCTGTCAGTGGCTCACTTTGTACTTGACATTGTGTGATTTGGGGAGCAGGTTCGTCCACTGACTCATCACTCTACATAGAGGCATCCAATTATATGTTCCTGTTTGACAATGTTCAAGCTGATCTTTTTCTCCATAAATCCTCTTTCTGTTTTTTGTATAGTTCTTCATCCTCTGCCAACAGTTGTAAAAGTTTCAGTTTCTTTTCCTTGAGTTCTTTATCCAGTGATTCTTTATCTTTATCCAATTTGTTGGTGTAGAGAGAGAGTGACTCTCCTCAAATTCCATATTTTCATTAGTAACAGTATCATCCTAAATCCATGGCCCATACAATTATTTGTCCTCCTTATCAGGCATTCAGCTGGGTCGGAGGGCCACTCCCCAGTCTGCTGCAACCCAACTCAATCTGCAGCCACAGGGTCCATCATTCTGAAGAACAACAGTGCCCCCTACCACAAAGAGTAGGGGTATTTTCATTGAGGGAAAATAGGCTACATAAGAACATCAGTGTAAAAAACAATACAAAGAAGAAATAAACTTATAACGGAAAAAATAATACAAGGCATAAACAACAAATGTATAAATTCATGTACTGATTGTCCCATTTCAACAACATAGCCTGGCTAACTACCTATTGGAGTGCTCCTGGGCTAAATACTGCAGAAACCCACCTTAGCTAGAAAGAAAATATTTCATCTAATATCACATAGACCAGTGCTCACAGTGCACCCTCAAGAGCTTAACTTTCTCCAAAGAAAAACATTTTAAATCATTTGCACAATAGCCTGCTAGGCAAGTTTTACATTTGCAAGAATTTCTAAGTGAGACACCAATCTTTGCTGTAGTACCCAAATACTTCAGGCTTGCCAGATATAGTACCTTAAGACAGCAAAAACAATATATACAGTCTTGGTATGAAATTTGCCCCACCCTTTGGGGAGGAAACCATAAAGAAGCCCAAGATAGGTGAGACTCAAAAACAAGGGTTCTGCCCATGTTATAGCCCCTATTACAGCTATCTGACCCCATAATGTTTTAACAAAGGCACAATCTATAAAAAGGTGTTCCTGCATTTCCAGTATTTGAGTACAAGCACTTCTAGGGCAGTATTAGTCCGATAACTGCTTGTACTTGTTGTTATTCTTCATATTCAGTCTACCAAAATTGCCTAACCATACCATATCCCAAACATATACAGGTAATCTTGGATTTTGCAAATGCTGAATGACTTTCCGGACCCTGTTTGCTGAACATTGTGGGAACACAATCACCTCTTGCCTTTCAGCTAATACTAATGCTCTATAGATGGCGTTCCTGTCTAGAGTTTGTAGCTGGCTAACTGATAAACCCCATTTTTCTACCCTTTTACCATATAAAACCATATTTAGGTAAAGAAGAGATGTTATTTAATAGCCTGGGCTTCCTCTGGGTCCATGGGAAGATGCAAGGATCCAACCAAGCTAGTACCAGTAGTTTCCATATGGTATTGCCAGGTTTAAGGCTTGGCTAAAGTTATAATTGACAAAAATACTACTAAAAAAGCCACTGGATGTACCATGCTAATACTTCCTTCTGTGATGGGCCTAAATGTCAAGTTCCCTCTTTATGGGGTTGAGTCTGCTCCTCCATAAAGCCTGGAAAAACACTGAACAGAGCTGTTACCAGTTCCTGTGGTAGGGGGGGAAGATATAACTTATATACAAAAATATAGGGATCACTAATGTTTTAATTAAAATCACCATCTTCCTCATGGAAATCTGTTGTCCCCTCCAGGTGGAGACACGCCTATTGGCTTTTGCTAAACCTTTCTCCAAGTTAACCTGGGCCATGTTCCCCAAACTAAATTCAATTTCCAATATATTAACTGGTTTGTGACAAGTCTGGAACCCATAGAAAAGGCTATCAGAAGGAAGGGGAGTGCTGCCCAGAGGTATTCCTCTACTTTTTCTGTAATTAATTTTGGAGCCTGATGTTGCAGAGAATTTCCCCTAAGGTTTCCAACAATGCAGTTCCACGTGTATCAGCAGAGATCACCAAGGTGACATCATCTGCATTAGTGAGTACTTTAATTGCAGGTGCACCAGGTGTTAAAGGGATACCCTTAACCTTGCTTTCTCCCAGAATTAACCTGATTAGAATGTCAATGCCAAAAGCATATAGCAACGGACTAAGGGGGCATCCCTGATACACACCCCTTCTAACTGGGATTGTTTGCCCTGTCCATCCATTAATATTGGGAAGAAGGACAACAGTGCTATACATTAATTGAAGCCATCCAACAAAGATCCGAGGGATCCCAAAATCTTCTAATGTGACAAACAAAAAGCAATGTCTAGTCTGTCGAATGCCTTCTCCTGGTCTAAACATAAAACATACCCTTTTAGCCCATCTGACTGACTTCTCTGGAAGAGCTCCCTTACAACTATAGTGTTGTCCTGCTGGTGCCTGTTGGGTATGGCACATGTCTGGGATAGACTGATCAATAAATGTGCAACTCTTGTTAACCTAGTAAGCAATATTTTACTAAATGTTTTGAAATTGGTGTTCAATAAACTTAAAGGCCTCCAGTCACTTAAATCCTTCTTATCCCCTTTTTGATATAATAGTATTAAAATGGCTGTATTTATGGAATCTACAATTTTCTTAGATCATAACATGTGGTTATGCAATATAGTCAAAACAGGGGCAAACTTTTCCCAGAAAATCTTATAAAGCCTAGACCCAATGCCGTCTGATTCAAGGGCTGTATCAGTTTTGAGACATGCTATGGCAGCTTGAACTTCCTCTACTTCTATTTCTGCAGCCAATTCTTGGGACTCTGTAATTGAAAGATGGGAAAAATTTAAAGCCTGAAAATCCTCCGGGGTGCAAATAGTGTCAGCTATAATGCCAAACAAGAGGTCCACCTGTTTTTCCACCTCCTACAATATAGCTACAGGAGAGGAAGTTGTCTGACCAGAAATGGTTTTAAGCTCAGAAATAACCCTATACTCAACTCGTGACTTGCATTCTTTAAATGGATCAATGGAACCTTTCACAACATGGGTTCCAAACCTAAGCTCCTGATTTAAAGACTTAACCCTGTCATATTGGAACTCTGACATCTCTTTTTTAATTACCTTGATTTGTGAACTATAATCCATTTTATTCGCTTCAGTTGGGTAAGATGTTGCAGCTGACCTCTAAGGTGAAGATAATGGTGGTAATCCTTATTAATTTTATCTCTGTTTTTGTCCTGGAAAAATGTCTTACAAGATTTCTTTGTATCCTCCCACCAGTCTATTAAATCATCATAATATTCCAGTACAGACAGTCTAGCCATCCATTCCCTGTTCCATGCTTTCTGGATTCAGGGGTCATCCAAAATAGTATCATTTAGCCTCCAACTATCCTTTTTGCATCCTACAGCATTACCCCATGAAAATCGGAGAGATATAGACTTATGATCTGAAAACTCCTATGCCTTTGAGTGAATATCCTGCATCAAGAGGGTGAGTAAAATAAATACAAAGTCTATTTGAGTAGATAAGGGATCTCTAAAATAAGTGTGGCCACCACAAACTTTGCTCTGTAGGAGTCTATTAGGCCTGCTGTGGAAACAACATTTCGCAGAGCAAGGGAATCACAAAACAGTTTATCTGTGCGAAGCCCTCTATTAGAGTGCTACAACCTGCAATTAAAATCCCCAGCCCAAACCACTAGATGAGAAGTATGCAGGAATGGCTGTATTTCTCTAAATAGAGCAACCCTGTGGGCCTTATTCTGGGTGGAGTATATTGTAATCAAATGGAATCGTTCTTGCTCATAGCTTATATCCAGCATTAAAGCTCTGCCAGGGAAAATGTGTACTAGCCTGGATACCTTTAGACTGGGATTAGAAAAGAGGATACCGATACCATCACAAGTATCCTCCCCTGTGGACCAGAAGAAAGTCCTTTTTATCCATGTACGAGAGGACTGGCACAATTCTGCACTGATTTTAAACCTAGTATCCTGCTAACAGAATATACCCCCCTAGATTCATGCAAGGAAAGGACAGTCCCTGATCTTTTTCTGACACTTTTAAGGCTATTAACATTAATGGTAGTTATTGTTAAGGAATGCATTCTATATCTAGGGAAATAGGATGTAACTGCTTATGGTCTACTAGACTGCCTTCTCTGACTAGTACATTTGGCTACTGAGTCACCCCCAGTCCTCTACTCTGTGTCTGTAGTTGTTGAGGCAATGGATGAGGTATCAGAATCTTCATCAGAACCCCCAAGACCAGGATCAGGAGACAAGGCAGCATATTTATTACTAACAGACCAAAGAGTAGTCTTTCTATGCTTGTCCATACTACTTTGGGCAGCACGGGGGGGGGTCTTCCCTAACCTTCTTTGAACTACTGTCTTGAAGCCAGACCCAGAATAGAGGCGGGGAGGCATATTTCTGGTGGCAGCTGCCTCAGAATCTGTAGAGGTGATTTGCATGCTATCTTGGTCAGCAACCTCTTGGGGGAGCTCTCCTGTTTGTGCACTGTTGCCCATTGCAGTCTGGCTAGCGTTAGTCGGATCTTGGGCATCACTACCTCATATCTCCTGTGCTGCCCTCAAATCCTTCTCAGCAATTCTTTTTGCCTGAACCTGTTGCACTTGGTCAAATAGCCCTTTATGAGAGGGACAGTCTTCTCTGTTGTGGGAAGCTCATTTACATTTGCCATAGGCATGGCCTGTTTGCTCGCAAAGATTACATTTAAATAAATTTAAACAATTTGCCTAAACATGACCATATTCCAAGCAATGGTTGCATCTAGAGGTATCACAAGCTGCACTTAGGTGGGAACTGGAACCACATTTGAAGCAAGATTTAGGTTGCCCAGCATAGAAAAAGGCCCCCCAATCTTTCCCCAAAAAAAAGATGCTTGGGAGGTGGACAGGCCCATTATTAGTGGTAAATAACTTTAATCTGATCCTTCACCCTCCATTCATAATTTGTTCGCTGTCTAAGATAGGAACAGGCCTGTCCATTACCTCACATCACTGCCTTAACCAGAAGAGAATATCTTCAACATTAACTCCTTCATTTTTAAACATTACAGTGATGTGTTTAACAGTAGGTTTAGTTGAAGGAACAGCCAACAAGCATTTGTCAATGCCGAATGTTGTCGCACTGGCATTGGCATTGGCAGTGCTGGAGCTAGAGACGCATAATAGGAATGGTAGTGAAGTATTGAAGTGACGCCAACCCCACACCCACCCTGTAGAGAGTGACAGGCATTGGGGTGTGCCTTTGGGCCGTCAGCTATAATACTCATGCCATTGTACTTCACCCTACCCTGTAGACACTGACAAGTGTCGGGGTGTGCTTTGGGTCTTTGGGCATTATACTTACCCCATTCCATAAGGAAATAAGTTGATGTGGGTGCAGTATAGGAGCATGGGGTGAACTTTGTGGCTGAACAGTGCAAGGCACACCACGATGCCTGTCAATAGCTGCAGAGTGAGGGTGGGGGGGGTGGAATGGCATGAGCATTACATCCTATGATCCCAAGTCACACCCCTGACGCCTGTCAGTCTGTACCGGGTGGGGTGCTACAGTGGGAAACCTTAACACCGTAGGCATGTGGTGGTAGTTCACTCCACATTTTCAACATGGGCTGCTTGTCAGTCCATCCCATGAAAAGTGGCACAATCACTTTGTTAGCTGAAAGGAGATTTTGCACAGTGGATGTGCCATTTGGCAACAGAGGGATGAAAACACATTTTTGGCAGGATGTGGAGAATGACAACTATATTGTTCATAAGGAGGTGTAAAAAAATGGCAACGTTGAAAATCTGGAGTGACAATATGAAATATTGGTGAAGCAACGAGATTGCATACAAACTGTGCAACACACGTCCATAACAAAATTATTTTTGGGAGTTTGGTAGCCACATTTGTAACATAAGCATTTTGGGACCTCCCCTTATGAACAGTGGCAGTGCCATTTTGTTAATCTGTCCCAAAAGTTGATTTCCCACAGCGACCACGCCATTGTGTGCCACAGATGTGGAAACACATTTTGGGCAGGATGTGAAAAATGACAGCTGTACTGTTCATAAGGAGGTGTGAAAAATGCCAGTGTTGAAAATCTGGCATGGAAATATTGTAAATTTGCAAAGTTACAAGGGTGCGTGGAAAGTGCACAACGCACATCTGCAACACAGTCATCGCACACCTGCAACACAGTCATTTTATGGACTTTCGGCACCAAATTTTCAAAAGAGGCATTTTAGGACCTCTGCACATGAACAGTGTTACCGTCATTTCTTCAAACTGTCCTGAAAAGTGATTTTGCACAGCGACCGTGCTATTCTGCGCCAGATGTGTGAAAACACATTTCGGGCAGGATATGTAAAATGACAGCTATACTGTTCATCATGAGGTGTGTAAAATGACAAGTTTGAAATTCTGGATTGAAAATATTACAAATTAATGACGTTAGGAGCGTGAGTAGAAACAGCGCAATGCACGCTCGTAAAACAGCCATTTTTTGAAGTTTTGTCACCAAATTTGCAATGTAGGCTTCTTGAGAGCTCCCGTCATGACCGGTGGCACTGTCATTTCATTACTCGGTCCCAAAAGGTGATTCTGCACAGTGACCACAAAATCACCTTTCGGGACTGAATAACGCCATGACAGTGCCATAATTCATGAGGAGGGGTCTCAAAAACCCCATGTTGAAAATTTGCTGCTAAATTCAAAAAAAGTGCCAGAGATATGCATCAAAGTTGAAAAAAACCCTATTTATTCCATTATACAGCTTACCAGCATTTTCTCAGTTCACAGTCGGCTTTGAAGAGTGCAGACGGTTCCAGGGCCACCAAGATCATCACACCGACCTCGCAGAAGGTATGGGGTGAGGGGTGTGTGAGGGAGGGTGCAGTGGGTGGGTGCGGGTTGTGGGAGGGGGGCAGGGAGACTGCTGAGGGTCCGTTTCCTTTTTCCACAGGTACAAAAATAAAAAACATTGTGGAACTGTTTTTCTGTTTACAGGGGCATGTGGCATGCTGGGGTGGGCTCCTAGCATGCAAATGGAGCCTTTTTTGGGGGAGCAGCTGTAGCCAACAGGGGATTGGGCACCCCTGTCGGCACACAACAAAAATGGGGGATTACTTTATGCCGACGCGGATTGGGCACCCCAGTCAGCACACAAGGAAAGTGGGGGGGTAAGACCCGAGGAGGATTGGGTACCCCCCTTGGCATATAACAAATGGGGGGTGCTTTATGCCAACGGGGAGTGGTCTCCCCATTGGCTTTATACATTAGGGGCAGGGTGAGCTGACAGGGGATTGGGCACCCGTTGGCAGTTTATGGGCAGTGTGCCGCATCGTTTGTGTTTCCGGGTAAGCACGTCGGGAGGTCCGCTGCATGTGACGAGCTTTGCTCACATTGCAGAAGACCTTTCCTTAGGTGTGCTCACCCGGGTGGTGTGATGCCAGCATGCAGGTTGACTGGGGAATGAGGGACACACCTATTGATGAGTGCCCTGCATTCGCCCAACATTGACCGTGCCTCCAAATCTGCACTACCACAAGATGCTGGCTGCGCAAGCACCCAACATAAAAAGGGAACTCAGGTTGGGGTATTTTTCAAAACCTGGTACTGCACCCAAAATCTGTCTAAACTGGATGCATTTTTAAAACTAACATTGAAATTAGCAAATTTGCATTCCCAATATGTATTAATCAAAAACTTTTGAATAAAAACATTTCATTGACCCTTTAATCAATACTATAACAATATGCAGTTTGTCTGGCAGGCTTTCTAGTCCACCTTTATAAATAAGGCATACTGCATTCCACCTGGGAGATGGTTTACCCTTATATTGGAAAAGATCAGCAAGTTTAAATAATGGGTCTAACTAGGTTCTTTGACACGGATTCCATGAAGCAGAATCAGTGGGGCCAAGTCTTATGGGCTCATCTTCAGCCCTACCAGAGTAGGGAATGTTCACAGACTGATTAAGCAGAGGTCATTGCTAGTATCTGGGTCAGAAATATCATTTGTAGCATTCACCTCATTTTCAACAGTGCACTGTACTTGAACATTACCCTGGGGTATAGTATCTTCAGGCCACTTTAACTCAGCTTGTGTTTCTGTAGCAAGAATGCTGTTGTACCTTTCTACCATTGAATCTGATGGATCAGGAACCCAGGTTCTGTCTGTGCTCTGCATCCACCCTGCCTCCTCCAGAGCTTGTTTGGGGGACCAGCATTCAGGGGACTCTTTAGAGTCCATCGAGGGATCTTTATGGGGAGCAGAAGCCACATCCCACCTTGTGCACCAGGAAAGGTAACCTGTGGCTTTTGTTTCAATTATAGATTGTCCTGAATTGGAGGGCATGGCAGCGGGAAGAGCATTCCCTATTTTGGATTGAAGAGCCAAAGATACGGGAGGGGGCAAGGTAAAACAAGCCAGCGGTGGCCCTCTGTCTGTTTAGCTTGACTCTTTTTATTCTTTGCAGAAGAGACCTCTTTGTCCAGCACAAGTAGCTCTGGGCATGCAACCTCATGGTTTTCATTACTGCCAGCTGCCTTTCATGCCTCAGCTTAAGTGACAAGACTGGAATCCAGAGTCAGATCAGCGACTCCCTCTGATGCAGCCATGTCATTGCTCAGGGGAACTTGCATGACAGACAGAGTGTCTGTATTGACAGAGGCAGAAGCTGATTGCAGCCTGGTAAGCACATGCTGCAGTTTGTCTTTTTCCCAAAAATTTCTTTGATCTTCAGCATGCAGTTTAGTGAGCAACAAGTTCTGAGCAACTGTAACATGTGCAGGCAAAACAGTAGCCAAACTAGGCTGAGTACCTTGATTTTCCTGAGTTTCCTCCATGACCACACTGTTGCCAATCTGTTCAGAAATCCCAGGGATAGTTTCATGTAATCCAAGTTCCTAATTCTGCAATTCCATTACTGCAATGGTGTTTTCTACTGCCTCTTGTGTTGAGAGAACAGGGGGGGAGGTAGGCCCTCCTGTCTCTGAAGTGTCAATTCTCTCTCTTGCATCCACCTCAGCAGCCATCTTAGCAGATGGCCAAGGGTTCCCCCTGCTGCAGAGCAGGGGAATTTCCTCAGTGTCCTGACCAAATATCCCCCATTCACAAAAAAATACCACCAACAGCTTAATCTAGTTCAGTTGTCAGCTGGTTCCATTTGAATCCCCCCTTCCACTGGCTGAGGCAGAAAATACGCAGCATTGCCTAGTCCTCCTTTCCCAGTCAACAAAAACTAAATAAATACATACATACATAAATAAATCATGGCTAGCCATTGTGTGCTAGCACTTGGATGCAGACAAGAAAGGAGGATAGGAAACACTGACTCCATAAGAAGGAAAACGCCCAAACAGACCCAAACCCTCTCCTGCCTGCCTACACTCCTGCCATTCTGGGCTTGAGGCACAAACCTGAGTCAGCAGTGCAAAATGAGGAGATGGTGCCCCACCAATACGTGCTATAGAGCCAGAGCCTCTGTAAAATACATATTAATATTGCTGTTCCAGTTTTACCTCTAGGTTCTCAAAGGTCAGTGGTTCTCCAACCCTAAACCAGTGGCTTCAAATTGCCTCAAAGTACAGCCACTAAACCTTAATGGTGGCCTCATACCTTATTTTTGCACCACATATTCCCTGCTATAAAAAATATCTGTCAACTCAGTATACAATAAATCATGTAATTGACATATTTTCACTTGAAATGTATTTGCTATGTTAATTTAAAGGTAAGATATTATCTATTTCATCCCCTTTGTCATTTGGGATCTCAAGGTTTCTGTGGTCACAGAAAAATTGACTGGTGGTCTTATTTGAGAAACACTGTCCTATGTGCACATTAAACACAATAATCATTTATTTCACCATGTCCCTTTAACACAGGGCTTCTTGAGTACACTGGACACATCCTAACGCTGGATTTTAATAAATATAGCAAACAGTATATACTGTATGTTTCTTAAGTAATTTTCAGCTGGAATCCCAAAGGAAAATACAGGCCATGAAGGTCATCTCTGTTCACTTTTTTCAAAGAACCATCATGACTGAAAAGTTTAAAGCATCGAACAGCAGGGTACTGTTAAGATTCGTGGTTTAAGATTTTATTATGTTATTATTATGTATCAGGACACAGACATGTACACTAGCAGATCAGTAGTGCTCTGAACCATACCACAACATTTGGTAAGGGCAGAGACACAAAAGAAATTGAAATTACATATGAAAGGGAAGAGGAAAAGAAAAAAAAAAAACAGAAAAGGGAGTACATCCAAAACATGACATTAACCATCTTGGGAATTATATAGAAACAATATGTACAATATTGGCTGGTTACCAATTCAATGCAGGCTCTAGACATATCTATCTGCCCCCAAGGAAAAGGAAAAATAAAGGGGGCAATCCAAGAGATAATGATATATAATTAAATCAAAGAAAAAAAAGAAACTGTAACCAGAACATTAAGATCCAATTATATCTAGGTTATTTCCATGGTGTGTCCCACTCAGACGTGAATAATCTTAACTATGTACAAGGGAAGAAAAAACAAAGAATTTTCAAGAGAAAAAAAAATAACCAAAGGCAAACTGATCTCAAGAATCCAATAAAATCTTAAGGAAAGATAAGACAAGGTGAGATTTGCACTTTCATAGAGGGAAAGGGAAAAGCAACTGGATCAGGGAAGCCTTAAAAAGATTGGATACCAGGTGGAGTATGGGAGTTATAACAGTACTTGAATTGTAAACAGGGCTGCCAATGTTTCTCAAATTGAGACAGGGTGCCCTCTGCGAAACTAGAGAGTCTCTCAAATGTGGCCCCTTGGGATAATGCCAACAAGAATTCATGAAGGGTGGGGACATCTGTGGATCTCCATTTCAATAAGATAAGTCTTTTAGCTATCGCCCCTACTGTTGTGACCCATTCAGCCCCGGAGTTATATTTAGGAGTATTAGGTCAAGCACAACCTAGAAGAAGGACAATGGAATCGGAGATTATGTTAGGAAATATCTGACTGCACAGATCTTGGACTGATGTCCAAAACCCCCGAAGGCTAGGACAATCCCTTAATATATGGAACAAGTGGGCCCCTGAATTATCACATCACCAGCAAGTGCCCATCTGGAGTAGTCCCATTCTATTAAGTTTAGCTGGGTCTCGTACCATCTGTGGATGGTTTTGTTCATGATCCGGTGGGTATGCCCATCTCGGCAAGCCAAATGTATTCTCAACCAGGCATGGCACCATTGGTCCTCAGAGATGAGAGTGTGAAGATCCTTCTCCCATTGAACTCTAGCTGACTGGGTAGGGTCTATTAAGTCATCCCAGAGGCACCTGTATATATCACTAGCTATATGTCTGGAGCAGTTCAGCCATATACCCAAAGGGTGTGGGGGTTGGGACAAACCTTTGTTTGTGGGAGAATTAGGTAGATGTGATATGGCATCCCTGATTTGGAGATATCTCTAGAAATGAGAGAGCGGAAGATGGTATCTAACCTGCAAAGCCTCAAACATGTCAATGGAGCTAGTTTTGGGGAGTAAAAGATCTTGTACTAGAGAGATACCATGAGCCTCCCACAATTTCCAGTGAATGATACTCTTACCCACTTGCAGAGCTCGATTGTTCCATAGAGGCATGTATTTCCAGGGGGTCGGGTCATGCCTCAGTTGGAGTAAAAGTCAGTGCCAATATTTAATTGACAGCAGGATGTGGGAAGGGAGATTAGGGTATAGTCTTCTTACTGTACAAGACCACCGCTGGGGCAGGTGCCCGGAGTAAGGATGCTTCCAGTGTAAGTCAAGTTGGAGAGGTAAGTCCGATCCTGGAAAACCATTTGACCATTTGGGCTGAAATGAAGGCCATGTGATAACCTTGTAACCAAGGGAGCCCCCACCCACCCCTCCTCCAGTGCTGACGAAGTTTAAGTTTACTGTACCGGGGGCGGGATCCTTCCCACAGAAAGTTACCCATCAGCACTTCCAAATTTGAAAACCATTTCTGTGGAATAGTCATAGGGAGATGGGCCAACAGACATAAAATACTAGGGGCCACCATCATCTTGATGGAATCTATTTTACCTGCAAGGGAGAGCCACAAAGCCTTCCATCAATTAATATCCTGTCTGAGAGATTCCAGTACGTTAGAAAAATTAACCGTAAGCATTTTTGACAGGTTAGGGTGTAGAAGGATTCCTAAATATTTTATGCCATTAGGGGACCACTTAAGGCCAAGAGTGATGAAATCTGTATTGGAAGGTACAGAATTCAGGGGTAAAACTTCTGTTTTAGACTGATTGACCTTAAGACCCAACACCTTGGAAAACTCAGACAGGATATGAAAGATAGATTGTATCACCTGGGGGGTACATTCCGTGGTGACAAGGAGATCATCAGCATATAGGAAGGTTTTAAGGTTAATGTCCCCCACCTTTATGCCGGGTATAAGATGAGATTCCCTAAGTGCAATGGCCAAAGGTTCAATTGCCAAGACAAACAACACGGGGAAGGGGGGGCAGCCTTGTCTCGTACCTATTTGTAATTGAAAAGGGGAAGACGACATACCATTCATCACAACTCTAGCCAGAAGGGAGGAGTAAAGCAGTTGTATCCAGGAAAGAAAACCTGGTCCCACGCCCATTCGGGAGAGAGTGTGGAAAAGGAATGGCCATTCAACAGAGTCAAATGCCTTTTCAAAGTCAATGGCTACAGCAACCGAAAATGCCTCAGTCCGTTTGGTATAATGCATTAGGGAAAGCAAAGTTCGATGGTGGTCAGACCCCAAACGGCCTTTAATAAACCCAGCCTGAGAGAGGTGAACCAGACCTGGGAGCAGGGGTTCAAGCCTAGATGCTAGAACTTTGGCTAAAATTTTAGCATCTGCGTTAATGAAGGAAATGGGGTGATAGCTACTCGAAGAAAGTAAATCTTTTCCCTTTTTAGGAGGACTGTAATGGCTGCTTCTCTCATAAAGGGGGGAAGGAGCCCCATATGTAGGAAGTGTTGGAAGGCCTGGACCAGAAAAGAGGCCAGGTTAACTCCTTGGACTCTATAAAACTTGATTGGCAGCCCATTCATTCCAGGGGCTTTATGAAGATTCATAGGCCGGATAGCCTTTTCTACCTCTTCCAACCCAATAGGGGCTTCCAGTGAGGCAGAGTCAGTTGAAAGAAGTTTGGGAATAGGTAACAAATCAAGGAAGCCCCAGATCCTGAGTGGATCTGGGGGAAGAGGGGTGGCATAGAGCTGCTCATAGAACCACTTCATGATCTCATTCACATATTTACCGGAGTAACATGGGGTTCCTCTGTCATCAATTAAAGCATGTATTCTCCTGAACATTTTTTGCTGTTTAAGGCGATATGCCAGGAGTTTACTAGCCTTTTCACCCCCCTCCCAGTAAGCATGTTGGATTTGCCTACGGTTCAGTTCAGCCTGACGGGTTAAGTGGGCATCCAATGAAATTCTAGTGCTAGCCAGTTGTGCAAGCAGAGGCGATGAGGTGACCCCAGGGCTGAGGAATTTAGATTGGGCTTCTAAGAGATGCAATTGTTTCTCCAAGGCCCCCTGGTCAGCCTCCCAGTGGCGTCTCCTGACCGATGCAAAAGCAATTAGTCTGCCTCTTATAGCCGCTTTAAAGACTTCCAAGAGGGTCGTATCAGAAACCTCTTTATTATCATTGTTTGTCCAATAGCCCACTATTTCAGGACCTAACCACTGCTTAAATTCAGGGTCTTGAATTAGAAGGGGTCCAATCACCAGGTGGGTGAATGGGGGGTCCGGTCCAAATTTAAGCAGTAGCTCCAAAGGGGCATGGTCTGACACATAATTTGGGTGAATATGAGAGGTGACAACTTTATGATAAAGCCCGGAGGAGATCAGCCATAGATCAATCCTACTGGATGAGCCATGAAATTGCAAAAAACATGTATATTCACGCATCCCAGGATACATAACCCACCGTGCATCCAACAGGCCATGTTCCATCATTAGTCGCTGAAGAGCTATCTTACCTTGCCTATGGGGCTGAGGAGACTTATTACTTCTGTCTAGAAAATGATCGAGAACTAAATTGAAATCCCCTCCTAAAAGGACTGGGGTCTTATTCGGGTTAAAATCTGTAAGGGCCTGGTTAACCGAATGAAAGAACTGGAAGCAGTCCTAGTTAGGGGCATAGAGATTGGTCAGAACCAAAGGACCCCCTAGAGTCTCCACTTCGGCTATGATGAATCTCCCCTCTTTATCCTGGGTGTGACATTTAAATTTCCATCCTAGATTTTTATGTAATAATATCGATACTCCCCGTTTATGGGAGCTGGCCACACTATGGAGTTTCTCCGCTACCCACCCTTGGCGAAGCTCTTTGGATTCATCCGAGGTTAGTTTTGTTTCTTGTAGAAAAACTATCATCGGTTTCAACTTTTTCAAGTGCAGCAAAACTTTTTTTCGATTAATGGGAGAATTAAGGCCCCTGACATTCCAGGAAATGAAACTAGTCTCCATCTGGTCTATGGTATAACATAGCCGAAGGGATAGACCGCAGGAAACCCCAAAAACAGAGACTATGATCTATAAGGAGATTAGCATTCCCCTGTGGAAATCTAGCATAAAATATAGATGACATCTTGTAGATCAGAATGCCAGAACATCTAACTTTATACAAACAAACACTTGCCTTATTATCCCAATATAATGTCTGAGAAGAAAAAAACATGACAATAACATCATTAAACAGTAACCCCAAATATCTCTGTCCCCCACCCCAAGCTCCACCCAAAAACACTCCCCATTATCGGACCAGCATCTGCTGTCTGCATCAGCCAACCTGTTACTCAGATGCCAGCAGAGGTCGCTGGGAGGTAGATATAAATTCTCACAAGGCAGGAGATAGGACACCAGAAGCTCCTGTGAACTCTCTGCATGGCATCCCCCCTACTCAGAAAAGAAAAAGGAATAAAAAAAAGCAATTCTGCATTTGCCCAAAATTAAGAACACAGACCAAACTTGGCATGAAACCCTTGGACCTGATTGTCCCTTCCAGGGGCTGTATAACACAGCGGGGGTAATTGGGAAAACAGAAAGGAGGGCTCCAGCAGTGCCTACTGTACTACATGGTTGCCCTGCATAGTCACCCACAAATATTAATAAGAAACACAAAAGAAAGGAGATTGGCAGAGTGCGCTTGGAGTAGGACCCCATCCTAAACCACAGTCTTATACAAGCTCCCCAGAACCTTAACCGACTTACAAGACCATCAAGTGGCCAGTGGTACACCTATAAAAGGAGGAGAAAACAAAAGCAAAGTGAATCATATAAGTGAGGTGCACAGACCATCAGGCACAAAAGAGGACATGTCGGCATGTACCTCCCTTAGAGAGCTGGAGTAACAGTTACCATCAAATAGTTGTGTCACCTTACATTGACCCCACAGAGGTAGAAGTAAAGAGGGAGGTGGTCACCAAACAGTCAGATGGTAGCTCGGAGGACGTGGTCTTGATGGGTGTGAGGGAATCCAAAGGAACAGGCTTTGTGTCATCAGCCCAAGAAAGAGCCTCACTGTGTGGGATTTATTGCCCCTGTGATGAGATAGCCTAGGGGGCAGAGGGGGGGTCTTGCAGTGAGCCGTCCTTCAGAAGATCCATGAGAGCCCTATATTGGTTGTTGCTCATGTCAGGAAGCACAGAGGAGTGTGACGTGACTGAATCAGGGCTCGCACTGTGGCTCTGGGAACGAAGCCTGGGAGTCTTATCAATGTGTTCCCCTTCAATCCAGGCTCTCCTCCTGTTCTTTTTCTTACTCCCAGGGGACTTCTGGTTTAGGGATCAGGCTGGAGTCCGAGGTAGCGGAACACACTGTGTGGTAGGCAGAAGGGATGAAGCAGTTGGCTGAGGTGGTGAAGTTTCCATCAAGATAGACTTCTCAGAGAAGGCCTCAGTATTGTGGGCCTCTTTCAATCTGTCCCAATTTAACTTAGGGGCTATAGCAGTCAGGAACTTTTCAGCGGCTAACAGATTGTCAAATAGCCGCGGTGATCCATTCACCACCATCCTTAAGCAGGCCGGGTATAGAGATTATTCCAACCCCAGCTCCGCGCAGGCTCTACAAGCAGCTCTGAAGGTCCTGCGATATGTTGTTAGCTCCTGGGAGTAGTCCACAAATATTTAAATTTTGTGTCCTCTCCATATCAGCTCAGTTTTTTGGCAAGTTAGTCTAGTAATAGTGTCCTGATCCTGAAACCGGAGAAAGAGAGCCAAAATAGTGTGAGTGCGTTCTCTGGGAGCTGGGCGAGGGACCAGTGTTCTGTGGGCTCTGTCTATCTCTAGGGGAATGTCACAATGCCAGTCCAGTAGTGGGGGCAGTTCGGTTTGCAGAAATATAACAGCATTATTTCCCTCACTACCTTCAGGAAACCCCACGAACCTTAAATTGTTCCTACGACTGCGATTTTCTAAGTCCTCCACTCTGTTCCATGATAAGTGCATTAAAGAATCTTGTTCTTGCAGTTTTTTTTCAGCCTGATGCCAGCCATCTTCCACCTCAGCTAATTTATATTCTGAAATACAAGCCTGTTGAGAAAGGTCCACAATATCCTTGGTGTTCTTGTTGGTAGCAATATCAAGATTATCCATTCTGTGGAGTATTTCGGCAAATGTTTCTCGAATTTCAACCATGTTGCCATCCGGCTGTGAAGATGTTCAGGCAGGATACATCTTGGCGTTGACTAGGCTTGGACTGGAATGCAATCAGCAGGTGAATCGGCAGCTTTCCCCTACAAAGAGAGCGAAAAAAAGCATGGACCCTCAGGCGGGTAAGTTTAACCAGAGTACCACCGACTTCAGCTCACTTTAAAATGCAGAATCATCACTGATTTTACAGGGATTGCGGTAGTGGGTACAGAGAGCGCCGAAATCAGGCGTCCATTAGGATTGGCGGTTAGCCTCGCCCCCCAGGTACTGTTAAGATTTATTAGCTTTTACCACTTTATGTCCTTTAATAGATAAAACCCAAGTTGCGTTGTGTTTTTCCTTTGCATTTCAAAAGAATTTCCCTTAGAGTTTTAAGACTGATGACAGACTTTCTCTGTTACTTGGCATTATTATATAAGTAGCATTTCATAGCCTGTTATATGCCACACCTCTACTCTTTCTTTGGATGTTGATGACATTTAGCAACTGCAATCCCATTTACTATGCTTCATATTGTTTTTGAAGGATAATGTTCCTTTACTTTACCTGGATTATTAACTTCTTTATGAAAAGCAAAATCAATAGGCTTAACAGAACATAACATGTACTGTAAGAGCTCAGAACCATCTGCTATAGAGAAAGCACATTATGAAGTAACTACTTCCTGCTGTGTTCACAGACCTCCAATTTGGAGTGGAGGGTTTTACAGAGACATGTTTTACTGATGCAAGTGGACACATATAAAAATAAATTCATGTATCAATTTACAGGGGAGTAGTAACCACTTTATTTCCAAAAAGTACCCAGTGCACACTTTTAATGCTTTGCTTCACAGACCAAACATTAAACCACTTCTCCTACAGGGTTGTGCTTTGTGGCACTTAAAAGTTAGACATTGCTTTATGTCCCATTTTGTTGGGGGAGTGCAGAAATCTTACAACTTCACAGTTACTGTACACCCCTGTTTGTATGCCAAGGTTTAGTCTATTACAAATTATAACAAGTATTTGTCAATGCTGAAAGTTTGCCATTGGTATTGCCATTGTCATGTATTTACCCTGCTGCCTCCCACGACCTAGTTGGAAACAAGACTTTTGCTTTAATCAGTTTTTTTTTCCTGATCAACAAATCTTAATCAGCCATCAGTCCATAGTCATGCCCTGTGCTCCCACCCATGCCTATTGCAGTGCATAGGTCACATGTTGCCCATTAGTTACAAAGCAGCCATTTTTTTCCACAGGGCCTGGAAACATGGAAAACAGCATAGTACACCTAAAGGTGTACTATGCTGCAAGTAGTGTCGAAGCCGTATCTGCAAGTTATTTCAAGATATAGCATTTGGAAGGTATCCCAACCATCACAATGTTATCCAATGGGAAAATAACAAAAATGTAAATTGTTTAAAACTAGGTCCCTGTGCCCCCATTTGTAGTACAGCAGTGACACAAGTGTCAACATAGCCATGGTATTATTCCACCTCATGTACCCAGTTCAGAAAAAATTCAAATCCCAGCCAAAATGTAACTCTGCACAATCGCAACCCCATTCCATGCTACAGGTGTGAAAGCACATTTTGGCCAAGATTTGAAAAATGACAGCTTTGACATACATGATGTGGGGTACTAAGAATCCTATCTAGCAAATTTGGTATCAAAATATTTTTAATTACCACAGATACGGGCATGCATAGCACAGTTGCAATGAATGGTCATAACTCTGGCATTTTTAATAGTTTTGACCCCAATTTTGCAACATATCTTTCTTATGACCCCTCCCCCCCATGAACAATATGACTGTCACTACACAAATCCTGCCAGAAAGGTGAATTTGCCAATGGACAGAGAAATCACCTTTACAGCAGAAGTTGCATAATGACTGTTACATTGTTCATGAGGGAAGTGTCGCCAAAAGGCCATGTTGAAAATTTGGAGTCAAAATCTTAAAAAATGGCAAAGTTATAGACCAAAGTTGAAACCCCCACCAAAATATATTCAACCGCATTTAACTTAGTTTCTCATATTGCAGTCACCGGTTCCAGCAGGAAGACGTATCTTTAATCGGGAGAGCTGTTCTCGAACCTGGGACTTCTTCAGGTGAGTGAGGGTGTGCGGGGGTGTTAAGGGATGTGGGGGATGTGGGTGCACAGTGGGAGGTTGGGTGGTGGTGTGGATTTGATTGGCAATGGACTTTATTTTTTACAGGTTTCTTTGAAAAAAAAAATGAACATCAAGAGGCCATTTTCTTTATTTCAGGCTCAGACCTAGAAAATGTGAGGCTGGGGGTGCCATTGCAGTGTACAGGGCAAGACTGGGGCCAGTTGACAAGTGTCACTAGACACCAGGGCAAGTCGGAAGTGAGGTGGCATGAGAACAAGACCGGGGAATGGAGGGTGGTGGGTGGGACAGCACACAGATGTAGGGAGTGGAATGGTTTTATTTGCAATAGAGTGGGGACCGGGAAATTAAGGGTAGCGGGTGGGACAGCTCACAGAGGGAGGGAGCAAGAGGGTTTTACTTTTAATAGAGCAGAGATCTGGGAATGGAGGGAGGCAGGTGGTACAGCTCACAAAGGGAGGGAGGGAGTGGGATGGTTTTATTTCTAATAGAGCAGGGACCAGGGACTGGAGGGCGGGACAGCTCACAGTGAGAGGGAGAAGGAGGGTTTTATTTGTAATAGAGAGGGGATTGGGGAACAGAGACAGTGGCAGGTGGGACAGCTCACAGAGGGAGAGGGTGGGAGGGTTTTATTTCTAATAAAGCGGGGACCGGGGAACAGAGGGTGGTGGGTGGAACGGCTCACAAAGGGAGAGTGCATGTGGGTTTTCACTAATAGACTGAGGACTGGGGAATGGATGGTGGTGAGTGAGGCAGCTCACAGAGGGAGGGAGGGAGAAGGAGTGTGTTTTTTTTCTAATAGAGTGGGGTCTGGGAATGGTCTTTTTTACTTCTTGAAGGGCAGATGTACTTGGCTTTGTATGCTGCCATAAACACAGAGCTGATACGGGTGCTGTGGTGGCAGAATACTGTATGTGGCCCCATGCAAACTGCTTACTGTTGCTTGATTATGATATTGGTGGGGGGGAGACATACTGTTGGCGGTGGCACAAAAAGTAAAAGTACAGAAGTCAGTCTCATTAAAACACCGATCAGCTGTTTGCTGAGCAGTGTCCTGTGGATCAAAGGAAAAAACACCATATTATTGGTTCAGCTTTTTCTTTTAATCTCCATGCAGTTTCTGCCCACCAAGGCAAAATTGCATAAGCATTAGCCTGCCTGATGATTGATCTGCCACTGCATTGCCCATTGCAGACCACTCTGCATTGGACAGACACTGTCACATCCATCTCAGAGCCATTTGTAGTAAGAAGTGTGCATGCTTAGCAAACTTACAAAGGGAAAAACAGAAAGTGTCATTCTGATTGGTTCACAAAACATTCCAAGTCCCTAGATTAACTGCTGATATACCTGAGGTTGTGGCCTCATCACAAGAAGGCATGGCAGAGCCGTATTCAAGAATGAGAAAAAAAGATCTGGCTAAAATTCCAAGCAGACATATAAATTACAAATGACTTATCTGCTGTAGGCAGTGGGCACATACTGTTCTATCTACATTCAAGCTTTAAACTCTGTTTTTATTTAAATACAGGACTGCCAAAAAAGCACAGCAGTAAAACAAGGAAATACATTGTAGGAGACTCAGTAATCCCTAAGTTAATCATGTGCACCCCCCTCCCCACACAGGAAATTGTCCAGGTCTCTCCTGTGATTGTTAAGAAGCCCAATCACCCCACAATCACCAGATCCACCTTCTTGATTCTGAAAGGAAAATGTGGCCAGCTGAGCTCCCTCCTAAGCCCAGGTCACCTTCATGACAGTATCATGCACTGCCTCTGGGTCACCATGGTGGTTTGTATGTTTCAATCAAATAAAGGTTACAGCTATACAGTATATTGCCTTTACTTCTTCAGTGCTGTGAAGGGAACATGGTGGATCTAGCCACTGTAATAGTATGGGAGACTTGAACAGTTCCCAGGTGGTTGGGGGGTTAACATGCCAGTTTATTTGGCTATTAGTCAGGTAAACATTTTTCTATTTTTTACTAATGTACTTATTTGACAGCCCTGTGTTTTACAATGAATGTAAACCAGTCAAAAAGTTTGACTCTAAACAAATAGGAAAGGTAACAAAAAGGGATTGTTTTATTCTCATTAACAAGCAAAGCAGAGTTGGTAAATAAAAAAAAAATCTGTTTAAGTGTAACTCTCCTGCCGGGAGCTTACCTGTGAGCCCCCAAAAAAGGCTTGTTTCCCCGGGGGAGGTCCTCCCCATTCTTTTTTTGTATTGGGTCCTGGTTTACTGGCATTGCCCCTGTGTTTCTGGCCTCTCCTGCCAGCCCCCACATTGGTTCTAAAGGGAGAGAGCGGGGCCGAAGCAGCAGTACAGTGGAGCAGCCAGCTTGGGAAATGGGAGTGTGATGCCACTGAGCTCCATGCATGTGCATGTGTGCATTTCAAACTGCCGTTTTGGCAGCTTTCAGTGTGCATCTCTGGTGGTCCCAGTCCCATTGGAAAATCATAGAGGGACCAGAGAGGCAGCAGGGAAACAAAAGGAGCTATTTATGTGAGCACCAATTGCGCTCAAGAGATCGGGAGCTGCCTCATAAATATTATTGAGGTGGCATCCCTTCGAAGTATGGAGAGCCTGTCTAGCACTGGGGCATAGAGTGTAGTGCTAAGACAGGCAGGGACAATAAATAAATAACATAAATAAAGCACTGGCATGAAAGGGAAGGCTGCCAGTCCATGGGAGAAATAAATAATTAAGTACACAGGCTGCAGCCAAGAATAAATTGTGGCTATGTGTGTGTGCTGCCTAAGGGCATGGAATAGCAGCAGTGAGTGCAAAAGGGATAAGGCAGCAGTTTAATGGATGCAGTCAGATAACAGGGCACAGGGGTGGCTTTAGCTGTATGTGGAAATGTTCAATTAAAAGCTTATGATTTGGCAGCAGGAACATTTGAAATCTGGGAGTCTGTGTAAATGTGTGGAAACTATTTACTATGGCCATCATGTTGTGCAGTCATGTGACATCAGTCAGCCAACCACCGAACCAGGATTCTTGCCAGGGACTCAAGGACTGAGTGGAAGGACTTTTGGGGGAAAACACCAAGGAATGTTTAGGTGCCTTTTCCTGCACCAATGAGGCATCGAGGAAGCCTCATACATATTAATTTTTGCCTAAGGACAGTATAGCCAATGAGGAGCAAGGAAAGGGCTCCCAATAAAGTTGGGACAGTTAGACTTTGGGTCAGTTCAGGGAGTGATCCTCCAGGAGGGGGGGGGGTCTCTTGCCCCGGGAGAGAGATTGGGGCTGTGGAATGGGCCTGCCTAAGGGCTGCCAGCAACTTGTCCCCAGGGCAGGGAGTGCCTGCCCTATCAGGAAAAGAAAGAAGCAGTTTGTAAGAGAAAAGGGAAAGCTGCAGGTTGCTGAACTGTCTGCATTGTTCTGAAGTTGCACCACAGCAGTAAGGCATAGAAGCAGAGAGGAAAAGTTATGTCCTGAGCCTGGAGAAAAGGACAAAGGTTGGGTCTAAGCCTGGGAAAAGACGAAGATTGCGTTCTGAGCCTGGGAAAAGAACAAAGGTTGCGACTAAACCTGGGAAAATACAGGAATTGAGAATGAGGAACAAGGGCATATAAATGTGCTGAGAGAAGAAAAGGAAGAATGAACCTCTTTGATTCAGAGACTTGCCAGTACCTGCACAGTGAGAAAAGGGACTGTGTGCACAGTGATGACGTGTGAGCCAGAGCAAAAAGGTGGCTGCATTAAAGTTGAGAAACTGTGAAAGCAGAAGGATGGACAGATGCTTTCTGGTCCACGTGTCTGTTGCCTGCTCCTGAGATACAGCATTTGCTGCAGCAATCCGTTTCTCTTTTGGAAAAGAGAAATGGATTGCTGTGGCTGCACACCATAGTGGGTAAAGAGAAAGAAAGAGAAGCAGAAGAGAATGTGCTGAAGGTTTCTGCTGGTGCCCAGGGCCTGGTGAAGAATTCACTGACCCCCATTGAGTGGGATCTGTTGCTGCAGGGGGGCCATAGGTCCTATACCCGAGTGCTAGGGCACTCTGATCTGAGGGAGCCAGGCTGAGGGGCCCCTTCCTGGTCCGGGTCCTCTGCAGTTGGCAGGCCTTGCTCACATGCTCTGCAACGGGGCCTATAATGTGCTGAAGGGGACAAGCTGCAAGATTGGCAAGGAAGATGAAGGAAGAGCAAGCTGTAGCCTCTGTGCCTCTGTTCAAGCATTATGTCTGGTTCTGCCTGTGACAGAAATCCCCAGGACTTCAGAGAACTGTACTAATCAAGGACGTATTTGGCAGAACTAAGAATAAATTGTCAGTGTCAGTGGCTCAACAGGTAGCACACTCGCCTCTGAGGCCAGGAGATCAGAAAGCTTTGGGTTCTATCTCCACACAAAGAACTTGGGTTAAATCCTAATACTGACACTGTAGTGCAGCATGAGGGGGGTGCTACACTCCTGAGGTGCCGTCTTTGAGATGAAACATTAAACTGAGGTCCCATCTGCCTGTTCTGGTGGTAGTTCAGGTGGATGTTAAAGATCCCATTGCACTTCTCAAAAAGAGTAGGGGAATTTGTTTTTATTGGAAGATTTGAAACAATACATGACAAATAACTGGTTCCACATCATAGGTCATGAAAACAAACCATAAAAGTATAAAGTGGCATAGGTACTATTTTATGACAACATTATCCAGTCATGTAATAGGAGCATCACTATCTGTGATCCATGGCAAATTCTTCGATAACTGAGTCAGTCTTTGTTGAGTTAACAGTTTAGCCTCAGCATAGTAAATCTCTTACAATTTCCATGTCATTTTCTCCAATAATTCTACATGGTTAATATTCTTTTGTTGCAATGTATATAGACATCGCACATTCCAAATAAACCACTTAAAAGTTGCAAATATCATGTTAAAGGTACCCTTTCCCACTTTCCCCATATTCCAGTATAATATCCATAAACTAATATTCTATAGTTTACTGTCTGAAAACATTTTTCATACCATTGATGTGCTGTATATTTCCAGAAAACCTGAATATAATCACATGTGGAAAACAAATGTTCCATGGTCTCTGTTTCTTGAATATATTTCAGTCTGGGACACATGCACTCTTCTATTTGCTTATGCTTCTGGTTACCTTTTGTGTTGAGGTGGGCATGCACACATAACCAAGTTATATCCCTCATCTTATTTGGTATACGTTGGTCAGCAAGAAGAGCATATACTGGAGTTAAACACACCTCAGGGCATTTAGGGAAGACAATAGGTTCTGAAAAATGTGAGTCTAATATCTGTCTATAAAGTAATATTTTGGGAACTGATATCAAATGCTGTGGTCCAATGTTCCGAGACATAAGTTTAACAAACACCTCCCTCAGATAGATGGGGCCATGTGTGGTTTTCCTGACAACCCTTAAAAGGTCATCCTTCCGTGTCATAAACTATATTGAGATAATAAAAAAGAGAGTTTTAACCCAATGTTTCTCAGAATTTTGAAGAAGTGGTTTAAAATTAGTGAAAAAGAACTGACAATAATAAAAAAACGATGGGGTTTACCATATTTTGACCTCCTTTTTCTTTAATGGTAGGTATAAAATATTTCTCTTTATAGGGTTCAGGTGGCTGCTCCAAACTGCCTGAGAAAAATATTCAGTATAGTTGCTTCTCTTGCTCTTGGGGGTGGTAAATGTTACTTATAAATAAAACAAGCATTTTTCAATGCCAAATGTTGTTACGCTGGCATTGGCAGTGGGAGAGGTGGAGCTAGAGACGCATAGCACTGTGGTTTTGTGAAAGTGTCTCAAAAGGTGATTTTGCACAGCGAGCACGCCATTGTGCGTCACAGCTCCGGAAACACATTTTGGGCAGGCTGTGAAAAATGGCAGCTGGACTGTTGATAAGGAGATGTGCAGAAATGTCAGTAGTGAAAATGGGGGATGAAAATATTGCAGATTGAAGAAGTTACAAGGGTGCGTGGAAATTGCGCAATGCACACTTGCAACACAGTCATTGTATGGACTTTCGGCACCCAATTTTCAACATAGGCATTTTAGGACCTCTGCCCATGAATAGTGTCACTGTCATTTCCTCAAACTGTCCCAAGAACTGATTTCGCAGAGCGACCGTGCAGTTCTGTGCCAGATGTGTGAAAACACATTTCAGGCAGCTGTACTGTTCAAAAGGAGGTATGGAAAAATGCCAATGATGAACAGCGGGAGTGAAACTATTACAAATTCACAAAGTCATGAGCGTGCGTGCAAACTGTGCAATGCATGCTCGTAAAACACTCATTTTATTGACTTTCATTCCCAATTTTTCAACATAGGCATTTTAGGACATCTGCTAATGAACAGTGTCACTGTCATTTTCATCATGTGTCTCGAACACGGGCTTTCCAATGTGACCGCGCTATTCTGCACCGGAACTGCGAAAACAGATTTTGGTCAGGATGTGAAAAATGACAGCTGTACTGTTCATTAGGAGGTACAGAACAGTGGCACTGTTGAAAATCTGGAGTGAAAATACTAGATGTTTGCGAACGTACAAGAGTGCGTGCAAACTGCGCAATGCATGCCTGTAACACAATCATTTTATGTAGTATTGTCAACGAATTTTTAATGCAGCATTTTAGGATGTCTGCTCATGAACAGTGTCACTGTCATTTTCGTAATGTGTCCCGAACACTGATTTCGCACAGCAACCGCGCTATTCAGTGCTGGAAGTGTGAAAACACATTTCAGCAAGGATGTGAAAAATGGCAGCTGTATGGTTCACAAGAAGGTGTAATAAAATGGCAATGTTGAGAATCTGGCATGAAAATATTGCGAATGTGCTAACTTACAAGCATGAGTTGCGCAGTTGCTATGCACGCTCGTAAAACAGTCATTTTATGGAGTATTGTCACCAAATTTTCAACACAGGCATTTTAGGACCTCTGCATATGAACAGTGTCATTGTCATTTTCATAATGTGTCCCAAACACTGATTTCGCACAGCGTCTGCACTATTCTGCACCGGAAGTGCGAAAACACAATTCAGCCAGGATATAAAAAATGACAGCTATACGGTTCACAAGAAGGTGTGGCAAAGTGCCAATGTTGAGAATCTGGCATGAAAATAGTGCAAATGTGCTAACTTACGAGCATGCGTTGCGCAGTTTTTATTTTCCCACCAAATTTGCAACATAGGCTTTTTGAGAACCCCCCTCATGAACAGTGACACTGTCATTTTGTTACTCGGTCCCGAAAGGTGAGTCCATGCAGTGACTGTGAAATCACCTTTCAGGACCAAATAACGCCATGACAGTGCAAGAATTCATGAGAAGGGGTCCCAAAAACCCCATGTTGAAAATTTGGGACCAAAATTCACAAAAATGCCTGAGATATTCACTAAAGTTGAAAACCCCCTATTTATTCCATCATATAGCTTAACGGCATTTCCTCAGTTTGCGGTTGGCTTTGAAGAGTGCAGACGAGTTCCCGGTCCACAGAAGATTGTCGCGCCGGAATCCGCAGGTAAGCATAGGGTGAGGGTGGGGTGAGGGGAGGCAGAGTGCGCAGAGGGTGGGTGTGGGTAGTGGGAGGGGGATCAAACTAAGAGGGACCATTTTCATTTTATAGGAAACAAAAAACATTATGGATAGTTTTTTTTTGCAGGGATTTGGCATGTTGGGGTGGTCTCTCAGCATGCCACCTAACTGTTTGGGGGGGTGTCTGTAACCGATGGGGGATTGGGCACCCTTGTCAGCAAACAACACAAGGGGTGGGAGTAATTTATGCTGATGGGGATTGGGCACCCCCTGTTGGCACACAAAGAAGGGTGGGGGCATAGAGCTGAGGGGGATTGGGCACTCCTCTTGGCATTAAACAATTGGGGTTCTTTATGCTGACAGGGTGGGCTCCCTGTCGGCACACAAGGAAAGTGGGGAGGGGAAAGTTGAGGATTGGGCACCCCCCATGGCATATCACAAATGGGGGGGTGCTTTATACCGACGGGGAGTAGGTTCCCCCATCGGCACATTCATAGGAGGCAGGGTCAACTGATAGGGGAATTGGGCACCCCCTGAAGTTGTCAGTTCGATGGCCAGTGTGCAGTCCTTAGCATAATGTTGGCAAGCACATAAAAAAGGTCTGTTGCATCTGACGAGCTTTGCTCAGATTGCAGAGGACCTTTCCTCAGATGTGCTCGCCACATTATGTATGCATGGTGTGGTGCTGGCATGCAAGCTGACTGGGGAATGAGGGACGCACCTACTGATGATTGCTCTGCATTCGCCCAACAGCGACCGCACCTCCAAAGCTGCACTGTCCTAAGATGCTGGCTGTACAAGCATGCCAACATAAAAATAGGTAAAAGAAATGTTTTTATTAAATAAATTCTCTTAGCTATAGTCATTTTCCATTTATTCCAGTTTTGCACCATGCTTTTTTCTTGTTCAATCTTTTTATCCCAATTGAGGAGATCCAAAGGGCTAGTACTATCAAAAAAGATCATAAGTTTTTTTATAGGGTCTTCTGCTAACTTGATACCTTCTACCTGCTGGTGTTTCTGTTGATTGCCTAATTGTTTTCCTACATACTTTTCCACATTAAGTGTAGTACCTGAAGCAGATACTTACTACACTGTACAATTGCTTCCTTAACTGAAGGAACATCCTGGACTAAAATACAGATGTCATACTCATAGGCCATAGTGGTGAAAGTTAAGGGGCTTGCTGGAAGATGTACAGAGGTGATGTGTCTATTGGAGTTCAAGGCTCTAATCAGAGATCAATATAAAAAGCCTACAAAAGTGGACTAATCTGGCAGCCCTGTTTTACCCTTTTTTTTTGGAGGGATATGGGGTCCACACTTGCCATTAGCTAATGGAGTATCTGTAGCAGTTTTATACAGAACTTGTAGCCATTGTATGTAAATAGTCAGGATATTATAATATTGTAGTGTATACCATAAGAATTTACTTTTAAATGAACCTTATCAAATACTTGCTGTTGATCAAGAGATAACACAAATTCTTCTAGTTCAGTTGTGTTATCTCAAAAATATTTCTCAATAAGATCAGCTGATCCATTATTGCCCTATCAGGCACAGCACATGATTGTAGAGGTGATATTAAATATTTAGCTACAGTATCTTTAGCAATCAGGTGTTCAAGATTTTTGCTAAAATCTTGAAGTCAGTATTCAAAAGACTGAGCAGCCTCAAATTACAAAGTTTTTGTTTATCTCCTGATTTTTGTAAGAAAATGAGAATACCTTCAGCCATAGCTGATGGTATATTTGTATTTTGTAAAATGCTATTATATACACAAGCCAATTCTTGTACTAACTCAGCTTTAAACAATTTAAATAATTCTGCAGTGAAACCATCCTTCCCAGGTGCTTTCCCTGCATTCAAGGAAGATATGGTGTATTCCACTTCTGGACCATCTATACTCCTCACTAAATTCATTTCTAGTTCAGCTGAATAAGTGGAGAGTTCAAATGTCCCAAAAAAAGCTTGAAAAGCATCAGAATCAGTCTACACTTCTTGAAATAGTCTTCTTGAATAATTTGAGACTACATTTAAAATGGTAGGTGTTATAACATGTACTATATTGTGTTGATTGAGAACAGTAGACATTGTCCTTTTCTGAATTATATTCTTACAAATTGTCAATGGGCATATATTTGCAGTTCTACCCTGTGTACCAACAGTTTGTTGTTTCCTTAAGACATCTGCTTGCTTCTTATGATAAAGCAGCATGGATTGTTTAACATCTTTTATTTGATCAGAAAAGTTATGCCTGGTAGTTTGAGCTAGAGACATTAAATGCTATAGTTGCTGCCTCTGTTTTAAGTATAAATACTATTCTTTATCTCGATTAGTTTTACAAATTTTAAGAAGTATCTGTCTTAAGTCTTTCTTTGTATCAGACCAGCATAAAATTGGGTCATCATACAAATCATAAACTGATTTTCTGATAATAAAAATAATATTGTAACTGTTGTACCATTTCAGTTTTTTGTAGTAAAGAGGAATTAACTTTCCAGAGACTGATTCCATATGGCAAAGTGGGCTGTGCTGCAAGCGTTACTTGTAATTCTGAATGATCAAAATATTCTACAACTCTAGCTGTAGCCGAGCAAATAGGAAGTGTCTTGTTAATGAAAAAAAAAAAACAATTCTAGCAGCTAAGTTACCTTTGTGGAAAGTTGGATCACAGACTACATTTTTTACCTAGTAAGCATCAATGAGCCCACTATTTTTATTGTGTTTTTAAGGTATACCATATCACAAAAATGTTTTTTTGTGGTAGTTCCATTACCTCTGTCCTTAGCAGATAGCCCACAATTGAAGTCTCCACCCCACACTATATTTTGGGAGGTGAATAAATATGGGATAACCTCTTGGAAGAGGGCAATTCTGTCAGCTTTTGTCTGGGGGCATAAATATTTGCTATCCCAACATAGAAATTTTGGTGTTTTATATCTAGAATTAATGCTCTGCAAGGCACTAGATCTATCAATTTAGAAATTGTTACATCAATGTTGTGAAATGGTATACCAACTCCAGTATAGGCTTCTAATCTGATTGATTAGTAGGAGGGGACAGTAAATCATTTTGTAGTAGCATGTACAGTTTCTATACTAGTGTGTAGCCTAATGTCCTATAATAACAGTACATGAGATTTATTAGAACGTAAATGAGAGAAAGCCCTTCTCTTAGTTTTATTTTTAATACTATTAACATTAATTGAACATAATGTCATGGGCCGAATCATGAGGAGTTAGAAAGATGTAGGTCACTAGGTATAATCAAGGGGGTTTATCCCTTTTAGACTGCCTATTATATCTGTCTTGTCATTTCTTTCTCTTTTTATTATCTTCACCCTTTTGTTGTTCTGTGGTCTTACCATCTAACTCATCAAGTTCAGTGTCAGAGAGCAAGTCTTGCTGCTCTGAACTAGCTAGGGAATCTTCAGAGTCATTGTCAGATGTCTCTGGGTTCTTACATAGTGCAACATACTTGTTAGAAGTAGGTATCTCAGAGATTTTGGGGATTTTAGGGACGGGTTGCTGCCAGGCTTGCTGGTACCAAGTGATCATTTTTTTTGTACCAAAACGCAAGTTCCTAGGTGGGGGTGGGAGGGGGGCATGGAATTTGTTTCTGTAGTAGGTGTAGGGGTTGATGTTTCAGCCATGTCCATTGATTTTACAAACCCATCTTCTTCAGTAATGCTACTAGCTTCTGACTGCTCTGAATCTTGTACCACTGGTGCAGCTGCTAAGTCTTTACTTTCTTGTCCCATTTCAGTTGCCTGACATTCTTTTTGTTGCTGTATGGAAGGTTGTGTGTGGGAGGGAGGTGTGGGTGCAGTCTGCAGCCTTATACTCATGGATTTGGAATTAGTCTGCTGTGCCAAAGCAACTAATAAGCATTGTTCTTCAGAGTCTGTAGTGTCAGCCTGAGCATGAGCTGTCCATGGGCAGGATGTATATGTATTCCCACTAGATTCACAAAGATTACAGATAGGTTCACTTCAACACTGGTTACTTGTGTGGCCCAAACAGTTAAAAATAGTACACCATAGTTTGTCACAGACACTACTAATGTGTCCAGGCCTCCCACACTTAGTAGATCTTGGGTTGACCAGGCTAAAACAAGACCCCCCTATCCCTTTCAAGAGAAAAAAAAAAACAATGGGGAGGTGTTCCAAACCAGTGTCAGTTGATTTTAGTATGACTCTGATTTTCCAGCCTCCTGTCCATACCTTTTTGGAATCAAAGATAGCTTCTGGATTACATATCACAGTACATTTTTGTTTAAGCCAATAGGTTAGGACTGCAACAGTCACCCCTTCATTTCTGAATAAACCAGTGATTGCTTTATTGGCTGGCTTTGTGAGGGGAATCACTTCAAAAGGTGACCACAGGGGGGTAGTTTTAAGGGTATGGTACAAAGCCCAGAATTTCTCCAACCCACTCTGCATTTTAAAACTAACATCAAAGGAAGCCTCCCCCTGAAACATGTATTAATGCATACACCTCTGCAGCATGAAAGTGCATGCTGCCTTTTAATAGATTTCTTGCAACAAAAAGACTCTCAGAAAACACTTCCATGCCTCCTTTATACAATAGTCACTCTGCGCTTGTGCCTTCTTGCTGGAAAAATAGGCTCATGCAATAAAGAGGCATACGGATGTGTCCCTTGCCTTGATTGCTCTCTTCTTGAGTGCTCTTGTCTTAATTGCTCGTCTTGAGTGCTCTTGCCTGGTATTTTCATCAGTCATCCCAGTATTAGTAGTGTCCTGACAGAAAAGGCCTCAGTCCCCACAGAAGTTTTAGTTGTCTGGTTTCCATTTGTTTGTGGCTGTAAGTCAATAACATTTTTACCTAGTGGCAAGGTAGGGTTTTGTGTTAACTATAAGTCAGGAGTTAGTTGCATAGGTGAATCAGGCATTGTAGCCATGGTGCTGATGTTACAGTATGTAAACCCTTATTCATTTCAGTGTTAGTGTTCCTGTGTCTCATAGATTCAGTTTGAAATGCTAAGATATCAGTTTCTTAAATGGAAAAAGGTGTTCTTACCCCTGGTATCCTGAGAGGGGAAAACCCCCAATTCCAGTATCCAGTTGGTGAGGTTTTAGCCCATCCAGCTGCTCTCAGTACAATGACTATAGAAGAAGGAGTGGAGTCAGCTGGAGTTGCATTTGTCCAAGAAGTGTTTTTCCCCTCTGTAGATTTTCCTAAGGATTGACTCTTTGGGTCAATATTTCCTTTCTTAGCAGCAACAGAAAAAAAACATCACAGCTTGCTGGTCCTGCTGCTTCTTGTAAATAATCTGTTCTTTCAGGGGCTGTCACTTTGCATTGCAATGATACCGTGTCCATTTTAACAGTACTTGATTCAGTGGTTTAGTTGCTAAGGAGGGCCTCTCCAATTTTTGCAGTTGCAGTGCCATTTTTTTCCAAAGGATGCAGTTTTCTGCTTTTTTGCACTCATTAAAGCACTCTTCTTCTTGCTGAAGTAACTTTTGTAGCTTCTCCATGGCATCCATTCATATTTCAATCTGTATCATTAGAAACGTTTATTTCTGAAACGTTACTTTTCTGAGGCTTTGTAACTGTGATATCCATTTCTGTTATAATGTCCTGGTTCTTTCCTCCCTCCAGAGGTCATGCAGCATCGAAAAAAATCAGTCTCTGGCAATTTAAAGTAGAGGAGGAGACAGGCTTCTCAGCCTCCCGCACTTCCATCCTGGTTGTAATCTCAGTCAGAGTGACTGTCAGCCATGGTTTTCCTACAGGTGAGCAGGGGAATTTTGTTTTTATTAGATATTCAAATACAACATCAAAAAATGAGGAGAACAAATCACACCAGCTCAACAAGGTCCATAAGAAACTGTCAAAGCAAACTCATATAATAGGAGTATCGGAATCAGTCACCCAAGAAAGATTCCGCCAAACATTTGCAATATATACAGTATTATGAAAGGACTTCTCATGAAAATAAATATTACAAATCTCCTTCAAAATACAGCTGGAGAGGTCTTGAAAAGAAAGCAATTTTTGTTGCAGAGTAAATAGACATCTGCTATTCCAGACATACCGTTTCACTACAGAAAATAAGACATTCAATGTCTGAACATCCCATTGAGACCATTCCCGACCAAATACCCCATAGATCAAATTATCATAAGAAAGGGTTCTCAAAACAGGCATACCCCAACACCCCGCCAAGCAATCCCAAAAAGAATCAATAAAGGAACAAGTAAAAAATAAATGAAACATAAACTCCAATTGTCCTAAACATGCAGGCCTGGCACATTGTCTTTCAGTCAAAGCTTTATGTTTTTGATTAGCCTTAACATGTAGCTTGTCATAGCAATAAAGCCATAACATATCCCAAAATTTAACAGGAATTCTTTCATTATGAAGAATCTGGAGAACATGAGGTACAGACAAAGGAGGACACAAGGGGAAGGTATCAATATCAGTGAATTTGGAGACCAAAACCTGCGCATACAATAGCTTCTTTGATTTGTGAAAAACATCTTCATATACGAGATCCCACTGCTTCAAACGCACAGACACCTCCCTATAAAACTGGGGAGAAAACAAAACTGATTTAAATATTTTCAAATCAACGGAAACCCAACCGGGATACCAAGCCTTCAGTCTTTCAGACCAAAATGACATCCACCAAGTCAGAGTCCTATGACATAAGGGGTGTAGGTTAGCAAATATAAAATTAAGAAAAAAGGACAATACACGGTTCACCATGTTAAGACCCCCATCCATAACTTTAAGGTATAAACTATTACGTTTAAGTGGATTCAAACTGCTTCCCCAAACTGCAGAAAAGAATAAACCATAAAGAGCAGTATCTCGATCTCTAGGGGAAGGAAACACAAGACTAACATATAGAAAAAGAGGCAAAAGATAAGTCCTAACCAAATGGACCCTTTTCTGTTTACCCATAACACTTTTATTCCAGCCATCCACCAACAGTTTTCCCTGCCGAAGTTTCATATCCCAGTTCAGGAGATTTGGATGACTAGTATCAAAAGCAATCCCTAAAACTGCCAAAGGCCCTTCCTGAATAGTAAGCCCAGCAACACAGGGATCCGGGGTAACCACCCCAAGACGTTTAATCAAACACTTCTGCTTGTTCAAATGAACCCCAGAAGCTGCCCCATAATATCAACAAAAGTCAATAGCCCTTAAAATATCAGTGGAAGATTTTAGAAGTAAACAAATATTGTTAGCATAGGCTGCAGCTGTCCAAGAAAGAGGATGCTGACAAGCTGAAACAGGAATAAAAAACTGAACATCATTAAATACCCAAAGCAAAGGATCAATACTAAAAACAAAAAGCAACGGGCTCAAGGGGTACCCCTGACGTACACCACAATGTACTGGAATCATCGGACCCAAAAAAACATTCACCAAAGGTCGAAGGACAGCCTGACCATAAATCACTTGCAACCAATGAATAAAAATCGCCAGAATCCCATATAACTGCAAAACAAACCATAAACAATCATGGGCAACAGAGTCAAAAGCCTTCCTTTGATTGAGAGACACCACATACCCAGTCACATCATGGAAGGTCCCAGACAAAAAAAAACTCACGCAACAGTAGTAGTTGATCATGCATCTCTTTCCCAGGAACAGAACAAGATTGGAACTGTGAAATAACAAAGGGGGCAATTTTTGACAGACGACATGCCAAAATCTTTATCAGAATCTTAAAATCGACATTCAAAAGACAGATAAGTCTCCAATTATCCAAATCCTCCCAGACACCTTTTTTATGTAAGTGTCACCACATCAAGCGTCATGTCCAAAGAAAGAGACTCCGTATCCAACAGATAGGTATAAACCAAGGCTAATTCCTGTGCAGTCATTGGGACAATCAACTTATAAAGCTCAGCAGGAAGACCATCAAGTCAAGGAACCTTTCCTTTAGGCAGTGCTAAGACTACATCCAGGACTTCAGTCAAAGAAACTGCCTTAGTCAGGCCAGAAATCATCTCACCAGGAATAGAGGAAACATTCAACAAACCGAAAAAATGCGAAAAAGCAGTCCGGTCAGTAATAGAAGCAGCAAACTGGGTCCTCAAGTAATGAGAAACCACCTGCATTATGTCAGGCTGAGATGTCACCATTACCCCAGCTGAATCCCAGACAGCTAACAATTTATTTTTCCAAATCCGGTCCTGACAACCAATAAAGGGACAGATAGTCTCTAACTTCCCCTGTGTACTAAATTTCTGCTGCATTGTAAGAGATGCCATTTGATGTTCATGAAAAGCCCTCATAACACTTTGTACTGCAGAAATTTGGCCCCCAAAATCATGACAAGTGGTGTGAGCTAAACCCATCAAATGATGTAACTGTTTTCTATATTGCAAGTATTTAATTTTCTCAGAATTAGATCTATATCTACTAACAGATAACAACAAATTCCAGAGATCAAGTTTCAAACAATCCCACCACAAAGAGGGGTTATCAAATAAGTCAAACAAAGTCTTCTCTCCACTGACAGCATACAAGATCTGGTGGATAACAGATCTTTCAGCAAAAAGTGACGTATTCAATTTCCAAAGACCAGGCCCATAAGGCAATTCTGGGAACCCTAGAAGTACTGAGAGCACCTTATGATCAGAAAACTCAATAGAAGTAACCTGAGCATTCGTAACTGGGAGTCCCTTACTAATAAAACCAAAATCAATACAGGTGGCATGTACACCCCTTTGAAAGTTCAGCTTCCCCGTTTTATGAAAGGATTTATACGCATCCCCCAAATTTGCTAGTTGTACAGTGGAAGATAAGAAAGACATATCACAAAACACTTTCATAGTAGATAGAAACATAGAAACATAGAATGTGACGGCAGATAAGGACCGCTTGGCCCACCCAGTCTGCCCATTTCCCTACCTACTGGATAAGCTGCAGATCCTAGTTAACCAGCAGCCTACTTCTTCCTACCCCAACCCCCCAGAATTGCCTTATGACTATCCCATGCATGCTTGAATTCCACCACTGATTTTGACTCCACAACCTCCTCCGGAAAGCCATTCCATGCATCCACAACCTCTCTGTGAAAAAATACTTCAAATTACCTCTGAGCCGCCCCCTCTATCTTCAAATTGTGCCTCTTGTTCTTGCACCTCTTTTTTGAAAGATGCTATCCTCTAGGACTTTGTTGATTCCTTGAGGTACTTGAAAGTTTATATCATGTCCCCTCTCCTCCTTTCCTCGAGGCTATACATATTAAGCTCCTTAAGTCTCTCTTCATATGTCCTCCGTGCAGACCCTGCACCATTTTATTGCCCTCCTCTGGACAGCTTCCATCCTGTCTATGTCTTTGCGGAGATTGGGTCTCCAGAACTGCACACAGTACTCCAGATGGGGTCTCACCAGCTGTCTGTACAGAAGGATAATAACTTCCTGTTTTCTACTGGTGATGCCTCTCCCTATGCATCCCAGTATCCACCCAGCCCTCCTTGCTGCCTTCTCACATTGCTTGCCCACCTTTAGGTCATCTGATATGACTACCCCCAGGTCCCTTTCCATTTTTGTTGTTGTTAGTATCTCACCCCCCATTGTGTACTCTTCCCCTGGGTTTTTGTTTCCCAGGTGCATTACCTTGCACTTCTTAGCATTGAATCTAAGCTGCCATACATTTGACCATTCCTCTAACCTACCAAGTCCCTTCTCATCCTTTCCACCCCACCCTGTGCATCAACTCTGTTGCAGATCTTAGTGTCATCTGCAAAGAGACATACTTTTCCTTCCAGTCCTTCTGCAATTTCGCTATATAAAGACATTGAAGAGGACTGGTCCTATCTGAACCCTCGCGGTACCCCGCTAGTAACCCTCCTTTCTTCTGAGTGGACTCCATTTACTATTACTCTCTGTGTCCTATTCTCCATCCAATTCTTTACAGGCTTTCATCTTGGGACCCACACCCAGGCTGGCTAACTTATATATTAATCTTTGTGTGGGACTGTGTCAAATGCCTTGCTAAAGTCTAGGTAGGCCATGTCCACAGCCCTCCCTGATCTACTACTTTGGTCACCCAGTCAAAGAAATCTATCAGATTCATCTGGCATGACCTTCCGCTGTGAATCCATGCTGCTAGGGTCCTGTGCCCTTCTGGCCTCCAGATCTGTGACAATTCTTTCCTTTAGAAGTGATTCCATCATTTTCCCTATCACTGAGGTTAAACTAACAGGTCTATAGTTTCCTGCTTCTGCCTTGCTCCCACTTTTGTGAAGGGGAATCACATCTGCCCTCCTCCAGTCGTCGGGTACCACCCCATCCTCCCATGATTTGTTAAAGAGGGTAGTCAGTGGTGTCACTAGTTCTACCCTTAGTTCTTTTAGAATTCTGGGATGAATCCCATCAGGCCCCATTGCTTTGTCCACCTTCAGTTTTAAGAGTTCTTTCAGAACCCTTTCTTCTGTAAATGGGCTGGTATCAACTTCTGTATCCAGAGTGTTACTACTGTTTGTTTTTGTACCTCCCTCTTCCTTTGTAAATACTGAGCAAAAATATTTGTTTAGTATCTCTGCTTTTCACATTCTCCCTCTGCCCACCCTCCTCCCTTTATTAAGCCTCACTATCCCTCCTTGGTGCTTCCTTTGCTCCCTGATGTACCTATAAAGGTTTTATTCCCTTCTTAACTGAGTTGGCTATCTTTTCCTCAGTTAGGGCCTTTGCTGTTCTGACTGCCTTACCAGCCTCCTTTTGCTTTAACTGATACAGTTCTCTGTCCTGCTCCTGCTGCAATTCCTTGTACTTCCTGAATGCTTTCTTTTCTCTTGAACCTTCACTGCCACTTCCTTTGAGAACCATAGTGGTTTCTTACATCGTCTTGTTTTGTTTATTTGCTTCACACAAGGCTTGTTACCTCTGTGATGGCAGTTTTATTATTCCCCATTGTTCTTCCACCCTCCTTCCCACCCATTTGCTAGTGCATTCTTAGGCACTCACCCATTTTGGCAAAGTCAGCCTCCTAAAGTCCAGTACTTTTTGGTCTTTGTATGGCTTGACTCTATTGCTGTGTTTATTGTGAACCATACTGTTCGATGGTCGCTAGTTCCCAGATGGCTACCCACTTCTACATCTGTGATCCTCTCTCCATCTCCATTTGAGAGTATCAAGTCTAATATTGCTCCCTCTCGAGTGGGCTCCAGTACTAGTTGTCTAAGGCATGCCCCCTGTAGGGCATCTAGAATAACTGCACTCTTCGAAGTGGCAGCTGCAACTGTGCTCCAGTTAACATCTGGCATATTCAGATCACCCATCAGCAATATCTCCCCTTTTTCTGCCATTCTAAGTATACTTTCTATCATTTCCTTGTCCACTTCCTCCCCCTGAGAAGGGGGTCTGTATACAACCCCTGTGCGGATTGTGGTGCCATTGCCTGTCTCCAAATTTACCCACAGTGCTTCTTCTCCTCCCTGTTTACCCTTTTGTTCTGTTGCTTTTATTCCTTCCCTTATGTAAAGAACTACTCCTCCCTCTTTACCCTCCCTGTCCCTCCTGTAGATAGTGTATCCTGGTATGTTTACGTCCCAGTCATGGTTTTGTGTGTACCATGTTTCTGTGACTGCCACGATATCCAGATGTTCCTCTCCATCAAGGCCACTAATTCAGGAAGCTTGTTACCTAGACTACGGGCATTGGTACTCATTGCTCTCCATTTTTGATGGCCTTACCTTCTGTTGCAGCATCCCCACTGACCGTTCTACCTTGGTCTTTTCTCATTTAGTACCCTGTTTTGTAGGGAGAGGCTGGGATTTTTCTGCTGCTTGTCAGTGCCTCCCCCTTTGACTAGTTTAAAAGCTTGCCAATGAAGCATTTAAACCGATTGCTCAAAAGACTTGTTCCTTCCTGGACAGATGCAGACCATCCTGCCAGTATAGGCTGGTGTCCCTCCAGGTGGAACCCCAGTCCCCAATGAAGCTAAACCCTGTGCTCCGCACCATTTTTCAACCATTCATTAAACTGCATGGTGCCAATTACCTCGCCTCCCCCATGCCTTTGACAGGCAGCACCTCTGAGAAGGATACTGTGTTTGCTACTTGTCTTAGGCCCTCCCCAACTCTGCAATGTCCTCCTGCACTGCTCTAACCTCATGATGAGCCAAGTCATTTGTCCCTAGGTGGACAATTACGTCCAGCTCAGAATCCCTTGCAGCTGTTGTTGTGATCCTGAGGATGCGCTTCCTGTCCCTCCAAGCCATGGCACCAGGCAGGCACCTTACTTCAGATTTCCCAGCTCCTCCCAGTTCTATCCCCCTAATAATTGAGTCCCCCACCAGGAGCTGCTTCCTTTCCTTGTGGTGTCCTCTGCCTCCTTCCTGTGGGCCTCCCTTGTGACAGTTGTCCTCAGCCTCCTTAGTCTCCTCTGCGGGTGTATCTATAGGGGAGCTATGCTCCCCCAGAATGGCGTATGGATTGTGGTGTGTAACATCTGACTGGGTGTGCCTCTGTTTCACCATCCTCATCCTCCCTGAGTCCACTGTGGTCCAACTGCTGTGCTTTCTTTGCAACCTCTGAGGTAGTGGTGGTGGTTCTGGTGCTCCCTGGATGGGGGAGGTTCCCTTCCTACTGTCCATTGTGGCCTGGGGGAAGGTCCCTGTACTACTGTCCAGTGTGGCCTGAAGATGGGCAACTTCCTCCCTCAGGGCAGACAGTTGTCTACAAATAGGGCAGCATCTCAGCCTCCAGAAAGACTCCCGGAAGACTGCTGCCCCACAGCCATTACATTGCACTACTCCCCACATTTTTTTTTTTTTTTTTGTGTGTGATTGGTTTGTAATGTAGAAATATATATTTATATTATACAATGTTTATGATGCACCACTACCCTGATCCTGGCAAGTAAGACCACAATTGAAATCACCCCCCGCCATATCACAGTCTGAGCAGAAAAAAAGAAAAGGACGAATGGAGGAAAAAACCTCCACACAGTCTGCCTTAGATTGAGGAGCATATATAGTAATCAACCGTTAGTAAGCACCCCGAATTTTAACATCCAAAATTAAAACCCTCCCAGGGATCAAATCTAACAATTTGAGAAGTTGAACCAGTAAAGTAAATAAAATACCCACCCCCATACAAGAATCTAAACCAGGAGACCAATATGAGGGTCCTTTAAACCATTCAGTCTGAACCTGGTAAAGCTCTACAGGTGTGTGTAGCCGGGTATCCTGTAAAAAAATAACATCAGGAGGATAGATCAACAAATGTAGAAAAAAAACCACTCCGTTTCCTAACATTTTTGATACTGTTGACATTAACCGTCAACAGAGATAAAGAGGGAGTGGGACACATTAGAGGACTCAGGGAGGTTTATGGGCCCGGGATTTACTAACACCTACCATCCTCTTTTTCCTTCCTTTAATGGGGTGGCACCCTTCTTAGCTTCCATCAATTTGACAGCAACATCTCCCAACTCACTGGATTCCGAATCAGAAAGGGGTTCAATACAGCGGGAATCTTCAGATGACACCTCAGAGTCAAGCCCCACCATACTGGAATCTAACAAAAGGGGATGGAAACAATTGGATGTCTTGGTGTCAGAAATTTTGGGGACCTTAGAGGCAGGCTGTCTCCAACTCCTACGCTGAGTTACACACTGTTCGGGATCCACTACCGGAACAGTCAGCGGGGGGGGGGAGGCATTGCAGAGGAAGGGAGAGATTGGGCATCTAGAGGATCCACAGTCAGAAGGGTGAGTAGCACTTCAACAGGAAGACAGCACCTCCACAGGAGCAATCTCCAAGGGTGAATCAGAACCAAACCTGGGGGAGGGGCCAAAGAGGCACATCCAATGGAGCCTCTAAAGGAGAAGTCTGGGAGGGTTTAGATCGAGTAGCAGACTCACACCATTGCACATGTTCCCTTTGAGCCACCACCACTAGCAACCATTGCTCCTCAAGATCACCAGACCCAGATTTAGTAGAGGCAGCCTGATCACAATCCCTATAGGAGTGACCAGGCTGACCACACAGGTTACAACAAACCTCTTCAGTGCACTGAGAATAAAAGTGGCCCAACTTCCCACACAAAGAATAGCTGATTTTATTGCAAGCATTACTAATATGCCCAGGAGCACCACACTTGTAGCAAGTTTTAGGCTGCCCAGGATAGAACAAAACTCCCCTGTCCCCTCCAATAAAAAAGGAGTTTGGTAAATGCTGTAATGACCCATCAATAGCATTCAAAATCACCTGAACCCTCCAACCCCCAGTCCAGATATTTTCTTCATCAAAAATAGCTTCCAGGGGACCCAGCAGTGTACAGCGTTGCTTTAACCAAAAAAGCAAATCAGTCACACTGACTCCTTCATTACGAAAAAGAATGGTGACAGATTTGTGGGCTGGCTTAGTTAGAGGAATCACCTCAAAGGGGGACCATAAAGGAGTATGTTTAACTTTATGGTACCATAACAAAAAGGCCTCCAGACCGGCTTGTAGTTTAAAGCTCACATCAATGGAGCGCTCCCCAGAAACATGGATCAGTGCATAGAGCTCAGCTGCATTAAAGCACAGACTGGTTTTAAGTAAGACTTTCCCCACATAACCCCTATCAGGAAAAATGTCTAAGCCCACCTTGTAAACAATGCGCACTGCATTATGTCTTTTAGCAGGCAATACCTTCTTCTGAAAGAAGGAGGCACACGTTTTAGGATGAGATCCACCAGCAGCAGCAGGAGAGGGAATAGAACCTTCAGCACCATCAGTAACAGGAGTGGGGAGGTTGAGCGATTGAGGATGTACACCACGAGCGCCCAAAGGAGTCAAATTGTCAAAGTGCAGTACAGGATTAGGAGTAAGCTCCAAATCAGTCCCTGGGGCACTATAAAAAGTATCACCATCAGCCACAGAAGGGGTACGAGGACCCGATGGGTCAGCACCGGGCAAGGGCATCCGCAATCAGACCCTAGGGATATGGATGGGGCAAATCCAGAAGTCCACTGGTGCGATGTAGGAGACTTCACCAAACCAGCAGCACACAATGATTTATCCACAGTCCAAGGCTCAGAATCAGCCATTTCGGTGTCAGCCCATGCTCACAGAGGAACAGTAGAGTCGGCAGTAGAGTCAGCACATAGTTTCTCCAGAGTAGGACATTTAGGAGCCGCAAATGAAAATACCAAAACCCCAGTCTGGTCAGTCGGCGTGGTCTGAAACGTTATAGAGGGAACGAGAGGTAGAATGCCAAGCTGATCGCCCAACATACCCGCAGCAGGAGTATTCTGGGCTGGCGCTTGACAACTCCCACCAGTCACCAGGGAGATACTCGGGTCACCAGCATCAACAGCCGGTAAGTCCACAGAAGTAGCAACCTGCGCGGGACAAGTATCTGGCAAAGAAACAGCAGCAGAAGCAATTGATTTAGGGGCTACCAATACCTCCATAGTGTCAGACCGAGCAGCAGATCCTAGGTCCACTGGTGCAACTGCGTCAGAAACTGCAACATCATTCTCCAAACGGACTTCTGCATCAAAGAAAGTATCCACTTCACTCAAATCTCCTGAAAGAGGTGCATCCAGCACTCCAAGCTTCTCCACGTCCTGCTCCATCTCCATACAGATGGAGACTGACATGCAAATGGGCAGCAAGTCCCCCTACCGACAGAGTAGGGGAATTTCCCCGGTGTCCAGGCCAAATTTCCCCCATTCACTAAAAATACCACCAACAGCTTAATCTGCTTCAAGGTCAGTTGGCATTCATCTGTATCCCCTTCCCTCGGGTCGTGCCTGAAAATAGGCAGAATTTGTCTAGTGCACTTACCTGGTCAACAACAACTAAATAAATAAATTGCAGGAATTGCCCTGCACCTGGGGACTGTATATAGTTAAGTATGCCCCCTAAGGAAGGAGGGAAAGCCAAGGGAAAATGTATAATGTTTGATTCAAGTAAGCGCGCCAATACCGGCTACCAGCTGCACCTCAGGCCTGCAACTAGAATCTGGGTGCCCAATGATAGGACTGTGGGGTTTTAATGGACTGGGACCTGCGGGTCTGGGCTTGGGTTACACTGCAGTTAGCTAGAAAGATAGACCTGACGGCTGCACAGATTGCAGTAAGGGAATGAATCAGATGGGAAATGTGATTTTTGGAAATGCAAAATGAAAATGCTTGAACTCTATTCCACTACCCTCATTCTAAACCCTCCCTCTGTAAATAAACCATGAAGTTATTGTTTTACAGAAGAAAACGAATCCAGAGCCTGATTTTAATGAGCCAGTGTATTGATGAAATGAAAATGTAAATGATGTAACTGAATGAGGGGAGGTTCAAATCTTGGTAAGTACATGTCTGGGGTAACTGTTTGAGAGGTGGGTTGGTTCAACATCACAGAGGGTTACACTACAGGTAATCAGACCCATTGAAAATGTACCCTGGGTGGAGGTACCACCATTTTTATTTAAACTTTTGGGAAAGGACCCCCGTAGGTCAGCTATGGGAACCCAGGCCCATTGCCTGCAGTCAGAGGCATTGGTGCTCTCCAGGATGGTGCCAGAGAGGGGCTACATCAGGAGGCACTGCTGGGCTCTCCTGTGCCAGTCACACCCAGCATGTATCCCCCCCACTCCAGCTTGATAAAATGCTGGACTCTTGCAAGAGGCGGGAAATGGAAAAATGGACAAGAAAGGTATTGGAAACATGATTTTGGTGCCAGAACTGTCTTGGGCTGACTTCATTGACGGTCACTGAAAATGTTAGGGGTGCACGTCCCCTAGTGGTCAGAGGTGGAACTTGTGCCAACAGTTGTGCCACTGATGGGGTAAGGTGTAAATTGATGGGAATAGATGATGATTGCTTGAAAATAGAGAAATGATTGATGTTAATGAATGGACTAGGTAACCCTATGTATAGAGCAGGATGTCATAATTCTTGATATTACTGTGAATGGGATTGGGTTACAGTGATGCTTTGAGTGTAAATCCTTGGTTTGGCACAAATGCCAAGCATTTAAGGGGAGGGGGAGTGTAATCTCTCTGTTGAGTCTTACCTGTAAGCCCCGGAAAAAGGATTATTTTTTCAGGGGGGTTTGGTCCACCCCCATTCTTTTTTTGTATTGGGTCCTGGTTTTCTGGCATTGATCCTGTGTTTCTGGCTTCTCCTGCCAGCCCCCGCATTGGTTCTAAAAAGAAAGTGAGGTCAGAGGAGCTGTAGCATGGATCCTCCAGCTTTGGAAATGGCACCACATTGTCACCGAGCTCCGTGCATGCACACATGCGCATTTTCAAACAGCCATTTTGGCAGCCTTTCAGTGTGCCCCTCCGATGGTCTTGCTCCTGTTGTGAAATAAGAGAGGGACCGGAGATGCAAGTGGGACCAGAGAGGCAGCAGCGAAAGAAAAGGAGCTGTTTATGTGAGTGCCAATCACACTCGAGGGATCGGGAGTCACCTGATGAATGTTAATGTGGCAGTGTCCATTTGAAATATGGAGAGCCTGTCTAGTGCTGGGGCATAGGAGTGTCGTGCTAGGATAGGCAGGGAAAAGTAAATAAATAACATATATAAAGCATTGGGGTGAAAGGGAAGGCTGACAGTCCATGGGGGAAATAAATAATTTAAATAAGTACACGGACTGCACACAAAGGATAAAGTGAGGCAATGTGCGTGTGTGCTGCCTAGGCACATGGAATAATGGCAGCAGTGACTGTAAAAGGGATAAGGCAAGAGTTTAATGGATGTAGTCAGATAACAGGGAACAGGGGTGGCTACAGCTGTGTGGGGAAATGTTTAATTAAAAGCTCATGATTTGGCTGCAGGGACATTTGAAATCTGGGACTCTGTGTAAATGTGTGGAAACTGTTTACTATGGCCACCATGTTGGGCAGCCATGGGAATCTAGCCAGCCAACCACTGAGCCAGGATTCTTGCCAGGGACTCTGGGACTGAGTGAAAGGACTTATGGGGGGAAATATGTGCCCTTTTCTGCACCAATGAGGCATCGAGGGAGCCTCATACATATTAATTTTTGCCTAAGGACAGTGGCTCCAGCCAATGGGGAGTGAGGAAAGGGCTCCCAATAAAGTTGGGACAGTTAGACTTTGGGTCAGTTCAGGAAAGCTCCTCCAGGAGGAGGGAGGCTGTTGCCTCTGGAGAGATTGGGGCTGTGAATGAGCCTGCCTGGGGGCTGCCAGCAAATTTGTCCTAACGACAGGGATGCCTGCCCTATCAGGAAAAGAAAGAAACAGCTTGGAAGAGAAATGGGAAAGCTGCAGGTTGCTGAATTGTCTTCTTTGTTCTGGAGTTGCACCACAGTGGTGAGGAAAAGAACCAGAGAGGAAAGGTTGTGTCCTGAGCCTGGAGAAAAGGACAAAGGTTGGGTCTAAGTGTGGGAAAAGACCAAGACTTCATTCTGAGCCTGGGAAAAGAATGAAGGTTAACATAGAAACATAGACTTTGGTGGCAGATAAGGACCGCTTAGCCTACCTAGTCTGCCCATTTCCTTATCTATTGGATAAGCTGCAGATCCAAGTTAACCAACAGTCTACTTCTTCCTACCCCCCCACCTGAATTGCCTTATGTCTGTCCCATGCATTCTTGAATTCACCCACTGTTTTTGACCCCACGACCTCCTCAGGAAGGCCGTTCCATGAGTCCACCACCCTTTCTGTGAAAAAAGTCTTCCTCACATTGCCCCTTAGTGGTCCCTCCATTAACTTCAAATTGTGTCCCCTTGCACATCTCTTTTTCTGAAAGATGCTACCTTCTTCGACTTTGTTGATTCCTTTGAGGTACTTGAAAGTTTCTATCATGTCCCCCCTCTCCCTCCTTTCCTCAAGGGTCTACATATTAAGCTCCTTTAGTCTCTCTTCACATGGCTTCTGTTGCAGACCTTGCACCATTTTAGTTGTCCTCCTCTGGACTGCCTCCATCCTGTCGATGTCCTTGTAGATATGGGGTCTCCAGAACTGCACACAGTACTCCAGATGGGGTCTCACCAACTGTCTGTACAGAGGAATAATAACTTCCTGTTTTCTACTGGTGATGCCTCTCCCTATACATCCCAGTATTCCCCCATTCATCCTTACTGCCTTCTCACATTGCTTGCTTACCTTTAGGTCATCTGATATGACTACCTTCAGGTCCCTTTCCATTTCTGTTGTTGTTAATACCTCTCCCCCCCATTGTGTACTCTTCCCCTGGGTTTTTGCTTCCCAGGTGCATTACTTTGCACTTCTTTGCATTGAATCTAAGCTGCCATACTTTTGACCATTCCTCCAACCTTGCCTAGTCCCTTCTCATCCTTTCCACCCCTCCTTGTGTATCAATCCTGTTATAAATCTTTTTGACATCTTCAAAGAGGCACACTTTTCCTTCCAGTCCCTCTGCAATGTCACTTATAAAGACGTTAAAAAGGACCAGACCCAGTAATGAACCCTGCTGTACCCCACTAGTAACCTCCCTTTCTTTGAAATGGACTCCGTTTACTATTACCCTCCATGTCCTGTTGTCCAGCCAATTTTTTACCCAGGCTGGCTAATTTGTTTATTAATCTTTTGTGTGGGACTGTGTCAATTGCCTTGCTAAAGTCTAGGTAGGCCATGTCCACAGCCCCTCCCTGGTCTACTACTTTGGTCACCCAAAGAAATCTATTAGATTCATCTGACATGATCTTCCCACTGTGAATCCATGCTGCCTGGGTCCTGTGCCCCTCTGGCCTCTAGGTACCCAACAATTCTTTCTTTCTGATTGCATCTAAACCTGGGAAAAGACAGGACTACAGAGAATGAGGAACAAGGACATGTAAATGTGCTTAAAGAAGAAGAGGAAGAGTGAACCTCTTTGATTCAGAGAATTGCCAGTACCTGCACGGCGAGAAAATGGACTGTGTGTGCAGGTGATAATGTGTGAGCCAAAGTGAAAAGGTGGCTATATTAAAGTTGAAAGACTGTGAAAGCAGAAGCATAGACAGGTGATTTGTGGTCCAAGTGTCTGTTGTCTGCTCCTGAGATACAGCAAAAAGAGAAACGGATTACTGTGGCTACACACCATAGCGGTAAAGAGAAAGAAAGAAAGGAAGCAGAAGAGAATGTGCTGAAGGTTTCTACTGGTACCCAGGGCCAGGTGGGGAACTCACTAACCCCTATCGAGTGGGATCTGTCACTGCAGGAGGCCACGGGTCATGTACCAGAGTGCTAGGGCACTCTGATTGGAGGGATCTGGGCCGTGGGGCCACCCCCCCAGTCTGGGTCCTCTGTAATTGTCAGGCCTTGTGCACATGCTCTGCTATGGGGCTTGTAATGGGCTGAAGGGAACAAGCTGCAAGACTGGCAAGCAAGATGAAGGAAGAGCAAGCTGCAACCTCTGTGCCCCTATTCAAGCATTGTGCCCGGTTCTGCCTGTGCCAGAAATCCCCAGGACTTCAGAGAACTGTACCATCCAAAGACTGATTCGACAGAATCATGAGCAAATGGCAGGAATTGCCCTGCACCTGGGGACCGTATATAGTTAAGTATTCCCCTAGGGCAGGAGGGAAAGGAAGGAAAATGTATAACATTTAATTCAAGTTAACGTGCCAATGCTGGCTAAAGGCTACACCTCAGGCCTGCAACTAGAATCTGTGTACCCAGTGATAGGACTGTGGGGTTTTAATGGACTGTACCTGTGGGTCTGGGCTTGGGTTATACTGCAGCAGTTAGCTAGATAGATAGATCTGATGGCTGCACGGATTGCAAGTGAATTAATCAAAAGGGGAAATGTGATTTTGGGACATGCAAAATGAAAATGCTTGAACTCTATTCCATTGCCCTCATCCTAATCCCTCCCCCTGCAAATGAACCTTGGAATTATTGTTTTACAGCAGAAAAGGAATCCAGAGCCTGATTTTTCTGTGTGGCCTGCAGCCCTGTCCCACTAAGAGGAACAGGAAGAGGGTGAGTAGTTTTCTGACACTATGAGGAAAAGTACAGACAATTTAAACCTTACAGTTTATGCTTTTATCCACCCTGGGGACTATTAATCTTGTGACAGCACCTTAAGAGGTTGCTTTTTAGCAGCTTTTGTGTCTTACATCTCTAACTTTATTCAAGTCTTGCTGCATGACCCTGGGAACATATCTGGATCACTGACCATTATTTATATGCAGCCTGCAGCAAGCGCGTGTGAGAAAAAAAGTATCCCAAGTTGCTACTGGTTATACTCTTCCTCTGGGACGTGTTTTCTAAATGAAAAAGTGATTTTGTAAATGAAACACTGATTTTATTGCTAATTCTGTGAGGTCTGGAGCCCTATCCCACTAAGAGGAACAGGAAGAGGGCGAGTAGTTTTCTGACACTACAAGGAAAATACAAGGAAAACTACAGTCCATTTAAACCTTACAGTTTATGTTTTATCCACCCTGGGGACTATTATTCTTGTGAAAGCACCTTAAGAGGTTGCTTTTTAGCAGCTTTTGTGTCTTATATCTGTAATTTTATTCAAGCCTTGCTGCATGACCCTGGGAACACATCCGGGTCACTGGCCATTATTTATACTCGACCTGCAGCTAGCAGGGCAAGTGTGTGACATTGCATGCAAAGAGACGTGCAAAGACATGTGCATCTGCGCATGTCATGCATGTCGAGCGTATGAGTGACAAACTATAACAAAGAAATAGACGAGTACCAGACTCTAGAAATAAGTGTACAACAGGCAGAGACAAGTAAGTACTTATGACAAAGCTTATTACTAAGCTGCTAAGGACAACATAACTCTGGTATTGTTTGCATCAATCCTACCTGTACCAGCTTGTTTGTATCTATGTCTTAAGTTACTGTTATACTTATGTGTTGTACTGTTATACTGTGTATTTTCGTTTGTCTTACTGTGACAAGGTACCTTTGTAAATGAGCCTATGGCTCAAAGGTTTTTCCAAACTGCTGTTTAAATAAAATAAAAATAAAATAAAAATAAGTAGAACGGCTGTACCCTGATAGTAAGTTAAAATGGATAAAAACATGATACCGACAATAACATTAGCAGATGGGGTAAAAGCAATTGAATGTGAAATATGCAGGATGTATCAAATTAATAAGGATACTAACACTCACTCGACATTTGTATGTGGTAAATGTGAGGATAACATTGTTATGGCAAATGAAATACAAATGTTTAGTGCTAGACTTCGGGCCTTTGAGAAGAGTCAGTTGCAAATGAGAATAGGGTTGCAGGACAAAGGCATAGACAGTACATTATCCGATATACATTCAGATGGTGCTAGAGAACAATGTAATGAAATTAAAGGTGGTACAGATAATGAAAGTCAAATGACTGAAATATCTCTGGAAAAGAATGTAGAAAAAGAAAAACAAAGTAAAAAACGTGTAAGACAGGATGAATACACTTCTAATGAGGAAACTGAATGGTTCCAAGTCCAGGCAAAAAAGGTAGCTAAAAAGGGGAGAAGAGCAATAAAGTTTCAGTTACCTATGTCAAATCAATTTGATCCCCTAATTACATGTGAGGAGACACATATTGAAAGAGAACTATATGGAAATGATAGTAGTTCCCCAATACATCAAAAAGAACAGGGATCCACAGGTATAGAGTATAAAAACTCAAATGTGGAAAGCACCAATGGAGATGAAGGATCTGTCTCAATTACTGTCGAACATACTTTAGGGTCACCCCCACTGGAGAATGCACATACTTCTGGGCCATCAGAGAATTTAATCTCATTTTCAGAAAAGGTAATGGTACAAGAGTCAGTGGGTATGAACAAAGAGACAATGATGACTCGGGAGGCATTAGTACTGGGTGACTCAATAATCAAACACCTTGATTGGGCTATATGCAATCCTGACAAATGTTCTAGAAATGTGTGCAGCTATAGGGGCGCAAAAATATCAGATATCACTAAAATGGCAGAGAATATTGTTAGAAATACTGGCAATAATCCCTTGGTTATTGTGTATACTGGGGCAAATAATGTACTTAACTAGCCTATTATAAAAATAAAGTAGGACTATATAGCACTGACTTACAAGTTTCTTGATTTAGGAAATGAAATTGTACTGTTGGAAATACTCCCAATACCCAAAGCAAGTGGATACCAACATAAAAAAATCACACAACTTAATAACTGGTTAAGAAGGTGGTGCCTGCAATAAGATATAAAATGTATTATGCATTGGGAGGAATCTGATGGATGAAATGAGTTATACTGCTGAGATGGCCTGCACCTCAGCAGAAGAGGGAGCAGACTCCAAGGAAAACATCTGGGTGAATTTATACAGCGTTCTTTAAACTAGATAATGGGGAGAGATGGGCAAATATGGTACCTCTCTGGAACCTTTACCCATAAGCCAACTACAATATATACCTAAGGACAATAATAGGGGCAAGACACAAATAAAGACCGATTCAGTTTTAAAAAGTCACATTAATAAATGCTAGAAGTCTTCAAAATAAGATTGATGAGTTTACTCTATATCTGTATAAAAATGATATAGACATTTGTGGAGTAACTGAATCGTGGTTCAATGATACTGACTGGGGGACAGATGTAAAAGGCTATACTAAAGTACATAAAAATAGAAAAGGCCAAAGGAGTGGTGGTGTAGTATTCTACATAAAAGAAACTCTAAAAGCATATGAAGTAAATAAAATTAATGAGGAAACTGAAATTATCTGGGTGCAGATTAAGTTGAAAAACAAACTTCTCACACTGGGATTATGCTACAGGTCACCAAGACTAAATAATAAGGAAACAGAGCAATTTCTAAAAAGTTTGGAACAACACGAATACATGGATATTACTATAATTATGGGAGATTTTAACTTTCCAAATATAAATTGGAATAACTTGGTCAGTAGTAACCAAGTTGATAACAGATTTATAAACTTTACTATACATAATAACCTAGACTGGTTGGTAACAAGGCCTACCAGGGGTAGAAATATCATCAATTTGATAATAATTAATGGGTTCCATTTTTTACAATGGAAAAAAATGTGTGTTAAATACCGTAACACCTGAGTAGGTGTTAGGCATTCATGCGGCTTCTTCCAATAGCAATATGCTTGAGACAGAAACAGAAAGTGAGCGCGAGCATCAGCGTCCATTTTCTGACACAAATAACTTACCTCCTCAGATGCATTCACTCTGCACGAAACTGTCTCTGCCACGGGCAAATAATCTAAAACTAATTTCAATTCATTCATTGTTCCTTCAAAATAACAAACTTCTTACTTCAGCACTTTCATGACACTCTCTAACCACTCTCTCTTTCAACCCTCACCTTTCCCCTACAGGTCAAATGACACCACCAGTTCAAAACACTAGCACCATGAGAAAAGAAACAACCATCAGGACATTTTTTTTATTACTTTTGTTATAAAAATGCTTAAATATTTACTTGGTAAACCTCCAGTTATGTGTTCTTCATTAAACCGTTTACTTCATACAAGGTAAAAGTCTCCTTTCTTTTTTTTATTCTTTCAAAGCCTACAACAAAAAAAGGAACCCTTCAATTCTATAAAATAAAGTATGGGGTGCAGTGTTTGTTACTCGAATTTAACACACACCCTCGTTGTTGGATGGCTATCATAAACCCCTCGGGCTTTGCCCTCGGGGTTTATGTGCCATCCAACAATTCGGGTGTGTGTTAAATTCTCGTAACACACTGCACCCCATACCTTATCCTATATTTAACTAATAGTACAGAAGATATATATGACATTAGATTAGCAGCACCTTTAGGAGACAGTGACCATAGGGCAATAGAGTTTTTATACTATAAACAAACAAAGGGAACAACAGTGATTAAAAATTTTCAAAAAGCAAATTACAACAAAAATAGTGAGTACTTGTCAAAGTGGGACTGGAAAAGGGAATTTCAGAATAAGGACTTAAATATGATCTGGAATAATGTCAAAACCATCTGGAACATTGTATAAAAGAATGGGTGCCAGTGATTAGCAAGTATCAAAATAATAAAAGACATCTTCCTTGGTGGAACAGGTCAATAAAAAAATTATTTAGAAAATAGAGAAGGCTGTATAGCAAGTGGAAGAGGAACTCATCTGATGTCATAAATATAAAGTTAAAACAATGTAATAAGCAGTTAAAAACTACATTTAGAAAGGCTAAATGGAGCACAGAATTAAAATTGGTAAACAAAACTAAGGACAATAAAAAACTATTTTTTAACTATATAGGGACTCTGAGAGGTAATCAAAAGGGGATAGGGTCAATAGTTAACAGCAAAGAAAACTATTACTGATGAAAGGGAAATAGCATCAGAATGAAATATGTATTTCCTAACCGTGTTTGAACCGAAAGAAACACTCTTAAAAAACAAAAGAGTCACACAAAATGAATATATTCTAATACCTGAAAAAGAAATCATAACTATAGTAAAGGGGTTAAAGTCAAGTAGTTCAGCTGGGCCAGATGGCATAATTCAGAAATTCCTACAGGAACTGATAAATGAATTGGTTGGACCTATTACATATCTCTTTAATATATCATTAGAAAATAGAATAACAATATCTGGATGGGGGCAAGCATATATCACACCAATACATAAATCTGGTGGAAGGTTTGAGGTTAAAAACTATAGACCAATAAGTCTGACATTAGTCATAGTTAAAGTACTGGAAAGAGTTATTCAGCATCGGATACTTGACCATTTGGAAAAGGAGCAGATAGTTGACATCTCACAACATGGATTCACTAGGGATAGGCCATGCCTCACTAATTTGATAACTTTCTTTGAACCTGTGAGTGAGGCCCCAGAAAAAGGAGTACCAGTAGATGTAAAATATCTAGATTTTGCCAAAGTGTTTGATAAGGTATCACATAGAATACTAATAGAACAACTATATCAAATCAATCTAGAGATCAATATAATAGAATGGATAACATCATGGTTAAATGATAGAAAGCAGAGAGTGATGGTAAAGGGATACCAATCAGATTGGGGGTGGTGACAAGTGGGGTTCCCCTGGGGTCGGTCCTGGGACCTATACTGTTCAACATACTTGTAAACACACTTCAAACGGCAGATAATGCTTGGATAAGTAAGTATGCAGATGATTGCAAACTTGGGAGGTTTGGTACAAAATCTTTCAGATGGTCAAAAACTTCAAGATAATTTAGATACACTTTTAGATTGGACTATAACAAACAAAATGATGTTCAATATATCTAAATGCAAGGTGATGCACTTAGGTACCAAGAATCCAAAGTTTGTAAATCAAATAATCAAATATTTGAAACAACTATAGAGGAAAGGGATTTAGGAATATTCATAACAGGTACATTATTAATGGATGTGCATACAAAAAAAAAAACAGTTAAAAAAATGTCAGAAAATATTGGGCTGTATTCTGTCAAATATCAAAAGTTGAGACAGAGAGGTGATTCTCCCACTTTATACCAGTCTGGAAAGACCACATTTGGAATATTGTTCCCAGTTCTCTGCTGCAACTACTGTAGGAAGTCAGAAATTAAAAGAAGGAGTGCAAAGAGGACAATGGCCTGCAGGATGTGAGGCAGCATGGGTTTGTTTCAGGGAAGTCTTGTCAAATCTACCTGATACAATATTATGACTGGGTGACAGGGGAGCTGGATAAGGGTCATGAGGTGGATGTCCTTTACTTGGACTTCAGCAAGGTCTTCGATTCTGTGCCTCATAGGCAGCAAGAGGGGAAGCTAACTGGTGTAGGGGTAGGGGCAAAAATGATGAACTAGATTACAAGCTGGCTGAGTGGGAGGCTGCAATGGGTGGTGATGAGAGGGGAGCTCTCAACTCCAAGGCCGGTGATGAGTGGGGTGCCACAGGGCTCTGTGTTGGGGCCAGTATTGTTTGGGCTCTTCATATCAGACATTGCACATGGGGTGATGAGCAAGATAAGTCTGTTCACTGATGACACCAAAATCAGAGCAGAGGTGAATGGAGAGGAGGGATGGAAGCAGCTTCAGGGGGACCTAAGCAAGCTAGAAGAGTGGTCAGAGTGGTGGCAGCTGGGGTTCAATGTAAAGATGTGCAAGGTTATGTACTTTGGGGTGAAGAACCCAAGGAGAGAATACTGGCTGGGATGGGTTAAGCTGGGGATCACTGAGGAGTAGAGGAATCTTGGGGTAATGATAACAGGGACCAAGGACAACACTGCCCAGTGCAGGAGAGCGGCTGCAAAAGCGAATAAAATGCTGGGGTGCATAGTGAGTGGTTTTTCATCCAGGTGAAGAGAGATGATCTTGCCCCTCTAAAGGTCACTGGTAAGGCTGCACTTAGAGTATTGTGTGCAGTTTTATAGGCCATATCTAAAGTGTGATATCAGGTTACTGGATGGGGTGCAGAGGAGGGCAACAAAGATGATATGTGGAATGGAAGGGACAGATATGACAGCAGTCTGAGAGACCTGAATATGTACACCCTGGAGGATAGAAGGGATGCGGGGGCATGATAGAGACATTCAAGTATCTGAGGGGAATCAATAAGGATGGATCAGATGGGGTCTTTAAGTTAAGGAGGGGGGGGAGGGTCACCAGGGGGCATACGCTAAGAATAGAAGGGGGAAGATTTTGGAAGGAAATGAGGAGGCACTAGTTCACAGAGAGGGTGGTAGCAAAATGGAATGCCCTACCAGAATAGATGGTATCATGTAAATCTGTGAAAAGTTTCAAAAGGGCATGGGACAGGAAACAAGGGAGAGTGTGGGTGGGGGAGGTGGGGTGGCAGTGGTATGACAAATGGGGGGGTGGTGCAGCTGCAAACTAGGGGTGCTAGCTGCACATTCGAGCAGACTTAAATAGACCGGGTGGTCTGTTTCTGCTGGCACATTTGTATGTTCATATGTCCGTAAAGAAAAATAACAAAAAAATAAGAGGACAACATAATGTGCCGTACAGCAACAGTCTACAGAATTTGGGACTATACTCAACTGAATATAGACAACTAGGAGGGGACCTATGTTTAGTATTTAGAGCCACCAAAGATCAAGGGCTAATGGAAAGCATAGGAATTAAAAGATGTGAGGAACAAAATAAAAAGACTAGATCACACAACTGTAGATTAAAACGTGACATAAAAATGATGAAAAAATGTTTGGATTTCTTTACCCAAAGAGTAATAAAAAGCTGGAATGTATTACCCAGATACTTGATTGAAAGTGAAACTATGGGAAGTTTCAAATATAAATTTGATGAATATATGGGAAGTAAAAAATTCATGTACCACCAATAAAGTAATTAGGTGGTGAGTTCATTAAGGACAAATTGTCTACAGAACTCGAAATTAACTATGAACCTATGAACCTACTTTAGTGACCCTGTGTATTGATGACATGAAAAGGTAAATGATGTAACTGTATGTGGGGAGGTTTGAATCTTGGTAAGTCCATGTCTGGAGTAACTTTTGGGGAGGTGGGATGGTGCAACATCCCAGGGGGTTGTACTGCAGGTAATCAGACCCACTGAAAATGTACTGTGGGTGGGAGGCACCATCATTTTTATTTTAACTGTTGGGAAAGGACCCCTGTAGTTCAGCTATGGGAACCCAGGCCCCTTGCCCGTGGTCAGGCTTGCATGGTAGGGGCAGTGGTCATCTCCAGGATGGCACTGGAGAGGGGTTACATAAAGATCAAATGAGCCATATTTTTTCCATATTTTTAATAAAAGCTTGAATTCACATGAATTCAAGTCCCTGTGCCACGATTAGTGTTTCCTGAAAATGTTGTGCATTTGGTTTTGTGGTTTTCTTTAAATCAGCATCTGTTATTCTGCTCTGCAGTAGCTGAAAACAGTGAAGATTTTTCCTGTCCATATCAGTGAGACCTGCAGAGCAATTACATTATTTTGGCCTAGCCTGCTGCTTCAGCAGTTGCCCCTGATTGACTAACGAAGTTGTTGCACTTCCCAGTCAGAGCAGTCTGTAGAACTAATTGTATTCACTCCAAGTGTTTTACTAACCCATCTGGTTTGTGTTTCAGATGATTAGATTGAAATCTATCATTCTGTTCTCATAAAAAGTTAATCATTTGAGTTTCAGTGCTGAACTGAAGTGGCATGAATGTTTGTGAGAAATCACCTTGTCTGTATCACAGCTGTGAGTTCTTTTCATCAAAACTCTGCATTGTTTTCTGGCTATACAACACAGGGTTGTTTAATGGATATACAATAAATCTAAATGTTGTTAATTCTTAGAAGTCATTTGTCTTTGATGTAGCCCCCATAAACAGGTTCATTTGAGAACATTTTTTTAATGTTAAACTGACAAACAGGTGTCTGCCACACTCTGCTCTTTCAGGAACATCTACTGTATGCACTCACAAAATTCAGTTCTTTGAGGGTTTCTGTGTGAAAACACACACACACACATATACAGTGGTCCAGATATTCAAACTGCACCAGGCTGTGGTGCAAGCCCGGGCGCAGCTCAAATTGGCTGCACAGGGGTGTGGACTGGGCGATATTTAACGGAGCTGCGCCATGCCTCAGCAGCTGAACATCTCACCCTGGCCACCCGCAATGCGCATGGCACAGTGGTACTGCACCAGCGCCCGTGGCCAGAGTGGAGCATGGGGATGCGCTAGCGCAAGCTCCATTGCGCAAGGTGCAGCAACCGCGATATTCAAAAGTTGACATGCAAATGGGGCCATAATGTATGCAAGGCACATATGGGGCCATTTGCATGTCATTATGGCCCCATTTGCATGCAGGTGCACCGATCCCCGACGACTTTTGCCTGGCGCCCTGCCAGGCAGCAGCCGTCAGGGACCGATGCCCCCTGCAGCTGGCAAAGTGCTCCACAGTCCGATCGCGGGCTGCAGTAAAAAATGGAAAATCATAAATCCCTGGTGGTCCAGTGGACCTGCCCGCCCGATCGTGGGCTAAGTACATAAATAAAATCCCTATCATCCCTGGTTGTCCAGTGGACCGTTGTCTGCCCAATTGTGGGCATTTAGGAAAAAAAAAAAGAAGAATTCTGTCCAATATCCCTGGTGGTCCAGTGTGCCGCTGTCTGCCTGATCGTGGGCATTTGTAATAAAAAACAATAAATATGTCAAATATCCCTGGTAGTCCAGTGGACCACTGTCTGCCTGATCACAGGCATTTGTGAAAAATAAGAAGAATTCTGTCCAATATCCCTGGTGGTCCAGTGGACCGCTGTCTGCCCGATCACTGGCATTTGTAATAAAAAACAATAAATACTGTATGTCCAATATCCCTGGTGGTCTAGTGGTGGCCCCTCCCCACCCACCTGCCCCCATATACAATTGGCTTTGAAATCAATGGGCTGTACGCCCATTGGTCCACAGCGTGAGCCAATGGGCGTGCAGCCCATACCATACTACAAATGCCCACAATCAGGCAGACAGCAGTCCACTGGACCACCAGGGATGATGAGGATTTTATATATATACTTAGCCCGCGATCGGGCGAGCAGGTCCACTGGACCACCAGGGATGATAGGGATTTTTTTAATTTACTCAGCCTTCAATCGGGTGGGCAGGTTCACTGGACCACCAGGGATATAGGGGTTCTCTTACATTACAAATGCCCATAATCGGGCATGGGGGGGCGCCGCCAGGTGCAGCCGGAGCTCAGGTAGCCACCCACAGGTGGCAGCTGCTGTGTTGCACCCTGCAATGCGGCAGCTCACCTGTGGGTGGCCATCCGTTGTTCCTTTTTTTTTTTTGGATCAACTTTGTGCTGGCGCAGGTAGGGGTTGCACATGCATGGCTCTACGCATCCCGGGCTGAATATTGGGCTGTGCAGGGTATGCATGGGCACACCCCCCTACCTGCACCTGCATACATTACTGATGCACTCCGGCGCATCGGGATTTGTGCCGTGTACTTTTCCCTTTTGAATATCGCGCCGGGGCACAACCCTTTTAAATATCTGGGCCAGTGTATTTACACATTTTTCACCACATTTGGTCGCTCAGCCCTATCTCAAACCATCAGGAAACAGTAACAGCAAATTTGGCTGGTAGCATAGCCTAGAGCTTGGTACATCCACAGACCTGGCTTGGAGTCCCACAACCTCCTCTTACATACTGTGTGACCTTGAGCAAGTGACTTAACCTCACCAGTACTCCAGGATCGGCAATGAAATCAGATTATTCAAATTGTTTATTGTATTTTAACATTAGCAGCAATTTAACATTGTCTTCCTTTAGATGTCTCCTATTGTACTTTAGAAGGTCTGTGTACACAGAAAAAGTCTGATCTATGTCTGCAGTGCTGACAGGCATCCAGATTAGGTGTTTTACCAATACTTCCACTTTGCTTTATGATTGGGGCTTAGACTCCCACCATGCCGCAATGTTATAGTCAGATGGGACTGACTTAGCTGCACTGATGTAAGCATGCCACTCAAATGATGAAATGTCTGCAAGCCCCAGTATGTCACTGACATAGTTGTCTTTTTGCTTGACAAGCATTGGAAGTTGCAGTGGATCAAAGACACAAAACGCTTTAAAAATGTGCATCGACGGGTGGTCTTTAATCACACTGGCTAGTTTTTCACTGCCGTCCAACATCACTTGTTGGAATAGTTGAACACAAGCAGATTTCTAATCCATTTTGTAATCTGACAGCTTTTCCACATTCTTATGCTTGTATTCTTGCACTCCAGCTGTGGCTGTAAAATCCAGAAATAAATGGAGATTATTTATTCTATTAAAAATATTGTGCCCTTGGTGTAGTGTGGTTGCCAGCAGCTCCTCAATGCATGGGATAAGCTCAGTGGAGTGTTTAGTTACAGCACAGAAAAACAAAATCTGACAGCAGATAAGGGCCGCTTGGCCCACCCAGTCTGACCTTTTTCCCTACCTACATTGTTACTGCAGACTGTACTTGATCTGCCACTCTTTCTTCCCCCCTTTGTTTCCACGATGATTCCCTTGTACCTATCCCATACATTTTTGAACCCTGCCAAGATCTTCACCCTCACAACTGTCACTGGAAGATTGTTCCAAGAATCCACCATTCTTTCTTTAAAGACGTACTTCCTGACATCTTTCCTGACTCTACGCCCTCCATCTTCATAGCATGTCCCCTTATTCTTGAGCACCTTTTCTTCTGAAAAATACTTCTCTCCTGCACCTTATTTCCCCTGTGAGGTAGTTAAAGGTCTCCATCATATTCCCCTTCCCTCCTCTCTTCCAGGGTGTACATACTGAGGTCCTTTAGTCTTTCCTCAAAGGGCTTTTGAAACATATCTTGCACCATTTTTGTTGCCCACCTCTGGACTGCTTCCACTCTGTGAATGTCCTTCCAGAGATGTGGGCTCTAGAACTGTACACAGTACTCTAGGTGGGGGTCTTACCAGAGATCTATATAGAGGTAACACCACCTCCCTCTTTCTGCTGGTGATACCCCTCCCTATGCACCCCGGTATCCCACTAGCTCTCCAAACTGTCTTGTCACACTGCCTGGCCACCTTTACGTCATCCAATATGATTACCCCAAGTTCTCTTTTCTGCTTGGTGGTTGTCAATACCACTCCACCCATTTTGTACTCTGCTCCTGGGTTTCTGTACCCTAGGTGCATTATTTTGTACTTTTTCACATTGAAACACAGCTGCTATACCCTTGACCACTCCTCTAGTTTTCTCAGGTCTCTGCTCATCCTTTCTACTCCCCTTGGGGTGTGTACCGTATTGCAAATTTTGGTGTCATCCACAAAGAGGCAGATCATCCCTTCCAGCTCCTCTGCAATGTCACTTATAAAGACATTAAAGAGAACCAGTCCCAGCATCAATCACTGTGGCACCCCACTGGTCACTCTCCCTTCCTCAGAGTGAACTCTGTTTACCACCACCCTCTGTCGCTAATACCCCTAATCAATTTCTTACCCTGTTTACCACTTTTGGTCCCACTTCTAAGCTACCCAGCTTGCTTACTAGTCTCCTATGTGTAACAGTGCTGAAAGTCTTAATGAAATCTAAGTAGGCCACACACACCACTCCACCCTGATCTAACTTCTTTGTCACCCAGTCAAAGAAATCATAAGAATCATTTGACATAACCCCCCCCCCCCATGAAACCATGCTGGCTCAGATCTTGTAAACCACTGGATTCAAGATATTCCACAGTCCTTTCATTTTCTCACCACCGATGTCAGACTGATAGGCCCATAATTTTCAGCTTCCTCCCTTCTACCACTTTTGTGTAGTTGGACTACATTCACCCTCCTCCACTCCTCTGGAACCACTCCGGTTTCTAATGAGCTACTGAACAGGACTGTCAGAGGTGCCGCTAGTATTTCCCTGAGCTCCCTCAATACCCTTGGATGCACTACATCTGGTCCCATTGCTTTGTACACCTTCAGATTAGCGAGTCCCTTCAGGGCTCTCTCCTCCAAAAAAGGACTACTGTCCACTTCCCTCCCTCCAAAGCTTCTGTTACTTTTTTGTAGCCCCTCCCCATTCTTCTTCCTCTGTGAACAATGAAGAAAAGTATTTATGCAGGATATCTGCCTTTTTCTGGTCTCCCTCTGCACTGTCCCCCCTTACCTTTCTAACCTTACAGTCCCACTCCTGGTCTCCCTCTTTTCATTTTTATACCTAAACAATATCTTGCCTCTTCCGTTTGTGCATTTGTGCACCATACTGATTTGCCTGCTTACCTCTGCTTTCCCTGATTCACCCCCATATCCTCCTCCCTCTGCGTCTCCTTGCACCATCTGAATGCTACCCTTTTTGCCTTTACCTTTTCAGCCATCTCTTTCGAGAACCAAAGCAGTCTCTTTTTTCTCTGTTTTTGCTTGCTTGTTTGACACAGAGGTATGTTGCCTTTACTATGCTCCTTTTTAACTTTGCTAGCCTTTCCTCTACCCCTCCCAGGTAGAGATGTGCAAAGTGGCCAAAATTCGCTCCGCAAAATAATTCACACATTTGCAGCATTTCACGAATTACTGTGCCAGGCAAAGTCCGCACATCACTGAGAAAACCAACTTTACCATCAAGTGCAAAGCAAAACTTTGCCATGGCCCAGGCCACATATGGGAAACATGGGATCATGGCAAAGTTTGCCATTACAGGTTAAGTTTGCAATGTTTTGTGGGATTGCAGGTCACATGATGTTAAACCGAGGTCACATGTTGCTGAACAGCCTATAGTAAGCTAAGGGGGGTTGTTCCTCACAGCAGTGTGTATAATTATGTGCTTGATCCTGAAAACAAACCTTTATATTCATTTAGAAAACTTTATAAATCTTTAGCAACCTTACTGTATATACCCTTACTTTAGAGTTAATTTAGAGTGCAGTTTTGTAGTGTTGTGTTCAGTTTAGTAATCTTTTAGTTTTACTTTTGTTTGAATCAGTGTGTGGAGGGAGAGACTGTTTTGGAGTGAGTCTTTGTTTGTAATCCCTCCCCCGTGTGTTTAACAAGCAGTCCTCTTTCTTCCTCTTTTGTTGTTGTAATCTCCATGCTGTTAAAAAAAAAAGTTTGTGTTCTCCTTCTCTGTGTGTTTCAGTAAATAACCCTGTCAGCAGTAGTCCACTTTGTTCTGTCTTTGTTCGTTTGTAAGCCCCCCCCTCATGTCCCTAACGGTTTTCTGGTCTGTTATATTGTAAATATCCTTGTTATCCCTGCATTGGTGTAGTAATGGTCTGTGCTTGTCTTGTAGCTCAGATCAAACCTGTAATCTCCCCCTTGCATCCCTAACTTTGTTCTTGATTGATCTTGAGGTGTGGTATAGTAAATACCCCTGGTATCCCACCCTGTGTTGTTGTAGTACTGCTCTGTGAGCAAAGGAAGCCTTTATAAACCTTGATAAATTAACCCTCCTAGCCTAGCTGGCCTGTCATTATACTCTCTGTTCTAAGTACAGTAAAAAAAATAACTTGGTTCTTGATTCAGCTTGAGGTGTGGGGTAGTAAATACCCTTGGTATCCCTCCCTGTTGTAGTACTGCTCTGTGTGCAAAATAAACCTTTATAAACCTTCATAACATTGTAAGAGAAGAAGAATGAATGGGAAGATAATTAATAAAGGGAGAGGTGTGAGTGAGGCAGGAAAGAGTTCAAAATCTCAGGGGAAAAGTGGTGCTAAGGTAACTGTTAAGTAAGCAATGTCTTCAGACATGGCAGTGGCAACAACAAGTTCTATGGTCTTCAGGACCATGGCTAGCACTAGTAGCACCAGATTGGTTTCCACTGGCTTTCCTGCAGCAACATTTTTCTTGGCAACCTCTGTGGCAGCCATGATGGTGGGTGATGTAGTGGGAGGTGACAAGGGTGGAGGTAGCCGCACCAGCAGACAAGTAACAGTCATCCAGGAACAGAAGAAGAAGCATGTTGCCATCTCTATTGCTGCTTATGGTGGCAGAGTTGTTCATCCTGATACTGTGGAGTCAGTTATTGAGGGAAATTATGGAAAAGTACAAAACATGGGTCAGTGCATGGGGTCCTGATCCTTCATCCTCATCATTAAGTGGGGGCCAATGAGGGTGAGTACATAGTGGAGGAGGAGGAGGATATGGAGCTGGTGGCTGGTAGTGGGCATAGCAGCAGTGGTGGGTTGAGTTGTATGCCAGAAACCATAATAACACCAATGCAGAAAACCCCTAAAATGAGTGGTATTACTTGATCAGTAACACATATATTGATGGAGTCAAAGACCACCCCAACTGGGCCACCACGTCAATGCCATCTATTTGCCATCCTAACCCCCCAAAATTATAGCCAACACTGCAAAGTATGTTCAAGCATCACAGCAAATACCCTCTGAATCATGCTACTGCATGTGAACTTAGTGCAGCTGCTGAAGAAATGCTTGCAATAGATCTGCTGCCATTCTCTTTTGTTGAGAATGAAGGCTTTCAGAGGTTCACTGCCTGTGTCTGTTCAAAATGGAATGTACCATCAAGGTCATACTTTGCCAAACATGCTATTCTTCAGTTCCATGGGTTAGTAAAAGAGTTGGTGTCCCATGCACTTCTGCATTCATCATCACCACCATCCAACCATATGAGGAAGGATATGTGGAACAATGGGAGAACAACTGGTACCTTCTACATGTGCATCACAGCACATTGGACACAGGTATCTGGGATGATATTTGACTCTTGTAGTGGTGGGAGATAGTGCAGTAAGTCAAACTGTGGTGGTAGCAACATTACAGGTATTCAGCAGCATGAGACACTTACAAGGAAAAGCATACCTGGATCCCTCACAGGTGAGAAAATGCTTGAAGTGCTCCTTGATGAGACTGATGAGAGGTTTCTCCCACACTCCATGAAAGTCAATTCATTGCAAGCGATTACGTCACCAATGTGATTAAATGTATAAGTGATGTTTTGGGGTTTTTAGGGTCCCATGCCTGACACACTGCCTCAGTCTTGTTGTCCATCATTTTCTGAGCCATCCGAACGTGAAGGATATTTTGATGGTGACTCGCCCCATCTGTGTCCACTATGCCTGTTCTGGGAAACATAGAAACATAGACTTTGATGGCAGATAAGGACCACTTGGCCCACCCAGTCTGCCCATTTCCCTACCTACTGGATAAGCTGCAGATTCTAGTTAACCAACAGCCAACTTCCTGCAGCCCCCGACTATAATTACCTTGAGTCTGTCCCATGCATGTTTGAATTCCCCCACTGTTTTAGACCCAATGACCTCCTCAGGAAGGCTGTTCCATGTATCCACCACTCTCTCCGTGAAAAAATTTCCTCACATTACCCCTGAGCTGTCCCCCCTCTATCTTTAAATTGTGCCCCCTTGTTCTTACACATCTCTTTTTCTGAAAGATGCTACCCTCCTGGACTTTGTTGATTCTCTTGAAGTACTTGAACATTTCTATCATGTCCCCCCTGTCCCTCCTTTCATCAAAAGTATACATATTAAGCTCTCTCAGTCTCTCTTCATATGGTTTCTGCTGCAGACCATGCACCATTTTAGTTGCCCTCCTCTGGACTGCTTCCATCCTGTCTATGTCCTTGCGTAGATGAGGTCTCCAAAACTGCACACAGTACTCCAGATGGGGTCTCACCTACTGTCTGCATAGAGGGAAAACCACTTCCCTTTTTCTACTTGTGATGCCACTTCCTGTGCATCCCAGTATCCCCCGGCTCTCCTTACCGACTTTTCACATTGCTTACCCACCTTTCCATTTTTGTTGTTGTTAGTACCTCCCCTGCTATTGTGTACCCTTCTCCTGGGTTTTTGTTTCCCAGGTGCATTACTTTGCACTGAATCTAAGTTGTTATATGTCTGACCATTCCTCCAACCTTGCCAAGTCCCTTCTCATCTTTTCTACCCCCCTCTTGTGTATCAACTCTGTTACAGATCTTTGTGTCATCTGCAAAGAGGCATACTTTTCCCTCCAGACCCTCTGCAATGTCACCTATGAAGATGTTAAAGAGGACTGGACCCAGTACTGAGCCCTGAGGTACTCCACTAGGAACCCCCCTTTCTTCGGAATGTGTTCCATTCACTATTACCTTCTGTGTCCTGTTATGCAGCCAGTTTGCTACACAGACTACCACCCTGGGACCCACTCCTAGGCTGGCTAACTTGGTTATTAATCTTTTGTCAAGGACTGTGTCAAATGCCTTGCCAAAGTCTCGGTAGGCCATATCCACAGCTCCTCCCTGGTCTATTACTTTGGTCACCCAGTCAAAGAAGTCAATTAGATTCATCTGACATGACCTTCCTGCTGTAAATCCATGCTGCTTTGGGTCCTGTGCCCCACTGGCCTCTAGGCACTCAACAATTCTTTCTTTCAGACGTGATTCCATCATTTTCCCTACCACTGAGGTTAAACTTACAGGTCTGTAGTTTCCTTCTTCTGCCTTGCTCCCACTTTTGTGAAGGGGAATCACATCTGCCCTCCTCCAGTCCTCAGGTACCGCCCCATCCTCCCATGATTTGTTAAAAAGCGTGGTCAGTGGTGTCACTAGGTCCTCCCTTAGTTCTTTTAAGATTCTGGGGTGAATCCCATCAGGCCCCATTGCTTTGTCCACCTTGAGTTTTATGAGTTCTTTCAGGACTCTTTCTTCTGTGAATGGACTGGTGTCAACCCCCCTACCCAGAGTGCTTCTATTGTCTGGTTTAGGTAACTCCTCCTCATCTTCTTTTGTGAATACTGAGCAAAAGTATTCATTCAGTATCTCTGCCTTTTCACTGTCTCCCTCTGCCCACCTCCCCTCTCCTTTATTAATCTTCACTATCCTCCTTTAACCTTTCTATGCTCCCTAATGTACCTATAAAAGGTTTTATCCCCCTTCTTAACTGAGTTGGCTATTTTTTCCTCAGTTTGGACCTTTGCTAGTCTGACTGCCTTCCCCACTTCTTTCTGCTTTAATTGATACAGTTCCCTTTCGTGCTTCTTCTGTGATTCCTTATACTTCTTGAATGCAGCCTTTTTCACCTTAACCTTCCTTGCCACCTCTTTTGAGAACCATAGTGTTTTTTTACTCCGCTTTGTTTTCTTTATTTATTTCACACAAATGCTTGTTGCCTCTATGATGGCAGTTTTGATTTTTCTCCATTGTTCTTCCACCCCTCCTTTTTGGTCATTTGCTAGTGCATTCTTCAGGTATTCACCCATTTTGCCAAAGTCAGCCCTTCTAAAGTCCAGTATCCTTGTTTTAGTATGGCTTATCTCCATGGTTGTGCTCATTGGAACACACTGTGCAGTGGTACGCTTGTTCCCAGATGTCTACTGACTTCTAAATTTGTGATCCTCTCTCCATTTGAAGTACCAGGTCTAGTATTGCTCCCTCCTGGTGGGTTCCAACACTAGCTGTCTAAGGCCTGCCCCTGCAGGACATCGAGAATGACCCTGCTCTTGGATGTGGCTGCAGTACATGTTATCCAGTTAACATCTGGCATATTCAGGTCGCCCATCAACAGTATCTCCCTTTTTCAGCCATTTTGAGAATGTCCTCTATCATTTTGTTGTCCATTTCCTCCCTTGAGATGGGGTCTGTATCACGACCCTGTGCGGATGTGATGCCATTCCCCATCTCCAAGGTGACCCAAGTACCTCTTGTCCTCCCCTTTACTTTTTAGTTCTGTAGCTTTGATCCCTTCTCTTATGTATAGAGCTACTCTACCTCCTCTTTTACCTTCCCTGTCCCTTCTGTAGATTGTGTACCCTGGTATGTTGACATCCCAGTCATGGTTCTCGGTGTACCATGTTTCCGTGACTGCCACAATATCCAATTGTTCATCTTCCCTCAGGAATACTAGTCCAGGAAGCTTGTTTCCCAGACTACGGGCATTGGTACTCATTGCTCTCCATTTAATGTTGGCTTTATCCTTTTTTCCCCCAACCCTGCTCTTATTGCCCTTGTCTATTTTTCCATTTACCCCTGTCCTGCCCTGTGTTGAGCTCTGTACCTCAGTGTTTAACTTACTACCTGCCATGTTTTGTGGGGGAAGGCTTGACATTTCCTGCCTTTTATCAGCACCTCCCCCTTGGCTAGTTTAAAAGCTTGCCAAGGAAGCATTTAAACCTGTCACCTAGGAGCTTGGTTCCCTTCGTAGACAGATGCAGACCATTGTGCCAGTATAGACCTTTATCTCTCCAGGTGGACCCCCAGTCCCCAATGAAGCCAAAGCCCTGTGCTCTGCACTAGTTTTGCAACCATTCATTAAACTGCATGGTGTGCAGTACCCTAGCCTCACTCCTGCCATGGACTGGCAGCACCTCTGAGAAGGTTACTGTGCTTGCTACCCATCTGAGGCCCATCCCCAACTCCACAAATTCATTCTGCACTGCACTGATCCCATGCCTAGCTAGGTCATTTGTCCCAAGGTGGACTATGATATCTAGTTCCCTCTCCTGTGTTGCTGCTTCTGCAATCCTGAGGATTCGCTTCCTGTCCCTCCAAGCCATGGCACCAGACAGGCACCTTACTTCCTTCTCCTCTCCCTTCCCCAGCTTTACCCCCCTAACAATTGAGTCCCCTATTAGAAGCTGTTTCCTTCCCCTGTGGTGTCCCTTGCCACCCTTTTGTGGGTCTCCCTTGTGGATTTCCTCAGCATTCTTCTGGGTCTCCACTGAGGGTGCCATCATAGAAGAACCTTGCTCTGCCAGAATGGCATATGATTTGTGTAAAGGTACAACTAGGGGGCTTCACCTCTGGTCCACCACCCGCACCCTCCCAGAACCCACTGTGGTCCATCTGCTCTTCATGCTTGGCAACCTCTTAGGCAGTGGTTGTGGCAGTGGTGCTCTTTGGAAGGTGGAGGCCTCCTTAGTCCTTGCTAGTTCAGCCTGGGGGTGGGCAACCTCCTCCCTCAGAGCTTACAGTTGCCCGCAAAAAGGACAGCAATGCAGTTTCCAGAATGTATCCCGAAAACTGCTGCCCACAGCCAGTGCATTGCACCACTCCCCACATGTCCCTCTCCTTATAATATACAATATATATATATATATATATATATATATATATATATATATATATATATATAATTTGTAGTGTGTACCTACCCTTTTGCACTGTGCTGGGTTATTAAGAATATGACAGTTCTGCCCCAAGACCTGTTGAGGAAGTGATGTCAGAACTGTGGCTATAAAGGAAATGCCACGCCTGGGGGGATGGGGTGTGGGGAAGGCTGGGTGGGTAGTCCACAGCCACTGGTGACTGTTAGAAACAATCAAATACACAACTGCTCCACCACCCTGGTGAGTACTGCTCTTTATAGTAATTCAACTAACACCACAACGTACTAGACCACGGCTCCTACACAAACCACTCTACTGAGTCCAGGGATAAAAATGAACTCACTCCTCAGCCAGCAGGACACTTTTAAAATGTTGCAAAAATATCCTTCCAAATATTAAGTCTCAACCTCAGCAATCAAGCAAATTCAGTTGTATCTCACTCCCTCTGGTTATAAAATTACTGCACTTTTAATGGAATCCTGCAATTCTCTGCTTAATGCCAATGAGAGGGAAAAAAAAAGAAACTTTCTGTAGAAAGCATAGCTCCCCTTCTTAACAAGTCCCCACCAGTATTATGCCTTACCAGGTTTCCAGGTCCTAAATGGAGTAATAGTTTGTTCTTTGCAGTGTAGCAATGTTCTCAGCTTCCAACAGACAAATCAAAGTCAGTCTGATGGCCCATGACCAACTCCACCAGCTTCAGATAAAAAAAACTGCCTCAGCACTGTATGAAACTGGATGTGGTCATCAGGTGGAACTCCACACTGTACATGATGGAGCAGTTGTATGAGCAGTACAAAGCTGTATTAGACTATCTAATGCCACATACAAGTCATGACAGTGCTGGAGTGTCCATCTGTCTGACTACAGAGCAGTGGTGGTTAATGGACAGACTGATAACGATTCTACGGTCTTTTGAACATGTAACACAGGCAATGAGTGGGGAAACTGCCTGTATCCGTCAGTCCATTCCCTTGCTATGTGTGTGCTGAGGCAAACACTGTTTAATGTGCAGCAATCACTAGTGGCAGGTAGAGACAGTGCGAGTTGTGGCTTGATGGAGCACATGCTCCACGTGTTTGACTCCAACATGCATGGAATTCTGCAGTCTGAGGACTTTGGCATTGCCACAATGCTTGACCAATGCTATAATAATATTAACTATCCCACTCCCCCCACCTATTTCCAACACACTTATCACCCCCCAACCAACTATGCTCTCCCCCCTTTTTTTTGTGCTTTTTCCTCCATTCATAATCTTTCAATATCTCCCTCTTCCTGGTAGCCTACACCTCTTTCCCCCTCCATCTCTTCCACCCCTCCTCTCTCAATTAACCATGGATCTCCATACCCCTCAATCCCTTTGCTCATCATCATAAAATCTTCATCTATTACCTTATTCAATGCTGTCAATGCAGAAATCTCTCTTCCTTTTACTCCCCTAGGTAATTTGTCTGCTATCATACCTGACTTGCACATTTTTTTTCCTCCAATGTTCTCCTTTATTTTTCTTCTTACTTCTCTTTTTCTGTTACTCTTACATCCTTATGTATTTACTTATGTAACCACCCAGTTCCCCTGGGGTTACTAGAATCCTATCAGTATTATTGTTAGGAAGATAGCAGGCAGCTGGTAGGGAGCTCATTAGGGTCTTCTTACATAATGACATCATTGTTTACTCAGCTGGCCTAAGGGAAGAATGATTAGGTCATTCAGGACTCTCGCAGAAGCATAAGCCACACTGTGTGGACAGCTGCTCTGGGGAGCTTAGAATGTTCAGTTAGTCAGAGTCTGAGTTTGGGAGAGGAGGTGAGAGTGGCAGAAGGACTGCCAGTTGGGCTCTGAGGTAAAGGCCCAGCATTTCTCGCCCTACTGGAGTGTCATTTCCAGCTTCCAATGAAGTGGTGGAGACCAGTGCTACAGCAGGATGTCCTGATTTCTACTCCCAGTGAAGTGGATGTAACTGCTTTTTCTCAGTGAACTCAGTGGGCAATCCCCAGAAGGTTCTGTGTGTGTTTCAGCTGCCTTTGAAAGGAACTTGGAGAGACTGTTTGATCTGCTACCCAGGGGAATGCCTTTTCTTTTGTGTTCCATGCAAAGTGGACAGGGCAACCAGTTGTGAATACCATTCTAGGAGACAAGATCTCTACATACTTTTGGGGAATCATAATCTGGGGTGTGTGTGCCCATATATAAGGCTGGATCATACCTGTCAGTGCCCCTAATTTACCCAAGGGGGTAAATGTTCTGTTAAACTGTTCACCCAGGAGAGTGCAGTTTATTATTTGGTCACCCCAGTGAGTGACAGAATTTAAAGTGTGGGACCTCTAGCATTTCAGTGGGAAATGGAGGTTTCAATGGTGTAACCCTGAACAATGTCAGAGACTGTCGGTTGGGGCAAAGGGTGGGAAGAACGCCATCCAAGTGCTTACAAGACATGGCTTCCTGGTTCATAAAGGGCACCAGTTATACCTGAGCGAGGGCCAAGCTACAGATTTAGGTATGCGGCTGAGTTTCACATAATTGCACCTATGTTCATAGAAGAGTTCTGAGTGTGTGGCTTAGATTCACTAAATGACACTCATGAGAGGAAAATGTTTGGGTGCATGGCCAGGTGTCCACTAAATGCACCATTGGGAAAATGGGAAGAAGATGTTCTATTGTGTGTTCATGAACTGTTCTACAGTACATGCAAAGAGAGTTTGTGAAATGTACCTGTCTTGCCTAGACCGACCATTGTGGGTCCACATCTGCTTTAAATTTCCATCTATTGAATAAAGCTATACTGCATAATCCCGGTTACTGTTCTGGACATTCTGATTATTGTTTCTGGTTGTTGGATTTACTGAGGCCCCTTCAGCAGGTTAGAGCTAGCATATGCCTAGCAACCTCCATCCAGGACCTGGGTTGTAGTATTTACACAAGGTTCATGCTGTTTTGTTTCTGTACCCCAACCCCTCTCTTCCCCTAGAAAATGAGCCAGGTATACTGTACATCCTAATGCCAAGGGTGGTACCAACCTTTTTGTAAAGTAAATGGTATGCCAGTATGTGGGTACCAGTGTTCCAGATTTTAATGGGGTGGGTGTACTCATTAGTTTAAACAGTGGCCTGGGGTTACACTTATCTACGTGTTACCTAATAAACTGTTGTTCCTCCCCTTGTACCCTAAATCCAACACTTTTTGTGCATGTTCTCGAGCCAGTGTCATTGCTTTTTGTAATTGTATATTTACCTGATGTATCATTCGTTGAACTTCAACTATTGTATATTATCCTACCCCCATTGTATGTGCTATTGCACCCAGGCCATGACTGAAAAATGCACCTATGTCAGTACACTCACCAGGTCAACAAAGTTTAAATGAATCTAAATAAATAAACAAATAAATAAATAAGCATGGGCTGAAGTCAATAATAGAAGGTGGTTGTCAGAAGGTAGAAAACTTGACCCAGCTTCTTGTCAGAAGGGTACACAGGGGACTGATGCTGAAGACCCATGTATCTAGGGCTCTGGATGCCGTTGCTACCACCATCACCACCACCACCACATCAGTGACATCACATGACAAAAGTGCGAAAACATGCAGCCAAAAACCAAAAATTACCAATCCCATTTGGAATGTGTTAAGTGAGGTTGCAGTTGCTGCCATGGGAGAACAGGAGGAGGAGGAGCACAATGAGGCAACAAGACTGCAAGCAGCATAATCCATGGATGACTGTTATTTGTCAGACCAAAAAACCTTGCCATTGCTGATGAGCCCATGTTGTACTGGGTAAACAAGGTCACCTGAGTGGCCAGAACTGACCTTGGTTGTGATAAAATACCTTAGCTGCCCAGACTCGAGTGTCATTGTTGAATGTGTGTTCAGATCTGCTGGTGCCATTGAGTGTGACAGGTACACTAACCTGTCACCCCAAAATGTTGAAATTCTAACATTCATCAAAATGAATCAGGCCCACATTCCACACAAGCAATGATGTTCATGTTCATACCTTATCATGGCAATGGATCATCCAAGGATGATGAAGAGCAAGGTGTGTTTGGAACTGGAAAGAGGAAATTGTCTACTACTACTAGTACTGAGGCTGATGACTCATTAGTAGACTCCAAATTCCCATCTGGTTACAATTCTCGCATGGAAGACTGTGAGGACTGCTTCCTGGAAGATGTTGATGAATGAAAAAAAATATGATTTTTGGTTTCCCTGCCCTAAGTGAAATCCCTTACAGAATGTTTCAAGATTTTCTCTTGTTTTCATTCTTTTTCCTGTCCCCCCTCCCAAACTGTTGTGCTGCTGTTTCTTTTCACCTAATTGATTATATGCCTCCTCCACCACTGCCACAATGAGATGTCATTACAGTACAAACAATGCCTGCTCCAGTCATCAACACTCCTCATGGCCTCCTCCTCCGAAAAATGACATTTTAACAGCCAGGCAAAGAATGCCAGCTCTAGGTAGCAATGCACTCCTCCTCTTCTGGCTTCTCCTTCTCCATCTTATCCTCCTCCTTTGGTCTGCTTGGGGCCTGCATTAAACAGCAAGGTCCACTCTCTGCACTGATGAAGCCATGGCCCTGAGGGAAAGCTGCTTGTCTTTATCATGTAGCAGTTTTAGTATCTCCATCAATGTCACCCTGCCCCTGAGATTATGTTCTGCTATTTTGAAATGAGCATAAGCAACCCCCCGATGTAGAGCACCTATAAACAGTTTTGCAATTCAGAATCAATACTGGGGTTGGTACAATCACAGCATGTCCACTGCAGCAACAGCAGTGCCAGATTAGGAACTGTGTAACTTGATAAGTTGACCCTTCAGTGATAGAACCAGCATAGACATCAAGGAAGCAAGACCTCACTCAGCCCCAGCAAGGCCTATCATTCACCACTGTGAAGATAAAACACTGTCACTATGGCTTTCAGTCATTATTGTCATTGCTGCTGGGGAGATTGCAGTCCTCTGCCTGGCAGAGGCCAAAAAGACATTAAAATGTTTTTTTGCCTATCTTTTGGTCTCCCTGCAGGTTAATGCCTGTTCCACATCCTACACCATCTCTGCCACACACATGATGAGCAGCCATAACATAACTGTAAGTATCATTGTTCCAGATCCCCTTCCCCCAAAAAGAGACATCACACTCAATATTGTAGATTTGGCTGCTCAGTCGGCAAAACCTTTTATTGTCCACACAAACATAAATATATACATTTTTACAATATTGAATTCCTCTTATTTTCTCTGTCACATTTTTTATTCCATTCCTCTTTATTTTAATTTTGTTTCCTTTTGTTTTCTCCCCCGGGCATCGAAATCCGAGGGGGTCCAGTGCCACTCCTTACCCGGGTGTAAACCCGAGCTGGTCTTATACTTTCTCTCTGGGCAGGTCCAATTCCTGCTCCCCTTTTTCTTGTCCACTTATCAAGGTGTCCATACCCTTTACTTTATTCCAGATCTTAATTCCTCCATTTTGTTTTCCCTGACCCCCATACCTGTTCCCCCCTTTAACCTTATCAAATCTTTACTTCCTACCTTCCATTAGCTTGCCTCCAGCTTGTGTTGGATGGTAAGCTTCCCCCTTTTTTAGAAACTCCTTCAACCACTGATCTATGCAATGCCTCTACCTAGCTCAGTGATGAATATGTGATTTCCCATCTGGGATAAGTGTACCCCATCCATTCTGTACAACCCATGTATCCTCTTTTCTATTTCGTCATGTCTAATGGAAGCTCCCCCATTTTCTATCATAAACCTCCCCACTCTACTACTCATTCTCCTCTTCACTTTTTCTATGGCCTTGTGCTGCCTGGCTTGTCTCCACACTCTACGTGGAATCATTTAGGACCACATAAGTGTTATCTCTGGCCACCATGTCCTCATGACCTTGACAACCCTTTGTATGCTGTAAAAGATTTCTAGCCAGGGGCCCTGTCTCAAGTCATTCCTGCCCAGGTGTATTGTCAGGAGGTCTGGGTCCTTGTTGTTCTTTGTCATCTCTAACAGTAAAGGAAGGAGCTGCCCCCATAGCATTCCCTGTATTCCTTTCCACAGGATCCTTATCCTTTGTGGTCATAACCCAGTTGCTTTCCACCTTTCTTCTGTGCTGCCTCCCTTTCCGTCCAATAAATGTGTGAGTGTCCTACCATCAATATGTCTTTCCTTTTTCATATATGTATAACACACATAAGAAACAGTGAGGCAGGAAAACATCCACTTGTAGTTTTTTTTTTTTCCCCCCCTTTGTTCCCTTTTCCCGTACCTTATACCTTTCATTCTTTCCTGTAGGGAGACAAAAACCAATAAAGTTAGTGTGCTGTATCTCTAATATATTTCTTGTAGCAGTCTGATGCCCATCGCCCCATGGCTTTTATGTCCTCCCCCCTTTTTCCCTGGGCAGCTGCCTCTAAGGCTGCCCCAATCCGGAAAGAATGAGATGAGAACCTGTCTGGATTTTTCCCAGTTCTTTTAAGCTCTGCTTCAACACCCCAGATACTTGACTCCCTTTTACCTCCTTCCCGTTTTCATGTACAAAATATAGACCCCCTTGTTTTGGCCTAACTCTGTAGAAGTCAAGCATGAGCTGGCATGGGCTCATATCCGGGTTCTCTTTGGGCTCAATATTCACCCTACTCCCCTTGCCTGTCTGATCCATTTTTGACCTTGCAATTATGAGGGTGAGCCCTACCCCTCTCCATTCTATATCATCCCACTGCAGACCTTCTCCTGGGGCAGGTATAGCGGGTCTATTTCAGACACTTTGAATACTCCCGTGTATAGCACAATAAACAGTGCCTTGAATAGTATTACTTCGTACGGGTTGTAGCAAATATCCAACAGTTTTCTTAGTGTCTTTACTAGTAAGTGTTCTGTGATTGGTTCTCTCTTATCCCTCTCTTTCCCTTTTATCCTTTGCCACCCCATCATCATTCTTCTTACTAAAATATATTGCATGGCTCTCCCCAACCTTTCATCCGGCAGACCCATCCTATGGCTGCTAGATGTACTCTCACTGTGGCGCAGGCCGCTCCTTCCTCCCAGTTTCCCACTACAAATCTCCCCACTTGCTCTTCTGTGACTGTCCCACATACCTCCATGTTGTGGTGAGATCTGAAAGCTTGGAAAGCCCTCCATGAGCTTTCATAGGCTTTTAGGGTGTTGTCTGCCCATGCGCTGCAAAAGAGATATGCTGCTCCTTCCAGTCAATCTCCCATAGCTCCTCTGGGATCCTCTCTCCCATCGGATCTGTGTTGGGAGCCAGTGCCCGAAATCTTCCCATCTATAATTGGGAGAGGCTGTCAGCGATGGAGTTGCTTATTCCTACAATATGCCTAGCCCTGAAACTCATGTTGAGCCTCAAACCTTGCAGTACTAACTGTCGTAGGATGTGGAGTACCAAGCCAGACCTTTACCCTCTGTTATTTAGCATGTCCACAACTACCCTGTCATCACACCAAAATGTGACCCATTGGTTCTGTAGCCATGGTCCCCATATTTTTGTCACTGCCCATACTGAAAAAATCTCGAAGAAAGTGATGTCCTTTGTCAAATCTTCTTTGACCCACCTCTGTGGCCAGGGTTCTGATAACCATTTTCCTTGGAATTGGGCACCTACTCCATGCCCCCCAGAGGTGTCCGTGTAAAGCTCCAAATCCATATTATATAGCCATTCCTCTTGCCAAATGGCTATCCCGTTGTGATTTTCTATGAATTGCTCCCATATTTTTAAGTCTTCCTTGGTCTCTCTCCCTATACTGACCCAGTGATATGGCTTTGAACCCCCCGCCATGGCCATTGCCAGACATCGTGTAAACTTGTGTCCTGGCCCGATCGCTCTACATGCAAAATTCAAGTGACCCATTAATTGCTGACTGTTAATTAGGGGCACTCTTTCTCTTTTCCTATCTCTACCAACATTGTCCTTAGTTTATTGTAACAGGAGGTCTAGTTTTGCAGGATAAAGCTGACACAGAGAAGATGCAATAACCCCCCCCCCTTTTTTTGGTTTCTGCTTTCACTCTATCCTGTCTTCTTCTGCTTATTCTTATCTATCCTAATTTTCTTGTCAGGGTGGCCAGCCTGGCAATTTTCTACTTTGCCTTTGCTATCACTTTTTTGCTCTGGTATTAAAAAACTTGCATCTTGTTGTAATATATGTAAAGAAGGAGCTGTGTCACTTAAAGAAGCCGAAAAATGAGTAGAGGGCTTGGTTGTGGGGAAAAAACCTTCAGCTATAATTCAGTGAGTGAGGAAGGAAAAGCTGAGACCATAAAATTGCTGCAAACAGTGGAAAAATGTTTTAGGCTACACAAACAAAGTATAGATTTGCAGGAAAGTGCTATAGAACCTGTACAATTACTGTATGAGTTTAATACCCCTGTATCCAAACACTTAAGTTTAAATTTAGGAGGAAATTAAAGCAACTGTGCTTGGTTGCTAGGGTGCAGATTCTAAAAAGCCCCAAAGCAATGAAAAATGTACCCTTGTTTTTAAAACACTTGAAAATGGGTTAAAGTAAGAGAGAGTATAATTAAAACACTGCAGGCAAATTGATTGGAGTTCTGTAAGTGTAAAAAAAAATTCATTCAAAAGGGAGTTGTAATTATTGAAGTTAAGCCTTCTGTGTTTTAGAAGTCTGAATTCCTCAGCAAGGCATCAGCTGAAAGTGCAGCAGCCAGATAAGCTGTTTGAGAAAAATAATAAAAGGTTCTGGAAATATAAAACAAGGGATTTGAGAAGAAAATAATGTATGACCAAAGATTACAGTACCATATTATATGAAACAAAATATAGATGCTACAGTGGTTCACTTATGTGTGTTTTCCTTATATGAACAAAAAGACAAATAAAAAGCTATAACCTTATATGGAGGCAAATAGGGAGCACGCCCTTCATCTCTCTTTCCCATGCTAAGGTTATAGACTGTTATTTGTTCTTAAACAGGTTTGGTTCAACCTTATACTTTTCACATTTGTAAAGAAAATTTCTTTTACCTAGAGGTCTGTCTCATGCTGTAAGGTCCTACTATAGGGCATGCTGCCCCTGAAATGGCATGTTTTACAGATGTAAGGGAATGAAATGTCACAAAGGAGGAGGGGCTCAGTGAAAACCACACCCTTTTCCTTCACTATATAAACCCTCCACTAGGAGGCTTAGATAGATAAGTCAGTCAGTAGGGTTCTGACCAAGGTGAGAGAAGTATCTCAGCTAGGAGGTAATGTGCAGGCTTTCACATTAACTGAGGAAGGAGAGAACACAGGAATTTCTTTATAGCAGCTGAAGCAAGAAATATTTCCTGATGTTTGAACTGATGTGAAGAAATATCATCATATTTTTCCTTTCTGTAAATATTGGATTATTTATTTATTTTTTTTTGGGGGTTTTGTGTTTTTCTAAAATAAAATGATAAATGCAGAAGTATGCATTTTTTATGCATCATAATCTGGTTGTACGATCTGTTTATTGAGACCCACACATTTACAACTGGTGTCAGAGTGGGATTTCAACCTCTAGTGTGCCAGAAGGTACTCCAGAGCGGGTGTTGTGCTGAAAATACCCTGACAGATGCAACAACCAGAAGCAGAGGATTTGGATGCATTACATTTGACCCGGTCTGTACGATTGAAGACTGGTGTTCAGTTGTTACCAGGAATTGAGCCTGCAACTAGACCAAGAAGGATGGAAGAAGGAGCCACAGCTGCAGCTGGTGATCCTAAGAAGGAGGAAGGCCAGATGACTCCAGCACCAGAGGATCCAAGTGAATTACTGAAATGGCTCTGTTTACATCAGCTGGAGATGGAGCGCCAGAGAGAAAAGGACCAGAGACAGAGGGATGAAGATTGGAGGATACAGGTGGAAGAAAGAAGAAGACAAGATGAGAAATGGACAGCAACATTGAAAGCTATCCAGGACATGACCCAGGGGCAGAAGGAAAGGTCAGTGCCTAGAGATATTAAGTTAAATAAATTGACTGAAGTGGATGATGTTGAGGCATATTTGACTACTTTTGAGAGGGTGGCATAAACTTGTAACTGGCCAAGAGATCAATGGGTGATTCATTTGGTCTCCCACCTCTCTGGCCGAGCCCAGTTAGTTTACAGCCAACTAAGTGGGGCTGATAGTTCTAATTATGACAGAGTGAAAGAGAAAATTCTGTGGAGGTATAATATTAATACAGAAACCTACAGGCAAAGATTCCGTTCCCAGAAGATGTCTAGCATAGATACACCAAGGGAAACCTATGCCCATTTAAAGGACTACTGTGGAAAATGGTTACAGCCCACCACCAAAACTGTAGACCAAATTATGGAACTCATAATAATTAAACAATTCATACAGATCTTACCTATGGATGTACAATTGTGGGTGAAAGAACATAAACCCGAAACAGCAGAAGATACTCTCAAGCTGGCAGAAGATTATCTGGCTTCACAGAACACTCGAGCCAGAAGTAACCTGGGCAATCCAGGACCATCTAATACACTGGTAAGACCACCGCTTTAATACTTCCTCTAATCAGAGACTGTTCTGTCATAGGGAGAGAGGTGGGAGAGTCCCACACACAGACATAATATTCCTTGGTTGTCTTGGGAAAGGGCATACAGTATTGTCAGAAACTGCCCAAATAAAAGACTTGACCCAGCACATCTTGCCCTAGCCAATTTTGGTTATGTGACCTCTGTGGGTATTGGGGAACAACAAACTTTGGGTTTACTAGACTCTGGCAGTATACAGACCTTAATCAGAGCTGATCTAGCTCCCAATCTACCCCACAGTGACTCAGATACAACTGTTCAGTGTGTACATTGGGATACACACCGTTACCCTACCACATGTCTTAATATAACTGTAAATAATGAATGTCATGACATGCTGGTAGACCTTGTTCCATGACTCCCTGTACCTGTCATTGCTGGGCAAGACTTTCCTCATTTTGATCTTTTACTGCAACAGCAGAAAACCACTTCAGGAATTGTTAATGTGGAGACTAGGTCTCAGATGAAAACTTAGGAGTTACAAGACATTTTTCCTTTCGAGACTGATTATTTTGAGACTGTTAGTAAGATCAAATAGTCTAAAGGAACTAGAAGAGAAGAAAAGAAGAACTGGAATAATAAGCATCAGGCTATGGGCGCACTTCATATTCCAGAGACTTTAGTAAAATATATTGGACAAGAGCAAAAATGTGATGAGTCACTAACCCTTTTATACTTACAGGTCAACAAGGTTGGGCCCCCGGGTCAATCACTAGTCATTGAAAGAAATGATATTTTATATAGAGTTACTGTTGAACCTGGTACTAATGAAGAACTTGAACAGTAAGTTGTGCCTAAAAAGTATAGCAAACAAATCATGCATTTGGCTCATGATATCCCCATGGCTGGTCATGAAGGGAGAGACCGGACAGTCCAATGAATTCTATCTCATTTTAGTTGGCCAGGGGTCCATCAGGATGTGGCAGCCTATTGTAAGTCCTGTCCACAATTCCAGTTAGTTGCCAAGGAAGGGAAAAGATATATTGTACCCCTGCAACCTATACCGTATGTAACTACCCCATTTGATAAGGTTGAAATGGATGTGGTGGGACCCTTGTTAAAGAGTCTAAGGGGAATCAGTATATGTTAGTCATCTGTGATTATACCACCAGGTACCCAGAGGCAATACCAATGAGGACGGTTACTGCCCCTCATATTGAAGAGGAACTGGCAAAGGTCTTTAGCAGGATGGGAATACCTAAGGCTATCCTGACTTACCATGGGAGTAATTTTACATCCATCATGTTACAAGAACTGTACAAATTACTAGGGGTATCTGCTGCTAGAACATCACCATACCATCCACAAACTGATGGGTTAGTAGAACGTTTTAATAAGACCATGAAATGTATGATGCAGAAGTATGTGCAGAAGGAAGGTCGGGATTGGGACAAGTACCTACCTTACCTGATATTTGCATATAGGGCGGGCTACCTCAGGCTACTACAGGGTTATCACCCTTTACCATGCTATATGGGCATAACCCTTGGGGTCCCTTAGATGTAGTGAAGGAGCATTGGGAACAGGGCTGTAATGTAGCCTGCAAAAATATATTGGAATATATGACTGCTCTGAGAAAAAGGTTGGTAAAGTATGTGATCATCGCTCATCAAAATGTTGACCAGAAACAACTTAAACAAAAAGAACGTTATGACCTAGGTCTAACACATAAAACATTTTCTCCAGGTGAAAAAGTTTTACTATTGTTACCTTCCATGGAAAATAAATTGCTTATGTGGTGGCAAGGGCCATATGTAGTATTACACCAAGTAGGCACAGTAAACTATGCCATTGAGATGTCAGAGCTTAGACCAGTGAAGAAAGTATATCATGCCAACCTGCTGAGAAAATGGATAGAAAAACTAGAGTCACCAATACTGTTTGTTCAAACAAATCCTGATACAGTAGAACTAGACATAGCTTATGACAGAATTGATAAAGCTATTAATGACACGGAGGTACATATCAATCCTGAATTGACCCCTGAACAGAGATTAGAAATTTATCACCTTCTGAAATACTTCTCAGGCTCATTCATGAAGGAATCTGGGTGGGCTAAGGGTGTGGTCCATGAAATTAGGGTTACATAAAATAAGCCCATTCACCAGAAGCCATACAGACTACCTGAAAAGATCAGGCCAGAAGTAGTGGCTGAAATAAGATGCATGGAACAGGCTGGAGTGATAGTTCCTTCATGCAGTCCTTGGTCCACTCCATTGGTAGTTTTGCATAAGAAAGAAGGGGACATCAGGTCATGCTTAGATTTTAGAATAATAAACAAAGTGTCTGAGTTTGATGGGTATCCAATGCCACGTATAGATGATCTCTTGGACCAAACTGGGTCTGCAAAATACATCAGTACCCTGGATTTAATGAAAGGGTATTGGCAGATTCCCTTGGCCCCTAAAACTTAGGAATTAACTGCTTTTTGTACCCCACTTGGCCTATACCAGTTCACCACAATGCCGTTTGGTCTGCATGGAGCTACGGCTACATTCCAATGGTATATGGATTTTGTGTTAAGACCTCACAAAAGTTACAGTGCTGCTTATTTGGATGACATTGTGATCTATAGCCCTGACTGGGAGACTCATTTAGTTCATCTCAGTGCTGTAATACAGAGCATTCAGGATGCAGGAATGACCATACACCCTTCAAAGTGTGCTATAGCTAAAACAGAAACACGCTATTTGGGTTTTATTATTGGACATGGGAGAATCAAGCATCAAGTAGACAAAATTGGAGCAGTGGCTAACAGTCCCATACCAACAACAAAGCGCCAATGTCAGGTCTTTCATTGGTTTGGCAAGCTACTATAGACGCTTCATCCCGGAGTTTTCTGCCATAGCTAACCCCCTTACAGATATAACGAAAAAACAATTTCCAAATAAAGTAAAGTGGACTCCAGCCTGTCAGGAGGCATTTCATAAAATCAAAGCCATCTTGTGCTCAGCCCCAGTGTTATGTAGCCCTGATTTTTCTAAGCCATTTGAATTACAGACCGATGCCTCTGACACAGGCATTGGGGCAGTATTGACTCAACATAGCCAGGGAGAGGAACATCCCATTTTATACCTTAGCAGGAAATTACATGAAAGAGAGAGAGAAGGTATTCAACAGTTGAAAAGGAGTGTCTGGCCATCAAATGGGCAGTGGAGACCCTAAAATATTATCTTTGGGGAAACCAATTTACAGTTGTGACAGATCATAACCCTTTATGTTGGCTGCATTTAATGAAGGACAAGAATGCTTGCATATTACGATGGTATCTAGCCCTACAGCCATATAAATTTACTGTGCACCATAAAGCTGGGTTCTCAGGATCAGAACATGAATTTTTTATCACGCTTTGGTGCTGATCCTGTCAGTGATTCTTGTGTAAAGTTGGATGATGGCATTACAAAGTGCCTTGATGGCACAACCCAAGGGAAATAGAATGACATATAAACAGTATTGTCTGTTTTTGAATGGATGTTTTGAATACTGTTTATCTTAAGGGTCCCTGGGGGGAACTTCTGGAGTGGGTGGGCGGAAGTTCCAACCCTTCACAGGATGAGGGGTCTCAGTCAACACAACAAATAGTATGTTGACTTCTTGTGGTGGGAGGAGTGTAACAGGAGGTCCAGTTTTGAAGGATGAAGCTGACACAGAGAAGATGCAATAAACCCCCCACCACCACCTTTTTTTGGTTTCTGCTTTCACTCTATCCTGTCTTCTTCTGCTTATTCTTATCTATCCTAATTTTCTTGTCAGGGTGGCCAACCTGGCAATTTTCTACTTTGCCTTTACTGTCACTTTTTTGCTCTGGTATTAAAAAACTTGCATCTTGTTGTAATATATGTAAAGAAGGAGCTGTGTCACTTAAAAGAAGCCCAAAAATGAGTAGAGGGCTGGGTTGTTGGAAAAAGCCTTCAGCTACAATTCAATGAGTGTGTAAGGAAAGCTGAGACTGTAAAATTGCTGCAAACAGTGGAAAAAAATGTTTTAGGCAACACAAACAAAGTACAGGTTTGCAGGAAAGTGTTATAGAACCTGTACAATTACTGTATGAGTTTAATACCCCTGTATCCAAACACTTAAGTTTAAATTTAGGAGGAAATTAAAGCAACTGTGTTTGGTTGCTATGGTGAAGATTCTAATAAGCCCCAAAACCATGAAAAATATACCCTTGTTTTTAAAACACTTGAAAATGGGCTAAAGTAAGAGAGTATAATTAAAACACTACAGGCAAATTAATAGGAGTTCTGTAAATGTCAAAACAAAAATTCATTCAAAAGGGAGTTGTAATTACTGAAGTTAAGCCTTCTGTGTTTTAGAAGTCTGAATTCCTCAGCAAGGCATTGACTGAAAGTGCAGCAGCCAGATAAGCTGTTTGCTGAAAGTGTAGCAGCCAGATAAGCTGTTTGAGAAAAATAATACAAGGTTCTGGAAATATAAAACAAGGGATTTGGGAAGAAAATAATGTATGACCAAAGATTAGAGTACCATATTATATGAAACAAAATATAGATGCTACTGTGGTTCACTTATGTGTGTTTTCCTTATATAAGCAAAAAGACAAATAAAAAGCTATATCCTTATATGGAGGCAGATAGGGAGCACGCCCTTCATCTCTCTTTCCCATGCTAAGGTTATAGACTGTTATTTGTTCTTGAACAGGTTTGGTTTAACCTTTTACTTTTCACATTTGTAAAGAAAATTTCTTTTGCCTAGAGGTCTGTCTCATGCTGTAAGATCCTACTATAGGGCAAGCTGCCCCTGAAATAGCAGGTTTTTGTAGATGCAAGGGAATGTGATGTCACAAAGGAGGAGGGTCTCAGTGAGGTAGTGGGGTTGACACCAGTCCATTTACAGAAGAAAGAGTCCTGAAAGAACTCCTAAAACTCATGGTGGACAAAGCAATGGGGCCTGACGCAATTCACCCAAGAATCCTATAAGAACTAAGGGAGGACCTAGTGACACCACTGACCACACTTTTTTAACAAATCATGGGAGGATGGGGTGGTACCTGAGGACTGGAGGAGGGCAGATGTGATTCCCCTTCACAAAAGTGGGAGCAAGGCAGGATCAGGAAACTACAGACCTGTGAGTTTGACCTCAGTGGTGGGGAAAATGATGGAATCACTTCTGAAAGAAAGAATTGTTCTGTACCTGGAGGACAGCGGGGCACAGGACCCAAAGCAGCATGGATTTACAGCAGGAAGGTCATGTCAAATGAATCTAATTGATTTCTTTGGCTGAGTGACCAAAGTAATAGACCAGGGATTGGCTGTGGATATGGCCTACCTAGACTTTAGCAAGGCATTTGACACAGTCACGCACAAAAGATTAATAATCAAGTTAGCCAGCCTGGGAGTGGGTCCCAGGGTGGTAGCCTGGGTAGCAAACTGGCTGCACAACAGGACACAGAAGGTAATAGTAACTGGAACACATTCTGAAGAAAGGGGTGTTACTAGTGGAGTACCTCAGGGCTCAGTACTGGGTCCAGTCCTCTTTAATGTCTTTATAGGTGACATTGCAGAGGGTCTGGAAGGAAAGGTATGCCTCTTTGCAGATGACGCAAAGATCTGTAACAGAGTTGATACACGGGGGGGTAGAAAGGATGAGAAGGGACTTGGCAAGGTTGGAGGAATGGTCAGACATATGGCAACTTAGATTCAATGCAAAGAAGTGCAAGTAATGCACCTGGGAAATAAAAATCTAGGAGAAGTGTACACACTAGCAGGGGAGGTACTAACAACAACAATAATGGAAAGGGATCTGGGTGTAGTCATATCAGATGACCTAAAGGTGGGTAAGCAATGTGAAAAGTCAGTAAGGAGAGCCAGGGGGATACTGGGATGCATAGGAAGGGGCATCACAAGTAGAAAAAGGGAAGTGGTTATCCCTCTGTACAGACAGTGGGTGTGACCCCATCTGGAGTACTGCATGCAGTTTTGGAGACCTCATCTACGCAAGGACATAGACAAGATGGAAGCAGTCCAGAGGAGGGCAACTAAAATGGTGCAGGGTCTATATCAGAAACCATATGAAGAGAGACTGAGAGAGCTTAATATGTATACCCTTGATGAAAGAAGGGACAGGGGACATGATAGAAACTTTAAGTACCTCAAGGGAATCAACAAAGTCCAGGAGGGTAGCATCTTTCAGAAAAGAGATGTGTAAGAACAAGGGCACAATTTAAAGTTAGGGGACGGCTTAGGGGTAATGTGAGGAAATTATTTTAACAGACAGAGTGGTGGATGCATGGAACCGCCTTTCCTGGAGATGTTGTGGGGTCTAAAACAGTGGGGGAATTCAAACATGCATGGGACAGACATAAGGCAATTATAGTGGGGGGGTTGCAGGAAGTAGGCTGTTGGTTAACTAGAATCTGCAGCTTATCCAATAGGTAGGGAAATGGGCAGACTGGGTGGGCCAAGTGATCCTTATCTGCCGTCAAAGTCTATGTTTCTATGTTTCTATGTTTTTAAAACCACACCCCTTTCCTTCACTATATAAACCCTCCACTAGGAGGCTTAGATAGATAGGTTGGTCAGTAGGGTTCTGACGAAGGTGAGAGAAGGATCTCAGCAAGGAGGTAATGTACAGGCTTTCACATTAACTGAGGAAGAAGAGAACACAGGAATTTCTTTTTTTTTTTAACTCAAATTTTATTAACAGATTTTCACAATACAGGGGACAGAAAGTTACAATATACCCTGCATATGTTCAAAATGTTGCATGAACTACCCCATCCGCCTTCCCCTCCCCCCACCCCATATAGCAGTAAAAATCCATGTTGTAGTATGAAAAACATTACAATATGCTGTCATAAATTAAGATAGAAACATAGAAACATAGAAACATAGAATTTGACGGCAGATAAAGACCACTTGGCCCACCTAGACTGCCCATTTTCCTACCTTACAGATAAGCTGCAGATCCTAGTTAACCAACAGCTTACTTCCTCTTACCCGCCCCTAGGACTGCCTTATGCCTTTCCCATGCATTCTTGAAGTGTCCCCCACTGTTCTTGACTTCACGTCTTCCTCAGGGAGGCTATTCCATGCATCCACAACCCTCTCTGTGAAAAAATACTTCCTCACATTACCCCTGAGCCGTCCCCCCTCTATCTTCAAATTGTGCCCCCTTGTTCTTGCACATCTCTTTTTCTGGAAGATGCTACCCTCTTGGACTTTGTTAATTCCCTTGAGGTACTTGAAAGTTTCTATCATGTCCCCTCTCTCCCTTCTTTCCTCAAGAGTATACATATTAAGCTCCTTTAGTCTTTCTTCGTATGTCTTCTGGTGCAGACCCTAGACCATTTTGGTTGCCCTCCTCTGGACAGCCTCCACTCTGTCTATGTCTTTGAGGAGATGAGGTCTCCAGAACTGCACACAGTACTCCAGATGGGGTCTCACCAACTGTCTGTACAGAGGGATAACAACTTCCTGCTTTCTACTATTGATGCCTCTTCCTATGCATCCCAGTATCCCCCCAGCCTTCCTTGCTGCCTTCTCACATTGCTTTCCCACCTTTAGGTCATCTGATATAATTACCCCCAGGTCCCTTTCTATTTTTACTGTTGTCAGTATCTCACCCCATTGTATACGCTTCCCTGGGTTTTGTTCCCCATGTGCATTACCTTGCACTTCTTTGCATTGAATTTGAGCTGCCATACATTTGACCATTCCTCCAACCTTGCCAAGTCCTTCTCATCCTTTCCACTCCATCTTTTGTATCAACCCTGTTGCAGATCTTTGTGTCATCTGCAAAGAGACATATTTTCCTTCCAGTTCCTCTGCAATGTCACTTATAAAGTCATTAAAAGGACCAGTCCCAGTACTGAACCCTCGCGATACCCGCTAGTTACCTTCCTTTCTTCACTGTGTACTCCATTTACTACTACCTTTGCGTCCTGTTGTCTACCCAATTTTTATCCAGGCTACCACCTTGGGACCCATTCAAGGCTGGCTATCTTGTGTATTAATCTTTGTGTGGGACTATATCAAATGCCTTACAAAATCTAGGTAGGCCATGTCCACAGCCCCTCCCTGGTCTACTACTTTGGTCACCCAGTCAAAGAAATCTATTAGATTCGTCTGACATAACCTTCCCATCATGAATCCATGCTGCCTGGGTCCCAGCCCACTGGCCTCTAGGTACTCAACAATTCTTTCCTTCAGAAGTGATTCCATCATTTTCCCTACCACTGAGGTCAAACTAACTGGTCTGTAGTTTCTTGCCTGTGTCCTGCTCCCACTTTTGTGAAGAGGAATACATCTGCCTTCTCCAGTCCTTGGGTACCACCCCATCCTCCCATGATTTGTTAAAGAGTAGTCGCATGTCACTAGTTCTACCCTTAGTTCTTTTAGAATTCTTGGGTGAATCCTTCAGGCCCCTTTGCTTTGTCCACCTTCAATTTTATTAGTTCTTTCAGAACCCTTTCTTCTGTAAATGGACTGGTATTGACCCCCGTCTTCAGCGTGTTTCTCTTGTTTGGTTTAGGTAACTCCCCCTCCTCTTTCTTTGTGAATACTGAGCAGAAATATTCATTCAGTATCCCTGCTTTTTCACTGTCACCCTCTACCCACATTCCCTCCCCTTTATTAAGCTTCAGTATCCCTCCTTTGGTCTTTCTTCACTCCCTAATGTACACCTATAAAGGTCTAATCCCCTTCTTAACAGAATTGGCTATCCTTTCCTCAGTTTGGGCCTTTGCTATTCTGACTGCCTTCCCAGCCTCTTTCTGCTTTAACTGATAAAGTTCTCTGTCCTGCTCCTTCTGTGTTTCCTTATATTTCCTGAATGCTGTCCTTTTCTCCTTAACCTTCCTACCACCTCTTTTGTGAACCATAGTTTTTTCCTTTGTTGTGCTTTTATTGATTTGCTTTACACAAAGGCTTGTTGCCTCTGTGATGGCTGTTTTGATCACTCCCATTGTTCCTCCACCCTCCTTCTTGCCTGTTTGCTAGTGCTTTTCTGAGGCACTCTATTTTCCCAAAGTCAGCCCTCCCAAAGTCTAGTACTCTTGCTTTTGTATGGCTTGATTGTATGGCTGTGTTTATCGTGAACCACACTGTTTGGTGGTCGCTTGTTCCAGATGGCTACCCACTTCTAAATCTGAGATTCTTTCTCCATCCCCATTTGAAAGTACCAGGTCTAGATTGCTCCTCCCGAGTGGGTTCTGATACTATCTGTCTGAGGCATGCCCCCTGTAGGGCATCAAGAATGACCCTGCTCTTGTATGTGCCTGCAGCAAAGGTGCTCCAGTTAACATCTGGCATATTCAGGTCCCCCATCAACAATAGCTCCCCTTTTTCTGGCATTCTAAGAAAGCCTTCTATCATTTCCTTGTCCATTCCTTCCCCCTAAGATGGGGGTCTGTATACAACCCCCATGCGGATTGTGGTGCCATTTCCTGTCTCCAGGGTGACCCAAAGTGCCTCATCTGTTCCCTGTTTACTCTTTAGTTCTGTTGCTTTGATCCCTTCCTTTACATAGAGAGCTACTCCTCCTCCTCCTCTTTTACCATCCCTGTCCCTCCTATAGATTGTGTATCCTGGTATGTTGACATCCCAGTCATGGTTCTCTGTGTACCATGTTTCTGTGACTGCCACAATATCCAGGCAACCCTCTTCCATCAAGGCCACTAGTTCAGGGAGCTTGTTACACAGACTACGGCATTGGTACTCATCACCTCCACTTTTTGATAGCCTTACCCTTTTAGCCCCATTTCTGTCCTTACTGCCTTTGCCTTTTTACATTTAAATCTGTTCTGCTCCTAATAATTTCTGTACCTTGGTGTTTACCTCACTAATCACCGTGTTTTGTGGGGGGAGGCTAGGATTTCCCTCCTTCTTTTCAGTGCCTCCCCCCTTGGCTAGTTTAAATGCTTGCCAATGAAGCATTTAAACCTCTCACCTAGGATCCTGGTTCCTCCCTGGACAGATGCAGACCATCACATCAGTATAGGTCTGCATCCCTCCAGGTGGCTCCCCAGTCCCCAATGAAGCCAAAACCCTGAGCTCCACACCAGTTTTTCAACCACTCATTGAATTCCCTGGTGAGAAGTGCCCTAGCATCTCCCTTGCCATAGACAGGCAACACCTCTGAGAAGGTTACCGTATGCGCTACTTGTCTAAGGCCCCTTCCCAACTCTACAAACTCCTCTTGCACTGCTCTGATCCCATTCCTAGCCAGGTCATTTGTTCCTAGGTGGACAATGACATCCAGCTCCCTCCCTCGTGCAGCTCCTCCAATGATCCTGAGGATTCGCTTCTTGTCCCTCCAAGCCGTGGCACCAGGAAGGCACCTTACCTCCCTCTCCCCTTCCTCCCCCATTTCTACCCCCTAATGATTGAGTCCCCCACCAGGAGTTGTTTCCTTCCCCTGTGGGATCCCATGCCACCCTCCTTTGGGTCTCCTTTGTGAAGGTTCCCAGCATCCTCCTTGGTCTCCACTGCAGGTGCCTCCATAGAGGAACCACTATCCACCAGAAGAGCGAATGAATTGTGGAGAAGTACAGCTGAAGGGATGCAACTCTGTTCCACCACCCTCTCCCTCCTTGAGCCCACCTTGGTCCAGCATCTCCTCTTTCTTGACAACCTCTGAGGTAGTGGCATTGGCCCTGGTGGTCCCTGGGTGGGGGAGGAGGTTTCACGAAACCTAGCCAGGTCAGCCTGGAGACAGGCAACCTCCTCTCTCAGACCAGAGAGGTTCCTGCAAATAGGGCAGCATCGCAGCCTCCAGAATGTCTCCCGGAACACTGCTGCCCCACGCCATTGCACTGCACCACTCCTATCATGTCTTATTTTGTGTCCCTCTACTGTTTCTCTGGATGCTTACTCTCCTCTCCTTACAACTCTCACCCTTCCTGTTCTGGGACAGCAACTTCCTATCTTCTTCAGTAGCCTCCTTCTTCCTTGCTCAATATCAGATCACCAGCAGCTGGGGGAGTGAGCTATTTTTCTACTTTTAGGTTGACAAAACCAATGTTTCTCTATGATCCTTTCCTTCCTACTGCCAAACAGGAAGTTCCTGTTGACAGTCAAATCCAATAGCTATAAAAGTAGAACTGGCTTTTGGTGGGTGGGTGGAGGGTGGGATGGAGGCAATTAATGAAAAAAGGCTAGCAACAGGAAGTTGTAATTTGACTCACCTGCTTTTATAGTGTCTAAACCACACCCCAGGGAAGCTCTCTTTCCTCCTACTGGTTTAGCAAAGTCAGCTGATACAGTACCCTTCACTGCACAGAATACACACTGACCCTCTTTCTTTTCTTTCTTTTTAACCCTAAATAAGTCCCTTCTACTTCTAATAAAGTTATCTGTCTACTTAATCTTAACAGACACTGACTCCTGCTGAGATATGTTTTAAATTAAGAAGAAAATGAAGCCTTTAGCGAATAAGCTGTTTGCTCTACAAGCAAGGCTAGCAACAGGAAGTTGTAATTTGACTCACCTGCTTTTATAGTATCTAAACCACACCCCCAGGTAAGCTCTCTTTCCTCCTACTGGTTTAGCAAAGTCAGCTGATACAGTACCCTTCACTGCACAGAATACACACTGACCCTCTTTCTTTTCTTTCTTTTTTTAACCCTAAATAAGTCCCCTTCTACTTCTAATAAAGTTATCTGTCTACTTAATCTTAACAGACACTGACTCCTGCTGAGATATATGTTTTAAATTAAGAAGAAAATGTAGCTTCTTTTAGTTAGCTGCTTTCTGCTCTACAAGCAAGTCTAGCAACAGCAAAGATTCACTATTACAGTAACTCATTTATTTGTTCCGATCATAATTAGCGTGTGAAGGGGATTCCAAATACTCTTGGACCTCTGCAACTTATTGTGGAGGCTTGCTATTGCTTTCTCTGTATGAAGGTTAGCTAGGATTTCATTAACCCATTCTCGATATGTTGGACTTACCGCATCCTTCCAATGCTGAAGTACAATTTTTTCAACAGATAATGCAATCATGGAAATGTGAAATCTCCTGATTTTAACTTTGATAGAGGATAGATCTCCCAACAAACATACGTCTGGGGTGAAGCAATCCTGCAAACCCAGAATAGGATCTAAGTTAGTCTGGATAGCCACCCACAATGACCTTATCTTGGGGCATGACCAAAAAATGTGAAGAAGTGTGCCATCCTCCTGACATCCTCTGATACAAGTCCCCGACCCTATGAGGCCCCATTTCCTCAACTTAACAGGGGTGTAATACATATTGTGCATGATATGATATTGCATAAGTCGTAATCTGTCCTGAGAGACATGCCTATGACAAAACTTCCATAAAGCCGACCAATTGGGAGTGTATTGGGGAAAAAAAGAAAGCCCGAGCTTAGTGGGACCTTCAGGTCTCCCATACTTCCAGTGAAATAGAGCTTGGTATATTTTAGAAATAACACCTGGTGAACCCATCAGGGAAGAGAACTTGGGTACAAATGAAAAGGCAAGCGGGCAAGGAGGGGTATTACCAAGCACTGTAGAAAGCAGATGTTTTAACTGGACCACCCTGAAATAATGAGCTACCGGAATGTCAAATTTACAGATTATATTAGAAACTGAGCCATTCCCCTTCATCATCCAGAAAAGTAGAAATAATCCCATCCCCAATTTGGGGCAACCACGTGCGAGAAATCCTCTGTTTATTTATTGTGAAGGATGGGGAGTTCCAGATGGACTGAGACAAATCCAAATGTGGGGAGTACCGCAAAAAAGAGCAAAGCTGTACCTGAACTTTTAAGGAAGTTCGAAGGGTGGGACATCTGCAAGCGTCTGGAAGGGACATAATTTTATCATACAGAATAGTCAAGGGATCCATGTTCTCAGACTGGATAAAGTCTAACTCAATTTTAAGCCAGACCGGTCTTAGGTGCTCAGGACCCAGACTCACCCAGCACATGTATTTTGCAATGTGACTGGCCCAGTAATAGATTGCCAGATGGAGGATTCGCAATCCTCCATCCATTTTCTGAGTGGCCATCTTATGATATGCCAACCTGGATTGCTTATTGGACCAGATAAAGTTGGTAAAAATTCTGTGCATTCTCTGAAACCATGATAAAGGAATAAAGGAATTAAGGAGCGAGAGGGGATGAAACAAGCGATGAAAAACATTCATTTTAATTATATTAATGTGACCCAAGAGAGAGATGGGAAGCTTAGACCACCTATTGAGGTCCTGAACTATCACTTGGGAAAGGGGCTCCAAGTTCTCTTTGAACCAGGAGGAGAGGTTATGCATCAAGTTGATACCCAGGTATCTGAGAACGCGGGGAGACCAACCAAGACCAAAAGGGGACACATCACTCTTAAAAACCTTGTGGTTAAGAGGGAAAATGGAAGATTTATTGACATTCAATTTATAATTTGAGAAAGTACTGAACTAGGCTATATCTCCTAACATAACAGGGATAGATGTTATTGGGTGAGAGAGATGGAGGAGAAGATCATCAGCATAAGCCGTGATCTTCACCACGTTATTCCCTATCGGAATGCCTCGTATCTCTGGATTATTAATAATATTTCAGATAAGGGGCTCTAAATATAAATTAAATAAAAGGGGGGAAGGGGACAACCCTGCCTGGTACTGGAAAATATAGAAAAGGGTTTGGAAAATGCTCCATTGCCAGAAACTCTGGCAGAGGGGTTCCGATACAAGACCCAAACCCAATCTATGAACATGGTAGGAAAACCGAATACTTTTAGAACCTGAAACAAGAAATTCCAGTTGACACGATCAAATGCCTTCTCGACATCCAGGGAGACCAATCCCGCGGGGAGGGTGGCGTCCCTGGACACCGAGAAGACATACAAAAGAGTGCGTAAATGGTCTGACGATGAGCGCTCCTTCATGAATCCCACCTGAGACATACTAATCAGGTCCGGGAGGACCCGAGTTATTCTGTCGGCCAATATCTTCGAGAGAATTTTAACATCTTGATTCAATAGGGAGATGGGCCTATAACTTTGAACTAGCTCTGAGTCTTTATCAGGTTTTGGAAGAAGAACAATCAGGGCTTCAAACAAATGTGCGTCTACTCTTACACCAGAAAGAATATGATGGTACAACCGGTGAAGTACCGGTAATAGTTGTGTTTGAAAAGTTTTATAGAATAATACAGAAAAAACGTCCGGTCCCGGGACTTTGTCCGAGGGCAAAGCCCCGATGACCTCTGATATTTCTTCCAGAGATATTGGGGAAGATAACAACTTCCTCTGTGACTCGGACAGGGAAGGGAGAGAAGAATCCCTCAGGTATGCCTCAAGCACCTCCAAAGAAGGAGAGCTATCCATATCCCTATATAATTGCTCATAGTACGAGGAAAATTCCTGCACAATCTCTGAAGGGGATACCTTCAGGGATCCATCTGCCTGGCCCTGATTGGAGGAATAAACCTAGCAGATTCCTGCTGTTTTAATCTTAAAGCAAGCAAACAACCTGCTTTTTCCCCCTGATCGGTGTAGCTCGTTTTAGTGCAAATTATAGATATCTCTGCCTTTTCCCTCAACAAATCTAAGTATTTATCTTTAGCTACCAAGAGCCTCCTCACATCCTCTTCCAAGGTGCTGGAGGATAAATTGGCTTCCAGAGACCTAACTAGTGATAATGAGGATAATAATTCAGCCTCTCGAGCCCTTTTCCTTTTTGTGGCTAGGCTAATAATAATCCCTCTCATGTAGGCCTTGAAGGTGCCCCATAACATATCAGGTGCCATACCCTCCGAGGAGTTGGTAGAAAAAAAGAAATCAATCTGTTCTTTTATTATGTTACAATATTTAACATATTTCAATAATTGTTCGTTTAATTTCCATCAGGTTTCTTTTTGGGGAATATTAAGGAAAGCCAGATTGCAAATCACCGAAGAGTGATCGGAGACTGGACCTGGCCGAATCGAGGCTGCTAAGACCCCCGGTAAGAGGGCCTGAGAAATTAAGAGATAGTCGATGCGAGGCTGGGTTCTGTGTACAGGCGAGTTGAAGGTATATTCCCTGTCCTTCGGATGTAATACACGCCACACATCACACAGTCCGCACCGATCCAGAAAGTCCCTGAATGCCCTCTGCCTGGGAGACAAACTCCTCGACCCACTACCAGACCTGTCGACTTCAGGATCAAGAACCAGATTAAAGTCTCCACCCATAATTATAACAATGGGAAGCATGGGAAGGATGATGGAAATAAGCTTCATAAAGAAGCCCGGGTCATCTGCGTTTGGCCCATATATACTACAAAGTAAAATTGGTATGGACCAAAGATTTCCCTGAACCAGGACGTATCTACCGCCCGGGTCCCTAAGGACTTGCTCAGAGACAAAGGGAATGCCTCTATTGACCAGAACCATGACTCCACAACTGTTAGTGGACCCCCAGGCATTAAATACCTGTCCAATCTGTTGCTTCCTAAGTTGCAGAGATTCACTCTCAAGTAAATGAGATTCTTGCAAGAACGTAATCTGAGAAGACAATAAGCTTAAATGTTTTAGCACTTGATATTGTTTAACTTTTTTCCTTATCCCCTTCACATTCCAAGTAGCCAGATTGATACTACTGGCAATCTAAGTAAGAAAGAACAGGTCGCCTATATAACATTCAGAAATTACTACAACACAAATTAAGTGTCCAGGACCCATGTTTACTGCTGTATCTCCCTCCCAACCCAACATCCGCCTCCCCTTTCTAATCCCCCACAAACCCCCCCACTAAAGTACCCTGCAACCACCCAATAATTGAGTAAATTAAAGAACTTGAGTATAACCTTATCCCTACCCTCCCTCCACCCCAACTATCACAAGCAATGTTCAGCACAATATCGTTTTTCTTCCTCCCCCTCCAGCCTCCCAGACATGTACACCAAAACCCTACCCCAATAAGCAAACCTTCTTATTAAAACTAATAAGTGTTAATATCTATGCAAAGAGAATAACGGTGTAAACAATAACACACAGCCATTAAGCTCCTAAAATCCAAAAAAGGGAAGAGAAGAGACAAGAAAGAGAAGAGAGAGCATTCCCCACTTGGGAGCTAGCTAGAGAACCCGAATACCTGAATGAGAAAACGGTAATATAACATGTGATAGCTGAGCTCGCTATTGTAACTACTGCTACCAGCAACAATAAAACCTATCAAAGCTGGTTCTAGTTAGCGGTAGGTCTAGATGCTCCCAAGTAGAGAATCTCAATATGTTCTCAGGCCGCCACTAAAAAATTAAATCAGGGAAAGTAGGTTCCCGAATTAAGTAATGGAGCTGATCCACCAAATAAATAGCAAGGGCGCCCTCTGGTGATATAAACTCGGTAACGCGTGACCATCTGAAATTGAAATTAAGGGGTCACTCTCCTGACTCTTGTCTTAACAGACTGAAACATCAAATCTGAAGGCATTCACTCTAACATTTAAGCAAAAGGAGATACATTGGTGCCCCTGCAAATGATCAAGAAAACGCGATCCATGCAAAGAGAGGATCCTCCTCCCAGACAAAACATAACCCCATTGAAACAGTCTCCTAGGATATGTAATTGCCCGGTAACATTAAGGAATAAAATGTGCAATGAGAATAACAAGATCTCGATGAGAATTGTCCCTTCCACTGTAGCTCTCAGGAACACACAAAATCAGAGAAGCATTCTTTTCCCATTTTGAATAGTAGCTCGAGAAAAACTTCTCCCTTCCATTGCTGGTTAGGCTAAGACTGAGAAAGCAGGTCAGATGTCCCGAAACAGGTCAGGCAAGCAGCCTTGAGCCCCATAAGAGCAGCTTCAGGGTCCTCATAAGTTGACCAGGTACCAGCCACCAGTACCTGCAATCTAGCTGGGTAGCCCATTTTAAAAATGAAGGCTTGCTGCTATGATCTTTGAAACAATAGGATGAAATGCAGAATGTTTTACTCTGACCTACCCTGGTAAATCCTGTGCAACTCTGAGCCTGGCATTCTTCCATTTGACTTCTTGCAGTTCTCTCACTTTTGCCAGAAAGTGCTGCCGCTCCAAGTAATTTAGAAAGTGGCATATAATGGGACGTGGTGTTGATCCTGGGGAAGGTTTGGGTCGCAAGGACCTATGCGCCCTCTCCATGGTATACTTGGCCCCGAAGGGAGAGGGACCGGCGATCTTTTCCACCAGTTTCTGCACAAAGATAACTGTGTTCTGGCCCTCCTCTCCTTCTGGGAGCCCCAAAATAACTATGTTATTCCTTCGGCTGCAGCCCTCTAAGTCTTCTAGCTTGGCTTCCAATTGAGAGAGTTTCTGCCGCATAGCCACAAGACCAGGGTCAATTTTTTCCACTTGCTTTTCAAGGGAGGAGATTCGGGCTGCATTTTCTGAAGTTTTCATTGAGACCTCTTCAAGCTTTTTGGAAAGGGATTTGATTTCAGCTGAGATTTCTTTTACTTCTTCATGGAAGGGTTTAAACTCCTCCAAAAATCTACTCAGTGTTAACGGTTCTTGTTCAGCGATCAGGTTCAAAGGATCTGGCTTATCCGCTGCACTCGAGGCCCTTGATTTTTTGGGGGCCTTCTCAGGAGTGACCGGCGGAGTGTGCTTCTGTGGAGCTTTTTTCATATAAACCTCCATAGTTGCCGAAATCAAGCCAGCGGGAGCACAGGGTTCTAAGAAGGTGGTAATGAGCAGCTTTTCCGGGTTTTAGGCAGATACAATAGCCTGAAATAACAAAATTTTACAGTTAGGAGGCTGGAGCTATGCAGAAGAGCTTCTACCCGGTACCATGCATCACGTGATCCCAGAACACAGGAATTTCTTTATAGCATCTGAAGCAAGAAATATTTCCTGATGTTTGAACTGATGTGCAGAAATATCATCATATTTTCCTTTCTGTAAATATCGGATTATTTATTTATTTATTTATTTTTTTGGTTTTGTGTTTTTCTAAAATAAAATGATAAACGCAGAAGTATGCATTTTTTATGCATCATAATCTGGTTGTACAATCTGTTTATTGAGACCCACACGTTTACGATTATTGATTTTCTGAGTTGGCAGGCGGAATAGACCCCGTTCCACATCCACCTCTATACCCAGGAATTTTAAGCACCTGCTGGGGCCTTCTGTTTTTTCCCCAGCTAATGGGACTCTGAGTTCCTTGCACATCTCTTGAAAATCTTCCATAATCCTCCGCACCCCTTTTTGACCTTCTCCTATAAACAGAAAATCATCCAGGTAATTCACCACTGTGTCGTGCCCATTCCTGTCTTTGAATACTCATTGCAGCCACGTGCTGAATTTTTCAAAGGTGGAGCATGCCACTGAACACCCCATCGGCATGGCCTTATCAAAATAAAACTCTCCTTTGATCTGGAAACCCAACAATTCCCAATCTTCCCTGCGAACCGGCAGTAGCCGGAATGCGGACTTGATGTCCGTCTTTGCCAGCCATGGGGTACGCCTTGCCCTGATGATCTCCATCGCATCCACTAATGTCCCATAAGTTACCCTACTATCCTCCTCTGAAATGTGATCATTGACTGATTCCTTCTCTGGATGGGATAGGTGGTGAATTACCCGGTATTTCCCTGCTTGCTTTTTTGGGACTAGGCCCAGTGGAGATACTCGCAGGTGCTGGAAAGGAGGGTATTTGAAATGACCCTCTACTCGACCTGCCTCCTTTTCCATACCAATCTTCAGCTTTAAAAGTGCCTCGTTGCCTTTAATTGAATTTTAATTTTTTGCCCATGTCCCAAACCTCCTTCCCTGGTAATGTAAACTAAAGCCTTTTTGGAAACCCTCTAACTCCAGCCCCACCCTCTTATTTGGATACTCCTTCATCCATTGCTCCACTATTTTGGCCCTGATCAGGGATTTTTTTATCTTTCCCCTTGGTGAAACCCTCTCTTGCTCGTATGTCCCCTCCCTCTCCCTGTATTATCTTTCTGCATCCCTCTGTAATCTCCCTGAAAGGAACCGCTTCCTTGTCCTCCCCCGGGGTTGGCTTCGCCGTAAGATCTGCATCTTGAGGCTGGGTGGGATCCCCCACATCTTGAACAAGTGTGCCTAAACCTGCAGCCTGGGAAGGAGCAGTGTGCTCTGTTGTACCCCCAACAGCACTTCTGGTATTGTGGCCCTCTCCTCTGCCACTCGCCTTCGGCCCCCCTGGCTACTGTCATGGTTTCCCACCATAGCTCATTATGTCTAGAATCCCATCTACAATTCTCTTCATAATTGGCCATTTGGGTCCTGAACTTTTCATCATACTGTAGCCAGTTAGTACCTCCCATCATCTTATACGCATTTCTTATGATCAAAGAGCAAGCTAATAAAGGAATGCCCAATTCCAGCTTTTTCTCTTGGATTATTGCACTATAATACGTGAAACCCAAAGTCCAGGTCTCCCATGATTTTCCTTTGTATGTGGGACCTTTCTGCTCTTCCACTTTTTTGACCAGAACTACTGCGGCCACTAATTCTTTTTTGCTGAAACTCTCCTTTTCTTCATATAATTCCGCTGTTTTCTTATCTACCAATGCAAAAATATCAACAGACTCTCCCTTCCATATTTTTTTCTTTTGTTGCTAACAGCACATGTTCTCCTATTCTTACCCCTCCACCCCCCTTTTTCTGTCCCACTAATTCCTTCCCCATCCCCTTGCTTTTCCCCCTTTTCCTTTTTCTTCTAATTCACCCAGTACCTTCTGCAACTTCTTAACACCACCTCCCTCAATACCCAACAATATTTGTTCCACATATTCTTTCATGGTATTCTCTAATGTCAACACTGTAATTGATTCTCCAAGAGGATCTTTTGATGGTTCATTCATTGCCTTGTGTCCTGGTTCCACTCCCTCTCTTGGTCCGCTAGCTGGGGACTGCCAGTAACTGCCCGTCCCTGGCCGGCTAGCTTTGGGTGCGGAATGTTGGGTCCCAGTCCAGAGTGAAGCCTCACCACCTCCCTTGGGTTGGATTCTGGATTAGGCATCAGCCCCTCCAGACTGGGTGCAGGTGTTGGGTCCGGCATTGCATGGGTTGTTGGTTTCCACCCAGTAGAAATTGCTCTAGGGCGCTTTGGCATCAGTGCCCCAGATCCCTTCCCTTTTCCTCCTGCCCCATTCTGCCCCTTCTTTCTGACCTTCTCATTCCGTGCTGGTGTTTCCCCCCTCTCTGTGTCTTCCACTGCATTCAGGACCTTATAGGCCCTGTCCATGAGATCCATTATCATTTTCATAGGGTCCACTTTCATTGAACTGGATCCATGGGTGTTCATTCTGTCTCTTTTTCCTGCTTGCAACAAAATATAAATTTGTTAGTTAGCTCTCTGGGTTTTCCCTGTGCAATGCTTGCCTAATGAATACCTCTGCCCTGATTTGACCAGTCCCATTTTTAAAGCTCCCTCGGTGATCTCACCCCCCCTTTAACCGGTTGGCCTACATATGGACCAGTTGCAACATGATACGAGGCTGCTACAAGCTGAATTCTCTCGTCCTAATGTCTTAACTTTATCTTACTGTGCTCTTGTCAGCATTAGAACTGCAGCCCATTACTCCATTCTGGTGCCTCTTGTTTTCAGACTTTGCCCTAGGAGTCTCTCCTATTCCCTCTTTTCCTTTTTTTTCTTTTGCATTACTCCGCTATTAGCACCCTCCTATATCCTTGGGCTCCCTGTCCCAGAAGCCGTAATTGCCTCAGTTCCAACATCCCCCCGCTTGGGCAGCAGTTCCGTGATTTCTTTCCAGCCACCCTGGACTGCCAAGAGGCTAACCCCCCACCCTTCTTTTTTTTTTTTTTTGGAAAACTGCCCCAGGTGTCATCTGCTGCATCCAGAACACACTTATCCTGTCCCCGGCATTCCGCTTTGTAATATGACCTGCTTTGATAATTCTGGCCAAACCACCTTTTCCACATTCCAATAATGCCTTTGTCTGGCCTCATGATTGCTTTTTGGCATTCTTCCCTTCCCTCTCCCTCCCCCCCGCCTCTTTGTTCATACTCCTTAGCGCTTCTCATGTTCGCCAAACCGTGGGCCCAACTTCTAGCCCTGCATCCAATCTGTACTGCATTTTTTTCTGCCTTTTTTCTCCTATTCCCTCCTTTTACTGTCCCTTTTTTGTTTGCAAGCCCTTGCTGTACTGGTGTGCATTGCCGGTGCTCCGCCACATGGTCCCTCGTTCAGTCCTGCTACCACACTGCCTAATGTTCTATCATTTCATCGCTTGCCTCCTGGCTTGCTAGGCCCACACCTGCGTGTTGGGGCCCCTGTTGGGCTCTCCGTGTCCTTACTGCCCAAAAACCTGCTTCCCTTTCCACAGTACTGGCATCCCTACCGATTAGAATTTGAAGGCTTTTGCTGCCACCTGGTGGTAATTGGAGGAAAATGATCTTAGGTGTATTAATTGTAAAAACATCCCGCTCTCGCTTTTTTTTTTTGAAACCAAAACCCACCTCTAGTGCAGCTACCCAGCCCTGCAAAAAATGCTAGCCCTCTCCGTGCACTCACAATGCTCGCTTCCTGGCTTGCTAGGCCCACGCCTGTTTTCTGGGCCCTGACGGTCATCCGATCAACTCGCTGCCCGAGCAAAAAATGCTAGCCCTCTCCATGCCCTCACAATGCTTGCTTCCTGGCTTGCTAGGCCCACACCTGTTTTCTGGGCCCTAACAGTCATCCAATTGACTCACTGCCCAAGCTTCCCTTGCTTTGTTTTTTTTGTTTTTTTTGGACAAAAACTCCTGCCTCCGTGCTATCGTCAAGCTCCACAGTGCTAGTCCTTCCCTCTGAGCTGCCAGGAGACTCTTTTTCCCTTTATTGACTCCTTCTTGTTGGGCTGCACCCGATAGCCCCACCACGTGACTCTCCGTGCATGCTATGGCCTCTCTCTCCTCACCTGCTTTGTCCCTCCTGCCTGAGCATCTACTCTGCTGTCCCTTTCCCCACTCGCTACCTTGCTTCTTGTGTTGCCTACTCCATTGGATTCTCTACCTCCCCTTCTAATAACTGAGTCATTCACTCACCAGGTAAACAGCTTTTGCCCTCCAGTTTCCTTCATATTAACGGCATTCCCACCAATTCCTCTTCTTACCTACTAATCTTGCTACAACAATTGTTTTGGATGAAACCAACATTCTTTTAAATTTTTCTACCACAATTGCTTTGACACCATACATTTTTTAACCACCTGGCTAATCTTTATCACTATAAAACTTTTTTTTTTTTAAAAACAAGACATCATATTGCATCTTCATCTAAGCGATATCTGCCTCTGCATACTTCCTAAGGATTAGTGTCCCAGATATCCTTTCACTTACCTTTTTCCCTGAAGAACTCACTGACTGATGTGCTAGGTTCTTTCTCTTGAAATTACTTACCCAAGAACCTTAGCAGAAAGTGGCAGAGCCCCTCTGTGTTGCCCATCTTAAACCCCCTATTGCTCCACCCCTCCCTACCAGCCTTTGTTTCTCATTGGTCCTTATCCTCTGCCCCCTCTGATGCTCTGGTGATGTCATGAGAGAGACCTCCCCCTTTATGACCTCACTTCCCCCCCTGCTCCTGTTGCTATCCCAGTCTCTTCCCAGGGTCAGCTGGCCTGGAACAATGGGGGCTGCCCTTAATGGCAACCCATTTTATTACTTTGTTTTTTTCCTTTTTAAATTTGTATTAGACAGAGTGATTTATAGCTCAAATAATCAAAATGTACCAGTCTACCCCCCAACATGGGGGATGGGGTTGCACTGGTACATTTGGATTGTTTGTTTGTTACATGCCACAAACCGGTAGCACCCCTTAGTAGAAATGTGGATTCTATTTGGTGAAGCATCACAAAGGTTAGAGCATGCTGGTTTTGGATTTGTTTAAGTTTTCGGAGTTGTGGTACTCCTTCTAGCATACTCCCTTTTAGCACCTTTGTAAATTCCTTGGTGGGAGCACTTTATATAAAAGGAGACAATTAGGCAATGTACTTCATTAGCCACTGCAGGCATTTGAAAGTTGGAAAGCTAGAGTAGGGACCAAACCGTTGGTCCCACCATGAAGACTGGTGGTTTGGCTTGCTCACATTGGAATTCCAATCTGAAGTTAAGAGGACCCTCTCCTTTCATGGAGTAAAAAGTAAGTATAGCCAAGTCTGGCAGTTAAAAGTTTAAATATAAGCCATGTTGGGGGGGGGGCACTGGTACATTTGGATTGTTTCTTTGTTACATGCCACAAACCAGTAGCACCCCTTAGTAGAAATGTGAATTCTATTTTGTGAAGTATTATACAGGTTGGAGCATGCTAGTTTTGGATTTGATTTATAGTGCAACATTCTATCACTAACTGCTTAATAATATGGACACATAATTTCGTAAGATGTTAATTGGTTTAATGTTTTTACCAAAGTATGGCACTGATATCATGCAGAAAATTTAGTGACACTGACAGTCCAACTGAGAAATGTTCCAAATCAGAAGAGAAGTGACGAATTTGACAGTAATGCAGTACTATTGCGTTCTTTTCTAGGCATTGGCAAAAAAATTTATTTGTCCTTTCGTCTCTCTCAGTCGGAATTTGGCCCTGCAGAGGATGAAAGACATTAATAACTCAGTCAGAAAAAGATTACAGTGTTTGTTTTCCTGTCCTTTTGCCTTCTCTCCCTGTGGGTTACAACACTCACAATGCCTATTCTGCATCATAAACCATCTCTGCCACACACACGACAAGCAGCTATAATGTAACTGTAAGTATCATTATGACTTTGTTGTTTTCCTTGTTAAATTTGTATTTGAGTGATTTTTAGTATAAATTTCTTTCACTAACTGCTTAATAACATGGACACATAATTTGGTCAGGTGTTAATTGGTTTAATGTGTTTACGCAAGTATGATACTGGTATCATGCATAGTGTTGTGCAAAATTGGAAAATTTTGACCGGTGAAATATTTAGTGGAATTTGTGTATTTCATGAAATATTTCGCTGGGTGAAATGCAAAATTTTGCCTGCCTCCCACTGGCAAAATTTGCCTCTTGCGGGTGAAATTTTGCCACCCTTGTACAACAAGCATGCGCTCATTCATTAAGCACTCAGGCTGCCAGCTGTGGAGGTGAGTGGAGGGTGTGCTGGTGGCCTGACTGGGTACTGGGGGGCAAGGTGGGCTCTGACTTAGGGTGGGGGTGGATTGTCCACTAGACACCAGGGACAGGGGTGGGGATTTTTTTTTTGAAGATTGGGGGCTGGTTCATGGCTGGGGGAAGGGGAAAATAACTGGAGTTGACTGGAGGAGTTCTAATCTTTACTTCAGTTCAGCTAGTGATCGCCCTGGAGGGCCACTACACACCAGGGATGGGAGGGGATTGTGTTTTTTTCAAGATTGGGGGCCGGGGGATAACTTGGAGTGACTGAGGGGTTCTTGAATTCATTGGGGATTGATGGGGGAGGACCACTAGACACCAGGGAAGGGGGAAAATAAAATATAAATGATGGCTGGGGCAAAATTGTGGGCAAAATTTCACAATTTTGCAGCAATTATACAAAATATTTCACTGGTCGAAATTGCAGATTTCGCTGCAATTTCACCCGCAAAATAACATTTCATAACATCTCTAATCATGCAGAAGATTCAATAACAATGGCAGTCTAACTGAGAAATAATTCAAACCCTCAGAATACATGTCACAAATTTAATAGTAATAGCAGCATTCAGTTCTTTTGCAAGCAAAAAGTTTTAGTTGTCCGAATGTCTCTCTGTTACCTGGTAGTTAACTCCGCCGGTACCCAGCCTCACTGTGGATGAAAGGCCTTCAGAAGTTGCTCGGAACATTTATATGTTTTTTTCTCCTTTCCTCTTGCCTCCCTGCAGGTTTTTGTTCCAACACCAGCCCATGGGGACACACCACAGCACAGCCAACAGCAGTAATGTAACAGTAAGTATCAGTATAATTTTCTTTCTTTTTTTTTTTTCTGTTATTTTTTGTTATTCTTTTTCACAGGTACACACTGCTGTCCTGCAGTGGTCAAAGGGACACAACATAGTTTCTCCTATGGGGAGCCCACAAAACGGCTATGGGCTACCACCACTGTGGTCAAGTGAGGCAAAATAATTTCTCTTTTTTTCTTCACAGGTGATAGCAGGAGGACATAGTCAAGATGACAACATGTACCCCATGAAACCTCCACAACAGTGCATACTTATTTGAGTGTATTATAAATAATATTTTCTTGCATTCACAGGTCACCTCAGCTGTGCTGCTGTCTCCTCCTGATCCTTCAGACTAGCATTCTAGCCATCACCATCATCCTCTTCCCAGAAAACATGCAACAGACAGATGCTGAAAACTACCTGAAATAAGACCAACAGAAACAGATAACAATTACTACGACATCTGCAAAACTTTACAGACTAAACTCCCCCCCCAAACAAATAACCCCATGGTTACCTTCCCATGGTTGGAAAACGTGCTGAATTCCAACAGGTCAGAGACACAGACTGGATCAAGATGTCATCATCATCAACCATACATTAAAATGGAGGAACAGTAAGAAGATATGATTATGATTACACACTAACAACAACACCCCCCAAAAGAAATAACCCATACTTACCTTCCGGTGGCTGGAAAACGTGCTGAATTCCAAGGTAAAAGATAGAGAATGGAACACGATGCCATCATCAACAGCCATACCTGCAAATGGAAATACAGTAAGAAGAAACAATTAAACAGTTTACAACACCCACTTAAAAAATGGAAAGATAAAAAAATACTTATCCATAGTAGTCTGTGATTAGAGCACACCCAGCACCAGCTGTCCGTCACCCCAGCAGCATATCACAGCAACTTCTCCTTTTAACATCATGTTTCCAAGAGACAAGAATAACAGCCAGCTTCTCTTTCTCTACCACTTTTTCCCAGAATTTATTGAACAACAGCAACAGCAGCACCAGCAGCAGAGCACCATCTCATTGAGATTTCTCATTTATAGATATCATGAGAATTTTAAATCAATATAGTGAAGTTTTCTGTCTCACCCTCATTTTTCTCAGATTTACTCAACAGCAGCTTCAGCTTCGGGGTGAGGCAGCACAGCACCATGTAATGTAGAAACAAGTAGGAACATATATTTTCATGTAGTTCTTCACATTATAATTCAGGAAGTGCCGCAATTCAGCCTACTTTACTTTTCTGTAGCATTTCCAGTAATGTTCTGCAGTGAAGACTTTGGTGGGGGGGGGCAGCGTAGCACCACGTTATAGTGTATGGTGGAATGTTGTTGTGGATGGAAATACATCCCTCCAACAATGGTGACTTGCTGCATTAGCTATGTCATCGTAGTTGTTGTGCTGCACTAGCTACATAGCTACTGCAGCAGAACAACATGGAATGGGCTCACACATATGCATTACACTAACCTCTGCCTGTCAGGAGGCAGCCACAGTAGTGATAGCAGGAGTGGAGGAGAGCAACACCGAGGAAAAAACCTGAAAAGTAAAGACCCAGCAGGGCAATATTGTTGAAAACGATTTGTTTTCCTTTAGATAGTGGAACACACACTGTAAAAGACTATGAAGTGGCCACTATCCACAACAAGCATGAATAGCCATCTCGAGGTTGCCATGGTGACCAAAACCTCTGGAGCTATGCTCTCGAGGTTTAAACAGTCACCATGGACAAACTCTCGATGACTACACATGCTTGTTATGGATAGAGGCCCATACATTATTCTCTATATATATATATGTTATGTAGCAGCCACATACATTTTCACGTGGTTCTTCACATTATGATTTTTTCTGGGAGTGCCAGAATTTGGGCTACTTTATGTTTTAGTAGCATTTCCAGTACTGTTCTGCAGAGAAGGCTTGGGGGCAGCACAGCACCATGTAATACAGAAGCAAGTTGGAACACACATTTGTACGTGGTTCTTCACATTATAATTCTGAGAGTGCTGCAATTTTGCCTACTTTATTTTTCTGTAGCATTTCCAGTAATGTTCTGCAGTAGTGGAGTACTACAGTGCAGTAACCGATAACATTTACATCTTATAGTTGGCAGCACTTCTGTGAACTAAAGTACTTGGCAACACAGACTGCCTGAGAGGGCCAGTACTAAGCCACCCAGTCTGACATATTTATTCTGGTAGTTGAGAAAAATCTCAGAAAAGGTAGAACTGGAAACAGAAAGAAAGGAAATGTGTGATGTAATAAAGAGGAGACAGGACAGGAGACACAGTATCAGAAAAAGAAACGATAGGAAAGAATATTTTTTTATTGTTTTTCTTTTTTGTGTTTTTTTTTTTTTGAAGGTAGAAACAAAGCTGATAGGAAAGAAATACTGACTGAATAGAAGTAAGACTATATGACTATAATAACATAAAAGGAAATAGGACTATGGAGGGTTGTGGCAAGGGGTAAAAGGGTGCCAAACCACCCACCACTCAATGATTCTCTTGCTGCTGGTTGTGGAGCGTCTCTGCCACCATCTCCTTCAGCTCTGCATCCTGATGGAGAGCTTCCTCACCTCCCAGCAGAGCTCCACCACTTCCTGCCAGGTGGATGTGGCGAGATGATCACCAGAAGATTGCTCGGGTGGTGCCCCCCACCCACAGCACCACCTGTGTATGACTGCTAGTCCGTCTTGTAGCAGCAGGTCTTTCCACTATGCCTCCCTACTCCTCCTCTCCCCACTACATCTCTTCCATTTGGCCTCCTTACACTTTCCACCTTTCTCCCTTAAAAGGAACCCCACTTTGTTGGGTACCTCCCCCTCAGGTGGGTGTACTGCACACCTCCGCTGAGATGGGTGTCAGGTTCCCCCCGCCTAATAACAGTGCTACACAGTCGGCATGTCACCACACTGTTGTCAGTGGGGTCAATCTCAAAAAAGTTCCAAACAAGGGACTTTGCCTGCTGCGTAGAAGGTGAGGACCTTGATGTTCCTGGATGCTGCTTCTGCTAGTCCTCCTCCTCCTCCTGCTGTACAAGCACTGGTGGTGGTGTTGGGGGGGTCAGACAATTGTGGGTGGGGGCACTGATGGTGATGGTGGTGCCATTACCTCCTCCTTACCATGCTGGGGCTGCGGGTCTTGCAGCTTTGGTGGGCTGCTGCTGCTGGTACTACTTGTAATCAAGATCCTTTCAAGTTGGAACCCCAGATGTTTACCCCTGGCTGCCTGCATCACATTCTTCTCCTGGTCAGTGCCTCTCTTCTCTCTCTCTCTGCCTCTCTCTCTCTCTCTCTCTCTCTCTCCTCCCTCTCTTTCACTCATTTTAAACAACAAAACAGGAGTGAAAAAATAGAAAAAGGAACACAGAACCGGGGGAAAAAACACAGAGATAACTGTTTAAATTAGCTCTGCTGAAATCACTAAACTCATTAAATGTAGTTAACAAATTCAGAAGGCAGACAAGGGGAAAATAAAACAAAATGAAAGCTAAACAACTGTGTTTTTTGTAGTGCTTGCTGTGATAATCCTTCCACTCTTAAGACTCTCACACACACACTGCAAAAGTGAAACTAGAACAGTGTACCATGTGACCTCCAGAAAGTGTACCATGTGACCACCAGAGATCTTGCTATCTGACAGGAAATGGCCAGGCTGAGTGTCCATTTTGTCAGTGGCTTTTAAAGGTGATATTACTGTTGAAGTAGCTGACGAAGTTACTGGTGAAGTTACCAGTGAAGTTACTGGTGAAGTCGCATAGGTGAATTCTGAAGCAAAGCACTCGACTTTGCAAATTGTTCCGTGAATGTGAAGCCAGCGACTTCATTGGAACTTCACTGGTAAATTAAAACTTTGCTGCATCTCTACTCCCAGGCCATGCTCCACTGCCAGATCAGCCCTGAGGCATTCACCCATCGTTATAAAAATCTGCACTCCTTTTATCCAGGACCCTCACCCCCATGTTACTCAGTTCCAAATCTCTCCTTATATTGAACCACACTGTAGAAGAAGAAGAAGAAGAATCAGCATTTATATAGCGCTTTTCATACATCCAAAGCACTTTACAAGCAATGCTAGACTGGTAGTGAAGTGACTGAATGTGTGGTGGCGGCCATATCACACATCATCACCCACACACAGCCTGGATAATTGCATGAACCGGTTTATGGGAAGGGGAATGTTGGCCAGGACACCGGGAATGTTCCCTACTCTTTGCAAAGAGTGCCCTGGGTTCTTTTACTTCCACCTGGACACCCACCAGGATGGGCAGAAGGGACCTCGGTTTAATGTCTCATCCGAAGGACGGCACACCCCAGCAGTACAGCACCCCCCAATACTGCACTCGGATGCCAGCGATTTAGGTGCAAGTCCAATCCCAGTGTGGGACTAGAACCCATGACCTTCTGGTCCAGAGGTGGATGTGCTACCAACTGAGCCACGCTGACACCTGTACAGTCATCACTAGTCCCCAGGTGGCCTCCTTGATGTCCACAATACTGTCTCTGTTAGTGACTACCAGATCCAGTATTGCCCCCCGCATGAGTGGGTTCACTGCCTATTTACCTGAGGAACACCCCCTGTAGAGAGTCTAGGATGTCACTGCTTCTAGCTGAAGCCACTGCTGGAAGGCTCCAATCTACACGTGGCAGGTTGAAGTCCCCCACCAGCAGCACCTCCCCCTTTTCTGCCATCTTGCCAATGGCTTTGACCAGAACCTAATCTAATGCCTTTCACTGTGCTGGAGGTCTGCAAATGTGGCTTGTGCTACCAGCACATTGTCTGCTTGCCAAAGACATTTCAAGTTTTTTTTTTTAAAGTAGCTGCATCTGATGCAGTATTCTTTATGAATTCTCAAAGATAGGCAGGTAGTCAGCAAGGTATTCAACCACTTTCACCCAGGAGTACCAGTGGGTCAATACTGCATAAAGTGGCATGCTTGGTAGAATCCCATCCATTGACTCCATAAATGATAAAAACAGTACTGACGACATTGGATGGGGCTCTGACAATTTTTTTTTTATCAAGCTGACCACAGTATTGAGATCTTCCAGTATTGTGGACCAGAGTTCCGTGACCAGATTTGGCAAATGTGCAATGCAAGATGCATGCATAGCATTTGGGAATATGCCAGAAATAATTATTTTAAGTGCTTTATGCATGTAGCTGGCACTGTCGGTGGCAATTACAAACACCCTGTCAAAGTTTACACCATTGTCAATGAGAATACACAGTAAGACTTGGAAGACAGTGATATGGTCTAAAAATTCAAGTCCTATTAACAGAGTCTGTTCCTGGACTTTTGCCAGAACTCCAAAAGCACTGCATCCACAGAGATCAGTGTCTTCAACCAGCCTTCTAATGTAGTCATCATGCTTGGGGAGGAGTTCCTGTAGGTAGGTACTATGCAGATGTGCAGACCCAGGAAGACATCCACCATGTTTTGTATATTTGCAGAGGAACTCTTCAAAGGCTGGAGCCTTTTCGAGAGGGATGTCCACTCACATCAGGCATCTTATGAAGTCGAGGACAAATTCTTTGTGATCCTCAGCAGTCGATGTTGCTCTTGCAAAGCACGAGGTCAAGGACTGCCATCATTGTATGGTACTGCTTGCAAAGTGAAAAAAAAGATATCAGTATTCTGAAAACCAGTTCCCCCCCAAAAATAAAACCTCACACATTGGAGCATTTGAGAATTCTGTAGAAATACTTATTCATGCCTTCTTGCTTTTTCTTCATTGCTGCAGCATTCCGATCAATCTGTTTTTGCCATTTCATGTATGGACAATGGATGGTATGCTTCCACAAGTAGTCCACAGCTTTACAGCAGACCTTGCAAAACAGCTGACCCTCATCCTCATGCAGATCTTCTGGATACAGTCTGACCTGGTCGATGGCACGCACAGTATACGCAAGGTGGAACTGTCTGACCTCCTCGTGGGATGGACACAAATGCTTGTCATTTGGTTGAGACATGTTTTCAAATCTTGCAAGCACTATTAAATTATATTAATTAAATTAAATAATTTAGACCCATGCTTTCATGTACACATACTAGCTGTAACCAGATATGAAACATTTTTTTTTTTTTTTTTTTAGTTTGTGTTGACCGGGAAAGGAGGACTAGACAGTTCTGCCTATTTTCAGCCTCATCCCGGGGAGGGTGATACAGATGTATTCCAACTGACATTGAACCAGATTAAGCTGTTGGTGGTATTTTTAGTGAATGGGGGAAATTTGTCCAGGACACCGGGGAAAATTCCCCTGTTCTTTTCGAGAAATGCCATGGGATCTTTAACATCCACCTGAACTACCACCAGAACGGGCATATGGAACCTCGGTTTAATGTCTCATCTGAAAGATGGCACCTCATTAGTGCAGCACTCCCCTCATGCTGCACCACAGTGTCAGTACTGGGATTTAACCCAAGTGCCTGGTGTGGGGAAATCATCTCTGTAAAATATATAGCAAAAAATGTTTTTTTCTCCTCACCCTACACTTCTACTCCAGCCAGGATGCAAAGCAGTACCTTACAGTGAATGGCAGGTCACAAAATACTGCAAGGTATTGCATTTCATCCTGGCTGGCCCTGCTATATGTTCCACCTCAGTTACTGGAGTTGCCTTGTTGTGGCTCTGAGCCTGAGCATGCCTTCTGTTTGAATCCATGTGATCAAAGACTCGAGAAAATAATCTTCCTCTTTCCACTTTCTAACCCTTATGTCTACCAAACCAGCTGGTGAGAGCTTCATAGTTTGCCCAGGAGCCAGGGATGGACCTAGCTGACTGGTATATATGCTTAAAAAAATTGTTCTATGCCTCTTTGTTGGTCCACCCACCCTTGTATCAACCAAAGGCCAGAACATTTTTTTTAATATGTGTGCCAGTCTGCCTGGCTGTCCCTCCACCCACCATCAATGACAGACCACAGGAGCAAGGGATAGACCCAGTCAACTGGTACACATGTTTTAAAAATTGTTCTGTGCTACTCTGTTTGTCTGCCCCACCTTCATATCAACCAGAGGCCAGAAATGTTTTTTTTTTTTTTTAAACAAGTCTGTCAGTCAGCCTGGACTGCCCCTCCAGCAACACATCAATGGACCACAAGAACCATTGACAGACTCAGCTGACTGGTACGCATGTTTAAAAATTTGCTCAGTGCCACTCTGTTTGTCCTTCCCCTGTATCAACCAGAGGCCAGAACAATTTATTTTTAAACATGTCTACTAGATGGCCTGGACTGCCTCTCCTTCAACACATCAATGACTCACCACAGGAGCTAGGGACAGACCTAGCTGACTGGTATACATGTTTCAAAAAATTGTTCTGTGCAACTCTGTACATCCTTCCTCCTCAGATCAACCAGAGGACAGAACATTTTTTCTAAACATGTCTACTAGTTGGCCTGGACTGCCCCTTCATCAGTACATCAACTACTGACCACAAAAGCCAGGGACAGACCTAGCTGACTGCTATACAGGTTTTAAAAAATAGTTCTGTGTCACTTTGTTGGTCTGCTCCTCCCTTGTATCATCCAGGGGCCAGAATTTTTTTTTTTTAAATGTGTGCCAGTCTGTCGGGCCAGTTCCTCCACCCACCATCAACGACAGACTACAGGAACCAGGGACAGACCCAGCTGACTGGTATACATGTTTAAAAAAATTGTTTTGTGCCACTGTCTTCATCTGTCCCTCCCTTGTGTCAGTCAGAGGGCAGAGCATTTTTTTTAAACATGTCGGCCAGTTGGTCCAGACTGCCCCTCCATCAGCACAATTGACCACAGGAGCCAGGAACAGACACAGCTGACTGGTATATATGTTTTAAAAAAAAGTGTTCTGTGCCACTCTTTTCATGCACTACCCCTCATATTAACCAGAGGCCAGAAGAATTTTTTTAAGCATGTCTGACAGGTCAGTCCCTTGTGCAGTGGTAAATGCTACCACTCTTGACACCAGTGACCCAAGTTTTGGAATGACCATAGGTCATTGGGGGCTGGCTGGGGGAGGAGAATTGAGCATTCCAGAGGACACTCTCCTCTTTTTTGGGGGGGGATGGCTACTTTTGCAACCTAAACAAGTAATGCCACTGGTGGAAGCATGAGTGGCTGTCTCAGACTCATGGAGTCAGGAGGAGAGGACATCATTAGGGGCTTATCTGCAGCATGCATCAGCACATTGCTAGCCTGGACTTACATCCATCATGCCAGTGCCCTCTGGGATCAGGACTAAGGGGGGCAAAATTGCAAAAAATCCTCAGTGTTGACCTGCATGACCCTAGGATCCTGGTACAGTGGAACCCAGCCAGGAGTGCTGAAGATCCCATTACCCCAGCACATAGACAATAAATTGGGGGATATATCGCTGAGCCTCCGACCGGGGAAAGTAAAAAAAAAAATGTCTGGCAGTCGGCACAGGTTGCCCCTCCATCAAAACATCAACAACTGACCACAGGAGCCAGGGACAGACAAAGCTGGCTGGTGTACATGTTTAAATAACTTGTTCTGTGCCACTCTGTTTGTCTGACCCTCTCTTGTATTAACCAGAGTTCAGAACAACTTTTCTTAAACATGTGTGCTAGTTTGCCAGGCTCATCCCTCCACCCACCATCAAAGAGGACCACAGCAGCAAGGGTCAGACCTAGCTGACTGGTATACAGGTTTAAAAGAACTGTTCTGTGCCACTCTGTCCCCTTCCATATCAATGAGAGGCAAGAACAATTCTTTTAAAATATGTTATCATGCCAGTTACGTCAGTCTGCGAGACCCATCCCTCCTCCCATCATCAAAAACAGACCACAGGAGCGAAGAACGGACTAGCTGCCTGGTAATAATCAAACAAACAAACAAACAAACAAAAATATAGCTCTCTCCTCTATCAGCCAAAAACATAGATTTTTTTTTAATTAACCATGTCAACTCATGCACTTTCCCCATCTGCTCCATCCTTCCTCCGTTGCCTTCCCATTCTAGCAACAGTGGGGCTAGCCAGTAAAGCATATTTACCAGACTCTAGCAGGAACTCAGAAACGCTATCATCCTGTGGCAGCAGATGGCAGGGTAGGTCAGCAGCAGAAAGAAGCAGGCTGGGCAGGTCAGCAGGAGAAAGAAACAGTCAGGGGAGGTCAGCAGGATGAAGCAGGCAGGTCAGGTAGGGCAGAAGAAGCAGGAAAAGCAGTGAATTTACAGTAAAGCCCACACCTAGCTGCAAAAGGCAACAGCCCCAGAAAACATCCAAATGGGGAAATCAGCAGGTCGGCAGGTTGGCAGCTCAAGCAACGATGATCCCAGCAGATATGGATGTTCCCTCTTGAAACCCACCATATTTAAAAGGCTTAAGTGGACCTAAGGGGGGATCTCTGTAACTGGAAATGGCATGAAATTTTGTCTGAAATTCAATACTGGAAGTGTTCTGCCCCTTTTGTGATGTTACTCGCCAATTCTGTGGGGCAGGACAGTCTTACCAGAAGGGTCAAACTGTAGTAAATGCTAAAACCATGCAGAGCAACATTGGAAACAAAGTGGCCACAAATGTGCAAACACAGTTAGGGAGCACAGATATGATAGAAAGGCCATGAGGGGGCACGAAAATCATGGAAATTATGGCAAAATTACATGTGCATATTTCCGGTGCCCCTGCTTCTAGGAGTGTACAGACTCCATGAAATCAATGGTGCAGGAGATGCTCTGGTGGAAATAGAGGGCAACACCACTGCAACATTTGCCACTGTCCTGCCTGAAGAGGAGGTAGTCATGCAGTGCCAGGCTAGAGTCAGGAATACTGGATGAGAGTTAGGATTCAGAGAGACAGATGAGGTCTAAAGAGTGTTGAGAATTCCAGACATTAATGAGATCCATATTAGGAAAAAGGCTCCTAGCATTGAGGTGAAAAATTCTAAGGACTTTATGAGTTGAGAGAAGGGGGAGAGGGGAGGAGGAGAGGGACCAGGATTGGTTTTCACATGGATAGACACAGAAAAAAGTAGAAGGAACAATGGGAATATCTGGGCAGGTTGCAGAGCTGATTAAAGATTTGACAGCAGAATTTCAACTTTAAAAAAATGTTAAGTAATGCACACTGGGAGAAAGGAATCCAAGTGTACAATACAAAAAGGGTGGGGTGGTACTGGATATCACTATGGAAGAAAATGATTTTGGGGTGATGATATTGGAGACCCTAAAAATATCCACACACTGCAACAGGATGGCGAACAAAGCAAACAGAATGCTGGAATGTATAAAGAGGGGGGTAAGCAGTAGAAGTCAGAAGGTGATACTCCCACTGTATAGGTCACTAGTGCCACCACACCTGCAACACTGCACAAGGTACTGGAGCGCACACCAGAGAAAAGACTGCAACAAGATGGAGGCAGTACAGCACAGGGCAACTAAGATTGTTCATGTCCAAGGGGAAATGACATATGAGGAGAGGCTGCAGGACTTAAACATGTACACGCTTGAGGAGAGTAAAGAAAGGGGTGACATGACTGAGCCATACAAGTAGCTGAATAGAATAATGTGGATGCCAAGGCACTAATCTCTTTGAATTCAAATGTGGGGACTAAATGGAATTATACAATGGCAAGAAAGAATCTTGGACTATGATTGGTCAGTTTGGGGCTGGACCCATGGTGTTATCCCAGCATAACGCCACAGGTCTAGTCTCATCACTCTGAACCAATATAGACGAGCATCTCCTCTTAAGAAACAAAAATATTTTTCCACACTAATAAAAACATTCTTTAAATTTATTTTTTCATTTTATATCTAACAACAAGCCATTGTATAACAGGAATAATGCAGTCCAGGATGTGTGTGTCGTGCTGGGATAATGCCACACCTGCAGCCTCGTGTCCAACCCCCCCAGGCATGGCATTATCCCAGCACGACACACGCCCTGTCATGGATTATTCCTTTATTCACTAAAGCTGGCAGGGGGATAATCAAAAAGGATGCCCATAAGCACTTCTTCACTGAAAGGATGGTGGACAAGTTGGATAAGCTACAAGAGGGAGTGGTACAGGTCAAATCAATCTGCAGTTTCCAGCAGAGATGGGATACACATGTGGCTGTAGCTAGAAAAGGAGGGACAGCAACAAAAGTGAGGATTTACACTAGGGCAAGCAGAATTATTAGGTAGGGTGAGCATATTGGATGGGCTAAAAGCCTTTTTCTGCCATCACATCTATGTATCTATGAATGTATCTATATGTACCAATGTAATTTGGACATTTAGTGTAGATTATTAAAGGGAGCAGATGAAGGGGATTAAGGCAGGTACAGGTTAGCACTGGGCAGGGTGTATTGCACTGTAGGAGTATTCCATGGCTGTAGTAGCACATTGCTGAGTTGCTGAATGCAGTCAGTAACTGAACAGTAACACTAGGACTTGGAGTCACTTTTCTGCATTGAGCTTAGAAGGAAGTGGTGATGGTTATTGATGAGTACAGCATGCATTAAATACAAAAATAGCCTATAGGTGTGGGAGTCTGACTGTTAGGGACTCAAAGGGGAAATGTTTGACAGCAGAAAATTGAAAATACAAAAAACCAAAAATGGGTCAAAGTATGTAGGCAAATTCAGAGTCTCAGGTAGGCACTGCAGCTTTAGATAAACACAAGGGAGGGCCAAAGGACAGGCTAAGCAATTGTCCTGCACAGGAACAACAAAATCAAATCCAATCAATTGTTTCTAGTAACTCTAAAGTTTTGTCTTCCAAGCAGATGCATAAATTTAATAAAGGTGCATCTGCTGGATCAGTCCCAATTAAAAAAAAAAGTTCTTTTGTTAAAACTAAAGGGTTGGTGGGTACCACCCACAGAGGCACTCCCAGGTATAGCACAACTACATACTATGCTACTGTTAGTCCCTCACAGACATCTGATTCTTTTGTGGCTGAGCCCGATGAGGATAGAAATAAAGATGATGAAGACGGTAACTGGGCACAAGGTTTACAGACGGGGATGAAAATTGCAAATGAGGAAGAAGTAGATTTCTGTGGTTGAGGAGGCAGACAGTGGGTTAGAGGAAGGGAATAATGCACAACAGGTACAGGCCCAAGAAAAATCAGGGTTAAAAAAAAAATTGAAAAGGTGACTGAGCTGCAGTTTCTACCCATGGAAAAAAAATATGTGTCTTTTGTTTTGTCATACTTCTCCACTAGTGCTTCTAATGAGTTGGTAGCAACATGCAGTATTTGTGAACAGGCAATCAGCAGGGGTAAAAGAAAGGTGATTTGGGAACTTCAGCACTGAAACGGCACCTAAACAGATGTATAACATTAATGAAAAATCTATTTTTGAGAATAAAAGAGAAAGTGAAAATGATGGTAGCTCACTACACTCAGAGATAACTCCAACAGGCAAAAGCAGTGGCAGCCCCTGCAGCAATATAAAAAAAAAACTCCAGCACTTCCTTCCATTGGAATGGCTGAGAGTCCTAGTGTTACTGATAATGGCTATGTGTTCAAAGGATCTCTCCATGAAGGACACAGCTTACCATTTAAAAAACATACAAACATAAAGCCAAATATCCCTCGACCCATCCTATTGCTGTTACAATAACTTAGGAAATTTCAGAGATGATAGCTGTTGACTTGTTACCATATAATTTGGTTAAATGTAAAATATTGAGGCAGCTGCTTGAGTACCTCGAACTTCGATATCATAGTCCATTGAGAAAATATTTTTCCTCAACAGGGATTCCAGATCTCTACGATGTTTGTAAAAAAGTCAGATGAGTTTTGGCCAATGATGTTGGGAGAGTGGTGTATCTCACAACAGTTATCTGGACATGCTGTCAACCTAAACTTTTCATGTCTGTTACTGCACATTGCGCATGTTTTGATAATTTTTGTGGGGACAGTGAAGCACAGTTTGCTGTTTTACGGGGACTATCAGGTAGCTTTATAGTTGCAGATAATGGGTCCAACATAAGGAAGGCCTTGGAGTGGGGGGTTTGTTCATATCTGCTCCTTTGCACATTGCTTGACTTTAATAATTCGCAGTTTTCTTGCTGAGGAGAGGGACATTACAGCTCTTGTTAGCACTGCTAAAAGAATCTCCACACATTTCAGTTACTCAAGCAAAGCCTGTCACTTGTTTGAAAAACTACAGGAGGAGCACAAATTATCTTTGCACAGACAGATCTAAGACATTTTTTCTTGGTGGACTGCAACTTTTCTTATGTCCCAAAGGCTGCTGGAACAAACAAAAGCTGTCAGACAGTACAACTTATAAAATAAAATGTGTTATGTATAGTCTATATTACTCCACCACAGTGAGTCATGCTGGAATTTGGAATTTTACTCCTCCAGCCATTTTAGGAAATCACTAGAGAGGTGAGTGCAAACACAGCAAATCTGAGTCAGGTGATACCCTTAATAAAAGTGTTAAAATTCAGATTGAATCTGATCAGGGAAAATTTAGAGAACCCAGACAATTCCAATACACATGCTACCAGTGGTGTGGACACAAACAGGTTGCCCACCAGAATACAAGAAGATATAATCAGATGTATGATCACAAAAGTTGATGAAGATGAAAAATTATGTAACATGCTTCAGCCTGAGCACTACATTAAAGCAAACACTCTTGGACCCATGAAGTATACATGAAGTGCATGATCTCATAGAACAGAATACATCATCAGATTCAGAATCCTCTTCACAACACAGCACAGCCATCACTTGGCTCATCCTATGGTGGTCCAGCATGTTTTCCCTCTTCCTCTTCACCCACTGCAACAAGATCATCTTCACAACCATCCAAAAATAATACTGTCCCACCACAATCACACTGTTCAGTGTCAGGTCTCTGGAGTCACTTACAAGATGTCATTATAACATCCAACCACTTCGTGTAACACAGACTCAGCACAGACCATTGTTAAAATGTACCTGACAGAGCCCAATATTTAATTGGAATGCGGATCTATTGAAATGCTGGTTATCAAACAAAATATGTGGCCTGCTTTAGTACAAACTGCAGTGAAGTAGATGAACTGACCTCTGTCTAGAGTCTATTTGGAACGGTTGTTTCTATTCTATTTCTATTTAGTTGTTTAACCAGGTGTAGCACACTAAGCTGAAAACTTTTTTACAGGAGTGGCCTGGGGGCACAGGGAAGTTAAGTGACTTGTTCAGGGTCACACAGTATGCAAGTGGAAGCTGTGGGATTCAAACCCAGGTCTAGTCTGCTAGATGTCACCTGATTTGTAGCTCAGAGCCTTAAACCTCTGTGCTATACTGCTTATACTATACTGTTGTTTTGTTCCGCTAGTAAAGTTATTAGTGACACAAGATCCTGTTTGACACCAGAAAACACCTGACTATTTGACATTTCTGAAAGTCAACATTTCTTACCTTAATTTCAAATATGATACCCAAATAAAACATAACATACTAACTCTGAGCAAGTCCTCTACATGAAACAGTTTCTCCTCTTACATCTGTGGTGAAAAATGTTTTGTGAATAGGGTCTATTTATTATATTAATATGTGAGGCACACATGTGATAGTGGCAACAAGCCAGGTCAGGACAGGCCTGGCCAGGATTACTTGACTGAACACAGTGAGCACAGATACATAAAAAATAACATCAGTGCATCCAGAGTTCACATAATATAGCAAGCAGCCATATTTTGTGCACCAATCTTACTTGGTAGTACTACTTATCTGATCTGGAAGGATGGAACAGCCACCTACTACTACTACTACTACTTGTCAGCAACTGCATAAAAAAAATACTACATGACTGCTGCAGTGTGATGTGAATACTATGGTTACTGTTTTAATTTTCTTACAACAGATGTCCTAGCTGAAGTCAGAATGCTCTTCTTTAGATAATATATTCTTTCACATCCCTCCATAACCATATTTTGCTGCAATTACTTTACAGAGAAAAATGTTAATAAATTACTTTATTCATTGTTTGTAGTATAATGTGATACTACATCTTGGTTACAGTAACTGTCTGGACTGGGATTATACATTACATACTTAACGTACTTGGCAGTGGCAGCAATTGTTTCTTGGAAACAGACACGATGTATTATTGTGTATCGTCAAGTGCCCATAGCAGTGGCAAACTGATTTGTTATTGATTGCACTGCACTTGACTGATGTGGCTGCCTGGGTGGTGGTCACTAAGAAGATATCTTTCATGTCTTCTTTAAAAGATGTTGCTGGCTGGCCCGGTGGCACTGAGGGTTGAGGTGCTGGATGCCACACCTCATGCCACACAGGCAACCTGGGGTAGGGAATGAGCTCGGCAGCCCGGGGTCGGCAGGGGGGGAAAAGACTGAGCATCCGGAGGACTGCCCTCTCTTCCCCAGGGAGTGTTGGGGAGATGACCGCTCAAGAAGTGACCTCTGGCGGAGGCTGGAGGTGGCTGAAAATAGCATTGTGGCATATGCCAGGGGGGTGGAGCCATGGCAGTACATTGCCTTGGCAGCTGGACTCCACAGGGGCATAACTAAGTAAGAACCCCCCCTCCTCCCTCCAATAGGTGAAAGTGCCTCCCACCCACAAACCACACTCCTGTAGTCAGGCATGGCTGTCCTTGTCCTGTCTCCTCTGCGGCCCAGTGTTCAACCCTGTAGAAAGAGTGCCCTGGGTGGGGGTGGCCCTTTCCCCGAGGGTAGACCCGGGGGATGCCCGACATCGGGGGGGAGGAGAGCTCGGGCCACGCAAGGAGGTAGAGTCAATTGGGCAGTCACTGGAAAGAGTTTGACGGGACATAAGTAGAGGGTGCAAAACATAGAATTCGAAAAAAAAAAAGATGTTGCTGAGTAGAAGTACTAGAGAAAATTACCACCTGTTGGACCAGTAGTGTACCATACTGCAGTACACTGGGACATGTAAAGCAGCTGCATCACATAAGAAGGATGGGTGGGCTCTTACAGCTGCTTATTTGATAGTTCATTAGACATTTTTTGGCTTAGTCTGCTCTGAAACATCCATCATAATATACCTACCCAACATTAATAAAACAAATATCTTAACTGCTTGTCATTGGTTGGTGGCACTGTTGGTACAATATTAGACCCAAGAATGTGAATTGTTGCTCTCTGTACCATAGCACTGCACTATGAGTTATTGATTTATGTGCTAAACTTGCTGTGCATTATTACTAACTCTCAATACTGTACCTATTCGAACTACCTTTGTCACTATGTCCTCTATTGTCATTCAGTATGTCCATGATCTTGTACCATATGATTTCCTGATTTCTTCTGCATGTAATTTATTCTGGATCACTCCTGAAAAAGGGACACAAGTCTCGTTAAGCCAACCTGGTCAGCATAATTCAATAAAAATAAAATAAATAAAGATACAGGTACTTGCACCTGTCTATCTCTCTCTCTCTCCCAGCACACTCAAGGGCCCAATCAGGTGTATGCCACTTAGAGAGGGCAGCCATGAAGGAGCTACGGATTGCTTTACTTTTAGCAGTTTTCTTTTACTTTCATACACATAATGAATTAAATGATTTCCTTTCGGCCACTCTGTTAACTGTTACACAGTTTGGCCCCTACAATGCATTTTATCACATTTAATCAAATACTTATAACTAACCAGAACTCATCAGGAACCCCTCTCTCATGTTCCAGTTGTTATTTAATAAGGGTCAGAACTTCAAAAGCAGGTCTTAACCAGGGGCAGATCCCAGAAGCAGGGAGAAGCACTGCATCACACAGCAACATAAAAAATGGCATGCATTGTGCACCTAATGCAGGAGGTCATGGAGGATGACAAGCAGGCAAATGTCACCTCCTGGACTGCTGCATAGGCCCCAGAGGTGCTATGCTATAACCAGACAGTACCATCCATGAGTCACACTCAAAGTCCTCAGTGTAGTGGTGGGCGAAGTGAGTGAAATTCACTTTGCGGAGTATTCTGTGAAATTCCGCCCATTTTGCGTAGTGAAATGTGAAATTTAGCCTTGTGGAGTGGTGAAATTACATCCAGCGGTACAGCAAAATTTCACCTTCCACTGTGAAATTTCACCTTCCACAGTGAAATTCCGCCTTCAGTGATGAACGTTCGCCCATGGAAAGTGAAATTTCACCCACAGAAGGCAAAATTTTTCCCACGGAAGGCGGAATTTCACCTGCGGTAGGTGAAATTTTGTCATGGAAGACGAAATTTTGCCTAGGCGAAATTCCTCCTTATGCAGGAAAATTTCACAAATTACTCTGCCAGGCGAATTTGGCCATTTCGCTTGCACTTCACCGGCAAAATTTAAATTTGCTCATCCCTACCTCAGTGATGAACAAATAGTAGGTCAGTAACAACTCAACAAGCCCATGCTCATGCAACTGTGTGTGCTACAGTATGAGCAACTCCAGACTCCCACTGCAGCCATGAAATGTCCATAGAGCTCAAGCTGATAGCAGCAGTGTGTTTCCTGGCCACTGAAGCATTCAAGATACACACATCTCACACTTGTTGAGACAGTTCCTAGATGCCCTGCTGGCCCATCCTGGGGTGTTCATAGTATTCGCCATCACACCAGCATAGCGAACAGCAACCATGCAGCATTTCTATTGGAATGTGCACCTGCTGGCCCACAATGGTGCCACTGATTGTACCCATGTTGCCATCAATGCACTCTCAGAGGATGAGGCAGATGCTTATGTGAAAAGAAAGGGCTTCCATTCCATCATCTGTCAGGCGGTGTGCAGTACAATGGGGTGCATCATAAATATAGGTAAGATGCCAACCATGCTGGGCTGCAGTCGGCAGCAGCTCTAACAGAGCTCCTGCTTTGCCTCAAAAAACATCTGTTTGATTTTATTCTACTAAATTTTTTTTGGGAGAACATTTGTATTTTTATTTGTTTTAATTTGTTTATCATATTTAGTTAAGTTTAGGGATGCAGAGTAGATAGGGTTGAAACAGTGAGTTAGGATAGAGTATTAGGTTTTAGCCTGTCAACGAGCCTTCTATCTACTGTCCTTAACTCTGCACTCTGTTTTAAGTCCTTCCCCTGCCATTGACCATGCACAAATGTAATTGTCTCAAAGCACCTGTCTTCTCCCCAGCTTATTCTGTGTGCTGTCCTCCCTCACATTGATCTCTGGTATGTTCCTACTAGGTCAGTACTGCACAGAAAATTACTCCCCCCCCCCAAACATCTTTGACTAGAATTAACGACAAAGCCTCCTCTTGGCTTCATTAACATACAGGGTGTAAAGCCTATGTTGAGTCTCCCCAACTTTGTATGAAATAATGACAATGCCTCCCCTGGCTGTTTTACCTCCTGCTAAATTAGTTTCTTAAACCACTCAGCACTCACCATATAGACTGTGCTGTACAAACTGCAATATGCTGTACCTCTATATGAGATAGCTTACAATTGTAAATAGTCAAACCAATTGCTGTTATGTTTTGTCTCTGTACTTGTGCACCCATACTCTGTAACTACTTTTCTGTATTGTCCTCCTGTCACAATGTGGAACCTTTGAAAAAGAGCATTTTGCTCAAAGGTTATGTCCAAATTATGAAATAAATACAATAAATGAAAACTTTTAGAATTGTGTTTGGAGTTTCTTCGGAGTGCTCTGTGTTGTGTTTTGTGTAAAGCGCTCTCTTACCGGCTGGTTATTCTGGTACTGCTGAAGATAACTGCATGGATTCAGAGGGTGTTTCAGAGGTGGAGTTTAGCTGACTGGCCTGTGGAAGTTTCCCGTGGTGTCTTCAAGGAAGGTGAGAGACTTCTTTCAGCCTAATACTCTCTGTAGAGGAAGAGTTTCTGCATGACTGAGTTAGCTGGAGGGGCAGTGGTGGGTAGCAGGGGTAACTGACATGGTGCAAGGATGACAGCCTCATTGCCCCCTCGAGAGAACCCTGTTTGTTGGCTGCTGTCCTGTCTAGTCCCAGAGTCACCTTGTGTGAACTGCAGGCTGAGAGAAATCGTCCTCCTGCTACCCAGACTGTTCGGTAACTGCTTGAAGTTCTGACTGCTGTTTCTGAGGAAGGTGAGAGATTTCATCTGGCCTGGAGGAAGTGACTCTGTGGAACTGAGTTGGCTGGAGGAGCAGTGCTAAGGCAGCGGGGGTAACTGACGCATTGCGAGGGTGAGAGCCTCTCTGCCTCTTGGGAGGACCCCGTCTGTTGACAGCTGCCCTGTCTAGTCCTGGAGTCATTTGTGTGATCTGTGGGTTGCAAGGAGTGAGCCACCAGTGATACAGACTTTCTTGCAATGACCTGAAGTCTGGTTCTGCCTTTTTAGACCTTTTTCAGCTGAGAAAAGATTTTCCCCTCTACCCTCTTGTCTAGACTAGTGTGAGGCACCCGTTTTGACTTAACAGTCCATCTCTAAGCCCGGTGAAAGCATTGGCTGGCTGGGACTGTTTATCCTGTAAGATTCCTATCCCAATTTTATCTGGTTGTTACTCGTGAAAAGAGTATTATACCTTGGGATTGATTTTGTGCTTTGTGAAGAAGAATTTATCACTTGAACTCAGTAGCTGTAAAGATCTTTGCTGGAAATCTAGTGATCCAAGTGCTCTGTGCATTGCTAATCTTGAGACTTTGGGCTGGTGTTTTCTGGCCCACTTATTTGGACTTGGACTTTGTCCTAGCTGTTACAGCTTTATTATATTATATTTGTTCTAGCTGTTTTTTCTGTTGGTGTCAGCATTTCATTTACAGCACATTGCATCTCTGAGATTCTCCAGTATTTTATTTTATTGTTTAGGATTGTTTTGGGTTGTTTGTGTGTGTGTGTGTGGGGGGGGGGATGTGTGTGGAAAGGTGGTTTATTTGTGAGTGGGGGTGAGTGTTGTGGAGTGTGAATGTTAGTACCTTAGGAGAATTAAAGGTTTGAGTAGTTAACAGGGTGTGACTGGTTTGGAATTGTGAAGGCTGTATTTATTCTGTGGGTTTATTTGGAGTTGGGTGTTAGTGGACATTTTTGAGGATTGGGTTATTTGAGCTGGGACTGATTGAAAATGTGTTTGAAACAGATACCCTTATGGTGCAGCTCCTCGGTGGGCTTCCTCTGTGACCTCCATCCCTTTGAGCTTCCAGCTGAGGTCTATAGGAGGTGTAGCTCAGAGGAGGTTCTACAAGGGGGTTGTACCCGAGTGGCTGCCGGAGTGTCTGGAATTCAGGTGGTGAAGGCAAGGAGATGCCATGCGGTGAAATAGGAACTCGAGAGGGGTTTGCCATGCTTAGTTCCCATACCCAAGGGCTCCACCTTAGAAAGTGGTCAGATGGCCAGTGCAACTGCCACACCTCATCCTACTCGGGTTGTATTATGCAATGCCAGGTCAATGAGGAATAAGGCTACCATAATGGCAGACTTGATATCCTCAGTCGACCTGGCTTGCATCATGGAGACCTGGCTTAATCAAAATGCTGCTCCTATTTTGGAGGCTGCAGTACTGGCTGAGTACTCTGTGTTGCATACCCTGAGAGAGGATCACAGGGGTGGGTGGGGGGCCATTTGTTTTAAATCTAACTTGAACCTCATGGTGTTAACTGTAGGTTCTATACTGTCCTTTGAATGTGTGGCTGCTCGGGGAGGTGTGGATGCAGGCTTCAGGGTTCTCCTGCTGTATCATCCCTGGGAATAGATGGGGACTTTTTGAAGGAGATTGAGGAGATCGTCACCAGCCTGGTGTTGGAGTCCCACAGTTGGTTGATTCTGCGGGACTTCAATGCTTGGGTCGACGGCTGGCTCTTAAAATTTGGAAGCAATCTCCTTATGAACATGGAAGCCCTGGACCTGACACAAAATGTAATATCGGCAATGCACTCGGGTGGCCACACACTGGACTTAGTTTTTTCAGTAGGTTTAAATATTACTGACCTCTCTGTTTATCATGTGGTTTGGTTGGGGCACAGCACCATGGGTTCATGTTTAGGGCCCCCCCTCAGATGGTCCTGACCCTGTGGAGATGGTTTGGTACGGCCCGTTAAGAGGAGTTTCCTCTATGGGACTGTCGGTGATGCTGGTCCTATCGAGTGTTGGGGCAGCTTGTGCAATTGGGCTGGAGGAAGCAGTGGCAGCCTATAATGGGGCTGTGCCTGCGGCCTTTGACTCAATCACACCCGTTCTTGTCCCCCTCCCGTCTACTCACTGGAGACCTCTTTCATATGATGAGGATCTCCAGAGTTTAAAGACTATGGGGCAGAGGTTAGAGAGGTGCTGGAGGAGATCTGGCCAGATGGAGGAAAAATTGGTCCTGAGGTCACATTATGCTGACTGTCGGGGTAATCTCCTGAAAAAAGGGTGAGTTTCTGTCTGGGGAGATTGCTGCAGTGAGGAGCAGGCCAACACAACTCTTCCAGACGGCAGACAGGCTTTTACATCTTGTCTGTCTCCATGCTGTAGGAGCAGATTCTAGCACTAGGTGCGAGGAGCTGGCTCGGTTCTTTGACTACAATGTGTCCTCTATCAGGGCTGAGGTTTCTTTGAGTATCTCGTGAAAGGGATGTGGTGTACGGCCTGAGCTGTGCCGAAACACTCCTCCTGTCTGGGATGAGTTTAAGCTGGGTGGGGTGGAGAAGGTGATAGGGATAATCTCAAAGCTGTGACCTACACATTATGATCTGGACCCAGGTCTGACCCACCATTTGGTTCGATGTTTGGACCTGATAGGTCCTGTGGTTGCTGAGGCTGTGTGGAGTTCTTGAGGAGTGGGGTACTTCCAGGATGCTTGAAATAGGCTCTAGTTATACCCTTTTTAAGGAAGCCCTCTTTGGACCTGGACTGCCTCAGCAACAATAGGCCAGTCTCAAACTTCCTATTTTTAGGGAAGGTTATAGAGAAGGTGGTGACCATTCAGCTGGAGTGACATCTTGCATCTTCTTCTACCTATGAGCCTTTCCAGTCTGAGTTCCAGGCAGGGCATAGTATGGAGACTGCCCTGGTAAGGGTGCTTAATGATTTCCTGATGGCGAGAGACAGGAGAGTCAGTACCATCTTGGTTCTCCTGCTCCTCTCTGTGGCATTTGACACTGTGGATCACGAGGTGCTGCTTGACTGCCTGCAGTTCTAGGGTGGCCTGTCCGGTAATGTCATTAACTAGTTCAGGTCATACCTGACAAACAGAGTGCAGAGGGTAAAAATGGGACTTGTCTTATCTGACCCCAAGCTTCTGAGCTGTGGGGTCCCACAGGGGTTGGTCTTGTCGCCCTTATTGTTCACGGTGTACATGCTGCCATTGGAGGACATTATCAGGTGGTATGGGCTGGGTTTAAACTGCTGTGCAGATGATACCAAGCTATACTTGCCCAGTGCACCCGATGCTGAGGTGTCAGACTCTGTATTTAACAGCTGTCTTGAGGAAATCCAGTTGTGGATGACTCACAACTGGCTTAAGCTCAACCAAGACAAGACTGAGGTACTGGTGGTGAAGCCAGGTCATCATGGAGGGGGGAATGGGGGTTGCCCCCTAACCTAGTATTGGGCTCTGTTCTCCTTTTCCCCTCTAGCCAGGTGAAGGATTTGGGTGTGATACTAGATGATGGCTTGACACTTGATGCTCAGGTGTCAGCTGTGGTCAAAAGTAGATTTTATCATCTTAGGAACATTGCCCAAATCCGAGCCCTGATCCTTCCAGAGGATCTGTCCACACTGGTGCATGCTTTTATCACTTGCAGGCTGGATTATTGTAATGCCCTGTACCTTGGGTTATCTGGAGACAACCTCTACAGGCTGAAGCTGGTGCAGAACGTGGCGGCGAGACTTCTGACTGGGCTAAGGAGATGTGAGCATGTTACCCCGGTCCTCTGCGGATTGCACTGGCTGACGGTCAGGTGGAGGATTGTCTTCAAGATAGGGCTTCTTACCTATAAGACCCAGTGTGACAACCCACCTCTTCCTCTGGGCTGAAACAGCTTTTAGAGAGGTGTCTGTCCTCGGGTATTCGCTGCCACCAGCCGTACTTTCCTTCCAGCACCTCTTTCAAGTGTACAAACTTGAATAATTAAACGTGTAATTGCACAAGTTAAAGTCTGGTAGTGTGTCTCTCTCGGGTGGCGGATGCTACACAGAGTTTACCTCAGCCAGTGGAAACCAAATATTACCTTAGAAAAATGACATCACAGTCACAACTGTTGAGCAAATGAATAGCTTTTACTTAACAGAAAGTGCACTGAGCATTTACAGGATATATATTTACAACACAAGAGAATAACACTCATACAGGAAAAGTAAACACGTTTTTAAATAACAGATGGCAAAAGAAGAAGGCTATTACTGAAATATGCTATCACTAAACTTACCCTTCCCTGTCCTTACAAGAGACACTGGACCCTGTTCTAACTGCCAGCTCCCACGGACATAGCTACAAGGTAGGCTCCAAACTTCTGTTTCCCCTCCCAGCTTCCAAAGCACAAGAGAGCCTTCTCTGCCTTTCAGAAGGTTATATACTCTGTGGAGAATAGGTCATTCCTATTCTCCTCTTAAATGCACCAACCAACTAACTTGTATGTATTTAATTGTCCCAATCACAGTGAACACCTATCAGTGACCAATTTTATTCCCTTTTCACCGTAAGTTTATATTTGAATGATCCAATCCATTCAAACTGTCCTGTGTCCATGTCTGTAGGTCTGTGTGTGTCTGGAGATGTCCACTCAAGATTTATGACCCAGCTCTTATCTAGCAGCTAGGAATTCCACAAGCAGGATGCTGCTGGACAGAGGATTTCAGCCTGACTGTATTTATTCCAAACTGCTAAAAAAAATAAGGCACCTACAGAATCCAAGCCATTAACTCTTTCCTGCCCATTTCTGTCACATCCCCCCCCCCCAGATAATGAAGGCGTGTCCCTTGGGCCACCCCAAGTGACACAGCTGTTCATGCAATTACTGGGAAGTGCCCAAATGTATCCAACCAGGCCATTAGCCCTGCCAAGATAGTCCATCCACATTTGCATTTTGTTTGTCACTGCGATGCTGGATGGTCATGTTGTATGCCTGCAGTACCAAACTCCAATGTAGTAGTTTACCATTTTGCCCACTTGACCTATGAAGCCAAATCAGGGGATTATGATCTGTGTCCACAGTAAATTCTCTCCCATATAGGTAAGGCTGCAGCTTCTGAAGGGCCCACACTATTCCCAAGCATTCCTTCTCAATTGTGGCGTATGCCTCCTCTCTGGGCAAAAGCCTCCGGCTGAGGTACACAACCGGGGTGCTCCTCCTCCTGCAGGGTAACTTGGCTCAGCACAGCACCCAGCCCATGATCTGAGGCATCCACATGGACCATAAACTTTAAACTATAATTAGGGCTAGCCAATACAGCTGGGCCGCTTAAGGCCTTTTTTAGCTCCTAAAAAGCAACCTCACAACCTTCTGACCACTTCACTGTATCTGGCTTTCCCTTCTTGGTTAAGTCTGTCAGGGCTTAGCCAGATCGCTATAGCAGGGAAAAAACCTTCGGTAGTACCCTGCTGTCCCTAGAAATGCCCTGACCTGTTTCTTTGTGGTAGGAGTAGGCCAGCCCAGGATGGCATCAACCTTGGTAGGCTCCAGACGGATGTGTCCACTACCCACCCGGTGCCCAAGGTAGGATACTTCTGCCATACCTACGTGGCACTTCTCTGCCATGACTGTCAGACTTGCCTTCTTTAACCTGTAGAACACATCCCGCACATTCTTGATGTGCTCATCCCAGTTCTGGCTGTATATGGCTATATCATTTATATAAGCCAATGCAAACTCACCTACCCCAGACAGAATGCGATCTACAAGCCATTGAAAGGTTGCAGGTGCATTCTTCATTCCAAATGGCATTACCTTAAATTCGTATAAACCAAATGGAGTAACAAAAGCTGATCTTTCCCTGGCCGCAGGGGTCAGAGGTACCTGCCAGTAGCCCTTTGTTAGGTCTATTGTGGTCAAATACTTGGCTCTTCCCAGTCGCTCCAGGGTCTCATCTGTTCTGGGCATGGGATAGGCGTCAGACTCCGTGCAGCTATTAAGCTTCCGGTAGTCCACCCAGAATCGTGTGGTGCCATCCCTTTTGGGGATCAGTACCACGGGTGATTCCCAGGGGCTACTAGATTCCTGGATTACCCCCAGTTCCAGCATCTCTTTGAGCTCCTCTTTCACAGTCTGCTTAACGTGCTCAGGTACCCTGTAGGGGGACTGCTTCAGGGGAACCTGGGTCCCTGTATCCACATGGTGCTCTGCCATCGTGGTGTACCCCAGTTTCCCTGTGAACATGTCCTCAAATTCTCTCAGCACACCCCTAATTTCTTGCACCTGGGCTGGTGTCGGCTGTTCCGAGAGGGTAAGGTTGTCCACAGAGGATGCAACCCTGGCATCCCAAGTAGGTCCACCAGTGGATCTACCTCAGTTTCCTCCTCTGGGGCACTGCATACAGTGAGGACCATTTCCTCCCTGTCATGGTAGGGCTTCAGCATGTTAACATGATACACCTTTCATTTGCATCTCCTGTCCAGTAGCTCTATCATGTAATTGACATCACTAACCTTTTGGACAATGGAGAATGGCCCCTCCCATGCTGCCTGTAATTTATTCTGTCAGACAGGGATAAGTGCCATCACTCACTGTCCCACCTCATATTCTCTGGCTCGGGCCCCACGGTCATACCAGACTTTCTGCTGCTGTTGTGCAGTGGCCAGGTGCTCCTGAGCAAACCCCATGAGCTCCCTAAAGTGGGTCCTGAAGTTCAGGACATACTCCACAACCGACTCCCCTTGGGAGGCACGGTCACCCTCCCATTCATCCCGAATCAAATCTAGGGGCCCTCGCACCCTATGACCAAACAGAAGCTCGAAAGGTGAGAACCCTATGGACTCCTGGGGGACTTCCTGTATGCAAATAGGAGATGAGGCAAATATTTGTCCCAGTCTGTCTTATGCTGGTCAGCAAAAGTCCTTAGCATGGTCTTAAGGGTTGAATTAAATCACTCCACTAGACCATTAGCTTGGGGATGGTATGGGGATATTTTGAGCTGCTTCACCCCACACTTCTCCCACAAACTACTCATTAACCCTGAGATAAACTTGGCACCCCGGTCTGTCAGTATCTCCTGGGGAAAGCCCACCTGGCTAAATATTCCCAACAGTGCATCTGCCACTGGGTCTGCCTCAGAGGATGTTAGGGCCACTGCCTCTGGGTATCTGGTGGCATAGTCTACAACTACCAGGATATACCACTTGCCAGTGTGACTTGGGGTGCTCAATGGCCCTACTATGTCCACCGTTACCCTCTTGAAGGGTTCATCAATAATGGGCAGGGGCACCAAAGCTGCCTTGGCCTTGTACCCATTTTCCCCACCAGCTGGCACTGTGGACAAGTACTACAATAATTTGCTACATCCTTGCCAATACCAGGCCAGAAGAAATTGTTTGATTAGATGCTTTTTCATGCGCCTCACCCCCAAGTGCCCTGAAAAAGGGATGTCATGTGCAAGGGCCAAAAGCTGCTGACGGTGAACCTTAGGGACTACCAGCTGCTGGAGTACCTCACCATCTAGCCCTTCCTCTGTTGTACATTCTCTGTATAACAGCCCATTGTCCCAGTAAATGGACTCTTTATCCCCCTGAGGATGCTCAGTCCTATGAGCTATTTCTCTCAGTTTTTCCAGGTTAGGGTCAGTTCGCTGTGCAGCACTCAGCTGCCCTCATCTGACCATTCCAAATGCCCCTTCTGAAGGAAGTCCTGTGGGCTCCTCTATTTGTGACTGGGGTTCTGGACTGCTGCTTCTAGCCAGCCCCTTCCCTGTGCTAGACACTTCCTCAGCTGCCCTTGTGCCTGACTACGAGTTGCAACACACACCAGTTTTTTACTGGGGTCCAATCTTTCCCCACAATCATACTTACAGGTAGGTCCTCTACAACTCCCACCTCCTTTTCTCCAAGGCCCCCTTCCCAGCTCAGGAATACTCTAGCCATTGGTAATGGGACTGGTGGCCCTGTGAATGCCCGGACTTTGGAGTATAAGCCATTAACTCTTTCCTGCCCATTTCTGTCACATCCTGCATGAAAGGGGTCCTGTCTATCTGCAAGATTTCCTTGTCCCTTACCCTCTGGCCTGGGCACTCCACATGCCAATGGAGGCCTTCTTGGGGTTCCCAGGGTTAGGCTGCTGCATTCGGGAGACAGAGGATTTGCAGTGGCAGCGCCAACTCTGTGGAACTCCTTACCTGATTATTTGAGGAGGGCTCCCTAGGTGGAAGCTTTTAAAATGGGGTTAAAAACATATCTGTTTCAACTAGCCTTTATTGAGTAATGCTGCTAAGAATTATAGACAGATAGTTATCTATTGATTGTATTTATAAAGATTTTATACATGTGTGTTTTTGTGTGATTTATATATTTGTATTTTGTTTCATTGTTATTATTGTACAGCACCCAGAGTCCCAGGAATTGGGCACTTCATAAATAAAACATCTATCTATCTATCTATCTATCTATCTATCTATCTATCTATCTATCTATCTATCTATCTATCTAAATGTCCTGGAAAGGTACCCTGGCAGTGTCCATGATTTCTTCATCTGTCACAATTCCTTTCTGAGCCAGAGGTTTGAGGTTAGGGATATACCTAATGGGCACCTCATCAGTAAGTATGCACTCATGGCCCCCAAGCTGCCCTTGATGTCACTAACCAATGCCCTTTTCCTACACAAGGGACAGGGCATATCTCCCTGCATCTCTGACTGCTAACACCCGTCCTATGACCAGCATCCAATGTAGAGGACAGGAACAATCTGGTGCTCATTGCTACATGCCATTTCATTAAACTGTTCTTCAGCATGCTCATGATGTGGTACAGATGCTTTAAACATTGTGGTGGTGCCCTACAGTACACCCTTCAGAAGGCCTGTGCTATATTCCTTGCCTGTTGCGTACTACGCAACATGGCACTCAATCATGGAATATGCATGTTGGCCCCAGATGGGAAACACTGCAGTGGATTCAGAGCCAACAGCCCAAGGGTGCAGGAGCAACTCAATAGGCATCACAGTAGGATGACTAGGAGTTCCAGAGAGTACAGACCCCACCTCATGGCAGACCTCTGTGGACCTAGACAGTGAGTGCACAGCACACAGGAGATAGTAACGTTTTAACAAAATGTATTAGAAATGTCTGAAAGTAAGTGCAAGACAAAACAGGGATTAACATAAATAGAAAGCCATCCAGATGGGGGATACTAAGGGGGATTAAAGAAAATAAAAAGCCATCCGGGGGGGTGGTGGTTTTAAAGCAGGGAATGAAAATAAATAGAAAGTCATTCAGGCGAGGGGAGATGGTTTTATAATTAGCTTATTAAAAGAAATAAAAATCAATTTCTGGGGAGTTACAAAGGGTAAATCAAAAGAAATAGAAAGTCATCCAGGAAAGGGGAGGTGTTACCAAGGACAAAGAAAGGAATTACAAAATCATCTAGGCTGGGGGTACAAATGGGGATTAAAATAAATGCAAGGCCACCCAGACAGGGGGGTTACAAAGTGGGATTAAAAGAAATGAAAAGCCATTCTGGCACAGTGGGTTCACAAAGGGGGCTAACAAGAAATACAAGTCCATTCAGGTAGCCAACAAAGGAAAATTAAAATAAATATAAAGCCATCAGTGGGGTACAAAGGTGGAGAAAAGGAAATATAAAGGCATCCAGGCACAGGGGGAACATATTTACTGTGAAGGGGAGCATGAGGTGGCGCATCTGGGATAGGGCACAGGGGACACAAGCACTCTAGGTGCAACCCATACACAACCACTGACACAGGGCTGGCACATGTGATGTGTCCATGAATCAGGAAGCCATTTGCTGGAACATGAGTGGTGCTTGGTGTCCTGGGCATCTATCTGCCCGCACTGTGGGGGAGTAGCCTGATACCGATGCATCTGCAATGGCGTGACACCCCCCAATTGGAGCAGCTGGTGCTTTGACTGGCAGATGCAGTGCCAGAGACCATGGCTGTAGCCTCCAGCACAGCAGTGGACACCCCACCCAAGCCAGCTGCAAGGGAATGCTCCATTCTCTGAAACTGGCATCCATGCTGACAGACATGGACCACTGAAGTCTATACAAGGCCACCATATGCTTCACATGGCAAGCCTCCACACACTGCTCATGGTCATGCAGCATGTGGTGCATGTGGCCCATCATGGCCTGCAGGTCCCCATGAGCCCCTTCAGTGGACTGCAGCAGCTGGCTGTTGGCTGCCTCCTGCTTTCACAATGCACTATGGTTGGGGCACAGGGTCAAGCTGCACCCTGGTTTGTTGTTTTGGCCAGGCTTGCACTGCAGTTGGTGCTGTGCCATGAATCTGGGTCCTAGGCAACACACTGGTGGCTGGACCAGAGGGATATTGGTCTTGGTGGCAGCCACGTTAGTGGCAGGGTCCTGAGGTGGCACAGCAGTGGCCATGATGGGGACAGGGTCCTGGGGTGGCACAGCAGTGGCTGAGTAGAGGCCACTGTGTGTGGGTGGCATGACAATAGTAAGTCTTGACAGGAGGGTGGCTGGGCCCCATTGGCAGGGAGGCTAGTAGGGACAGACAACTACTCCTGGTTTGAGCTGCACCCCTCTCTCCTCCATTCCTCCATGTACGTCTCCTCCTCCTCACTGTCGCATCTTGTGTCAGTTCCAGCATGGGTCAGCTTCATGATCAGCAGCCATCATGAAGGGCCCAGTGCATCCTCCACAGGGGTGTCCACCATTATGAACTTGGGCTTTTGAGAGAGAAGAAGAGAAGAGAAGAGGAAGAGAAGAGGAGAGAAGGGAAGGGAAGAGAAGAGAAGAGAAGAGAAGAGAAGAGAAGAGAAGAGAAGAGAAGAGAAGAGAAGAGAAGAGAAGAGAAGAGAAGAGATGAGATGAGATATTGCAGAGTAATACACATACCTGTGTGCTGACCATGGTAGCATGTGGCCAAGTATACTGTGGCCTGCCACATATGCTGCCCATGCAGTGCAGGGCCTATACACCCCCAGTGTTGTACACATCAGGCAGCTCCCCATCACCTGTGAACACACAGAATACAATGCACATGTGGCACAGTAGGGGATTACCCACAGATGTTCACACTGCCAGGATACTTGGATACCACCATGCAGCCCACATCCCTTCTGCAACACATCAAACAAGCAGTGTCAGACTGGGGTATGGTGGGCCCATCTAGAAAGAAGATACAGGGGTCAACCTGGAAAATCAATAAGGTAGTACCCAGGGTAACACACGGATGTTGGATCTATATGGTAATGGCGATCGCAGAGAGGCAATCTCCTTTAGGGCGAATGCACATTGGCGAAAATCCATTTAGCTGATGTACACTCCCGGCGCATGGCAAAAGGGTACAGGGAACTTGATATTTTTTTGTTTTGTTTATGGAGGCTGCACCCCGCATTCTCCCTACTAAAGATTTTCAACCCAGGGGTATGTCGGGGGTGAAAAAATAAAAAATTAATTTCTTGGACCGTGCAAAATCCCAACATGCCCAGTGCCAAACCTGACACCTTCCCAACTATAGCCCACCACAAATCCACCATGCTACATGGCCAGCTCTACAACCCACCATCGCCACACCTCACAAACCAACCTCCCTTCCGCCCATTGCACCGCATGCCTCCCACTCCTCAGCACATATATATATATATATATATATATATATATATATATATATATATATATATATATATATATATATACAGGATATAGCGACAGGATGTCACTATACCTGCATTTGCCCCCCCATCCACTAGCCCTGAGACCAGGGACTGCTATTGAGTCACCCTTTTTGTAAGCACTCAGTTGCAGTCGTCCTTCTCACAGGATACCACAGATGTCAATATTCCATATAAATGGGATACACTTGCTCTGTGCTTGCCTCTTGCTTATAAATGTAGTACTACAAACCTTCTTTTAAATTACATAATAGATGATAAATGCAAGGATTTGTAGACCATAGAGATAGCCAAGAACCTAGCAAGGGTATGGAACACATGGAAATGTCATGGCATCCTGTTGGGCTGGTCTGACTCTGCCAACAGGTACACCATTATTGAAAGGGCATGCAGCAGTGATGGCCCATGTGTGTGGTGTTCCATGGTCCATGCAAGATGCATGCACAAGGCTACAGTAGGATGTCTACACAGAACACAGATCTGTGCAGTACATACTGTGCTTGCACAATTTGTCTGTCCATGTCCCATGTCACCATAGCAACACCCCTTCCCCACATGCATGCAAACCCCAACACTACTGGTGCATGTGCACACACAATTTCAATGTGATGGAGCTAATGTGGTCCCTGTAAAAGATGGAATTCAGGTTGCCCTCAATTGTAAAATAAAATCCATATAAGGTTACTCCTGGGTCATGCAAATTACTTGCAGCATACTGCAAGGTAAATAAGACTAGTGCAACTCCATTCTTCTTCTGAAATCTGGATATTTTATTATTTCACAAAACATATCTACAAAAGAAGGTGACATTTTGTGGCACCTCACCACTTCATCCTGGATCACTTGTACAGTGTTATAATGCAAGCAATATATTAAAAATAGGAATCAAATATTTAATATCTTTGCTCTAGCTTAACAGCACCCAGTGCCACCTCCACCTTACGAAATGTCAGTTTTCTCAACACCAAGCTATTAACAAGGCTAAAACAGCATATTTTAAACTTGTATTGCTAGTAAAAGGATAAGAACCCCACTGAGTACATTTTTCTGTGTTCATATCAACATTTACATATTGCCACTGGAAATATTTCACACTAGTATTGATGTGCTAACTACCATTAACAACACTTCTGTCAAGGTATAACATTATTAAAACTCTCACAAACAGTTCTAAGTTAAAATATGATGTACTTCCATTTTATTGTTTTCATGACAACTGTTCAGTACATTCAACAGCAACCATGTTCAAGCTCAATTTAGGAAACATATAAAAAGCTTGTGTCACATTTCAAAGATAATTTCTCAATAAAATACCCCATGCAGTTCTCCCTAGTAATTGCTGTATTTAACTATTAATATCAGTGTATCCCTTCACCATGTTTATGTAGCAGCAAGTATTAGCTTTTATATTAATATGCAGTTACCAGTCTCACTTTAATATGTACTGTAACACCATTCTAAACGCAGTCTGTACCTATCTCAAATCTGCCCCATTAATCAATCATTCTCTTTGTAAAGCTTTATGCTTTCCTATAAACAATGTCAGAGCGCTTGTTTAATTCTTAATTATTCAAAGAGAATACAATGTCTCTCACCGAAATCTCTGAAAAGCACTGTACCTGAAAAGATCAAAACCCTTATAAGGCTGTGTCAACATCTCTTTTCATCTAAAAAGTAGAGTTCTGCATCTAAGAGAAAATACAAATGATGTTGTTCCCTTCTGTTGGCCATATAACCAATTTTAATCAAGGACTTTGAAGATAAAAATATCAATTCAATTCACTTACCCCTCTGTCATATGGAACACACAAGCACACACAGCTGACTCCCATGGAGACTAGAAGCAGCTGGGGCCACTGTCATGGCAGGTTAAGTACTGTGAGTGGAGGGGGTCAGTGACATTAAAGGAGTAATGCCAGAGAGGGTGTGTGTTATGCTGGGATAACATCCCCCTTGGGTGGTTGGGCCTGAGGCTGCCAGGCCAAGGGTGCCAACACCCAAGAAGAGATGTTATCCCAGCATAACACCCACCATTGAGAGCATTATTCCTATTACACAATGGCTCATTTATTTTAAAAGACAGAAAGATTAGGGGGGGAAAAGCAATTTTAAATAGATTTTGAGTTTATTACCCTTGGTAATTGCTTTTTATTCACATATTTATTTAGTGTTTAACCAAGAATGGGCTTGCAAACTATGTTTATCTTGTTAGTAACTTCAAAAGGATTTAAATACTGCATTTGGGTAGGTCCTTGGAGGTAGCTAGATTGTCTACTAGGATTTTCTGACAGTTAAACTATTTTTAAATGAATTACAGGTGGATGAGGAGTTGAAAAAAGAAACTTGCAAACTCTGCTTCTCTTGAAAGTAACTTCATAAGTGTTTGAATACTGCATTTTGGTTGTCCCTTGGGGGTAGCTGGATTGACTACTAGGATTTTGGGACAGAAACTATTTTTAAATAATTTACCGGTGCGTAGGAATTTGTGATAGTTAAACTATTTTTAACAAAGTTACTGGGGTTAAGGAGTGGTCATAGCAAAACCTGCAGTGTGAATTGAAACACAGACAGCCTTAGGGGGCAGGACATTGTTTTCAGACCAAACAGGTTGTATTGAACAGGAAGGGCTACTTCATAACCATTGGCAACAAATTGCCCTGAGTAGAGATATTCAGACTAGATCAGATTACTATCAGTTACTGGAGGCTACAATTTTTAAAAGACACAAAGCACATTTTCTGGAGCTGGAAGGACACTACTGCTTTATTCAACTGCTGTGTGTGAGAAATTCTATATTGCACTTGATATCTGCAACAAACGTACACTTTTGCTTAATTCTGTGGGAGGTGAAACTAACTACCCTTGGTAATTGCTTTTTATTCACATATTTATTTAGTGTTTAACCAAGAAGGGCTTGCAAACTCTGTTTATCTTGTTAGTAACTTCAAAAGGATTTAAATACTGCATTTGGGTAGGTCCTTGAGGTAGCTAGATTGTCTACTAGGATTTTCTGACAGTTAAACTATTTTAAATGAATTACAGGTGGCTGAGGAGTTGAAAAAGAAACTTGCAAACTCTGCTTCTCTTGGAAGTAACTTCATAAGTGTTTGAATACTGCATTTTGGTTGTCCCTTGGGGGTAGTTGGATTGACTACTAGGATTTTAGGACAGAAACTATTTTTAAATAATTTACTGGTGCGTAGGAGTTTGTGATAGTTAAACTATTTTTAACAAAGTTACTGGGGTTAAGGAGTGGTCATAGCAAAACCTGCAGTGTGAAACAGGAAAAGACAGTCTTTCAAGCAAGAGAGGGAGGTGGATCTAGGTTTACGTTTGTTTGTTACAATTCTTAACATTTTCAGTGCAGGAAGAGTTTACAGTACAGCTGACTTATTTTGGGGCTGACAGCTTTCAGAGCACAAACCACCAGGCCTGTTTTGGGGCTGGGGAGGATTACCTGTGTCTGACTTGGATGTGTGGATTTTTCTCTGTTTGATTAGCAGGGTATTTTCTCTGTCAAATTGTTGTGTAGGGTATCTTGCTGACAGGAAGGCACTCATTGCAGCAGTGGGTCAGAGCTTTTAGGTGATTGTTTTGTGAGGGCATTGAGGCTCAACCTTCCCACCCTCACACCACCCACCCTGGACATAGTTCCTTTATACCTGGGGTTCTGACATCATTTCCTCAAGAGTGCAAGGTATATCACTGTCATATCCTCTCTAGCACACTGCACTGACAATATAAGTATACATTGTATAATATAAATATATATATATACATATATATATATTTCTATATTACAAACCAATCACACACACACACAAAAAAAATGTGGGGAGTAGTGAAATGTAATGGCTGTGGGACAGCAGTGTTCTGGGAGTCTTTCTGGAGGCTGAGATGCTGCCCTATTTGCAGACAACTCTCTGCCCTGAGGGAGGAAGTTGCCCATCTTCAGGCCACACTGGACAGTAGTAAGGGGACCTTCCCCCAGGCCACACTGGATGGAAGGAAGGGAAACTCCCCTATCCAGGGCGCACCAGAGCCACCACCACTACCTCAGAGGTTGTGAAGAAAGCACAGCAGTTGGACCACAGTGGGCTCAGGGAGGGTGAGGATGGTGGAACAGAGGCACACCCAGTCAGTTGTTCCACACCACAATCCATACACCATTCTGGGGGAGCATAGCTCCCCTATGGATGCACCTGCAGAGGAGATTAAGGAGGCTGAGGACTACTGTCACAAGGGAGGCCCACAGGAAGGAGGCAGAGGACACCACAAGGAAAGGAAGCAGCTCCTGGTGGGGGACTCAATTATTAGGGGGATAGAATGGGGGGAGCAGGGAAAACTGAAATAAGGTGCCTGCCTGGTGCCATGGCTTGGAGAGACAGGAAGCACATCCTCAGGATCACGAGAACAGCTGCACAGGAATCTGAGCTGGATGTCATTGTCCACCTAGGGACAAATGACTTGGCTAATCATGAGATTAGAGCAGTGCAGAAGGACTTTGTAGAATTGGGAAGGGGCCTAAGACAAGTAGCACACACAATATCCTTCTCTGAGGTGCTGCCTGTCAATGGCATGAGTGAAGCGAGGGTACTTTACACCATGCAGTTTAATGAATGGTTGAAAAAATGGTGTGGGGCACAGGGTTTGGCTTCATTGGGGACTGGGGTTCCACCTGAGGGACACCAGCCTATACTGGCAGGATGGTCTGCATCTGTCCAGGAAGGAACAAGTCTTTGAGCAATTGGTTTAAAGGCTTCATTGGCAAGCTTTTAAACTAGTCAAGGGGGGAGGCACTGATAAACAGCAGGAAAATCCCAGCCTCTCCCTACAAAACAGGGTACTAAATGAGAACAAGACCGAAGTAGACAGGTCAGTGGGGATGCTGCAAAAGAAGGTAAAGCCATCAAAAAATGGAGAGCAATGAGTACCAATGCCCATAGTCTGAGTTACAAGCTTCCTGAATTAGTGGCCTTGATGGAGGAGGAACATCTGGATATACTGGCAGTCACAGAAACATGGTACACACAAAACCATGACTGGGACATAAACATACCAGGATACACTATCTACAGGAGGGACAGGGAGGGTAAAAGAGGAGGAGGAGTAGCTCTTTACATAAGGGAAGGAATCAAGGCAACAGAACAAAAGGGAAAACAGGGAGGAGAAGAAGCACTGTGGGAAAATTTGGAGACCGGCAATGGCACCACAATCCGCACAGGGTTGTATACAGACCCCCTTCTCAGGGGGAGGAAATGGACAAGGAAATGATAGAAAGAATACTTAGAATGGCAGAAGAAGGGGAGATATTGCTGATGGGTGATCTGAATATGCCAGATGTTAATTGGAATGCAGTTGCAGCAGCCACTTCAAAGAGTGGGGTTATTCTAGATGCCCTACAAGGGGCATGCCTTAGACAGCTAGTATTGGAGCCCACTCGAGAGGTAGCAATCTTAGACCTGGTTCTCTCAAATGGAGATGAAGAGAGGATCACAGATGTAGAAGTGGGTAGCCATCTGGGAACTAGCGACCATCGAACAGTATGGTTCACAATAAACACAGCAATAGAGTCAAACCATACAAAGGCAAATGTACTGGACTTTAGGAGGGCTGACTTTGCTAAAATGGGTGAGTGCCTATGAATGCACTAGCAAATGGGCAGGAAGGAGGGGTGGAAGAACAATAGGAAATAATAAAACTGCCATCACAGAGGTAACAAGCCTTTGTGTGAAGCAAATTAACAAAACGAAATGATGTAAGAAACCACTATGGTTCTCAAAGGAAGTGGCAGTGAAGGTTCAAGAGAAAAGAAAGTATTCAGGAAGTACAAGGAATCACAGAAGGAGCAGGACAGGAACTGTATCAGTTAAAGCAAAAGGAAGCTTGGGCAGTCAGAACAGCAAAGGCCCAAACCGAGAAAAGATAGCCAACTCTGTTAAGAAGGGGATAAAACCTTTATAGGTACATCAGGAGCGAAGGAAGACCAAGGAGGGCTAGTGAGGCTTAATAAAGAGGAGGGAGGGTGGGCAGAGGGTGACTGTGAAAAGGCAGAGATACTAAACAAATATTTTTGCTCAGTATTTACAAAGGAAGTGGGAGGTACCTAAAACAAACAGTAGAAACACTCTGGATACAGAAGTTGATACCAGCCCATTACAGAAGAAAGGGTTCTGAAAGAACTCTTAAAACTGAAGGTGGACAAAGCAATGGGGCCTGATGAGATTCATCCCAGAATTTAAAGAACTAAGGGTAGAACTAGTGACACCACTGACTACCCTCTTTAACAAATCATGGGAGGATGGGGTGGTACCGAGGACTGAGAAGGGCAGATGTGATTCTCTTCACAAAGTGGGAGCAAGGCAGAAGCAGAAAACTACAGACCTGTTAGTTTAACCTCAGTGGTAGGGAAATGATGGAATCACTTCTGAAGGAAAGAATTGTTGAGTATCTAGAGGCCAGAGGGGCTCAGGACCCAAGGCAGCATGGATTCACAGCGGAAGGTCATGCCAGACAAATCTGATAGATTTCTTTGACTGGGTGACCAAAGTAGTAGATCAGGAAGGGGCTGTGGACATGGCCTACCTAGACTTTAGCAAGGCATTTGACACAGTCCCACACAAAAGATTAATATACAAGTTAGCCAGCCTGGGAGTGGGTCCCAAGATGACAGCCTGGGTAAAGAATTGGCTGGAGAATAGGACACAGAGTAATAGTAAATGGAGTCCACTCTGAAGAAAGGGGGGTTACTAGTGGGGTACCACAGGGTTCAGTATTAGGACCGGTCCTCTTCAATGTCTTTATAAGCGATATTGCAGAGGGACTGGAAGGAAAAGTATGTCTCTTTGCAGATGACACAAAGATCTGCAACAGAGTTGATGCACAAGGTGGGGTGGAAAGGATGAGAAGGGACTTGGCAAGGTTAGAGGAATGGTCAAATGTATGGCAGCTTAGATTCAATGCTAAGAAGTGCAAGGAAATGCACCTGGGAAACAAAAACCCAGGGGAAGAGTACACAATGGGGGGTGAGATACTAACAACAACAAAAATGGAAAGGGACCTGTGGGTAGTCATATCAGATGACCTAAAGGTGGGAAAGCAATGTGAGAGGGCAGCAAGGAGGGCTGGGGGGATACTGGGATGCATAGGGAGAGGCATCACTAGTAGAAAACAGGAAGTTATTATCCCTCTGTACAGACAGTTGGTGAGACCCCATCTGGAGTACTGCGTGCAGTTCTGGAGACCCAATCTCCACAAGGATATAGACAGGATGGAGGCTGTCCAGAGGAGGGCAACTAAAATGTTGCAGGGCCTGCACTGGAAGACATACGAAGAGAGACTTAAGGAGCTGAATATGTATAGCCTCGAGGAAAGGAGAGAGGGGACATGATAGAAACTTTCAAGTATCTCAAGGGAATCAACAAAGTCCAAGAGGGTAGCATCTTTCAAAAAAAGAGGTGTGCAAGAACAAGGGGGCACAATGTGAAGATAGAAGGGGGCGGCTCAGAGGTAATTTAAGGAATTATTTTTTCACAGAGAGGGTTGTGGATGCATGGAATGGCCTTCCGGAGGAGGTTGTGGAGTCAAAAACAGTGGTGGAATTCAAGCATGCATGGGACAGTCATAAGGCAATTCTAGGGGGTGGGGGTAGGAAGAAGTAGGCTGCTGGTTAACTAGGATCTGCAGCTTATACAATAGGTAGGGAAATGGGCAGACTGGGTGGGCCAAGCGGTCCTTATCTGCCATCAAAATCTATGTTTCTATGTTTCTATGTAATGCAGAGGTATACTGAGGAGAAAAGTAGTTCTGTTTTGGCCAGTAGGTGGTGCTGCTCATAAATGAATCGATACGTCTGTGTATCTGTCTACTGCCTCCCCCAAAACTGGATCTTGCTTGCGGTTGTCCTGGTACAGTTTGCTTAAGTGTTGTACCAGGAGATTATTACTGTGGATTACATTTTGTTCAGTGTTTGGAGCTCCCAGCGTGTCCTCGTTCTGCCAGACTCCATGTTGCTGCCCTGAAGTGGAAGTCTGCGAAGTCAGTCCATGAAGCTAGTAGAAAGGAGGTAGGGAGAGGATGGAGAATGTGTTTTACTTGTGGAAAGTAAACAAATGGAGGTGATCTGAAAAATAATGGAGAACAGTCGCTCTCTAACCGTTGGCAGAAAAGGTTTGCCATTTACTCATTCAGAGATTGCAGTGTTAGTGAGCGTGGCACATTCAAACTCTGCATGCGCTCACACTATTGGAACAAGTGAGCTTGGGTTTGTTTAACTTTTTACTTATTTTTTAAATTGTGGCCCAGAGGGAAAGTTGAAGGTTTTGGCAGTGCGGTTACCAGGGTGACATGGGCGGGGAGCACTGATGTCAACCGGGGCAGGGAGCGCTGATTCCGAGCACAGCGAGAACTGCTGTAGCTACTGCTTTGGACAGCAGAGGAGTGATTTTTTTTTTTTTTTTTTACTTTGATTGTGGTCATCAGTGTGGAGGGACTAGATCTGGGATGTTATGCTGGGATAACATCCCGGGTCCTGTCTCACTCTAACCAATCATGGACCAGCATTCTTTCTTGCTATTGTATAATACAATAACATCACTCAGAGGACCCACCCACCCCTGCCACTACAGAGGCCTCAGATTCCTGGGCCACTGCAAGAGACATGTAGCACACTGTGCTGGGAATATAAGAAGTGGCACTGCACTGCAGGCACTGTCCTGCAAACTGCAACAATTCATCCCTCTCCTGGGTCTCCTAAACCCATTTTGCATTTTTAGTCTACAAATGTTTCTTAGCTTAATAAAAGGCATTAAAACTCTGTGTAAGTATATAGTTATGATCTAAATGCAAAGTAGAGCGCTAATGTACAGATCCCCAGCACAGTGTGCTACACTTCTACAGTGGGTCAGGAATCTGAGGCTTTTGTAGGAGTTGGGGTGAGAGGGTCCCCTGAATGATGTCACTGTAATGTCATTGCCCCCCTCCACTCAGCAGTACTTAAACTTCTCATGGCAGTGCCCCCTGTTGCTCTTAGTCTCTGTGGGAGTTGAATGTATGTTCTTGAGAGTTCTTTTATGACAGAGGGGTAAGTTAATTGATATTTTTATCTTTGAAGCTCCTGACTAACATTGATTATATGGCCAACAGAAAGGAAACAACACCCTTTGTACTTTTCCCATAGAAGCAAAAATCCGCACATTAGATGATAGGGGATACTGACACACAGTAATATAAGGACCATGACCTTTTAAAGTATGGCACTTTTCAGTGATTTCAGGGAGAGATATTGTATTTTCTCTGAAGCATTACTTAGGAGTTAAGACAAGTGCTCTGATATTTTTTGTAGGAATAGATGATACTTTACAAAGAGAATGACTGTTAATAGCAGCATATTTATGAATAAGTACAGACTGTAATGTTTAGAATGTTGTTACACACTAACGTTGAGACTGGTAACAACATATTAATATAACAGCTAACACTTGCTGCTGCACAAACATGGTGAAAAGATGCACTGGTATTAATAGTAGTAGGAAGAGTGTCCATGAACCAAAGATTCAACCATATAAGCCTGTAACTCAGTGGTTAGAGCACTGGGAAGGTATTCTGGGGTCCTAGGTTCAATTCCAAGTAAGTCACAGTATTTTTCTCACTACAATTTGTGATTTAAATTGCTTAGCAGTGGCTAACACTACACCAAAAAAAAAAACATTTACTTTTTATTCTGATATTAATAGTAAAATACAACACTTCTATGGAGGACTGCGTGGGATGTTTTTTTTAAAGAAAGTATCTATGAAATTTGATGCATTTTTTTATAAGCTTAGAAAATCAAGGTTGAACATGGCTGCTGTTAATAGTACTGTATGATTGTCATGAAAAAATAAACTGGATGTACGCATATTTTAACTTAGAACTGGTTGTGAGAGTTTTAGCAATGTTATACTTTGACAGAAGTTTTGTTAATGGTAGTTAACACAGATGTACTTCCATGAAATATTTCCAGTGGTAATGTGTGACTGTTGAAAAGAATACATACAGAAAAGTATACTCAGTTAATCTCTCCTGCTAGTAGCAATAAATGTTTAAAATATGCTATTTCAGATTTGTTAATTGCTTTATGCTGAGATCATGGAAGTTTATTTAGGGTAGATATGGCACTAGGTGCTTTTAAGATATAAAATAGAAATAGAATAATAGATAGGTTAGTGTAAATTATTGCCTTGTGATGTACACTAACCTATTTGTTATTTTTTTAATATATAGATCAGAGTTTTCTTTTTCTTTTTTCAGTGTTTTCTAATGGGTGTTTGGCCATTGCAGTGAAAGATTCTCTCAGTCCTGGCTGACCACCGCACTCTCTCACTCCCTTCCCCCCCAGGGTACACCTTGAAAGCTTGTGTTATGTTTGGTAGGCAGTCCTACCTGTTCTTTCTCTGGGGTACACAGGATCAACCAGATAATTCCATTTTTGGAACAACTGAAATAAAATAAAATGTGGAGGTTACGATACAGTCTTGCTAAGCGAGAGACAGCCACCATGTTTTGGAAACTTTTCTGCCCACTCAGACAAAGCAGCCAGTCATGAGTCACTTAGAAGACATTGTTGTTTGTTTGATACTGATAGTATAGCATGGTGTAGGAGACTCCTGCACTTGCGCTCTTTAGTTTTACTGATAATAGTATTGTTCAGAGCTCTGCATGATAGTAATACAGGTTCTGAACCATACTATTATCAGTCTGCATCAATGGTATCATCACTTTTGCACCAGTGATATTACCAGAATTTTTTTTGCATGCTTTAGTACACTATTATTTTCAAAATCCATATATTAAATATTAGTTATTTGATCATTATTTTTAATATATTGCAGACATTATAACGCAATACCAGTGGGCCAGGACAATGTGGTGAGGTGCAACAAAATGTCACCCTCCTTTGTAGATGTGTTTTGTGAAATAATAAAAAATAAAGATTTTAGAAGAAGAATGGAGTTGCACCCATCTTATTTACCTTGATTTATGGAAACAATGTCACTCACATGGCTGTGGTGGTTGAACCTGGCTTTCATAGCCACCGCCCAGGACGTCAGTCACTTCAACCTAGTGCATAGCTCCAGCCATCACCTGTTTCACAGGGCAAGGGGTTCTGCAGTATTGGGACCATAGTCAGTGGCCTGGAGGTTTGCCTAGACCCTGGCTATTGCCTCATTGGTACACCTCTTCAGGTCTGTTGCCCTTTTATTACCTCTCCCTATGTCTGGCCCCTTCTTCCTACAGTGTTCATCACCATGGCGATTTGGTTCCATGCCTGGTTGATTTATTTATTTATTTATTGAAATGTTTCACCAGGAGGGCACACTGAACAACAAGTTGCTCATCTCACTGTGCGATCTGGGGGGAGGGGTTACATAGGGTGGTGAAGGATGATCAGTTACAATAGTATGTGGGTAGTACAAACAATATAACATTGTAAGATAGTGCAACAGTTGGAACACAAGGTATTGTACAATAAACAGTAGTGGAATATTGGGTAAATTACAGTAAATGACCAAAATCATACAAAAGAACATATAAATGTACAAAACAGTAATGCGATAGAACCATTTATAGTGCATGAGTGTTCCAGGCACAGGCTCGAGGTAGTATGCAAGTGCTGTTGAAGTAAAAAGGATGGGGTTAGGTTGTGCACACTGGTGACCCAGAAGGGCAGATGGAGAAGAGAGGCAGAGGCAAGAACTGAATATGAGGAGAAGGGGTAGCCATTTCCTGATTTACCCCTCCAGGATGTTGAGAACCCTGCCAGGAAGGTCACGGTTGGAAGGCAGAAACTGGGGATAGGTATTAAGGTGGGTTAAAGCAGGAACAGCTGAGGGAAAGGTAATCGTGTAGGGCATAGGTAAGGGAGTAGTTGGAGGAGGGGTGTTGTATTTTAGGGAAGGGAATTCCAGATTTTAGGAAAATGATAGGCAAAACCAGTCTGAATGATGAGGGTGGAGCAGCAAGGGACTGTCAAGGTGAGGGTGTCATTTGATCTGAGAAAGTGGGTGGGGGGAGGTGGAGTGGAGAGAGAGGATGAGAGATAGGAGGGGAGCCCCTCAAACCAGAATTTGGAGACCTGGATCCAAGATTTAAGACCCGGATCCCAACAGTTTGTCAACAAGGTTCTCTTTGGTCATATTGGCCTGGGCCAGGGCCACGGCCAACACCTCTTCTTCTGAAAACGTTCACTTTCTGAGTCTCTCATCCTCCATCATGCTACCTGTTGGAAAAGGGGAGGATGGACAGCAGTGATCAGTGTGCACACACGACAGAGCACAGAGCAAAGGTCCAATTGAATGAAGGACCCATTTCTCTCTAACCAGGACTCATATGTACTCCTGCGTGGCTGGGTCCAGCACACAGCTAGCCACCTGCCTGGCACAGCCCTTTGCCATGTGCAGATACAGCAATACTATAGCCCTGATTCAGCATAAACACAGTGCTAGGATCACTCTTGTCCCTGTTGTAGGCTATTTCATAATATGCTAACCTCTAGCCCGCTGTAGTACCTCTGTGTAATCTGTGTGGTGCCCATTGCTCCTTTTATATGCTCCACGCACAACTAGGCATGCAATGATTGAATATATTCCAGTAATGACATTCAAAACAAATGAAATGCAAAAGAACAAGGGGGCATGATATGAAATTAGAAGGGACAGGTTTAGGGGAAATGTGAGGAAGTTTTTCTTCAAGGAGAGGGTAGTGGATACATGGAATAGCCTACCACAGGTGGTGGTGGGAGCAAGGACAGTGGAGGGATTTAAGCATGCCTGGAGCAGGCATAAGGGAACCATAAAGCCAGGGAAGAGAGGGAAGATGCCATTGACCAGATAGGGTCAGAAGCTACACACAAGTATAGGGTTTACTGGCAGACTGGATGGGCCTGGTGGTTTTTAACTGCCAACAATTTCTGTGTCTCTATGTTTAAATGTGGATTTAAGGCACCGACTGTGAAATTTGTGCAGTTACATAAACTGTCTTAATGTTGCATGCTGCCCCAAGTGATATTGTCTTTGAGCTAGTGCTAGCACTGTAATAGTGCTAGTACTACATCTCTTTCAGCACTAGCATGAAACCGCATCATTGCTGATACCATAATGTTGCACCGGCATGCGTGCCATGGTGTCAAGCTATGGGATTGCATATGTGAAGCACTGTACAGCACATGCACACCATGGGCATGTGCAACTCATTCCCTGCCACATGCAGCCAGTCCACCTCCACCCAGAAACACACATGGTGCCACACTAATGATATTAGCACACTGCAAATGCTGAAACATACAGTGCTAATGGTTGGCTTAATACATAGAGCCAGTGAAGACTTGGCAGAAGCTAGGTGTATCCCTTAATGCGAGGGCTATACTAGATATCCTAGAATGGCAGACAGGATAACCAGGGGTGAGTGGTGATGTGGAGGGACACTCAATGGACAGTGGTTGAACTGGCCAACCTGGTCAACCTGCTGGTCACCAAAGAGGATCAGCTGCTGGGTGAGGGGGAAGAGTCAATAGACAGACCCAGATGTGAGGTCTGGGCATTTGTGGGGTGGTACATGGCATCCAGGACTGAAATAGCCCAGATGGGGATTCAGTACCACCACTGGTGCAACTGCCTGTCCTAGAGAAAGCCAAGCCAACTTCAGCAGCTGCTGGTCATGGTCAGCAGTGGAACTGTACTATGGCCATTTGAGTACAGCTGGCTTACGTATGGTTGCTGTGGTGTCTGGGGTTTGGTACTGTTTCCATGATACAGAACCGATGTGTAACTGTCCCTTAGGAAATTTGCAGTGTACCTGTGCATACATGTTGAGTCCACTCTGTTCTATTGGAACTGGCCTACTGTATTGTCCTGTATAACAAAAATGCAGATGTATGGAAGCACTGTCCATGCAGATGCCCCATTGCCCTTTACAGTATGGAAGCTGCTGTGTATCTTGGAGCCATGCATGTGCCATAACACCAAGGATGTGTGATTCTTCAGTGACATGAGATCACTTTATGCCTATAGGTGCTCTGTCAGATTGGACAAATATGCCATGTGACATGTGGGTTAATTGTAGCCAGGGTGTTAGGTGTACCAAACAGCATTTTGCTAAAGTCAATGTCTATTCCATGTACAGTACACTGTCCATTTATGTAGAATGGGTTCTGGTAGGCATAGGCCACATAATGCATGGTATATTTTTTGAGTGAATGTGCCACTCCAGGATCTGCTGTTGTGTTGGGCTACACCTATGGTACAATGTCAGCCCTTACTGCTGTACTGATATGATTCCTGTGCCCCTGTTGTATGCAACCTGGGGCTACATACATCCTACTACATTATAGGAGAGGTACATGGAGTGTAGCTGACATATATGGGTACATTGGACAGGGGTGGTGAGGATGGCTGAACAGGGCACCACAAAGGCCTTGCATGCACAGTGTTAGGCCATAGCTACAGTACTAGCATGTAGCATTGAGGCTGTATGGAGTCTTTGATCACACCTGTCTTTGTGGTGCTGCACAACTGTGCATAATGGTGAAACATGTCCCTGCATTATCCTGTCCATCCCCACCATGCACATGTGGCTACAGTTGCACAGTACTGATATATTGGCATGTGTAATGTTAAGGGTTTATGGTAATGTGCCATGAGTTTCACTGCATGCTACTGATCACATCACATTTGTCCCACTCCACAGACAATGGGACACAGCAGGGCCAAGCCCAGGGCCAGTCAGGATGCTGGATGGCAGGAGGGAGTGCCTAGCAGTGACAGTGGACTGTGGGAGACCAGGGAAGCTGAGCAGGCCATGACCACACATCCACATAAGTACCCTGCATTGTGTGTTTTACAGGCTGTGTTGCATGACTACACTATGCCGCATGTTTATGCTGTGGAAGGGGGATGTCAGTCTGTGTCTGCACAGGTTGCATGCATGCCTGTTGGGGAAGCACCTATGAAATAGTGGTTGTGAACACTCACCTGGCCCTCAGGGCACGTTCCCACTGCTAACACCATGGTGTGTCAGGGGCTGCGGCATTACTGGTTTGATCATCATTGTGACAGGCATGCTACCGTGTGTGTGTAGTGTGCCTTGGCATGCATTACACCATGCCATGGCATGTGCCCTGTGCCACAGCCTTAGCACACCAGACTGGTGACAGTGCTGCACACTGTCCCATGTGGTACACCTGTCATGTTTTGTCAGATCTATTCTTCCAGATGGTCAAGCCAGATATACATATCTGTCTGGCGGTGGTAGGCACTGGCCACTGTTGTAATAGAACACATCAGTGGCATGTCATATATAGTATACAGCACTCCTGGTAGTATGCCTGCATCAGGGCCATATCTGTTGCTCTCTGCATGGCATGACATGCCAATGCATCACACCAGAGCCAGCCTTATATGGCAGGGGGGCTAAGGCAGGGGTGGGCATTGATGGGTCATTAATGTACCATACCATGTATTTGTTCGGTGTTCTGATACAAAGTTGGTAGTGTCTACCCCAAGTAGTGATGTCTATAGTGTGAGCATTCCATGAAACATGGGCAGTGCCATGTATACATTACAATATATCTGGCTGTTTGCAGGGACATTGCCCTGCACAGGCTCAGTATGAGGAAGGCACTATACTTAGGGTGTAGCCTGTATCTGCTGGGATGGAGTGAGCCTCCAGACTGTTCTGCATCTCACTCAAGTGTTATGCTGACCACGGTACAGTGTGTCAGGTACCCATCCATGTTCAACACATTACCCTGCCTGTTGCACTCACTACTGCATGACAGTACCATCATATACAGCTGTGCTGTGTAACAATGGTGTGTGTGCCTTGGCCTGACTCTGCTGACAACCAAGGTAGCTCATAGATGTCTGTCATTCTGCACAGCTGTGTGTTCCTGTGTACTGGATGCCTGGCCTTCATGGCACTGTATGTGCAGGTGCATCACAGAGCCACCTGGACCATTACAAAGCCGATTTCGCCCTGGCTTCGTGCTGTTGTTGCAAGTGCTGTGTTTTTCTCATCCGGCAATCTGCCCATGTCATGTGTCCCTTGCATGGCTCAATCCTGCTGTGTTGCAACATGGCACAATCATTGTATGTACAGTCCTGTACTCTTTGTGTCCACAATGCTGTCCTTGGTATGCACACACATTCCATTGCAGCTGTATGACTTTGTTCACCTGTGTGTGGCATGGTGGCTCATATGTCATCTGACCATATATCTGTTATACATGTTATGCCATTCCTGGGTCACTCATCCAATGTGCACAGCTGGTAGAGTTCAATGCATTTCTTTACATAGCTGCCTGGAGGGATGCAGGAGCCAGGAGTGGTCATTGTGATGTCATGCTGCAGGAAAGGAGTGATGAACTACTGAGGCAACAGGTCCACCTGTTGCAGATGTTTGTTGCACTAGTGAGGGACTGTACCCACAGAACAGGCACGCGAACAGATCCAACAGGGAGACTGCAAGCTCTCTCAATGAAAAGGTGCACTGAAGTTGGGGGACCACCCCTTACTAAAACATGACTACAGTTGTTACGGTGCACTCCTGTGGAAAACAATTTACCTTGCTGCTCTGTTGTTTCACAGTACACTGCATGATGCTCGCAACGCTGGCCACATTGGCTACCTCACAAGGCTACTAATCTAGTCACAATATTCAGAACACAGGCTAAGTATGCAATGCAAATACTGCTCTAAGAAGAAAAAACTATGAAACAATATTGGTCGCAAAGCAAAAGAAACAAGGTGATACACAATGGGGGATTGTTTTGGGTTTTAAGATAGAGAGGAAAGCAAAAACTGCAGATAAAATACAAAAAGATAAGGTGGAAACTAAAGTGGAAAATTAATACAGGGCCTACCAGCAGCCATGAGCTTCAGAGGTGGCAGCCACCACCACCCTTACCACCACCACCACTGACTGCAGCCCCTTAATGCAATGGGGAATTAAGACATTTCATTCTATTTATATGTACTGTGGAGATGCCCTTTTTGTTGTTTTTCTTTTTTGATTGGTGGGTGTCCTTTTTGTTTCATATATTCTTAAGAGATGGCTACCCTTTTTGTTTTATTATTGATTAGTGGGTACCTTTTTTTCTTAATGGGTGGGTGCCCTTTTTGCTGTTTTCTTTTTGTTGGGCAGGTGCCATTTTCTGTTTATTTATCCTTGATGTTATTTATTATTGATGGCTGTGTACATTTGTTTTTGCCTTAAGAGGTGGGTGCACTTCTTGTTGTTTTTCTTTTTGATTGGTGAGTGCCTTTTTTTGTCATTACTCATGGGCCGATGCCATTTTATTATGCATATTTTACTGGTGGGTACCTTATGTCTGTTGTTTTAGTTTATTTTTATGGACCACTGCTCATTAGTGATTATTATATATTTCTGATACCTTTTCTACTGTATTGTGTGTCTCTCTCTCTTTAGTGCCCTCCTTTCACACCCCCACCACATGTCTACAGCACTATATTGAGTGCTGCACATGTGCCCTGCACTGTGCCTGCACTATGATGTTATGCTGCTCCTGTGCTGTGATGTTTTGCTGCGCATGCAGATTGTTCTCAGGCCTAATATTCAGAGGTGTTAGTGCCAGTGTGCTACTTAAGGTTATCTTGTTGTCAGTGTACTGGCACTAGCGCAAGTGCAGTGAAATCATGGCAGAGTGCAGCTGACTTAATATAGATGCTTATGGGTATATAGGAAACTATGGTGGAAAAGTAAAGGCTCCTTCACTGAACTGCTGTAAGGAGACTATGGCTTCCTGGCAACTACTTGCCTAATTGTGCTTTCTAGACTACACTATTTTAAACCATCTCTCTTTACAGATTGTGCTGTGCTTTATTTGTTTTATAATTATATTTTATAAAGTTTTTCAAATTGTACAACATATAACGAGGTAGAAATAAATATGTTATGTAGAGCACATTTATGAAGCCCAAGTCCATATTGATAAGGGAAAACAAGATCAAATGGTAAATTCTATTATATTATTCTAAAATAAAATGGATATAGAGCACTTCTGTTTAATTCAATATTAGACATGCTCAACAGAAAAAAAAACAAGAAAAAATAATAATTTCTCTCCAAGTGTAAGTCTACTTAACCAATTATTATACTTCAAATATGTGACAAGAGCAAGACTACCCTATGAGCATTCTAATACTATGATTTTCTATAATATATGTTGGTACACAATACTAAAATTGCCAAGAGTGGGAAACATTTTAAATGGGTTGTCACTATGATGATACAATATTTTTCATATCATAATTTTAACCAGATTCACATAATTAATGCATAAGAAAGTGAATACCAATATCAAGAAATCATATTTTAATACTAGTCTAATCATCAAATTCTCATCTTCAGTGTCAACAACAGATTTTTTCCAACATGGTTGGCAAATTAATGTCCTCATCCTTCATGGAGTCCTCTTCATATTAACCCCTACAAAATGAGATTTGATTGATCTCAAAAATATACAAACTGTGCCATTTGAGTTGTTTTACCTTTGACTGGTGCTAGGAGTTGAAACTGAGCTGCCAGCTCTAGAATCTCCTGCTGGTAAGATAAGAAGCATCTGTAATGCTGTTGTGCAGTATATAAGCAATCAGAGATAAATGCTAAATCCAAATTGTCTGAACAACAATTGCCCTCTGATTCTTACAGGTCTCATAATTCAGTCTCCATCAGTCTCAAAATTGTAGTGGAAACTTAAAAGCAAACAAATTCATGAGTGTAACTTTACCGTGTTCTGCTGATCAATATGAAGTAGATTTGTTGCTTCCCTTTGGCTAGGGGCCCTTGTTTGTTTGTTTTTTGTTTCCACATAGAAAGTTCAGAAAGTCTTAGAAAGGGTGGGTTATTTAAGTAATAATCCATGAAAGGGTGGGGTGATGGTGGGATTTACCCATTCCTGGTGTGGTTTGGTCATGTGGCCACAGGCCAAACATAACACACCTGGAGTAGACTATTGTGATGATACAATGACCCCCTTCACTCTTCCTAAGAAAAAAATAAAGAAAATTGTATTTATTTGCATTGTAACCATTTATGGTAGGTTGTCGAGTAGCACCCACGCTGTAATGCTACCATGGGTACCAAGTATACTCAGGTTTAAATGAAACCATTAATTTGCTGCCAAAAAGAGCTTGTTTTCTCAGTGACAACTTCAGTGTTACACATTGCCACATGTGATCTGTCAAAGGTATTACATGTGGCCATGTGACATGAGGCCTAACCTTTGCAGGGACATCTGCAAAAGGCATAGGTCAGAAGCTGTCATTTTACTTTATGGCAGGATTCATTGTTGAGAGGAGCTTTAGGTCAAGGCTCTGAGTGGTACCTCTGATCATGGTCTGGTGGCAAATTTACTTCATTTATTACCAAGAGAACAGAAAAAAAAAACATTTTATTTGGTTATTACTAGACACAGATATGGGATAAACCGAAAAAAATAAAGATCTGAGCTGTTTCTGTCAGTTGACAGTCAGGACCACAAGGAGTCATCAGTTGTGGTTTCCTTGGCTGCTAAAATCCACTATTTGCAGGGAGAGTACAAAAAAAAAACATAAAAGCACATTGCAGCAATATAACACATTGTATTTTGCCAGTAATAGCCAAAGAAATGGGAAAAAACAAGATCTGTTTCTGTCAGCAGTCAGGACCACGAGGAGCCACCAGATCTGGTTTTCCTGAATGCTGAAATCTGCTATTTCTTTGAGAGAGTATCCACCCCCCCTGATAAAATAACACTGCATCACAAAGAAGCTGATGTTTACTATTCAATCTCCAATATTATTGAGTCTCAGTTTTGACACCCTAGCAGTATTATCCCAGTGCAATATTATTATACCAGCGCTCAGGTCTATGTTTAAGAACAGTCATTCTCACTAGTTTAAATTATATCTCCTGTCACTTGCAAATAATTACAAAACAAAGTGTGTTTCTTGTCCGACCTCAGTCAGGAGCATCAGGAGTCAGTAGTCATTTGACCCTGACTGCTTCAGAATTTTATTAGCTTTGCAATACGCATAAAAAAACACAGCGATTTATATCACATCATTGAAGAATAAAAAAAAGTTATAAAAAAAGAAAGTTTTGTTGCTGTTTCTTACCGCTCATGAAGGTGCAAGATGAATTATCATTCCTTTGTTCCTGTCAGCTGAAATCAGTGGTTTCTGTGAATATATATATATATGTTATAGTATTTCATTTTTGTCTGTATTTTATATTAAAGAAAACCGTTTGGTTGCAGTTTTTGTGATCTCAGAAAAAAAAAATACAGGGCATACATTATTCCCTTCTCTGTGCTTTTCACTGGTATTTCCCCCTGCTTAGCAGTAAAGGGGAAAAAGAGCAAATCAGGACCAGCTAGTATTGCAGAGTTGGGGCACTAGATGTCAGGGACAAAATATAGTTCTTTTTACCTCACCAGAAAGTTGGAGTCACTTTGTGATGTTAGCACACTTGCTTGCATGAACACCTTAGCGGCCCAGCCCCTTTCATCTATATTACACCTGGTAAAGTTTGTTAGAGAAGGAATAGTCTGTGGCGTGGTCTGCTAATGGCGGCGGGTTCCCCCAACAATACTCTCAATAGTTTGCAATGATGAGTCATGCTAGAGTGTGTAAACTAATTACAACTTTGGAATTATAGATTAGAAGGTAAGAGGAAGTTCCTCTGTTGAAATTTGAACTTTTATTTCAATCAATCAATCAATCAATCAAATCTTTATTTATTCAGGCGATCATCATTGAGCAAGGCTCATTTACAAGATGGACCTGATAAGGTCAAGGTTCGAGTTGATGCGCAGCAATTACATCACATACTTATGAGACAGTTATACATACAGAAGAAAGGAAAATTTTATTTATAACACAATAATATACAGAGAATTCACATGTTAAAGCTTGGCTAAGAGAAAGTTAAACTAACATCTATAATATGTACAGTACATATATATCTCAATGAGGATCATGACAGTCACTCACTTAATGAGTGCAAGGATGCTGAAGGGAATATTGAGTGCCATATACTGGCGGTGTCTGACTGGAAGGAATATGCCATATGTGATTGGAATATGGTTTTGTGGGATGACTATTCTATCTCTAGCGATAGCAGCTGCATTTCTCTGTGAAGAAGGCTGTACAGTGCTGCTTGAAGGATGTAAATGGAATGATAATGGACAGTTTAAGGGATTTTGTAGGGTGTTCCATGCTATGGCTAGAGAATAGCTGATTGCTGCCCTCCTATTTTGGTGTTGACTTTGGGCAATTTGAGCAGGATGATATTGTTGTTTTAGGGCATAGGAGCTAGGAGTGGTCAGGTTGAAGCAGTCCAGGATATAGCTTGGGAGTTTTTTTGATAAAGCTCTGTAGATCCATAGAGCTGCATTTCTGCTCCTCCTGACATGAAGGGAAACCCATCCAGTTGCGTCATAGAGAGAACAATGGTGAGTATTATATGGTAGGTCTGTAATGAACCTTATTGCTCTATGATATAAGGTATCCAACTTTTGAAGGTAGGGAGGGGCAGTGACTATAGAGGAAGTCTGCATAGTCAATGACTGATAGAAAGATGGCCTGGACTAACTCTCATCTTTGAATCTCTATTAAGGGTTTTAATCTGTAGAGGAGGCCAAGCCTTCAGTGCTTTGCTTTTCAGCAGTTGTTCTAGATGCTGAGTAAAGTCAAGTCTGTTGTCAATACACACACCTAGGTATTTGAAATTTTCAACATACTCCAGATTTTCTCCAAGTATAGTGCATAGCTGGGGGAGATTGATTGAAGAGGATGTGTTGGTCGAGTTTTGGGTTGTGAACATCATTGCTTTGGTTTTCTTTGCATTTAGCAGAAGCTTTTTCTCGAGAAGCTGATGTTGTAACAGGGAAAATTCTGCTTGTAGGATTTCATGAGCAACTTTAGGCGAAGGGTTGCTAACATACAGTACAGTGTCATCAGCAAAGAGATATACTGAGGACTTGGTATGGGTTGAATCAATTTTATTTATATAAATGGCAAACAGGATAGGACCCAGAATAGAGACTTGGGGGGACTCCTCTTGACAGTGGTCTTAATGGGGATAGGTCACCTTCAGCTTTTACCTGCTGTGATCTACCGGAGAGGTAGCATCTGAACCCAGGGGTGTAGCCAGGAATGTTAAACTTGTACTCAAAACTGATGCACTGTTGCCTCCCCCCCCCATTTGCCATGTCTGAGTTCAAGTAATCAGTTTCTTCCTGTAATTCTCCTTCTTTTGTTTTTCTGCCTGCTTGGTAAGTTGTTGCTCGCTATGGGGCACTGATGCCACCAGCCAAATACACAAACAAGAACAAAGGCAAAAGGGCTCAGTGCGACACAGACACAATGTGACTCACAATGTCCTTGCTTTCCTCTTCTTTTTGTTGCCCCTGCCTGATTTGTTGCCCCTGCCTGATTTATTTTACTGTACTCTGCTGAGTACAGTGCGTATGCCTGCCGACACCCCTGTCTGAACCACTTAAGGGAGGATGGATCTAGGCCATTGGAGTGTAGGGATGAGAGTAGCAGTTCATGGTCCACAGTGTCGAATGCTTTGCTCAGGTCCAGGAATACTGCACAGACATTGTTCTTTTTATCCAATTCAGTTTGCCAATCATTGGTGACCTTGGCTAATGCAGTGATAGTGCTATGTTTGGCCCTGAATCCAGATTGAGCTGGATTTAATAGATTAGCATTGTCCAGATATTCCCATAACTGAATACTCACTAATTTCTCCAGCATCTTGGATAACACAGGTAGGATGGAAATGAGCCTGTAGTTATTAAGATCCATAGGGTCCCCTGATTTTAGAAGGGGGACCACTTGGGCTGTCTTCCACAGTGTGGGAATAGAGCCAGAGTTTAGGGAAAGGTTAAAGAGGTTAGTTAGGGGGACTGCAAGCACATGACATGCAATCTTTAGAAAGAATGGGTCCAGAAGATCTGCTCCTGCACTTTTTTTGGTATCCAGATGCCATAATAGATCCTCAACTTGTGTCAACAGTATAGGTTTGAAGCTAAAGGAGGAGTCAACTCTTTGATTACCAGTATAGTGGGAGCTTAATTGATCCCTTAATAGGTTAGCTGGGGAGGAGTCAAAGGCAAGGCCAGCTGTTGTGAAGTGGTTGTTGAATGCATCCAGGATTTCCATTGTGCCAGTAATGGGGCCATAGCACGGAGCACGGAGTAGTCTGACCTCTTGTTTCGTATGTAAACGAGTAGAAAAGATTAACACTGTTTGAAAAGGGAGGCTTTTGTATTTCTCAACTAAAAGGGTCCATGTTTTTTCTCTCTTACAGAAAAACATTAGTTTGAAACCTGAATGGAGGACCATAAATCATCTAATCTTCATGATACATACAGTAAAGGTGCGCAGATTAATTTATGCTTTAAAAATATCCTCTTTTTGTAAAATAATTAGAAAGAGTGGATTTACACTTATGATATCCCTTTCTTCTTTTGCTGAAAATAGATATAGAGATTCTTTGTTACTGGATTGGGAGTACCCCAACCCCCATGACAGACACACCAATGTAATTTTGATGGACTGACATACAGGTCAGTTCCACCTGTTAGCTTGAAATCTTTTCTGTATTTGTTTTGCATGTATTCTACAACTTATAACAATGCAAAACATGTTTTAAATTCATGTTTATGTTTTTGTTTAAATTAGAAAATTGCTCCAGGGTCTGATGAAGGAACTCTTTTGTTCTGAAACGTCACCAAAGAAATTAACTGGAGCATAACTATAAAGAAGAAACGAAGTTTGAAAGACTAAAGAAATAAATATAAGAACTAAAATTAATGTTTATTGTATGCATTTATTTATTTAGGGTTGAGATAGGGTTACTTTGTTTGTGCCTTTGTATGTATCCATATCACCCTTCTCCCCTTTCATTCAGACTATAAGAATTTAATAAGGAACCCTGGGAGACTTTTTTCTTTGTAAGTTTGCATATATGTAGGCTCATAAATTTGTTGCTTTGTAATATTTGAACACCAGATTTTCAACATAGCCTTGTTATGATCCTGCCTCATGAAAAAGGGCAGAGTAAATGGTCAACTCCTGACTGGGAGATGATTTAGCACAGGGACTGTGAAATTAACTTTCGGGATGGAAAAACACATTTTGGGTGGGAGTTGTAAAATGACAGCTGTCACATTCATGAGGTGTTGTAAAGAAATGGCTATGTTGAAAATGTGGTGTAAAAATATTGAGTATTACCAAACTTACAAATCTGCATTTTCAAAATGTATCATAGCCTCATAGCTTTTTTGTTTTTAAATTTTTTTACACCAGATTTAGAAAATAGCCTTCTTATGAACCCACTTCAGGAACAATGGCAAAGAAAATTTTCAACTGCTGCCCAAATGGTGAATTTGTGTAGGGAATGCAAAATCACATTTCAGGATAAAAATATACATTTTGGCCCGGATTTGAAATACGACAGCTATCACATTCATTAGTTGTTATAAAGATATAGCTCTGTTGTAAATATGGGGTACGAATATTAAAAATTACAAAAGTTATGAGCCTGCATTTGCAAAATTCAATGTAGGTGCATAACTTTGTTATGTTTTAATATTTTTACACCAAATTTTCAACATGGCCATTTTATGCCCCCACCTCATGAACAATGGTAGAGAAAATGTTCAATTGCCTGAAAGGTGATTTTATGCAGTGACCAAATTATCTTTTGGGACAGATTTCCCTAACATCACTTGCATTGTTCATGAGGTGGTGTCCTAAAAAAGATATGTTGACAATTTGTGGCAAAAATATTGAAAAATGGCCAAGTTATGCTACTAAGTTCAAAATTTCATTGAAATGCATTGACTTGCATACCTGTTCTCAGTTTGTGGTCTGGCTTTGAAGAGTGAAGATGTGTCTGTCATCCAGAGAGGATTACAGAGTTGGACTCCCAATCAGTAAGTAAGAGCTGGGGGGGTGGTGGTTAGTGGGAAAGTCGGGTAGGGGATCTAAAAGCCCCAAACAACATTGATAGATATTTTTCATTTTACAGGGTTTAAAAATAAAGGGTTTGGATCATGACATTGGGGAATTGGGCACCCACCAGTGTCATTCTTTTAGGGGGTGCTGAGAGGGAAGGTTGGGTGAGGGAATATCAAAAGAAAAAATACAGAGGACTCCTGATGGTGACACTGGGGAATTGGGCACCTCCAGTGTCACTCCAATGTTTTGGTGGGGTGGTGGGGTGCTGTGAGGGAGGGTCAGGTGGGGGGTATATCTGTGATTTAAAAGAAAAAAAGGAAGCAATGTTTGATTAGGAACTTTAATAGCAAGCATATACTTGTGTGGGAACCCTTGCACATGGCTGCCATCACATAGGTGCATATAGTCCAGGAATACAAAGGATGTGAACATGCCCCAGGTCTCTGTCAAAAACTCTAGAGCATGCTATGGATCCTCATTGTTTAGATCTTTGTATGTTAAAGCAATCTTGAAGGTTGTGCACACAGCAAACATGTTGCCGCAACAGTGGAAGCTTACACCATCCTTCATATTTTCTGAGTCATGTTATTTTAAGTAAAAGTACTGTTTTGTTATTGTTTAAATTAGAAAATGTCTCCAGGGTCTGATGAAGGAACTCTTTTGTTCTGAAACATTACCAAAGAAATTAACTGGAGCTTAACTACAAAGAAGAAAAAAGTTTGAATGACTGAAAAAATAAATACAAGAACTAAAATGAATGTTTATTGTATGCATTTATTTATTTAGGGTTGAGATAGGGTTATTTTGTTTGTGCCTTTGTATGTACAGTATCCATATCACCCTTCTTCCCTTTCATTCAGACTATAAGAATTTAATAAGGAACCCTGGGAAATTTTTTTCTTTGGAAATTTGCATGTATGTAGGCTCATAAATTTGTTGTTTTGTAATATTTGAATACCAGATTTTCAACATAGCCTTGTTATGATCCTGCCTCATGAAGAATGGCAGAGTAAATGGTCAACTCCTAACTTTAAGGTGATTTAGCACAGGGACTGTGAAATCAACTTTCGGGATGGAAAAACACATTTTGGGTGGGAGTTGAAAAATGACAGCTGTCACATTCATGAGACGCTGTAAAGAAATGGCTATGTTGAAAATGTGGTGTAAAAATATTGAATATTACCAAACTTACAAATCTGCATTTTCAAAATGTAACATAGCCTCATAGATTTTTTTTTAATTTTTTTACACCAGATTTACAACATAGCCTTCTTATCAATCCACCTCATGAACACTGGCAAACAAAATTTTCAGTTGCTGCCCATTTGGTGAATTTGTGTAGGGACTACAAAATCACATTTCAGAATAAAAATTAACATTTTGGCCAGGATCTGAAAAAAATGACAGTTATCACATTCATGAGTTATTATAAAGATATAGCTCTGTTGTAAATATGGGGTACAAATACTACAAATTACAAAAGTTATGAGCCTGCATTTGCAAAATTCAATGTAGGTGCATAACTTTGTTATGTTTTAATATTTTTACACCAAATTTTCAACATGGCTTTCTTTTGCCCCCACCTCATGAACAATGGTAGAGAAAATGTTCACTTGCCCGAAAGGTGATTTTATGCAGTAACCAAATCACCTTTTGGGACAGATTTCCCTAACGTCACTTGCATTGTTCATGAAGTGGTGTCCCAAAAAAGCTATGTTGACAATTTGTGGCAAAAGTATTGAAAATGGCCAAGTTATGCTACTAAGTTCAAAATTTCATTGAAATACCTTGACTTGCATACCTGTTTCCAGTTCGCGGTCCACCTTTAAAGAGTGAAGATGTGTCCAGAGAGGATTACAGTGTTGGACTCCCAATCAGTAAGTAGGGCTGGGGTTAGTGGGAGGGTCAGGTAGGGGATCTAACAGGCCCAAACAACATTGATGGATAATTTTCATTTTACAGGGTTTAAAAAAAGGGTTTTGGATCATGACATTGGGGAATTGGGCACCCCCAGTGTCATTCTTCTGGTGGGGGGTGGTGCTGAGAGGGAAGGTGGGTGAGGGAATATCAAAAGAAAACAAATACAGAAGACTCCTGATGGTTACACCGGGGAATTGGGCATCTCCAGTGTCACTCCAATGTTTTGGTGGGAGTGGGGGGTGCTGTGAAAGAGGGTCAAGTGGGGGTATATCTGTAATTTAAAAGAAAAAAAGGAAGCAATGTTTGATTAGAAACTTTAATAGCAAGCATATACTTGAGTGGGAACCCTTGCACATGGCTGCCATCACATAGGCGCATATGGTTCGGGAATACAAAAGATGTGAACATGCCCCAGGACTCTCTCAAAAACTCTAGAGCATGCTATGGATCCCCATTGTTTAGATCTTTGTATGTTAAAGCAATCTTGAAGGTGGTGCGCACAGCAAACATGTTGCCACAACAGTGGAAGCTTACACCGTCCTTCATATTTTCTGAGTCATGTTATTTTAAGTAAAAGTACTGTGTTGTTATTGTTACAATTTAGGAGTGTACTGCGTACCTACAACAAAATAGTGTATGGTAGAACGCTATAATCACTAAAAATCCATCATTTACTAGTGTTGTTTTACCATTGATGTGACGTAATTTAGCTGTTGTACCATCGTCGGTACGTCACATCGATGGTACAACAGCTCTGCCCACATTTGCGCATGTGCAAGTCGCGCTTCTGTTCATCATTAAAATGGCCGGGGAACTTCAGCGTCAGCACTGGAGGACATCCCAATTTAAAAGTAAGTGCTGTTTTAGTTCAATTCTTAGCCGGCATATAGCAGAGCCCAAGTATTCAATAAAAAATGTGGACCCGGAATAAGATCAGTGTTGTCAATAACACGGGCTCGGTGGGGGGGGGGGTCCCCGACATCACAGCACGAACCGGAAAAAATCCACAAATAGTTTTTTTAACTTTTGCCCATACACTATAAAAGACAATGTGTGGACAACAGTGAACAACAACAGTGCTGTTCACTTCTAGAGGTGTCATGACACCCAAAACCTCTCGAGCTTCGCTCTCGAGGTTTCAACAGTTGTCATGACAACCTCTCAAAGTGAACAACACTGTTGTTGTTCACTGTTGCCCATACACTATCCTCTGTATGTTTCTTAATTACTGTACATGAGAAAAAATAAGTACATTGCAGTTTTACTAAAGTACTGCTGAAGCAAAGGTTGGGCTCAATTTATTGTAGTAAACCCACAGTAATACTGCAATATTTAGTTTTTGTTAAAAATGATGCAGTACCTTTTCGTAAGGGCCGTCCTTTATCTCATTTCATAAAAAAATAAATAAAAAAGCTTTACCCCTTTCCAAGAGCCAAGTTGGCAAAGAACACACCATGTGTGTTCATTGATGACTTGGCTTTTGAATGGGGCAAAGCTTTTCACAGGTCAGTGTGGATGTATACTGGGTAGCACAACAAAGACTGGAAAAACCCCATTGATCGGTTAGTCAGTCCCATGGATAGGCTTTCAAGTTTAATTTCTTGTTCAGTTGCCTGTGTCTTATGGTATATTTTATTGCAAAGTTTCCACAAGCATCTAAGAAAAACAGCCAGTGAAGTTTCTGTTTTAGGAGCAAGTCTCCAAAACCTTTCAAGAAAGGCAAGAGACTATCTAAAATGCATGTCCCTCCCACCCTCCCATGATATCCAGAGGGTAACAGTTACTGTACAAAAGGAGGCATTTAGTGTATAGCAGCAGAATGAGATTGCTCAGTGAGCAGATCAGCTACCAAAGCATGTAAGAAAGAGTCCCTTACAGTTATCCCCAGCTTTCTCCATATTGGCACCATTGTACACCCCAAGCCCCACACTAGCTGAAAGACTAGAATGACAGAAGCCTGAATAGCACTAAAGGGTACCAGGGGCAGCAAGCAGCACTCTTAAAATTTGGGAAGTACAACACTCACACTAGTCGTCTGCGACCTCAAGTGACAGTGCTAATGCCCAATAAAACGTGCTGCTGGTCCAGGGGGTGGAAACATGAAAAAGAAAGGATGGGCTGAGGCTGACAACAAATGGGCTGTCAGGCTGCTAAATCTAATGGCTGTCCCACAGTGTCCAGGGGCTGGAGTGTTTTTTCCTGGATGGGCTGGGGGTGAAGGGAGAAGGTTCATTATGGCACCATCCATTATTTTACTGGCATATATACAGTATATGTGCCAATAAAATACCAGATGCTGCCTCATATCCTAAAATTTTGAGGCAAATATACTGTAGAAGCAAGAAATGAATGAAAATGCCTACTTTTTTGGTTATCAGTATATCTGTGTGCATTTTTCAGAAAAAAATTTGTTTTCCCCACTTATTAACCATCTCTTGTCCAGCAGTTTCAATCAGAGGTGTACTTTGATGACTCAGCATTCTGTCCTTTGCTCACTCCTGGGCAGCTTGCTTCCTTCTTTGGTTGCACACCATACTGTTCTTTCTTCCACAGTTACAGTCCTTCCAGCACACAACAGAAACTGAATGAAGTGAAGTGATGCCATGTTTATTTTATTTATTTACTGAAATGTTTCACCAGGAAGGTACACTGAGCAACAAGTTACTCATTTCTAGATGTGACCTGGGGGAAGGGGGTACAATGAGGAAGAAGCAGTAATACATACATTCAAGTTACATAAGACAGGTAATATACAGTGTACCATACAATAAGGTGCATTGATAGAGGAGGCATTTGCATAAGACAGGTGATATATACAGTGTACCATACTGTTGGTCCATACAATAAGGTTAATGTATAGAAAAGGGATGGCCATTTAAACCACCCTCTGACTGGCTTGCTACATGCAAAGCAACTAATCAGCACAGGCATGACTGTCCCTTTCTGACTCTCACCAGTAGTAAATGCAGGGCTCAATACATGACTCCTCCCTTGCTTATTTTTTTAATCTGCATGCTTGAGATTAGCGGACCGCCGAACTTGAGAGCCGCTGGAGTTATGGCCACTGTTGAAAAGACTGCATTTCCAAGCACATATATACTTCTCTGCAGTGAAAAGGAGTAGTGGAAATGTTAAAAAAGTACTTTGAAAAAACAGTGTTGAGATTCTGAACATGTGCATTAGTGGTGCACAATGTGCTTGCTCAGAATCTCAGCCCTGTTTTTTTCAGTCATTTTTTGCACTTCCACCGCTTGTTTTCATTCCAGAGGGGTATCTACACTGACACTGCTAAATAGATTAACATGTCCTTGCTCACAGCCTTTAGTTTGTCTTATGTATTGAGGTCATGGGCTGCTGAAAATAAATAAAAAGCGTGAGCACACGGACTAGTCGGATTACTTTTTTTGTCGCCTCAACAAGTTGGACGTGGAGGCAACTTCTTTTTGGCACCTCAGCAAGTTGTTTGTTCTGAAGGAATGCAAGAGTCCTTTTTTTCTGAAAGCAATAGGTCTGCAGCACTCTGCCCACTGCAGCCCTAAAAAGATATAAGGGTGTACATATAGGGACCAAATTACAGCAAAATTGCCAGCAGCAGGGTGTCAAAATTAATACCAGTGACTAACAGTTAAAGGGTTAAATGTTTAATTTTCAGTTTATGCCTATGGCACACAAAATAGTTCTGTGGTGCCAACCTCAGTTTTACCTGATTACTCAGTGAGACACAGTTCTTTGAGTAAATCACTGGTCGCATGCTCCTCCTGCATCTGCACATTGAACAGGGTGACGAAGTACATGTATACTGCTGCTTCTAGGAGTTTCAGTTTTTTAACTTGTATCCAGAAAAGGAATTTTTACAAGGGAATGGTGTACAGAGTGAGAAACTACAATAAGCACTATAACATGTTTAATCTTATGTTTGAAATCTGAAGTCTAGAGTTCAGGCACGTACTGTACCATTGATGGTAATGCACATGCCCAGAGATACAGCCTTGTTTTGTAAACATCAGATTAAACATGATACATCATTTGTTTTAATGGCGCACTGAGTTTCTCCCACTCAGGACACTTTCAGCTTGTAGGAAATTGGTTTTGCTGATATAAAAGCTACAATATATCTACTCATACAAGGATGAGATATGATGTGCTTTGGTACCCTCTTTTTCAGAGTGTTTAGAGGGGAAAGAATATGGCGGTGGCTTGTTTACAGTCTCGGCAACATGAAATGATTTCTTATATTTTTGTGAAGGGTCTTCTCTTGTTACTGGGACTTTATCCATGGGTTATTGTAGGATTTACCAAGGGGTAAAGATTGTCTGGAAAATTAACCCCATCATATAATCTACGCTAAATCAAAACTGTTGCAAACACTTCTTTTACTGTATCATCAAAATGCTTGCAGAAAATTGCCAGCTCCTTTTCAACCCCTGACACAGTGGTAGAGTGTGGGGTGGCCAGGTAAGGTGTATAAAGATGGCAGTGACATGTCCTCCATCAGGGAACCTAGAAAGGAACATTGTCTTCTCCCTGACTAGCTCACAGACAGCAGTCACTTAGAACCACAAAGCGGGTGACTGGCAGAAAGGGTCAGGGAATGCAACATTAGTCTTGGTGGTTTCTCCTCCCCATTACTCATTACTGAGAAATCTGCATGGAAACATGCTCTATGTCCTTTTGAGTTCATCTGCCTCTTTATCTTACTCCCTACTCATGTCATAGTCCTCTGTTGTGACATCACAGTCTGTTGCCATGGGAGTAATTGTGATGTCACAAGTAGAGCATTATGACCTTAGGCAGGGAGAAAGCAGCAGGAATAGATAAACTCTTCAGGAGCAAAGCTCCCATTTTTATACAAATGGCCTCAGTAATAAATAATGGGAGGGGAAAATACAGAACTAATGTGCAATACAAGCTGAACTGTGTCTACATATTATGTTATGTTAAAGCTGTCCTAATGGCATCAGCTGTTCTTTAAGTCGATATATTTGTGCCTGTGCAGAGTGAGAAAAACAGAGAGACAATATAGATAGCTCCAGTTTTGAAATCCTGGTAGAAAATTTGAAAATAAAATGTTTAACTGAAAGAAAATAAAATAGGAAAAGTGCTAAGACTAAAAATAAACCTATAACAGGAAAAGAAACAGATGAAAAAAATGAAGCTAATCGAAAAAAGTAGAAAGCTCCAAAAAGGGAACCACCCTTACAAAAGAAAAACAGAAGGATTAAATGAAAAAATTGACCTTACCTTCTGGTCAAGACACTGAAAGAGAAATCCCCAGCAGATATGTACTGTATACTGCTCTGGTATGCTGTCCTGCTGGTGCCATTTGCAAACTTCTAGGCCAACAAAGTGGCTGAGTTTGGATACTGAGGGCGTGATTTTCAAAGCTCCTACAATGGCACAAGGGGCTTGCACCAGAAGGGATGCTCAAAGTGCCACTTGCATCAAAAGATGCACTGGGAGCGATTCACAATCAAAGCCTGTGTCACTGAAGGCTGTGTGCACCAATGGGGGTTTGTGCCATCCTTGCTGCCCAAAATGGGCTGCAGCATGGCTCTAGGGGCATGTGGGAGATGCAAGATGCCATATCCCCTAATTTGGGATTCTGTAAACTCTCCCAGAGTGTGACAATCTATACCCTTTAGACCAGCCAGGGCTGTTCCTAAGGCATTTTAGAATTTTACCCTCTGAAGTGCTAGTGCGGTTGCACCACTCTGGGAACCCTCCCTGGGTGGGAGGGAACATGTGTCATAGTCCCCCCCCAATCCCAGATCCTCTTTTATTAATATTAATCCCTTCACTGGTAGTCTAGTGGACCCCCAGCCCCGATCCCCTTTCATGAAATATAAACATGTCCCTGGTGGTCTAGTGTCCCCCCCACCCCTGAATCCCTTTTATTAATAGTAAACCCATCCCTGGTGATCTAGCGGACCCCCTAGCCCCAATACCCAATTATTGAAATCAAACAGGTCTCTGGTGGTCTAGCAGACTCCCCAGCCCAGATCCCTGTTTACAAAAATAAACACATCCTTGGTGGTCTAGTGGACCTCATAATCCTGATACCCTTTTATTAAATATAAGCATGTCCATCGTGATGTAGTGGACCCCCCCCACCCAGTTCTGTCCATATAAGAATATATATAATTCTCTGGTGGTATAGTGGACCACCACCACCCTTCCCCAGCAGACAGTACCTCATCACCCTACTCCCCCCTCCACTGACCCAAACAGGCAATTTGCACAGCCCTCCACTCTCCACCATGGCCAGCCACTGACTGAGCTATCAATAAGTCTGTACTCTATACAGTATGTGCTTATTAACTGACAGATCAGTGGGCTGTCAGTCACTGAGTGCATACTGCATACAGTACATGCTCAGTGACAGTTCAGGCAGTGAAAGGTTTACTTCTGTTATTTCCACCATGCAACATTTCAATTTTTAAGCACCCAATTGCTGAGGCAGAAGAGTGGGGGCTGGTGATGGCTGACTGGCAAAATATGGGGTGACGTACAGGGAATCTGTGAGGTGGAAGGGGACATCACATTTGTGGGCAGAGGAACAGAAATGTTCACTTGTGTTACTTTTCTGAAGTACCCGATTGCTGAGGCCAAGGAGGATGTTGAGAGCAGCAGTCCTGCATTAGATATAGAAGTGCAGCCTGTCTACACAGCTGCTTACACTGCTTGCTCTGGATCCCATTTCAAACTCTTCAGTGATTCTGGGAGGGAGCAAGGGATGACATTATCATGATCAGGAAAGTGTCCGCACCTGCCATATCTGTACCACAGCAATCTGAATGCTTGTGTTGCTGCATTACAAATGTGGCCGTGTAAACAAGCCTGGAAGATAACAAATGTTCTTCCACTTCACAAAGGGGCAGCCCCTCCTCCCATGGCTATTTCCAACCTATCTCTCTCCTTTCCTCCTGTGTAAAGCTGCAAGAGAAGCTACTCTGTTCTGGACTGTTAGACTACCTCTCATCCCACAGTTTCATTCCCCCCTTGCAGTCTGGCTTCTGGAAGCACCATTCCACAGTCTCCTCTCTGCTGCATGTCACTGACTTCAACTTCTCCAGGATGGATCTAGAACATATCACAGCTGCTATTTTCATTGATGTGGCCCAAGCCTTCTACTCAGTTTCCCACCCTCTCCACCTCAATAAGTTAAGTTCTGCTGGCCTCTCATTTCCCTCTGTTCTTTGATTCTGCTCCTACCTCATGGGCATCAACAGTCAGTACAGCTTGGAGGTGTGCTATCACACCATTCCCATCCAGGCTGGGGTCTCACTGGGCTCTGTCCTGTGTCCCATTCTTGTCTCCATCTTTCTGAATGACCGCACATCTGCAAGCACCAACTCGCCTATTCACATGCATGCAGATGACAGTAATATTCACCTCCAGTCCCTCCACAACAGCTGTGGAAAGACCTGGTTCCAATCCAAACATCTACAGGTCAGCACCATAAAAAAGGTGTCAATGACCTGTGGTGCTAGTCAAAAACTGGCCAGGCTCTTGAGACTACCTGTTTTCTCCACTCTAGAGTGCAGTCACTTAAGTTCATCAGTGTGTGACTTGACAGCAAGTTTAACTTCTTAGCCCACATTAATGCCATTCATGTGAAGCTCTGACCAATCTGGGCTACTTGTACCATAGTAAAGGCTGCTTACCCCTGCTGTCCACCAGGAGCATACCAAAATTGTGCTCCTGGATTTTAGCTATGTAGATGTGGTCTATGGCACCACCCCTCTACTTCCATTGCCACAATGGACCCCTCTGCAGTGCTTTTTGTCACTTTTCTACAACCCCCCCCCCACACTCACCACGGCTCCCTTCACTCCTCCCTATTCATCTTCCCCCTGTCTTTATGTCACCAGTCACTCTGCACCTCCTTCATCTCCAATTGCTGGTATGGTTTTCTCCCCTAATACCTCTTCAATCTCCTCTCTCCAGTCCCCCACCCCCTGTTTCTATGTTCCCTAGATCCAGGGACCATAGAACTTTCTCAACTTTACATCCCCACTCCTTGTTGGGCAATCTACCTTCTTCTATTGACTTCCCACACTTTGGAACCTGATCCCTGTTTCCCTCCACCATTCCACCTCCCCCGGCTTTCTCAATCATTAGCTCAAACTCCTCCCACCCACACCTGCACCTTCTTCTCACAGGTGGCACTCCTAATGTCACAGGTGGCACAAGTGGAAGGCACTCCCCCTCCACCTATCTGGTCACTAGTGTACTACAATTTTTGCCTTCTGTGCCTTGATGCAGCACTGTTGTATTTGTTTAGGTGGGACATACTGTATCTGCACTTACTTTGTACCAAAATGTGTCTGTGTTGTGCTCACTATTTCTCTTGTACCCCCGATTGTACCTGAAAACAAGCTTTGGCTCAGTATGCCTTTCAAGTTACCAATTTAAAATAAAGAAATAAAAGTAAACTACCTCATACAGTTGTAAAATGGTACTGATTATCAATGTCTAAATCAGAAACACCAACTGAGTTAACTATAAAGACAGTAAAGATGGAACAATAGCAGAATGTAGCCAGTATTTGAAACACCACTTTTATAGAAATTACTGGCTTGCAGGTTCAAGACATTTCTCCTTAAAAGAAGGAGCAACAAGGAAAACAAATTCAAAATTGCTTATTTTATTTTCTTCAAATTATCTTAAATGTCCTATTTGAAACAAATAATTTTCTCAATATAGGGTTATTGTTCTATGCTTAAATGTAAGCTACTGAAATAAACTGAGCAGCAGTATGCATAATTATTTTTCTTTTCTCACTCTTTTGAAATTAAAATATCAGTGGGGGATTATTTTGACATTCCTCCTGGGGGTCTTGTTATGATTTAATTTTCTAGAGCATTAATTCCACTAATAATTGCTTGTGGCTTTCCACTGATTTAATTTATATTGTTGCAGTTGTCTTTCATGACTGCACCTGATCATGTAATTAACTTTAAATCTTGGACTCTCTTTCTAATCTGAGGACTTTCTCCGAGTCAACATTATAATGTAATAATTATGATTTACCAGATACCTATGAACTATGATTTACAGTAATAGTTTACAGTAAATGGGTGATACTGCATATTGTTCTATCTGTATTGCACTTTTAAAATCCAAAAATAAAAAGTTAAAATGGTTATCTTGAAAGGTTTTAGAGGCTGTTTGATTTTAAAACAATAAAACTATGCTGCACTAACTTATTGCACCTACCTTTAATATCCCTGTCTGGTTGACTGTCCTTACCCCATACCACCATGACATACAAACACATTTAACATTTATTGTACTATAGATACAGTACATTTATTGTACAATTATGGGCAGGGAGAGTAGATACTGTAAAACACAACATGGATAAATCAATACTTGGCATATTGGCCTCCTCACTTCTACTCCTTCAAACCATTTGCTACACTAAGATGTTCTTGTTAGAAACTATATTCTCAGAATAAATAACCAAAATGAATTGCAAAAAAACATTATTGCCATCTTTGGTGGTTGATTCTTGTGGTAAATAGGAACAGCAACACTTACCCAAATGAGGTGCAACCATTTATGAAATATCCCCTACAGACTAGTATAAATGTGCCATCCCAACACTATCCATTATAGTTACATGTTATTTAATTCCACAGAGAGTTTCCTGTGGCTTGATGTGTGTGATATTTACGTGTTGTTAAACACCAGGTTCCATTAAATTTGAATGCACTGGCAGTATTTCCCAAGACAGCTAACACTGCAGACTAAGTATTTTATTTCGGAAATGCAACCTTGTCAACTCAAGGTTTAAAAGTGAGCATTTTATATCCTGTTCAGGAATGTTATTATTCTAACCTCACTACCAGACATATGAGCTCATTTTGCTGTTTTTGGGTGGTTTGCTGAGTGGAGATGTTGGAGAATATTTACATTACAAGGCAGCTTTTACAGTATGATCTTTATGAATGTGTTAATTGGGGCCAACTATTAAGGTTTTTATGTTAGAGGCAGACACAGCAGAATCTAAAAAAAAAAAAAAAAAAATCCCTGGAACCTAGCCGGTTCTAAAAACCTGAATCAAAAGAAAAGTCCTCCCTAAAATCACTTCTAGAGGTACAAAATATAGTGCAGATGCTTCAAAATCCAAATTCATTTATTTATTGAAATGTTTAACCAGGAAAAGTACACTGAACAAGAAGTTGCTTGTCTCACACAATGGTAACAATTGGGGAACATAGCACAAAGCAGCATAGACATCGTGACAGATACAACAATGGCTAATCAGCATTAAATAACAAGGGTTATTAATTACTTAATTTATTTCATTCTTGTTGACCGGCAAAGGAGGGCTACGCAATTCTGCCTATTTTCAGCTTCATTCCGGGGTGGAGGCGGGGGGAGATACAGATGGAAACCAAGTAGAATTGAACCAGATAAAGCTGTTGGTGGTATTTTTTAGTCGATGGAAGTAATTTGGCCAGGACATTGGGGAAATTCCCCCCCTACTCTTTTAGAGCAGTGCCATGGCATCTTTAACATCCACCTGAACAACCACCAGCACAGGCATATGAAACCTGGCTTTAATGTGTCATTCAAATGACAGCACCTCAAGAGTAGAGCATCCCCATCATGCTGCACTACAGTGTCAATATTTTGTTTTACTCCATACTCCTGGTGTGGTTATACCCCAAGTTACTGGTGTGGTGGTAAAACCCACAACCTTCAGCTCTTCTGACTTCTGAGGGGAGTGTGCAACCTGTTGAGCCACTGATATAATCATAGAACATAGAAACATAGAATTTGATGGCAGATAAGGACCTCTTGGCCCACCTAGTCTGCCCTTTTCCCTACCTAATGGATAAGCTGCAGATCCTAGTTAACCAATGGCCTATTTCCTCCTACCTCAACTAGAATTGTTTTATGTCTGTCCCATGCATTTTTGAATTCTCCCACTGTTTTTGACTCCACAACCTCCTCAGAAAAGCTTCTCCATGCATCCACAACCATCTCCATGAAAAAATACTTCCTCACATTACCTCTGAGCCATTCCCCTCTCTATCTTCAAATTGTGCCCACTTGTTCTTGCACATCTCTTTTACTAAAAGATGTTACCTTCTTGGACTTTGTTGATTCCATTGAGGTACTTGAAAGTTTCTATCATGTCCCCCTACTCCCTCCTTTCCTCGAGGGTATACATATTAAGATCCTTTAGTCTCCTTTCATATGTCTTCTGGTGCAGACCCTGCACCATTTTGTTTGCCATCCTCTGGACAGCCTCCACACTGTCTATGTCTTTGCAGAGATGAGGTTTCCAGAACTGCACGCAGTACTCCAGATGTGGTCTCACCAACTGTCTGTACAGAGGGATGACAAATTCTTGTTTTCTACTGGTGATGCCTCTCCCTATGCAACCCAGTATTCCCCCAGCCCTCTTCTGCCTTCTCACATTGCTTGCCCACCTTTAGGTTATCTGATATAAATAATCCAAGGTCCTTTTCCATTTTTGTTGTTTTCAATATCTCACCCTCCATTATGCACTCTTCCTTTGGGTTTTTGTTTCCCAGGTGCATTACTTTGCACTTTATTTATTTATTTATTTGCTTTTGGTAACTGGATGAGTGCACTAGGCATGAAATGCCTATTTTCAGGCATGACCCAGGATGATACACATGGAAACACATTAGTAGACATGTGATGCAGCACATAAGATATGAGTTATGTAACAGTGAGGAGGAGGAATAACATACTGTACAACCAATTGTTTGCATGGAGAAATAATCTACTACACATTCTTCAATGCAATTATGAGCAGTACAGTTTTCATAGTCAAAAGAGAGGTAGGAAGTGCAAAAACATGTGATAAAAAAATCTGACATTTTAAGCAATTACAAAAATACAAATAAGTACCATTAAGTGGTCAGTAGGCATTAGGGAGAGAGGAAAATGGGGGGCTGGGTGAGAGGAGAGTGGAGGGAAGGCAGAGAAAAGGGTGAGAGCTGATAGAGAGGATTTCAAGATGATATCTTTCTTTGCATTGAATCTAATCTGCCATACATTTGACCATTCCTCCAACCCTGACAAATCCCTTCTCATACTTTCTACCACACCTTGTGTATCAACCCTGTTGCAGATTTTTGTGTCATCTGCAAAGAGACATACTTTTCCTTCTAGTCCCTCTGCAATGTCACTTATAAAGACATTAAAAAGGACTGGATCCAGCATTGAACACTGCGGTACCCCACTAGTAACCCCTCTTTCTTCACTTTGGACACAGTTTACTATTACCCTCTGTGTCCTCTTGTCCAGCCAATGTGCATCCATGCTGCCTTTGGTCCTATGCCCCACTGGCCTCTAGGTACTCAACAGTTCTTTCCTTCAGAAGTGATTCCATCATTTTCCCTACCACTGAGGTCAAACTGACATGTGCACCACTCTGGGAACCCTCCCTGGGTGGGAGGGAACATGTGACATTCCTGCCAATGTCTTACTCCCACTTTTGTGATGGGAAATCACATCTGCCCTCCTCCAGTCCTCAGATACCATACAATCCTCCTATGATTTGATAAAAATGATAGTCAGGGGTGTTACTAGTTCTCCCCTTAGTTCCTTTAAGAATTCTGTGGTGAATCCCATTGGTCCCCATTGCTTTGTCCACCTTCAGTTTTAGGAATTCTTTCAGAACCCTTTCTTCTGTTGCAGGACTGATATCAACCCCCCTATCCAGAGTGCTTCTATTGACTGAATTAGGTACCTCCCCCTTCTCTTTCTTTGAGAATACTGAGCAGTATTCATTCAGTATCCCTGCTTTTTCACTGTTCTTCTCTGCCCACCCACCCTCCTCTTTATTCAGCCTCAGTATCCCTCCATTTGCCTTGTACCTATAAAAGATTTTATCCCCCTTCTTAACTGAGTTGGCTAATTTTTTCCTTGGTTTGGACCTTTGTTATACTGACTGCCTTCCCAGCTTCCTTCTGCTTTAACTGGTACAGTTCTCTGTTCTGCTCCTTCTGTGTTTCCTCATACTTCCTGAATGCTATCTTTTTCTTCCTAACCTTCCCCACCACTTCTTTTAAGAACCATAGTGTTTTTTTCCTTTTATTTTGCTTTGTTTATTTGCTTCACACAAAGGCTTGTTGCCTCTGTGATGGCAGTTTAGATGTTTCCCCATTGTTGATTCACCTCCCTTCTTGCCTGTTTGCTAGTGCTTTTCTGTGGCACTCTCCCATGTTGACAAAATCAGCCCTCCTGAAGTCCAGTACCTTCAGTTTTGTATGGCTTGACTCTACAGCTGAGTTTATAGTGAACCACACTATTAGGTGGTCACTTGTTCCCAGATGGCTATCGACTTCTAGATCTGAGAGCCTCTCTCCATCCCCATTTGAGAGTACCAGGTCTAAGACTGCTCCTTCCTGAGTGGGTCCCAATACTGGTGTCTGAGGCACGCCCCCTGTAGGACATTGAGAATAGCCCTGCTCTTGGATATGGCTGCAGCAAAAGTGCTCCAGTTAACATCTGGCATATTCAGGTCCCCCATCAGCAATATCTCCCCTTTCTCTGACATCCTAAGGATGCCTTCTATCATTTTCTTGTCCATATCCTCCCCCTGAGATGGGGGTCTGTGTACAGCCCCTGTGTGGATTGTGGTGCATTTCCAGTCTCCAGGGTGATCCACAGTGCCTCCTCTCCTTCCTGTTTACTCTTTAGTTCCATTGCTTTGATCCCTTCCCTTCCCTTACATAGATAGCTCCTCCTCCTCCTGTTCTTCAACCCTCCCTGTCCCTCCTGTAGATTGTGTACCCTGGTATGTTGACATCCCCGTCATGGTTCTCTATGTACTATGTTTCTGTGACTGCCACAATATCTAGGCAACCCTCTTCCATCAAGGGCACCAGTTCAGGGAACTTGTTTCCTAGAATATGGGCATTAGTACTCATTACCCTGCATTTTTTGATGGTCTTATCCCTTTTTGCCTGATCTCTGTCCTTACTGCCTTTGTCTTTTTCTCTGTTTACTGCTGCCCTTCTCCCTAGTCTCTAATCTGTCTTGGTGTTCACCTTACTAACTACTCTGATATTTTTTGTGGGGGGCTAGGATTTGTCTTCCCCTTTTGAGTGCGTCCCCCTTGGCTAGTTTAAATGCTTGCCAATGAAGCATTTAAACCTATCACCTAGGATCCTGGTTCCCCTTCTGGACAGATTCAGACCATCATGCCAATATAGGCCTGCATCCCTCCAGGCAGACTCCCAGTCCCCAGTGAAGTCAAAACCCTGACTCTGCACCAGTTTTTTAACCACTGATTGAATCCCATGGTTTGGAGCACCCTGGTTTCACCCATACCATAGACAGGCAGCACCACCGAGAAGGTCACTGTGTGTGCTACTTATCTATGGACCCTCCCTAACTCCACAAACCCCTCCTGCACTGCTCTGATCCCTTTACCAGCTAGGTCATTTGTCCCTAAGTGGACTATGACATCCAGCTCCTTCCCCCGTGCAGCTGTTCCCATGATCCTAAGGATTCACTCCCTGTCCCTCCAAGTCATGGTGCCCGCCAGGCACCTTACCTCCCTCTCTCCCCCACCCCCAGTTCTACCCTCCTAATAATGGAGTCCCCCACCAGGAGTTGTTTCCTTCCCCTGTGGGTTCCCATGCCACCCACTTGTGGGTCTCCTTTGTGGAGGTTCCCAGCATCCTCCTTGGTCTCTTCTGTGGGTGCCTCCATAGAGGAGCCACACTCTGCCAGAATGGCATATGAATTATGGAGAGGTACAACTGGAGGGATGCACCTCTGTTCCACCACCCTCACCTTCCCTGAGCCCACTGTGGTCAAACTGCTTCTCTTTCTTGGCAACCTCTGAGGCAGTGGCGGTGGCCCTGGTGGTCCCTGGGTGGGAAAGGAGGTCCCCCAAATCCTGGCCAACTCAGCCTGGATGTGAGCAACCTCCTCCCTCAGCCCAGAGAGATGCCTGCAGATGGGACAACACTGCATCCTCCAGAATGTCTTCCAGAAGACTGCTGCTCCACAGCCACTGCACTGCACCACTCCCATCATGTCTTATTTGTGGCCCCGTAACTGTTGTTTTGTATACTTACTCTTTCCTTTCTCTGTTTATTTTATATATATTTTTTTATATATTTTTTTTCTTCCTACTTTCCTACTGCCTCCATGCCCTTAAAGCCCTGTTGTTCCTGTTCTGGAACAGTTAGTTCCTATATTCCTCGGTAGTCTCCTTCCTACTTGCTCAGAGTCAGACCTCCAGCAGCAAGGGGGATGGAGAGCTACTCTTTTCCTTCTAGGATGGTGAGTCTTTTTGCCTCTGTGATCACTCCCTTCCTGCTCCCAAACAGGAAATTCCTGTTGTCAGTCAAATCCTATGCCTATAAAAGTAGAACCGGTTAAGTGTGGGAAGGGGGTTGGGGAGGGATGGAGGGTAATATAGTCCCAGTAAAGTTCTAACAGTAGCTTTTTCCTCTTGCTGTTCTCTGCCACAAGCTAGATAGGTTAGTTTTTAAATGCAAACACCTGGCTTCCTTCTCTCTAAGCCACTCCCCATAATTCACAGTTTCTTTCTTCACCTAGCTAACTGCACAGATAACAATTCCTTCACCCAACTCAGACAAACACACTCTTTTTTTGTTTGTTTGTTTTTACCCTAAATTGAAGTTCCCAGTAGCAGAGTTCTAGTTCTTTGGTCCAGTAGAGCAGTAAAGTTCTAACAGCAGCTTCTTCCTCTTGCTGTTCTGTTGTCAATGTTCAACCCACCTCCCAAACTACAAGGTTTAACAAGAGGGTAATAAAAATATTTTTGAATATTTGTGTTCTAATTATGAACTAGAGCTACCTAGAAATGTGAACATCCTAATCACAGATGGAACTGTCTTCGTTTCAACTTTGTTATAATAAAAATCAACTTTCTAGAGGATAGTGGGCTCCAACAGTGCATGCACCCACTAACATACTTGTAAGCCACTCCCACAGATGCAGCATAGCAGAGCATGAGTCATATGGCATTAGACTGGTGACTCAGACTGTATTGCCCAGGAGAGTCCCACCAACTACACCCTTACCTTTATTTGATTTAAGATACCCCATGATGAAGACCAGTGAGGTTGAAGCATCAGGACAGCAAATTGGCATCCTCCCAACTTGTACAATAAATTTATTCACTGTTACTTTGGATGATGTTAATGTTCCTGTCTGTGAACCTCTGAGTGCTCCCTTTCTGGTTTCTGCCTTACATTTATCACTCTCAAAGCACAGGTGCTGCGACTCAGTGCAGGGCTGGATGCAACTACTAGGGCAGCTAGCCAACACACAACAGTACTGCTCTAAAGTAGTAGCACTCCTCAGCACAGAATAGGTAGGACTTATAAAGGGTGCTTCAAAATGTCTTTATTAAAGCATTTGATTTGCTAACTTTGAAATGGAGAAAACAGCCTATAGTACATATTAAACCAATTCAAGGCTGAATTAAGTTATTTATAGCAAAGTCCTTCTGCTTATCCCAAAAGTCAGCCCTCAATAGCAGGATTTTATTCTAGTTTTTCTATCTTTTGCCTTTAGTGCTTTTCCTTTTGGTAGCTGGTTATAAATGTGTCTATTAAGAGCACTGTTAAGATTAGGTTCTTAGCACTGTTGAAGTGGGGTCAAGATCAAAATCACTAATCAATAACAGTGCAGTACAAAACCATGTCAGCAAAAAAGTGTGAGGAAAAATAGCTGTAATGAAGAACAGCTACAGTGACATACAGCTACAAAAACAGACACATGAGTACAAGTTCGAAAACTATATATTTAGACATCAGCAAACACTGCATGACACAGAAAAAGAAAATCACAATGCAGACATTTGACCACAGCATCCACAATGGTTTGTAAATGAGTGGGACACTTCCCTTTGTCATATTCTAAGCACTTCCAGCAGGTCTCCTCCCCATACGCATGCTCCCTCCAATACAAATAGCCAGCATCCAGCAGAAGAGGAGTACCCTTCTGACTTCGGATAAACTGTAACAGCATTACAAACTACTACTTCTCACACATAAAATCACCCAGCATACACAAATGAGCATGAAGAAACAGCCAAAGACTAACCCACAGCCACTCCCATTTAAACACAATCCATACCTGCGATCAGTCATTTGAACCAGTCATTAAGGCAGAACACCTGCCCGACCATCAACACTTGGTCAACCCACAACACTGTTTTATCCACTATCATATGCACTGTGCCACTATTTTATCCAGTATTACATCCAGCCAGTATTATATAAGTCCTCCACACCCTCCAGAATTTATATAAACATCCTCCAACGCCACACAAACCACTACAGCAATGCTATACCACCACATGCTCATAAGTCCACCATGTTGTTCATGCTCATGCTGTCCTTTACATGTGGTTTTTCAAACGCACTTTTGACCAGATACTGTTGGAGGTGTATGATTTGTACCTGACATTTGTATCTTGAATCTACACTTGCACCTTTGTATATTTTATTTTAATGTGCACCTTCGCACAATGCTGACCAAAGGAAATGGCTGTTATTTAAATAAGGTAATGCCTACCCAGAGCTATAACCCCTGACAAAGACTCGAATACTAATAGAAGCACAGGGGTTAGGGCTCTTTATGGGTTTTGGGATAACCCTAAGGACTTTGCTATTAATTACTTAATTCAGCCTTGAAGTCGTTTAATATGTGCTATAGGCTGTTTCCTTCATTTTAAACAGCAACCACTTTAATAAAGATATTGTGAAGCAGACATTGGAAGTCCTATCTGTTCTGTGCTGAGGAGTACTACTACTTTGGCACAGTGCCTTACATTTATGCCTGCTTCTGGACTTAGAAACATAGACATTGCCAGCAGAAAAATCAGTCCATCGTGCCTGCTTAGTCATAGCTATATAATGTTGATGTGAGCACCCTAATGGATTTCAATCCTCCTCTGCCCTTCCCTTTTGATAATGTCTGTACCTGGCCCATGTATCATTCTCACCCAAGTTTGAATCCTCCACTGTTTACACACCAGCCACTTCATCTGATAACTTATCCCACCTCGTCCACCACCCTTTCTGTGAAAATTGCTTCATGGCATCTTCCCAAATTTGCTTCCCCGCAGTACCACTAGTGCTTTTAATGCCATTCAACTTAACAGTTCCCCACTATCCACATCAGTTACCCAGTGAAGGTATTTGTATATCTCAATCATTCCCCCTTCTCCCATCTTGCACAAAGTGAGTACATGTTTAGAGAGTGGTGACGAGTGTGATATTACATGATCAGTACTGGGACCTGTGCTGTTTAGGATTTTTATTGCAGATATTTCACATGGGATCAGGAGCAAGATCAGTCTGTTTGTAGACACTACCAAGATGGGAGCTTTTGCTGATGATGCAAAGGAGTGGAAGGGGTTGCCGGAGGACTTGACTAAGCTGCAGGAGTGGGCAGAAACATGGCAGTTGGGGTTCAGTGCCAAGAAGTGCAAGGTTCTGCACTTTGGAGCCAGGAACACTGTGAGGGAGTATTACTTGAATGAGGTACAGTTGAGGAGCTCCACAGAGGAGAAAGACCTAGGAGATCATTACTGGGAGCATGAACAACTCTGATCAGCTCTGCTCAGTGCAGGAAGGTGGCAGCAAAAGGCAATAAAATGCTGAGGTGTATTGCAAGAGGGATCTCCTCCAGAAGGAGGGAGGTTATCCTGCCCCTGTATAGGTCATTAGTCAGGCCCCACCTGGAGTACTACTCCCTTCCTGAAAAAGGACATCAGATTATTGGAGGGAATGAAGTGAAGAGCCACAAAGATGATCCAGGGATTAGAGAGCAAGCCCTACGAGGACAGGCTGGGAGAGTTGAATACGTATTCACTGGAGGAGAGGAGGGATAGAAGGGATATGATCGAGGCCTTTAAGTATCTAAAGGTGATAAACAAGAGCAACACAGAATGGATTATCCAGATGAGAAAGGGGAGGGACACAAGAGGGCATGTACTGAGATTGGAGTGGGGAAGATTCAAGAGGGAGACGAGGAGACATTTTTTCACTGAAAAAGGGTTGGACAAATGGAAGACCTTACCAGATGAGATAGTGTCCTGTAAGACGGTGGGTAGTTTCAAGAGTGGTTGGGATAGGGTAAGGGGAAGGGATACTGGAAAGAGGGGGGCAGGAGGGGTAGCTGTCAGATGAGGTGCTAGCTGCACACTTGAGCAGCCTCGATAGACCGTGAGGCCTGTTTCTGCTGGCAGTTTCTTTTGTTCATATGTTCGTAATGACCTCCAATAAGTCCTTTGCTTCTGTTCCTGGATCATCTTGATTACCCTTCTCTGCACCACCTCTACTCTGTTCCTGTCCTTCTTCAAATGCTATCTCAAAAACTGCACGCAGTACTCCAAAGGAAAGTGAACCAAGGTCATATACAGTAGTGTCAGAATCACTCTATTCTCTGGGTGGAGATCCTCCTTCCAATGCACCCCAGCATTATATTTGCTTTTCCTACTGCGCTTTTGCATTGTGCCAATGTCTTCAGGCTGTCCAAAATTATCACTCCCACATCCCTCTCCTCTGTTCTCCTTTCCAGTATAACTTCCTCCCATTTTTACGTTCTCTCTGCACACAGACACAAGCAAACATATGGGTATGAATGCCTTTTGATTGGCGTGACACTGTCCATCCAATGTAGGGCACTGTTTTAAGGGCATGACAGTGCCACACCAATCAACAACTGGGCTGAGTATGACAGAGCTTTTTGACTTGCTGAGAGGAGGTGGCATGAACATGAAGAGAAACAGCCAACCCAGTCGGCTCTTCTCTTTCATGTTCGCTACCTACCAAGCAAGCTGCTCTGTCATCCTCAGCCTGGAATGGCTGGAATGTGAAACATACCCAGGAAACATACAGGGACTCCAGCTGTAACAGGGCACCATCCATTGATATTTATTACTGGTGCCACCCCCTAGTGACTGCCTCTCACTCCAAACACTCCTTCTCAGCACCCCTCAAACATAACACTAACACTGGTGATGCCCAATCCCCCAGTGATGCACAAAACCTTCCTCTGCAGTTTTTTTTAAACTGACACTGGGAGTACCCACTGCCCAATCACCCAGTGTTGTTCTCGCTCTCTATTATTGCCACCTCTGTAACATCATGTCTACCTGACCCTGCCTCTGAGCACCCACTACACCAGTCCTCCCTACAAGCATAACAATGACACTTGGGGTGCTCAATCCCCTAGTGTCACCAGCTGAAATTAAAAAAGCCACAAACATATGAATAAATCTTAGGGAATATACAAATAGAATCATTTGGTACTTTGAAGAAGCTGGCACTTATAGCAGTTCAATAACTCCACTGTTGCAAAACATTTACAACACTAACACTGCATCAGTTTTAATATTTTAGTAAGTAAATTGCAACAGGGATATCCTGTAATAATAATCAAGAACTAACCAGCTAATACATGTGCAACCTGTCACTCGTTGAAATACAATCGAGTAGGCAGTATACTATGATCTGAAAATAAAATACGTGCTTGATAATTAACAAATCAAACATTTTGTTAGCTATCTTTTTAAAATGCACCCGTATATATAAATGAAGACATCTGCCACACTCACACCATTTCCATCAAGGAGAAAATCTCAGTAAAACAGAGGTTGAAAGCTCCATTGAAACACCAGAGTCCACTAGTTTATATATTTCAACTGCTTGAAGCGGTACAGTAAAGCCACACTTTTAATGCAGCCCATAAAACAGAAAACACAGGCATTTACATATAAATGTTGTAATGTTACATCCAAGTTGCAGGACTAGTCCGGAACTGGGCATACATATTAGAGTATACTCCAGCGTGTTCAGCTCATTCGATAATTAGCAGTTAATATATAAGAAAATGTAATGCTCCTTATGACCTGCTGAGCTAATGCTTTTCCATTTAAAGGTGTCTTAATCCAAGCCATTTAAAAATGTTACCATTCAGCACCAAAACCAGGTGTCTAATCAATGGCACTAATTATCTTTGGTTATAATTCCTGGTTCTTTGTCCAAACAAGATAGGCTATAAAATATTATAAACAGTGTTTTTTTTCACCAGTTCTCCCCAATGTATGATAGTCAGACTGTTAGCATATATTGAAGGCAGTTTGCCTACCTAATATGTTTCCTGGGACAGGCAAGATGCCATTTTCCTTACCAGCATCAACAAGAAATTTAATAGTTTACCCTTTATGTAAATATTTGCCCCTTTTTCAAGGATGTTTTCTTAAAATTTGTAAGAACAAGAACAAAGTACTGTTTAATATAGTAGGGTCTCTTTGCCACACACAGTCTCCTCCTTCCCTCCCTCCCTCCAGGAGTCCTTAATACATTTCCAATGGCTCCATTCAGACCTGGGGTGTTACTTCCTTCTACTGTAACTCCCTTCCTCAGCTCTGGGAGCAGCAACACCTAGTGAGGTCACAGTTTCATAATTGTCCCTCATCACTCATCACTGCAGTTCCTTCCAAGATTTTTTTAAAATGTTCCACTCCTCTTCTGAAAAAAAAATATTACAGTGCTTTCAAATGTTATGGGCACCTCTAACTGCAGTCTCTCCATTGCCTGTGGGGATATTTCAACTTCATCAACAATTCTGCTTCCTTCAGAAACCTTTCTTAAATCTGCACAGTGCTGCTCCATACTTTTTTTTTGGGGCATTCCTCTTCAGTCCTGGTTCACTGCCCTGTAAAATTCTAAAGATGGTTCCTGGGGTTCAGTAAGGATGTCCAGCTCACTGGTTTCTTTTATAAACCTGGGTGGCAATTTTGTGTCAGGTTAAGCAAGGGTAGTTCGTACTTCATATAAAGCTATTGGAAATAATGAGATGATACATCAGATTAGTGTCCAGTCATTTCACAGCAATAATTACGGGAATAAATGTTTAGTAACTACTTGTACATTGTCTGGAGAGATGTACAGAAACCATTAATTTATAAATTAACTCTCTCATTGTATCCTGATCAGAGCCAATCACTGTTGTTTTCCAGTGTTCCTCTTTGATATCCTCCCAGACATGTGGGTTAGCACAGGACTTCAGCAACTGCAGGAGTTGAGTGCAGATGAGTCTCCAGGAGGAGGAGGAGAGAGAAAGTGGATCCAAGCAGAGAGCTCTGTGAGAAGGACTCACCACAGCTGGAATGGTGATCAAGAGATCTGCCAAGCCAGAAGAAGCTCTCTGGTTGGGGGGAACCGTGAGTATGTTGGACTGTTACTTTGCTTCAGAGGAGAACCCTTTTTCTCAACTGGGAGTTTGTGCTCATAGTTGGCCATTGGCCTGGATTACAAAAACCCAAATACAGGTGGTCTGCTGAGCCATTTTAACTAATTGCATCAACATACACAAAATGTATACACTTACTGTGGGGGTAGAGGTGGAGACTATCCCTGTAGCAGAAAATGTCCAGAAACACTATGCTGTGCATTCTGTTGAAAAACAGATGCCAAACCAAAATCTTCTTGCAAAAATCTGTAACAGTTTATTGACTCATATTATTGCATGAATAGCAAGACATCACACACTGTGTACTGTGCTGCTCTCTAAAGTGTGAATTAATGTGTAATCAATTCACATGAAGGATGTAAAGATGACAAATTTCACAAATGTTCCCAGACATCAGCAGCAGTTACCCAAGTGGTTCGGCTCTGCACTGAGCCTTCACCAAGAGGCAGATACTGCTATACCCATGATGCCTTAAAAGGGCAGAATTCATGCATATTCATTAATTACATCAATCTGATTTAAATTCTGGCTCAGAACATGGGCTATGTTCTAATACAGTTCATACCAGTAGTTTAATCTGAAGTATTTGTTAGTCATCAAAAAATTATAACATATATACTTTTTAGAAAAAATGTATTTCTGACATCCTTTGATTCATTCTCATTTTCTTTTCAGTTTTCTCAATATTTTAAAAACAACTTTTATTGCTAATTTTGTAATTATTAACTCACATCATAAAGGATGTCCATCACTTGAAATTTTAAAAATTTATTCTGCTGAGGTTACCTGATGATGGTACCTACTAGGATCATAATGTGTATGAATTAGAATGGTGCACATGGCCCAGTATACTGTTCTTTTATATTGACATGTACTCACCCCTGAAACCTCTCCAGTTCCTTTTTCCCAGTATACAGCTGGAAATGAGTTCTCACACCTAGGAGTGCATTTTTGGCTAAAACCTGTAAATACATTTTAAATATATGCTACTACACCTGGCAGCTATTTAAGTATTGCAAGTAAGCTCAGGTATTGTGAAAACCTCATGGTGCAGTTTTTGCCTGAGAGGTCAGAATGTTCACCAGAGCTTGGGGTAGGTTTGCTTGTGTGCATGTAAAATAACTTCCTATGTAAATTTTACTTTTTTACAAGGACTACTGTGTTGCTGGCAGGGTTTTTGGGAGGCTGGTCAGGAAGCAGCAGGGGATGGGAGGAATACCAGCAGCATGACCAAGAGCGGTCAATCATGGCTTTCCAGGAAGCTGTGAGCTAAGCTTTAAAAAGAGGAAGCATCTGACTTTTGCCATGGTTTTAGGCCTAAAGATTGGAACTCTCACTGTAGCCTGGTGGGCATGCTTGCATGTAAACAAACTCCTTATATAACCTTTTTTTCCTTTTTTTTCCAGAGCTACTGTATTGATGGCAGGGATTTCGGAGCTCTATGTGCTTCCTGTGGGAATATGGCAGATGGTTGAGGACTATGGTGGAAAGGTTGCCTGGGTGGAGGAGTCTTCTTCCCTACCCACTCAGAGTATTGAGGAAGCCCCTATGGAGGGTATTGAAGAGCAACCCACTGTTGCTGTATTACCTGACATACAAAACCTGTGGCAGAGGTAAGTATGGAATCTATAGAACTACTTGTTGTATCTGTACCTGTTGTACAGGTATCTGGAGAGGCCCATGTTCAAGGTGAGCCTCAGCCACTGGAAATACCTGTTATCATAGACCCAGGAGAAGAGGTGGTTAGAAGAGCAGAGCAATGTCAAGAATTGGACTTACAGAAGACAAAAGCACAATTATTGCAAATGATTGCTGATGAGGAATAAAATTGTTTGCAGTAGAAACAGTGTCTCAGATTTATTGCAGCCACAGACTTGGAATTTCTTGTTTCTTCTCCTCTGCCCCAGAGTTGCTGTGATGGGGATGAGGAGAGCAATTTTAGCACTCCAGAAAGTTCCTTTTCCTAAAATAAAATGAAAGTTGGGAGTGGCAATACAAATGCCTTAGAGCTGAGCGGAGGCAGGTGCATGAATCCAGAACAAAGGGAGCACACCCTTTTTTGAGACCTCTATATAGAAGAAAGGCTGAGAAGAGTGAGGTGGGAGAAAAAAAATCTGTAGCAAAATTCTGGACACTGGCCCCTGACGAGAATATGGATATACAAATGCTAGATTCACAGTCCTCTTGAGAGCTGAGAGGTGAATGTGTACTGGATCACTATCCTATACAATTGTTGGCTTCCTTTGAATTGTTAGACTCACCGGCAGTTCCCCTTTTCTTCCCAAGAGTAGCTTCATCAGTGCCTGAGACCAAGGACAAGGAGAAACAGGGTGGTAGTGTTTTGGGCCAAGTAAAATCTCTAATTTATGCTTTTGCTTGTGTTCAGCCTGTGCCAGAAAATCTCCTCCCCTTCCCTCAGAAACAGCTGAGTGACCCAACAGTCTCTACAGTGGTAGTTACTATGACAACCGTTGCAAGCTCCCAAAACAGTGATGTGGTAGGCATGGCAGAGAGAAACAAATTTGGTGTTTTAAGTACTGATGTCTCACAGGACTTGCTACTACATGAGTAGCCAGCTACCTGTAATACTTCAACTGCAAGAACAGAACAGAATCCTGACACTGTGGTTATTGATGCTGGAGTGGGGGCAGAGCCTGAGGAAATGGTTTCTGGACCTGGGACTACCTCTGCTCCACACACTAATGTTGGGACTGTCTCCATTCAGGACACTCATGCTAGGACTGTTTCTGTTCAGGACCTTAACACTAGGAGTGCCTTTGTTCAGCACACTAATGCTGGGGGCTAAGCATATAACACTAGCTGGGGGTGGGGGCAATGTGGATACAGTTGTTTTGAGGGATAAGGCTGGGAATGATACTGGTCCTGGGGAAAATTTGGTTAGCACAGCTGTTGTGAGGCATATAAATGATGTGCAAACCAGTTTGTTACCCTGACTCCCTGACCATGGGCTTAGCAGGCGTGAGGACCTTGGCCTAAGTAGAGATGTTGTGAAATTAAATTTCATGGGCAAAATTCCCATAAAACTGGCAATTTTGCCACTTGAAATATTTTGAGTAATTTGTCTGTTCCACAAAATATTTCACAGATTGTGAAGTTGAGAAATGTGAAATGTCACCTGAAAATGGTGAAATTTCACCTGCAAGTGGCTAATTTCACCGTCTCCCAGGCAAACGTTTGTGCTCTGCAGGCTAAATTTTGCACTCCATGGGCAAAATTCCACATTTTGCTTCTGTGAAAAATTTCACGAAATGGCTGAATTACACAAAATATTTTGCATAACAAAATTCAGCAATTTTGCACATCTCTAGGCCCAAGTAATCCTGAGGCACAAAAGGGTTCTACTGTGAAACCGTTTTCTGATTTCTTTTCTAATTCTGCTGAACCTGTTAACAGCAGCAATGCAGTAAGACTGAAATGTAAGGTGGCATAGAAAAAGCACCAGAAAGATTGTTTGTAGGTCACACTCTCCTGAGGGACAGTCTCAAGTGTTCTGCTAATGAGATATACAGTATAAGGGAAGGGGAACATTGTTTAACCATGAGTAGCACACTAAGCCAAAGCTTGTTTCCAGATGTGACCTGGGAGCACAAGGAAGTTAAGTGACTTATTCAGGATCACACAACATGTACCTAGGTGGCTGTGGGATTTAAAGCCAGGTCTCCAGATCTGCAGCTCAGAGCCTTAACCCACTGCACTATATTGCCTCCATATAGACTTTGATCTGCTCTGCAGGAGACACTGTCTTTGACATTAGTTTTAAAACTACTTATGGGCTTGAGCGATTCTAGAAGTGGTACCATGAGGTGAAACAGACCCACCTCTGGTTCCCCTTCATCATAGCCCCTCTGATGAAACCTGTTTTTAAAAAAGTTACCATCCTTTTAAAAAATGACAGTGTTTCAATTACAGACATTTTATACTGGCTAAGTTCAAATGCACAGCACTGGGGTCTCCTGAGCCCATAATGGACTCAGACAACATTTGAACTGGGGGTGAAAGGAGACCATCCATCTTACATAAACTGACCAGGGTCTGAAGCACCTATCTAACTGTTTTGATTTAGGTAGGGATAGAGGGTTTTTGTTTTATCCCAGATGGTAACCTGTGATATGGGCTACTCAAATTGAGAAACTCAATAAGAGCGACTCAGTTTGAAGCGACTGGAATAATAGTTTAGTGGGGAAGAATAGCAAGTATGTGATCATAGCTAGAGGAGAAAAGAGCAAGTAGTATGGGAGGAAGGGAATAGCTAGGATTATGTGGATGTAGTACAGTTTGTGTGGACTACAAGCTGTGCTGCTAGTGTAGCATGGTGGTTAGAGGCTCCACCTGTGAGAAGCTGGACTGTGCAATATAGTGGGGCTTGAATCCCATAAGGTCCTTTTTTGTTTTGTCATGTTTTGGGTGTTTATTTTTATGGGTCTGGTTTGACCATGTATAGGAGTTAGTTTTTTGTCCTGCTCCTCCACTTTTATTACCCCCCTCATTGCGATATTGAGTCCCCCCCATGTTTTACCCTCCCCAAGTTGCCTCCTCTGCTGACTATCTCCTCTCCCATATTTCTCCCAGTCCCCAAGTTGGTTCCCCTCAGAGATGGTTATTTTAGTTAGGCGGGTGTGGGGGGGTGAAGCCCCCTGCAACTCCACCCCCCCAGCAAAAAGTAATGAAAGTACATCACTTTTTAGTATGTAGCCATAGTTCTGGTCAGTGATATGCTTATTGCTATTTTGTATTCGTGCTTATGTGTCAGAGACATTATTTCTTAGCTATTATCAGAGGGTACCATTCCACACAGCCTATTGCCTGCTTCTGCTGTAGTTCTAGGATCATCTTAACAGTTCATGTGATAAAGTTAAATGTAATCTTTGTGGTGAAATAGGGCATTGAGTATCTCCTGTAAGAACACTAAGTGAAACCTGTGTGATGAGACAGACCATTCATTTAAAATCTGTCTGTGGGTGTTCCATAATAAGCACAGTCCTATGGATCAGGTGGAGCAGGATTTTTATTTAAACACCACCCACAAGACCTGCCCCAGGAACAGTGCTCTGCCTATCTTCCAGAGACAGGATCCTCTACCTTGCAGCAAAGGACAGTTCTTACTGATAAGGTTGAGACTCTTAGGAATCAGCCTGAGAGCCCACTGGAACCAGTGCCAACAGTTTCTTCTTTAGAGCTCCAAGTGGAAGAGGTCCCAGAAATACTGGATACTGATTCAGCAGTGGTGCCCCCTCTTCCATGAATGAGGAACTTCTTCCCCAGCATAAATTGTAGGTGCCTATCTCCTCTGCTGCTCCACCTTCCAGACCAACAGAACTGCATCCTCTATTTATGCTAAAGAATGACCTCTCCGTGTCACCTCTACCCCTCCTACTGCTGAGGGAGAGCGCATATACATCCGGATAATCCTAGGGCACACCAAACAACTAACAATTGGCTGCATCTACCACCCACCAAAATCAGCCCTCAAATCCCTTGAAGCCATCACAAATGATACGGCTATCAAGGTAACAACGGAGCAACTAATCCTGGGTGACTTCAACATTAACTGGGCCCAGCACCCTAGTCATGCCTCAAAGTCACTTACCCATGAAGCAGTTCTGACACAGGACATCTCTGAACTGACCAGACTTAATTACAAAACTGGGAACCACACCACCCTTGACTGGGCTCTGGTGTCTAACCCCACTAATATACAGAGTGCGGGCACAATGTTAGACTCCATGAGTGATCATTCCCCAATCTTCTGTATATGGAAAAACAAACCACCCAAGGTCCAACCTAGAATTCTCTCCACCCGTGACTTCTCCAAGTTCTCCGAACTACAATACAATCGCTACCTAGGTAGTCTGGACTTGAACCCCATAAATTTTCTCCCTACTCTTACTGAGTCTGTGCAATACTTCCAGGATGAACTAACCACAGTGGCCAACCTCTTTGCTCCAATGAAGAGAATGAGAGCTAAAGGCAGCTGCTACAAGTGGATTTCTCCCTCCCTCAAAGCTCTAATGGCTACTCTGTAAAAAGCCTGGAAAAAGTTTAGGCTCTCCTCCCTCCCGGCAGATCTCACGGAACACAAAGCTCTGAGGAACAAAGCCAAGGGAGCCATAAAATTCGCTAAGAGAGATTACTTAACACACCTCCAGAAAACCAGCCTGGGCAACCCCAAGCAATTCTGGAATCATATCAATGACCTGATCAAGGGCAGCAAAAAGCCTGAGTCTTGTCCCATGGAGATTAATGGTCAGCTCACAACTGACCCTTCTCAAATATTGGCTGCCCTTAACAGGCACTTCTCAGACCTCGAGGCCTACAAGACCTGCCTGTCTCCCCAGACTTTCCCCCCTACTTAAGATGAACCACCTCACATTGAAAAACCCCCATTTCACCTGAGACTGGCTAAAAGCACTGAAGTACTAAACCTCCTAAGGAACCTGAAACCGAAAGGGTCAGGGGGATCCGACAGTATCAACCCTCGGCTACTCAAGGCAGGAGCTACCTCCTTAGCCTGGCCTATAACAATGCTCTCAATCGATCACTGAGGGAAGGAGCAGTCCCTGACCCGTGGAAACATGCCAGTGTTGTCCCTATTCACAAAGGGGCGCTCAGGGAAAAACTCAACAACTACAGGCCCATCTCCCTCCTCTGCTCACTTGCTAAGGTGCAAGAAAGAGTCATTTACAATCAACTCAGGGACTACCTGGAAGCTCATCAGCTCCTTGCCCCCTCCCAACATGGATTTAGAACAAACCATGGTACTGACAAGGCCCTCATTAACTTCACGGATGAAGTTCTCAGGGCAATGGACAAAGGGGATACCTACTGGTGCAGCCTTTATAGACTTATCCAAGGCGTTCGACCTCATTGACCACAACTTGCTGCTACAGAAGCTGCAAAATATAGGCCTAGACAATCATGCCCTGAAGTGGTTTGGGAGCTACTTATCAGGCAGGGCACAGAGGGTCTCATGTCTGACCCACTACCCCTAAACCAGGGTGTACCTCAGGGCTCAATTCTAGGCCCCCCCTCCTGTTTTCCTTGTTTACCAATGACCTGCGTACCCACTGCAGGGAGAGCTCGGTTGTGCAGTACGCTGATGATACTGTCATCTTCTGACCCCTGCATGATGTGGTTGCCCTAGGCCCTCTACTCCAAAAGGATCTCACGTCACTAGAGACTTGGCTATGTAAGAACAAAATGGTACTAAATGCTGACAAGACCAAGGCAATGCTATTCGGGCCAAGATCCCTGGGATTTGACAGGTCCTCATCCCTCTCCTTAACCTCACTCTCTGGTAAAGCCATTAATGTAGTTCTCTCCCTTAAATACTTAGGCTTCACGTTGGATCAAAATATCACATACAAGGAACACGTGGACAAGGTCACCAGGACCCTACATTGGAAACTTGGCACCCTGTACCGACTCAGGGACCAACTCATCCCTGAAGCCAGGCGCTCCATTGCTACCAGCATCCTTCTACCCAACCTGACCTTTGTGGCCCCTATTATACAGGGCATGGCTAAACAAGAGATTACCAGAATGCAAACCCTATATAATAAAATAGCTCGTTTTGCAACCTTAGACCACCCGAGACGTCACCACTGTGACACTTTGGCCAATCTTCATTAGCCCACATTGGTAGCCCGCCTCCAACACCCCTTGCTTGTCCAGGCCTACAAGCTTCTCAAACCCCACACTCCACCAAGCATTGCCGGGACCATAACCCTCAAACACAACCCAAGGAATATAAGGACCTCAGCTAGACCACTATTAGAAGTCTTTAGGGTAAGGAAAAATGCTGTGGAAGATCCTTCTCCCAAGCAGCCTGCCAATTGAACAAGCTCCCTCCCAGGTCCAGGCATCCTCTCACTCATGAACTTCCGCACCAGGCTTAAGTCCCATCTGCTGACCTCAAGCGCATGACACTGTCATGGCACTTAAAGCTCCTAAGGTACTCCCCTCCTCTCCAACTCCCATCTCCTAGCTTAACCTTCCTACTACCTGCCTTATACAGACTGCTTGCCAGAGGCCATGTGTAACCCCTGAATAAACTATTTGCAAAGTACTACCAATTGCTTATATGTCATGATGATAACCATGCCTGTACCCATGCCTGCATCCTCTGCTTTTCTTTTACCTTGCCTGTAAGCCATGCCTGTATCCACTGCTTTCCTTTTACCATGCCTGTAACCATGCCTGTATCCACTACTTTTCTTTACTGTAACCACCTCATGCTGTAACTCATAATGCCTCAAATGTTCCTTATGTCCTTGTTTATTCTTATAACTTGTATTGTTATCCCGGGTCGCCCCTGAAAAAGGGACCTTCGGGGCTCAGTGGGCCTACCCGGTCACCAAATTTAATAAATAAATAAATGAATCAGCTCCATTTACTACACAGTTCCATATGGTAACCAGGAGGAGGGGAGGCAAAGGACCGCTTCCTGGCCAAATTGGTTAATGCAGACCTTACAACTACTTCTAATACGTTTGAAGTCTTGTCTGCGCATAAAAACTGGGGAGACACTGAGGATGAATCAGATGGTTCCTTAGTAGTCTCTTCCCAGCCTGACCAGGCCTCAGGCACTGAAATATGATCTATAGAGTTTAGGTCCTCTAGGAGATGGAAAATAAAACAGAGAAGGAGTTCTAGAGGTGGTACATCATAAAAATGGCTGTTAATTCCATGTGCTTCCTTGTTCTGATTATGGGGCTTCTGCACCAGCAGGTTTCTTTGGTTAACGTCAATAGTATTAAGAACCAGAACAAATTGTCTACCACCTTTTCTCTTCTTAGCTCTCTTAATAGTAATATTACCTTTGGGCAAGATGTAAGATTTCATACTTTGGAAGATAGTGAGAGGGCTTAAAAAATACTGACACTTACCTCAGGTCCATCCTTTTGGTCAATAGGAGAAGAAAAATGCTCAGTGGTTGGGGTTCTTTTCACCTCTTCAAATTTGACGCTAACGCTTTTAATTGATTTGGTTCCTGGGTAGGTGAGTGCTCAATTTGGACATTTACATCTTCCAGACTAACTTTAGATTAAATAATGTTTATGTAACACAGTTCAGGCGGAACTGTTTCAGCCAAGCCAACCCTTTTTGGACACTACTAAGGGAATACTCCTGGGTGGAGACCAGGGACCAACAAATTTCAAATTTACATGGTAGTCCAGGACAACTGGTCTATCCAAAAATCGTAGTCCCACTTTTGCTAGTGGTAGTCCAATGGTCAGAAGGCCATATTTCTAGGAAAACTTATAAAAAATGATGTAACAACAAAGTAAATGGTTATGGTGTTGTATTATTAATACTACATAGATCAATGTAGGCTATAGAAAACAGTAAAAATGAAGATGTATGTTTAAACTTTACTGTTAAATACAGACTGAGTGGTTTGAAGTCTGAGTCAAGTGGTGTCCGACTCCAGTCCCACACATGCCAGAATGAAGCAGAGCATAATTAGGGCAAAGATAATTAGAACTCAGATTCATAACTGTCACCAACATCAAGTGTGCTATTGGTAGTGCTAGGAGAGGATGATGATGAAGCAGCAGCAATACTAACATGATATACAGAAGGATCAGATTCAGTAGTACCAGCAGCAGTACGCCCATAACAGTGCTGAGTGACTGGACCAGACAGCAGCTAGTGGTTTATTGCTAGATCTGAATCAAAGTCACATAGTTTAAGACCCTCTACTGCTATTTGAAGAAGCGACTGTAATGTGTTATCTGCCATGCGTGTCCTTATTTTTGCCTTTATCAGGTTTTGAATGGACTGCACTTTGCAGTTGACACATTTGTTGCTAGGAGTATTTCTACTAACTCTAGAACGTGAGCAATCTGGGGCAGTTTTTCATTCAGCAATGTTGTATACACCTGCAGATAGGGGTTGTCAACTGCAGATTTCGGCAGTACCTTAAATGCAGCATATTCTGATCTAATATTTTTCTGCTGCTCTTCTGTGAAAAAATTAAAGTATGTTACTAAATTAGCCACATCATTGGTCCCAAACTCCACAAGCTGTTCTCTTGGTAAATCACATTGTTTAAAATCAAGGCAGCTGAACCATTTCAGAGGCACCTCTGAGAAATTTTGAAACCTTATATTGATGTAAGATATTGCTGCATCTACTAAAGTATGCAGCTGTGTATCTGTCCCACAATTTATTTTAGGGCAGTTGCCTCTAAATGTGAAGGGAACAGTCTTCTCAACTCCCTTCTTTGAAATTACAAAGTCCATGCATCTGTCCTGAGGTTTGTAATCAGCTAGGAAAGCTGTCATGTACAGTATTTTCCTGGCTTTGATTTCAGTTCCATCAGCTGGAGGAGGCAGGTCTCGATGAGATGTGGTACTTCAATAATTATTAAGTCATCCCTTTGAAACTGCAGTGACATATTTTGAAGTATGGGCAAAAAATCTTGCAGAATATAAAGAGATTTGACAAAGTGCACAGACTGTGGCTCTCTTAACAGCACCTTTGCTATTGAATCATCAGCACCAGCTATAGTTTGTTCCAAGTGCTAAGCAACTGTAAATAGGTTCACCTGAACTGTATGTAAAGAATGTCATCTGCTAGCATGCCATCTCACCTGTTTAACTACAGTAACGTGTGCCAGATCACTATATATCACTTGTGCAATTTCTTGAAGCTCTCTCATTTTTTGGGGACTATAGTGGTAGAATTTAAATATTTGTATATGTTTATTTTAATATTTATTTAAATATATTTATATGCCCTTTACAGTATTTTCAAGCTTTGATATGAAGGGGTTTGTTTTCATCATATCAAGAACTGCCAGCTCCAGTTTATGGGCAACACAGTGCATGGCAATGATGTGAGGACAGTGCTCCCGTAACTTTGAGATGGTTCCATCCCTTTCACCCATCTTTACACTTGCTCCATCAAACCTGGCAGAAATCAGAAGTGTCCTAGATTGCTCACATTCGATAGGTTAGCGATAGGAAGCTGTAGTGAATCTAATGCAGTTCTTATTGCATTAAAAACACCTTAAGCATGTGAGGATTCCAAGGGCATAGCCTGGATCAGGTATGAACATACATCTCTTGTGTTAAGATTTACAAAACAAGGAAATACATTTTCTCATTCAATTATAGCCACATCGATGCTGCTGTCAGCAAGAACTATAACACATTTTGCATTTTTAGGAGTCTATATCTGGGTTTTGGATAGAACAGCAGATATAGCTCTGTAAAAGTCCCTGGCTCGCTTATCATTGGTATAATTCATACCAAGCTTAATCCCATTTTTCTCTTGCAATTCACATAGCCAATCCATGTCAGAAAAAGGGAGCAGATTTTTTGCAGTGGAGTATACTGCGTTAAACAGGTGTCTCATCTTCATCTGTGTGGCCTCTTCCAACTGCGCAAAGGCTTGATAAAGTGGTGACTCACTGATATCACACTGAACTGCACACTGGCCACTTTCCAGAATATGTTGGTTCTGGCATAGTACATGCAGATTGGACTTTTCATGTGCACTTAGTGACTCAATTCCAAAATTGTTACAGCCCGTGGCAAACACATTTGGTTATTTTGAAAAGGCCGGTGTTGCAATAGTGGGATACTTTTCACACACTGTACAGTACATCAATCCCTTTTTTTCATCATATTTCAACCATTTATAAGTGATCAACCAATAAGGCTGAAACAGCCTGGCCCTCTTTTCTTGGTTATATTTCTTGTCTTTACTTCTTTTCTCTTCTCTTCTCTTGCACCTCATCATTGGGCACTAAACCGTGTTTCTTTGGAAGTTACACAGGGCTACAGATAAGGTCTCACTGTTTAACTCAAGTGCCTTATTAGCTGTTCTATCAAGAACCACAGATGCAGAGTCCTTATTACTTTCATCTGCGGAAATGTATGTATCAGTATTAGAAGAACTTGAGGAGGCTGCTGACCTCAGGGATAAAAGAGCTTGTTGCTTACTCTTCTTCATATTTATTTATTTATTTATTGAAATGTTTCACCAGGAGGGCACATTGAACAACAAGTTGCTCATCTCACGGTGCGACCTAAGGAAGGGGTTACATAGGATTATGAAGGATGATTAGTTACAATAGTATGTGGGTAGTACAAACAATGCAACATTGTAAGATTGTGCAACAGTTGGAAAACAAGGTATTCTACAATAAACAGTAGTGGAACATTGGGTAAATTACATGTCCAAAATCATACAAAAGAACATTTTTTTTTTATTTTAGTTTTTGTTGACCTCGATATAACATATAAACATACAATGGGAGGTGAGATACTTAACAACAACAAAAATGGAAAGGGACCTGGGGGTAGTCATATCAGATGACCTAAAGGTGGGCAAGCAATGTGAGAGGGCAGCAAGGAGGGCTGGGGGATACTGGGATGCATAGGGAGAGGCATCTCCAGTAGAAAACAGGAAGTTATTATCCTTCTGTACAGACAGCTGGTGAGACCCCATCTGGAGTACTGTGTGCAGTTCTGGAGACCCAATCTCCGCAAAGACATAGACAGAATGGAAGCTGTCCAGAGGAGGGCAACTGAAATAGTGGAGGGTCTGCACTGGAAGACATATGAAGAGAGACTTAAGGAGCTTAATATGTATAGCCTCGAGGAAAGGAGGGAGAGGGGGGACATGATAGAAACTTTCAAGTACCTCAAGGGAATCAACAAAGTCCAAGAGGTTAGCATCTTTCAAAAAATGAGGTATGCAAGAACAAGGGGGAACAATTTGAAGATGGGGGGTGGCTCAGAGATAATTTAAGGAAGTATTTTTCACAGAGAGGGTTGTGGATGCATGGAATGGCCTTCTGGAGGAGGATGTGGAATCAAAAACAGTGGTGGAATTCAAGCATGCATGGGACAGTCATAAGGCAATTCTAGGGGGTGGGGGTAGGAAGAAGTAGGCTGCTGGTTAACTAGGATCTGCAGCTTATCCATTAGGTAGGGAAATGGGCAGACTGGGTGGGCCAAGCGGTCCTTATCTGCCGTCAAATTCTATGTTTCTATGTTTACAAAACAGTAATAATGGGATAGAACCATTTATAGTGCATGAGTGTACCAGGAGCAGGCTCAAGGTAGTACGCAAGTGTTGTTGGAGTAAAAAAGATGGGGTTAGGCTGTGCACACTGGTGACCCAGAAGGGAAGGTGGAGAAGATAGAGGGTAGAGGGTAGAGGAAAGAACTGAATATGAGGAGAAGGTGTAGCCATTTCCTGATTTCCCACTTCAGGATGTTGAGAACCCTGCCGGGGAGGAGGGGTCATGATAGGAAGGCAGAGACTGTGGATCGGTATTAAGGTGGGTTAAAGCAGGAACAGCTGAGGGAAAGGTAATTGTTTAGGGCAGAGGTAAGGGAGTAGTTGGAGGAGGAGTATTGTATTTCGGGGGGGAGGGTATTCCAGATTTTAGGAAATGATGGGTGAAACCAGTCTGACTGATGAGAGTGGAGTGGCGAGGGACCGTCAAGGTGCGGGCGTCATTTGATCTGAGAGAGTGGGTGGGGGGCATACTGAATGTCTAATGTCTGCCTCTAGTCTTTTCTGCTTACTTTTTTGTCACTTTGTGGTGTGTGTCTATTTTTCCACTGTTGGTAGACTAGAATGGGAGGGATGGCAGGACACAGATATACAATATTGCTTAACTTTTCCAGGCTGCGTGCAGCATAAGCAGTAGTGTAATGTAACTCCAGGAGGGAGGCAGTCAGTCAGAAAGGCAGTGGAAGAAAGGGAGAGGAAATAACAACAGAAAGTGCAGTATACTATCAGGGCAGTGTTGTAACATGGTTGTTGCAGTTGCTTGCTTTGACGCTTACCTTTTTATTTCTGCTTTTTGTTACCTTTTTATCACACTGCACTTTCTCATGTGCCAGGCAACCACACACCTAAGAGTCCCCTGTCCCAGTTTCCCTGCTAACCTGACATAATTTTTCTTAGGGCAAAACACAAAGCCCCTCCTCCTTCACCCTCATGCTTTTATTTCTAAGTCTTTTATCATTTTTTTCTTAGGGCAAGTGGCAACACACAAAACCTGCTCTAAGCCTTTAACTCTTTTATTTTCTCTGCATTTTATTAATTTTTCTTAGGGCAAGTCGGCACCTCTTATTTTATTTTTCTTTGCAATCTTTTTTTACTATCTTTTCTTATTTATTTTGTGTCTTACACAAGCCAGCTGGCAGCAGAACGCTGGGCGGGTCACCCCTTCACTCCAGGTTCTCGCACAATCACCTCTCTTCCAACAGCCCACTAACTGTTAGGCTCTTCTTATTTTATTTTTCCCTTTTTTTTTAATTCAAAGTTTATTGATACATTTTCCACAATAAAAGGCAGTTAGAATGACAGTGGTATTGAAATTCAGATACAATGTAAAGGGATAACTGCCTAACCCACCCTTCCCTCCCCTTACTGCAGTAACCAAACCTAGTGTCCCTCAAACGCTAAGCTCTTTACCTAAAATCCTACATGACAGTGTAACCTAAGATATACTTAGACCTGAGCCAGAGAAATTAGAGAGTGAAGGGGATCCCAGATTTTGGTATAAACTGCCAATCTGTTGTGAAGATTGGCAATCGCTTTTTCTGTACGTAGATTGGACAGAATTTCTTTTACCCATTCCTGGACAGATGGGAAGGACTTATCTTTCCAGTGACGTAAAATGAGCTTCTTAGCCGATAAGGTGATCATGGAAATATGAAACTTTCGTACTTTAACTCTAATAGACGACAGGTCCCTTAAAAGGCAAATCTCAGGAGTAAAGTACTCCTGAAGGCCCAGCAGAGGGTCCAGGGAAGTCTTAATTGAGTCTCATAAGGGGGAAACTTTAAGACAAGACCAAAACTCTCTGTATCTCTGTTTAAACCATTTGTAATTTATGCAAGCTTGCAGCCCTGCTTACCTATCTGTACTGTCTGTTAACCTGTATGATAATTTTACAGCTCTTACCTGCTTTTACTGTTTCTATGTACCTGTACTGTAGTGTTTACCCCCGGGTCGCCCCTGAAAAAGGGACCTCCGGGGCCCAGTGGGCCTACCCGGTCAACAAAATTCAATAAATAAATAAATAAAACATGTGAAGAAGTGTTCCTTGTCCTGCAGACATTTATTACATATATTGGAGTTCAAATAACCCCACTTCTGTAATTTAACTGGAGTGTAACACAAGTTATGTAAAATATGATATTGCATGAGATGCAATCTGTCTTGAGAAATATGTTTATGACAGGATCTCCACAGGGATTGCCAATCCAAATGATGCTGAGGGAAGAAATTATTCCAGAATCTTGTGGGTCCAAAGAAGCCCCTGTATTTCTTGTGAAACAAAACCTGATATAATTTAGATATTACACCTGAAGATCCGGTGAGTGAGGAAACCTCAGGTATCAGGGCTGTGACGGTCTGGGAGGGGAGTATTACCGAAACTGATTACAAGTAAATGCCTTAACTGTATAACTTTGAAATGAGAGGAAGCCAGAATATGAAATTTCCTGATAATATCTCCCACTGACAACCATTGCCCATCTTCATCCGTAAGAGAAAGAAGATTCCCATCCCCCAATTGGGACAACCATTGATGGAGAATCTGGTTCTTGTTAATAGTGAAAGATGGGGAATTCCAGATAGACTGGGCCAGGTCCTGGTGGGGAGAATATTGCAGAAATGAACACATTTGTGAATAAACCTTTAAGGAAATAGATATTGTGGGGCACTCCTCGTTCATACGTACCTGGGGGATTTTAAGAAAAAATAAGGTAAGGGGGTCCAGATTCTTAGACTTGATTGCATCCAGTTCAATTCTAAGCCAAACCGGTTGCTCTTTTTCTGGGCTGGGAAATACCCATCTCAGACATTTTGCTAGGTGACTGGCCCAGTAATATATAGCCAGATGGGGAATCCATAAACCCCCCCTCCAGTTTTGGAGCTGCCAACTTATAATAAGCCAACCGAGGGTATCTGTCAGCCCAAATAAATCTGGTGAATATGCCATGTATCTTTTTAAACCAGAGTAAAGGGATAAAAGTATTGAGAAGAGATAATGGATAAAAAATTCTAGGAAATATGTTCATCTTAATTATGTTGATCCGGCCCCATAATGAAATGGGAAGTTTGGACCACCTCTCGAGGTCATGAACTATCAACTGCGAGAGGGAATCCAGATTTTCCTTAAACCATGTTAGTGGGTTATGAGATAGCTTAATGCCCAAATATTTAAATGACCTGGGAGTACAGCATAAACCTAAGGGACTAATATCATTTTTAAATACCTTATGGTTTAATGGGAAAAATAAGGATTTGCTAGCATTCAATTTGTAATTGGACAGGTCACTAAATCTTGTTATTTCACTCAACAAAGCCAGGACAGAGGATACCAGATGAGATAAGTGTATCAGCAAGTCATCTGCATATGCAGTGACTTTGATTTCATGACGCTCAACCCTAATACCTTGTATGGAAACATTATTGAGAATATTTTGAATGAGAGGTTCCAGATATAAGTTAAATAACAGAGGCGATAAGGGGCATCCCTGTCTAGTACCTGATTGGAGTGAAAAGGGCTTAGAGAAAGCCCCATTCCCAGAGATTCTTGCTGTAGGATTTTTATAAAGTGCGGCAATCCAGGAGATAAATAGAGAAGGAAATTGAAAAGCTTCCAGAACTCGAAACAGAAAATTCCAATTCACTTGATCAAATGCCTTCTCAGCATCCAGGGAGACCAATCCTGCAGGGAACTCGGCATCCCTGGTAGCCGAGAAGACAAGTGATAGGGTACGCAAGTGGTCAGAAGATGAACGCCCTTTCATAAATCATATCTGGTTTGTACCTATTAACTCAGGAAGAACTACTGTTAACCTATTAGCTAATATCTTTGAGATAATTTTAATATCCTGATTTAAAAGGGAAATGGGTCTGTAACTCTGATTAAGCTCAGGATATTTATCTGGTTTGGGGAGAAGAACAATCAAGGCCTCAAAAAGGTGAGGGTCAGCCTCCGCCCCAGCTAAGATGTGTTGAAATAGATGGCAAAGTACTGGCAATAAGAGGTCCCAAAAAACTTTGTAAAATAGGGAGGAGAATCCATCGGGGCCTGGGACTTTGTCTGCTAGCAATTCGCTACTAACCTCAGCAATTTCTTCCTGCGATATAGGAGTAACCAGAAAGCCCTTGTGTCGGTCTGAGATGGAGGGCAAATGGGAGTCCTTCAGATAGCTCTCCGTACTCTCAGGGCAAGGAGGATGCTCCATGTCACTGTACAAATTTGCATAGTAAAGGGCGAATTCTTGGACTATTTCAGTGGGAGATACTTTTAGGGACCCATCAGCCATTGCCCTGATTGGAGGAATAAATCTCACTGATTCTTGTTGCTTAATACGCAATGCCAGTAGGTGCCCCGCCTTTTCTCCCTGGTCAGTGTAACTGGCTCTTGTATGAATAATAGCTAATTCTGCTTTTTCCCAAAGTAGCTCTAAATATCTATCTTTCAACACTAGAAGTTTTCTCCTGTCCTCGTCAGGAGGATTAATTGAAAAGTTATTTTCAAGTGACGTAATTTGAGATAGTAAAGATATTAATTCCTTCTCCTGTCCCTTTTCCTGCCCACCACCATACTAATAAGGATCCCTCTCATGAAGGCCTTAAAGGCCCCCCCCCACAAAATATCCGGCTTTGCACTATCTAAGGGGTTAGATGAAAAAAAGGATTCAATTTGCTCCCTTATAAGCTTGCAATATTTGACATCTTTGAGAAGTTGTTCATTAAGTTTCCATCCGGTTTCCCTGTTAGGTAAATTAAGGAATGCCAGTTTACATAATACCAATGAATGGCCGGAGATAGGGCCAGGTTGAATCAAGGAAGTCTTAACCTCAGGTAATAGGAACTGAGAAAGAAATAAATATGTAATCAATGCGGGACTGTGAGCCGTGCGCCATCGACCTGAAGGTAAGCTCCCTAGAATCAGGGTGCAAGACACGCCAGACATCGCAGAGCCCGCATTGGTCCAATAGGTCTTTAGAAGCCTTCTGCCCCAGATTGACCACTCGCAGACCTCTACCTGACCTGTCCAGATTAGAATCTACTACTTGATTAAAGTCAGGCCCCAAAATAATCCTGATGGGAAGCATTGGAAGAATAACAGATATAAGTCTCATAAAAAAACATGGGTCATCTATGTTAGGACCATAGATACTACCGAGTAATAGTGGAACAGACCAGAGAGTGCCTTTAACAAGGATAAACCTTCCCTCAGGGTCTTTAATGACCTGTGTAGAAATGAAGGGGATACCCCTGTTAATCATAAACATGACCCCACAACTATTAGTAGATCCCTGGGCATTGTACACCAGGCCCACCTGCTCTCTCCTCAACTATGAAGCTTCCGTTTCTAATGAGCCTGATGTTGTTTGTGTTTTTTCCTGATCCCCTTAACATTCCAAGTCGCTAAAGTTATTTCTTTAGCCATCCAGTAATGGTATTTAGACTTAATGTACTCAGCTCAGCACTCGGGGTACATAATACCTGCAACCCTACTCCCATGGTTACTGCAGTAAGACCCTCCCTCCCTCCTCCCTAACCCCCACATTTAAGTCCTTCCCATCCCCCACCTGCCCCTACCCACTAACAATACCCTAAATCCGCCCCCACCCAACCTCTAAACTGCCACAAGCAACATTCAGCACAGTACTGGGTCTTTTCCTCCATCTCCGCCTCCCGATAATGCACCTCTGCTAGTGTCAACAAATCCTGCATTCCACTGTAATTATATATAAAAAAAAACACAGTGCTGATTACCCCCAGAAAATGAAGGAACGGCCTTGGGCTTTCAATACCGCCACAACTAAGTGTTAGCATGCTAGTAACCTGGTAAAAGAGGTATGCAACAAGAACCATGCATATCCCAGGTAGCCTTGGAAACCAGAATGAAACTGAGAGTGAGAATTGAGATCAACCTTGCCTCGTGGGACAGCTATGCAGGAACTAGAACCAAATCGGGAACCCAGTGAAGGGGAGTGTCCATTTCCACAGACTGAGAGCAAAAACTGGGAAAAACCTAGCAATCATAACTCAAGGGAAGAAAACAGAGAAAACAAGTCTTCCAGAGATGACCAACCTCCGATTGCAAAAGCTCTCCTTGGGAAAATTTATTGCCCTGCACTCGAGCCTAACGAGAAGATTAAGGGAGATTCCCCTCAAATTACGAGCTGCACCACTATGAGTTACAAATGCATAGTGCACCCTCTAGTGGCCAGATCCTGATCCTAATACAGTGAAAGTGAGCTGCAGAGAAAGCCCAAGACCGCTCCAAATTCTGATCCAAATGAAATAAACATAAATCTTAGCCTCAGCAAGACAAATTCTGCCTTCTATTGTATATACAATGCTGAGAATACTGAAACATGAAACTGTGTTTCACCCGTAAACAAACCCCGAGACCCCAGGTGTCTTTTGCCCTTAACCGGCATAGGCCCTCTAAGATTGGGGCCACAGAGACTGCTAGCAGGCATGTCCTGCGCTGATCCCCCCAGTCCAAGCAAAACAACAGGAATTTCCAATCCAACTTGCCCTGAACGTCTCCTCAAAGAAGGAGAAAACAAAAGTTCTGATTCACAGCTCCAAGCAGTGCTTCATCCCGCAAACAAGGCATCTCAGGGCTCCCAAAACAGATCTGGTAGCATAAATTTAAGGCTCGTCAGGGCAGCTGCAGGATCATAATAACTGGACCAGGATCCATTTACGAGAACTTGTAACCTGGCCGGGTATCCCATCCTAAATTTCACGCCTGCCGCAATTATCTTAGACACAATGGGATGGAACGTTTTCCGCTTCAGACGAACCGAGCCTGGCAAATCTTGTGAGATTCTCAGTTTCGTGTTCTCCCAGCGAACCTCTTGTAAAGCTCTCACTTTCTTCGGAAAATGTTGTTTCTCTAGGAAATTCAAAAATTGACAGATGATAGGATGGGGGGTCCTCTGGAGAAGGCTTAGGTCGCAGAGACCTGTGAGCTCGCTCTATAATATATACAGGGCCAAAGCGAGAGGGGCCAGCAACCCACTCCACCAACTTCTGTACAAATGCCACAACATGCTGGCCCTCTTCTCCCTCTGGTAGCCCAAGTATCACAACGTTGTTTCTGCGGCTACGGCCCTCTAGATCTTCGAGCTTGGCCTCAAGACAAGATAACTTCTGACGTGTAGACACCAGTTCAGGATCGAGATTCTCTAACTTTTTCTCCATCGAGACTATTTAAGCTGTGTTATCACAGACAGTTAGCGAAACTTCATCCAGTTTTCTAGAGAGAGTCTTCAGATCAATCGCCATTTCTTTCATTTCTTCACGAAAGGGCTTAAACTCTTCAAGGAACCTATTAAGCGTTAAAGGTTCCTGCTTTCCAACTTGGCTCGGAGGGTCAGGCCTCTCTGGCCCACCCGAGGCCCGGGATTTCTTGGAGGCCTTTTCGGGAGTAGCAGGGGGAGAGTCCTTCTTCGGGGCTTTCTTCATGTAATCCTCCATCCGTCGATCTAGCACTCAAACCAGATTTCCAAAGTATTCAGACAGCACTAAATCTCAAAAGCAGAGGAAATGGGGAAATTCAAACATCCAAAAAAGACGATTTAGTGATCGGGAGGCAGGAGCTTCTTGAAGGAGCTTCTACTCAGCACTCTGCATCACGTGATCTCCCTCTTTATTTTTCCCTTTAGTTTCTGCCAGGTAGCTTTGCTAAGGTTTGGCAACACAAAAAAGCCCAATTGCTCTCTTGATTTCTGCACCTTTTACTTTTACTGATAGTTGTAGTTGTCCTAATGTAATTTTCTTATTTATTCTGGCAATTACGTTACACTTCTGCCCTTTTTACTCTCTGTTTATGCAATGTCAGTGCACTCACACTAGGCAGGTAGAGGTCAGGACAGGACAGGTACCTAGGCTAGCCTAGGTACTAGGTAGGTAGACAGTCCACTCAGTTACAATTCAATAGCCCTATGCTTTCTGGGCAAAAAATGTTTTAGCATTCTTAGTTATAGCTCCCTTGCTTTCTTCCTCCTCAGTGCTGCTGATATTTTCTTTAGGCAGCTAGTAGTAGTTACATACACTTGTCTTCTGTAGTTCAATTAGGCAAATAGGCAACAGAAACAGAAATCACAACTGTAGTGTCTTGCTCTCCTCTGTTATGCTCCTTTTCAGAGGTTCTGGTCCACTTGCCCTTTCATTACTATTTATCTACTTTGGTAATATTGCCCATACTCCACACAGTCCCCAGCAGACACAAATCCCCCCTTTCAGTTTTAATATTTTTGATTCAGTTATGCAGGCTTTTTTTTATCTGTTATTTCAGTCTTGAGGTTTTTTAATGCCTGTGGCTTGTCTTTAGCAAATCCCTCCTGACCTCATCTATTAGGGAGCACTACTAGCTTCTTCTTAGTCTTTAGAGCTTCTGCCAGGCTGCCACACTCCCTTATTTAATCAGTACTTTCTGTATTAGTACTTAGTATGCCTTTTTATCTTTTTGGGGGGAGAAGGGGCAGCAGTGGCAAGGCAACTGGCAGGGAGATTTGTCAGCTCACACTGTCTTCCCCTCCCCCACCATTCACCACACAGTCACAGACAATGCTCCCTCACTAACTATGCTTTTAATTGATTTTTTTGTGTGAAATGGCAGTAATTTGGAGTTTAAACACAGAGGCATCAGACAGCAGCAATTTCAGGCAGCAAAGAAAACCACCGTGACTCTGCTGATGATCCTGGGCAGCTCCAGCTCTCTTCCCCTCTCACCACACAGTCACCACATTGTCAGTCCCTTGCTACTGCTAGAATAACTGTCATCTCCCATCTACAACTGCTGCACCTGCTGAAGTTCCAAGTAATGTGTTACAAAAATAAAACATAAAGCAGGCACTGGCAGTGGGGTTTACACACAATCCCTTTATACTGGACTAAAGTACAGAAACTAAGTCAGACACTTAGTCCTCCTCACACTTACGAACATACAAAATTTGCCAGCAGATAAAGGCCTAGAGGTCTATCAAGTCTGCTCGAATGTGCAGCTAGCACCCCTTATTCTGCAGCTGCCTCTCCCTTCCACCCTTCCCCTTCATTAACATTCCCCCTTGTCCTGTCACATCCCCTTTTGAAGCAGTCCACTTAAAACAAAACTCTGCTCCAGCAGCATGCACATCCTTTCTCTTGTAAAGCTGTAGAGAAAGTGAGTGAGCATTGCTGCGATCGGTCCTACCAAGTCACCACTGCAGCCAATGGATATGGCTTATAGCTGATTCATTGCCACACATGCCAGTCTGATGACTGGCTCCTCCTGATTTCCACCACGGCTGACACTCGCTCCCGCCTTATAGCTGCTCGCCCCCTGAATCAGGATCACATGAGTGCCACTCCAGTGGGTCAGATGACCATGGGAACAGCTAGACTCAGACATTACCAGTGAGCACCCTGCTGGAAGAAGCTGGCACTGCAGGCACTTTTGGTAAATTCCTATTTAAAGAGGTACTTGTCCGTGGACAAGCAACGCTTGTCAAAATGCTTGTCCCTGATTGAAAACTTGTAACCCAGGATGTTGGGCTATAGGATTTGTCGAACCCTGGTGGAGACATTTTCTGTGGCATTACCTTATCTGACAAGGGAGGGAGCACAGGGTAATCTTTGCCAATATGTATTTTCTGAAAAATATGGTGCAAATGGTAGGAATGAAGGACACGTTTACTGTAGGTCAATCACAACCAGACCATACATTCTTTACAGGTGCACTGTCTACCCATATAGATTTTTGCTTTTTTTCACCATGGTTGTCTATACAGATAGTGAAATCCATACCATTGGAAACTTTAGATGATCACATTATGTCTGTAATTATTGGACAATCTTTAAATTTTCCAAAAAAGTCAGTCATCTGGAGGCTTAATACCTCATTAGCATACCTTGCAATTAATAAAAAAATATTTTATTTATTTATTCAATTTTGGTAACCAGGTGGGCCCACTGAGATAAAACAGTCCCTTTTTCAGGGGCGACCTGGGAAGTGCAGTACATTGGCAGTGCAAAGCATCAGTAACAAGAATGGTACAGGGATCCAGTAAATACACAGCTACAGTGAAAAGTTTTTACAGTTGAATCAATAGGAAAAGAACAATGGTACACCAAAATGACAAACACTGTAAACAAACAGTGACTTATATACATTTTTGAATAAGGCACAGTATAAGGGAGTGCAGAGCTGTGCAAAGTCAACATGCCTGTGAGGTTGACAAAGTTAGGAGTCATCAAAAATAGGAGCAAGGTAAGGCAGCAAGGTAAGGTAGCAATGAGCTTTGAAACATAGTGAGAGAGGCACAGGCTAAGATAGCTGGAGGCAATGAGTTCCAGCAGGACACAGCAGAAAATGAAAATGATATCCGGGCCACAGCGAGCAGGGGGTTTGGCAGTTGGAGAAGAGGTAGTGAGGCAGATCTAAGAGTGCTTTGTGGGTGTCATCATTGGATAATGTCAGCAAGGCAGGAAGGATTATAGCAGTGGACCAGCTTATATAGGAAGCTTAGAGTAGCATACCATAATTTAGAGTCATAGGGAATCCATCCCAGGGAAGATAGGACATCACAATGGTGATGTCGAGCATTGACCCCAGAGCAAACCTTCCCACCCAATGGTAGACCTGTGATAGATGAGCTAGTATGGTAGTGGATGTTGAGAGTAGTTAGGGGACACCATATGTAAGAAGTGGCAGGAGGGTAGCAGTTGCTATTTTGAGGCAGGAGGTCAACATGAGGAAGGGACTAATGCGATATAGGACACCAAGCTTTTGGTTTATAGTTTTGGGTAGGGCTGGGACATGCATGTCCAGGGAAAGTGAGGAATCCAAGGTGACTCCCAAGCATTTGAAGGCCTTTAAAGATTCGAGGACAGCCCCAGTGCATGATAATACAACCAGTGGTGGGAGGGTTTGTGTAGCTGCATTGGAGAACAAGTTACACTTTGTATTTTTTAGTATTAAGGACAAGCTGCTTCTGTAGAAACCAGTCTTTGATAGTGTGAAAGTCAAAGGCTAGCATAGAGTTGATCCACCCTACATCAGAAGAAGAAGAATGGTAAATGATAGCATCATCCACATAAAGATGAACAGAAGCCCCGCCGCAGTTATGCAGGAGATCATTGATGAAGAGTGAGAACAGTAATGGGCCCAGGATGGAACCCTGGGGGACACCATGGGTTATGGACCTAGGGTCTGATATGGAACCTGTCCACTTAACTCTCTGAATGTGGCCATGAAGATAACTTTGGGTCCAGGTTAGTGCATTGGCATCAAGGCCGAGGTGGTGAAGTTGCCGTATCAGGATGCCATGGTTGACCAGGTCAAAGGCCTTAGTCAGGTTGATGAATATATAGCTCCAGTGGCATGGCCATAGTCCATTACCTGGAAGATACCCAAGGCGTCTTTAATCAGGGCTGTAAGAATACTATGTTTTTTCCTGAACCCATGCTGAGAGATTGAGAGCAGATGATGGTAATTTATGACACATGCAGGTAATCCTGAAAGTGTCATAAATTTTACACCCTTGGATTTTGGAAAGTGAGCGAAGTATCGGGATAGGTTGATAGTTTTCGATGGTAGAGGTGGAACCTTCCTTATGGACAGACACAACCACCAATACTTTCCATTTCTCATGGACAGTACTTGTAAGGAATGACCAATTAAACAGATCATGAATGGGACGAGCAAGGGCAACAGCCCCCAGCTTAAGAAATTTCGGTTCAAGGGTGTCATGTCCTGGAGAGCTATGAGCCTTCAGATTCTTGAGAAGCCGAGGTACCTTACCAAGGGTTGCTAGTTTTAGATGAAAGGAGGGGCAGGTCATGGAATCTACAGATGACAGGGAGTCAGGTTGGGGGGAATGAGGATAACCAGGAAAGAAGGCTGTATACTTATGCAGATCGGTAAAGTATTCATTGAAGCCAGTAGCAAAATGAAGGGACCTCCTGTAAGCAGGATGGCCAGTTTTGGGTGTTTATGAGGACCTTGTCTCCTGGTGGAAGGACACCAAAGTAGACATTAGGGGATGATTCTCCAAGCCTGTAGAATGAGACATGGTGTCTGTGTGAAACATAAATGATGCAAGAAGCACCTTGCATCAAAAAATGCACTCCAAGCCATTCTTAAAAGCAGCCTGTGGCTAATGCATGCTGCTTTCAGCAAAGGGGGCTTTTGCCAGCCTTGCCCCTTAAAATGGGCTGCAGCATGGCACTAGGGGGTTTGCTGCAGATGTAAGCTGCCACATTCCCTAAAATGGTATTATACAACCACCCACAGAAGACAACAGCCTAAGTACAATTAGACCAGCCAGGGGCTGGCCTAAGTGTACTTAGGTGTCCTCTGAGGGATGTGCCAATGTGCTGCCAGTCGATTCCCCATGGTACATGAAGCCCCAACCAAACAGCCTCGATTGCCCATTATATGTACAGTGCATTCCGCTTGTGTGCACAACCTCATGACCAGCCGAATTTGTGCATACAACCCAAAATGCATTAAACTGAAAATCCAAGAAATAAACACTGAGTTAAACGCAGTTGCACTAGAATCATTTTTATTACACTGTGTGGTACTGTATTAATTTAAAAATAAACAGCAGCTTAAAATAATAGCATTGTTTCAAAATTGCATTTGTGTGTTTCAGCATTAAAAACATAAAACTCATTAAAAGCATTAAGAGCATTAAGTTTCATTGAGTACATCACCATTCAGTCATGGTAAGCTGTAGAAGTCTGTTATTTGTGCTTGTCTTGCAGTTCACTTGCTTAGAGACTTGAGGGTTTTTTTCAGAGCTGTAGTACCAGTTGAAGTCTGTTTGCTCCCTTGTGTCCACATAGTGCCTTATTTTTCGCATCATCTTCCAAACATCAGCAGTGGAAGGTGGCAGTACCTCTGGCTCATCATTGTCATCCTGCTTGGCAGTTGCAACTGACCCGAGCACTGTAGCACAGATGTCCTTGTCTGTCAGCTCTCTGCTTGCGGGCTCCTCACTATCAACTGTGACAAACTCTTCAAAGTCAGCTACCGTCAAGCCTTCTGGTGGTTGTACAACTTCTAGTTGAACCGGTTCAGAATATGCCATTTCAGTTTGTCCACACTGACTGACGGACTAAGTGGACTGATATCAGGTAAAGGACATCCACTGCTTGGTCCTCTTCCAGTTCCCGTGTCACCCAGGCTTAGTACTCTACAAAGTTTGTCTGGCAGGATCTGCCCACTGTAAATTCATTATGTTGACCATCCTCGAGACCATTTTCTTCCAAGAAGCTCACTAGCCTCTCTTTCAGTATGGTCTCCATGAGCTTTCCCACGATCAATGTGAGGCTTACGGGTCTGTAGTTTCCTGTTTCATCCTTTGTGCCACTTTTGTGGATGGGCACTACATGGGCCATTCTCCAGTCATGTGGTACACATCACGTGTCCAGGTAAGTATTGAATAGGTCGGCCAGTGGCCCCACCAGGACTTCTGCCAACTCCCTTAGTACCCTAGGGTGAATGTCATCAGGTCCAGGTGCTTTGTCCACCCTTAATGCTCTCAGCCTATCTAGTACCCTGCTCTTTTAATCCCTGCATCTGTCATCACCTTCCCTACCCACCCACCCTTGCCTGGGTATCTGTCGCCTTCTGCTGTGTGAATACAGAGCAGAAGTATTCATTCAGTGCCTCTGCCTGCTTCGCCCCATTCTCCACCAACCACCTGTCCTTCTTAATCCTCACCAGCTGATACTTGCTCTTTCTTCTCTCTCTGATGTAGCAGAAGTCTTTTTTTCCACGTTTGATTCCCTGCACCAGTCTCAGCTCCATGGATACCTGGATTCTGAGTACTCTTAACAGAATGTGTGCTTCACCCATTAGCAAACACAGTCATCTTCATAAAGACAAATGTCCAGTTGTTGTAGCCACTTAAATCCTACCGATTAAATGACAGATATCCTCCTCCTGATGCTGAAAGACTGTAACACGCCATATCCAGCCACCCATCTTAATGGGAGTGATAGGCAGTGATATTGTGCCATGCCCACTGAACAAACCTGCAGCCTGCCACAGCCACCCATCTACATGAGACTGAGAGACAGGGAATGTGTACCTGTGCCCATACCCAATGAATGAACCCGCAGCCAGCCCAAGTCACCCGTCTGCATGAGAGTGAGAGACAGAGAATGTTTATCTGTGCCAATGCACAATGAAAAAACCCTCAGTCAGCCAAAGCCACCTGTCTACATGAGAGTGAGAGACAGAGAATGTGTACCTGTGCCCATACACAATGAACAAACCTGCAGCCAGCCAAAGCCACCCATCTACATGAGAGTGAGAGACAGAGAATGTATACCTTTGTCCATGCTCAGAAGGAACCTGCAGCCACCCACAGCTGCCATGATTCTTATTATCAGTAGTTTACAGTGAGTATGTACTAATTTGTCATACTATGGTTTTTCTTTGAACTGTATGAATGCTTCCTTAACCATTTTATAGATGCCTTTGTCCATAGGAGCTGGGTTTGTCAAATGTTTGGTGGGGCCAAGGGGTCAGGGGTCAAAGCACCACCCCCTGACCCAGGGGTCAGAGGTCACATACCCACCAACATACACACACACACACACACACACACACACACACACACACACACATGAGTCTGTAGGAGCACAGCCCCCTGTATGGTAATGTTGGGATCTAGAAGCCAAGCCCCTGGCCTTAGATACTAGAGCAAAATGTCTGCATTTATAACACTGTAGTCATTCTGTGTGATGGGAGCACATTTTCTATGAGGGATGGATGAGGGACACAGCAATTGCAAGGAGTAAGATGAAGGATGTCCATCACATCCCTCGTAATCAGAGACAATTGAGAGGTATGCCTGGAGATTCACAGAGGGTCGAACTATGATTGTCGAAGTGAGATGCAGTGGGCAGGCCTATTGAGTGCATGCCTAGAAAAATCAATGGAGTCCCCAGAGAACACTCCACACTCACATTAGCATTCCTCTTGCAATTTGGAATACTCTGCATATTACTATTTCTTCTAGAAACCCCTTTAAATGATAAAATAAGACACATGGCACATGTTTTCATAGTTTTCAAGGTGGGCTGTTACCCAACTGAGGGGACTCTCAGTGCTGGAAACTCCTGGAGTTACAGTGGCCTTTCTAGTGCTCAGCACCTACAGTTATGAACAGTGTCAGTGCCTCAGCAGGTAGCACACTCACCTCTGAGGCTGGGAGATCAGAAGGCTGTGGGTTCTATCCCCTCACCAGGCACTTGGGTTAATATCCCAATACTGACACTGTAGTGCAGCATGAGGGGGGTGCTACAATCCTGAGGTGCAGTACTTCAGATGAGACATTAAACTGAGGTCCCATCTTCCTGGATTGGTAGTAGTTCAGGTGGATGTTAAAGATCCCATGGCACTTCTTGAAAAGAGTAGGGGAAATTTCCCCAGTGTCTTTGCCAAATTTCCCTCATTCATTAAAAATACCACCAACAGCTTAATCTGGTTTAAGGTCAGTTGACATTCATCTGTATTCCACTCCCCTGGGTCGTGCCTGAAAATAGGCAGAATCTGCCTAGTGCACTTATCCGGTCAACAAAAACTAAATAAATAAATAAATGAGCATGTTAGTTTATAGCAAATACAATCATCTAAACCTTTCTTTTAATAAAACTGTATTCATACAATTACCAGTGTATCGTATAATATGTACCAGAGTACAAAAATATATGCAGCTCAGAATCTTACAAGCTGTCGCGGTGCTATCAAGATACACATACAGGACACACACACACACACACACACACACACTGTACCTCATGCATCTGAGATCTGTGCCACTAGAGGCTCAGTTTTAGAGAACACAAAAAAAAAATAGCCTTTTATATGATTGCATGAACAGCAGCAGCATCTGTTCAGATTGCCAAGAAATTAAAACAGTTTCTGGTTTCCCCACAGGCATTTTTGAAGACAAAACTTACAAAAATATGACAGCTATCACAATCTCAACCATAACAAATTGATAACAGTAAACTGCTAAAGTGCTCATATTTAATGATGAGACTGGCAGTCTGGCACACAGAACCAAATACAAAAAAGGAAGAACAAACCCTGTTTCAATTTGCATTTCGTTATCATCTAGGCAAGTGAGCAACCTCTACTCTGCTAGGTTACCTGTTCTATAAGTCTCTTTTTACATCCCATACTCAGTTGCAGTGAAAGAAGCATGAGGATGTACACCCAGGCCAGGAACTACATAGGTGATCTAGTCTAGGGCGTAATATACCCATACCCCATCTAAAGCAGGGAATGCCACAGAACTCAGCCTAAAGTGGTAGACATCCTCTATCTTGATTTCAGTAAGGCCTTTGACTCTGTGCCCCACAAAAGGTTGATCAGAAGTTGGTGGATCTTGGAGTTTGGAAAAAGATGGCCAGATAGGTGGAAAACTGGCTGAGGGGCAGAACCCAGAGAGCGGTTGTGGGTGGGAGGGGAGGAGAGTTATCTGGCACCAGAGAGGTAACAAGTGGGGTCCCACAGGGTTCAGTGCTGGGGCCGGTGTTGTTCAATGTCTTCATCAATGACACTGGAGATGGCATTAAAGGCAAAAATGTGCCTATTCGCGGATGACACCAAGCTCTGTGGGAGAGTGGACACAGCTGAAGGGATACAGGACCTACAGAAAGCTCTGGAAAAGCTGGGGAGGAGGTCCAGGATCTGGCAGCTTGGCTTCAATGCCAAGAAATGCAAAGTTATGCATACTGGAGCCAAGAATCCCAGGACAGAGAACTACCTGGGTGGAGTCAGAGTATCTGCATCAGAGGAGGAGGAAAAGGACCTGGGAGTGATGATCACTAGTGACCTGAAGCACTCCATGCAGCACAAGAAAGCAGCAGCAAAGGCAAACAAGATGATGGGATGCTTAGCTAGGAGGATCAGTAGTAGAAAAGATGAGGTTATGCTGCCCTTTTACAGGTCACTGGTAAGGACGCATCTAGAGTATGTAGTTCAGTACTGGTACCCACACCTAAAAAAGGACATTAACCTGCTGGAGAAGGTCCAGAGGATGGCTACAAAGATGTTAGCTGGTCAGCAGGGCAAGGCATAAAAGGAGAGGATGGGGCCACTGGACATGTACTCCTAATGGAAGACAGGAGAGAGAGAGAGAGAGAGAGAGAGAGAGAGAGAGAGAGAGAGAGAGAGAACATGATTGGGACCATTAAGTACTTGAAAGGGATAAATAAGGTTAATAAGGAGTCTCTAAGCTGAGTGGCAACCTTAACACGAGGGGGCACAGTCTTAAGCTGGAGGGTGGGAGGTTTAGGATGGAGGTCAGGAAGCACTTCTTCACAGAGATGGTGGTGGATACTTAGAATGCATTGCTTGAAGAGGTCATTTCATTGAAGACAGTGGGGATCTTTAAGACAGGAGGGATAGGGATATGGGAAGGTAAGGATCATGGGTAGGGAGAGCAGGAACATTAGCTCAAGCTGTGGACCCTGCTACACGAGCAGACTTGATAAACCAAATAGCCTTCTGCTGGCTTCTTCGTATGTTCATATGTAAAGATGATAACAGTGAGAGTCCCTGTAGGTACTGTACTTGAAACTAGGTACCCTAGCAGCCTCAGCATGTTAAACCATAAACTCATTCATCTAACCACAGCACATGACAAGACGATTATTCTCTTACAGCAACACATCTAATTTTATTTGCAATACTTTTTCTAGACAAAACAAAAGCTTATTGTAAAGCACATTTACATACCCCAGAGAGAGTGATAATGTAGAGAATAATGGATGGGTAGGTGGTTATAATGAGGATTTTACACCCCCGAGGGGTGGGATGCCACATAAACCCAGAGAGCAAAGCTAGAGGGGTTTATTAAGGCATCACACCACAAGGTTGAGTATAAAATTCAGGTTTTACACACCTACCAATCCTTTACTTTATATAATTGCTGGGGATTGTTTTTTCACCACAGTAATTAAACACAATAAAGGTATATCTACATTGATCCATGCCACAGACTGTTTGAGTTTCAGCATGGTCTGTAGCAGCTTGGCTTCTGATCTAAACTAGTTTTGTTTTGTTTGCTTTTTTTATTTCCAACTAAAAAAAAAAAAGCAAAACTATGTGCCTGATCACATGCATTTTCTTTAAAAGAACTTACCGCAGATTCCTACTGTCAGCGAACGTGCAGAGCTGAGGAAGAGTGAGCTAGCACATACTCTGAGATAGGGAAACTGGGTGCATGTTTGTCGTTATAACTAGCTGATTATAACGATAAAATTGCAACCTGTTTTCCAGCACTATGGAAGTCACCAGTGGGGTTCCACAAGGGTCGGTGCTGGGGGCGGTGTTGTTTAACGTCTATATTGGGGACATGGGGGATGGCATCCATGGAAAAATGTGCATGTTCGCTGATGACACCAAGCTCTGTGGGAGGGTGGACACTCAGGAAGGGATAAAGGAAATGAGGGACGACCTAGCCAAACTGAAGAGATGGGCAGGGATATGGCAGCTCGGGTTCAATGCCAAAAACTGCAAAGTGATGCACTTAGGGACAAAGAATCTGAGAACAGAGTACTACATGGGAAAAGTCCAGGTTACACCAATGCAGGAGGAAAAAGATCTGGGGGTGACAAGTTCTGGTGACCTGAAATGCTCAACTCAATGCAAAAAGGCTGTAGCTAAGGCAAATAGGATATTAGGGTGTATTACTAGAGGAATTAGCAGTAGGGGGAGTGAGGTCATTCTACCACTGTACAGGGCACTGGTCAGACCTCACTTGGAATACGAAGTGAGATACTGGCACCCACACCTGAAGAAAGACAAACATGATGGAAAGGGTACAGAGGAGAGTGACTAAATTAATAAAAGGACAGCAGGAAAGACCATACGCGGAGTGGTTGGAGGACCTGGGTATGTACACTCTGGAAGACAAGAGGCAAAGGGGAGATATGTGTCAGGCTATTAATGCATGTCCTAGGTGTGATGCGAGACATGAAGGCTTGCCAGAGTGACTTACACCAGCTGGGAAGAGCATTAATGCCCTGATACACCCATGGGCTGGAGTGGGTTACATCGCACTTATAAAATGAGCTGACTAACTGTAAAAAGCAAAAAATTAAAAACTTTTTAGAATAAGCATGCTAACTGTTGGTTGAGTGGGGCATTAAAGAATGACCAGGTGACACTTCTTGCAAAATGGGAAGTCATCACATTTGAACTTTCATTAATGACCTTTCTATAATGCAGAAGAACATTAATTATGGAAGGAAAAGTATCATACAAACAAGTCAGCAAATAAGGGACAATTAAAAATAGAATAAAACTGTAGAGGTCAAAATTGTTCAAGAGCCAGGTGCACATTGTCAGGTGGTTATTACTCAGCACCCCTCAAACAAACTGTATATGATAGCTGACATGCTCTAGTGTTGAGGGGTATTAATAAAAACATGTGGTCCAGTCCAGTAACAATTAGTGTCCATGTGGCCTGTGTGTGCTTATGCTGCAGGTACACTCCTGACCTGACTGTGCCTGTACTGTGTTGTCCTCTCTCTCCACCTATTAACGCTGGCACAATCACATGTGTTGTGGATGACCTCCAGCCAAGAAAGAGCACATGAGTCTTGCAAGTGTGACACTGTCTTTCCCTCCACAGAGTAGAAAGACTACACACTACAGTTTGGAGGAGTCGGTGAGCACTGAACTCTCAATAGCAGTGTTGTGGCAGCTTATATTTTTTTGGTCTATTCTTAGTGAGTCTCAATCTCCCCTGGTGGCTGGAGAGACAAAGGGTGAGCTAGAAGTTAACTCAAGACTAGGCTACCTACTTCCTCTACTAGACTCGCTTTGCAAAAAAAAAAAAGAGCAGCACAGGCCCCCACAGCAGCAAGCTAGGCTTAGCAGCAGTGATGACAATGGTGTGGGTGGCCTTCATAGGCCTTTATCTGTGCAGTGAGGCAGCAGCCACAGCAGCAACTAAGCAAGAAGCAAGCAACCCAGGTTGCGTGGGTTCAGTTGGTGAGGTGACTTGGTCACAGACCACACTGGAGCTCTGTGATGGTCGGCTCTAGCATCCAGGTTCTGGCAGAGGAAGAGAGTGGGAATGGACAGAAAACTGGGCTGGTGGCACAATGTGCAGGCTGCAGGTTCTGTCTATATGGCCGGATAACTAAAAGTAAATATTTTTTTTTACAGAGGGATTGGGGAAGGAGGAAGGATTGATAAGTTTTTCATGTTTCTTCATCTTTGGGTGGCTCCATGACCCACAGGGGATAGGTGTTGAATGAAATGGAGCAGGGGAGAAAAATTGGGACAAAGTTCTTTTGGGCGGGTGGGGGCAGAACATCAGCCAGGTAAAAAATTGGTTAGTAACTGGGTGGCTTTTAGCCCAAATATGATGCAGTGCTCTGGGGTATATACAGATGAATCTTATACATTTGAACTTTTCCAGATTTACATATCACCTTTCAGTCAAAACAAATAAGTTATACCTTTTAGAGATGTTACAGATATTCTAGAGCTGTCCCTTGCATTCATGGATAGTTGAGCAGTATGGTATGCACAGACTATTGGAGCCCCACTATAGTCAGGCTTATGCCCCCCCCCATGAAGCTGATCTCCACATCCCTATGCTCAGGCACATCATGACAAAAGGCAAAGGAGACTGCAGGGGTGAGCACCTTTGTAATTAATGTTTTTTTTTATTACTATTTTATACATTATTGACAGAGAGTTGGAAATTAATGAAGGCCACTACTTGATTAACAAGGGCTTTGTTAGTAGAACAGTGACCTTCATTATTCTCCAACTCACCATCATAACATATAAAATAGTAATAAAAAATAACTCCATTCATTTCAAGCAGTATGCCCCAGCAGTCTGACCTATGGACATCATCTCTTTAAGACTCCTGCCTCTGGCTCCTTAGTACTCAAGTAAGAGACTTTTTACTAGTGGTTTTGTAGGTAAGTTTGTGTATTGTGGGTGGGAATAACCACATGTGTTTCCATTGGTATCTGTGCTACAGTTCAACTGAGAAACTGCAATGAGTAAGAGAAGAAAACTGAAAAGCATAACAGTGGCTACAAACATGCCGCATGCATGCAGATGTAGTCTGATATAGTATGTATTGAAGTACAAGTTAGGCCTATGTGTGTAGACACTGTGGTTCAGTAGTTAAAACCACTGATCTGCAAGCCAATAGGCTTGGAGGCATAAAGATGTGGGTTTGAATCTCATCAATCCCCACTTGGGTATGGTGTGATCATTAACAAGTCCCTTACCTTTTACATGTGCAGTTATCAGTGACCAATTGCTTGTTGCACACATGCCACATGCATGCAGTCTTTCCCAATTTAACATAAAAATCATGGTTTCCACATTTACTTGCTACACGCATGCCATATGCATGCAATCAGTTCCAATTTAACATTTAAATCATACTTGCAGCACGCATATCACTTGGGTAGTTTTATGTGTGCAGCATGAGAACATTTCACATAATTATTTCTGTAAGGGATAGCTTGGAATCATGCCAAGCTGCCTGACAGCAGCTTCCTGGCTTACTACCTCATCTCTTCCCCCATTGCTCTTCCAGAGGGTTGGAAGACATGGTACCTTGAAAGATGACTAAAGATTGGACGGTAGAATTAATATGTGTCTTCCCGAGGAAATTCGATTGGAGGATAACACTTGTGGAAGGACTAGGAAATCTAGCATGGTTTGGTTAAGTAACGATTTATGAAGGGGCAACAGCAAGTTCCTATTTATTTTGTTCAAAATCATAAAAATGTGGCAGAGTAATTATGCTTCAGTGTTAATTCAGGTTTGACCTGGGACTGTTTTCCATTGTTTACGGTTTACGGAATGGAAACGTATTCCCATAGACTTATATTAGGGGTGTGTTATGTGGAATTTGTAACTGTATCACTATAACAAAAAGATGGTGGCCACTGTACAGAGTTTCAATATGGTGAGCATGCTTTAGTGGACAAGCACAGCTGCAGCCCAGGATGGTGATTACTGAGCATGTTGGCCCCTGGTCTTTTTTTCAATTGTCATAAAGCTCTTTGTGAGAATATGTGTTTGAGCAGAGGTTTAATTTTCTGGGGATGAGGACTGGAGAGTTCAGTTGGATCACATATAGACATGGTTAACTTTGTTCCCAGGAATAAAATATGAAAACCAGGATCGAATTAAAATCTAGAATATAATAGACTAATTGGGTTTAATCTTATAATTGTAAAATGATATATCTAACTGTAACAGGTGCTTTGTTTTTCTACTGGAGCCTGGCAAAGTCAAATGAAGACTCTTGGGGAAGTCTCTTGGTATAAAATTTGGCTGGTAAAGTTTTGATGCTGAATTTCACGTTTAATAGCCCCAAAACTCTTTTGAGTACAGTTTGTGTTGTGACATTTTAGATAAACGAATATTCTTGTTTCTGTTATATTGATTTGACTGGGAACATACATGAATATCATACTGGAAGCAATCTATCTTATAGTTATACAAGACAGAAGTAAGGGGAGTATCAAATGCAGAAAATAAAGTCTCAGAGTGACTAATACTCCAGTGCTAGAAAAAGTCATGGTACAATAGATGACTGGTACAATTTTTTTTTTTTAATTAATTATCTATGTAACAGTAATACTAATAGCACACAGTCTACAATAGATATAGACACCAACTTGTAACCAGAAAGTATTCCTACCCAATGATCTGAATAGTATTACATTGGCACATTGGTGATGCACAAAGACCGTTAAGTGACCTGGAGTTTTCACTATGATGAGTAAAAACTATACACAGGTCAAGCTATTAACTTATACAGTCAAAGGTGTCTAAGAAGAAGACATTCATGTAAAATTCCAACTGTTACACTCACCAGTGCAGAGTCTCCCCCACAGATGACCTTCTTTGCCAGACATAAGCACACCATGCATGTTACCATGTGCCTGGACAAACCAATCAAATCCCTTTTCATGGCCTCTGAAGCACTGGTACAAATTTTAAATAGCCATTGATGAAGGTGACTAGAGGACCCCAGTCAGAGGGAAACAAATATCCTATTTAAAATTAAAGTATATTTAGGTGCTCTCACCCTCCTTTTTTTTTTTTGCAATTAAGTTTATTTTCAATAAGTGTTTTCCAGTACATTCACAAAGAAAAGGAAAAACATAAGCATCTGTTGCATCAACATGGTTGTTAATCATACATGGTAACACTTAAAAGGAAAAGGGGAAAGGAAAAGCGAAAATAGAAAATAAACCCACCTAACCAGTTTCATCCCCCTACCTCTCCTGCATGGTCCTACTGACTGATAGTGTCACAGAATAACTTATTTGGGGTTTGGAACAGTTCTCATCTACCAAGTTGCCAATGCTAAGAAGGCAGGGGTAGGAATGTTAGTAGCAGAAAGTGGGATGGTGAGGGGGTATGTCAATATCCAAACTTATCACGAAGGATAGAAAGGAAGGAACCCCAACATCTCTGAAATTTCCTCCAGGAATGATTGGCATTAGCCACACACCATTCTGCTTCAATGCAGTAAGAAACTCCGCCCACCATTCGCTGAAGGATGGCTCCTAGTCATCTTTCCAATGCCTTAGGATTAGTAACTTGGTAACCAGGGAAACCATAGTAAATTGCACTTTTTGAGCAAATGTAGTGATGGAAGAATAAAATCCCAGAACGCACGTATTCTCTGAAATATATGGGGTTAATTTTAAGTACTGTGTGATGTTTCTCTATACCATTTCCCAAAATTTAAGGGTCTTAGGACAGAACAATCATTTATGGTATAATGTGGCATTATCAGACCCACAATCCTCTCAAATGGGGGAGGATACATTGCCCATTCTATATAGTTTGCTGTGTGTGTAGTAAATGTGTAGTATATTAAACTGAATATTCCTGAGACAGTCTTGTTTTGTTAGGTTATAGATGTCTGTCCAGATTGCCTTCCATGAATTATTAGAAAGGCATTTAGAAAGGCTGTGCTTCCAGTAATAAGCCACAGGAGAGGGGATGTTCCAAGGGCAATTAATGAGTTTGTGGTACAGTCTGGAAACCAGTTTTTGCTTTGTGGCTATGGCTAATAATGAAGCTAGGAATGATCCTGCTTTGTCAGACCATGGGGGGCTGCCCAGGAAACTTTTCATACAGTGGTGGATCTGTGACAGTTTAAAAAGGTGTTTAGGTGGGATATTAAATTTCACTTGTAATGCAGATAATAAGAGGAGTGATGGCCTTTGTATGAAATCTATTAAGCACAGTTCTGGATGTGGCCACCAGCTCCTAAGGTTAATGGTTTTATTGGCTATCTTTAAATTAGGGTTATTAAATATAGGTTGCATGAGATATTTTCTGGGCTGGATTTGAGTTAGGGCACAGAATTGTTGGAAGGCTTTTCTATCCCACCCAATTGGAGAGTCCCGCAACTCCAGAGGGATCACAGTCCAAGGATTGTATAGTATTGTTAGTAAAGATACTCTATGATTTTATGCTTGGTACAGGTCCAGGTACATCCAATCAGGGGAGGTGTGGATTATATATTAAGTGCTGTCCAGTGCAAAAACCTGTTTGCATGAATAGCCATATAATAAAGATAAAAATCTGGGAGTTGCAATCCTCCAAGTTCTTTGGGGTGGGTGAGTTTCCAATATGCATGGCTTGGGGTCTTACCATTCCAAGTGAAGTTAGAACAGATTCGTTAGAGTGTTAAGAAGAAGGATCTGAGAAGATGCGAATTGCGGTTATATAGTGGGTCGAAGAACTTAGTATGACCATTTTTAGAATGTTAGCTCTGCCCCAAAATGATAATGGCAGTTTTTTCCACCTTTCCAAATCTTCCCTCATTGATTTCAAGAGTGGATCAAGGTTAAGCTCTTTAGTTTTCCTATCTCTTTAGTGATTTTTATACCTAAGTATGTTATAACTGTATTTTCCCACTGTAATCCTAGATCTTTGATTTGGTCTTTTTTCACTAGGGGCATAGAGGATAGACTGTGGTTTTGTTTCTTTTTAGTTTAAATCCAGAAAATTCACCGAATTGTGTAATAATTTTAAGCAATATGGGGAGAGGTTGACTGCTGTTGGAGAGGTGGAGGAGCAGGTCATCCACAAAAAGGGATAGTTTAAATTCTGTTTTCCCCAAACGTATACCGCTTAACTCTTTTTCTCGGCTAAGTACTCTTGCTAGGAGCTCAGTGTACAAGTTAAATAAATAAGGGGAGAGGGGACAGCCCTGTCTGGTGCCACTGCATTATGGTAAGGGGTCAGATAAATGATTATTACACATTATCCAAGGAGATGGAGACTGATAATGGGTATGGATGTGGTTAACAAAGTTGCCAGGAAAACCATATTTTGTTAAGGCCAAAAACAAGTATGGCCAGGCCACTTGATCAAGTGCTTTCTCTGCATCCAGGGATACCAAGACTGCTTCAAGGGTGGGGTCCTGGGATGCGGAGATAAGGTGGTAAAGTTTGCAGAAATGATCTGCGGATGACCTGCCCTCCACAAATCCTATTTGCTTTGGTCCCAAAAGTCCAGACCAAACTTTTGCCAGTCTATTTGCCGGAATTTTTGCATAAATTGTAACATCTACATTGAGTAGAGAGATTGGTCTATAATTGCCAATTATGGTCGTGTCCTTCCCAGGTTTGGGGAGGAGGATTACTCTTGCTTCAAATAATGAAGGGTCTGTAACCAGGGAGGTCTTCCAATATTTGAAAAGCTGGTGTAGCAGTGGGATAAGCTGAACCCTAAATGTCTTGTAAAAAAAAAAGCCAGAGAACCCATCTGGGCTGGGTGCTTTATCAGGTTTTAAGGAATCAATGGCCTGAGATATTTCCTCATTAGTGACAGGGATAGATAAGAGGGACTGATGCTCACTAGAGAGGCAGGGGAGATTTGCCTGCTGCAGAAAGTTCTGCGTCTTTTGGTTTTGATAGGTCAATAAGGGAGTAGAAGAATATAGAGATTGATAAAAATCCCAGAAGGATTGAGCATCTCTTTGGGATATGTTAGGAAGTTCCCAGTTTGAGAATTTTTAATAGTTGAGATCCATTTTGCTGCAGGGCGCTGTTTCAATCTTCAGGCAAGCAACTTACCTGCTTTGTTGCCCTGATCTATATAAGTAGCTTTGGCAAGGGACATTATTTTGTCCACTTTCTCGAGTAGTAAGCTTGAAAATTGGGACCTTAAATGAATGAGTTCTTGCTGTTCCTTTTCAGCTAACTGATCTAGTCCCTTAACTTCAAGAGTCTGGATCCTCTCAAGACATAAATTAAGATGGTAAAGTTTTTTTCTTTTTTGTTACTGTTACTATGTGGATAAGTTCTCCACTCCAAGTGGATTTTAAAGCTGCCCATACCATGTCTGTCGAGGGGATGGAGTTTAATTTTTGTTGGATAGAAGCTTGAAGAAACTGTCTGAACCTTGAAGTAATTTGGTGGTCTTTAAATAAGGAGTTGTTAAGAGACCAAGTGCGAGGCCTGAGGGGAGTATTGGGTAGAGCTAAGGTAATGGCTATTAGGGAATGATTGGAAGTTACACAAGCATGAATCTGTGAGTCAATTACTGAGTGGCCTAGGTGTTGGCTTATCAAGAAGAAATCCAGACGGGAATAGTTTTGGTGTAGTGGCAAATAGAAAGTAAAGTCTTTAGTCAGGGGATTTGTGAGTCTCCAAGCGTCTTTCATGCCTAAGGAGGATATTAATTCACTTAAAGCCCTCTGTCCTGGCAATGCCCCAGTGCCTGTGCAGTACGTACGATCTAATCCACTCGACTGTACCATGTTCCATTCGCAGCCCAGTATGGTAGGATATTGCAAAACAGGGGCCAAAACTACAGCAAAATGGGTAAAGAAGGATGGTGTCTCTATGTTCGGTCCATAGATGGAACCTAACACCACATCCAGGTTTCCTAGTTTACCATGCACTATCACATATTGGCCCTTGGGGTCGCTAATTGTTGATACTGCAGTAAATGGCAAACCTTTTGCAATTAATATAGCTACTCCCCGCTTGCGAGGACTAAAGACTGCTCCAAAGACTTGGCCTACCCAGCATTTTTGAAGGAAGCCTAGCTGATCAGGAGGCAAGTGAGTCTCCCAGAGAAAGACTATTTTTGGGTCATATTTTGCTAAATGATTAAGCACAACATATTTTTGGGAATTGTCCCTCCCACCCTTTATATTCCATGACAGAACTGTTAATTTAGTCCTCATACCTAAGGTATGCTAGATTGTTTGCCTGCCCTACCCTAGATGAGAATGTGCTGGAACCCCCCCAACCCAAAATCCCTTTTAAAGTCCCCAGCCTCTATAACAAAAGAAAAAAAGCTTGTAACTCTACAACTACTGTATGTACATGACTCATAACTCACTATGTTTCGGACCATAACACTCTTCAGAGGGTGGGTGGGGGCTACCACCTGCCCACCAAGTTATCTATATAGGCCTAATAGGCTTAAACACCATAAGTACTAATAAAAAACTGTATCTAAGAGCCCCTGTGACATTACTGATTAGGGGGGTAGGTTGGAGAGGGAAAAACTCCCAAAGTATTTGGTTAAGAAGGTCTTACTAGTACCCCCGTGGCAATAAATCAGTGCTGGAGAATCAGGATAGCATCTAAGTTTCGTTCAACATCTTAATTTTAACATTCTCTAACTTGTTGTATATACTGCTATTTTTAACCAGGTTTCTTTAAAATACTATGACAAGTGAAGCTTGTATCAAATAGTAATTTAACTAGTCAATAAAAAACGAGAGAAGTACTGTAAGTTGGAAAAATAGCACAACCAGATTTAAACATGGCTCAACTGAAATGTTAGTGGAGTAATTTAAGCTGCAACACCCTCTAGTGATCTTTATAGTAGTCGCGAATGTATTAAAGAAAATACCAAGCTTAAGCTGTAATTCAAATTAGCTAGTCCCATTGAGGGGCTTTATGGTAAAGAAAAAAATATAAAAGTCAATACGGGTTCACGTTATCTTCTTCTTGAGCTCATCTACTCCTATTAAATTAGCCATCTGACTCCCAGGTAATAGTCTGATTAACAAGTAATTTCCATCCAGCACTTACAGTTCTGTAGTGTTCAGAAACAATGGTAAGACTAGAAGAAAATCATATAAAGTTCACTTTGTCCAGGCTGCAATCCTGGTGTGTTTCTCACTCCACTCATCTGGAGAAAAGATTCGGGAAAGACCATCAGAGAGCTTGCAGTGCTTCCTCTGTGGAGTCAAAATGTTCTGTGTTGTCTGAGATGGCCACTTCAAGCCATGCTGGGTAAAGCTTGCAATGTCGGATGCTCGCCACCCAGAGCTTTGAGGTCATGGGATGGAACGCTGCACAAAGCGGTCGTGTTTTCTAGGAAAGATCAGGGAGTAACCTCAGCTTCTTGCCTTTCCATAGAATTGCTTTTAGTTTCCTTGCCTCCTTTAGAATGAATTTTCTGTCTAGATAGTTAAACAGTTTAAAGATGATTGGCCTTAGTGGTTTAGTAGGGAGATGCTTAGCATGGAGTGACCAGTGGGCCCACTCAATGATGAAATCTGGGCCATTGGGGAAAGGCCCCACTGTCTTCTTAAGAAAATGCTGGAGGAATTGAATGGTGTTAGGGCTTTCCTCACCTTCTGGTAGCCCCAAAAAGATGAGGTTATTTCTCTGATTCCATCCCTCAAGGTCATCTATGCATTCCTCTAGCTTGGCATAACTTCTTCTTTTAAGTGCTACTACCTCGGGCTCTATTTTGTCCTGCTTTCGTTCCACTGAACCCACCCACACTTCGGTGTTGGTTGCTGTCCTGGACAGTTGTGTGAGAGCAGGTTTTATGTCTGCCACATCTTCCACCAGTTTGAAAATTGCCTCTTTTATTGAGGCGAGCTCCAAGTATATTTGAGTGGAGGATATTTCTGTAACCTCCAGCGGTGGGATCGTGCTGTGGCATGGGCGCTTGGCCTCTGACTCTCCTGTGGCACTTCTAGTTCAAGCTGCATATTTAGAGTCTCTGGCTGCAAGGTTGCTTCCATTGGGAATCTCTGGAATCTATAGGATCAGGCTAGCTTCTGTAGCAGATAAGTAGTTGTTTTTTGTTGGTTTATAGGTGTTTTGCCATGTTTTCTTAGTTGGACCCGATGGAGCAACTCTCCAGATGTCTCACCTCCTCTAGAGCATCACGTGACCCCCACCCTCTCTTTTTTTTGCAGCATGGGACGCAGACTCAGGAATTAGATATAAAGTAGGGTGCGGGGATCATGCAGCAGCAGCCCACTTGACTCTTGGAAGGTCTATCCCAGACATGGATAAAATGTGGTATCATGGGCGGGTATTGGGGTGGGGAAGAGCACAAGGATACACTATGTACTTGAGACTGATTTGCTATGGTTGGGGGGAGGTGACTGTGTTGGTTATGTCTTGTTTTGGTTATTGGGATCCAGGATTATGGGGGCAGGGGGCGGTTGTTGTTAAGAACTGGAGGCAAATGATACCAATCCCCCATCTACAAGGTTTGTGGAGATATCACGGAATGGATTACTCAGGGGTGCACTCAAAATGAGTTGGGAAGGGGCTTAGGGGTAGTGGGTTGGTATACGTGTGGAACCTAACATGTTGGTGTTTGATACAGAGACCTACTGTACAAGGTAGGATTACTTCAATGAGACCAATGATGGGAAGTAATGTACTTAGTACATTTAACTATGTGGATAATGGCTAAATTTTTATTTATGTATTTATTTATTTGAACATCAGTTTACAACCTTTGAGCCAGATCACAGCTTACATGGATTACTTGGAATATGAAGAGGTAAAATTCTCCCATGAAGGGCTTGCGAGTTCTTACCCATTTGAAGAAGTATGCTCCAGAAATCTGTTTTTTGCGGGAAAAACACATGACTAATACACATTTCCAGATGCTAAGACACGACTGTATGGTACAAGTGTATGATGCGGTAGTAGATTCAAAAAGGGCAGGTGGAGTCATTTTAATTGTGTGCTTCCTCTCTTTGTACGACTGTAGGACATTTAAGACCTGAAGTAACACTATGCTATTTTGCAGTTTGCACGGAGTGGTGGATAGGACTGAGATAATAGCCTCAGTGTGTGGTCCCATACAAAACAACCCTCAATTTGGTTTCTCAGTTTTTATATATATTATAGCAATGGTCACATTTGATAGTAAATCTGGAAGTGGACTGCTTCACGCCATTTGAACCAGATGTAGATTGAACTGGTTGTTCACGGTGCCATATTTTACCTAACCAGAGATCTATTCAGGAGTTGAGTGACTCTCTTCATCTAATGGATCCCTAGTGTACCTTACATCCCCTGAACAGGGAGTATACTTTTTTTGCACCCACATCAGTCTAGTTCCAGATTAGATTACCTTTTATTTAGCCATTCTCTCTTGAATGGCTTGTTTGTTGTAGAAATTCTTCTACAAGTTATTTCTGACCATGCTCCAGTGAAAATGGCTGTTTGTTTAGCCATTTATGCTGAGACTGATTTATTTATTTAATTCTTCAGAACAAACCTTTGAGCAAAGATGCTCTTTTACAAAGATTCCACATCCAACCACACAATACAGTTACATAGGAGCAGACAATATTATACAGTCACAATGGTACAAGTCACATTAGAGCATAATCAAGAGAAATCTATAGACAACCCTAGAAAGACATATACTAATGTGTTGGAGAAAAAGAAAAAAGGAAAATGGAAAACACGAAATATGTTTCAGGTCATGTTAGGAACTGGAGCAGCCAGGCAGACAGGCATTGTCAAATTGTTACATTCAGGGTAAGAAGAAGGAGAGCGGGGTAGTGGGGTGGGGGAGGGTGGTTCCTTTATGGAGGCTTCGAGGGGCGGAGGTGAGTTGAAGTAGTAATTCAGGAGTAGAGTGAGGGGTGGCCAGGGTGTAGTGGCTGAGTTAGGAGGATGGAGCAGTAGGGGTAAGGTCCGGGAGGTAAGAGCATGTGGTTAGCAAGAGGTGGCAGTAGGGTAAGGCAGAAGGGGGTCAATTGAGGGGTTTAGTGGGGAGGTATAAGAGCGGTTGAAAGGTATGTAGGGCAGAGGAGAAGGCACGAGAGGCGGGTATAAGAAATGTTAAGGCTTGCTGTTAAGAAGGGTGGTAGTGGGTCAGGTAGAAGAGGGCCATCGGGGAGGCATTTGGGGTTGCATGCATAGAACTAGAGGAGGATGTGGGTAGCTGGGAGTTTGGAAGTGCAAGTTTAACTCTCGAACACATAGTTATAAGAAGGTGTTTGTGGGAGGCTGTGGACAGAGTTTGAATGGTCAAGTCATTGTCCTGCAATTGCATGTACTGGACTTGTCTAGGTGTTGCTTCGGTTCCCGTTTGAAGGTTGGGAGGGTCACGGCATTATTTATTACCTCCGGGAGCTCATTCAGCCAGGGGAGTGCCCTATATGCGAATGAGCATTGTCCAAGCGAGGTTCCTCTGAAAGGGACACGGAGTGTACTACAAGCTTTACCTCTTGTGATATACCGAGCATGAGCCACTTGAAGCATTTTTAGTGGGGGGGGGTGAGTGGCCCAGTAGAACTTTTTTCCCAAGGAGGCATATCTGGAACTGTATCCTGTCATTCAGGTTAAGCCATTTGGTTTGTTCATACAATGCACATGAATGGGTGAGCCTATCAGCACCAAGGGTAAGTCTGCAAGCCTTGTTAAGAACCATAGCTACCCTTTTCAGTGCCATGTCTGATGCTGCACTATAGACCTCCAGGCCATAGTCTATTACTGAAAGTATGGGGCTGGAGACTGTTAAGAGAAGAGCAGCGGGCACTAAGAATTGCCTGTGCCTATAGAGTACACCATGTCTGGTGTTGGCTGCTTTTACTACCATGTCAATATGCTGAGTAAAAGAGAGGATGTCATCAATCATGACCCCAAGATACTTGAAAGAGCAGACTTGTTCAAGTGGATGTGCTCTTTTGTTAGTGATGTTCAGAGGGTGATTGCTTTTCTTATTTTGGTGACTAGAGAGAAGTATGGTCTTTGGTTTTTTTATAACTGAGAAGCAGTTTTTGTATGCTAAACCAATCCTCTAAGCAGTTGAAGGTGGACCATAGGTAATTTTGGAGTTGGACAATATGGGAATTGCTGTTTAGGATGACAGCGTCATCAGCATAAAGTATTATTTTACTGGTGCTAGCCTCAGGCAGATTATTCAAGAATAAACTGAACAAGAGAGGGCCAAGGATAAACCCTTGAGGGACACCCAGATTGACTTCTCTAACATCAGAGACTGCTGTCCCTATTTTTACTCTCTGTGAACTGTGCGAGAGGTAGACCTGAAACCAGAGGGCAGAGGGAGCAGACAACCCCATAGACAGCAGTTGTTGAAGGAGTAGGGAGTGGTTTACCATATCAAAAGCTTTAGTGAAGTCTATAAAGATAGACCCCACAAGCTTGCAATCATCCAGGGACTTATGGACAAAGTCAATGAACTTAACCAAGGCAGTAGATGTACTATGACTTTTCCAAATGCTGAGCTGCTATGGGCATTGGAGACTGTACATCTGGAGGTAATTTGATTTGATCAGTCACTATTCTCTCAAGCACTTTAGAGAGAGGGGAAAGGATCAAGATGGGCCCGTAGTTAACAATGTTAGCTCTGTCCCCACTTTTGTGAACTAGGGTTACTAAGGCCTGTTTCCAAATCAAAGGGAGTTTTGCCAGAGTGAGGGCTTTGTTAAATATTTTTGTGATTGGGAATATTACTTCATTCAGGCAAGGGCCATGAGTTTCATGCCTCACTTGTCACTGCTAAATCTGGTTTTACCAAGGACTTTTTTTACATAAGTCCTTGCCTCCTTGACTTTAATGCTCTTAAAATAGAAATGTGGGTGCTTATTGCTTATGCTTGGTGTATTCATTGAGGGTTCAGTAACCTTAAGATAATCTGGGGGAAGCATGGAGCTAAGGTCCGTAAAGGCTGTGTTGAAAGAGTCAGCGATAATGTGAGGGTCAAGGGTGGTGATTCCATTGATGTTGAGCACTGAAGGATGCTTCTGGTTCTTTTTCCCTAGTAGATCTTTTATATTCTCCCAGAATTTCCGACCATCACCCCAGGTCTTCTCCATCCGGTCCTTGTAGTATTTTGCTTTGGCTTGCCTAATAAGATTTGTTTAATTATTCCTTGCTACCCTGTATTTCTGGTAGTCACTGCTGTTTCCCTTGATCTTAGCCTTGCTCCACAGGTTGTCCCTATCCTTCATGTGCTCCAAGAGGTCCCTAGTGATCCAACCATTACAGGATCCATGGGTTTTCCTCTTCCTAACAGGGGCGAACTTGTCACAAACACTGTTGAAATTGTCAATGAAATATTGCAGTACAAGGTCAATGTCCTGTAGTACATCCAGTGGGGTTCAGTCGACCAATGATAAAGCTAAATTAAAGGAGTTAAGCTGGCCTCACAAGAGCACTCAGCTTTCGATGATTGTTGGTGCTACTTTTTTTTTATTTTATTAGTCCAAAGGCAAGTGATGGGTGAGTGGTCACTTAAGGCAGCAGGGAGTACTGAGACCTTAGTAATCCCTGACAGGCAGCTATAAAGGATCAAGTATAAAAGTGTATTTTTACCACTTTTGTAGTTAGTTCTGGTTGGTTTAGTGATTGGATTTGGAGCCTAAATAATTACATGTTGCATTCCCAGGATATTATAAAAGGCCTGAAAACCATCACAGAACATTTTTTTTAGGTCAATGAGGGGTCGATTGAATGTTCGGACATTGTTTGGAGTGCATATAAATGCGTAGTGAGAGGGGAACTCATTCGCCATGCGACATGGCAAAATAGGCAAAAAGCAGCTAAAATGGCCTTACTTCTAAGCCAGATTTGGGACTTAGAGATTCAGCTTTCTAGTGCCCCCACAGAGTCTCAAGTGCAAAAACTCAGTGCTACTCGTGAATAATATCATGAACTCAACAGGGAACAGGCAGAGATGGTACTATTTCAAGTTAAAACTAAATATGTTGCACAGGGAAAATCAGGATATTTATTAGCTTTGAGGCTTAAAAAGCAGGAAGCAGCACTCATGGTAAGGTTTTTGAGATGGAAGCCTCAAAACGCGATCATGACAAAGCCTAGGGAAATAGCAGAAACTTTCCACACACATCACAAAAAGATAATGTTCAAGACTGGAGTCTACCCAGGAAGATATTTAGGCTTACTAAAATATATCTGAATTGCCTCTGCTTTCTGAAGAGTCAGGAATTCCTTAAAAGATGTATAACCCTTGAGGAATTGCGTCAAGCCTTAGGTTCCTTGTCCATGGACAAGGCACCAGGGCCAGATGGGCTCACCATTAACTTTTACAGGACCTTCCAAGATATTCTTCTTCCATGATTGAAGAAGGTGTTTCAAGAGGGGTATGAGAGAGGGACCTGGAAAGCTCTATGCCACAAGCTTTAATTTCTGTCTTACCAAAACCAGGGAAAGATGATAATCTGGTAACAAATTATTGGCCAGTTTCACTTTTAAATACAGATATCAAAATACTAGCTAAAGAATCAGCATTTTGTTTACAACAGGTTTGGGACCCTCTGATAAGTGCTAACCAGATGGGATTTATGAGAGGTCGGCTGTCTTCAGATCATTTGTGGAAATCAGCCCATATCATCTCAGTGTCCAAGGAACAAGATTACCTGAAGGTGCTGGCTTCCTTTTTTTTTTCTTCAATATAGTATGCTTTATTAGGCTTTATATAAAAAAGGAAAAGAAACAATGAACTCATAACATACATGAGTAGCTCTCCCTCTTGTTAGAAAAAATGATAAATAACATGTTTCACAAAAAAGCGGAGAGCTGTACCCACAGAACTGTAAGGCCCCTTTAATTAGTATGTCAGGAAGACAAATCTAATCTGACAGGGTCTGGTGTTAACAAATAAAAACTTATCTATATCTATCATCTAAATCCTAACCCCCTCCCACCCCTCACCCACCCTGGAGCATCAAACACAGAGACTTAGTACTGGCATTAGAGGAGTTATGACATGTGTTTTGCTGAACAGAGACTGGAGCAATTCATCCTACTTGTTAATGGGATGAACCTATTATCCCATAGCAGTGAAGAGCTCTTCCCCTCTCTCATAGGTCCTATAGTATATTGGTCAACTGCATAGAATGGGTAACAGAGCCAGCAACTGGACCCACCTTTCCCTGAATGCTCCCTGGTGATTATGCCTTGAGGCTATATGCTTTTCTAGCTCTAGAGCTTGAAGTATCTCTGCATGCCATTCTCTTAGGGAAGGGCTATCCTGGTCTAACCAGTGACGGGTAATGACCAGTTTCGCCACTGCAGAAATAAGGGACATATGAGCCTGATGGACACCCAACATATCCCTAGGAAAGTGGCCCAGCAAACAAATCTGTGGAGTGAAATAAGACCCCAAGCCCAGTAAGAGGTTAAGAGAGGCTCAGATTCCCTGCCAGAGAGGGGTGACATAATCACAATCCCAAAGGTTATGTTTTAACGTCCCATCTAGTTTCCCACATTTGGTAAAGAGAGGGATGACAATCTCCCTATCCTAAAGAGATGGGCAGGAGAGAAGTAAAGATTGTGCAAGATTCAAAACTGCAGAAAACGGATTCGATCTTGCTTTATATACTTGTATAGTCTTTGCCACACTCTTTTCTATTCCTTATCCTCAAGGATTAGGTTCAGTTCATGCTACCAGTAAAAGCATATCCCCTGTGGGAGTTGAGATTCATGTAGTTGTAGGAGCTTATAGAACAGGGAGATCACATGGGGCTGGGTAGCTGTATACAAAAGCAACTGCTTTAAAAGGTTTGCAAGGGTCTGCCACAGTGATGGGCCTAGAAACAAGGCAAGCACTCCACTCAGCTGTAGGTGTTTAAAAATATGATAGGAGGGTGATGAGAACCTACTCTGAAGTTCTCTCACTGAGCTATTTTTCCCATCGGGTAACAGGGGTGAGATTGAGTTACCAGCAAATACTGGGCAAAAGGACTCAGGAATAGTGCGATGGGCAATTTTGAGATGGGAGTTGCCCAACAAGGGCTCATCAATTATGTAATGTCATTGACAAAAAAGAACTAATTTGGTGGAGTGCCTTAACTGACCACCATAACAAAGGGTCCTGTAGCAATTTAGGAAGTTCCGAAGGTTTAAAAAAGAGAAGAGATTTTAAGGTAATACCCTTGGTTCAACAAAGCTAGTGTTCCAAAGATAACCATTGAGGGGAGTATTCAGTGGTAGAAGGACCAGTATTAAAAGAGCCCCACCTGAAGATTTTGCTACAGTGAATAGCACAGTAATATAAAAAGAAGTTAGGGAGAAGCAGACCACCCACGTCTTTCGGGACTGTTAGTTTAAGATATGATCTTCTCACCACCTTCTCTTGCCATAGGAAATCTGAAAGCATGTACTGGAACCAAATGAACCACCTCCTAGTAAGGTATGGACCCACCATGCTTAGTGGGTAGAGAAGCTGTGGCAGCATATTCATTTTGATCACATTTACGAGACCCCAGAGAGAAAGAAGGAGATGTTTCCATCTTTGGAGGTCCCTTCTGATGTTTTGACAGATTGGGGAAGTATTACACTTAAACAGGCCCAACAGGGAACAACAGATTTTAATGCCTAGGCAAGTAAGGGCTTTAGGCTCCCAAGCAAGGCCTCAGTTCACAATCCAGTGTTTCTGGACAAGATGATTAAGGGGCATATCAATGGATTTCTCCAAGTTTAAGTTATACCCTGCTACCTTGGAAAACTAAGTTATAATATCCACAGCTACAGGAATAGAAGTTTGAGGATTTTCAAGATGTAGCAATAAATCATCTGCATTGCCCGACAGAGAAAAGGAGAGCTTACCCACCCTGATACCCTGTATATCATGACAATATTGCAGACAGCGAATAAGGGGTTCTAGATAAAGGTTGAATAGAAAGGGAGAAAGAGGACACCCTTGTCTAGTTCCTCGAGTTAAAAAGAGTGGGGTAGAGAAGACTCCATTACATCGAACTCTGGCTGTAGGTTGAGAGTACAGAACACTAATCTAGTCACAAAACAAGGAGGCGAAATCAAATCTGCCTAAGACCCCAAACAAAAATGGCCATGAGACCTGGTCGAATGCTTTTTTGGCGTCGTGAGACGCCAAAATTGAAGGTATGGGCCTTTCTCCAATGCATACGATAAGGTGGAGAATCTTTTGCGTATGATCCGAATATAGCCTTCCTGCTATGAATCCCGCTTGAGAATGATTTATTAGGCCATGCCAGACATGAAGAAGGTGTTTAGCCAGGATTTTGGCAAGAATCTTTATATCAGAGTTTAGTAGTGAGATGGGATGATAATTCCCTGATAGTAGAGGCGACTTACCTAGTTTCGGAAGAACCGTGATCCAGACCTCGGTAAATGAGCTGTCCAACAGACTGGAAGCCCGTAGCTCATTGAAGAGTCGGGTAAGGACAGGCACCAATTCATCAGTAAAAGCAGCATAAAATGAGTTGTTGAATTCCTCTGATCCTGGCGCTTTATCGTTAGGTATTTGCCCTATTATCCTTCTTACCTCCAGTTCAGAGATAGTGGTTTGGAGAAAGGTTTGTTGTGGTTGGGTGAGTGTGGGCAGTGTGGCCAAATTCAGGAAATTCTCGATGAGATTAGTTTCAGAGGGGCTAGAGTCTTCAGGTGTATAAAGCTTTTCATAATACTGCCGAAAAACATCCGCCATGTCCCTAAGTTGAGTGAGAATGTGACCCCCTGGGGTGGGCTGAAGACCTTGAATCATGCTCTGACTTTCTAGCTGTCTCAGCCATAGGGCCAGGAGCCTCCCTACCTTCTAGCCTTATCCAGATATCCCAATTTCACCCTCTGTAGGGCTAAATCCTCCTTTTCAGCTAGGAGCCCAAAATATTGTGCTTTGAGCGTATGCAATTTGGCCCAACTGGCCTGATCAGTCGATGCTGAGAGATCCTGTTCTAAAGCATGTATTTGGATTAGCAGTTGCCTGGTTGACTCTTCTCTATTCTTTTTAATTTTGGAGGCTAACCTAAAATACTCTCCCCGGATCACACACTTCGCTGCCCCCCACAGTGTGTCCAAAGAAGCCACCGTCTTGTAATGCTCCAGAAAAAAGTTCTGAATCAATTCAGTAAGGGACATGACGACCTAAACATCTCTTAGAAGTCCCGAGTTGAAGTGCCAGGACCTGTCCTGGTTCCCCATCCCCCCAGTGTTGCTCCATATAAATTGGGGTATGGCCAGATATCACTGTGGGCAGAATGTTACATGACACTAACCCCACGAAGCTTGAGGTGGTGGTCAGGAAGCAGTCGATACGTGAGAATGAATTATGGGAAGAAGAGTAGAATGTGTACTGTCTATCAATGGGATGAAGAATGCGCCATGGATCCCCTAAACCTAGCATGTCCTTGAGTTCCCTGAGCCCCCTTTGGGCTGGTGACAGCCCCCTTCAGTGCACCCCTGATCTATCGAGGTCAGTGTGATATATCAGACTCCAGTCCCCACCCAGGATTATGGGGGGAAGAGGGATAAACAGAAATATGTGATAGAAGATTTGAAAGAAAAGTGGCAGAGTCTGCACTGGGGCCACAGACCCCTCCCAGAAGGACATCTGTAAGGCCTAGCCGTCCTCGTAAAAGAAGGAAGTGACCTTCTGGGTCAAGATATTCTTCGACCATCTGAAAAGGGGTGCCCCTTCTTATAAAAATGCCCACGTCCCCCCGCTTACTGCCGAAGCCCACCTCGAACACTTGCCCGACTCATTCCCCCCAAAAATAATGCAGATCTTCAGGTGAGTCTCCTGTAAAAAGACCACATCTGGTTGATATTTATTGAGGTGCTGCAGTATCATATACTGTTTATGCTTGTCGTTCGCCCCTTTTACATTCCAAGAAATGAATTTATATATAGTCCCCATGAACTCTCCAGCAAGCTCCCATTGCCTAAGTCTCTGTTCAGCTACAAACCACACCCATGTGTGCTCCAGCCCACCATCCCCAAACAACCACCCACAACAGCCCTCCTACTCCTTCCCAAACCCATGTTCTCCCACCAACTTGTTAAATGTAGAACAATAATTTGAACCATGACCTCCCCCTGTGAACCCCCAATCCTTCCTATCTAACTATATACAAACTTCTTAACCCCAGCACTCTAGGCCGCAGCTCCATCCTACCTCTGTCTGTGAAGAAGTCCCTCCTCCATGTAGGCCCCCACCCCCGGATCGCATTATCCCCAACGTTTGTCACCCAACAATAACAGTAGCAGTTTCTTGCACAAGCGGGCAACTGGAATAAACAGAAGCCATAAGTGCCTCACCCCTTCCCTACCTCCTGAACAGTTCGGCTTCCAGGAGTATACTTAGCCATCTAGATGGTTAGATAAAGCAGCCCTATCCCTGATCAATGCCAGGGACTGGCAGCCCTGTGTGGGAGAGCCAAGAACCGAGACATTGTCCTGCATCCTAGCCCCCAGCTCTGCCATCTGAGTTCTAGAGGAGAGGTCTCCCAGGTCTTGACCAATCCGGGACCGGTGCAACCCCAAGTCCAGCCAGGCTCCCACTCCCTCCCCCCACAGAATGCACCAAACAGCCATCTTCCAAGTCTGCCCAGTTTCAGCTCTGCACCCCATACCCGACTTGGAATGGCACCAGCTCACCTCTCCCCATACAGCAGTATAACAGCTTTAGGGCTCAGGGCTACCATAGCAAAACAGGGGAAAACCCTTTGCTGTGTAGGCAAAATGCCCCAGCCCTATATCCTGTTTCCAATGGCCAGAGTTATTGCGTAGAAGTTTATAATACAAGTGAGGGAAGGAAGGAGAGCCCACCTCCCAGCCCTTGGATTTCAAAAATATGCAATCTGGCTTCTTTACTCTGCCAAGGGGGTTTCTTGGTCACCCAGCCTGGTCATCCACAGGGTACAGATGCTGACCCATGCCCTGCTGTTATTCCCCGTGTGGTCTCCTTAATCAAGTGATACACCTGGGCTGAAGGGCATGGGGCTCCTTGACTTCAAACACATATTAGGGTCTGTGATTGCCTATGTAGGCCTGCAAGCAGCTGTCTCAGTACATCTCCCCAGGAGTCGGGGTTGGCCTAGCCAAATCCAGAGTTACCACCACCACCCCAGAGTGAAACCAAGAGACCCACCTTCTGTCCCCCTGTGGCAGGCTGGGGATTCTCCAGTTCAGGCTTGCTCCAATCTCTGTTGCATGATTCCATAAGATGGCACCTCTATGACCATGAGGGATCGGGCAGGGAGACGGGTGGGTGCTTTCTTCCACATAGGCCCTGTAGAACACTGTTTAGCATCAAGTAATCATCCCAAAGATCTATTAGAAAAAATCAAAAGATGCCTTATTCAGGTGCAAAGTCAAATTATAAAACTGTTTTAGCCCTAGAAATGTCACCAAGTTGATAAAAACTATGAATCCCTCCATATCCTTGATAAATCAAGTCACTTTGGGGCCCGGAATAGGTCTGGAAACATGGTGGGAAGGTCCCGTCTGGCTTGATCTTCTGAGTAGAATTATTTTGTTACTTCTTGATGTGAAACTTGCAATTTGGCAGGATAAAACATCTTAAAATGAATTCCAGCAGCCATTAGTTTAGAAACGGTAGGGTTAAATTCTGCCTGCTTCAGTTGCCCTGATTTTGGCAAATCTTGAGTCATCCTGATCTTATTCCCCTCCCAGAGAAGCTCCTTTGTCTCCCGCAGTTTGGACAAAATGTGTATCTTGTCCAGGAAATTCAAAAGTTTGAAAATAATAGGGCAAGGTGGCAAGTTTGGAGCTGGAATAGGCCTCAGAGCCATGTGTACTGGCTCAATGATATAGCTTGGCCCATTTGGGTGAGGGCCCAGCTAACTTGTCATAAAACTTCTGCATGAATAATATGGGGTTTTGGCTTTCTGCACCCTCTGGCAACCTGCTTATGAGAAGGTTATTTCTTCAGCTGCACCCTTCAAGATCATCTATCTTCTCCTCCAATTTAGAGACTTTCCTGCGGGTGGCTATGGCGTCAGTTTTCTGCCTAGCTTGCCAATCCTCCAGTGAGCTTGTGCACACCTCCACATCCCCAACCCTACGAGACAGGGATCCTGACATTTGCTGATGGTTATTGAGCTGAGAATTAATGTTGAGCAAAGCCTCCTTCGGGGGGGAGAGCTCCATTAGGAATTTTTCTTCCATAAGTGGTGAAGGGGCTGTGTTCAGTTTTGAGCTGGCTGCCACCTGGGTTTCAGGTTTTTTTTGCTGCCTTGTACTTCTCTGGTGTAGGTGGCGTGTATGTGCTGGTCCCGCAGGTCGCATCTCCACCTGCATGTGAACTACCATTTTTACCACTCCGATCAACAAAAAAAAAATGAAAAGAGGATTGCCAATGGACTCCGGTTACTTTATCCACCAAAAGGTGTGTGAGCTGTAACAGATTAAAGGCTTTTAAAATGCAAATTTGTAGAACCGAGGAATGGAGCTGGGAAGCAAACGACTTGCCTGCTCAGAAGCATCACGTGACCGCGGTGCTGGCTTCCTTGGATGCTGAGAAAGTATTCAATTTGGTCTCTTGGGGCTTTCTTTTACAGGTGCTAGAGAAATATAAGCTTCCCCCTGAGCTTATTAAATAGATAAAATAGCTATACTCAAATCTGATGGTAAACGTTAGGTGCAATAGGGTATAATCCTCAGGATTTTCATTATGCAATGGTACACGCCAGGGTTGCCCTTTATGTCATTTTTTATTTAATTGACAGCTAGAGCCTTCAGTGCAGTGCATTGACCATCATCCTGACATAGAAGATACAGAGCTGGGAGGGAAAGCTTATAAGTTATCATTATATGCAGATGATATCTTGTTGCATCTCAAGAATCGTATCAGCTTGTTTCCTTGTTTTAGTGTAGAAACAATCCTTAAGTAGAAGTAGTAGTAGTAGTAGAAAATTTTTATTTTTATACAGGAAAAATACATGTCATTTGGATAAAATAATCCAGTTTTCAAGACAGTCCTGTGCAAGTTTTCCAAGTTTCATATAATCACACCAATTTCAAACAATCAATACAAATTATAAAACACAAAATCACAGAACACACACATCTAGACAATATTAAAAATTAAATCAAACATATTCAAAAATATACATAATGCATCTTTAACCCTTATGAAATTTTTTTTCAATTTTCTGATCGCAATGAAGGAGGAAGAGTATTCCAACACATTGCTGCTTGTGACGCCAAGGTTCTATCCCAAATTTATTCTTACGCTATCTGAATCTATTCTATTTTGATACAAAGCCCTAACTGAATGTTTCCTAAGAGCAGAATCTTTATCTGCCAATATTTTTGATATATTATGATTCAAATGAATTGTCCTATATTTATATATAAATAAGGACCAACTATACCTATATTCTAGGTCAAGAGGTAAACCAGTTTAACTTAGTCAACAATTCACAATGATGAGTCCTAATATTACAATGTAAGACATATCTTCACCCTATACTGCAATTTATCCAATTTAATCAAAAATTGTTTAGGTGCAGCCCTATAGATAACTTCTCCATATTTTATTACTGGAAGTATGAGCTGTTCAGCAATCAGTTTTCTATCTTGCAGTTTTAAGGACTTAGATGTTCTCTTCAAGCTCCCAATTTTTATGTGTTTTGTAATAACAGACTCTATATGACTCTTAAAGGTCAATAAAGAGTCAATATTAACTCCTAAATAACAATAATTTGAAACTTGTTCTATCAAAGTTTGATTCAATGATGTGATCTGTACATCTGAGACACCCTGTTTTTTAGTACCAAAGCACATTAATTTTGTCTTATTTACATTCATAATCAATTGTGACTGGGTGAACCACTCCTGAACCCTAGTGAAGTCAGCCTGTAGGTCTCTCTGGAGATCCACCAAACCGCTACCAGAGGCCACTAAAATCAGATCATCTGCATACATTCTAATATCTGTATGCCGAATCACTGATGGTAAATCATTATTGAATATCAAAATAACAAGGGTCCCAAATGGACCCCTGTGGAACTCCCTTTAATAATCCTTAGGTTACAGAGATGGTTCTCTAGCTGTACTCTCTGGAATCGGTCCTCACAAATATGACTTAAAACCATACTAGTGAATCTCCAGAGAAACACAAACAGACCAACCTCTCAGACAAAATGGAGTGGCTCACCAAGTCAAATGCTTTGACAAATCAATATAGATGGCTGCTGTATCCTTACCTTTGTTCAAAGATGTACATATCAGATCATTAAATTCACCAAAGCCGATGTAGTTGAAAACCCTTCCAAAACCTGATTGATATCTTGTTAATAAATCATATTTTTCTAAATAAATCCCATTTGTTGGTTTACCAACCTTTCTAAACATTTGGATAATACAGGTAAGATAGTAATTGGACGATAATTGTTAGGAGATGTCTTATCTCCAGTTTTATAAATAGGTACTTTCTTCCCTGTCTTCCATAAAGTAGGAAAATGTCCCTCTTGTAAACTCCAATTAAATATAGCTAAAATCGTATGTGCTATATATGGGGCAGCTATTTTTAAAATCGTCCTTCTAAATTATCCAGACCTGCAGATTTATATGGGTTTATTCTAGATAATTCCTTAGTAACTTCCTGTAATGTTAACCGTTTGAATCTAAAGGGAGGATGTTGATTTGGATAATGTTCTTCACACCTAATGTCAGTTACTATTGGAGTATCTCCTATTAATCCTAAATTGGGTAAATCAACAAAGTAACCATTTAAAATATTTGATACCTCCCCTGGATCTTCTATTATATCTTCATTTGTTCTCAATTTTAATTTTATTTGTCCATTTTGCCCTCCAGGATTTGACAAGTTTTTTATAATTGTCCAGAATTTTTAAGATTCATATTGTAATTTAATTTACTACGATAGTAAATTATTTTTGCCCTTTTTGTTAATTTTTGACACTCGTTTCTTTTAATTCTAAATAAATCCCAGTCACAACTTTCTTTTGTTTTTTTGGCTTTCTTCCAGATTCTATTTTTAACTCTAATCATTTTTTGCAATTTTTCTGTTATCAGTGCTATCCCTTAAGTGCCATCCCTTTCTATAATCTTAACCTTGGCAAAACAGTCACAATACCCTTACATTGTTACATTAACAAGAGGGAACTGGAGCAATTTAGACTCACCTGGATGGCATGGTAGTTTCCATATTTAGGACCACGGATCTCCACTTCATCTACTCACATGTTTCAAGATACGTTTTTGGATCTGTTGACTCGTATCCAGTGGGATTTGAATAGGTAGAGACATCTTTCTTTTTCTTTATGGAGATGTGTAAATACTATTAAGATCGATATTGTTCTGTGTATCCTTTATCCATCGAATATGCTTACCTTATATATATCTATGAAGTGGTTTCAGCAAATTCAATGGATGATCACATAATTTTTGTGTCAAGGAAAGAAACCATGCAGAGCCTATCTATAACTCACAGCGTATAAGCATGTTAGAGGCTTGAATTTGCCAGACTTCCTGTATTATTGTCTTGCAGTACACTCTGCTAAATATCTTTGGGTGGATCATGCATAATGAGGAGAATTAAGTCTCCTGTATTGCACAATGACTTACAACTGAGAGGGATATATGTGCAACCTATAGGATTGACGCATTTGTCTTATTATATAATTTGAGGAATAAACTGCCCAAAGGAATAGTCCAATCACCAATTGGAACTTCACTAGGTATATATAAACAACTGTGCCAGATACTTAGCTATTCTCCTAGCTAACCATAAGATCAATCTATGTGGGATAATACCAATTTTAAAAAAGAAGAGAAGGTGCTTCACACTCAGGAGTGGGTGGTCAAAGGGATTAAGTTTGTGGATCATCATTTAGAGGGGGGACACATAGATTAATTGTTCTAATTTCTGGGATGTTTATGGGGCCACCAATAAAGATATTTTTCCTTTTTTGCAGGTCCAACATATGCTGACATCTGCTCTAGGAAGATGGGTAATGTCTTCAGATCCCCCCTTTCTCTATGAGAACTGGGAGAACTTGTCACCCAGAGACATGCTGTTTCTATGTTATATCTTGCTCTTTGTAACTTCACCCCTACTCGATACGGAGCTACTTCTTGTTATTGTTCTAGGGTGTTAGGTATAGAGTTCACCCCAGACCACTTAGAGGAAATCTGTCAACATGCCCATCAATATAAAGCCTTAGATGATTATCACCTAATGCAGTTTAAAATATTACAAAATATGTATTACACCCCAGAAATGTTGCACAGATGGGGTATGCTGGATTCTCCCTCATCTACTAAATGTAATAGTGGTGTAGGGACCCTAGTACACATCATGTGGGAGTGTTCTAAATAATTATTGTGGCAGTCAGTTAAAGTAAATCTTGACCCTATTTAAGGCCTAGAAGGAATTTTCACCAAGGACAGATGAATACTGGGTTTAGTGTTGCGACAGTTAATGGGGAATTGGATGTACTATTTCAGATTAATAACTGTGGTAGTTAAAAAAACCCTCTTCTAATGACACTGGACAGATGCAGTGACCCCTTCTTTTCTAGAGTGGCACAAAGAGATGTCTGTGATAAGAATAGAAAAGATGATTTCTGTACTTAATCATAATACTCAAAAATAGCAGAAGAGATAGGGTCTTTTGGAAGAAATCCTCTGTTAGTTAGCTAGCTAATTGGTAAGTTTAATAATTTTTTATTCTAAATCTACTGAAGTATGGATTCATCCACTTGTAATGGAGCATTTTGCTTTGTAATGGAACCATACAGTACAGTTGTTTTAAAATATATGTGTATGTCAATAAAATAGGTGCTCCACACTTGGGAAGAGGGGGGTATGTTTTACATAGGCTGGGAGGTTTGGTAAGATTTTGTTCTGTTTGTTGCTCATGTTTGGTGTGCTGCTGTATTAAGTCTTTATTGTTGGTAATGTACTGTGAAGTGAAAATCAGTAGAGTATACTTTCTGAAAAAAAAAAAAAAAGAATTTCAGTCCATTGGTTGATTGAACAATTAAGAGATCCTCGAATATCACTGAAAATATGGGATATACAGAAGTATGGATGTGTTGCCATGGGATGTTTAATGTGAGGAACAATCATGAACATGAAAGCATCAAGGACAGGTACTGTCTCAGACAAGGGTATGTTTTACAGTTAGAAAAAATGGACCACTTGTTTTTTTTACTTTGCTCCTACATTACTTCCTTTTAGCATCACTTAGGACAATTCTGGAAGGAGCCACAGTTTAGGTTAATTAATTTTGGCACTTGAGTGTATGGGGTAATAGATGGAAGGTGGGAGAAATTTAAACCTAGTACTTTAATAATGATCCTAACTTGTATAAACTGGTATATCTGGCAAGTAAGATGCAAGTTTGTCTTGCAGCACCAGGATATGCCGCTGACAGAACTGATGGGGAAACAATAATAATGAATGTCCACATCTATGAAACTGATACAAAAATGTTGTTGAAACATGTTTTGCCAGCTATTTGGAAATCAGTGATCTGAATTCCAGCATGATACAGGGTAGGACTTCTTCCTAGTTATACTGTATTTTTTTCAACAAGTTATTTGGACTGGATTTCCTTTTGTGGATTCTCATTTGTAAAAGTTTCCAAGTTTCTCATCTGATTTTTTGTTTGAATATATTCTTTTTTACTTTATTTACTTGTTTATTTGTGGATTGTAAAACATGTATGAGTTTTGTTTTATTTTTATTTAAATAAAAAAATCCCCTACTCTTTTCGAAAAGTGCCATGTGATCATCATCATCCACAAAAACAGTCATATGGGACCTTGGTTTAATGTCTCATCTGAACAACGGCACCTTAAGAACATAACGTCTCCCTCATGCTGCACTACAGTTTGGCCCAGATATTCAAAAGGGTTGCGCCATGTGCAACAGGGATGCACCAGCGCAAGTCCGAATATGCGCCATTGTGCGATATTCAACGGGAGGCAGTTGCGCCCCCCCCGAATCACAATACTCAAGAGCGCAATGGTAATGAATGCATGCACAACTTAAGGGGGAGGAACCATGAATAAATGGTGCAGTGCGATATTCAACAGCATGCGCCATGCGCAATAGGGGAGCAGACGGAAGCTGTGCAATAGCGGAAATTATCAAAAAAAAGGAACAAGAGAGAGGTGCAAGAACGCTACAGGAAAGTCACATGTGGGAGCAAGCTAACTGCAAGCAGGAACACAGTAGCTGTGAGCAGGACAGGGCAGAAGCAGGACAGAGCACCTGGAAACCACCAGTAACAGGGAAGGAGTGGGGAGCCTGTTCCACTGCACAGGAGGAAAGTAGGAAGTGCCACATTGGACTGAGGGCACGGACAGTGGGCAGGATGTCCAATACTGGGAGGTGTTCCCGGTGCAGGGGGAGTAGCAGTAAGGACAGTGAGAGGAATGGTAATACAGCTACTGGGGGGGTTACACAAGCCAGGGACATGGCCAGTGTCACCATTCAGATGGAGGCAGTAATGAGGGATGTGAGAAGGCAGGCAGCAGGGGGGCGCGGCCGTGGAAGGGCAAGTCAGTGGTATGCCCTCAACAGGCAGTACTGAGCCCACACCAGCTTCAAGCTGTACAGTGACACTGAGATCGTGGGCCGGTGCCGCCTGAACCGGGCAATCCTGAGGTGGCTCTGTGAACTGTGCAGTGATGTGATGCAGGCACCCACACGATGGAGCCATGCTCTGTCAGTGGACACTGAAGTGACAGCTGTCATGTGCCTGCTTGCCACGGGTACCTTCCAGAGACCAATAGGGGACACAACAGGCATAACCCAGTTGGCCGCATCATGCCTACTCACCCAATTCCTCAGCGCACTGCTGCCACATGCTGCGAAGTACATCCATTTCCCCAGCACACCGGTGGAGCACACAGCACACATACAGGACTTCCACAGGGTAGCACGGATGCCAGGCATGCTCGGGGCCATTGACTGCACCCATGTGGCCATCCACACCTCACCTGGCCCTGAAGGGGCAACATACATAAATCAGAAGGGGTATGCAAGCATCAACTTCCAGGTGGTGTGCGATGCCAGGGGGAGCATAACCAATGTCTGTGCCACACACCCTGGGGGAGCACATGATGCCTTCATCTGGCACCAGTCTGCACTGTGCCACAGGTTCAAGAGTGGGGACATCCTCACTGGCCACCTAGTGGTTGAGTATGCAAATCACGCAGAAAGACATGGATCTTGGGAGAGGCATAGTCAGAGGTGACATGGGTACTGGCCTAGATGGCCCATGGCAGGGCAACGCTGATCACCAAACTAATGTCCACCCTCTACACACAAGTGACAGTGGATACCCACTCTGTCCCTGGCTGCTCACACCATATCGGTGGCCTGTGACCCCATCGCAGGAACGCTACAATGAGGCACATGCCACCACATGCAATGTTTCATCGAGAAGGTGTTCGGGATGCTGAAGGCACATTTCCGTTGCCTGGACACATCTGGCGGTGCCCTACAGTACAGCCCCTCAAAGGCCTGTGGGCTATTCATGGCCTGTTGCATCCTGCACAACATGGCCAACGACTGTGGGATAACTGTACAGGTCAAAGAGGGGGACAGCGATGGGGACAATGAAGACACTGGTGAAGATGGTGATGGGCAGCCCCCCTTGGTCAAAGGGACCCCAACTTATCTGGATGGTGCAGCTGCACTGGGACACCATCACAGAGGAGCACATCAACCAACTCAGGTAAGTCATGGGGCCATGTGTAACCACCAATGGCAAAGACACAACCCACAAACATGCATGGACAAACCCCAGGGGTGCATGCCATAAAGGGAATTGGCTGAGCATGGAACCGCACATACCGTCAGAGATGGGCAAGGTCTAACACAGCATGCGGTCTCACACACACACTCATACACACACACACACACACACACCCCACAAGACATGCACAAAGGGTAGGAGGCAAGCTGACCCCAACCGCCACCCCTAGCCACACACACGTCCACAGACCACCATGCCCAGTGCCTGTCATTGTGAGTGTGTCTGACGCTGGGCACCATTGCACAGTGGCATACAGTGCAACGCAGGCATCATCATGCACACGCCACAGCGGCCAGCAGCTGGGAGGGTGTGCAGATGGAACATGTGTGTGTGTGTGTGCAGGGCTGGGTACCCCACCCGTGCATTGCATGTTGAACAACACACTGCACACAGGGCAGTGTCAGACAGTAGCCTTGGTGGGAGACAGGTCAGTCACGCGCCACAGTGCCACAGCCACCACGGATGCATGGGCGGCCCCGCTGAGACCCACCAGCAATGACAGGCTGACCAATGGCCTCATGAGGTGGCACTGATGGTCCCCCAGGGGTTCTGCTGCGTGAACATGACCATGCTCGTGCAGGGGTCTGCAGCACACTGAACATGCCTGCGCCAGGTGTGCTCAGGATGCCCACAGCTGAACCCAGTGTCAACAAGGATGGTGTCACACGACACCAGGAATGGGGGGTGGACATTGCACTGCGCGGTGTCTGTGACACATGGGCAAATAACAATGTGCCCACTGTGGCCATGACAGCTGTGAACGCCTGTGTCTGTCTGTCAATGGCGGTGGTCTCATCCTCCCACAGCCGGTCCATCCCTGCCATGAGCAGACTGATGTCCCTGCTGTGCCACTCCTATGCTTGGTGCAGGGTTGCACTGAGTGCATCCACTGCCATCACAAGCTGCAACTGCTGATTGACTGAATCTTGTAGTATGCGGGTGTGTTCATCTAAGAGGTCATCCGCCTGATCGGCATGCTGTCCCTCATGGTGTTCGCGGCCCTGATGGGCAGCAACCCTCTTGAGGGTGGGCACTGCACACCAGGGCCATGCCTGGTCATGTCCACAGGTGGTGCACTGATGCTGCCCCCTGACACTGTACCCCCATGGCCATTGGCTGACTACTGACACTGCCTCTCTGGCTGCCGCTCTCCAGGGCTCAAGGGTGCTGCCACAGCAGCCACAACAGCCCCACTGTCCTGGACACACTCCAATGCTGCCCCACTGGTGCAGACAGGCACAGGCTGGGACTGTGATGTCACGCAGGCCTCTACGGTGGCACCACCCATGGCTATGCCCATGCTGTAACCTGCTGTGTGGCCATCCTGCGGCCCACATGTATCACTATCCATGATGAGAGCTCCATCATCCTCAGTAATGGATCTGGCACCAGTCCGAGTCTCAGCATGCTGGCATCAATTGGACGCTGGCACGCTGGGACATGGGCAGGGCCTCCTCCGCACCTGTTCCACCAACATCAGTCTGGATAGCCAGGTGACCCCACTGTCGCCCTGACCCTCAGACACCTGTGGAGGTGGATGGGCCCTCCTCTGTGTCCATGGTATTACCCTCAGTGGATGAGCCCACCACCTCTGATCCATGTAGATGCTCAGGAGCTGTAAGGGAACACAGTAGCATTAATGTATCTGCCCTACCCTATGTCATCCCCCCCAGTGACAGATCAGGACCTACCATGCAGTGATGAGCTACCACCCATCTGGAATCCACCACCTGGAACACCCTCGATGGCACAACACCGCATGCTGCCAGCAACCCGCTCCTCTTGTGGGGTCAGCCATTGAACTGCTGGCTGTCCCCCACCAGTCACAGCCCATGCTGCCCTGATGGCAGCCACCTTATCCTTAATCCTCCACCTGTCCTTTCCCACCTTCTTCTTGCACTCCTGCATGGACCGTTGGTGGCTGCCATGCAGGTTGACAGCACGTGCCACCTCTCCCCATGCAGCAGCATGGGCCTGTGGTGTTAGCCGGTGTCCACTGAGCAGCGGCTCCTGGTCAAGGCAGGCCTTAAACAGAGCATCTGTTTCTGCCTTGGTGAAGTTTGGCCTCCTCTTCCTCCCACGTCTCTGTTCCTCTTCCTCTTCCTCCACCTCACGATCACTCATCATTGATCCTGTGGGAATGACAGGTGTTACCTGTGACTGTGCAGTCCCATGCATCTCCCACACACCACAGTCCACACTCCCAAACAGCATGCAACTCACCACAATAGACTGCAATACCATACTATGGCCTCTGCAGCCCAATGTCACATTTATATAGCACAACGCATGCAAATGAGGTGAGGCACAATTTTAAGTGTATGCTAATGCAGTATCTGTGCCATTGAATAGCTGATTTGCTGATTTGCATATGCTGGCTGAATATCGTGCTGTTGCACCTTGCGCAATTGTGTTGAACATGCTCAGGCAATGGCGCATTTCTGTGACATGCGCAGTGGACACCAAACGGCGTATGCCCAGGGTGCTGACACTGATGCCTGCTGTACTGCTGATGTGCTGTGCACGGGAGGCAGTGCAGGGCATGGCCACCATTGTACCAGTGGTGCTACTGCACTGTACACATGTATGGCACTCTGGCACTGGGGCGCCATAGGCGCCATGGGGCCACAGCACAGTAGGTCGCTACAGGAAGTGTCACACAGGCACCCTACCGCACTACACATGGTGAATACCAATCGCGATGTGGCGGTCTGTGCGCGAGAGACCCCTGACCCTGTGCTGACCTTTGCCCCTAGGTGCCATGCGTCTGCATGGGTGCACCTCTATCATGCTGTTCTGTGACAGCGCGATGGGGAATGGCAGCACAGTACCATGCAGCATCCACACATGGCGGATGTGCGCTACAGAGTGCCATTTTGATACTGAAAGATTGGAGGATGGCATGAAAATGGGCATCAATCTGGAGTCAGGTTGAACTGGCCAACCTAGTGTCCCTGGTGGAGCCCCATGCTGCTGCTCTATTTGGGGAGGCACCCCTGGACAGGGCCAGGAGTGTCATGTGGAAGGAGGTGGCAGTGGCCCTGAAGGAGGTAATGGGCATAGAGTGCACGGCCAAGCAGTGCAGGCACTGCTATGGGGACCTGCAGCATAGGGACCCGGACAGGCTTTCCCACCTGTGGCCACGCGTCAGGAGGGGTGCGGTTCCACGGCCAGGTAGGTGCCCCATCCATACACTGTTAATATCCATACGGGTATCGTGGTGGCATGTGTCCAGCATGGGGGGGCATCCAGTGTGGGCCATGGTGGTGGTATAGGGGTGGGAGGCAGATGGGTATGGCTGTGTGCACACACCAGGGGCAGGGGACTTTGCTACTGGATTGTACTGATGTTCCTCTCTTCATGTTTGCACCCTAGGCCCTGAGGAGCACCGGCATGCCAGGGAGGGGATGCTGTGGCATGAGGCACAGCATGCAGCAAGGGCGGCTGGACAAGACCAGCAAAGGGACCAGCCTGATGATGGCGAGTGCCTTACATCCATGATTTGTTTTGCATGCTGTGTAACAGGGCAGGCAGCGGGGCATGGCCACCATCCATTGACACCACTGCCATGCACGCAACATGGTACAGTCAGCACTGTCCAATGGCACTAGATGTCTGAGAGTGTGTCAATGGTGGCCCATGCATGCACCTGGTACATGGCTGTTCCACTGCCTTCGCACCGCATAGTCATGTCACTGTACAGCTATGGTGGCACTGTGTGGGACTTGGCCGGTGGGTGTGTGCAGTGGTCTGCATGGCTGTGTGCACCTGGATGGGCAGGTCTTGTGGACACGATCACTGTGGGTGGTCGCACACCATCACAGAGGCATGTCCCACATCCATATGTCATGCACATTGGGTGGGCTGCAGGGGGCTGTGCATTCACACCTATTGATGCTGCTCCCTTGTCCTAGGTGGATGGTGGTTGCAGACCATCCAACGGATGCTGCAGGAGATACTGCAGGTGGCCAGAGCCTCCCTTGAGATTTTGGAATGCGTAGACCATCTGGGAGTCTGACGGAGGCATTGCGGGAGGCGCAGTCAGAGCAGGGAGCGGGGGTCCCGCTCAGCATGTTTCACCCCATGATTTCCCCTACCCCCTGAACCCACCCTCACACCCCTCCTTCCCTCTACCATTTGTTCACCCCTGCCCTTGCCCATCCCCACCTTGTTTGTGGCCTCCCCAGCCTTTTGTACATAGCTGTAAATAGTTGTTTGATCTTTTAAATACATTTGCTTTGTTATGCCTACTGTGGTGGTCTCTGATTTACAGTGGGCTAAAGGTGCTCAGCTGCAGTGGTGTGCATGGTGTCAGGTGGTGCTGTCACAGCGGTGTGTGTGTACGTAGGGCGCCTAGCGGTGTGGAGTAGCTATCAGTCACTGTCTGTGGTTTGTGTGTTGTTCCCTGTGCACTGGATGACTGTGTGCAGTGGTCCATGGCATCTGTCAGACCATCCATGGCCTGTGCAGCTGACACCCTTGCATGTCTGTGACCTGCACAGTCTGCTGGCATGTCAGTGGTGGCTGTCCATGCTGGACAGCCACTGTACCCGGCACAATGCCAGGTTGCCTCCTGTCACTGGTGTGGAGCATGTCTGCCTCGGGTGGCACTGTGGCCTCCACTGTTGTTGTCCCACCCCATGCTGTTGCTTGTGTGTGTCGCAGGAGATGTGCACCACTGTCTGTCACTTGTGCTCCGGGCGCATGCTGGTGGTGTACAGCTCCATGGTGCCTGAGCAGGGTGGCTGGCACTCCTGTGCCATGGGGGGTGCTGGCCATGTGTACACAGTTTCCATGGCCACACGCTGGGGGCTTGGTTGCCCTGCTACTGTGTCCTTGTGTTGGTGTGCCCTTGGGTATGGGTGGGTGTTTGTCCATGTACTGTGTTGCATCCTGTGTGGCGCATGCTTCCATGCACCACTGTGGGTGTCTGCGCTGGCTGTTGTGGCCAGTGCTGGGTCGGGGTGTGTCCTTGGGAGGGTGTGCAGGGTGCTGTACCACTGGTGGTGGGGTCCGGGGCATGCCCTGTCATATGTGGGGTATCTCGTGTGCCAACGCATGGTCAGTCTCTCAGCTGTACCTCAGGGGGGACATGCGTGGTGGCACTGTGTATGCAGTCATTGCATCACTGTCTGCTGCCACCCGCTGACAGGTGCTCATGGTGGGACTGCCTTGCATGGTTCTGTGGGTTGCATTGTCACAGTGGGAGTAGTGGCATGCATGGGGTGTCCTGCACTGGTGGACGCTGCTCCTGGGCAGGGTGTCTGGGGATCACGGTCAGGGTGTGCTCTGCATTGGTGGGATGGTGTGGCATGGGGTGGTCGGACCTCCTTGTGTGCCGGTCACAGCTTGCCAGGGGGTGTGCTGGAGCACCATGCCCCAGCTGTGGGTTTGTTGCTGGTATCCATGGGCCAGTGGTTATTGCAGCTCTCCACCAGTTGTGCAGTGCATGGGGTGTGGGGGGGCGATATCTGTTCTGCTGTGTGCTCCTCTGCCCATCTGTGGCATGGGTGGTGGGCCCCTGAATCCTGTTCCTGCGCATCCCTGGTTGTGCTGTTGCACTGCTGCCCTGCTCCACTGGGCATTCCTGGTTGTGCTGTCGCACTGCTGCCCTGTTCCACTGGGCATCCCTGGTTGTGCAGTTGCACTGCAGCCCTGCTCCACTGATCATCCCCTGGTTGCACTATGGCACATCTGAACTGCTCCACTGAGCATCTCTGGTTACGCTATGGTGCATCTGAACTGCACCACTGCACATCCCTGGTTGCGCTATGGCACAGGTGGCGTGATATTCAGTCATGTGCCGCAGGCGCATCTTGACCTGCGCAGTTTTGAATATCGCACTTCTTGTGCATGGGCGCAGTGGACTTGCACTTGCTCCTGCTGTTGCGCACTTTTTGTGTGCAGTTTGAATATCTGGGCCTTTCAGTATTGGGTTTTACCCAATGTTCCTGGTGTGGTTAGACCCCAACTTATAGGTGTCGGGCTAGAACCCATGACCTTCTTATCTTCCAACTTCTAAGGTGAGTACACAACCTGCTGGGCCACTGACACTGTCAACATTTTGAATGATTGTATTCTAATTAAAACCAGATCTACATAGAATTATAAACATCATAATCAAAGCTGTCTTTCCTTTCACTTATTCACAATAAATATCAGCTTTCCAGATGATGGTGGTCTCCAACACTGTTTGCTCCCACTAACATAATTGTTATCCACTCCCACAGATGCAGTTGGCATAGCACCAGGCATATGGCATTATTCCATACCACAAGATTGTTGAGTCATACTGTGTTGCCCAGAAGTGCCCCTTCCCCCCCATTACCCCCTTAACTTTATTTTATTCAACACACTCTGTGATGAAGACCAGTAAAGCTGAAGTGCTGGGGCAACAACTTGACATTCTTCTGATGTGTACAATAAATGTATGCTCTACTACTTTGGATTATGTTAAACTTTCTTTCTGTGGACCCCCAAGTGCCCCTTCATGATTTTTGCCCTACATTTATGCCTGCTTCCAGACCAAGAAACACAGAAGTTGCCAGCAGAAAAAAGGTCTCTCAGACCATTGAGTCTGACCAGTCATACCTATGTAATGTGGATGTATACACCCTAATGGATCTTCACTCCTCTACTATCCTATGTGGCCAATGTCTTTACCTGGCCCATATATCAGCCTCACCTAAGTTTGAATACTCTACTGTTTTTACACCAGCCACATCATTTGCTAGCTTATTCTACCTCTCCACTACCCTTTCTGTGAAAAAGTGTAACCTGGCATCCTCCTAAATGTGCTTCCCTGCTGCTTCAAGGAGTTACCCCTAGTGCTTTTACTACCATTCAGCTGGAACAGTTCCTCACTATCCACATTGGTTACACAGTAGATATTTCAGTGTCATTATTGGTTAGTACATATAAAAATAAAAGTTTATCACATGCAAAACTATTATAAAATAATCAATAAAATATTCCCTATGCAGTATCAATAGATAATAATATATAATTTTAAAATGTTATATGAAAAATTGCCAGCAGCAAAAATATGGCTCTCCATGTCACAGAAGGAAATACATTCCATCATACACCACTTTCTTTCAGACTCAAGCATGATCATAACATTTCTTCAAATAGGGGAAAGCCATTTCCCTCTCAACGTCTCTGTTAAAGTACAATCAAAACTCAAATGCATAGCTGCCTGAATATAAGAATTAGGACTGCATTTACAATATTTCAATCTAAAAACATTTAATAGCCCCCCTCTTGACAGTTTATTTTCCCATAAGAACCCAAATCCAAATTTACAGTATGCATTCCTATGCTTTTCATTTTCACAAAATGTAAGCAATTTTTAATTCTCCCCTGAAATCTGGAGGTATTTGTATATCTCAGTCATCCCCCCTTCTCCTAAAGTGAGTACATTTAGATCATTCAATGTCCTCTAATAAGTCATTTCCTTCTGTCCCTGAATCATCTTGATTACCCTTCTTTGCACCACATTTACTGTATTCCTGTCCTTCTTCAAATGTGATCTCCAAAACTGCACACAGTACTCCAAACAAAAGTGTTCCCCATTAACTACCTGTCACTCAACCAGTTGCCTACACATCTTGAGTCTTTGTCCTCCACTCCATATCATGCATCTTCCTAATGACCATCCATATGAGATGCAGTCAAAGGCTTTACAGAACCTAATGTACAGTATGTCTGCCACCTGCTCTTGTTCAATATCTTTACATCCTATTGAAGATCCTGTGCCATCTTTTGTCCCAAAGTTCGCTTTCTCCAGAAAACTTACTAGTCTCTCCCGTATTATAAAAACCAAAGACAGTTGCTCCCACAGAGGTGGAACATTAAAAGCAACTAATTTGCTGGAAAGTTGTTTGTCCTTCCTTGCACTGAGCGCAACTGTCTTTGTTTTTTGTTTGCAAATTGGGGCTAGCCACTCTGGTTGTTGCGAAACCCTTCGTGCTTAGAGCGCTGTTACAAGGACCTTTGGATCTCCCATATTATGGTCTCTAGCAGCTCACTGAGCTTTAAAAAGTGAAAGCACCCAACTTTTGGCATGGTTTGCATTCAGGAGATCAGAATGCTCACTGCAGATTGGGATGCTGCTTGCATGTAAAACAACTCCTGGTGTAACTTTTTTCTTTTCTCCAGGGCTATTGTGTTGCTGGCAGGGGTTTTGGGTTGCTGGTTGGGATGCACCAGACAAAGTGGAGGAACACCAGCCATGTGGCCAAGAGCAGCCAATCAGGGCTATCCAGGAAGCCCAGAACTCAGCTTTAAAAAGTGAAAGCACATGACTTTTAGCATGGTTTTTGTCTGAGAGGTTGGAATGCTCACCCGACCTGGGGGGGTGCTTGCATGTAAACAAACTCCCTATGTAACTTTTTTCTTTTTCCAGGGTTACTGTGTTGCTGTCAGGGGTTCCAGGAGGCTGATCAGGAAACAGCAGAGGAAGGGGAAGAACACCTGCTGCGTGACTGAGAGTGGCAAATAAAGTCTATCCAGCAAGCCCAGAATTGAGCAGTAAAAAGTTAAATCAACTGACTTTCAGTCCGGTTTTTGGCTGGGAGCCTGGAACGCTCACTGGAGCTTGGAGGGCTTGCTTGTATGTAAAAGAACTCCCTGTGTTACTTTTTTCTTTTTGCTACTGTGTTACTGGCAGGGGTTTTGGGAGTCTGGTCTGGAAGAGGCAGAGGAAGGGGAGGAACATCAGCTGTGTGACTGAGAGTGGCCAATTAGGGTTATACAGGAAGCCCCGAACCCTGAATAAATTTAGACACTCCTAGGATGTACAATACACATTTGCATCCAAGTGAGTAAGTGGAACAGTGAAGAAGTGGAACAGGTGAAGAGATTGGCTTTCTAGCTGTCAACAGGTATCCACAGGCAACAGCAGGCATGCAGGGAACTCTGACAGTCCAGTAAGGTAAGGTAAGGTAAGATAGACTACCTGTGTACTTGTTGCTGTCTGTTTAAATGGAGTACTGTTAGTGGGCTATGGGAAACAACTGGGGCTGTGGGAAACAACTGTGTAGGGAAAGGAGGTAAAGCCCTACAGAGGTTAAATTAAGAGCAAACAGAAAAGCAACAGTACTGTGGGAATAGACATAACATTGTATCTAGGGCAGGGGATAAAGTGGGTATGTGAAGCCAACTATCCTAATACCCTATATAGGGTCAAGTTACAAAGGGGCCAAAAAAGTGTATTGCAGAAGAACCTATACAATGGTAAGGGGTCAGACACGCCAAAGGGGCAGGCAAAAGAGAGAGAGGGGAGAAGTAAAGTGAAGCCAAGAAAGGGATAGACATAAGATAGGAATAAGGAGAAGGGAAAGGCAAGAAAGCAAGAAGTCAAGATGATAAAAGTCATTATGCATGGTAGTAGTGTATTGTAACGTGTGTGGGGCCGCAGTTTTCAGAGACACTTTCTGGAGGCTGTGGTTTTGCCCCATAGGAATGCACCTCTCTGAGTTGAAAACATAGGTCACTGGACTCTGGACCATACTGGTACAAGTACAGTGTGGGTATTGCCTCACCCAGGGACCACTAAGATTGTGCCACTCCCTCAAATAATGCCAGAAAAGAGTCTGAGCAGCTGGACTTTGGTGGGCTCTGGGACAGGGGAAGGGGTAATAGTGGAGAATACCGGACCACTGCTGAAACAATGCTATTAGCGTAGAGTTCAAGTTACACTACTCTCTCAAAACTACCTTTCGGTTATTTTTGTTTTGGTTTATTTGAGCAAAATTAAAAAAAAACAAAAAAAACAAGGAGGGTGTGGGGATCGAAGCACCCCAAATCAAACAAACTGAAACCAAAATTAAGAGCAATCACAAGCCCATACTGTATTCACAAAAACTTTACACTATGCAAGTAGCAGTGGTCCAATATTCTCCATTATTTCTGGGGGAGGAAGGAGGGAGAGCACTCCTTACAGCTTACCACTGCACAGTTCCTTCACCATTCTGGTGGGGCGAGGAAGCCTGGAGGAGGCACCCGAGGCAGCAGTAAATGAAGAGGTGTGGGTATTAAAGGGAGGAGGCCCCAATGATGGAGAGAGAGGCCCCCAGCCAAGGAGGAGGCAGCTGTTGGTTGGGGACTCCATAGTTAGGGGGGTTGAGCTAGGTGCAAGGAATGGGAGGGTCAGGGTAATAAAGTGCATACCAGGGACTTTGGTGGGGAAAACTAGAAGGCAGATAATAGAGATCTCCAGGGAGGAGGGGCTAGGGAGGGAGCTAGATGTTGTTGTCCATCTGGGGATGAATGACTTGGCAAGAGACATTGCAGGTGTAGTGCATGAAAGGTTTAGGGAGCTGTGGATGGGTCTGAAGCAGGTAGCTCACACACTGGCCTTCACTGACATGCTACCTGCTTATGGCCAGGGAGAGGCTAGGGAACTCTGCATCAGGTCCTTCAATGAGTGTTTGAAGGCATGGTGCAGGGAGGAGGGTTTTGACTACATTGTAGAATGAGTTCCCACCTGGATGGAGATAGAGCCTTGTTCAAAGGAGATGGCCTCCATCCATCCAGGAGTGGAACAGCAGCTCTGGTTGGAAGGTTTAAATGCTACTTTGACAGGCATTTATACTAGCCAAGGAGGGAAGCAGAAAGACTGAGGGAGGTAGAGATTACCCCCCCCAAGACTATAGTAACAGGGAAGAGAAGCCCGGGGAGAAGAAATTTCCCTGGGTTAGAGGGGAGCAAGGACAAGGAGGAGGGCAGGGAGGGCATGTTAGAAAGATGAAATAAAGTTGGGAGAAAGAGTATGCAGGGGAGGCAGAAAGAACGAAAAACAGGAGAGCAGGACAGTTATAACAGATGGGGCAAGGAATAGAAGCAGGAGGGGTACAGGTTAGGGGGAGAGACATGAAGAGAAAGGAGAGCCATGTGTGCCAATGCAAGGAGCCTAGGAAACAAAATTCCTGACCATGAGATGATCATTGTGGAGGCAGACCTGGATCTAGTGTCTATAACAGAGTCATGGTACTCAGACAACTACAGCTAGGAAGTAGCCATCCCAGGCTACACCCTGTTCTGGTCAGGAAGGAAAGGTGGGGGTGGGAGTTGTTTTATATGTGTGAGAATTTACAAAGGCAGCAGAAATATAGGTGCACCAGTGGGACAATGAAGGGCTGGAGGTGCTATGAGTCAGCCTAGAGACATTCTTGGGGGCCTTTATTCGTAAGGGGGTGGTGTACAGACCACTGACACAGGAGGAAGAATTAGACAGAACTGTGGAGAATCCATTAGTAAAATGGCTAGCAAGGAAGAAGTTTTGATTCTGGGGGACTTTAATGTGCTGGATGCAAATGGGAGCATTCTGGAAGCAGCTACATCAAGAAGCACGGCCATTCTCCACTCCCTACAAGGGGCATTTCTCAGGCAGATGTTTATTGAACTCACTAGGTATGGGCAGTGCTGGATCTTGTTATTTTCAAACTGGGACAGCATTGCTGACATCACAGTGGGTAGACCCCTGAGTAAAAGTGATCACTGTTCTGTGTGGCTTGGCATATGGATTGGGAGTGAATAAAACCACACAAAGATGATTGTCCTGGACTTCAGGAAGGCAGGTAATAAAGAAATGAGAAACTGCCTCAGTAAATACTTTAAAGGGGGGCATGGCTGGGGTGCGGGGTACTGGAGACTCAATGGAGATGGATTAAGTAGGGTATAGTCAAGGTAATGGCATACTGTTTGAAGGAAGTGGGCAAGAAAAGGAGAAGGAACAGGGTGCTATGGTTCTCTAAGGATGTGGCAAAGGCTGTGAAGGAGAAGAAAACAGCATTTAAAAAGTACAAAGAGACCCAGATGGAAGAAGATTATGTGGTATATCTAGTCAAGCAAAGGAAGGCTGGAAGGAGTGTAAGGGCACCTAAAGCACAAAGAGAGGAGAGGACAGCTAAAGAAGTCAAAAAAGGTGATAAGGTCTTATTTAGATATGTTAATGAAAAGAGGAAGACAAGTGGAGAGACAGTGAAAATCAGAAGGGCAGAGGGGACTGCGCAGAGGAAGATCAAGAGAAAGCAGAAACATTAAATGATGACTTCTTTATTTATTTTATTTATTTATTACAGTATCAGAATTGTAACCCTTTGACTCAAAGACTCATTTACAAAGCCTCTTCATCATACACAGTACAGGACGGCAGAGGAGAAGCATACAGTGAGTGGAAAACAGACAGTAGTGCAAAGAACAGCAGCATGGCAATAATACATACAATTAAAATTTGTACAATTAAATACAGATGGAGTGGGTCACAGAAGCAAGAGAAAGCCCCTTCTTGCAGGAGACAGGCCTATACGCAATGATAGCTAGACAAGAAGGAGTGATCATTGAGCACACATACTGTGTTACATTACATACAGAAGAGATAAACAGTAGGAGTGCAAATACTTAGTCTTCACAGTAGGGGGCGCAGCATGTAGCAGTAAGCACCAGGGAGAAGTGGGAGTGCACACAAGACCATTCTCACTGGAGATAGTCTGGAAAGTATCGGACTCCTTTAAGTAGAATAAGATGATGGTGTTGGATGGAAGGTGGGGACAGGGCAACATGTAGCACCCAGGTTCATTTTCACTGGAGGCAGAGTCCAGAAAGGATTGGAATCCCTAACAGAAAATAAGATAATGAAGCCAGATGGGATTCACCCAGGGTCCATAAATGAACTAAGCATGGTGCTAGTTGCCCCACTGGCAATGCTATTTGTCACTTTATTGGAGATGGGGGTAGTTCTAGAGTACTGGAAGAGGGCCAATGTGGTCTCTCTCTGCACAAAAGAGGCACTAGGGAGGAGGCTAGCAACTACAGGTCAGTCAGTCTCACATCAGTAGTGGGGAAATTAATCGAGACACTGATGAATGGAAGTCTCATTGAGTATCTGGAGACTAGTGGGCTGCAGGACCACTGGCAGCACAGTTTCACAGGAGGAGGTCATGTCAAACTAATTTCATAGATTTCTTTGACCAAATACTAGGGAGGTGGATGAGGGACGGCAGTGGATGTGGCCTATCTGGATTTCAGAAAGGCTTTTGACACTGCTGCAGAAGAGGCGAGTTAAGAAACTAAGCAGACTGGGGGTGGGGGAGGGTGTTACAAGCTGGTTATCAAACTGATTGAAGGATGGGATGCAAAGGGTAGTGGTAAATAGTAGACACTCAGGGGAAGGGAGAGTGACTAGTGGGGTGTCACAGAGATTGGTCCTGGGTTCTCTTCAATGTCTTCATAACTTGACAAACATAGGTGAGAAAGAGTAAGTGCCTCAGCTAGGACTTGAACCCAGGCCTCCCAAAATACCATTCTGATTGTGCTAACCAGCTGCACCACTGAGACAACTGGAATCTGGGCCTTCCCCAAGCACATTACTCTTTCTCAAATGCACAACCCAGTGGCAACACAAATATGTACTTGTAACAATCGCACAGGAGTGTGGTGTGCATATTTTGTGGAACACATACAAACAGAGGTAAGAAAGAATAATTGCCTCAGCTCGGACTTGAACCTAAGCTGCCTGGAAAACCATTTTGATTGCGCTAACCAGCTGCATCACTAAGACACCTGGAACCTGGGCCATCCCTGAACACATTACTCTTTCTTAAATGTGCAACCCAATGGCAACACAAATATTTACTTGTTCCATAAAATATGCACACCACACTACTGTGTTATTGTTGCAAGTAAATATTTGTGTTGCCATTGGGCTGTGCATTTGAGAAACAGTAATGTGCTTGGGGATGGCCCAGGCTCCAGTTGCCTCAGTGGCTCAGCTGGTTAGTGCAATCGGAGCAGTATTCCAAGCGGATTGGGTTCAAGTCCCAGCTGAGGCACTTATTCTTTCCCACCTCTGTATGTGTTCCATAAAATACCTGTTATTTGTTTTGTCTGGCAATTTTGCATTGTAATCTCCCGGGTTGTGTCTGAAAATAGTCATATTTTGTGGCTACGACACCTTACCCGGTAAACAACAACTAAATAAATAAAATAAAATATGCACACCACACTCCTGTGTGATTGTTGCAAGTAAATATTTGTGTTGCCATTGGGTTGTGCATTTGAGAAAGAGTAATGTGCTCAGGGACGGCCCAGGTTCCAGTTGTCTCAGTGGCACAGCTGGTTAGCACAATCGGAATGGTATTCTGGGTGGCCTGGTTTCAAGTCTCAGCTGAGGCACATATTCTTTCTCACCCCTGTTTGTATGTGTTCCATAACATATCCACACCACACTCCTGTGTGATTGTCTTCATAACTGACATTGCAGAGGATCTGGAGGGGAAGGTGTGTCTCTTTAAAAATGATACAAAAATATGTTACAGAATGAACACTCAAGAAGGAGTGGAGAGAATGCAAAGGAATCTGAGAAAACTGAAGAAGTGGCATGGGGTGGCAGCTGGGTTTCAATGCAGAAAGTGCAAGGTTATGTACCTAGGGCAGCAAAACCCAGGAGCTATGTATAAGGTTGGGGGAGAGGAAGAAGAAGAATCAGCATTTACATAGCGCTTTTCATACAAAATGTATCCCAAAGTGCTTTACAAGCAATGCTAGACTGGCAGTGAAGTGACTGAATGTGTAGTGGCAGCCATATCGCACATCAACACCCACACATAGCCTGGACAATTGCATGAACCAGTTTTTATAGGAAGGGGAATATTGGCCAGGACACCAGGGAAATTCCCCTACTCTGTAGGCAGGTGGCACTGTCCGTCTGTCTGCAGGGATGGAGGATCCCAGTTTGCTGTTGGACACGGAGGGAGAAGGACATGCTGCGGGACGGAGATTGCCTAAAATGAGGGAGACTGTGGATCTCTCCCCTATGCTTATGGAAAATACAGATTCGGGCTTTGGTATACTAATTTTGGTACATAATACAGAGAAGGAAATCACAGAGGACGAAGCCCTGCTATGGGCAGAATTATTTAAAAAAAAGCAACAGTTGTTGCTGATGTTGTCAGCGGTGGAGCAGGAATTCCTAAAAGAGAAGTCCCAACTAGATGAAGAACGGAAAAAACAAAAATGATCGATGGCTAGCCACCAACAGGATGTGAGTAAACGCTTGCCTGGAGGGGGGGGACTGGAACCATCACCTCCCTTAGACTTTGTTACTGCTCCTGATCCTTTGAATGAGGAGTCCGTGTCCCAGGATATGGTTTTCGAGGGTACTCCTTCAGATTGGACACCAGGAAAAGTGCTTGACCAGGCAGGGTGGGTGTTTGTTAATGGTCGCTGGCTGCCTGACCCTGCTATCCCTATCCCCGGTTCCCCGACTTCTAGTAATAATATATTTGCAATACCTGTGATGGAATCCACTGCTGAAGAGGCTGATAGTGTTAGCAGAATTATTCCTTTGAAGCAAGATTTACAGACGGAAGGGATTTTGGTTGCTGCGCCAGACGCTGAGCCTTGCGTACATCCGGGTATTGATGCAGCACATGAGGAGTCTCTGGGCAGTGTTTCTGCTTTAGGATCCATTGCAGGTGGGGATGGCATTACGTTGGGAGAACAGAACGATGGGGGGATAGGGCAGGAGTCCACAGGTAAGGCCTTGGAAGGGGCATCTCATGCTGAACTATCTTTGGGGAATAGACGTCCCACAACTTATGCAGGTTTATTTCAGAAACCTATTACAGCTGCTAAAAGAAGATTTTTGGTACGCCTTTGGTACAAAGGTTTGGCCCCAATTATGCCTGACAGATTATGGGTTGGTAAATCGTTATTAATGGATTCTATGGGTTTTACACCGGCTGAGGTGTATGCGTTTATCCATGCTCCGGGCAACCATATGTATGATGTCAGTTTCTGTACTATGGCTTCTCTTGACAGATTCTGGAAGTTATATTATGAGATAAAAGATACAGAGGGTTGGAAGGATTTTCTAGCTATACCTATTACCAAACCAACCATTAAAACAGTCACATTATTATTTAGAAATGAGGGGGTGGATATTAAGGATATTATATTCCAGCTGGAAAAACGATGTACCATATTTGACCATCCTTGCCCCATAATGGATGATAATGGTTTTTGGACTGGAGGGTGGACTTTTCGGGTTCAGCTGAACCAATCTGAACATGGTATCCAACATCTCCCAAGCTCTTTTTTTCTGGGTCGGGATAGAGGAATTCTTTTCTATGCTGTGCAGCCTAAGAGTTGCTATCGGTGTGGGTCATTATCATACCTAAATATGGATTGTGATACTGTGAGGTGTTTTCAATGTGGTGCATTGGGACATACAGCAATGCAATGTTCAGCCTCCTCTGTGTGCAATCTTTGCAGGGATGATGAACATGCTTTCCAGGAATGCCCTTGGGCTGCTCGCAACTCAGAGGAGGCCTCTGATCATGATGTTTTGCTTTCTCGAGCTAGGCATTCTTTTGCTAGGAATGAAGAAGCTGGTGCTGATTTTTCCATGTCTGCTAGGAGACGAGGTCGAGGACGGGGTGGCGGTTAAAGCCTGAGGGGTATACCGAGGATTGTTCCTCCATTCTCTTGACCTACTGGTATTGCTGATTTTCCCACCTCAGCAGTGATGGCAGGTCAACAGGTTTCTGAGGTTTCTCAACCCCTGCCAGAATCCTTCACTATTTCTCCCCCCTTCCCTGGTGGTATGGTATTGACTACTGAACATCATAATCAGCCTTGTGGAATTGAACCTAATAATGTTTTGGTTCCGTGTTCTGTTAAAGATACTGCTAAATCCACTACGTTAGGCCCATCTTTAGATTTGGAGGAATCCAATTTGATTGCGGATGCAATTATAGATGGAGATTTGGGTATTTGTTCAAATCCGGCGCCGGTGTCCCCATTACCCCTTTCAAATCATTTTTCTGTGTTCTCCTCCTGGGGTGACAGAGTTGATGAAGAACAACCAATGGCTTTGGCTTCGGAACCTCTTCCCTCACAAGGAGTACAGGAGAATACTCAAGTTAATGAGACACCATCAGACATGCATATATTACCTTCTAGACGGACATGGTCTAGTGTTCACCTGAAAAAGAACCCACCCTGAGCCTGTGAATCTTAAATTGGCTAGTTTAAATGCCAACAGTTTAAAATCTCCTGTCAGACGGGCTACTACCTTTTCTATTCTACAACATTTATGGTATGATATAATCTTTTTACAGGACACTCGGTTTCATACCCTGTCGGATTTACATCTGGCTACAAAAGACTGGGTTTGGGGACCTTCATATTGGTCTATTGGTCCTGATTTATGCTGTGGTGTTGGTATTGTTTTCAGGAATTGTGATCATCAGGTATTTCGGCTAGTAGATATAGAGCCCGGGTAGGGCATTGTTGTTAGGTGTAGAAATTGGGTCCTTTTCCCATCGCTTAATTAATATTTATGGCCCTCAATCCAAAGCTCAAAAGATAGAGTTAATGCTTAAAGTTCAGCCTTTCTTGTATACTAGTAGGCAACTTTTTTTGGGGGGTGATTTCAATGTAAATTCTCGACAGACACGTTCTGGTAGTAAACAATACTGTGATAAAACCTTTATGATTAAAATGGTTTCGCAGGCTGGTTTACAAGATGCACATCTACAGGGAGGTCATAAGGTCAAGGTTACATATTTTAGAGGAACTTTATCCTCTAGAATAGATTAAATCTTTGTAAAGCCAACAGCTGGAATTTGCTTTACGTGTATGTTACCTATTGAAACTTCTGACCACATGCTGATAGGAATTCACATTGCAATCCCCCCTCCAAGAGTGTCTGGGCCGGGTTTTTGGAGATTGAAAGCATCCTTATTAATGGAAACAGCTGTTAAAAATGACTTACGATTGATCCTTATTGATAAATGTTCCACTATATTTTTGTATGAAGGTGAGCTTAGTCAATGGTGGGATGTTGTAAAATACTGTTTGACGCAATATTTTCAGTTTAAAACCACAGCACAGGCTGCATCTTTGAATGTTAAATATTTGGAGCTTCAGAGACAATTGCATCCCTTATTATCAGCCCAAACTGTTAGTAGTTTGGATTATAGTCATGAAATAAGTACAATTCGTACAGAAATGTCTTTATACCAGTATAATAGATTAGCATCCCTACAGAAGGAACAGTCTTTCGGGATGCAGGGGAAAGTGGATCAAACAAATTGGTTTATAGATTGTCAGAATAGGAGGGAGAAAAGAGGTTTTGTGAATTTGGTAAATGACCAAGGAGAATTACTTGCGGATAATGCAGCTGTGATGGAATATTTGGAATCCTTTATTACTAAAATGTATGGGTAGGTATTGCTGGATCCTAATGCTTTGTCTCTGGTATTACAAGCAGCTGATTTACCACAGCTAACAGTTAAACAATCTGAAAAGTTAATAGCCCCTTTTTCATCAGAAGAACTGCAAAAAGTGATTAGGTCTCTAAAATCTAATACCTCCCCAGGTTCTGATGGTTTGCCTGGAGAATTATATAAATTATTGTGGGATTATGTGCCGGTAGAGCTTTTGGCTGTTTATAATTTTATGTTAAAGGATGTATGTCTAACAATGCAGATGTATGAGGGGCTTTTGAGTTTTTGTTCAAGCCAGGACAGGCATCAGATATTGCAATTTGGCGTCCAATTACTTTATTGAATGTTGATTTTAAAATATTTGCCAAATTACTGGGTAACAGATTAATGGCTGTAATGGATTTCTTGATACATCCGTCACAGTTTTGTGGGATACCAGGTAGAAGCCTTGCAGATGCAGTATGCTTATTACAGGAAATTATGGAGTGTGGGAGGAGTACGACACTTTCTGGTTTAAAAGGGGGTTTTGTGTTTAGTTTAGATCAGGCCAAAGCCTCTGATAATGTCTCACATCACTTTTTATGGCAATGTTTACAGTCTTATGGGATTCCTGAGACTTTTATTCAGTGGATTCGTTTATGTTATGCTTTGGCTTTTGTACGACCATACGAGAATGGGTATATTGGTAACTCTTGTAGAATTTTGAAAGGGGTACGCCAAGGGTGTCCTTTAAGCCCTTTACTGTATGTTTTCTATATTGATCCATTACTTTGGATCTTACAAAGATCACCTTTAATTAAAGGTTTAGGCTTTGAATTAGAACAGAATATTAAAGTTATTGCTTATGCAGATGATATTTGTCTGTTAGCACAAGATGGTGTATCTCTTCTTAAGGCATATGATATAATCCAAAATATAGGGTCTGTAATTCAAGCGCATTTGAACCCTCAGAAATCTATTTGTTTGGCCATTCAAGGTTTTGACGATCCAATCTTAGAGATCAGAGGTATACCTATTGCTAAACAACCCAGTAAGACTTTGGGGGTTTATTTTGATCGGGAGAATTTGGCTGAAGATAATTGGAAGAGGGCTTTAAATAAAGGAATGGATAAGGTAGCACGATGGAATGTTTGGAAAATGTAAAAAAAAAAAGAGACTTTACCTAATTAAATCTTTTTTAGTACCGGTATTTTTGTTTATTGGTACAATTTTTCCTTTACCTAGGTCTTTGGAAACAAAGTTACTGGCGTGTTTTTTTTCTTGTATTTGGGGTAGTCATTTGAATCCTGTTAAGCGTAATGTGCTTTATAAATCCATTAAGGAAGGAGGTCTTAATAAGCTTAATCCGTTGGTATTTTTTTTTATGATTTTTGTTTATAATAACTTGCTTTACTTAATGAAACCCTCTTCGAAATGATGGGTACTTTGGAGGTTACCGAAATTACAAGGTGTAATGATGGAGTGGAACATGAATTTTTTTTGCATAAAAATAAAAGATCACCTCGATTGGATAGTCAATGGGCTGGAGTCTTTGATAAAGTAAAACAATGGAAGGTAACATTCGATTCAGTTCTAAAATTTCCTAGGTGAATTTTGTATGCAGATATTATCCAGGGTTGTTTTTTGGATTACCTTTTTGCAGATTTTTCAGTGGGGGATCAACTTTCAATTTCTAATATAATTTTAGATGTTAGGATCCTGGAGAAAATGTGGGATACGGTATGGTTGGTGATTCATGGCAAGGTTAATGTAAGAGGGAATCATAAGCATAAACAGATTCAGGATCGATATTGTCCAAGAGACTCTTGTATACAATGTATTGAGACTATGGCACATCTATATTTTGACTGTCCCTATATTAAGCTTTTTGGGGATTTGATTGTTAATTTAGGAACTTGGAAAATTGATTTTCCTCCGGATGAAAGATTATTGTTTTATGGCATTATTCCGGTTTCAGAAAAACGTTTTCCACATAGTACATTACGTATTATTATGGTACATTTTTTGTATTGGACATGGATAGGACAATGCAAACTGGTACTTCAACAAATGTAGATCTTGGGAGGGGAACTTTATCTTATCATATTTATGGCATTACAAACATTTAAACGTAGGGAGTTTTTAAAGCTCTCTTTAGAGGATTGGGAGACTTCTTGGAAATATTTTGATTGGCTTTAAGGAAGAAGAGGGAGGGGGTCTTATTTACTTGTTCATTACCTTTTCTGAGGAGAGGGGGATTGGTTATAATGGTTTTCAGTCTAGACTTAATATAGCAAAATAATTTTCTATGTTTTTGCTTGCGTTTTTTTCTTTTTCCTTTTTTCTTTTTGTATAAATCTGTATTGCATATCATTTTGCTATGGTTTAAATAAATAATTCCTTTATGGGGTGGGGGGTTGGTTATAAGGTTCTTATGTTCAGAGAAATTGTATGAATTAATACTTATATTGTTTTTGGTTTTTTTTTCTTTTCATGATTTTGTATGATGTACTGCTGAACTTGTATTTAGTTTGTTATAAGGTTTTTTATGTTCGGAGATATTGTATGAATTAATACTTATATAGGTTTTGATTTTTTTTTTTCATGATTTTGTATAATGTACTGCTGAAATTGTATTTAGTTTGTTGTCATTTCAATAAAAAATTCCCCTACTCTTTTCTGTGAAAAGTGCCTTGGGTTCTTTTACTTCAACCTGGACATCCACCAGGACAGTACCAGGATGGGTAGAAGGGACCTCTGTTTAACATCTCATCTGAAGGATGGCACATCCCAACAGTACAGCACCCCCCTAATACTGCACTTGGGTGCCAGCATTTAGGTGTGATCCCAATCCTGGTGTGAGACTAGAACCCATCTATGGCCTTCTGGCCCAGAGGCGGATGTGCTACCAACTGAGCCATGATGACTCCTAGCAGAAATTCCTCTCTGGATCATCATATCTGATTACCTCAATGTAGCTGGGGAGTATGGCAAGGCAGTGGGAAAAGAAGTATGATGTTGGGGTGCATTGGGACAGGGATTTCTAGCAAGACATGGTACTGCCATTGTATCATTCACTAGTGAGCCCCACCTGAAGTACTGTGTCCACTTCTGGAGACCACACCTCCTCAAGGACATAGATAGGGTAGAAGTAGTACAGAAGAGGGAAACAAAAATAGTGTGAGATTAACATGAGAAACCACATGAGAAAAGGCTGAGGAACTCAACACGTACTTCCTGGAGGAGAAGAAAGCAAGAGGGGACATGATAGAAACCTACAAGTACCTCAAAGGCATCAAAATAATGCAGGTAAAGGGTTTATTTCAGAGAAAAGAAGGCACTAGAACACAGAGGCATGCAATGAAGCTAATGGGGGAAGTTTAGGAGAGATGTGAGGAAATACCTCTTCACGAAAATGGTGGATGATGACGGGAACAGCCTGCCAGAGGAGTTAGTAGGGGCAAAGACTGTGAGGAGCTTCAAGCATGTGTGGGACAGGCACAGGTCATATTAGGTAGAGGAAGGGGGAGAGGAAGGGACATCAGTGACCAAAAATGGTCACTGGTGTCAGAATAGGCAGGGGAAAAGAACAGACTAGATAGGCCCATCCAATCTATGTTTCTGTTTCTATTATATTAAGGATGTTAGCTACTTTAAGACTAGAGACATGTAATCCATTTTAAAATCTTATGTAAGATGAACAACATATGGTGTGCCTCCCATTACTATTCTGTGCATTATAAAGAGATGTTTCTGTTCACATACAGAATAAAAATAAACTCACTTTATTTCATTTTTATTTATTTTTATTTGCCTCAGGTATTTTCTAACTCATCTCAAACATACACAATTACAGTTGGTAAATATTAAAGGCTCTGTACAGTACTATTGGCCTTCAAATTCAAATACTGTATGTAAAAAAGTGTGGTGAACTGGAATAACAGAAATATGAAACTATTGTTTAACATGTGTCCCTGATTACCAACCAGTGGATCAAATAAGAAAAAATATGACATATTTCAATGTATTTATATGATTTGACTTGTAATATGGTTGAACACTATATGAAGGAAACAAGTCTGAATATCTGAAGCAGTGAATTAAGTCTTTACAGGATGTAGTCAATCAAGCAAAAGTAAGCAAACGTCCTAAAATCATTGGTCAGTAAGCACTTTTTTGAGTACTTTACCCAAATATATGCTGGGCCAAAAATAAAGACTGAAGGCTTCTATAATGTAATTCTTCTTGCACTTGTTTTCTTTTAAATCACTTACAAGTGTGATTTTCTGTTTTCTTAGAAAAAAACAGATTACATTCTTCAATTTTATTTGGAAAAATACAGTATATGATTTGTTTGAACTTTGCCATACAGTATTTCATCTGGCATATGTGTAGTCATAAAAAGTTCCTAGCTCAGACCCATTTTGTGATTCTTGGCAATTATGCCCTTAAAAGAACTGTTGACTTTGAGAACTCCAACTTCCACTTTTGACCACATCCTTTTTTCTTATATATTTGCTTTTGTGACAAGCAAAATATCCTTGACTTTGTACTGGATCTGCCTTAATTTATTCATACCTTTTAGAAAATCTGAGGGATTTAAGTGAAGTTTATATTATACCATCTCATAGATTTTGTGTAAAGAATATTTTGATGTGCACAAGGCTCAGACATCTCATGTTTGCCATTCTGATATTTGTTAATGGATTTGAAGGAGTTATTATAAAGTTAGTACAAAAATTCAAACTTATAACACATACAGTATTAATGATTTTTTTCCTAAACACATTTTTATTTCCATTAATTTAAAAATTAAGGTAACAAAAGAAAAAGATAGGTTGTGATGGATTTTGGATGGCTCTGAGATAATGCTACTGAGTTTCACAGCACATACCTGAATCCTGCAATCCAGCAGCTAGGGCAGGCAAGTCTGCATGAGGCACAGACATCTATCCTTGGGGTTGGGAAGACAGCATGCCAACTCATTCCTCTGCAACACCCTCTTAGGCAGGCCTTAGAGGTGCAAGACACTTTACACAACAGGGTCTGAAGGTGGACGTGTTGAGTAAGGGAAGGTCATACTTCAGGCATGAACATCAGTGAGTGGATTTGCATGTACTGTATCTGTAAGGATGAAGATGTATAAATTAACTAGAGACTAGAAAAAAAGTAGCTCTTCCTCCAGAGCTCACAGAGCCCAAATGCCACCTCTCATGACCACAAGTTTTGACTGGCACAGGACTTTGTTACAACACTCCTGCCACAAGGTAAATTGTACCTGTCATGAGGGTTAGTTATGCAGTACTATAGGGCCAGGTCTAAGTTGGGGCCGGGAATCAACAATGGCATGGTGTGGCTGGGGATTAGTATAAAGATGGAGAGAGAGAGATAAATAGAAACGAAAACAAGTATGCATCTGTGGGATTGTTTCATTGGCTCTTTCCGTACCCATTTTTAATTGGTGAATTTTAAAATGACACACGTAACAATTGAGCTCTGGCTATAGATTCTGTAAATATAGGGGCAAATCTCCTTTTTGACACCTCTCTGGTAGGTCATGAAGCCTGATCGACATATTGTTCAGGCAACCCAAACCTGCAACAGAACTTTACAAATTGTGGAACTGTTATCTGTTTTGGTTTCCCACAATACAGTATCCTACAGTGAGGAAACAGATTAAATGTTTCTATACCTTACACTTACACTGGTGGCTACAGCACATTTTGGGACCAACTGACCTTAGCATAATCAAAGATTGTATAGAAAAAGGGAGATATGAATAAATGATGACCATGCATTGTACAATTGGCTTGGATCAACTCATCTGCATTACAAAAAGACAGTTTCTATCTAGTGCTTGAAATATTTGCTTTACTATTTGGGAATGTTATTTATTATTATTTATTTCAAATAACTACAATAAGATAAGCATTTGGTCACCATGGCATTCACAGGGTGGATGGTTACTAGTTTGGTGCAGGAAGCAAAGGGTTGTGTTTGATTGTCACTACTCCAAATGGAGAAGGTTACTCTGTGGTACCCCACAGGGATCTGAAATCTGGAGTCTCCTGAATGCATCATAAGTTTGCTGAAGACTTTAAGCTAGTCAGGGTAATATACTCTGTGGAGGTGGAGGATGGGGGCAAATGTCAGGAGGATCTGGACAAGCTGCATGACTGGTAAGACTAGTGGAGTATTAGATTCAGTGTAGCCAAATGCAAGGTACTACACATGAGGAGCAGAAACAGATGTAGGAATTATGCTCTCGGGCCCCTCTTGCTGCTGTGGAGGAGAAAAATTACTGGGGTGGTTATAATATGCAGGGAACTAAAGTATGAAACACAGACTACAACTGCTGTCAAGAAGGTTGAAGGAATGTTGGATACATAAAAAGAGGGGTAACCAGCAAAGAAGGGGAAGTAGTCTTACTTCTATTCAGTGCCCTAATCAGGCCCCATCTGGCTTAGTGTACAATTCTGGGACTCATAGTACAACAGAAGTTAACAAAAGCCAGCAGTGTTTGCTGGCATGATTTTCTTGTGGCAGTGTTTGATTTTGTAGGTGACGTAGAAATTCAATTAGTAGAAAAGAGCATTTTGACTCAAGCTTAATGCATGTGGGGAGTGCCAGTGGGAAACATTAAGTGCATGACAAGGTACAGTTTATCAGTGAAAGCAAATCTTAAGGTGATATTGCACATGTGTGGGGCTCTGGGGGAGACAGTGTATGTGTACAGGATCTGTGGGTGAAAATGAATGTGCGTGGAGGTTTCAGAGTTTGAGACATGTACTGTATGTGACATTTTAAGAGTGAGAATTCATGTTTTTGGGGTCTGGGATGATGGTACTTGTATCTGTAGGGTTTGTGGGGGACAGGGCAGTGGTGTAGCTGTGAGAGCGCATTTGTGGGAGGGACTGATGGTGACAGTGCATGTGGGGGTATGAGGGTGTGGGGTGACAGTGCATGTGGGGGTATGAGGGTCTGGGGAGACCATGCATGTGTGTGGATGGTGACATTTCATTTGTGAGTGAAGTACAGTAAGAGTGTGGTGAATGGCCAACACACAGCAAAGCAGGACAGCTCCATTCTTAAGCACACAATGCAGTGCTAAACACATGGGTTTTTACTTTCCTTCCACTCTATACCCACCCAGTTGGGGATGGTATGCTTGTCTGATGCCCCAACTAGACTAAGTGCAGAAATCCATGGGGCAGGAAAGGTAGGACTGCAGTGAGCTGACTGTGGAGACCATAGGAAATGATGAGTCTTGAACAACTGTAGATTGCCAACTTAGACACAGTTATCAATTGATCAAATAGGATCACTTTTACTGGTTGTTCTGTTCTTGTGACAGACACAGCAGTTTTGAAATCATATTGCATAAAAACATACAATATACTTAAAACTGATTTCACTTTCAGTATCATTTTATCCACTTGTCTACCACTTACTTTCATAGGAAACTGAAGTTCTCATTGCCTTCACAGCACTCCCTCAAGTAACCGCATCCCCCTTTCCCTAACCTGTATCAGTTAATCAACTTTAATACTTTGTCTTTTTGTTTTTGTAAGCATTTTCTTGAGAAGCTTCTGATAGTACAATGCAGTTTATCTTCATTACATTTCATATTTGTAAATGCACAAAAAAGTTATGATTCTGCGGTATGTAAGCGGCTACTGTACAACATAGAAAAGATTGCTATGGAAAAGAGACTGGCTACTCTAGATTACATAGTTTTATGATTAGATGACAGTTCAACTAGCGGGAACTACTGTATTTTTTGCAGATTGCTACAGCTATATAGTAATGACAGCAGTCTCTAATGCACCTAATAAAGGTTGCCATGATAGATGAAACACATTTTCCAGGGCATTTCCTGTCAAATGGTAACGTTCAAGCTCCATACACATGTCAAGGTTGTTGAGCCAGTGAGTTATGTTTGGTGGGGTATCACTGACCCAGTGTTGGGCAATTGTTATCCTGGCATTCACTAAGGCAACTTTCCACAGTCTAAGAGTAATACTATTGCCCTCTTACTCGCTTCTGCTCTCAACTTGAATTCCAGTGGGGTTTCGGGGAGGCTTTGACCATACCCTGTTCCACTAAAGCATGCATGCCAAACCAAAATGGGCTACTTTATTGCATGTTAAGGCTAAGTGTAGGAAGTCACCCTCATCCTTACAGCATTTTGGGCAGTTTATCTTTAACAAGGTGACATCTGCATTGCCGACATCCCCGACAGCGAAAGACAATGCCAAATGTCGGCATTGCACTGTCGGAGATATGTGTGTGTATTTCCTTGGGGGGGCTGCACCCACAAACCCCCATGTTGGGGGCTCTGCCCTCCACAAACCCCAGGTTTCTAAATATACAACTCCGAGTTGGAGTTGTCTCGGGGAGGGGGCAGAACACCAGGCGATGCAGTGCTGGTGCAAGTGGGGACCATCACAGCGACCTGATGCTTTCTGTCAAATTCTGTTGCTGTGATAGTCTTCGCTCTAGCAGTTTCACTGTGTGTTTGGTACACCATTTTGGGCATAGCATGGATTTGACTACGACGAACCAGTGTACTTTTGATGGAGTTAGATAAGCTTTGTACAAAATGTAGATATGGAAGTATTTGAGAGAAGTGACTGTTTTCCTATTTTGTGGGTTGTTAGCCAAAAAACAGGAGTCTCCCCTCCCCAGCACCATTGCCTCACTTTTTGCCCAGCTGAGTTTGTGACTAACCAGGGCCCATACTCCTTAAGAATTTTGTGCAGAGCTGGAATGCCTTCTTTGCGTGCCTGTAGTTATGCTAGTAGATCATTGGCAAACAAGGCTGTGTTATGATGTACTCCTCCTGCCTGCAATCCCTCAATGTGATCATTAGAACAAACTGCTGTAGGCAATGATTCTAGTGATATTACATAAAGAAGGGGGATGGGGAAGCCCTGCCTGTTGCCATTGGACAGCAGGAAGGGTCTTATGAGCACACCATTGACTAGAATCTGGGCAGTTGGTTGATTATACAGGGTACGGATCCATCTGATCATGTTTTCCCACAGTTCAAACCTTCAGAGGGTTTGAAACTTATCTCCCCACTCCACAAGGTCAAATCCCTCATCAGCATCGAAGGCAAGGACTTTAGCAATGTCCCCACCTGATCTCCCAGTCCATATCCAGGCTATGTTTAGAGTATGTCTAACATTTAATTTTCCTTGCTTTTTTTTTTACAAACCTGTTTGGTCCTCATGTATTATATTAGGAAGAATCTTCTTAAATGTACTAGCGATAAGTCTTGCTACAATTTTGTAATTGGTTGTTAAGGGAGATTAGCCTGTAAGACAAGCACTGTTGTGGGTCCTTGCCCAACTTAGTCCAAAAAGTGATGGGCTGACAACGGAGAAAGTGGCATGTAACCTTGTTCCAGACATTATTCAATCATGTCTTTCAAAGTGGCCTGCAGTTTTTGTTGGAATATTTTAAAAAAAGTCTGTGGGACAGCCATCCCACCCTGTGGCTTTTCCCCCTGTAAGGTGGATGATGGTGGCTTTTATTTCTCTCCATTGTAAGACTTGCTCCAGCTGCATTTTGTTCTCAGTATCAATGGTTTTAACTGGAGCCTTAGCAAAAAAAAGCATCCATTTGCCCTGCTGTGGGGACACCTCAGATGTGTATAAAGTTTCATAAAAGGTTCTAAATTAGTCCCCAGTTTCCGTGTCCCCATATTTAGAGATCCATCACTTGACCTGAACTGGGCAACATTTGTTGCTCCATCCCTCCTACGCAGCTGCCAGGACAGGCACTCACTCCCCGCATCTTTGTCAAAATAGTTACCGGCTTGCATAATGTGCATTGCCTCCTCAATTTCAGCACTATGTGCAGCAGTATTTTAGTCCCACTTTAAGCCTTGGATAGTGTGATACACACAGATGCTTATACCTCTTAGTAGACTTTTAAAGCATCCCATATCACTGCCACAGTTACCCCTTGAGACTGTTACATTGATATGCTGCTATTTGTTTTTTTACATATTGCTGAAAGTCTTTTTTTTTTTTTCAACAATGTTGGGTCAAGCTTCCAGGATCTATTTACACCTTGAATACCTATCCCTGAGAAGGTAACCAAAACAGTTGCATGGCACTATGTTGTGGCAAATGTAATGTAAGAACTAATTTCTGTGAAATCAGTGCCAGGTCTAGCCCAGCATCAGTCTTTGTGGAGTGTGAGTAGTGCATGTACTCCCTATTAGTAGGGCTGAGATGCCTGCAACAGTCCATTAGTTTATGATCTTGCATCAAGACCATTTGTGCTGTGACACTACATGAGACAGGATCCCCTGCACATGAAAAGCAGTCCATAATGTTGCTATTACACAGTTAAAGTCACCGTTTAGAATCCATGGACCCTCAAAACCTGCCATCTCCATGGACAGTCAGTGAAAGAAATCTGGTGTGTCAGTGTTGGGCCCATATGTAGTACATTTTGCCTCTCCAGTGCTCAACTGTATTTGCAACAGAACATATATCCCCCCACCTTTGTCTATACGTACCATGTTGCCAGTACCTAGGAAACAAGATTAAAGCCACACTGCCATACCTCAAGCCTTGAGAGTAAAGTAAGCACCATGCCACACTACTCCCTCCCAAAATTCTTGTCCATATGTTACATGTGGCCGAGCTGGCCCCCACCAACATTTATGGGCACAGATCCTCTTGGATGGCCACTAAAAGTTCTGGTCAGCATTACTTCAGGGCCAAAATGACCCTCTACAGGCAGCAGCAGAAGCTAGTTATCCATCGCTCTCTCTCTCTCTTCTCTCTCTCTCTCTCTCTCTTTCTCCCAAGTGGTATCCTATTAAGATACAACCTCAATTGAAGTGAGTTATTTTGGGGGAAGTCAGAATAGCACTATTAAAATGAGTGAAGTGTATTTAGTAGCGCATGGTAACTTCAGTGCTTTTGTTGTGGTAGGGAGGGAGGGATAGGAGTTGTTACTGTGTGAAGTTCATGGGGTGCTGCTCTTCATGCCAGTTTCAAGCTCGCTGTGTGGTGTGGTGGCTAGGAACACTGCCTGTGTGTCCGGTGTACCAGAGTTTGGGACTGGCTGCTGGGAAAGATGTTATTGTTTTATTTTTGTTGTTTAATTTTTTTTTTTCTTTGTGACTCTTGTTCTACCTGCCCTCCCTACTTCGTTCCCTGTTGAGTAGCCCCCTCCCAAGTTTTTCTTTTACCTTAGTATCCTCACCCTCTGGAGTTAGTTATATTAACAAGATCTGGTCAGAGCCAAAACATCTGCAGGATTTGACCTGATAAGGAATAAATTTAGTGTGCATGACCCATGATACTAGATGTGTTCAGACCTGCTGCTGTCTGTGACACCCTCTGGGCTGCAGCTGTGGTGCTGTCAGGTTCATGTCAAGGTGCAATGTAAACAGCAGCACCACCGAGCTGTTTGGCACACTGTTAGCAAGGCAGGCAAAGCAAGCAGTACCGACTAATACCAGGCCTCACCTTCCCATTGCCCCCCCACTCACCTGCGGTGCAACAAAACCGAGACATTGTCCAGCTGATGTGAGAAAATTCCCCGTCAGTGACACGCAAGTTGCCTGCCCAGACCAGACTCCCTGCTGCACCTATTCTGTCTGTCTCCACAGAAACACAACCAGACAGCCAGTGAGTAAACCAGCTTATGTGGTGTATGTCAGCTGAGACATCACGAGACCTGGAGAAAGGGGATGGACCGAGCCTAGTGAGCAGTCCTATGTGCGGTTATATGATGAAAATAAGGTGCGGCGTCATAGCCCAAACCCGTTTAGCCTACCTTCCACCATTGGTTCAGCTTACTCTAGAGTCCTCTTACATTTCTTTGCTTTATTTGAGGAGTTTGAATATGCAAAGCCTTAGCCTTAATCCTCTGTGCCCCCTTTAATTTCCTAACTTGCATTTTCAATCAGCAGTAGGATGTCACAAAAATTAATCAACCCCCTTCATGTATAAGATCTATGCATATATATTTGAAAACAACCAAAACAAGTTCAATTCTGGGAGGCCTTCAGATGCATAGAGGGCTGTGCACATCTCAAATGTACTTTAATACAGTATCACAAATCTGGCATCACCATAATTTAGCAATGATATCAATAACCCGCCCTCACTTTGATTGAAAGGCAGCATCAGGTTCTCTGCTTTATATGGGTATGTCTAGTTACAGAGCTCGATCATGTGTTTTACCCCATGCACACCACACACAGAGGGCAGAAAGAATGACAACATGGAGACAAATGGTCTAATTGTGTGCACAGCTCGACCTTCTTTGCAACCCGTGAATACCTGTGTAACTGATATTTATTGCATTTAGTGTATATTTAACCCCTTCCCCTTTTCATTCATACCTCAGTGTTGTCAGCCTCCGCCATTTTCCTCCTCAGGAGCAGGCAGCGGGAGAAGTGTTTCATTCCCATAAGAGCCAGCTAGAAGAGCCTTTTTACAACAAACTTGAAAAGTGACCGCAAGAATAAAAATATGAACTTATTTTCATGTCTGCTGTACCCAAAAGCTCTTTATTCTCCCTTCTCACATTCTCTACCTTTTTTGTTTTTCACACTGTCCAGATCCTTAACACACAACAAAACACATTTTTTTTTCCCTTAAAGACAAGGCACCAGGAGGGTTTTTTTTTAATTCTGGAAAAACAGCATGTGAGAGGGGCTAACTCAATTTATGTCATAGGTCACAGCATCTGGGATCTTTTTGCAGTGTATGGCTCAATCTTTCCCCTCTAGACCATCATCCTTTGTAGCAGCTGGTGTCACAGTTTTCTACCTAATCCGACCCTAGCAGAGAGGGAGAGGCAGAGGGGAAGGCAAGACAGAAGGATGCAGTAAGTCCCATTTCTCCTACTTGGAGTTCCAAGTAAACTTAGCAGCGTTCATCACACTCTGCTGCAGGATTTGGCAACTGCTCCCATCCTCTTCCTCAACATATCTCTTTAAGAGGAAGCGTGCAGAACCTTTGCAGGAAGATGAAGGCGAGGTTGACTATTGTCCTCTCCAAGCTGGTCTTGTCATATTTCTCTATTGAATAAAACCCCCCAACTTTTTATAACCTCCTAGTCCCTTCAGAACTGGCTACACAAAAAAAAAATCCACGGTGTTATTTTTTTTTTCCCATGGGTCAGCCCATTAACTCTTTCAACTCTCCTCTTGATTCCAATAAAAGGGGCATAGATGACTTTTCCTTCTTGACAGCTGATCCTGAAATCCGTGTTTTAATCCCCTCCAGTCTACAGTAAGTGGGGCCGCATTGTAAGTTGTCCTTTCCTTCATTTTACAAAAAAAGAAAGAAATCCCTTTGTATCAGTTTGCACCGAGTGTTATGTACTGCATGTGGATGTGATGCTTCATGAATGCAGAGTACAGATCCTCATCCCTTTTTTTTCCCTCAAAAGCATGCCTCTGCGGGAGATCTCATTAATTGCTACTTCCAGCACTTCTGTTGTACCTTTTAACAAATAATCTGATCTCTGGTAGCTCTCTTCCCTCTAGATCCTCTGATGAGACATCACTACCCTCATATATAACATCCCCAGGTCCCTTGCCTGTGTAGTCTGCACTCTTCACGCATCATTAGCGACTCTTAAAGAAACATCTCCTTTGGTTACAGGGACCTGTTTTAGTAAGTAACATCAGCAGCCACCTACTACATGTGTAGACATCAAGTTGTCTTCCATATACCTGTCTTTTTCAGTGTCGGTCAACCCAACACCACCAAGGCAAGATGCTTGAGGTGGGAAGAGGATCATCACAGACAACTTTGTTATGCACCTATATGCAACTGTACAATAGTTATTTCCCAAATTACCGCTAGCTGCAGCGGCACAGTAGTTCAGCATTTCAGCTTAAAAAATATAAACGGCAGTAAATGAAGACTACTAGGAGATGATTGTCACGTGAAACATTATACAGTAGGGATCAAAAGAAAACTTGGCCAAGGACGATCTGTGGAACAATTGAGAGTAAGCCTCAGCTAGCTTTTATCTCAGAAAAGCATGACTTACTGTGATAGTAAGAAACCTTTATAATCATCAGCTAATTCTCAAGGAGATTGACACTTGGGCTGCCTATAATTAAACTTGGAGCCATCATGGGATGGATATTATTGTAGGTAATTTGTGAGCAGGTCCCTTATACTGCAGTGAAGTAAGTGTGTTTTGATCTCTTCTTCATGAATAATGCATTTTAAGGATTGATTTCCACACCTTTGCCTCACCATGTGTCGGGATTAACTACCACCTATGTTCCTCACCTAAATAGCAAACTTTAAGTGCTTCATCTTCTCTGCTGCCTCTTTAAGCTTTACCAATCAGACACTCAAAATGCAATAGTTTCTCTTTCCGCTGCAGAGGCATGTCCACAACTAATTCCAAAAGCTAACCTTGAGCAGGTTTACTAGTGTATTGGAGGGGAGAAACCTGTTTGTGAGTTTAAGCATCCTCAACCCAGGATACCATCATACCTCTCAACTTCTTGCCTCATGAATCAGGGACAAGGCTTAAAAAAATCAAGGACAAAGACCCCAAATCAGGGACACATCTTAAAATAGGGTACTATTCACTCAGAAAGCTGATAGAATAAAGGGATGCCTTAGTTCTGGAATCCGTACCCACTGGTAGTTTTCAATTCTCCTCAGTCACGGTCCTCACCAGCCGAAAGAACTCCACGCTGCTCTTCTACTATCACTACTGCAGCAACAAGCAAGGGGAACGAAGTGACTGCAGATGATCATGTGGCTTAAGAGTCCAGATCCACGCTTGCAAAGCTGCTAGAAAAAGTGACCCACTCCAGCACTCTGCGAACTACGGTTCAAGATTGAGAGTCGGTGCCTGATGTGGCAGTGCAGAGGTACTTGGCAGAGGTGTAAAAAGACTGTTATGGGACACATTAGATTTGTTTTTTCTTTTTTTTTTCCAGAAAGAAAGTTCATGAATTGTTAAACCTGCCTGCAATGGGTGTGGGAAGGGGGTGGAGGCATACAGCGCACAGTGGGAGACTGCTTGAGGATTTGTTTAAAACCATAGTAAACTCTGTGTGGGATGGAGTTGGGGTGGGTTAAACATACTCTGTGGGGGAGGGCACCTCTGGAGACATGAAGTGGCAAGAAAAATAGGGCTGTATGCCTTATACAGTCAGCATAGTACTTGGGCTCTCTGTGTGGAAAAAATAATGTTGTGTGGATGGAAAACATGACGTAGGTCCTTTTCCGATGCAAAACGTCTGCATGCTCTGCCCACTGCAGATGTAAAAATGGATCATGACCATGTATTGTATATTACTTATCCCTACATTATGTGTATCAATAAATGTGTCATGTTGTGACATTAACAGTACACTTACCGACACTCCATAATGAGAAGGTATGCCTATGAAATAATACTTTTTAATATAATTGTCGGTATTATCCCTGCACGGTCATAAAATTACATATTTAATTTTCCACTAACAAAACAAAATGAATAATGTTAAGAAATTTTACAATTTCCAACTTGTGAATTCGTTGGGGGTGAGGGGTGAAGGAGTCATGTAGTGTGCAACATCGATCTTATTGGGCTTGTAGAATTGTCCAATGGCCATAACCTTATACCCTTGACATCTTTTCAAAGAAATACAAACTACAAATATTGCTATGTCCTCACATTAGTGTAGTGTGCCAGGTTACTGGAAGCAGTGTCTCACATTCTCCGCATTTTAGTGGCAAAATGTCTAGAGATAAATGGGGGGGTAATTTAACAGTCAATCTAATTTAACAGTCAGTCTTACTACTAAATGTAAACAGGTACTTGGTTCGTTTTTCAAATTATATAACAAATGCACTCAATCAAATATAGCCATGTAATCCTTCCTTAGACCTCCACCAGACATGCTCCACAGCAAAGTTCCCATGGCCATGTTTGCAACCATGAAAGGAAGCTTGGCACAATTCCATATTGCAATATTCCTTGTTCCTCATATACCTGCTTTTTATATTTTTGATGGGAGCAGTGTACCACGAATTTAAAAGTATGTGATGAAAAGCACTGTTCCACTTAGTTTCATGATGAAATCGGGAGGTCCATTCTACAACTGTACACTCAGCTCTGCAGAAGAATGGGTGTGTCATGTGGATTCAGCAACAAATTACCACCACTAAAACAGACTTCAATTTATAACCTGCGTAATGGTTGAACTGAACATGTTTCCATTTGGGAACAAATGTATTTGCCCGCCTATTTGTGTCACTGGAAGCTGTAGTCTTGTAACCCTGGAAACCAAAATACCTGTGATTGCAACCCGATCTGGCGTTTGTTCCACTGTCTTTTTCGGGTAGTGTGTTAGTGTGCTAGTCTAATTGAGAGTGAAGAATAACTGCTATAGTGTATGCTGAAAACATAACATATGAGAGACACAGAGAGATCTACAACATTGCATATGACAGAGAGAGAAATTCTTCAGGAAAAGTGTATAAGTAGCTGAACTACACTGCTTCTCCTGATTAGAATATTTTGCTCACTAAAATTCGAATGCGATGTAAATGTCCAGCTAACTATTGAGCATGCCAACAGAGATCGGCCTTAGGGACAAATATGCTTTTTTAAAAGTGCTTAGCTGCAACAGCATGGTCTTTTCAATGACTTCCTAGCCTCATGTGTTTCTGAGTTTCAGGGTATACTTCTGCACTTGACGATATGCTCATGCCCCTGTGCCAAAGTTTGCTACCCAATGATCCGCACCTGGTGTCACTCAAAAATTAGTTCACTGCCTGACTACTTTCATTTACGTCCACCTGTGCACCGGAGTTGTATATAAGGTATTCTTTTAGGTGTGTGTGCAGTGTGCCCATTTGTAGTCGTTGTACTATCTTTCAGTAAAAATGAGTCCAATTAGAGAATGGAATTCAGATCTGTTTATTTGCCCTGCACAAATCTTGACTTATGCCGCACAACAACAGTTATGTTCAGACATCACAATTACAATGTTCCATAGCCTTTTCCTGGCAGTGTGTGTCAACATCTAATTTACTTCAGACTGTTTTGGGCTATGACATTTATATTTATTGCTTTCATTCGGATGTCCACTGTCTTTCACTCACTAACTTCAGTCAATGAAGTGAGACAATCATCCAACACAATCCGAATGGCAAGGCTATATAGCACAACTGTGATGGAGCTATACCTGACTTATTGACTTCATTGGGGGGAGGTCAATTGTGGTGAATCAACTATACTTGCAGGATTTCAGTTTTTCAGACATATACAAAGTTGTCTCGAATAAGTGCTTGCTTCTCAGGGCTTAGGCACGTCGTTTTTTATTTTCCGTTCCCATTGTTTAATGGGATGTACTATTTCTAAAGAGCATTAGCATCTGCTACAAGCTGTTATCTGTGAGAATTAATACAGGACACACCCAATGGCTTGTGAAAATCACAATCAAGTCTATCTAGGTTAGTTTGGTCTTTGTATATATTCTTGTCCACTATTTCGTCTGTGCATATTGGTCAGACCCTGGGCCAATTTGCTCCAGCATCACAGCTATCCTGTTTATCCACTTGCATTTATGGACCTCGGTAACAAAAAAAAAAATATGCCAGGTCACATTGGTAAAGTGGTCATGCTTAGACAACAATTTGCCTTCTGTAACTGGGAGGTGCAACTTATCTCTAAAGCAGTGTGTGTGTGTGTGTGTATCTTTGGCATTCTGATCCACCTATTCACACAGGTATTCTATTTACATGTTCCCTGTTGACAGGTATCTACTATGTACTTTTCACATTTGTGCCGCAGTGCACATTTAGTTTGGCAACATATGCCAGCACAGACCATAAGCCAGTGCTGGGTGCACTACTCCTCCTGGCACATAACATCACTGCTGCTCAGACCCCTGTGAGTGTTCCATAGTACTGTGGTTCTAGTTGGATCCCTTTTTACTGACTAAGGAGGTCAACCAAGGATAGAGTAGGACACAAGCATGTTTCCAGTTCTGATGCCCTCCTATATCAAATAATTCTTTCTGTCTGAGGCACGCAATGGCATAAAGATGCATTGTGTACCCATGCATTTGTTCTCCACTGCCGCCCCCCCGCCCAACCAACAATAAGGAATCTGACATTGCCCACTTGTAAAGTCAGACTTGTCGAGGATAACAGACACCTCTGCCATTACTCAAAAAGTAAAGTTCTTGTCTACTTCTCACAAAGTGCTTTTTTAAGGCCATTGATGCCATTCGATGTCTGTTAGTAAATGTCTCCTAAACGGTCATGCTATTGTGTCTGATCTTTAGCTCAATTGGCACTGTCTTGAAAGCAGTCAGTGATATGCAAATGACCTGACAGGGAACACCATACAGTTAGCACCTTATCTACAAAATGCTTGTGTTCTAGGTGCTTCACAGGTTACAAATGCTTGAGATGGTCCTTTGGTCTCAGTATTGCATTGTCTAATAGCTAGAAGCATGTGATGCTTGATCTGCGTTTTCAGCGCATCACTCGTCTAATGATGCTCTGCTTCTCACTGCGTGACTTGCCAAGGTTTAAAAAATTGATCATGACCAGGTATCGTACTTTATTATCCATACATTATGTGTGCTAATAAACCTGGCATATTGTGTGTGCTGACATTCCGTTTCAACTTTATGCAGCTCCATTATAAGTTGGTATGTGTATGAAATAATACTTTTTTTTATAATTGGTGTTATCATCACTGCATGGTCATCAAATTGCATATTTAGTTTTCCACTAACAAAATGAAACTAATTGAAATTTGACAATTTCCTACTGATAAATTGCTTTCAAAAGAGTACTCTTATGACACACCGGATTTGTGTCTGATTCAAGTACTTATTTGAGAGTCTTAATGCAGGACACCACCAACTGCTTTGGAAAATCACAATCAATTCTATCTTAGTTATGTCTTTGTACATATTCTTGTCTGCTATTTCGTCTGTGCATATGGCATGTAGCGTTGGTCATGTGGTCATGCTTAGACAACAATTTGCCCTCTTTTCCTGGGAGGTGCAACTTATCTGTGTGTGTGTGTCTCTCTCTTTGGCATTCGGATTCACCCATTCACATTTTGTGTCACAGTGCCCCTTTAGTTTGCCAACACATGTCAGCACAGACCATAAGCCTATTTTTGGTGCACTACTACTCATGGCATAGAATATCACTGCTGCTCAGTCTCCTTTGAGTGTTTGATAGTACTGTTGTGCTGACTGGATCCCATTTTTCAAAGTAATAAGGTCATCCAAGGATAGACTAAGTCACTAGCAGGGTTCCAGTTTCTGATGCCCTCCTCAGTTCGAAAAATTATTTCCGTCTATGACAGGCAATGGAATAAAGATGCAGTATGCACCCATGTTTATTTTCTCCACAGCTGGGCCCCCTCCCTCCCACTCCAAATAATCCAAACATCAAAATGGAATCTGAAGCTGCCCATGTGTAAAGCTAGACAAGACAATGATAAAAGACACCTCTGCCATTACACAAAAAGTAAAGCAAATATGCAGTTGAACCCTAGGATTTTCAGAAACATATGTTTTCCAGTATTTTCTGTTATCAAGTGGGCACTATAGGTGATTATGACAGCAGTGTTTAATATCTCAGAATACATGATTATTGGTAGACTTAAAATGGCTAATTAAGTTAAAAGTGACCAACCATTTCTTCTTGCAGTGAAATAACCGAGACACACAGGCTCAGATATTTTCAATGACTACTGCATTTATTTTTGTTACTGGGGAGAAAATTATTGAAAAAGGTATTTTTGCCAACATATTCACATTGGGTTTTTCACTAGTATCATCAATAAGTATGCAGTTGCAACATTTGATAAAACCAAAGGCATTTTGATAGACTGTTTTGGGACATATTAGATTTGGTTTTTCTTCTTTTTTTTACCAGAAAGAAAGTTCATGGATTGTTAAATCTGCCTGCAATGGGTGTGGGGAGGGTGTCGAGGCGTACAGCGCAAAGTGGCATTACTTCTCCTAAACCAGCACTTATTCCTCTGTCCCTTGGCTCCATCCTATTCTACAAGTCTCTCTCTCTTCCTTTACTGAGATCCACTTCTCTTTCTCTCACTGCACGTTCCTGTCCACAACATCTCTCATCTTTCTCACCAGCATGATTTTGAATGTAGCACCACTGGAGGAGACATAGAGAGTGGTAACCATAGTGGGGCAGCCCTGACCAAACTAAAGAAAACAGCGGGACATTAGGATTAAGTGTTGAAAATACTAAATTTTACTATTTACTGTGGCTTTCAGTTAGCACAAAGACCCTAACAGCAGTTCTACCCCAGGGCTTTGACTTAGGTGTGAGTCTTCATGATGAAGACTTGCACATAATTAAAAGTGCTGGGGTAGAACTGCTGTTAGGATCTTTGCGCTATTTGAAATTTCAGTAAGCAGTAAAATTTAGTATTTTCAGCACTTGAACCTGTGTGCCTCTTGACTTTCTTTTTTGGTTTACTTATTGGGTTGGGCCACCTCTATCCAAGCATGCACTGACCCAATTGCTTCTTGCTTGCAAACAACCCTTGCTTTGGAACTGCCCGACCAAAACTAGTGGCTACCACATCACTCGCCACCTTTACATCTTGCCTGCCCACAGAAAACCATGGATCTTCCCCAAGAGCAGGCAACCGCCTGTTCTATCTCAACTCCTTCCCCACCCCCACCAAACTCCACATGGGCTATCCCCCACCCGGGCTAAAAACTGGATTTTATATGCCTGCGTTCCTATGGTGACCTCCGACCTGGACAATCCCCACTGTTAGGGCAGAGGCATATTAACTATTTAATTACAGGCCCAGAAAGAAACTGAACTGTGCACAACATGTACACACCCCATGGGTGTTTGGGGGGGGTGTTACATCTATTTTCATATTTTTTACTCTTTCTGAAATCTTTTTCCTTTTAGCATGGGTTTTTAATCAATCAATGTTCAATGAACATACCGTGAGTGTATTAGCCATTTACCTTTGAGTGACAGAAATAGTTATATGCAATGAGAGGAACAATCAGCATCAATATTGAAATTCTCAGAAGTATAAACTGTGTGTTTTTTGAACAGCAAAACAAGACAACAAATTCATCTTTAAGAAACATAATGCACATTCCCCCACCCACATCCACCCCTCCTTCTTTCAGGCACCCCTGCTTTTCTAGTTCAAAACCAAACAATCCCACTTGTCCTGGCTTTCACTCTTATCTCCCTCTCCATCTTCTTACCCCCCCCTTAACAAACAGTACAGAATAGAAAAAAAATAACAAAAACACCCACCCATATAACTCCATGCTCTTTCCCTTCTGCCTCCCCGTACCAACACTTGAGGTGTACAGTTTCCCACCAACCACTGTAGTGACCAGCAACAAGGCTAGAACATCACAATAGTACAGTATATGAATTTTGAAGAAGAAGAACATGTTATAACTCCTTAATGTCAAGTCCCCCTCAAAACTGAGAGGGGGGAGTCTCCCATCAGGAGCTAGTGGATCCTGTTATTGTTTGTTTTTTGTTTGTGTTTTTTAAGGTTAGAACCATAGAGCATAAGCTCATTTACAATGGTGACCTTATCAGCATAGTGCAAAAAGAATTACATACAGATTATACAAAACAGAAACAAATTAAACACTTACAATAAGTATTATTAGCTAAATCAGCTACAAGGCATAGAAAGATAATATAAGTACTTTTTCAGTGTAAAAATAGATGGTGGTTTCCCTGTTTTCTAAATTCAGCCGGGAGTTTATTCCAGCAATTTAGTACAAACTGACTAAAAAGATGCTCTGAACATTTAGTTTTTTTATCCAGAACCAACATTTCTTTTAAGTAACTATTTCTCAGAGGAAGATCAGTAATTCTAAAAATTATTTTATTTGCTGAGATATGATAGAACCAAACCCTAAACCACATTTATTAGAAAAAGTGCATTTATGGATTTCTCGTCTACTAGCCAAAGATAGCCATCCAAACTGCTGGTACATTACACAGTGATGAGTGTATATTATGGCCCCCATGTCATTATTAACAACAGTTTCCTAATAGATCTAAACAATTAAGTAGATTCTTAGGAATGCTAACATAAGAACTACATTTTAGTTTCTAACTCTAAACATACTAAGAAAAAAAAATATGAAAGGAAGTCTGACAATAAAGAAGTTAACCACAACCTGACAGCTGTCAATTATGGAGTGACTGCATATCATGTCAGTCTGGTTCAGCTTAGGTACTTTGTAGGTACCCAGACGTCATTTCCATACAACACTAGAGGATAATCATATAAGGGATGTAGTTCACAGTATGGAGCACTCGGCTGTCTAAACTCTGAACTCTCCCCCCGGCATTGGTACCAGCAGCCCAATACTGTGGTCAGGGAGAACAGACAAGAAACAGTCATTGATCCAGGAGGCAAAAACAATAATTGTGAGCCATGCAGCATATCACAGCCACAGTTTGTTAGAAAATTATGACTCCCTGGATGTCACATCCAAATGAGCGGTCCAATCAACATTCTATACCAGCTCTTGGGAAATTATATACCTTTGTACCTGTGGTTTATTGTTTATATATCCATCTGTTTGTGCTTTGAGTTCTGCTGCTCCTGCATCTTCAACACACTGGTCCCAGTTTGCTAAGATACACAGCTGGAGACCAGTTCAAGTTTGCCAGTTATTCATTAACAAAAGGGTGCAGATTGACAGTTTGCAGACTTACCACATAGCAGAAATATATTCCCATCATGGCACAGGTGTACCATTATTATGCTGTTGCACCTATGGGAAAGATCAGTTATCTGATCCATCAGTGATGCAAGTGCCAGCTTCTCCTGAACTGAGTGGGTGACATTGTTCCCACCAACAGCCACCATATTACTTTTCACCTCATTGTTTCAGCTAAGTATTAAGGTTTTGCTAAAACACCTAGGCAGTACCCCAAAACTCACCACTCCAGCACCCCCAAAAAAATTACCAATGACAATTGAAGGTAAGAACAAGACTGGGATTATAGTATTTAGGTCCCTTTTGCCAGTGGAGACCTAGAGGTTCCTTTTTGGGGGGGGAGGTGGAGAGAATGCAAAATCAAAGCAGGCTGTCTTATTGGAATAGTTGACACCAGCCCATCAGATCTAAGGATTCATCATTTGTCTCCCACCTTACTAAATTATCCAGTGCCTAAACACTGAATTGCACCCTTCCCCATAGAGACCAGCAGCCCAGTGCTGTAGGTGGGGAAAGGAGACAAGTGGCAACCAATTATTCAGAATGTATAATCAGTGCTTGGGAGGTGTGGGACACATCACAGCTGTGGATCATTAGAACAGTATAAATCCCAAGGTTTCACATTCCAGTGAAAATTCTGATTAATATGTCACTGTTATAGTAAATGAAAATCAACACCTGAGAGATCCTATGCCACTGGAGCTACTTTTATTTCTTGTGTGCCTGTTTTTATGCACTCTAAGTTCTTCTGCACAGACATGGTGCTGGTCCCAGCTAACAGAGTCACAGGTTCTGACAGGTTAAAAGTGTCAGCTACATATTGTTAAAGGGATGCTGTTTGGTGGCTTGCAGGGTTATTTACTTACTTACACCACCACACAGCCACACCACTGTGAAGGTGCTCTGTACCTCTGCGAATGTTCAGTTAAGTGACCCTGCATTAGTGAAAGTGACAGTTACCCTTGAGTTGGGCAGGAGAGACTATGCCCACCAAAAGTTGCCATAATGCTCTCTCCCTTGTTTTGTAGCCCAACATTCCAACCTTAAATAAACACCTGGCCAATACTGCCACCTTCACTATTCTACCCACCACCATAGAAATGATCTTTCGTACTGAAAGTTAATGTCTGGGTTGTGAGTTAAGTGCTTAGGATCTCATTTGCCAGCACAGACAGAGGGAGTCCATGATTTATGGGGGGCAAGCAAAACAAAACTGGCACTACAGACCACCAACTAGCCAACACCAGTTAATTGGACCAGAGGTTTCACCATGTAGCTCCCAAATCATGGCTCATAGAGAGACAGTGGCTTCATCTAAATGTTTCAGTAGGCATGGGCATACCTTATTGTGCTGGTGCAACTCTGGGCTGCTATGAATGTTCTTCAGTAGCTGCATCCTCATCATTATTAAAATCCCCGCGTGCTTAAATATTGTGTTGCTGTGCTGGGTCTGTTGACTCTTAGTTTAGCTGGATAGAGCAATGCAAGCTCCTAGTCTCACCTATGCATCCTAGCCTTTACATTAGAGAATTTCTGCCTTTGAATCTGCAGCTCTTTGCTGAAGTCTTGGTAGATCATGATTTGCCCACCTTCCACCTCTATTGGGCCATGCTCCCAAGCAGCCCTTAGGGCTTTCTCCTTCTTGGGGAAGCAAAGGGTTCCACCATGTCACTGCGAAAAACATTTTGCCTACATTGATTAAGGTGCCAGCAAAATGCCACCTGACACTACAATGCCAGGCATTTCTCTCCCAGGAGATACAGTGACAAAGTGCCCTCCCGGAAAACAGTTGTTTTTTGAGGGGGGCTTTGCCCCCCTCACCCCATGCAGAAGGCCCCCCCAGCCCACATGCTTTAAATAACTAACTCTGGGAAGAGGAGCATGATCTTGGTGTAAATGGTGACACTGAGAGTGGGCAACCAGAAATCATGGTCACCCCTCTCAGTGCTGGCAATCAACAGTTGCTGTAATTGTGGCAACACATTTGTGTCACCCTCCTAATAGGATAGCAAAGCAAAGATATTTTATTAAATAATGCCTAGGTCTGTCACTATCCTTCAGCTTTAGGCCAGTTAAGTGTGCACACTAAATCTCATAGCTTGTGGCTGCTGGTTCAACCCCCAGCTTCTCCATTATCCACTTCTGCACTGTTTTGCCTCTCTCACACATTTCCAGTCCTTCAGGCAGACCAATTAAGCGGATATTTGATCTTTGTGCCCTGTTTTCTTCATCATAAGAGCTAGTGAACAGTGTTACCACACTCTTCCTCAGTTCATCTGGGTCCCATGTTAAATCTTGCAGGGCATCTTCTAAGTCATGAATGAACTGTTTTGCTTCATGAATCTGAGCCATGTGGTTTGATGAGGTCTCAGCTAGTACCATTACAACTGAATGGCAATGGGTGAGTTGTGCAGTTAAATTTGTAAATCCTGCTTTAACCTCCTGCTGGAGGTTGGTGATCATTGTCAGCAGTGCTGCTACTGCTTTATCTTGTAATTCCTTCACCATTACCTCCTCTGCTGCCATTGTCTGTGAACATGTCTGGGCACCTCTCGCTGATTTTGTTGTTGTGGTGAAGTTTCAAAATTAAGATTTGTCTGCTTGTTTGTAGAATTTGTTGCTGCCATCAGATGCCAGAAATAATTAGGAATAATAGAAATGCTGTAAATGTTTCTTTTTAAATGGATTTATTCCATTTTATGGATGATGCCTGGGGAGCCCAGCTAATGTGCTGCCACCATGCTTGAGATCCAGGACACACCTCCTTAATACTCTTTTTTATGGTCTACAGTGGTTGCTAGTCTTATATTCCATCCATAACCAGTTCAATTCCCTCAATAAACTGGATACACCAGCCAGATCTCAAACAACTACTGGCTGGTTAATACTATATACAGTAATGTTAATGTTTCTATACTCTAAAATAAAGACAAAAAACTGTTGGCAGAAAAATGCATGCTGTATCATCATGTCTGCCCATTTCTGCAAAACCTAATGCTTATTATAGCAATGGGTTTGTAAACGCTGCAATGTGATTGGCTGGCACAGGCCCAGGAAGGTTACATTAGTCTTTAATTAATAGCCATGTACTGCCTGTTCACACTGCAGCATGATCTCTTTATGAAGTTTAGAATAGAATGCTAGAATGAACACATTCTGTGAGAGTTGTATGTAGCTAGATGCCATTGTTATGATCTGTCTTACTGAGAACCGCATCTATAGAATCAGAGGTATCAGTATCAGTGTGTAAATGCACTAAAATTATAAAGAAGAGCTAAAATAATAAATCAATTAAAATGAATAAGGGATGCAGCATAGCCTCTTCATTTACTGCTCCTAGAAATGTCTGTGCTCCAAGTTCACAGCTTTAGCATTACTGACCACCTGGAGCAGCTCTTCTGACACTAACAGTCAGAAAAGGCAGTCCCAATTCCTCTGCTGATTCAGATGTGTTTCTTTTACTTCATTCACTTCTACGTGGTTTACAGTTCACATTCTCCATTAGTAATATCGCTGTAAGCCCACTGCCTTCTCAAGTCTTTTTTCATATTTGCTTGCACGCATGCGCAAGAAACATTATGCAGCAGCTTAGGACAGAAGTGGGTTGTGGAGGTGTGGCACTGTGGCAACCAACGGCTGCACTGCATTTGGGGGCTTGGCACTGGTCGACCAATGCAGGTGCACTGTGCTGATGACACTGGTTTCCAAATGTGACACAAGTTGAAACGATTTTGCAGCTGCAATGAGGGGCTGCCTCATCGTTGCAGCAACAGCCATTATGCTGCAATGAGGGAGTGACCCGTCATTGCAGGGCAGTACCTTGCCTAGTGTAATATTTTTTGTAAACATGGTGGCAGCTTGCCACCGCCTCACAGCCCGTGAAAGCCAATGGGGATAGCCAACCCCCCTATCGGCATGCCCCCAACTCAGTTCATTTGTCGATGGGGGAGCCCACTCCCCATCACCATAATGTAACCCCATACCCCATTTGTTGTGTGCCAAGGGGGTGCTCAATCCCGCTCTGCATCATGTTCCCCCAAACAGTCCTTCTTTGCTGACAGGGGCCTAATCCCTATCGGTTTAAGTTCCCTCACCCCAAAAAAGGCAAGTGGCACACTGGGAGCCCACCACAGTGTGCTGAAAGCAAGCCTGAAAAAAAAAACCTTCCCACAACATCTTTTTGTTTTTTCTCCGTAAAAGAAAGTAAATGGTCCCACGTTGGTCACCGTCCACTCCCCCAACCCGCAGCCACCCACTGCATACCCTGCCTCCCCACACCCCCCCTCACCCCATACTTACCTCCAGAGCCTGGCTTGATGATCTTCGGTGGACTGGGAACATGTCTGCACACTTCAAAGCTGACCGCAAACTGAAGACATGCCAGTAAGCTATATAATGGCATAAATAGGGTTTTTTTAAACTTTGGTGCATATCTCAGGCATTTCTGTCAATTTTGGCACCAAATTTTCAAAATGGGTTATTGTGACCCCTCCTCATGAATTCAGCCACTGTCATGGCATTATTCTGTCCTGAAAGGTCATTTCACAGTCACTGTGTGGAATCATCTTTCGGGACCAATTAATGAAATAACAGTGCCAGTGTTCATGAGGTGGGCTTTCAAAAAGCCTATGTCGCAAATTCGGTGAAAAATTAAAAAAAAATACTGTTTTATCAGCATGCATTGTGCAGTTTCCAACACGCTCATAACTTCACAAATTTGTAATATTTTCACTCCAGATTTTCAGCATTGGCATTTTTCCACACTTCCTAATGAATAGTACAGCTGTCATTTTTCACATCCTGACCAAACTGTGTTTTCACACTTCCGGGCAGAATAGTGCAGTCACTGTGGGAAATCAGTGTTTGGGACACATTAAAAAAAACACAGTGACATCATTCATGAGCAGAGGTCCTAAAATGCCTATGTTGAAAATTTGGTGATGAAAGTCCATAAAATGACTGTGTTACGAGCATGCATTGTGCAGTTTTCACGCACGCTCATAACTTCGTGAATTTGTAATTGTTTCACTCCAGATTTTCAACACTGTCATTTTTCCACACTTCCTTATGAACAATATAGCTGTCATTTTTCACATTGTGACCAAAATGTGTTTTCGCGCTTCTGGCGTAGAATAGTGCGGTCACTGTGGGAAGTCAGTGTTCGGGACAGATTAAAAAAAAAACATAGTGACACTGTTCATGAGCAGAGGTGGTCAAATGCCTATGTTGAAAATTTTGTGACAAAAGTCCATGAAATGAGTGTGTTATGAGTGTACATTGCACAGTTTCCACACACCCTCGTAATTTCGCGCTTTTGATATATTTTCACTGCAGATTTTCAACATTGGAATTTTTTCATACCTCCTTATGCTGTCCTTTTTTATATCCTGCCCGAAATATGCATTTACACATCTGGCGCAAATAGCGCGGTCGCTGTGGGAAACCAGTGTTTGGGACAGATTAGGAAAATCATAGTGACACAGTTCATGAGCAGAGGTCACAAAATGCCTATTTTGAAAATTTGGTGAAAAAATTGTGCTAAATGACTGTTTAACGTGCATGCATTGCACAGTTTCAATGTAAGCCAAGAAGTTTGAGTATTTTTAATATTTTCACTCCAGAATTTCAACATTCTATCTCTTTACACCTCCCTGTGAATGGTACAGCTGTCATTCTTCACATCCTGCCTGATCTGTGTTTTCATACATCTGGGGCAAAATGGCACAGTTGCTATAGGAACTCAAAGTTCTGGACACATTAACAAAATCACAGTGCCACTGTTCACGAGAAGAGGTCCCAAAAATCTTTCATGAGATGGGGTCACAAAAAGGCCATGTTGAAAATTTGTAGTGCAAATACCAACAAATGCCCTGGGTGTTAGGATTTCTAACCATAACGTCCCATCCTGTACAGACTAACAGGCATCAGGGGTGTGCCTTTGGATTGCCAACTGTAATACTCATGCCATTCCACCCCTCCCACCAATCTGCAGCCAGTGACAGGCATCGAGGTGTGCCTTGGACTCTTTGGCCCCAGAGTTCACCCCATTCTCTTATACATAGATACATAGATACATAGACAGTGTCGGCAGATAAGGGCCTATGGCTCACCCAGTCTGCTCATTTAAGTTTGTAAGTTCAGTTTATGTTTTCCAGGAAGTCTGTTGCCCCTTACCCCTGATCTCCAGAATTCCTTTATGTCTATCCCATGCATTCTTAAATCCCGTGATTGTTTCAGCCCCCACCACTTCCTCTGGCAGGGTGTTCCACTTGTCCACCACCTGTTCTGTGAAGAAATTCTTCCTTACGTTTCCTCTGAATCGTCCTCCCTCCAACTTCATCCCATGCCCTCTAGTCCTGGAACATCTTTTTTGCTTAAAAATAGTGCATTCCTGCACCCTGTTCCTCCCTGTAAGATACTTGTATGTCTCTATCATATCCCCTCTCTCCCTCCTCTCCTCCAAGGAGTACATGTTACTGCACCCATTTTAGCATATGTCCTTATGGAATGGAGTGACTGTAAACCAGAACGCCCCTAGGCACACCTCAACACGTGTCGGTGTCTGCAGGACAGGGTGAAGTGAAATAGCATGAACGTTATGGGCGATGACCCAAATGCATACCCTAATGCCTGTCTGTCTCTGCTGGGTGGAGGTGGGGTTGGCGTGAAGTTCAATATTTCACTAACTCCTGCATTTCCAATGCTAATACAAGCAAGCAAAGATTCGCCATTGACAAATGCTTGTTTGCTTAACTTCTGCCATGGCAACAGAATAGAAAAATATGCAAGGAGCATCTAATGAGTGTCACCATTGAGAAAAAAACAACTTGCGCTTAGACAGTGTTTTGTAGAGCATGGTCTATTCGGATATAGAAACATAGAATTTAATGGCAGATAAGGACCTCTTGGCCCACATAGTCTGCCCATTTTCCTACCTAATGGGTAACCTGCAGATTCTAGTTAATCAACAGCTTACGTCCTCCTGCTCCTCACTAGAATTGTCTTATGTCTGTCCCATGCATTCTTGAATTCTTCCACTGTTACTGACTCCACAACCTCCTCAGAAAGACTGTTCCATGCATCCACAGCCCTGTCTGTAAAAAAATACTTTCTAACATTACCTCTGAGCCGTCCCCTCATCTTCAAATTGTGCCCCATTGTTCTTGCACATCTCTTTTTCTGAAAGATGCTTTCCTCTTGTACTTTAATTCCTTTGAGATACTTAAAAGTTTATATCATGTCCGCCCTCTCCCTCCTTTCCTCAAGGGTATACATATTAAGCTGCTTTAGCCTCTCCTCATATGTCTTCTGGTGCAGACCCTGCACCATTTTGGTTGCCCTCCTCTGAACAGCCTCCACTCTCTCTATGTCTTTGCAGAGATGGGGTCTCCAGAATTGCACCCTGTACTCCAGATGGGGTCTCATCAACTGTCTGTACAGAGAGATAACAACTTCCTGTTTTCTACTGTTGATGTCTCTCCCTATGCATCCTAGTTCCCCCAAGCCCTCCTTATTGCCTTATCACATTGTTTGCCCACCTCTAGGTCATTTGATATAATTATTCCTAGGTCTCTTTCAATTTTTGTTATGGATATTATCTCACCCCCCATTGTGTACTCTTCCCCTGGGTTTTTGTTTCCCAGATGCATTACCTTGCACTTCTTTGCATTGAATCTGAGCTGCCATATAGTTGACCATTCCTCCAACCTTGCCAAGTCCCTTTTCATCCTTTCCACCCCACCTTGTGTATCAACCCTGTTGCAGATCGCTGTGTCATCTGCAAACAGACATACTTTTCCTTCCAGGTGTTCTCCAATGTCACTTATAAAGACATTAAAGAGGACCGGTCCTAGTACAGAACCCTGCGGTACCCCACTAGTTACCCTCCTTTCTTCACTGTTGTCTCTGTTTACTATTACTCTTTGCGTCCTGTTGTCCAGCTAGTTTTTTACCCAGGCTACCTCCTAGGGACCAACTGCAAGGCTGGTTAACTTGTATATTAATCTTTGGTGTGAGACTGTGTCAAATGCCTTGCTAAAATCTATGTAGGCCATATCCACAGCCCCTCCCTGGTCTACTACCTTGGTCACCCAGTCAAAGAAATCTATTAGGTTCATGTGACAAGACATTCCTACTGTGAAACCATGCTGATTTGGGTCCTGTTCCCCACTGGCCTCTAGGTACTCAATAATTCTTTCCTTCAGAAGTGATTCCATCATTTTCCCTACCACTGAGGTCAAACTAACTGGTCTGTAGTTTCCTGCCTCTGCCCTGCTCCCACTTTTGTGAAGTGGAATCACATCTGCCCTTCTCCAGTCCTCAGGTACCACCCAATCCTCCCATGATTTGATAAAGAGAGTAGTCAGTGGTGTTACTAGTTCTACCCTTAGTTCTTTTAGAATTCTGGGGTGAATCCCATCAGGCCCCATTGCTTTGTCCACCCTCAGTTTCAAGAGTTCTTTCAAAACCCTTTCTTCTGTGAATGGACTGGTATTGACCCCCCCATTCAGAGTGTTTCTCTTGTTTGGTTTAGGCACATCCCCCTCCTCTTCCATTGTGAATAGTGAATAGTGTCAGTGGCTCAGTAGGTAGCACACTCACCTCTGAGGCTGGGAGATCAGAGGACTGTGGGTTCAGTTTCTACATCTGGTACTTGGGTTAATATCCCAGTACTGACACTGTAGTGCAGCATGAGATGGGTGCTGCACTTCTGAGGTGCTGTCTTTCAGATGAGATGTTAAACCGAGGTCCTATCTGCCTGGATTGGTGGTAGTTCAGGTGGATGTTAAAGATCCCATGGCACTTATCGAAAAGAGTAGGGGAATTTTTTTATTTGAAGACAGACAATACATCAGAAAGAAAAAATCACATACAGCCATCCAGAAATATAAAAAGGATAAGGAAAACACAGTTAATTCAGTTAGGCAGACATCCCTGAGTTAAAAAAAAAAAACACAAAAGCCAAAAACTCTACCATAATCTGTAGTTAATAAAAAATAAAATTACAATACCAAAGAAAATCAAGGAATCCAGACAATATGTCTCCAAAAACTGAGAAATACTTGACTATCCAACGAATTTTGCTCCAAAATCTTTTGTTTAACCAAAGCTTGTTCAATTCTTTTTAATACAACAATATGTGGAAGTATAGTATGTTGCAAAGAAAACTGACATCTGGCTTGCCATAAATAATATTTAATACAGGCAAAAATTAAAGTGAGTGTACTTGAATGGTACCTCCCTAAAAAACAGAGTAATCCCCTAAAATAAGACTCTGGTATGAAATGTGGTGTACAATGCCCCATTGCCAACTCAAGGCCAAATCTGACCAAAATGTGACAGTATGAGGACATAACAGAAGAAAATGTTCCTGAGTTTCTACCTGATCAGCACATTCAGGTCAAATGCATAGTCTATCAGCAATGGGTTTATGCTTCAGGTTCCCTTGGACACCCAATTTACCATGGCAGCTGAGCCATTGAATATCCCACATTTGAGGTAGCACCCTGTGATCCATTAAAACGCGTAGTGCCTGAGGAAGCTTAGTAGGAACACAAAAAGGGAAATCTACTTGAACAGAGAAAACATTACCCATTAGTTCAGCATAAAAATCTTTCCAGGAAACCTCATGTAATTGTGCTTTGCCCAATTTCCATTCCCTGAGTTTCCGCACTGCTGAATCTGCATAAGACAGTGCAGCACATTTAGCATTTCATTTTAGTATACCCTCGCCCTCCCATTGGGTTAAAAATGGGCAAAATAAAAGCTGGGTCCATGCAGACTATGGATGGTCCTTAGGCAGAATTTTCACCTGAAATGAAGCTATCAGAAAGAAGGAGTTGAAAAAAACTACAGGATTTATCATCCCCAGGCCCCCTTGAGAGACCTTTAAATATGTGAAAGCCTGTTTAATAGGATTTAACCTGCTGCCCCATACCATCTGAAAAAACAACTATACAGTCTGGTTTCCAAAGAAATTGGGACTGGAAAAACAGAGCAAACATGTAAAAATACTGGTAATAAAAATTTCTTTATCACCAACACCCTTTTTTTTTGGAAAAACCCCAGGCTATCCATTGCTGTACCTTGTTCTCTCCAACAGCTAGGTACTTTCCCAATTCAAAAGTGCCAGGTCCCCACCCCCAAAATGGAGTCCTAAAATTTTGAGGCAATCAGTAACTAATATGCCTCCAATATCACAAACTGTTGGGGTCCTACCTACAGCCATACACCCACACTTATCATAATTTAGCATAGTTCCATTTAACTCTGAGAAATGTTCAATTACTCTTATCGCCTCTACCCCGATTGTACATCTGCTACCTATAAACATAAATCATCCGCATATGCTGAGGTTTTTTGGGCTGGTATGGTATAAGATGGAGTCAAACCCTGAATAGTTCTATTATTTTCAATTTCTCTTAAAGGGGATCTAACACAAAGGAGTATAACAGTGGGCTAATAGGACATCCCTGTTTAACCCCCTGTGTCAATTCAATCTCTTTTCCTAAAAGATTATTAATTAAAGGACAAGAACGCACCTGAGAGTATAATATGCCAATATAATTAAGAAAGGGTCGAGGGATCCCATATCTCTCTAAAACTTGAAATAGAAACGAATGAGAAACTTTATCAAAGGCTTTTGACTGATCGACAGCTAAAATGAAACCCAATAATTTGTCTTGAGCACCAAATTCACAGACGTCTTGAAATAATTTTAAATTTTGCTGAATAGAACGATGGTGAATAGAGCAAGTATGCACCGGTGGAGCACCCCTTGTGCAATGATTTGTAGCCTCTTACACAGCAACGAAGAAAGAATCTTGTAGTCTGTGTTTAGTAGGCTGATCGGCCTCCAATTACCCAAATCAATAACATCCCCTTTTTTATGTATAAAAGTTAGAATTGCGAGATTAAATTCTGTATTTTTGAAACCAAATTGTAGAATATTATTATAAACCTCAGCTAAAATTACACTCATGTCATCTTTAAAGGTTTTATAAAATTTGTTTGTAAGCCCATCTGCCCCTGGTGAAACCCCTGTTCAAAGTGTGTTGATAATTGCTAGGACTTCTGAAGGGGAAATAGGTTCTTGCAATGTATCTGCTTCCGACTGGGAGATTTGGGGAACTGGGAAATGAAGAACATCTTCCCATAAGACCGTTGGAGTAAACCTAGTACTAAAAACCGAGGATACATGTTGTTCCACAATATCTAACATTTCTGCTACTGCTGTCTTCACCTGGCCTTTTGAATTACGAAGACCAGTCATAAGTTTTCTATCCAGTTTTTGTTTACATGCGATATATGGATCTTTAAATGGTTGTTGCTGTGTACCAAATTTTAACTCTGCATACATGGACACTGCCCTCTCATATTGATACTGTTTCATCCTTTTCTGTATAACCCTTAATTGAATTTGTACCTCCAAGTTCATCACCCGAGGACTAGACAATAATTTATAATACTGATTCCTATAGTCTAAATATTGTAAATAATCGGATGTACCTTTTCTTCTACCATAGGAAATAAAAAAAATCCTTAATAGCTAGTTTGGTATCCATTCACCAGGACACCCAATCATTATAAAAATCTGCAACAGATTTTCAAAGATTTAGACAAATACGAAGGTGAGCTAGAAAAAGGACATCATACAATAGCTGTGAATTTAACTTCCATCGTCTATTAATAGTTGTGAAAGTAGTAGGAATCTGATGAAGTCCCACAACACAATAGAGAAAATTGTGATCTGAAAAATCTCAATATTGTACAGAGCAATCTTGGGTTATTAAATGCTTAGAAAGAAAAAGGTAATCTATACTAGTTTGAAAGGAAGCCCTTCTATAGGTAAAACCATCTGATGCATGGAGCCCCCTATAGGCATCCCTCATATTTGCCATGGCCACTGTTTGAGAGAGTGTATGTGAGTCACAATAAGTCTTCTGCTGCACATTATTCGTTATACGAACATCAAGACTACAATTCATATCACCTCCCCAAACCACATGCTTGGAAGTGAATAGATAAGGCTTGATCTGTTGAAATAAATCAGTCCTTGCAGTTTTCACTTTGGGTGCATAAGTATTAATCAATCTGAGGAAAACCCTTGAGAAAAACAGTCCATAAGCAAAGCTCTACCTGGCAAAATGTCCACCAGCCGTGTTACTTGCACTGAGGGGTGAGAAAAAAGAATTCCCATCCCGTCTGCTGCATCTGTACCAAAGGACCAAAAGGAGCCCCAACCAGGATTTTTAACTTGAGCCACCTCAGCCAAGGAAGATAAGTGTGTTTCCTGCACAAAGATGATATCTGCCTGTAAATTCGGCACTGTTGAAAACAAATTAAACGCCTCTTGTAGTTTATACTACAGCAGTTAATAGATATCATCTTTAAGCAGGCCATAAAAATTAAAATGCTGAACTTCAAGGTTTATCTTGTTTTCTTTTTTTTACTTCTAAAAGGTCCTTTCCACCCTCATCTTCCACCTCCATCTCTGAACCTGCATCAGGTTTAGCTGCATCTGGGCCTGAATCCCCATCCATTTCTGCTAAGACTTGCAAGGAATTTTGAGTAGGGCAAGCCCCCACTACCCCTTTATGTCGACTACTTTCCCGAGTAATTCTTCTGGGGGTTTGAAAGTCAGAATCCTGAGAAACCATAACCAGTAGGCCCTCGGGGGGGGGGTCATGAGACTGGAAGGATGGATCCCCGACTAAGAGGAGGATCCTCAGAGAAAACCAGTGCCTGGTCCTGATTAGAGGGTCCTGGTTGCCCAGTTACTTCAACTGCAGGTTGCAGCTGATCAGGGGACAGATCCTGGGCCATCTCCCTTCCAGGCTGGCCTGTAGAGTCTGTGTCCCTATGTGAGGGAGTAAATGTCTGAGGCCTGTATCTGCCCTGGGCCTGGTTTATTAACTCCTCCTTATTTGGGCCTCCCTGCTTATTCTGGCCTGCCCACAGGCATTGGTGATATGCACAACCTGCTTCATCTCATAAATTACAGTTAAAAACATGTTGACAAACTTCACTATCATGATCTAATCCCCCACAAAGTGCGCATTTAACTTTATCACAGGCACTACTTAAATGACGTTGACTACCACAACGATAGCAGGCCTTAGGTTGACCTGGGTAGAAACAAACCCCCCTGTCTTTCCCCAAAAAGAAGCTATTTGAAACATGCATAACTTCATTATTTGTAATATGTAATTTAACTTTAAAACACCAAGCCCCAGTCCAGATCCCTTCTGTATCCATTATGGGTTCAGGGGGGCCCAAAACTGTACATTTATTTTCCAACCAGCATTGGATATCCCCCATATTCACCCTCTCATTTCTAAACATAATGTTGATAGATTTGAATAAGGGTTTAGTAATTGGTATTGCCAACGTATACTCTGTCTGAGTGTTCAGGTAACCCTCCTCTATACCTGAGTCAAACCGCATTTCTTCTCGGAGCCTGCTCCAACTTGCTATTTTCAAACAAGTCCGAGAAACCTGGGCCCCTTCTTGAATTTTGACCCCCAGGTGACTGTAGAGGAGACTGCTGTCTCTGACCTTCAAATGAGGGGGCAGTTTCTGTTTCAGTCTCCAGACCTACTATGTCAGTATTGGCAAGAAAAGTCAGAGTCTGACCTGCAGGAGAAGTTTTGCTTTGATCCTGTGAACATGTCTGTGATGCCCCCGGTCCACCAGGTGAAAAAGTAAGCCAATTCGGATCCGAGACCCACAGTCCATCCGGCTGCCTTAGCCAACCTACCTGAGACAAGGCAGACTTCTTGGTCCATTCTGTAGTCGTTTTGGTGGCTGACTGCCTGTCACTAGAGCCCCTCGCCGCCTCTGACAACGCTGACACTTCCGCATTCCCTGTGTCAGCTGTGGTGATGACGGCTTGCATGTCAGCCACATTGTCATTCACCCTCCCTGCTGATTCTGTGCTGTCTGCAACCTCAGGCATAAGACGTGCTGAATCCTCGAAAACACCAGCCATCTCCACCTCCAGTTCCATATGCATAGGCTCAGATGGGAACGTAGAAGAAAAATGCCTCCCGACTGCATGCTCAGTTACCTGCAGATCTCCAGAAATCACTGGTTCCGATAAAGCTGTACCAGGCAAAGCCCGACTCTCTGATACATCCAAAGCATCCTGCAGAGCTTCAGCCTGTACTTCCTGCTCCTTCTCACTCCCAACACTGCCTGCCATTATCGCAGCACAACAAACACCCTCTGCTGTCCCCAACAGAGTAGGGGAATTTCCTCGGTGTCCTGGCCAAATTTCCCTCATTCACTAAAAATATCACTAACAGCTTAATCTGCTTCAAGGTCAGTTGGCATTCATCTGTATCACCCTCCCCCAGGTTGTGCCTGAAAATAGGCAGGATCTGTCTAGTGCACTTACCTGGTCAACAAAAACTAAAATAAAAAAAAAATACTGAGCAGAAATATTTGTTCTGTATCCCTGCTTTTTCATTATCACCCTCTGCCCACATTCTCTCACCTTTATTAAGTCTCTGTATCCTTCCCTTGGTCTTTCTTCACTCACTAATGTACCTATTAAAGGTTTTATCCCACTTCTTAACATACTTGGCTATCTTTTCCTCTGTTTGTGCCTTTTTCAATTCTGACTGCCTTCCCTGCCTCCTTCTGCTTTAGCTGATAACGTTTTTTGTCCTGCTCCTTTTGTGTTTCCTTATATTTCCTGAATGCTAACCTTTTCTCCTTAACCTTCCCTTCCTCCTCTTTTGAGAACCATAGTGTTTTTTTTCCTTAATTTTGTTTTGTTGATTTGCTTCACACAAAGGCTTGTTGCCTCTGTAATGGTTGTTTTGATTATTCCCCATTGTTCCTCCATCCCTCCTTCATGTCAGTTTGCTAGTGCTTTTCAGAGGCACTCTCTCATTTTCCCAAAGTCAGCCATCCTAAAGTCCAATACTCTTGTTTTAGTATGGCTTGACTCTGTGGCTGTGTTTATTATGAACCACACTGTTTGGTGGTCACTTGTTCCCAGATGGCTACCCACTGCTAAATCTGAGATCCTTTCTCCTTTCCCATTTGAGAGCACCAGGTCTAAGATTGCTCCCTCCCAAGTGGGTTCCAACACTAGCTGTCTGAGGCATGCCCCCTCTAGGGCATCAAGAATAAGCCTGCTCTTGGATGTGCCTGCAGCAAAGGTACTCCAGTTAAAATCTGGCATATTCAGGTCCCCCATCAACAATATCTCCCCTTTTTCTGCCATTTCAAGGATGCCTTCTATAATTTCCTTGTCCATTTCCTCCCCCTGAGATGGGGGTCTGTACACAACCCCCACCTCATCATATCTGTGTTTAAAATAAAACACTTAATGAAGGAAAGAAGTTTTTTTGTTTTTGTTTTTGTTGAGCCACAAACAAACTGATGTTGTACTAAGGACCAGACGTGCGTTACACTAATCAGCCTCAGAATGGGCATGCAGGATTCCAGCTCCAAGGCAAACCAGCTCAAAGTTAGAACTTACCAGAGTGGATGGACTATTTAATATCACCAGCAAGGTATTTAGAGGAACAAACCCTGAAAATGCATTATTATGACAAAAATTAGGGTTTTCCATTGCTATAATAGCAATAAGGTACTCCCAGGGATTACATTAATCATATTTTAATCACCCCTAGGGGTAATATGGCACTCAGCTTTGTCTCATACTACATTACACCCCAGTGGGTGATTAACATATGATTAATGTAACCTCTAGTCATACCTTACTGCTTAAATGAAGAAGCTTCAGAAGCTCATTATTACCCCATCCCCACTCCCTTTTTGGTGGGGCATTTACTAATCCTTTGCATCTGTCTCACCCACTTTTGAATCCCCCCCACTGATTTCACATATACCAACTCCTCCAGCAGATTTTACCACCTTTCCACCATCCTCTCCATGAAAACGTATTTCCTGGAATTTCTTTTATACCTGCCCCCTGCCAGCTACATTGAGTTGTCCCTGGTGCTTGTGATTCCATTCTTCATGAGTAATTCCCTGCCATCCACTTTATTTAACCTGTGGAAGTAAATATGTTTCAGTCAATCCTTTATTTCCCTTCTTGCCTCTAGCATGTACATGTACTGATCACTCTGAGCAGACTTCTCCTTTTATGTCATATCCTGCTGTCACTGGATCATTTTGGTTGCACTGCCTCTACCCTGTCCCTATCCTTCTTCCGATGTGAACTCCAAACTGTACACAGCACTCTAAGTGAGGCTGAACCAGTGGCCTATACAGTGGCAGCTGTCTTTCTATTCACCTGCTGCTGATTTGTTTTCCTATGCACCCCAGCACCCTATTTGCCCCTGACCACTATAGGTTTTATGTGATAACAGCGATTCCTAAATATTGCCGACCACATACTATGAATCAAACACATTTCCATGCCAAAAAGGCAAGCAGGATAATAGCAACCACCGCAAAGAGTGACGGCTGCTTATTTTACCTCCTGGTACCAAAACACAATAATTTTCTATGTGGGGGGCAAGCCCCCCGCACCCCCAATCTAACGATTATTAACTTCAGGGGGAACAGACTTGGAAGAATATTTAAAAAAAGAGCAAATATTCTCTCCTGCACCCAGACCTAAGATCTGACCAAAAATAAACAAAGATACAGTGAGCAAATACTGGGTGGTAACGAAAAAAAGACCTAAGATCCGAATCTGGGTCCAGCAGCTCAGGTGGCAGTGGTTCAAGCCACTATACCAAATGACCAGCTCAGCAGGGCTTGGCCAAACAAATGGTTATATCTTGCTATAGTGAGTGCAGCTCATTGCTACACTGGCTATATGCTGCCTAATGCTATTCTTTCCCCCTTGCTGTCAATACTAGAAGTATTATTGAGCGGCTCATACTGAGCCTCTCAATTATACTCACTCATATCACATGACACCAGTCTCTTTCCTTGTCAGTTTAATATATTTTTGTGCCCTCCAACCTGTAGGTTTACTGTTGGATTTTTTTGTTCCAATATGTGTAACCTTACATTTGTATGCACTGAATTTCAGTTCCCAAACCCCAGACCATTTCTCAAGTTTTTCTAGAGTGTCCCTAAGTAATCTTATATCCTCATTATTATCTACTCTGCCACAGATATTAGTATCATCTGCAAACAGACTGATCTTTCAATTTATTCCCTCACCTATATCGCATATAAAAATATTAAAAAGAACTGGGCCCAAAAATGATTCCTGCAGAACCCCATTAGTGACATCTTTATGCTCCAGACTTCTCCATTAAGACTAACTCACTGAGTCCTTCTACTTAACCAATTTCTAATCCATATAATAATAGTTTTCTCAACCCCCAACTCATTTAATTTTTTAATTAACCTCTCATCAGGCACTGGGTCAAAGGTCTTGCTAAAATCCAAGCACAGTGCACCCAGGGTCTGACTTCTAACAACGGACATTGTGACCAGATTAAAAAAGGTTATTCAGTTTGTTTGGCATGCTCGTCCTCTTCTGAAACCATGTTGCTTCTCATTCTGTAGCCCATTTGACTCCAAAAAGCCTATGAATCTTCCTCTTATTATTATAAAAAGGGTCTGAGAAATAAACATTTCTTATTGGCTATAAGCATTCTATCAGCATTATGTTACTCTTTTATTAACTTACATGTAGAGCCTAATCACATGCTGAACAAGGTGTTAAAGTGTAAAAAAGACACTTTTTATGTTGGCTCGTGCTTGCATGCCAGCCAATATCTACTGGTAGTAGCAGATTTCGGAGGTGTAGTCAGTGTGGGCAAATTCAGGGCACGCATCAGTAGGTGTGTCCCTCATTCCCCAAGAAGCCAGTATGAAGGTGCTGACATCAGCAATATTTAAAGTGATCAAAACTTCTAAGAAAAGTGCTGCTGCAGTGAAAGGCAAGCTTGTCATTCAGCAGCTCAATAACATGCCTCCCGATGTGCCTTTCCTGGTGAAATATTTTGATTAACATGGTGGCAGTGACTGCCGCTGCAGCCTGCCACACAATGCCAACTTCAGGGGTGCCCAAATCCCCCTGTTGGCATGCTAAATAATCCCCCCAAGATTGTATGGCACACTGAGAGCCCACCCCAGTGTGCCTCCCTATGATGAAAGCTGACCATTGTTGGCATGTTGAGGCCCCGCCCCTATTCTGTGCCACACTGGGAGCCCACTCCAGTGTACAGAACACTTTTCATATACCTGAGGAAAAAGAAAACTGTCCTCAGTGCCCCCCCAAGTACCTAAAAGAAAGGAAAATGGTCCCTCGATGTGGGGTCCCTTCCCCCAACCCGCAGCCACCCTCTGCACGCCCCCTTCCTCACACACCCCCTCACCCCATACTTACCTCCAGAGCCCGGCGTGACGATCTTCGGTGGACTGGGAACATGTCTGCACCCTTTAAAGCCGACCACAAACTATAGAAATGCTGGTAAGCTGCATAATGGCATAAATAGTTGTTTTTTTTTTTTAACTTAGGTGGATATCTCAGCCATTTGTTTGGAATTTTGCCTCTAAATTTTCAACATGGGGTGCTTGGGACCCCACTTCATGAGCACATGCACTGTCATCTCTTTACTTAGCCCTGAAAGGTTATTTTGTGGTCACCACACAAAATTACCTTTTGGGACAGATTAATAAAATGACAATGTCACTGTTCATGAGGTGGGGCCCCAAAAACCCTATCTTGAAAATTTGGTGGAAAAATTCCAAACAAATGACCATGTTACGAGCATGCATTGCACAATTTCAACGCACGCTTGTAACTTTGACAATTTTTAATATTTTCACTCCAGATTTTCAACATTGCCCTTTTTTCACATCTCCTTATGAACAGTACAGCTGTCATTCTTCACATCCTGCCCGAATGTGTTTCCACGCATGTGGCACACGATGGCTCAGTCACTGTGCGAAATCAATGTTCTGGACACATTAACAAAATCACAGTGAGACTGTTCATGAGTGGAGGTCCTAAAATGCCTATGTTGCAAATTTGGTAAAACAAACACCCAAAATAATTGCATTATGGGAGTACACTGTGCAGTTTCTATGCACGCTCATAACGTCACCAATTGTTCATATTTTCACTCCAGATTTTCACCACTGTAATTTCTGTACACATCCATATGAACAGTACAGCTGTCATTTTCCACATCCTGCCTAAAATGTGTTTTCGTATATGTCACACAATGGCACGGTTGCTGTGGAAAATCAATGTTCGGGCCACATTAACAAAATCACAGTGACACTGTTCATGGCCAGAGTTCCCAAAATGCCTATGTGGAAAATTTGGTTAAACAAATTCCCCATATAATTGCGTTATGGGCATGCACTACGCAGTTTCTACACATGCTCATGATGTCACCAATTTTTCATATTTTCACTCCAGATTTTTAACAATGCTATTTTTTTACATCTCCTCATGAACAGTGCAGCTGTCATTTTTCACATCCTGCCCAAAATGTGTTTTTGCACCTGTGCTCCAAAATGCACAGTCACTGTATAAAATCACCTTACAGCAAACAAACTAATAGTGCCACTGTTCATGAGGTGGGGTCACAAATGGCCTATGTTGAACATTTGGAGTGAAAATACCAACAAATGCCCTCAGCATTAGTGTTTACAACTGCAATGCCCCACCCTGTACAGACTGACAGGCATCAGGGGTGTGAGTTGGCATTGTTGGCTGCAATGCTCACACCATTCCACCCCCCACCCTGCAGCCAGTGACAGGTGTTGAGATGTGCCTTAGACTCTTCATCCCGAATGTTCACCCCATTCTCCTACACTGCACTCATGTCATTATATTCCCTTACAGAATGGGGCGAGCATAAGGCCCAAAGACCCCAAGGCACATCACGGTACTTGCTGGTCTCTGCAGGGTAAGGTGAGGTAAAATGACATGAGCATTATGGCCAATGACCCAAAGCCACTCTCTAGTGCCTATCACTATCTGCATGGTAGGGCTAGGGTCAGCATCAGTTCTCTACTTCACTGCCAATCCTATTGTGCATCTCTCTTACTCCTGCACTTCCAATGCCAGTGCCAGCAAGCCAACATTCGGCACTGACAAATGCTTGTTTATTATAATAGTAATAAGACACTAGCGGGGTTATATTTTTTGAAGTTAATCTTTTCATTTGAATTTTCCAATAAGATAGAAAAAACTTCCAAACATGCAGTGCTTAAAGGCATAGCAGAGACAGCATAATAGAACTGAGAGTGGTATAATGGTTACAAGTGTACAATAGATTAATATGTATAAAGAAGCGGTGGAGGAAACAATATGAATCAAGAAGCAATTATGTTATTAAAGGTACAAAACATCCATATTGAAATCCTAGGTTATAAAAAGAAGGTCTAGAACAAAATTAATAGCTTAGTAATCTGATATAGCTCTGTAGAAACATATTCTTAGAGTACAATATGGAAGGAAAGAGAAAAAAAAAGAAAAATATACAAAAAGGCTAAGTTAACAAAGAAGTAACACTAACAAAGAAAGACATCATCATTCTAGCTGTCCTAAATTGAAAGAAATATGAAACATATCATATATAATTGTGCAATGTTTGTCACTAGTTACTAACTGTATTTAAGTAATTAAAATAGTCTTACCAACACCGTTTATACGCACCTAGCCGGTCCATAGCAGCATAAGTAAGCCGTTCATGAGAAGCGTACTGTGTTAGATTTTTAAGGATATCTGACAGGTTAGGTATGGTAGTAGTTTTACAGTGTATAAGAATGAGATGCTTTAATTGGAGAAATAATTGTTTTAACCATCTATATTGAGCTGTAGATAGTGTACTGTTGGAGGAAATAATGATACCTAAAAGAAAATATTTAGGATCAAAAACAAACTTATAGCTTACAACCTTGGATGTCAATAAGCAGACAGTTTGCCAGAGTTTATATATTGGGGCACAGCTCCATAAAATATGAAGCAAGTCTGCATTTGGGTAATTACACCACCAACAATCGATGTTCAAAAAACCCATACAATGTAATAGAAATGGAGTCCTATACCATAGATGGAGAATTTTAGTTTGAATAAGTGAGTTACATGCATCTTTAAACATTTTATGACAAGAAAACCAGCATTTTTTCCATTGTAAATCAGTTATATTGTATTTTAAAAGCATTCTCCATTTGGTTTTTGATGCAAGAGATTGATCAGGTAGATTATCTCTAACATCCTTGTATATTCTACTAGTCAGATTGGATGGTGTGTTGATCCATTGAGAAATATGATAATCAAAATGGGATTGTTTGGATAAATATTGTAGGAGAATTACACATGCCGAGCACAGTTGTAGGTATTTGCAAAAATCGTGTTTAGGTATGTCCCATTTAACACGCAGTTTGGAATAAGGAGAAACTGTTTGACTCATTCAGGTGGGGGTGCCCCATGCACTGTGGTTGGTGGTAGGATCGAGGTAGTGGGATGTAGAAGGCACCCTGTGGTTAGACAGGTTCTGGAGAGAGGCCAGACATGTTTAGTTCCCGTCACTAGGGTTCCTATCAGACTGAGTGGGCAGGTAGCCAGAGGGGCTGCACTATCCACCAATCCCCTGAGGGCGGTCCTTTGCAATGCCAGATTGGTCAGAAACAAGACTGCAATTATAGCAGACTTAATTTCTTCAGCCAATCTGGCTTGCATTATGGAGACCTGGATTGGTGATGATGCTGGCCCGGTTTTAGAGGCCGCCATCTCATCCGGATATACTGTGGTGCACTGCCCCAGAGTGGAATGTGGGGGAGGTTGCCACCTGTTTTAGACCCCAACTAGGCTTCACCATACACCCAGTGATAACATCACATTCATTTGAATGTGTGGCCATCCATGGGGGTCCGGGCACAGGTTGCCTGATTCTCTTGATTTATTGACCCTCTGGTTCGTTGGGGGACTTCCTTCAGGAGGTGGCTGATTTCATGGTTGGTGAGATGTTGGGGGCTCCCAGATGTTTAGTGTTGTGGAACTTCAACGTCTGGCCCGACAATGAGTCATCTTGGTTGGGTTCCAACTTCCTCCGGATGATGTACTCCGTGGGCTTTGAGCAGGGTGTTTCCTCCATAACTTGTCTGGGTGGCCACATGTTGGATCTGGTGTTCTCACTGGAGCTTGAGATTAATTGTCTCAGGACTGATCGGGTCTTTTGGTCCAATCATTATACAGTGAAATTCTCATTCGGGACCCCCCCAGTAGCCCTCCCCCTGCTGAGATGGTCAGCAATTGCCCTTTGTGGGGGTTGACCCCTGAGGGTTTTCTGGTGGTAGCTGACCTATCTAGTGTAGATAGTGCATGAGATGGGGGTGTGTGCACAGCAGTCGATGCCTATAATAATGCACTTTCTGGTGCACTCGACTCCTCGCACCAGTCCATGTACGACCCAGGTCTTCTCATTTGAGATCCCCTTGGTATGATGGTGAGCTCATGGGGTTGAAGACTCTGGGTTGGCGATTAGAGCATTGCTGGTGGAAGTCTGGCCAGGAGGTGGAAAAACTGGACCTGCGTATGCACTATAGTGCATACCAGGGAGCAATCAACCATAGGAAGGCAGAATTCCTGTCCAGGGAGATTGCTGCTGGGAGAAAGCAACCAGCTGTACTCTTTCAGACTGTGGACAGGCTTATCCATCCTTCCTGTCTACAGCCAAATGTAGCATTTTCTAATGCATTATGCAAAGAGTTTGCTAGGTTCTTCTCAGACAGGGTGTCCACCATCAGGCAGGGGGTTCTGCCAGTGGGTCAAAGCTTGGCCAACAGTGGTCACTATGGGTGCCCAGAGAGCTCTCTGCCTGGTTCAGGTGAGTTTAGACCAGCAGAGGTGGCTGAGGTCATTGAGATTTCCTCCAGGCTTCGGCACACCTTCTGTGAACTGGACTTGGTGCCAACTCATTTCTTAATGAGATGTGTTGACTTTATTGGCCCAGTATTTGCCTTGATTGTCTGGTGTTCCTTGTTGGAGGGGTCTTTCCTGATGTCTTGAAGGATGCATTTGTGAGACCACTTCTGAAGAAAACATCTTTGGACCCTGAGATCAAGGTGAATTATCATCCTATCTCCAGTCTTCCATTTTTGAGTTAGATTGTGGAGAAAGTGGTGGTGCTTCAGCTTGAGGAGCATCTCATGGCCCATGATTTATATTAGCCACTCCAGTCTGGGTTTCGTGTGAGGCATAGCACAGAAACTGCACTGGTTCAGGTGCATAATGACCTCCTTAGGGCTAGAGATTGAGGAGAGGGGACAATTCTTGTTCTCCTCAATTTCTCCTCAGTCTCTCTTCAGCATTTGACATGGTTGACCATCGTGTGTTACTTGACCACCTAAGGGAATTCTGTGGACTTACTGGCATGGTCATCTGCTGGTTTGAGTCCTTTCAATCTAACAGGAGGCAGAGGGTGGTGATGGGAAATTTCTCCTCCTCTCCTGGCCACCTATTATGCGGGGTCCCCAGGGTTCGGTCCTGTCACTGATGTTGATTGCCATGTACATGCTGCCCCTGGGAGAGCTCATTAGGAAGTACAGCTTAGATTTTCATTGCTATGTTGATGATACCCAGCTGTATTTTTCCTTTGCCCATGGAACATCTCACACAGTGGAAGTGCTTAATAGCTGCCTCATGGAAATCAATGACTGGATGGTCTCCAGCTGGTTGCGACTGAACCCCAATAAGATGGAGGTACTGGTGGTGGAGTTGAAAAGAGAATGTGATAGGTTGGCCTCTGGTGTGGATACTGGGCTTTTTCTTGGCTCTGTACCATTGAAGGCCTCCTCTAGGGTGTGGGATCTTGGCGTTATTCTGGACAGTGGATTGACACTTGAGTTTCAGGTGTCTTCCACAGTCCATACCAGTTTCTGTCATCTGAGGAATATCGTCAGGATAAAGCCCCTAGTTCTGCCGCAGAACCTCCCCACCTTGGTACATGCCTTCGTGATGTCCAGGCTGGACTACTGTAATGCACTCTATCTCAGGGTCTCTGGGGGTACCCTGCACTGACTGCAGCTGGTGTAGAATACGGTGGCAAGGTTGTTAACTGGACAGTCTAAATACTGTCATATCATTCCGGTCCTGAGCCAACTGCACTGGCTGCCAGTTAGGTGGAGGGTCCTCTTTAAGGTTGGTTGGCTCACCTTTAAGGCCCTACACAGCCTGGGCCCTGGTTATCTGAAGGACTTTCTTATTCCTGCTGTCCTGACCCCCACCTTCGTTCCTCCTTTAGGGGTCTCTTTGCAATTCCCAGGACAAGGCTAAAAACAGCTGGTGACAGAGCATTTAGTGTCACCACTCCTGTCCTGTGGAATTTGCTTACTCCACCTGTGAGGGAGGCCCCTTCTGTGGAGGTTTCTAAGGCCTGCCTCAAGATCTTCTTATATAATCAAGCCTTCCTGGATTGTTCATTATAGTGCTTGCTGTCTCATAATCTGTGCTAGGCTAGTACTGGCTTTTTCAGATTCTGGCTTTTTACCTAAGCCATTGTATTTATATATTGTGCTATATCTGTGATACTGTTGTGTTTTTATTTAGAATGTATAATATGTATTTTCTTTTAAATGTTCAGCACCCAGAGCCTCTGTGATGGGCATCTTCTAAATAAAATTTTCCTTGCCTTGCCAGTTTGGAGAATGAACTTAAAATAGTGGTATTTTATTCTAAAATATCCCCAAGAAAAAATATGCTTGTATTTTTCCATTTATTGCAAAATATTGGATGTTTCTCAAGAGAGATATCACAGATGCCTCATATGGGAATGTAAAATTGGGGGGTTGGATTGGATTTTAACCATTTGTGAATTTTGTGCCAGTAGTAGACAGATGGAGTATTAGTGGGATGATTTTTTAATTTAGAAGGTAAAGAGTTGTAGATTAAAGAAGTGGGTATGTTTCCCCGAGCTAGAGCAGCTTCCATTTCTACCCATAATGAAGTCATAGCTGTTGGTTTGCAAAGCCATCTGATGGTTTGAGCTGTGTGGAAGGCCCTCATTAAGCTGGAAACCAAGGAAGTTCAAAGCCCCGCTGGACTAGTGTGATCAAAGTTTGTTATGGCTAAATCTTGGTAATTTCCCCTCCCAGATAAAAATTGGCAATTAATTTATCTATTTTAACTAAGAAAGTGGGGGAGAGACTTAGAGGGATGTTAGCGAAAAGATAGAGTATCTTAGATGTAATCGACATTTTGATAGCTGCTATTTTTCCGGGGAATGGGAGATTAAGTAATTTCCTCTATCTAAGATAGTTTGGATATTAGCTAGCAAACAGTTATGGTTCTCTACCCATATTTTCCCTAAGTTTGGGCTGATTTTTATACCAAGATATGTAATGCCTTGTGGAGCCCAACGGAAACCTAATTGTGTATTCATAAAGGATCTGCAAAGAGTATTCACGGGTAGTGTTTCAGATTTGTTGTAATTTAAGGCTAATCCTGAGAGTTCAGTAAACTGGTTAAATAAGTTGATCAGAGGTTGACCAGCTTTCTCAGGGTTCTCTACCAAAATTAGAAGGTCATCTGCATAGTACAGTGATGTATAACAGGAGTTACCTAAAGGAATCCCTTTAATATCATTGGTTTTGTGGAGATAGGCAGTCAAGGGTTCTATGACTAAGATAAATAGTGAGGGTGATAGAGGACAGTCTTCTCTTGCCCCTCTTGCTAAGTGAAAAAGTTGGGAAAGGGTGGAGTTAGTTAAAATTCTAGCTGAGGGAAGAGTATATAATAGTCTAATCCAGGAGCAGAAGCTATCAGTTATGCCGAAATGAAACAAAACCTTGCATAAGTATTTTCAATTTAGAGAATCAAAGGCTTTTTCAAGGTCAATAACAATTGTTAGATGGCCTGCACCTGTTTGATTTTTAACAAAACCAGCCTGTGATCGATGAACTAGTTTAGAGATTAAGGGATCCAAATGGAAAGTTAAGAGTTTTATGAATATTTTACCACCAGTATTTAACAATGAAATTGGCCTATAACTAGTGGGATGGGAGGGGTCTTTATCTGTTTTAGGGAGGACAGTGATAACTGCCTCAGTCACAGTGGGAGGGAGTTTCCCAAGCTGAACAGATTCCTTAAATACTTTGTAAAGCAAAGGGCAATGAATGTCCAACAGTGGTTTATAGAACTTGATGGGGAAACCATCACCCACTGGTGATTTACCAGTCTTTAAGGAAGTTAGAGCATTTTTAATTTCTTGTATATTAAATGGTTTATCCAGAAGTTCCATATCTTGGTTAGAGAGATGAGAGAGATGAATTTTATCCAGAAAGCTCTATATATGAATGTTGGGAATTGGCTCAGGGGATGCATATAACTTCTTACAGAAGGAGATCATAATGTGATTAATGGCAGGGTTATCAGTATGGCTGTGACTGAGGTGATCTTTGAGGCCTGCAATATTTCTCTCCATTTGTTGAGCCTTAAGCTGGTAAGCTAACAGTTTGTTGCATTTGCCATCTTACTCCCAAAATTTATGCTTCAGTTTAAACAGGGCTAGTTCAGATGGAAAATAAGCTCATTAATTTTTATTCAGAGTTTTAATATTTTGAAATGAAGAGGGGAGTTAGGATTAAGATTGAGCATGCTGAAATATTGATTTTCTTTATTCATTAATTGTTTTTCCAGGTTAGCAAGTTGTTGCTCTCTAAGTTTTTTCCGAAGGACTGCATAGCTTATAATTTTCCTACGAATAGTAGCTTTAAGAGCTTCCCAAGTTGTAGATGGAGAAGTATCTGAAGTGTTATTATATGAGAGAAAATCTTGTATTTGTAATCTTATCCACGGTAACAATTCTGGGTTCTTAAGCAATAATGGATCTAGCCTCCATGAAAGAGATTTAGAAGATGGGGAGCCCCAAAGCAAATACAATTAAACAGGGGAATGATCTGATATCATTATTGGTAACACAGAAGATTCAGTTACTTTTTCAGTAATGGATGGTGATAAGAACCAAAAGTCAATCCTGCTATAAGATTTATGTAATGAAGAGTAAAATGTATATTATCGGTCTCTGGGATGGAAGAGTCTCCAAAGGTCTGACAAACCAAAGTCCCTCATAAGTAAAGAGAGATCATTAATACTTCTGGGATGTGCATCCAAAGATGTATTGCTTCTGCCCAGATATGCTTCTATTGCAAGATTACAGTCACCACCCATCAATATAGGATAATTATTTAGATTATTTGAAATGATTTGTTGAGCTAGGTTATGAAAGAACTTGGAGTTGTCAGAGTTTGGAGCGTAAACATTAACAAAAGTTAAAGAACCTGAAGAAGTGTTGAATGCAGCATTCACCCACCTGCCTTCTGTATCACAAATTGATTTTATAAGAGACCATTTGAGGTTCTAGTGGATTAACATTGCAACACCTCATTTTTTAGAGGAAAATGACGATGCATATATGTGACCGATCCAATCACGTTTGAGCCAGTCAATATCCTCCACTAATAGCTTAGTTTCTTGCAAAAATGAAAACTTTGCTTTATGTTTTTTGAGATGATTTAATACTTACTTGTGTTTGCAGGGTGCATTGAGTCCCTTAACATTTCAGGTATATACTAATAAATCAGACACAGCAATAATACAAGAGGGGTGGGAGAGGTGACCAAAAAGAAGGGACTCAACTTAGCAGATGGAAGGAAAATAGATAAATAAGCTGAAGTAGAGGACATCGCAAACCCAACATTGATTGTTAGGCTAAGGGTATAAAAAGCCTGAAGAGGTAAGAGTGGGCAGGACCAAAAAATTATAGTGGTAAGAAAAGTTAAATAATAACAGTCATCATCTCCCTGTGACTTATAATCTATAAAAGGTAACACGTAAAAACTTGAACAGTTCTAACCTATCAATAATTTATAACAACACTATGACAACACCTTAGATGTGTAGGGAGATATGAGTCAGTACAGTCAAACACAGAGACTCTCTCACATCACATCAGGGCAAGCATAAACACAAACTAACCTGCAAGACGTAGACAACAGGTTATAATTTATCTATGGCTCTAAGTTTCTAGAGTCACTTGAGGCTAGTACTACTAATATAGCAAAAGATGAAAATAATACAGACTTCAGAAAAGAACCAGTATCACATCTTCACCTAAGATGGGCGAATGGGGAGGGGAAAGAAAAATGAAGGGATATTAATTCCAGGTTTTATAGGGACACAAAGAAAAATAGTGTGCCAGCTTTATAGTTAACCAGATTATGACCTGGTTATAGGAAACATATAAGTCACCTTTCCTGCATGTACACGTTACCTGCATATCTGGTATGAAATAATTTTGGTTATCTCCGAAGAAGAAGGGTTACGAATGAACTAAGGGGACTCTAAGACTTTAGAGAAGTTTGAGTCTTAGGTGGATGGATTATTCAGTTTGGGAGAAGGGGGAAACAAGAATTAAATCCACAGCAACCCTTATGTGTTTAAAGGGTATAGCACATTTGGTGCATCAGATTTGTCCGTAAGAACGAACAAAATTTGGTATGGATATAATTTCAACATAGCCAGTTTATGTAGTTGTAATTAAAATATTCAGAATGGATGTGTATGCCAATTAATGATCAGGCTTAGAGGCAAATGGTGCCACCTAGGAAGAAACCTAAAACTGAATGTTACATGCATCATTGTTTGAAAATTTCCTGGTTAGGGATAGATCTTCGGGTAACTGGGTGTATAAAGATAGGCCCGGCAAGCCCCAATAATGATGGATATTGCACTAAGTTATATAATGACCTTCTATTATATAGGCTTCGAGCAATTATCACAACAGTATAAATACCATGTTAATGAATAGGCTAACTAGGTAATGTGCACCAGGTAGATCGAAAATAGCCTGCATCATATTTAAGATATTTTAGATTCCCATAAAAGTAGCCTCAAGTATATTGTTATTTGATGTAAAATTAAAATATAAGGAAAATAATTCTAAATCATTTGCTGCAGAAAGATGGTCTGTGAGGAATACTGCATCCGATTTTAAAATGAAGCCATCTGAGGCACCAGAGAGTTACCTTTATAAGTGAAAAATTAAAAAATAGAAAGGTAAAGGGAAAAGAAAAACAAAAAGAATATTGGTGCTGAGTAGATTTAATTCTGATCCCCAAACATATTGTATCTATGTAGGAAGTAAAGGGAGTAGGGCATGAAATAATGACAGCCAAAAAGAAATTATCCAGAATTTGTTCATCCGGCTCACGATGTACTGCCTTAAAAGTACAGTACATGCTGGGAGCAAAAGTAATATGTGGAAGTAGAAGAAAAAAAAAATATGCAGAAGGGGAGAGTTATTATATGTATCCATGGCATTGTTAGAGCTGAATGGTTAACAAGTATATTAGCTGGCGATTTATCAGTTTTTATATCACACAAGCAAAAAAAGGAGAATCAAGTTGTCTTAATCCTGTGAGTCATATTTGGAGTTGCAGAGGTTTTATTTTTGAATTTACTCTTTTGTTTCTTTTTAGGTAGTTCAGCAGCTTTAATCAGTGAACTGGCAACTATTTTAGCCAAGGAAGAGTCTGCAGACGTGATTCCAGTTTCTAAATTGGGAGCAATGATGGATCGTGGTGCCAATTCATTCTGAAGAAGATCTTCCTGAGATGAGGACAGACATCATGAAGCAGAGCAAATTTGTTGCTCAGCTGGATGTGAGAGCTGAAATGCGACGTGCAGCTAGGAGAACCAGACTGACCATGAGCTTGCTCCATGGCACAGCAGGTATTTCTCGTGGAACAAGTTCCCAAAGTGGCCTTTTCTTGAATACAGGCTGATTGTAGAGGGGTTACAGTGCTGGCAACAGCGTTGGATAGCACAGGAGCGTTGAGTGATCCTTTGGAGCTGGAGGGATCAGTACAGATTCCATTTAAAGCTGGTGCATTCGCTTTGGAGGGTTGATTCGAGATGCCACTGAGAGAGTTGACAGTACCATATTGTAAGTTGTTTAAGTAAGGTGACACAGCTTCAGGGGAGTTGAAATCTTTATGTGTGCTGTCTATATAAAGTCTAATTACCTCAGGGTACCTAAGTGCACATTTTATACCCTTTTGGTGGAGGGTCTGTTTAACTGGTGCATAGCTCGTCTTTTTGTTGATACATCCTTAGAGAAGTCTCTGTAAATGTAAATGTGATAGTCTTGCAGGTAAGGGTGCCTAGTTCTCTTGCTCTTTTTAGTATTAATTTGGTGTGTGCAAAATTTAAAAACCTTGCAAGGACTGGTCTAGGCTTTTGATTAGGGCCAAGTCTGGGGCCTAAGGAGCAATGAGATTGTTCTATAATTAGGCCATGGTCAGAAGGTAGCTGCAGAATATTTGGTAGTGCTTGTAAAAGAAACAAATTTGTATCTTTGAGCTCTGCTCCTTCAGAAAAACCAAGAAAACACAAATTATTTCTGCTGTTACAATGCTCGATGTCATCCAACTTGGTCTGCAGCTGTTTAATAACATGATCTCATTCCCTGATGGTGGCCTGTAATGCATGCACTGAGTTTTCATTTTATATGAAACATAGAAACATAGAATTTGATGGCAGAGAAGGACCTCTTGGCCCACCTAGTCTGCCCATTTCCCTACCTAACAGATAAGCTGCAGATCCTAGTTAACCAACAGCCTACTTCCTCCTACCCCAAAACTAGAATTGCCTTCTGTCTGTCCCATGCATTCTTGAATTTTCCCACTGTTTTTGACTCTACGACCTCCTCAGGAAGGCTGTTCCATGTATCTACCACCCTCTCTGTGAAGAAATACTTCCTCACATTACCTCTGAGCCATCCCCCTCTATCTTCAAATTGTGCCCCCTTATTTTTGCACATCTCTTTTTCTGAAAGATGCTATCCTCTTGGACTTTGTTGATTCCCTTGAGGTATTTGAAAGTTTCTATCATGTCCCCCCTCTCCCTCCTTTCCTCGAGGCTATACATCTTTAGTTCCTTTAGTCTTTCATCATATGTCTTCTGATGCAGACCCTGCATCATTTTGGTTGCCCTCCTCTGGACAGCCTCCACCCTGTCTATGTCTTTGCGGAGATGGGGTATCAAGAAATATACACAGTACTCCAGATGTGGTCTTACCAGCTGTCTGTACAGATGGCCAACAACATCCTGTTTTCTACTGGTGATGCCTCTCCCTATGCATCCCAACTTCCTGTTTTCTGCTGGTGAGTATGTATGAGTTTGGATTCGATGGTTGAGAGTTGGGAATCGATCATATTCAGAGTAACAATATTTTGCTGTGTTCCTACTTTTAAATCATTCATGTCAGAAACGAGTTGTTGGAACATAGCTTCCACTCTGGAGAAGGAGGAAGAATGCAGTGTAGATTCAGCCATAGTTACAGGCCTCCAGGGACATAGATTGTGCAGTACCAGAGGAAAGATGCTGTTATATTGATTACAAATAGGAAATAACTCATAGGCAAGATGTAGCAGTGCTTGCTTATGGATGATCTTCAAGATGATTCACAATGCTGCCCTGGAGAACATTGGATGAAGGTGGATAAACTAGTAGATCTCAAGGAGAGGAAGTGTCAAGCATCCATCTTGTTCAGAGCCAGGCCACACCCCTAGAGGGGTTATATTGATGATCAGTTAATTACCCTCTAGGGGCATGTGGCACTCAGCTATACCTCATACAACATTATACCCCTAAAGGGTGATTAACAGATTGTTATCATAATCCCTGGTCAGGCCATGCCTTACTGCTTAATTGACTCCAGCAACTGACATATTATAGATGTCAGGCTTACTGGCCTACATTTTCCTGGCTCATCCTTTTTCCCACTTTTATACAGAGGTATCACATTTGCTGTTCTCCAACCTATTGAAACTATACCTGTCTCTAATGAATAAATGAAGAGGTCAGAAAGTGATGCAGCTAGTATCAGTCTCAATTTCTTTAGTATTTGTGGGTGTATCTTTCAGGACTCATGTCATTATTCACCATTAAACTACTAAGACCCGTTACACTGTTTCTACAGTTATTTTGCCATACTGAATACCCACATCTATCTCCTTTTTGACCTGTAATTTACAATCTTGTAATGGACCCTTTTTCAGTATCATAAATACTGAGACAAAATACGCAATTAGAATGTTTGCCTTTTCCTTATCCCTTTCTACTGATACTTTAACTTTCATTAGGCTTACACTATTATTGTTTGTTTTTCATTTTCCCCAGCTATAGTGGAAACAAGTCTTGTCCCTTGTTGATGTTCCTTCAACCATTTTGAGCTATGTTCCTGATTTAGCTTTTTTCACTCTTGTTAACTTCCCACATGCTTGTTTAGTGCATTTCCTTTTTATAATCAGTTTGGTTTGCTTTGTAATCTGTAAAACCTGTTTCCTTTTTCTAACCACAATTCACACATCCTTATTATATCATAATGGTCTTCTTCTCTTTTCTTCTTCTCCTCTTATTTTTATTTACTGCCCTTACTAAAAGGCTAGTTGCTGTTGGGCTGCACAAAATTAAACTTACACCAGCTAGATTCTGGCAAAAGTCAGATGAATGCACTTTGGCAACTTTTGCGGAAATTCTGACTTAGAAACATACTTCTTAACCTCATGCCTCATAAATCAGCAACAAAGCTTAAAAAAATCAGGAACAAAGGACCAAATTCAGGGACACATCTTCAAAATTGATGATATCCACTCAGGAAGCTGGTAGAATAAGGGGCTTAGTGTAAAGTGCATTTCCTAAAGAAAAACAAGTGTGTAACTTTAATGATTGACATTGTTCTGTGCTTAGAATCCTCATTGTTCGGCAAAAGAACACAAATTTTAGGAGGGATAGAGTAAAAATCTGAGGCAAACTCAGGAACATCCCTGAAAATCAGGGACAGTTGAGAGATATTCTTAAAAAGGCAGAATAAATGCATGAATTGTGGATTATTGTATTAACGCCTGGAAGACTGCAGGCATAAATTTACATCAAGAATCTATATACGTTCAAACATATTCAGTTCTCAAAGTTAAACTACAGAAAACAATTTGCAGAACTGATCACTGTCAGTGGTCAGTTCCGTGGAATTTGTTCTGCAGTTTAATATATTAATCTGCAATTCATACATTCCTTTCACAGTCCGGTGAGTCAGCTGAACTGCAGAATAAATGTATGAATTGTGGATTAAAGAGGACATGAAATAAAAAATGAGATTAAACTGTAGAATGTGGCCTGTGCTTTTTGTTTATACTGTGTGTCAATATTATTAAAACAAAATTAGATTTGTTATCATATAATTTATTAAACTCATTTCATGAATTTTCTTAATATGGCTGACACTGGAGCCAGCCTGGATTAAAACAAAAAACTACAAATAAACAACCAAAAAGGACTTATACAGTAAAACTACAACATTACATTTTTCATTTCTATGGATTCATGGATCGTAAAACATAGACTATAACAGTGCTGGAAAATGCTTCTTCCTCCATGTCACAGAATTATGTGTGTGATGGTTTTAAACTGTCTTCCTAACAGCACACATGCCATTTTGGGGCTCTGTAGGAAGCACAATTTTCCAGTGATGTCTGCAGGGTCTATACTGGGAACAAGGTTGGGAGTGTGGACTTTGGCTACTGGAGGCATAACTGGTCTGCTTATGTGTTGCCATTCACCAGGTACAGTTTTTTAATGAAAGGTATCTGGGTTTCAGGAGGGGCTCTCTGACAGAGGGACCCTTTTCTGTTGGTGTGACAAAGATCTGTTCTGGTCAAAGCACCAGGATACAGATGTCCTTCATTCTGGGACTCCAATTAAGATTTTGTTAAGCAGATACTGGTATCCTGGTCATTGTTTCCAGAGTGTGGTTTTTCATTTCTTGTTTGTGTGGTATACAGTATGTGTCTGACTCCTCATCCAGGATCGCAACAAGTCCTACAACCTATTTGAGGGACTCCATGAAGACAGTGTATTAGTTACCTGTAATGGATTGCCTAAAGATATGGGGAGGAGACTATCTGTTCAGTAACCAGAATATGCTGACTTGTCTTGCAAATACATTCTACACTACTTGACCTAGCCCAGATACACCTATTTGCAGATGATACAGTGTTTTACATTGTCGGACCTTCCCCTGAGACGGCATGTACAGAATTTCAGGATGATTTCAACCTGTTGCAGCTTCAGCTCCTAAACCAGAAATTGCTCCTGAATGCCAAGAAAATGAAAGCTATGTTCTTTTCACCCTTTTCCAGCTCAGCAAACCCAGCCATGGCTGGTATACTCCCCTTGATTACCACCATGCTGGGTGAACAGCTGGAATGTGTAACAAAATTTAAATATCTGGGGGTTTGGCTGGGTATTAGATTCTCCTTTCTTGATGATATAGAAGAACTGATATAGAAACTTAGAATGAGACTTGGCCTCTTCTTCAAGATAAACATCCTCCACCCTAGGGCTGCAAAATTGAGGCTAGTCCAAACTACCATTCTCTCCTTATTAGATTATGCCGACTTCCTCTACAGCCAGAGTCCTGCAGGTGCTCACTCCAAACTTGATACACTCTACCACAGAGCTCTAAGGTTTAGAACGGGCCTGCCCTACTGCACCCACCATTGCTCCCTGTATATTGCGATAGGTTGGTCATCCTTCAGCTCTAGACGCCAGAGAAACACAGCTATCTGGACCTACAAAATCATTTTAAACAAACTGCCTGACTATATCTCAGACTGTTTACTGTTTTGCCCATCAACTAAGTATGCCCTAAGAAATGCCTCTTACATTTTGCTGAAGGTTTCCAAGGTCAGATCTTGCTTTGGCTGGGCATCTATTAGTCATGTGCTGCCCCTATTGTGGAATAAGATACAAAAAACCCTGAAAATGAATCACCCCATTAGCCTAGCAACCTTCAAAACATTATATTTACTCCATAACAAGGAATCCTGTGTTTGCTCCCCCTGACTCTGGGACACCTATCCCTACAGAGCTTCCTGCCTAGCTCTCTGACTCTGCCTCTGCCTCCTCATAATCTTAGGTCTCTTTCTGGACTTAGTTTCCATTTATTGCCAGCCCCATGCCTACTATCACCACTCCCTGCCCTCACATTATTGCTCCCTCCAATAGTTTACACCTCACATCCTCTTACCTGTGACTTCTCAACCTTTTTCTATTTTCCATCCTTCTACACCCACTTCCCTCCCCTCCCCTGCACTTAACTCTTCTCACTACTATGTTTCTTAGGGTGAGCCAAATGGATCATCCTTTACTTGTGCCTACTCTGCAATAACTGTTTGCAGGTATTTATCTGCAATATTGCCTGTGCTATATATACTGTTTGTTTGTAAAATAATGTTGTACATTAACCTACATATTTTATTTGCATCTGTATTGCCAATGCCTGATTACTGTTCATGAAACTGTGTTTGTATTTGTTGTTCTTTACAAAAATGTATTCATCTATTTGTACATCCCAGGTCCACCTCAAAAATGAGCTTTGCTCAGCAGTGTCAGCCTGGTTAAATAAAGATTTTAATTGATTGATTAATTTTTTTTTTATTCTATTTTATGCGCCAGTTCTCTGAGGCATCCTATAGAGGTGCCCATACAATCCTGCCCCTTCTTCTCCCCTCCGTGGCCATCCACACTGGATCACCCCCCAGAGGAACTTCCTAGCACTCTGGATCACCCCCTGGAACAGGACCCACCCTCCCTCAGTGGCTCTATCTGATATTAGAGGGTCCATCCCTCTGTGGCTTGGCCCAGCATTGGGGATGAGAGGAAGATCACTGGGGCCCTTGTCATCTCCTCATCGAGGCAGGGATATTTTTGTGCTTTTTGTTGGTCCTCTCCTTGTGGAGCCTGGTCAGTAAGGCAATGGAGTGCCATGGCTCTGCCTCCCAGGCATAAGCCACACTGCTGCAATCGGAGATCTTCCAGCCACCACCAGTGGTCACTCCTAGAGAGAGTGTACCCCAAACCTTCCCCCAGGAAGAGAGAGCATTCCATCCAGATGCTCAATCTCTTCCATCCCCTGCTGATCCCCGGTGGCCCTGGCTCATTCCCGAACCTAGGATGCCGGCATGGTGCAAGGTGTGGTGTACAGCACCTCAACCCTCTGCACCACCGGGCTGGCTTTGACTAATTGATTGATTGATTGATTGAAATCTGTGGACAATGAATCTGTATGGCCTTATGCATAGCTGGATAAGTCAGTGTTACACCTCTGAGTTTTTATTTTAATTATTATTCCTTTTTTTAGTTAAATACTGCATGAAAAATACATTATGCATTTCTAAGAAAGGCAGTTAAGAAGTGTACATATACACAACAAATTAATTAGAATGCATGCTATTTAGTCCTCAGTGGTATGTTTAAACAGGGGGCTTCCACCATAGAGCATTATATCAGATCATACACATAGAGTTCTGATGCAAACAATGCCTAGGGAAATATCCACAAGTTAAACTTTAAACCCAGACCTTGTAATCTTCCAGGAATGGTACTAATTGGGTATTTGTACTGTCAGCTTGTGTTTGGGCTCCCTGCAAAGCTTCTGTAATTTATAAAGTGTAAAGTGAACTTAATTATTTTATAAAATGAACAATTTTAATAAATTTGGTCCCTTGTACTCTCCTATGGATATACCCTGATAATAAAACACAGCTCTTACATCCTCTATGACAGTGTGATTCATGACAAAGGCAAATAAGTGGGGTTCCAAGCAACAGATCTAAATCATGTCTTGTTGTCCAGTTCTGTTTCTGACTGCTGTGGCAGAAAGTGATGCCCGGAGGATATACATCAGCCATCTGCACCACCGCAAAAGAGATAGGAGTCACTATTTTGTGATCCCCGACCCCTCTTAAACTGAAATTAGGAAGGCCATTGTAAAATAAAGGAAATCAATAGCATTCTTAGTAGGTACAAACAGCATATTGCTCTTTCTTCTGTACTTTTTACCCAAATTTTCTGCCATTCCTTTGTGCAACAAATTTTGGAGCGACTCATGTCTTGCATGCAATGTCTCAAACATTTTTTCCCATTCTTTATCTTTGAAAGACTTGATCCAGAGTATTATCTGAGCCCTTTTTTCTCTCAGCTATTTATGGGCAATCTTCCTATTTGCCTTCTGTATCTTTTCCACCCTCCTTAACCACTGCAATTTAGGTTTTGGTTCAGTTTTATTTATTTAAACAGAGTATGGCATCAACTGAAGTGTTAATATTCAGTGTAGTGAACAGTGAGGTGCTAAACAGTCTGTATTAACAATGCTGATTTTCACCAGGGCACTAAATTACCATCATATTTGACAGCAAAATTACATATATTATAATAACTATTTCTAACAATAATATCTAAGAAGAGAATAAGTGGGGATTTGATGCTATAAATTACCAGTCTGGACAGCCTCCCACTACTTGCAATTACCAAAAGACAATTATCTTATGAAAGTAAGGACATTAACTACAATATCCTTTCTCTTGTCTCATCAGGACAAAATGGAAAAGCTGAGCATTCTTATTAAATTCAGTGATTACAGATACAATTCAGTATAATGTGCTTTTAAGGATTTCTTAAAACATTTCAGTGGGGGGAATACATTATTATACAGTGGCAAGAAAGAAATCTGGTCTCTGATTGGTCAGTCTGGGACTGGACCCATGATGTTATCCCAACATAACATCATGGATCTAGTCTCAGCACTGTGAACCAATGCAGATGAGCTCTGTGAGCTAGATATCTTTTTTGCATCTCCTCTTAAGAAACAAAAATATTTGTCCACACTAATAAAATATTCATTAAAATAATTTTTTTTTTATTTTATATATGACAAAGAGCCATTGTATAATGGCAATAATGCCCTCCGGGGTGTGTGTCGTTTGGGATTACATCACACCTCAGGTATTGATATACTGCCCACGTGCCTCGTGCCCAACCATCTGAGGCATGATGTTATCCCAGCATGACACACACCCTGTTGGGCATTATTGCTTAAACAAGTAATGATAGGAGGACTAAAAAGGCTTGCACTCAAGAATTGAAGGCATGGATGCATGAAAGCAGAGCCAGATGTAGATAAAGGCTCTACTCAAAATTGTAATGCAATTAATCCAGAAAATCAACAAGGTACACTACACACCAAGTGTACAAGTTATCTTCCACAGACTGTTACCAGGTACCCTGGCACTTTGCTCCATTTGAGCTTTGTCAGGGGGCAGCAACTTGAATAGAATGGCAAACCTTTATGCAAATAATGCTGTGACATCACAATCATGTGACCCCACATAATCCTAACTATTTCAATTTACAAAAAATAGTATTCAGACTCAAGACTTATACATTTATGTCTGCTAACTTAAGGTTTAAAAATGTACCTAACAAAATCTATAATGTAATTAATTACGTCTTTGAGTAGCAAAAAATTCATTGCTCAAATGAATAACTCCATAAGTTTAAAGAGAGTCAACTAAATCAATTGGTGCCTACATTTCTTTTAGTTTGATTGTAAATCGCTAAAAGAAGAATAGAGAGAAAAATGAGAAAAGACAGACCAAGAGCTGGGAGCTTGCTTACAGTTAATCATTCTATGCCTCAAATTACATTTCTGTGGTTGGAAACAGGATAATCCTGCACTCTCCATTAAACTCTGGCTGAAAAGGAAAAAACATAAAAATTCATGAGAAATTCTATGGGGCAATAATATTAAGCACCTTTTCATGTCAGCACTATGATTGAAAATCATTCTACTTAAGCTGAACAGCAATGAAATATTTAAAAGCACCAAGGGATAAGATGTGAATCAATATATTTCTTTCTTTGTGTAGGTTCCATTAGTGTTGAGTAAGAAACAGTTCATTTGGCTAACATTTTTAAATAATGAACATGCTTTCAGCTAAATATAAATATTAACAATGAAGCCATAACCAAATCCTCAACTGAGATATAATTTAACTTCAGTACAAGAGAATATGTCTATCATGAACAACCTAACACAGTTTTAGCTTGTTACCTAATTACTGTTAGTCATACAGTATTTTGACATTCATCCCACAATGGAATCATTCAGAATGCACAAATGATAACATCGCCAGAGACACTGCATGCCAGTCAATACTGCCGAGCCTAAATAAGAACTCTGAAAATTGTCTGTGCCAGAAAGTGCTCAGCTTATGTTAAAACATCCCAATCATGATCACAGCACACACAAATGTGAAAAAATAGGAGTTTTATTACAATCTTGTCTTTATAAGAGGAAAAAAAAACATATCAATAAGCCATTCATGTTTGTCCCCATTAATGAATTATACTGCAGAAAGAAATTCCGCAGAACTGATCACTAAACTGTGGAATAATTACATGTATTGCAGAATAATCCATTAAACTGCCAAATAAAATTCCTCAGAACTGTCATTCTGCGGTTCATGTGTATTATTTTGCAGTTCGGCCAAAGACTTCTGCAGAACAGGGCGAAAATCTGCTAAACACATTTAGAAGATTCCAATCTCACCAATGGCTGAAGTTCAGAAATTTTCTAGAAATTTATGACATTTTATGAAAGTTCAGAGAAAGCAGAATTTGCAGCTTTTGCCCAGCACTAGTTGCCTCCAGTACTTGCTTAATTATAGTTCATTTGCTGTCCACATTTGTTGCATCCTTAACCTTTTCTAATTTCCTTTCAAGCAATGTTACTCAACTTTTAAACATTTGTTCTCCTGACATCCAGTATTTTAGTTTCTGATTTTCTTATACTACCCGGTAACAGTGTTTCAAACTGAACTGCTAGGTGATCACGTGTTCCCAATGGTTCTCGATCCCTGATGTGATCTAACCTGTTCTCATTTATAATACTAGGTTCAGTACAGCTATTCTCCAAGTTGACTCGTTTACTTACTGCCTCCTGCATCTTCTCTACTGTTCTATGGTTTCTTTTACTTGCAGCTGATGAGATTATCCAGTGGGGATGTCAGGCATATTAAAATCCCTTTTTAATAGTTCTCCCCCTTTGACTGCAAACTTTGTAATCCTGTCCCTATTTTCTTGGTCTGCTTCATTCTTCTGAGAGGGTAGTCGGTACACTATGCCCACCCTAATTACTTTTCCCTTTGTTGCAATTAGTTGCACCTATAACATCTCAACTGTTGCATTGTTTTGGCCATTTACAATTTCTATTGCTGAGATGTTCTCATTTATGAATAATTCCACCCCACTTTCCATATTTTCTATCTTTCCTGAATAAGAATCCTGAAAATGACAACTCCCAGTCAAGATGCAATGTGGCCAATGTTTCCATCACTGCTATTGTATCCAATTTACTTATTGTATCGAATGCCTGTTAGTCTTTTATTTTGTTTTCTAAAGTTCTAGCATTAGTACACACAAAACTCCCCTCCTCTTTTCACTGATTTATATTTACTTTGTCTTTTATATTTATACTCCTTTTTATACGCTTTCCTTTCCCTGTGTATGATTATTTTTTTCTTAGTCTATAAAGTATCTTTATCACTTCTGGAATGGGGAGTGCCAATTTGGCTTCCTGCAGCTGACAGTAAACTCTGACTTCTCTCATCCATAGTCACCCCCTCCATTAGTTTAAATGTCTTTCAATAAATACATCAAAAGTTTACCCCAACACACTAGTTCCACCTGGTGATGGATGTAATGCATCCTTTTTTACAGCTGTTTATCTTTCCAAAATATTCACCAGTTCCCTATATATCCAAAGCCTTCTTCTACACACCACATATTTAGCCAGGTGTTAAAGTAAGAAATCCTAGTATTCATAATTTGCCCCTTGGACCAAACTGGCATGACCTCCAAACATGATAATGATGAAGATATATTATTTTCGTTTTCTCCTTGTTCTGTAACATTTTGTTTAACTTCCCCTGTGGGTTTTCCCACCAAGTCGTTTGTCCCTAGATGGATAATGACTTCAGGTTTCTTGTCATTCCCCACACATTCTCTTTACTAGGTGCTCTATCCTGTTCATATCTCTCTCTATGCTGATGACATAAGAAGGCATCTAAATATTATATTTTTCTTATCTTCTGGAAACATATACTGTATCATTCAGTACCCCTTATAATAGAGTCTACAATAATTAGAACCTTTGTATTTTCATTTGTTTCACTGGAGGGTATTGCTTTACATTATATTTTGCCATTGGTATTACTGTTATTTTGCAATCCAAAGTTGTCTTATTTCCCCAAGTTGTTAATTGGTTTGAATGAGCTACTAAATGGTGAATAACAATTGAATGTAGTCATATCAAAAGTGTTACCTCCCACTTCTTGTACAGTTGTTTTTTACCCTTTTCTTTAACAACTCCTCTCCACCCTCCTTTTGAAACTCTTCGAATTCTTTGGGGAAGTGGTTTTTTATTACTCCCCTAAATTGGTCTCCAAACTTCCGCTACCTTACACATACAATACTGAGTTGTGCTGTTATCTGCAGTAGCTCACTAGCTATGTATCCAGTGAACATGGTGACCATGATTGAGAGACTGCAAAAAAAAGTGACTCAGTCACAGCACCTGTGTTCTGGGTTACTTGGCAGGCTAGCAACAGGATACTGGAGTTGGTGACTAGGCAACAGGATGCGTGTATATATATATTTGTGCAGGGGGAGAGAGACCACGCTGCTCAATGGGCAGAAGGGGAAAGAGGGTACGTGGGGTGTAGTGCAGCAGTAGGCTGCCGAGCTGGCCATGTGGCATAGTGATTATGGTGGCAGGCTGGGGTTGGGAGGGTGCCAGGTTTGGTTCTGGGGTACGGTCGCTTTTTGCATTGGGGCCATTCTTTTTTTTTAAAGTTTTACATCCACCCCCAACATGCAGCCCCCGGAATTGAGAATCTTTAAGTAGGGTTGTGCAGAAGGGCACAGCCCCCTGCATAACATAGAAAACCATTGCCAGTTTTGTAGTCTCTGTGAGTGTACATTGCAATTATTTATTTTCGCCAATATACACTCGCCCAAATGGCGATCACCAAAGAAGTAGAATCCATTAGCTAATACTGCAATGCACTTGCATACTGGTCAACAACGAAGCCTCCAAAGTGCCTACCTTAAAATTGCTGACCCACAGTTACAACATTCAATTTGACTGCCCCACCACACCTTCATTTACTCAATGCAATTTATTCATTTCCTGTTTAGATTTTATGCTATGTATTTGTTCCCTTCCCTATAATATCCCTTTAATTTCATGTTGCATTAGTTCTTGTTTTTTCCACTTTTTGAGCCACAGCACACTACTAAGGCATGATATAAACAGCTACCCCTGTAAGAAATTTTACTAGGACCCCTACTTACACAGCATATTGTATCTTATTAATATTATTCTGTTTCATTTAATTTATCCCAACAATGTGCTGTGTTACTTATACTTTCTAATACCCTACACATTCAGTATTCATCTGCATACTGTTCACCTTATGTATTTGAATTCACATTACCTGTCACTGCTACAGTGCTACCATGTATTTTCTATGACAGCATTTTATAACAATACCATTGAAAAGAGTTATATCAGGGGTGCTAAGTCTCTTGCCAACTGTCATCCTAGGCTGACACCAACCTTTTGATGCCCTTGATCTATGGCACTTTGGAAATGGACTGCAGCTGAGGACCACTTGCCCAAATGTAGTTTAAAAACATTCTGGCCCACTCACACTGCCTCCTGATTAAAGAATCACCAGCAACAGTTGTAGCACAAAATGGATTAGAAAGGCTGTCAGGGCAGGTTAACCCAGTTAATAAAATCCCTTAAATGCAGCTAGAAATGGCATGACTCTTAGAATACTCTCCAGTTCTGCCAGCCAGCAATGCAATCAGCTTTTTTTGTGTCAGTGTTGGGGCTTTGATTCAAATGCCACCTCAAACTCCAAGTCTAGAGTTACCACCTTTTAAGAAGCCCAAAGTGGGACATTTCTTACTGAAACATGCTTTTTCGCAGGACAGTAAGTAACCTCGACCAATGCAACAGACTTTGTTTCTCTTTATTATCAGAATTAAGGCTAAGTATTGTAGTTTCTTGGTTGCTTCTATTATTTCTTATCATTTTAAGGTATTTTAGTTAAGGTATTACAGTTTTCTGCAACATTTAGTGGAAAGTTAGAAAATATTTTTTTCTACTATAAAGTCAGGACATGCAGTATTTTTCATGTTTATTTGCAGGACACAGTTGCCCAAATCAGGACTCTCCTGTGAAAATCAGGAGATGTGGTAACCCTATCTAAGTCTGGCCCCACCCATACTACCTTCCAATTGGAAGATTGTCAGTAACAGTTCTAATTCAGCCCTGATTAGAAAGGCTTTCAGAGCAAGCTCACACAGACAGTACAATCCCTTTAATATAGCAAATAAACAACAAGTCTCATAGAATAAGCCCCATTCCACAGACTGGCAACCCCATCAGCTGTTTTTTTGTTGATGTCTGTGCTTCAGTTCAAATGCTGCATCAAACTGAACATCTGTGTATGCACAGAGTTAGTGTAGTTGTGCTCCTTCTAAGTTAGCACAGTTTTCCCCTCTCTTATCTTTTGCCCCAGGGAAGCAGAAGTATCTAAATATGTTAATCTTATGTTGACAGGGGTACCAAGCTGCCTCTGTTGAAAATATCCCTGCACCATTTTTCTTTCTCCCACTGGTAAGCAGCTAATAGATATTGCTATTTGTAATGTCTAAAACACAGAACAGTCGTACTACAGCTGTTGTAACAGTGATATCACATCAGCATGGGGGTGTGAAGAGTACATTGTGTTATGTGGAGAATATCACAGTGTCAGTGCACAGGGCCACTAAAGCCGTTATGAGGGGGTATGGTTGGCAGGGCAAGTTTAATGAATAACCCCTAATTCTGTAAATTATAGAAAAGCTGAACCAAATTTGACTGTGTATTTTGTTATATAATCAGCACCTCTTGTTTAGTAAAGCCAGTATGTAATTTGCATATACTGTGTATTTCAAAAAATGCACTTTCAACTTTAAAATGTACTATTTATGTTCATGTAACTATAAACATGAAATATATACCAGCATTAAACTTGTAATTATATGACAAGTAAGAGGGAATATTTACTGTATGTTTATTGTGAACCACACTCATGACTGAAATCAGACTTTTTACTGCATATCGTAGATATTAATTGCATAAAAATAATGCAGCCCTAGGTGGGAAATAGCTTCTATAGCATAGCAAAACACTGCAGATGAGGGTCTCTTACTAAAAATTTTCTAAAATGCATAGAATTCAAGTGTTCACAATGGGCTCTATGTACAAAAAAATAAAAGGGATTGCCTAGGTGCTGTGTATCTTGGGTGCATTGGCAACTCTAAAAGTGAATGACATGCATTGGGAGTCACACAGCGTTCACCTTCATTGTGCCTGCAATATGCACACCAGATCTTCCCACTGCAAAGGGCAGGTGTGCACGACATGTGGGCAGAAAGTGTGTTTGGGGTGTGCTCACAGTCCGTGTGATACAAAAAGATGCAGAATCATACTGAGTGCCTTGCACTGGGGTGCATGAGTTAAGGCGGGGGGGGGGGGATCCTGCCGTAACTGTGGTACATAGGTGGCAGCTCAGGGAAAATTCCATTACACAGTCTCTGCCAATCTCCATTGGTGCACTGTTGGCCATAGTCTGTGTGCCAAAAGTTGAGCATCCTGCCCAGGGTTATACCAAAGAACTGTGTGTCTGTAATGGCATTCAGTTACAGAGGACTGGGGACTGGCACAGCAACCATCAGTCCAGTGTGCCCAGGGATGGTTACAGGAGTTCCATGTGGGGGGGCAGTCATAATGGGCTTGGGGCATAGGCATATCTGCACCAGTGATATGTGTAGTGTATGCACAAGGCATACAACTAGTAGTATGTCTATGACCATACAGGCTATGTTAATTTGTATATCCCCATTGTGAACTCAAACGAACCAGGTCATGTCATACAACTCTGACACATCCATTTTTTTTAATCTTTCTTTCTCACTCCACTCACCTGAACTCTTTCCGGAGTGGTCACACAGGGTTCTGGTCCTTATCCCACCCATCTGAAGCCCCTCTCGCTCCTTCCATCCACCCCCACTGCTGCTCGGCCCCTTGGCTCTAAGTCCCCTGAGGCAGGACAACCAGATATGCTCCTCCTGGCACTCTATTGATTAATCTAGTCTGGCAGAGCACGGAAGATGGGAGCACATGGGGCGAGAGGAAGGCCCGACTCTGGGTATAGTGGATCGACCCCCCCGGACCCTCTGTCACCTATCAGGAGGTGGAGGGTATTTTCTATTTTTCCTTTGTTCTGCCCTCACCGCCACCACCCCCGGTGGAGTTGAGATGTGCAGTGACTCCAGGGAACATCTAATTGTGGCTCCGCAGCCCTCTAGCCAAGCCCTGCAGTGTTGCGGTACCTCTGGTCTCCACTGGAGGTCACTGCAGTGCTGGGCATAGTCCCTGGATCCCCCTGAGGAAGAAGAGCTACCCTCCAGATGCTCGATCCTTCCTCTCCCCTGCCAACCCCTGGCGGCCCAGGTTTATTCCTGAACCTGGGTTGCTCTGCCACATCCAAGTGTATTCTGGATTACCTTTGCTCCTGGGGATTATCTGTTCTAGATAGGCATGGGATTTATTCTAGTAATTGGTGTTTGCAACTTTGCCATGCACTGAGACATTGCTTTTAGAATGGGGGGGATGACATGCCCGGTGGACAATGGGTGGAGCTGGTAGTGACTGCTGTATTACATGGGAAAGTGTTGGGAACCCCTCCACCTGCACCATGCTTATTAATGCCCAAATAGTCCATTGTACCGGGATGTCTGGTGTCATCTATGGAAGTGAACATCCCTATGGTGACAGCCGGAATTATACCAGCATGACTACCGGGTGCCCATACCCCCTGCCTGTCCCCGAGTGTCAGTCATGCCCCCAATATTGTGGCACACCATTCCTCTGCCCTCTACAAGTCATGGTCATGTGTATGCCTAGTGGGGATTGTAGGAACACAGTACTGTCATGCATGCATTGCATGGACATGTTCCTATTCAGTCCATGCATCGTTCGGCATGTCATGTGCTATCAGCTTCCTGTGGACATGTTGCCAATAGCACTGGTGTGTCCCCACTGTGTGGTCCATGTCCATGCATTCTGCAACATATGGGTGCGAGGGCAGTGGGTGCCAGCAGTGTCCCTTGAAGTCTTTGTGGTCCCCACCTACACAGGATTCCCCACATGCCTGCATATGTGATCTACTCTAGAGTCCAGGACAGCTATTTGACATGGGCAGGCATCCAATTGGATGCCTGCCTGGGTCCCACACTCCACCCCCTTAGCCTCCCTGATCCAGCAACAGGCCACTGTGCACCGGGGGGGCAGGGCCATTGACAGGTGGCAGGCATTTGTGAATATCGGCCGGTGTGTACCTGTCCACTGGTGTGGAGCCTCAGGTGGGTACACACCTTTTACACGTGCATAGGGCCCATTGTTATTAGGTGTATACATGTCATAGGTTTTGTTGTCGCCTTCTGATACAAAGACAGTCATGGTTTGGGTTAGTGCAATCCTGACAAAATAAAAAAAAAAAACTGAAAAAACTGAAAAACATCTGATCTGAGTCCAGAGAGTATAGTTTCTGTCATTCATTAAAAAGAGTTATGAATTTAAATAACTTAAATGAAAGTGTGGCTAAGTGAGTTATTTGAAAACAATCATTGTTTGAGTGATGATTGTAATGTTGGATTAATTGTTGCTCTATATTAAGTGACCTGATTCCTCAGGATAGGGTGCTATAGAAATGCCTTGCATTGCCAGTGGAAAAAAAAAATAAACTAAAGAGCCCAGGTTTTGTCTGTTTTGAGAGATGACACCTATTGGCATGGAAAAATTATAAATTGCCCTGTAGGTAGAGGTTCAGTGAAGTTTTAATTTGCTTGTGAAGTTGGAGTGAGTTCGGGGAAATTTGCGCTACGCAAATTTAAACAATTTTCTGGTGGCCACACCCACTTCACAGTGCAAATTACTGTTTTTATAAAGCTTACAAAATGTTATAAAAAATCTCCCCTTACCTGTTATGCTGTAATACCGCCCACTCCCACATCAGAAAACTTTATATTCATAAATCCTCCCTCCCATTCTCCTGTGGCACCCTCCTCCCTCCTGCCCCCTCTGCCATGGAGAATTTCAGCTCAAAGTAATTCAGCTTGTATACAAGCAACCACATGACATCAGTACAATACACCCTTCCCCCAAATTGCATGCAAACATACTTCCTTCCCTCTCCCCTGAGTCTCACCACCAGGTCCCATAGTTATCATAACACCCCCACCCACCCCCTCTCTGGCCCTCACTATCATCCTCCCCCACCTGCACTCAAACAAAATGCACCCTTTAATAAAGAAAATGACACCCTGTTGCAGAGTATTTATGCTGTTCAGTGTCCAATTGGTAATGGAGTTGGTGCATGAATGAATGTGGATATCATTGCTCTTAGTAAAGCTTGCTTAGCTGAAGCAAGGACATCAACAATAATAATCTGCAACTTTGCACACCTCGACCAGCAGGTGCAAATGTGGTTTTGCTATAAAAATGTTCTGATTTTGAGTTCCTGAAAGGTGACCACTCTGGTCATGGGAGAAAATACCAAATAAAATGAAATGTGTGTATTTTCATTTTTTTTTATTTTGCTGTTTATTTCTTGACAACTGCTACATTTGTTATCAGTACAGTTAGCCACAAAGCAGTTTTTGCTTTGCAGACACTTCTCCCTCATGGACAATCTCATTACACTAGCAGTTTCAGTTTGTGAGAAAACATACTGTGAGTGTGGTACCTAAGATTGCCTTTAACTATCTTGCTTACTGTAAGGATAGAACAATATTGTGACTAGCGAAAGTCAGATTTTCTTGTACACAGATCATTCTGCTTGAAACACCCTTTGAACAAATTTTAAAACAGCAGTTTGCATAAAGGGAAACATTTATGAATGGTGCAGCTCATAGTGTCAATGTCCATGACAACCTTTCTAAATGAGGTATTGGCTTCTCTGTAGCTGCCTAGCAGTAGTCCAGAGAAATATCCTCGTAGAAAGTGTCAGCATGGTTCAGCTGATCATACATGGAGCACGCTGCACAGTACTGGTGCCCATACCTTGAGAAGGACATTTACCTACTGTAGACCGTTCAATGAAACCTTCAGGTACTAGAAAAGGATAAACAGGATGGATAAGGAGGGTCTCCTTAAGCTAAATGGCAACTGAAACATGAGGGGACACAGTCTTAAGTTGGAGAGGAGCGGTTCAGGAGGGAGGTAAGGAAGCATTTCTTCACAGAGGGTGATAACCTGTTGGAATGTGCTGCCAGAAGAGGTGGTTTCATTGAAGATGGTGGGTAGCTTTGACAGAGGTTGGGACAGAGTTAGGGGAACATAAGGTCCGAGGAAGGGGCAGATGGAAAGGAGAGAAGATTTGGGGAGGTGGCAGGGTCAGTATCTAAAACTGAGGACCCTACAATACAAGCAGACTAGATAGACCAAATGGCCTTATTCTGCTGGCTTCTTTGTATGTTTGTACATCTGCCTTTTGGCCAGAGAGATGGGATATAGTCCTATAGAAAGAGAAGCCTCTGGTGGTTGTTCAGGTGCATATTAAAGATTCCATGGCACTTCCTGAAAAAGAGAAGGGAAATGTCCCCAATGTTTTAGTCAGATTTTCCCCATTCACTAAATACATCCACAATAGCTTTAATTGGTTCAGTTTCAGTTGGTTTTCATCTTTACTGCCTGCTTCCAGTACAAAATTGAAAATAGGAGTCTAGGTCTCCTTCCTTGGCCAACAAAACCAAACTCATAAAAATACAGGAGTGGTAGAGTAACAAAGCACACATAAGCCCTGTAATTCTTTGCTGGACCTGCTGTATGCATTCAGTTATTCTGATTTCAAGTCAAGAAAAATGCATAATTATAACATGCTGAGAATGATATTACACAGCCTAGTGCCAGGCCTTAAATAACTCCCTATTTGGGTCACCATGTTTGAGTGCTCCTGGCTTTGCGTGGGAACCATTCCCGGTGGAAAATAACTTCCTTTGTTATAAATAAGTAATCAAAATGATCTCCTTTCTGGTAACCCAGCCTTTTCCTGTTTATTTATTTATTTGATATATTGGGTTTATAACCTTTGAGCCAGAGGCTCATTTACAAAGGTACCTCATCACATGTAAGACAGAAGCTAATACAGACAGGGTATAACAACAATTACAATAAGCATGTGTTGCAGACATTTGTCACAGACGTTATTTACAGTATTTGGATGTAGATATTTTCAGACATTATTTACAATATTTGGATGATGATATTTATATCATCACAGCAGAAAGACATTAGCTTGAGAAAGCAACTAAACAGAGTAGTCAGTCCTATTCATGGATTTGGCATTATTGACGGAGGTTGCAATCCATAATGGACTTTGCCAGAGAATTTGAATCAGAGTGGGTGAGAGAGTGAAATGTTAGTTGCAGTTACAGGAGCAGATATTGAAGAGCTGGTTACGAAGAGTGGTTTTGAAGTGGGCGATTTGGGTTCACTAGTGATGGTATTTGGGAGTACTTTAAACCATGTGGGGGCCCTGTAGTGGAAAGATCTCTGGGCAAGGGAGTTTTTTACCCTGGGCACAACCAGAAGTGCTTTTTCTGAGTTGCGGGTGGAGATAGTGGGGGTGGCAAGATGAAGAGAGGTGGTGACCCCAGGGGGGGAGAGTCCAAGCAGTATTTTCTTGGACAGTATGCAGGTCTGGTAGCGGAGTCTTTCATCAAGATTGAGAAGATTGGCAGAGGTATAGAGGGAGCAGGTATGAGTGAGCCTAGGTGTGCCAGTTAGGAGTCTGCAGGTCTTGTTTAGGGAGATCTGGATTATCTGGAGTGCAGAGTTATCTGCTGCCCCATATACAGGGAGCCCATAGTTCACTAGGGACAGTATTGATGAGCTGATGGCAAGCCTAAGGGCGTGGGGGGGAGGCAGTCCCTGTGTTGGTAAAGGAGTCCAATCCGGGTGTTTGTTGTGGCAGCAAGGGTGTTTATGTGGTCATGGAAGGTAAGGGCCAAGTCGATGGTAAGTCCAAGATATTTGTAGTTGGATACCTGTTCAAGGGGGTGCTGGGTGCTGGGGAGGATGCGGAGAGGTGCACTTTTTGCTTTGTTTTGGCAGTGAGAGAAGATCATTGATTTAGTCTTTTTTAAGTTTATGACCAGTCTACAGTCTTAAACTATGTTTCGACCTTGGAGAAGGCATGTTGGAAGGAGTCCTGAAGGGGCGTGGGTTTATGATGCGAAACAAAGAGCACTGCATCATCTGCATATAGTAAGATTTTTGTGGAGCAGGCCTTTGGTAAGGAGTTTAGGTAGAGGGAGAAAAGAAGTGGCCCCAGGATAGATCCCTGGGGCACCCCGGAGTGGACGGGTAGTATGTTGGATAGGGTTCCGTTAATTTTGACGCATTGGGACCGGGCAGAAAGGTAACTGGAGCACCAGGCTAGGGGGTCTGTGGAGAAATCAATTTGGTGGAGAGAGTCGAGAAGGAGAGGGTGGCAGACCATGTTGAAGGCATTGGAGAGGTCTATGAACACAGCTCCTGCAATGTTACCGGTGTCTAGGGAGGAGTGCAGGAAGTTGGTGAATTCTAAGGGGGCTGTGGCCTGAATGGAAACCATGCTGCTCTGGGCATAGAATGTCATACTTGGCTAGGTATTCAGTAAGTTGGGTGGCAACCACTTTTTCTAATGCTTCGGGGGGGAGAATGGAGATGGGTCAATAGTTATTTGGGGAGGCTTTGTCACCACTTTTATGGATGGGGGTAATGACAGCTGTTTTTCAGGCACTAGGGAATTTCCCTAGGCATAGGGATTTGTTGAATAGGTCCGTTAGGGGGACTAGGACCTCGTCGAGGACTAGTTGATGGAGCCTGGCAGCTAGGAGGTCATATATAGGGTTATTGCTGTTTAGCACTATTTGTAGGTAAGGACAAGCTTCGTGGGTGGATATTTTGCACAGGAGGAAACAAGGATGCTGCAGGGTTGGGGGATGGGATTGGGGCAAAGGGTTGAAGAAACAACTAGGGAGAACATTGCTGAGATCTGAGAAGGTGGTGTTTAGACAGTTTGTTATGGTGAGTGTGTCTGTGAAGGCAGTGCCATTTATGGTGAACTGGGAGGGAGATGGGGAGCATGATTTCCCATTGAGTTCTTTGATATTACTCCAGAAGGTCTTCGCAGACCCCCACGTGGTTGTGGGAGTGGACTGATAGTGGTCTGCTTTGGCCTTACGGATGGCTCAAGTGCATCTATGTCTGTCCACCAACCTGTGAGATTCTGTGGCTTTGTTCCAGAGATTATCCTTGTCTCTCAACATTTGGAGTAGGGAGAGGGTTATCCAAGGAGCATGCTGCCTTTTGGTGAGGAGTTTGGTGAGTGGAGCATGGAGGTCACAGGCCTTGGTGAAGGCCTGTGTAAACAGGTTGAGTGCAATGTTGACACTGGGGGCTATATTAATGGAGGAACCAATCTATTTGGGTGAGCAGCTGTTTGAGTTTTATTAACCCTTCAGGGTGGAGACACCTTCGGAAGGTTGTTTGGGTTATGGGTTTGGGTGTGGAAGAGGTCCATTGGAATAAGATAGGCAAGTGGTCACTTAGGGAGTCGGGAAGTACATTTATATACTGGATTTTTTTGGGGCTGTTAGAGATAATGATATTCAAGAGGGTGTGGGTACCAGTAGATGGGTGAAGTCTAGTGGGTTGGGTAACTAATTGGACCATGTCAAGGGCTAAGAATGAGTCCTTTGTTGGCGTGGCTGAGGGGCCAAGCCAGTTGATATTAAGGTCCCCTACTAGTGTCTGCTCTGCATTGTGTGGTAGGGTAGAGAGGTATTCAGTGAGGGATGTGATGGCAGGCTTTTGGCTCTTAGTGGGTATGTAGGTGACTGTGAGGTATAGCGGGCTCCTGGATGGGTCAGGGGTGATTTTTAGGGCGATGGTTTGTGCTCCATTTCTGGGTTTGGGGGGTAGGACCATGTGACCAATAATGTTATTATTGATGTAGAATGCACAGCCACCCCCATGCTTTCTTACCCTGTCTTCCCAATATAGGGTGTATCCAGGGAGTGAGACAAAGGCGTCAGTTGTAGATTTGGAGAGCCAGGTCTCCACTAGGGCAATGATGTCTGGTTGGTGAAGGGTGGCCCAACATTGAAGCGCTGCAGATTTCTTTGACAGGTTGCGTATATTCAGAGATTCAATGCAGAGTCCGGAGGATCTGGTAGGTTGAGTGATGGTGGCAGGGCCTTGATTAGGGTGGATATTACCAGAGATGAGTAGTAGGATGACTAAGGCTCTAACCATAGGGTGGCAGGTTGTTATATTTTTTGGAGTACATTTAGAGGGGGGGAGGATGTAGTGGAGCAGGGGATGGGCAGGGTTTGGAGGGATGGGTGGATGCAGAAGAGGTGGAGGCAGGGGGCCCGGGTGAGTGTTGGGGTTGAGGCTGCTGGTGGGAGGTGGATTCAGGGGTCCAGTGTGTGATGACAAGGTGGGGGGATGGCCAATTATGGAGAGTGCAATGGTGCAGTCCATAAAGGGCATAGGGTGAGGTCTCGCTGGTGGGAGGTGAACCCCAGGGAGGTTATGAGGATCAGTACATAAGGTGGAAGTGAACAGACATGGTGCCTAGATAGCACTTGGGGCAGAACAAAGAGGTTGTGGGGGGAGCCAGAAAAGCTGTAAGAGCTTTGAGATATATCATGATACAATAGCTTGACTTGTAGGTTCAGTCGCAAAGCTGCCGACTATGGTGGCAAAGGCTCAGGGTTTGAGACCTGCAGTGGGACAGAAGAGAGATTTATTTTAGGCAGACTATAATGATAGAGGCTTTGAGAACTTTAAAAACTAAGCATGAGTTAGCCTGCTTTGGTTGTCTCAGCGGTAGAGCTGAGGATACTGGTGGGAGGGGTACAGGGTTTGTAACCTGCAGTGAGTACCAGAAATGTTATTTTAGCAGACTGTTGGGGGGGGGAGGCTTTGAGAGCCTTGAAACTGGGGGTAAAAAATAGCCAGATATGATGGCTGAGTGGTAGAGTTGCTGATTCTGGTACCAAGGGTGCAGGGTTTCAAGCCTGCAGTGGTACTAAGAATATTATTTTAGCAGACTATGAGGGTTAGAAGCTTTGAGAGCCTTAAAAACTATAGCTAAAAATAGTCTGATATGATGGCTGAGTGGTAGAGCTGCTGACTCTGACAGCAAGAGTACTGGGTTTGAGATCTGCAGTAAGACAGAGGATAAGTAGGGAGAAGGAAGGGTTAAAAGCTTTGAAATAGAGGTAAATATTGGCCTGGTTTGTTGACTTAGTGGATGGGCTACAGACTTTGGAGTCAGGTGTACAGGGTTTGAGGCTTGCAAGGGGACTATGGTGGGACAATGGGCAATGAGATAGAAAGAGGTATTAGAGAGAAGAAGAGAAAGGCAGCAGAAAGGACTAGGAGAGAACTGTAGTGACTTCTAGTGGACAGGGGTTGATATTAGTTGTTAAGAAAGAGTGTAGATGGGGGAGTGGTTGGAGTGGTGCCAGTGATGATAGTGCAGCAACCCCTAGTGGGTGGAGTATATAAGCTGCAAATGGGAAAGTGAGCAGTAAAAAAAAAAAAAAAAAATGGGGTAGGTCATGTGATATGTCATGTGACCTGTAAGCAGCAATAAATGGAGTGCCGTCTGTGGGTGGTGCAGTTCATGTGGATGGGGTAAGACCTCTCCACAAGCAGGCTGGAAGGAAGAAGGCTTTACCTCTTTCGGCTCCCTGCAGTCTCCTGTTACAAGCTCCTCAGCTGGGAAGTGTAGAATGACTTAAATTCATAAAAAGATCAATATAAGACTAATAGATATATTAGAAAACCTATTGATTCTCAAAGAAGAGATAACAAATAACTACTGTAAAATCTTCAAAAATCAGATCTTATTCAATACGTTATATGGAATTGTAAATATGGATAGGAAATTTGAAGACTCATTTGATCCTCTATCAAATCATGAAAACTCTTAAAGTGAACTTGGGATTAAATGAGGTATCCAGGTAAATCTTTCCTCTCCCTTCATTTTACCAGCTCTTGAAAATGAGGATACCCCAATGCAGAACCATGTTCCACTAGGGAAAACAGAAATATAAAGAGTTATTAAAAGCAGGCTAACAAAAAAGAAATAATAAATTATAATAATAAATCATAAGCAAAAAGGAAAGTTCTGAATTAAATGATTTACCCTTACCGTGATCTAACACAAAGGATTATTCCAGAAGCTTGAATAGCAACCATTCTGAAGGCAAGACTAATGTGGAACCAATTCAGTCAACATTGACAAATTTAAATAAATCTAAATATGACAAATAATGTTGATGATGCCTACAGGCCTAGATGCCTAGAGGTGGGCAAAAGTTGTGAATTCTGCTTTCACAAGATTTGAATCTTCTGAATGTGTTTGGTAGATTTTAGCCCTGTTTTGCAGAATTTTTCAGATGAACTGCAGAGTAATACACATGAACTTCAGAATAACAGTTCTGAGGATATTTTTTCCACAGTTTAATGAATTATTCCTCAGTCCATGTAATTATTCCATAGTTTAGTGATCAGTTCTGCAGACTTTTTTCTCTGTAGTTTAATACAATAATCTGCAATTTATACATTTATTCCACCATTGTAAGTCAGAATTTCCTTGAAAGTTGCTAATATGATTTCTGCGCTTTAGTGAAAGTGAAAATCCTACTGTCATGGAAATTCTGCCAGCGAAAGTTTTCATTCGGACACCTCTATACATAACATTAATAGTAACTCCAAAAAGATGCAGACAAGACACAATGAACCTTAACAGGAAAAATAAAGTACTTATTACATATACAAAATGGAGACAATGCAAATATGTTTGTATACAGACATCTTTAACAACACCTTAAAAATAAGGTAAGGCTATTTTTTGATAATTATGACAGAGTTGAGGAAATCTATGGAAAGAGGTCAATTCTATTTTTAATAAGTATTTCGCTCCATTAACATGAATCAACACAGAAAACAGAACAATTTAGTGTCTCAAACAGGGATACTGTCTAATTTGGATCAGGATACAATCAATGGGGTTATACTTGTAATTAACAACAGAACATGAGAAACAAACATCACTGGTCTGAATATTAGTCCTGTTGAAGGGAAAATCCTTAATCTTTTTGGGTGGAATATAAATAGAAAATATTGTTTGAACTAAAGGGAATCTAAGTGCTTTCATCTCTCATTGTCTTCCCTCCTGCCACCTGCACCTACTTCCCATACGTGTCCCTCCCTGGTAGCACAAGTAGCACAGGGGTTTGACTCTCCTCAACCTAACTAGCCTCTAGTGCGCTGTTGTGCTTACCTTTGGACCTATTGTGTGGTATTATTCCGTATTATTTTGCACTTGTACAGGCATGACATACCATCTAAACATCCACACTTGAATTAGTTCCAAGTTGTGAGATGTTGTGAACCTGTGAAGTATTATATTTTGCATTCTGCCCATACTATTCACAGTGTACATGTTGCCCCGGGTGAGATCATCAGACATTACAGTGTGGAGTTTCACTACTATGCAGATGTCACCTAACTATGTAATTTTCACCTGGGACGCGTGATGCAGTGGCAGGGCTAAATAAATGTCTGGGCAAGATCCAGGACTGGATGCTCTCTGACTGGTTGAGGGTCCATCCACATAAGACAGAGGTGTTGGTGACTGAGCTTGTTCTCTGGCAGGATGCAGTTCCTGCTGTGTCGGGAACAAGCTTGGTGTTTGGTCCCACCCCTCTTACAGCCTCAGCAAAAGTAGAAAATCTGGGCTTGATGCTGGACAAGACAGATTAACATTTGAAGTGCCATCTGTTATCCAGAGTGATTTCTATCACCTTAGAAACATTGCTCACATTAAAGCCATAATCCCACCAGATAATCTGCCCTCACTAGTACACAGTTTTGCGACAGCTAGACTGGACCATTGCAACCATTTTTACCTCGTGAGTCAGTGGAGGCATCTTGTGCCACCTGCAGCTGGTGGAGAACACAGCAGCCAGGTTGCTGACAGGCCTTCCAAGGTCCTGTCATGTGACCCTGATCATACATGATCTGCACTAGCTGCTCATGAGAAGGAGGATCATCTTCAAGGTTAGTCTTCTCACGTACAAGGCCCTATATGGACTGGGCCCTGGCTTCCTGAGTAACCTCCTGACTCCTGCCTGCCACTTGCATTCTCTCTGTTCCTCCGAGGAGAGCATCCTAGCAGTTCCTAGGGCCCCACTTAAAACCATAGGAGATTGTTCTTTCAAGGTGGCAGCACTTACCCTGTGGAACCTGCTCTCAAGGTGCTTGAGGGAAGCCCTCTCAATGGAGACTTTTCAAACAGTGTCTGAAGGTGCATTTGTATAGAGAGGCATTTGGGATTTTGTAATACTCTACCTTTTGCTAGCCTAGCTGCTGGAATTCTTTTATGCTGGATTTTATATATGTAATTTAAATTATTTACTTACAGTGCAGTTTTAATTCTTCCCTGTATCAAGTACAGCCCCCTGAGCCATAGGGAAAGGGCAATTAAATCTTATTTACTTACTTACATTTTTTCTGCATCATTAAATGTTACTGTGTTCTGTACAATGATATGTACTGTTTCATGTTTGCTGCACCCCTATAACCCTTTCCCCCTGGTCACACCTAGAAATGAACCTCAGCTCAGTGTGCCTTTCCCGGTCACCAATTTTCAACTAAATAAATAAATTGTCTTGGAATAGAACTAGGAAGAGATGGTATCTCTTGGATAGATAGAAATTATGGACTCTTTAACTGTCCACAAATAGATTTGTTTTTTTAAGACAACTGAATTAGCTGATCTTGCCCTACCACGCAGCAGTTGTCTTGATAGTGTGGACATCTTTCTTGTAGATATGGACTTTCCATCTCCCCACAATATAGTTACAGCAGGTTCTTTAGCTTAAAGCAGGAACAAATGCATCTCTACCAGCTCACTTAAGGCTCCCTTTAAGTGATCACATTAAACCTTTACATGGATTGCAGAGAAACTGATACCTACAAAATGTCTCAGAACCTCTTCCAGTTATAAACACAAATGTAAATGATACTGATACAAATAATGATTTAAGGGTATTATCATGGAACCTTGGTGGACTAGAGATCAAAATGTCAGATAATGAAGGTAGGCAACTGCTCATGGAGTATCATACCATTGCCCCTCATGAAATCTAGTGGACAAATAATTATTTTAGATTCCTAAGTTATCAAGCATGTGTAAACCTTACAAAACAAATGAAAAGACTTGGCCATTCTACCAGCCTTCTTCGCTTGCTACAAAACTTTCTTTGAAATTTAGCATAATTCAGCTTATTTCTTCATATGAGAAACTTTTGTGCATGGTGCTGAGGTGCCAAGTGTGAGAATTTATTACAGTAAATGGTTATATTCCTCCTGAAAATTTGTTATATTATAATTTCAATGTTTGGTCATCATTAACAGGTTTCGTAGAAGATAAAGGTCCCCATATTCAGAGCTGGCTGCAAGTGTAGCACAGCCTGCAGTACTGTGTCAACAACAGTGTATGTCTGGCTCAGAGCAATATTTAGCCAGTTAACATCTACTAACAGATCATGTGAAGTGACTGAATATCATGTCATTCTGCACAGCACTAAGTGGATATGTGATTCACCAAACTGGGCCCAAGGCTGCATATGGCATAAGAGTTAGTGCTGCCTGAATAGGGACAGCACCAGGGGTCCTGTAGGCCATATTCAGCCCAGGAATACAAATGAGGTCACTGGGCATGCAAAGCACTAAAGGTCCATTTGCATACCCATGATGGCCTCATTCACATGGGTGCAGCAGAACCCTTTGCTCCAGCGGTAACACTTCCCTGGTGTCTAGTGGGTCCCCCTTCCCTGATTGTCTCTTTATAAACATAAATATATCCCTCCCTAGTGTCTAATGGGACCCCCTCCAGCTGATTAACCAGGTTCCCATCTATGCAAAAGTACAGTTACATGGTGGACTAGCAGCTCCCCACACCTGATGCCACTGATCCTCCCCTCCCAATTAATACCCACACCCACCCACACCCCGCAACTCACCCACTGAGGACCCCCAACCCACACACCCTCACCTCGATCACCACTCGCTACTTCAAGTGGGGACAGACTGATGACTGGCACAGCCATTTGCTCGCTTCCTTGGCTGTCCTCCGTCTGACAGTCACAGAGCTTGATCACAGAATGGAGTCACCAGAATTAGTGTGGTATGCTCTGCCTGCAACTTGAACAGAATCTTCTGGATAATAGGGATTTAAAGGAAAGACTTAAAGAGGTTTCCTTTTCCAAGAGAGGGATAACATGCCTCACCAGAAAACTCCATGCCCTGGAGCAAGAAAGGAGAATCTCAGGAGTTTGAATTGTGTGGTGATGCAAAAAGTTCAAACTCTTAGTGACCCAATCTTGCAAAGAGGTTGTTTACCCTTGAGGTCAGTAATTCCCATTCATGCAGCAGGGAGTGACACCTGTTTAGCCTGTCTGCAAAGACATTTTGGACACATGGGAGAAACAACCCACAGCTGAAGATCATGAGACATGGCCCAGTATGACACTCTCATCACTTATCTTCACAGGGCATAAGTCTGAGTGTCCTCTTGCTTGCTTATGTTGTGCATGACAATGACATTTTCTGTCCAAATGGGGCCAGGGCTGAGATGAGCTTGAAATGCCTGTTGTCCAAGAAAAACAGTCTTTATCTCCTGAACATTGATATGGAGCTCTGACTCTAGGCTGGTCCATGAGCCCTGAGTCTAGAATAATTGAGATGGACATGCTAGAGTGACACCAAGGCATCTATTGTTAGGATCTTTAAATTATCCATGTGAAAGAATAGAATACCTCGTAACAGGTATAGTTGGCCCATCTACTACACCAGAGCACCACAGAGAAGGAACTAGAAAAGAACCACTTGTTTGAGTTATTCTGTCAGCTGGTCCCACTGCACCCAAAGAGTTCAATGTGAAATGTGCATATGGAGGTGGGCAAAGAGAACCATAATGATGGCCACAGCCATCAGTCCCAGTAGCAATAACATCATATGTGCCAATGCATAATGGCATCTGTGTACCAGCAGAGCCTGGGTAACAAGGGTCTCTGCCCTGTCTGTGGGAAATAAGGCATTGCCCACAGCCATCTCCAGTATCATCCTCATATATTGCAGGGGTTGACAAGGATCTAGGATGGATTTGGAATGTTCACAGTGACTCCATTTCCAAAAACAACTGTCATGGCCTGGACTGGGTGTATAGGATTGCTTCCCAGGATGGGTCCTTCAGCAGCCAGTCATCCAAATAGGGGAAGTCATAAAGCCCTTCCCTCTGGAAGGCTGCTGCCACAACCACTAACCATTTGGTAAATGCCCATGGTGTCAAGGATAAGATACAGGGCAAGACTCAGAACTGATAATGGCTACCCTCCAGTATGAAGCAGATGTACTGCCTGTGCCACTTGCAAATCTTAATATGAAGGTATGCATTCTTCATATCCAGGGCACAGAGCCAACCTTCCTTTTGTAGCAGGGGGATGAGAGTATGAAGAGACACCATTCAAAACTTTTTATGTTTAACTAACATGTTCAAGCCTCATAGGTCCAGTACAGAATGTACATCTTCTGTCCACTTGGAGACTAGGAAGTAATGGAGATAGACTCCCTTTTTTCTGTCTTGAGGGGGAACAGGTTCAACATCATGCTTTTGTATGAGTGACTGAACCTCAGTCAGCAGAAGGGACAGATAGACTGGGGGATAATGACAGGGAGGTGGTGGAGTCATGGGAGTAGTAGACAGAAGTTCTAGTATATGGTCCCTTTCTACTATCTCCAGTACCCACTTTTTTTTCTGTTATCTGTTTATTCTCTCAGAGCCTGGCAGGTGGCTATAGCCCTCACTCAGAGGGACTCATCCTCTGGCCCATGCCTTCCTACTCATGTCAACCCCAGTATTTCCTCTGTGGCTTATCCCCCATGACAGAGCCAGAGAAGAGAGTTCCAGCTTTCCCCCACCCCCCAGAGCATAATCCAGAAGTTGGGGATGGCACAAGGATGCAACAGGCCATCATGGAGCCTGCCAGCTCCCTTTTTATGTTTTTCTCCAGTCCTACCTCCCCACCAATGTAGGGACACTGATACTTGCCTTCCGACCCATACTGCCCTCCAGACACCATCAGAGGGCAGTCAACGAGCGGAATGACAGAACCTCCCTCCCCCAACAGAGGAGAGCAGTCCTCCAGATGATCAATCCTCTCATGCCCCTGCTGAGCCCCGGTAGTCAGGCTCATTCCCAAACCCAGGTCACCAGTGTGGTGCGACGTGTTGTGACCAATGCCTCAACCTCCAGTACCACTGGACAGACCAGTACCCACTTATCTGTGGTGATCTCCCTCATCTTTTGTACGTGAAGGGAGATCCTGCTCAACACCTACACCCCTGAAGGTGGCAGTAGAGAGGTGGAGTCACGGAGACAGACGATAGTGGGAGTAGTGGGGACACAGGGCCCAATTTCTTTGGGTGCTTTAGGATGAGCACCAGGGAGAGGGGACCGGGAGGGACCTCCATAATGAGCACTAGGCTGCTGATGGAAAGCATGGCCACCATAGGCTGCAGACTTCTGAAAAGAATCCCCTGCCATGTCTCCTAGTGAGCCAAGGAAACAAGGATTTAAGTGACCTGAGAGTAATCCTTGAGGAATGAAGTTCATGTAGAACACATTCAACATCATTCCCAAAGAGTCTGGTTCAACTAAATGGGGCATTCAGGGTAGACTGCTGTATGTTGGTGGCAAAACCAGCCCCGCAAAGCCATGTGTATTTCTGAAAGTGAACACCAGAGGCAGCAGTCTTGGCATATGTATAAGAGACATCATATGCAAAATGGAACAGATGCTTATCAGTATGCATACTAGCTGAGGCAGCTTTAAGCAAATAAGCTTTGGCAGGCAAATCAGGCAAAGACTGTACAGTCAGCATAGAAGCTTTTCACAAGTTGTTCTAATATTTAATCATGTATGCTGTTAGTTAGCTATTCTGAGGCCTATGGATGCAGAGGTGTAAGTCCTTTTGTCCATAAGATCCAGCCTCATGGATTCATTATCAGAAGGCAGGGTGATCATATGCCAAGGTACCCTGGAATGATCATGAGAAGCCATGATGACCACAGAACCAATCTCAATCTGTAAAGCATAATAAGGCTTAGCAGATGGAGCAGAGTACTGGTTATCAGGCTTTCTTTGCACAGTAGGCAAGGTATTGGGCCTGTGCTGGGCAATGAAAATAACTTCATCCAATGCAGGATTCACTGGAGGAATAGCAATAGATGGAGTAGTAGGAATCACCAAAAACTCCAACAAGATGTGTTTGGTGGAATCTTCTTCCCCAACAGCAAATCTCATAGATACAATTGAATCTGCCTGAAAAATGACTGAAATTAGTCATCCTCTAAAGGGGACCTCAGTGTATACATCACAGAGTCCTCACTATAAGAGGAGATGGTGGAAGCTGGGGACCTACTACCCTGAAAGGGATCATATTCCCATCCTCAGTCTCTAAAACCTCCTCTATGTTAAGGAGATCAGGATTATATTCTTTCTCATTGTCTGGAATGATGTCGTGGGCACAAGCATAGATGGCGACAATGGTAGCCACTGGAAGTGAGAAATTATGCTGTTAGTCTGTCAGCAAAGACATTGCTGACAGGGGAGGACCTGTCAATCACACAGCCATTATCATAAGCAGAAACAACAGTGACAAGCAGGGAAATGGTTCTAAGAGCATCCCCAACACAACCTGGGAGATGATGGTGCCCTGTAATGGAGCCAGAACTACTGACACTGAAGGTATAATACCCACAGATGAGGGTTGTAAACCAACCATAGTAGGTAAAGCAGTGCAGAAGCCAGTCCCCTACTTTAATGACTTTAGTGTCTCTTGGATAGTCTAGGGAGGGAGGCTGTAGTCATCACTGCCAGAGCGGAAGACAATAAGGACTTACCCTCCAAATGGAGTAAAGACCTCAGTCTCACTGAAGAAGCATGAGCCTTGTCTGTATGCTTATGGTGATGTCTAGAAGATGAGAATTTTGATGATTTATCTTTTTCCTTTTTCTTGTCTTTAGACCTCAATGACCATATTAGTGAAAGTGGCACAGAATGCCAGGGAGACTTTCCTGTGGTGGCCAATGAGCAAGAGGTCAAAACCAGCTTGTAGCCCATTGCTTTAGTGGCTGTTTCCATGGAATTCTTGGTGATGAAGTTTTCCATTGACTTCCTTCAGCATCTCTTTGTGGCCTGGATAAATCCTTGGCAAATATTACAGACCCTTACATTAAGGGACAACCCCAAACTGCACACAAATCATGTGAACATCATTCTTGTAGATCTCGTTGCCACAGTTACAAAGCTTAAATAAAGGTTCTTATGATAGCAGCAAGCATTGACGATGTTAAATAAACAAGTAAGTTATAGAAAATAAAGAAAAATAAACAACAGAGTTGTCCCTCTGCAGGTCTGACATGTGGTCAATGGCAGAAGAAAGAACTGAGGAGTGATGGGCCACCTTTGCTTTATAGGCAGTGACATTGTATGTAATTGTAGGTAGCTCCCAACTAGCAAAAGTTTCCCAGTTGTCCTGATGCCAGCGGCTTACAGTTCTAAAGGTATGGCCCAATGGTGGAGATACCTTTAATGAGGATCATAAGATTACTAAATTAGAAAATGAAACAATGTAAAGTATTTTTGGTTTGGTTAAGGAGAAATCACAATTTCAGCAAGACAAATGTAATCAACTGAAGAACCAAGTTATAAATAAAAATGCAAAAATTGTTTTGGATGTCAGTTTCCAAGGGTTATAATAATTTCATAGCAATGAAAGAATCTTCGATTCCAGATTGGGAAGCGCATTTTGGCCATCGTTTTTTTTTTTTCAGATATTAGCAAAACAAAATAGGTGTAGATTAAGACACTGACAAAAAAACAGTGTTCACCCTTTATCATGGCATGTTTCTCGTCAGGATATATGTAATGCAATAGACAAAATTATACCACGCAAACCATGAGATCTTGATAGAGTCACAGCTCACATACATAAACTAGCTATTAAGTGTCTGCTTCCTGTATTCCATAACCATTTCAATTACATTATAAAAACAGACAATATCCCTTGATCTTGGAAGGATAACATTGTTTACATAATTTACAAAAAAAAAAAAAAAAGAATCTCCATCTGATCCTTGTACTGTATGTACAGCCTTTTCAGCCTGATAGATACCAGTCAGAAGCTATTCGCATAAATAGTTTTCCAGCAGTTAAGGGATTGGGTCAACAGGGGTAACATATTAACATAATCGCAAAATTGTTTTCCCGGTTATCAAATTTTAAATAAATAAATTCGGATCAATGGTATCTATCCTGTAACAGTGGCACCTCTGAGCATGTCAATCTGTTTTATTGCTTGACTTGTTTGTGCTGTATTTCAAAGAAATCAGGTGGGTATAAAGAAAGGCCTGATGAGCCCCTGGCCCACATTACTTGCCGTGCCCTCATAGACAGTGGTTAATTTAATAGTGCAGTGCAACACTGTGTGCCTAAACTTGCCTATACTATACACAAACAGCAAAGAAATTATCCAGTTGATTGATTCTTCCTTGTTGTGTTGAGTCAGTGACAGCATCACTAGCTGAACCCAACCAGAGAGAGAGAGAGAGAGCGAGAACTATGTCCGACTACACTCAAGCTGTTAGCTCTTCACAAGCCTCCTCTTCCCAGCCCACAGAGCTCCCTGAAGCACTGCACAAGGTAACTACAAAAAAGAAGAAATCTGGACTTTTAGTGGGCTAACATCACCCGATAGGTTTTGGCTGTAACAGTCTTTTACCTGTATTGACTCCCTGCAAGGAGACACCTTAAGAGCTGCTCTGATTTCACTGTGTGTAGTGTTGTTTTTGAAAGGTACTTTATGGCTGCTGTCTCTGCTGTGCTGCTTAGTCCCATTGCATTGTTAGTAGTGTTAGCCCTGCCATTTTGTACTGATGTAATTGCTGTTATTTTTGTACTGCTGTTTTTTCTGCTTACCACGTTGTGCTGTGTTGTGGAGGGGTATCCTAGCTTGTTCCCCTGGTTCCTGTTACAGAAGCCATTGCTGCTGAACCACACTTCACAAGCTCAGCTTCTCCTAGGCCAGGAGCAGGACACCCTCCCCACCCGTCCCTCTGAATTCCTTTTACCTTTGTCCCCCTCCCTATCTAACCTGTGTATTGCTTCTTCCCTGCAGGCTGTTAGCTCTTCACAAGTCTCATCTTCTCAGCCAATTAAGCTCCATGCAGCACTGCACAAGGTAACTTAGTCTACAGCCAACACCTGTGAACTGTGTTAGCCCATCGCCACTTACCCTTATAGGTAGTTTAGGTCACGAGACATATCACATGACCTGACTTGTCTCCTCCCAAACCAGTCTCCCTAGCTCTGTATTGTTGGTTATACTGCATGACCATTAGGAGTCACTGATGAGCCCCTGATAACTTTAGCATAAGTTAACTCCTTTTTAGCTATTTCTGAGCCCTCATCTCTGATATCCTACCTTTCAACCATACCCTGAGCAAACTTTATCTACCTTCTCCAAGATCCATCACTGGAATTCAAACCCCTGACCCTTTGAACTGTAGTCAGAGACTCTAACCACTGGGCCATACTTTTGTTTAACTGTTTCCACTCCTTATGCCTCATTTTATACATACTTAAGCAGAAATTAGTCACTTCGACTAGCATTTACCAAGCCTTGATTTTTCATCTGCCCTCCAGTATCTCCTATTTATCCTTCTTACCCTCACAGTACTGTTGCAGGATTTGAACTCCTGGCCCACTGCACTAGAGGCAGTGACCCTAACCACTGTGCTATTCCAGCAGCCCTTCTAACTCCTGCTACATCTCTTTCCCTTATTTTCCTTGTGCATCCCTTATTTTCCTTACGTACTGAAAGGGTAATAACAGCCCTCTTATCCTCCACCCCCACACCCACATACACCTCCCAAACTCTAATCCTGAGACTATAGCTGATACTGCACTCATTGCCACTCTGGTCCTAAGAGGACAAAGTAGCTGCAGGCAACCCAAGTCCTCATGGATGTATAATCCAATCCTCATGGACCTTGGGCCCACTTTACATTTGGCTCATTTTCACACTAGTCCCAGTAAGTCCACCCCTCATGCATAGTGAAGCCAATCTTACTGCAAACTAAATAAATGGCACACTGATGCACTATCAACTGTGCCATAAAATCATATCCACTTCAGTATTCTCAGTCTTTGGTACAAAATTGTGCTTGCTTAAGTGGCAATTAGCTCAGGACAACACCACTTATCCCCTCACTCCCGTGACTTTAAATATGATCACAATCTCTAACAAAAACAGAAAAGAATGTGCAAAAGTCCAAAACTGTACGCAGGTATAAAAACAACTAAAATGGCAAGCAATAAGAATGCCATGGCTACTACTGTTAGACAACGTCCATCCCAACCCTGGACCCACTCCACTAACACCTGAACCCTTAAAGAAGCACAGTGGTATAACAATAGCCTCCATTAGCATCTGCAGTCTCATGGTTAAGTTTGACCCGCAACAATTTTGGGTAGCCCAACATAAACCAGGCATGTTCGCAGTGGTTGAAATATGGCTCACAACGAGGGTTACAGATATGGCTATCCAGCTGGAGGGGTACACCTCTTTTAGGTAGTACAGGATTGGTAAGCGAGGTGGCAGATGTGTCATATACATCAAGGACACCATCCAGGGTCAAGTCCTACCTCACTTTGCCACTAGCAATAATGTATGAGTACTGGCAATAAAACTACTAGTAGGTGCTTGGGGTAAAGGATTAACACTTGTCTCTGTATTCATTTCCCCAAAAGAGCAGTTTAGTGGATTTAAGGTACTCATAGACTATCTCTCCAACCTGCGCCACAACTCGGAGGTACTAGTGCTAGGGGATTTCAATATAAACTGGCTATCCTTGAGGCAGCACCCTACAATTATGCAATTTCCTTGATATACATGGTCCAATTAGTGGATTCTCTGACATGAATAAATTATCATACTGGAACCAGTACACTGCTAGACTGGATGACTACCACCCAGCCAGAAAGAATTACCCACTCAGTCATCCTCCCTGACTCCATCAGTGATCACTCCCCTATCCTCTGTATCTGGTCAAATAAGTCCCCAGAACCCCAGCTAAAACATTCACATCTAGAGTGCTAAAGAAAGGGCAACGTGCCTCACTTGAAGTGCACCTCAGTTAACAAGACTGGACAGACCAATATGCTGCAAATGACATTGATAAAGCACTTGACCATTTCATCAAGACATTCAATGCAGCATGCAACATATAAGCCCCCTACTGTAAGCGAAAGGTTTGTGAGGCTTGTATGTCTTGGATCACTCCACCCCTCATTGAACTTATGAAGCAAAGATACAACCTCTGGCATAATCCTAGAAACACTGGCTCTCAAACAAATAATCAGAACTATAAAACTGCCTGAAATAGATGTGCCTGGGCTATTCATCAAGCGAAAAGCCGTTTCTTCAAAATGAGCTGGCTAACTCCTGGGGGGACAGCCACAAGTTCAGGGACAATATCAGGACCCTAACAGGAAAACCAAACAAGACACCTCCAACTATACTAAATCTTGAAGAAACCACAACCCAGAACCCAAAAATCATAGCAAACACCTTTAAAAAGACATTTACTGACTTATGCGGTATACTTCCCCTGATTTCCTAGACCCCCCCAAGTGGCAAAAATCTAAATAGCAGGCAGACTACCCATACTGGCACTGCCCTACCTTTCAACTTCAAAATTATCCCTCAAGCTAAAGCCAAAAATACCTTTTACAAGTTTAAGGAAAAACTAGAATGAGTGGTGAGACACTTGACCTCAAGCTCACTGCTCTCACACTTGATGAGTTACTGTCACCCCTTGCCAGAATTATGAATCTATCACTTATAACCGTTAAATTCACACAGCTATGGAAAGCAGCGGTGGTCACCCCTGTTTTTAAAAGTGGTGACAGGGCTAGTCACAACTACCGTCTGATCTCCATACCCCCGACCTCCACTCTCAAGAGTGCTGGAGCATATTGTCTATGACCACCTTGTCGACTACCTCAACAAATACCAGTTGCAATGCCTGGAACAACATGGGTTTAGGAAACAACATTGTACTACAACAGTGCTGGTGGAGTTCACAGGCTACATTCATGCTGCACTTGATTGGGGGCTTATGGTGGGGGCAACCTACATAGATCTCACTAAGGCCTTCGACACAGTCAGTCATGAACTGCTGCTGAACCAGTTAACCTGCACTGCACTGGGTTATCACCTGAATTAGTGGGGTGGTTTCAGAGCTATCTGTCCAGGAGGACACAAGTAAAAATTGTTGATACCCTCTCTGAAAGTCTGAATGTCGACACTGGGGTCCCCCAAGGTTCAATCTTTAACCCTCTGCTCTTTAGCCTGTTCCTAAACTGCCTCCCTGTAGCGTGCCAAGATAAGGCCCTACTGTACGCTGATGATGCAGTACTCTACACCAGCCACACAGACTGCAGGTTAATTTCTCTTTAGCCGATGCCTGTTTTCTTGATTAAAAGCTCTTGCTTAATTATAAGAACACCAAGAGAATGCTGTTTGCCTCTCCTCACAACCGCTTGAGATTCCATCTATTAGAAATAGCAAACAACCAAAACGCTTCACTAGAAATCGTCAAAAGTTTTAAATATCTTGGGGTCACTCTAGACTGTTCCCTCACATTTTCACAGCACGTTGACCTTGTAGACAAGACTCCAAATGTCAAAAGTGTCCAACTATTTAGGCATAAACACTGCCTAACTGATGAGGCATTAAACTCACCGTGTGTAACTCAGTCTTATCTGTGATTAACTATGGGCTCATAGTCTACAGTGAGGCAACTAACACAGCTCTCAAAAGAATAAAGCTTGCCCTAAACAAAACCTGTAGCTTGTTCTAGATGAGCCACGCCTTAAGCACACCTTCGATCTCTATTCCCAGTCTGGATGGTTAAATCTGCACTGTAGAACTCAATACCAGGTCCTCCTGCTGGCTACAAAGTCCACCCTAGGTCTAATACCACTTGGTGTTCAGAGCCTCCTCTGCCCCACCAACAAGGCTAGAATTACCAGAGGGACTAACAGACAGCCATAAAAAGTCCCTTTCCGCCACACCTCCCAGGCTCAGTGGTCTTTTGAGTACCGGCTACCGGCTTGACTCAACTCACTACATGATGACCTCCTGGCAGAATCTAAACTTGTCTCCCTCAGATCTAAACTTCATAATCACCCAGCAACACTTATTGGGTTTGATTGTAACTTTTTAATTGCACAAGCCAACTCCTGTCTTCTTTCTATTCATTGTAGCACTTATAATCTCCCCTATTCAACTGCCTTATTTACCCCTCTCCTCTACCATCCCACTCTGCCTTCATCCTCATTCCATTCCTCATCCATTTCCCACCTCCCCCCAACCTAACCTGCTTCCTCCTGCACCTCACCATATCCTCTCACTCCAAAACCCCATGGAATTTTCCCTTTCCAGCAAACCAATGACAAGGCCCTATGGCAGCTCCCATTTTCTCCACCTGTTATCCCTTTTTACCTTCCTCACCTACTCAGCACTCTCTCAGTAGCCAGCCTCTATTGCTACCAGTTTGTATCTCCATAGTAAGCTACCTTTCCATTTTGTTCACCCCTAGCAACTTAATGCTTAATGTGATCGAATTTTGTAATTTTAGTGACAAAACAGCTGAACATCATTTCTGTTTCCAACGTAATTTTGTAACCACTCTCTGTATTGTTTTGCTATATTTGTGTTGTTTGCTGTTGACATGGAACCTTTGCAAATGAGCTTATAGCTCAAAGGTATTAATCTGAGAATTGAATGAATAAATAAATAAATAAATAAATAAATAAATAAATGAAAGCAAACATATTCTCCGGTAGTCCAGTGCCCCCCCCCAGCCCCAAACCCTGATTCCTCAATACATGTAGTAATACCAAACATCATATATCCTGGTAGTCTTGTGAACCACCCAGCCCTGATCCCCAATCCCTGATACATGTAGTAATGTACAATATGCTGTGTCAGCCCTGATCTCCCATAAGAAGAACATAAGAACATAAGAAACATGTTGGCAGATGGGGACTGCATGATACATCTAGTCTGCCCAAAAAGACTACTCCCCATGTTGCCTGCAACCTAACCTGTCCACAATGCCTATCCCATGCAAGTTTGAAACCTTGAATCATCTTTGATGCTACCAGCTCCTTAGGCAGGCTGTTCCATGGTTCCACCACTCTCCCAGTGAAGAAGCACTTCCTGAGGTTGCTTTTGAACCTACCTCCCACCAACCTCAAAGTATGTCCCCTTGTACGTGCTGTTGTGCTGTGCTGAAATAGATTATCTACCTGAGTTGTGTTTAGCCCCTTCACATACTTAAATGTTTCGATCATGTCACCTCTGTTTCTTCTTTGCTTGAGGGAGTATAAATGCAACTCCCTGAGTCACACCTCATACATTTTGTGGTTTAGACCCTGCACCATTTTTGTAACTCTTCTTTGCACCATCTCCAAATGGTCAATGTCCTTTTTGAGGTGAGGTCTCCAGAACTGACCACAGTGTTCCAAGTGTGGCCTTACCAAAGACCTGTAGGGAGGCATGATAACCTTCTGCTTCCTACTAGTAATGCCCTTACTAATATAGCTGAGGATGCCATTTGCTTTATCTGCTGCCTTCTCACACTGTTTTCCTACCTTTAAGTCATCAGTGATCACTATGATGAGATCTCGATCTGTGTTTCTTCAAATTGCTGTCCTTCCAGTGTATACTTATTTCTTGTGTTCCTCCTACCCAGATGCATTACCTTACATTTTTTGGAATTACATTTTAACTGCCAAGCCCTGGACCATTCCTCCAACTTTCATGTTGTCTGCCCCTTCCTGTGAGTCCACTCTGTTTCAGAGCTTAGTATTGTCTGTGAACAGGCATACTTTCCCTTTCAAATCCTTTGTGAGGTCTCCTATAAAAATGTTGAAGAGGACAGGTCCCAGTACTGACCCCTGCAGGACGCCACTGGTTACACTACCTTCCCTCGACAGAGATCCATTTACTAGTACTCTCTGTGTCCTATTGATTAGCCAGTTGCTAATCCAGTTAACTACCTTTTGTCCGACTCCTGTATGTTCCAGCTTGTTTGTTAGCCTTTTATGAGGATGGTGTCAAAGGCCTTGCTGAAATCCGAGTACACAATGTCCACTGCCCCTCCCTGATCCATTGATTTCCACAGTGAATAGTAAATCACCTCTGGTGATCCAGTGGACTGCTCCAGCCCCAATCCCCCGTAAATGTCAAATCCCAAATTCCAGGTGGACTAGTGGACCCCAACCCCACAGTGTGACTGAGCTCTGAATGAGCACATTCTGAATTATGTGCTCATTCAGAGCTCAGTTGGTGGCTGGCCACGGAGGTGCGTGGTGGGCTTGAGTCAGTTGCTGGCTCGGTTACAGGATGGGGTGGTAGGATGGTTGGCACTGTGGGGTGGGGGTTGGGAGGTCCACTAAACCACCAAGAATTTGGGAAATGACATTTATCAGGGATCTGGGCTAGAGCAGTCCACTGGACAACCAGGGATGATTTACTATTCACTATGGGAGATCGGGACTGACACAGCATATTGTACATTACTACATGTATCAGAGATCAGGCCTGGGGGGCACTAGACTACCAGGGAAGCTGACTTATTACATTGATTTGTTTTTCATCAGAATATCAGTGATGCATGTTAAAATCTTGAATGCAATAGTACATCATTGTTACTTGTATGCTTATCAAACTGGTGAAAGGGATATGTCATGACATTTATGAATGGTGCCCTACATCAACATATCATTATTTGTATGTTACCTTTGTATTGCAATTTATACACAGCATACATAACAGTAGGCATCAATGGTTGATATCAGACAACTGGAGTACCTGATATACCAACACTGGATCAACTAAAGATGGTACATATTCATTTTGACATCATTGAACATATCAAGTAGCATCATGCAATAGAAGAGAGAACATAACTTTCCTCTTGTCAAAGTGTGAGAGAACACATAACTAGACAGGCCTCCTCCTTTATGCAACTGGGGTGGGAGACTTCCTTGTTACAATACTGCATATATGGTGGCTCGGGGACTGTGGCTGGGGGGGACACTAAATTACCAGGGGAAGTGTGCTACTATTATGGGGGAGCCATAGTCTCTGCTGCTGTGTACAGAGGTAGCCTGCAGCTACTGAACTGTTGCCCAGGTCTCACATATAGGTTGGAGCTGTAAGCACACACAGGCTACGGCTACCAACCTGTACTTCAAGTCTGACATACAGGTGGATCTGTATGCACCATGAAATAGTGCCGGGCAATCTACAGGTTAATACAGTATATGCAAAGCAGGCCATAATGAGATGCTAATGTGGCTGTTTGCCCAAGGATTGCCTAAGTAGGCTCATTTACATAGGGGTTTTTGAATGTAGCAAAATTTAGCACTGGGCTAATCAGTTAGCCCTGGGCAAATGTGTTAGTGCCGGGCTAATGTGTTTGTCCCGGGTTAACCTGTCATAACCATAGCACAGTTCTGCAGTGTTTGGCCTGCACTGTTGTTTGCAGTTGTGCACCACTTCATTGTTATCACCCGCATTTGCCACTCACTGCAACTCTGCCTTACTCCACTTCTCTGTGCACTGGGATGCTATTGCAGTTTTCATTGACTGGTAGCTATATTTAGAGCTGTCGTATTTGCTGGGCTATTTTTGCACTACACTTTTCGCCCTGTTTGCACACCTTTGTTTGCATGCTATATTTAACTGAATTAGCCCCTGTGCTATAGTGTGCAAATGGTTGCGTGCCATTTTTGCACACTGGGCAGTGCTAATTTTACCCTGGGGCTAAGTTTTGAATATAGAGCCCAATAGTCTTGTTCTGCCCTTTGACAAAAATCAGAAGAAAATGGTAAGCATCCATATTACAAAATACCTTTCTCCACCAGATGAAATTATAGTAGTCCAGTTCAACTGTTGGAATCCTGTTACAGTGAATTCACTTGTAAAGTTTATTCACACAGTCTATTATTCGGATGTAGCTCATATCTTACTCTCCATTTTATGCATTATTTTAAAATGCTGTAGTTTTTTGTAAGATTATCTAGTAGTTTTGGAGGCATAGGTGGCCAGACCTGAATCTGTTTCTTCTAAGGTTTCATACCTTTTGATATTAGCTGATAGAGAAGCAATTGTGAAGTCCATATACATCTTTTTTTTTCTTATTCTTTCTCTTTCTGATCTTGTTCTGGTGTCCCCGGATATCTATTTGGTTGCATTATCATAGTAATTGCTCGTACTGTATCTATTTATAAATATACAATGATATCTAATATGTTCTTATGAGTTTGTATGAGTTGTGAGTAGTTTTTACGTTCACTTGCGCGCATGCGCAAGGAATGTCTTGGGAGAATGGGACACTTTGAAGGTGTGCCCCTCCCCTGCAATCCCCTGCTCCATTGAGCAGGCGTGGCAGTCCTGCACCAATCAGATGCGGTGCTGTGTATGACAGCGGTGGTCTTCTCTTCAAAGAAAACCACCGCTGTCATACACAGCACCGCGTCACGCCACCCCCCCCAAATCTTTGCTGCCATTCTGGGGAGCCCACCAGCGTGGCCAATGTCCCAGCGTCATCTGCCGACGGGGTGCCCAATCTCCCGTCGGCTCTAGGCCCCCCAATCCTTCTGCCGCTGGGAGCCCACCCCAAGCGTGGCCAGCGTCCGTCGTGGTCTGCCGGCGACGGGGTGCCCCATCCTCTGTCGGCTCCAGGCTCCACAGCTTCCTTCTGCCATGCTGGAGCTCCACCAGCATGGCAAATGTCCCACGTCGTCTTTTTTTTTAAAACCTGTAAATTGAAAACTTCCCACGGTGCTTCTCCCAGGCCGCCTCCCACAACCCGTACCCACCCACTGCGCACCCTGCCTCCCACAACCCCTCACCCCATACTTACTCCGGAGCTCGGTGCGACGATCTTTGGTGGACCGGGAACACGCTCTGCACTTCTTCAAAGCCGACCGTCAACTAAGGAAATGCTGCAAGCTGTATAATGGGCTAGATAGGGGTTTCAACTTTATTGCATATCTCAGGCATTTTTGGAATTTTTGCACCAAATTTTCAACATGGGTTTTTTGACCCCTTCTCATGAATGATGTCACTGTTACAATGTGATTGGGCTCGAAGGGTGATTTCGCAGTCACTGTGCAAAATCACCTTTGGGCATGAATAATTCCATGACAGTGACATCATTCATGAAGGGGTCCAAAACCCCATGTTGAAAATTTGGTTCAAAAATTCCACAAAATGACTGTTTTACTGAGCGTGCATTCACGCAGGTTCCTATGCAGGCTCATAAGTTCCTGAATTTTCAATATTTTTACTCCAGATTTTCAACATTGCCATTTTACCACACCTCCTTATGGGGCAGTATAGCTGTCATTTTTCACATCTCACCTAAAATGTGTTTCACTTCAGAAGCTATTAAAGTATGAGTCGTAAAGTAACTCAATGTATGGGACACATTAAGAAAATCACAGTGACACTGTTCATGAGCAGAGATCTTAAAATGGCTATGTTGAAAATTTGTGAAAAATTCCTAAAAATGTCTGTTTTACAGCGTACGTTGCGCAGTTCCTACGCACGCTCGTAAGTTCGCAAATTTTCAATATTTGCACTCCAATGACTTCCAGATACCTAAACAGCACATTGAAGCAAGCAACATATGGCATTGACAAATGCTTGTACTTCTTTGTCACTGTTTTTTTTAAGCCATGTCCAAGTGCCAAATACCACTGCAAATACTTGCAAGTGAACGTTCGGCATTGACAAATGCTTGTTTAGTGACTTTAAATCTGATCAATAAACTAAATGGCTTAATTTGTATTCTGAAGCAGTCAAAATAAGGGTCTGTCTTCCAAAATTACATTGCCCCATAGCCAGATTCTGCATACCACATATTTAACATATATTATGCAGAGGCACAGTTGAACAAAGTTACAGATGCAAGCATTCTCCTCTTTCTCTTCCATGGCACCACCATAAATCTACAAAGGGATACATAACTAAAGAAACTGAATACTCAACTCTTCCTTCTCCATGGCATCACCAATTTATAGTTACACCACTAAGTTAATGTCACAGAAGCCAAACACTCGCCTCTTCCTTCTCCATGGAATTCCCATCAATCTGCAGAGGCACAACATATAGAATGGTGGATGGGCAACCATCCACAACAAGGCTGTGTTTCCCGCGAGGGAGTTAATGACATCAGAGACCTCGAGAGTGAAGCTCGAGAGGTCTTGCTGATGTCATCAACCTCCCAAGAGGGAAACACAGCCTTAGTTGTGGATGGTCAACCATCCACTGTTTTATATAGTATATGGGTGCCTTCTGTTTAGCTTCACATTATTTTATTGATAAAATTACTTGTGGGTGCTGCTCCATTCCCACTGGTGCTCCTGATAGCTCCCGTTCCTGATGCTGACACTCATGCTCAGTCCCGTTTCTTACTTTTGGTTCTCTGCACCACTTATTTTTAAAATTAAAAAAAAAACATTTTTTATGAGAGGGAGCCATGTATGGCTCTAGTACACGCCTCGATTGCGAACTTAAAAGTCGGTGACTGCATTGCCCAGTGTTCGCTAAATCGATGCTGCCATGTTTGTCTTTATTTTGCTCATCGAGCCTAGTCTGAGCCAATCAGGTGGCAGGTCAAAGTTAAAAAGTTGTTGTACTATCGATGTGACATCAGAACTATAGTACAACAGCTTTTTTTGACCTTTGAACTGCCCTACAACAAGATTTCAGCAGTTGCTGAAATGCATGCACAACAGAAGGCATGGACAATTTCCTCATTCTCCTCCTCTGAACCACCACCAATTTACAAAAGCACAGTTGAATACTGTCACAGCTGTCAGGTACTCTTATCTTACTCCTCCATGGCACCAACACTAGCATGCAGAGGCACCACTAATTACAATTTCAGAAGCCAGACACTCTCCTCATCCTCAGCCATGGCATCACCACCAGTCCACAGACTGGAACAACTGAATAAAGTCACAGAAGCCAGACATTTTCCTTTTCCTTCTCCATGATACAACCTGTACCAGTCTACAGAGGTACAGATAAATTAAGTCACAGAAGCCAGGCACTCCTCTTCTTCCATGGCACACCACCAGTCTGCAGACTGACACAACTGAATAAGGTAAAGAAGCCATATACTCTGCTTTTTCCTCCATCACAACACCACCAGTATACAAAGGCACAGTTGGATAAAGTTATAGATGCCAGTCACTTTCCTCTTCCTCTTCCACGGCACCACTACTAGTCTACAGAGGCAGAGATGGATAAAGTTATAGAAGTCTGGCACTCTTGGTACAGCTGAATAAAGTCACAAAATCAAGTTTAACATGAACAAGGCCTGCATTCCAAGTTGTGAAGGTAAAATAAAATAGTCCCATCTAACTAAATTATTGAATAACTATCAGTGACTGTGTAGGCAGTCAACATTGTACAAAACATACAAACAAAAAATTCTAGCACTCACAACCTCCATGTACTTAGGGTGCCAAATTTTAAGGAGTTCAGGTAAAAGTCATTTTATTGTAACATCTTGCCACTCCACATGGTCCCAACTAACATATTTTGGATGCAAGTCTTATTTAAAAGGCTTAGGATCAAACAACACTAAAAACTTAAGTAGCAGTTACACATCATGTGCGTTATTACATCATAGATGGATCATTAGCTGATTGGTCAAAACTAATTCAAACTTGGTTTATGCTGAATACCTTATTCCTATAACATGTTTTCATTTATTTATTTATTGATGTTTTTGGTAACCAGGTGAGCAAACTGATCCAAAGGACCATTTTCAGTTGCAACCCAGGCTGTACTGTGCCATAAACTTCATAAACATTGAATAAATAGATATAATAAATACAATCTTTAATGTAACATATATAAATGTTAAAATGTTCAAAATCCAATAGAAAGATAATATTGCACAGAGAGGGAAAAAAGGGGGATTTTTTATATAAATAGATGTTGTGAAACAGGGAAGATCACCAAAAATTCATAATAAATAGCACTGAAAACTTATGCAAAGATATAACAAAAAGAATCGGTACTCTCAATCCCACCATATAAATACTATAGTCCTCTTTCTGAGATTTTCTTTATTAAAGCTATAAGTGTCATATGTACAAGACTGTGGCTCATACTAGGTTTCCTTTTTTTCTTCTCTTAATATGAGTGCATATCAAAATTAGCATTTAGCCCTGGTTTCTTGTATACTTTTAGTTGAAGGATGAAGGAAAATGTTCCCTTTTCAACATGAGGTTATTGTATTTCCCACCTCAGGGGATATGGCTCACCCTATAGATTGTAATAAAAGTGAAACTGTGTGGGGCCCCATTTGTAGTCTCCATTATATGTTCAGCAGTGGCATAAGTGTTGTCTCTTCGAGCAGTTGTTCTTCCATGTTCTCCCATCCTCATCTTAAAACTTCTCTTTGTGTTTCCTACATAAAATACTTTACAAGTGTATTCTGCCAGATAAATAGCCCCTTCTAAGCTACATGTTACGTATTGTATTATTTTAAACTCACTGTCAGTGTTGTGGGAACTGAAGTTCTTTCCTACTTTAACTGAGGGGCAATGCACAAATCTTTTACATTGGTAACATCCTTGGGCTTGTGCTACCCAGGTGCCTGTTTTCTTTCTATAAAGTGGCTATGCATCAGAATATCTTTGATGATAGGTACTCTTCTGTAGCACATCCTGGGAGGGACTGCACTCAGGTCCTTAAGACCTATATCAGCTGACAAAATGTACCAGTGTCTCTGTATTACTTGTTCCAGCACCCTTGCTTGTGTAAGATAGGAAGTCACTATATTAAACCTGGTGTCGGTTTCATTTTGTTCCACTTCGGGTGTTAGAAGAGTTACTTTATCTGTGTTGCTTTCTGTCTCGTTTGCTTCACTAATACCCTGTGTTTGTAGCCTTTCTCTTGCAGTCTTAGTGCCAGTTCCTCGGCCCCTTTCTCAACAGTGGTCTAATTACTGCAGTTGCACCAGTCTCTGCCCTTTTGGGATATTTCTGGCTGTGTGGTGAGGGTGATAGCTAGACGCTAATAAAACTGTAGTCCCATCTATCTCTTTTTTGTAGATGGAGCTTTCTACTGTGCCCTCAGTGGTTTTGGAAAAGGAAAGATTTAGATAAGAGACTGTTTCTTTATGGTATTTATATGTGAACCTTAGGTGTGGGTCTGTTGAATGCAAATACTGTACAAATGATCTAAATTCTTCAGGTGTCCTTTTCCAGATTAGCGATATATCATCAATATATCGCTTCCAACTCACAATGTTTTGGAAAACTGGATTCTCTCCTGGTCGAATATCACTTCCTTCTCCCACCTTTCTAGATAGATATTAACAATTGAGGGGGCACATGTTGCCCCCATCACAGTCCCCTTGATTTGCAGGTACATTTCCTGGTTAAATAGAAAGGTGTTACATTTCAAGACATACTTTAACAGTTTAATGACAAAGTCCATGTTTTTTTCCCTCAATGGTTTCTTTATTTAAATAAAATGCTGCAGTGTCCAATGCTCCTTTCTGTCAAACATTCAAATATAAAGATTTAATGTCCAGTGTTACAAAAAGCATGTCTTCTTCAAGAGTCAAGTCTTTTACCATGTTCAGCACTTCTTTTGTATCTTTAACATAAGATGGTAATTTTTCCAGAACGGGTCTCAGGCAAAAGTTGCAGGACTGTGAAAGCAGCTCTATCAAGGAGCCTATACCACTCATGTTGGGGCACCCAGGTGGATTTGTCAGAGCTTTGTGTAGTTTGGGTAACACATAAAATGTTGCTCATACTGGATGTTCTGTCCATAAAAATCTCTTGTTTTGGTGTCAATAAAACCCTGTTCGACTCCCCTGTTGATGATTTCATCCACACTATATTTAAAATCATAGGTGGGATCTTGGAGCAGTTTCTAATAAAATTCCACCTTCTCAAGTTGCCTTTTGATTTCGACAATGTAGTCATTTTTTTAAGGAGGACCACTGCCCCATCTTTGTTAGCCTGCTTGAAAATCAGTCCTGTATCTATCTGCAGGCTTTTGATCACTCTGCGTTCTTCTTTTGATAAATTGTTAAAATGCTGTTGTTGTGGTTGTGCAAAATTTTCTTCTAAATCATTTTCAACCAGGTCATGAAAAACCATAACCGTTGCACAGAATGGGGCACAAAACATAGACAGTGTGCAGTCTGATAGCAGTTACTCTATTCAATTTTTTTAAAAGCTTTTTATATTCAATTGTTGATAAGTTAGATTTAAATCTATAAAGGTCTGTACTTGATTTAGCAGTTAGAGGGAGTAAAACCTAAGCCCTTTTTAGGAGGTTAGTCTCTGGCTCAGGTAGATCATGAGAGGAAAGATTAATAATCTGCATTGTTTCTGTTTAAGCACTTACCTCCTACATCTCCTGAAAGCTCTTTGATTCTGTGTTCTGCTTCTGTTCTTTTGGTAGAATCCTCCTGGGTTGTACTAAGTGTCTTCTCTTCCTTCCAAGCAGTCTTGTCCTTCTCCTCTTCCTATGTACTCTCATGCTGTTTGCTGAAATCTCAGGCTCCTTTGTGGACCACTCAAGAGCGGGGGAAGGGGGTCCTTGCATTGTTTGTTGTTGTAAGAGAGCTTTCACTGGTTCCTGGTTCCAGTATATAAAAGGACTCCTTCCATTGTCCATAGTATTTGTGTTACTGTAATCCATACTGAAGTCGAATGAAACACTTCTGGTATGTTTCAAAATTCCCCTTAATCCATTCTTCTTCCAGTTGTATATTGTCCCATGTTCATAATCTCCCTTGTCATGGGTGAACTTTGTTTGCTTTGCCTTTTTCAAATCATAATCAAGTTTGTTAATGGAGTCCTGTAGTTGTTTGTTTAGTCTGTCAAAGTCTGTATGGTTTTTGAACTTCAGAACTTCCTGTTCTTGTAATTTTATTTCTTTCCTCAGCTTTGTTTCCCATTCACAACTGTACTTTGCAATTAGTTTACAGAAAGGAGCTGGGCATCACAGCATCCTGACAAAATGACTTAAAGCTAGTCAAGTTAAAAATATTGTTTATTACGAAAAGTTAAAAAGCAGCAGCAATTCCCAATATGTAGGAATAGGGTATTCAGCATTAATCAAGCTTGAACCGATTTTGACCAATCAGCTAATGATCCATCTATGACATCATAACACACATGATGTTTAACTGCTATATAGAGAATAAAGGACGGGGATGTGTGTGATGTGAAAATTTAATGCACACCTGAGGTGTGGAATGCTACATAAACCCCAAGGGCGAAGCTCAAGGGGTTTATCAAAGCATCCCACACTGAGGGTGTGCATTAAATTCTCATGTGCACACTTCCCCATCTTTTATTTTGTATTATATACTGGTGAGCAAATTTTTTCAGCCCACCACTTCACACACACACACACACACACACACACATACACACACAGTCTCTGTGTCACCCTCTTCATAGACAGAGTCTCTCTTTCTACAGACACACACACACACACACACACACACACACACACAATATACAACACAATGCACAGAACACACTCACACTCTGTGCTTTTGAATAAATCGTGTGGCAGCTGCAGTCTAGTTCTTACAGCAGCAACTTACAGCTCACCAGCACGCAGGCTCCAAGTCTAAATTACTGAGCTGTTTAGCAGTTTCCAGTCCTTCTCCATCTTGCTCCAAATCACCCTCTAGCTCCCTCTGCTCTCATTTTAATTGTTTAGTTAAAATCAAAGCTGAAATCGTGATTGCGATTACGATCATGCTTACCTCTATTAGGCAGTCAGAAATCTGTTCCTGCTGACGGTGTGTGTTGCCTGAAGCTGGCAAATCGCAGGATGAACCAGATACTTTATTTTAAAAAAAAAAGTAATGGTTGTATTTAAGGTAGAATCAACCAGATACATTAAAAAAAGATTGTGGGAAGCTGAGGATCTTACTGTGGTGGCTCCTCGCTAACTAAGATACGGGGCCGCCATGTTTTAGGAATGCTTTAGCCCACTTACAAACAAATTGGAAACCAATTAGGGAGTGCTCCCTTTTGATTGATGGAGCACGAGAACCTCGTAACAACCAACCATTTGTTACAGGAAATACCAACTGGTTCAACCCATAGGAAAAATTGCTGTCCAGTTATTATTAAAGTTTTTTGTGTTGTTTGATCCTTAGACATTGATAAAACACTTGCATCTGAAATGTGTTAGGTGGGACCATGTGAGTGGTTTGATGTTTCAATAAAATGAACTTTTAACTGAACTGTTTAAAGTTTGGGAGTCCTACATACGTGGAGGTGGTGAGTTCTGGAATTTCATATTTGTATGCCTATGGACTTCCTTTTCCTTGCACCACCATACTGACTGCACACTTGCTCGGTTGTTTGGATTATTCAAAACATACAGTAGAAGTGACAATGTTAATGTGTTCATGTCAGCAACAATGCACATTAATGATGATCAATAATTTTTAAAATGTATTTATTTCTTATTTTTTGATACCAAGTCAGATACACTTGGCATACAATATGCCTATTTTCAGGCACAACCTGTGGGAGTTACAGACTAACAGCAAGACAAATATATTGCAGTGGCATATATATTAAGAGCTACACAAGCAACCACAGGTAGCCGTTGTCAGGTAAGAGAAACCACATACAACTGTCTCCAGATTACACAAATACAGTAGCACTGATGTGGTGCCTTTGAAAATATTCAAAGTACATGCTGCACTGTAAAAACACATACTCCATTAGTGCTGTTTATAAATGTAACAGTATGACTCAGCTACCAGGCACCAAAGCCATACATGCAGAGAATAAAACACTTTTTATGTGTTGTTTCAAAGAAGCACATCACCTGAATTTACATATCTGTGAATAATAACTTAATGTACTAGTTTTTGCTTACTAAATTGTCCATAATGTAATTGACGGGTCACTTTGACTAGTTTATCATCATTGTGTGCTTATGGGTTTTGATGTGCCTCCCTAAAACCTGCACATTTGGTATGATAATACAAGCCAGAACATGACAGCTTGGTCTGTGAGAAAGAAACTACATACATATTTTGACATCACACTGTTTATGGTACTTTCGTAAGGGTTCTTTTTTTCTTGCCTTGTAGGAAGAATGGAAATGAACTTTTTTTATCCTACAACCATCACCCCCAAAAAACATTAACAGCTCACAAAAAGTTGATACATTTAGGCACAGACGCATGCTTTTATCAAAGCTAAGTTAAGAGCCTTGAAACATTTATCATTATTTGAATCTGCACAAACTCTGTAGATTGTTCCCCATTGGCTGCCTTTTCTTATGAAAGTGTACATGACTCAGTAGATAGTTGTTTGTAACAAGAATGCCAACATTACAAATAGGAAATGAATTATGATAAGTTAAAAAAATGGAAAGTAGAAAATACATTGTATATAACAACATTTACATTAAAAAAAATAAAAATAGACAGTCATACAGTACATGGTTGTAAATAGCATTGCCTTGCTTAACTCCTTTGAGTTGACACTTACATTTTCATGTCGCATCTCCTATATGACTTCATTTTCCTATGCCTTTCAGGTAGCATACTCAATAAATTCTTGAAATGTGATTTTTTTTTTTAATTGTGGCTTTTGGGATTGTCATCATGAAAGAAAATGCTGTACTAATACATACATTATGATAAAAAGAACATCCTATGAGCCGTCATACACAGACAAGTGACTGCAATTAGCACAGTGTTCTATGGGAAAATGGAAAAAGAAGAATAAATAAGATGTCATTCAATCCAAGGAAGCCCACCAGTGGTCCCACACCAAGCCTTACCATATTTTATGGTGCCTTAGATGTAGCCCTTTTAACAGTTAATCCAAAACCAGAAGCAACTAGTGTTTCTCATTCTTGAAATGCTGTCATGCCAGCTCCCCTACCCAAAATGCAAATGATCCATCCATAAATATAAAACCAACCACCCTCTGTCCATCATGTTTGAGAATGACAGCTGTCATAGCCACTGATAGTGCAATAACAATTGTTGTACCACCTTAAACTATTATATTATGCTCCCATATCATGCAGCACTACACAGCCCAATGCTCCTCAGTCTGCTACTATGCAGATTCATCCAAGCCCATCCCATTCCACAATGTTTTCAATTGTCTATTTTGACTTCAACTGTCTACCTCATGCCGTACTTACTGTGGTTACCAATTGACTCTCTCAAGCTACTACTGACTTGTAATCAGATCCAAATGTTAGTGTTTCTCCCACTATGTATTCTCTTGTCTATACTGTTTTCAACTGTCTACCTATGTTCTCCCTTCCCCCAGGATGCATCTGTAATCGAGCAGTACTCTACTCAGTATGCCTTCCTGGTAAAACACTTAAATAAATAAATAAATGAGGCTAAACATAATATGGTAGTACAAATCCTTCAGATTTACAAGCGCACAATGAAAGTGACATGATTCTGGCTTCAGCATGGCACATCCTGTCATCAGATAAAAAGTAAACATATCCTTTGAAAGTTTAGGGATCTTACAGTTTTATGTATCACAGAGAGCACCACCAAAACAGCTAGTGTAACTTTATTCTTTTCTCTTTATAGATCATTCCCAAAGACCTGTGATCAGAACATTAATTTAATTACTGTTTTCTGTTTTCAGCATGCATTTAACATTAACTATTTTTTTTGTTGTTTTCTTTCCACCAGCTGATACAAGGCATTTGTTTTAAATAAACCATCATGGATGTAGTGGGGTGTTCTTCAAAAGTGTATTCACTTTATTACCATATGAACAGGCCAGAAAGGATTTCAGTGCAGAATTAGCAACCCTAAGCATGGTGCTTTCCAGCAAGAATTTATTTGAATGGCACACTCATCATTTTTGTAGATCCACAGTTCCATCAATTTGGTGAAGCAGTGCTGATGATGGTAGTGATACCAGTGGTGGTGTTGGTGATGAATATAGTGATGACTGTGAAGGTGGCACTCATTGTTCATCTGGGTTTCAGCAGCCACAGCAGCAAGATACTATAGTCAACAAGTAGCACATATGTTTCTTAGGCAACTTGAAGAAAGATATTAGACCAGTAAATTGGAGACATACTTTGCTCTAGCAACACCACTGGATACAAACTATAAACAGTTTCAGACTTGGAATGTATGAGTCATATACTGTTGCATACCCTTATGCATGAGAGGAAAATGTAGTGTGCTATTAACAAGAATATGCATGTACAACATCCTGCTCCTCCTCATCTATTTTCTTATGGTGTCAGCGCCAGGTATGGCACTGAAACAACAGCGTTTGATACTGATGACCTTGAGGATGCTGGGGAAGTTTAAAATGCTGAACCCTCGTGTTTGTTAGACATTTTGGAGGAAGACTCTAATTACATGTCACCTAAGAGCATAGTGCCATCTTATGTGCTGGGAAACCTGAAAGACAGGAGAGAGTAAAGTGCCTGGCCCTCACCAAAAACTATTTTATTTAATACTTAATGTGGTAGTATGGGCATAGATGGAAAGGGTTTTCAGTGTTTTGCTTCAGTGATTTTTTACTTTGCAGTGGAGAGGAGAATGAACCAAATGAAGGCCCAGTAGCAGGGGTCTTATATAGGTATTCAGAGGTATAAATTGAGGGGAGTACATCCAGGCTGTGAGGCACTACTGGGAAATATATAACAGTACTTCATATGAGCATTAGTAAGTCATGCATCAGTGCTGTTATGACACTCAATGAAGTGTCATAGGGTTAAGTGCTTTAGGGACTTAAAGAAAGAGGGACTTGACTAGAGAGAGGTACAGGGGACAGAGAACTCTTCCTAATAGTCTTGCTCCCAGTGCATGAGAAATTATATCCCCCAAGCGAAGCAGAGTGAAGATTCACTGGTTGTGTGACAGGTTTGTGTTCTTAGCACATGTCACTTCAAGGAATCTTATAAAAGTTGGTAGCGCAACACACAGTAAGGGACACAATCCTGAGGCATCCCTCTGTGGGATCCCAAAAAATGTAAGAGGTATTTTCAGTGTTGTGGAAACTGTGCAAAGAAGGCAACTGTCAGAACAACACATTGTTACACACCATGCACACACAGGGTAGTTTCTATGGAATGTTGTTAAGCTGCAGGGGTTGTGGTGCTGGTTTTCTCCAGAGGGTGCACTTGATAATGGTTCTGCCTTATGTATAAGAAACTGGGGAGATAAGTGAAAGGTAGAGGCACCTCCCATGAACTCCTACAGTGGACTCCTAGAACCCCCAATAGGGGTGGGTGGGAAGAGGTTCACAGATGCTTAGTGCAGAAAGCTGAAATAGAGATAGGGCTAGGTAGTTCTCGTGTGTAAAACCATTAGCTCCTAGTAGCCATTGGCCATAATGGAGCTTGCCAGCCAACCAAAGCAGTACTCAGTATCTGGTTTTGCTGGGACAAGACCTTCAGTCAATATGGCTGGATTGGGGCCGAGGATTCCTAGTGGTAGGAGTTGTAGGAGGAGGGTACGGGCATTTGTGGTCTTTACAGTTACATGGACAGAGAAGATGGTTTGTGCCAATTATCCAGAAGAGAGGATTGTGCACTACTATCCTGCAGTGACAGCAGCATCATGCCTAAGGTAAGGGAACTTGCTAGCTGTGAATATGGGGATGCCAGCCAAAGTTGTACACATGCAGTAGAACTAATAATCTTTTCAATGACAGCATAAATAGAATAAAGGACAGTTTCCACTTGTTAGGCAGTAACTTAAAGGAAGTTGCAGAAACAGCACCTTTTTCTGCAGTCCTATCAGTGTAAACTGAGAGGAAGAACAGACAGTTTGAGTCACCTTTTCAATGCCTAGTTAAATTGTTATTGTAGGGAGTAATGACTCATTTCTTGAGGAGCATGGTACCCTTTTGGAGGGATAAGGGTCTGTTCAAAAAAGTATGAACTGCATCCTAACATTGAAAGAGTCAGTGTGTTGGATCAGGCAATAAACACATTTATTGATAAGCATTTTAACCAGGTGGGGGAGGGCAGAGCTAAGGCAAAATTACACTGATGTACGGCTGGGGACCTGTCACACCTTTCATCATGTTTAAACAGTACACAGAGTGGGGCTGAAGAGAAACAAGGATAGCAGAAGTGGAATGGAGAGCAGTAGTAGTAGACAGCAGTGAAAACAGAGGTTTACTTGGAGGGTATTCTCCACAAATGTTAGGATCCTGTCAAACAAGATAGAGGAGCTGCACACATTAGCAGCTGATGATGAGCTAGACTTTCTTGCCATCACTGAAATATGGGCAACACAAAGTCATAACTGGAACCTTATTGTACCTGGCTATGCCATATTTAGAAGAGATAGAGGGGCAGACAAGGAGGGAGGGAAACAATTTATGTTAAAGACTTCATCAAATAGTGGAGGACAGACCTCAGGGACAGAGAAATACAGAACCTCTATGGTTAAAATTGGTGGAGGGAGGGCAAATGCCTGAGAATGAGATGTATTACATGCCACTGAGTCAGGCTAAGGAGGCAGATAAACTACTCTAAAAGAAGGTAAGCAAGGCAGCAGAATCAGGAGTGACAGTCATTATGGGGGATTTCATTCTCCATGATGTGGAGTTGGTGGAACCAGAGGCAAGGGAAAGCAAAAGTCAGGTGTTTATTGATGTCTCTCAGGACTGCTTTTTTCATCAGTATGTGTGAGATGCTGCAAGGGGGGTATGTTTTTGGATCTTTTATTGTTGAAAAAGGATATTACTGGTGAGCTAATGTTGGAGAACCACTTAAGAACAAGCAAATACTCCTCGTGTGCTTTGATATTGTGTTGGGGAAACAAGGAGCATCTTCAGATTTATTGATTCCAGATTTCAGTAGGACAGATTTTGGCTGGATTGGGGAAATTCTCAAGGACAGAATTAATGGGCAAAGGAAGGTTCAAGGGATGGACAGCAAAGGGGCAACCATCATGAGAGAGGTACTGGGAGCTACAAAGGGCTGTCTAAGGTATGTTACCAAGGGCATGAAACACAAAAGGTTTATCTGGTTCAGTGATGAGGAGTTCCATGTCTTAGTAGTGACAGCACAATCATGAACTCCATATCAGTGAGTGCACATCACTGAAAACAAAAACAGCAGCGTGCACTACAATGAAAACAGAGTGCCGATTGGTACCATACTCTATAAAGAAAATATTTACTATATTTTTTTTTATGCCAGGGCTGTGCCACCCACACCCTCAGTACGGCAGGGGAGATTGCCTCCCACACCCCCCATTATAATTATAATCAACTCTGGGGAGGGCCTGACACTGGGGAACAGGGGACACTTTGGGAGGGGGCAATTAGGAAGATCAGGAATAGAGCAAAAAAATACTAAGAGCCAACCAGCAGCAAATAATATTTTATGCACAGAGTTAGCTCCAAACCAGGAGTCTCTCACACCACAGGTGTACACCTCTACCACTATGTCAAACAGCCAGCTGGAAACTGCCTGGCCAAACTACCTCCCATATGCTGTTTACCTATACCTCCATCTCCCAGTCACTGTATTCTTCCTTTTGCAATTCTTGTCCGTGACACTCGCTGTTACCCTCCTCACTATCCTTTCCCACTCACTCTTATTACAGGCAGTCAAATGGAGTTGCTCATACTGAGTCACTCAATTTGACTCACCCATATCATGGGTTACCTTAATGAGGTAAGAATGGTGGTCAGAGAAAGACAAAGGTCTTTAAAAAATAATAAAATATCCCAGAGAGAGGTGAGCAGGGAGGATTATGTAGGCACACCTAAAATTGCAAAAAAAAAAAAAAAAAAACTAATCAGGGGAACCAAAGCTAATGTGGAACTGAAGGCAGCAGACAGGCTGAAAGAAAATCATAAAGCATTCTTTAGCCACATAAGGTGAACATGAAAGGCAAGTGAAGGCATTGCAAGATTAAATGAGCATTTGTCAGTGCCAAACATGTTTAAATGCATGCCATTACAAGTTGCAACATCAGCAATGTCTCCTTTTCAATGGGGTCATGCTTTTATAGATTTTTACACTGTATTTACCCTGGACAGCACAACTGAGATGCAATCTCTTAATTTTATTGGGGTCCTGCTTTTTAAGTTAGTCGAGCGTGCAAGCGTGAACAAACTTGTTGATATGAGAGTTGCTAAACAGGGGTGTGAGTGGTGCCAACCCAATGACGAGTAGTGCTGCAGGGGCCGATCTTTGGCCAGAAAATCAGCAGGCCGTGTCCTGATGACACTGGTTTGCTAAGGGAGCTGGTCTCAGCAAACATTTCAAAGGACAGAGCCAAAACGGTGCAGCGGCTCTGTTGTTTGAAATGCGAGCTCTTGAGCTGCAGCTCAGTGTGTCTTTCCTGGTTAAACAATTTTCCCATTCACTACAGCTCAGTATGTCTTTCCTGGTTAAACAATTTCCCTGGTCCCTGCAGCTCAGTGAATCTTTCCTCGTTAAACAATTTCCCCATTCTCTGCAGCTCAGTGCGTATTTCCTGGTTAAACAATTTCCCCCTTACCTGCATTCCCATAGTGTGTTTTTCCTGATTAAACAATGTCCCCATTCCCTGCAGCCCTTTTCCTGGTTAAGCAATTTCCCTGTTCCCTGCAGCTCAGTCCATCTTTCCTGGTGAGACAATTTCTCCATTCCCTGCAGCCCCTTTCCTGGTTAAACCATTTCCCCAGTCTCTGCAGCCCCATAGTGTGTCTTTCCTGGTTAAACAATTTCCCCATTTTCTGCAGTCCCTTTCCTGGTTAAACAATTCCCCCATTCCCTGCAGCCCCCTAGTGCGTCTTTCCTGGTTAAACAATTTCCCCATTCTCTGCATCCCCTTTCTTGGTTAAACAATGTCCCTGCTCCCTGCAGCTCAGTGTTTCTTTCCTGGTTAAACAATTTCCCCATTCCCTGCAGCCCCTTTGTGTGTATTTCCTGGTTAAACAATGTTTCCATTCTCTGCAGCCCCTTTCCTGGTTAAACAATTTCCCCATTCCCTGCAGCCCCTTAATGTGTCTTTTCTGGTTAAACAGTTTCCCCTTTCTGACACCGGGATGTCCACTCCTGATGTCAGCAATGGCATGTCCCCTTCCCCCCAGATGCATGCACACACACACACACACAAATGGGGAGCCGACCCCAGTGTGCCTAAATGTTTTTAAAAAATCCTTGTAAAATAGAAAAACCATCCACCCAAAGTCTTTTTTTTTATTTTACCTGTAAAAAAGAAAACCTTCCAGCATCGTCTCCCCAGTTCCCCCTGCCCCTGCCCAACCCTCCCTCTGTGCACCCAGCCTCCACACACCCCCACCCATACTTACCCTCCAGAGGTCGGAAGCCATGATCTTCACTGGCCTGGGATACATCTACACTCTTCAAAGCTGAACTAAGAACTGAGGAATCAGCTAAGCCTGTATAATGGGCTCAATAGGGGGGTTCAATTTAGGTTGCTATCTCAGCCATTTTTAGGAATTTTGGCCCCAAATTTTCAACATGGGGTTCTTGAGACCCCTCATCATGAACATGTCAGTGTCATTTCATTTCTCGATCCTGAAAGGTGATTTCGAAGTCACTGCTCAGAATCACCTATCAGGACCGAATATGGAAACAACAGTGCCACTCTTCATAAGCTGGGGTCCCAAAAAGCCCATGTTGCAAACTAGGTGTAAAATTCAAAAAGATTGCGTTACCAGTTTGTGTTGTGCTGTTTCTACGCATGCTTGTAACTTTACTGATTTTTTTTATATTTTCACTCCAGATTTTCAACATTGCCATTTTTTCACATCTTCTTATAAACAGTAGAGCTGTCATTTTTCACATCCTACCCAGAATTTGTTTTTACACCTGTGGCCCAGAATGGCACAGCTGGTATGTGAAATCAACTTTTGAGATTGATTAACAAACTCACAGTGTTATTGTTCATTAGGGGAGGTCCCAAAAAGGCCTTGTTTAAAATTTGGTGAAAAGATTCCTCAAAATGCCTGCGTTATGAGCATGCATTGTGCAGTTTCTATGCATGCTCGTATCTTTGCCAATTTTTAATATTTTCACTCCAGATTTTCAACATTGCCATTTTTCCATACTTCCTTATGAACAGTACAGCTGTAATGTTTTTGCATCCTGCCTGAAATATGCTTTTTTACCTTTCATGCAGAATGGCGCAGTCGCTCTGCAAAATCACCTTTCGGAACAAGTGAACAAAATGACAGAGCCACTCTTCATGAGGTATGGTAACAAAAACGCCATCTTGAAAATTTGATGATACTACTCCAAAAAATGGCCAAGTTACACCCGGTCATTCACAATGTTCTATGCACTTGCGTATCTTTGGTCATTTTCAATATTTTCACTCCAAATTTTCAATATAGCCTTTTCATCACAACCCTTCATGAACAGTACAGCTGTCATATAACTTTCTATTGCTCATTATCAATAAAACTCTTCCTGCACTACTACACTCTCACACACTTCCTTATTTCTACGCAAGACAAACTTTCAGCATTGAAAAATGCTTGTTTCATTTTCCATATAGCTGTTTCTCATTCTGGTGGCATCTTGTGGCCTCCTAGCCCCATCAATGACCTTCTCATTTACTTACAGATTATCCACAATATACTGAGGACCACAATGTGGTAGGTCAACAGTGGTGTTGGTTGTTCAAGAGCTTGTGGGGGATGCTGGCTTGGAAGGATGACGTTTTTCTCCTGCGACCTAATGTTCTCCCCTGGGGTGGTGTGGTGCAATGAAGCCATCATACATATGTGCCATCTCATGTATGTGTGACAGGAATCTGGTAGCAACCCATCTCCTCCTGGTGCGCTAACTCTGCTTCCAACTGGTCATCAACAGTCACCAGTTACACAGTGGCAACATTGTCCTCCCCATCCTGAGGAAGGAGTGCTGTCCCTGGGACACTCAATCCTTTCTTTCCTGGCTAGCACTGAATGGCTCGCGTTCTTTCCCAAGCACACATTGCCTGCATCACAAGTGATAGCACTGCTGCTATGCTAATGTGCCAGCTTGGAGTCTTGCTTTCATCCATTTTTGAAATGCATTTTCCCAGGATAGGCCAGCGGAGATGCAGCATCTCATTTTCAATGGAGTCCTGCTTGTACCCATTTTGACGCACTATATACACAAGATTACTCGGCAGAGATGCAATACCTATATCTTGTTTTCAGTGGGAGTCCAGCTTTTACCCATTTGTACAATGTATTTAGCTTGGATAGGCCTGCTGTGAGACAATATCTCATTTTCAGTGAGCTCTGCTATTATGACCCCACATTTCCAATGTAGTCTTTTTATGACCTCACGTTCTGATAAAGACAGGTATTTTTAAAATCCCACCCAATAGATGATTTGGGTTTTGGATTGGATTTAAAAACTACACCTGTCTTGCTTGCGAAGGGGTAACACAAAGCTTGTGTTAAAAATCTGAGAGCAAAATGTGCAAAATATAATGAAGGCTTGACTAAATGTTAAAAAAATTCAGTGTTTCTTTATCACTTCTTTTTTGACATTTTTACCCCAGATTTTCATCATAGCCTTTCTATTAATTCACCTTATAAGCAAGATGGGTGGAATTTTTTTAAATATCATCCTAAAGGAGAATTCACAGAGTGACTGCAAAAACACGCTTTGGAGGGGATTTATAAAATTCACCAGTAGTGTTCATCAGGTGGGGTAACAAAAGGTCTATATTGCACATTTGGGGCCCAAATCTAAAAAAATCACAATGTTATGAGTAAATATAGAAAGAATTCAACATTTTCTCATAACTTTGTTATTTGACATTTCAACCCCATATTTTCAAGATCGTCTTTTTATGACCCCACTTTATCACAAAAGAAGAATTCTTTAAATCCTGTCCAATAAGTGATTTTGCAGAGTGACTGTGAAAATATCATTCAGAAGGGATTTAACAAATGACATATGAAAACAAAGGCTCGCACTTAAACATGAAGTCAGCAACCAAAAGATAAAGGTATAAATGTTTTATTCTCACCAAGTGCAAAAAGTACCAGTTTGGGTACGAAACACCATCGGGTATTTGTTCCAGGCTGTGGGTGTGTTTTTTGTATTTTTCATTCCACTTGGTGAGAATAAAACATTTATACCTTTATCTTTTGGTCAATGACTTTATGTTTGAGTGCGAGCCTTAGTTTTGGTATGTGATTTTGCAATTATTTGGCTTATGCACCTTTATCACAGGCAAGCCCTGCTCTGTTTTTTGTATTTAACAAATGACATCTATCAGGTTTATGAGATGGGCTAACAAGAGGGCTGTGTTGAAAATTTGAGATTGAGAGGGGTGTTGGGGTGGGTGACCGAAAAGTCAGTGAGGAGCAAATGATGAGGGACAAGATGACAAGGGTGCACACGCTGTCTATAATATAGAAATCCCTGCTTTATTGCAAACTCGCCAGGATGCCAAATACTCCTACATAGTGCCTCCTTCCAGATGCTTCCTCAGGGGCTCCCGATAAAGCCCCTGGAAGGATGTGCTATGACAGGGTATTTGGCATTCCGCTAAGTTTGCAATAAAGTAGTGGTTTATTTTACATTGTAGATTGTGTATGTGCCCTTTTGTTTCTTTTTAACATTTTTCAATCATGGCTGCAAAGAGTCGCACCTTTAGCTGCAGTGGTGTGCACAGCTTTTTATTTCTTCTTGTACTGCTGTATATAGGTGAATGGCTCATCAACACAATTTCCAGATATTTCTAAAGGGATTCTTTTTCTGGTGCCCTAAAGCAGTACTGCAGGCAGGCAGGCAGGAATTTCTCTTATCATGACAATGGCTGCAACTGTAGAGATATCCTAAATTCTACCTCACAGCATCATAAGGCTTATAGGAAAGTCTGCTGGAAAGAATGTTGGGGTGTATAGGAAGGGGTTTTATCATCAGTAGCAAATAGGTGATCCTTTCATTGTAGAAGTCATTGGTGAGGCAGCACCTGTATTACTGTGTGCAGCTCTGGAGCCCATATCTGAAGAATTGGGACAGGCAGGAGGCAGTCCAAATGAGAGTGAATAAATGATACAGGGCCAGCAAGGAAATTTATATGAGGAAAGGTTGCAAAACATGTATTCCTTAGAAGCCAGATGGGGATGGTGATGGTGATGTGATAGAAATCTTCAAGATGCACCGTAGGATCAACAGAGTGGACTCTTCTGTGCTGTTCACTCATTGTGAGAGCTTGTACACCAGGGGACACAAATACAACTTGATGGGGGTTGTTTAAGGAGGGACGTGAGGAGGTGTTCATCACTATGTGGGTAGTGACAAAATGGAATGGTTTGCCTAGTGGTGTGGTCAATGCTAAAACTGTAGCCAGATTCTAGACTTGATGGAAAAGATTAAAATGGCAGGCAGTGGTTACTGGGGTGGGGGTTGGGGGCTAGATAAGGAACATTAATGTAACCCCAAGGTGGCACTATCCCAAGGGCTACTACCTCTGCCTGCTTGGCTAGTAGCAGGTAAGGGGCCTTGGTAATGAAACGGGTGCCTCCACCCGGAGGTCAGAATTGTTAGTGATCAAGTTAACCTGGGCACAGCCCTCCGGGACACTGTAACCCCCCCCTTCCCTTCTAGTGGCCTAAACAATATACAATAATTACTTTCACAATGACCCTTATTCACCAGGCAATTAACCACACTGTTTGCACTTACCAGCAGGGCTGGTTCCTCTAGCTTGACCCTGGAAACCCCCTGTAAAACAAGGTTAGCACAGCAAAAAGCAACAGTACAATACTTTTGGCACAAACTGGAACCACAGTCAGGATAAATGCAAACAAAGTTAAATCTGATTTATTTAGGGGACTTGAACAAGGAAAGGATGTAATCAGGTTGATTTGCTTAAAAGCTATATTAATCAGTTATGCATGCAGTTCAGAGTCCCTACACAGTCACACATTCTGGGTACGCAGGTAGAAAAACAGTGGGCTGGCCAGGAACATTGCAGCTGGTTGGGGCCCTGTGATGGAAGTAAGCAACATGCTCAACACACACTATTTGTAACGGAGCCGGAAGGCTCAGTTCATGAAAGAAAAGGCAACAAGACAATCAGATGACAACACTTTTAGATTTAGCTGTTGTTGCAGGGAGCTACCCTGATGTTTACTCACGATACCCAATACTGGACACAGACAGGATGAAATCGAGACTGCAGGCTGTTGAGCTGGAGTGCCCATAGAAGCAGGGCCCACACGAATCACCAAGGTGTTGTTCTTGTTCAAGGCATTGAGCAGGGGGCTGATCCCCGGGCTGGGCCAGTGTAGCAAGGCCCAGGTAAATGGAAATGGATACAGATTCAGTCCGTGGAGCTGGATACAGCCTCCAGCAAGCAAAACACAGTTCAGACACACAGTGGGGAACCAAATCACGACCCACTATAAGCACACAGCACATTCACATGTAAGGAAATTCCACTGTACCAGGCCAATGACTCTCTAGTCGTAATTACAGAGTCTGCACAATACGGGAGTTCAGAGGTAGCTGGAAGTCCTGACAGGCTGATCGCATTCAGCAGATCTTCAGTCTTCTTCAGGTTAAAGCCTGGTCACAATTCAGTGGCTTAATTTACTCTCCAAATTCGGATTCAGTCCGAAAAAAAAAAACACAAGTTCCCACTCAGGAACAGCAGGCAGGCATGCAATCCAAACTCAGGCCTTTTCACAGTTCTCCCACACAAATCCACTATGGATTGCTGCTCAAACTATCTCGAGCTGTTACTTCTTCACTTCCCAACTCAGACCTAACTGAAACTGAAAGCAGTGTGGGGCTGTCCCCAAGATCCAAAAGGTCTGGTCGGCTGATCTGTCTGTCAGTCAAAAGAAGGGCTCCCCCTCCAGGTTATTTTAGGCACCAAAAGCCCAAAACTACAATTCCTACAAGTTTGGGCCCCACCAAGCCCCTATAGGCAGGCTCCATATTAGAGTCCCAAATGTACTGATGGGCCCATTCTGCAGTCCAGGACCAAGATGATGGAAATAAACAGAACTGTCCATGCTGCAAAGAAGTCAGGTTAGAACAAACTGCAGTATTATTACTACTGTAACAAATTATCCGCAAAGAAGTACATCTTCTAACAGAGCTCCCTCTCAGATTAATTATTACTGCAATCCAGGCAGCTCTTAAAGAGACAGTACACAGACGCTATACAGGCGCTCTCTGGCAATACATTTAAACTGCTAAAATGCAGAACACCAGCCTGGCACTGAGCATTTAGGCAAGCTCAAGGAAGACTTTTTGGGAACCCCCATTTGTAGGGGGGTTACACCCTTCCCTGCCTGGAGAAAACTTGACATCCACGTCAAGTCTGTACCATCATGCATCAGTTAACATAAACGTTTTACTTTACTATACATATTCACTACACTTCATGATACTATATCCATAAGGACAAAACTTTTGCATGTTTCATACAGGTAATACTGATTCTACTATGATTAACATACTAGTGGCATCACAATACTGATTCATGTTATAACTTCTTGTACATTAAACAATGTAGGAGGGGGCTCTTCCCTATCAGCTAACTTGGGGCTGGATGGAGCAGGGACACCATACCGAGAAAGAAGAACAATCAACCTGGAATTGGCCATTTAGCTCAGTTTGGGTAGTGAGCACTGAGAAATATAAACACCTATGTGAACCACATTGAGAGGCAAATCCACTGGCCTCCCGGGAGAATCATAACTGAAGTGCAATACTGGCTTGGCAGCTCAGCCAGTCTTTCTGGGGGAACAGCCACAGTCTCTGTACTTTCAGCACTAACTTTGGAGCTTTCATCATTCATGAGGGGTGCCTCTGCATGGATGTGATTGTCCCAACTGGGAGCACTGTCAGCTCCTTGCTCTGTAGGCTCTGTTTCCATAACACTTGGCTCATTTAGAGAAGGTTCTGGTACAGTTAGCCTTTGTGGCACTGAAGGGGGGCTGTCAGCACTCTCATATTGTTGTTCAAGTTCTGGTTTGTCACCAGGGATAGTCAGACCATCAGCCCCTTCTTTGGGCAAGTCACACAGTTCCACAAAACACAGAGTCCACAACCTCAGATGTGATGCTTTGCCCTCACTTTCAGGGAGCATTGGCTCCAAGGACAAAGCTTGGGGGTTATGCAGTCCAGAAGGCCCAGATTCATCCCCACAATTAGTTATAGGGTTACCTCAAAACAGCTGACTCAATTCATAAGAGGGGTAATAGGTATTGTTACACCCACTATCGTCAGACGTGGACTGACAGTCATTATTATTCTGGGCCTGCTGTGGGGGAAACCTTAACTCTGTAACTACTAGGGTAGGTTGACTGGGTCTCTTTTTTGCAGCAGCATGAGTTGCCAGCCCAGGGGAGGGAATGTCTGCTGGCTCAGCTACAATAATAGCTTGGCCGATAGGCAGCAAGTGGTTACGGTGCATGGTCTTGACAGCTTTGGAGTTATTCTCTGGGCATACCTTGTATACTGGTAGATCATCCACCTTTCCAACTACTACATGAGGAAGATGGTGCCACCTATCAGCAATGTTGTGCTTGCCATGTAGTCCCAAATTGAGTAACAACACACGGTCTTTGGGCTGTAGCCCTTCAGCCTTTACTTTCTTGTTGTGCCTCTCTTTCTTGGTGAGATTTCTTTTAGCGGCCATTGTCTAGGCCAGTTGATATGCATGGTTCAATTGAGCTTTCAGTTTATGTACATACTGCAGGTAGTTTTCAGCTCAGACCCCATCTGGAGAGACACCAAAACAGACATCAACTGGCAGTTGAGCCTCCTTCCCAAACATGAGGCGGTAGGAAGAACCTAGTAGCATCATTTTTGGTTCAATTGTATGCATGTACCAAGGTGCTAATCTGCTGGCTCCACTTATGCTTGTCTTTTGGGTGGAGGGTGCCCAGCATGTTTAGAAGGGAACAGTTAAAATGTTCTGGTTGAGGGTCCTCCTGTGGGTGATAGTGGGTGGTTCTTGACTTCTGCACCCCCCACAGAGATAGAATTTCTTTGATTAGCTGACTATCAAAGTCTCTGCCTTGGCCAGAGTGGATCCTCTGGGAGGCACCATAGTGGACAAAGACATTTTCCATTAGCACCTTCGCCACAGTAGAGGCCTTTTGATCTTTAGTTGGAAAAGCTTGTGCATACCGTGTGAAATGATCTGTAACCACTAACACATTGCCAATATTCCACTGATCAGGTTCTAAACACAAAAAGTCTATGCAGACCAGTTCCATGTGGGTGCTGGTAGTAATATTGACAAGGGGGGACAGCCCTCTGAGGCAGAGCTTTCCTTTGCAGACAATGACTGTAGGTCTTTACATTTTGCTCAACATCAGCCCCCTTCTTGGGCCAGTAGAATCGAGATCATACCAGGTTGAGAGTTCTGTCAATACTGAGGTGCCCCATGTGATTGTGGAGGAACCTCAGTACCAGATCTTTAAAGATCGTGGTCAGGACCAATTGCAGCTTGTCTACTCAACCACTGCAATCCACTGTCTCTCTTTATAACAACTGATTGTGTAACTTCAACCTGGGGACTTCTTTAAACAATAGGACAGTTCGCAAGTCAGGGGAACGCAACTGGGACACATCTTTCCCCACACGCAGGGCATCAAGTGCTGGCTGAATCAAAGGACCTTGGGATTCAGCCCACTGGATGCTGTCATTGTCAAATTGAGGTAGTGCACTAATATCTAGAGCAGACAAATGGCAATAGGCAGCCAGTATGCAGGTATCAGGAGGGCCCAAGCAGTCTACTAAACAGTCCACTGTGTCCGTAGACATCTGTTCATCTTTATCAAACTTTTGGCACAATGCTGAGATGTCAGGTTAAGACAACTTGGCCCAATCACACTTGGAGACTGGTCTTTGTGAAAGGGCCTCAGCATCAATATGGTTCAGTCCTGGCCTGTATTTGACAGCATAATCATAGGTTGATAAAGCAGAGAGCCACCAGTGCCCAGTGATGTCCAACTTAGGTGAAGTCTGTACATTGGTTAATGGGTCTTTGTCGGTCTTCATCAATATATTTGCCCCACAGAGGTCCTCATGAAACTGGTCAACAATGGCCTATTTTAGGGCAAGGAACTCCAGCTTGTGCACAGGCTAGTTTCATTCTGATGGGGTCAAGCTCCTATTGGCAAAAACCACTGGTCTCAAACCATCCTCATGGTCTTTATACAGCACAGCTCCTAGGCCCAGCAGACTAGTGTCTGTATGCAGCACATAGGGCTTGGTAGGGTTAGCATAGGCAAGCATGGGGGCATGGGTGAGCTGGTATATGACTTCATGGAAGGCTGCTTCACATTCAGGTGTCCAGCAGGGACCAAAATGTTCACCTGTTCGGAAGTATACTTTCTTGGGTTCTTTGACAGCCCCTTTCTTGTATTTATGGTTGGAAGGGGGTAACCCTGGTTGAGATTCAGGAGCAGGCAAATCACCTTGGAATAGTCTTTTATGAACCTGCGGTAGTAGCCACAGAACCTCAGGAAACATTGTAGTTCTTTCAAGTTATGGGGCTGGGGCCAAGTAGTCAGTGACTTGACCTTACCGGGATCTGTCTATATCCCTTCTGCAGATACTATGTGCCCCATATACTTCATGGAGGTTTGAAAAAACTGGCACTTTTCAATGGACAGCTTGTGGAAGAAGTCTTCCAATTGGTCTAGGACTTTAAACAGTCAGGTCTCATGCTCCTTTAATGTGTGTCTGAACACAATGACATCATCTAGGTACACTAGGCATTCCAGCAAGTTCATATCTCCCACCACACATTCCATCAGTCACCGAAAGTTGGCCAGGGCACCCGAAATACCCTGTCTCATTCTCAGGAATTCGTAGATCCCCAAAGGACAGATGAAGGCAGTTTTCTCACAGTCCTCCACGGCCATCGGAATCTGGTAATATCGACTGCGAAGATCCAATACTGAGAACCATTTGCTCCAATTCAAGCAATCCAGGGCATCTTGTATGTGGGGCACGGTGTATTGATCTGGGATAGTCTGCAGGTTCAGGGTTAGATAATCAACACACATCCTCACTGACCCATTCTTCTTATGCACAACCACAATGGGAGAGGCATATGGGTTCCTTGATTCCTGTATCACACCAGCAGCAAGCATTTCCTGCGGGTGTCTCCTCACATCATCTATGTCCTCTGGGGCAAGACGTCAGGATCTCTCTCAAAATGTCCAGTCATTATGCAGACATATATGGTGCTCTGCACCCTGGACACACCGCACATCCCATTCTTTTAACAAAAACACTTGGTATCTATGGGCGAGTTTCTTGCTAATACTAGCCTTCCATTCAGTTGGCAGCGGGGAATCACCAAAGTCAAATAAGTCCAGGGTCACTCTCTCGTTTTGGCCAGAGTACTTGTTTTTGGGTAATACTGCAGTGTCTGAGCAGTGTAATGTAGCTAGAGTGCACCCTCTGTTCACCTGGAACTCCCGGTCTGGCGCATTTCGAATCTGGACCATCACTCATCGTGCATAAGCATGGGCATGGGCAGGCACGATACTGGGTATAACCAATAATCCTGGCAACTTTCCATCACCTGGTGCATCTAACATTAATATTTTGTTCTTTACATTTCTCTTTAGGTGGACTTCTCCATGAATTGTGCACTGGGCATTAGGGGCCAATACCATGGAGTCAGATTCCTTTTTTCACACTATCCCCACTGGCTCATCTGGGTCCTCTTCATTGGGTTTCTGTTGTAAGTCAAATGCCCTTTTTACTAAGGCTGGAATTCTTAGGGCCTGTCCAGTCAGTTGCCCTTGTTTCTCATGGCAGAGTTGTGCTGGTCTCCCAAACATGTGGGCGTTTGTTCCAATTAACAGGGGAATCCCATCATACAGTCCAGAGGGGGACACACTAGGGCCAGTGCCTCTATGTGCTCCTCTACACCAGTTACAGTTGCAGGAAAAGACAACCAGAGGCAGACATATCCAAGGCAGGGATAAGACTTGTCACTCAGCCCCCACACATGTAGGCCTTCCAGGGATTGTAATGGCACATCAGATAAGTGTTTATAATACCAGTCCTGAAATACAGTGGTCACTTGTGACCCACTGTCAAGCACAGCCCGAGTAGGAATACCATTCACAGCCACAGTAGTCTTCATTGAAGGGCCCACTATTTTGGACCAGTCTGAAGGGACAACAGCAGGAGTCTGGACAGACAATTTAGCCACAGAGGGTTTGAGTTAGGATGGCCGAAGCTTTCACTGCAGTCATTTTGTGCACCCCTTGACCACTGACTTGTTTTCTGAGCTCTCCTTGAAGCTGGTTCACCAATTTCTCTAAGTCCTTCTGAGACCAGCATTCCCTCTTCATATGGCCATCCTTGCCGCAGTTATGACAAATGACAGGCTCTTAGGGCATCCTTGGGGAAAACAAAACAGGGGATGCTAGAGCATTGATAGGAGATTGTGATCTGACTTCTGCTGGTAGTGTACCATGTCTCAAAAGTTCCTTTAGGGTGGCTGTCAATTCTTTGAGCTCAGCCAAGAAGCCACCCTCAGTAGAGGATGCCTAAAGGTGCACCCCCATCCCCATAACAGTGAAGACCTGACAGGGGCCAGGGAAGGGGATACCTCAGCGAATGCACCCAGTTGTACTTTTCTGACTTCCTTCAGCAACTCCTCCCCCCACCATTTAGCCCATGGCGGGACACTTGTAGTGGTCTCCATTTTGGAAGGGCCTTCTAGTGCCATGATCACTTGGGCTGCACTCACCCCATAATTGCAATCTCCCTCTTTACCTTCTACCTCCCAGAGTTCTTTTATCAAGTCACAGAAGTCAGGTGGGTTACCTCTCCTATCCTGGAGCCTTAACTGGATAATCTGCAGTTTAGAATGCTTAGCATATTGCAGTATGTGCCCCAATCTCACATGGTTCAAATCACTGGTGACTACTCCATCTTTCCAGTAAGCTTTCTGCAGAGCTGTATCTAGGCAAGTAACATACACAGACAAACTTTCCCACTTTCATTGTTTAGTACCTCGGAATTTCCACATCAAAGTGTCCCCTGACTCAATGCTCCCAAAATTGCCTTCAAGTACAGATAGGTACTTCTGAGCAGATGCGTCAGGGTTCTTGGACCTCAAAAATGTAATGGCTTCAAGGGCAGGGCCCCTCAAACTTTCTATGATTCTTTTCTGCTTCTCAGCCTCAGCACAGTGCCACTCGGGTACCAAGGGGGCAACATAGTCGATCCAGGTCTCCCAGTAATCCTCCCCCTGGGAGGTGGGGAGGGTGCCAGAGAAGATTCTCAGCCTTCGGTAGGAGACGTGACTAAAGGTGGGTACAGATACAGGGGCCAGCATTGGTATGGGCACAGAAGGTGGGGCAGTAACAGGTCCTGGAGTGGGTGTTGGGAAAGGAACACCCCCAGGTGGCAGGAAAAGTTTCTTAAAGTCTTCTATGGTTTTCCTTTCCTCCAACAACAACTTAGGAAATTTCTCTTCGAGAGTCACGTGATGCAGAGCACCTAGTGGCAGCCTTATCTAGAGCTCCTACCCACAGACCAGCAAAATCTCAATTTTTTGCCCATCCAGCACCCGAAGTAACGAGGTGATTATATTATCGTACTGCTCCTTCTGCCTGGAACATGCTAGTGACTTGTTTTGGACCCGCAGCTGTCAAATTCAGATTTACAAGAAGAATGGAAGTGGAGATGAAGCAGGCTGGAGAGAAACACACTCCACCTGATACCCCCAAGAAAGCTGCAAAAAAATCTAAAATTCAAAGCTCGGGGCACCCCACCAAGCAGATCCCTCCCGGCTCCTCTGCTAACCCACTTACCGAGGACCGTTTCCTGCAAGAGCTGATCCCCTTTCGAGAAACCCTCCAGGACATTTCCACCGAATTAAAAACCATTAGAAGCGACCTCGGCTCACTTACCCTAAGAGTGGGAGATACAGAGGCAAGAACGTCTTCACTGGAGAACTGGAAGGGGAAAACTGAACCAGAGATCACCCGACTTCGACAACAAATTAACAAGTTACAACTCAAGACGGAAGATGCAGAAGAAATAACATTCTGATTCTAGGCCTGCCTGAATCTGAAGAGGGATCTGATACCATTTCTTTCACTCAGAAACTGCTTAATAAAGTTGTTGGTCCTTCCCCCCTTAACCAGCAGTACCATATTGAAAGAGCTCACTGTTCTTTAAAGCCTAAGCCACCACCTGGAGCTCCTCCTCGGCCCATAATAATAAAATTCCTCAGTTTCCTGGAGAAACAACACATCCTTTCTAAATCTAAGGAGCTGGAGTCAATTCACTGGGGCAACGCCAAACTGCGGCTGGCACAGGACCTACCCTTTGAGACCCGCCAGAAAAGAGCAGCCTTTCACCCGATTGTGAACAAACTCAACGCAGCTGGAATTCACTTTTGGATGAACTATCCGGCCAAATTACAGGTGGCCTTGGAGGGTGTCTGGCACTCCTATGAAAAACCGGAACAGGCCACTTCAGATCTCACCCTCAAGCTTCCCAGCCTCTTTGAATCTAATTGAACTCTATATTGTTAATTTTGATCACTAATTTTTCCTGTTAAGACTTGGTGCTTAGTTTTATTACCTGCTGGGTTTTGCTGTCCTTGTCTCTTTTGTCCTGGTTTACTAGGGCCGAGGTTGTAGTCTGGAACAGGGCCTATCAGGCCTAAGTAGGCATCAACGGCCTAACTGTATACCTCCGAGGGCAGGGGGGAGGCAGTGGAACCAAGTTTCCGTTTGCGGTTTCCAGTGGCACTTATAAGAGATGGACCGTCTGGTCCCTTCAGCTTTGTTTCCCCCGATTACTTCTCACACCTCGGGGCTAGCCCAATCCCATACAATATAGATGTATAAGTCTCTATTTTTAGTTTTGAAGTAAACAGATACGATCAACGACAAGCTGTTTTCCCGTGAGCCCTACTCCAATAATGATTCCTGACGTGAAATGGATCGATGTGGCATTTACCATCTCAAGTTTTGCAGCACCTGGTATGGTCCCTATATTTTATACATCTCTTACAGTCTTACTAGGTAGCTGTATTATTACTGGGGCATAAAGCATAGTTTTCCTCTCCTTTTACCTAGGTCTGATGGGTAGTAGGCTCAGAGAGAGAGCAAGCACTGGGAGACCTGCCTTACGGTCTAGCTAGGGGAGGGAGTGTTGCAGTACCCAGGAGACCAAGATGCCAATGTTTGGCTCGAAGTAGGATGATCTATTTCTCTGAATTGGCTTACCTTTCTATACCTCAGTTCAACTTAAGATTGCTTATCCCTGGGTCTGTAACCCTTTGGGGATGGTCTCTGTCAGGTTTATTCTGTTTTCTTGTATCGAGTCTCTTAATCCCACTGGGATCTTTTGTAAATAGTTCAAGGGGGGTTGGGAGGGCTTGGGATGTTATGGATTGGGGGAGGGTGGGGAGACCATGGGCTATCCCCCCATCTACGTTCAATGTTCACCTGTTAATTTTATTCAGCATTTCTATTATATGTTCACAGTTAGATGTCCTTGTGGCCATGGAATTTTGGCACTTTTATGTCCACTTATTGGGGAAGCCAGGATGGGGGGGGGGACCTGAAGGGTGCCACTTGCATTTGAATCTGGCGGAAGTACCACTGAATTTTGTTTCTCCTAACTATTTTACTAAGCTATATGGCTACGAGGCCTATTAAAATCACTACCTGGAACGTCAGAGGTATCAGAGATGCCACCAAAAGACATCAAGTTCTCCTAAACTGCTCCCTGCTAAATATTGATATTCTTTTCTTGCAGGAAATGCATTTATTAGCTACAGAAACCAGTGGGTTACAACCTCAGGGGTTCTCTCAGGTTTTTGTATCCTGGGGGTTATCAGCTAGTAGAGGGGTTGCTATACTGATAAAACGAGGTATTACATTTGTGGTTGAAGATAGCTCTATAGATCAGGAGGGCAGATTTGTCTTGGTTAAAGGCCTGCTTAACAATGTTAGCGTGGTGCTAAGGGCAATCTATGGCCCAGTGGGAGGTGATCCCAAATTTCTCATGCATTTAGCCGACAAATTGAGTGGGTTCCTGCCCTCCTTATTTATATTGGGAAGTGACTGGAATGTTGCCCCAACTCAAGAGTTCGATAAAACTTACAGACCCATAAAACCCCCTTCCACATCTCAAATTCCCTTAGGGATTTCATGAACTTACTAGGACTATGTGAGCCCTGGAGCCTGCTTAACCCTTCTGGCCGTATATTTTCCTTTTATTCTCAGGTACACCAAACATGGTCAAGAATCGATTATATCCTAATTAGCACCACCCTCTTAGAAAGCACTCCCCTTTCAGGTATAGAGCCAATTGTCATATCTTACCATTCCCTAGCATGGGTTAAGGTTTCTCCTTGACCACATGGTCAAAGGGATACCTCATGGAAGTTAAATACACAACTCCTAAAAGACGAACATACAATTTCCCATTTTAAATCTTTGATCTCGTCTTTTCTCAAACTCAACCAAGGTTCTGTTACTAGAGAGGACTTATTCTGGTGCTCCCTAAAATGTTTTATTAGGGGCGAGTTCATAAAATTGGCTTCTAGAAGGAAAAAACTAAGGGAAGCTAAAATCGTCTCATTGTCCAACCAAATTAGGATAGCTGAGAGTGACTTTTCCCTCTCTAGTTCTCAAGAAGATCTGGAGTGTTTATGCAAGCTCAGGAATGAGTATGAGGAATTAGTCAAAGAAAAAACGGAATACGCCATCCTTAAAACTAAATCTCATTACCTAGACCAAGGGGAAAAACCTGGCAGACTGTTAGCTCTCAGATTAAGGGAGACAGAAAACTCAAGGTTAATTCCTGCACTGAAGTCTCCTGATAGTTCCATTAAAACCTCGCCAAGAGATATTGCACATATTTTTGAATCTTTTTACAAGGAACTATATGGTAGAGGTACCTCTCAATCATCTCTTCCCACTATAGAACATTTCTTAGATGGTGTTAGTCTTCCCTACCTACAGGCACATCAATGTGAAAGTCTGTCCTCTCCCATTACTTTAACCGAGATTGAGGAAGCAATAAAGGGGCTAACTCTGGACAAATCTCCAGGCCCCGACGGCTTCCCCCCCAACTTTTATAAAATTTTCTACAAGGAGATCTCTCCTCTTCTCCTCAAATTATATGACTATATGTTCTCATCAGATTCCCTTGACCCTTCATTGTTAGAGGCCACAATAATCCTAATTCTGAAACCAGACAAGCCTCAGTTAGAACCGGCTAGCTACCGTCCAATCTCATTATTAAATTACGACATCAAAATCCTAACCAAAATCCTCTGTCTCAGAATTAAACAGCTCTGGCAGCAACTGCTGACTCTCGAACAAGTGGGCTTCGTCCAGGGCAGATCTGTGGCAGACCAGCTGAGAACCCTCTCCCACATCTTCCAAGCTGCACAAGACTCCCAGATTCCCATGGCATTGATTTCCCTAGATGCAGAAAAAGCCTTTGACAGGGTTAACTGGGACTTTTTGTGGTCCACTCTTGGGAGAATGGGCTTTCCAAAAATTTTTATCCAGTGGATTAGAACAGTCTATAAATCACCCTCCGCTAAAATCTACTGTAATGGTGTCTTTTCATCTCGATTCCCCCTGTACTCCGGTACTCGGCAAGGCTGCCCTCTGTCCCCTTACTTATTCAACCTGTACTTAGAACCCCTGCTACTCAGTATCAAGGCCTCACCCCAGATCACAGGTTGTGTTATCTCCCAGAAATCCCTGACTCTCTCAGTTTTTGCAGATGATATCCTCTTGCATCTCACCAATCCAGAATCCTCTTTAACGCAGGCATTACAAATCATTGATCAGTTTGGGCAAGTATCCAACTATAGTTTAAATCTAACCAAATCAGTTATTTTCCACTAAACTCCTTCACATCCCAAGCCAACTTCACTCAATTTGGGATGAGGTGGTGCCCGGTTTCATTCAAATATTTAGGCATACATCTCGCTCGAGACCCGGAGGTTATTAAAAAGCTTAACCTGGATGACTTGCTGATGAGAGTTCAAAAAGATCTCTGTAGATGGGACAGTCTACCTCTATCTCTATGGGGTCGCATCAGCATCATTAAAATGAATATCCTACCCCGTATTTTTTAGCCCCTAAACTTACTAAACATATGGCTCCCAAGATCTTACTTTCAGCAAATTCACACTGCCCTCTCCAACTTCATTTGGAGGGGTAAACACCCTAGACGAGCTTTCTTAAAGCTCAGTTTACCTAAAGATAGAGGGTGTCTTCGCCTTCCTAACTTTATGTTTTACTATTGGGCTAGTCATCTAGCCAAATTAGGACGTTGGTCCAACGTCCAACCCAATGTTTCTCAACCCACCTGGTTGTAGCTAGAACTCAATCTTCTGGACAAATATAATCTTCATCCTCCTCGAATTTTCTACTGCACCTTTTCTATACTGCCAGAGGCTATACAAAGATTGGTTATAGGCCTTTCCATTAAAATACTATCTCAATGCTGGAGCTTCTTTAATATACCACTCACAAAAGATCTGGTGCAACCTCTAACTTTAAATCCCAACATCAAAATAGGTGGCTCCCCGCTGACTTCAGACTGGCTTCCACAAATACATGATTTGCCAGTGGAAACTCTGTATTCTCAGGGCTCTCTTCTTTCCTCCACTGACTTGTTAACCAAATTGAATATCTCACAGAAACACATATTTAAGGTTTTCCAGTTGAGACACCTTTTAGGGAATCTGTTCGGGACTGTATTTATACCGTCCCAAACCAAACCTTTTTTAGATCAAATTCAGGATTGTATAAGCAAACCTCATGGAATTGCCAGAATTTACTCTTACCTATTAGATACCAAATACCCTAATGCCCTAACCGGCTCCAAGATTTGGGTCTCCCTCTTACCCGACTCCCCACTACCTTGGAACCAGATTTGGCGTGACACACACAGATATTTTACTCAAGACAGAAATAGGTTAATTCAGTTTCATATCCTGAATAATCTGTATTGTACGCCGATTAAACTGGTCAAATTTGGCAGGCTGGCTTCAACTAAATGTACAAGGTGTGGAGCAGTTGAAGGGAACTTACTACACATATTCTGGTACTGTGATAAGGTGGCACCCCTATGGAATACAATCCAAACTAATTTAGACCCTCTCCTTGGATTGGGGGAGTTATTCACAGCTGAAATATGTATATTAGGGATGCTTTCTGATTTTAGAGTTAAAGAACGCTGGTTTCATATGGCCTTAATTTCCATAGCAGTTAAAAGGTTGGTTCTCAAACACTGGGTGGACCAAATTGCTATCTCATACCCTGAATGGCTAAGAGAAATCTCTCTTTGTTTTAAAACTGAAAGGTTAATAGCTAGCTCCCGGAATTGTATGCTTCCTTTAACCAGAAGTGGGGCAAGCTATATGCTTTATATTTACATTAAATCCCACATAAGGGTTACCTCTGACAACCTTAGTTTACTCTGCCTCCCTTATAATATTTTTAATACCAGAGTACCTCTCGCCATCCCATCTCTATTATCCCTGGGTTTTGATGTGGCACCCTCCAGGGGTGGGTGGGGGAGGGTAGGGAGGGGGTTAAGGGCTAGTTTGGTTAGTTGTTTTCTTGTTGTGTAAATACAGGCATATATCACATCTAGCTCTCTGTTGTTCGCTGGTTATATGCCACTTTGTCTCACTATAGCATGTAATACTGTCTGTACACCATGCTTTTTCTGTTACTAAAAACTCAATAAAGAAGTTGAATTTAAAAAAATTTTCTTCAAAAGTCTCTGATAATGGTGGAAGCTCATCCTCCCCAGGGTCTTTACTGTCTTTTGTTATCACTCTCCAGGAGGCTAGGACCCCTTCTGAGACAATAGTCTGTGGCACTTTAAAGCTGTCCACGAGGTCACTACACTCTACCAAGGCTATGAAAGTATGGGCGTTCACATCAGCCTGTCGACCCACCACCACAGGGTTTTTTAAACATTCAGCTTTGGAGAGTGCTCCCTTGACAGTGTCCTTACTGGTACACTGGTGAATATACAGTATAAGCAGAGCATTTTGGGGGTTGATCTCCTGCCCAGTACACCACCTCACCAACTGGTGTACAGCTATTTCTACTGGGGTAGCCATTAATCTTTAACAATAATTCATAATTTTTGGCCACTAGAAAGCACAAAATCCCAGCGGTGAGCCTCCAAGAGTGTAACCCCTAGGTGGTGCTATCTCAAAGGATTCTACCCCTGCCTGCTTGGCTAGTAGCAGGTTAAAGGGTCTGGGTAATGATACGGGTGCCTCCACCCAGAGGTCACGGTTGTTAGTGGTCAAGCTAACCTGGGCACAGCCCTCCAAGACATTGTAACACCCCTGTTTCCATTCTAGTGGCCTGAACAATATACAATAATTACTTTCACAATGCCCCTTATTCACCAGGCAATTACCCAGACTGTTTGCACTTACCATCCAGGGCTGGTTCCTCTAGCTTGACCCTGGGGACCCCCTGTAGAACAAGGTTAAGCACAGCAAATAGCAACAGTACAATACTTTTGGCACAAACTGGAACCACTGTCAGGTTAAAGGCAAACAAAGTTAAATCTGATTTATTCAGGGGACTTGAACAAGGTAGGAGTGTAATCAGGTTGATTTGCTTAAAAGCTATATTGATCAGACAGTTATGCATGCAGTTCAGAGTCCCTATACAGTCACATACTCTGGGTACCCAGGTAGGAAAATGGTGGGCTAGGCAGAAATGTTGCAGCTAGTTGGGGCCCGGTGATGGAAGAAAGCAACATGCATAACACACACTATTTGTAATCTGGAGCCGGAGGGCTCATTTCATGAAAGAAAAGGCAACAAGACAATCAGATGACAACACTTTAAGATTCAGCTGTTGTTGCAGGGAGCTACTCTGATGTTTACTAACGATACCTAATACTGGACACAGGACGGATGAAATTGAGACTGCAGGCTGTTGAGCTGGAGTGCCTGGAGAAGCAGGACCCACATGAATCACCGAGGCGTCATTCCTGTTCAAGGCGTTGAGCAGGGGGATGATCCCCAGGCCAGTCTCTCGTCGATGACTTTCTCTACATAGCAGGTATTCTGGCTGGGCCAGTGTAGCAGGGCCCAGGCAAATGGAAATGGATACAGATTCACTCCGTGGAGCTGGATACAGCCTCCAGCAAGCAAAACACAGTTCAGACACACAGTGGGGAACCAAATCATGACCCACTATAAGCACACAGCACATTCATATCTAAGGAAATTCCACTGCATCAGGCAAATGGCTCTCCGATCACAATTACAGAATCCGGGAGTTCATAGGTAGCTGGAAGTCCTGACAGGCCAATCGCATTCAGCAAATCTTTGGTCCTCTTCGGGTTAAATCCTGGTCACAATTCAGTGGCTTAGTTCGCTCTCCAAATTCGGATTCAGTCCGAAAAAAAAATAACACAAGTTCCCTCTCAGGAACAGCAGGCAGGCATGTGTGCCAAACTCAGGCCTTTCCAAAGTTCTCCCGCACAAATCCACTATGGATTGCTGCTCGAACTATCTCGAGCTGTTACTTCTTCACTTCCCAACTCAGATCTAACTGAAACTGAAAGCAGTGTGTGACTTTCCCCAAGATCCAAAAGGTTTGGTTGGCTGATCTGTCTGTCAGTCACAACAAAGACTCCCCTCCAGGTTATTTTATGCGTCAAAAGCCCAAAACTACAATTCCTACAAGTTTTGGCCCCACCAAGCCCCTGTAGGCAGGCTCCGTTTTATTTTTTTTATCATATAATAATTTTTATTAACTGAGGTACAATTCAGGGTTATTCAGTTTTGTACAGGATAAGATTCCAGATCCAGCATACTATAGTATAGTCTACAACCTTATATTGAGGTTAGCTAAAACAGTATATCATATTAGCAGTGGTATAAAGCAATTTGCATCATTCACTACTATCCATCTCTACTTCAACTTTAACAACAAAAAAAAAAAGAAGAGAAAAGACAATCATAGCTACCCAGGTTTGCCAGAGAACCCCTTAAGAGACAAAGTAACCAGCAGGAGAAATACTGTTTCATAGCGGTCAGACACAGCTGATCACAGCTCATCAGCTTTGGGTTACAAAGTACAGGAAATAAAAGAGATGTATACAGATTGAATGCTTGTGAGCACTACTCTTACAGAGTTCTTTCTTATTCCTGGAGCACCTACATATGGGGGGGTGGGGGATATAGTATATTGAATACACCCTTAGGTAGGAGGGTTACAAGGAGGAGGAAGAGGGGCCCAACACAAGGCTGAGTTGAGATAGGCTTCCCACTTGCGGTAGTATGTTGGGAGTTGTCCCCTGTAGGCATAGGTGAGGCGTTCAAAGACAGCCAGCCTAGCAAGGGTAGAATGCCATGCAGAGATGACTGGCGTGGTGGGTTGTCTCCAAGCCTGAAGTATTATCCTTTTGGCTTCCATGAGTGCAACTAGGACCCACTTTTTATGTTGCGTGTCAATGTGGCCAAGTGGCATGGTGTCACCCAGGAGCAGCATAGGATCTGATAGTTCAATGCAGTATCTGAGTACCCCTGAGCAGTCCATTCCTACAGCAAACCAAAACTGGGTTAAAGTAGGACATTGCCACAGTAAATGAAGTATGTCAGCCGGGGTATGTTGACACCTCCAACATTCCGCATGTGGTAAGACTCCCCACTTGTGCAGGACCTCTGGGGAGTGGTACCAGCGAAGTAGTATTTTGAGCTGAATTAGCTGGATCCTAGCATCTATGTAACCAGAGTGCGCCTGCTGTATACAGTGGGACCAAGTTTCTGGAGTAATAGGCTGCTGTAGCTCTAAACTCCAGGCCGCCCTGCAATATTCTGTATGGTCAGGTTGTGCTTCCTGCCATGTGGTATAAAACTTTCCAGCCAGACCTCGGTATGAAGATTTGGTATGCAAGGTAGTTAGCCACTGCCATTTTGAGTCCGATAGATGAGACCAGCAGAGAGAGTACACCGTGCTGCGTATCTGTAGATATTTCCAGAAATCATTAGAGTGCAAACTGTATCTCATTTGAAGCTGTCCAAAAGACATTAAAGTATTAGAGTTGGGAATAAGGAGGTCTTGTACTCTTCTGATTCCCTGCCTTTTCCAGGTCTTCCTGTTAAAGGGATGGGAATCCATTGTTAATAGCTGATTTTGCCACAAAGGAAGGTATCTAAAAGGTAGGGAATATTCCCTCTTGGTAGTTTTAGCTGCAGTCATGAGCCGGAACCATGCCTTCCTAGTTGCAGTCATATTGGGTGTAAGTTTATAGTGAGACAGGGAGGCCTTAATGAGCAATAGGCTGAGCGGGTTCCCCTCTAAGACTTGGGCTTCCAGCTGGGTCCAAAGTGCAGGCAAGGATAGGCAGGGAACAAGCCATCTGGTTGCCTGAGCCAATAGGAAAGACCAGTGATAGCCTTTCAGCCAGGCAAGTCCTAGGCCACCCCTGGACCAGTGCGCCCGCATCTTATGGGTACTCCAATGTGGTTTCTTTCCCTCCCAGAGGTAATTCGCAGTTACCCTGTCTAGGGATTGAAAGGTCTTGTCAGAGAGGACAATGGGCAAATTATTCAGGAGATACGTGACTCTTGGAAGGAAGAGCATGCAGATTGCAGCTACCTTGCCAGGGGGAGAGAGAGAGGTTAAGCCTTCACCACCTAGACACCTCTGCCGCAAGTTGAACTATAAGTGTGGAGACGTTTCTCGATTCACTCTGTGTCCAATCATAAGGTATAAGAATACCCAAATAGGAGAGGCAGTTGGGAGCCCAAGTTAGCCCTGTTCCCTGCATACAGTCTTTAGTACATGTTGCATTAAGGGGTGTGATACAGGTCTTTTTCTGATTAATTTGCAAGCCAGACATCTGGGCAAAGGTTTGAAGGATCTGTAGTACTACGGGTACAGACTCCTGAGGGTGAGCTATCGTAAGAAGCAGGTCATCTGCGTAGGCAGTTTGTCAAATATGATTGGTCACCTACTTGCACTCCTGAAATCTCTCAGTGGTTTGCAGCCTTCGGATGAGGGGATCTAGAGCAACCAGAAACAGTGTGGGGGGGGGATGGTAGCCTTGTCATGTTCTGCGCTGTAATAGAAAGGGAGAGAAATGTCCTTATTGGTTAGAATTCTAGCCATGGGGTCACTGTATAACACCTGGACCCACTGCCTGAAGTATGGGCCAAACCCATAAAGTCGAAGCGTCTCATGTAAATAGGGCCATTCGATGGAGTCGAAGGCTTTTGAAAAGTCTATTGCCATGGCAGCCATGGTTTTGTGGGATTGCATGGCTAGCCATTTAAGGTTGAGAATTAATCTCATATTATCAGCTGTAGCTCAACCCTTGGTGAAGCCAACTTGAGAGGGGTGAACTATGGTTGGTATTATATCCATCAGATGGGTGGCTAATATCTGCTTACCCAGGCTCCCACTGGTGGCTTATCGTTCTCGCCCTCCAGGCCTGGCTAACCCTGCCCATCCCCTGTTCCCAGAAGATATCCTCCTCCTCACTACATGCCTATCGAAAGCTCGCTCATCACCACCCCCTGGCCAGAGCTGTGGTCATCCTATTACTCTTAAAAGGCAATATACATCCCAACCCAGGCCCTGCCCATACTAGCCCACCAGCTGGGTCCCCCGGGCTCTGCATAGCATCCATGAATATATGCAGCCTACTGAAAAAATTTGATCCCCTCCAATGCTGGGTCACACTGCATAAACCAGATGTCATAACACTGGTGGAAACGTGGCTATCAAAGTCCATCCCTGACTCCTTTGTCTCCCTCCCAGGATACACCCTATACCAGGAGGATCGTGTAGGCAAATGGGGGGGTGGCTGTGCAATCTATACCAGGGACTCTCTCACTGGACAAGAACTCCCTGCCCCAGCTCTTGTAAACAGGGCACAGGCCCTAACCCTCAAACTTATTCTGGACCCCTTCAGGGGCCCCCTATATCTCACCACTGCCTACATTCCCCCAAAGAACCAAAACCTGGCACTAGTATCCTTAACAGATTATCTTGCAACCCTCTAGCACAAGGCTGACCAAATACTTGTGGGGGAATGAACGTGAACTGGCTCAGGGCCTCCTCCTCCACCACCTGGGACTCCTTCGTGGCAATAGATCTGACTCAACTCATTTCCCAACCCACTAGAGTAAACACAAAGAGAGGTACCAGCACCCTTCTAGATGTAGTCATCACCAACCGCCCCGAACAAGTCCAGGATATCCAGGTCCTTCCTGACTCACTTAGTGACCACTCCCCTATACTATTCCGTTGGGTGACCTCCACACCCAAACTCACAGCCCAACCCAAACTATGCCGGCGCCTCGGACCAGGTGGGCTGAAAAGCCTCAAGCAACTTCTTGCCTAAATAAACTGGTCACTCATACACTACGCCCTTGACACTGATACTGCCCTAACCTTTTTTTCCCAAACCTTCAACAAAGCCTGTGACATATTCGCACCACTCACGGAAGTCCAAACCAAAAAGCGTAATGCACCCTGGGTTACCCCTGCCCTGCTACAACTGCTCAAGCACAGGGATAACCTATGGCACCTGGCTACAGAAACAGGCCGGATGGCGGACAGACAGGCATACAATGCTGAGCGGAACAAGTGCACCTGGGCCATTCGAAAAGCAAAGGTCGATCACTACCGGACCACGCTCACCTCCTCCTGGGGGTGTGCAAGAACATTCTGAGACAACATTAAACAATTAAATAGGAGCGCGCGCTCCCCTCCCCCTTCCCAGATCACCATAGATGGCTCTATCTCTGCTGACCCTGCCTGCATAGCTAACTTCCTAAACACATCCTTCACGGACCTTAGTTCGACCCTCCCTAGCAATTTCTTTGACCTGCCCCTCCCTACCTGCCCCAGTCATCCAACGCCTAGTTTCCACTTCACGTAGGGTAACTGCCCAGGAAGTCAGACCCCACCTGATCAAAGCACTAAAGAGCAATAGTCCTGGCAGCAACTCCCTGGTCACCAGCATCCTCCGTCGGGTGCTGGATCAGGTCCTTGCTCCACTCACCAGCCTTCTCAACAAATCCCTCTGCCTGGGGCAATTCTCATCGGCATGGAAAACTGCCACAGTTACACCCATACACAAAGGCTGTGAGAGGTCCTCAGCCTGGAACTACCGACCTATCTCCATCCTCCCACCCCTCTCCAAAGCCCTAGAAAAACTGGTGGCCACTCAAATCACTGATTACCTGACCAAACACAACATCCTCTGCCCAGAACAGCACGGTTTCCATGCAGGTCACAGTACCAGCAGTGCTCTAACTGAGTTTTCAAATTTCCTACACCCCTCCCTGGACTCTGCTCCCTAGCCGGGGCAGTGTTCGTTGATCTCTCAAAGGCCTTCGACACGGTCTCCCACCCCCTCCTGCTGGATGCCCTCAGCCACACCTGCTTCTCTACTGGGCCAGTCTCCTGGTGCACCAGCTACCTATCTGCCTGCTCCCAGTGTGTTAAAATCAATGGGACTTTTTCCAAAACTTGTTCCATCCGCTTAGGTGTTCCCCAGGGTTCCATCCTGGGACCACTACTCTTCTCACTCTACCTCAACACCCAGCCAGTGCATGCACTGGAAAAATTCTGCTGTATGCAGATGATGCCATCACCTTTGCCACCCACCGCAACCCAATCTCCCTTCAGGACACCTTACAACTATCCTTTAATGATGCTGAATCCTGGTTTAAAGAGCATAGACTTGTAATCAATCTCAAAAAAACAAAAACTATGCTCTTTGCCCACCCCCAAAACAAAGCCAGCAACTTCTCACTCCCCATCCTCCCTAGTTCCAAACAACCTCTTGAACAAGTCCGCTCATACAAGTACCTTGGGGCTTCCTTCGACCCAGCCCTCACTTACCACACCCATATTGAGGCTCTTGCCTCAGCTACCAATGTGCGGCTAGGTATCCTCTACTGCTACAAAAATTGTCTCCCCCCGATGCCCTCCAACTAGTGGTTACATCCTCAGTACTGTCCCTTGTGGACTATGGCCTGCCAGTATACGGTGCTGCGGACTTGACCGCCCTCAATAAAATTTGTCTCACCCTGAATAAGGCTTGTAGGCTAATTACAGGGGCCCCCAGGCTCACTCATACTTGCCAGCTATATGCCAAGCAATGCTGCTTAACCTGGATGAATGACTTAGATACCAAACCTGCCTCATAATGAAAAAAACTCTTCTCGGGCTATCCCCTCCCGGGCTGACAGCCTCCATCCACCAAGCCCAACCCTGGTTCAAACTCGAACATCCTGCAAGGCCACTCTACTGATCCCAAGATCCAGAACCACCCATGGACAGAGGGCCTTCTGTTACAGAGCTCCTTCCTGGTATAACACACTCTCTACCTCCATCTCTGACACCCCCACGATCTCCTGCTTCAAAACTGCACTTCGGAGCCAGCTATTTAATACACGTAGCTGCACTTGTCTCTAAGGTGGCATAGCTCACTATGCACTGACAAAGCTCACTGAGTGGCACCTCACCTCACCACACCCCAACCTCGCCCCATCACCCACTAAACTATTACCACCTTGCTGTTTCTGCCCGTTACCGCGTGCAAGAATATGCCATTGTAAGTTAACTGTTTCTCCCTGTACAAATGATTGTAACTGCATGTGATTGCTAAACTTGTAACCTCTATGATGTAACAAAACGTTGTAATGTATTTGTCCTCAATGTGACAAAGTACCTTTGGAAATGAGCCTGTGGCTCAAAGATTGTAAACTGATGTACAAATAAAATAAAAATTAATAAATAAAAATCTTGGCTGCAATCTTGGTGTCTACTGATATGAGAGAGATCAGGCGGTAATTTGCACAGTCCGGTGTGTCATCTGCCTTTTTCGAAATCAGGGTAATCAATGCTTCTCTCATAGTGGGTGGGAGAGATCCATTTGTGTGGGCTTCCTGAAGGGTTAGTAAGAGAGAAGTACTACACTCTGAACTCATAAGCTGATATAGCTCCACAGTCATACCATCTGGTCCAGGGGATTTGCCTTTTGCCAGTTGAGGTAATGCCTCCCGCAGTTCTGCCTGAGGGAATGGTTTGTCCAGCTCTTCCTTCATAGAATCTGACAATTGAGGAAGATTGGCAGAGGCACAAACTTTCTGCAACTGTTGCTGTAGTTGATGATCCCCACCCACAGTGTGTGACTGATATAGTTGCTCATAGAACTGATGCTTGCAGTCATTGATCTGTTTGGGATGAGTAACTATTTCCTCCCGCGGGAGACTTAAAGGCGTAGATATAGGAAGCAGTCTGTTGCCTCTTAAGGCAAAGGCCAGGAGTCCCCCCCCTTATCACCCCCTCCCAATATGCCTGCTTGCTTCTCAGTAACAGCCATTCAGCTTGTTGTTGCAGTATTGTGTTGATACGATATTTCAGACCCACTATTTCCATGAGGGCCGTCTGGTCAACTTGGTTAGTCGCGGAGGCCTTAAACCTATCCTCCAGTGCCAACAACTCAGTCTGCAGGTGAGCCAGTTCTGCCTTCCAGACTCTCTTCTCTGAGCTGAGTATGCTATAATACGCCCCGAAGGAAAGCTTTGAACGCCTCCCAGGCCATGGCAGCTGACGTGTCTTTTGTGGTATTATTCAGAGAATAGTCCACAGCAGTACTGCGCACCATCGTATGGAACGCAGGGTCTCAGAGGAGAAGAGAGTTACAGTGCCATCTAGTTCCAGGGCTGCTCTGCCCAGCAGGTATGTAGGTACATGATATAGGTGCATGATTGGAGATAATGAGATTCTCCATCCTAGAAGAGACTATATCTTGTGCCGCAGAAAAATTAGCTAGCCAAAAATCAATTCAACTGTATATATTATGAACTGGCAAGAAAAATGAATAGTCTCTCCCAGTTGGATTGTCCCTTCACCAAATGTCAATCATACCCCACTCCTTCATTACCTCCTGAAGGGAGTTTGCTGTTCTGGGGTGTGCTTGGGGTGTTGGTTTGGACTTATCAAGAAAAAAATCCATGGCTATGTTAAAGTCCCCCTCTACCATGATGGGAATGTTAGGATACCCCTCCGCGAGGGAATCGAAGGCCTAACTAAGATCTATAAAAAACTCTGGCTAATCAGCATTGGGGCCATAGATGCTGACCAGTATTGCGTGTCCTCCAGGGTAGGAAAATCTAGTCGCTATCTAGTGCCCATGGGTGTCTGAGACTGTTTGGTCTTTAGTACATGAGCAAGATTTCCCAAGTAAGGTAGCTACCCCTTTGGATTTGTGTTTTGCAGAGCTAGCAAGAACGGTGCCCACCCAAGATTTCTGAAGCCATACTACAGTTCTTGCAGTGAGATGCATTTCTTGAATTAACGCAATATCTGCCTGCAAGGAGTGTAGCTGTTTAAGGACCATGGAATGTTTCACCAGATGGTTTACTCCCTTTGCATTCCACAATACTAGTTTAAGCCCTGCCCTGGAATTCTGCATCTTTGTGTCTGTAGTATATAAAATAATGGTACTCACCTCCAGCAGGCAGCAGAGATAGGTAGCAGAAGGAAAGTGGATAGTCTCTGAAGTAGGAGAAGAAAGAGCTGAGTACCGGCACCCTGCAATAGTTGGATATGAACAACCTGTGAGGAACCAATAACAAGTTTAACAAGATTATTCATCTAATGCTTATCTATATTGCAAAGTGACAAATTTCAAAATGAAAGAGAAAGATATGCCCCGTCAATTAACAGGCCTAATTGTACTGGCTTAGTTAAACAAGACCTGTAACTTTCAAGATATTATCAGAGCACTACGCTAACGGTGAGTGGATTACACACAAAGTGCTAGCCCCTTCAAAGATAGAGGTAATCGCACAGCTGTGCTGTCCAGACACCTGAGATTGGGATAGTAGGGTGGAACCAAACAAGTAAACGGAGCTCCATCCCCAACCATCAGATAACTTATAGGAGTGTCTGAAAAGACAACCAGGGGAGAGGAAGGGTATGGGAAATAGTCCCATATTATAGCCCCATAAACCACCGTGGAGCTACCCTAGCAGTCAGAGGTCCAGACAGATGTAAATCAGCTATCCAGGGTTTCAAATAAGCAGTGGAGCTAGGAATGAGAAGGGATTCTCCCCCTGGTGTGGGGAGTAACGCGACCATGTACAAGATCAAGGAGGATATCCAGGAGTGGGGGGGGAGAAATCCTAGCTCACAGCCCTCTCAGCCCCCACCCGAAGTCCCTGAGACCACAATATAATAAAGGGGTTGGAGAGGGAGAAAAAAATGGAAGGGAGCCCCAGACATATCAGTCCTTCAAATGTGATGAGGTACCATGCCCTCTATTGTAAATAATACATTCAGCAGTAAGCATGAAATAACTCCCACCCCTCATACATAATAATCCAGGCCCTGGTGGTAAGAGTTCTGAGCACTACTCGACTACAGGAGATCGAGGTGCCAGAAATAGCCTCAGTCTGAAGGAGTGGGATTGGTGGTGTTGCTACTGCAGGTTGTCATCTTTGAGGAATCCTTCGTCAGTGCCTCCGCAAATGTCAGCAGTCCCGGTTTAACCGGGAGATTTGCAAGGTCAGACCCATCCTCTAACTCGGTAGGGTAGTCCGCCAAGGAGTTAACATCTGCCACTTCCATTATCAGCTTGTCTGGTATATCCCCCGGTGAAGAATACTGTTCCTTGGCGGGAGGTGGGGGGGCTGCTTCTGGCCCAGATGGGGCTGCATCCTGGTCATGATCACTGTGCAATCACTGTCTTACCCTAGTCACTTGATTGTGGTTTTGTTGTTGTAAAGGAGAGAGGGAGCTATGTTGCTGACATTGAGTGCTATGGAGTTTATCAGGGTGTTGCAGAGTATGCAGCGGGCCTGCAGGCCTGGGGGAAGAAGGTCGAGGACTGGTACAGCTGGAATTGTGTCCCCCTGGATAGCTGCTCCCTGCTTTGTGATTCCCTGTGTCTCGGCTTTGATGTGTCGGTTTCTACAGCTTCCTGGGAGATGTAGTTTTGAGCAAGGTCTGCGGCTAGTGCTTAGAAATCCAAAGTTCCAGCTCTTGTGGTATCTCAGAAATGCAGTCCTTCCCTTCCCGGGATATGTAGAGGTGCGCTAAATTACGAAAACTGTAGTTGAAACCATAATTAGCCAGCTGCTTTTTGATAGGCATAAAAGCTTTTCTGCGAGCAGCCACCTCCGCTGAAAAGTCCCAAACAAAAGATATCTTCACTCCCTGCCATCATATGTCCCCCTTGTCTCGAGCAGCCCTTAAAAGCCTCTCCTTGGTGGAGTACCGCAAGATGTATGCCACAACTGGCCGTGGTGTAGAGCTGTTAGAGCCAGGCCCTCCAGATACTCTGTGCACCCTCTCCACTTCTATCTGGCCCTGCCATCTGTCTCCCAGCATATAAGGGATCTCTTCATTTAGGAAGCTCTCTGTGTTGGAACCCTCAGCCCCTTGTGGTATACCCAGAATTTGAATGTTGTTCCTGCACCCCCGGTTTTCTTGCTCTTCTGCCCTCCTCCATAATGTGGCTAACTTATTTTCGTGGTCTTGAAGGTGGCGCAGTATTTTAGCCTGATTGGCTTCCAGATCATCTGTTTTCTGTTCTGTGACATTCACATGATCGCTGAGCACTCTAACTTCTTCTACTGTGCCAGTCAACGTATTCGAGAGGGGTCCACCCTGGTAATTAAGGTCTCCAGAAGCGTGGTAATATGCTGTAAAGAACTGCTGACATTGACTGAGTGCAATACATTTTCCATGAGTCCTGATATCTGGCCTGACACTAACAGTTGTGCCTGGTGCCTGGGTATGTCGCAGGTGTAAATGTTGGTGGGTCTCTAAAATATATAAAAATTCTGCTCTTCCCGTTACTTAAATGCGGGCAGGTTCTATAGCCGAAGATCACTGTGCTTATTACAGTTGCTCTAAAGTCACCGTACTGGCTGAGCAGGGAGCTCCACGAGTAGCTGCAGGATCTAGTTTAGGCCCTGCCTAGGTTGCGAGAGGACCGGCATACCGAGACAATTACTGGCTCCTTTACACAATTAAACCCATGCCACTTAGAAGGATAGGGGCTAAAGGGACATTATACTGTTTTTGTGCGAATGTTGTCCCGCCGGATGCCTATAAGAAAGTCCGAAGCACAACGGCTGGGGACGGAGCAACGGTTTTAGGCTGCCATCTTCTACGGCGTCCAAGGCATGCCCCCGGCAGGCTCCATTTTAGAGTCCCAAATGTACTGATTGGCCCATTCTGCAGTCCAGGACCAAGATGATGGAAACAAACAAAAGTGTCCATGCTGCTAAGAAGGCACGTTAGAACAAACTGCAATATTATTACTACTCTAACAAATGATCAACAAGCTAAAGAGGATTGGTCACATGATTGCAAAAATAACCAGTCAGCCCACTTCACCAGCTGCAGGTTATACCGGCTCACCAATAGTGGCCACTCTTCCCAACCACCTATACCTCACCCTCCCAATATTAATAATGCTATCCCTGATACTGCTGCCTGTCCCCATTACTTCTGTGAACCTCCCGCTGGCTCACCCAACCCCCCAGAGGAACCTACTCTATATGTCAACATCACTACCAATCATCCCAGATTTAAATATTATGACACAAAAGTGCATACCACCATACCCTCCACCCAATGTTAAGTGACCCCACTTGCACCTACCCCCCCATCACTGCTAACAAACCTCTTCGCACACAACACACGCTGCACTTCTGCGCTGCACCCTCTCAGACCACAGCCCCCTACCTCCCCTGTTAGCTCCCAACCGGCCTCCCATCCACCCGTCACCATGTTAACCAATGTCATATCCAACCTCCCAGTCCCCACCACCCACGTTAACAGACTCACTGCTTCCTAGTCTCTACGACATTCGCCCAAACTTCTCAGGGTAGCTCTTTTGCGGAACGCCCTCCTCCTATTGCTGCTATCTAGTAATATTCACCCCAACCCTGGACCACCCCCCACAGTGGTCTTATCTAGCAGCCTACATGGTAGTCTCCTGCTGGCTACCCTTAACATATGTAGCCTCCCAAAAAAACTCATCCCCCTCCAGGGCTGGATTGCCCAGCACTCACCCGACATCCTAGTTCTATATGAGACATGGCTCTCAGATAGAATACCCAACGGAGCTGTCTCTCTCAGTGACTACACCATCTACCATGCAGACAGGACTAGCAAGAGAGGAGGTGGACGTGCCATCTATGTTAGATCCCCTCTTAACTCCATAGAGGTACATACACCGCCACCTATGCACGGTGCCCAGACCCTCACAGTGAAACTCAGCCTGGGCCCCAAAACCATCTACATTACAGCAGCTTATATCCCACCTAGCAACCAAAAGCTCGCTTTTGAATCAGTCCTCCACAGTATCTCCCACCCCCACAAGGAGTGAAGTCATCCTGCTGGGAGACTTTAATCTCAATTGGCTATCAGTTGCCTCATCCCCCAGCAAAGACACAGCCCTTGCCTATGATCTTACCTAAGTCGTCAACTCCCTGACCAGAATGGACTACAGAACAGAGACCTCAACCCTTATAGACCTCATCTTCACTAACAGGCCTCAGAATCTCTCTCAAGTCACTGTGCTCCCTGACTCAATAAGCGACCACTCCCCTGTGACCTGCCGGTGGTCTGCTAAAATCCCCACTGCCCCCCCAAAGTCACTGTACATAGGCGAATTAAAAAAGGAAACCTAGCATGTCTCAAAGCTCACCTAGCCACCAGCGACTGGTCCCCCATTCACACTGCTCAGTCTGTAGACATGGTTCTCTCCTACTTTATAGCCATCTTCAATGAGGCCTGTGACATTTTGTCACCCTTCTCTAAACAAGTAGTTAAAACCAGAAGCACCCCTTGGATCTCACACTCGCTACTTGACCAGCTCCACCATAGGGACAACCTATGGCACAAGGCCCTAGACCCCCAACTCCCACAGGATAGGCAACTTTACAGAGAGGCCCGCAACAAATGTACTTTGGCCACATAGCAAGCCAAAGTTGCATACAATCAACAAACCCTCACCTCCTCCTGGGGCTTTCATAAAACATTCTGGAGCAATATCAAGGAACTCAGTGGGAAATCACACTCCCCTACCCCTGTTCAACTCATAGTAAATGGGGATTCCACACAGGACCCTTCTGCTATCACTGAAGCCCTCAACTCCTCCTTCTCGGACCTCTCCCATATACTACCACCAAACTTCTTCAACCTCCCCCACCCACCCCCGACACCTCAAACATCAACAACACTACACCCTTTAGACTAAGAGTCATCTCCGCCCGAGGCAAAATGTTACCTCTCCAAAGCCTTGCTAACACTCGCTATAGCAGTGACTCCCTGGATTTCAAACTCATTCAGCTGACCCTGGATGTGACACCACCCCAACTCACAAAAATTCTCAACCTGTCCCTATGCCTTAGTCAATTCCCTTCAGCCTGGAAGAGAGCCGTAATTACCCCTATTCTGAAGAGTGGCAACCCCACAGTCACAAGCAACTATAGACTAATATCAATCCTATCACCCCTCTCCAAGGCCCTTGAAAAAATAGTATCTGATCAGCTTACTGACTACCTAACCAAACACAATGTACTTTGCCGAGAACAGCATGGATTCCGGAGGGGCCACAGTACCATCACCGCCCTTACTGAACTCACTTCATTCATCCATGAGGCCCTAGACCAAGGCTCTGTGGCTGGGGCTATCTATGTGGATCTGACCAATGCATTTGACACTGTCAGTCATGAGCTACTGCTCCGTGCCCTTCCACCCCTCAACTTTCTACCTGAGGTCACCGTCTGGTTAAAAGACTACCTCTCAGGGTGGACTCAACAAGTCAAGATCAACACAACTCTCTCCTCATGCAAACTAGTTTGCTCTGGTGCTCTGCAGGGGTCCATACTTGGCCCCCTACTTTTCACCCTCTTTTTAAACTCTCTCCCTAAGTCTTGCAGTGGTCGCTTGCTACTCTATGATGATGATGCTGTAGTGTTCTGGAAACACCCTCAGCCTAGGTCTCTCCAACTAGCCCTGCAGGACTACTCTAGGGAGCTAGAATCATGGTTCTCTGAACACCGCCTTGTAATCAATTACAAGAAAATGAAGTCCATGCTCTTTGCACACCGACAAAGCCCCCACTGTCAGGTGCCCCTACTTGTGAAAAACTCACATGGCTCTGCTCTAGAGCAGGTTTCATGTTTTAAATATCTCGGAATCACATTAGACACCTACTTCTCCTACCATAATCACATACAACTTGTCTCCTCCTCTGTCAACACTAGATTGGGGATCATTTACAGGCTTAAACACTGCTTACCTCCCCAGGCCATGCATCTTGCTGTCTCCTCTATCCTTTCCTTGTTGGACTACAGAATAGTCATTTATGGATCTGCTGATCCAACCACCCTACGCTGCCTCAACATTGTCCTTAACAAAGCTTGCCGCCTAGTCACAGGCTGTGACAGGTTAACACATACATGTGAGCTTTATACACATACTGGTTGGCTTAACTTCCAGAGAAGGCTAAAGTACCACACCTGCGTCCTGGCCAAAAAAATACAACTCCAGCTAGCACCTATTAGCCTCCACCCAATTATCAGCGTAGCTTCCCACAGGCGGACAAAAAGGCTAGCAGCCAACACTTCCCTTCTTGTCCCCCACTGCAGAACATCTCTTGGGCAAAGATCTTTCTGCTACCGCGCCCCACTATGGCTTAACAGCCTACCGCCCCCAATCTCCATGACCCACAGTCTCCACCTATTTAAGGCAGGTCTCAAAACCCTTCTTCTTGACTCGACTTTCTGTGACTGTAGATAACCCGCTTTTTTTGGTGTCAGCCCTCCTCACATGTCCCTCTACACTCCTTTTCTCCTGCCTAGATATTTGACTCGGGGTCCCTCTAGATCCTACGAAACTGCATCCTGTACCATTCTGACATGGGACATCTTGTATGCCCCCAGTTAATGTAACCAGCTAAATAAGATTAAGCTAGGACTACATAACCCTGCACAGTTACTTTAATACTATATGTGTATGTTTTTCATTACTGTAAGTGTATTTCTTTTTTTACTTTGATCTGACGTGGAGCCTTTGCAAAAGAGTCTATGACTCAAAGGATTGTAATTCTGATTTTATTCAATAAACAAATAAAACAAACATCTTCTAACAGAGCTCCCTCTCAGATTAATTATGACTGCAATCCAGGCAGCTCTGAAAGAGACAGTACACAGAGGCTATACCGGCAATTTCTGGCAATACATTTAAACTGCTAAAACGCAGAACACCAGCCTGGCAGTGAGCATTTAGGCAAGCTCAAGGAAGACTTTTTGGGAACCCCCATTTATAGGGGGGTTACATTAATATTTGTGGGAGCATCCTTAGATTGGATATGGGTATGTCACTCCTATTAGCTAGGGTCTTCAGGCAAACTGGATGGATCACAAGTCTTTTTTCTGCTTGTAGCTTTTTATGTTCTATGTTTCTTTGTACAGTAACAAAACCAGTGTCTACTAGGAATTCTAATGCAATTCACTTCTGTCATTACAGGTGAGTCATTTTCCCTACGCTAGCTAATGCAGCTTTGTATTTTCTTCACTGCTTTCCATCTGTCCCTTCAGATATCATTTTCAGAACAACTGGGGGTATTACTTTACATCAATCAAAGCCAGATCAAATGATTGTTAAAGGGACACTGTCAACAATTTTTCCATCATATTATTTCTAGTGCAAAACCCACATGTTATGATTGCTTACCTTTTCTAAAATTAATCAATGTCGCTGGTTATTTTATCTGCTTCCTTTTTTAGTAGAACTGAAATGCATGCTAATGGTATAATTATATCCACCTTTGTTTTGTTTCATATCCTTGAACTACTCCTACTGCATACTTTTTTAACATTTCAAATACTCCCAAACAGTGCAACCACTTATGATGCAATAGTCTCCTTTCCTCCACTGTATCATGAGTGGCTAGAATATGTGGGTGTGTTCCCAAGACCAGGAATGATGCAGTGGGAGTTGAACAGGGACTGTAAATAAACGTTTTTGTGTGGTAACACCAATATAGTGGTCAGTCTGTTTTTCACTTTTAAAAAGAAAGGAATCAGATTCAAGCAACCAGCTACATCACCAGTCTATACAGAACATCAGCAATTACAGTATAAACCTTTTTAAAACTTGGGACACTTTGAGACCTAAATAAGTTGACAGTGTTACTTTAGATGAGCATATCTCAACCTCAATCTACAGTGCCACCCACTAGGATGAAACAGTCCTTGATGAAGATGAGTTTTCTGCATAACAAATTACAGTAATTGTTATTCAATTAAAATGAGTTCCAGCAGTTAATGCAAGATATCACTGGCAGCATCTGTGATAAATGGGATTGCCACTACAGGGTGACCCAGGTTGTCAGGGGTATCCATGCCTGAAATCAGGGGTGGGGGTGGGGATGGGTTCAGGTAAGAAAGGGAGGGGAGAGAGAGAGAGAGAGAGAGAGAGAGGAGGAGGAGGAGGATGAGCAAGGGTGAGCTAGGTAGGGGAGGGGCTGAAGTGCCAGTCAGGGGAATGGGTGCTATGGATTGGTAGGGAGGAGTAATAGGAGTGGCCTCTAGATGGAAAAAGCATGGGGCAGGCAGGGCCATGCAACTTTTTTGCTGGACTTTTTAGATTTATGCCTAGGAAGTCAGCATATCAATTGGCAGGTTTGACTGAAGAAAGGGTAAGGTAAGGTAGAGATTGTGGGGGGCTGTCAGTACTGGGGTGGGGGTTTGGACTCTCCTTGAGGGTAGAATGTTAGTAATCCGTGTCTACAGGGGACAGAGAAGAGGTAGGGAGCATGAGTTTAACAGTGGCAGCAGCGGGAGGCTGAGGGTTCCTGGCTTCGTGGAGGCACGGCCGTGTGGTGGATCCCTGGAGCCAGAGTGGGGGTTTCATGAACAGGCCCATGGCTGCGATCCATTGGGGCCAAAGGTTTCTAGCTATGCCGAGTAGTTAAGGCAAAAGGAAGTGAGGGTGCCCCACTGGTAACAGGGGCTGCTGGGGACTGGAGACCCGTGGTAGATCGAAGGTTTTGGTTTCAATAGACCCCTCGCTTCGGAGGACAGTCTACAGGTGATCCTCCAGGGCACACACGCTTCATCCAGGGCTTCCACACTGGCAGGTGTTATCCTCCCTACAGTGCTACATGGACAAAGGTTTGGTTCAGCGGGATGGGGAACCAGTGCAGTGGTTGAGATGGAGGGCTGAGTGGGGCCTGCAGGTCAATGGGCCAGGCGGCCTACCAGGGCTTGGAATGGTAGGGAGGTAGGGGCAGGATGTGAAAGAGGGCTGGATTGGGGGAAAGGGCAGTGCCCTGGGTCCCCAGGACTCAGGAGGGAGAGCATCAGGGAGACAGTGTCTGATGGTGGGCTGGTCAGAGGCCGCTCGTGCCTCCGAGTGCAAACATTTCAAGTTAGTGGGTATCCATTATTGGTCTACATATTTCAACAATTAATGTATTTGCAGTTGGTACTTGTACTTAATGGGTTTTCACACCTGAGCACCATTGGTCTTCAATACATCTCATATTCTTTTCCTCACAGTTCTCTGTATAATCAGGGAGGGCATGTCTGGGGATGGGCGGGTTAGATGGTGTTCTCCACTGTACCAAGTGTGAAATTTGCAAGTCAGGTGTAGAATCCAGTGGGTATCCTGGGCAGGGAGAGTACCTTCCTGCATTGTAGCAGTTTTCAAAGAGAAAACAGAGAGGGGTTGTAGGGTGCTGGCCCAGCTAGGGGACCCTCGTCTGTTGCTCCACTGATCCATAGTGGAAGGCCCAGGGTTAGAAGCACATGCAAGAGAAGTGGGCAGACACCACAAGGGGCTACAGTCTGCATCCATTCATGGGTTTAGGTAGTGGGTCTGGGCTATGATCACCCACATGTTTGCAGTTGCTGGAGTTCACAGGAGGTAACAGACAGGAGAAACAGGAGGGGGAAGGGTGAGACAAGGCCACCACCATTTTGTGACAGGTCGGTGGTGCCATTTTAGGTGCACCATCAACGATCAGGCATGGCTGCATGGGTTATGCAAAAGACGGGGGTAGCAGAGGAGACACCAGCTGCGAGTTGGGAGAAAGCAACAGGACCACTAGGTTTTAAATACCAGTGCCCTGCTAGGAGGTAGCCATCTTATCTGAAGTCAGAGGCAGTGCAAGTAGCTAAGTGAAGGTTTATGATGCCAGAGACCCAGGTTTGAATCCCACAGACCCTGATTAGGATGAAGTAGACAGCTACCAATTAAGAGTCATTGCAGGTGGTGGCTAAAGTGAAGGGTGATATGCCAGAGAACTGTGGGGAATCCCACAGCCCCTGGTACAATATAAAAAAAAAATGTATCCATTTCACTAGGCAGAAGACAAGCCATTTGAAGACACTGGGTTATTCCAGTTCCCTTTAGTGGAAGTGGGCATCCTATTCTTAAAGGGGCAGTGGCAAGATATAGGAGAGGAATATCCCAGCAATGCTAAGCGTGGGGGTTAGCCACCTGACTGCTGTGGCAGTCGTTTAGTTCAAGTCAGTTGGGGCAATGCCAAAGGCAGAGGGCCAGAGATCTCCTTGCACCTGCAACAGATGGCGGGGGTGTTAAAAAATAAACATATAAAGATAAGAAATAAGGTGTTGTTTTGTGCACAATGGCAGATGGCACTGAAGAAGAATGCAGAAAAGAAGAAAATGGCCGTGGAGAAGTTGACCAAGCAAGCACTGACATTGATGGGACAGGTGCAGGCCATGCTGGAGAGGGCCCGCATGGCAGAGGAAGAACAGCTCAGGCTAGCGAAGCAGAATGAGCTGGAGGGACAATAAGAGAAGGGAAAAGCAGGGAAAAAAGCAGAGGAAGATGACGGAGGAGGAGACGACGTAGGAGAAGGGTAAGGACAAGGTCGATCTGATGCTAGATTGGAGTTTAAAGGAGTGTTTAGTGGGATTGATAATGGGGAGAGGGGATAAGGGGCATGAGTAAATGGAGAAAGCACTAGCAGAATTAAAAGGGAAAATGGCCCAGGATCAAGGAGCAGGTTCAACAGGCAAGGAGGGCACAGGGGGGCGAGGGGGCTGGTTCCAGGGGATAACATTAGGGTATCATATTCTGCAGGCAATGAAAGAAAAAAATTGGAAATGGGAATATGTAGACATGTTTTTCTTTAGTAGACAAGGATGCAGTGAAGAAATACGTAGAAAGGGAGTCCATGGGGAGGTCAGAAATGACTATGGTGCTGGCTCTGGTGGGTAAGACCACAGAGGACAAGGGTTTCAAGGGGAAGACTTTCAACAATTGGTTAATGGGGTTTACAAATGACAGTACCATTTTGTTGCAGAAACAGCTGGAATTAGCCATCCGATTACCAATCTATTTGGCCATGACTAGGGATGCATAGAAGGCAAGAGGGGACTATGGGTGGTTAATATATGACAAATAGTTCCACCAGCACATGGTTGAGCGTGGGAATGTTTGTTGGGATGCAACCATGCGGATCTGTGGGTTCCATACACTCACAGGAAATAATACAGGGTCATTTGAAGGGCAAAACAGGTTAGTGAGGCAGTGCCCAAGAAGTGATGGGGTTTCAAGAAGGCCACGTTGATTGGGCAAACTGTCATCCATCATACGTTTGCTCAAAATGCTTTGGGCCACACCTCTTTCCAGGTGCAAAAGCATGTGGATGTTGACAGGGTTTCAGCAATATGGGGTGCAGAAAATGAATTGGGGGTGGATGGGGAGCAGGGAGGAGGGACACAAAGAGCGAGGGGGAGAGGATATAATGGGAGGAGGCGTCAAGGTCTAACAATTAGAGAGGGGAAGGGAGGGGCAAGGGTGAGCAGGGGTATTGGAGGGCATGCATACTGATTAGGTTAGAGATCTTGTGGGACTGGACAGAGAGTTACCAGGACACCATGGCAAAGAGGAAGCTTAGGGAGGGCTTCAAGAGGGGTTTTAACCTTTAGTACGTGAGACCAAGGGCAGCAATGCATGTGAAGAATTTGGGATCCACAAAGGGGAAAGAGGATTTGCTGTTGCAGAAAATAGGCAAGAAAATAGCAGCAGGGAGGGTAGAGGTGCTCTTCGAGACCCCACCATGGCCAGAGCTAAGGGTTTCACTGTTGGACCTGGTACCCAAGAAGAAACCTGGAAAGTACAGGCTCAAACATCATTTATCATATCCTGATGGATGCTTGGTGAATGATGGCATTTTCAGAAGGAGACAGAGCAGTATCTTATGCCATGCTGGACCAGGCAATTGCCCTGATCAAGGCAGTGGAGGGGGAATGGCTGGCGAAGAAGGACATTGAGTCCTTATTTCGATAGCTACTGGTAAGAGGAGAGGATGGGGATTTCTTATGGTTTCAGTTTGGAAGGAGATATTACTTTGACAAAGCCATGTCAATGGGCTGTTCAGTGGCATGCACAGCCTTTGAGACTTTCAGCATTTGGCTGCAGTGGGTATTTGGGGAAGATGGGGACATTAGAGGGTCGTACAATATTTGGATGATTTTTTTATTGGTGGACAAAGGAAGCAGGGACAGGGGAGATGTTGAGGCAGTTTCAGGAATGTGCCAGACACTGGGGTACCATTAGCAAAAGAGAAGATGGGGTGCCCAGAGGAAACTAGAATTTTTAGGGATAGAGGTGGACATGGAAGCATGGGCATTCCAGCATCCACTAGACAAGGTGGACAGGTAGAAGGGTTCATTGGGTTTTGTCATGGGCAGGAGGCACATACAACTGTCGGTGGTACAACAGCTGTTAGGTCACCTCAATTTCTTATGCAGGGCAATGGCTCCGGAGGATTTTCACACAATGGTTAGCCAGGGCCACTGGGCAGCGGACCTTCCCACCACTGAGTGGATATCAAGAAAGGGGTGAGGCAGAATTTGGGGGTATGGGAACAGTTCTTGGAGGGGTATAATGGGGTCACCTTCTGACAAAAAGACTGGGTACACAACACAGACCTAGAAATGTACATGGATGCTGTGGGAGCCTGGGGAATGGGGGCATACTTCAAAGGGGAATGGGTTTCTGAGGGGTGGCAAAGCAGATGGGAGGATGAAGGGCTACTCAAAGATATACATTTTGGAGTTATTTCCCATGTGGGTGGCTGTCAAGGTGTGGGGAGCAATTTCTAACAAAACAATCATCTTTGGTGCGATAACTTAGAGGTGGTGAGATCCTAAACTGACAGTGTGGCTCCCTGACAGGGTGACCCAGTTGATGCCGACAGATGGTCTTAGAAGGGTTAAGGCTGAACCTGTCGTTTAAGGCAAAGCACGTCCCAGGAATTGACAATGAAATAGCTGACAACCTTTCCCATGTACAGCTCCACATGTTCAGACAAGCAGCCCCTTACGCAGCAGACAGGAAGACCAGAGCCCCCCCCCCTTCATTATGGGAGAATGGCTGGGGAGAACCAGCATGCTCCACCATGGTTCATGGTTCATGGTTCACTAATACCCTGAGGACATGTGATAGGGTGTGGGAGGCATTTCAGGATTTCTATCAACAGATGGGATGAGAAATAGGGGGGAAGGTTTGGGAGTATCAGGTCATCAGATTTATAGTAAAGTGGGATGACAGCATAGCATATTCTACCATGGATACATGTTTGGCAGGCATAGGTGCAGTCTGTGAGGCTAGGGGGTTCCCACCAGGTCCTTGGCGATTCGCAGAATACCTCAGGGCTGGCAGATGCTCAAAGGGAAGGCAAGAGACACCAGGTGGCCAATATTAGCAAGCTTTTCAGCAGGCTGCTTGCTAGTTTGAGTAGCATTTCCAGGTCAGTATATGAGCAGAGGTTATTTAGAGCCCTATTTTTGGTTATGCAGCAGGAGGCATTCAGGGTCAGTGAAACTGTAGCAAGTAGACAGGTATGCAGGCATGAGAGTCTGCAGGGGGGAGGATATCCAGTGGGACAAGGAGGGGGCAGTCATCAAGCTTAGTGGGTCAAAAACAGATCTGGTGGGAGTAGTAGCATGAGTCAGATTACCCAGTAGTGCTAATTGAACGATGTGTGGTCAGGGAACTGGATGCCTACAGTGAGGTCAGACCTATGGGGGGGACCTTTTCATTGTTCATGGGAATTGGGGGGTGGTGTCAGCTTATCAGGTTTCAGCTATAATAAAGAAAGGTATAGCATTCATAGGGGAGGATGCCAACAAGTTCTTGTCACATTCCTTTTGTATCAGGGCTGCATCAGAGGCAGCCAAAGAGGGAGCCTCAGTTGAGGGCACCAGAGAGAGAGGGGGATGGAAGTCGAGTTTTTTACGGCACTCTGCTCTTTTGTTCCAGGTGAGTGGTGCCAGAGGTTGATCTGGATCATGGTGCACTCCTTTATTTTCTGGGCTGTAAAGAGAGTCATCAGCAGGCCAGGAGGTAGGCAGCTGCAGAGGGCAGCAGAGTCTGTAAGAGTGCACTGGAAACGTATCCGAGGCATGTGTTGGAGGCAGCTGTTACCGTTGTTAGAGGAACAGAAGATAAGAGTCCCAAAACCAGATATTTCAATTTACATTTGGAGGGAAATGAGCTAGGGGAAAGGCCTTGGGTGGATTTATTGGTATAGATACAAAATGATATATGAATGATATGCTCTCTGTGTCAGGACAGCATGGTCAGAAACCATCACCAGGTGAGTATGGGGGCAGGACAGGGATGTGAAGGTACTAGAACGGGCAAGGAAGAGACTAAACAGGAGGATGGTGGCGTTCACTAGGGCAGCTGGTGACATTTACATAAAACACACCATTGCCTATGACAGCCAAGTGGATTACAGACAGGATGGGGTACATTTATCGGAGGTAGGTTTGGCATTGTTCACGAACAGGTTCGATGAGTTAATAGAGGAGTGGAAGCTGGAGAGTGGAGGTTTGGGGGGACCACTCCATCCAACACAGAGCTGGAGGTGCACTAGTGGAAGGAAGGAATTGGATAGGAGGGGAGACACCACGGTGAGTAGGAGACTCTAGCGACAGGCCTTGGCTGGGTCAACATACTGATGGGTGGGGGTACCTCCCGAAGAGAATGCATCAGGATGGAGAGGAACAGAGATGGGCATCAGGTGTGACACCTGAGCCCCCAAGAGGGATAGAGAACGAATGACTGGGGAAGATGGAGTAGGGCACTGGGTGACACACCCGGGCTCGAGAAGAAAATTGTGGGAAAGAGATTGGGCTAGAGGAGGAAGTGGAATTGAATGTTATGTTATGATGGTTTGAAAGATAATAAGTTGAAATGTTACAAAATTCATAATAAATTTGCCAATTGAGCACCCAAATTATCAGTTGTGTGAGTGTTTATTTCAGGTGAGGATGTCTCCTTAACAAGAGCACTTCATTCTGGTGGGCAACACTGTACCAAAGGATCAACTTTGACTAAGAATTAGATTAATTACAACAGAATACAACTACTATTTCCACTCCCATACCATCTAGTCTGAAGTCTCCTCTGACTCCCAAAGACACTGGCACCAATGACGCAATGTCACACCACTCACAGTAACAACAGTAGCAGCACAATGAATTTACTGACACATTCCACCACAACTCCTCATGATACTAGTAGGTTATCCCTAGTGCCAGGAAGGTGGCCACCAGGAGAGAAAGCCAAGCCTCAATCGTACTAACAGCACTTCATAGGACAGGAAGAGTGAGCTAAGGCTGTATACACAGAAAAAAAAGATCTTGGTTGTCTGATATAAAAGTCATTTATTAATAATAGAATTAGACAAATACTGCACTCACCCACCCATGCCAACTTTTCATCCAGATTCTGTGAGCTTTATCAACGCATGATGGGAGACTTATAACCACCACCTTACATGCAATTTCTATTAAAGCTGTAACATAGAAACATAGAAACATAGAATTTGATGGCAGATAAGGACCGCTTGGCCCACCCAGTCTGCCCATTTCCCTACCTAATGGATAAGCTGCAGATCCTAGTCAACCAACAGCCTACTTCTTTCTACCCCCACCCCCTAGAACTGCCTCATGACTGTCCCATGCATGCTTGAATTCAACCACTGTTTTTGACTCCACAACCTCCTCCAGAAGGTTGTTCCATGCATCCACAACCATCTCTTTGAAAAAATACTTCCTTACATTACCTCTGAGTCGCCCCCCCATCTTCAAATTGTGCCCCCTTGTTCTTGCACACCTCTTTTTTTGAAAGATGCTACCCTCTTGGACTTTGTTGATCCCCTTGAGGTACTTGAAAGTTTCTATCATGTTCCTCTCCCTCCTTTCCTCAAGGCTATACATATGGAAGCTCCTTTAGTCTCTCTTCATATGTCTTCTGGTGCAAACCCTGCACCATTTTAGTTGCCCTCCTCTGGACAGCTTCCTTCCTGTCTATGTCCTTATGGAGATTGGGCTTCCAGAACTGCAAGCAGTACTCCAGATGGGGTCTCACCAGCTCTGTACAGAGGGATAACAACTTCCTGTTTTCTACTGGTGATGCATCTCCTCTGCATCCCAATATCCCCAGCCCTCTTACTGCCCCTCTCACATTGCTTGCCCACCTTTAGGTCATCTGATATGACTACCCCCAGATCCCTTTCCATTTTTGTTGTTAGTATCTCACCCCCATTGTGTACTCTTCCTCTGGGTTTTTGTTTCCCAGGTGCATTACCTTGCATTTCTTAGCACTGAATCTAAGCTGCCATACATTTGACCATTCCTCTAACCTTGCCAAGTCCCTTCTCATCCTTTCCACCCCACCTTGTGCATCAACTCTGTTGCAGATCTTTGTGTCATCTGCAAAGAGACATACTTTTCCTTCCAGTCCCTCTGCAATGTCGCTTATAAAGACATTGAAGAGGACCAGTCCTAATACGGAACCCTGCGGTACGCCACTAGTAACCCCCCTTTCTTCAGAGTGGACTCCGTTTACTATTACCCTCTGTGTCCTATTCTCCAGCCAATTCTTTACCCAGGCTATCATCTTGGGACCCACTCCCAAACTGGCTAACTTGGATATTAATATTTTGTGTGGGACTGTGTCAAATGCCTCGCTAAAGTCTAGGTAGGCCATGTCCACATCCCCTCCCTGATCTACTACTTTGGTCACCCAGTCAAAGAAATCTATTAGATTCGTCTGGCATGACAATCCCTCTGTTAATCCATGCTGCCTTGGGTCCTGTGCCCCTCTGGCCTCTAGGTACTCGACAGTTCTTTCCTTCAGAAGTGATTCCATCATTTTCCCTATCACTGAGGTTAAACTAACAGGTCTGTAGTTTCCTGCTTCTGCCCTGCTCCCACTTTTGTGAAGGGGAATCACATCTGCCCTCCTCCAGTCCTCAGGAACAACCCATCCTCCTATGATTTGTTAAAGAGGGTAGTCAGTGGTGTCACTAGTTCTACCCTTAGTTCTTATAGAATTCTGGGATGAATCCCATCAGGCCCCATTGCTTTGTCCACCTTCAGTTTTAAGAGTTCCTTCAGAACCCTTTCTTCTGTAAATGGGCTGGTATCAACTTCTGTATCGAGAGTGTTTCTGTTGTTTGTTTTAGGTACCTTCACCTCTTCATTTGTAAATACTGAGCAAAAATATTTGTTTAGTATCTCTGCTTTTTCACTGTCAACCTCTGCCTACCTCCCTTCCCCTTTATTAAGCCTCACTATCCCTCACTTGGTCTTCCTTCACTCCCTGATGTACCTAAAAAAGGTTTTATCCCCCTTCTTAACTGAGTTGGCTATCTTTTCCTCGGTTCGGGCCTTTGCTGTTCTGAGTGCCTTCCCAGCCTCCTTTGCTTTAACTGATACAGTTCTCTGTCCTGCTCCTTCTGTGATTCCTTGTACTTTCTGAATGCTTCTTTCTCTGAACCTTCACTGCCACCTTTGAGAACCATAGTGGTTTCTTACATTGTTTTGTTTTGTTTATTTGTTTCACACAAAGGCTTGTTACCTCTGATGGCAGTTTTTATTATTCCTCATTGTTCTTCCACCCTCCTTCCTGCCCATTTGCTAGTGCATTCCTTAGGCACTTACCTATTTTGGCAAAGTCAGCCCTCCTGAAGTCCAGTACTTTTGCCTTTGTATGACTTGACTCTATTGCTGTGTTTATTGTGAGCCATACTGTTCGATGGTCGCTAGTTCCCAGATGGCTACCCACTTCTACATCTGTGATCCTCTCTCCATCTCCATTTGAGAGAACTAGGTCTAAGATTGCTCCCTCTCGAGTGGGATCCAATACTAGTTGTCTAAGGCATGCCCCCATAGAGCATCTAGAATAACCCCACTCTTAGAAGTGGCTGCTGCAACTGCACTCCAGTTAACATCTGGCACATTCAGATCACCCATTAGCAATATCTCCCCTTTTTCTGCCATTCTAAGTATACTTTCTATCATTTCCTTGCCCATTTCCTCCCCCTGAGAGGGGAGTCTGTATACAACCCCTGTGCGGATTGTGGTGCCTTTGCCTGTCTCCAAATTGACCCACAGCACTTCTTCTCCTCCCTGTTTACCCTTTTGTTCTGTTTCTTGGATTCCTTCCCTTATGTAGAGAACTACTCTTCCTCCTCTTTTACCCTCCCTGTCCCTCCTGTAGATAGTGTATCCTGGTATGTTTATGTCCCAGTCATGGTTCTGTGTGTACCATGTTTCTGTGACTGCCATGATATCTAGATGTTCATCCTCCATCAAGGCCACTAATTCAGGAAGCTTGTTACCCAGACTATGGGCATTGGTACTCATTGCGCTCCATTTTTGGATGGCTTTACCTTCTGTAGCAGCATCCCCCACTGACCTTTCTACCTTGATCTTTTTCTCATTTAGTACCCTGTTTTGTAGGGGGAGGCTGGGATTTTCCTAATGCTTATCAGTGCCTACCCCCCTTGATTAGTTTAAAAGCTTGCTAATGAAGCAGTTAAACCGATTGCCCAAAAGACTTGTTCCCTTCCTGGACAGATGCAGACCATTCTGCCAGTATAGGCTGGTGTCCTTCCGGGTGGAACACTGTAGGTGCTTATTTATGTGGAACTATACAAAACATGCTAATATACATTTTGTGCAAACACAGCAGTGATCCTGGTCCCATCCTTAAATGTATATTAAATAAATCTGCACGTTCAAATATTCTCAGCCTCACTTGTATCTTTTGTTAAACTGATCAGTCCTTCACGGCACTGTTTCCGGCATTTGCCTAACCTAAACAGGTTTCTTAGTGATTTTTCGGTCCACCCCTCCTCACCATCTCCTTCCTTAATTAAATACACTACCAGAGCTGAGAGACCTGCCCATCTCCTACTTGGTTACTCTTCACTTTCCTTCTTAAAGGGGAAGCATCTACGAGCTACAACAAAGCACTTAAAGGGGTAATACCTAGATCCACAATACCAGGATTTCTTTACCTCTCCATTAGAATAAATTCCACTGTTAGTCCCTCCCTTCAGAGACAATGACTACAGTTATTGTTACAGTGCTGTTTATGTTGAGTTAAATTCTTGAATATATCCACGTGAATTGTTGAACTGAATTGTAGAGCTGCACAAAGTGAACTCTGCTCACAGCTCCCTCATTATCTTGTTTGGCCGCTTCCCTGTCTGTATGCAGTTAGTTTGGAGAACGTAAGGGGAACTAGACAGAGACAATGTTTCTAATGATGATGCAATCACTCTGCAAATTAACTCACAACTTCTTCTCCTACCAGTACTTGGGAGCTGTTGTTGGAGCTGCTGCTTACTAACATGTGGTACAAAGGGTGAAACTTACTGAATACCTGCTTCCCCATTAGCAGGTTATACAGCTCCTCCACTAGAGGGTGTATACTTAAGCAAGCATCCTTCACTTTCTACTTCCCTACTATAGGCTATTCAGCTGGATACCTGAGGGAGCTTTGTTTTAAGCAATGCGCCCCTTTCCTTCAGTAGCAAAGCAACTATGTTCAGCTATATCCCCTTGTTGTAGTCTACTACCTACCAAAGCCCACCCCTCCTGTGCTGTTCCCTGACTCTAAGGATGTTTTCTCTCCACTCAGATCCTTCCCCAACCTTATTTTTTACCCTCTCCCTAGCTGCTCCTCCTGCTTTTGCCAGCCCAGGGCCCTAAAACTTCAAATTCATCCAACCCCCCTGACTCCAGGCCCCAACTTATATTCATGCCATTACTCTTGCCCCCCAACCCCCAACATATTCTGGTCTCATTCTCTTATCATTCCATGTGCATCATTACTAACTTTACCACATTTCTTTGCTGTTCTCCACTCCTGCTTCCTCACTATACCACTCCCTTCTACCTCACTCACTCAGCCTCCAAGCCCCATCATTCCCAATCAACGAAGCTACACTTCTTCATCCTAGCTCTACTATTACTCACCTCGAGGGACATCCACACCAACCCTGGTCCTGCTACTTCCTTCACCCCTTCCATCTCCCCTATACCGCTGCCTATACCCCTTCCCCAACAGCTCTCATAAACGGTTTCATGATATTACACTTAAACATTTGTAGCCTACTTCAAAAAATAGACCTCCTGCAAGCCATGGTTGCTGCCCTGAAACCAAACATTCTAATTATAACAGAAACATGGCTAAAGAGCACGATTCCTGACCGCTCGGTCTCCATCCCTGGTTACTCCATCCTAAGGCTAGACAGAGCAATCAGTGGTGGTGGAGTGGCCACGTATATCTGCACCCCCTCCAATACTTTCCAGTCTTCTCCGCCTCCAACCCAGCAACCCATGATGCCTTAGCCATCAACGTATCCCTTCCTTTCTCACTGCCTATCTGTGAAGCTGGTATCTATTGCCATCCAAATGTGCTGCCCTCTGTCTCCCTTGACCGCCTAACTTCCATTACTTCCCTCTCTCAATCTGGCGAGCTTTTCATCCTTGGTGACCTCAATTTAAGTTAGTTGTCTCCAACATCAACCACAAGAAATGCTATCAGTGCCCTCAACCTCACACAACTAATTACAGAACCCACCCACCCTAATCCCAAGACCCCAAACCACTCCATACTTGATTGGGCCCTAACTGCCCCCCCATAGAATCATCACCTCCAGCATCCTTCCAGATGCTCTCAGCAACCACTTCCCGGTTTTCCTTTTCAGAAAAGTTCACAACCCTAAATCCCCACATAAAAGCCTACAACTACGGACTTATAAATCCCTAGAATTGGAACCTCTCCTCTTTCGTAACTATCTGTATTTTTCTCTTTCTATGATGACGTGGAGCCTTTGGAAATGAGTCTATGACTGAAAAGGTTGTAATTTCTATGTGCTTATAAATAAATAAATAAATAAAATAATATAGCCTTGCCTTCTCAGACTGGTCCCGTCTAGCAAGCACCTCCTCAATTGATAAAGCCCTTATCTATTTTAAAGACATCTTCCTAGCAAATTGGAATGCCTTCACACCCCTAAAACAAACAAGGGTTAGAGGTCATCGCCTCTCCTGGATTACCCCTGAATTACTAGCCTGCCACAGAGCCAGAGATCAGGCCTGGAAATGGCACAAAGTCTCCCAGCTTCCAAATGACCTTCTTATTTATTTAAAACTCCATAATGCCTGCGGCTACCAGGCTAGCCAAATCAGAGTACTTCAAATCTACCTTCACGACTAACATCATCTCCCCCTCCAAGTTCTGGAGAGTGGCCCATGCCCTCTTTACCCCCCCATCCTGTTGACCCTCCCCTATACTTAAGATAAACAACACCCTCATTGCCAATCCCATTGCAGTAGCTACTGAATTCAACTCCAGTTACACCACTTGTGCTGATGAGTTACTCCAGTCCCTCTCAAACTATGCCCCTCCCTCTCCCCCTTCCTATTGCCTATGAATGACCGCCCCCTCCAGTTTCTTCTTCTCCTTCGCTACTGTCTCCCCAAATGACACTCTAAATGTCCTGCTAGTGATCATCCCTTCAAAAGGCTCCTCACTGGATGGCCTTGACCCTAAACTGCTTTCTCTCTTAGCCCCTGCCATCGCCTACCCACTCTCTATTATCCTAAACCTCTTTTTCTGAACCACCTCAGTACATTTCCCATGGAAACATGCAGTGGTCCTTTCCCTCCCCAAAGGCAGAGACTCCACCTCCACTGGTAACTACCACCTCATCTCTCTTCTTCCTACCCTTGCCAAACTTCAGGAACACCTAGCCCTCTCCCAGCTCACCGCTTACCTCAATGACTCCTCTTTCTTCACTCATTATCAATCTGGCTTCAAGAAAAATCACTCCACCACCACCTCCCTTTTTCGGCTCAAGATTCTGTCCTCACAGGAATGGACAATGGCCAAATCATCTCAGCCATTTTTCTCAATCTGGCCAAAGCCTTTGACACAGTCTCCCACTCCCTTCTCCTTGACACACTGTCGACAGCTGGGTGCTCCCTCTTAGCCACAGACTGGCTCAAAGCATACCTTACTGGCAGAACCCAATCAGTCAAGATCCCACCCCTCCCTCTATGCCCCTATACGCATGCTTTTTGGCAGTCTATTAATAATATCTTAGACCCTATCCTTGGTTTAGAAGCCTTGTTTACCCCTGAAGTGTGTCTAATTAGCCTCTTTCCAGCCGGTACTACCAAAGTTAAGAAGGCTCAAATGTCACTCATTTCTGTGGCAGCCAAACTGACAATTTTGTGGCACTGGAGTGGTACAGGGAGAGTATTCTGGCTTTACAACTGGAAAGGCATATTGCTTACATGCAAGGCAGGGCTAAGGCTTATGCATCATCTTGGGGCACTTTCGAGGCGCTCCTAACAGCCTGGAAGCCTTGACGATTAGTTTACCTCAGGAACGGTGACTCAAGAATTAACTACTTGTGTGGTCTTGGGAGGCGAGGGGGGAAAGGTGGGCTTAACTTGGGAGTTTGAACTCTGTAGTTAATTGTTATGACAATTGATATCTGTAGAATTACTGGTTTTGTGTTGATTATGGTCAAACTAATAAAACTGGTTTAATAACAAAAAAAAAGATCCCACCCCTCCCAATAAGAACTGGCGTCCCCCCGCGATCAGTGTTAGGCCCCATACTATTCTCTATTTTTCTAAACGATCTCCTGTCCACTTGTTCTCCCTTCTCCATTCACATGTACACTGATTATACAGTCTTATATGCATCTGACTCCTTCCCCACCGACATTGCATCCAACCTTTCAGCACGACTTCAACAAAATTCAGCGTTTGGTTGGAAACCACTAACTATCTCAAAACACCAAAAAACAGTCTCCATGATCTTCGGCACAAGGAAGAGACTTACCAGGTTTCTCTCTCAACCCTCCTTCCACAACCTTGATGGGACTTTACTCGAGGATACATCCGCCTTCAGGTATTTAGGTGTCTGGCTGGACCAACACCTGAACTTCTCTGGTCATATCGATGCCACAAAACATGACAGCTAAAGGGGAGGTTCTGATAATGGGATACTTCAACATGCCAGGTACAAGGCCGGCCCGGTGGTGCTGAGGGTTGAGGTGCTGAATGCCACACCTCTAGCCACGCTAGTGATCTGAGTTCAGGAGTGAGCTCGGGTGCTGGGGGTCGGCAGGGGAAGGACTAGATTGAGCACCCACTGGGCTGCTCTCCTGTCTTGGGGGAGGGCATTGGGAAGCTCGGCACTCCGGTGGCCCCTGGTGGAGACTTGGGGGTGCTGCAGTAGTGCAGGCTGCATGTAATAGCATGCCTGATGCTGGCAGGGTTGCCATGCACCATAGCATTGGGGGGTGCACACACAAGGATAGGGATGGGTGAAACAGAACGTAGGAAAACTCCGGTTCCAGGGGTAGGCGATGGCACCAATCCCCATGTCCACGACCAGGTCCAACTCAGCAGACCTTCACAGACCCTCTGCCCAGAGGCCCACATCTGCAGCTGGACTCTACAAATTGAAGAGTGCCCAAGGTAGGAGGGTGGCCCCACCCTGGAGGGGTTAAGCTGGGGTGCCAACTGTGATTCAGGGGTGGAGGAGAGGAAGGTTCAGTCGGGGGGACTTCAGGCAGGACAGGACAAAGGTTGGATGCCTGAGAGAGGCTCCTGGATCCGTGACTGGAGGGAAAAATAATCGAAAAAACAAACAAACAAACCAAAAAAAACAAACATGCCAGATACAAATTGGTCAATACCGGCAGGAACATCTGCCAGAACTAGATACATAGTGGCTTCCCTGCAGGGGAAGGGCCTCAAACAACCAGTACAACAACCCACAAGAGACAGGACTATCCTAGATCTAGTACTGACTAAGAGTGAAAGGATCAGAGATCTCCAGGTAAAAGGTCACCGGGGGGCCAGTGACCATCACATGGTATGGTTCAGTTTGGCCACTAGAACTAAATCATCCCATTCCAAGGCAAAAAATATGGGACTTCAGAGGAGCTGGTACTTTGGTTAGATGCCCAAAAGATTTAAGTTAGCCCTGGCAAAAAGAAATACAGATGAGGGGGTACAGGCAAAGTGGGCAAGCATTAAGGATGCAATACCTAAAGGAACATCCCATTGTGTCAGAGAGAAAAGGAAGTGCAAAAGATGAAGGAAATCACTTTAGTTCTCAAAAACACTAGCAGAAAATGTCAGACCCAAAAGGCTGGCCTTCAGGAAATATAAGGGAACGCATCGGAATGAAGATAGGGAGGCATACCAAACTTCCCTAAGGGAAGCAGGGAAGGCAGTGAGGCAGACAAAGGCCCAATCCAAGGAAACACTAGTACAAACAGTAAAAGAAGGTGACAAGACTTTCTATAGATACATTAGTGAAAGGAGATAGTCCAGAGGGAGTATTGCTAAGATCAAAGGGGATAAGGGGGCATGTGAAGAGGAGAACCATGTAAAAGCATCTCTCCTAAATAGATACCTCTGCTCAGTATTTACTAAAGAGAAGGTAGGGCAGGGCCCATGGCTCAGCACCATGGACACGGGGGGGGAGGGACATATGCACTAGTCCCTACACAAAAGAAAGGGTCCTCCAAGAGCTTAATATGCTCAGGGTGGACAAGGCAATCGAAATTAGCAGAGCCATTATCAGAACTGTTTAGTGAGTCTCTGAGCACAGTAGAGGTCCCAGAAAACTGGAGAAGGGCTCATGTGATCCCGCTCTTCAAGAGTGGTAGCAGGGAGGAGGCAGGGAACTACAGGCCAGTCAGTCTTACCTCAGTAGTGGGCAAGATTATGGAGGCACTCCTTAAGGAAAGGATAGTGCAACACCTGAAATCCATAGGAGCACAGGATCCATGACAGCATGGGTTTACAACAGGAAGGTCTGTCAAACTCATCTAACAGATTTCTTTGACTGGGTAACCAGAGTGGTGGACCAAGGGGTAGCAGTTGATGTCACCTACCTTGACTTCAACAAAGCTTTCGATACTGTTCCGCATAGAAGATTGATTAATTAGCTGGGTAGGCTCGGGGTAGGTCAGAAGTTGGTCATCTGGGTTGCAAACTGGTTGACAGGCAGAAAACAGAGAGTGGTGGTAAACGGTATAAAGTCAGAAGCGATGCAAGTCACAAGCGGGGTACCTCAGGGATCAGTCCTGGGGCCAGTCCTCTTCAATATCTTCATCAGTGACATTGCAGATGAACTGTAGGGTAAGGTTTGTCTGTTTGTAGATGACACCAAGATCTGCAACAGAGTAGATGATCCAGATGTGGTAGGCAGAATGAGGAGAGATCTGAATAAACTGGCAAAATGGTTGGAAGAGTGGTAACTGGGGTTTAACTCAAAGAAGTGCAAGATCATGCACATAGGGAGGAGAAACCCTGAAGCCACCTATAGTCTGCGAGGGGAGTTCCTAACAGTCACAAGGGAAGAAAGAGACTTGGGCATCATCGTCACAGATGACCTGAAGTCATCCAAGCATGGCTAGGTGTGAGATTGTCCAGAAAATGATCCTACCTATCTTTGACTACTGTGACACAGTCTACGGTGCTGCCCCTCAGTCCTCCCTGGCCAGACTAGATACCCTCTTCAACTCCTTTTCCTGTTTTGCCTTTGACCCTCCCCCTCCGCACTCATCATTGTGATCTCTACCATGCCCTATCCTTTCCTTCCCTGACAAACCGATGTCTCTCTCAATGCACAAAATTCACCTCCAAGCACTGGCTGGGTGAACTTCCTCTCCTATCTCTCCCCTACCTTTACAACTGCCCCCCCTTTCCACTCCCTAAGATCTACTGACTCATGAACCCTGGTGGTCCCACACTGCTCCATCCTTATTAGCCAATCAGGTTATTCTTATCGCCTCCCAAAAATCTGGAATTCACTTCCCCCTCAGATTCGCCACTCATTCTCTTGCTACTCCATTAACTCTGCCCTCAAGAACTTCCTTGCCACTTCCTGTGACTTCCATGACCCTCCCTAATCCCCCCACCATCTCCCCTAAGTCCATATTATCATATGCCTACTACCTACAACTCCTGTGTCCCTCTAATCATGCTCCTCCTAGTCCCTATACTCTCCCTCCCTCCTAATGTGTTCCTCCCCCTTCTTTCTCTACCCTTAATCTATCTCCCTCCGGTGAGCTCTATCACTGCTTTTTGTAGGTAGGATCCATAGCGCACGGAGGGCAACAACTTAACCCCCTTTCCCCTATTTCTCCTTTTAATTCATCCCCTCAGTCACTGCTAGATCACTACCTTGTGCAGGCAGGGTCACCCAGCACACTGGTGGGGTACTACCCCCCCTACTATAGTTGACCTCTGCTACCTTCTACCACAACATCCCTCCCCCAACACCCCCCCTCTTGCATCATTATATGTAACTAACTCTCATCACCTATAACCTGTGTTCTACCAAATAGGGCTGTCCACTGCCCTGCCCAGATAGGGATAACAGGACACTGTTGAATTTCAACTCCTTCCCCCTTGTTTAGCCCCCACCCACAATACCTCGCTGTCATCACCCTGCCACACTCTACCGCTCCTCTCCTCCTACGCCCCATCTGATTAACATAGCCCAACACTGGCCGACCCCTACACTCAATTAAAGTAAGCAATAATACAACAGAGTGGTCATTGGGAAATACCAGACCGCCCAGGGGCATAATGAGGCCCAACACAGCAGGCGGAGGGTCTTATAGCCCCTGAAAGGTCCACTATTTCCCAATAATGCCCACCCTGAAGGGTATTATTGTGCTTAGAAAATGGGCACAGTAGAAAAAAAAGGAATTGAGAAACATTTGATAACAAAAATATTAATTTGTATTAAGTTTTGTAATTAAATAGTTCCTCCGCCTATACTGAAATAGAGGAGCTTTGTCCTAATGGAGACACTGTAGTTTAAAAAAAAAAAAAAAAAAGGTTGAAATGGTGAGTCATCAAGTTGGGACAGTACTGAACGGCATTTTATGTTTTTGTTTTTTTTAATTGTGGACATAAGGAGAAAAAAAGAAAGACTGCCTCTATAGATATGTCCCGAGTTGGCTTCTACACTACCACTGAGCACATGGCGTGTAAGCGCTAAAGACTGCTTTGAAAAAAAAAAAAACTGTTTTATAAGAGGGAGGAAAAAGAGCAATCATGCAATTGTTTTAAGAGGGGGAAAAAGAGTGGTCGGTAGAAGGAATTTACGAGTGGTGGAGTTGCGCTACCAGGAAGTGTGGCAGATACACTTGAGGGACATGCTGAGACAAGGCTGAAGGGTGATTTGTTGGGTCGGGTCTGCATTGAATGGCTTCAACCACCACCGTGACTTCCAGAAAAATAGACAAAGTTGTTTCTTGTAAAGTCTCCCTAACCAGGACACACAGATGCTGCTGTACTACTTACGGCAGCTTCAGTTTATGTTTATTTGTTGTCTGGTGGTAGGCAGGAGGGATTTCTGAATGGTGTAGTAGTGCTTCCAGGAAGTGTCAGGTACACTTAGCGGACATGCTGAGAAAAGGCTGAAAGGGTGAGTTGTGAGCTCGGGACTGTACTGAATGCCATTTTACAATTTTCTTGATTGTGGACCAAAAGAAAAAAAACATTTTTCCATGGATGTCTCGAGTCAGCGGCGAGTTAGCGCTAGAGGTTGCTGTCCAAAAAAAAATTTAAGAGGGGTAAAAGTACTGCTCATTGTGGTTGTCAGTTGGGGGGCACCACTGTGGGAGTTGAGATCAGCAAAAGTGGCATGCTGTGTAATGTTTGGGGTCAGGGGTCACAGTCGCTATGTCTATGGAGAGTCACAGACGGCAAAGCAGGGATCCAGAATCTGTGGGGTAAAAAAGAGACTAGTGTATTTGGAGAATCCTGCTGGGAACAGGGCGCTTCTCTTGTTAGGGTTTGCTGGCACAGACATAGGGAACCATGGAGGTACCAGTGTCACTCGCTTAGCGAGAGGAGAAAATGGTGCAGATTTCAAGTTGAATAGGGTGGTTTTGACCAATGAACAAGTAGGATGGGCACAAGGATAGCTTAGGTGGTGATGGAGTCAGGTGACTGGCACTTTTTATTTGTTGGGCATCTATTGAAAGTTAATGTACCCCCCTGGCAGGGGTACTAGCCAATCAGAACCCAGCAAATAAAAAGTCCATTTTCTAAGAACATATAACCTACCCCTATACCCCTCTTATATGCACTTTAGTCCACCCTGTTGTCTCTGTTTGCCTCAAAAATTGTGTTCTGCCTGTGTCTCTCCATAAATTTCCCCAAACTTCTTCCATTCTTCCATCCACAATTTTTCTTTCCCTCCTCCCAATCTTCCTCGCTTTACTCCAATCACTGTAAGTCTTGAATATCTATGTTACACTAATGGCTACTAATTACTATTGTGTCACCTTACCATCTTGTGCTATATACTGTTGCCAAGTTATTACATGTGTTCCAGTGTTACCAACTGTCGCCAACTGTTGCCAAATTGCTATATGTGTCTTCATATCTACTATAGTTAACTGTTGCATTGTTAGCCAATGTGCTCCACCTGTAATCCCTGCTGCTCTCATTCTATGCAAGTATGCAAACTGTATTACAACATTGTAACATCTCTGTATTCTATCCCATTGTTCCCTACCCCCCAGTCGCACTGGGAGATGAGCAATGCTAAGGGTGAGGGTTAGCCGCCTGACAGATGTGGCAGTCGTGGAGTTCAGGTCAGTTGGGGCAATAACAAAGGCAGAAGGCCAGGCATCTCCTTGCACCTGCAACAGATGATGGGGGTGTGTGTTAAAAAATAAATAAGATAAAGAAAAGAAGTGCAAGAAATAAGGTATTGTTTTGTGCACAATGGCAGATGGCACTAAAGAAGAATGCAGCAAAGAAGAAAATGGCCACGGAGAAGTTGACCAACCAAGCACTGACATTAATGGGACAGGTGCAAGCAATGCTGGAGAGGGCCTGCAAGGCAGAGGAAGAAGTGCTCAGGGCAATGAAGCAAGAGGTGCTGGAAGGACAATGAGAGAAAGGAAAAGCAGGAAAAAGCCGAGGAAGATGACGGGTCAGGAGGTGACGATGGAGAAGGGTAAGGACAAGGTCGATCTGATGCTAGATAGAAGTTTAAAGGAGTATTTGAGGAAATGGAGAAAGCACTAGCAGAGTTAAAAGGGAAAGGGGCCTAGGATCAAGGGGCATGTTCAACAGGCAAAGAGAGCACAGGGGGGCAAGGGGGCGGGTTCCCAGGGACAATATAAGGGGATCATATTCTGCAGGTGATAAAAGAAAAAAATTGGAAATGGGAATATGTAGACATGTTTTCTTTAGTGGACAAGGATGCAGTGAAGTAATACGCAGAAAGGGAGTCCGTGAGGAGGTAAAAAATGGCTGTGGCGCTGGCTCTGGTGGGTAAGACCTCAGAGGACAAGGGTTTCAAGGGGAAGACTTTCGACAGTTGGTTAGTGGGGTTTACAAATGACAGCACCATTTGTTGCAGAAACAGCCAGAATTAGCCATCCTACTACCTACCTATTTGGCCACGATTAGGGATGCATAGAAGGTGAGAGGGGACTATGGGTGGTTAATATATGACAAATAGTTCCACCAGCACATGGTTGAGCGTGGGAATGTTTGTTGGGATGCAACCCATGCGGATCTGTGGGTTCACACACTCACGGGAAATAATACAGGGTCATTTGAAGGGGCAAAACAGGTTAGTGGGGCAGTGCCCAAGAAGTGTTGGGGTTTCAAGAAGGCCACGTGCAGTTGGGCAAACTGTCAATATCATCACGTTTGCTCAAAATGCTTTGGGCCGCACCCCTTTTCCAGGTGCAAAAGCATGTGGGAGTTGACAGGGTTTCAGCAATATGGGGTGCAGAAAATGTGTGGGAGTGGATGGGGAGCAGGGAGGAGAGGAACAAAGAGGGAGGGGGAGAGGATACAATGGGAGGGGGCATTCGGGGCAAGGTCTAACAATTAGAGAATGGAAGGGGAGGGGCATGAGTAAGCAGGGGGTTTTGGAAGGCATGCACACCAATTAGGATACAGATCTTGTAGGATTGGATAGAGGGTTACCAGGACACCATGGCAAAGAGGAGGCTTAGGGAGGGCTTCAAGAGGTGTTTTAACCTTCAGTACGCAGGACCAAGGGAAGCAATACATGCAAAGTATTTGGGATCCACAAAGGAGAAAAAGGATTTGCTGCTGACAGAAAATAGGCAAGAAAATAGCAGCAGGGAGGGTATAGGTACTCTTTGAGACCCCACCGTGGCCAGAGCTAAGGATTTCGCCATTGGGCCTGCTACCAAAGAAGAAACCGAGAAAGTACAGGCTCAAACATCATTTATCATATCCTGAGGGAAGCTTGGTGAATGATGGCATTTCAGAAGGAGGCAGAGCAGTATCTTATGCCATGCTGGACCAGGCAATTGCCCTGATCAAGGCAGTGGGGGGAGGGGAAGGCTAGTGAAGAAGGACACTGAGTCCTCATTTCGATTGCTACTGGTGAGAGAAGAGGACTGGGATTTTTATAGGGTTTCAGTTTGGAAGGAAATATTACTTTGACAAAGCCATGCCAATGGGCTGTTTAGTGGCATGCACAGCCTTTGAGACTTTCAGCATTTGGCTGCAGTGGATATTTGGGGAAAGATGGGGACATAAGAGGGTCGTACAATGTTTGGATGATTTTTTTATTGGTGGGCGAAGGGGAAGCTGGGACAGGAGAGATGTTGAGGCAGTTTCAGGAAATATGCCAGACACTGGGGGTACCATTAGCAAAAGAGAAGATGGAGGGCCCAGAGGAAACTAGAGTTTGTAGGGACAGAGGTGGATGTGGATGCTGGGGTGTTCCGGCTTCCACCAGACAAGGCATACAGGTTGAAAGGTTTGCTGGGTTTTGTCATGGGCAGAGGTGCGTACAAATGTAGGTGGCACAACAGCTATTAGGCTACATCAATTTTGCGTGCAGGGCTGTGGCTTTGGGTAGGGTTTTCACATGGCAGTTAGCCAGGGCCCACAGGCCTAGGGAAGCTCCCCCACCACTGAGTGGATATCAAGAAAGGGGTGAGGCAGAATTTGGGGGTATGGGAACAGTTCTTGGAGGGGTATAATGGGGTCACTTTCTAAGAAGAAGACTGGGTACACAACACAGACCTAGAATTGTACATGGATACAGTGGGAGCATGGGGAATGGGGGCATACTTCAAAGGAGAATGGATTTCTGAGGGGTGGCAAAGCAGATGGGAGGAGGAGGAAGGGCTACTCAAAGATATTGCATTTCTGGAATTTTTGCCCATGTGGGAGGTGGTTAAGGTGAGGAGGGGGGAAAAATTTCGCAACAAGAGAATCATCTTTTGATGTGATAATTTACGGGTGGTAGAGATCCTAAACCGACAGCGTGGCTCCACTGACAGGGTGACCCGGTTGATGCCACAGATGGTTTTAGAAGAGTTAAGGTTGAACCTGTCAGTTAAGGCAAAACACATCCCAGGTATTGACAATGAAATAGCTGACAACCTTTCCCGTTTACAGCTGCACATGTTCAGGCAAGTAGCCCCTTACACAGTGGACAGGAAGACCAGAGCCCTCCCCCCTCATTATGGGAGACTGGATGGGGACAGCCAACATGCTCTACCATGGTTCATCGTTCATGGTTCATGGTTCACTAATACCCTGAGGACATATGATAGGGTGTGGGAGGCATTTCAGGACTTCTGTCTACAGATGGGATGGGAAACAGGGGGGAAGGTTTGGGAGTATCAGGTCATCAGATTTATGGTAACAAAGTGGGATGATGGCATAGCATATTCTACCATGGGTACGTATTTGGCAGGCATAGGTGCGGTCTGCGAGGCTAGGTGGCCCTCCACCAGGTCCTTGGCAATTTGCAGAATATTTCAATGCTGGCAGAGATTGAAAGGGAAGGCAAGGGACATCAGGAAACCAATAATGGGCAGTCTTTTCAGCAGTCTGCTTGCTAGTTTGAGTAGCATTTGCAGGTCAGTACACGAGGAAAGGTTATTTAGAGTCCTATTTTTGGTTATGCACCTGAATGGTTATTCAGGGTCAGGGAACTGGATGCCTACAGTGAGGTCAGACCTATGGGTGGGACCTTTTCTTTGTTCAGGGGAATGGGGGGTGGTGTCAGCTATAATAAAGAATGGTATAGCATTCATAGGGGAGGATCCCAGCAGGTTCTCGTCACATTCATTTCATATCAGGGCTGCATCAGAGGCAGCCAAAGAGGGAGCCCCAGTTGAGGGCATCAGAAAGAGAGGGGAATGGAAGTTGGGTTTTTACAGCACTCTGCTCTTTTGTTCCAGGTGAGGGGTGCTGGAGGATGGTCTGGATCATGGTGCACTCCTTTATTTTCTGGGCCGTAAAGAAAGTCATCAGCAGGATTGGAGGCAGGCAGCTGCAGAGGGCAGTGGACTCTGTAAGAGTGCACTGGAAATGCATCCGGGGCATGTGTGAGGGGCAGCTGCTACTGTTGTTAGAGCACAGAAGAACAGAAGATAAGAATCCCAAAACCAGACCTTTCAATTTTACATTTGAGGGGAAATGAGCTAGAGGGAGGCCTTGGGTGGATCTATTGGTAGAGATACAAAATGATATAAGAATTATATGCTCTTGGTGGCCAGGTGGCCAGGTGTCAGGAAAACATGGTCAGAAACCATCCCCAGGTGAGTATGGGGCAGGACAGGAATGTGAAGGTACTAGAACAGGCAAGGAAGAGACTAAACAGGAGGATGGTGGCATTCACTAGGGCAGCTAGAGACATTTACATAAAACATGCCATTGCCTTTGACAGCTCAGTGGATTACAGACAGGATGGGGTCCATTTATTGGAGGTAGGTTTGGAATTGTTCACGAACAGGTTCAATGAGTTAATAGAGCAGTGGTAGCTGGAGAGTGGAGGTTTGGGGGGGGACCACTCCATCCAGCACAGAGCTGGAGGTGCACTAGAGGAAGGAAGGAAGGAATTGCAAAGGTGGAAAGACACCAGGGTGGGTGGGGACTCTAGCAGCAGGCCTTGGCTGGGTCAATATCCCAGAGGGTGAGGGCACCTCCCAAAGAGAATGTATCAGGATGGAGAGGAACAGAGATAGCATTGGGTGCAACACCCGAGCCCCCAAGAGGAACAGAGAACGAATGACTGGGGAAGATGGATTAGGACACCGGGTGACACACCTGAACTTGAGAAGAAAATTGTGGAAAACAGATTGGGTTTTTCGAGGAAGTAGAATTGAATGTTATGTTATGATGGTTTGAGAGATAATAAGTTGAAATGTTACAACATTCATAATAAATTTGCCAATCGAGCATGCAATATATCAGTTATGCAAGTGTTTATTTCATGTGGGGATGTCTCCTTGACAAAGGGGTTGCCACTACAGGGTGATCCAGGTTTTCAGGGACATCACTGCCTAAAATCTGGGGTAGGTTGTTCAGGAAAAGAAGGGAGGAGAGAGAGAGAGAGAGAGAGAGAGAGAGGTGGAAGAGCAAGGGTTAGCTGGGCATTGGAGGGGCTGGAGTGCCAGTCAGGGGAATGTGTGCTATGGATTGGTATGGATAAGTAATAGCAGTGGCCTCTAGGGGGAAAAGCAGGGGGCAGGCAGGGCCATGCCACTTTTTTGCTGGACTTTTTAGATTCTCACCCTGCCTCCATGCTTTAGGAGTTGGGGGGGCAGAGGAACACTGGGACAATGCAGGGGTGATATGGGTTGTTAGTTGAGGGCAATGGTGATCAGCCAGTCCAGAGACATGGGGGTTACTGTCAGACAGCAATGAACTGTACATCACTGGGTGGATGCAAGCAGAGGGCATCGATGTGGAAGGAAGGAATTGGAAAGGGGAGAGACACCGGGGTGGGAGGGACTCTAGCAGCAGGCCTGGGCTGGGTCAACATCCAAGCAGGTAGGGGCACCTCCCAAAGAGAATACAGCAGGATGGAGAGGAATAGAGATGGGCATCTGAATGAAACATAGAAACATAGAAGTTGATGCCAGATAAGGACTGCAAGGCCCATCCAGTCTGTCCATTTCTTTTTCTACCTTATAAATGTGCCATCGGTTTTTGCTGTCAATGGCCTATCTATTCATACTCATCTGTATTGCTCCCTTATACCTATTCCATGCCTGTTTTAAGTCCTGCACTGTATTCATATCCACCACTTCCTGAGGTAGGCAAGTCCATGCATCCACCACACTTTCTGTGAAAAAGAACTTCCTCACATTACCACTTAGTCGGCCTCCCTCTAATCTCAGGCTGTGTCCTCTTGTCCTGCTATTTTTCTTATATTGAAACATGTTAAGATTCTTTCATCTTGTTAATGCCCTTAAGGTGTTTGAATGTACAACGCAGTGGCTTAACATATGTATACGTCTAGAATCTATATACGTTCACACATATTCAGTTCTCAAAGGATTAAGGCTCTGAGCTGCAAATCTGGTGACATCCAGCAGACCAGAACTGAGTTTGAATCCCACAGCTTCCACTTGCATACTGTGTGACCATGAGCAAGTCACTTAACTTCCCTGTTCTCCCAGGTCACACGTGTAAAAAAGCTTTCAGCTTAGTGTGCTACTCCTGGTTAAATAACTAAAAAAAAAAGTTCAGATCACATAACCTCTCTCCGTCCTTTGCTCTAGAGTATGCAAATTGAGCTCCGTTAATCTGTCATCATGTTTTCTGTTGCAGTCCCTGCACCATTTTGGTTGCCTTCTCTGGACTGCCTCAATTTGGTTAATGTCCTTGTGCAGGTGTGGTCTCCAGTACTGCATGCTGTACTCCAGATGGAGCTTAAAGCAACTTGTGAAACATATCATTAGAAGCATATGTGTAAGATAAGCTTAAAACAAGTATACAAGGAAAACTACATCAGTACATGTGCAAGTAATACAAGCCAGGTAAGGTGTAAACTGTATTACATCAGTGAGACAGATAGGTTACATATGTACAGCATGCCAGAAGGGTGAGATAAGGGTAAGGTGCAAACAGTAGGTCAACAACTTGTGAGACATATCATTTGAAGCAACTTCACAGATATTGTGCATACTTGCCTTTGAGCTATATATAGAGTGTTAGCACAATGCACACCAGCTAGTGGGGTTTCAGTCAGTTATGCAGGGCATGAAGGAAGAGAAGGGTAGGAGGAGAGGAGCTGAGCATGGGTGAGATTAAGGGAAGCATGCATGCAGGTGTAAGCAGCTGACAGGGAAGGGCAGGGAGATGAAGGGGGAGGGGGCTAAGGGGAGGAGGACCATCAGAAGATGGTGTTAATGGAAGGAGTGTGTATCTCATATTATATTAATAAAAGGAAAGGGAAGCCCGTAGGGAGATACACATCATGTCGGAGAAATAAGGCATAAAGCAATGCTTAGACCCTTATCTGAAGCAATTACAGGCCTCTGAGAAGGACCTCAGGAACAGGGCTTTGAAGAGAGAGAATGTCACAAGTGTAGCAAGCCTTAGTGCTTTCCGGACATTGTTCCAAAGAAAAGGGAGGGCATGGCTTATAGTCCTCTACCGAAATGCGGTCTGACCTTAGGGATACTAAGGGGTATGTAAGTAAGGCTTGTTATCCATGGACCAGCACCGTGATTGGTCCCCTATCTAGCAGACAGTAATACTTATGGGTATATGTACTAATCTTAGGGAACAGGCACTTATCGTATAAGCATAAGTGTCAGGATCTGAGTTATATTGTATTTTGACTAAGAATCATAATGCTTTTGCTATTATTCTAATTGTAACACTTGAGAGATGCTTCTATTTTATACTATTGTATAATGATTAGTTAGGCATTACTGCCCTCTTTAGTGCTGGTGCAGAACTGCAGTTATGTATGTAAGCGCAAGTGTCCTTCAGGATACACAAGACCATTGTTTTAGCTATCTGTTATTTTTGCTAGCTCAGCATGCTTTTCCAGGCTAGTAAGCAGTCAGGCTATTTGCCACTGACCAGTTGTAAGGTTTTTATATATTTTTATACCTGTTATCATGACGATTATCAGGGGTATAAAACCCTTTGCATTACACTTTTTCTCCGAGAAGAAGAAGAAAGATATTGCTGCCTATAGATAAGAGAGAGATTGGAAGTATTCTCCCAGTGATCACACTGTTTTGGTTGTAAGTCTGCTTTATATACCAGAAATAAATCACTTTATGTGCTGGACACCACTTGTCTGTCATTTCTTCACTTTTGTGCAGTTCCAACAAGAACCCGAGAAAGGTAATTTCATTACTCAGTTACATTTGGTGACAGTGTGCAGTTTGGAATATACAAAGTGAGGATTCCATTCAAGTTATTTGAACTGAATGTTGAGTAGTGTGGTGCATTTTTGGCCACTTGGACCTACTCGAACTTACAGTGGTTGTTTTTTTACAGACTTGTTCCGTCTTGGTTTCGGGCATGGCAGACCCACACCAGATCACAGGTATACTCCCTTTGTGAGTAGCAACGAACTGCCTTGGCACCACCATTTGCCCATGAGGGACTGGAAAGCCGTTGGGTGATGGCACCAAGGATTTGACTCCAGTCTTTCGACTGCTTTCTTTGTTTATGTGTTTACCCCTTTGCTTGTTATGCCTGAACTGTGCACAGAATTGAGACTCAATGTCTCAAACTATCTTACCTCCCATGGCGGTTGGACTGATTTCACGCTGGACGTGAAGTTGTCAGAGAACCCTTTGCTTACAATCTCTGATCAATATCTAGAATCAAAGCAAAAAGCCAAGAAATACCACACCAAAGGTCTCTTGGTCACGGCTTTACATACAGCCATTGAAAGTTTACTAGCAAGATGTGCCTGCCTTCAGCTGCAAAATGCTTCTCTAAAAAAAGTGATGGATTTGCAAGCATCGGAGTCAATGAAAAAGGAACAGAAACTCATGAAGGAGACACAGTCACTCCATGATCACAATAACAGACCGTTACACTGTACTGCTTAAGACTGAGAGTGAAATTGTGTATGTTAAGAGATGACAGTGAGAGGTTAACATGTGATAAGAAATAGCTATCTTATTTAAATGACATTTTGAGTGAGACGAAAGACAGTTTGAGAAAGGATCATGTTAAATGTAAGGTTGATGTATGATCTAGACAAAGAGCTTAGGGAAAACGTTGAATTGGTCACCACATACTGAGTATTGCAGAGTGAGGTTGAGAAGGGTATTGAGCAGGGCACTGCTAAAGTTTGTCACAAGAAATGTAGAGAGAAGATGGCAAGAATGCACCATCGGCAAGATATTATCACTGGTCATGTAAAAGCCATGAATGGTTTTCAATACACACACATTGACATTACGTCATCAGGGGATGATGACTCTGATTACTAGGACATAGGCCACTGCATCACATCTAAGACCCTGCCCCACAGGGTGGTGGCCTTTACCTGCCATCCTCAAGATGGTGGTTGTTATAGCCCGCCCCCTTGTTATGTGGGCATGCCTTCTACACTGCCATGTCAAAACAAACATGGCGGCCCTCATGATATGGTAGGCTGACCACCTAGTAGGAGCCTACTTCCACTGGCTCCCCTTTCCAGGGAAGATGGTGCGGAAGTGTGAGGCATTGTACAGGATGTCTTAACAAGACTAGCAATCCCTGAGGGACACTCCTCCATGCAGGAGCAGATCAGATGCATGTTTGAGAATAATGTAACCCAGGAGAATGTATTCAAAGCAGTCACTGATGCGACGGTGGAAGCTGCCCTTCGTGTTGCTTTGGGTCACGGGGAAATAAACACCGCTCCCCGCACACCCACACCTAATCCCCTATAGGTCACTCATTCTGTTCAGCAAATTGCCCAAGGCATCGGACAGATTGGCCCAACTGACAACCTCAGCTGTCATCTGGAGAAGGTACGCTCCCTCTGTGAGAAGTTTTCTCTCCAACCTGAGTACCAGGTTCAAGTACTGAGACAAAACATCGAGCCTACCCTCTGGGCCAAACTCCCAGAAGCTGTCCACAATTGTGAGGTACTCAATTACAATGATATCATACAGGGACTCCTTGCTACCAACTCCCCAGGTATCATTGGGGATCGTTTGGCCTATAAGATCAAGCAAAATATGAAGGAAAGCCCAGCGGCTTATCATCAACGGTTGTGGCTCACCTACTAGGCTGGCAAAGGCCTAGCGAGTGAGACCGCCGACAAAAACCAAATTGAGTACAAGGATTTGTACATCTGGAATATGACTCTGGCTCTCCGGGAGAAGGTTGAACTCAGCATCTACCAGCAGACCGATATCTTTACCGACATCCTCACCAAGACGGGCATGCCTTCCAGGTCTACTGCCGTAACTTAGCTTCTGGTAAAAACCCCCAACAAGGTCATTGCTATCCAAACTACAATCGCCCAGGCCACCCTGGCCCAGGTTGCTGTGATAGGCCTTGCCCCAACCCACTATATAGTAAAAGGCAACAACAATAAACAGGAATCCACTTCTGATGACTGACAATCACACAAGGGGGGGGAGAACGGAACTATAAGAATAACAGGAACAATAACAACTATAACATACATAGGAACTACTCAAATTCTGATGGCAAGTACCATAATGGGCCTAGCTATCAGGACCTAAAGGATGAGAATGAGATACTCTGGAAACAACTGAAGGAGGCCCGTGCTGCAAAGGAGGCTGCAGCTACACATTCCGTGGCTGCCCTGGCACTGGCTAGTAACAGCAGCAACCCTTTCTGGTCTTTGGCTACTGAACAATCGAGCAGCCTCTGTATGAACTTCTGAAAAAGGATGTCCCATGAACATGCAGTCTGACACACACTGAAGCTGTGGCACAGTTTAAACAAGCCTTAGCCTCAGCTCCAGCACTGGTCAACCCTAATCCAAGATTCCAAGATTACCTTTCTATTTGGAAACTGCCACCCCTGATGTGGACATATCTTCAGTGCTGGCCCAAAAATACAATGGGTACTACAGGCCCATTTCTTATGCATCTCAGATGCTATCCCCAGTAGAGAGAAAATGCAATCTCTGCAAAAGGACACTCTTGGCAACCTTCTGGGTTGTCAAACACTTTCTGCACATCATTGGGTATGCTCCCATCATTTTTCATACCTGCCATACTCCAACTAACTTTTTGCTTTCAGACAAAGTGAAGGATGGATCAGTCTCTAACATCAGACTGACCCATTGATCTCTGCTTTTGCAGGATAGGGACATCAAAGTACTACCTGCTAAAATACCTTCAATTTTGGTCCATGGCCTACTCTAAACAGGCACACCTCATGATTGTGCTCTCCAGCCACCTGACCTACCTGACACAGGACCATTCTTACCAGCCACACCTGAGGTCCTGGAAGATAAAACCATGTTTTGCATCTTTACAGAAGGCTCTGCCTCCTATGTGGATGGAAAGCAGGTAGCAGGGCTTGGAGTACTCATTTGGGATCATGAGGGTGATTTCAGGTGCATTACTATGAAATGCACCGTTATCTCCTCACAGTACACTGAACTGGCCACTGTGGCCTGTGCCTTGGAGATCATGCCAAATTGTGACAAGGATGCCATCATCTTTGCTGACTCTAACTGGGTATGTTCATCACTCACTGAGTTCTTCCCATTCTGGCAGAAGAACAACTTTACCTATCTGATGGCACTCCTGACAAATATAGGGAACTGTTTGTATATATACACACCCTAACACAAATGTTCACTCACATGTTGTACATTCACAAGGTAAAGGCTCACTGCAAATCTGACCCCTACTATGAATTCAATGAACGGGCAGACTCGCTTGCCAAAGCAGGTGCTCAAGAGGGGGAGACATGGACAATGACTCACCCACTATGTATAGCAGCCATTGTAACATCTATCATTGCTCCCAGCAAGAAACCAGTACCAGAACCACCACTGGACCTATCTTATGCACAAAAAGCAGGTCCAGAGATCAGAGATGTGTTCAAATTCCTAGATAAAGGAACTAAACAGCCACTGCCTATTGGCAGTCCATACAAGAGGCACTCAGACAATATACATTTGTCTAGTGATCAGAAGCTCATCTGGTATCACAAACAGGATACAGGTGACAAATTGTAGGTTGCACCATAATCTCTGCAAACCAGATTTATTCATGGTTCATGACACTCCCAGCGATGGACACCAGGGGACAGAAAACACCCTCCAGAGACTCAATAATGTCATCTGGTGACCTGGTATGGCCAAAGATGTAGAATACTATGTAGACAACTGCATAGTGTGTGTTCAGAACAACCCAATCTCAGTAAAAATAAATGCCAAATTATTGCCCCAAAGGCAATCTGGACAATGGAATGTGATACAAATCGATTTCCTTGGCCATCTTACTAACTACAGTAGAAACAACACGTATGCACTTGTTATTACATATTTGTTCTCCAAGTGGGTAGAAGCATTTCCCATTAAGAACAACATGACAAAGACAACTGCCAAGATCCGGGTAGAGCAATTGTTCTCCAGGTGGGGCCTGCCTTTAAAGGTAGACTCAGACCAGGACACTAGCTTTATAGCTGAGCTAATGCAACAGACACCCCAACTTCTTGGAATTGATCAAAAATTTCACATCCCTTACCACCCACAATCCTCAGGCCAGGTGGAAAAAGCTAATAGACACATAAAACAGATGTTATGAAAATTCATTGATGGTAATCCCAATGATTGGGATTCCCTCTTGCCACTGCTACTAATGGCAATTTGGGATACACCTACAGCTAATACTTAGTGCACACCTTATGAGGCTATAACTGGTAGAGCTATGAGACTACCTGAACACCTGTTGATTGATCTCCACACCCCCACAGCAGATAGAGTATCTGTAGACAAGTATGTAGAAAAGCTTCATGATGACATCATGAAAACACATCTGTTCACTGCCAAGCAAATGGGCAAAGCTCAACAACAAGCTAAAGATCATTTTGACAAGCATGTCAAAGAAGTCGATTGGCAAGATGGAGACCAAGTTAGGCTTCTCCAGTACAGAAAACCAACTCATTCATTTGCCAGCAAATGGAAAGGTCCCTATCCCATTATCAACAAGATCAGCACTGTTGTATATCAGGTCAGCGTACAACAGCAGAAAAAGACCACTGACAAGTGGTTCCATGCTAACCAATTTACTGTAAATTGTATAAAGGTAACTAAATTTACTTTTCCTAACCCCTTTGGGCAGAATAGTACCCACACTTAACCAACCCTTTTTGTTTTCTTACAGGTATTGGCAAGATGGCTATCTTGCACCCCTTTCTCCTCCTGGTGAGACTACTGACTATGACTATCACTGCACCCTCATATTCAGCTCCACAGACTCACAAGGAACGCTTGCAACACCTCTGTGACACACTTAAACATTCAGCCATTACTGGTGTATGGATTAATGTTCCCAACAAAATGATTAAAGTAACACAAGGCTCAGACACCTTTCTGGATGCTGTAGTGGTTATCCCAGATAAATCTTCACTCTCCATACAATGGCAAACTGATGCCATGGGCTACACAATCCATGTTGCTCACCTGTCCAAAGGTACATTCCATGGCTGGCCTAACACTGACATTTCTGAGACTGGTACACTTTCTATCAGACAGACCAATTCTAGACATACTGGTCTGTGCAATCTAACTGCTTTCATAGATCCTGCCTGTTGTGACCACCTTTCTCCAGAGGAGGCATGTGATTTCTGCTTTCAAAACTATCAAGCTTCTGAGGTTCTTTATCTTCCTGTAGTCCCACCCAGCCAAGAAGACCTGACTGCCTGCCCTCCTCAAGAGGATGGCCCTCCTAGTGGTTTGACAGCCACATCACTACCCAAAGTACTAATTAATAATGTGCAATTTATACATGTCTCTGTTATTTTCAGTCTTACACATTGGAATATGGCTGAATTTGGTTTCTGTTCTACAACCAGTACCTCCAAATTTTACAGTATGATGCTTACTGATTTTGTTGCTGCTTATCAAACATGCACAAATGACCCTATAGGTGGATCTCACACCACTGATCATGTTGGAGTCTTTAGACCTGCCCCTAAAGACTATGCTAAACCAAAATCCCTTGTATGTAATAAGCAGGATGCAACGGACATAGCTAGTGCAGCCGGTTCTGTCTCTGGCATAACTGGAGCAGCCAGCACCATAACTGGCCTCTTTGGCTCAGGAATGTCCATTTGGAATAGAGCAGACATTGCTTCTATTAAGGCTTAAATTTCAACAAACTATTAACAATGATGTAATGCCCCCTATTTTACAAGATGTACATTCTCTCAGTAATAAAGAACGTTATACTGGGTACAAAATGCAGGAGATTGCTCAAGGGTTCAATGATACCAAACGTAAACTTAATGATCTTATTTTTCAAAATAACAGCGAGGCAGACAAGCAATATATTGGGCATGAAATGTTATGTTCTGCTTATGGTTCTTATGTCATATCCACTGTTAATGCTTTCTTCAGGGATTTGGAATCAGGCAAAATTCCAGATTTAACACATGATCTCAGATTGGGTAAATGGTATTGCCCACATTGCAAGTCTACAGGTTGCATAACTATGTGTTTAAAGACTACTCTAAATATTTCCATGGCTACTATTAGAAATATTGTTTATGTTTCTAGGCTTCCTAACCAAGCACCTTGTTATTTTACCAAATCCTGTTCTATCAAGGAAAATATGCTTATAACCTTTACCGTCTCTTTACCACGTTTTGATCCTGCTACATCTGTCTGTGACAAACTGGCAAGAATTCATTCCACAGGCCGTCTTGAAAATTACATATTTCATGAAAGAACTGAATTACCTTCAATGCTAGTTTATCATCCAGTCCTCCAGGCTTGGGGTTGCTCCACATACGAACTGCTATGCCAAGAAAGGATATTACTTCCCGTGCCGATGTGATGTTTTTGATATTGTGAAACCTGTATGTGGCTACGTGCCTGAACACCTTGACTGGGCACTGACGTTGCATGAAGATCTGCCGTCCAATCTTACTGATGTTGATCCAGATGATGACATCCCTCCTGCTGCATCTTCAGCGCGCAAGATGCCAAAATAGCACCATCTCAATGCTACCTTGAAGAGGTACATCGCTTCACTACATGGCTAACCAATCAGTCATTTTCCTGTCCAGTACATCTACATTGATGGCGGGTACCCTCTGTAAGAGTTACCTATACCTCTGAAGGCCAGTACTTTCTGATCTTGAACTATCCTACTTTTTCTATGGTTCTAAAACCTGCCAAGTTACTAAACCTAACTTTTATTTTACTCCACAGCAGAAAACTGTTATTGGTCATACTGTGATCACACCTGTTCCTCTCCCTGAACCAGACGTTATTGATACTGATCCCCAATACTTGCTTGCCCTGTCTCAATATTTGCCTATTCTTAATGTGCACATCAATCCCTGGACACTCTCTTTGTTTTTTTTGTTTTTATTTTATTTATTCAATCTCGGATTACAAGTAACTTTGAGTGCCAAGCAGCTCATTTACAAAGGTTCCACATAAATAGGGGGGTAGAGATCCATAACGGAAAACAAACTGGTTTCACAAACAATTAAGCAATTTGTATTACAAAATACAGAATAAGAGAACAGCAAATAAATACACATTAGTTTAGCATGTGATTCAAGGCAGGGAGTGAGAAGTGAGAAGAGAAGGGAATTAGGAGGCGAGTCAGATCAAGGAAGGGGAGAGCAACCAGGTGGCATTGTCAAGTAGCAGCTAGGATAGTAAGGGACAAAAAGCAAGGAAGACAATGGGGGAGAGGGGGAGATGGGAGGGCAGGAAGGGAGAGGAGAGTGAGAGGGCAAGACAAGAAGAGAGAACAGTGGAAGAATGGTGGGGGGTGAGGTCCCGGGAAGAGGGACAAGGATGTTAAGTGGTGCAATCACAGGATTTTTCAGTTAAGATGTGCTGATGAAGTTTGAGTTTGAATTCACCAAGACTAGTAAGGTTAGCCAAACCACTGTGGAGGCCATTTAACCAGTATCGTGCTGATACAAAAGGAGCATTGGTATTGGGCAGTCCAGCACATTGGGACTATTAGGAGTGCGGAAGATAAGGTGCGCGTATGTTGGGTCTTGGGGGATTTGGGAAGTAAGCATCCTAATCCTGAAGGCATGAGTCCAAGGAGAACCTTTTTGGCAAGTAAGCAGGTGTGGTATTTAATTCTCCCATGCAAGTTGAGACACCCAGCCTGCATATAAACATCACAGGTGTGGGTGAGGTGTGGTGCATCAACTGGGAGTCTACAGGTCTTGTTTAGTGCCACAGAGAGCCTTTTGAGTGCAGTGGTGGAAGACGTTCAATAAATGACAAGACCATAGTCGATTAAGGAGAGCACTGAGCTATGGACAGCAAGATTTAGAGCTTCAGGTGCTAGAGACTTTCTCAGTGGATAGAGGAGCCCAATCCTGGTATTGACAGCTCTGGCAACATTTTCGACGTGCAGTGAATAGGTAAGGTGTTTATCAAGGGTACCCCCTAGGTACTTGAAGTGCTGTATTTGTTCAAGGGGGTCACCTTGGGAATTTTGGATGGTAAGAGCATGCTCTTTATGTCTACTGCAGGCTGAGGAGAACAACAGAACTTTTGTCTTCTTGTAGTTTAGAACTAGTTTATGGTTGAGGAGCCAGTGCTCAACTAGTAGTCTCTTTTAGCTAGAAAAGATGCTCATTTGATTTATATTATCAATAATACATCTAAAGCTAGTAATACGCTCAATGATCTTATGCATGATGCTGATTTCAGCCTTGCTGTAGGCAATATGTGAGTAGAATTCACTTTTAAAGTTTTTATTGTGATTCAAGTATTTTTGATCATCTTTCTGATATTCACTCTGTACATCACAGACAACATTGAGAACAACTCAAATTCCTTTACAAGGCTTGTGCACCGGGCCTGTAAATGACTTTTTAGCTCCATCCCTACCAGCTAACTTGGGATTTTTGCCTTTTCTGAGGCAACAAGGGGGGGAATGTTATCCATGGACTAGCACCCCTGATTGGCCCCCTACCTCGCAGACAGTAATACTTATAGGTATATGTACTAATCTTAGGGCTCAGGCACATATCCGATAAGCATAAGTGTCAGGATCTGAGTTCTACTGTATTTTTACTAAGAATCATAATGCTTTTGCTATTATTCTAATTGTAACACTTGGGAGATGCTTCTATTTTATACTATTGTATAATGATTAGTTAGGCATTACTGCCATCTTTAGTGCTAGTGCAGAACTGCAGTTATGTATGTAACTGCAAGTGTCCTTCAATATATACAAGACTATTGTTTTAGCTATCTGTTATTTTTGCTATCACAGCATGCTTTCCCAGGCTAGTAAGCAGCCAGGCTATTTGCCACTGACCAATTGTAAGGTTTTTATATATCTTTATACCTGTTGTCATGATGATTATCAGGGTATAAGACCATTTGCATTACACTTTTTCTCTGAGAAGAAGAAGAGAGAGATATTGCTGCCTACAAGTAAGACAGAGATTGGAAGTATTCTCACAGTGATCACACTGTTTTGGTTGTATGCCTGCTTTATATACAAGACATAAATCACTTTATGTGCTGGATACCACTTGTCTGTCATTTCTTCACTTTTGTGCAGTTCTAACAAGAACCTGAGAATGGTAATTTTATTACCCAGTTACAGGCTTCTCAGAGGGTAACTACCAGGGGGACAAATAGGTTGGCAATCTGACAAATACTGTGGGTGCTTATGGATGATGACTTTGTAGGTCCATAAGACAGCATTCGTCTGCCTCCTGAAGCTGAGAGAGCTCCAGCCTATGGAAGAATAGAGTGTGCAGTGGTGGGTGGAATAAGGGACACCAGAGATAAATCTGAGTGCTCTATGGTAAAGAGTATCAATCCTGGAGAGTGCTGCTCTAGTACTGTGTCCATACAGGAAGTCAGCATAGTCCAGGAGCAGCATGAAAGTAGTTTGGACTAGTAGTTTCCTGGCCACAAAGGTCAGTAAGTATTTGATGCAAAAGAAGAGCCTGAGTCTTTGTTTAAATTTCTTAGAGTACTCTTCTATGTAGTCAAGGAAGGACAGCCTAGAGTCTATCCAAACACTCAAATATTTGAATTTCACCACAAATTCCAAAGTTTCACCCAGGAGAGTGATTATCTGTGGAACCATGCTAGGGGAGTTATTTTTGAGAAGGAGTACTGTATCATCAGTGAATAGATTGATATTCGCAAACAAGATACCAGTATCTATATGATTGATATAGAGAGCAAAAAGCAACAGGACAAGGATGAATCCTTGGGGCACACCTCTTAGCAGTATTTTTATAGATGACAAGTCACTATCTGCCTTAACATGTTGATGTCTGTCCATAAGATATTTGGAAAACCATTTTAGCACCAGGTTGTTGACACCTATATTTTTTATGGACACCAATAGTAGGTCATGATCCACCTTATCAAAAGGCCTTTGCTAAGGTCAAGAAACAAAGTAAATATGCAATGTTTGGCATCAAGAGGGATCTGCCAACCATTCATAAACTTGGTTAAGGCAATGATGGTACTGTGGTGGGGACGGAAACCCAACTGGGCCATATTTAACAAGTTAGAGTTTTCCAAGTGCAATCTGAGCTGCACATTGACTACCTTCTCCAATAGTTTGGACAGGACTGAAAACAGGGAAATAGGTTGATAATTATTTAGGTCACAGGAGTCACTGGATATAAATAGAAGGATGACATGCTGTCTTCCAAATCGTAGGGAGAGTGTTTTGTGATAGGGACATGTTGAAAAGATGGGTAATTGGGGATGCCAAAACAAAATAAGCCAGTTTTAGGAAGTATGGCTAATTCATGTCAGCACCTGCACTTTTATTCGGGTCTACAGTACATGTCACATTAAACTGTTCCTCCAATCAGTTGTTTTAGCATTTCTGACTGAGTTGCATAAGTGTTTATTGATCCAATACAAAGCCCTGCAAAAACTTTCTTAAGAGTTAAAACTCAGTTTTGCATTGCATTGTGACTGGACTGCTGATGCAATCCAAATGAGTTGCAAAAACATTTTACAAACATTGCCCTTGAGCTGGTTAAGCATTAAAAAAAGAATGCAACATGAGTTGCCAATGCATTGTCGACTGTAAAAAAACAATGCTAAACCTGCTCATTGGTGGAACAGTTTAATGCGACTTTTACTGTAGTTGCAGGAAAAGATCCTCAACTTGTTTAATGGAGACAGGACAAAATGAGAAGGTAGTGTTTTGATTGTGAAGGTCTTGATTAAGGCATTCAGGACTCTCGCTACGCAACCGAGATCTGATTGCATTTGCCAGAGAGGTGTCAAAAGCCATCCCTACCATGGCAAAGTGGTTCTTAAGAAGGTTAAGTATAACATGCTTGTCAGTAGTAGAAATGTCACTGGTAGCGATTTTAGGAGGGAATGTGCTAGACGATCTATGACCTTCAACCTCCCTTAAGGTTTTCCTGAACCTACTGGCATAGTTAGTAGATTTATTAAGTCTTAAGTGGAAATAGCTTGATTTAGCAGATCTAATTAGTTTGGTGCACTGGCTTCTAGAGGTTCTGAAGGGAGTACAGTCCGCAGCTAGTTTCAACTTTCTTGCCCTTTTCCAAAGTGCATCCCTTTGCCATAAAGCTGCTTTTAGGCTTTCCGTAAACCAAGGGCAGGATTTCCTATTGGTTCGACTTTTGACAAGAGGGGCATGTTTATCTATGGTCTTGGTTAGTATGGCTTGGAAGACCTCATATGCTTCAGTCACTGAGGGTGCAAGGTAGAACATCTGCCAGTTTGCATACTGGAAGTCACAGAGGAATGCATTGGGGCTGAAGTTCTGCTTACATCTCTTATAGACATACTTTGAAGAAGAGGCTGTTTTGTGCACAGATCTCATACAAGCAATGGCACAATGATTGCTACGATCGTTAAAAAAATACCCCAGAATGAGTGAAGATGTGAGGCTTGCTTAATAGGATTAGGTCCAGTAGTGTGCTACATTCAGAGTTTTTAATATTGGGACAGGTGATTTCATTAATAATCTGAGTGAGTACAAAGGTATCACAAAGATTTTTCAGTGCTTTTGATGCTTAGGAAAGCCAAAACAGGTTAAGATCGCCCAGGATAGTTACTTCAGAGGTTGCTGTGCCTAACAAATCACTTAAGTGATTCAACAGAGTGAGGCTGGCAGATGGGAGCCTATAACACATGATGATGCAAAGAGAGACTGATTGAGAGAGCTGGAGCTTTAAGGTTAGGCACTCAAATTCCTTAGGGGGATGTGGTCGAATCAACTATGGAAGTGATGAATGTATCACAAACGTAAATAGCTAACCCCTAGACAACCTATCCATTCTAAATAAATTATAACAGGGAAAGTTGACCTCAAGGTCCTGGGTGCTGGCTCTCAACCACGTTTCAGTAATTACTAGAATGTCAGGCATACAGTGGATGGTCCAGGTTTAGATGGCATCTAGCTTTTTTAGTAGGCTTCAAACATTTGGATGCATGAAAGATAGCCCTTTTAATTGAGGTAGATTTGCAGGGGCAGGAATAGTGTGGAGAAGTCTGGGGTTTAGCTCAACATTGCCAGCACAGATGAGAAGCAGCAGGAACAGTTTTTATAAGGCAAGTCATAACAAGCAGAAAGCCTGCATTCTGTCTCTGTTAAGAGAGAGGGTAGGAATATTAGTTGAACAGGGCACTTGGCAGGCCAAGGGAAGGAAGAATATATACAGTAGGGTCCTAGTGGAGAGAATGCATGAGCATGTGAGTAACAATGAGAACCAGTAGAGTTTATTAAGGAAGGAAGCTGTGCTGGTACCAGGGCAAATTGGCTCCACTGGAAGGGAAACATTTTCCAAGTTTGGTAGGAGTAAAATGGAGAGAGGTTTAGTATTGCCCGAGAGCACCCATAATCACTGAGGATGCAATTGTTTAAGTGATTCTGAGCAAAGGAATTGAAGTTTTGGCCAGCGTTGTTTTTCTAGTAGACACATTTTTGGTAATCTGTCATCAGGAATAAGATAAATCATTAATGAATAATGTACGTTATGAGTGTCTAGCGTAGCTGAGAAGCTAAGTAGTCTCAACTCTGCCCTAATACAATAACCTGCCATAACTTTATTAATACCATAAAATGACCTGTATAACTGGTAAAATGGCCTTTCTATTTGCTCAGTATTTGATACACCCTAAACCTCTGAAGTGTACAGAGCATATGAGTTATATTTTACCTTAGTGGTTATTACCAAAGGGTGAACTGCAGTAGTAGTAATAGATTTATTTATAATTATTGGCACCCTTCACTGGAGGCTCAGGTCACCATTACAATAACAGCAATAAGGTGTGAAATGACATATAAACACACACACAAGATAAGAAAACTTACATAAATAAATGTATGCAATAGGCATGGACACAAATCATGTGTGATAAATCTGTGTATCTGAGCTACTATATGTATAAATGCAAAATCTCACACTTATACACATGGTAGACACGTCATCACAGATTTATACATATAGTAAACACATCATCGGCGTGTCATGCCCCCATCCTCCCACCAGCACTATTTCTAAGTTTTTACTTTCATTACCAACACAACATTCAAATGGTTCACTCACTAGCCTTGTCAACATAGAAACCATTCCTTCCCACTACAGCCACGCAGCCATGCAGATCCCACCTCACCTTCATTTTCCATACTAAATAAACAGTAGCACATTCCTTTTTTACTTGATTCTATTAATTACGGGCAAAACTGCAGCCATGCTCTCTCTTTTTGTTCACATGCCAAACTCGATTCAAACTGCTACTGCTGCCCGGCTGCAGCAACAACTAACACAGTAGCCAGAACTGTGCTTTCTGAAAAAGAAGTCTTCCCCTGGTAGCAACAAAATGAACTCTCAGCCAGCCAATGACCTAAAAAATAAAATAATGCTGTCCACTCCATAACTGCCCTGCTTCATCCCTCACAGGCTCGCTCCTCTGGTCTGGTCATCCCCCACGTGTTAGCAACACACTGAATCAGCACATTTCTCTGCTCCGCACCACACATTTATTTTTTCCTTACTGTGACGCAATCCAGAAGTGGACAGTGAAGGAAGAAGCAACCAGATAAGTGATTTACTTTAAAAAAAAGAAAAAAATGGAAAAAAAAAAAAACATTGCCATCACAGTGGCTCTCTGTAACTTCTGCTAAGCTAGAAACAGAGTTGCTATGTTTCCAAAAGTCTCCAGCCCCCCCACATAGTAAAACAACCAATAAAAACTTGCCCTCTCAACATCAAGATGTAAAGCTGCATACCAACCGTGCTAGCAACCATAGCAACCAGCCCCAATCTCGAGCATTAATACAAAAAATAATCCTACTACTTTTATAAAAAATAAAACACAAACTACACTAAAAATCAATTTAAAAAAATTTAAAAACTCTTTTCCTATTGCATGAATGGACTATGCAATGGAAGACTCATGGAATAAATGTTCATCTGCACTCGAGCAGTTTGACCTTGGACATTTCACTCACTCATGGCTTAACCCACTCATGAGGTTACCCAAGGTCAAACTGCTCTTGTGCAGATAAATCACTTCTTCCACTTGTTTCCATTGCATATCCCTTATTTTATAATTCATTAAATAAGTAGATAACATTGATAATTTAGCTCACATTACTTCCACATCTAACTGAACTTTTTAAGGCTAGATGTGTTTGTTTGCTTGTTTATCTATCTATCTATCTATCTATCTATCTATCTATCTATCTATCTATCTATCTATCTATCTATCTATCTATCTATCTATCTATCTATCTCTCTCTCTCTCTGTCTATCTATGTAGACGTACTGAAGGTAATCAGTAGAAGCATGTTAAGCCGAAGCTTGTTTCCATGCTAGACCCGGGGGAAAGAGAACACAGTCAGAGTGAATATGCAATTACAACATATTTAATTTAACAACAGTAAGCCCACTAACATGTGAAAGAATGTGGTTAAAATGACCATGTGGCTGTATGCAGAAAGTGCAGTTAAAAAAAACAAGCATTCACGTTTACCCAACAAATAACTAGCAGGAAAAAAAATAAAAAACATAAACTTGAGGGAAACCAGATTTGTAGCATCAGGGTGTGCTGACTGGAGAGCAACAGCATGACCTCAAAGACCAGCAGAGCAACAGATTTTGCCAGAAATCATTAGGTCACTGTGCTGGTCACTGCAGACACTGGCAGTACATCTCCCGGTGTTGTGCCCCAACCCCGAGACAAGTCTGACTCAGAGTTGCATATATAGAGACTGGGGTGTGGGGGGGCTTCCCACATGGGGGGTGGGGAGCACAGCCCTCGAAAAAACATGCCAACATCCCTGATGCCGACACTTGCAGTCTGTGTTTGTCACTATGAGGGATGTCGGCATCCACGCTGTTGCAGCACTATAGGTAAACCTAACATCAGTGCATGTGTCCTTCAGGTGTGAGGAAGACTAAAGTAGAGGTTACGGGCAGGACCTAACTGGGTAGTAATGAGCTCTGAAGTGCTGACTGAGACAGGAGTAGGAGTAGGAGAGGGAGTGGGAATGGTAGACTGAGAGCAGGTCTGTGGTAATTAAACTGCTATTGGTATCAAGAGGTAAAAGGATCTCTAGGCCATCAGGCAGAGGTAATCCAGATGCAGCTAGTCAGATAAATAAGCTGCAGGGTTGTAAACTAAAATGTGACTTGCTGGGAGCAGGAGCAGTAAGGAGCAAAATGGAAGCACTGGGCTCCCAGGTTAGAGTCAAGGACATTGAAGAACACAAGGTGAAAAACTGGGGGCACCACAGAAGGGATAGGCACAGGAGTTGTTAAACTAAAATGTATCCATGAGAATAATGATGAATGGGTAGCTCAGAAAAGACAGAGCACTAGGGCTGGTTGAAGAAAGGCAAAACAACAAATTGGGTAGCTGATATGGGAAGATTGGTAGCATGTAGAGCTGTGCATATCTTAAATGTTATTTCCTAAAATACCAGTAACAATAGGCTTCTCGAACATTCTGGAAAAATTCTTGAATAGCCCACTTCTAGCAGCATTCTGTAGAGAGAAGAGTCTAAATGTCCAAAAGCATTTCTTCTACCCACCTCTTCTTTCACAGTGCCTGAGAGATTGAATAAGTGAAAATCTTCAAAATCTCTGGTGTCCTGCATATAAGCGACATTGCAGAGGGACTGGAAGGAAAAGTATGTCTCTTTGCAGATGACACAAAGATCTGCAACAGAGTTGATGCACAAGGTGGGGTGGAAAGGATGAAAAGGGACTTGGCAAGGTTAGAGGAATGGTCAAATGTATGGCAGCTTAGATTCAATGCTAAGAAGTGCAAGGTAATGCACCTGGGAAACAAAAACCCAGGGGAAGAGTACACAATGGGGGGTGAGATACTAACAACAACACAAATGGAAAGGGACCTGGGGGTAGTCATATCAGATGACTTAAAGGTGGGCAGCAATGTGAGAGGGCAGCAAGGAGGGCTGGGGGGATACTGGGATGCATAGGGAGAGGCATCACCAGTAGAAAACAGGAAGTTATTATCCCTCTGTACAGACAGCTGGTCAGACCCCATCTGGAGTACTGCATGCAGTTCTGGAGACCCAGTCTTCGAAAGACATAGACAGGATGGAAGCTGTCCAGGGAGGGCAACTAAAATGGTGCAGGGTCTGCACCAGAAGACATATGAAGAGAGACTTAAGGAGCTTAATATGTATAGCCTCAAGGAAAGGAGGGAGAGGGGGACATGATAGAAACTTTCAAGTACCTCAAGGAATCAACAAAGTCCAAGAGGGTAGCATCTTTCAAAAAAAGAGGTATGCAAGAACAAGGGGCACAATTTGAAGATAGAGGGGGCAGCTCAGAGGTAATTTAAAGTATTTTTTCACAGAGAGGGTTGTGGATGCATGGAACGGCCTTCTGGAGGAGGTCATGGAGTCAAAAACAGTGGTGGATTCAAGCATGCATGGGACAGTCATAAGGCAATTCTAGGGGGTGGGGATAGGAAGAAGTAGGTTGCTGGTTAACTAGGATCTGCAGCTTATCCAGTAGGCAGGGAAATGGGCAGACTGGGTGGGCCAAGCGGTCCTTATCTGCTGTCAAATTCTATGTTTCGATGTTTCTATCATGACAAGAGCTGACAATGTCTTTTAGACTGCAGCCCACCCTAGTCTGACTCCCTATTCTTGAAAAAGTGATTTTGTTTGCATCCCAACCCCTTAATAATAATTAGTACTGTATGAATGAGGTGAGTGAGTTGATGAGCGAGCATGAGAGAGAGGTGGGGCAATAGATTCATTAGTGACACTGTGAAGCCTATTAGACTGCACGGCACCACAAATACTGATATTTCTCTGCCTGTCCTTTGTGACTGCATGCCTGTGTACTCCATTTATGCATTATTTCCTAAACGTTTCATGCGGGGTGGGGCTGGGCTATGGCAGTATGCAGGAGGGGGCCCGACTGACTGACTAGCTAGGATTCCCTGCTATTCGTTCCGTTGGAATAAAGGACTGGGGTCAAGGTAGTGAATACAATAAGAAAATCACTTCTCGAAGAACGAAGAAGTTGTGCCAGGGTGGGAGTGTAGCTTAAAAGATGCTGCCAGCTCCAGGTACAGTGCTAGGGGACAGCAATCTGGAATAATTTTGTTTCAGTCTCTGGGGTACCAGGGAATATAGTTAAAGAATGGAATGGGGTGAGATGGTAGTCAGGAGGTCAGTCCTGGCCACCAGCTGATGGGCTAGGCTTTTTTAATTTTTATTTATTTAAAAGTTCACAGAATACAGGATAAGTTCTATGAGAAGCGAGTCTCATATTCAGAATGTCCCAGGTCAACTAAAATAACAATAAATACGTAAACTGACATACACAAAAGTCATTTAAAACATGTACAAATAGATTGTTCCTGCAGCTTATTCCCACCCCCCTCAAACCCCCAATCCAAGCAGAATGATAAATGCTGAATACCGGAATTTGTGGGCCCACGATTATAATACTTGAGTAGCATGTTTGGGAAATGCTATTTACACAGCCCTAGAAGCAGGTGCTAGACTCCTGACCTGTCAGTTATTTCTTCTACATAACTAGTAGATTCATAAGGTAAGGTCAAGCAAAGGACAGTAATGAAATTGTACTAGCAAGCCAGACCCACCTTTTCATAAGGGGGAAGAGAGGAGCAGCAAACAGCATTATAAATCATGACATCATTCTTAGCGAATCAGGATTGTTTATTTCTAAATATTCCAGGTAGTAGTCTTATAACCATAAGAGGGTATCTCATGCAGATAGTTCTAAAATTCTGGGGCCAAATATTAAAAAAGGTGCAAAAGCAGAGCGCAAAGGTTCACTCTGCACTTACACCTGTGCTCAGCCGGGAGTTGCTATATTCAGTTGGGCAGCACACCAGTGCTATCCAACTAAATATTGGCCCATGTCAGTGCAGCGCAAAGTCCAGTTGTGTTGCCCTGATATGGACCTGAGCTGCATCCATCCCATAGGGAACTGTGCCCCCAGACCAGATAGGACCAGAAAACTGCAGTGTGATATTCAGCTGCAACATTCAAATGAGCCCATTGGCATGCAAAGTGTTAAATGGCAATTCGCATTCCCATTATGGGCTTATTTGCACAGGAAGCAGAGGTAGGATTGAAACCTTCCCTTGGTGGCCTGTGACATCAGTCATGGTGGTGGCCGCCCCCCCCACACACCACACATGCCCATCATCTCAATGCAATTGTACTAACTTGTGTGTAGTGGCACCCCCCCCCACCCTCTGATCATCCATCCCTGGCTGCATAGCTTTACTTTCCCTGGTGTCTAGTGGAATCCCTCCAACCTCAAATCACCCGTCCTTTATAGCTTATGTTCTCCCTGGTGCCTAGTGGCACCCTCCACCCTCTTATCACCCATCCTTGTATTGCTTATGCTCTTATTGGTGTCGAATGGCACCTCCCTTACAGTCACCTGTCCCTGTATAACTTGTGTTCTCCCTGGTGTCTAGTGGTACCCTCCAACTTCCAATCTCCCATATTAGCCAATGTCATGGTGCCCTGGTGTCTTCAGCCCCCCACTCTACAATCCCTTGGCCCAAAATGCATAGGTAGTCTTTGGTACCTAGTGGTAGCCTCCCACCCACCGAGCAGCAGACCTGGTGCTACCTATGAGTTCTTGCTGTCTAGCGGCCCCACTGCACTGCCCCGAATGAGCACATCAGCCAGCCAACCCCCCTGTACCTAGTAAGGCAGTGCTGTGCGGAGGACACGATATGATTACCAGCACAGCCCTCCTCTTGCCTCTTTGGCTGGCTGCAGAATGGGAAGACAGGAAACATGTGTGCAGTATATGTACAGGCTCTTCCTCTCATCCCATACAATGGCTGGCCAAGGAGTGGGGAGGAAGGCTCTGTGAGTCATCATATCAAGCTTTCTGCATGGCACCACCTTCCTAGCTAAGGAGGGGTTGGCTAGATGGTGTGCTTTGTGTAGGTGGTGTTGGGGGGTGCGCTAGCCACCAGGGACTTACAGTTGGCACTGGGGTGGATGTTCAGTGGATGGGGGGGGGTTCCACTAGACACTAGGGCTACCTATGTATTTTGGGCCAGGGGATCAAAAGGTGGGGGGGGAGCCCAGAAGGGCACCATGACACAATCCAGGATGAGGAATCGGAAGGTGGTGTGTGCCACTAGATACCAGGGAGAACACAAGCTATACAGGGATAGGAGATCAGAAGGATTAGGGTGCCACTAGAAATATAGAAACATCGGAATATAGAATTTGATGGCAGCTAAGGACCACTTATTTATTTAAAGGTTTAACCAGGAAGGCATACTGAGCAGACTACTGCCCGATTCCAGATGTGCCCTGGGGGAAGGGTGAGAGGGAGAACAAACAGGATTATACATGTACATGACACTTACATGATAATCATACAGGCATACTAGGTAAAGTGCAGTACTAGAAGTAGTTGAACAGGCAATTGTACAAGACATGTGACTGTAGGATATATGAACAGGTTGAATTACAATGGAGAGGCATAAAACAAATAGCATACAGAACAGTCCAAATAAAAATAAAAGACACACTGTGAGATGATCGTACAAGGTAAAGTGCAGTGCAACAGGCAGCAGACCAAGGCATACGACAGTAATGGTATAGCTACAGGTTTAATTACAGTGACAAGGTATATCAGAACAGTACGTAGCAGGGAATTCAGACCTAATTTGGTGGTCCTCTAGACGAGTCAAGAGCTCACGTGGTTGCATGTGCATGTGGGGTTGTATTGTTTTTTGAGGAGTGAGTTAAGGTGAGGCCCAGGGGAGGCATGATGGATGTCCGAAGGGAGAGAGTTCCAAAGTTTAGGCATGTGATATGTGAATGCTGACTGGCCTGATGAGGCTGACATGAGTGGAATGGACAGTTGACACGAGTCGCTGTTCCTCGGTACATAGTCCTGTAGGGTAGGGGCCAACAGTACAGAGACGAGATGGGAGGGGGACTTAGTCCAGTATTTGGCTGTGAAACTAGCCCAGTGAGCATGATGCCAATTCTGCAATGAGGGGAGGTCAAGGTTCTGGTAAAGGACACAGTGATGAGTGTGTGTGGAGGAAAGTCAAGGGTAAAGCGACCGAAGGAGTGGGAGAGGGATCCAGACTGGTTGGAGTGGACTTAAGGGTGGCACTGTAGACTACGTACCCATAGTTGAAAATGGGGAGAATCATCTTCTGCACAATTACATAGTGAGTTGGCAGTGGGATGCATTCATGATTACGGAACAATGTGCCCAGCTTGGGGTGAAGCTTTTTGTGGATGACATCAATATATGCAGAGAAGTCTAGGTGGTGGTCAAGCCAGACCCCAAGATATCTGCAGGAGGTGCAAGTCTCAAGAGTAGTCCTGTCCAGTAGGGGTGGGTGAAAGTTGCGAATTCTGCTTTCGTGGAACTTCAGCGAAATTTCGAAAATTTTGAGGAAATTGCAGAACTTTCGACCATTGGAGAAAGTAGGATTTTCCACGGATTTTCACTGTGTTCTGCAGACTTTTTTTGTGAGCTGCAGAAAAATTCATTAAAACTGCGGAATTTATTCTTTCCACAGTTTAATGAACTGTCAGTGAATGAGCGCCTGCTTGCAGAGCTATGTGGTTATTCATTGACAATTCAGTGTGCCACTGGTAGTGGAGGACAGAGGAGTGCTGCACTGGTGGCCTGTTCAGGGCAGGGTGGGGAGAGGAGTTGTGTGGTGGCAGATGAATGTCAGGGTGGTGTTTGTGGGGGTCTAATAGACACCAGGAAATTGAGGTAATTTTTTTTTACAATGGATCTGGGATGGGGAGGTCCACTAGACGCCAGGGAATACTGGGAATAGAGGGGGATGAGTTGGTGGACTGCTGGCTGTTTATTTGAGGACTAAGGAATCCAGGATAGGGAGGGGGTCTGCTAGACATCAGGGAAATAAAATGTTTTGGGAGCCATGATCGGTGGGTGGGTGGGGGGCCACTAGAACCATAAGGGTCCAAGGAAGGGACTAGAGGTATTTACTGGGACCCCTGGTCATTGGGGGGGTGGATTAATGAGTTCAGCTGCAGTTAAAAAAAGCCTCAGAAATTAACACTAGCAGTGATCCTTTCTGAAGATTTTTTTTCCAGTTTAATAAATTATCCCTCAGCTTTTTATATTTTTTCCGCAGTTTTAAGTCGTAATTTCTGTGAAAGTTCCAAAAATGATTTCCAAACTTTCATGGAAGCAAAATTTGCACTTTTGCCAAAATTCCGCTGGCGGAAATTAATTTTTGCACATCCCTACTGTCCAGGGTGTGGAAGGAAGGAGGGAGTGGAGGGCAGCCTTGAAAGTCTCTGCCTTGTGCCAAAGGTCACAGAGACAGTTTTCTTGGCATTGAGAAAAAGCTGAGGTTGCATTGCCAATTCTGATGGATTGGGATCTGTCTATCAGGTAGGAATGAAACCATCTGGTGGCCTCGCTTGAGAGCCCTGTGAGAGAGAGCTTGGATAGAAGGAGGAGGTAGAAGACAGTGTCAAAGGCTTTAGCCAGGTTGACAAAAATGGCCGAGGTAATATGACCTCTATCCATACCAGTGAGGATGGAATCAGAGAATCTTAGGATAGAGGTGGTAGTGGAGTGGGACTTCCTAAAGCCAGACTGGTAAAGTGTTGAAAGAGATGAAATTGAGATGGGAGGAGAGTTGTGAGAGGACTAGATGTTCCTGGATTTTGGCCAAGATAGGTAGGAGGGAGATCGGGCAGTAATTCACTGGGGGAGAGGGGTCACCACTTTGGGAAGCAGAATGACGGCTGCGTGCTTCCATTCGGTGGGGATAGTGGCTAGTAAGAATGAGAGGCTATAGAGTGAGGCCAGGGGTACAGCGCTGGTGAATAATAGAGTAGCCAGGAATATCAAATTCTGCATCCTAATTGTGTGGCTTCAGACAGGTTTCAGAAATAATCAATATGTCTGATCTTAGGGAGAGAACAATTGGTTGCAGCAGGCTTAGTTTGTTGAAAATGCTACAGATATTTAGGTGAGTGAGTTTGAGGCCATGGGGCAGTTGGAGATGGGGGTCAAGGTTTGGACTGGGGGCAGGGAGGGTTGGACCAGGGTTAGGTTCGACATCCCCAGATAGCAGGAGTTGCAGGGTAATCAGGAATATGGTTTTGGGATTTCAGGGCTACTAGTTCAGCGTGAAAGGAGAGTGGAAGGATAGAAGAACCTTCCAATAAACTGAAACATAAGGTGTCAGTAGTTAAGTTGATGGAGGAGGTTGGGGAGGTTGGTGGTGGGTAGGCTAGTGGTATTGACTGGCAAGGCTGTGCCTCCGGGAAGGAGGATGGAGGTAACAAAGTAAGTGGAGCAAGGAGTAAAATTACTGCTAAGCCTGCTAGCCACATACTGGACCTCTGACTAGAAAGTGGTGAGTTGATGTAGGTGCGGCCCCTAGGGGTGACTGCTGATAAGCAGCACATGGGAAAGAGGACTGATAGGTTCTTGACTGTACATGACCTCAGCTATAAGAGAAGCTGACTCCCAAGTGTAGTGGTGGGAGTGGTGAGGAGCCGACGTGAAGCATCAGCAGGGCCAAACACAGATTTTTAAAACAGTCTGAAGTACGCCTTGCTCCTTGCGATGTACCTGCTTCCTCCTTGAGTCTGGTCGGTTCAGTTTGCAGCTTTGGGGGAGGGCCAAGTTACAGCTAGCCCTAACGACCACACCAGCTGTGGAGAAAGGCAGAAGGGACACATTAAATGCAGGTACAGCAGAGGAAGGGGCTGAAAACAGAGGGGTCAGGGGAGCTGGGAAGAATGTGTGGAAGAGGGATGGTGTACATGGCACCTGTGCCAGGATCAAGGTAGGGTAATTGGGAGGTGAAAAACACTAAAATTGGCCAGTAGTGTACTAGAAGGATAACAGATAAATAAAATACAAAACTGCAGTACAAAAACAGTTCAATTTAAATTAGTTTATCAGTCCAAAATTGAATCAACAGTAAAATCCATAGCGTGCCCAAGTGGAGTTTCTACCTTGCATAAAATTGAGTAAGCAGCTAAATCAAATTTGTAGCTGGCAGCCCAAGTGCGTGTAGAAAATAAATTTAAAAGCACACAGCATTTTGAGATAAAAATTAAGTACGCAACACAGGAGGGCTTTATAAAAGTTGATTCCCTGCACCCCAACTTGGTACAATTTATCATTATGTGTGGAGGGCAATTAAAGGACACAGCACATAGGTGCAAACAGAAAACCTATCTGTAAAGCCCTGGCAACTTAAAATTAAATTAAAGGCACCATAGAAATTCAAAGTCCATTCAGAGACAGATGGTAATAGGCAAGTAGGAAACAGGTGCCAAAACAGATTTTTAAAACAGTCTGTAGTGCACCTTGCACCTTGCGGCATACCTGCTTCCTCCTTGAGTCCGGTCAGGTTGGCTTGCAGCTTTGAGGGAGGGCCAAGTTATAGCTAGCCCTCGCGACCACACCAGCTGCTTCCTTTTTGAGTCTGGTCGGGTCGGCTTGCAGCTTTGGGTGAGGGCTAAGTTACACCTGGCCCATCCAGTCTGCCTATTTCTCATTACCTACATTATTACCATAGACTGTACCCAATCTACAGTTCTTTCTTCCCCCACTTACTTTCCACTATAATGTCCCTGTGCTTATCCCATACATTCTTGAATCCCACCACTGTTTTTGCCCCACCACCTGTGCTGAAAGACTGTTCCAGGAATCCACCACTTTTTCTGTGAAGAAGTACTTCCTGACATCTCTCCCGAATCCTCCCCCTTCCAGTTTCATGCCATGTCCCTTTGTTCTGGAGCAGCTTTTCTTCTGAAAAATACTGCCCCCCCCATACTTTATTTACCCCGTGAGGTATTTAGTTGTTTTTTTTTTTTTGCTTATCTATTTCTTCCCTTCCCTGGCCCTGGTTGGCTCCTCGTCCGGCCGCTATCCCGTCGCTCCACACCTTCAGGCCCTCACCCCCTGTAATTCCCATGGCTTACCCACCATGGTGGGGTGGCGGGGAGTCCCCCTTACACACCTACCAGGTTTCAAATCCAGTTCAGGGGCATTATCTCCAGAGCAGAGCATGGGGACAGCCATCAAGCAGCAATGATCAGCCACCAGAGTCTCTTTTGCGTTTTTCTGCTCCCCCATGCAGGAGCAGGGCATGCAATGACACCTGCGGCAGGCCCACGCATGCACCCACACGTGGCCCCATCAAGCATCTGCTGTACACCCACCCCATGTTCTTTGCGGTGGCATATCATCGAACCCCAGCCTCTGCTAGGGGACAGGTGTGCACCGATCATTTGTCGCCCCTCTCCTCGGAGATGGAGAGCAGTTCAACAGACGCTTGATCCATTTCTTCCCTGCCAACCCCCGGCTGCCCTCTCTTCTTCCCGAATGTGGGTTGCTGGCATGGTGCAAGGTGTGGTGTCCAGCACCACAACCCTCAGTGCCACTGGGCCGGCTACCCATGAGGTATTTAAAGGTCCCTATCACATTCCCCCTGTGTTCCAGGGTGTATATATTGAGTCCCTTAGTCTCTCCTCTAAGGGTTTTAGATGCAGAGCCTGCACCATTTTAGTTGCCCTCCTACAGACTACCACCACTCTGTATATGTCCTTCAGGAGATGTGGTCTTCAGAACTGGACACAATACTTTAGGTGGGGTCTTACTTGTGATCTATACAGAGACAACACCACCTCTTACTTTGTTCTGGTGATACCCCTCTATCTGCACCACAGCATCCCATCCACCCTCTCTACTGCCTTGTCACATTGCTTGGCCATCTTTAGGTCATCCAGTGTGATTACCCCTGGTCTCTTTCCTGCTTGGTGGTCATCAATAACACTCCACCTTGTACTCTGCCCCTGGGTTTCTGTACCCTAAGTTCATTATTTTGCACTTTTTGACATTGAAACCCACCTGCCATATCCTTGACCACTCCTCTAGTTGTGTCAGGTGTCTGTTCATCCTTTTCATCCCCCCAAGAGTGTCCACCCTATAGCAGATTTTGGTGTAATACACAAAGAGGCAGACCTTCCCTTCCATCTCCTCTGCAATGTCACTTATAAAGACATTAAAATGGATTTGTCCCAGCACTGATCCATGAGGCACCCACTGGTCACCCTCCCATCCTTGGAATGAACTTTATTTACCAGCACCCTCTGTTGCCTATCCCTAACCAATTCAATTTCTTGTCCAGTTTTCAACCATTGGACCCACTCCTAAGCTATGCAGCTTGTTTTTCAGCCTTGTATGTGGAAAGTTGTTGAATGCCTTACTAAAATCTAAGTAGGCCATGGCCACTGAACCACCCCGATCTAGTTCCTTGGTCAACAAGTCAAGGAAATCTATCAGATTCATTTGACATGACCAGGACCCCCAGAACTCCGCAGCAGCATTTTCTAATTTCTGTGGCAGGGCTCCTAGGACTCAGTGGCAGCATTTTCTTACTTCTGTATTATGATTTTTTATTTTCTTTGGCAGAATACAGTCCTGTCATTGGCTAAAATATGATGTGATGTCATTGATGACATCACAAGCCAAGTAATAAGGGGGGAGGGGGCTTCGGGTTAAACACGATGGGTAAGGGAGCCTGGCACTATGGAAAAACTGTATTTTTGAATGAAGTCAAAGTTAAGATTTTTATTGATCGGCTAAAAAGCCATTGCAATAAATAAGTCACAAATCTCATTAAATTTTTAATTCACCATAGGTGCCATAAGTATTTCTTAAAAATAGATTCCTTAACATGTCGTAGTTTGACATTAATAAATACATGTTATTACATCAGATTCTATACATTAGCTAGATAAATGTATTAAAAACATATTTTCCATTTATTCATCAGAGCAGGGAGGATTCCCTTATTATCTGTACGAAAGCAGGCAAATATCTGTCTTAGAGGTGTGTTTCATTTAAGAATCACACTGGCTTGTCGAAGATATGTTTATTACCTTAGTTGAAGAAGTAATTTACCATTTGTTCAGGAGAGAGGCCGAGACCACCCATGATGTCCCCCAGCCACTTAGTCCATTGTGGACCATATAGCAAGCAAATCAGCAGAATATGTTTAAGATGATCTTCTAAGTTCCTGCATTTGCAAAATGGGGTAGTAATGTCAGGCCTCTTCTACCTGAAATATATGTATTGGGCTCAGTAAATTTCTAACCTACATCTAGTCAGAGTCCTTCTAAGTTTTGGGTTAGTAATCCTGATTAAATATGGTTACAGCCCACGTGTAAGTTTAAGCTGTTTGTACCATTGAAAGAGCTTTAAGTCTGCAATACATTCAAAGGTGCTTGTTTTATTTATATTTCTAAGTCTGGTTTTAACTATTAAGGCTATTTCATCCCAAGGTCTCAGATGTCCCAGAATATATGTCCCAACCCATAAGAGAAAAGGAATTTTTTCAACTATCCCAGTAGTGGGTGAGTCAAAACCCATTGTTTAGTATCTTATTTCTTCTTCCAAGCATCTTCTTGGAAGCCTTTCCTCATGCAATAGAAAAAGCCTTTAAATAAAGAGAAGCTGTCTCTCTGTCACCATAGTAGCGTAAGAGCTTTGGCCCAGTTCCAGTCTAAGAATAACTTCTGGAATAGCCTGCAGAACCATAGTTTATTGAAATTTATTTCAAGCTTTTCTAAACCTGAAACTCCCCAGATTTCCACAGTATATAATGCACATGTCTTTAGTTTTTACATTCAGGACTTTCAAAATTCATTTTAATGCATTGTGTCCCATTTTAGCATAAAAAAATTTAAATGCATGTGTAGCCGTAGCCATCTTTTTGTGTATCAGATTAATATGTTCTTTACATGTATGATTTTGTGTAATTCTTATGCCTAAATAATCATATTGTTAATCCATCTCGATCTTCTCCTTATTAATCCAGAATTTCGGTAGTTTCCTGTACTGGTTCCCAAATATTATTATTTTAGTCTTATCCATATTCATTTTCAGTTTATGCTTAGTGCAGAGATCTGAGAAAGTTTTGAGCTTTCTTTGCAATCCCAAAGCAGAGGTGAAAATTAGTACCAGATCATCCGCATATGCCAAGCAGTCCACTCTTAAATATACAATTCTTGCATGACATTCAGGGCCAGACAAATTTTTTAATATTGCATTAATGTAAATATTGAACATGGTAGGAGCCAGTAGGCAGCCCGGTCATGCCCCAAGATTAGTTTGAAAAGCAGGTGTAGTGAGTCCATTATGGTCAAACTGTGCCTTTGCCCAGGTGTATTCATACAGTCTAACTAATATATTTAAAAGTTCTGGTTATAAGCCTAAACACTGTATCTTACTCTAAAGTATATTCCTGCTTATGCTGTTGAAGGCCGATGAGAAGTCTATGAAGCAACAATATAATTTGCCACTCTTAACCTTTATATACTTCCATAATAGGAAGTATAATACAATAATGCAATGTTGGATTGTAGACCTAGCTTTTCTAAAGCCATTCTGTGTCTCACTGATTGCAGAGTTTTCCTTCAACCATACTGCAAGTCTGCTTAATATCATTTTTGTAAAGTTTTTTTTTTTGTGATACATCTATCAGACTGATTGGTCTGTACATTCTTGGGTCATTAGGGTTTTCCTTTTTATAGATGGGAAAAATTATACTTCCTTGCCAACTACCGAATAGTGTGCAGATTCTGATTGTTCAATAATTTCCATATCATGAACTAGTTTAATTGTTTCCAAATTTGACCAAACTAGGTCAATAGTTGATGAACCCTTTAGCCCCAGGTAAGTCAATTTCCCTTTGGATACTGGCAAATGTTCATTTAGAACATTTGTATTTTTTTCAGTAAAAATTTTACTAAGTTCATTCCCTCTATGGTTGCTTTTCAAATCCATTGATCCTGTATTACTAGTCATCTGGAGATTTATTGCTGGGAGGTAGGATTCAAGATCATTTGTTATATTCTTAGCTATTAATTTATTTGGGATTCTTGCATTAAAATGTCCCAGAGATATTATAGCTTTATCAGAAGCAGTTTCCATTACATTTTCTAATACCATTTTAATTTGAGTAATTATATTGTCCTGATTTTCTTGATTGGGCGGGCAATATATATTTACGATAATCAATTTATCGTGAACTTGTTCACGTTCTAGCAGTGTCATCAGGATGTTATTTGTTGAAGTATGTACTGTAGCTTACTTATCTTATAATTCAAGGAAGTCTTGATATATATAGACAGTCCTCCCTTATGCCTACCACATTTCTTTTCCCTAGTAGCAACATTTGAGAGACTGGTGTAGCCAGGAATTTTGTGGACTCCACCCTCCATACACTTGGATACAGATTATATCAAATGTCTGCAGAAAGCTTTTAACTTCTGGATCTGCAAATTTGAGATGTAGCCCCTTAATGTTCCAAGACAGAATTCCAACCTCTCTTAAACAATGCTGGAATAGTTGACTCTTCAGTTTTATTTGGTTTATTCTTTATCAATCTTCACCTTCCTGACCAAATATTGCAAACCTATTATGGCTAAAAAATATTTCCTGGTTCCCAGTATTTTCTCCCTCTTCATTTCCAACTTCTGTCTCCTTGTATTCCTCATTATGAGAATCCCTTTTCTGGATCTCACTGTCCCAGTCTTGTGGAAATGTCATGTAAATTCCCAAAGCAACTAGTCTGTATGTGTTCTTCAAAAGGGCTTTAGCAGTCAATGTATTTTTAAAAGAAATATCAATTAGAGATGAGTTAGTTATTTGTTTATGTAGTCTGATAGTATCTATTGAGTTTTTGGTGATATTTACTTGCATAAATCTAGCAAGAACGGATATAATTTCACTCTTAATGGTCCCTATAGAGTCTTGTCTAGAGGTTTCCCATCCACATAGTGAGACTGTTCTGCATCCTAAATCATCCCCTTTTTTGGTCTCATAATTTTGAATCCTTTTTACAATGTTTTCAGTTTTCTTTTTCTCCAAACTTTCCTCTTGTCCTTTCATGTCCTCTTCACTGGTTCTAATAACTTCATTTCCCTCCTTAAGATCTGTTTTTAATTTATAGTTTTGGAAAACTAGAACTGCTTGTGGTGATATCAGGTGGATTCCCCTCAGTCTTAGAATGTTTTCCTGTTTCCATATAGATTTGGCTAATGGCTCTGACTGCGAATATAAGAATTCACAGTCATGGAACTTTTCTTTTGGAGATCTGGTAATAAAAATGTCCTCTCCTTCCTCATTAGATGTAGAAGATGTTCCATCCATTTTTTAATTTTCATTTGTTTCTAAGTTTAATTTTGGTATGCCACAAATCTCTATTATGTATTTGGTTTCTATTGGTTCTGTGTTAATATATTTGCTGAGTTCTACTAGAGTGTCATTAGAATTTCTGCTCTCAGGGTTTGCCTCTATAAGTTTAGTTACTGTGTGCATCATGGTGGTCTTGGCCTCCCTCTCCAAAAGCACGTTGTTCTTCTTATTTTCTTTTCCCCTTTTCACTGTCCCTTCCTTTTCTTCTATGTTAATATCTAGTTGTTTATCCTGGATTATTTTGTCCTTAGTCATTTTTTTTAAGGTCTCTGTATTTTTAGTTTCTTTCCCTACCTTTCTAGACCCTTTCACTTGCTCTACATTTACCTTGCTATTCTTTGGTCAGATCAGGCTTGCTATTTGTCCTTCCAGTTTCTCCTTCCCCTTTTTGTGTACTTCAGCCCTTTTTTCCTTAATGGGAGTTTTCATATAACAATTGCTTATCTCATTTTAATTAAATGGAGAAGGCAAATTAGTTTGTATTGCCTTATTTTCCATTGATGCTGGCATTATTTCTTCATCTACCACCTGCATCATTGCTAATCTATTTACATAGTTGTTATTCTCCAGTATTTTATCACGTATAACCCTATTGTGGAAAATTTCTGCTATCAAATTTGTGAGTTCCTCTTTAATCATTGCCATATTTTCCAATATAACTATGTCTGCATAGTATGGGTTTTTAATAATCTCTAGAATTTGCTTGGCAGTAGTAGAGCATGAAATGAAATCACCATCTGTAAAGTATTCCCTATTATATTTATTGTTGGACTTTATTACTGGAAGGTGTGAAACATCTATGTTTAATTGGGTTATTCCACTAGATGGTTCCATTGCTATGCCATTATCAACATATTTATCTATACTAACCTCCTCCTGTGCTGAGTCTGGCTTTTTTTAATCCTTCTATGGTTGTTCTTAAATCCTGTATATTAGATACTAAATCCATTTTCTCAGTTGTCTTGTGCACCACTGGGTCCTTCCCTTGTCTCTTTGGGGAAATATGGGGTGATCTCAAGACATTTGGTGGGTATGAGAGTTTGGAGTTATTCCCATACTCCAAAATCCTAAGAGGGGTGCAACATGAGGAAAAGGTCCCTGGAGTATGGTCATCTTTGCTATTACTATTATATGACTCTTAAGAGTCTTTGTGTGACATATCATGTGCAGAATGGTCAGAGGGCACAAAAGGCTCAAAGGACACAAAGGAATCCCATCCATAGGTTTCAAGTGAGATCCCCATGAGCTTGCACCATAGGTGTATGTACATGTGGATGTTTTTAGTATTTTTGTACACCTAGACTATTCTCCTCATCCCCTGTCCAATATTTTCCCAATTCGGGGTGCAAATATGCATAAGAATGAGAACAAGGGGTTGAGAGTTGTGTAGGTGTAGGTTTGTTAGTACTCTCTTTCCATAGTTCTGTGACTTTCAATTGTTTTATTTCTATCATACTAATGGGTTCTTCTTTTTTATTTGTTTGTCCTTTCTTTATTATTTACTTTTTTTAGTCATTATTGTTTATAGGGCTCAATGTAATTTATTTATTTCCCTCATTTTTGTCTTTCCCCATTGTATAATTTTTCCCACTTCTAGCTGCAACCATCTTGTCTCTGTCAAGATTTTTAGTATCTACATGCAAAGAAATTCAGAATATAATAGCAGTGTGTATAGCATGGCATCTCTACTTGTAATATTATTATGATACAACAATTCAATAAAATGCTTTCTCAATAGGAGTACAAAACACACTTAACATCCTAACATACCATACTCAATTATCAAGATTTAAAATACAGATATAAACAGAGGTATATAGCCACAGGGTCAGAAAATGGTTCATTCAGTTCTTATCAGATTCTCTGCCCTTAACCCAACGTGGTATCTAATGTTGGCAGACTTCCTTCTGATGTGTTTCTATTCAATAGATGTTATAGGAAGGATGGAAGGATTGGAAGTTCGGTGGTTGCCCAGTGTGCTACCAGCTAGCACAGCTTAGGGAGGAGGTTGCGGGGATTAGGAGAAAGCTGGGGAAGGGGGTGGTATGGTTGGGGAGGGGCTGGGAATCTCCACAGGGTTGCACCAAGCACTGGGGGTGGGGCATAGGGAAAGGAGTGCAGGAGAATACTCAGGGGTCCTAAAGGAACCTGGCAGAGGGGTCCAAAAGGACACTACCAAGGAAGCAGGCAGGTAACTGGGAGCCCTCACAAAGGGGAATGGAGGGACAACATTCTCAGGAAGTAGGCAGATGGCCAGGCTGGACAGAAGGAAGCAAGGCAGGAGGTGGATCAGACCTTACACTCAGTAACCGCTTCAATTCTTCTTCTGCTCAAGGATGAGGGGGTGATGTAGCCACGACAGGGGTAGTTAGAGATGGAAAGGGAGTGGAGTGGGAGGCAGGAGGCAGGGGCCAGACAGCAGGAAGAACAGGGGGACCTGGAATGCAGGAGAATGGGGGAGCAGTGAATCAGAGCAGGAGGGGCAGGGGGAAGAGGGAGGAAAGCACAAGGAGAAGGACCAGTTGGGAGGAAAGGTAAAGGAGAAGGACCAGAAGTACAAGGAGGATTCAGTAAAGGAGCTGAGGGTTTAGGCCAGGGAGCACGACTAAGGAGGAACTAAATGGAGACAGGAAGGAATGGAGGATGAGCCAGGCTAGTTTAGCAGATGGGGGAGAAGGACCAGTTGCGAGCAGTGAGGGGGGAATTAGCAAGGAACAGAAGGATACTCAGGAGGAGGAGAGGCATAGGATTGGAGGGGAGGGAGTGGCCATGGTAAATAAGGAGGGGGTGGCATGTGGCACCCAGAAAGGGGGAGGAACACTGAGCCAGCTGGGTGGAGGGGCCTGTAGAAAGGATGAGGGACATGGAAGGGGGGGAATGGAGGAAAAGGAGTGGTCAGAGTGCTCCTGCTGGGGGATTCTATGATCAGGGGTATCAAATGGAATAGGGAGGGAGAAGTCTGGCCAGTTAGAACGAGATGCGTCCCTGGACTAACGGTGCACAGGGCTAAGCATGAGGTATATCAGCTGGCAAAGGATTGTGGAGGTTCCCCAGACATACTGGTCCACCTGGGTACAAATGACATTGAGGGAAGTAGCGAGCTAGAGATACAGGCAAGATTCAGGGAGCTTGCCAGGGTCTGTCATGACATAGGATGCACAGTTTCCTTCTCAGAAATTCTGCCGGTGCCAAGGGTTAGTGGGGAACACAGAAGGAAAATTAGGGAGATAAACCAGTGGCTCAGGGAGTGGTGTGAGGCCAGAGGGTATGGGTTGATGGGGGATTGGGAGACCTGGGAGGATAAGGAGCTGTATGCTGAGATAGACTACATCTCAATTTGGAGGGGAAGGGAATCCTTAAGTTGAAAATAGAGGGGTTCATTGGTGAAAAGTGGGGTTTAAACTTGTGAAGGGGTGGGATGGGAGAAAAGTCTGTGAAGGGGTGCGATAAAGGAGAGACTCTGTCTCAACCCCCCTGAGGACCAGGAGGATTGCAGGAAAAGGCCAACTGGCAAAGTGCAGACCAGGGGAAAACAGAATCCCCATGGGAACACGAGCAGGGGAAATGGAACTATAGGGAAAGGGTGGAAGGTAGTCCTGCTAAATGCCAGGAGCTTGGGCAATAAAATGCCTGAGCTCCAGGCAATGCTAACTGAGGGAGCAGTGGATGTGGCAGTGGTCACTGAGACTTGGGCCACTGCAAGACATGACTGGGACCTGAACCTGGAGGGATACACTATGTTCAGGAAGGACAGGGGGGAGGGAAGGGGAGGAGGGGTAGCAATGATAGTCAAAAACTGCATTGGCATAGGGGGAGTAGAGGAGGCGGAGGAACCGTGGGAGGCGATTGGGTCACCTTGATAACAAGGGGCAAGAGAGTAAAAATAGGAGTGGAGAGACCCCCGACCCTGGCAGAGGAACTGGAGGACAGTCTGGTGGCAGATGTTAGGAGACACTGCAGGCTGGGCAGAGGAATGGTGGTGGTGTTGGGGGACTTAAACATGCCAGGAACAGACTGGGAGACTATGACATCCTCTGTGACCAGGGAACAGAGGTTGTTGGATGTCTTTCAAGACGCGTTCCTAACTCAGCAGGTGAGGGAACCGACCAGGGAGGCACGGGTACTGGATGTGGTCCTGGAAGACAGTGACCAGATTGGCGGGGAGTGACCATGCCATGGTCTGGTTCTGCCTGGACCTAGGAGGGGTAGAAGGCTGTACAAAGACGGAAGTAACCGACTTCAGGGGGGCAGATTTTAAGGAAATGGGAAGGATCCTTAAGGAGGATTTGGATGGGATTGGGTCAGACATGGACGCTGATAGTAGGTGGGAAATCATCAGGAGAGGGGTGCTGGATGCTACCAGCACCTGTGCAAGAGTAAGACGAAAATGCGGTAGGGCCCAAAAACTCTGTTGGTGAACCAGGGAGGTCCAGGAGGTGGTGCGGGGAAAGAAAGCAGCCTATAAGCAATTCAAGTGCTCAAGGAGTGAAAGGGATCGAGGGGAGTACGAGCTGATGGCTAGAAGGACCACTAGAGTGGTGAGGGCGGCTAAGGCAAGGAAGAAGCAGAACCTGGCCAGGGAAATTAGGAGAGGGAACAAGGGGTTCTTTAGATACATTGGGGAAAATGAAGGGTGAAGGGGCAGATTAGCAGGATTAAATCAGGGGAGAGATGGGCACAAGACCCGGGGGAGCAGGCTGAGGTACTAAATGAGTACTTCACCTCAGTTTTCACCATGGAAAATGGGGGTGCTGCATCATACATGGGAGGAGACAGAGATACTGAGGAGGGGGGACCCTTACCAATCGGTAGGTCTGGGGAGAGGGGAGGCATCACTGGCAGGTGGGGGAGGGCTAAGCAGGGAGAAGGGGTACCGGAAGTGGAAATCACAGCAGAGAGAGTGAGAGAAGCCCTCAGCTCCCTTAAGACGGAGAAAGCACCGGGGCCGGATAAATTACATCCCAGAGTGCTGAAGGAACTTGCAGATGTCCTGGCAAAACCCCTGGCAGAGCTTTTCACCATCTCTCTGAGGACAGGGTGGTGCCCCAAGACTGGAAGGTGGCGCATATAGTGCCTATCCAAAAGGGGGGATCAAGGGAGGTGGCAGGGAACTACAGGCCTGTCAGCCTGACATCGGTGGTGGGCAAGGTGATGGAGGGCATTGTCAAGGAGAGGCTAGGGGGGGACCTGAATAAGTCAGGGTGCCTGGATGATAGACAGCATGGATTCATCCTGGGGAAATCGTGTCAGACAAACCTGGTGGAGTTCTATGACTGGGTGACAAGTGCCTTGGACCTGGGTAGACCAGTGGATGTCCTCTTTCTAGACTTCAGCAAGGCATTTGACTCTGTTCCTCACATAGGCCTGTTGGATAAGCTGGGAGAAATTGGAGTGGGGAACCAGATGATCAGATGGATAGGCAATTGGCTCCAGGACCGGACCCAGAGGGTCGTAGTTGGTGGGATAGTCTCATCCCCAAGGATGGTCATTAGTGGGGTCCCACAGGGATCAGTCCTTGGGCCCCTTCTGTTCAACGCCTATGTATCTGACATAAGGACAGGAATCAGGAGTGAGATGAGTCTCTTTGCAGATGACTCAAAACTGGGGGCGGTGGTGGATGGGGAGGAGGGGAGGGTGGCCCTACAGGGTGACCTGGAGGCTCTGGAAAGATGGTCTAGAAAGTGGAAGCTGAGGTTCAATGCAGGGAAATGCAAGGTACTCCACCTAGCTCAGAAACCCAGGCCAAGTGTACACCCTGGGGGAATGCTACAAGTCTCGATGGCTGAGAGGGACCTGGGGGTGGTGGTGGATGTCAAGATGAACAACTCTGAGACTTGTAGAGGGCAGCAGCCAAGGCCGACAGGATGCTGGGATGCATCGCTAGGGGATCACCTCCAGAAGGAGGGAAGTGATACTCCCTCTGTATAACTGCTTGGTGAGACCGCACCTTGAGTACTGCGTGCAGTTTTGGAGGCCACACTTAAAGCGGGACATTAACCTCCTGGAGAGGGTCCAGAGGAGGGCACCCAAAATGATTTGGGGCTTGGGGGACAGGACCTATGAGGAGAGGCTCGAAGAGCTAAATATGTACACATTGGAAGAAAGAAGGGACTGGGGAGACATGATAGAGGTCTTTAGGTACATGAAGAGGATAAATAGAGGAGGAACAGTCGGGGTGCTTCGAAGGAAGGAGGAAGGGGCCACTAGAGGGCATGGGTGGAAGCTGGAGGGGGGAAGAGTCAGGGGAGAAAGGAGGAGGTGCTACTTCACTGAGAGGGTGGTGGAGCCATGGAATGCACTGCCTAGGGGGCTGGTGGAGGCAGAGACAGTGGAGGGGTTCAAGAGGGGGTGGGACAGGTACAGGGGAAGGGTTCTGGAAGCAAAATCCAATGCAGCAAGAATATCCGGAACTGGGGAGGGAGAAGCCAGAGAAGGCGAGAGGGACAGCAAGGTCAGCACCCAGGCTGGGGACTGACCAAACGAGCAGACACAAAAGACTGTTAGGCCTATTCTGCTGGCATTTTAGTATGTTAGTATGATGGGTCTGAATGGAGAGTTTTGGAGTCCAGCCACTGAGCTTTTATTAATTCTATTAACTCTGTTCTTATATTTCCCTCTTAATACAATTATTTTGTTCCTGCCAGCATTGTTTGTTAGTAGTCTAGGAAGTTTGATCCTTGTAAGGGTCCTCAGTTCTTTAATGAATCTGTAGATATGAAGCAGTCTTAATAATGATCCTTGATTACAGCAGTTATCCTTACTCTGGCTTGAATTCTGACTGCTACCTTCCACCTTGTAGAAGGCCATTATGGAGGGGGAACAAACAAAAACCCAGGGATAATACTGACAAGCCAATAAGATAAGTCCTAAAGTTGTTTTTGTTTCTATTTTTGGGCCCCCAGCTTCCCCTAACCCCACTTGCAAGGTTTGCCCTGCCCCAGCCACCGGCCCCACATGCTCAGGACTGACCCTTCCTGAATAGGGCTGCTTAGCAGAGTTAGGTGGCCAGAGGGGTGCAAGACATCAGCCATGCCTGGCTATGGGGAGCCGAGATTTCTTGTTGCTCTTCCAAGCAAGACATGCAATGACGGCCAGCATCCACCCCACCCCCCTCCAGCAGGCGCCGAGCATTTTGTGGTACCTCCAGCCTCTGCTGGAGGTCCACGTTGTGCCGAGCACTCGACCCTCTTCCCCCCAGAGCAGAAGAACATTCCCTCAGATGTTTAATCCTGCTCCTCGGCCAGCCTTCCAATACCGAGATCTGTTCCCAAACCCAGGTCATCGGTGCCACAGACAGCCACCATGCCTCTGTGCCAGTGGGCCGGCTAGGTCCCAAAGTTTTAGTACTTGCAAATATAATTGGTTTTATATTTATTAAATTAAAAAAATAAAAATGTTTAATTGTAAGAATGGACACTAAAATATTCATTAAATATGCCACTTAAAAGGTGATTAGAATAGCAAGGTTCAAGTCTTTTAACAATGAGACATTAAGCATTAAAATTTGAATTAGCACTTGAATATATTTGTGCTACAGTATCCACATTGCTTAATCCATTTTATTAATTCATTTGTTTTGTGCTTTTATCAGACTTTTTATTTTAAAGTTAGAACTTATACAGCAGTATAATGTTTTTAAACAAAGTTTGGGAATAGATTTAGAAGTAATAGCAATATGGTTGTAATGGCAATGTAAATCGGTAATTTTTTACTTACTTTCCTTACACGTGGGCAAGAATTTACAATGTCCCTTTCCTCAGGAATCCACCTTAATCAGTATATCCTGAAACATCAGATTTTAAATGTATTAGAAAGCGGAGCTGCTCTTAACAGCCTGAACACCTGAGGTGTTTTAGTTGGGTCCTGATTTCCCAAATTCATACACCTCTATAGCTCAAAATTTCAAAATCTGAGTGAACAAAAGCCCATGTGCTCTCTGTTTAAACAATAAAATGAGCACACCCTCCAAAAGCCGATAGTTGAAAAATAAGCAAATATAAATTATTAAAGCTGGAGACCAGCATTTAGCAGTCAGTGGGCTCAGAGCTCATGATCTCTTACTTGCACAGTGCATGCAAAGATGGCATTTCTGGCTGAAAGCACACAATGCATGTACATTAAATCCTTCCTTCTCATCTCAACACAGTTTACGTAATTTATGCAATCGGCAAGTCGCTGATCAGGATGAGTGTCCGCAGGCTCTAATTAGAAAGCTTAATGAGCAAAGAGAGGGGTTTTAAGTATTAATTAAGGTTGAATTTGTGGCACCTCACTCTTTGTAAAGCTAAGAAGCACATTGTAGCCTTTGGAATAAGGGTCCCGAAGTCAAATAATTGGTAAGCACCTATAGTGAGCAGCTCCCCTGTCACCTGCATTCAATTAAATGCCCTGTGTCTTCAGTGCTGCTCACTACACTAAACCTTGCTTAATCTATTCCTAAGAAAAATACACCAATAATTAAAATGAGTGCATAGCTCTAATGACAAATATAGAAAATAAGTACAAAAACATTAAAGCAGCAGTATTGGATGATCAGGAAGTGATTTATTGAAATTCTGCTTTTTGGCTGGAAGCATGCCGACAATATTCCAGTTTCCATATCTGTAAATATTTTTTTGATCATCTTTATTTTTTTAGATATTTGCAATTTATTTGAATTGTTGTAGCACTACAATAAATATGGTGGCTGTCTAAATTTGATCTGTGCTCCCCCATTCTGTTGCATCACGTCTTTTGGTTATTGCAGTGGGATCCTGTGCTGAGCATTTCCGATCTTTCTGTGTAGGACTGCCAGTCATACACATGTGCAGTTGTCAACAGAAGGGGTTCCAGTACAACATGCTGAGTGGCAGAAATGTAAACAAAAGCAAAGGAAAACAGAACAAATTACTCGGTAATAGTACATTGCCAGATGGAAAGAGTACCAGGGAAATTCTCTGCAGAGTACAGGGAATAAACTGTTGAAAAAGTGCAGATTTTTTTTACATTGCACTGCTGCTTTAAGAGGCAGATGAGGCAAAGAAAATAAAGATATCAATTAACACTATATTTGATGTGTATTCAATGTGTATCCAAAACATAAAATCAGGTAAGTAACCCTTTTTTATATTTTTAAACAAATATACTCTATGGTAAGCATAAAAAACACAAGACATTACAGTTAACCCTTGCTGTGCCACGGACTGAGATATCAGTCCAGAATTACTATTCGTTCTAACTTTGTTGGCAGTCTAAGGAATTTTATTTATTTATTTATTTTGAAAGTCAGATTTACAACCTTTGAGTCAGGGACTCATTTACAAAGGCACCTTATTGCAGGGAGGGTAGACATAGTTACAGTGTGAGATACAACAGTGGTAACATACAGGTGCAATACAGATAACAAAAAGAACACAATATAACAGTGGTTAACGGGATAAAGTTACAGTTCCCCAGTAGAAATCCTATTTTTCCAGATATCTCAATGGATTCTTTTTTAGGAATGTCTGAGATGCAACATTTTTTTCGTAACTTCAGTTAATCTTTAAGGCGACTGATCTCCTGCAGGGTCGCTCCAGAAATGTTGTCACCAGAGTGGGTTCCCCCACCATTTGGGATTCCAGGCTTCAGGGATACAATTAAGGAATGATAAGGCAAACTGAAGATATTGACAGCACAAGAAAGCCTGAAAAGAGTGCTGAATGTAAACCACTAACACAGGCTCTGCTTGCAAATCTCAAACCTTAAGGTTTTATTCAGGCAATGGTGGCATACCTGTTGTAAGCAAAAGGCAAGTGTTTGGCACTTCTGCTTTTTCTCCCCCTCTACAGTAGAATAGCGTACAGCTGAGCCAAATCAGACTTCCCAGAATTCTCCCTCCCGTCTCCAAACATGAGGGTTTAGAGCTATTTGAATGAAAATTCACCAAAAACAATGAATTCTCAGCATATATATATATATATATATATATTTTTTTTTTTTTTTTTTGTGCATGATGTAAATTTTGTGGGAAATTCTGCAACCACAAAATCACAGAACCCCAGGAGTCTTGAACATGACCTCTCCCCAGTGAAACCATGCAGACTCAGGTCTTATAACCCACTGGATTCAAGATATTTCATAATCCTTTCCTTCATGGGTAGGTTTAGGGGAGATGGGAGGAAATACTTCACGGAAAGGGTGGTGGATACCTGGCATGGTCTTCCAGCAGAGGTTGTGAGTGCGAAAAGAGTGGTGAGATTCAAAAAAGCCTGGGATAAGCACAAGGGAGACAAAAGGGATAGGTAAAGGGGTGGCAGAGAAAGTGCCATAGACCTGCAGTGGTCTAAAGTGTAAGCAATGCAACAAAAAAGAGGCAGACTGGATGGGCCATGCAGCCCTTATCTGACATCAGCTTCTATGTTTCTATGTATGTTTCTATATTAAGTAGTGATTTAATTCATTTTCTCACCACTGATGTCAGGCTGACCAGCCTATAATTGCCAGCTTCCTCTTTTCTGCCATTTTTGTGTAGTGGGACTACATCCACCTTCCCTTAGTCTTCCGGAACCACTCCTGTTTCCAGTGAGCTGTTAAACAGAACTGTCAGAGGTGCAGCCAGTATTTTCCTGCTCTCCCTCAATACCCTTAGATGCACCCCACCTAGCCCCACTGCTTTGTCCACCTTCAGAGTAATAAGTCCCTTAAGGACTTTCACCCCCAAAAAAGGACTAGTATCCACGTCCCTCCCTCCAAAGCTTTTGTTACTTTTTTGTGGCCCTTCCCCTTCTCCTTCCTCTGTGAACACTGAACAAACGTATTTGTTCAGGATATCTCCCTTTTCCTGGTCTCCCTCAGCACAGTCCCCCCCTTTTCCTTTTTAACCTTACAATCTCACCCCTGTTCTTCCTCTTTTCACTTACATAGATACAAAAATATCCCCTTTCATTACCTGCAGGGCTATTCTCTCTTCATTGTGTGCCATTGCACTCTTTAGTGCTTTCTCTGCTTCCCTCTGTCTCCCCCGATACACCTCCTTATTCTCCTCTCTCTGCATCTCCTTATTCCTTCTGAATGCTATGCCTTTAGCTTTTATCTTTTCAGCCACCTGTAGTCTGATCCCCAAACCATCAGCAGCCATCACTGAGTAAGCATCAGGGACTGGACTATCAGGCAGGGAAGTAATTCTTTAATTGTCATTTTGTAAAAAGTGTTGATTTTGAAAAAAAAAAGGTTGGACTGATTGAGTTGTGTATTGGGGTTCTGTGTTTGTGGGAGGAGGGAGGAAGCCACTAGAGGGAGGGTAAGGGAGGGTCGGCTGAGATGCCAGAGGGCAGGTGCTACATGCCAGCCAATAGGGCAGCAGTAGTTTGAGTGGTTTAAAGGCCTGAACCTGTAGTTTGATCCTCAAACCAGTAGCAGCTGCCACCAAGTAAGCATCATGGATCGAAGAAGCAGGCGGGGAAGGGATTTTTTAAATTTTGGGGGCATTTTGTGAAGAATTGTGATTTTGAAAAAAATAAGATGCTGGCCTGATTTAGTTGCGTACTGGGGGTCTGTGTATTTTGGAAGAGGGAGGAGGCAACTAGAGGGATGGTGAGGGAAGGATGGCTGATGGACCAGAGACCCTATGCTACTTGCTAGCCAATAGGGCAGTAACTGGTTGGGTGGTTTAAAAGGCTGGAACCTGTAGTCTGATCCACAAACCAGCAGCAACTGAGGGCATGGCCAAGTCAGGGATCAAGACAGTGGCTTAACTGCAGAGCTCTGCAGCAATCCTCAGCATATTTGCTCTACCCCCACTTATAAAGTTCCTTTGCACATTATTCCCATCAACAAAGTCTTTGGAATGTATGGCACCTAAAAATTCAAAAAAACTGTTGAATCTCCTGGAGCAAGCTCTTCGGTCTCCTCAACCCCATCATTGAAGAATCTTATTTCAAACATGAAATACAGCTTACAAACACAAATGCAGGTCAGTTTTATCAATTTGAACACCCAACTCTCACAATTACAGCAAACGTTTAACGCAATGGGGGACAAACTCAAAAAACACAAGGGTTGACTTACCGAATTGGAAGAAGGGTCAGAGCACAAGAAGATGCACATAACAGATCAGACCCTCTGCTTCAGCTAGCTCTACAAGCAATAGAGCAATTAAAGGCCACTTTAGATGACCATGAGAACAGGGAGCACTGCTGTAATGTTTGTTTGGTGGGTCTCCACGAAGAGACTGAGGGGCGGGCCTATGGCAATTTTCTACAGCAGTGGTTAGTGCAAACCATCCCACTGCTTGAGGACACTATTTTAGAAATACAACATGCACATCACTCCCCTGAAAGATGGCCAGGACCTAATGAAAGGCCTAGGCATATAATAGTGAAATTCCTGAGACATCAGAATAGGCAAAAGGCCCTGGCAGCTGTGGGTAAAGTGGACTATATTATGATGGGTGGTGACAAGGTCAGCATCTTTCTGGACTTTTCCAGGCACCTCCAGCAGGAGTAGCAGGCATTTAATAATAATAATAATAATAACCTTTATTTATATAGCATTCTTCACTGAGTAACAAAGCGCTGTACAATAAACAACAGTTAAAACCATAAAATGCTAAAATACATTTTCAGCATATAAATACAACTCAGTAATAAAAATTCAGTTACAGGACAGCACCAAAAGCAAGTTTAAATAAATAGGTTTTAAGGCAGACTTAAAGCTCTCCACTGTCAGGCACTCACGTATCCGACAAGGCAGAGAATTCCACAGGGTTGGGGCTACAAATGAAAATGCCTGCAATCCAGATGTTTTTAATCGTACCCTAGAAATCTCCAGCAGTCCCTCATTGGTCGAGCAGAGTGGTTGGAGTGGGCAATAAGGATGCAGGAGATCTTGCAGATAACTCGTTCCCTGTCCATGCAGAGCTTTATAGGTTAGTAAACCGACCTTGAAGGTGATCTGCCACTGAACTGGCAGCCAGTGCAGTTAGTGCAGCACACGTGTAATATGACTGGATCGAGATTATCCAGACAACAGCCTGACCACAGCATTCTACACCAGCTGCAAGCAGCAGATATCAACCCCTGGAAGCCCTAGGTAAAGGGAGTTATAGTAATCCAGGTGAGAAGTCACAAAATGATGGATCAAAGTTGGAAGGTCGCCAGATGGCACTAGGTGTTTAATCCGGGCGTTATTCCTCAGAGGGTAGAAAGAGGACCTAACCATGGCTGACACCTGGGAATGAAGTGTCAGACTGTCATCAAGTATTATCCCCAGATTTTCTACCCATTTAGAGGTCGGTAACTGGGACCCTCCAAGCCAAAGCCCTGAGGGACAACCCATCCCCGACCCCTCTATCCGGCAACCAAGATCCACCATCAATACCTCAGTCTTGATGGAATTCAGTTTCAACCAGCTGGTGTTCATCCAATCCTGGATTTCTGCCAGGTAGTTGTTAAATGCTGCACGTGTACTATCCTGGTCAGGTACAAAGGACAGGTAGAGCTGTATATCATCTGCATAACAGTGAAACTTCAGCCCATACCACCTTGCAATTTATGGAGGTTAAAAAGAAACTCCATGCATTTATTTGTCTATTTTCACTTGTGTATCCCGTCAGGTTGATAATCAGGGCCACAGATAAAATATCAGAATCTTTCATGGACCCCAAGGCTGCCCTGGCCTATGTGAGTACAGAGCTGGAAAAAACAGGCCCAGACTCAAGTAGATCACCGTAGATTTCCAATATCTGAAGTGGGCTTCCATACAGAAGGTACTGTTTCTTTTTATTGTAACTGGCAATCTCCTGGGTGGAGGGGGGGAATGGTTTGACTGGGTCTGAAACGGGCAAAGCCCAGCCAATCTAGACTGAACTGGGGGCTCCTCTCCCCTCTGGCTTCTCAGGGAAGAGGCCCAGAATATAATAGCTACAGAGCAGCAGAAGTGGGAGGATCCTGAGGAGAAGAGTTCCTTTTGGGGTCCCTACTCCCTGAATAAAACCCTACATCTATCATCACCAAAGACTGTGATCCTTTGTCCACTACTGGGCTCTTGGATAGCAAAGATAGTTCTACTTTCTGGTGTAATATCTCTGGCAGTAAAGTTTTGAATTTTCATTTTCTCTTCGATTACTATAGTCCGCCTATCTTTAGGTTATAATACCCCATTCATGAATAGACTATAGCTTTGCTGCTTCTCTATGTCTCTTATGAAGCTCCAGGGAACAATACAATTTCTCTTTTGTTGTCTTAACCTACTTCTTAGTATGTTAAACTTGTGAGGACTGTTATTTTTTTGTTACTTGAATGTCCAGCCGTTCATTTAAAAACATTTATGTTGTACAAGATCATGGGATATGAACAGTTTATGGGGGAGACGGGGGCCTCTGGGATGGGCTTTGGGCCAGGGAGGCCTGGTTCCAAGCCACAGTGCCCTGGGGCGGGAAGGGCAGAAAGGGTCTTGATATGTGGCATGTCTCCCACATATAATATCAGGGGATGTTAGAGTACTGATAAGGTGAGCTGAGAATAAGTATATGGGGGGGGGAGTCATCCGGTGGCATGAAACTGTGTACTCCATATGAGTGGGCTTGTGGCCCTCAGAGTGGGAACTGGGCATATGGTTCTAAAGGTGGCAGCTTCCTAGGGTTGTGTTGGTCATCAGAGGTCAGGCTGGGTGACATCCCCAGTTACCTCTGATTTAATGGGGTCCCAATCTGGGGCCTGCTTGGGGGGCTCCCCCACCTGCTTTTCCCTCCAGTCAAATATTGGGGGAAGACACCTAACTTCCAAGAGGGTGTATTTTGGTTGTTTTGACTACAGGATGGGTGCCCCTGGCTCCTCCATGAACAGGAGTGAGTACTGGAGGGGATCCTCCTTTTGAAGGGAGGGAGGAAGGTGGAGGGGGTGGGGATTTGGGTCAAGGGGAATTTATGGGGAAAGTTGGTGTTATTGCTGATAAAGTTTATGGGTTGGGGAGTGGGTAAAGTTCATATTTTGGTTATGTTTGTTATGAAAGTTGTTGGGACTAGTATGGAGTTTTTTTTGTTACTTTACTTACATGTTAAGGGTAGTTTCATACTGTTCTACTGTAGATTATCTGTTGGTAATATTTACAATGCAGTGCTTAAAATGTTTTGCCAGCCAGGAGGCTACTTCAGTCATTTGGCTCAGTGTTGTCTATATACTTTATTTCTTTTCTACGTGGCACTTAAAAATACTGTCATGGAATGACAGTGGTCTTAAGACCATAGTTAAGAGGAAGAGATTTGTATCCTGCATCAGAAATTCCTGAGGAGGTATTCTCCTACTATAGGAGACTCATCAAACTAAAGTGGAGTTGAATAAGTTGGCCAGATGTTGGGGCGGGGGGACCCTGTTGTCGGCGGGACTTTCCTCCACAGCAAGAAGTGTGGCAGTGTGGTTTCAACCAAGTCTATGAGTACATGTCTCCTCTGTCATGTCAGATCAACAGGGATGATACACTGTGGTGGAGGCATCGGTGGAGGGAAGAAGGCTCACAATAGTTTCTATTTATGGCCCCGGTTTTAACAGCCCTGATTTTTATCATGTGTTAGCTATGGTGGTGGCCCAATCCAGAGACAATTTATGTGTAGGGGGTAATTTCAGTGTATGCTTGGATCCAGAATTAGATCATTCATGTTCTAAAACCCACCCTTAATGAAGGGAGCAGCAGCTCTTCATATGTTTGTACAGGAAAGAGCCCTGAAAGAGGTGTGGTGTCACCTGCACCCTGATTGATGCGAGATTTCCTTCTATTCTTATGCCCACAAGGTGTATGCAAGAATAGATATGGCCCTGGTATCTCCAGAATTGCTCCGGAGTAGTAGATCAGCTATTTGTTGACCGATATGTATATCTGACCATACCCCTTGGTGGTGGAGTTGACTTTTTCCCTAGATCCCTCACCACAGCAGTAATGGAGTTTGGATCCAGTAATATTAACCAAGGGGCCTTATAAAGAGCATATAGTTACTGGGTAAAGGGAATTCTTAGATCACAATAAAATAGAGGACATCTCGGTGATAGTTACATGGGGAGCCATGAAAGCTTACATCCGGGGTCTCTGCATTTCTTATATGGCTCACCGAAGTAAACAAGAAGTGCAGGAAGAAGGGGAGTTGGAGAAGCAGATAATAATATTATAGACAAGGGCAATGTTGGGAGACAAAGAAATGAATATGGGGGACCTTAGAAGACTTAAGAATAGATTAAGCCAGCTTTCTTCAGGAAATGTGGAAAGGAACTTATTGATCAATCAGGATGGAAACTAGCTTGAAGGGGACAGATCGGGCAAGTGGTTGGCTTGGCTATTTAAGCAAAAATAAGCAGAGAGGCAGATACTTGAGCTAGAGGGATTGGATGGAAAAGCCACATCAGATTAGAGACATATAAATGATACTTTTAAGCAATGTTATCAGTCTTTGTACATTTCAGAAGTCCTGCAAGGTTCTGACATCAATGTATTTTTGAACTCTGTTAACCTCCCGACATTGGTCCAGGCATGAGTAGAAAACTTGGACTCCCCAATTTCTCTTGAAGAACTGTGATAAGCAGCCTCATCCTCCAATATGGGTAAGGCACCGGGACAAGACAGGATCACTATGGAATTTTATAAAGCCTTCTAGCCTGAGATCCAGAAATTAATGTACCAGATGGTCCAGGAAGCACTGGGTGTGGGGGTGCTCTGCTGGAATCTCAAACCCTGGCTACCATTACCATTCTTCCTAAGCCAGGAAAAATCTATTAAAATGCAACTCCAACCACCCCATTTCATTATTAAATGCTGATTAAAGACCGTGGCTAAATTGCTGTCTGCTAGGGAGAAGATAGTGCTGTCGCTTCTAGTCCACCCTGATCAGGATGGGTTTGTGAAGGTGAGAAAGGCCAAGTATAACATTAGAAACACCCTTAATGTAATGCATGGTCGGACGTCCAAGGGGGAGGTGGCTTGAGGCCTTCTTGCACTTCATACAGAGAAGGCCTTCAATCGGGTGGAATGGTCATTTATGTTTGCTGTTTTTGCTAAGTTTGGGTTTGGGCCGCATATTCGTTCTTAAATAAACACGCTGTACAAATCACCACATGCCCAGATTCTCACCAATGATATGCTCTCCCTGCCCTTTAACCTTTACCAGGGAACTAGGCAGGGGTGTCCCCTGCCCCACTGCTATATGTATTGAAAATTGAAGCATTGGCACAGGCTGTGAGGAGCCATCCTGATATCAGAGGTTTTGCGTACGGGGAGGGAGAGCATGTTAATTCACTTTTGGCAGATGATGTCCTCTGATTTCTGGTTGACCCAGATAGGGCTTTACTGGACTTAACACAACTTTTTAAAATATATGGTCCACTATCAGGCCATAAGATAAATTGGGTCAAATGTGAATGGCTCCCCCGTCAGGGAAAATGTCAGTCATACACATTGGGGGGGGGGGCTCTATCACTCCCACCACAGTAATTAAATATCTTAGTATACAGCTCCCCAGAAGGTTGTCGATCATAGGGAGACGTAAACTACAAATCCTTGATGCAAAAAATTAGAGGGGACTGGGAAAGGTGGAGGTCTCTTCCACTCATGTTAATAGGTCAGGTTAATCTGGTTAAAATGTGTGTCCACCCTCAATGCTTATACTTATTCCAAACCCTTCCCTGTTTTTTCCCCAAAAGATATTTTAAAATCTTAGTTAGCTATATCACCACTCTGTTATGGAATTGGTGTAGACCTAGGATCAGTCAAAAAACATTATATCAACTGATAACCAAGGTGGGTTTGGGGTTACCAAATCTTCAGCTATACTACCAAGCTGTATAAATAGCTTTTATGACCGATTTAATAGTGATTTCTGGGCAGAGGGGAGCTTGTCCCCTGGCCCTGTCTCTTGAAGCTTCTATTAGATATACTCTCAGGGACAGGAACACTGTTCTATCTGCATTCGCCAGGGTTCTGGAAGTATGGGAAAGGAAGGGGTTGAGGGTACTCTCCCAATTATATGAGGATGGGGCGTTAAAGTAATTCCAAGGCCTTGGCAGGGACTTTCACCTGCCTCCCTTACATGTTTTGGTATATCTTCAAGTTAGGTCTAGAATATATGGCAGTCGAGATCTATCTGTGCCTCCTCCCAAACTTAGGCACTCCCTGCTGGAAGAAATCTTGCAGTGTGAAGGGAAGAAATCCAAACCTAAAACTTTGACCAAGATTTATAAAGCCCTGTTGGGAAATCTACGCGACCCCATGGCAGGTATTAAATTGAAGTGGGAGCAGGATTTATCCCCCCGAGTGTTTAACAGCAGGATACTGGGATCTTATACTAAAAAAGGGCATGGAATGTTCTAGGAATAATAAACTTAGGGCTCTTCATTATAACACTCTTAAGGACATATATCACTCCTGCATTGGCACATAGAATAAACAAAGATAAACCCGACCTTTGCCCTAAATGTCAGGCTAGTTAGGGAACCTTTCTGAGTTCATGCATGCGCGTCAAACTCCTTAAGGATAGTGACTTTTGAGGGGTGTGACACTGTCTGTCCAATGCAGAGTGCTCTGCAAGGGGCTCGACAGTATCATACCAATCATCAGCCAGGCTGGTCATGATGCTGCTTTGCCTGAAGTGGTTTGCACTTGAAAAGAAAAAGCTGCACCAATCATGGGGTGGCTTTTCCTTTCTCTGCAGGTCACCACACAGCAAACAGCTGTTTGAGTCCCGATCAGCCCTGCTGACATCTCCAGCCCCACCTCGCCACCCCACTGGTCCCTTCCTGGAAGGTTGGAGGAGGTACTTTCCTTGCCTGCCTCCTCCACTTCCAGCTAACTCCTTTTACTTGTTTTCTCTCCCCCGTGTGGAGTAGGCCACAGCCTAAGCTCCATACGGGCTGAGAGTATACAGTGCCGGAAGGCGCTTTCACTCTAAGCATGGTTGCACTAGTGGATCCCCCCCACCTGCTGACATTGGGGTACTCAATCCCTGTGTCAGCATGTATCTCCCTCCCCCTTTAATGTGGCACACTGGGAGCCCACCCCAGTGTGCCAAAAACTACCTCTGGTATTTCTGACACCGGGATGTCCACTCCTGGTGTCAGATGCACCCCCCTCACACCCCTATATTCTCAGTCGTCCTCAGGGTGCCCAATCCCTGGGTCATAACTGATCCCCCCTCAGTACTCTGGCACACTGGGAACCCACCCCAGTGTGCCTAAATCTGTATTATGAATAGTTTACCTGTAAAAATGAAAACAGTCCCACAACGTATTTTTTTTAAAACCTGGGGGGAAAAAATGAAAACGTTCCCTCGTCGTTCCCGCCAGCCTCCTCCCCAACACTCCCTCTGTGCACCCCAACTGCCCGTACCCCCCCCACCCATATTTACCTCTGCAGGTCAGGACCAACTATCTTCTGTGGGCCGGGAACACGTCTTCACTTTTCCAAAGCGGACCGTAAACTGAAGAAAATCACAGTAAGTCCTATAATGGCAATCAGTTGGGGTTGAACTTAGGTTGCTTTCTCAGCCACTTTTTGGAGTTCTGGTCCCACATTTTCAACATGGGTTCTTGGGACCCCACATTGTGATCACAGTCACTGTCATTTAGTTTCTCAGTCCCGAAAAGTGATTTTGCAGTCGCTGTGTGGAGTCACCTTTCAGGACCAATTAATGAAAAGACAGTGCCACTGTTCATGAGGTGGGGTCCCAAAAAGCCTTTGTTGCAAATTTGGTGAAAAAAATCCCAAAAATGATTGCGTTACAAGTGTCCATTGTGCAGTTTCTATGCATGCCCGTAACGTCATCAGTTTTTAAGATTTTCACTCCAAATTTCCAACATTGCCATTTTTCACACCCCCTTATGAGTTGTCATTTTTTGCATCCTTCCCGAAATGTGTTTTTGCATCTGTGGCACAGAATGGTGCAGTCATTGTGCGAAATCAACTTTTGGGACAGATTAACAAAATTCCAGTGCCATCGATTTCTTCAATGTGCCAATTAAGTGATTGGAGAATGCCTGCAAGATAAGTGACTGTGGAAATATTAACTGTTTATATTATATTATTATTTTTAAGAAATTGTTTTTTCAGCCCAGGTGGTTGATGCATATGGTTTATTGTATTTGAATTGTATTTGTTTTGAGGGATAATTTAGCAGTGAGAGTGCTTGTTTCCAGCTTATAGCCCACCCTTCTTGGTTCAGTGAGAGTGTCCTGGAGGGTGGTCTTTAAATTATTCCCTCTTTGTATTTTTATTCATTTTTACTGTTATTAGTGTTAGTTTTGTGTTATTTTATTATCCCCTGGCCGTAAGAGGGCCTGTGGATATAAAATAGTTTAATTTAGTATATTATTTGTTGTATTAGATTATTAGTTTATTTTACTTCTTCTTTGTGGTGGGTGGGTGTTGTTTATTTTATTTTATTTGTGGTTTTATTTTTTAAGGCAGCCTGATGTGCTGGCCAGCTCCATCTGCTGTTCGTTACTCGGCCTCCGCTCTCCATGCCCTCCGCTCCTTTTTCTTGTCCCCCTTGCCAGCCCATGTTTACCATCGGTGTCGGGCATTAGGGATTGCATGTAGGGGACGGAGGAATTGGGGGGGTGTGGAGGGTTAAAGACAGCGGAGGGAGCGGTGCTCTCCCATAGGGGTGGTTAGGCCTCGAAGACGCCCTGGGGTGAAATGGTTTCTGGAGCGTGGTAGTCCCATTCTGGTTCCCATACCCAAGGGCACCTCCAGTACTGGAGGGCAAGTGGTTGGGACAATTCGTCAACCTCGTCTGACCCGGGCGTTGTTGTGCAATGCCAGATCTGTCTGTAATAAGACGGGTCTTATTGCGGACTTTGTTGCAGGGGCAGATCTGGCTTGCATTACAGAGACCTGGTTGGATGGGAATGCGGCCCCTTTTAGAGGCCGCTGTTCCTACCGGGTTCTCGGTTATACATCGCCCGAGATTGGATCGCGGGGGGGGTGGCGATCTGTTTCAAGATCGGATTGGGCCTAACTGGTGTTCCAGTTGAGGAGGCAAGATCATTTGAGTGTACTGTGGTAGCTGGTGTGGGGTGCAGGATTGCTCTCATTTACAGTCCACCAGGGGATGAGAAGCTTTTCCTGCAAGAAATAGCAGATTTTGCTGCCGACATGGCCTTGGAATCGCCCAGATTGATGGTGCTGGGCGATTTCAATGCGTGGGGTCGACGACGAATCTTCACTTTTTGGTCAACATTTCCTCCAGGTGATGACATCGCTGGGCTTCACACAGGTTGTTTCCACAGCTACCCATAAAGGTGGTCACTCTCTTGATCTTGTTTTTTCTCCTGGGGATCGAGGCGTCCGATTTGGTGGTGGAACCAGTCGGTTGGTCTGATCATTACTCAGTTGGGTTCAATTTTGAGGCCCCTCTGGGTAGGTCGGCCCCTGTGGAGTTGGTCAAGTACTGCCCATTGTGGGATGTTGTCCCTGAAGACCTGTTGGCGGTCCTTGACTTCTCGTTGTTTGACGTTGTCTGATCCTGAGCGGCTAGTGGTGGCCTATAATGAGACCATCTCAGCTGCCCTCGATCAGATTGCACCAGCCCATGTTTGCCCCCTTCCACGCCGTCCTGTCGCTCCTTGGTTTGACGAGGCATTGAGAGGGCTGCGGAGGTTGGGGCGTAGGTTGGAGCATCGTTGGAGGAAGACTGCCTCGGATGCCGACCATCTTATTTTGTTAGAGCATTATAAGCTCTATCAAACAAAAATTTCCCGTAAGAAGGCAGAATTCCTGCCCAGGGAAATTTCTGTTGCTCAGAATCGACCGGCTCAGCTCTTCAGAACTGTTGACAGACTGTGCAACCCAGTCTGTCAGCAGATCCCTCGAGTTTTTACACAGACTGACTGTGAGGAGATTGCTCGGTTCTTCTTAAATAAGGTGGAAGACATCCAGAGGCAGTGTCCCCGACCCCACTCTAAGGTTGTTGCAGTTGATCAGTGTTTTGTTGCGGAGCCTGGAATTTCCTGGAGTACTTTTGATCTGCAGGATTTTGTAGACACTATGAGGATTGTCCGTGACATGCGCCCAACGTGCTGTAGGTTGGATCCGGGTCCTACTTCCCTGATTTTGGGATGTAGTGAGTTTATCAGCCCGGTCCTCGCTCGGATTATCCTGTGCTCCTTGGAGACGTGAGTTTTCCCTAGCTCTCTGAAGGAAGGGGTGGTGACTCCCCTTCTGAAGAAAACTTCCTTGGACCCGGATGACCTACCTAACTACCGCCCGATCTCTAACCTCCCTTTTGTAGGGAAGATTATTGAAAAAGTTGTGGCGGCTCAATTAGACAACCATTTGACCATCCATAGTCTATACGAACCTCTCCAGTCTGGTTTTCGTAAAAGGCATAGCACCAAGACTGCTCTGGTTCGGGTGCTCAATGATCTCCTGATGGCGAGAGATTGGAGACACCATTCTATTCTGGTTCTCCTTGATCTGTCATCAGCCTTTGATACTGTGGATCATGTGGTTTTGCTCGAACGCCTGAGGTCCATCTGTGGACTTTCAGGTATGGTCCTCAGATGGTTTTCATCTTACCTCAAGGGGAGAACGCAGAGAGTGGTCTCAGGATTACATTCTTCTGGGGCTTTCTCTCTGCCCTGTGGGGTACCACAGGGTTCGGTGCTTTCCCCCATGTTATTCGCAGTATATATGCTACCCCTCGGAGACATTGTAAGATGGTATGAGCTGAGGTTTCACTGCTATGCTGATGATACCCAGCTCTACCTGTCTTTTGCACCTGACCAGGTTAGTGCTCTCTCGGTGCTGAATAAATGCCTTGCAGATATCCAAGACTGGATGAATACCAGCAGTTTAAAGTTGAATCCGGGAAAGACTGAGGTTATGGTTGTGGACCCTCGGCCACAGGGTTGGGGTGGGGTCCCCTCCGGAATAATTCTGGGGGACCAGATCCCCATTTCTGAATGGGTGCGTAACCTGGATGTAGAGCTTGACACAGAGTTGACCCTTCGTTACCAGGTGTCTGCTGTTGTCAGGACTGCATTTTTCCATCTTAGAAACATCTCCAGGATTAGGCACCTGGTTCCTCCTGGTGATTTGCCGGTTTTGGTCCACGCCTTTGTGACATCTCGCTTGGATTACTGTAACTCCCTGTACCTAGGGCTTGCTGGGGTTGATATCCGCCACTTGCAGCTAGTGCAGAATGCTGCAGCACGTTTGTTGACGGGGGTTTCAAGAAGATCTCATATTACCCCAGTGTTGTGCTTTCTGCTCTTGCTGCCTATACAGTGGTGGATCACCTTTAAAATGGGTATTTTGACCTACAAAGTCCTACATGGGTATGGTCCTGACTACTTGAAAGAGCTTCTGTCACCTTACACCCCTCTGAGACAGCTTCGCTCGGCTGACGAGGGGTTGCTGGAGATTCCAAGGGTTAATTTGAAGTCTTCTGGAGCCCGTGCTTTTGGTTTCGTGGCTCCATCCCTCTGGAATTCTCTACCCAATCCGCTCTGAGAGAGTACAACAGTGGATCTTTTTAAAGGGGCTTTTAAGTCCTTTTTATGGGATAAGGCTTTTTCATCTATATTGTAATCGGTTTTATTTGCTGAAACTGTTGTTCTGTCTTACTGTATTTTGATGTTTGGTTTTATGAATTTTTGTACAGCACCTTGAAAACTTGAAAGGCACTTAATTAAATAAATTTTATTATTATTATTATTATTATTTATGAGGGGAGGTCCCAAAAAGGTCATGTTGAAAATTTCATGAAAACATTCCAAAAAATGACTGTGTTATGAGCATGCATTGCATAGTTTCTACACACACACTCATAACTTCCCCACTTTTTCTTATTTTCATCCCAGATTTCCAACATTGCCATTTCTTCACACCTCCTCATGAACAGTACAGCTGTCATTTTTCACATCCTGACCGAAATGTGTTTTCGCATCTGTGATGCAGAATGGCACACTCACTGTGCGAAATCACCTTTTGAGATTGAGTAATGAAATGATACTGCCACTGTTCATAAGGTGGGGTCCCAAAAAATACCAACAAACGCCTGGAGCATTAGGGTTTCCAACCATAATGCCCGCCCTGTACAAACTGACAGATGTCGGGGGTGTGACATGGGGTTGTTGGTCGGATGTTCACTCCATTCCACCTCACTCTGCAGCCACTGACAGGCATCAAGGAGTGCCATGGGGTCTTCAGCCCTAACATTCACCCATTCTCCTATATTGCACCCATCTCAGTTATTTCCTTATGGAATAGGGTTAGCGTAAGGGCCGAAGACCTCAAAGCACAATGCGACACCAGTGTCCGCAGGGTGGCGTGAGGTATAATGACATAAGTGTTATGGCACATGACCCAAAGGCACACTCCCAATGCCTGTCAGTCTCTGCAGGGTGGGGATGCAGGTTGGCGTTACTTCAATACTTCACTGCCATTCCTATTATGCATCTCTCTAACTCCTGCACTACCAATGCCAACACCAGCAAGCAAATATTCAGCATTGACAAATGCTTGTTTTTCTAATGAAGTAAACCAGTGCTGGAAGAACATAAGAAATTTGTGTTGAGAGTGATGCCTTAAAATGCAAGGCAGAGGACTATACGCAGATCTCCCCTTCCCCCTCTTATCCCCCACCCCTTGCTCCACTTATGTCACCCCAGGATGGTTTTCATTTGTATCTGTGTCTTGCTATATATACACCAGTATTGTTAATTGTGCACTGTTATTTGCCACTGACTGTTTGCTACTGTGCCAGTCTATACACATGTACTGTCTTTTGCTTCTATGTTAACCTCCTGACCTTGTATTGTATCTTATCACTGTTTTGCTTGCACCCATTGCTGACATGGAATCTTTGTAAAAGAACCCTTATTTCAAAGGTATTTGTAATCCTAGTAATTAATAAATAAAAAAATAAATAAAAAATATGGGAGGCATGTACAAACAGCAATACCAACAGTGAACTTTCAGCATTGACAAATGCTTTTTTCATATGATATGGGACTACGCCAAGATAAGTCACTATTGGAGGGAAATCATTGGCTTATTGGGCAGGATACTGGACTCCTCAGTGACAATGTGTTGCTGGGGTTGCCAGATTCTATGGCAAGGAGAGGGGCGGAATCGCCCATTGGGGAGACTGGGTACAGTGGTGGCCAAACAGACCCTAGTGATGAACTGGAGCTCTGAATTAACTCCTGCGATATCCCAGTGGATAACTTCCCTGCTACACTGTATTAACTTAGAGCATCTGCAATATAAAACAAACAATCAAGAGGATATATATCACCTCATTTTGGGGACCTTTAGAGATTTCTTTGTCAGAACAGTGGTTCCTGGCCTTTTGAAAGAAAAAACTGGAGGAGGCTTACTCTCTTTCTGAAGGGACAAGGGGAATACCTGTGTTACAGAAGGCCTTCCATTGACATTCTAGATACCACAACTTAAATGTGTCATGAAGTTAAGCATGTTGAAACAAATGGTTTTTCCTTTCCAATTTATTTTGACTTGCAGCTGTGACCCCTGAGCAAGAATTATCAAGGAAAGTGCACATTTTTCTTACAGCCATAAGGTGTCTTTAAACTTAAGTGTAAATGGATTGTCCTTGTTTTTGTGTAAACTCCAAAACCGACCTCCAAACTGCACAAGATTATTCTCTATATATTTGGTTTTTATGTACTGCATAAAAAAAGTGATATAAATAAAGTTTTACAAAAAAAAAAAAACAGCAGCAGCCACTACTGAGTGAGCATCGGGGACTGGAGGAGCAGGCAGGGAAGTGATTCTTTAATTGGGGTGTTTTGCATAGGGTCTTGCTTTTCAAAACATGAGTGCCATGAAGCAGGAGTGTGGCATCTACCTCGGTGACTTTTGGGAGCAATGGCAGGATGTCCGGAGGGATAACCACTGGCCACACTGCTCAAAGTAGGGCAGATAAGGCAAAATGGAAAATGGAGAAGTAATTTGGTGTTCAATAGTTAAATTTCCTCTATATGGTCAGTCTCAGGAGGAGGCAGCTGGTAGGGGCTACAGTTAGTCCCTATCTAGGGTAGGTCTACAACTTATAGACAAGGTATTCTATAAGAGGACAGCTAGCTCTGTCACTATATCTAGAATAGAGATAGGTGGTACTCAATAAGGGGATAACTATCCCTCAAATAGGAACTGATAATAGTGTTGTTTGTAGGTCTTAGTTACTCCCTATCTAGGATCAGCCTGCAGGTGAGTTAGCAGGCAGTAAATTAGTTAGTGGACTTTAAATGTATTCCTATGACCGACTAGTCAATTAGACACCTAAATCAGTAGCTAACCCCTATTAAAAGCTTAATAAAGGTGAGGGATAGTCAAATACTATAATAGTGAAAGGCTAAAACATTAATATGTGGAGGTGGACAGGCTGTGGGGGCAGTGGGAAGCGGGTAGAGTGGTGAGGTACAGGGGTTGTGGGGTGGTGGTTTCCTGAGAACTCTCTGGGAAGTGGGGTGATGCCTGGTTTGTCAAAATAATAGACTGCTGAGAGCAGACATATGGCAGCTGAGGCAAGAAGTAGGTGCTTTGGTGGTGGTGGATGTTGAAGAGTAATGAAGGTAGGGGCAAAGGGGCCACAGGGCTTGGAGGCAGGAAAGGTGGAGTGGCTGAGAATGGAGGCAAGTTTCAGAATAGGGGCCAAATGGGGGGAGGAAACAGGAGACTAGGCAGGTCCCCTAGGCCCCCTTCCCCCAGCAGGAGAGAAGGCCCAGGGAGGGATTGTGTATAACAGTAAGGGTGAAAGGTGAAACATAAATAAGAGGGGATCCTGAGGGAGCATCTCCAGGATTGCCAGTGTGAAACAGTATCATTCCACTGGACTGGGGAGAAGGGGGGGGAAAGAGGTGATAAAGAAAGGGGCAGCAAGAGGGGGAGGGTTGGTGGCAGTTGTGAGGTGGATGTCAGGATAAGATGTGAAAAGAGTCAATAGTAAGTGAGTACAGGTGAGTAGAGAGGGCAGGTGGAAAAGGGAAGGAAAGGTGAACAAGGGAGAATGAAGGGATGAGCAAGACAGGGTGGAAGGGAAGGCTGGGGGCAGGCCAGGGGAACAAAATAGAAAGATAATGAGCATGCCAGCATGGAGAAAGGTTCAGGAGGCTGGTATGGGGACAGCGGGTATACAGGGTCAGGAGGGAGTACAAGATAGGCAGGAGGGGAAAGAGGATGCAGGTGTGAGTGGGCAGCAATATGGACAGAAGGCAGTGCCAAGGATGTGATGAGGAGGGTTGTGCTCTTGGGGGATTCAATAGTGAAGGAGGTGAGATAAAAGCAAGGAAAAGAAAAAGTTAGAAGGGGAGAGCAGTTAGGGGGGTAAATGGTGGAAGGGGGTTATCAGCCGATGCCAGTAGTCTGGGGAAAAAAAATGGTGGACTTGGAGGCCATCATGGTGGATGAGGGGTTGGACATAGTAACAGTAAATGAGACATGGTGGACAGAAAATCATGCCTGGTAGACAGTTATCCCAGGCTACAGATTGTTTAAGAAGGACAGGGATGGAAAAAGGGGAGGGTGGGTGGCATTATATATCAAAGATGACATTAGGGCAATGGAAGAGCAGCAGGAGGAGAAATAGAAGACAAAGCTCATGTGGGTCACATGAGACAAAAGGACCGGTGAATCACTGAGGCTGGGGTGGATTACAGACCTCCTATGCAGGGAGTGGGAGAAAGGGGATAGACAACTGATACAGGCAGTTACAAAGATGGCTATCCAGGGGGAGCTTCTGCTAGTGGGGGACATTAACCTCTCTGAAGTGGATTGGGAGATCCCAGCTGGGGTGTCAACTTGGAGCAGGGGCATCCTAGAGGCATTACAATTGGTATTCATCCAACAGCTAGCCAGAGAGCCCACTAGGGGTGATAACCTGCTGGATGTGGTCCTCACAAATGGGGAAAGTGTGAAAGAGGTGGTGGTGGGTGATGGACTAGGTTCAAACGATCACAGGACTATAAGGTTCAGGGTAAAAATGGGGATTGAGGCAAATCAGTCTAGAACAAAGGTGATGGACTTCAGAAAGTCTGACTTTAACAGAATGAGGAAGATACTTGGGGAGGAAATAACAGGAAAGAGGAATATTGGGGACATGGAGGAGTTATGAGGAGCTGTCAAAGGAGGGATATTAAAGGCCATAGGAAGTTTCATAAGGAAGAACAGAGAAAGGAGGAGACCACTCTGGTTTACAAGGGAGGTGGCAGGGGTGGTCAGGAAAAGGAAAAGGGCATCAGGAAATATAAGATGACACAAAGAAGGGAGGAAAGGGAGGATTATAGATGGAAGAGAAGGGTAGCAGGGCAGAAGATAAGGAGAGCTAAAGTGGAAACTGAGGAGAAAATAGCTAGGAAGGCCAAAAGGGGAGACAAAACATTTTTTTTAATATGTGGGGGAAAGAATGAAGGTGAGGCAGGGGATAGTAAGGTTGTGGGGGAGGGAGGAATACAACTGGAAGGGAACTATGACAGAGTGGAGGTGTTAAATACCTACTTCTACTGGGTTTTCACAGAGGAAGGGTGGGGTAGGGGACCAAAGCTGGGTGGGAGGGGTAGAGAAGGCAAAAAGATGGAAACTAGCAATTTCAGCATAGACAGGGTAAGAGAGGAACTGACCAACAACAGCACAAAAGTGAGTTAACTCTGGACTGATTCATTCACTTTTACTTGCCAGTGATTAGCAGTAACTGTGTAATTTTCAGAATCCCTGCACATAAGAATTGTCCCAGCAATCAATCACAAAATGATGCAGTTCTTGCAAAATAGATGCTTTTATTTAGACAGACAGGTAGTATAGAGGAAAAACAGTTTGAGCTGAACTAGTCCCAGCACTTCGAGTAGACACACCCTTCATCAGGAGGCATGGTCTATGGGTGGTTTCAGGCTCTAACTTATACACACATTAATTAGTGCACACCAACAATTGACAGAAGCTCTGCCAGCTGGGAAGGTAATGAAACTCTAAATCAAAGAAAGAAAAAGGTTGCAGAACATATTCAAACTGAGGTAACTTCTAATTCTCATGATTCTAGAAACATAAAATTGACTTTTGATAAGCTGGAAAAACTTTTAAGTAAAGAAATTGACCTCACATATACAGTAACATTGCTACTTTAGAACAATACTTAGCAAAGGACCAAGTTCCAAGAGGGTTGATAGTAATATTAACTCCCTCTTCTGGTCTGGAGGATTTTGAATTTAAAAAAGAGTGGACTGAAGCAGCTGAAGCATGCTCCAAAATTTTCACTGAACTCATCATTAGAGCTGATGTTAAAAAACACAAACAGTTATAAATTGAAATAAAAGAGGTGAAAAAACAAGCCTCAGCATTTGAAGACTCAGAGGGTTTTAAAGAGCAAGATAACACATTACAGAAATGTTTGGATAAATATGAAAATGAAATAACACAAAGAAAGCAAATGAAACTTTTAAGGGACAAAGGAGATTATTAAAAGGGAGAAGCTGCAGTGTGGTCCAAATTGAAATTTTCAAGGTCTAAAAGCAGAGGCAGATCTAAGGTGTGGTTTCAAAGAAATAAAGAAAGCTCAAGATCGAGGTCAGGCAATAGAAGTTCACAATCCAAAGAAAGTGAGAGTGAAGAACAAACATCTACCTCAGGCACCAACAATACCAATAAAGGGCCTTTTTTAGACAAAGAAAAAAAATACAAAAGGAAAACACGGAGAGGGAAAAGGAAATAGAGGGAAACAATTTACCAACAAGAATTTAAGGAATAAGAAGGGGCAGAATTAACAATTATCAATCTCTCAGAACATATACTAGCTGAAACTCAAAACAAAGTTCTGAGAAAAGGGCTTTCTTCTGTTCCGACCCCTAAATGGAATCCATTTACTGTGCATGTGGATATTCACAAACTGTTTCGAAAAATCAAACTTAAATATTTTATTCAAACTAAAAACAACAATCAAAATACAAACACCATGGGATGAATAATGGAAGAAAACATCACTTATAGCTAAAGGAATACAAGACAGAATGGATGCAACACTTTTGGACCTTAATAAGCGTGATTTAAATGAGACTGCAATGATGCAGGACTTTGAAGTTCTCATACCGGTATATTTAGAGAATGTTAATGCTTTAATTATGAATGAGAGCACAAGTGAGATGGTAAGTGGACAAAGTACTCCACACATTTTTGATGCAAGGGACTCTATTAAAGTGCAAAGAAAATAAAATTTGTAAAGGGAGGTTACAATTCTGCCCTAATGTGTATAATCCCAACACAATAATGTTTGAACATACTGTTATGAAACAGGTGAATGATCTTATTAACCAGAACAAAAATGTCTCATCCCCAAATAATCTAACAAAAGCTTAATTTGAAGCTGTAGATGAGTTAAAGAATATTAAAGGGGTCGTCATTAAATCAGCTGACAACAGAGGGAATATTGTTCTGATAGGAGCTGAAAAATATAAGAAAATGGTATCTGACCTTTTACTAGAGAAAGAAAACTATGAGGAACTCAGTCACAACCCTGTTAATGAATACAAAAAAGAACTACCAAGCATGTTACAGAAAGCAGTTAGCAGGGGGGACATCAGTGAGAATGAGTTTAGCTACAGGTGGCAAGAGAATCCCAAAACAGCAGATTTCTATGCACTACCCAAAATACATAAGAATTTAAATGACTCACTAGACAGACCCATTATCTCAGGAAATGAATCACTATCAGAAATATTGGGACAGTTTGTTGATTTTTTTCTACAAAAATGTATACCTTCAGTTAATGTGGTTCTGAAAGACACCACCGGTGTATTTTGCAGAATAAAAGATGTTAAATGGGAAGAAACATACTACCTGGCATCTACTGATGTCATTTCCTTATATACATCTATTGAACACAACAAAGGAATAGATACATGTAAGTAATATTTGGAAAATCATAAGAATGCTGAAAACATGCCAGTGGAATTCATTTTAGAAAGCACCAAATACATCTTGACTCACAATTATTTTGAATTTAATGATACATACTATTTACAGAAATGTGGAACTGCAATGGGTGCCACAATGGTGCCCAGTTATGCTAATTTATTTCTAGGATAGTGGAACTGGTATGGGTGTTAAATAAAAGTGGGCGAAGTGGCCAAGATTCGGTCTGCGAAGCAATTCGTGGAGTAATGCTGAATCCACGTTTTAATCTGCAATGCGAAGCGGAGTATTTCACTTTATTATGAGGAACGCAAAGTCCATTGATAACAATGATTTTGCATTACTCCGCCTTCCTCCAACCACTTCTGCACCAATTTTAATGCAAAGTACATAGAAATCAATGTAATTCACATCACTTTGCCTTGTTATTGAGCTCCAAGGCGAATTTTGCAGTGATTCATTGGATTGCAGGTCACATGGGCTCTAGGTTGTTCTGCACAGCCTCAGTTCTGTGTAGTGTCTGTGTAGTGGTAGCGGGAGACAGTTTGCTCTCAGAGCTCCGTGATTTAAATCCTCTAAAAGCTGTTAAAAAAGCCTTTTTGAGCCTTTTTTTTGTTCAAAATGTAGTACATCGATTGTAGGAAATCCTCCTGAGCTCAAATCATTGAATGTTTATTGTTTGTGTGTGGATTTTGAATGTTAATTTAGAACATTAGAATGTACTGACAGACACTTGAAGTGTGCTTTGGGGGAGGGGCGTATCTGTGGTGGAGGTAGATTAACTGGGAGAAAAAGGCAGTCTTTCTGTTTTGGTTATATTTTTCTTGTATATGTTTATGTTTATTACTATTTCGGAAGACATCTTTGAGCCAAGGCTCTTTTACAAAGGTTCCACGTCGTGTGTTAATGTACACAGTAATATTTTCAGTAATTCTTGAAATTTTTTTTTCTGATTGTTGTGGTGCAGCAGTGCATAATTTCAGTTTGTTTAAAAGATTTGGTTATATTACTGAAGTTTTCAATTTGCTACACATTACTTGTGTGTGTGAGTGTGTGAGCAATGCGTGCCATCAAATCAGACACATTTTATTGTGCCACATAGTAATTGCAGCAGTGTGGACCTGCTATCCACTGCACCTGCGTGATTTTGTACTGCTTTGTGGTATCTTAGTTTTGGACTGTTACTGCAGTGTTACTGCAGTGTTACGGCAAAAGGTATTCTTTTCCAGATTGGATTGTGACTTGGAGGCACTGGTTAAGGTGTTCTTCTGACTTTGCATCTGCATCGCTTCCTGATTGTGCAGTGCAGTCTTAATCTGTCTGTGCTTTTGCATCTGTTTATTGCCCAATCTCCATCTGCAAGCCACAGTTATTGGTTTTTTTGGCTTCACATCCTCCTGCCCAGAGTGAAAGTTCAGAAGTTTAAATTTGTTTAGAATTTTCTTGCTGATCCCCCAAAATGCCTGCAAAGAGACATGCAAGCAAAGCTGTTTCTGGCCATGGCACTGCTGCCAGTGGCAAAATTGTCCATGAGTGTGGTAGTATGCAGAAGTGCACAGTCTGTAAAGGGATTGCTCCATCAACATTTTGTACAGCACAGTCTGTAGCTTCACTCATAGTTGGAGGAGATGATGTTGTCCTAGCTGGTGGTGTTAGTGCAGTTTCTGCTGTCATGACTATGGCTGCCTCAAGTTCCACTTCTGACCAGTTAACCATTACAAAAAATATAGTTGAGTCTAAAGCTGTGACTGACAGTGTAGATGATGTCATACTCCCCATTAACATCCCCATGGTAGATGAACATGATTATGATCCTGGTGAAGATAACTCACAATGTCACATTTTTTCCAGCACCGTTGAGGTCATGCCTTTGCCACCCAATGATTCAAAGTGTGGTGCAAAAATATAGGGTGATGATGATGATGATGATGATGCTGTGGTTGGAATGTGTCCTCCATATGACAGCATCCAAACTGAAAATGTGGATGCGGACGATGTTGATGAATATGATGATGATGTCAGTGACCCCTTTTGGGAACCAGAGGAAAAGAAAGTCAAGGTGGCTGTGTCTGGGTCTGTTGGCATCAAATCCCCTCCTCCTCAAAGAAGTTGTGATTTAGCAGTTTCTGTTGATGATAATGATGATCACCCAGTAATAATCATAGGTAGTCATGGTGGTCAGTTGGAGTCCTGGTGTGTCCAGCCTGAAAAATCATGTAGCACATCCCCCATTTCAGGGGTTAAAAAAACGGAGTCCAATAAGCAGCATCAGGGACATGTTAAAAGCAGAGGATCACAATCCATTGTTTGGGATTTATTTATCCAAGATGCAAATGATGAGTTAGTTGCAATCTGCCAGCTTTGCCATGCGTGTGTGAGTTGAGGTAAAAGGGGAGTCATCTGGGCATGGGGGGCCAGCATACACATCTTAAGAACAGGCACATGGCACTGTGGATCTGGCACCAGTTGGCAGCTAATGCCATAGTGGGGCATTCACCCTCGTCATCAACCTTACTTAGCATGTTATCCCCTTCCATGAGTGTAAGACCAAGTAGGAATGTTTGCAGTAGCAATGAAATAACTCAAGAGGATTACTACAGGCATGATGAGGGGAAGGATTATGATTTAGAAATCTTGTCAAGTGGTGGTCAGAGTAGCAGTGGTGGTGATGGTGGTGGTGGTCAATGCAGTATTCTAGTGCAAGTGGTACATCAACCCCTGTACATAAAACAGGGAAAATAACTTCATTTATGGACTTGTCACCTGTGCACCCCTCTTCATCACATGTCCACACCCCACCCCTGGACTTTCGCAGAGCAGAGCCATTTGTCACACCCCATGTAACACGTGTAAGTCAGCCCATGTTGGAGAGTGTTTTTGCCTGTAACCTCCTGCCTGCCTGCCTGAAGCATGTGACCTACACTGTGTAAACCACATGATGTGTGTGGGCTGCCTGTGAATTCTCACTCCCCCTTAAAGTGGAATAAGGCAGAGTGCACAATGCAAAGTCATAATTACAATGTGAAGTGGCAAAGTGAGTGTTTAAAATGGGCACTTCATGAAGTGGAACACTAACAAGAAGTGGCCACTTCGTGACCACTTCGCTGGCAGATTTTACTTCGCTGCATCTCTAGTGTTAAACAGTAAAAATAATCAATTTTTTGACAAACTACAGAAATGGTTTTGTTTTGTGGACAATATTCTGTGTATTTGGAGAGAAGATGAAAAAGAATTCAAAGAAGTTATGGATTGCATACACACTAATAATCTTAACCTCTCTTTTACATATATCATCAGTCCAAGAAGTATTATTTCCTAGATTTACTGTGTCTGCAGTATATTTGTCTTTGAAGATGGTAAAGTGCTAGAAACCAAATGCCACAGGAAAGAAATGGCAACTAATTCCCTATTAAAATCAGGTAGTTCCCATCATACTACACTGAAAAATTCCAGCCCATATGGACAATTTCTGAGGTTATAAAGAAATTGTAGCAACATCACAGATTTTGAGGAACATGCACAGGAGTTGGAAATGAGGTTCCTTGAAAGAGGATATAAATCTTCTATATTGAAGGATGCAAGAGACAGAGTGATGAGATTAGATAGGAATGATTTGCTGAAAAGTAAAAAACACCAAAGTAAAGCAGAGGGACATAACATAATAACTTTTTCCACAGAGTTCAATAACATAGCAGGTAGGCTTGGCAACATAATCCGCAAAAACTGGTTAATTTTACAATCAGATGAAATTCAATTCAATTTTTATTTATCCAGGAATGCACCCTTGAGCAAACTCATTTACAAAATGGTCCGGGGTGGACATAACACAAGTAGTACAGGACATTGTAACAAAGCATACCTTTAACAAAGCCATAACATGTTGAAACATTGTAACAAAGTAATAAAAGAGCAAGCATACATACATGTTGGACATTATAACAACATGGTAGAAAAAGGAGCATACATACATACATTAATCAGAAGTAATAGGCATGCTTAGGAGGGGGGAACATAGAAGGAAATACATAGGTAACACAGTGTAGGGGTAGGAGTCACATTGGGAGAAACCACTGGGCATCAAGAGGGTAAAGTTGGGGCAGGAGTGAGAAAAAATCAGGGACCATAGGAGGATGGGCCGGGAGGACTGGAGAGTAATGAAAGCTAGTCAGGGAAGGGGGATTAAATGCAGAGTGGTAGCAGACTGCTGTCGGATGTGCACATGCTACAGGAATTACTCTGGGAGCATTCAATTGTAGTGTAGGTTAGGAGTATCAGTTGCACATTTCTGTAAGCAACCGGCACAACAGGGACTTGAATGTGTGTAGTCCCACCAGTATTGTGAGCTTTAAAGATTTATGGAGAGTGTTTCAGATGGTGGGGATACTATGATTTATTTTATTTTATTTAGCTTTTTGTTGACCGGGTAAGTGCACTAGACAAATCCTGACTATTTTCAGGCACGACCCAGGGAAGGGGGATACAGATGAAAGCCAACTGACCTTGAAACAGATTAAGCTGTTTTAGCAATGAAGCACCAAATCTAGTATATATTCTAGGTATATTTAGTAGTATGAAGAATACCTTTTGAGTCAGTAAGCCCAAGGGGTGCATTTGAAGAGGTCGGTAATGTAAGGAGGGAGCTTGTGAGAGATGACTCTATATGCCCAAAGGTAGGCGTTTCTCAGTCTCCTTTTGCTGAGTGAGGGCCATCTTAACTGTGCATAGAGATGGCAATGGTGAGTGTTGAAAGGGGCACCAGTAATATATTTTAGAGCTCTGTGGTACAATATATGCAACTTGGCTAGGGCAGTTGTAGGACAGTGGCTGTACATTTATTTATTTATTTATTACATTTTGATGACCGGGTAGACCCACTGGGCCCCGAAGGTGATCTTTTTCAGGGGTGACCCAGAGAGACATTATATGGAGAGGTACAGACAGTGACAAAAGTAACAGTGTACATACAGGTTCAATAAATACAGTTTTTGACATACATGTAGAGCCATAATGGGATTCTATCCTTTAAGGTATGGCACAACCCACGAATATTGGTGAGTTGCCGAAGTGAAGACTAGTTCTGTTCCATGTTTGTGCAAGGGAGGAGATTAGTATAGTTTGGGGGGGCAGATTGTCAGGTGCCCTGGCATTGGCAAGTGCTAGCCACAAGTAGGTGCGCCTTGAGCTTGGTACAGAAGTTCAAGAGAGAGGGAGCTTCCTGTACCATTGGTGGAAGTTTGTTCCACAGGTAGGGGGCTTTGACAGAGAAAGATTTGCCACCCGAGTTGGGTCCTTGACCCTGGGGGTTTCCAACAGAGTGCGGCCTGAGGTCCTAAGGGTCCAAGGGTTGCACTTGGATGCAATGGCAGTGGAGAGGCTTGGAGGAGCCCCCGGCAGCATAGCTTGTATGCTAAGCAGAGGAGGGGATATTGTCGGTGTGCTTTTAAGGAGGGCCACTGTAACTGTAAGGTATTACAGTGGTGACTTCTAGAGTAATCCTGTGTAGCAAACCACGTTACCTTGTTGTATAGAATCTGCAGCCGGTGGATCTCCAGCTTTGCCATGTCCAGTAATACAGGGGCAGCGTAGGTCAGAGTGAGGAGCAGGACACTAGAGGCAATAGAGAGCCTGGCTTCGGGTATGAGCTGGACTCTAATCCAATGTAGGATGCAAAGTTTCCCATGGATAGTCTTGGTCACTTGTTCCACGTGGTTTTTGTAAGTGAGACCTTAGTCTAGCGTGAGCCCTAGGTATTTAAGGAGGACACAACTTCGATGCCGGTCTCTGCAAGAATTTTGAGCTGGAGGGAGTTGGAACTGTCTAGCCCCAGGGGTCTGGACCTGAACAGCATGGCTTTTGTTTTGCCTGCATTCAAGACCATTCTGTTTGTATTTATCTAGTTTTCTGGTGATGTTAGGTCAGTTTGGATTGAGGGACCAAGAGCCTCCAGGTTATCCGAGGAGTGGTAGATGACTGTATCATCTGCGTATTGTATGACTGAGCTATTCCAGCAGTGGAGGTTTAGGTCATTCGTGTATAATGAGAATAGTAGGGGGTCAAGGATTGAGCCCTGTGGTACTACCTTTTTAAGGGGTAGTGGGTCTGATAGCACCCCCTTCCAGCTGACTCTCTGAGTGTGGCCAGATAAATAGCTCCCAAACCATTTGAGAGCCAGTGGATCTAGGCCTATCTTTTTAATTTTTGTTAGCAGGAGGTTGTGGTCGACAAGGTCAAAGGCCTTGGACAGGTCAATGAATACCACGCTGGTGGGGGTCCCCTTGTCCATGGCATTGAGTACATCAGTTGTGAAGTTCATGAGAGCAATGTCTGTGCCATGATTAGTTCGAAAACTGTGCTGAGAGGAGGTCAATAGTTGGTGAGTCTCCAGGTAGTAATGGAGTTGGCAGTAAATAAGCCTTTCCTGCAGTTTGGCAATCAGACAGAGCAGGGAGATAGGCCTGTAGTTGCTTGTTTGCTCCCGAGAGCCTCCCTTGTGAATAGGAATCACTTTCACCTGTTTCCATTGGTGTGGAATGGTTCCCTCAAGCAGGGATCTATTTATGAGCTAGGTCAAGGGTCTGGAGAGGGCTTGGGCTCCATCCTTGAGGATCTTTGGGTTAATTCCATCAGGTCCTCCTGGGCCTTTGATTTTCAGGGCCCTTAGGGGAGTCTCTACATCTTTAGCCCTGACCAGCCTTAGGTGAAATAAAGGTCATTATATTTTGGGGGGTTCAGTTTTGCCTAGGGCCGGGGTGTGTGGGGGGGGTATTCCGGCCTTATAAGTGTCAAGGTTAGTGAAGTGAAGGTTGAGAGCTGTGGCAATTTGTGGGCCATCACTCACCATCCTACCATTGACTTCCATAGGGCCAGGTTCAGACTTGGTGTTACCGCTGATCAGCTTGTTGATGTGGGACCTGAATAGTTTAGGGTTGCACAAGCTGTTTTTTTGAAGGCTGGTGACACACTCCCTTTTAGCCATTTTTATGGCTCTCTGACATAATTTCTGGAGTCTAAGGTGAATTGCCAATTGTTTGTAACTTTAGCCAAGGTGGATACCATGCTGTGGTTGGATTTGAAGCCTGATTGTAGGGGATTAAGCAGGCTAGAGGACTCTATCGGATGGGATGAAATGTTAGCTGTTATATCTGGACCTGCACCCAGAGTTACTTCCAGAAGGACAAAAAATTTTAGAGACATGTTTGTGCAAAGTAGATACAGTGAACCACAAAATACAGGGATAGGCCAGTTCCCTGAAAAGCCACACGTTTTTATTTCAATGTAAAAATTGCAGCATATGCAAATATTGTGAATCTATGAAAAAATTCATACACCCAAGATTTAAAGACATCACTGTGGATGTAAGGGAACAAATAACATGCAATACCTCATTTTATGTGCATGCCCTGTGGTGCACCTGCAATTCAGTTTATCTGGGTTGCACTGTGAGGCCATTAAAACAGAGGCTACAGGAACATGTCAAGTCTATTATAAATGCTAGAGTAGATACTCCCATACAGGCTCATTTTATGATGAACCATGCATCTGATCTCAAATTAGTTACATTTGTTGGCCTAGAACATGTTCCTGTACCAAAATATGGAGGAAATAGAAAGATCATACTATTAGAAAAAGAAAACTTCTGGATATATATTTTGAGAGCACGTAAACCTAATGGTTTGAATAAATGGTGGGATTTGGAACCTCACCTGTAACTGTAATTTGTGATATGGTGAGAATTATGATGTAAAGGTATTGTGACCCCTTCCCCTTCTATTACTAAATTCAAACCTGACTATAACTTTACTGCATCACATCTTCTCTCTTCCCATATGCATTCTATTTTTTCCTAACCTCCCACTCTCTCCCCCCTCCATTTCTCTTAATTGTATGTTCCCCCTTTCTCTTCTGCTCTTCATTCATTTGGATACCACAGCTGTGTTTATAGACTATCTCCACTTCTGTCCCTTTTCCCTTCCCCTCTTGTGCTATCCCTTAACAAAAGACGATAGGTCATTTTCTTGACCTCCTGCTAATGAATTGACCTCCAATACATAAAACTATATTTTTTCAGGAAGTCACAAATTTTTTAGCATTTCTTCTAATGAACACTAATTGTATTTGTGCATCTGAACTTTACATTTTTTATTCACTTATGTTTGTTTCTTCTCCTCTTTCACAGCTACATTTTAAGTCTGGGACCCAGTACGTGATGTTTTATTTATTTATTTATTGAATTGTTTCACCAGGAAAGATACACTGAGCAACTTAATGCTCATCTCATGGTACATCCTTGGGGAGATGAGGAGAGGGATGTGCAGAGTGAGAATTCTTAGATACATACATAACAGATGGTGAATACATACATACAATTTCAAAACAGGTTCCAGGCAATTGAGTACATAATAGGCTGATGCAACAGTTACTGTACTGGCGGTTCATAAGAGCAGCATACATAAAGAATCAGTACAGGGTCAAAAGCATAGGATGCAAGGTTGACAAATGCATACATTATAGGCAGTTCACAGGTGATGCAGATGCAGCAAGGGTGATCACATAGGACCCAGTCACCTTTTAAAGAGCTAGTCTATAAGGGGCAGTATAAGTGCAGGTGGGGTGGGGGATGAGAAAGGAGAGAGAGAGAGAGGGAGAGAAAAAAGTGAGAGGGAGACAGGGAGACAGGTAATCAAGGAGAGGGTCAGGAGTAGGTGCAGGGAGGTGTAAGGTAATTGTGCAGAGCAGAGGTAATGGAATACAGGGAGGATGAGTGGCAGATTTGTGGAGGAATTGCATTCCACATTTTAGGCAAGTGGTAAGAGAAGGCTTTTTGGCCAGAGGAAGTAGTTCTGCAGGGGACTGAGAGGCTACGAGTGTCAGCCTGGGATCTCAGGGAATAGAGGGAGTGGGTAGGGGTGCCAAGAGAGGAGGAGATATATGAGGGGAGCAATCCAAGCCAGAATTTAGAGATGAACTTAGCACCATGTAGCGTACGCCAGGAGTGTAGAGGTAGGAGAGTGAGAGAGCGGTAGAGGTCACAATGATAGGTGCGGGACTGGCATTGAGAGCAAAATGACAGAAGGAATTAAGAAAGAGTCCAGTCTAGATTGGTGGGACTGTGGGGCAACATCGCAGACTATGTCGCAGTAGTCGAAAATGGGCATGATCATCTTCTGTACCAGCTCACACCTGACAGCGAGCGGGATGCAGCTGCAGCTTCTGTAAAGGGCCCCAAGCTTAGGCCTTAGTTTATTCAGAACGGCATCAATGTGTACAGAGAAGTCAAGGTATCTGTCCAGCTAGATGCCGCAATACCTGAAAGAGGAGGAGTCCTAAAGAACAGTCCCATCAAGGGTATGAAAGGTGGGAAGGCGACTTAGCCTAGCGAGTCTCTACCTAGTGCCAAAGGACATGGAGACTGTCTTCTTGGCATTTAGAAAAAGCTGATGAGAACTAAGCCAGAGTTGGACTTTAGTGAAGTTGGACTGGAGCCTGGTAGTGACATCAGCGACAGTATTGCTAGAGGTAAACAATACTGTATCATCAGCATACATGTGGATGCTGGATGCAGTGCAAACCAGGGGGAGGTCATTCAAAAAGATGGAGAACAGAATGGGGCCTAGCACTGAGCCTTGGGGGACTCCAGTGGTTGTAGGCAGGAGGTAGAGATAGAATCAGCTATTCTGAATGATTGCGACCTGCCGGACAGGTAGGCACTGAACCATCCTGTAGCAGAAGGGGATAGTTCAGCAGCTGAAAGGCTGTGAAGGAGGAGGGGGTGAGAGACAGTGTTAAAGGCTTTGGCCAGGTCTACAAAGATGGTTGAGGTAATGTGCCCTTTGTCAAAGCCTGAGGAGATGGTCTCAGTTAACCTTAGCAGAGAGGTTGTGGTAGAGTGGGATTTCCTGAAGCCATACTGGAAGGGGGTGAAGAAAGCAGAGTCAGAGAGAAATGAGGAGAGTTGGATGAGGGCTATGTGTTCTTGTAACTTAACTAAGGTTGGCAGGAGAGAGATAAGATGATAGTTCACAGGAGAGGAGGAGTCACCCCCCTCCCTTCGGGAGGGGGAGGACAACAGCATGTTTCCATACAGAGGGAACAGTGGCAGTCTCAAAGGAGAGGTTTAGTAACAGGGAGAGTGGGAAGGCTATGGCAGGAGCAGAGAGGTAGAGTAGCCTAAGGTCAAGGCCATCAGGCAAGGAGCCTTTAGCAGTGTTTAGTGCCAGGAGAGCTAGAAGGGTAGTGTCAGGAGAGACTGGAGAGAGGAGAACAGGGAGGAGGGTGAGAGGTTTAGAGAAGGGGATGGGGCAGAGAAGCAGAGGGGGGAGGGGACAAAATGTGGGGGCCACATGGGTGCAGGAGGAAGAGCAGTGGATGGTGAGTCCATGTGTGGGGTGTAAGAGGGGGCCACCAGGGCAGGGGATGGACTTGGGAGGGTGCTTAGCAGAGAAAAGACATAGAGCAGAGAATTGGACTGGTGTTGATCAACTCAAAAGAGCAGGAATCTATGTATCAATCCACCACCCACTATATAAATCACTGGTCTTCCATTTCTTTGTATTTTTCATATGTATTTTGGTTCTTTTGACATGATTGTACAACAATCCTAAAAATGCTTCCATCTCTCCACCCTTTTCAAATTCATTTCCCATTTCCTTTTTTTGATGTTAGAGTTTCATGTATGAGATGTCTACATGCGTAGTTATTTTTTCTATACAAAATGAGCTATTTATCATGATGCATTTATATAGGTTAAGCTGATATCACGCTATTTCTACATATTGCATCAGTATAGGTACTGCACAGATATATTTATTTAAAAAGAGAATTTGAGATTGACAGATACTAATGTCAGTATGTAAAAGACATCCCAATATACAAAAGTGTGTTTTTTGTATAAAAAGTGATTCCTTTAAAAACAAATTTGAATTATCATATATATATATATATATATATATATATAAGATATCTTTACTTTAGCTTTCAATTTTATACACTAATGTATAATATCATAGTAACTACGTTAATCATAAGATTTTTACTAACCTTTATTGTGCACATGCTTTTTGATTGTGTAGTAATTAATTGTCAACTGCTGGTGTACACTAATTAATGTGTGTATAAGTTAGAGCCTAAAACCACCCATAAACCGTGCCTCCTGAAGAAGAATGTGTCTACCTGAAGCACTGGGGCTAGTTCAGCTCACGTTGTCTTTCCTCCGTACTACCTGTCTGTGTAAATAAAAGTATCTGTGTGACAGGGTGACACCTGTCAGGTGTGGGTGCCCCAATAGGAAGACAAGGGTCCCTTGCCCCCCTATAAAGTGCTCTGCTGCTAATGGGAAAAGTGCCAAAAGTATTTGAAGTACTTGAAATGTGCTGGTTTGCTGTAAAAGAATGCACCATTAAGTGTTAGTACAGATAAAATTAATGCCAGTACATTTTAGTATAAAGTGATAATGTGTAGTACAAACATGTATGCCATTGGGCATAAACTGAATTGGTGAAGCTATAAAATAACATAAAGTGCAAGGTACCCTTTTAAAATGAGGTATACATTAGCACAAAGTAAAGGGTACCATTAGTGCATTAAAAAGTTTATGTTAAATATGTATTAATGTGCATAAGGTGCCATATGATATAAAAATGATAAAAGTGTGCTGTTTACTACTTAATACTTGAAAAAATATGCATTTGGTATACAGGGCTGCTGCAAGAACTTATACAGACTGTAGTCGCTTTCTTTGAGGCTCCAAACCCTGTTGGTTAATGATTTCAATAGGAGGACAGAATTACATCCTGCCAATGAAGATCGCCAGGGGTACACTGTATACATAGTCGAAAGCGGTTGCAGCCTTATATAGTACATATGCTTCAGCTTAGCAAGCTGTTTGCGATGGTCTTACTACCATTAAGACTTATGAGTACTGTGGTAAACATTTTAGGAATGTCAAATACAGTTGCATTTTAAGGTTACATACTCTCTAGCAGTGTGTTTATAAAGCTCTTTGGGTCTCAGACTGCTGCCTGTGGCTGACATCATTGAAATGTGCTTGTGAAATCTCACACCCTATGACATTTGGTGTTGGGATTCTGGCTAGAAGTCTAAGTATCTGGGAGATTCTAGCCAGGTGGTGCCAGCCCTGGTACTATTTGGGGAACCAGGCAGCGATACATGGCGCCCGATAGAAGGATGAGGATTGATGGCGGTTGTGACCTGTGTGAGTTACCCAAGATGGATGGTCGAGTGGCTGACCTGATGCGACTGGTCCACTGGTTAAACAACAGGTGGTTGGAGGCAGACCGTCACTGGGGGGATGCAGAATGCAGATGTTGGAAGCTGCTCAAGGGGAGCGATACGAAGTAGGCCAGAGAATCTAACAAAGAGGATCCATGGACACTGGATGACTCTGAGGAACCCCTAAGGGAGTGGTTGGAGATAGAAACACCCAGCCTACCAGAATTTCCAGGGATTTACTGGATTGAGGACGGTGGAGCGGTGACAAAGGAGAAGTCCCCAGCTAAAACTGTTATAGACTTCATGCCTTCTGGGGTGAAGTCTACCCTCAAGATGGAAGAGGTGATGACATCTGAAGGGACTTATGCATGTGTTGTGATGCCACCTGTTGTGCCTAATGGTCCTGTTATGGATTAGAGAACACTGCAGCTAGCTGATGTAGCCATTAGTCAGTTAATACCCCATGTAGAAGTGCAGGAAAGTATAAAGGGTAATGGTGGAATGGGGCTGGAACATTGTGGTGGTACGAGGTATGGGAAGTTGTACTGTATTACATGAGGCCTAACCCCAGAACAAAGCAGGTTAATGCCAGGGTGGTGGTGCTCAAGGCTTGCAGGATGAAGGTTATGGAAGCTGCAAGTAATGGTCATGCTGGTCCTTTAAGCCATGGGGAGGTGTTGGCAAGATTAACCCCATACTATTACTAGGTGGGTATGTACTGGTAGGTAGCTATCTACCTAGAGACAAGACAGTTGAATGGGAATGAACAATGCTAAGGGAAGAGTATCACCAGAAGCCAAGGGCAGGAGGTGGTACCCTTGGAGGAGGAGGAGGAGGAGGAGAAGAAGGAGGAGGAGAAGAAGGAGGAGGAGATCCCCACTTAAAAGGGAAAGGAACAAAATAAAAACAGTTTAGAAAGGTGGGGGTAAACTTTGATGTGATTCCCTTTGGTTATTTACATATATTTCTTTACTTACTATGTGCCTGTTAACATGCTGCATTCAGGCATATAGTAAGTAAAGAAATAAATGTAAATAACCAAAGGGAATCACAGCAGAGTTCATCCCCCCTTTCTAAACTGTTTTTGTTTTGTTCCTTTTCCCTGTCTGATAGTGCGTCCCATGTTTTTATAAAAAAAAAAAAGGGTACCTTGCACTTTATGTTGTTTTATAGCTTCACCAATTCAGTTTATGCCCAATGGCATACATGTTTTTACTACACATTATCACTTTATACTAAAATGTACTGGCATTAATTTTACCTGTACTAACAGCTAATGGTGCATTCTTTTACAGCAGACCCACACATTTCAAGTACTTCAAATACTTTTGGCACTTTTCCCATTAGCACTAGAGCACTTTATGGGGGTGGGGCAAGGGACCCTCGTTTTCCTACTGGGACACCCACACCTGACAGGGGTCACCCTGTCATAATCTATTTTGTAAGAACTGCATTGTTTTGCAATTGATTGCTGGGATAATTCTTATTCTGCAGGGATTCTAAAAACTATTCAGACAGTTACTGCTAATCAAGTAAGAGCTAATTTATCAATCCGGAGTGCACTCACCTTTGTTTTAGTTTCTTTGTTGACCGAGTAAGTGCACTAGACAAATCCTGCCTATTTTCAGGCACAACCCGGGGGAGGGGGATACAGATAAATGCCAGCTGGCCTTGAACCAGATTAAGCTGTTGGTGGTATTTTTAGTGAATGAGGAAAATTTGGCCAGGACAACAGGGAAATTTCCCTACACTTTTCGATAAGTGCCATGGGATCTTTAACATCCACCTGAACTACCACCAATCCAGGCAGATGGGACATCAGTTTAACATCTCATCCGAAAGAAGGCACCTCAGTAGTGCAGCACCCCTCTCATGCTGCACTACAGTTTCAGTACTGGGATATTAACCCAAATGCCAGATGTGGGAACTGAACCCACAGCTCTCTGATCTCCCAGCCACAGAGGCGAGTGTGCTACCTACTGAGCCACTGACACTGCAATTATGCTGTTGTTTGTCGTTTGGGGATTGACTCCCTCTTGTGAAGTGCACCGACCTACATAGTGTGAGTTCACAGCAACCCTTTTGTTTTCATTTTCTAAGAGAGGAACTAGGCAGGTTAAAGGTGGACAAAGCAATGGGGCCGGACGGCTTGCACCAGAGGATACTCCAGGAACTAAGGGAACAATTGGCATCCCCACTGATGAGACTGTTTAACTTGTCACAAGATACAGGGTGTGTGCCAAAGGACTGGAGGAGGGGGGATGTTGTACCACTGCAGAAGAGGGGCAGTAAGGAGCAGAGGTGGTGGAAAATTATTGGCTGGTCAGCCTCATCTCAGTTTTAAGTAAGGTGATGAAGGTGTTAATAAAAGAAAGGGTGCTAGACTACCTGGTGGACTGCGGACTGCAGGATGAAAGGCAGTATGGCTTTATGAATGGGAGGTCATGCCTGAAGATCCTGATGGAGTTCTTCAATTGGGTGATGCAGGTGGTTGACAGGAAGGGGTGATGGGTGTAGCCTATCTGGACTTCAGTAAGGTCTTTGACACCATCCCTCATAGAAGACTAATAAATAAGCTGGAAAGCTTAGGAGTGGGACAAAAAATAATTAGGTGGCTAGAAAACTGGTTGGCGGGCAGAAGTCAGAGAGTGGTGGTAAATGGGGTACATTCTGAGGAGAGGGAGGTGACTAGTGGGTTATCCCAGGGGTCAGTACTGAGACCCCTCCATTTTAATATATACATCAGTGATATTGCAGAAGGTCTGGAGGGTAGGGTGTGTCTATTCATGGATGATATGAAAATCTGCAATAGAGTGGACACCAGAGGGAGTGCTGAGGTCATGAAGACCTGATGATATTCGAGGGGTGGTTGAAAATTTGGCAACTAAAATTCAGTGCCAAAAAGTGTGCTGTGATGCTCCTGGGGCATAACAACCTGCAAGCATTTCACACTCTAGGCAGGAAGGACATAAAAAAAAGAGTAGGCGAGAGATCTGGGGATTATAATATCAAGCAATCTTAAGGTGGATAGCCAGTGCAGCAAAGTGGTGGGGAAGGCACATAGAATGTTGGTAGGCATTGGGAGGGGCATAACTAGTAGGAAGAGAGATGTGCTGATGCCTTATTACATGGTCATGGTAAGGCCACACCTAGAGTACGGGATCTGGTTTTGGAGACTGCATCTATGCAAGGACATAGTTGGGATGGAGAGGGTTCAGAGAAAAGTGACCAAGATGGCACTTAGTATGCAGGGGAAACCTTACCAACAGAGGTGTAGGGAATTGGATCTGAACTCATTGGAGACTAGAAGGGAGTGGGGGAACATGATTGATACTTTTAAGTACATGAAGGGGATCAATAAATTGAAGGAGGGGAGCTTGTTCAGAAGGAAGGAGGGGGCTATAACTAGGGGACATAGCCAAAGATTGGAAGGAGAGAGATATAGAAGTAATGTGAGGGGGTATTTCTTCACAGAGAGGGTGGTGGAAGCATGGAATAAACTACCAGAAGAGGTGGTGGGGGCTGAAATGGTAGAGGGGTTAAAAAGGGCATGGGACAGACATATGGGGTTAGGAATTGGACTGAAGGGGGAGGGCCTGTAATAGTGGCAATGAGTAATCAATGAATCAATCAATCAAAGTCTTTATTTAATGGAAGAAAAAGTCTTTATTTAACGTGGGGAAAAACAGCAGACTCTATGGGCCGATGAGGTCCTTTTCTGCCATCAGATTTCTGTGATTCTGTGTGAGAGTGGGAAGGCTCTGGAGAAAACCGTAGAAGGTTAGAATGCAGGCCAGGGATGATGGCGGAGGGGTGGGACCTCTACTAGCACAGTGTGAGGGGCAGGGTGGAGGGAAACCTCACATTATAGTGCACCTGGTTACAAATGACCTTGCAGGATGTGATGTGGGGGTAGTGCAAGAGAGGTTCAAGGAGGCGGGAAGAATCTGTAGGGTGGAAGGGAAGTCAGCAGACTTCTTGGAGGTGCTTCAAGTACTGAGGGCAAGTATGGAAAAGAGGTAAGGATTGTCAAATTTAATGAATTGCTTAAAGGGTGGTATGAGGCAGAAGAGTACAGGTGCATTGGTGGTTGGGGGGCATGTGTTAACAAGGAGCTGTATGCTCAAGACAGGTTACATCTAGGTAGGAAGGGCTCAAGGGTACTGAAGAGTAAGCTTGAGGACTTCATCATTAAAAATCTAAATTTAAACTGATGAGGGAGGCAGGAAGATGCACAGGACACTTAGTCACCTGGTGGAGGAGGAGACTGATAGCCCTCCCTACCAATCAGGACAGCTTGAGAAGGAGAGAAATGAGGGGGTGGGGGAAGAGGGGAGGGTCCAAGGGAAGAAAGGGTGGAAGAGGGCAGGTTATGAGTCAAGGGGGTCCAGAGTCAAAGTGGAGGGTAGTGTCTCTAAACATCAGAAGTCTGGGAAACAAAATGGTGGATCTGCAGTCACTGTTGGGTGAGCGAGAGGTGGACATTGGGTGCATCACACAGATGGAGTATATTTGAAATCTCGAAACTCGGTCTCCTGAACTCTATAAGCCCGAGTCCGGGAGACCGAATTTCGGAAGACCTAAAGAGTCTTACATGCAATGCAAGGGAGCTTTGACCCCTGCACCCCCCATAACTTAAATAACCCACTCTATGGGGGAGCAAACCTTGGAGTTAAAAAAAAGCTATGGGGTGGAATGGTGGAGATCAAAAGTTGCTGCGACCAGGAACAGAACCTGGGTCCACGCGGCCATGCTGGACGAGCTGCCAGTAACCCAGCTCTCCATGCCACGGGATCAGTTCAGCCAGCTCTTGCATTCAGAGTGTGTTGTGATGCCTGATGAGGGGTAGGAAAGTGGTTCGTCTCATCCACTACCTTACCCCTTACAGCATCGCATTTCCCCTTGTCAGGCAAGCATGTCTCGGGATACTATACTCAGTCCATTGAGTTTCATGATTCCAAGTTTCAGTATCCTAAATAGATACCACAGAGACATGGTCCACACAAAACTGTGACTGAGTGCTACCAGTTCCAGGCTATCAAATGTACAGAAAGGACAGGGAAGATGGGAAGGGAGTATGGTGCTGTATGTGAAGGCAGGAATAACTTGTGACAAGAGCCAAAAGGTTCTGCACTCCTGAGCCAGCAAAGGACACTCTGGAAAATTCAATTAAGTATCTAAGCTTTATTGCCAAACATTCTGAGTGTGCTCAAATGCTCACCACACACCACTCTCTGCTGGCACTTCAGGTCAGAACCCTTCATCAGGGAGCATGGAAAAGGGAGATAAATGGCAGGTTAAATACAGTCACAACATGAATAGACATTAGCTCTCATGAATATTTACAGCAAAAGTAAAGAAGCATATTCAAACAGACATCAAAAAAGAAAACATAACAGGCTGTATAAAGAATGGTTGAATTGTAATAGATATAAACTACCAAAATTATTAAAGTAAATTACATGTAATCCCAGCCAAATTCAGTATATTGCTTCATTGAAAAAAAAGTTAGAACAGGAGATAATAACAATCGGCCTTCCAATGCCATCAGCACAGACCTCAGCCCAGAGAATCAATTCCAACATCCCTTGTTTGACAATATATCAGTCAAACTCAAAGAATGCAGCACCTGTGACACCATGTTCACTGTTTATGCATTGTGGTGCCCCTGTAAAAAGATGTATGGGGGGGGCACGCACTGTCCGACCCCTCAAACAATGGATTCAGGAACATGTGAGCTCTATTATAAATAATAGACAAGACACTTCAGTAGTGTCAGTTTCTCTGAATGTCATGGCTCTGACACTGATCTTATCCATTTTATTGCCATTGAACATGTTAAAGTGAAAAGAAGGGGTGGCAATAGAACTAATGACCTTCTTAAATGAGAGAGCTATTGGATTTGTATGCTTAGAAGCATTAAACCAATCAGTTTGAATGATTTTTGGGATATTAAACATTACTTGATTGATTGAACTGAGTCATAACCCTTTATGTGTAGTTAATGCCCTTGGATGGCTTCCCTGAATCATAAGGTTAGATAGACATTTACTTTGGGATTTCCACCCTTTTTTGTTTCACTGTAATTGAACTATAACCTTTTGTGTACAATCTAATGCCATCAGATGTTTTTCCTGAGTCTAGTGAGTGTGACCGGGTAATGTGGGTAGGGTAACAGAGACACATCACAATCAGATTAGTTTAAAACACACAGGTCTTGTGTGAATTTTATTGTCCAAAGGACTTCAAAATAAAATTCAAAAATAAGAATGAAAAATAAACATCAAGTTTGTCTCAACTTCAGACTTTCAAATAACAAAAAAATAGAGCTCCAGAACTATCCCACCTCGGTAGTTCTGCCACAGAGTAGAATACTTGGAAAACAGTAAATCCTACAATGCTCTTTGCTTTCTCTAGACAACCTCTCAGGATGCTCTCCTGGGCTGATCTGCTTTTTCTGAGCACTAGGGCTGTTTTTTCTTCTACCTGCACATCGGTGAAAAAATAGCCCCAGTTGAGTAGGGCAAAATGGGTCGAATCTCCCCTTTTTGTGGGACAATAGCATACAATATGCCCCAGTCCTTTGCATTTTCTACATACAATGTCTGCAGGAAATGGTCTCCCATTTGTTCCACTCCTGTTTCCCTCTTATCTCCCATATCAAGGCTCATAAACTGGTCTTACTGGTTGGGACGATTTGGGGCATACTGTCTCAAATGTATGATTAACTCTTCTTTTAACATTCTGGTGGGCAGATAGAAGTCATCAGCTAAGGTGATGGTTAGCTCAGCAGTTTCTGGATTGTGCTCATAGACCAAAATTTGTACATCTTGTGGCAAAATCTGAAGAAATTATCCCATGACCACCGAGTCTACAATATTGTTTATGGTTTTCCCCTCTGGTTGTAACCATTTGTGACACAATTCCCTTAGTCTTATAAATGTCTCTCTAGGGATATCATTTGTCTGGAATTTCAGTGTCTGAAACCTTTGCCAGTATGTTTCCATGTTGATATCAAACCGTTTTAACATTTCTTTCTTTACCAAATCATAGGTGTTAGCTGTTCGAGAGTCCATATTACTATACGCTAATTGTGCTTTGCCAGTTAAATAGGGAGCTAAGCGAACCACTCATTGTGTCTGTGGCCACCCGCAAGCATGGGCAACCCTTCCAAAGGTAGTAAGATGCCCCTCTATGTCATCAGATGATGTCATCTTTGTTAGTTTAATGTCTTTTGGGTTAGGGTCTGGCCTTCCCCCATCTTGACCTCTTCCTGCCCCTAAATCATGCAATGCTTTTAATGTCTCTGCCCACCTTATGTCTTGATGTCTCCTCTCATGTTCTCGCTCCTGTTCCATATCCATCTGTTTTATAGCCAGCCATCTGAGTAATTCTGGTAGCGCCTCTGGTGGTTCCTCCATGTAGATCCTCTGCTCCTCTTCCTTCAGGTCTTCCTCCTCCTCCTCTTTCTCTCCCAGGGTCTGGTCCTTTGGCCTCCAAGAACACACCACCAGTCGCAAACCAGATATCAGGGTTTCTCCAGACCTCAAGACCTGGGTTCTGGTCTGGACACCAGATGCCTTATTGTGCCTCCTCTTCTCCTCATTGTCCGACATGTCTCCTTGTCACCCTGTGTACTAGGACTGGTACTGGATACTGGCTTCCCACTGAAAGCTGGACAACCAGATCCCACCTCTGACACCAATTTCAGTGACCGAGTAATGTGGGTAGTGTAACAGAGACACACCACAATCAGATTAGTTTAAAACTCATAGGTCTTTTGTGAATTTTTTTGTCCAAAGGACTTAAATAAAATTCAAAAATAAGTCAGAATGAAAAATAAACATCAAGTTTGTCTTAACTTCAGACCTTCAAATAACAGAAAAATAGCTCTCCTCGAGCTCCAGAACTATCCCACCTCGGTAGTTCTGCCACAGAGTAGAATATTTGGAAAACAGTAAATCCTACAATGCTCTGTGCTTTCTCTAGACAACCTCTCAGGACACTCTCCTGGGCTGATCTGCCTTTTCTGAGCACTAGGGCTGTTTTGTAGTGATCTCATTAGCTTTATAAGGTCAGCTGATCCACCCCTTTTCTAATACAGAACCATTTCTCATCTAATATATGCATGTGGGGGATCACCATGACTATGTTTGCAAGTACAAACATCCCCAATATAAAAAGATTCCCTTTTATGCTCATCAAGATGCATAACCCATCGTTATTTATTAGTACATACCAGATTGCTGGATAATGAGGTAAGACTTTGCCTCCATTTTGATGCTGGACAGTCAGATTCCTCATATAATAGCCTCTGTTTGGGACTGCTGGCTCCTGAGAGCCCATTTCAGTTGGTAACCCATTTTTATGCATTAAAGAAAATGACAACATAAAAAGAGTTATACTGCAGGTACTTCTTATTTCTAACTGGGTTTAGTTTATTTCACTACAAGAAACACTCCCAAGACTTTCAAATACATTGTGTTGATGGTTCCGAAGGCTGAAATATCAAGCCATGGGGAAAACTTTAATTTTGGGCCCCTTTTGAAATAATTCTATCTAGCCCAAGCTTTATTATTTTTATCTTTTACTCGGGAGTTCTAGCTGCATGGCAATGGTTCTTTCAACCCCATATCCCAGTTTTCCTGCTATGAGTTGGCAGTGCTACTCCCAGGAGTCATGGAAAGTGACCACTTTCACTTTCCTGACTCAGCTGCTTTCCACGGCACACTTGACTGTTAAAACAGTCTTGCTTTTCAGATGTGAGTGGGCTTCTGTGCTCTTCGCACGTATTGGGTATTGGAGAAGCAATCTTTTATTATTTATACAACTCTCCCATAGCAGCAAGTCACCCTGAAATTCCCACACTGTAATTAATAAACTAATGTGCCACAAGGCACTTTGGGGACTCATTTATTTACAGAAAAACAGTGCATGCTGAAGCACTTTACAACCTAAGTCCCAGAAATATCAACCAAGGAGCTGACTTCTAATACTAGCACTCCTATTATTTTATTGCCAGCATAAAACATATGCTGTTTCTATATATGGTACAGGCACAAGGCAAGGGAAGAAAGGAAATTTTAAGAGGGTGCGGAAAAGAGATTGTAGGTACTGTAGTGGGTGGCCTGTCCACTACAGTAGAAAGGGAATATACAGAAAATAGATATAGTCAGAGAGCTACTGCAGTAGACTTTTACAAGGGGGATAAGATATAAAGATGCCTTTCTGGCCTGTTGGGGGGTATTCTTCCACAGATATCAGTCTTGAATGTTGACAGGTTAAGTACAAGCTGTTCCGTGATATGATTGTCCCTTGAGAGCTCCCTGAACTTATGTGTGAGATGGCTAACATTAATACAATTCTATAAATATATTGCTTGCTCTTTTTGCATTTGCAGTTCCTTTACATTCTAATAGCATTTTCTTTTGTCTCTTTATTCTAGGGCACCTCTCTGTCTCTATCTTTTGGAGGTCTGAGCTGATGACACTAGAAGGCAGGTCGCTATTATATCCTGTTCTGACTTTTTTTTCAGTGAAGCATTATACTCAGTTTGGCTGGAATTGTTTGTAGTTTGCTTTAATAATTTTGGTAGTTTATATCTACAGTATTAGTATTCAGTCATTCTTGATACAGCCTGTTACATTTTCTCTTTTGATATCAGTTTGAATGATACGTTTCTTTATTTCGTTGTAAATATTCATGAGATCAAATGTTTATTCATGTTGTGACTGTATTTAAGCTGACGTGTATCTCCCTTTACCATGATCCCAGACCCAAAGCACAGCCCAAAGCACCAGGGCAGAGTGGTGTGTGGTGAGCATCTGAGCACACTCACAATATTTTGCAATAAAGCTTAGATACTTAATTGAATTTTTTTGAGAGTGCCCTTTGCTGGCTGAAGAGTGCAGAAACTTTTGGCTCTCGTTTTATGTTTGGGCTTGCTGCCCTTTTCTGCACCACACCAGGACTGAGTTTTCACAGCCATAACTTTGGACTTGTACTGGGGATAACTTGTACCAGAGAGAAGAGGCGGAGGGTAAGACTGAAGCTTTGCTGGTACAGGCACAAGTCTGCTAAATGGTGGAAACTAAGGATGGGGTGCTCTACAGATCACTTTCCCGGGATTAAATACTGAACAGGGTATTGGGGTCCCAGATCATGGACTTGACCAGCAGGGTTGAAGTAGTAATAATGACAGACTTCAATCTACCTGAGTTGTACTGGAAGATCGCTACTGCCTCCTACAGTAGGGAACAAATACCACCTGATGCTTTACAGAGTGCTTTCTCTACTCAAGGTGCCATGCAGTCAGCTATGAGGACGGTGGTCCTGGATCTGACCCTGTCCAAATATGCACATGTTCAGGATGTGAAGCTGGATGCGCTGCTTGCAGGAAGTGACCGCCACATGGTGTGGTTCAACCTGGACATGGGCAGAGGGAATGTCAGTACCAAGATGAGGGTCTTGGACTTTTGGAAGGTTGACTTTGGTAGAAGGGTAGAAGTTCTGATAGGACAACATGCTGGGATCAGAGTGGGATGGATCTGGACACAAATGGGCCTTAATAAAGGAGGGTTTGATGGAAGCCTCTAATGAGCATGCTAAAATCAAAAAAGAAAGCTTTGGCCAAAAAATCCAGCTGGTTTGGTGAGGAGGTGGCAAATGTGGTAGGGAACAAAAGGGCAGTTTTCAAGACATGCAAGCATACTGGAAAGGAGCATAGCATGGAAAATTACACATAATCAAAGGAGGTGAGCAGGGTGGTGGTGGGGGGCAAAGGCTATGAGAGAAATACAGCTAGCATATGGGATAAACACAGATGAGAAGGCCTTTTTCCTGTATATAAGGGAGAAAAGAAAAATAAAGTACAAGATAGTCAGGCTAAAAAAGGAGGGGGGCTGGGCAGAGGATAGTGAAAAAAAAGTGGAGGTGCTTAACAAGTACTTCTGTTCAGTCTTCACTAGTGAGAAGGATGGACCAGTACCACAAGGAAGCAGTGGGATAAGGACAGGAAGGGGGGAAGTCATGGATGGTGCAACTAAAGCAGACAGGGTACTCAAGCGTCTAAGGGCCCAAAAGGTGGACAAATCACCAGGACCTGATGGCATGCACCTGAGGGTCCTAAGAGAACTAGTGGAAGTTCTGACAGCTCCCATGACAGGCCTGTTCAGTGCCTCTCTGGAGTCAGGAAACATGCCCTAGAACTGGAAAATGGTGCATTTGGTGACTCTTCATAAAAGTGGTGTAGGGACAAACCAGAGAACTACAGGCTAGTCAGCCTGACCTCAATAGTGTGTGAACTGATGGAGACCATCCTGAAACAGAGACAGGTCAGCTTTCAGGAAGGAAAATGAGCTCCAGAACAAAAGGCAGCATGGGTTTGTGTTAAGGATGTCCTGCCAAATGAACCTAATTGACTTCTTCAGTTGGGTCACTAGGGCTGTGGACAAGGGTCAGGCAGTTGGAATCCTTTATCTGGATTGCAGTAAGGCCTTCATCTTGATGTCTCATAGGAGACTGGTTGGGAAGTGGGAGGACCTGAGGCTATGGACTAATCTCATGGAATGGATCAGAAGCTAGTTGCTGGACAAACGCCAAAAGGTGGTGGTCAGGGGAGAATTTTCAGAAGTGAGACCTGCAACCAGTGGGGTACCACAGGGAATGGTGCACTGTCCGGGGTTTTTTAATGTCTTTATAAGTTGCATCACAGATGGGAGCAAAGGTAAGATCTGCCTGTTTGCAGACAACACCAAACTATTTGGGGGGAGGTGGACACAGAGGAGGAAAGGCAGGAGTTCTGGGAGGACCGAGCTAGGCTGGAAAAGTGGTCTGGCATTTGACAGCTGGGGCTAAACACTAAAAAGTGTAAAGTTATGCACTTCGGGCCTAAGAATCCAGAGATCAAATACTGGTTACATGGTGTGCAGGTAACCAGGGCAGACAAAGAAAAGGACCTGGGAGTAATAATCGTAAGTGACCTGAAACATTCTGCACACTGTAGGTGAGCAGCAGCAAAAGCAAAACAGATACTGGGCTGCATAGTCAGAGGAATTACCACTAGGAAGGCAGACATCTTTCTGCCATTGTAGACGTCACATAAGACCACACCTGGAGTACAGTGGGCAGGTTTTGTGTTTATATCTTAAGAAGGATATAAACTTGCTACAGACAGTCCAGGGAAGGGCAGCCAAGATGATACAGTGCCAGCAGGTCAACACATCTCCTCATAGGTGTTGTCCTGCTGGCAACACCTCTCTTGATAGATGTTGCAAGCAGGGCAAAACCTATGAGAAGAGGCTAGGGGCTCAACATATACTCTCATGAGGAAAGAATGGAGAAGGGAAACATGAGTGAGATGTTCAAACACCTTAAGGGTTTTAACAGGACGATCACTGAAGGCCTCTTCTGCCTTACCAGGAACAAGACCACCAGGGGGGTCAGCTTAAAGCTTGTGGAGAGAAGGTTCAGGAGGGAGATGAGGAGGCACTTTTTCACCAAGAGGGTGGTGGCCAAGTAGAATGAGCTACCAAAGGAGGAGGCATTCCTAAAATGGTGGACAGCTTCAAGACAGGGTGGAACAGGCTAAAGGGAAAAGTTACAGGTAGGTGGGGAGTGAGATGGGGGTGGGGTTAGTTGAGGGAGGTCAAAGGAGAATTAGATTCTAAGAAATCAACAAATTAGGAAAGCTCTGACTCTGTTTCCCATCACATCATTATGATATCATCTATATACTGTACCTCCAATAGAGGGAGATGCAAGGCAGGAAAGGGTTCACCTCTGCATTGTAAACTACCCATTCTTCCAACAGTCCTAGATATCAATTGGCTATGCTGGGAACAAAAGTCACCCCCATTGCCATGTCATTAATTTGAAGGAAACAGTCACCCATGATACTGAAGCTATTGAATTCAAGCACAAACCTGGACAGTTCTATCCAAAAAATCAGTAGGTGGTAAACTACCAGATGTTCTGCAGTACAGGTATATGCCTATAGCTTACAAGCCCTATCCATTAGGAATGTTGGTGTAAAGGGCCTCCACATTGTGGGTAACCAAAGCTCTTCTGTCTCAATATAGAGGCTATCCATGATACCTAACACTTCAGTTGTGTCCATAATGTAGGACCTAAGACCATCCACAAAGGGTTTGATGTGGTGGTCCACAAAAACAGAAAAGGGGATTTGGCTGGTTTGATCAGATGGCAACATACACTAATGTTTGGCATTCCCTGCTGTCTTTTAACTTCCCCAACATATTTGTCCCTGTCCATTACGACAACACTGCCCCCTTATCCTCAGCTTTAATAGTGATAAGAGCATTGTTATTGAGTTGTTCTGTAAAGGTGAATCACCTCTCAGGTTCTTGGTGGTAATAAACCAACAGGAGAAACAACAGACAAATGGCATAAGCGGTAATAAACTTGTTTATTACATAAAAGCAGACCTTTGCCCTAATCAGAGCCTTACCAAAGTAGACACTGGGAGCCAAAGTTTCCCTGTACCCTAGGATATGAAGATGATCTCAGATGGTCTCAGCTTGACTCAGAAAAAATAGGTTATACAGAAGCTTATATAGTGAGATAATTACCATGGAAACTTGTCCTTCGTGCATAAGTTAGATATACAGAATAGGCCCTATTGGCCAAAAGTTAGGTGGCTCCACAGTGTGAAAGTTATACATTTTTCATAAAGTCAGCTAAAAAGTGTGAATATAAAGGATTCTCACAAAATACAGAGCTAACAGACAAACAAGTTTGGTGTTAAATAAATCTGCATGATGGCAGTGCAGTCTTTGTAATACAGAATGACTTCTCATAAGATGCCTTACATAGAGTTATACAAAATGCTTTATTGGTGCATCACTTATATGTTTCTAATAATCATAATAATAATCATTAATTGTGTCCTTGATATCTTACTCATATATGGTAAGTATCCATGCCCGGATAAGTTAGTACTGATTATGGCTACGATTAGGTAATATTGTAGATGCTTGTTAGCAGTTTACAGTTGCTTTACAATATGGGTGAGGGGACCAAGTGTAACATTCCCCCTTGTTGTCTTACTTAAAAGGCAACACGAATGGGGTAAGTTGTGGGTATAGCTTCCTTTACAGACCCAAGGCACAAGCCTTGTAAAGGAATTGTAATCGTTCATGGTGTTGGTTTAGAGTATGCCTCAGACAGCAAAGGGTTAGTCTCATAAAGAATATCAGAAATGTTTGTATAATCACAAACCCTTTGACAGTTAATTCTACCCAGGTATTAGAAAGAGTGGTGCTTAAATGACCATCATGGATTAGAGTATTGAGAGCATCTCCTGCTTTGGAGATGCTATTGCTTATGTAGATGAGATGGATATCCTTTCTATCTAAAAGTGTCTTCAGTGCCAGGTTCAAAGGGTCTATGAGGACGTTAAAGATGGGTAAATACTGAGACAGTGCAAGCAAATATTCAGGGTCAGTATCAATAATATCTGGTTCCAGGATGGGAACAGGAGTAATAAGGGTATGACCAATAACAGCTGTTTGATGAAGAATAAAACAAAAAGTAGGTTGTACAATGTCACACGTTTTTGAACTGTAGGAAAAAGATTTATGATTAGTAACGACACAATATTGGCCGTCAGATTTGTATGACACTCTCACTGTTGGGATCCACCATTTATGCAGTTGAACAGGACAGGTGAAAGATTGATTCGTCAGTCTTGTAGTGAAGTGATGAACTTCCTCAATGTAGTCCTTGTAGAGATGTCCAGTGTCACCAATTGGTGAAGAAGGAGATGGTGTTGCCCTAGGGTTAAGAGTTCCATTCAAAGAAAGGTCAGAGTCCAAAGTAAAGGACCAATCAATGCTTTCCAGTGAGTAGCCACAAACAGGCTTGATGAATACGTCACAGCAACAAAGATAGTGTTAACCCTTTTTGGCACAATAGTCAGTATGAGGTGCCAACCAGGCTTCCAGGGTGGGATGAAAGATCAGTAGAGGTGGGAGGTTGATTCTCTCCATGAAAATGTCTTTGTTCAGATGTCCAATGGAGTGGTTGGAGGCCAACTTGTTGAAGATGGCAGTTTGCAGATCAAAATGTAGCAGTGAGACAGTGAATGTTACAAACATGGTGTCATGAATAGAACATTGATGAGTGAAATAACAGGAGCCTTGGTTGGGATGATGTGTGACATAGCCTAGATTCCTAGCAGTGGATAATGGAATTGAAACAGATCTAGACATGCATAACGTAATACATGAAACAGATCTACAATGTGGACAGTACCATTTTGATAATCTTCTTTCTGAATGATATCTGGAATGCATTCTGATTCCAAATCCCTGAAGAGATTATTCTTAGTAGTTATAACATAAGAGCCATAGGCAGGACATAAAAGTTCCCAAGCAATATATTGCTTGTCTGCTTCCTTGTAATTCTGGAACACAAATTCATTGATTTTATTTCTGGTGTCACTGAAACTCTTGGCAATATCGTGCATGTTGTACACAGTACATCTCTCTTCCTGACTAAGCCCATCTACACCATGCAATAAAGGGGATAAAACATCATTCTTCATACCAGTCTGGAATTTTACTGTTTGGCTTTTAATGGCAGCAAGATCTGCCCTGTTCCAGATGGACATGCCGGTTCCGAAGAGACCAGATACAGTGCCAGTGGTGCCCGTGATATCAGAAGTGGCATGTCAATTGTGTTTCTTATTCTTGTTGTTGGGGTTTGGTCCTAGTTGAAATGCACCTAAATGTTCTGTAGTATGTGGCCCAGCTACTGGTTCTTGCATACATGTCTGGTATGCTACAAGAATATCTAGTAACATGATACTATGAAACTTAGACGTGTTTGTTTTAGAGCACATGCCGAATTTGGCCATGTTCCAAAGTGTAATGTTAAAGATAACAGGGATGTACATGAACTGCACATTGTTGACAAGTGTACCTGGAAGTGAAGTGGTGACCAGGCCACTAGCTGCTCCTGGTTCCTGTATGTGTCAGTCTGTGAGTTTTGCTACATTAGGGGGAACTACTGATAAAAACATAGCTACTGTAATCATGTAGTGTCATGTGCAAAAGTCTCTAGCAAAGTCTTCTGGGTAGTGATCACAAAAGACGGGATTCATCAGAGCATTGAGGCTGTATAAACCAGAATGTTTGTAATTAGCTTGTCTGACAGACAGTGTGCCATTAGGGGAAATTCTGGTATTGGGCCAGCCTTGGAAAGTGCCTTTGGAGAGGCAGACTACAGGAATTTGTTGTCCATTACAGTCATTCTGCCATTCAATTTGGAGTGATGATTTGTCTGGTGCCTCTACCATAGCATTCAGGTAGGCATCTGTGCCTTCCTGAACAGTGATTAGTTTGCTGGGAATACCTATGCCGACTCCTTTCTGGGATGGTGGTAGGTTTGTTGTGTGGGGTGAGGTATCATTCTTCTGCAGGTTGGAGAAGTGGAAGGAGTTGCCTTAGACATTGGTTGGTATCAGATATTGTAGTCATATCCTTGGAATGAACAATGGGAAGTATTCCTGCAAGAAGGAACAAAAGCAAGATAGCCATCCTGCGGGTGTATTTGTAAGGAAGAAAGAAAAGGTAACTAGGTATTATTCCACCCAATGGGGTTAGGAGAAGTAGTTATTCTCCTTTATATAGCTTGAGCTGATTAGCACGTAGCCATTTCTCAGTAGGTTTCTTCGTATGTATGAGTCTAACTTGGTAGATGGCTGGACTGAGTTTGATGAAAATGGGGTAGAGTCCTTCCTATTTATTGGTGAAGGAATGTACAGAGTGTGCAGATTGGAGTACCATTACCTGGTCTCCAACTTGCCGGATCCCTTCTTGTGCATGTTTGTCAAAGTGAAGCTTAGAACATTGTTGGACTATACCTATGTGGTGTGCTGCACACAAGTGGGTCTTGATGACATTTCTGTGTTTAGCAACATACTGAAAGTGTCTACAAACACTCTATCTGCAGTGGGTGTGTTCAGGTAATCTCATGGTTCTACCAGTCATAACCTCAAAGCATGTACACTGAGTGGTGGCAGCAGGAGTACCCCTAATTGCCATAAGGAATAAAAGTAAAAGGGAATCCCAATTCTTGGTATTGTCCAGTATGAATTTGGATACATGAGTTTTATCCATCTGTTGGTTCTTTCTACCTGACCTGAAGATTGAGGGTAGTAGAAGATGTGAAACTTCTGGTGTATCCCAAGAAGTTTGAGTGTTTCTTGCATCAATTCACCTGGAAAGCTGGTTCCTTGATCAGAGTCTACCTTGAGAGGTAGGCCCAACAGCAATTGTTCTACCAGGATTTTTGCGGTTGCCTTTGCTGTGCTTTTGGGTGTAGGAAAAGCCTCAACCCATTTAGAGAACAGATCAGTGATAACAAGGGCATATTTGTTGTTTTTTGCTGGTATTAGTCAATGGTCCAATGAAATCAATTTGAATTGCATGCCAAGGATCAAATTGTCTCTGGGGGAGTAATTTAGCATTCTTTTGGTTGGGATTGGATTGGTTTATGCACAGATCAGACAAGTGTTAATGTAGTGCCTAACATCTTTAGTAAGACTGGACCACCAACCCACATTTTTCAGTCTTTTGACTGTGTTGTCCACCCCCTGATGTCCACAAGTCAGGGTGTCATGAACCTGATGAATTAACTCAGGTTGCAGTGACGTGGGGACCACCCACAACCTGTAGTTTAGGTTGTCATGTTGGTGCCACATCAGTTTGTTATCATGTGATAAATTAAGTTTTTCTGCATGCCTTTTGTAGGGGTTGTTGGTCAACAATTCTTGTTCAGTCCCTTTGTCTAGGAATCTGAATACTTCTCTTAACTGTGGATCAGCTTTTTGTGCTATGGATAGATCCAGTGGCACAAAGGTGTCAGTCTGTGAGAGCAACTGGATGAGCCATGTGGAACTTTTCCCCCCTCGAGCACCCTCTTTGGCAAGGGTGTCGGCTTGGTCATTGAACACATGGTATGGGTCTGACTTTGAGTGAGCCTTGACCTTGTGAAGGTACAGTTTGTCTTTAAACTGTTGAACCAGTGAGTCAGTGTATACAAAAATATCTGTATTTTCCAGGGTGCCATCAGAAAAGGCAAAGGAGTTTCTCTGCCAGAAAGGTAAAAATTCCACCAAAGAGCAAGAGACTCAGTTAGAGTCTATGAAGATTATGGTATCTGCTCTACCATGGCGGACAAGTTGAAGAGCACAGGCCACAGCTGCCAATTCTGCTTATTGAGAGGATGTAACACTGCAGCGATTGGACAAATTGACAGTGTTACCATTAGGATAGAGGATCAGCACTCCAAATCCAGCTACCTGTTCCCCATGGTGATATTAGGCAGAGCCATCAGTGAAAATGTGACACAGGAAGTGTCAGCCAGGAGTCTCAGGGCAGTGGCAAGGAAGGGGCCTGGATCAGGCAAGTCAGGAGGCAGAAGTCCACAGTCACGTGGGGTCAGAGTATACAGAATACTAAGGGCTAGGACTGAAGGCATTTTGGCAGTGTGGAACTGTATGTCATGATCCTGCAAGAGAAGAGACCAATGTGTTAGTCTGGTATTTAACGCAGAACTGTCCTTGAGTCTGTCTGATTACAAAAACTTGATGGGTTTGTGATTTGTGTGTAACACAATGGATGAGTACCCTATGATGTACAGGAAATGCTTTTCAGCCCAGTAGGTAGCCAGCAGGCTTCGGTCACAGATATTGTACTTCAGTTCTACTGGTGAGAACATCTGGGAAGCATAGGTGATGGGTCTAAGAGTATCATTCACCTTTTGGGCCAGCACTGCTGACAAGGCAATGTCAGAGGTAGCAGTTTCCAGATGGAAAGGCAGTGCTGGGTTTGGATTGACCAAAGCTGGGGCAGAGGCCAAAGATTGTTTCAGTAGGGCCACTGCATTGATGTGAACAAGACACCATGTCCACGGGACATCTTTCTTAAGGAGCTGCTACAGAGGGGTAGCTTTTTTTGCAAAGTTACAGATGAAATCTCTGGAATAGTTAACCATTCCCAGGAAACTTATGAGTGTGGCCACACTTGTGGGTAGTGGCAAATCTTGTAGGCCTTGGATCTTGTTCCAGGCAGGGCTCCTGCCTTGTTTAGTGAAGCACAGGCCAAGAAAGATAACCTCTTTCTGTCAAAGTTGTGACTTTGCAGGGTTTTACTTGAGACTGGCTCTCTGCAAGGGAGTGAGTAGTTCATCAAGGAGGTCAAAATGCTCCTCCTTAGTAGTGGTGGCTAAAAGCAAACCATCCACATATTGCAGAAGACATTGAGGGGTAGAAAAATCCTGTAAGGCATCCATCATGTGTAGAAGGAAAAGGGAGGGGCTGTTGTGAAAGTCCTGTGGGAGGCAGGTCCATGTGTATTGGCAAACCTCAGAGGTGAAAGCAAACTTGTACTGGCTTTCATGGTCAAGAGGAAGTGACCAAAACCCACTGGAGATGTTAAGGGTGCTAAACCAGGTATGGTCTGGTGTTAGCAATATATAGTGTTGATGCTACTGTAAGGGAGCAGCTAGGAGTGACTTGATTTAGTTTCCTATAATCAGTAGTGAGTCTCCAAGTGTTGTTGGGCTTCTTCACAGGCCAGATTGGCGAGTTGAGGGTTGAGACACAAGGCCTGATGATGCCTTGTTGGAGGAGTGACTGTATGGTTTCCCTGAGTGATGGTAAGGCTTTTGCAGGAAAAGGATACTGCCTTTGCCTGACAGGCTCAGGGCCTGGGACTTCAATCCTGGTTTGCATTCTTCTTCTGCAATCATGTTTCTGTTTTGCCAAAATATTCAGATGTTTCTGCAAAATGGTTAAGAGTTCCTTGAAGAACTCATGAGTTAGGAATATATCACTATTACATCATATTCCTTGTTGACCGAAATAACAACCACAACATGAGGAGCGGGGATCATGACAGCATGACATTGTCCTCTGATTTGGATCAAAAGATGATTGGCTAAGTCTACTACACATCTGTGTAGTGCTAGAAAGTCAATTCCTATGATGCTGGGATGATGACATAATATCATGTGGTCAAAAGTGAAATCTATGGTAAGGGTCCCCCAATACCACCGGAAGCACAATGTAGCAGTAGGTGAGCAGTGTAGTACCATCTATACCTTGGGCATTGGTCCTCCATCTGGTGGACCAGGAAGAGGAGGATGGGTCTTCATAATGTAATACAGACATGGCTACACCTGTATCCAAAAGTACAGTAAGATGGTGGCCTCCAATCATGGCCTTCATACAAGACCAACCATTTGTATCAATGGTGATATTGTTTACAATATGGACTGGGGCCTGTAATAGTTAATCTGAACTATCATCTTCAGGTGGCTCCTGGAATCGTAGGCCTGTGGGGTCCCACTGGGCCTCTTCCAGGTCCTGTATGGGATACAGGTGCTCTTGGGTAGTTGTGGCAGCAACAGACAGGGGATTGAAGTTTGAGCCTGTTGCAGCTTGGCCAGAGGAAGTTCCAGTGTCTCCTTGGCCTGATGGAGTCAGGGCCACAGGTGCAAGTACCGCTTTGGCTTATTTTGGAATGGACTCAGTCACTGACTGGACTTGCCCAATAATTTTCTGGAGATTTTTATTTTTCTCCACTACCTGGTTGTAGGAAGGGCCCGATCGTTTATTCTGATTGCCCCGATTGCTGTTTTGGTTGGGATTGTTTCAGTTCTTTTGCCTGTTCCTGTTCTTGTTATGATTCTCCCTCCCTTGATAGGGCTGTTTGTCATTGGGGGGGTGCAGCCTTGCCATCCACTGTATAGTAGGTTGTGGGCTCGCTGGCAGGTTGTACCGTGGCCACCTTGGCATTCGAGCCAGAATTGAAATCTTGGTGGTAGAGTTGATAAACTCATTCCATTCTTGCAAGAATGTCAGTGAACTTGTCGGTTCAGGGAAAAAATGCAGGTTTGACCTTATCATGTACTGCCAGAATCATGTTCCGAATAACCAAGGATTTGTACTCGATCTGGTCCTGATCTGCTCCCTCCTGTGAGAGAAACTTGCCAGTGCGGCAGGTCAACCATAACAACTGATGGTATGAAGCTGGGCTTTCCTTGCATACTGTTTGATGGGGCAGGCCAGCATGATGCCAACCATGCCAGGGGAGTGTGCGGCAATGAGTTCAGCAGCAACATCAATAAATGTTACATCTTCAGCTTGGTGGACTGCTTGTGGGAGTTTTGCCCAGAGGCCTAGGTTGACAGTCTGTCAAAGAACCTGTACTTGATAGTCCACTGGGAGACTAAGCATTTCACACTTAGAACAGACCTTCTCCAAATGACATTGTCACTAGAGCCCATGCGGCCTATACTGTCAGCGATCTGCTGAACAGAGTGGGCTGCCTGGAGGGGATTATTGGGAACTGCTGGACTCAGATCATGGAAGGGATTGGAGTGTGCACTGTGGATGGTGGTCTCTGCTGTGGTGCCAGACACAGTGTGGAACATTAAATTACTGGTAGCAGCTTCTTTCAACATTTGTTCCATGTTTTCTTTAAAGATCTGTCTCTGCTCCTCCATAATTTTGGACTTGGCAAGAGCAGTCTTGCCATTTGATTAATATCCGTTCTGTCTTCAGGACGGCAATCAGAGGTGGATACTTTCGGCCTCCCTAGGTGTCATGGGGGTCAACATCTTGGCATTGCATATGAAAGTTGCAATATTTCTCATGATGCAGGGTCACGCTATCATAGCATAAGGGAACACCATCTTGTGAGTGGCTTGTGTGGGAAGCACCATTTTGAGGATGTGGCTGGGTGCTGCCATCTTGGTTGGTTTTGTCATCTGAGTCCTCATCGCCTGATGACATGATGTCAATGGGGGTGGAGTGAACTCCACCTATCGCTTTGATGTGACCAGAAAACACTTCTTGCTGATGATGCAGTTTCGCCATCTTTGCTCTACACCTCTTGTAACTAACCTTTGCATTGTTCTGCCAAACACCTCTTGTAATCTCTTTCTGTAACATTTATATGTGGTGTTAAGTTCACAATTGCCCTAAGCCCTTTGTCTAATTTACCACCTACCCTTTTCAGGTCTTCTCGCAACTCCTCATTCTCATCTCATAATGTCTCATTTGTTTCACTCAACAAATCATTCATTTGCAATATCTGTCTCTAATCCTGCTTCAACCTGTCACAATCCTCCCTCAACCTACATAACACTCGGTCATTATTCTGTACAGTACAGTGCAAAAGCGTCTTGTTCTTACTGTGCAAAGACTGAAGTCCTTCATCCAGTCTCTGCTCTTTCCTAACCATTTCAGTTGCCTGCAAGCCCAACTTCTTTTTTAGAGCAGAGTTTTGCAGTTCAAGGGAATGAAACTTTGATTCGGAGACTTCTAGAGCAGCATAAAGGGCAGTGACCAACAGCCCTTTGAGCATTTGCTTTTTGGCTGTTTGCCTCATCTCCAAGTACTGGGTTGAAATCCCCAGCATGCAGTTATCAGAGGATTTTGCTTCCAGCATAAAGTCTCTCCAGCCTCCATGGCAAGTGAAAAAATTAGAGACATCAAGTCTCAGATCTGCGAAGATATGGTACATCAGTAGTGCCCCGCCTGTGTATTTATCCACAGTGGTTAAACCAAAAGACAGTTGGGTATTTGTACTCACACAATCCTACAGTTCAAAACTGCTGTGGAGCAAGGCGAGATGGTATCTCTCTGGCCCAGTGTATAGCCAGACTTTGCAGGGTGCTACAGAGTAAAAGAACAGGTGAGGTGATACAAGGATATACATCTGCTTACTACCCATTAGGATGCCAGTGAAGTAGGTTATCTCTGTTAGTTCAGACCACCGGCACACGGTCACCAAAAATGTAAAGGTGAATCACCTCTCAGGTTCTTGGTGGTAATAAATCAACAGAAGAAACAACAGACAAATGGCATAAGCAGTAGTAAACTTGTTTATTACACAAAAGCAGACATATGCCCTAATCAGAGCCTTACCAAAGCAGACACTGGGGGCCAAAGTTTCCCTGTACCCTAGGATATGAAGATGGTCTTGAATGGTCTCAGCTGGTCTTGGAGAAAATACATTATACAGAAGCATATATAGTAAGTTAATTATCAGGGAAACTTGTCCTTCATGGATAAATTAGATATACAGAATAGGCCCTATTGGCCAAATGTTAGGTGGCTCCACAGTGTGAAAGTTATACATTTTTCATAAATTCTCCTAAAAAGTGTGAATACAAAGGATTCTCACAAAATACAGAGATGACAGACAAATAAATGAAGTGTTACATAAATCCACATGATGGCAGTGCAGTCTGTGTAATACAGTACAACTTCTCAGAAGATAGCTTACATTGAGCTATACAAAGAATACAAAATGCATTACTGGTGCATCACTTATATGTTTCCAATAATCACAGTAATAATCACTAATAATGTCCCTGATACCTTACTATTATATGGTAAGTATCCACACCCTAATAGATTATTACTCATTATGGCTCATTGAAGCTGCAATTAGGTAATATTGTAGATTTTTGTCAGCGGTGTACAGTGGGTTGCCAATATGGGTGAGGGAACCAAGTGTAACAGTTCCATGGCCTTCAGTTCTGTGTTGCTCATGTTCATGAAATCCGGGCAAAATTCTTCACCGACCTTTGCATCTAGATCCCTCTCACATGCTCTGGTAAAAAACTGACATAAGTATTCATGGTTACTTGGTTACATGGGAAGTTAGAGAGAGGACTGGGCCCCAGATCTCTTGATAAAAAGAGGGGAAGGTGGAAGCGGCAAAATACAATACCAGTTTAGTGGGACAGAATTCAAATCCCTCAGCTAATAATGGGAAAGGGTGGATGTAGCAAAATACAATAGTGAACAATGAGTCTGCTGCACATCCATCAAGTCATGAAGGAAAGGGGGAGGCCCTGACTGGTTATCTATGAATGTGTCAGTACACACAAGGTGCTTTTTCAACAGGTTATTAGGTACTTATAAGATGTGAACGGTAATGGGTTCAAGCTGAGTCTCCAGGCAACCTGGCATTCCCTTTGGTTCCTCTCTTGAAGACTCCAACTTTTACAGTGCCTCTCACGCTGAGACTATTATAACTCACAAAGAATATGTACAGGTTGGACTAGTGTTATGTCCCTTGACCCAAGCTCTGTGAGCACTGATTCACAGAAAAATGTCCTGAGAAATAGCAGTTCCTGCTGCTATAATAACAGTTCATTCTGGTTGTAGAGGAGTAAATGGGACAAGGGATTATGACCCCAAGAAGTCAATGAAGATGATGGCTTGGCCATATGTTTGGAGGTCCTGGTTGTCCCTTTTCCTAGATGTGTGAAAGCAGCAGGTAGGTCATACTTCTATTCTTCCTAACCTTTTGGCTGAAGAAATGTACAGAGAAAAAGCAGCTCCTGTTGATATAACAAATTCTAGGTTAGGTGGTAGGGGACTCCCTGTAGTAAGGGCTCATGACCCTAGGAACTCCAAAATTCTGCAGGTGAAATGAATGATCCTGACATCTTGTAATATACAATATGGACTGACTCTTGTCCATAACACTTGCTGATACTTCTTTTGGTCCCCAAGACATTCTTATAAATTATGTGCTACATTGATAAATTTAAATAAGGCTATCCTGGAATGGAAACCAAATTATCTTTTCTGCATTGGCCTAATTGTGCATGGTTTCTGACGTGTGATCAACTTAACATTCTGTTGATATATTCTGAGAATAACTTATCTAATTGTGACCAGACTGGGTATAGACATTCAGTGATACATCTTGAGGGTATTGTTAGAATTCTGAGAATAATTATGCATTCAGTCTGACTTGTGATAAACTGTTACATTTTTTCTATATCTTGACAATCACTTATCCACATTTGTTAAAACCTGTTATATCCATTAATAATTTTCTTGCACTGCAATGCTGTAAAGAGTACAAGAAGGCAAAAATAATATTATTCATCAGCTGTGGTTTCACCAGTCACAGGAGGGACATAATAATGCCACTGTACATGTCACTGTTTCAACTACAACTAGAATATTGCATTCAAATTTTTGAGCCAGCATCTGAGGAAGGACGGTGATTGGTTAAAAGCTATACAGCAAATAGAAACAAAAATGATCAAGGGATAGCATGGTACTGTAGGTCCCTTGAGGAGAGACTGGAAGTCTCAATATGCATATATCCTCTGGAAGACAGGACAGAGAAAGGAATGATATAGAAACTTGCAAAGACATATAGGGATGTAAGAGATTGAACTAAACATATATGGGTACAAAACTTTGAACTCCAATGAGTTGGTCAATCTGAGGAACACTTCATTCTCAAGGTGGCAGTCTCAAGCTGGAATGGGAGAAATTCTAAATGGACATTAGAAAGTAATTTTAACACATTGGTGGCTAAGGGTTTAAAAAGTCTGCCCAGTAATGCGGTCAATGATGGGACTATAGATGGATTCAGAACACAAGACATTGTGGTGGTGAGATTTATGTTATAACACAGGGATATGATATTTAGTTTTAGTAATCATCTGTGACTGTACATAATTACATTGTTACTCAGTGCATAATCTTCTGACTCTGTTTATTGTGTATTCCTACTGATTATAGTACATTGTCTGTATTTCATTTTTCTTATTATTGTCTGTTCACCGCCCACCAGACACAGCTGGAATGAGTCCAATAGGTCTTTGCTTGCTTACCTGGTGAAATATTGCTAAATAAATAATCCAAATTGAAATAAAATCCTGTTTATATAAACTGAAGATGAACCAAGACCAGAAAACTTAAACACTTTAAAATAGTTTTGCAACATGTAATGATGCATACTGAAATCCATGAGATTGATAAACTTTCTCCTATCACCCTATGCTATTTGCCATATATAGGTGTAATTACCTTACATCCAAGGTCAGTAGAATCCCATTGATCCACGGTTGCTGAATTTTCAGCAGAAATTGTATCATGCCGTAAATTATATGTAGTGCCATGGAATTTCATGATCTTGGTGATTTTTTTTTCACTCAAATATACAGTTCTATCATAGTGCCTGGATCTTGTCTCATCCTTGTTTATTGTGAACCCCCATATCTGTGCTCAGTATGTGATGTAATTAAAGATATCATATGCTATGGGCAAAATACCCCATAACATTTATTTATTTTGTTTAGGGAGGGTACGGGCACTAAACAATGCAGTTACTATTTTCAGAAATGACCTGGGGAAAAAAAAAAAGAGTCAAAACAGTTTTACATAATGTGGATGTAAAAGTAATGATTACAAAAAACAATGCAACAATGATTCAAAGACTGGTATCAAAACATCAGTCACAAGAAGGTTGAGTTAGTGCTGTTACTTACTGGGGTACACAGAATAAACAAACCTAGGGCCATGCAGATGCTTGGAAAAAGTTATGGCAAGCAGTCCTGGTTGTAACCAATATATGACACCACACCGGAGACAATTGAAGCCACTTCACATAGAGAAGATAAGGCTTACCTTTGTTGTGTGCAGAGTGTGTCTTTATTCAAGAACAAAAACAGTCCAATATTAACAATGTAGCAGTTCAAAAACACAGGTAGAAAACCAACCTTCGCCATGCAGGGAGGAAGTGACGTTGCATTGGCCCATGCTTCCTGTGTAGTGAAAGTTTGCTTCCTACCTGTGTTTTTTTTTTGGACTGTTACATTGATGGGACTGTTTTTGTTCTTGAATAAAGGCACACTCTTCACACAAGAAATACAAACCTTGTCTTCCTTACATGATGTGACATCAATCAAGTGTTTTTGGTGGTGTGCTGCTGTGTATTGGTTATGACCAGGACTGCTTGCAGGTATCAAAAATACATTGTTAGAAGAAGGCAGACTTTATGATACAGCTCAACACTTTACATACTGTATGTAGTATGTTATTAACCCTTATTGTGTATGGATTTCCTTACAGATATATTTTTTTAAAGTTGTTGTGGTATCATTCTGACATCACAGCAATACCACAACAACTTTTCAGCTTTGAACTGCCATGTAGTGTGACACCTTAACACAGCTGTGAGTTGTAACACGAACTGAGAGACATCACGGCAGTATAGGCAGTTGCATATTTGAAAGGAAGATCACCATGAGGTGGATGAGGCTAAGAAATCAATACCTCCCTCCACTGACATGATACACAGCTACACAATGTAACTACCCCAAATGACTTGTTTCATTTTTGTGGGGGTGGGCTACATGTTGACCATGGCTGGACGGAACTGCTTAATAAAACATACAGTGGCTGACTCCAAATAAACATCAGTTTAAATAAGGCAAGTTAAAAAAAGGAACAGATACCTGTTTCAAGTTTTTAACAATGTTGAATCAGTTTACTAATGCAGTAGGTGGGTACATCGGGGAAGCGAGCTTGCAGCCAGCCATGGTCTAACAAAACTAAAGATGCATGGACATCACTTTTGTACCAGATATTGGATCCAGATATTTTTTTCGTTTTAAATCCACCCAGATCGGTTTGACATCAGTTTGGATATCAGCCGCATTCAGGTAGGTCAGATTTCAGTTAGGCTTCACCACGAAAAAAATCAAGACTAAGGAACAACCACTAAAAAGGCAACATATATTGTAATATGTAAATATGTAGTATGAAATCACCTTTAAAAAAGGAAATTAAAAGTCATAAACTGTCTTTGCCTCATGTCTGTGTATTAATCAGTTCCCAAGCCAGGATTCCCACAGTCTAGTAATGGCTGAATAATGGAATGGATGCATGTTGTTTGGGGTCAGATTTCTGGTGTTGTTCTCCTTGAACATACCTGTGAACAGGGCAAAAGAATAATCTGATGCAACGGACCACGGCAGCTGCTCTTCTTGCTGCAGGATGGGAATGTAAGGAGTCAAGTAAGCTTCACCGAGACTGGAGCTGAGAATCATTTAATTGGATGGCTATGCTTGTGGTTCAATGGACAAACAGCTAGTCACTCCCCCTGCCTGTGCAACATAAGCAGTTCCTCTGAGCCTCTCTCTCAAGCACTATTTCTTTGCAGCCAGAGGCTCTGTTGGTCTGTTCTTTGCAGCTACTGGGGCTTGCCCCCCCCCCACTGCTGTGTTTTGGCCTCTGCTTGTTTTTGCTGGACTTCTGGTTTCTGTCCTCCTGCATTTGGTTTGTATTGCTTGCCTCCGGCTGTATGCTTCTTTGTGTTGCTTGTTCCCTGTTCTTCTGTGTTTTTTGTGTCTTTTGTTTTGCATTTTTTAAGGGGGGGTGGCTTCTGTTTCTAAACTCCTTGTATTTTTGCTAATCCAGAGCTCATGCTACTTGCTCCCATTTACTCACCATTCAACTGCAATCATTATCTGTGTGTTTCAGCTCAAGCTGCTTCCCTACTGTGGCTCACCATGCTATGCAACTTAATTGATTTCACCTGGTTCAGGCTCACTCTGAACCCTAGCCCATGCAGCTCAATCCTGCTTCCTGAACATATACCTTGTACCTCATTGCTACTGTTTTCGCTGCACTGTTTACCCAATTTGCTACTTTCAGAGCATTGCCTCCATATAGTCTATGTTCATTCAAATTGCTACCCCTATAACTCATAATTACTCAATACTGATGATGCTCTATTATGTTTATACACTGCTATTATACTCTGGAGGTCAGCTAAGCTACTGATGATGCTGTAAACCTAGTTTTAATATCTACATGTGGGTCATGGTGCCTTCCCATCACTTTCTTGTTTATCCTATGGCGGGGCCTGGAGGTGTTGTTCAGGAGCCATGGCCCCATGTGGCATACTTATTTATGTTCAAATCCTGCTTTTGCTATAAAAATCATCCTAGTATTTTGTCACCTTTCATTGGCTTTCTTGATGGCCTGTCTGGCTTGCCCTGCTATTCATATTTACTGCTCCTTTGACCTCCATGCAGGTCTGACCATTTGCTTACTCTGCTTACTGACCTACGTTCAGGTCCACTCATTGCTTACACAATTAATTTGCTCAATGCTGGCTATTACCATGTCTGACCTATGTGAGGGTCCCAACACTCAATGCTTCATTCAGCTCCTCCTCAACTGTTTTCTGGGGCATGCCAACCATAACCATTCCATGGTGCAGGGCATCCCTGCAGCTGATGGTCTCTCCCTGCATCTATGAAGTTCGCATCTTGAGTGTGCTTGACTTGGTGCGGTGTCCTTCTCACCTGGCCCATAACTGGGAATGTTCTCACTCTGGGCCTGGCTTTAGCCATTCGAGACTCGATGGCAGCTCCTACTGTAGAATTTAAGACTAGCCATGAAGGGTGGTTTCAGCGATCTCCTTAGGCTCCGGTATTCTACTAGCAAAGTACCTTCACCTCATTGTCCCTATGACTGCCTCTGGTTCACCTGGTTTGTTTTTAGGGTGGGTAGGCTAGGTGAGTGCCTCAGCAGTTGTTGCTCTCCTCCTCTTGCCTTGGTTGCCCCCGATGTTGCAGAGCACTCTCTCAACCTTCCATCACATTCCTGTTAGAGGGATCTAGTGAGAGCTTTCCTCCAAACTGGAATATTTTCCACCCCCCTTAACTGGGTTTCTAAATTTCAGCAGCAGAACCGTCACTAAACAAAACACCCCAAGCCTGGATGGAAGGCGACCTAGGCCTTGGATTCCCAGAGGTTTCCTCCTCAAAGTGTTTTTTTTCTCTCCTCCGTGCCTCAGTTCGTAAACATTTGTTAGCCAAAGCTAGTGTTCAGTAGTTCCTTTAGGTAGGTACCGCTGTTGGATGGAGGTGGATGGTGTCTCTACTTGCTGTTCCCTCTCTCCTTAGGAGGCCCCCTCAATCTCCAACACAACCCATTGCACTCATGCCACTGCTAACTTGTGCATCTCATTACATTATCAAGCTGCCCTGTTGCCTAATTTACTACTGTGCTTCACAGCTACTGATTGCTATCACGCTTTTGTACTACTGCTTTTCTTTTTGCGGATGCTCCCTAAGGTATCTTTAGCCAAGGGAATCATCCTGTGGCACCTCTAGGGGTAGAACCCTCTTCGAGGGTTCCTTGCTTTTGGTTCCCCTTCAGGGTGGTAATTCCTCTGGAATAGAGAGCATGAACAGCCAAAACCCACTAATGCAGTTGCACAAGCATAACATCATACTGGCAGTGTAGGCCATTGAACCAGTAATAAATGCCCCTTTGGACGCCTAGTACAGACAAGGTAAACTCGCCCAACCCGATTTCAGCATAATATCAATATCTGATTGGGTTGGATAGTATTAAAAAGCATGATATCCTACCCAGATCGGTTCACCTGGTTGGATATCTGTGCATCCCTAAACAAAACCAATCACTTCCACAACAAGCAGTTTACTATATAAAATAGTGTACTGTATATTTAACAATATGCAAAAGGACTGTGTTCCCATCTTGGAGTTGAGATGACAGGACCTCTTGAGCTTCACTCTTGAGGTCCCTATGATGTCATCTCAACCATTCGATGGAAACACAGTTTTGTGTATGGTTGCCTATACACTATTCTATATGTTGCTGTCGAAAGGCAAAACTATGAACGTGACAGTGCTTCGCCCACAGGAGCAATTATTTGTGGATCTTTAGTACTTATGTGGCTCCCTTTAAAGATTATGTGGGATTGAGAGAGCCTAGCATAGCTAAAAGTGAGTTCCAGAATTTGGGGGCAAAACACTTGGGGATGGACGGGATCAGTTACTAGATCTCAGGGAATAGGCCTCATCAGAATATATTAGCAGGACAGCTAGGAAGGCATGTTTAGCAGACCTAAGAATCTTATCCATGGTACAACTTAAGGCATATTGTCACTGTGAAGATGCAGATTGAAAGCTTAAACTGGAACTAGGCCTGGGTAAAAGTTGCCATTTCCGCCTGCGTGGAACTTTCGCGAAATGTGGCAACTTTTGCAGAAGTTTCCAAGCTTCTGCTAGTGGCGGATCGTAAAATGTCCAAATGTTTGGGGCCAAATTTCACCCCATTCTGCCCAGTCCAAGAACCTTCCCCCTTCCCATGGCTAACGAACCCTCCCCAACCTGATAGACCCTCCCCAACGGTGCCCCAACCCCTGCCCAATCACCCAGCACCCAACATATTTAATAATCAACTAAACCCTGGTGGACAGTGGTCCTTAACCAACTACCCACCAGTGTCCCACCCAGTATTATTAGTCTGTTAGCCCCCACCCGGCACCATCCCCATCCCCGGTATATTAAAATAATTTTTCCCCAGTGGTCTAGTGGTAGTAAATTCCCTTCCCTCCCAGTCCCCAAATACTGATCACCAGTATTTTATTTTTATAATGTATTTATTTCCTGGTGGTCTAGTTGTCTCCCACACCCCTCTCCACCCCAGTGTTGTGCAATGTCCTTCCTCAGAGATAAGAGATGCTCACTCACTGATCATCCTTAAGAAGCTCTTAAAACCCATTTATTTATGTTATGTTTTGGGCCTGGCACTGTAACATAATGTCACAACATATATTTTATTGTTTTACTATGATTTATTTATGTGGACTTATTGTGAGGTGCCCACCACCTTTGAGATCGGATACCATATAAATAAAATTACCTTGTCTTGCTATTACTTTGGAATTCACAGCTTGGTTATAGTCACACGGCTAGCACGGTGGAGGCCTTTAAAGCAACTTGTAAGGCATTTTTTATCTGAGCAAGTGTTCCATAGTTAATTACTTTTAAAATCTGAGTGTTATTTGTTTTAATAATTTGATTATATGTTAAAATGCTGAGTTTCATTGTAGTCCAGTTTTCTGACATCTTTAATGTACAGTGCCCAGAGACTTTGGGATTGGGTGCATTATAAATAAAGATTGCCTTACCTTTCTTGCCTTGTCCACTGTCTTTAGGGAGACTACTTTCTGTGGTAACTCAATCCACTTAGCTACCACCCCCTCCATGAAAAAGAGTTTCTTCTTTTCTCTCCCAAATCCCCCACCAGCTTGAGGCAGTTCCCCCCAGTGGTCCTGTTTCCACTAAGGTTGATGAGACGGTAAGAGCTCACAATGTTGAAACCTTTAAGGTATTTGAAATCTTTGATCATGTCATCCCTCTCCCTTCTTTCCTCCAGGGAGCAAATTTTGAGATCTCTGGGTCTTGTATGTTCTGCCTTCCTGTCCTTGAACATTTTGGTTGCTCAGTTGATGTCATTCTTTAACCATGAGTACAGCACACTGTACTCAAGATGTGGCTGAATTAGAGATCTGTGCAGTAGCAGAATAACCTCCACTTTCTTGCTGGTTACATCCCTGGCTATGCAGTCCAACATCCGATTCACATTGGCTGCTGTTTTTTTTTGAGTGAGCTGAGTGCTCCAGGTCACTCATGATCATCACTCCCAAGTCCTTCTCCTCTGACCTAGTAACCTGCACAACATCCAGCCACTGTTTGTTCTCCAAGTTCTTCACCCACAAGTGCATTACCTTACACTTTTTGGCATTGATTCCCAGTTGCCAAATACTGTAACTGGCCATTTATCTAGCTTGGACAGGTCCTTCCTGAGGTCCAGTCTCCCCTCCTTCATGTCTACTTTTGCACAGGGCTTAGTGTCATCTGCAAACTGGTATATTTCATTCTTTATCCCATCTGCAATATCACTGATGAAGATCTTAGACAACACTGGACAGGGCACTGAGCCCTGTGGGACCTGCACTAGTGATTTGCCTAGCCTCTGAGAACTCATCACAAACACCACCCTCTGAATTCTGTCTTGCAGCAACTTTCTAACCCACATGGCCAGTTTTCCCCATACCCCTGGGTCCTCTAGCTTTCTGATTAATCTCCTGTGAGGAACAGAGTCTAAGGCCTTACTCAAATTCAGATACAGGATGTCCACCACTTAGTCGCTGTCTACTGTCCTTGTTACCCAGTCAAAGAAATCAATCTTGTTAGTTTGCCAGGACTGCCCTAACAGAGACCTGTGCTGTGTCTTGTCCTGGAGCCCATCTTCTTCCAAAAAGCTTCTGAATCTTTCTTTCAGTATGGTTTTGCTCAGTTTCCCCATCACTGAGGTCAGACTGGCTAGTCAGTGGTTACAAGGGTCATCCTTTGGCCCACTTTTAGCGGCACTACAGGCTGTACATCTGCTCTCCTCTAGTCCAGAGGTACTTTCCCTGACTCCAGTGAGGTGTTAAACAGGTCTGCCATGGGATGCACCAGCACATCTTGTAACTCCCTCAACACCTGCAGATGTACAACATCTGGTCCTGGGATTTTCCTACCTTCAGAGCCTTCAAACCTTTTCTCACCCTGTCAATTTCAATCTCCCAATCTGTGTCCTACCTGCTCCATTGCTCTTCTACACCCTTGAGGTACTAGACCAGCTTTCTCCTTAATGAAGATGGAACAGAAGTACTTGTTAAATACTTCTGATTTCTCTTCACTTCCCTCTTACCTCCAACCTCCAACTTCTCAACCTAGCCACCCCATCTTTCTCATCCTTCTTCTCCCTGATAGAATGTAAGAAAGCATTTTCTTCTGTTTTCACACTCTTTCTGCCAGATGCAGCTCTGTATTAGCCTTTGTCAACTGAACTGCTCTTCCTGCCTCCCATGCCATGGTACAATACTCCTTTCTGTCCTCATCCTCCATAGCATGCTTATACTTCCTGAAGGCTGACTTCTTACCCTTTAGCACATGGGGTGCCTCCCTATCATATCATCTTTGATTTTTGGCTTTAGATTTCTTACTCTTGAGTTTGGCACACGCATTACTTGCTTCCAACAGCATCTCCTTGATTATATCTCATTTCTGGTCCAGCTCCATCTCCTTCCTGATCCTGACAATGTGCCCTCCCAGAATCTCTCCAATCTTGCTATATTCTAGAACCCTTGTTTTTGTCTTAGTTTTCTCCCTACCCGTGTCCAGGTGAAATAATACATATGCTGGTCACATCCTACAAGTAGTACCTCCTCTTCTACTTCTTGGACATGTGCACCATTGGGCAGGATCAGGTCCACTATGACCCTCTCCCTGGTGGGATCTAGGACACATGGTGTCAGGGACCCACTTGGAGAGCACCCAACAGCACTTGAGTACTGGTACAGATGGTAGCCAGGATCTTCCACTCTATTCCAGGCAGATTGAAGTCCTCTGTAATCAGTACCCCCCCACCTTGGCTATCTCTGCAATTTTGGATGCCAGTTCTCTGTATAATACCTCATCCTGGTTTAGTGGTCTGTGCATCATTCCTATCCCAACCTTTCTATGTTTTGTAAATTGTACTCGTACCCTCAACACCTCTGTCTTGTTATTGCTAGGGAAATTTTCAGAAGGCATAACACCGCTTTATGTGTAATGGCTATTATGTAGAAAAGTGGCTGGCCCAATGGTTCTGAGGGTTGAGACACTGGATGCCACACTTCGCACCATGCCGATGACCCAGGTTCGGGAATGAGCCAGGGCCACTGGAGGTCATCAGGGGAAAGGAAGCATTGAGCATCTGTAGGACAGCTCTCCTTCCTTGGGGGGATCAAGGGACTGTGCCTGGCAGTGCAGTGACCTCCGGTGGAGACTGGAGGTACCGCAATGCTACAGGGCTTGGCTAGAGGGCTGCAGAGCCATGACAAGATGTTCCCTGGCATCATTGCATGTTGTAGCTCCACCTGGGGGGCAGGGGTGAAGGTGGAATGAGGAAAAAATGGAAAAATCCTCTCCACCTCCTGATAGGTGATGGAGGGTAAGGGGGGTTGGTCCACCATGCCCAGAGTTGGGCCTCCATCTTGCCTCTGTGTGCTCCCATCCACCATGCTTTGCCAGACTGGATTACTAGATAGAGCACCAGGAGGAGTGTATCGGGTGGTCCTGCCTCGGGGAACTCAGAGATGGATTGAAGGGGTGAGAGGGGTTTCAGATGGGCAGGATAAGGACCATGACCCCATGTGACCACTCCTGAAAGAGTTCAGGTGAGTGGAGTGAGAAAGAAAGATTAAAAAAATATGGGGAGGCCAAATCATCTGCATGAGTGCCTTTGTCAGGGGTTCCAGAAGCTAATCATGTATATTTGGACAAGCTGGAGAAATGTGAGTGAAATGCATTTGCTATAACATATACAATAATGTTTGTGGCGGTGGTTTATTATGAGAATTTTACACCCCTTCCTGAGGTGTGAGATGCCATATAAACCCTGAGAGCGAAGCTCGAGGGGGGTTGTAAAGACATTCCACACTGAGGGTGTGTGTAAAATTCAAGTTTTACACACTTCCCCAGACTTTATTTTATATAATTGCTGGGGACTGTTTTTCTGCCAAAGCAGCTATAAAGAGATACCTATGGAGCCATGGACTTGGTCGGGTTTCAGCTTGGTCTGCAGCTCGGGTTAAATAACCCGGCTCCTATTAAAAAGCCTTTTTTTTTAAGCCAGTTTGAGAGGCAGAATGATTGTTAGTCTGTTTTTCTTTTTTAATTAACTTACCGCCAACTCCAACTTCAACTGGTGGTGAACTATGAAGCAGTGGGGAAATGGTGGCCAGCATCAAAGAATGGAGGAGTGATGGCCGCTCAGAGCGAGGGAAACCCAGCGCATGTTCACCGTTATACCCGTGGAATTTAACGGGGAAATTATAACTGGGTTGCCTTGTGGGAGAAAGTGTTTCCCAGTTATTATATAGAGAACAAAGTAAGGGTTGATATGTGTAATGATAAGTTTACACACACCTGAGGGGTTAGATGCAACATAAACCCTGACAGCGAAGCTCAAGGGGTTTATTAAAGCATATAACCCTGAGAGTATGTGTAAACTTCAAGTTTATACACTCCAACCCATATTTTATGTTATATAATTGCTGGGTTTTCCTTTTTTACCTGAGCAATTATATAAAATAAAGATATGTTTCTGGCTGTCGAAGTTGGGTAGGTTTTAGTGAGTGGGCCATAGCGAGCTGTTTTAATTTATTAAGAGGTGTTTTTTTGGGCAAGTTGAGGGCTTATTTATTATTTTTTTAAAGTGATTTTGTGTTAAAATAACTTACCGCCATGACCCAGTGGCAGTTTAGTGTCCAGGGAAAGAAAGCGGTAAGCAGCGAGCAGACAGGAGCTCAGAAGGTATGGCGTGAGCATGCTCAGAGTGAGGGAAAATGTGTGTGTGTTGGCCGTAATAAATGCTCCTTTATTATGGCAATTATTCCATGGTTTCCCTACAGGTAAAAGGGAAATCCAGTTATTATATATAAAATAATACATGGGGTGGTGTGTTTAATGAGATTTTACACCCCCCAGGTGTCGAATGCTACATAAATCCTAGAGTGAAGCTCGAGGGGTGTATTTTAAGCATCCAACACCAAGGGGGTGGTGTAAAATCTCAAGTTAAACACACCACCCCATGTTTTATTTTATATAATTGCTAGGGAGCCTTTTCTCACCACAGCAATTATATAAAATTAAACATCCGTCGTGTTCCACTTGCTGGAATGAAGCACTGTCTGCAGCCTGTACCACCATCACCGAGCAGCTGCTGGAACCTTTTTTTTAATATAAGTTTTACCAGTCCATGGTTCTCCACAATTGCCATTTTATCATGGACTGGTGAACTGAACCACTGATGCTTTTTTTTAAAAAAAAACCTTGCCTTACCTCCGAGTCAAGCGAGGGAGTGAAGTTAGGTGACCAGCTTTCCTGTGGTGTGTAGGAGGAGAGCAGTGGCAGGTACATGCATGGAGTGAGGGAAACCCGGCGCGTGTTCGCAGTTATAACCTATGGGTTTTAATGGTGAATTATAACTGGGTTTCCCTACAGGAGAAAAGGCTCCCCTGGTTATTAAATTAGAATTATTTCAATTAATACCATTTAGCAACATGGCCATTATTGTGTGATATACTCCCCCACCCATACATCCCTTGACGTGGCTACAGAACCATCAGAAGTCACCAGCCAAGGCTTGTAGAAGATCTTTGCAATAGGTTCTTTAGGCAATAGGGATAGCTTTATTACATTCATTCTTCCACTTCCTATATTCCAGCCATTCACCAGGATGTACTGTACTATAACTTTATATTTTGATCAGTACTTATCTCTGACCTTTAATAATGTCAATAGATCTCTGTGTAGCCATCTCATGGCTGTTTCCCTCACTCTGTGTTTTAAAAGAGGGATGTGTAGGTCCTGCAGTGCCTGAATTTTTGAAATCAAGTAGTCTAACCCAATATTAACATCAGTGGTTTGAAACAAAGATGATCAGTCAGCCTGAAGTACATCAGCAAAATAAGCTTCCTGATTTAGATTACAGTAGTCATGCAGTAATATCTCCTTAAGAGGACAAGAAGGTGGGCATGCCCTCCAGACACAAATAAATGGTTAGTGGTCACCACCACCACTGATGTCATCTAGAGTGCCAGGTTCAACAATCCTGTTGGTCCTGTTGGTTTGGACCCAATCTATTAGGGTATGTGGATTGCTTTTAGTTGCTAGCTTATTGGAGTCAGTAATAATCTGGGTCAGTTGTAGCTTACTCATCATAACTTCAAGAGATTTAGAGTTAATACCAAGCTAATAAAGGTTAAAGTCACCTAATAGTAAAAGCTAATTTTTGCAAGTTACTGCAGACAGGTGATGAGGACTTCAGATAAACAAGCCTTGCCACTTTTAGGAATATTGTATATGCACACTGCATGTAGCATTTGGTATTCTCTAGTTGTAGTAAGGAGTGTAAAATTCACATGAAGGTGCATTACACACTTCAAAGGCAGATCATGTGATCCTTATAGTATATTACAATGCCCAACACCTTAGGGAAAGGATGCTCAAGTCTGAACAGAGTATGGTCAGACAGGGAACAAACTCTGTCAGGGTTAGCAGGCTTGAGCCAGGACTCTGTAATACCAAGTATTTCAGGGCTATGATTAGTTACCCAGGCTTCCAGCTCTGGGTGATTGTCCACAAGGTTTCAAATAGTAAAGATTAGCTACTTTAAGACTGTGACAGGGTTAGAGCCCCTGTCTGTTTGTGCTGCATTTTCCTTTACATGGTCCTGTTCTTGTAAGTTTAATCTTCTAGCTATAGGCTGAAATCTGCCCACTTTCAGTCCTGTAGTCCTTCCCCTCCCCCCATTTTCCCAAGTAGGAGGAACATACAAATAAGGCAGGAGCCAGTAAGTTGCTTGCCTTCTCCTGTTTGCTGTCCTGCAGGTAGCAGCAGAGAGAATGTAAGTAATCTGAAAGAACTTAAACACAGAGCCTTATACTTTGTGTGTTATTCTGTGTAAACTGCTTTGGGTTTACGATAAGCCAAAAACAAAGCATTCTTCCCTATGTGAAGCAGAGGTGTGTCTCAAAGGCTAACTGGGTTTACCTGTGACTGGTTTACCAGAAACAGAGGAGAAGTGTAAGTCCAGTGGGACAGCCTTGTTATGGAAAGGTCAGAAGTAATTATTTTTGTATTTCTGTTTTTCAAAGTTTATGTTCATATTAGGTTCTTTTAAATGTTTGCAAGTGTATGACAAAGATTACACATCTTACATGAAGAATAGTCATTTGGAAAGAGAAATAAAAAGTTAAGCTTTTATGATGTCAGAAGCATGAGACTTGGTTGTCTGGTATTCCTTTGTTGAGGTATTTAAGGGGTGTGGTTTGCCTGTATTAGTGGGGTCTGTGGTGCAGTTGTACCTGACCTGTGTGACAGAATGACCTAACAAAAGGAAACATTAGAAGCAGCCTTGAAACCTGCATGCATTCCCTTCTCTGTGCCTGGAGAAGGATAGCTAAAGATTTCCAAGGAAGTCCTTGTACAGTTTTTGCAAATACATATTTCTGCCAGAACAAAGAAAGTCTCATGATAGCTGACATTTTGTCTTTTTCATCCTGTTTGAAAATAAATGTTTCAGCCATCTTGGAAGTGACTCTTTGTTGTTTTACAATAAACATATGCCCAGCCAAGGCACTTTTAACTGCATAACTGCCTGTCTGTCTTTCACTTAAAAGGGCCCTGCTACATATGGTGTTAGAAGTGGGACTCTCTGGCTAATTCAGGCCCAGAAGAGTGACAAGAAGATGCCAGAACTGGTACCAGTGGAGGACAGTAGAAGGTTGAAAAAAGGTTGCAGGCTGCCAAGAAATGGTTGCCAGGAAAGCTGTAAAGATGGCAAGTGTTGGTGTGCAAGTTGGGGACCTGATGCCAAGGCAGAATGAATATCTGATGGAGATGTCTGTCATGCAGCTAATTATAGAGACTTTGGCAAAACTAAATGCCTGATTAACAGACATCAGGAGGCCATGATGCAAAGTTGTGAAAGCCAGTGGAAGAAAAAAATAGCAACACATTTATTGGAGATGGGATTAGACTCTTGAGGCCCTACAAAGGATTGAGAGTTCCCATTTTGTTCCAGATGAAAACTATACTGAAATCGGTCTGACAACCGTAGCAGATGTACTGTTACCTAAGTTGGAGGAGCATGAGAAAATGGTGGTGCTATTGTGAGAGCTAGCACAGCTGGAGAGAGCAGAGGTACTGTTACCTGAGCTGAAAGAGCTTATGAAAACAGAAATAATACAGCCTGAGCTAAATGACCTAGAACAGAGTGAAAAAGAGAAACAAAGCCTGCTGTGTGGACTTTTTCTGGACTTCAGTCTAGGTGTCCAGAAGGATCATGGAAGCTGAACAGGAAGCAACAATGAAGAGGTCTACTTATGACCAGAAGGGACTGAATCATTGTTTCATGGGGTGATTTCCTGTGATGAGGTGGACTTAGGTAAGATGCAAACTAATGATATGATAATCAGGAAATTATATGCCTATGACCAAACAATTGATAATGTTCCTGTCTGTAAGGGGACGGTAGACTATTCTAAACCTGTATATGCTATAAAAAGGGAGTTATGTACAGGTGCAATCTTAACTCCAAGTCCAAAATAAGGGAGACACATCTTATTGTGCCAGATCTGTATCACATGCAGGTTATACAAATTGCAAATTTTGACCCTGGTAGAGGGCATCTAAAGTGTCAGAAACACTGGAAAAGTTGCTGGCCCAATACTATTGGCCTGGTATGTATAATAGGTGGCAAGGCATTGCAAAACCTACCCTATTTGTCACAAGGTAGTGGCCACTGCTAGGGAAGCAGCAAGAGTAGTTCCCAAGGGAGATTGGAAAAACATCCCAAAGAGGTGTAAAGGGTACAGACCTGGGGGAAAAGCCAGACCTGAAGAAGAGGTCTTGGTTGGGGTTAGAGAGAACTGACCTTCCACCTAAGGTAGAGAATATGGGTTTGAAATATAAATATGTTGGTAATGTCTGAAATAACAATGAAATAGAGAAATGTTGGCAATGTTAATTCTGTATGCTTATTGAAATGTGTGAATACTCCTGAAAGATTCTGAGTATGTGAGTTAAAAGTAAATCTGAAAATGTATGGCAACTGAAATTAAAATATAACAGGAGTCAGATGGGAAGTACTGTCTCAAGGTGAATAAATGAGAGAAAGAGGACTGTGGAAATAGGTCCTGAAATTAAAAGGTTGGAGGTCAAGAAGGTCCTCCTGTGTTTGTGATCACTGAGTATAGTGGAGATGTCTATTACTGTTTATAGTGAGTCTCTGAAAAAAAAATCTCCTGGTAAAGTAATACAGAGAAGCAAGTACCATATAGATGAAAGATCATTTGCCAGTGGGCCTGTAAGGACCAGCTGAAGGAATACCTGGTTACACGACTTATTATAAATAATACGTATTTGAATCTCAGGCACCAGGTAGGGTTAGGAGTGATGGCAGGGACTACTATTGCCATTGGAAACAGGAAGTTATTTTTATGAACTGGTATGGTCCCAGACAGGTTTACAGGGGTAGGTGCAATACAGTCAATAAGGACCAGCAGTGTTAACAGAATCCCCTCCTGTCAGGATGATTGAGCACTGGGGCAATATCTTGAGATATTTTTAAATAAACTACAGCTGACTGGTTCTGCAAGTCAACAACACCAGGGTTGACTGATAGGAGAACTTCAGTGATTAGTAACAGACAGAAATTAGTAAAGAGGCAGACCCCAGATAGAGAGTCAGCCAGATCCCTACTATTAGCTGCATTTAATTGCAATAAAATTCATCCAGATAGGAAGTAGTGCTGCAGGGTCTAAAGAAACACAATCACTTTAACAGGTGGAAATAAATTAGATGGTCCTAGCATTACATGCTAAATCAGTACAGCAGGTCTGTGTACATCCATTACATAATACAGAGATTAACAAACATAAATCTGTTAGGTGTAGAACTAGTCAACACTCTGGTGTGGAGGGATTGGATCCCATACCTACTGGGTTCATTTCATTTTTCATTTCATTTTTATTTTGTATACTTATAGACTATGCTCCAGATACTGTTGTCAGGTAGGAGTAATTTACTCACCAGTTTTTAAATACAGTGAGTAAAACAAAATTGGGATGAATACAACTACTGTAAATCAGGAAGAAAAAAATGCTCCTTTTGTATGACCAGTTATGTTATGAAGCACTGTTCTATGGAGTGTGGAGCTTTTACAAATGTTCGGTGAGTATTGGCACTTATTAAAACACATTTCTAAAGAGTATTTCATAAAATGAGGTGAGTAAAATAGGTTGGTACACACCATTTCTGGAGCACTGCTTGTAGGCTGATGAGCTTAAATGCACCATTTTACCAGTGGCAAGTTGATACATAACAAATCACAGCAATACAAATAATTAAAAACTTAAAATCATGCTGTACACATACTATATCTACTTCATACAACATGCATCACAAACATGTGCAAACATTACTTTTTTGGAGCCAGTATTTAAGTCTGACTTTAAACATGTAAATGACTGAACAGTTAACAGTGTCACAGGGAAGAAAATTATGGATCACTGGAGCTCTGTACAATATAGATCTTTGCTTGCATGATTTTTTTAAAGAAAGGAACTGTATAAGGCCTTCTACAATGAGACAGGGTATCAAGTGCATTATTACTTCTAATAAACAAAACAGAGATAGATGATTGAAGAGGACCTTTACTTCTCTGCAGCAAAGTGCTCAGTCATAGACATATCTGTCCTCTAAAGAAAGTAAGTAGTAAAAATATTTATTTATAAAGGAATGAAAAATGTCACATGCCATTAGGGTGATACATACCCTATTTACCTGGTGATCCTGTTGTTGCTGCACACATGGTTTAAAAATGACATGTAGACATAAATGACAAAGAAAGACACCCATTGGTATCATAAAGGTTACAGGGATGAATAGATCTAAGAAGGTTAGTAATGAACCCACAAATACTGTCATAAACAACTCATAATTTGGATATAGTACTGTCATCAGGGACCCTGGTTTTCCATTTTTACCGGTAACACCGGTAATAATCACGGAATCCTGCTAGGTTTGCGGATTTTGAATTCTTGTACTGGTGCCTCACGGAAATTGCATGTCACTGCACAGAATCTCTAAGATTTCAGCATCTTTTTAATTTTTTTTTATTTTCTCTTTCTATGTTCCCTTCTCACAGCATCAGTCTTCACTTTTCAGAGATCCCTAGGCTGGCTACCCCTTAGCTTCACCCCAGCTAATGCTCAGGAGCTCCTGTGGTCCTGCCCCTATCCTGCCTGGATTGTACCCCCCCAGGTGGGAAGGGAGGGGACCCCAGGTCACCCCTCCACACTCCCTTTGTGTGTGTCAGGCAGCTCAGTGGGTCCCTCATGTAGCCTGGTTATGAAGTCTGGGGCACCTGCGTCCCTTCTGCCAGTGGCCAATGTGTGGTGATTGTTCCTGAGGGCACCAGCACTACAGGAGATCCAAGGAGGTAGGTCACATAGAAACAGGCCACTGCTCCAGATCCTGGCTAACATCCTCCCCTCCTAATCACTCTGCAGCACCATTGCACCACCACCCTTGGTCACACAGGTGGTGGTAAAGCAGCAGGACCTTCAGCCCACCCTCCCTGGAGGAGGAGGGCAGTCCCCAGGTGCTCGATCCTACTCCTCTGGCCAGACTTCCAGCAACTCAAGTTTGCTTCTGACCCTGGGTCGCTGGCATTGCAAGCAATTGTGCTACTGCAGTGCCAGTGGGCCGACAGATTCAGCACCTTAAAATGAATGCTGCTGTGCTTTGCATTCTTTCTGCTGCATATAGAGTCAGTAAGGAAATCACCCACACTGCTTTGTTGTAATCAGCCATTCAGTTTAACCACCCATGTCTAGCGGTTAGAGTAACAAACAGTGAATGAACTAGGTGCATCCAGCAGACCTGGGTTTGATTCCCACAACCTCCACTTGCATACTGTGTGACTCCAAGCAAGTCACTTAACCTCCCCAGTGCTTCTAGGTCACTCCTGAAAACAGACAGTTGTACCTACTGGGCCTTACCTGCTTTACAAAGAATATAAAAAAATACCTATATATGTTTACTACATCATAGACTAGTAGTCAGAGTACCATGTAATTTACCTGAGTTTTACTTGGGTTGCAATGGTTTTGTATATGTAAAGATAAATGTTTAGATACATTTTATGTGTTTTATAAGCTTGTTTTTAGATTTTAGTCAGGTTTTTATTGTATTCTTTGCATATAAGCATCTAGGGTTGTAGATTGCTAAATGCAGGATCACTGTTACCAAGTAGCTTATTCAAGTTTATAACCAGTAGGGCCATCCACAATCCTCAGTTGTTTGAATGAAAACTAGTCTGAATGAAAGTGTGCTCACAAAGAAGAAACTGCCTTACTACTTATGAAATATCTTCCATGATTAGCACCCCATTTTAGTGAACTGGATAATTTGCACTTTTCTCCCACCTGCTGTTTCAGTCTCTGTGACAACAAAAAGTTTTCTGATAGACTGCTTCAACAAAAAGCAAATGCTAAGTATTTAAGTGTACTTATGTGTGACCAGTGGATTTTGAAAGCACAATCAATGACATACAGAAGGTAAGACCTCAGGGGCTGTATGATGCTGGAGGGCAGAGTGGTGCTCAATTCACATCTGAACAAAGACATGAAAACTGGGAGACACCCATTTCATGGACACCAAGTAAAAAACAAAACATCCACATGTCTGGGAGATGCATCAATCCATTTGAACGTCCTCCACTAATCACTTATGGACTTTTTAGGTGAAGACACTGTATTTCAAAGAAGCAAATTCATGCAGTTTTTTTGCTCCTCCCTAGCCCCTGGCCATTCATTCCTTCAGGCCTGCCAAGGTTGCTGAGTCGTAACTACCATCCACTGCCCCTTACTGCTGTGCTGCAGGTGACCCAAAGTAACCCTTCATTGAGTGGGCCCCTACCCCTGTGGGAGGCTACCAGGGGAGGAGAATTGCCATAAAGAGCTTTCTGTGTATCCTGGGCATGGCAGGGTCAGAACAGACACATGTCTGGGGCTTTCGGCTTATGGAGGGACCAACAGCTGCCCTTCAGTTGGTCAGCAGGTGTTTTCCTATTTTCTTGGGAGTGTGACAGGCCACATGATGTCAAGGCACAAGCTGACGTCCATCACGCTCCCTCCTGCAGTGAGGGCTGACATGTTGTCATGCCTCTGACCTCCATCAGGGGCCAGCAAATGCTGAACTGTGAACCCACCCTCCCTCCCAGGAGAAGGTGAGTGGTCATTGGACATTCAAACCTTCACCCACCAGCTGGCCCTCCAACACCCAAGTCTGTTCCCTAAACCTGGTCAGTGGTGCCACAGGTAGAAATCAAATTCAGGCAGTTAAATTATAGATAGGAAAAACAAAGGTAGTCCACCTTAGTGGTGATGGTTCCAATTAATTCACATCTGAGTTCTGCAAGCAAAGAGACCAAGTCATTTGTAACTTGTGCATGTCAAGTGTGGGTGTTGAAGAAAGGGGATCATGGTGCTGTCACTACTGCCATCACCCCAGAGGGATGTGGACTGCATTGTTGCTACTGCCATTACATCAAAGGGGTGGGGCTGTAGTGCTTCTGCCATCACACCTGAGGAATGGTGAATGTAGTACTGCTGCCATCACACCTAAGGGATGGGGGCTACAGTGCTGCTGTTTCTGTCACACCTGGGGGGGGAGGTCATAGTATTGTTGCTGCTGCCATCACACTAGAGGGATGGGGGCCGTAGTGCTGTTGGTGCTGCCATTGCACCTGAGGGATGGGGCCATAGTGCTGCTTCCATCACATCAGAGGGATGAGGCCGTAGTGCTGCTTCCATCACACCTTAGGTATGGGGCTATAGTGCTGCTGCTGACATCACATCTTGTACCTCAACTAACTTTAAATTGGTACAAGGATGGAAGGATGTGCAATAGTGGAGGTCAAAATTGCTAAAATGCATGTTAGCAGAGTTAAAAATTGTTAAATAAAGTACACAAAACCAAACAATGGTAAAACCGGATTTAGGCTTAACAGACACCGGTGACAATACCGTTTTTTACAATGTGCAAAATGGAATATGCCCTTTCTCAATCCCGGTAAACCAGTGTCCCTGACTGTCATTGACTACTGAGTAAACTGGTAGCCAATAGTCTGGTACTGAAACTAAGAGACTATGAGCTAGCAGCTTCCAGGACTCTAGGATTAAATTCTTAATCCTAGATAATTGGCCATCTTTGGTGAATTGTCTTACAACATGCCTCACATGCAGCTCAAATTACACATTTCTATCTATAAGTACACACAAATACTTAACAGCAATCAACTTGTTCAGTTGGGTCACCTACTAAAATCAGGGACAGAAAAGCTGGATTGTCTTACAATCCTGGGTCCAAAAAAAAATCATTAGTCTTTTTAGAATTGAATACCATTTTTAGACAGTCCCAAGTCTTAAATGAATTAAAGTCAGCTTGAACCCTGTTCACTGCTTTCCTAAACATCTGGATCAGAATTTAGGATGACAGCATCATCTGTACATGAAAATAGCCTCAGACAGTTTACGGAACTGAGGAATAGAGTTTAAAAACAAGGAGAAAAAGCAAAGGACCCAGAATTGTGAGACTCCACAGCTGATGTGAAGATAATCTGAATAACAGCCTAAATTGTATGTTAATCTCCCTGTGAGGTAGTTCAAAAACTATTATGTGGCATTATAAGAAAAATGACACTTAATTAAAGCTTTTACTAGGGCCTTATGATCAACAAGATAGAAAGCCTTGGCAAGGTCCACAAAAATAGCTACAGCATATCAACTGCACCACACACGCTGCTGGAGAACCCCACCAAGGCTGTCTCAGTACTAAGAGAGGCAGGAAACCCATGCTGAGCACTAGTAAGAACACTGTATTTTGTTCTCTTCTCTTTTCTGACTGCCCTCCCCTCCAAGCCTGCTATTTAATTTCATCCTTTCACCTGATCTCCCCAGGGGACTACTCTGCCCTTTCAGGCTGTTTCCTCTCAAGCAAACTGCATTCTACAGTTTGATGAGCAGACTTAGGAGAAGCTGCCCGAAGCTCACCCTCCAAGCAAGGTATAGGTTGGAACTCTGAATTTTGGCATCTACCCCTGGAGGAATCTCACTTGCTCCTGTTTGCCAGTGTTTCTCATACTATGTGCAGCATCTAGAGGTCTTCTAGGAACTGCTGCCAAGAAATTAATGCTAGAACAGATCTCTGCTTGACATGTTTTTGATTTCTCACATTAAGTAATGTTTAGTCTGATGTAGAGATTTCTCAGAGTTGATTCAGGTTTTGAAAGAAGTCTTAAGGTAGTGTGATGCTATCTGCCCTGAGCCCTGTGCCTCTTCTCTTAGATCTGTAAGTCTGTGTGCTGCACCCTTGACCTCTGTGTCCCATCGAGGCTGCTGCAGTGCCCCCCCCAAACTTGCTTCAGAACCTCCCTGCCTGTTCTTTTTTTCCCATTAGCAGATTACATCTTTTGGCCACTAGAGGGCACAGTTATAAGCACACTTACCCAATCCAACCCAATACAATACAATTTCTGTCTCATTTCACCTACTGTGTGGTCAGTCTATCACTATTCATCAGTCATTGCCCCTTCCCTCTTCTACTGATTGATACTGAGAGACTGGCCACACCCGGCCAAGTTTCTACCCAATCCTTCTGTGTGCTTCTTCTCCTCCTCCTCCTTAGAGCTACTGATCTGCACATCAGGCTTGCTGTCTCTGGCAGGCATGACACTTCCCAGTCCTTCTCCTATCCACTTAATTGACTATGTCCATAACTCTCCTAGCCCTCATATTTGCAGTGCCATTGCACGCTCCTTATACTTAAGCCTTTTCTTATGCCTAACCACCTTATCCATAGCGGCTCACCACAACAAAGAACAAGGATCAGGTCCACCTCTGGAAATTTCCAATCCTGTAACCAGAACCTCATTCCACTGCACCTCACCTTATTTAATATGTCCACCTCCTTTTATCCTCAGCCCATATCCTTTACCCTTACACTTTCTGTTCCCTTCATATATGTTGATCAGAGCACTCTCCTTAGCTTCTCTTCACTGCTGTCCTAGCATTACGTTGCTCCCATCATCACCTTGCGGAAGGTTGCAAAGGAAAAAAGCACTCCTATCCTGCATAAACTGGATCAAGAAACTACTTCTCTTGCTCCTTCTCTGTTCAGTTAACATGGAGCTAAACCCTGGACCCCCATTACCTCTTGCATCTCCCGCAGAATTTGCATCTGCACCCAGACTTAAATTAATGTTAGTCAACATATTGAGCCTCACAAAAAAGTTTGATCAGCTGCAAGTATGAGCTGCCCATACTGAGCCAGACCTCATTATTATAACTGAATCTTGGCTCAAAAAGTCAAACAGTGATCAACAAGTTCCCCTTCCTGGCTTCAATCTGCACAGGGCAGATAGGGAAGCCAAATTGTATCTCTCAAATAACACCTTCCATCCACTGAATGTCTCACTATTATTGGTGGTTATCACCCCCCATCTGGTGGCACTGACATCCTCACCGTACTTAAATCCGTAATCGCCTCTGCCAATACTGAAACTTTAATACTTGGGGATTTTAATATGGACTGGTTTACCCCCAAGTCACACAGCCTGAAATCCTTCTGTGATGAAGTCAGCTTAGCCCAGTTAGTCGGTAAATCCACTAGAACCAATACATCCAAACCTGACAACAGTTCTCTCCTTGATATCATACTTTCTATGCATCACCACAAAATTCTTCACTCTGCAGTCTTCCACAATGACATGAGTGATCATGGAGTGGTTGTTTGTACAAGATCACAAATTATAGCCCGACAGCAACCAACACTCATAACTAAGCAGTCCTTTCACAAGTTTAATGCATCAGACTACTTATCCAACTTGAGCAAAATTAGATGACAAGATATCTACCTTGCCAAAATGACTAATGAGGTGGTCACTGTTCTTAATGACAACCTCACCATTCTGGCCAACAAGTATGCCCCTTTGATCAAAGTCAGGGTGTGTAAAACATCCAACTCATGGTTTACATCAGATCTCAAGGCTACACTCCTACGCCATGACAAACTCTGGGTTAAGGCTAGAAAATCCAAAAGCCCAGCTGACTGGCAAGCATTCAGAGCAGCTAGAAACACCTACATTAAACAAATCCATGCAAGCAAAGCCAATTATTATGTCTCCACCCTTGAACAGGCAAAAGGGAGTTCCCCAAAAATCTGGAAGACACTCAAGTCCATCGAAGGTTGGCCTGTAGCCCCCTCCATCCCTCTGAAGATCCTCAGCAATGGTAGGGGCCATGGAAACAGCTGCCTAATCCTCAAGAAAATCAACAATCACTTTGTAGCTGCTGGCCTAGCTTTTAAATCTTTGCCTTATGCAGCCTGTGGCAGCAACCAAGACTGTAATAACATTGACTCACAAATTTCAACCCAACTGCTCCAGTTATATCCCTTTAGCTATAAAGAAGTTGAAGATTCACTTCTTAACATAGACATTCGAAAAAGTGCAGGGGATGATGGTCTAGAACCTTTTTTTCTTAAACTAGGCTATCTTGACCTTACCACCCCATCCTCCACATATTCAATCTTTCCATTTCCACTATCACTGTTCTCTCCTGCAGGAAATCTTCCCACGTCCTCCTATTATTCAAGTCACGGGACCCATGCAATCTAAATAACTATAGGCCCATTTCAATATTACCTGTCCTCTCCAAAATCCTCGAAAGCTAGTTTACTCCCAAATGAACTCCATATTGAACAATCTTCAATCCTCAACCCTGTGCAATCTGGCTTCCTGCCCAACCATAGTACAGTTATTACTCTAGCCAAAGTTATCAATGAATGGATCACAGCCATGGGCTCCAAGAAAGTTACTGGTGTAGTATTTTTAGATCTCAGCAAAGCATTCAACACTGTTGACCACAATATGTTAGTCTCAAGCCTAATAAAAGTAGGCTACAACCCCCTTGCTGCTCAGTGGTTTACCAGCTACCTATCTGGAAGGACCCAGAAAGTAAAAGCAGGTGGCCTCTTTTCTGCATTCCTCCCAGTGGTCAGAGGAGTCCAGCAAGGCTCCATATTAGGTCCCGTCCTCTTCTCCCTGTATATCAAAAACCTTGACACACATATATCCCAGTCCCATCTGCATTTCTTTGCTGATGATACTGCACTGTATACATCAGGCCCTACACTGGCTGAAGTAAGGGATGTACTCCAAGCCTACTTTGCTCAACTAGAAATCAACCTAATCAATGCCAAACTACTCCTCAATTCCAAGAAAACTAAGGCCATGATCTTTGCCCCAAACACCACTTCCATTTCCCTTGCAAACATGCACAAATAATTCATCACTACCTCCCTAGGTAAACCCCTTGAAATCACCTCCAAATTCAAATATCTTGGTATGTGGCTAGACAATAAGCTTTCTTTTCATGACCACCTCGACGATCTGGCAAAGAGGCTAAAAATTAGGCTAGATTTCTTCTTCCGTAACAAGTTCCTTTTTCCATTGGATACCAGAACTAGGCTGGTCCAGGTCACTTTCTTGCTGCTATTCGACTATGGAGATCTAATCTATTCCTCTGCAGCGGCCTCAGGACTCAACAAACTAGATGTCCTCTACCACCACGCCATATGGTTCATGACAAACCTACCCTACCGAACCCACCATTGCAATTTGTACCTAGCCGCTGGCTGGACATCACTCTCAACTAGACACGCACTTCATGCTGGTGTCTGGACTCTTAAGCTACTCCTGAACAAGCTCCCGAACTATCTCACAACCCTTTTCTGTATTTTCCATAGCACCTACTCTCTTAGGAAAAATGACCTCCTCCTCCTTGATGTACCAAGAACTCGCACCTCACTTGGCAAGTGGGCCATATCGAGCGTACTCCCAACTATCTGCAACCAGCTCCAAGGCATACTGAAGCTTTCCGGTACTGTCCCTGTCAGCCTATTTAAAATGTTGGCTGCAGCAAAAATAAAAGATAAGTGCAGCTGCTTCTAAATCCCGGCTCACTGCTTTAACCCAAGCCCACTGCTTCCTCTTACTTACCTAGAAATTAGCTGTTTTGATACTCAGAACCAAGCACTTTGTACCTTTTTTCTGTACTTGTATTTTTCTGTGCCAATGTCATTTTTATGTAACATGTTAATGCTTTCCCATGATTCTGTACTTTAATCTGTACTGTTTTTTTCGATTATGCAATCTGTAACTACCTATCTGTGTCAAAGGATCTCCTTGTGAATGAGCTTGCTCAATGGAGTTTTCCTACAACAAACTTGAACTTGAACTTGTATTTATGCAGCTGAGTAATGACCTGGCCAAAAGCAATCCTTTCAAGAATTTTAGATAATGGTACCAAAAAAGAAATGGGATGAAAATTAGAAACCAGCTCTTTACTACCAGACTTGTATATGAGCTTCATAGTTCTATTTGTCAGATAAAACTCTAAAACACAAAGACTGATGAAAAATTAAAGCTAAAAGTTTAGCTATCTCAAAAGTAGTCAATAATAGGATTCCGAAATCAACATTATCCATGCCAATATTAGGGCGAGGGTCATACTACAGAACATAATTCATAATCATTTTAGATAAAATGGAACAAAATAAAATTTTATCTGATTAGTCCCCACCTCTTTCTCATATCTAGCATCTGGTACAGTTACATTAGAATCTCCCCTAAACCTTTCCAGATTGCCTCCCAAAAACACTGAATATCCAGGCAAACTGTTTGGGGTCACTAACCAAACCCAAAGTCACGCTGTAGAGCAAATATCTCTGTTTGGCCCTCCCTCCCTCCCTAAAAGTGAATTCAAAGTCCACCAGGTATTTTTAGGGTCACCCAGATCATTAATCTGTTTAGTTCTATAGAATAAATTTTATCAACCCTTACTGCAGATTTAAATTTCTTTCTTAAATGTTTCAATTCCTGTAATGATAATAATGGGCCATTAGCGGCCCTATGCCTTTTCCATTGTTTATTTTTCATACGTTTTAAGACTTCAGGATTAACCCCTTCCTTTTTAGAGGGTTAATTCTCATTTTCCTTTTAGGAATTACTCGAACACATAACTCATTAAGAGATGGTAAAATTTAACCAGAGCAACATCATGTCTGAGATTGGTTCTAAAAAATACCAATCTTCCACATTAAAAGCAGATTCCAAAATTTTCATTGTAAGTGACTTGAGATTTCAAATATAAATGTGCACCAGAGGGCTATTGCTGTAGTTATCTTTAGTGTCCATTCAGAACAGAATGGGCAGTGGTCACCCATTGAATTAGTGAGTACTCTAGAAGTGACAACCCTGGCAGGATGCCTAAACACTATCCAATAAACGATGGCATCTGTTCCAGAATTATAATTGGGCCTAGTAACTTCAGAAATTAAAAAGAAAGTCAGTTACACACAGGAGAATGCAGGAGGGGTGCTGGTGTATGACTGGCAACCCACTTCGCAATCAAAAGAACTACACTACAAAGCAATTCACCACTCACAGGTAATATGCAGTTAAAAGATTAACTTTAATGTAGCAATTCCAGAGTAGCTGTGCCCCAGCTCTTCAACCCTATATAGGTCTTCATCAGGGGGTGGAAGACCCAGATAGGGTTGAAGCGTCAGGGCACTGGACTCTAGTTGGCCATTCTGGAGCTGCTACATTAATCGTTTAATTGCATATTGCCTGTGAATGGTGAAATTGCTTTGGAGTGTGGTTCTTTTATCTAACTTCAGAAATTAACTGCTGCAGCCCAATTTCTTGGAATAAATCCCTTAACTCCAGATGAAGATTCATGACCCCAGTTAATATTAAAGTCATCTAACAAAATCCATTCTCTGTAATCAGGAGTGTTTGTTTAAATTTATGTGAACATTTCAAAACCAACTTCATACATACATATGCACAGGAATATAAATGGGGCTAACAGTAAGGTACTTTTCATTTCTTAACACAACATCAACAGAGATAAGTTTACAGTCTTTAGAACTGATTGGTGGAGAAAGCTCTTGGGTCTGCAGATGATGCAACATAAATCAAAGACCCTCTACCCCCTTCACAACTCTATCATGCCTAAAAACAGAGTGGCTTTTCAGCACTATTTCATTGTCTTCTATTTTACAACTTCATCACATCTTTGAAAGTGTAGTGATATCAAAATTATTGAATTCAAGTCAAGCTTCAAAGGGAACCCATTTAGCAAGGAGGCTCTGAATCATTAAGTGGACAATTTCCAGAGTGGTCTGTAATTTTCTTTGAGCCTGAACAGTTTCAATAAGGGGAGATAGGTCCCTTCAGTTAATTGGGCCTGGGTGGGGATCTACAGAACTTGAAATTGATTGAAGTAAAACTAGTAACCTCCTAATTCTCATTTTTGGAAAGACTTTTCATGAGATAGTCTGAAAACCCTGATACCCATGAGAAGAATAACTGAAATTGGTAACCCCAACAGATATGGTACCTAACTACATTCATAAACAATCAATATTAACATGAAGCAAAGAGGGGGAGAAGGAGACTGATTTCTCCCTGTAAGTAGAAGCAGTACCAAACAATGGCCCTACCTCTTTACCATGCCTGAATCCCAAAGTAAATGAACATGCCCAGACACCTCAACAGATTGTCCTACTAAAGAAGATAACATTAAAGTAAATAAAAATACAAGGTATAACATTTTTTAAATATTAATGTAACAAATACGCTGTTTGCTGTCCAAGGTTATTCAGATAGTGATTTAGGTCATGACAGGGGGCACAAGTGAAAATGACCCTAGAGAGAGATGCAGCATGAGCTTACATAATAGAGGGGGAGCCTACCATACTCACCTCTCTCACTGTAACTCAATTCACTGTGTTACTGTACTCCGATTGCTGCCAGTCCATTTGCAACTGCTCTCTGAACAGGGGAGCCTTTGTGATCACAGGCCTCACTCCCTATGGCTCTGTTTCAGCCACAATTGGTAGGTCAGAAGAGGTGGAGTGGGTGTTATTGGTGGAAAACAAGGAGTACAATGTAAATGAAGTAACCTAAAAAAGCATCAGCACAGTCTTAGCACAAGATAAATAACAAGCTTTTGTCAATGCTGAAAGTTCGCTGTTGGTATTGCTGTTGTACATGCCTCCCATATTTTTCTGTGTATATTCCTCTACCTTGTATTTTAAGGCATCTCTCTCAACACAAATTTCTTATGTTCTTCCAGCACTGGCTTACTTCATTAGAAAAACAAGCATTTGTCAATGCTGAATGTTTGCTTGCTGGTATTGGCTTGGTAGTGCAGGAGTTAGAGAGATGCATAATAGGAATGGCAGTGAAGTATTAAAGTAATGCCAACCCCCACCCTGCAGAGACTGACAGGTGTTGGGGTGTGCCTTTGGGTCATCAGCCATAACACTCATGCCATTCCACCTCATTCCACCCTGCAGACACCGACCAGTATCGCAGTGTGCCTTGAGGTCTTTGGCCCTTATTATGCTCACCCTATTCCATAAGGTAATAAGCTGAAATGGGTACAGTATAGGAGAATGGGTGAATGTTAGGGCCGAAGACCCCATGGCACACCTTGATGCGGGCCAGTGGCTGCAGGGTGGGGGGTGGGGTGGAATGGGGTGAGCATTACAGCTGACGACCCCAAGTCACACCCCTGACGCCCGTCAGTCTTTAAAGGGGGGGCGTTATGGGTGGAAACTCTAATGCCTCAGGCATTTGTTGGTATTTTTGCTTCAAATTTTCAACATGGGCTTTTTGGGACCCCTCCTCATGAACAGTGGCAGTATCATTTTGTTACACAATCCCAAAAGGTGATTTCGCACAGCGAGTGTTCCGTTCAGTGCCACAGGTGCGAAAACACATTTCAGGCAGGATTTGAAAAATGACAGCTATACTGTTCATGAGGAGGTGTGAAGAAATGGCAATGTTGAAAATCTGGGGTGAAAATATGAAAAAATAGCTAAATTCGGTGTGTGTAGAAACTGTGCAACACGCTCTAGCATGAGTGATTTTGGAATGTTTTTCACCAGAATTTTCAACATAGCCTTTTGGAACCTCCCTCATGAACAGTGGCACTGGAATTTTGTTAATGTGTCCCAAATGTTGATTTTGCACAGTGACTGCGCCATTCTGTGCCATAGGTGCAAAACCACATTTTGGGAAGGATGCAAAAAATGACAGCTATACTGCTCATAAGGGGGTGTGAAAAAATGGTAATGTTGGCAATTTGGAGTGAAAAATATTACAAATTTATGAAGTTACGAGCATGTGTAGAAACTGCACAATGGAAGCTCATAACACAGTTATTTTTGGGAGTTTTTTCACTAAATTTGCAACAAGGACTTTTTGGGACCCCACCTCATGAACAGTAGCACTGTTGTTTCATTACTTGGTCCTGAAAGGTGATTCCACACAGCGACCATGAAATCACCTTTCAGGAGTGAGAGACAAAATGAAAGTGACTGTGTTCATGAGGTAGGGTATCAAGAACCCCTTGTTGAAAATTTGGGACCAAAACTCCAAATCATGGCTGAGATATCAGCCGAAGTTGAAACCTCCCATTGATTGCCATTATAGGGCTTACCATGATTTTCTTCAGTTTGTGGTCGGTTTCTGAAGAGTGCTGACGTGTTCCTGGTCCTCAGAAGATCACTGCTCCTGACCTCCAGAGGTAAGTATGGGTGAGGGGGATGCGGGGAGGTGGGGTGTGCAGAGGGAGGGTGTGGGTTGGGGGCTGGCAGAAATGACGAGTGACAGTTTTCTTTTTTGTAGGTTTAAAAAAAAAAAGTTATGGGGCCATTCTCTTATTTTACAGGTAAACAATTCATAACACGGATTTTGGCACACTGGGGTGGGCTTCCAATGTGCCAGAGTACTGGGGAGATCAATGCGACCCAGGGATTGGGCACCTTGAGGTCAGCTGAGAATATAGGGGCATGGGGGGGTGCATCCAACACCGGGAGTGGGCATCCCAGTGTTGGAAACACCATAGGTAGTTTTTGGCACACTATGGTGGGCTCCCAGTGTGACACATTAAAGGGGGATGGGGATACATGCTGACATGGGGCTTGAGCACCCCAATGTCAGCTGGCGGGGGGGATCCAATAGTGCGATCATGCTTAGAGTGAAAGTGCCTTTGGGCAGTGTATACTTACAGCCCGTATGAAGCTTAGGCTGTGGCCTACTCTGCATGGGGGGGGAGAAAACAAACAAAAGGAGTTGGCGGGAAGTGGAGGAGGCAGGCAAGAAAAGTGCATCCTTCCACCTTCCAGGAAGGGACCGGTGAGGTGGTGAGGGGGGGTGGAGGCATCAGCCATGCTGATCGCAACATAGATGTTTGCTGTGTGGTGACCTGCAGATGAAAGGAAAAAGCCGCCACATGATTGGTGCAGCTTTTTCTTTTCAAGTGCAGACCACTTCAGGTAAAACAGTGTCACAACAATCCCGGCTGATGAGTGGTGTGATACTGTCGAGCCCCTTGCAGAGCACTCTGCATTGGACAGACAGTGTCACACCCCTCAAAAGTCACTATCCCAAGGAGTTTGACGTACATGCAATAACTCAAAAATCATTAAATATCCACAGCAAAACAGTCTTTACACAATGTATAAAAGCACACTTAAGACAAACAAATGTACTCTGAGCAGCTATGCAGAGAAAATGTATGCTGGTTACAGTGTGTCTGATAGGACTCCAAATCACTATAGGAGGCACAGGTGAAACTAGCAACAAACAGAGATGCAGCACAAGCTTACGTGAGAGTGGGGAGCCTGCCACAGTCGCCTCATTTGTGAAGCTTCTATGCAGTCTGTTAATGCACTCCTCTGCTACAGCTCCAATCACAACTGCTCACTAAACTAGAGAGCCTTTGGAGTCACTGGCCACACACCCCACTGTTCTGCCACAGCTTAACTGGTGGATCAGGAATGGAAGAGCAAATGCTATTGATGGAACTGGGATTGCAATATAGATGAAGTAACCAGAAAGTTACAACAGCATAGTCTTACAACAAGGCAAATAAGTCTTTTGATAGCAGCAGCACAGTGTTTACATAAAGTTTAAATGTCAGAACAATTAACAAAGGAAATATACTCTAAACAGCTTCATTGAGACATTAATTTCTGACCACAGGTTGTCTAAAGCTTCAGAGTATTACATGAGGCATAGAAGAAAGTAGTCCCAAACAGAGATGCATCATAAGCTTGTGTGAGATTAATGTAGCCTGCCACACTCACCTCACTGACAATGACTCTATGAACTCTATTGCTGCCCTTCGCTACTGCCAATCATTACTGCAGCTCATGAGCTAAGGTATGGAGTATGCTAACTGAGCATTCACCCAGTTGCAGGCACACACCGTTGGGACAGTGTGGCTGACTGACAATTGACTGCATAGCTGAAAACCACAGTAAGACACCCTTTTCACTGCACCCCTTTGTGCTTTGACCTGTAGTGTGGAGGACAGCTCCATAAGGAGCCATTTAGGGGGTTGAGTCTCTGCCCACACAGTGTGAGGTCTGTCCCAATAGGCCATCTTAGGATAAATGAGGTGTTGTATTGTTAGAGGGTCCAAAGGTAGGTCAAGGCTGAGGCGATCACTGGGGAGAGGTCAAGCTCACATGGAGTGGGACTTACCCTTGAGATTCTTTCTGCCATTTCTGATGGCTCCAGCATGTACTGGAAAGAAAAGTGGTATCCTGAGCCTTTGAAATTCTCACTGCTTTCAAACGCCAGGAATCCCTCACTTATGCTTAACAACTGCAATCTTTCACCTAGAATGAGCTGCCCTGGAGCTTAGAATTTTATGCTAATTAGAGAATCTTTAGAATGAAATTCAAAACTCTGCAGTCTGATCACACTCACACCTGCATTATAATGGCAGATTTATTTCTCTGCTGGAAGGAAGCAGTGACCCTGAACCTTGGCTTCACTTTAACCAATTATGGTTTATTATTTTGTTGATTTTGTTAAAGTTTAATTGTTTAGTTATACCCTTGATAACTCTGTATTAGGGGCATTATTTGTGAAGATTGTGATTTGGATTACTTTTTTTTGGCTCCACATCGATTCCTAGGAACCAGAGGAAGGCCTGTTGTGGCACAGTTCCTGCTTTCAGGGAACTGTTTAACATTACCATTTTTTTGAAAACTCAGTTTTATTAAATTTTATGTTAAAGAAGTCCATTACAAACATACACACTGTAATAGCCTATGACATTATGGCTAAAACTGCACAGCACTGTAGGTTACAGCCAGTGGTGCAATACTGCAAATACTGCTGGACACGGTATTGCACCACTTGAAATATCCCAGGCAAAGGATAAGACCTCTGCTGGGATGGGGTTCTGTTGAGCAGCTGCAGTGGTTCAATGGACTGAGCCACTGCAGCTGGGAATCAAAGTACTATGTCTGGGACCGGGTTTGATTCGGGTCCCAGTAACTTATTTATTTTTTAACTTTGCGCTCCCGGTTACACCCCACAGTGGAGAACCATTATTGAGGTGGTTCGGGTGCAGCCCCCATTATTGGGTATGTAGGGGTGGAACCCTGCAAAACATTCCATGCGGCATAATGTCTTGTGACATTATGACTCCATGCCATCAAAACAGAGGAACCCTTAATCCAGTAAAATAGAATGGGCTCTGTACAGACACTGGAATCAGTGCCTGCAAAGAAAAAATAAAGAAAAATATGTCACTGTCCCTCCTCCTGAAGAAGTGATGGAGTTGCCAGTTGGCAAAAAAAGATGCTCTCAACAAAATACATGACTAAGGCATGGCAATTGCTCCAGGCTTTCAAGAATATGGGGAATTTCATAAGTATACCTGCCCAGCTCCCCAGGATCCTGTACCAGTTCCAGTGTCTGTAGAGGAGGAGGCTGAATCTACTATGATGAGGAGGAGGAGGAGAAAGGAGAACTCAAAGCCTGATGATTCTCTGAAAATGAGTTTTGGTCCCCTCCTCATCCCTCAGATGACTACACCTCACATTACACATTTGTGAGACAGATGGTGAACACCCTCAACATATATGCTGATAGGAAGCAGGAAAGTTCAAGCCTTCCCCCACAAAACATGGCAGGTAGTAGGGTAAATACTGAGGTACAGAGCTTGACAGAGGGCAGGACAGGGGTAAATGGAAAACTAGACAAAGGCAATAAGAACAGGGATGGGATAAAAAAGGATAAAGCCAACATTAAATGGAGGGCAATGAGTACCAATGCCCATAGTCTGGGAAACAAGCTTCCTGAGCTAGTAGCCCTGATGGAAGAGGAACACTTGGATATTGTGGCAGTCACAGAAACATGGTACACAGAGAACCATGACTGGGATGGCAACATACCAGGGTACACACTCTACAGAAGGGACAGGGAGGGTAAAAGAGGAGGTGGAGTAGCTCTCTACATAAGGGAAGTGATCAAAGCTACAGAACTAAAAAGTAAAGGGGGAGGACAAAAGGCACTCTGGGTCACCTTGGAGAGAGGAAATGGTATCACAATCTGCACAGGGGTTTTATACAGACCCCCATCTCAAGGGGAGGAAATGGACAAGAAAATGATAGAGGACATTCTCAAAATGGCTGAAAAAGGGGAAATACTGTTGATGGGGGACCTGAATATGCCAGATGTTAACTGGAGGACATGGACTGCAGCCACATCCAAGAGCAGGGTCATTCTCGATGCCCTACAGGGGGCATGCCTTAGACAGCTAGTGGTGGAACCCACTTGGAGGGAGCAATATTAGACCTGGTACTCTCAAATGGAGAGAGGATCACAAATTTAGAAGTCAGTAGACATCTGGGAACAAGTGACCACTGCACAGTGTGCTTCACAATAAACACAGCCATGGAGACAAGCCATACAAAGACAAGGATACTGGACTTTAGAAGGGCTGACTTTGGCATAATGGGTGAATACCTGAGGAATGCATTAGCAAATGGCCAGAAAGGAGGGGTGGAAGAACAATGGAGAAAAATCAAAACTGCAATCATGGAGGCAACAAGCCTTTGCGTGAAACAAATAAAGAAAACAAAGCGGAATAAAAAACCACTATGGTTCTCAAAAGTGGTGTTGGAAGGCTAAGGAGAAAAAGGCTGCATTCAAAAAGTATAAGGAATCACAGAAGGAGCACGACAGGGAACTGTATCAATTAAAGCAGAAAGAAGTGGGGAAGGCAGTCAGAAAAGCAAAGGCCCAAACCGAGGAAAAGATAGCCAACTCAGTTAAGAAGGGGGATAAAACCTTTTATAGGTACAGTAGGGAGCATAGAAAGGATAAGGGAGGGATAGTGAAGATTAATAAAGGAGAGGGGAGGTGGGCAGAGGGAGACAGTGAAAAGGCAGAGATACTGAATGAATACTTTTGCTCAGTATTCACAAAAGAAGAAGAGGAGGAGTTACCTAAACCAAAGAATAGAAGCACTCTGGATAGTGGGGTTGACACCAGTCCATTTACAGAAGAAAGAGTCCTGAAATAACTCCTAAAACTCAAGGTGGACAAAGCAATGGGGCCTGACGCAATTCACCCTAGAATCCTAAAAGAACTAAGGGAGGACCTAGTGACACCACTGACCACAGTTTTTAACAAATCATTGGAGGATGGGGTGGTACCTGAGGACTGGAGAAGGGCAGATGTGATTCCCCTTCACAAATGTGGGAGCAAGGCAGAAGCAGGAAACTACAGACCTGTTAGTTTGACCTCAGTGGTGGGAAAAATGATGGAATCACTTCTCAAAGAAAGAATTCTTGAGTACCTAGAGGCCAGTGGGGCACAAGACCCAAAGCAGCATGGATTCACAGCAGGAATGTCTTGTTAGATGAATCTAATCGATTTCTTTCACTGGGTGACCAAAGTAATAGACCAGGGAGGGGCTGTGGATATGGCCTACCTAGACTTTAGCAAGGCAATTGACACAGTCCTGCACAAAAGATTAATAATCAAGTTAGCCAGCCTGGTAGTGGGTCCCAAGGTGGTAGCCTGGGTAGCAAACTGGCTGCACAACAGGACACAGAAGGTAATAGCGAATGGAACACATTCCGAAGAAAGAGGGGTTACTAGTGGAGTACCTCAGGGCTCAGTACTGTGTCCAGTCCTCTTTAACGTCTTTATAGGTGACATTGCAGAGGGTCTGGAAGGAAAGGTATGCCTCTTTGCAGATGACACAAAGATCTGTAACAGAATTGATTCACAAGTGGGGGTAGAAAGGAAGAGAAGGGACTTGGCAAGGTTGGGGGAATGGTCAGACATATGGCAACTTAGATTCAATGCAAAAAAGTGCAAAGTAATGCACCTTGGAAATAAAAATCCAGGAGAAGAGTACACACTAGCAGGGGAATACTAACAATAACAATAATGGAAAGGGACCTGGGGGTAGTCATATCAGATGACCTTAAGGTGGGTAAGCAATGTGAGAAGTCGGTAAGGAGAGCTGGGGGATACTGGGATGCATAGGGAGAGGCATCACAAGTAGAAAAAGGGAAGTGGTTATCCCTCTGTACAGACAGTTGGTGAGACCCCATCTGGAGTACTGCATGCAGTTCTGGAGACCTCATCTATGCAAGGACATAGACAGGATGGAAGCAGTCCAGAGGAGGGCAACAAAAATGGTGCAGGGTCTATATCAGAAGCCATATGAAGAGAGACTGAGAGAGTTAATATGTATACCCTTGATGAAAGGAGGGACGGGGGACATGATAGAAACTTTTAAGTACCTCAAGGGAATCAACAAAGTCCAGGAGAGTAGCATCTTTCAGAAAAAGAGATGTGTAACAAGAAGGGGGCACAATTTAAAGATAGAGGGGGGATGGCTCAGGGGTAATGTGAGGACATTTTTTTTCATGGAGAGAGTGGTGGACGCATGGAACCACCTTCCTGGAGAGGTTGTGGGGTCTAAAACAGTGGGGGAATTCAAACATGCATGGGACAGACATAAGGCAATTATAGTGGGGGGTTGCAGGAAGTAGGCTGTTGTTTAACTAGAATCTGCTGCTTATCCAATAAGTAGGGAAATGGGCAGACTGGGTGGGCCAAGTGGTCGTTATCTGCTGTGAAAGTCTATGTTTCTATGTTTCTATCTCATCACAGGAGACTGCTGAAGATGAGGATGATGTAAAGTTTTTGGATATGATGGGCTTAACTGCAACTAAAATATTTCTATTGCCCATCCACAAATCCCTTTTAAAAGGACACTTACAAAAATGTTGTCAGCACCCACTTTAGCTGCTAGCAGAGACAAGAAAATAGAGAAAAAAATATCAGGTGGACAAACGGGATGCTGACTACCTGTACTCCCAACATGTTCACGGTGGGGTGGAGGCCTAGACTGCTGCCTGTGATAAGACCAAAGTGCCCCTTTCCTCCCAGCCTTCTGACTAAGATTTCAGGAAACTGGATAGTCTAGGCAAAAAAGTCTACACCTCAGCTTCCCTGCTTTTAAGTCAGGCAGTATACATGGCTTACACAGCTCAGAATCAAAAAGCCCTCTGAAGGTCCATTTTGTCAATGAGCAAGAAAACTACTGGTGACTTGGTGCAGGATTTGGCTGACACAGCAAACACTGCCATGGATGCCATCAAGTATCATTTCCACATGGCAGGTCATGGCACATGCAGTGTCCTTATGAAGGTCTGCCTAGCTTGAAACCACAAACCTCTCTCACAACACTCAAGCAAAATCAATGAATTTCCCTTGTGGGTGAATGCCTTGTTTGGTGGCAAGACAGAGCCACACATGAAGAAAGTGGATAAGTTTAAGACCACCTGCAGGAGCCATACTGAGAAAGAAAAGGCCTCTACTTCCAGCGGTACTTATGGAAGGGGAGGTAAAGGCAGGTGTTACAAGCCCTCCTTCTACATTACTTTTGACTTCACCCCTCAGAGGGTTTTCTTCAGTGGTAGGGGCAGAGGTGGTCCCAGGTGTGTGAATGCAATGGCTGCTCCAAAGCTCAGGAGAAACAAATCCTCTGACAAATCTGCATAGGTCACCCAGTCATTGCCAGTGGCGGGAAGGCTGAATCCCTATTTCCAGAAATTGGAAAGAAGAACCACACATATGTGGGTCCTGGAATTAGTGAGTCAGGGTCTGATCCTGTAGTTCAGAAAATTTTCTAAACTAGATGGTCACAAAACCTTCAACCCTAATACTCCAGCAGAAGAACTCTTGTTGGAGATAGAGGTAAAAAATGTGCCCCTTGTGCCATGCTTGGAGCTTTAAGAATCAGGCCCGCTGGGTTTATGTTTGCTTAAGTGTCTGAATACTAGCATGTTTCTCTTATTTCTCTTCTCTGAGTAGAGAGAGGAAGAGAAACACATTGGGTTTGCAGAGTTGCATTAAGGTAAGATGGAGGGTGTGGTTTGAAAGGGCATGGAATTAGTTGAATTAACTACCTTATTTTCCAATCTTTTATGTCAGAGAGGGGTTAAGGGAGGTCATCAAGAAGGATGGAATTCTGGGCAGGTGGAGGTTTCTGCTAAACACACAGGGCCTGATTCTCAAAGGGGGCTGTGTCCAACGCAAGCTGAGGCAAACAGCAGCTTGCACCGAAGCCCCTTGCACCCAATTCAGGTACAGAAGGGGTGCCGGCACCTAAGTCTCCACACTTGCGACAACCCCCCTGTGTGTCAAACACTTGGCACGTGGGAAAGCTCTGCTGCAGTCCCCTTGTGTCAAACAATATCCCCCCCTCCCCGATGCTGCTGCAGTCTTAGGCGCTACAAAGTACCCCCACCAGATCCCCAAAGCTGTCCTGTTATTATAATAATACAATACCCCCTGCCCAATACCACTGTGTATTGTAGTAAAGTAATGAACTCCCAGCTGATCCTCGAGGCTGTCCCGTTATTAAATTAATAAATTGCTCACCTCTCTGATGCTGCCTGTATCAATTAATAAACAATCCCCCCCCCGTGGTAGTCAAGTGCCCCCCACACACCCACACCCCGATCACCCATAATCCATATTGCAATAGTCCTGGTGGTCTAGTGGACAGTCTTCCCCCCTAGTGCCTATTCTGTAGGAGACTGCGAATGACTCTGCCCACCTCACACCTCTGCGACCTGCTGCTGACTGAGCTCTAAATGAACGTGAACTTACTGTAGTACGCATTCATTCAGAGCTCAGTTGACAGCTGGCTGCGGAGGTGAGAGGTGGGCAGAGCCAGTCGCTGTCTCCTACAAGATGGGTTTTACGGGGGAAGGGTGTCCACTAGACCACCAGGATTATTGCAATGTGGATTACGGGTGATCGGGGTGTGGGTGTGTGGGGGGCACTTGACTACCATGGGGGTGAGATTGTTTATTAATTGATATGGGCAGCATCAGAGAGGGGAACAATTTATTAATATAATAATGGGACAGCCTGAGGGATTGGGTGGGGTTCATTACTTTACTACAATACACTGCGGCATCAGGGAGGGGTATTTTATTATTATAATAACAGGACAGCTTTGGTGATCTGGTGGGGGTACTGTGTAGTACCTAAAACTACAGCAACATCGGGGAGGGGGCATTTTTGTATGCTAATGAGTGGGCATCATAGGGGATCAGCACTATACACTGGGGACGGGACTTGATGTGTTATACCAGGGACTCGGGGATGCAGTGTTTTGCCTCACATTGTACAACTGTCCCAGGAGGACACATTCTAAGTATCCTTATACCAGCCCTGTCTGGTCTACGAGTACTTAGAAATTCTCTCCCTGGAACAGTTTTGTGAATTACATTATAGGGGATGTGGCAGCTTGCATTTGCCACATGACCCCTTGCACCATGCCACAACCTGTTTAGTGGCGCAAGGCCGGAGCAAGCCCTTTTTGGGGCAGGCAGCCTGCAGTTGATGCAGGCTGCCTTTGTGAAATACTCAGGGGGCAGTTTATGATGCAAGGTGCCACTGGCTCCATTTATGTTTGGCACAGGCACCTAGTGTCATTATCAGGGCTTTAAGAATCAGGCCCACATTGTCCTAGCAGTCAGGATTTAAAAGGGCTTCACTTTTCCTTTATTTTAGCAAGTGCATTCCTTCACTTATATAAAGATAGATAGATAGATAGATAGATAGATAGATAGATAGATAGATAGATAGATAGAAACATAAACTTTGACGGCAGATAAGGACTGCTTGGCCCATTTAGTCTGCCCATTTCCCTACCAACAGGATAGGCCGCAGATCCTAGTTAACCAACATCCTATTTCTTCCTACCCCCCACAAGAATTGCCTTATGTCTGTCCCATGCATTCTTGAATTCTCTCACAGTTTTAGACCCCACAACCTCCTCAGGAAGGCTGTTCCATGCATCCACTACCTCTCTGTGAAATAATACTTCTCACATTGCCCTGAACCGCCTCCTTCTATCTTTTAAATTGTGTCCCTTGTTCTTGCATGTCTCTTTTCTGAAGATGCTACCCTCTTGGACTTTGTTGATTCCACTGAGGTACTTAAAAGTTTCTATCATGTCCCCCCTCTCCCTTCTTTTCTCAAGGGTATACATATTAAGCTCCTTTAGTCTTTCCTCATACGGCTTCTCTAGCAGACCCTGCACCAGATAGATAGATAGATAGATAGATAGATAGATAGATAGATAGATAGATAGATAGATAGATAGATAGATAGATAGATAGATAAATTAGACAGAGATATGTATGTATGCATGTATGTTTGTATGTATTTTCTGAAAATTGGTTATTAGGAGAGGCACACTGAGTCAAAGCTAATTTCAAGGAGTGACCCATGGAGGGGTACAGAAAAACAAAACATTAAGAGGTAATTTAAAGTGAATATAGACATATAGCATTTTCCTGGCAGTATGAACTACCAAAAGGCAATATATACAGAGGGAAGTTATAGAAAAAAATGCAAGTAAATAGTTGACCAGGTAGTACAGTACGTGCAACTGATGACTGCTGGGACAGCGTGGACTGCGGAGCTCCCAAAGACCCCACAAGAATCCCATCCCACCACACATCTGAAGCCAGCACACAGCTCTCGTTGCTGGGAGAGCACAGACCTCAGAGCCCCAAAGATAACTTGCCTTCCTTCAGCTACTACTTTGGCGTGGGGTGTTAAGGGCCTTTTGTGCCCTCCGTCTAGGACCAACTGAATTTGCTGCTGGACCATTCTGCTTCACAGCACTGGGACTACCCTGGTTTCAGCTGGAGCTTTAAGAATGCTGTAGCCCTCCACATTACACTACTTGTTTTGCCTTGTACCTTATACCTGTGCTAATTTGTTCTTAGTGTGAGCAATGATTTAGAGCGTAGTTGCCTAGGGTTGTACTAGTTGTGGTGCAATTGTTTGTACCTGTTAGCCAGTGCTTGGTGTGGGGATAGTCAGAGGCCTACCGCGTGGCTGTAGCGTCCTCAGCGTCTCTAGCCTGGGCTCCATTGTGCTTCTCTGTCTACATGTTAGTGCAGCTTTCAGCTCATGCATGTGCAGTAACGCATACAGTGCACTGTGGGTGAAACAGTGAGCCCCTCCAGCTGCATACTAATGTTAATCCTTTGTCTGGTCTTCCTTAGGCCCCATATGGGAACCCATCGCACCACACATCTGATGCCAGCATATAGCTCTCACTGCTGGGACAGTGTGGACATCAGAGCCCACAAAGGTAACTGGCCTCCCTTCAGCTGCTACTTTGGTGCAGGGTGTTAAGGGTCTTTTCTGCCCTCCGATTAGGACCGATTGAACTTGCTGCTGGACCATTCTACTTCACAGCACTGGGGCTACCCTGGTTGTAACTGGAGCTTTAAGAACGCTGTAGCCCTCCATTTTACACTACTTGTTTTGCCTTGTATCTTATACCTGTGCTAATTTGTGCTTAGTGCGAGCAATGATTTAAAGCATAGTTGCCTAGGGTTGTACTAATTATTGTGCAATTGTTTGTACCTGTTAGCCAGTGCTTGGTGTGGGGATAGCCAGAGGCCTACTGCATGGTTGTAGCGTCCTCAGCATCTCAGCCCAGGTTCCATTGTGCTTCTGTCCCTACTCAATTGTGCAGCTCTCAGCTCGACATGGACAGTAATGTACACAGTGTACTGTGGGTGAAATAGTGAGCCCCTCCTGCAAAAATACTAATGTTAATCCTTTGTCTATTCTTCCTACTTATGTCCCATGGGAGCCCCATCCCACCACACATCTGAAGCTAACACACAGTTCTCGCTACTGGGACAGCACAGACCGCGAAGCCCCCAAAGGTAACTTGCCTCCCTTTAGCTGCTGCTTTGATGTGGGGTGTTAGCCAGTCGATGTTTCACGTCAACTGCCCCTCCCACCCAAGGGCATCTCTTAATTTATTGACAGTATCTGGTCACATGACGTGTCTTTTTTTCTATGTGTTTGTCCTTCCCTTAGCTGGTTATCACTCTCGGCCACTAGATGGTAGTGTTGTACCTCCCTCTGCTCCACTTTTCTCCACTTCCAGCCACTGTAGCTCTGCTCTCCTCCTCCTCCTCCTCTCCCCTCGTTTTCTTCCTCTTGCCTCTTTCCATGGCTTGGTCTCCCAAGTCTAACCCCCCCCAGACTTGAACCTCGCACCCTCTGCACCACAGTCCGTGATGCTACTGCTGCACTAGGTAGACTGCCTTACTGCTGGGTGTCCTTTGTACTACTTGACCCCATCCTACGGCCCTACCTCATGTTTACTCCATCCACGGCACATCTGTTGGCTATGGCCACCACCTGCTCAGGTTCCCCCCATACCCTTCGCACCCCTTTCTGTATACTTCTCCTCTCCCTACTTTCACCCACACTGGTCCCTCCACCCCAGTATGAATGGCTCCCACGGCCCCCCACAGTGCATCCATACTACCTCCACAGTTGCCCTCCCTCTGCCCCTCCACTCCTCCCCACTCCACTACTCACCAAGCCCTCACCAGAACTGCCCCCCCATGGCCACCCCTTTACCTGTCCATTCCCCACATTCAAGCCCTCCCCCTCCTGATAGTTTATTGTAAGCCTAACCAAATCCCTAATGCCAGGGCTGGACACTGTAGGCAACTAGACATACACTTCTCAGAATGCTTTCTCTCCTTCTATTGATGTCTGGGAGCATTCACCCTAAGCCGGGGCTGCCCCTGCCCCTTCATGGAACAGCACTACTCCTGCTGTACTCCGCATTGCGTCCATAAATATCTGTAGAAAAATTTGACAGTCTCTAGGGTTGGATGGTCCAACACCACCCTGACATCCTGTCAGTAGTAGAAATTTGGCTGTCAAAGAGCACCCCTGACTCAACTGTATCTATTCCCGGGTACTCCATCTTGCAGGAGGACAGAGTAGGGAAATGTGGTGGAGGCTGTGCAGCCTATCTTCATGACTCCATACAGGGTCATGCACCCCACCCAACTGGATCATGGCGCCCAAGCAGTCTCCTTGAAAGTTACTCTTGGTATGGCCAGGGCCACCCTCAACATCACCACCATCTACATTGCCTCTCAGAACCAAAAACACACATCCCAGTCTGTCCTGGACTACATATCTCATCTACCCCCCAAGTCTGAGCTAATAGCACTTGGTGACTACAGTATAAATTGGAAATCTAACAAGGATGCTATAGCTACCATGGATCTCACCCAATTCATTACATCCCCTTCCTGCATAAACCTCAAAAATGGAACTTTGACCCTACTTGACCTTGTGCTATCCAAGTGCCCCAACAAAATCACTGGAATCACAGTCCTCCCTAATGCCCTGAGCGACCACTCACCAGTGCTCTGTACCTGGTCTTGCAAGGTAAAAAAGCCGGCCCCAAAAACTGTCTTCCTGCACCAGCTCAAACCAGGTAAACTGGGGCAACTAAAAGACCACCTTGCCCACTGAAACTGGTCTCCCCAAGACCACGCCCCTGATATAGACTTGGCCCTCAACTACTTTATCTGCTCCTTCAACTTGGCCTGTGACTTATTTGCACCCATTGCCAAACATATTGTTAAAGGTCCCGACACCCCCTGGATTTCACAGGCACTCCTAGACCAAATGAGTCACAGAGACAACCTCTGGCACCTCGCACTTGACTCAGGCAAACTGTCTGACAGACAGTGTTATCATGGCACTAGGAATAAGTGCACCTGGGAATTATGAAAGGCCAAAGCTGAATACTATAGAGCATCCCTTGCCTCTTCACAGGGCTCTGGCCATAAGTTTTGGAATAACCTGAAGGAAATCAATGGGAAAACTGTATCTCCCCCCCTTCCCAACTTATTATCAATGGTTCTATCTCCACTGACCCACAGCTCATTTCTGATACCCTTAACACCTCATTCTCCAACCTAAGTAGTGTGCTACCCACCAACTTCATCGATCCCCATACCCTCCCGGCCCCCACCCACCCTCACCCTCCCTTTCATTTCAAAACCTCTCCCTGAAAGGCTAAGCCCTACCTCCTGAAAGCCTTAGGTAAAACACATCACAGTAGTGACACCCTGGACCTCAGACTTCTCCAGTGGTCTTGGATGAAGTCCTCTCCCCTCTTACTAGTTTACTTAATAGCTCCCCCTTTTCAGTAAATTCCCTTCCATATGGAAAAATGTAGTCATTACACCCCATCCACAAAAGTGGTGACTGTACCATCCCAGAGAACTACCGCCTCATCTCCATCCCCCCCAAAAGCCCTGGAAAAAGTTATCTCTGACCAGCTCGGTGACCACCTCACTAAATATGACCTACTCTGCAGGGAGCAACATGGTTTTCAAAAAGGGTGCAGCACCACCACTGCACTACTTGAATTCATCAGTGCTATCCACTCAGTTCTTGACAATGGGTGTCTGGTTAGCTTGGTCTTCGTTGATCTGACAAAAGCTTTTGACATTGTTAATCTTTCCCTCCTCCTAATTGCCCTCTCCCACATAGATCTCTCCCAGGATGTAACAACGTGGTTTGCTGACTACCTATCCGATAGGTCTCAGCTAGTCAAAATAAATGATACACTCTCCAACTGTCTCTCGGTTAAATCTGGAGTGCCCCAGGATTCCATACAGGGGCCCATTCTCTTTAGCCTATTTATTAACACCCTACCCAAGGCCTGCTCTGGGAAATTACTCCTATACGCTGATGATGCGGTTCTTTTCTCCTCCCACTCTGACCATCTTTCTCTACAACAGCCCCTCCAGAAATCCTTCAGTGAGGCTGAAGCCTGGTTTGCTGATCTTCTATTGGTGCTAAACCACAAAAAGACCAAGGTTATGATGTTCGCCCACAACCAGAGCAAATTTAAATGCACCCCGCTGCAAGTTCTTAATGCCCAACTGCTACCCTTTGAGCAGGTGGATACTTTCAAATACCTTGGGATCACCCTGGACACCTTGGTCAACTACCACAAGCATATTCACCTCCTTAGCACTGCAGTCAACACCAGAATTGGCCTGCTCTATTGGCACAAGCTCTGCATCCCTCTGGTACCCTCCGACTTGCTGTCTCATCCTCTGCCCTGTCCCTCATAGACTATGGGATTTTGGTGTACAGGGCTGTTGATAGCACTGCCCTCCACAGAATCAGGGTTTCCCTAAATAAAGCATGCTGCCTTGTCATGGGCAGTGGCAGGTTGGCCCACACCTGCTCACTGTACAGTCTTACGGACTGGCTTGACTTTGATGAGAGGCTGAGGTACAAGACTTGCCTCTTTGGCAATAAGATAACCAGTGGACTTGCTCCCCCTGTTCTTTCTACACTATTGCAGTCTGCACCCATGGTAAAAACCACCCGTAGTACCTCCAAACCCACTCTTCTTGTTCCCTGCTGAAGGACCACCATGGGGCAGAGATCTTTCTGTTACAGGGCCCCCTCCTGGCTGAACGCTCTGCCCAGCCCCATCACATCTGACAATAAGCTTGGTCATTTCAAATCCCTGCTCAGGGTACATCTTCATTCCTCTCAAACCTGTGACTGTCATTAGCCCGCTGTTCCTGCCTGGCAGGGTCTCCTTCTTTCCCCATCCATTCCTGGACTTCCTCCCCATTTGTCACTAATGCAACCTTTTTACTCATGACTAGGGATCCCCATCCTGCCTATCTTACATAGAGCTGCGCCTTATCTCTGAATATTTTTGTATTGTCTTCTGCCTTATGGATGTATATGCCTTGATTAATGCTCTGTTCCTTGCCTGTAACTACTGTCTATATTATGCTACCCTGCTCTATACTCTGATACTCTGACATGGAGCTTTATAAAGGAGTCTCTGACTCAAAGGATTATAATTCTGATATATTCAAAATAAATAAATAAAATACAGTTGGGAATTATCAGACAGAATATGACAAAAATACACTGAGTATATAAAGCAACTGAGGTGCAGTCAGTAAAGAGGGAAATTACTTGGCACAGGCAGGCATGCAGGCCAAAAGTAATACTTAAACAGCCCCTGACAGCATTAGAAAATTTTTGAAAAAAGTGAGATTTATATTCAGCTCTATCCCATTTTCATTACTACTTCATATATTTTCAGTAATTATTTCTCCATTTTATTTATTACTGAAAGCAGTTGCATGAAAACAAGATCCTGTCCCCTAGATTATATCTACTCTGGCTGCTTCTCTGCATTTGACATTACAATCCCCTGTTTATGACATCATAATTATCCCCACAGCAAAATATGTTTATGTCATAAACAGATTTATGATGTCAGGTGTAGGCAGGCAGCCAGAGCTAAAAAGGCAGATATACTATATTCATGCAAATATTCTTAGTAATAAGGAAATAAAGGTGAGGATTACAGAATAAAATATGAAGTATAAGCTACATTTATGCCTGAATGTTACAATTTTTCAAAGTTGTCTCAGCTGTGTCAGGACCTCTTTAAGCATAGGAGAACATAGGTGAAAACATCATAAGAAAAGGGAGCAGGCACTGAAAAGACTAGACTGGATTAGGGCAAGAGAGAGAGAGCGCAAAAAAGGTTTAAGTGACACTTCAGAGTATGGTAGGAGAGAAAAGATGAAGTGGGGGGGGTCCAGATGGAGGAAGGATAAGAGGAGAAAGTGGATTGTTCAGCAGATTTGTAGAAGGGAAGGGAGAAGGTGCAAGAGTCAGTTTCAGTTTATTTTTCATACTGGAAAGGCATGTGAGCAAAATTGCCCATTTACACAAGCGTCCAGTTATACATAGATGAACAGGGACAGTACGGATGATTCAAAATTTTACAAAACAAAGAAGGTTCAGATAATATTAACAGATAATATAATAATTTAAGGGTAAACAAAGAATACTCAGAAAAATATGGAGAAAAGACACAATTGTAGCAGGCAGTTACAGGGGTAAGCAAACTCTAGTTCTATGACAATCAGGGATTGGAGCATTTATAGGTTTAGGAACTAGATTGGTAAAGCTTTAGGTTGTACTTGAAAGAAGCCAGCATTGAACATTGAGCTATGAAAGGGGGCAGGCTATGGAACAGTTTCACACCCTTATAAGAGGGGGTGTATTGAGCTTGGGCAGTCCTACATGTCGGAAGAGAGAAGTTGTTGGAGGCAACCATTTGGTGGGCCTTGAGTGGGCTGACTTAGGGAAAATGGAGATTATGCTGCTTGATAACAGTCCCCAACCTAATTTTTTTAGAAGAAAGCAAGGATTTTGCTGTCCAGCCTGTTTTTTAATGGAGGCCAATGCAAGGATTTGTATAGGCCACAGTGGTGGGTCATTCTGGGAAGGCCTGTGGTGAACCAGGTGACGTGATAGGTGGTCCTTAGCCTACAAAGGTTTGTTTGAGAGAGGCAAGGGTAGTAGATCAAGGCTCCATAGTGAAAGAGGGGGAGCAGGAAACTGTTGGCAAGCAGGATCCTGGATTCAGGAATAAGGTGAGGTTTGGCTCTGTATAACATGCCAAGCCTTTGTGTGCTTTTCTAATGAGTTGAGTTATGTGAAGGTCAAGCAGGAGGCCAAGGTACTCAAACTTAGTGACTCTTTCTATTAAGTGGCCATAATTATTCAGGAGGTTGAAATTGAAGGCAACAGTACTTCTAGACCCTAAGAAAATTATTGATTTGTTTTTTTTTTGGGGAGTTTAGGACCAGTCCCTTGGAGGAGAACCAGATGTGAAGCAGGTAGAAATCATGTTGGAGTTCGTCAAGGAGGATGGAATGGCCCTTTTCTTTAAAGAACGGTGCTACATCATCAGCATAGAGTATGATTTCTGTGTACTTGCAAATCTTGGGGAGGGAGATGACCACAAAAGAGAAAAGGAGATGTCCCAGGATGGAGCCCTGGTGTACCCCATATTTGATGGGGCATGTGTTAAAGAGAACACCGTTGATCACAGTTTAGTGAGATCTGTGGCTGAGGTAGTTTGAAAACCAGTTTATAACATCTCCACTCTTCTTTAGTTGGGCATCTCGGTTAGCTGAAAAAGAACCTCCTGGCTAGGTTCGGATGAAACAGTTGCTTTATTAAGCTTTAATTTAACATTAAAAAAAGGAGCAAGCAGCACCCCTCTTCCTCATGGCATGTACGTGTCACATGACCAATGTTTCACGTCACTCTGATGCTTTGTCAAGAGAAGTTGAGATTGTAGAGGGTGTTGAAACTTTTTGGCTGATGAGGTCAAAGGCTTTTGTCAGGTCCACAGACACTGAGCCAGTGTAGAGACCTTCAGTGTTAGCCTTGTTAATAAAATTAATAAATTTGATAAGTGCCTTAAAACCATGATGTGAATCAGTTTGGAAGTTGTATTTTGCCATTTATTCTAGGGATTGGTTAAGTACGATTTTTCTCGATAATTGTGGACAGTGGTGCCAGGAGGGATCTACTGTAGGCCTGTAGTTAACCATATCATTTTTGGTGCTGGATTTGTGCAGGAATTTTAGGGTGGTGTATTTTCATTTGAGGGGATAGGTGCCTTTACAGAGGAAGTGGTTGATGATGTCGGTTGGGGGAGAGTGATTGACTCACAGACCAGCTTAAGGATGCGGTAGTCGATGCGGTCAAGGGCTAGGGCTAGCCTGGGATTTTTTTTAGGAGTCTAATCACCTCATGGGGAGAGAGGTAATGGAAGTGAAAGCTGGGGTGGAAGTTTGGATTGGGGGTGGGCTTGGGTGAGCCAAGGTCAGGTGAGGTGTTGAGTTTGTATTTTTTCTGGTCCCTGAAGTATGAGTTCAAGTGACTGGCAATGGCCAGGGGTTCTGTGATAGGCTGACCCCTTATTGTGAGGCTGATTTGTTCAGAGGTTTTGCCTCTCCCAGTGAGGTCATTTAGGAACCTCCTGGTAAGTGTTGGGTTACCCCTGGAGCTGAACTGTTTTTCTTTAACAAAGTTTATTTTAGCAGAGTGAATTGCAGATTTACAACTGTTCCAGAGTGTTTTATAATGTTGCAAGAGGCAGGGGGAGTTTGAGTTTTCTATATTTTGATCAGGACCTGTCTCTTTTCCTCATAAGATTGAGGAGATCAGAGGTAAACCATTCATTTCTGATCCCTTTGACCCTAAGTTTTTTGAGGGGGCTGAGGGTATCACAAATCCCTTGGAAATGTTTGCTGAATGTATCAAGGGTGGAGTCTATGTCTGTGGTGCATTCGGTAAATGACCAGTCTATGGCCAGAGTGGCTTTGGAGAATTCCTTGATGTTAGGTTTTTTTAGCTGTCTCAAGTATATTTACTTATGTTCAGTTCTAGAAGATTTAGCAGACCAGCAACAGAAAACTGCAGAGTGGTCACTCAGGGGACAAGGAGAACACCTGAGTCAGTGATATGTGAAGGGTTGGAGGAAAAAATCCAGTCTAAGACAGATTCATATGAAGAAAGGCTCGGCACTCTGGAAAAGTAGTTTAGCAGGCAAATGCCATATTTATTTTATTATTTTACAAGGTGTTTGGCTGAATAACCTCTTTCCCAGCACTTCGACCCAAAATAGGGGTCTTCCTCAGCGGCATATCTAGATCTCATACAAACAGACGTCTATTTATACAACATCAATTAAAGGGATAGTACACCAAAGTGAAACAGTGCTAATAAAATTTAAAACACAACTTGAAAAAAGGGGGAGGGGGGTTGGAATACAAGGTTCATTATAACTCCAATTCTTAGACAAATAATCCTAGCATAAACTAAGCTTAATAAATAAGAACCTACAGTGATGCATTTACTTATGTGTATAATAAATCAGCTTATTAAACATGCTCTTTTTCCAGAAAATTTGAAATCATGTAACCGAATGGAGAATAACAGACAAAATGGAGAAAATACAATTTTCAAAAATTTCATTACATTATGCTATCAAATATCCTTCAAAGGACACCCCTGAGAATAAGACACATCATTAAATTCCTACGTTAGACAAACCATTAATGTATACTTTTCATGCTTAATACATTTTAAGGATAATTAGGCTTCATAGATATCTTCTAGGAGTTCTCTGAGGAGTCTAGTAACTACAATAAAAACTTAAAATATGAGGAATGTATTGCCCTACAAGAACCTGAAAATTTGAAGGATGTTGTGACCAAGAAATCAGATACGGGGGATAATATTGTGCAGATGAAAGATGACTTCTATAAAAAAGGTGCATGGAACTACTCTCTGACCAGGGCAATGACAAGAAACTTGGAGGGGATCCTACAGTGAAGTTTCAAGCAGAGTTGTGTGCATTCCTTGTTTGGAGGTTAAGCTGTGGTTGGCTCACTAAAAACTAGACAGCATATATTAAAAATGGTTACCCAGTGATTCTAACATTTTTGTATTCTGCCTAAAGTGCACAAAAATGTGAGGGATCCAACTGGGAGGACAACTGTGTCTTGGATTGGATCCCTAACACATAATTTGTCCACATTTATTGATAACTTTTTACAGCCAAAAGTACTAACTGTAGAATCTAATCTTAAAGACAGCATGGATCTCATGAAAATGATAGAAAGTAAAATGCGGGATGCCAATTTAAATCGGATCACAATAGATGTAAGTAGCCTTTACACTTTGATACGCCATGAGATAGGCTTAAATGCCATTAAATACTTTTATAAAGATGATGAAGTAATTTCATCTCATTTTCTAAAATCGGATATTGATTTTGCCTTAACCTATAATTATTTCCTATTTAATAGGAATTTTTTTCTCCAGATCTGTGGAACAGCTATGGGGTGGCATTTGCCTCTTTATATGCAAATGTGGTGATTTTTTTTTTGAGCACATAGTTATGAAGGACAATATCAAAAACACATTTCACCCATAGAATGACAGTTATTACCATTTCATTGATGACATTTTGATCATATGGAGGGGAGAAATGTCCAGCATCCCAGATTTTGTACAGTAAATGAACAACAATGACCTTGGGCTCAGTTTTACCCATGAGGCGAATAAAACAAACATTAAATTCCTCACTCTGAAATTAATTGGTATACAAGGCAAACCAGTATATACTAGGAGCTACAGCAAGTTAACAGCTGCTAATACAATTTTACATGCATCCAGCTTACATCCCAGAAAGCTGATAGCTTCCATACCATATGTGGAAATGATTAGGCTCCTCAGGAATTGCTCCAACAATGAGGACTTTTTTAATAATGTTGGTAGCCTTAAAGATAGATTATTACTCAGGGGCTATAGTGAAAAACATTTGGATGATGCCTTTGTAAAGGTTAAAATCTACAAAGGGAATATCTTCTAATACCAAAAAAGGATAGGAAAGTAAGAATGGGAAGTACTAGCCAGATGACTGATAGACTAGACAAGAGAACAGTTACTTTTGTAACTGAATATTATCACTAAACAAGTAAAATAGGTGGAGTAGTTCATAAATGTTGGTCCCTTTTATTATCAGATTCGGTGCTACAAAATAATTTGAACCAGAAACCAAGAGTGACTTTTGCAAAAGAAAAGAATCTGGAGGAAAGAATCACTAAAAAACATTTTATACCAACTAATGTACAGTCTGGCATTTCCTGGTTCCCAAAACCTAAAGGAACACATAGATTGAAGACTAAATTTGCTGGCAAAGGGACCTAGCTTCACCTAAGCTCTTTTCTTCTAGGTTTGTTTGTAAGGACAGAGCAAGGAACAACATTATCAGAGCAAGGAAAAATATTAAGGCTTCTTTTGGCTAGGCAGATTTACTATGTGTTATTATTTTCTTTTGTGCTCATGGTTTTGTTACTGTTTTTGCTAACATTTTACTGCTTTATTGTTCTCTGATTCAAATTGTTGTTACAGGGTATACTTTCTGCTGCATTATTACAGGGTGTCCCTACAGGTTTGTTACTGTTTTGTGTTTACAGATTACTACTGTAATCTTCTCTGATTAAAATTGTTTTTTGCAAGGTATATCTTCTGTTAAAGTGTTCTGCAGGTTGTGCTTACAGGTGTTACTTTTTTACTGCTTTATTTTTTCTCTGTAGCAAAGTGTTTTTTGCTGGGTGTATCTTCTGTGAAATTGTAACAGGTGGTGCTTACAGGTTTTGTGACTTTTTTTTATCTATCATTAGGCTAAGTTTTCAGGGCTAATTACAGGAGCACATATGAGATACAGACTGAGGGATAACGACTGCATTTGTTGTTGATTGATTGTTTCTGCTCTTGCCTCTTTGTTTCTTTCATCTGTGGTTCTTCTTTTTTGACAGGGGAAGAACCCAACTAACCCCCATCCCCTACCACCCCATACTACACTCCTTTTATAGAGTAGCATGGTCATGACATTTCCTGTAGCAAAGCAGGAAGGGGAGGATCAGAGGGGTATCCACACAGTGACCTCACTTACAGGGGAACAATTAAGTTAACTTGTTATAAAAAGTTATGCAAAAACAAACAAAAAAATATATAAAAAAAAATCTTTTGCTTTCATTACTCAGACCAGGTTATAAACTTGGCAACTCAACTGGAATGGATATTATGTTTTCAGGTTTAGTATGCTTTATTGAGATGCAATAAGGTTTTACAGCCAGACATATATAATCAGGAGCATAACAGAATGATAGAATCAGTAAAATACTGCGGACTGTGGCTCCCGGTGATACATATTCTGAAACCAAATATGGAATGAAAGGCTGTACTATCATAACTATATAACAATAAACTTATGAGCCTCACCCTACCCCTCCCAGAAATTGTCCTTCCCCTCCCCCCACCATGCACCACTAGAGATAATGAAAATAACAAAGAGTAGAAAGATATAGATGATGTTATTGATAAGCAATTGACAATGGTGAGGCTTGGTATAGTCTGAAAAAGAGGTAAGGAACTGTAATGTTGTGGGCAAATTGAAGAGTCAATAACATGCATAAGGGAGCCCATATCTTTTGGTAAGAATGGTCCCTTTGTGGTATATTGACCAGCAGTTTTTTAGCTTGTAAAGCAAAGAGAATTTCATGAAGCCATTCTGTGAGTGTGGGGGTATATGTTGCAGTATCACCTTCTTGGCACATAGTGATATTAGAGCCATATGTCTGCACTGGTTACCGATCACACTATCACCATAGTCCCCCCAATATGCATATATCTGGCCAGAAAGTGTCGGTTAAACTGAGTAGAGGATCTAAACTGGATTGGATAGCTGTCCAAAATGGAGAGGCTTTTTCACATTCCCATAAAATATGGAATAATGTGCCTGGCTTCTCGCCACATCTGGAACAGAGGTTGGATGGGAGTTTCCCTATTTTATTAAGCTTAACAGGGGTGTAATAGAGATCATGAATCACTTGAAATTGGAGTACTTGGTAACGGTCCCATTTGATATCCTTATATAGATGGTTCCAGATCTGTGACTAGTGACAGGTAGAAGAAGGGGAGGGGGGGGTATGACCTGATCCCAGGTATAGTGTGGTTGTCTTTCTATGTCCCCTATAAGGGAGCAAAGGTGGCGATAAAAAAAGGAGATAAAGTGGGAGGGGGGAGTGGCCAAGACCATAGTAAGGATGGGGCTGGCTTGGTTTTGATTACATAAATCCTAGACTGAAATGGCGGAGAAGCAAGTATGAGTGCTGAATGTATTTAAAACAGTAAGAAAGCGGTCATTTGAATTTGAGCCAAGCCTCTTGGAAGGTCAGTAATTTAGATACATAGATACATAGATACATAGATACATAGACAGTGTCGGCAGATAAGGGTCTATGGCCCACCCAGTCTGCCCATTTGAGCTTGTAAGTTCAGTTTGTTTTCCTAGAAGTCTATTTCCCCTTACCCCTGACCTCTAGAATTCCTTTATGTCTATCCCATGCATTCTTAAATCCCGTGATTGTTTCAGCCCCCACCACTTCCTCTGGCAGGGTGTTCCACTTGTCCACCACCCGTTCTGTGAAGAAATTCTTTCTCATGTGTCCTCTGAATCGTCCTCCCTCCAACTTCATCCCATGCCCTCTAGTCCTGAAACATCTTTTTCGCTTAAAAATAGTGTTTTCCTGCACCCTGTTCCTCCCTGTAAGATACTTGTATGTCTCTATCATATCCCCTCTCTCCCTCCTCTCCTCCAGGGAGTACATGTTCAGTTCCTTCAACCTGTCTTCATAGGACTTGTGATGCAACCCATGCACCCATCTTTGTTGCCCTCCTCTGAACCTTCTCTACCCTGTCTATGTCCTTACGTAGGTATGGTCTCCAGAACTGTAAACTGTACTCCCAGGTGGGGCCTCACTAGTGTCTTGTATAGCGGAATTATGACCTCCCTTTTCCTGCTGGTGATGCCCTGCCTATACATCCCAGCATCCTATTTGCTTTACCTGATGCCTTGTCACACTGTTTCCTACCTTGAGGTCATCAGAGATGACAACCCCAAGATCCCTTCCTGCTTGGTGCATGCTATATCCTCACCCCCAACTGATATATTGTGCCAGGGTTTTTGTGCCCTATGCATTATCTTGCACTTCTTGGACTGAATTTCAACTGCCAAACCTTGACCATTCTTCAAGTTTCCGCAGGTCCCTTCTCATTCTGTCTACACCCTCTGGTGTGTCTACTCTGTTACAGAGCTTTGTGTCATCAGCGAACAGTGAAATTCTGCCTTCTATATCCTGTGCAATGTCACTGATGAAGATGTTGAATAGGACCGGTCCCAGCACTGATCCCTGTGGTACCCCACTGGTCACTCTTCCCTCTGCGGAGTGACAGCCATTTACCACCACCCTCTTATTATCTTTAATCAGGTCATTAACTGTTGTTCTCATACCATGTGGCCAAAAAGATGAACTTGAGTATCTGACCTCAATCCTAAAGTTTGGATGACCTAATATAGGTTCTAAGACATCCATAACCAGAGAGGCACAAACGAGTGCACATAATTGTGGATGCGCTCAAAGAGCAGCCATAATAGGGGTGTCTCTTAACTGTTTGGGGACATGTTTAATGGGGACATATAAGAGGGCACATAGGCCCACTCCATACTGAGCACAAATGTTTTTTTTCTATTTGTAACCATAATGGGGAATACGAATTTGAATGTGCCATGTCCACTGATCATAGCCAGTGAAAAAAGACGGAGCAGTTAATGGAGAGATCATACAAGAATAAATTAGGTACCTGAAGGCCTCCTCTTTTTTTTAATGTTGTCATTTAGAAAGGGCTTTGCGGGAGGACTTCCCTTGCCAAATAAAATTGGAAATAATTCCGTGGAATCGGGAGAAACAGGTTTTTGGGAGGGAGCGGTTATACATCAGTAGCGGGGATAGGAGATGAGCTAAGACGTTCATTTTCACAATGCTAAAACATCCACATAATGAACCTGGAAGTAAAGCCCAGAGATTTAAGTTGATTTTAATTTTGGTGAGAACCTTATTCAGATTATATTGTTTCATTTTAGTCATTGATCGGGACAAATACAGTATATACCTAAATATTTAATTTTATCTTCAATCCATTTTAACCCTAGATGTTGGATGTCAGTGTGCAAAGCAAAAATGTTAAGGGCATGACTTCTGTTTTAGGGAGGTTTAACTTATAATTGGATAAATTGCCCAAATCCCAGATGATCGCTAGTGTAGCAGGAAGAGAGGTAGAAGGGTGGGTGATATGAAGGAGTATATCATCAGCATAAACTGAAAGCTTATACTGGTGTAGGCCAATAGGTATACCAGAGATAAGTGGGGATTTATTAATTTTTCATATAAGAGGCTCCAGAAATAGATTAAATAAAAAGGGAGAGAGGGGACATCCTTGTCTGGTGCCTTGTTGTAAAGTGAGGTGGGAGACAGAACTCCGTTACATAATATGCAGATGGTGAGGTGAGTATAGAGTACCTTGATCCATTGAATAAATTGGAAAGGAATGCTATAGTTGGGGAGTAAATTAAATAGGTAATCCCAGGATACTCTTTTCAAAGCTTTCTCTGCATCCTGGGACACCAGCAGAGAAGTAATGCAGGAATCCCTGGACTCAGAGATTAGGTGAGCGAGCTTCCATAGGTGGTCTTCAGAGAGCCTTTCTGCCACAAAACCAACTTGTTCTAGACTTATGAGAGCATACCAGACCTGAGATAGCTTATTGGCCAGAATAATTGCAAGAATTTTGAGGTCTACATTAATAAAAGAAATGGGATGATAGTTGGACACAAATAATGGGTCTCTGTCCAGCCTGGGAAGGACAACTATGGTGACCTCAGTAAAAGAAAGATCAGACATGTCCTGTTTGTATATATAGTTATAGGTATCGAGAAGAATAGGGGCTATCTGAGACTTGAAGGCGTTATAAAAATTTGAGGTATATCCATCCAGGCCCAATGCCTTATCAACCAGTAGTGCATCTATAGCTGTACTGATTTCTATTAAAGTCAAGGGGGCTTGTAGGAAAGCAATCTGATGCTGTTCTGGATGCGGAAGTTTTACATCTTGTAAAAATAGCTCCATAGAGTTCAAGTTAAAAGCGAGGAAAGGCTGGGAGTATTTGGTAGCACTCTTGGAAACATGAGACTATCTCCTTGGGGGGGGAGTACTTATTCCACTGGATGAGTTACGGAGAGAAGTAACAGATTTAGCTGCAATCTGAGCTCTAAGGCGTAAGGCCAATAACTTACCGGCCTTGTCTCCCTGGTCAAAATATGTCACTTTTTGACCTGAAAATAAGATATTCAGCTTTATCACATGAAAATATTATATCAAGATCAGAAAATTTCCAGTTGATCAAGTTCGGAGGCAGTGGATTGAGGGGAGAGGGACTGTTCCAGCCTCCAAATTTGCTGCAGTAGGGAAGAAGATTCTTGGGAGATAGTTTTCTTCCAAATGAAAGCTAGACGGATAATTTCCACTCTCAGAGAACATTTCAGAACACCCCATAGAAGGCTGAGTTTGTGCATAGTGGGGAAATTACTGTCTAGGAAATTGGAGATAAAGGTGTGGAGGTGAGTGACCAAGTGATCCAATTTTAAGAGTTGGGCATTGAACCTCCAGACCTTATCTCAAACCATGGAAGAAGAGAGATTCCAGTGGAGTAATGTGGGATGATGATCTGAGATCACTTTAGACAGATAAATTCAAGACAATACGGTGGAAAGGTGCCCAAGCCCCAACAAGATAGTCTATTCTGGAAAATGAATTATGAGGGAGTGAATGAAAGGAGTAATCCCTTTGGTTGGGAAATAGGACCCTCCAGTGGTCTATAAGCCCCAATGAATCTATCGTATCTCTAAGGACAAGCTGTGCAGGAGTAACGGGGTAGCTATTGGACTCTGATCTCTCCAGTACATTACAATACACTAAGTTCCAGTGGCCGCCTAATAGAATAGGAAGGGCAGACCATGGAGCCAAGTGTATCATGAGAGAGGTGAAGAATTGTGGAACATCATTAGTGGGGCCATAAACCAAGCCCATCACTACTTTGGAATGGCCTAGAAAGGCCCTCAGGAGGATATACCTTCCCTGAGGGTCTATGATGGATTGCAATAATCTGAACGGCACTCTGCAAGCCACTAGAATAGCTACCTCCCACTTATGTGTGTATTCCAACCCTGCTCCCAGTGCATGTTCTACCCATGATCTCCTAAAATGAAGAACCTGGGAGGAGGGCAAATAGGTTTCTTGCAAAAAAGTGACATCCACATTTAGTTTATGGAGGTGTAATAATATCTTGGCCCTCTTGGTAGGAGATTGAGCACCCTTAATATTCCAAGAACAAAATTTAAGACTTAATGACATTGCTTAGTGTAAAATTTAACCATTCTCCAGTAAAGCATTACTTCTCTTTAATTGTTCCAGGCCCCAAGCAAAGAAAAAGGTCAGCCTTCTAGTGGTGTAACCCTTAACCCTATATCCCCCATCCTACTCATGTAGCGTAGACAAGAAACCTGAGGGGCATGCAGAACAAGGTAGCCAGAAAATTGTAACTGTGATGGCCACCTCATTCATATCACTGACCCCCCAAATCCCTACCCTGTCTCTGCCCCCAACATCAACATGCATCTTCAAACAACCAGAACCATATCTAACAAATAGCCCAACATGCCCCGTGTCCGGTCCCCGTGCCCACCCCCTACCCATATATTCCCTTGCCCACAATATAGAAGAGTGTTCACTAAGAAAATATCTAAATTGAATTATACTTGCAAAAATGAGGCTAAAAAAGTAAAGCCAGGGAACTTTCCTCAGTCCTGCATTATTATGAACTTTAGCCTGAACCAAGCATATGCACCAAAACAAAATTGTAAGCAACCCTCCTCCCCTGATCCGGTTCACAATCCGCTGCTTGTGAAGCAGAATGAACCACTTACCTCCCACCCACTCCCACCCAGTACTGAATGAACTATTCAATATAATAAACAGCAAAATAAATATTCAAAAATAGATGGAGAGAGAGAAGGAAGACAAACTCTGCAGGAAAGCTCCACTATTTAGTCCACAGAGTCCAAGCTCCATCATGGTTCATTTAACCGACATAATACATGTACACAGTCCTCCCATAACTGGGATCACCTGGAGATAATAGGGGGTGACAAACTGGAGAAGTGGTGAAGCCCATGTCTCCAAAAGATCCTTGATGCATTCCCAATCTGCATCCCAGAGGAGATCAATGTAGAAGAGGGATGATCAGCAGAAAAAAAAACACATGAAAACTGGTGGAATCTGAAGTTTGGCCATCCCAGTAGTGTAGCCAGATATTCACCCGAGACAGTCCAAGGGAAACTAGGGCAGAAACTGGTAGAAACAATATTCTAATTGCTTGCCTGAAGAGAAACATATAGGCCTTCCCACCCTCTAGAGGAGAATAAGCAAATAACACCATTCGTGTAGAGGAGGATACGCATGATCATGTGGCAGAGTTGTGTAGAGATATGGCCCCCTGGTGGTGAACTTCAGCGGTCATTGAACAACTCTGGGAAGATGGCTTTTACAGCGGAGGAGGCTGAGTCATAGTTGTGCCAGGTGCCTAGGTGCATAACTGAGAGATGAGCTGGGAAAGCAACTTTAAATTTAATTCTAGCCGCTATAAATTTGGTTACCAACGGGTGAGACGCTGCATGCTTTTGCCTGGTGGCTACAGGTAGATCTTGTCAAATCAAAGCTTATGGCCTTCCCATGGGATTTCCTTGATTTATGGCATCTTGCTGAGGATATGAAGTTTGTCCGGGTAATTTAAGAATTTTAGTATCAGAGGTCTGGGAGGAGAGCCTGCGGCCAGTTTGGGTCTCAGAGAATGGTGTAACTCTCAATAATGTAGGTCATATTGTTTGGAGAGGGCCCTGCTATCTTAGTGAGCAGCTTTTGGGTGAACAAAATTGGGGAGGCCCCTTCTGCTTCTTCTGGAAGGCCGAATATAGCAATGTTGTTTCACTGACTTCGGCTTTCCAGATCCTCTAATTTGGCATATACCTTGTGGAGTTTCTGTTGTAATGTGGTCATCTATGGGTCTAGTTTGTCCTGCCACCCTTCTAAGGAGTTTGTTCTGGTGGCCACATCTGAAATTGTTCTCATAGCTTCCCCCCCAAGTCCTCTCGCATTGATTTTAACTCTGATGTCAGATCCCGAAGAGCTGATTTGAAAGGCTGATGCTCTCCATGAAATTTCTGTTCCATGAAGGGTGTGGGTTGCGAGGTGATTGCTACAGATTTGCTGGAGCTGGCAGAAGGACCTTTAGACCATTTGGGAGTCTTTTCTGGAGTTTGAGGAGGCATATGGTGTGGCGGGGCCTGGCGCTTTTCAGACTTCATGCTGCTACCTCGGAATTGTGCCCTTTCACTGTGTTCTTCTCTTTTCTGGTGTTACACTCAAGTTGCAGGTAACTTAAACAAGCTGCTTGATCCATTGAATGCTGAAATTCTATTTTATATTGAATACATTAGGCGGGTAGAATGGGAGCTAGTCTGTGGAGCTGTTACTCTGGGCAGATCATAACGTGGCACTAGGAATGGATACTATTAACTACAGGTGCTGCAGACCACTTTTCAATAAGGCAGTTGTACAGGATTTAGGACACTGTCCTACATGCTGGACCATCAGAGATCTAAGGGCTCAGCTCCAGGCAACATGGGCCAAGATTGTGCTCCTCAAATCGCATATTCAGGAGGAAATACATTACAAGAACCACCCGCCATTTCCCCAACATCCAACTGAAGCACCTCGACTGCAGAGGGTAGTTGGTCTGGCAGGTTGGCAGGTGGTTAGGAGGGGCAAATCAGGTGCCCCATCACTCAATGTTCACCAATGTATCACCTCCACAAAGCATATAAAAACCACAAACAGGTATCTGCCTCTATCTCTGAAATCAAACAAAGGGGCAGAGGACACTGCAGATTAGGACACTGCAGCAGAGGAACTAGCACAACAAAACTCACCCAAAACAGGGACCAAAACAAAAAAAGCAAAAAGGAAATCCAAAACACTTCTGATCATAGGAGACTCCATGATTCGGGGAGTTGATACTACCTTCTTGCCAGCAGTAATGGTCAGATGTCTCCCAGGTACATTAATGTTGAGAGACACTGACCACATTACTAAAATCATGCATGAAGCAGGAGAAAACATTGACATCCTGGTACACATAGGGACTAATGATCTTGCCAGCCAGTCAGCTGAGGAGACCAAGGAACACCTGGTCAGGCTGGGAGACAAACTGTCATCCATTTCATCTGGAACCTCCTTCTCTAAGATCCTGCTGGTCTGGGAGAGGGGGGACAGGTGGACGGAAGGTCAGAGAAGGGGAGATAGGGAAGCTAAACATGTGGCTCAAAGGCTGGTGCCAGGAAAAAGGACACAAATTTATAGATAGATGGCAACAATTTTGGGAGCAAAATTTCTTTAAATTTGATGTACTGCATCTGACTAAGGAGGGAGTCAGTGCACTGGGGCAGAAGTTTTAAGTCTATGCAGAATATTTAAACTAGCAAATGGGGAGATGGGTGCAGCAACCAATACATTGAATGAGAAGAACACCTCCTCCAGCTAGTGATCAAACAGGAGTTCAGCATGTTTGTAGTTAATTTGCATCACCAGGTAAGGGTCCAGCTCCCCATATGACATGCAGGGGAAATGCCAGACCTTGCCCAACAACTAATGCACCAAAATCTGGCCAATAGAAAATCATGTACACAAATGCCCACAGTCTGTGAAACAAGATCCCAGACCTGGAAGCAACAATGGCAGAGGCTAAACCGGACATAGTAGCCATTAGCAAGACATGGTTCACCAGTAACTACACTTGGGGGACTTCAGTACCCAGTTATGTACTGTTCAGAAGAGACTGAAGTGCAAAAAGGGTGGGGGGGGCTCTTTATGTCAATGAAAATATCAAAGCTACAGAAATTCAGAATACACACAAGGAGCCAGAAGAAACTGCCCTAGATAGCTTCTGTCAGAGAACAGACAGAGAACAGCAAGAGGACGTAGCTGCTGTTATAACTATACTTCTCTACTGGGACTAAAGAACTAGAACTCTCCTACTGGGACCTTCAATTTAGGGTAAAAATAACTAAAAAAAGAGTTAGTGTGTTTGTCTGAGTTGGCTGAAGTGAACTGTTTTCTGTGCAGTTATCTAGGTGTTCGTCTCAGCTGGCTAAAGGGAATTGTTATCTGTGCAATTAATCAGGTGTAGAAAGAGCTGTAAAGTAGGGGGAGTGGCTTAGCTAGAAGGAAGCCAGGTTAAAGCCAGATTTAAAAACTGCCCTAGATAGCTTCCGTCAGAGAACATGTAGCGAACAGCAAGAGGAAGGAGCTGCTGTGATAACTTTACTTCTCTGCTGGGACTAAAGAACTAGAACTCTACTACTGAGACCTTCAATTTAGGGTAAAAACAACAACAAAAAAGAGTTAGTCTGTTTGTCTGAGTTGGCTGAAGGGAATTGTTAGCTGTGCAATTAATTAGGTGTAGAAAGAGCCTTAAAGTAGGGGGAGTGGCTTAGCTAGAAGGAAGCCAAGTTAAAGCCAGATTTAAAAACTGCCCAAGATAGCTTCTGTCAGAGAACAGGCAGAGAACAACAAGAGGAAGGAGCTGCTGTTATAACTATACTTCTCTACTGGGACTATATTGCCCTCCTTCCCTCCATTCCACCCCCCCCCCAGCCAGTTCTACTTTTATAGGCACAGGATTTGACTGACAACAGGAACTTCCTGTTTGGGAGCAGGAAGTGAGTGATCACAGAGCCACAAAAGACTCACCATCCTAGAAGGAAAATAATAGCTCTCCATCTCCCCCTAACTGCTGGAGGTCTGACTCTGAGCAAGTAAGGAGACAACTGAGAAATATAGGAACTTCTTGTCTCAGAACAGGAAGATCATGAGCTTTAAGAGCATAGAGGCAGTAAATAAATAGGGAGAAAATTAAAAAAATAAAACAAAATAAATAAATAAATGAACAGAGGAAAGAGTAAGTATCCAAAACAACAGTTAAGGGGCCAGAAATAAGGCATGATGGGAGTGGTGCAGTGCAGTACTGTGGAGCGGCAGTCTTCCGGGAGATGTTCTGGAGGATGCAGTGCTGTCCCATCTGCAGGCACCTCTCTGGGCAGAGGGAGGAGGTTGCTCATCTCCAGGCTGAGTTGGCCAGGATTTGGGAGAACTCTTCTCCCACCCAGGGCCACCAGGGACACTGCCATTGCCTCAGAGCCAAAAAGAGGAGCAGTTGGACCACAGTGGGTTCAGGGAGGGTGAGGGTGGCGGAACAGAAGCACATCCCTCCAGTTATACCTCTCCAAATTTCATATGCTGTTCTGACAAAGTGTGGTTCCTCTATGGAGGCACCCACATTCAAGACCAATGAGGATGCAGGGAACCTCCACAAAGGAGACCCATAGGAGGGTGGCATGGGACCCCACAGGGGAAAGAAACAACTCCTGGTGAGGTACTCCATTGTTAGGAGGATAGAACTGGGGGGAGGAAGGGGAGAGGGAGGTAAGGTGCCTGCCTGGCACCATGGCTTGGCTTGGAGAGATAGGGAGCGAATCCTAAGGATAGCCAGAAAAGCTGCACGGGGAGGGAGCTGGATGTCATTGTCCACCTAGGGACAAATGACCTGGCTGAAAAAGGTATCAGAGCAGTGCAGGAAGAGTTTGTGGCATTGGGGAGGGGGACTTAGACAAGTAACAAGCACGGTAACCTTCTCGGAGGTGCTGCATGTCTATTGCATGGGTGAGGCTAGGGTGCTCCACAACATGGGATTCAATCAGTGGTTGAAAAACTGGTGCAGAGCTCAGGGGTTTGGCTTCATTGGAGACTGGGGGTCCACCTGGAGTGATGCAGGCATATACTGGTGCAATGGTCTGCATCTGTTCAGGAGGGGAACCAGGATCCTAGGTGATAGGTTTAAATGCTTCATTGGCAAGCATTTAAGCTAGCCAAGGGGGGAGGCATTGGATGGAACAGGAAAATCCCCCCCCCCACAAAATCAGGGTAGTAAGTGAGGAAAACACCAAGATAGAGATGCCGATAGGGAGAAGGGCAGGGGTAAATGGAGAAAACAACAAAGGCAGTAAGGACAAGGATGAGGCAAAAAGGAGTAAGGCCATCAAGAAATGAAGGGTAATGAGTACCAATGCCCGTAGTTTGGGCAACATGCTTCCTGAACTGGTGGCCTTGATGGAAGAGGGATGCCTGGATAGAGTGGCAATCACAGAAACATGGTACACAAGGAACCATGAAAGGGATGTTAACATACCAGGGTACACAACCTACAGGAGAGACAGGGAGGGGAGAAGTGGGGGAGGAGTGGCTCTCTATATAAGGGAAGGGATAAAAGCAACGGAACAAAAGAGTAAACAGGGAGGAGAGGAGGCACTGTGGGTCACCTTAGAGACTGGCAATGGCACCACAATCTGCACAGGGGTTGTATACAGACCCCCTTCTCAGGGGAGAGAATGGATAAGGATATGATAGAAGGCATCCTTAGGATGGCAGAGAAAGGGGAGTTACTGTTGATGGGGGACCTGAATATGCCAGTTGTTAACTGAAGCACCTTTGCTGCAGCCATATCCAAGAGCAGGGCCATTCTCAATGCCCTACAGGGGGCATGCCTCAGACAGCTAGTTTTGGAACCTACTTGTGAGGGAGCAATCTTAGACATCATACGCTCAAGTGGGGACAGAGAGAGGATGTCAGATCTAAAAGTGGGTAGCCATTTGGGAACAAGTGGCCACCAAACAGTGTGGTTCATGATAAACTCAGCTACAGAGCCAAGCCATACAAAAGTGAGAGTACTGGACTTCAGGAGGGCTGGCTTTGGCAAGATGGGAGAGTGCCTTAGAAAAGCATTAGCAAACAGGCAAGAAGAAGGGGTGCAGCAACAATGGGGAAACAACAAAACTGCCATCACAGAGGAAACAAGCCTTTCTGTGAAGCAAATAAACACATCAAAATGAAAGAAAAATCCACTATGGTTCTCAAAAGAGGTGATGGGGAAGGTTAGGGAGAAAAAGATAACATTTAGGAAGTATAAGGAAACACAGAAGGAGCAGGACAGAGAACTGTACCAGTTAAGGCAGAAGGAAGAAGGGAGGGAAGTTAGAATAGCAAAGGCCAAAACTGAGGAAAAGATAGCCAACTTGGTTAAGAAGGGGGGATAAAACCTTTTCTAGGTACATCTGGGTGCATAGAAAGATAAAGGGAGGGATAGTAAGGTTGAATAGAATGGACGGTGAGAGGGCAGAGAAGGACAGTGAAAAAGCAGGTATACTGAATGAATACTTTTGCTCAGTATTCACAAAAGAGGAGGAGGGGGAGGTACCTAATCCAGTTAACAGAAGCACTCTGGATAAAAGGGTTGATCCCAATCCTTTCACAGAAGAAAGGGTCCTGAAAGAACTCCTAAACTGAAGGTGGACAAAGCAATGGGGCCAGACAGGATTCACCCAAGAATTCTAAAAGAATTAAGAGGAGAACTAGTGACAATACTGACTACCCTTTTTAACAAATCATGGGAGGATGTTGTGGTACCTGAGGACTGGAGGAAATGTAGAAACATAGAAACATAGAACTTGATGGCAGATAAGGACTGCTTAGCCCACCCAGTCTTCCCATTTCCCCTACCTAATGGATAAGCTGCAGATCCTAGCTAACCAGCAGCCTACTTCTTCCTACCTCCACCCCCTAGGATTGCCTTTTGCCTGTCCCATGCATTCTTGAATTCCACCACTGTTTTTGACTCCACAACCTCCTCTGGAAGACTGTTCCACGATCCACAACTCTCTTTGTGAAAAACACTTCCTCACATTACCTCTGAGCCCTCCCCTCTAGCTTCAAATTGCACCCCTTGTTCTTATGCACTCTTTTCTGAAAGATGCTACCCTCTTGGACTTTGTTGATTCTCTTGAGGTACTTGAAAGTTTCTATCATGTCCCCCCCTCCTCCTTTCCTTGAGGCTATACATATTAAGCTCCTTAAGTCTCTCTTGATATGTCTTCTGGTGCAGACCCTGCACCATTTTAGTTACCCTCCTCTGGCCTGCCTCCATCCTGTCTATGTCTTTATGGAGATTGGATCTCCAAAACTGCATGCAGTACTCCAGATGGGGTCTCACCAGCTGTCTGTACCGAGGGATAACAACCTCCTGTTTTCTACTGATGATGCCTCTCCCTATGCATCTCAGTATCCCCCCAGCCCTCCTTACTGCATTCTCACATTGCTTGATCACCTTTAGGTCATCTGATATGACTACCCCCATGCCCTTTTCCATTTTTGTTGTTGTTAGTATCTCACCCCCCACTGTTTACTCTTCCCCTGGGTTTTTGTTTCCCAGGTGCATTACTTTGCACTTCTTAACATTGAACCTAAGCTGCCATACATTTGACCATTCCTCCAACCTTGCCAAGTCACTTCTCATCCTTTCCACCCCACCATGTGTTTCAACTCTGTTGCAGATCTTTGTGTCGTCTGCAAAGAGACATACTTTTCCTTCCAGTCCCTCTACAATGTCACTTATAAAGACATTAAAGAGGACCAGTCCTAGTACTGAACACTGTGGTACCGCACTAGTAAACTCACTTTCTTCAGAGTGGACTCCGTTTACTATTACCCTCTGTGTTCTGTTCTCCAGCCAGTTCTTACCCAGGCTACCATCTTGGGACCCACTCCCAGGCTGGCCAATCTGTAAATTAATCTTTTGTGTGGGACTGTGTCAAACGCCTTGCTAAAGTCTAGGTAGGCCATGTCCACAGCCCCTCCCTGATCTACTACTTTGGTCACCCAGTCAAAGAAATCTATTAGATTCCTCTGACATGACCTTCCTGCTGTGAATCTATGCTGCCTTGGGTCCTGTGCTCCTCTGGCCTCTAGGTACTCAACAATTCTTTCCTTCAGAAGTGATTCCATCATTTTCCCAATCACTGAATTTAAATTAACAGGTCTGTAGTTTGCTGCTTCTGCCCTGCTCCCACTTTTGTGAAGTGGAATAACATGCCCTCCTCCAGTCCTCGGGTACCACCTCATCCTCCCATGATTTATTAAACAGGGTAGTCAGTGGTGTCACTAGTTCTACCCTTAGTTTTTTTAGAATTCTGGGATGAATCCCATCAGGCTGCATTGCTTTGTCCAGAGTTTTAAGAGTTAATTCAGAACCCTTTCTTCTGTGAAAGGGCTGGTATCAACCTCTGTATCCAGCATTTTACTATTGTTTGGTTTAGGTACCTTCCCCTCTTCATTTCAGAATACTGAGCAAAAATATTTGTTTAGTATCTTTGCCTTTTCCCAGTCACCCTCTGCCCCCTTTATTAAGCCTCACTATCCCTCCTTGGTCTTCCTTCGGTCCCTGATGAACCTATAGAAGGTTTTATCCCCCTTCTTAACTGAGTTGGCACCCTTTTCCTTGGTTTGGGCCTTTGCTGTTCTGACTGCCTTTCCTGTTTTCTTTTGCTTTAACTGATACAATTCTCTGTCCTGCTCCTTCTGTGATTCCTTGTACTTCCTGAATGCTCTTTTTTTCTCCCTAACTTTCCCTGCCACCTCCTTTGAGAACCATAGTGGTTTCTTACATCATTTTGTTTTGTTTATTTGCTTCACACAAAGGCTTGTTGCCTCTGTGCTGGCAGTTTTGATTATTCCTCATTGTTCTTCCACCCCTCTTTCCTGCCCATTTGCTAGTGCATTCCTTAGGCACGCACCCATTTTGGCAAAGTCAGCCCTCCTGAAGTCTAGTACCTTTGCCGTTGTCTTTGTATGGCTTGACTCTACTGCTGTGTTTATCGTGAACCATACTGTTCGATGGTCACTAGTTCCCAGATGGCTACCCACTTGTAAATCTGTGATCCTCATGCCATCTCCATTTGAGAGTGCCAGGTCTAAGATTGCTCCCTCTCAAGTGGGTTCCGATACTAGTTGTCTAAGACATACCCACTGTAGGGCATTTAGAATGACCTCACTCTTAGAACTGGCTGCTGCAAATGCACTCCAGTTAACATCTGGCATATTTAGATCCCCCATTAGAAATATTTCTCCTTTTTCTGCCATTCTGAGGATACTTTCTATCATTTCCTTGTCCATTTCCTCCCCCTGAGATGGGGGTCTGTATACAACCCCTGTGCGAATTGTGGTGCCATTGCCCATCTCCAAATTGATCCACAGTGCTTCCTCTCCTCTCTGTCTACCCTTTTGTTCTGTTGCTTTGATTCCTTCCCTTATGTAGTGAGCTACTCCTCCTCCTCCTCCTCTTTTACCCTCCCTGTCCCTCCTGTAGATAGTGTATCCTGGTATGTTTACGTCCCAGTCATGGTTCTGTGTGTACCATGTTTCTGTGACTGCAACAATATCCAGATGTTCCTCCTCCATCAAGGCCACTAATTCAGGAAGCTTGTTTGTGATAGGGTGTAGGTATTCATGGACAACACAGGTAGTGTGACACAATGATAGCTTTTGTAGATAGTCCAAATTTATTTTATAGCTTCATATTTTCTTCATAGTGGACACATTAGTTACAGCGTACTGGTACAACAACAAACATAAAATAAAAAATGCAATCAGCCCATTCATTAGACCAGACTATGTCTAACATTTTCTTGAAGCATTTAGAAGAGCTCCCTGGAGTTATCTCCAGACCCAAAATCTATCGGTCTGATTCATGCCTTGATGCCTCATATAAAGGTGGCTGATCCTTAGAATAGGTCCACCCAAACTGTCAGTCATTTCTGCTTACATAACACTCATTTAATTTCTTTCCAACAGCTTGATTTATCATTTATACAATGAAGAACAACTTAATTGGACAGTATAAAAATCATTCCTTGCTATCCTCCTAGTCTGATTCATTAAATAAAAGTTTGGAACTGTCTAAGCACCTGTAGACCCTCCTCCAGCTTTCTCTAGGCATAAGAATAGCAAGTCTGGGGCTGGCCGGCTCATATAGGAGAGAACGTTGGAGAGGAGTACAGAGGAATGCTGAAAATGTGGTAAGCGCTGTGTTCCAAAATAATCCCTATTAGTACTGCCGATCCAAGAACATTAGTACATAATAAAATAATGTAAGACTCCTACTAATTCTGAGGTAGTTTTGACAAAATATCAGTGTGATCTGTTCTAATTTAAATCAGGCTGGATCTGGTGAAAGAAATCAGTGTACCACTCGAACATGCTGCACCTCTGAGAAGCTAAACGCTTAAAACTGTCAGAGCTTCTCTGCGGTGTCAAACTCGGCTTACAGGCAGGATTTCTAAAGTAAATCCACTAAACCTCACTTTTGAAACTAACTGCTTCTAAAAACAAATTACCAGTGCATTCTTTAACCTTTTTTTCACCCTGCAACTGGCGGCTTCCATTCATTAAACACTGACTGGTTTTTGAGGAAAACAAAACTTTTTCCTTCTTTTAGCACACTGAAATAATCGCAACAGGACAAGCCTATTAAAAGGGGAATACAAATACACCACAAACGGACCACAAAGGTGCCTGTTACATTTAATAGGGACCGTTGCATAATTCTACAGCCAGCCATGGAATTCCAAGGGAAAACTGCTGAGGAGAAAAGGGAGGGGAAACAGAAAAACATACATAAACATATATCCATGGGTGGCCAGTTCATGTAAACAAATGTAGACAAACGTAACACAATAGGGCACACATAAGGATATTCTCCAGGCAGTCTCTTTCTCAGAATCCTCCTTGCTCAAGATAAAACTATCTTGGTTTTATCTAATTTAGTTAAACTTATCATCAAATCTCTTATATAAAGAGATGGAGCCATAGCCCACCCATCTCCTTAAAGCAGTAGCAAGCAAAACATTCCCAATTACCTGGAATTCTGAAGCACTCACTGTAGCTTCAGCCCCCTTTTATTGCCTTGCTGCTTTCCACTACTCTTTCTCTTAAATAAATCTTACATTTTTGTTTTATCTCTAACCTCTCTAACATGGAGGCTTTTTAAATAAACCCCAAATTCCAAGGCTCCAAATCCTCAAAGAGTCACACTGTGCAATGTTACCCAGACTACAGGCATTGGTACTCATTGCTCTCCATTTTTTGATGGCTTTATCTCTTGTAGCACCATCCCTCTCCTCATTGACTTTGCTTTCTCCATTTACCCCTGTCCTGCTCCCTACTGACCTTTCTACCTCAGTCTTTACCTCATTTAGTACCCTGTTTTGCAGGGGGAGGCTGGGAATTCCCTGCTGCTTATCAGTGCCTCCCCCCTTGACTAGTTTAAAAGCTTGCCAATGAAGCATTTAAACTGATCACTCAGATGACTTGTTCCCTTACTGGACAGATGCAGACCATCCTGCCAGTATAGGCTGGTCTCGCTCCTGGTGGAACCCCAGTCCCGAATGAAGCCAAACCCCTGTGATTTGCACCATTGTTTCAACCATTCCTTGAACTGCATGGTGCAAAGTACCCTCGCCTCACCCTTGCCATAGACAGGCAGCATCTCAGAGAAGGATACCATGTGTGCTACTTGCCTTAGGCCCCTCCCCAACTCCACAAACTCCTCCTGCACTGCTCCAATCTCATGTTGAGCCAAGTCATTCATCCCTAGGTGGACAATGATGTCCAGCTCAGTCTCCCTTGCAACTGTTCTCGTGATCCTAAGAATGCGCTTCCTGTTCCTCCAAGCCATGGTGCCAGGCAGGCACCTTACTTCGGTTTTCCCTGATCCTGCAGTTCTATTCCCCTAATAATTGAGTCCCCCACCAGGAGCTGCTTCCTTTTCATGTGCTGTCCTCTGACTCCTTCCTGTTTGGCTCCCTTGTGACAGTTGTCCATGATGTGATTCCCCTTCACAAAAGTGGGAGCAAGATAGAGGCAGTAAACTACAGACTGGTCAGTTTGAACTCTGTGGTAGGGAAAATGATGGAATCACTTATGAAGGAAGGAATTGTTGAGTACCTAGAAGCCAGTGGGGCACAGGATCCAAGGCAGAGTGGCTTAACAGCGGGAAGATCATGTCAGATGAATCTAATCGATTTCGTTGACTGGGTGACCAAAGTAGTAGACCAGGGAGGGGCTGTGGACAAGGCATTTGACACAGTTCTACACAAAAGATTAATAAACAAATTAACCAGCCTGGGAGAGGGTCCCAGAGTGGTAGCCTGGGTAAAACATTGGCTTGACAACAGGACACAGAAGGTAATTGTAAACGGAGTCCACTCTGAAGGAAGGGGGGTTACTAGTGGGGAACCGCAGGGTTTAGTACTGGGTCCAGTCCTTTTTAATGTCTTATAAGTGAAATTGCAGAGGGACTGGAAGGAAAAGTATGCCTCTTTCCAGATGACACAAAGATCTGCAACAGGGTTGATACACAAGGAGGTGTAGAAAGGATTAGAAGGGACTTGGCAAGGTTGGAGGAATGGTCAGAAGTATGGCAGCTTGGATTCAATGCAAAGAAGTGCAAAATAATGCATCTGGGAAACAAAAACCCAGGGGAAGAATACACAATTGGGGGAGGTAGTAACAACAACAAAAATGGAAAGGGACAAGGGGGTAATCATATCAGATGACCTTAAGATTGGCAAGCAATGTGAGAAAGCAGTAGGGAGGGCTGAGGGTATACTGGGATGTATAGGGAGAGGCAGCACCAGCAGAAAACAGGAAGTTGTTATCCCTCTGTACAGCCAGTTGGTGAGACCCCATCTGGAGTACTGTGTCCAGTTCTGGAGACCCCATCTCTACAAGGACATAGACAGGATGTAGGCAGTCCAGAGGAGGGCAACTAAAATGGTGCACAGTCTGCAAGAGAAGCCATACGAGGAGAAACTAAAAGAGCTTAATATGTATACCCTTGAGGAAAGGTGGGGGGGGACATGATAGAAACTTTTAAGTACCTCAGTGGAATCAACAACGTCCAAGAGGGTAGCATCTTTCAGAAAAAGAGATGTACAAGAACAAGGGGTCACAATTTGAAGATAGAGGGGATGACTCGGGGGCTATGTGAGGAAGCATTTTTTCACAGAAAGGGTGGTGGATGCGTGGAACAGCCTTTCTGAGGAGGTTGTGGGATCTAAAACTGTGGGAGAATTCAAGAATGCATGGGACAGACATAAGGAAATTCTTGTGTCGGGTAGGAAGAAATAGGCCATTGGTTAATTAGGAGCCGCAGATTATCCTGTAGGTAGGGAAATGGGCAGACTAGGCGGGCCAAGCGGTCCTTAGATGACATCAAATTCTATGTTTCTATGTTTCTAAGAACTGTGGGTCACCCTGGAAACAGGAAATGGGACAACCATATGAACTGGGGTTGTCTACAGGCCTCAAGACCAGGGGGAGGAGATATTACTGTTAGAAGATATACAAAACATGACAGCTAAAGGGCAGGTTCTGCTATTGGGAGACTTCAACATGCCAAATACAAATTGATCAATACTAGCAGGAACATCTGCGAGAACTAGACACATAGTGGATTCCCTGCAGGGGAAGGGCCTCAAACAATTGGTACAACAACCCACAAGAGACAGGTCTATCCTGGATTTAGTACTGATTAATGGGGAAAGGATGACAGATCTCCAGGTAGAAGGTCACATGAGGGGCAGTTACCATCACATGGTATGGTTCAATTTGGCCACTAGAACTAAATCATCCCATTCCAAGGCAAAAATATGGGACTTCAGAGGAGCTGACTTTGATAAGATGACCAACAGAGTTAAGCTAGCAATGGCAAGACAAAATACAGGTGAGGGGGTACAGGCAAAGTGGCCAAGTGCAATACTTAAAGCAACATCGCATTGTGTTGGGGAGAAAAGCAAGAGCAAAAGGAGGAAACCACTTTGGTTCTCAAAAGCAGTAGCAGAAAAGATCAGAGCCAAAAGGTTGGCCTTCAGGAAATATAAGGATACATAGCAGGATGAAGATAGGGAGGCACACCAAAATTCCCTAAGGAAAGCAGAGAAGGCAGTAAGGCAGACAAAGGCCCAAATTGAGGAAACATTAACATGAACAGTAAAAGAAGGGGAAAGACTTTCTAAAGATACATTAGTGAAAGGAGAAAGTCCAGAGAGAGTATTGCTAAGATCAAAGGGAATAAGGAGGAGTGTGTGGAGGAGGACCAAGGAAAAGCATCTACCCTAAATAGATACTTCTGCTTAGTATTTACCAAGGAGAAGGTAGGCAGGGCCCACAGCTCTGCACCATGGACACAGGGGGGAGGAAGGTATGCACAGGTCCCTTCACAAAAGAAAGGATCCTACAAGAGCTCGCTAAACTCAGACTGGACAGGGCAATGGGGCATGATGGCATACATCCCTGGGTACTAAAGGAGCTAAGGGTGGAACTAGCAGAGCCATTAGCAGAACTGTTTAGTGAGTGTCTGAACACAGAGAGGTCCCTGAAGACTGGAGAAGGACTCATGTGATCCCGCTCCACAAGAGTGAGAGCGGGGAGGAGGCAGAGAACTGCAGACCAGTCAGTCTTACCTCAGTACTGGGCAAGATTATCTAAGCACTCCTTAAAGAATGGATGGTGCAACACCTGGAATCCATAGGAGCACAGGATCCAAGACAACATGGGTTTACAACAGGAAGGTCCTGTCAAACTAATTTCATAGAGTTCTTTGACTGAGTAATCAGAGTGGTGGGCCAAGGGGGTGCAATTGATGTCGCGTACCTTGACTTCAGCAAAGCTTTCAATACTGTTCCACAAAGAAGATTGATTAATAAGCTGGGTAGGCTCAGGGTGGGTCAGAGGTTAGTCAACTTGGTGGCAAACTGGTTGGTGGGCAGAAAACAGAGAGTGGTGGTAAACGGTATACAGTCAGAAGAGATGCAAGTCACAATTGGGGTATTTCAGGGATTAGTCCTGTGGCCAGTCCTCTTCAATATCTTCATCAGTGACATTGCAGATGGACCTGGAGGGTAAGGTTTGCAGATGTCACCAAGAGCTGCAACAGAGCAGATGATCCAGATGGGGTGGGCAGAATGAGAAGAGATCTGTCAAAACTGGCAAAATGTTCGGAAGAGTGGCAATTGGGGTTTAGCTGAAAGAAGTGCAAGATCATGCACATAGGGAAGAGAAACCCTGATACTACCTATAGGTTGGGAGGGGAGTTGCTGGCAATCACAAGGGAGGAAAGAGACTTGGGCATCATCATCACAGATGACCTGAAATCATCCCAGCAGACCACAAAAGCAGTAGGGAAGGCTAGAGGGATGTTGAGGTGTATTAGTAGGGGTATCACAAGTTGTAAGAGGAAGGTAATAATCCCTCTTTACAATACACTGGTTAGGCCCCATCTTGAGTACTGTGTGCAGCACTGGAGGCCACACCAGCACAAGGATATTAACAAAATGGAGGCAGTCCAGAGAAGGGCAACCAAAATGGTGCAGGGACTACATGAGAAAACATATGAGGGCAGCTTAACAGGGCTCAGTATGTATACCCTAGCGCAAAAGAGAGAGAGAGGTAATATGATCGAAACAGTCAAATATCTTAAGGGCATTAACAAGGTGAAAGAGTCTAACATGTTTCAATATAGGAAAAATAGTAGGACTAGAGGGTGGTGGATGCATGAAATGACCTACCTCAGGAAGTGGTGGATATGAATACAGTGCAGGGCTTCAAACAGGCATGGGATAGGCATAAGGGAGCAATATGGATGAATATGACTAGCTAGGACATTGACACATGGCACATTCATAAGGTAGAAAAAATGGGCATGCTGGATGGGCCTTGTGATCCTTATCTGCTCTCAACATCTATGTTTCTATGTTTCTATGATGTGGTAGGTGTAACATATGTCAATTCCTTCAGACAGGTTGTATTTTTACCAAAGATGAAAAAATGTACAAAACTGAGAGATTTGTAACATGAACTACACCTTTTGTAGTATATGGGTGCTGGTGTAGTTGCCCGTGTTATTATATGGGACGAACTATGAGACCAGCTAAGGAGAGAATACAGGAACATGCTAGGTCCATAATCAATGGCAATATTTACAGTGTACTAGGTGACCATTTCTTGGATTGCCATGAAGGTAAATTGAACAGCTTCAGATCTGCTATTCTTGAACATGTCGAAAGACACCCAAGAGGGGGGAATAGAACAAACAACTTTTCACAAAAAAAAACAAGATGGATCTTATTACTTGAAACAGCTATTCCTTTAGGTTTGAATCAGGAGGAAGATTTTACACCGTACTTATGATATGATATGAAAATACTGCGTCCTGGTATTATGTACACATTTATATTTTTTTCTTTTCTTGTCTTTCCTTTTGTTCCCTATAGGAAACTTTACCCTTTCACCCTGGGTTCTGTAAAATGCAGAGGTGTGAGCTACAATATCTGTATGCAGATACTGCTAGGAATGTGCTTAGTACCTCAGGATTTGGGCCTGGCCTGTTTACCTTTTATAGTAAAGCTGGAAACTAATCTTTGTTTTTCAAAGGAGCTGTGACTATAATTATTTAGCTTCCAGAAAAGGAATTTCATAGATAGCTGTAGCTAGATAACTAATACATGAAACACTCGATTACTTGTGCTGGTTTCCTTTTTGAGCACAGCATTCCTTGAGCCATTTTTCCAATAATCATTTTTAACATTGTAATCCTCCCCATCCATATTATTGAATAGATCCTAATTCTCCTTTAGATCCTTTCTCCCAATCCCCCCCCCATTTCCAATAAAAAAATTAACCAATTTTACTTCCCTGTTATATTTTCATAAATTATGAATATAAATAATAAAGTATGATTTGAAGGAATTTTTTGGAAAATATTTTTTAGGATATGATTAGTCCACCTGTTGCCTATAGAACCTTGGTGGCACCTGAAATCTGATATAGATGTGATTAATAAGGTCTAGGAAGTTCCTGATAATAGTTTTGTTGATCTGAAAATATGCCGTTTTTAGTATGCTGACTCCTAGAGGATATCTATGAAGCCTAATTATCCTTAAAATGTAATAAGCATAAAATTGTATACATTAATGGTTTGCTTAATGTAGGAATTTAGTGATGTGCCTTATTCTCAGGGGTGTCATTTGAAGAATATTTGATAGCATGATGTAATGAAATTTTTGAATATTGGATTTTCTCCATTTTGTCTGTTATTCTGCATTCAGTTACATGATTTCAAATTTTCTTGAAAAAAAGCATGTTTAATAAACTGATTTATTATGCACATAAGTAAATGCTTGACAGTAGGTTCATGATGTTTAGGCTTAGTTTATGCTTAGGATTATTTGTCTAAGAATTGGAGTTATAATGAACTTTGTATTCCACCCCCCCTTCAACTCGTATTGTAAATTTTATTAGCACTGTTTCAATTTGGCGTACTATCACTTTACTTGATGTTGTATAAATACCCATCTATTTGTATGGGATCTAGATACATCCCCTGAGGAAGACCCAAATGGGTCGAAGCACTGGGGAAGGGGTTATTCAGCCAGATACCTTGTAAAATAAATATGACATTTGCCTGCTAAACTACTTTTCCAGAGTGACAAGCTTTTCTTCAAGTGATTTTCTATTGTAGCTGCAAGCTCCAATTCATGCACCCCTGCTTCTGAATGCACACTTTCTCCACTTAAACTAAGACAGATTCATACCCTGTCCTTTAGTTAGTGTGGGTGGGAGTTGTGATTAACTGGTGCAGACCCAGACTGACTATAGTTTTTTTGGTGATGTCAGCCTAGGATGACTGCCAGTTTGAGTTGAAGTCCCCAAGGATGGTCCATTCCCTGCCGCAGGGTATGGTGTTTTTAAGGTTGAGAAAAATGTCAAGCTCATTGATGGGTGTGCCAGGGGGAAGATATACCACACTGAGAGTGATTATTTTGTTTTTCCCAAGGAGGAGATGTACAGTGAGAGATTCAAGGGTGGGTGTTTCTAATTTGGTGTCAAGTTCGAAGGCCGAGATGTAATTAGAGATCAAGAAGAGACAGCCACCCCCTCTTTTACCGTGCCTGTCCCTTCTGAATAGGAAGTACCCATTAAGACTGATTTAATTGGTTGGGATATTTGGGCGAGCCAGGTCTTCATAAGGGCGATAATATCAAAGTTATTACCAGAGACCCAAGACTCACATAATAATTTTTTTTTACATTAGGCTCTGGATGTTTAGATGAACAATCTTGGGAGACTGGCATCTTTCTGTGGTATACAGGAGGTACCTGGCATAAATAGAATGGGCCCTGAGTTTGGTTGAATGGACCTGGAGAGGAGGAGGAGGAGGAGATACAGGAGTAGTCTCCTGTGTCTATGGTTTACAATGATACATGATTTTAAGAATCTTTTGTAAGCTTGGAAGTAGAGGTTTAAATACTGAGTGCTGCTGAGGGGGGTGCACCCACGGAGGAAACAGATGAAAGTTAGGTAGCAGTCAAAGAGGGAGGAGGTCTCTCTACTGGGTCTGCAATGATTGTATGAGAGTAGAGTGGGTCAGGGAAAGGAGAAGTGGGTGGTAACTGAACGGAAAGAGGCTTCATCGGTTTCCCAAGGTGTGCAGCCTGAATATCTGGGGTGGTTTATGCTGGCGATAGTTTGGTGAAAGTGAGACATTTCCAATTTACCCTCCAAACCACCCAGGTTCGTTCTACATTTATAGAAGCCCAAGGGAACTTCTTGCAGAGTTCCTAAAGGAAGACACCAGTGAAAACAGGAAGACAGGATAGAGAAGACACAGTGAAGGGAGAAAGAAACAGTGACACCTACAGGTCAGGAGGAAAACAGACATGAACATCTAGATCTGCCTGAGCTGTGGAGGGCAGGTAGCTAGGCAGACACTCTGGAGACTGTGGTGCCTCTTTTTCAGGACAGTTGCGGAACTATGGAGGGAGCTATGGCAGGCAAGAGAAGAGATCACAAGGCTGCAGAGGAGACTAGATAGGGGATGCCCATCCCCTCTTACCAACCCACTCCCCCAAAGGTCAACGGGTCTTGGGGGATGGAGGATGGTGAGAGTGGGCAGTGGGGCACATTGAGTTAAGATGGGACACTGCCAGCCACATACTATCCACAAACAGAATTGTTTCTCCCCCTAGCCAGGGGACAGAAACCATGTGAGGAAAAAGAAGGAATAGAGCAGGACAAACCTGATACAAGAAAGCAAGAATGAGGTACAAGGAAGGAGAGGAAGACTACACAGAACAACTAGAGGATTCTGGTCATGGGAGACTCTATGTTGCAAGAAGTGGATGTATAGTCCATCAGTGTGACAGGAGCTGAAATCATGGTGAAATGCATGCCAGGAGCCTCTACAAGGAGAACTAAGGACAGAACAGGATGGCTGGTGAGAAGAGATCAGGATTTCTTGAGGATCATTGTCCACCTTGGGACAAATGACACAGCAAATAGAACTGTGGAAGATGCCAAGGCAGACATGAAGACCCTAGGGGAGAGCCTAAAGGGATACACAACATACCTGGCCATCTCGAAGGTGTTGCAAGGTTGGAGGAAGGGCAGAAGTGAGGACAAGATCAGAAACGAAGAGATAAGGGACTTCAATCAGTGGCTCTAGGGTTGGCACACAGATAATAGGATGCACTATTTTGGATACTGGAGCACCTTCTGGGACAGGAAGCTCTTCAAGCATGATGGTCTGCATCTCACCAAAGATGGCTCAAGAGCACTAAGGCAGAAGTTGGAGGTCTTCTTGGAGGGTTTAAACTGGGAGGTCACCAGCACAGAGAAGAAGACCTAAATGAGGATGCAGCAGGAAGGTAAGGGGATCGGTGAATGGGATGGAACTCCCCAACATCAGACTAAAGGAAACAGGCCTGGCCATGAGCAAGGAGGGGTTGTAGGTAAAAAAAGGAGGGACCTCATGTAAAGTACAGGAGGGGCAGACATAGAAAAGCGGGGATGGTACTGAGGATATAGCAGAGAGGGAAGGCCATGATTGGAAGGCTATGGTGACAGCTCACACCACCAACATTGGTGGGCTTGTTACCACTCCCCATAAATCCAAGAGAGCACATACACACCAAGAAAGAGAAATGCAGAACCCTGGCATCTCAACCACAGAGGTCTCGATTAGCATTCCACAACAAGACAGCAACCTCAAAAATCACTTGGGTGCAAACAGCAAATTGGTGCTGTCCAAGATGAGGGTGCAGCCCCATACCAAAGGGGATGCACATTCCTGGAAAGTGATGGTTGGAAACACTAGAAGCATTGCAACCAAACTACTCGAACTCACAGCCATCATGGTAGTAGAAAGACTGGACTGGGTCACTGTGACAGAAACGTGGTTCACGGAAAACCATGAATGGGACATGGCTATACCTGGATACAATCTGTTCAGAAAGGGTAGGCAGGGGCAAAGTGGGTGAGGAGTAGCCATTTACATGCAAGAAGACATAAAATCCACAGATGTGCAGAGTCACCCTGGGGACACCGAGTCACTGTGGCTTACTATAGATAAAGGAAATGGAAAAACCTTAAGGACTGGCATCATTTACAGACCTCCAAATGAAGGACAGAAAGGGGACAAAGACCTGATAGAAGGAATACACAAAATGACTCAGAGAGGAGAGGTGATACTGGTGGGGGACTTCAACCTTCCAGATATAAACTAGTACACTAACAGTGGCAACAACAAGAAGCAGAGATTTCTTATTGGCACTACAGGGAGCAGGACTAAGTCAACTGATCAAAACATCAACAAAAGGAGATGCCATACTTGACCTGGTCCTCACAAACATGGAGAGGGTCATGGAACTCAATGTGGGATGCCATATGGGTAACAGTGACCATCACATGGTTAGCTTCAAGGTGAACATAACTGAGGACACATGCCACTCAAAAATAAAAGTACTAGATTTTTAAAAAGGCGGACTTCAACCAAATGAGGACCATGTGGGGGAAACTTAAGAAAGCAATCCAGACAGTCACTGATCAATATGCCAGAAAGGTTACCAAAGCAAAAAGAAAACAAAACCCCTTATTGTTTTCAAAGGAAGTGGTTAAACTAGTGAAAGAAAAACAGAAGGCATTTAAACTATATCAGGGAACAAACAAGGAAGAAGACTGGGTGTCGTACAGGGAGAAAATGAAAGAAGACAGCAAAAAAATAAGGCAGGCAAAAGAACAGATGGAAGAAAGAGTAGCAGAGAGGGCAAAGAGAGGAGACAAATCCTTCTTTTGATACATCTGGGAAAGAAGGAAGGCAAAAGTGTGTATAGTCAAGAATACAACTCAGGAATGGAAAACAACAGAAGATGACCCAGTAAAAGAAGAAATCCTGAACAAGTATTTCTGCTCAGTATTTACTGAGGAGGACCCAGGTGATGACCCAGAAATGGCAAAACACAACACACCTGGACAGGGGGTTGATACTAGCCCCATCACAGAGACCAAAGTACTGGAGGCACTAAATAAACTGCAAGTTGACAAGGCCATGCGGCCAGATGAAATGCACCCCAGGATCTTAAAAGAACTGAGATTAGAGTTGGCTGTCCCACTACCTAAACTATTCACCAAATCCCTACAGAGTGGGGAGGTACAGAAGATTGGCAAAAGGACAATCGTGGTCCCACTCCACAAATTGAGCAGCAGGGAGGATTCTGGAAATTACAGGCCAGTAAGCCTCACATTCATAGTGGGGACGTTAATGGAGACATTTCTCAAACAGAGGATCATGGAATTCTGGAGTCTAGCAATCATCAGGACCCCAAGCAGCACAGTTTCACAGAGAGTAGGTCATGCCAGACAAACCTGATTGAGTTTTTTGACTGTATTACAAAGGTTATAGATGATGGCCGGGTGGTAGATGTGGTCTACTTAGACTTTAGCAAGGCCTTTGACTCAGTTTAACACAAAAGGCTGGAAAAGAAGCTATACAACACAGGAGTTGGAACAGAAGTAGTTAGATAGCTTAAAAACTGGTTACAGGGCAGAATTCAGAAAGTGCAAGTAAATGGAGCACTGCCATTAGAAGGTAGGGTAACTAGCGGTGAGCCCCCAGGGTTCAGTACTAGGGCCCCTGTTCTTCAATATTTTCATATCAGACATAGCTAATGGACTACAGGGAAAAGTGTGTCTGTTCACAGATGACACCAAAATTTAGCAACACCCAGCAGGGAGTGGACAAGATGGAAGCTGACCTCAAGAAACTGGAATAATGGTCTGATGCATGGCAGTTGAGATTCAATGCCAAAAAGTGTAAAGTCATGAACATAGGAAAAATACATCCAAATAAGGCATATTACCTTGGAGGGGAAAGACTAGCTGCCTCCACCTAAGAGCCTGATTTGGAAATCATTATCTCAGACAACATGAAGGTAGGTAAACAGTGTGAGAAGGCAACATTATAGCCCAGCGGAATGCTGGGATACACTGGGAGGGGAATCACAAGCAGAAAGAGGGAAGTGATCCTGTCACTGTACAGATCACTGATTATGCCTCACCTGGAGTAGATCACCCAGTTCTGGAGGCCCCACCTCCAAAAGGACATTGACCGAGTGGAGACGGTGCAGAGAGGGGCAACCACAAGATGTCCTACAGGGATAGATTGAAAGAACTGAACATGTACAGTATTCCCTGCAACAGAGAAGAGAGAGGTGTGACATGATCGAAACATTCAAGTACATAAAAGGCATAAACCAGGTGAAGATAGACAATCGCTTCCAATTTAAGAAGGGCAGCAAAACCAGGAGACATGATTTAAGGCTGCAAGGAGGGCAGTTCTCCACCAACACCAGAAAGTTTTTCTTCACAGAAAGAGTGGTGGACGCCTGGAACAGCTTGCCTGCAGAGATGGTGGGGGCAAGCACAGTGGTAGATTTCAAGAATTCTTGGGGCAAATACAAGGGAGCCCTCAAACCCAAGGGCAGATTAAAAGTTAGGCTGAAAGACAATGGGCAGACTAGATGGACCTGGTGGTCTCCTTCTGCCATCAACTTCTATGTTTCTATGTTTCTACTTCAGGTGTATCCAAAAAGAGGAGAATAGCTGGGACCAACACAGTTGAGTACTGCCACATGGTGTTAGAAAGGGGTCCAGCTGAGGAGAGGGAGACAGTGGGAGTGAGATCTTCAGTGTTTTTGCTGACCCCTTGTGATATAACCTACAAGTAGGATAGTCTGGTCATAGTCAATCATGTGATCACTGAGTCTTATAAAGGTAAAGTCAGCCAAGGGTGGAAGGATGGGGGAGGCGGGTCAACCACAGCACAGTATTTTGTGGGGTCTGCTTCCTGAGTGAGTACTGCTGCATACCTTTGAATTTTTGCGGCAGCATCTATAGAGCTCCTGCTGAGGTTAGAACAGATAAGCTGCTCAGGGGGACCCGCATTGCTCTGGGGAATTGTCTTGAAAAGAAAGAGAGGGGTGAAATTTTAACAGCAGTCAGGTGGACAGGATATCAGGTATAGGGTTACAGGGACACTACAGCAAAGTGAGTAGGAGGTGGAATGAACAAGAAAAAGGAGAGAGGAGCAGTAAAGAGGGAGAGAAAAGAACCAGAATACAGAAATACACACCATTAATGAAGTGGAAATAAACAAGAGGTGGGATCAAGAGGATTGTGTAAAGGGAGAAGTGATATAAGTTAAAAAGGCCTCCAAAGGATATGTTTTATTGTATAAGAGACTCAGAGCCTGAGGTTCGGGTCATAGGACCGCAAAGTGAAGCTGAGTGGTTCTGTCTGGACTTAATCTCAAGAGTGAAGTCTGTTATACCATAGGAGACATTTCTTGGAGGCCCTATTAACTTTACATACAATTCTTGAGTCTAGCTTGAGTGATTTATAGTGCATTTAGACTATTTGAAAAAAAATATTGTGCTGTCTTCACCCTGGCATTGAAGTGGAGTGCTTCCTCCTTGCACTCCTGCATGAGAACCCACTTTACCCAGATAAGAGGTATAATAGCTGCAGAATAGCCTGGAGGGTAGAGTAATGAGCTATGAAGGAGCTTGGTACATCCATCAAACCTGGGCTTGATTCCTACAACCTCCACTTGCCTACTGTGTGGCTCTGAGCAAGTCACTTAACTCCCCCAGTTCTCTAGGGTCACCCCTGAAAACAGGCACTTGTGCCTAGTGAGCTTTACTTGGTTACCAAAGAATAAAAAAAAAATAAAAATAGCTCTTTGTGCAAAGTCAATGAAGATGGAAGTGGTGGTTTGCCCTTGGTCCACCCCCTTAATGACAGAGTCAGTGATATGTAGGAGAGACGAAACAGTTAAGTTTTTTTACAGAAACCTGGCTGGAGTGGAGAGAGGAAGTTAGTGGAGGAGGAAGTCAAAAAAATGATAGTAGACAAGCTTCTCTTGCTGATTGACGAAAGCAGGGGGAAGAGAAGTGGGACAAAAGGCTTTGCCAAAACAAATGTTGCTCGCTATACAGACTCTTGCATACATTTTGCCGAAAGCCAAGAGCAACAAAGCAACAGATGCAAAGCCTATAGAAAGGTGACTGTTGTTTTGGTGAAGTCTTGTCAGTCACCCCCCTCCCCTGCACACACACACACACACACACATGCACACACACATATTTCTATACACATGATGTTGTGTGGTGGGTTTGAGGCTTTAAAATGTTTGTGTGTGGATTGAAGAGTGTCACACACACTCAATACACCCCCAAGAGATAAGGGCAGTCTAGGCCAAATATTAAATGCACCAATCTGATTACAACTCTCTCAGGGCTGTTCCTTTGAAAACCTGCCACAGGCCCCTGTCTACACAGCACAAGGACAGGCACTTGCTCACACAATGCAATGCCCATTCAACCTATAACCACCTTACTTGCTCCAGGTGAGTATGCCACCTCTCTGTATCAGATGCAGGATTACTTATTAAGTGTGGTAGTTCTATTCAGAGACAGATTATGGACCTTGTCCAATAATAATGGATTATCTTTGCTTTTTAACATGCAGCAGTCATAGATTTATATTAAATATTTAAACTAAAATTAAAAGATTTGCAGAAAATTAAAGGACATGCAACTAGGAAGTTTAATAATTAAACAGTTTTACAGAGAAAGAATTACAAACAGAAAAACCTCTTTACACACGCTTAAAAATCTGCTTCCTCACCCCACGGACCTTCTCAGGATCACAGACACTTGATACCACACATGTTTTGATATCCAAAGATCTCACACTCCTTTCTTATATGGTGAGCTTCCACAACATTGCCTAGCACCCAGATGAATTTTACTTTTCTATTGCAAAGATACCTTGGGCCATTATCCAGAACTGGGCTCTAGTGCACCACCAGTTCTGAGAGATATTGAGACAGGTAGTGCTCACCAATGGAGCAGCACTAACTCACTTAACATTGGGCCATGTTGGCACACAATAAGTAGATCTGCAGTGTGCCAATACAGACTAAGGCTGAATATGGCCCACATGGGATAGTGCTGTCCAAAATGGGGTAGTGCCAAGTCTTCTGTGAGCCATATTCAGCCCAATGATACAAATGAGCTAACTGGCCATGCAAGGTACTAAGGGGCCATCAGCATGCCCATTATGGGCTAATCTTCATGTAGCACAAATGACCCATAGTGCCACTGCTGGGTGGCAGAAAACATCCCCTGGGGGTTTAGTGGTCACCGCACCCACTGACCACCCATGGTTTAGGGTTCCACCACCCCCCGATCACCCATCCATCACATAATAATCTCTCTGGTGGTTTAGCAGTCCCCCCCTCCCTGATCACCCATCCAGCAGTAGTAAAGTAAAACCCAACACCCCACCTGGTGATGGCCTCCTCCACAATGGTGGCTGGCTAAAAAGGTGAGTGTAGGGCTGTACTGGCCATTGCTCTGTACCAGTCAAAAGGTGAGTGGTGATCGGGGTGGAGGGGTAGTTGTGGGGCAAAGACCACTGAACCACCAGGGAGATTATTATTATGTGAAGGATGGGTGATGAGGGGTGAGAGGGAGACTAATATCTAATCACTAGGCAATAAAAAAGAATGAGAACAAAACACAGATAAGCAGAGGGTACTGAGAATCCAGCTAGTGGGATCCTGGCTCCTAAATTCAGGCCAAGTAGGTTCAACTGGATCAAAGACAAACATACATAGGAAATTGAGAGGGACTGGGTGAGGAAGAGGAGGAAAGGAAAGTGGATGGGGGGTAGGAAGGGTATCCCACAAGCTGGATTCTCAGTACTCTTTGCTTATCTACTTTTCATTGTCTTACTTTTTTATTGCCTAGTGATTGGGTATTAGAGTTCTGGCAACCACCTAGAGTTATGTGAACCTTAAAGATGAAATACAAATGATGTTTTATACTGTGTTCTAGGATTGCCAAGGAGATACCATGAGACAGAAGCTCTCCATATGAAAGTAATTCCATCTTTAATAATGAGAATGTAATTAATGCTCATTTTTGTTATCTAACTTTGTTGCAAATTGACATTTTTCAGTTCATTTATGGATAAATTCATTTAATTATTGGTAATTGATTTTGCACAGGTTTTTTGATGTAATCACAATTGATGGGTGTATTTAACATGATGTCATATGTCCCTTAACATGCCCCCTGACGAAGAGATTATTTCCCAAAGCGCTGGTGCACAGATGGTATACAGTTAGGCTGCTTCTCCATGGAAGGATTTCTGGATTAAATGCAATAAAGCCATAACTACTTACATTTCCTTGATGGTATCTGTGTTATTTCACTGTGGTGATCTATTTAAACTGCTCATTTATCCACAAGGCAGCCATCTGTTTTCACCGCACCTGCCCTGCACTGTTGAACACAGATGGCAGTACCTGGATCTGTAGTCCCACAAACCACTTAACACAGCAAAAAATAAAAAATAAAAACGTTTTTGAACTATATCTTCCATGACAGCTCCCCCAGAGCTCTCTCCATATGTTTTATACGTTTTTCGCTGTCAGGTCCGTTTCCATTGTCCAAGACATGCTTAGCTAACAGCTGTAAGATCCAACCATAAATAGACCAATTAAGTACAAAATACATCCCCACTCTCGCAATTGCAAACACAAATTACCTGACAGACACAGCAGTACCTCTAGACCACAAAAGGCACAGTACAGCCGAACCGGTAAACTTGTAAGAAATCCGGAAGCACATGCCGGCAACATCAGCACTCTCACTGCAGTGTATAAAGATGTAGTCAAAATCACAACTGCCATGATGTGTTCAAAAAAAATTGAAGCCTCACAGAGACTCATAAAAACAAACATCATACTACAGTGTGTCTGTGACTCCGGGATTCCAGTAAGAATATGAGCTGGGCAACACGCCTCTTACAAACATATGCTACCTAGCAACAGGGGACTATTCAATGTACAGAGGAAGGATGCCACAGTAAAAAATCAGTAAAAAGAGTATTTTTTAACCTTTTTAATATTTTTTTTCTAATCCTTCTATTCCTGGCCATTGTATAATCACAATAAACCACTCCAAGGTGTAGAGCGAGGCAAAAAAAGACATCACCATCACCAGGATGTAGTAGCAGCAATTCTATTGCCACAAAATATACAAAAGCCAAATGTATAATAATAAAGGCAACAGGGGGTTCCTAACCAGGAAAAAAACACCCTACTAGTTTCGCTCATAAGTACCTCCTCTGGCGTGTGTCCTGCTCATAAGTTACACTCCCTGTTAAAAGTAACACTCTTAAAGTAACAGTGCTTAAACACAAGTGCAATACAAATGTAGTGAATACTAAAGTGAAACAGGAGTGAATGAAAGCAGAATAACAATGTTAAATCTTTAAGCCAAGCCTCATGAATTGGGATTTGGGGATCTTGCCGGTGGTGTGGTGTGGATGACAGCTTGTGGTATGCAGAATGGTGTTCCTATCTGTGGGTTTTCTAAACAAATCTGTTCTAATCGTACCATCTTCCAATTTGTGAATCGTAACATCTAAGAAATTAATAGTAGCTGGATGTACCTCTACATTAAATTTAAGATTCAGTTTGAGTCATGTAAATATTGAACAGATTCTCACAATTGTTGCTCAGATCCCTGCAACACCATCAGCACATCATCTATATATGTCCTCCACAGAACTATAAGGTCATAAAAACCATAAACCTCCCTATTGTAAATTAAGTGCTTTTCCCAATGTCCCATGTAATGGTTCACATTTTGGGGGCAAAAGTGCCACCATCACAGTACCCTTCACCTTGTGATAATATTTCCCTTGAAAAAGAAAAATATTTGATGTTAATACCAATTGTAACAACGTTATTAAGAAAGCCTTTTGCTCCCCACTCAGATTCGTAGCAATATCCAACCAAGCTCGCATTGTCTCAAGGCCCTCCTCATGTGGGATATTAGTGTGTAAAGATTCTATATCAATAGATACTAGGAGCCACTCACTCTCTAACTGTAGATCCCCTAGAATAGCCAAGAGTTCAGTAGTGTCTTTAAGGTATGAGGATAACCTAGTCACTATGTCTCCAATATGTGCATCAACCTATTGTGACAGTGGCTCTGTCAATGATCCAATACCTGCAATAATTGTCCTTCCCGGGGGATCTGCTAGGCTCTTATGCACCTTGGGCAGTATGTAAAAGGTTGGTCTTACTACGTGGGACACCTTCAAGAAGTCAAGGGTGCTCTTATCAATTACATTGTTGTCATAGGTGTCTTGCAGAACGTAGTCAATTGTACTTTCGATGGGGTTCTTTTTTAATTTCTGGTAATATGTGTCCTGTTTTAATTGTCTCTCTACTTCCAAAATATATTTGTCAGTGTCTAAGACCACCATTGCCCCACCTTTGTCATCTGGTTTTATTGTTATGCTCTGATTTGCCTTGAGTTTCTGCAGTGCCAGTCTTTCTTCTTGTGTGATATATCAATCAATCAATCAATCAATCAATCAAATATTTATATGGCGACTTTCAAAATCTAGGCGCTGTACAAAACAGTCATAACAAACATGAAAACAGCATTTAAAATCCAATATATAAAAGTTTAAAGAGTCAGTATGAATCAGGTTCACTACAACTGGCAGGCCTGTCAGCTGACTTCCTTGGGAAAGGCCAAGCTAAACAAATATGTCTTTAGTGCTGTCTTGAAACTTGTGATGGTCAGGCACTCTCTTATCCGATGAAGCAGATAATTCCACAGGGTAGGGGCTGCACAGGCAAAAGAACGGGCCCCAGATGTCTTCAAGTGCAGCCTGGGAATCTCTAGCAATCCCTCATCAGTGGATTGGAGTGGACGGGAGGGGCAGTAGGAAGAAAGGCGATCTTATTACAATTATAAAAATTACATCCATCAGCCACATTCTGAAAGAGTAGTTCTAAGTCTCACTCTCTAAATCTCTGCACCGCAGTGGGGCTCAGGGACATATTCGCAAGGCCGAAGACGCCTCACCTCACCTCCAGCTCACAATCACAGTGAGGCTCAGGAGAGCTCCATCCCAGCACAGGGATACAAACGCCAGGCCGAAGAGGTAATACACTAAGCCTCCTACTACTGCAGCTCATTCTCTGGGGGTGTTCAGGGCAATAGCCAATCTATTTACTGCCTCCGCAGCACAACTGATTGTATTTCTTGCTCTGTATTTCTGGAACTGCACATGGGGAATTTGTATGAACTGCTCAGGAGCTTTAAGGGGAGGTTTGGGACCTGCATCCTGTTTCTAATCCAACTGTTTAATTGCAACTGTCTCTGCATTGTACTCGCTCCCTTTTCTACTGCTCCAGACTGTAAGTTGTACCCAGGATTGCCACGATATAGTGCACAGTACCTTGCCTCTGTTAGTGATCTGCTCAGGAGAGTCCTGCAGGGACCTGGATCTCTGTGTCAGCATTTCCTTGGGCATCCTCCTTTGTTCCACCATTGTGCTCCTCTGTATCTGACTCGCTATACTGTCCATGCATGTGCACTCGGGACCATATCCCAATATATTTTCTGAGTTCTTGCACATACACAGTAGTGTTGAATACCTTTCTGCTGCATCATAATTGACTCAGCCTTTGTTATTCCTCAATATAGACCTCACCCCAACCCCCCAGCTCACAACCGGAGCGGGGCTCAGGAGAGCTCCATTCCAGCACCTAGTGATAACCTGGGTTACCATGTGGGGAGTCACCAGAGGGATGGGTGACTGACAGAAGCAGGCAGCATATATCTTAACGCACTGCCAGATTCCTGTTCTGGGAACATTCTCCTATATGTGGACGACACAGTTCTCTATACCTCCAACTCTGACCCTTCTACACTCCAGCTCTCTCTCTGCAAAACTCCTTCAAACAGATAGAAAACTGGTTTGCTGAACATAGACTAGTTGTCAACGTTAAAAATATCAAAACTGTGCTCTTTGCCCACCACCAAAACAGGGCAAAGGACTATCTCATGAATTTCCTCTACAGTTCGCTCCTCCATCTGGAGCAGGTTCAAACATACAAGTACTTGGGTGTCACCTTTGACACTACCCTCTCATTCCATGTGCACATCAAAGTACTCTCTTCAGCCACGAATACCCAAATTGGTTTCCTATACAGGCACAAAGACTGCCTACCACCTGAAATGCTTCACCTGGCTATAACATCCTCAGTCCTGTCACTCGTGGACTACGGACTCACAATATATGCAGCCTCAGATGGAACTGCCCTCTACCAAATCCAACTAGCTATCAATAAGGCATGCCAACTCATCTCTGGTGCAGACAAGCGAATGCACATCTGCACCCTATATCCACTCACCAATGTTCTCACGCTAGAAGAAAGGCTGCAGTATCAAACCTGTCTCCTCACTAAAAAAATTCACCTGGGGTTAACCCCAGCAGGTGTCATGGCCTCCCTTCTATCAGCCACCCTCTCCGTGGTTACTTGCACAGCCACCAAAACTATCTGGAAGGTCCCCAGGGTCAGGACCAGTCTAGCACAAAGATCCTTCCCCTTTAGGGCTCCATCATGGTATAATGCCCTCCTCACTGCTATCACCGCCATCTCCAAACTAAGTCTGGTTAATGCAGCTCTGAAAACACATATTTTAACATTTCGTAACTGCCAGTATGACCACTAATCCCCACCCTAGGTCCCAATACATTACTCTAGGCCATCCTAAGCCCTTGACAATGTCTCGATCGAGGCAGCTCACTTTCCACTACCTCTGAGGCCCAGGTGCCCTAGGCCTAACCTAGCAAACTCTTTGTTAACTTAGGTAACTGTCTGTTCACTCCTATGACAGGAACTTGACAATGCCTCCCTGGAAGCAGCACCCTGTAAAGCATCCCAGGAGGCAGCACACTGCAATCTTACTGTAACCTGTATTGCTGAATTCTGTTAGCTACCTGTTGTACAGGCAGTTACCCTATATATGTACATTACACAATTTGTAATATCTGTATGCATGTTAGGCAGTCTCTGTTTAGCTACAGCTGTATAGGCAATTATCCTGTTTGAGGCCACTTGTGCAGGTAATTATCCTATGTATTTTCTCCTACTTGCTACTTGCACGTCCACACTTATATGACACTGCACCATTGTTAAACTGGATTGTTGTTGTCTGTATCATCATATTTGATGTGGAACCTTTGGAAACGAGTCTATGACTCAAAGGGTTGTAATTCCTATGTTATAAACAAACAAACAAACAAACACATAAATAAATAAATACGTATTTTAAGACTGCCTTCTCAAAGGTTGCCACAACAGTATTAAATGGAGGTGTAAATGAAGACTGTGGTCTGAAAATGAGGAGACAATCACCCCTCAACTGCATCCATTTCAGTATTTACACTTTCAACTGTTCCTGAGTATTTAAGGGGGTGTCTAAGCTGGAAGGGACAGCAGTAGCGTATTGCAGCATCTCTATATCGGTTTGTATATCAATATCAAAGCCCATTTTGGTTTTGTCAAAAAAGTCCTTCAGATTGAGTTTACGTGTTATTTTTTGATGCCCATTACTATTTCAAATTCGTTTTGCTTATAGGTTGGGATAAAACTCAATCCTCTGTTCAAAATCAAAATCTGGGGTGCTGTTAGGGGGGACAGATGAGAGATTAATAATATTTACTTGGGGCCTTTCTTCTTTGTCTGTTTCATTGTCAGTGGTATGACCCCTGTATTTACAGCCTCTGCAAACACCACATCTGGTTCTCTTTCATCCGTAATATGATTGAATCGGACACTGCATCTCATTTGGGTCAGGCCTAGTCCCTGGGCCCCCCCCCCCAACAGTTCTTTCCCTGATTCACCTTCAGAGTCAGAAGAGTGGCAACTAGTATTCAATTTCTTTAATATGGACTTCTTAGATTTTTTTTAATTCCCAGCTGACTTATTTTTATTGGCTCCCTTCCAAGTGAAGACTCGATTGAGGGCATAATCCACTCTATCCCACTCAAACATTTTTAGCTTCACTTCTCAAAGTTTGTCATCCTGTTTTTTCTAGAGCCTCCTTTAATTTCTTTTCATACTCAGAAAAATTTCTAAGAGTGTTAAACATAGCAAATTCACTTTCCAAGTCTTTCACAATAGGTTCAATTTCACTTTGTCGGTGTATGTAGTCCCTAATAATACATTTCATCAATAACATGGAACCATTTTGTAGCTGTTCAGTCCAGTCATTCATAAAAAATATCCACTTCTTGGCCATACCCTAGCCACTTCAAAATTCTAAGACCTCTAGGGACTCTATTAACATGCTCATAAGCCTGCAAGGATGTTAAATTCCAAAAGATTCTGCATGCTTTTAAAGCACATTTCTCAAGTTCCAAATACACAGTGAGAATACTCTTGATGTGTGTTACATTTGTTCTATCCTGGTCATTACGACTATTCAACACAAAGGCCTCTGGCCCAGATTCATCAAATGATTAGTCCCATCAAAACTGGAAAAAACAGCATCCATACTGACCTGGTGGAGCCCCAATGTTGTAATCATTAAATCCTCCAGACATAGCAGGAATGGAGTAGCCGATCCAGACAGTTGTAGTCACACAACAAATGTAGATTCCCAAACACTTGGTGTTCTCCTGGTCTGCTCTGAGCACAGATTTCAACAATGTGCCACTTGCAATGTCTCCTTACGGAATGTCTCAAAGAACGGAGGTGCCTGACTGAAAGCATACAGAGTGAGGCAAAAAAAAGACGGCACCATCACCAGGATGTAGTAGCAGCAATTTTAATTCCACAAAATATACAAAAGCCAAGTGTATGATAGTAAAGGCAACAGAGGGTTCCTAAACAGGAAAAAAAAGACCCTACCAGTTTTGCACGTAAGCATCCTCTCTGGGGTGTGTCCTGCTTGTAAGTTACTCTCCCTGTTAAAAGTAACACTCTTAAAGTGACAGTGCTTAAACACAAGTGCAATACAAACATAGGCCCCTATGCACATAGAGGCAGGAAATACGCATCAGAGGATCGTATCCTGCCTGCAGAGCTCTGCACCTGAAGACAGGTGTGTACCGCAGCGCTCATGACTGCCAGCCACCTGTCCTCAGCCTTGCCCCCCCCCCCCAGTGCGTAGGACACCACAGAACAACCAGGGGTGGAGTCGCAGACTCAGCTAGGCATACGATCGGATGCCTGGACCGGGTCACAGAGTGGATCATTTGCACAGCAGGGCAAGGAGGTGAGTGGAGAGCAATGCCACCACCCTTCCCCCACAATGCAGTAACAGAGTGGAACACCAGTACAGGGTGAACTTTGGGTTCTGAGGCAGTGGTGGTGGTGGCGGGGGGAATGTACCCATCCAAATGCCCGGAGGGGCTATTGCCTATCGAGAGGAGGGCATCCTTGGCCCAGTGCCCCAGTGTGGGTTGTGTGTCAGTTGGGGGTGCCAGGTGGAGGCTGCCCACCGGTTTGTGTGGGGATGGGTGGCACCAGGCAGCCTTGGGGATTACGGCTGCAGTGGTCCTGGTGGATGTGTGGGCTATCAGCCCTGTCTGGGCAGGTCCCTGCTGTGTGTGCGGGGCATGTTGGGGACTTGCAGCAGGGTTCTTCCTGGTATACCTTGCGCCCTCCTCCACACTGTTGTGGCCAGCACTACGCACCTTAGTGCATGGTGCCTAGTGCTGGCCTGCCCCTCGCCCGCCTCCAGTGTGTTGTGGTCCGCGCGGCCAGGGGAGTGGGTGCATTGCAGCTGCACACCCTGGTGCATCCTACATGGGGAGCAATGGTGACTACATGCCCCAGATACACGCACGTAGCCACTCTGCCTCATTCGTGCATAGGGCCCATAGTGAATACTAAAGTGAGTAACAGGAGTGAATAAAATCAGAATAATAATGTCAAATGTTTAAGCCACTAAATTATTGCCAATCACAGCTAATCTATAAATAATAATTATTATTCTTGAATGAGGTATATATATATATATATATATATATATATATATATGTATAATAAATACAACTAGCTGTGACTTGTACAGATGGCCTAAAAGTATTCAATGCTATTTTAAGTTGCTAATATCAAATTATATGTTTAGAAAAAAGTACATTACATGAATCAAACAACATGACATTAGCAAGGTATTTTGAGGCACAAATTCCAATATCTTCAAGTGGGTACCTAGGATAAAGAACAGCAAACAGAGGGCCTGATTCTTGAATGATGCTGCAAGTCACTGCCAAAGGTGACTTGCGCCAAACATGGTTGCATCAGGGACCCTGCACCCGATTCTCTATTAGGCAGAGTCCCCGTGGCTAAGTCCCATGACTTGTGCTAACCGTATTGGTACACCAAACAGAGGGCATACTGGAATGGTTGGCCTCAAGCCTGTGGCTTGCCCAAGTGAAGGGTGCAAGTGCCCCCCACACACAAACACTGTACAGTCCCACAGGGCTAGTGTACCCCAACCCCCCTACCAATGCCCCAATCCCCCAAACAAAAAACACTGCAGGGCTAGCACCTCCCGCCCACCATGCCCAATCCCCTTCATGAATTGTAAAATCCTCACAGGGTTAGCACCCTCCTGCCATGCCTGTTCCCCTGCATGAATTGTAAAAGCCCCGCATGGCTAGCACCACCTTTCCCTCACTCCCTGATCCCTGGAATTGCGTTATGCACAAAAACCAAAAAAGCCCCCAATCTCCCTGATAGTCTAGTGCCCCCCCAATCTGGCAGTGCCAGTCCACCCGGCACCCAATGAATGAATGACAGTTCATTCATTGAGTGCATACTATTTACAGTGCTACATGTTCATACGGAGCTCAGTCGGCGTCTGGCCATGGTGGTGAGAGGTGGGCTGTGACAGTCGCTGAGTAAGTACAGATCAGGGGGTGCAGTGTGGACTGGCACTTCTGAGTGGGGGGCCCTAGATTACCAGGGAGTTTGGGGGCTATTTTGTGTTTTGTGCATAACGCAATTCTGGGGATCGGGAGTGAGAGAGGGGTGCTAGCCTTGTGGGGCTTTTATAATTCATGTGGGGGATTGGGCATGAGGGGAGTGTGCTAGCCCTGAGGAGAATTCAATGTGTATTTGGGGATGGGACAGGGGTTTACTTGCCCTGCTGGGCATTTATGTGTCTGTTGGGGATGGGGCATTGGGGGGCATGATTTGCCCTGTGGGGCATTAATGCTACCAATTTGTGGATCGGGGCATGGGGGGGCACGTGTCTTGGGAGCTGGCCCAGTGGCAGATCTGTACACCCCCCAGAGGGTGTGAGTACACTTACATCAGCTAAAAGGTGGTGTAACTGTACTTTGGTGGATGTCTTCCGGGGTTTTTCTTGAGAATAGCAAACTTCGGGACTTTGTTGCTGCCATTCCAGAATAGGGTGCAACTGCTGTCATAAACCCCCTAGTGCCATGTTGCAGTGGGTTTATGGTATAACTGGTGGCATATGTCCACTTTGGCACAAGTAGCTTGCAACTTGTCGCAGGCTCTTTGCAGAATACCGAATGTTGCAACTCCTGGTGTAAATTGCTACTTGCACCATTTTTTTTGGCGCAACTCAATCTATGCCAGGCGTAACCCTTTGAGAATTGGGCACACAATGTCACCATTGAAATAAAAAATTAAAAAATTCCATCAAGGACTATATGCATGCTCTCCCTCAAAAGGCAAAATAATAATAAGATTAATTTTTTGGGAAAAGGGGAAAGTTCAAAAGTGTCATTTAGGCCAGGGACGTTTACTGCACTCAATTCAAATATCCAGTAGGATTCTCTTCTGAGTAACTTATTTTCCAGGTCCCCCCTCTCAGGCCGATACTAACCTTTTCCACACCCAAAATGATGAAGGAATGGTCAGTACCGTAATCCCTTATGGTGTGGATTTTGTCACTTGACCTGTGGCCTCGTGACCAAACAATGCTAGGCATGGGTAAATCCATAACCTACACCCTGTCATGGTTTATTGCTTAAATATACTACTGTACCGGTATGCATGAGGGACCCCTTTATTTGCATAGGTACAGCACATCGGTAGCACCTTGGCACTGCCAGGTTTGGGCAGCACTCCAGGGCCCTCTGTATATGCCCTGCCTGGTGCACAAGCAGAAACCCAGATTAGTGCCTGTGCTAACCACAATCACACTGGTGCTAACCTTTGACTATGATGGCTTTTATGACATATCTAGCAGGGGCTGCACCCCTTACGACATCAATTGCAGGGTTCAGCCAACTTTCTGGAAAGACTCTCTATTTTTTCTACAATCCTAAGAACCATTTCAGACCAGATTACATGTTATCATTCTTCAAGTTAATTAGTGGTTCACTCTGCACAAAAATGACTATTTAATTAAAAGCCATTGAAAGACTGGCAGAAACACTAAATAGAATCTTCATTCTGAGCTTCTTTGTCATAGCTGCTTTGACTCCATGCTATTCATATTCATAAATGAGTAACTTAGTGTCTTCATTCCTTAAACAGGGACTGCTTGTCTCAGAGTGACCTTCAAGAGACTTAAGTTAAGTCACAAAGACATCAAGAATAAAAATAACACAAAATGGTAATTTTCTTTTTACATCTTGTTGCAATTACATAATGTTACATTTCCCTCCCCCCCCAAAAAAAAAATGAAATATCATTTTCTTGGTTCCCGACAATAAACACCTTTCATGTTAGGATGACCAGACTCCATTGTCTAGGGCTTAACCTATTTTTTTTTTCATTTTTATATTATTGTTCAGACAGCCCATCTGCATTGTGATAATGGCAGCCACTGTGGTGCTAGATTGACATATTACATGTTTGTAGCACCCATAAAAGTAGTATTATATTCTTCCCACTTGTTCAATGAGCAAAGGTGGGCAGTTGTGGTCCACAACCAGGCAAACTCACTTCCATTGAGATATGGAGCAGCTTTTGAAATGCACACACTCTCTCCAGACACTTCTTTACAATTGTATCAGTGTCCTCCTTCCTGCATAGCAGTTTTCATCTCAGGCACAATATCAGGTGCACAGTCTGGTTCAGTGCAACACCTAACTCTTGTCTTGGTGTGAAGCATTCCAAGTATAATGAACTTTTTAGAAATTTTTTATACAGTTTTTCTTCCCTGGTGTCCCGGTCAGCATCTCTTCTCTTTCAGGCATCCTCACAGTATTCGGCCACCGTCCAGTCTGTCCCCCAGTTTCATCTGAGAGGCCAACACCTTCTTCCTCTTTGGCTTACTCCCCACAGTGATGCAGTGGGGAGGACCCAACTCACCTGCCAGAAAGGATCCAATTTTGGTGAACCCCCCGCTGAAGCTCGGGTGACCATGGGATGGCCATCAAGCCGCAATGACTGGGACACCATTTTTCACCTGATTTTCATCCCTTGTAGTGCACAGCATGCAATGACACCATTGACATGTACGTTCATGCTCCCGTGCGCACCACCTCAGGCCTCAGCCATGCTCTACCCCTGCAATTGCGGCACCATGGTGCTGACCCCCCAGCCACCGCTAGGGGTCATGCACACAGCAACTGAGGTTCCCACCCTCCCCAGAGATGGAGAGCAGTCCATTGGACACATGATCCATCTCCACTTGCTGACCCATGACGACCTCTGCTCGCTCCCGAACATGGGTGACAGGCATGGGGTGAGGTGTGGTGTCCAGCGCCTCAACCTTCAGTGCCACCAGGCTGGTTAGAGTATAATGTACTTTAATGAATAGTCCGGACTAGTAAGCACAGGTGCCCTACATAATGCCTCCTTCAGTTGGCAGAATGCCTTCTCGAGGCTTTCTGTCCATTGCTTTTTTCCAGCATTTTCCTTTTTGTAAGGTCTACTAGAGGTTTTGATGTACTACTAGTTTTCCACACATATGTGGTAATATCCTGCAGTGCCCCAGTAATGCCCCCACCTTTTACTAGTGGTGCATATCACTCATCTCTGTTCTGTTTGTACTCCTCTGCCTGTCTATCGTAGTATACTGTATTTGTTTTTTGACCTTGTAACTTCCCAGATCGTGTCTGAAAATAGTCATTTGTTGGTTAGAACACCTACCTGGTAAACAACAACTAAATAAATAAATAAATCTCAGAATGGCCTCAGTCTTGTCTGGCTCAGGCTGAATATGCCAACTGATTATCATGTGAGCAAGGTAGACACCTCTGCTATACCTATTTGATATTTTTCTACCTTAATTGCCATCTCTGCCACTTTTAGTCTGTGAAGCACTTCAGTCACATTATAAACACAGAAATCCAGCACTCACCAACTCCTGAAGAAAAATGCCGCTTTCAGGAATATAGAAACACTGTGCAAATTTTATTAAGATGCCAGATAAAAAAACATGCCTTAAAGCATTTCAGAATAGCTCCTTTCTCAAAAGATATTCTATACCACTAATCAAGTCACCTTATATGCATGTAATGTGACAACATCAACAATCATCACAAAAAAGGTTTGGGTGTTTTGGCAACAGTAGATAAAAGAATGAACAAGTGAAACTCATGTAATTAAAAACACAATAAACTTTAAAAAGCAAGATCCTATTGTCGCTAGGACAAAAAACAACTTTTGTAGGAGCTTCTGATCTGACCGCTACTTCTGGAGTGTATTCTAGTCCTGGTGCAGACCAACATCTGAAAACAAGAAAATACAATCAACTTTAAGTGTACAAGACAGCCTATGCATATTGGGCCCTATTCATGAAACCCGGCTGCTATGTGCAAAACTGTCGTAAAAGCTCATGACTGTAAAATCACGAAATCGCGGCAGATATGGCCACACAACACACCCCAGGAGGCCAGGAGGGTGACAGAGGAGGTGGACAGTAATGCACAGAGGTGGGATGCAGCTAGTGCAAGTCAACATGAATGCCCCTTGACCCCACCATATATGGCAATGCAGAACCACATTCTGTCAGTGATACACACAGTGCGAAAGACAGATGTCTGTGGAGAATGCCAGCAGCAACTGCAGGCCCAAGGAGCAGGCAGAGATAGCCACCACATGCCCAACCGGCAATGCCGGTGGACGCGGCATGGGTGGGTGTGGTGGTGGGAGGAGACAGTGATCGCTGAATTTCACGAGGGCACAGGTGGCCATCCTCATGATTGAGATCCACCAGCATTATGATGTGCTGTTCTGGTGGAGGTCACTGGGCACCCTGGCCGAGACTAAGGCCTGCATATGGCTGGACCTGCAGGTGGCAATCAACTCTGCTGGACCAGAGGCATGCACACTGGTGACCATCAAGCACAAGTGCTGTGACCTCTGGTCCCAGGTGAAGAGATGGCTGATCAGGGCACGGTAGTCACAGGGCACCACAAGAGGTGGCCCACCACCCCCTGACTGACCACTGATGCCCATAGATCAGCAGGTGGAGGACACCATCAGTGTTGTCCTCACAGATGGCAAGCCAGGTGGACTGGATGGCATGCCAGGTGAGCATGATGCGGAGGTACACAGAGCACAACCACAGCGCAGTTGTACGGCAACAGTCACTGACCCCCTGTCATGCTTCCCACCCACAGTGTAGGATGAACACAGTGCTGGAGAATGACCATCTGGCATTGGAGCAGGAGGGCTGCTGAGAGCAGGCGGCGAAGGTGGGTAATGGCAGTAACACAGGGCATGCCACTGCACACGATGGACATGCAGTTGTACTGAACTATGTCTCCCATCCCCCACACAGGGCCACAGCAGCACAGTACCAAGGACATGCAGGAGGATGACACCCAGCAATCCACCTCACCCAAAGACCACCACAGCGGGGACTGGGGATGGACTCCGAAGTGGCAGTCGCAGAAGGAAGGAAGTGGCCCTGGCACAGGTCAGCACAACCAGGTGACTGAAGATGGGGAGATACAGGAGAGCAATGCTGGGGCACAGCAGCCATCGTCTGGACCAGACCACCACCAGAAGACAGCTGCACCACAACAGTGGGCACATTAGCACCCACCACACCACCTGACTCACAGGAGCTGGACATGGGTGCCTCCAAGGGCCCCCCTCCCACAAGGTGCCATAGACAGGGTGCCAGCAGCTCCTTCCTTGCCAGCTATAACCTCAGCCTCCATGGGGTGGATCAGAACCACCAACAGGTGACTAGGGAGGCAGTCCATTGCCTCATGGAGGTCATGGCAGGGGTCCATGTGGGCACAGGAGATGCTTGTCCGAAGGAATGGCCACGGGCTTGAGGGTGCAAGAACAGATGGTGGAGGTGGTGGCCACAGGGGTACGCACCCAGGAATGCCTGGCAGAGGAGGTGGCAGCAGGGGTCCATGCACAGGAACTGATTTGGATGTCCTTCTGGCCATAGCCATCCACCTTGCTGCCCAACAGGAACATCCTGCTGTGCCTGTTGTGGCTGCGCCTGGGGCACTGGCCAGTATGCCTGGCCCCAGACCCTTAGAACCACAGGTGAGGCATGACAGTACCACATAGAGCCACCAACCCACAGTGGGTGGCATCGGGCTAGAACCTGGCACCAGCACAATGACATGTCATTCATGCTATGTACAGGCATCCCAGGGGGTTGCAGAGCAAGTGGGCATGGCATGCCACACGACAGTGGACAGAAGGGGGCATGGATGTGGTGGGCACCCACTGAGGCCGGAGACACACTGAGGTGGTCTGGATGACACAGACGCATGTGACCATCATGAACACACCACCACTAACACCAACGCCACACACCAACAACCTCCACACCACAGCACACATGCCAGTCTTAAATGCCACCCTATGTACCAGAGCCACCTGTGAAGGGTGCTGAGTGCCCTTGCCACAGGCCCGTGCCATGCTACACCTTGGCACACACCCCCCACACACCCACCATGCAGCACGCACATGGTGGTATGTGCTGCATGCAGTGGTGTGCCCACAGTGGGACCCATGGCACACCACACACATGCACCATGCTTGGCAGCCTGTGTGTGCCAGGTGCACACCGGTGGCATGATGTGTGTGTGGCCACACCGTGGTGTGCATGCCATGCACATGCTGGCTCAGTCTGTCACACTCATCATCGCCATCATGTGCTCCGCTTTACCTGCCAAATGTTCCATGGGCCACATAATGGCTCACAGCCTACACCATCATGCATCCCACTGCTTGATTGCCCCTTGGTTGCTGTGGTGTTTCCTCACTGTCCTCCTCTGGGTGTATGTTAAGGGGCTCCGGCACCATGCAGAGCATGCAGATATTGTGCAGCATGGCACAGGTGGTGAACACTCTGCATGCCATCCCCAGCGCAAGTATCATAATACCAGCTGTGTGGTCCAGGTATCTGAAACACATCTTCAGCAGTCCAATGGTGCGTTCCATGATGCCGCATGCCTGTATATGTCCTGCACTGTATGCCTCTTCAGTAGGGTACTGTGGAGTCAGGTATGGTATCAGAAGTGTCATCCTCAGTGGGTCCCTGCTGTCATCTGTGTAAGTGGGGTGAAACAGCCGTTAGTGGTGCTGGGGCACACATGCTGCCAACGTATCCTCATGAAGTGATGGGGGCTCACCCAACAGCCAGCCATAGCCCTCCGGTTGCAGGTCCAAATGGTGTCTCAGGCCACTGTTCTCATAGACATATGAGTCATGGCATGACCCTGAGTACCAGGATCATAACCGCCTTTCGACACCTGATTCCCTGCAATGAAACACAGGTAAACCAATTAGCAGTCACACCCATGGCACAGGCCTGAACCCTCCCACCATACACACATACAACACACGGCCATGAGTACTGGCTGTAGAACCTACCTCCCTCTTCTCTGTCACCTCCCGGGAGGTGGGTGGGCCTGGCCCGGCATGGGTGGTGACCCTGAGGCAGCACCTGCTGCACCACCTCCCAGGGAGGTTAGAGCTCTGGAGCAGCATGGAGGATTTTGCATATAGGGATGATCATGGTGACCTATGGGCCATACAAGCACCCTCCAAGGTAGGTGGCCCTTGGCAGTGTTTAAGTGTGTGGCATTGCATGTTGTGGGGCTGTTGCAGGCTACTAGGTCACTGATGTCAGTCCCCTCTCTCTGCCCTTGTCATTTCAGTGCTACCATGGACCCATCAGGAGGATTGTGCTAGAGGACTGTGAGTTCACGGCTCCACACACCCCAGGAGCTGACCCCATCCACCAGTCCAGAGGTGTCCTCGGAGGAGGACTCGGACTGAGGTGGAGGCCCATCCATGCAGCTGACCACACCCTTTTCACATGTGCTGTTTTGTGCCCTGTGTAGGCTCTGTGGTTGGTACCAGTAAAGGTGTTTGTATGCAGTTACGTCTGTGTGTCTTGTTCTTCGCCCTGGCATGCTGTGCAAGGGTTGATGTGTGTGTGTGTGTTCTGCATGCTTCCATGACTGGGCCATGTGGCATGCTTCCCATGTGTGTCTACCTTTTCACCGCAGTATGCCGTGCTGTGAGTCCAGTTTCGGTGGCACCTGCTGGGTGGCATACACATGTGTGGTGGTCACACATGGCTGGTGGCAGGCACATATGTGGCTGCTGCAAGCATGCTTTGCATTGCTGTGTGCATGGCTCGCGTGTGGTGCCACAGTGGGCATTGCCATGCCCCACTGGCTTGCTTCAATGGTCACTCCTGCTGTGTGTGCAATGCATATGCTGTTTACGACTGCCTACAGAATGCATATCACATAACCGGGGACCTAATGTACCTTTCTGACGTAACATACGTTGTGCATGCACATTCAAGGTCCAGCGCATATGGCATATGCAGGAACACCCCTGTGCAGCTGAGTATCCACTACGGTGCACATGTTCATATGGCAGGTCTGTGCATGGTCCTACGTGCAGGTCATGCATGCCGTGCGGGGGTGGCTTATGCACATTCCACACGTATCAGTCTACAATCGGGACTTACGCACCATGCATAGGGCTTTGTAGCCAACATGAATAGGGCCCATTATCAGTGTTGATCACATTATTTTGAAAACCAAATACATTCTACACCAGGAAAATTTCTATTTATTTAATATAGGGCATGATGTCAAAGCTGCCTTTGAGCCCTTGGTATTACATGCCCCTATAGTGTATATCCAGAAGCCTTCTCGCTTCAGCAGTAACTTATCAATATCACCCCCTCTTGGTTGAACACACACTTTATCTATGGGTCTGAATGTTAATTCATGATTCACATTGTTCATGTGGCTCATGTGAAGTGCCGTGGCATACTTAACATCCCCATTCTGGATAGCTCTGCAGTGCCCACCAGTTCTGATTTTAAATTGCCTTTTAGTTTTTTTCCCTTGTAGAATGCCCCACACTTGCAAATGGACACATAAACAGCACCTTGGCTTTCACATGTAATAAATTGTCTAATCACATACTGCTTATCATTATGTGGATTCTGAAATGAATTCCCTGCAGATATTACTTTGCAGTAAATACATGTTTTACAAGTAAGCAGCCCTTAGTGTTGTGTGTTAGACAAGTAGAGATGATTGGTATGGTCTGCCTGCTATGGACTAATGTGTCTCCTAATGTTGCTTCCCTCCTATATGCTATTCATGGAGGTTTATGACAAATTTCTTTTCAGACCAGGCTCCCCTTTTAGAATATGTCAATTCTGCTTGAGAATTTGCTAAAATCTGGATGCATTCACTTAATAGGTTGTCACAAAATTAAAGAGCACCTTTCATGGTGCAAGTGCTCACAGCTATGAAGGAGCCGCCTGGCTCTGAGTTTGACGGTATAAAAAATATCTTTTTACATGCTGCTGTTTCATACTGAAGGGATCATATTTTGGCTCAGAAGAGCAGAGCAGCTGATCCCTACCACTTCCTGGTTTAGAGACATGCCCCATGCTGTTCCATATTCTGACATCACAGTGTGATTGCACGGGGGGGGGGATGCTCCATAGGCATTTTTGGAGCATGTCCCCCATGCAAGCACATTGTGATGTCAGAATATGGAACAGCATGGGGATGTGTATCTAAACTGGGAAGTGAAAGGGTACGGCTGCCCGGCTCCCTGGAGCAAAAATACGATCTCTTCGGTCCCGAAAACAGCAGCATGTAAAAATGTTTTTTTACACTATTGAACTCAGAGCCACATAAGGCTCCTTTCTGGCCTTTGGGAGAGTATTCTGTAACAGAGCACAAAAGGTGCTCTTTAAATCTACTATTATTCTCCTTTTTTATGTCTTTCAACTAACAGATCAGACCTTTCAGTTTTATTTGCATCATCATATGCTTGCCTTACATCATATTTACTTAACCCCATTCTAAAAAGCTAGAAGTCTGATCCTCAGCTGCTTGTTCATAATTACTATCTGTGCTGCAATTACGTTTTAAGCTTAAATATTCTCCTTTAGGTATGTTTTTTATCATGTGCTCAGGATAGCAACTTGATGCTAACAAAAGAGTGTTACGGTCACTTTTCTATCTAAAAATATCTGTCATGATATTGCCTTCATAGTCTTTACCGATACACAGATTTAAAAAGTGCACCTGTTGTTGACTAGCTCTATATGAGAATCTGAGGTTGGGATTTGAAGCGTATTAATAGGTGATGAATGGTTCAAGTTCTAGGCTACCCTTCAAGATGAGCAAGATGTCATCAATAAAACAGTGCCAAAGCTATATTTTATCAGAAAACAGATTCCTTTCATCATTCCTAATTACCTCAGACTCCCAATGTCCCACAAATAAATTAATGACTCTCGGGGCAAAGGTTTCCCCCATCTCTACACCCTTGGTTTGAAGATAAAACTGATCAAGTAAAGTTAAGGACTAAACTTCAGTAGAAACTCTGACAGTGTTAACAAAAAAACAGTTGATGGTTCAGCATCATCATTGTGCATGTTCAAATAAAATGCAATAGAGTCAAGTGCCCCCTCCTGTGGGATATCAGTGTACAGGGACTCTATATCCATGGTTACTAGGTAAGAGTCCCTGCACACTTCATTGTCCTCTAAGACCTTTAGGATGTCTCCTGTACAGTACTTTAATACAAGACCCTAGGTTAAGCACAGATGGCCTCAGATAATAATTGGCATACTATAAAATTGTTTCAGTAGGCAAGCCAATGCCACTCATGATAGCTCTGCCAGGGGAGAGTCAGGAATTTGTGGACTTTGGACAGAGTATGGGAGTAGCTTTACCAGGGTATTTAACAATTAGAAAGTCTTGTGTTTGTAAATCAGTTACCTCTTCTGCTCACAGTCTTCACTGGGTAGGGTACAATGCAGTCAAAGGGCACACAGCAGGATGATGAGCTGGCCAGTATGCCACATGGAAGATGGAGTCATACAACACAGTGACTCACAGATACTTTTTTTGTACTATAAGGGATTTTTGTGTCTCTCCTCCAAACAGGGAAATATTTCTGGCATGTATTTAAAGATACCACACAATTGGGTGCTGGGCTACACACAATCTCATACTGGGGTACGGTACAGTGCAGTCAAAGGGCACACTGCAGGATGAAAGGCTGGCCAGTATGCCACATACGAGATGGAGTCACACAACACAGTAAAATTAATGTTTCTGTTTCTCCTCCCAACAGGGAAATATTTCTGGCATGTATTTAAGGATACCACACAATTGGATGCTGGGCTGCACACAGTCACACACACCAGGTAGGGTACAGTGCAGTCAAAGGGCACACAGCAGAATAATGGGCTGGCCAGTACACCACATAGGAGTCACGTACTGGGTACAGTGCAGCAAAGTGCACACAGCAGAATGATGACCTGCACAAAGAGACCCCCAAGGATCCTAGTCAGTTCCACCATCAGTCCCTGCCTGGCTTGCCTACTCCCCTACTCCTTTCCAACTAACCACCTTGCAACTTAATGCCACTGCCTGGCTACTCCTTTTAATCCCCCTTTTCCTTTCTGTAATTTTTGCCACACAGAAAAAGTGCCCTGCCAGTGCCTTCCTGCCTCTGCTCTGTAATGTTTACTTCCAGTAACAAAAGGTGCCAAAAGTTGCAAAACGAAGATCAGAGCAGAACACACATCTGTTCTGCTAGCAATCCAGCTTCATCTGTCCCACTGATTTCGTGCTGCACAAGAAGAACCAAGTTGGAGTCACAAGAATCAGCTGTACACATTGTGCCACTCACGTGTGTGTGTACAGTAACAGCAAACATTTAACTAGTCCTCCTAAGTCCCTCCCTCCCAGTTGTCAGTCCCTCCCTTGCAGTGTCTCCACCATCCCCTGAGATCAGACTCTCCACCCACAGCAGGCAGTGGCATAGTGGCACCGTGTAAGCCACTTACATGTAACTGGGAAAAAAAAAACATTTGAACCTTTTTGCTAACCCTCCAGTGTTCAAATTCAAAATTACAACTCGAACACCATGGTTCGAGGAGGGTTTGAATCTTTGTCAAAGTAGTTCTGACAACCCTACTCCTGAATAACCCAAGCATCCAGCATCTTCTTAAGCTCCTCACTGATAGAATGTTCCTCTTCCTCTGGGACCGAGGGTAGCTGACTCAGTGGAGACTGAACCCCTATGTTCACATGGTGCTTAGCCATTGTGGTGTACCCTGGTTTCCATGAGAAAATTTCTCCAAAGGATTGCAGCACTCCACTATCTCTGTTTCTTTGGCAAGCATCAGTGGTTCCAAGAGAGTGATGGAATCTACAGAGCTCTCCCTGAACCTCACTCAGAAGATCCATTAAGGGATCCATTTCATTATTCTCCTCTTCATACATGCACACTGCCAGGACCCTTTCCTCTCTATTGCGTTAGGGTTTCATCATGTTCATGTGGTATATCCACTGTTTGTATCTCCTTTTGGGCAGCCAGTCTTTAGCTGTGGCTACAAACTGTTGCTCCCATTTAGTTCCTCAGTCACAAATGCTATGTCCCCTGATACTACGTTAGGAGTTGTCTCTGGCTGCACTACTCCCTCTTTCCTCAGTAGCCTGTCTCTTAGCTTGACTGCAGGTACTGTACTAACACAGACAATATTTTATCTGCTATCAAAATCATTGCCTATAACCATATCCAAAGGGAAGATCTGGTCCTACTCCCATGTCCTGTATCCTTTGCCCACCTTCCCAGCTTAGGAAGTCCTTTACTATTGTCAGTGTGACCACAGGACCAAATACCACCCCCCCAATTCTGATGAACTAACCCGGTGGAGTCTGTCATTCATCAGTTAAATTCTGCATCACCATAAAAAAGGGAAGCACCTATGTTTCTCAGAATCAGTGTTATTTTACCATTAATGAAGACAGGGTGCAGATATGCAGTGGAGTTCGCAGGGGTGATATTCTCAGCACAGGCCACTATCTTCTCACCCCCCCTGGGTTATTCCCCATCTCTGCATGCTGCCCCTTATTCATATTCTTTCAGAAACATATGATAAATGCCCCAATGTCTGGCATATATAACACCTCCACTTCTTAGCTGCTTAGGTTTGGAGGCATTACTTTTCAGTTTGGGTTCAGCATGAACTTGGTTTACCTTAGCTTGCTCACCAGAGTGCCCTTAAAACCTCTTGATTTCTCTCTTACATTGTGTTTGCACTAGGTATATGGCTTCCTGGACACAAACTGAATAGCTTTTTCAGCACTTTTTAGTAGAACTCAGCATTCTTTCAAACAGTCAAACATGCATTTCTTCCATCACTGACTTCAGAAATAATACATCTGTTACGTGCCTACTCTACACTAGACAACACCTAGAGTACTGTGTCCAGTTTTGGAGGCCACACTTGAAGAAGGATAGTGACAGGTTGGACTCAGTGTAGAGGAGGGGGACAAAGATGATCCAGGGTTTGCAGGGACTCTCCTATGAGGAACAGCTGGCAGCATTCAATATGTACTCACTGGAAACCAGGAGGGAGAGAGGTAACATGATAGAAGCATTTAAGTTCTTAAAAGTCATAAACTTAGTGCTGAGCACTGAGGCACTCTTTCATAGGGTCACCAACACAACAACTAGAGGGCATGAATGGAAACAGGGTGTGGGGGTCAGGAGGAATCTCAGGAAATACTGCTTTACAGAAAGAGTAATGGAGCCGTGCATGAAATAGTCTCTCAGCAGAGGTGGCGGGGGAAAAGGCTGTGACAAGTTTCAAGTATTGGTGGGACAGAACTAGAGAACATGTTCGAGACAGTAAAGCAAGTATATATTCACTTAGGGTGGGATGGTAGCCTCCCAGGACAGTTACTAGATCCTGGGCATCTCATGGGCAGACTTGATGGACCTTGGGTCTTCTGCCATCACTTTCAATGTTTCTGTGTTTCTGCAGAAACTGCTTTTGCACCCTTCAACCACTTTTCTAGTATATTGCACCATTATATGTACATTTCATTGCAAATATCCCCTGGTGCTTTCTTAAGACCTCTAAATTCTAACCTATTGCTTTAGGAGTTCATTCAAAATGTTTTATCGAAACATTTTTTCACTTTAACATAGTCCATGCAATCAGCGTCATCCATCCTGGTGAAGGACTCTAATGTCATACCTCTGAGTAGTAGTATCAAGTGCATTGCTCAAAAAACTGTACCAATTAAAACATCCAACAAAATCTTTCAAGCGATTTTAGGAAAAAAACCAAGATCACCCCTTCCCGGTACTTGTGAAACATTTTAGAACAATTTTTTGCTCCTTGGGTGGGACAACCCCTTGCCAGTACTTATGTTTTTTGTTGTTACTTTCTGATAAAGAATCTCCATCTCTTGCTAATGCTTATGTTTCTCTCTCCTGTGTTTACATTCGTTTTTTTTTTCATTCTTCTCATATCAGGATCTCTTGCACAGGACATCTCCATCTGTTAGGTAACTGCTTACCTTTTCCACACACATGCACTATGATTTCAAATGCAAACTGCATGATGGCAGTCAGACACACACATTCCACTGCAGACACCAGTTTGTCACACACACTCAACACGCTCCCAAGAGCCCTAGGTGGTGTAACAGGGGCATCCTAGTTATTATACTAAATCACTCTGGCAGCAACCTGGTTCCAAATCTCTTGAAGCTGTTCATTCAAGTCCCACCATAGGCTACTGCTTACATAGCACAAGGCCAAGTGCTAGCTCATACAGTAAAAGACACTTTAAACCTAGGAAGAAGAAGAAGAATCAATATTTATATAGCACTTTTCATACACAGTATCCCAAAGTGCTTTGCAAGCAATGCTAGACTGGTAGTGAAGTGATTGAATGTGTGGTGGCAGCCATATCGCACATCATCACCCACACACAGCCTGGATAATTGCATGAACTGGTTCATGGGAAGGGGAATGTTGGCCAGGACACCAGAAATGCTCCCTGCTCTTTGAGAAGAGTGCCCTGGGTTCTTTTACTTCCACCTGGACACCCACCAGGACAACACCAGGATGGGCAGAAGGGACCTTGGTTTAATGTCTCATCCGAAGGACGGTACACCCCTGCAGTACAGCACCCCACAATACTGCACTCAGATGCCAGTGACTTTTAGGTGCAAGTCCAATCCCGGTGTGGGACAAGAACCCACAACCTTCTGGTCCAGAGGCGGATGCAGATGTGCTACCAACTGAGCCATGCTGACGCCCCCTTACTTACTCCAGGCAATCTCTCTCCTGTCACAGAGGTTTATATATTAAGTTTGGAAGTGTTTTCTCCAGAGGGGTCATGGATCTTGCTATTTAAAAATTAATTATCTGTACTTTTTAAAACACAGTGGTCACATATTTAAATTAAATATAAAATAGTCAATATGTACACTAAATTGATGATATAAGCAGCAAACAAAAATACATAGAGCAAGACTATAAAATGTAACACAAATATGAACTCATTTAGAAAGTATTACAAACAGAAAAAACTTTCTACACTTATTAAAAATTCCTTATACCACGGAGTTTCACTGGAACACAGACACTTGGTACCACACAGGCATTGAAATTCAAAGACTCAGTGCTCCCTTTTTAAAAAGTGGGCCTCTGCTACAGTATCAGACACCCAAATTGACAATGCCTCCCCTGAGGAAGCACCCTGTTATGTGAATGTAATCATGTGCTTCAACCAATATACCTAGCTACCACGTCTAGGACAAGTACTTTGACTGGTCATCTGTATACACACTTGTATGACTCCTTCCTGTAATCAACTGTTACTTAGCCACCACATGCATAGGACAAGTACCTTAACTGATCATCTGTATACATACTTATGTGACAGCTTCCGGTAATCAACTGTTATAACTGCAATCTTATTATAATCTGTTGTTATTGTTTCTTACTCTGTAATTGACGTGGCGCCTTTGGAAATGAGTCTATGACTCAAAGGGTTGTAATACCGATGTTCTTAAATAAATAAATAAATAAATATGAGTTTTCTATAGCAAAGAAACTTTGTGACATAGTATAACTTGTAGGGGGTAGCTCAAGTTACGATAAACAAATTATGGCAAAGTGTGGCTTGGGATGCAACTTTCAATCAGCTGAAATTCCTGCACTTGTGACAAGAAACCACTCCCCAATCTCCTTTATATGGACCACTAAACTTGCCAAAAGCCCACCCCGCCTCATCGAGAGAAGGGATCTGCGGAAGTGCAAACTTGGATCCCTCAAACTGGCCCTGTCTGCCTACAACTTGTCCCCCATCAACAAGGCACCTACGCTGGACCAGGCCCTTAATTTTTTCACTGAGGGCTTCAATTCCATCTGTGATATCTATGCACCATGCACAAAATGGAAAATTCGGGGGGAGGTTAACGGCTGGATTGATGGCAAGCTCCTCTCCCTCCTAAAGGAGAGGGACTGCCTCTGGGGAAAAATCCTTAAACTCAGGCAACAAGCATGACCTACAATGCTATAAAACGGCTAGAAATTGGTGCACTGCACTTATCAGGCTTGCAAAAGCCAATTTCCATAAGACCCAGCTTAACAATGCATGGGGAGATGGAAAGAGGTTTTGGGACAACATCAAGAGCATCCTTGGTAAAGATCAAAAGCAGCACCCTAAGATGCTCAACATTAATAACTCATCCTCCTCAGATCTGCTAGCCATTGCTGATGCCTTTAACCAGGCCTTTACAGACCTGTCCTCAGTGCTGCCTCCAGACTATCTTCTGCCTGTGGAGGACCAAGGTTGCTCCAACCTGCTCATAACTAACCACCCAGCCTTCTACTTTAAGAAGGTGATGGTGAAGGAGGCCTTAACGATGGTCAGGAAAGTCCTAGGCAAAACCAGATTGGGGAGCGATGGGCTAGACATGAAGTTACTATCTCTCACCCTTGATATTCTTATTATGCCCATAACAATGCTATTTAATAAATCCTTGACCCTAGCTCAGTTTACAGAGGTATGGAAGCAAGTCCTGGTAACTCCAGTGCATAAGAATGGTGACAAGGAGCTGGTGTCAAACTACAGGCCAACATCTACCCTCTCCCCACTATCCAAAGCTTTGGAAAAAATTGTGGCAAGTCAACTCCCAGAATACCTCAATAAGTACAATCTGCTCTGCCCAAACCAACATGGCTTCAGGCAAAAACACAGCACCACCATGGCACTGCTGGAATACACTGACTATGCGCACAAGGCATTGGATGAAGGCAAATTGATGGGGTCCATCTTCACTGACCTCACCAAAGCCTTCAACACCGTCAACCTTTCTCTACTAGTACTCCAGCACCAAAGATTGGGTGTGGCACCAAACGCCGTGAATTGGTTCAATTACTACCTAACACACAGGAGCCAGTGAGTCAAAATCAGGCAGATGTTATCCAGCACCAGAGATGTGCTCCTAGGAGTCCCTCAAGGATCAATTCTAGGGCCCCTGCTTTTCAGCCTCTTTGTAAATGACCTACCCACAGCCTGTGACACCAGACTTATTCTGTATGTGGACGATGCCGTGCTGCTGAGCAGCAGCACCTCTCAGGTTGCCCTACAAACAAAACTACAGAACTCTTTCAATAGACTCGAGGACTGGTTCAGTAGGCAAAAGCTGCTACTAAATTACAAGAAAACCAAGGCCATGCTACAATCCAGCCCCTACAATAAACACAAGCATGCTTCTCTCATAATCACCAACAAGGCTGGTGAGCAGATTGAGCAGGTGCACTTGTTCAAGTACCTTGGAGTCACCATTGATGACTCTCTCACTTATACGCACCACGTAGACTCCCTTGTCAAAGTGGTAAACACAAAGATCGGGGTCCTCTATAGGCATAAGAAATCCCTCACCCCGGAAGCACTCCGAATCTCAGTCTTCAGCTACATACTCTCCACGATAGACTATGGGCTGGTGGTCTATGGAGCTGCTACTGATACAGTGCTCAAAAGGGTCCAAATTGTACTCAATAAGGTGTGCTGCCTCACCCTGTGTGCAGATCACTACACTCATACTTGCACCCTGTATGAGCGTACAAACTAGCTTAACCTAAAAGACAGGATCAAATACCAAACTTGCCTCCTGGGAAAGAAGGTACTCCTTGGAAAAACCCCACCCTGTATAGGAAACCTGCTCGAGGCTTCTCTCTCAACACACATCACCAGATGGAGGAAGAATGGAGCACTGTCCATACCATTCCGCCGAACCTCACTAGGGCAGCATGCTTTCTCCTATCGGGCCCCCCCCCTCTGGATAAATGAACTCCCAATGAAATTACAAACAAACAACAGCATGTCTCAATTCAAAGTAGGCCTCAAACAGCACCTAATGTCTAACTCAAAATGCACCTGCTTCTCAGTCCCCACTTGATAGACAGGCCTACCGCCAAGGTAACACCCAGCAGGGCTACCTAGAGAACCCTGCCTCCATTCCAGCCTAGCCAAGGGCTTAAGGAAGCTATCCAACCTCTTTAAACGCACTTGGCACTGCCCCTCCCAAACCCTGCCCAAACACACACCATACTCGACAAAGCCCTCTGTAGCTGCTCCCCCATCACAGCCCCCCCACCTCTCGCTCTCTGCGGTTGGTTTCAAACCAGATCCCTCTTGTTTCACTGTCACCCAGCCTCTCGCCATCTGGGATAGCATTAAACCCTATGTAGTTACTCTGCCATAGTCTATCAACGGATTTGGAGGTTTCCAGGAGTGTGCTACCTAGGGCAACCGATCAGAAATAGTTTAGTTTTCAATTACAACTGCTCAGTTTTTTTCTCCTATTTGTCTAATTGTCATGTAATCACTCTTTAATGCCTAATGATCAGGCCTCTGTAAACACTGAATATGTGTATTGTCTTATTGTCCACCCTGACGTGGAACCTTTGTAAAAGACCTCACGCTCAAAGGTCTTTCCGAAATACTAATTAAACAAATTAAACAAATTAAAAGAAGAGAATCAGAAGGACCCAATGTACTCCCACAATTCCTGACACAAGAATTCCAAAGAGGGTGCCTTTTTGCAGTTCCTTCCCCGTTCATGGCATTAAGCATCCATTTTTCTGAACATGTGCTATATGGACATAGCATATGTGCAGAACAGGAAAATCGATACCTTCTTGAGAAACTTTTGAAAATAGCGATATTTCTTCAGGTTACAAACAGGGCTTTTAATTTTTGCACTGGCTCTCTGTGCATCTCCCTTCTGCCCCAAGCCCTCTGGAAATCAGACCCTAGGACATACATCGATTCATCACAATGCCCTGAACAGTTTATCAGCAGTTCCCCATTATGAGCAAGGCAGAACTATGGGAACAGAACAGAAAGGGAACTGTTACCCATACCCAGGGGCTGCCCATGAAAATAAAAATCATTCCTAGAGATGACCCAGCACTCAAGTTCCCAGAACAGCAGCACAGTCCAAAAGATACTGCAAACATGTTTACCTCGACATATAAAAGCACAGCGCACTACACTGGTCATGGTGGTCCACAGAAGCCCCAAGTTTGAACCTGTAATAATTGACTCTTTGTCAAGGTACCTAGATGAAGATTCAGGAAGTTTCAATAAACAAGTTCCCAGTATATTTTAGACTGTGCAGTGTTTCTAAGAGGTGATTACTGGTTCTTCTCTGTAAATGTACAATTACCAGCATTTGTGCAAAACTAGTTGTTGATTGACATTTACTACATCAGCAGCAATATGAAGCCAGTGTTATCTGAAACAATGGATGTCTCTGACTAAAGTTGACAGTGCTGAACTTGCAAGTTCTTTTGAAAATAACAATATCCTGGAGCTGAAAAGTGTTTTAGTTATGCTAAAAGGATTTCGATTTGGTAAATAACCTACTATTATCTTTGAAAATGATTCCATAGAAAATTGATTTCTACTAAATTGTCTGAGATGGAAAGCTGTTTCATAAGAACACTAACATTAATTGAAAAGAGACAAAACTGACAGCTTAAAATTTAAAAACTGGATAAAATAGAATTCTGATAGCATTTTGGAAGTATAAAATGCTTACAAATATGATTCCTTTGCTAGAGCACCTACACATTTATTTGGTTTATTTAACATCGCAATCAAACATGTATTCTGACATTTAACGAGCAAATGACATTTGTTTACTACCTTATACTACCTTATGCACTTTACATCATGTGTACTTTGTGTTTAAATTAGTCAAATCACAATGAGAATGTCTTCCAAAAATGCTTTCAGTAGTTTAAAATACTTTGCTTATTTCTCATGACTGCACCATACACTCTCCTTGCTCAGTTGTGGTATTTCAGTCGTGCAAGTGTGGCGTTCAGTGAAGAATGTCAAAGTGCAACCCCAGCCACACACAGGCAGTCTCTCTCAGATTCATGACAACACAGCGAATGTGTTATCAGTGCGGTACAACTCAGAGCAGAAAATTCACTGTACAGCAGTATTGTGCTTATAACATATCTCTAATGTCAGCTCACTGTACCTCTAAAATATCCCCTTCCAATAAAAAACACAGAACACCAGCACATTTATCCTTATTATATTTTATCGGGGGGGAGGGGAGGCTCTACCCCCAAACTCTCCCTATCTAAATATTTTTTAATTTTTTTTTATTTTAGTCTTTGGTAACCGGGTAAGGCCCATTAGGCACAAGTGCCTGTTTTCAGGGGTGATCTGGGTGCACTGGGTGGTTAAGTGGCTTGCTCAGAGTCACACAGTATGCAAGTGGAGGTTGTGAGAATCAAACTCAGGTCTGGTCTACTGGATGTATCAAGCCCTTCCTAGTTAAGTATCCAACAATTTTGCAGGTGAAACATGGAGAACAGTGGTTATCCTTTGAGACTCTCGAACAAGCTACCCAAGAATTGAAAACCCTGACCTATACAAGTGAGTCGTGGATTTTACTCTGGTGGGTACAGATGAGCCAAATATTATTGAAAGTGGAGACAGATGGAAGTTAATCACTTACAGGTTTGCTTAACACTTAACACCTGACATAAATGATAGAGTGGCATGGTAGACCTTTCTGGACTCGGGGCGAACCTTTGAACCTCATTTGGTGGCAATTCAAAAGAGACTGAGACTTTCACTCTTTATTCATTCCTGCAGCAATAAAGAAGGATGGTGTGCAGTGCTCCCTAGTATTTTGTAAGGCCTGAATCAGTTAAGGTTCTGAACGTAGCCCCGATGGGCACATTTCATTTTTACTGCAGATGGCAACTGCATGACCTTTGCCTGACATTTAACAGGTGCAATATCGCATTGGAAAGGAGTTCTCTCTGCTTCTTGATTTAAAAAAAAAAACAACTGAACAGTCAATTGACAAATTAGGACGAGTAGATACTCACAGATTTTGCAAGTTTCTTTGACTAAAGGCTTATCTTTTTTGCAGTTTCTAAGAGAGGTCCTAATTTGATCTTTGAATACACACCCTGGATGCTTTGATGGCATAAAGAAGCATGTGATTAACGTGTACTACCCCTCAATTTCTGTTCTGGCAACCAGATCATTTTCAAATAGATGTTTAAAGGGCCTAGTTAATGTATATAGCCCTGAGGTTACCACTTCTGGTACTGTTGTTCATTTATTGTGTGACTTGATTTGTTTCTAGAATAAGGGATTACATCCTGGGGAGGTTAATATGAGGTTCCTGGAGGAGCAGGTTGATATTCAAAGATGGCAGATTAATATGTTTAAATAATTGTTATTTCTGTAAGCCCTGGACCCCTGCCTTTTTGTAAAATGACAGGTGGCATGCTGTTGAAGCTGACAGCAGAACCTGGTGGGGACTGGGTTCGGGGAGGACTAGGTTACTCGGCACAGGGGGCCTGGGTTTGGCTACTCTGCACAGGGGCACCCAAGTAAATCCGAACACAGGAAGCAATAACTGTAATGTCCAAAACCAGGAATGGGGTTCTACAGTGTGGCTTTTATTCACATCCAAACTGAACAAACAAAGCACAGACTGACCCCCAAGGGGCTACATTCCTGGTAATGCAGATTAGAGACAACAGAACACTTCTTTACATTTCAGCCCTCAGGCTCTGAACCCACCAGGCACACAGCCTGGACTTGCATGCAGCTTTGGGTACAGAGCCCGACTTGTACACTAACTGGGTTTTCCCCATGGCCCAGCTCCCCCGCTGGCCACTTGATCCATGGTCCATTATGGGAATCAACCAGTTTTCCTGTTGGTGGCTCCCCAAACCACCTTAGAGCTTTTGACTCCCAGAGGGAATTTTCCTTCCAATCCCACGTCTGGGTACTTCCCTCATCACTGGCCAATTGCATGAGGCAAAGTAGAAATCCACAGAGCAAATCTGTAGAGGTGGACCTGGTTACTAAAGATGGGGGGTTTCCCACCTCCAGCTCCCACAATCCATACCCGGCCATTTCTCTGGAAACTAAACAACTCTTTTCTGAAAGCTTGGCAATGTAGATTACTGGGTAGACATATATCACATCTCCTCTACATGTCTTGACTTCCCCTTGTGCTGGACTTGAACATACTTTTACTTTTGGCTAAGCCTATTACTCTAGGCCTCCCACTATTTCAGTAGTCCAATCCCCACTATCACACAAGTCCAGGGTGAAACATGGGCCCTGTAGAAAGAGCAGAAATCACCCTCTGGTTGCAGGTGCCCCACAGGCAAATCACGAAATCTTGTTTCCCAACTCTTGGACAAAATAAGGCAGCTTCTTCACTAGCAGTAGCCAGGGGGTTGCCCCTGGAAATGCAGGCAAACCTTCCTGCCCCATCCCCTCAGGGATGGGGCACTGAGACCCTATTCAGTGGTCTCCACCACTTTAAAATAGCTCACTGTGTCTCTTTTTAGGTGGAAACATGCACCTTTCCCTACTTGTAGCCCTATGTCAGGGCTGAGGTTCACAAGAGCCTAACACAGAGCTGCTGTGCTCCTCTCACAACAAGCTCCAAACTCCAACTGACTACAGACTACTGTTCAAACCTCCCAACATTCTACTCCAACTCCTTGCTGCAGATTCCATTGTGGCTCATGCAGCTGCGACAGTTCTATGGTGATGTCATCCCTCAGTCTCAGCTGAGACTGAGAACAGAGTGAGACAGTGTGAAATCCATTTAACTGGAGTTTCACAAGCTGCCTTCCCTACCTACCACTGGGTCTTACTGGGATTCTTCTAACCCCGGGTAACAAGGGGGTTACACTCACCCTTGACCAGGAAAATGACTGTCCACAGTCATTGTTTACCTGGCTTAGGCCATCCTACCCTATGTGCTACCTGTGGAGGGGGTGATCAGGCCCCCTCCTACCATGTGTGAGCACAGGCAGGCAACACTAAGGGCCTAGAGGCCTTTAGCTGACATTTCAGCCTCTACTCTACCCACTTACTATGGATGCCTAGTGGATCTGGTAGAACTGTCCAAAGCATAGCCCTAATAGATCAGCACTGCAACCCCTACTGCAGGTCAGGGCCACAGCCTGTCTATCCCCCCTAGCCCTTGTGAAGGAAAAAATACATTTACAATGTTGTAGAAATAGCAGTACCTAGAGACTCCACAAGACTGCGGCGAAAACGAAACTTAAGGAGGTAAAATGGTGGAAAAGAATGACAAGCATTTCCCTGGAGTGATGTGAACATTTCTTGTTTTTTATGTAACGAAACTTAGGAGTAACTTGCCCAATCAGAGATAGACACAAACAGAAATTATGCCAGCCCACTGCAGCAAAATGTAACCAATAAAAAATGACAAGCAACAGTGTATATAAGCTTTGTACAACTGTAACTAGGGGAATTTGTTGTGTTATTCTGAGTTCTGGTGATGCCAGAGACAATGAACTCCCATATGCATATGTATTAAACTTTCTTTTTGACTATATGCAGTGTTCCTGAAGTTGATTTTTACACCTAAAGCTTGCAAGAGTGATAGAACAGGAAAATTCCATGACAATTTTTTGGCGTAGTCGGCAGGATTGGCACGGACTGGAACCGGAGTAGTCCCGGTCGGGGACGAAGTCTCAAGGCTTCTGGTAAAAGTACCGAAAAACAGAGGGAAATCCACCTCCAGTGTTGAAATACGGCAAGCAGAGCCAGGGAGGGACCGTCCCCGATCGTAGAGGATTCTCTTTGGACCCAGATGGCGCTGATCACTGTAAGTACCTGCACTCAGGTCACTGCATGTAATGTGAAAGAGAGAAAAAATGTTAAGTAGTGTCTGATATCAGGATAGTTTAAGCCTGAAAAAGTGGCAAAAGTAAAAAAATTAATTAGTCTGAGCCTGAAAAAGTGGCAAAAGTGACTAGGCGCCATAAGATAGGTTAGGTTAAAAGTAACCAAGGGAGTTTGAGTCTGCGCAGGAAAGAAACTTTGGAGGGGGGGCAAAAGACCCTTTAAGTAGGTTGAGCACCCTCATATGGGGAGAGTCGAAACTAAGCAGGACATAGGGCAAGTCAAAAGTAACTCCCAGAGTTTGAAACCGACCAAGTAAGTACAGAGTAAGAAAAAACAGAAACTATGGGTGCAGGTCAAAGTAAGAAACCAGGGAACGAGGTAATATGTGCTGGTCCAGTGAAATGCACGCTAGAAAAATACGGACAGGATTCAATTTCTGAGGTGGGACTTTGGAATACCCTGACAGGAGGCTTATTTCCATTAATAGGGACATTTAGTATAGACGTGTTAAAGGAAGCGAGAATCACTCTAGAAGAGAAAGAGAAGGGAAAGAAAAAGTCAAAGATTGATTGGACAAAGTTTTGTAGATGGGAAAGAGAGGCAGAACGTAGACAGGAGAGCCAGGCAAAGGGACTAATGGTCAAACAGGAAAATGAAGAGACAAAGAAAGTAAAGTTTGCAAGACATGACACGCTGTCTCCCTATAGACCCTCACCACAAGTGCCACCAGCTCCCCCACCACAAGATCCCCTTTATCCAGATCCAGCACAGATAGTTCCCCCACCCCAGGCTCAGATAGCTCCCCCAGCACAGATAGTTCCCCCACCACAGGCTCCAGATCCACCTCTACAGCCGGACCCCATGCCAGCCCAGGCACCACAACAGGTGCAAGTGTCCCTCATAGATTTGCAACCACCCCCAATAGAGCCCCTGCCGTTGCAGCCCCAGCCGCCGAGAGGGGGAGGAAATTCATTTTTGCCAGAATCCCCACAACAACAGCAACCAACCCTGGCACCACCCACCCCAATGCCAGGAGGGGGGAGCGGGCAAGGGACCCCAAATTGGTGATCACCTAGCATTTGGAGCACATGGTGGAACACTCCACCGAGACTACCCTCAATACAGGATGAGGGGGGAGGAGGGGGACATGGATACCAGTTAAGACCCCAACAGGTGGTAGCACAAATGCCTCTAATACAGTATCCCAACCCAAATGTGGCAGCGGTGGTACAGACTCCCTATATAGAGGTAAACAGACCATGGAATCCAGATGAGCTTCGGGAGGCTCTAAAGGACATTCCTAAGCCAAGCGATAATATTGAAGAGTATGAAAAGAAATTGAGAAAACTGACAAATATGTACAAACTCTCTACAACTGAAGTAGAGGAGTGTTTCAGGCGAACATTGAAGGGTGTCTGGGAAGAGGTGAAAGGCAATTGGGACCCAGCAAAACCTTATAATGAAATAACCAACCAGGTAAATGTAGTGTTCATGGCCCTGAGACAGAAGTTCAAAAAGGTAACAGATTGGCCCCGAATAAAAAACACCAAGCAAGGACCACATGAGTCAGTGCAGGAGTACAAGGAGAGACTTGAGACCATGTTTAAACAATACTTGGGTATCGACAGAAAGAATCTGGCATACGAACACCAGCTTGGATCGGTGTTCTGCTCAGGACTGAGAGAACAAATAAGAACTGGGGTCACGACAGTATGCATAGGCTGGGAAATGAAGACAATAGCAGAAATCATGCCTTTTGCTGAGCATGCTGAGAGGCAGCAGCGTGAGACCAAGGAAAAAAACAAGGAGAAGTTAGAAAAGGCCCAGTTAATGTGCTTTGAGGGAGGAGGCAGAGGAGGAAGAGGTGGAAAAGGGGTAAGGGCAAAAGGATGAGGACGCAGGGCACAGGGAAGACCCCAGCAGAGAGAAGGAGCAGGGTGGGGTGACTATGCAAATTATACCTGTTATACTTGTGGAGGTCAAGGCCACATAGTGCGTAACTGCCCTAATAACCAAGGACAACCAGCCCAACCGTATCCACCACCCCCTCCTCCCCAGCAAGTCCATGATTACGACCAACAACAGGATCAACGGTAGGCAGACGACAGCTAGGAATTAATGAAACAGCACCAGATACTTTTAACTGCCTCGCAGCACCCTAGCGATGAACCAAAAATGACACTGTTAGTAAATGGCATAAAACTTTCTTTCCTCATAGACACGGGTGCCTCAATGTCTGTGATCAGAGACACTGACATAAAACTTAAAATGACAGAGCAGACTATCTAAACTGTGGGAGCCTCAGGGGTTGTAATGCATGAAAGATTGACCCAGCCACTGGAAGTAAAATGTAAGGAAGCGGTCATACAGCATACTTTTCTGTATAGCAGAGTCTGCCCTGTGAACCTCATGGGAAGGGATCTCCTAGCCAAGCTCAATGCTCACATAATCTGTACCAAAGGGGGTTTGGATCTTAAGTCCCAGGTAGCGGGGTTGTATCCCTCAGCTGCCATGGGTAGTAGTGACTGGCTGTACTGCTGGAAGTTAACAGCAGAAACAGAGAAAGAGTTGCTATTGGGCTGGGCAGAGGCTATTACACATACTCTACAGGTACAAACAGATCTGCATTGCACCACACACTACTCATTAGGGACAAGAGACTGCGAGTATGAGTGTGGGGAATGGGGAAGGCAGCCAGTGGAGCAGACCCTAAACATCTCGAGATATGTCACTAAAGATCACTGCATGGCAACAGTGGGAGCTAAGCCAAAAACAACAGAAGATGTTCCAAGTTCCAGGGTCATATCCACACATATCACTGGCTGGGACCCTCCATTCCCTGGAAGGAGTTGGGGCCATGGATGAGGTGTGAGACAAATGGACGACTGGGTGTGTCAGGGAGATAGATGGACATCAGAAAAGGAAGGTGTACAAAGTATAAAATTATAAGGAGAGTAATAGTGCAAGTAGAAGAGAGGGAAGTGAAAGTAGAAAGAGAGGAGATGAGTGAGGAGAAGGAGCAACAATCAGAGACACTAGATTGGGTCGAGGAAGTACCCACACATCTGTGGGCGACATCAAAATATGATGTAGGGTTAATAAAAAATGTGCAGCCCCTGTCAGTGAAGCCAAAGTCCTCCTACAGACCAAATAAGCACCAGTACCCATTGGGAAAAGAAGCAGAGGAAGGCATAGAACCAGTCCATGCAGCACTGGTAGAAAAAGGGGTGATTGTCCCGTGCCCTTATGCTACAGTAAATACCCCCATATTGCCTGTGAAAAAATCAAACGGAGCATATAGGTTTGTGCAAGATCTTAGAGCAGTAAATGAGGTAGTTCACATGAGAAACCCCATAGTTCCCAACCCAATAACAGTATTGTCATCTGTGCCATACGATGGTTGCTATTTTACTGTTATAGACCTGGCAAACACTTTCTTTAGTATCCCCGTAGAACCAAACAGCCAGGAATGGTTTGCTTTTACATACAAGGGAAAAAAGTGGACGTGGACCTGCATGCCACAGGGATATGCGGAATCCCCGGCACTGTTTTCAGCCCAAATGAGTGAAAACCTGTCTGCTTTTGTGGCCTCACTGGGCAGCACCCTAATCCAATAAGTAGATGATTTGCTGCTGGCATCCTCCAGCAAAGAAGCAAGTGAGCAGGACATGAGGGCACTGTTGTTCTTCCTGGCTAAAAATGGACACAAGGTGTCCAGAGACAAACTGCAACTATGCAAAAAACAAGTAAAATATTTGGGCCATGTAATGTCAGGGAGTGGAAGAAAATTAGCCCCAGAGCGAATTGAGGCAGTAACAAAATTACAGCGACCAATCACTAAACAAGAAATGATGTCCTTCCTAGGCATGACCGGCTACTGCAGAGCCTGTATAATAGATTATGCCTCACTAGCACAGCCCCTCCATGAGGCCATATACGGGAAAAAGATGCAAATGCATGAGAAAATTATGTGGACAGAAGGACTAGAAGAGTCCTTCAATGCCTTGAAAAAGGTTTTGGCCACAGCCCTCTGTCTGGGACTACCGGACTATAGCAAGCCATTTGACCTGTATGTAAATGGGAAAAATGGATATATGTCAGCAGTCCTGGCCCAAAGGCATGGGGATGCCAGGCGCCCAATAGCCTACTATTCGAAGTGCTTAGACTCAGTGGTGAGGGGAATGGTGTCATGCTTGCAGTCTGTTGCAGCTGCTACTGAAGCAGTTCTGGCTTGTCTGGATCTGGTGGGTTTCTCTTCTCTAACCGTGCATGTACCTCATTCTGTCCACTCTATCATACTCCAGGCTCGCACAGCACATTTAACACCTGCTCGATTGCTGCAATATCAAAATATTTTACTAACCATGTCTAATGTAACTTTAAAAAGGTGCACGACTCTAACCCCAGCAACTCTGATGCCCAGTAAAGAGGATGGAGAGGAACATGACTGTGGACAGGTAATAGACCTGGACTGTAAACCCCGACTGGACATTACTGATGTGCCAATGGGAAATGTTAATGTGGATTTTTTTGTGGATGGGTCGGCCCAAAGAGATGACAAGGGAAACCCCTTAGTGGGATATGCTGTGTGCACACAAAATAGTCTTGTGGAAGGTGCTAAGCTGCCTCCACAAACGTTGGCCCAAGAAGCTGAATTAATTGCATTGACCAGAGCCTGCCTACTTGCAGAAGGGAAAATTGTAAATATTTACACTGACAGTCAGTACACCTTTGGGGTAGCTCATGACTTTGGCACCCTGTGGAAGCACAGGGGATTCCTGACAGCGGCAGGGAAACCTATTGCGCATGCCAACTTGGTAAAAGACTTACTGGATGCTATACAAAAACCAAAGCAAATTGCTATTATCAAATGCCAAGCCTATATGTCTGATACAGACTTAGTGTCGCTGGGTAATGCGAGGGCAGATGCAGCTGAGAAAAAGGCAGCCCTTTCTGGTGATGTTCCAAAATTCTTAATGTTGTCTGTTACCACTAACCAACTTGATTTATTTTCAGCCAAGGATGTTGTCGCGCTGCAACAGTCGGCCAGTGCAAAGGAGAAACGAAACTGGCAAGCAAATTGCAAATATGATGTTAACACTAAAGTATGGATAGCCCCCAACAGCAGGCTTTGCCTGCCTTCTGCAGTTTTTCCTTTTTTGGCAAAATTGGCCCATGGGGCCGATCATGTCTCAAAAAGTGGAATGGTAGACCTTGTAAATAAGTATTGGTATGTTGCAGGTTTCACTGTATATGCTGAAGAATTTTGTAAGAAATGTGTTAGATGTATGCAAAATAATATCGGCAGAGGACTCCAAGTATCCCCCTCTGCCCACCCTTCTCCTACAGGACCTTTTGAGCACCTAATGATGGACTTTATTGAGTTAAATTCATGTGAAGGATACAAATATTGTCTAGTAATTGTAGATATGTTTTCAAAATGGGTAGAGGCCTTCCCAGCTAGAAAAGCCACAGCATGCACAGTGGCAAAGGCACTGATAAGGGAAATCATTCCCCGGTGGGGTATCCCCACCAGGCTCTCTAGTGATAATGGGTCACATTTTTCAAATGAGGTAATTAAAACCCTGTGTGAAGCATTGCAAGTAAATCTGAGGATGCACTGTGCCTACCACCCCCAATCGGGAGGAGCTATGGAAAGGGCAAACCAGACCCTTAAGGTAAAGTTGACCAAAATCATGGCAGAAACTGGTCTCAGCTGGGTAAAAGCACTACCTCTGGCACTTATGAGCATGAGAGGGAGACCTGCACATATGGGATTATCACCACATGAGATTTTAATGGGAAGGCCTCTCAGAATGACAAATGTCCCATTTCCCCAAAACAGAGTGACGTTGCATGGTGTAGACAATGAAATGATTGCCTTTTGTTTATCTCTTAATGCTGTCTTGAGATCTCTCTATCCTAGGGTTAAAGCAGCTCTACCTACACCCTTGGAGGGCTCACTCCATCAGATCAAGCCAGGAGATTTCATTGTGATAAAGGACTTCCGAAGAAAGAAGTGGTGGGCTCCGAGATGGAGAGGACTGTTCCAAGTGCTACTTATGACAGCCACAGTGGTCAAGATCGGCGAAAGAGAGACATGGATCCACGCTTCCCATTGCCAGTTGGTGATGGCTCCTGAGGAAAGATGAAGATAAAGATTGTGTTATTTATTGCAGGGGTGGCATGTGTACTGGGAACCGCTATGGTTCTCCTGGCTCAAATGACTGTTAAAGCAAACCACACGACTGTAAGATACAGCTGTAGCCTCGAACCCCTGAATGTTACAAATACTTGGTGGACTTTAATGAAATTGCATGCTAATAACGCAAATATGTCAGATTGTTATGCGTGCATGTACTCCCCATTTTCTGCAGCTATTGGACTCCACCTAAAACCCAGGCCTTTAAATGGGTCCGAGGCCAACAAAATCTTAATTACAGTGGCGGGGAGGGACATTAATGGTGGGGATTACTCCACGCACAAAGTGCAAAACCTTTCTGTGTTTAAGGGACATGACCTTGCCACTTGGTACAGCCCGCCAAATAAGACAGTTGCCCCAAACCCTTTCAACTTAGATGTCAGGCAAGTGGAAACGACCGCCCCGCTCTGTTTGTGCAACAAAGAGTCAGAAGGGGGGCTTGGGCCATTAGGCTGATCCACTTGCCAGTTCTGCTGGTGCACCGGAGAATGTAACAGTGTGTCTACATGTCAGAACTGCTCTTGGGAAAATTGTACCATAGTGCATTCAGATTACACCTCAGTGGGTGGGCTGTCTGGCCTCTACTGGGTGTGCGGTGATAAGGCTTATGTGTTTCTGCCAACAGGGTGGACGGGTTGTTGTTACCTGGCCACATTGCACCCGGCAGCCTGTATACACTTGTACCAAGAAGTCAAATTACGGACCCAAAATAAGGGTCTCTTGGCAGAAAGAGACGAGAGCTGGGTCCGGACGTGCCAAAGGGGGAAAAACACGTTCCGGTAGGAGAAAAGTTTGGAGCAGGCATTTTCCCTTGGTGGGGGGTAGTCCAAAGCATGCATTACATAGATCAATTAAGCTATGAACTAGAAACCTTGGTAAACATGATGGAGACCGGATTACAGCTGCTGAATGCAGAAACCAAATCCCTCAGACTAGTGGCTTTACAAAACCGAGCAGCACTTGCTTATGTATTAGTAGAAAAGGGGGGGGGTCTGTACCATAGTAGGTGAGGAGTGTTGTACGTACATTCCTGATGTTGATGGTGATCTTACTGAAGTAATAAACCAGGTAACATCATTGAAAAATAGAATAGTAGGAGAGCATGCAAGTAAAGACAATGGTTGGGATCCCTGGTCCTGGTTTAAATCCCTGTTTGGAGACTGGGGGGCCACTATAATATCATATCTAATGGCTATCGCTGGTATTTTTATAGTGATCTATGTTCTCCTACTATGTCTCCGCCTCTGTGTTTCGAGGCTATGCATGACTACACGAAACGAAAAAAACCCCAGTGATGGCCCCTTTGCTCACCAACCAGGAAATAAATGCACAACTCCCATTTTATAATGATATATTGTGAGATTGATACAGAGTATCAAAAGGGAGGAGTGTGAAGGAAAAAATACAGTGACAATATTGTAGAAATAGCAGTACCTAGAGACTCCACAAGACTGCGGTGAAAGCGAAACTTGAGGAGGTAAAATGGTGGAAAAGAATGAAACCTAAGACAAGCATTTCCCTGGAGTGATGTGAACATTTCTTGTTTTTTATGTAACGAAACTTAGGAGTAACTTGCCCAATCAGAGATAGACACAAACAGAAATTATGCCAGCCCACTGCAGCAAAATGTAACCAATAGAAAATGACAAGCAACAGTGTATATAAGCTTTGTGCAACTGTAACTAGGGGGAATTTGTTGTGTTGTTCTGAGTTCTGGTGATGCCAGAGACAATGAACTCCCATATGCATATGTGTTAAACTTTCTTTTTGACTATATGCAGTGTTCCTGAAGTTGATTATTATACATAAAGCTTGCAAGAGTGATAGAACAGGAAAATTCCATTACACCCTCTAGGGAAAACCTATCTGCCTCTAACTTAACACCCAAAAAAAACAAAAACAACCCGGGGACCTCCCCGACCTTGGGCACTCTGCAACCACACACCAAGAAACTTATAGCATCTCATTACATCATTTTACTGCCTCCCTACCCCCCCCACAACCACACCTGTGGAAGGAAAAGGGTTAATACAGTAACAACAACAACAGCAACACCACAGTACTTTAAATCACTACACACTAAAGTATTAGTGAGGAACTCCGATGATCCCCTTCTCCTCTTCTTGTCTTCTCTTCTATCTTCTCCAGGAACACCTGCAACAGAAAGAAAGACAACACACACTCCTAATCTGCATACACAGTCTACCTTAACCCCTACCATCAAAACACTGAAAAATCCCAAAAAGCTTTTTTTTTTTAGAAAAGGTAGAAAACAGTATATACATTAGAAAACAGTAGAACACAATGACATTATTTACAATACACATTTGGGGGGATGGAGTGCCCTAAAAGTCCCTACTAGTGACCACAGTGCCCGAAGGCTAGTCCATTAAAGAGTCTCTCCTGGGTCGGAGCCCGGTGAAGCACAGTTCTAGCAGGCCAAAATCCTGAAGGGGAGAGTCTTTGAGGACAGTTCACACATTCTGGAGTCTGCTAGTGTAGGGTGTGTACTGCAATGTCATGAAGATAGAAAAGGTCGGACTTACCAGCCTCTTGTAGAACGAAAAATCTGAACCAACCTGCACCTCAGCCAAAGACTCTCCCTGGCAGCATTTCTTCCGATACAGCTGGGCGGACATCTTCTGGAAACCACAGGGGGGAACATCTGGGAACTGCTGGGTTGATGTCATCTCTGAAGATGGAACCTTAGAACAGGAACAAAAAGGAAAACAGCTGGTCTGACGTCATCCAATTACCAGGCGATGAAGCAGGATATAGCTGGGCTGGTGTCCTCTCTGGATCTGAAGTCATCTGGTGGGCCAATCGATGGATTCTGGAAAATCCAGTACACTGTAGGACTGATGAATGTGGGGCACCTGAGTCCTGGATGTCCATATTGATGGATCAATAAAGGCACTTCACAGGCTGGTGTGGCAGTATTGACTACCACTGCTCGGCTTTCCATTTAGTAGGCACGGGCACATTTGCTGGGACGTCCTTGCATTGAGGCCAATAGTACCGGGGGTCAAGAGCTAGAATTATTACCCCATCTGAGCACACGTAATTCACACAGTGGAAGGTTTCACGTCCCTCTCCGTCCACTATTCGCACTCTGTCCATAAACAGTGTCCTGCCTCTCTTCCACTGGGTATATTTCTCCTGAAACAGTCGGTTCTTTACATGCTTGTTCGCATCAAGATGCACACATTTCATTGCTTTGGACCAGATCCAGGATTTCCTGCTGTTCTTAATCTCCTCCCAGACTCTCCAAGGAAAGGTAGGAAAGGTCAACCCATAGATCTCATTCGCCTTCCTACGAACCAGTCTCTCCTCTTTATTAGCTTTGGTCAACCTGAGACCGCTGGCCTGGCTTGGGGGTGGCCAGTCCTGGTTCTGCCAGCTACGCATCCTCAACGAGATTAGAAACAGATCCCTGACTTCTTCTTCTTGCATAGCCAGGGCAGTGGCATCACCACTTTCTTCCAAGCATTCTTCCGAGGCAAGAGCTTGAGGCTGTGTACCCATTCCTTTTTCACAAGGCCACATAGGTTCCCCCTCATCTTCTTCCTCATTAAGGATCTGAGCTCAGGAGTAAGCAGTCGTCCTCACTCCTGAGACTATCCACTCATCACTAGGTGCGGAGGTCGACACCTCCCATTCAAAGGCCTCCCGCATCTCATTTTCTCCTATGAGATTTGGGCTAGGCCCCTCCCTCCAGGGATCTACTGATGCTTTATCTGAACTTTCCTTCTGAGATCCAGCATCCGAAACTTCAACCTCTGGTTCTGTCTCTAAATCTGTACCCTCTAGCTTTGTGCCACACTCCCCTGAGGGGCTTTCTTCAACTGGCTCTGCCTGGTGCTGTGTGCTGCCAACTGCAAATTCCTGAACCTTTGTCCATGTGGGAGTCAAACGAATCTGGGGCACTTTATACAAGCCATATTTTTCTTGGCATCCAGCACAGTGAGGTATCATGAATACGTCCCTTCCAGCATTCAAGCATATTTGACACACATGCACTGGATATCCAGGAATCACCACATGAGGAGGCACTTGTTCTCCATAGTACCACTTTTCAATGTCCCTCAGCCTATTTACTGCTGCTGTTACTGCAACCCGGGCATGATCCGGGTATCGAGCTGGTCCTGAGGCCATAACTGCAGTGTAAACAAACAAAAGCTCACTGTTACTAATAGTCCCACTTTACTGAACATCTTCTTTACTTTTAAAATGGCTCTTCTGCTGCTGTGTTTACTTTACTTCCCCACCCCGTAATGGCGGCGGCAGCACTTCTGCGCATCAACATTCAGAAATTAATCCACTGCGCATCCGATTTACACACACTACTGATAACTTTTGCTCAAACTGCACAAACTTGCACAGTTCTTTTTCTAACACATTTACATGATTTTCCATGGACTTTTCACTTGCTGAAAACATTTCTTTAACTCACAGTCCCTTAAAGCTTCAGGATTTTAAGCACAGGATTGCCTGTAAACTAGTGCTGCACATTTGGCTACAACTCACAGTCTCTCTCTGGCTTTAAACTTTAAACTGATACTGAACTCATAACCATGCACACAGTCAATGGCCTAGCAGACTTGCACTTGCTGGTGGAACTTGACACAGTCGTTACTTGCAAAGCGACTACACTGCTGCACACATATTTAGATGGCTTTTGGCAGAAAATCACTGTTTGAGCAATTATCACTGTTGGTACTTACTGTTATCAGTAGCTGTTAGCTGCGATGGAAAAACGGCCTGCAGCCAGTCTTGGAGGCCTCAGAAAGAGAACGGGTGGGCAGTCCTGCCGATCATCTCCTCGACCACCACACTCACAATTTAGACAATCGATATGCGGGTTGAGCCCAATTTTAAACAAAACAGTTTATTTTTGAAGGTTTTACAGCGCTTTTCAATCTCCGTGACACTCCTCCACAAGCCAGTACACGCACTCCACTCATACTCCTCTCGAATGCTGGGGCAGTCACTGTAGAGCTGGCTGAGGGCCGGGACTGATTGCAGCCTCACCAATCACACGACACCATGCAAATGAGCCTCTTCTTCCTCACGAGTGCTCTTCTCTTCACAGCGATCGTCGAGCAGGCAAATTTAAATTGCAGAAACCACTTTTTTTTTTTCTCAACTGACTCCACGTCGGGAGCCCATTTCAGCCATTTAGCATGGCCATTCACACAGCAAGTTTCCCAGTTCATTCAAAAGCATTTCCAACGTCCAGGGCACAATTTTCCTGTTGCTACCCCTAGTCTTCCACACTTTTCTTTACCACAGTTCTTTTTTAAAAAGCATGCAAAAACGCTGTAAACAATTGATGCAGGACAAGGGCACATTCTTTTAGCTTTACTGCCCCTTGGTAAACAGTTGGCATTTTAAACAGCAGCATAAGATCCACAGCACACAGTGACACACTAATTAAATTGCTTCAGCTTTTGGGCTACCCACTGCCAGACAGACAAAACGCTAGCCCCTTGCCCATGCACCTTCCTCCCAGAATTAAATCCAAAGTGGTGCCTCCATTTTTGTAACCCCCCGACCCCTGCCTTTTTGCAAAATGACAGGTGGCATGCTGTTGAAGCTGACAGCAGTACCTGGTGGGGACTGGGTTCAGGGAGGACTAGGTTACTCAGCACAGGGGGCCTAGGTTTGGCTACTCTGCACAGGGGCACCCAAGTAAATCCAAACACAGGAAGCAATAACTGTAATGTCCAAAACCAGGAATGGGATTCTACAGTGTGGCTTTTATTCACATCCAAACTGAACAAACAAAGCATAGACTGACCCCCATGGGGCTACATTCCTGGTAATGCAGATTAGAGACAACAGAACACTTCTTTACATTTCAGCTCTCAAGCTCTGAACCCACCAGGCACACAGCCTGGACTTGCACGCAGCTTTGGGTACACAGCCCGACTTGTACACTAATTGGGTTTTCCCCATGGCCCAGCTCCCCAGCCGGCCACTTGATCCGTGGTCCATTATGGGAATCAACCAGTTTTCCTGTTGGTGGCTCCCCAAACCACCTTAGAGCCTTCAACTCCTAGAGGGAATTTTCCTTCCAATCCCACGTCTGGGTACTTCCCTCATCACTGGCCAAGTGCATGAGGCAAAGTAGAAATCCACAGAGCAAATCCATAGAGGTGGACCTGGTTACTAAAGATGGGGGGGTCTCCCACCTCCAGCTCACCACAATCCATACCCGGCTATTTCTCTGGAAACTAAACAACTCTTTTCTGAAAACTTGGCAATGTATATTACTGGGTAGACATATATCACATCTCCTCTACATCTCTTAACTTCCCCTATATGCTGGATTTGAACATACTTTTTCTTTTGGCTAAGCCTATTACTCTAGGCCTCCAACTACTTCAGTAGTCCAATCCCCACTATCACACAAGTCCAGGGTGAAACATGGGCCCTTTAGAAAGAGCAGAACTCACCCTCTGGTTGCAGGTGCCCCACAGGCAAATCACAAAATCTTCTTGTTTCCCAACTCTTGGACAAAATAAGGCAGCTTCTTCACTAGCAGTAGCCAGGGGGTTGCCCCAGGAAATGCAGGCAAAACTTCCTGCCCCTTCCCCTCAGGGATGGGGCACTGAGACCCGATTCAGCGGTCTCCACCACTTTAAAATAGCTCACTGTGTCTCTCTCTTTAGGTGGAAACACACACCTTTCCCTACTTGTAGCCCTATGTCATGGCTGAGGCTCACAAGAGCCTAACACAGAGCTGCTGTGCTCCTCTCACAACAAGCTCCAAACTCCAACTGACTACAGACTACTGTTCAAACCTCCCAACATTCTACTCCAACTCCCTGCAGCAGATTCCATTGTGGCGCATGCAGCTGCAACAGTTCTATGGTGATGTCATCCCTCAGTCTCAGCTGAGACTGAGAACAGAGTGAGACAGTGTGAAATCCATTTAACTGGAGTTTCACAAGCTGCCTTCCCTACCTACTACTAGGTCTTACTGGGATTCTAGTAATCCCGGGTAACAAGGGGGTTACATTTCAATGTTAAATGCACTAGTTTTGATGGTAGTTGTTTGTGGGGGGGGGTAACTGGGAGGCTGACTGTTTTCATTAGACTTGCGCTACAACATCACCTGGCAGTGTTGGGTTAGTGGTGCAGTTGCTTAGAACTGGGGGTAGTTTTTGAGAATGGGGAGTTCATGTTTAGTAATGTTATTTAGTTGTGGCGGGGAGATGTGGGGTACGGATTATACAATGTGATGCCCTTATTGATTTACTCATGGTTAAGGGGGAGGGTCACCAAGCAATCTCACAATGTTTTCTTAGTTAAGAGTAGGGGCACATTGTGGATGACAGATCCATTCAGATATTTTGTTTTCCTTGTTATATGCGAGGTCCGTATGTTTTTGTGAGTTGGAATGTCAATGGGGTACAGAACAGATGTAAAAGACAAGTGATACTGAAACATCTTTCTCATCTTAGGGTTGGGATACACCTTTGGAGGGAAGACACCCCCCCCTTTTACAAAGAAGTTGGGTATGGCTGGCCTTCGGTGCAGGGGAATCCACAAGTTGTGGTGGGATTGCAATTTTGGTAGCAAAAACAGTTCCATTTAAGTTAATCCAAGAAATATAGGACTTTAGTGGGAGTTACATTTTTACTTCATGGGATCCTGGAATCCCACCCAGTACTTTTGGGTGCTATATATGGTCTAAATGTGGACTCCCCCCAGTTTTTTTATGCACCTATTAAATTTAGTTGTTACCAGTCCCCCCAAATTAACAATACTGGGTGGAGATTGGAATATTACTCCCCAACTGGATTTACACAGATCCGATAGCAAAAGGTGTGGTCTATCCCCAGCCCAAAGAACCTTGAAATACCTTATCAGTGGAGCTGGTCTTCTGGATATGTGGAGGATCTTAAACCCTATGGAAAAGCAGTACACCTTTTACTGTAACCCCCACTGCTCTTATTCCTGTATAGACTATTTTTTAATTAGCTCGTTTGCTCTTCCGGGCATTTTAGACTTGGTCATACATGCCAGAGTTCTGTCTGATCATTCTCCCATTAGCATTACTTATTTGCTGGGGCCAGGGATTAAATGGGACTCGTTGTGGCATTTAAACAATCAGTTACTTTGAAAACCTGATTCCCTTAGTCACATTAAAGAATTAATTTCCCATTTCCTAGACATTAATAAGGGGTTGGTGGATAAGGCTGATTCAGTGTGAGCAGCTTTGAAATGTACTTCAAGGGGCGAATGTATCTGGATGGCAACGACTATGTCACACCAATGTAAGGCACAAGTGGCAACTCTGCTTAATTCAATTCAAGCTTTGGAGCAGGCCCTTACTCGACACTCAGTGTATAGTGAATGGGCTAGATTGCATCAACTTCAGGCCCAGTACGCAGGCTTGATGGCTCAAAAGACCAAATTGTCCCTCCACCATACAAAACTTAAGTATCTAGACTCAGGGAAAAGAGCAGGCAAGCTGCTTGCACTCAGAATTAGGTAAGCCAAAGCCTCTTGATTTACTGCTGGTCTCTGTATTACATCTGGTGGTCCGGTATGTAATGACCCTAAAGAAATAGCCAGAGTCTTTGGAGAATGTTTCCAGAAACTCTATGATGTGAATCCCCTCTCACAGCCACCTGAAGAAGCCATAGTTCAATATTTTGATTCAGTTGTATTCCCAATAGTCTCCCCTGATGTTCCTGCCCCCTTAGGTGCCCCTATTACCATGAAGGAGATACATCAGGCCATAGAACAACTACCTTCAGATAAGGCCCCTGGCCCCAGTGGTCTTTCTAACAACTTATATAAAGTATGTTTACCCGTTATTGCTCCATTACCTGAAAAGGTTTTTAACTACTGGCACACTAATGGGTTTTCTGATCCTGGCTTCCAAGAGGCACTCATAACTTTAATTCCAAAACCGGGGGAAAGATCCCTTATACCCAGAAAATTACTATCCCATTTCTTTACTCAACTCAGACCTTAAAATCCTAACTAAAATCTTGGCCAATAGGCTTGTTCCCATTATGAATGAGCTCATTGGTAATGAACAGGTGGGACTTATGGCCGGAATGTCCCTTGGGGATCACATGCGGAAATTACTGCATTTGCTCTCAGTGTCCGGGGACTCGGATACACCAGCAGTGCTAGTCTCCCTGGACGCCGAGAAAGCATTTGACCATGTTTCCTGGGATTTTCTGTTTGCCACCTTGACCTGTTTTGGATTCCCCAAGGAGTTTATTAAGTGGGTATGATTATTATACTCTTCCCCATCTGCATGAGTCTGGTGCAATGGAATGCTTTCTAGCCCAATTTTACTATGTTGTGGAACCAGACAGGGGTGTCTGCTGTCCCCATTACTTTTTAATCTTTATTTGGAACTGTTTATCTGTTGACTATTATCTTCCCAGGAAATATTAGGTATCAAAGTCGGGAATAAAAGATACACACTCTCTGCATATACAGATGATTTGCTTTTACATCTAGAAAACCCTTACATCTCTATTCCGGCCCTACTTGCAGAAATTGAAGTCTTTCCAAATTGTCCTATTATAGAATAAACTGGTCTAAAACTAAAGTTTAGCCCTTAAATAGTAGAGTAACCCAGGCTGAGGTAGCAGTACACTGCCTTTCATGGAAAGCAAAATCTCTCACATACTTCGGTATCAAGGTGTCACGGGACATGCCTACAATGATTTAAGAGAATTTATCTAGCTTACTAAAGACATTAAACTCAGACTTGGATAGATGGGGAGCTCTCCCGCTTTCCTTCTGTGGCAGGCTTAGCACGGTCAAGATGAATGTTCTTCCTTGTACTCTCTATCCTTTGGGTATGTTGGGATGTTATCGCCCCAAAGTCTGGTTTACCAAACTCCAGAAGATGCTTAACATCTTCATATGGAAAGGGAAGGGAATTTGAAGGGCCTATTTTAAAGTTACGGCTCCTAAAAATCAGGGTGGCTTGGCAGCCCATTCTTTTTTTACATACTACTGTGCTTACCACATTAGTAAACTAGCCTTTTGAGTAAAAGGAGCAGACCTCCCCAAGAAATTAAACTCATGCCCCTGTGGTTGGACTTAGAGAGATATTTGGCAGTACAGAATTCCTGCTCGCTGATTTCCATTTTGCATGCCACTACCTCTAGTATTCTGAAACCACTTAGAAATACCCCGATTGGATGGTCCCTTAAGGCCCTACATCAGACTCAGAACCACCTCTTGTTGAGTTGGCACAAATCATTGGAGCAGCCCATTATTTGTAACCCCCATTTTAAAATAGATAATAAGCCAATGCTGCCTTCTTTTTGGCCCTTATTGAACAATTTTAAGATCTTGGATTACTTTAAAAATGGGAAAATTATGTCTTTTCAATATTTCCAACTATGTTACAAGGTTCCAAACTTTTATAAATTCAAGTTCATGCAGGTGAAACAAGCTATTTACACTTTTATGGGGAATACGGCAGAGGCAACTCCCCGCACCATAGATCTGTCGGCTCTTTTACAATTGGCAAATCAACCTCACTCTGTCTCTGTTTTTTGTAAGAAACTTCAAGAGCTGGATCCTACTTTGCAGATGGGGTATTTGCTATTACTAGACCCAGAAATGAGGTCTGTCCATAGACACGGACATGTGGAAAAAGCTTTGGCAGAATAACTATAGGCTAGTTAAACAGGATAGACTCCATATTGTCCAATATAACATCATGCACAACCTATATCTCACTCTGGTGAACTTAATAGATTTGGCACAGCCCCATCCCCAGACTGTACAAGGTGTCAGAGGGATATTGGAACCTTGTATCATATGTTATGGAACTGTTCCAGGGTTCAGGTCTTCTGGCAGTCCATTAGGAAAATGTTGGATCAATTACTGGGCTTAAATACATTGTTTACTTATGAAGCCTGCTTGCTATACTTTCCCCCCCCAAAACTCTCAGAATAAGGAAAGCACACCTTGCTCTGATAGCAGCCACTGCTAAATTGATAATTATGAGGCACTGGAAGGAAGATGCTCCCCCTTCTGTGACTGAATGGTATAGAGAAGTGCTTCTGGCTTTGCAATTGGAGAAGCATATTGCATCTATGCAGGACAAGATAGAAGCTTATCAGAACACTTGGGCCCCACTAGAGGCCTTGCTTTCCATTCAGAAACCTTAGTTTTTATAGTTACTACATTAATGGGTGGAGTGTCCTTGCTCTTAAGTATATTATTTATTATATATATTAATTATATTGCCTGTGTGACTAAATGCTTGGTGGGGGTGGATAGGGGTGGGGAGGTGGGGCCAGTATGTGTGGTTGTTGTATTTGTTTGTTTTTAAGTTTTTGGTATTTGTTCTGTAATATGCAGTTCTGCTGACGTATTATGTGTTCACTTTGGATGGAAAACTGCTTGAAAAATGAATAAAGTCTACTTAGTTAAAAAAAAAAAGAAATAATGAAGTTATCATTTTTTCTGCATTTGTACCAAATATCAATCTTAGTTTTTTTCTTTAAACATAAACTGAACACGCTGCAAATGGGTTCAGAAAATGCCCAATTGCAATCCATCTATGATACTACTCAAACACAGGCCAGCACAGAGCTGCTGAAGGTTGATGCAATGGATGTTACAGCTTATACCCTGCTGGCGACCCAGGTCAAAATGTGGACTCAAGTTGCAAGTGGTCGGCCAGTGATAGATAGTACTGAGCATCATGACGACTACTCTCCTATATATGGAAGGAGGATATCAGTGCACAGGTTTGACTGGTCCCGAGCATTGACTGTGGGTGTGGCAGGATGGTGCTGTCATCCTAGGGGTCAGGAGAGGCAGCTGCCATTGCTGCACAAACAGAAGTGTGAGCATGGACATCTGTTCTGTGTTGCATGCTGACTCTTGGGTGATAAAAAACGTGATAATGTATGCCACAGCCGCCACTGATCAGGACCACCAGGAAGCCCTTTACCCCATTGAGCACCCAGGCAATGCTACCCTAGCACGAAGGTAAATCCTGGAGGACAGCGTTGGAACTGGGCTGTAGAAGTCAGCATGTGGAGGACAGCTATGGCAGCACAGAGACATTACTAAATTTAAAAAATAAATAAATAATAATACTTGTCATATATTACTGCTACCTGACTACCATAATCATCAGTTTTAATGTTAAGCTCATGTTTACAGTAAGCAACACATTCACTTATGTCCAGAGGTATCAACACCACCAAGGTAACGTGTGTTCAGTATTGCATACAGTACATTGCCTGTTGTCAAGTGTTAAACCCCACCTCCATCATCCATTCACAGTAAATGATACTATCATTTTTGTTCCAGCTTCCACATCCCACCAAAGCATCCTATGCCACCCACCCACTGATATCACACCTCTGTCCCATTCTCCAAACACCATGTCCGTCACACTTCTGACCTACATAAAGCATCTGGCACACACCCATTCTTACCTTCATAGTTGTGTGTTGTGTGAGCTGGTATTGAGCATGTGTACAGTAGAGACATCACTTTTTACAGTATGCAAGCTCACTGACAGATCATATGGCTGAAGCCAGCTTAGGTGACATGATGGATGTGCCAGCACACCAATGTTGGGTGGAAGGTGGTTGTGCGTAGGGTGGGATGTCTTTGTGCTGTTCATGTGGAAGATAGTCCAAGACTGTGGTGGTTGATGGTGTCATGAATCAATGGAAAATCAGGGAATGTATTGATTACTGACAATGGCTGATTGGGGGTTAGGTGTGATGATTACCAGTACACAACGGGGAATGTATGAATTAGTAAATATGGTGGATATTGTGATTTTGTTTAACACTAGACATCAGGAAAGTATCTGTTAGTGATAATGGGTCATTGTGATGTGGTGATTGCACTACACACCATGGCATCCACTGAAGTATTGAAAGGTGTTATCGCATTGGTGCATCAGCAGGCTGTAAGAGCAGGTAAAGCATGGTGCAAACATTTACACCTGTAGACATCACACCTTTTCATTACATTTACACCATTTTGTGAATATGTGTTACAGTTGAGCTCTTTTCTGTTATTTTGAACTTATGTTAGTGATTGATAAAAATAGATTGAGGGTTTGTACCAATACAATAAGAGCACTCATTATGTGTTCACATCAGACACTGTTATTCTGTGAAGGGTGTGTCATGTGCAGCTGCACTGGAAATTGGCACCTTCTAGATAGGCTTTTTAAAATTGAAATATATCAATGATCAATCATGATCAAAAGTATATCAATACTGCCACCTAGACCACTCTTACAGTGGTAATAGTAGTGTCAGTTACATCCCTACGGTATTAGAACAGCTCACACTCTGTTCATGGTTCTCATAACCTAAGAAGATGTGTGAGACCATTCTTAAAACATTAAGAGTGGTATTTGTGGCAGTATTAATGTACAGCATGATTTTCAAATATGAATATTGCGGCTAATTCTACAAGTTACGCACCACGTGTAACCACCAGATACCAGTGGATACACGCAAAATTCATGAGAACCCCACATGCAATCCATTTTGTCTGGGATCTCCTCTGAGATCCTGTTGGTCAGGGAAAGGTGGGCAGATGGACAGGTCAGAGAAAGGGAGACAGGGGAGCTAAACATGTGGCGCAAGAGCTGGTGCCAGGAAAAAGGATGCAAATTTGTAGGTAACTGGTAAGAGTTTTGGGAGCGAAAGTTTGATGGACTGCATCTGATTAAGAAGGGAATCAGTGCATTGGGGTAGAAATTTGATGTCTTTGCAGAATATTTAAACTAGCCAATGGGGAGAGGGGTGCCACACTGGGTACATCGAATGGGAAGAACACCTCTTCTCCCTCAGCTTGTGATCAAACAGGAGTTCATCATGTTTGTAGTTCATTTGCATCACCAGGTAAGGAAAAAGGTCCCGCTCCTCATAAGACGTGTAGGTCAAATGCTGGACCTTGCCCAAAAACTAAAGCACCCAAAACTGGCCAATGAAAAATCATGTACACAAATGCCTGCAGTCTGGGAAACAAGATCTCAGACCTGCAGGTAACAATGACAGAGGCCAAACTGGACATAGTAGCAATTAACGAGACATGGTTCACCAGTAACCACACTTGGGAGACTTCAGTACTTAGCTATGTACTGTTCAGAAGAGATCAAGGTGCAAAAGGGGGGGGGGGAGTAGCCCTTTATGTCAATGAAATTATCAAAGCTACAGAAATTGAGAATACACATAAGGAGCCAGAAGAACTGTGGGTCACCTTGGAAACAGGAAATGTGACCTCCATACGAACTGGGGTTGTCTACAGGCCTCCAGACCAGGGGGAGGACATAGACACATTAGTGTTAGAAGATATACAAAACATGACAGCTAAAGGGGAGGTTCTAATAATGGGAGATGTCAACATGCCAGATACAAATTGGTCAATACCAGCAGGAACATCCACTAGAACTAGACACATAGTAGATTTCCTGCAGGGGAGGGCCTCAAACAACTGGTACAATAACCTATAAGAGACGGGGCTATCCTAGATCTAGTACTGACAAACGGCAAAACGATCACAGATCTCCAGGTATAAGGTCACCTGGTGCCAGTGACCATCACATGGTATGGTTTAATTTGGCCACTAGAAATAGATCATCCCAGTCCAAGGCAAAAATATGGGACTTCAGAGGTATTGACTTTGATAAGATGCCCAACAGAGTTAAACTAGCCCTGGCAAGAAGAAATACAGGTGAGGGGGTACAGGCAAAGTGGGCAGGCATTAATGATGCAATACTTGAAGCAACATCCCATTGTGATAGGGAGAAAGGCAAGAGCAAAAGAAGGGGAAAACCACTTAGGTTCTCAGAAACAGTAGCAGAAAAGGTCAGAGCCAAAAGGTTGGCCTTCAGGAAATATAAGGGAATGCAACGTGACGAAGATAAGGAGGCATACCAAACTTCCCTAAGGGAAGCAGGGAAGGCAGTAAGACAGGCAAAGGTCCAAACTGAGGAAAGACTAGCTCGAACAGTAAAAGAAGGGAACAAGACTTTCTATAGATACATTAGTGAAAGGAGAAAGTCCAGAGAGGGTATTGCTAAGATCAAAGGGGATAAGGGGAAGTGTGTGGAGGAGGACCAAAGAAAAGCACCTATCCTAAATAGATACTTCTGCTCAGTATTTACTGAGGAGAAAGTAGGACAGGGCCCACAGCTCAGCAGCATGGACACAGGGGGGAGGGTGGTGCACACAAGTCCCTTCACAAAAGAAAGGGTCCTACAAGAGCTTGCTAAGCTCAGAGTGGACAAGACAATGGGACCAGATGGCATACATCCCAGGGTACTAAAGGAGCTAAGGGTGGAACTAGCAGAGCCATTAGCAGAACTATTTAGTGAGTCTATGAGCACAGGAGAGGTTCCAGAAGACTGGAGAAGAGTTCATGTGATCCCGCTTCTCAAGAGTGGCAGCAGAGAGGAGGCAGAGAACTACAGATCAGTCAATCTTACCTCAGTAGTAGGCAAGATTAGGAAGGCACTCCATAAGGAAAGGATAATGCAAAAGCTAGAATCCATAGGAGCACAGGATCCAAGACAGCATGGGTTTACAACAGGAAGGTCCTGTCAAACTAATGTCATAAATTTCTTTGACTGGGTAACCAGAGTGGTGGACCAAGGGGATGCAGCTGATGTTGCCTATCTTGACTTCAGTAAAGTTTTTGATACTTTTCCACATAGAAGATTGATTAATAAGCTGGGTAGGCTTGGGTGGGTCAGAAGTTGGTCAACTGGGTGGCAAAATGGTTGACAGACAGAGCACAGAGAGTTTTGGTAAACGGTATAGAGTCAGAACAGATGCAAGTCACAAGTGGGGCACCTCAGGGATCAGTCCTGGGGCCAGTCCTCTTCAATGTCTTTATCAGCAACATTGCAGATGGAATGGAGGGTAAAGGTTTGTCTGTTTGCAGATGACACCAAGATCTGCAATAGAGTAGATGATCCAGATGGGGTGGGCAGAATAAGAAGAGATCTAGATAAACTGGCAAAATGTTCAGAAGAGTGGCAACTGGGGTTTAACTGAAAGAAGTGCAAGATCATGCACATAGGGAACAGAAACCCTGATGCCACCTACAGGTTGGGAGGGGAGCTGCTGGCAATCACAAGGGAAGAAAGAGACTTGGGCATTGTCATCACAGATGACCTGAAACCATCCAAGCAGACCATTAAGCAGTAGGTAAGGCTAGAGGGATGTTGGGGTGCATTAGGATGGGTATCACAAGTCATAAGAGGGAGGTAATAATCCCTCTTTACAAGACACTGGTTAGGCCCCATCTGGAGTACTGCATGTAGTACTGGAGGCCACACCTGCACAAGGACATTAACAAAATGGAGGCAGTCCAGAGAAGGGCAACCAAAATGGTACAGGGACTGCATCAGAAAACATATGAGGACAGATTAACAGAGTTCAATATGTATACCCTAGAACAAAGGAGGGAGAGAGGTGATATGATCAAAACATTTAAACATCTCAAGGGCATTAATAAGGTGAAAGAGTCTAACATGTTTCAATATAAGAAAATAAAGAAGTTTTTTTTCACAGAAAAGGTGGTGGATGCATGGAACGGCCTACCTCAGGAAGTGGTGGATATGAGTACACTGCAGGGTTTCAGACAGGCACGGGATAGGCATAAGGGAGCAGTACAGATGAGTATGAATAGATAGGCCATTGACAGAGTAAAGGCCTATGGCACATTCATAAGGTAGAAAAAATGGGCAGACTGGATGGGCATTGCAGTCCTTATCTGCCATCAGCTTCTATGTTTCTATGTTTGTATGCACAGCGTGCACAAAAACCATGCAACACTGCTGGTAGGCATCCCCGATGGAACTGCACAGTATGCAAGCACCACACTGGTGTAGGGGCATTCCCACACAGCCAACCCCGCAGACTCCAGGCACATGCATGCACAACACCAGTTACATTGGTAACATGTGTGTGGAAGCTGGTCTGCTGATATGCCCTGCTGAAGTGGCAATAAAGGGCTTGTGCATGGTCCATGCTTGCAGACAGGTGCCACAGCCCAGCACAGGCATGTCACGATGGGCAATGGCTGAACAACATCAAATGTCAAACCGCCATGTCAGCACAAGTATGTGCTGGCATAGGAGGGTGGGAACATGCTCACCACATGCCCGACAGTGCGGCACACACCAACACACCACACCGGGTGGACATTGCCATAGCCAGAACCAATAGCCGGCATGGGCAGCATGGCGCCATATCCATCAGGCCCAGAACCTGGTGACACAACCCCTCGCAATGGTGCTGAATGTGGAACACTGTGACACACGTGGATGGTGAGTTCCCCCTCGGGCACGACTGCCCCATGGCAAAGGTGCGACCATTTCATCCCAGGTACACAACAACCCGGTAGTGTGTATATGCCAGCACACCTCACCATGCATGTGTGGTGTGTCCACATTGACCTGGCAGCATGGGGGGCAGTCACACATGCGAAGGGGTCAGCAGACACAGGCCATGTAACACACATGGTGAGGCACACATGTGACATGTGTGGCTGCCATTCATGCTGGCCCACATAGCAGGGCTGACACCCTTACAAGCCACCCCCCATGGACATACATGCATACATGCATGTACACACACACAAACACACACACACCTTGAAGGGGTGGCCACACACAAAGGACACCTGAGACACAAGATATGCGAGCAGCTATGGGATATGTCTTTATTACATCCCACTGCAGCCAACAACTCAATGCCCACTGGTATGAAACAGTCCCCAAAAACCCTCACCCCCCAGCATCATGCTGTTACAGCAGCCCCAGTCCACATTCTGCAGTCACTTGGTGTCCTCCCCCTCCTCCTCCGAGTCCTCCAAGGAACACATGGGTGTGCTGTTGCTGTAGTCCTGCAGTACTAGTTCCATCAGCTGAAGTGGGCCTTTATACCCCTGTAACAGCAGAAAAGAGAAAAAGAGGACACATAAGTGGCTTGCAGATATACTGAATGTCAGCGGCACAAACCACCGTTAGAAACATGGGTCAGTGGTACCACCTATGAGGGCTGCGGCAAAGACCAGAACTCACCAGTGTCATCCTTGTAGTATATGTTGTTGCTGCCAACCTGCAGACTCAGGAATCCTGGCAATTGCTCTAGCCACTGGCATCACTTTGCCACCACCTGCCCAGTGGCCCCATCCCCCAGGTCACATAGCCTCAGGGTGAACTCCGGCCAGCCCTTAATGTCCTGTGGAGACACAAGCAGAATGAACTCATAGGTTGAAAGCATATCTCAGACATCTACCCTGTGGTGGCCTGCAGCATCTGATATACACTTCCTCTGGCTCCATGACCCACAATATGGTGCCATCTTCCAGCCCATCCTGGTAGCAATGGAAGGACATCCTCCACAGCTTGTGTGAATAGGCCATGAGCTGACCCACTGTCACAGCATGCCCATCCACAACAGCCATCATGCTATGTGACAGTCACTTTATGTTGCTCCCAACACAGGGTGATGCCCCAGGCCACGCCATGAGGGGATCATGACCTTTGCACCCAGGTGCAATGGAATGCCTTGCATACTCAGACTGTGACCTTGGGGCAGCATCACAACACAGCTAGTGTGTGGCCAGCAGGGTGGATACAGTCATACGAGAGAGCAGGTTGATGTGTCCGGGACTACTGCTAGAAAGCTGTCCTACTGGACGCTGTGATGGTGCGGCTACATGCCAGTGAGGAACAGAATCAGCCATATGTGTACTGCACATGCCTACATGCCACAGAGCTATTGACCATCCAATGCCTGGACAGGTTCCAGGTGGACCATGTGACAGTGGCCAACCTATGCGCCATGGTCGGGCCTAGAGTGCCATTGCAGGCACTCCAGTAACAGGCCATGTCATTGGAGATAAAGGTACTGTGTACATTGGAATACTATGCCACAGGTTTATTTCAGAGGGTGTGTGGCAGTGTGACGGGTGTAAGCCAGTCCTCTGTGTCCCACACTGTGCATCAGGTGACAGATGCACTGCTCCAGGACATACAGAGCTACTTATGGTACTCAACATCCCTGCAGGAGATACAGGCAACCACAGAGGCATTCTATGCCATACACAGCATGCCCGATATCATAGGCATCATCGATGGCACCCATGTGGTGATCCTGCCCCCAAATCTGGATGAAGCAGGATACAGGAATAGGAATGGATTCCATAGCATTAACTGTGAGGTCTTGTGCAATGCACATGGCATCATCACCAACATGTGCGGAAGGTACCCTGGGTCTTGCCATGACACATTTGTCCTAGACAACTTGGGGCTAGGTTCTTATCTCGCAGAATGTGGTGGTGTGGACAGGTGGCTCCTGGGTAGGTACAGGTGATGGTGATTGGTGGGGGATGGACACAGTGCACCATACTAACTGTCCTTTCCTCCATCCACAGGTGACAGTGGCTATCCATTGCGCCCTTACCTGACAACACCATACCTGGTGCAGCAGGAACAGGCAGAGAAGGTGTATAATGGGGCTCATCGGAGGACACATTCCATCATCGAGTGGGCCATTGGAGTTCTGAAGATGCAATTCCAATGCCTTGATCACACAGGTGACACAATGATGCTTGCCCCAGGAATGGCATGCAGAGTGTTCGCTGTGTGTACCATGTTGCACAACATCTGTGAGTGATGCCAACTACCGGCACCCCCTGTAGGGTATGTGGTCAGCCCAACTGTGAAGAGCCACTGGGATCCGAGCCACCATGGGTCACGCCCAGCAGCCATGCAGTCCGACACACCATTGCACATGGCTCATTCACTAGATAGATGTTCAGGCCATGGGTGCCATGATGACCTACAGCTCTGAGTGCCCATGTGCCCATGCGGACTGCCTCTGCCTTTACAAGGGCCATGTGTGCTGTGGCATGTGTGCCATGGGTTATTAGGTAGTGGTTTGGATGCTGAGTGGCAGGGTGTCTTGTCACAGCACTGGCTTCGGGGCTCATTGTGGTGCATGTGCATGGATGGGGGCCCATGTGTGTGTGTTTGGGGGGTTTTGTGTCCTTGATGTCACTGTGTTGGTGTGGAACTCTGTGTGCAACAGTGTATGTGCACTACCCTAATACCTGCCTTGATGGTGTCAGCACTTGTGGTCAGGGCCTGTGCCCCACACAGGATGTAGTAGTTGGCTTGGATATCACTGACTAGTGTTGTCATCTGTACACCAGTGAAATTGCTTTAACTCGATTTCCGGGTGCCCTCCAGGTGCTCCCCCATGCCTGGTGCAGCACACCCACCACCGTTGGGCAGCAGAGGTTGGCTGTCCACTGGATGTGGCCTGACACTTAGTTCCCCCTGTGCTGGCTGGTCAGCCATGTTGCCTGCCCCTTTCTGTTTGTGCATCCAGGCAAGGGATGCATATCACCATATATGGTGCGGTCACGCAGCCTGTCCATGTGCCGTGTGGCCATTGGGACCATCCCTGCACACGCATCCACATGTCAGACCTCTTTGCCCTGCCTCCACTCCACCTCTCATGCAGGTTTGTGCATGCAGCAGGATCTGTGATATCTGTGTGGCACTTAGGCACGCAGCTCGGCTGCATTGCTTTTTGCACTCAGTTTACACGCCTAAAAGACTAGGCCTCCTTGTCCTCAACTTTGTAGCTGTTATTTGATACAGTGAAAGCAATGAATTTGTAACTCACTATACGTTAGCTTGACAGGAGTCTTTCTGACAATGTAGCCAGTTTTGGGAAATGGATGCTGCACTTTTTTTCACCACTTGATGCTATTGCCTGTCACCTCCTAGAATTTGCATTATAATGTAGATCAACTAAAAGTGTTCTGTGATACAGTGCAAATGAAATATGCAGGACCTTATTGAACATCTTGATTCATGTGATAACCCATCACATCAGATTTGCATTGTTTTACATACCACATCTTCTAATATAGTAATCTATAAATAAATATCAAGAATACATTAATATTGATAATTTCATTTCAGGGGTGCTGATCATTACATAGTATCAAACATCAAATGCAAATGAGGTGTCAACTCATGTATACTGTTGCAGCTGTATATTCAAAGGTTACTTGTGGAATTCAAAAGTCCCTCCAGTGGAGATATTTACCTTCATTCAAAGGTACAGGCACTAATCATGCACACAGCAAGACAAGGCGGCTGTATTGCAGTCCATGTCCCCCATTCTACCATTCTAGCACTCTTAAATATACTGTTGCAGTCTACTGTGACCACCAAAATCCTGATCACTCATACAAGCATTTGGAAATATACTCTTGTAACATGGTGCTCCACCCCCCCCCCAATTGCCTATTCAACCATTTTTAAAAAGGAAGCTAGTTGTCCGGTGGTTTCCCACAGCATCCACCAGTATAGAAACAGACAGCACATGCAGGTGCTCAAATGCTACCCATAAGCAACAATACATACACAACCTTCCCATTGAAATCAAACATTCCCACACCTCCCTCAACCCTGCTGGTCAGAGATCCTCATAGATAGATATAAACACAGACACAATCATCTTCTCACCTCTGCATTCATCCAATGTGTGAGCTCTAGCTGAGAACAAAACACCACTTTTCACAGTCCCAACGCCCACTGACAGCTCATGCAGTGGCTAGCTGTGGAAGTAACGGGGAAGGGGGGGGCTGTGCCAGTCACCATATCTATCTTTGAGGAACACCATACACTGTGTTGACATTGATGGATGGGGGGACGTGGTGATGTGAGGTCAGTTGGTGTTTCTGTTGGGGTGAAAGGGTAGATCACCCAAATGAGCTATTAGTTTAAATACTGATGGATGGTGTCCCTTTTTAAACTGTGTGAACAGTTGATCGGAGGGGTGGAGGGACCACTACTCTAATAGAGTATATTTACATATGCTCAGATAAGCCATTGGGTGGATTGTGGTGGGTAGACACGCATGGATCACAGGATATATTTTGCATTGCTCAAATGAGTGATCAGGGTTTTAGGGGCTACACATCAGCACAGGTGTCTGAATTAGTGGTCATGGTACCCATATGAAATTTAAAACATGCCATACACAGCAATCATACTCCCTGAATGGAAACTGAATATTGTTTGTTATTGCTATTTGTTAACAGACATATATCTCATACCATGGTAGTTAAAAAATAACTATCATTTGTGTGTGAATTGATTCACGAGACTGTGAAAGGCCTCCAATTCAGATGTCTGATAGTGTCCAGAGAGCTTATATATGTCCTTGAATAGTCTTTTATCACTAATGAGTAGTTCAACACAGGCAGCTGCCTTAGATACTGACAATTGAAAGAAATAAAACATTATTTCAGTAATCAAAGCACTGTTTGTGTTAACTAAATATTATCCAAGTTGAGCAATGAATGTAACCTTACAAGGTGTCAACCATGGCTTTCTGGTCTCAATAGATCAGGGTGGAGTGGTAGACATGGCCTACCTAGATTTCAATAAGGCTTTCTACATCATTCCACAATGGAGACTAGTAAGCAAGCTGAGTAGTTTAGATGGGGGTCCAAAGTTAGTAAACTGAATAAGAAACTGGTTAGGGGATAGGCAACAGAGGGTGGTAATAAATGGAGTTCACTCTGAGGAAGGGAGGGTGATCACTGGGGTGCTTCAGGGATCAATGCTAGGATTGGTTCTCTTTAATGTCATTTTAAATGACACTGCAGAGAAGCTGGAATGGAAAAGCTGCCTCTTTGCAGATGACACTAAAATCGGCAATAGAGTGGACATTCCAGGATGGGTAGAAAGGATGAACAGAGACGTGAGAAAACTAGAGAAGTGGTTAAGGGTATGGCCGCTGACTTTCAATGCAAAAAGTGCAAAATAATGAACTTACTGAAGGGCCTAGAAACCCAGGGCAGAGTACAAAATAGATTGAGTTGTACTGATGCGAACATACGAACATACAAAATTGCCAGAAGATACAGGCCATTCAATCTGCCTAGTCTCCTCAAGTGTGCAGCACTTCAATTTATTTGACTGCATCTGCCAGCCCCATATGCCCTCCCCATCTCCCACCTCCCCAATTTGTACCCCCCCTTGAATCTGTCCCATCCCTTCTTGAAGCCCCCAACACCCTGCAGCAATACGACTTCCTCTGGCAGAGCGTTCCACCCTGCCACCACCCTTTCTGTGAAATAGTGCCTCCTCAGTTCCCTCTTGAACCTGCCCCCTTCCAACTTCATAGAATGTCCTCTGGTTTCCCTTCCACCCTTCAGAGTAAACATACACCTGATGTCTACTTTGTTCAAACCCTTCAGGTACTTGAACATCTCAATTACATCTCCTCTCTCCCTTCTTTCCTCCAGGGTATACATATTGAGCTTTCTCAGTCTCTCCTCATATGGTCCATCCCCCAACCCCCAGGATAATTTTTGTTGCCCTGCGCTGTATCCCCTCCAGTAGTTTGATGTCCCTTTTCAAGCAGGAGTGCCAGAACTGCGTGCAGTACTCTAGGTGTGGTCTCACCAAGGACCTGTGCAGGGGAAAGATGACCTCCCCACTCCTAGAAGTAATCCCCCTTGCTATGCACCCTAGCATCCTGTTTGCCTTCACTGCTGCCTTCCTGCACTGAGCAGAGTGGTTCATCTCACCGGTTACCAGCAGTCCCAGATCCTTGTACTCCTTGGATTTTGTTAACAGGACACTCTCCAGCCAGTAATTGTGTCCCGGGTTCTTGACTCCTAAATGCATCATTTTGTACTTTTTGGCATTGAAACCAAGCTGCCAAGTACAAGATCATTCCTCCAGTTTTGCCAAATCCTCCTGAAGTACTTTTTCTCCCTCTCCCCATCTACCTCAGCACAAATCTTTGTGTCATCTGCGAAGAGACTGATCTTACTCTTAATCTCTACTGCAATGTCGGCTATGAAAATGTTAAACAGAACTGGCCCCAGCACCAAGCCCTGTGGTACACCACTTGTTACTGCCCTGAGTTCAGATGCCTCCCCCCCACTAATGCCTTCTGTTCTCTACCTTACAGCCAGTTCATGACCCATCTGACCAGTTTCCTCCAGACTCTTCAACTTGCAGGTCAGCCTACCATGTGGCACCGAGTCAAAGGCATTGCTGAAATCCAGGTAGAGGACATTCACTGCATGTCCCCTGTCCAGTGCCCTTGTGATGGTGAAGACTGCCAAGCAGGAAAGAGAAGTGGAGGTAATCATATCAGATCACCTAAAGGTGGCCAGGCAGTGTGACGAGGCAGTCAGGAGGGCTTGTGAGATGCTGTGGTGCACAGGGAAGGATATCACCAGCAGAAAGAGGAAGGTGATGTTGCCTCTGTTTAGATCACTGGTAAGACCCCACATAGAGTACTGTGTCCAGTTCAGGAGACCACGGGTCCGATTCTCAAAGGCTGATGCAGGGTTTGCACAAGCCCTGCATCAAACCTTGCACTGTGATGAACACATCGACACACCTTGCACCTCATTCTCAAGGGTCACATGCATTTGCAACACTGTACCATTTTAATGGCAGCTTGTGCCAAATATTTGGTGCAATCCCTGTAAAAAGGTCCCAGAAATGACACACAGTTAGACCAGCAAAAGCTGGTCTAACTCGCAGCATGCAACACAAGGAATCGAGAATCCCAATTGCTGGCCAGGGAATGTTACAAGCCCCACACACCATGTGTTTGGCACACCCAGGGCTTGCGACATTCTGACTGTTTTGAGAATTGAGCCCCACATCTCCAGAAGGGCATAGACAGAGTAGAGGCAGTCCAAAGGAGGTCAACTAAAATGGTGCAATGTATGCATTAAAGCCCGATTAGGAGAGAATAAAAAAACTCAATATGTACACCCTGGAAGACAGGAGGGAGAGGGAGGATATGATAGAGACCTTTAAATACCCATGAGAGTAAATAAGGTACAGAAGAGAACTGTATTTTTTTTAAAAAGTGCACAAGAACAAGGGAACATGCTATTAAGCTGGATGGGGGTTGATTCAGGAAAGATGTGAGGAAGTACTTATTCACAAAAAGATTGGTGGATTCCTGGAACAGCCTTGCAGTAAAGGTGGTGGAACAAAAACAGTGGTGGGTTTCAAGAATGCATGGAATAGGCAGAAGGGAATCACACTGGAAAGGAAGGGGGAGGGAGAAAGAGCTGTGCATCAAGTATGGTCTGTGGTAATAATGTAGGTGGGGAAAATGGACAAACTGTGTGAGTCAAGTTCTCCTTATATGCATTCAAATTCTATGTTACAGTGTTTCAGTACATTCTGTCTCCATGACCACAATTTGGATACATCTGATTGTTAGTACTGTGTAAATTTTGAATATATATTGTGACATTGAGCCATTTAAACTCAGCTGTGCCTTTGTCACCAGAGGGAGTTGATTCAACAGACCAACAGACATGGTTAACAACACTTTGAATCCATGGTAGGATTACTTCACAGTTCTTTGACATCAATACAGCTAGAAGTTTCTTTTTTATGCCATCCAAAACAATACATGAATTTATTGAACTCATACATTTCGATTGTCATAATGTGATAATGGACAGTACTGTATTTGTGTTTGTGGAATTAAACTTTCATAAAAGTGGAATACATAAATAAACAGGACCCACAAAAATGTACTGACACTTTGTCAGAATGCATGCATGCTACTTACCAATACATGTCTTGTGTTGATAGCTGAAAGCCTAAGATACATATTACCACAGGTTGCTCATTAAGTAATGCTGGTTGGTGTGCACAGGACATGGGGGTGAGAATGTATCATCACATAGACTGATCTCCTTTACCGCTGAATAAGTTTGGATGCTCTAAATCAATTAATGATACCAGGTTGATGAGTCACATCTTTCAGCCCCTTGAGTTCCATGTGGCTGCTGCATCTGACCTATTTGCTGTCTTGAAATACATGACACACCACCACCACCCCAAAAAAGGAAAGAAAAACAATAAACTACACATATAACTTACTTGTTATAGTATCTCACATAGCAAGAAATGAATTATGCAAACCTGTACTAGGTCAAGTATAATTCTTGCAGACAACACCAAAAGGGAATAAAGTCCCATATTTGACTGAGTGTCCCTGGCTGTTGGCACTGCCATCACCTCTACATATCAGGCCCTTTCCTTTGGCTTGCAAAGAGGCTACTAACCATTTTTACCTTGTCTTCAATAACTTTATAACTGATGGAAGCAATATCTTGTTCTGATGATCAAAAAATGTGTATGCACTGTAGACAACAATGCCCATACTTTTGAAAACCCTAAATACTTCAGAGACTGTCGATCCTGCTGATAAAACTGTGGCAGATAGTAGGATATTTCCAGCTGGTAATTTACCTCTGAATGGCTGACTGCTCCACAACAATTTAAGGCACAAATGACATGCCATATTTATGGAAAGTAAAGTTCCAATAACCTTTCTGGTATATTTAATGCCAGTCTCACCACAAGAGTGGCAATACTACCATAGCAGCAGTTGTTGAGGAGAGCTCGAAAGCACAATATATTTAGACATTTTGACATAGTCTCAGTGTCTGCAGTCAGAATACTTTCCTCCATAACATACTTATCTTCTGAATCAACTTTAGTGATGTGGGTTGATAGCAGTGATCTACATCAACATCCATTTCATATTCAGAGTCATCAACATCAGAAGATCTCAATGAAGGATATTCAAAAGTTGATTTGTCAATTCAAACTGGTGAAGCTGGCAATAGTAACAACTCACATTGGTTCTCAATCTCTGTTTATCTGTCCTGTCTATGTTCCTGTAATTAAAACTGATATTAAGGTATTTGCTTGCAGTTAAAACAGATTACATTTTAACAAGAATTGCCATGATCCATACCCACCAGTGTCTCTCCAGTACATTAGTATAACAGACATGGTGGTCGAGTGCCCACCCCAAAAAACAGCCCCACACCAAACCTATCATTTAAATTCAAACTACAATTACACACATTTCAACAGTATGCACAGTCAATGGTGGTCATACTATGGTCTGACGCAGATGTAAGAGGAAGAATGCGCAGGATTAAAAATATTCCTGGTTGGATCATTGGGGAAGCATATTAAGGGATGTGGTGAGGGAAGGGTGGATAAAGGCAGACATGTTGGGTGGGTGTTGGTTGGGTGGTGATGGGGTCACCATAACACAAGGTGTACTATAGTAATATATATGACAGACAAGAGAATACAATAAATATTGTTCCCATACAGTTTACCTTTCATAAGCACCGTTTTATCATCAGAATCTTGAAAAGGTTGTGCATGTTTATAATTTATCCCTTTCTATTAGAAACATATCCCAACATGACTACTGGACAGTTGATTGGTTGGTATGGGGGTACTGGCTGGACCACCATGGAAAGAGTACAATTTGAGGCAAAGGGTGATGGGGCAGTGAAGACACACTCTGCAACCAGGGAAACATTAAGATAAGATGGAACAAGGGATTAGTGGGTGGTGGCAAACACTGCACCATCAGGGAAATATTGCAATATGAGTGAAAGGGAGATGTTGGGGAGGAGGAGACTAGCATGCTTGGAAGGAAACATTACAATATTAGTGAATGGGAGATCTTATGAGGGTGACTGCAGTACAGCTGCCCTACCTTCTAGGTAGTGTGGGTGTGGCCTTTGCACTATGTTAACAGGTGTTTTTTTTTTTTTTTGATAATGCCACAGGTGTGGCAGTTTACAGACATGGCAAACATTTTGAATATCCAGATGCATCGTTATGCTATGGGTTCATGCTCCCTTACATTGTCACAGCTATATTTTACAGCCTTGGCACTGACAAGTTTCTGGTTCACTTCTGGTACCTTCAAAATATGACCCCATTGTTATTTCTGGTGCAAGCCCTGGTTAGTGCAGGCTTTAACATGTGGGAATCTGTTTTCATGGTTTCTAATCTTTGAATATATGCCACTAAAATATATGTCATGTTTGTGACATATGCTGCCATTATGGTCAGCCTTATACTCACTTTACATCAGTGGATGAACTAGCACTGGTATCTTAAAAAATTCAAATATGGTCGGCCCAATGATGTGGAGGGTTGAGATGCTAGCACCATACCTCCTACCACACTGGCGACCCTTGTTTGGGAATGGACAAGGGTCATTCAGGAGTGGGTCGTGGAGAGAGGATTGAGCATCCAGATGAATGGCTATCTCCCTCGGGGGAGGGGGTAGTGTGACCTGCTGCTTGCCTGCCACCTGGAGGTGTCCTGGTAGTAGCACACCTTGGGCACAGAGTACAGACCAATCACAGTGTCTGAAGATTTCTTCATGAAGGTGACGCTTATTGTTATGTCATTGCACATAGTATGGTCTCAGGGAACAGAAAACAATGGGAAAATGATTGGAACATGCTATATAAAGGCCTGCACACTTAACCTCTGTTCCAGACTGTCTCCCAGTCTTTGGCACAAATCGGGATGCTGGGTCTCTGGGTTAGGATAGGATGGCCCTCCCCTTCTTGGTCCCACCACCAGGGGAAATCCATGAGGATCTGGGGTCCGAGGCATGGCAGAGACAGGTGCCAGATGAAAGGAGGCTGGGACAGGGCTGAGAGCCCACCTGTGCTGACCAACAAGGTAGAAAGCTTTGTAGAAAAAACATAAATACATTTAAAAAAGGAATGGTACTGGTGTGACCAATTATTTCTGTTGGTAATAAAACGGGATAACCAAACAATGATTTGAATTACTGTAAACTAGTGTGTTAGCTCACAAACTCAGTATCTGTGACTGTGCAATATTTAAATGATTCATGTTGATTATGGTGTTAGCCAGTGACAAGATTTCATATGCAATATGCATGCAACAAACCTTCATATGCACCTTTAGAATGTGCATTAAATGAGGTCTGTCTTCTGATTACACCCTCTTTGTAAATCCCAGAGACAAAACTGGATAATTGTATCTCTGACCTCATTCAGCATTGCCCGTGTCTCTATTGTGCAATGAGTGTCATCATCAAACAGTTCATCTACAACATTGTCATACAACACATCACTCGAGCTAGATTTCTCATGACTTTCGAGAATCAGTTCTAATGATCTGCATAGAAAATTAAATAAAATGCAATTTAGAAATTAATGCAGTCATACACCAATGTAATGCAAGTAACTGTGCTACTGTACCATTGTGCACTACATGCGTATACACAACATGCATTACAGTAAGTTTTTATCTCACAGTTTCTTATTGTGAACTTGTTATATATTACAGGGAAATAAAGCAAAAAGAATGATTTGGTAGTGATCACAATAACAGTGTTAGAAATATCAAATAAACAGTAATTAAAAGATGAATTATGATTATTTTGATTGGTTTTGCATGCAAATGATATTATCAACAGTACTCACCACTGCTGATTTTACCAACAGCATAACAAATCTATGTAGCCTTATCTGTTACAACTGACAGCAGATGGAGTATCTGCAAGTCTTTTCAGCAAAAGTTCAAATTATGAGACAGGAAAAAACAATTTAATACAACACACCTCTGATTAGTTGATACGTACACTTATGCATCAGTACAAAGCAACAAGTTTTATTATGAGCTTGTACTGGTATCGCATATAGCAACAAGCAAGGACGCCATGACTCTAATGGAGAGTACATCTGTGGAACTTAGTTATATGATACCACTTCATTCAAACTGGACACAGAAACCAGCACACTGGTGCACATGTGGAGGGCTTCAAATCGGATGACAAAGCAATAAAAAAATAGACACATGGCTCTGACAGTAGCAGGGGATTGTTGGACAATATGCCTCCAGGGCTTGTAAATACTGGGTGTGAGCACAAACACGGCTGATAACATACCTTTTTCAGCTAAACATAGTGCTTGAGCAGCATGGCAGTGGAGTGCTGCAGTTCAGCAGTGCAGTAGGGTGTTTGTTCTGGTAGTGGGCAACAGTTACAGAAGGGTCTCTAATGACATATCCTGCACCTTCCTATAGTGGCACTGCACAGTTCTGTGAAAATCCCAGTGTGCTGGAACACCAACCTTACATGGCCACTTTCATTATAGTAGTACAGCTATGCATACTTAGTGAAGATCAGATGAAGAAATACCATGCGACCATTACATTAATGATGGTATGCCACAAAACACAGCAAAACCATTACAGCAACAGCAATGTGATGGCTGTAACCCATGTGACAGTCATTCTGGCAATGGGATTTTGCAGAGCCCACTGTTATTGCCAGCCCAGGGGTGTTGAACTCTCCCTCCCCCCCACACACCTCTGACCTGGATGTGATTATATTATTTTTCAGGGGCCGTGGGGGAAAACCCCCCCACAGTAGGGGTGCGGGGAGCATTCCAGGATGTGCCCCAGTGCTTTGGGAGTGACAGTGGTCAGGCAGCACAATTCCTGGGCAATGTGGTCACTGTTGGCATTTTGGTGTTGCTGTATTGACGGTCGCCATATGGGGGTGGAACCAACATGGTGAAACCCATGAAAGACTATGTGGATCCACAAGATAATCAATGTGCAACATTTATACTTATGTAGGCATGAGCGACTCATATACACAACACCTTATCATTATGTCCATTCAGTGTAGGTAACTATGTTGGCATTCAGTTACACAGACAGTACGACCACTTGCTAGTTGTATGACAGTGGTTTGGGAGTGAGCTAAATCTAGAAACACTTTCAGATGGGAGAAGTAGGATGAGGGGTACAAGTGTTCCAGCGGTGACCCACAAACTCAGACCCAACATGGGGGACCATGGTTCCAGTGGTCACCCAGAAACTCAGACCTAACATGTGGAGGGGGGACAAGGTTCCAGTAGTGACCTGGACACTTAGACATGACATGAGGGGGCAAGGGTTCCACTGGTGACCAGGACAATCAGACCTGACATGGGGAGGGAGTAAGTGTTCCAGTAGTGACCTAATCAAAGTTGACACTGGTGGGGGGGGGGCAGGATTCTAGTGGTGACAAAGACAAACAGACCAAACAGGGCAGGGTTCCAGTGGTGATCCACAAAATCAGACCTGCCATGTGGAGGTGGAACCAGGGTTCAAATGGTGATCTGGGCATTCATACCGGACATGGTTAGAGGGAGTAAGGGTTCCAGTGGTGACTCAGACACTCAGACCCAACAAGAGGAGGATGAACAAGGGTTCCTGTAGTGACCAAGACACGTGGACCTGACATGGGGAAGGGGGATAAGGCTTCTAGCAGTGATCCAGACACACAGTATCGACATGGAGATGGGGGGGGCATGACTTCCAGTGATGACTCAGACACTCAAACCTTACATGGTGAGGGGGACAAAGTTTCCACTAGTGATTAGGACACATAGCCCCAACATGGGGGGGAGGGCAGGGCTCCAGGGCTTATCCAGATACACAGACCTGCCAGGAGAGGTGGAGCCAGGGTTTCAGTGTTGACCCAGGCACTCAGACCAAACTTGAGGAGGGGGGCCAGGGTTCCACTGGTGACCAAGATACTCAGACCTAATATGGGGAAGGGGGGACAAGGGTTCCAGTGGTAACTCAGACACTCAAACCCAACACAGGACAGGGATTCTGGGTTGCTCTGGTGACTCAGACACTCAGGCCAGACAATGAACAGGGCCTCAACGCCCCCCCAGTCACAAGCACAGCTACTTCACTTAGGACTTTCCATGCATTCACTTCTGCTGAGTACATCACATCGAAGTGCTGGATAGGAACTTTCTACACACCCTGGTCAAGGGTGACCTAAACACTTAGACATGACATGACATGGTGAAGGGGGACATCGGCGGTTTCATTGGTGACCCAGACACTCAAAACCGACATGTGGAGAGGTAGTCAGGGTTCCGGTGGTGACCGAGACACTCAAACCCGACATGGGAAGTGGGAGACAGGGTATTTTTTTGTGATCTGGACACTCAGACCTAACATGGGGAGGGAGAGAAGGGTTCCAGTAATGATCCAGACACTGAAATCCAACATAGGAAGGGGGGCAAGTGATGATCCAGATACACAGATCTGACGTGGTGAGGGGGGCAGGGTTTCAGTTGTGACTCAGGCTCAGACCCAACATGAGAAGGGGTGCCAAAGTTCCAGTGGTGACCCAAGGACTCAGACTCAATATGAGGAGTGGGGCAAAGGTTCCAGTGGTGATTCGGCTCATCAGACCCTACTTGGAGATGGGGATCCCAGGTTGCAGTGGTGACCCGGACACTTAGACAAGACAGGGAGAGTGGAGACAAGGGTTCCAGTAGTGACCATGATGTTTAGGCCCAACATGGGGAGGGGAACAGGGCTCAAGTGGCAATCCAGACACTTAGACCAGACATGGGGGGGCATGATCCCAGTGGTGATCGGGGCAATCAGACCTACCATGGGTGGACAAGTTTTCCAGTAGTAACCCAGACAATCAAACCTAAAATGGAGGGGCGGGGTTAGGATTCCAGAGCTGATGCAGACACCCGTTCCTTACATGGAGGGGACAAGGTTCCAGGTGGTGACCCAGAAACTAAGACCTAACATGAGGAGGTGGGACCAGGGTTCGCATGGTGACCTAAACACTCAGACCCAACAATGAGGAGGGGGTTCCTGTGGTGACTCAGACACTGAGATCTGACATGGGTAGGAGGAACAAGGTTTCTAGTAGCAACCCAGACACCCAGACTCATCATGGGGGCAGGGCAAGCAAGGATGTCACTAGAGCTGGGCATTAACAGCTGGAGACCCACATTTTTATTCATTTTCCCTGAATAAAAGATTTCCAATTCCTAAAATGGACCCCCACCTTAATTGTTTGTTTTTCACTAGATGGGAGGGGTGGGGGCTCAAGCCCCTAATCTTTTCTGACCCTAGAAACACCCCTGGGAACAAGTATTCTAGTAGTGACCCAGACAGACTGACCTGACATTGAGATGGGTGGCAAGGGCTCCAGTGGTGACTTGGGCACTTAAGCCTGACATAAGGAGGGGGGATAAGGGCTTCAGTGGTGAGCAAAACACTTAGATCCAATGGGGGGGGGCAGGATTCGAGTGGAGACCTACACACTCACACCTGACATGAGGATGGGGAGCCATGATTCCAAACACTCAGACCCAAAATGGGAGGAGGGGGGAGCAAGGGGTTCCAGTAGTGATTCAGACACTCAGACCTGACATGGGGTGGTGGTTCCTGGCTTGCATGGGTGACCTGGAAACTCAGACTGGATGATGAACTGGGCCAGAACCAGCACAGCAACTTTACTTAGATCTTCCCATGTATTTGCTCCTACTGATTACACCACATCAACATGCTGGATAGAGACAATCTACACACCATGGTCAAGGGTGACCCAGACACTCAGATACAACATGGGGAGGGGGACAAAGGTTTCAGTAGTGTTCCAGATACTCAGACCTGATATGGGGACCAGGGTGCCAGTGGTGACCCACAAACTCAGACCTGAAATGGAGGGGGCCAAGCTTCCATCTCTGACCCAGACACTCAAACCCAATATTGGGAAGTGGGAACAGGGTTCTAGTTGCGACTCAGACTCTCAGACCTGACACAGAAACGGGGGCAGGGATTCCAGTAGTGACCCGGGTACTCAAACCTGACATAGGAAGAGGGGATAAAGGGTTCCAGGGGTGAAGCAGACACACAATCCTGACATGGGGAGGGGTACAAGGGTTAAAGTGGTTACCCACAGACTCTGACTTAACATTGGGAGGGGGTCCAGGGTTCCAGTGGTGACCCAGACACATGGACCAGACAGAGGCAAGAAGGGGAAAACAGTTCTATGGTGACTTGGACACTCCGAAACGACATGGGCAGGGGGAGGAAGGGTTTCAGTGGTGACTCAGACACACAGACCCAACATGGGGAGTGGGGCCTGGGCTGCAGTGATGACATGGACACTCAGATCAGATAGTCAACAGGGTCACAACCCCCTGCCCAGCCATAAGCACAGCTACTTCACTTTGGACTTATGATGACTTCAGTATTCAGTCCTGTTGATTACAGCACATCAAAGTGCTCTATAGGGACACTCTACATACTCTCATCAAGGATCAAGCTACCATGCACAAGTCACTGTGTGCAGAGCATATGAAGGGTTGCTGTCATACTTGTCAACTAGGGAAGTATCAATCTTTAAAGAGACTCACGTGTTCGCATTGTTGCCCTGATGAGCATCTGGCAATGATGTCAATGGCTGCATTATGCATTCACCTGTTTATAACACACTAGACTTCAGATGGTCCTCCATTAATTGTCAGATCTGTATCACAGCCACTACTGGATGATCCCGATATTTAACCTCAACCAGGAGGCATGTCTTGTCACTTGATGTGGGGCCCATGGAGGGCAGGCTCTTTCATGATACTTAGCCAGTTTTTATGTTGCTTGCACGCATGTGCAAGAAACATAGTGCCATCATCGGAGATTTCGGAGGTGTGTCACCTCCTCCTCCAGTTCAGCAGTGTGCTGGCAGGCGCGCCCTGTAAGCCAATGCATTTTGGAGCTGTCTGCTGACACGCTCCAAATGCAGTGGCACCTGATTGAAAGGGGGAGCCTACGCTTGAGTGAGCAGCGATAAAGAAGCTGCTCATGCAGCCCCCCCTCCGCGGCGCCTGCACCAAGCACTGTATAGGTGATGGGTGCCCAATCCCCACTGGCTGAGCTGCCTCTCCCCCAGTAGTTGGTGCCACGCTGGAGCCCACCCCAGCGTGGCAATCGATCCTTTTGGCCGACGGGGTGCCCAATCCCCATTAGCTGAACGCCCCCCAACATCCTTGTGCCACACTGGGAGCCCACCCAGCGTGGCAAATGAGTCCACGACATCTTTTTTTTTTTTTTTTTTTACCTGTAAGACAAAAAGCGGTCCCTTGATCGTCTCGACCCCCTCCCATAACCCACTTTTAACCACTGTGCCACAGCCTCCCCAAACCCCCTCACCCCATACTTACCTCGGACTCGAGCGCAGCGATCTTGGTGGACCGGGAACACGTCTGCACTCTTCAAAGCCGACCGCGAACTGAGGAAATGCTGGTAAGCTGTATAATGGGATAGATAGGGGTTTCAACTTCTTGCATATCTCAGCCATTTTAGAATTTTTGCCAAATTTTCAACATGGGGTTTTGGGACCTTCTCATGAATGATGTCACTGTCATGGCGTTATTCGGGCCGAAGGGTGATTCGCACAGTGACTGCAAAATCACCCTTTGGGCCTGAATACCACCATGACAGTGACATCATTCATGAGAAGGGGCCCAAAACCCCATGTTGAAAATTTGGTGCCAAAATTCAAAAATGACTGTTTTATGAGCGCGCGTTGCGCAGTTCCTACGCAGGCTAAGTTCACGGAATTTCAATATTTTCACTCCAGATTTTCAACATTGCCATTTTACCATACCTTCTTATGAGTAGTACAGCTGTCATTTTCACATCTCACCCAAAATGTGTTTCGCCCATGTAGCGCAGAATGGCGCAGTCAGTGTCTTGAAATCAATGTCGGGACAAATTAAGAAAATCACAGTGACACTGTTCATGAGCAGAGGTCTTAAAATGGCTATGTTGAAATTTGGTGAAAAAATTCTTAAAAATGACTGTTTTACGAGCGTGCATTGCGCAGTTCCTACACACGCTCATAGGTTTGCGAATTTTCAATATTTCCACTCCAGATTTTCAACTTTGCCATTTTACCACACCTCCTTATGAGCAGTACAGCTGTCATTTTTCACAACCTGCCCAAAACATGTTTCCGCCCATGTAGCGCACAATGGCGCAGTCAGTGTGCAAACTCAATGTATGGGACACATTAACAAAATCACAGTGACACTGTTCATGACCATATGTCTTAAAATGGCTATGTTGAAAATTTGGTGAAAAAAATCCTAAAAATGACTGTTTTTCGAGCGTGCGTTGCGCAGTTCCTACGCACGCTTGTAAGTTCGCAAATTTTCAATATTTACACTCCAATGACTTCCAAATACCTAAACAGCACATAGAAGCAAGCAACATTCGGCATTGACAAATGCTTGTTTAAACTGTATTACTGTCACTCTGGGAGGGCAGAAATGCAATGGCAAACAGCCGGTTCTGCAGACAAATTATAATGTAACACTCTCCACAATACAGTTCTGTAAAACCTGGGTTGCCTTACAATGATCCTATGATGAAGTACAGCCATGCAACATGTTCTGTCTCTCTCTATCATCAGAATAGAGCAGTGCTTTCACATTCATTCCTCATAGCCCCTGCTGACCATCTGAGACACAGAGTTCACTCCAGAACCCAGTTCATCTAGACTTTTTCCAGTATTGCTACCACATCACTTGCAGGCCAGCATTCTGTAACACTTAAAAAAATGATGCCTTCATTGTGACATGTAAAATAACAATACCATACTCTCCTTACTCCCTCTATTCACATTTTCAACAGCTGTTGACACTCCTGGATGTTTCAGAGTGATGCCAACACCAACAGGTAATGCTGGTTTCTTAAAGATCATGTGCAAAGGTGGTACCTGTTATTGTGAATGGTCTCTCGCCTCGTGTTGGTTTTGTTGTTTTAGTGCAGGTATGGAGTGGTTCAATGAGTTCCATTTTGTGTTTTTGGGCAGAAAATCTGGAGTTGTTTATACTCACACTGAGCGTTTGTTTTTTTCTTGTTTGAGGCAGGTGCCAGGCAGCACAATGTGTGATGATGTCATTGGGTACCTTGGTGGGAGGGGCTGTCCATGAGGGAGCACTCGCAATTGGTTTTCTGCCTCACTAGGCTTTCCTGTGATGTTTTCAGTAGCATTAGTGTCCCTGCAGTAGTTGGTTTTGTTGTTGATGTCCCGAGTTCCCTGTGTGACAAGGAAAGTAATTTTAACATGTCATCTGATGAGGTGTCCTCCGAGCTTGATTTGCTGTCCTACAGGGTAGTTAAGCAATAAGGCATGACAGGGTGTGTGTTATTACACAATAACACACATACTGGAGTGCCTTATTGTTATTATACAATGGTTTGGTGTGTTATGTAAAAAAAAGAATGTAAAAAATACTTATTTTATCCATTTTTCATTTGATTTTTTTGTGAGTGTAGGTGTACATTTTAAAAAAAAAGTCCGAAACATGTCTTCTTCCACAAGGTGGAGCTGTTGTTAGAATGATGTTGCTTACTGAGTCCCCAAAGCTTTTTCCTTTTGTTATGCTGTGTGGTATGCCTAGTTTTATCAGTTTCCCCTTTGCCCTTTTCAGTCATTGGTTTACATTTACTGTGCTAGTGAACAATGAATGAAGAGTGCAGCTTTTGTAATGTTTTCCCCATTTTTAAACTGAGTCCATTTGTTTTCCTGCCAATACATTGCTGTGCTGTGGGAGTTAACGTGGGCATGTGCTGACACACTCTTGGAGGTGTCTGGGAGAAGGAAGAGCCGTTTCGGTTACTTTTTGTTTGATATTTCAAGAAAAATAGATATTTTTTTAAGATAAAAATGATGTTGGGTAAATGGGCAGCTGAGTGCAAGAGTCCCTGAAGTGCCATGTTCATGTCAATGCGTGTGTCAATGATGGAATGAAATGGAGTCGGAGTTGTAGGTACGACTTGTTTTAAACAGCTGCAGGCAGTCTTGAGCCTTGATTGCATATTCAAACTAAGAAAAAAAGACAGGGTTTGTATTTGGGGCCAGTGTGTGCTTTGTTAGATGGGAGGTTTTACTGTATGTTGTAAATGCACATGGTGGGGAGGCTTTAGTTCATTTACAGCGGCATCTGGGAGCAGCAGTGACTTCTGGAGGAGACATGATAACACAGGTGTCATATGGTTATGTGTGTGCCTGAATTTCATACTGTGATGTTATTGTGTAATAACATCATTGTTTCAGAGACACACTGACCAATCAGAGTCCAGGAAATGTTCTTGCCATTATATCATTAGAAATATCCAGCCATACTGTTTTGAACCCCTGGCAATAAGTAGTGTGGAACCATCTGTCAGGTGTTCTCACAGGCAGTCTGACAGCTCAGAGAGTGATGAAGATGATGTCAAGACTGTGCCTCTAGGTCAATGGTCATTGGGAAATTTTTAAATGTTCCTGTTTGACTGTAATATTGCGAATCTGCCATACTGAGGTAAACTGAATTGAAGGCAATCCACAGCATTAGCCATTGTCTCCATGACCCCACACTATCTTTCATTGTTGTTCTTTGGGCATGACAGTAGAAGCCTCTTGGCAAATCAGGTCATTGAGTCAACAGCTCAGACAGTGGAGAGTCTGTAGATCTAAGCATGTAAAATAAAATATGTCTTCACTGGCAAATGATTATAAAACGTTGTTAAAGTTGTTTTATAAATCGGTACCTAGCACAGTTGTCAGAGCATCCACATTGCATTCCGACAACTGTGCTGGGAAAAGCAGGTTCCCAGGCATGACTGTGGCACCAAGTGTAAGCATTATGGGTATCGCAGTGTGCCACAATGCATGATGGGATACCTGTGAATGGGAACCGAAAGTGATCAGGGAAAAAAGTACATCATCGGAACCAGTGCTTCGAGGGGTACTAGACAATACCAGTATCACTTTTTTTTTGTAAATCCTGTTGTTTAAAAAAATACTTTCCCCGTAGGACAGGTTGCCTTAACCCGTATTATAGCAAGGTTTGCGTACACACTGCTGTTAACAGGGATTAAGGCAACCATGTTTAGCTAAATCAGTGCTAAAGACCACCTCTTTAGCAGGGTTTTAGCATGGTTTTAGAACATGGTTGTAACATGATTTTAACTGTGTTACAGTGTGAACGCAAACTGTGTTCAAGGAGCTTAAAACGGTTTAAGGCAGTTAAACCGTTTTAAGCTCACTAGTGTGTACAGGGCTGTTTAATGAAATACTTGATCTTTGTCCTAGTCAAAGTTGTGATTCAGGGCACTGCTTTCTGCACAAGCTGATGTTATGGGCCCACCAGTCCAGCTGATGGTAATGTTAACCTAATAGAAGTCAAATGATGTGGTGACTGCCTGTCTGAGTGTAAAAATAGAAAGCTGTCACGCTGAGGTACACAGCATTGAAGGCAGTCATCTGCATCAGCCCTTGATCTTCCTGAGGTTGTGTGCAACTACTCATCAGAGCAGGGAGGCATAGTAGCAGTTGTGTTGTGTGGTGAAATGTGGTAATTCCCCCACACCCCATCCCCACCCTGTCCCGTTTTAGCAGTGATCAAGGATTAGTACTTCACTCATGTTTGCAATTGGGTACCTGTTATTAAGCCATATACAATGTGATATTTGCTGTTTCCTGGTACAGTAGGCTAGTAGAAATGATGAAATGATGTCCTAAATTGAAGGTTTTTCACATAATCTTCTGTTGGCTGTTCTGAGTTTTTTTTTTTTATTTAGCTCATATTGTTTGTGTACAATTACTCATAAGAGCAGGGAGGCATTGCAGTACTTGTGCAGTGAGCTGAAAAATGTTTAAGTTGTCATTTCCCCTCACCTAATCCAACTGACCTGCATTAGCAGTGATCTGATTGTTGCTGCTGGGGCAGTCACATAAGTATGGTGATGTGTAATTGTAATTGGATGATGTCCTAAGTAAGTAAGAAATACAAGCTATGTATAAAGATGTTGGTAGATGAGGCTTATGACGTAGTTTAATTGATTTGCATAGAATTGAGCTTAGCAGTGACAGCACTACAGATCATGTTTTGGATCCACAGCATGGGTTTTGCAAATAAGCTGTACACACTTCATCCAGACAGTGGAATACTGAATGTAGTTGTGATTCTTCCCATCCCCCGAAACAATAATTTCAGTATTCATAATGTCAGATTTCTTTTTTGAGCTGTTTGCCAGAAGTCAGCTGTGGTGAACCTCAAGGATTCATATATGGTGCCCCTATCCACATAGCAGACATCTCATTACTTAGATTTAATTTAACATTTTTATTTTTTATTTTTGTGGTGGTGGGTCAGGGTGGGGGGGTATACATTCAGTATGGGATGGTAATGTTGTATTTTATTTTTCTATGTATTGTCCTCTGCCGTGATGAGAACACTGTCCTCAGAAGTGGTTCTGTGATGTGTGTTGTGCTATAGGTAATGAATAATTGTTTTGGTATCACTTAATTGGAATGTTGATTTGAATTAATGGTATCTTTCTTGTTTTTTCTCTATTTTAGGTGCAGCTGTGGAAAGTTTGCTCCAATGCCGACGACACTGGAGAATAGGTGTAGCAGCTACTACTGTGCTGTTACTGCAAAATGTGAAAATATGGATGCAGTGCGATGCATCATTGAGGTGAAAGGTTTCCAGAACTTGTGTCAGGATGAGGATGTGTTGCAATTGTGCCTGCATGAATATTGTCAGGAGGTCTAAGCCTCACTCTCAGGTTCTTGGCAATAATGGGCATGCAAGGAATCACAGACACAATTGGATAACAGTAATAAAACTTGTTTATTACTACCAAAAGGAAATCACAGTTGCCCTAAGCAGTTCTTACCATTAGGAACTAGGAGCCAATGCTAAGCATTCCCTATACCTCGAGGAATCTCTGTGTCTCCATGGGTCTCAGAGGTAGAAGACATATAATGTCTTACATTATATACCTAAGATAATTACCATGGTTACTGTTAGAAAGAAACATTTCTAGTTACAGAGATGAGTCCTATTGGCTAAATTAGAGGTGGCTCCTCAGTCCAAGATAACGTTATACAATTTTGATACAGTCATCACTTTGTAGAAACAATGAGGTACAGTTTGTACATAGCCGTGTAGTAATACAAATCATCAGAAGAGGGCAATACCGACTTATACAGTATAATCATCCAAGGACACAGATGTCCTAACATCTTATAAGCAAGGAATACATGTGTACATTGGAAAGTAAAGTGTATAACAATTATATGTATACATATCCTGACATCTACTCTTATACGGTAGATGCCCTTAGCCCTATGTGTTAGTATAACATATACCTAAATGCTAGCTGTTTGCGGTGTACCTCTGGGGGTACCAATTAGGGTGCTGGGACCTTGTGTAACAAATATGTAGAGATGGATGGTCCTGTTGGAGATAATGAATCTAGAAACGAATAACTGTTTTACTTGGTGTGAATTAATTACACCTTTTTATGCGGTGTTGGGAAATTGTACACATTTATTGGTTGCTACCAAATGGATTTTCTTGTATCATGTGCCATTGAGTTCTGCTAGTCACCCAGTGCCTCAGATTGAAAGAGAGATTGGACCGATGTTAGCGCGGCAAGCAACAGGTTGCACTGAAGATTGGTGTGAATGGTGTGCTGCACCATATTCTGTTATTGACAGGGTCGTAGTGGCAAGATCCTTTGCCTGAGTCTACCCTGTCTGTTCCCTAGACGAGGTGTGCTGCAGGTTTACTTGATGAAAGTAGTTGGTGTGAGCACTGAAATGCAGCAGAGCAATTTGTGAACAACACACACACAGACATACACGTACACAGTCAGAGAGACACACACTCACATACTGTATACACACACACACACTCAAATTTTCCTGTACAGAAAAAATTCTGATACTGAGAAATGTGTTGTAAGTTAGTGTACTGCTATAGATGTTCCTTCCATCTGTTTTTTTTTTCAAATTTGTGTCACTTTCCATGGTGGAGTTCAGGTTCATTTCCTGGTGCTATATTTGGTGCAGGGTCATTGCTAGGGCTTATGACCCCCATCATCTATGCCATGTGAATGGACAAGCACGTAAGGCAGGTGTTACGCTATGAATATGGAGTCATGTAATTCGGGTTAATGAATAGATATTTAGGGTCGTAGTCCTTAATGCCCTATCCTGCTGTTGACTGTGATGGCAGTTGTGATGCAATGAAACATGCCAACCCATTAGTGACTTTCCTTTCTTAAATTAGGTCAGTATTTGTTGGCATTACCACATCCAGGAAGGGATGGCATTCAGTACCTAGGCAAATGACCTGTTACATATATGTGTTGTGTGCATATTTTGTTGGGGGAGGGCTGATGGGACAATATGTCATAGTATACATTGTGAATTTTGTGTATGTTGTGGTTGTGATCCATACCCACCAGTGTCTCTCCAGTACATTAGTATAACAGACATGGTGGTTGAGTGCCCACCCCAAAAAACAGCCCCACACCAAACCTATCATTTAAATTCAAACTACTACTCACACACATTTCAACAGTATGCGCAGTCAATGGTGATCATACTGTGGTTTGATGCAGATGTAAGAGGAAGAATGTGCAGGATTAAAAATATTCCTGGTTGGATTATTGGGGAAACATATTAAGGGATGTGGTGAGGGAAGGGTGGATAAAGGCAGACATGTTGGGTGGGTGTTGGTTGGGTGGTGATGGGGTCACCATAACACAAGGTGTACTATAGTAATATATATGACAGACAAGCTAATACAATAAACATTGTTCCCATACAGTTTACCTTTCATAAGCACCGTTTTACCATCAGAATCTCGAAAAGGTTGTGCATGTTTATAATTTATCCCTTTCTATTAGAAACACATCCCAACATAACTAATGGACAGGTGATTGGTTGGTATGGGGGGTACTGGCTGGACCACCATGGAAAGAGTACAATTTGAGGCAAAGGGTGATGGGGCAGTGAAGACACACTCTGCAACCAGGATAACATTAAAATAAGATGGAACAAGGGATTAGTGGGTGGTGGCAAACACTGCAGCATCAGGGAAATATTGCAATATGAGTGAAAGGGAGATGTTGGGGGGGGAGGAGACTAGAATGCTAGCAAGGAAACATTACAATATTAGTGAATGGGAGATCTTGTGAGGGTGACTGCAGTACAGCTGCCCTACCTTCTAGGTAGTGTGGGTGTGGCCTTTGCACTATGTTAACAGGTGTTTTTTTTTTGTCGATAATGCTACAGGTGTGGCAGTTTACAGACTTGGCAAACATTTTGAATATCCAGATGCATCGTTATGCTAAGGGTTCATGCTCTCATACATTGTCACAGCTATTTTACAGCCTTGGCACTGACAAGTTTCTGGTGCACTTCTGGTACCTTTGAAAGATGGCCCCATTGTTATTTCTGGTGCAAGCCCTTGTTAGTGCAGGCTTTAACATGTGGAAATCTGTTTTCACGGTTTCTAATCTTTGAATATATGACACTACAGTATATGTCGTGTTTGTGACATATGCTGCCATTATGGTCAGCCTTATACTCACTTTACTTCAGTGGAAAAAATTCAAATATGGTCGGCTCAGAGATGTGGAGGGTTGAGGTGCTGGCACCTTACCTTGTACCACACTGGTGACCCTTGTTTGGGAACGGACAAGGGTCATTCAGGGGTGAGTCGTGGAGAAAGGATTGAGCATCCCGACGAATGGCTATCCTCCCTCGGGGGAGCGGGTAGTGTGTCCTGCTGCTTGCCTGCCACCTGGAGGTGTCCTGGTAGTAGCACACCTTGGGCACACAGTACAGACCAATCACAGTGTTTGAAGATTTTCTCATGGAGGTGAAGCTTATTGTTATGCCACTGCACATAGTATGGTCTTGGGGAACAGAAAAAAATGGGAAAATGGTTGGAACATGCTATATAATGACCTGCACGCTTACCTCTGTTCCTCGCTGTCTCCCGGTCTTTGGTACAAATCGGGATGCTGGGTCTCTGGGTAGGGATAGGGTGGCCCTCCCCTTCTTGGCCACACCACAGGGGAAATCCACAGGGATCTGGGGTCCGCGGCATGGCAGCGACAGATGCCAGATGAAAGGAGGTGGGGACAGGGCTGAGAGCCCACCTGTGCTGACCAGCAAGGTAAAAAGCTTTGTATATAAAAAATTCAAAAATTCAAAAAAGGAATGGTACTGGCATGACCAATTATTTATGCTGGTAATAAAAAAGGACAACCAAACCATGATTTGAATTATTGTAAACTAGTGTGTTAGCTCACAAACTCAGTATCTGTGACTTTGCAATATTTAAATGATTCATGTGCTAGCCAGTGACAAGATTTCATATGTAATATACATGTCATAAACCTTCATATGCACCTTTAAAATGTCCATTAAATGAAGTCTGTGTCTTCCGATTACACCCTCTTCATAAATCAAAGAGACAAAACTGGATAACTGTATCTCTGACCTCATTCAGCATTGTCTGTGTCTCTATTGTGCAATGAGTGTCATCATCAAACAGTTCATCTGCAACATTGTCACACAACACATCACCCGAGCTAGATTTCTCACGACTGTTGAGAATCTGTTCTAATGATCTGCAGAGAAAATTAAATAAAATGTAATTTAGAAATTAATGCAGTCATACACCAATATAATGCAAGTTACTGTGCTACTGTACTATTGTGCACTACATGCATATACACAACATGCATTACAGTAAGTTTTTGTCTCACGGTCTCTTATTGTGAACTCATATATTACAGGGAAATAAAGTAAAAAGAATGATTTGGTAGTGATCACAATAACAGTGTTAGAAATATCAAATAAACAGTAATTAAAATATGAATTATGATTATCTTGATTGGTTTTGCATGCAAATGATATTAACAACAGTACTCACCACTGCTGATTTTACCAACAGCATAACAAAGCTATGTAGCTGTATCTGTTGCAATTGACAGCAGATGGAGTATCTGCAAGTCTTTTCAGCAAAAGTTCAAATTATGGGACAGTAAGAAACAATTTAATACCACACACCTCTGATTAGTCAATACGTACACATATGCATCAATACAAAGCATCAAGTTTTATTATGAGCATGCACTGGTATCACATATAGCAACAGGGGTGACAAATTATAATGGCAACAAGCAAGGATGCTGTGACTCTAATGGAGAGTACATCTGTGGAAACTCAGTTATATGATACCACTTCATTCAAACTGGACACAGAAACCAGCACACTGGTGCACATGTGGAGGGCTTCAAATCAGATGACAAAGCAATAAAAAAAATAGACACATGGCTCCGATAGTAGCAGGGGATTGTTGGACAATATGCCTCCAGGGCTTATAAATACTGGGTGCGAGCACAAACACGGCTGATAACATACCTCTGCGACTAAACGTAGTGCTTGAGCAGCATGGCAGTGGAATGCTGCAGTTCAGCAGTGCAGTAGGGTGTTTGTTATGGTAGTGGGCAACAGTTACAGAAGAGTCTCTAATGACATATCCTGCACCTTTCTATAGTGGCACTGCACAGTTCTGTGAAAATCCCAGTGTACTGGAACACCAACCTTACATGGTCACTTTCATTATGCTAGCACAGCTACGCATACTTAGTGAAGATCAAATGAAGAAATACCATGTGACCATTACATTAATGATGGTATGCCATAAACACAGCAAAACCATTACAGCAACGGCAATGTGGGTGCTGTAACCCATGTGACAGTCATTCCGGCGATGGTATTTCACAGCGCCCACTGTTATTGCCAGCCCAGGGGTGTTGAACTCTCCCCTCCACTCCTCCGACCTGGATGTGATTATATTATTTTCCAGGGGGCGAAGGGGGCAACCCCCCCCCCACAGTAGGGGTGCGGGAAGCTTTCCAAGATGTGCCCCAGTGCTTTGGGAGTGACAGTGGTCAGGCAGCACAATTCCTGGGCAATGTGGTCACTGTTGGCATTTTGGTGTTGCTGTATTGACAGTCGCCATATGGGTGTGGAACCAACATGGTGAAACCCATGAAAGACTATGTGGATCCACAAGATACTCAATGTGCAGCATTTATACTTATGTAGGCATGAGCCACTCATATACACAACACCTTATCATTAAGCCCATTCAGTGTAGGTACCTATGTCAGCATTCTGTTACACAGACAGTATGACCACTTGCTAGATGTATGACAGTGGTTTGGGAGTGAACTAAATCTAGAAACGCTTTCAGATGGGAGAAGTAGGATGAGGGGTACAAGTGTTCCAGTGGTGACCCACAAGCTCAGACCCAACATGGGGGACCATGATTCCAGTGGTCACTCAGAAACTCAGACCTAACATGTGGAGGGGGGGACAAGGTTCCAGTAGTGACCTGGACACTTAGACATGACATGAGGTGGCAAGGGTTCCAGTGGTGGCCAGGACATTAAGACCGGACATGGGGAGGGTAGGAGCTAGTTTCCAGGGCTGATTGACCCAGACACTCAGATCAGACATGGGGGGGGCAGGGTTCCACTGGTGACCAGGACAATCAGACCTGACATGGGGAGGGAGTAAGTGTTCCAGTAGTGACCTGATCAAAGTTGACATTGGTTGGGGGGTGGCAGGATTCTAGTGGTGACACAGACAAACAGATCAAACATGGAGCAAGAGCAAAAGGGCTCCAGTGGTAATCCACAAAATCAGACCCACCATGGGGAGGTGGGACCAGGGTTCAAATGGTGATCTGGTGACTCAGACCGGACATGGTTAGAGGGGGGGTAAGGGTTCCAGTGGTGACTCAGACACTCAGACCCAACAAGGGGAGGATGAGAAAGGGTTCCAGTAGTGACCAAGACACGCGTACCTGACATGGGGAAGGGGGATAAGGGTTCTAGCAGTGATCCAGACACACAGTATCGACATGGAGATGGGGGAGGCATGAGTTCCAGTGATGACTCAGACACTCAGACCTTACATGGTGAGTGGGACAAAGTTTCCAGTAGTGACCAGGACACATAGCCCCAACATGTGGGGTGGGGGCAGGGCTCCACGGCTTATCCAGATACTCAGACCTGCCAGGAGAGGCGGAGCCAGGGTTTCAGTGTTGACCCAGGCACTCAGACCAAACTTGAGGAGGGGGGCCAGGGTTCCATTGGTGACCATGATACTCAGACCTAATATGGGGGGGGGGAACAAGGGTTCCAGTGGTAACTCAGACACTCAAACCCAACACAGGATGGAGATTCTGGGTTGCACTGACACTCAGGCCAGACAATGAACAGGGCCTCAATGCCCCCCAGCCACAAGCACAGCTACTTCACTTAGGACTTTCCATGCATTCACTCCTGCTGAGTACATCACATCAAAGTGCTGGATAGGGACACTCTACACACCCTGGTCAAGGGGAACCTAAACACTTAGACATGACATGACATGGTGAAGGAGGATAGCAGCGGTTTCATTGGTGACCCAGACACTCACAACTGACATGTGGAGGTGTAGTCAGAGTTTCCGGTGGTGACTGAGACACTCAAACCCGACATGGGAAGGGGGGAGACAGGGTTTTTTTGGTGATCTGGACACTCAGACCTAACATGGGGAGGAGGAGAAAGGTTCAATGATCAGACACTGAAACCCAACATGGGAAGAGGGCAAGTGATGATCCAGATACACAGACTTGGCGTGGGAGGGGCAGGGTTCCAGTTGTGACCTAGGCTTAGACCCAACATGGGGAGGGGTGTCAAAGTTCCAGTGGTGACCCAAAGACTCAGACTCAATATGGGGAGTGGGGCAAAGGTTCCAGTGGTGACTTGGATCATTGGACCCTACATGGAGATGGGGATCCCAGATTACAGTGGTGACCCAGACACTCAGACAAGACAAGGAGAGTGGAGACAAGGGTTCCAGTGGTGACCATGATGTTTAGGCCCAACATGGGGAGGGGAGCAGGGTTCAAGTGGCAATCCAGACACTTAGACCAGACATGGGGGGCATGATTCCAGTGGTGATCCGGCCAATCAGACCTGCCATGGGTGGACAAGTTTTCCAGTAGAAACCCAGACAATCAAACCTGAAATGGGGGGCAGGATTTCAGAGCTGATGCAGACATCAATTCCTTACATGGAGGGGACAAGGGTTCAGGTGGTGACCCACAAACTCAGACCTAACATGAGGAGGTGGGACCAAGGTTTGCACTGTGACCTAAACACTCAGACCCAGCAATGGGGGGGGAGGGGGTCCTGTGGTGACTCAGACACTGAGATCCAACATGGGTAGGGGGAACAAGGTTTCCAGTAGCAACCGACACCCATACTCATCATGGGGGGACAAGCAAGGATGTCACTAGAGCTGGGCATTAGCTGTTGGAGACCCACATTTTTATTCATTATCCCTGAATAAAATATTCCCAATTCCTAAAATGGACCCCCACCTTAGTTGATTGTTTTTCACTAGATGGGAGGGTTGGGGGCTCAAGCCCCTAATCTTTTCTGACCCTAGAAACACCCTGGGAACAAGGATTCTAATAGTGATCCAGACACACTGACCTGACATTGAGACAGGTGGCAAAGGCTCCAGTGGTGACTTAGGCACTCAAGCCTCACATAAGGAGGGGGAATAAGAGCTTCAGTGGTGAGCAAGACACTTAGATCCAATGGGGGGGGGACAGGATTCGAGTGGAGACTTACACACTCACACCTGACATGAGGATGGGGAACCATGATTCCAGTAGTGACCCAGACACTCAGAGCCAAAATGGGGGGAGGGGGAGCAAGGGGTTCCAGTAGTGATTCAGACACTCAGACCTAACATGGGGTGGTGGGTCCTGGATTGCATGGGTGACCTGGAAACTCAGACCGGATGAGATGATGAACTGGGCCAGAAGCAGTACAGCAACTTTACTTAGGACTTCTCATGTATTTGCTCCTACTGATTACACCACATCAACGTGCTGGATAGAGACACTCTACACACCATGGTCAAGGGTGACTCAGACACTCAGATACAACATGGGAAGGGGGGCAAAGGTTTCAGTAGTGTTCCAGATACTCAGACCTGATATGGGGGACCAGGGTGCCAGTGGTGATCCACAAACTCAGACCTGAAATGGAGGGGGCCAAGCTTCCATCTCTGACCCAGACACTCAAACCCAATATTGGGAAGTGGGAACAGGGTTCTAGTTGCGACTCAGACTCTCAGACCTGACACAGAAAGGGGGGCAGGGATTTCAGTAGTGACCCGGGCACTCCAACCTGACATAGAAAGTGGGTATCAAGGGTTCCAGGGGTGAAGCAGACACACAAACCTGACATGGGGAGGGGTACATGGGTTAAAGTGGTTACCCACAGACTCTGACTTAACATTGGGAGGGGGTCCAGGGTTCCAGTGGTGACCCAGACACATGGACCAGACAAAGGCAGGAAGGGGGAAAAAGGTGCTATAGTGACTTGGACATTCTGACACGACATGGGCAGGGGGAGAAAAGGTTTCAGTGATGACTCAGACACACAGACCCAACATGGGGAGTGGGGCCTGGGCTGCAGTGATGACATGGACACTCAGATCAGATAGTCAACAGGGTCACAACCCCCTGCCCAGCCATAAGCACAGCTACTTCACTTTGGACTTATGATGACTTCAGTATTCAATCCTGTTGATTACAGCACATCAAAGTGCTCTATAGGGACACTCTACATACTCTTGTCAAGGATCAAGCTACCATGCACAAGTCACTGTGTTCAGAGCATGTGAAGGGTTGCTGTCATACATGTTAACTATGGATGTATCAATCTTTAAAGAGACTCACTTATTCACATTGTTGCCTTGGTGAGCATCTTGCAATGATGTCAATGGCTGCATTATGCATGCACCTGTTTATAACACAATGGACTTCAGATAGTACTCCGTTAATTGTCAGATCTGTATCACAGCCTCTTCTGGATGATCCCAATATGTAAATTCAACCAGGAGGCATGACTTGTCACCTGATGTGGGGCCCATGGAGGGCAGGCTCTTTCATGACACTTAGCCTGTTTTTTAAACTGTATTACTGTCACTCTGGGAGGGCAGAAATGCAATGGCAAACAGCCGGTTCTGCAGACAAAATATAATGTAACCCTCTCCACACTACAGTTCTGTAAAACCTGGGTTGCCTTACAATGATCCTACGATGAAGTACAGCCATGCAACATGTTCCGTCTATCATCAGAATAGAGCAGTGCTTTCACGTTCATTCCTCATAGCCCCTGCTGACCATCTGAGACACAGAGTTCTCTCCAGAGCCCAGTTCATCTAGAATTTTTCCAGTTTTGTTACCACATCACTTGCAGGCCAGCATTCTGTAACACTTAAAAAAAACAATGCCTTCACTGTGACATCTAAAATAACAATACAATACTCTCCTTTCTCCATCTATTCACATTTTCAACAGCAGTTGACACTCTTGGATGTTTCAGAGTGATGCCAACACCAACGGGTAATGCTGGTTTCTTAAAGATCATGTGCAAAGGTGGTACCTGTTATTGTGAATGGTCTCTCACCTCGTGTTGGTTTTGCTGTTTTAGTGCAGGTATGGAATGGTTCAATGAGTTCTATTTTGTATTTTTGGGCAGAAAATCCGGAGTTGTCTATACTCACGCTGAGGGTTTTTTTCTTTTCTTGTTTGAGGCAGGTGCCAGGCAGCACAATGTGCGATGACGTCATTGGGTACCTTGGTGGGAGGGGCTGTCCAGGAGGGAGCACTCGCAATTAGTTCTCTGCCTCACTAGGCTTTCATGTGATGTTTTCAGTAGCATTAGTGTCCCTGCAGTAGTTGGTTTTGTTGTTGATGTCACGAGTTCCCTGTGTGACAAGGAAAGTAATTTTAACATGTCATCTGATGAGGTGTCCTCCGAGCTTGATTTGCTGTCCTGCAGGGTAGTTAAGCAATTTGGCATGACAGGGTGTGTGTTATTACACAATAACACACACCCTGAAGTGTCTTATTGCTATTATACAATGGTTTGGTGTGTTATGTAAAAAAAGGAATGTAAAAAATACTTATTTTATCCATTTTTCATTTGATTTTTTGTGAGTGTAGGTGTACGTTTTAAAAAAAAGTTCGAAATATGTCTTCTACCACAAGGTGGAGCTATTGTTAGAATGATGTTGCTTACTGAGTCCCCAAAGCTTTTTTCTGTTTTTATGCTATGTGGCATGCCTGGTTTTATCAGTTTCCCCTTTGCCCTTTTGAGTCATTGGTTTACACATACTGTGCTAGTGAACGATGAATGAAGGGTGCAGTTTTTGTAATGTTTTCCCCATTTTTAAATTGAGTCCATTTGTTTTCCTGCCTTTACATTGCTGTGCTGTGGGAATTAACATGGGCATGCGCTGACACACTCTTGGAGGCGTCTGGGAGAAGGAAGAGCCGTTTCAGTTACTTTTTGTTTGATATTTCATTAAAAATATATTTTTTAAGTTAAAAATGATGTTGAGTAAATGGGCGGCTGAGTGCAAGAGTCCCTGAAGTGCCATGTTCATGTCAATGCGTGTGTCAATGATGGAGCGAAATGAAGCGGGAGTTGTAGGTACGACTTGTTTTAAACAGCTGCAGGCAGTCTTGATTCTTAATTGCATATTCAAACTAAGAAAAAAAGACAGGGTTTGTGTTTGGGGCTAGTGTGTGCTGTGTTAGATGGGAGGTTTTACTGTTTGTTGTAAATGCATATGGTGGGAGGGGGAGGCTTTAGTTCATTTACAGCGGCGTCTGGGAGCAGCAGTAAGTTCTGAAGGGGGCAAGATAACACAGGTGTCATATGGTCATATGTGTGCTTGAACTTCATACAGTGATGTTATTGTGTAATAACGTCACTGTTGCAGACACACACTGACCAATCAGAGTCCAGGAAATTTTCTTGCCATTGTATAATTAGAAATATCCAGCCATAGTTGTTCTGAACCCCTGACAATAAGTAGTGTGGAGCCACCTGTCAGGTGTTCTCACAGGCAGTCTGAAAAGCTCAGAGAATGATGAAGATGATGGCAAGACTGTGCCTCTAGGTCAATAGTAATTGTAAAATTTTAAAATGTTCCTGTTTGACTGTAATATTGTGAATTTGTCATACTGAGGTAAACTGAATTGAAGGCAATCCACAGCATTAGCCATTGTCTCCATGACCCCAAACAATCTTTCATTGTTGTTCTTTGGGCATGACAGTAGAAGCCTCTTGGCAAATCAGGTCATTGAGTCAACAGCTCAGACAGTGGAGAGTCTGTAGATCTAAGTATGTACAATAAAATATGTCTTCACTGGCAACCGATTATAAAACGTTATTAAAGTTGTTTTATAAATCGGTACCTAGCACGGTTGTCAGAGCATCCACATTGCATTCTGACAACTGTGCTAGGAAAAGCGGGTTCCCAGGCATGACTTTGGCACCAAGTGTAAGCATTATGGGTACCACAGTGTGACACAATGTATGACGAGATAACCGTGAACGGGAACCGAAAGCGATCGGGGAAAAAAGTACATCATCGGAACCAGTGCTTCAAGGGCTACTAGACAATACCAGTATCACTTTTTTTTGTAAATCCTGTTGTTTAAAAAAAATACTTTTCCCGTAGGACAGGTTGCCTTAACCCGTATCATAGCAAGGTTTGTGTACACACTGCTGTTAACAGGGATTAAGGCAACCGTGTTTAGCTAAAACCGTGCTAAAGACCACCTCTTTAGCAGGGTTTTAGCATGGTTTTAGAACACGGTTGTAACACGATTTTAACTGTGTTACAGTGTGTACGCAAACCAAGTTCCAGGAGCTTAAAATGATTTAAGGCAGTTAAACCGTTGTAAGCTCTCTAGTGTGTACAGGGCAGTTTAATGAAATACGTGAACTTTGTCCTAGTCGAAGTTGTAATTTAGGGCACTGCTTTCTGCACAAGCTATTGTTATGGGCCCACCAGTCCAATTAATGGTAACGCTAACCTAATAGAAGTCAAATGATGTGGTGACTGCCTGTCTGAGAGTAAAAATAGAAAGCTGTCATGCTGAGGTACACAGCATTGAACACAGTCCTCAGCATCAGCCCTTGATCTTCCTGAGGTTGTGTGCAACTACTCATCAGAGCAGGGAGGCATAGTAGCAGTTGTGTTGTGTGGTGAAATGTGGTAATTCCCCCACACCCCATCCCCACCCTGTCCCATTTTAGCAGTGATCAAGGATTAGTACTTCACTCATTTTTGTAATTTGGTACCTGTTATTAAGCCATATACAATGTGATATTTGTTGTTTCCTGGTACAGTATGGCTAGTAGAAATTATGAAATGATGTCCTAAGTTGAAGGTTTTTCGCATAATCTTCTGTTGGCTGTTCTGAGTTTTTTTTTTTATTTGGCTCATATTGTTTGTGTACAATTACTCATAAGAGCAGGGAGGCATTGCAGTACTTGTGCAGTGAGATGAAAAATGTTTAAGTTGTCATTTCCCCTCACCTGGTCCCACCGACCTGCATTTGCAGTGATCTGATTGTCGCTGCTGGGGCAGTCACATAAGTATGGTGATGTGTAATTGTAATTGGATGATATTCCAAGTAAGTAAGAAATTGAAGCTATTTATAAAGATGTTGGTAGATGAGGCTTATGAAGTAGTTTAATTGATTTGAATGGAATTGAGCTTAGTAGTGACAGCACTACAGATCATGTTTTGGATCCACAGCATGGGTTTTGCAAATAAGCTGTGCACACTTCGTCCAGACAGTGGAACACTGAATGTATTTGTGATTCTTCCCATCCCCCGAAACAATAATTTCAGTATGCATAATGTCAGATTTCTTTTTTGAGCTGTTTGCCAGAAGTCAGCTGTGGTGAACCTCAAGGATTCATATATGGTGCCCCTATCCACATAGCAGACATCTCATTACTTAGATTTAATTTAAGATTTTTATTTTTTATTTTTGTGGTGGTGGGTCAGGGTGGGGGGTATACATTCAGTATTTGATGGTAATGTTGTATTTTATCTTTCTATGTATTGTCCTCTGCCATGATGAGAACACTGTCCTCAGAAGTGGTTCTGTAATGTGTGTTGTCCTATAGGCTATGAATAATTGTTTTGGTATCACTCAATTGGAATGTTGATTTGAATTAATGGTATCTTTCTTGTTTTTTCTCTATTTTAGGTGCAGTTGTGGAAAGTTTGCTCCAATGCCGACAGCACTGGAGAATAGGTGTTGCAGCTACTACTGTGCTGTTACTGCAAAATGTGAAAATATAGATGGAGTGCGATGTATCTTTGAAGTGAAAGGTTTCCAGAACTTGTGTCTGGATGAGGATGTGTTGCAATTGTGCCTGCATGAATATTGTCAGGAGGTCTAAACCTCGCTCTCAGGTTCTTGGCAATAATGGGCATGCAAGGAATCACAGACACATTGGATAACAGTAATAAAACTTGTTTATTACTACCAAAAGGAAATCACAGTTACCCTAAGCAGTTCTTACCATTAGGAACTAGGAGCCAATGCTAAACGTTCCCTATACCTTGAGGAATCTCCGTGTCTCCAGGGGTCTCAGAGGTAGAAGGCATAATTTCTTACATTATATACCTAAGATAATTACCATGGTTACTGTAAGACAGAAACATTTCTAGTTACAGAGGTGAGCCCTATTGGCTAAATTAGAGGTAGCTCCTCAGTCCAAGGTAACATTATACAATGTTGTTATAGTCATCACTTTGTTGAAACAAAGAGGTACAGTTTGTACATAGCCATGTAGTAATACAAATCATCAGAAGATGGCAATGCCCACTTATATATCATAATCATCCAAGGACACAGATGTCCTAACATCTTATAAGCAAGGAATACATGTGTATATTTGAAAGTAAAGTGTATAACAATTATATGCATACATATCCTGACATCCACTCTTATACGGTAGATGCCCTTAGCCCTATATGTTAGTATAACATATACCTAAATGCTAGCAGTCTGCGGTGTACCTCTGGGGGGTACCAATTAGGGTGCTGGGACCTTGTGTAACAAATATGTAGAGATGGATGGTCCTGTTGGAGATAATGAATCTAAAAACGAGTGAGTAACTGTTTTACTTAGTGTGAATTAATTGCACCTTTTTATGCGGTGTTGGGAAATGGTACACATTTATTGGTTCCTACCACATGGATTTTCTTGTATCATGTGCCTTTGAGTTCTGCTAGTCACCCACTGCCTCAGATTGAAAGAGAGATTGGACCGATGCTAGCGCAGTAAGCAGCAGGTTGCACTGAAGATTGGTGTGAATGGTATGCTGCACCATATTCTGTTATTGACAGGGTCCTGGTGGCAAGATCTTTTGCCTAAGTCTACCCTGTCTGTTCCCTAGATGAGGTGTGCTGCAGGTTGACTCGATGAAAGTAGTTGGTGTGAGCACTGAAATGCAGCAGAGCAATTTGTGAGCAACACACACACAGACACACACGTACACAGTCAGAGAGACACACACTCACACATATACACACATACTCAAATTTTCCTGTACAGAAAAAATTCTAGTATTGAGAAATGTGTTGTAAGTTAGTGTACTGCTATAGATGTTCCTTCCACCTGTTTTTTTTCCCATTTGTGTCACTTTCCACGGTAGAGTTCAGGTTCATTTCCTGGTACTATATTTGGTGCAGGGTCATTGCTAGGGCTTATGACCCCCATCATCTATGCCATGTGAATGGACAAGCACGTAAGGCAGGTGTTACGCTATGAATGTGGAGTCATGTAATTAGGGTTAATGAATAGATATTCAGGGCCGTAGTCCTTAATGCCCAATCCTGCTGTTGACTGTGATGGCAGTTGTGATGCAATGCAACATGCCAAACCATTAGTGACTTTCCTTTCTTAAATTAGGTCAGTATTTGTTGGCATTACCACATCCAGGAGGTGGTGGCGTTCAGTACCAAGGCAAATGACCTGTTACTTATATGTCTTGTGTGCATATTTTGTTGGGGGGGCTGATGGGGCAATATGTCATAGTATACATTGTGAATTTGGTTTATGTTGTGGTTGTGAGCACTGGAGCATAACAGTAAAGTTAATTATGGTGTAAGGAAGGGGTCTCTTTATGAATGGGTGAGGAACTATCACAATAATAGAGTAAGGCGAGTGAACCCTGTATATTTAAGCAATAAGGCATGACAAGTTGTGTGCTATCATGTAATAACATCACTCCTGGGGTGGGTTGAATCATGAAGCAAAGCCAAGTGCTTCCACCTCCCCAGGAGTGACATTATTACACATTATACAATGGCAAGAGAAAATCCTGGTCCTTGATTGGTCAGACTGGGACTGGACCCGGGATGTTATCCCAGCATAACATCCAGGCTCTAGTCCCAGTACAGTCACGACCGCATCGAAACTTAAAAAAAAATCCATCCACAGCTGTCCGTTGCTTCCTGCTCGCACTAGAAGTGAAAGCTGCATTTCCGATCGGCTTCACAGCAGGCACAGCTCTCACGTTCCCCAAACAAGTTTTGTTTATTTCCTAAAGGAAAAAAACTGAAATCAAAGCTGTCTTCAGGATTAGTGAGTGTTTAGCATCACAGCAGTCTTCCGCTCTTTCTCCGGTGCCCCCGCACCAACACCATCATCTGCTCGCACTGAAAGTGAAAGCCACATTTTCGATTGGCTTCACAGTAGGCACAACTCTCTGCACTCCCAAACAAGCTTTATTTATTTTTAAAAGAAAGAAAAACCTGAAATCTTCACTATTAGCATCACAGCAGTCTCCACTCTTTCTCAGGTGCCCACCTCATTTGCCCGTTGTAATGTCAGCTCGTCATTCAACTCATCTTTCTACTATGTCTTTTTTTCCTTTAACTATCATGAACCAATAGCAGGAGAAAACAGTAAAGAAAGGAACATAGTATGAGAACACCTAGAGGAGCGGGTTGTGTGTGTGTGTGGGGGGGACACACCTATTAGAGACCTGCAACAGACACACAGAAAAACAGCTCCACCTGCTGTACAAACAGTATAAGGCACTATTTTTCAAATCTGCATCCTTCCACAATAAAAAAAAACTAAAAAAATACAATGAAAGCACTATTTTTTAACCATTTTTCTAATGTAAATGTAAACGAGCCATTGTATAATAGGAATAATGCCCTCCAGGGTGGGTGTTATGCTGGGATAACATCCCGCCTTGGGTGTTGGACGCCCTCGGCCATTGGCCTCGGGCCCAACCACCCAAGGTGGGATGTTATCCCAGCATAACACCCACCCTGTCGGGCATTATTCCTTTAATAACACACACCTTGGAGTGTCTTATTGCAATTATACAATGGCTCGATGTTATACAAATTAAAAAAATGTTAAAATGTTTTTAGTAGATTTTTAGTTAGACAGTATATATATGTTTCTTAAGAGAAAACCAAACAAATGAGCAATAAATCAACGCAGTGATGTTATTGTGTAATAACATCACTGTCTCAGGCATTTACTGACCAATCAGAATACAGGAAATTTCCTTGCCATTGTATAATACCTGATTACCCGTCTTGGAGAAGTGTTTGTTGGACCTGCTTGAGGTGTTGAATGATAACAAATGCTATGGGCTTTTATTGTGCTGTGATGTAATTCGTAAGGGATGTTTGCAGTGTACTGCAACATGCTTAGCTCCTCCAGGGATGTTTAGTGCAAGAACAATTTGAGCAGCATCCATAATTTGTGTTCTTCAGGACTTTGAAGATTGGCATTGTCAAGGCTGAGGTAGATGGTGTGTCCTACATGTCCCCATCCGTTGTGTGGTAGCCACTGTTTGTGCTGCTAGTGGGGTGCTTTTCCTATTTTGTGCAGTCAGCCTGCCTGAGGTGTTGTTTGTCTCAGAGACTCCCTCCTGGTTTCAGGGCACTGAAAAATGTCACTTTTACCATGTCTTGTGGTGCAGGTCCCTTTTTCCGGCATGGGGGGGGGGTTGAGTTATTTGTTTTAACAGGTAATTGTCTATTAATAAATATCTGCTTTTACCATTTTTATTTCAATCTCTAATTGGTCTGATGATATCTTACTCGGCATATCTGTTATGTTTTACAAAACCAAAGCAAGTTCTTTTTCTGTGATTTCATATTCTGCAAAGAAACCACAGTTGTGGGCAGCTGACAGAATGGTGAAAATCGGCAGCAAGTGGAAGTAGGGAGAGACCACAGTGATTGCCATTGATGAGGTGGTGGAGTAGCATGCCAGCACCACACACACATTGCATTTGAAGGCAATCATGTAGTATTTCTTTCATGTCTTATCGCAATTTCATTACTTACTGTTCTAAATCCATATCCTCAGAGATGTGAGGGTTAGTGGCTTATTCCTTACAGACCAGGTGCATTTGGGCTGCTCTTTGTAACTCTCTGTTTACAAATTCCCTTTCACAACCTGTTCCTTGTATGTTCTTCCATGCATATAGCACTGCAAAGTACCTAAAGTAGTGATGAACACTCCCTGTTAATGTGACAACTTACAGTTTCATTTCTTTCTTGTTTGTGGGACCTTGTTTGAAGATGAGCAAGGTTCTTTCCTGCCTCGGATTCGTTATTGGACAGTGTGTATGTCAGTCAATCTTATTCATCCTCTCCCTTTGTTTAATGGAATACTTATATGCTTTTTGCAATTTTCTTTTCATTTTATTTTGTATGTGCTGATCCTGAGTATATCGTTTAGTAGGTACACCCTCCTGAAGTGAAGTCTGGACTGAAGGTGAGGTACTGTCATTGTTTTGTGTAGTGGAATTATGTTCCTCAATTTTCCAAATAATTTACAGAAGCCCACATATCCCCATATCCTTCTATCCACGTTAATATGGAGCTTGAAATCTGGAGTAAGCTACAGGAAGTGTGTGTGGGGCATGGTCTAATGCATGTCTCTGTAGAAGACAGCGTTTTGGGAGTTATAATCACAGATGTCCTGAGTCTGGAAGGCAGACTGTCAAGGTAGTGCTGTAGGCCACTGGGATGTTAGGGTACATTGGAAGGTGAGTAAGAAGTACAAACAGGGGAGTTAGTAGTTCAATTGCTAAAAACCCTGTTGAGGCCACACCATCACTGCTGGGGCAATTGTAGAGGCCATGCTTTCCTGAGATTTTGTCAATGTAGACATGGTGCAGAGGAGGGTGAGACAAGTTGTGAAGGGTCTACATCACAAGCCATAGGAGAAAAGAGTTACAGACCTCAATTTGTACATGCTGCAGCAAAGGAGAGTCTGGTGACCTGATGAAAACATTGAATTACCTACTTTTTCTTAATAAAGTGTTAGAGAGCAGCTTGTGTCATTGTAACAGTACTGTCACAGCCTGAGTATTTGACTGGATAGTGATGGGAGGATGCACTGGGGGGGGAAATGTCAGATAGTTCTTGTTGTTGGTAAATGCTGGGATGCATGAAATGGCCTGTCCCAGGAAGTGGCAGATGCCTGTATGGTAACAAGTTTCAAACCTGCAGGGGTAGGGAACACAGGAAAGTTTCAGTTCTGAATAAAAACAGTGAAGCTATTGTCCAAATGGACTGAATGGCTGCCTCGCCCGCTGTATTGTACATCTAGAGCAGATGGAACTGGTAGCTGTTTTGTGTTGACAGTATCTAATAATGTATATTACCTAGGTCTTTGTCGTGTTCTGAAAATTATGTAACCTGCTTCAGGCCCCATTTCCCACTCTCCAACCTAATGTGTTGTTATGTGGTTTGGTGGCCGTAGTGCACAATGTTTTGCCATTATATCTAACAGGCGGGCAATGATACTTCACAAGTTTATGCTTGTCTCTCAGCATGCTATCCACTGACTCTGGAGTGTCCACCATGTAGCTCTGCTGTGTGTTGTTACTGAGCAGGCATATTTCCCCTATGTGGTATTATGTAGTGTCATTCGTACAGATATTGAAGAAGATCTATTCCTGTGAGTCCTTGGAATGAGTGGTACATACAATGAAGCCCTCCATGATGAAGCACAGCGCTGCATAATTCTGCAGTAGAGTTAATACAGGAACAATGCAATTTCAATGGAAGTTAATCCCTTTTGTCATGCAGCAAACCTGTGATACTGCATTTCATCTTGGAGGGCATATCTGTATGTTCTGATATCTAACCTATCAGTTTTGGTTTTTTTTCTTTTTTTAAGGTACACAAATTTGTGCATAGACATTGACCAGGGATCGGGGATTACAGGGTGGTGGAGGTTGACTTGCAGGGCTTTTATTACAAATGGCAGATTATGGGGCATGGGTGGGTCTGCCATCCCTGCAGGGCTTTGTAAGCAAATATGGGGGATCGGGGCATGATGGGGTGTGGTGATCAACACACTCACACCATGTCATAGGGAGTTTATGTGTTAACTAGTGGTGTAAGTGCACTTGGGCGCAAGCAGGCTGAGACTTGTCGCATACTGCTTTGTGGAATTTATATTGTTGTAAGTCAGGGTGTAAATTTCTTCTTGCATCTTTTTTTTTCCTCAATTAATTGCTTATAGTATCGGGCCTTATTATGTCTTTTGTAATACTGTAATGTGTCAATTGTGCCTGGCGTTAAACAATTCATTACTAATTTCTGATTCAAATCTTTGACAGACTCCTGCGCTACAAGGCCTATAGATGTTTTGTGTATTGTATTTGGTAGAAACTTGGAAGTAGAAATTGGAAAGTACATCCAGCATGTGCTGTTTTGGCTATACTGGATAGGTTTCTATCAGAAACCTATATTGGATTTCACGAAACCTGATGCTGGTGTTTGTAAGTACATTTATAGCAAACATATCATTGCTTATGTTCTGTTCCCTCTACCTACAAACTTGGCAACATACAATGTGATGGCAGACAAGAGCCTGTATGACACTGCAGACTTTCCATAAGCCCTATACTAGTTTATGCCCTCTTACACAATGTAGTCAGTTTTTTAACAGCACTGTTTACTACCTGAAAGCTGCCTTCTGCATGTTTGGGTCATATTTAAAAAAAAATCACACTGAGCTTGCTCCTACCATCTGCTGTGGCTGGCTAGACCATGTGCACATCACTCTATCTGTCAAGAAAACCTAGCACCCTGCAACGACACTTAATGCTCCCTTGTTGTAGAAGTCTTCTTGCACTGGAAGATGTCTCCCTTTGTGTATCTTGTTTATACCCTTGAGGGATCTCAATGTGTTTCATCATGTCCCTCTGCTCCCTTCTTTTAACCAGTGAGTATCAATTGATATTTTTTTCTACTATCTCATCATTAGCAGTGTGGAGCATATACTATTCGGTCTAGGTCACCCTATTGTTGACTGATTTCACTTTGTTGGTGAAGGTGTGTCATCCTGTGTTGAACACTGTTGTGTATGCCCGACCTTCTTACTGTGCTTTTTGAAGGCATTATTACCTGAACCCTTCGGCTTGTTTTACCCTTCCCTATGACTCCCATCATGCCAGTGTTACTACTTACAACCTTTGCACTGTGTTTTGATACCTTTAGCACATCTGAGGTAATAGCCACTAGGATACCTTCATCCTTGGTGACTGTAACCACCTCCCCTTTCATATCAAATGTTTCCCCAGGGTCCGATTTTCCAAATTGCATACTTATGCATTTGTTTGCATTTAATCATGTCTGCCACATCTCATACCATGATTATTTTTTTTTCTAAGGTCCCTCCTCAGTTTCACTAGCCCTTCTGGTGAATCCACCCTGTTTCAGATCTCAGTTCATCTGCTAATAGAGAGATGTTTCTTTCCAGCCACTTTGCAGTGTAAGTAATGAAGTCATTGAACCATAGTGGCCCAAGTACTAATACATGAGGTCCCATACCAGTCACTTCACTGTCTGTGTATTGCATCACATGTAGTAACACCCTTTGTCTTTTGTCTATAAGCCATCTTGTTATACAGTCAGCTAGTTTGTGACCCATAGCCAGAAAGCTGCTGCTGTTAGTTATGTTGATTGTGTGACGGTATCACAGGTTGTCATTACATTGAGGTAGGTAACTGTCACCTTCCCCCTCCCCCCATGGTCTTCCTCATTCATGAGGTGAGACTGACCTTCTACCATGATGTCTGTGATTGTGTCACATTTCTTACTGCAATCTCCATAGTTGCAGTGTCCTTGACAGGAGTAGCCTCCGGCTGACTGTGGCCTGCTCACTGCAATACATGCACAATGAGTAGCCTCCATGATGTACAGCTTCAAGGATTTGACTACTGATCATCTGGAATATTGCAGTACAGCAGCAGTAGTACCTCAAGCTTGGATGTATTCTGAGGAATTTTGTCCACTATATTCATATTCCCTTTTATCAACGTGCAATGGATGTCATTAAAGTACCTCTATATGGGTTGATGTGGCATCCTCTGGGTTACAAGTGACCCTCAGTGCATTGGCCACCCCTTGTGTACCATGCACATATGTTGTTAGAATAGCTGACTTGAGTTAAGCAGGCATACCCCCCAACCCTTTCTTTTCTACCCCCTAGTTACTCCAAGTGATAGTATTACTGTAGTATTATGCAGACATTGGTGGCATACTTTCTTCTGTCACATCCATGCTTTACAATGTTTCAGAAGTCCGTAGTAACAGTTCCTAAAATATATGGATCACCACTCACAAGTGCCATCTTTTCTCTGATTGTTTCATTTGAATAATATTACTTGGTGGTGTAATATTGTCCACATCATCCACCCCTATACAGTGTAACAGTGCTTAACCTCCTCATCCCACCCTTCACCTCACTGACACATATGAACCAGGATGGATTATGTAAAACTTCTATCAGGTAGAGTGGATATTAGAGGGGTGGTGCGACAGCAGTGGGGCACTGTTATTACATTCTTTTGTGAGATCTAAAAGCATGGGTATGAGGTGTTCAGTACCACCGTAGGTATAAGGTCATATTTGGCCTTGGTGAGGTTGTCCATATCTGGCAGCATCAGGACATACCTGTGATTACACAGTGTGTGCAACAAGGCAGAGTGACTCATCTATGGGAGCTACATGCTTTGAGCCTTGGTGTTGTGGGGCATGTTTAATTTTTGCTTTGGTCTGCTACATGATTCAGTTTGGGAGATATAAATCTTACCTTGCCTAGTGTTACAGATATGTCCTGACAGTACAACACATAATCCCATTTTGTCCTTGTTGCGGTCACAGGGCTGCATTTGTCCTATATTACAGTAAGAACTCTGCTGTTATCTACATGAATAGAATAGTGGATTCTATTTAATCACAATACCACGAGAGGGTGTTGGTGTTGACAAGATTTACCCATCTGGTTTGGTTTCCTAACAAGGTGTAGGGTGAACAAGAAAATGCAACAGAAGTGTTTAAATCCTGGCATCACCCACACACTCAAGTGGAATATTGCAGTTTTACACTGACTTCCTTTGTTTTTTATTGGTTAAAAAAATATATTATTAGGGATGGCTGATTAGCTGGCACATCTTCCTGTGGGTTCATACTATGATTTACACATTGTAAATCATGCCAGCCTGTCAATCAGGAGCCATTACTTTTTAGAGTCATGGTATAATGGATCACTGAGACCAAGCATAGGTTCACAGTACTGTACTGCATTGAGAAATATATCTACTTATGTCAGTTCCTTCTGTCACCACCTGTTGCTTATAATTTTTTTTGTCCTTTCCAGGAGACTACTTCAGAAAACAGACAATGGCAGAATCCCTCAGTATCACTTGAGTTGTGAGGCAAACTGCGTTACACTTTTAGGAGCAGTCTTCTACCACCTTTTTAGTTGTAGATTGTTTACTCAAGAAGAAAATGCATTGTGCATGACATTATTTACTGTTTCCAGTTTTCTGATTTGAGACGGTTCTAATGTATTTAATTTACTGTACACATAAAAGGTAACCTTTCATGACATGGAATGGTTTGGTTTGAACAGCAACTTTAAAATACATAATTAATACATATGTGAAACATATCACATGCCAGTCTATTTCTACTTTTTGTTTATGGCATTAATCTTACATCTAGAGCTCAAGTTATGTTGAATGTCCATTTCTTTAACAACAGTCATCCATTATCTATCTTCTGAAATGTGTTGCTCCCATAACAGTTTAGTCTCATGTGGATTTTCAATCTGAGAAGACATTATGTCATGAGCAGATCTGTAACTTATTGTTTCATATTTTAATCTTCATGTGAAAGTGCCATATCCTGTAGGTGATGGTCATGTGGAGGAAAGAGATGTAAGACCATGTTAGTTCATTAAGCAGGATAACAACTGCAACATTGTTAACTTAACGCCAATGCTTGATGGACTTTGAGGAGGGGGACAGTGCTGTGTGCTGCTGCTAGATACCCTCTGGTGCCTGGGTCATAACACAGTCACGTGTCTGGCATGGAGAGGGTCCTGCATCCTTGGTGTAAGGCTGTCTCTTTGAAGGTAGAACTCAGCAACTCCATCCATTTGAAGTTTGAAGGCCTATGGTCGAAAGGGACAGTAAAACAATTGATGCCAGAAATAGATCATTTGGACCTAATAGACCCCGTACCCCTACATAGGTGCTCACAATCTGAATGTTTACTGGTGTGGAAGACAGCTGAATTATCTTGCCCTGGCCGTTAAGATGTTTGGGGTGTGTGGGGAGGGATTTTGTTATATTTCAGAATGACCTCTGGGTATGGCTGAATGAGTAGTAGTACACGAGTGGGTCTCAAATGAGGAGTCAGTCTTATTGCAGGAGTGCAGTCACCAGTCTGCTCCCTGTGGTGGGAAGAATGTAATTATTAAGGAAATGCAGTTGGTATCTCTGGGTCATTTTATGTCATCTGTTTATCAGGACTGCATTTGGTAAGTATAACCACAACAGTTTATATACCCTTGTTTAAAAAAAATTAAAAAAAAATTGTAGCCTGGCAGGTTTACAGTTATGAACAAATTTCCATCAAGAAATAGGTTTTTATTAATGTACAATGCACGTTTACATCTTCTTATATTAAATTGTGTGCCACTCATAGTTGTCAATATGTTTCATCGATTTAGCGTACCTCAAATTTACCACAACAGGTTATATTTGTTGTACTTAGAGTTCAAATGGAGGATTTCTACAAGGAAATGTTAATTCTTTTTAACAGTGCTTTTCTCTTGTTTTCAGTTGCCCCCAATTCATATATGTAAATGCCATTTCATGGCAGCAATGATACACTGCAGAAATATGATAAGTCTGTGAAATAATCATACTTCTCAGGTACATATCATGAAACAGTGCTATGCCTTGTGTCTACCTATGCATGTGAGGCATGTGAATATGTCACATAGATACATGTCCTGTCGTGACTTACATGTTGTCAGTGTAATGCATCACATCAGTAACACATAATGTTGGTACACAATTTATCAATTACATTGTATGGTGATGTTATGCATTACATCAGTATCCTGAGAGACTATTGTTAGTGGATATTGGTCATTACTGGACAGCATCATAACACACACTATTTGCAATGCTCAGGTGCTGAAGTGTACAATAGTGCTGATCAGAAGGCATAATGGTCCATTTGTGTCCTTGCATGAAACAAAAGATTAAAGAGCATTTTGTGAGATTAGTTTAGCGGTTACTAATATCTTCCATAGACACATTTTCGCTGCAGTTCCGCATGCTTATTTATGTTGTAATTTCCATCATCCCACTTGGCAGTTTCCCTAGGTACTGCACAATATGAAGACTGCATCTATGGGTGTTGCTGGTACAGTGTTTTGGTGTCACAGACAGAGGAAGAGGAAGACCTGTGATCGTGACTTACATGCAGATGGTGAACATTCAACTGGAGTCTGATCTGCATTTCTCATTCTGTTTCACTTCCTCACCTCTCCTTGATGCTGGTGTCAAAGTGTTATCCTCTTAGCAAGCATTAATTATATAATGGTGTATGAAAGTCCTGTAACCTCATTGGTCAGAACATGACACATGACTGTGTGCAAATCCTTCAGAAGTCACAGCCGAGGACTGCTAATTTCAAAAAGAAACATCATTGAACTCTGTTTACATATATGTTACTAATGTGATAATTGTATAACAGAAATAAGACACTCCATGGTGTGAGTTTTTGAGTGACTTACCAAATGATTGTGACACTCATCTGTGCCTCTTGTCACACCACTCAAGGTGTGGGGGTAAGTGCACATACTGTTGTGAGCTATTATTTATAGAGCAGCAGAAGCTTTCAGTATTACTTTTACCAAACATAATATTTTGATACAGTCAAGCTTACATTACACATTACTTCTAAATGTATCCTCCCCATTACATATTATTGATGTCATGCTCTTTAAAACATGATGTTTGCTTCTCAAAAATGTATCCGCTACTGCTGCTTTCTCACTAATTAAGGTCATAGTGCACAATGTGTAATATCACAGTTATCCCCATGACAAGTCTGTGATGTCACAACATGATTAAGCTATAGAGGCCAATGAAGTGTACAGGAACTCTAAGGGCTACACATCATGTGTTTATACAGATGTCATCAGTAATAAATAACTGGTAGGCGTAATATATATATAATGTATATGGACTACAAGCAGAATTGTACCTAAACATTTTGTTTCTATAAATTTTCTTGGAGGTGTCAGTAGCTCTTTTAAGGTGCTATGTTCCCCTGTCCTGGTCTTTCATACTTTCTCATCATAGACCTGCTGTCAGTTCCTTTGAAGTCACATGGCATGTACTGGGAACTGTTTTAAGATGCTACTGTCATCAGTTTTATGCATGTCCCAAGAATTTGGAATTGTGGATGTTCATAGCACCATAATACATGTGTAGACTAGGTGGGTGGAGGGGTTTTTGAGTGGACAGCTTGTAGGCAAGGAACCCAGAGAGGGAAGCCCAACAAGCTTACACCCAATACAACAGTAGAAGAGACAGTGTAGAGGCACCTGGGGGGGAACCCAGACTAAGGCAAAGAAAGATACAGGATAGATGGTGGTCACATTGAATGTGAGGTGCCTAGATAATAAGTTAGCCGAGTTGCAGGCACTCTTGGCACTAAAGAGGGTGCACATTGTGGCCATAACAGAAACATGGGCTACCAAGCATCAGGACTGGGATATGATGATCATAGGATACAACATCTTCAGGTAGGATAGGGCTAAATGGAAGGGGGGTCTTTGGCAATCTATGTTGAATAAGATGTACAAAGGAGGAGGGGAGGAAGGTAGAACAGATGCCCTATAGCTTCAGGACTCAAGAGGTAGGACACTGAGGATGGGGATAATGTACAGACATCCAGAGCAATGTGAGGACCTGGGCATAGAGCTAGCTGAGCAAATCAGAAGGGTCTGTAGGAACTAAGGGGAGCACAGTGGTGATGGGGGACTTTAACCTACCTGGGGTGAAGTGAAGCACTCCAGCCACCATGAGTACAGGGAGCAGGTCATACTATAGGCATTTCAGTACAGCTCAATGAAGCACTTGGTACATGAGCCTACTACATAGGGTAGGACTATGGACCTGGCACTTTTAAATGGGGATGCTGTAAGGGATCTGGGGGAGACCACTGAGGCCTGTACAACAGCACAGAGTAAGAAGGGAAGGGAAAAGAGTCATAGTTGGTTGACTCGTGAGGTTATGTAAGTGGTAAGGGCCTAGAGAAAGTATTTCAGAAACTCAAGAAATGTGGGGGGGGTGGGCCGAGTTTGTTGAGAAGGAAGAGCATACAAAGCAGTCCAGGGAGGTTACCCTGTTAGTCAGAGTGGCCAAGGCCCCAATAGAAATGAGACTGGCACAGGCTATTAGGGAAGGAGAAAAGAACATTTTCAGATGCATTATAGAAAGAAAGAAGAACAAAGACCAGATTGTGAGGATTAAGGTGGACATAATGTGGGTGGAGGTATTAAATTAATACTTCTGTTCTGTGTTCATGATGGAGAAAAGGGGGCCAGGGATCTGGGGGTGGTTATAAAGGGATAAGTAAGGTTAATATGGACCTGATTTTCTAGCTTAGAAGAGGGAGGGAAAAGAGATGGCATCAGTTGAGGTTAGAGGGAAGAATATTCAGGAGAGAAATCAGGAGGCATTTTGTAACAGAAAGGGTGGTGCAAAAGTGGAATGCTCTATCTAAGGGGGTGGTGTTCTGTAGAACAGTGAGTGGCTTTAAGAGGGGTTGGGTCAGGGCGGGAGGTGGGGTTATGATGAAGAGGGGAGATTTCCATGTCATTGTATAATTGGGTTTGCAGTGTACCTTTATGTGCAACAGACTGAGTGAAATACGTTAATCCACTGTGTCCAGTCAATGGCTTACTGCTGTCATGTCCCTTATTCCCATGCCCCAATGTGTTTTCTGATCAGTACCACAGTCACTGACCACAGAAATACTCACTTTTCTTTGCTTGTTGAAGCATGAAAGGTGGTTCCTCGCCAACTCAGCCTATTTAGTCTTCTCAAAACGAGAAGATAAAGGTGGTGGATGGGTTCTGGGAGGGACTTTCTCTCATGCGAATTGATAACTCGGATACTACTCATGCACTCTGAACACCTCATCAATGAGTTCTGCGACATACTCTGTTGGGCAGCAAGCAATATGATTGTAAGCATCTGATGTCAACCATGGTTTGAAGAGTAGCAGTTATCAAACATTCATATGAGCAGTTTCCTTCAGCAATGTATAGTAAAGAATTGCTGATGTTACACAGGTGCTGATGTAGCATGTCTCTTGTTTACTATACAGATATAATGTAATCAGTACACCACTGCAGCTTACTCAAATGTGCAGAACACATGTACCCTGCATGTACTCTGAAGCTTGTGCCCATGGTTGACTTGAATATGATGTTTACATGTCTCTAAATTTCTGGTACCACAATTATCTATACTTACAGAGGGATTGGTAAAGTTAGAACTCAGCCAAGTACAAACATCCTTCTGCCTGTCATGTTACCTGATAAGTGCTGAGAGCATGAATCTCTATTACTCTTGGTGACTGTGTTCCAGATTTGGTTTATTGAAATGGGTACACAGTCAACAAATGTAACAAGTATTGTATAATACTGCCTCCTCAAATGTTTTTTCCCCTGACACTCATCTGACTTTCGTCACACTCCAGACATTGTGTAATGGTTTACCGTTCAGTACAAAAACTAACAGATCTCCAAGATTCAACTACGGCATTGTGTCTAAATAGTCACCGAACTGCAGAATTTATCTACTGCAAGCCCCCCACCCCCCAACAAAAGTGAAACACATTAACAGAACGGTGTCATGAAATACAGGTTGGCAATTGTTATCAGAGTTGTATTGTTTGACATTGACATTGAAACACACAAGGAGGCCTCAAGTGGAAAGTGAAACTTTATTTTAACTTTTGCCAGGTAAGGAATAGGAAGTAGTGAGGCAGACATTTTTTTTTTTTGCATTCGTACCTTCATTGCTTCTGGATGAGGAAGGTTGCATATAATGCTGAGGGGGTAGAACTCTCATGTAAGAGCAAGTTGGCTGCACATGACAATATTACTTGGACTTTATCACACAGATTAATGAACAGGTGTCACAATTCGTGTACCCACACATATTTCAGCACTTCTGATACCATAAATGTAATTAATGTTTTAGATTGGTACTTCCAGAAGGAAGTGCTACATTACCATAAGTGATTGGGACCTTTACTTCTTTCATGACAGCACCGCCTCCTCGACTTTTGAGGTATGAAACATTCCATCACAGTTCTCCATCTTGTCACACAGATTGCTGGTGAGCTGAATTCTCATTAAAGTGTAATACCATCAGTATAAGTCTGCATAAAAGATAACAAAAGTTAACTCTGCTTGATTACAAAAACTGCAGTTATTAGCTATTGGAACCAACACCGAAGGGTACTCCTGCTATGGGATAACTTCCTTCACTACAACTCCAGGAAGTAAGTATTGATATAACTGAAACTGATGAACACTGGATAGGCAATTTGCAATCCACATGGGAATAAGCGCATATGAAAACATTACATAACAAACAGAGAGTATGAGTTCCTCAGCAACTGGAGGCATTGACTCACCATCTAATGGTATTGGTGGGTGCATGATAAGCCTTCTGGCCTTTTACTGGGGGATCGGGCCTTGGGGATGTAAGCAGCCTGCAAAGTGCTTCTTTGTATATTGTTCAATGGTGGATGTGTGTGGGGTCTTTATGCGGTACCGGAAAGGGGGGGAGCTGTAGGTACACTTGCACAGTGCTGTAACCACCAGTAGATGCAAAGTTCTTTTGGAAATTCCAAATGTGGTGACCTGTCAACCGAGCTTGCAGAATAAGATGACACTGCTTTTACATTGAAGCCCTACATGAAACATACAAATGGTGCACATGGTACTCTGTTTATTTTTTAGCAGCTGCCTACTTGCCTGACTTCTCACTCACCTCATATACTCTTTCATCAGAATACCACCTCATGTCTAGCACTTCATTTCCCTAATTCTGCTTTCTCCCTTACAATGTGTTGTCAAACCCTCTTTCATCATTTTGGCACAAAGTAATGATATAGCACATCCTGTTCACCATATAGTGTGCCTACTGCATTAATTTCAGAGATCTGTTCTCACATCACATCTTTTTACCGCAGGACATGCCCCTCCAACTTTAAAAACACAGACCAGCAACTCAACACAAACCACTGAGGAATAAAATTTCCTGAGAAAGAAAAGAGTATCTGTAAAAAGAACTATAAATAGCAGAAGATAGCCATCAACAATATTCCATAAATAACATTATGAAACATCATTTCTTTTATACATATACAGTATGTGTGTGTGTGTGTATATATATATATATATATAAGATAACCCACTCTTAGATGTGCAGGCGTGCTCTGATATACGCATTACGTGTTGTATGCACAAGGCCGCAGGCTGAGTCTGTCAACCACCCAAGGCGTGTGTATATCAGAGTGCAACCACACATCATAGAGTGGGTTATCTGTCTTAAAAAATGGCAAAATGGTTTTGGAGGGGGTAAAAGTGCAAGAGTAGGGTTGCGCTATGATATACGCGGGGTCATGTGATGTGTTTCATACAATCAGAAGACTTGGTTTTGAAAATATCATCATCTCCATTACTTATATATATGTGTGTGTGTGTGTGTGTGTGTGTGTGTGTATTTTGTTGTCCATTTTTCAAACGGCTAACTAATTCTTGCCATTATGTCAAATCCCAACCCAAATTACTGTACACAGGCACATGAAACATAATGCAGAATTTTCTCATTACAGTCATCACATTGCTTTATTGCATAATACTTTCAAATGGAGATGGAAGTGAAATCTCTAAACAATGCATACTGGAATATAAAGTTAACCAACCTTGCATTCATGCTCCCATAAAAGAAATGTGCTATTTTAGGTGCAAAGAAAATTATAACTTTGTGAAAAGCCTTTAATGACAAAGTTTGCTAGGAAGGTGATATTTTTGACCAGCATGTTATTGTTGGCAATGATCTCAAGTTCTTTATATGCTCTGCCTCCTGCAGATGTAGAAGAGGACAAGTGAAAAAAGAAGCAAAACAGCAGTCATCAAATTGGGCAAGTGGGTTTGATGCAGTTGACCAACACTGTTAGTTATTGCCCCCTGGTCATCATCATTTCCTAATCTCTGTCAATCCACTTCCGCTCTGGTAGAGGACCATGTTCGCAACTTAGATATATGTCATCATAGTTGGTATGTATATCACATACATGATTTAATATTGATCTCCACTTTGCAACCACCAGATCTCCATCACCATCACTTGTTCCTGCACACCAGTACAGATGGTGACTTATGCCTTTAGTCCATTCCAAAACTACTCCACAATCTTTCCTCCTTGATTTTGCTTCCAGCATCTTCTTTATGCCTATGGAAGATTATAGGATGAATCATCTCAGCATTTGAGCAACTTATCATCCATTCAAATCAAACATGAAAATTTTATAGCACAAGCAGCCACTTAATCAATTCATCTTTTGACATATGCTAAATGTCGAGCCAGTGTGTTACATTATGGCACTGCTCTCTCATGACCTTCTTAACACTGGTAAGATGATCTGTAGTAAGGCTATCAATGTGCACATTTGCAGAAAGGATCCTCTCCATTGCTCTTTTCAAACCTTCAAGCTCCATTGCATTTGAGCTAGACATCTTGCTTCTCTGTGTTGAAAAAAACAAATTGTGAACTGTGGAACACCGTCATGAGCAAAGCAACATGAGTTGCATTGATAATGCAACACACCTGCACCAGTTCAATATTAATTATTTTGGATGTCTCCAAATCCATCATGGAGTAGGACCCATACTTTGCTGTATGTCCAGGAGAGCAGCAACATGCATCACCACTTAATTTTGCTGGCTTCCCTGACATTGTAGAGAGAATCCTGTTTTGATGACAGTTCCATACACATTGCACTGCTGCAATTAGATATGTCAACAGCATCAAATTGTATGTCCTCAATGAAATTCTTGGAACATTTATCTGCTTCAGGAAGTTTAAGACTCATGCAGGGCTACTACCAGAGAATAAAATTCCTGATGCAATGAGCAGATTACCAACAGACAATGTCCCAACTGATGGCTGACTGGCCCATTGTCATACATGCCCGTTTGGGCACACTTGCTCAAGTACAACCATCGTACCAATCATGCATCTGATAAACACCCGGCATTGACCAAAGCTCCGCTAACACATTTGCATAAGAAGACGCAGGGCACTCTTAAAAACAAGGAATTTCCACTGCCGATGACTTTCACCAGTTTGCAATTCATTCATTCTGTGAAGAAAGCAAAACAAAATTAAATTAAATTCATCTAATTTATACCATTTGTCACAAACTCGCTCAGTCAGTCAACCCTCTACTCCCAAAGTGCCAACCTCTGAGCGTATGATTTGTGTACAGTGAACAGACAAGGTAACCCTCTTGTCTGTTTTGTGGGTTCAAGTTACCTTAGTCTCAAGTTCTGGAGGGATTCAAACTGATAACCTCTTGTTAGCGTACCCAATTATCAGACTCAGATAACTCTGTCTTTGGGGGGTCAGATATCTTTGCCTATGGGCACCCAACTAGGTCTTTCAAATGAACCCCTAGAACTCTATGCAAGACCTTAGAGAACTCTATCCATTTCCCAGTTTGGTATACAATAAGCCCATACACAGTGTTGCTTTAACCTTTGAAAGCTCCACTTAAAATAAAAAGAAATGTCCAGGCACTCCAGCAGTTTTGTTTGTAAAAAAATATCTTTACTATAAAAATTTCAAAACAGAACAATAATTACATAACAAATATATATCCCAACACATACAGCCTTAAAACAAACAGGTAAAAAACTATAGTTACTCCAATTTATAACTTCAGACTGGTATAATCTAATGCTTACTTTCTTTCAGTGCTTTTAGGGTCTCTCTCTTCTCTCAGTCAGAAATATTTTCCTGTGTGTCTCTGTCAGATTCTTTCAGCAATTAAGGACGCTTCTGAGCTGGCCTTCTCATGAGGTCACTAAATCGGCCTTGCTGTATCAAACTCTATATTTTACAATACAGGGTCTCCAAATAAAATATTTAAAAAAACATATGATGACCTCACTGACTTTCCTCTCCACAGCTTAACTGGTCAGAACTGGTTTGTGCTCTGCTACACATACATCTCAAAAGTTTATTTGATCTAAGGCACTGTATTCAAAGCAAATGTGTATTGGCCTCTTTAATCCCATCTGGACCTTGGAATCTACACCTCAGGTCTTTCTGATGTAGTTCAAGGGTTCCCTGGGAAATGTATTTTGGACATTCCAAATCTGTCAGGGTCATCCCTGGCTCAGACATTAAACCTCTTCAATGTCCATTCTGGCCTCTCTCTGATGCCCCTCCCTACAAGTCCTTCCTGGTAACCATGCAAGTCAAAGGATCTCCCTGAGGGCATTATGAATGGCTAATCTTATTTTCTGGGATGAAAGCAAATTGACAAGGTAATTGCACCCCAGATCACTGCAGTTTAAAATACCTCCTGTCCTTTGAACTTAACCCTGGGGGGTCTTGATGTGTCAGTTCCAGTAAGACAGTATTTTCCTTGAACTGACCTTCTCTTCATGTATTTTATATGTAGTAACAAAAATTAATACAGCACTCAAGCACTCAGAACTGGCTGTCTACATCACACAATCTACCCCCACATTCAATGGCTGGGAATAAAAACAATCATTGCTCACTAATGAACTAACATATGTGGGATATGATACGAGCATCAGACAGATAGCAGAAATATCTCCACAAGATGCCATTGAACTCTTGATATATCATGAGGGATGACTGAATGCCTGGGAAATGTTGCTAGTGGAGATATTTCTACTATATCAGTGGTACCCATGTCATATTTGATTTACACAGCCATTGTGATTCTTGCTTTAATAAGCTTCTTGCAGTTGACTGCTGCAGTGGATATTGATCCTTTGTGAGAGGTTTAAATGCTTCAGCTGTGAACATTTAAACTGGCCAATGGGGGAGAACTAGGAGGGTCAGAAGGCTTAAGAACATCCCCACCCCATGGGAACATGCAGGAACATAAGTTAACTATGGGAACAGCTAAGGCAGGCAGGGAGGGGCAGGCAGATGAAGAATGTATAATGAATGATACAGAGGAGGCAAGAGTACATATGAAAGGAAACCGGGTTGGGGGGGATGCTGGAGAGAGAGAGAACAATAGATCTTTTTGATTGAGTGACTAGGGAACTGAATCAGGGAGGTGCGGTAGATATCGCCTACCTAAATTTCAGCAAAGCCTTCAACACTGTCCCACATAGAAGGCTGATTAACAAGATAGGTGGTCTGGGCATGGGAGACAATTTGCTGAACTGGGTTAAGAACTGGTTAACAGACAGGAGACAGAGGGGGTGACCAATGGGGTACCACAGGGATCAGTACTAGGACCAGTCCTGTTTATTGTCTTCACTAGTGACATTGCAGAGGGGATGGAAGGAAAGGTCTGCCTGTTTGCAGATGACACCAGGATTTGTAACAGAGTAGATAGTCCAGAAAGGGATGCAGAACATGCTATTAGCTGCACCTCTACCTTCTTCCTGCTGTCTATTTCTCTTCTACAGCATTTCTGCTGGATGCTGCTCTCCTGACCTTTGCTAAGACAACTTATTCTATCCCTTGCTTTCTCCCTCATTATTAGCATACTACATTCCTGATTGGACTCCACTCCCCTTTGATCTGGATTCTGTTCCTCTGCTGGGATTGCTTACTTTAATTAGAAATTAGGGAGGGTTCTTCACTGTCACTGATTCCTAAAATGTCTTGCTCAGCTTTGGTTTACCTATACCTACTATTTTACACCCTAATTCCCTCCCTTGCTCCTGTAACTGCAGTTACTATGACAAGCCCAGCTTCTTAAGCACCCTTCCCTGATAGTTTGAAGCCTGCTGCATTACTTTTTCTTGATGACAGCATCAATCATATTGCACTGTACAGTACCCGAACTACCTACTGCATAGGCCCCACTGATCAAGTTATTCTCACATGCTGTATCATGCACAATTACAATATCCCTGTTAAGGTGTTGTTTTTTGCTTCACTTGGCCTTTTTGGGCCTTGTGCACCCCGGTCTTCCAATGGCTGTAAGGCCCTCCACCTGTGGTATCAGGACTCATTACCTCCCAGAGCATGCTGGTATCCACAAATAAAATATATCTTATTGCTTCCTTTTTTTTGCATTGAACTGGAATTGTGAGTGTCTATAATGAAACCATAAATGTATCCACAATGTATTTGATGATACAGTGGGAAAAACATAGCAACCATTATATAATTGCATGAGATGAGGTATAAGAATGGTTCTTGCTTCAACAAGGTGGCCTATTTCATAGAATGTGAGGAGAAATGATGAACTTTTGGACCCAATAAACTGTTTTTGCTAGTGTTGCAAAAAAAACGATGTAGGATTCAACACATGTATAGAACACTGGATCAAGCCACTGTACATAATTCTTAGGGGTTCCAACAAGGCTACAAACAAACAATCAAACAAACTGTAATAGGTATTTTAACATAAACTTCACCAGAAAACCACTTCTGGATATATAGCTGGAGACAATATCAGCCTTACCCAATCATTACTACAACTTAGTGAACATTCACAAAATGTGTTGTGTGCCATTCGTAACCTTTATTTATTTATTTGAAAATTGGTAACCAGGAAAGGCACACTGAGCTGAGGCTCATTTCCAGGTCTGACTCGGGGAAAGGGATACAGGAGTAAACTGCTTATGAGTACAGTAAGTAGGTAAAACAGATAAAGTGTAAACAATTAGCAACAACTTACAAAACTGGTACAGTACACGCAGGGAACATGATAAAGTGCAAAATATAATAATCAAGTACTAATGCATGATGAAAAATTGAATTATCATCAAGCAGTAGTAAGTTAGTAAAAACAGTGATAGAGGGGTAGATTAAGGAGTTTCAGCTGGTGAATGAAGCACCCTAATTTGAATGAGGGACCCTAAGGGAGAGGAGCAAGATGGCAGCCATGCTGGGCTGCTGTCTCTGTGAGCTCCATTTGGAGCTCTGAAAAAAGCCTGAATAAGCCCCCCTGAAATAACCTGAATTCAGGCACAGTGAAAATACCATAACAACCCAAAATCGAGTTTTTATGGCATTTCACAGCTTCACAGTCTCTGTCAGATTTCTCAAGTGGCAGCCGCCGCTCAAGACAGTTGCAGCGCTAAGTCAAACACTCTCTCCCCTGGCAAAACCCTTCTGCTTACCACTGCGAGCTTCAAAATCCCTCAATTTTCTTTGTTTTGCAGAAAAGGACACACAATGCAATTGCCCAATTTCAACACGATCCCCTGCATTTGTTTTCTCTCTAGTAGGTCACCATGGCAACCAGAAGATCTTTGTTGCCACAGCAACACTTCCTTCTCTGCAAAAGCCACGCACTGCAAACAGCACAATTTCAAACTAGTTCCTTGTGGTTTTAAATTTCTATCTTTATAGAAAAGTTTCTTAAATGTTAAGTTATCTTTTACTCATTCTCCGTTTAACTGCGATCATCAGTGGACTTGTACAAGGTACTCCACTGCACTTCTCAAAGACATTTGGACTACTAGTATCGAAACCATTTAAAGCTATGCATTTAAAAAAAAATCATACTGTTCCTTGATGTTTTTAACATTTAAAAAAACTATAGCAAAATCAGTTTAACAACGCCTACTCTGTTGCATGAATTTAAAATAACTTCTGAACAAAAAAACAGTATTTTTTCCTCTAGCAAAATTGCTGGTAAGACTCTACACCAGTAATTTTAAAAAATTAAAGATAGGCAAGTTTGTGCCTATGGAAATTTTTTTCACACCCTCGGTGTGTGATGGATGACTACTTAAACCTCTCAATTTTCACTCTTGAGGTTTATGGGTCATCATACACATTGGGTATGAAAAAAATAATCACAACACACACTTGTCTATTCATTATTCTCTGTTTATTACAATCTCAGGAGAGACCTGTGTATTTTGGTGGTTCATTGACTCTGTGGCCACTTCTGCACCTGGAGCCCCAAATTTTAAGAGATTTTAGGAAGACACTAGGGCTATTGGTAGGGAAGAGGAGTGAGTAAGTGTTAGGAGCCAGCTTTTTTATTTTCAGGTAAGGAAAGTTTTCAGTGCTTCATCCATTACTGGAGGAGTGTTTCTGGAGGGTTGATTGTTTCGAGTAGTGTTCAGGAAGAAACAACTTGGCAACCGAGCAGAGAAGTCAACATTTGGAAGCTTTCCCATGGCAGAAGAAACCCTTGCTCCCAGGTTTACCTGGTCAGCTGGCTGCAGCAAAGGATTACAGAGAAACTAGAACTTTAAGCCCACTGTTTTTGGCGTGTGATGGCCATTGTTGTGAATGACAGAAACTATCTCTTATCTGCTGTACAAGAGTGCACACCCCTGGTAGGTGACAGGGGATTTTCTGGTTTTCTGATTGCCTGCTCTTCCGGATTCAGCTAGTGAGAGCTGCAGTGTAGAGTCGACCTCTGCGGCTTTTGTGCCTGGTTTGCTGAATTACCATCTCTTTTGAGACCTGTAAATGCTTGTCTTGACTTGGGGACTGTTTACCCTTTAGTGAAAAACTGCCCTAAATTTTGCTTGGCACTGGTGAGAGTGGTGTGGAATGGTGTAGTGGGGACTTGGTGCTGAGAGTAACTATCTGTCCCTAACTTGCCATTCAGTTCTTTGGAAATTGCTGTTCCCAGTCTTCTAGTGAGAGTGCTTTCTGAGAATGGTATCCTGAGAAAAACTATCTCCTCCAGAGGGTCTCCTCTTGTGTAAAACTAGAGCAGGAGCTGCTTTTAATTAAGAACGTGGAACATTGGTGGTGAGAGCGGTAGGCAGTCTCTATTGTGATACAGTAGTCCTGTGCAGATATTTATGGCAGAGGAAAGATTACTGATATAGGAGTGGAATGAGAGGCATGGATCGAATGTTAAGCCCAAGTATTTATAGGTGTAGACATGTTCCAGTTGGAGGAGGACTTTGGAGAAGATTGTTAGTTGGGCATCACTGTCCTTGATCTGCCGGTGGGCAAAGAGCATTGACTTAGTCTTTTTTACATTGACCATTAGTCTGTGGTCAGTTAACCAGTTCTCAGTCTGGTTGAAGGCAAGTTGTAGAGAGGATTGCAGGATCAGAGTGGGAGTCAAACAGAACCGCATCATCGACATATAGCAGCAGATTACTAGAGCAGGAGTTAGGCAGTGTATTCAGGTAAATGCTGACTAATAGGGGACCAAGGATGGAGCCCTGGGGGGCCCCATAGTAGATGAGAAAGTGCTGTTTATCTTGACACATTGGGACCTATTTGAGAGATAACTTGTAAATCAAGTGATGGGTCCGGGGGACAGACCAGTGAAGCAGAGAGTATTTAGGGGCAGGGGGTGGGAGACAGTGTTGAACGCTTTCTACAGGTCTATGAATACAGCTCTTGCTAGTTGTTTCTTATCTTATCTTATTGTTGTGAATGTGCAAGAAGTTAGAGAACTCTGTGAGGACAGTTGTTGTACTGTGCCCAGCTCTAAAGCCATGTTGTTCCCTACATAAAATGTTGTGCGCTAGCAGGTAGTCAGTTAGTTGGGTAGCAATGTTTTTTTCTAAGGCTTTTGAGAGGGGAGGAAGAATGGATATGTCACGATAATTATTGGGGGGAGGTGGTGTCCCCACTCTTCAGTATTGGGGTGATAGTGGCCATCTTTCAGGCTGTTGGAAACTGTCCTAGACATAGAGAGCGGTTAAAGAGATCGGTCAGGGAGAGAGCACAGAGTCAAGTACCAAATTAAGGATTTTCATATCAAATGAGTCTTTACAGTAGCTTGAGCCCCTGAGAGCATTTGCAAGGTATGGCCTAGCTTCACTCATTGTAATGACCCTGAGGTAGAAGCGGGGGTATGCACTGTTTGGCTCAGGGGTCTCAGGGGTGGGATCAAAGAAGTTGTTTGTCAGAATTGCACTTAGGTCAGAGAATGCAGCATTAAGGCAGTTGACAATGGTGAGTGGGTCTGAGGTAGTATCATTGTTGACAGTAAGCTGGGAGGGTGGTGTCATCTGGGTTTTTCCATTCAGCTCCTTTAAGTTGTCCCAGAATAACCTTGCATTGCCCCAGGAGGAATATCTTGAGGAATATCACCAGGATTAAACCTCTCCTTCTGCCTGAAGACTTGATGACACTGGTACATGCCTTTGTTACTTCAAGGCTTGATTACTGTAATGCTCTTTATTTCAGGGTCACTGAAGGGAAACTCCACCAGCTGCAGATTGTGCAGAATGTAGCAGCTCAGTTGCTGATGGGCCTGGCTAGGTCCAGTCCTGAGACCCACGATGCCTTAGCTATCCATGTGACCCTCCCCTTCACACTCCCAATCTTCATAGCTGGAATATACTGCCACACAAATGTCCATCCTTCGGTCATGCTAGACCTCCTAGCCACCATCACTTCCCTTGCTCGATCTGGGGAATTATTCATCCTAGGTGACTTCAATTTAAATTGGTTGTTACCTAAAACTACCAAAACTAAAAATGAAATCAGAGCCCGAAGCCTCTCTCAATTGATCTCCAAATCCAACCAGCCCAAACCACAAGACAGAACAACACTCCCTGCTCAACTGGGCCCTTACTTCCCACCCCCACTGTGTCATCACCTCTGACATCCTCTCTGATGCTCTCAGTGACTATAACCCAATATTCTTAGTTAGGAAAGTCCACAGAACTAAATCACCACACAATACCATACAACTGTGCTCTTTCAAGTTTCCTGACCTTGAACCTCTCATGAGTAACCCTGCCACTTCTGACTGGTTCCCCCAATCTCCCTCCCCTCCATTGATAAGGCCCTTACATACTTCAAAGAAATCTTTCTTGTAAACTGAAACGCATTTGCCCCACTGAAGCAAACCAGAGTCAGAGGTAACCACTTACCTTGGATAACCCCTGAACTTCTGGCCTGACTCAGGGCTATAGATCGAGCCTGGAAGAGTCATTAAGCTACTCAGCATCCTAGTGACCTCGTGAACTACTGCATGCACCATAACTCTTGCACCAGGGCTACATGGTTAGCCAAGTCCGAATATTTCAAATCTGCCTTCATCACCAACATAAATTCCTCTTCAAAGTTCTGGAAGCTGGTCCATGCCCTATTTACCTCCCTCATCTCACCCACCCACCCCCGTACATAAAGTAAATAGCTCACTAGTATCCAACTCACCAGCCATAGCTGTGGAATTTAACTCCTATTATACCTCCTGCGCCACTGAGCTACTGAAATCCCTCCCCTCCTACCCATCCCCTCCCCACCTTCTTCTCTAACCCCAAATAATGCCCTAAGTGCCCTCCTCACCCTCAACCCCTCTAAATGTGCCTCCCCTGATGGCCTCTACCCAAAACTCCTTTCCCTCTCTGCTTCAGCCATTACCTACCCCCTCTCAATAATCCTAAATCTCTCATTCTCTACTGCCTTGGTCCCCTCTTCATGGAAACATGCAGTGGTCCTCCCTCTACCCAAAGGGGGTGACCCCTCATCCCCTGGCAACTATCGCCCCATTTCTTTCATCCCTACCTTTGCCAAACTTCAATAACACATTGAGCCTGATTCCAAGACAGCGATGAGAGCAAGGTGCAAAGTAAGCCAGTGCATAAAGTTATGTCAAAATCCCTATGACATGCGAGCTGTGCCATATTCCAAGAGAATCACCAGATATGACAGAAAATGCAGAATTACGCATATCACAAGTTACGCCCGGAAGACATGGCGTAACTCGCAATGCCAGTGTAGCAGTATGCATGTAGCAACTCGCAATACTGTCAGCAGTACATACCTCTCAACTGTCCCACAGTACATGGCACTGTTCCCTACTGTTCGTCCCATCACTTCTCTGTTCCACAGTGTGATGCTTTGTCCCACAGTCCCAGTTTGGTTATTGTGCTACATGATCTGGTACATGTTGCACCAGGAATGTATTTCACTTACTATTAGCCTGTCTGGCCATGCTGCTACCTATTTGATTGTGTCCTGGACTTCCTAGGGCATGTTTGCTTGAGTGTTCCACTGTATGCCCATTAGTTCCCCATTCGGGGCCTACTGGTTGGGGATATGCTGCAGTCTGGCTTTGTGGGATAGGTGTTTCTATGGCCTGTGCTCTAGTTAGGACTGCTTTTCCCTGTTCTAACTTACATTACCATCCTCTGGAATGGTTCATTACGCCACCTGTTCTGGAATAGCAGTTCTGTGGTGCTGGTGTGTTACGCATGTCGTAAGCCACATTATGACATTCTTTATCGTAACTGCAGCATAATTTGTGTTTGTCATAGCAGTTGCAGGTTGCAGCGTAAGTGTTTTTTTGGAATCGCGCATGTCACAGATGGCTGGTGTAACTTGCGATTTGCACTATCAGGATTGGCATACTGCATTTACTCCTGGTGTAACTGTCTTGGAATCGGGCCCATTGTCCTCTCCCAACTCATCTCTTTTCTATCTGATACTTCCTTTTTCACCCCTTTCCAGGCTGGTTTCAGGAAAAAACTCTCAATCACCACCTCTCTCCTATGACTCACAGACTCCTTCCTAACCTCTTTAAATCCCTACAGCCTTATCCCCGTTTCTATCTAGCGCCACAGCCCCCTTGTAGGGTTCCCCATATCATGAAGTGGTCTGTCTGGGACACTGCCTTATCCTATTCTCTACGGCCCCTCCAGTCCTCTTGCAGGGTTTTTCACATCCTAAAGGGGTCTCCAGGGATAAGACTCTTCCCACTCCCCCACCTCACCTCTCCCTCTCCTTTCCCCCTTTTCTTTCACATAAGAACTTGTTTACTTATTAACCCGGCACTTATTATTGTCCACTCTTTCTACCTATTATGTGCAACACTGTTGCAACACTGTTTGTAACACCTGCCTTACAACTGTATGTTAATGTTGATATTGTAACTTGAATGTTTAATGTCTCATTCCTACTGTACCAACCCCCCCAGGTCACACTGGGATACAAGTGTTTTGTCTCTCAGTGTGTCTTCCTGGTGAAACATTTCAATAAATAAATAAATAAAGTTATGTGACCCCAGTCCTGTGGGATCTGCACTGGCTGTCTGTCAGGTGGAGGATCCTCTTCAAGGTTGACTTGTTCACCTACAAGGCCCTATACAGGCTGGGCCTGGGCTATCTGGCTGAGCTTCTTACACCTGCTACCTCTGTCCATTCCGTCCACTCCTTGACTAGGGGCCTCCTTTATGTTCCCAGGGTTCAGCTCAAAACCTTTGGCAACTATGCCTTTAGTGTTGCTGTGCTGATCCTTTGGAACACTTTTCCAGCTGCTGTCAGGGAGGCCCTGACAGTCAAATTGTTCAAAAAGAAGCTAAAGGCTCACTTATTCCATCTGGCATTTCCTGATTATGGTGACTGACCTGCATAAGTACATGCATTTTAACTATGCTGAGAATTATTTATTTCTGTTATTATTGTTGTTTTATACTTGTTTTATAAAATGTATATGTTGCACTGACCTTACCTGTTTTAATGTGAGGTGCCCAGAGCTTCAGGGATTGGGCACTGTAGTAATAAAATTTGCCTTCCCTTGCCTAAAGAGGTGGAATGGAAAAATGGAATGAAGGAGCTGATTCATGTGTAGCAGCAAATGATTGGAGAAGGCAGATTGTACAGCAGAGGAACAGGGGTGAGGAGCAGAGAAAGTTTGATGGCCCCTTAAGTGAAGGGAGCATGGAACTGGAGGGATTTAAGAGAGGAGTGAGGTTAGAAAAGATGGCAGGAGCCAAACAAGTATTTGGCAATGAAGAAAGTGATGTGTAACTGGTGACAAGAAGGTACGGGGAGGATGAAAAGTGTGGAGTAGAGGGAACAGTGATGTATAAATGGAGGGCAGTTTATTGAAAAGCAACAAAAAGCATTGCAAATGGTGTCCAGTCTGTCTAATGAAGTGGAGGGAGTAGTACCATAGACCACGTCAGCATTGTAAAAGACCAGGAGCATCATTTTGGTGATTAGCTCATGGCAGACTGGCAGGGATAGACAGTCCTTGTTTTGGTACAAAGCACCAAGCTTAAGGTGGAGTTTCACATGGACAGCATCGATGAGGGCAGAGAAGTCAGGTGTACTACCGAGCAACATACCAAGATACTTGAAGGATGACACCATATCAAGAGGAGAGCCATCCAGCATGGAGAAGATTGGTGGTCGTGAGAACCTGGCCAGGTTTTGGCTCGTACCAAAGGTCATAGATAGTGCTTTTCTATTACTGACCTTAAACTTGTTGCACTGGAACCTGCACAATACTTTGTTAAGTCTTTTTTTTCACAAATTTAATAAGCTTTATTGAAGAACCACAAAAGACATAACACACATGATCAATATACAGGTCCTGGTAGTACAGACAAAAAAACAGTGAACAATGGTAGAAACCAGGAGATATACAGGTTCATTCTATAAACATTGCTAAGTCCTGTTGGAGTAGGATTTACACTGAGGCTGTGGAAGGGACAGAGGAACAATGACTTTGTTATTAGCATACATATGTATATGCGACTTATACAGGCAGAGGGAAAATTATTCAAGAAAATGGAGAACAATATGGGGCCTAAACTTAAACCATGAGAGACTCCAGCCTGAATGGGGATTGGAGGTGATAACACACCTTCAACCTGAAGCGACGGCTGGAGGTCTGTTAAGTAGGACCAGAACCAGTCAGTAGTGGAAGCAGAGAGTCAGGCCAAGCTCAACTTATCCAAGAGGAATGAATAGAATAGCAAGTTAGATGCTTTGGCCAGATCAAATAAAATGGCAGTTGTGATACATGACCCCAATCCATCCCAGAAAGTATAGATTCAGTGACATGCAGGAAGGAAGGAAGGAAGGAAGATGTGGTGGAATTATGCTTCAGGAAGCCAGACTGAAAGGGAGAAAGAAATCTGAAAGAGGTGAGATACTCAAAAAGTCTAGAATAAACAAGCTTCTCTTGCAATTTAGCAAGGTTGGGGAGAAAGGAGACTGGGTATTAATTTCCAGTAGAAGAGCCCCCCTTGTGAAGTGGAAGCAGTTGTGCTATCTTCCAGAGCGGAGTAACAGAGCTGAAGGAGAATGAGAGAATAAGCACGTGAGTCAATGAAAGAACAATCATGGTAGAAGAGATGTAGAGGAGTTTGGGATCAAACCCATCCAGGCTGGACTTAGACTGATTAAGGGAAGAAAGGGCAAGCAGTGCTTTATGAGTGGTAATGGGAGAAAAGTGGAAACCCAAAGTGGATTGACAGGGAGAGGAGCATGATGCAGGGATCAAGGGGTTAAAGCTGGAACCTGAGGAAGAAGGAAGTCCACAAATGGTGAAAAATTCATTGATGTGAGAAGCAACAGAGGAAGGATTGGAAACAATGAGTCATTTACCTTGAGGACAGAAGTTCATGGGAGGAGGGTGCAGCTTCCCTGATCTCCAGGGAAAAAGAGATGCTCAGCTGAATGTAGATAGGAATGCCTCCTCCATGTTTAGCAGCTCCTCACTCTCAGGCTGGGATGCAAGCATTTGCCTGCCAGTTCCTCTCCCTGTGGAACTCCTTGCCTCTCATTGTTTGCATTTTGCCATTGTCTGTGTCAATCAAAAAACACTTCAGATGCCTCCCCTTCCCCCATCTCTGCCATCTTCCCCCAATCACCAGTCTCTCTGCAACCCCCTTTCTCTGCCATTTCCCCCCATTCACAAGTCCCTCTGCAACCCCCCACCCAGTCCCCCAACCCATAGCCCTATGGCATAACTCATATAATGCATTCACTGCCAAGTTTATTAACATCTTGGAAGACATTAATTGAGCTGGAAGCTCATTACATAGGTTCCACATCAAGTGAGTTACATAAGAACAACAATTAGTGAAAGATCAGTTTACAGAGATCATCAGAAGTACAACATTTACAATCAATTTAACAAGGATTGTATTACAGTTAGGCAATGCCTTCAAGGGAAAGGCATAACTAAAGAGAGCATCAACTAAACAGAGAATTGTAGGACACCTCGGGAGGGTAAGTAAGTAGCGAAATCCATCATCAGAGAGGAGGATAGGCCTGCAGGCAGGGTAAGTAGAGTAGAGTTAGACTAGGCTACAGTTAGATGACTGGGTCTGGTGAGACTACCATGGAGCAGTGAACTATCAGCCGAGGGTGCCTTGTCAGGCAGGAGAGAAAGTGTAAGTGGAGGGAGAAGTTCTTGCAGCCTTGTATAAACTGCTACCTGCCATAAACTCCACTGCATAATCTTGTATACTGCACCTACCCATCAACTGTAGTAGTCTGCTCGGTATCCTGAAGGGCTATGTATAATTTGTTTAGTGTATCTATTTTGTATATGAAATGCTCTGTAAATTTTGGCTACTGCACTTAATATATATCTGTTTTCTTTATCATAGAATGATTTTATTGGTTTTATTGGTTTTACAAAATATGTAGCAGCTCATAATCATCATAAATATTGCCATTATGTCATAGTGCTGAACAGTCATGGTGGTGTACACAGATACAGTAATAACATGGAGTAAAACTAGAGTAGCAATCCAAATGTCAAGAGGAAATATTCCAGTCCATATTGAAATGAAAAACATGGTTTCATATTAAGAAAGAAGAGAGAAAAGCCAGTGGGAAGAAGAAGAAGAAAAGATAAGGAGCCACAAGAAAGGCCACTAACAGGCCTGTACTATAGGGATTCAAATGGGGGGTTACAGTAAGGGATTGGTACTTTACATAGGGGTGAATGTCAGTAAGCTTCCCATTTAGCTAGGAACTGGTCCATTCATCTAAGATGAGTATAGGAGAGGGTCTCCACGAGAGATAAGCAGGCTACGTCGGCATGCCAAGCAGCTCGGGTAGGTAGTACTATTTGACGCCAATGCATTAGCAATAATCTCTTGGTCTCAAGGACAGCCAAGGTCAACCACTGATGATGAGAGCTGGTAAGGGCCACTACGAAGAGGTATCCCCCAAAAGGAGCCTTGCATCTGCCAGGGAGACAGGGGAACCAAGCACCGTGGAGCAGTCTGAGGCCACAGATGCCCAAAAGGACGAGATCTGAGGGCATGATCACAGGACATGCAATAAGTACACATCGGGTTGTTGACAATGCCACCAGTTAGAGTGTCCCAATAGCCGCCATGCATGCAAAGCAGCAGGGGTACAGTGCCAAAATAATAACACCTTAAATTTAAGGAAAATGACTTTTAGTATCTTTATTAGTAAAATGAGTCTCCTGAATATACCGGGCCCAAGAGCTCTCAGGGATATTAACATTAAGGTCAGTCATCCATTTCAGTCTACTAGGAGCTGAGGGGTCCAGCTGAGCATCCCTCCAAGTCCTTTAAAAATGGCCAATGAGGCTGCTAGAGGAGAAAGATTTATGAAGGTAAGCCAGCCAGTTCCACTTATGGTCACTGCAAAAGTGAGTTGATAAGGCTTGCACTGCACTACGCAGTTGAAGATACCTCCAAAAGTCCCTACTGGGGAGGTTAACTTTGGATTTTAGTTGTTCGAAGCAGAGCATCACCTCTGAGTCTGGCCAATAAAGATCCTGCACATGACAAATGCCCCATGATTCCCATGTAGGCCAGTCTAATGGTGTCCCACCAACTGTGAGAAGCTTGTTGTGCTATAGAGGGGAGCATATCACCAAGGGAGAGCCAAAACCATCCAGGGAGTATGAGACAAAGACATAAGCGAGTGCCATGCCAGCGTCATTTCTACCATGAGGGGAGATAGGTCATGGGAACCACAGGTTGCCAGGTTGAGAAGCATAAATAGCCCAGTGTCTTTCGCCAAACCAGCTTCCAACTGTACCCAGAGCAAAGGAGGGGAGGGACTGGGAACAAACCATTTGGTAGCAGTGGCTGCCATACAAGCCATATGATAACCTTGAAGCCAGGGGGACCCGAATCCACCCCTTGACCACTGCGCCCTCGCTTATGTTTGCTCCACTTGGGAGGCTTCCCCTCCCAGAAGAAGTGGGACATAAGACTTTCTAAAGAAGCAAACAATTTAGGGGAATGGCGTATTGGCAAATTATTAAGGAGATACATGACCCATAGGACAAGGAGCATAACATACTGTGGTGACTTTCCTGGGTAGAGATAACTGGAGTTTAAGCCTTCTTTCCACTTCGGATGACAACTGCACTAGGAGTGGGAAGAAATTAGCCATCTCCAAGTCAGACCACCTAATGGGGATATGTAGGCCAAGATAGGTAAACCCCATGGGTTGCCCAAGATAGCTCAGATCCCTTAAGACAATGCTAAGAACAAACTGCATTCAAGGGAGCAAGTGTAGTCTTCTTTTTATTGGCCCACAAACCCGAAAAGACAGTAACGTTCTGTAAAATGGACAGCACCGCAGGTAACACCTGCTGAGGATGAGTCAGAGTCAACAAGAGATCTTCAGCATAGGCCACCACCAGGTAGGGGGTACCAGCAACATCTATATCTGTGATCTCTTTTGAGGCAACAAAAGCCCGGATCAGTGGGTCCAGGCTACCGATAAAAGAAGGGGAGACAAGGGGCAACCCTGCTGGGTCCCTCTGTGTAAAGGAAATGACACTAAAATATTTGTATTCATTAGGATCTTGGCCATCAGGGAGCAGTAGAGAGTAGATGCCCACTGGCAGAAGTTAGGGCCAAACCCATATAGCCTAAGTATTTCATGCAGGTAAGCCCATTCAATCGAGTCAAAGGCTTTGGTAAAATTGATGGCAATTGCGACCATGGGTAGAGCTGACCGGGATGCCACCCACTTCAAATTTAGCAACAACCTAGTATTATCTACCCTTGATTTACTTTTCATAAAACCAGCCTGAGCTGGATGGATAATGGACGGTAGCTCCTCCAGCATCCTGGGGGCCAGGATCTTAGCCAAGATTTTGGTGTCAACAGGTAACAGAGAAGTAGGATGAAAATTCACGCAATCTAAAGGGTCATTAGATTTCTTCAGGAGAAGGGTAATAAGGACTTCTCTCATAGTTGAGGGAAAGGATCCTGCCATGTGGGATTCCTGAAGGGACAATAATAATGGTTGGACTATGTCAGTGCCCAGTGCTTGGTATAGCTCTACAGATATCCCTTCCAGGCCAGGAGCCTTTCCTTTGGCCATGTGAGACAAAGCTTGGTGCAGCTCCTCACCCATAATCAGAGTGTCCAGCTTGGCTGCTTGAGCAGTGGTAAATCCAGGCCTATTAAACTTTTGGCAGAACTTGTCAAGTTCTTGCTCTAGTTGGGGTGGGGAAAGAGAAGAGTGTGACTGGTACAAAGTTTGATAAAAAGACCTCATGGCATTATTAATTTCTTGAGGATTGTGGACTGTCTTACCTCTCTGATCCCAAAGGGCATGGATCCGGTAGGAGGCTTGCTGTTTCTACAGCCTAAAGGCTAGCAGCCAGCCACCTTTTTCACCCCCATCCCAGTAGGCATGCTTGGACCTCAGTGAAAGCCATTCCACCTTCTGATGGAGGATAGTATTCATTTGGTATTTTAGGCCCACTATTTGTCTCCCAAGAGAAGTGTCCGTGCTTGAGGGGTTGGAGGATTCGAAGTGTCCCTCTAATACAATTAACTCAGCCTGTAGTTTGGCCAGAGTAGCTTGCCACACTTTATTGTTAGAGGCTGAAAAAGCAATAATATGACCTCTAAACACTGCCTTAAAGGCTTCCCAAACAGTGCCAGGAGAGATCCCACAGTCCGAGTTAAGGGGAAAATAGTCTTCACAGTTTGAGAGATCATCCGATGGAATTCAGGTTCTCTAAGGAGCATGTATATCTGTGTTCTGCATTTTTTGTATATGAACTGCACTGTAAATTTTGTTTAACTGAACTTAATGTATGCTGTACCCTTACCCCTGCCCCTGGTCACACCTGGAAACAAGCTTTGGCTTAGTGTGCCTTTTCCAGTTAGAAACTTTAAATAAATAAAGAAATGTTTTCCCATGTCCCTCCTGTAAAGAGGGAAACCAGGGAGGGACAGACTAAAGTGTGGATCCATGCGGACAGCCAGGACTCAGATACACAGGATATCTGGAGAATGTTGCAGGAGCCAAAAAGAGTGGAAGTCAAGTTCTGGGAGAATGCTTCTAGCATTGAAGTGAAAAATGTGAATGCTTTTAGCAGAAACAGAGGAAATAGGTGAAGAGGGATCTGGATTGATCAAGGTAGTAATCAGCAAGAAACAACCAGCAACAAAAACACAAATTAATACAGGAATTTAAAAACAGTGAAGTAAACAAGCAGATTGAGGACTAGCAGTATAAGAACAACAAAAGTACAGATGATTATACAGAATGTGGAAACCAAACATAATATGGCAAATTAAACAGAACACCCAGGTAAGGTATTACTAGGAGTCAGACACATTGAGCATATTTAAAGACAGGCTAGAAAATGATAGATAATCGGATAACCATAAGCAACACTGACTAAGCACAAGGAGCACACTAATAATGCAAAAATAATAAATAATGACACCACTAGAAGAAAGCAACATAACAAAAGGAAACCCATGTACACTTACATAGAGTACGTTGATAAAAGACACATAAAATGGATCTGGTTTCTAGAAGAACCTAAAAGCAATACCCAAGGAGGATTCTATGTGAAATGGGCGACTCAAAAAGTGCAAGACCAAAAACAGCGATGGCAATTCAGGGACTACAAAAATGGCAAGGGTACATGTTGACAATCTCCGAAACAGTGACAAATGCTTTTCTAAGGGGGCTTCCCCCCCCACACTAAAATAGTCAACTCCAAGGTTGTAGTACTTCAGGAAGGGGGAAAAGCATTTTGTCACCGTTTCAGCGATTGCCAGTCACCGACATGTACCCTTACCATTTCTGTAGTTGCTTAATTGCCATTGATGTTTTTGGGCTCACTCTTTTGGAGTTTCTCATATCACGGGTAACCCCCAAGGAGTCTGGGTGTAGGGGCAAAATGGGACCAGTTGCTGATGAGAAAAATGATAACAGTACTTACAAGACAGAAGATTAGGGAAGGTAACTTCAGCATGCTAAGGGAGCAGCGTGGCCAGCCAAACGGCTGTCTCACAGCTAATTCCAAGCAGACTGATACAGTAGATGCCCTTATTCCTGCAGCCCTTAGAACTCTGGCTCACAAGCGGAGGCCCATTTGAGTATAAGGCTTGGATATAAGAGATGCAAAATGCCCCTTCCACAATGTGCTGGATTGCCTGATACCAGGAGGGGGATTGCTGGTGGACTCTAGTGACCAGGAGCTGATCGTTGGACAAGATGGCAATCCATGGGAGAGATGTAAAAGACAGCTGGAAACACCCAACCTCAGAGCCCCAGCTGCAGAGAAGTCCTGTAGCATCTGTGAGAAGAAAGGCAGTATGTAGTTAAAGTTTGCTACTCCTTAATGTCCCTCCCATGATGTGCCACATTTTTTACTAGTTATTGATACTGACAGTAACTCATATGGCAGAATTAAACATGCAGAAGCAAGCAATATATCTACTTTACAATGTTCCTGGATTAGGCAACTAAGATGCAAAGAAACTTTGTAGCTGTTTTGTGGACATTTATGGAACGCATCTGTGTTTGCACTGAATACAGCACGTGGATGCCATTAGGTTATAGTAAAGAAGACTGGGTAAGATTGAGATTGGCTCTAGTTTTTTTTCATTTATGTGAAAAGCGTTGTTAGACATTACATATCCAGAACTGTTTTTCTGATAAAGGTTATGTTTAAAATGTCCATTAATGTCCCTGCTATTTAGTACCTCACTATATTAGTTCCAGTGATCAAACAACAGTGTTTAAATGAGAAGAACCAACCATCTTTTCTTTTTCATTTTTTGATTTTAAACAAACAGTAATATTTTAAAAACTAATGATGACAGAGAATATGATTCAGCGGAAAAATGGTTTCTCACTTCTCTAGCTAATTGGTGTTATTTTTTGTTTCACCATATTTCAGGCTTTTGAAGGTGTTATGTGTGCTGCAATCCTGAAGATACACTCCAAGTTTGAAAAAAATGCAAATAATTAGATATCCTGTAAAACAAATCATATTTTTTCCTAAAAAATATGTACTGTAAAAATATAATCAATATCAAAATTGTTGTTAGAATCCCTGGTACAAAATGAGGTACTGGTCATGCAATAGGTCTATTATAAAATGTTGCTAATTCTACACCATTTTGTTATTACAGGAGGTTCAGAAATGTTTGATGATAGCTATCAATAGCAATGACAGTAGTTATCACATGCTTAAAATCATGTTACATAGGCTAAGTATTTTTCACCTCCTTTTTATGTTTGCTTGCACGCATATGCAAGAAACATAGTGCCATCATCCGAGTTTTCGGAGGCGTGGCAGCCCTCTTCCAATTGAGTCGGTGTGTTTGCAGGCGCAGCAGCAGTTCTCCAATGCCTGCTGGAGCTGTCTATGACAGCTCCAAAATGCAGTAGAGTACAGTTGAAAGGGGGAGCTATGCTTCAATGAGCAGCGATCACATATCACCTGCTCATGCATGCTCCCCCTATACACACACACACACACACACACACACACACACACACACACACACAGGCAGGCATGCTGCGTGCTAGGCCCCCCCCCACGCGCACTGTTTAGCCGGACAGGGGTGCCCAATCCCGTCGGCTGTGCTGCACTCCCCAGCAGAGTTACATATGCTGCTGGGTGCCACCCATTGTGGCTGCATGTTGCAGCATGCCGATAGGGGTGCCCAATCCCCTGTCGGCTCCACTGCCCCCCCAGTACAGGGTGCCATGCTGGGAGCCCACCCCAGTGTGGCAACAGATGCTAATGCTGACAGGGATGCCCAATCCCCCGTCGGCTCCATGCCCCTTGCCCCCACCAGCCATCCTTGTGCCATGCTGGGAGCCCACCCCAGCATGGTTAACGTCCCCCGTCATCACCTAAAGAAAAAAACCTGCAAATCAAAAACTGTCCCTCAGTGCTTCTCCCTGCCACCCTCCTACAACCAGCACCCACCCACTGCACACCCTGTTTCCCCACACACCCCCACCCCATACTTACCTCCGGACTCTGGCGCGACAATCTTCAGTGGACGGGAACACATCTGCACTCTTGAAAACCGACCGTGAACTGAGGAAAAGCCAGTAAGCTGTATAATATAATGAATAGGGTTTTTTCAACTTTGCTGCATATCTCAGACATTTTTGGGAATTTTTGCACCAAATTTTCAACATTGGGTTTTTGGGACCCCTTCTCATAAATAATCTCACTGTCATGACGTTCATCAAGCCCGAAGGGTGATTTTGCAGTCACTGCGCAAAATCACCTTTCGGGACCAAGTAATGAAATGACACTGCCACTGCTCATAATGTGGGCTCTCAAAAAGCCTATGTTGAAAATGTGGTGGAAAAATTCCTAAAAATGACTGTCTTACTGTCTTACGAACGTGCATTGCACAGTTCCCTTGCCTAAATGAGTTAGCGATTTTCAATATTTCCTCCAGATTTTTCAACACTGCCATTTTACCACACCTTCTTATGAGCAGTACAGCTGTCATTTTTCACATCTTGCCCAAAACGTGTTTCCGCCCAGGTAGCGCACAATGGCGCAGTTGGTGTGCGAAATCAATGGGACACATTAAGAAAATCACAGTGACACTGTTAATGAGCAGAGGTCTTAAAATGGCTATGTTGAAAACTTGGTGAAAAACATTCCTAAAAATGACTGTTTTACGAGCGTGCATTGCGCATTTCCTATGCACGCTCGTAAGTTTGCGAATTTTCAATATTTTCATTCCAGATTTTCCACACTGCCATTTTATTACACTTCCTTTTGAACAGTACAGCTGCCATTTTTTACTTTGCCCCAAATCTGTTTCTGCACATGTAGTACACAATGGTGTAGTCGGTGTGCAAAGCAATGTTTGGGACAGATTAAGGAAATCACAGTTACACTGTTCATAAGCAGAGATCTTAAAATGGCTATGTTGAAAATTTGGTGACAAAAGTCCATAAAATGATTGTGTTATGAGTGAGCATTATGTAGTTTCCACGCACCCTCGTAAGTTCATGACTTTGTAATATTTTCAGTACAGATTTTCACCAGTGGCATTTTTCCACACTTCCTTATGAACAGTACTGCTGTCATTTTTCACAACATGGCCAAAATGTGTTTTCACACTTTCAGTGCAGAGATGCGTGGTCGCTGTGGGAAATCATTGTTCGGGACAGATAAAGAAAATCACAGTGACACTGTTCATGATCGGAGGTCCCAAAATGCCTGTGTTGACAATCTGCTGTAAAATTCCCCAACCTAAAAACATGGGTGTGCATTGCACAGTTTCTATGCACGCTCCTGACTTCACCAATTTTTTTTTTTTTTATATTTTGACTGCCGATTTGCAACATTGCCATTTTTTACACCTCCCCATGAACAGTACAGCTGTAATTTTTCACATCCTGTTCGGAATGTGTTTTTTTTCACCTGTGGTGCTAAATGCCGTAGTCGCTGTGCATAAGCAGCTTTTGGCTAGCAAACTGATATTGCCACTGTTCATGAGGTGGGGGTCACAAAAAAACCATGTTGAAAATTTGGAGTGAAAATACCAATGAATGCCTGAGGTGTTAGGGTTTCCAACCATAATGCCCCACCCTGTAGAGAATCACAGGCATCAGGGGTGTGACTTTGGATTCTTGCCTGTAATGCTCATACCATTCCACATCCTGCAGCCAGTGAGAGGCATCGAGGTATGCCTTGGACTCTTCAGCCCCAAAGTTCACCCCATTCTCCTATACCGCACCCATCTCACCATATTTCCTGATGGAATGGGGTGCACATAAGGGCCAAAGACCCCAAGGCACACAGTGACATTTGTCAGTATCTGCAGGGTAGGGTGTGGTGAAATGGCGTGGCCGTTATGCCTGATGACCCAAAGGCACACCCCAATGCCTATCACTCTCTGCAGGGTGGTGGTGGTGTTGGCTTCAGTTCAATACTTCACTGCCATTTCAATTATGCAGCTCTGTAACTTCTACACTACCAATGCCAATGCCAGCAAGCAAACATTCGGCATTGACAAATGCTTGTCTGTTTTTTCATCTCCTTTTCCAAGCATGATGGCACTACACTCAAAGTTGTTCCTGCCTTCAAATACCTTGGCATCTGGTTGGACAGCAGACTTGATTTCTTTGCCCATATTGACTCTGTTTATGCCAAACTCCATCCCAAGTTTGGTGCCAATTTTAGGAAGGGCTGCTTCTCCCCTCCTGTCCGTCATGAGCTACTCAATAAAATGATCCTCACAGTCTTAGATTATGCAGATCTGATCTTTGGATCTGCCCCTTCCTCATCCCTGTCCAGGCTTGGTTCACTTTTTGAAACCTTTTGCCGCTTCACCACCAGCTCCCCACCTTGCACACATCACTGCTCCCTCTACTCCTCCCTCTGTCTCTTCTCTCTCCACTTACACAGGCAGCATCACTGTACTACTATTATGTCTAAGTTCTAGTTTGGCTCTATTCACTCCCATCACTTCACTCTTATCTCCCCCCTTCCCAATCTTCCTACCGATTATACTCCAGAGACTCTTGCACCTTCTCTCTTTCTCTCATGCTCTCTATTCAGTTTGAGGCAGGCTGCTTTCTTCTATCACCTCCCCTCCCTTTGGAACTCACTACCAATCTCCCGTTGTCAAGCTCTTTCACTTCACTGATTAAAATGTGTGCTATTGCTAATCCCTCCTCCCTCTTGCTCCTGTTATTCCCCCTTTTGATGCCCTGGATTAAGTATCATGACCAACATCAATGGCTTTTTTTATGCACTGTACCTCAACTGCCCACAGTCCTGTCCTAAGCTATCCCAATCCTATGTTATTCCATCCCATTTGCCTACATTAGTGTATTTTCAAGCACCCTGTTATTTTTCTGATTTGTCAATTTGCCTACATTAATATATTTTCATGTACGTTATGTCATTACTTAATTATAACATATTTTTTTTACATGTGTACTACTTCCTTCCCCATCCCCCAGGTCACACCTGGAAATAAGCCTGTGCTCAGTGTGCCTCTCCCTTTTATCAAATTTTAAATAACTAATTAAATAAATAAGTACTATCACATTGTGTATAACTAGCATCTTTTATCATGGACATATGACCAATACCTCATTTTCTTACTAATACCTCCACGAACATTTTAGTTATTGGTCATTTATTTCATAAACCATATGATTTAGGAGCAATAATGATTTGTTTTACAGGAACTAAAAATATTTTTTGTTTGTTTGTTTGTTTTTTATAAATTTTGAGTTCATTTTGAGGATTTTAATAATGTGTATATTACACTTTCAAAGGCGTGGAACACAGTGAAACAACACATACCATAATTAGAAATAATTTTGCTGCTGTTACTTTTTCTCTGTCATTTTTAGTTTTTGAGATATTACATAGAGACTTAAGTATGGCCAACCATACACAACAAAGCTGTGTTTCCATCGCTGAGTGAGGTGACATCTTGTACCAAGATAGCAAAGCTCAAGAGGTCTTCATGATGTCATTACACTCCAAGATGGAAGAATCAGTCCTATTGTGTATGATTGCCCATATGTTATTTTGTGTAGTATAGTTTTTGTTTTAATTAATTGACTTTCTTTGTAGCTCTGTTTTGAACTATAGTTAAATCAACAGAAAACCGCAACTGGGATAAGATTGAAAACATTTAATGTGATTTATGTAATAGCTACATGAGCAAGTATCATGTCTGATAGTCCATCTTTTGACAAACAGTTCACTTGGGATAGGTTCTGCCTTCCTGATATATTGCTGATATATTCAGTATGAGAAATATGCAGTAGGTAAGCATGAGGAATCCTAATAGACACAGGATTCAGTACTGTTGTACCACAGCAGTGGCATCACTACTGTGGTATGATGTATCTAGTAAACTAGGTGACCATGATTGAGTGCTTTCTAAAAAGGCAATGCAATCACAGCACCTGTGTGTTGGGCTACCTGGCAGGGTAGTGACAAGATACAGGGGTAGACGTTACAGCGAAAGGATGTCACTATATATATATGTGTGTGTGGGGGGAAGGGAACACGTTGTGTGATGGGCAGAAGGGGAGGGAGGGTGTGTGGGGTGTATTGCCGCTGTCAGCTGCTGAGCTGGCTATATGGCATGGTGGGTAGGTGGCAGGCTGGGGTTGAGAGGGTGCCAGGTTCAGTTCTAGGTGCATTCTTTTTGGCTTCTGGTGGGGGTTTTCATTTTTTTTTTTAAGTTTTACACCCCCCCAACTTGCACTGCCAAATAACATGGAAAATCGGTCATTAGTTTTCTAGTCGCTGAGAGTGTACATCGCCTTAATTCATTTTTGGTGATGTACATATGCCTAAATGGCAATCGCAATTCCACGATCGCCAATATGATATAGAACTGTGGTATAATTACTGGCAATCAATTTTTCAATTCGCTAAGCCAGTTGATGTTTGCTGTAGTAACCAGCTGGTTATTATGGCAAGCATGCACTTTCCAACACAGCAGCTGCACTCTAGACTTGCTGTGTTGCTATGCCTCCAGCACAGCAGTCCATTTTTTGTAATCACAAAAACATTGCTTTTAAAAGTGAAACAAGATCACAAAATGGACTAATTAAACCAACTCTGCATAAATGAAAATAAAACTAACCTGAGATAAAACAAATAGTGCCTCAAACAGAGCTCTCCTCATGACTGCCTTATTGTCGATGTCTGGAGCACAGCATTTACTGTATCAAGGTCATAAGGAAAAGCTGAGACTTTTTTTCTTGGGGGGGACTGATAACCAGTGACTATATAAAATAAAATATGGGATGGTGGGATTACTCAAATTTAATACACACTCATGGTGTATGATACTTGAATAAGCCACTCAAGCTTCACTCTTGGGGTTTATGTAGCATCGCAAACCTCAGGTGTGTATTAAAGTTTTGTAATGCTCACCATCTCATATATTATTTTCTGTATAACAGCATTCTAATATCACTATGGCTGTACAATAGCATTTGGCAGTATACTGATTTCCATACAAAACAATATTCTATAGTTTTGTTTATAGTAGTCATTTAAACCGAATGGAATGTTACACAGTGTGCAATGTGGTCATATATGCTACATTAGCACACAGCTGGTGGGAGCAATTTGGTTACAATGTCAGTCAAGGAGTTAAAGTGCTAGTGTACTGCCTAAAATGGCTATCAGTTTTTAGAAGCAATTAACCATTGCCTTTTATATCAAAGGTGCTTTTTTCCCCCCTTGGTTAATTAGAAGATTGTTTATATGATGTTAGTGAGTATGAAATGTGAGACAACACTTTACTTGGCACCTGACATATCTATCTTTGTTTCCCCCACTACATCATCAGCATTGTGACCTGGCTGACTGTAACATCACTGTTGCTTAGGAACAGCCACTCAGTAGCTGCTAGGTTAGTCACTTGTGATATCACTGTCGGTGAGATCACAGTGCTGATGATGTAGTGTGTGTGTGTGTGTTGGGGGGGGGCATTAGATAGGTATGTCAACCGTCAAGTCAAGAGCTGTTCCACATCTGCAGCACAATATTGTCAAAGATTCATCAAAGATTCTCTAATGAGCAAAAGGAAAACAAAGAAAAAAAAATTCAGAAATAAAAAAGTTACTACTCACTACTTTTTAAAATGTGTATTATTTTCCATTCTGCCAGTTGTGGTTCTACTAGCTCTTTAAGGAAACATCTTTTCCTTGCTTGTTTTTGTTCCTGTACCTAACTGGCCCTAAATTCATTTCCCTGGTCATTTCATCTCTAAATATTACCTCTTCATTAATGTATGCTTACATGTTGTTTATCAAGTGTATATAGACTTTTTATTTTTAATGGTGTTATCAGTAACATGTTTGACAAGTTTATTTTATGCACTCTCTGTCTATCTTACAGTGTGTTTCACCTTACTGTAAGTTCACAGGTTGCACCTTATCTAGCGTGCTTGCTTGTTCTGAAGAAGCTAAATAAATAAACAAATTCCAATCACAACCAAAGAAAATTCATTTTGTACCACTTATTTAAATGTGGAAGATTCTCTGACTACACACCAGTCTTTATTTTCTACATTTCCTGCATTCCCATTTTTGTATGGACTCTCTACCCCATTATTGGCAGTTCAGACTGCAATACTTTTTACGTCTGTTCCTTGTACAGGGGCAAACACTCCTCCAAAACTAACAGATAATCAAAGCTCACACCCTTACTCTGATTGTCAACTAAATGGAAATTACACCCTAATAACTGAAAGGTCAGACTGATCCTTTGACTTTCATACAGTATATTACAGTCTCAATTACCACTAAAAGAAGACCCTGCTTTAACAGTAGCAGCACTGAAGAACATTTTCATTCACAGCTCTACTAGATGGAGTTACTTTGCATAGACTGCTTTCTCAAATGATCTGTACAACAGCACTGTCCTTTGAGAAGGAAAGGGGAGCATCTCCCTTAGGGGACAATGCCAATGCTACAGTATCAATTAAACTCCACCCCCAACCAGCACCTCCAGCACCATCAAGACTGAGTTCATCACTAAACTTGGATCTCCTGAGTTAGTGCAGTGTGCTGCTGCCAAGCCCTCAGGCCAGCCCTGAGCTGTTTTCCACTTTTGCATTCAATTTGGGTTTTAAATTACACATATATTCATGTAGCAGCATGTAGAAGTATGAGCATCATAGTATGGCAGAAAATCTGTTGATTTATTTAATACAGTTTTAGGACTTTGAACCAAATAGTATTGAGCTTCAATAAAGCTGTCTACTGCAGTTGCATAGCATTCCATAAGTTGATATTTTCTGTGAGCTCCTGGTCCACATAATGAGTAAAGAATCATCCTTTATGATAATTTTTTTTATTTAATAATTTTATTTATTTATTGTAAAATTAGAATTAAAACCTTTGAACTAAAAGCTAATTTACAAATGATCCTCGTCAAACAGAGGTTGGGGAAACCTCAAGTACATGGACAGTGGAGAAAAACAGAAGCAGCTAATAGGCATTGTCAGTTACACATCATTAAAAAGCCTATACAGCATTACAAATAGAAGGATGGGGAGAGACAGAATACATTTCAAAAGCCACCACTTAATTACATAATACAGAAGAAAATAGTCTCATAACAGATTAGGTAAATAAAGTGGTTATTCCAACTATGTACAACATATGAGAATTCCCAGAATTCAGCTATGAAGCTTAAATAGGTTCCCAGAGTGAACAATTAATGTGACCACCAACAAGTACAGACATTAAGGGAGAGTAGGCTACTGGCTAGATGGGTGAGGGGGAAAGCACAATGGTGGGTGATAGCTTAAGGGTCAGGGGGGCTAAGCAGGTGTGGAGGTGGGGGTATGGAGGGTCAGGAGGGCTAAGTGGGTGAGAGGGTGGGGGAATCGGGGACCAAGGGGTGGGTAGGTGGGGATTAGTGGGAGAATCTTAAGAGCCATAAGTCACCGCAGCCAAGCCATATTGTGTCAGGGGGCACCGGGAGGGCTAAAAATGGCTGGGATGTTGATTTATTTTATTTGTGAGAATCAGTTTACAACCTTTGAGCCAGGGGCTTGTTTCCAAAGGTATCTTGTCACATTGAGAACATACATAGCATTTTAGGTTACATAGCACAGGTTTTCTCAAATAGGCATTCATCAGAGGCGCCACGTCACACTGAAGTCAAACAAAATACATTTGAGTTACAGAGTACAAGTAATTGAAATAGATCTTACACAAGTTGGTTTCATATATTGAGCAATCTACTGGCATTACCATAAAACAGCAGGAACTGGCCAGGTTATACATAGGTATGGTGTGCTGGGAAGAGGTGGAGGGGTGGGCTAGTTAAAGAGCCACCCGGCGGGCATTGTCACGAGTGGAGAGGTTGAGGTCGGGCCTCATTCAGAGACAGGAGCAGCTATGAGTGTTGAACAGTTGGCTTTGAAGGGTGGTTTTGAATTTGGAGATAGTGGTGGCATTGGTGATGGGTGCAGGGAGAGAGTTAAACCAGGATGGGGCTCTGTAGCAGAAGGACCTCTGACCATGAGTGGTTCTTGATCTGGGGACCAGTAGAGCGGTCTTGTTGGAGGACCATGTTGCAATAGTAGGTGGGCTCTGGTGGATGGATGCAGTCACCCCTAGAGGGGAGAGTCTGAGTAGGTTTTTTTTTGTGAGGAGGCAGATTTGATAGCAAAGCCGTTCATCAAAGGTAAGGAGTTTAGCATCATCATACAGTTGACAGGTGTGTGTGAGCCTGGGGGCACCAGTAATCAGTCTGCAAGCCTTATTTAGGGTTATGTGAATTTTTTTCGAGGGCAGTCGTGTCTGCAGCACCATAGACTAGTAGGCCCTAGTCTACAAGGGACAGTACTGAGGATGTAACAGTGAGCAGGAGAGCATTTGGGGGGAGGCAGTTTCTATGGCAGAAGAGGATGCCGAGCCGTATGTTGGTGGCGGATGCAAGGGCATCAGTGTGGTCGTGGAATGTGAGGGCTGAGTCAAAGGTAATCCCAAGGTATTTGTAGGAGCAGACTTGTTCCAGAGGTTGTTTGGTAATAGGAAGGATATGGAGTGGGTGGTCTCTAGCTTTGTTTTGGGGTGGGCAAAAAGCATAGCTTTGTTTTTTTTTAAGATTAATGATGAGTCTGTGCTCCTTAAACTAGGCATCAGCATCATTGAAGGACTGTTGTAGGGATTCCTGAACGGAGATGGGATTGCAGTGGGTGGCAAAAATGACAGCGTTGTCTGCATACAGAAGAATTTTGCCAGAGCAAGCACTGGGCAAGGTGTTCAGCTAGAGTGAGAAAAAAAGGGGGCCCAGGATGGAGCCTTAGGGAACCCCTGAGTGTATGGGTTGGGTATAGGAGAGTATCCCATTGATTTTAACACACTGTGAGTGAGCGTCTAGATAGCTCGAGCACCATGCTAGAGGGCCAGCCGAGAGACTAGTGTGGCAGAGGGCATTCAGCAGAAGAAGGTGGGAGACAGAGTAGAAAGCCTTTGACAGGTCAATGAACACTGCACCAGCTAGGGAGCTGGTGTCCAGGGAAGAGTGTAGGAAATTGGAGAATTCAATTAGTGCAGTGCTGGTACTGTGACCAGCACGGAAGCCATGCTGCTCTGGGCATAAGATGTTATGCTTAGTCAGATATTCAGTGATTTGAATGGCCACCACTTTTTCTAGGGCTTTGGGGGGGAGGATGGAGATTGGTCGGTAGTTGTTGGCCGAGGACCTGTCACCTCCTTTATGAATGGGCGAGATTATGGCTGTTTTCCAAACAGTGGGAAATTGTCCCAGGCCAAGCGATCGGTTTAGTAGGCTGGTGAGCGGAGTAAGGACTTCATCTAGCACCAGCCTGAGGATACTGGGGTCCAGTGAGTCACTGCTGGGACTGTTGCCATTTAATGCTTTGATTAGGATGGGTCTGGCTTCCCTGGCAGATACCTTGCACAGGTGGAAGCTGGGGTGGTGGCGGACAGGGGGAGGTTGGTTTAGGGGAGGGTCAAAGAAATTACTGGGGAGGACTGAGCCAAGGTCAGTGAAAGCAGTGTTGAGGCAGTTAGCTATGAAAGTGGAGGTAGTACCATCACTAGTGAGCTGGGATGGGGGACGGGAGCATGACTTACCATTTAACTGTTTAATATTATCCCAGAAATTCTGGGCCGAGCCCCAGAAGGAGGTGAGATTGGCCTGGTAATGGTCGGCCTTGGCTTTTCGGACCACCCAAGAGCACTTATTCTGGGCTGCATTGTATGCTTGTCTATCAGACAGCTGGCCCGTTTCAGTGGCAAGGTGCCAGAGGATATCCCGATTTCTAAGCAATTGTAGAAGGGTAGGGCTGACCCAGGGTGCATTCTGTTTTTTGGATTAGATTTTTGTGAAGGGTGTAAAGAGATCACAAGCCTTGTTGAAGGTTTGAGAGAAGAAGGCGAGGGCAGTGTCAATGTCAGGTACACGACGAATGGGGGACCAGTTTATCTGGGTGAGAAACTGTTTAAGTTTTTTCAGCCCACCAGGGCAGAGCACCTGTGGAGGGTGGTCTGAGCTTTGGGTTTGGGATTGGGGACTGCCTAAAGAAATAGGATAGGGGAATGGTCACTTAGGGAATCCGGTAGGACCTGGATGTTTGGGATTTTTTGGGGTCGGTTGGTGATGATTACATCCAGTAGGGTGCTGGTTCCTCTTTTTGGGTTTATTCTAGTGGGCTGGGTGATGAGTTGCATCAGGTTTTGGGCGGCAAATGAGTCTTGGATCGAGGAAGAGGAGGTGCTGAGCCAGTTTATGTTAAGGTCACCAACTAGGATTTGCTCCGCCTTATGGTGAAGGGTGCCAGATAGTCAGTTAATGATACCAGTGATGGGTTCTGGTTCTTTGGGAGAATGTAGGCAGTGGTGAGATAGATAGGGCCTCTAGAGGTATCAGGGGTGAGTTTGAGGATATAGGCCTGGGCCCCATTTACAAGGGCAGGGGTAGGGAGTGCTTGTCCAGTAATTGTGTCCCTAGTGTAGATTGCACAACCTCCCCCTCGTTTGCCTACTCTGTCCTCCCGGTATAAGGTATAGCCAGGGAAGGAGACAAATGAGTCAGGGGTGGATTTGGACAGCCAGGTTTCAACCAGGGCTATGATGTCTGGTTGATGTGCCGTGGCCCAGCACTGGAAGGTATCAAATTTTTTCAGCAGGCTGCATATGTTCATGGAGGCTATTTGGAGGCCAGTGGGCCAAGTAGGTGGGTGGGAGGGCTGGGCCTGGGTTGGGATGTATGTTGCCAGATAGTAGTAGAAGGAGGACCAAGGCTCTGGTCTGGGGGTGGCAGCAAGTCAACTTCCGTGGTGCACGCTGGGATGGGGAAGTGGCCATGGTGGAGCAAGGAATGGGCAGAGTTCAAAAGTTTGGGAGGGCAAGGACGAGTTCCAACCATGGAGAGTCAGGATAGGCAGTGGGGGGTTAGATGGGGTTGGGTGCTGTGGCCCAGGGTACATGGTCAGTGTAGGGTGCGATTGGACTAGGTCAGGGAGAGTTGGAGGTGCTGGGATAAGTGGGCCTGTGAATATGCTTGGCTGATTGGATGTGTGTACTAGCAGGAGAACTAGGGGCAGACATTTGAGGAGAAGGGTTACAAACATAATGCCTGTGGAAGCAGCAGAGTAGGATGGGTTCAAGTATCTTGGCAGCCCCCAAGAAAGCATGGATACCACTTTGGATTAGTGGTAGGGTCATGGACTCTGGTGGACAGGGTACAAGGTTCAAATCCCTGGGCAAGTGTGGGATTCCACGTTCCAGGTGGTTCAAAGCTGGCTGGAATTGGGCCAAATCCAGGGTGAAAATAGTGACTCCTAGTGGTCACTGAAGGTTAGCGTCATGCTAGGGTAGGGTCTGATGGTTGGGTCGGACCAGTATGCAGGGCTAGCTTGGAGTCTGTGTATAGGTATGAGGTGTGGTCAGAGACAGGATTGAAAGTAAGGGAAGAGAAGTACTGTATGTGGGTAGAGAGGTTCCAAGAAGTAGGAGATGGGGAAATTCAGATAGTGAGACTGACGTGAGTAGCCAGGGGTGCCTCTGGTGGCAGGCTGGTATAAGCTGCTAATGGGAAAGTGGGGACTTAGTAAAAATAATGCACAGGAAGTGATATCACAAGTATGAGACTATATAAGTAGTGACAACCCTGGGTGGGCGGAGCAGTCGATGCATGCAGTGTGTCCACAGGCTAACACCCCACACAAGGGTGCACTGCAGGAGGTAATTAAACTACCTCAGCACCCGTTGGAGTCTCCTGCTCCAGGAGGGAGTGCTTGTGTAGCTCAGCTGCTGCTCGGTGCGTCTTTACAGCAACATTGTACTGGAGGGGAGATGGTTGTCTGAATTTAAGATTTGAACTGACCAAGGCAAGAAATGCTAGTAGTGGTCTGGGGGAGCACATTTAGCCAAATGGGGGCCCTTACTACAAAGGTTCACCTCCCCCAAGGCAGTTCTTTAGAAAGGCACTGCTAGGGCGTGTCTTGTAACACTTCCCGTGGAGTGCTCAGCCGGGACCAGATGGAATAAGGCTTGTAGGGAGGGGGTGCAAGACCTAGAAGGGCCTTCCTCCCTTCAAATCTTTAATTCAGCTTTTTTGGCTATGAACATGAATTTTGAACATTCAGTTTAGTTGGTTTAAAAAAATCCTATTTCTGATCATGGTACAATTTTAGCTAGGATGTACAGTAATCTGCATTATGAAAACTTAGGTGATTACTTGAAGTGAGTTTGTTACTTTTGGAAAACTTTGAAAACATATATATATATATATATATATATATATTTATATTCACACACAGATATAGTTTATTGACTTTTCCATATGTGTACTCTGTTTTAGTCATTCCTAGGTTAATTTACATGAAAACAGTATCAATGTCACCTGCAGAAGTTGTCAGGGATATTTCCCAAAATTCTTTAGATATATCCAGATACTGTATGTAACAGGACATCACTTGACATTAATTGGTATTCCCAGTGAAATCTCAAGATATATCTAGACAAATTGAGACATATCTCTGGCTGCTGCTGGACAACAGATCTACTGTACTCCTGCTGTTTAATCCCATACTGAAGTCCCATGCCTCTGTTCATGATATCATAGTCACCTCCACCACAACAAACTGTGATGGTGCAGACAGGATTGTGGCTTCACCAGAGGATTAAGCAGCAGAAGGAGAGGAACACATATAAACAAGCTGGGCAACCTAGGAGTAGGTCCAAAGGTGGTAAACTGGGTAAGGAATTGGTTAGGGGAAAGGAGACAGAGGGTGGTGGTAAATGGATGTCCCTCTGAGGAAGGAAGGGTGACCTGTGGGGTGACACAGGGATTAGTACTGGGACTGGCCCTCTTTAATGTCTCTATTAGTGACATTACAGAGGGGTCAGAAGGAAAGGTGTGCCTTTTTGGTGATGACACTAAAATCTGCAATGGGGTAGACACTCCAAGGTGGGTGGAAAAATGCTTAGCGAGCTAAGAAAGCTACAGGAGTGGTCTAGGGTGTGACAGCCAAATTTCAATGTGAAGAAGTGCAAAATCATTCACTTGGGGCACAGAAACCCAGGGTCGGAACATAAAATGGGTGGGGAGGGTGTAGTATTAATTATCACCAAATAAGAAAGATACCTGGGGGTAATCATATCTCATAACCTAAAGGTGGCCAGACATTCTGACAAAGAAGTAGGGTAAGCTAGTGGGATACTTGGATGCATAAGGAGAGGTATCACCAGCAGAAAGAGAGAGGTGGTGTTACCACTGTATAGATCACTGCTGAGACCTCACGTAGAGTACAGTACCCAGTTCTGGAGACCACATCTCCAGAAGGACACAGACAAAGTAGAGGTGGTCCAGAGGAGGGCAACAAAAATGGCACAGGGCTTGCATCAAAAGCCTTATGAGGAGAGACTAAATGACCTCAATATGTACACACTGGAGGAAAGGAGGAAGGGAGGGGGTGATATGATTGAAACTATCAAATACCTCATGGATATAAATAAGGTTAAAGAATAAAGCATTTTTCAGAAAAAAAGATGCTCAAGAGCAATGGAACTTGCTATGAAGCTTAAGGAGGATAGAATCATGGGAGATGTGAGAAAGTACATCTTCACAGAAAGAGTGATGGATGCCTTGAACAGCCTTCCAACAGAGGTAGTTGGGGCAAAAACAGTAATAGGATTCAAGGGGTAAGCTTAAAGGAACCTTAATGATAAGAAAAGGGGATAAAGACGAAAATCAAGTATGGTCTATGGTGTAACAGCAAGTAAGGAAAATGGGCAGACTCGGTGGGACTAGTAGTCCTTATCTGCCATCAAATTCTATGTTTCTGTGTAACACCATGGAATAACGATCCTTTTTCAGTGCAAAACAAAGGGAAGAGAGATGCAGACAATAGATCAAATATCATCTGAATTATGAATAAATATTGTTCTTTAAAGTTATCTCAAAACCAAAAAAAAATCTCTTTAACACAAACTTTGCTCTGAACAGATGTTGGCTAATGAACTGGCATCTGTGAAAATAGCTCATCAACAGTAACAAAACACATAACATGTTGACTTCCTATTTTGCAGTTAAAAATAGCAATATCATACACTGTAATAAGTGATCCTATTTTGCTGTTTCAACAGTTCATCTTCATATTACATGCTTCCACTTCTAGAATTACATTACTTAGCCATATGCATGTGGTTAAAATAAAACTGTAATGCAACATGACAGAGTTGATACAGCTGTCATAACAGGTTGTTTATGAGGTAACATCCACAATACATACAGATTATGGAAAATAAAATTAACTGCTGTAAAAGATGGATTGACTGCTTGAATATCAACAGACTGTATTAATGATTTATGTGCGTATTACAACCATGAAGAGTTCAGAACATTCAGCACTTCATTATTTTAACAAACTAGAGATATTTATGTGCTGGAGTGCAGAAGTTGCTATTAACAACATAGGCAGATCTGTGCTGAAGAAAACAAAGTAATAAGCCATGGCCATCTTGGTGCAGTATCATCAGTGTTAGAATTATAGGGATGAGGGCTCACATGGGCTCAGGTTCTGCAGCTCCAAAGTTATCCCCAGTAAATCATGCCACACTACCATTTTAGTATAATGAAGGTCACAAAATGTTAATCCTACACTGACTACATCATGAAATTAAAATGCTGTTTCTCCTGTGGAAGTGTTGGGAAGATATTAATTCAATGTTCAAGTGGAAACTGAGAATTTTAACACATTTTCTAAAAAGCATAAGGCTGTGAAAGTGTTCTTGCTTTTTAACGCACTCATTAAAAAATTGCGTACTTTATGTTTCATTATTTTGTTAGTAGAAAATTAGCATTAATTAGTAATAGATCAAGCAATATTTTGTTAAACTTGCCAAACAATATTTATGTTTTTAATCTTTTTATTTAATTTATAAAATATTTCATACACATGAAGTCCATTGATTAAAAGGATTAAAAGGCAAAATCACAAGATATTATAACTACTTTAACTAATACAGTGGAGGTACCTGTCACCGGAGAAATAGGAACAACCTCATTACTTACCCCACATGGGGTTCAGCACTTAACTTGCATTTACACATGCACACACACACGCACGCACACACACACACACACACACACACACACACACATCTATATATACATATACATATATCTATATTTTCATATTGATACATAATCTTTGGGAGGCACAGCCAACAGGCAACATGATGGTTGCATTCTAGGCAAGTTCCTGAGGGCGTCAACCTCAACTCAAGAATTTCTTTTAAGCTATAAAAAGGCAACGTCTCATGGCATTGGGCAGGCAGAAAGGCAGGCCAACTAAACTAACCTTTGAACCAACTGCATCTGTCAGAGAGTAGACCCTGGACCATGAGGCATGCATCAAATCTTAGACTTCCAATGCCACTGCAGGCCATGGCATGATGAAGCTGGAAAAAATCACTGGCTGGCATACCAGCTATGCCACACAACTTTTAGAATGAGATGACCAACATCACGCACAGATCATCCCCTAGCAGGGAAATGTGATGATGCTATTGGAGACCATGCCTGCCCACACGTCATGGCTCTATAAGGCAGGGTGGAGAATCAGTGAGCTGGAGAACCTGGTGACAGACTTGGGCCATTAAGAAAACTCCTTGAAAGCCATGGTGGAAGAACTCAGGAGTCAAACTGAAGACCAATAGGCCTTGGAGGTCAAACCTGAGGATTTTCAGGCTCTTCAATCACCTGGAGGGCAAAAACCTTGCAGGTGCTGTACGTAACTGGCTGTGGATGAGCTGAAGCTTGAGTCTGAAGCTGAAAACTATGAGGTGGTGTGCGTACATCAAACTGGTCCAAAGTCAAAACCAGGAAAGAAACTGTGGCACTTTCTGATCAAGAATCTGAAATACACAGATAAGAAAAATATGTTCAGAGCCACTAAAGCCCAAAGTCCGATCCTAGTCAACAGAGGAAGGATTCTATTTTTAAGGACTTTATCCATGATCTGTCATATCAAGGCAGGGGTTTAATGGAGTAAAAACCAAAATGTAACAAAGGGTTTGAAAATTATCAGAACTGTACCCCTCTTCAGAGTGGGAAGGCTGCTAAGGTAGTTGTGTACCCATGGAGGTGGAGAAATTTGTCAAAGTTGAAGATGCTGCCTCAAAAGGTAGAAGTTAGCCCCACAGCACAGCACCAGCCCACTGAAGGGTAAGCCTTAATCCTTATTATTAATTGCCCCAATGCTCTAGTTCCTTACTGCTGTGAAATCAAAGGCCTCTGACCAGAAAATACCTCTGGCCTGCCTGACACAAGATTACCCTTCACATGCATAACAGTCTTATTGCAATCAGGAAGTGCTGCACTGACATTAATAATATGTCTGCTCACCATTCAGGAATTAATTGAAGCTGAATTGGTTGAATCAGCAGTTCCAGGCAGACAAAGTACTAAGTGCAGAACTTATGTAAAATGTATGAGTGGGATATGGGGTAGATGCAGAGTCATTTGATCGGAAAATGGGCCTTGTAATGTTGTTAAATGAAAAATAGCCTTAGATTCACTAAGTACAGTCTTAAATGCAAGTCAGCAATCATGTGGAATTTGCAGGTGGTATATTGAGCAATACTACCTGTCTATGTAAATTTTGGCAGCTGGCCAGATCCTTTGTTTCCATTACTAAGTGGATTGTGGTTCAATGGCACCTGCCATGCTTGCCTATATCAAGGGATACAGTTCTCACTGAGCATGGTGGTGGGATGACTGCCATCAAGTGGTATGCCTCTGTGAGTGTGTACACTGTATTGATGCTCTTACGGTGGCATGGGCTGCAGCTGTTGGTCATGGTTCTGGCACCTGTCTACTGCTGTGTGGTGGACATAGCTATCACTGCAGAACTCACCAGCTTCATAAGCATCCTTTGTGTTGGTACCTTTGAAAAGAGGAGTCATTTTTTTCTACTTAACTGCTAGCATTATAGCAACACAAAATCTGGCCATTTAGAGGCACTGGCCATGAACAATTGCATCATGGGATGCAGTTTCACCAGTTTGTCATCTCTCTAGTCTCTTGCTCAAAGACTCACCAAGTTAAAAGCAGCCAACAATTCCAAAGTAACATCAGTAATTAAAGTTGAATTTCAGGACCTTTTGTGCAATTGCAGAATTTTGTAATTCTTTTGTCAAAGCCATATTAATACATTCTGCCCAGCCATACACTTGAGCTGCCATCGGTAAGGTACCATAGGGTAAAGGCTGGGTAAAGTGGCAATAAGGCATCATTCATAGGATATTCCATAGTAAAATTATAGTGGTGCCAAGTATCAGTTCACTATATTAAGAGACAAATCATGATGAAAAGTCACAGACATAGCTGTGCACTCTCCTGCCTTCTTGCAATATGAAACTAACCACCAGAGCTCACTGATTAAAAGATTTGCAGAAGCACATGAATGTGCAGCATTGTTTCTCTACTGCCCTATAGATAACTATGTATATTTTTATCATTTGAAAACACTGGCATCAAGTGATGCAAAGCATTACAACTAGATGTGACTTAGGCCATTTTCACAGAAGCATCAGGATATCTTTCTTCATGATGGAGCATGATGCTATGCATCACTGTTGCAGGAGTGTTGGAGGGGTATTGCTGGACCATGATGTTTGTGCTGTTAAGGTGATTCAGTGTTAAGTGCTTTGTGACAGCTCAGTTTCATAAGTGGAATTTTAGTGGCATTACCTATGATGTGTCCTTTAATTTGTAAGTACATTTTGCCAATTAGTAATTTCTAAAGTTTCTAGAATAAATGTTAACCTACTAAACCAAATTTTTCAAGCTTAAGGAGACACTAGCAACCCTTTTTAAATCATATTGTTTCTAGTTGAAAACCCATATTTATGCTTGTGTACCTTCTCTACATGCTTTCTATAAGTGTGCTATCTCTACTTTGCACTGGCACCATGAGGCTCCGGGGAAGGGCTCCATAAATAAATAAAATCTACTACCACTACTACTACTAAAATTCATTGATGTTTTTTTTTGTTTCATTGACTTCCTTTCCTGTTAGAACAGAAGTGCATGCTAATCCTGTAACTATACCTAACCTTGTTTTGTTTCAAATCCTTAGCCTGTTCTTATTGCATACTTCCCAACCATTAGAAACACTCTAAAACAGGGCAGTCAATCATGATTCAAAAATATCCTCTTCCCCACTACATCTTGAGCATCTAGATGGTGTTGGGGGTATCCCCATGTTTAAGAAACATGCCGTAAGAGTTGATCAAGGACTGTAAGCAACCATATTTTTGTGTGGTAACACCAGTAAGGTCGGCAGTCTGTTTTTCACTTTTAAAAAGAAAAACAGGATCAGAATCAAACTACCACCTGCATCAACAAATTCTACAGCATGTGAACAATCATAAACTGATTTTTAAACAAAGTACAGTTTCAAGCCTATGAGATTGACAGTGTCCCTTTAATTAGATTCTGCAACATATTTACACTGGGGGCTAGATATTCAAAGGGGTTGTGCCTGGCACAACTGAGTTGCCCCAGTGCAACCCCAGGATTGCACTCTGGGGCAATATTCAAAAAAGGGAATTGCACAGCACAAGTTCCAGTGCACCAGGGTGGAAAGATGCACATCTCCAGGGGATGTGCCCATGCGTATGCAGTGCATCCCAAAATTCAGCAGGGGTTGTCTGGTACATCTGCTTGCATAACCCTGTGATGTGCCACATACCTGAGCCCAAAGTTGAACCTGTAAAAAAAGGCTTAAGTACAGTTCACCCACTGAAGTGCAATGGAACACAACAGCCGTGGTCCGTGGGTGGAAACCCACCAACACCATGCACAAGCACACACAATAGGCCCTAGTGGTCCAATGGTACCCACTTCCCTTCTGTAGCATTGATTGCCATACAGTATTAACAATAATGGCCCTGGTGGTCTAGTGGTACCCCCTCCCCACCTGACCCTCAGGTAGTCCTATTTATAATAAGAATATTCCTGGTGGTCCAGTGGTTCCCCTCACTCTGCCTGTACCTCTGATCACTGTAATAAACCATAGTTAATATCCCTGGTGGTCCAGTGGTTCCCCACACCCTGCCTGTACCTCTGATCAATGTAATAAACCATAGTTAATATCCCTGGCAGTCCAGTGGTTCCCCCTACCCTGCCCATACCTCTGATCATGGGTGAAATAGCAAATTACAAATCTCCAGTGGTCCTGTGGTAACCCCCACCCCTCACCCGCACAGACAACGAGATCACCCAGCTCACCCCCAGTCATCAGCGGGCAGTATACCCACCCACATACCACTGCAGCTGCCTGCCAAATGACAGCTTGCAGCAGGAGTTGCAAGCTCATTGGTCCACACTGTGGGCCAATGGGCTTGCAGTGCATACTGTAATAAGTCACAACTTCATGAATGAAGTCATTCATTCACAAAGTTGTGAGTATGGAATACAAGCCCATTGGTCCACAGTGTGGACCAATGAGCTAGCAGCTCCTACTGTAAGCTGCCCGCCGATGATTGGGGGGAAGCTGGGTGTGCTGGGGGTCTGTGAGGGTGGGGGGGTGACGGTTACCAAAGGATCACTGGAGACTTGTAATATGCTATTTTGCTGGTGACTGGTGGTAAAAGCAGGGTGGGGGAATACACTGGACCATCAGGCATATTAACTATGATTTATTATGGTGATCGGAGTTATGGGCAGGGTGGTGGGAACCACTGGACTGCTAGGGATGTTAACTATGGTTTATTATGGTGATTGGAGGTACGGGCAGGCTGGGGGCAACCACTGGACCACCAGGGATATTAACTATGGCTTGTTACAGTGAACAGAGGTACAGGAAGGGTGAAGGAAACCACTGGACCACTGGGGATATTAACTATAGATAAATACAGCAATCGGTGCTAGGGGGGGTTGCCACTGGACCACCAGGGATTTTGGTGGCACACCACTATGGGCGATGGGAGCTATGGGATAGGGGGTGGGGAACCTCTGGACCTTCACTGCCAGCACTGCATGGTGTGCATGCCACCAGGCACATAGCTGCATACCTTGAGAATGCTCTCTCCATGCGCTACACTTTCTTTGGGGGTGCGGATTCTCTCGTCTGCAATTTTCCAGTCACTTAAACTCTCAACTTGCGAAAACTGGTCTTTCTGACTCACCTTCAGCATGCAGAAGAAACAGTAGATAGACCCTTTTGAAGGACTATACAGCAACCACATCCACAGATGCATCTCACTGTTTGGCCACAGGGCATAGAACATGTGATTTTTTAGGAAATGGAAATGCCCCTTTGGTTGGCTCTGTGTAGGGTTGTAGTACCTTTTTGACTTTAAGTAGTTGTCAGAGTTGCACTTATTCTGGCAAGGGTCTGGTCTTTTCTCAGCCCAGAAATCCACAGTAGCGGAACTTACTGGGAACTACTTCGCAGGATCTGTGCAGTGACATGCATGATCACTTCTTGAGCGGGTTGAATTGCTGGTAGACTCCAGAGACAAAGACAATGTATAATGTATCACCAGTTTCATTTGTAGAAGCAGCCATCTCAACCATAGTACCTTGTTCAACAACTTTGGTGACAGGTCACTCATGTGATGTTTCAGAGTTCACACTTGTCGAGAGAGACTAAGAACCAGATGAGGTGACAGATGATGCAGAAGAGTTGATCACAAAAAATTGGCTCAGTTGAGGAGTCTTTGCCAGGGTAGCATCCAGTTTTTCTTGCTTCCCCTTTGCAGCACAGCATTTCTGAGCACCTGAATGTAAAATCGTTCATGGCATTTTCCAGAATGTTCACTCCTCGTGTTTTAGCCCTGGGAAAACAAATGAGAGATTGGGTCTTATGACTAGCACAGGGCATTAATCCATGTAGGACAGCTTCCTCCATTTTAGTGGTTTTAGTTTCACTTCTCTTGCTACTGCACCAACAATTAGACTTCCCATCAGCAACCTTTGATAACACAGTATTTCATACATGGCACTCACTATACAAGGACCATTGGATCACTGACTCAATGTCAGTGGTAACTTCTCTTTCTTTAACAGAATCGAGATGGAAGATACTTGTAATGCCCCTGGAGCCTACAGTATTTCAGGCCAGGCAAGCAGTGCATTGTCACAGTCATGTGCTTCTGTTCAACATTCACTTTATCAGACAGAGTGAGTTTGTAATCCAGCTCATGGCAAACTTAACACCCGTGCCTAGCTCACCAACCTCTGTTGTGGTGCAGTTTTTGAAGGGAGCATCCTGTATGCTAGACAGCAGCTTGAAGCTTCCCAAGAGACCGAGACAGAGATAGCGAGACATGGACAGAGACAACCCATTTCGGGGGGAGAGAGAGAGATGCCGAGAGCAAGATACAGCAAATGTTGTGTTCCCCTGGCCCCTCCCATCCCCTTCCAAACCATTCACCCAACTGTACATTAGCAAGAGCCTATGGTAGTGTAGGTAAATACAAGTTACTTAACATTACAACAGAGGAGAAGTACAGGAGCTGAAAAGTGCCCAGAGTGCTCAAAGGCATATTGTTATCAAGCCTGCAAGCAAATCTAATGCTCCAGAGCTGCTTCGAATAATTATTTTAAAATTGCAACTATTTTATTTAAATACTGTAATTTAATAAAATATGATTGACTGTTTATTATGACTATGTTATTATTTTAACTCTGAAATATGGCTAAATATAGATCCGCATGTTGGGTATGGTACAGGCCACACATTGGGGCTCACATCTCACTCAGAAATGTACATGTGGCTCATGACCCTGAAAAGGCTGGACATCCCTGGCTTACAGAATCAGATCTATTCTTAAGAGTACCATCATTTTTACAAATATCCATCTAATGAGCAGTGGGAGTTTTAATGCCATAGTTTGAAAAATCAGGCACAAAAGCCACTTAACATGTCATACAGTAACTGACATTGGAAACATTCTGAAGACTGTGTGTGTGTGTCCCCGAAGGCTATACCATTTATTAGACAAGGCTTGTACCACTTGTCTAATAAATATCTAAGGAAAAGGGTCTGCTCTTGTCACTTATATGAAATTGATACTGTCACAGCTAGAGATGCAGCAAGTTTTAAATCCACCAGTGAAGTGGACGCGAAGTGGCCACTTCACATTGGTGGAGCACATCATGAGGGGACCACCATAAAGTGCTCACTTCATCTTCTCATTATGACTTCACGTTGTCATTCTGCCTTAATGCGAAGTAAGGCAAAGTGACAACAATATAGGCAGCCCCCCACACATCACATGGCTTACAGTACTGTAAGTCACATGCTGTAGCCAGGCAAGAAGGAAGGAAGTGAGTCAGAAAAGCAGTTACTTTCACTTTCTCCTTTGCAGTTGTAGAAGGAGGAAGCCTTTTTGGTGAGAGAGGAGAGCAGTTTGTTTCCTAATTGCATTGTTGTGATTTTGAGCAGAAAAAAACAACATTTTTAAAAGCTACATCTTTAGTTTTTTTTTACTGGGTTTGTCACTGTTTTTTTGCTACTGAATTTTTTTTTATAAGTTTTGTTTTGTGTGTGTGTGTGTGTGTGTGTGTGTGCATGTCTGAGAGTGTGAGACTGTAAGTGTGGGTGAAGGTCGTAGTATTGAGGGCATCGGGTGATAGTTGGGGACTTGTGTGCAATGGACCCATGACAAGGAGAGTCTGTGGCCCGTGGACATGGGAAGAGGAGAGGAGAGGAGTGCACACATGTGGGGGCAGTTGGGTGTTACTGGACTGCTCCCTGACTCTGGGTGTTGCTTCCCTCCCTGTGGAAGCAGCAGCAGCAGCACCAGTGCCACCGGTGACTGCACATCCACCTAGTCCACCACTACCACCACCACCAGTAGCAGCTGCAGGGGCTCCAGCAGCACCTTCTCCACAGCCACAGGTTGAGCCCCAGGTAAATATAGGTGTTCCAGCAGTATATCTGGTTCCCCTCGCAGTTCCCCAGTGTGGCAGTTCTTTAACTGTGTGGGGGAGACAACACCATTGTGGTTTACCATCTGTGTGGTGTGCTGGTGTGTCGTGGCCCCCGGAGGACACATTTGGGGACTGGTGGCCAGCGCATGCACATGGCAAACCACCACAAGGTGGAGTGGCAGGCTGCCACTGAAGGGGCCAGGTGTCCACCTGCTGGCCCTTCTGTGGCAGTGTCAGAGGGTGCTGGGGGTGAAGTTGTGCCTCGCCGCTGAAGCAGGAGGAGGACAACTGCAGCAGCTGCTCCACCACCACCACAGCCATCAGTACCACCCTCTCCACCACAACCACTACCTGGCATTCCAGCTGCAGTGGACCCTGCCGCAGTGCCTGCAACATAGGCCGACATTGCACTGTTGTGGGTGGCCCTCAAGGAAAGCAATGAGAGAGTGGGTACTGTGTAGCAGCAGGTTGATCAAATCCAGCAAGAGCAGCTGCAAATACTGACAGTGCTGCTCCTGCTGCTTGAACACCACGGAATCCCCCATTAAGGGATTTTTTTCTGCCCCCCCACCCACTACTGTGCTGTACTGTTTTTGTGGGTCTTTTTTGTTGTTTAATAATAGACATTTCCCCTTCTGTTGTTGCAGTGCCTCAGTAATGTTGACTTTCAGTTGTGGAGTGCTTGTGGACGAGTTGTTGTGAGCAGTGCAAATATGATGTGCAAAATTGCATGTTTGCAGTCAGTGTTGTTTCTTCTGTGTGTGTGTGTGTGTGTGACATCAGACATTGTGCAGCATGTTGCAGATATGTATTGCTGTTGCTGACTTGTTGCAGTGTTTATGCTATAAAGAATAGCAAGCAGAATAACATATATTTTATTGTCACCATCATCATCAGTTGACTAAGTGATATGATACTTTTTCAGAGGTGTCTGGCCAGAGTTCACCTTTGTCACATTATATACTGCATACATAACTTTGTGGAGAGGATGTGTTTTTTGTGCTATGATCTCCGCAAAGTCATGTGTGCACTGTGAGTAACTGAGGTGCACAGTGACCCGATACCTCTGAAAAAATATCATATCACTTAGTCCATTGGTGCTGATGGTACCAATAAAATATACATCAGGGATTCTTTGTTATCTTTATTCTTGATACTGCAACAAGTCTTACCAAATATATGTTTGCATGAAGCTTGACAATGTATGCACACACAGGAAAGAACACTGACGGCACACATGCAGTTTAGCACAACATACTCGCGTTGCTTAGTCTGCATGCTGTTTGCAAAACACTTAAAATGCAATTCATGAGTCCAGACAGAAAGTAAATATTTCTGAAGCTCTGTAACTATTTTGTTTGTGAAATAGACATGAAAGAGAGTCACCAACTTACAGCATTGCACCTGATATATGGGTACCTTACTTCCAGGGGAATCTTTCTTGCTCCACATGTCCTTACATTGTGCAATACATTTATGTGAAAAACGCCCATAATTTCATTAGAGTGTATCATGTCATGGAGGAATTTCCATTCTGAAAGCCACCCCAAATTCTGCCCCCCTTTCTCAGCAACATTAGGATGTGATGCCAGGGAGAGCATGGGTGTGTGCTCCATTATAATGAATGTCCAATTGTCCGGCAGCTTTCCGAATGTTTCTTTATGTTATAATGGTCAGTTTGGGGTGAAATGTGTGGGCACGTTTCCAATAACAAGAGCCTTGTTAGTGGAAACGTACCCACGTTTCACCACAAACTGAACATTATAACATAAAGAAACATTCAGATAGCTGCCACACATTCACTATAGTGGTGCACGCACCCGTGCTCCCCCTGAAATCACGTCCTAACTTTGCTGAGAAAGGGGCAGCTTTTCTGAACGGGAATTCCTCCATGACGTGACACACTTTAAAGAAATAATGGGCATTTTTCACAGAAATGTATTGAACTATGTAAGGACATGTGGATCAGGAAAGATTCCACTGGAAGTAAGGCACCCACATATTAGGTGCAACACCATAACTATGTAATGTGGTGAATCTTTGTAAAGCAGCAGTACAACAATCTGTTGAGAACTCTGATCTATATTTTTTTAATGCTATGTTACAACTTCCTTTATTTACATCCTGACTAGTATGATACTGTAACTTCCAGAATTTGAGTCTGCTGTTCTACCATTTTTCATGTGTGAAATAATGAATGGAGCATTCCATTTCATATGATGCTGATCAGGTCTTTGTCAGTATTGTCCACTGTTTTTCACCATCACATCAGTTAGTTGTTATATTTCACTTCTGTTGTAAATTAACGGTTATGCAGGCAGTGTTTTATGACCCCACAGAACACTATTTATAGAAAAGCAGCTGCAAATAAATACAAAACTGGTCATAACAATATTGACAGGTGTGCTCATTTTTTTTTTTGTACATGACAAAAAGTAGTCAACTAAGTAAAGCAGACAAAAATTGTGAAAAGAAGGTTATCATTCAAGTCATGACTAGGAGGCAACTAGTGGCTTGCAATGTAAAACAGCATAAAAAAGTACAGTTCAAAATTGTCACCACATTCCTGCAATGCTGTTTTAATTGATAATGTCAGTATGACATCATGAGCTCACAATTACACAACACACAAAATGCATCTGCCTTGTGTCCAGAAAATTGACAAGTGATAACAAAGTGAAATGGGATAATTTCAGAGCATACAAAGTCCCCCAAAATTAATGGTGAACTCAGTCATGCGTGTAGTGGTGACACATAGTCCCCAGATTTTTTATGCATGCCCAAAATGCATCTGCCTTGTGTCCAGGAAATTGACAAGTTGTAACAAAGTAAAATGGGAGTGTTTCAGCACATATAAAGTCCCCCAGAATTAATGGCGCACTCAGTCATGTGCGCAGTGGTGGCACAGAGTCCCCAGATTTTTTCTGCATGCCCAAAATGCATCTTCCTTGTGTCCAGAAAATTGACATGTGATAACAAAGTGAAATGGGATCATTTCAGCACATACAAAGTCCCCCAGAACTAATGGTGCACTCAGTCATGCGTGCAGTGGTGGCCCAGAGTCCCCAGATTTTTTCTGCATGCCCAAAATTAATCTACCTTGAGTCCAGAAAATTGACAAGTGATAACAAAGTGAAACTGGATTGTTTTAGCACATACAAAGTCCCCCAGAACTAATGGTGCACTCATTCATGCACACAGTGGTGGCCCAGAGTCCCCAGATTTTTTTCTGCATGCCCAAAATGAATCTACCTTGAGTCCAGAAAATTGACAAGTGGTAACAAAGTGAAATGGGAGTGCTTCAGCATATGCAAAGTCCCCCAGAATAAAATGATGACCGTGAGTGAACTATTGCAGGTCTAATGTGTACTGTGATTCCTGCAAATGCAATGTGATCACCTCAACTGAATAGAAGGGTGCCCTTTGTCTGTACTCTAATAGTAGCCTTGGTGAGTTGATATATATAGATAGATAGATAGATAGATAGATAGATAGATAGATAGATAGATATTTGCGTATTTTCTAGGTGAGGGGTGTTGACATGGACATGCACTCATGGTATTGTTCTGTATCACAGGCCACAGATACTGTTGGTGTGCACATTTCAGTGCTTGAGAACTTTTTGCGTAGAAATTTGAAATAAATAACTCTCAAGCAAATGAAGGTAAGTATATTTTTTTGAGGGGTTGGGGGGGAAGCATATTTGCAGGTTTGTCTGTAATAGTTTCTTATTTGGTTACTTCTTCACAGATTTCATCTGCATCCTTCTCAAGTCTGGTTGTTAATGATGGTCATGGTCATCGAATGAAACAACTTCTGCGTGTTGCATGTGTACCCCTTTCTGGGGGGGGGGCCTGATGTTGAAGAATGTCTTTGGATTAGGCCACTTTGACACAACAACAAAGCATCTGGAAGTTTTCTAAAAAAAGAAATGAATGACTTCTTACAACTTGATTGTAATTTGTCCTTGGTTCTCAATCTCAAGTCAAGTTACATTTCTAAACTACATCTTGTCAAGTAACACAACCTGTGTGCAACTTTTTCAACAATGTCATGGTCAGGGCTGCACAGCTACAAGTTCAGAATACAGTGCATGAATGATATCTTACAGAAATAGTTTTGGTGACATACACATGTCACCTAGTTTATGAATCGTACTCAGTCGCATTTGCTGCAGTCTTTCCAAAAAAATGAAACGGATGAAATAAAATCTTCATGCTTACCAGAATGGATTTCAAATGGATATTTCATAGGTTCCTCTGTATGGTACAGCTGCAGTACAATTCCTACCAAGTTTCAGCGAAGGAGAGTTTTTTTTTTAACCTGTAAAAAAAACAAAATAAATGTATCACATGTGTTTGACCATTGCGTCTCCGAAAAGCTACAGAAAACAAATCATACAACTAAAGGAAGTTAAATAGCATAACAAACATTAGTACACATACTCACTTTATAGTTTAAATATTAAGAAGCTTTGGGCTTGTGGCTGATGGATGTGGTCTCCTGTTCGATTCCCTCTGCCTTGGCATGGTAAATGTAAATGTAATGGGGAAATATTGTCTGAATGACACTGGCGGTGGGTGCTGGTGGTGACAGCTGTGGCACGTTATGACATTCTCTGTTATACCTTCCTGCATCTGGTGGTGGTGGCAGTGGCTAACATCAGTCCTGGTGGTGGTGGTCTGGGGGGAGGACAGACTCATGCTTAGTGGTGGCAGAGGCTAACATCGGTCCCGGTGGTGGTCCAGGGGGCAGACAGACTCATGCTCAGTGGTGGTAGTGGTTAAAATCAGTCCCGGTGGTGGTCCAGGGGGGCGGACAGACTCATACTCAGCGGTGGCAGTGGCTAACATTGGTCATGGTGGTGGTGGTGGTCCAGGGGAGTGGACAGACTCATGCTCAGTGGTGGCAGTGGCTAACATCAGTCCCAGTGGTGATGGTCCAGAGGGCGGAAAGACTCATGCTCAGTGGAGGCAGTGGCAAACATCAGTCCCGGTGGTGGTGGTCCGGGGGGGCGGACAGACTCATGCTCAGTGGTGGCAGTGGCTAACATCAGTCCTGGTGGTGGTGGTGGTCTGGGGGCACACTGCCTTTTAACAACTTCAGTTAAAACCTTCCAACTTTAACCACATCATCATCCTCATAAAGAAAGCTGCCCTCACAATCATCTATGTCTGAAGTCTGACAACTGGGAAATTCTTTCTCCATTGTGTCATCACCTACGTCAGTGGTGGGCCATTTCATGCTGCCACTGCCAGTGCCACCAGGATGGTCCATTTCCACAGCACCAAAACCACCATGACTAGGCCGGGGTATGAATACCGAGGTTGCAGTCTGTGCTGGTATGTGCCTCTCATTCATTTTAATGAATGTTAGGAAATTGACATTTGCAGGAGACAGATTTGTCAGACGATCCCTGACTATTGCACCAGCTGAGCTGAATACCCTTTCAACACTTACACTGGAGGGTGGGCATGTGAGGCACTTCAGTGCCACTGCCGTCAGCTCTGGCCATTCATTGACCTTTCCACTCCAGTACAAAAGAGGATCATCAGGTATTGTCAACCATTTTCTGTGTCACACTAAGTCCAGTGGTTGATGCATCATCCTTGTCTCCTGAATCATTTATTTCACAAATCCCCACTTGGGACAAAGCCTCCCAAAGCGGGTTGACACCAGCCACTTTGGATGACAGACCACCTGAAACTGCAGTCCCCTTCCCCTTGCAGGATATGCTTGATGGTCCTACAGGTACACCTTCAGCCGGATTATGCTGCTGAGGTTTGCAGACCTTGGCATGTGACTTCTGTGCCCCATGAACCAAGTGCACCAGCTGACTACTGATATTTTTTACCTGTTCAGGCCCTCCCTCCAGTACTGATGTAATTCCACTTTTGTATCATGGGTCCAGTATTGTTGCTATAGGAAAGATGTAACTATGCTGAATGCTCACAATGTGACGATTCTGGTTGAATACTGTCAGCATGTGTTGCAGCAACATACTGCAAGCACTGTCTCCGGCAACATCAAGGCCATGCTGTACATTTACCAACGTCTACCTCAGCACCCACAGCAGTGGAATTGATTGGCTAATGGAGGCAGACTCACCACTCACTGTCTGTGCGGCATGTTCAAAATGCAAAATTGTTATTAGAGTCCATGATGTGTCACTGTTCAGTCGTCATAGACATGGAGGCCCAGGAACTGTCACGGCTAGTGTGCATCACAAGATATTCTGAGATGGCTTTGTATTGTTCCTATAACCTCTCTGCCATGTATAAAGTGGAGTTCCATCAGGTGACAATTTCCAGCTTCAAGCAGTGCTGAGGCAGGCTATTTTGCATCTGCAACTTCCGCAGCTGGTCACGGACCTTTCCAGATTGTGAAAAGTGAGAGCAGATACGGCATGCAATGGTCAGCATTTCCTTTATATCAGGGTGCTGTAGAAACTCCTGCACCATAAGATTTAAACAGTGGGCCATGCATGGAACATGAAAAAAAAACACCATTCGTGCTGCATTTCACCACATTTGACCCATTGTAACTTGCTATGAACCCAGCTCTCAGGGACGGGGGTTCAGCCACTTGTCAGTTTCAGTCAGTACCACGTCCAACATGTTTTTACCAGTGTTTGAATAGATCACATTGCACATAGCAATTGTTGCATTCTGTCAAATTCCTGGATGATTGCTACTGCAACAATCCACCTTACTGCACTGATTATTCACACTATCAACATCACAAACAACCCCTGGCACCTGTGCCAAGTGTGCAATTATACACAAATATGAACTGCCCACTGTTTTGCCACTTGTCCACATATCCATACTTAAATGGATGAATGGAGAGGAGGAATGTTGAAGGGTGTGTCTTTCTTAGTTGGACACAGTACGGAACAACTCGGGGACAGCACGGGTAGAAAAGTATGTCCTGGATAGGACTTTCCATTTTGGACAGGCACATGCAGCAAACTATCGGAATCCAGAATTCTCCACAAAAGAGAAGGACAAAAGATCAATTGCCAGCAATTCAGCTACAGCAGCATTAAGTTCATATGACACTGTATGATTGGGGGGGGTACTTCAGCTTATGCGCAAAAACACTCTGTAACATGGGCTGACTTAAACATTTTACATGGGGTGTGATGACACTGACAAATAGTTCTGCTCTGTGATGATTCTGAATGGCATGGGCAGGGGGTGGAGTGTGGATGTTTGATGAAGACGGTTGCACAGGTGATGATGACAAACCCAGAAATGCAGTTATTTTGCCAGATTTGCCAACCGGGGTTGATGTACCACTTGCCCTAGACATACTGCATTCACCACCACCACCACTAAAACTGCTACTCTCACCAGCACTAGAAAACATTTCAAAGTCATTATGCTCCTCCACCTCATCATGCCTATAGTAATCCTCTGCTCTTATTTCCTCTTTACTGCACACATTTAATTTCCTACTGGACTTAACAGTCATGGAAGGGGGACAACATGCTTGTTATGGTTGCTGACAAGGGTGAATGCCCCACTGTGGTATTAGCTGCTATCATGTGCTGAGTCCACAGTGCCATGTGCCTATTCTTAAGATGTGTATACTGTCCTCCTGTGCCCAGATGGCTCCCCTTTTTACCTCAACTCACACGCACATTGCAAACCTGGCAGATTGAAACTGACTCATCATTTGCATCTTGAACAAAAAAATCCCAAACAAGGGATTGTGATGCTCTACTTTTAACATGTCCATGATGCTGCTTATTTAACTCTGTTCTTTTAAGTACTGAAGTGGGGGAGTGAAGTGATGTTTCGGGCACTGCACACCTGGACTGCAACTGTCCACCACAACTACCTATCATTATTACTGGGCCATCATCATCAATTGAAACTGGTAAATCACACTTTTTTTATGGGGGAGGGAATTACTGCAAACAGACTCAGATCCAGCCATCTTGAATTTCTTTTCTTTCAGTTCCCAACTGTGGTCAATTACATCATCATAGTCATCAACATCACACACATCCATATCCTCTGTTTGGATGCTGGCATGTGGACTGCATGTTGCAACCACAGCAACATCATCATCATCATCACATTCATCATCAACATCTACACCACCATCATCACCTGATATTTTTTCACCAAACTGTGAATCACTGTATGGAAAATGCGTGACATGAACCACTGCGATGGACCAAATATCACATTGTATGCTATCGTTGACATGATTATCAGAATCCTCAGGTTCAGTTACTGGGAAGTATGATGTCATCTACACTGCCAATCACTTGCACTGCTTCACATGCCACTATATTTTTGGATACTGCACACTGGTCAGAATTCGAATTTAAGGCAGCAATAGTACCACCACCACTAACACTAACACCACCGGCTGGGGAAACATCATCTCCTCCAATTATGAGTGAAGCTACTGATTAGGCTATAAAAAACATTGCAGGAGAAATACCTTTCCTCACATCAGCAATGCACTTCTGCGTCTGCATACTATCACACCCACAGACTATCTTACTGGCAGCAATGCCATGGCGAGAGCCAGCTTTGTTTACATCTCTCTTTGTGGGCATTTTGGGGGATCAACAACAATATTATATACAAATTTAGATTTTGGTATGTTCACTCTCTGTCTGATTGGGGGGGATGCTGGATGTGAAGCCACAAAAACAACTGTGGCTTCAGCAACAGATACAGACGGTCACACAATGAAAACACCTTCAGTAACCAGTGGTGCTGAGGTCACAAACAATCCAATCTGGTAAAAAATTCCTTTTGCCAGTGGGGGTGGAGGGGAGCACTGACTGCAGATTTTTACGTCAGTACAAGCAGCAAAACAAAGAACAGATACCATGATCGCAGTACAAAATCAAGCAGCTGCAGTGGATAGCAGGTTCACACTGCTGCGCCTGCAATTACAATAGTCTGTGGCACAATAAAAGGTGTATTATTTGATGTCACGCAACACCGCACACACACTCACACACACACAGAACAGTTTGTCTACAATAGTGAATGAGTAATGCATAGCAAATTGGAAAGTTCAGTAATATGCCACGCATTGTAATGTAAACAACCTGAAATTATGAACAGCTGCACCCAGATCCACAAAACACACAATCAGCAAGAAAATTTCAACAATTACTGACAATATTACTGTGTGTACATTGACACAGTCAGCTATATAACAAAAATATAACCAAAAAACAAAGAAATCACTATTTCTTCAACTTAAATCTACCTACACCACAGATACGCCCCTCCCCAAAGCACACTTTCATTGTCTTTTACTACACACACTCAATGTTGTACATTAACATTTAAAATCCACACACAAACAAAAATGCTCAATGATATGAGCACAGGAGGGTTTCCTACAATTGCTGAACTAATGTTTGAGCCCCCAAAACCCCGCAAAAATGCATTTTTAGTAGCTTTTTAGAAGGTTTCAATCACAGACAGCTCTCAGAGCACACTGTCTCCTATAGCTTTCTACACACACTGCCCTGAACTGAGGCTGTGCAGATCAATATAGATCCCATGTGACCTGAAAACCCATGAATTGCTGCAAAGTTCACCTTCAGAGCTGAAAAACAAGGCGAAGTGAGGCAAAGTGCATTACTTTCAATGCATTTCTCTTTAAGATTTGGTGGAGTAGTGGTCTGGGAAGGTGAAATAACGCAAAGCCATTGTTCTCAATGGACTTTGCATTACTCATTATAACGTGAAGTACTCCACTTCGTGTTGTGGTGCACTCCGTGAATCTGCCTTTGCTCAGCAAATCACTTCATTGAGTGGATTGAGACCACTTCACCCATCACTACTCACAACACTTCCTCTTAAGATGCCCATATTGTAATCACAACACTCCCTTTTTAAGTAGCAGTACTACCTAACCAGTTTTGTAGCTCCACAGTAAATATGGCGGCTGCATATAGTACTTTTGCTTTCAATGTGGTGGGCAGCAGAAATGTAAACAAAGACAAAGGATAACAGCAAATTACAGGGTGATGGTACAGTGCCGTCGGGAAAGATACCAGGTACATGCTCAGCAAAGCACAGGGAATAAACTGTCAAAAAAGCACAGATTTTTTTTTTTTTTACATAGTACTGCTGCTTTAAGATGCTCTCATTGTAATTAAATTTGGAGATATTATTTTAGGTAATGTTTTGTTTGCTACTATCTAAAATTATAGAAACAATCGTTTCAAGTTTTTTCTTATATTTACTTGCAGGACAGAAGAAAGAAAGCCAGAGCAGGTTATCAGATCCATTACTCTTGAACATGGAAATATTTAATTGCAGTAAATATATATGCCACTATAATATGGTTTAATTGTTTGATTCATAGTTTGTAACATTGTTTATTGTATTGTGACATTTTTTTTAAAGATGTGATTTTGATGAAAGCCAACCTAAATAAAGTGAAGTGAAATTTTACCTTGCATGCTTATTGGGGGAGAGTGACAGAACAAAATAGAAAGAAATATTTTTAAGACAAGAATCAGAATAGCATAATAGTAGAACAACAATAGCAACTCTGGTTTCTGGAACTTTACTGGTAATGAGGGACACTTTTATAATTTTCAGTAACTGATATAATACGCACCTATCATTACCATCTGCCCAATCCATCTAAGGGCCTTTGAAACATTTAAGGCTTTAGGACAAAGTAATAATTATAGGATACTCCTCTCATACACAAATTCTGCACTTCCACGATTACCATCTAATAATCTAGATTGAAACTTAAAATAGTTTAAACTAAATAAAACCCATTAAAATATCAAACTCTTAGCACTGTGTCTTCTACCACAAGTTCTGAGGGCAAGTAAGATGACTGATGGCACCCACTGTGAGATGGATCAGTAGTGCAGGGACTGAGAGCCCCAGTTAAACATGACTTCCTGCATAGTGACATCACTCCACACCTTGCATCTCCATTCTTAAGCTTAGGCTGGCATTCCACTCCTCCTCCTCCTCCGCCACTGCTTGCCTGCTGCTGCCAGTGATAGGAGAACCTCCTGGAGAACCGCATGAAATGGGTGCTGTACCTGAAGGAGCAGATGACCATCGTGCAGAACCAGCAAAGCCCGATACAGAGCCAGAGGCAATGAATCGATGAGTTTGAACACAGGCTGGAGGACTTGCACCAAGTGAACCAGAGAATGAGGGAGACCTCCTTTTCTGCCCAGCTCCAGCAGCAACAGTAGCATCCCCTTCCTCTCCAGCATCAGCACCAGCACCCTCCATGCATCAAACAGCCTGCTCAGCTACACCAGAGAGCAACAGAAAGAACTACATCCCATGGCGGTGGGGACAGGGTACTCCACAAGGTGGGACAAATCAGTTTGTAAGCTGGTGATCAGTTTGGCCACTAGCTTTCAAAATCTGGTAGCCAAACCAATATTTGTTGTGGCCAATATTTTTAAAAGCTCAGAAATCATTTTATTGACTGGTAGCCAAGTTGGTAAGTAATTGTCAAAAGCTGATAACCAAATCAATTTTTCTTAAGTAGCCATTGGCCACTTGGCTACCTGACTTGTCCCACCCTGATACCCCCCCCCATCAAACACTGTACAGCTAAGGCTGCCCAGGAAGAAGATATAATTTCCAGTTCAGCAATGGGGAGTGCTACACAGGGAGAATAGCATTACCAAGAAACATGTGGGCTTTTTAGAGCATGTGTGTGTGTGTATGTGTATGTGTGTGTGTGTCTGATTATCTCCAGCCCATTGCTGCACCTTTTTTAGTACTCTGTGTTTTACAGCACCAACGTGATAACTCCGAAAAATTCCAAGAAACACAAAACATAGCTACACAAGGAAAATGTTTAGTGATCGGCATGTCCCCCAAAAAATCAATAAATCAGTGATCAGTGATTAGTCTTTCTATGTTAGAGAGCTGTTATATGTTTTGTAATAATCAATGATATTATTTATCTATTTGGGGGTATACTGGGATGTATAGGGAGAGGCATCAGCAGCAGAAAACAGGAAGTTGTTATCCCTCTGTACAGACAGTTGGTGAAACCCCATCTAGAATACTGTGTCCAGTTCTGGAGACCCCATCTCCTCAAGGACATAGACAGGATAGAGGCAGTCCAGAGGAGGGCAACTAAGATGGTGCAGGGTCTGCAAAAGAGGCCGTATGAGGAGAGACTTAAGGAGCTTAATATGTATACCCTTGAGGAAAGAAGGAGAGGGGACATGATAGAAACTTTCAAGTACCTCAAGGGAATCAACAAAGTCCAAGAGGGTAGCATCTTTCAGAAAAGAGACTTGCAAGAACAAGGGGACACAATTTAAAAGATAGAGAGGGCGGTTCAGGGGCAATGTGAGGAAGTATTATTTCACAGAGAGGGTGGTGGATGCATGGAACAGCCTTCCTGAGGAAGTTGTGGGGTCTAAAACTGTGGGAGAATTCAAGAATGCATGGGACAGACATAAGGCAATTCTTGTGGGGCACAGGAAGATATAGGCTGTTGGTTAACTAGGATCTGCGGCCTATCCTGTAGGTAGGGAAATGGGCAGACTAGATGGGCCTAGCGGTCCTTATCTGCCGTCAAAGTCTATGTTTTTATGTTTCTATATTTATTGAATTTTGATGAACAGGTTGGCCCACTGGGCCCCAAAGGTCCCTTTTTCAGGGGCGACCTGAGGAACAGAAACAAAAAGACATACAGTAAGGTGATCCAGAAGCAACACTATTACATAGTCAGATGAAACAGGGTTACAAAAGAAAGACAAGATAATGAACATAGCAGTACAGGCAATTATTCAATTTGTAGACCTTAAGAGCAACACTTGAAAGATTTGAGTCATGTTTTAATGTAGGTTTCGTTGAGAAGAGAGGGCGGATGGGTGTTGTGATTAGTGTCAGGGATAAATTATCCTATACCCTCACAATGGCATGAGCTTGTCTCTAGCAAATGGGACTTATGCCTGGTACAAAATATTGGTAGCATTGGGGCTTCCTGTACTAGAGGTGGGAGAGTTGTGATACTGAAGGAATAGCCTCACTTGAGAGTCTTGATTCTGGGGATTGCCGGTAGGGACCGACCTGAGTTTCTGAGCATTTGAGGGTTAGGCTTGGCCATGATTATTCCTGTTAGGCTTGGTGGGGCCACCAGGCTCTGCAATTTGTATGCAAGGCAGAGCAGGGGATACTGTAGATGAGCCCTGAAAGAAGGCCATTACAGCTGGGCTAGTGAGATGCAGTGGTGGCTTCTTGGTTGACACATTGTCACAGACCTCACCACCTTGCTGTACAGAACCTGAAGCCTGCTAACCTCGCCCTTTGCCATGCCCTGGATTACCGGGGCAGCATAGGTTATTGTGGGTAGGAGGATGTTGAAGGCGATTGCTCATCCAGCCTCTGGAATGAGTTGTTTTTTTAGCCTGTACATGGTGCCTAGTTTGACATGGATAGACTTTGTTACCTGGTCAATGTGTGGCTTAAAGGTGAGCCCCTGGTCAATAGTTAGCCCTAGGTATTTTATGTTGTCAACTACGTCTATTCGTTTATCCCCAAGGGTAGTAAGTTTAAGGGAATTGGTCCAATCCTGGCCCAGGGATCTAGGACCAAACAGCAAGGCTTTGGTTTTTGCTGCGTTGGGGATAATTTTGTTTGATGTGAGCCAGGCCTCAAGTGTGTTAAAGCCCCCTTGTAGGAGAGGGCCCAGATCGTGTGGTGTAAACCTGGCCCAGTAGATGACAATATTGTCTGCTTATTGAACTACTGAGCTACCCCCACAGTGCTGGTTTAGGTCATTAGTGAAGAGAAAGAACAGGAGGGGGCCAAGAATTGAGCCCTGGGGCACACTCTCCTTGATGGGTAAAGGGACGGCTAGCTCTCCCTTCCAAATGACTCTCTTGGAGTGGCCTGAGAGGTAGCTCTTAAACTAGTTAACAGATATGTTTTGTAATAATCAGTGATATTAGTCTTTCTGTGGGGGCACTCCACCCCCACACCCCCGGGCATAAACACAACTTCATTGGGGCACACAGAGGGTGTGGGGGCCAGAGTGCCCCCACAGAAAGAATAATATCACCGATTATTACAAAACCTAAGAACTCTTTACCTTCAAGTGACATCAACATAATGCAACAATATGAAAGCAACAATGTTCAGTGATATTATTCTTTCTGTGGGGGCTCACCACACCCCATGGGCATAAACACAACTTCATCTGTGCACCCGGGGGGTGTGGTGGGGGGGCAGAGCACCCCCACAGTAAGAATAATATCACTGATTATGAGGTTATTAGCTGTAGGGATACAGGACCTACATGATGATCTGGAAAGCTGGGGAGGTGGTCCAGGATCTGGCAGTTTGACTTCAAGGACAAGAAATACAAAGTTCTGCTTAGTCAAGCTAAGAATCCCAAGACATAGTACTACCTGGGTGGGGTCCTGCTATCGACACCAGAGGAGGAGAAGGACTTGAAAGAGATGATCACTAGTGACCTGAAGAGCACTACATGCAGTGCAAGAAAGCAGCAGCAAGGGCAAACAAGATGCTGGGTTGCATAGCTGGGGGGATCAGTAGTGGGACAGAGGAGGCTATACTGCCCTTTTACAGGTCACTGGTTAGGCCACATCTAGAGAACTGAGTTCAGTACTGGTGCCCATGTATCATCAAGGACATTAACCTGCTGGAGAAGGTACAGAGGAGGGCTACAAAGATGATAGTGAGTCAACTAGGTAAGGTATACTTGGAGAGGTCAAGGGTATCACACATGTACTCCCTGGAGGATAGGTGAGAGAGAGAGAGAGAGAGAGAGAGAGCATGCATGGGACCTTCAAGTACTTGAAAGGGATAAATAAGGTGGAGAAGGAAGGTCTCTTTAAATTGAGCGGCAACCATAACACACATGGGTAGTCAGGGTGGGAGGATTAGAAAGGAGGTCAGGAAGCACTTCTTCACAGAGAGGGTGGCTGACACTTGGAATGTGCTGCTGGAAGAGAGGTGATCTTGTTTTACACAATGGGTGGCTTCAAATGAGGCAGGGATAGGCATAGGAGGAAGGATCATTGATAGGGAGGGACAGTAGCTCAAGCTCCTGACCCTGCAATACATGCAGACTAGATAGACCAAATGGCATTCTTCTGCTGGCTTCTTAGTATGTTAGTATATTCAGTTTCAAATCACAGTGCTGGTATAGGTTTCTGGGCTAACACAATAATTAACAGTCTTATAAAAATAGCCCATAAGACAGATTCTGCTTTAAAATTTGCTAAGCCCTCAGCATCATGGCAGTAGCCAGTGTCTTTTTCTTATTATTTAGAAAAAAGCTCATAACATAAGATTCAGTTACTGTTACCAGCGAATATAATTACAACTACCTGTAGCTGCCAAAAAAAACAAACTAGCCAGCCAGTCTGCCAACTATAATAATCAGTTAATGTTGCCTGGGAATATAATTACGAGTAGCTGCCAACAAACTAGGCTGCCAGCCTGCCAGCCAAGTAGATGTGTGCCTATTGAAACCAAGAAATCAGGCATGAACAAATGCAACCAGCAGCAGAGAATGTCCTTATTAACCAGTCACAGAACAGAAGGCATGTTTGATGTGGAAATAACAAGTGTTTGTATTGCAGCAATGCAAATGACCAGCTAATGCAGTTATTGCATTGTTTTTTCCTTTCAGATTTGGGATCAAATGTAAACATGAAATTATTTAAGAAAAAGACATACAAAAAAACAACCAGTGCTTTACTATGATACATCCTACTCCAAAAGGACATGTATTTCCACGTCCAACTTGCCTTCTGTTCTGTTTGTAGCTCATTAATGAGGACACATTTTGTGCTGCTGGCTGCATTTGTTCATGCCTGATTTCTTGGTTTACCTAGGCACACATCTACATGACTGGCAGGATGGCTACCTAGTTTTTTTGGCAGCTACTGGTAATTATATTCCATGGCAATATTAACTAGTTGTTATAGCTGTTTTGAAATAAGAAAAAAAAACTGGCTATTGCTGTGGACAGTGCTGAGGGCTTAACAAATGTTTGCAGCAGAACTGTTATATATAGGCTACTTTAGCATGGAACGTTGAAACTGCACACCTCTGGCTCTGTACCACGCATACATACAGTAACTTACTGCTTATATTGTAACCATGAAAATGACCAGCTTGGGCAGTTCTTGCATTCCCCCCCCCCCCCTTCAGATCTGGGCTCAAATAATCGTAAGTTTATTTTAAGAAAAATTAAAAATAAAAATAAACAATGTTCTACTATGATGCATGCATCCTACTCTAAAGGACAGTGAGTTACTATATGTACTCATTGTACCGAAGTGTGCAGTTCCAATGTACCAGTGCCATGACTACCAATAAGCACAGATTGTTGTATACATGATTCCTTGTCTACCATTAACATGTAGAGTGCATGTAATTCTTCTTAGAATAAGCAGATTGCTAGGATCAATTATCTCAGCTTAAAGTAAAATACAATAATGTAAAGGACACAATCTGCAAGCAAACCAAAAGGTTTTCTGCAGTGGCAGACAGACTTCAGTAAAATTATCTTAAAAGCATTACAACTGGCCTTGCTTATTACAGTTATAGCAAAGAAAGTCTTTGGGTTTAGATTTGTTACTCCCATCAGAGTTCTTTGATCTGGAGTTAATCAGGGAAAAAGAGGGCCTTACAATTCCTTGGCTGTTACTTCACTGCTGTGATGTCTTTCTGGCCATATGATGTTCCTCTGCCAATGAAACAATATTTTCCCAGCTTTCTGGTCAGTTTTCTTTTACCCAAAGTTGCAAGTCATTAGGAAAGATGTTGATGAATTGATGCATTGTAAATATGTCAGTGATCTGTGGGACTGTTTTGCGCTCTGGTTGGAAGCATTTAATGAGGAGTTCTTTGAGTTGGGTGAAGGCTTCTTGAAGATTTTTGATGGTGTGGTACTTTAGGGGCCAGAATCTCTGCCTGTAGGTCTCTCCTGAGATGTAATAAGTTGTAAGGATTTCTTCTTTCAAAAGTTCATAGTTTTCTGACTGTTCAGTGTCCATATTGCTGTAGGCAAGATGGGGTTTACCTGTCATATATGGTACCAGCCTGATTGCACATTGCTGTTTTGACCATTGGCAGGATCCGGTGACCCTTTCAAAAGTTGTCAGGTATGCTTCAGTATCATCCAAGGAACAACCTTTATGAGTTTAATGTCTTTTAAGTTGTATATATGTTTTTGAACTGCTGGGCCTGTACCAGATTATCCAGCTTTGATAGCATTCAAGGCAACCAGCCATCACTGCTCCTATTGCTGCATCCCTTCTCTTCTCTTCTCTGGCCTCTAGATGCTGAATTTATTTTTCTCTCTGTTTCTCAGTGTCTCATATAATTTGATGGCAGATAAGGACCACAGGCCCACCTAGTCTTCCCAATTCCCTACCTGATGGATAAGCTGCAGATTCTAGTTAATCAACAGCTTATTTCCTCCTATCCCCAACCAAAATTGCCTTATGTCTGTCCCATGCATTCTTGAATTCTCCCACTGTTCTTGACTCCACAACCTCCTCAGGAAGGCTGTTCCATGCATCCACAACCCTCTCTGTGAAAAAATACTTTCTAACATTTCCTCTGAGCCATCCCCCTCTATCTTCAAATTGTGCCCCTTGTTCTTGCACATCTCTTCTTCTGAAAGATGCTACCCTCTTGTACTTTGTTAATTCCCTTGAGATACTTGAACATTTCTATCATGTTCCCCCTCTCCCTCCTTTCCTCAAGGGTACTTATTAAGCTGCTTTAGTCTCTTTGTTGTATAGTACACACTTTGAAGAAGCAAACATGCTTTCAGGTTCTGTCCCTACCTGTTCTTTTTCTTTCATCATTGGTGCTGGTGCAACAGTCTCAGTTTGGACTTTTGTTTCTGGCTCTGGTTTTGCTGCCATTCTTCCTGGGCTTGCTGTTGCAGGGTCCATATCTTTATTCTATGCTTCCCAGGTACCAGGTCTAGTACTCACAGACAAAACTCCTCATATAGAGTATGCATGGTGTTAATCCCACTTCTAAAACCAAATGCTGTAGTGACATAGGTCAGAAAGCATAGGGAGACCAAGAGAAGTTATGAAATTAACAAGTAAAGTTTTATTATTCTGAATAAAAATAAAATAGGAAAAATAAATGCGTACAGCATAGCTCTTTATAAAGGCAGTACAAACAAAAAAAAGTCCTCCATCTGAGTCCCTCCCTGGAAAAAAAATGCTCTCATTACATACTGTAACATGCTTTGCCAGGCAGTTCAAACTCTTCATCCTGTTCTTGTAAGTATCATCTCCTGTTTTTAACAAAATGTAACAAAACTTTGCAATTTGTCTTCCCAAGACCAGCCTGAAGGGCACATATAGTCATAACAGGTGCAACAAAATAATACATTTTGTCCCACAACTGGTTTCTTGTTGACAATTCTGTAAACAAGCTTGTGGATGTCAAAATGCATCTCAAGGTCAACTCCTTGTGTTCCAGATTATCTTTCCTAATAAAAGCAAATAACTTTCTGCAATTATTTCAGCAATGTACTTATATACATTTGCAAAGCAAGGGATCCCAGTTTCATATAAAGAATCTTAGATTTTTTTATTTTAACCACAGAGAAACAAGGGGAGAAAGAGAGAAGAGAAACAACAAGTATAGGAAGGGAGATAACAGAGGGAAATGGTAGGACCATCAGAGTGACCAGTTCCTATGTGTCACAAGAAAATGTTATTGCACAATTAAACAGCAAAGAGACAGATAAGTGGCAGAACTGGGGAGGACAAAATAGATCATTGCTTTTAACTACCTCTGCATAACAAATGGGTCAGGGTCTTACATAACCCTGTCACAGGGGCATATAACACTAAATACAGTTAAATAAAATTTCCTATGATCCAGCCTCTTGTAATCTATTATACAGTAAATCCAAAGTCCAGAAATTACTGTAAGTTATAAAGAGTTCAGACAAGTTGTATGTACTGCCAAAACAAAAGAAAGCACCACCTTAACCAACACTGCTGTGAGGATGAAAAAGCAGGTTATAGAAACATATCTATGATTATGTTTAAAGAAATGCTATAGATCAATTTTAGTTTAAACATTAGACATAATACGTTATAAGAAACATTCTGACCCAAACCTCATTTTATGGTACCAAAATCAGCAGCTGACTCCCAAAGTGGGAACAATTATAAACCCAAAGCTATGATAAGGAAAAAGAGTCCATCATCTTTGTGACATAGAAGAGTCAAAGGCCAAAAGTCAGTCTGTGTTCTGTAAAAGAAACTGACCAGTCTGGCCTTTAGTGCAATCCCAGATATAGCTTCAAAGTCAAGTGCTGCACAACCTGATAACATTTGTTATTGGTCCCTATCTGAGTCACTGTCCTCCTGACAGATCAAAATTCTTTTTCTGGTTTTCTGCACATGAATGTCTGCTTTTATAAGGTCTACAAACTAATATAATTTTCCAGAAACATGAAGCCTGGTGGGCATTTGTAGGTTATGTACCACACTTAAGTCCTTCAGACAAGCAGAGACACCACTGAAAGTCTTTCCTTTTCCATTATTTGTATAATTAAGTTCAGGAACAGAAACACTGGCACCACATTTTCCATATACAGTTTCCCCTGTTGCTTAGTCATTTAATAAAGATAATTTTTTAATCAATCCTGATGCAGAACTGATCAGCATTCTTGGCGTATTACCTTGTGCAGGGTTCTTTTGGGGGGTAACCCAATAGGCTTTAGTGATCGAGGAGCAGTGTCCAATTTTAACAGCTGTAAAAAGGTAGTTATGTAGCCTACTGTGCTCTTTCCTCTAAACTTCCTTGCTCTTTTTAACAGATATATAATGCAAATGTTTGCTGCATTTGCTTGGTTGCAGTATAACAGTTTATTTTCCTTGACTACCTATGATAAGGTAACAAGCACTTTCTCTGCCATGTCTCATGAATCTTATACCACTGTCATCAAGACTTCCATTGTTTTCTCAACTGCAACAATTGGCTGAATATTAGTGCCTTCATTTGAAGCACAAATGATGGGAGTCAGGGGACGAATGTTTGAAGTTGATGACATACTGGCTAAGAAAGCAACAGGCAGAATTCCATATCTCAGCTCTTAAGGACACAGAAGGAGTGGTGCATCCCTCACCTTCCAAGATTAATGTCCTAATGCACCAGTGTTATCAACTGTTGTTATTTTCCAGGTCTGGTACCAGTTTCCTGCCCTTTCTGACTTCCTTTTTGGAACAACTGTTCTTACCCTACCTCTGGACTCAGTTGCCTCCCTAAACTGCCCATCACTATTACAGAGATTAGTTATGCCATTAAAGCACTGTTTTCTGAAAAGATAATGGGATATTATGACTTACTAACAGTTTTTTTAATCAACTGATGCCTGATATAATAACCTCACACCTATTTACATTATCTAATATTCCTATTAACCAGGGGTCACTTACTCCTACACTGCATAAATCAGTTATTACAATGTTACCTAAAAATGGGAAAATTCTCCAGTTAGTAAATTTTATTTTTAATTTCATTTATTTAAAAGTTGATAACTGGGAAAAGCACCAATGAGCCAAGACTCATTTCCAGGTGCGCCCCGGGGAAAGGTAACATGGGAAAATAGTACATTTACATATGGCAAAAAAAAAAAATCAGTATCAAAAAACAAGGGTCACCGTTAAAAGACTCATTATAGTAGGTAACATCAAGGTACAGGAGTACAAGATTAAAGCAAAAAATAAACAACAACAAAAAAATTAATCCAGAGATAGCACCACAGTCCAGTTGTAGGACTGGACAGTGCACCAAATAATAAATAATGGGTCAGGGCAAAAAGAAATACAGAGGGCAAGGCTCAAATTACAACAATGGGTTCCTATTGGACAAGGAGATATGTCTCTCATGGTTTGTAACTATAGGTGATTGCTTAACTAATACTTAGGAGGTGGGGCTAGGGTTCAAAGGGAGCACTGTGGATGAGGCAGACGTCTAAGTAGCCCTTTGAGTGAGAAGGAGGATAGTCTGAGGTCAGATGAGAAGTTTATTCCAGAGAGATGGGAAATAAAAGGAGAAAGCACATTGGCTAGATGCGGGGAGGGGGGGATTGTTTAACCAAGAAAGGCACACTAAGCCAAAGTTTGTTTCCAGGTGTGACCAGGGAGCATAAGGAAGTTAAATGACTTGCTCAGGGTCACACAGTATGCAAGTGGGGGCTGTGGGATTAAAACCCAGGTCTTCAGGTTTGCAGCTCAGTGCCCTTAACCACTGTGCTATACTGCCTCCAAGGGGGTGTGGGATGGCAAATTTATGCAGATCCCAGTGATGAAGGGACTCGGTAGAGGCAGCAGCTTGGGAGAGGCATGCAGAGAGGTAGGTAGGGAGGGTTTCAAACCAGAATTTTGCAACAAAGGAGGCACAGTGAACCATTCTCCTGTGGGACAGGGGTATGAGAGTGGAGTACAGGAGACAGTGGTAGGTAAGGGGGAAGTGGTGTCGAAGTGGCAGAAAGAGTTCAGGAGGGTGTCTAGTCTGGTAAATGAAGATACCATACCAAATACAGGCAGTACCATAAACCAAATCAGCATAATCAAAGACAGGAAGGGTAATTTTGGTTATCAACTCATAGTGGATGGGAAATGGGAGGCTGGCCTTATGTCAATAAAGGGCAGCCAGTTTGTGCACAGTTTAGTGTAGATGGCATCAATATGGTTACGGAGGTCCAGATGGTGATCCAACCAAACCCCTGGATATTTGACAGCAGTAACATTCTCTAGTGGAGAGCCATCCAGGGTTGTGAAGACAAGAGAGGACTGGAGGGTGGCTAGTTTTTGTCAGGAGCCAAATGCCATGGCCACTGTTTTTTTGACATTAAGCTTGAGTTTGTTTTTCTGGAACCAGTACTGAACTTTACTGAAGTCTTCCGGGGGGAGGAGGCTGTACTCTGATAGCAACTAGCCCGGATATGAAAATAATGATATCATCAGTGTACATGTGTATATTTGAGGATTTTCAGACTGAGGGGAGGTTGTTTATAAATAGGGAGAAAAGGATAGGACCGAGGATTGAGCCTTGTGGGACACCAGCGAGGATAGAGAGAAGGGAAGAGAGAGCATCACCTGTTTTAACTGATTGCTACCTGTTGTAAAGGTAAGAATGGAACTGGTTTACAGCAGATTCGGCAAGGCAAATTGTACTAAGGTTTTGAAGCAGTAGGAGGATGAGAGACAGAATCAAAAGCCTTGGCAAGGTCAGTAAAGATGGCAGCAGTAATGTGGCTTTGATCCATAGCTGTAAAAATTGAATCTATAACTTGCAATAGAGAGGAGGTGGTCAAATGTTGTTTTCTGAAGCCAGACTATACTGGAGATAGTGTGTTGATAGTGGCCAGGAATTCAGGCAGCCTAGAGTGAATGAGGGATTCCTGAATTTTGGCGAGCAAGGGGAGGCGGTAGATAGGTCAATAGTTTCCGGTTGCAGAAGTGTCACCTCCCTTGTGGAGGGGTAAGACTTTGGCAGATTTCCAGGCCTTCGGGACAGCAGAGATGGAGAGGGAGAAATTTAGAATGTGAGAGAGTGGTGAAGTTATAGCAGGGCAGAGATGTGGAGAAGCCTGGAGTGGAGACCATCAGGTCTGGACTTGGTTGGGTTAAGGGCAAAGAGGGCAGTGCACACTTCCGGGGTGGGGGGAGTGGGAATTGGAAGTTTGAAGGCTGGCTAGAAGCATCCAAAAGGACCTGGGGGGGTTGGGGGATAAGGGAGATTGATTTTCAGGGAGACTGCATGTGGCAAAGAATTTATTGAAGGACTGAGCGACTACGGCAGGGTCAGAGACTGTGGCACCATTAACTTTGAAAACAGGGGAGGCTTTATAATAATAATAATAATATTCTTTATTTTTATGGCACCTTTCAAAAACCAAGGTGCCTAACAAGATAGAAATAACACATCAAGCATTCCAACATCCTAAAATTATAAAACAGCTGATACAAGTTAAAAGTAGGATCAATCACCAAACGCCTGGTACCACAAATATGTCTTTAGTGCCTGTTTGATTGGTAGATGGGTCAAAAAGTGAGTGGAGTACTTTTCCAAAAGGAAGCTGGTATTTGTTTATCTTGCTGCAGGTGTTGCCTAAAGGAGCTTGCCTTGGAGACGTGAATGGCCTTAGTGCAATTGTTCCTAAGGGTTTTGTAAACTTGGAGGTCTGCTTGGGATAGGGACTTCTTGTTGTGGTACCAAGCTTTGTCCCTGGCTCCGCATTTTGCCAGCAGGTCAGCAGTTATCCAGTGATGATGAAGTCTTCTTACTCTGGATTTCTTTAGTGTGGCATGGTGGTTCCAGATGTGGAGGAATAGGCTGGAGAAAAGAGCTAGGGAAGAGTCGACATCATTGGCTGTAAAAGATTGGGTTGCCAGTCATACCTAGCCAAGCTCCTAGTGAACAGACTGCAGCAGTTTTTTTTCATCTACTAATCTCTATCACTCAAGCTTCCTTTATTATGGACTGAATGGGCATCAGTAGTTTATGTTCCTTAATTGATGTGGCCTGGAAAACCTGGACATTCTTAACTTATGCTGCTACAGTGTTCATAGGCTTTGAAAACGATTTTCATTCTGTGGAATGGGGATATCTCAATGAAACACTGGTCACTTTTGGATTTGGGTCTGTCTTCCAAAAATGGACAAATAGACTAATCCCACGACCTCATTCTTCACTAATTTGGCAATCCCATCACTCTTTCAGCTACAGGAAGTCACCACGTAGGGTTCCCCCATCCCATTTACTATTCCTGTTAGTGACTGAACCTGTAGCAAGACAGGCAGATTAAGATATTCATGGATCTGCATTTGTCAGGATCAAGTCAATCTGAGTACAGCAGTATGTTTGCAGATGATCTCTTCACTACCAGTGATCCAGCCACTTTAATCCTTTGGATCACTGCCACATTGGACCTATATATTCAGTGCTTTAATCTTTCAGTGAACTGGTCAAAAACTGACATACTATACTTCCTGTTAATGGGCTGTGCAGAGAAGTGATATCTGATGGGGGTTACACTGGGAGGTGACCAGCATAGAATGTTTAAAGGCCACAGTCATCTATAACATGAAGGACCTAGTTACAGTTAACATCACCCTGCTTATTAGACAACTGGAGACAAAAAAAATTCTAAGATAGAGTAAATTGTATTTTTCCATAGAGGCAAAATCACAGCCCTAAAACTGAAATCCTGCCCCAGGATGGCATACATTTATTTATTTAGTTAGTTTTTGTTAATCAGGTAGGTGCACTAGACAATAAATTGCCTATTTTCAGGCACTACCTGGAATGATACAAGACAGTAGACCATCAAGGCAGCAGAAAAACATTACAGTGTACAGGAAGGATGGGGTAAAAAACATGCCAATATTGAATACAGTCTGACCCTATGAGTTCAAATAACAGTGGTGAACAATCAAGAGAAAACCTAGCCATGGGTTTCAACAAGATTATCAAGAGAACATTGACGAAGATACAGTCAGTTAGAGCAACAAGTGGAATGGGATAACCAGCCTAGTTTAGAGTATAATGTACACTTGTGTGTTAACCTAGAAGTAGATAAGGCAAATCCACAGATGTTATTATAGAAGACATTCCCTTTGTCTAGATGGGAAGCACTAGATAGATACAAGGAGGTGAGACTGTTTGTAAGGCTGGGTAATAGGATTCCATGGCAATTGTAAGCCTGGCACCAGTAGAGAGAGAGAGAGAGTATATTTTATTCTATAGGACAGCCCAAACTTTCTATTTACTGACTTACTTATATTTGAGATGTGCAGTGTAAAATCAAAGACAGCATCCTGGGTAGGACCTAGATATTTGAAAGAGTTAGCAGCAAAGTGAAGGGAGCCATGTTTATTTTATTTTATTTTTTTTAACCAGGAGAGACACGCTAAGCTGAAGCTTGTTTACAGGTGTGACCTGGGAGCACAAGGATGTTAAGTGACTTGCTCAGGGTCACGCAGTATGCAAGTGGGTGCTGTGAGATTCAAACCCAGGTCTCCAGGTTTGCAGCTCATAGCCTTTAACCACTGCACTATACTGCTTCCAAAGAAAGAAAGAAAGAGTTAGCAGCAGAGAGAAGGGAGCCATTTGAGCAGCGAAGGTTTAGGCCATTGGGACAAGTCCTTAGTTTAGGTGGGCACCCAAAGATCATGATCTGGGACTTGCTAGTGTTTAGAACAAAGCAATTTTGTATAAACTAGGTTTTAATTCTTACAGAGTCAGTATTCAGCTTACAGTTGATCTCAGTTAAACTTTAGGAGCTGGTGTAGAGTACCATATCATCAGCATATAGGAGGGTGCTACAAAAGGATGGAACTTTGGGGACATCATTAATGAAGATGGAGAAAAGTAGTGGACCCAGAATGGAGCCCTGAGGTACACCTATATTAATTGTGGTTAGGGCAAATTTAGCCTTAGTAAATTTAACAAATTGTTGCCTATTAATTAGATAGCTAGAGAATAATCTGATGGGGGGGGATACCTAGCGATGATAGTTTAGATTAAAGCAGGGTGTGGTTTACAAGATCGAAAGCTTTTGTGAGATTGATAAAAACAGAAACAGTTTACATCTTCTTATCCATGCAGAGTTGAATATCATTGGTGAATTGGGTGAGCACAGTGGAGGTGCTATGAGCCTGCTAAAACCCATGTTAGGCATAGGACAGCAGGTTGTATTTGTTGAGATGATCTGCGACCTGGAGGGCAACAATCTTTTCTAGCAGTTTACTGAAGACAGACAGGATTGCTATTTGTCATTAATATTCAAGGGTCTTAGGATCACCTTTTTTATGTTTGCTTGCACGCATGTGCAAGAAACATTATGTGGCAGCTTAGGAGAGAAGCGGGTTATGGAAGTGTGACACTGTGGCAGCCAATGGAGGCACTGCATTTGGGGGCTTGGCACTGGTGGACCAATGGAGGCACAGTGTGCTGATGACACTGCTTTCCAAAAGTACCACAAAGTTCAAACGTTTTCACCGCAGCACTCAGGGGCTTCCTTGTAATTGCAGCGTCAGCCATTCCGCTGCAATGAGGGAGTGACCCGTCATTGCAGGGTGGTACCTTGCCTAGTGTAATATTGTTTGTGAATGTGGCAGAAAGCTGCCCCATGTTTAAAAACAGTATTACATGGTCCCAGTGCCGAGGGGGTGCCCAATCCCCCTTGGCATTATGCCCCCACCAAAACAGTCTTTGTTTGCCAATGGGGGTCCCAATCCCCATCAGCTTCAGTCCCCCTTCCTAGTTTATTTGGCCGATGGGGGAGCCCACTCCACGTCAGCATAATGTCCCCCCCCCAAATTTGTTTTGTGCTGAGGGGGGTGCCCAATCCCCTTTGACTCTTCCCCCCGTATGTGCCAATGGGGGTGCTTGAAAAACATTCAGGTGGCATGCTGGGAGCCCACCCCAATGCCATCCCAACGTGCCAAATGTCCCTGTAAAAAAAATAAAAAGGCGTCCCACGATGTCTTGCATTTTTTTTAAAGACCTGTAAAACAGAAAACGGTCCCTCATTGAGTCTGGTGGCCCCTTCCCCAACCTGCACACACCTTCTGTGCACCCTGCCTCCCCACACCCCCCACCCCATACTTACCTTCAGAGCCCAGAGCGACGATCTTCGGTGGACAGGGAACACGTCTGCACTCTTCAAAGTCGACTTCGAACTGAAGAAATGGCTGTAAGCTGTATAATGGCATAAATAGTTTTTTTTCAACCTTGGTGCATATCTTAGGTATTTGGGGGAATTTTGGCACCAAATATTCAACATGGGGTTATTGGGACCCTTCCTCATGAATTCTGCTACTGTCATGGCATTATTTGGTCCTGAAAGGTGATTTTGCAGTCACTGTGCTGAATCACCTTTCGAGACCGAGTAAGGAAACGACAGTGCCAGTGTTCATGAGGTGGGCTCTCAAAAAGTCTATTTTGTAAAATTTGGTGGAAAAAATCAAAAAATTACTGTTTTATGAGTGTGCATTGCACAGTTGCTATGCACGCTTGTAACTTCATGAATCTGCAATATATTCACTCCAGATTTTCAACATTGGCATTTTTCTACACCTCCTTATGAACATTACAGCTGTCATGTTTCAAATAATGGCCTACATGTGTTTTTGCACTTCCGGTGCAGAATAGAGCTGTCGCCGTGGGAAATCAGTGTTCGGGACACATTCAGAAAATCACAGTGATGCTGTTCATGAGCAGAAGTCCTAAAATGCCTATGCTGAAAATTTTGTGACAAAAGTCCATAAAATGACTGTGTTATAAGTGTGCCTTGCGCAGTTCCATGCACGCTCATAACTCCGTAAATGTGTAATATTTTCACTCCAGATTTTCAACATTGGCATTTTTCCACATCTTCTTATGAACAGTACAGCTGTCATTTTTCTCATCCTGGCCGAAATATGTTTTTGCACTTCCGGAGCAGAATAGTGTGGTCTCTGTGGGGAAATCAGTGTTCAGAACACATTAAGAAAATCATAGTGACACTGTTCATGAGCAGAGGTCCTAAAATGCCTATGTTGAAAATTTGATAATGAAAGTCCAGAAAATGACAGTGTTACACACATGTGTTGTGCAGTTTCCATGTATGCTCGGAAGTGAGAGCATTTTTAATGTTCCTACTACAAATTTTCAACTTTATCATCTCTTCACACCTCCCTATGGATGGTACAGCTGCCATTCTTCACATCCTGCTCAATCTGTGTTTTCGTACTTGTGGAGCAGAATGGTATGGTAGCTGTTGGAACTCAAAGTTCGGGACACATAGACAAAATCACACTGCCACTCTTCATGAGAAGAGGTTCCAATGCTTTCAAGAGGTGGGGTCACAAAAAGGCCATGTTGAAAGTTTGTAGTGAAAATACCAACAAACACCTAGAGCGTTAAGGTTTCTAACCATAACGTCCCACCTTGTACAGACTGACAAGCATTGGGGTGTGCCTTTGGATTGCTGATTGTACTGCTCAAGCCATCCCACCCCCATCCCCTAGCCAGTGACAGGCATTGAGGTGTACCTTGGACTCTTCAGCCCCAGAGTTTACCCCATTCTCCTATACTGCACCCATTGTGATTGGTTGACCATCCATGGCACTCCAGACCTTATATCATGGGTTTTAGCCCATCTGATAGGCTAGTGATGCACTTGACTCAAGGATCAAATTTCTGATATATCCAGGTCCCAGAAGCCCCTGTTCTCCAGTTCAGGTTGTGCATCTGATCAGGCAACAAGCACACCAGGAGTTCTTGTTGTTCTTAGGAAGGTAGGCCTAATTCTTTTGTTTGCTTCTAAGAGATTTATATGGTTGGTCTGCCTAAGGAGATTGGGATATTTGTTCCCATTTCTATTTGTCAGGGTGTATCCCCTAAGGCTTAGAATTATACAGCCTCCCTGATGCTTCAGCAGATGGTGCTGCTGTACTCTGAAGAAGTTCGCCAGAAAATTGATTTGGCCAAGTTTATTGCTGACAGGAGAGAGAGACTCTGGAATTGTTTTTTGGTTCAAGAGCACCTTTTCTACTGAGTTTTAAATGTTTCTTGACTGCATTTAAAAAGAGAAATCTCTAGGTAGCAGAACCCCATAAATTGAGTCCAGCCAGGTGGTGATGACCATTCTCGGGCGATCTCGAGGTTCGCTGTGCAGTGCGTGAGCCGCGCTGTTGTCTTTCTGCTGAAGAGTTGTAAGAATTGTAAGGAATCCCTGTTTAAATGCTCAAATAGTTATCTGTGACTTGGAGCACTTAGGGGCTCTACTTTGAAGGGTAGTGTGGCTTTCTGGCATTAGTGCACAAGCAGTGTGGCACCCCCCCTCACTCCTTCTCGCTAAGCCCTCCATCGGCGACATCTTCAGCTAGCGCCTCCTGGTGTCCCGTTCCCTTCCCTCCAACGAAGCAAGGTTCTTGTTCTCCCCCTGCTCGCTCCCCAATGCCCACAGTCTGCAGCCTGTAGCCACATGAATGCCAGGCCTACCCCACGTGGTAGCCTTCTTAGGCTGCAGCCTACATGCCAGCATCATCCTCATCTCAGCATCAGACCTGGTGGAGGGGTCCTAACTGGCAGAACTTTTTCTCCTCCCTTAAAGAAGCCAGAGGGCAACAATTGGCACTTATTTTGAACAAAATTCAATTTTGTAACAAAAGGGGATATTACGCTGTAATGCAGCCTTTAACCACAGCTTGGTGAGTTTCCAAAGAGCACCCCTCCCAAACGGAGATTTGTGGTACAACAAGGGGCATCTTCAGCCCTATCTAGTTTTTAAAGTGGGGACATCTGTTTCTGGTTCTGGTCTCCTCAAGGCAGGCTCCTCTCTACAGTGGCAGGCCTAGTTGGGTGTGCTTTACTAAGCACCTCCCCTTTTTCCTCTCAGTAGGCACTTTGGGGTCCCTCCGAAGGGAGGTGTGGTAAACTCAGGTACTGGAGGAGAGGGGGTTCCCCTGAGTAAGATAGTAGGGTACAGCTGCAGCTGATTTGGCTGATTAGCTGCAGCTACACGGACAGGAGAGCTTTAAAAACAGGAAGGAAAAGCCAGCAGGCAGTTGCTGTAGGGGTAGAGGGCTGACAAGCTGCTTGGATGTGTTCCAGGACAGGAGTCCCTTAAACAACCCTCAGGAGATTGGTCTCCTGAATTAGGCCAAAAAGAAAAATGTTATTTCTATTGTGAGTTTTCCATTTTAAGGTTTCTGTTCTTGAAGAAGGTCTAGCCTTCTGGAAAAGGGGGTTTCTAATTAGGGTCGGGGATTGTTTAGTCTGTGCTCCTACCCGGAGCTAGGCCTCTTTATTTCTGTTTTTGTTTCATTTTCCCTGGTGGGGCTTAAAAAGGAAAAGGGCAGAAGCCCAAAGTTCTGTGTCACCAACCATATTAAGAAAATAAAAATATACCTGGTTGGTTTGATGTTAACAAACTGGTCTTCCTCAGACTCCTTAACCACCGCAAAGCTGATCCTGAATCCAGTGGCGAGGTTGCACCTTGTCACATGTGGTGTGAGAATGGGATCAGGTTGGTGTAGAATTTGGCCGGAATCCGAACCACCCCAAAGTAAAGGAGACCAGGCATGGAGGACGTGGTGAAAGCCTTGATCCAGGCTACAGCAGCCCAGCAGGAAGCTACCTGGGCTCAACAAGAGATGAACCAGTTGCTGCTCACACAGACGGCCCAGGACCGCACTGTCCTCCAGGAAATGGTAAAGTGTCTCATCGAGATCATGGTGGGAGATGGTCACCCAAGAGGGCCTACTCCAGAGGGTTACCAGACTATATGGGCTTCCCACTGTCTGCAGAAAATGACGATGGCTGGCGACATTGAAGCATATTTGCTCACTTTTGAAAGGACGGCTACTCGTGAATCATGGCCTCAGGAACAGTGGGCCGGCATTTTAGCTCCATTTTTGAGCAGCGAGGCCCAGAAGGCATATTATGATCTGGATGAGGGAGTCGCCACTTACTATCCAAGGCTGAAGGAAGAGATCTTGGCCCATGCTGGCATGACTCCAGCCCTTCGAGCCCAGAGGGACCACAACTGGAGATTCTGAGAGTCGACAAAGCCACAGTCACAGATGTGCAACCTCCATCACTTGGCCAAAAAGTAGTTGTGACCCGAGCTCCATAGTGCTGCCAAAATCGTGGTGCTCCTGGTAACGGACCAGTTCTTAAGAGGACTACCACCCAGCCTATGGCAGTGGGTTGGACATGCTGACCCCGCTTCTTGTGATGAACTGGTCACCTTGGCGGAGTGTCATTATGCCATGAAGGAAATTTCCCCGGACATTGGGGTCGGCTACCGCCGGGACTTGGGGTGGACTACAAACCAGAGATACTGACCCCCTGAGAGGTCAGATCAGACAGGGTCCATAAGAAGGACTACTGAAGAGCAGTCTGAGGCCATGAAGGGACTTTTGGGTTTGAAAATAGAGGGGGACCTGACCTCCCCTAGAAGTCCAAAGGGTCCAGGGTCACTCTGAGAATGCTACCACAGTTATGGGTGTGGGGAGTGGGGACATTTAATTGCCAGCTGTCCAAATGGGATCAAACCAATGCAGTGCAACTGGGGTGGGTCCCCACAGAGAGAGATTGCCATTTGATTAATGTGGTAGGAGTGGTCACCACTTCACACCGATTTACTAGAGTGGTTAAGGTAAACAAACAGGCCATGTTGGCCTTTTGTCAACTCTGGGAGTGAGGTCACCCTTATAGTTTGCAGTTTGGTGCAACCCTCCCAAATAAATTTCAAGAAATGTACCAGAATCACCTGTGTCCATGGCACAGTGTTTTATTACCACACGGCATTAGTTATTGTGGAAGCACAGGGGAAGGAGAGGCAGGTCATGGTGGGAGTCCTCCCCCGACTGGCTCATCCTGTCCTGGTGGGTCGAGATTTCCTAGGGTTTGAGATGTTACTTCATGACTGGGGAACCTGGGAGGCCAGGGCCCCAGCAGCCAAGGCTATGGTGCTAGGAGTCTCCGAGAGGTTGGATGAGTCACCCGATTATTTCCCTTACGGGCATTAGGACCCCAAGTTGTATGGGGAGGCAGGAAAGTCCCAGAAATCATGAAAGGAATGCAGGGATTGTAAAAAGTTAGGGACCAAGATACTGGCTGCCAATGGTAGGTCTGTGCTGGTGGGAGGTAGAACCCAGCTCCCAGAGGGACAACAGGGTGAAAGGTCTGGTGCTTGAGGGGAGAGTTGTAGGGAGGAAGAGGAGGACCCAGAAGCAGAGACAGAGTTGAATCCTCCTGAATCGAGTACCCTCAGGATAGCCTCCAGGAACTTTGGTTGGGACCAAATAGATGAGCCTCTGTTTCAGAATATCCAGTCAGAAGTTGTGGAGATTAACGGGGTGCCAGTAGAAGGCAAAGCCAAGGGACCTGGAATGTATTTCACATTAAATAATGACCTCCTAAACCAAGTGATACCAGATGAAGGACCTGATGTGGAACAGTTGCTGGTCCCGCCAGCACAGGAAGATGATACTGGATTTGGCACATGCTCACCTTCTCGGAGGACACCTTAGTGTCGAAAAAACACTGTGCCGCATACTTCAAAGATTCTAATGGCCTAGAATTTACACCAAGGTAAGGAAGTACTGTGCTTCATTCCCAGAATGCCAGTTGGCATCCCCATGGCTGAAGTTAAGAGCCCCGTTGGTGCCCTTGTCAATCACTGATGAACCCTTTGCAAGGATTGCGATGGATCTGGTAGGCCCCCTAGACAGGTCAGCTCGAGGCCACCAACACATCCTGGTCATTGTAGACTGTGCTTCAAGATATCCAGAAGTGATCCCACTCCATAACACGGCCTCGAAGTTGATTGCCCGAGAGCTCATTCAAGTCTTCACAAGGGTCAGATTCCCAAAGGAGATACTGACGGACCAGGGTACTCCCTTTGTCTCATGTTTAATGAAGGAGCTTTGCAGACTCCTCCAGATGCAAGCCCTGAGGACCTCGGTGTACCACCCTTAGGCAGATGGCCTGGTCGAATGATTTAATCAGACTTTGAAGGGGATGTTGCTGAAAGTCATGAGCCGAGATGGAAAGGACTGGGACTTACTCCTTCCCTACTTAATGCTCACTATCCAAGAGGCCCCACAGGCATCCACCGGATTCTCCCCTTTGAGTTGTTATATGCCCACTGGCCCAGGGATATCCTTGATATACTAAAGGAGGACTGGGAAGAGCAACCACCACAAGGAGCCAGTGTGATTTGCTATATCTCCCAAATGCAGGAAAGATTGGACTGGGTCACTCCTATTGTCCGGGAACACTTAGAAAAGGCCCAAGAGACCCAACAGACTTATTATGACCATCAGGCGAAGATCCAGAAGTTCCAGCTGGGGAATCAGGTGATGGTCCTGGTTCTCACAGTAGAAAGCAAAATGCTTGCCAGGTGGCAGGGTCCATGCGAAGTCGTGGAAGTAAGCCAACCTAATTGCAGGAAGAAGTTCCAAATATACCATATTAACCTCCTGAAGGCATGACAAGACCGGGAGGCCTGCTGTGTCTCATTTGCCGTAACCCCGGCAGAAGATAAAACTGAGGGGTAAGTCCACATCTCACCAGAGCTGTCTCCTACACAGTACAAAGAAGCAGTGGAAATGGTTCCTCGAAATGGGTATGTGTTCTCCGAACAACGTGGTTGGATGGTCGCAGCCTGCCACAACATTGTGACAGCTCCAAGCATAAGGATAGGGGAAAGACCCTACTGTATCTCAGAGGCCAAGAGGAAAGAAATCCGAGTCAAAGTCGAGAGGATGTTGAAGCTCGATGTCATAGAAGAGTCCCATAGTGAATGGTCAAGCCCCATCGTCCTCGTGCCAAAACCGGATAATACTTGGAGGTTCTGTAATGATTTCAGCAAACTAAACGAGGTATCACAGTTTGATGCATTCCCCCTACCTAGGGTCGACGAACTGATCGACCAGTTGGGGAAGGCCAGATACCTCTCCACCTTGGACCTTATGAAGGGATACTGGCAGATCCCACTCACAAGGGCAGCCCAGGAGAAGACTGTCTTCATCGCCCCGGGGGGGTTTATACCACTACAAAGTCCTCCCATTCAGTCTGCATGGAGCACTGCGACCTTTCAGTGCATGATGGACTGACTGCTGTGCCCATACTCTCACTATGCTGCCACCTATATCGATGATGTGGTCATCCATAGTACGGACTGGAAAACTCACCTTCGGAACGTTGAGGCTGTACTAGATACGTTACGAGAAGCCGGGTTGACAGCAAACCCCGCCAAATGTAAGATCGGCTTGTCATAGGCAAAATACTTGGGCTATGTGGTTGGACGGGGAATGGTGAAACCCCAGGTGAGGAAGGTAGAAGCAATTCAAAACTGGCCCCAACCAAATAAGAAGAAGCAAGTGAGGGCTTTCCTAGGGTTAGTCGGTTACTACCGGAGGTTCATTCCTCACTTTGCCACTTGGGCCGCTCCATTAATGGAGTTAACCAGGGCAAGAGCACCGGACATCATGAGGTGGTCGGAAGCAGCGGATGAGGCATTCACTGACCTCAAGATGGCCATCTGTTCTGATCCGGTACTAATCTCCCCAGATTTTGATAAAGAATTAATTCTGCAAACAGATGCCTCAGATGTTGGATTGGGGGCAGTACTCTCCCAGGTGGTAGCAGGTGAAGAACACCCCATCCTGTACCTAAGTAGGAAGTTGTTACCCCGGGAACAGCGGTATGCTGTAGTGGAAAAGGAGTGCCTTGCAGTGAAGTGGGCAACAAAAACCCTCAGATATTACTTACTAGACCACAAGTTCACTCTGGTGATGGACCCTGCTCCACCTCAAGTGGATGCAAACAGGGAAAAAAATGCCAGAGTGACGAGATAGTTCCTTGCACTACAACCGTACCACTTCGTAGTCCAACACAGAGCGGGGACATTGAATGAAAATGCGGATGGACTTTCCCAAAGACCCTACCTCTTGACACAGGCCGATCAACCCTATAGTGTTGAGCTGGGAGGGGGATGTGTGGTAAACTCAGGTACTGGAAGAGAGGGAGTTTCCCTGAGTAAGATAGTCAGGGTACAGCTGCAGCTGAACAGACAGGAGAGCTTTAAAAACAGGAAGGAAAAGCCAGCAGGCAGTTGCTGCAGGGGTAGAGGGCTGACAAGCTGCTTGGGTGTGTTCCAGGACAGGAGTCCCTTAAGCAACCCTCAGGAGATTGGACTCCTGAATTAAGCCAAAACCAAAAAAGTTATTTCCATTGTGAGTATTCCATTTTACTGTTTGTATTCTTCCAGAAGTTCTAGCCTTCTGGTAAAGGAGGGTTTCTAGTTAGGGTTGGGGATTGTTTAGTCAGCACTCCCACCCGGACCTAGGCCTCTTAATTTCTGTTTTTGTTTCATTTTCCCTGGTGGGGCTTAAAAAGGGAAAGGGCAGAAGCCCAAAGTTCTGTTTCACCAATCATATTAAGAAAATAAAAATATACCTGGTTGATTTGATGTTAACAAACTGGTCTTCCTGAGAATCCTTAACCATCGCAAAGCTGATCCTGAATCCCGTGGTGAGGTTGCACCTTGTCACACAGGTAACAAATCTTGTTGGATCTGATGCAGAACAGGGCTATCCAGATTGTTCCCCCTCATGAGCAGGAACAGGAAGTGTACTCCATTTTCTTCCTAGTGCCCAGGAAAACAGGGGAATTCTGCCCATTCTGGATCTCAAGCACCTCAATCAATATGTAGTCACCCGGAGGTTCAAAATGGAGACACTAAAATCTGCTCTCCTCAGTATTCGGGTAGGCGATTACATCACCTCCATAGATCTAAAGGACGCCTACCTTCATATCCCAATCAGGCCAAAACACAGGAAGTACCTTCGTTTCCACATCCTAGGCCAGCATTTCCAATATCAGGTCCTTCCCTTCAGTCTTACCTCGGCACCAAGGGTGTTGGCCAACGTGTCAGTAGTTCTGTTGGCCAGCCTGAGAGAACAAGTAGTGGATATTATTCCCTGCCTGGATGACTGGCTGAACTGGGCTTGGTCCAGGGAGCGGTCACAACGAGACACCCAGTTGGCACTGCAGGCACTCGAAGAGCATGGATGGGTAGTGAACGAGGCCAAGAACCATCTGGTACCTGTGCAACAGTTAGAACACCTGGGGTTGGGAATCAACATGTTCCAAGGGTGGGCAAAGCCATCCCAGAAAAGGGTGGAAAACCTAATAACCCCATCTCATCGTCTGAAGGCCTCCCACTGCCCGACCATTGGCCAAATAGCTCAGTACTAGGTTGCATGACATCTTGCATCAACCTGGTTCCATGGGATAGGTGGCACATGAGACCCCTACAGAATTTCGTGCAGACCCAGATGTCTCCGAACGAACAGAACCTGCAGGTCAGAATGCCGCTACCACTCATGGTGAGACAGTCCTTAACCTGGAGGACAGTGCGTGCAAACCTAACGAGAGGGGTTCCACTCGAGGCAACTTATGACTCCTCCATTGAGATGGATGCAAGCCTACTAGGTTGGGGAGCATGCTTGGGCACCCTATCCACCCAGGGCAAGTGGACAGCCTCAGAAGCAAGGTTGTCCATCAACATGCTAGAAATGAGGGCAGTGTTCCATGCCCTCAGAGCCTTCAGGTCCTCCATCACCAGTCAGTCGATATTGATCTGTTCTGACAACCAGGTCACAGTGGCCTACATTGCCAAACAAGGGGACAACAGGAGCAGAGCTATGCAGCGAGAGGTCACAAGGGTACTGGGCTGGGCCCAGACCAACCTTGCACACATCAGCATAGTTCACCTCACGGGCAAATTCAACGTATGAGCAGATTGACTCATCCGATAACAGGTGCTCTCAGGGGAGTGGCACCTCCATCCCAATCTGTTTCAGTTAATACAGGAGGCACGGGGACCCATATCGATGGATCTCCTGGCCACAATGGAGAACCCGCAGGTCAGTAAGTTCTTTTGGAGGTACAGTGAACACCACTCACAGGGAATCGATGCTGTGTCACAGCCTTGGTCTCGGGATCGGGCTTATGTGTTTCCTCCCATTTCCCTACTGCCCCAAGTGCTATCCAAGATACAGACATCGTGAAGAACCATTATCATGGTGGCACCTTATTGGCCATGGAAGGCCTGTTTTGCCATGATAATGGCCATGGCTCTGGACAAACGCAGGTTACCCTACCAGACCAACATGCTGACACAGTGACCCGAGGTCCACCCTGCACCAGGGACGTTGAAACTCACTGCCTGGCTCCTGAGAGGAAAATACTGATGGGAGATGGTTACCACAAGTCAGTCATCTCTACGATGCTGCAATCCAGGTGGTCCTCCATCACCTCTACTTACAGTAGGCAGTGGTCGGTATTAGCAAAGTGGTGCTGAGAAAATGGTAAGGAACCAGAGCATGCAGGCATGTCTACCATTCTTCTGTTCCTACAGCAGGGAGTAGACAAGGGGCTAGCCCACTCTTCACACAGGGTACAACTGTCTGCCATTGGAGCAGCCATTGGGCCCATAGGCGGGCATAGCCCAGGGGCTCACCCAGATGTGATATATTTTCTCAAAGCAGTAGAGGTACTGTGAACCAGGGTTAGGCCTTCCATTGCCCTCTGGGATCTGTCAATAGTTTTAGCATCAATCAACGCAGCCCCATTTGAGCCATTACATGAGGTGGATCTGTTCTGGGCAGGTCTCAAGACCTGTTTCCTAGTGGCCATCTGCTCTTCCCAGAGGATCAGTGAACTTGGAGCCCTTTTATACAGAGAGCCCTACACTGTGTTAACACCTCAAGGGGTACCCTAGCGCACAGTCCCAGCCTTCCAACCGAAGGTCACATCGACATTCCATAGAGAACAACCCATAGAATTGCCAACCTTTTCAGGAAACATGCACCCGGGTGACAAACTTATTCCACATCACTTAGACATGGGGCCAGTCTAGCCATATAAATCACTAGAGCACAACCTTTGCACAAGACAGAAAGATGTTCATTGTCACAACAGGACAGTGGCTGGGTAGGGCAGCATCCAAGACTACCATCACTGGTTGGCTTAAGAGAGCTACTCAGGAGCCTACAAGGCAAAGCAACTTACTCCCCCTGAAGGTATTAAGGCTCATTCTACAAGAGCAGTATCCACTTCCTGGGCAGAAAGGGCTAACATGTCCACAGAGGGCATCTGCAAAGTGGCAACCTGGACTTCCATCCATACATTTGCCAGACATTATAGACTGGACCACTTATACTAGCTACAGTCTGCCTTTGCCACTCAGGTTCTGATGGCAGCCAGTTCATCCTCTCACTCATAGACCACTCTACCTCCCTCTCTCCCTAGGGTACAGTACTGCTGCTTATCTACCCATGATGTGAGGTCTGGAGTGCCATGGATGGTCAACCAATCACAATGGGTGTTCACTCACCTGGTAAATGTGATTGTGCTGGTTAGCATCCATGGCACTCCACAGCCCTCCCAGTAGAATGCTCAGCACAACAAGGAATATGTTAAGCAGATACAGTGACTGGCGGGGGGGGGGCATTCACAGATATCACTAAGGGCATCCAGGATGTCCATTGTCGACCAACTATACGGTCAAGTTTAGATTGTATTAATAGGTAAATAAAAGAAAGGCCACTTGGCCACACGCATATAATGCATTCAGAATGTGTTATTATTTGATAAGAATTATTGGTGGTATTTGGTGGTATTACTAACCTTGATTTCAGCTATGGAAGATTCGAACTGGAGAACAGGGGCTTCTGGGACCTGGATATACCAGAAATGTGATTCTAGGGTCAAGTGCATCAGAAGCCTATCAGGTGGGCTAAAACCCATGATGTAAGGTCTGGAGTGCCATGGATGTCAACCAACACAATTACCTTTATTAGGTAAGTAAACACCCATTTCAACGTATGTCCTTATGGAATGAGGTAACTGTAAAGCCAAACACCTCAAGGCACATATCAACACATGCCGGTGTCTGCAGAATAGGGTGAGGTGACATGGCATGAACGTCATGGGCAATGACCCAAACACTTACCCCAATGCCTGTCCATCTCTACAGGATGGAGGAGGGGTTGGCGTGAAGTTCAATACTTCACTGCCATTCCTATTCTGCATCTGTCTAACACATGCATTTCCAATGCTGATACCAGCAAGCAAACATTCGGCATTGGCAAATGCTTGTTTATATACTGGTATTGTTTTGGCCACTTTTCAGCTGTTAGTGACAGTGCCTGAGTATAAGGATATATTGTATAATTTGGTAAGTGGGGAGGCAGGAGTGGGGCAGCAATCTTAAGAAGTTGAGGCTCCAGCCCATCAGAACCAATGCTCCCACAGGAGGAGATAGTGTTTAGGAGCCATGGTACTTCACCTTGAGTAACAGCATATTGGTAAAAAGAGGGGGGAGGAGGATTCCCAAGGGAGTATGACATTTTATTTCCAAAACTGGGTAGGTTAGAGAAATGGCTGTTAAAGGCACTAGTTATGGTGTCCATGTTATTGCAACTGACGCAGTTTATTGTCATATCAGACAGTGTTTTTTAATATTTACCAGTTCCCATGAAACACTTGGTGTGGTTCCAAAAGCTTCCAGAGTCTCTAGCAGGAGACTTGCATTAGATCCATAAAATAGGTGCCTTTAGCCAAATGGATTCCTTTTTACAAGTATTTCTCAGGGTGCAGTATTCAAGCCAATTGCTGTGCAGGGATGAGTCTTTAAATTTAATCCAGCATGTGTCTCATACTTTTAGCTAGGCAGGCATAATACTATACAGCCACCTGGTGGTATTCCCTCTGACCCTGTGCTTGATTATAGGAATGTGTTTGTCCTTAAGGGATTGAAAAGTGGAGGTAAAATAATTAAAAGCTTCGTCAACATCTATGGTGCAGTATAGCAGAGACCAGTCAACTAGGTGTAGGCCAGTAAGAAAAGCTGTGCAGCAAACCTAGAGAAATCCTGAAAAAACTGTTCTTTGGGCAGGCAAGAGGGGAAGTGGGCATCACAAACATAATATACTGGTGTAAGATCACAAAGTGCATCAGTGAGGGTACCTGCAGTGGCAATCCTGTCCTTTCTGTTAGACAGTACAGTCTATGAAGGGATGTTTGCCTCCTGTGAATGATAGCCTGGTTGGGTCAGAGATCAGCTGGGAGAGGTGAAGTGTATTTAAAATTGCAGGAAAAAAACAGAGCCTCTCAAATGGTGGTGGTGGTAACACTCAGATAGAAGGAAAATAGAAAAATGTGTGCACACACTCACACTGAAAACACTATTGATAAGGATAACACCAAGACACAATTGGTTGAATTGTGCACAGTCTTTAATGATAAAAAAATGATCAAAATATCCAACAAACAAATGAACATGTAAAGCAGCTGGTTTAAAATTGATTCATATGAGTGATTACTATTACAGTTTAGACTGAATCCCCAATTAAGATGATTTTATTCTTTCCAATGGCTAAGGACAGATGATCGATTATCTCGTAGACCAGCTTTGCCACTCTTGAAAGGATTGTATAGACATACAATCTGAATTTTCTTAGAGTCACCCAAGATCAGTAGTGAGTGTAGCACTTCACTGGAGGGTGGGGTGGCTCCTGAGTCAGCATTTAGTTGCAGATGATTCTTCAAATAGATAATAATCCCCTCACCTCTTTTGGATGAGGGGCGGTCAAGTCTGAGCAGGTTATAGCCAGCCAGGCAACACAAAGAGTCTGGGACAGATGGTGTAAGCTAGGACTCAGTGATGCCAAGTGTGTCAGGTCTACAGTAAGACACCCAGGCTTCCAGCTCATGGAATTTAGCCATAAGGCTATGAATGTTGAGGTGAGCAATCATGAGACCATTGGTGGAGAACCATGGGGAGGAATTTGAAGGGGTTTGATTCAATGGTGAGCCAGGATTGGTTTCTTTGTCACCTGATAGGGTAATTGAAAGAGAATGGCACTATATAATAGCTAGTTATGAGATTAAAGGTCCGGGGGAGGCCAATGGAAAGCACATTTGGCTATGTACTGAAGACTATAACAAAGGTGCCTGAGTTTGAGACAACATGTTAGGTTAGAGTGGGGGCTGAGAGAACCAGAGCATTAGAGAGCTGAAAGCTTTGAGGCAGCTTATCAGCAGACTAGTTACTATGTTCAGGTACAGGAATAAAGAGGTCAGCTACTATAAGTAGGCTCATAAGAGTAATACCAGTTATGACAATTGAGTCTGGGGAGAGCTTTATGGTGGATTGAGAACTGACTATGAACAAAAGAGTGAGAGTAGTTGAAGGTATCAGGAGGGTGAGGAGAAAATAGTAAGGGGGAGAGTCCAGCAATTTGGAAGCTGAAGAGTGAGCAGCTCCAGGAGTGAAAAATAGGGGGGTTCTATGTAAGGAGTTAATTACAGCAGCCAAAAAACTTGGGAGAAGAGAAAGGGAGATACAGCACAGGGGGTTCAATGTCATAAGGGCGACTGCTAAATGGCGATTGCCATTATGGCAAGTTTACATTGCTGAATATAAAAATGGCGATGTACGTTCACAGGAAAGACAACAGGTGAATAGAAAACGTTGTGTATGTTGGGGGGGGCTGCACGCTCTGCCCGTCACTAAATACTCCCAATTCGAGGGGTGCATGTTGGGAGGGTGAAATCTGCAAAAAAAACACAATAGCAAAAATGTACCACGCATCCCCAGCCGCGAAGCCTGCATCCTCTCCACCATAGCCAGGCACCCTCACCACCACCACGCCATACGGCCAGCTCGGCAGCCTTCCACTGTTCTACCTCCAACATACCTTCCATCCCCCTTGGCGTGGTTCTGGTCACCTTCCTGTGTGGTTCTCATTGCCTTCCTTTTTGCCAGTCGCTACCCTTTTGGTGTAGGCCACAACATAGGTGCTGAGACTGAGTCACTTATATTTGAGTTGCTCAATCTCAGTAGCCCTTTTGATGGGATACCAGCACAGGAATATGGTATAGGCTGAACAGAGTGAATACAGTAGTCTGGGGTAATGTGTCCCGAGTGTAGTTAAAAGAGCAAGCACAGTTATTTTCAGTTCTACAGTAGCTACTGTACCAGGGGAGGCAAGCAACAGGAGTGAACAAGTGAACAACGGTTTCACTGTATGAGTGACTTAGTTAAGAATAGCAGAACAATTTTAGTATGAATCAGTTATAGAGGCTTTAGGCAGGCTAACAACATAGGATTCTTAAAGCAGAAGCTACCTAATTATTATTTTAAACAAAGAGAGAGGCCTGGTTAGAGTTAGCTACTCAAATAGTTACGACTGAGCACAATGGCTTAGAGTAAGATAAGCATGCATGAGCTTAAAGCAAACTATCTACTCAAGTCGTGACAGTGAAGCAATAAGTGGAGACAATTCTGGTCTGGCTAAGAACTGGTACAACAATATGGGTTGTAGATAAACCAAATAGGGGTATAGTGCAAAAAGCCTAGATTTAAAGACAAAAATATCAGGGCCTGTACTAGTAACAGCAAACTGAACTGAGTAGAGCACAGAACAAGCAAATACTAGGTGCGGCTGGTAATCTCAAATACAGGCAGGCAAACAAGCTTGAGTCACATACAGTAGGTGCAGAGAGGTGTATATCAAATGCAGAATATCATTGAGAGACTGCTGGAGGGGGTCTGCATTTAGCAGCATGATTAGTCGACTGTCTGACTCCAGGCAGACTCCTCTATGTCCTTAGCAAGTGGTCCTTTGCACAGACGTGCCACTGCAGGGACAGGCCTTTTGGGCAGACAGCAGTTAAATAAAATAAGCAAACTTCCAGTTAGCTGGGAAGCTATCTGAGGGAGGAACAGAAAAAGGCCAAGTCCCTGGTGTCCTGAGGCAATTGGTGGGGGGAGGGTTAAGAGCCCGAGGGATCACCTTGTAACCCCTTGATGGCTTGTCTGATGTGCACCATGGTCCTGGAATGGCGGGAGTCTTTCTTGTGTTGGTAGCAAACCTGGGAAAGGAATATACAGCAAGTCCCAACTCCTCAGCCCTCTGATTGGCTGGGTGACTATCTGGGGAGGAACAGAAAATGGCCAAGTTCCTGGCACCCTAAGTCGATCGGTGGTGGGAGGGGTGCTGAGAACCTGAGGAGATCCCAGAGAGATCCTTTGCTGGATCATCTGGTGTGCTATTCAGTCACCTTCCTATTTCAACTGACTAGAAATCTGAATTGCTTGGATAAAATTATGGGTCACTTTATTTGGGCGGCAAACCCACTAGGGTAAGGTGGAGACAGCTACAAGCCCTCTGGTCTAAAATGGGCTAAGGACTTCCTGGCTGCATGGCTATTGTACTGTCTTTTACATGAAGGAAACTTAAAAGTGGCTGTATAGTTTTACTTCACCTTGGCTACCTGTGGGAGATGTAATTAACTCTGGAGTACTGTTAGTTGTCTTTCTTGACCCTAAATGATCTCCCCCTTTTAAAGATTACCTGGTGGTGACAGCTACTGGGGCTGCCTGGAAAAAGACCATCCAATTATTTTAACTACACAATTCCCAATGCCCAACCTCCTGAACTAATGGCTATGTGGGTCAATTTACTTCTCATGGTGGGGGCACAATCGATGTTGGATTCCTGGAAGAAGAAAGGAGCTGTACTTATCCAGTATGTCCTGGACCTTGGAAAGTGCCACCTCCTTTCATTTTTTTTCAGTCAACCTTTCTCTTTAGACTCTGGTCTGCCTCCTCTGGCCATCCGCAGCCCCATCACTGACTTTCACAAGAACTTATTGTTCCAACACTTACCCAGGACCACATTATTAGTGGGTGGCCTCCCCTGTTGGTCATGCAAGAGCTTGTGCAGGTATCAACATCAACTTTGGCTGACCTGAGACTTTCTTTTCCTCCTGGTTTTCTCCCCTAAGGGTACTGGCATATAATGACACAAACATATGTGTGTAGGCATGCATGTGTGTAGATATCCAGTGACTTGTGCTCCCACCATCTATTTGTGCTTGCTTTGCTGCCACCTGTCCTCCATTAGGTGACAATCTGTGAGCAGGATGTTGCATTCTCCTCCCCAAGGAAGAGGAGCTGTCCTTGGGATACTCAAACATCTCTCCCCGGTAACCTTTTAGTGGCCAGAGTTAATTCCTAAACCCAGGTCACTGTTATAGAAAGTGGTAGTGCTACTGCTGTGCTACATGGTCATTTCACCGCCTCTCATGTTAACAGCTACAATAGTGCTTCCCTCACCCAGCACTGATTTTTGAAAGTTTTTTCAACTCAGAGAAATTTTATCCTTGATCCACCATTAACAAATCATGCTTTTCCTACCCAGTTTTGAGACTCCTTTAAAAACTGGAACCCTCCTCTCAGAAAAAGCTAGATCTAGGGCGTGGCTTGGCCATCAGAACAATGGCTGCCTAATTTCTTCAGCTCTCTCTAATCCAGGTAATATCCGTGCTCCGGTGCTGCCATCCTCGGACATTGAGACCCCCTAATAACTTGGTAACATCTGGGTAGTTCCCCCCACCAACCAGTGACTTCATTTTGCAGATTCCAACATGATTTGCTAAATCTGCAGTGCCGGGTCTCTGTGAGTCGTTTTGGTGATTTAGGCCGCATAGGCCCCAGCCTGTCAGCATTCGCCTAGTGGGCCTGCACAGCTACTGCCTCATCCAGCCTCCTGCTGCACCAGTCCTAGAGCCTGCAGTTTTTCTTTGGGTTACTGCTGTGCCCCATATCGATCTAGCATGTCTGCCCAAGGTGCACCTTTTCTGCCATCTGAGCATTTGGGCCACTAAAGAAAATGTTGGCTTTCAGTTTAGATTTCGGGGACTTTTCAGTCTGCTGGTGTCTAAAGATGGCAGAGAGTTGCTGGTGGAGCACCCTGGTGACATCGAGAGGTGGTTGAGCAAATTTTGGCCTAATCTCCCACCTACAACTAGATCTCCCAGAAGGCTCTGGGATCCTAATAAAGCTACCACCTCTAGAGGGAACTGTTTGGAGGGCAGGGAGTTTCTAGAGGACTCTTTAGCAGCTGGACATGCAGCAAGACAATTTGATCCCCGTCTTCTCTACTTCCCCTGCTCAAGCACTATCCCCTCTGCTGGCGACCCCACAGCACTCTCTCTCTCTTTCTCTCCGGCACTTCCTCCCTGCCACCCCATACCTCTGGACCTGTTCATCGACAGAGGCAGCGAGCACGGAGTGGAACTCCTCTGCTCCAAGAGCCACAGCTGAATGACCCCCCATGGCCAAAATCTCAAGGGAAGACCATACGCAGGATCCCTCTCTAGTCCAACCTGAATGACAAGACCTGCCAGATATGGAGACTGACGCTGCACTGGACTGGGTTGAATACCCAGATTCCTCCTTAGTTGAAGTGATGGATGCATTAACACCTGTGTGACCTGGTCTCATCTCCTATGCCACTGCTGTGTTCTCGGGGTTGCAGACTCCTGTTACTACCCCCTCAGCCCCTACCAGGCAGGCTGAAGGTCCAACTAGTTGAACTAGTTAATCTGTGGACTGGATCAGTCACCTTTTATTGCTCTTTTGCTTAGCAAGTACTTATGATGTTTACTGTTCTTTTTAGATCCAAGGTGCACCATGGCTTGGCCCCCTTATCTCTGGTACTTAAGGGGAGCTATCATGGGCCACAGAGCTCCTATGGGTACTACACCTTGCTTCACCATGGGATGGGATAATATGCCTCCATCGCTATACCAGGTCCTGTTTGCCTCTCTTTGCATTCATGTTTATGTGAGGTGTCTCCCCCTGTCCCTACCTAAGGCTTGACTAGGTTGGGCACTGGCACTGGGTGCTCCTTTATAGTGTGCCTAGCATGTGGCCTCCTTTTGGGGGTTGGTCATTAGGCACAGCCTCCCCCTTTGTTTCTGCTAATGGCTACCTATGATTCAATTGTTTGGAAGGGACACCCTCCATCTTCCCCCTTCCTGATGGTCCCCTGTCCTCATCCCCCTCTCCCCTTCCTTCCCCTCCTTCGGTCCCCACTCAATGTCCCATTGCCTGACCATGGACTATTTACCCATATACAAAGACTGGTACCCAATTGGATACTTTCATCTCCCTGTGTTGGGTTCTCAAGGTTGGCATAGCTGAGTGTACCTATCTTGTGGTATTCTCTTTTGCACTTAGCCTTGAATCCATTAACATAGATACGCTTGTTTACAGTTCTCTCTCAATACTGTTTGGATATAGTTATTGTGTTATTACCCTTGTTTTCCACATAGGGTTGTTGTTTACTGATTTTTTTTCTCTTCTTCCCTGTTCTCCAGCTTGCCTCCTGTATCAGCGTTACAGCAGTTCGTCTTCTCCATCTGTCATTTGGTGCTAAAGGTTTGCACTGGTGTAAGTGTTGGGGGGTGGTGCCCCTGTCTCTGCTCTTCGGTTTTCCCTATCCCCTACCTGGTCATTGGTCTGAGTAAGTACTATTCGTATCCTTTCCCTTAAGCTATGGCCCCTTCAGGAAATCCACCCCCTGCAGGAATGCTCTTAGTTTCCTGGAATGTCAAGGGCCTGAATCATCCCATTAAGCGTACCAAGGTGTTACAACACCTCAGATCTCTCCTCATGAACATCACCCTACTCCAAGAAACACAACTGCTGAGTAGGTTAGTGCCCTGGCTGAAGAAATCTTGGGTAGGGGCAGTGCATGCAAGCTCTGCCTTGTCTAAATCCAAAGTGGTTGCAGTTTTGGTGCAGCACTTTTCACCTTGGGTGGTAGACGATTCCCAGAAAGACTCCCAAGGGAGATGGGTGCTGGTCAAGCTATCCTCCCTGGCAGGGCAGTATAGCACAGTGATTTAAGGCTCTGAGCTGCAACTCTGGTGACATCCAGCAGACCAGAACTTGGTTTGAATCCCACAGCTTCCACTTGCATACTGCGTGACCCTGAGCCAGTCACTTAACTTCCTGTGCTCCCAGGTCACTCCTGTAAAAAAGCTTTCAGCTTAGTGTGCTAATCCTGGTTAAAAAAAAAAAATGTCCATGGCCCTAATGAGGACCATGCCGATTTCTTCCCCACGCTTAGTCAAGCCCTATCCTCTCTGGCTCCTGATGGCTCAAATGTCCCAATCCTTGTAGGCAGCGATTTCAACTTGATGTTGGACACCTTCCTTGATAAATCTAAGCCCCTCCCCAAGCCCATCCTAAAGCCAAGGCGGCTTTGCAGAACCTACAGAAAAAGTGGGGTCTAGCTGATATGTGGCATCATGACCACTCCACTGGTCGAGATTACACCATTTATTCCCATGTCCTCGCCACCCATAGCAGCATTGATTGCTGGTTGGCCAACGTATCAGTGGCCCAGGGGATCTCTGAGAACAAAATCGGGAGTATCATCATATCCGATCATGCTCCGGTCTTAACCATCTACACTCCGGCAGGACAGCAATCCTCTGGTACTAGGAGGTGCTGCAATCCCTTACTCCTCAAAGACCCTGAGTTCTGTCATATGATTTCCCAGGCTGCTCGTGACTGCTTCTCCATCAATGCAACTGGTGAGGTGTCTCCATGCACTGTTTGGGAAGCCTTTAAAGCTGTCCTTCAGGGTCCCATAATAGCATTTTCGTCTGCAAAGAATAAGGCTCATAAGGCAACCCTAGCCACTCTACAGGCCATTCTTATGGTGTTGGAAGCACTGTTTCAGTTGCTGTGCCACCCGTCCAGGGATAATTCCCTCTAGAGGCGTATCATTGACTTAAAATACCAGATCAACACTATGCTTAATCAGAATGCTGAATGGCTCCTTCTGAGAGCCAAACATGCCTACTAGGATGGGGTGAGAAGAGTGGCAGGTTCTTGGCATTCAGGCTTTGTTAGCAACAAGCCTCTTCCTGAATCCACACCCTCCATGATAACTCAGGGAAAGTACTTCACAAACCTCAAAAACTTAATAATACTATGTGGTCTTTTTATGCCTCTTTATATCAGTTGCATTCCTCCCTATCGCCCTCCTGACTGCAGCAGGACCTGCGCAGGTTTTGTCAGGGTTCTTCTCAACTGACCTTAAACCCTGCTCAAGTCAATCAGCTGAACGGTCCCCTCACTGGACTGGAAATAAGGCAGGCCCTGTCTCAGATGGCCTCAGGGAAAGCTCCTGGACCAGATGGCATGTCGGTGGAACTCTACTGTACATTGGGATTAGACATTACATGCCCTTTGCTCATGGCCCTTCAGGAGACACATGAGGCAAACTCTCTTCCTCCTACAATGTGAGAAGTCCTCATTACCCTCCTCCCTAAGAAATCCAATGACCCATTTAATTGTGTAAATTTTTGCCCCTTTTCCCTCTTGTCGGTTGACATGAAAATATTATTCAAAATCCTGGCCACCAGACTGCTGGATGTTCTCACTGCTATCATCCACCCGGCACAGGCAGGCTTTATGAAAAGCAAGTCTGGCATCAACAATTCCAGGTTGCTGCTTAACCTCAAATGGGTGACATCCCAGTCAGCCATACCTATGATAGCACTGGCCATCAATTTCATCAAAGCCTTTGATTTGGTAGAGTGGAACTATCTACACTCAGTGCTCCAGTTATATGACTTTGGCCTGCACTTCCACCAGTGGGTCTCCACTCTATACAGCTCTCTGGTAGCCCATATTCTCACTAACACCACTATCTCAGCTCATTTTCCCCTGCAAAGAGAAAGTCAGTAGGGATGTCCTCTCTCCTTGCTTCTTTTTCTTATAGCCCTGGATCCCCTGATTCGCACCTTTATTGCCTCAAAATCAGTCTCCAGTGTTCCAGTCGGAGGCACCTCCTATCTAGTAGCAGCATATGCCAATGATCTTTTGCTCACCCTCTCTCACCCCCAGCAATCTCTTCCATCAGTATTGTCCATCCTTCAAGATTTTGCCTCCGTCTCTGGATTGCAAGCCAACCAGAAAAAGATTATTTTGGTCCCACTGAACCCTACCTATTCCAGGGACTGTCTTACGGGTACTGAGCTGGCCTGGGCTGACCAGGGGTTCTTATCAGAGTCAGTGGCTCAGTAGGTAGGACACTCGCCTCTGAGGCTGGGAAATCAGAGAGCTGTAGGTTCAGTTCCCACATCTGACACTTGGGTTAATATCCCAGTACTGACACTGTAGTGTAGCATGAGAGGGGTGTTGCACTTCTGAGGTGCCGTCTTTCGGATGATACTTTAAACTGAGGTCCCATCTGCCTGGATTGGTGGTAGTTCAGGCGGATGTTAAAGATCCCATGTCATTTATCAAAAAGAGTAGGGGGGTTTTTTATTGAAAAATAGACATAGTTCAGAACTCAAATATAAAGAACCAATAAGAACAGTAAATCAATACATATCATTCTCAGAAAAACTTCATCAATCTTAGGAGTACATAGAATAAATAACATTCCTATTTGTATTTAATAATGTGTGAAATTCCTTTCCACCACTTCATTATTTTAGAGGAATTATATAATTGGGTATTTTTAAAATACACTTTCTGTATTTCATTTACAACTAGCATACAATAACCCTCATTAGACACTCTATTTTGATAAATTACCCATTGACATCTAACCTGCCATAAATTAAAATGTAAACTTCCAAAAAAACTGCTAAAGTACTTTTGTGAAATACACCTAAACTGGGAGGAAATTTACAGAGAACCAAGGTATCATAATCTAGATTATTTAACCAAGGAAACTCCCATGCTTTCTCTGCATATCCCCACAATTGCTTTACAAATGAACAATGCAAGAAAAAATGTTCCATTGTTTCTTCCTGGTTAACACGGTCAGGATAAGGACAGTTTCTTTCATTAATAGCTTTGTATTTGGCATTACCCCTCACATTCAGTTTACCATACATAATCAACCACTGTGTTTCCCACATGTAAGACGGAATTCTAGTGTTATTTAATTGATCCAATATAAAAATATTCTGAGCCTCAGGGCAATTCTTAAAACTGGGGACTAAAGGGTGAATATGGCTCATATTGTTTATTATTTATTTATTACATTTTGGTAACTGGGTGAGCCCACTGGGCCCTGGAGGTCCCTTTTTCAGGGGCGACAAGGGATTTACATGACATAAAATACATCACAAATACAGTACATGTAGTGCATACATACACGATACAGGTTTATACATAGCTGTACAGTCAGCTGGTTACATATGCTGAGTTCGGCATTAGGTTAGTGCATTCATTATAGATACTACCCTAGTTGGAGGGGTATAGGCCCCAATTTGCGGAGGCGGGTATTGGGCTGTGAGGTTTTAGGCTTACGATAGGTGGACCTGTCCCTTTAGCAAGTGCACTTGGAGGTAGCCATCATATGTGCCTTAAGCCTTGTGTGGAAGCTTTTGATAGAGGGAGCTTCCTGGACTCCTGGGGGAAGGGAGTTCCATAAGGTGGGAGCAGTCTGGGTGAACGATTTGCCCCCACCTTGGTTCTGACCCTTGGAACTGCTAGGAGCATGCATTCCATTGTGCAGAGGAGCTGAGGGTTACTCTTTAGAGTGATGAGCCCAAAGAGGCTGGTAGGAGGAGAAGGGCTGAGTAATTTGAAGGTTTGGCAGAGTAAAGGGTACTGGAGGTGGGTTTCCCAGGAGGGCCAGTTTAGTTGGGACAGAGTGTCACAGTGATGGGTTCTAGGGTTGGATTGCGTGGCGAACCGGGCCGCCTTATTGTAGAGAACTTGGAGTCTATGCATCTCTTGTCTAGCTACTCTCTGAACCAATGGGGCCGCATAGGTAATGGTCAGAAGTAGGTCGCTGGTGGCAATAGAGGCCCTAGCATCTGGTATCAACCGGTCTTTCAACCAGTATAGAATGCCTAGTTTCGCATGTACATTTTTCATTACCTGGTCCCCAAGGTCCTTGATGGTGAAGCTCTGGCCCAGGGTTAGACCAAGGTATTTTAATGATTCCACAACCTCTAGTCTGTTGCCTGATGCAGTGGTCAGTTGCAGGTGTTGGCTTCTGTCTCGACCGAGGGATCCTGGGCCAAACAGCATGGCCTTGGTCTTGTTAGATTTAAGGACCATTCTGTTAGTGACAAGCCATTGCTCCAGAGATCTCAGGTCTTCTTATACACAGGAGCTGAGATCTCATAGATTAGAGGAGGGATGATAGAGAACGGCATAGTCCGTGTACTGGACTACAGAGCTCCCACCACAGTGTTCACTGAGTTCATTGGTGAAGAGGAAGAAGAGTAGGGGCCAAGGATAGACCCTTGGGACACCCCCTCAGCTAATGGGAGAGGTTCCGATAGGGACTCTTTCCATTTTATCCTATGTGAGCACCCAGTAAGGTAGTTGTCATACCACGAAAGGGAGTGGCTGTCTAGGCCGACATTGATCAACTTGGTCAGTAGCAGGTTATGGTTGACCAGGTCAAATGCCTTGGATAGATCGATGAAGACCACTCCAGTGGGGGTCTGCTTGTCCAGTTCTCTGAGCACATCTGTGGAGAATTTGGTAAGGGTGGTGTCTGTCCCGTGCCTAGTTCTGAAACCATGCTGGGAGGGTGCCAGGAGTTGACGGAGCTCTAGGTAATCACAGAGTTGCCCGTAGATCAACCTTTCTTGTATCTTAGCCAGGCTGCAGAGAAGGGATATTGGCCTATAGTTGCTAGTGGACTCCCTCAGGCCTCCCTTGTGGATGGGGACCACGTGGGCCAGTTTCCATTGCTCCAGGATTGCACCCTCTATTAGGGATTGGTTAAGGAGCCAGGTCAAGGGCCTGACTAGTTCCTGGGCTCCTTCCTTCAATATTCTGGGGTGAATCCCATCTGGTCCCACAGATCCAGATGTTTTGAGGGTCATTAGTAATGGGAAAACATCATTGGGTTTTACTAGTCTGATGTGAAAGGTTGGGTGGTCCAGTTTGGGGAGTGGCTGCCCATTCATAACCGGGTGGAGGGGAGGCAGTCCCACCTTGTACTGGTCCAGGTTCGTGAATTGGCAGTTGAGAGCCATGGCAATGTTTAGGTCATCATTTGTTAGTTGACTATTTACCTAGATGGGGTCATGTACGGTCTTACCGTTCCCCTTTATTAACCCATTTATGTGCACCCAGAAAAGTCTTGGGTTTCCTAGATTCTTTTTCTGTAGTTGAGTGACATATTCTCTTCTGGCCACTTTAATGGCCAGTTTTCACCTGTTTCTGAGAGTTTTGTAACTCATCAGGTCAGCAGGTAGGGTGGAGAGCTTGTACTTCTTCCAAGCTTTGTCCTGGTTTTTCATTAGGGATTTCATGGGGGGGGGATCCACTTGTAGCAGCTCCCCTTGGTGCGAAGTTTCTTCATGGGGGTGAGTCAGTCGGCAACCATGGTGATTGTTCTCTGAAAGAAGGCAACTGCCTCATCCAGTGAGGGGAGGTATCTGATTGGACTCCAATCAATGCTGTTTAGGCAGCCTGTTAGATGTTTGGGTAGTAGATGTGTGAAATCCCTTGCAGCCAGGATTCACGGGTGGAATCTGGGAGCCCTATTTTTCCAGGTGCAGAATATTGGGAGTGACCACTCAGGGCATCCACCAAGGTGCCTGCTGCCTGTGTGTTATCGGGTTTGCTCATCAGCACCCAATCAAGCGTGGAATGGTTCCCTGTTTTGTGGTTCATTCATGTGGGCCCCTCAATGACCTGCTCAAGATTTGCTTCCTGAACCAGACCTTTAAGGGAGTGGTTTTTGTTTGAGGCCCAATTTAGATTAACGTCCCCCAGAATGAGTATCTCCAAGGCTACCTCTTCAGAGATGTCCTTAAGGACTGTCTCGAGTGATGTACGAGCATTCTTAGGGGGGTTATATATGCATCCAATGTTGAGATGTTTGCTGGGGCCAAGGGTGATGTGTACGAAAACCGATTTACTGTCTGTGCAGATAGAGTGTTGAAGGTTAACCTGCACTGAGTTAAGGGTATCTTTTGTGTAGATTAGGACCCCTCCCCCTCTTTTGTTCACTCTGTCTTTTCTGTTGGAGTGGTACCCAAGGGCTGCAACCTCATGTGAGAGTACTTGAGGCTTGAGTCAGGTTTCTGATACGACAAGGACATCTGGATTGTACTGACCCAGCCAGGCTTGTACTTCATACATCTTTGATCTTAGGCTACATATATTCATATGTGCAATCAGCAGACCCTTTTTGGATGCCCAGTGAGGGTCCTGAGGGGAGGATATCAGGAGGTTGTTAGAAAGGGATCCAGGGTTAGGGTGGATGTCACCTGCCACAAGCAGGAGGGCACCGAGGAGGCAGAGTGAAGGGAGACTACGGAGGGGGAGTAGTTTGGTGCAGGGTCTTCACTTGGTGAAAAGTAAGGTAGAGTACCAAATACCTCTCCTGCAGAATTCATGAGCAATTAGGAATGACTGTTTATTGTTGTGGGGGGGAGCAGCATTGCCAGGAGTGGTGTGGAGGGGTCTCAGGTGGTGGGGGACTACTGGAGTCTGATTCTCCTGTGCTAATAATCATATCTGCCCAGAGGAGGGACAGAATGTATAGGGTGGCCAGGAGGAGCCCTCTGTTTGGGCAGCTCAGGTAGGGTGGTCCTTGCTTTATAGGCATCTTTGTGGGAAAGGGAGGCTGCAAATTGAGGAGGAAAGGTTCGAAAGTGGGTAAGGTTTTATGCCTTAGCATTGTTACCCTGCATTGAGGGAGCTCCACTACTTTACAATACCCTGTCTCATAGAAACACTGATTCCCTAGTGTGGCTAATCAGGGGAGATACCGGGGCCAATGGGATCACCTCCTAAAGTAGGACTGGTATATGCCACTAACACCCTAGGGTAGATGGGTTAGTACTTTGGAAGGCGAGTGAGATTAGCAGTACCTATTGTAATAGGGAATACCTTCCTCGTTTTATTTTTGGAGCTGGCAGCCTTATTTTTTATAAAATCAAAACAATCACCCTTTTTATTTTTTTTTAAGTCTGTTGCTCAACAGCTATTTTGGTCCTCTACCCCCTTTTCCTAGTGTGTGTGTAGATTGGCCACCTACGTATCACGCTTGCTCTCTTTAATTGTTGCTTTGTTTTCCGCTAGCTCCTGAGTCAAAGTGCCCCCCTCCCTCTCTGTACGTTATTATAATTGTAGGATAGCGAGTATTGTTATTAAAGCAAGTATTCCTGTCCCCTTTTTTTTAAAAGGTGTCTGATCTTTAACTTTAAGAAGTATGTACCTTTCAGTATACCTGAACATGCAGTCTTGAGATGGAATTCCCTGTAGTAAATTACGTCCTTCTCCAAATTAATTTTTCCTCCTTATAATGAGTTCTACCTCTCGAACATGCGAGAGGATTAACGTTTTTCAGTTCTTGCTAAAATAGGACCAAGGGTTCTGTTCTCAGTAAAGAAAAGTGTTTTGTTTTTACCAGGAAAACCCGCGGTCTGTATCGCTGTATTCTGGCTCCACATGTAGGTTTTGAATCCTCTCCTGTGGTTTCGCCAGCCACTGTATTCAAAGGCTGGCATCTTGCAGTTCTCAGTCAACAGTTTACAACATAATGCCATAGTGAATCTTTCCTGCATATATATATATATATATAGAATTGAATATTGAATGAAGGAATAGTTCATTTACAATATATGAATGCTTTGTTTAGTTTTTTTTTTTAAAGAAATATATCAAATGAGTGTTTAATTGGACACTGGATAAAATTCTGAATATTTAAACCCTCTGGATAAACGGAGTCAAAACTTGGGGATTGTCTAAGTCCCTCGGTTATGGTTAAAATGTATTTTTCTTACTTGAACTCCTTCAGCTCTCTTTCCCTTTCTCCTTCCTGCTTCTTCTTCTTCTTTCCTTTCTAAGAGCTGGACGGCCCCTTTGAGTTAATATTTATAACCTATTCTAATGTGGGAGGAGTTTAAAATGTCAAACTAACTTATTGTGTATCAGAAATAAAATTCAGAGTAATAGGTATGGTCCTATGAAGTAACTGAATATAGCTGATCTTTGGAAGAGTAAAAGAAAATTGATTTAATCAAAAGATATTCTTCTGTTACACTCTGGGGAGGGGTTACAAGTCCTGTGACCACTCCTCCTTTTAAAAAGAATTCAAATGTCATTTAGAGTCAGTCTTGTGTTGATTTTGGAGACATCAACAGGTCTCTAGCTTTTCTAGAGCTGCATCTATGTTAATTTTGGAATTTTGACTTTATTTTGTCGTTGTAAGTCCGCTGTTATTTTATTCAGTACTATGTTACTCTAAATAAATATTTGGACATCTGAGTTCCTTCCGCTTCAACTGGAGTTGTGTCTTGTCTACTATCTCAACACTTCCACAGTTGGTGTCAGAAGTGGGATCAAGGTCATTTTGGTGATTTTCCAAGATATCGATAGACCAACCCAGGGATGGAGAAAGACACAAGAGAGGAGGAGCAGTTACCAGACCCAAAGGTGTCCTGACCAGGACTATGGTGGATAAGATGGGAGAACCACTGTGGTTTGGACTACCTGAGCAGAAGAAAGACAGGCTCAAAACTGAGCAGGTATTACAGGAAGAGACAGAAGCTCCTCAGGGGGCAACTGCAGAAGCCCCACCTACAGGGACTGTATTAGACGAAGAGCCACCAGAACAGCTACATGAATTGCTGAGATGGCTCTGTATAAAACAGTTATCTGCAGACAAGGAGAGGGAAAAAGAACAGAAGGAGAGAGAGAAAAGGAACAGGAAAGAAATGAGAGAAGATGGCAGGAGACCTTGAGGGCCGTTCAAGCCTTCAGTACCGGAAGGAGTCCTGCAACATCAGCAGAGGCACCAAAGGACATTAAACTCACAAAATTGGGTGAGCAGGACGATATCGAAACATACCTAACCACTTTTGAACGGATTGCTGGGGCCCTGTGGATGGCCTAGGGGACAGTGGGTCCTTCGTCTGGCACCTTACCTCACTGGAAAGGCACAGTTGGCTTATGGAAACATGGACAGTCAACAAGTGGGGAATTATGATGCTGTAAAAAGAGAAATACTGAGAAGATATGACATCAGTGCTGAAACCTATTGACAACGGTTTCGTACACTTCGATTCCAACCGACAGATCATCCCAGAGAAATATATGTACGACTGAATGATTTGTGTACTAAATGGTTACAACCCGGAACTAAAACCATAAATCAAATTATGGAAGCCATTGTGGTGGAACAATATATAAGGGTGTTGTCTCAGGATGTACAGCTCTGGGTTAAAGAACACCACCCTGACACGTCAGAGAAGGCCATTTCACTAGCCGAGGATTATTTTACAGCCCGTCCTTATCGGAATAAGATGCCACCTACTGGGACTTCTATGGTGAGACCTTCTACTTTTTTGCTTTCTTCTGTTTTACCCTCTCCTGTGGCCCCAAATATTAATACCAGTCCGTCTGTTAGACAACAGATAACCCGGGGTGGGATTAGACCAACTAGACCACCCCTGTCCGAGGTCATATGCTGGGACTGCCATGAACGGGGTCATATTGCTCGGTTTTGCCCAAAAAAACAAACTGGAAACGTACATCTAGCCCTTGCTAATCTGGGACAATATGTCATTCCAATACAAATTGGAACACAGACAGTTATGGGACTTATTGACTCGGGGAGTAAACAAACCTTGGTTTGTCCAGAATTGGTTGAAGGCCATCCCAGGAATTCTGTACAAACAGGGATGATTTGCATTCATGGGCGTACATCAATACCCAACAACATCTGTAGAATTACAGACTGCTCACTCCAAAAGAGTGTTAGATGTTGGGATAGTACACCTACTACCCGTTCCAGTATTACTAGGCCAAGATCATCCTGACTTTAAAATATATTTGGCTGCTGCTACCACAGGCACAATCTAAAAAGTGAAAAGTTCCCTTTGCCACCCTTGGATGATGATGTTTTGGAGTTCAGGAAAACTAGGAAGACAAAAGAGAATGAAGACAAGATAAATTGCAGTGGACTAAAACTCATATCTCTAATGTTGACAGTAAAAGATTGATATGACTGTTTTGACAAGAAAATGTGATTTGAAAATGAACAAAGACAGATGAATCTTTAATTCCTTTGTTTCTAGGTATCTCAAGAGGGATGGAGAGGCATCCCTGTTACAAGGTGAAACACAATTTACTGTATCATATTTGTACACACCCTAGAACAGGGGAACAGGTGGACCAATTATTAGTACCTAGGAAATATAGGACACAAATATTACAGCTTGCTCATAATAGCCCCCTTGCTGGACATCTAGGAAGAGACCATACAATAGCTAGAATCTTATACCGGTTCTTCTGGCCTGGTATTCATAAAGACGTAGAACAATACTGTCTTACTTGCCCTGAATGCCAGTTAGTAGCTAAAATAGGAAAAAGGACACTGTCCCATTACAACCCCTGCCAATTATAAATCACCCATTTGAATGCATAGCGATGGATATAGTGGGTCCCTTACAGAAAACCAAAAAGGGGAATCGTTTCATCCTAGTGGTTTGTGACTATCACACGAAATATCCAGGAGCTATTCCTTTGCGAACTATAACTGCCAACAGAATAGCGGAAGAGCTCATTAAGATATTTAGTCGGTTGGGTGTTCCAAGAGAAATACTCACAGACAGAGGGAGTAATTTTTGCTCACAAGTATTAAAGCGGTTATAACAGGCTCTTAACGTGCATGCTATACACACTACCCCCTATCATCTGCAAACGGACGGTCTGGTGGAACGGTTTAACCAGACGTTAAAGCAAATGTTAAAAAAATATACTCAAGAGGAAGGAAAGGATTGGGATCAGTATCTACCCTTCTTAATGTTTTCTTTTAGAGAAGTCCCACAAGCCTCGACCGGCTATTCCCCATTTCAACTATTATACGGCAGGAATCCCAGGGGCCCCCTAAATGTAGTGCGAGAACAATGGGAAGAAGGATGGGAAGTAGGCCCCACGATGACACTTGACTTTGTCAATAATCTTAGACAAAAGTTAGTGAAATATGTAGACCTAGCCCATAGAAAAGACCTTCAACAACAAGCGAAACAAAAACTGTTTTATGACAGAGGGGAAGGGCAAAAATCTTTTCAGATGGGGGATCGTGTACTTTTGCTCCTCCCCTCCTCAGATAATAAGCTCAAAATGAAATGGCAGGGACCCTATACAGTGAATAAACAATGTGGTCCAGTAACGTATGAAATAGAAACTCCTGACAAGAAAATGAAAAGAAAAGTATACCATGTTAATCTATTGAAACCATGGCAAGAGAGGACTGATGAGGTCTGTTACGTGTGTCCTGAACCTGGCGAAAGTGAACTAGAAATGGCATATCAGAGATTGCATGGGAAGGGTTCTATGATAGATATCCATAGAAACCCCAATTTAACTAAAACCCAATCGCAAGAACTAGAACATATCTTACAAATTAATCAGGACATTTCTACCAATACCCCTGGAAGGACCAATCTGATTTATCACCATATTGAGGTTTTAAATTCGAACCCAATATGGATAAAACCCTATAGACTCCCAGAGAAATTGAGAAAAGAAGTAATGGCAGAAATAGACAAAATGTTGAAATTAAACGTTATAGAACCATCTATTAGTGATTGGTCGTTTCCTATGGTTTTAGTAAACAAAAAAGAAGGCGGAATACGGCTTTGCCTGAATTTTCGGAAATTGAATGCCATCTCAAAATTTGATAGCTACCCCATGCCCCGTATCGATGACATAGTCGATTGGTTAGGAAAAGCCCATTACTTGACCACAATTGATTTATCCAAAGGATATTGGCAGATACCACTAGACGAAACTTCTAAAGAAAAAACAGTCTTTAGTACCCCAAAAGGTCTCTTTCAATTCACTAAGATGCCTTTTGGGTTACATGGTGCCCCTGCCAAGTTTCAAAGATTGATGGATAAAATATTACAACCCCATATAAGCTATAGTGCTGCATACCTTGATGATGTTATCTTTTATAGTCTCACATGGGAAGATCACAAACAACATCTAGGAGCTATACTACAAACACTGAAAAGTGCTGGGCTTACTGTTAACCCAGGAAAATGTGCCTTTGCTATGCAGGAAACCAAATACTTAGGGTTTGTGAGTGGTAAGGGACACATAAAGCCAGAAATTAACAAAATTGATGCAGTCGCTAAGAGTCCAAGACCTAGGACAAAGAAACAAGTGCGATCTTTCCTCGGGTTGGCTGGATATTATAGGTGATTTATACCCGATTTCGCCTCTCTAGCCAGTCCTCTGACTGATCTTACAGAGAAACAGAATCCTACTAGGGTAAAATGGACCCAAGAATGCGAGACAGCCTTCTGTACTATCAAAGCTTTACTATGTGCAGATCCAATATTAGTAAATCCAGACTTCACTAAGCCTTTTATAGTACAGACCGACACCTCGGCTACTGGTATAGGGGCTGTACTTTCTCAAATAATAGATGGCCAGGAGCACCCTGTCCTATATATAGGTAGAAAATTACATGCTCGAGAAATGAAATATGCTACTATTGAAAAGGAATGCCTAGCTGTGCGCTGGGCCATAGAAACCCTAAAATTCTATCTATGGGGTCTCAATTTGAATTAATAACGGACCATAATCCCCTTTGCTGGCTTATGACAATGAAGGACAAGAATCCGCGTATTCTGAGATGGTACCTTACCTTACAACATTATAATTTTACCATAAAACATAAGGCTGGTTCAGCTCACAAGAACGTGGACTACTTGTCCAGATTCGGTGCTGGGATACCCAGTCCAGATAGTTAACAAAATCAGACCCCGGGGTAAAAATATGTTAAGGTTGAATCTGTTAATTTTTACTTGATTTTCCTAGAACTTATTTTAGTTCTTTAATTAATAAGGGATCCTGGGGTGGAGCTTTAAGAGTAGGTTGGCTTAAGCTCCATCCCCCAGCTACATGAGGGATCTGAATTATCCAAAGAATAAATCAGGCACAAAAAGCATTAAAAGAAATGTTTTTTGTACAAAAAGGGGGAGGTATGTAATAGGGAATACCTTCCTCGCTTTATTTTTGGAGCTGGCAGCCTTGTTTTTTATAAAATCAAAACAATCACCCTTTTTATTTTTTTTTAAGTCTGTTGCACAACAGCTATTTTGGTCCTCTACCCCCTTTTCCTAGTGTGTGTGTAGATTGGCCACCTACATATCATGCTTGCTCTCTTTAATTGTTGCTTTGTTTTCCGCTAGCTCCTGAGTCAAAGCACCCCTTCCCTCTCTGTACGTTATTATAATTGTAGGATAGCAAGTATTGTTATTAAAGCAAGTATTCCTGTCCCCTTTTTTTTAAAAGGTGTCCTTAACTTTAAGACGTATGTACTTTCCGAAGTATACCCCTCCTCGAACATGCGAATGTTCGAGGTGGAATTCCCTGTAGTAAATTACGTCCTTCTCCAAATTAATTTTTCCTCCTTATAATGAGTTCTACCTCTCGAACATGCGAGAGGATTAACGTTTTTCAGTTCTCGCTAAAATAGGACCAAGGGTTCGGTTCTCAGTAAAGAAAAGTGTTTTGTTTTTACCAGGAAAACCTGCGGTCTGTATCGCTGTATTCTGGCTCCACATGTAGGTTTTGAATCCTCTCCTGCGATTTCACCAGCCGCTGTATTCAAAGGTGGCGCCTTGCAGTTCTCAGTCAACAGTTTACAACATAATGCCATAGTGAATCTTTCCTCATATATATATATATATATATATATATATATATATATATATATATGAATGAATTGAATATCGAATGAAGGAATAGTTCATTTACAATATATGAATGCTTCGGTTTTTTTTTTTAAGAAATATATCAAACGAGTGTTTAATTGGACACTGGATAAAATTCTGAATATTTAAACCCTCTGGATAAAAGGAGTCAAAACTTGGGGTTTGTCTAAGTCCCTCGGTTATGGTTAAAATGTATTTTTCTTACTTGAACTCCTTCAGCTCTCTTTCCCTTTCTCCTTCCTGCTTCTTCTTCTTCTTCTTCTTCTTCTTTCCTTTCTAAGAGCCGGACGGCCCCTTTGAGTTAATATTTATAACCTATTCTAATGTGGGAGGAGTTTAAAATGTCAAACTAACTTATTGTGTATCAGAAATAAAATTCAGAGTAATAGGTATGGTCCTATGAAGTAACTGAATATAGCTGATCTTTAGAAGAGTAAAAGAAAATTGATTTAATCAAAAGATATTCTCCTGTTAGACTCTGGGGAGGGGTTACAAGTCCTGTGACCACTCCTTCTTATAAAAAGAACTCAAATGTCATTTAGAGTCAGTCTTGTGTTGATTTTGGAGACATCAACAGGTCTCTAGCTTTTCTAGAGCTGCATCTATGTTACTTTTGGAATTTTGACTTTATTTTGTCATTGTAAGTCCGCTGTTATTTTAATCAGTACTATGTTACTCTAAAGAAATATTTGGACATCTGAGTTCCTTCCGCTTCAACTGGAGTTGTGTCTTGTCTACTATCTCAACACTTCCACACCTATTAAGGTGCTAACCTCCTAACTGTAATTTTCATGCTACAATCAACTTGTTGCTATCAGTGCCCCTGTAGTCAAACTATCGCATTCATTTCAAGGAAAATAGGCAATAATGCAGGCTATCCAAGTATTTACATGTTAGTTTATCTTGCAATGCAGTCTGAAAATCAATAGCTCTAATCTCAGCTTCAATAGATTTAATCTCAGCATTTACTGTACTACACCCTGGGAGAGGAAATTACAGACACCCTATTGGTGCCACTGTTGAGACTGGAAGGGTAACAATGTGAGCAGTATGGGGCTGTACAAGATTCCTGTACAGTTTTAGTTTGTAACTTTAGCTTAGGTTCACGAGAGTGAGGTTAAACTGACCATCGCTCCATTTAGGGAGTTAGCCTGTTTGTAGACAAGGAATTAATTTTTATTGATGGAGTAGCTCCCAGAGGGGCAGTAAGAGAGTGGACTTGCAGCTGTCAGAGCTGCCTCTTCCCTAAGTGGCTCCCTATCCAAGGTGGGCATGGTAAGGGAGCATTTAATGGGAGGAGGGAACAGGGTGGGTTGGTGGGCCAAAAATCAGCTCCTAGTAGCAAGCCCCCTGCAGTCCATCCAGAGGATCTAGGTGCAATGCTCTGCTGGTAGTCGGGGGAGGTCCACCCAGTTTGCGGTAGCTTACCGGTGCCTCAACCCTGAGGTTCACTACTTGCTGGTGCAAATTAAAAACAGTTCAAAAGTTCAGCAATTGTCCGTTTTTTCGAGGGGGGGGACAAGCAGCCCCAGCCACCCTTTCCTCCCTCTGCAGGCGATCGATGGTGATAGTGATAACTATAATAACTTTATATAAGGCTTTGACTGTATTAGAAGCTATAAGGTGTTTTGTTATCTGCCATTTAAACAACTTCTAAACTGCTGGTCTGAAATACTCAGGGACATGAATATGCGTGTTTAGTTTAGGGGCTAAGCCATTCCATACTTTAAAATATCGGCCTAACGCTGTTTCCATCCAACTACCTTCTCTACCATTAGGAAATAATAGCATTGATTTAATGGTTTGTGAAAAAAAGAGAGAGTGGAAGAAAACAATCTAGTCAATCATACCCAGACCTCCATTCTTATTGTCTAAATAGGTAAAACACCTCCTTACAGTATTTAGCCTATTTCCCTACAAAATCTGGAAAAAAACAGCTATAAAGTCTGGTCTCAATCTGAGATGGCAGGGGAAAAAGCATGGCTATATATTGTAAGCCAGGAATTATAAATTGTTTGAGAATGTGGATACGCTTTGATTTAGAAAATTTGTACCGTCTCCACTGGGTCACTTTAAGTTCTGCTTTTTTCAATACTATATCCCAATTCACATCTGGAGTATTTTGAGGACCAAAAAGGACACTTAGGGTACTTAAAGTCTCTGAAGACATATTAATGTTTTTGTAATGAATGGCCATAATGACAACCTGACCCTATGATCAGGTCCTTTGTTTTACCCATATTAAGTTTTGCATTTGAAGCATTGGAAAAATAGTCAAATTCATCGAGAAATTGTTGCAAACTATCATATTTATCTAAAAAGAGGCATACATCATCTGCATAAGATTGAATAAGCACTTGAGAAAACCAATGGGCACCTCTAATCCCAGTCCATCTAGGAGAAAATGATAAGATACAGATTAAGGGTTCCAATGAGAAAATATATAAGAGCAGACTTAATGGGCATCCTTGACGTACACCTGTTTTCAAGCAAAAACCTTTTGTTTGTATACCTTTAATGAAAGGGTACACTCTGGCAGAAGTATAAAGGGATTTAATGATGTTAAAAAATAAAAGTGGAATTCCAAAAAATTGTAGGGTCATAAAAAGATATGTATGATCTACTTTGTCAAATGCCTTTTCAAGATCTGCAGAAATCAAATATCCCATTTTGCCTCCTAAAGACAAATGCTCTATAATGGCTCTTATGATCATAAGGGCAGATTGAATATGCTTACTTCATAATCCACAATATTGATAAGGTGAGATTACTTTTTCCGACAATGTTTTCAATCAATTATTCAAAAGCATAGTAAAAATCTTATAATCCGAATTTAGAATTGTAATGGGCCTCCAGTTTTTAATGTTGCCTTTATCTCCAGATTTATAAATATGAATAATTAGCCCATCCATAAATGAAAGTGGCATACCCTGTCCCCTCATTATATATTGAAAAACTAAAACTAAGCAAGCCGTAATATAAGTATTGAAAGTTTTATATAATAAATTAGGGAGCCCATCCAATCCTGGAGAAATCCAGTCCTTCAAGTTCTTAATAATTACCTCTATTTCTGATACAGTGATAGTGTCCAATAACATTAATGAATCATTTAATAATAATAGAGGTGGGACTGAATCTAAATATGAAGCAACAGTTTCTTCCAATATCAGAGATGTAAGATAAAGGGATTCATAGTGAGCCTCTATTTCCATCTCCTTCAGTATCTGTCTGTCATCTGAGACTACGTACTCCATTGTTGTAGACTCCTTCAAATTTTTACAAAGTTCAAAAGCATCCCCTATTTTTGTTTTTTGCGTTTGATTTGAAATTGCAGCCTGCAAAGTTTTAGCTCTATCTTATTGCACTTGTTTCATTTTATTTTTAACCAATTCGATTTGATCTGAGTAATCTCTTTTTGAGGTGTTTGCCAGTGTAATCAGCTGTTGTAAATGTCTTCTGAGTTTTAGGTATGAGAAAAAATTTGAGTTCTGCTGTCGAGTCCCATAAGCCTTAAACCATTTACTTAAATCTGTTTTGGTCTCCATCCACCAAACCCTTATGTTTGGATGTAAAAAGGCTACTGATAATTGGGCATTTAAAATAGAAAGTACTGATTGTTTAACATAAGAATGATGAAGGATAGAGGTATTCAATTTCCATCTTAAATTTCTATGAGGAACAGAAGACAATTCTCCAAAGGAATATAGTAAAAGCATATGGCCAGAAAATTCCACAGAAATAGTTTGAAAAGTCCCAGTAGGTACTGGTGGAGATATAAATAAATAATCAATTGTACAAAATAATCTGCCCTTCATAAAGGTACATCTAGGCCTACTTTTTCTGGAATTGAAAGCAATTAATAAGGCCAGCTACCTTAATGATAGATTCCAAAGCACGTGAATCACAATTTTTTTTCTTTGATTATCCTTTAGCCAACAGGCTACAATTAAAATCACCTCCCCAAAAGATTTTATATGAAGTGACTAAATAAGGCTGGACAGCTTTCATACACTTAATATGATCAGTCTTTGTTTGAGGGTTATATATATTGATAAATCTACATTCCATAGACTTCCATTTTCCAACCAGAATTAAAACCCTACCTGGAATTAAATCAATCATTCTATAAAGCAAAAAGGAAAAAGCACTGAACAGGATACCTACTTCATCCGCGCATTCTCTTCCAAAGGGCCAATAAGAGGGACCCCATGGCCAGTCCCTTTTAAAGGAAGAGATTTATTCAAGGGACAACATCCAGGTTTCTTGTAAATAACACACCAAAATGTTTAAGTCATGAAGTGTCTGAAATAGGGCTTGCCTTTTAATACTCTTTAGTAAGCTGTGAGTGTTGAGTGAACCCCATTTGTATACCACCATTCAACAATTAGATAAAGCTAACAAACTTTATTTCTCCCTTTTTTTCTTTTTCTTCCCTTTATAATCCTCAGTAGGCATACCTATAGTATCCTGAACCGATTTTTGGGAATCAGAGTCCCCAACATCTATTTCGGAGTCTCCCTAGTTTGTAAATAATGCAGCATAATAATTAGGGGTTTCAATCCTGGTAGTGGAAGGGGAAGATTTAGCTCTACTATTCCCAGCAGACCTTCTTGGGGGTAAAGGGGAAAAGGCAGTGTCATCACCAGGAATTTTGTCAGCAGTTTCTGGGTCTCTATAACACACTGGTTCAAAGGGCTCAGGATTAACCTGACTGTCTTCTAAGTCCCCTTTATCTCCCAACCCAATTTCAGTAGTTTTAGGGATCATAACCTCGGGAACCAACTCCGAATGGGGGGTTGTCTACAGGATCCTGTTCGGACATGACCACCTGTAGCCAGGAGGGGGAAGGATTATCAGGGAGGTTTCCTGACTTCCCTAAAGAAGAATTCTGAACTTTCTGGATTAGTAAATCTGGGCTAATGCAGGATGTTTTATTTTTAGCTGCCCAGGAACATTCTCAAAACACATGACCCTCCCCCTCACATAGATCACACTTAGAGTGATTTGCACACTGCATTGTTACGTGCCCAGTTTCCCCACAATTATCATACCTAGGTTGGTCACATACACTGGACAGATGGGTTTTCAACTCATATTTGTAACAAGCCCTAGGCTGACCACTGTAAAAACATACTCCCCTATCTCTCCCCAGCAAAAAGGAATTAGGTATATGTTCCACTCCAGAGTCTGATTGTCATAGTTTAACTTTATATTTCTAACCCCCTGTCTAGAATTTTTCTGTCAAGGATGGGTTCAGGTTCACTCAAGACCTCACATTTTTGTGTAAACCAGTAAGTTATGTCCTCCACATGAATGAGGGGTTCCTAAACATCACCGTTACATACTTACTTAAAGGTTTTGTCAGAGGAATTACTAAAAAAGGGGTCCATGTGAGGGAAAAGTTTACCTGACCATAACGCTCCCAAAATAAGTCTAAAGCATAAGATGTTCTAAAGCTAATATCACAAGTGTCCTCCCCTGAGATATTTATGAATGCAAAAACATCTAGAGAGGAAAAATGAAGTGAGTCTTTTACTAAACATTTGCCCACATAGTATCTGTCAGGATGTTCGGCTAAGCCCCCTTTGTAATGAATGCATAGTGCATTCTGTCTTGGAGCAGCTTCTCTTTTGGCATGAGAAAATAACTCAGATATCAAGGGCTCTTTTTGACAGATAAGGACTCATTATTTCCATCATTAAAGTCCTCCAGTTTACTAGCAGTCATTGAGAGCACATCTGAATCCCCAGTCATGGTATTACTAGAATCAACTTTTGTCTTTGTGGATACAGCATTTGCCATCAAATCAACTGGGGGTATTCGGGATACAGTCTTGGTCTCAGATTGTGCTGCCGTGGTGATTTTTGGCTTCCAAACTGGGGAAGCCAACTGAAAATCAAAAGAGGAATCCCACAGAGGGTCAGGCGACCAAATACCTGAAACTGTCTTCTCCCATCCAGCCTCTAGAAGTGCCTTCTCCAGCAACCAATTTTCCTCATGTAAGTCCTTCCCCAGCAAGTTTTTCCCCATAAGCAAGTTCTCTGAATTAGTTTTATAGTCCACAGGGGGATTTGGACAACTCTTCTTTAAATGGGCTTCCACCGGAACAGTAGCCGCTTTACTAGTAAAACTAAATTCCGTAACTCCCGACTGTTGCATTCCGTCTTTTTGAAAAGTTACAAAGTTCGATTTCTCAGCTGGTTTTTCAAGGGAAACTGGCATCTTGAACACAAATCCTGCATCTTTATCCAAATGAAGTTTAGATTCAAAGGTAGGGTTTTTAATTTCTACTGGGTGCGCTACACCAAACAAGTCTGTGGCAGTTTTATTTACAGTTTTTTTGACTGAAAAAGATGGCTCTGGGCACTCGCTTTTACTTGCAATTTTCCTGCCAGCAAACACTGAATTTAATTTTGACTCACCCTCAAGTTGCTCGCCAGCTTGCTGCACTGTGTCATCCTCCTTGCTGTCAGGCATCTCTACCAGCCTGTCAGATGCAACAGCTGAAAATTTGCTGGGCCGAGGGATCGAATACTTCAGTAATCCATTAGACTGTTGTTTTTGAATTTCCATTTGAGACACAGAGCTTATAACATTCACTGACTTGTTAATCAATTTTGGATCCAAAATCTGATGCTGACTGTGAAGTCCCAACTCCTCTGAAGAAACGAAGGTTTCATGAAAAATTTCCTCTAATTCAGTTTCCATTTCCAGGCTATCAGCCTGAACAGCCTCTGTTAGTAGTGCAGTGGAAGGATAGGCCTGTCCTCCCACCAGACACACGTTCTACTCCTCTGGCTTCTCTCCCGAAGTGGCCATCATGCAGTCTGACAGCCCATCCACCTACAGGAGAGTAGGGGAATTTCCCCACTGTCCTGGCCAAATTTCCCTCATTCACTAAAAATACCACCAACAGCTTAATCTGATTCAAGGTCAGTTGGCATTCATCTGGATCCTCCTCCCCTGGGTTGTGCCTCAGAATAGGCAGAATTTGTCTAGTGCACTTACCTAGTCGACAAAAACTAAATAAATAAATATTTAGGGCTTTACATCCCTAATCAGTGGTCTGAGTTGGAGTTGTCAAACTTCTCCCCTCTCCTGGCTCAGCTGTCCTCCAAGGTGCAAAGGTGGCACAGACAGCTTTTGTCTTTACAAGGTAAAGTGGCTGCAGTACATTTGCTGTTCCTGCCACAGGTCATGCAGCTCCTTAATAACCTACTGATTCACCTCTCTCCTAAACTGTTTGCCGAGCTTGACTGCCTTATGTCCAGTTATCTTTGGGCTGGCAAGTCACCGAGATGGGGTAAGCTCAAATTGCGGGCACACTGGACCTGTGGTGGGCTGGGGCCCCTTGGTTTAAGGGGTACCACTTAGCTTGCATGGCTGCTTCTGCCACTCAGTGGTTTGCACCGGGTATACTCCATGACCTGCCTTGTGTACAGCTAGAAGCCAGCCTGTCTGGTGACTGTCCCTTATGCGCACTCCTTGACCCGGTGGTCAGGGGTGTCTGTATCCTTTCTCCTATTACATTCGAGACCTGGAGGGTGTGGCATTCACTTATGTCCCTCTTGCACACTCCTCAGGCAGCCTATGCCCTTCCCCCCTCAGTACGTCCCTCTTTGGTGTAATAAGCTCCTCACAGTAGATGGCCTGTCATTACACTGGCCCTCTTGGGAAAGACGTGACATTCTCTGGATACAGGATATCTGTGTAGCTGCTTCCGATGTCTTGCTCTCATTTGAGCAGTTACAAGCCAAGTTTCAGTTCCCTCCTATGGATTTTTAGAAGTTCCTGCAATTGCACAGTGCAGTACAGGGTCTCTTAGATCAGTATAGTGCTGACAGTAAATGGGTGTGGCTAGCAACCATCCACAAATCCCCAAGTTTTGGGGGGCTAATTGGCTGTTTTTATAGGACTTGGAGGGATGCGCAGCCAGAACTGTCCACTGCCTGCAGGCTGAAATGGGCGGCTGACCTCAAGAGTGACATCTCAGAGTATACTTGGTCACGGTATCTACAGGATGCCCACAGCTGCTACAAGGACACCAAGAGTCGGTTTCTTAAACTCAAGATCCTACTCCACTGGTACTGCACCCCAGTTGTCCAGTTTACCCATGGTCTAATGAGGTATTCTCAATGCTGCCATTGTCAGCAGCCTGAAACAAATTTATTGCATGTCTTGTGGTCCTGCCCCCTACTTCTGCCATTCTGGTCTCCGGTGGCCTCAGATTGCTCTAAGGTGGTGGGCTCTGTAGTGTCTCTGGTGGACCTGAAGCTTCTGCTGGGGGACACTTATTCACTCTGGACCCTTCCTGCTCCCCACCGGGAATGGATGATGCTGGATCTCTTAGAAGCAAAATGACTCCTTCTCATGCACTGGCATCAAATGGCCCTGCCCTCTTGGAAGGCCTGGCACACAGTCTTCACCCGCTTATCCTTGCTTGAATGCCTCTCCTACACTCACCAGGATCAACTGGATAGATATATGGCCAAAGGGAAGCCTATCTTCGTTCACCCCATGCAAGATTCCTCACCCTTATTGTAACCCTCCTACCTGAACCTTTAGCACCCCTTTTCTGATAACTGCATTGTTTTCTGTATTCTCTGCCCATTTTGCTCTTCAGAGAAGGAATCATTTTATTGTCACACATCTTGATTTCCTTGTTCTACTCTTACGAGTCAGGGATCATATGCTTGATGTATGTTAAAGCTTTATCCCCCTTAATCGTGCCTATTGTGGATGTTCTAAACTGTTGGATGTATGTTACCTGTAAAATCAATAAAATTATTCTATGATAGAAAAAAAGAAAAAGCTAGATCTGACATAGAAGATGAGCTTCTCTTTAATATCCCATTCCAGGCTTGAGGCAGTTGCCGTAGGCTCAATAACACTGCAATTAGGGATAATAAAAGCCACTTATTATAAAAGAAAATTCTACATTGGTAGGATAGAACTCTGCCTACCTTTATTATATAGGACTTCTCCTCAGTGCCTGTTGCTAGAAGTATAGTAATTTCGATGCACAGCTTTCCATGATTTGTGGCACTGCCCCACACTTGCACCATTTTGGAATGTCATTAGCAGGGTACTTTCTGAAATCTTGGGCTTGATTTTCTATTGTCCACTAGATTGGCACAAGGTGCACCAATCTAAGGCTACAGCAAACTCTGGGTGCATCAGGGACCTTGCACCCAATTCTAGAAAAATAGGGGGCCCTGTACCAGAGTCTGAGAGTTGTCACAGCTGCAGGATTGCATCAAATATTTAGTGCACCTGAGGGGTTTGACAGAGGGTCCTGTCAAGCCCCCACCAACCTGTCACAACCATAGTGGAGCCACAAGGGGGGAGAATATGCCCACAAGGTTGGGACCAGGGGCAGAGGGATCACTAGGGTTGCCATTGTGAGCAATGGGGGCCTGGTGGCAATGGCAGGGTTCAGTGGTGGCACCTGGAGGAGGTGCCATGGCAACTGTGACAGAGCTGCTTGGCCCGGGTACACTGAGGTTGGCACAAAGTTTCTTGTCTCTAACCCTAGAGGGCAAGGGCCCTGATACCTACCCCAGAGGTGACAGTCCCCAACAGTGTATTCGGGCATCAGCATGGCTCCATGTGGTAGACTGTTTACTGGAGGAATCTTGTAGTGCCTGGGGGACATTTCTGTCCACTGACTGCACCCTGTAACCTGCAGCCAGTGCCATCCACTGCAGAAAATGGACTGTGTTACCTCTGGGGCAGGTGTCTGGAATGTTACCACCTGGGGTCCAGGACAGAGCCATCCATGCCAACCTCAGTGTACCCAGGCCAAGCAGCTTTGTCCCAATGGACATGACACATCCACCGGATGCCACCTCTGAACTGTACCATTGTCATTGGGCCCCCATCACCCACCATGGCACCCCCACTAGTCCCTCTGCCCCCAGTCCTGACCTTGCAGGCCCCTCAGTCACCCCCCCGAGCCAGTGGCACAGGGCCCTTAGATCAGCTCATGGCTGGTCTAACCACAGCCTCCTCATGTGTCCACAGTGGGGCTTCTAAAATCCCAAATACAGTGATGGTGTAGCCCTGCCATGGTGCAAGCACCCTTGTGACCTGCTGCACCAGCACCTCTGGGTGAACCAAAGATTTTGAAGCACTCCAGGTCTGTAAATGGCATGTCAAGTCACACTGGACAAAGCCTGGAAAATGCATAAAACCTCAAGCCTCCCACAACTCCTCTCCACATACCGCATGCTCCGTAGCAAGTGCACCAGAGCCACTTGTCTTGCAAAAGCAGAGTACTTCAACAGCTCCCTCCAGTCAAACCTAAATAAACCCTCAAAATTCTGGAAGATCATTCACTCCCTTTTCACCCCATTGACTGCCAGTCCCACTCCAATGCTAAATGCACTCAGGCACTCGGGACAATCAAGCAACTGAAGCAACAAGCAGCTCACCTGAGTAGCTGAGGAAGCCAAATCTCCAGCCTGATAACTTTCGAGGCAGCTCCCCCCAAGCTAGGCACTCGGGACAATCAAGCAACTGAAGCAACAAGCAGCTCACCTGAGTAGCTGAGGAAGCCAAATCTCCAGCCTGATAACTTTCGAGGCAGCCCCCAAGCTAGGCACTCGGGACAATCAAGCAAGTGAAGCAACAAGCAGCTCACCTGAGTAGCTGAGGAAGCCAAATCTCCAGCCTGATAACTTTTGAGGTAAAGAGAGCCTCTTCTCTTCATCTGGATGCCTGCAGAGGGGTGCTACCTGATGAACACTTATATTTGATGAACTTTGTTCCTGTTCACCACTGGGTGGGCTTGTTATTTGCTTTTCTTTGTGCTAGTAATGCTGAAGTGTAAAGCTAGGGACTCACTGGTTTTTCTAGAGTTGCCTTGCTGATTTCATCTTAAAGCCAGATATACCAAGAAGCTAATATAGATCAGACTTGTTTAATATGGTGGTATTGAGAGAATTGTGCTTGTAACTGAAGGCATTAGGTTAGCTGGGTCCTAGTGTGACCTCATTTTGGAATAGCCCTGTTTGCTTAGAGTGGAGCTCCTTTGTGTAAGTCACAACATATTCTCCCGCTGCATAGTAATGAGAGGCTTTGTTTTCTCCACTACATAGGCAGCTCCCCCCCAAGCTAGGCAATCGGGACAATCAAGCAACTGAAGCAACAAGCAGCTCACCTGAGTAGCTGAGGAAGCCAAATCTCCAGCCTGATAACTTTCGAGGTAAAGAGAGCCTCTTCTCTTCATCTGGATGCCTGCAGAGGGGTGCTAGCCCGATGGCACTTTGCGCCGTCTGCCCCGCCCGCCCCAACCACCCTTCCACCCAGGGGCGGCTGTCAATTTAAGGATCCACCCCGTGACATCACATCCGGTGACATCACGTCCTGTTGCCCAGAACCTATCTCCCCACTTTCCCATTTGCCGGTTATACCTGCTGGCCACTAGAGGGACCTATGCTCCCTCACTACTTCCTACTCCTACCTGTACAGCACTACTTCCCTGGGATCTTGCTCACCACAATGTATTGGCCCTGCATCATGCTCTTCCTGTGCCTATCCCCACTAGCAGTGCACCTACCCACTTACCCATCTGCTAGTCCACACTGTGCCCTGGCACCCCTCCCTCCCCTTGCTCCTGAACCTCCTCTCCTGCCCCTTGGGACCTCTGTGTGTCCCCATCCTCCCTGCCCTCCCCAGAGCTTTCTCTTCACCTCAGGCACATCTGGGTGTCTTCTTATTCTTGCTTTCCCCTCCTGTACCTCCCTGCCCACCCCCTGCTCCCTTAGCCTCCCTCCCCCTCTCATGTCAATCGTAGGAAAACCTCTCACCATCTCCCAGCCAGGGTGTTAGTCATGCTACTACTCCTGTCAGGGAACATTCATCCAAACCCTGGCCAGGTTCCCAGGAGCTCCCCAACTCGCACCACAGGCCTATGCATGGTCTCCATGAATATCTGTAGCCTCCTAAAAAAGTTTGACTCACTACAATGCCTGGTCACATCAATTAACCCTGATGTCATCACCCTGGTTGAGACTTGGCTGTCGAAATCCTCCCCTGACTCCCTAGTCTCCCTTCCTGGTTTCACCCTTTTCCGGTCCGACCGTGTTGGGAGACTGGGCGGCGGCTGCACTATTTATGTCAAGGAATCTCTCCCCGTACTAGCCCTGCCCGCTCCCATCCTTGACTCCAGGGCCCAGGCGCTTATGCTGAAACAAACCCCTGACCCTTTAAAGGGACCCCTTTATCTGACTACTGCATACGTGCCCCCCAGGGACCAAACGCAGGCCATTGCCTCTCTTACAGAATACCTTACCTCTCTACCTCCATCCGCTGATCAAATTCTGGTGGGTGACTTAAATGTCAACTGGCTCAACCCCCTCCTCCTCCTCTACCCGAGACTCCTTTTCTGCAATAGACCTAACGCAACTAGTTACCCACCCTACCAGGACTAACCCCAAGAGAGGCTCCAGTACCCTGCTTGATGTGGTACTCACCAACTGCCCTAATCGGATCCCCAATGTACAAGTCCTCCCAGACTCTCTCAGTGATCACTCCCCATTCTATTCCACTGGTCATCCTCAGTCCCCAAACCCATAGCACAGTCCACATGCCGGCGGCGTCTAATACCTGGTGGACTGATAAAATTAAGGAACTTCTGTCCCAAATTGACTGGTCTCCTATACTGGCAACTCCTGACATCGACACAGCTCTCTCTTCTTTACCCAAACTTTAATAATGCCTGTGATATCTTTGCCCCAGTGTTGACCCCTGCTCAAAAGGAAGAATTCTGGTTACCCCAGCTTTGATCCACCAGCTCAAACATAGGGACAACCTATGGCACCAAAACATTGAGACTGGCCGGCTCAATGACAGGCGGTTATATGCTGCCACCCGAAACAAGTGCACTCGGGCCATCAGAAAGGCCAAGTCTGAGCACTATCGGTTCTCACTCACTGCCTCATGGGGGAATCCTAGAACCTTCTAGGATAACATTAAACAGTTAAATGGGAGTGCACACTCCTCCCCACCCACCCAGATCAACATTAATGGTGTAATCTCCTCAGACCCAGCCCTCATAGCCAACCACCTCAATACCTCATTCACTGACCTTAGCCCTATCCTCCCTACAAATTTTTTTTGACCCTCCTCCCCCAGCACCTGCCGTAAATCTTTCTCGCCCTTATTTTCTCCTCCACTGTGTTTCTGCCTAAGAACTTAGGCCGCACCTTGTCACTGCCCTCAAGAGTAATAGTACAGGCAGTGACACCTGGATCCGTGTATCCACAGCTGGTCTTAGACACAGTCCTTACCCCAATCACATGCCTCATCAACCACTCTCTTTGCCTGGGAAGGTTCCAACTGCCTGGAAAGTCACCACTGTCACCCCTATCTTTAAAGGTGGTGATAGGACTGTGGCTGGAAACCATCGACCGATCTCCATTCTCTCTCCCTCTCCAAGGCCTTGGAAAAGTGGTGGCCTCTCAAACTCTGACTACCTCTCCACCTGGCGTCCTTTTGTCCTGAGCAGCATATTATTTCCGGAGGGGCTACAGTACCAACACAGCCTCTCCTAGAGTTCTCCAACTTTCTCCACCCTCCTAGACACTGGTTCTCTGGCTGGTGCTGTCTTCATTGACCTCTCAAAGCTTTCGACACTGTCTCCCCACCCCTCCTTCTTGATGCCCTTAGTCTCTCTGGTTTTGCTGTTGGGCTATCTCCTGGTGCACCAGTTATCTGTCTGACGCTCACAGCGTGTAAAAATTAATGGGACCTACTCAGACATCTGTCCCATCTTTTCTGGGTTCCCCAGGGCTCCATTCTGGGCCCCTTACTGTTCTCCCTTTACCTTAACACCCTTCCACGCTCTTGCTCTGGGAACATTCTATTGCACGCTGATGATGCGGTCATCTTTGCCTCAAGTCGTAACCCTATTGCCTCCATGACTGGCTGCAGAAGTCCTTCAGCTAGCTCGAGGGCTGGTTCAAGGAACATAGATTGGTGATAAATCTTAAAAACAAAACCATGTTCTTTCTCATCCCCAAAACAAGTCCTGCAACTTCAAACTCCTCATTCACTCTGGGTCCTCATTCCCACTCAAACAAGTTTGTCTTTTAAATACCTAGGGATCCATTTTGACCCTCCCTCTCCTTCCATGGACACATCACGGCCCTAGCCACTGCCACTAATATCCGATTGGGCATCTTACATCGGTTTAAACACTGCCTCCGCGAGGATCTTGACTGCAGTCATCTCCTCTATCCTGTCCCTAGTGGACTATGGACTGCCGTGTATGGTGCTGCTGATCAGACCGCACTCCATAAAATTCACACTACTCTGAATAAGGCCTGCAGGTTAATTACTGGGGCACCTAGGCTAACACACACCTGTTCACTGTACGCTAAAGCGCTTGGTACTTGATCTTGACGAGCTGCCTCCAAATATCTGACCTGTACCCTTACAAAAAGACCCTCCTTGGGCTATCCTCACCAGGATTGACCACCACCATATGCCGCTCTGTCCCATTAGTTCATACGTGACCTCTGGGAAAACTCTCTTGTTATCCCTAGAGCTAGGACCTCACGCCAAAGAGTCTTCAGCTTTAGGGCCCCTCCTGGTTCAACACACTGCCCTCCATCTCCGAAGCTCCAACTCATATCGTGCTTCAAAACTTCTTACGTAACCACCTTATAACACCTGATGTAACTGCTGCTAGTCAAAGCCGTACTAATACTTATGACAAAGCTTATTACTAAGCTGCTAAGGACAACATAACTCTGGTATTGTTTGCATCCATCCTACCTGTACCAGCTTGTTTGTATCTATGTCTTAATTTACTGTTATACCTACGCGTTGTACTGCTATACTGTGTATTTTGGTTTGTCTTACTGTGACAAGGTACCTTTGTAAATGAGCCTATGGCTCAAAGGTTTTCCAAACTGCTGTTTAAATAAAATAAAAATAAAATAAAATAAAAAATGTTTATAACTCTCTCCTATCAGAGCCCACAGCAGTCAGCATTGAGTTCACTGTGTTCTTCTCCACTTGTGCTGCCACCCTCCTCTCTTTCCTGCCCAACACTACACCTCTCGCACCGCCTACAGACATAGATACCCAGATTAGGGCTCATTCCTTTTCCTTCAGAGACATCTCTGCAACTGAGGCCCTAGATGCATTACTTTCTCTCAACCCTTCAAAAGGCAAATCCCCAGATGGATTAGACACCAAACTTCTATACCTCTCTGCCCCTGCTATAGCAACTGCGCTTGCCAAACTCCTAAACCAATCTTTTGCTGCCACTGCCATCCCCCATGCATGGAATCACACCATTATCATCCCTCTGCCAAAAGGAGGTGCCCCTACCTCCCCCTCTAACTGCCGCCCTGTCTCCCTCCTCCCAGCCCTAGCAAAATTACAAGAGCACCTTGTGCTCACCCAACTTACCTCCTTTCTCACTGACTTCAAATTCTTCACACCATTCCAGTCTGGCTTCAGGAAGGGACACTCCACCACCACCTCCCTGATAAGACTTACAGACACTATCCTGACAGGCATGGACAGTGGACTGATCACCTCAACCATTTTTGTTGACCTTGCAAAAGCCTGCAACACTGTCTCCCACCCTATATTGCTCTCGAGTCTCACTGAATCAGGCCTCTTTGTCGCAGCCACAAACTGGTTCAGACCTCTCTGATAGAACTCAGTATGTTAGAGTCTCAAATATGATCTCCACCCCCTTCCCTTAACTACCGGTGTCCCACAGGGGTCGGTTCTTGGTCCCATTCTGTTCTCTATATTCCTAAACGACCTGCCACTCATCTACTCTACTTCCTCAGTCCTCATGTATGCAGATGATACAGTACTCTACTACTCGGGCTCCAACCCTGATGTGGTACAATCAAACCTCCAAGCTGACTTCAACAAGGTACAGCAATGGTTTAGCTTGCACCAGCTCTCCCTAAATGTAAAAAAAAAACTGACACTATGATCTTCGGCACATAACAACACCTGGCCAGACTCCCCTCCCTTCCCTACTTCTCCACCCTGGATGGCCAAACACTTGAAGATGTCTCCTCATTCTGTTACTTGGGGGTCTGGCTCCACAGTCATCTCTCCTTCTCTAACCACATTGATGCTATCTCAAAAAAACTAGCCCCCATGCTCAGTGCACTATATGGGAACCGCAGCAGCCTCCCTCCCCGAGTCCAACGTGAACTGGTCCTGAAGATGATACTGCCCTCCATCAACCACTGTGACACTGTGTACAGTGTAGCCCCTAAGTCCACCCTATCTAAACTGGACACACTTTATAATGCCTTCTGCCACTTTGTTCTTGATGCCTCTCCCCTCACCCACCACTGCGACCTCTACCGAGCCTTGGCACCAACGTCCCTTGAAAACCGCCGCATCTCTCACTGTGCTGAATTTGTCTCCAACCTATGGCTCGGGTCCATCCCCTCTTACCTTGCCACTGTGATCACAGATGCCCAACCCTCCTCCCATCATCTTAGATCCAGTGACTCCTGTCAACTTTCAGTCCCTAGGCAGAAGATCTCTGCCGGTCAAGTTGCCTTCTCACACTGTCTACCAAAGCTCTGGAATGCCCTCCCACTGCAAATTCAGCACTTCTCCTCTTCCTACTCTCTGTCTACTGCCCTAGCAAACTTCCTTACTACAAATTGCTCCTGTCCCTGAACCTGCCAAGCCCCACTATCCCCACCCCAATGCCTGACCAGTGGCTTTAGCCTTGTTACAGATGCTGGCATATAACCCCAACCTTGCACTTATGTCCTGGGCCTATTTTGCACTATGTACTGTGTATAACTGTACAACTGTGATATATGTCGTCTGTTGTTACAGCTGCTACTACTGTGCTAATTTACCTTGTCTGCTGCTTCTTGTCACAAAAATTGCTATTTGATACTATAATATCTTAAGCATTCAATGTGTGCTGCTTGTATATTCATGTAATCATGTATCCTTATGCTGCTTTTTATTTGCTTCTGTTAACTGTTCATTTCATAACTTGTGTTTTATCATATCCATGTGTACCCCCCGCCAGGTCACACCGGGAGACGAGCATCTCGTTTCTCAGTGTGCCTTTCCTGGTGAAACAATTTCAATAAATAATAAATAAATAAATAAATAAATGAGAGAACAGGCAGAATTTGTGGTGCAGAGAGTTTATTTTCTTCAAACGCTTTGGCTCCCTTAGTGCCTCGGCCCAACAATCAGGCCTTCGTTAGATGGTGTGTTCACCTAGGCCAGGTGCTACCTTTTTAAACATGTAATTTTAAAGTGGTACACTCAAAAAGACATTCATGTTCACATTATAGCTCATTTAACACTAGTATTATTCAATTAGCTGAATTAATGAATTTGCTAAACAATATTTACTAAAAGAAATAAAAACCTGAAAATTGATTACAAAACCTTGAGATTAAGAACTACTCATAATGGGAAATGGAGGGGATGGGCTGAGGGTAAATGGGGGTCAGGGGTAGGAAACATGCAAAGGTCAGTATGAGAACAGTGTGAGGATAGTCTCTTTTTACTCAGGTAGAGCTTTTAGTGTATTAGTTAGGGCAAGAGATTTTTAAGACATGTTACACAAACACATATAACACAGGTGAGAAAAGTTCTCACCGAGCTGTATCTGTATCATTCCACATTTAAGCCAAAATAGTTTTTACATTTCTTTAATTTTAAGGGTTAAAATCTACTTCTTCATTGAAACCTATTGGCTGCACTGTATTTAGTGACACTATCCATCTTTAGATTTAACCTGTTGGGGTGATAGCCTACTCTCTTGAGTGGGGGGACTGTATCCAGTGCCATAAACTTTAGTCCAGATGGGTTTGAATTATGGAATTCCACATAGTGACTACCGAATGGACTCTGGTCACTACAGTTTATTATAGCCCTGACACGTTCCTGTATCCTTGTCTTTAGTGGACTTCTGGAGCAGGGGTGACACAGGGTGGCTTCGGTGCATGGAATCTCAATTTCTACGCAGCCTGATTTCAAAAATGAGATTGTCACAAAATTTGATTTAAGGTGCAGCGTGAGTCAAATCCCTTTGGAACAGGCACCTTGTGCCAAAGTTTGGGCTTTGAAAAATCAAGTCCCCTATGTCTATATACAGTATTTCACATTCACCACAGCTTCTTCTGTTAAGATAATCTAGTAATAAACTACACATACTGATTCTCACTAAATGTCGACTTCTGGCTGCCACCACAGAGTCCTAACATTGAAATGTTATGAAATTGTGGAAAACTGTGGTTCTCTCAGTAGAAGTATTTAGAGAGATGATATGCCAGATGTCTATTGTGGAACACTTAGCTGTTTAACCTTAGAGAAGTCTGTAGAATATTAAAAACAGTGGGGATAATATCTGATAGCACATCTATGCACACCTTCCATAGCTGCTTGCAAGCCTCCATTGACTTCCTGTCCACTTTCTACTATTATTAAATCAATAACTTATATGGTACCTTAGGTGCTTCTCAGTGTACCCAGCAAGATCGTTTAAACTATACTGTAGTTCATGATGCCTAATAGCAGGTTTTATTATCCTAGAGGTATACAGTTTGATTCATGTGTAACCACCCCCCCCACACACTATTTTACCCAACTAGTTATCCCTTGGTACCCTTGACTGGACACACAAACCATTTCAGACAATTGGTACCACCCTTAGCTTTGGGAATGTATACCAGGCTCATTACTTCTAGAGGTCAGAAAAGGGTTGGGGGATGTACAAAGGCAAATACAGTTTTGACCAACACCCATGTCCTGAGGAGAGAACTTTTTGCTAGGGTTATGCTAGAGCTATACTTCTGTAGGGGTACCCAGTAATTCCACAAAGGAAGCAGTAACATGAATGTCTAAACCAGGCTGGGGTTGTAAAGTGTGTCTTATTCCAAAAGATGGTCTCTAAAGCAAGGGTGGACCCCCAAGGTTTATACAACTGGCACAAGGAATTTGCAGAACACCAGAAAACTGTATTGGACAGAAACTGTACCTATCCCATATGTCATAGGACCTTGAATTCTCTTCAGTGGCAATAGCCTTAGCTGAACACACATTTCTTCTAGTGGCACTGGCACTGGCCACAACTGAGAAAACATTTCCCATATGGCATAGGACTTTAAAACGTCTGCAAGTGGCAATTGGCCACAACAGAACCATTTCTTATCATGGCACTGGCCACAATGGAGCACACATGGGCTCATAATTAGCACAACCCATGCAAGGGGGGTAAACTTTTTCTTCAGGCATTGGCCAACATGTCCTGAATAACCAGGTGCCCTTACAGAACCTGTAGTGCTGAACTGGTTGCTCCAGATGGGGGTCTGCCCATCCTTCACTTCCATATTCATACCCAGCCATTCTTTCACAGTTTCACCTTAAGACTTCTTGTAAAACATTTAGGAAAATGCATCTTTGAATGACTTTTAGATCCAGCATATGAGAACACTTCTCCAGGAATGTAGAAATTAAAGTCTTGAACAATGTGCATAAGTCTGCCTCTGGACCCCACAATTGCCAGTCAGCTTTAAACTTGAGAAATAGTCTTAAACTTAGAACTGGTCTACCTTTCCCTTTAAGTCAGAGAAACACCCACGTACAGGCACTTTCTTCAAGAAGCACAAAGTCAGATCTACTCACAGTGGGAACCGTACAGGCAGCTTCAAAGTCCTGCATCAAATAGGTGATTGCCCCTAGGATCCATTTCCTCAAGCAGTCCTTTTCATCCCTCTGGGGATGAAAATCAGGAGATCCTGCTGTAGACACCAGTATCCACCACTTCTATTGACAGGCTGATGACTTTCAGGACTAGGGTGAGAAAATAAACTCTCTTCTCAGAGCCCACAGCAGCTCTCACTCCTCACACTTCAACTACCACTACAGAATTAACTCAAGATTCTAAAACTCCCCACTCATAGCCAGCTGTCGTGGCTCATGCTGCTGCAAGAGTTCTAAATGACATCATCTCATCTCAGCTGAGACCAAGTAAACAGTGAGTAGGTGAAAAACCCATTTAACCAGTTATTCACCAGCTGCCTTCTCTACCTAGCACTGACACTGATGGGATTCTAGTAACTCCAGGGACTGGGTGGCTATACATGTTAGTATTATGCTAACTTATAGCCTCCTAAATTCCATGCTAAATGTAATATTACTTGCTTAACTGATTCTTGTATGCATATACATTGTTACCATATATAACATTTGCATAAGTGTCTGTTGTGTAGGTTTTGATTCAGTATTTGGTGTACAAGTAACACGATGAAGGTGGCATCTAATGGTGAATTAATGCATGGTGGGGGGGGTTGTGGCATGAGGAAAAGGCCGAGTGCCTACAATGACCCAACCATGCATTCATTCACCATTAGATGCCACCTTCGAAGTGGCTTAATGCTCTTATAACATGGTTTTGCTACAGTTATTGTTGCTAAGTGTTACTTTAGTAATGCAAATGCAATAATGCAGACACAGTTTGTTTTCTTTTCACATGTTTACTGCACTTTCTGCAACTTACAGACACGTTCATTTACATGCTGATGTTCTGAAAACAATCAGAATATAAGAACACAGGAACTCTATTTAAACATATTTTGCTACACTTGTGCAAATCTGCTCTGCTATTATTTCCATAGCATGCCTAGGAGGTCTACCATGTGCTGATGTATGTCTTCGGATACCTGCTATTGTGACTACTTTGCGTATTGTCTGACCTTTGCTTTCTGAGCACCATGTCGCTGTGATACTGCTCGGTGCAATATTTTCAATATTGCTTTCTCTGATCGCTGCAATCATTGGTAAACAATACTGCCATCTTCTGTCACTATTTCTGGTACTCTGAAGTCAGTTTAACACTATAGTAATTGACATTTATGGTTCCGTGCACTGTGACAGACTGGAACTGAAAAACAGAAGATATTTCCGGCTACAATGTGTGTAATCCTCCATTGTGATCCAGAACTGGTTCTGTGCTGACTTTAATGTTGTCTTGCGCGTCACTGGTCATTGTGCCTGTGGATCCCTTTCTATATTCCCTTGGTGTTTCTGATGTTGTCACCTTTCGTGTGCCCTTTACTACTGCACTGCTTTTTGTAATCTGTGGATTACTACAGTACTTCACTTTGGGGATGGCATTATTGCAAAATTAATGCCGTCTCCAAAGTATGGCACGTGACTGCTTTCCTCCAATCACTGCTGTTACTTTACTATCCAAAATCTTTGCCATGTTACAACTGTATTTTGTAGCTATGATATTAAACTACTATATAGTTATTGAAAATTCAATAACATTTTTTTAATAGTATATCAAATAATGTAAGTTCACATGGGCACCCTTAAGAACGCTGACTCAATAACATGAATGTCTGTAATAGAGTCAAACAGCAAGGCAGATTTATTTAAAGGAGCACCATATCCTCACATATTTAAATGCTATCTGTTATCTTTTCACCAATCAGATTTCTTTCAGTAGCAGTTGGGGATATAATTGTTTGTTTTAGTTTGCGTTTACTGTTAGCAGTATTCCTCTGTTACTATCCTAGAGAGATTCCATGTTCTGATTTTTGAAACCTCAATTGTTCAGGGTACTGTATCAGCAGTGAAATATTGTCAACGCCCATTAGATTATACAGTAGGCCTGTCTTCTGGCCCATATGATGCTCAGAGGTGGCAATTGGGGAGATTACTAATTAAGAGAAGGCCACACCTTTCCTGTTTTAATGTAATGTTGAAGGTAAAACAAGCTCAACCCCAGCTAATATACAGAGATTGTATCACACCCCTTATACATTTTTCTTAAATTTTGCAGGGATACTCCAGGTGTGTGGCCTTAATCAGAATCATGCAGTCAGTGGTCAGGCTAATCGTTCATAAACTAATAGCATAAACTGCAGTCTCTTGGTGCTTCTAGCTCCACAATATTCTGGATCAGGAGCTGTCTCTCTGGCCAATCCCAATCAGTATCCTTTAACATGGTTCTCTTCTCCTCGGCACCTATATCTTGCGGTGTTCTGCAAGGATCCATCCTGTGACCCTTGTTGTTCTGAAGTTTTGTAAATGATAGTCCCACTTTCTTTACCCATTGTTGCTCCATCATGTATGCCGATGACCTGGTGCTGTATGTATCCTCTCAGTCAGTCGTTGACCTGAATACCCAACTGTCATCTGCGTTCCATCAGATCCAATCCTGGCTCTCCTCAAACTCCCTAGTTCTTAATCTACCAAAGACCCAGACCATGCTCTTCGGGTCCACTAGGAAAGTTCATGCTGAGACTCCTAAGCTTTGCGTAAAATGTAATAATGGGACTACAATCACAACAGCCGACTCTTTCAAATACCTTGGAATGACTCTGGACCCTGCACTTGACTTCTCTGCCCATATTAACGAGGTATGCAGGTCAGTTAACATCAGGATAGGTGCCGCCTACCAAGTGCGCCACTCCCTCACCCCCCTGCTGCCAGGATCTCCATGGCCAAAGGTGTCCTGCTCCCAAGGCTACGGTATGCCGTCCTTATCTTTTCTCAAACCAGTGCCTCTATTCTTCATAAATGGGACACCACTTACAATAATATCTGCAGATTTGCCCTATCGGCCCCTTGCCTTACTCACCACTACCTCCTGCACTCCTCCCTACACTGGCTATCCCCTCAAAATCTGCAGTCCTACTTCCTGGGCTGCTTTACTGACTCTATGAATAGGAACCCTTGCCCCATCAGTCTCAGGGCAATGCTCACCACTGTGCCTCCCTTCCGCCCGCTCAGGTTATCAAATTCCTAACTCCTCTCTGTCCCACTCTGTTCCACTAGAATGGGTGAGCAAGTTTTTGCCCACTTTGCCCCCAAATTCTGGAACTCTTTACCTCCCACACTTAAGCACTCTCTATCTCACTCCTCCTTCAAGTCTGCACTTTTCTCTTACCTTTATGCACTGGATTCTTGTGACTGCTCCTAACTGCCCCTGGCCTATGTATCATAATGCACCCATCCACTGCTGCCTAGCTCCTGAATCTCTGCTTTGTCCTTGACTGTCAACCCTATGCTGATGTTTACCCCATGTTGGTTTATTCCTCCTCTATCCCTGCCAGGATAGCGGTGCTGTCTAGCACTCATTATCTATCTGTATCTTACTTGTAATAAACATGCTTACTGTATTGCCTGTGTATATGCTACACTGATATCTGTTGTATTGCATCACCTGCTGATTGTAGTCCACCAGTGCCTTGCTTGTTGATTGTAACTGTAATTTGTACCATCCCAGGTCGTGCTTGAAAATAGGCAGGTTCTTGCCTAATGCACCCACCTGGTCAACAAAAACTAATAAATAAAATAATCAATTTGGCTGAATGATGAGACCAAGCACCCATTTAAAATGCTAAAATGATGGAATGAAGACAAAATAAGAAAACGTCATTAACTTAAATGAACTGCAGGCTGTCAAACAACTTTTTTGGTGGGTCTCTGGTATTATAACTGATTTTGATTTTGGCCACATACCAGGAGCACCAAGGCAAAATTTAAGAGAACATGTGTAATAAATGTGATGAAATCTCTATTACTCAGGGTTGAGCTTGCTAAATCTTTTACACTGATATCAGCAGTAGCCACATGCTGTATACCAATCAAAATACACAGAATTGCATGGCTCTTTAAGGGTGCAGGCCAAGTTGAAATTTAAATCTGGTAGAGTTAGAAGAGCATTTATTGTGTTTAGGAAGCTGTGTTTATTCTTTTAAGATAACACTTTTTTGCTCAACCCTTTTTATGTTTCCTTGCATGTGTGAAAGAAACTTTTTGTGTCAGAGAACAACATTTCAGAGGTATATCAAGGACTAGCCCAATGCAGAGCAATTTACATTGGGCTCCTCCCTGACAGACAAAATGACCACACAAGGAGAGTATGACAGTGGTCACAGTTCCATGGGCATAAACTTTATGTACTTGAAAGGACTGAAGTGCTCCAATGAGAGAGTGCTTCAGTACTTTGATGTGCATAAAGCTGACCAACAAACAGCTGAGCAGCTTTATGTACACCACTGCATTAATGATTACACTTTGCTGCATAACTTGTAGTGAATGTGGAGCAGTGTTAATGACCAGTTCTGCAGCTGAACAATGTAAACACATTTGTCTGTTTTTATTTTCGATCCTGGGTTACTCAGTGATGTACACAAAGCTGCTCAGCTGCTTACGGTCCAGCTTTATGCAAATGAAATCACTAAAGCACTCTCTCATTGGAGCACTTCAGTGCCTTCAAGTGCACAAACCTGGTTGCCTGCACACTGCACCATCAGGCAGCCACATGTTCATATTTTTTTAAAGCACAGCATACATTCAGATCAGCTTACATGCTGCATTCCCCCATTAATATTCATATTTCACAGTAAATATCCCTAGTTTAATCTAGCCCTATAATAAGGGCCCCTGTATCCTTGCTTTGTGCTTTGAGACCTTTGATCAAACAAGTAGAGGGCAGGGATTCCAAATGCACTGTTTTGTCCACATCAAAGATCTTGATCTCATTTACATTCCTATCCTGGACTGTCATATAAATAAAGTATTTTGCTGGGGAAGGGTAATGCTCTTGAAAATCCACAAGTCTGAGGTCCCACGATTCTTGACAAGCAAAATCTCTAATGCATCTCTACCTGCGTTTGCACATCTCACTCCCTGATAAACATACATAGTTCATTTGTCCCTGATTAATACTAATTTAAAATAAAAACTAATATGTTGCAGGTGATATTTTTTATTGGACTAATTGTTTATCCAATAAAAAGCATCATCTGAAACATATTCATTTTTTCTTCTACATCGTCGACTGGACAATCTTGGCTATCACATTTCTCCGATAAATTTTAACAGTTAATTCTAAACAGATGTTTAAGCTCAGCTTGTACATGTTTAAATTAATAACAGTCATATGTGGTCACCAGCTATATTTTTAATTTCTTTTCTCAGTTCACATCCATTAAATGACATAGTTACATTTTTAAGAGAAATTTTTACCTTAGATCCCGCACAGCTTGTGCTCACAGATCCCTCACTCTGAGCCCGAGTGCTTTCTCTAAACCTGCTGCTCTCATCATGTCTAACTAGGTACCAAACATCTGCCCCTGGAAAGGAATGGCATTGTTGCTGGGGAAAAAAACATAGTGGGGGATGCAAAGCAATACTGTGTAAAGAAGATGGCAGCAAGGAACCTGGGACTGAGACCTTCTGGAGACAGTCAGGAATAATCCAACAGGTATTATGTGTCTGTCCCCTTTTATTCATTGTCATGCTGGCTTGTTAATTATGCTTCTGCTAAAAGAAAAAAATATCCAGAGAGAAAGGGTTATTACAGGGAGCAAATCGGGCAGCACCAACCAATAAACAGGTTACTCACCTATAACAGTAGTTCTAGGAGTGGTATATGATGTTCATCCACACTTTCTGACAGTTGTATATGCTCCACCTTTACCCAATGGTGGCGATAGACCCAATTTACTTCTACAGAGGGAAAGCATGTGGATTCACAGGCTTCAGAGTGTTACACCAGGAGGTCTCAATGATAAATGGGACCTCAAACCCTTTCTAAAAAAGAAATAAGAAATAAAAAATTGAAATAAGTATTCTACGAATCATGAATTGTCCCAGTGTTTAATGCACATATTATTATGTTTATGTATAGCCTAAATCTATTTCTTTCTTGATCTTTTCTAGAAAGAAACCATTTCTCCAGGTCACAGCCTTCAACAGTGTTTTTCATGTACAATAGGATCCTGACACCAAGTTGCCATGTGGTAGATTAAGTTGCCATGTCAATATAGAGGTTTGACCAGCTTTTCCTCTCCAATTTTCTATGTATTAATAGAGATTGCCATTATTGTTTATGTTAAATGTGCTAAAAGGTTCTAGTCTGTCACTCACAAATGTGGTGAAAAGTTTTTTTTTTTTAGGTTGAGCACTTTAAATGTACAAGCAGATCCACCTAGTGACAGAGAGAGGTTATGATTTGCTTTATACGATATAACCTTTTCTTTGAAATGGCTTACCTTGTACCAATTTGTTTTTGAACATGTGTTGCTAATTTGTTTAAATTGATCAAAGTATATGTGGGCCTCATTTAACCAGTTATTTTCATCCCCGATGAAGACTCGCTGAGAGTCAAAGCGCTGGGGCCAGTGAGTCCTTTTCTGTGAGCCTCTGGACAGGCTACAACGTAATAAATTATCGGATCATTCTACTTTTGCCTGGACTTTCATATTACTTTTAGAGGTACTGAATGCAGTTGTAAATATTTTTTATGCTCTGTTTATGTTTTGGACTGGCAGCCCCTAAGCAACAGCACCACCCTTTTACACTGATTGCAGCACCACACTTTTCTGCTTTGCTTATACCACCAGGTAGCTGCCGTAAAGATTTCCTAGATAGAGACATCACTGGAAGCAGCCACTGATGCAGTGGTACGAGTGGTGGATTTAGCCCTAAGCCCTACAGGAGGCTTCCTACCCTTCAACCTATAGCAGAGATCAATGCAGGACACAATCCACCTGCCAATTGTCCACTTAACTGCAGGTCTACCAGGTGCAGCTTCATTATAGGTGACAAACAGCTGGTGAACCTCTCTCCAAACTCCAGCTGTGCTCTTCTTGTAGTAAGCAAGCCTAGCCACAGGTCCAAAGTATGGAACCTGTGCTCAGCCTCTGACGTGTGGTTGGTAAAATACACCAAAAACACCTGGTTATGGTGAAAATCCAAAACAACCTTTGGGAGGAACTTCAGGTTGGGGCACAGGATAACCTTGTCCCTGTGGAAGACTAGGAATGGAGACTCCAACCAAAGCACCTGGAGCTCACTGATCCTTCTGGCAGATGTGATAGCCACCAAGAAGGCAGTTATCCATGAGAGGTGAGACATGTCACACCTCTGCATTGGTTTGAATGGCTTACCCATGAGCTTTGCCAAAACCAGGTGGTAGTGGTTCATGCACCGGAGGGGAAATGTGGTCAATGCCTTTGAAAAATGCCAGACCACCTTCTCCTGTGCCACCAACTGCTGATCGACCTTAGTCCAGTAAGTAGAGATGGCTGCCAGGTGCACTATGAGGATCATTGGAGGAAGGCCTGACTGAGAGAGGAACCACAGATGATCAAGAATGCTAGCCACTGGACAGGACAGAGGGTCCAACCCTTTGCCCTGACATCAAATGGAGAATCTCTTCCATTTGAAGGCATAGCATTTCCTGGTTGACTCTTTATGAGATGCCTCCACCACAGTGAGGATATCTTCAGAGAGACCCAAAGCCTGGAACTCTAGCTGCTCAGGAACCAGGCTGTCAGGTGCAGTGAATGAAGGTCCGGATGGAGTACCTTCCCCTGATTGATGGAGAGCAGGTCCAGGCAGAGGTGAAGACACCTCAGGGGCCTGCTGCTGAGGCTCTGGAGATTGGGGTACCAGAACTGGCAGGGCCAGTCTTGAGCCACTAGAATCACCTGTGCCTTGTCCATGCTGGCATTGAGCAACACCTTATAATTCAAGAGAAGTGGAGAGTAGGCATAGAAGAGGCCTGGGGTCAAGAGCCTTGAGAAGGCATCCCCCTGAAATGTTCCCCACGAGGGGGAGCAGGCACAAAACAGCCTCATCTTTGCATTTTCCCTGGAAGTGAACAGGTCCACCTGAGGGGTGTGCTACTGGGAGAACAGACAGTGAACTACCTCTGGGTGACAAGACCACTCATGAGACACCTCACATGCATGGCTAAGGTCATCCACCAACTGGTTGGAGGCCCCAGCCACATGGATGGATGGCTAGGAGATCAGCCTTCAGACTGCACAAGAGGGTTCACACACGGAGAACTTCCTTGCACTGGCAGGGAGTGCATCCCACCCTGTTTGCAGAGGTAGTACACAATCATGGTGTTGTCCATCTGGACCTGGACCACCTCACCCTGAATGTGAGGAGCAAAGGCAGTCAGCACCAGCCAAACTGCTCTGAGCTCCAGCAGATTGATATGGCACTGGGACTTCTCGGGGGTCCAGAGCCCGTGGGTACTGTGTTCCCCCAAGTGGGCAACCCATTCCATGAGAGAGGCATCAGTTGTCAGGATGACTGTTGGCTCTGGGTGGACAAAGGGGATCCCTTCCTGCAGATGTTCTGGGACTAACCACCACTGGAGGGTTTTCCATACCTGCTGGGTCACAGTGACTAGCTGGTCAAAGTGACCCTTGTGCTGAGACCATTGGCTGGTCCACTCCCACTGCAGAGAGTGCATTCTCCAGTGGGCCCAACAAACCATGCTGGTGCAGGCCACCATGCAGCCCAGCAGGTGCAGGAAGTCCCAACCAGGGTGCAATTTCCCAACCTGAAATGATCAGGTAAAGGAGGAGAGAGCCTCTACCTTGTCCACTGGGAGCCAGACTCTGACTCTGCAAGTCAAGCTCAACCCTGATGAAGTGGATCACCTGTGAAGGCACACATTTTGACTTGGCCTCATTGACTAGGAGGTCAAGGAAGATGCAGGACGGGAGGGCTAGGAACCTGCACCACTCCACCTTCTGCCAGGAGGGACCTGTGATCAACCAGTCACCCAGGGGGTAAACCTGGACCTCTCAGTTCCTCATGTAAGCTGCTGCCACTGCAATGCACTTGGTGAAGACCATGGGGGCTGAAGACAGGCTGAATGGCATGGCCTGGAACTCATAGAGGGTTCCCTCCACTCAGTCATGGAGGAAGCTCCTATGTGACGGATGGATTGGAATGTGAAAGAACACGTCCTGTAGCACCAGTGAGCAGAACCACATGTTTTGCTCAGCAAATGGTATGATCTGTGACAAAGTTACCATTCTGAAGGTGTGCAACTTGAGAAACTTGTTCAGGTTGTGCAGATCTAGAATGGGGTGCCAGTCTCCCATCTGTTTTGGCACCAGGAAGTACCTGGAGACAAACCCTGGGTGTTGCGGAGGATCCATGACAGGAACCATGACCTGCTTGCAAAGGAGCTGGGCAATTTCATTCAAAAGAGCTGACAGAATGTCTGTGGATACCAAGTCTTCCCATGGGGTGTGGGCTTGGCAAGGAGGGTACTACTAGAATTCTAGAGGCAGAACCTGAGCCACCACCTCGAAGACCCACCAGTCCATGGTGACAGCAGACCAGGTGGAAAGAATGTGATGAAACTGGCCCCGCATGGGAGGACTCAGGAAAGTGTAATGGGCATGATGGAGGCATTCCTTCATCCCATCACTGGGCAGGCTTGGAGGAGGAGGAAGGTCCAGCTGAGGAGCCACTGGGGTCTCTCCTCCCAGGCTTACAGATGACCAAGGCCACTGACTTTGGCCATGGTTGACAGGCCTGGGCATGCTGACCAGTCCAGGTCTGGGCTAATTTGGCTGCAGGAGTAGAGCTGGACCAAAAGGACTTCCATTTCTGCTGCTGCTTAGAGTCTTTGGGATCCTTTTGGGCAGATGTCATGGAGTCTGAGGTGGCATTGGACTTCTCAATGAAGGTGAGGTGGCCCTCTACCTCAGGTCTGAACAAGTCATTGCCTAGGAAAGGAACATCTGCCAGCTTGTGCTGATTATCAGCTGTGAAGGTTGAGACCCTCAGCCAAGTCCTGTGGTACAGAGCCACTGTGGCTGCCATGGAGTGGGCACAGGAGTCCTCAATGTCCATGGCTTTTGGAGCTGTTGTTTTGATTTATCCCAGCCCTGGTCCTGGACCTGTTTGACTGTGGTCTGGAGGTCTGCTGGCAGATGAGGAAGCAACTCATTCAGGGTGCCCAGCAGGATAGGGGAGAAGTGGGCCATAAGGAGGGCCAAGCTCGCCTGGTGAAGACCAAGCAAGGAGGCAGCATACGCCTTCTTAGCTGCATGGTCCAATGTCTCTGACTCTTTATTGGGATACTTGTCAATGTCCCCACTGTTGCCAGAGAACATGAACACAGAATTGGACACCAGCCCCTCTGCCAAGGAGTGTTCTGTGAACTTCAACAAGGAACCGATAGATATCTCATACTTGATGGCCATCTGGGCAGAAGGTGCAGGGTAGGAAGCTGGGCACTACCAAAGCTGAGCCAAGAATGGCCTCTGCCACTAGGAAGGCCTCTGCAGGAGTATCTCCCTGGTCCAGGGTCTCAGTCAAGGGCTATCAAGCTCGTTTTTGGACAGGCTCCATTTCCATATCCATGGACTCTGAGATTAAGTGGAGAAAGCCCAAAAAGGAAGTAGGGCCTTTGTCCATCTAGAGTCCCCCAACTGACTTCACATCAACTGGATAGGAGAGCAAGGAGGAGCCTTCTGACTCCAAGGAGTCGTTAAAGAGGGGTCAACCACCAGAGTCCACTCTGACCCTCTGTGGACAGTCAGCAGTGATGGTGACTGACAGTCAATGGGGAAGCCCCTTGGCTGGCCAAGTCTCCTGGGTCAGAGTGTAATTTTTGACTTAACAGGTGGCACCTCCACAGAAACTGATGAAGATGTCTGGGTTGGCTGAGCCTGGACCATCTTGGTCGGCTCCTGAGGTTGAGATCATGTCTGCTTGTCTGACAAGAGCCAAGTGATGGCCTGTGAAGAAGCAGGAACTAGCTTCATAGTGGTGAACACCAGCTGCTGCATCCTCATAATGGCAACACAATTTGCACTGAAGCCTCTCCTTACCTGAGGAGGACAAGGATAAGGAGTAGTGGCAGCGCCGCTTCCTGGAGCACTGAAAGTGTGAGCGCTGACATTGGCAGGAACAGCTCAACCCCTGGGAATAGGACTGAGATCTCAACATCAACCACCAGGGGGACCAGTGATGGAGCTCAGGGGAGTTGTCTAGCACCACGGCTTCTCTGGGTCTTGGTCGATGATCAGAGGCAATGGATTAGCAAACTGATCCATCCCCAAAACAATTTGCATCAGGACTGAAGTCCTGGACAGAGAAGTGTCGGCATCTGCAGTTGACAACTGGTCGACCCGCTCGAGAAAGGTCTCAGCAGGAAGATCAACCAGCATCTCGGCCAACTGGCTCAATGGGGTTACCGTGGAGCTGGAAGCCTTTGCCAAGGATTCAACTGAAGTCAGATCTGGATAAGCTCAGGAATCTGAATCCTTTGACTGAGTTTTGAAATTATTTAAGAATTAAATCCAAAGACTTAAGATGCAAGGGCCTACTCAGTGTGAGAGCAGTAAGGAGGGAACCTACTTCTTCCAATGGAAAGGAAGATCTGGCATCATGAGGCAGAGCCAAGGGAGTTACCATCTGGGTGGGTGGGAGGAGCCAACTTGAATATACATAGAAGTTGATGTTCCAGACAGTCATAAAGGGAAAGACAACTTTCAGAAAGTGTGGATAGAACATTATATCCACATCCCTAGAAACAACAATTTGTCAATGTTGAAGGGTCATCATTGGTATTACTGTTGTACACGCTGTGTTTGGCAGGTAGTACCCATGACCAGCAGAGTTAAGGCATATGTGGTTAAAATGTTTGAATCCAAATGAAGGCCTAGGCCTTCAGGCTATGGCGTGGCAACTCATGAGTGAGTGTGTGTCTGTAGATAGACAGGCACATTTGTATACATTTAATCCCATGGGACATTTACAAACCTAACCATCACCTAAGTTTTCAGCCCTCAATATTCCTTTATGCCCCCCCCCAATATAAAGCTATATAAATAGAATGCCCCTTTTCACTAAAGATTAAAAAGTGATAGGTGAACAGTACACTGGCTGATAGGGCAGCCCAACTGACTAAATGTGCCAATAAGGAGGGGTAAGAGGGGAGCAATCAAAATTAAATCACTCATGTAAAGCATCTAAAATACAATATAATGTCTAGCTAGGAACAGTGTAAGTTCTGGGTTTGATGGCCCTGCCTGTCACACTTATAGTCCCACACTGCCTCATTATTCAGGACTAGCATCAACCAGGGTCAACAAACCCTCTGTATCACCCCCTGTTCAATCCCTGCCTGACCCTCAGTAGTGGGTATCCTCAGAACACGAACCATTTTCAGGTGAGTAAAAAGCAGAATAATTTAATAAAAAAACACAACTTGAAAGTAGATGGTGCTTTCTTACAAGTTCATTTGCATTTCTGCTGCATAGTACATGCAGATCAGCACTACCACCGGGGCTGTTCCTCTGCCCACCATTAAACCAATACCACATAGAGGAGCACAGGAAGACCCGAGGGGTTTGTCGTTCTCTAGTCTCTCTCATTTTATTTCAGAGCAGAGTTACTCAGTCACAGCCAGTGACCTTGAAACATCTTGGAAGGAGTGATAGAAGAGGAGGATAAAAATTAAATGATTTCATCCGTAACTATAAAAAAAGAACAAAACAGAAAAAATAAATGACAAAGAAAGAAACATGGTCAAAAGATAGCCTAAACAAATAGGACCCAGAATATTACAGTTATATTAATAGTAAAATGACTGAATAGGTCCAATTGGGCAACACCTATATAGGGTCCCTGTTAAAAATGTCTAAACACATAACAAACAAGTTTTGATATTAAGGCTGGTACTTTCTTCAAGATGAGTTCAAAATTATGACCATCTGTAAAAAGTAAAAAAAAATGCAATAAAATATGTATAAACAGCATAAGAAGGAACTTAACTAACTCTATCTTCTCTCCGGGTCTGGTATGTTTGCCACTCTCTAAATCCCGACGCTTATTATCTCACCTCTGAATTCTCGATACTTTCAAAATACCGACTATCATGTTACCGACTATATAAATCCCATCAATCGAATTACAGACCTGTTAGGCTCACATGTTGTACTCTCCACATCATACCACAAAAAGTCCTTAAACAGATGCCAAATAAAGTATTGCTACGTTGAAACAGCAAACAGCAAAGTTTTCAGTTTGATAGAACCTACTGCATTTCTGTCACAGCCCTCACAGCAAGACCGCCCAGCTCCCACATCCACGAAGCTCAATGGACAGAGCTTATCATCCCTCACAGCTGGTAACAGTGCAAAAAGAAAGAAAACAATTGTTTTTTCTCTCAGCAGAGCAGTGGAGATCTGCATTATACACTGCCTGCAGGGACAGCAAACTTATGTTACTTTATTTTATTGTATTTTCTGTTGTTTACATTACCCTTGTCTGAAGATGTCTGAAGGTGTTAATTGCAAGACAACCCAAATGGTTAAACAAAATAACACATCTTTTAGTATTTTAAAAGACCAAGATTCCTTAAATACATAAAATATAGTCTGTTGCATGTGTCATCTGTTTGTGGTCTGTTGCAGTCTGATACAGAGTAGCATCTGTTTGACCGCGGACAGCAGAAAAACATTTTGGTTGGTAGCTGTGCACATCGGGACAGCTTAAGACGTGAGTGGAAAGCCGGGCGAGTATATGCTTTGCGCCAGGTTACAGAAGCAGTATTTTGTCTTAAATGCTTAGAAGTGCAAGTATGCTTCAAGTTTGCTGCCAGCCTAAATGTAATGGGAATTCAATATGAAGGCAGATAAACCACTTATGTGTGAGCAGCTCTTTGTTTATTATCCTTCCCGTCTGTCTTAAATGCCTAGAAGTACAAGCAAGTCTGCAGCACTTTGTTTTCATTCTCTTGATTTCTACAGGCAGTTTTAACAGAAAGGGAAAGAAACTTAATTTACCCAAATAATAATATTGTATAGACTACAGATCAGTTGTTAAAATGGCCCTAGTCTGTGGAATCTACTGCTTGTCCAAGTCCATGGATTTTTTTTCCCTCCCTATTCCCGATAGTGTCTGGCAAAAAAGTCGGTAATTTGTGATTGTCGGGATTCTGATAGATGGAAACATGACCAGCTGTATTTTGAAACTGTCAGGATATGGAGGTGGGCAAACAGCTGTCAGGATTTTAACAGTCGGGCAAATGTACTGATCCCTTCTGGGGAGTATCCATTTACAAGTATGGAGTAAAATCCATTTCCTCATTTGAACTATTTAAGAAAACAGTCTGCAATGAGACAGTCCACTTTGTGTACTTTTCAAAGTGAATATGGTGCCTGTCTCCACCCCTGGCCCTAGCTGGCAGAGGTATGTGTATACGTTTCAGTCCCATACATTTCAAAAGGATGCCATCACAGTGGTGGGGGTTGAGAAAGCACACTCGCAGTGCAGTTTTTTGGTTGCCATTTATAATCCCTCTAAAATCTCCTGAATATAGATCTTAAGCGGCTGAATAGTTCTGCCCAGGTAATATAAACCACAAGGGCACCAGCAATATATAAAATGAATGCATTAATGCATGTCATAAACTGTTTAATCTTAATATGTCTGTTAGAGACACCCTAAGAATTCCCTGTGTTGGCCAGCTTGCAAACATTACATTTACCACACTTGAAGAAACCATTTGCATTCTTAGATTCTTAGACAACCAATGTAGATGTGTAGCTGGATGTTGTGAAGCTACAAAATGGGAATGCATGAGTCTATCTCCCAAACTGTCCTTTGCCAAAAGTGATACATGGTCTATGTGCGATATTTTTCTGTAATACCAGATCAGTTGACAATACTAGCCAAAATTTATCGACAGCACTACCCATTCAGCCCACCAAAGGTCCATACTCCATTACAAAGTTGATGACAGGAGAGGGGGTCTGGAATGCTCTGATTTATTTTCAGAAATGGATTGTGTCCCAACTGGCTTGTATAGATTTTGGAGAGCTGCTGATTTGTGGGGATGAAATTGAAAACTGACCTTTGAAAATGACCAGTTTCTGTTGGTTGGTCCTATAGCCCTCCCCTGTGGTGACACTGGCCAGTAATGATTTGTCTTTCAGTTTCTCATTGTAACAGAGACACCAGTAAAGCAAACAGAATTATCGGATGCATAAACGAACCATTCACATCAAGAAACAGGGCCTATATAGTGCCTCTGTACAGAGCATTTGTCAGACCCCACTTGGATTATTGTACATCTCTCTGGAGCCCCCATTTAAATAGGGACATAAATAACTTGGAAAGGGTTCAAAGGAGAATGACGAAGATGATGAATGGAATCAGTAAGAAGCCATATGAATCAAGACTTCAGAAACTTAATCTGTACCCACTTGAACTGAGATGCATCAGAGGGGACCTATTACAAATGTGTAGAATATCTAAAGATAGCAGCCTGGTGGAAAGTTTGGGTTTAATGCCTGCCAATAGGATTGACAGTCTATGAAGTCACAAATACCAGCTAAAGCTGACCTTCCCCAGGAAAAATTTAAGGAGCTATTTATTTACCCAAAGGAGTATACCTTTGTGGAATGGCCTCCCCAGAGAGGTGGTGGAAGCCGATACTTTTCTGAACTTCAAAGGAAGGCTACACAAACACCTGTTAACCTCAGATTGGTCACATATGCTCCTCTAGTGTGGGAGATAGGTACCATGGGCCTGGAGCTTTTTGTTTGTCTTACAATCAAAGTATAGATCCATGTATAGAAAATGGGATTTTCAGTAACTTACAATGGGGACGCAGGGACCTGGAAGGAAATGGATCCTGAACAGAGAGGGACTGTCTGCGAAGGATGATGTTAAAATCCTTATTCCACAAGAGATAAGTGCTGATCAAGGGATAGGCCATGTTTAATAGCATGGAAAGAGATGGATCCATTTAGGGCAGGTGCTGCCACTGCTGCTACCACTGCTAGTCTGTTTAAAGTGCCAAGTTGTGGAAATTAAGTGGTTTCACTCATCAGTAATTTCCCTTTTATAGCCAATGACATTTTTTGAGTGCATGCTTCCCAAATCTGAAAATGGATTCAGATTTCCTGGAGGCTTGCTTGGTTGTATTTTGTGTTGTGCTACTGGGTGAATCAGCAGAAATCACACAAAATTGTAAGGCAACTGTGTGTCTTGCATGTGCTTCTTCTGTGTCAAGCTGAGGTGAGCAAGTTTCAGCTATCACTGAACACATTCACTGTCTCATCCTGCTTGCATGGAAGTCACTGCTCATGAAGTTTAGCATTATGGTGAAATCTAAACTTCTGGCCAGTTAAGTGGAACTCATTGTATTTATGACAATACATGCTAAAGTGCAGAGTAGCTTGCTCTTTAAGTGGCTCACTCAACCAAGGTCACACAGCGAGCGGCTGATATAGTGGTGATAGACTTCAATGTGATTAGCCACTCTGTGCTCTAACCACTAGGCTACACTGTTACTTTGAGATCTGTACGATGTTGGTGTGTACAATGTAATTAGGTCATTAGGTAGAGGGGCCTGGAAATAGTCATAGTCAGTTAAAGTCTCACTGAGATTAGGCCATTGCCAGGCAACAGAACTTGTTGTGAAAAAAAACAAGCATTTGTCAATGCTAATGTTGATTGTGTTGGTCTGTTGAACTCGCGCAGTGGGCCTCTGTCACTGGCTCAGTCTGTTTGTTCCGGTGCTGCAAGGCTGCTCTTTAGTACTGGGCTGCTGTGTGCGTTGGCACCTTGTTCTGCTGAGGAAGAAATATGCAGCTGTCCCAACAGAGCTCCATTGAGGTGGCTCACTCCCCCTTTCACACTTGCTCATACTGTTTCTCCCACTGCTGCAGGCTGCCCTTTTGTACTGGGCTCCTGCCTGTGTTGGTGGCTTTTTCTACCCACAAAGAAATCCACAGCTGTCCCAACAGAGCTCCATTGAGGTCACTCACTCCGCCTGTCTCACTCACTTTTTCTGGTTCTCCTGGTGCTGCAGGCTACCCTTTTGTACTGGGCTCCTGCCTCTGTTGGTGTCTTTTTCTGCCCAAAAAAGAAATCTGCAGCAGTCCCGACAAAGCACTGTTGGGCTCGCTCACTCCCCTTCTCTCACTCGCTCATTCTGTTGTGCCGGTACTGCAGGCTGCCCTTTTCTACTGGGCTCCTGCCTGCTTTGCTGCCTTCTTATGCCCATAAAGAAATTTGCAGCAGTTACAATACAGCTCTGTTGAGCTCACTCACTCGCTCATTCTGGTTTTCCTGCCACTGCTGGCTGCCCTTTTGTACTGGGCCCCTGCATGCATTGCTGCCTTTTTCTGCCCACAAACAAATCTGTAGCAGTCCCAACAAAGCCCTGTTGAGCTTATTGACTCCTCCTCCCTCACTCACTCATTCTGTGCCTCCTGGTGCTGCAGGCTGCCCTTTTGTACTGGGCTCCTGCCTGCATTGGTGGCTTTTTCTGGCCAAAACGAAATCTGAAGCAGTCCCGACACAGCTCCACTGAGCTCTCTTACTGCCTGTCTGTCACTCTTGCATTCCGTTTCTGCCGGCGCTGCAAGCTGACCTTTTGTACTGGGCTCCTGCCTGCGTTGCTGCATTTTCTGCCCACAAAGAAATCTGCAGCAGTCACACTAGAGCTCCGTTGAGCTCGCTCACTACCACTCTGTCACTCACTCATTCTGTTTGTCTTGGCGCCACAGACTGCAATTTTATATGGGGCTCCTGGCTGCATTGGCACCTTTGTCTGTCCACAAAGAAATCTGCTGCTGTCCTGACAGAACTCCGTTGAAGTCGCTCAGTCTTCCTCTCTCATCGCTCATTCTGTTTGTCATGGTGATACAAGCTGCCCTTTTGTACGGGGATCCTGCCTGCACTGGCCCCTTTTTCTGCCCACAAAGTAATCCCAGCAGTCCTGACAAAGCTCCATTGAGCTCACTAAGTCCCCTTGTCTCACTCGCTCGTACTGTTTATCCCACCACTGCAGGCTGCCCTTTTGTACTGGGCCCCTGCCTGTATTGATGCCTTTTTCTGCCCACAAAGAAATCTGCAGCAGTCCTGACAGCGCTCCGGTGAGTTCGCTCACTCCCTCTCCCTCACTCGCTCTCTCGTTCTGTTTCTCCCAGTTCTGCAGGCTGCCCTTTTGTACTGGGCTCTTGTGTTGGGGCCTTTGTCTGCCCACAAACAAATCTGCAGCAGTCCCGACAGAGCTCAGTTGAGCTCGGTCACCCCCCCCACTTGGTCGATCTTAATCTGTCCCAAACACTGATTTCCCAGAGTGACCATGCTATTGTCCGGCAGGAGTGCAAAAACATATTGTAGCCAGGATGTGAAAAATGACAGCTGTAGTGTTTATAAGGAGTTGGGAAAAAATGCCACTGTTGAAAATGTGGCATGACAGTATTACAAATTTGTGAAATTACAAGGATGCTTGGAAACAGTTCAACGCATGCTTGTAACAAGCCATGTTATGGCAGTCCCAACAGTTCGCTCAATCCCGCCACCCCCTTCTCTCACTACCATTCTGTTCTGCTGGCACAGCAGGCTACCTCTTTTCTACTGGGCTCCTGCCTGCGTTGCTCCCTTCTTATGCCCATAAAGAAATTTGCAGCAGTTACAATACAGCTCTGTTGAGCACACTCACTCGCTCATTCTGGTTTTCCTGCCACTACTGGCTGCCCTTTTGTGCTGGGCCCCTGCATGCATTGCTGCCTTTTTCTGCCCATAAACAAATCTGCAGCAGTCCCAACAAAGCCCTGTTGAATTTATTGACTCCCCCTCCCTCACTCACTCATTCTGTGTCTCCTGGTGCTGCAGGCTGCCCTTTTGTACTGGGCTTCTGCCTGCATTGGCTGTTTTTTCTGGCCTGAAGGAAATCTGAAATAGTCCTGATACAGCTCCACTGAGCTTGCTCCTTCCCCCTCTGTCACTCTCACATTCTGTTTCTGCTGGTGCTACAAGTTGACCTTTTGTACTGGGCTTCTGCCTGTATTGCTGCATTTTCTGCCCACAAAGAAATCTGCAGCAGTCACACTAGAGCTCCGTTGAACTCACTCACTACCACTCTGCCACTCGCTTGTTCTGTTTCTCTTGGTGCTGCAGACTGCGCTTTTGCATGGAGCTCCTGGCTGTGTTGGCACCTTTGTCTGTCCACAAAGAAATCTGCAGCTGTCCTGACAGAGCTCCGTTGAGGTAGCTCAGTCTCCCTCTCTCATCGCTCATTCTGTTTGACCTGGCATTACAAGCTACCCTTTTGTACAGGGCTCCTGCCTGCATTGGCCCCTTTTTCTGCCCACAAAGAAATCCCAGCAGTCCTGACAAAGCTCTGTTGAGCTCACTAAGTCCCCTTGTCTCACTCGCTCGTACTGTTTCTCCCACTGCTTCAGGCTGGCCTTTTGTACTGGGCCCCTATGCCTGTATTGATGCCTTTTTCTGCTCACAAAGAAATCTGCAGCAGTCCTGACAGCGCTTCGGTGAGTTCGCTCATTCCCCCTCCTTCACTCGCTCTCTCGTTCTGTTTCTCCCAGTGCTGCAGGCTGCCCTTTTGTACTGGGCTCTTGTGTTGGGGTCTTTGTCTGACACAAACAAATCCGCAGCAGTCCCGACAGAGCTCAGTTGAGCTCGGTCACTCCCCCCTCTCACTCGGTCGATCTTAATCTGTCCCAAATACTGATTTCCCAGAGTGAACGTGCTGTTGTCCGCAGGAGAGAAAAAGCATATTTTAGCCAGGATGTGAAAAATGACAGCTGTAGTGTTCATAAGGAGTTGTGAAAAAATGCCACTGTTGAAAATGTGGCGTGACAGTATTACAAATTTGTGAAGTTATAAGGGTGCATGGAAACAGTTCAACGCACGCTTGTAACACAGTCATGTTTTGGAGTTTTGTCACCAAATTTTCAACATAGGGATTTTAGGACCTCTGCTCATGAACAGTGCCACTGTCATTTTCTTAATCTGTCCCGAACACTGATTTCCCACAGTGACCACATTATTCTGCACCGGAACTGTGAAAACACATTTCAGTCAGGATGTGAAAAATGACAGCTGTACTACTTATAAGGAGGTGTGAAAAAATGGCACTGTTGAAAATTTGGTGTGGCAATATTACAAATCTGCAAAGTTACAAGGGTGCATGGAAAGTGCACAATGCACACTTGTAACACAGTCAATTGATGGGCTATCATCACCAAATTTTCAACGTAAGCATTTTAGGACCTCTGCTCATGAACAGTATCATTGTCATTTTCTTAATCTGTCCCGAACAGTGATTTCCCACAGCGACCGCTCAATTCTGCGCTGGAAGTGCAAAAACACATTTTGGCCAGGATGGGAAACATGACAGCTGCACTGTTCATGAGTAGGTTTGGGAAAATGGCAATGTTGAAAATCTAGAGTGAAAATATTAGAAATTTGCGAAGTTACGAGCATGCGTGCCAACTGTGCAACACACGCTCATAACACAGTCGCTTATGGAGTATCATTACCAAATTTTCAACATAGGCAATTTAGGACCTCTACTCATGAACAGCATCACTGTCATTTTCTTAATCTGTCCAGAACACTGATTTCCCACAGAGACCGTGCTATTTTGCGCCGGAAGTGCGAAAACACATTTTGGCAAGGATGTGAACAATGACAGCTGTACTGCTCACAAGGAGGTGTGTCAAAATGCCAATGTTGAAAATCTTGCATAAAAATATTGTAAATTCACGGAGTTACGAGTGTACATAGCAACTGAGCAACACACGCTCGTAAAACACTAATTTTTGGGATTTTTTCCATCAAATTTGCAACATAGGCTTTTTGGAAGCCCACCTCATGAACACTGGCACTGTCATTTCATTAAATCAACCCTGAAGGGTGATTCCACGCAGTGACAACAAAACCACCTTTCGGGGCTGATTAACACCATGACAGTTCAGGAATTCATGAGGAGGGGTCCCAAAAACCCCATGTTGAAAATTTGGTGAAAAAATTCCCAAAAATGCCCGAGATATGCACTAAAGTTGAAAAAATCCTGTTTATTACATTATACAGCTTACCAGCATTTCCTCAGTTCGCGGTTGGCTTTGAAGAGTACAGGATGGCACTCTGGTCAGTGTAGATCATCGCGCCGAGCTCTCAAGGTAAGTATGGGGCATGGGGAGGGTGTAGGGAGGCAGGGTGAGCAGTGGGTGGGTGCAAGATGTGGGGGGCAGGGAGACTACGAGGGACCGTTTCCTTTTTTTCAGGTACAAAACCCAAAAAAGACTTCTTGGGACTGTTTTTCATTTACAGTGGCATGTGGCACGCTGGGGTGGGCTCCCACTGTGCCACTGGAGTCTTGTTTTGGGGGGGAATCTGTAGCAGATGGGGGATTGAGCACCCTCATCGGCAAACAATAAAAGCGGCATGTGGCACACTGGGGTGGGCGCCTAGCGTGCCACCAGAGTTGTTTTGGAGAGGGGTAGCTGTAGCCAATGGGGGATTGGGCACCCCTGTTGGAAAACAACAAAAGGGAGTGTGGGGAATTAATTTCTGCTGATAAGGATCGGGCACACCGTCGGCAGACAATTAAACTGGGGGGGGGATTACATTATGCCGACAGGGAGTGGGATCCCCCGTTGGCAAATAAACATGGAGGGTACATATTGTTTGTGAATATGGCTGCAAGCCACCGCCATGTTCACAAACAATATCACAGATCCTACATCCCACCCTGCAATGATGGGTCACTCTATCATTGCAGTGGATGGCTGATGCTGCAATGACGAGGTGGCCCCTGATTGCAGCGGCTGATGTTTTAGAAAGTTGTGGCACGCTGGCTGAACTAGTGTCAGCAGCAGCGTGCCACAGCATTGGGGGATGGGGGACAAGCCTTTGCAGGCTGTGGGGGCATTGGGCACAACAATGCCACGCCTTCACAACCTGCTTGTGGAGAAAGCTGACACAATATGTTTCTTGCGCATGCATGCAATCAACATAAAAAAAGGTTATTAGGAACTATTAAACTTGATGATGAGGAGGCATAGATGGGTGGATGACTGGTATGACAGCTTATGCCAGCTATAAGCTGATTCCAGGGAGTTAGACCGTATCAATTATTTGTGAAGAGCAGTGTTCATCCTAAGCTGAGGGTATTGGAACTGTGGAGAGCCCTCCAGATGAACTAAAGTAGAAGTGTGCTGGTAAAGTGAGTAAGCATTAAAAGAACGTATACCAGTTGTGGAAAATAAACACTGATCAACTTGACCCTTCTCCTGACATGGATATTTTGCTTGTGAGTGGGCACCTGTTAATGATGCTTCTGCAGTTCATGTAGTTCCCTTGTCCACATTTCCCAGGCTCTTGGTTGTAATGCTAGAAGTAAAGGTTTTCTTGGAGGGTGATGTGGGGGACAGGTATTACCTTGTATTATACTGGACTTGATGTGGAACTTACTAAGTCATTACAAGAGGAAAGGGGTGGGAGGGGAGGGAGAGTTGGGGTTGTTTTATATTTTTGATTGTATAGTGGAACTGTCATTCCTGTTCTGTTATCTTGTTTTGGAAAAATCTCAATAAAATATACTTAATAAAAAAAAAATGGAAAGGTTTTCTGATGTAATTTGCAGCAATCCCTTGATGAGAAATAATGTACCATTGTATGCCCCTAGACACAGGGAGGATTAAGGGGTACACAATACTATATTCACAATGGCTATGAGTTGGCCAGACAGGTGTGCAAGGTGCTGCAGAGTGACATAGCGTGCATAGGCATACTGATTTTGTGTATGGACCAACATGTCTAAGGAACACTGCTTGAACACACCATGCAGGGATGTGGAATGCTCCTCATGGAGCAAAGAAGAAATGTCAATTGTGCATGACTCTGTAAGGCCTGTGCTATTAAGTTAGCTATCAGGCCCACTTGGGATGGCAACAAACCTATGTAGCCATCACCTGGTCTGGAAACTCCTGCATACAGTGCATAGGGGTGGGGGGAAGGGCTGTTGGAGATCCCACTGACAACTGGAATGTGAGGGGGGCAGGACCATAACTCCCTAGTGCCAGAGTTATGTGTGAACTATGAAAGACCATCCCACTCACAAATGGAAATAAATTATATATTTTGAGTCAAGTTATTGTGTATTTGATCTATTCAACATCTGTTGATTAGTTAGACTTCTTAAATCAGACGTATCCGTATGAATTTAGCTGTTTCTCTTTTGGTTTCAGGGCACAACAAGGCTATTATAATATTATGAACATTTTGGAAAGCCTGCAAAGCATTGCTGCAGCTGAAGATTTGTTTAGTGACCAGAAGTTGTGATTCACCCAACACAATACACCCCTGCCACATACACCATGCAAGGAAACATTCAGCATTGACAAATGCTTGTTGTTTGTAGTCCTGCCCATTGGGGTTGACCAGTGTAAGATTTCTTAGCCCAATGCTGTGTTTGCTGCTACTCCTGGTTACTGCTATCTCTTCTACAGCATCTTCAAAGAGGGCTATTTTACCCTCTCTGCACTTTGCTCCTTTTATGCTCTTTCCTTCTCACAGAATAATGACTGTAGCCACTGTGTGCAGCAAGCCACATAATTTCTCTTCTGCAAACTGAATGGATACGTATGCAAAAGTGGTAAAATACCATTCAAGTCCCACCCAGTTGAATAAATCTTCAAACAGAGTCTGTTCTCTGGGTCTCATTCAAATGAAATTACTAATTCCAAAAAAACAGCTAAACCATTGTTCCGATTAGGTCCATCCCTAGTTACATCAGCAGCACGTTTATATTTGCCTGAGAATGATGGTATGAGAGGATTATGATGTCCATGCATGTTATGCAATTTAAACAGGACAATGTCTGGCTGCAGGCATACTTCAGTTAGCTTTGTCTGGCAGTATTGCTGTCATCTGTTCAATCTTAATAAATAATTGGTGTCTTAATGCCAACAGAAAAGCAGCAGTAAAGCTACCAAGTGATGTACCATTTAAGTAACACAAAAAGACAAAAAAAAAAACTTTTGTAGAAATCTTACTTCCATAAAGTTATTCATAAATTTGCGTAGACACTAAAAACATATTCTATTTGGACTGGAGAATAACTGACATTTTGTAAGGAAAATTAGATGAGTAGCTTAAGTGTCATGAAGAGCCATTTTCCCCCGGGGATAGTTCAGCATTAAGAGAGTCAATACCATGCAACTGCAGAAACTTTTTATGAAGAATGCATTTACTGGATAAATACCAACACACTGTAGAGTTTAATTCCATTTAATAGAAAAAAAAAATTCTCTCCTCTCTAATGATTGTAAAAAATCCCTCCTTTGGGGATGCCTTTTATATAGGGGTCTGTGAAAAAAGAATTCCACTGGCAAAATTTCTATGAAAGTTGGACTTTTGCTTCTGCAAAAGTTCAGAAATCATTTTGCCAACGTTTGTGAAAATTCCACCTTAAAATACGAGGGTTAATATGTTAAACTGCAGTAAACAAAATCTACAGAACTGATCACTGTCAGTGGTCAGTTTTGTAACTTTTTTCCACCCTCAGTTGATTACATTAACAGTACCACACACCCCCATTCGCGGGTCATGAAATAAAACCAAAAAACACCTTCTACTTTCTTGATGGTGTCTAGTGCCTCCCCATGTGACAACTGTGGGACCAAAGTTAAAAAAAAATCCCTGGTGGCTAGTGACCCAACCCCCACCTGCTGATCATGGTTCCCATCGGGTTAATTAAAAAAAAGAATATCCATGCCCTGGTGGCTAGTGGCCTCACCCCCACCGCCCATCACATGTCCCAACATCTTTATTAAAATTAAGAAACTCCATACCCTGGTGGCTAGTGGTCCCCCACCCAAAGATCATGACCTCCCCACAAAGTTATATTCCTTGTTGTCTAGTAGACCCCCTCCCTATCCATGATTCCTCCCTTTAATTTAAAAAAGGCAGTCCTGTCCATCGCCTACTTCAAATTTACTCCCTGGTGTCTAGTGGACCCCCCTACCTATGCCCGATCCCTGGTACAAAAAAACTAAGTAATCCCTATTCCCTTGTGTCTAGTGGACCCCCCACCCAGAAAGTTAGTCCTCCACCACCCCACTCCCCTCCAGCCCAATCCCGAGCAGGCCATTGGCATAGCTCTCACCTCTCCTCCATGGCTGGTGGCCCACTGAGCTGTCAATGACTGAGTGTCTGCTTGTACAAGCACACTCTCATACAAAGACATGTCAGTAGGCTGCTGGGCATGGAGGAGAGAGGAGGGCTGTGCTGGTCGCCGCTGGATTGGTTGTGGGGAGTGGGAAGGGCAGTCTAACTTTGGGGTGAGGGGTGGGGGTCCACTAGACTCCAGTGTATAGGGATTACTTTTATTTTTCTACCGGGGAGAATCAGGGATAGGGAGGAGAGTCCACTAGACAACAGGGAATAAATTTGAAGAAGGTGATAGACAGGACTGCCTTTTTTTTAATTAAAGGGAGGGATTATGGATAGGGAAGGTGGTCAACTAGACACCAGGTAATATAACTTTGTGGGGAGGACACAATCAGTGGGTGGGGGGACAACTAGCCACCAGGGTGCAGATTATCTTTTTTTTTAATAAAGATGAAGGGACCAAGATCGGCGGGTGGGGGTGGGGCCATTAGCCACCAAGGATCAGTTTATCTTTTTTCATTAAACTAATGGGACCTGTGATCAGTGGATGGGGGTGGGGCCACCAGGGATCAGATTATCTTTTTTATTTAATCTGATGGGACCCATGATTGGCAGGTGGGGGTGTGGCCACTAGCCATCAGGGATTTTGCTTTCTTATTTTTGGTCCCACAATCAAGTGGGGGGGCACCAGGATCAGGGTGTTTTCTGGGACAGGGGTCCAGCAGTGAGGGATGGGTGCTGTATTGTGTAATAATACACTAAACTGTGGATGGAATAGATTCTGTAGAGTAGATGTATCATTTCACAATTCAGCAAAAAAGTCTACAGAACTGGATGAAAATCTGCAGAAGAGCAAAATTTCACCATTGGCAAAAGTTTGAAAATTTCCAGAAAATTTCCAAAATTTTGAGGAAGTTATGCAAAAGCGGAATTAGTAATTTTCACCCACCCCTAGTTTTATATGGTGAAATTTAAATCTTAAGCAAAAAATACCAGACTGTGAAACAGTAAGATTTTGGATCATTCCTTGCACTAGCAATGCAAGCTGTGTAGTCCAGAAGTTAGAACTCATAACTATGAGTCAATATTTCCAGATTCAAATCCCAGCACAGCTACTTACTGTAATCTTGGTCAAGTCACTTAACATCCAATTGAGTCATTCCAAACACCCTTAAAATGGGTAGAAGAATGAGCCAGCAGAGAACAAAATTCACGTCACTGTGGCATTAATCTGAATAAATAAATTATAGAAAAATTTAATAAAACTGTCCTTCCTGATAACAATATTACCTCACTCTGTGTGTATGTATTTTTGCATGTTAAGTGCTAGATACTGTGAAGCCAGTCAGGATGCAGTGCAGTACCTTGTAGTATGCTGCAGGTAACAAGGAAATTCAGTGGCAATTAAGCCCTTTTGTCAGGCAGTATTTTGTGACCTGTCATTTGCTGAGAGGTATTGGGTTGCATCTTGGCTGGCTCCGCTGTATACAGCTGGAATATTTATGTCAATGCCTACATTATGTCTTGTACAGTATACCACTCTGTGCCCATGTCAGTACTGTAAAAGGCATGCTGTACCAGTAGGTCTACCCAATTCACAACGTAAATAAATGAATTCTAGATAGATCGTAAGTACTTTACCTAGTGGCATGTTTGTATGTTCATCTGTAATATATTTTTCATAAGAGAAACAGAACTCAGTCTCAACACTTACCACTCTTGACATATAGAAGTAGGACTCAACTTTGTCCATACAAAAGCTTCATTACCGAGGCATATTTAAAGCAACAAAACCACAGATCATTACAATGCCAGTGGACAAAACTCAATTTCACCACTCTCCGAAGCATGCTCTGAGTCTGTACAGGTGATGGGTGATCTAGATAATAAATGTAGGGTTGCATTTGGAAAGAAAAGCCAGCAGCAGTGTAATCCACATTGCAGGGGTGGAGTGCTGAATTATTTATTTTGTGCAAAAATTCATCCAACAAACACTGAACCAAGGCGAGTCACATTTTTTTCTGATTCTCCTCTTTATGGGCATAGATGGCATTATCTACGTATGGTAAACCAGTGACATTTGGGTGCTTTTCACAATTAGATTTAGTCCTCTTTCTCACAAGACATATCCCCATAATATAATGCAGATATATGTCAGTCTTTGCAATAACATATTTAATCTACAGTACATCTAAGGTGCTAAGAGAGTCCTCCTGCTTGTTTCTTTTCAGAGGAACACACCAGTCTCGTCAATCCCAATAAATATTATTTGGGCTATTTGATGACATTGTAGCCATTGTTGTTTACCTGTTCACACACAGCACAGTAATTCTGTAAGAGTAATTCGGTGTTTCACTACTTTAGCATTCTTCTGCACTTCTGATGTTTTACCTACTGTATATAGCCATCCTAATAATAGCTATGTATTTAGTAACTTCTTTGATAAACAGCCTATTTTAGATAAGCACTTTTACTCTATCATGCAAAAATTCTAAAACAATAAGTATGATAAAACTGTATTTGTATTTAAAAATGTTTTTTGAGTTTTTAGTTTACTTTCTCTTTTACTTGATGAAGCTGACAAATTGGACTTATTACCAAGTATATCTTACACCACATTTCATATTTTACAGCCATAACTGGGACACTATACAAAGGACTTGACACCTCCATTAGGGCTATGATTCATTAGCATGGAAAATGATATAACAAATAAGGACGTTAATGTGCTCATTCCAAGACCGAGTAATTAAGTCTACTTATAGTACAATGAAAGTTCTTGATCTAAATCAATATTAATGTTAAGTGTATTCAAATTCTCCTTTTATTTATGTATTCCATGTTTATTCGGTTATTTTAGTCATATAATTTACACAGTAGTGAATGTACAAAAAGATGAATTTATAGCTATTAAGTCTTGTATTATGATATATCATCTTTCAGTAGGAAACGTGGTTTGAAACTTTAAAACTTTCAGAACCCCCTTATTAAGTTTTTTTACTCAGAGCATATGATTTAAAGTCAATTGAGTAAGCCTAAAAAATTATGTAAGAATTGCATTTGTTCATGATCTCGGGTGGTGATTACTCCCATGCCTAATTTTTCTGCTCTGTTTGGAGGGGTCACTGTTCTTTTGTATTCGAAGGGGGACACGTGTTGACCCTGGCTGCATCAGAGTGGTCCTGAAGGACAAGACTCAGTTATTATTTAAATATAGGCTTTTTGTGTCTTTCAAATGAGAATGAAAAAAAAAAACAAGTGAATATTTGTGAAATGGACCAGAATGAACCAAGTAATTCTACAGTCTACATGTAAGTACATATAATCAAGAAGTGATTACTGGTCTATGGCTGGTCCTAAGGGAATAATTGATTATTTAGCTTTTTTATACCTTTTGTTTAGTTAGTTTAATTTAGTTAGTTTTTGTTGACTGAGAAAGAAGGGGTAGGCAATTCTGCCTATTTTTATCCTAGTCCTGGAGATGGCGAGTTACATGTGGAAACCAATTGAATCCAAACCAGATTAAGCTGTTTGTGGTATTTTTTTGAATGGAGAAAATTTGGCCAGGACACCGGGAAATTCCCCTACTCTTTTTAAGAAGTTTATACTAAGGTTTATACTAAGATTATTGGGTAGCAGAAGGCTCACACCCATAATTGCTATCCCCACTTCTCAGTGGATTGTTTATAAACATTTATTATCAAAAGGAGCATCAAGTTTAGTTTTAAAACCCATAAAGGTCGGTTGGTTAACTACCTCCTGTGGCAGTTTGTACCATGCCCTTATAGTTCCAGGAAGAAAGGAATTATCTCTCAGATTTGTTTTAGGTATGCTACCCCGGATCTGTTTGTTGTATCCTCTTAGACAATGATAGTTCCCTCTATATTTTATTTCAAAAGTAAGCTGAGAGTATATTGTCACTCAAGATTTTATACAGAGTTAGTGAATCTCCTCTTTCCTCTCTTTTTTGTAAAGGAAAAGTTTTAACAGGGCAAGTCTTTTGGCATAATCAGTATGGTTTTAAGTATTTATTACTTTAGTAAATCTTTTTTGTGCCATGTGATCTTTAATATCCACCTGAGCAGACAGGTGGGACTTTGTTTTAATGTCTCATTGGAAAGATGATATCTGAAGAGTGAGCACCCCCACCCCATGCTGCACTACAGTGTCAGTATTGGGATTTTACCCCAAGTTCTTGGTGTGGGGTTAAATCCACAACCTTTTGAGCTTCTGGCTTCTGAGGTGAGTGTGCAACCTGTTGAACCACTGACACTTCTCATTACTCAGTGGAAATGTTGTCAATTTAAAAGTTATATATCATTTAACGTGTTTCTAGTGCAAAGACTTCATAACTTCCAAAAAATATCTTGGCCATCTCCCTTGTCCTGAAAGGTATCCAGTGGGTTATTAGACATGAAGGAATAACTAATACTGGCAACATTCATATAGGAATGAGAGATACATAAGTTGCACATTATAGTTTTAAGGAAGTTAAGTAAGATGGATGTTTTAGGAATTCTAATTTTAGAAATGTCAGAAAATGAAAATTCTCAGTCAACAGAAAGCCCGTAGTAATGAACACATATCTCACTCCTACACAATCTATGACAGCCCACAGTAATGAACACATATCTCACTTCTGCACAATCTATGACATGCAATAAAGAAGGCTCAAGGGAATAGTAATTTTAAAAAATAAATTGAAAATAGATTTGAAATTCCAAATGAGCAGAAGGCATGACTCCTTAATAATGATATGATGCTTAACCATTTCAGTTTTCAGTTTTCAGCGGCTATAGCAAACTCTCTCCTCTGGGTATTGTCTACCCCTATAATCTATCCCGCTCACCCTCCCCAGCCCTGACCTCTATTAAATTTGCTTAAGCCCCATCTCTAGTCCCTCATTGGCCTGCTATACCTTAGTGCTTCCCCAGCCTCTCACCATCTCAATAAAGCCCTTCTGCTGATGACAAGCCCGCCCTAACTGCTACTATAGCCGCCCTGTAAGACTACAGCCTGTCAAATAATTATATGTGCTGCTACTAGCTGCACCTCTTCCTTCTTCCTGCTGACTATTTCCCTTCTACAGCATTCCTGCTAGGCGCTGCTCTCCTGACCTTTGCTAAGACAACTTATTCTATCCCTTGCTTTCTCCCTCATTATTAACATACATCTACATTCCTGATTGGACTCCGCTCCCCTTTGATCTGGATTCTGTTCCTCTGCTGGGATTGCTTACTTTAATTAGAAATTAGGGATGGTTCTTTACTGTCACTGTTTCCTAAAATGTCTTGGTCAGCTTTGGTTCACCTATACCTACTATTTTACATCCTATTTCCCTCCCTTGCTTCTGCAACTGCAGTTGCTATGACAAGCCCAGATTCTTAATCACCCTTCCCTGATAGTTTCACGCCTGCTGCATTACTTTTTCTTGATGACAGCATCAATCATATTGCACTGTACAGTACCCGAACTACCTACTGCATAGGCCCCACTGATCAAGTTATTACCACTTGCTGTATCATGCACAATTACAATATCCCTGTTAAGGTGTTGTTTTTTGCTTCACTTGGCCTTTTTGGGCCTTGTGCACCTCAGTCTTCACTTCATATATGTACACACAAAAGGGGAAGAATGCCCCCCCTTCTAAGTTTACTCTAAAAAGCCATCAAAAACTTCTACTTTTGCTACTTATTCGTGCAGGCAATGTTGCATTAAATCCTGGCCCTGTTCTCCCTATCTCATCTCCATCAGACCTAGCCAATTTAAAGGCTATGGGTCTCCTACGTATAAATGCATGTAGTTTGCTAACACATTTCAATGTTATACAAACATGGATTTGCCACTCACAGCCAGATGTTCTGGTGGTTACTGAATCATGACTGAAACCCCCAATCCAGGATCATGAGATTAATATTCCATCCTATAATGTCTATAGGGCTGCTAGACAAACTGGAGGTGTAGTCATTTATATTGCTGCCAAATTTATGGCATCACTAGTTTATTCTACCTCACTGCCCAATGAATTTGAAAGTATTACCATAAAAGTTCAACTCTCTCAGATGGCCAACCTTCACATCTTTGGATGTTACAGGCCTCCCTCTGCAGGGCATAAAATACTGAACTATTTGAGTGAGGTCTTACCTACAATGTCTTCGGAACTAATTATTATGGGTGACCTCAACATGGATCAGTTTTCAACTGTATCTAAGCCTCTAAAGGAAGTTTGTGATATGTTTGGGCTCTCCCAGCTTATTCGGGTACCCACTCGTCCTACCCATAGAAACCTGGAAAATAGCACACTGCTTGATCTAATCTTAGTGAATAGGTTGCACCTTATCTCTCACTCTGGTACTCTTTTTAGTGACCTTAGTGATCATTGTGCCATTGCCTGTGTGAGATCTGCCCCTAAAATAATATATACATATAGAGAAGTCATCAGAACTTTGATCCTAACGCCTTCCTCTCTGATCTTCAGTTAGCTAACTGGCAAAATTTCTGCCTGGCCAACACGGTACCCAAAACTTTTGAGATACTTCTCAACACTTTAAACAGACATGCACCACTGCTTAAAATACACACCAAAAATAAGTCCTGTCCTTGGTTAATTGCTAACCTTAAAACTTCACTGCTAAATAGGGATGCCTTATGGAAAAAGGGAGAAAATCTAAATAGCCAGTGGACTGTGAAGACTTTAGAGCTGCTAGAAACCAATGCACCAAGCTAATTAGGGCTGAGAAAGCTAATTACTTCTGTGCTGAACTTGGGTCCCCATCCATTCAGCTAAATGTTAGAAAACTCTTAAGAACTTAGCAGGTTTCTGCCCAACCATCTTGCTTCCCCTGAAAATCTCATCTGGTGGCATTTCCACAATGGATAAAATTGAGATCCTCAAGCTACAGTACAAGTCACATTAAACTGTTCATCCAGCTCACTGCTCTAGCATTGTTTTTATTTGCTGACAATGTAGTGGTAACTCTAAATGCTTAAACTACAAACTCTGTTTCAACCATCCATCAGCTCAGAAGCAGTCCACATTCAATGCATTTTCTGCTCCCTTATACAATCCCCAAGTGCAGTAGTAAACTACATCACCCAGCAGCCTCAGCTGCTGGGCTACAGTACAATGCTTGTCATTTTATACTGGAATTAATGAATTCCAACACTGTTTTGTTTCTTGTATGTTTTTTCTTCATTATTTCTAACTTTTTGTCCTGAATACAGCAAACAGCAGCAGTTTTCTTCAGCTGCTATAGTACAGTGTTAATCATGCAAAAGTTACTGTTTGCATGATAGCCATTCAATGTAACATGTATTGCACTATTGTGCAAACAGCAGCTTTTGCACAGCACAATCTCAGAGCAGATAAACAACTGCAAACAGTCAATGAAGCTAGAAATAGTGGCATTTTAAGGGTCAAAGGACTACAAGGGCAGAAATAACGTAATCTGCTAAACTAAATATGAAAAACAGCAGTGAGTGGAATCCTTAGAAGTGGGGAAAACAACATGGAGGTGGGGCCGGGGTTTTCAATCTGAATTCAGGATAGCTATTGGCTCAAACCTGGTGAGAACTTCTTCATGGGACTGGGTAGAATGACGTGTCAATCAAGTTGTACTCAACACTGCGGTAGTGAAATTGGGTTCCAACTCTGTGGTTCAGTTTTTTTGATGGGTTACTTAATGAGTTGTACAGCATTAATAAGTAAGTTGAAATTGAATATCAGCTAGAAGCAAACCATTAGGAAACTTTTATTAATTCATTGCAGTGAAAACTGCACACATTAAGCAACTCATTGCAAAATGCCAAACCAGTGAGTTAAAGGAACAGTTTATTGTGACTTGTACTATACTCAATAACCATTTTGTGATGGCTGGTCTGGCATTTGACACTTCACCACTTCACCAGTGTCCAAGCTTCATTCACAGCTAAGCAGCCAAGACCCTGCATACCAAACTCCAGCTGCCACTACTCATGCCATACTCATGCCATACTCATGCTACTCATGCAGGAGTATTCTCCTTCATTCCAGTTACCTTGAAACAAGTGGAGGACCTATTATTAAGCCTAGACATTGGAAAGTTGGCAGGCAGAAACTATATTGAACCGTATTATCTAAAACTGCGTTATTTCATTTTGTAACCCCATCACTCACCTTTTTAATATGTCCCTTGCTCAAGATGTACTTCCCCCAGCTTTGAAAACAGCACATGTCATTCCCCTGTTTAAATCCAGTGAACCCAGCAATTTAAACAACTATCGACCAATTTCCCTTTTGCCCATCTTGTCCAAACCTCTTGAAAAGATTGTCAATGAGCAACTCAGGAGTCACCTTGAGACATTCAACCTACACAATCCAGTTCAGTCAGGCTTTACACCACGCTACACCATTGTATCTGCACTGGCTAAGGTCACCAATGATTTGCAGATTGCCTTGGATATAAATAATTATGTCTGTACTTTGTTTCTTGATCTGAGCAAAGCATTCAATACTGTGGACCATGACCTACTCCTGTTTACACTAAAAAGCATTGGCATGGATCCTTTGGCCTTGAAATGGCTTACTAGTTACCTTACTGAATGGCATCAGCTAGTTAAGGTGGATGGGGACTTCTCTCCTCAATAAACTCTGTTAAGAGGTGTCCCTCAAGGGTCTATTTTAGGCCCTTTACTTTTTGCTGTTTATATTAACAATATCAATACTGGAATCATTTCAGCAAACATCCATCTTTTTGCTGATGATAATGTCATGTACATAGCCAGGCCTTCTCTGGAACTTTCCTGTGGTGACCTTCAATGAGTCTTTGACCACCTAGAGAAAAATCTATTACAGTTAAAGATCCTCTTAATGCTAAAAAAACTAAGGCCATGCTATTTGCTCCTTCCACTTATGCATCTAAACATTGTGCCCTTGGATCAGCTCCCCATGTATCTACACTTTTGGGTGAGCCTCTGGAGTTCATGGAGAACCTCACATTTTGGACAGACCACAAATTATCTTTCATTGACCACATTGATGAGCTCACAAAAAAATTAAAACAGAGACTTGGACTCTTTTCTCGAATTAAAAATCTACTCACACCAGAAGCAAAAATTAGGCTGGTTCAGACTACTTTCATACCTCTTCTGGACTATGATGATTTTTTTATATGGCCAAGGCCCAAACTTTGCCCTCTCCAAACTGAATAATCTCTACCATTGAGCTATTACATTCATTACTGACCAACCTTACTCCACTCACCACTGCAAACTTTATACCAAAATAGGATGGAGTGCTCTAAGATTCAGACATAAAAAAAAAACGCAGTGCTTTGGACCTACAGAGCCATCATCAATAAGCTTCTGCAACATATTCTGAGCTGCCTGCCCACCTGCAGTGCTGGAAATTATACATCGAGAAGCCTTTCTTACATCTTACTCCTAATCCCTAAAATGAGAACCAGGTATGTTAAATTGGCAATTAGTCATGCTCTTCCGGCCATTTGGAATACCATACAGAAAATCCTAAAGTTATCAATCCCTATGAAACTGAGCTTCTTTAAATCCCTGTACCAACATAAGTGTGCTTTGCTGTTGGAGGGGGCAGCAGGCAAAGAAGTGGAAGCATTGTGCATCTTTTAAAAGAAAATTAAGCATCTATGGCACCTTGAATAAGGTCTTGCTTCCATTATTTTCATTCTGGCACTGTGGCAACCTCTTTACAGGACTTTTTAGCTCAGTAAGTAACTGGTGCTGGTGTTTACTATTTCCTAAATTAGTTTAAGGAAACCTGTAACTGCTTTCACTGACTGCACTTATCCTGTGTTTATCCTAGGACTCAGACAATGCTTCTCAGGCTGTGCCCTACACTTTTTACTCTTGCCTCTTTTCTATCTTAAGCGATGCACCCCCATCCCCCAAAGCACTCCTCTTTTATCCACCCACTGGCTCCCTGCTCACTTCCCCTGCTCCCTGGCTCCTTGTGGTTCCCATCCTGTTTCCATCCCACTGCCTTGTGTCATCTCTTGCAGTTATTGTACATAGGTTTGTGTTGGCTCCTGTTCCTGTATGTTATTTAATTTATTAATACTTGCATTTTCCTATTGAATGTCCATGCATTGATTGTATTATTGTATATATTCCCTGTATTTACTTAGTTCTGTATATATTTCTTGTCTTGTATTCTTATATGTAACTGTCCAGGCTCATCTTGTAAATGAGTTTTTCTCAATGATGTTTCAGCTAGTAAAATAAAGATTGATTACTTGATTGATTGAACCAATCAGTTACAGTACATTTGGACTGGCCTTGCTGGTCTGGAACATTGCAGGATTTGGGAGTAAACTATACTGCATTGACTGCATGCAGTTAATTAAGTCATTTCCAATACTGGTCTTACAGTAAACCTGGTGGTTCTCATAGAATATTAAATTGGAGAAATAACTCAATTTTAAATTAATGCAAAAACCAAAAAAACAAAAACCTGAGTAACAACTCTAGATTAGAATAAGGAATAGGTATATTGATTTAAAATAGCTAGGGTGTAAAACGTGACAGAATAGAGCTGAAATCATTTTATTGTAGTTAAAATGTAACCATGATATGATTGTTTAATAATTCCTTATAAATATTTCCTTATGATACCCCCACAGTCGTCCAAGTACTGTTCAGACCCATATTAGGCTGATCATTCTAAATCTATGCTGTACTGTATACCAAATAAGTGCTTTTTGTCCTATAGGTTTATTTTACTATTATATGATTTTAATGGTTGAATTGGAAACTTTATCTATGAAAATGAACAGAATTTTGAAACCAGTCTAGATTTTGGGGTTAAAAAAACTCTAAGTGCACTCAGGTAAACTAGGAATAAAATGCCTACTAATTCAGACAAGCATTTGTCAATGCTGAATGTTGCTTGCTTATATGTGCTGTTTAGGTATTTGGAAATGATAGTTCCATGCCTTCCTCCCAAGACATTCACTGTGTCTTTCCATTCAGTATTCACAGAAGAGTGGGAGGGGCAAGGGCCACAGCAGTACAGCAGTTGCCAAGGGGGTGAAGAGGCGGACAATAGTCCATTCAAAGGAAAAAGAGTCCTGCAGGAGCTCACTAAATTGAAGGTGGACAAAGTGATGGAACCAGATGGCATACGCCCAAGGATATTAAGAGAACTGTGAAGGGAGATAGCAGTACCTCTGGCAGCCGTGTTCACTGAGTCATTCAACATGAGTGAATTGGAGGAGGGCACATGTGGTCCCTCTACACAAGTCCGGCAGCAGGGAGGAGGCAGGGAACAATAGGTCATTCAGCCACACCTCAGTAGTGGGGAAGATCATGAAGACATTGCTTAAAGAAAGTATAGTGGGGCATCTAGATGCCATCGGAGCCCAGGACCATAGACAACGTGGATTCACAGTGGAGGCATCATGTCAGACAAATTTGGTTAATTTCTTTGACTGAGTGACAAAGGAAGTGAATCAGGGTGGGGCAGTGAACAACACTTACCTTGATTTCAGCAAAGCCTTTGACACCATCCCATATAGGAGGCTGATACACTAACTGGGTAGGCTGGACATGGGGGAAAAGGTGGTAAACTGGGTTAGAAATTGGCCAATGGACAGGAGGCAGGGAGTGGTTGTAAATTGTTTGCAGTCTAGGGAGAGGGGGTGACCAGTGTGGTGCTGCTGTGATTGGTACTGGGGCCAGTTCTGTTCAATGTCGTGATTAGTAATATTGCAGAGCGTCTGAAGGGAATTTTTTCCCCAAATTTTCAACATAGCCATTTTAAGACCTCTGCTCATGAACAGTGTCACTGTGATTTTCTTAATGTATCCCATACATTGATTTTACACACCAGCTGCTCTATTGTGCGCTACATGCGCGGAAACACATTTTGGGTGAGATGTGAAAATGATAGCTGTACTGCTCATAAGGAGGTGTGGTAAAATGGCAATGTTGAAAATCTGGAGTGAAAATATTGAAACTTTGTGAACTTATGAGCGTGCATAGGATCAGTGTAACAAATGCTCGTAAAACAGTCATTTTTGGGAATTTTTTCACCAAATTTTTAACATAGCCATTTTAAGACCTCTGCTTATGAACAGTATCACTGTGATTTTCTTAATCTGTCCCAAACATTGATTGCACACATCAACTGTAACATTGTGCGCTACATGCATGGAAACACATTTTGGATGACATGGGGATGATATGCTCATAAGGAGGTGTGGTAAAATGTCAATGTTGAAAATCTAGAGTGAAAATATTAAAAGGTTACGAACTTACGAGAGTGCGTAGGAACTGCACAATGCACGTTCATAAAACAGTCATTTTTAGGAATTTTTTCACCAAATTTTCAACATAGCCATTTTAAGACCTCTGGTCATGAACAGTCTCACTGTGATTTTCTTACTCTGTCCCAAACATTGACTGCACACACCGACTGCGCCATTGTGCGCTACATGCATGGAAACACATTTTGGATGACATATGAAAAATGACAGCTATACTGCTCATAAGGAGATGTGGTAAAATAGCAATGTTAAAAATCTGGAGTGAAAATATTAAACATTTGTGAACTTACGAGCGTGCATAGAAACTGCTCATTGCATGCTCGTAAAACAGTAATTTTAAGGAATTTTTTCATCAAATTTTTAACATAACCATTTTAAGACCTCTGCTCATGAACAGTGTCACTGTAATTTTCTTAATGTGTCCCACACACTGATTTCGCACACCGACTGTGCCATTGTGCGCTACATGCACGGAAACACATTTTGGGCGAGATATGAAAAATGACATCTGTACTGCTCATAAGGAGGTGTGGTAAAATGGCAGTGTTGAAAATCCAAAGTGCAAATATTAAATATTTGCAAACTTATGAGAGTGCGTAGGAACTGAGCAATGCACACTCGTAAAACAGTAATTTTTAGGAATTTTTTCACCAAATTTGCAACATAGGCTTTTTGAAAGTCCACTTTATGAACACTGGCACTGTTGCTTTGTTAACTGGTCACAAAAGGTGATTCTGTGCAGTGACCCTAAAATCACCCTTCAGGCCCGATTAACACCATGACAGTGATAGAATTCATGAGGAGGGATCCCAAAAAAACCATGTTGAAAATTTGGTGCCAAAATTCCAAAAAATGTCTGAGATATGCAGCAAAGTGGAAAAAACCCTATCTATCCCATTATACAGCTTACCGGCATTTCCTCAATTTATGGTCTGCTTTGAAGAGTGTAGACATGTTCCTGGTGCACTGAAGATCGTCACGCCAAGGTCCAGAGGTAAGTATGGGGTGAGGGGGGTGTGGGGAGGCAGGGTGCGCAGTGGGTGGGTGCAGGTTGTGGGAGGGGGGCGGGGAGAAATGCAGAGGGACAGTTTTTGTATTTGCAGGTTTCTTTTTTTTTTACTAAGACGACAAGAGATGTTTGCCAAGCTGGTGTGGACTCCCAGTGTGGCAGCTGGAAGACTGTTTGGGGGGGCTGGAGCCGACTGGGGATTGGGCACCCCCGTTGGCCATAATACATTTTGCCATGCTGGGGTGGGCTCCCAGTGTGGCACCAGGAAGCTTTGGAGGGGAGTGGCGTGGAGCTGATGGGGGGATTGAGCACCCCATCGGCTGTACAGTTTGTGTGTGGGGGAGGGGGAGGTGCAGGAGCACACAGTATGCGTGCATGCGTGTGTGTGTGTGTGTGTGTGTGTGTGTGTGTGTGTGTGTGTGGAGGGGGACCTCTGCCCACTGAAGTGGAGCTCTCCCTTTCAACTGTACGACTACTGCATTTTCAACTGCTGTCAAAGACAGCTGCAGCAGTGATTGAGGAACTGGGGCTGTGCTTGCAAACACACTGACTGAATTGGAAGATGGGTGCCACACTTCCGAAAACTCGGACGATGGCACTGTGTTTCTTGCACATGTGTGCAAGCAACATAAAGAGGATCTTCTTGATTGTATTTATTTAGTTCCTGTTACCAAGGGAAGAGCACTAGACATGAAATACCTATTTTATTTTTTGCATTTGTTTCCATTTTCTCCCCAGATGTGTGCATGGAGGTACATACACATGCTAGATACCGGCTTGAACCCTTCCACCCAACCCCTGCCAAATGCCACTGCCCCCTCCTGCCTATGCTTCCCATCTGACCTTCACCAGATGGGAGCAGAACTACAGAGGGGACGACAACCACCCCAGGAGGGGAGAGCTGCTTTTCAGCTTCTCAGTTCCCTCCCTCCTCCCTCCCTCCCCCATGCTGGCTCCCCAATGACCCAAAGTTGTTCTCAAACACAAGACACTAGCATGGTGTGAGGAAAGGTGTCCAGCCCCTCAGCCCTCTGCACCACCAGGCTGGCTAAAATACTTATTTTGAGGCATGACTCAGATGAGTACAAGTCAAAACACAGTAGGTAATATAGTAGTGAGACATTAGAACAGAAAATTACATATGATGCATATTGCTGTAGCTCAAAGTAGTACAGAAGTGCCAAAATAGTGCTTAATGTTAATAGCAGCACAGAAAAAATAAGTAGCAAGCATAATTTACAGGGCAAAATAGCATGAAACACATGCACAAAATGCAAAAGAAACAAGTCACTCAGTTAAGCATTGTTACATACATTAGGGGCAATCAGGTAGCTTTGCAGTTCAAATCTGAAGAGCACATGAGAAGGGGAGTGATGAAGATCCCTAAGGAGGATTCTTCAAAATTGTGGTGCAAAAATGGAGAACGTCTGTTCACCCATATTATTAGTGCACTTGGGAAAATTTAGGGATTTATTTATTTATTTGAAAATTGGTGACCATAAGAGGTACACTGAGCCAAAGCTTGTTTCAAGTGCATCAACAGGGTAGGGAGAAACAGGAGGGATAAACAAGTAGAAAGAAGGTAAAATGAAATGGCCTATTACAAAAATTACAGTGGTAACAGATGAAATAACAACATGACAATAAATAGAATGATAAGCTGGCCTGCTTGATTGTGTGGCACAATAGATAAATAAATAAATAAATATAAATATATATAAATGAATAAATGCAGACAGTTGAGTTGCAACTATGAATGAATGCAGATGTTAACCATACAAAAAATGTGTAATTGAATGTGAGGACAAACAACTGAGTATTAAGGGCAAGAGCAGAGTCAAGCACTGTCAGAATTCATTAGTAGTCATTGAATGAGGTAAGAGAGGAAAAGATGAAATAGTGTGGGGGATGGGTCAAAAGATATGTCGGGCATATAGAAAAGAAAGATTGTCCAGTGGCAGTCTAGCAAATGGAGATAGAGAAGGAATGTGTGTCAGAGGAGTGAAGTGGGTAGGAAAAAGGGTCAGAGGGAAAGAGCAGGACTCTAAGGTAGGAGGGAAGGGATGCAAACCTTAAAGTAGAGATGAAGGATGCCCCATTGGAAAGGCATCAAGAGGAGAGAAAGGAGGGGCAAGCTTTGATAAAAGGGACATTGATTAGTGAAGGGAAGAGAGGCAGTGACAAACAACAAAAGGAGTGGAATGGATGTTTACTCTGTCAAAGGTAGATTTGGAGGTACCTCAGTAGACCATACCTGCATAGTCAAATAAATGTAAGATCATCTTGAGAACAAACTCTCATCTGACCAAGAGGGTTGTGCATGATATATTACTGTAAAGGGCCCCAAGCTTAAGGCATCATATTTTTAATGATGTGTTGATGTGTGAAAAGATGCTGTGGTGACTATCAAGCCACACACCAAGGTAGCTGAAGATGAGAACAGTTTCATGGCTTGCACTATCAAAGGTTTTGATAAAAGAAATAAAGCTGAACCTCCTGAGATGTTATCTAATTCAAAATACCATCATGACAGCTGTTCTGGCATTGGGAGTGAGTTGGTTGGAGCAGAGCCAGCGACTGACACTTTTAAAATCATGCTGTAATGACTATTTCAACTTGAAGATAGAAGCACCGAAGGTGTAAATGATTGTGTCTTCAGCATACATGTGAATGTTCACTGAGCCAAAATCCATGGGGAGGTCCTTGAAGAACATACAGAAAAGGATCAGCCCAGATTAGGCCTTTGAGGTACATCAGAGATTATAGCGATTGGAGAGGACAGGGGGTCTCCAACCTGGACCAGCTGTTTCTGTCCAGTGAGGTGTGATTAAAAAGTGAGAAAAGTGTTGGAAAGACCAGCACACCTCGTCTTATCCAAGAGTTAGGGGTGGGCAACAAAGTTAAATGTTTTAACCAGGTAAATGAAAATAGTGGCCATAACATGTCCTTGATCCATCCCTTTAAGGATGGCATCTGAGACATGAAGGAGAGAGGTGACAGCTGAGTGGACTTTACAGAAGCTTGACTGGAATGGAGAGAGAGAAAAGAGAAGGAAACTGGAAAGATAACTGGGAGAATACAAACTTTTATAACTTCACCAAATAGGGAACAAGAGAGACTGGTAGATCCCAGGGATATAGAAGTCACCCCCTTTGTGGAGGAGGAGACTGTTCATCTGCTTTCAACATACAGGAACATAACCAAGTTGAAAGAAGAGATTAATGAGTATATAGAGAGGGGGACAGCAATGTCTGGGGTTGAGAGGTGGAGCATAGGAATTTTTAAAAACTCACCTTTATTTAGGTAAGAAAATAATTCAAACAAGTCACACACAATAACAACCATGTATACACGCATAGGGCACATTGGCACTAGGGCAATCATATTGGTATATAATCATTTTAAAACTATATCTACATGAGTGCTCAGTTCCTGTTTTGATTATCTGGTCTTTTGACCTATTAGAGTCCATATGTCCTGATACAAGGCTTGAACTTACAAAACAGATATCGCAATAAACCCACATACAATCTTAAAATGATCATACTTAAGCAGAATACTGTCTCTGAGTTTTAATGTATTCTATAACCATTTTCTTCCTACTGTAGGTGGTGGGGGAATCTGAGATAACATTGGGGAGAACCCTCTATGAATTTAGTCCTCCTACAGTTGGACAGAATGTTCCCCAGAATCCCGCTGGAGCCAGTTGTATCATCTTGTATGGTGCTGTTCCTCATATAGGTACAATGTGGCTCTAAGAAGCACCATGTTGTGGAATTGGCATATTCTGTTCCACCATTCCTCTACCGTGAGAGGGTCTATATGCAGCCAATGGGATGTGATACATCAGAGTGCTGTATCCAACAAGGACAGAGTTACTTTGTGCTGATATGGAGTCATACACATCATCTTTGAGAATTCCAAGACCCATTCTGTGAAAACCTTAGTGATTTGCTTATTAAGTATACACTGTACCTGAGTTTGAACATTCCCCCAAAATGTTGCAATTTTTGGTAATCCCCAAAAATATGCCAGTGGGATTCCACCCCTCCCCCCCCCACACACACTGCCGCTAGCAGTCTGTGGAATTAGCAGTATTTGTTTAGTGATTGTTGGAATTCTGAAGTAATGCACCAGAATTCTCCAGAAAAGATTACCCCCAAGCTGGTGAGAATGTTGCCTTCCAGACCCTCTGTAGTCTAATTTTCCAGTCCTCCTCTGAGATAGAGGTGTGAACTTCTGTTTCCCTGACCAACTTTGGCATGTCTAGGTTGTGTCCTGTGACTGACTGTGGTAGATGGTATACACCTGAAATATACTGTGTTTACATTTCAGAGTACAACCACCCAATAAATCTATTCTTCGCAGGGAGTTGTGGGCCTGGTGCTATATGATTTCTTAGTCTCACTCAAGGTAAAGTGGCAGAATTGCAAAAATCTATGAATATCTCTGTTGTCTTGGTAAATAAAAATAGATTTTATCTGTGTTGGTCCTTAGAAAACAGGAGTTGTTGGATAATTTTATACCCTTTATTGGACCAACAACAGTATGTCTTATACAAAGATAGTAAAGTACATAAGCTTTCTGTGCCCAACGGGTCTGTTCTTCAGATGAATAGCAAGCTGAGCAAAATAAGGAGGATTTGTGTGAACTGTGATGCATTATTTCAAAATGATTATGATAGAATAGGTGAGAAGTACTTAACAAGAAGGGTGGGTGGGCATGGAATGGGAACAGGTCTAGAGCTGTGAGGGAATGATTAGCAGGAAGTGCTAATATATTTGTAAGAGAGGCTAAATGAATGCCTTGAAATGTTAATTTCAAAGGTATCCTGACAGTAACACAGAATCATAAGGATAATCCTTTCCTATGAATATCTTAGCACTTCCTGCTAATCATCTCCTCACAGCTGTAGACTTGTTCTTATTCATTGCCCACCCACACTTTTTGTTAAATTGTTCTCACCTAGCCTTATTTGTTTTTAAACAATGCATTGCAGTGTATATAAATGCTGCTTATTTTACTCAGTTTGCTATTCACCTGAAGAAGGGACATGTGGGACCCCGAAAATGTATATACTATTCAATCTTTGCATAAGGCATATGTTGGTCCAATAAAAGGTGTCAAACCTACCAGTGACTCTTGTGGTCTAAGATAAATTTCCTCTTTGAGGTTCTGAAATGGCAGACAGGTTCCATTCTCTAGCAGCTGAGGAAACCGCCTTCTCCCAGCAGGCACAAGCTATGTCTAACTGAGGTGGGAGTAATTCAGAGAAGTATCTGATCTGGGATATAGGGCCCCCTCTGAATATAAAATCTTCTTAACCGTGGACAGCATTTTCCTTGTGTGTTTAACCCATTTGTTAAATAGGGTTTTGGTGTAGTCTAGGATCACCTGTGTCAGTGCAGAGTGTACAATGATTGGTTCCTTGAGCCTGAGTTCTTAATGTTATAGCAGCCTGCAGTAGTCCTCTACTTGGCCCATGTACCAACCTCAGCAATCTGACATGCAAAGTAATAACATAAATTAGTTAAAGATAGACTACCTTGTTCCATTGGGAGCATTACAATTTTCTGATTAATGCAAGCCTCCCACCACCCAGATTAATTTTTGTATACCTTTCAACAAAAGTGTTTAGTAACTTAGTGGTATGGGTATTGCCAGCGTCTGAAACAAAAACAAGTACCTAGGGAGCTGATTTGTTTTAATTGTTTCAATACATCATACCAGCGTGAGAGAAAGTAAAGACCATCTTACTATAAATCATTATGCACTTCTTCCCATGGTTTCAGATAATTAAGTTAAATAGTCAGAATGTGTCCACTGCAGCCTGTATTTCTAGGTATCAGATTTGGCTATGTTTGGCCCATGCAAAAGAAATGTGTCTTTCAAACCCATAGGACAGACACTAACAAATTTCAAGTTTTCTAATTTAGTGAAATTAACTTTGTGACCAGACACCAGTACAAACTTGTCCAATAAGTGGATCAGATGGGGAATGGATTCCTGAAGCAACTTAAGAAAAAGATGGCAACATCTGTGTAAAGTGAGAGTTTCTGTTCTCCACACCATTTTCTTTAATTCTTTGATAACCAGGTAAGGCCCACTTGACACAAATGAAAGATCAACAAACTGCACTTCACAAGTGATAAAATTGAAGACTATAATCATCAAGTTAACCATGGAGAAAAGATTTATTGTGTAAAGGACACTAAACCCCAGCGGCTTCAACCATATGTGATATTCAGACCCCTAATGATGACCACATGTGGTGGAAGCCACTGGGGTTTAGTGTCCTGCTTTGCACTACAAAGCTTTAATCCATGGTTATCTTAACCATTATAGATCTATAATTTGTACCACTTGTGGAGTGTGGTTTGTTGTTTTTTCATGCTGTTTTGAGGCTAGCAACCTCTAACTCACAACATACACTCTCTCTGTGTCGTGCTATATTTGCTTGCACTGTACCACTTTGTACAAATGCCTGTTTTGGTTTTTTTGTTTTTTTTAGTATGTTTTATTCTCCTAGACCTGAATTGGCCCCTTCGTCCTGGCCCCTGCCTCTAACCCCATCATCCTTCCCTCCAGGACTTTCACCACCAGTGTTCCTCTCTGGCTTACCCCCAGGGTGGGGCCTTTGGGGGTCCACTGGTTTTCCCCCATGGTCCTTTAGCTCAGTGTCCAAGGAGTGCCATGGAGTGATAGTGAAGGATCTGTGGAGTGAGATGGGTATCATACTGCATGGTCTGGTGTTTTCTGTTTTTCTCCTCTTTGCAAAGGACTGCATGATCACATGGGGGCATGCACATGTGCCTACCAAAGTTGATGTCCTCTTTCCCTGAGCCAATGGGGCCTACTGCACCTTCCCTTGTAGTCTTAGGGGGCAGTAGAGAAGCGTCCATCACAGACCCTTTATCCATGAGGTGGAAAGCGTCCATGCAAACACTCCACTCACCTCCTCCTGGCCAGCCCTCTGACAAACCAGACTTGTTCCTGAACCTGAGTTGCCAGTGTCATGGGCAGTAGCTCTACAACTGCAGTGGTGGGCTGGTCCACAAATGCCTGTTTTGGGGACATCCAGGAAGCACTGATAAGGTTAAATGACTTGTTCAGAGTCACACAGGATGTGATTAGAGGTTGTTGGAATCAAATGCAGGTTTGCAGGATGTACCAAGCTCATTTACAGTTTGTTACTCTAACCTCTAAGCTATACTGTCAGCCACTACACCATGAATGTTCCCATCCTGCCTTACAACTGCTGCCAAATGTTCCAAGCAGAGGGTAAAGAGCAGCTGGGACAGAGGGTGGCCTGCCTGGTTCACTTTGAAAGTGGTAAATATGCAGAAATAAAGTAGAACAGTCATCACAAAGGGCCCCACACTTAAGTGCTGTTTCTTACTGTTTACTGTAGTATAGTAGATTATATCAGACTAATTTTGCTTACCTGTAGTCTGACATCTTATGTAACTACAAATCCCAGAATCCCCTGTGGCTTACATTAGAGCAGTAGGCAGCAGTGAGAGATTCAATGGCTTGCAATGCATGTTAGAGCTTTTTATAATCTCTGATCAGATGTTTTTCAGTTCTGCTTTTTATGTTTGCCTGTGCGCATGCGCAAAAAGCATTATGTGCAGCTTAGGAGAAAAGCGGGTTGTGGAGGCAGGGCACTATGCGAGTCAACAGAGGTGTTGCATTTGGGTACTTGGCACTGGTGAACCAATGGAGGCACAGTGTGCTGATGACATTGGCTTCCAAAAGTGCCACCAACTTGTAAGGTTTTCACCGCAGCAATCAGGGGTCGCCTCATCATTGCAGCATCAGACATTCTGCTGCAATGAGGGGGCGACCCGTCATTGCAGGGTGATACCTTGCCTATTGTAATATTGTTTGTGAATGCAGTGGCAAGCCGCCACCATGTTTATAAACAATATTACCAGTCCCCAGTGCCGGGGGGGTGCCCAATTCCCCTCAGCATCATGCACCCTCCCAAAAACATCCTTTGTTTGCCAACTGTGGCCCCAATCCCCATCAGCTTCAGTCCCAGCATTCCCAGTTTAGTTTGCCAACAGAAGAGCCCACTCTCCATTGGCATTATGTCCTCCACCCAAAAAAACTTTGTTTTGTTCCGGGGGGCTGCCCAATCCCCCTCAGTTCTTGCCCCCCCATGTGGTATGTGCCAATGAGGGTGCCCAATGCCCCGTGGGCTACTGTCCCCCCAAAAAAATCACTAGGGTGGCATGCTGGAAGCCCACCCCAGTGTGCCAAATGTCCCTGTTAAAAAAAAAAGTCCCGCAATGTCTTTTATTTTTTTTTATTTAACCTGTAAAACAGAAAACGGTCCCTCGTCGAGTCCAGTGGGACGGCCTCTCCCCAACCAATGCCCACCTTCTGTGCACCCTGCCTCCCCACACCCCCCTCACCCCATGCTTACCTCTGGAGCCCAATGCGATGAACTTCCATGGACCGGGAACACGTCTGCACTCTTCAAAACCTACGACAAACTGAAGAAATGCCGGTAAGCTGTATAATGGCATAAATAGGGTTTTTTCAACATTGGTACATATCTCAGGTATTTTGGGGACTTTTGGCACCAAATTTTCAACATGAGATTATTGGGACCCCTCCTCATGAATTCAGCCACTGTCATGGTGTTATTCAGTCCCGAAAGGTGATTTTGTAGTCACTGTGTGGAATCCCCTTTCAGGACTGATTAATGAAACATCAGTGCCAGTGTTCATGAGGTGGGCTCTCAAACAGTCTATGTTGCAAATTTGGTGGCAAAATCAAAAAAATGACTGTTTTATGAGCATGCGTTGTGCAGTTGCTACGCACGCTGGTAACTTCGCGAATTTGCAATATTTTCAATCCCGATTTTCAACATTGCCATTTTTCCACACCTCCTTATGAACAGTACAGCTATCATTTTTCACATCCTGGCCGAAATGTGTTTTTGCATTTCCAGAGCAGAATACCGCGGTCGCTGTGGGAAATCAGTGTTCGGAACACATTAAGAAAATCACAGTGACACTGTTCATGAGCAGAGGCCTAAAATGCCTATGTTGAAAATGTTGTGATGAACATCCGTAAAATGAGTGTTATGAGCTTACGTTGCGCGGTTTCCATGCAGGCTCGTAACTTTGCAAATTTGCAGTATTTTCACTCTACATTTTCAACACTGCCATTTTTCCACATCTTATGAACAGTACAGCTGTAATTTTTCACATCTTAGCTGAAATGTGTTTTTGCACTTCTTGTGCAGAACAGCGCGGTTGCTGTGGGAAATCAATGTTTGGAACACATTAAGAAAATCACAGTGACACTGTTTATGAACAGAGGTCCTAAAATGCCTATGTTGAAAATCTGGTGATGAAAGTCCAAAAAATGACTGTGTTACGCTCATGCATTGCGCAGTTTCTACATACAGTATGCTTGGAAGTGCAAGCATTTTTAGTATTCCCACTACAGATTTTCAACATTTCCATCTCTTCACACCTCCTATGGATGGTACAGCTGTCATTCTTCACATCCTGCCCGATCTGTGTTTTTGTACGTGTGGCACAGAATGGCACAGTTGCTGTTGGAACTCAAAGTTCAGGACACATTGGCAAAATCACACTGCCACTCTTCATGAGAAGAGGCCCCAAATGCTTTTATGAGGTGGGTTCACAAAAAGGCCATGTTGAAAATTTGTAATGCAAATACCAACAAACATCTGGGGCATTATAGTTTCTAACCATAACGTCCCACCCTGTACAGACTGACAGGCATTGGGGTATGCCTTTGGACTGCCGACTGAACTGCTCATGCCATCCCACCCCCACTCCCCAGCCAGCGACAGGCATCAATGTGTACCTTGCACTCTTCGGCCCCAGAGTTCACCCCATTCTCCTATGCAGTACCCATTTCAATGTATGCCCTTATGGAATAGGGTGACTGTAAAGCCAAACACCCCAAGGCACACCTCAACACATGTCGGTGTCTGCAAAATAGGGTGAGGTGGCATAGCAAAAACATCATGGGTGATGACTCAAACACTTATCCCAATGCCTGTCCATTTCTAGAGGATGGAGGTGGGGTTGGCGTGAAGTTCAATACTTCACTGCCATTCCTATTCTGCATCTGTCTAACTCCTGCATTTCCAGTGCTAATACCAGCAAGCAAACATTTGGCATTGGCAAATAAAGGAATAATGCATGACAGGGTGTGTGTCGTGCTGGGATAACGTCACACCAGGGGTGATTGAGCACAAGGTCACAGGCCAAGTGCAACCAGTCACCCCAGAAGTGACGTTATCCCAGCACAACACACACCCTGGAGAGCATTATTCCTATTATACAATGGCTCATTTACATACATATTTAAATATATATACAAAAAATACTGTTTTACATTTTTATTTTTGTAATTATTTATTGTGGAAGTATACTGGTTTAAAAAAAGAGTTCTTTATAGGCCTTTTCTACTAGGTGGAGATGTGTGTGTGTGTGTGTGTGTGTTTTTCATGATGTGGCTCTGTCTTGACTCGGTCCAGTTGCACTGGCTACAACTTTTGCCTTGTCAGTTAAGGAAGATGTACAGGAGATCTGCAAACTTTTGAAGCAGCATTCAGTGAGCCGCAATTGGAGGATGTCTGCACATGGGGAGAGGTGTGGTTTGTTTAACTTCTGGGAGGACAGAAAGGGTTTTCTTTATTATTATTTTTAAGACTTGCTGCTTGGATTAAGGTACAGATGATAGGGTAACAGAGCTAGAGCAAGTGGTCAGAGAAACGGACAGCCTCACGCTGCTCTTTATGTAAAACACTCGCTCCATACTGTATGCTAAAGGAATGATGAAACTGAAGTGCTGGCTGGAGGAAATAAAGGTATAGCTGGGGAGTGGGTTATGCTGTGACAGGGAAAATACTCATTAAGGCTCTCTGATAACAATAAGAAAAACAGGCATTTCTCTTTTTCAGCACACTGAAATGAGCAGGTCAGTTTCCATGGGTACACGCTGTTACTGTTCTGTAGTGAGCTGAGCAGACTGAGAAGCTGAGGACAGCAGCTTTAATTTTGTTTTATGTTTTCATGTATCTGTATTTGCCATTGAAGTGGTTGGCAGACCAGCATGGCCATTTGTAATGGCCGCTGAAGTGATCAGTGACTGAAGCAAGTGCCGGAGTGCGACATGCATGCGTTGGGGAATGGGGAGAAATATGATTTGAGTTATGGCTTTTTTCAACTTTATTTTACATTTTTTAAATTGCAAATAGTGTCGGAGGAAGGGAGGACAGTGATGACTAGATGAAACTGTGTGGGCCAGTGGGCGGGGAGCACTGATTTCTGAGCACATTGGGGACTGCTGAAGCTGCTCATAGAGAGAACTGTGGAGTGACCTGTTATTAACATTTTATGCACCCGGTGAGTGTACTGGGACTAGATCCATGATGTTATGCTGGGGTAACATCATGGGTCCAGTCACAGTGTGACCAATCAAGGACCAGCATTCTTTCTTGCCATTGTATAATGCTTGTTTTTCCATGGGCTAAGTACAGTCCTCTGTAACTGTACTTATCCTGGGAGGACAGAGGAACCAGCAAACGAAAGATCATAGCTAATATAAACACTAACATGCACGGCAGGCTATGGTTCATCCCAATGCTGCTTACTTCTCTGATAACAGTTGCAAGGGATTCTGGGACTTATAGTAATAGACAATGTCAGCTTACAAGTAACCAAAATTATTCTGTTACAGTCCACTAAGCTACAGAAAACAGAAAGTAAACCAAAATGTTGATGGACATAAAGTGCACCTTGAGACCAACCCCATACTTCAGTGTGGGCCCTCTGTGTTGACTGTTCCCTTTTAATGCCATTTACCCTTAGTCTTTCTATAGACTTACTTTAAAGACTGGATATCAATGCTATTAATTTAGGGCCAAAGTTCATCTCTATTTTATTTATTTATTTATTTTGTAAGAAGCGCCAGTTCACACTATCAAAAACTTTTTCTTCAACCATGGAGATTGTCAGTTGAAATGCCATTGCCCCCACTGTGATGTGATCACATTAAGGAACCACTGAATATGATCCTTTAGAAAATGGGCTTTTTATTTGGAGGCATCTGATTGGCTGGTACCTATTCCACAGGGGTACATTAACTTTCAATAGGTGCCCACCAAATAAAAAGTCCCAGCCCTAACCTGCCTAATGCCTAGCCAAGTATCCTTGTGCCCAGCCTGCTTTGTGATTGGTGCAGCACTGGGCACACAATTTGAAACTACCACCATTTTTTTTTATCACTTTACCGAGAGAGTGAGTGAGAGACCCCCTCCCCACATACAGACTTACTTCTTATCACAGATACCACCACCTAGTAACTGCCCAAAACAAAAATATCTGTTTTCCCTCTCACAAACCATCATTTTATTTATTTTTTCTACTGTACCCTTTTGTGTGCTACTCGGACATTTCCCGTAGTGCGACTCACAAAGCCAACTAAGTTCTTGATCCTTCAGCCCTACGCCTACTCCCACTCACTGTCATTATTTTATAAAAAAAAATAACCCGATCTGCAAAATACAGCCTCCTTTATAGCGAACAATTTCAGCCCATTTAAAAAAAAAAATGACAACTTAGAATCGGCAGTTCTTTGTAGCGTTACACTTGCCTGCTCAGCATGAGCTACTCTGTTAATCACCCACATAGTTTTCACTGCTCTCCCACACACCACTGTATTCTTGCTGCAGAATCTATACCAACCAAGAGGTGGCCCACACATTGCATTTCTTATATATTCTTACAGTCACTGTACCCAACAGAATACAGTCTTCAAATCATTCTTCCTGTTACGGACTTACAGTTTAGCGCTAGACACTCGCGGGTCTCCATGTATAGTCAACTGGCACCTCGTTTTCCTTTCCAGTGGATCGCGATCAAATCAGTATGCCACAAAGAAAAAAAAAGGCACGAACAGCACCACTCGGTTACGACAAGGGGATACAAACTACCATGGTCGCGACTACTCCCATCATTTGATCGCCTGCCCGCTCTCGCAAGTGACAGTAGCCAGCAGCAGGTCTCCATCTCTGGGATTAATTTGATAAAAGTCCCACTCCTGTCACTGTTCCAACTGCACTGACATGCCAGCCATACCGACTGTTTCTGCATGCTAAAACCAAAAAACTGCACAATAAAACAAAAGTAACCTCATCTATGCCATTCACAGAGCGATTCTTCCTTTCCCAATGCTAGTACAGCACCCTCTGGCAGCTGTGTCAGGCAGGACAGGCAAATGTGACAGGTGGGGACTATTTTAATATAAAACTTTTTTTTGTATTTTTAAGATATTTTTCTTTATTCTTTACCTATTTTTTGACAACTGAAAAAATATGATTCTGATGCCCATTTTCTAAGCACAGCAATACCCTCCAGGGTGGGTGGTATGGGCAATACCGGACCTTCCAGGGACTATAAGGCCCTCCGCCTGTGGTGTCGGGCTCATTACGCCCCTGGTGGTCCGGTATTGCCCAATACAGCCCACCTTGTCGGGTATTATTGCTTGTATAAGAAGCACCCTGATATGGATTCCATCTGATTAGAATGCACACCTTGAATGCACTCTGCCAGTATACTTGTAAACAGTTTAAGATCAACACTGAATTGAGAAATTGAATGAAATAAAGAGCACTGTAATAAATCTTTCCCTGGATTGAGGAGTATGTTTATTTTTACATACCTCCAAGATTCAGGTATCTGTTCCCCCTCCAAAATACTCTAGAAACAGTCGCTAAACACTGAGAGCAACTAGTCTTGGTCTTATAAAGCTCGGAATGGAGCCAGTCTTTGCCTGGGGACTTTTAATTTTTAAGTTGTTTGATCTTATGTCTCATATTCTGTTCACCAGATAAATGCTCCAGCAGTTCCTAGTCCTGTTCTGAAAGGCTTGGGAGGATCACCTAGATAAAAACCCTTCCACGAGTTCTGGCATGTTGGAGTTGTGGCCCTGATCATATAGATGGTTATCATATACAGTATTGCAAATAAAGTAACCCTATCTCAACCCTAAATAAACAAATGCAATTATTCAGTATTCATTCTTATTAGTCCTTGTATTTTATTGTTGTTTTCCAAACTTTCAAATTATTTTTCTTCGTTGATGCTAGGCTCCAATTAATTTCTTTAATAATGTTTCAGAACAAAAAGTTACTAAAGAAATTAATTGGAGCCTAGTATCAAAGAAAATGGGTGGGTCCCCTTATTTGGGTCACTAGTGTGGAGTACTTCACTACATCCCTATTGTTTAGGAAGAGTCAGAGCTTGGAAATGTCCTGCCCTATTTCTCGCTTCATAATATTTTTGCTACAACCTTCACAGAAATCTCTCTTTCTGGGTGTTATGTTGAATGGACAGCACTTGCCTTCTGAATTTCCAGATTTGCATAATAGGAGAGTTCAAGGTCAATCAGAGGTGAAATTCTGTCTCCTTTATGTCAGCTTCTAAATGCTTTTGCTTTTCCATTTTGAACTTTTATTCCCTTGAGCAGTAGTTAATAAATACTCCATTGAGGAAAGCTTTTCATGCATCCTAACAAACAGCTGGTGGCACTTTCCTCACAGGATTCTGTAGAAAATAATCTTTCATGGTAGACTATATGTTAACAATAACCCACGATAGGGTATGGGGTTATAGGTATTTAATCCAAACCTGGGGTGTGTTGTGAGGAATGAGGCCACAGGCCAAGTGTCTTCACAGTGCCCCAGGTGTGGATTAAATGCCTATAACCCCATACACTGGAGTAGGTTATTGCATTTATAACATGGGTTATGTTGGTGACAGGCTACAACCCCCAAAAAAGTATGTTCCCCCTGTTTCAAGGCAAAAGAGGGACAGTATCCTGCTACCATGGAAAATTATCTGTAACTTATAATGCAGACAGGCTGCTTCTTATGCACATGGGGGACAGAGAGAGAGAGAGAGAGAGAGAAAGGATACTCTCACATTTCTGGCCCCAATGGTTAGGTTAGACATTTCTGTAAAGCACAAAAGCATTGCAGACACATTGAGGCTAATGCTCACATCTAAACTAGGAGAAACACATGTGAAAAGTACAACTGTGCTATGGTAAGCTTGCATTGGACTCTACAATTCTGTAGGAAATTTGTTCAATTAAATAGCAGAATAACTCCATGTAATACTTTTCCTAACATATTAATTTGTTTCCAGGAGTACATGAGTAGAGTGTTGTTTATTTATATTGTAACTACCTAAATACTTTAGTACTATTTTTTTGTGTTCAAAACACAGGGGAGGAAAGTAGCACAGCTCCTTTGCTAAAGTAATCAATAAAATATGTTAAAACATCTGTTTTACTTGTTTTTTGCCATGTATGAGCATACATTACTTCCATGAGTTGCAAGTACTGGGTATGAAAATAATATAGATTATGCAGTAGCCCTGTCATTCTCTGAAAAATAAACTTCTGAACAGTAGCTTCTATGAAGTACCTAGCACTGATCCTGAGAGTAAGTTAGGAGAAAAAGTATTGTATTAGTAAATGTAAAGCCAATATGTATAGAATTACTTAATGAAAATCATTCCAGTTCTACTCACAACATTACAGTTAACAGCAACATTTTCTGTCACCGCTATATTGCATCTGTGGGTAGGAATATGATTTTGGGGTTGGGGGGGGATAATCACATCACTTGCTTTGAGGAAGAAGTGTAGGTCATCCAAGTGTGGATTAAAAACGGAATTTAATCCACAGTCACCTGATGCTGTTTGACCAATTGGCTGCTCTCCTTCATGCAACCAATGTTATAAGAACTCTTTCAACTGTGGTAAATTTAGACATCCCACATTCTGTCTTCAGTTAGAATTATGGGGACAGGGAGAGTTAATGATATTCAGATGTAATGGAGCGTGGTCCAAGGTGGTCATGGGGAGACTCTGACATGCTGCAACACAGGGCATCCACTCAAAAGAGATAAAACATATATCTATGCAGGAGTAACTACCATAGGAGCTAGAAAAAAAATGTCCTTTTGTATTTGTGCACAAGGCTCTCCAAATCTTCTTGAGGCCTGTTTCACTCAGAATTTGAGAGAACAATCTCCCCACCTTGCTACATGCATGTGCATGGAGGCCCTGACTATCTAGTGCAGCTGTTGTTATAGTATTACCTCCCCCCCCAATTAGGTAAAGGGAATTCAGACTGCTGACAGTGTCCATAATATTTTTTTTAAGTCACATTAGGTAAAGGGATTTCAGATTGCTGACTGTGTCCATAACATTTTTTTTAAGGAACATTTTGTTTCCCATATTCTCATTTAGGAAAATAGGGTGCAGTATTGGTCCATAAAAAGCCTCTCAAGTGGACAAACCTGCCCTCTAGATCAATGTCAGACTGCTGAATCTGGAATGGGCAGTCTTTAGAAATTAAGATGGCTGTTCCTTGTCTACTGCCCAAGATGCAGCATGCACTTCCCCTACCCATGCTCTTCTCAGTTTACTGTGTCCACCTTCCATTAAGTGGGTTTCCTGTAAATATGCAGTTTGGGCCTTTTGTTTATTTAATTGCTGTAGGACTTTTGCCCTCTTGACAGGTCCATTAAGACCTTTCACATTATATGAGATAACAGTAATGTCAGCCATCAACAAATATTAGAGAGGTTGTTATTCGACATATAAGTGGGTCTAGTACTTCCCACATTTGACCCCCACCAATACAAGACAATTGTGAAGTGCAAACAAATACCTCAACATTAGACATTTTAACAACATAAAAAGAAACAAGTTTGAATGTTTGAACTTGAGAAAGTAAAGTGTGATAAGATAGGTTACATCTCCACCTGACAGGACATCTGGCTATCTTACAACTGTGCCACCATGTCCCAATTCCCAGGTTTCTCTGGTGAAAGTGGGCAGTGCAGTTTAACAGTGCTGCACCAAGCTGTTGTGCCCAGCTAGGCAAACTGCTGCAATAGTGTGTCATTACCCCTTCAATAGCTTCAGTACCCCCCCAGGCCTCCATCTTGGTAGACAGAAATATATGTGCATCTGCATAGCCATTAGGCATTGTCAAGATTCCCAAACCTCCCCAATAATGCAGAGGCATGAGAACAATGCCTGTTGTTATGCACTAAATATAGACCTACCTAGTACATTAACATAAATGCCCCAACAGGGTTGGGGAGGGTGCTATTAGGATTGTGAGGACCAGAAGATGCCCTGAGGTGAAATGAGTGCTAGAAAGAGTCAGACGTGTTTAGTCCAAATACCCCAAGGATCCCACTGGACTGAGTGGGCATGTAACTAAGGGGTCAGCTGCCTTCAGTCATCTTCTTTGAGCAGTGCAGTGCAATGCTAGAGTGATGAAGAACAAGTCTGCTAATTTAATAGATCTTATTAACTCTGTTGATCTTGCTTGCATTATGGCATTATGGAGACTTGGCTGGGTGATGACACCAGCCCAATCTGGAGTTGTCTGTTCTGATTGGGTATTCCATGGTGCACTGCTTGAGAAAAGAAAGTGGGGGTTGGGGTGACCATCTGCATTAGATCTGAGTTAAACTTAGTAGTACAACTTTTGGGGGATACCTCATCATTTCAATGCATGGCTGTGCATGAGGGACTAGGTGCAGGTAACAGAATCCTCCTCATGTACAGGCCTCTAGTGCAAGAGGAGGTATTTCTGCAGAAAATTGTGGACTTTGTTTCCAACATGGTGTTGGAGTCACCCAGATGGCTTATTCTTGGGGATTTTGATGCCTGGGTAAATGACAAACTCTCACAGTTTGGCAAAGATTTCCTCCAGGGTATGCAGTCCCTGAGCCTCACAGAAGTTGCTACTTCTGTAACCCACCAACGAAGCCATCCATGAACCTGGTATTGTCTGTGGGGCTAGAGATTGGTAAGCTTGAGCTTGATCCAGTGAGTTGGTCAAATCATTGTGCCTTTAGGTTCACTTTCAATGCTTCCCTTGTAGTCCACCCTGTGGAGTACTCCAGTTCCACCCTTTATGTGGGCTTCAGCCAGAGAGACTCTTGGTGGTTCTGGATACCTCAAATGTGTTGGCAGCATGCATAGAGGGATTTGAAGAAATAGTGCCAGCCTATAGCAGGCTAGAAACCATGGCTTTTAACTTATTGGCACTAGTCCATTTATGTCCACTTGTTTCATGCCTTGGCTCTTTGTAGTTTGATAGTGAATTGAGGGAGTTGAAAACATATGGGCAGAGGTTGAAGCATTGTTTGAGGAAGTCCAGGGCCAAGGAGGACAGACAGACATTGGTGGCTTACCGCAGTGAGTATCAAAGGGCAATTACTCACGCAAAAAGGCAGTGTTTCTTTCTAAGGAGATTGCTGCTGGAGGGAGTCAACCAGCTTAACCTTTTTGGAGTATAGACAGGCTTCTTCATCTGGCCTGACTGGAGCCTGTAAGAGCTTTATCAACTGCAAAAGGTGAGGAATTCACTCTGTTTTTCTCAGACAGGGTGTCCTCCATTAGAGCTGGGATTTTGCCAAGTGGACTGTCATAGCCAGGCACTATTGAGCCGGCAAGTCAAGGGGACTCATTCATTGGTCCTGGGGAGAGTTTCAGTCAGTGACAGTGGAAGAGGTGAGTGAGGTGATCACAGAACTAAGGCCGATGTTTTGTGATCTGGATCCAGGTCTGACATGTCTACTTGTGACCTGTGTGGGGGCAGCTAAACCTAGTGTTCACTGAGATTATCCAGTGCTTCATATCAGAAGGGGTGGTTACAGTGTTACTGAAAAGTGCACTGGTAAAGCCACTTCTGAAAAAGCCATCTCTGGACCTGGATGTCCTGCCAAATTTGACCTGGACTTGCTGCTGATTAAGTGGCATATTTCTTTTAAAGTTGGCTTGTTAACTTATACGGTTCTACTGTACACGGGCTGGGCCTGAGTAACCTGTTTGATCTTCTGCACCCCTCACACATCTTTGTGCATTCTTTGCTCAACTGAGAAGGTCTTCATCATAGTTAGCAGGGAAAGGTTCCCCCCACTCCTAAAGGCTGTTGCTTGTGCAGTAGTGTGTTAGCTTACCGATATATTTTTTCGGTTACAAAGTTTTGATCTCTTGCACAGTCCTGAAGTGATGACATCACTTCAGCATATCCCATTACATTTCCATTCTCTGCAACCCAGAAGTGACAGCAGTTAAAGCTGAAAAGTACAAAATTGTTATTAAACTACTTTAAACTCCAAAGTTATGCAGAGTCAAGAGCAAGTGGGATTACTGTTTGGAGAAAGGAACAGGATCCAGAACAGGGTATTTCAAGAGCAATGAGAGGTGGGTCTTTTTATTGATGCAGAGGCTCAACCTGGACTGAATACAGAGGCATGAACCCCAGAGGCACGTGGAGAAGTTACTAATATTGAACAGGTTTTTTCTGAGTTGGAGAAAGTAGCGTTGAAAGCAAGATACCACTTTTGGCATAAGACTTATTTAGAGACTGGGTTGAAGGTCATGCCCCTAGAGGGCTTAGAGTAACTAATAAATTAGGTTATGGACATGAGAGAGAAGCCTTTGTTACAGATTGGGAGGCTACCCTACAAATTGGGTCAGAAGCACTAGTAAAGTGTGTCATTAAGGACAACAATAACCAGCAGCCTGACTTACAAGAATAAGTATAAAACAAAGAATTAGAAGTAGCCAAATATAAATATCAAGACAACTTTCATACCTTGGAAAAAAAGTTTAAAGACAAAATTGATAAACAAGATGCTAAACTGAAGGCTCACAAACTGGAAAAGTTTGAAAGAGATACAAATGACTATGCCACAGAGTAAGCATTTACCTGTGTGAAAAAAAAACAGTTTAAAAACAGCAGTAATAAGTCTAAAAACAGAAGACCCCAAAAAACAGGACAGCCTAATTCAATACTTAGAAAACAAGGCACTTCTTCATCTACTTACAGTTCAGCTAGTGGGTCTGAAAGTGAACTTATAGATGATTTTTTAGAGGAGGAAGGAGGAGGAGGAACAGAACATGGGTTCTCAGAGAAGTCCCAGGACAGTGAGCATCCAACAGGTATCAAACGGAAGAAAACCGGAAGAGGAGGCAAAAGGTGGCAAAAACACAAATACTTCAGCAGTGAGGGGACAGGAAAACAAGACCATGAAGCAGAAGTGAGTGTTATTAATCTTTCAGGAAAACCACTTGGGTACACAGAATTGTGACTCTTGCAGAATAGTCTGTCCTTTGTTCCTAGCTGTGATACCAATCCTTTCGAACTCTATGTAGACTTAAAAAGATTCACAAGGAACCTTAACATTAAAGCCTTCTGGTCCATGCATAGGAATGCAGCAATACCTTCCAACGACATGGGAAATAAACAGGACAACATGGGGACATTCATTTTTGAAGAAATCAAGGATTTATCTACTCATTCCATCGAGACCTCACCCCAGATAGTTGAAGAGTCAGCAGAACTATTGGTGCACCAGCAGGATTTAAGGAAAATCACAGTAAATCACAATCCACATTCACTCCCCCATATAACACAAGTGTGGTGACTTTTGAAAGGGTATGTGAATATGAAATAAAGCAACTTTTGCAGCAAAAAAGTGACCATTTTAATAACATTACAGAACTTGAAAGAGCTGCCTTAAAAAACTTACAGCTGGACACTTCAATTACAGTCAAAAAAGCAGACAAGGAGGGTGCAATAGTACTCCAAGACACTGATAAATACATCCAGGAGTGCAAAAGACAGTTGGCAATCAAGATCATTATGTGCTATTAAATTCAGACCACTCATGTGTATTTAAACACAGGGTGGATAATCTGTTAGATATAGCACTATCAGAAGGTGTTATCAGTAAAGATGTTTTTGATTTCCTAACTGTATCCCATCCAAATAAAGCCTGTTTTTATACTTTACCCAAGGTGCGTAAAGATTTGAATGTACTTCCGGGTAGACCTATAGCACCTGGCATAGGCAGACTGCTAGAACCACTATCTCAGTTCATTGATGATCACATAAAAGACTTGGTGACTAAATTACCATCTCACTTGAAAGACACTATCTAGGTATTATGTCTGTTGGATGATCTTCGGCTTGAAGAAGAATGGTATCTGGTGTCTTTTGATATAGAGGCACTTTATACTATCTGGCTTGAATCATATACAGACTTTGAACCTGGTCTAGTTGACTTTCTATGTGATGGTGCCAGGTTGGTTCTTGAGTGCAACATCTTTCTGTTTCAGGACCTACACTACTAATAGGTTAATGGTACAACTATGAGGGCAACTTTGGCCCCCAATTATGCCAATTTGTACCTGGGTTACTGTGAGAAAACAAAAGTCTATAGTCCCAAGATTAATCATTTCCGTCATAGGATAGATCTATGGAGGCACTTTATAAACAACGTTTTGTTGATGTGAAAAGGGGATTCAGCAGAGTTGGAGGATTACATTGGTTGGTTGGGGGAGTCCAACCAGAATCTAAGGAATACCACACATGCCAGTGCTAATGAGGTGCATTTCCTCAATCTGTCCACTATGAAACAGGCAGATGGCACCAAAAAAAATGACCTCTATCACAAGGAAACAGAAATACTACACCCTATGCCATTAATTGTCACCCCACACGCCTGGTCAGAAATCTACCTAAATCCCAGTGTATGAAAGTAAAAATAAACTGCAGATTCCGGCTTAGGGGCTACAGACCAGGAATCCTACTGTAGGTCAGGGAGGCAATGAGGTTCAGAACATTTCAAGGTGTGGCCTTCTGACACAAAGAGAAAGTACTGAGGGAGATAAACAAAAGTTGAATTTTGCTTTTACTTATACCATAAGATCTGCTGGTATTAGACAGATTATTATCAAAAAATGGAGTATAATCAGTTCAGGCCCTGTTTTTCAAAATTACTATTCCAATACACTACACCAAGATTTAGTAACAAATGAGCCCAAAATCTACGGGGCTTGTTGACCCACAGCTATCAGGGAAATACAGAACCAATAGCTAGAACTTAGTTACCCGCTTTACCATTTGGAGCCTTTAAATGTGGCTGCTGTAAGTACTGTGTGGTGGCAGAAAAAAAGATGCACTTCAATACAGCTAACTATAGCTACTAGGGATTTTGAAGTAAGGAATTTTATCAATTGTGACTCCATCAATGTTGTGTACATAGCTAAATGCAGCTGCTCTGCTTTTTATGTGGGGAAAACTACTAGGATTTTGAAGACTAGGGTAGGAGAGCACATGCGAGCTATCAAGAAAGGAGATGTTAGGAATGCCCTAGCAACACATGTATTGAATGTCACAAATGCGTTTGACCATAGTTTCAAGTTCTGTGGGGTGGAGAAGGTCACTTTGGGCAAGAAGGGTGGGGACCTTAAAACCCTAATCCTGGAGCACGAAGTCCTCTGGATGTTCCAGCTGGCAGGGCACTGTACTCCATGTCTCAATGAAAGACTGGAAGTGATGCCTCTTATTATTAAAAAGAAGGAGAAAGAATAAAACTAGATAGTTTATATACCTGTATATATTTATATTGTCCTAGTCAGGACACTGGAAGTATTTTGGATTTTATTTAATGGTTCCAAAATTGAATACATTCAGTCTTGAACAGGTCATCATTTTTGTTTTTTTGATCTTTCAGGTTCCTACTTGTGTATGCTTAAAATCATTGACTATGTTCACAATGACCTAGGAGTGGAAGAGACTGGCTTGCCAGAAGGGGTGATAACTTGTTTACTCATAAGTACAGCCTTATTAGCTAATTTATGATTTCTATTTACTGCCTCTGAAACATTGATGCAACATGTCCTTTTACATCATTGTGCCTCTACAGTAATTAACTTAAGTGCCTACTGGTTTGTCAGTGCAGTTGGTTGTCCGCTTTGATAGCTATATGATCTAGTAAGTATTTATATTAATCTATCTTTATTAAGTATTGGTTCTGATCATATGTAGAATATATTAATACCTGAATGTACATGTAAAATGTAGTCTTTAAGCTTCTGTTTTTAAATTTGTTTTCCAAAATGCACTAGATAGCACTTTGTAATGAGATACTGCACCTTTAAGAGTTTGCACTTTTTGCACATGTGATGTCAATGGAATTACTATTTAAACATAGCCGTATGTACTGTTTCTCTATACCTTGAGAAAACCCTAAAAGGTGAAACCAGGTCTGGTCATATACCCGCCTGGTCTTTTTCTGCACTTTATCTTACTAGCACAGCACAGCCAGGTACTGTTATGAATTATGTGATTATTATGTATTAAACACTTTGGCTTGTACTGCTTCCTGGTGCATTGATTTTTTGATTTGATTACAAGGTTAATAACTTCAAACGGCTGGGAATTTAAGGTGATGGTTCTGGTCCTTTGGCATTCTTTCCTACGAACCCTAAGGGAAGCCCCCCCTCAGTGGGGCCTTTTAAGTGGGATCTGAAATGTACTTGTTTGCTCAAGCATTTGGGGAGTAGTCTCCTTTTCTTTTTTAACCATTCTATAGCTTATTTATTAAGAATATGTTATTACTGTCTCAAAATCTATTTTATTAATTTATTTTAAGTTTCTTTAGTTATTAGAGTTTATGAATAGTTAGTGTGATCCTACTGCTCTGTGTTTGTAATAGCACTCTGAGCCTATGGGGAAAGGTGCCATATATTAATAAAACTACTACTACTACTACTACTACTACTACTACTACTACTGCAGTGCTACATCACCCTCAGATGAAAAAAATATGACTCCATGCAGATAACATGGGAAAGATGCTCTGATCAAGTCTTGGAACTTTAGAAATTCAAAGTTCTTAGCCTTATAGTCCCAATCGTTTCAAACTGCAGAAACCTCAAAACATTTTTGCAAACAAAAACATGCAGTTTTTATGTTGTGGGAAAACTGAGGTAACTAAGTCATCTCTCAGATGGAGGGGGGAGTCTTTCTGAATGACTTTCCTAAACAGAGGAGAACAATTAAAGATCTTTGCCATACCTGCAGTTTAGTAATTCAGTTAACACCAGCTCCTGAGTTCAACAGTAAGTGTGCCATAGATAATGCAGTTTGAATGCTAAGTACATGAAAATAAACTGAGATCATAAAACCTAAGAAAAGTAACTCACTATTAAAACCTCAGTCTCTCTCATATGGTCTGCTCCAGGAAATCTTGACAAACAGAGGAAATATGGACCACAACAGCCCTAGGTGTGACCAGGTCAGACCCTCAGAATTACGTGGTGAAGTGGTTTCCCTCTCTGTCAGATTGAGAAGTTTAGGCTTAACGGTATCATGGCTGTAGCCTTCAGAGGGCTGGAGAGAGAAAAGGGTGGGCAGTATTTCAGAATGGAGTCAGGGGAAAAAGAAAAGGAGAGGGATGCAGTATGAGGGAAAGAAATTAGAGATGGAAAACAGGAGCTGCCACATGAAGTGAAGTGGCTGTTTAAAATAAGAAAAATGTTAGAGGGTTATAAATTACAACACAGAAGTTGTTAAGCTTGAGGTGCAAAAAACACCTAGGATCAAAAACAAAGTGAATGACTTTTCAGAAATTACGTGGGAAATAAATATTATTCTGTAGGAGTACTTGACTTATACTTCCATTAGGGCCTTGGTGCTGGAATTTCACATTTGCTGTACCTCAACCATTCCTCATGGGACTGGGAGAAAGAGGATTGCTGGACAGATCAGGCTGAGTGAGGAGCTCTGTAAAGAGTGATGAGTTTGGAGGGAACTCACTGGAAGTGACTTTGGCACACTCAGGACATCTTCAGGTTGGTGTGCTTATCCACCCGGAAAATAAAGTTGTTTGAAAAAGTGAGAGAGCATCGTTTCTGTAAATGTAAGTAACAAGAGGAGCCCAGTAGGAGGACCACATGATATCTAGGAGTGCATGCAGATTAAATGATCTAAATGGCCTGGTCCAGACATACCACAGAGAAGATTTAGTGCAATAAATTCTCCAGACACAAAAGCTCATACAGTGACCACTGATGGAGTCAGGAAGAGTACCAGCAGTACATATTCAGTCTGGGTGGGAGGACATGATCTAGTCTATGAGCGAGTGGTGTGGGGTCACGAGTTGTGGTGAGTAGGGTCAGAGATAAGTTGAGTAAGGTTAAATGACTCAAATTTCTGAGAGATTGGTTTATGGGATTGGGAGAGCTAATTAACATTAAAATCCCAAGGGAAGTAATTACTCACTAGAAGAGGAGAAAGTGAGAAGAGTGGAGTGAAGATGAGGGAGAGAATCATGTTTAGCACAGCGAGAAAGGTAAATGCCCCCACCTTGTGAAGGAGTAAGGGAAACAGTGTTTGCATATAGAATAAAACATGGGGTGATGTATGTAACAAGAAGTTTACACACACTGGAGGAGATTGTGAGCATCTAACCCTAAAGGTGTGTGTAAACTTCGAGTTTTAAAGGAGATAGGAAATTATTTTTGCATAGTTAACTGCCCGTCCATCTTCCTTTCCATGACAGTTATGTATTCTGATATGCTCTGATGATTTTTTTGATAAATAAATAATCTAGCTTTTTCATGCCCTCAGATCTACACTAATTTCCATTTTCCTCACCAGCTGCTGCTCTTGGTTTTCATATTTTTAAAACATTCTATGACATCAGAGACTCCCATTCCATGTTATTCATCTGAATGGCCTGGAAAGGTGTTTGTGATGTCATAGAATGTTCAAGCAGTATGAAAAGAGAGAGAGAACAGCAACTACTGAGGAGAGAGGGAATCAAGATCCTTAAAAAGGCAACAAAATTAGATTATTAATTTAACAAAAAGTTCAAAAACATATCAGAATAAGGTAGCCAATAAAAGAACAACTAGAGGGCTTCTAGAGGTGTAAAAACTGTTTCCTATCACCTTTAACACCACCCCATATTTTATTTTATATAACTGCTGGGTCTTCCTTTTTCTCCACAGCAATTATATAAAATAAAAGTATGTTTCTGTGCGGCAGCAGTCTGCTAAGTTTGAGTGTGGTCCACGGTCACATTTCTTTAAAAATTTTCCTCGTGCCATATCTTGTGCCATTATCCTTGTGCCACATACTCTACACTTCCCTCTCCCTTATAAAAATGAATGAACCTCTGTGCGTTGAGTCCAACAAGTGGCGGTACAGTCTCTGGGGAATGGCAAAGCAGCCAGCAGTTGACACAGATGAGATGCAGCTAGCACATGCACAGACTGAGGAAAACCATGCATTTGCCATAATAAACAGTCTTTTATTATGTCAAATAATGCCATGGTTTTCCTATGAGAAAAAGGAAGACCCAGTTATTATACAACAGTAATTCATACAAGGAGGGGATGGCTGTACTGCAGGTAACCTCAAAGCTGACAGTTGGAGAAAAGGAGCTACATTAGAGGAAGCTCAATCCATATTTAAATCATTAGGGAGACTGCAGAAAATTATAAAGTGAATCCTTTATACACCGACAGAAGCCCCAACACTTCAACCAACACAAGGTCTTTGTCAGCAGGGATGATGCCACCAGTGCAAGAAAGCAACATTATTTAAAGTGCATAATTAAGGAGATTGTGACAAAGGGTTGGATAATGAATCTATTTCTATCCAATTTCTTGCTGCAGCTGGTGGGCCCACACTGGCAAGAGCCCACTGAGGTAGAGCATGCCCACATATCAAAAGGACCACCCGCAGCACCAGACTCCCAACCCCGGCTGATAATAGCTTACCTGCTTCGATACTCAACTAAAGAAAGGCTATGCAGAGCAATTAGAGAGAAAGGCAAGTTATTTTGGAAGGGAGCTCACATCTCTGTTTATCTTCAAGCTTTATTTCATGAGGTTGTGCAGACCCACAAAGCATACAACCAAATCAAGGAGGTGCTCCATGAAAAGGGGGGTGCAATACAGATTTAAAGGACTAACTAACTTGTGTGTGATGTGGAATGGACAATAGCTGGAGGGAAGACAACCTGCTGAGATACTAAAACGAATTCAAAACCACTGGCCGGACCTGAGACTGCACATTATGAATCCCAGAAAGCTTGTGTTTGGGATGAACAGGGGGACAGACAGACAGCCAGACCTAAGACATCCCCAGAGCTACCATAACAACCAGCTCAAAGGTGGCAAATACTCCCAGGTTAACTGCATGATCACTCAAGATGGCAGAGATCACCCCAAGCCCCTTTGTTCAGATGGGCTTGAAGCAGGGAGAAGGGACACTGATGGTCAAAATCAAACACCATACAGTTGCAGCAGACTAAGACCCGGAAGTCCACATCCAATGCAACTACACTTAGAAGCCACACTGGCATCCCCTCCTGCAAAAGGGTAGCATGACAATTCAACTAAGTTTTTTCATTGACTCAATTTCAACTAAGTCTTTATAGTGAATGTCATTATAGCACATACGACATTACAGTGATGTACAAAATCATCCCACCCGATATTACAATGAGTGCACATTTCAGTGATACCCCCCCCCCCAGGCAAAGTGCGCCTTGAAGTTAGTGTAACCAGGTGCTGGGTATAGGGTTTGTTGTTATTATTTTGTGCCTGGTTCCTCCATTTTGTAACCCACTACCTGGCTAGCCTGGGTTCGGGGAGAAAACATTCAATCGGCATCTAGGCTAGGTTTGCACTTCTGGACAGGGGCATTCAAGTAATTCCGGACACAGGAAGCAAGAACTCAAAATGTCCAAACCAGGAGTGGGATTCTAAAGTGGGGCTTTTATTCACTTCACACAAGAATACAAAGCAAGATGGAACCTCACGGGGCTACATTCACTGGTTATGCAGTTCTATAGAGGTCAGAACACATATTCATCATCACAATAACCCTCAGGATCTGAACACACTGGGCTCTCAGCCTGAATTGGTACTCTCTCTCTCTCTCTCTGATTCCCTGGCATGGCCCTCGGCCAGCTCTAGTACATATTTCCATATGGCATGGACATTTCTGTTGGTGGCTCCCTCAACCATCCATGAGCACTTCCTAGCTCTAAAGGGAAAAACACACATCCTTAATCCCACGTCTGGGTACTTTCTGCAGACACTGGCCAAGTGCCTGGGAGAAAGCTATAGGAGTCCAAAGTGAATCCATAAAGGTAAATCTGGTTACTCCAGATGGGGGGAGGGTATACCACCACTTGTCCCCAAATCCATACCCTGCCATTCATTTGGAATCAACACCTTTCCTTTAAACTCTCTGTTTGTAGAATGCTATCTTGAAATGTATATCACATTTAACATTCTGATTTCTAGGTAACTGGTGTCCTGACTTGCAACGTTCTCTAAGTGGTTATGTCCATCCCTGTAGACCCCACTGGTTTAAATGCATTTCAAGTCATACACATAACATCAAGTACTGCACTTGGCTGTCCTTTCCTGACCCACAGTAGCAGATACTTTACACAACTGTCTTGGTGAAAACATAGGCTCTCTGGCAGAGCAGACTCACCATGGTTCACAGGTGCCCCAGGGCTTCTCTCACAGAAAAACACACTTCTGGTACCTCAGCACAGATTCTCTCCTAGGTAGCTTTTCTTCTTCCAGCATGGCCAGGGGTTCCCCCTGAAAGGCTGGTCTTGTCCCACCCTATCCCTCTCAGGGATGCGGCACTGGAACAAACCGGACAATGGTCTCAACCACTTCTATTAGTTTTCTTCTGTGTCTTTCTCTAGGGCGAGAATACATACCCTCTTACTGTGGTAGCTCTTCAACAGAACTGGGCTATGAGGGGCTGTCAACTGCAGCGCACCTCCTCCCTCCACTAAGCCTCCCACTAGACTTCTACAGACTGACTTTTAAAATCCCAACATTCTAATCTAACTCCCAGCTGCAACATTCCACTGTGGCTTATGCTGCTGCAAGAATTCTATATGATGTCATCCTTCCAGCTCAGCTGAGACTGAGGACAGAGTGAGACAGTGTGAAACCCATTTAACTGGTGTCTCACAAGCTGCCTTCCCTGCCTGCCACTAGATCTAAGTGGGATTCTAGTAATCTCGGGTGACAGGGGTGTTGCATTAGAATACTAGAAATGGGGGGGTTGGGGGCGTAGCCACCTGCAATACAATAGAGTAGTGTAACCTTGCCTTAACCTTGTATCGTACCAATAGCGCTGTGGAAGGGTGGCAGCATGCCTTTAATACATGGCTCGGTTCCTCCCATTCTAATATATGGTGTTTTATTACTTGTTTGCAGGAGGAACAATGTATGGCAGAAGTTAGAATGGAGCAGAGCATTTCTGGGTCTGCTGTGGGAGTGCATCGTCATTGGTATAGGGATCTCACAGAGCATTTGAAGCAGATTGTCAGTGAGTATTCCATGCTTTCCTGGTATATCTGAGGGGCTTAGCTTACAATTTCCAGCTTCAGGAGTGATTATCACTGGAATGTCGTTCACCCCAATATCTGATCATTGTATATCGCTGTAAAGTAATGTGTTGTAATGTCCAGCCGCTGTATTAACAGTCACTATAAAAGATTCACTGAAATGACATTCTCTAAAATAGTTTAGCTGTTTTGACATGGAACCTGCAAAAACTGGCAGGAAATCCTCAAGGCTACTGTAAATGAGCAGGAGTTCTGCAGAGCTAGCAAAACAACAAGCGGTGGCATCCCCAGAACAAGACCCCTTATCCTGGGCAACACTAACTGACGACATATCTGATATGGACTGTGACACGGCAGCCTCTGAGTGTGTTGACCCAGGTGAAAGATCCTAAAGTGGCAGCATTTACAGGAACATGAAGTGATTATAACGGAGCTGCTGGTCTGTGTGTAAGAAACTTCAATAAGGTCCTACTGCGGAGTATGAAGAAGCAACCAGTATCCTTTTGTTTTGCAATTTCTTATTTTGTCTTTGGGAAGGCCTTCAACACTGTCCCCCACAGAAGGTTGGTAAATAAGCTGGAAAGTTTGGGGTGGGACAGAAAATAACAAGGTGGGTGGAGAACTGGCTGAAAGGCAGAAGCCAAAGTGTGGTGGAAAATGGGGTGCATTCCAGAGAGGAAGGGGTGACAAGCAGGGTCCCCAAGAGGTCGGTGCTGGGGCCCATCCTGTTTAACATCTATATCAGTGACATAGCTGAGGATCTGCAAGGAAAGGTCTGCCTATTTGCAGATGATACAAAGATCTGCAATAGGGTGGACACCCCGGGGGGGGGGTGCAGGTTATGAGGAAAGATATAAAATTGCTGAAGGGGTGGTCAGAAACCTGGCAGCTGAAATTCAAAGCCAAAAAGTGCACAGTAATGCACATGGGGTGGAATAATCCACAAGTGAATTACACACTAGGGGGGATGTAATTTAGACAACTGAGCCGGAGATGGATGTGGGATATACAATTTCAGATAACCTTAAGGTGGGGACCCAATGTAGCAAGGCGGCGGGCAAAGTGAATGGAATGCTGGCATGCATATGGAAAGGTATAACAAGCAGAAGGAAAGAGGTGCTGATACCACTTTACATATCCATGGTGAGGCACTGCCAGGAGATTGGGATCTCAAAGGGCCATATAGGTCGATGGCAACAGGGAGCAGTGGGTATATTGGAGGTGAGCGGTATTGGGGTGGTTAGGTGCAGGAGATGCCCTGGGAATAGGCAGAGCCTTGAGAGAGGACAGATGTGTTTGGTCTCCATTCCTAGGGGTCCCACCAGACCAAGTGGGCAGGTAGCCGAGGGGCTGGTAATGCCCACAAACTCCCTTCAGACAGTACTATGCAATGCGAGGTCAATAAGGAACAATACCACAGTTATAACGAACAAGATTTCTACTGTTGACCTGGCTTGCATCACGGAGTCCTGGTTGGGTGATGATGCCGGGCCAGTCTTGGAGGCATCCTTCCCCGCTGGGTACTCCATGGTGCACTGTCTGAGGAGCAATGCAGAGGTGGGAGTGTCATCATCTTTTTTAAATAAAGTATGGGTTTCACCTTGCACTTGGTTAGAATGGCCAGGTCCTTTGAGTGTATGGCCATACGTGGGGGTCCAAGTACAGGTTACAGGATTCTCCCCATTTATTGCCCTCCAGGGTCTCTAGGTGATTTCCTGCAGGATGTTGTGGACTTCATCTTCGATGAGATGTTGGAGTCCTCCAGGTGTTTAGTCCTTGGGGACTTCAGCACCTTGGCTGATGATGAATCCTTGCAATTCAGCTATGACCTTCCCCAGCTGATGTCATCACTGGGACTAGCACAAGTTGTTACTTCTGTGACCCACCACCACGGACACATGATCGACCTGGTGTTTCAGCTGGGTCTTGAGGTTGCTTGCCTCAAGATTGATCAGGTCAGCTGGTCTGATCACTGCATGGTGAAATTCAATTTTGGGCCCCCCCCCACCCAAAAGTCCCTCTCCCGTTGAGATGGTCAGCTATTGCCATTTAAGGAGTCTGCCCCAGTAGGACTGCTGGTAATGGTTGACCTATCTAAAGTGGATGCTGCTTGTGCGATTGGTGTTGGTGAGGCAGTTTCCACCTATAATAATGTGGTATCCAAAGCACTAGACGCCATGGCACTGGTCCATATATGACCAAGATCTTCTCACTTGAGATCCACATGGTTTGATGGGGATCTCAGGTCGATAAAGATCAGGGGTCAGAAGTTCGAGCGTTGCTGGCAGAAGACCTGGTCGGAGGAGGGCAAACTGGCCTTGCGTGTTCATTACAATGAGTACCAGGGGGTAATAACCATAAGAAGGAAGAATTCCTGTCCAGAAAAATTGCTGCAGGGAAGAACAGACCAGATCAGATATTTTGGACTGTAGACAGGCTATTCCATCCAGTCCATCTGTAGCCAAAAAAGCTTTTTCATACACTTTATGTGATGAGTTTGCTCTGTTTTTCTCTGACTGGGTGATATCTATCCATTCAGGGATCCCATCAGTGAGGCAAGTTTTGTCTCACAGTGATTGGGCTTGGAGGAGCAGAGACTCTCTGTCTGTCTGGGAGGAATTTAAACCTGTGGAGGTGGCCAAGGTCACTGGGGGGATCTCAGACCTAAAGCACCACTGGACCCAGCCCTGAACCATTTCTGGATGAGAAGCACTAAGGCTGTCAGCCTGGTGTTTGCTGGGATTGTCCGGTGTTCAGTTTCAGAGGGTGACTTTCCTGTGGCCCTGGAAAAGACCCTGGTGAGATCCCTCTTGAAGAAGCCATCTCTCTACCCTGACATCCTGTCAAATTATCGTCCCATCTCCAACTTGCCATTTTTGAGCAAGGTTGTTGAGACGCTTATGGCACAACAGCTCGAGGATCACCTCATGTTCTTTGACATCTATGAGCCATTCCAGTCAGGTTTCAGGTCCAGACATAGCACTGAAATGATGTTAGTTAGGGTGCATAATGACCTCCTCAGGGCCAGAGATCACGGAGACAGGTCAATTCTTGTTCTTCTCAATCTCTCATCAGCTTTTGATACTGTAGATCACATTGGACTTCTCGATAATCTCTGTGAGTACTGTGGACTTGCCTGTGTTGTGATCAACTGGTTTGAGCCCTCTCTCTGACAGGGTATTACAAGTAGTGATGAGGAATTTCTCCTCTTCCCCAATGCCTCTGTCATGTGGAGTGCTGCAGGGTTCGATCTTGTTGCCGATGTTATTGTCAGTGTACATCTTGCCCCAGGTGAGTTCATTCGGCAATACAGTGTGGATTTTCACTGCTATGCAGATGATCCCCAACTATATTTGTCCTTTGCCCGTGGAACACCCAACTCCACTGAGGTGATTAACATCTGTCTGGCTGAAATCAATCACTTGATGTCCTCCAGCTGGTTGTGACTGAACCCAGACAAGACAAAGGTGTTGGTGATCGAGCCAGGTCATGGGTGTGATGGGAGTGCTCTAGGAATAAACACAGGATTGGTTCTAGGGTCTGCTCTGTTATTGGCCCCCCTGAGGGTGTGAGATATTGCTGTGATCCTAGACAACAGATTGACGCATGAGACTCAGGTGTCTTCTGCTGTCAAGAGTGTTTTTTACTACTTGAGGAACATCACCAGGATTAAGATCTTTGCTCCACCTGACAACCTGCTGACATTGGTACATACATTTGTTACTTTGAGGCTCGACTACTGTAACTCTCTACTTCAGGGTCACTTGAGGGAACCTCCACCGGTTGCAGCTAGTGCAGAACAAAGCAGCCCAGTTGCTGACTGGCCTGTCCAGGTCTAGTCATGCAACCCTGGTCATGCGAGCCCTGCACTGGCTGCCTATTGGGTGGAGGGGCCTCTTCAAAGAGGGCTTGCTCACCTATAAGGCCCTATATGGACTGGGTCCTGGCTATCTGGATGAGCTCCTGACACTGACCACATTAGTCTGCTCCCTCTGCTCTTCTACCAAGGGCCTCCAGGATAATCCCAGTGTTCAGCTCAAGACATCAGGTGACCGAGCATTTAGTGTCACTGGGCCGACCCTGTGGAACACTTCAGCAGCTGTTGTCGGGGAGGCCCCATCAGTTAAACAGTTTAAAAGGGGGCTTAAGGATCACTTGTTCCACCTCAATTTCCTGATGATACTATATGATCTGCCCTGACTATTACTTATTTGCTGAAGTATTTTATTCTTGATTCCTGTTTTAATATTGTTACGATAAGTTTGTTTTATTTTATTTTTAATGTTATTTGTTGTAACTTTATCTGTCCTACTGTAAGGTGCCCAGAGCCTCAGGGATTGGGCACCATAAAAATAAAATTTACCTTGCCTTGCCTTGCCTCACCTCACCTGGAGTACAAGGTCCAATTCTGGAGACCTCACCTATGCAAGGACACTGATGGGACTGAAAGGGTTCAGAGAAGGGCCACCATGATGGTACATGCATTGAATGGGAAGCCCTATGAGGAGAGGTTGAGGGAGTTGGATCTGTACCCACTGGAGACCAGAAGGGAGAGGGGGGGCATGATAGAAGCAATTAAGTATGTGAAGGAAATTAATAAGGTAGTGGGAGCTTATTCTTAAGAAAGGTAGGCACCAGAACTAGGGGTCATAGTCTAAGACTAGTAGAAGGAAGGTTTAGGGGCAATGTAAGAGGATGTTACTTCACTGAAAGGGCGGTTGGAGCCCTGGAACGGTCTGCCAGAGGAGGTGGTAAGGGTTGAAATGGTGGAGTGATTCAAGCAGTCATGGGACAAACACAAGTGGTTGACCAGGGGACAAAGGGAGGTATCTCTGGTCAAGGGGATCAAGTAGGGAAGGGGGTTAGGGGCAGACTCAATGGGCCAAAAGGATACTTTTCTGCTGCCACATTTCTATGATTCTATGACTATGACATTTATCTATGGCAAGGTAGCTGATTATGTTAGTCTAGCCTGGTGTGCTGTGGGGGGAAGGGGTAATGCACAGGCAAGCACACCCGTTTGCATATGTAAACATGCTCTCTCACCTTATTCTTTAGCAAAAGTCACTGGGGAGCACTCTCCTCCCCCCGCATGTAATAAATACCCCTCCACCACCAACCTCATTTAACTCCTTTAATCACTCTTATTCCTGCCTTTCATGATGACTTCCAAACCAGGCTACAGGGAATGTGGAGTTTTAATTGCTGGCCACTATAGGCAACTCATATGTCCCTTGCAGCTCTGGACCTTGAGACACCTTTTGGCACCCTCTCCTGTTGCTAGTCTACAGCTCATTCCCAATGCTGAGGTATTCCCCCCCCCCCATAAAGACAGATGGTACTTTGTTTTCTATGCACCAAGGGATTATGTCTAGATCACAGAATAAATCAGCTCAATTCTCCCCACCGAGGCTGCGAGGTGATGAAGACCTGTCTCAGCCAGAACTGTGACTCAGACTACGGGGTCCTTCTTCACCCTTTTTTTATGACACCTCACATGTTGGGAGCATACAGTGCACTACCTGTAGCAGGGTGACATGCCCAGTCTCAGGCACAACAGCTGTTTTTTACCAGGTGAACGCACCTCAGGATATCATATTTTAACCCTCCTCTCCACTTTCTTGTGTTTTAAAATATACCCAGAGCCCTCCATGAATTTCCTCTTCCTTTTGCACCCCCCAGATGAACTACTCAGGGCATGACTTTGCCCCCATGTTCAACCCACCATTGCAGTTCGAGCTGGTGTTTCAAGCTGTCATACAGGGACAGGTTGTTGTGAGGTCAGCGGCCTGCCCAGTTGGAGGAGCTCCTATTCCTACAGTAGGATGGGATGGGTCAACTCAAAGACTCATGCCACCAACTTCGTAGTAGCTCTCAGTGGCAGAGCTGGTTGTGCATTAGCAACCTTTCTGCTAACACTGTGGGAACATTTAAACAGTTTATCTTTTTAAGTAGTTATAGTGTATACTTCTACTTACCTAACTTTGTATTAGTGGTTCAGTTACAAACTTAGACTACAGTGCAATACTATTGAGTAGTGCTCATTGCTTCCTGTTTATTGCATTTAAGGGCATTATTGGCCCACTTTTTTTATTTGTTATTAATTACAAGGTTCACATTATCAAGGATTGCAAAGCATCTGAGAGAGACTAGCTATTTACAGTGTACATCTTTCCTTGTCAGTCTAGATACAGAACTAGCTCTTCTGCTCCAATGGACACCCCTCCTGGTATTCAGGCACACACTGGTTTTATTTGGGGTCTATTTAACAATAAGATTACACCTGTAAGTTACAGTTTCCACTAAACTCTGCTAACAGTTTGGTCTTGCCTAACCCATGTGCGGTTATAGGTTACCCCAGGATGGTTACCACAGAAAGTTTTGTGGGAACCTACGGGGTGAGATGCGTCTCCTGTAATTTGAATGGGTTTAATCACTTGGTGAAGAGAAACAAGGTTTTGGTAGCACTTATCCTAGAGACCCATCTCATTTTGAAGTGTGTCCATTGGTTGCAGAAGAGCTGGGTGGGACAGATAATCCACAGTTTGACCCCCGCCAAATCCAGGGGAGTGGCGGTACTGATCCACAAGGTGCTGCCTTGGAAGGAAGTGTGAACTATGGCTGACAAGTAGGGAAGATGGATTGTGACTTTATTTTCTACCCCAGGTGAAAGCTCATATTGTCCAACATCTATGGCCTGAATGCAGATGACACCAACTTTTTCCATAAGATCAAACAAACCATAACTGATCTTTTGAGGGACACCTCAGACATGCCTATCCTTATAGGAGGAGATTTTAACTTAGCTCCTGATCTATTTCTGATTAAATCATCAGTGACTACTGACTGCCATCCCAAAGCTAGGGATGCATTACACACCCTTATGTCTGAGTGGGGTTTGACTGATCTGTGGAGAAAAGATAACCCTACGAGAAGGGACTACACCCTTTTATCCCCCCAGTCCATGGCTCCTACAGTAGGATAGATATGTGAATAGCCAACAGTATAGGTGCCAATGGCATAATTGAATCTTCCATTAACACTATCATGGTTTCAGACCACAGCCATTGGGTATCACCTTCTCCCCCAAGGGATCACTTGAAGTCATCCAGATGGTGCTGCAATCTCCTCCTCCTACTGAGTGACCCAGAATTCTACAAATGGATAGAATAGAAGGCCATGTTTTATTTTCAAAAGAATGCCACAGGGCAGGTATCATTGGGAACTGTCTGGAAAGTTTTTAAGGCCTTCCACAGCAGAAAGATCATTGCCTATTCAGCCGCCAGTCATAAAAAAGAACATAAGAAGTGTCCTCCTTACAAGCAGAGTTCCTTGCTAAAGAAACCCAGCGTAAGCATAATCCCTACCTCCTTCCAACCCTAGCGGCAGATATAATAGGGCTCAAATACAAAATAAACACTTTGCTTCAAATAAAAACAGAATGACTACTTCTCCGCTCTAAACATAACTTCTGGGAATCTGGTGAAAAATGTGGTAAATGACTTGCTTACCATCTCAGAAAACAAAAGGTTGAATCCCAGATATCAGCCCTGTGCAATAGCCAAGGTTATATAGTTACTGATTATAGGGGAATTAATGAGATTATGTGCCAATTTCATGAAAGACTATATGCCCCGCCCCGCCAGCTAACACTGACCCGGCCTTCCCTACACTTACAGACGTTTTTGTGACACTCTCACATCTCTTCTGTCCCCTACCCTATGAGAGCAGCTGGGTAAACCGCTGTCTGATCAGAAATATACACTGCACTAATGCAACTGAAAGTTGCCAAAGCCCTGGCAAAATGGTTTCACAGTAGACCTATACCAGTCCACGTCTTTCACCACCTGAAAAAAAAAAATTGTCCTTAATGTTTTTGTGTTTTCCCCCTAAAACAAGAAAATGATCCCTCACTGACCAAACACCCCCACCCCCACCTCTTACTCAGCACACACCACCCCACAACCCCAGTATACCCCTAAACACCATCACTCACCTGAACAAGTCCCAGGTTTGAGATCCACTCTTCTGACCAAAGACATGTCTTGCTGCTGGAACCAGAGACTGCAAATGTATTTCAATGGGGGTTTCAGCTTTGATGCATATCTTGGCCATTTTTGCATATTTTGACACCAGATTTGCAACATGGCCTATTGTGGACCCCACCGTATGGGCAATTCAGTGGAATTTTGGGAATTTATCCTGAAAGGCAATTTTTCAGTTACTTGTTGAAATTACCTTTTGGGAATGATTTCAACATTTTTACTGCATTTGTTCATGAGGTGGGGCAATAAGAAGTCTTTGCTGAAAATTTGGAGTCATAAAATATAAAAAAGGCAAAGTTATGCACATTAATTTACATTTAACTATGCTTGCTTGTAACTATGGAAATTCTCCATATTTTCTTCCCAAATTTTCAACAGTCATTTTTTCCATCACCTCATTACTATGGCAAATGTCATTCTTCAAATCCTGGCCAAAATGTATTTTCTCTCCTCTGGCATGGAATGACATTGAGGTGGTGAGGAATGATGTTTTGGTGGAGATTTTAACATTCTCAGGCCAGCATTCAGGAGGTGGGCTCATAACAAGGCTATGCTGACAATTTGGTTGCTATTTTGGCTGATGTACGTCCACTGCAATACGCATGTATGCATCTATGGAAAGATGGCACACGCAAATAAGGATACTGTTATGGATTGCTGTGCACAGGGACATAACAATATGATTACACTATCTCACAAATTATTGATGGATGGGAGCGCAGAGCTCAGAAGGCCCTGCACTCCCACTGGGAAATAAGAATATGATCATACTATCTCAAAAAGTTAGGAAAGTCTTGACAAAAATAAACTTCATTAATGCATCAGTTAGGGTTCCAGCGACATGTTTTGAAATGTGCTGTTAGAGTTTTCAACCCTAACACCTCACCCTCACCCTGCAGGGAGCAACAGGCATGGCAGGTGCCTTGGGGTTGTCAACTCTAATGCTCACATCATTCTTCTGTACTGTAATCATCTCAGCTTACTTACATATGGAATGGGGTGAGCATTAGGGTTGACAACCCCAAGGCACACCCCCATGCCTGTTGCTCCCTGCATGGTGGGGGTGAGGTGTTATGGTTGGAAACCCAACAGCACATTTCCAACTTGGTTGTTGCTGGAACCCTAACTGTTGCATTAACAATGTTTTTTGCCATGAATTTATCTTACATTTTCCCATATATGATGGTAGCCAGTTAGCATATCATGATATCCATTAGCTAATTACAGTGTGGTAATCTGTTAGTAACACCTTAAAAACACATTAATACCTAACAAGCACTATACTGATGTGTATACTATCTATTATAGGGGTGCTGTAGCGCCCCAGTGTTAGGGTTAAATCTTCAATTTTAGATTAAACTGAAAATTTCTGACTTTAATAACTTCGCAACTGTTTAATGATTTTCAGAAAATTTTGCATGTGCCATCATGGACCAAAGATATCTTGATGTGACAAGTTTTGTTCAGGTTGGATGTGCAGGTGCAGAGAATGGGAGTGTCAAAAACATGTAAATAATCACTTTTTGTCAAATTCTTTGTCACCGCATTATGCATAAACTGTATGGAATTTTGGTCTGAAATTTTTAGGGTATTTAGGTCTTGGGTCACAGTAGTGAGTTTTGAAGGTTTGGTGAAAAAATGTAATCCATTCCAAAGTTATTACATTTTAAAGTTTCCCATTATTTCCTTTGGGAAAAGTTTGATGTGAAGCTTGAAATAGGATTCTTAATCGCAAATGCGGAATCCTCGTATGCAAACATGGAATCTTGTTCTACAAATGCAGAATCCTAGGTCATGTTGCTGCCATCTGAGTTTCAGTTAGGAAGGGAAACAAACTTAAACTTCAGAAATAATCCAGTCCTTTGGTAAATACCAACAGTTGTGGTTACCCAATCGAGGCCTGAGGAATCAGATTCTGGGGTCAGTTTTTCATTAAAATGTTAAGAAAAGTGCTTTTCTTTTATACACGGAAATTCTTTACCACAAATCATGAAAAACTTTTACCATTAAACAGGATCCTTTTCTGCAATTTGCAAAAAATAATTTTCTTTTACCGCAAATTGCATAAAACGATTTTTGAAACAGGATCCTTTTCCCCGATTTGTGAAACAGAATTTTCTTTTTCCATAAATTGGGAAAAAGGAAGAGTGGAAAAAGATTCTTTTCCACCATTTGTGAAAAAGAAAAATTATATCGGTGTTTTCTTTGTCACGTCACAGTAAACAAATGGTTTTGAATTTTGGTCTGAAATTTTCAGGGTACAAAAAGGTTGGTCCCCAGATGTGCCATTTGCTGGTTTGGTCAAAATATATTACTTTGCTGTGGATTTGTCATATGAACATACGAACATATGAAATTTGCTAGCAGATAAAGGCCTAGAGGTCTATCAAGTCTGCTCGAATGTGCAGCTAGCACCCCTTATTCTGCAGCTGCCCCTCCCTTCCACCCTTCCCCTTTATTAACCCTCCCCCTTGTCCTGTCCCATCCTCGTTTGAAGCAGTCCACTGTTCTACTGCATACCACTTCAGCAGGTAACGATTCCACCCAGCCACCACCCTCTCTATAAAAAGTGTCTCCTCATCTCCTCCTGAACCTTCCTCGCCCAGTCTCATATCATGGCCCCTGGTGTCCCTCCCTCCCTTACTTTGAACAGCCCCTCTGTACCTGTCTTGTTTATTTCTTTCATGTATTTAAAGGTTTCAATCATGTCACCCTGTCTCTCCTCTCCTCCAGTGAGTACATGTTCAACTCCTTCAACCTCCTCTCATATGATAAGTCCCCAGCCCTTTGATCATCTTTTGTCGCTTCATGCTGCACCCCTCAAGTAACTTAATGTCCTCTTCAGATACGGATGCCAGTACTGCACACAGTACTCCAGGTGTGGTCTAACTAATGACGATACAGTGGCAGAATCACCTCCTCCTCCTCGAGGATATACCCCTTGCAATACAACCCAGCATTTTGTTGGCCTTTGCAGCTGCCTTCCTACATTGTGCTGAGTTGTTCATTGACCCTGTAATGAGCACACCCAGATCCTTCTCCTCCTCCTCCTCCTCTGTCTGGGCTAGCTGCACTCCGCCTAGCTGGTAACTCCTCCTTGGGTTCTTCATCCCAAAATGCAGCACCTTGCACTTTTTGGCATTAAAGCCCAGTTGCCAGGTGTCTGACCAGGTTTCAAGCTTTGCCAGATCATCCTGCAACCCCTGCCATCCCCTGAGGTCATCCACCACCGTGTTTACCTTGGTATCAACAGCAAACAGACTGATCTTGCTCTTGATGTTCCATGATATGTCTGCAATGAATATCCCAAACAACACTGGTCCCAACACCGAGCCCTGTGGAACACCGCTGTCCACCGCTTTTGGTGTGAGAGCTCCCACCCACCACCATCCTCTGTTGCCTTCCCTGCAGCCAGTTTCCTACCCATCTCACCAGCTTTGCACCCACCCTGTGCCTCTACTAACTTCCTTCCCAGCCTTCCATGTGGCACTGAGTTGAATGCCTTACTGAAGTCCAGATACAGGACATCCACTGCATGGCCCCTGTCCAGTTGCCTAGTTACCCAGTCATAGAACTCGACCAGGTTGGTTTGGCAGGATCTGCCACATATGAAGCCATGCTGTCTGCTGTCCTGCAGTCCTTTGGCCTCTAGGAGGGCCACCAGCCTCTCCTTCAGGATAGTCTCCATTAGCTTACCCACGATGGATGTGAGGCTCACTAGTCTGTAGTTTCCTGGTTCATCCTTGGGGCCACTCTTGTGGAGGGGCACCACATGAGCCATCCTCCAGTCCTGAGGTACACAGCCCGAATGTTGTGAGACATTAAATAGGTCTGCCAAAGGTCCTGCAAGGACCTCTGCCAGCTCTTTCAGTACCCTGGGGTGGATGCCATCTGGGCCTGGCGCCTTGTCCACCCTCAGTGTGTTCAAACCCTCTCGAACTCTGCTCTCCATGATTTCCCCATCTGTCACCACTTCCCCCCCTGCTTCTGCCATTTCTCCCACCTTGGGTGTCACCCCCCTATTCTCTTTAGTAAATACTGAGCAGAAGTACTCATTTAGTGCTTCCGCTTTTTCGCACCCTGCTTCCACCCAACCCCTCCTTCCTAATCCTTACTATGTGGTCCTTGCAGCTTTTTCTCCCTGATGTACTTAAAGAAGTCCTTCTCCCATTCTTAATGCCTTGTGCCAGCCTGAGTTCCGTAGATGCTTTGGCTCCCTTACTGCCCTTGTCACCTCCTTGATTCTGTCAAGTACTCCTCCCTGTCCTCCCCTCCTGTTTTCTTGTACTTCCTAAAGGCAGCTTTTTTCCTCCTTACCTTTCCATGACCTCCTTGCTCAACCAGATCGGTTTCTTAGCCCTAGCCTTCTTGTTCTGGGCTTTGCAGCAGGTTTTGTTGCCTCCACTATCCCCAGCTTTATGAGCTCCCACCTCTGGTTAGTGTCCATACTGGGTTGAATTCTGCAAGGTATCCTTTACTACTTCCCCCATCCTCCCAAAGTCGGCCCTCCTGAAGTCCAGCACTATTGTGCCAGATTCCACTCTTTCCTTTCCCATATCCAATGTGAGCCATACTGAGTGGTGGTCACTCCCTGACAGCGGTTCCTCCACTGTGAGTTCTCTCACAAAGTCTCCATTTGCCAGCACAAGGTCAAGGGTATTCCCTAACCTGGTTGGTTCACTGACCATTTGCAGCAGAAAGCTGTCCTGGAAGGCATCCAGCAGTACCTGCTCCCTTCTGTTCCTGGTTGCTGGGGTGCTCCAGTCCACTCCTGGCATGTTGAAGTCCCCCACAATCACCACACTACCCTTCTCGCAGGTCCTCCTGATCTGTCCCGCAGTTCCCTGTCTAACTCCTCCGTCTGAGATGGTGGCTGTACACCACTCCCATTCTAAGAATCCTATTCTTGGAATCCTGGATTTGCATCCAAAGTGACTCCATACTACCCTCCTCCCCTTCCTCCCTTACACACTTCAGTCCTTCCTTCACATATAGTGCCACCCCCCCTCCTTTCCCAATCACCCTGTCCCTATGAAATAACCTGTACCCTGGTATAGACAGGTCCCAGTCATTGTATTGGGTGGCCCATGTTTCCGTGATGGCTGCAATGTCCACCTCTCCCTCTGCCATGAGAACCTGTAACTCTGCAGTTTTCCTCCCAAGGCTCCTAGCATTAAGGATAACCACCTTTCACCCTTTTCTCCCCCTCCCATCCTGTCCTCCTTTCCTACCATCACCAACAGTACTTGCCATTTGTCCTTTGTCACTGTTATGGGGGGTAAGCTCATATGGTTTCCCAACCTGTGGTCTCTGCATATCTCTTCCCCAACTGCCACCCCCCACTCCTAGTTTAAATTCCCAACTTACTCTATGTACTGCTCCATCCTCTGTTTCAACACTTTCTTTCCTTCCTCACTCAAGTGTAGTCTGTCCTTGGCATAGAGACTATTGTCCTCCCAGGTCCCTCCCCACCCCCCAACAGCCCATATCCTTTGGCACAACACCAGGTTCTTAGCCATCCGTTAAATTCCTCTATTCTCAGCTTTCTTGTTGTGCTCGCCTTTGGTACCGGAAGTATCTCTGAAAAAGTTACTGATCTTCCCGCCCCCTCACATAATTGTGCTAGTTCCTCAAACCTCCTCTGGACTGTATCTACTGTCTTGTCAGCCAGGTCTTTTGTCCCAAGATGTATAATTAAATGAGGCTTGTCCCTACCCCTTTCAGCATATTTCAGAACAGACTGTCCCACCCTTTCCGCTGTCATTCCTGGCATGGCCTCCACCCAAATGCGACTATGCCTCTCCCCCTTGCTACCCCACCTAACTCCTCTTAGTATTGCGTCACCCAACACTAAGATTCCACCCCTCTTACTCCCTGCTTGCTTCCATTCATTTCCCTCTCTCATTTCCAGCTCCTCTTCTTCCTCCTGCACATTATTTCCCCCTTTCACCCCTGTTGCAATTCTCCCAGCAGAACTTCCCCCTGCTCCAGTTTGGTCCAGGCATTAATCAATTACTCCTCTAATTTCATCATTTCCCTCCTCCACCTTCTTCCTCTCTAGCAGAGCACAACTATTTTCTGAAGGCCCTTCACAAATGCCCGCTCCCTCTCTCTTCATAGTAACCTGTTCTCTCCTTTCCACTCCATGACTTTTGCCATTTCTTTGCCTCCCCTCACAAGTCCCTATCTCCTCCTTCCATTTGTCTTTTGTCTCATGACCTGGTTTCCCCGGCAATTGTTCTTCCTGGCCTGGGCCCCTTTGTCTCTGCTTCCCTTCCTCTGACCCTCTCCTCACCACTGTTGGCTTAAATCACTCTCCCTCATCTCCCCTTCTTCCTCCCTCCAGTGTTGGGCTAAACCCACCCCCAATCTGCCTTGTCTGTCTTAGTTCCTCCTGCAGACCCTCAATCTCCTTTCTAAGTTTTTCTATGTGGTTGCACACTAAACATCCTCCCACACTGCAGGCAATTATTAGAAAGATTGGTGCACCACAGTTGTTGCAGCCTACCACCCTACCCATTGCTGTCGTTGCCCACCAGTGACCCCCCACCCTTCCAGATGCAGGATACCAAACACTCCCCCAAGTCTCCCCTCTCCCTCCTCTATCAGTGCAAAACATTTTCTTTATTTCCCTTACCTCCTTTGTTGCACACATTTAGATATATTGAGCAACTGCTTTTTATATTCCTATCCTTCCTATCCACACTCAAAAACAGACTTTAAGTAGCCATTGCACAACCTTCTTCAAACTCCTACTTCTCCTTTCCCCAATGCAATAACAATGCGAAGAAGTAATAATGAAAGCTCCTAGATTTGCATTTACTTCCCTTCCACTGAGAGAGTAGTAACCTCTTCACTTGCTGCTGTTCCTTTCCTGGTATGCCCCTCCTGCTCCACACCCCCGCTATACCAAGTGTTTAGCTCCTGTCAATCAGATTTAACAGGGCATATAATCAAGAGTTGGGGGAGGGGGCAAAAATTTGCAGAAACTGAAGACAGCAATGAATACACCACCACTATGTTTTAAATCCTCAATAGCCCAAAAACAATTCTAAGTAAAGACAACAAAGAAAGTACAGTGTCACCAAAGCCCACAATCCAAGTCTAAAAGAAAAACAGCAATTACCAGTTACTGTAAAGCATTAAACTGAATATGCTTCCTTCCCCTTCTGGCTTCTATAACATTCAAAAATACATACATTTCTATCTCAGCTCTTTACCATTACCATCAAAAGGTAACTACAATCACAATAGTCTACCTTCTACTAATACAGATTCTATCACAGAACCAGAGCACAAAGCAAAAACATCTGCTGCTTAGCAACAACAAACAGGTGACAACATACCAAGCTGATGTAGCTTTTTTAAAAATAGAAAAAAAAATGTAATCTTTTAAACCAGTAGAAATCAGCAGTCCCAAAAGCACCTTGAACCACAAGAAAGGACACAGTACCACACCTCTGCCACAATAACCAAACAGTTCTAAAACATTGGAGAAAGAAGAAAAAATCAGAGACTGCACAAAAAGATACAATGTACTATAAAGTATTAGGCAATAGTATACTCAGTTGTACAACAGAGAAAACAAAGTACCCACCAAAGCAGACAGAAAACCCACAAATGACACTTAGGTTCTCAATATCAGATACCACCAAAGGCACACACAGATAGGGTTTAAACTATAGTGTTAAAATTAACCAAATCAGAGTAGAAAGATCACACTAAATAAATGTGTTGATCCTTCTGACTTCCAACGAATATCTATCACACAAATTTTATATCTTCCTGGAGCCTACAGGGTTGTCTTTCACAATCACCTAAATTTACATAAAACAAAACAATTTTTAAACTGAAAATTATAGCAAAAAGCACTTAGCTTTGAGAGTTCTTCTCAAACACGTCATGGTCAGGTCATGTTTCAATCTTGCTTCATTTCCCATAGGATTACACTGTAATGGTGATGTACACAATATTTTCTTTGTCACTGCTCTGTGAAGAAACGGTTCACAATTTGGTTCTGAAATTTTTAAGGTACAAAGGGCTTCACCCACTGATATGTCTTTTGCTGGTTTTGTGCAAATATATTAATTTGATTTCAAATTACATAGGTTTTAGATTTCCCTGTGTTTTCTATAGGATGACATGGCAATGCCAAGTGTTTCTTTGGCTCTGCACACTCTCCCACAGGCAAAGAAAGATAGCATTACACTATTTCAAAAATTATGCATGGATGGCAGCACAGGGCCCAGAGGGCCCCACACTACCACATGCAAATACAGATACCATTAAGGACTGATGGGAGTGCAGGGCCTAGAGGGCACTGCACTGCCACATGCAATTACACAAATGATTATGGAGTGATGGGAGTGCAAGGCCTCCCATAGGGAAATAAATTATAATCTTTGAAAAATTATGGATGGTTGGGAGTGCAGGGCACACAGGGCCCTGCACTCCCACAAGCAAATGAGCCTAAAATTTTACTTTCTCCAAAAATAAGGAAATTCTCAGCAAAAAAACAAAACAAAATGATGTTAATGCACCTTTAGGGTTGCAACAAAAGCAGGGAAATGTGGACTTAGGGTTCCCAATCCCAAGACTCCACCCCTACCCTCTTTTCCAACCATAACACCCCCATCCCTACTCAGCATGCTTGAAGAGGTGTGAGGGGTGTACCTTGGGGTTGTGTACCCTAACATTCACCTCATTCCATTAGTAAGTAAGCTGAGATGGGAACAGTATAGGAGAATGTGATGAGCATTAGGGTTCACAACCCTAAGGCACACCCCCACTCCTCTTTCTGCATGCAGAGTGAGGGTGGGGCATTAGGGTTGGAAACAGAGGGTGGGGGTGGGGTCTTAGGGTTGGAAACCCTAAGTCCACATTTCCCTGCTTTTGTTGCATTAACCCTAATGGTGTATCAATGTAGTTTTTTGCAGAGAATGTGTAATGCATACTACCGCTATATTTATGTGTCATTAACACCTAAATAAGTATTACTTTCAGCACACTACTAACATCCCCAATAACACATGTGAAAAGCCTCTTAGTAACACCAGTAACATAAAAAACAAAAGCAATAAGCCCCTTAACAACACATGTAGCAACCACCCTACTACCCAACACTGTGGCAAAAAGTAGGACACAGCAAAGAGTAGCCAACCTAAGGCATTACATAAAATAAAAGTTGTCAAAGTCCAGTATACTCATGAAATAATGACATCTCTGGGTTTTCCACGCTCATGTAGCCCGCTCACCCTTTGGACTCATACCTCCTTGACTTTATTAATGCATCAATTAGGGTTCCAGTGACACAAGTTTGGAAATGTGCTGTTAGGGTTTGCAGCCCTAAGACCCCACACCCACCATACAGGAAGCAACAGGTGTGGGGGGTGCCTTGGTGTTGTCAACCCTAACTCTCTCTCCATTCTCCTGTACTGTAACCATCTCAGCTTACTTACATATGAAATGGGGTGTGGGTTGGGGTTGACAACCCCAAGGCACCCCTCCATTCCTGTTGTTGTCTGCACGGTGGAGGTGGAGTGTTAGAGTTGGAAACCATGACAGCACATTTTCAAACTTTTATCGCTGGAATCCTAACTAATGCATTAACAAAGTTTATTGTCAAGATATATGTATTATGTATAGGGGATACATGATGGGCATGAGTGTAATATGACAAATATTGTCACTCCTGCAGAGTGAGCTCTGGATATTTCACGAGTGTTGAAGGCATGAGTGAGATATCCAAGCTCACGATGCAGGAGTGACAATATTTGCTATAGCACATGATCTGCCCATCATGTATTCAATATATACAATAGGGCCAAGAGTTTTAGAAGTTTTGTTATGCTGTCTTGTGTTCTGTTCCTGTTTATGTGTTTGCTCATTCTGTTTGTGATCTTTTCTGAATAGGCTGGCAGTGTTATAAACTCTGGGAGACACATGAGTGTGTTTTGCAATGCTAAATGAGTTAGTTTTAGGTAGGAGTGAGAAACATATTTTTGTGAGGCTGTATTGTTTAGAAGTCTGGCTGCAATGAAGCTGAGAGCATCACAGTAATTGCAATGAGCTGAGAGGCAGAGTGTCAGAACAGCTGATACTGTTTTCAGTGGTAATTAAGTTAGCTGCAGGCAGAGTGTTTTGTGAAATTGTGCTCTTTAGGATTCTGGCTGCAGTCAAGCTGAAAGCATCACAGCAATTGTAATGGGTGAGAATCAGAGTCTGAGGAACAAGTGAAAGTGTGTTTAAGTGGTAGTTGAGTTAGCTGCAGGCAGTAGTTCAGACTGTTCTGTGAAGCTGTGCTGTTTAGAATTCTGTCTGCAGTCAAGCTGACAGTATCACAGTAATGAGCTGGAAGTTGGGGGGGTGGGGTGACAGGTGTGTTTTGTAATGCTCACTGAGTTAGCTGTAGGCAGCAGCGAGACCTCTGAAGTAGTTCTGCATTTGTGTCTATGGTAACAGCACAGGTGTTTCTTGCATGCTGAGAGGAAAGCTGCCTAGAGTGATGACCTTTGTGACCTGTGTGTGTAAATGGCTGATATCATCACAGTAGAGCAGAGGGTAAAAATATCACACTGTGGTGGATAATACACTGTTTTATCTCACTCATTTACATCTCATCCCATTGTGTGTATTATATATATATATATATAAAAAGTGGCACGGTAGTGACACTATAGTTAGGGTTGAGTACCCCATGTTTCTGCTTGCGTTTCTCTTACCGTTTGCATTATTGTTTCTGTTTGCATCACCATTGGAATTACTATTTGTGTTTGTGCTTAAATGTCACATTCTTTGTGTGATTATAACTTTACAACTGTTGAACGGATTTGTGTAACATTTGCAATACTTGGTCTACTATGGTACTTCAGTGCATTTACCAATTTTCATTTGACATCTGCATAAGTTTTTTTGCACAATGAAGCGCCAAAAATGTATTTTTCGGCACTCATGCGCAATTTTACGTGTGTGCTGCTCTGCAACTTTTGAAGAGAGTCGGATAAGATTTGGTATACATGGAGTGGAATGGTACATCTATTTATTAACAATTTATATTTCACTGGTATATCCGTTTTTTGCACAGTGAAGTGCAAAAAATAGTTTCTGCAATTTTTTTGCACTTGTTTGTGCGACACATAGCACAGCCACTCTGTGGTTTATTGGTATGCATCTTGGCACAGTGAAAGCACTCTGTCCAAGAAACATGCCAGTTTTTGTTTGGTGAAAAAATGTTGTTCTGTTTCAGAGTTATTGCATTTTGAAGTTGGCAGCCCTCTCAGTTAAAGATTTTTCGGCCTCCAGGTCCGCCATTTTAGCACATTTTCGGCCGCTGGTTCTGCCATTTTGTGGGGGAAGACTTATTCAATTTTAAAGTGTGTGCACCTTTAAGATCTCTTGAACAATTTGGTCTTTTAACATGAGATTTGGAGGGTGTTGAGTGGATGTCCTGGAGATGTGAATTATGCTGTTTACATGTTGGGAAAATACTTAGCTGCGGAGATACTGCGTGATGCAGGTGACTTTTTGCGCATATCGTTATGCATGGTGCTAGTGGCTTGAAATTTATTCCACAGGTAGCCCTAGTGGTACTTAGGTATCTTTCAGTGGTTTGGTTCACATCAGCCTTTGTGCCATTATCTTGGAAATGAAGCGAGATACAGACTTTTTGCTACTATTGGATCACATCGCCTTTCTGCCGTTATCTTGGAAACAACGCGAGATACAGACTTTTCGCTACTGTTGGCTCAGATCACCTTTGTGTTGTTATCTCGAAAACAAAGCGAGACACAGACTTTTCACTACTGTTGACTCATATCACCTTTGTGCCGTTATCTTGGAAATGAAGCAAGAGTCAGACTTTTCGCTATTGTTGGCTCAGATCACCTTTGTGTCGTTAGCTCAGAAATGAAATGAGATACAGACTTTCTACTACTGTTGGATCACATCACCTTTGTGCAGTTATCTCAGAAACGAAGTGAAATAGAGAGCTTTAATTACTGTTGCCTTACATCAGCTTGGTGTTACCGTTTCCGTTTGCATTTCCGTTTGTGTTTCCCTCACCGTTTGTGTTACAGTTTGCACTTGCATTTCTGTTGCCATTTGTGTTTCTTTTTATGTTTGCGTAACTGTTACTATGATTGTTAGTGTTTGCGGTTACATTACTGTTACATTTCGCATTTTCATCTGTGTCATTGTCATCATTACTGTTTGCGTTTGCAAAAACAGTTGCATTACCACTTGTATTTGCATTACCATTTGCATTACCATAATAGTTACCGCTTGTGTTTGCATTAACATTTCTGTTACTGTAACAGTTACCATTAGTGTTTGTGTTTCACTCACTGTTACCATTACTGGTAGCATTACCATTACTGTCATGGCTGTAATGCAGACATGGGCAGGATGCCCACCACCACATTCCATTCACTATTTATATTGCACATTCTCAAAAAGAAGGGAAATTCATGGCACAAAATTCTGTTTAATGCATCAGTTAGGGTTGTTCCACAGGGACAAAAGCAAGGAAATTCAGTGTTTGGGTTACCACCCCTTGCCCCCATGCCCACCCTGCCCCCACCAACAGGCATTGGGGTGTGCGTTAGGATCATCGAACCTAACTCTCACCCAATTCTCCTATACTGCACCACCTCAGCTTCCTTCCACATGGATTGGGGTGAGAGTTAGGGCCAATGACCCCAACATACATCCCAATGCCTGTTGTTGTGTGCAGGGTAGGCATTGGGGCAAGGGATGGTAACTCTAACACCAAATTTACTTACTTTTGTCACTGCGGAACAACCCTAACTGATGCATTAAACAAAGTTTTGTGCCATGAATATATATATATATATATATATATATAGTATAGGGCTGCGGTTGTGCCCCTATATTTAGGATTATGAAGGCACTTCCATGTTAAACTCAAAATTTTGCACATTAATAACTTTGGACCTAGTAAACAGAATTGCATGAGTTTTGGTATGTGTGGTGGGACATGGTAGATCTCTTGATTTGTCAAATTTTGTTTCAGTTGGATGTACATTTTTTGTGCACCAAAACACTGAAAAATGCACTTTTCACCAGTTATGTGAGCAGTTTTTTGGATTGTGTCAGTGGTTCTGTGTGGTGGTTGTGTGCTGTGCCACTCTGCAACTTGACTCATCTGAAAGAGCTTGGGTCAAGGAACATGCCGCTTTTCATTTGGTGAAAAAATATTAAGCCATTCAAAAGTTATTAAACTTTTAAGTTCCCATTATAAGTCAATAGAAACATTTACTTGGTTATTTTGTGAACTAAAAAGGGGTTTTGGCCATCTGGTCCCTCCTCACGATTAAAGAATCTTTGATCCCAAGAAATTCTTTGATTGTGATGGCTGCCATCTTGTTTTCACTTTCTGGCTGGAAAAATTCTAATTTCTCAGCTCAGGGGGGACTTCTGAAATAAAACTATGGTGGGTTTTACCCAGGGGTCTTCCTTCTATTGAGCCACATATGTGGCTTTCTTCAAAATAGTCAAAAAATAGAGTTTTCACTTTTTATTCTTTGATTGTGACTCACTAATGATCTTTGATTGTGAACCTGCAAATTCTTTGATTGTGAGATTCTTTGATCACGATCTTTGCGAGGTGAAAACCAGATGGCCAGAAGAAAAAATTTAATTTCTCAGCCCTGGGATAACCTAGGAACACAAACTATGATGGGTTTTGCTAGGGGCTTTTTTTATCGAACCATGCTGGTGGTTTCATGTATTTATGTGCACAATATGAATTACACCATTTTTTATTCTTTGATAGTGAGCCTACAGATTCTTTGATCATGAGCCTGCAAATTCTTTGATCATGAGATTCTTTGATCATGATCTTTGATCATGAGGTGATGACCAGCTGGCCAGATGAAAAAGTTAAATTTCTTAGCCCAGGGGTGACCTAGAAACACAAACTAGGATAGGTTTTGCTCAGGGGCTTCATTTTATCGAATCATGCTGGTGGTTTCATGTATTTATGTGTAAAATTTGAATTACACCATGTTTTGTTCTTTGATCATTAGTCTGCAAATTCTTTGATCATGAGCCTGCAAATTATTTGATTGTGAGATTCTTTGATCGCTATCTTTGGTTGTGAGGAAGGGACTAGATGGCCAGATTTGAATGCAACAGATAGGTCAATTTTAGCAATGTTTAAAATTAAATATCTAGGAAACAGTTTGGCCTTTTTACTTGATAATTGGAGGGTGTTCTTGGTATGTCCTGTACATTGGAATTATGATGTATATGTGTTGGACAATACATTTTTTACAGTGATATTGTGTGGCATAGTTTACATTTTGCAAACAGCAGTTTCCATTATGGTAGTGGCTTGAAATTTGTAGGGTAGCTGGCCTTACTGCCGGGGATGTACTTTTTAGTTGTTAGCTGTGTAACATGTCAACAGGTGTGGAATTCTGCCACTCCAATGAATGAAAATCTCAAACTTTCAAAAGTTATATCTCAGAGACAGTTTGCTTTTTTACATTGAAATTTGGAGCATCTTCAGGGGATGTCCTGTGCATCTGAATTACGGTGTTTGGCTGTTGTTAAATTAATTTGCTGCACAGATATTGAGTTACACACTTTGGCCCAGATATTCAAAAGGGTTGTGCCATGCGCAATAGGGTTGCGCATGCGCAAGTCCAAAAGTGCGCTCATTCTGCGATATTCAGCAGGAGGCAGTTGCGCCACCGAAAACATGCTGAGCAACAGCTCAATGCAAATGACGGCATGCGCAACTGAAGGGGGTGAATCCATGCATAAAGAGCACAATGCAATATCCAAAGACTTGCGCAATGCACAACAGCGGAACAGCTGGAAGTTGCGCACCAGCGGAAATGAGCCAAAATAAAAAGGCTCAAGGAACAGGTGCAAGAACGCCACAGGGATGCCAAGTGGGGAAGAGAGAGACAGAAAGACAGTCAGTGACAGGCCAGGGCAGGCAAGGGAAGCAGTGTGGGCCATAGGCTGCAGAGGCCAGTGGGGGGGGTGCCCGGTGCAGTGGAAGTAGCAGTCAGGACAGTGGGGGTAACAGAGAAACATCAGTCAGGGAGGGTCACAAGCCAGGGAGATGGACATTGGCAACTTCCACATGGAATCTGTAATGAGGGGGGTGAGAATGCAAGGTGCAGGGGGACGTGGCCATGGATGGGCCCGTTGGCGGTACGCCCCCAACAGGCAGTACTGTGCCCGCATCAGCTTTGAGCTGTACACAGATGTAGAGATCATGGGCCAGTACCGCCTGAACAGGGCAATACTGAGGCGGCTCTGTGAGCTATGCAGTGATGTGATGCAGGCACCCTCATGAAGGAGTCATGCTCTGTCAGTGGAGAACAAGGTGACAGCCTGCATGTGCTTGCTCACCACGGGCACCTTCCAGAGGCCAACAGGGGACACCACAGGCATCACACAGTCGGCCACGTCATGCATCCTCACCCAATTCCTCAGCGCACTACTGCCACATGCTGAGGAGCACATCCATTTCCCCAGCACCGCGGCAGAGCGTACAGCAAACATGCAGGTGTTCCACAGGGTAGCACGTATGCCTGGCATGCTAGGGGCCATAGACTGCACCCATGTGGCCATTCGCACGCCACCTGGCCCCGATGGGGCTGCATATAGGAATAGAAAGGGCTTCCCCAGTGTCAACTGCCAGGTGGTGTGTGATGCCACTGGGTGTATAATCATGTCTGTGCCACACACCCTGGTGGAGCACATGATGCCTTCATATGGCATCAGTCCGCACTGTGCCATCGATTCGAGAGTGGGGACATCCCCACAGGCCATCTAGTGGGTGAGTACGCATGTAGGAAATGCAAACCCGGGGCACGGGTGGGAATGCCACAGGTGCCATGGCAGTGGAACACAGGGATATGGGCAATATGGACCTGAACATGAGACTGATCTCCACTATCTCCACACAGGTAACAGCGGATACCCACTCCATCCCTGGCTGCTCACACCATACTGGCGCCCCATCACCCCATCGCAGCAATGCTATAATGAGTCACATGCCGCAATACGCAACATCATCGAGCAGGTGTTTGGGATGCTCAAGGCATGCTTCTGATGCCTAGACACCTCCGGCGGTGCCCTACAGTACAGCCCTTCAAAGGCTTGTGGGATATTCCTGACCTGTTGTATCCTGCACAACATGGCCAATGACTGTGGGATAGCCGTACAGGTTGAAGAGGGGGACAGCGATGGGGACGCCAGCGGCGCCGGTGTTGATGGTGATGAGCAGCCCCCCCTTGGATGGCGGAACCCCCGACTGATTCGACAGGCCCAGCTGCACTGGGACACCATCACGGAGGAGCATTTTGCACAACACAGGTAAGTCAAGGGCCCATGTGCAGACAACACAGTCCTGGCGCAACCCACAGGCACACAGAGTAACACACCCGCGGGGTGCCTGACGGCAAGGGGGGTTGAAGGGACCAGGCACACCAACACACCATCAGGGAGGGGCGAACAGTCAAATGGAGACACACACACACAAACACACCAGGCACAAAGCGTACATGGGCAGGTGCACAGCACAGCAGGAACAGACATGGCAAACACACAGATCCACAGACCACACCCACCACCTGTACTTGTCAAGCATGTGTGTCAGATGCTGGGCACTGTTGCACCTTGATGTACAGTACAATGCAGGCATCATCATGCACACGCACCTGTGGACAGCAGTTGGGATGGTGTGCAGGTGGTCCGTATGTCAGTGTGATGGGCAGGGCACCTACCAGTGCACTGCCCACCATGCCGCACAGTGCACACAGGGCAGAACCAGACAGGACCCACACTGGGAGACAGGTCAGTCATGTTGCACCGTTCCACAGCCACTGCGGATGCGTGGGTGGCCCCGCCGTGACCCAACAGCACTGGCAACTGAGCAGGGGCCACATGGGGTGGCACCGATGGACCAACAGGGGTCCCACTGCACGATCACGACCTTGTCTGCAGTGGGGTCTGTAGGATGCCAAACAGACCTGCACCAGGGGTGCTTGGGATGCCCACAGCAGAACCCGGTGTCGACAGGCTTGGCATCGCACGACACCAGGAATGGGGAGTGGAGAGCGTACTGTGTGGGGTGCGCGGTACAGGAGCACCTGCATGTGTGCCCAATGCAGCCACGACAGTGACCAATGCCTGGGTCTGCCTGTCAATGGTGGCAGTCACATTCATCTGCATGTGGACCATCTCTGCATGGTCCAGAGCACATTCCCTGCTGTGCCACTCCACAGCCGCACACAGTGCCTCCACAGACGTTGCAAACCACCTTTGCTACTGTACTGATTCCCGCAGCAGGCGGGTGTGCTCTTCAAGTGGGTACTCTGCCACAACAGCATCCTGTCCCCCAGGGTGTGGAAGATCCTGATGCTCAACACCCCTTGAGGGTGGGCACTGTTCACCAGGACCAGGAATGGGCATATCAAAGGGCGGCGGGCATGTGCCACCACTGGACACTGTAACCCCAGATCTGGTGGGTGACTGATGCTGCTGCCCCTCCAACCGCTGTGCCCCATGGACCACTCATTCCACTGCTGTGGCTGCAACAGTGCCAGACACCTGCACAGCCACCGGTGCTGCCCCACCGGTGGTGACAGGCACAGCCTGGGACTGTGCCGACATGCTGGCACACATGTTGGAACCAGCTAGGCCCAGGGCACATGTTGGCCTGCTGTGTGTCCTTCATGGACACACACATGTCACTGCCATTGCAGTCCTTGCATCATCAATGGTGCAGGTACATGCTACAGCCACAGTCACAGCATGCTGGCATGCTTGCATGCCAGACTGCTGAGACACAGGCTGTGCACCCCCCACACCAGACTCACCGACACCAGAGTTGGCAGCCCAGCGTGCATGCTGGTGCAGTGCATGCTGGCTGGCGACAGAGGTGGATGGACCCTCCTCCATGTCCAGCAGGTCATCCTCACCGCCTGGACCCACCACCACCATCCCCTGAAGACGAACTGGATCTGTAACAGAAAGAGAGGACATGTGAGTGCATGTGAACAACCCCTCCCCAACACCACCACCATGTCATACCGTGCAGTGATGGGCTTCCACCTGTCTGGAATCCACCTCCTGGTACGCCCTCAATAGCACTGCGCTGCATTGATGCAGCCAGTCAGTCCTGAGCCGGGGTCAGCTCCACACCTCTGGCTGGCCCCCGCCAGTGCCAGCACATGCCGCCCTGAGGGCTGCCACCTTCCCCTTCACCCTACTGCGGTCTGTCCCAATCTTCTTTTTGCATTCCTGCACGGAGCGCTGGTGGCTTCCGTGCAGGTTCACTGCCTGAGGTACCCCCTCCCATGCAGCAGCACGGCTCTGAGGGGTACCCCGCCATCCACTCAGTAGTGACTCCTCCTCCAGGTAGGCCTGGAAGAGGGCCTCTGTCTCTGCCTTGGTGAAGTTGGGCCTCCTCCTCCTCTTCCTTCGCCCACCATCCTCACCCTCACCTTGGCTCTGCTTGGTCATGGCGATCTGTATGGGTGGAAGTGGACACCTGTCACTGTGCAGTCTACAGCACTATCCCATGCCCATTGACCAGAACATCGCACAGCATGCAACCCACCTCTCACCTGCAGTAACCGAATCTGACCAGCGCAGCCCAATGTCGCACTTTTATAGCGCAATGCATGCAAATTAGGAGTGGAGCAACTGTAATGAGATTCAAATCGTGCCACTGCGCCTTTGAATGGCTGATCAGATGATTTGCATGTGTCGGCTGAATATCGCGCTATTGTGCTTTTTGCAATACGGTTGAACCGGCTGAGCCAATGGCGCAGATCTGTGACTGTGTGGTACACTGCATTGCGCATGCCCATGTAGCTTATGCAGGCGTCTGCCATGCTGATGATGTGCTGTGCACGATCAGCACTTCAGGCCATGGCCACCACTGTGCCAGTGGCACTACAGCAATGGGCACCATATGGCACTGTGGCACTACTGTGCAATAGTCCACTGTGGCATTGGCATGCAGGTGGTCGGTCGCACAGGATGCATAGACATCATATGGCGCTGTGCGTGGCCTTGCGTCATAGACCCCTGACCTGGTGTCCGACCTTTGCCCCCTAGCACAGTTCGGCTACCATGTGTATGGCCCTATTGCGCTGTCTGGTGACAGTGCTATGTGAACCGATGGCGCTGTACGAACAGTGCGATTGGGACCTATGGTGGTCTACTGCGCAAGATTTCCACATGGGGTTGCCGCACTGTGGGGCACCATATTGCTTGCTGTAAAGTTAGAACAATGGCACGCAGGAGGGCACTCCAATGAAGCCCGGTGGAGGTGGCCAACCTGGTGGCCCTGGTAGAGCCCCACTATGGGGCACTGCATGGGGAGGAGCCCCTCACCATGGCTTGAACCCAGGTCTGGCTGCAAGTGGCCAATGACCTGGTGGGGTCACAGGCGGCGCCCGGTCTGCCGAGCAGTGCCGCACAGGTACAGTGACCTCCGCAGGAGGGAGCCGGATTTGCTACACAGACTACGGTCACGCGCCAGGAGGGGCGGTGCCCAGGGCCAGGTGGGTGTACCATCTATGCACCTGTATTCTCCGTGAGGGGTGTGAGTGTGTTTTGGTGGCTGTGCATGGGTGATGGCTCTGCCATGGTTGGCTGTGTCAGTGTGTGCAGGTGTGAGATGCATGGGTCTGGCTGTGTGGGCAGGCACACTCACTGGAGCAGGGGCAGTCTGCTTTGGAGTCACACTGATGTTTTTCTCAACATTTGTCTCCCACAGGCTGGGCAGAGAGGATGCAGGCACGGGATGAGGAGGGCTGTGGCAGGGCCCCGGTGGGGGACGGTGGTGCTGCGAGGGGTGGACCACAGCAGCAGCAGCAGCCGCAGCTGCTTGCGGAGTGTGAGTATCATTACATCATGGATGCTATTGCATGCTGGAGGGGGTGGGTATGACCACCAGCCATGCACAACACAACCATGCACGACACAGGCGGCATTCATCACTGTCCAGTGCCACTGCACATCTGTGTGTGTATCACTGGTGGTCCATGCATGCACTGGGCACATGGCTGTGGAACTGGCATCGCACCACATTGCAACGTCACCTGACAGCCTTGTTTGTGCTGTGATGGACATGGTCAGTGTGTGTGTGCAGTGGTGCACATAGCTGGTGCCACCTGGTTGGGCTTGTCATGTGCATGGTCACTGTGGGTGGGTGCATACCATCACAGGTGCGGGACATTGGGCTATATGGTTTGCAGGTTGGGTGGTGTTCAGGGTTGTCGTCAGTCACAGCCATTGACTGTGTTCCCTTTTCCTAGACCTCATTGTGCTCCACAGAATTGAGCGGGCACTGCACCAGCTGACCCGGGTGTCCCTGGAGAACCAGAACATCCTCCAGGATATACAGCGCCATGGGCTACGGAGGAGGCACAGCCAAGCAAGACGGCACCAGGCAGCGGAGGACCAGCCTGCTAGGCCTTAGGCCGGCTTCCCTTCCCACTTCACCCATCCCTCCCACCCTGCCTTCCCTCCCAAGTTGTTCATCCCTACCCCTTGCCCACCCCTACCTTGTACCCCTACCCCTCTTGTAAATAGTTTTGTTGTTGTTCATTTTGTACTTTACATTTTTTAATATATACATATTTTGATATGAATACTGTGGTGGTCTCTGATTTGCAGCTGGCTATGGTTGCTCAGTTGCAGTGGTGTGCATGCCATCTGGGGTGGTATGGTCCTGGGTATATGTGTGTGTGTGTGTGTGTGTGTGCGTGTGTGTGCGTGTGTGTGCATGGGGAGTGTCTCAGTTTGGCAGTGACTTTTCTGTTGGTCTTACGCATCACTGCCGCCCACTGCTGGGTGCACAGGGTGGGTCTGGCTTGTATGGTTCTCTGCTACATGAGGTTGGACGGTGCCGGGGGGGATGCATGGTGTTTCCTGCAGTGCCAGTCACTGCACATGGGTGGTATCTTGGGGTCACGGTGCAGGGTGTGCTGTGCATACGGGGGGCTGATGTGCACTGTGGTTGTCAACCCCCTGTGTGTGGCAGCCTCAGCGTGCCAGTGGTTGTGCTGGGGTGTCATGGCCCTGCTGTGCTTTGTTAGCTTGTCCCCATGGGCCAGTAGATCATCCATCCCACCCCCAGTGATGCTGTGCTTGGGGTGTGCAGGTGTCTTGTTGGTTCTGCAGTGTGTTCCTGTGCCCATGTGTGGCATGGCTGGTGGTGGGCCTCAACCTGCCTCCCTGGTTGTGCAGTTCCATTGCTCTGCTGGGGGTGGGGGCTCTGCTTGTGCTATGGCACCTCTGGACTGCTCAGCTGGGCTGGCCTTGTTGCACTGGCGCAACCTTTCTGCTCAGCTTCCTTCCTGGTTGCACTATGGCGCAGTTTGTGTGATATTCAGATGTTTGCTGCTTAGCAATTTGTTTTGCTCCATGTTGAATATTTCATGCCTGTTAAGTGTATATGTTAAATTGACTTGTGCTTGCTCCTTGTTAAAGTATATTTTGGGCGCAGTTTGAATATCTGGGCCTTTATGTTTTCTGTACGGCATTTTGCATTCTGGTAGTGGCTTCACATTTATAGAGTACCTAGCGTTACTGCCATGGAGGTGATTTTCAGTGGTCAGGTGTCTGACATATAAACAGGTGTGGAATTATGCCACTCTGATGAACGAAACTTTGTTTTGTTTCAAGGGCCCCATGCTCTCATACATATGCGCTACCACCAATACATATTATATTCAGTAGTTGCACTGTTATGTTCGGGACCCACACTCCCACCAACTTGTGTGACTTTCTACTTTTCTATTCTTTCTCAAAAAGTAAAGATAGTCTATGCAATAAAACTGCATTAATGCATCATTTAGGGTTAATGCATAAAGAGTCAGGAAATTAGACCTTTAGGGTTTCCCCGACCCCCTTCGTGTAGCCCTCCTCCTCTCAAGATTGAAAGACAATGGGGTGTGTCATTGGGGTTGCAAGGCCTAAATGTCACCCCATTCTTCTTTACTGTGGCTTTTGAATATGATTACATATAGAATGGGGTGACATTTAGGCCACACAACCTCAATGACACACCCAGTCAACTTTCAGTCTTAGGACTAGGGAGGGGCTACACAAAGGGGGGGGCAACCCTAAAGGTATAATTTCCTGACTTTTTATGCTTTAACCCTAAATTATGCATTAATGCAGTTTTTTTGCATAGAATATAAAATATAAGTAGATAGATAGATATACACACACATACACTCACACACATGTATTATATTATATATAGTGGTGCAGTAGTGCCACTATAATTAGGGTTGAGTAGGAGATTTAATGTTAAACCTCAAATTTTGTACTTTAATAACTTTGCAACCGTTCAACGGATTTTGCACTAAATTTAGTATGCGCAGTTCAGTGGGGTAGATCTCTTGAAATACCAAGTTTCATTTTGATCAGATTTGCAGATTTCATGCTATGTAAAGTGAAAAATCTGTAAGTCACTTTTTTCACCCTTTTTAGCTGTTTATTCCTCATCATGCTGTGGCCACACCATTTGGAATTTTGGTCTGCAATGTGCAGGGTAGAAAGAGTTTGTCTCAAAGAACAAGCCAGCATCGGTTTTGTGAAACAATATTAATCTATTCCAAAGTTATTCAATTTTGAAATTTCAGGTTCTAAGCATGCTCAGTTCAATCTTTTGTATAACAGCATGTTACAAAAAGGGATTTTGGCCTCATGAAAAGGGATATTGACATCTCACAAAAAGGGAATCTGCTCATGAAAAGGGATTTTAGCACCTCACAATAAAGGATTTTTAAAGTTTACTGTTTCTTTGTCACTTCACTGCAAATAAATGGTTAGGACTTTTGGGCTGAGAATTCCAGGGTACAAATGCCTTGTCCCAGAGAAGTGACTTTTGTGCTGGTTTGGTGATAAAATTTACATTGCTTCCATATTTATAAAATTTCAAAGTTTGGAAATCTCCCATGGGATAACACTGTGGTGGACATAGTACCTTTCAGCACCTATATCTCGAAAATGGTTCGAGATATGAATTTTTCAGTAAATGCTGCTGAGTATACCTTTAGGTGTACTAAGCAACAATGCAGGTTGCCAGTGCTGGATTACAACTGTGGTGGAATTTTTTCAAATGTTCCTATGGTTACTGAGATTTGGCACCATTTGCAGCACAATGGTTACTTGGAACATATCTAGGGCTGTGCTGCATCTCCATAATTATAGGCAGATGGGGGTGTGCAGGGCCCAGAGGGCCCTATGCTCCCACATATAGATACCATTATGCAGTAATGGGACTATAGGGCCCTCCATAATGCAATAGTGGAAGCGCAGGGCCCCACAGGGAGATGACAGTTCATTACAATGCCTCTACACTTATGGATAGATGGTAGACCCTGTGCTTTCAAAACCTGATGCCATTATGGAGTAATGTGAGTGTGGTTGAAGCATAGGGCCAGGAGGGCCCTGCACAACCACAGGGAGATGAGGATTAATTACAATGTCTATACACTTATGGATACATATGACCACATGGCCTGAAGGTCCCTGCACTTGGGGCACTGTGCAAACAAAAAACACTATAGACTGATGGGAGAGATTACACTTTCTCAAAAGGTAAGTAAATTCATTGCAAAAAAACTTTGCTAATGCATCAGTTAGGGCTGAAGCAACAAAAGCAGGGAAATGAGGCATTAGGGATAAGAATCTAACACCCCCCACCCTACCACAACACCCCAATCTGCCACACACCAATAGGCATCAGGATGTGCATTGGGGGTCAAAGGGCCTAACTCTCACCCCATTCTCCTATACTGTACAATCTCAACTTACTTAGACATGGAATGAGGTGAGAGTAAGGACCAATGATGCCAATGTCTCATTTCCCTCCTTTTGTTGCTTCAACCCTAACTGATGCATTAATGAAGATTTTTGCAATGAATATATGTGTATATATACACACACACACACACACACACACACACATATATACACACATTGCAAAAAGCTACAATTTTTATGGACATTAGGGCAGAAGACTACAAATGGACAAAGGAAGAAAATGAAAAAAAATAGGGGTTTTATTCACAGGACTTTGGCTAACTCAGTTGTGTGGTGTTCTTTGCAGTTCTCAAGTGTAATGTCTGACCCCCAAAGCTGATAGCATCATGGCCCAAGCACAAAACACATGTCCAGACAATTCCAGACAGAATCATAGCTTGGTACAGGACACATACAAAGTTATATACATATATACAGCAAGATGCACTACTATGTTAGTGTAGAAGTCGGAAGATTGAATATGTTAGCAAACAGATGGAGTCTTCCCATGGTAAAGGGATCAGAGTAACCTGTGCAGCATAACAAGATGTGCTCTTACTTTGGCATCTGGCATGGAGTTGTGTGTGTGTGTATGTGCACCAGTGGAACTGTTTCTTACTTTGTTACAGTCATGCTCAAAAGACTTCTATGATCCTATGGTTTTACATAGGTAATTAGTGAAATGACTAGGCCTAATATCCAAACCTCAAATCATAGCATTTTGGATTGGGTCATCACTAACAGGGTGAGTGTGATATCTTAGTCTGGTGTCATGCCTGATTCTATAAGTGATCATATGCCTATTTTCTGTATATTGAATTTTAAAATAATGAAGGTCCCTCCACATATCATTAAGATGCGCAGTTTAAAAAAAAAGAAACTATCAGGATGTTGATTTTCTTTTGTCCCAGGTTGATTTGTCTTATTTATATTTGATCTCTGATGTCAGTTGTGCCCTTGATTATTTTATTAGGCAATTATTGTTGATTCTGAATGTGTGCTTTCCTCTAAGAACAGTGCATCTTCATGGTGTGCAAAACAAATGTTTTTCTGATGATGGAGATAAATGACTTCAGGGGGGCAGATTTCAAGGAAATGGGAAGGATCCTTAAGGAGCATTTGGATGGGATTGGGACAGACATGGACACTGACAGTAGGTGGGAAATCATCAGGACGAGGGTGCAGGAGGCTACTAGCACCTGTGCAACAGTAAGACAAATATGCGATAGAGCCCGAAAACCCTGCTGGTGGAGCAGGGAGGTTCAGGAGCTGGTGAGGGGACAGAAGGTGGCTATAGGCAATTCAACTGCTCAAGCAGTGAAAGGGATCAAGGGGAGTATGAGCTGATGGCCAGAAGGGCCACTAGGGTGGTGAGGGTTGCTAAAGCAAAGAAGGAGCAGAACCTGGCCAGGGAAATTAGGAGAGGGAACAAGGGGTTCTTTAGATACATTGGGGAAAAACGAAGGGTGAAGGGGCAGATTAGCAGGATTAAAACAGGGGAAGGATGGGCATAAGGCCCAGGGGAGTGGACTGAGGTACTAAATGAGTACTTCACCTCAGTTTTCACCAAGGAAAATGGGGGTGCTGCATCATAAAGGAGCGAGGGAGGGGAAATTGTTTAACCAGGAAAGGCACACTAAGCCAGAGCTTGTTTCCAGGTGTGACCTGGGAGCACAAGGAAGTTAAGTGACTTGCTCGGGGTCACACAGTACGCAAGTGGAAGCTGTGGGATTCAAACCTAGGTCTGGTCTGCTGGATGTCATCAGATTAACAGCTCAGAGCCTTAGACCGCTGCACTATACTGCCTCCTACATAGCATATGTACATGGGAGGAGATAGTGAAACTGAGGAGGGGGGACCCTTACTGATCTGCAGGTCTGGGAAGGGGGCATCACTGGTAGGAGGGGGAAGGCTAAGCAGGATGACAAGGTAACAGAGGTGGAAATCATGGCAGAGAGAGTGAGGGAAGCCCTCAAGTCTCTTAAGATGGAGAAAGCACCGGGGCTGGATAAATTACATCCCAGAGTGCTGAAGGAACTGGAGGATGTCCTGGCGAAACCCCTGGCAGACCTTTTCAGCATCTCTCTGAGGACAAGGTGGGTGCCCCAGGACTGGAAGGTGGTACATATAGTGCCTATCCACAAGAGAGGATCAAGGGAGGTGGCAGGGAACTACAGGCCCATCAGGCTGACATCGGTGGTGGGCAAGGTGATGGAGGGCATTGTCAAGGAGAGGCTGGGGGGACCTGGAAAAGTTGGGGTGCCTGGATGATAGACAGCATCGATTCATCCAAGGGAAATCTTGTCAGATAAACCTTGTGGAGTTCTATGACTGGGTGATGAGTGCCTTGGACCTGGGTAGACCGGTGGACGTCCTCTTTCTTCACTTCAACAAGGCACTTGACTCTGTTCCTCACAAGGGCCTGTTGAATAAGCTGAGAGAAATGGGGGTGGGGAGCCAGATGATCAGATGAATAGGCAATTGGCTCCAGGTTGATGGGATAGTCTCATCCCCAAGGAGGGTCGTTAGTGGGGTCCTACAGGGATCAGTCCTTGGGCCCCTCCTGTTCAATGCCTACATCTCTGACATAAGGATGGGTATCAGGAGTGAGAGGAGTCTCTTTGCAGATGACTCAAAACTGGGGGCGGTGGTGGACTGGGTGGAGGGGAGGGTGACCCTACAGAGGGACCTGGGGGCTCTGGAAAGATGGTCTAGAAAGTGGAAGCTGAGCTTCAATGCAGGGAAATGCAAGGTACTGCACCTGGGAGCCAGAAACCCAGGCCAAGTGTACACCCTGGGGGGGGAAATGCTACAAGTCTTGATGGCTGAGAGAGACCTGGGGGGGGGTGGTGGTGGATGTCAAGATGAACAACTCGGAGACTTATAGGAGGGCAGCAGCCAAGGCCAACAGGATGCTTGGATGCATCACTAGGGGGATCACCTCCAGAAGGAGAGAAGTGATACTCCCTCTGTATAACTGCTTGGTGAGGCCACACCTCGAGTACTGCGTGCAGTTTTGGAGGCCACACTTACAGAGGGACACTGAACTCCTGGAGAGGGTCCAGAGGAGGCAACCAAAATTATTTGGGGCTTGGGGAACAGGACCTATGGGGAGAGGCTTGAAGAGCTAAATATGTACACATATTGGAAGAGAGAAGGGACTGGGGGGACATGATAGATGTCTTCAGGTACATGAAGGGTAAATGGGGAGGGCAGTCAGGGTGCTTCAAAAGGAAGAAGAGGCAACTAGAGCATGGATGGAAGCTGGGGAGATTCAGGGAGAAAGGAGGTGCTACTTCACTGAGGAGGGTGGTGGAGCCATGGAATGCACTGCCCAGGGGCTGGTGGAGGCAGAGACTGTGAGGGGTTCTAGAGGGGTGGGACAGGTACAGGGGAAGGGTTCTGGAAGCAAAATCCAGTGCAGTGAGAATATCCGGGACTGGGAAGGGAGAAGCCAGAGAGGGGGAGGGGGCAGCCAGGTCAGCTCCAATGGTGGGGGTTGACCAAACGAGCAGACATGAAAGACTGTTAGACCTATTCTGCTGGCAATTTAGTATGTTAGTATATTAAGCACCATATTAAACTGAGGAATAAAGCTTGCATCAAGTTTAAGGTTAATCCTTCTGCTGCTACATTAGCTTTATATCATTGTGAATGGAAGTGAGTCTCTAAGTTAGGAAAACATGCCAAAACCTCTTTTTTTCATGAACAGTTTTCTGATTCATTATCTGACTCCAAGAAATTGGGGGCGAAAGTGCACACCCGGCTGTATCCTAAAAGCAGTACGGTGACTTGACAAATTACAGTTAAATGATTCTTTAATCACTGACCCAACTGAAACTGTGAATTTATTTAATACCAAATTTTCTGATTATTCAAGCTATAGGCTAGACTTACCACCACATGCTACAGTGAAGGATGGTCCTGTTTGTAGACCTTCATTCTATTTCAAGGCAATGTCAGTGTCAGTGGCTCAGTAGGTAGCACACGCGCTTCTGAGATTGGGAGATCAGAGGGCTGTGGGTTCAGTTCCCACATCTGGCACTTGGGTTAATATCCCAGTACTGACACTGTAGTGCAGCATAAGAGGGGTGCTGCACTTCTGAGGTGCCGTCTTTTGGATGAGATGTTAAACCGAGGTCCCATCTGCCTGGATTGGTGGTAATTCAAGTGGATGTTAAAGATCCCATGGCACTTATCGAAAAGAGTAGGGGAATTTCCTCAGTGTCCTGGCCAAATTTCCCTCATTCACTAAAAATACCACCAACAGCTTAATCTGGTTCAAGGTCAGTTGGAATTCATCTGTATCCCCCTCCCCCGGGTCATGCCTGAAAATAGCCAGGATTTGTCTAGTGCACTTACCCGGTCAACAAAAACTAAATAAATAAAAATAAATAAATAAATGAAATTAGCAAGAGGTTTTTTAACTTTTGAGTATGCTGCCTGACAGATTTAGTGATTGAGGTGAGGGGTTGGATGGAAGGTTTTTAAAATTTGCATTCAGCATGTTGTTGACCCTTTACATTATAGTTTTAATCTTTCATTAATCACTTAAGCAATATACCATGACAGGGAGTGGGTACATTGGTGGATTTACCATGCCTGGTGTGGTTTGGTCACAAGGCACAGCCGAGTGACTTAACCACACCAAAAGTGGTAAATCCACCCATATACCCACTCCCTGTCATGGTATATTACTATTAAACAATGTTCAACTTGTTTTTTTGTTTTTATAGTGCTATAAAACTTTTACAGTGGGTATTCTAGATGATGTAGTATGATCATGTGATGTGTTTTGACCAATGAGGCTACAGGATTTTCATACCCCATTGTATAATGGTCAGTTTCCTTCTCAATGGAAATGTGCTAGGGTAGTTCCCATCCCCAAATAGTTATGCGCTGTACAGCTTGAGGACTGTAGACCTACTTCAAAAAAAAAGCTGCACTAGGAATAATAATAATAATATACTTTATTTTTAATGTGCCTTTCAGGTGTCAAGGCGCAGTACAATTAAAACAGTTAAAACAAATAAACACAATACAATAATCCCATTAAAATATACAATACAATCAAAGTCTGCAGTCTTCATCACCGTATGCCTTTTTCCAAAGAAAAGTTTTTAAGGCCTGTTTAAATCACCTCACGGTCATGCACTCCCTAATCCTATGGGGTAGAGAGTTCCAGAGGGTAGGGGTCATGAACATAAATGCCCAGGCCCCAGCAGATTTTAAAGACACCCTCGGAATCTCTAGCAACCCTTCATTGGCTGAGTGGAGAGGTCGCTCAGGGTGATAAGGAACCAGAAGCTCTTTCAGGTAGTCAGGGCCCAGTCCTTGTAGGGCTTTGTAAATCAGAAACCGACTTTGAAGGTGATCAGCCACTGAACAGGCAGCCAGTGCAGTTCCCACAGCACCAGTGTGATATGGGAAGATCTAGAAATCCCCATCAACAACCAGGCTTCAGAATTCTGCACCAGCTGCAAGCAGCGGATATCATCCCCCTGTAGCCCAAAGTAAAGCGAGTTGCAATAATCCAGACATGAGGTCACAAAGGCATGGATCAATGTAGGAATGTCACTGGATGGAACAAGGTGCTTTATCCTAGCAATGTTTCTCAGATGGTAGAAGGATGACTTAATGACACCTGACACCTGTGCTCGAAGTGTCAACCCATCATCAAGTATCACCCCTAGGTCTCGCACCTGTTCAGAGGAAGGAAGCTTGGAGTCTCCAAGGAATAATCCTAAGGGTCAACCTGCCCCCAACCCCCATACCCGGTAACCTGGATCCACAACCATCACCTTCATCTTCCCAGGGTTCAACTGCAGGGAGCTGGACTTCATCCAATCCTGGATTTCAATGAGGCAGTCATTAAATACCTAGAGTGCTCCTTCCTGGTCAGGCACAAAAGACAGGTAGAGCTGGGTATCATCGGCATAACAATGAAACCTCAGCCCATACCATCTTACAATGTCTCCGAGGGGAAGCAAGTACACCGCAAACAACATGAGGGACAGCACTGAGCCCTAAGGAACCCCACAAGACAGAGAGATAAGGTCATAGGAAAAAAAAAAACGACACCACCCTCTGAGTTCTTCCAGTGAGAAAGGATGTAAACCATCTGTGGACCAAACCAGAGAGCCCACAGATGAATCTCAGGCACTCAAGCAGAACCCCATGGTCAACGGTGTCAAAAGTTGATGACAGATCTAAAAGTACCAAAATGGACTATTTTCTCTGGTCTCTCGCTATCAGGAGATCATTGAGCACCCAAATCAGCAGTCTTGGTACATTGCCTCCTTCAGAAACCGGATTGGAGAGGTTTGTAGATGCTATGGATGGTCAAATGGTTCTCCAGCTGAGCAGCCACTACTTTCTCAATTACCTTCCCCACAAAGGGAAGGTTAGAGATAGGCCTGTAGTTTGCAAGAGAGTCTGAGTCCAATGAAGCCTTCTTCAACAAAGGTGTCACCACTGCTTCTTTCAAAGTGCAGGGGTACTCACCAGAGTCAAGGGAGCACTAGACTATCTATGCCAGACCCGGGCCAATAGAATCACCACAACCCATTATCAGGGATGTAGGACCCAGATCTAAACTACAGCATGTAGGGTGCATCCCCTGGACAATCCGCATAACATCCACGATTTCCAGCCGGTCGAAGGTACTCCAGGAAAATTAGGGATAGTGGCCAAACCTCGATCGTCAACTACTAGCATAGAATGTGTCGCACGAATCTCCAACCTGATGTCGGTCACCTTATCAGCAAAGAACTGAGCAAGCTCTTCACACTGCAATTGTGAAAAAGCTCTTCAGACCTGCATACAGGCTGGGTTGCACAGCCTGTCCACAGTTCTGAAGAGTTGGGCTGGTTGGTTCTGAAGGGTGATGTTTCCAAACAAAAAACAACACAGTTCAGGCAGAGCAGGGCACTCACCATCCAATAAACAAACACGCAGGGCTTTTGATAAAGGACTAACATCTGAAATGTGTCAAGTGTGCAACATGTATATGAAATACACTGGATTCTCTTGGTATCTTTTGGAGCCCTGCGTGTTTGTTTATTGGTTGGTGAGTGCCCTACTCTGCCTGAACTGAGGACTTTAGACCTATCTCCATATTGAATCCATTGAGCAAACTTCTTGAAAAGGTTGTGTCTGCTCAAATTGAGGAATATCTGGATTCACATGGGGTTCTTTGTGCTGATTAGAATGGCTTTAGACATGACCATGGGATGGGTACTGCCTTGGTCAGGTTCACGGACACTGTCCTTAGGGGCTTTGATAGAGATCTAATGACTGGGGAGGTGTTCATGGATCTGACCAAGGCATTTGATTTGATTGGACATGGTTTGTATCTATTAAACTTGAGGCTATTGTTTTTTCCCCAAACACAGTAGGATGGATTTCCAATTATTTATCTCATTATCAGCAGTGAGTATTGGTCCAAGGACTCTCAGACTGCTTCTTTACAGTGTGGAGTGCTCCAAGGATCCATTTTGGGCCCTTCATTATTTTCTTGTGTATTAATTTACTGCCCACCCAATGTGTGATCATTGATACATTACTTTATGCAGACAATTTAATTATTTTTTCACAGGCTAGTTCTTTGCCAAAATTGTCTGAATCGTTGGAATCTGATTTTAAGAATGTTTGTCAGTGGTTTCAGAATAATGCTCTTGTTTTAAACTCTGAAAAAACAAAGTCTATGTTTTTTGGTACCTCAGCCATGTTGAAGGATAATCCAAGATTGTTGTTCTGTGTTTTAGAGGGTGCTTCAATTGAACAAGTTGAGCAATTCAAGTATTTGGGTGTGTGGCTTGATGCCTCCCTGACTTAGTCATTTGAAATTAAACAGGTTAGCAAAATCACAAATCAAAAACTGAGTATTCTTTATAAATTTAGATTATTTTGTTTCTTTTGAGACTAGAAAATCAATTGCCATTAGGTCATTTCTTCTTCATTTTGATTACATTTGTTATCTTTATTTAAATCTTAGCAGTCATGAGTTTAAAGTCTTGTCCACTGCTTATAATACTATCGGTTTATTTTGGCTGGTCCTTTCAATACTCATCATTGTGATCTTTATTCTCAGTTAGGCTGGATGTTCCCTAGAGGCAGAATTCATTATTTTTTAGCATGTTTGCTATATAAATGTATTTTTTCCTCTGGTTTCTGGTTATTACCCTTTAACTGATTTGGTTGAAGTTCATTCTATCCTTCCTAAGTTAAGGTCTGCTAATGGTACCTTGCTGAATACTATTATACATAAAAAGCAGTGTGGGTAGTGCTCCTTTTCAGTAGCAACACCCTCATTTTGAAATGTATTACCAGAGGTTCTTTATCTCTCTCAATCTTTAACAGAGTTCAAAATGAAGTTTAAGTCATTATTAATGCAAAACTCAAATTGTATTTGTTTTAATAAATTTTATATACCTTATGCTTTAATGTTAATTGTATGTTATTGTCTATGTCTTCGGGTCAGACCTGAAAAAGGACATGTCCAGTGTCCCTACCCAGTTAACACATCTATAAATAAAAAATAAAATAAGGGAAAAGTTGATCTGTCTGTATACATAGCATCACTGTGTTTGCTAAGCTAATAAAACACTTTGTATGGCTATATACACATAGGGTCCTTCTGTCCTCCGCAAGTGAACAATCCATCTGACTGCAGCTATACTGGAGCACTCCTGGCCCTGTGCAAATAAACCAGTCACACTGCATGCAGATGTCCATGGACACCAGGACCCTACATCAATAAAACATATTTTTAATCTGTGGAAATAGTGTGCATACCATAGAAGCAATCTGTCTAGCTGTAGAGCAAAGGTACCCTTCTCCATGTTGCAAGGTATGCATTGTGTGTCTGTGTATATCTTTGTATGTGTATGTGCAGAGCCCTCTGGACTATGTGCCAAGAAAACAGCACCTCAAGGTACAGGTGCACAAGGCCCTACAAGTGAGGTGTCCAAGAAACAACCCACCTTGCAGCACTGAACAACCACAGATACTCTTATTTTGGAGCAGGAATTAGTGAGTCATGCAAATCTGCAATGAATCTTATCACACATGACAATGCAATATGAATATTTATTTATTTATTCAATTTTGATAACCAGGTAAGCCCGCTGGGCCCCGAAGGTCCCTTTTTCAGGGGTGACACGGGGAATTACATGGAATAATACATGGGGTAGTATACAGCACAGGTACATTACACTAGACAGCGAGGAACATAATACGTAATAGTTTTTCAGCAGTTACATTTAAGAGGTAAGACATAGTAGCTTTTTAGCAGTTAATAGTTCATGGATAAACTCTACAGATTGGGTGCAGTGCTATATAGATGGGGTGCAGTGATAGTCGCTATTTCCATATGAGGGAGAGGGGTGGGCTTTCACTTAGGAGCCTCTCACTTTAGCAGTTGCATATGGAGGTGACCACCATATGAGCCTTCACCCTTGTGCGGAAGGTGTGGGTAGAGGTGGCATCCTGAACACCAGGGGGTCAGGGAGTTCCATAGGGTGGGCACTGCGATGGTGAATGACTTACTCCCCACCTTGGTTCTAACCCTTGGCACTGCGAGGAGGGTTCTGTCTGTTGTTCTGAGGAGCCTAGTGTTTCTCTTTTGGGCAATGAGTCCAGTGAGGCTGGGAGGAGGGGATGGGCTGAGTAGTTTATGAGTGTGGCAGAGTAGGGGGTTTTGGAGCCGGGCCTCCCAGGAGGACCAGTTTAGTTGGGACAGAGTGTCACAGTGGTGAGCCCAGGAGCCGGATAGGGTGGGGAAGCAAGCCACCTTGTGATAGAGAACTTGTAATCTGTTCATCTCTTGTTTGGCAGCTCCCTGTATCACCAGGGCTGTATAGGAGAGGGTAAGGAGGAGGACTCTAGTGGCGATGGAGGCCCTGGCCGTGGGTATCAACTGGTCTTTCAGCCTATACAAGGTCCCGAGTTTGGCATGAATATTTTTGGTTACCTGGTCAACATGATCCTTGAGGGAGAAGCACTGATCCAGGGTGAGGCCAAGGTATTTTATCGATTTAACCACCTCAAGTCTTTTTCCTGATTTGGTCATCAACCTGAAATGTGGGCTTCTGTCCCGGCTGAGGGTTCTTGGGCCAAATAGCATGGCCTTGGTCTTGTTAGGGTTAATGATCATTCTGTTGGTGACAAGCCATTGCTCAAGGGAACCTAGGTCTTCCTGTAGCCCAGAGCAGAAATCTCCCAGATTAGAGGAGTGGTGGTACATGACCACATCATACACATACTGTACCACTGAGCTACCCCCACAGTGTTTACTGAGATAGTTTGTGAAAATAGAGAAGAGAAGGGGGCCAAGGATAGATCCTTGGGGCACCCCATCCATTAGGGGGAGAGGCTCTGAAAGGGAGTCTTTCCATTTTACCCTCTGTGTCCTCCCTGTGAGGTACCTGTTGAACAACGATAGGGAGTGGCTGTCTAACCCGACCTAGCTCAGTTTTGTAAGGAGCAGGTTGTGGTTTACAAGGTCAAAAGCCTTGGAAAGGACAATGAAGACTGTCCCGGTGGGGGATCCCTTGTCCAGTTCTCCAAGAGTGGAGAACTTGATAAGCACAGTGTCAGTTCCATGATTGGTTCTGAAACCGTGCTGGGAGGGGGCAAGTAAATGGTGGAGCTCTAGGTAGTCCAGGAGTTGTCCATAAATTAGTCTCTCTTGAATCTTACCAAGGCTAGATAGCAGGGGGATGGGTCTGTAATTGTTGGTAGTCTCCCTTGAACCACCCTTGTAGATGGGGACTACATGGACCAGTTTCCATTGTTCTGGGATGGCACCTGCGATAAGGGATCGATTGAGGAGCCAGGTGAGGGGCCTGGAGAGTGCAGGGGCCCCTTCCCTTAGTATGCGGGGGGGGATGCCATCGGGTCCCATAACTCCTGACATTTTGAAGGACTTTAGTAACAGGAGGACTTCGTTTGGTCTTACAAGCCATATGTGGAAGGTCGGGCAGTCCAGGCTTTGGGGGATGGGATCATTCGAGACTGGAAGGAGGGATGGCAAGTCCACTTTGAGCAGGTCCAGGTTTGTGAACTGGTGGTTGAGAGCCATGGCAATGCTAGGGTCGTCGTTAGTTAATTGGCCATTGACCTCTATGGGGCAGTGAGCGGTCTTTCCGCTCCCCTTTATAAGCCCGTTTATGTGAGCCCAAAAGAGTCTAGGGTTGCCTAGGTTCTTTTTCTGTAGATCTGTGAGGTAGTCTCATTTGGCCACTTTGATGGCCAGTTTGCACTTATTTCTCAGCGTCTTGTAGCTTTTTAGGTCAGCCGATAGGGAGGAGAGCTTGTATTTTTTCCAAGCAGTGTCCCTAGTTTTCATCAGTGTTTTCACTTGAGGGATGATCCACTTGTAGCAGCTCCCCTTGGTGCAGAATTTCTTCAAAGGGGCCAAGCAGTCAGCAACCATAATGATGGCTCCCTGGAAGAAGGCCGTAGCCTCTTCCAGTGTGGGTAGTAATTTGATTGGGCTCCAATCAATCCCATTTAGGCAGCCAATCTAGTGTTCAGGTTGATAGTTTGAGTAATCCCGTGTCAAGAGCATTCACGGGGGCACTCTGGGGGCCCTTTTTTTCCAGGAGCAGAAGATTGGGGAGTGATCACTCAGGGCATCCGCTAGGGTGCCAGCTGCCTTTATATTGGTGGGTTTGCTAGTAAGCACCCAATCAAGTGTGGAATGGTTACCCGTTTTGTAGTTCATTCGGGTGGGTCCTGTGATAACCTGCATAAAGTTAGCTTCCTGAACCAGCCCTAGTAGGGAGGGATTGTATTTCGGGGCCCAATTCAGATTAAAGTCCCCCAGGGTGATTAGCTCAGAGGTGACCTCATCAGAGATGTTCCTTAGGACCACCTCCAGAGATAAGTGTGCATTGGTTGGGGGGTTGTATACGCATCCAGTGTTGAGATGCTTACATGGGCCAAGGGTGATGCGAACGAAGATCGATTCACCTTCCATACTAGTGGCCTGTAGCAGGTTGACCTGCACTGAGTTAAGGGTGTCTTTTGTGTAGATTAGGACCTCTCCACCCCTTTTTCTCAGTCTATCTTGTCTATGGGAGAGGTATCCTAGGGCTGCAACCTCATGGGAGGGTATGTGAGGCTTAAGCCAGGTTTCCGATATGGCCAGGATGTCCGGGTTGTACCGGTCCAGCCAGGCTTGAAGTTCCTGCATCTTGGGTCTCAGGCTACATATATTCATGTGCACAATCCTCAGACCCTTATTGGCTGCCCAGTGCAGGTCCACCGGGGAGGAGACCAGAAGATCATAAGGAGGGGGACCAGGATTTGGTTGGATATCCCATGCCATGAGCAGAAGGGTAGCAAGGAGGCAAAGAGAAGGAAGCTGACTGAGGGTTAAGGACTTAGTCCAGAGTCTCCGTTTAGCAGTGAGTAGAGTTGAGTACAGGATACCTCTCCTGCAGAATACATGGGCAGTCAGAAGTACCTCCATGTTATTAAGAGGGAGGGTGTAGTGGTCCCAAGAATGTAGTGGGGGAATGTCCAGTTTGGGGGGACTTCTCAGGTCCTTTTCTCCTGTGCTTATAGTCCTATCTGTCCAGTGTAGGAAGAAGAGGTACAGGACGGCCAGTAGGAGCCCTCTATTTGGGCAGCCAAGAGAGGGGGGTCCAAGCATGGAGGGCATCATGCTGGTAAGGAGGCCGGGTGGGGAGTAGGGATGGATGGGCAGTAGAGATGGTTGGGCCACTGGGAATAAGTTCCCCTGAGCCCACCATGCTCAACTTAAGAGTAATAACCAGCCTCGTCAGGCACAGAGTCCCTGACAGATCAGGTCAGTGGTGTGGCCAGGAATTACTACAGTGAGCCGCTGGTCAGCAGTACCCAGACTTATAGGGTATCAGATGTCTTATCCCAGGGATAGATGCGACAGTGTATTGGAGGGAGGTGGTCTTGGTAGCACTTGTTACTATAGGATCCTCCTGGGGATGAGTTTGAGAGCCGCTACCCTTTAGGTCAGCAGGCGGATTGGACACAGGAGCTGTCTATGGCCCGAGGCCGGGCATGCTCGTGTTAAGCAATAGGGGGAGGCAATCTAGCTGGAGATACAGTGTTAATTAGGTAATCAGGCAGTTAAGGGTGCACCTATATATATACTGAAAACCATACCCCTGAGGAAGAGTTGAAATCAAATTTATATGACTCATGGGAAAACTAGAATAACATGCAATTTACAAGACATAACTGGATTACTATATCACTTAATAATCACTTAGATACTGCAGGTACAGCAGCAGCTGTAATTTCTGACTACCTAGTTTATGATACAACTGGCAGTTTTGTGGGTAGCAGACAATTTGGTAGGGAGAGACAGAGGTACTTCCCCGAGTTGCACAGTAATTTGCAGGTGATGCAAAAAGGTTGGGATTAGAGAAAGCAGGTGCAGTGATGACTAAACGCCTCTAGAGGGGGTATTGAAGTTTTGTATTGGGCACGGTAGCCAGAAGATCCTTTTGTTATAGTGGCCACTAGTGGACAGCTGTGATAACCTGCAAATGGAAAAGTCACCTGATAGGTTAATTTCAGTCAGGTGCTTTATCCTATAAAAAGGAGTGATGACCAAGGTTGGTGGTGGGGGTGGCGGGGCAGCCAATGCGTAGCATCAGTGGGGTCTTCGCTCTGCCATTTGCACTCCTAACTCATCCTGGTCTCCTTTACCCGTGCAGATTTTTCGGTTTGAATTCCACGCCTTTTGCAGGGGGTGATCAGCGTGGGGCTTGGGAAGAGTCCGTCGGCTGTGGGGGAGGGCTGCTCGGTTGCCCTCTTGACCCAGAAGGTTCCCAGGGAGCAGGTTTGCGTCTGCAGAGAAGGGGGAAAAAGGTGAGGCTTTTATACAGATCCTACACAAAGCAGCAGACTAAAGGAGCATTGGGGGTGGGGATCACATATTCAGTGCAGTTAAGGTTATTTTAGCCCAGCCCTTGTTAAGCTTATTATAGTACTTTCTAAACAAAGAGGGCTCAGGTGGAGACAAAGCAGTTTTTGCGGGCACTGGGGTTTGTAAGGTTAAAAGGTGCAAAGGCAGTAGAAGTTTAGCAACTTGGGTAATCAGGAAAAATATTTTCTCTGGCACTACAAGTTTCACTGATTCAGTTTAAAATAAAGGTCACGGTCACAGAAGGCACTGGGGTTTGTAAGGTTAAAAGGTGCAAAGGCAGTAGAAGTTTAGCAACTTGGGTAATCAGGAAAAATAATTTCTCTGGCACTACAAGTTTCACTGATTCAGATTAAAATAAAGGTCACGGTCACAGAATGAGCTTACTGTGGCATTTGATGTTTCATTATTAAGGTGCTCTGCTACTTCCTTACAATTCACAAGTATACAGGGAGAAAACCTGAGGGCAAAAAAACAATCAGCACTCGTGTGGTGACTGAAAATAAAGTTTAAGTCTTTCAGCAAAAATGGTGCTCTGCCGTTTGCACTCCTCGCTCATCCTGGTCTCTTTTACCTGTGCAGATTTTTCGGTTTGAATTCCATGCCTTTTGCAGGGGGCGATCAGTGTGGGGCTTGGGAAGAGTCCATCGGGTGTGGGGGAGGGCTGCTCGGTTGCCCTCTTGACCCAGAAGGCTCCCAGGGAGCAGGTTTGTCATGGCACATAAGCTTCCATATACTGAAGAAAACTCAATTAGGTTTGAATAGGTCTGAAAAGATCTGTCATCACTAGTGTTGTGTGAAATTGCGGAATTTTGCTCCGTGAAATATTTTGCGTGATTCATTCATTTTGCAAAATATTTTGTGGGTGTGAAATGTTAAATTCTACTGGCAAAATGCAAAATTATGCACGCAAAATGCAGAATTTTGCCACTCGCTGGTGAAATTCCACCACTTGTGGGTAAAATTTTGCATTTTGCACCTTCAAAATATTTTGCAGAATGAGCAAAATTTCATGAAATGTTTTGCATGGCAAAATTCACTTTTTCCCTAGAATTTTGCTGGCAAAATTTAATTTCACTGCATCTCTAGTTATTTATCACCTAGTATTATTATTTTTGCAAACTCAAAATGTGTGCAATCATCAAATTTTAGGCAAATATGTATCTCAAAACTGGAATTTGGAAAAAACATGATCAATGTTTCTATACAGTCATATATGAAAGGTAGCTAGAGCAACACATATATATATAACATTTTGGTTCCTGCACTAAGGTAAGAGTCTGTCTGGCAGGCTTTGGATCTGTATCTTGTGCTTGAGGCATGATGCTAAGGGCTTTGGAAGTGGGGCAGGCATTAGGGTTGAGAACCACAAGAACACAACACAACTGAATTAACCACATTCTAGTGACTACAATCCCTAATTTTTTAAATTTCCTTCCTTCAGAGAGTTTCATGTCATCTGCAAAGACACTAAACTTGCTGAGGATGCCTTCTCCAATGCTGCTGCTGATAATCACATTGAAGAGTACAGGATCCAGGGCGTATCCCTGTGGCACCCCACTAGTGACCTCCCTCTCTTCTGATGTGCCCATTTACCACAACCCTCTGCTGTCTCTCCTTCAACCAGTTTCATACCAATCTACATCCCTAGCTGCACCAGGTTCTCCAGCTTCTGCAGCAATCTTCTGTGTGGCATGAAGATGAATGCCTTGCTGAAATCAAAGTAAGGTAAATCCACATCATGGCCCTTATCTAGCACCTTTCTTACCCAGTCAAAGAAAATTATCAGCTTGGCCTTACAAGACCTCACTGCCACAAACCCATGCTGTTTACTATACTGTAGACTGTTGCTATCTAGATAGGCCACAAAGTCCTCTTTGACAAGTGACATGATCAGTTTAGTCACTACTGAAGTAAAGCTAAAAGATCTGTAATTGCCCTGTAGTTTCCTGCCCCCCCCAATATAGCTGGACTATGTTTGCTACCATCTAGTCTTTTGGAATATCACCTCTCTGAATTGAACAATTGAATAGTCTACTAGTTATTCAGACAGTTCTGCTACCAATTCCTAGAGAACAAATGGGTGCATTTGTCTGGCCCTGATGCCTTATCTACCTTTAGGGCTTCTATCCCCTTTTGGGCCATTTCTCTGATAAAGACTGGCTGCCTCATTTCAGGAATGCCCTGGCTATGTATTCTGAATCATGTAGATGCTTTCTGGTGATAATGGTGTCTGTAACATGAATAGTGATAATTTTTCCCTGTGTAAATTGAATCTTGTTGATGTTGTCTGTAATTTGCTAGACTTGAACACCTTTGGAAAAGGGCCCTTGAGATCAGTGTTATTTCAAACTAAACAAATAAAAAAATAAATAGATGAAATAAATAAATAAACACATGAATACATAAATGAATGTCCCAGTCAGCTGCCTTGATGCCACTTTCAGGCAAAGGGCTGTATTCTCTTGTTAAGTCAGAGCTGAAGGAAACATTAAGGATTGCTGCTTTTTATTCATTTTCCTCTATAGCCCTCCCCCCTTCTTGTAGTCTAACAATTTAATGTTAGTTTAATGAGGTTTTACATAGGCCCTCATTGTGTGTTTATTTCATGAATCCCTTGAGCTTTGCTCTTGTGGTTTGTGTAGTGTCACACAAGTCAGGTGTACAGTACATAACAAGTCATTGCACACACCTCATACATGATTGTCTACATTACCACTAAAAAGCAAATGTTGCTTGCTGTGGAGCAGTGACCTAATGTTAGTAAACATTGGAAGATCATAACCTTACTAAAATGTGAATATTTCTCTTGATTCAAATTATCTGATGAATTTTAACTGTCTTCAGGAAACCTCAATAGTTAGCAATTTCTTTTTACAGTGTAGTCACATGGTATAGCCCAACTGAGATGCAATATCTCATCTATTTTTTTGTTTGCTTTTTGTTGGGTGGTATGGATGAAGATTCTAAAGACATTTAGAACTTTCAGGAATATGCACATTCAGCTGGTGATCCAGTTTCAGGAATGGAGGAGGGTCACTTGAGGCTGTCCAGGAGGGGAGGATTGAGCATCCCACTACAACTCTTCTACCTTGGGGTGGGAGGAGGGTTACTGTAACATGCCACTTAACTACCCCCTGGATGAGGCCAAGTGACAGTAACAGCAGGGGGAGCAAGAAGGGGCACGGTGCTGGAAGATGTGTCATGTATGTGCACCAATGCATGAATGCATTCATGCATGTCATTGCACGCCTTCACCCTGGGAGAAACAGCAAACAAAATACCAGAGGAAACATGCCCTTGCTTTCTCAGCATTCTTCACTTGCACTACACAACCCTACAGAGCAAGCCACCAGTGGTGGATATAGGGGTAGGTGGGGTGTGAAGGGGGTGGCTGCACCCTTCCCATTGTAGCCTACTTTCTTACTACTACTGCTGCATTTACTTTGTTGAAGAAGCATGATTTATTGATTGTAAGAAAATATAGATTAAAAACTATAAATTACATTTGTGTTTTCTATCAAAAATGCAATCGAAAATATAATAGTTAACAATATAAAAGATTTAAAAAAATAAAAAAAATTACATATCAAATATGCACACCACCCCAGCACCCCCATTCTAAAATCTTGGATCCAGCATTGCAGGCCACCACAGTGGTTAACCTGTATGTCCCAAGATGAGGAGGTAACAGGTATGGGGGAATGCTGTTGAGATCCAGGATGCAAGGCATCAAAAGTATATATGGAAAAAAAAACTATGGTAGGCTTTGTACTTGTGATCTCCTGTTTCTTAGTTCAGTGTTATGTCCAGTATATTATGATGCCTTCCATATACTTATATCTGATAGCAGCACAAGACCCAAGAGATACTGTGAAAGATCAGCATTTGATGTTGCATGCAATCCCCACCACTGAGTAATTTCAAAAGTATGTTCTGACAGCCTTGTTAAGTTCTTTACATTTGTAGACTGTGAGTGAAAACAAATGTGACAGAGAGGAAACAGGAAAGATACAGTGATGCTGTTATAAGTAGGACGGTGAATCAGGAAAAGAAAAAATATCAGAGCAATGGCAAATACATTATATTGAACTTCAGTTCACTTTACTTAAATAAAGATGTTGTTCTTTTGGTGGCATAGTGCACTAAATAATCTCCTAAGGCAATCTCCTACAGTAAGTGCTAAGAGATATTTCTGTAACAGAAAAATACTTTGATATATCTGGATGGAAATTAGGGTCAAAGCGATTTGGTGCTTGGTGGGTTCTAAAACCACTTGCTCTCTATCTCTACACCTCCTCTACAGAAACAGGTGATGCACTGTTAGTCACCAACTAACTCATTTCATAGGAATTTGTAAAATCAGTGTATGGGATAGTAGAAGCAAGCTTTTCTGACTCTATATGCAAATTCAATTAATTAGATGCATCTAATTAGAGTATGCATAAATGAAAATGTATTCAAGAGTATAACCACCTTAATAAGTGTAACTACAATCTTTGCAAATTTTGAAGGCAACGGAAAAGTTGGAGAGATGCATGAATAAATTATGCTAGTTAAATCATATTGGCAAGTGCAAATGCCATCTGCAAACAGATGTAACCTCTAACTAGAAAATAACATTCCCTAAATGTGACTAAACTGATATGATAGCTGAACCACCCAGCATGAAACCATGCATGCCAATTAAATTCTGTTTTCTAATTTGCATAGTGCTGCACTAACAGGTTCTGATCAGCAGGTCACTCTGAATGACAACAGAAAAGAGAGGGATGTTTTTTCCATGAACTTGGGAAAGAAAAATATGGCTTCTATGCAAATCATTTTTCCCTTAAATTGTGGATAAAACAGTAATACTCCCCAAACTGCTTTGATTTAACCTATCCAGAACTGTTAGACCTGAGCTGGCATATACTGTACCCGCCTTATTGTAGGTTTCACTAAAACACCTGGTAAAAGAATGCATTCAATAAGTGAATACTGTACCTTTACTGTTCAGTGACACCTACATAAATGTATATCTTATAAAATAAAATACTTTCCCTACTAAAGTAATAAGTAGCCATGGAAGGAATTGTTCAATATTGTACATTGTTTTTAGAGTTATTAAAATAAAATACTTCTAATACATGTGCTGTGAGCTACTATTTTGTCAGTGTTGCCTTCTCAGAAAAGCCATCATTAAACATCAACTGAAAAAAAACAACAATTCTGAGCAAGGAATCCATTTGAATTATATTAAGGTTAACTATGTATTTTCACCTGATCACAATAATTCCCAACTCTATTTGCTGTTAGTACTTTCTTAGCCTGATATATTTTTTCTCCAGAACCTTCTTCAGAAATCTGGAAGCTAGCTCAGGCTTGTACAAGAAAAAAAAAAAGCTGCTGTAACCAATGTACAGTATGTTGATTGGTCACATGTTTTTATTTATAGCATTTTGGTAACCGGGTAAACCCACTGTGACCACAGCTCCCTTTTTCAGGGGCAACCAGGAATTAGTTACATGCAGCATATATAGTACAGCAGTTTACAACAATTAAGAACAGAGGAACACATCATAGATGGATACATAGTTACAGCATAATCAAAGTGTTAATTAGTTACAAAGGAAATTCATATAATAATCAATGACATTGACCAGGGGGAAACTATCAGATGCTGAAGTAGATATGGCATGATGCATACAATAGACATAACAAGCATTTGTCAATGCCGAACGTTCGCTTGTAGGTATTTGCAGTGGTGTTTGGCACGTATGGTGCTTTACCCTAATGCCCTGTGCGATTGCTGATATTTGCACAATAAATTTTCAGCATGACCTTTTTGTTACCCCCATTGTGCGCTACATAGGTGGAAACACGTTTTGGGCAGGATGTGAAAAATGACAGCTGTACTGCTCATAAGGAAGTGTGGTAAAATGGCAATGTTGAAAATCTGGAGTGGAAATATTGAAAATTCGCAAACTTATGGCGTGCGTGGGAACTTTCATAATGCGCTTTCGTCTAAAACAGTTATTATTAAGAATTTTTACGCCAAATTGTCAACTTTGACATTTTAAAACCTCTGCTAATGAACAATGTCACTGTGATTGTCTTACTGTGCGCCATACATTGATTTTACACACCGACTGCGCTATTTTGCACTACATGGGCGGAAACATGTTTTGGGCAGCATGTGAAAAATGACAGCTGTACTGCTCATAAGGAGGTGTGGTAAAATGGCAATGTTGAAAATCTGGAGTGAAAATATTGAAAATTCTAAACTTACAAGCGTGCGTAGGAACTGCACTAGCAGCTAATAAAAACAGTTATTTTTAGGAATTTGTTCACAAATTTTCAACATAGCCATTTTAAGATCTCTGCTCATGAACAGTGACACTGTGATTTTTTAATGTCCATACACTGAGTTCGCATACCGACTGTGCCATTAATGCTACATGGGCAGAAACATGTTTTGGGCAAGATATATAAAATGACAGCTGTACTGCTCATAAGGAGGTGTGGTAAAATGGCAATGTTGAAAATGTGGAGTGAAAATATTGAAAATTAGAAACTTACGGCGTGCATAGGAACTGCGCAATGAACACTCGTAAAACAGTCATTTTTAGGAATTTTGTCACCAAATTTTCAACACAGCCATTTTAAGACCTCTGCTCATGATCAGTGTCACTGTAATTTTCTTAATGTGTCCCATACAATGATTTCGCACACCGACTGCGCCATTGTGCGCTACATGAGCGGAAACATGTTTTGGGCAGGATATGAAAAATGACAGCTGTACTGCTCATGAGGAGATGTGGTAAAATGCAAATGTTGAAAATCTGGAGTGGAAATATTGAAAATTCGCAGACCTACGAGCGTGCATGGGAACTGTGTAATGTACGCTCGTAAAACAGTCATTTTTAGGAATTTTTTCACCAAATTTTCAACATTGCCATTTTAAAACCTCTGCTAATGAACAGTATCACTGTGATTTTCTTACTGTGTCCCATACATTAATTTCGCACACCGACTGTGCCATTGTGCACTACATGGGCGGAAACATGTTTTGGACAGGATGTGAAAAATGACAGCTGCACTGCTCATAAGGAGGTGTGGTAAAATGGCAATGTTGAAAATGTGGAATGAAAATATTGAAAATTTACAAACTAACAAGCTTGCATAGGAACTGTGCAATGCACGCTCGTAAAACAGTCATTTTTAGGAATTTGTTCACCAAATTTTCAACATAGCCATTTAAGATCTCTGCTCATGAACAGTGACACTGTGATTTTCTTAATGTGTCCCATACACTGAGTTCGCACAGCGACTGTGCCATTAGTGCTACATGGGCAGAAACATGCGTTTTGGGCAAGATGTGAAAAATGACAGCTGCACTGCTCATAAGAAGGTGTGGTAAAATGGCAATGTTGAAAATGTGGAGTGAAAATATTGAAAATTGACAAACTTACGAGCGTGCATAGGAACTGTGTAATGAACACTCGTAAAACAGTCATTTTTGAATTTTGTCACCAAATTTTCAACACAGCCATTTTAAGACCTCTGCTCATGATCAGTGTCACTGTAATTTTCTTAATGTGTCCCATACAATGATTTCGCACACCGACTGCGCCATTGTGCGCTACATGAGCGGAAACATGTTTTGGGCAGGATATATAAAATGACAGCTGTACTGCTCATGAGGAGATGTGGTAAAATGCAAATGTTGAAAATCTGGAGTGAAAATATTGAAAATTCGCAAACTTACAAGCGTGCATAGGAACTGTGTAATGCACGCTCGTAAAACAGTCATTTTTAGGAATTTTTTCACCAAATTTTCAACATAGCCATTTTAAGACCTCTGCTAATGAACAGTATCACCGTGATTTTCTTACTAGTGTCCCATACATTGATTTACTTCCGACTGTGCCATTGTGCACTACATGGGCGGAAACATGTTTTGGGCAGGATGTGAAAAATGACAGCTGCACTGCTCATAAGGAGGTGTGGTAAAATGGCAATGTTGAAAATGTGGAATGAAAATATTGAAAATTTGCAAACTAACAAGCTTGCATAGGAACTGTGCAATGCACGCTCGTAAAACAGTCATTTTTAGGAATTTGTTCACCAAATTTTCAACATAGCCATTTTAAGATCTCTGCTCATGAACAGTGACACTGTGATTTTCTTAATGTGTCCCATACACTGAGTTCACGCAGCGACTGTGCCATTGTGCGCTACATGGGCAGAAACACGTTTTGGGCAAGATGTGAAAAATGACAGCTGCACTGCTCATAAGGAGGTGTGGTAAAATGGCAATGTTGAAAATGTGGAGTGAAAATATTGAAAATTCGTAAACTTACGAGCGTGCATAGGAACTGCGCAATGAACACTCGTAAAACAGTCATTTTTAGGAATTTTGTCACCAAATTTTCAACACAGCCATTTTAAGACCTCTGCTCATGATCAGTGTCACTGTAATTTTCTTAATGTGTCCCATACAATGATTTCGCACACCGACTGCGCCATTGTGCGCTACATGAGCGGAAACATGTTTTGGGCAGGATATGAAAAATGACAGCTGTACTGCTCATGAGGAGATGTGGTAAAATGCAAATGTTGAAAATCTGGAGTGGAAATATTGAAAATTCGCAGACCTACGAGCGTGCATGGGAACTGTGTAATGTACGCTCGTAAAACAGTCATTTTAAGGAATTTTTTCACCAAATTTTCAACATTGCCATTTTAAAACCTCTGCTAACGAACAGTATCACTGTGATTTTCTTACTGTGTCCCATACATTGATTTCGCACACCGACTGTGCCATTGTGCACTACATGGGCGGAAACATGTTTTGGGCAGGATGTGAAAAATGACAGCTGCACTGCTCATAAGGAGGTGTGGTAAAATGGCAATGTTGAAAATGTGGAATGAAAATATTGAAAATTTGCAAACTAACAAGCTTGCATAGGAACTGTGCAATGCACGCTCGTAAAACAGTCATTTTTAGGAATTTTTTCACCAAATTTTCAACATAGCCATTTTAAGACCTCTGCTCATGAACAGCATCACTGTGATTTTCTTAATATGTCCCATACATTGATTTAGCACACCGACTGTGCCATTGTGTGCTACATGGGCGGAAACACATTTTGGGTGAGATGTGAAAAATGACTGCTGTACTGCTCATAAGAAGGTGTGGTAAAATGGCAATGTTGAAAATCTGGAGTAGAAATATTGAAAATTTGCAAACCTACGAGTGTGCTAAGGAACTGCACAACGCACGCTCGTAAAACGGTCACTTTTTGGAATTTTTGCACCAAATATTCAACATGGGATTTTTGGGATCCCTTCTCATGAATGATGTCACTGTCATGGTGCTATTTGGGCCTGAAGGGTGATTTCACGCAGTGACTGTGCAGTGACTGCGAAATCACCCTTTGGGCCTGAATAACGCAATGACAGTGACATCATTCATGAGAAGGGGTCCCAAAAACCCCATGTTGAAAATTTGGTGCAAAAATTCCAAAAAATGCCTGAGATATGCAATAAAGTTGAAAACCCCCTATCTAGCCCATTATACAGCTTACTGGCATTTCCTCAGTTTGCGGTCAGCTTTGAAGAGTGCAGACATGTTTCCGGTCCACTGAAGATTGTCGTGCGAGCTCTGGAGGTATAAGTATGGGGTGAGGGGGTGTGGGAGGCTAGGTGCACAGTGGGTTGGTGCGGGTTGTGGGAGGGACTGGGAGATGTGCCGTGGCACCGTTTCGATTACAGGTACAAAAAAAAACAGGCGGCGTGGGACATTTGCCATGCTGGGGTGGGCTCCCAGCATGGCAGAAGATAGCTGGGGGCCCAAGGGAGCCGATGGGATTGGGCACCCCATCGGCAAACTATCTTGACATTTGCCACGCTGGGATGGACTCCCAGCATGGCAGAAGGATAACAGGGGGGCGTGGAGCGGCGGGGGATTGGGCACCTGGCCGACAAACAATGTTTTCCACGCTGGGGTGAGCTCCCAGCGTGGCATCACTTTTTGGGGGTGGCGTGATGCGGGGGAGCGCGTGATGCAGGGCGGCGTGGCGCGGTGCTCGGTATGACAGCGGTGGTTTCTTTGAAGCAAAGACCACTGCTGTCATACACAGCTCCTGCACCCATTGGTGCAGGACCACCACGCCTGCTCAACGGAGCACTGGATTGCAAGGAAGAGGCACACCTCCAAAGTGTGCTACTCTCCCAAAACATTCCTTGTGCATGCACGCAAGCAAACGTAAAAATAAATAATCTGGGTCATCATTTCCATAGGGTCTTACATTACTTTATAATCATAAAAGTCCAGTTAGATTAGGAACCAGTACACAGTAACATACCTCGAAGGGCAAGGGGAAGTGGTTCAATGGTAGCATCTACAGTGGCTGCATTCCAACATGTACACCTTTAGATCAGCCTTGAACCCTTCTAGTGTTGTGCTATTGGTCAGATTCTTTGGAAGTGAGCACTAGTAGTAGGGTGCCAAGTACCTGAAGGGTCTTTTACCTAAGTTGGTGCATACTCATGGAATTTCAAGTAGGTTGCTACTTGAGGAGTGAAAGTTTCATCGAGAAACACTAGAGTTTAGCAGGTTGGGGAGGGGGGGCATAAGCATTGGAGAGTTTTGTAGATGAGACAGAGTAGGGGATAGAAAAGCTTGAATTCCAGGAAGGGCTAATTTAAGTCAGCAAGGACCTCACAGTGGTGTCTCCGATGAGGACAGCGAGTTGCAAAACAAGTTATTTGAAGTTTTCACTATCCCTAAGTAAGTGGTACACCATAAAGAAGGGTGGGGAGTAGGGTGCTCTTAGCTATGGCAATCCTTGAGTCATCATTCAAGGAGTTACCAAGCCTGTAGAGAAGGCCAAGTTTCCAATGTGTGGTCTTGGTTACATGCTCTACATATGGCTTGAGGGACATTTCTTGGTCTAAATAGACACCAAGATATTTAACCTTGTAGACAACTTCTATCTGTGAACCTGATACAGTGTACAGTGGCAGTAGGTGTTGCCTATGCTCGCCCAGATGACTGTTACCAAAAAGGACAGCCTAGATCTTTTTGTCATTCAGAACTAGAAAATTAAATGCAAGCCAGTTTTCTAGGGAGTTCAGACAGGCAGCTAAGCTTGCAGCAATGGCACTAGGTTGGGGGTTACTCCAGTATACCACAGTGTCATCCACATACAGAATTAAGTTCCATGTGCCTCAGCTTTGATCAATATCATTGATGAAGAGGGTGAATAGCAACAGGGCCTAAAATAGAGCCCTGGGGTGCACCATCAGTTAGTGGTTGGCAGCCTTAGTGCACCCCTCTCCACTTTGCCATTTGCATTCTGTTCAACAGACAACAGACAGCTTGTGAACCAGGTGTGCAAGAGCAAGTCAAGACCTAGGAGCTGCAGCTTGCTAAGGAGCAGCCCATGACTGACCAGGTCAAATGCCTTTGTCAAATAAATGGATAAGGCCCCAGTGGGGCTCCATTATCCATGGCATTCAGGGTATCAGTTGTAAACTTAATCTAGGCTGTGTCAGTGCCATGGCACTTTCTAAAGCCATGCTGATTATCAGCCAGAAGGCGGTGATGCTCTAGGTAAACCTGCAGTTGTTTGTAAACCAACCTCTCTTGCACTTTTGCCAGAGGGCAGAGAATGGAGATGGGCCTGTAGTTCTCTATATTTCCATGTGGCCCCGTCTTTTGGACAGGGACTACCATGGCCACCTTCCACTTACTAGGGACATATCCTTCCATGAAGGATCTGTTGATTAGCATAGTAATAGGCAGAGGAATTGCTGGGGAAGCAGCTTTAAGCAGTCATGGTTCAAGTTGGTCAAAGTCAGGGGATGAGTCAGGCTCTATACGTCTCAGTAGGGTCAGCACTTCTGATATCCTGACCAGTTTAAGATGAAATTGGGGATGGAGAGGGTCACCTTTAGTAGTGTTCTGTGTAGGGGGACGAGTCGCTGGAGTTTAGAGTTTATGCTTTTTCCTGGTTGGTAAAGAGGCATTGAAGGCCTCAGCTACTATGGAAGGGTCATTGACCAGAACAGCTCTATCTTGAGTACTGGCTCCACCAGTTAGTAATGTATTGATGTGACTCCAGAATTTCTTGAGGTCTTGCAGATGGTGGTTCTGGAGACCACATAAATACTGGGTGTTTGCTTCCTTGATACCTTTCCTACACATTTTCCTAATATCCCTATATTTCTCCAAGTCAGACCAGAGGTGTGAGGCCTTGTAAATCCCCCAAGCCTTATCTCTAAGCATCATGAGCTTTTTTAGGTTGGCCCTGAGCCATTTATGGCACTTAGCCCCCACTCTAAGTTTCCTGCAAGGAGCATGAAGGTTGACCACAGACATGAAGACTTTAGAGGGGTATTCTAAGACCTCATCTAAACTAGGGAGTGTTAGTATCAGGTCCCAGTTGGCTGATGATAATGCTGAGCAGAACTTGTCAGGGCTGAAACTGGACTACCCTCTTGCCACAAAGACCCTGGGGGTAATTTTGGGAGCTTATTGGACCAGATACAAAAGATGGGTGAGTGGTCACACAGTGAATCTGATAAAATTCTGGCAGCTAGTATTCTTTCTTGGTTAGTGACTAGTGCCCAGTCTAACAAAATGTGATTGCTGGATTTGGCAGTGTGCCTGGTGGGCAGACTGATTATTTATGTAAGGCGAGCATCAAGAACTAGGTCCTGAAGTCCATCATTGCATTTTGAAACCCAATTTTGATTAAAATCACCAATGATGATCATCTCCCCCCCCGTGTGTGTTCAGCTAGGGCCTGGGTGAGGGACGCTAGGGAGGAGGCTGCTACAGCAGCACCTGGGGCTTGAGTCACATCTCAGACACAGAAATCACATCTGGTTTGCATAAGGTAGCCCAAGCCTCAAGATCCTGCATCTTATGTCTCGGACTGTTGATGTTCATGTGCACTTGTCTGAGACCGTTAGCAGTAGACCAACAAGTATTAGTTGGGGAGCTTAATATATAGTTAGGAGGGGCAAGACCAGGATTAAGTTCAATATCACCATATAATGCTAATTTCAATTTCACCAGATACCTAACAAGTTTAGTTGGATAGGTTAGAAGGCTATTTCTTCCAGGTAGATTGCAGCTAAGGAAAGGTTATAACAGTTTCCATGATGAATAGGGCAATGTACTGAAATAAGTATGGCACTGATGCATTCAGCCCTCAACCAGTGAGTCACATAGGGAGGAAGAATGGAGTATCCTGCCAGAGGGGAGGGAGCCACAGAGTGGAGGGGAACCTAGTCTACCAATAGCACTATGGCTGCATAAACCAGTGAAGCAATAAATCCCAAGGATTTAATTTTCTGCCAAAATAAAGCTCAATATCACAGGCTATCTGGAGGAAAGGAGATGGGGATCCATAGTAATAGTAAATAGATGAAAAGTTAATTAGGGTATGCCTAAAGATAAGATTTTAGAAAATTAGCACACAGTGCAATAAATCATTGACCAGTTAAACCCCAGGTAGTACGAGGGATACAATGCACAATATATGATATAGGAATCACAGAGCAAAAATAGTGTAAAAGGAGAGGAGGCATGAAGTTCTCCGTTCAGTTTTTCCCAGAGATAACCCAGAGAGTAGCTAAATAGTTACCCCTGCTGATCTTAATTATGTATTACCTTACAGCAAGCATTTAATAGAGGTTGGGGCCGGAGTGGTTGGGAGGGACAAAAAAAACAGCTCCCAAAGTCCCATGTCAATAGTTCACACTGCTGCATGGAGCGAGTTTCATTCCTTTTATCCCCGACTGAAGCAATCTTGAGGATTAATGGAAGATGCTGAGTAGTAGCAGTGTAAGGAGCGGCTGCTGGAGCAAACAGGTACGGCCTTAGAAGGAGGGATCCGGTGGCATTCGTTCTTCTGTTTTTCTGGGACGGGGCAGCAGAGAGGCTGGAGAGCTGCTCACAGACCCCCAGGTCAGCATCTGTGATCCAGTGGAAAAATCTTGCATGGCGCTGTGAAAGCCCTTTATATGGGCAGTGAAGGCAATTCAAATTTGGCACCAGACCTGTTGCTCACACCTGATATCCTAAAAAAAACAGCCCCCAAAATCCCAATGCTGAGAGTTCATTATGCTGCAAGGAGCAAGTTTTATTCTGTTTTTCCCCTGCTGATGCAATCCTGAGGAATAATGGAGGATGCTGAGGAGTAGCAGTGCAAAGACCGGCTGATGGAGCAAACAGGTATGGCTTTAGAAGGAGGGACCGGTGGCATTTATTTTTCTGGGGGGGGCGGAGAGGCTGGAGAGTTATTAGCAGTAGTTACACTTATCCCATTTTGACCTTCAGTATCTGTTATGGCAATAGTTCATGTTAATGGTTTATGTACTTTCTTATGTACTCCTTTACAACCAATGGTTGATCCATTTCATTTGATTTTATTATGCCACATTTCAGCTGATGTTAAGAGCTTGTGGTTTGAGACCTACAGTTAACCTTGTTGTTTCCTGTGTCCAAAAAAGGCCAGCAAGCAGTGTCTATTGTATAAAACTTCTTCTCACAACACTACTGTTAAATTATGTATGTTGACACAGAGCTGAGAATATTGATGAAAACCATTTGACTGCAAGATTTAATGATGCTTATTGTTCAAGATTAATTATTCCAAATAAAAACAAATGCTACAACAGACTCAAAATTTTACACTGGAGGATATCATACAAGGCAGGACAAAAGGGGATATCTAAAGTGGGAGGATATCATACAGGGCAGGATAAAGGGGGATATCTAAAGTGGAATGAAAATATAAAGGTATAAAATTTGCAGGATAACATGAGTACTACTTAAATAGTGGCTATTCTTCAAACAACTAAAGTTTGCACAAATATAAAATTTAATATAAATGTTTATTTGTCAACATAAAAACAACAATTACACATTTGCCAACTATTTAACAGGAATAAGTAGCCATTGCAAATGGGCAGACTGGATGGCCACTAGATCTTATTTTCTACCATCAGATGCTATGGGCCTGATTCCAGAAGACATGGTGCAAGTCTCCATCAATTGCGACTTGCACCAAATGCCGATGCACCAGAGAACCTGAACCTGATTCCAGAACAGCCAGGGTCCCCATGGCTATGTCCATGACTGTCACAACCCCAACAGGTATGCCAAACAGAGCGAGTACCTGAACAGAGTGGCACAAGCCTGTGGCATGGAACTCAGAAGGGTGAAAATGCCCCTCACCCCTGATCCCCCAATACACAGTTGGCAAACCCTGGAGTACTACTGAAACCCCCATGCCCCGATCCCCCACATGAAAGTGCCATAGGGCTACACATGCCCTCTCATTCCCTGATCCCCAAATGGCCACATGAGGCGCTACACATAGCCCCTCAAGCCTTGATCCCAGATTGCCAGCTCACTGATAATTGTAATTTGTAACAATCGAGGCACACCCCTTTATAACTGGTAGTCGAGTGGTCCCTCACCCATCAGTGACAGTCCACGCCCACCACTCCACACCTGTTCGCAGTTGGCAACTGGCATATCCTGCCTCTCACCTCTATGTCCAGCCACCGACTGAGCTCCCTCTGAGTGCATACTACTGTATACAGTACATGCTCAAGGAATGAGCTGTCATTCATTGATCACATACTATATACAGTAGTATGCACTCAGAAGGAGCTTAGTCAGTGGCTGGGTGTGGAGGTGAGAGGTAGGATGTGCCAGTCTCTGACTGGAAATGGGTGGTGGGGTGGACTGGCACTGCAGGGTGGGGGGCCACTCAACTTCCAGGGATAAAGGGGTGTACCTTTATTGTTACAAATTACAATTACCAGTGAGCTGGTGATCAGGGCTTGGGGAGCATGTGTAGCCCTATGGGGCATTACTTGGGGATCAGGACTTAGGGGCATGGGTAGCCCTGCGGAGCTGTTATGTAGGGGTTTGAGGCTTGGGGATGCCAGCATAGGTAGGATATGGATACCATTATGCAGTAATGGGACTGCTGGGCCATGCATTATGCAATACTGGTAGGGAAATGGCAGCTCATTACAATGTCTGTACACTTATGGATAGATGGAACCAGCCTTGCATTCCAAAAAACTGATTACATCAGAGCCCAGAGCCATTATAGGTAGATGGGAGTGCAGGACCCTGAGGGCGCTGTGCTCCCACATATGGATACAATTATGAAGTAATGGTACAGCTAAGCGATCCATTACTGGAGGGCCCTGTGCTTCCACTGGAGATGACAGTTCATTACAATAAACTGATACCATGGGAGCACAGGGCCCAGAGGGCCCTTCGGTCCCAAAACAATATAAGGGTAACATTACACTTTTTCAAAAAGTAAGGAAATTCATTGCAAAAAAAACTTTGTTAATGCATCAGTTAGGGAAGAAACAACAAAAGTAGGGAAATGAGGCATTAGGGTGTATAGTTATGGATAAATTGATAAATGGGAGTGCAGGACCCTTCAAAAATCTGATACCATGGGAGTGCAGGGCCAGAGGACCCTGAACTCCAAAAACCATATAAGGATAACATTATACTTTCTCAAAAAGTAAGGAAATTCATTGCAAAAAAGCTTTGTTAATGCATCAGTTAGGGAAGAGACAACGAAAGTAGGGAAATTAGGCATTAGGGCTGAGACCCTAACACCCACCTCCATACCACCCCACCCCCCCAACAGACCAAGAGGCAACCCAGTGTGTCTTGGGGCTGTCGGGCCTAACTCTCACCCAATTCTCCTATACTGTACCATGTCAGTGTTCTTACACATTCTGTTCATCAGCCAAATCCTTGTTCATAAGAAATCCCAATTCGCGAGATAGGGCCATCTGGTTGTCATCTCACGAATAAGGATTTTGACACCTCACGAACAAGGATCAACTCACCAAACAAGGATTTTGACACCTCACTAACAAGGATCAGAAGCGACTCATGAACAAGGATTTTTAACATTTCAAAACCATATTTGGGGCTGAACTAAAGTAAACCAAAGGCATGGGTTTGTCAATGACGTCACCTTGAACAAAACCTATGCTTGGTTTACCTCACAAACACTTCCCTGAGTCACCTTATAACATTTTGTTTGATGAGGAAAAGTGAAAACAAGATGACAATTCATGAACAGAACATTTTGCTAACAAACTGGGATTTTAAAAATCCCTGTTTGTGACCTGTCAAAATTTCTGTTCATGAGACAAATCCTTGTTTGCAATTTATACACTTATCCAAAAGACTGAACTGAGCATGCTCAGAGTCCAACATTTCAAAATGTAATAACTTTGTAACAGATTAATATTTTTTCACCAAACCAATGCCATCTTATTCTTTTTGGCATCCTCGTTTCACCCTGACAATTTCAGACTAAAATTCCAAATAGTGTGGCCAAAGGACGATGGACAAAAAATCAGCAAAAACTTACAAAAAAGGCAAAAAACACACTTCTTTCACTATGCGCTGCACAAAAAATGCACAATCCAATCAAAACAGAACTTGGCATGTCAAGAGATCTACCCCCATGGGATGGCACATATCAAATGTTGTGTAAATCCATTGAAGGGTTGCAACGTTATTAAAGTGCAAAATTTGGGGTTTAACAATAAACTGCTTACTCAACCCTAACTACATATATATATATATATATATATATATATATATATATATATATACATACATACAACATGTGTTTTGGGATAAATCTAGGGATGAAAACTAGTATCTAAGGCAGGCAGTGATGATATCACTGATATCTTCACATTCCTATATGTCATGATGATATCTCTATGTTCCTCTATGTCAATATTATGAAAACAAAAGCATTGACAGGGTGTGCCTCTCCACAACCTGTAACACCCCCCACCCCATGCAATACTCAGGATCTGGTTGATCCTGCCATAATTTTCAAACCAACAGTTATTAATAAAAAAGAGAGAGAAAGAGAGAAAACTTATCTGGTTGATCCTGCCATTTTTCCTTAGTCTTAATAAAACAGTTTCACTTTCCTTGTCATAAATTTGTAGCATGACTGAGCACTTACAGCACAGGACTCATGAGAATACAAAGCTCACTCTGCAGGACTGAGTATATTTTCCATATCCCACTCCTGCCCATCACGTATCATATCTATATAGATAGATATGATACATGATGGGCAGGAGCGGGATATGGAAAATATACTCACTCCTGCAGAGTGAGCTTTGTATTCTCATGAGTGCTGAAGGTACGAGTGAGGATGCACAGCTCATTCTGCAGGACTGAGAATATTTTCCATATCCCATGATCTGCACATCATGTGTGTGTTTTATACCACAGGGGTGAGAGCTTTAGGAACATTGTTTCTGTTTTTTATGCGTTCCCTACTCATTCTGTGTGTGGTGTCAATGTGTGTGTGTGTTTGTGTTTTCTAAATGGACTGGGAGTCAGAAACACAGGTGATTGTGTTTTGCAAAGCTAATTGATTAACTTATCGGTTCAATGAGAAAGAGAAACTGCTTTGTAAAAGAGTTTCATTTAGAATTCAGGTTATTTTGAAGCTGAGATCAGCACAGTAATGGTGCAGGGGTGTTAGAAACACAGTGAGACACAGGTGAGAGTGTTTTGCAAAGCTAATTGAGTAAGCTGCAGCTTCAGTAAGAAAATGAAACTGTTTCCTGAAGCAGTTTCATTTAGAATGCAAGCTAAAGTGAAGATATCCTTACTCTGGTGACATCAGCAGAGTGTAGATAAATGTCGATATCCTCACTTCGCTGATGTCATCAAGATTTATCCTCCCTGCAGTGGAAATATCACCATATAACCTACTGAGAAAGCTCTCACCCGTGGTATAAATGTATGCATGTATATATATATATATATATATATATATATATATATATATATATATATATATATATATATTTAGAGGCAAAAACTCTGTTTAATGCATTAGTTAGGGTTGTTCCACAGCAACAAAAGTGAGAAATCGCTGTTAGGGTTGAAACCCTTATGCCCCCCACCCCCAACGGCATTGGGGTGCGCATTGGGATCATCAGCCCTAACTCTCACCCCATGACATGTAAAGCAGCAGAAGTATAGGAGAATGGGGTGAGAGTTAGGACCCAGATCCCAATGCACACCTAATGCGGTTGGGGGTGGATGGGGCTCCAAGGGAGTTTCAACTAACAGCAAACAGCTCTAATTTCCTTCTTTTTGAGAATGATAACGAGAAATAGTGAATGTAATGTAGCCATGGATGCTGGCCCTGCCACATGATGTGTTGTGGCATACTAACAGGACAACAACGCAAACAGAAATGCTAACAGTGGCGCACATGGTAACACAAGCACGAATGAGAACAGAAAGGGTAGCACATGGTGGCGTGAGCGGGAATGGTCTGCCACATGATGTGTTGTCACATAGTAACATGGTGCCTGCAAACAGAAATGTCAATGGGCATGGTGATGTAAAGTGAAACAGTAAGATAAACAGTACTGGACAGAAATGGCAAAAAATAACAGAAACGCAAAGTGCAAATGAAAACGCAGTTGATAACGCACACGGTGGCACAGACGCCAATGGTAAGTGAATGGCACGATCTCGCGAAGCGCAAGGGCAACAGTAACAGTAATGTAAGCGCACAGGCTGGTTTTCCCAAAACCTGCATTGAGAAAGACAGTGAGTACAAATAATGTATGCAAAATAATGAGTATCGGACGAAAATGAGATCTTGGAATACTAAATACATTATATCTCAGGAACACGTAGAGAAAAAAATTTAAAAGTCATATTATTTACAACTGTCCTGGCTAATTTGGATCTTAGCCCCATTAGAGGGCTAAGAAATTTCAGATGAAAAGTCGTGTCTACTTGCCGTTTCGAGACACGGGCCTGAAAGCAGCCGACGTAATGTTATCCTATGGGAAAAAAGAAAGTTCGGAGCACCATAACTTTGCCTCCCTGTAATGTTTTTCACAAACTACTGAAAGGCACATCTTGGGCTGTTGGCTGTCTTCCTCCAAATTTCAGGAAAAAAGACCAAACGTTATTTTGCAGCAGGGCTCCAAATGATTTCTGTTAAGTGTCAGGCGCCGTGAATGTTATCCTATGGGAAAAACTGTCAATTTTGGAGTGCGTAACTTTGCCACCATGTGATATTTTTTCACCAAACCACTGAAAGGCACATCTGTGTACTGTTGACTGTCTTCCTCCAAATTTCAGGAAAAAGACCAAACCGTTATTTTGCAGCAGGGTGCCAAAGGATTCCTGTAATGCTGCGGGCGCCGTAATGTTATCCTATGGGAAAAACTGTCAACTTTGGAGTGCCATAACTTTGCTGCCATGTGATATTTTTTCAACACAATACTGAAAGGCACATCTGTGAGATGTCGGCTGCGTTCCTTCCAAATTTCAGCCCAAAACTGCCAACGGTTATTTTGCAGTGCAGTGCCAAAGAATTGCTGTCATTGTCCCACAGACTAGAACATTACTGTCACAATTTGCGAAAGCTTTCGCAAAATTTTATAATTTCATGAGCACGAAAGTAATTTATAGCACTTTTCCAGAAATTTGAAAACATATTTCTGGGGTGTTTTACCACAAAATAAAGACATGGCAAGCATCCTCAGGGCCCGACTAGGTGAATACAAAAAAATTAGGTTGCTAGAGGGTCCCAAATTTAAATGCCAACCATTTTTCTGATCACCAACTGAAAACAAAATGGCTGATTTGCAAAGTAACAGGCCCATTTTGAAAGTAAAATGCATTTTGAAAGTGTTGAACTTTTTAACTTTTTCCCATTGACTTATAATGGGAAACTGTTTTTTGAATAACTTTTGAACCGTTTAATATTTTTTCATGAAATCTTTGAAAGGAACATCGGGGACCCTGGCTGCATGTTCCCTGAAGATTTTGGGCCGGTCACGCAAACTGTACGACCTGTAGGCGCAACCGTAGAATTCCAGAAAAGCGTAAACGTGTGCACAGATCGTGCTTAATAACTCCGCAACTGTATATCCGATCAGTACAAAACTTGTCAGATCCTAAGGCCTATGGGTCTTGATCATACATTCCAAATTTCAGGCAAATCCATCAAACAGTTGCAAAGTTATTAAGGTGCAAAATTTTGGGTTTAACATGGAAATGGCTCCTGAACCCTAACTATAGTGGCACTACCGTGCCACTATAATATATATATTTATTCACTGCAAAAAAACTCAGTTAATGCATCAGTTATGGTTCCTATTACAGTGACAAAAGAATGGAAATTCAGTGCTATGGTTCCCAACCCTACCACCCCACCCCTCCCCACTCTTAACACACCAGCAGGCATCAGGATTCGCCATGGAGTCATCAGGCCTAACTCTCACCCCAGTCCATGTATAAGGAAGCTGAGATTGTACAGTACAGGAGAATAGGGTGAGAGTTAGGCCCGACAACCCCAAGGCACACTCCGGCACCTGTTGGTGTATGGAGAGGTGGGGTGGGTTGGGGTGGAGTGGTAGGGTTGTGAACCCTAACACCAAATTTCAATACTTTGCCACTGTTATAGGGACCCTAACTGATGCATTAATGTAGTTTTTTTGCTGTGAATTTTGTTACTTTTTGAGATAGTATAATAGTATCCTTATTTTACTGTGGGGGTGCATGGTCTGAATTTCTCTGTATATGCACATATGTATATAATTGTGGAAGCCCAGGGCCCTCTGGGCCATGTGTCAAGCAACAGTGACCAAATTGTCAGAATAGCCATCTTATTACCCACCTCATGTACCCTGGTACAGAGAAATCAAGAAATGCAAGGCAAAACATAATTATGCACAACTGCAACCCCAATCTGTGCCACAAGTGCGAAAACACATTTCAGGCAGTATGTGAAAAATGACAGCTGTACTGTTCATGAAGTGGTGTGAAAAAATGGCTATGTTAAAAATTTGGCATCAAAATATTGAGAAGTACCAAAGTTATGCGCATGAGTAGAATAAATTCTATGATGTACATAACCTGGGCATTTTTAGGAATTTTTTCACCAAATTTTCAACATGGCATATATGGGACCACAACTCATGAACACTGCCACTGTCATTTTGTTACTCAGTTTTGAAAGGTGATTTGGTGTAGTGCCTGAGAAATCACCTTTTGGGTCTGATTAATGAAACAACAGTGACAGTGTTCATGAGGTGGGGTCCCAGAAAGTCTATGCTGAAAATTTGGTGCAAAAAAACAGAAAAATGGCCAAGATATCAACATAAGTTCAAAACGCCTCTGACAGCCATAATACGGCACTTACCTTGATTCTTCAGTTCTCTGTTCAGCTTTGAAGAGTGCAGAGGTGACACGGTCCCCAGAAGATGGCAGCCAATGGTGTCTGGTAGTAAGCATAGGGCAAGGTGTGTGTGGGGTGGTGGGTTGCTCAGTGGAAGGCTCAGAATGGGAGAGGGGAAGGGGAGATGAAGAAGGACCATGTTCATGTTTTCTATTTACATAGAAACATAGATTTTGACGGCAGATAAGGACCGCTAGGCCCACCCAGTCTGCCCATTTCCCTACCTAATGGATAAGCTGCAGATCCTAGTTAATCGGCAGCCTACTTCTTCCTACCCCCACCCCCTAGAATTGCCTTATGACTGTCCCATGCATGCTTGAATTCCACCACTGTTTTTGACTCCACAACCTCCTCTGGAAGGCCGTTCCATGCATCCACAACCCTCTCTGTGAAAAAATACTTCCTTAAATTACCTGTGAGCCGCCCCTTTCTATCTTCAAATTGTGCTCCCTTGTTCTTGCACACCTCTTTTTTTGAAAAATGCTACCCTCTTGGACTTTGTTGATTCCCTTGAGGTATTTGAAAGTTTCTATCATGTCCCCCCTCTCCCTCCTTTCCTCGAGGCTATACATATTCAGCTCCTTAAGTCTCTCTCTTCATATGTCTTCTGGTGCAGACCCTGCACCATTTTAGTTGCCCTCCTCTGGACAGCCTCCATCCTGTCTATGTCTTTGTGGAGATTGGGTTTCCAGAACTGCACACAGTACTCCAGATGGGGTCTCACCAACTGTCTGTACAGAGGGATAATAACTTCCTGTTTTCTACTGGTTATGCATCTCCCTATGCATCCCAGTATTTATTTTTTTTTTTAAATACATCTTTTTTTACAGGTACAGCTAAGCAATATTTTGGGACACTGGAGTGGGATCCCTAGTGTCCCGCAGCACTGAGGTGAGGAGTCCATAACTGGGAACACTGGGAGTGGGCTCTCCAGTGTCCCACACTATCAGGGGTGGTTGTAGTGCCAACACAAGGATTGGCTACCCTGATGTCAGGAAAAAAAAAAAAAACTCTTTCTAAAATAAATATTTTGGAACACTGTGAGTGGGATCCCAAGTGTCCCACATTGGTGGGGAGGGGTTCTACAACCGACACAGGGATTGGGCACCCCAGTATTAGCACAAACTATTTTTTTAAATAAATATTTCAGGACACTGAGAATGGGCTCCCCAGTGCCCACACTGGTGGAGGGTGTGAATTTCTTCTACCGACACAGACATTGCACACCCTGATGTCAACATAAACTTTTTTTAAATAAATATTTCAGGACACTGGGAGTAGGCTCCCCAGTGTCCCACACTGGTGGGGTGGGTGGATTTCTACCACAGACATGGGGATTGGGCACCACGATGTTGGTAGAAACATTTTGTTTCCAATAAAACGTGACTCAGTCCCCTTGGAGGCAGTAAAAGGAGAAATCCTCCTTTTATTAGGTATACACCAACAGGAGTTTACCTAAACGGGGACTGAGGAATACGATTCTGTGGTTATTTGGGCAAAAAATTGGCTAGGAAAGATTTTATCCATTTATGCGGTCCAATGCTTTTTTTAATCAAGTAGTGCCACAAATTTGTGGCAGTTTTCGTGAAAGAGTGGTGCAACTTTGTGGCAGTTTGTGTGCAACAGTGCCAGTAGTTGCATGAAAGCTGATGCAATTGTGGCAGTTTCGCAAAAATAGGTGCCCCAAATTTGCGACACTACCAACGGCTGAATGGAAAAAACATATTTCCAGCCACTATTTACAAAAACTAAGGCCAGAATATTGTTCCTCAGGCCCTGATTAAGTAAAAACACAACTGTTGGTGTTTACCAAGGGGCAGCATTTTTTGAATTACAGCATTTTGTCCCCATCGCTAACCGAAAACAAGATGGTAACAGCACAACTATATTAAAGCCATTTGTGGCATTACAAAGTACTTTGGCAGAAGCAGAAACTGCTTTCTACTGGAGCATACTGTATATTTTTTCTCATAGGCTACAATGGGAAACTTTAAAGTTTTATAACTTTTGAATGGATTAGTATTTTTTCATCAAACCTTCAAAAGACACATCTGCAGCCCGAACCCCATATACCCTTACAATTTCAGACCAGACCCCCCAAGACCTTTAGGAGATGCAGCTGAGCAAATAATTTGCACCTAAATGATAAATTATAAATGTTGTGGCACTCCACAGCTCCAGAACCGCAGTACCGACTGAAATGAAACTTGCCAGATCCAGAGAACTATACTACCACACAGCGCATGAGAAATTTTGGGCACATAAGTTATATGGTTGGAAAGTTATTAAAGTGCAAAATGTGGGGTTTAACATAGAAGTGGCCATGCAACTCAAGCTATACTGGCACTACCGTGCAAGTACAGTATAATATTTTGTTTTTTGCAGCAAACCCTTCTGTGCAGTTCTAAGTACTCTAGATTTGTCATCTGTGTATTCATCCTGCGTGTGCCAATTTTGTCTATGGCTTTAGTTTGGGTACTGATGTCCCACCTGCTCCTACCCAAAAGTGAGTGGTCTGTGTGGTTTCACTAGCTCATGGCCAGCAGCCAACCTTATCCCACAGTAAGGAGTCTATCTTACTAGCTGATTGCATAGGTAAGGAACAGCAGCATACTGTACTTTACCATTTTTGTCTGCAAGTAGGTGTAGATGTCCCTGCTTAGCCGGTGAGGTCCACAGTAGTTGTCTAAAGAACCCAGTGATGACAGTCCCTTGGGCAGCCAGTATAAATCAAACCAGGGTCTTATAAATGGTGGCAGTTTTAAGCAATAGAAAATTGTCAGTCTGCCCATAGAGCTGAATAGGGGAATAATCATGGAGTTATTTTACACCTGGTGGCAATAGACAGGCGGTCCTTATTCCCATGAGCTGTAAAAATAGGTGTCCAGCCATTCCTCAGAGTTTGAATGATCATGTGATACATCACTGCTGTTGCAATAACTCTGGCAATGTCTGTCCAGGCACACAAAAAAATATACCACAGCAATGATGTGAAACTTGGTGCTGAAATTAGGTTAATACCAATGCTAGAGTACATTATGGGACTGTACAAACCCTAAAGCCGTGTTTACACAGCAGTAGCATTTCAAATTCTGACTGCAACAGTGTAGTCCTGACCACTGTGTGACTCACGGTCTACCTGTCTACACGGCCCCTCTCTGCATTTCTCCAAGCTGCACTGGAGAGGGACCGTGCGAGTGGGGGGGGGGGCAGATAGCAGCTTGATGATGCAACCAGTGACATGTATGTGCATGCAAATGTGCATGCCCGAAATCATGGAAGGATAGTTCTGCTCTAAATTTGGGACTGTTAGAGCTCTCAGTTTTTCAAAGCAGCTACTGTGCTGCATTCAGGGGACTGTCTTCTTGTGGGAACTTGTTTTGCTCACAGCACTTTGGAAAAACTTACATTCATGCACAAGTCTTCGTCACTAAGCAGTGCACATGCTAAAGTCACCCCCTCTGTCATGAGGAGCATAGGAACTGAATGGGCTGCCATGGTGTAGACAGTCCACATGGCAATAATAGACCTTTGTAAGCTGCTTACTATGCTTGGCATTCCCAGTTTGCTAGGGAATCCAGGAGAGTGTTAATGAGTGGCTTAAGATGATTGAGTGTGTGTTTACATGGAACCATTTGCATTAGAGCAACTCGAGTGCTCGGGTTACTCCAGTGCAAATGTAACCATGTAAACAGGGATTAAGAAAAGCCAGGACACAGATTAACCATGGCTCTTGACATTCAAACCTAATTTCCATTTTCCTTACTTTTGTGGATATAAGTTAAATTCTAATTGATGTATTAATGAATTTGTTTTTGCATTTAATGTGTTTACCATTTTATAAAGGATAATATAAAGCACCTAGGCCCAGATATTCAGAAGTGCATGCAAGTATAATGTTTGTGCTGCACCTGCACTGGCACTTGTGCCAATCCCATAGAATGCCTATTCAGAGGTGTTGCGCGGGCACTAAACCCTGTGAACATAGAGCAAATTGTTCAATGCACAAATGATAGGTTATTGCACACCACACAAATGACAGGAGATGGAACAGTGCACTACAGCAGTACAGCTTGTAATATAGCACTGAGGACACCACTTACCGCAAGGATGTCAGCAGTGGTTCAGCCTTGATCAGACCACCAGATACAGAGCTGCACACTGTGGGTGGCTGTGGGTAAGAGAGGCTGAGGCATGGTCCACATCATTGGTTGTCTGCCACTGCTAGTGGTGGTGGTGGTGAGTGCTGGTGCTGACAGTGAGCCATGGCCATGTCCTAGACAGCCTAGGTGTGTTTCTTCACATGCCAGACCAATAACCACTCAAGGCAGATCAGCCTGCAGAGTAGGTTGTCCTGTCCCTTGTACTCTACTAGTTGTCCCCGATGACTGTCGGTCCTCCTGATATCTATGGACAGAAAGACAGTGTACTCAGCCAGCTGTGAACACAGGATGGGAAACACAGGTGTGGCCTAATGTATACAACCAAAGTACAACTAGCTGACACATGAGCCACCATGCCACATGGATGACGGGAGTCAAACATCCACAATGGACTGGTTGTGTTATTCCAGAGACAGCATCTTGGATCCATACAGGGGAGGATTGCACATGCAATAGCTTTGCCATGCTGCACCAAAGCATGCCCCAGCCATGGAATAGACACACACCATCAGCAGGCATGCCAGAGGAATGAATGTAACACATGTAACAGCAGCAGCATCAAGCCAGAGTCTGATAGGCAGTGTCATGGCCCGAGTGGTAAGGAGTCACACTGACACACCCCATGGCTACTAAGTAGGCATCCAGTGCACAGGCTAACACTGGAATGCATGTCACAGACATCCAGGATCCTCCCCATGTAGCAGTAGGGACAGGGCTCAGGCACACACATGCAGTGCACACAACACAACTGTACATGGCTGGGAAAATTATGTAGTGCAGTGTGCATGAAGCGTGGTAACACACTAGTATAGTGGTGGTGTATGTGTACGGGCATCTGATACATTTTTCCCAGTCACCACAGCACTGGTGTATGATGCAATGCAGCCAGGAGGCACCCAATGTCCCAGTTGATGCTGGTGTCACCCTATGTAGAGGTTGCCCCCAATGCAGAGTTTGTGCAGGTCATTGGCCCTGCAGATCCCCATCGTGTTCAGCTGAATGACTGATCCTGCCCATGTACAGTGAAATAATCTAACCCTACTCATCACTGCCAGTTAGTCACCACCACAGCTGCAAAACAATGTCAGTCACATATGGCACTCTACGTGAACCACCCTCCAATTACCCAAACATCTGTTGCACCAATGCCACATATATGAGGCTCTACTGAGCTGCAAAGGCATGACACACAGTGCATATGGCACTGGATATAGCACCAGCACAGGTGGACTACCACAGTGGCTGTATGATGCTCAGGGCTGTACACAGTGGTGTAAAGCTAATACAGTGGCAAATGTCAACCACCTGCTGACAGCCATGCATACACAATTCCAAGCATATGACAGTATATACCTGACCAACAGTGATGGGGTCAAAACCAGGGCTGTATGCTTTACCAACAGCATGCTGCAGCACCTGTCTGGCAGCACAGGGGACTCACCACTGCATGGTAGAGGGCATGCTACGCTATGGTAGACAGACAGGGGGCACCATGCCAGCAGCATATTGATGCACAGCAGTAAACTGCTCTGGCCATGACACACCACAGTGGCACTGGTTAGCCAACATCTCATATGGAGGGTAAGTTTTCCCCACCACAAGCCTTGTTGTGGTACCACTACAGACACATGTCTGGCATGGTAGGCTACACTGGGACATCTGTAGCAAGCCACAGGGACATACAGCATAGTGTAGACAAGGGTAGCGGAAGAGCCTAAACAGTGGTTGGGCCACAAATGTAATGGGTGACTACCCCATCCTTGCTTGGGATCACCAGCATCGATATTGCTGCTGTGAGCAGGTAGAAAATATGTATCTCTACCCACCCACCAACAGTGTCACCCTGTGCCTTGTTCCTCCATGCCAGTCCTGTCATTTACATTGGTAACATCTGCCCACTGTGACAGAACCCAGCAAGCCATGACCCTTGCCCATCCCATCTATAAAACCAAGGCCTCCTCTGTCTCCAATTCTGCTAACACCCTGCATGCCACACAGATGGTACTATGCAAGTATCACTCTGAACAGCACATGCTGCGTATCAAGTTAAATTCCACCAGCAACATATATAGCCATGAGTGCAAGAATGGATTGGACCAGACCCTTACACCAAGTAGTAGGGCCATGGCTACTACCAGTTCCACACCTATACATATACATATGCAACCCCAGGTACGATACACAATGCAGAGCACTTATGTGGGCATCCCTTCCATGAGTGTTTGTTTTGGGCCCTGTCATGGCCTGGTCACCAGATACATTTCTCCCTCCAACGTGGCTGGTCCTGATGTGCTTCACCCCTGTCCATGGCTGGCTGTTCACTGAGATCCATTCCATGGAACAGCCTACCAGTAAAGGTGGTGGAATCAAAAACAGTACGAGGATTCAAAAATGCATGGGATATGCATAAAGGCACCCTGCTGTGCAGTAGAGTGGGGGAATGGCAGGCCAGATAAGGGTAGGGACTGCCAAACCAAGTAGGGAAATGGGCAGACTGGGTAAACTGGTTGGTCCTTGTCTGCCATCATAGTCTGTTTCTATGGCAGAAAACAATTTAGAATCATTATTTAGAGACTAGAAGAGACTTTTAGACACCATAAACTGTGATCGAATTACTTGGCTGCTAAGGGCATATTATTTTGAGTAAGAGGGTTTATTTTTTTGTGTGAGTTGGAAAGTTTAGATTGGTGGGAGGGGCGATTTTTGAGTGAGTGGAGGTGTGATTAGTTAAATATTGGTATTTGTGGAGTGTCTGAGGGATGTGCTGGTGAGTCAGGAACATGGTTAGGCAGTACTCCCCCTAGAGACTAAAGGATCTTCATCCGTTTTAACATCCTCCATTCCCATTTACAGTTTTTAGGAGATGTCAGGCTTTCAGCATCTTAAGGAGACGAGGGGGCAGAAGGAGTTGAGGATACTGGAAGTCTCAGGGGGGTGGAAAAAGGGTAGAAGGATTGAGACAGTGGGAACCAGGAGACGCCCTGGGGCAAAATGGACACAGGAATGCAGTTATCCTTGTCTTGTGCCCATAGCCATGGGCTCTGATATTTTCAGGCAGGAAGTGGAGCCATCCTTGGACTCCCGTCCCTTTCGGGTGGTGTTAAGCAATGCCAGGTCAATTTGGAATAAGACCGCAGTAGTGGCAGAGCTTGTGGCTTCCGTCGACCTAGTTTGCATCTCTGAGACCTGACTGGATGGAAACGTGGGTCCTATCTTGGAGTCTGTGATTCCAGCTGGGTTCTCTGTGATTCACTGCCTGAGAGTGGACCGTTGGGGTTGGGGGGGGGTTGCTGTCTGTTTTAGACAGGAACTGGGTCTCAGGGAGATGCCAATTGGTGTCACCAATTCCTTTGAGTGTATAGTGGGTGCAGGTGCAGGCTACAGGACACTTCTCATTTCCCATCCACAAGGTGATGGGAGGGAGTTCCTGAAGGAGGTTGCGGACTTCATCGCCGAGATGGTATTGGAGGCCTCCAGACGGTTGATTCTGGGGGACTTCAATGACTGGATCGATGATGAGCTCTCACCATTTGGACAAAATCTCTTCCAATTAATGGATTCATTGGGCCTGACATGGGTTATTACCACTGCAATCCACAAGAAGAGGCATGCATTGGACTTGGTGTTCTACCTGAGGATAGAGATCTCCGATGTGGAAGTGGAGCCAGTCGGTTGGTCTGACCATCACACCCTAAGATTCAGTTTCACAGTCCCCCTGAAATAGGCCTGCCCCAAAGGAGTTGGTACTATACCGTCCTTTAAGAGGAGTTACCTCAGAAGGCCTAATGATGGTGCTGGACCTCTTGGAATTTCCAAAGGATAACACTGACCCAGGGTCCTTTCTGTTAGCCTATAATAGGGCTGTTACTGGGGCCTTGGATGTCATTGCTCCAACTCATGTTTGCCCTCTTACCATCCATCTGGGGTGCCCCCTGGATTAATGGGGAAATCCGTGAGTTGATGAGGCAAGGGCAAAGGTCGGAGAGGCACTGGCAGAAAACTCACCTGGAGGTGGATATACTTAGATTGTGGGATCACTATAAGATCTACCAATCAGCAATTTCCCATAAGAAGGCAGGGTTTCTGTCCAGGGATATTGCTACAGAAAAGAATAGGCCAGCCCATCTCTTCCGGACTGTGGAGAGACTGAGCAATCCAGCCTGTCTTCAGTCCGGTTATGAGTTGTCACAAGTTCAGTGTGAGGAGTCTGTGCAGTTGTTGACTGACAAGGTATCCACCATCAGGGATGAGATCAGCCAGTGCCTTCCCATTGGACCTTGCATTAATCAATCAGATGGTACTAATGCTTAATTGACCTGGTTCACCTTGTGCCAACCAGCAGTCCTAGATATTGTGAGGATTATCCAGACTTTGCGACCAACCTACTGTAGTTTGGATCCGGGCCCTACACACCTACTAGTGGGGTGTGTAGAGGTTATTGGTCCAATCCTTGCTGGGATAGTTGCAGATTCATAGGAGAGAGGGATCTTCCCAGATCCCTTAAAAGAGGTGGTAGTATGCCCCCTTTTGAAAAAAACACTCTCTTGACTCCGACTACCCAGCCAACTACAGACCAGTCTCTAACCTACCCTTTATAGGGAAGGTTATTGAGAAGATGGTTGCATTGCAGCAGGAGGATCATTTAACCAACCACGATATCTATGACCCTCTCCAGTCTAGCTTCAGGAAAAGACAGAGTACCTAGACAGCCTTGGTGTGGGTACTAAATGATCTTCTGATGGTGAGAGATTGAAGAGCCCATTCCATCTTGGTTCTCTTTGATTTCTTAGCAGCATTTGAGGCAGTGGATCATGGTGTGCCACTTAAGTGCCGCGGTTCTTCTGTGGACTGAGGAGGGGGCGGTCCTCAGTTGGTTTTGATCTTTCCTCAAGGGCAGACCCCAGAGAGTGGTGTTAGAGATTTAAACCTCGGCCCCTCACTGGCTGCCCTTCGGGGTTCCACAGGGTTTGATGCTGTCCCCCATGTTATTTGCGGTGTACATGCTTCCATTAGGGGACATTATAAGATGGTATAGGTTGAGTTTTCATTGCTGTGCCAATGGATCTCAACTCTACATGTCTTGTGCCCAAACAAGTGTTAGATTCTGTCACGGTATTTAATAACTGCCTGCTGGAGAAACAGAACTGAATGAGTGCCAGCTGGCTTTGGCTGAACTTGGGTAAAACTGAGGTGTTGGTGGTGAACTCTGGTTATAAGACGAGAGGGGCATGGGAGGGGAAACCCTCTGGTTTGCGTCTTGAGGGGTCTCCGCTTATTGCCTCAGGCCAGATACATAACCTGGGTGTGATATTTGATGAAGGCCTGACCCTGAGGGTGCAGGTTTCAGTTGTAGTCAAAGCTTCCTTTTACCATCTAAGGAATATAACCTGGGTGAAACATCTGGTCCCATCCGAAGATCTTCTTACCTTAGTCCACGCCTTTGTCACCAGTTGTTTTGATTACTGCATTGCACTCTACCTAGGGCTACCGGGGATGGATATTTGCTGTTTGCAGCTCATGCAGAACTCAACTGCCAGGATGTTGACTGGAACCCCTAGATCCAGCCATATAACACCTGTGCTGCGTGAACTGCACCGGCTGCCAATACAGTGGCGAATCACCTTCAACGTCACATTGCTGACCTATAAGGCTCAACATGAGTATGGACCCCACTACCTGAAAGAACTCCCGTGTGCTTACTGTCCCACTCATCCACTCTGATCCTCTGGTGAGGGATTGCTGGAGATTCCCAAGGTATCCCTAAAAACATCAGCTGGAAGGTCTTTTGCCTTTATGGCACCTACCCCGTGGAATTCTCTACTTTGCCAGATATGAGAAAGCCTAACCATGGAAGGATTTAAAATATCCTTAAAAACTTACCTATTCAATCAAGCATTTGCTGGAACACATTGAATGACTATAATGTTTTATCTGTTTTTATGTGAACTATTGTGAAACTTTTGTAATGAATAATTTTAAGGTGCCCTGAGCTGTGGAAGGGAACCTTATATAAATAAAATTTTACTTTACTTTACTTTCTATCTAACAAGAAGGAAAAGGGAGGTGTGATCAGTATCCTGCAGTGGAACACAGTACAACATTCAGTATACACTACATAGTATAAATACTGTGACAAGGCGCAACCTCACCACAGGATTCAGGATCAGCTTTGCGGTGGTCAAGGAGTCTCAGGGAAACCAGTTTGTTAACATCAAACCGACCAGGTATATTTTTATTTTCTTAATATGGTTGGTGACACAGAACTTTGGGCTTCTGCCCTTTTCCTTTTTAAGCCCCACTGGGGAAAATGAAACAAAAACAGAAATAAAGAGGTGGGAGTGCTGACTAAACAATCCCCGACCCTAACTAGAAACCCCCCGTTTTCCAGAAGGCTAGACCTTCTGGAAGAACATAAACAGTAAAACGGAAAACTCACAATTGAAATAACTTTTTTATTTTTGGCCTAATTCAGGAGACGAATCTCCTCTGGGTTACTTAAGAGACTCCTGTTCTGGAACACATCCAAGCAGCTTATTAGCCCTCTACCCCTGCAGCAACTGCCTGTTGACTTTTCCTTCCTGTTTTTAAAGCTCTCCTGTCTGTGTAGCTGCAGCTAATCAGCCAAATCTGCTGCAGCTGTAACCTGACTATCTTACTCAGGGAAATCCCCTCTCCCCCAGTACCTGAGTTTACCACAATACCCATATGCCTGTACCATGCACCAGCTGCCACCTACGCATGATGCACATGGACAAGTTGAGCAGGTCCGTAATGTACCCATAAGACCTCCTGTGGCACTACACACATGCGTGCCATGACCCAGCCATAGAAGGTATGATAACTCTCCCAATGATAAATATTTTATTTTTATTTTATTTTATTTTAGTTTTTGGTAACTGGGTAAGGCCCACTAGGCACAAGTGCCTGTTTTCAGGGGCAACCTGGGAGCACTAGGCAGTTAAGTGACTTGCTCAGAGTCACATAGTATGCAAGTGCAGGTTGTGAGGATCAAACTTAGGTGTGGTCTGCTGGATGTACCAAGCTCATTCACAGCTCCTTACTCTAACCTCTAGGCTAACCTCTAGGCTATACTGCCAGAATGGGAATGCACACTGTATGCTGGCCCATGTAGAGCCTTCATCCAAACAGCTCCCCAGCACCTGTACAACAAAACCATACATGCTGACCCCAGATGATAAGGGAAGGCCAGGCATACTGGAGCAATGGCTAAGGTGCAAGGATACAGTAGGTGTGGGCCCACACAGTGGTCAGTATATGTCCAGAGGCCCCAATCCAGTAACATAGTACCCTATGCTGTACCTGGCAGATGCATACCAGTGGCCATGCAGCACAGAACGGACAGTGTGCATGACACAGATGGTGGTCATATCTTCATCCTTATGAGGAGGTCTACCAGCACAACTGTGTGTGTGGGCACATGTGACTCTCTCCCAGGATGTATCCAGGAACAGGAAATGACATGTCTAGATCAGCATATCCAGTTAAAAGTCCCTGCATAATATGCCATGACACTATACATGGGCCTGTGACTCACCTTGACACAGCCGCCAAGTGACTGTGGTGGCCCACAACCATGCAGCCCAGGCAGGTGCATGCCTCAGGCAACCATGACGGGTCCTATCATGCAGGATACAAGGACATTCCATGGGACCGGAAGCCCAGACACCTGCATATGTAGTGGTAGGCCACACAGTGGGGCATGTCCCATAGCACACAGGGGAACAACGAAGGCACATAGGTGATGTGCACAGTGCTTTGAGGTCACTAGCCCTATTACAGACTCCCATGACACAGGCCTGCACACAGGCCAGTATACACACAATACATAATAACCATCTGTACTCACCTGGCCTGGACATGATGCCACCATCCACCATGGCTGTCTGTTCCAGCATTGTAACAATGTCTGCATTGGTCCCCGGTATGGGTGACCTCTGTCTTTCATGTGAGGCGCTGCCCCTCAGATGCCCACACTTCACTGTGGGGCCTGTCCACCTCATTGCCTCCCCCATCAACTGGCCCTCCATGGCCACCTTCAGGTCAACCAGATTAGCCAGTTTTGTGGTACACCATCTCTAGTTCCATTGCTGAATGGCCCTGTGTTGTCACTCTGCCATGCTCTTCCCACCACGTGGCTTATCAGTATTTCACTGCTTCCTGTTTCTGGCTTACCTGGGTGTTGCATAGCATGTTGCTGTGTTAGCACAGCACTACATTACATTGTGCTGTGCAACAGGCATGTCTGGGGGTTGGCCCAAGGGCAAGGAGCTGGCATAGGGTGGCACATACTTGGGACATTGGGACATACATGCACATGTTGTGCATGCATTGCACTGTGAGGTGCTGTGCAACACACTTCTGCACTGCTCTGCTGCACATGGCTGTGCAGACTGATAATGTCATAGGCAGCACAAGATGCCATATCTGCACCATGGCCCCATGATGCATTAACACAAGTGTGGTGAATTGCAGGGGCACACGTGCAAACTGGGTTTGAATGGTGGGCAAAACTGCAATGTTCAGCCAAGGTACAGTATATAAATGAGGTAATTTTTTAGACTGTGGGTGAACAACCACAGTTGCATGTCATCACCAGCAGGTATGCACACATTAGCATGCCTACTTGTGCCTGGAGTATATAACAGCACAGTGCACCACCTAGATTCTGCAGCTGAACTGCAGGTGAATAGGGTTCTATGTCATAACAGTGATTGTGGAATAGCGATCGCCATTACGGTGCATGTACATTGCCGAAAATTAATTTCGGTGATGCAGACGTGGTGACAGGGAAGAAGGTGTACGAGATCCACAGGCATATTTTTTTAATGCAGAGGACTGTGCCTCCCACAACCCCCCTGCAGGGGGCCTCACTACCTGCACCCCCTACTAAAGGATTCTCAGTCCGGGGTGCATGTCGGGGTGAAATACTTTAAAAACAAAAAGCTATCTGCCTGCAAAAAAAAACAAAAAAAAAAACACGCCATGCCAGACCTGAACCGTGCAACCTGCACCTCCCAACTGATTACCCTCACCAGCATGCTAGTGAATCAGCTCAGCAGCTGCCCATCACAACCCCTCCCTCATACATTCCCTTCTCATCCTCTCCCCCCCCACATTTGTGCGCACTGTACATGCATAGCTTCCTCTCACCCTATCTTACCCACCCCGGTATCTTGGCACTACCCTGCCAGGTAGCCCTGAACACACATGTCATAACTGAGTCACCATTTTTTTATGGCGCTCAACTGCAGAAGCTGTGTTCATTGGATATTGGTGAATGGAGATATGTGACCTGTGGAATGGCCTTGAAAGAGATGGGTGAGCACTGGACTGTGTGTATGCAGTGACTACAGCATGGCTCCCAAGGTTATGTCACATGATCAAGGCAGGACTCTCAGATCTACAAGGATTCTTGCATTTTACAGGGAAATTAAACCATTTGCAGGAAAATTGCTCCCATAGGTTTGCATTGGTGATATGGGAAAACAGAGCAATTTGGCTTCCATAGACCATTATGTGATCTACAGAACAACATGGGAAATGTGCCATGGAGCTAAAGAGAAAATGTCAAAGCAATTTGAGAGCATGGTCACTGTGCCCCCAAAGCACGTTCCTCAATGTTCTGGTACATTTTGCTACATAATATGGAGGACAATGTAGTCGGTTTTCCTGTGTAGCCAATGTAACTCCATGGAAACAATGTCCATTCCATGTACATTTCTCCATTGCCCAGCATTATGCCAAACTGGTCTGATCTTAGTATTTTATTACAATGTTTGATATTATTTATTTTACTGGTTTTATTATGATATGTCATTTTGATGTAATTTTATAACTTGTTCTGTGCCTTGATTTTTGAAAGGCGCATTAAAAATAAAGATTATTATTATTATTATTATACAGGAAATCCTGTAGATGTAGTAGCCCTGCCACATTGGACTTGCTTAGGTGGGGGATCCATTACATCCAGAGTTCAAAGTGGTGGGCATGTCATTTGTAGGTTGTGGTAGCTGCCTTTAGTACTCAGTGGGGCAGGATGATAGTGGTGGTGGGACACTCATACATGTGCCAGGGAGGTGCTTGAACAGAGTTCCTGTGACTCCTGTACAATGTAACCCCTATGTGTATGCTATGTGTAGTGGTATCCTGGATATATGGCACTGATGGCTGATGACGTCCACATCTAGTTGTGGTGGTGCTGCCATGTCTGGTTGGAAGCACCTCCCTCCTATAGTCTAGAATGCACACTGTCAATGGAGTCACCCCCTCACATGCATGCATGCATATGTGGTGGGGGCCCTGGGTCCTGTGAGTCCCTGCCCATGTCCATCCTGCCTGTCCATGACCATCACAATGGATGTGGCTGCACATGGGCAGTCTGGTGTCGGGTGGCCAAGGGCTATGGTAAGACAGGCATTGCCAGGACACCTTGTGGTCAGAGTGCAGTGACTGCACCACTGTTCTGTTCAGCTGTGTGCTATTTGTACTCCCTGGTCACCTGTATTGCATTCCTCTGTCCACATGTACCATAACTGAATTCAGGCCAACAGGTTACCAACAGAGGTGTTACAAGTGCTGACATAGACCTACAAGGCCAGGGAGGAGGTCTTGTCCTGGATAATCTGCACGAATACCCATGTGCAGTAGGCCTGGGAGGAGATAACTGATGAGGTCAATGTCATTGACAGTTGCAACATGTCCACGGAAGCAGCAAGGAAATAATAATCCTGACTGGAATTCTGGGAGAAAGTATGTCATTCATGCTGCAGTGTTGAGAAGAAGCACTGACAGCAGGACTGTGTAAAGTACTTCTAAGGTCTATCAAAACCTGCCTCAAAGAACTTTGAACTCCTAGATATTCATCAAGAACATCAGCTCCCTAATATAATCAATGTGGCTGAAAGAAGGAGACTTTCAGGTTGTTGAAGGAATTTGAAACAGATCCACTTTTTCTCTGCAGAGAAAAGGCTAAAAGGAAGCTTGGCTTTGAATAGACTTTCTAACCTTTTGAGTGACTATTGATGACCATTGAATGACTTTATTGCATATAAACTGTGAATGAATTTCTGTATATCTAATGTTTTATCTTGGAATTTGATATCCTACATTACTTGTATTCATTTTTAAAGCCTTTTTTTTCTATAACTTTAGCACTTTAGCACTTTACACTAGATTTTTCATGATAGTTTCTGGATTTTTATAACCTCTTAATATTACCATATTATCTAACATGATTAGAATTAGAAGTGGTAAAATCAGTACACCACAAATTGAGTATAAAACAAAAGAAACCAAAACTAAAACTAAAAACAAGCCAAAAAAACAACTAGAATTACAAGAGTCTGAAAGAATTTTAGTAACGTCACCAAGAAGCGAGATATAGGAATGAATAAGGAACAGAATAAGGAGCAGAGCAAGGGTCATAGAAACTCCAAACAACTAAACATTATAGGCTCTATGCAGCAATCTACCCCTGCTCAAGCAGATAGCATAAAGGCATGCCCTGCAAATAAAGTCATTGATTTAGAAGAGACATCTAGACACTCTATAGTGACCCAGGGCTTAGAAGTCCTTTCTTTAGACTCATATAGCATGAGCTTCATTGATGAAGAATGCTCTGCCCTGATACAACATACTAGGATTAATAATTCTTTATTAAGATCCCCGGTAATTTGGTCCTCAGCTAGTGAAGAGAGCATTGAGGAAGAGATGTCTTTGTGTATATCTAATAATATTTTTCCACAAAAAAAAGAAATCCCCAAAGCAGTTAAAACCTTTATTGATCCACAGGATCTGTCTGAAGTAGCTAAAGATCTGGACTATACAATTATAGGCCTTAAAAAACTAGTAAGTGAACAAAAAAAAGGAAAGTCAAAAAATAGGCCTCTGATCCAGTGTTTCTCCACCTTTACAGTTGTCCTCAGTGACAGCAGACTTAAATATAGTCAATGACTTGAATCTAAATGGGGGGAACTGTCCACATGATTTAGGAAATAATAGTAATAATAATAATAGCATTATTTATTGAGCGCCTTTCACATTATCAAGGTGCTTCACACAGTCACACACAGTTCAATTAAAATATAATTAAAATCACAACAGATAATAATCAGGGAATGCTTTTATCCATAAAAATGACAAGGCAGAGGAAGCTGCCAGATTCATAGCATGCTCATTTTTGTCACAACAACTTTAAGAAACAGTTAAAAACCCTTATTTTGCCCATGTTATCATCTTAGAAAACCTCTGGGTAGAAGGTAGAATTGACTAGTCTTAGAGCAGATGCATTTTATAATAAGGCTAACCTGTATTATATAAGAAAGACATTGACAGAGAAAATAAGTATGGAAACTGGAAAAGAAAGATCCAATAGAGGGATACAAGTTAACTTACCACAACCATTTGTGGTAGGCAAAGAGGATCTATTTAATTCAGTCAGCTGTGGTACATTAAATAATAGGCAGGAACCTAAAGAAAAGGCAAAGCGCAGTAAGAGAAGCAGTAAGAGTAAAATAAATAAAAACAAAAAGAAAACACAGAAAGCAAAAAAATGAAATAAAGAACAAAAAAGAAATGATTCAACCCCAAAAACCACAAGAAAAATTAATATTTACAAAGATAAATTTAGAATAATGGGAAATAATGTAGCGGTATATGGGAAAACAAAAATAGGAAGCTAGGTACAACTACAAGATGGAGTTTCAACATCCCAAGACAAAATTAGTGTGGAAAACACTGGGGTTTTACTTTCCTTCCTATCAATGGACGAAAACTTGACATAAATGAATGAGAAAGAGAGGGAGAACGAGGAAAGAAATGTTGTTGCACTTAGAAAAAACTAAAAGACAAAATAATGGTCACTTCTCAGGTGAAAGTAACCAGCTGGAAAATGAATATCTAACAGAGATGTATGGGATACAACCACTCTATAGGAAGACTAAAGAAAAATTCAAGAGTGGCTAGGCCAATTATTACACATGCCATTTTAGGATAAAGAAATGTATGTTCTGCGTCACTAATTTCCAATAAATCAGATTGTTTATTATTATTAATATATTGTACAACAAAGGAACTGTCAGAAGAAAATCTGGCAAAAAGAAGCAGAACTGAGATTAAAAGGTATACATATACTACCACCACAGACAGTTCTTAAAATTAAAGAGACTCTAACTCAGACTCAAGGGTTGCATAGAACTGCCACAGGTAGGGTAACAAATTCAGAATATGAAACACTCCAACAAGCATAATGGGAGAATAAAACTCTGATGATTTTTTTGGATAGAGTATCCAAAATAGACATAGATATAGCTATGCTCTTATAAAAAAAGGAAATGGTGAATTTCTTCTCAAAGATCTTAGGGAGACCACTAGGGAATAATGTGATATAATGTATTAAAGTACATGGCTCTTTGATTTCATACCCACAGTTAGATATTACTTTCAGGAACCCACTTGTAGCAGCTGCAGTGCAGGAGTTAGCACCAATACTGGATAGTATAGGTGTACATGTAACAGAAGTTAAATCAATGATCAAAAACTATGAAAGTGGGAAAAAAAATAATCAAATTTCAATAGAAAATAGATTTCACCCAATTTCATTAGATAATGAGAACTGACAACAATAAATAAACAAAAAACATTGGAAGAGAAAACTTTATCTATATTATCTTGGAACATCAAAGGGTTACAAACAAAGTTAGCAGACTCTGAGTGTAAAGCTTTTTTAGAGACACATAATATCATTTGCTTGCAGAAAACATGGTGCACATAAGAATATCCCCCTCATGATCCCAGGGTTCTTAGGTTTTGCCCTACCAGCAGTTAAGTCAATAAAAGGGGGAAGGAACTTGGCTGGTAGAGCTTCATATATAGTAACTTCTCTAAATATTAAATTAACTAAACTGAGCAGACCATTAAATACCATTCTTCTGGTTCCATGTCATAATGACAACTGCGGAATAACGATCACCATTATGGCGAGTGTACAGCATAGAAAATGAATTTCAATGATGCACTCTCACAGTGCAGACAAAAATGGTGCCTGAGACCATACCCCCTTACTTATGGATTCTCAGCTCCAGCGGGGTGAAAAACTTAAATACATTTAAAGCCACCTGCCAGCAAAAAAAACAACCTTTGCTGTGCTGGACCCAAACCCTGAACCCTGCACCCGGCACCTCCCAGCCGACCACCCTCCTCATCATGCTACCGGATCAGCTCAGCAGCTGTCTGCCACACCCCCTCCCACATACCATCCCTCCCCTGCACCGCTGCATGCACACTACTTCTCATCACAGTATTTTGCTCACACTAGTGTCCAGTCACCCCCCTGCTAGGTAGCTGTGAACACAGGTGCAGTTATTGAGTTGCCATTTTTGTAGGCACCCAAATTTGGTTACCTTGTTCACTGGATACTCATTCTTCCTCTTCTTATAGAGACAAAGGAACGTTAGAACAAACTTACTATAATCAATACATATATTCATCCTATAGCTTGTAAAAATAAACAAAGTCACAACTGGACAGAATTTATGGAATATGTAGCATATCTAACAGAAAAATATAGAATGTGTCCATTAGTGATACTGGAGATTTTAACGCCAGAGTCCCATGGAATGACATCAGTGAAAGCCTTCATTTTGAGATTTTGATTCTCTTTTACAGTTCAGCACAAACATAACTTTTGAAAGAAAATCCAAAGATAAAAAAACTGATAAACAAGGAAAGCTTCTATTATATTACATTACACAACTGCGTTATCATTTTATAAATGGTAGGATAAATGGTGGCTATTAGGGTGAAATGACATTTAATGGACCAAGAGGGTCCTCAGTAATAGATCAGGTATGGGCAAACATTGAGGCAATTAAATCTATGCTTTCACTAATGTTATGGGACACCTGGAGTCAGCACACCACCCTTTAGAACTTAAGAGTAAATGTGCAAAATCCCTATAAATCAAGTCCTCTGGACCAGTGGCAAATGGATATAATAAATGTGCAAAGAATTAGATGGAATAACAATGTGCACAGTAATTTAATTGATATATTAGCTAGTCACCAAATCCATGACCTAAGAAATAATATTTTGGGTAACTTCGAATGTTTCAAGGATACGCTCAACAACTGGCAAAAGATAACCGATTATAATGACCATTTTTAATACAGAATAAGACAGTCAAAACAAATAAGGACACATGGTTTGATTTCCCCTGCTATAAAGCAAAAAAAAAAAAAAAAACAATTAAACAATTTGGTAAGGAAACTAAAAACAAAACCATCAGAGGGTAACCATAAAATACTTAACAAAGCAAGGAAAGATTATAAAGTATTGTTAACAAGGGAAAAACATAAGTATAAAATAGATCAATGGGAGAAACTTAGGCAAACCATACAAAACAAAGCTACTAAACAGTTTTGGACATTAGTGAGCCAGAGCTACTCACAATATTCCAATACAGTTGAAATAACAATTATGCTCTTAACTTGGGAACAACACTTTTCTGTTTTATGTTATAGGGAGTCAGAAGAAGTATTAACAAATATGATTACTGACACAATGTACCTACCAAAACCATTCTATATTACAATATTAGAGATCACTGAGAATTTGAAGTGGACAAAAAATAAGGCACCAGGTCCAGATGCTATAATCTTGGAAATTTATAAATATTTCCCTGAGTGGTGGACACCTATTTTCCACAAAATTTTTAATGGCATTATCCAAGGACTGGATGCCCCAGAAAGCTAGCATGGCATTATTGTTTATCCTATTTATTAAAAAAAAAAGGGAAACCCAGCAGATCCCCTTATGTACAGACCAATCAGTTTACTGGATAATTCAAAAAAAAATTCTTTGTAAAATTTTATTAAGTAGACTTCAATCATGGACAGAAGAGAACAATATACTTAGTGAGTTCCAAAATGGGTTTTGACACAGACATTCAACAGTACAGCATTGCTATGTCCTTATGTATCTTATATGGAAACATGTAGTGGTAAAAAAGAGAAAATTATACTGTTGTTTGTTGACCTGAAATCAGCTTTTGACACTAACAGTCATTCATTATTGTGGGAAAAATAAAATTATAATTTAGACCCAACAATGCTGAATATAATTATTAGATTACACTCAAATACCTGGCTAAGAGTTAAATTTAATCAACAAGGAGGTATTTCAGCCCCAATAAAAAACAATATGGGAGTTCATCAGGGTTGTCTACTTGCACCCACATTATTTAACCTATACATAAATCCTATTATAATAAACATAGACGCAGATAATTTTCACTCAGTCACCCAAAGTTTTGAATGAGAAGGTACCAATTCTGGCTTATACTGATGATTTGGTATTGTTATCTACCTCATTATTAGGTCTTTAAAGACAGCTTGCCCACTTTTTTAAAATGTGTAATAAAAATAATCTAACTATAAATTACACCAATACTAATATGGTCATCTTCGGTGAAAAAAGGCTGAAAAAATCATCTTTGTTTATTGTGGAAACTAAAATTCAAATGCTCAAAACCTATGATTATATCATAGTGTGATTTTCTCAAAACTGCACATGGTCTAATCATATATAACTTATGAAATTAGGGGCCAAAACAATTTTTAACACATTTAAAAGATTCTCCTCCCATTAAGGGGATGGGTCTATATATGCATCCCTCAAAGTAATAAACACTAAAATTAAAGTAAAGGATATTGTGTGCAGCAGAAATATGGGCACCAGATTATCCTAAAATATTACATGTTCAACTAAATAAACTTTTGAGATATATTCTTCGCGTACCACAGTCAGTCCCCTCAGAAATCCTAAGACTAGAACTTGGGCAAGTACCTCTATCAGCAATAGTTAGTGAGAGAAAATTCAATGTTTCTTTTAAAACTGTTTGTTTTACCAGAAAATAGGTTACCGAGAAAGTGCCTTGAAGAAGAGATGAACTAGAACACTCAAGGATTCATAACCCCAATGATGAAGATTATCTCCAAAATGTTGTACTCCATCAGTCTGGGACATCTCTTGCAGCAAATTTATCTTAGACCAAATATAGAAACAGTATTACAAATTAAACACAGAATAAGAAATCTTTCTATTGAAAATGATTTTGAATCATTACAAACAAGAAAACTATATAGATGGTACAAGATGTTAAAAACAGAACATAAATTAGAAACATATCTACACATTCTATTTGACTCAAGAAAATGCAGAATCATTGCTAGATTCAGATTAGAATTATTTGAAGTAAACTACACACATTTCATCCAAAAGCGTTCTAATAACGAATTTTGTAAGTATGAAAATAACCTACAGGATAACTTAAAGCACGTCTTGCTGTTGTGTCCATTATATGAAAAGAGACAAAGGTTTTGGCTAGGCAAGATCGTTTCAGAACTGAGTCTCCCTGCTGATCAAATGACCATTGAGCAATTTCAATCAAAGAAATATGAATTATTAAATAAGTTAGCACTTTATCTTCTATCACTTAAAATATGATTATAGCATTGCTAACTAAAACATAGCAGAAGGAAACTAAAATGTATATTTTGAAGTATAATGTACCTTATTATCAACTGTAATATGCATCAAAAATGTCAGACTGTACCTCAATATTTTATATTTCTATTTTATTGTGTGAATATTGTAAGATTGTTGTACATTTATTGTGATTTTATATTTTCATTCTTTTATTTTTTGTAAAGGTTTTATGCTGAACAATAAATTCATTCATTCAGTAAGGAAGCACTTCAGGTACATGAGGAGGCAGACAAAACAGGCTATTGCAGTAGTGGGCAGAGAACTGCATGCCACATGATGATGTCCATGGACCAAGATAAATGCACATCCCCTGAATCCCGCAGAAGAGTCCATAACATCCACTCTACAGCCCATGGGAGGTGATGGGAGTGCCAGGCAGTGGCCATAAGAGCCAAGTGGTACTGGCCCAGACATGTGAGTGACTGCCATTGAGGTGTACCATTGGCCATGTGTGTATCTGTGGGTTTCTAAGCTATGAATGCGTGCATACGCCAGTGCTGGGTTACACATTTGGTGTAAGCTGCAAACTTTTCCCTGTCACCCATTGTGTAGTCATCTGTGTGGTGATCCATGATTGTGTTTCAAGTGGTGTTGTCAGTGTGCTCACTGGTTCTGGGATGTGTGTTCCCTGGGGATGGGGTGTATGCTCACTGCTGCTAGGAAGTGTGCTCACTGGTGCTGAGTTTGTGTTCCCTGGTAGTGTGTTGTGTGTGCCCACTGGTACTGAGTCAGTATTCACTGATGATGGGGTGTATTCTCACTGGGGCTGGGTGTATGTACACAGCTATGGAAGTGCATGCTCATTGCTGCTGGGAATGGTGCACAGTGGTGGTGGGTTGAGTGCCCCAAGGTGCCAGAGTGTGGACTCACTGATGTAGAGGTGTGTAGGTATCAGTGAGGTATAGCTCATGCACTGCATGTACAGCTAGGGTGAAGTGTCACCAAATGCAAGGCATGCATCCTTCCTTGGCTTGCACACTGCTTTGTATGGTACAGTGATATATAGCTCCCCTGTCTTCTCCCAAAAGTGCAACAGGTTGGATTGGACATGGCAGAAGACAACCCTGGACCATCTTGGTGGCAGCAGCCATAACTGACCACTTGTTTGCACCAGCCAGTGGACAGCAGAGAGAAGGACATGAATGGAGGCTATTACAAGACCTACAATGCAAGCTGGGAACAGGGGAACCCACCACAGACCTTGAGAGGTAGTGGGCCCTGCCAATCCCCATACCAGTCATGCCCAGATGCTGTCCCCACACAGCTCAGTGATTGGAATAGTGTAGCTTAGAAAAGCCCCTAGCACAGCTATTACTGTGCCATCCCAGGACCCCAACTGCAGCACAGCCATCCCCCTATCACCACTGCCGATACTGCAGAGTTAGCCACTGGTAAGCTTCCCCATGTGATCCTCCATTATGGTCACATCCCTGCCACCTCAGACCCATCCCACCAGGCTGGCCACATCCAGCCTGTAGCATTCACAATGGATCACAGCACCCTGTCAATGGAAATTCCTAATGCCAACCCTACAAGAGACACCATGTTGTATGCCCACACCATGCAGTACCAGAATGAGAACTCCCAGCACATCCAGGATTGCCAGGCCACCAAGGACGCTGTGGACACAAGGTTGTGACCTGTTCTTCCCTGGGGACAGTACCTCAATAGGACCACAGCTGGGGGTGGGTAACACGGTCTGAATGCTCATCCCCATACTGTGGATGAGGATCTCCCCCCAACCATACCTGGTAAAGCATGGACATACTGTCCATACCTGTGGAGGTGATAGGGGACACACATTGGTTGTGCATGGTTACCCTGCTGAAATGTTCCCCCACTCTCCCCTGCAGTACCCCTGTGACACTGCAAATGTGCCCTGTGACCCAATCCAGGAAGTCCTAAACCAGGCATGGATGGCCTGTCCTGGAGCCCTTCTGCCTGGCTTGTAGATATCTATGTGTACTGCCCTGTACCCCCCCAAATTGCCTGTCATCATTTGTTCCCCATTTGCTACCTCCCTACTGGGTGGGCCTATAATTCCATGCAACCCTCCAGTCCCCCCCCCCCACCTGGATGGCATGTATCTCTCTTTACACCCCTTTAGGACCCCATCCTAACATGAACTTATTTGTGTGTGTGTGTGTGCCCTATTTACTACCCCCACCTGGTTGCAATGCATTTCTGTCTCCCCCTGCCTAGCATGTTGCTCTGTATGCCCTGTTCTTGCTGTTTAATACATAGATTAACTATATTACAATATCCTGTGTGATCTGTTCTCATCCACCATGTCCAAAGATATCTCTTATCAGTTGGAATCTGCACTCCTGAGCCCTCTTAGCTATTCTGGGTTCACAACTGTTGATCTGCTCTGTTATCCCCTGGTCCTCTAGCTCTAATTCCATTACAGATTGTTCCTCTGGGGCCTGCATGCATGTCCCACAGTTGAGTGCCATGTTGTGTAGTATGCAACAGGCAAGGAATTGGCACAAACCTTCTGAGGGCTGTTCTATAGGCCACCACTGAAATGGTCAAGGCACCTGAACCACATCTTGAGCATTCCAAACACACATTTGGCGATGTATGTGGTAGTGGGTGCCACACTTTACCATTATTTTGCAATGGATGTGTGTCATAGGATAGGTGTGACGAGCCAGGGATGCAGGGGATAGACCCTATCCAATATGTATGTAAAGAGCAAGGATAGTGTCATCATGTACCATAAGGAGCAAGGGGTCTGTGGAGAATACTCAGCAATGTGGTGACCACTAGTGATGTCCCCATGTTCAAACTTTCAGCACCGGATGGAGTTGTGTGAAATGAAGGCACTGTGAATACTGCTAGAGTACTGTGAGAGGACATTGATGATACAACCTGTTGCATCACAAACCACCTGGCAGTTGATGGAGTGGTACCCTTCTCTGCTGAGATAGGCCTCTACTCCATTACCGGTGGATGTCTGGATGGCAACATGGGTGCAGTTGATAGCACCAAGTAAAGATGGTATGTGAACAACCTGATGAAACTGCTACATGGTCTCTGTTGACTCTGCTGGTGTGCTGTGGAATATGATGAGCTTCCCAGCATGGTTCACCAGGGTGTCTAGGAACTGGCCCAACAGGTGCAAGAGGAGGCTTTATATAGTGTCTTTTTAGTATATATTGACAGTAAGATGAGGCACCTGGTGTCAGAGTGGGAGGCAGAAAGCCACTATGTTCACTTGAACACAGTGAAGGAGGGTTTGTGTCATCCAAGATACCAGTGGTATCCCGCATTTCTGTCTGGAATGTTCCAGTGGCCAAGAAACACACTGCAGTGAACACCTTCACATCTACAGAAAAGACATATCTGCACTGGGTGTCTGTCTGGAGCTGTTCATGCAACAGCTCAAACAGATGCCTGAGCATGGACCTGTCAAGCTGTACTGGCCCACAATCTGGTCATCACTGAAGATTTTGTATATGACTCATGGACGGTACTGTCTGTGTACAGCATAGCACCTCTGTTGGCTACGTCTAGGCCAAGGGTAGGCATTGGCCCTTTCCTCATATTCTAGGACCTGCTGCTTCAGATAAACACACGCACACACACACACACACACACACACACACACACACACACACACACACACAGCACACACAAACACACACACACACACACACACACACACACTATGGATGATTCCCTGAGCACAATCTTGGACTGTGGCCTGCAGTGTCTCTGGGATTTACCCCGGTTTTAAGCTGGCCTTTTTATAGTCGGTAATTCTGCAGCACTAAGTGACCTGTGCAAACCCATTTGTGCAGTACTAGAGTGCTGAATATTGTGCTGTGCTGATATGCATCAGCCCATCACCTCCTTTGCATGCTGTATGTGTTATTTCTGTGCAGGGGATTAAACAATTTTAGCACATGCAAAGGTACCCTTTGAAGATAGGAGTTTGGTGCAAACCCATGCGCAATGCAGGTGCTATCACTTTACGCCCGGTACAAAGTTTTGAATATCTTGGCCCTGGTGTATAGCATACTTTATGAATAACCCTGCAGGCTATTTACTTACCACCCAGCCTGTGCTCTGTGGCACTGGGCCTATAGAATGCTTTGTGAATGGCCCTTCAGGTCATTTGCAAAGCACCCAACCCATCCTATTCCTCTACAGACCTATAGCTGCTTTACACAGGGCCCTTATTTCCCAAGCAAATGCAGCAGGTATGTTAGGTATGGAGCCAGACATGTAGCTTGAACTGTGCAGAGTCCTGGGGCACTGAGTGAAGCAACACACCCATTGTGCATGTCTGAAGGTTACCACTTAGAAGATAGCGGGGTTACTATGTACCCTTCCCTTCAAATCTGGAAAAAAAAAATAAGGATGATAGAATAATAACCTCTAAAAAAAGTAATTTCCTAAAAGAGAAAACTGTGCATGTGAATGGGCTTTTTTTTCTCCCCATGAAACAATTAAGCCCCTGTGCATGCAAAATTTCATTGTTGGGGATTTTGCCATTTTAAGTGTATTTTTCTAGCACCAATAACATTTGTTTTAATATTTCCCCCTTATATTTGAGGAACTTGGTGCTCAGTACTCTCCCCACACACACACACACACACACACACACACACACACACACATATCCAACTGACATCTTTAAATAGTAACACATTAACATAGTGGTTGATGGCACATAGGGACCACTAGGCCCATCTAGTCTGCTGGTATTCCCTGCCTGCATCAGTGGTCTGCTGACCCTACTTGGTCATTGGCTTTTCCCTCTCTTCTCCACATCTAGGGTTCCTTTATGTCTATTCCATGTATGCTTGAATCCCCCACTGTATTAGTACCCACCAATTACTGGGGCAAGCTGTTCCAAACATTTACCACTCTTTCCATGAAGAAATACTTTCTCACATTTCCCTTTATCCTGCTCCACCCCAATCTCATATCATTACCCCTCACCCTTGTACAACTCTTGTACTGAAAGATGTCATCCACCTTCACTTTTTTCAAGCCTTTAAGATACCTGAAGTTCTCTATCATATTCTCCCATTACCTCCTTCTTCCAGTGTATGGATGTTGAAGTATTTTAATATATCCTCATATGTTTTCTGATGCAAGCCCTGCACCATCTTGGTCATCCTTTTCGGGACCACCTCTACCCTGTCTACGTCCTTGCAAAGATGCGGCCTCCATAAATGAACACTGTATTCTAGATAAGGCCTCATCAGTGTTTTGTACAATGGCATCACCACCTACTTTCTTCTGCTAGTGATACCCCTTCCTATGCACCCCAACATCCCATTGGCCCTCCCCACAGCTTGTTACACTGTTTGGACACCTTTAGATTATCTGAGGTGATAATCCCTAAATCCCTTTCTTCCATGGTGACTGCCAGCACTCCCCCCATTCTGTAGCTCTTCACAGGGTTTATTCCCCCCAGGTGCATGATTTTACACTTCTTTGCATTACATTTTGATAGCCACTTTGGACCATTTTTCCAGCTTTCCTAGATCTCTTCTCATTCTTTTGACCCCTTTGGAATTGTCTGCTCTGTTGCATATCTTGGTATCATGAGCAAATAGGTAAACTTTCCCCTCCAGCTCTTCAGCAATGTCACTAATGAGGACATTAAAAATGACTGGCCCAAGTACTGATCCATGAGGCACCCCACTGGTCACCCTCCTTTCCTCAGACTTGATCACATTTACTACCACCCTCTGCTTCTTGTCCCTTACCCAGTTTCTAACCTAGTATTCCACTTTGTGGCCCACCCCCAGGCTACCTAGCTTGTTCACCAGCCTTCTGTGTAGTATGGTGTTGAAGGCCTTGCTGAAGTCGAGGTAGGTGATATCCACCACTCCTCCCTGATCCACCTCCTTTGTCACCCATTCAAAAAACTCAATCTGATTAGTTTGACATGACCTTCCTGCTGTGAATCCATGTTGCCTTGGACCCTGTGCTGTCATGGTCTCCAGGTGTTCCACAATCCTTTCCTTAAGCTGCACCTCTATCATCTTACCCACTACTGATGTGAGGCTGATCTGCATATAGTTTCCTGCTTCCTCCCTGCTACCACTCTTGTGAAGCAGGACTACATTTGCCCCTCCCAGTCCTCTGGAACCACCCCCGTATTGAGCGATTCACTAAACAGGGCCACCAGCCGTGTTGCTTGCTCCGTCCATAATCCTTTTACTTTCCTGGGGTGTATATCATTTGGTCCCATCGCTTTGTCCACTCTTAGTTTTGTGAGTTCATCCAGGACTCTCTCTTCTGAAAAAGGACTGGTGTTTATCTTTCTCCACCCTTAGCCTTCGTTCCTGAAAAAAAAAAAACAATCAGCTCAAATTCAGTTAGCTGTGGCTGCCGAACTAGGATCACCATCAACCGCTATCTCATGGTGCTGCTGTCCTTATCTGTTTCTTCTCTCCTGCTCCTGCAAAACAAATGAGGTGCAGTGGGAAAATGAAAAGAATGCCCAGAGAAGCAAGCACTGCTCAAAACAGCCAGAAACTTAGCAGCAAACACAAGTCCCTACTTCTCCCAAACAAAATGGCTAAAGCAGCTAAATTCCAGTTAAGAAAATACACAGCAATTTAAAAAAAAAGGTAATCCCTGAAATCTGATCTCTGCTCTTCCTGCTGCTGATGGTACAGACACACCCAGTTAGAAACAGCCAGAAACTTGTCATCAAACTGAAGACCCTACTTCTGCACAAACAAAATAGCCAAGGCAACTAAATTGTGCCTAACATATGTTTTTAGGCAAAGAAATACTACACTATTTTTGTTAAAACAACAACAACAACAAAAAAAACACAAACAAAACCAAAAAAGTCCCTGTTCATGCCCAGTAATTTTTTCTAGATATAGAATTGTTTTCCTCCATTTTTCCCCACTCTTCCAATTTCTGAGACTGGCTGAGATTGAGGGAGGCCTGTGCTGGTTGCCCTGTATGGGATCATAAAGGTGTATTCTTGGATGAGCGTGGGGATGGAGAGGAGTGTGGCATGAGTGCAAGAGGGTGGAAAAGGGTGGGTGGATTAACTCAAGGTACTGGACTGTGGAGAAGAGGATGAGAGGAAATAAGATACAGTGGAACAGAGGAGGCTTTATATAGTGTCTTTTTAGTACATACTGACAGTAAGACGAGGCACCTGGTGTCAGAGTGGGAGGCAGAAAGCCACTATGTTCACTTGAACACAGTGAAGGAAGGTTTGTGTTATCCAAGATAAATTGGTGTGCATGCCAACTTTGTGAAACCATGAACTGTGCTTGTGTGCCAACTTTAACTCCACAAGAACATGTTAATAATTTATCTTTTTTCCTATCTTTTGTATTATACTCTTTTGTATGCTTATGTATTGCTGTTTACTGTATTAATGGTGCATCCTGTACACTGTTATCCTATTACCCTGTATTTCCCAGTGTCGCACTTGGAAACAAGCCATTGACTCGTGTGCCTTTCCTGGTTACCAATGTTTAAACAAAAACAAATAAATAAATGTGCATCGTAGAAAGTACCTGCTTGCACCTGAGAAAGCGGTAGTTAAAATGATGTGTGAATTTACACATATCAGAGCAACATGTTATGTATTTAATGTTTTTGCTCAAGTATAGCAAAAAAAACCACTTTACTAAATTTCACCAAACGTACCATGTCAGAAGATTCTGCACCACTCATAACACTTTCAAAGTGTTCATTAAAAAATGTTGGTCAAAGGCTAAGATACTGTATAAGTGACCAAAATAGTAACATAAAAGTGCCTTCTCAGCCCTAACTATTGTGGCACTACTGTGCCACCATTATAATGGTTAGCGGACAGTACATGCAAACATCAGACATAGATCAGCTGTACTAAGAAGCAGTTATACACAAGTGTAGAAAAGGAGAGTCAGAACAGGTCAGGTGAGGGTAGCAAGCAGAATCAGTCAGCTCAACAACTGCAGGTAGTGAGAAGGCAATTGTGCATGACTGTCTTGAAAGCATTGAGTCCATGAGTCTTTGATGATATCTAGAAATGAATTTGAGCTGACTGAGATAGTCACAGCAGCTTTATGTGTCCTTGGGATATTGAGGATGTCCTTACTGAGAGATCTGATCTGTTTTTCATTTCTTGCCCTTGATGATTGATTTTTGATACATTTGGAATAGATTGAATGAATACATTTGTTGATTAGGGAGACCATTTGAATTCCCTTCTCCTTTCAGGTGGTAAAATAGTAACTAGAGATCTTGCAACATTTTAATCTGCTGATGAATTTAAGGCAAATTCACCAAATCCATCTTTGTGGATATATTTGTGGATTCTTATGTACTTTGAAATTTGACTTCGGCAACTTTGTCTATAATTTCATCCTTGGGGTATATCAAGGCAAAGTTTTGTCAAAATGGGTCCCCTGCTAAACAAGTGTATCAAGATCACATTGAAGAGTTTCTGCAAGCCACGGGGTACATTTCTGTACAAAGTAAGACAGCTTCACTTTCTGTTTTGCATTGTTAGTCAGCGGAGGAGCGCAGGTGATTGACAGCTTTCATAGAAGAGATTTCGAAATTGAAATCTTATTTTTCACAACTTTACTTTCTCAGCATTGATTTTATTCTCTTTTTTAATTGCCCATCAATTATTTGTGTTTTTACTAGTGAATAGGTTATATTTTTTAATCTTTCTCTGCTGTTTCTTAAGATCCCTCTGTGTTTTACCTTATCCCCATTTAATCTGCCTATAAGTCTCTTTCTCTCTTTAAAATGGAGTCTCACTCTTGCATGGGTTTTGTGAGGACTCGTGGCAGTGTGCAGAGTGCCATACACCTTTAGTATACATTGTTCTCGGGTACTCCAGCAGTCCCACCATGGCGGCCAGACATACAGCAGTCTCCATCTCCCCAAGCTCCTTCTCTAGCTCCACCAACGTCCCCAGCTGAGCAGCATCAACCCATCCCTCTCATCCTGCAGGAGACTGAACCTCCACAGCCGCTTCCATGTCCCTCTGCTCACACTTCAGCTCCCCTGACTGAGCAGCAGTTCCCATCCCACCCACTCCAAAACAGCATGGAGCCCCTGTTCTCCCTTGTGTTACTACCACCACTACCACAAGCTAACCCTCCTGAGGAGCCCAGCCCAGTACAACCCAGACCAAGGTAGCCACATTCCTCCCTAATCTGGGAGCACTTCATGATGTACTCTAATGATGACAACCTGGCAACATGTAATATCTGTCAGGTGGTGGCCAGCTGTGGGAAAAGTGGGATCAACCTTAGTTCAGGTGCATGACACACGGACCTGACCATTAATCATCGGAAGCAGTGGAAGGCCCACAGGTGGGAGCTGACAACAGGTGATATTCCATCTGCAGCATCTGAGGGGGCCAACACAACCAAAGCAGCTCAGGAAACAGGCACCAGCCCCACTACAGTTAGCTGCACCAGCCCCTGCACCATCACCTTCACTGCTGAAAAGCAGCACGGCAGTGGGCTCACTAGAAAACATGATGAGCCAGCTCCTGGCCAACCAGCAGATGCTGCTTGCTGGTATGGCAGAGCTCCATCATGGCAGTGTGAGTGCTGCTGGTCCATCTGATAGTGGCCTCTAAAAAGAAACATATTGGCAATGCTGATTCCTGAATCCTGTCACTGTTATTTGCTTCTAACCCTTTGGCTTCAGTCTTCATTCCTCCCTCCTTCACATCACCTCTGCTTTTAACGCTTCTTCCCAGTTTGTTATGGCTCCCAAAAATATAAAACTCTTAAAAATACAAAACAATTTAAGTTTGTTCCTGTCTTTCTCATTCACTGATTCACTCTGTTCTTTCTCTTCTTTATTCCTCTCCCAGTTTTCTCTTTCTCTTCTTAAAAAACAAGTCTATGTTCTATCTTTCCTATATCTATCTTTTTGTACGGTGCTGTTTATGTTCCATATTATTCTCTTCTCTTCTCTCTCACTACTTTGTTAATGCACTACTTTTTACTTATATAGCTCATTTGAAAATCACTAGATTCCCTAAGTTTTTTGCCCTAAATATTTTATTTCAGTCCAACAGCTGATGATGTGATATATCACTCACAAATTCACAGTGTGTGACTTGTTCCCTCACACAAGACAGTGTCTTTGTGCCATGTTCTGATTTCCCAAAAAGGTGTCCTGTTCCCAAACATGGAATTATGAAACAGATACTGTTCAAGTCTCACTCTCACACCGGATTTAACTGAAAATCACATTAGGCAAGTACACACACTTTCTCAAGCCTAATATATGAATTTCTCCTTTTTTGAAATTATGTCATGAACAAGAAATTCTGAAACAGTGGTAATGTTGTACTGATGTTACTGATAATAAAGTGTACTATTGAGCTGCTGTGTGTCACTCGCTCCCACCTCACCCCCATTTTAGGGAAGACATTTTCTGCTAATTCAATGTTTAATGCTTTTCACCAGTCTCACTTTTGTGTGAGTCTCTCACACAGGCACAGTTATGTGCAATGCACAACACACACAAATAGTGTGATCCCAGAATTTCTCTCAACTACCTGAATATATACTTCAAGCTGCTGGATGCTGCTGCAAGGTGGTGCACTGAGTCTCAGTTCCCATTCCATAGCTCTTGCTATGCACTTTATAGGAAATTGTTAGAAAAGCACAATACACATGAATTCTGTGCTCCATGAATTTTTCTCAACTACCAGAATAAATGTTTTAGGCTGCTGCATGCTGCTACAAAGTGGTGTGCTGTGTCTCAGTCCCCACACCACAGTCTGTGTAATGCACTTTTTGGGAAATTGTGAGAAATGCACAACGTACAAGAATTCTCTGCTCCTAGATTTTTTCTCAACTGCGAGAATAAATACTTTAGGCTGCTGGATGCTGCTACAAGGTTGTGTGTTGTGTCTCAGGCCCCACATTATCTGTCATTGAAATTAGTGACCAGAAATTCTTAGTGTGTTTGCATGAAACAATAATGCCTCTTTCTGGCACTAATCTGGATGATGATCTTTGAGTATCATTTCGTGTTCTACTGGCAAAGCTAAGAATTTCTTTATTTATTTGTACTCTTCAGCATGTCTGGGGGTGTCTTTCTAACAATCTTTTGTTCCTGCTTCTCTCTTTTCAGATATTGATCACTAGGGTGATGAATTCCTGTTGTTGCATGGGTCCTGACCAGATCTGGTAATTTAATATAACATGGTTTCCTGTTGATTTCAACCAGGAAAGGTAAGTATTTTTCTTTTGTCTGAGTTTTTTTTTAAATTCTGAAATGTTATTCAGATCATGCCAGTCTGTTTTCTGCTCCTGTTTGTCTTCTTTCGTGTAATTTTCAGCTATATAAGAAAGAATCAGGCAACATCTTCTGGAATCACTGTTATTCACTCAGGATACAGATGACCTGATTAGTTTAATAAGTCCATACACAGTAGTGGAGAAACTGGATGAGGAAGAAGAGGACACCAGAGACTGAACCTGTGATGTTGATGGCAAATTCTGTGCTTCCAGAATTTCTCTGAAGTACCGAATGATTATGGCAGGCTGCAGCAAGCTACTACAAGGTGCTCCTCTGTGTGCTAGTCACCACACCACAACATGGTTCATGTAAAGCATTTTAGTAGTTATGTTACAAAAAGCTAACTAGACATAAAATTGGAGCTCCTAAAAGTGAGATGGCATCTCCCAGATGCCATGGTGTTGCATAATTCAGAAAACGTGATTAATGTGAGGATGGCAGGAGGGGGAGAATGCTCAGTCATCTCATTTTGGATGAAGTAAATGTGTTGTTTGTCAACTCAATCATCTTACATCATTTGTATTTCAGTGAAATTATTGGCATTAATTATTATTTATAAATGTATGTTTCTTTAAATGAATGAAGATGACATTTATTTAACTGTGATTGAAAAGAATGGAGGGTGATGTCAGATACTCTGTCATATCATTATACTTGAGGTGGATGGGTCATTTCTGGAAGCAAGACAGACTCTTTTTAATGAAATTATTATTATTTATAAATGTATATTTATTTTAATTATTATTTATAAATGTATATTTTCTTTAAATGATGAATGAAGATGAAATTTCCTAGATCAGGTTATTTTAATGTAACTGTTCCTGGATCAGATTATTTAAGATAACAGTGTTTCATAGTAGGGAAGGTAAGTATTTTTTTTTGTTTTGTTTTGATTTCGTTTTCTGAAAGTTAACTGGAAGTCAGACTATAACTGATTTCTGCTCCTATTTCTCTTATTTGTGGTCATTTTTAGCTATGCAACAAAGAGTCAGGAAGTATTGTCAGGTGAAGGATGATAATTCATGCTGGATACAGAGGAAGCATTAAATAAGACCACACACAGTAGGTGAGAAGCTGGGTGAGGATGAGGAGAACATCTGAAATCAAGTACGCAATGTTGATGAAAGAGTTTGTGATCCTGGCATTTTGTACCACTACTATGTGTGAATTGCTAAATTGAGATGAAACTGGAGATCCTGTATTTTTCTGAAGTTCCCCCCAAAATATAGCAGGCTGCTGCATGCTGCTACATGGTGCCACATTGTGTTTTAGTACCCATGACACAGTTATTGCACTGCATTTAAGGGTAAATGGTGTGAAATGCTAAATAGTGAAGAAATTAAAGTACCTGAATTTTTCTGAGAAGTTGGTGTCAACCACATGAGCTAGCATCTCACACTAGCTACACTGAAGTATGATTAGGAAAATGTGATTGAGGATGAAATAAGGAGGAGGATGCTCTGTCACCTCATTTTGGATGAAGTAGATGTGTTGTATTGCAGTCAAAGCAAATAGATGTATATTTCTTAGAATGATTGCTGAACATTACATTTATTTATTTATTTAAAATTTATCTTTATTGATATATCATTGAAAATACAATAAAAGATCTGGATGAAGTGCATATGCATTATACTACAAATTCATGAGGGTGCCACCCCTCTTAATTTCATGCCATATAATAGAATTGAGCTTCATCAATTAGATAGATCTTTAGAAAGAATCTGGAATAAGTAACCCCAGTTATGCAAGCAATAATACCAGGCAGGGTGGGTGGCATTGGGCAATACCAGACCACCCAATGGCATAATGAGGCCCGACGCCTGAGGTGGAGGACCTTATAGCCCCTTGAAGGTCCAGTGTTGCCCATACCACCCACCCTGGAGGGTACTATTGTGCTTAGAAAATGGGCGGTGTAATTTTTTTATAGGAATACAAAAAAAGTAAAGTAATTCTGGTGCACCTCTCACACAGCTCATCTGCCTGGCACACCTCTGCACAAAGTGCATGCACCCTAGCTACAAGCAGCACCTGTTGCTCAACAGAGGCCCGCAGCAATCAGGTGTGCTCTGACAATGGGTTGGCACCAAGGGGAGCCTGGGTATGTCACCATCCCACCTGTGGTGTATAGCCACGCTGCACAGCCCCCCGCTCAGGTGGATGCTGCACAGTGGGGTCCCCATGGGGTAGGTCTCTGACTGGTGCCCAGGTGGTGGTCACTGTATCCAGCCACACAATGTTCCCAGCCATCTGCCACTGCTGCCCCTCCGGCCGCTGTATGCTGGCCAGCATCTGAGAGGATGAATCACCATCATATGGCACTGCCATGGCTGTGCACATGGCAGCACCAGCAGTGGTGGTGCAGGCAGCTATTCCACCACCGACAGACCACTGGCCATGCTGCCAGTGATGGTAGTAGGTATGGGTGTCTCTCCCACAACACCACCCATGCTGTCCAGGATGATGGTCATGTTGTCATCAGTGTCAGACCCCACCCTAATCTGTGTCTCCATGCAGAGTACACCATGGCTAGCATCCTTCTGGAACACAGCCAGGGCCTTGTCTGACATGAAGTCCAGGACATCCAGCTGGATAGCAGTGGTGTGCTGCAGCTGATCAGGCCCCAGGATGCCCATGGAGGTGGATGGCTGGTCCTCTGTGGCTGGGCCTGCCCCCATGGCTGCCACTGGTGCCCCCTCCACTGCATGCAGGCATGCCGGTGCTGTAAGAGAAAACAGATGTGTTAGTGCTGAAATTCTGGCAGGCCCCCCCTGGGCATGGCATACATACCATGCAGTGAAGGGCTCCCTCCTGTCTGGAAACCACCAGCTGGCACACCCTCAATGGTGCTGTGAAGCATGGTGGCCGCCACCAGCTACTTCTGCACCGTGAGCTGTGGCACATCAGCATGGCCCCGGCCAGTAGCTGTCCTGGCTACCCGTATGGCCACCACCTTCTCATTTATGTGGCATTTATCAGTGCCCATCTTCTTCCTGCACTCTTGTACAGACCGCTGGTGGCTGCCCCACTGGTTTACAGACTTTGCCTCCTCCACCCAGGCTGCAGCCCTGGCCTGTGGTGTGCCTGTAGCACCACTCAGCAGGTGCTCCCTGTTGAAGTAGGCCTCGAACAGGGCATCAGCCTCTGCCTTCGTAAAGTCTGGCCTGCACTTGCGGGCAGGCCCATGCTCCTCATTCTCTCATGCTCAGACATGGTGCTACCTGTGGACAAGGACATGTGTGTCAATTACTGCAGCCTTCCACCCCATCCACCCTGCTGTGCTGGCTGGTCCCACTGCAGGCACAACTTACCTCAGATGGGTGCAATACTGGTCCCCAGTCTGTGCTGTTTTGTGGTGCCTTTATAGCGCATCGCATGCAAATGAGCTGTTGTGCAGTGGTAATGACATGCTAATTTCCACAGTGCGCCGTGCATTGACTGATGAGCTCATTAGCATGTGGTGACTGAATATCATACATTTGCTTCTTGCACAATGGAATTGCTCCAGTGCATGTCGAGGCACAATGCCGTGACATTCGCTGTGTGCTGGTCTGCAGTAGGCATGTGTTGGGGGTTGTGCTACCACCTATTGCACACTGTGCACTCAGAGTGCTATAGGGGCCATGGTGCACTGTGAGCCATGCCGCTATTGCACTCTGGCGCACTGTGTGCCAGGTGACCCCGACCCCTATTGTGACCTTTTGCCCCTTGGGACAACACCACCATGTGCCAGATAGGTCCCAGGGTGGTAGCCTGGGTAAAACATTAGCTGGACAACAGGACACAGAAGATAATTGTAAATGGAGTCCACTCTGAAGAAAGAGGGGTAACTAGTGGAGTACCGCAGGGTTCAGTACTGGGTCCAGTCCTTTTTAATGTCTTTATAAGTGACATTGCAGAGGGACTGGAAGGAAAAGTATGCCTCTTTGCAGATGACACAAAGATCTGCAACAGGGTTGATACACAAGGAGGCGTGGAAAGGATGAGAAGGGATTTGGAAAGGTTGGAGGAATGGTCAGAAGTATGGCAGCTTGGATTCAATGCAAAGAAGTGCAAAATAATGCACCTGGGAAACAAAAACCCAGGGGAAGATTACACAATGGAGGGAGGTAGTAATAACAACAACAAAATGGAAAGGGACCTGGGGGTAATCATATCAGATGACCTTAAGGTTGGTAAGCAATGTGAGAAGGCGGTAGGGAGGTCTTGGGGATACTGGAATGTATAGGGAGAGGCATCACCAGCAGAAAACAGGAAGTTGTTATCCCCCTGTACAGACAGTTGGTGAGACCCCATCTGGAGTACTGCGTCCAGTTCTGGAGACTCCATCTCTGCAAGGACATAGACAGAATGGAGGCAGTTCAGAGGAGGGCAAATAAAATGGTGCAGGGTCTGCAAGAGAAGTCATATGAGGAGAGACTTAAGGAGCTTTATATGTATACCCTTGAGGAAAGGAGGGATGGGGGGACATGATAGAAATGTTTAAGTACCTCAGTGGAATCAACAAAGTCCAAGAGGATAGCATCTTTCTGAAAAAGAGATGTGCAAGAACAAGGGGACACAATTTGAAGATAGAGGGGGGTTGGCTTAGGGGCAATGTGAGGAAGTATTTTTTCACAGAGCGGGTGGCGGATACATGGAACAGCCTTCCTGAGGAGGTTGTAGGGTCTAAAACTGTGGGAGAATTCAAGAATGCATGGGACACACATAAGGCAATTTTTGTGGGGGTAGGAAGAAATAGGCTGTTGGTTAACTAGGATCTGCAGTTTATCCTCTAGGTAGGGAAATGGGCAGACTAGGTGGGCCAAGTGGTCCTTTTCTGCCATCAAAATCTATGTTTCTATGTTTAGCACTTTTAAGAAGAACAATTAGTTGTTGTGTATTTTTAGAATAATTTAGTTGTATAAACATATCACCTCTTGGAACATTTGAATTTTCTTGCTACTGTAGTAGGACAACAAAATCTCCTCCCCAGCCCCCCAAAAAACAGTGCTATTTCTCCCCACCCTCTGCAGCCAGCAAATCCCACCCTCCTACCTACTCATTACCAGCAATTTGTTGTTTTAATAGGGACCGGCACAACCCACCCATCTCCACGGCCAGCCCACATCTTATGAACTAAAGTGACAGCCAGCATCTCAAAGAAAACTCTGTGCAATCCCCCCCCATCAGCAACAACCAAACAGTGCCAGTGCCCCTACTCCATCTCCCCACTCCGCACCCTACACCCAGCACCCAAGGCTTGGTTTTACTATAGCAACAAGCAGTAATTTTCATTCATAAGAAGGTGCTTGGCAGTGGAGGAGGAAGGGCTGTGCCAGGCTGGTGGTGGTGACAATTGCTGTCTCCTAATAAGGAGACTTGGGTGCTGGGTGTGGGGTTTGGGATGTGGGAAGAGATGGAGTTGGGGCACTGGCACTGCTTGGTTGTTGCTGACAGGGAGGAAGGATTATAGTTTGTTTTCTTAGTGATGCTGCCTGTCACTTTAATTCATAAGATGGGAGCCAGTTGTGGAGGTAGGCGGGTTGTGCTGGTCCCATTTGAAACTTTTTTCTGCAGAAAAAATAACACATTGCAAGTGCTGGGTGGGTAGGAGGGTGGGATTTGCTGGCTGCTAGAGGGTACGGAGTGTCAATACTGTTTTTTGGGGGCTGGGGAGGAGAGACACAGTTAGCTCTAACTGCTGAGGAAGTATTAATAAGAAGGACATAAAGCAAACCTACTTAAAAGACTATTGACTCTGGTTGCTCTCTGTTGGCTTGTCCTTTAGATTGGATAGACTTGTCTGTGTCACCAGTCAGAATTTTTGATTGTCTTCATCAAGCAGGACATACTTTTTTACAGGAGGACCTTTCACCTTTTAATTGAGAGCTCTGCTTGTAGTAAAGGTCAAGAACATTGGTCTCTGTAGATAGTGTGACTTTATTTACCATGCGGAATGTAGAATTTCACCGGCTAATGGTGGAATTTCTCCCACGACTAGGGAAATTCTGCTAATCATGGACAAAATTCCTTCATTTGCTGGCAAAATCTGCATTTCACTAGCTACATTTTGCATGTTGCCAGCAGAATTTCTCATTTTGCACCCACAAAATATTTCGCGAAATGTGCAAATTTTGTTAAATTGTTCACATAATGTAATTTTCAGATTTCTCCCATTGATCTAGTACTGAATGCCTATGTGAGATTGATGAAGATCTCACCAGGAATGTAGCCATCATCCAGTGCAAGCAACATGTCATTAATTTCCTTCAGCATGGCTATGCTGTTTGAGTGGTCTGGTTAAAATCCTGATTGTGTCCTCAAGAGTATCTTAATATTATGAAGGTGCATCATCATTTGATTATGAACAAGATTTTCTTGGAGTCTGTTGAGAGTCAGTGACTGACAAAGAAATGTGGCAGCTGCATTAGTCCAATCAAAATATAGGGAAGAAAAACTACACATTCACTGCACACAATTTTTGTACTCAAAATCTGTTTTTGTGACTAACTTTTAAGAGATTTATCCTCTTCATCATCTCAGTGGAAACAAAGCTGAATGACAAGTCAAATATGCAAGTTAGATGTTAATTCAAATGAGATAATGGAGCAATCTGTTTAAACATCAAAGTGCTTCAGAGCCAATTCTGATTCCTAAAACCCAGCGCCTAGTATCATGATTTCAGCATTGGTTGGGAAATCAGTGAGGCAGCAGATCGGTGATTTGATTCATAGAATATTTTTCTGTGCTAGCAAGTCTATACTGATAACATACAGTAGGTGTAGGTCATTGATACTCAGGTTTAGTTGAATAGTTATATTTTCAAGTGTGTGGCCTTGCAGAAAAGGTTGTCTGGGTTTCTATGTAATGAATTTCAGATCATATGTTACGTGGAAGACATGGCCGCCAACTTTTCCCTTTGGTCTATCAAGCCTCATCAAAGAGTATCCATGAATGAGGAGGCTACTATTGGGTGTGTTACAAATAAACTATGCCATGGTAAGAAAGTTGAAGCGTGTGACAGGGTTGAATAAGGCAACCCTGTCACACACACTTTTACTTTCTTACCATGGCACAAGCACTAGTGAAATGGTCTTAGTCTCTGAGGCAAACAGAAGATGTGCAGCCATAGTCTTCATCACTTTGTCAACCCAGCTCAGCAAATCATAAGAAACATTATTCCAAAAATAGACCTCCTCTGAACATGGATCATCGTACATAAAGCAGATATCTTTGCAAGTACTGAAACATAGATTATTTGTAACACACCCAATAGCAGAAAGAGTTAAATCCAAGGATCTATTCTATCCTCTACTTTTCTGTCTCTTGTCTGTCTGGTTGTGCAACCAAATGTTATTGTAAGACCTAGGAACTGATCACTCAAACAGTCTCACAATTCTCTGCCTCTCACTTTCCCTCTGCCTTTGCTTGCTATTTCTGTCTTTTCTTCCCCCTTGCATATCTGCAGTTATAAAAATATATGTAATTCTCTGTGTAAAACTATGTGATACTGGGATTCCTTTGTTTGAAAATGTATCCCTTTTGGCAATTCCACCTGCAAAATATGGCTGAAATTGCAGTGAAAAGGCAAAATTTCACTCACAATTTTGCCCGCATATGCCTATCCTTTATATATATTTTATCTTTCACCCTCCCTGGTGTCTAGTGGTCCACCCCCCCCACCGATCAAGGGCCAAATTCAAGAACCCTACCCCCTCCAGTCACCCTGAGTTATCCCCAGGCCCCTGGCCCCCAATCTTTGGAAAAAAAACAAAATAATCCTCTCTCCTGTCCCTGGTGTCTAGTGGACCCCCCCCAGCCAATCACTGGCCAAATTGAGTAAAGAACCCTCACCCCCAGTCACCCCATTTATTTTCCCCTCCCCAGCCATGACCTGGCCTACAATATTCAAAATAAAAAAAATCCCCTCACTTGTCCCTAGTGTCAGAAGGGACCCCCACCCTGTCTTAAGTCAGGCCCACCCTGCTTCCCCAGTACTCTGATCGGGCCACTGGACACACCTTCACTTCACACCTCCATGGCTGGCAGCCCATCTGAGTGCTTAATGAATGAGTGTGTGCTTGTAGAAGCATGTGGTTATTCAGTGAGAACTTAGACAGGCTGCTGGCCATGGAGGTGAGTGGAGGGCTATGCTGGTGGCCCGATTTGGGTACTGATGGGGGAAGCAGGGTGGGCTCTGACTTAAGACAGGGTGAAGGGGTGGGGGGATCCACTACACACCAGGGATAAGGGAGGGAATTTTTTTTTATTTTGAAGATTGGGGACCAGGACTGGGGATATCTCGGGGTGACTGGGGGGTTCTTTACTTCAATTTGGCCAGTGACTGGCTCGGGGGAGTCCACTAGTCACCAGGGACAGGGGAGAGGATAATTGTTTCTAAAGATTGGGAGCTGGGGGCCTGGGGGGAACTTGGGGTGACTGGAGTGGAGGGTTCTTGAATTTGGCTGGTGGGGCTACTAGACACCAGGCACAGGGAGGGGATTGTTTCTTTTTTACAAGATTTGGGGCCCAGTGGAGAAACTGAGAAATTTTACCCACGGGTGGTGAAATTTCACCTACGATCAGCAAGTTTCGCCAGTTTGAGGGCAAAATTATGCATTTCACCCAGCAAAATATTTCACAAAATGCACAAATTCCGTGAAATATTTACCTGGGTGAAAAGTTGCAATTTTGTACAACATTAGTCTCTGGGAGATGGATTGGAGGGATAGGGAGGAGTAGAGGTTGCAGTGGTGAGTCAGACAGGGAGAGTTTGAGGAAAACCTGCAGAAGGTGTGGTAGAATTCATCAAGTTTAGACATGGAGGTTGCAGGGGCAGCGCTGAAAACATTGTCAGCATAATTAAAGGCAGAGAGGATCCATTTGAGCAGTAGGTCATGCCTAACTGAGAGGGGAAGGCTAGCCTTATGTCAGTGGAGTAGTCCTAGTTTAGGTCACAGTTTCGAGTGAAGAGCGCTGAAGTGGGATTAGAAGTTGAGGAAGGGATAGAGCCCAATACCAAGGTACTTGTAGGTGAGGACATTGTCAAGGGGAGTGGATGCTCCAGAGAGGAAGGAGGGTAGGGTATGAAGTTTGGCCAGTTTTTGCTTGGTACCAAAAGTCATCTTAGCAATTTTTTTAACATTTACTTTTAGACAATTAGCATTAAACCATGAGGCAGCAGCAGCAAAATAATTTTGCAAGGGAATTTAGATGGCTGAGACAGAAGGGGCAGAAAGGAAGAGGACGGTGTCATCCGCATACATTGGATCTTGGCATGGAAGCATGCCGAGGGGAGGTTATTAATGAACAAAGAAAAGAGAACAGGCCCAAGAATCGAGCCTTGGGGTACGCCGGCAAGGATAGGGATGGGGGAGGATATGGCATTGCTGATTTTTGCAGTTTGAGATTGACCCATCAGACAGGATCTAAACCAGGACACAGAAGATGGAGAAAGGCCCAAGGTGCTAAGTTTATCAAGGAGAAGAGGGTGGGACATGGAATTGAAGGCCTTGGCAAATGTCAATAAAGATGGAGAGCGTGATCATATCTTGATCCATGGCAGAGTAGATGGCTTCCGTAAAGTGTAGAAGGGAAGCAGAGGTAGAGTGGTGCTTCCTGAACCCTGATTGGACAGTGGATAGAGTGTTAGAAGCCAGGAGAAAATCATTTAGCCTAGAGAGGTCTAGGGACTCTTGAACCTTGGCAAGTGAATGGGAAAATGAAATAGGGAGGTAGTTGCCAGAGACAGTGGCATCACCACCCTTGAAGAGGGGGAGGACCATAGCAAATTTCCAGGCTGAGGGAACCTTGGCAGAGGAGATAGACAAGTTGAGAATAAAGGTTAAGGGGCTGAAAATAGAGGGAGCAGAGACAGTAAGGAGCTTGGTGTGCAAGTCATCAGGGCTGAATTTGGTAGGGTTGAGGGAGATAAGAGCTATAAGAACTTTATTGGGGAAATCGGTGACAACTGGAAAGCAGGGGAAATGGGGGAGAGGGAGGGGCATAGGATAAGGAAGAAAGGAGCTCTTGCAGGACAGCAGCAGTAGTGAATACATTATTTAGAAGTTCTGTGACAAGGTTTGGGTCAGAGATAAGTGAACCTGCATCACAAAGGTTGGGGGGGATTCTTGGGAAAGGTGGAGGAGCGAATAGATATCACCTCAGAAGGAGGACAGAGTGCTGCTGGGGGCTTGCAGGCAAGATTTGAAAAACTCAACTTTGGCCTGTCAAATACACCTGATGCAGCTGTTACGGAGGGTATGATAGATCTGAAGGTTGGCAGGGTCGTGTGAGTTTTAAAAAGAGACCATGAAAGGTCACAGGATTTGCACATAGTCAGGATTTCAGGGGTGATCCAAGGATGATGAGAGCACTTTACTCTGATTGTTTTAAGGGGGGCATGGATATCCCAAATGGTTATAAAGATAGAGGTGAAATTCACGGGTGCAGTGTCAACAGAAAGGGAGAAGAAAACAGGTGACTAGTCGACTGTAGCCAGCTCATGGAGCAGTTTACACAGATCAAGGGATCTGAGGGGTCAGTACTGGATATATTTTGGGGGTTAGGAGGAGTATGGATCTTCCTGATACAGAAGGTGGAGCAGTGGTCACTGAGAGCATCAGGTAGTACGCCAGAGGAGCAGATGTGGTGGAGCTGAATTGAAAGCACCCAACTGAGCAGGGACTGAGACTGGGTACGAGAATTAGGGCGAGTGGGTTTATTTATTAGTTGGGATAAGTTAAAGGCTTCTATCTGTTGATAGAAGTTGAGCGAAGAGGGTGAGAGCCAGTCTAAATTAAAGTCTCCAAGGAGGATGAGTTTGCCCGATGAAGCAAGGGAGGAGACAGTGGTGACACAGGAGGCAAGGGAGGATGGTGAGAGTTTCGACGAGGCGTAGAGGACACCCACAAAAATGGGCATTGAGGAAGGAAATAGAGTGGCTAATAGGAGTTCATGTGAATAAGGTATTGCTTCCCAATGGGAAATGGTGTGGGATAGGGAATTGCGGAAGTTATTTAGCCCTGGGACCTATTGTACCTCCAAGGTCCTAGTCCTCCCTATCATTCCTCCCATTTTCTCCCAGTTTCTGCTGCCCCAGGCAACCACTATACCCTTCATTCTGACCCAGCCATGCTTGAAACCACCAATGGTTTTAGCATCCACTACTTCAGTTTGTAGACAATTCCACAGCTCCACCACCCTTTCTGTAAAATAATACTTCTTCATGTCCCTCCTGAACCTCCCTCCCATCAGGTTCCATTCATGCCCACATAACCATGAATTAGTGTTCAAGGTAAATAGTTCCCTGCAGTTCACCTTGTTAAATCCATTTAGGAACTTGAAGGTCTCTATCATATCTTTCCACTTCCTTTTGGCCTCCACTGAGTACATGTTCAGTGCCTTGAGACACTCCTCACAGTACCTGCCCTGTTGACCCTGAATCATTTTTGTTACACTGTGCTGCACTATTTCCATACTGTCACTATCCTTCCTGAAGTGAGGACTCCAGAACTGGGAGCAGCATTACAGGCGTGGCCTGACTTAAGGATCTATATAGAGGAAGTATTACCTCTTAATGTCTGTTATCAATACCTCACCTGATACGTCCCAGCATCCTACTCGATTTGCTATATGCCTTGTTGCACTGATCTGAATGTTTGAGGGAGTCATGGATGTTAACTCCAAGGTCCTGTACCTAAGCCATAGAGCTAAGACTCACCCCACCCATCCTGTACTCTGTACTGGGGTTGTTATTTCCTGGGTGGATTACCTTGCACTTTTTGGCATTGAATTTCAGCTGCTAAACCTTAAATCACTTCTCTAGCTCTTGTAAGTCATGTTGCATTTCCTTTATTCCCTTGTCACTATATACCCTCCCACAGAGCTTAGTGTCATCTGTGAAGAGACACAACCTGCCCCAGATTCCCTCACCAATGTCACTGATGAACATATTGAAAAGACCAGACTCATGACAGATTCCTGTGATATCCTACTCATGACCTCCCTCTTTTCCAATTTGACCCCATTGACCACAACTCCCTGCTGCCTCCCTTTTAGCCAGTTACCTACTCAATTTACTATGACCTTTGTTGCACCCTGGTCCTCCATCTTCTTCAGCAAATGTCTGTGAGGCACAGATTCCAATGCCTTGCTAAAGTTCAAGTAGAGCAAATTTACAGTATGCCTCCCATTCAGTTTCCTCATCATGAAATCAAAGGAAACTATCAGGTTAGTCTGACAAGACCTCCCTGCCATGAATCCATGCTGTTTACTATCCTGGAGTCCATTGCTCTCCAAGTAGTACATGAGTTCCTCTTTGACTGGTGACTCCATCAGCTTCCCTACAACAGAGGCAAGACTCATGGGTCTGTAGTTCCCTGCTTGTTCCTTGACTGCCTCTCCCCTGATTTGAGCAGAGGTATGTATGTCACCCTCCAATCCTTCAGAACAACCTCCGTCCTTTTGCACTGTTGAATACACCTACCAGGGTTCAGCCTGTACTGCTGCCAGATCAAAAACTAATTTGGATGCAACCAGTCTGGTCCCAGTACCTGACCTATCTTAGGGCAGCCAGCCCTTTCTTGACCCCTTCTCTCTGTTTTTTTGTAAATATAATATTCAACTTTTTTCCATGTACAGCATGGTTCATCAATCTGAATGTATTATAATCATTTGTTAATACAGAGGCCCAGTGATTAATACATTGTAATAGCTACTAAATCAGCATTAAGTTGAGGCATTCCCTCCCCTTTGATACAGTGTTGGGGGGGGGGGTGTAAACAATTTTAACTAGACCAGAATAGTTTGAGCTGTCAACTTCACTTTCTCAAAAATCATTTCCCAGTCCTGGGCATGGCTCCAGTGTATGGTGTAGGGGGGACCCAAGAGACTTGAGGGGGAGTCCAGACCTGAAAGTAGGACAGAGTATCCTATTATTCAGAGAGGGCTCCCCATTATACCATTACAAACTGATCAAATCTCAAGGGAGAAAGGTAGGGTCTCTGCTAATGTCATAAACTAGCCAGCATTGCCAATGAGTGGAGCAAAGCTATGTGAGGTCATTAAGTGAGAAAGTGAGTGCCTCCATGTGGTATATTTGATTTACTAATGTTCTTCTCGTGGTTAAGTCAGGCGGGTCTAAGTCATCCATAGTTTGGCAATGGCTTTTGTAGTTACTGCTATTAGAATTCCTAAGAAGTAACAGGAGCAAGGCTTTCTTCACACCCTAGGGTACTCTATTAAGAGATATGATTGTAAGGTAAATTGGAGGGAAGGGTTGAATATTTACTTGAGCACAGTTTGGATAGAGGTTAGGTAAGGTCAGATTACTGGGCAGTCCCTCATAATATGAAAGTGGGTAGCTTTTTGTTCACTGTAGTTCCTCCAGGAGGAAGAAGAGGATGCAGGGAGATAATGCACTGTGATTACTGGGTATGGAAGAATCTAGTGAGTTGTTTCCATGTGTATTGCCTCCATTGGTGAGAGCTTGCTACCTTTGTGCATGCCCAGCAAGCTCAAGTCCACATTTCCATGCCTAAGGAGGAATTAATCTCAGATTCTGATTTTTGAGCAACATCCATGGAGGAGATTTCAAGAGTAGTCTGATGACTCTAGTAGAGTTAAGAGATCATGTGGGGTTGCAGCCCAGTTGGAAAGAAAGTAATATAATAAGAAATAGTGTGGGAGTAAGTAATTGGATTGTAGGCTCCAACAGGCAAGGAAGTGATATAGTGCCTAACTTGGAGGTACCACTAGAAATCTATACGTTGCAGGTGGTATTTTGATTGTAAATCTGTAAAAGAAATTATTAATACTTCTTTTGCAGTCACTGCGCCGTCACTGCGCGAAATCACCCTTTGGGCCCGAATAACACCATGACAGTGACATCATTCATGAGAAGGGGTCCCAAAAACCCCATGTTGAAAATTTGGTGCAAAAATTCCCAAAAATGGCTGAGATATGCAATAAAGTTGACCCCTCTATCTAGCCCATTATACAGCTTACCGGCATTTCCTCAGTTCGCGGTCGGCTTTGAAGAGTGCAGACGTGTTCCCGGTCCACCGAAGATCGTCGCGCTGGAGTCCGGAGATAAGTATGGGGTGAGGGGGGTGTGGGGAGGCTGGGTGCACAGTGGGTGGGTGCGGGTTGTGGGAGGGGGGTCGGGAGACGCACCTCTGGACCGTTTTTGTCTTACAGGTTAAACAAATAAAAAAGACGTCGTGGGACCGTTTGCCACGCTGGGGTGGGCTCCCAGTGTGGCACAAGGATTTGAGGCGTTCAGCCGACGGGGATTGGGCACCCCGTCGACAAAATCACTGATTGCCATGCTGGGGTGGGCTCCCAGGCGTGGCACCAAAATACTGGGGGAGGCGATGCAGCTCAGCCAGCAGGATTGGGCACCCGTGGCTATACACTGCGTCTTGGCGGCATGCGCCTGCGGCTGGGGGGCTGTGCGTGAGCAGCTTCTTATCGCTGCTCACTCAAGCGTAGCTCCCCCTTTCAACTGTATGCCACTGCATTTTGGAGCATGTCATAGACAGCTCCAAAATGCATTGGCTTACAGGGGCCGCGCCGGCCAGCACACTGCCTGAACTGGAAGAGGAGGTGACACACCTCCGAAATCTCCGATGATGGCACTATGTTTCTTGCACATGCGTGCAAGCAAACATAAAAATTGAGGGAATAGTGGCAACTAATCTTGACATTAGCTTGTGGGAAGTGATATACCTTTCTGGACCCTTTCACTTGTAAATATTGACTGCCTCATTTCCAGGACCCCCTAGTGGTCACTTTAATGCCACTCTCTGGCAAGGGCCCACCAACTTCCATAATGAGAACAGAACAAAAGTAATCATTAAGGATAGTGCCTTTTGCCCTCACTCTTCTGTCACCATACCACCTTCAGCCATCATTATGATTCCGACTCATATCTTTCTTTTTTCACTATGTGATTCCCCCTCCATTCTTCCTGTTTTCCCTAACATAGAGGAAAACTATTTTTCTCTGCTTTTGTCCCCCTTTACGATATGCAGCTCTATGTCTGCATTTGCCTCCCTAATTGTTCTCCTTGCTTCCCTATTATTCAGTTAAATAGTCTCCCCATTCTTCTCCCCATTTTTCTTTATTCTTGTAGAAGGCCATTTTCTTGTCCCTCACCACTTCCCTGACTCATGCCAAGAACCATAACCATCTCTTGAGCATGTTCTTTTAGGTTACTGTTCTTATGCATAACTTAGATGCCTCAAGAATGGCCCCTTTATTGCCCTCCATCTCTCTGCAACCCCCTCTATGTTGTCCACCCTGACTTACATTTCCTTGATCAGCTCACTCAGTCTGTTGAAGTCATACCTTCCAAAATTGAAGATTTCAGTTCATGATTGGGGGTTTCCAGACCCATAGGCTGGTTCAAACCTAACTGAGTTATGATCTCTGTTCTCCAGTGGCTATCCTATTCTCACAGCACCTGCCACCTCTGAGTCTGTTGCACTGCATTGAGAATTTCAGTCTGCCTAGTGGGTTCCTTAACTAGCTGAATCAGTAGACAGTCATGGAAGGCATCCAGTAAGGCTTGACTTCTGGGGCTCCTGGCCACTGCAACATCCCAGTTGTAGTCTTGCAGGGTCAGATCACCCACCACCACTACTTACCCCTTTACCATCCTTCTTTCAAGTTCATCCTTGAGCTGCCTGTCTTTCTCCTTTCTTATTGTCCCAGAGGTCTATATATCATCACCAAGTGTAGTCTCTTGCCTGAAGCTGCAGTGAGTTCCACGCACATCAACTCTGTCTCCCCATTACTACCCTAATGCACCCATCTTCTGCCACCTCGATACCATTCATGACAAAAAGGTGCTACTCCTCCCCCTGTACCTGTTCCTCTAACCCTTCTGAACATGTTTTCCAAAGCCCATGTTTCTGTGATGACCACGAGCTCCACCTTTGTGTCCACCATCAGTGCCTGGAGCTCACTGATTTTGTTGCCCAGGTTCCTGGCATTAAGGCATACTTCCTTCCTTCTAACCCCTGATCCTACTTTGTTACTACCATTGTGCTTTCCTTTTCCTCACATCCTCTTGTTTTTCTGGTATTTGCAAACTTTATATTCACCCTCTCTAATGTCCCCTCAACTTGTTCAGTTAGGCCCATGACTCACATTGTACTTGCTTTGCTTCACTGAAGTACTACCTAGGATCCCCTTCCTTTCACCTGCTGCTATGGCTCCCCTAGTCCCAGAGTCCCTCACAACCAGTTTAAAGGTCTGATATAGATGTCAAACTTCTGTTCTTCATCATCCACAAAGTGGCATCTCTTCTATTGACACGATCCCTTAAGCCACCCTTTCAACTCCTCTTTTACAAGAATCCTTATCCTATCCTGCTTCCTTTCCCTGAAACACACAGGAAGGACTTTGTAAAAGGACAAGAAGGCTGAGTGTGATGCCAATCTGTCCATAAGTCTATGACATTCTGCTTTGCCATCTTCATTGACTGGTTCACCCAATAATTGTACGAGCACTCCCAGCTCCCCCTATTCCTTCTCTGCAATCTTCCCTATCCTGTCAAAATTCTGGATGGCTGATGCACCTGTAAGGCACAGGACCATCTCCCTCCAATCTAGTCCCCCCTCCACTACCCTCTTTACCCCCCCAATCATTGAGTGTCCAACCACTAAGACTCTCCAGGTAGACTTGCTCCCCTTGGGTGCCATCATGTCCTGTCTTTTCCAACTGACAGACTCAGAGTCCCCCCAAGCAGATTCAGGTCCTGAGGGCATGAAGCAGTTGCCATCTGGATGGTGCTAGGCTAGACAACCTCCTTTATGGCTGCCCCTGGCTTCCCTCCCTCCCCACTACTCGCCACCTCCCTGGACCAATGGGTCTCTGGGGGAGTGGGAATGTGGGGGTGGACTCTTGTTGAGCCAGTGATGCAGCTGAGAGATTTCTACCCTTGCTGCCTCCAGCTGAGCCTATAACTCTGCCATGCTGCCATGCTCTGATCCTGCAGATAAGGCAGTGCTAACTCCTCCAGAGCATATCCCTAAAGAAGTGAACCCTACAGTCACCAGAACAGACTGACTCCCCTCTGAACCCCATCCATTTGCAGGCCTATGAATTAGGTTAACATTAACTGATGTGGAGTTCCAAAAAACAGATTCAAAGTTAGTAACGTGATATTCACCTGGCCTATAATATTTATTTATTTATTTATTTAAACTTTGCTAACTGGGAAAGGAACACTGAGCTGGGGCACCTTTGCAGATGTCACCTGAGGATGTAGGGTTGCAATACGAACAGAGGGAAAGAACAGACACAGTAATTACAACAAAGTCAAGCAAATACAAATAGAGGGAGGGCTGGCAGGTGGGGGGAGGGCTAAGCAGGGAGAAGAGGTACTGGAAGTGGAAATCACAGCAGAGAGAGTGAGGGAAGCCCTCAGCTCCCTTAAGATGGAGAAAGCACCGGGGCTGGATAAATTACATCCTAGAGTGCTGAAGGAACTTGCAGATGTCCTGGCGAAACCCCTGGCAGAGCTTTTCACCATCTCTCTGAGGACAGGGTGGGTGCCCCAAGACTGGAAGGTGGCGCATGTAGTGCCTATCCACAAGGGGGGGGATCAAGGGAGGTGGCAGGGAACTACAGGCCTGTCAGCCTGACATCAGTGGTGGGCAAGGTGATGGAGGGCATTGTCAAGGAGAGGCTAGGGGGGGACCTGGATAAGTCAGGGTGCCTGGACAATAGACAGCATGGATTCATCCCGGGGAAATCGTGTCAGACAAACCTGGTGGAGTTCTATGACTGGGTGACAAGTGCCTTGGACCTGGGTAGACCAGTGGATGTCCTCTTTCTAGACTTCAGCAAGGCATTTGACTCTGTTCCTCCACGTGGGCCTGTTGGATAAACTAGGAGAAATGGGTGGGAAACCAGATGATCCGATGGATAGGCAATTGGCTCCAGGACCGGACCCAGAGGGTCGTAGTTGGTGGGATAGTCTCTTCCCCAAGGAGGGTCATTAGTGGGGTCCCATGGTGATCAGTCCTGGGCCCCCTTCTGTTCAACGCCACATATCTGACAATAAGGACAGGAATCAGAGTGAGATGAGTCTCTTTGCAGATGACTCGAAACTGGGGCGGTGGTGGATGGGGAGGAGGGAGGGTGGCCCTGCAGGGGACCTGAGGCTCTGGAAAGATGGTCTAGAAAGTGGAAGCTGAGGTTTAATGCAGGGAAATGCAAGGTACTCCACCTGGGGCCAGAAACCCAGGCCAAGTGTACACCCTGGGGAATACTACAAGTCTCAATGGCTGAGAGGGACCTGGGGTGGTGGTGGATGTCAAGATGAACAACTCTGAGACTTGTGGGAGGGCAGCAGCCAAGGCCAACAGGATGCTGGGATGCATCGCTAGGGGATCACCTCCAGAAGGAGGGAAGTGATACTCCCTCTGTATAACTGCTCGGTGAGGCCGCACCTGGAGTACTGCATGCAGTTTTGAGGCCGCACTTAAAGAGGGATATTAACCTCCTGGCAGGGTCCAGAGGAGGGCAACCAAAATGATTTGGGGTTTGGGGACAGGACCTATGAGGAGAGGCTCGAAGAGCTAAATATGTACACTTTGGAAGAGAGAAGGGACAGGGGGGACATGATAGAGGTCTTCAGGTACATGAAGAGGCTAAATAGGGGAGGAACAGTGAGGGTGCTTCGAAGGAAGGAGGAGGGGGCCACTAGAGGGCATGGGTGGAAGCTGGAGGGGGGAAGATTCAGGGGAGAAAGGAGGAGGTGCTACTTCACTGAGAGGGTGGTAGAGCCATGGAATGCACTACCTAGGGGGCTGGTGGAGGCAGAGACAGTGGAGGGGTTCAAGAGGGGTGGGACAGGTACAGGGGAAGGGTTCAGGAAGCAAAATCCAATGCAGCAAGAATATCCGGAACTGGGAAGGAAGAAGCCAGAGAAGGCGAGGGGGACAGCAAGGTCAGCACCCAGGGTGGGGGCTGACCAAACGAGCAGACACGAAAGACCATTAGGCCTATTCTGCTGGCATTTTAGTATGTTAGGGAGAGAACAGTAACTGCAATTATAAAAAAGTCAAGTGCTATGGAGTAAGAATAGGATCAAAATCATACATCCAGTAACTACAAAAATCATCAGTAATAAGCAGGGTAGGCAGATCAACAAATCAAACTAATGTGTTGGAAGGAGGAGAATAGGAAGCCATCAGGGGGAAAGGGGGCTGAGGTTGATGGACTAGGTTGAGGGACTAGGGAGGAGGCAGCGCAGCAGTGGGTGGGCAAAGTGTGTCAAAGCAGATGTTTTAGTGCTGGAAGTTAGGGTGAATGGTGAGAGGCTGAGGAGAGCCAATTCCAGAGAGAGGGGAGTCTGTAGAAGAAAGCTGACAGATGAGAAGTTGAGCTGGGGTGGGGCAGGGAGAAAGAATGGTAGTCCCTGGAGCACAGCAAATAGGAGGAGGGGTTCACTGGGAAGAGGAGGGAGGAGAGATAGGAGGGAAGGGTTCCAAACCAGTATTTAGCTATGAAAGCCAAGCAATGGGTCAGACAACGATGGGGTAGAGGTGAAACAGTGAGGGAGGAGTATGGAGAGCAGCAATGCGTGGGGGGGAGTTAGAAGTAAAGCAGCAGAAGAAGTTCAGGAGAATATCAAGCCAGGACAAGGATGCAGCAGGGGTAGTACCATAGAGTATGTCAGTGTAGCCAGTTACTGGGAGAATCATTTTCTTGACTAGCTCATGATGGATAGGGAGGGGGTGGTTGTCTCTGTTTTGGTACAATATGCCTAATTTAGGTTGGAGTTTAGAGGACATGGTAGCAGTGTGGGAGGAAAATCAAGACATATGTCCAGCCAGACCCAAGGTATTTAAATGTGGTGACTACTTTGAGATTGGAGCCCTCAGGGGTGGAGAACACAAGGAGGGTCTGGAGCTTATGCAGCTTTTGCCTTATTCCAAATGTCATAGAGACAGTTTTCTTAGTATTGACTCTAAGATGACTAGCATGGAACCAGCTGAGGACATTGCTGAAATCCCGCTGAAGGGGGTCCTAGACATCACCGGTGGTAGGTCCCAAGGAATATAGGAAGGTATTTGTCCTCATAAATTTGGATGAGGGAGTTAGTGCAGACAGAGGTGAGGTCATTGAAGAACAGAGAGAAAAGGATGGGGCCAAGGAATGGACCCTTGGGGGACCACTGAAAGGATGGGGAGGGGTTGACAAGATGAAGCTCACCAGGACAGATTGGTGCCTGTCAGCAAGATAGGATCTGAACCAGCTGACAGCAGGGATGGCCAGACCAACTGGCAGTAGCTTGTTCATGAATAGAGAGTATAGGATTGAATCAAATGCTTTGGCCAGATCAATGAAGATCACAGCAGTGATGTGACCTTGGTCCATTCCTGATAGGATAGAATTTGTGACCCACAGAAGGGAGGAGATGGTTAAGTGGTGTTTTTGGAATCCTGATTGATGAGGAGAGAAAAAGTTAGATGAAGCTAGGAATTCAGTGATTCTTGAAAGGACTAAGGGCTCCAGGAGTTTGGGGAAGGAGGGGAGGAGGAGGGATATGGGCTGATAATTGCCAGGGGCTTGAGAAGGAGAAGAACTTTAGTGACTTTCCAGGCTAACAGGATGGTACAGAAGGAGAAAGAGAGGTTCAGCAGGTGAGCAAGGGGGGTGGCGATAGTGGGAGCAGAGATGCAAAGCAACCTGGGATGAAGACCGTTCGAAATGGGTTTGGCAGAATTAAGGGAAAGTAATGCTCAAAGTACTTCTTGTGGTGAAATCAGAGGGAAACTGTAGCCACCAGATTGGGGGTGGGATGGGGGCAGAGGAGGTATAATCAGGAAGCACACAGGTAGTAAAGAATTTGTTAAAGATGGTAGCAATGGAGGAGGGGTCAGAGACCGGGAAGCAATTGATGATGAGGGTTGGGGGGACTGTATATGAGGCGAGGTCAAGAAGGGAGTGGATGATGCTCCAGAATTTTGAGGGTGAATTTAGGTTAGAATGAAGGTGGAATTTAAAGTAAGCAACCTTTGCAGAGTAGACTGCCTTTGTGCAAGCATTCCTCCAAGACCTGTAAATAGGGAGCAGGAGGATATAAATTGGACCCAGGCCTGGTCCTGAGCCTTGCATAAGACTAAGAGATCAGTGGAAATCCAGGGATGATGTTGACGCTAAACCCTGACTTTTTTGAGGGCGGCATGGTGGTTTCAAGCATAAGTGAGGATAGAGTTAGAGAAGCAGAGGGCAGAGTTGACACCTTATTTATTTATTTATTCATCATTTATTTTTGGTAACGGGGTAGGTCTACTGAGTCCAGTAATGGTCCCTTTTTCAGGGGATACCCAGAATTAATTACAGACACTATGAAATGTAACATTTGCAGAATTACATAGACAATATTTTACACATCAAATAGATAGGAAAATATTAACAATTCATGACCATTAGCAACACTTGTTAATACACTTAAATACATTTGTGAATATACCCACTCACTGACAGATTTAAATGACTCAAGAAGTCTGGGGCTCATCTGGGGCTGTGAACACTGGAGACCAGTCCTCCGAAGCTAGAACTGAGAGAAGGGTATCAGTGTCAAGGGCATTGAGAGCCCAGGATCACATACATTTGGGTGCTGAGTGGGGAGGTGCACATTTCTGACACAATTGGTTGGGGCAGTGCTTGCTGAGTGTGACAGGAAGAACCCCAAGAGCACTGAAGCAGTGGGGATGGGAAGAGAGCACCCAGTCTAGGGTGGAGTGGTTGAAAGATCAAGGATTATTGCCAGTGGGTTCAGAAATCAGTTGAGTAAGGTTTAGTGACTCAGTCTGGAGAACGGTAGGTTTTCGGGAGGTGGAGAGCCAATCCAGATTGAAGTTGCTGAAAAGAATGAGTTCACCAGTGGTGATGTGGGTAGAGATTGTGGTAATGAAAGAGACTAGTGATGAGGGAACGAGTGTAGGGGAGGCACAGAGCACTCCAACAAAGATTGGGAGGGTGGATAGGAGGGATAGGCTGGCTATTATGAGTTTGTTAGATGATGGGAGATGGTGCATGAGATGGACTGATGAATGTGTACAGCAACACCACTGCCTCATTTGACATGGTCTTGATAGTCGAAGTGGATGTCAGGGAGGGTAAGGGATGAGTCCAGGATCTTGGGTGACAACCAAGTTTCAGTAATGTACAAGACATCAAGAATATACTGGGCAAGCCAGAACCTGAGGTCATCCAGCTTAGGGAGGAAGCTCTTGTCATTCAGGTGGTCAAGACAGAGCCCTTTAGGAAAGGAGGGAGGGGTGAAGTGGGGGGCAAGATCCTGGGATAATAGCTGGGGTGGTAGGAGAAGGGATGAAAGGGATGGGGATGGGGTTTGGTTGGATGTCACCTTCGAGGAGGATGAGGAGGAAGATGAAGAAAAGATCATTTTTGGACTTGCTTGCTCTAATGTGATGGGTACAACTTGATTTCAATATGGGAGAGGAGGAGGAGACAAATCTATGGAGCAGTTGAAATTAAGGGAGTAGGAAGGGAGTAAGCCATGGTGTGAAGGGGGGAGTGGAGACAAGGGGAGTAAGGAGGAAGGGGAAAGGAGGGTAGGAGAAAGGGGGTGGGAGAGGCAGCAAGTGGGTATTTTGGGATATAACTGGTTTAATGGGGTGGGTGCAGGAGGCACCAGGAGGGGTGTTGGGGGATAGGATAAGATGGGGAGGAAAAGGATTAGCATGAGAAGTGGAAAGGTGGAAAACATGGCAGAGAAGGGGATGTGCTGAACCAGTGGAAAAAGGGGAGGGAGAGCTGAGAGGGGGGCAGAAGAGATGGCAGAAGGGAGGTGAAGACTGAAGGGGAGAAGATGGACAAAAGTGTGTGAGGAGGGGTTAGAGAGTAGGCTTTGTGAGGGAGAGGAGTAGTGGATGGGGAAGGAAGTGGTACATGAAGAGATGAGGAGAGTGGATAGCGGCAGTGCCTAGGGCAGGGGTGGGCTGACTGAGGTGGGGGAGATAGGCTATGTGAGGGAGATGGGAGAAGAATGGAAAGGAAATGGTAAGTAAAGAGACAAGGGGAGAGATGGCTAAGAAGTAAGGTTACAAATCAATTGGTTTGCAGCAGAGCTTAGGGCAGGGGTGACTGACTGAGGGGGAGCTTGAGAGGTGGTGAGGAATTAGAGTCAATCAACTGGTCATTGGCAATTTGGTTAAACAGGTAAGCTAAATAGGGTATTCAGCTTTATGAACAAGAGCATCTACATTAAGGGGAGGCTTGATGGAGGGAGCTGTTTAATCAGTGATTGTAAATATAGCTGCAAGGTCAACAGGCAGCAGGCAGATCAATGAATTGCAGGCAATATTGATGTATGAAGAGTGGGGTTGGGAAACATTGGTTAGATTAAGAGCAGGAGCAGACCCTTATGGATAGAGGCTAACAGGAAATCAAGTATCTACAAGAGAGTTCACAGACTATGGGAGGGTGGGTATGTGAGAAAATCTTATGCCAAATGCAGCTTGTGCTTTCACCTGCAGTGTGCTCCTGTGGGGTCTGGGGTCCATGGTTTGGGGGGCGGGGAAGGCTTCACTACTGTACACTCATGACCCAAGTGTTCTTACTGGATCAGCTCACAAAATGGCCAGAGTGTGCTGAGGACAGAAAAGAAAACAGATAAGGGGCAGCCCTGGGACAGCAAAGCGGCAGTGGTGGAGGTGGGGGGGGGCAGGGGACAGCTGAGCAGCAGAAGTAACCGATAGTAGAAGCGAAACTGAATGCAGAACAGCAAGATAAGGGAACAACACTAGAAATCTTTGGCTACTTTAATCAGGCTACATTTAGAGTTCAGTAGTCCATAACAACAGGCTAATTGTAACAATCCCATGCTGCAGAAACTATCAGTTAATGTCTGCCAACAGAAAAAAGAACATTCCCAAACAGCAGCAGAGATACTTATTTAATAAGAATAAAAGGTAGTTGAACTGTTGCAGAATGTTGTAATTTAAAGTGCTAGCAACAGTTTAAAAGTCCAATGTGCCATGTCAAATACAACTTGTGCTTTCACCTGCAGCGTGCTCCTGTGGGGTCCAGGGTCCATGGTTGCTGGGTGGGGAGTGCTTCACTGCTGTATCCTTGTGACACAAATGTCTTTACTGGATCACCTTGCAAAATGGCCAGAGTGGGCTGCAGCATGCTACTGTGGGGTCTGTGGTCAGTGGTTTGGGTGGTGGGAGGGTTTCACTGCTCTAACCTCACAACTCAAGTGTCCTTACTGGGTTGGCTCACAAAATGGTCAGAGTAGGCTGTAGTGTGCTCCTGTAGGGTCTGGGGTCCATGGTTCAGGGGTAGGGAGGTCTTCACTGCTGTACCCTCATGACCCAAGTGTCCCTACGGGATCAGCTCACAAAATATCCAGAGTCGCCTGCAGCATGCTCCTGGGCTCCAGTGCAGAATGACCAGAATGGGCTGCAGCGTGCTATATTAAAGAGAAGTCAGCAAGCTCAACAGTTAAAGTACTAAACAGATTACTATATTAACTCATAGTGCTCACCTAGATAGAGTGTGCTGTAGCTTTAAGGCTCAGCTGTAGCACTGCAAACAGGAATACAAAGTACTTTGCAGTGCTCATCCTGATAAGGCATAGCTTAAGACTTAACTGTAACACAAAAACTAGCAAATTATACCTATATAGCAATAACCACAACTGTAGCAGAAGCAACTTTCTCTATGAATCAGCAGTGCTCACCTATATAGATATCAGCTAGGATCAAGTTGTAGCACACTCAACAAACAATGCAGTTAACTTTTTTTAAACAGTTTTACCTGTGATGCAATTGACAGTTCCAGGCTGCTGGCTGCCTCTGTTGACAGACACTCCCTGGCAGACTCTCCTGATGTCTTTTGCACTGCAGTCCTTAGTGCAGTGGGTCACAGCATGTAGGGCCACTAGCAGAGAGAAACATAACATGGATTTGGGGAAAAACTGACTGCTTTCATAGGTCACCGGTGCCTCCCACTTACCTGCCTCAGTTAGGTGCTGGGCGGGGTCAAGAGGAGCTTCAGCTGTCTATACCCTCTGCTTTCCCTAATGTGCTGCTTTTAAAAGCAGAATTAAAATGGACTGCATCACAGCCTAGCACATTTAAATGAAGCCCTGTAGCTAGGAAAATATTGTGAAAAATACCTTTATCAGTAATAACATATGAAGTCAAAACATGAAATGATAAATAGCTGAATGGATTGTAATCCTGCAGTAACAATGCTGAACAGCTGTGTGTAAATTAGAGATTAATATGTACAGCAGACATAGGTTATCCACTGTTCAATGCAGTAGCGTGTTGAATTAACCACAGAAGAAATAAAGCAATTAGGACAGTGTTAGAAACATAGTGAGAGGGCTAGTGTTGAGAGGGCACCTGGAGTTTATAATGGTGGGCTTGGTTTTTAAAGAACAGGTAATACTTAACAGGCTTTAAGGGCACATATGTAAAATAGTGAAGGGGGAGTTGCAGCACTCTATCCCTAGGTTTCCAGCACCAATGAAACATATGACATGAATACTGTGATTATCAACACAAAGGAAGGTGAGCAGGGTTATGTAAGTAAACCTGTATATTATAATGTCTATGAAAGGAGTTTAAACGTCAAAAGATTTAAATAGGGAAGGCAAATCCAGGGAAAAGACACATTCCAAGGGTCGAGATACTGTAGCTGCTGTCATTTCCCAGTGCCAGAACATGTCAAATCCTGAAGCTGAAGACCTGTGACCTGGACCATATGGAGGATGTAAAAGCTTTTTGTCTAAATATTCCACTTTTGTTTTCTAAAATGTTTGTAAACAGCAAGATGAGTAAATTACATTTCCCTAGAAGCATGATCTGACAAAAATATCGTCTCAATGCAGGATCCTCTGTCTCAGATTTCTTCAAGATTAGTTGCTGTTTTTTGCATTCTTTTAATGCATCCTAACCTAAGACACAGAATATTTAACAGAAAATGTTAAACTGATTCTCCATTTTCAGTAATTATTCCTTTCTTGATTCCAAGCTTGGAGGCAATTAAAAGCTTATCAGATGTAATACTGCCTACAAACACACGATTAAGCTCGCTAAAATGAATTACATTTAGGTACTTACAGTACGGTAGCTGGAGCCATCCCTTTTGCTGATGCTCCTAGTATAGTTAGAGTTGGTGAGGGCATTTAATGTTAATGGCCAATTTTTGCTGCTTAATAACTTGGTAATGGTTTAATGGATTTGCATGACATTTGGGATGTAGAAGCACTGGGGGTAGGTCTGTTTATGTGGCAAATTTTGTTTGAATTGCTTTTGTAGTTTTTGAGATATAGAGTGGTTGAAAAGACAGAAGGTTTTGTGTTTTTGGCTGTTTTTTTTGCTCACCTGTGCCTCAAGAATGGCTTTAGCTGCTGGGCTGAAATTTTCAGGGTTGAAAGCCGATGCCTCACAGATGTGCCTTTTGAAGGTTTGTTGAAAAAATGTTAATCTGTTCCAAAGTTAATAAATGTTGAATTTCCCATTATTTCCTATGGGAAAAAATAGATGTCAGGCACGAAAAAGGATTTTTTTATTGCATTAAGATTCTGTTTCGCAAAAGGATTCTTTATCATGCAAAAGTTGTGTGGTTGCATGTTAGTGCAGTATACCTAGTGGAGCACAAGCACGGTACCCATTAAACAACATGTATACCACGACCGCGCAGTGATGCAAGGTACATGGTAGCGTGCAACTTTTGCATGATTACCACTAATAAGAAAGCATCATAAAGGATCCTTTTGCGAAACAGGATTCTACATCACACTAATCCCATTGTAATCAATGGCAAAGCATGATGAAAGATCCATTTGTGAAACGAGATCATATTTTATGCTTTACTTCCATGCATTTAAATGGGGTTTTCAATTTTTATGTATAACTGCAATTTTTAATATTTCCTCACCAACATTTTAACATGGACTTTTGTGGACCCCACCTCATGAAGTATATCACTCTAATCATGCAACTCCTGCCCAAAAGGTGTTTTCATTGTCCATTAGAAAAATGGTTATACTATCTGAAAAAGTAAGGAAATTCAATGCAAAAAACTTCATTAACGCATCAGTTAGGGTTGTTACTAAAGCCACAAAAGCAGGGACATGGGGTGTTGGGGTTTCTAACTGTAACACCCCAATCCACCCTGCAGAGACTGACAGGCATCAGGGGTGTGTGCCTTGCAGTTGTCAGGCCTAATGTTTACTCCATTCCATAAGTAAATACGCTGAGATGGGTATAGCATAAGAGGATAGTGTGAGCATTAGGGCTGACACCTCCAAGGCACCCTCAGATGCCTGTCAGTCTCTGCAGGGTGGGGTGTTATAACACCCCATTTCCCTGCTTTTGTGGCTTTAGTAACAACCCTAACTGATGCATTAACAAAGTTTTTGTATATATATATATATATATATATATATATATATATGTAAATATATATATATATATATTTATAATTTCTGCCTTCCTCTTCCTGGATTCCTTTCCAGTTCTTTTCAACAGTGCAGTGGTCGTTGTCCACAGTGCGCCACTCATTGGTGGTGTGTGGTGTTTCCCCTGTGCCTCTACTCTGCAGCTGCAGTTCCCCTCCATGCCTGTAGTAGTCCCCCCCTTGCAAGCAAGGCAAGGCAATTTTATTTATAAGGTGCCAAATCCCAGAGGCTCTGATCGCCAAACAGAAATGAGGACATACAGCAGTGGATAAAAACATAATAAAACCTTATTAAAACCATTAAAGGATTAAAATTCAACAAAATAGAGGTTTCCAAAAGTCAATCTTCAGTGGACTGGCCAAAGTTAAAGTTGGTATCAGCAGTCAAAGGCCAGGCTGAAGAGGTGGCCTTTGGCTTCCCCTTATACACCTCAAATGAGGGAGCTTCCCAGACTGCAGGTGGAAGCAAGTTCCACAGGGTTGGCCCAGATACACTAAAAGCACAATCTCCTCAGGTCTTGAGCCAAAGCCTAGGAACATTCAGGAGGCCCCTCAAGGAGGAGCAGAGGGAGCAAGCAGACGACAGGTAACCAGGAACCAGCCCATACAGGGCCCAGCCCATACAGGGCTTTAAAGGTGAGAAGAACCACCTGGAAAAGGACCCTCCACCTGACTGGCAGCCAGTGCAGAGCACATAGAACAGGCGACACATATCTAGACCTTGAAAGGTCCATCAGTAACTGGACCACGGCATTCTGCACTAGCTGCAGCCTGTGGCTTGTGCCGCTCCCATGACCCTGAAGTACAGAGCATTACAGTAGTCTAGCCTGGATGTCACAAAGGCATGTACTAGTGTCAGGAGGTCCTCAGGCGGAATTAGGGGCTTAATGTGGGCAATGTTCTGCAAGTGGTAAAAACCACTGCTGGCTACAGCTGACACCTGATCTTCCAAGGTCAATCTGCAATCAAGGATCATGCCTAGATTTTGCAGGTGCACTATTTGCTTGCTACTCATATGTCTGGGGTTCCCTGTCCCACATGCACATGGAGCTCATGGTGGAAATGTCTGCCATGCACAAGATGGCTGCTGTAGCTTGGTGGGAATGTGCAACCTCACAGAACCATCTGCCATGCTCAAGATGACCACAATAGCTCCGAGCCCATGCATGACTTCACTTCAGTAGTTGTGGCAGAGTCATGCATGCTCACTGAGCTCCACCAACCATCTTGGACACTGCAGACATTTCTGCCATGAGCTCCTTTTTTAACGGCCCCATGAGTGCTCTTAAAGCACAATTTCAGATGTGTTGTCTTTGGCCAGAGCTTGTTTTGCCTAGTTAACAACTTTGGCTCCCACTCCTATACTATACAGTTTCTTTAACAATCATCTATGTGGTACAGTGCTGCAGGCTCTGCTGAAATCCAAATAGACGATTTCCACTGCCTTTCCCCTCACCTAATTCCCCAGTTATCCAGTCAAAGAAGTCTATCAAATTTGCCTAACATGACTTCCCCCTCATGAATCCATGCTATCTTTTGTCTTGCACAAAAGATTAATAAACAAATTAGCCAGCTTGGGAGTGGGTCCCAGGGTGGTAGCCTGGGTAAAACACTGGCTGGCAACAGGACACAGTGGGTAGTAGTAAATAGAGTCCAAAGTAAAGAAAGAATGGTTACTAGCGGGGTACCACAGTGTTCAGTACTGGGGACAGTCCTTTTTAATGTCTTTATAAGTCACATTGCAGAGGGACTGGAAGGGAAAGTATGTCTCTTTGCAGATGACATGAAGATCTGCAACAGGATTCATATGCAGGGTGGGGTGGAAAAGATGAGAAGGGACTTGGCAAGGCTGGAGGAATGGTCAGATGTATAGCAGCTTAGATTCGACACAAAGAAGTGCAAAGTAATGCACCTGGAAAACAAAAACCCAGGGCAAGAGTACACAATAGAGGGTGAGATACTGACAACAATAAAAATGGAAAGAGACCTGGGGGTAGTCATATCAGATGACCTAAAGGTGGGCCAGCAATGTTAGAAGGCAGTAAGGAGGGCTGGGGGATACTGGGATGCATCGGGAGAAGCTTTACCGGTAGAAAACAGGAAGTTGTTGGCCCTCTCTACAGACAGTTGGTAAGACCACATCTGGAATACTGTGTACAGTTCTGAAGACTCTATCTCCACAAAGACATAGACAGGGTGGAGGCTGTCCAAAGAAGGGTAACCAAAATGGTGCAGGGTCTGCACCAGAAGACATATGAAGAAAGACCAAAGGAGCTTAAGATGTATAGCCTCAAGGAAAGGAGGGAGAGGGGGGGATATGATAGAAACTTTCAAATACCTCAAGGGAATCAACAAAATCCAAGAGGGTAGCATCTTTCAGAAAAAGAGATGTGCAAGAACAAGGGGGCACAATTTGAAGATAGAGGGGGGATGACTCAGAGGTAATGTGAGGAACTATTTCTTCACAGAAAGGGTTGTAGATGCATGGAACAGCCTTCCTGAGGAGGTCATAGAGTCAAAAACAGTGGGGAAATTCAAGAACGCATGGGACAGGCATAAAGCAATTCTAGTGGGGGGTTGGAAGGAAGTAGGCTGTTGGTTAACTAGGATCTGCAGCTTATCTATTAGGTAGAGAAATTGGCAGACTAGGTGGGCCAAGCGGTCCTTATCTGTCAACAAATTTTACTATTCTATGTTTCTTAAATTCAAGATACATAAGCCTTTCATTTAACAGGGCTTCCTTTCATTTCCTCACCACCGGTGATCTGTTTTAGCTAGGCTCCTCCCTACTGCAGTTTTATGGAGTAGAGCTACATTAGCTCTCTTTCAGTTCCCTGGAACCTCTCCTATTTCCAGTGATACTTTTAATAAGGCTGCTGGTGGTGCGGCAAGTTCCCTTAGCACCCTTGGATGTATTTGGCTTGGCCCCATGGCCTTGTCCACCTTCAGATTTGCAAGTCCCCTCAAGAATCTTTCCTCTATAAATAAACTTGTGCTTACCTCCCTCATTCTGTGTTCTTGCCAGGGCTTTAGTTAACTCCATTTTGGGAGTATTTTGACTTACAAAAACAAGGCAAAAACTTCCAAAATAAAGAGGGAGGAAGTCATTGACTTCTAGATGTAAAACCAACAATGAGATGACTTCCAAAATTTCAGGCATGGAAGTCAGAAATGATAGATTTTTCTGCTAGAAATTGTATTTTACCACTAATTTATTATGTTAACATCCATAAATTTGTGCATCCTAGAATATTGACTTCCAAAAGTGGGATCCTGGAAGTATTTTGACTTCTACAAAATTGGGATGAAGTACACATTTGAACTCCTGGAAGTTTTAAACTTCTGTTGAAAATAAATTAACTTAACCCCTGGTTTCTGCTACTCCTTGTTGGTTCATCTATCTCCCTTCCACTCTACTGTGAAGACCAAATGGAAGTATCTGTTCAGGATATCAACCCTTTCCTGAAAATCCTCTGTGCATTCACCATCAGCCAACTTCCTTATGCTCACTATCTCCCATCGCCTTCCTCTTCTCTCTTATGTACATGAAGAAAGTGTTTTCCCCTTCTGCCACTAATTTGGCTATTGTTTCCTCTTTTTGCACTTTTGCTTGTCTCACTTCCCTCCCTGCTTTCCTCTGCTTTACCTGGTATTTCGTCCAATCCTCCTCCTTCTGTGTTTCTTTGTGTCTCCTGAATGTCATCCTTTTTTTCCCTCACAGTCATGTTCACCTCCCTAGAGTACCATAATGGCATTTTTCCTACTTTTTTCACTCTTTACACACAGAGGCTAGTTGCATTCACTATACTTTCCTTAATTTGCCTTCATTGTTTTTCCATCCCACCCTGGCCATGCACCACTGCTAGACTGTTTCTAAGGCAGTTTCGCATTACTTTAAAGTCTGCCCTTCTAAATTCCCAGTCCTTCACCGTGGTGTGGTTTGCTTCTGTACCTGTCTTGGAACTGAACCAAATAGTATGGTGATCAGTAACCCCAAGGGGACTGCCTACTGTGACATTTGTTACTCTGTCTCCGTTAGTAAGCAACAGGTCCAGTATTGCCTTCTCCCTAGTGGGTTCACTTTCCAACTGTCTGACAAATGCTTCCTGTAAAGAGTCTAGCATTGCCCTACTTCTAGCAGCAAATTCCTCTTGTTAGCCATCCTGCTGATGTCCCATAATGCCCTGTCCAATTCTTCCCCTGCTGAGCTGGCTTGTATACCACTACCATGTGAATAATGGCCCCATTTCCTGTCTCCAGTGCTACACATAGTATGTCCAGCCCTTTTACTGCCTATAGGTGCTCCTGCACTTCCATGGGCCTGATAACCTCCTTCTCACATAGGATAACTTCTCGTCCTCTTGTCCCTTTCCTATCCCTCCTGAACTGAGTTTATCCTTGTCGTAGGGTGTGGGTAAAGGATAACACATGACAATAGAAATCAGGTGTGACACACCACAGTGTGGCTTTATTTTATGAAAAAAATAAGAACAAATATAATAAACTAAAATAATAAATATAAATAGTTAAAAGGCACTACATGTACTTCCAGTAGTATACATACAGTCCTGATCTTGCAAAATGCTTTTGATCCTTACTTCTGCACTTTTCAGCAGCCTACTCCCTGTAGGTCCTCCTCTCACTTTGGCTTTAGGTAAGTGAGACTAACCACAGCTAATCTAACATACTCACTGTTGACAGGGATTTATATACCCCTCCCCCTGAATATGTGATCCTCCCACTTATACCTATTAGGCATATATCTAGGTTGAACAACAATGTTATCCAGAAAGAAAAGGTTTTTCAAAGACTTCACAATTACACATTCTATTTTCTTTACTACAAGTAAAGTTAAGCAAGTATTTCCCAGAAAAAGTGTCATGAATACATAATTGCCAATAATGTATTTAGCTTCTCCTCTTGAACAGCATGACTGGCATTTTTATTATTAAAAAGGGCCCCTAGAGGCCACTGTCACCTAAATGTAACAGTCTGTATCAAATTCTTCTGCATGTAAGCTCAGTCATTTATTTCCGCAGCACACATTTCCACAGTATTCCTTTTTCTTACTAATATACAGCCCTTTTAATATTAAAAAGCATGTAAGGGCTTTTACACAATAAGGGAGGGCACCTGAGAGACATTTAGTGTCTTTATTTTTCATTCAGACAATTTGTTCTTGCTTCTTTATTTCTGTGGCTTTCTTTATTTTGTTTTACTTACACGAGGGGCACCAGGAGTACAACATTTCAAATAGGAGCCGTTTCTGTCCCGATTTGTTCTCTGTGTGGCAGGTTTTGCTGGTTGCTTCTGTAAAGTTAAAAGTGAAAGTGAGTCTGCTCCACTTTTACTGTGCCAGAGAGAGACTGCATGGTGGGGAGAGAGAGAGAGAGAGAAGAACAAGAGCTCTTCTGCTTGCAGTTTAAAACACATTATACAATGGGTATGGAAATTCCTGCCTTCTGATTGGCTGACTGGCACCTCTTACCCATAGTAAATCCTACAGGAAAAGGTGCTAGCCACTACTCAGCCACATCAGTAAATCCCCTGACCAGAATGACGGCGAGAGGCTGACCCACACAAACCACTATCTTGTTCACTCACTAAACCGCAACACTAATAGGCCACTTTCACAGGTACTGCAAATGTCATGAATTTGGCTGCCGCTCTACTGCCTCCAAAGTATATACAAAGTAAACAAATGAAATCCACCTGATACACCAATTTAAATAAAAATCACTTTCACGTCAATGGTTGCCAACTTGACAAATTCTCCTCGATGCTGCACACTCGCTCCCCAGAAAGCGGGAACACAAAAATGCAAGTGGGAAACAAACTGCCTTTTTTTTTAAATCACAGACAGCAACAGGAAGAAATACGCCTTGAGTACCACAAAATTTATTTTTTAAAATGTATCCTCCATATGAAGTCAAATGGAGCACCTGCCTCACCTTGCTCCACAAGTTGACCGGTACTGGGCTCCCTTTCTCATTCTCCACAACATCCATAGCTGGCAGCTGCTAAATTAATGTCCAAATCCCATTTAGTACAGAATTAAAACAAAAACAAATGATTAAAAAAACAACATCCTTCCCAAATGCAAGAGCTAAACTAATAAGAAACCCTAACCTCAAGCACACTTAATCTTAACTTGTACCTGATATGCAAAATGTTTCTCGATGTGTAACTTCTATGTCCCAACTGCCTGTATATCTTCCATAACTTACCGCTTGTAAACTTATGAAGTCTTTTATGACATATCACATTATAATCATCTCAGTGTACTGATCTGTTACCTGTAATAATTGTTACTCCCGGGTTGCCCCTGAAAAAGGGACCTCCGGGGCCCAGTGGGCCCACCCGGTCATCAAAATTCAATAAATAAATAAATAAGAAACCAGTAAATCCAAAGCAACTCAGAAGTATAAAAGAGTAAGCTTGTCACCGGCACCATGCTCTCTAAACATACATTAATAACTGTCAGAGTCTCAGTTTAAAAAAAGAAGAAAAAGCAACTGAAACAAGGTTCTCTCTTCCGTAAACATAACAGTAACTCTGCTACAGGGTGTTGGGTGGGAGGATGGGGATGTATTAAAACAAGTGAAATCTCTCACACTCTTCCAGTAACCATAAGGGAGTGGGGGATTATTCTACCTAATAACTGGGAACTATTATTTATTTTTTTGGCAGAGCAATAAAATCATTAAAAATAATTTAAAAGAAAAATCAAAAACTATTTCTTCATTTTTTTCTCACCAAAAAAAAACTGGGCCATTGTATAATCGCAATATACCACTCCAAGGTGTGGGTCATGGCATGATATATCACTTCTGGTGTGGTTTACTCACACCAAACCACACCAGGCATGGTAAATCCTGCCATAACCCATACCCTGTCATGGTATATTGCTTAATTTTCTCTTTCTCAAAATGGGCATAGCAATTTTTATTTTAAAAAAAATCAGTATTCTTTTGAAAATATAAAGCAAAGCACCATTTTTTCAGGTTGCAGCTCTGCTTCATATATGTTGCCATTTAATTTAGCCTAGAGGTTGGAATAACGAGCTGTGAACAAGCTTGGTACATCCAGCAGACCAGACCTGGGTTTGATTCTCACATCCTCCTCTTGCATACTGTGTGACTCTGAACAAGTCATTAAGCACCCAGTGCTCCCAAGTTGTCCCTGAAAACAGGCACTTGTGCCTAGTGGGCCTTACCCGTTTACAAAAGACTAAATACATTTGTGGCAACTCAGTCCACTTGGGGCATTACTTACAGGAGCAGCTTCTGTACAAAAAGGGAAATTGAAGCCTCTCTGTGACAAATTTGTCTCCATCTGTGCTGGAGAAGGACTTCTGCCACAAACTATTTTTTTGAAATATACACAGGGGGACGTGGCTTTGCAATGGCAGCCTACGTTCATTATTTAACCTGTCAACAATGAATTTTTTTTCTTACTGATGCTACCACCATCCTGAAAGTTTACTCTAAGACAAAAATGCTCATCTAATAAACTACAATATAAAAAACAGGAATAATAGCTTCCCCTTCTCAAGAATATGCTTCTTTGTTAGAAATTCTCAACTTTGATTTAAACAAGGAACTTTCACTCACGAAGCAACTTTTTCAAAGTTAAAAGTGAAAGTTAAGCCACTCCATGCTACAGACTGAAGCACCTTCTTTCTGGGCTCTGACTTTACTGTTTTATGCTCTCAATGCTATATATATATATATATATATATATACAGCTTTCTTATCTACTTTTATTAGATTAAGCATTTTTATTGTTGGTTCCTATTAAATGCATTTATAAATATACAACATATTCAGCAAGGTTCCTCAGGTTACCATTCATTTCTATTTAGGCATATTGCACTTTATACATCATTTTAATGAATATACAAGCTATGCAGGCTTTGTATGACCATGTGTTTAAACATCAACTTCTTTTATATAGCAGAATAAGCACTTTATGTATATAAGCACTTTATCTATGCATTGCAAGCACTTTATCATTTAAAACATCCAGCAAGCAAGCTTGGCACTATCTCTATGCATAGTCATGTTGTTCTTTCTTAGGCGAGGCAAATGGCTATCTGATGAGGGACAGTAAGGTGAAAAGAAAGGTAGGTAGAAAGAGATTTAGGGAGCATAAGAAAAGACTATCATAGGTGGCCAACCTTCTTCAGTGTTGGAAAAAAGAACAGGATAGATTTTAGGAGATACTGTTGCACAACAGACTGAACAGCAGAAAGAAAAGAATATGGCAAAGACATCCCTCTGCCCATTTATCTTTGCAGGTAGAACACAGGTCTACCACAATCCTTATATGACCATATCCCGGTCATGATTTTCAGTGCACCTCAACTCATTTATGGCCACTTAATCCAGTTCCTCTTCCACTATGATGGCCTCAAAAACTAAAAACAAAACAATACAGTACAAAAAAGTACCATGCAAAATAATTGTCAATAGCATTTTTCATACAAAATGTATCTCAAAATGATTTGCAAGTGTACCAAAAAGGTTAAATACAATAGTCAGAATTATAACATATGACATAATGATACAGGTTCACAAAACAAGAGACAACCTAACAGTGAGATTACACTAAGAATTTTAGGCAAGGAAGAAAAGATGTGTTTTGAAACAAGTTTTTAAAAGGTAAAGAGAGTCTGTAAGGTAGAAAGGGATACAGAAGGAGACCGTGAGAGTGAAAAGAGTGGCTGTTCTAAACATAAACAGCAGCAGCAGCAGCAGGAGAAAAGTCTCAACCACTTGCTTCTTGTTTATACTGTTGTTCTGTACACAGTACGTTTAGAAACATCATCTGTGTCTGCTGAGATGTAGTTCTGCATTTCCAAAAGCAAGACAATTAATTAACTGTTAGGAAGATTTCTCCCCATCTACTGTCATGTCTCAGCATGCTGCCTTCCTTTGACCTGCCCCCTCTGTCCTCCTTCCTCCTCTCCATCTTTCCATTAGTGTACTGGATAAAATTTAACATTAGTTTTCAAAAGGAGACAACCAGGTCACGTGATGGCAGCCTGAGTGGAAACAGCGCACCCGCGGAGCTCCATCGCCAGCCAGCGAACAATGCCCGATTACAGCGCTTTATCGCCAATACTGAGCCCACAAACCGCCAGGGAGATTGAGAGACCTCTACCAGCCGATCGATTGACTTGGAAATATGGAGGTATGTAAAAGCAAGCGAAGCACAAACCCCCAGACTCCTGAGAAGGACAAGGCCGTAAGCAAAGCGAAGCAGCCGGGCGCTAGCCTGTCAAGCCTGCCCACAATAGACGCCTCCGGCTCGGAATCTAGATTTCTTTGAACTCCTGCAACCTCTACAAGCCACAATCACGTCGGTGGCTGAAGACATGCAACAAATTAAAAATCTATTGAGTCTTTGACCCGGAGGTGGTGATACTGAAGCAAAGATTACCTCATTGGAAAACAAGCAGACAAATTATGAGTTAGAGCTGACCTTGGTAAAGCATAGATTTAAAAAGCTGGAGGACAAGATAGAGGATTTGGAGGCGCAGCAGGCTAATAACATTGATATAATTGGGGTCCCTGAAAAGGAAGAGGCAATTCCCCAATTCTATTCATTCAAAAATTATGCTCCAAGATCGCTGGTCCCCCCCCAGCTGGAGGGGACTACATTATAGAAAGGGCACATAGGGCTTTGCGGCCCCCTCCTGCACAGGGTCAGCCCCCTAGGCCACTAATCGTTAAATTCCTTAATTATCTGGACAGACAGCATGTGCTTGACAAAGTGAGAGAGGTAAAGGAGCTACTAAGGAGGGCAAGCGAATCGCATTATTCAGGATCTTCCCCACTCAGTGAGAGTAAAGCGCCAGGAGCTGCACCGATTGTAGCAAAGCTTATAGCTGCTGCTAAACAATTCAAGTGAAATATCCTGCCGTGCTAATGGTCAATTTAGATGGGACTTGGCTATCATTTGAGTCTTACTCTCAAGCTCATCAAGAACTGCAGCGGCTCCTCCCTGATCTTTTTAAATGAGGATACACTATATACCCCTTGTGATATATCTGTAATCTCTGGAGGGTCGTTTGAGTGTTTTGGTATGCATTCCCCTGTTACTTTCCTCTATGAAATGAGTAGATACTAGTCAGATGTAAGATTGGACTGGTCAAAGCCTGTGAATGACCATTATAAAGCTATGTGATGGACAATGGGATTTCTCTAATTGGCCTGCTGGATCTTCCTATGTGCAAGGGGCCTGACAGCGCTGCTTCTTGGACAATTACCGTGAGATACTGGAATGGCTCGATCTTTGTTACAGACCATATACCGTTTCTTTTGGCGGTTTTTTTTTTTCCATAAGAAAGGGTCTCCACCTGGACTCCTACTTGCTCTGGATTTAGACTGGACATTTTGGAGACTGGATATAATTGGCAATGGAACTAGCCTTTTGACCGGCACTGAATTAGGATCTACCTCCTCCTTTTCTCCCTTTTTTTTCTCAATATCTTACGTTATATTAAAGTTTTGGGGCTACTCCTGACTTAATAATATAGTCACAATTCTGGATATGGCGGGCGGGGGCTGTGGGATGTGTAGTCGAACATATTGGGTTGTTTGGATATATATCATGTGGCGGATTGTTTCTAGGAGAGCAGTTCAATGGAACTGGGGGACAGATGATTTGGGGGGAGGGGCATTTTTATACATTGTTATTTAATTGTAGGGGGGATGGTTTAGAGTTATGATGGTTCAGGATGGTGGTGGGGATAATAGTAATAATCAAGGTTACTGTTTGTTGGGAAAGTATACTTTTTCTCGACATGAAAATACTTTTGCCTGCTTAGCTGACCCTTGGGAGAGTGTTAATACTCCCAGGTATTTCTCTGTATACATAAAGACCCTTATTTTTGTATATGATGAGTCAATTATATAAGCTATAAGTTGGAATGTTAAGGGGGCCAAGGATGAGGCTAAACGGCAAATGATTTTAAGACATCTCCATCATTTGGGTGCACATATTGCCTCCTCCAAGAAACCCACTTGAAGAAGGATGATGGCAGTACTTCAGGAGGTCATGGGTTGCCCAGGTGTATGGGGCCAGGGTCTCGGCCAGAAAGGCTGGAGTGGCTATACTTGTGGCTAAAGGGGTTCTCTTTAAATTTTTGAACGAATATTGGGACCCGGAAGGTCGATATATATTTATTCGAACGCAGTTAGCTTCACAAACACTACTCCTAGGATCTGTCTATGGCCCTAATATTGACTCCCTCTATTTCTTTTCAATGCTGCTGCAGCGGGTAGTCTCAGACATACCTCAACTGACAATCATTGGAGGAGATTGGAATTTAGTACTGCAAAATGACCTAGACCGAACCTTTTAATAGGAGGAAAGGCTCTATCCCCTGCACAAAGAGCTTTGAAGGGTCTTATGAGCAATGCAGCCTTAGTGGATATATGGCGTGTCCTTAATCCTAGGAAAGACAATATTCCTTCTATTCCCCAGTTCACAATTCTTATTCAAGAATTGATTATATTTTAGTTAGCTCTATAGCAGTCCCTGACATGATAGAGGCTGATATTTCAACCAGGGTCATTTCGGATCATGCCCGTCAGTGCATTGTTCAGGCCATCCCTCTGTCTGGCGCTCACCGCAATGGAGTTAAATAGCCAAATTCTAAAGGAAGAACCGCATTTAAAAACAATTAAAGAATATATTAATTTGTTCTTACAAACTAACCAAAACTCAATAGCTCAAAAGGATATGATTTGGGCAGCGCAGAAATGTTCTTTAAGGGGGGAACTAATTAAGATTTCTTCTAGAGAAAAACTTAACCAGAGGAATAAGATGGACTCTTTGTTAACCCAAACTAGTCAAATTGAATCTAGCCTATCCCAACATTTGTCCGACACAGAGAGAGTTAAGTTGCATAGACTGCAGGCACAATACTCAGGGCTTGCCTTACAACAGGCTGAGCTTGCATTGCTGTGAGCAAAGCTTCAATATTTGGGCACAGGAGAGAAGGCGAAAATTGCTCGCAATGCAGATAAAACAAATGGATTCAGCCCAACATATTGCAGGAATCTGTATCTCTCAGGGAGACCAAGTCTGTACGGATCCTCATGCCATGGCGGAAGCCTTTAAGGAGTTTTTCAAAGATATACTCAAAAGATACTCAGACAGAGGCCTCGAAATCGGATATTAATAAATTTCTTCAATCGGTCTCACTACCAAAAATCTCCCGGAAGAGCCCACGGACTTGGTATCTAATAACAACGTTAGAGATCCAATCAGGCTATCCAGCAATTGCCTCTTGCTAAGTCTCCTGGGCCTGATGGCTACCCTAGCAATTTTTCAGAAGCTCTCTCATCAGACCTAGCCCCAATTTTGCTAGGGTTTTTATTACTGGTATGACCATAGAGTATCAGATATGAGCTTTCTTGAGGCAACAATTACTTTAATTTTGAAAGCCGGTAAAGACCCCTTAAATTTAGATAGCTATCGCCCTATATCGTTATTGAATACAGATGTTAAAATCTTAACGAAGATTCTTGCATGCAGGTTGGCCAAAGTAATGGATAGGCTGATTTGCAGAGAGCAGGTTGGTTTCATGAAGGGGAGGCTCCCTCAAGACCATCTCAGAAAACTGTTGCATCTCATGATGAAGGTTAAAGGGTCCGATACTCTAGCTGTGCTCCTCTCTCTCAATGCCGAAAAGGCATTCGACAGAGTAGCTTGGGATTATTTGTTTCTTACTATGTCAACTTTTGGCATCCCAGATAGTTTTATAAAATGGGTCCATATCTTGTACTCTTCCCCTTCCGCTCGAGTTAAATGTAATGGGGTCCTGTCACAATGCATTAAGCTAGAACGGGGTACCAGGCAAGGGTGCCCGTTATCTCCACTGTTATTCAATTTATATTTGGAACCGTTTCTGCGGAAATTAATGGGAACCCATTTATAAAGAGCATTAAGGTGGGCAGAAACACCTATATCTGCTCCGCCTATGCTGATGATGTGTTGTTACATGTCGAAAATCCAGATGTTTCCATACCAGCTATACTAGGAAATAGACCACTTTTCAAAGGTATCGGGCTACAAGCTAAACCGTTGCAAAATCTAAAATCTTTCCCTAAATAACAAAGTAATAATGACTGATTTTGGTTCCCTGGGTTTGGGTTGGGAAGATAAGTCTTTGCCGTATCTGGGTATCAATATTTGCTCAAGTATCTCATTAATGATTCAAAAGAATTTAGATCCTCTTGTTCAAACTATATCAGAAGATTTGACTAGATGGAGATCAATCTCCCTAACGTTGTGGGATAGGGTAAACATCTTAAAAATGAATATTCTACCTAGGCTATTATACCCCTTGGGTATGCTTGGGATGTATCTCCCGAAAAAATGGTTTGTTAAACTGCAAAAAATGTTTGACTCCTTTCTATGGCAAGGAAAGCGAACTCGCAGATCCTACCATAACTTAACAGCCCCAAAGCGCAAGGTGAAGCTACCGCTCCTTCTGTATATCTGTACTATATTGCACAGCATGTGTCTAAGCTGGGTTGGTGGAATAGAGACAATGCACATTTAGATTACAGACCCTCTGGTATGACATAGAATGCGGCCTAGCGAAAAGGCGAATTCTTCCTCACAGCTCTTTATTTCTTTCCCCTCTGATACCCCTAGATTATTTAAGAATAATCCTATGGGTTGGTCCCTGAAGGCCCTTTTTCAATTACAACAACGTCTTAGAGTCAGATGGTGGACTGCAGTGCCCAACCTATATTTGAAAATGTTCACTTTAAGATTGGTGGTAACACAATACCTTCTCTTTTTGGCAGGTTAGCCACTACTCAGCTGCAGACCTCTTGGATCAGAATAGGCTGAGGCCCTTTGATGACCTAAAGAGCTGTTATGGCCTTGCTGATAATTGCTTTTCAAGTGGCTGCAGCTGGGAAAGCTCTGTCCCAATCCTCCTTGCTTTCAACTCGGCTTTCAAGTCAGAAAATATTGACCTTCTATTAACAGATGCCGATGCAGCCGCATGCAATATCCAAAGTATACAAACTGCTGCAAGAGTGGGATCCTAAACTCCCATCAGAGTCTGCTATTATTGGTCAGCGAGTTAACCTTACGGATACCCCAGACTTCTGGAAGAACCTTTGGAATTCTATCTATCGATATCTTAAACAAGATAGACTCAGACTGATTCAATTTAACATACGATCATCTATATTTAACACACGCATCTATACAGATGGAAGCGCGCAACTCCCACTCTGTTGGAGATGTGAACTAGTAGAGGGCTCTTTGCTCCACGTGTTTTGGGCATGCCTGAAGATACGAACCCTATGGGAGTCCCTTAATAAACTTATACGCCCTATCCTTGGCTCCAACACTATGAACACTCCAGAAATTTGCTTACTGAATGTTTTTCCTGATGCCACTCCAAAGTCATGGAGAGTCCAAGTATCACTTATCACTGCCACTATGAAGCTAATAATTTTAAGGCATTGGTCATCAGACTGTTCTCCGACCCTATTGGGTGACACCGAGAATGTACTTTAGCTTTGCAGCTGGAAAGACATATAGCCCATAATCGAGGCCAGACGAATGCCTTCACATCAAGATGGGAATTAGCTAAATCGCATGTTGAGATCCTGGAATTGAAGAATTAACTTTTATTACTTGAGGCCAGGATCTGCTTTTTCTTTTTTTTTCTTCTCTTCTTTTCTTTCCCTTCTTGCTTTTGTAACCTTTCCTCTCTACAGTAACCTTGGGGGAAGGGGGGTTGGGTGGAGGGGATTTAATTGTTTTTCCTGTCTATTTCCTCTCTTGACCTGTTTTGGCAAATGTCTGTTTATAATATGCCCTAGATGCACTATGTCATTTTTCTAGGGATGGTTGTGTACTATCTGTCATAGCGAGATACTACTGTCTAACTTCTGTTACTGGAGTGGCATACAAAAGCAATAAAATATTAATTATAAAAAAAAAAAAGCAGACAACCATTACCTTTTATATCTAAGGTACTTTTTCATCTCCCTTTGGTTAATTATTTCCACCAAAATACTCTAAGCACTTAGCTGGGACATGTGTCATGTATCTCAGATTATGCAAAGGCCCCCTTACAAAGCTAGGGAAGAATGAAGTGCTGGGGCTTGAAGGGGAAGTATACATGTGGCTGATGTCATTTTAAGTCTTGGTACTGTATTTCAACATTTTGAAGTCTCCCCCATTTAGAAGCCTCCCCCGAATAAAAGCCACAGCAGAAATAAAGTTTATTAATAGAAGCCACCCCCAAATTTTTGCCACGGCTTCTAAAGGGGGTTCAGTTTGAAAACAATGATATAGGTGGCTGCCTCCCAGACACTCAGATAACTCCCAACTTGAAAAAAAAGCAATGAGCACAGGTACCAGTACAGAACAAGAAGCTGTGGGGTTCTCTAGTCAGCATGGACCATGTGGTTGCTTTACAGCTAGGCTTTCCTGATGGTATTATCTTCTGATTTGTGGCATTATTTTTGGCAGAGCTGTGGTAAGGGGTTGCATTTTTTGGCTTTTCAGGAGCAGTGTGGCACAGGAAAATGCTGTGTGCTGCTGGGAGGGAGAGAGTAATACAGCGAACAGAGGAAGTGAGCATCTGGGATTGCGATGAGCATTGCTCTGTTAGCCACCTGTCTGTTTATTGAAATGACATGTGAGAGCAGAGGAAGAGCAAGAGAGAGAACAATTCACTGTTTGCAGGCAGGAGGGAGTGAGACAGAGAAAGAGGCACTGTGAGTGGGCTGAAAGGAGACAGAAAGGCTTTGTGTGGCAAAAACACAGCTTGTTAATTAAAGCCACCCCAAATATAAGCCAACCTCATTTAGAAGCCGTGGATGAAAACTGAAAAAATGTAATAGAAGCTGTGGCTTCTAAATGGTAAAATACGGTATTTGCATCCATGCTATATTTCTTAAATCACTGTACTTTGCACTTTACTGATATTTGAGCTTGGACTTTGGATATATGCATTGCATAATGTAGCCAGGCGAAGCTCCATATGCTCTATATTTGAATCAAAGCAATGAGACTGGAACTTGATGTAGTGGCTTAGTCACAGTATTTTGAGTGTGTGCTGTGATAAATATGATATGAGAGCTCACTGAATTTATATCAAAAGTAAAGCTGTTTGTACAGCTTGAGATACATGACCCATTGTTTAGAATGTAATATGCCTAACATCCCAACTAAGTGTGGAGAGCATTTTGGTGATTGATAATATAGGAAAGGGAGCTAGCCTACCCTGATCTGCTGCACCATATTTTGACTGCAAAGTTTAATTCAAAGAGCTCATAGTTAACTTTTCTGTGTTTTAACCTTTGGTTAATTAGAAGATTTTTACCTGATTTTAGTAGGTGTGATGTGTGGAGCAGCACTCTGCTTGGTAGCTGTCATATCTAGCTGTGATTCCCCATTACGTACTTAGCATTGTGACTTCATGTACTGTGACATCACTGCTGCTTAGGAACAGCCACTCAGCTGCCAGGTCTTCACCTGTGATGTCACTATCAATGAGATCTCAATGCTGATGATGTAGTGGGGGACTACAGACAGATATGTCAGCTGACAGGTTGAGAGCCGTTCCACACATCTAGCTCAATATTATCACATATACAACTTTCTAAAGAGCAAAAGAGCAAAAGGAAAAAGAAAAATACTTCAGAAATAAAACGTTACAACTGACTACTTCTTCAAATCTGTGTAATTTTTCTGTTTGCCTGTTTTGATTCCACTAGCTCTTTAACTACTACCAGTCTAATTGCACTTGTGGTGTTCTGAAAAATTCTTATTTCTCTAACAAATCATTTAGTAATGCTAAATGCTCTTATTCTGCCCATTCCCATCTGCTACTGTCACCCCTCTCCTTGACCCTCCACTGTAGGAGCCTTTAGTTTCCAAGATGATTGGTCACCTCCTGGGTTCTATCTCAGCCTGTATCAGGCTCCTTACCTTTTAACCTCTGCACTGCAATCATTCCCATGCCATGGTTTTACTATTGGTACATAGTTGCTATTCAGTGTGTCTAGCTGCTTTTGTTTTCATTTGTACTGTGTTTTATTGTACTTTGACTACACATTATTTGTACTGAGCAGTGCTATTTTGTAATCTTTATTGTAGCTCCTATTACCTTCCCATGGGCCATATCTGGAAACGAACCTTGGTTCAATGTGCCTTTGCCAGTTACCAATTTCAAATGAATAAATAAATAAGTAAATAAACAAACAAACAAATATGTATGATTCAACCAAAGTTGTTTTTTTTTGTTGTTTTGTTTTTGTTTAAAAGCTATTGAATCAAGCAAGGTCTGTTAGCTTTATTATTTAATTTATCTTTGTACTTTCAGGTTTAGACATCATGGAAATATTCAATGATCAGGCCAGATCATACTCCAGTTCTTAATCTACTGCAGATAACTATCACGCACTCTCATTATTCAGTTATCTCTAACTATTTGGAATCTTTTTTCTCAAATTATGAAAATTATTAATGAATATAATATACTGTCTATTTTCCAGTCTGGGTGTCATCCTAATTTTTTTTTGCTCAGACCAGTCTTATAGATATCTAGGATTCCTTGCCTCTTTGCTTGAGTCTATCTTTTGGTGGTTCTATATTCATTGTTCTTTCTAAGATTTTTGATTTAGTTGATCACCCTGTTTTGCTTAACTGCGTTTCTTTGTATGGGTTCCCTTGTAATGTCATTACATATTATTTTCTTATCTAGGTAGAAGACTTGGTTTGCTGGCCAAGGCACCTAGCTTCACCTGAGCTCTTTCCTTCTAAGACTGCTTGAAAGGCAGAGTAGAGAAACTTACCAGAGCAAGGGAAAAGGATTAAGACTTAGTTTGGCTAAGCAGATTTACTGTGTGGTGGTGTTTTAATTTTTTACTCACAGGGATTGCTACTGTTTGTTGCTAACATTTCATTGCTTTATTTTTCTCTGATTCAAATTGTTGTTGCTGGTATATCTTCTTCTGCATTATTACAAGGTGTGCCTACAGGTGTGTGCTAACAGATTACTGCTGTAATCTTCTGATTCAAATTGTCTTTTGCAAGGTATATCTTCTGTTACTGCTTTATTTTTCTCTGGAGCAAAGTGTTTCTTAGCGTATATCTTCTCTGAAATTCTTACAGGTGGTGCTTTACAGGTTTTACAGTTTTATCTAACATTAGGATAAGCTTTCAGGGTTACTGCATTTGTTGTTGACTGATTATCTCTGCTCTTACCTCCTTGTTCTTTACGTCGTGGTTCTTCTTTTTAGGCAGAGAAGGGCCCAGCACCACCCCATCCCCAACCACCCCATGCTACACTCCTTTTATAGGGTACCACAGTTGTGACATTTCCTGTGGCAGAACAGGAAGCGGGATCAGTGGGGCCTCCACAAGGTGATCTCATTTACAGGGCACTAGTAATTTAACTTGTTATAGCAAGTTAATCAAAGCACAATTAAACCATTACTTGCATTTTTTTCCTTTTTTTCCTTCTAATTACTCTGACTAGGTTACAAACCCAGCAACTTATTTGGAATGGATTTCATTAACTGCAGGTACTGTGGAACAATTTTCAGAAGGACAGTCTTACAGGATTTAGGACACTGTCCTACATGCTGGGCCTTTGGAGATCTTAGGGCTCAGCTCCGGGCAGCATGGGCAGAGATTGCACACCTCAAATTTCATATTGAAGAGGAAATACATTATATGAACCACCCGCCATTTCCCCAGCATCCAACAGAAAAACCTCGACCGCAGAGGGTATTTGGTCCAGGAGGTTGGCAGGTGGTTAGTAGGAGCAAATCAGGTGCCCCATCACTCTCTGCTCTCCAACACATTACCTCCAAAAACCATATAAATACTACAAACAGGTATCTGCCTCTATCTCTGAAATCAAATAAAGAGGCAGAAGACACTGCTGAGCAGGACACTGCGGCACAGGAGCTAGCACAACAAAACTCACCCAAATCAGGAACCAAAACAAAACAAGCACAAAGAAATCCAAAAACTTCTGATCATAGGAGACTCCATGATTTGGGGAGTTGATACCCATCTCAGCCAGTGGTGATGGTCAGATGTCTCCAGGTACATCACATGGAGAGACACTGACCGCATTGCTAAAATTGTTCACAAAGCAGGAGAAAACATTGATGTCCTAGTACACATAGGGACTAATGATCTCGCCAGCCAGTCAGTTGTGAGACCAAGGAAACACCTGACTAGGCTGGGTGACAAACTATCATCTATTTAGTCGGCATCTCCTTCTCCTGAGATCCTGCCAGTCTGGGAGGGAGCAGATGGATGGAAGGTCAGAGAGAAGGAGATAGGGGAGCTAAACACGTGACCCAAGGGCTGGTACCAGGAAAAAGGACACAGATTTGTAGGGAACTGGCAACAGTTCTGGGAGCAAAAGTTCTTTAAATTTGATGGACTGCATCTGACTAAAGAGGGAGTCAGTGCATTGGGGCAGAAGTTTGAAGTCTTTGCAGAATATTTAAACTAGCAAACAGGGAGAGGTGTGCAGCACCCCATACGTCGAACAGGAAGAACACCCCTCCCTCCTCAGCTAGTGGTTAAACAGGAATTCAGCATGTTTGCCGTTCATTTTCATCACCAGGTAAGAAAAAAGGTTTGTCTCCCCATACGATGCACAGGGGTAATTCCAAACTTCACCCAACAACTAACACACCAAAATCTGGCCAATGGAAAATCATGTACACAAATACTCACAGCCTGGGAAATAAGATCCCAGACCTGCAGGCAATAATGTCAGAGGCTAAACTGGACATAGTAGCAATTAGTGAGACGTGGTTTACCAGTAACCACACTTAGGAGACTTCAGTACCTGGCTATGTATTGTTCAGAAGAGACCGAGGTGCAAAAGGGGAGGAGTGGCCCTGTATGTTAATGAAAATATCAAAGCTACAGAAATTCAGAATACACATAAGGAGCCAGAAGAACTGTGGGTCACCCTGGAAACAGGAAATAGGACAGCCATAAGAACTGGGGTTGTCTACAGGCCCCAGACCAGAGGAGGACATAGACACATTACTGTTAGAAGATATACAAAACATGACAGCTAAAGGGAGGTTCTGATAATGGGAGACTTCAACATGCGGATACAGATTGGTCAATACCAGCAGGAACATCTGCCAGAACTAGACTCATAGTGGATTCCCTGCAGGGGAGGGCCTCAAACAACTGGTACAGCAACCCACAAGAGACAGGGCTATCCTAGATCTAGTACTGACTAACAAAGAAGGGATCTCAGAATCTCCAGGTAGAAGGTCACCTGGGGGCCAGTGACCATCACATGGTATGGTTCAATTTGGCTACTACATCTAATCATCCCATTCCAAGGCAAAATATGGGACTTCAGAGGAGCTGACTTTGATAAGATGGCCAACAAAGTTAAGCTAGCCCTGGCAAAAAGAAACACAGGTGAGGGGTACAGGCAAAGTGGGCAAGCATTAAGGATGCAATACTTTTAGCAACATCTCATTGTGTTAGACAGAAAAGGAAGTGCAAAGAAGAAGGAAACCACTTTGGTTCTCAAATACAGTAGCAGAAAAGGTCAGAGCCAAAGGCTGGCCTTCAGGAAATATAAAGAAACACAGGCGGGATGAAGATAGGGAGGCATACCAAACTGCCCTAAGGGAAGCAGGTAAGCAGTAAGGCAGGCAAAGTCCCAAATTGAGGAAACACTAGCACGAACAGCAAAGAAGGTGACAAGACTTTCTATAGATACATTAGTGAAAGGAGAAAGTCCAGAGGGGTGCCTAAGCTTAATGGAGAAAAGAGAGCATGTGAGGAGGAGGACCCTGTAAAGGCATGTATCCTAAATAGATACTTTTGCTCAGTATTTACTGAAGAAGGTAGGGCAGGGGCCCACAGCTCAGCATCATGGACACAGGGGGGAGGGAGGTGAGCACTAGTCCCTTCACAAAAGAAAGGGTCCTACAAGAGCTTGCTAAGCTCAGGGTGGATAAGGCAATGGGACCTGATGGCATACATCCCAGGGTACTTAAGGAGCTAAAGGAGGAACTAACAGAGCCATTAGCAGAATTGTTTAGTGAGTCTCTGAGCACAGGAGAGGTCCCAGAAGACTGGAGAAGGGCTCATGTGATCCCGCTCCACAATAGTGGTAGCAGGGAGGAGGCGGGGAACTACAGACCGGTCAGTCTTACCTCAGTAGTGGGCAAGATTATGGAGGCACTCCTTAAGGAAAGGATAGTGCAACACCTGGAATCCATGGGGGCACAGGATCCAAGACAGCATGGGTTTACAAAAGGAAGGTCCTGTCAAACTAATCTCATAGATTTCTTTGACTGGGTAACCTGAGTGGTGGACCAAGGGGGAGCAGTTGATGTCGCCTACCTTGACTTCAGCAAAGCTTTTGACACTGTTCCACATAGAAGATTGATAAATAAGCTGGGTAGGCTGGGGTGGGTCAGAAGTTGGTCAACTGGGTGGCAAACTGGTTGACGGGCAGAAAACAGAGAGTGGTGGTAAATGGTATACAGTCAGAAGAGATGCAAGTCACAAGTGGGGTACCTCAGGGATCAGTCCTGGGGCCAGTCCTCTTCAACATCTTCATTAGTGACCTTGCAGATAGACTAGAGGGTAAGGCTTGTCTGTTTGCAGATGACACCAAGATCTGCAACAGAGTAGATGATCCAGATGGGGTGGGCAGAATGAGAAGAGATCTGGATAAACTAGCAGAATGGTCAGAAGAGTGGCAACTTGGATTTAATGCAAAAGAAGTGCAAAATCATGCACATAGGAAGAGAAACCCTGAAGCCACCTATAGGCTGGAAGGGAGTTGCTAGCAGTCACAAAGGAAGAAAGAGACTTGGGCATCATCATCACTGATGACCTAAAATCATCAAGCAGACCTCTAAAGCAGTAGGAGTAAGGCTAGGGGGTGTTAGGGTGTATTAGTAGGGGTATCACAAAGTCGTAGAGGAGGTAATAATCCCTCTGTACAAGACACTGGTTAGGCCCCATCTGGGTACTGCATGCAGTATTGGAGGCCACACCTTCACAAGGACATTAACCAAATTGAGGCAGTCAGGGAAGGGCAACAAAATGGTGCAGGGACTGCATCAGAAGACATATGAGGACAGATTAATGGAGCTCAATATGTATACCCTTGAGCAAGGAGGAGAGAGGTGATATGATCGAGGCATTCAAACACCTTAAGGGCATAAACAAGGTGAAAGAGTCTAACATGTTTAAATATAAGAAAAATAGCAGGACAAGAGGACACAGCATGAGATTAGAGGGAGGCCGATTAAGGAGGAATGTGAGGAAATTCTTTTTCACAGAAAGGGTGGTGGATGCATGGAATGGCTTACCACAAGAAGTGGTGGCTATGAATACAGTGCAGGGCTTCAAACAGGCATGGGATAGGCATAAGGGAGCAATACAAATGACTATGAATAGATAGGCCACTGACAGAGCAAAGGCCGATGGCACATTTATAAGGTAGAAAAAGAAATGGTGGGCAGACTGGATGGGCCTTGCGGTCCTTATCTGCTGTCAACTTCTATGTTTCTATGTTTCTATCTCTTTCTAGCTGTTCTACATCTATCTCTGGGTACCAGCTCTCTGTCTTCCTCTTTATTAGTTTCTCTAGGTAGTAGTACAAATTTACTGTTAGTCTGAAAAGCCATTACAATATATTACAAAAATCACAATACTTACACACTTCAATGAGAATACACAATATGAAAAAAATCATATACAACACATTATGAACATGCAAATGGAATGTATCTTACAAATAAAAGCAAATTATTTCCCAGGTCCATTCTCTAGTTTTCTGATTCCACACTAACATATACATTAAGTCCCATTCTGAAAATGTTTCTGAACTTTATCTAATCATTCTGCACCTAAACAGATATTAAATCTGTTTATAATTCTAAAATGGGATAAATTGTAATAATTATAGCGAGTCACAGTAAGTCAGACTACTCTGACCCACAGAGTTCATCCCAACAAGTCATATAGCAAACCATCAATGCCCACCGGGAGACCAGCTGGACACACTGGCACAAAGGGCAAATCCTTCAAAGAGATCATGCAGTGCATACTGCTCCATACCCTTTTGGACCACTACCTAGCCTACTACTCCAATTGGCCATACCTGAGACCCTTAATGTGACTACATGATATGAAAAGGTCCTGTCTGTTTTACACCATGCTCCTAATTGTGCCTATTTGTTACCAACAGGACACACCAGCCTTAGAGGAGAATCATTTGGGGCACCATGCAATGCATGCTGCTCCATGGCCCATGACCCCCCAATCCGGTCACTCCTATCAACCACTATTAATGCACTAAATGGGATTACGTGTTACAGTCTAAGTCCCAACATTACCCATCATGTCATGTTTACGCCAACTTGATGGACCGTTGGACGTGTTAGTGATATAGCTAGTACCTAGGAGCACCATGTGACTCATGCCACTCCGCACCCCCTAGAATTAGTCTTACTCTAGTCACTCCAACTAGCTACTCCTGGTACACACCTAGTTGCAATGCTATAGGAAGGATCTCATGTTAGGGCATTTGGTATTGACAAAATTGTGCCATGTAAGTATAAGGACTTTGACTTTCAAAGTATATCCCAAAAAAATAAAAACTTACAGGTAATTAAAATATTAAGAGCACCATTAAACAGCAGAAGCATTTAAGGCTAATTTAACTAAAGTCGATACTACCAATTAGGTCAATTACCCAGTTAGACTTCAATAGTCCTAATTTAGCTCAACAGCAGTTTTACAATACTATATATGAATTAACATTTGTTGTCTCATATTCAAAAAAAGCTAAGAACTATATGCCAATCGTACAAAACATGTAAACTAACATAGTCACAACATATATAAGGACTCCTAATAAAATTAACATAAATTAAAAATAAGCATTTTATGGCTTTAAACAATATCCATAGTGGCAATCAATCTCCTTTAGTGATCAGTTATACTAAAAGCTCACCACTGCTCCAGCAATCAATTTAAATAGATTGCCCTTCATTAGTCACCCTTCCAAGTTCATTTTTGGCCAGCATAAAATACTGTGCTGAATATTATATCAACTTCTACTTCTTAGTACACTTTGATACTTTGAGCTAAATAACTAGTGTTATACCGTGATGAGATTTCTTTGAAGGTTCTATATCGTTCTCTAGAGAGTCAATGATAACATCAGTACCTTATGAAGCAATACAGCCCAATTGTCAGACACTTTGAATCACAGCCCCTTCCTCATTCACTTTATCTCACCAGATTGCCAGATTACTTTTCTTTTACTTTTCTTTAGCTCAAAGCCCTTATGTATAAGGCAAATTAAATCCATGGACAGAACAACACAGCAAAATCAGCTTTCATTCAACGTTGTTTTTTAATCCAGTTCTTCACCTCGTCAATTATAGCATTTCTGTGAAAACAAAAATAAAAGGCGTGCTCCTCCAAGTGCTGTAAAATGTTTCAGTAAAACGTACTTCATAGGACCCTCCAGCAATGTTGGCATACCTGTTAATAAATTTAAATTAGCTTGTCTGCAAATGTGCCACCTTGTTCAAAGTGGTAGTCTACCTTTTCTCTCTGGTCTCTCTGGTCTCCTTGAAAGTTCAACAGTTCTGCAATTTGGCAGAAAATCATCTTGCGTCCGACCTGGACGCTATGAATCACAAAACAAGCTGCCTGTACATCTACTTCTTCAACAACATTTAGCTTTAGCATGTACAAGCAGTACAATTAATTATTAAATGCTTAAAACAGCTGGTTAACCCCACCATCTACAATGGGCAAATTGCTGTACAAAGCACTAAACACCGTCCATTAACAGCAAGCACACTCCAAGTCCATGTTTCCAGGATTAAAAGAGGAACAATGATAAAGTGAGCTGAGATTAGTTTAAATAAACTTTCATTCATCAATTTGCTAAAAAATACAAAATAAACTTCAGGTACTGCAAAAACCGCAGAGAGCAACTGAGAATGGGTCGGCAACGCAGCCATGTTTCTGCTAGTTTCTCTAGGTGTTTTTCAGGGTTTTATTCTAGTTCCTATTCTTTTTTTTTTTCATTAATCCTTTACCCACCTCAGTTTTTTCATCCTCAGTAAAACTATATGCAGATGCCACTTAAATAGAAACAGAAAATGATGGTGTAAAAATGCCAAAGGTTGCTCTACTCTATTTGGAGTTCCCTATCTGCCCAAGGGACCAACCATCTATTTAAGGTTTTATCCCTTCCACTCCAGGCCCCTGCTCCCCTTCCTACTGCTACCAACCTGAGCATCCACCAAACCTTTCACACTGTCCCAACCATGCTTGAAACCACTGAATGTTATTGGCACTTACAACCTGCACTGGCAGACTTCTTCCATAGCTCCACAACTCTTTCCCTACAATAGAACTTCTTCACATCCCTCTTAATCTTCCCCCCAGCAGTTTCTATTCATGATCTTGGGTTCTTGAATCTGTACAACTGCTAAATACAGTGAAGCCAGCAACAATGCAATTCAATAACTTACAGTAAATGACATGTCACAAAATTATGCATAACAAAAGGGCTTTATTGCCATTGAATTATATTGTTTCTTGCAGCATATTGCAGCATTTTGTGATATACTGCAACATTACTATGTTGCATCCTGACTGCTGCCACTGTAGTTTGCCATAGTTCATCTTATTTATTCCCTTCAGCAATCAGAAGTGCGCCATAGTATTCCCCTTCCCTTATCTCATCTCCAGCGAGTACATGTTCAGTGCCTTCAGACACTATTCATTGACTCCAAATCATCTTGGTCTTCCTGTGTTGCAGAATCTCCAGGCTGTCCCTGTCCTTCCTTATATGAGAAATCCAGAACTGAGCACAGTATTCCAAGTGCGGTCTCAACTGTGACCTATTTAGTGGTAGTGTTACCTCCTTTTTCCTGCTGTCAATACCCCTTCTAATACACCACAGCATACTGTTAGCATTACTATATGCCATGTTGCACTGGCTTTATTGTTTGAGGGAGTCACTCATGATGACTCTCAGGTTCTTTTCCTCTGCTGTAGTGCTCAGTTTAACCCCTTCCCATCCAGTACTCTGACCTGTCCCCCCAGCCCCTTGATGCATAACCTTGTAGTTTTGGCATTGATTTCAAGTGCCACCTTAGACCACTTCTTTAGTCTTTGTAGGTGCCTGTGCATTTCTCTGATCCTTCTGTCACCATCGACTATACTGCAGAGCTTTGTGTCATCTTCAGAGAGACACAACTTGCCCTCTCTAATGTCACTGATGAACATATTGAAGAGGACAGGACCCAGGACAGATCTCTGTAGCACCCCATGTGTAGAGTAAATCCATAGTATGACCCATATCTACTACCTGTGCTACTCAGTCAAAGAAAATTATCAGGTTGGTCTGACAAGACTTCCCTGCCACAAATCCATGCTGTATACTATCATGTAGATTACTGCTGTCTAGTTAGTTCACAAAGTCCTCTTTGATCAGTGACTATATCAGTTTAACCCACTAAAGAGGTTTGGTTGACAGATCTGTAATTCCCAGGTTGTTCCTTGTCTCCTCCCTCTTGTGTAATGTGGCTGCAGCAACTTTTGAAAGCACCCTTGCCTGACTTAAGCTATTGACTAGCCCTACTAGGGAATCCACCAGATTCTCAGCCAGTTCCTAAAGAACCCTTGGGTGCATCCTATCTGGCCCCGGGGCTTTGTCCACTTTAAGTGCTTCAAGCCCCTTACAGACATCTTTTCTGGTAAATACTGGCTACTTCATTTTAGGAATGCCTCTGACAGCCATCTTGATGCCACTTTCAGGCAGGGGCCCAGTGTCTTTGCTTGTGAAGACAGAGCAGACATAATCATTATGGATGGCTTCTTTTTGTTCATCTTCCTTTAACAGCCTCCAACCCATAGCCTAGCAGTTTTTCCCCCATTTCCTTTTCTCCTTAATATTTCTGAAGAATTGTCTTTCCCCGTCCTTCACTCCCTGTGCAGTACACAGCTCCATGTCTGTCTTTGCCTCCCAGACCATCCTGTTTGTTTCCAAAGTTTTTATTTAGTACTCTTCCCACTCCTCCTCTTCCTCCTTTCTCCTGTACCTAGTAAGATCTTTTTTTTCTTGGTCCTCACTGCTTCTCTGACCCTTTTTGAGAACCGTATTGTACCTGTTTTGTTTTGTTACAATTCACATGCATTACTTTATTGCCTCGAGAATGGTCCCTTTGATTGCCCCCTATCTTTCCTCTGCACCTCCTATGCTGTCCATCCCAGGTAATTTGTCTCAGACCAGTTCCCTCATCTGGTTGAAGTCTACTGTTCTGAAATCTTGGATGTCAGTAATTGATAGGGGCATTCTGGTCCCGAGGTTCAGCCTGAACCAAATGGAGTTATGGTCACTTGACACCAGTGGCTCTCCTATGCTAACTGCACCCATCATCTCCAAGTTGGTAAGCTGCAAATCAAAAGAATGGTTGCCCATCTAGTGGATTCCTTAACCAGCTGCACCAGAAAACAGTCCTTCAATGTATCCAATAGGGCCTGACGTCTGATATACCTGGTCATGGAAATGTCCTCATTGATATCTGGCAGGCTCAGATCATGCAGTGCCATAACATCCCCCTTCTTCACTCCCTTGCCAACCTTTTCCTGAGCTCCCTGTCTCTCTGCTTCTTCCTTCCCCTTGTCCTGGTGGTCAATAGTTTAACCCCACCTGTATTTTCTTTCTTGAGGGTGTGATAAGGTGAACCCACAGTGATTCTGTATCCCCTTTGCTTCCCCTGATGCATCCATCTTCTACTGCCACTATTCCCTCCTTGACATACAGGGCTATGCCTCTTCCCCTTTGCCTTTCTCTCTAGCCTGTTCCTTGTGATTCTCTTGGCATGCATACATTTTTCCATAGTTACATTGAAAACCTGTACTGACTTCATATACAGTCTCCACCTGTAGGCTGTTCCAAAACTCCCCTTCCCCCCAGAAAAGAACTGTCTTCAGTTTTAACTCCTAAATTTAAAACCAGTTAACTTCAGGAAGTCTCTGGGCCCAATATTTAAAACTGTGCAAAGCAGAGTGCAAAAATATGTGCTGTGCATTGTGATAGCCCGGGTTCCCGTAGATGCTATCATCAGTAGAGTAGTGCACCACTGCTATTCAACTGAATACAGGGCCATGTCAGCCCAGTGCTAAGCCATGTAGTGCTGTGCCAACATGGCTCATGAAATAGGGTGCCACAATGGCTTGCGCCCGTGATAAATTTTGGATATTCAAATGGTCCCATGGAAATGAGCCCATTGGGCATGCAAGGTGCTAAGAGCCATTTCCATGGCCATTTTTGACTCATTTGCATGGAGGGTGAGACTGGTTTGCATGGTGCTGCCCCAACCCCCATTGACTGGTCCCTGAGAGCAATCCCTGGTGCTAGTGGCCCCCCCAATCCCACATTCATATAGAAAATATCATGTCCTTGGTGTCTAGTGGTGCCTCCCTCCTGTTCTCACTCCTGTATAGTAAATATTATCTCCCTGGTGTCCAGTGGTGCCCTGACCCTCCAAACCTACACCAATATAGTAAACATAATGTCCCTGGTGTCTACTAGTGCCCCCCTACTTCTGATCCCACACCCGTATAGTAAATATCATGTCCTTAGTGTCTAGTTGTTCTTCCCCCACCCACACCCATGCTTAATGTTTTATTTATTATTCCCTAATATCTAGCAGTCCCTCTCTTTACCTGCACCCATGCCTGATGTTTTATGTATTATGCCCAGGTATCTAGCTGTTCCTTCCTCCACCCACACACATACCTGATGTTGCAAGTATTGTTCTCTGCAGTCTAGTGTCCCAGCCGATCCTTGTCCCTGTACAGAAGAAAGCCCTCCCAGTTTGTCAAGTGCCACCCCCATGGCAACATCCATCCCACTACAGCCATTTGCAAGGAAGCTACCCCCCCACACAAATCGCCAGCCCCATACCCCAACAGTGATCTGCACCCCCTAGCCTATCCCTCGGTGGTGGTTAGTGTTCCTGCTTCCCATCCGTGGCTCCAATAACCCACCCCCCAGTCCCCCTTATCTTACTGCTGGTGCTGCTGTGAATTGAGGGCAAGTGACACAACCTTCCATACACCACCTCGGCTGCCTGCCATCTATCAGTAGAAGGGAGTACAGCTTATTAATAGGGCATGGGTGATGCTCCTTGCCCTATAAATAAGCTGTGATCCCTGCTACTGTTAGACAGTGGGGGCCAAAGGTGGTGTGTGGAGTGCTGTGTTGCTTGCAGTTGATTCAACGCGGCACCAGCAGTCATGTAAGGGGTACTGGGAATGGGTTGTCAGTGCTGCAGGTGGGAAGGGGAAACACTAACCACCACTGAGGGACAGCCTGGGAGGGTGCAGATCACTGTTGGGGTACAGGGCCAGTGCTTTGTTGTTGGTGGGGACTTCCTTGCAAATGGCTTCCAGCACAGCTGTGGCTTATTGTCTATTGCCGAGGGGGGGACTTGATTAACTGGGGGCACTTTCATCCATACAGGGACAGGGACTGTGTGGGTGGAAGGACCTCTAGACATAAGGGATTAATACTCACAACATGAGGCATCAGTGCGGGTTGAGAAAGGGACCACTAGACATCAAGGAATAATACTTAAAACATCAGGCATGGGTGCAGGTGGGAAAAAGACCACTAGCACCAGGGAACTGTTTGCATTTTACGGGTGTGGGATTGGAGAGAGGAAGGGGGGCACCACTGGACATGAGGGACATCCTATTATTATACAGGAGAGAGATCAGATGGAGGGGGGCAGCACTACACACCAGGGACACCAATGCTGGGGGTCGGGGAAGGGGGGCTGATGCACCTCCTCTGCCAACTCCTAGGGCAGTGTGGGAGTAAATCATTGTTAAGGTTGGCGGTATTTGTGCCACACAATGAGACCATGCAAAATGCCCCAGTGCAGCACAAAAACTCTGAATATCAGACTGTGCCAACATTCAGGTCCTCTCCTCTCAGTTTGCATTGTGCCCCCGCCCACAGTTTGCCCAGGTGCAAACCCTGTTTAACCATGCTAACAGTGATTTTCAATATGGGACATCTGCACAAAGCTTGGTTTGTGCGCACAAACTAGAATTTGCACCCAGAAAAACATTTGAATATCTAGCCCAGTGTGTACTACTGGAGCACAATAGATCAAACATCTTTAACTTCTCGACATTATTAACATCTTTTAGTATACATATGGTTGAGATTATATCCCATAGTCTCCTTTTCTACACTGTACTCTCTCAATTTCCTAGATTTACTTTTTGTATAACCCTTATTTACTTTTGTTATTTTGTTTCCTATATTTGTCAGAACAAATTATCAAAGCCAGAAAATACAACATCTTAAAATTTTTATACAGATATACTGATTTCCTATACAGTAATGGAAAGAAGACATTATCTCCTCTTTTGATTGTACCAATTGGCACAGAACACTGAACAATAATGGTCAGGTCAACTTTCTTTTGCCTCAAAACAAACACAACTCTTTTTTTTTCCAGGCCCGCCATCTGAGCTCAGCCCCGTTCTGCTGACCATCCCCCTTGCTCAGGCTTGCCCCCCTGATTGGGGCCACCAGGAGGGCACCCCTTCCTGATGTACACTGGAGTAGGGGAGACCCAGATTACCCCCTGGGTCAGGGCCAGGGGAGCGGGACACCCCCAGCGGACACTGGTGGGCAGCAATGATGGTGGCGAAGCTGTCGTCATACAAAGGGTCTGGCTTTTTTCTATTGCTAAAGCCAAGGGAGAGGGGATATGCAATGACGTGCAGCATCCGCCCCACCCCATACATGACAGCGCCAGCTGCTGCAGAATGTCAGGCCTCTGCCAGGGGTCCATAGTGCACTAGACACTCAGCCCCTTCCCCTGGAGAAGGAGAGCAGTCCTCCAGATGCTCAGTCCTTCTCCCCCTGGCTAGCCCTCCAACTCCTGAGTCCGTTCCTGAACCTGGGATGTTAGCACTGCAGACAGATACCTTGCCTCTGCACCAGCAGGCCAGACAAAACAAACACAACTCTTAGTTTAGGTATCATATAATGGGATCCCTTTGGACAACTTGTTCTGAATGTTATATAAAGGATTTAAAAGCTAAACTTTTATGCAGTGTAAGAATTTTAGCAAGTCTGGTTAACAAATGTATGTACGTGCAGGACATTTGAAGACAGAGGTTGCATACTTGTAACCATAGTTCTACTACTAATATTCAGTTCACATCCATAATCCCCATCCAACCTCCTCTGGCAAGGCGTGCCTTCCACTCTTGTTCCAGTGAGCAGATCTCAGTGAAGTGGTTCAGATTCAGCGGACCAAATGGTTGGATGGTAGGAACTTGAAGACTACCATAGTGACGATCTTTTATGCTAATGAATATATGGAGCTCCTTAACTAGTAGCTATAACATAGTACTCACCTGACTTACTGCCAAAGGGTTAGTTATTAGTAATAAGAAAACTGTTTTGATACCCTGCACTTCCTAAAATGAATTACACCACTCCTTGCATTTTGCCAGGGGATACCCATGTGGAGACAATTACCACTTAAAAATGATCTGGGGCTGATTATTTATGAAACATTTACATTTAACACATCATTGATTGTATGTCCTCATGGGTCACGGCATGCCTGGTTTGTCTTAAGTGGGACGGAAATAGTCTAACACAATTTGACAGTCAAAAAATAATTTCTCAGACTGTATTGCCTATTATTAATTGTGGGGATACTGTATGCTTCCAAACTGCCTTGAATTCACTTTCCAAGGTTTTTTCCAGGTTACTCAGGTTCATCCTGTATGTTAATTGGGAAACTCATAACTCTGTGCTCCTTTGATCCTTCAGTTGTCTCTCACTGGCATCTGTGCAAGACTTCAAATGATTGATTTTACAAATTAACCAACAACCTTTCTACTACTTTTTCTGCAAAAACATTGGGGCCTATGCTCGAAGGCATAGAGTTTCTATGTGCCACATATCCATGGTGTGTAGCCACTCTGCACCCATTGCACCCCCTCGTGGAATGCACTATATGAGGTATGCAGCCCCTATGCACCAGATACCCAGCTGCACAGGGGCAGGCAAAGGGCATACCAGGGGCATGCCAGCACTTTGTGTCATGCACCAAGGCAAGTAGTGCTGTGCACTGGGAGGACACAGGAGGGCATCCGTTATGCCAGTGGGAACCCGGCCATAAGTACCCTACATGCCCAGCCCTGCACACACAGCCACCCCATCCCAGTACAGTACGGCATCCCCCACCCTGGCACAAGGCAGCCTCGGACCTCATGTGCCCTGAGCGCAACCTCCCACCCCACCGACACTGTGCAGCCCCAGTACCCAGTGTAACACAGGCCACCAACACACACAGGACCCCCAATGCTTATTTTTGTACAGGACACCCCTCCCCACACACACATGACAGTCCCACGCCAATGTAGGCAACACATCTCCCCCAAACACATGGTCGCCCCATCCCCATAGCATGAAAGGGCTAACATTGGCATACTGTACTCATGTACAGTTGTAGCTCCCCCCATGTGTTGCACCTGTGCACATACCTATGACCCCAACCTGTTCCCCTGCATGTCCAGTGGTGGCTTGTGGTCCTTCACCCCCATGACACTGACGAACCCCCCCAACTACACCTGTGTGGCGGTGCTGTGGCTCCGGATGGCTAACTCACAGCCCTCCACACACATCCATGGCCACTGGCCATCCAAGCAATGCTAGGAGATCACCATCTAAATGGGCAGCAATCCCTCAACACTTGGATAGCCAATGTATGGAGGTGTGAGGAGGTCTACAGTCACTGAATGTCTGAGCTGTGGCACTGATTAGCTGGTAAAGGGTTGGGGTGAGGGGTTGCCAGCGCCTTGGGGAGTGGGGGGTCCACTGCACTGCCCTGAGGGTTGAGGGTGATTGAATGGGGCTCAGGGTGTGTGACTGTGTGACTGGGATGTGCTGGACAGTCACAGGTCAGTGACCATCGTGGCTTTCACAGAGATATGGGTCACACCTAACCATGACTGTAACCTGCTAAATTATACAGGTGGGACAGGGAGGAAGGAAAACATGGAGGAGGAGGCAGTTTAACTCAGGGAGGGTATAACTTATATGAGAAGGAGTCAAAAGAGAGGAGGGCAGGAGCAATGTGGATTTAATTACTGTCAAATAGAGGAAAGAAGGTGATGTTGGGGTGGTTTACAGACCACCCAACCTGGAGGAGCAAAGAGACAGGGGATTGAGCTCAGTAATAAAGACTGCCACAGAGAAGTTAGAGGTGGCAACAGTGAAAGACTTTAACCTGCCTAAAGTGGATTGGAGAGTACCGGCCATGACCTGCACTAGATATCAAGTGATACTAGATGAACTGAAAAGTGGATTCCTGAAACAGGGCATCACAGATCCCAGCAAGGAGAGGGAAATCCTTGATCTAGTGCTGACAAAAGGAGACCTTGTCCAAGATAGCAAACTTGAGAAGCCCATAGGTGGGAGTGACCATCCCACAGTGTGGTTCTGGACTGACATGGGCAGGGAAATGGCCCACATTAATTCTGGATTTTACAAAGGCACACTTTAGAAAGTTGGGCAATCTGCTAAGGAGTCACCTGCAAGTATATGTGTGGATGTGGGGGTGGACCAAGGGTGGTTCACCATCAAGCAGGGAATAATGGTAGCTGCAAGGGAATGCATTTGGCTCTAAGGGAAAAACTCAAGGTCCGTAACATTCAGCAGGTTTAGCACAGAGGTTGCCCATGCTGTAAGGGATAAGAGGCTAGCCTACAGGATGTTCAGGAGGACCCAGAGGGAGGAATATTGAGAGGACTACCTGAAGATGGCTAGTGTAGCTGGTAGGGTGACTGAGTGTGATGAAACTTAGAAGTAACAGCAGATAGCTGAGGGTATTAAGAATAAGGAAAAGTCCTTCTTTGCTATATCAGTGAGAAAAGGGACAAGAAAGATGGGATTGTTAGGCTCAAAAAGGGGATGGATAGGTAGAAGAGAATGGGGCAAAGCAGAAGTACTGAACGTGTATTTCTGTTCAGTCTTTACCAGGGAGTGAGACAAACCAGTGCCACTAGGGGGAAGGAGAACAGATGGAGTGTAGGGTGCATAGATGATTTGGTAGTGGTAGATAGGATGAGGAAAGGATTGCTAGCAGTAATGGAAGTTAAATCCTCAGGCCCAGATGGTCTACACCCTTGCCCCAGGCCCAGATGGTCTACACCCAAGGGTCTGAGGGAGCCATGGAAGAGCTTTCAGATCCCTTGGCTGACCTGTTCAACAGTTCACCTGAGTTGGGTATGGTACAGCAGGACTGGAAAATGGCACATGTAGTGCCACTCCATTAGAGTGGTCCCAAGGATAACCTGGAGAACTACAGACCAGTCAGTCTGACCTTCATCATATGCAAGCTCATGGAGACCATACTTAAGGAAAGGTTAGTAGAATATCCATAAGAGAATGGCTTCCAGGATGAGTGGCAACATTGGTTTATGGGACAGAAACTGTTTCAAGCAAATGTGATTGACTTCTTTGACTGGGTCACTTAATCAGGAGACAGGGTCCAAGCATTGGACATCCTTTACCTGAACTTCAGCATGGCCTTTGCCTCTGTACCCCACAAGAGGTTGATCAGAAAGTTGGTGTATCGAGAGGCTGATGAGAACCTGAGAGGGTGGGTGGATTACTGGCTAAGGGGCAGGACCCAGAGTGTGGTGGTGGGAAGGGAGCTCTCAAGCACTAAGGAGGTCACCAGTGGAGTCCAACAGGGATTGGTGCTAAGACCAGTGCTTCATTAATGATATTGGGGATGCCATTAAAGGCAAAATTTGCTTATACATGGACAACATCAAGCTCTGTGGGATAATGGATACAGCAGAAGGAATACAAGACCTAAGGGAAGATCTGGAAAAGCTTGAGAGCTGGTCTGGGATTTGGCAACCTGGTTTCAGTGAAAAGAACTGCAAGATTATGCACATTGCAGCTAAGAACCTAAAGATGGATTGCAGCCTGGGTGGCATCCAGATGTCTGTATATGAGGAGGAGAAGGACTGGGGGGTGATGATCATTAGTGACCTGAAGCATTACATGCAAACTAGGAAAGCAGCAGCAAAGGCAACTAAAATGTTAGGCTTCACTGCTGGGGGGATCAGCAGTAGGTGGGAGGAGGTGATTCTGCCCTTGTACAGGTCATGGCTGAGGCCACATCTGGGGTACAGCATATGGTACCGGTGCCATATGTAAAAAAAAAAAAACTTAAATCTGCTGTAGATTTCCAAAGAAGGTTAATCAAGATGTTGATGGACCAGCAGAGTAGGATGTATGAGGAGAGGTCGGAGGCCCTGCACATGTACTTCCCTGTAGGAGAGGACAGAGAGTTGACATGATTGAGTCCTTCATGAATTTGAAAGGAATAATTAGGGTGGGCATGGAGGGTCTCTTCAAAACTCCATGGAAATTGAAACATGAGGAAACACAGTCTCAAGCTGGTGAGGGATATTAAGGAGAAAATCTAGAAGGCACTTCTTCATGGAAAGGGTGGTGATGGGTTGGAATGGATTTCCTGAGGAGGTGGTTTCATTGAAAATAGCAGGCATCTTCAAGAGAAGCAGGGCTTATAGCTAAGGAGGAAAATATAGGTCAACAGGAGGCAGACAGAGGGGAAGAACTGATAGGAGAGGGGTAGGGTCTGTAGTTGATGTGAGGACTCTGCAAATCATGCAGATGCAATAGACCTAATGTTCTTATTCTATTGGTTTCATTGTATGCTTGTGTGTAATTGGCAGCTGTTTGCAATGTTCTTATATTCAGAAATATTTATATCACAAAATGATCCATCTCTAACTGCACCTGAGTAAATGGTGATGTAAAAAACTTGAATTTTACATATTTTTATTTTCATGTGCAACATTCTGTACAGCTGTCTTCCTAAAACCAGTAATTTGGAGATTTGTCTGTGTCATGTTTTTTTTTTTTGCAGAGTATTGTTTGCTGTATTGGTCCTCATAGAAAAAGATGAAAAATGTAGGCAGTTTGATACCTTCTATTGGACAAACAAGAAATTTACAAACATAGGTTTTCAGGTGCAGCAGCCAAGTTCCACATAATACAAGCTTCTTTACTTTGGACAAAGCAAGTTACTGGTAGTTAAACTTTTTCACCAGAATATAGCAGTTCTTTTGATAAGGAAGTATGCACAGATCAAGAAAAGAAAACTGACTTTGAGATACTAGGTGTCTGTGTTTTAGAATAATGATTCAGACTCCTCTTCTGAAATTAAATGTGACAGCAGGAGGTCAATAAATGTAAAATGTTTATATTCAAAGAGAGTCCCTAAATACAGAGTGTGTGTGTGTGTGTGTGTGTGTGTGTGTGTGTGACTATAATATTAATAAAACCATGTTAATGTATAAGGAAGAATAAAATATTTATATTATATATAAGAAATAATGTATAGAAATATAAGCACAGGAAATGCATATGTACAGTACCTGATTAAAGAAGAAGGCAGTTGTCACTTAAAATTTGTAATGAGTCATGAAACTGAAGCCTATATTCAGTCCATTATTTTTAGTATCAAGAATAAAGCTTGCCTTTCTTGTGTATTTTTGAAGCATTCTTTAAGAACCCAGGACGGAGTGGTCAGAGATAGAGTGATAAGAGAAATGTTGTTCCACCGGTATTTCAGTCTTTTTCTCACTACTGTTGTGGCTGTGTGAGTTTATTCAAGTTTGAAGTGGTTGCCTGTTTTCCCCCCAGATAGCCAGTATGTGAACACTTCTTACACTGGGTGTAATAGACAACATTCTGGGATCCCCATGTGTGAGAAACTGCCCCTTGTGCCATACCAGCTCACAGAGCAGGTTGGGGAGAGGGCGAATCATTTCTTCTGCCACCACCTGATTATATCAGGAAAAATCTCTTTCCTATCAAGGACTAAGAAGGTCAAACACAAAAAATATGGTAAAGTGCAATTCTGATGGCAGAATAAAAATGGAGAATGTTCACCCTGCCAGCAGAAATATTACGTTTACTTTTTCAATAAGGAGGTACCGTCAATAGTTCTATAAAAGCAGATTATTTACTACAAGATACTACAGGTATTTACAAATATGATATATATATGTGTGTGTGTGTGTGTATATATATATATATATATATATATATATATATATATATATATATATATATACACACACACACACACACACACATACATACATATACTGTATACAGTATATATAATATGTATATATATATAGTTGTATGTATAATATATATATATATATATTGCAAAAAAACTCATTAATGCATCAGTTCGGGTTGATTTCCACACAAAAAAAGTGTGGAAATTCAACCTTAAGTTTCAATCCTACTCCTATGACCACCTCCTCCACACACCAATGGCATTGAGTGTGTTGGGAGTCATCAGGCCTAAATCTCACCACATTCCATCAGTAAACAAGATGAACTGGCACAGTATAGGAGAATGGGGTGAAAGTTAGGCCCAACAACCCCAACACACACCCCGACACCTGTTGGTGTGTGGAGGGAGAGGGGGTGGGACATGGGGTAGTAGGGTTGGAAACCCTAATGTTGATTTCCACACTTTTGTTGGTGCAGAAATCAACCCTAACTGATGCATTAAAGGGTTTTTTTGCTATGAATTTTGCTTCTTCTTTAAAAGAAAGTGAAATGTTAGTCATATGGAATGCATAGGTGGGAGTGCAGGGCCTGTCCTCATGTTTGCAAAATGGTATCCATAGCTGGGAGTGCAGGCCCTCTGGGCCTTGCACTCCCATCCACCCATGAGTGTAGTGCTCCCATTTTAGCATAAATAGTATGCGTAGGTGGGAGTGTGGGCCCTCTAGGCCTTGCGCTCCCACCTACATATAAGTGCAGACACATAGCAGAGGCTTAAAGGCATTCCAAGCAATCCTCATAATGCTTGTTTGGCAATATCTCAGTAACTGTAGCAACTGCAGAAAAAAATATTTTGCAGTTGTAGTCATGACCTAGTCATCTTCATGCGTGATTAGTACACCTGGAGGTATGTTAAACTGCATTTAGTAAAAATACGTATATTGCACTGTTTTCAAGATATAGGCGCTGAAAGGCGCTATGGCCAACAAAATGCAATCCTATGGGAAAATGTGCAACTTCAGACTGCTATAACTCTGGAACCAGTGTAATCTTATTCAACAAACCAGCAAAAGGCACATCTGTGGTGCAAGGGCTTGTCACCCTGCAAATTGTAACTCAAAAGTCCAAACCAAGTAGTGGCAGTGAGGTGACAAAGAAACCATGATTTGGAGGAGAATACTGTCACAAATTACAAACGTTTTGCAAATTTGCAAAAGTACCATGTGACACTTTTGCAATTTGTAAAAGTGTTTTGTTCCCATTTATGACAGTACAAATGGCCACATCAAAATACTCATATTTCCAGGTATTTTTGGAAAACAATAAAGCATGGGTGCTGTTCCTAGGACCCCATTTCAGTAAACACAACAGTTGGTGTTTAGCTAGGGGTACTATTTTTTGTGTTATAACATTTTGTTTCTCCACCACTAACTGAAAACAAGATGGTGGTGGCAGGACATTACTAAGGACATTTGCAACAGAAAAAGGTACTGTCACAACACTACAACTTGCTTTCATGCAGAACATATATTTTTTCTCATAGGCTATAATGGGAAACTTTAAACTTTAATAACTTTTCAACAGATTAATATTTTTTCACCAAACTTTCAAAAGGCACTTCCCTGATCCAATCCCCATGCACCCTGAAAATGTTGGATCAGACGGACAACCGTTTGAGCTGTTGAGACGAGCAAAGAATTTACAAAATTTGAGGATTTTTCATGCTTTTCAATACTCCACAGCTCCGCAACTGAAAATCGGACCAGAATGAAAATTTTCACAACTAGAGATCTATAGTAATGGCAACATGCATGCCAAATTTCAGGCAAATCGGATGAATGGTTGCAAAATTATTAAAGTTCAAAGTGTTGGGTTTAACAGAGAAGTGGCCATGCTACCCTAACTAAACCTGCCTTATCGGGCATATATATAGGGCATGTATAGTTAGGGTAACATCAATACCTGATGAATTAACAAGAGTTTTTGCCAAGAATATATATATATATATATATATATATATTTTTTTTTTTTCTTGGCAAAAACTTTGTTAATTCTCAATGTTAGGTTACAGTGACAATTAGAAATGTGGTGTTAGGGTTTCCAATACTAGCACACCACCTCCAATGTGCAGGCAGCAACAGAAGCTGTGGGGCTGTGCCTTGGGGTTGTCAGCCCTAATGCTCACTACCTCAGAGGGTGGGTGGGTCAGTGTGGGGTCCACTAAACCACCAGGGTTATCTTTTTATTTTTGTATTTTAGGGTAAAGGAATTGTGGACTGGGAGGGGGGAACCACTAGACTACCAGGGAACTTTATACTAAAAACAATACCTGGAGGGTGATGGGGAATCATGGGGGGGGGGATGGGACCACTAGACTATGAGGGACTGCTTTTGTAAATAACAGGAGGGTGATAGGTGAATTGGGAGGGGGGTAGGACCACTAGACTACCAGGGAATATTTGTAGCAATATTGAGACAGTGATCAGACTGTAAATCACATATTTAGTGGCAGAAAACACATCACTGTGTCTTATTTTCAAAATACATAATTCAATAAAAGCTCATCTTCTACTACCTCACTGCCACCTATATAAACCCAATGGTCCCAACCCCCCCCCAATTGCCAATCACACTCCTGCTATTGACAAAAAATATTCCCTGGTAGTCTAGTGGTCCCACCCCCTGCCCTCTTTTAACTGCCCTGCCCATTTCTTCCTCAGCTTCTCTCTCTCCTCTGAATTATTTCTTGTTCTTTTCCTATCTGGACATCTAGTGCCATTGATCCCCCGGTTCCTAGTAGTGAGTTCATTAACAAAATTCTCAGTTTTATTAATATCACATAATTGAGATATTTCTGTTTTTAGGTTATCAAGCTTCAGGGGACAGGAACTGGAGTGGGGAGGGACCACTACACTACCAGGGAATGTTTACTAAAAAGAATACCGGGAGGGCGATGAGGTATTGGGAGTGGTGGCCCTCTAGACTATGGGGAATAGTTATCTCAATAATGGGGTGATGATCGGGAGGGGTGGATCATTACACTACCAGGGAATAACTGAGGCAAATAATGGGATGGTGGATCTTGACATCGGAACTGGGGATGGGATCACTGACCAAAAGGAAAGATTTTTCGATCACAAAAAGGATTCTTTTTCATGACTTGTGATATGAAAAATAATCTTTTTGTATTAAGAGTCACAAAAAAAAGATTTATGACGTTAAAAAAAATCAAAGACATTTGTCCACAGGTAACTGTAGACTCCAGCTGGGGGGTCCTGATAAGCAAGCTACAATGCTGCCCACCAGGATAAAGCATGATAACTGCTGCTTGTCATGAGGTGCAGTAGACTGTTTGTGATAAAAGGCAGGGACTTAGAGTTGTGGCTGCATTTTGGAAATAAACCAGTAGGTGGTGACAATGCATCTTATACTTTTGCATCTGCAGTCAGTAAAATTACACAGTGTCAAAATAACTGTCTTCCCCTTTTTTCATCTGTGCTACTGTTTGCTCATGTTAGAGATTACACTTAGTCACAATCGTTTACTAAAATGTAACCCTCTCATAACCAAATGAGAGACAGTGGTTGCAACAAGCCTTCTAACTCTAATATAACTCAGGGAGCTAGCCACTAGTCAAACTAGACTCTTATTCTCACTCAGCTGATGACTGACAAAAGAAGAGTCAGCATGCCTGTCCACAGTACCTGTCTGTAATGCCTCCTTTGCCACTGCTAACATATATAGAATTGCATATCTAGTAAAATGATAAGGATCCATAGTAATACCTTAACATACTGGGCTAGTAATAGAACCTATCATTGTTTGGTTTAGGATCTTGCTTTTCAGCATTAATAGTGATCACTGGTAATTTGGGATGTATTAAATTCGAACATGAGACATAACTATTTACCCCCGCCTTTATACTCCTTTACTATCGCTAACACATATGATATTTTATAGTCATCAGATTGATAAGGGTTCATAGTAATGCCTTATCACAGTGGGCTTACAATGTAACTGATTCTCCCCCCCACCCCGAACCTCTTTTTCGTATCTTTTTCTGTTATTTAAATGTGCTGTCTTTATGGGTACCATGATGGGTTCTACGATGCCACAGCGACAATCATTTCTCGACCTGATGTTACAGTGAGGGATTTATGTAAACTGCAAATGGTGGTCAGAATAAATCCATTGGGTTAAATCTTTCTTTTTTCGGGGGGCTTTACCCCCAAACTCTTTATGCAAGGGGGCCCTGCCCACCCCCCACCCCATAATTAAGATTATCAACCCGAGTTGGAGTTGATTTGAGGAAGGGGCCAAAACCTGGAGAAAGCAGTGCTGGTCTCCCGCAGATACATTATAGAGGTAACAGCAAATTGCCGTTGTAATGTCCTTTGATCTTGAAGTGTCTCTGCAGTGTTGGCATATGCCATGCATGCATCACGTTATTACTTTTACTTGAAATTGTTGAATCAATTAGCACGTACATATACAGTGTATATATATATATATATATATATATATATTTCGGTAGTGCTGGGGTAAGTTCATCTTGACAGTGCACTTGCAGTGTGAAACTGTGGACTTTATTTTTGGAGAGGTCTGTGTGCTGATTTTTAAGAGTTTCAGTAATATAGTCTGAAGCATTTTATATCAGCATTGTGAATTTTGGGGGGACTGTGAATGGCCCATCTTTTATGACTGTAGGGTTATGCACTTTGATGCATAACTTTGTCATGTTTGCATATTTTGACTCCAAATCTTCAACATGGCCTTTTTGGGATCCCACCCCATGACCAATAGCAGTGGAAATTTTCAAATCAAACCCAAAAGGTGATTTTGTGGTTGCCTAGCTAAATCACTTTTTTGGCAGGATTTGAAAATTATCACTGCCTTTGTTTATGAGGTGGGCTCATAAGAAATGCTATATAGAAAAATTGGGGTCAAAATATATAAAAATGGTTAAGTTACACATGTCTGTTGAAATTTTGGTATGCTAGTTCATAGCTTTGATAAATTTAAATATGTTGACCCACATTTTCAACATAGACATTTTTTACACCACTTCAAGAATGTGACATATGTCATTTTTCAAATTCTGGGCAAACTGTGTTTTTGCACCTGTGGCACAGAATGACATTGCAGTGGTGTGGAATAATGTTTCAGCTGGGATTTAAACATTTTCAGTAATGGGTTCATGAGGTGGGGTAGTAAGAGGGCTATAATGGCAATGTTGTTTTGCTACAAATGCAAGCTCTGGGCCAGGTGGACCCTATGATTTCACAGCAACATACATATACGCATATGTGGAGGGAAGGGAGCACAGCAACAGGCAAATGAGGATATGATTATACTATCTCCAAAAGTGAAGAACTTCTTCACAAAGAAATGTGTTAATGCAATATTTAGGGTTTAGTCTAAAGCAACAAATGCAGAGAAATAGAATTTTAGGGTTTCCAACCCAAAACCACACCCCACCCTTGAAGCAAATCAGACGTGCAGTCTTCCTTGGGGTTCTCAACTCTAAAGCTCACCCCATTCTATACACTTCTGAAACATGCACATCTGACTCCATCACATCTGAGCTTTCTTGCTACCATAATAGAGTCAGTTTTAGGATCGAGAACTCTAAGGAAGACTGCACCCCTGATTTGCTTTGGGGTGGGGATGGGTTTTAGGGTTGAAAACCCTGAAACCGCATTTTCCTACTTTTCTCACTTTAAATGTTGTATTAACACAGTATTTAGTTTCACAAAGAACATATATATATATATAGACACACACACACACATATATATCATGGCAAAAAAACATCATTAAATGCATCGGTTAGGATTGTTACTAAAGCAATAAAAGTACAGAAATGTGGCATTAGGGTTTCCAACCCTAACACCCCACCCCCAACCTGCAGACACCAACTGGTGTCAGGGGTGTGCCTTGGGATCTTCAACCGTAATGCTCACCCCATTACATAAGTAAATAAACTGAGATGGGTACAGTATAGGAGAATGGGGTGAGCATTAGGGCTGATGACCCCAAGGCACAACCCCAACACCTGTTGGTGTCTGCAGGGTGGTGGTGGGGTGTTTGGGTTGGAAACCCTAACACCACACTACCCTACTTTTGTTGCTTTAGTAACAACCCTAACTGATGCATTAACAAAATTTTTGCAATGAATTTCCTTACTTTTTCAGATAGTATAATCATATCCTTTTTGTCTGTGAGAGCTGCACTCCCATCCCTCTTAGATGTGTACATGTATATACAGTACCTGTGGAAGCACAGGGCCCTCCAGGCCCTATGCTTCCATTTATAGGATGAAAGTGACCAAATTGTCAGGATAGCCATCTTATTACCCCACTTCATGTACCCAGTACAGAACATTTTCAAATACCCACCAAAAAGTAATTCTGGGCTACTGCAACGCCATGCCATACCTCAGGTGTGAAAAGCATTTTGGGCAAGATTTGAAAAAATAACAGCTATGGCATACATTAGATTGGGTAATATAAAGGCAATTTTGAAAATCTGGGGTCAAAATATTTAATATTTTCAAAGTTTAGAGTGTGTGTTCTGAAATTGCAACAAATCATCATAACTTGGGCATTTTTTCATATTTTGACCCCCTATTTTGAACATCGTCTTGTTATGGCCCCACCCCAAAAACCCCATAGTGGAAAATTGTCAAATCCATGTCAAAATGCCATTCCATGCCACAGATGTGTAAACATGTGTTGTACAGGATGTAAAAAATGACAGATGTACTATTAATGAGGCGGTGGGAAAAAATGGCTATATTGAAAATTTGGACTGAAAATATTGAAAATTACCAAAGCTATCCTCGAACATAGAAAATTAGCAATGAAAGCTCATAACTCAGAAATTTTTAGGCATTTTTTCACCAGATGTTAAACATCACCTTTTTGGGACCCCACCTCATGTACACTGCTGGTGAAATTTTGTTATTCAATCCCGATAGATGACTTTGTGCAATGACCACAAAACCACCTTCTGGACCTGATTAACAAAATAACAGTGTCACTGTTCATGAGGCGGTGTCCCAAAAAGGCCATGTTAAAAATGTGGTGAAAAAAGTCCTAAAAATGGCAAACTTATGAACATAAGTTCAAAACGGCTTTGCAATACATTATGCAGCACTTACCTTGATTCCTCAATGTGTGGTTTGGCTTTGAAGAGTGCAGACATGTCTCATCCATAGAAGATGACAAAATTGAACATCAGATGATAAGTATAGGGTAATGGGGAGTGTGGCGAGGTGGGTGCTCAGTTGGAGGGTTGGGATGGAGGGTCTGGTGATGACAAGGGACCATTTTTTGTTTTATTAAAAAGATGTTGGGATAGTTTTATATTTCAGAGACATTAATAGACCTAGGGCTGCAGCTATGAATTTTGGGGGCCCGGACAAGTCACTTAAAATGGGCCCCTGTTTCCCAAACCAACTAATGCCGGGGTAATGCCAGCTCCTCAGGTGGGCCCCTCCTGAGTTCGGGGCCCCAGACAACATCCCCACTTTTCTCCTCATTACTGCGGCCCTGAATAGACCATCTGGAGACACTGGGGGTGGGCTCCTCAGTGTCCCACATGACTAGGGAGGTCTAAATCCCAACACGGGGATTGGGACCCCCAATGTCAGCTACAGAATTAAACAACTGGCTGGGGGGCATCCAACACCAGGGTGTGCATTTTTTTGTTGTATTATATAAACATTAAACCAAAAATTAATGAACCAGAGATCAGGGCACTGTGATCTTAGGGTGGAGGGGGTGTCACTAGACACCAGGGAATATATCTTAAATAAATCAAGAGGGACAGTGACTGGGGGAAAGGGGTGCCTCTAGACAACAGGAAAAAGGGTGACTCACTCTTCTCACTGCAGCTGGCAGCACAGGTTCAGTTGCAGCTGCAGATTTCAACAAAATCCCACTGTTCTGACAAAGATAATGTGAGGAAAGCGCTCCTCTTGCTAAGCTGGGCATTCGGTATTTTGGGTGCCCAAAAAAAATGTTTCTTGGCTGAATGTGAAAAAACAAGCATCAGAATGTAGCCAAACTGGTCCCATTTAGCTGGGTTCTGATTTTTTTTTTTTTAATTCATTAATGTTTAAGTGTTTTCTTTATTTTCTGTCTCTCTCTAACTGAAAAACAAGATAGTGGACACTGGATAGCTCTGCAAAAATGTAATAGGCTCCCTGTGACACTGTAAGTCCCTGTCTGTGAAAATACAGTAACTCCAGTGAAAATAGATACATTTTCATGTGGAACATTTAATATTTCCATAGAAATAATAGGAAACTTCAAAATTCAATAACTTTTGAACAGATTAATATTTTCACAAACCTTAAAAACAATATGTGAAGGGAAGGCTTTCTTCCCTGAAAATGTCAAACCACAACCTAAAATGGTTTCTGAGATACAGGTGGACAAAGAAACAGCAATTAAAAAAACACATACATTTTGGGATTTTTGACACTGTATCTCAGAAACCTCATAAAGGATTCACACAAAATGTGTTGCCTCAAGAGAACTACCCCCAAGAGATTATGCTGGCAAAATGTTATGCAAATCCATTAAACAGTGACAGTCATTAAGATTCAAAAACTGGGCTTTAACATAGAAGTGATCCCTCAACCTAACTATAGTAGAGCTACCACCACTATAACCTACATATATATGTATATATATATATATATATACATAATATATAAATATATATTAGATATATCTATATATATATATATATATATATATATATATATATAATAGATAAACCACTCTGAGGTGTGCAGTGGCGCTCTGATATCGCATGTCTTGGTGTGTGTGTTGACGCACAAGGTCAAAGAGGCAGAATGCGCCAACCACCCAAGCTGTGCGATATCAGAGCGTGACTGCACACCCTCAGAGTGGTTTATCTATCTTATAAAATGTCAAAATTGTTTTGGAGGGGTAAAAGTGCAGGTGTGTGGTCGTGCTCTGATATATGCACGTCACGTGATGTGTTTTATACAATCAGAACATTGGATTTGGACCATTTATCTTCACTCATTTATAAATATATATATATATTAGAGGCAAAAACTCCGTTTAATGCATTAGTTAGGGTTGTTCCAGCGACAGAAGTGAGGAAATTCGCTGTTAGGGTTGAAAACCCCCTTATGTTCCATACCTCCACCGCGGTGAGTGCATTGGGATTGTCAGCCCTAACTCTCACCCATGACATGTGTAAAGCAGCAGAAGTATAGGAGAATGGGTGAGAGTTAGACCACAATCCTAATCGCACCCCAATGCCGTTGGGGTGGGTAGGGGTCCAAGGGGGTTTCTAACCCTAACAGCGAATTTCCTCACTTTTGTCGTTGTGGAACAACCCTAACTAATGCATTAAACAGAGTTTTTGCCTCTAATTTCCTTCTTTTGAGAATGATAATGAGAAATAGTGAATGTAATGCAGCGGTGGGAGCGCGGAGCCCTTTGGGCCCTGCACTCCCGCCACATGATGTATTGTGGCATACTAACAGGGACAGCAATGCAAACAGAAATGCTAACAGTGGCGCACATGGTAACACAAGCACGAATGAGAACAGAAACGGTGACGCACATGGTGGCACAGACAAGAATGGTCTGCCACGTGATGTGTTGTCACATAGTAACATGGTGCCTGCAAACAGAAATGTCAATGGGCATGGTGATGTAAAGTGAAACAGTAAGATAAACAGTACTGTAGACAGAAATGGCAAAAAATAACAGAAACACAAGCGCAAATGAAAACGCAAAGGATAACGCACATGGTGGCGCAGACGTCAATGGTAAGTGAAACGGGTACGGATCCGCAAGCGGAAAGGGCAACAGTAACAGTAATGTAAGTACACAGGCTGGTTTTCCCCAAAACCTGCATTGAGAAAGACAGTGAGTACAAATAATGTATGCAAAATAATGAGTATCGAGCAGAAAATGAGATCTTGGAATACTAAATACATTATATCTCAGGAACCGTCTACGTGAAAAAAATTTAAAAGTCATATTATTTACAACTGTCATGCTAATTTAATTTAGCCATTACTTAGAGATTTTCCAATCGAAAGTCCATATCTCGACCGCTTCAGAGATACAGGCCCTGAAAGGCGTGATTAACTTAATGTTATCCTATGGGAAAAAAAGAAAAGTTTGGAGCACCATAACTTTGCCTCCCTGTAATGTTTTTTCACCAAACTACTGAAAGGCACATCTGTGGGCTGTTGGCTGTCTTCCCTCCAAATTTCAGGAAAAAAGACCAAACCGTTATTTTGCAGCAGGGCCCCAAATGATTTCTGTTAAGTGTCGGGCGCCGTAATGTTATCCTATGGGAAAAACCGTCAATTTTGGAGTGCCGTAACTTTGCCGCCATGTGATATTTTTTCACCAAACTACTGAAAGGCACATCTGTGTACTGTTGGCTGTCTTTCCTCCAGATTTCAGGAAAAAAGACCAAACCGTTATTTTGCAGCAGGGTGCCAAAGGATTCCTGTAATGCTTCGGGCACCGCAATGTTATCCTATGGGAAAAACTGTCAAATTTGGAGTGCCATAACTTTGCCGCTGTGTAATATTTTTTCAATACAACACTGAAAGGCACATCTGTGAGATGTCGGCTACGTTCCTCAAATTTCAGCCCAAACTCCCAACGGTTATTTTGCAGTGCAGTGCCAAAGAATTGCTGTCATTTTCCCACAGACTAGAAAATTACTGTCGCAATTTCAAAATTGCTGTAATTTATGGCACTTTCGTGAGCACGAAAGTAATTTTAGTACTTTTTCCAGAAATTTGAAAAACATATTTCTGGGGTGTTTTACCACAAAATAAAGACATGGCAAGCATCCTCAGGGTCCGACTAGGTGAATACAAAAATATTAGGTTGCTAGAGGGTCCCAAATTTAAATGCCAACCATTTTCTGATCACCAACTGAAAACAAAATGGCTGATTTGCGAAAGTAACAGGCCCATTTGAGAAATAAAATGCATTGCGAAAGTGTTGAACTTTTTGTTAACTTTTCCATTGACTTATAATGGGAAACTGTTTTTTGAATAACTTTTGAACCGTTTAATATTTTTTCATGAAATCTTCAAAAGGCACATCAGGGACCCTAGCTGCACGTTCCCTGAAGATTTTGGGCTGGTCACGCAAACCGTACGACCTGTAGGCGCAACCACAGAATTCCGTAAAAGTGTAAACGCTACAAGATAGATCACACTTATTAACTCCACAGCCGTATAGCTGACTAGTACAAACTTGGCAGATCCCAAGGCCTATGGTTCTTGATCATAAATTCCAAATTTCAGACAAATCCATCAAACGGTTGCAAAGTTATTAAGTGCAAAGTTTTGGGGTTTAACATAGAAATGGCTCCTCAACCCTAACTATGGTAGCACTACCGTGCTACTATATATATATATATTATATATATATATATATATATATATATATATATATATATATATATATATACGTATATATATACATATATATATTTATATTACAAAACAAAACAACAATCATGATCTTCTCTAACCTCCCACTTAAAAGGAAAATTCCACCCTTTGTCATCAAAAATGGTCAAGGACAAAACCTTGAACAGATGGAGATCTTCAAATACGTTGGAGTAACTCTGGATGACACCTTATCTTTTGCCCCCTATGTTGACAATCTGGTGGCCATTGCTGACAGAAAACCATATGCCCTGTACCATAACTGGAACAATCTCACTGGAGATACTAGATGCCTTATTGTGGACAGCAGTTCCACCACTGGAATGTGCCCTCGATCTGGCACCAGGCAATTAGTGCACCAGTTGTCAATGTTGCTGATCTATGCCCCCATGCCCCCCACTTATAAACTCCAACTCTGGGGTGGGTAGACCTTGGGAGGGGTGCACATCCTGCATTTGGCACCTGATTGCCCAGCACAATAATGCCAGTACTCTGAGTGCCAGAAGTGGCATCTAGCTACATTATGTCTCTTGCAGATTATGGGCTGCCTGTCTATGCAGCTGTCTCTGGCATGGTACTAAACAGAGTAAAGCTGGTCTATAAAAAGGCATGCCACCTTGTACTTGGAGATAACTGCAGTCATAGTTTTACCCCTTACACAGTTACTACATATCATTACCCAGCAGAATAAAGCTCCAGACCTGTTTGCTAGCCAAAAAGGTGCTCCTTGGGTTTACACCCCCTGCTTTAACAAATGCTTCCAACCTTTCTCCAAGCCGTACAACACCAGGAATATGGAAATGAGCGCCCTTAAGCCTCTATAAGCTGCCATGGCCATTTACTGGTTAAATGATTTGCCTGATACACTGTTGAATCTCCCCAAGTTTAATCAGTTTAAATGACCTGTGTGGTCTGTCTTTGGAGTCAAGTTCAACTGTAACTGTTACACAATTGTATTTGGTTTTTCTCTGTACATAATCTGTGACTTTTTATACAATGATCTGTATGGAGTTTTTTTTCCAAAAATGTACATAATTGTTCTGTCTTAAATGCTTGAACCTGACATGGCTGCATTTCCTCTAGAACTGTTTATTGTACTGTAATGTTTTTTCAGTGACTGTGTATTTGATGTGGAACTTTTTCAAAACATCACTGGTGCTCAAAGATAATCTATGAAGTTTTCAATAAATAAAAAAATATATTTTTTTGGGGGGTTACATGCATTCAGTTGTATAAACTTGATAATTTAAATGCCTCTTCCCCCTCTATAATGTATCTATTGTAAAGGTGTCCTTATTTGAGTTTTTTGAAGTGATGCATGTTTCTTGTAAAATGCACGCAAGTCATCCTCCGGTGAGGGCTTTGTTTTTCCTGCAAAATCAATACATTTATATAAAAAATAAATTCCCTCCCTCTTCTTACTCTCGCTCTCAAACCCTCCGTTCCTACCTCTCAGTGTAAGTAACAAAAAAAAAAAACTCTGGCTCCCTCCCTCTGCATGCTCTCCCACCCCACCACACATTCCAAGACTCTGTTGTAAGTAACAAAAAAACAAGAGGAATGGTGGCTCCAAGTATGGTGGGACCAAGGATAACCCACAGAAGACAAACACAAAAAGACCTGACTCAATCACCACATAAAAAGTACAAAATAAAATGGATCTAAACTGTGGAAAAAAGATTGTGTTTACAGTTCTTATAACAAATAGCGCAATGGTACTTACAAGGCAGCTTCTGATGAAAAAAAGTCATGCTTTTTCACACGACTACTGCTCTTGTAGCTACTATTGCACAGTTTGCAAGTCAAAATTTATTTAAAAGACACCCAATCCTGGAGGCTCTGTGCACCGACAAAATAAATAAAACAGCATCAAAATAAAATAAAACACCACAAATTTTTAAACAAAATAAAGAATAAAATAAATAACTCAGCAAATAATATCAGGTTCTTACTACAGTTCATGATTTTATCCCATAAAAGCTTGGGAAAATAGGAGGGCCTTCAGGCGAGCCTTAAATATATCTACAGTGGGAGCTCCCCTGACCTCAGCTGACAAAGAATTCCAGAGAACGGGAGCTGCGACACTGAAAGCTCTGTCGCCAGCAGATTTTAGCCCTGCTCTAGAAATGGCCAAGAGGCCCCCACTACAGGAACGAGAAGGTGGGTAGAGAGAGCAGGTACTAGAAGGTCCAACAGATAACCAGGGCCCTGCCTGTGTAGGGCCTTACAGGTGAGAAGACCCACCTTAAAGAGGATTCTCCACCTGACTGGCAGCCAGTGCAATTCACGAGTACCAGTGTTATGTGGCAAAATTTATGCTGCCCAGTAGTGACCGGCAGCTGCATTTTGCACCAGCTGCTCGCAGCAAGAGACCCCCAGACCCCGAGGTAGAGTGTATTGCAGCAGTCGTTTCCAAATGTGACTAAGGCATGTATCAAGGTAGGGAGGTCCAGAGGCGGAACAAGGGGTTTAATCCTGGCAATATTTCTGAGATGGAAAAAACAGGAACCAACCGTGGAGGATATTTGTGCCTCATAGTTAAATTCCTGTCCAGAAACACTCCAAGATTTCACAGTCAAGAGGAGGCCTTCAATGACACAGCTCCTAGAGCAAATCCAGTTGCTGTGTCAGAAGCCATCCTTTCATGCACTCTGTTCAACTCCACTACCAATACCTCCATCTTATCATGGTTCAGTCACAGCCAGCTGGAGGCCATCCAGTCGTTGATCTCCACCAGGCAGATGTTTAGTACACCCACTGCGTTGGATGTTCTTGGGACAAAGGACAGATATAGCTGAGTATCATCGGCATAACAATGGAAACCCAAACTATACTTCCTAATTATCCCTCACAGGGGCAGCATATACACTGCGAACAACATTGGGGCCAGTACCGATCCTTGAGGAACTCCACAAGACAGGAGGCTGGATATAGATGACGAACTCCCCATCACAACCCGTTGCCTCCTGTTGATGAAAAAGGACTCAAACCAGCAGATGACAGTACCGGTGAGTCCATAGAGCTCCCTAAGGCAGTCAAGAAACACACAATGGTCCACATTGTCAAATTCTGAAGAGAGATCAAGGGGAGAACAAGAATTGTCTTATTCCACTGATCTCTTGCCCTGAGGAGGTCATTCTGCACCCGAACAAGCACAGTTTCTGAATTATGCCTAGTCTGAAATCCCAACTGGAAGGATTCATACAACTCATGAGTCACGAGGTGCTTTTCCAACTGAGTTGCCACCACCTTCTCCACCACCTTCACCAAAAGGGAAGGTTGGATATAGGAGTAATTTGCCCTGACCTCCGGGTCCAAGATGGTTTCTTTAAAGGGGTCTTACTGGTGCCTGCTTCAAGGCATCTGGAAAGACCCCATTGGAATATGGAGCACCGAACAATCTGGGCAAACACCGGATCTACAGAGTCACAACATCTCATTAAGAAACATGTCGGCACGGTCCAGCTCAGAAGGTGTGCTTCAAATTGACTGCCACCTCAATGACCTCACTAACCTCCACTGGTCTAAACTCCCCCAGCTAGGCAAAGTGCACTCAGAACACATATAAGTACCACTGCCAGCTAGACATTGTTGGCTGAAGAAGCCACCTGCCGGATCATGGACACTCTGTCTGAGAAGAACCGAGCAAACTCTTCACACTCTGTATTAGAAAATATCTTCCCGGGCTGCAGACAAGCAGGATAGAGTAACCTGTCTACAGCTCAGAAAAGCATAGCTGGTCAGTTCTTCCTGGCGGCAATCTCTCTGGACAGGAATGCTGCCTTCTTACGGTTGATTGCCTCCTGGTATGCACTATAATGCATACACAGGACCAGTCTGTCCGCCTCCAAGCCGGACTTCCTTCAGCATTGCTCTAAACTCTGACCCATCCTCTTCATCACCCTGAGATCTCCATCAAACCAAGGGGACCTCAGGTATGAAGTTCTGGGTCATACACAGACAGGTGCTACAAGCAAGTAAACAAAAACATTTTTTGCACAGTTTAAACCTATTGCGGTTTGTACTATTCATGAGGTGAAGTGGTTGTGCTAGGTATTTTAATGCTTTTGTAAATAAACAGAAACCTGCCACTTCCTCCCTCTGTGTGCTCCCATCCTGTTCTCTGCCACTGGACACTGTATCTAAATTTAGGGGACTAGACAAGGACAAGTGCAGAACTGCCAGTTAACCACCACCAGTTTGAAGATCTGTGTCCCTCGCAATGGCTCCTTGATCCTTGCACTTTCAGTCCTGTCCTCCCATGGCATTCGTGAACTGCATGGCTGCCTTCCTTCTGGCATTCACAATCTGTTTAGCTTCCCTCAGAAACTCTGTCAAGACTTTTTAGATGACATGACATATTGATGGGGGGGCCCAAGAAGTTTTTTGCTGTTGTGGTTGTGGTGAGGTAGGCCTTGATCTTGGTTGTGTGCACTTGAGAAGAACCCTTTCATCATCCTTCCTCAATGGCATGGGGACTGGCAGTTTTACCATAGAAATATTTGTTGCTATGGTGACTGCAGTCAGCTAGGTTCCTATCTTGCTGCAACCTTGAGCAATCCTTTCCTCATTCTTTCTTAATGGATTGGTTCTTGTGACATTGACTGTGGTGACTGAAGGCAGGTAGGTCTTAATCTTGATGCTACATGCTTGGGAAAAATCCTTTCTTCATCCTTCCTCAATAGCATCCAGCAACAAGTCTTCAGAATAAGTTACAACAACTATCTGAAGTCAGAGATGCAGAAAGGGGCAAGTTTGGTACTTCAAGCCCACCTGCCTGCTGCTGGAGTTCAAGAATGTCTGCTGCAAAGATACCTCATTGCTCCTTGCACCTTCCAACCCATCATCCTCATAATTAATCATCTTCATGACTACCTTCAGTAATTTTGCCATGAGTAAATCTCACTTCTCTGGCAGCATAGTATTTGTGTTTTTTTGAGGGTGGGGGATTATGTTTTCTATACTCTTTAAAAAAATAGTTAATTGCAAATTTGTATAGGATTTATTGGCAGACTAGATCGGACTAACGGTCCTTATCTGCCGACAATTTTTATGTTTCACTGGGTCTAGGACTGTCAAACATAAGTCCAGGTATTGGAAAATAGCCTGTTTTCGTGACTACAGCACTGACCTGTGAAACAGAAGTTCACAGGTTCAACTCCCATCACAGCCACTGTCTCTGTGACATTTATCATACCACTTTCCCTTGATTCTGTTCAACATGCTGTAAAATTTAGTGGAAATGAAACACCACTAGTGCTGGATGAAATTTTTAGTCCTCTTGTGAAATTGTAAGTATTTGGCAATGTTGCTGTGATGCACTTTTCTTGAAAATGCACCAAAATTAGGCACACATTTGTCAGGCTCATTTTGTGAAAATATGATATTTTGCTTTAATATTATGCTTTATTTAAAAAGCAAAATGGCAAACTTTCAGTGTGGTTTTGAAAATATGCTATTTTTCTTGAAAAGGCTTGACACAGTTTCCTTTCTATGTAGGAAGTACATGTGATGTGAGACTGGGAACGTGAGGGTGTGAGTTTAGTGGAGAAGATTAGAGCGAGAGATACAGAAGATTTACATATAGCTAGATAGATAGATAGATAGATAGATAGACAGACAGATACAAAACATACATACACACATACATACATACATACATATTATCTGTCTACAGTATTTTAGTATCAGGTTCAACTTTTATTGTAAAATTACTGAAATTGGTTAGATCACTATCTCTCATTGCTCTCCACAATACCATGGGGCTTTTCTAATTGTACTCCAAAGCATGCCATGATATTGCATTATGTCAGCTACTGGCACACACATCCCCTCAGCTTAGAACTGCAATTCATCATGTCTTTGTAGTGTAGCACCACCCTTAACTATCATGTCAAACTGTGTTAATGTTTACATCTTAAAATGAACATTTTTAATTTTCGGGTGGGATGATTAGTGATTAAACAGTATAAATATGTGTATGTATAAATATAAAATAAAGAATACTGGACGGACAAGTATTTACAACCAGTGTATTCTGCCATAGAGGGGTTCTGATTCTCTCTGACCTTGAGAGGAAAGCTCGAGAGGTCTGTGAGAATCAGAACCCCTGAGGTAGCAGAACCCACTGGTTGTGCATAAAGTTGATCATCCTATATTTCTTACAGTGTATAGCATTATGTGAAATGTGCATGTGGTGACTCTTTTGCTTTCAGAACCAAACTGATTTGTCTCTAGAGGTTTCAGAATGCTGTTGTACCACAGAAGGGTACAATAACATTCCATGACCTTTGAACTGTTGCGCAACGGCACATTTTGAAAGGAATGGAATTCTATATAGAACAATGTTCTGCTACACACTATAAATGTTTAGAAAATGTGCTTTTTATTTGGAGGCATCTGATTGGCTGGTACCCACTCCACAGGGGTACATTAACTTTCAATAGATGCCCACCAAATAAAAAGCTCCAGCACATGCCTGCCTCACACCCAGGCAAGTATCCTAGTGCCCATCCTGTTTCTTCATTGGCTGAACCTCTGAGCACACAAATTGAAACTGGCGCCATTTTTTTTCCTCATCTAGCGAGACCCATCATGTGTGCCAAACTCCACACCCCAAGAAATATATCTGCCATCGTTTTCTGTTTTTGTCCCGCCCCCAACAATAAGCACTTATTTAGGTACCAAACGGCAGAATTTCTATGATCCAGTCACCCCCCCAAAGCGTTACCTGGCAACAGCTAACAGCTGTAACGTTCCTCACACAAAATCAAGTTAAGTAAATGGAAACATCCTACGGCCGCCCACCCTCTCAGCTTTCTCCCACAGTGTTCAGCTGTCAGTCCATTAACTTTGAAATAAAAACTTACAGCTCAGAATACTTCAAACCCGGACAGCTCCCGATGTACTAATACTTTGTCCCTCTCAGTGAACTCATGATCGCGCTGCTGCAATGCGAACTGCTCCATGCTCCGGTCAATTCAGAAAATCCCGCTCGGTGCGGTGCTAGAAGTTCACCGTGGTCGCTGCTGCTGCTGATCCTTGCTTCTATTCAGCAGCCAAACAAATAAAATAAACAGGGCAAACCTTGCCTGTATTTTCAAAAATTAAAAACGATGTCCATCAGTTCCGCTTTCACGCACGCCAGTAGTAACGTCTGAATCTCCCCGACGTAATGGCTCCACCGCTACAGTACACAAGAAAAAAAAAAAGTAAAAGAAACAGGCTGCAAACATTAGGAAAAAAAAAACAGACCCCAAAGAAATTTCAAATGCAAGCCCTGTATGCCAGTAGCAGGGGGGTTAGGCGGTAGCCATGACAACCAACAATAAAACCAGGTGGAGGAACTATTTTTTAACACTACAAATAAAATACTTAATATATTAAAAGTCTTGTTATGAAAACTTGTTTATTTCATGCATATAAAATGCAGGGCCCATTTTCTAAACGCAATAATGCCCTCCAGGGTGGGTGGTATGGGCAATACCGGACCGGCCAAGGGCTATAAGGCCCTCCGCCTGCGGCGTCGGGCCTCATTATACCCCTGGCGATCCGGTATTGCTAATACGCCCCACCCTGTCGGGCATTATTGCTTACTTATTGTCTGTATTTTACATTGTACTTCCTGGATCAATCTGAAAAGGACCTTGGTCCAGTGCCCCTACCTGAGTAAAAAATGTAAGAATAAAAAATAAATAAAATAAATATGATAGATCTTTAATTCAACTTCTGTTCAGTCATCTCTCAGATTGCTGCTGTCCGAATGAAAGGAGGCAGTTGCATGCTTGCAATATAGGACAGTCTGATGTGCATGGCCGATGGGGGAGTTTTCTGTCTTAAGCACACCATGAGTTCTGTGACTCTGCAGCAGTTTGTGGGGGATGAGACTCATACTATCCACCAGTACACAGTGAGGCTATTTGTATTACTCTGTTCCAGTAACTCTGGTGAACAGTAACAAATAAGAATGAACTATAGAATTCATAATAAGGGGAGGCAGTATAGTGCAGTGGTTTAAGGCTCTGAGCTGCAAATCTGGAGACTTGGGTTTGAATCCCACAGCCCCACTTGCATATACTATGTGACCCTGAGCAAGTCACTTAACTTCTCTGTGCTCCCAAGTTGCACCTGTAAAAATTTTTCAGCTTAGTGTGTCTCACCTGGTTAAACAATTAAAAAAAAAATAATTCTATCCAGCCAAAATTGATTTTCAAAATCTCTTTTTGGATGACTCAGAAAAGTAAAACACAATAAATATGCTATATATTCAAAGGTGATCATAAATAATTCTTAAATATACTATACTTTCTTATTTACTTTTTATGCATCTCATATTTCAAACAACAGAGCAATGTCTGATTCCTGAGGAGGCAGCCACAAAGCCAGAAGGACAAGGAGCCAGTCAAGTTCCCAAAGGTGCCAAGTTTTCTTTTATCTTATGTCAGTCACTGAACATACCATGCCGTACTGTTGTTGCAGATATGGCTCTGTGACTTACTGAACCAATGACCCCAGTTATGGAGTAAGCCTGGGTCACTGAAGGGCCTGCTGCAGGAGGATGGTGGAGCATCCCAGTAGATGCTTGTCTCATCATGGGTGTGAGTGTGAGTGTGGGTGTGCCTGGTCTCCTCTTTATTTATATCACCTGGGTGAGCACATATGTCGATGCAAGTGGAGCCAGCATATCAAGTGTGAGCTGTGGGGGCCTTAACCAAATAATAACCTAACTCGAGGGAGTGCCTTATTGCCATTAGAAAAAATGATTTCAAGAGAAAAGTGTTAAAAGCTTATCTTTACTAGGTTTTCCTCATTGAAAGAGATTTCTAATAAAATAATTAATCAACCAGCTGTTTAATAATTCTTGTTCAGAATCAGAATGCATCATTCCAGTCATTCAGCAGTGACAGAGAATGGAATGATAGAGAATGGAATACTGACAGGAAGAATTCATGCACCTGTGTACTCAGGCTGTAGATGATAGTTTAATAATGATTACAGGTATTTTACAAGTTTCAACATGTGTTACTCTATAAGGAAAGTTAAAAAGGTGAACAAGTACCAACTGTAGCAGTTCTTGACATTTTATTCTGCACCCTAGTCATGTGAGAAGAGATACTGTTAAAGGACCCATGGACTGTGTAGCTGATCCCGTGTCTTCACTGTGCTTATTCTGGCACTGTGCTGTTGTATGTTGTGGCATATTCACAGTGAGGTGCGGGACTGCACTCTCCATTACAGTCAGTTGTGACAGTTCTCAACACATATTTTTTTATGTTAATTAGTAATTGATAATTAACACAAGTAAATCAACTTCTAAAACTTGCAAATTTAGCAATATAATGGTCCCCATGAACTCACACCTCACGTTGCATACATCACAGCATGTGACAGTGTAGAGGTATGGTAAGCACCAAAGAATCTCCAAAACACCATGTCATCCGAACCCTCAGGAAGAAATGCAACAAAGATCAGCTGTATAGTCAATCAGTGCAACATGAATAGGCAGGGTGCAGGAAAAAAGTCAAACACTGCAAGGCATGTCTTTGCCTTTTTACGCTGCCCCATAGATGAGCCATTTACTATAAATCTAAAAACATTTAAATCACTTTACTGTTATGCTGTCAGAATGATGACAGACAATCAGAATGTTACCATTCTAATACCATTTTTAATAATGGTCTTAAAATTTATTTAGAATCTGAAAGCAACAGAGTGTCAGACAGAAAGAAAGCGATACAAAATGTTTTTAAAAGTAATTACTGAAATGTGTTTCTTATTTCTCTCTCTACATAGGAGATAAGGAGCAGCCATGGCTGCATATTTATACTGACCCAAGGACAAAGATCATTCGCTTCATCGGGCATCCAACTGGCTCAACTCTTTGGCAGCGACATAGCGACCACTCCAACACTTGACCTCTTCAAGTCCAAGCTGTGCCTCTCAGTGCTTGTATCCTGTGATTGCCCATCTTAACATTTCCACCATTCCAGCTGCAAATGCCCCAGCACCCAACACTTATAATCAATCTTTGCACCCCTAGCACCTTACCTGTCATAATCCCTTGACAAGGCACCCTGGCTGCACTGTCTCCCACCCTCACCCACCTCCCCCCATATCTCCACTCCTGCCCCCACCCCAACCACCTCCCGTACTCCCCTTTACCCCCTGCACCTCCTTCTCCCTCGATCTCCTACCTTCACTTCCCCACCACCCACCTCCCCTTCCGTGTCTTGCTCATAGCTCAAGTATTTGTACTGGTTATTACATGTCTGTAAGTCAATGACTAGATGTTTGTAACTAAAATGATGACTGTTGCACGTGCTGATGTGGCACCTTTGTAAAGAGCCTCGGCTCAAAGGTATTGTAATCATAGATTGAAATAAATAAATAAATAAATAAAAATCCAGCAGCACCCTCAAAAATAATTGTAATGCCAGATAATGACCGAGATCAAAAAGGCAAAAGTGTTGCAAGAGTTGAAACTCCATCATGAGAAGGAGGCATGCTGGGGACAAATATTAATGGAAAGGAGAAGAAAGGCTACATTGTGCAGGAAAAAAGGAAGGCAGACAAGAAAAAGGACATCATAAACAAAAAAAGGAGAAGGGTGGTGGTGCTCGGCCTCACCCTCCAACTCAGAGAGCCAGCAGCCTATGACAAGAAGAAAAAGGGGAGAAGCATCAGGAGGGAGGGCAGCATTTAACCGAGGAAGCAGCTGGTGGACCCTCCCAGCCAGTCCCAGCAGAGGATCCCATGTCACCACAACCGATTCTTGAGCAGCCCCTCAAGATAGTTGTTGCTGCATTACAGTGGAAAGTTGCAGACCTCAGACAAGGGATGAGTCAGATGGAGGGGACACTGAAGGCTATCCTTGCCAGGTTGCTCTGGGCCCGGAGTCAGTAAATGAAATGCTGTGTCTCAGAGTCATTTGTGGTGGGTGTTATGTTCCAGCATGTATCAGTCTGTGAAGTTCACAGTTTGACATCTCCAAAGCACCATGTCACCCAAACCCTCAGGAAGAAATGCAACAAAATTGCAAAAATAAAGCTGTCTCTGATGCCTGAGGAGTTTTGTTTGCTTTTGCTTTTGCTGTTTTCTTCTTTATCATGTAAAAATCACAATTTTATACTCTTAGCACTGGCCCGCTGGCACAGCAGCAAGGCATGTCTCTGCGGCACCGAAATTCCAGGTTCAGGGATGGACTCGGGAGTCTGAGGGCTGGCTGGGTGGAAAAGGATTGAACATCCCATGGACTGCTCTCCTTCTCTGGGGGGAGGGGGGAAGAGTGTCCGGTGCAATGCGGACCTCTGAAAGAGGCTGGGGGTACTGCCACAGCCAGTGTGCCATTTAATGGGGGTGGGGCAGACACTAGTGTCATTGCATGTCCCCACCTGGGAGAAATCTGCAAAAGTCTATCACTGACCATTAATGATGGCCCCTGCCTCTGCTGCAGCTCCCTGCCATAGTCCAAAGTCTGCCGGGAGGGGGCTCACTCCTATGATCCTGCCCTGGGGGGCAAGTCAGGCTTTCACAACTGTGTTTTCTGGGAGGGGCACCGCCTGGTGGCTCTGCTCGGGAGGGACCTGGGGATGAGGGGAGTGGTGAGAGGGCAGGGGACCAGAACCTCCTAGCCAGTGAAGGAAAAAAATAATAATTTTGAACTCTTAAAATATATATTACTTCATTTCTTTAAAGTATCTTCATATATAATTTCAGTTCTATGTGATAACAGCGACTGCCAAATGGCGAGCCCCATTATCGCAACGTCAGGGCGGCAAAAACGTTTTCGCCACCCTGACATCCTCGGCACATGGAAGAATGGTGCTGGAGACATACTTATTTTGCTTTCTGTGGGGGATGCACCCCTCACACTCTCGGCACCCCACACTAAAGGATTCTCAGCTCCAGGGGTGCATGTGGGGGAAAGCAAAAACAAGTTTTGGGCGGAACGCAAAAAGCAGATAACGCCTGGACCCAGACCAACCCAGTACCCCCGCACCACAACCGGACGCCAACCCTGATGCCACAGTGCAGCTCGGCAGCTGACCGCAGCGCCACCGCCCACCATCTCCCTCTGCCCCCTCCCAGTCCACGCTCGCCATGCTCACTTCACCCCGTGCATGTACATATAGTGACATCCTGACACTGCAGTCATCCACCCCACCACATCCGTCGCCTCTACCCCCATTGCCATTCGGGCTTTCACCCACAACACGTTGCCTTTGGACGCATTCCATCTTCAAGTGCCAACATCACAGGCTACCGTATTTTCCAGTGTCACTCATAGGTGTCAGGAGGGTCTGTAACGTCATACAGCCAAGGATGACGGGGTAATCCCCATGAGTGGATTCAGCCAAACCCTTATTTTTCTTGACCAAATCTGTAATATGTGAGGTAACTCCCCCTCACTGAAAGACAGCATCTCCTGTGGCTACTGCCTTGATACCCCTCCCTCGCAAGAAAGTAGATCCCTTCATTTTCATTTTTAAAGTTTGAACACTGCTTTAACTCAGCAGGCCATGACCTAAGCCCACTATCATCAACACTACTCAGTACTTCACTTTAAAATTATGTTGACTCTGCAAGCCACAAAGGGAGTGATTAATAACTAACCCTGTTTACTGCACATGCTGCATTCCAGAGCTGCTAGTTTCAGTTCAGTTTTCAGTTTTGGTTTACAGTTACAACACGTTTTCAATCAATAGAACTATTACATATAAATTTTGTACATATAAAAAGACAACATGCAAACAGAAAATACATGTAACATAATTTTAAAGCAAGATTAGAAAGGAGAATGAAACTGCAATTTTGTTTTTAGTCCATAGGACTCTTAAATACAAATATTGTACTTTATAAAATATAACATACAAACAGTAAATACATATAGCATCATTTTACAGCAAGATTAAAGCAAAGAATGAAACTGCACCATTTTGTTACGTAGATACATATATACTGACAGCAGATAAGAGCCTTTGGCCCACCTAGTCTGTCCAATTGTGCATGTAAGTTTGCCTCTTCAAGCTTCTGTTGAACTGGGTTGTCCCTTCCCCCTACTGCTAGGATCCCCCTATGCCTATCGCATGCATTCTTGAATCCTGTAGTCATTTCAGCCCCCACCACCTCCTCTGGTGCAGCTGCCCACTTGTCCACCACTCTTTCCATGAATAAATGTGGACAGAGGCAGTATAGCACAGTGGTCTAAGGCTCTGAGCTGCAAATTTGGTGACATCCAGCAGGCCAGACCTGGATTTGAATCCCACAGTTTCCACTTGCATACTGTGTGACCCTAAGCAAGTCACTTAACCTCCTTGTGCTTCCAGGTCGCTCCTGTAAAAAAGCTTTCAGCTTAGTGTGCTATACCTGGTTAAAAAAAAAAAATAATAATGCTTCCTCACGTTACTTCTGAACCAACCTCCCTCCAGTTTCATCTCATAACCACTAGTCGTGGAACATCTCTTCCTCTGAAAAATAGTGTTTTCCTGCACCTTGTTCCTCCCCGTGAGGTACTTATATGTCTCTATCATTTCCCCACTCTTCCTCCTCTCCTCCATGGAGTACATATTCAAGTCCTTCAGCCCATCCTTGTAGGAATTGTGATGCAAACCTTGTAACACCTTGGGTGCCCTCCTGTGAACTGTCTCCACCCTGTCTATATCCTTATGTAGGTAAGGCCTCCAGAACTGGACACTGTGTTCCAGGTGTGGCCTTACTAATGTCTCGTACAGTGGAATTATGACCTCCCTTTTCCAGCTGGTGATTCCCCTGCCTATGCATCCCAGCATCCTATTTGCTTTACCCCCCACCTTGTCGCACTGACACCCAACCTTTATGTCATCAGAGATGATAACCCTAGGTCCCTTTCTTGCTTGGAGCATGCTATATCCTCCCCCCAAAGCTGATATGTTGTTCCAGGGTTTTTGTGCCCCATGTGAATTATTCTGCACTTTTGTGCATTAAAGCTTGACTGCTACACCCTTGACCATTCCTCAAGCTTCTGCATATATCTCCTCATTCTATCCATTCCCTCCGGCATGTCCACTCTGATACAGAGTTCTGTTTCATTGGCAAACAGGGAAATTCTCCCTTCAATGTTATCCATAATGTCACTGATAAAGATGTTGAAGAGGACTGGACCCAGCATTGATCCCTGTGGAACTCCGCTGGTCACCCTTTCCTCTGCAAAGTGACAGCCATTTACCACCATCCTCTGTGTCCTGCCATCCAGCCCATTCCCAACCCACTGAAATACTGTCCTACCTACAACCATATTGCCCAGCTTGTTTAATAGCCTTCTATGGGGCACAGTGTCAAAGGCCTTACTGAAGTCCAGATAGGCTGTGTCCACTGCCCACCCCCGATCCACTTCCCTTGTTACCTAGTCGAAAAATTCAGTGAGGATAGTATGGCACAACCTCCCCCCAGTAAAACTATGCTGCCTTTGGTCCTGTAGACCATTGTCCATAAGGTGTTCCACTGATCTGTCCTTCAGTAGTGCTTCCATAATCTTCCCCACTACTGAGGTGAGGCAGTCTGGTCTATAGTTTCCCGCTTCCTCTCTGTTCCTAGTCTTGTATAAGGGGACTATATAGCTGTTCTCCAGTCTTTGGGCACCTCACCTATTTCAGTGATCAGCTAAACAGGGTCACCAAGGTTCAGCCACCACTTCTCTGAGCTTCCTCAGCATCCTGTGGTGCACCCCATCTGGGCCCATAGCTTTATCGACTCTTATTCCTTCCAGTTCCTTTAGGACCCTTTCCCGTGAAAAGGGACTTGTATCCATTGCTGTGCTATTCTCTTCGTATCTTCTTTTCTGGCCCACTACCCGCCCTTTTCTGCTGTAAGTGATTGAGCAGAAATATTCGTTCAGTATGTCTGCTTTATTGTTGTCATCCTCAACACTACTCTCATCCTCACCCTTTAGCCTCACTATCTCCCTTGCCTTTCTTTTCACATATGTACCTATAAAAGGTTTTGTCCCTTCTAACCACTGTTTTCCAATGCACCTCTGTCTGAGCTTTAGCTTCCCTTACTACCCTCCCTGCTCCTGTTGACCTTCATTTTGTCTGCTACCTCCTGGAATACAATAAGGGTTTCCTCTTCCTTTACCCTTGCTTACCTGATTAATGCATATTGTATTTCCCTTCCTATCCCTGTTTTAAATACTGCCCTCTTTCCTCTATCCCTAACTCCTTCCCATTTTAGCCAGTACTTATTCCAAACATTTCCCTATTCTCCCAAAATTTGCCTACCTAAAGTTTAGGAAACGTGTTTTTGTGGGATCTGCCCATTCAGTTATTTCAGACCACAGTGTCCAGTGGTCACTGTTCCCAAGTGCTCCCCACTGTGACCCTCATTACACTATCCCCATTTGTGAGCACCTGAGCACCAGGTCCAGTTTTGCCACCTGCTGAGTTGGTTCCATGACCACTTGTTTAAGGAAGGCTCCCGAAGAAAGTCCAAGATAAATTTGCTCCTGGAAGATGCTGCTGCTGCTGCTGCTGGGTGACTCCAGTCCACATCTAGCATGTTGAAGTCTCAGCCAGCACCACCTCCCTTTGTCCACCATTCTTTGGATGGCAAGCATCAATTCCCTATCTGTCTCTTCCACCTGGGTTGGTGGTCCATAGACTACAGCTGTGTGGATGGCTGCCACTGTTTTTCTTTCAAGCTTAACCCATAGTATCCCCCATCTCCTTGTTCCCCTTGGATCTCTGTGGCCTTAATGTTATCTTTCACATACAGTGTCACTCTTTCCCCCTTCCTGCCCTTCCTGTCTCTTCTGAATAGGTTATAGCTGGGTATGGCCATCTCCCGATCATGGTTATCATTACACCAGTTCTCTGTGATGGCCACAACGTCCATGTCTGACTGTGTCATAGCTGCCTCCAGATCCTCCGCCTTGTTGCTAAGGCTCCTGACACATAGCTCTCCATGATGTAACTTCCATCCTGTTTTGTTGTCCTACAATCTCCCTTCCCAGGTGATCTTTTTCCTCACCCACTTTGCCTTCTGCACTCTTGTTGCGTTCTGCCCTCTGACTGTCTTTCTACTCCTTGGTACCTGTGTCCTTCTATTCTTCAATTCCTCCATCTTTTGCACTTTTCATTGCTGTGATATCCCCTCCTAGCCCCTTGTCCTTTGCTAGCTTCTGGGGTGGGCAATCAACTCTCTTCTTGCTGGCTGCAACCACTGCTACTTAGTTTAAATGCTTCACAAAGTAGCATTTAAACTTTTCATTAATTAATTATGGTTCCTCCTCCAGGTTGGATACAGGCCATCAAGCTTGAATAAGCTCCCATCCCTCCAAGGGGTCCCCAGTTATCAATGAATCGAACCCTTCCTCACTGCACAAGTTCTTAAACCAAGTGTTAAAGTTTCTGGTGCGGCACTCTACAATCATCCATGCCTCTCATGTAGTTCTTCCAAAAAGTGAGCGGAAATAGCTACTTGCTTGAGACCCCTCCCAGTCTTCTAAACTCCTCCTGAACTGCTTTAGATTCCCTGTTTGCCAGGTCATTAGTTCCTAGTTGGATAATGAGATCTAGCTCTCCCTCTTGTCCTGCCTTCCCAGTGATCTCCATCCCTCCATGTCATGGCACCTGGTATGTACCTACCCCTGTCCTCCTTCTCTCCTGCTCCTAGCTGGATCCCTTTCACAATAGAGTTGTTTTTAGTCTATAGGACTCTTACATACAAATATTGTACACATAAAATGACAACATACACAGAAAATGAATATAAAATAATTTTACAGCTAGATTAAAATAGAGATGGCAACCAAAGTTCAAACCACATTTTATTCCTCAGTACATATCTAGAAACAATTAAAAATGTCACTAGGGCAAACAGTTGTGCAATTTTCCTATTATTCAGTAGTTCAGTGATCATATCAGCATGGGAAGTACTTTTCATTTTCATTCTTTGAAAAATAGAAGTTATCCTTTTTATGTTTACTTGTGCATGTGCAAGAAACATTTTTTCATGGAAGGCATTTCAGAGGTGTGTCAGTGTCCTGTCAAATGCAGGTCACGCTGCATTGGGCTCATCACTGACAGACCAATGGCCAATCAAGCTGGCAATGATGGTGGTTTAGTTCCATGGGCGGAAGTCTTTGTTAAGTTGAAAGGACTGAAGCACTCCATTGAGAGAGTGCTTCAGTCTTTTCATTTGCATGCTGGCCAGACAAGCAGCTGAGTTGAGGTTCTGTTGCTGATTGCTTTTGCAGGATTTACAAAACATCTGTATCTGTGAGCACAAATCATCTCTCCTACCTATTCAGCTACATTGCTACAGATGTACAACCTTTTCTACATTAAAACACTGCAATTTAGGCCGTCCCAGTAGCACTGGATGCCACACCTCACATCTCGCGGGCGACCCCAGTTTGGGAACGACCTTGTGTCTCCAGGGTGCCAGTCAGGGGAAGAGGATTAAACATGATTTCCCCTCTCAGGGTGGACACCCACTCCTCCATAGTCCTGCACCCATTGGGTGGAGTTTCAATGGGTGCACATGCGACAGAAGCGGCGCTGTAAGTCTGGGGTGGGGTGGAAGGGGTCACCGGATTTTGGCATATGAGTGCACCTCCACGTGCATACATGCATGTGTATGCTGTGACCCTGGGAAAGGGAGAAAAAATGGCAAGAAGTACACAAACTGTAAATGGGAAAAAAAACACTGCAGTTTATTACCTTCTGCTGCATTTAGGAAGTCCTACCGCACCGAACGACCTTTGAGGAGTTTTTTTCCTTTGGTACCACATGTTCCTGATAATAAATATCTGTGTAAATGACACTTTTTCAGTATTTTGATAATCTATACATATTATTAGCAGATTTTGATAGTAATTAATAAAAATCGTTCATCTGTATGATTGAGATGCCAGCCTGCAAGGTGATAAAGCAACTGTGTTGCAGCGCCCTTTCTATTTGTCTGCACTGTAAGTTGGGTTCAACAAACTTTTAAAAGGTTGAGCTGCCTCGGTATGCAGTAGTGCACCTTAGGAAAACATTTTTAAAAACTGGCTAATTTTTGAAATCTGGTTCACCCTATTCATCACACTATAGTATTCTTCAGTTCAGAAAGACCAACACTGTAAATCCTAGTACAAGTAACCCCTTGTCAGCTGGCTGTGAAGCCCTCACCACCACCAGCACCACCCCCGACAAAGTATAAGTAGCCCCCAAAAAAGTATAACTAGTACAGGATACGCAGTAAGCAGAAGGTGGTGTCCTCCATCTCAGTAGCTCCCGCTGGTGCTAGTGCTGCCATGGCTACTGTGTGTCACTGCAGGTCCCACTTTGATTCTAATTCCTCTGGTAAGCAACAAGCAGCTGACCCTGAGTGAGTTATGCACCCCGGACAAGCAAGTACATTGTCCACCCCACATGCATGACCCTCCCCTTAGCAACCACTGCTGCCTACCACCATCTCCATGGACATGGCACTGGTCATGTGAAAGCCATTCTTGTCCATCATGGATATGGCCCTCCGTAGTCATATGGAAGCATAGAATTCAGCTGAACTAATAGCTATATGCACAGGAGTGAATAACAGGATCATATAATTCAGAGATGCTATGCATAGGACTTCCACCATCCGTCGCTCCTTCACTCCCTCTTCTACTATTTTGTGCAGTTTTGCTGGCATGCGCACTTTATCATTAAGCTTCAAATTATTTACAGGACCCAGAGTTTTGTTAGAGACTCTATGCACAGCACTCCCTTTTTAATATTTCTGTTTTAAAATCATGCAGTTTTGCTGGCGTGCAGTGTTTTGTCATTAAGCTTTTAATTATTTGGTACAGATTGTAGTGAGAAACAAATAATGTGACCTACTGGGAGCTGAACCCAGTCCCTTGCCACCTGGAAGAAGGGAAGAACTCGGGATCTGTCAGGATGGGAACATGTACTGGCTGGTGGAAGGAAGCTGTCTTGTCTCTCCTACCCTTTACCCACTGTACACACTTCACTTCTGTGTGGTGAACCATGAGAGGAGTGGAAGGAAAAAGAGCAGTTCTGTCAGTCTCCCTCACTATTCTCACTCAAAATCAGTGGAGGCTCAGTTTAGTGCCAAAACAGACATATCCTTACTGGGACTCAAATTAGGCAGCTTTGGCATGAGCAGTATAAAGTCATTATTAAATGAATTGATTGGGAGGGTGGAAAAAGGAGCATTGCAGTGTGATGAGGCTAGCAGGGGTGGCCTATACAGACTGCTTCTCCCCTGTTACAGTCACGGACTAAAACATTGGTGCTGCTACCTGTGTACAGCACTAATCCTTCTATGTCCCTCATTATACAGGTTCATACAAGAGATGCGAAAACACTATTATTTAAAGAGCCTGAAACTTGGTGGGAAAAAAAACAACAAAAAAGCAGAACTCTAGATTGAGAGATTTATTTAGTCTGTGTTCTGCTGCAGTGACTGCTGCTACTGTCTCAAATAATTGAATAAGTCAGAGAGAATTAAAGTTTTTAAGGCAAATGACATTTCAATCTGTGAGCTGCTTGGCAAAAGGTTAGTTAATTTGAAACACCAGAATTAGTCACTGCACTGGGTAAGGTGATAGTGACCAAAGATGCAATTGGGTTATAAGCTGCTAATAATTAATATAACAAGATTTTTTTTTAATTAGGGTTGATTTGTATTGCACCATTTAACTGCTGTGGTGACTGCCTGCTTACTAACCAATAATTTCTCCCATCCCTCATTGGATTTGTATCCAGTCCCAGATGTGGTCTGTTAATGTCATGCTAGTGATTTTCCTGTGTACACACTCAATGTTTCCCAGTGTTTGCACTTGCAGCAGTCATGTAGTTCTTTATTCTAGCTGATTGACCCACTTGGGATTATTCTCCTGAGTTCAGACTGAACACATTCATTAAGTGCTGTATTGCCCTGTTTAAGAATAAATTCCCTGTGTTTGCACTCACAGCAGCTACGTATTGCTTCATTGACCTGTTTTGGAACACATTTCTCTGTGTTCTGTGATCACACTATTGAATGCACCCACGAGTGCTTTATTGACCTTTTGGGAATACATTTCTTTGTGTTTTCACTACTTAACTACTTAATGTGAAGCACTTACCCACTATTGCTTTATTGACCTGTTTGGGAATAAATTTTCTTTGTTGTCACTGTTCTTTGACTGGGCGATGAGTGGCTTGGACCTGGGTAGACCAGTGGACGTCCCCTCTTCTTGACTTCAGCAAGGTGGACTCTGTTCTCACGGAGGCCTGTTGGATAAGCTGGGAGAAATAGGGGTGGGGAACAGAAGATCAGATGGATAGGCAATTGGCTCCAGGATCGGACCCAGAGGTTCGTGGTTGGTGGGATAGTCTCATCCCCAAGGAGGGTCATTAGTGGATTCCCTCAGGTATCGGTCCTTGGGAACCTCCTGTTCAATGCCTACATCTCTGACATAAGGAAGGGTATCAGGAGTGAGATGAGTCTCCTTGCGGATGACTCAAAACTTGGGGCGGTGGTGGATGGGGGAGGGATGGTGGCCCTACAAGGGGATCTGGAGGCTCTGGAAAGGTGGTCTAGAAAGTGGAAGCTGAGATTCAATGCAGGGAAATGCAAGGTACTGTACCTGGGAGCCAGAAACCCAGGCCAAGTGTACACCCTTGGGGGGGGGGGGAATGCTACAAGTCTCGATGGCTGAGAGGGACCTGGGGTTGGTGGTGGATGTCAAGAAGAACAACTCAGAGACTTGTAGGAGGGCAGCTGCAAAGGCCACCAGGATGCTAGGATGCATTGCTAGGGGGATCACCTCCAGAAGGAGGAAAGTGATACTCCCACTGTATAACTGCTCGGTGAGGCCGCACCTCAAGTACTGCATGCAGTTTTGGAGGCCACATTTAAAGAGGGACATTGAACTCCTGGAGAGGGTCCAGGGGAGGCCAACCAAAATGATTTGGGGCTGGATGGATAGGACCTATGGGGAGAGGCTTGGAGAGCTAAATATGTACACATTGGAAGAGAGAAGGGACTGGGGGGGCATGATAGAGGTCTTCAGGTACATGAAGGGGGTAAATAGGGGAGGAGCAGTCAGGGTGCTCAAGGAAGGAGGGGGAAATAGAGGGCATGGGTGGAAGCTGGAGGGGGGAGATTCAGGGGAGAAAGGAGGAGGTGATACTTCACTGAGAGGGTGGTGGAGCCATGGAATGCGCTGCCCAGGGGCTGGTGGAGGCAGAGATGGTGGAGGGGTTCAAGAGGGGGTTGGACAGGTACAGGGCAAGGGTTCTGGAACAAAAACCAGTGCAGTGAGAACATCCAGGACTGGGAAGGGAGAAGCCAGAGAGGAAGAGGGTGGGCAGCAAGGTCAGCTCCCAGGGTGGGAGCTGACCAAACGAGCAGACACAAAAGATCATTAGGCCTATTCTGCTGGCATTTTAGTATGTTAGTATGTTATTTCACTTGACACACCCAAGAGAGCATTATTGACCTGTTTGGAAATAAATTTCCCTGTATTTGTACTTCTGGGTATCCATAAGTGTTTTATTGACCTGTGTGGGAACAAACGTCCCTGTGTATTTATTACTTAATGTATCCACTAGTGCTTTAATGACACATTTAGCAGTAAAGTTCCTTGTGTTTGCACCTCAATGCACCCATGAATGCTTTATTAATATATTTGGGGAAACAATTTGGGGAATTATATACCACACTATTTTGCATCATGTCTATGCACTGAAACTTTGCAAAAGCATGCCCTAATTAGTACTACACCACCATGGATTGCAACACATAATTAGCACCCCACCCCCAATCATGAGCAATCTCAGTTTTACCTGCCAGCAGAATATATGCAGGGCTATGGTTTTCTTGTTCATTAGGTCATACTGAAAGAGGTGATTGCCCTGAAAGCATTTTGCAGTTGCAAAAGAATTGCCATGTGTATGGTTGACCTTTACAGCCCAGCCAAACACTACTAGAATAGTAGGATAAGAAAGCAGAGTGCAGGAGTAGAAAACCAGGGATACTGAGGAAAAAAAACAAGCATTTGTCAATGCCGAATGTTGATTGCGTTGGTCCGTTGAGCTTGCTTACTGCCCCTGTGTCACTCGTTAGTTCTGTTTCTCCCTGTGCTGTAGGCTGTTCTTTTGTACTGGGCTCCTGCTTGCGTTAGCACATTTTTCTGCCCATGAAGAAATCTGCAGCTGTCCTGACAGAGCTCCATTGAGGTGGGTCACTCACCCTCTCTCACTTGCTCATTCTTTTTCCGCTGGTGCTGCAGGCTGCCCTTTTGTACTGGGCTCCTGCCTCTGTTGGTGGCTTTTTCTGCCCACAATGAAATCTGCAGCAGTTCTGACACAGGTCCGTTGAGCTAGCTCACTCCCCCTCTCTCAGTCACTCGCTCCATTTCTGCCGGCTCTGCAGGCTGGCCTTTTGTATTGGGTTCCTGCCTGCATTGCCGCCTTTTTCTGCCCTCAAAGAAATCCACAGCAGTCACAGTAGAGCTCCGTTGAGCTTGCTCACTCCCCCTTCTCTCATTCTCTCATTGTGTTTCTCCCAGCGCTGCAGGCTGCCCTTTTATACTGGGCTTCTGCCTGCGTTGGCACCTTTTTTCTGCCAACAAAGAAATCTGCAGCTGTCCCGACAGATCTCCATTGAGGTCACTCACTCCGCCTGTCTCACTCGCTCATTCTGTTTCTCCTGGTGCTGCAGGCTGCCATTTTGCAGTGGGCTCCTGTTTCTGTTGGCGCCTTTTTCTGCCCACAAAGAAATCTGCAGCAGTGCTGACAGAGTTCGTTGAGCTCGCTACCCCCTCTCTCACTCGCTCATTCCATTTCTGTCGGTGCTGCAGGCTGCCCTTTGTACTGGGCTCCTGCCTGCATTGCCACCTTCTTCTGGCCACAAAGAAATCTGCAGCAGTCACGGTAGAGCTCCACTGAGCTCACTCACTCACTCCCCCACTCTCACTCATTCATTCTGTTTCTCCCGCTGCTGCAGACTGCTCTTTTGTACTGGGCCCCTGCATGCATTGCTGCATTTTTCTGCCTGCAAAGAAATCTGCAGCAGTCCCAACAGAGCTCCATTGATATTACTCACTCCCCCTCCCTCACTTGCTTGTCCTGTGTCTCCCGCTGCTGCAGGCTGCCCTTTTGTACTGGGTTCCTGCCTGCATTGGTGGCTTTTTCTGCCCACAAAGACATCTGCAGCAGTCCCAACACAGCTCCGTTGAGGTCGCTTACTCCCCCTCTCTCACTCACTCATTCCGTTTCTGCCAGCGCTGCAGGCTGGCCTTTTGTATTAGACTCCTGCCTGCATTGCTGCCTTTTCCTGCCCACAAAGTAATACACAGCAGTCACAATAGACTCGCTGAGCTTGCTCACCTCCTCTCCTCACTCGCTCATTCTGTTTCTCCTGGTGCTGCAGACTGCCCTTTGTACTGAGCTCCTGCCTCTTTGGAATCTTTTCTGCCCACAAAGAAATTTGCAGTAGTCCCTACAGAGCTCCATTGGACTCACTCACCCCCATCTCACTCGCTCGCTCCGCTTCAACTGGCACTGCAGGCTGCCCTTCTGTACTGGGCTCCTGCCTGTGTTGCCACCCTTTCTGCCCACAAAGAAATCCACAGCAGCCACAATAGAGCTCCATTGAGCTCGCTCATGTCCCATCTCTCAGTCACTCATTCTGTTTGTCACACCGCTGAAGGCTGCCTTTATGTATTGGGCCCCTCGTGCATTGCTGCCTTTTTTCGCCCACAAAGAAATCCACAGTAGTCCCAACAGAGCTCGTTGAGCTTACTCTACCCCTCCCTCATTAACTCATTCTGTGTCTCCCAGTGCTGCAGGCAGCCCTTTTGTACTGGGCTCCTACCTGCATTGGTGCCTTTTCCTGCCCACAAAGAAATCTGCAGCAGTCCCGACAGAGCTCAGTTGAGCTCAATCACCCCCCCCCCCAGTCGCTCAATCCTAATCTTTCCCAAACACTGATTTCTGACAGCGACTGCGATATTCTGCACTGGAAGTGCGGAAACACATTTTGGCCAGAATGTGAAAAATGACAGCTGTACTGTTCATAAGGAGGTATGAACAAATGCCAGTGTTGAAAATCTGGCATGAAAATATTACTAATTTGAGAACTTACAAGGGTGCATAGAAACTGCACAACATACACTTGTAACACAGTCATTTTATGGAGTTTCATCACACAATTTTCAACATAGGCATTTTAGAACCTCTGCTCATGAACAGTGTCAATGTGATTTTCTTAATGTGTCCCGAACACTGATTTCCCAAAACGACTGCGCCACTGTGCGCCAGAAGAGTGAAAACACATTTGGGCTAGGATGTAAAAAATGACAGCTACACTGTTCATAAGGAGGTGTGGAAAAATGGCAATGTTGAAAATCTGGAGTGAAAATATTGGAAAGTTGCAAAGGTATGAGCTTGCATGGAAACTGTGCAGTGCACATTCATAACACACTCATTTTATGGATTTCGTCACCAAATTTTCAACATAGGCATTTTAGGACCTCTGCTAATGAACAGTGCCACTGTCATTTTCATAATCTGTCCCAAACATGGATTTCCCACAGCGACCACGCTTATTCTGTGCCAGAATTGTGAAAGCACATTTCAGCCAGGATGTGAAAATGACACTGTACTGTTCATAAGGAGGTGCAGAAGAATGGCAATGTTGAAAATCTGGAGTGAAAATATTAATTTGTCGGTTACTAGCTGCATGCAAATTATGCATTGTATGCCCATAACACAGTCATTTTATGGAGTATCATCATCAAATTTTCAACATAGGCATTTTAGGACCTCTGCTCATGTCATTTTCTTAACCTGTCCCAAACACTGATTTCCCACAGCGACCCGCTTATTCTGCACTGGAAGTGTGAAACACATTTTGGCCAGGATGTGGAAAATGACAGTATACTGTTCACAAGGAGGTCTGAAAAATGCAATGTTGAAAATCTGGTATGAAAATATTGCAGTTTCGCAAACATAGAAACATAGAAACATAGAAGTTGACGGCAGATAAGAACCGCAAAGGCCCATCCAGTCTGCCCATTTCTTTTTACCTTATAAATGTGCCATCGGCCTTTGCTCTGTCAGTGACCTATCTATTCATAGTCATTTGTATTGCTCCTATGCCTATCCCATGCCTGTTTGAAGCCCTGCACTGTATTCATAGCCACCACTTCTTGTGGTAAGCTAGTCCATGCATCTACCACCCTTTCTATGAAAAAGAATTTCCTCACATTCCCTTAATCGGCCTCCTCTAATCTCATGCTGTGTCCTCTTGTCCTGCTATTTTCTTATATTTAAACATGTTAGACTCTTTCACCTTGTTTATGCCCTTTAGGTGTTTAAATGTCTCGATCATATCACTCTCTCCCTCCTTTGCTCAAGGGTATACATATTGAGCTCCGTTAATCTGTCCTCATATGTCTTCTGATGCAGTCCCTGCACCATTTTGGTTGCCCTTCTGGACTGCCTCAATTTGGTTAATGTCCTTGTGAAGGTGTGGCCTCCAATACTGCAAGTACTCAGATGGGGCCTAACCAATGTATCTTATGCGAGTCATGTAAGAACAGAGCAACGACCTAAAACACTTTTCCTCACCAAATTTGGTAACACAGATTTTGAGAGCCCATTCATGAACACTGGCACTGTCATTTCATTAATTGGTCCCGAAAGGGGATTCTGCGCAGTGACCACCAAATCACCTTTCAGGGCTGAATAATGCCATGACAGTGCCAGAATTCATGAGGAGGGGTCCCAAAACCCCCATGTTGAAAATTTGGTGCCAAAATTCCAAAACATGCCTGAGATATGCATCAAAGTTGAAAAAACCCTACTTGTTCCATTATACAGCTCACGGGCATTTCCTCAGTTCACGCCACGGTCTGCTTTGAAGAGTGCAGACGTGTTCCTGGTCCACCGAAGATGACTGAGCCAGACTCCAGAGGTAAGTATCAAGTGAGGGGGGTGTGGGGAGGCTGGGTTCACAGTGGGTGGGTGCGGATTCTGGGAGTGGGGCAGGGAGACCACCGAGGGACCATTTCTTTTTCCACAGGGAAAAAAAAAACAGGATTGTTTTTGTTTTTACAGGGGCACGTGGCATGCTGGGGTTGGCTCCCAGTGTGCCAATGGAGTCTTTTTTGGGGGGGAAGCTGTAGCCGATGGGGGATTGGACATCCCGTCGGCACACAACAAAAGCGGGGGATGTACATAATGCCGACGGGGATTGGGTTCCCCCATTGGCAACATCAACTTGGGGCCTTGAAGCCAACTGGTATTGGGTCCCCATTGGCAAACAAACACGGTGGGGGTCACATGCTGCCGAGGGGATTGGGCACCTCGGCGGGGGCTTATTATTGTTTGTGAACACAGCAGCAAGCCGCCGCCATGGTCAAAAAACAGTATCTCTGTAACAAGGTTCTGCCAGAATGATGGGTCACTTCCTCATTGCAGCAAATGACTTATGCTGCAATGACGAGGGTGGCCCCTGATTGCAGCGGCTGAAACCTTACAAGGTTGTGCACACTGGCTGAACTAATGTCAGCAGCAATGTGCTATGGCATTGGGGAAAGTGGGCCAAGCCTTTAAGGGCTGTGTGGGCATTGGCCACAACAGTGCCACACCTCCACAACCTGTTTCAGGAAAGCTGCTGCAATATGTTTTTTGCGCATGCACGCAATCAACATAAAAAAAGAGATAAAGTATGTGGTGGAAGACATGGGGAGAGGTTGATGTGGGCCTCTTGGGGGGAACATTTATGTTTTTATGATGATAATCAGCTACTAGGCCTAACAGCTTTTTATATCCAGCCTAACATTAGGTTGAGAATGGAACTATGCAGAAAAGTGGGCAGACTGAATGAAACACTAGGTGTTTTACCATCAGCACTGTCTATGTTTCTATGTTCTATCTGTCTCAAAAGGCAGAAAAATACTGCACATTTCACTAGCTTCAAATATGACAATTTTATTCATTACATTGATTCATGAGAAGAATATTTTCAAATGTTCTGAAAGTTATTCATTTTTCCAGTTTCAGTGAGTTTTGTAGCATACAGTATTTCAACTGCACAAGCAAGTAAACATTCGGCATTGATAATGCTCGTTTCCCTATTCTCATCCAAAAATGAACAGTTCATAATAATCTATAAAATGTTCTGTTCACAGTTTTGTTTTGTAGGGTCATAGATAAATTCTGAAAGATTAATACATTCAGTTCTATTACAAAAATAAACCTGGTCAATGCTAAAAAACCTGAGTCTTGTCTGAGCCAAAAACTTTACATGAGAGTTCAGTTCAAATGCTAATATATAACATTCAGTGCCAATATATATTTTTACCTTTTTATAAAGAACAAAAGCACTAGTAACATTTTAAAAAGTGCTAGCTGAATTTAACCTTGCAAAATTAGAATGGAACTCATTACTAAATGTTGTGCAGCCAATATACAATGAATTTCAGGGCTTTAAAATTATTTTACAGCTCCACAAGCTTCCAGCAAAGCAATTATAGAAAGTTAAAAAAAAGAAGAATTCCTTCCTTAAGTGTTTTGAAATATGAAAATGTAACCTTCCAAAATAAACACTATAAACTACAGTGACTAAAACAGTAACTGTCAGAGGGAAGTGGTCAAGGATGGACGCAGAGTTGAAAGGTATTAGGTTGGACCAAGCAATTGCTAGGCAAATTTATTTTAAGCCAGCATGATAAGCAAAGCAAATAAAAAAAAAAGACAAACTGAATACAACAAAAAATAAACAGAAGCAAAAGAAAAAGAATATATCAATATACACTTCTCTAGAAATGGCTAGAGCATAACAGCAGGTCAGTGTACTACCAACCTCTCCACTCACTATCTATCTGAGGAGATGCATAAAAGCTGCTCCTTTTATCTCAGTGGGGGTCAGGTGATTTACTTGAAGCTCCGCCTACTTACTTCCAAAATCCTTAATTTTAAAACTAACCATTATTTTCACATATTAAACATAGGACAGCTTCAATTCAGCATAAGACTATGTAGTATAGCTTTTAATATCAATAAATATGCTTTGTTTCTTTTATTGTAATGCTGTTCCTGGTAGCAGACTCATCCCCCTGAACTGAGCAGTATATAGGACTGAGAAACAAGGCTGGCCAGCTCCTAGAAACAATGGAGAGGCCAAGGAGGAAGTTCTGCAGCCAGGTTAGGTAATGTCTTTCTGGTCACTATTCATTGTCTATATGTTTTTCTTCAGCACTTTATTCAGTTCAGTAAAAGGCAACTGAGTGATACACTGGACTTGTATTATTTATACATATGTAAAGGAGACATAAAGCAACATATATATAAACTGGGTTTTTACTGTTTTACCTTAAACATGCCTGGTATATCTGCACAGTACCACAGAACTTTGTCTAGCTGCTAGCTAACTGCCATCCAAAAACATAAAACCACAAATAAGTATTCTTTTTTGTTCAGAGAGTTACAAGATAGCTGCAACTAACAAAAACAAACCTCCTATTCTGCCTTCTGTTTTTAGTGTGCACTGGTATGTATATAAGAAGGGCTCCATGCATTCCAGCACTTCTTTATGCTATGCCTGCATCGAGTTGTTAAATATTACACTGTAGAAACAGACATTCAGAACCTAAAAAATTTACCTCAGTGTCATGTTTCCCATTCAGCATGAATATTCTTCACTTACATTACTCCCTCACAACTCAGACCATTACTTTAAAGGAAAACTAAACCCAAAACTTGAAAAAATATATTCTGTGCAGAGTGTTTTAATTTGCATGTGAAGTTCTAGTGTTTCCTTCCCTCTGACTGGTAGGAGTTTTTCCTAAATTAGCCTGCTAGCTTTAGGGTAGTTTTATGACCCCTGGAGATCTCCATATCAAATAGGTTTATTGCATTTCTTTGTCCTACAATGCACCTTGTTTCATGTAATGGTGATGTAGCAGAGCCCATAAATCCAGCAGAAAGCATTGCTTTACAATCAGTTCACAACATTAGAGATGGCTGTATTTAAAAATCTGTAGAATTCAGCTTGGTGACCACCCTCATCCTAAAGGTTTTACTGTCCTGAAAAACTTTGCTGCTGGTATTTTTTGTGCAGCTTGTAAAGCTTCCAAGATACTTAGTTTGTTTGGCATGTGTGTGCTGAATGTTGGGTCTCTCTTACATCACAGTCACGTGAGACAAGATGCACTGTGGGAACAAGAAATGTAATTACACTATCAGGTATGAAGATCCCCAGGGGTCGTAAAACTAGCATAAAGCTAGCAAGCTAATTTGGGAAAAACTCCTAATACCAGTCAGAGGGAAGGAAACACTAGAACTTCACATACAAATTAAAACTCTGTACAGCATATATTTTTTCAAGTTTTGGGTGTAGTTTTCCTTTAATGAGTAAAGGAAAGGACAGCATTTACATCACTGTTGCCAGCTGCATTCTCTTTTAATACATTCTGCAGCAAGAACTGACTTAGTCAGTTCACTATTATGGGTATTCCATAAAGGGGGGGAGGGCATGAAGACATTTTTCTTCCTGAAACCATAAAGATTCACAGGGATAGTACAAAGAGCTTTCCCAGGTGGCCTGTCTGGGAAAGGGAAAATAAAGCAAAGTCAATAGAGACAGGATAGATACAGGAGGTGCTGCTGCAGCAGACTTGAAGCAGGAGAAAGAGAAGACATTTCCAGAAATACAAATGGTCTTACTGCACCCTGTGACAGTCTCCTCCCCACTCAAGCGGAAACCAGGGGAAGAAGTCTATGGGTTTCCATAACTACCAAGGCAAAATACAGGCAGACACAGTATCAGATCTCTCCAAGGAGAGATGGAGCTTCAGCCCACCCACTCCCAAAGCTCCGCCTTGGGGTGCCTCTTAAATAAACAAACAAACAAACAAGACTCAGAGACATAACCTAATCTCTGAATCTACTTATTTTCACTTACCCCAAGGTCTGACTGGTCTGACTGTATGTCAGCCCCCTAACGGGACAAGAAAACAGCATTCCTATTGAGGGTTCCTGCCCTAGGTTTAGCAGTAAAGGTATATGGTTGCAGCGACAGATACCAGCGCATGATGCATGGATTTTTATCTTTCATCACATGTAACCAGCAAAGTGGATTGTGATCAGTGATGACCTCAAATTGAGCACCCCATAGATAAAATCTTAGTGCCTCAACAGCCCATTTGATGGCTAGGCATTCTTTCTCTATGGTCGAGTAATGTGTCTCTCTCTCATGGAGTTTACAACTCATGTATATAACGGAGTTCCTCCCTCAAACATTTGTGACAAAACAGCCCTCAATACCTGTTTCTGATGCATCTGTCTGAATCATGAAAGGCATAGAAAAGTCTAGACTTCTTAGCACAGGCAAGCCACATAATTGCACTTTTATGTTACAGAATGCTTCTTCACAGAGTGGGGTCCATTTTACTTTTGTGGGATGGCTCTTTTTAGTGAGATCTGTTAGGGGTGCAGCTAGTGTGGCAAAGTTTGAAATGAAACGCTGGTAATACCCAGCTAACCCCAAAAAGGATCTCACATGTTTTTTGGTCTCTGGATGGGGACTCCTGGCAATGGCATCTACTTTACCTACATCAGGTCATCAGGTTTGATGTAACCGTTGCCAATATAAAAGCCAAGATATTTAGTTTCACTCATCCCTATGGCACACTTTGTTGGGTTAATTGTTAAATGAGCATGAGTGATGACATGTAATACAGCCTCGAGGTGCTGCAAGTGCTCTTTCCATGTTTTACTAAAGACCACCACGTCATCAAGATAAGCAGTACAATAGGCCATATGTGATTGTAATATATGGTCCATGTATCTCTGGAACAAGGTGGGGTCACCATGCAATCCAAAAGGCATTGTATTAAAATGGAACAAGCCAACGGGGTTATAAAAGCTGTTTTTTCTTTTGATTCAGCATCCAGAGGAATCTGCCAATAGCCTTTATTCAAGTCAAATGAAGTTACGTATTTAGCATTCCCAAGTCTGTCAATTATGTCATCTATCCTAGGCATAGGATAGGCATCAAACTTGGAAATAGTGTTTAACTTCCTAAAGTCTAGCAGATTCTAATACCCCTTCCTTTTTCCTAACAATAACCATAGGAAAGGCCCAGTCACTTCTGGATGGTTCTATCACTCCCAGTGTTTGCATTCTTTTCACTTGAATAACTTCACCACACAGATTTTCAGGTATTCTATAGGGTTTCTGTCTCCTGGGGTCTCCTGAGTAACCACAATTTGGTGTTGCACACCCTGCCTTCCCAGGGTAGAGGTAAATGTATTTTGAAACTGGAGAAGAACCATGTCTAGTTCCTGCCATTGCTGTGCAGATAGTGTTGAGTTAATCACTATGTCCCTCAATTCCCATGTTTCTCCAACCTACCATATGCCATTTCCATGTCATTTTCCTTCTGGTCAGGGCAGATATACAGTCCAGGGTTGGTCTTCTGATACCATCTTTTTAAAAGATTTGCATGATAAATGCTTCTGGTTTTCCTTCCATCAGGTAGCTCAATCTCATAATTAACAGGGCTAGTCTGCCTGAGGACTGTATATGGACCCTGCCATTTCATAAGCAGTTTTTGATCAGAACTGGGTAACAGCAATAGAACTTTATCACCAGGTTGAAAAACCTTCAGGCCTATCCCTTTGTCATAGTACTCTTTCTGTACATTTTGTTTATCACTGTTTGTCTGATGAGCTATTTTACTATAGTTGGTGAGTTTTGTTCTTAACTGGGTCATATACTCCAACGTGCATTGAGCTGTTTCCCACTGATGGTCCTCCCATTCCTTTTTGATAACATCCAGAGGGCCCCTGAGGTTTCTCCGGTACAGTAATTCAAAGGGGGAGAACCCAGGTGATGCTTGGGAAACCTCCCTGTATGTGAACATGAGGTAGGGCAGGTACTCGTCCCATCGTTTCCCTTCATCCTGCACAAATTTCTGCAGCATCTTCTTTATGGTTTGATTAACTCTCTCAACCAATCTGTCTGTTCTGCGGATGGTAAGGAGATGTGCAAAGGGATTCCACATTAAGAGATGCATACAACTTTTTCAATAGAGTGAAGCAAAAGTTTGTACCCCGGTCAGTTAGAATTTCATCAGGAATTCCAACTCTACTGAACAGTTTAATCAATTCATTCACTACCTTCTCAGCAGTTACTGTTCTTAAAGGTATAGCCTCTGGATACTTAGTAAAGTAATCACAGATCACCAAGATAAATCTGTTACCCTTAGAACTTTTCTGTAAGGGTCCCACTATATCCATGGCTATCCTTTTGAATGGTATGGGGATAACAGGTAGGGGATGTAAAGGGACCTTCTCTTCTTTTTTCAATATTGCCACCTTTTGGCACTCCGGGCAGCTTTGGCAATAAGTTGCCACCTGTTCATGTATTCCTGGCCAGTAAAAGTGCAATAAGAGATGACTGAGAGTCCGGTCTCTGCCCATGTGGCCAGCCAAAGGAATATCATGTGCCAGGTGCAACAATTTCTCTCTGTAGTCCTTAGGAACTACTAGCTGTTCTATAGATTCTCCTGTATTGGGATTAGTACATACCTATACAACACGCCCTTATGCATTTTAAACTGAGGCCCCTGTTCAGTATTCTTCCCCACCTGTTAAATAAATCATATAACGTGGTATCACATTTTTGTTGTACCCCAAACATATTTCCTTTTCATTAAGCAATAAGTCCTTATGCAAGTCCTTTGACACAAAGTCCACTGAGTTTTTCTAATCTCTCTTCTCTTAGACTTCCAATCTTTCCTGGTAACCCATAGAGTTCTGAGTCAAAGGGAACAGCTGTGACCATTGTTCTTCATGCTTGCTTTGTGCTCTAGTGGTTATGGCACTGAAATCATTTAAATGTGTAACAAATGTCTTAAAGTCTGGATGATTGTGACCAATCACTACAGGCACAAGAAGACATGGGATCACACCCACATTCATATGCCACTCAATTCTCTTGACAGTCATTTTGATGTTGGACAGAGGGTAATAATGAGTGTCACCATGCACACATGTTACACCAGCTTTGGACCCATTGGTGGTTTCTTTTCCCAGCACATCAGTTCTAACCAGGGTCTGTTTGCTTCCAGAGTCAAATAGGCCATCCACTACTTCCTGACCAATAGTTACTAGGAGAAGAAACTGCCTCGTTAGCTAAAGACAGTTGTGTGGGAATAGGTCTCTTTTAGGCAGAAACATGCAATGTGTCCTTTGCCCTGACATTGTCTACAAATTATATCAGGATTGTATGGCTTTCTTGATGTACTGGTCTGATTACCCCTGATACAGTTCTAGAAGCAGTAGAAGAGTTTTATATTGTATCTTACCATGCTGGTGGTCCTAGTACCTGTGCCAACAAATCCCCATTGTCGATTTGGCTGGGCTGCAATGTAGCCTTCAGCAAGGAGCTGGCTTTTTCTAATGTTTCCAGTCGGTGTTCCTTTACCCAGGTTTGCACATCCCCAGCCAACACCTTTATGAACTGTTCTAAAATAATCATTTCTATTATCTGGTCAGGTCTCTTAAGTCCAGGCTGTAACCATTTATGATAGAGTTCTTTCAGTCTTACATATGCTTCCCTTGGGTTGTCTGATGTATGGTATTTGAAGGTTCGGAACCTTTGCCTGTAGGTCTCCAGGCTTATGTCATACTAGAGCATTATCTCCTGTCATACTGCATCATAGTTGTTGGCCTGTAGGCTGTCCATGTGACTGTAAGCGAGCTGTGCTTTACCAGTCAGATAGGGTGCAAGGCGAATGACCCACGGCTCTCTCGGCCACCCACATGCTTGCGCCACTCTTTCGAACATCGTTAGATAAGATTTAATATCATCTGACTCACCCAGCTTCATCAGCTTGATGTCTTTAGGGAGGTCAGATGACATAGAAGAAGGTCAGAATCCCATGGCCTGAATTGCTCTCAAGGTTAATTCATGTTTCTTATCCATTTCCACCTGTTTGATGCAGAGCCACTGCAACAATTCTAGAATGTCATCAGGTGGAACATCTTCGGGGGTTCCTCTACTGGAGTCACATCTTCAGGAGGTCCTCCAGTCACTGCTTCTTCTTCCTTCGCTTCTGTCTTTGCCGTAAATGTTTTTCGTTGCACATCTGGTAGGCCGGTCAGGAGCGGTTCTCCCAGTTTCTCTGCCATGGTGAGGGTGAGAACACCTCTGGGCTGCTCAAACTGTTTCTTCAGCATCCACCTGGGCAGAAAGCACTACCCTACTCTGGCAAACTCCAAGTCAATCCCACTTCTGACACCAGTGTCAGAGGGAAGTGGTCAAGGATGGACGCAGAGTCAAACGGTATTAGGTTGGAAAAAGCAACTGCTAGGCAAATTTATTTTAAGCCAGTATGATAAGCAAAGCAAATATAAAAAAAAAGACGAACTGAATAAGGCAAAAATAAGCAGAAGCAAAAGAAAGAGAATATATAAATATATCAATATACACTTCTCTAGAAATGGCTAGAGCATAACAGCAGGTCAGTGTACTATCAACCTCTCTACTCACTATCTATCTGAGGAGATACATAAAAGCTGCTCCTTTTATCTCAGTGGGGGTCAGGTGATTTACTTGAAGCTCTGCCCACTTACTTCCAAAATCCTTAATTTTAAAACTAACCATTATTTTCACATATTAAACACAGGGCAGTTTCAATTCAACAAAAGACTATGTAGTATAGCTTTTAATATCAATAAATATGCTTTGTTTCTTTTATTATAATGCTGTTCCTGGTAGCAGACTCCTCCCCCTGAACTGAGCAGTATATATGACTGAGAAACAAGGCTGGCCAGCTCCTAGAAACAATGAAGAGGCCAAGGAGGAAGTTCTGCAGCCAGGTTAGGTAATGTCTTTCTGGTCACTAGTCATTGTCTATATGCTTTTCTTACAGCACTTTATTCAGTTTATTCAGTTCAGTAAAAAGCAACTGAGTGAGACTTGTATTATTTATACATATGTAAAAGAGACATAAAGCAACATAAATATAAACTGGGTTTTACTGTTTTACCTTAAACATGCCTGGTATATCTGCACAGTACCACACAACTTTGTCTAGCTGCTAGCTAACTGCCATCCAAAACATAAAACCACAAATAAGTATTCTTTTTTTGTTCAGAGAGTTACAAGATAGCTGCAACTAACAAAAACAAACCTCCTATTCTACCTTCTGTTTTTAGTGTGCACTGGTATGTATATAAGAAGGGCTCCATGCATTCCAGCACTTCTCTATGCTATGCCTGCATCGAGTTGTTAAATATTACACTGTAGAAACAGACATTCAGAACCTAAAAATGTACCTCAGTGTCATTTTCCCATTCAGCATGAATATTCTTCACTTACATTACTCCCTCAGAAATCAGACCATTACTTTAACGAGTAAAGGAAGGGACAACATTTACATCACTGTTGCCAGTTGCATTCTCTTATAATACATTCTGCAGCAAGAACTGACTTAGTCAGTTCATTATTATGGGTATTCCATAAAAGGGGGGCCGGGCATGAAGACATTTTTCTTCCTGAAACCATAAAGAATCACAGGGATAGTACAAAGAGCTTTCCCAGGTGGCCTGTCTGGGAAAGGGAAAATAAAGCAAAGTCAATAGAGATAGGATAGATACAGAAGGTGTTGCTGCAGCAGACTTGAAGCAGGAGAAAGAGAAGAAGTTTCCAGAAATACAAATGGTCTTACAGCACCCTGTGACAATAACATAAAAAAATTAAATAATTGCAACTCTTTCCTTGCAGTTTTAAAAAGCAAACACACACATATATATATATATGTATATATATATATATATATATATATAGTCTGCCAAAAAAACCTGCATTATTGCAACATTTAGGGTTTAGACTAAAGTGAAAAAGTAGAAATGTGGTTTTAAGGTTTCCAACCTAAAACCCCACCCCAACTCTAAAACAAATCAGGGGTGCAGTCTTCCTTGGGGTTCTCAACCCTAAAGCTCGCCCCATTCTAATAAACTTCAGAAACACTCACACCTCATGTGGTGAGCTTTAGGGTTGACAACCCCCAGGAAGACTGCACCTCTGAATTCTTTGGGGGGAGGTGGTGGGGTTTTAGGGTTGGAAACCCTACAACCACATTTCCCTATTTTTTTGCTTTAGCCTGAACTCTAAATGTTGCATTAACACAGTTGTTTGCAAAGAATTTCCTTATTTTTTGAGATAGTATAATCATATGCAAAAACAGAAATGGGTGTTAGGTGTCCACTCAGAGGTTCTTGAAGAACTGAAATGCTTTGCAGTCCAGTTTCCCAAAATAGTCTTGTACCACCATTCAAAAGAACTGCACTAGACAATTTCTTCAAATTCAAATAATTTTATTCACTTGATTCAAAGTTCTTCATTCTTTCACTTGCCACTAAACAATTTGTGGTAGCCAACATTTCAAGACTCAAAACTGGTCTCTTTATCAGGGATTGTGGCTAATGAAGTACAGTGGATTCCTGATGTATGCACATGCACGGGACAATCTGAATTTGCACATACAGCCAGAATGTGCATATGACCAGAATGCCATAGAAATGAATGGGTGCATATTGTCTTAAGTCAGAACTGGGCCTTGTAGACACCCCAGTGGGAGTGATTAGTTCTTTTGAATGTATCATGGGAGTAGGTGTAGGTTTCATAGAAACATAGAAGTTGACAGCAAATAAGGACTGCAAGACCCATCCAGTCTGCCCATTTTTTCCATCTTATGAATATGCCATAGGTCTGTACTCTGTCAATGGCCTATCAATTCATACTCTTCTGTATTGCTCCCTTATGCCCATCCCATGCCTGTCTGAAGCTCTGCACTGTATTCATAGCCACCACTTCCTGAGGTAGACCATTCAATGCATCCACCACCCTTTCTGTGAAAAAGAACTTCCTCACATTACCCCTTAATCGGCCTCCCTCTAATCTCATGTTGTGTCCTCTAGTCCTGCTATTTTTCTTATATTGACACATGTTAGACTCTTTCACCTTTTTAATGCCCTTAAGATGCTTGAATGTTTTGATCATATCACCTCTCTCTCTCCTTTGCTCTAGGGTATATATATTGAGCTCCGATAATCTATCCTCATATGTTTTCTGATGCAGTTCCTGCACCATTTTGGTTGCCCTTCTCTGGACTGCCTCCATTTTTTTAATGTCCTTATGCAGGTGTGGCCTCCAGTACTGCACGCAGTACTCCAGATGGGGCCTAACCTGTGTCTTGTAAAGAGGGATTATTACCTCCCACTTATGACTTGCGATACCCCGACTAATACACCCCAACATCCCTCTAGCCTTACCTACTGCTTTAGTGGTCTGCTTGGATGATTTCAGGTCATCTTTGATGATGATGCTCAAGTTGCTTTCTTCCTTGTGATTGACAGCAACTTCCTCCAACCTATAGGTGTCTTTAGTGTTTCTCTTCCCTATGTGCATGATCTTGCACTTCTTTGCACTAAACCCCAGTTGCCACTCTTCTGACCATTTGCCAGTTTATCCAGATCTCTTCACATTCTGCTCACCCCATCTGGATCATCTACTCTGTTGCAGATCTTGGTGTCCTCTGCAAACAGACAAATCTTACCCTCCAGTCCATCTGCAATGTCACTGATGAAGATATTGAAGAGGACTAGACCCAATACTGATCCCTGAGGTACCCAACTTGTGACTTGCATCTCTTCTGACTGTATACTGTTTACCACCACTCTCTGTTTTCTGCATGCCAACCAGTTTTCCACCCAATTGACCAACCTCTGACCACCCCAAGTCTACCCAGCATATTAATCAATCTTCTATGTGGAACAGTATCGAATGCTTTGCTGAAGTCAAGGTAGGTGACATCAACTGCACTCCCTTGGCCCACCACTCTGGTTACCCAGGGAAAGAAATCTATGGGATTAGTTTGACAGGACCTTCCTGTTGTAAACCCATGCTGTCTTGGATCCTGTGCTCCTATGGATTCAAGGTGTTGGACTATCCTTTCCTTAAGAAGTGCCTCCATAATCTTGCCCACTACTGAGACAACACTGGTCTGTAGTTCCTGCCTCCTCCATGCTATCACTCTTGTGGAGGGTCACATGAGCCCTCTCCAGTCTTCTTGGACCTTTCCTGTGCTCAGAAACCTCACTAAACAGTTCTGATAATGGCTTTGCTAGTTCCACCCTTAGCTCCTTTAGTACCCTGGGATGTAAACATCAGGTCTCATTGCCATTTATACCCTAAGCTTAGTGAGCTCTTGTAGGACCCTTTCTTTTGTGAAGAGACTAGTGCACACCTCCCTCCCCCCTGTGTCCATGGTACTGAGCTGTGAGCCCTGCCCTAACTTCTTCTCAGTAAATACTGAGCAGAAGTATCTATTTAGGATAGATGCTTTTCCTTGGTCCTCTTCCTCACTGCAGGATACTTCTAATCTCATCTACCTTCCACCTGGTGGTGAGAAGGAATTCCTGCAGGAAGTCACAGACTTCATTGTCGATCTGGTGTTGGAGTCCCCTTGATTGGTAGTTCTTGGGGATTTCAATGCATGGATTGACAATGAACTCTTACAGTTTGGGCAGAACTTCCTCCAACTGATGAGTTCATTGGGCCTGACACAAGTAGTTACCTCTGCTACCCATAATCACTGTCATTCATTGGACCTGGTCTTCCTACTGGGGATGGAGATCACTGATCTGGTGGTGGAATCGGTTGGTTGGTCCAACCATCATACTACGAGGTTCAGATTTGAGGCACTTCCCAAAAGACCTGCCCTATGGAGATGGTCTGGTACCACCCTTAAAGGGCTTGATCCCAGATGGTCTCATGACAGTACTGGACCTATCAGGTGTTCCAAGTGTATGCAGGAGCGGGGAACTGGTGCTAGCCTATAATAAGGCAGTGACAGGTGCCTCGACTCTTAGCTCCTGTCGGGTTCACCCCTCACTCTTCACCAGAAGTCCCTTGGTTAGTTGGGACTTTGAAGGTGTTACATGACGCATACATGCGATAGCTCCTCTTTGCAGGAGACTCCTGTTTTTTGACTGAACTCCTCTCTCTCCTCCCGGAAACAAAATTCCTGCTTAAGTAAAATTATGTCCAAAACATCCATTCATGTTTTTTTGGCAAATAAAGACACATAAAAGTAAATTAGTGCTGAACAATGTAAGTGATAACTTTGTACAACCCATGGTTGATTCTTTTTAGTGCTTATTCTTGACAAAATTAAATGTATTAATATTTTTTCAAATTTTTGATGCCATTTAACTGTTGACGTTATGTCATCTCCTACTAGTAGGCCAATCTCCTACTAATTTGAACCAAATCTCCCTCTTAAGCAAGTTGGACATATCACATGTATGTGAGGGGGTCAAAGGCTGGAGTAGTGCTGGCAGAAATCTGGCCTGGCAGTCGATAAACTTAGATTGATAGCCATTATAAAGACTATCAATTGGAAATCACCTTTAAGAAGGCAGAATTCCTGTCCAGGGAGATTGCTGTGGAGAGAAATCGACTAGCTCAGCTCTTCCAGACTGTCAACAGGTTATGCAGTCCAACCAGTCTTCAGCCACTGGGAGTGTTTTCACAAGTCTATATGAGTTTGCTCAGTTCCTCATCCATTAGATTGCCACCATCAAATTGGAGATCCATTCTGTGCACTCAAGCGGTATTGTGAAATCGACAAGCGGTTGCAAGCACCCAGTCTGTCTGGTCTGACTTCAGCCAGTTGGCGATTGAGACATTTGTGCAAGTCATCCAGGGTATGCGCCCAACCTCACTGTAGTTTGATCTGGGCCCAAGCCCAGGTGGGATGCATTGAAGTCATTGGCCTGGTCCTTGTTGAGATAGTCTGGTGCTCGTTGGAGACAAGGGTGTTTCTGGACCCACTGAAGGAGGCAGTAGTGGTACCTCTCCTGAAGAAATCTTCTTTCGACCCAGACTGCTTAGCAAACTACAAACCTGTCTCTAACCTACCCTTTGTGGGCAAGATTATAGAGAAGGTGGTTGCGGTGCAGCTGGATGACCATCTAACATCTATTGATGTCTATATTTTCTGCAATCTGGGTTTTTGAAGAGGCGTAGTACCGAGATGGCCCTTGTTCAGGTACTAAATGATCTCCTGATAGCGAGGGATCAGGGGAGCCATTCCATCTTGGTTATCCCTGATCTTTCTGCAGTGTTTAACACTATAGAACATGGGATATTGTTGGAGTGCCTGCAGATCCTCTGTGGTCTGTCTGGTACAGTTCTCAGCTGGTTTCAATCATTCCTCACTTGCAGGACTCAGAGAGTGGAGTTGGGGATTTATTTCTCTGCCCCTCTCCCCATCATGTGGGGTTCTGTAGGGCTCTGTACTGTACCCCATGTTGTTGCCAGTGTATATGCTGCCATTCAGAGACATTATAGGTTGTATGGGCTGAGTTTTCACTGCTATGCAGATGATACTCAGCTCTACATGTCCTTTGTACCCGAACAGAGTGAAGTGGTCTTGGTTTTTAACAGCTGCCTCTCTGAGATCCAGGGTTGGATGAATGCCAATTGGCTGAAGTTGAACTCTGGTAAAACTGAGGTGTTGGTGGTGGAGCAAGGTTGACATGGTATAGGGTTGTTGGCAGGTTAACCATCAGGGCTTTCTCTTGGGGATAAACTGCTACTTACCTTTGACTGGGTGCGTAATCTGGGCATTGTGTTCGACAGCAGCCTGACACTAAAATCTAAGGTGTCTGCTGTCATTAAAATCTCTTTTTACCATCTGAGGAACATCACCCCGATCAAGTGCCTGGTCCCCCTGGGGATCTTCCAGCATTTGTCCATGCTTTTGTAACCTCTTGCCTGGAGTTACTGCAATGTCATATACTAAGGGCTACTGGGGCTTGATCTTCTCTGATTGCAGCTAGTGCAGAATGCCATGGCCAGGTTGTTGACTGGCTTATCAAGATCTTGCCATGTCACTTCTTTGATTCACAGACTGCACTGGCTGCCAGTATATTGATGAATCACCTTTAAATTTGGGCTACTGACCTATAAAGCCCTACATGGACAGGGATCACGCTACTTGCAAGATCTTCTTTACCCCTACTGCCTGCTCTGCTCATTCTGTTCCTCTGACAAGGGACTGATTGAGGTTTCCAGGGTTCAATTGAAGATCTCTGGGGCCCATTCTTTTGCTTTTGTGGTCCCTACCTTATGGAATTATGTACCTCGTTTGATTACAGATACCTGACCATCGAGAGCCTTAAATCTGCTTTGAAAACTCACTTATATCGCTTAGCATTTTCTGACTCAAGTGTTAGTTAGTGTACCACCATCTGTCATATTTTGTGAATTTTTTTTTTATTTAGATTTTAAGTTTTACCTATTGCTGCTTATATAGTTTTATTAATTGTTGTAAAGCACTTTGATCTTTTGGAATACGCTCACAATAAAGTTGATGATTATATGATACTGAAATCAATGAGGACCCATTTACAAACATAATTGATATGCTCACAAATACACCTAAGCCATCTTAAATGCTGTTAAATGTTATTTTATCAATAAGAGAAGTGACAGCCTTTATCATAGCTATATATCTATCTATATATATATATATATATATATATATATAGATAGATATGTATAAATATATTATACACACTCAACTGAACACCCACTTCTGCTACAGCAAGCAACAGTGAATGGCTTTCAGTGAGTAGCATGAATTTTGAAGTCAGATCCTTTGCCATTCCGTCCATCACACTCTGTGAGTTTATCAGAAATAAAAAGTAACAGCAATCACTATCGCTATGGTGTGGGACGGGGACAGGTTTAACTGGGCATTTGTCAGGTGATGAGTGGAAATAACTATGGGGGAAATCTAGTGGCTGCAAGGGAATGACAACTGAATGCAACTGTCAGAGAGGTGACAAGACCTTCTGGGGACCTACTAGGAGCATGTCAAGATAAAAAAAATTGCATATAATGGAAAACTGTGTATACAAATAAAATAATTAACATTGCTGGAATAGGCAAGAATCGACTTCAGGTTTTTGTGCATACATCTGGAATGTGCATACATCTGAATGGCATACAAGTGGAATCCACTGTAGTTCAAAATGATAAATTAACAACTGTGTAACATTAAAAGATCATTATAGATACAGAGTATCTTTCAAAGAAGTGATTAAGTAAAGAGTAATTTCAAATACTCAATTATAAAGTTTCTATAGAAACTTGTTTCTTTATTTCAAGCTAATGTACATTTTTCATCAGCAAAGCTTTACTAACACATTATTGATGATATTTTAGAATCTGAGAAGGAAGTGATGAAGCACTTAGAGAATTGTTTGATTACTTGAATGTCTGCATGGACAGTATTTCATTTACTATGGTACTTGACACTGAACAGATAGCCTACTTGGATCTTCTTTTGATGAAAGAAAACACTGGCTATACAACAGATCTGTATAAAAAAACAGTTGATAGAAATACTCTATTGCATGCCAGAAGTTTTCTTCCAGTTAATCTTATCAACAGCATATTTTGCAGTCAATTTCTTAGGTACAAATGGAAAAGTGGTGTCCAGAAGACATCCTGGATGCATCCAGCAACAGTTGCTCCCTGGCACCTGCTATAGTCATGGTACCCCAGTCAGCCCATGGCAAGTTGAAATCACCCACCACCACCGTCCTCCCCTTTCCACAGTGACTTTTCAGGCTATCCACCAATTTCTGGTCAGGCTCCTCTGATTGGGATGGGGGCCTACAGGCCACCCCCAGGTTTATGCTCCTGCCATTTGCCCTCTGCATCGAGACCTACAGAATTTCCAAGCTTCCCTCCTCCCCCTCTTCCTTGCTGCACATAATACCTTCTCTGACAGATAATGCCACCCTTCCTCCTCTCCCATTTCCTCTGTCCCTCCAGTACAATTTGTAACCTGGGACTACTAAATCCCAGTCATGGTGCTGAGTGGCCCATGTTTCCATGATAGCCGCCACATCGAGTCCACCTTCTGCCATCAGCGCTGAAGCTTGGGTAAATTGTTACTCATGCTCCTCGCATTTAAGAAGACCACTCCAACCTGACCCCATCCCTTTGTCCCCCTGCCCCCATAGTCTCCCTTCATTGTTGCCCATTCTACAAACTGTTCTTTTGGGTGGAGAGGCACCGACAACTCCAACTTTGTTCATCCATCCACCCTGGATAATTAAGCTGCCCCCACAAGTTTAAATTATACCTGCCTGCTATAAACTCCTATAGCTTGTTTTAGAACTCTTGAACCCTCCTAGACATGCAATGTATCACTAGCATAAAGATTATTGTTGTCTCAAGAAGTACCCAGCCCACACCAGCCCAAACCTCTCCATCTTGCACCACCTTGGCAACCTCTCATTGAAGTCTTCAATTTTCTGCTTCCTGTCCATACTAGTCTCTTGGCACCAGCAGCACCTCAGAGAATGCTACTGAACTATTTTCCTGTTTAAAATCCCAGCCAACCTCATGTAATCTTGCCTGCACATCCAGCACACTATTTTCCTCCAGGTCATTTGTGCCCAGATGCAGGACTAGGTGGGGGTCCTCCTTGCCTCCTCACAATCGAGTGAACTGTGTGCTTCATGTTATGTGCTGTCATGCCTGGCATAAACTCTACACAGATATATCTACTCCAACCCCTCATTATCCCCATTGGAACCCATTAATAATGAAGTCCCCATAACAATAACCATGCTTCGGCCATGATGCTGGCCCCTCTTGAGTCCTTCCCCCTGTATTCCCCTTCCTGATCCTCACCTTCCCTTGCCACATCATCTCCCTCCTCTGGTACTAGAGGTGGGAGAAAGTTGTGAATTCCACTTTTGTGGAACGTATGCAAAAATTTGGGAATTTCATGGAATTTTCCAAACTTCACCATTGGCGAGATCAGAATCTTCTGAATGTGTTTGGCACATTTTCTACCTGTTCTGTGGAATGTGTTGGCTGAACTTCAGAATAATACACATGAACTGAGGAATAACAGTTCTGAAGAATTTTTTTCCACAGTGAAAGAATTATTCCACAATAGATGTAATTATTCCGCAGTTCAGTTACCAGTTATGTTGACTTTTTCTCCATGGTTTAATAGAATAATCTGCAATTTATATATTTATTCCACCATTTTAACTCAGAATTTCTGCAAAAGCTGCTAATTCAATTTCCACTTTGGGAATGAATGTCCAACTTTGTGGAAATTCCACAGACGGACATTTTTTCGCACACCTCTATCTGGTACCTCCTGCCTCTATACCAGCATCTTCATCCCTCCCCACCTACTTGTTCACCATTCCCAATTGGTCCTCCTGCAGTTCAGTGTTAGCTGCAGCCCTGCCCTTCATTTCCTCTTCTTCTCCACCCCCAACAACCCACATTAGAAATTCTGCCTATTGACCCCGATTTCCCTCTTGTGGCACCTCTTTTCCCTTCCCCCACTTCTCCTTCCTCCCCACTTCAAACCTATTTCCACTTAACAACTCTCTCCCTACTTCCCCCACTGCTCTTCTGACCCATGACCCCTACCTCCTTGGGAGTTCCCTTCACCTGCAATGCTTCCAAGGCAGTATATCTATTTGACAAGCTAACCTCACCCCCTTTAATCAGCCATTTTTTCACATCAGGCAGACCGGTTTCAGCCCTAGTTGTTCCCCATACCATACCCGCGCTCCCCCTCCTGCTTACTCCTAAAATTTGCTAGCCATTAATTCTCCCACCTCCCAGCCTGCCTCCTGCCCCTACCAATTGCCCTATCCTCCTCCCATATCAATTGTCCCTACCCCACCAATGACTGGTGCAGTGCTGGTTCTGACTCCTCTCCCACTCAACATGCCCTGCCTCTCTGCCTCCAACCACAACCTATAAATTTCTGTTTCCAGTGCATTCAGTCTCATGCATACTGGACAACCACCAATTGCCCACAGTGTGTTCATTAATACTGCTGATTCACAGCCATTATATCACGCTATCCTCCCTGATTCTGCTCTCCTCTGGGACCCTCTGCTCTGCCCACCTCCATCCCCTCTATTACCATGCTGCCCCTCTCTGTCAACATGGCCCTCTTTAACAGCACCAAGTGTATAAATGATGAACAATTTTTTATCTTTTCTCAGCTAGACCCACATAAGCCCCTTTAGCTAGCACCCTTGCTTGCCACGGGGTTGATAAGGATGGACTTGCTATCCCTTATGCCCTTCCCTCACCATGGACACAGTGTAATCTTGTGTCCCTCTCCTTATCCACAGTGGGACAGTAAGGATGGACCCCCTATCCCTTATGTCCCTCCCACTCCCTGACACAGCCACTCCTTGTGTTCTCATCCTTGTCACTTAGCTACCACCTGTATTTAATAAATGGTGGGGAAGGGGAAGGGAGGGTGGCCAAAACCCTCCCCAAGAGAGTTAACAGTCCGAGCCCCAACACTTAATATCAAGCCCTATTTTAATTCCTGAGAGCTCCTTAATTCAATCAAAGCCCTATTAATTCAATTTAAGCTCCTTCCCCCGATCTGAGCAGTAAAGAATCACCCAGCAATGAGTTAGGGAACTTTCCCCCAGCTTAGGCATAAATCAATTATCCCACTACCCTGCAATCAAGTAGAAGATGTACAACAATTAAAAAAAAACAGCAGATGTACTTCCCTCAGGTTCTGTGCTGCTCAGTTCATTGCCCCTTGGGTCTGCGCGTCAGCTTGCACTCAGCCAAATGATTTTAAAATTTAAACTTTATCCTCCATAGCATGATAAACTTTAAGGCAATTTAAGTCCAGAAAAAGGACTGAAAACCACAACTATTGGTCAGTGGACAGTTCCCTTCCCCTCTGAATGCCGCTAACCACTGCTGAGCCCTAAGTGAAATGGGCTACAGTATTTAAGGGCTGCTTTTTACAGTTTAAACTTGGCACCCTTTTTAAGCCCTCCTATTTGTCCTCTCTAATTTCAATTTCAAACCTTCCCCGAGCAAGTTAACAGTCCAAGCACCAACACTTAATATCGAGACCTATTTCAATTTCTGAGAGCCCCATAATTTAATCAGAGCCCTATTAATGAAGAATACTGTTGGGTCACAGCAAGAAAAGAAGAAAGTATTAAACAGAAATTGGTCAGGAAGTAGAATTGCACCCCATCCCCCAACTAGTACATGGCTGGGTGGAAAACCAGAAGGACTCTTTAGTTGTGGACATTGTGTTCATCGTTTTAATTCAATTAAAATAAAATAATTATCAAAAACCAGTTGTAATTTGAAATTTCAAATTGCAGAGATTTTAAGATGCAATTCAGATCATGTCATTTACTGTATTAAATGCCCTTGTGAACTTTTGTACATGCTGTAGGAGAAACAACAATAGCTTTAAAATTGAGGATTAGCGAACACAAGAGTAACACACACAATAAGGACCAAAAATCAGCTGTAGAAAAACATTTTCATAGGGAAAAACACCATGGGCTGGATATTCAAACTGCGCCATTCATAGGCGCAAGCCCTTGAGCTGCGCAAAATAGTTGCGCAGGGGTGTGTCCTGGGCGATATTCAAAGGAGTTGCACTATTGAGCAACTCCTTTGAATATCACCCCCCAGCCACAGCCACTGTGCATGGTGCAGTGGAACTTGAACCAGTGCAAGTTGACAGAGTGGAGCATTCAACTTGTGGTGGCGCAAGTACCATTGCGCCATGTGCAAAATCACGATATTCAAAAGGTGACATGCAAATGGGGCTATAATTCATGCAAGGCATGGGGGGGGGCCATTTGCATGTGATTATGTCCCCATTTGCATGCCATTAGCATGTAGGTGCACTGATCCCCAAGGACTTGCGCCTGGCACCCTGCCAGGCAGCAGCCGCCGGGGACCGACACCCCTGCAGCCCCGATTGCGGGCATAGTGTACTCCCCACCAGCCCGATCGCAGGCATCAGTGTGGCTCCCCACCTCCTCCCGTACATATCCCTGGTGGTCCAATGGACCAAAATGCCTGATCCTGGCGGTATGTACAATAATTCCACCCCCTCCCGTTCCCATCCCTGGTGGTCCAGTGGACCGAAATGCCCGATCCGCAGGCGGTATATACAATAATTCCCACCTCCCTCCCGTTCCACATCCCTGGTGGTCAGTGGACGAAATGCCCAATCGCGGGCGGTATGTGTGATAAAACCACCCCGAGCGTAGCCCTGGTAGCTAGTGTCCCAACCTACCCACCCACGAGCCCACCACCCGCTCCCCAGCAGGCGGCGGGTGGCAGCATCCACCCGCCTGCCACCCGCCACCCGCTTGACAACTGCGGTAGAGGCCTGCGCCCTTCATTGGTGAAGCAGAGCCAATGGGTGTACATACATACCCGTACATGACAATCCGAATTTTATTCTTGCTCATATACCAGTATAGGCTGCCGCGTGTCTTCTCACCAATGCAACCTACGATCGGCTCTGCGGCGGCAGGTGGTGGATGCTGCCGCCCGCGGCTGCACAGAAGCGAAGTGGTGAAGACTTCGTGGAGTGGAGTGGGTAGGAGTGGGGACACACTAGCCACCAGGGCTATGTTTGGGGGGGTGGTTTTTATCACACATACCACCCGCGATTGAGCATTTCGGTCCACTGGACCACCAGGGATGTGAACGGAAGGGGGGTGAGAATTATTGTACATACCGCCCGCAATCGGGCATTTCGGTCCACTGGACCACCAGGGATATGAACGGGAGGGGTGTGGGAATTATTGTACATACCGCCCGCGATCGGGCATTTCGGTCCACTGGACCACCAGGGATATGAACAGGAGGAGGGGGAGCCACTGATGCCCGCGATTGGGCTGGTGGGGAGACACTATGCCCGCGATCGGGCTGGGGGCACAGGGACTGGGTTGCGGGCCAGCCACAGGTGGCAGCTGCTGTGTTGCACCCTGCAATACAGCAGCTCACCTGTGGGTGGCCCTCGACTTAAGCCTTTTTTTTTTTGGCTCAAAGTCCTGCAGGCGCAGGTTGGGGGTTGCGCCTGCACAACTCTGCACAGCCTGGCTTAATATCGGGCTGTGCAGTTTATGCATGGTTCCTCCCCCTCCAGTTCAGCATGCATTCATTTGCATTGCACTGTTGCTCAGCATGTTTTCTGTGGTGCAACTGCCTCCTGCTGAATATCGCAGAATGGAGCAGTTTGGACTATGCATACAACCCTATTGCACATGGCTAACCCTTTGAATATCTGGCCCCATATTTCTAATTTGAGCTTTTTGCATTGGACAGAGTGAAAAAAATCAGTACAAGGAGGTGATTGAGAATGCATGTTATTGAAAAAGGAAGCATGGTGGATTGACAGATTTAACATGCTGTCTACTCACCATGGGCTTAACAATGAGTAACTGGATAAAATTCATGAAAACACCACACCACCTCCAAGGCCCTCCCCCAAAAAATTTAGTATGACACATAAAGTTTTGTGGTCTAACAGATTTAACAGTAACCATTAGTCTGGTAACAATGGTGTGGACTTTGATCTTTTGTAAACATCACTTTTGGAAAAAGCTTTTGGACTGCTGGGCTTGCTAAAGTTGTTGCAGCTATCTGCTGTGGCAGAAATTGAGGCTTCCCACATCATTGGGCCAGGTAGTCAATAGTATCTGTGTTGCCATGGAGTTGCTAATACATAACCAGTTCAGCTGTTGGCAATGTCTTGTGCTACCTGCGCAGCCTCAATACCTCCTTAAATTTGGGATGAAGAAGGTTTATCTACACCTTAATGGTGACACCACCTCATGGAGGTTGCTAAAATTTCAGCTTCTAAAATGTTAGTTTATATAACAAGTGTCTAAGTTGCAATGTTTTCTTCATAGTTACAATAGATATGGTAACTTCTAATTACATAAAAGTCCTTGTATTAGAGAGTTTACACTTTGTTTTACAGCTGCAGTGGAAGGAGCCTGTAGCCGTCTTGCTGTTGCTGAGAAAATGGGATACTGAAGAGCACAACTTTTGGAGTTGTATTACACTTCGACAACTCCAAATGTGTTCCACTCATCAATTACAATTGAATGGCTCAACCCTCCCCCTCCACCCCGTGAGTGCACTACTTTTCCTATGGTCTCTGGTTTCATCCAAGGAGATCACCATGGAAGAAGGCACAGTTCTTCATGTCCATTATGGCTACTGAACTGTTTTGGGCATGTGCACCTACTCACACATGTGCATTACTGTTTGCAATGGGTAGTACAGCTGAGGATGCTGAGATCAAGGAAGAACAAGTAAGACATTCAGTTCAGTTAGTTCACATACTCAGACCTTTTCTCAGGCTAGATTGTTTAGATTTCCTTCCTGGAGAGCATTTTTTGACTCCGCAGGCAGATATATTTTGTAGACAGAAACAGCTGTAACATTTTAATGGGCAAATTCAGCCAGGCACGGACTCGAGTCACAGGAAATGTTCCCATTATCATTCTCAGAACCACTTTGGTTGTATATTCTGCTGTTATTGGAAGAGTACTGTATTTGAGGTGGCCATATGTTTGTGACATTGTTTTATGCAGTGGTTTGATTTTCTAACTATTTTGACCATTTCTTGAAAGGGGAAGACTTTTTTATTTGGGCTCTAGTTTTGAACCTGTTGTGAGCTGCAGAGGCAGTTACTGTACAATTAAATCCTAGGCTTCTGCTAGCGTGTGGTGGGTGAAGGGTATTTGGTGCTAGGTCATTGTCCTTGGCAACAACGTGGGTCATGTTGGAATTTAATGAGTTTATTTAAATGGAGCCATCAAACTCTCTGTGTGAAGATGGCTAACGGTTGTTTATAAAATTCCAAGCATCCTCTACTGAATTAAATTTGTGGAATCTGCCATTTCTTTTCATCTGCAGTACAGCTGGATTTCTAATTTGATATTCCACATTAACTGACTGCAGATGCTCTATAATTTTTAAAAGCCCTGTTTCTCAACAAGATCTGCAGAGTAGTCATGAAAAATATGTATCCTACAGCCTTCCTACATTAAAAGCTTCCTTCCCTTGCTACTTTGAGAATCTCTTCCTTAACTGAGAAATGCAAAAAAATATGATACAATGGGATGTGGCAGAACTGTATTGGGTATGCACACCTACTTGTGCATGCACACTGCAGTCCGATGGCCATCTTTGACACAGTGGACTGTGCTGTGTTCTACCATAACCTCCATGAGCTCAGCTGCTGCTGTATCGGCTATGGTCAGACCTTGTTAATCATGCTATAACAGCATTATGAAGCCCAGTGTGAAGAGTAAATTCAGATGATAAGCTTCTCAAAAGTAGAACAATGAGAGCATGATTCATTAACTTGTTTAGAAATGTGAGGGTAAGCTGACATTACCAAAGTGGCAAAAGGGAGCAGAAAACTGAGAGTATAGTTAATTAACTTATTTAGAAATGTAAGGGTGAGCTAACATTATCTAAATGACAAAACAGACGCTGTGATTCACTACATATAACATTTTACACTATGTATTAAGGTTTTTGAGACTAGATGATTAGAATTGGGAGGGTGTCACTAGACACCAGGAATATATCTTAAATAAATCAAGAGGGACAGTGACTGGGGAAAGGGTGCCTCTAGACAACAGGAAAAGGGTGACTCACTCTTCTCACTGCAGCTGGCAGCACAGGTTCAGTTGCAGCTGCAGATTTCAACAAAATCCCACTGTTCTGACAAAGATAATGTGTGAGGAAAGCGCTCCTCTTGCTAAGCTGGGCATTCGGTATTTTGGGTGCCCAAAAAAATGTTTCTTGGCTGAATGTGAAAAAACAAGCATCAGAATGTAGCCAAACTGGTCCCATTTAGCTGGGTTCTGATTTTTTTTTTTTTTAATTCATTAATGTTTAAGTGTTTTCTTTATTTTCTGTCTCTCTCTAACTGAAAAACAAGATAGTGGACACTGGATAGCTCTGCAAAAATGTAATAGGCTCCCTGTGACACTGTAAGTCCCTGTCTGTGAAAATACAGTAACTCCAGTGAAAATAGATACATTTTCATGTGGAACATTTAATGTTTCCCATAGGAAATAATGGGAAACTTCAAAATTCAATAACTTTTGAACAGATTAATATTTTTCGCCAAACCTTCAAAAAAAAAAAAAAACAATATGTGAAGTGAAGGCTTTCTTCCCTGAAAATGTCAAACCACAACCTAAAATGGTTTCTGAGATACAGGTGGACAAAGAAACAGCAAATAAAAAAACACATACATTTTGGGATTTTTGACACTGTATCTCAGAAACCTCATAAAGGATTCACACAAAATGTGTTGCCTCAAGAGAACTACCCCCAAGAGATTATGCTGGCAAATGTTATGCAAATCCATTAAACAGTGACAGTCATTAAGATTCAAAAACTGGGCTTTAACATAGAAGTGATCCCTCAACCTAACTATAGTAGAGCTACACACCACTATAACCTACATATATATGTATATATAGATATACATATATATACATATATATAAATATATATTAGATATATCTATATATATATATATATATATATATATATATATGTAATAGATAAACCACTCTGAGGTGTGCAGTGGCGCTCTGATATCGCATGTCTTGGTGGTGTGTTGTTACGCATAGGTCAAAGAGGCAGAATGCGCTAACCACCTAAGCTGTGCGATATCAGAGCGTGACTGCACACCCTCTCAGAGTGGTTTATCTATCTTATAAAATGTCAAAATTGTTTTGGAGGGGGTAAAAGTGCAGGTGTGTGGTCGTGCTCTGATATATGCAGTCACGTGATGTGTTTATACAATCAGAACATTGGATTTGGACCATTTATCTTCACTCATTTTATAAATATATATATATTAGAGGCAAAAACTCCGTTTAATGCATTAGTTAGGGTTGTTCCAGGACAGAAGTGAGGAAATCAATCTGGGGTTGAAAACTCCCCTTATTGTTACACGGCATTGGGTAAGCGCATTGGGATTGTCAGCCCTAACTCTCACCCCATGACATGTGTAAAGCAGCAGAAGTATAGGAGAATGGGGTGAGAGTTGAGCCACAGATGTCCTTCTAATGCGGTTGAGGGTGGGTAGGGGTCCAAGGGGGTTTCAACCCTAACTGTGAATTTCCTCACTTTTGTCGTTGTAGAACAACCCTAACTAATGCATTAAACAGAGTTTTTGCCTCTAATTTCCTTCTTTTGAGAATGATAATGAGAAATAGTGAATGTATCAAGAAGCGGGGGAGCGCCGGGACCTTTGGGCCCTCGTCACTCCACATGATGTATTGTGGCATACTAACAGGGACAGCAATGCAAACAGAAATGCTAACAGTGGCGCACATGGTAACACAAGCACCGAATGAGAACAGAAACGGTGACGCACATGGTGGCACAGAAAGAATGGTCTGCCACGTGATGTGTGTCACATAGTAACATGGTGCCTGCAAACAGAAATGTCAATGGGCATGGTGATGTAAAGTGAAACAGTAAGATAAACAGTACTGTAGACAGAAATGGCAAAAAATAACAGAAACACAAGCACAAATGAAAACGCAAGGATAACAATGGTAGGCACGAGCGTCAATAGTAAGTGAAACAGATGCGGATCATAGCGGAAAGAGGCAACAGTAACAGTAATGTAAGTACAGGCTGGTTTTCCCAAAACCTGCATTGAGAAAGACAGTGAGTACAAATAATGTATGCAAAATAATGAGTATCGGCGCAGAAAATGAGATCTTGGAATACTAAATACATTATATCTCAGGAACCGTACGACGTAGGAAAAAAATTTAAAAGTCATATTATTTACAACTGTCCTGGCTAATTTAGATCTTAAGAGATTTTCCGACGAAAAGTCCATATCTCGCACCGTTTCAGAGATACAGGCCCTGAAAGGCGCAGCGAACGCCGTAATGTTATCCTATGGGAAAAAAAGAAAAGTTTGGAGCACCATAACTTTGCCTCCTGTAATGTTTTTTCACCAAACTACTGAAAGGCACATCTGTGGCTGTTGGCTGTCTTCCTCCCAATTTCAGAAAAAAGACAAACCGTTATTTTGCAGCAGGGCTCCAAATGATTTCTGTTAAGTGTCGAGGCATCAATGTTATCCTATGGGAAAACCGTCAATTTTGGAGTGCCGAACTTTGCCGCCATGTGATATTTTTCACCAAACTACTGAAAGGCACATCTGTGTACTGTTGGCTGTCTTTCCTCCAGATTTCAGGAAAAAGACCAAACCGTTATTTTGCAGCAGGGTGCCAAAAGATTCCTGTAATGCTTGAGGCACCACAATGTTATCCTATGGGAAAAACTGTCAAATTTGGAGTGCCATAACTTTGCGCTGTGTAATATTTTCAATACAACACTGAAAGGCACATCTGTGAGATGTCGGCTACGTTCCTCAAATTTCAGCCAAAACTCCCAACGGTTATTTTGCAGTGCAGTGCCAAGAGTTGCTGTCATTTTCCCACAGACTAGAAAATTACTATAGCAATTTAAAAGCTTTTAAAAATTTACGACACTTTAATGACATGAAAGTAATTTCTTAGTACTTTTTCCAGAAATTTGAAAAACATATTTCTGGGGTGTTTTACCACAAAATAAAGACATGGCAAGCATCCTCAGGGCCCGACTAGGTGAATACAAAAAATATTAGGTTGCTAGAGGGTCCCAAATTTAAATGCCAACCATTTTTCTGATCACCAACTGAAAACAAAATGGCTGATTTGAGAGAAAGTAACAGGCCCATTTGCAAAAGTAAAAATGCATTTGCGAAAGTGTTGAACTTTTTGTTAACTTTTCCATTGACTTATAATGGGAAACTGTTTTGAATAACTTTTGAACCGTTTAATATTTTTCATGAAATCTTCAAAGGCACATTGGGAACCCTATGCTTGCGTTCCCTGAAGATTTTGGGCGAGTCACGCCAAAACGTGCGACCTGTAGGCGCAACCACAGAATTCAGCAAAAGTGTAAACGCTACAAGACAGATCACACTTAATAACTCCACAGCCGTATAGCTGACCAGTACAAACTTGGCAGATCCAAGGCCTATGGTTCTTGATCATAAATTCCAAATTTCAGACAAATCCATCAAACGGTTGCAAAGTTATTAAGGTGCAAAGTTTTGGGGTTTAACATAGAAATGGCTCCTCAACCCTAACTATGGTAGCACTACCGTGCTACTATAATATATATATATATATATATATATATATATATATATATATATATATATATATATATATACATATACGTATATATATACACATATATATATTTATATTACAAAACAAAACAACAATCATGATCTTCTCTAACCTCCCACTTAAAAGGAAAATTCCACCCTTTGTCATCAAAAATGGTCAAGGACAAAACCTTGAACAGATGGAGATCTTCAAATACGTTGGAGTAACTCTGGATGACACCTTATCTTTTGCCCCCTATGTTGACAATCTGGTGGCCATTGCTGACAGAAAACCATATGCCCTGTACCATAACTGGAACAATCTCACTGGAGATACTAGATGCCTTATTGTGGACAGCAGTTCCACCACTGGAATGTGCCCTCGATCTGGCACCAGGCAATTAGTGCACCAGTTGTCAATGTTGCTGATCTATGCCCCCCCATGCCCCCCCACTTATAAACTCCAACTCTGGGGTGGGTAGACCTTGGGGAGGGGGTGCACATCCTGCATTTGGCACCCTGATTGCCCAGCACAATAATGCCAGTACTCTGAGTGCCAGAAGTGGCATCTAGCTACATTATGTCTCTTGCAGATTATGGGCTGCCTGTCTATGCAGCTGTCTCTGGCATGGTACTAAACAGAGTAAAGCTGGTCTATAAAAGGCATGCCACCTTGTACTGAGATAACTGCAGTCATGGTTTACCCTTACACAGTTACTACATATCATTACCCAGCAGAATAAAGCTCCAGACCTGTTTGCTAGCCAAAAGGTGCTCATGAGTTTACACCCCTGCTTTAACAAATGCTTCCAACCTTTCTCCAAGCCGTACAACACCAGGAATATGGAAATGGCGCCCTTAAGCCTCTATAGCTGCCATGGCCATTTACTGGTTAAATGATTTGCCTGATACACTGTTGAATCTCCCCAAGTTTAATCAGTTTAAATGACCTGTGTGGTCTGTCTTTGGAGTCAAGTTCAACTGTAACTGTTACACAATTGTATTTGGTTTTTCTCTGTACATAATCTGTGACTTTTTATACAATGATCTGTATGGAGTTTTTTTTTCAAAAATGTACATAATTGTTCTGTCTTAAATGCTTGAACCTGACATGGCTGCATTTCCTCTAGAACTGTTTATTGTACTGTAATGTTTTTTCAGTGACTGTGTATTTGATGTGGAACTTTTTCAAAACATCACTGGTGCTCAAAGATAATCTATGAAGTTTTCAATAAATAAAAAAATATATTTTTTTGAGGGGTTACATGCATTCAGTTGTATAAACTTGATAATTTAAATGCCTCTTCCCCCTCTATAATGTATCTATTGTAAAGGTGTCCTTATTTGAGTTTTTTGAAGTGATGCATGTTTCTTGTAAAATGCACGCAAGTCATCCTCCGTGAGGGCTTTGTTTTCCTGCAAAATCAATACATTTATATAAAAAATAAATTCCTCCCTCTTCTTACTCTAGCTCTCAAACCCTCCGTTCCTACCTCTCAGTGTAAGTAACAAAAAAAAAAAACTCTGGCTCCCTCCTCTGCATGCTCTCCACCCCACCACACATTCCAAGACTCTGTTGTAAGTAACAAAAACAAGAGGAATGGTGGCTCCAAGTATGGTGGGACCAAGGATAACCCACAGAAGACAAACACAAAAAGACCTGACTCAATCACCACATAAAAAGTACAAAATAAAATGGATCTAAACTGTGGAAAAAAGATTGTGTTTACAGTTCTTATAACAAATAGCGCAATGGTACTTACAAGGCAGCACTGATGTGAAAAAAAGTCATGCTTTTTCCACACGACTACTGCCTTGTAGCTACCATTGCACAGTTTGGCAAGTCAAAATTTATTTAAAAGACACCCAATCCTGGAGGCTCTGTGCACCGACAAAATAAATAAAACAGCATCAAAATAAAATAAAACACCACAAATTTTTAAACAAAATAAAGAATAAAATAAATAACTCAGCAAATAATATCAGGTTCTTACTACAGTTCATGATTTTATCCCATAAAAGCTTGGGAAAATAGGAGGGCCTTCAGGCGAGCCTTAAATATATCTACAGTGGGAGCTCCCCTGACCTCAGCTGACAAAGAATTCCAGAGAACGGGAGCTGCGACACTGAAAGCTCTGTCGCCAGCAGATTTTAGCCTCGTTCTAGAAATGGCCAAGAGGCCCCCACTACAGGAACGGAGAAGGTGGGTAGAGAGAGCAGGTACTAGAAGGTCCAACAGATAACCAGGGCCCTGCCTGTGTAGGGCCTTACAGGTGAGAAGACCCACCTTAAAGAGGATTCTCCACCTGACTGGCAGCCAGTGCAATTCACGCAGTACCAGTGTTATGTGGCAAAATTTATGCTGCCCAGTAAGTGACCGGGCAGCTGCATTTTGCACCAGCTGCTGCCTGCGAAGAGACCCGCCTGAGACCCCGAGGTAGAGTGTATTGCAGTAGTCAAGCCTAAATGTGACTAAGGCATGTATCAAGGTAGGGAGGTCCAGAGGCGGAACAAGGGGTTTAATCCTGGCAATATTTCTGAGATGGAAAAAACAGGAACCAACCGTGGAGGATATTTGTGCCTCATAGTTAAATTCCTGTCCAGAAACACTCCAAGATTTACAGTCAAGAGAGGCCTTCAATGACACAGCTCTCGAGCAAATCCAGTTGCTGTGTCAGAAGCCATCCTTTCATGCACTCTGTTCAACTCCACTACCAATACCTCCATCTTATCATGGTTCAGTCACAGCCAGCTGGAGGCCATCCAGTCGTTGATCTCCACCAGGCAGATGTTTAGTACACCCACTGCGTTGGATGTTCTTGGGACAAAGGACAGATATAGCTGAGTATCATCGGCATAACAATGGAAACCCAAACTATACTTCCTAATTATCCCTCACAGGGGCAGCATACACACTGCGAACAACATTGGGGCCAGTACCGATCCTTGAGGAACTCCACAAGACAGGAGGCTGGATATAGATGACGAACTCCCCATCACAACCCGTTGCCTCCTGTTGATGAAAAAGGACTCAAACCAGCAGATGACAGTACCGGTGAGTCCATAGAGCTCCCCTAAGGCAGTCAAGAAACACACAATGGTCCACATTGTCAAATTCTGAAAGAGATCAAGGAGAACAAGAATTGTCTTATTCCACTGATCTCTTGCCCTGAGGAGGTCATTCTGCACCCGAACAAGCACAGTTTCTGAATTATGCCTAGTCTGAAATCCCAACTGGAAGGATTCATACAACTCATGAGTCACGAGGTGCTTTTCCAACTGAGTTGCCACCACCTTCTCCACCACCTTCACCAAAAAGGGAAGGTTGGATATAGGACAGTAATTTGCCCTGACCTCCGGGTCCAAAGATGGTTTCTTTAAAAGGGGTCTTACTAGTGCCTGCTTCAAGGCATCTGGAAAGACCCCATTGGATATGGAGCACCGAACAATCTGGGCAAACACCGGATCTACAGAGTCACAACATCTCATTAAGAAACATGTCGGCACCGGGTCCAGCTCACAGAAGGTGTGCTTCAAATTGACTGCCACCTCAATGACCTCACTAACCTCCACTGGTCTAAACTCCCCCCAGCTAGGCAAAGTGCACTCAGAACACATAAGGCTACCACTGCCAGCTATGACATTGCTGGCTGAAGAAGCCACCTGCCGGATCATGGACACTCTGTCTGAGAAGAACCGAGCAAACTCTTCACACTCTGTATTAGAAAATATCTTCCCGGGCTGCAGACAAGCAGGATAGAGTAACCTGTCTACAGCTCAGAAAAGCATAGCTGGTCAGTTCTTCCTGGCGGCAATCTCTCTGGACAGGAATGCTGCCTTCACGGTTGATTGCCTCCTGGTATGCACTATAATGATACACAGGACCAGTCTGTCCGCCTCCAAGCCGGACTTCCTTCAGCATTGTTTGAAACTCTGACCCATCCTCTTCATCACCCTGAGATCTCCATCAAACCAAGGGGACCTCAGGTATGAAGTTCTGGGTCATACACAGACAGGTGCTACAAGCAAGTAAACAAAAACATTTTTTGCACAGTTTAAACCTATTGCGGTTTGTACTATTCATGAGGTGAAGTGGTTGTGCTAGGTATTTTAATGCTTTTGTAAATAAACAGAAACCTGCCACTTCCTCCCTCTGTGTGCTCTCCCATCCTGTTCTCTGCCACTGGACACTGTATCTAAATTTAGGGGACTAGACAAGGACAAGTGCAGAACTGCCAGTTAACCACCACCAGTTTGAAGATCTGTGTCCCTCGCAATGGCTCCTTGATCCTTGCACTTTTCAGTCCTGTCCTCCCCATGGCATTCGTGAACTGCATGGCTGCCTTCCTTCTGGCATTCACAATCTGTTTAGCTTCCCTCAGAAACTCTGTCAAGACTTTTTAGATGACATGACATATTGATGGGGGGGCCCAAGAAGTTTTTTGCTGTTGTGGTTGTGGTGAGGTAGGCCTTGATCTTGGTTGTGTGCACTTGAGAAGAACCCTTTCATCATCCTTCCTCAATGGCATGGGGACTGGCAGTTTTACCATAGAAATATTTGTTGCTATGGTGACTGCAGTCAGCTAGGTTCCTATCTTGCTGCAACCTTGAGCAATCCTTTCCTCGTTCTTTCTTAATGGATTGGTTCTTGTGACATTGACTGTGGTGACTGAAGGCAGGTAGGTCTTAATCTTGATGCTACATGCTTGGGAAAAATCCTTTCTTCATCCTTCCTCAATAGCATCCAGCAACAAGTCTTCAGAATAAGTTACAACAACTATCTGAAGTCAGAGATGCAGAAAGGGGCAAGTTTGGTACTTCAAGCCCACCTGCCTGCTGCTGGAGTTCAAGAATGTCTGCTGCAAAGATACCTCATTGCTCCTTGCACCTTCCAACCCATCATCCTCATAATTAATCATCTTCATGACTACCTTCAGTAATTTTGCCATGAGTAAATCTCACTTCTCTGGCAGCATAGTATTTGTGTTTTTGAGGGTGGGGGATTATGTTTTCTATACTCTTAAAAAATAGTTAATTGCAAATTTGTATAGGATTTATTGGCAGACTAGATCGGACTACGCGGTCCTTATCTGCCGACAATTTTATGTTTCACTGGGTCTAGGACTGTCAAACATAAGTCCAGGTATTGGAAAATAGCCTGTTTTCGTGACTACAGCACTGACCTGTGAAACAGAAGTTCACAGGTTCAACTCCCATCACAGCCACTGTCTCTGTGACATTTATCATACCACTTTCCCTTGATTCTGTTCAACATGCTGTAAAATTTAGTGGAAATGAAACACCACTAGTGCTGGATGAAATTTTTAGTCCTCTTGTGAAATTGTAAGTATTTGGCAATGTTGCTGTGATGCACTTTTCTTGAAAATGCACCAAAATTAGGCACACATTTGTCAGGCTCATTTTTGAAATATGATATTTTGCTTTAATATTATGCTTTATTTAAAAAGCAAAATGGCAAACTTTCAGTGTGGTTTGAAAATATGCTATTTTTCTTGAAAAGGCTTGTACAGTTTCCTTTCTATGTAGGAAGTACATGTGATGTGAGACTGGGAACGTGAGGGTGTGAGTTTAGTGGAGAAGATTAGAGCGAGAGATACAGAAGATTTACATATAGCTAGATAGATAGATAGATAGATAGATAGATAGATAGATAGATAGATACAAAACATACATACACACATACATACATACATACATATTATCTGTCTACAGTATTTTAGTATCAGGTTCAACTTTTATTGTAAAATTACTGAAATTGGTTAGATCACTATCTCTCATTGCTCTCCACAATACCATGGGGCTTTTCTAATTGTACTCCAAAGCATGCCATGATATTGCATTATGTCAGCTACTGGCACACACATCCCTCAGCTTAGAACTGCAATTCATCATGTCTTTGTAGTGTAGCACCACCCTTAACTATCATGTCAAACTGTGTTAATGTTTACATCTTAAAATGAACATTTTAATTTTGGTGGGATGATTAGTGATTAAACAGTATAAATATGTGTATGTATAAATATAAAATAAAGAATACTGGACGGACAAGTATTTACAACCAGTGTATTCTGCCATAGAGGGTTCTGATTCTCTCTGACCTTGAGAGGAAGCTGAGAGGTCTGTGAAATCAGAACTGAATGGCAGAACCCACTGGTTGTGCATAAAGATTGATCATCCTATATTTCTTACAGTGTATAGCATTATGTGAAATGTGCATGTGGTGACTCTTTTGCTTTCAGAACCAAACTGATTTGTCTCTAGAGGTTTCAGAATGCTGTTGTACCACAGAAGGGTACAATAACATTCCATGACCTTTGAACTGTTGCGCAACGGCACATTTTGAAAGGAATGGAATTCTATATAGAACAATGTTCTGCTACACACTATAAATGTTTATTGTCTGTATTTTACATTGTACTTCCTGGATCAATCTGAAAAAGGACCCTTGGTCCAGTGCCCCTACCTGAGTAAAAAAATGTAAGAATAAAAAATAAATAAAATAAATATGATAGATCTTTAATTCAACTTCTGTTCAGTCATCTCTCAGATTGCTGCTGTCCGAATGAAAGGAGGCAGTTGCATGCTTGCAATATAGGACAGTCTGATGTGCATGGCCCGATGGGGGGGGAGTTTTCTGTCTTAAGCACACCATGAGTTCTGTGACTCTGCAGCAGTTTGTGGGGGATGAGACTCATACTATCCACCAGTACACAGTGAGGCTATTTGTATTACTCTGTTCCAGTAACTCTGGTGAACAGTAACAAATAAGAATGAACTATAGAATTCATAATAAGGGGAGGCAGTATAGTGCAGTGGTTTAAGGCTCTGAGCTGCAAATCTGGAGACTTGGGTTTGAATCCCACAGCCCCCACTTGCATATACTATGTGACCCTGAGCAAGTCACTTAACTTCTCTGTGCTCCCAAGTTGCACCTGTAAAAAATTTTTCAGCTTAGTGTGTCTCACCTGGTTAAACAATTAAAAAAAAAATAATTCTATCCAGCCAAAATTGATTTCCAAAATCTCTTTTTTTGGATGACTCAGAAAGTAAAACACAATAAATATGCTATATATTCAAAGGTGATCATAAATAATTCTTAAATATACTATACTTTCTTATTTACTTTTTATGCATCTCATATTTCAAACAACAGAGCAATGTCTGATTCCTGAGGAGGCAGCCACAAAGCCAGAAGGACAAGGAGCCAGTCAAGTTCCCAAAGGTGCCAAGTTTTCTTTTATCTTATGTCAGTCACTGAACATACCATGCCGTACTGTTGTTGCAGATATGGCTCTGTGACTTACTGAACCAATGACCCCAGTTATGGAGTAAGCCTGGGTCACTGAAGGGCCTGCTGCAGGAGGATGGTGGAGCATCCCAGTAGATGCTTGTCTCATCATGGGTGTGAAGTGTGAGTGTGGGTGTGCCTGGTCTCCTCTTTATTTATATCACCTGGGTGAGCTACATATGTCGATGCAAGTGGAGCCAGCATATCAAGTGTGAGCTGTGGGGGCCTTAACCAAATAATAACCTAACTCGAGGAGTGCCTTATTGCCATTAGAAAAATGATTTCAAGAGAAAAGTGTTAAAAGCTTATCTTTACTAGGTTTTCCTCATTGAAAGAGATTTCTAATAAAATAATTAATCAACCAGCTGTTTAATAATTCTTGTTCAGAATCAGAATGCATCATTCCAGTCATTCAGCAGTGACAGAGAATGGAATGATAGAGAATGGAATACTGACAGGAAGAATTCATGCACCTGTGTACTCAGGCTGTAGATGATAGTTTAATAATGATTACAGGTATTTTACAAGTTTCAACATGTGTTACTCTATAAGGAAAGTTAAAAAGGTGAACAAGTACCAACTGTAGCAGTTCTTGACATTTTATTCTGCACCCTAGTCATGTGAGAAGAGATACTGTTAAAGGACCCATGGACTGTGTAGCTGATCCCGTGTCTTCACTGTGCTTATTCTGGCACTGTGCTGTTGTATGTTGTGGCATATTCACAGTGAGGTGCGGGACTGCACTCTCCATTACAGTCAGTTGTGACAGTTCTCAACACATATTTTTATGTTAATTAGTAATTGATAATTAACACAAGTAAATCAACTTCTAAAACTTGCAAATTTAGCAATATAATGGTCCCCATGAACTCACACCTCACGTTGCATACATCACAGCATGTGACAGTGTAGAGGTATGGTAAGCACCAAAGAATCTCAAAACACCATGTCATCGAACCCTCAGGAAGAAATGCAACAAAGATCAGCTGTATAGTCAATCAGTGCAACATGAATAGGCAGGGTGCAGGAAAAAAGTCAAACACTGCAAGGCATGTCTTTGCCTTTTTACACTGCCCCATAGATGAGCCATTTACTATAAATCTAAAAACATTTAAATCACTTTACTGTTATGCTGTCAGAATGATGGCAGACAATCAGAATGTTACCATTCTAATACCATTTTTAATAATGGTCTTAAAATTTATTTAGAATCTGAAAACAACAGAGTGTCAGACAGAAAGAAAGCGATACAAAATGTTTTTAAAAGTAATTACTGAAATGTGTTTCTTATTTCTCTCTCTACATAGGAGATAAGGAGCAGCCATGGCTGCATATTTATACGGCCCAAGGACAAAGATCATTCGCCTATCGGGCATCCAACTGGCTCAACTCTTTTGGCAGCGACATAGCGACCACTCCAACACTTGACCTCTTCAAGTCCAAGCTGTGCCTCTCAGTGCTTGTATCCTGTGATTGCCCATCTTAACATTTCCACCATTCCAGCTGCAAATGCCCCAGCACCCAACACTTATAATCAATCTTTGCACCCCTAGCACCTTACCTGTCATAATCCCTTGACAAGGCACCCTGGCTGCACTGTCTCCCACCCTCACCCACCTCCCCGTATCTCCACTCCTGCCCCGCCCCAACCACCTCCCGTACTCCCCTTTACCCCTGCACCTCCTTCTCCCTCGATCTCCTACCTTCACTTCCCCCACCACCCACCCCCCCTTCCCGTGTCTTGCTCATAGCTCAAGTATTTGTACTGGTTATTACATGTCTGTAAGTCAATGACTAGATGTTTGTAACTAAAAATGATGACTGTTGCACGTGCTGATGTGGCACCTTTGTAAAAGAGCCTCGGCTCAAAGGTATTGTAATCATAGATTGAAATAAATAAATAAATAAATAAAAAATCCAGCAGCACCCCTCAAAAAATAATTGTAATGCCAGATAATGACCGAGATCAAAAAGGCAAAAGTGTTGCAAGAGTTGAAACTCCATCATGAGAAGGAGGCATGCTGGGGACAAATATTAATGGAAAGGAGAAGAAAGGCTACATTGTGCAGGAAAAAAGGAAGGCAGACAAGAAAAAGGACATCATAAACAAAAAAAGGAGAAGGGTGGTGGTGCTCGGCCTCACCCTCCAACTCAGAGACCAGCAGCCTATGACAAGAAGAAAAAGGGGAGAAGCATCAGGAGGAGGGCAGCATTTAACCGAGAAGCAGCTGGTGGACCTCCCAGCCAGTCCCAGCAGAGGATCCATGTCACCACAACCGATTCTTGAGCAGCCCCTCAAGATAGTTGTTGCTGCATTACAGTGGAAAGTTGCAGACCTCAGACAAGGGATGAGTCAGATGGAGGGGACACTGAAGGCTATCCTTGCCAGGTTGCTCTGGGCCGGAGTCAGTAAATGAAATGCTGTGTCTCAGAGTCATTTGTGGTGGGTGTTATGTTCCAGCATGTATCAGTCTGTGAAGTTCACAGTTTGACATCTCCAAAGCACCATGTCACCCAAACCCTCAGGAAGAAATGCAACAAAATTGCAAAAATAAAGCTGTCTCTGATGCCTGAGGAGTTTTGTTTGCTTTTGCTTTGCTGTTTTCTTCTTTATCATGTAAAATCACAATTTTATACTCTTAGCACTGGCCCTGTTGGCACAGCAGCAAGGCATGTCTCTGCGGCTATCAAATTCCAGGTTCAGGGATGGACTCGAGTCTGAGGGCTGGCTGGGTGGAAAGGATTGAACATCCCATGGACTGCTCTCCTTCTCTGGGGGGGGGAAGAGTGTCGGTGCAATGCGGACCTCTGAAAGAGGCTGGGGTACTGCCACAGCCAGTGTGCCATTAATGGGGGTGGGGCAGACACTAGTGTCATTGCATGTCCCCACCTGGGAGAAATCTGCAAAAGTCTATCACTGACCATTAATGATGGCCCCTGCCTCTGCTGCAGCTCCCTGCCATAGTCCAAAGTCTGCCGGGAGGGGGCTCACTCCTATGATCCTGCCCTGGGGGGCAAGTCAGGCTTTCACAACTGTGTTTTCTGGGAGGGGGCACCCGCCTGGTGGCTCTGCTCGGGAGGGGACCTGGGGATGAGGGGAGTGGTGAGAGGGGCAGGGGACCAGAACCTCCTAGCCAGTGAAGGAAAAAAAAAAAATAATAATTTTGAACTCTTAAAATATATATTACTTCATTTCTTTAAAGTATCTTCATATATAATTTCAGTTCTATGTGATAACAGCGACTGCCAAATGGCGAGCCCCATTATCTAGCGTCAGAGGCGTAAAAGCGTTTCGCCACCCTGACATCCTCGGCACATGGAAGAATGGTGCTGGAGACATACTTATTTTGCTTTCTGTGGGGGATGCACCCCTCACTCTCGGCACCCCTACTAAAGGATTCTCAGCTCCAGGGGTGCATGTGGGGGGCAAAGCAAAAAAAAGTTTTGGGCAGGCAACAAAACGAGTAACGCCTGGACCCAGACCCGAACCCAGTACCCCCCGCACCACAACCGGACGCCAACCCTGATGCCACAGTGCAGCTCGGCAGCTGACCGCAGCGCCACCGCCTACATCTCCTCTGCCCCCTCCCAGTCCACGCTCGCCATGCTCACTTCACCCCGTGCATGTACATATAGTGACATCCTGACACTGCAGTCATCCACCCCACCACATCCGGTCGCCCTACCCCCCCGATTGCCATTCGGGCTTTCACCCACAACACGTTGCCATTTTGGACGACGCCATCTTTCAAGTGCCAACATCACAGGCTACCGTATTTTCCAGTGTCACTCATAGGTGTCAGGAGGGTCTGTAACGTCATACAGCCAAGGATGACAGGGGTAAATCCCCCCCCCCCATGAGTGGATTCAGCCAAACCCTTATTTTTTTCTTGACCAAATCTGTAATATGTGAGGTAACTCCCCCTCACTGAAAGACAGCATCTCCCTGTGGCTACTGCCTTGATACCCCTCCCTCGCAAGAAAGTAGATCCCTTCATTTTCATTTTTAAAGTTTGAACACTGCTTTAACTCAGCAGGCCATGACCTAAGCCCACTATCATCAACACTACTCAGTACTTCACTTTAAAATTATGTTGACTCTGCAAGCCACAAGGGAGTGATTAATAACTAACCCTGTTTACTGCACATGCTGCATTCCAGAGCTGCTAGTTTCAGTTCAGTTTTCAGTTTTGGTTTACAGTTACAACACGTTTTCAATCAATAGAACTATTACATATAAATTTTGTACATATAAAAAGACAACATGCAAACAGAAAATACATGTAACATAATTTTAAAGCAAGATTAGAAAGGAGAATGAAACTGCAATTTTGTTTTTAGTCCATAGGACTCTTAAATACAAATATTGTACTTATAAAAATATAACATACAAACAGTAAATACATATAGCATCATTTTACAGCAAGATTAAAGCAAAGAATGAAACTGCACCATTTTGTTACGTAGATACATATATACTGACAGCAGATAAGAGCCTTTGGCCCACCTAGTCTGTCCAATTGTGCATGTAAGTTTGCCTCTTCAAGCTTCTGTTGAACTGGGTTGTCCCTTCCCCCTACTGCTAGGATCCCCCTATGCCTATCGCATGCATTCTTGAATCCTGTAGTCATTTCAGCCCCCACCACCTCCTCTGGTGCAGCGTTCCACTTGTCCACCACTCTTTCCATGAATAAATGTGGACAGAGGCAGTATAGCACAGTGGTCTAAGGCTCTGAGCTGCAAATTTGGTGACATCCAGCAGGCCAGACCTGGATTTGAATCCCACAGTTTCCACTTGCATACTGTGTGACCCTAAGCAAGTCACTTAACCTCCTTGTGCTTCCAGGTCGCTCCTGTAAAAAAGCTTTCAGCTTAGTGTGCTATACCTGGTTAAAAAAAAAAATAATAATGCTTCCTCACGTTACTTCTGAACCAACCTCCTCCAGTTTCATCTCATAACCACTAGTCGGGGAACATCTCTTCCTCTGAAAATAGTGTTTTCCTGCACCTTGTTCCTCCCGTGAGGTACTTATATGTCTCTATCATTTCCCCACTCTTCCTCCTCTCCTCCATGGAGTACATATTCAAGTCCTTCAGCCCATCCTTGTAGGAATTGTGATGCAAACCTTGTAACACCTTGGGTGCCCTCCTGTGAACTGTCTCCACCCTGTCTATATCCTTATGTAGGTAAGGCCTCCAGAACTGGACACTGTGTTCCAGGTGTGGCCTTACTAATGTCTCGTACAGTGGAATTATGACCTCCCTTTTCCAGCTGGTGATTCCCCTGCCTATGCATCCCAGCATCCTATTTGCTTTACCCCCCACCTTGTCGCACTGACACCCAACCTTTATGTCATCAGAGATGATAACCCTTAGGTCCCTTTCTTGCTTGGAGCATGCTATATCCTCCCCCCAAAGCTGATATGTTGTTCCAGGGTTTTTGTGCCCCATGTGAATTATTCTGCACTTTTGTGCATTAAAGCTTGACTGCTACACCCTTGACCATTCCTCAAGCTTCTGCATATATCTCCTCATTCTATCCATTCCCTCCGGCATGTCCACTCTGATACAGAGTTCTGTTTCATTGGCAAACAGGGAAATTCTCCTTCAATGTTATCCATAATGTCACTGATAAAGATGTTGAAGAGGACTGGACCCAGCATTGATCCCTGTGGAACTCCGCTGGTCACCCTTTCCTCTGCAAAGTGACAGCCATTTACCACCATCCTCTGTGTCCTGCCATCCAGCCCATTCCCAACCCACTGAAATACTGTCCTACCTACAACCATATTGCCCAGCTTGTTTTAATAGCCTTCTATGGGGCACAGTGTCAAAGGCCTTACTGAAGTCCAGATAGGCTGTGTCCACTGCCCACCCCCGATCCACTTCCCTTGTTACCTAGTCGAAAAATTCAGTGAGGATAGTATGGCACAACCTCCCCCCAGTAAAACTATGCTGCCTTTGGTCCTGTAGACCATTGTCCATAAGGTGTTCCACTGATCTGTCCTTCAGTAGTGCTTCCATAATCTTCCCCACTACTGAGGTGAGGCAGTCTGGTCTATAGTTTCCCGCTTCCTCTCTGTTCCTAGTCTTGTATAAGGGGACTATATAAGCTGTTCTCCAGTCTTTGGGCACCTCACCTATTTCCAGTGATCAGCTAAACAGGGTCACCAAAGGTTCAGCCACCACTTCTCTGAGCTTCCTCAGCATCCTGTGGTGCACCCCATCTGGGCCCATAGCTTTATCGACTCTTATTCCTTCCAGTTCCTTTAGGACCCTTTCCCGTGAAAAGGGACTTGTATCCATTGCTGTGCCATTCCCCCCCTTCGTATTCCTTTCTGGCCCACTACCCGCCCTTTCTGCTGTAAAGATTGAGCAGAAATATCTGTTCAGTATGTCTGCTTTATTGTTGTCATCCTCAACACTACTCTCATCCTCACCCTTTAGCCTCACTATCTCTCCCTTTGCCTTTCTTTTTTCACATATGTACCTATAAAAGGTTTTGTCCCTTCTAACCACTGTTTTCACAATGCACTCCTCTGTCTGAGCTTTAGCTTCCCTTACTACCCTCCCTGCTCCTGTTGACCTTCATTTTGTCTGCTACCTCCTTGGAATACAATAAGGGTTTCCTCTTCCTTTACCCCTTGCTTACCTGATTAATGCATAATTGTATTTCCCTTCCTATCCCTGTTTTAAATACTGCCCACTCTTCCTCTATCCCTAACTCCTTCCCCATTTTAGCCAGTACTTATTCCAAACATTTCCCTATTCTCCCAAAATTTGCCTACCTAAAGTTTAGGAAACGTGTTTTAGTGTGGGATCTGCCCATTCAGTTATTTCAGACCACAGTGTCCAGTGGTCACTGTTCCCCAAGTGCTCCCCCACTGTGACCCTCATTACACTATCCCCATTTGTGAGCACCTGAGCACCAGGTCCAGTTTTGCCACCTGCTGAGTTGGTTCCATGACCACTTGTTTAAGGAAGGCTCCCTGAAGAAAGTCCAAGATAAATTTGCTCCTGGAAGATGCTGCTGCTGCTGCTGCTGGGTGACTCCAGTCCACATCTAGCATGTTGAAGTCTCCAGCCAGCACCACCTCCCTTTTGTCCACCATTCTTTGGATGGCAAGCATCAATTCCCTATCTGTCTCTTCCACCTGGGTTGGTGGTCCATAGACTACAGCTGTGTGGATGGCTGCCACTGTTTTTCTTTCAAGCTTAACCCATAGTATCCCCCATCTCCTTGTTCCCCTTGGATCTCTGTGGCCTTAATGTTATCTTTCACATACAGTGTCACTCTTTCCCCCTTCCTGCCCTTCCTGTCTCTTCTGAATAGGTTATAGCTGGGTATGGCCATCTCCCGATCATGGTTATCATTACACCAGTTCTCTGTGATGGCCATAACGTCCATGTCTGACTGTGTCATAGCTGCCTCCAGATCCTCCGCCTTGTTGCTAAGGCTCCTGACACATAGCTCTCCATGATGTAACTTCCATCCTCTGTTTTGTTGTCCTACAATCTCCCCTTCCCAGGTGATCTTTTTTCCTCACCCACTTTGCCTTCTGCACTTCTGTTGCGTTCTGCCCTCTGACTGTCTTTCTACTCCTTGGGTACCTGTGTCCCTTCTATTCTTCAATTCCTCCATCTTTTGCACTTTTCATTGCTGTGATATCCCCCCTCCTAGCCCCTTGTCCCTTTGCTAGCTTCTGGGGGTGGGCAATCAACTTCTCTTCTTGCTGGCCTGCCACCCCGCTTGGCTAGTTTAAATGCTTGCCAAAGTAGCATTTAAACTTTTCATTAATTAATTATGGTTCCTCTCCAGGTTGGATACAGGCCATCAAGCTTGAATAAGCTCCCATCCCTCCAAGGGGGTCCCCAGTTATCAATGAATCCGAACCCTTCCTCACTGCACAAGTTCTTAAACCAAGTGTTAAAGTTTCTGGTGCGGGCACTCCTACAATCATCCATGCCTCTCACATGTAGTTCTTCCAAAAAAGTGACGGAAATAGCTACTTGCTTGAGACCCCTTCCCAGTCTTCTAAACTCCTCCTGAACTGCTTTAGATTCCCTGTTTGCCAGGTCATTAGTTCCTAGTTGGATAATGAGATCTAGCTCTCCCTCTTGTCCTGCCTTCCCAGTGATCTCCCATCCCTCCATGTCATGGCACCTGGTATGTACCTCACCTCCCTGTCCTCCTTCTCTCCTGCTCCTAGCTGGATCCCTTTCACAATAGAGTTGTTTTTAGTCTATAGGACTCTTACATACAAATATTGTACACATAAAATGACAACATACACAGAAAATGAATATAAAATAATTTTACAGCTAGATTAAAATAGAGATGGCAACCAAAGTTCAAACCACATTTTATTCCTCAGTACATATCTAGAAACAATTAAAAATGTCACTAGGGCAAACAGTTGTGCAATTTTCCTATTATTCAGTAGTTCAGTGATCATATCAGCATGGGAAGTACTTTTCATTTTCATTCTTTGAAAAATAGAAGTTATCCTTTTTATGTTTACTTGTGCATGTGCAGAAACATTTTTCATGGAAGGCATTTCAGAGGTGTGTCAGTGTCCTGTCAAATGCAGGTCACGCTGCATTGGGCTCATCACTGACAGACCAATGGCCAATCAAGCTGGCAATGATGGTGGTTTAGTTCCATGGGCGGAAGTCTTTGTTAAGTTGAAAGGACTGAAGCACTCCATTGAGAGAGTGCTTCAGTCTTTTCATCTGCATAAAGCTGGCCGACAAGCAGCTGAGTTGAGGTTCTGTTGCTGATTGCTTTTTGCAGGATTTACAAAACATCTGTATCTGTGAGCACAAATCATCTCTCCTACCTATTCAGCTACATTGCTACAGATGTACAACCTTTTCTACATTAAAACACTGCAATTTAGGCCGTCCCAGTAGCACTGGATGCCACACCTCACATCTCGCGGGCGACCCCAGTTTTAGGAGCGACCTTGTGTCTCCAGGGTGCCAGTCAGGGAAGAGGATTAAACATGATTTCCCCTCTCAGGGTGGACACCACTCCTCCATAGTCCTGCACCCATTGGGTGGAGTTTCAATGGGTGCACATGCGACAGAAGCGGCGCTGTAAGTCTGGGGTGGGGTGGAAGGGGTCACCGGATTTTGGCATATGAGTGCACCTCCACGTGCATACATGCATGTGTATGCTGTGACCCTGGGAAAGGGGAGAAAAAAATGGCAAGAAGTACACAAACTGTAAATGGGAAAAAAAAAAACACTGCAGTTTATTACCTTCTGCTGCATTTAGGAAGTCCCTCCGGCACCGAACGACCTTTGAGGAGTTTTCTTTTTTCCTCTTGGGTACCACATGTTCCTGATAATAAATATCTGTGTAAATGACACTTTTTTCAGTATTTTGATAACGATACATATTATTAGCAGATTTTGATAGTAATTAATAAAAAATTCGTTCACATCTGTAATGATTGAGATGCCAGCCTGCAAGGCAATCGAAAGCCAACTGTGTTGCAGCGCCCTTTCTATTTGTCTGCACTGTAAGTTGGGTTCAACATAACTTTTAAAAAGGTTGAGCTGCCTCGGTATGCAGTAGTGCACCTTAGGGAAAACATTTTTTTAAAAACTGGCGAATTTTTGCGAAATCTGGTTCACCCAATTCATCACACTATAGTATTCTTCAGTTCAGAAAGACCAACACTGTAAATCCTAGTACAAGTAACCCCTTGTCAGCTGGCTGTGAAGCCCTCACCACCACCAGCACCACCCCCGACAAAGTATAAGTAGCCCCTAAAAAAGTATAACTAGTACAGGATCATGAGTAAGCAGAAGGTGGTGTCCTCCATCTCAGTAGCTCCCGCTGGTGCTAGTGCTGCCATGGCTACTGTGTGTCACTGCAGGTCCCACTTTGATTCTAATTCCTCTGGTAAGCAACAAGCAGCTGACCCTGAGTGAGTTATGCACCCGGACAAGCAAGTACATTGTCCACCCCACATGCATGACCCTCCCCTTAGCAACCACTGCTGCCTACCACCATCTCCATGGACATGGCACTGGTCATGTGAAAGCCATTCTTGTCCATCATGGATATGGCCCTCCGTAGTCATATGGAAGCATAGAATTCAGCTGAACTAATAGCTATATGCACAGGAGTGAATAACAGGATCATATAATTCAGAGATGCTATGCATAGGACTTCCACCATCCGTCGTTCCTTCACTCCCTCTTCTACTATTTTGTGCAGTTTTGCTGGCATGCGGCACTTTATCATTAAGCTTCAAATTATTTACAGGACCCAGAGTTTTGTTAGAGACTCTATGCACAGCACTCCCTTTTTAATATTTCTGTTTTAAAATCATGCAGTTTTGCTGGCGTGCAGTGTTTTGTCATTAAGCTTTTAATTATTTGGTACAGATTGTAGTGAGAAACAAATAATGTGACCTACTGAGAGCTGAACCCAGTCCTTGCCACCTGGAAGAAGGAAGAACTCGGGATCTGTCAGGATGGGAACATGTACTGGCTGGTGGAAGGAAGCTGTCTTGTCTCTCCTACCTTTACCCACTGTACACACTTCACTTCTGTGTGGTGAACCATGAGGAGGTGGAAGGAAAAGAGCAGTTCTGTCAGTCTCCCTCACTATTCTCACTCAAAATCAGTGGAGGCTCAGTTTAGTGCCAAAACAGACATATCCTTACTGGGACTCAAATTAGGCAGCTTTGGCATGAGCAGTATAAAGTCATTATTAAATGAATTGATTGGGAGGGTGGAAAAAGGAGCATTGCAGTGTGATGAGGCTAGCAGGGTGGCCTATACAGACTGCTTCTCCCTGTTACAGTCAACGGACTAAAACATTGGTGCTGCTACCTGTGTACAGCACCTAATCCTTCTATGTCCCTCATTATACAGGTTCATACAAGAGATGCGAAAACACTATTATTTAAAGAGCCTGAAACTTGGTGGGAAAAAACAACAAAAAGCAGAACTCTAGATTGAGAGATTTATTTAGTCTGTGTTCTGCTGCAGTGACTGCTGCTACTGTCTCAAATAATTGAATAAGTCAGAGAATTAAGTTTTTAAGGCAAATGACATTTCAATCTGTGAGCTGCTTGGCAAAAGGTTAGTTAATTTGAAACACCAGAATTAGTCACTGCACTGGTAAGGTGATAGTGACCAAAGATGCAATTGGGTTATAAGCTGCTAATAATTAATATAACAAGATTTTTTTTTAATTAGGGTTGATTTGTATTGCACCATTTAACTGCTGTGGTGACTGCCTGCTTACTAACCAATAATTTCTCCCATCCCTCATTGGATTTGTATCCAGTCCCAGATGTGGTCTGTTAATGTCATGCTAGTGATTTTCCTGTGTACACTCAATGTTTCCCAGTGTTTGCACTTGCAGCAGTCATGTAGTTCTTTATTCTAGCTGATTGACCCACTTGGGATTATTCTCCTGAGTTCAGACTGAACACATTCATTAAGTGCTGTATTGCCCTGTTTAAGAATAAATTCTCCTGTGTTTGCACTCACAGCAGCTACGTATTGCTTCATTGACCTGTTTTGGAACACATTTCTCTGTGTTCTGTGATCACACTATTGAATGCACCCACGAGTGCTTTATTGACCTTTTTGGGAATACATTTCTTTGTGTTTTCACTACTTAACTACTTAATGTGAAGCACTTACCCACTATTGCTTTATTGACCTGTTTGGGAATAAATTTTCTTTTGTTGTCACTGTTCTTTGACTGGGCGATGAGTGGCTTGGACCTGGGTAGACCAGTGGACGTCCTCTTTCTTGACTTCAGCAAGGTGTTTGACTCTGTTCCTCACGGAGGCCTGTTGGATAAGCTGGGAGAAATAGGGGTGGGGAACGAGAAGATCAGATGGATAGGCAATTGGCTCCAGGATCGGACCCAGAGGTTCGTGGTTGGTGGGATAGTCTCATCCCCAAGGAGGGTCATTAGTGGATTCCCTCAGGTATCGGTCCTTGGGAACCTCCTGTTCAATGCCTACATCTCTGACATAAGGAAGGGTATCAGGAGTGAGATGAGTCTCTTGCGGATGACTCAAAACTGGGGGCGGTGGTGGATGGGGGAGGGGATGGTGGCCCTACAAGGGGACCTGGAGGCTCTGGAAAGGTGGTCTAGAAAGTGGAAGCTGAGATTCAATGCAGGGAAATGCAAGGTACTGCACCTGGGAGCCAGAAACCCAGGCCAAGTGTACACCCTGGGGAATGCTACAAGTCTCGATGGCTGAGAGGGACCTGGGGTTGGTGGTGGATGTCAAGAAGAACAACTCAGAGACTTGTAGGAGGCAGCTGCAAGGCCACCAGGATGCTAGGATGCATTGCTAGGGGATCACCTCCAGAAGGAGGAAAGTGATACTCCACTGTATAACTGCTCGGTGAGGCCGCACCTCAAGTACTGCATGCAGTTTGGAGGCCACATTTAAAGAGGACATTGAACTCCTGGAGAGGGTCCAGGGGAGGCCAACCAAAATGATTTGGGGCTGGATGGATAGGACCTATGGGGAGAGGCTTGGAGAGCTAAATATGTACACATTGGAAGAGAGAAGGGACTGGGGGCATGATAGAGGTCTTCAGGTACATGAAGGGGTAAATAGGGCAGGAGCAGTCAGGGTGCTCGAAGGAAGGAGGGGAAATAGAGGGCATGGGTGGAAGCTGGAGGGGAGATTCAGGGGAGAAAGGAGGGGTGATACTTCACTGAGAGGGTGGTGGAGCCATGGAATCGCTGCCCAGGGGCTGGTGGAGGCAGAGATGGTGGAGGGGTTCAAGAGGGGGTTGGACAGGTACAGGGCAAGGGTTCTGAACAAAAACCAGTGCAGTGAGAACATCCAGGACTGGGAAGGGAGAAGCCAGAGAGGAAGAGGGTAGCAAGGGTCAGCTCCCAGGGTGGGAGCTGACCAAACGAGCAGACACAAAGATCATTAGGCCTATTCTGCTGGCATTTTAGTATGTTAGTATGTTATTTCACTTGACACACCCAAGAGAGCATTATTGACCTGTTTGAAATAAATTTCCTGTATTTGTACTTCTGGGTATCCATAAGTGTTTTATTGACCTGTGGGAACAAACGTCCCATGTATTTATTACTTAATGTATCCACTAGTGCTTTAATGACACATTTAGCAGTAAAGTTCCTTGTGTTTGCACCTCAATGCACCCATGAATGCTTTATTAATATATTTGGGGAAACAATTTGGGGAATTATATACCACACTATTTTGCATCATGTCTATGCACTGAAACTTTGCAAAGCATGCCCTAATTAGTACTACACCACCATGGATTGCAACACATAATTAGCACCCCCCCCCCAATCATGAGCAATCTCAGTTTTACCTGCCAGCAGAATATATGCAGGGCTATGGTTTTCTTGTTCATTAGGTCATACTGAAAGAGGTGATTGCCCTGAAAGCATTTTGCAGTTGCAAAAGAATTGCCATGTGTATGGTTGACCTTACAGCCCAGCCAAACACTACTAGAATAGTAGGATAAGAAAGCAGAGTGCAGGAGTAGAAAACCAGGGATACTGAGGAAAAAACAAGCATTTGTCAATGCGAATGTTGATTGCGTTGGTCCGTTGGGCTTGCTTACTGCCCTGTGTCACTCGTTAGTTCTGTTTCTCCTGTGCTGTAGGCTGTTCTTTTGTACTGGGCTCCTGCCTGCGTTAGCTTGTTTTCTGCCCATGAAGAAATCTGCAGCTGTCCTGACAGAGCTCCATTGAGGTGGGTCACTCACCCTCTCTCACTTGCTCATTCTTTCCGCTGGTGCTGCAGGCTGCCCTTTTGTACTGGGCTCCTGCCTCTGTTGATGGCTTTTTCTGCCCACAATGAAATCTGCAGCAGTTCTGACACAGGTCGTTAGCTAGCTCCTCCCCCTCTCTCAGTCACTGCTCCATTTCTGCCGGCTCTGCAGGCTGGCCTTTGTATTGGGTTCCTGCCTGCATTGCCGCCTTTTTCTGCCCTCAAAGAAATCCACAGCAGTCACAGTAGAGCTCCGTTGAGCTTGCTCACTCCCCCTTCTCTCATTCTCTCATTGTGTTTCTCCCAGTGCTGCAGGCTGCCCTTTTATACTGGGCTTCTGCCTGCGTTGGCACCTTTTTTCTGCCAACAAAGAAATCTGCAGCTGTCCCGACAGATCTCCATTGAGGTCACTCACTCCGCCTGTCTCACTCGCTCATTCTGTTTCTCCTGGTGCTGCAGGCTGCCATTTTGCAGTGGGCTCCTGTTTCTGTTAGCGCCTTTTTCTGCCCACAAAGAAATCTGCAGCAGTGCTGACAGAGTTCCGTTGAGCTCGCTCACTCCCCCTCTCTCACTCGCTCATTCCATTTCTGTCGGTGCTGCAGGCTGCCCTTTTGTACTGGGCTCCTGCCTGCATTGCCACCTTCTTCTGGCCACAAAGAAATCTGCAGCAGTCACGGTAGAGCTCCACTGAGCTCACTCACTCACTCCCCCACTCTCACTCATTCATTCTGTTTCTCCCGCTGCTGCAGACTGCTCTTTTGTACTGGGCCCCTGCATGCATTGCATTTTTCTGCCTGCAAAGAAATCTGCAGCAGTCCCAACAGAGCTCCATTGATATTACTCACTCCCCTCCCTCACTTGCTTGTCCTGTGTCTCCGCTGCTGCAGGCTGCCCTTTGTACTGGGTTCCTGCCTGCATTGGTGGCTTTTCTGCCCACAAAGACATCTGCAGCAGTCCCAACACAGCTCCGTTGAGGTCGCTTACTCTCCCTCTCTCACTCACTCATTCCGTTTCTGCCAGCGCTGCAGGCTGGCCTTTTGTATTAGACTCCTGCCTGCATTGCTGCCTTTTCCTGCCCACAAAGTAATACACAGCAGTCACAATAGACTTCCGTTGAGCTTGCTCACTCCTCCTCTCTCACTCGCTCATTCTGTTTCTCCTGGTGCTGCAGACTGCCCTTTTGTACTGAGCTCCTGCCTCTTTTGGAATCTTTTTCTGCCCACAAAGAAATTTGCAGTAGTCCCTACAGAGCTCCATTGGACTCACTCACTCCCCCATCTCACTCGCTCGTTCCGTTTCAACTGGCACTGCAGGCTGCCCTTCTGTACTGGGCTCCTGCCTGTGTTGCCACCCTTTTCTGCCCACAAAGAAATCCACAGCAGCCACAATAGAGCTCCATTGAGCTCGCTCATGTCCCATCTCTCAGTCACTCATTCTGTTTGTCACACCGCTGAAGGCTGCCTTATGTATTGGGCCCCTGCGTGCATTGCTGCCTTTTTCTGCCCACAAAGAAATCCACAGTAGTCCCAACAGAGCTCCGTTGAGCTTACTCACTCCCCCTCCCTCATTAACTCATTCTGTGTCTCCCAGTGCTGCAGGCAGCCCTTTTGTACTGGGCTCCTACCTGCATTGGTGCCTTTTCCTGCCCACAAAGAAATCTGCAGCAGTCCCGACAGAGCTCAGTTGAGCTCAATCACCCCCCCCCCCAGTCGCTCAATCCTAATCTTTCCCAAACACTGATTTCTGACAGCGACTGCGATATTCTGCACTGGAAGTGCGGAAACACATTTTGGCCAGAATGTGAAAAATGACAGCTGTACTGTTCATAAGGAGGTATGAACAAATGCCAGTGTTGAAAATCTGGCATGAAAATATTACTAATTTGAGAACTTACAAGGGTGCATAGAAACTGCACAACATACACTTGTAACACAGTCATTTTATGGAGTTTCATCACACAATTTTCAACATAGGCATTTTAGAACCTCTGCTCATGAACAGTGTCAATGTGATTTTCTTAATGTGTCCCGAACACTGATTTCCCAAAACGACTGCGCCACTGTGCGCCAGAAGAGTGAAAACACATTTGGGCTAGGATGTAAAAAATGACAGCTACACTGTTCATAAGGAGGTGTGGAAAAATGGCAATGTTGAAAATCTGGAGTGAAAATATTGGAAAGTTGCAAAGGTATGAGCTTGCATGGAAACTGTGCAGTGCACATTCATAACACACTCATTTTATGGACTTTCGTCACCAAATTTTCAACATAGGCATTTTAGGACCTCTGCTAATGAACAGTGCCACTGTCATTTTCATAATCTGTCCCAAACATGGATTTCCCACAGCGACCACGCTATTCTGTGCCAGAATTGTGAAAGCACATTTCAGCCAGGATGTGAAAAATGACACTGTACTGTTCATAAGGAGGTGCAGAAGAATGGCAATGTTGAAAATCTGGAGTGAAAATATTAATTGCGAAGTTACGAGCGTGCATGCAAATTGCGCATTGTATGCCCATAACACAGTCATTTTATGGAGTATCATCATCAAATTTTCAACATAGGCATTTTAGGACCTCTGCTCATGTCATTTTCTTAACCTGTCCCAAACACTGATTTCCCACAGCGACCCCGCTATTCTGCACTGGAAGTGTGAAAACACATTTTGGCCAGGATGTGGAAAATGACAGTATACTGTTCACAAGGAGGTCTGAAAAAATGCAATGTTGAAAATCTGGTATGAAAATATTGCAGTTTCGCAAACATAGAAACATAGAAACATAGAAGTTGACGGCAGATAAGAACCGCAAGGCCCATCCAGTCTGCCCATTTCTTTTTCTACCTTATAAATGTGCCATCGGCCTTTGCTCTGTCAGTGACCTATCTATTCATAGTCATTTGTATTGCTCCCTTATGCCTATCCCATGCCTGTTTGAAGCCCTGCACTGTATTCATAGCCACCACTTCTTGTGGTAAGCTAGTCCATGCATCTACCACCCTTTCTATGAAAAAGAATTTCCTCACATTCCCCTTAATCGGCCTCCCTCTAATCTCATGCTGTGTCCTCTTGTCCTGCTATTTTTCTTATATTTAAACATGTTAGACTCTTTCACCTTGTTTATGCCCTTTAGGTGTTTAAATGTCTCGATCATATCACCTCTCTCCCTCCTTTGCTCAAGGGTATACATATTGAGCTCCGTTAATCTGTCCTCATATGTCTTCTGATGCAGTCCCTGCACCATTTTGGTTGCCCTTCTCTGGACTGCCTCAATTTGGTTAATGTCCTTGTGAAGGTGTGGCCTCCAATACTGCCGCGAGTACTCCAGATGGGGCCTAACCAATGTCTTGTACAGGCGTCTTTAGTAGCAGCACAGCAACGCGCTCATAAAACATTCTTTTTTTCTCACCAAATTTGCAACACAGATTTTGAGAGCCCATTCATGAACACTGGCACTGTCATTTATTAATTGGTCCCAAAGGATTCCGCGAGTGACCACCAAATCACCTTTCAGGGCTGAATAATGCCATGACAGTGCCAGAATTCATGAGGAGGTCCCAAAACCTATGTTGAAAATTTGGTGCAAAATCAAAACATGCCTGAGATATGCATCAAAGTTGAAAAACCCTACTTGTTCCATTATACAGCTCACGGGCATTTCCTCAGTTCACGCACGGTCTGCTTTGAAGAGTGCAGACGTGTTCCTATCCACGAAGATGACTGAGCCAGACTCCAGAGGTAAGTATCAAGTGAGGGGGTGTGGGAGGCTGGGTTCACAGTGGGTGGTACAGTTCTGGGAGTAGGGCAGGGAGACCACCGAGGACCATTTCTTTTCCACAGGAAAAAAAAAACACAGGATTGTTTTTGTTTTACAGGGGCACGTGGCATGCTGGGGTTGGCTCCCAGTGTGCCAATGGAGTCTTTTGGGGAGCTGTGCCGATGGGGATTGGACATCCCGTCGGCACCACAACAAAGCGGGGGATGTACATAATGCCGGCGGGATTGGGTTCCCCATTGGCAACATCAACTTGGGGCCTTGAAGCCAACTGGTATTGGGTCCCCATTGGCAAACAAACACGGTGGGGGGGTCACATGCTGCCGAGGGGGATTGGGCACCCCCTTGGCGGGGGGGGGCTTAATATTGTTTGTGAACACAGCAGCAAGCCGCCGCCATGGTCAAAAACAGTATCTCTGTAACAAGGTTCTGCCCAGAATGATGGGTCACTTCCTCATTGCAGCAAATGACTTATGCTGCAATGACGAGGTGGCCCCTGATTGCAGCGGCTGAAACCTTACAAGGTTGTGGCACACTGGCTGAACTAATGTCAGCAGCAATGTGCTATGGCATTGGGGAAAGTGGGCCAAGCCTTTAAGGGCTGTGTGGGCATTAGCCACAACAATGCCACACCTCCACAACCTGTTTCAGGAAAGCTGCTGCAATATGTTTTTGCATGCACGCAATCAACATAAAAAGAGATAAAGTATGTGGTGGAAGACATGGGGAGAGGTTGATGTGGGCCTCTTGGGGGAACATTTATGTTTTATGATGATAATCAGCTACTAGGCCTAACAGCTTTTATATCCAGCCTAACATTAGGTTGAGAATGGAACTATGCAGAAAAGTGGGCAGACTGAATGAAACACTAGGTGTTTACCATCAGCACTGTCTATGTTTCTATGTTCTATCTGTCTCAAAAGGCAGAAAAATACTGCACATTTCACTAGCTTCAAATATGACAATTTTATTCATTACATTGATTCATGAGAAGAATATTTTCAAATGTTCTGAAAGTTATTCATTTTCCAGTTTCAGTGAGTTTTGTAGCATACAGTATTTCAACTGCACAAGCAAGTAAACATTCGGCATTGATAATGCTCGTTTCCCTATTCTCATCCAAAAATGAACAGTTCATAATAATCTATAAAATGTTCTGTTCACAGTTTTGTTTTGTAGGGTCATAGATAAATTCTGAAAGATTAATACATTCAGTTCTATTACAAAAATAAACCTGGTCAATGCTAAAAAACCTGAGTCTTGTCTGAGCCAAAAACTTTACATGAGAGTTCAGTTCAAATGCTAATATATAACATTCAGTGCCAATATATATTTTACCTTTATAAAGAACAAAAGCACTAGTAACATTTTAAAAAGTGCTAGCTGAATTTAACCTTGCAAAATTAGAATGGAACTCATTACTAAATGTTGTGCAGCCAATATACAATGAATTTCAGGGCTTTAAAATTATTTTACAGCTCCACAAGCTTCCAGCAAAGCAATTATAGAAAGTTAAAAAAAGAAATTCCTTCTTAAGTGTTTTGAAATATGAAAATGTAACCTTCCAAAATAAACACTATAAACTACAGTGACTAAAACAGTAACTGTCAGAGGGAAGTGGTCAAGGATGGACGCAGAGTTGAAAGGTATTAGGTTGGACCAAGCAATTGCTAGGCAAATTTATTTTAAGCCAGCATGATAAGCAAAGCAAATAAAAAAAAAAGACAAACTGAATACAACAAAAAATAAACAGAAGCAAAAGAAAAAGAATATATCAATATACACTTCTCTAGAAATGGCTAGAGCATAACAGCAGGTCAGTGTACTACCAACCTCTCCACTCACTATCTATCTGAGGAGATGCATAAAAGCTGCTCCTTTTATCTCAGTGGGGGTCAGGTGATTTACTTGAAGCTCCGCCTACTTACTTCCAAAATCCTTAATTTTAAAACTAACCATTATTTTCACATATTAAACATAGGACAGCTTCAATTCAGCATAAGACTATGTAGTATAGCTTTTAATATCAATAAATATGCTTTGTTTCTTTTATTGTAATGCTGTTCCTGGTAGCAGACTCATCCCCTGAACTGAGCAGTATATAGGACTGAGAAACAAGGCGGCCAGCTCCTAGAAACAATGGAGAGGCCAAGGAGGAAGTTCTGCAGCCAGGTTAGGTAATGTCTTTCTGGTCACTATTCATTGTCTATATGTTTTCTTCAGCACTTTATTCAGTTCAGTAAAAGGCAACTGAGTGATACACTGGACTTGTATTATTTATACATATGTAAAGGAGACATAAAGCAACATATATATAAACTGGGTTTTTACTGTTTTACCTTAAACATGCCTGGTATATCTGCACAGTACCACAGAACTTTGTCTAGCTGCTAGCTAACTGCCATCCAAAAACATAAAACCACAAATAAGTATTCTTTTTTTTTGTTCAGAGAGTTACAAGATAGCTGCAACTAACAAAAACAAACCTCCTATTCTGCCTTCTGTTTTTAGTGTGCACTGGTATGTATATAAGAAGGGCTCCATGCATTCCAGCACTTCTTTATGCTATGCCTGCATCGAGTTGTTAAATATTACACTGTAGAAACAGACATTCAGAACCTAAAAAATTTACCTCAGTGTCATGTTTCCCATTCAGCATGAATATTCTTCACTTACATTACTCCCTCACAACTCAGACCATTACTTTAAAGGAAAACTAAACCCAAAACTTGAAAAAATATATGCTGTGCAGAGTGTTTTAATTTGCATGTGAAGTTCTAGTGTTTCCTTCCCTCTGACTGGTAGGAGTTTTTCCTAAATTAGCCTGCTAGCTTTAGGGTAGTTTTATGACCCCTGGAGATCTCCATATCAAATAGGTTTATTGCATTTCTTTGTCCTACAATGCACCTTGTTTCATGTAATGGTGATGTAGCAGAGCCCATAAATCCAGCAGAAAGCATTGCTTTACAATCAGTTCACAACATTAGAGATGGCTGTATTTAAAATCTGTAGAATTCAGCTTGGTGACCACCCTCATCCTAAAGGTTTTACTGTCCTGAAAAACTTTGCTGCTGGTATTTTTTGTGCAGCTTGTAAAGCTTCAAGATACTAGTTTGTTTGGCATGTGTGTGCTGAATGTTGGGTCTCTCTTACATCACAGTCACGTGAGACAAGATGCACTGTGGGAACAAAGTGTAATTACACTATCAGGTATGAAGATCCCCAGGGTCGTGAAACTAGCATAAAGCTAGTGTTAATTTGGGAAAACTCAATACCAGTCAGAGGAAGGAAACACTAGAACTCACATACAAATTAAAACTCTGTACAGCATATATTTTTCAAGTTTTGGGTGTAGTTTTCCTTTAATGAGTAAAGGAAAGGACAGCATTTACATCACTGTTGCCAGCTGCATTCTCTTTTAATACATTCTGCAGCAAGAACTGACTTAGTCAGTTCACTATTATGGGTATTCCATAAAGGGGGGGAAGGCATGAAGACATTTTTCTTCCTGAAACCATAAAGATTCACAGGGATAGTACAAAGAGCTTTCCCAGGTGGCCTGTCTGGGAAAGGGAAAATAAAGCAAAGTCAATAGAGACAGGATAGATACAGGAGGTGCTGCTGCAGCAGCTTAGAAGCAGGAGAAGAGAAGACATTTCCAGAAATACAAATGGTCTTACTGCACCTGTGACAGTCTCCTCCCACTCAGCGGAAACCAGGGAAGAAGTCTATGGGTTTCCATAACTACCAAGGCAAAATACAGGCAGACACAGTATCAGATCTCTCCGAGGAGAGATGGAGCTTCAACCACCCTCCCAAAGCTCCATTAGGGTGCCTCTTAAATAAACAAACAAACAAACAAGACTCAGAGACATAACCTAATCTCTGAATCTACTTATTTTCACTTACCCCAAGGTCTGACTGGTCTGACTGTATGTCAGCCCCCTAACGGGACAAGAAAACAGCATTCCTATTGAGGGTTCCTGCCCTAGGTTTAGCAGTAAAGGTATATGGTTGCAGCGACAGATACCAGCGCATGATGCATGGATTTTTATCTTTCATCACATGTAACCAGCAAAGTGGATTGTGATCAGTGATGACCTCAAATTGAGCACCCCATAGATAAAATCTTAGTGCCTCAACAGCCCATTTGATGGCTAGGCATTCTTTCTCTATGGTCGAGTAATGTGTCTCTCTCTCATGGAGTTTACAACTCATGTATATAACGGAGTTCCTCCCCCTCAAACATTTGTGACAAAACAGCCCCAATACCTGTTTCTGATGCATCTGTCTGAATCATGAAAGGCATAGAAAAGTCTAGACTTCTTAGCACAGGCAAGCCACATAATTGCACTTTTATGTTACAGAATGCTTCTTCACAGAGTGGGGTCCATTTTACTTTTGTGGGATGGCTCTTTTTAGTGAGATCTGTTAGGGGTGCAGCTAGTGTGGCAAAGTTTGAAATGAAATGCTGGTAATACCCAGCTAACCCCAAAAAGGATCTCACATGTTTTTTGGTCTCTGGATGGGGACTCCTGGCAATGGCATCTACTTTACCTACATCAGGTCATCAGGTTTGATGTAACCGTTGCCAATATAAAAGCCAAGATATTTAGTTTCACTCATCCCTATGGCACACTTTGTTGGGTTAATTGTTAAATGAGCATGAGTGATGACATGTAATACAGCCTCGAGGTGCTGCAAGTGCTCTTTCCATGTTTACTAAAGACCACCACGTCATCAAGATAAGCAGCACAATAGGCCATATGTGATTGTAATATATGGTCCATGTATCTCTGGAACAAGGTGGGGTCACCATGCAATCCAAAAGGCATTGTATTAAAATGGAACAAGCCAACAGGGTTATAAAAGCTGTTTTTTCTTTTGATTCAGCATCCAGAGGAATCTGCCAATAGCCTTTATTCAAGTCAAATGAAGTTACGTATTTAGCATTCCCAAGTCTGTCAATTATGTCATCTATCCTAGGCATAGGATAGGCATCAAACTTGGAAATAGTGTTTAACTTCCTAAAGTCTAGGCAGATTCTAATACCCCCTTCCTTTTTCCTAACAATAACCATAGGAAAGGCCCAGTCACTTCTGGATGGTTCTATCACTCCCAGTGTTTGCATTCTTTTCACTTCTTGAATAACTTCACCACACAGATTTTCAGGTATTCTATAGGGTTTCTGTCTCCCTGGGGTCTCCTGAGTAACCACAATTTGGTGTTGTACACCCCCTGCCTTCCCAGGGGTAGAGGTAAATGTATTTTGAAACTGGAGAAGAACCATGTCTAGTTCCTGCCATTGCTGTGCAGATAGTGTTGAGTTAATCACTATGTCCCTCAATTCCCCATGTTTCTCCAACCTACCATATGCCATTTCCATGTCATTTTCCTTCTGGTCAGGGCAGATATACAGTCCAGGGTTGGTCTTCTGATACCATCTTTTTAAAAGATTTGCATGATAAATGCTTCTGGTTTTCCTTCCATCAGGTAGCTCAATCTCATAATTAACAGGGCTAGTCTGCCTGAGGACTGTATATGGACCCTGCCATTTCATAAGCAGTTTTTGATCAGAACTGGGTAACAGCAATAGAACTTTATCACCAGGTTGAAAAACCTTCAGGCCTATCCCTTTGTCATAGTACTCTTTCTGTACATTTTGTTTATCACTGTTTGTCTGATGAGCTATTTTACTATAGTTGGTGAGTTTTGTTCTTAACTGGGTCTATACTCCAACGTGCATTGAGCTGTTTCCCACTGATGGTCCTCCCATTCCTTTTGATAACATCAGGGGCCCCTGAGGTTTCTCGTTGCATAATTCAAGGGGAGAACCCAGGTGATGCTTGGGAAACCTCCTGTATGTGAACATGAGGTGGGGCAGGTACCGTCCCATCGCTTCCCTTCATCCTGCACAAATTTCTGCAGCATCTTCTTTATGGTTTGATTAACTCTCTCAACCAATCTGTCTGTTTACGGATGGTAAGGAGATGTGCAAAGGATTCCACATTAAGAGATGCATACAACTTTTTCAATAGAGTGAAGCAAAAGTTTGTACCCGGTCAGTTAAATTTCATCAGGAATTCCAACTCTACTGAACAGTTTAATCAATTCATTCACTACCTTCTCAGCAGTTACTGTTCTTAAAGGTATAGCCTCTGGATACTTAGTAAAGTAATCACAGATCACCAAGATAAATCTGTTACCCTTAGAACTTTTCTGTAAGGGTCCCACTATATCCATGGCTATCCTTTTGAATGGTATGGGGATAACAGGTAGGGGATGTAAAGGGACCTTCTCTTCTTTTTTCAATATTGCCACCTTTTGGCACTCCGGGCAGCTTTGGCAATAAGTTGCCACCTGTTCATGTATTCCTGGCCAGTAAAAGTGCAATAAGAGATGACTGAGAGTCCGGTCTCTGCCCATGTGGCCAGCCAAAGGAATATCATGTGCCAGGTGCAACAATTCTCTCTGTAGTCCTTAGGAACTACTAGCTGTTCTATAGATTCTCCTGTATTGGGATTAGTACATACCTATACAACACGCCCTTATGCATTTTAAACTGAGGCCCCTGTTCAGTATTCTTCCCCACCTGTTAAATAAATCATATAACGTGGTATCACATTTTTGTTGTACCCCAAACATATTTCCTTTTTCATTAAGCAATAAGTCCTTATGCAAGTCCTTTTGACACAAAGTCCACTGAGTTTTTTCTAATCTTCTCTCTCTCTTAGACTTCCAATCTTTTCCTGGTAACCCATAGAGTTCTGAGTCAAAGGGAACAGCTGTGACCATTGTTCTTCATGCTTGCTTTGTGCTCTAGTGGTTATGGCACTGAAATCATTTAAATGTGTAACAAATGTCTTAAAGTCTGGATGATTGTGACCAATCACTACAGGCACAAGAAGACATGGGATCACACCCACATTCATATGCCACTCAATTCTCTTGACAGTCATTTTGATGTTGGACAGAGGGTAATAATGAGTGTCACCATGCACACATGTTACACCAGCTTTGGACCCATTGGTGGTTTCTTTGCCCAGCACATCAGTTCTAACCAGGGTCTGTTTGCTTCCAGAGTCAAATAGGCCATCCACTACTTCCTGACCAATAGTTACTAGGAGAAGAAACTGCCCCCCGTTAGCTAAAGACAGTTGTGTGGGAATAGGTCTCTTTTTAGGGCAGAAACATGCAATGTGTCCTTTGCCCTGACATTGTCTACAAATTATATCAGGATTGTATGGCTTTCTTGATGTACTGGTCTGATTACCCCCTGATACAGTTCTAGAAGCAGTAGAAGAGTTTTATATTGTATCTTACCATGCTGGTGGTCCCAGTACCTGTGCCAACAAATCCCCATTGTCGATTTGGCTGGGCTGCAATGTAGCCTTCAGCAAGGGAGCTGGCTTTTTCTAATGTTTCCAGTCGGTGTTCCTTTACCCAGGTTTGCACATCCCCAGCCAACACCTTTATGAACTGTTCTAAAATAATCATTTCTATTATCTGGTCAGGTCTCTTAAGTCCAGGCTGTAACCATTTATGATAGAGTTCTTTCAGTCTTACATATGCTTCCCTTGGGTTGTCTGATGTATGGTATTTGAAGGTTGGAACCTTTGCCTGTAGGTCTCAGGCTTATGTCATACCAAAGCATTATCTCTGTCATACTGCATCATAGTTGTTGGCCTGTAGGCTGTCCATGTGACTGTAAGCGAGCTGTGCTTTACCAGTCAGATGGGGTGCAAAGCGAATGACCCCGGCTCTCTCGGCCACCCACATGCTTGCGCCACTCTTTCGAACATCGTTAGATAAGATTTAATATCATCTGACTCACCCAGCTTCATCAGCTTGATGTCTTTAGGGAGGTCAGATGACATAGAAGAAGGTCAGAATCCCATGGCCTGAATTGCTCTCAAGGTTAATTCATGTTTCTTATCCATTTCCACCTGTTTGATGCAGAGCCACTGCAACAATTCTAGAATGTCATCAGGTGGAACATCTTCGGGGGTTCCTCTACTGGAGTCACATCTTCAGGAGGTCCTCCAGTCACTGCTTCTTCTTCCTTCTGTCTTTGCCGTAAATGTTTTTCGTTGCACATCTGGTAGGCCGGTCAGAGCGGTTCTCCCAGTTTCTCTGCCATGGTGAGGGTGAGAACACCTCTGGGCTGCTCAAACTGTTTCTTCAGCATCCACCTGGGCAGAAGCACTACCTACTCTGGCAAACTCCAAGTCAATCCACTTCTGACACCAGTGTCAGAGGAAGTGGTCAAGGATGGGCCTTGAGAGTCAAGCAGTATTAGGTTGGAAAAAGCAACTGCTAGGCAAATTTATTTTAAGCCAGTATGATAAGCAAAGCAAATATAAAAAAAAGATCGAACTGAATAAGGCAAAAATAAGCAGAAGCAAAAGAAAGAGAATATATAAATATATCAATATACACTTCTCTAGAAATGGCTAGAGCATAACAGCAGGTCAGTGTACTATCAACCTCTCTACTCACTATCTATCTGAGGAGATACATAAAAGCTGCTCCTTTTATCTCAGTGGGGTCAGGTGATTTCTTGAAGCTCTGCCCACTTACTTCCAAAATCCTTAATTTTAAAACTAACCATTATTTTCACATATTATTAAACACAGGGCAGTTTCAATTCAACAAAAGACTATGTAGTATAGCTTTTAATATCAATAAATATGCTTTGTTTCTTTTATTATAATGCTGTTCCTGGTATCAGACTCCTCCCCTGAACTGAGCAGTATATATGACTGAGAAACAAAACTAGCCAACTCTAGAAACAATGAAGAGGCCAAGGAGGAAGTTCTGCAGCCAGGTTAGGTAATGTCTTTCTGGTCACTAGTCATTGTCTATATGCTTTTCTTACAGCACTTTATTCAGTTTATTCAGTTCAGTAAAAAGCAACTGAGTGAGACTTGTATTATTTATACATATGTAAAAGAGACATAAAGCAACATAAATATAAACTGGGTTTTACTGTTTTACCTTAAACATGCCTGGTATATCTGCACAGTACCACACAACTTTGTCTAGCTGCTAGCTAACTGCCATCCAAAAACATAAAACCACAAATAAGTATTCTTTTTTTTGTTCAGAGAGTTACAAGATAGCTGCAACTAACAAAAACAAACCTCCTATTCTACCTTCTGTTTTTAGTGTGCACTGGTATGTATATAAGAAGGGCTCCATGCATTCCAGCACTTCTCTATGCTATGCCTGCATCGAGTTGTTAAATATTACACTGTAGAAACAGACATTCAGAACCTAAAAATGTACCTCAGTGTCATTTTCCCATTCAGCGTGAATATTCTTCACTTACATTACTCCCTCAGAAATCAGACCATTACTTTAACGAGTAAAGGAAGGGACAACATTTACATCACTGTTGCCAGTTGCATTCTCTTATAATACATTCTGCAGCAAGAACTGACTTAGTCAGTTCATTATTATGGGTATTCCATAAAAGGGGGGGAGGGCATGAAGACATTTTTCTTCCTGAAACCATAAAGAATCACAGGGATAGTACAAAGAGCTTTCCCAGGTGGCCTGTCTGGGAAAGGGAAAATAAAGCAAAGTCAATAGAGATAGGATAGATACAGAAGGTGTTGCTGCAGCAGACTTGAAGCAGGAGAAAGAGAAGAAGTTTCCAGAAATACAAATGGTCTTACAGCACCCTGTGACAATAACATAAAAAAATTAAATAATTGCAACTCTTTCCTTGCAGTTTTAAAAGCAAACACACACACATATATATATATATATATATATATATATATATATATATATATATATATATAGTATATATATATAGTCTGTAAAAAACCTGCATTATTGCAACATTTAGGGTTTAGACTAAAGTGAAAAAGTAGGAAATGTGGTTTAGGGTTTCCAACCTAAAACCCCACTCAACTCTAAAACAAATCAGGGTGCAGTCTTCCTTGGGGTTCTCAACCAAAGCTCCCATTCTAATAAACTTCAGAAACACTCACACCTCATGTGGTGAGCTTTGGGTTGACAACCCCAGGAAGACTGCACCTCTGAATTCTTTGGGGGGAGGTGGTGGGGTTTTAGGGTTGGAAACCCTACAACCACATTTCCCTATTTTTTTGCTTTAGCCTGAACTCTAAATGTTGCATTAACACAGTTGTTTGCAAAGAATTTCCTTATTTTTTGAGATAGTATAATCATATGCAAAAACAGAAATGGGTGTTAGGTGTCCACTCAGAGGTTCTTGAAGAACTGAAATGCTTTGCAGTCCAGTTTCCCAAAATAGTCTTGTACCACCATTCAAAGAACTGCACTAGACAATTTCTTCAAATTCAAATAATTTTATTCACTTGATTCAAAGTTCTTCTTCTTTCACTTGCCACTAAACAATTTGTGGTAGCCAACATTTCAAGACTCAAAACTGGTCTCTTTATCAGGGATTGTGGCTAATGAAGTACAGTGGATTCCTGATGTATGCACATGCACGGGACAATCTGAATTTGCACATACAGCCAGAATGTGCATATGACCAGAATGCCATAGAAATGAATGGGTGCATATTGTCTTAAGTCAGAACTGGGCCTTGTAGACACCCCAGTGGGAGTGATTAGTTCCTTTGAATGTATCATGGGAGTAGGTGTAGGTTTCATAGAAACATAGAAGTTGACAGCAAATAAGGACTGCAAGACCCATCCAGTCTGCCCATTTTTTCCATCTTATGAATATGCCATAGGTCTGTATTCTGTCAATGGCCTATCAATTCATACTCTTCTGTATTGCTCCCTTATGCCCATCCCATGCCTGTCTGAAGCTCTGCACTGTATTCATAGCCACCACTTCCTGAGGTAGACCATTCAATGCATCCACCACCCTTTCTGTGAAAAAGAACTTCCTCACATTACCCCTTAATCGGCCTCCCTCTAATCTCATGTTGTGTCCTCTAGTCCTGCTATTTTTCTTATATTGACACATGTTAGACTCTTTCACCTTTTTAATGCCCTTAAGATGCTTGAATGTTTTGATCATATCACTCTCTCTCCTTTGCTCTAGGGTATATATATTGAGCTCGATAATCTATCCTCATATGTTTTCTGATGCAGTTCCTGCACCATTTTGGTTGCCCTTCTCTGGACTGCCTCCATTTTTTAATGTCCTTATGCAGGTGTGGCCTCCAGTACTGCAGAGTACTCCAGATGGGGCCTAACCTGTGTCTTGTAAGAGGGATTATTACCTCCACTTATGACTTGCGATACCCCGACTAATACACCCCAACATCCCTCTAGCCTTACCTACTGCTTTAGTGGTCTGCTTGGATGATTTCAGGTCATCTTTGATGATGATGCTCAAGTTGCTTTCTTCCCTTGTGATTGACAGCAACTTCCCTCCCAACCTATAGGTGTCTTTAGTGTTTCTCTTCCCTATGTGCATGATCTTGCACTTCTTTGCACTAAACCCCAGTTGCCACTCTTCTGACCATTTGCCAGTTTATCCAGATCTCTTCACATTCTGCTCACCCCATCTGGATCATCTACTCTGTTGCAGATCTTGGTGTCCTCTGCAAACAGACAAATCTTACCCTCCAGTCCATCTGCAATGTCACTGATGAAGATATTGAAGAGGACTAGACCAATACTGATCCCTGAGGTACCCAACTTGTGACTTGCATCTCTTCTGACTGTATACTGTTTACCACCACTCTCTGTTTTCTGCATGCCAACCAGTTTTCCACCAATTGACCAACCTCTGACCACCCCAAGTCTACCCAGCATATTAATCAATCTTCTATGTGGAACAGTATCGAATGCTTTGCTGAAGTCAAGGTAGGTGACATCAACTGCACTCCCTTGGCCCACCTCTGGTTACCCAGGAAAGAAATCTATGGGATTAGTTTGACAGGACCTTCCTGTTGTAAACCCATGCTGTCTTGGATCCTGTGCTCCTATGGATTCAAGGTGTTGGACTATCCTTTCCTTAAGAAGTGCCTCCATAATCTTGCCCACTACTGAGACAACACTGGTCTGTAGTTCCCTGCCTCCTCCATGCTATCACTCTTGTGGAGTGGGGTCACATGAGCCCTTCTCCAGTCTTCTTGGACCTTTCCTGTGCTCAGAAACTCACTAAACAGTTCTGATAATGGCTTTGCTAGTTCCACCCTTAGCTCCTTTAGTACCCTGGGATGTAAACATCAGGTCTCATTGCCATTTATACCCTAAGCTTAGTGAGCTCTTGTAGGACCCTTTCTTTTGTGAAGAGACTAGTGCACACCTCCCTCCCCCCTGTGTCCATGGTACTGAGCTGTGAGCCCTGCCCTAACTTCTTCTCAGTAAATACTGAGCAGAAGTATCTATTTAGGATAGATGCTTTTCCTTGGTCCTCTTCCTCACTGCAGGATACTTCTAATCTCATCTACCTTCCACCTGGTGGTGAGAAGAATTCCTGCAGGAAGTCACAGACTTCATTGTCGATCTGGTGTTGAGTCCCTTGATTGGTAGTTCTTGGGGATTTCAATGCATGGATTGACAATGAACTCTTACAGTTTGGGCAGAACTTCCTCCAACTGATGAGTTCATTGGGCCTGACACAAGTAGTTACCTCTGCTACCCATAATCACTGTCATTCATTGGACCTGGTCTTCCTACTGGGGATGGAGATCACTGATCTGGTGGTGGAATCGGTTGGTTGGTCCAACCATCATACTACGAGGTTCAGATTTGAGGCACTTCCCAAAAGACCTGCCCCTATGGAGATGGTCTGGTACCACCCTTAAAGGGGCTTGATCCCAGATGGTCTCATGACAGTACTGGACCTATCAGGTGTTCCAAGTGTATGCAGGGAGCCGGGGGAACTGGTGCTAGCCTATAATAAGGCAGTGACAGGTGCCCTCGACTCCTTAGCTCCTGTCGAGGTTCACCCCCTCACTCTTCACCAGAAGTCCCCTTGGTTAGTTGGGACTTTGAAGGTGTTGCGATGACGGCATACATGCGATAGCTCCCTCTTTTTGCAGGAGACTCCTGTTTTTTTGACTGAACTCCCTCTCTCTCTCTCTCTCTCTCCCTCCCGGGAAACAAAATCTCCTGCTTAAGTAAAATTATGTCCAAAACATCCATTCATGTTTTTTTTGGCAAATAAAGACACATAAAAAGTAAATTAGTGCTGAACAATGTAAGTGATAACTTTGTACAACCCATGGTTGATTCTTTTTAGTGCTTATTCTTGACAAAATTAAATGTATTAATATTTTTTTTCAAATTTTTTGATGCCATTTAACTGTTGACGTTATGTCATCTCCCTACTAGTAGGCCAATCTCCCTACTAATTTGAACCAAATCTCCCTCTTAAGCAAGTTGGACATATCACATGTATGTGAGGGGGTCAAAGGCTGGAGTAGTGCTGGCAGAAATCTGGCCTGGCAGTCGATAAACTTAGATTGATAGCCATTATAAAGACTATCAATTGGAAATCACCTTTAAGAAGGCAGAATTCCTGTCCAGGGAGATTGCTGTGGAGAGAAATCGACTAGCTCAGCTCTTCCAGACTGTCAACAGGTTATGCAGTCCAACCAGTCTTCAGCCACTGGGAGTGTTTTCACAATCTAAGTGCGATGAGTTTGCTCAGTTCCTCATCCATTAGATTGCCACCATCAAATTGGAGATCCATTCTGTGCACTCAAGCCGGTATTGTGGAAATCGACAAGCGGTTGCAAGCACCCAGTCTGTCTGGTCTGACTTCAGCCAGTTGGCGATTGTAGACATTTGTGCAAGTCATCCAGGGTATGCGCCCAACCTACTGTAGTTTGGATCTGGGCCCAATGCGCCTCCAGGTGGGATGCATTGAAGTCATTGGCCTGGTCCTTGTTGAGATAGTCTGGTGCTCGTTGGAGACAAGGGTGTTTCTGGACCCACTGAAGGAGGCAGTAGTGGTACCTCTCCTGAAGAAATCTTCTTTCGACCCAGACTGCTTAGCAAACTACAAACCTGTCTCTAACCTACCCTTTGTAGGCAAGATTATAGAGAAGGTGGTTGCGGTGCAGCTGGATGACCATCTAACATCTATTGATGTCTATATTTTCTGCAATCTGGGTTTTTGAAGAGGCGTAGTACCGAGATGGCCCTTGTTCAGGTACTAAATGATCTCCTGATAGCGAGGGATCAGGGGAGCCATTCCATCTTGGCTATCCCTGATCTTTCTGCAGTGTTTAACACTATAGAACATGGGATATTGTTGGAGTGCCTGCAGATCCTCTGTGGTCTGTCTGGTACAGTTCTCAGCTGGTTTCAATCATTCCTCACTTGCAGGACTCAGAGTGGAGTTGGGATTTATTTCTCTGCCCCTCCCCATCATGATGGGGTTCTGTAGGGGCTCTGTACTGTACCCATGTTGTTGCCAGTGTATATGCTGCCATTCAGAGACATTATAGGTTGTATGGGCTGAGTTTTCACTGCTATGCAGATGATACTCAGCTCTACATGTCCTTTGTACCCGAACAGAGTGAAGCGGTCTTGGTTTTTAACAGCTGCCTCTCTGAGATCCAGGGTTGGATGAATGCCAATTGGCTGAAGTTGAACTCTGGTAAAACTGAGGTGTTGGTGGTGGAGCAAGGTTGACATGGTATAGGGTTGTTGGCAGGTTAACCATCAGGGCTTTCTCTTGGGATAAACTGCTACTTACCTTTGACTGGGTCGTAATCAAGGCATTGTGTTAGGACAGCCTGTAACTAAAATCTAGGTGTCTGCTGTCATTAAAATCTCTTTTACCATCTGAGGAACATCACCCCGATCAAGTGCCTGGTCCCCTGGGGATCTTCCAGCATTTGTCCATGCTTTTGTAACCTCTTGCCTGGAGTTACTGCAATGTCATATACTAAGGGCTACTGGGGCTTGATCTTCTCTGATTGCAGCTAGTGCAGAATGCCATGGCCAGGTTGTTGACTGGCTTATCAAGATCTTGCCATGTCACTTCTTTGATTCACAGACTGCACTGGCTGCCAGTATATTGATGAATCACCTTTAAATTTGGGCTACTGACCTATAAAGCCCTACATGGACTGGGATCACGCTACTTGCAAGATCTTCTTTACCCCTACTGCCTGCTCTGCTCATTCTGTTCCTCTGACAAGGGACTGATTGAGGTTTCCAGGGTTCAATTGAAGATCTCTGGGGCCCATTCTTTTGCTTTTGTGGTCCCTACCTTATGGAATTATGTACCTCGTTTGATTACAGATACCTGACCATCGAGAGCCTTAAATCTGCTTTGAAAACTCACTTATATCGCTTAGCATTTTCTGACTCAAGTGTTAGTTAGTGTACCACCATCTGTCATATTTTGTGAATTTTTTTTTTATTTAGATTTTAAGTTTTACCTATTGCTGCTTATATAGTTTTATTAATTGTTGTAAAGCACTTTGATCTTTTTGGAATAGCGCTCACAATAAAGTTGATGATTATATGATACTGAAATCAATGAGGACCCATTTACAAACATAATTGATATGCTCACAAATACACCTAAGCCATCTTAAATGCTGTTAAATGTTATTTTATCAATAAGAGAAGTGACAGCCTTTATCATAGCTATATATCTATCTATATATATATATATATATATATATATAGATATGTATAAATATATATTATACACACTCAACTGAACACCCACTTCTGCTACAGCAAGCAACAGTGAATGTGGCTTTCAGTGAGTAGCATGAATTTTGAAGTCAGATCCTTTGCCATCCGTCCATCACACTCTGTGAGTTTATCAGAAATAAAAAGTAACAGCAATCACTATCGCTATGGTGTGGGGACGGGGGACAGGTTTAACTGGGCATTTGTCAGGTGATGAGTGGAAATAACTATGGGGGAAATCTAGTGGCTGCAAGGGAATGACAACTGAATGCAACTGTCAGAGAGGTGACAAGACCTTCTGGGGACCTACTAGGGAGCATGTCAAGATAAAAAAAATTGCATATAATGGAAAAACTCTGTGCATACAAATAAAATAATTAACATTGCTGGAATAGGGCAAGAATCGGGACTTCAGGTTTTTTGTGCATACATCTGGAATGTGCATACATCTGAATGGCATACAAGTGGAATCCACTGTAGTTCAAAAATGATAAATTAACAACTGTGTAACATTAAAAGATCATTATAGATACAGAGCATTTCTTTCAAAGAAGTGATTAAGTAAAGAGTAATTTCAAATACCTCAATTATAAAGTTTCTATAGAAACTTGTTTCTTTATTTCAAGCGAATGTACATTTTTCATCAGCAAAGCTTTACTAACACATTATTGATGATATTTTTAGAATCTGAGAAGGAAGTGATGAAGCACTTAGAGAATTGTTTGATTACTTGAATGTCTGCATGGACAGTATTTCATTTACTATGGTACTTGACACTGAACAGATAGCCTACTTGGATCTTCTTTTGATGAAAGAAAACACTGGCTATACAACAGATCTGTATAAAAAAACAGTTGATAGAAATACTCTATTGCATGCCAGAAGTTTTCTTCCAGTTAATCTTATCAACAGCATATTTTGCAGTCAATTTCTTAGGTACAAATGGAAAAGTGGTGTCCAGAAGACATCCTGGATGCATCCAGCAACAGTTGCTCCCTGGCACCTGCTATAGTCATGGTACCCCAGTCAGCCCATGGCAAGTTGAAATCACCACCACCACCGTCCTCCCCTTTCCACAGTGACTTTTCAGGCTATCCACCAATTTCTGGTCAGGCTCCTCTGATTGGGATGGGGGCCTACAGGCCACCCCCAGGTTTATGCTCCTGCCATTTGCCCTCTGCATCGAGACCTACAGAATTTCCAAGCTTCCCTCCTCCCCCTCTTCCTTGCTGCACATAATACCTTCTCTGACAGATAATGCCACCCTTCCTCCTCTCCCATTTCCTCTGTCCCTCCAGTACAATTTGTAACCTGGGACTACTAAATCCCAGTCATGGTGCTGAGTGGCCCATGTTTCCATGATAGCCGCCACATCGAGTCCACCTTCTGCCATCAGCGCTTGAAGCTTGGGTAAATTGTTACTCATGCTCCTCGCATTTAAGAAGACCACTCTCCAACCTGACCCCCGATCCCCTTTGTCCCCTTGCCCCCATAGTCTCCCTTCATTGTTGCCCATTCTACAAACTGTTCTTTTGGGTGGAGAGGCACCGGACAACTCCAACTTTGTTCATCCATCCACCCTGGATAATTAAGCTGCCCCCACAAGTTTAAATTATACCTGCCTGCTATAAACTCCTATAGCTTGTTTTTAGAACTCTTGAACCCTCCCTAGACATGTGCAATGTATCACTAGCATAAAGATTATTGTTGTCTCAAGAAGTACCCCAGCCCACACCAGCCCAAACCTCTCCATCTTGCACCACCCTGGCAACCTCTCATTGAAGTCTTCAATTTTCTGCTTCCTGTCCATACTAGCCCTTGGCACCAGCAGCACCTCAGAGAATGCTACTGAACTATTTTCCTGTTTAAAAATCCCAGCCAACTCATGTAATCTTGCCTGCACATCCAGCACACTATTTTCCTCCAGGTCATTTGTGCCCAGATGCAGGACTAGGTGGGGGGTCCCTCCTTGCCTCCTCACAATCGAGTGAACTGTGTGCTTCATGTTATGTGCTGTCATGCCTGGCATAAACTCTACACAGATATATCTACTCCAACCCCCCTCATTATCCCCCATTGGAACCCATTAATAATGAAGTCCCCATAACAATAACCATGCTTCCGTCATGATGCTGGCCCCCTCTTGAGTCCTTCCCCCTGTATTCCCCTTCCTGATCCTCACCTTCCCTTGCCACATCATCTCCCTCCTCTGGTACTAGAGGTGGGAGAAAGTTGTGAATTCCACTTTTGTGGAACGTATGCAAAAATTTGGGAATTTCATGGAATTTTCCAAACTTCACCATTGGCGAGATCAGAATCTTCTGAATGTGTTGGCACATTTTCTACCTGTTCTGTGGAATGTGTTGGCTGAACTTCAGAATAATACACATGAACTGAGGAATAACAGTTCTGAAGAATTTTTTTCCACAGTGAAAGAATTATTCCACAATAGATGTAATTATTCCGCAGTTCAGTTACCAGTTATGTTGACTTTTTCTCCATGGTTTAATAGAATAATCTGCAATTTATATATTTATTCCACCATTTTAACTCAGAATTTCTGCAAAAGCTGCTAATTCAATTTCCGCACTTTCGTGGAAATGAATGTCCAACTTTTGTGGAAATTCCACAGACGGACATTTTTTTCGCACACCTCTATCTGGTACCTCCTGCCCTATACCAGCATCTTCATCCCCTCCCCCACCTACTTGTTCACCATTCCCAATTGGTCCTCCTGCAGTTCAGTGTTAGCTGCAGCCCTGCCCCCTTCATTTCCTCTTTCTTCTCCACCCGCCCAACAACCCACATTAGAAATTCTGCCTATTGACCCCGATTTCCCTCTTGTGGCACCTCTTTTCCCTTCCCCCACTTCTCCTTCCTCCCCACTTCAAACCTATTTCCACTTAACAACTCTCTCCCTACTTCCCCCACTGCTCTTCTGACCCATGACCCCTACCTCCTTGGGAGTTCCCTTCACCTGCAATGCTTCCAAGGCAGTATATCTATTTGACAAGCTAACCTCACCCCTTTAATCAGCCATTTTTTCACATCAGGCAGACCGTTTCAGCCTTAGTTGTTCCCATACCATACCAAGGCTCCCCTCCTGCTTACTCCTAAAATTTGCTAGCCATTAATTCTCCCACCTCCCAGCCTGCCTCCTGCCCCTACCAATTGCCCTATCCTCCTCCCATATCAATTGTCCCTACCCCACCAATGACTGGTGCAGTGCTGGTTCTGACTCCTCTCCCACTCAACATGCCCTGCCTCTCTGCCTCCAACCACAACCTATAAATTTCTGTTTCCAGTGCATTCAGTCTCATGCATACTGGACAACCACCAATTGCCCACAGTGTGTTCATTAATACTGCTGATTCACAGCCATTATATCACGCTATCCTCCCTGATTCTGCTCTCCCTCTGGGGACCCTCTGCTCTGCCCACCTCCATCCCCCTCTATTACCATGCTGCCCCCTCTCTGTCAACATGGCCCTCTTTTAACAGCACCAAGTGTATAAATGATGAACAATTTTTTTATCTTTTCTCAGCTAGACCCACATAAGCCCCTTTAGCTAGCACCCTTGCTTGCCACGAGGGGTTGATAAGGATGGACTTGCTATCCCTTATGCCCCTTCCTCACCATGGACACAGTGTAATCTTGTGTCCCTCTCCTTATCCACAGTGGGACAGTAAGGATGGACCCCCTATCCCTTATGTCCCTCCCACTCCCTGACACAGCCACTCCTTGTGTTCTCATCCTTGTCACTTAGCTACCACCTGTATTTAATAAATGGTGGGGGAAGGGAAGGGAGGGTGGCCAAAACCCTCCCAAGAGATTAACAGTCCGAGCCCCAACACTTAATATCAAGCCCTATTTTAATTCCTGAGAGCTCCTTAATTCAATCAAAGCCCTATTAATTCAATTTAAGCTCCTTCCCCGATCTGAGCAGTAAAGAATCACCCAGCAATGAGTTAGGAACTTTCCCCCAGCTTAGGCATAAATCAATTATCCCACTACCCTGCAATCAAATGAAGATGTACAACAATTAAAAAAAAACAGCAGATGTACTTCCCTCAGGTTCTGTGCTGCTCAGTTCATCGCCCCTTGGGTCTGCGCGTCAGCTTGCACTCAGCCAAATGATTTTAAAATTTAAACTTTATCCTCCATAGCATGATAAACTTTAAGGCAATTTAAGTCCAGAAAAAGGACTGAAAACCACAACTATTGGTCAGTGGACAGTTCCCCTTCCCCCCTCTGAATGCCGCTAACCACTGCTGAGCCCTAAGTGAAATGGGCTACAGTATTTAAGGGCTGCTTTTTACAGTTTAAACTTGGCACCCTTTTTAAGCCCTCCTATTTGTCCTCTCTAATTTCAATTTCAAACCTTCCCGAGCAAGTTAACAGTCCAAGCACCAACACTTAATATGAGACCTATTTCAATTTCTGAGAGCCCCATAATTTAATCAGAGCCCTATTAATGAAGAATACTGTTGGGTCACAGCAAGAAAAGAAGAAAGTATTAAACAGAAATTGGTCAGGAAGTAGAATTGCACCCCATCCCCCAACTAGTACATGGCTGGGTGGAAAACCAGAAGGACTCTTTAGTTGTGGACATTGTGTTCATCGTTTTAATTCAATTAAAATAAAATAATTATCAAAAACCAGTTGTAATTTGAAATTTCAAATTGCAGAGATTTTAAGATGCAATTCAGATCATGTCATTTACTGTATTAAATGCCCTTGTGAACTTTTGTACATGCTGTAGGAAAACAACAATAGCTTTAAAATTGAGGATTAGCGAACACAAAAGTAACACACAATAAGGACCAAAATCAGCTGTAGAAAAACATTTTCATAGGGAAAAACACCATGGGCTGGATATTCAAACTGCGCCATTCATAGGCGCAAGCCCTTGAGCTGCGCAAAATAGTTGCGCAGGGGTGTGTCCTGGGCGATATTCAAAGGAGTTGCACTATTGAGCAACTCCTTTGAATATCACCCCCAGCCACAGCCACTGTGCATGGTGCAGTGGAACTTGCACCAGTGCAAGTTGACAGAGTGGAGCATTCAACTTGCGGTGGCGCAAATACCATTGCGCCATGTGCAAAATCACGATATTCAAAAGGTGACATGCAAATGGGGCTATAATTCATGCAAGGCGTGGGGGAGCCATTTGCATGTGATTATGTCCCCATTTGCATGTCATTAGCATGTAGGTGCACTGATCCCCAAGGACTTGCGCCTGGCACCCTGCCAGGCAGCAGCCGCCGAGGGACCGACACCCTGCAGCCCGATCGGGGATAGTGTACTCCCCACCAGCCCGATCGCAGGCATCAATGTGGCTCCCACCCTCCTCCGTACATATCCCTGGTGGTCCAGTGGACGAAATGCCCGATCACGGGCGGTATGTAAATAATTACCCCTCCGTTCACATCCCTGGTGGTCAGTGGACCGAAATGCCCGATCGCAGGCGGTATGTATAATAATTCCACCTCCCCCGTTCCACATCCCTGGTGGTCAGTGGACGAAATGCCCGATCGCGGGCGGTATGTGTGATAAAAACCACCCCGAGACATAGCCCTGGTGGCTAGTGTCCCCACCCTACCCACCCACGAAGCCCCACCACCCGCTCCCCCGCGCGGCGGGCGGCAGCATCCACCCGCCCGCCGCCCGCCGACTGACTGCCCGGTAGGGCTGCCGCCCATTGGTGCAGAGCAAGAGCCAATGGGCGTGCAGCCTATACCGCTATGACAGTCAGATTTTATTAATCTGTCATATAGGGCTGCACGCCCATTGGCTCTGCTCTGCACCAATGGGTGGCAGCTACTGGCAGTCAGGGTCGGCGGGCGGCAGGTGGTGGAGATGCCGCCACCGGCTGCTGGGGGAAGGGGTGGTGGGCTGTCGGGTGGGTGGGTAGGGTGGGGACACTAGCCACCAGGGCTATGTTTGGGGGTGGTTTTATCACACATACCACCCGCGATTGAGCATTTCGTCCACTGACCACCAGGGATGTGAACGGAGGGGGTGAGAATTATTGTACATACCGCCCGCAATCGGGCATTTCGGTCCACTGACCACCAGGGATATGAACGGGAGGGGTGGGAATTATTGTACATACCACCATGATCGGGCATTTCGTCCACTGGACCACCAGGGATATGAAACAGGAGGAGGGGGAGCTACTGATGCCCGCGATTGGGCTGGTGGGGAGACACTATGCCCGCGATCGGGCTGGGGGCACAGGGACTGGGTTGGGAGCCAGCCACAGGTGGCAGCTGCTGTGTTGCACCCTGCAATACAGCAGCTCACCTGTGGGTGGCCCTCGACTTAAGCCTTTTTTTTTTGGCTCAAAGTCCTGCAGGCGCAGGTTGGGGATTGCGCCTACACAACTCTGCACAGCCTGGCTTAATATCGGGCTGTGCAGTTTATGCATGGTTCCTCCCCCTCCAGTTCAGCATGCATTCATTTGCATTGCACTGTTGCTCAGCATGTTTTCTGTGGTGCAACTGCCTCCTGCTGAATATTGCAGAATGGAGCAAGTTTGACTTCATGCACAAACCCTATTGCACATGGCTAACCCTTTTGAATATCTGGCCCCATATTTCTAATTTGAGCTTTTTGCATTGGACAGAGTGAAAAAAATCAGTACAAGGAGGTGATTGAGAATGCATGTTATTGAAAAAGGAAGCATGGTGGATTGACAGACTTAACATGCTGTCTACTCACCATGGGCTTAACAATGAGTAGACTGGATAAAATTCATGAAAACACCACACCACCTCCAAGGCCCCCTCCCCCCCCAAAAAATTTAGTATGACACATAAAGTTTTGTGGTCTAACAGATTTAACAGTAACCATTAGTCTGGTAACAATGGTGTGGACTTTGATCTTTTGTAAACATCACTTTTGGAAAAAAGCTTTTGGACTGCTGGGCTTCTGTGCTACAAGTTGTTGCAGCTATCTGCTGTGGCAGAAATTGAGGCTTCCCACATCATTGGGCCAGGTAGTCAATAGTATCTGTGTTGCCATGGAGTTGCTAATACATAACCAGTTCAGCTGTTGGCAATGTCTTGTGCTACCTGCAGCAGCCTCAATACCCTCCTTAAATTTGGGATGAAGAAGGTTTATCTACACCTTAATGGTGACACCACCTCATGGAGGTTGCTAAAATTTCAGCTTCTAAAATGTTAGTTTATATAACAAGTGTCTAAGTTGCAATGTTTTCTTCATAGTTACAATAGATATGGTAACTTCTAATTACATAAAAGTCCTTGTATTAGAGAGTTTACACTTTGTTTTTACAGCTGCAGTGGAAGGAGCCTGTAGCCGTCTTGCTGTTGCTGAGAAAATGGGATACTGAAGAGCACAACTTTTGGAGTTGTATTACACTTCGACAACTCCAAATGTGTTCCACTCATCAATTACAATTGAATGGCTCAACCCTTCCCCTCCACCCGTGAGTGCACTACTTTTCCTATGGTCTCTGGTTTCATCCAAGGAGATCACCATGGAAGAAGGCACAGTTCTTCATGTCCATTATGGCTACTGAACTGTTTTGGGCATGTGCACCTACTCACACATGTGCATTACTGTTTGCAATGGGTAGTACAGCTGAGGATGCTGAGATCAAGGAAGAACAAGTAAGACATTCAGTTCAGTTAGTTCACATACTCAGACCTTGTCTCAGGCTAGATTGTTTACATTTCCTTCCTGGAGAGCATTTTCTGACTCCGCAGGCAGATATATTTTGTAGACAGAAACAGCTGTAACATTTTAATGGGCAAATTCAGCCAGGCATGGACTCGAGTCACAGGAAATGTTCCCATTATCATTCTCAGAACCACTTTGGTTGTATATTCTGCTGTTATTGGAAGAGTACTGTATTTGAGGTGGCCATATGTTTGTGACATTGTTTTATGCAGTGGTTTGATTTTCTAACTATTTTGACCATTTCTTGAAAGGGAAGACTTTTATTTGGGCTCTAGTTTTGAACCTGTTGTGAGCTGCAGAGGCAGTTACTGTACAATTAAATCCTAGGCTTCTGCTAGCGTGTGGTGGGTGAAGGGTATTTGGTGCTAGGTCATTGTCCTTGGCAACAACGTGGGTCATGTTGGAATTTAATGAGTTTATTTAAATGGAGCCATCAAACTCTCTGTGTGAAGATGGCTAACGGTTGTTTATAAAAAATTCCAAGCATCCTCTACTGAATTAAATTTGTGGAATCTGCCATTTCTTTTCATCTGCAGTACAGCTGGATTTCTAATTTGATATTCCACATTAACTGACTGCAGATGCTCTATAATTCTTTAAAAAGCCCTGTTTCTCAACAAGATCTGCAGAGTAGTCATGAAAAATATGTATCCTACAGCCTTCCTACATTAAAAGCTTCCTTCCCTTGCTACTTTGAGAATCTCTTCCTTAACTGAGAAATGCAAAAAAATATGATACAATGGGATGTGGCAGAACTGTATTGGGTATGCACACCTACTTGTGCATGCACACTGCAGTCCGATGGCCATCTTTGACACAGTGGACTGTGCTGTGTTCTACCATAACCTCCATGAGCTCAGCTGCTGCTGTATCGGCTATGGTCAGACCTTGTTAATCATGCTATAACAGCATTATGAAGCCCAGTGTGAAGAGTAAATTCAGATGATAAGCTTCTCAAAAGTAGAACAATGAGAGCATGATTCATTAACTTGTTTAGAAATGTGAGGGTAAGCTGACATTACCAAAGTGGCAAAAGGGAGCAGAAAACTGAGAGTATAGTTAATTAACTTATTTAGAAATGTAAGGGTGAGCTAACATTATCTAAATGACAAAACAGACGCTGTGATTCACTACATATAACATTTTACACTATGTATTAAGGTTTTTGAGACTAGATGATTAGAATTGTTGTATCATGTCGTTTGTTAACCACATAATGTGGAATGTTATCTATTAAATGTAAACTTGAGGATGTAAATTAAATGACAGGCTTTCAGTACTTAGCTACATGTAACTGATAAAAGAATGGTAGAGGAGTGAATTATTTAGTTTGTTTAGAAAGGTAGTACTGTAAGACTAATTCTATGAAATATATACAGAATTAGTGTACTCCATATCTATGCACATGAGATACTTCTCTAATAAAATGCAAAATGTGCAGTATACAGCAGTTGGACAAAGAATATAAGGTAATTTGCATACATGATTCATGAGAAGAAGGGCCAGATATTCAAAACTTTGCTCCGGGGCCAACTTAGCACTGCCCGGCGGGCAAACTTAGCCCAGAGCACAGAGCAAGCTATATTCAAACGGAATAGCCCAGGGCAAACAGCTTCCAAATATAGCATGGTAATGAGGCCATGCAAACTGGGCTGGGAGTGCAGGGCAAACACTGCCCTGGAATAAGACAGCACTGAATAAAGCAACCAGGAAGTGCAAACCACAACAGCAACACAGTACACAACGTGAGGGCAGGTACAGACGAACTACGTGGCCAATGTGTATGCCAGCAAATGCATGGACTCAGTACAGCTGCAGGAAGCAGCAGATGTGAAAGAACAGTGATCAAAATTGTATAATATTCCCCATACCGTTAGCACCGTGCTAACACATTAACACGGCATTAGCGCGGAGCTAAGCAGTTAGCCCGGAGCAAACACGTTTGCCCGGAGCTAAAATGTGCCATATTCAAAAGTGCCAAGCAAATGAGCCTACTTAGGTAGTCTCTGGGCAAACAACCAGATTAGCATCTCATTATACCCTGATTTGCATGCAATTTGCCCAGCGTTACTGCAGGGTCCCACAGATCCACCTGTAGGTCAGTCTGAAGTACAGGGGCTGACCAGGTCCAACCGCAGCTCCACCTGTAGGTCAGTCTGGCAGTGCACGATGATAGCTGCAGGCTACATGTAAACAGTACAGCATAGCATAGCATATTGTACCCCAGGGACAGGACAGCATAGGCACAGGTGGTGGTGGTGCGCATGCAACTGTCACACTGTAGGGCATGCTACAGTGCACAGCAGCAACTACAGTAGCAAGGGGGCCAGTAGTGTGTGGACACAGCAATGCCTATGGTGTGTAGGGCAGTGATGATGACTGCACTATACACAGTGAGAGGCCCAACCTGCGGATGTTTACTGACACTGGACATTACTATTATGCTGTTGTGTGACCCACAGATGCTGCACCTGTGGCATGGATGCTCACAGTGACATGTACATTCCTGGCTTTGTGTGCTATGGTAGTTGTACAGCTGTGAGGTATGTGGCTGGGGGGGCATATATCATCCGAAAGGCACACTGGTGTTGGGGTATTCCCAATACTGGCCCATGTACAATGCATGATGTGTCCCAGCCTTGTGGCCACACCTGGCCTGTAGCACAGCCTCACCACCCATACATACTCCCTCAACATCTTCCATGCCCACAGTGCTGGATGTGTGCTGGCATCTGTTGGTGTCCACAGCAGTGCGATCCGCAGGTGTGTGCTGTATGGCCACACTGCCGTGCTGTCCACTGGTGGCAGGGTCACCACTTACTGCCTGGCATGGCTGGGACTGGTGGCAGATGATGGCATCATTGTGATGCCATCAGTTAGCAGCATGCTTCCTCTATGTTTGGCTTTATCTATGTGTCATATTTATTTGTTAGGGTCATGCTAAACCCACGCTAAACCCACGCAAACACCACGCAAAGCCACAGTGTCACACAAGGCTGCTTGCCCAGGATTAAGACGAGCTTTTCCTGGGCAGTAATGTGCACCATGCTAAGTGTCGCGCTAGGTCGCGCCTAAACCACTTAGTGTGGCGCTAGCTGCTGAATATAGCATTGCACCTGTATTCATGTCAGTTTGCCCCTTGCATGCATTATAATTTTGCCTGGCGCTAATGCAGTTTGCCCGTGCTATTTGGCCTTTTGAATATAGAAGACCCGCGCTAATCCCACGCTAAACCTGAGCAAACGGTTTTTGCCCGGCGCAAAGCTTTGAATATCTGGCCCGAATTGTTCTCTGTGGTTTAAACAAACATTTAAAACATAAAATGTAGTTTTTATTTTCATTGTGTGCATTTGTATAACCAAAAGAATATTAGAATTGAAATGAAGAAAAAAGTTTATATAGAAACTTTATAATTGAGTTATTTGAAATTGCTCTTACTAAATCACTTCTTTGAAAGAAATGTTGTTTATCTATAGTGATCTTTTAATGTTATACAGTTATTAATTTATCATTTTTGAATTACTTTATTAGCCACATTCCCTGATGAAGAGACCGGTTTTGAGTTTTGAAACACTGGCTACCAATATATGTTTAGTGGCAAGAGAAAGATTTAAGAATTTTGAATCAAGTGAATAAAATTATTTGATTTTGAAGAAATTTTCCACTCCAGTTCTTTTGAATGGTGATAGTATAATCATATATTTATTTGCCTGTGGGAGTAAGGCCCTCTGGGCCCTGTGCTCCCATCCATACTTTTTGATAGTGTAATTGTATAATTATTTGCCTATGGAATTGCAGAGCCCTGAGAGCCCTGCATTTCCATTTATAGGACAACAGCAACCACATTGCCAGTATAGCCTTCTTATTACCCCACCTCATGTAGTCTCAATTGAGAATTTTCAAACCCACAGAAACATGATTTTGCACCACCACAACATTATTCTATGCCATGAGTGTGAAAAGACAGTTTTGCCAGGATTTGAAAATGACAACTGTCATGTTCATGAGATGGTGAAGAAAAATGGGCATGTTGAAAATTTGGGGTGAAAATATTTAAAATTACCAGTGTTATGAGTGAGCGTAGCAACATTTCAATGGATGCACATAACTTTGCCATTTCTACATATTTTTACCCCACATTTTCAACATAATCTTCTTATGATGCCACCTTATGAACAAGGGCAGTGAAACTTTCAAATCCTATCTGAAAGGTGATTTTGCCAAGGGACCATGAAATCACTGTTTGGGCAAGATTTACATAATTTTCAGTGATATTGTTCATCAAGTGGTGTATCAGAAAGGCCATGCTGAAAATTTATGTCAAAATGTGCAAAGGTGGCAAAGTTTTCCATCAAAATTGAAAACCCCACTGAACTACTGTACATTGAATCACACACTTACCTTACTTTTTCATATTGCAGTTGGCGGTTCCAATAGCAGACATGTTTTGATCGGAGAATGCATCTTCGACCTGGGACCTGCTCACATGCATGAGGGTGTTTGGGAGATTTGGGGGTGGGGAGTGCACAGTGGGAGGTCTGGGTAGGGGGTTAGGGTTGGAGAGGGACCATTTTCTTTTTTTGAGGGTTAAAAAAAAAGACATTGAGGGATTGTTTTCTTTATTTGAGAAAGGATGGTGATCGGAGGGTGGGGGTGCCACAATACACCAGGGTAAAACAAAAAATAATGGGGACAGTGATTGGAGGGTGGGAGGTGCCACCAGACACCAGGAAATGGTTTAAGCATTACTAGGATGGTGATCAGAGAATGGGGGCACCACTAGACACTAGGGAATAATAAACTAATTATCAGGACAGCAGCTGGCCTTGTGGTGTGGAGAGATGAGGTACCATGCCTTACATCCTGCATGATGGCAACCCATGTTCACAACATAAGCAGGTCACTGGGGGTTGGCTGGGTGGGAGAAGATTGAGCATCTGGAGGACAGCTCTCCTCTTGAGGGGAGGGAGGGAGGCAGGGAGGGAGGAAATGGTGGCCAGCATAGGCCTGACACTAGCAGTGGCTGGGTGTCAGAGCTCCCAGGTCCCATACATAATGGGCTGAGGTAGAGCAGCTGGCTGACATGCTGTTGGCAGAAGTGTGCACAGCTCAGCCATTGCTGACGCCACATGCTCCTCCTCCACTGGGTGTGAAGATAGGATTACAAAAAGTCCTGGGCATATCAGAGGAATGTTGACCCACAGGTGCTGCCCCCGATAAAGCAGACACCTCCTGAACTGGATCTCTATTGGCAGGTTGAGGGATCCCTGCTGCCCCACTATGGGGGATAAGTCATGGGGAAGAAAGGAGGTGGGGCTGCGTGATTGAGTGGAAGGGCAGCAAGATCATGGCTGCCCAGGAGGGGATGAAGAGTAAAACAAATATGTGGACAGCGATTGGAGGGTGGTGGGTGCCACTAGACACCAGGAAAGATGAAATTATTACAGGGACAGTGATCAGAGGGTTGAGGGCACTGCTAGACAACTGGGAATAATAAAATACTTATGGGACAGCAATCAGAGGGTGCTGGATACCACTAGACACCAGGGGAAAAAACTAATTAGGGGTACAATGATTGGAGGGCAGGGGGTGCCACAAGACACCAGGGAAAACAATATTATTATGGGGACAATGATCAGGGGGTAGAGGATGCCACTAGACACCAAGGGGAAAAATTATTAGGGGAGTGTGCTCAAAGGATGGGGAGGTGCATTAGACAACAGGGAAAAAATGACATAATTATGGGGACAGCTGAAATATTTTTCTGTATGAAGGGATCCTTTTTCATGTGAATGAAAAAGGCCATATGAAAAAAGTGAATCACAAAAAACATGTAAAAATTACTTAAAAAAAAACCAAACACCTTTGTGGGTCATTTTTCCAGCAGTTAAGTGTAGAATCCAAGTAATGGGATCCTGATGACCAAGATACATGTGGTAGTCTCTCTCTCTCTCTACACTGTGCCATTTTTGTGGATTTTGAAAGCTTTTTTTTCCAAAAAAATGGAAAAAAGATGGCAACAAATGAAAAAGGATTTTTCTCTCATAAAAAAGGATTGGCCCCATATGAAAAAGGATTCCATTTTCATTTAATACAGTTATCTTGAAGTGCTTAATGAGTATACTCAGAACTGAAATTTTAATAAGTAATAACTCTGGAATGCAAAATATATATTGTTTAACCACACCAGGGAAAGGCAGTACTGTAGGGCAAGCCCTTTGTACCCTGACATTTTTAGACCAAAATTCCAAACCATCTGGGCATTACGCCTTACAAAAAACAGAAAATAATTGGTATTTATCACTATCCGCGTCTTGGAATCTGCACATCTGACCAAAACAAAAGTTGGCATGTCAAGAGATCTACCCAAGACCGTGCATGCAAACTTTTGTTCAAATCCCTTAAACAGTTGCAAAGTTATTAAACTGAAAAATTTGGGGTTTAACATTAAAGTGCCTACTCAATTGTAAATATAGTTGTGCTACCACACCACTATTAGATATGTTATAGGAGTGCTGCCTGTCACACCCCTATATTTAGGGTTCAATGGTCACTTATATGTTAAACTCAAAGTTCTGCACTTTAATAACTTTGAAACTGTTCCTTTGAGTGACATGAACTTTTGCATGTAGCATCTGGGACCAAAGATCTCGGGATTTGGCAAGTTTCATTTTGGTCAGATGTGTGGGTGCAGAGATAGGGGGTGTCCAAAAAATTTCAAAATTACCATTTTTGTGTAAATTCTTTGTCACACCATTTCTCAGAAACTATGTGGAGTTGTGATCTCATATTTGTAGGGTACACTGGTCATGGGTCATGGATGTGCCTTTTGGATGTTTGGTGAAAAAATATGAATCCTTTCAAAAGTTATTAAAGTTTCAATTTTCCCATGATTTCCTGTGGGAAAAGTTAGATGTGCCATGTGAAACAACTGTTTTGTTGCCGCAGAGGAGGTATTCATTGTCACAAATGTGGAATATAGTGTTGAGATTCCACCATCTTGTTTTCAGTTAGCAAGGCAAACACATTTAGATATTTCAAAAAATACTGACAGATGGTAAATACCAACAGTTGTGTTTACCTAACTGGGGCCTGAGGAATCTGATTCTGGAGTCAATTTGCCCCCCAAAATGAGCAGAAATATATGTATGTTATCCAAAGAGTTTTAACTGTCACAAATTGCAACACCATTTTCATGAAACTGGGGGAGGTTGAAATTGCAGCAAAAGGACTAGTGTCTATGAAACACTATTCCTTTGCTGCAGTTTGTGGCACAACTATTTTTAGTGGAACAGTGCCACATGCTGAAAGTGTATGCTACAGCACAGTATATTAGTAATTTTCATGATCAGAGTCACACATATAGTGAACTCTGAATTTCATAGTTTGATTTTTTTGTTACTAGTGGCTTGCTTTCTGTTCTTCTGGCCTTCCTCTACAGCTGCCTCTACAAGCAAACACATTTTCGATAAGCAGCACATGGTGACATGAATGAGTTTGGTCCACTTGTCAGTTCAATATAGTAACATGAAATGAATGAATATTTTATATTTGTATTTGAATAAATGAAATAGTTTAATATTATTTTATTGTTTAAATCTAGATGCATGACATTTCCAGAAGAAGCAACAATAGTTATGAAATGCTGAAAAAAATATTATGGCACTGAGTAAAATAAATTTGATAGCTATGGAGTGAGACCTTCCAGACTTTGTGTTTTTTCTGGTTTTTTTATGTGGACAGTCCCTCACACTCTTAATGGTTTAATTTGCCAGCCTGTACTTTGAAACTCTCCAGCCCCAGACAGCTCTGTCTGTATTTACCTGAAGCCCAAGACATAACACCCCTTTCACAGGAATGGGATCTGGGGTGAGGAAGGTGTAACACAGGAGTTACTTTTATCTTTAAAGAGTATAGTGATGGAAAGTCTGGGTCTGGAATGCTTCCCATTTCTTGGACTGTGTTATTAAACTTCAAAGGCAATAGCAAACCTTATTCAGCTTGGAAACCCTAACACCTCAGGCATTTGTTGATATTTTCATTCCAGATTTTCAACATGAGCTTTTTGGAACCCCATCTCATGAACAGTGGCACTATCAATTTGTTACTCAATCCTGAAAGGTGATTTTGCACAGTGACCACGCCATTTGACACCACAGGGGCAAAAACACATTTTGGCAGGACACGTAAAATGACAGCTGTACTGTTTATGGGGAGGTATGAAAAAATGGCAATATTGAAAATCTGGAGTGAAAATATGAAAAATTAGTGAAGTTATGAGCATGCGTAGAAACTGCACAACAAACACCAATCATTTTTTGGAATTTTTTAACCAAATTTTCAACATGGGCATTTTGGAACCTCCCATTATGAACAGTGGCACTGTGATTTTGTTAATCTGTCCCAAAGGTTGATTTCCAACAGCGACCACACCATTCTGCACCACAGGTGTGAAAATACATTTTGGGCAGAGTGTGAAAAATGCAGTTATACCATTCATAAGAAGGTGTGAAAAAATCACAATGTTGAAAATCCAGAGTGAAATATTAAAAATTGACAAAGTTACGATCATGCATAGAAACTGTGCAATGCACACTCATAACGCAGTCATTTTTTGGAATTTTTGCACCAAATTTGCAACATGGGTTTTTTGGGACCCCACCTCATGACAGTGGCACAGTCATTTCATTATATCAGTTCCAAAGGGTGATTATGCAGCAAGCATGAAATCACCTTTCAGGGCTGAGTAACCAAATGACAGTGACAGTGTTCATGAGGTGGGGTCAGAAGAACCCCATGTTGAAAATTTGATGCCAAAACTCCTAAAAATGGCTGAGATATCAACCTAAGTTGACCCCCCCCCAATTGAGTCCCATTATACAGCTTACTGTCATTTCTTCAGTTTGCCAGTCAGCTTTGAAGAGTGCAGACATCCCAGTCCATAGAAGATCGCTGATCCCGACCTCCGGAGGTAAGTATCAGGTAAGAGGAGATGCAAGGAGGTGGGTCCTCAGAGGGTGGGTGAGGTGGAGGAGGGGGAATGAGGAGACAATGAGGGACCATTTTTCTTTTTTAAAGGGAAAGAAAAAGACATCAGGGATGGTTTTATTTATTCTACAGCTTACCAAACAATAAATACATTTAGGCACACTGGGGTGGGCTCCCAGTGTGCCACAATAGTGTGTGTGTGTGTGGGGAGGCGACAAGAAGGATAGGCACCTGATGCCAGCACTTGAAATATTCAGGAAGGTGAGATGGGGTCATCTGACACTGGGAGTGGCATCCCGATGTCAGAAACATGAAAATTATTTTTGCACACTGGGTGAGTTTTCAGTGTGCAACATTAAGTGGGATACATGCCGACATGGGGGTTGGGCACCCTGATGTCAGCTTTCTAGGGAGTGTGTGGTGGGTGGCAGGAGCTGCCGATGTGGAAAGCCATGCTTCAGCTCATTTATTTATTGAAATGGTTCACCAGGAAAGGCACACTGAACAAACAAGTTGCTCATGGAGCAAGGGTAACAGTGCTCAGCAGCAGGAGCTGACAAGAACTGTAACTCCAGCCATACGCATTATTGTGCTCTGTAATGCACATGGCCAGAGTCTTGTTAGCTGCTGCCAACAGAGAGAAGGTATCTCTGTTTGCCTGGTTCTGAGGGAGGGTGAAGGCCCCACTGCAATGATGAAACTGTCCCTCATTGTAGTGGCAGATTTCTTTCAAGTGCGGTCCTGTCTCTCAAACTGCTCTCAGAGACAGCTCACCAATTCATTGGTGCTGAAGAGATGAGCCCCATAAAGTGTCAAATTGTAACCATCTCTGGTCAGAATGGCACTTTTTTTCAAGTGAAGATTGCTTTCTCTCAAACTGCTGTCATTGACAGCTTGCCAATTAATTGGTGCCAGAGGGATGAGCCCATAAAGGTCAACTGCATTGGCAGAAACTCACACACCTCTAAAATGTCATACTGTCCCAAGATGTTTCTTGTGCATGCATGGTGCAAACCTAAAAATGGCAGAGTTATGACCATTCATTGCAATTTCACTACGCATGCTTGTAACATTGGGAATGTTAATTTATTTGACCCCAAATTTTCAAAATAGCCTATTTATCATCCCACCTCATGTATGTCACAGCTGTAATTTTTCAAATACTGACTGAAATGTATTTTTGCACCTGTGGTGTGGAATGGTGTTGAGGCTGCACAGTGTTATGTTTTGGTGGGGATTTGAATATTTTCTGCACCAGGTACATGAGGTGGGGTAATACCATGGCTATGTTGACAATTTGGTTAGTAAGGTCTAATAAATGGATGTGCAGGGGTGAGAGGGCCCTGTGCTTCCATAGCTACATACATATATGCATCTTTGCAGGGATGGGAGCATAGAGAATGGAGGGAACTGCTCTCCCACAGACAAATAAGGATATGATTATACTATCTCAAAAAGTAAGGAAATTAGTTGCATAAAACTGTTAATGCATCAAGTTAGGATTAAAGTGACAAAAGAATGGAAATGTGGTGTTAGGGTTTCCAACCCTAACACCCCACCATGCACACACCTACAGGTGTCGGGGACTGACTTGGGGTCTTCAGCCCTAAGGCACATGCCATTCTTCTATACTACAGTATATCCATCTCATCTTATTTACTCATGGAATGGAGTAAGCATCAGGGCCTTTGATCCCAAGCCACACCCCCAATGCCTGTAGGTCTATATCTATATAAATATAGGTCTATATAAAAATAAGAAACATAAATATATTTTATGCTATTTTTTGCTACAGGACTGAACAAGATTGCAGCTCTACAAGTCTGACTGCTCTGACAGCTCTTTCAAATACATAGAGATGACTGACCATCACTGGAGCAAGCTCAGTGAAACTAAAGAGGATTCATGGGGAACACCTTTCTCCCCCTCTCAAAAGGCACTTTTCATTGAGACTGTGCTTGTTTTGTATAGACATATTATGCATTTTTAAAAGTGCATAGTTTTTGGAAAAGTTATTAAGAAAAGTGTAGTTTCATTGAACTTGTAGCAGCAAACTCAAATGGATCCACTATCACACATTAACATCTAAGTGAGTCTTATGACCTGTACATCATTGAATGAGAATATGGATTATTTCATAAAACAAATGTATTGCTATGTAAAAACTGGGCTTTTAAATGCTATACAGTCATTTCTACAAAACTGTGACAAAATTAAGTATGTTGAACGGATTTGCAAAATGTTTTCCCACCCATAAACACCACTGAAAGTAAAATCTTTATCAATACCCATCATCTCATGGCACTCTTCTACACTGCAATAAAACAAAATCCACTGCTGTGGTTCCTTCACTGAGCTAATATCCAATTTAAAAATCCCTTTGGGATTTCCCTTTGCCTGTTCTGCCTCATAGCCATGAGAAATCAGATGACTTGTCCACACTGGATGAGTGCTACTAGAAAAACAGGTTTAGCCACATACTGAAAATTGCAATGTTTGTGATAATAACTTACGGAAAATGTAAGTATTTTTCATAAATTACACTGTATTTCTATTAGCCACATTTGCATTTCATTAGCTATCAGTTACTGGAACTATTCTTAAGGTTTATCTAGGCACGTCACTCTATTAGACTCTTTTTATTCCTACTGTGAATGGATATTGATTCATTCCAAGTGCATCTTTCCCCTCTCCATCTGTTACTGCTTCTGTAACTATTTGTCTTTAACCCCCTTCTTCTTTTTCCTCTCCCTGTCTCATAATACTATCTTCATGGTAACACTTTCTAATACCATTTGTCCGCTGACTGTCCTTTACAATCCAATCCATAGTTTACTTCTGTCACCCTTAACAACTTAATGTATACAGTAGCAACTGTTTTGGCTCTGGCCAGTTTTATTCAGTTATTATAATATTCTGGTGAATAATTCCATTACTGAACACTCACCTTCTGATGCCTTATGCTTTTAGAACTTCATTAAAAACTTCATTATAACTTTTTCATATGTTATGAAAAAAGTTATAATGAAGCTCTTCAAGAGACAGTAACATTAATTATGAGTTTGTTATTAACATTTACTATGAGCTGGTTATTATAATTAATTAAAGACCTGATTGGAAGTATTTATGTTTATTGGCTGTAGCATGAGGAAATATACTTAGGATTCACTGTACTTAAAAAGCAAAACACCAGAGGTTGAGTGTTCAATGATGGGATTATTCACTAGAATATTATAATAATTAATAATAAAAAAATGTATGTCAACCCAGGCAGTGCCTGTATTTATCTACATATTAATATAGATCCCAAGCCCCTGAGAAATTCCAATTTTGGGGTGAAACATTGGGCACATCAGGGGATCATACAGTTAAGGAGAAAATAAAGAAAAAGCTTTTAAATGAAATCAGATGTGTGGCTGGCTATCTATGAACAGTTTGATTTACTGATGAGGTCCATACCACCAGACCCGAAAAGCACCGAATAGGAACTTATAGGGTAATCAAATCATTACAGAAGGGAACCCACCTGAACCCTTTACTTTCTAAGATCAGACAGATAGCTAAGGCCTAGTCCATGTAGGGCCTTAATGGTGAGCAAACCCACCTTGAAGATGACCCTCCACCTGAAGAGCAGCCAGTGCAGTTCGGAGTTATATGATATAACCTCAAAAGCCCCTTCAGCAACCTGGCAGCTGCAGTCAATGAAAGGTACCTCCCAAGATCCCAAAGTAAAGGGAGTTACAGTATTGAAGCCTGGATGTTACAAAGGCATGAACCAGAGTAGGAAGGTTCTCAGGCAGAACTAGGGGTTTGGCAATATTCCTCAGGTGGTAAAAAACACTTTGGATGACTGATAACACCTGAGACTCAAATGTCAATCCATCATCCAGGAACATACCAAGATCACGCACCCTAGAGGAAGCCATCAATGGTGTAGGCCCTAGGAAAAGACCAGTTGCCACACCAGATGCAGTCCTATCATGCCTTCGGCCCAGTTCCACTACTAGTTGTAGATGGCTCCTGGATACATTTCTGGCTCTGATTGCCCTGATACAATTCCACCAGTGGGGGGAACAGGAACATTTTAATAGGGGTCTGTATGCCTCTCTTCATGAGCAGTTAAGAGATTCTACCCTTTCAATTTTAACACTGTGAAATAAGGAGTTTCAGACCACTGGTGACCTTACCCTTTGGGAGAAATATTCTCTCCCAACTTACAAAATTTTGATGGCACCCTATTTTAAAGAATTTTCTTAGATGTGCTGTTCGATGCTCTTTAAGACAGCAGTGATCATGATGAAATATTTGGAACCAGGTAGGGGCCTGTGGAAACTGAGGGCTGATCATACTCACATTTTTGGTCATGCCCATCTTTTGACCTTACTTGTTGGATATCTCCACTGTTCTTGACACAGTATTTGACTCTACACAGCTGTTTTCCCCACCTTTAGCTCTCTTACATATTACTCCTGATTCCTGTCAGATCTGGGGCAGACAACTTAAACTTTTATTGATTCTATTCATCTTTGCCAAAAATAAGTGATAACTAAATTATGGCTTCAGTTTAAGCTCCCTACATTTCCTCAATGGATTGCTATAGTGGATACCATTTATCAAGTGGAAAAACAAATGTATTATTACTTAAATGCACTGCCGATTGCTGGGTGCTTTATAAATTACCAACTGGTTCTTCATTTGTTCCTTAATTTTATATTTTGCTTTGAGTTAGTTCTTTAGTATTATATGGGGTTCACTCATATTGGATACAAGTTCCTTGAGACTGTCCCCTGCCTTGCATGTATCATTACCATTATCATTTTTCTAATTTATATCTTTGTTACCTTTCCTAGTAGGTGATTATTGTCTCATCATGGTCTATTGCCCTTTTATTATTTTAGAAACATTATTTTTGCACTAAGCTACACTCTTGGCTCATTTGTGTAATCTTCTTTTCGGTGGTTTTTGAAGCCCATTGAGCTTTGTATATGTCTATGAGTTGTCCTGTGAACAAGGGTTATATTACAAGTTTCTTATAACAGTTTATATTTTCTCCAATAAAGTTATTATTAAAAAAACAACCTTTGAACCTGTTTTATAAGATCCATGCAATGCTTAAACACCACGGGTTGGATATTCAAAGGGGTTGTGCCATGTGCAACCCCCCCAATGCACCCCAGCATGATATTCAAAGTGGTAAGGTACAAGGCACAACCCCCGCTGTGCTGGGGCACATTGGTAATGTATGCAGCTCAGATGCAGGGGGCGTGCCCATGCACATGCGGCACATCCCAATATTCAGACCGGGATGTGTGGCGCTTATACCGGTGCAACCCCTACATGCGCCACACACTGGTGCTCAAAGTTGAGCCACAAATCACAGGCTCAAATGCTGGCCACCCAGAGGTGAGTGGCTATAGTGCAAGGCTCAACACAAAAGCTGCCAGTCTTGGGGGGCCACCCGCCCAGCAGGTACACTGTCCACAAGTACCCTGACCCCTGGTGAGTCTAGCAGTCCCCCACCTGCACACCCGATCACTGGCATCTGTAATAATTACAATAATATCTGGTAGTCAAGTGGTCCTCTCCATATGCCCAAATGTGGGCCATAGTAAATGGTAAGGAAATCCCTGGTGGTATAAGCGTAACCGCTCAGTATGCTCAATCATGGGCTGTAGTAACTGGTACAGAAATCCCTGGAGGTCTAGCAGTAACCCCCACCTGTATGCCCAATCACAGGATGTTGTGGAAATACAGAATTACCTGGTGGTCCATTGGTACCCTCTTCCCACCCACCCACCCACAGAGGTCCTTGGCCACCCAGCACCCCCTCCCTGTCATCAACAGGTGGCAGCACCCCACCCACATGCCGCCCGGCTGCCTGCCGAATGACAGCGTACAGTACAATCTGTACACCTATTGGTTCACAGTGTGGACCAATGGACTTGCATACCATACTGTACTACACAGGACCAGATATGTGAATGAACGCATTAGCCCACCAGAGTGTTGACCCCCAAGAGCAGCAGCTTGGCAGGGCGCCAGGCGCACTTCACTGGGACCCAGCGCATCCCATGCAAATAGGGTCATAATGACATGCAAATGGCCCCATTTGCACCTTGCATACATTATAGCTTCTTTTGCATACCCTAGGCTGAATATTGTGGGTGATGCACCTAGTGCAACTGCACGTGCGCTGGTGCATCCCCATGCTCCCTTTCTGTGTCTTGCACTGGCACAGTGCCACTGCGTCATGTGCAGTGTGTGTGCCCTCCATGCCATATTCAATGGTGTTGAGCCATGGCACAGCACCGTTAAATATTGCTTGGTCCTGGCCTCGGTGCAGCCCAGTTGCACCCAGGTTTGCGCCACTGCCCAGCACAGTCCGGACTATCCTGCCCTACATATGTAATTTCCACAAACATTTGATTTCTATGAAGCTAAAATAAAAGCTGTACCAGACAGTTATAGAAACTGCTTGCTATATTTAAATGAGATAGGAAATTATTTCTGCATAGTTAACTGTCCTTCCATCTTCTTTTCTGGGCAAGTTATGTATTCTGATATGCTTTGACCAACTTTAGATAAATAAATTATCTAGCTTTGGGGTGCCTTAAGATCTACAAAGAGTTCCACCTCATCATCTATTCATTTTCTGTCATATTTCTGAGACATTGTATGACATCATTAACACAGTTCCATGCTATTCATCTAAATGGCCTGGAATGGCATTTTTGATGTCATACAATTTTGAGGCACTATGACAACAGACAGCAGCAACTGCTGAGGAGAGAATGAGTCAGGGTAATTCCAAAGGGAAAAAAAATCATTGATTAATTTAACAAAAAGAAGTTAAACACATCAGTATATTGACACTAAAAGGAAAACAGGAGGCCATCTAGATTCTAGAGGTACAAAAACTGTTTCCTATCACCTGTAATTACACATACAAATCCTCAAATGAGGAGAAAAAAAATTAGTCCATCACCAACTGAAGGTATAACACCCTTGCCGCAGCACATTGCTCTGTCTCAAACCTTCTCAGGGATGAAGGTCAAGATGCATTGAAGCACTGGGGAAAGGAGGTTGCTATACATTACGATAGGGTGATACCTCCATTTTTGTTGTCATTGGGGATTTGCACATGAATAAAATATAAGAAAGCATTTTATATACTGTAACTGTCTGGTGCTGCTGTTACTGTGAGCTCCATGTAAATAAAAGGTTTGTGGCAATTTATCATCTGTGATGTTTGAGCCTTGTGTAAACCTTACAAACAGATTCAATGATTTTTATGCAGTGCTGTCTACTCCTATACCTTCCTAGCATGCCTGTCAGCAATGTACTTTAGCAAATGCATACCATAATGCAGAGTCTTTCTCTCTTGCTCTCTCGCTGTCTCTCTCTTTCTCTCTCTCCATGTCGGCACTTGTCACTGTCCTCTACTATCACTCCCTCGATGTTGGTGAGGGCCACTCTCCTCACTCCCTGTCTCATCTCTACTGCCTGTACCACCAAGCTGGCAAGACCCACCCTGCTCACTCCCTGACTCACCTTTATTGTCTCTCCCTCTGTACCAGAATTGGCCATTTTTCTCACTCCCTGAGTCACCTCTGCTGTGCAGCACTTGTTAACTGAGCCCTGAGCACCCAGCCTGACCTGGCTTCATCTCTCCTGACTGCCTCTCTGCCTCCACTGCACTGGCTGCTTTAGCCTGCTATATGTACCATCTTAACTCCCCAATACCAGCAGCTACTGGCAGCACTGTATGTCACAATGTAGGCCACTGTGCTGCACATAGCATGCCAGTCAGTATTTGAGGTTGTCATGGAAATGTAGGTGGCTGGAAAACTTTGGAAAATGTAAGGAACTGAGGAATGCATTTGGGTGGGGGTGAGGTAGAAGGGATTAAGAAAATGTATTTGGTTGGTGGGATACAAGGAATTGGGAAATGCATTCAGTTGGGGGGGGGGAGCAGGCTGCAAATTATGTTGCTTTGCTGAAGCAGATGGAAGACAAGACTCAGCTTCATGGTCATTGCCCAGGTCAATAATTGAGCTTGATGTAAAATGATAAAACTTCACAAACTTTATTTTGATGGCAAACCAACAGCAAATTGCAGGTGCCCCTCCACCCAAGACCAGCCAAACGTTTTTGCCCATGAACAGCATTTTCTCAAGGCTAGGGTGATATTGGGCACTGCAGCTTATGAAGACAGCAATTAAATTGAACAATGTATTAGTGTCTATATGACAACAAATGTGAGTGCAAAATGTATAACATTACAGTGATGCCTTAATAGATTTACTCTAAAAGTGCTATTTGTTATACATATATCCACATAGTAAATAAAAAAATGTATATGTAATACCATAGCCCTAAAAACACCCTAAAACAGGTTAAAGAAGAGAAAGTGAACATACATGTATCTTACATAAAAGAGAAAAAGGAATCATAAATTAGTGTTCCTTAAAAAAATTCGTAATTTCATCAGATACATAAATAAAATTCATTCAATAAGTTCACAAAACTTCGAAGGAAAGTTTACTGTTGATTCAAAAACATTACACAGTATTTGTAATAATAATAAGTCCTAGATAAGAGCAAGTACAGTTGACCCTATTGTTGATCACTATAAATATGGTGACAACTGAAAAATCTTTAAGTCCTGGTGGTGCATATGATTTTAGAAAGTACGCAAAATGTTTCTCTCTGTTTTAATGTTTTAATCAAGATCTCCCCTCCAACATGTAGATATACTCTTTCTGTCATCTGAAGTTCAAAACAGTGTGCATTGCTCTTCTGTTTAACATGTTCTGAGTGGCATTAATTTCATCCAAATATGAAATATTCCTACTGTGTTGTCCTATTCTTTCCTTAAACTTTGGACCATTTTTCCTACATAAAAGCGTTGACATTTCTTACAAGAAGCCAAGTACACTATGTTCAGGTGTTATCAATTTACAAAAACTAGTTTCTGTAAATTGATAAAAAAGGGGACACCTTTACACATCCAGTAAGTAAAAAACAGTAGAATATTAGACATTTTGGGACATGCAACACTCAGAACAGTGTATTTGGCTTCTTGGAAGAAATGTCAGAGCTTTTATGTAGGAAAAATGGTGCAAATGTTTAAGGAAAGAATAGGACAACACAGTAGGAATATTTCACATTTGGATGAAATTAGTGCCAGAACATGTTAAACAGAAGGGCAATGCATGCTGTTTTGAATTTCAGATGCCAGAAAGAGTATATCGACATGTTAGAGAGGGAGATCTTGATAAAAAACTAAAATAGAGAAACATCATTTTTAAAATTAATATATGCACTACCGTGACTTAATGATTTTTTCCAGTTGTCACATTACTTATAATCAGGGCCACTGGAAAATTGTGAAAATTTTACCCAAAATGCAGGATTTTCTTGCAAAAATTGCGGGGGTTCACTATGCATCCCCGCTGCCCCCTAATAAATATTTTATTGTTTGCTGCAGCATGTATTGATGACATAAATTGTTAGATAAATGTATTGCCACTTGTAAATGCTTTTAATATGAAGAAAGATGTGTGTTTTTGAAATGCACTGTAAACTAATCATTATGTAGCATATCTTCTAAAAATCAAGACATCTAAATCATGCAGTGCTAACTAGATTTTATTCAGTAATTTACAGTTAGTCTGTACTGAATACATCCTGAAACAACATATTTTGCCAGTTTCTAGATGTTAAATAATGAAGCCTGTTTAAACTACTTGCATTGGTGCAAGAAAAAATAAACAGATAACTAGGGTGCCTAATAAAGGTCTAGTAAGAAAAATATTTATTTTGTTAAAATGATTACTGTTCTTAATCAGCACTGTAAGTACATTTTAAAATCACATGATAAAATATCAAATCATACCAATAGCTTTTCATTACATCATACAATAGTTTTAATACATTGTACTTTTGTTCTACTCAGTTTGCAGTGATTTTACTTGGGTTGCAATTATTTTGTCTATTTGAAGGTAACTGTTTAACTATACTTAACCTGTTCAGCATGTTTTCAGAAATGTTTGCTTTTTGTAGGCTTTGTATGTGAGTATACAGTTGTGGCAGACTGACATAAGAAATCACTGTCACCAACCCCCTCAAAAGCACATTCAAGTTTATAATTAGCAAGGCCATCCAGACTCTTGGCACATTTGAATCAAAATCCTTTCAGATTGAAAGTATTTATGCAAGGAAAATCTACCCTACCATTCAAAAACAAGCATTGTGGTAAAGGCTTCATTTAGGTGAATGGGGCACTTTGCACCTCTTCTCACAACTATTGTTTCAGTCTCTGTGTCAGCAAAAGTTCTCTGATAGTCTGCTTTAACACAGATTTTAAGTGTTCAAGTCTACATATACATTACTAGAGGATTCTGAAACCAAAGCAGGAAGTGAATCACATGAAAGCAGAGTCACATTTGACCCTTCTTACCTCACACTGTACTGTTTTGGTCAAATCCAAGCCTGTGTATCATACCCGAGTAGATTTCCTTGAGAGTTTAAATATTTTTATACAATTTCAGTCAAAATTCCATAAATGTAAGAAATTGCAGATTTTGTGTGAGAAGGGTGAAAATTGAGAAATTGTCGAAAAATTGTGCCGCAATTTTCCAGTGGCCCTGCTTATAATTACTAACAATGGTGTAGACTGTATTGTTCTTATCAAGGACTGACTTATTATTATTATAATTATTATTGTTACAAATACTGTCTAAGGTTCTTTTTAATGTTAAATTTGTTATTGAAAAGTTTCCAATTTTACAACAGAATAAATCACAGACAGAGATGAATAGGGTCATGATGACAGATACAGAGATACAAGGTGTTATAGGTATACATAACTTTATTCAGACTTCTATATAGACATATTATACAAACATTGTGCTATATTATTAGTGGGTATCATTAACCTCACCCTGACTATTACCTTTGCCTCTATCGTCCACTTTAAATCCACCTCTGCCTTGGAGGGTGATGTCCTGCATTTGTATCTCCTCTTAGATATTGGGAGACCCAGGTAGCTATCCATCATCTCCCTGCATTTGAGGCATGCATATCTAGGCAGATTACCTATGGCAACATAGGACATGCACTCCTGGGATGCTAGCTGGCTGAGTGCCTGCTGCCATTCCTTGAAGGTGGGAACTTTCAGTGTTCTCCAGTTTCTTAGGCATAATCTTTTCAGTGCAATTATAGCAGCTATGCCCCATTGTGTCAGGTGTTTGTTCCCCTTCCAGCTGGATGGGGAAGTCCTATGACTGCAAAGGGTCCATCACTGGTACAGTGCATAGGTAAGATAGTAGTACAGTATGCTATGACTTGGTTCCATATCGGGTCTGATCCTAGGGCAGTCCTATAGAATGTGCATAAGGGTCCCATTATCCTTATGACAACTCCAGCACTTGTCCTCCTGCAGGACAACTGTTTTGTTGCAAGTATGCAGGCGTTCTATACCACCTGTGCAGAATCTTTAGCTAAATGGGTTGTGCTTTTGTGTCTCTGCTGGCAGTGTGAGCCCTACCCCAGCATGATCTCAAGGCAGTCTCTGGGATATGGACACCCAGCTTGCATTCCCACTCTATCCTGCATTGGTCCAAGACTGACAGGCCTGCATCCTGCATTTGCTGGTATATATTCCCTGCCCTTCCCCTGTCTTGGGTGAGCCATGTGTGGTTAAGTGGCTCCTGAACTCCCAGGGGTGTTTTGTGCTGCATTTTATTGCAGTCATGACTGCTCTAGAGTTGGAGAGACCTCCAGAAATCTGCTTGTGGTACCCGTGGACATCCTTTAGGCCTTGGAATATGTTTATTACCAAGAATTTTGGGATGCACAGGTCCTGTTGTTCCATCTCAAGTCTGGCCTGTAGCCAGGTGGACCAGTGCACATGTTTGCAGTCAATAGTAATGGTCGTGTTCTCCCATAGTGGGGCCCATTGGATAGGCATCTGGTTGATGGACATATGTCTGCATAGTTTTTTCCAGTAGTACAAGGATATAGCTATTGTGGGATGGGTAAGTTCTTTATTTGGGGGTTTGATATACAATAGAAACCAGAGAGTTTGTGCCTCAGTGAGAATGCCTTCCAAGCCTACCTATTGTGGTGGTAATGTCCCTGGATTTGGGCACCTTTGCAATGTTTGTGCTGAAATAAAGGTGAGATGGTATTATGTAAAGTTAGGTAGGCTCCAGCCTCCATCTTTCTAATGCTTCCATAGCTTGGCACGCTAAGCTGAGGGGATTTTCTTCCCACAGAAATCTTCCCATCAGCCTGTCTGGTATGCGATGTAGATGTGGGCTAACAGGTATAAACCTTTGTGCCATCTATCATCTTAATGGCTGCTATCCTCCCAGTGATGGATAAATTTAGCTGGTGCCATCTAAGTAAGTCTGCTGCGAGTGTTGTTATTAGTGGGGATAAGTTGGCTTTGCATATGTCAGCAGTTTTAGGGGTGACATGTATACCTAGGTATATGATGCCAGTGGCCACCCATTTCCAGTTATTGTCCTGGAATATGTCTGGTGTACACTTCTAGTTTAGCAGTAGGACTTCTGATTTGCTACGATTCACCTTCAGGCCTGACAGTTAGTGAAACTGTCCAACAGCTGAACAAGTAGTGCTATGGTCTTGGGGGTATCTCTCAAAAGTATTAGGAGGTCATCTGCATAAGACAATGACTTGCATTCCTCCCTTCCTATCTGCAACCCTGGGATATCTGCATTGGCCCTTATAGCTGCTGTGAGCGGCTCCATGGCTAGTAGGAATAGCAACAGGGGCAGCAGGCAGCCCTGCCTTGTGCCCCAGGCAAGGGGAAAGGGTGGGATAATGTACTGTTCATTAGTATATGGGCTGTGAGCAGGAGTAATGGATTTGTATGCATTTGAGGAAGTATGTCCCTATTCCCTTGTCCCTAATTACTTCAAATAGGTACTCCCATACCACAGAATCAAAGGCCTTCTTGATGTCTATGGTGAGGGCAGCTGCAGGGGTGTTGAGGGTGCTGGCTATGGTTTTTAGATTAAGGAAGGTCCACAGGTGGTCAGAGCTCAGTCTTCCCTTTGTAATGCCAACCTGGGAGACATGGACTAGGTCAGGGATAACTTCTTCGAGTCTGGTGGTTAGGAGTTTGGCTAGAATTTTTGTGTCCACATTTATGAGGGATATTGGGCGATAACTGGCCGGGAGGAGGAGAGCCTTCCCTTTTTTGGGCAATACTGTGATTGTCACTTCCTCCAATGTAGATGGGAGTTTACAGTTTGATAGTGAGTGTGTATAAGCTCTTTGCAATATTGGGGTTATTTTCTCGATGGCTCCCTTGTAAAAGTTCACCAGGAAAACATCACCTCACAGGGATTTATTTTTTTTCAAGTTGCTTACTGCTCATGCTACTTCCTCGGCTTGTATTTGTGCATCTAATTCTTGAGCTTGCTGGGGTGTTACCCTTGGGAGATTTAAAGAGGTTAGGAAGTGGGGCACCTGGTTGACATTTGGAAGATGGGATGAGGCATACAGCTCAGCATAGAACTCAGACATCACTTCAGAGATTTCTTTGGGAGTGGCATGTGTTATGCCCTGCCTACATGTGAGGCCAGGAATGTGCCTTTTGGTTCTCTGCTTTCGTAGTCTGTAGGCCAGGATTTTATTTGCTTTTTCCCCTCCCTCCCAGAAGATGTGCGCAAGGCGTGTAAATGCAAGATCTGCCTTTCTGGCATAATATACATTAAGCTTGGCTCTGATGGCCAACATGTCTTTAGGATCTGCCTTGGAGTTTCTTTTATGTCTGATCTCTACTGCTTTAAGCTGAGCCTCTAGGGAAGCCACCTCTTTTTCTTTCTGCCACCTTCTATGAGAGGTGAATCCAATAATTCTGCACCTTAGGTATGCCTTCAAGGCTTCCCATTAGGTACTTTCATTGACACTACCTCACTGAGACTGTCATTATACTAACATACTAACATACTATTTGCCAGCAGATTAGGCCTTATGGTCTATCAAGTTGCTTGAACCTAGATCCTTAGTTGGGTGCAGAGACCCTCCCGTCCCTTGTGCTCCAGAAACCCCTATCATCCATCCCCACCCCCGGGACAGGCCATCATCTGATACATCCACTTTCTGTGTCTGTCCCACCCTCTTAAAGCCCTCCACTGTGGATCTCTGAACCAGCTCACCAGGCAGAGCATTCCAAGGGTCCACCACCCTCTCAGTGAAAAACCTCCTCCTCTTTTCCCCCCTCACCCTTCCACCTTCCAACTTCAAACCATGCCCTCTGGTGATGCCTCCCTGCTTTAGTCTAAAGATCCCCTCCATGTTTACCCTATTTATTCCCTTGTGGTACTTGAAGACCTCAATCATGTCCCCCTGTCTCTCCTCTCCTCCAATGAAAACAGGCAGAGCTCCTCAAGTCTGTCCTCGTAAGTCAAATCCCCTAGCCCTCGTATCATCTTTGTTGCCCTCCTCTGTACCCTCTCCAGGAGCTGTATGTCCCTCTTCAAGTGTGGTCTCCAGTACTGTACACAGTACTCAAGGTGTGGTCTAACCAGTCCATTGTACAGCGGCAGAATCACTTCCTTGCTCCTTGAGGTGATCCTCTTACATGCATCCCAACATCCTGTTTGCCTTGCTAGCTGCTCTCCTGCACTGCTCAGAGTTATTCATACATGTATCCACCATGACCCCTAGGTCTTTTTCCCTGTTGAGGCTTCCAGCACCTCCTCCCAGGGTGTACCTGTGTTTAGGGTTTCCACCAAGATGCAACACCTTGCACTTGATGATATTGAAATTTAATTTCCATGTGTGAGCCCAGCTTTCCAGGGTGTCCAGGTCCCTTGCAGGGCCAACCTCCCTCTTCTCCTCAACTACTGCTCCCATCTTGGAGTCATCCACGAAGAGACTCATTTCACACCCTATACCATCCCTGATGTCCGATATGTATGCATTAAACAGGATTGGACCCAGGACCGAGCCCTGTGGTACCCCACTACCAACCTCTGTAGGGTTCAAGAGCTCCCCACAGACCACTACTCTCTGAGTGCGTCCAGCTATCCAGTTTTCAATCCATCTGACCATCAAAGGGCCTACTCCTAACCCCATCAGTTTCTCCACCAGACCATTGTGGGGACAGAGTCAAACGCCTTGCTGAAGTCCAAGAATAATACATCCACAGGCTTACCCCTGTCCAGTTCTGATGTTACCCATTCATAGAACTCCACAAGGTTGGTTTGACATGATCTACCTGGCACAAACCCATGCTGCCGACTATCCAGACCTCCCACCTCCCCAAGTAAACCCCAATCGTTCCTTTAGTATACTCTCCATTAATTTTTCCACCACCGAGGTTAAACTGATGGGTCTATAGTTTCCTGGTACTTCCTTCGACCCCCTTTATGGATTGGTACCACATGTGCCTCTCTCACAATCCCTAGGTACCCTCCCTGTCTCAAGTGACCTGTTGAAAAGCTCTCAGGGGTGCAGCCATTATCCCCCATATATTCTTCTATTTGGAGCTTAGCCCAGGGGAGGATATCAGGATCCTTTAACAGGAGAGAGTCCAGGTGGCAGCTAGTTGTCTTGGGCACCGGTGGGCTCCATGTTATTATCAGTTCGACTGGTGAATGGTCTGAGATTACCCTGGATAGTATATTAGAGCCCATAACCAGTGGGATGACTAAAGGATTCATGAGCCATAGATTGAGCCTGCTGTAGAACTGGTGGATGGTGGAATAAAAGGAGTAATCCCTGACTTTGACATGGTGTAACTTCCATATATCAGCCAGGCCATGTTCTGACATCAACTGCAATAATACTGTCCTCGCTTTGATGTGAGGCTGAGTGGAATAAGTCGATCTGTTCATGGCCGGGGCTAAAGTGAGATTGAAATCCCCTGCCATAATGATTGGCATGTGCTTGGAGGTAAACTGGGCCAATATTTCTGAGAGGTGCGCATAGAAGTCTGGGTTGTTTTAGTTAGGCATGTACAAGTTTAGCATAACAAGGGGGCCCTTTGGGGTTGCTACCTTAATAAGGACCCATTTCCCTTCTTTGTCTTTCTGGGTGTGGGTTTGGGTCCACTGAAGGGACTTGTGTATCAATATGGAGACCCCTCTCTTAGCAGTTGAGTGAGTGCTATGTGCTTCTGGTCCTACCCAATCCCTTTTCAGTTTGAAAGCCCTGTGTGTGAGATCTTAGTTTCCTGGAGGAGAGCCACTTTGCACCCTGTTTTTTTTTTAAATGGGACAGGACTTGTTAGTGTTTTATGGATGAGTTTACTCTTTCATGTTCCAAGTAATGAATTTGGTATCATCCATTAGATTTAGTATATTGTGGTGGGGTCTGATGGAGAAAGGTGCCAGTCAGTGGGGGGCCTCCAAGAAACCACAGTCTCAGCACTATTGTCTTAATCAGGTAGCATGTCTGTAGTCTATACCAGTCTGTATTACTTCTCTTTGTCCAATTTCTAACAGCACAACCGGGACAACTATATACATTAAAAACTATAACATTCTGCATCCAAACGTTGTAGCATACTTGAACATTTACAGTTTTTGAGCTAGATATTACTTCAGCTGTAGTCTTACAGTTACCAAGCATACATACTAGTTTAGGTGGCTCTCTTAGCCTCCCAACCTTGTCGTGTGCCATATGTTTACCTGACACCAGGTACTTACATGTTTAGGCTGCCGTCCCCACAGCCAAGTTCACAGAGGGATACTGCCTTAGGTCAATGTAAAATTAAACCACCCCTTGGTTTCTGGGGGTTCCATCCAGCATCCCCTAGGGTCCCTGCAGGTACTCTGTAGCTCCCTCAGGCCAGGGTGGGATGCACTTCTACATTTAGTGGTGCATTTTGCTCCCTTCTGGGGTGGGAGAGGGATATGGAGCCTGAGTGTCCTCCCACCTGGGGAGGTACCATCTGGGTGTAGTGAAGGGCCAGTGAAATGTGAGGGGCCTCTGTGTGCTGCTGACATTACAATACATTGCCCCCCCCAAAAAAAATAATTATAAAGAACCTCCTGCTTGTGGATACATTTGAGCTCTGCAGGTCCTTGGGTAAGCCCCTGAGTTCAGGTGCTTCCCAGAGTCCATTCATATTTCAGGGCAGAGCTGCCCTTTTTAAATAACTAATCCAAGGCCTTTATCAAGCTAGGGAAGGGGGGGAGTGGTCCTTGCAGTTCACTGGGGAGCACAGTATGGAAAAGGGGACCCCCCCATGATTGCTGAGCTATGCCCTGCATTGTCCAGCATCCAGTATGTGCAACCTAAGGGCTCTCGCTTGCAGGGCAGCCACTCGAGCTGTATGTCAGGGCTTTGACCCTTTAAGAGTTCCAGGTGGGTGGAGCTAAGATCAGGCCATTGTGTAAACATTGTGGAATGCAAATATCAGTACTCCAGTCTCAGGTTTTTGTTGGAGCGGTGGAGGAGGCATCGCTGGACTGCTTGATCAGGAGGCCCAATCCAGGTGCTATGTCACAGTTTGGTGGGGCCATGGCCGCCGCTGTGTACATGGGCTCTTGTTGTATGGCTACTGTTGTGGGTGGTATCAAGGGCTCCTAGTATCTTTTGAGCCTGGTGAAGTTTTGGCGAGACATTATCTCTGATCCACTGGGCCTTGTGATCTGGGCGTGGAGCGGTCGGTGGATCCTGTAGAAGGAGGGTAGAACCTACTGCCAAAAGTCTCCCCTCCTCATCACTGACTTCTAGGCCCCTTCTACAAGCACATCGGTTCCTAAAGGAGGCTGCTGGCAGGGACGGGCTGTGATCAACTTTTCCTTTCCAGCCCGCCCCCATCCTGTTTCTCTTCTGAGAAGCCGATTGCCACTCCTCAGTATGCTTTCTGGGCTGGGGCCTTGCGACAGCAGTTTGGAGTGGCTAAGCAGGCCAGGGTAGCACTTTATCTGGGGATGTGTCCATACTGTGAGCTTTCTTGTCCAGGTCCCTGTTATCCAGGTGGACCCCCAGCCATGATCGAAGGATGAATTCCTCAGCTGCTGTAGGCTCTGAGAAAGAGTGAGGCACCCCATTCCTTTCAGTTCTTAGGATGGCCAGGTACTTAGACTGTAGGGAATGTGAAGTGCCATGAGGGCATGCCTGGCTCTAGTGAATTCCATGAGATGCTCAGAGAGTGCAGGGGAAAAATCGGGGAATATTTGAATTAGTTGTCCATGCCATGTTAGGGGCCCTCGCTCCCTTGCAATTCCAAGAATTCTTTCTTTAACTGGGAATCATAAAATCTTTGCCAGGATTAGCCTGGATTTCTGCCCTGGCTTTGGGTGATTAACAAGGGAGCAATGTGCCCTCTCTACCTCGAGGGGGGCAGGCCATTGGTATTGCAGGATCTCTGGTACCACTTGTTGTAAGAAGAGGGTGACATCACGACCCTCTGTCCTTTAAGGCTGTTGTGCCACCCTCTGTTTTCAAGGTCTTCAATCTTGTCTGTTAACTGTTGTATTATTCTGTCCTGCTCATCAAGCCTGCAGCTTATTCTATTGGTACAGTCCCTCTGCTGTGCAATATGATGTTCATTACCATCCACACTCTGGGAAATCTGTATAATGTCCTATTTTGTCTCTTGCACTTATTTGGTAAGGGCTCCATCTCTGGCTAGTAAAGTTGCAAACATTTCCCTTATTTCTTGCAGCTCCCCACTGGCAATTCATTTGGCTGAGGGGATTTTGGAGCTGATGCCATGTTACCAGCTGCCCTGCTGTGTTGAAGCCTGAATGCCAGGATTCTTAACTGCCTGCAGTAGGACTGCAGTCAGTGCTGAGGTAAGTAATTATCTTATTTATCTCCTCCAGGTAGTGCAAGCAACTGGATTGTCCAGATTATACTAGGTTTGGTGGTCAGTTCAGCATAGGATTTTGTACGATAATTGTTGGTGGTATGGTCCTGGAGCTCTGTAGTCTTTCTAAGCTGTTCTATCTTGGCCCCCTAGTGGCCACCCTGTGTAATGTTTTTGAATCCACAGGAAACTTTCCTTTGAACTTTTGTGAACTTACTGAGTTAACTTTATTTATGTATCTGATGTGAAGTTTCAAGTCTTTTTAAGGAACACTAATTTATGGTTCCTTTTTCTATTTTATGTAAGATACATGTATTTTCACTTTCTCTTTAACCTGTTTAATGGTGTTTTTAGGGCTATGGTATTATAAAAATATATATATATATATTATTTTTTTTTATTTACTATGTGGATATGTTTATAGCAATAACACTTTTAGAGTAACTCTATTAAGGCATCACATGTATTGTTGCACATTTTGCACTCAAATTTGTTGTCATTTAGACACTAATACAGTATACTGTCACTTTAATTGCCGTCCTTATAAGCTGCAGTGCCTAATACCAACCCAGCCTCAAGAAAGTGTTGTTCACCTTCAAGAAATCATTCAGCTGGTCTCAAGGGAGGGGCACCTGCAACTTTGCTGATGGTTTGCCATAAAATAAAGTTTGTGAAGTTTTATCATTTTGCATTGATCTGAATTATTGACCTGACAGTGACGGTGAAGTTGAGTCTTCCGTCTTCTTCTGTGAGTACCACATTTTGTTTGACTCCATTCTTTTGTGTTTGGAAGCTGCCTTTTGTTGTGAATTATGTTGAGAGACTAAGTTGTGCTCTGTAACTGTCCAGGGAAGGGGATTATCAATTCAGAATGCTTAATTCAAATATCCCTGATACCAGCACAAATGCCCATCCTCAGCAGGTTACAAATTCATTTGTGGATTCTTTATTTTTTAATGAGGGTGCTACAAATCCATTTTTGTAAGCACCGGCCCAAGTGACTGCAGCTACACCTACCACACCAAAGATAGAGCAAAACGCCACCACTGACATTAGGATAGCATTTATTTTGCTGGAAAGAACAACGTTAAAAGCAAGATGAATGTACTGGCAAAGAGTATCTTTATCAGTTTACCTCTCTGTAAACCGTGCACCTCATGGTTTATAATGGGCTATATCTCCTGTATTTGGAGGAGACAGGGATGACTTCCTGGCAGGAGCACCTTTTAAAATGAACAGCGGGGCATATTGAATACATTTTAAAAAATGCAGAGATTATTGAGAAAGAGCTTAAAGCTGAATTAATTGAATGAGACAGAATATCCCAAACTTTCTCGAGCCATACTGAATATTCAGAGTTTCATGGGAGGCTGGAAGATGCCATTAAAAAGCAAGACATTAGAACTGAGAGAGTGAAAACAAACAAGTTTGGACATGACAGGAGGGATTATGATGAGGGGAGCATTTTCAATTGGAAGAAACAAAAAAAAACCCCATTAGAATTCATTCTTAAAAAACAGAATATCAAAGACAACATGATTACCACTTTTACCAAGATATGTATACGAGTGGCTCAGTCTCTGAATCTGATTATAATTCTAGTTCTACTCGTGGCTCAAATCCTTTTTTAGGTTTAAGTCAGGAAGGAATCCCCTCGAATCAAGGAAGCTCTGAGACAACAACAAAGAATGTATACACGGAGACAGGATGACCATCTGATTCAAGAATCATGTATCCAGACCGACCTACCTCCCACCCCCAAACTCCACCCCCACTCACACCAGCATTATTTGAAGGTAGGTCCCAATATAGAACCCACAGTATATATATAGTATTTTTTTAACTTTGTGTTTATCCGCTCTCCGTGCTGGAGCTCCGATCATCGGAGATGCCTGTTACTACCCGCTTCTCACAGCTATGTGTAGAACTATAGATAACACTAACTGAAAAGTTTTACAATGTAATGCATTCATGTTTAAAGATTGTATGTACTTACAATGAAAGGGACTGTCATGGGGCAGCCATGGCCCTCAATTATGCAATAATATATATGGCATGTTGGGAGGAAGAATTTATATATGGGGACAAGAATCTGTATCTGCATATGATTGACTTCTACAAATGGTTTATCAATGACATGATTTTTATCTGGACAGGAACAGAGACATATCTTTACAAATTTGTGGAATATCTGGAATCAATTAAAAATCTTAAGTCTGAAGTGACGACAGACTCAAAGGAGATCAATTACTTAAATTTACATATTAAAAAGGAACTGATGGCAACACAGAAAGCAAACTTTATAGAAAGAATATAGATGAGAACTCTCATTCTCCATTTCCAAAGTTGCCAACTGCACATATAACCAGAAAGCTTACCGATTGGTCAATTTATAGGGCAAGATAAATTGTTCCAACATAAGTGATTATGAGGCAACCACTAGAGAACTAAAGCAACATTTCAGAAGCAGAGGATATAGTGAAAGCATGATTCAAAAAGCCAAAGAGAGAGCAGACAGAACCTAAAGGGATAATCTGTTGAAAACAAGCACAACACGGGATGTAACTATAAAAGAAAATGAAACCACTTAGAATGGAGTGACCTCTGAAAATAAAATAACCTCCCAAACACCAAGGCTCATCACTACGTTCAGTCCTCAAGCTTATTTAATCAATAATATTATTAGAAAGAACTGGCACATTCTTAACACTGAGAGTAAATTATAGCATATTACTGGACAATTCCCTCAGACAATGTACAAAAGGAATGAGAATTTAAAAGATGCTATAGTGAACAGTACATATTGTGATAAATCCAAACAACAAAACACCTCCTTGCCTCATGGAACTTTTTGTTGCAATAGCTGTAGTTTCTGTAAATTAATAGAACTAGGGGACACCTTTACATATCTAGTAACTAAAAAAAACAGTATAACATTAGACATTTTGGGACATGCAACACTCAGAACATAATGTATTTGGCTTATGGTAAAATGTCAGAGCTTCTATGAAGGAAAAACGGTTCAAAATTTAAGGAGAGAATAGGACAACATAGTAGAAGTATTTCACACTTGGAAGAAATTAGTGACTTATCAGAATATGTTAAACAGAAGGACAGTGCACATTGTTTTGAATTTCAGATTATAGAAGCAGTATATTGACATGTTAGAGAGGAGATCTTGATAAAAACTAAAACGGAGAGAAACATTTTGGTAGTACCTTTTAAAATCATATGCACCACCAGGGTTTAATGATTTTTTCCAGTTGTCACCTTACTTATAGTTACCAACAATAGTGTAGACTGTACTTCCTCTTATCTAGGACTGACATATTATTATTACAAGTACCGTGTAATGTTTTTGAATCAACATGAAACATTCCTTTGAACTTTTATGAACTTATTGAATGAACTTTATTTATGTATCTGATGAAGATGCAAATCTTTTTAAGGAACACAAACTAATTTATGGTTTCATTTTCTCTTTTATGTAAGATACATGTATGTTCACTTTCTCTTCTTTAACCTGTTTTTAAGGTGTTTTTTAGGGCCATGGTATTACATATATATATATATATATATATATATATATATATATATATATATATCTATCTATATATCTATCTATATATATATATATATATCTATATCTATATATATATATAGCTATTGTGAAGCACACATTAAACGTGGACTTAATGTTAGCTGCCACCCCTTTAAGAGCACTTAGAACTGCATGTATCTAATTGTTGCACTGCCTGGCAGTACCATGTTGGTCGGTCAGTCAGAGTTTTAGTCAGTGTGGGGCTTCTCCTCATGAAGAGAACACCCAGAGGTCATGTGATGCAAGCTACCTGGTAGCAGCACTTGTCCTGAGCTCCAATCTACTGCCCTACAAACCTCTTATATTGAATTCCATGAGTCCAAAATGGTTTACAAGTGATTATTGGAAGTTACTGCTCACCTGCCAATCGTATCTGATCACTTAAACCTTCATCGCAGAATCTTTTAGCGCGATGGAGGCAGAGATGAAGAGGCAGCAATCAGGCATACCCCTACGACTACACCAGAAAAGACATCCAAGAAGTCAAGAAATCAAGGTACCGAAGCCTAGGCAAGGTGAGTAGTTCTAACCCTCCAGTAATCCCTCTGTCCAAGCAGAGATTCCTTCAAGAGCTGTTACCGTTTCGGGAATCACTGGAGGACATCGCCACAGAATTAAAGTCAATCAAAGGTGATCTCGCCACCCTTAAAGTGAGAATGGCCGACTCAGAGGCCAGAGTTTCATCTCAGGAGAAATGGAAAGAAAGAATTGACCCTGAGATTGTCTTGCTCAGAAAACAGGTCCGCAAACTTCAACTTAAAACTGAAGATCTGGAGGAGAGAAGCAGGAGGAATAACCTCCTGATTATCGGTCTACCTGAAGCGGAAGAGGGCGCCGACATCATCGCATTCCTGCAGAAGTTCCTACATAAGGTTGTGAGGCCTCTCCACTAAATCCCCAATACCACATAGAAAGAGCTCACCGCTCCCTAAGACCGAAGCCCCCAGGGGGATCTCCTCCTCGACCTATTATTATAAAATTTCTCAGCTTCGTGGAGAAACAGCACTTCATTGCCAAAGCAAAAGATCTGCAATCAGTAACCTGGGGGTCCTGCAAAATTAGAATTACACAGGATTTCCCTTTTGAAACCAGACAAAGGCGAGCGGCCTTTCACCCATCTGTTAACAAGTTAATTGTGGCTGGAATTCATTTCAGGATGTTATATCCAGCCAGGTTACAAGCGACTATTGAAGGCACCTCGTATACCTATGACTCTCCGGAACAGGCTACAAAGGATCTTGCTTCCAGACTCACTAATTTGTCTAAAATCGGATGAGCTCATAAGGACTAGCGGGGGGCAGCTGTACATAATGTTTCTAATTCTTTAATGAAGAGAACACCTACTGAACTGAAAAAACCTGCCTTAGTCTTTATTTTATGCATCCGACTAGTTATTCGACACGGTCCAGATGGGGTCCTCACCAGCAGGACCGGCAGCAACCGAAGGGGCTGGCAGACCACAGAGAAGGTAAAGGGTATTTTAGTGGTGGACCATACAAAAAAAACACCACACATCGTGGAGAATGCGGCCCTTTTTCTATCCAGACCCCCATCTCTCTTGCCTGTGTCACTGGTTACCTCCAAGTCATCACCCCAGTATGTCTGACTTGTTTGAATGATATTTTACAAACAGCTGCATAAAAAAAATTATGAACTGTCTCCTTGTTATACAACAGACTGCAGCCTTCTTCTAACATTGTTGGCTGTGAAGAAAAAAATTGTTCAGCATTGCTAGCCTGCTGTTTAAATAAAACTGCCAGCACGTTAATTGTACTCAGCCCAAGAAACTCCACGGAGCTGTGAACTATGGAACCCACCCCCACCACCTCGTGGCAGCAGGCCGGCTAGAACTCCCTGCCTACTGCAACAAGTCAGACTGCTCTGTCTTGCCAGCCACTCTCCCTCTATGTCTCCCAGCTACAGATCTCCACCCAGTGTTAATCGCAGCTCCATAAGAAAAAAAAATAAATGAATGCATCAGTCAATAAACTGCAAAGTCTCTGCTGCATGTTTTCTTGGAACTGCTGTCCCCACTGCCAACAGGTTGCCCCAGCACACAACAGCATCCACAGGTTGCCACAGCACACAACAACGTCCACAGTTTTCATTGAGCTGCACTACAAATCCCCTACAGAATGATCTGCTTCCTCCCGACCACAGCTTCACCTAATGCCAGCTCCCAACTGCCATGCCAACTCCACAAGCACTGCACACAATCCTGAGCACTCCTCTCACTACGTGGCTCCTGAACAGCTCCTCAGCCACAACAGAAACCAAACCAGAGTCCCACCTCCTGAACAGCTCCCTAAGCCAGCCACTCAGCTTTCCTGCCATGGAAGCCTCCACCCCTTGGCTCCCTCCTGCAAGGTTCCCCAGCATGGCCACTCCTCTCAATAATGCCTACCTCAGCAGCATGGAGCCCTCCAGACCAGGAGCACCATTCCTCTCTGCCCTGCAGCCTTAAGAGGGATCCGCTCCCAACTTCAGTTCCCCAACTCCAGCACAGTTTGCCCACCCAGCAGCATACTTCAGGCCTCAATCTTGCCAAGAAAACAAACAAACAAAAAAGTTAAACCTACTGCAGCATGGAGTGATCTGCTCCCACACTTGGCCCTCTTACCTGTGACTCCCTGACTCACCAGGCTCCACACAAAGTGCACTTTTCCCCACTTGGCCATGGCTCTGTGCCCTCCGAAAACAGCCACAGCTCACTCCTGAAGCTAAAATGGAGCACTTCACAACTGCAGCTCGCTCCTGAAGTTAAACGGAGCAATTGTCTTGCCACGCTACAGAAGGGCTTCTCACATAAATAAAATACAGGACAATAAATAAAAAGAAACAACCCAAGGAGAAGGACAAAAAGGCAGCAGGGCACAGCAATAAACAAAACCTGGGGCAGAAACTAATGAATAAAATGGAGGACAGCCAGGGAGCAATCAAGCAATAAATTAAATAAATTCAGGGATTCTCCTGCATTTCGCCACTCACCACAGAAAACTCTGACTAATTTCAGTCTGGGGAGGCGGCAGTAGGGTGGCAGTCTCCATTTTGGCCACTGTTAGGCAGCAGCCAGCCAGCCTCGTGGAAGAAATCCTCCATCTTGGGCAGAGCAAAACAAAAGAAGGCAGTGAACCTTGACCTTCCTGCTGGTGACCATCTTGCTACAGTCAGGCAGTCAAATCCCACAGGAACTGCATGTCACAGTTCGGTGGCCATCTTGGGAAGGGCACAAATTGACCTCACTCCATTGAAATCAATGGGATTCCTATTGAAATGAATGGACACTGCAAAGAAAAGTTGAATTTTGCTACAAAATATTTATTCAAATAACAAACAACACAGAATTGAGTGGGAAATCCTTTATTAAGACATCATTGTTGAACTTTGCTACAAAAAAAAAAAAAAAACTTGTACTTTCAAAGGGCCTCCTCCCAACCCCGTCAGCTTTTCCACCAGATCATTGTGGGGACAAAGTCAAACGCCTTGCTGAAGTCCAAGAATAATACATCCACAGACTTTCCCCTGTCCATTTCTGAAGTTACCCATTCGTAGAACTCCACAAGATTGGTTAGACATGATCTACCTGGCAGAAACCCATGTTGCCGACTATCCAGACCTCCCACCTCCTCCAAGTACACCCCCAATTGTTCCTTTAGTATACTCTCCATTAATTTTCCAACCACCGAGGTCCAACTGATGGGTCTATAGTTACCTGGTACTTCCCTCAATCCCCCTTTATCGATTGGCACCACATGTGCCTCTCGCCAATCCCTAGGTACCCTTCCTGTCTCAAGCAACCCAGGCAACATTACACAGTACTTGTAATAATAATATGTCAGTCCTAGATAAGAGGAAGTACAGTCTACACTATTGTTGGTAACTATAAGTAAGGTGACAACTTGAGTGCGCGGCCAGATAAGCAGCCAGCAACAGCCGCTCCCTACTACGCCACCACCACGGACTCCTCCAGCAACCTTACCGCTGTAAGGGCATCAAGAGCACAGGATCGCGCACTCAGATTTCACGCCTGAAGGTGCGGCCAGCAAAAGTGTGCCAGCAACAGCCGCCTCCCACGTCGCTGCCACCACCGACTTCCCTCCAGCAGCCCTTCACCGCTGTAAGGGCATCAGAAGGCATGGATCACACACAGGTAGTAACCGCTAAAATTTTCTCTGAGAGCCAGCATGCCCTGGGCACCTTGATTGGTGCGGGCGCTGCCCTAGGGGATCATGATTGGTCCACTCCGCCTGCCTGCTTCACTCTGATTGGAGCACCTTTTCCATAGACTTATACAGACTTCCCTGCTCTATTCTTGACTTCTGAGCTCTAGCTCTTACTTGAATTTTGTACCTAAAAGTTGAAACTGTATGTAAAGTTGGATTTAGTTAAGGTTACAAGTTATTACTGGTGTGCTGCCTAGCATAGCCCCCCACCACCCCTCCCAGGCCTTCTTTAAATACACTTATGCTCCGCCTTTTTCTAACTCCTTGCTGTTTCATTGGCCTAGTATTATTTGCTGCCAATCGTGATTGGTAGCTGAGTGTGACAATAAGCTCGCCCTTGTCAAATAGTTTCTGAACTTTGCCATTAAACTGATCTGCTCTGCTTTTCTTGTTCCCTTTCTGTTGTATATCTTACTTTGGGTTTTAAGTGAGAACCTAGGTGGGTCAACTATTTTCCCAGGAAAACACTGCCCAATAACAATTGTAAGACCACCCATCCTGGCACTATGGCTTTCCTTACTGTGCTATTTGTATTCCTAATGGCAGAGTACCTAACAATACAGTGCAACCCAAACTACCTCTATGCAAACCAGTGCTCCAATATACATTATTAATACCTCATGTCATAATAGGCTGCTGTGCAGCCGTCACTTCATCCTCCTCCACCCCCTTCTAGCCTATTCTCCCTGGTTTGCCACCCTCCCCCTACTGCTGCCTCACCTATGTCTATTCGAGCACTCACATTGATCACGTTAAACTGTCACTACAGTGGTGCTATCTCCTGTGCTGTGCGTTATGGGCAATCTCGAAGAAATAAAAAAGCAGTCCCCATCCTTATAAGATCTTTAAAGAAAATCATATTACTGCTTCTCCTCTGCTCAGGTAATGTGGAGCTAAATCCTGGACCCCCTACAACTTCATCCTCGCCTATTGATTTTGTTGAGGACACAGGTCTCAAGATGATGATGGTCAATATTCTAAGCCTGCCCAAAAAAACTTGTACAACTGTAAGCCTGGGCTGCGCATATCAATCCTGACCTTATCATAATTACTGAGTCATGGTTAAAAAAGACAAATACTGACCAACAAATTTCACTACAGGACTACAAACTATTTAGAGCAGACAGAGACTCCAGAGGCGGGGGTGTGGTTGTTTATGCCAAATCTAAGTATTCGGTCACTAATATTAGCTGCAAATCCTTAGCTAAGGAATTTGAGATCGTCTCTCTGAACCTTCATCTCCCCTCTTCGGAATGCATAACTATTATAGGTGGCTATAGACCTCCGTCTGGTGGTGATGAAGTCCTTAATTTTCTGAAATCCATGTTCGCAGATGCAAGAACTGAAACAATATTTTAGGGGATCTAAATATGGATTGGCTAACACCTAAATCACATTGCCTCAAATCCCTTTGCAATGAGCTAGGTCTTGGGCAACTAGTCAACAAACCCACTAGGATTAACGTTCTAAATACTGCCAACAGCTCCATCCTAGACGTGGTGCTAACCACCCACCCACATAAAATATCTCATACAGCAGTGTTTCACAATGACATGAGTGATCATGGGATTGTTGCTTGCATAAGATCTCAAATTAAGGCCTGACCTCATCCCATCTTTATAACAAAATGGTCCTTTCACAAGTTCAGTGCAGTAAACTTCCTCTCTGACCTGGGCATGATCAGTTGGCAAGACCTCTACCTAGCCAAAGATGTCGATGAGGCAGCTTACAACCTCAATGACAATCTTACTAGACTGATAAATAAGCATGCCCCTTTCATCAAAGTAAGGGTATGGAACAACTCTAACCCCTGGTTTACCCCAGATCTTAAAGCAGCCCTCATAGCCCGAGACAAGCTCTGGACAAAAGCTAGGCATTCTAAGAAATCTTCAGATTGGCAGGCCTTTAGAACAGCCAGAAATACTTGTGTGAAAAGTATACGTTCTGCTAAAGCTAACTATTTTATCTCTACCCTAGAACAAGCAAAAGGTAACCCTTGCAAAATATGGAGAACAATTAAATCTATAGAAGGGCTGCCCACGGCCCTTTCTGTCCCAACAAAATTAGTTGCAAGAGATAAGATAGTGGAAAACAAGTCCTTAATCCTTGAGGAACTTAACTCCCACTTTGCCACAGCTGAGCTAGCTTTCGATTCTTCACCTTATGCTGCTTCTGCGGTGAACCACCATACCCCCCCCCAATACTTAGTCCCATACCTAGCCCTTTCCAATTGCGCGAGATAACCTTTAAAGAAGTAGAAGATTCTCTCCTTAAACCAGACACTAAAAAAAGTGCAGGGGATGATGGCTTGGAACCCTTTTTCCTCAGGCTAGGATATGCCCATCTCGCTGCCCCAGTTATCCACATCTTCAATCTTTCCATTACATCTGCTACTGTGCCGTCCTGCTGGAAATCAGCATATATCCTCCCTCTGTTCAAACTGGTGACCTGTGCAATGTAAACAACTACAGGCCTATCTCCATATTGCTTATCCTTTCTAAAGTTCTTGAAAAACTGATCCACAATCAGTTAAAATCTCATTTGGAAACCTTCTCTCTCATTAACCCTGCCCAATCTGGCTTCCGGTCGAATCACAGCACAATTTTTGCGTTAGCAAAAGTAACCAATGACTGGATCTCTGCTATAGATGTAAAGAAGGTAACGGAAGCAGTCTTTTTGGATCTAAGCAAAGCTTTTGATACTGTTGATCACAATCTACTAGTCACTTGTCTTGCAAAGCTGGGTGCCACATACCATACTACTCAGTGATTCTCTAGTTACTTAACTGGGAGATCCAAAAAGTAAAAGCAGAGGGCTGTTTTTCTGCTGCCTTGCCAGTTGTTAGAGGTGTCCCCCAAGGATCCATCCTAGGCCACATTTTGTTCTCATTATATATTAATGATCTTGATTCCAATAGATCTACATCCAATCTGCACTTTTTCGCGGATGATACCGTGCTGTATACCTCTGGCTCATCGCTTTCTGAAGTCAAGGGAGTGCTTCAAGTGGACTTTGCGCAACTTGAGCATAATCTTATAAAGGCAAAGCTTCTGCTTAATGCCAAGAAGACTAAAGCGATGATATTTTCCCGTAGTGCTGTCACAGGTACCCTCAATACCCTGTCCCAAGATTTCATTGTTACCATGCTAAATGAGCCTCTGGAAGTTGTTACCAAATTCAAATACCTAGGCATCTGGATTGACAACAAACTCTCTTTCAATGACCATATCGAAGATGTCTCTAGAAAGCTAAAAGCCAGATTAGGTTTTTTCTTTAGAAATAGGCCCCTTTTCCCCCTTGAAATTCGAAATAAGCTCTTCCAGACCACTTTTCTCCCCCTTCTCGACTATGGCGATGTAATCTACTCCTATACCACCCTCGCAAATCTAAGTGAACTAGACATCCTTGATCACCGTGCATTACGGTTCATTACCAACTCCCCTTACCGTTTGCATCATTGTGACCTATATGCAGCTCTTGGATGGACATCTCTCACTACTAGACATTTGCTCCATGCTGGTCTATGGACTCTTAAACTGCTCCTGCACAAATTACCGAGCTATCTTTCATCTCTCATTAGTATTTCACACAGTGCATACTCGCTAAGAAAATCTGACTTTATTATGTTTGATATTCCGAGGAGGCGGACCTCCTTTGGTAAACGTGCTAATGCGCGTGCCCTTCCCTCTATTTGGAACCAATTACAGACTGTACTGAAACTAACTAGCACAGTTTCAATTAACTTCTTTAAAGTGCTATGCGCAGCTAAAATAAAAGATACCTGCAACTGTTATTAAGTCTCTTTCCCCCCATGTGTGCCATGTGCATCCTTTGGTAAGACCATAATTGCTTTGTGCATATTAACTACTTATTGTTTGCACTTCATTTATACTAAGAAAGAACCCCACACACCAGCTTCTGACTCATATCTACTACCTTGCTGCAGCAATCTAACTCCTGCTATCCCTTCCCTCCCTACTCCTGGCTCTGTCTACATATATACTCCTCTGAACACACTATCAAACCATTCCTACCCCCCCTATCCATTTTATTCTGTGTTTGTCCCATCTGCCAAAATGTATTTATTGCAAACACCAGTACCATGTTTCAAGTATCAGTATGCTATCTATAAGTCACTCACCCTGTATTACTTTTAGTTATTACCACCTGCGGTCACCCGATGTGGTGTCATTGAATGTATATCTTGCTTGTATTATGTGATGCTTGCATTTATGTATATATTGTTTATTAACTATTTATGTATGTATGTTGTGTAAGTCTATATGTCACAGGACCTCCTTGTGAATGAGCTTGCTCAATGGAGTTTTCTTGCAATAAACTTGAACTTGAACTTGAAGAGCTCTGCCAGGGAGCAGCCAGTATGTCTGCCAATTCCCATAGTTCTCTCAGATGAATACCATCCAGCCCAGGAGCTTTATCTTTCTTTAGGGCCCTAAGGGCTAACCACACCCTTTCAGTGGAGATAGCATCATCCGTCCCCTCCATCTTACTGGCCTTTTTATCCTTATCCTGATGTGACACCCCTGGGGTACCTCTCCCTCCCTCTTGCTCTGTTTCTGTTGCTCCCCTGATCCCACTCACTACCGCTTCTATCTCCATTGTGTCTTGCTTTGTAGATATCCCATCCCCCTCCCTAGTGAACACAGAGGTGAAGTACTCATTTAATACCTTTGCTTGGTCCCTCGCCTCTTCCACCCACCCTCCTTCTGATCCCAATCTGCCGAGATGGCCCTTAGCTTTTCTCTGCTCCTCAATGTACTGGAAGAACCCCTTTATCCCTCCCCATATCCCATGTGCCAGCCGTTGCTCTGTACTGGACTTTGCCCCCTACACCATTCGGGTGACTTTTCTAGATGCAAGATGGTACATTTCCTTTTCCCTATCCCATCTTGTTGTTTTATATTTTTTATAGGCAGCCTACTTTTCTCTGACCGCTACCTGAACCTCACTGGACCACCAGCATGGTTTATGTGATCTTGCTCCCTTACGTTTCACTTTAGCATAGGTCCTGACTACCTCATGAAGTCCCCATTTTATGACCTCCCATCTCTTTTCTACATTTGTCATTGATGTAATCCCCTTCAAGTGATCCTTGAGAATATTTCCCATGCCCACAAATTCTGACCCCTGAAGTCCACTGCCAGTGTCCTAGATCTCCCCTCCTTCCCCCATGCTTATTTGAAACCAGACAGTATTGTGGTCGCTCCCAGTCAGGGGATCCTCTACAACCAGGTCCCTTACCAGATTCCCATCTGCCAGAACCATGTCCAGGACATGCCCCTCCCTTGTGGGCTCCATCATGTGCTGTGTTAAGAACACATCCTGGAAGCTGTTCAGCAGCCTCTGCTCCTTGGCCACCTTAGAGGACATGGTTCCTCAGTTTGTACCTGGCATATTAAGGTCCCCCATCAACACCACTCCCTTCCCTTTTAATGAGGGAGAGAACGCAAAATAGAACACATAACAATGAATGGCAGTGGGTAGAAAGCAAGAATAAGACTAAAAGATATAGTGGACGCAATATGGGATGGCAAAAGGGAAGCAAAGTAGAGGATGGCAACTTAACCTGGAGAGTCACGTGTGCAAATGCTCAAAGTCTGTGAAACAAGATTGCACACCTAAAGGCTACAATGGCAGAGGTAGACCCAGACGTAGTAGTCATCACATAGACCTGGTACAATGTATGTCAGGACTGGGAAGTGGCCATACCTGGATATACTCTGTTCAGGAAGGACAGGGTAGGTAGAAAAGGGGGAGGAGTGGCTCTTTATGTAAGGGATGACATAAAAGCCATGGAAATGCAGGGCGAGCAGGGGGGGGAGGAGGCACTGTGGGTCACTCTGGAGATAAGGAAAGGGGCAGCTATTTGAACAGGAGTGATTTACATACCTCCAACACAGGTGGAAGAGGTGGATAAGGAAATGATGGATGCAATCCTGAGAAGGGATTGCAAATGAGAGGTATTGCAGGTGGAAGACTTCAATCTACTGGATGTGGATTGGAACCTCACCGCCACAACTACATCCAGGAGTAGGAACATCCTAGGTACCCTGCAAGGGGCATTCCTCAGGCAACTAGTATTGGAATTCTCTCAAGAGGGAGCATTACTGGACCTAGTACTGACAAACAGGGAAAGTGTGATTGCTGTTACAGTGGGGGAGGGACCTTTGGGGCAAGTGATCTCCATACAGCATGGTTTGATATAAGATCTGGGTCAGAATTGATTCACACAAGGACGAGGGTACTGGACATCAGGGGGACTGATTTTAAGAAAATAGAAGAATGCTTCAGGAAGGCCCTAGCAGGATAGGAAAACTGCAGGAAGTCGAGGAACCATAGGCAAAAATAAAAGAGGGCATTGAACAAGCAACAAACCTCTGTGTCAGGTAGGTTAGCAAGGGCAAGAGAAAAAGGAGATCACTACAGTTCTCCAAGGAGGTAGTGGCAAAGGTGAGAGCAAAAATTATGGCATTCAGAAAGGAACAAAAAAAACGAAGAAGGAGGGAGGGAGATAGGGAGACTTACCAAGAGAAACAAGGAGAGGCAGGGAAAACAGGAGTGCTAAAGTGCAAGCAGAGGAAATGATTCCCAAATCAGTGTCAAAGGGGGATAATACACTTTTTAGATACATAAGTAGAAAAAGAAAGACAAAAGGAGGGATAGTAAGGCTGAAAAAGGAAGGAGTGGGTTGTGTGGAAGAGGACCACCAAAAAGCAGATGCTGCATATTGAAGAAATACTTACATACGAACAAACAATCATACAAAGAAGCCAGCAGAGGAAGGCCATTTGATCTATCTAGTCTGCTCATTTTGCAGGATCCACAGCTCGAGCTACTGTCCCTGCCCCCCCTTTCCGCTCCTCCCATCCTTCCTACCTCTGGTCCTTACCTTCCACCTATGCCTATCCCAGCCTCTCTTGAAGCTGCCCACTGTCTTTAATAAGATTACCTCTTCTGGCAGTGCATACCAAGTGTCTACCACCCTCTCTGTGAAAATGTGCTTCCAGACCTCCCTCCTAACCCCCCCAGCTTAAGACTGTGACCCCTTGTGTTATGGTTGTCACTCAGCTTGAAGAGACCCTCCTTATCCACCTTATATATCTCTTTCAAGTACTTGAAGGACCCACTCATGTCCCCTCTCTCTCTCCTTTCCTTCAGGGAGTACATGTTCAGTGCCCTCAACCTCTTCTTGTATGCCTTACCCTACAGACCCGCTATCATCATTGTAGCCCTCCTCTGGACCTTCTCCAGCAGGTAATGTCCTTTGTGAGCTGTGGGCACCATACTTCTGCTCAGTATTTAAGGAGTAAGATGATGGAAAAGGGCCAAAGATTAAAGACAAGGGTTTGATGGGGTGAGATGTGGACACAAGTCTTTTTACAGAAGACAGTACTCAAGGAACTAGCAATGTTAAAGTAGACAAGGCAATGGGGTGAGATGGGGTGCACCTGAGAATACTGATGGAACTGAAAGAGGTGCTAGTTTCATCTCTGATGGCCCTTTTCAAACCTGTCATTGGAAACAAGAGAGGTGCTGGGGGACTGGAGGAGGGCAGATGTAGTACCACTACACAAGTGGAAATAAGGAGGATGCAGGGAATTGCAGGCCTGCCAGCCTGGCATCGGTGGTGGGCAAGGTTATGGAATTGCCAGGAAAGCCACAAAAGAGGGTGGGAGGTGAAGGGTGGCTGGACGCAGAGTAAAGGGCTGCAAATCATGGCCTCAGAGTAATTACATTGCATGGAGGCAGTGTGCATTGCCTTTGAAGGTCAGCCGGAATTAGCGGAGCGGCTGCAATGAGGAAGCACCGGAGCTCACAGAGTGGGGAGCAGCCCAAGTAGAACTCCAAAAAGTGCAGTACTTTTTACTATTTTATGTGTTTCTGGAATATGCTAGGCTGAGCTGTTTGAATCGTGGTTATGTTCGGGAAAGTGGAAAGGATCTGATTAAAAAGGGGTCCTGTTCAGAAAATTGACTGAGCTAGCTGATTTAATCTGGGGTCTGTGCTGTGTGTTTAAATGGATTGAGTAATCGGACTGGGGCTGATTGTTTCTCTCAGGTGATGCGATTGCTCCCACCCACCCTCCCTCCCTCCCCAACCCACCTCTCCAAGCTCATTCAGATTTATAGGGAAAGGTGCACATCCCAAAACTTCCAAACAATATTCTGACTTGATCGTCAGGTCTACAAATACAAGGACAGGCAGAAGGTAAAAGGAGGGGAAGAAGTGAGTGTAAATGAGACAGAGGACAATGAAAAATTGTTGTTTAATTTGGGACAAGTCAGTATGGGGGTTACTTGTTACTCGTTGGCTATAGCTACTCCTGAAACACTTAAAGAAAGTGAGCAAACTTCTCTTAAGGGGGAACTGCTCACTGCAATTTTTTTTTTTTGATCATTCTCTTCAACTTAATTTCAATATTTTCCCCTCTTAAAGCTCACTGCAACTTTTTGTTGATCGTTCTCTTCAACTTAATTTAACTGTTTTCTCCTCTTACCAGGGATCTGCTCATTGCAACTTTTGTCAATCGTTCTCTTCAACTTAACTTACTTTTTTTTCTCCTCAATAACTTTCTCCCTTACGAAGGATCCTATTGACAAGCCTTAGGTTCTCCTGCCATCAATTAGAATGCAGAGACCAGTACTACACCCATGCACACAGCTCAACAGATCCCTCTGGTTGTTAACTGCCTAGTGGTATTATCCTACACCTCACATCCTCCCTCTTCCTCCCTGGTCTGATTTCTTCTACTTTCCGCATCATAATGTTCCCTCTCACAAAAGGACTACTCATTTGCTTGGCCTTCCTGGCACACCTGAAACCAGCAGATATGATCTCATACCCTGACTCTGTGCCACCCTCCACTTTAAGGTTATCACCACCCAGCACCATTGACTTATTGCCCCCTTGCCCACATGGGTCTTTCCCTTACCTTAAATTATTAACCCTGGCACAGCGTAATAAAACCATCCTCCTCCCGCAGCATTGCAAACGAATACACAAACTACCCTTCCTCGGCCGATCCTCTCCCAAATCCTGCTTGTGCCTCCTACTACTGTCAGGCAATATCGAACTAAACCCGGGACCCAATAAGAGGCAAAAACTGAACCACACAATGAGAGCCATTCCTGACCCCATAACTTCCTGCCCTAATTGTCTTAACTCCAAAGGTCCCAAAATAGCACATATGAATATACAGAGCATTAGGAGAAAAGTGGCAGAATTGGAATCCTGGATACTGTATTACAAACCAGACATTCTCTGCATTACTGAACCGTGGTTAAAACCATCCATACTATCTCATAAGGTCATCTTTCCTGGCTATACCTACTACAGAATGGTCCCCAGAAAGGGGGGGGGTAAATTAATGCTAGAGATGGATTGGTAGTCAATGCATTAACTGACTTAAAAAACAGCTCAGCTGCAGAGTACATCTTTATCACAGTCACCCTTGACCAAGTCAAGAATGTAACAGTAGGGTGCATTTATCTACCTCCGAATCAAGCGTCCTCCTATGCCGAATTCCTCACTAGTCTGGACTCTCTTCCTAAGAAAGACATTATAATATGTGATGACTTTAACCTGAATTGGTTTGGGCCTCTTAAAACAAAGTACAAAGCTGCCCTACTGGACGCTAAACTGGAGCAACTTCTCAATGATCCCATAAGACTGAAAATTAAGTCAGGCAAGCACACTCTCCTAGATTGGATACTAACTAAAAATTCAAATTCTATTTTGGCCACTGGAATCTTCCCTGATGCACTCAGTGACCATTCTCTGACTTTTTGCATCTGGAAGAATAATGCTCCAATCCCCCCCCCAAGAAATCTATAAAAATAGGGACCTAACCAACTTTGTTGATGAAGCCTTCGGCTCAAGTCTCACTGCAGCTGACTGGCCACCAATAACTTCCCTTCCTGACATTAACCTAGCATTAGAATATATGGTCAATACCTTCAGCTCCATCCTTGACCACCATGCTCCCCACAAACTAAAAAAATCAAAAGGCATCCACTCTCCCTGGCTCACACAGGAACTGAGGCACCTTATGAGCTCTCATGACAAAGCATGGCATGCCATCAACATCTCTAGATTCCACTCTGACTGGAATGCCTACTGCCAGCTACACAATATTTGTAAATCTAAGACAGGTAAAGCCAAAAGGGAGCATCTCCTATCACTACAGGAACAACACATGTCCAACCCCAAATGTTTCTGGAAAGAAATCAAAGTGCTGCTAAAGAGTGATGAAAGATCTTCCCCCAATCAATGACAGCAAAAAGCTCTACACTATCCTCACCCATGGAGATAGTGGCAGGGCTGAACCACTTCTTTATGGACCTCGATGCCTACAAAACTGACCTTGCTGTTAATTGTCCTGCACCACCTGATAGCTGCCCAGAATTTCCACACCCATTCTCACACTTAAAAAACTACCCCACAAAAAGAGGTGTTTAAATTGCTAAGGGGACTTAACCCTGACAGTTCACCAGGGTTTGACTCCCTACCACCCAAATTTCTTAAAATATGTGCACCTGCACTTGCCTACCCAATCTCCTGCTTAATCAATAGATCCTTCCTCATGCAAACCATCCCAGACAAATGGAAAACTGTAGTTGTTGTACCAGTACATAAAAGTGGTTCCACCAACCTTATCAAAAACTATAGACCCATATCTATATTGTATCCAGTTGCTAAAATCCAAGAAAGAATACTTTATAATCAACTATCATCCTACTTTGAACAGACCAATGCCCTCACTAGTAACCAGCATGGCTTTTGGAAATTGCATGGGACAGAAACTGTTCTCCTGAGGGTCACCACTGATATATTCCAGGCTATGGACCAGGGCAAAGCCACTGGTGCAGTCTTTGTCGACCTAATGAAGACATTCGACCTAATCAACCACTCTCTTCTCTTCTGTAAGCTTTGCCACCTTGGTCTTGACAAAAACTCTTTTTCTTGGGTCTCTAACTACTTAGTAAATAGGTTTCAATGTGTCAAGGTACCATCTCAACCTTATCTCCTATCACTGACAGGGTTCTCCAGGAATCAATCCTAGGGACTCTCCTATTCTCAGTATTCATTAATGACCTTCCTCTGACTTGTGGAGGGCATCAGTTCAGCTATATGTGGATGATGTCATCTTACAGTATATAGATCCTCCTGTTACGTTTCAAGTATTAACTCTGACCTAACAAATGACTTTCAGGCTCTAAAAACATGGTTTAAAAATAACCTACCTGAACACAAAAAAGACTAAATCCATGTTGTTCCACCATACCTGCTTTGACACAACCTCACAGTACCCCCGGTTATCAAAACATCCACTAACATTCAACTCAAAAATGTTACTTCCTTTAAATACCTGGGTGTAGTACTTGACAAGCATCTATCCTTCGATGAGCACATAACCTGTGTCACTAAGGCTACTAATCAGAAACTAGGCCTTCTATATCACACTGCTCCCTACCTCTCAAGTAGTGCAAGAAGCACTATTGCTTCTGCCACCCATTTCCCAGGCCTCTTCTATGGTGCCTCTATAATACACTCCTCTAAGACTACACTTCTGAACAGACTTAAAATGGCCTATCACAGAATTGCCCGATTTGCTATTAAGGCCCCAGCTCACGCCCATCACTGTGATGTGCTGAACAATTTGGGTTGACCATCTTTCATGGCCAGACTTAACCTCCAAGTATATTGCACCACTTTCAAGCTAATACACCTCCCACCTCCTCTGAGTATATCTAACCTACTAACCCTGAAACCCTTCCCATGAACACTCAGGTCCTCTCATCTCCCAATGCTGGGTCTGCCCAAGACTTGCCTAGCCTTTCCCACTCTACGTTGGTGCCTCAGACCAGGTGGACTAAAAGGCCTTAAGCAACTTCTTGCCCAAATTAACAGGTCTCCCATACACTATGCCCCTGATATAGATACTGCCCTAACCTTCTTCTCCCAAACCTTCAACAAAGCCTGTGACATTTTCTCACCCATTACGGCAGTCCGAACCAAAGTTCGTAATGCCCCCTGGATTACCCCGGCCCTGCTGCAACTGCTCAAGCACAGGGATAACCTTTGGCACCTGGCCTATGAAACAGGCTGGTCAGCAGACAGACAGCCTTACAATGCCACAAGAAATAAATGCACCTGGGCCATCAGAAAAGCAAAAGCCGATCACTATCAGGCCGCGCTTACCTCCTCTTGGGTGAGTGCGAGAACTTTCTGGGACAACATCAAACAACTAACTGGAAGAGTGCGATCCCCACCCCCCTCTCAGATCACCATTGAAGGCTCTATCTCCACCAACCCAGCCCGCATAGCCAACTTCCTCAACTCATCCTTCACGGACCTTAGTTCGGTCCTCCCTAGAGATTTCTTTGACCCTCCTTCCTCCCTACCTACCCCAGTCATTCAATATCCTAGTTTCCACTTATGCAGGGTAACTGCCCAGGAAGTCAGGCCACACCTGATTAAAGCTCTAAAGAGCAATAGTACTGGCAGTGACTCCCTGGACCCCAGTATCCTCCACCGGGTTCTGGATCAGGTCCTTGCCCCGCTAACTAGCTTGTTCCATAAATCTCTCTGCCTGGGGCAATTCCCTTCAGCTTGGAAAACTGCCACAGTTACACCCATACACAAAGGAGGTGACAGGTCCACAGCCGGGAATCACTGGCCCATCTCCATTCTCCCACCCCTCTCCAAAGCCCTAGAAAAACTGGTGGCTACTTAAATTATGGATTACCTGACCAAACACAACATCCTCTGCCATGAACAACACAGTTTCCATGCAGGTCACAGTACCAGCACTGCCCTAATAGAGTTTTCAAATTTTTTTCATTCCTCCCTGGACTCTGGCTTGCTAGCCAGAGCAGTGTTTATTGACCTCTCAAAGGCATTCGACACTGTCTCCCACCTCCTCCTCCTGCTGGATGCCCTCAGTCGCACCGGCTTTGCCACTGGACTGGTCTCCTGGTGCTGCAGCTACCTGTCTGCCCACTCTCAGCATGTTAAAATCAATGGGACCCTGTCCAATACATGTCCTATCCACTCAGGTGTCCCCCAGGGCTCCATCCTTGGTCCTCTTCTCTTCTCGTTCTACCTCAGCACCCTGCCCAAAGCATGCACTGGTAAAATCCTGCTGTATGCAGATGATGCCGTCATCTTCGCCACCCACCGAAACCCCATCTCCCTACAAGACACCTTGCAACTATCCTTTAATGATGCTGAAACCTGGCTCAAATCAATAATCAATCTAAAAAAAAAACTATGCTCTTTGCCAATCCCCAAAACAAAGCCAGCAATTTCCCACTCCACATCCTCCCTGATTCCAAGCATCCTCTCGATCAAGTCCGCTTGTACAAGTACCTCGGGGTCTCCTTTGACTCAGCGCTCACATTCCACGACCACTTTGATACTCTAGCCTCAGCTACAAATGCTCGGCTAGGTATCCTATACCGCTACAAGCACTGCCTCCCCCTGATGCCCTCTGGCTAGCAGTCACCACCTCAATAATGTCCCTTGTGGACTATGTCCTGCCAGTCTATGGTGCTGCAGACACGACTGCCCTCAATAAAATCTGACTCACCTTGAATAAGGCCTCTAGGTTAATTGTGGGAGCCCCTAGGCTAACTCATACCTGCCAGCTATATGACATGGCTAGGCTGCTTAACCTGGATGAACGGCTCAGATACCAAACCTGCCTCATAATGAAAAAAACCCTCCTGGGACTATCCCCGCCTGGGCTGACAGCCTCTATCCACCTAGCACAACCTTTAGTCCAAACTTGTACCTCCACCAGGACCACCCTGCTAGTCCCTAGGTCCAGGACCACACATGGACAAAGGTCATTCTGTTACAGAGCTCCCTTCTGGTACAATACTCTCCCCACCTCCATCTCTGATACCCCTACAATCTCCCGCTTCAAAATCTCACTTCGGGGTCAGCTATTTAACATGCGTAGCTGTGCTTGTCTCTAGGAGATCTAGCTCACTATGCCCTGACAAAACTCTCTGAGTGGCTCCTCACCCAAACTAATCACCAACCATGTCCCATAGCCCTCTGAATTTTTTACCTCCGGCAGTATCTGCTCAAGACCTCGTGTCTGCCTTACCAATGTATGCTTTATCTGTCACTCTGTATCCAAATAACTGTAATAGCTTGTGAATGCCAAGCCTGTAACACACATGTTGTAACAAAGAAATAACTGCTTGTGCTATCAAAGCAGTAACCGCAATGATGTAAAAGCTGTAACCGCAATGATGTAACTAAATGTTGTAATGTATTTGTCCTCTTTGTGATGAGGTACCTTTGGAAACGAGCCTCTGGCTCAAAGGTTGTAAACTGATGTACAACATAGAAACATAGAAACATAGAATTTGATGGCAGATAAGGACCGCTTGGCCCACCCAGTCTGCCCATTTCCCTACCTAATGGATAAGCTGCAGATCCTAGTTAACCAGGAGCCTACTTCTTCCTACCCCCATCACCTAGAATTGCCTTATGACTGTCCCATGCATGCTTGAATTCCACCACTGTTTTTGACTCCACAAATAAATAAAAAAGCTGTTGGGAGAAGATCCTTCTCCTTCACATCACCACAAAAGTGGAATGACCTCCCACACTCACTACTCTCATGCAAGACCATTATTCTCTTCAAAAAACAATATAGGGACATATTTTACAAGCCTCCTGTCTGTAGTGGGAACTGTAGGATGGTATCTTCTCTAAACTTCTCCACCTGCTTGCCTATACTCTCCTGGTGTGGATGATCAATATCTAGGGCTATGGGACTGTACACTGCCAATTGTCTGTGCTCTGCACTTATGCACTAATTGACTCTAATGTGATTATATTGTATGCTCGTATCAACCTTACTGTCTGTTCACCTATGTTGCAATTGACATCTGTAATTTGTACTGTCTCCCAATGAATGGGGTGGCTAGTCTAGACCATGAATGTATGTAACTGTCCAATGATATTTGTACATAATTATCTGTATCTGTACTGTTTTCTTATGCTTGGAACATTTGGTTCCCTGGGTCACCCCTGAAAAAGTGACTTGACTGTCTCAGAAAGCCAACCCGGTCATCAAAATTTAAATAAATAAATAATAGAGGGAAAAGCCTACTGAAATGCATGGTCCAGGAGAAGGGACAGGCAGAATCAAAGAGGTGGAGTAGGGAGGGGGCAGATGAATAGTGGCGGAGCAGGAAGGGATGAAGGAAGAGTAGTGGGATACAATGGCTGTGGGACAGCCATCTTTCTAAGGATAGCATGGAGGGCTGGGGGTGCTTGGTATGCAGACAATTTGTGCAGCTAAAAGAAGAGATTGGATGGCTAATGGGGAACTGTGGAGAGTGGGGAGGATGGACTGGGGGAACAAATCGGAGCCAGGGGCACAGAAAGGCATTTACTCAGATGGCCTTGCCGATGTGCACAAGGAAGGGAACAGGAGGGGACTAAACCACCATATTTATTTATTTATTTATTCATTTATTTAAAATGCAATAACCAGGAAAGGTACCATGAGTGAAGCTCTTATCCAGGTATGACCAGGGGAAGGGGGTACAGACACAACAGAGGGTAAACATATAATAATGGCAGGTAACACAGTTATACATAGTTACTTCTAAACATACAGTTACTTACAATATGATACATTGTATATATACAAATATTTATAATATGATAATGCTGAAACACAAATAGAGTATATCAGCTATATGGAGCAATAACCCAGAGCTGGCATAAAGGCTTAAGATCGGGAAAGGAGATGTGAGACGGTGGGGAGAAGAGAGAATGGTTATTACCAACCTGCCTGAACAACACTCCATTGCCACCATCAATTCCACCCCAGGAAGCCTCACTTCATAACTGCACTTACCCTGGACACTCGAACTCTATGACAAGGTCTACCCCTCGGACTGCATCCCTGTCTTCCATCCATCTAACTCTATACCCTCTTTATTTCCCCCTATATCAACACTACCTTCTAAACCCTCATTACTTACCCCTATATCAACACTACATCCTTTATTCCTTTATCAGCTAAAACAACTCACAAGTCTGGTATCTAACTTAACCAAACAACCTTGCTCTCCATATCTTGTAATTCAATGTACCTTGTATTAACTGTTATTTGCATCTGTATTGTACTACTGACATGGAACCTTTGTAAATGAACCACTGGTTCAAAGGTATTTTGTAATCTGAAATCTCAATAAATAAATAAATAAATAATAGGGATGAAAACAGGTGCAGGAGGAGGTAGGGGTTGGTCTGAGTGAGTGCTTAAGGACAGAAAAAGTGAGGTTGAGGTGGGTAAGGGGGGGAATGTTGTTTCAGAGGGAAGGAAGCCTGTAAGAGAAGGCCAGTTTGCCAGCTGAGGTGCAGACTCATGGGAGTGCAAAAGAATGGTGCTGATTGACTGTGAGTTGTATGGTGATGGTGTGGCAGATTTGAGGAGAGATGCAAGGTAAGGTGGGAGAGTCCCAAACCAGAACTGAGATATGAGGGTGGAGCAGTGCAACACACATCTCTGGGAGAGGGATTGTAGGGACAGGGAAGAATAGAGGTCACAGTGGTGAGTTAGATGGGGGGAGTTAGTAGCGAACAGACAGAAAGTGTGGTGGAGGATGTCGAGTTTGGAAAGGGAGATTGTAGGAGCAGTGTTATAGACGACATCTGCGTAATCAAAGGTAGGGAGGATCCATTTGATCACTAGGTCATGTTTGACAGGGAAGGGGAGGAGACTAGCCTTGTGGCAGTGCAGCAGCCCTAGTTTAGGACACAGTTTGGAGTGTAGCGCATTGAAATGTGAAGAGAAGTGAAGTGAGGGATCAAGCCAGATCAGAAGGTACTTGTATGCAGGGATATTCTCAAGGTAAGTATTGTCAACTAAAAGGAAGGAGGGTAGAGCTTGAATTCTAGCAAGTTTTTACTTAGTTCCAAAAGTCATAGCAACAGTTTTTTTGATGTTTAGTTTTAGATAATTAGCACTGAACCAAGAGGTACCTGCAGCAAAATCCTTTTCTAGGGGGGTTTGAATGGCTGAGGCAGATGGACCAGAAAGGAAAAGGATGGTATCATCTGCATACATGTGGATCTTGGCATGGGAGCATACAGAAGGGAGGTTATTAATGAACAGAGAAAATAGAACAGGACCTAGGATCAAATCTTGGGGTACTCCTGATGTGATAGGTAGGGAAGAGGATGGGATGTTATTTATTTTTACTGACTGGGAATGGCCAGTTAACTAGGATCTGAACCAGGACAAAGCAGGAGGTGAGAGGCCAGAGGCACTCAGTTTGTTAAGGAGGAGAGGGTGGGACACTGAGTCAAAGGCCTTTGCTAGGTCAAGGAAAATGGCCTAGGTGATGAAACCTTGATCCATAGCAGAGTGGATTGCATTGGTAAAGTGAAGAGGGTACCAAAGGAAGCAAAGGCAGGGAACTGGAAACTGGGAGAGGGGGTTGGTTCAGGGCATGAACAAGGAAGAGGTAATAGATTCTACTTGTAATATCACACATTATATCTATGTAGAATTTATGTCTGTGCATAGCTCTATATGGCTATATATCCATTGTACGATGTCTGGCGATGTTTTACTGATGTCCTGCATTATACCTCTCTGTACTTCTCTGTAATATTTTTGTACTGCTCTGTAATATTTGTGACCCCAGGTAGACCCTGAAAAAGGGACTGTAATTGTTCACAGTGGTCTTACCCGGTCAACAAAATTCAAATAAATAAATTCTCAGTCCTGTCAAGCCTAAATGACCAGGAGAAGGGGAGCACAGAGAAGGATAGGAGAAGATGGGGATAGCAGGAATGTTGTAATGGAGGCAGGAGGTAAGTGAGGGGAGCACACAGGAGGATGAATACTGGGGTGGAAAGGGGACAGAACCATGAAGGAAAGGTGGGGGAGAAGTGAGGAGGATGATCCTGATATTGGGGGAAGGGGTTTGGGTAGACAGGAGGGCAATGGGCTGAGGGGGGATGCGAATAAGCTGACTAGTGGGGATAGAGGGATGGGGCACAGGGGGAAGTGAAGAATAGGACTAACGATAGTAAGACAGAATGAGGACATGGATAGCGAAGATAGGGAAGGGGCAACAGCCAGGTTAGTGGGACGCTTAAGGGGGAAAACCATGAAAGTAGAGGAAGGATCATAGATCAGGGGAACTCTATTCTTAGGAGGGTGAGGTGGGGAGGCAAGAGCACCAGAAAGGGCTGCATATGGGTGGAGTGCTTGCCAGACATGACAGCAGGAATGTTGAAACAGTTTTTTCTAAAGTGTGTGGAGAAGGAAAGGGAGAAACCACACATAGTGGTGCACCTGGGCACAAATGACCTGGCAGGAGACACAGTTGGGGAGACACAAGAGGTTCAGAGAGGTGGGAAATCTGTTGCTTTCTCAGACATTCTCCCAGTACTTAGGGCCAGCACAGCCAGGAAGCAGAAGATTGAGGAGTTCAACACATGGTTAGGGGCATGGTGTTAGTCCAGAGGGTACACGTTGCTGGGAAACTGGGGCACTACATGGGAGAACAGAAACTTGTGTGCTCTTGACAGGCTACACTTGAGTAAAGAAGGCACAGGGACACTGAAGCAGAAGCTGGGGGAGTATATAGCTACCAAGGTTCCGTTAAACTAAGGAGCGGCAGAAGGTTGGATGACATAGTACTTCTCCAAGATAGGGAGGCCAGTAGGCTTCTCCCCCAAATCAGTGAGGAAAAGGGGGAACTCAAACTCAAGAAAGGGGGCCATAAAAGTGGGCTAGAGAGGGGAGCGGAAGGGAGGGGAACAAATTGTAGGGTGGTCTCCTTGAATGCAAGGAGCCTGGGAAACAAGGTTGTAGAGTTACAGGCAGTTGTTTTTTTGACAGAAAGAGATGTGGACATAGCTGTCATAACTGAAACGTGGGCCACCCAGTACCGTGACAGGGACCTAGTGATCCAAGGGTATAAATTGTACCATAAGGACAGGGGGTGGGGGAAAGGTGGGGAGGGTGGTGGTATATGTGAAGGAAGCAAAAATGTGTGGCAGGGCTGAGGGGGAGGAGGGCAGAATGGAGGCCTTATTGGTACAGAAACAGGACCCAAAAGGAAGGAGGGTGAGGCTTGGCGTGGAGTATCGGCCACCCGCCCAAAGCGAAGAAATTAATAGGAACTGGGGTAGCAGATAAGGTGGATCTGTGCAAGGGGTCACACCATGGTAATGGGGGACTTTAATCTATCAGTGGTGGAGTGGACTTCCCCTGCTACCTCAAAAAGCAGGGAGCAGATCTTTATGGAAGCTTTTCAGGGCAGCTTCTTGGTACAGTTGTCAGGGAATCCAACCAGGGATGTAAACATACTGGACTTTGTGTGGATGAATGGGAAGAATGTGCAGGAGTTAGAAGTGGGGGATCCCCTAGCAGGAAGTGACTATAATACAATGTGATTCTCACTTGGGATGGTTAAGGAGACAGCCAGTATAAGGACTATGGTGATAGATTTCAGGAGGGCAAACTTTGAAAGAATGGGGAGGGGCCATACTAGAGGATCACATTGCTAGAATTCAACCACACGTACAGTAGATGTCAATCAGAAATGGGGGGTTATCAAAGCTGGGTTAGTGGAAGCAACAAACTCATGTTCAAAGCTCCAAAGCAAGAAGGCCAGAACAAGGAAGCCAAGCTGCTTATGCAGACAGTTATTAGGAAAAGCTAAGAAAAAAGGACCTCCTTCAGGAAATACATGAGATCCAAAAAGGGAGGAGGACAGGGAGGAGTTTGTGAAGAAATCAAGGGACGTGAGCAGATTGGTAAGGGCAGCCAACGTAGCAAGAGAGCTTAGGAGTGCACAAGGGATAGCAAAGGGGGAGAAGGATTTCTTCAGGTGCGGTACATAGGAGAGAAAAGAGCCTGTAAGGATCAAATTGTTAAGATCAAGGTGGATGGAGGGGTGGGTGGAGAACGAGGTGGAACAGACAAAAGCGCTCAATGACTACTTCTGTTCTGTATTTTCCAGGAAGAAGCAGAGACCATTGCCATGGGGTGGGGCAGTGGAAATGGGGGGAGGGGGGTCAGAACTTACAGAGAAGAAGATCCCAGAGAGCAGAGTGCTGGAAGGTCTTTGAGTTCTGAAGGTGGACAAGGCACTAGGACTGGATGGCATCCACCCCAAGGTGCTAAAATCCTAGCAGGGCCACTGACAGACTTGTTTAACACCTCCCTGATGATTGTTTGCGAGCCTCAGGACTGGAGGATGGTACATGTGGTGCCCATCTATAAAAGTGGGCACAGGGATGAGCCTGGGAACTATATGTAAGACTGCCTCACCTCCATTGTGGGGAGGCTGATGGAGACTATCCTCAAGGAGAGGCTGGAAGCCTTTCTGGAGGAGAATGGACTTCAGGACAGCAGGCAACATGGATCTGTCTCTGGCAGATCCTGCAAGACAAACATGGTTCCCTTCTATGACTGGGTAACAAGGGCAATTGACAGGGGCCAGGCAGTGGATATCCTGTACTTATACTTTAGCAAGACCTTTGATTCGGTGCCACATGGGATGCCGGTTAGCAAACTAGGTCACCTGGGGATAGGAGGGAAGATGGTGAAGTGGGTTAGAAACTGGCTGTGCCGGCCCGGTGGTGTAGAAGGTTGAGGTGTGGGTGCCTTACCTCGTACCACGCTGGCGACCCAGGTTCGGGAATGGACTTGGGTGCCGGGGTTTGGAAGGGGAAGGATCGAGCATCTGTGGGACTGCTCTTCTCCCCTGGGGTGAGTTGGGGACACATGGTCGCTCTGCAGTGGCACCTGGTGGAGACCGGGAGCATTGCAGAGGGATCATTACAAGGGGAACACCAGAAAAATGGAAATACTGCTCTGGAGACTGGCCAGACACCTCTAAAGACTCCCAGGAGGCCACGCAAAGCCTTAGCAGTGCCCAGGACCAAAGGAAAGAAATAGTGTGCCTGTTTCCTCCCGCCGGTGCCTTCCCTCTCGGAGGAGAGGGACCCACCCGGTACAGAGTTACGCCATGCTATTCCAAGTTTGGCTGCGGATCTGAAGTAAGGTGGTTTGTGTGGGAGATAGTAGGGGGAATGTCTGAGGGGTCATGGCAGCCTGAAGGAAAGGCAGCTCCTGAGCATGACAGGGGGTAAAAATAGATAACTCAAAAACAAGAAACTGGCTTCAGGATAGGCAGCAGAGTGTGGTGGTAAGGGGGAGGGGGGGCAGGCTGTCATGTCCAAAAGCTGTAACAAGCAGGGTTCCATATGGCTCTGTACTGGGTCCAGTGTTTGGCATCTTTATTGCTGATATCGCAGAGGGGGTTGGCAATAAGATAAGTCTATTTGCAGATGACACAGATATTGGTGCAGTGGTGGACAGCACAGAGGGATGGCTAATTCCATAGGAAGACCTGGATAAACTCGAGCATTGGTCAGACACTTGGCAGCTGGGTTTCAACGCAAAGAAGTGCAAGGTTATGCACATGAGAGCTAGAAACCAGCAGTTCTGCTACACGTGGGGGGGGGCGGGAACAGTTCTCCACTAAGGAAGAGGAGAAAGATCTTGGGATGATGATCACAGGGCAAATGAACCATTCAGTGCAGTGAAGAAGGGCAGCAGCCAAGGCTGAGAAGATGGGGTGCATTGCCATGGGAATCACCTTACGGAGGAGGGATGTCATCCTGCCTCTGTATAGATCACTGGTCAGACCAAACCTGGAGTACTGCATGCAATTCTTGCTGCCCTACCTAAAGAAAGATGTAAAGTAATTGGAGGGATCCAGCCCAGAGCCACCAGGATGATCATGGGAATGGAGGACAGACTGAGGGAGCTCAACATGTACTCCCTGGAGGATAGGAGGGATAGAGGGGATATGATTAAAACATTCGAGTAGGTATACTTAATTCTCCAGAAGCTCAGAATCCTGACAAACAGCACCCTGGTTGGCTTTGCCCAATAGACAGGATTGCCCGACACTACTACACCTGACGATATTCCTCCCAAAGGGGTAAGGTAGCAAATGTGATGGAATGCTGCCTTACCCCATCTGATGCACAGGAAAGGACAGCTGGATGGGGTCCCTGGCCAAGCTGCCCCAGTGGCGTGGAAGGGAATATCACCAGTAGGCCAGCCAGCATGCTGTCCGTGACCCAGGTTCTGGTCTGGGTCACGTCATTTTACACACTGCACCCCCCGTAACAGTTAACATTTTACTCTGGGGTCCACTCCCCCTTGGAGTTAGATATTTTAGTTACAAAGTCCCCCGCATTTTACACTTTATTTTTGCATAAAGCCTGAAATCTGTATGTCTGGCATAGGACTCATTAAGGTCTGTGGATTACGGGCAATATTACTTGGTATGCTGAGCGTCAGCATACCGAGTTTAGGGATATCATAGTATATCCTTCAAATATATGAAGGGCATAAACAGGGTTAGTACAGAGGGGATGTTTACATTAAAGGGTGGGAGAAACAGGAGAGGGCACAGTGAGAAACTGGGGGGGGGAGGTTCAAGAGGGAGATGAGCAGACACTACTTCACAGAAAGGGTGGTGAATTGGTGGAATGCACTTCTGGAGGAGGTGGTAATGTCAAAAACAGTGGGATGTTTTATGAAGGGGTGGGACAGGTTCAGGGTGAGGGTCACTACTGTATTGTGGGGGGAGGCAGCTGCACAGTAGAACACTGATAGCTGCACAATTGAGTAGACTCGATAGACCCTAAGGCCTGTATCTGCTGGCAATCTTCGTATGTTCGTATATTCATAATTGTTATTAAAGGAAAGGATCGGGGAATAACTTGTTGCCAGTGGACTACAGGATTCGAGGCAACATAGTTTCACAGGAGGAGATCATGCCAACCAAACCTGATTAAGTTTGGTCAAATGTATGGCAGCTTAGATTCAATGCAAAGAAGTGCAAAGTAATGCACCTGGGAAACAAAAACCCAGGGGAAGAGTACACACTGGGGGGTGAGATACTGACAATAACAAAAATGGAAAGGGATAATAATAATAATAATTTTATTTGTATAGCAACTTTCAGTATATCAAGGTGCTGAACAACCTTAAAAACAGTTCAAAACACTACATAAAACCAGGACATGTACATAAAATCAACCTACAACGATATAAAATATATAATAATAAAATCCAAGCATTAATAAATAACTTAATTGTCTAAAAAAGCCATACTCCACAAATAGGTTTTCAAATCCCTCTTGAAAAGTTCCACGGAGGTGCACTGCAACCGACATGGTAGAGAGTTCAAAGAGTGGGTGCAGCATGTGAAACGCTCTGCTGCCAGAAGATTTTAAACTCACTCTTGGGATCCCTAACAACCCCATGTTGGCCGAGCGGAGTAATCGGTCATGGCAGTAAGGAACCAAAAGGTCTTTCAGATAGGCTGGACCCTGGTCGTGAAGGGCTTTAAAAGTCAACAAAATGACTTTAAAGGTGATCCGCCACCGCACAGGCAGCCAGTGCAGTTCGCGCAGCACGGGACCTGGGGGTAGTCATATCAGATGACCTAAAGGTGGGCCAGCAATATGAGAAGGCAGTAAGGAGGGCTGGGGGGATACTGGTATGCATAGGGAGAGGCATCACCAGTAGAAAACAGGAAGTTGTTGGCCTTCTGTATAGTTAGTTGGTAAGACCACATCTGGAGTACTGTGTACAGTTCTGGAGACCCCATCTCCACAAATACATAGACAGGGTGGAAGCTGTCCAGAGGAGGGCAATCAAAATGATGCAGAGTCTGTATCAGAAGACATATGAAAAAAGACTAAAGGAACTAAAGATGTATAGCCTCGAGGAAAGGAGGGAGAGGGGGCACATGATAGAAACTTTCAAATACCTCAAGGGAATCAACAAAGTCCAAGAGGGTAGCGTCTTTCAGAAAAAGAGATGTGCAAAAACAAGGGGGCACAAATTGAAGATAGAGGGGGGACGGCACAGAGGTAATGTGAGAAAGTATTTCTTCACAGAGAGGGTTGTGGATACATGGAACAGCCTTCCTGAGGAGGTCATAGAGTCAAAAACAGTGGGAGATTCAAGAATGCATGGGACAGACATAAGGCAATTCTGGGGGGGGGTAGGAGGAAATAGGCTGTTGGTTAACTAGGATCTGCAGCTTATCCATTAGGTAGAGAAATGGGCAGACTAGGTGGGCCAAGCGGTCCTTATCTGCCATCAAATTCTGTGTTTCTATGTTAAGTTCCTTGATTGGGTGACCTAGGAGGTGGATCAAGAAGGGGCAGAGGACGTGGCCTACATGGATTTCAGCAAGGTCTTTGACACCATTCTGCATAGGAGGCTGATAAGCAAGTGGGGGAGCCTAGGAGTAGGGCCTAAAGTAGTAAAATGGATAGAAAGTTGGCTGAGCAATAGTAGTCAGAGGGTGGTGGTAAATGGCACCCACTCTGGAGTAGGCAAAGAGACCAGTGGGGTTCCACAAGGATCAGTGCTGAGGCTGGTCCTCTTCAGTGTCTTTATTAGTGACATTACAGAAGGATTGGAAGGGAAAGTATTCCTGTTCGCAGATGACATAAAACTCTACAACAGAGTAGACACACTTTGGGGGATAAACAGAATGAGAGATGATTTAAAAAACTGGAAGAATGGTCACAGGTTTGGCAGCTGGGTTTTAATGCAAAAGTGCAAAACTATGCACATAGGGCACAGAAACCCTGGGGTAACATATCAACTGGGAGTAGAGATACTTATGGTCATAGAGTAGGAAAGGGACCTGAGGGTGATCATATCCGCTATGACCTAAAAGTAACTAAACGGTGTGACAAAGGCAGTGGGAAAAACATAGGGAGTGGTATCACCAGCAGAAAGAGGGAGACAATATTACCCCTGTATAGATCACTGGTGAGACCCCTCCTCATGTACTGTGTACTGTTCTGGAAGCCCCATCTCTGAAAGGACATAGATAGGGTGGAGGCAGTACAAAAGAAGGGCAACCAAAATGGTGCAGGGCCTACATTAGAAGCCCTATGAAGAGAGGCTCAGGGATTTAAATATGTACTCCCAGGAAGACAGGAGGAACTAGGGAGATATGGTAGAGACATTCAAGTACCTCACAGGAATAAAAAAGGTACATAAAGGGAGCATTTTCCAGCATAAAAGATGCTCGCGGTTAAGGGGACACAATATGAAGATGTGGTGGGGGGGGGATGCTCAGAGGAAACGTGAGGAAATACTTTTTCATGGAAAGGTTAGTGGATTCTTGGAACAGACTACCAGCAAAACTGGTGTGGGCGAAAATGGTCACAGGATTTAAGAATGCATGGGATTGACACAAAGTAATCATAGAAGCAAAAGGGGGGGAGTAAGCTGCAGTGAAGTAGGGTCTCAGATGGCATTATAGGTAGGGAATGTAGGGCAGATGAGGTGGTCCAAGTGGTCCTTATCTGCAAATAAGTTCTGTGTTTCTGTATTGATCTTGGTCTGGTGGGCAGTGCTGAATTCCTGGGGTACAGTCTGATTGTGGATGGCTATTCAACATTGAAGGTAGATAAATATAAAGCTGAAAGAAGATTCAGAATCTGAACCATTGAACTGAATGCATTGTAGAACTCTATTTCATCACATGGACAATTTTACTAACATTATGTAGGAAAGATATCCTTTATGTTTTTAAAATGAGTCAAGTATAGATTGTTTGTTTGAAAATGTTACTATATAACGTGCCCAAGTGACATGTAGAGATGCAGTCATTATGAGACTATTAATTGTTTAAGTCATCAGAGGACATATACAATACTGTCAGAACTCCAGGGATGAAACTTTAGGTTTTTTGGCCACTTGTTAAGCATTCTTTTCGATGCATTTGAGACAGTTGTATCCTATGGTAGGTACCTCAACATTCAAGACTGGCCCTTTCTGTTTGTGTACCTTTTATTTGTACTTGTAATGCCACTAAGCAAGAGATGATGCTGATGGTGGTATAGTAGACCCACAATGATCCGACAGTTATGACACCGGCAAAATGAATCCAAAGATGCTGTACTTCCCTTCTGTTGTTTGCCACTTTAATCAATCTATAATAAACAACAAACACACTCTACATCTTCCTAAATGTCCAGGGCTTGTCCCATGGCCATATCCTCCCATATCCAGTCAATCGCTGTCCTCATTTCCTCTCACCCACAAAAAAAAAATAAATTTTGGAATGAAAATGCTAGTTCCTGGAATTGATCAAAGAGCTAAAAGCATTATATACAAATGTATATATTACAAAAAACTGCATTAATTTTCTAGTTAGGGATAAAGCCACAAAAGTAGGGAAATGTGACGTTAGCGTTTTAAAAGGTAACACCCCACACCCACCCTGCACACATCAACAGGCGCTGGGAGTGTGCCTTGGGATCATCAGCCCTATCACTCACCCAATTCTCCTATACCGTACTCATCTCAGCTTATTTACTTATGGAATGGTGTAAACATTAGGGACGTTAACCCCAAGGAACACCTTGATGGCTGCTCCTCTGCCCCCGCTTATAGGCACAGTGTCGGTGTGCCAGCCCTCTGCCACCGCTAGGAGCCATGGAAGCACCAACTGCTGGGAGTCCCCCCCACCCCGGAGAAGAAGAGCTGTCCAAGGACGCTCCACCCTTCTCCACCTTTACTGCCCTCCCGACAACCTGCGCCGCCATGAACATGGGTTGTCGGGCGTAGTGTGATGGTGTGGCATCCAGCATCTCAACCCTCAGCACCACCAGGCCGGCATTTTTCATATTTTGACCCCACATTTTCAACATAGTCTTCTTATAACCTCACCTCATAAACACCATAGCTGAAAATGTTCAAATCCGTGGCAAAACACCATTCACCAACACAGCTGCAAAAACACATTTTGGACAGGATGTGAAAAATGACAGCTGTACTGTTCATGAGGTGGTGTGAAAAATTGGCTATGTTGAAATTTTGGAATCAAAATATTGAAAATTACCAAAAGTTATGCACATGCGTAGAAAAATTTCAACAAACGCACACAACTAGGTCGTTTTTAGGAATTATTTCACCAAATTTTAAACATGGCCTTTTTGGGACTCCACCTCATAAACGCTGGTGGTAAAATTTCATTATTCAGTCTTGAAACATGATTTCCTACAGTGACTATAAAATCACCTTCCAGGCCCGATTAACAAAATGACAGTGACAGCATTCATGAGGTAGGGTCCCAAAAAGGCTATGTTGAAAATTTGGTGAAAAAAAGTCCTACAAATGGCAAAGTTATGAACATAAGTTTAAAACACAATTGAAATACATTATACAGCCCTTACCTTGATTTCTCAGTTTATGGTTTGGCTTTGAAGAGTGCAGACGTGTCTCTGTCCACAGAAGATGACAGCCTACGACCTCTCATTGTAAGTACAGGGTAGGGGGGGTATGGGATGGTGGGTGCTCAGTGGGAGGGTGGGGATGGGGAAAGGGTGAAGGCAGAGATGATGAGGGGCAATTTTCTTTTTTTAAGGTTTAACATTTTCTTTTTACAGAGGCATTTTAAATAAATATTTAGGGACACTGGGGGTGGGCTCACCAGTATCACACACTGCTGGGGGGCATTGTAATGCTGACACAGAGATTAGGCCTCCTGATGTCGGCACTAGAAATCAAACAATGGGCTTGGGGGGGACTAGTAAATTAAAATTTGGGGATGGTGTTTGGAGGGTGAGGGTTGCCACTAGACACCAGGGACAGTGATTGGAGTGTGGGGGGGGGTGCCACTAGAAACTAGGGACAGTGATTGGAGGATAGTGGTGCCACTAGACGCCAGGGAAAAGGGCTGCTTGCAGCTAACACTGCAACCAGCAGCATGACTTCAGCTGCAGCTGCAGCTGCAGAAGTCATGTAATTCCCGGTGTTCTCATACAGAATGCTGAGGAAGCACTCCTCTCTCTAAGCTGGGCACACAGGATTTTCGGTGCCCAAAAAAGGCATTTGAGGGCATAATTGTCAAAAACAAACATCATAATCTAGCTAAATGGATCCTGTTTAGCTAGGATCTGATGTTTGTTTATTACAGTCCCAGAACTTTTATTTATTTTCCACACTTGTCAGTTTGTGGAAATAATCAACAAGATGGTGATTGGCACGGCACAAGAAAGATGTTTGGTATCATGAGAAACAAGTGGCCCGAAAGCAAAACGGGCATTTTTGGCATCACAGTTTTACTTTCATTACAGAACATTTTCTCAAATCCCCTGCTGCACATGTGCAAGTCGAAAAACACTAACATCTAAAGCCTTATAACTCTGGAACTCTTTGATATTTTTTCTACAGACCTGTCAAAGACATTACCTTGGGACATGACACGTCCCCTGCAAGTTTGTGATAAGAATTCCTTTCCATGTAGGCTGTAGGTGAGAGCAAAAAAAAAATAAGTTTAGAACATTTTTTTTTTTTAGAAATGACACGTGTATCTCAGAAACTGAACAATCTGCTATCACAAAAATGTCCCCATATCAAGACATTGCCTCCTAGACAACACATACAGAATGTCAGCTCATTTCATCAAAGGGACCCAAAGATATTAATGTTTAAAATTTGAGGTTTAACATTAAACAGGCTACTCAACTCTAACTATAGGGGCAATATCGCACACACATATATATTATATACTGTTTAACAGGTAAGGGTTGTAAACAAGGATGTATACCCATCAAGGGGCTAATTAGCCCCTGAGATGGGTATACTGCTGAGTGTTCCACCCTTACCCATTATTTGTTGAATATAATACATTAGGATGGTTACTGTTATGGAGATCACATTTGCAATCACATTATGGCACCTAAAGGTCTCTTGCAGCAAGAAGGGAATGGTACGATGTGAGTGCAGGTAGGGATTTGGGGGATTTCTGGGTTTGGGAGGGGGTTTGTGTGTATTTTCCAGGTTCTTTTGTGGCTCGTTAATTGGTTTGGCTAGCTTCCTAATGATGTTTTAATTGTGTTATCAGTATTGCCCCATTAATTGTTTGATTAGTATAGGTATATAGCTTTAATTAGTGCCGATATATAGCTGTAGTTCTTTGATTAGTCCAGGTATATAAGTGAATTGTCAGGTGCCTTAGCACATTTATTCAACAGATCACTTCAGGCGGGGGTAGTGCCGGGATACATGGGAGTGAGTTGGGAGGAAACAGGCAACTACCGACCATTCAGCCTTCCATCAGTAGTGGAGAAACTGATGGAAACCTTAATAAACCAAGACATGGTAGAGTACCTAGATAAGAATGGTCTGCAGGATGACAGGCAACATGGGTTCTTGATGAGAAGGCCATGCCAAATGAACCTGATCAAATTTTTTGACTGGGTCACAAGGGAACTAGACAGAGGCCACCCAGTGGACCTCATCTACTTTGATTTCAGTAAGGCCTTTGATTTGGTGACACACAACCACCTGCTGAAAAACTTGGAGGACCTGGGAGCAGCCAAGTGCATAGTCAGTTTGGTGGGTAATTAGCTTAGTAACAGAAAACCGTGAACAGTGGTCAACAGGGTGAGGTCTGATGAAGGCACGGTCATTAGTGGTGTACCTCAATGCTTAGTGTTGGGGCCAGTCAGGTTTAATGCCTTTATCAGTGACATTACCATAGGTATTCTGGGCAAAATTGCCCCATTCACAGATGACACCAAGCTAGGAGGAAGGGTTGACAGAGAGGAGGCAGTTAAGGACCTACAAAAAGACCTACAGAGGAGACTGGAAAGATGTCTAACATCTGGCAGCTGAAGTTCAATGAAAAGAAATGTAAGGTGATGCATTTGGGTATCGGGAAACCAAGGACAGAGTACCATCTCAGCGGAGTCCAGCTCAGTGCCACGCAGGAAGAACAGGACCTAAGTGTCATCATAAGCAGCACCCTTAAACAGACAAGCTAATTCAACAAAGCTTATAGGAAGGCCAACAAAATGCTGGGGTGCATAGGGAGAGGATTCAACAGCAGGAGGAAGGAGGTAATGCTGCCACTCTACAGGTCCTTGGTAAGGACCCATCTGGAGTACTGTGTCCAATTTTGGAGTCCACATCTAAAAAAGACAATATACAGGTTGGAGACTGTTCAGAGAAGAGCAAATAAAATGATCCAGGGCCTTCAAGGGCATTTGTATGAGGAGTATCTGGAAGCTTTAAATATGTTGCCACAGGAGACAAGGAGAGACAGGGGGAGATATGATTGAAACATACAAGTTCCTAAGAGGAATAAATGAGGTGCCATCCTTGGACCTGTTCAACAGTCTCTGACTCTAACACTAGAGGGCATGAGTGGAAGTTGGGGGAGGCTTCAAGAGAGTGCTTATTAAACACCATTGTACAGAAAGAGTCTTGGAGCCATGGAATAAACTGTCAGTTGAGGTAGTGGAAGCAAAGTCCATGACATCATTCAAGCTGGGATGAGACAAGGCTAAAGTGAGATCAAAAGCAACAGGAGTAATAGGAGGCATTAGGCAGAAGGGGGTTGGGTCTTGGGATCTAAGATGGCCCAATGAACACATGAGCAGGCTAGATGGACACTTGGTCTCCTTCTGACGTCATTTTTCTATGTTTCTATACTTTTAACTGATAGATTAGTCTAGTAACAGGTATACAGGGAAATAAATGATGGCCTTTTCTATTGAGGAAAAATTCATACCCATGTCTTATAGATATAACCCATCCCCCATTTAAAAAAAGTATCCCATTCTGGAGATGCTGCCTCTTGAACACTAATTTTTGATTTTGGTGGGGAGAGCACAAGTGGTAGAGAAATCTTAGCTAGCTCAGCAGTCAGTCTGTTTTGTGCTATAATGATGCAAATGGTCTGTTCCTTCCTTCCTAGTCACATGCCCATGCACTCCATTGAGAATAACAGACTTACAGAGTGGGTGTACCGTATAAGGGAAATTCACTGAAGTAACCAAGGTTTATTTACCATTGCCCTTTCCAAATCAAGGTTTGGGATTCAAGGGGACCCTCCTAAATAAAATACTTTAAGAGACAGGGTTGGACTGTAGAGGGTGTTTCTATAAAAATGCTGTCAGCTCCTAGCACAGTGTCAGGAGCTGACATTTTCATTCTAAGATACAAAAAAATATCTGGGGGAATGGGCAAGTAGGATAAGGGTCTAAAAGATTGTGTAGGGAAGGGTGGTTGTGTACCACTGTTTATAGCCTGCTAGACCCTTACACCATGAGCTGAAGTGTCTTCAGTCAATGAATTAGTCAAAATTACTTCAAGGAGCCATACTGAAAGCCAAGCCCAATTAGCCACAAGCACACTTCTTTCACCCATAAGCACCATGCAGTTTAATGTAATTCCTTTTCTTTTAAAACAGCATTGGCTCGCTATATGAAGGACTGCAACAATCTTCTAAACAGATTTTTCTTTTATTCAGTAACTTAGATAACTATTTTCTAATGCTTCCCTAATGCTACATATAATAGTGGAAAATCCATAAATATAAATTTAAATGAGAGTTTGCTTTTATCAACCATGATTAGGTCTTGATTTTATATAGTGCCATTTCAGTGCTCAGGGTGCTTTCACAATAATTCAGGTGAAAAGTACAAAATCAGCCAAATAGTGCATTGTAGAAATACAGTATGAAACAATACAAAGGAAGAGAAGAAGAGCACGTGAAATATAAGGCAAACGTTCCTATATTAATAAATGTTTATCTTCAAAGGAAAATTAATAATACCTACAGATCAACAGTCCAAGCCTATAATAAAAGAGAAAAAGTATGATTAAATACATGTCTGTTTAGCTTGGCCTTGAAGCTGGAGATACAGTAGACAAAGAGCAATGCAACTCTTTTGGCAGGGTATTCCAGAGACCAGGGCAACAACCACAGAAACCTGGCCACTATAAACACAAGAGTGATACCCTCAAATGCCTCTTCCACAGGACCTCTGCACTACCCCCTGAAATGTATTGATTTATTTGAAATCATTTCACTAGGTAAACATACAGAGATACGTGGATACTGTATCTCATATACAGATACAAGTTGGGGGGGTAGTTTAAGGGATGAAGAAATATATAAACAAAAAATAGATATACAGTAGTTATGCACAAGAAAAGTACAGACACAGTGGGCTTGATTCTTTAAGCTCCCGGCATGGCACAAGGGGCTTGCACCACACAGAATGGTGCAAAGTGCCACTTATGGCAAAAGATGCTCTGAGAGTGATTCTCAATGGCAGCCTGCATCAGTCACAGGCTGTCTGCCCCAAATGGGGCTTATGCCACCCAGGCTTGACAAAATGGACTGCAGGATGATGCTAGGGGGCTTGCGGCTGACATAGGCTACCATATCCCCTAATGCAGGATTCTTAAAACCTTCTCAGAGAGAAAAATTCTAAATACCCTTACACCAGCTATGGCAGGTCTATGGGTACTTAGAAATGTCCTCTGAGAGGGTTAAGAAGGCTGCACCAATGATGCCACACCCACCCCCCTTCCTTGAACACCATGGACAGTTTAATAATCACCCTGGTGGTCTAGTGGTCCCCTCCCCGATCTCTGATGCGACTGGTAATAATAATTCATAAGACCACTTCCCTGGTGGTCTAATGACCCCCTGATCCCTGCCACCTCCGGTAATATTAATACATACATTCCTCTTCCCTGGTGGTCTAGTGGCCCCCCCATCCCCATCCCTGATGCCACCAGTAATATTAATACAGATTTCCCTTGTGGTCTAGTGGACTCCCACCACCCACCCCAGCAGGTTGTGCCCGCCACCCTGTTCCCCATCCCAAAATGGAGCCAGTGACCAGCACAGCCATCCTCTCACCTCTGAGGCCAGCTGCCAACTGAACACATACTTTGTAGTGCACACACTCATTGGTTGTCTAATCAATGAGCATGTACACTATAGAGTACATGCTCAGTGACAGTTCACATGGCGGCCAACTGCGGAGGTAAGAGGAGGGTTGTGCTGGTTACTGTCTCCGTTTCAGGATGGGGGAGCAGGTGGTGGGCACTACCTGCTGGGTTGGGGGTTCACTAGACCACAAGGGAAGGGGGATATATGCGTTAACATTACCGATGGCATTGGTGATCAGGGGGGCCACTAGACCACCAAAGAAGGGGATGTAAGTATTAATGTTAGAAGTATTGTAGGGGATCAGAGAGGGGTGCCACTAGAACACCAGGGAGGGGGTGTTATGAATTATTATTACTGGCAGCATCAGGGATTGGGGGGACCACTAGACCACCAAGGACGGGAATTAATATATTTTATCAGGGGATTGGGGATGGGGGACTACTAACTTTTGCTGCATGGAGCCTGTGGTAAACCCCTCTCGTGCACCTTGTGTTTGTCACATGGGAAAGATTGCAGCAAGTGTGGGGACTTAGGCACTGGGACCCCTCTTGTACCAGAATCTGGTGCAGGTCCCTGGCACATCAGGCTTTGGTGCAAGCTGCTGTTTGCCACAGCTTTCACTGATCTAAGCCCTCTTTGAAAATCATGCCCAGTATGTATACCATATACAAAAACTATAATACAATTATACAGTAAATGTAAATGTGCACACAACAGCAGATTGTCAGGACAATCAAATATTTGGAGCACACAGAGAGAAATGTTAAAGAAAGAGAGAGAGGGGAGTCACCCCTGAAAAAGGGACTGCATGGTCTCAGTGGACTTACCCGGGTACCAACATTTAAATAAATAAATAATATAGCTCAATGTCAGGTATAGTCACAGTGCAAGGCAATGCCATTTTGTTTAGGTAGAGCTTGGCAGAGGCAATACTGGAGTGTGGGCTATTTCAGACTGTTCATACCTGTGGGAGTCTGTGAGTAAAATCTGACTGACTGTTTTGTTTATGGCTGTGGATGAGAAATCCATTACCCAGGCTGGAGGGAAGGTTGTGGCTGGCTAGGCAAACAGAGTGAGCAGGGTACTCGGGTAGCTGGGCAGTTTGTCTAACCAAAACTTGAAATCATAGAGCATTGCACTGTGCAGAACATGTCTATCTTTGAAGTGATAAAGCACAGGAATGCAACAGCCCTAAGAACAGGTGTTGTCAGGGCTGTTGAATTCCTGTACTTTAACATCATGTTTACTTCACTTTTTGATGTTTCAGTATAGAAATAAAATAAGGATTCTTGTCACCAGCAAATCAAATACAGTGTAGTTTTTGGTCACACATTATTTTGTCATTTTCAGCGTAACTTGTGGTAGGTAATCATTAATTACATGCAGCAGGGATATTTACACAGTAGCTACAAATTTGTTGCATGTCACTGTATTGCAATGTAATTAAAGTGTAGTTACGCTATAACTATTGAGTAGTTAAGGAAATTTAAAGTCAAGTGTTACCCAGTTTTTTCAGTGAGTGTGCTTTGGTGTGTGGATTTTGGATTTGTGAGTCAGAGCATGGCAAGCCTGTATTTTCAGTGAGCACCCATGTCTCTGCACCACAGAACACAGACTAATCTGCTTGGACTTGCTCTCCAGAATGCAGCAGATAAGGAAAAGGCGAGGTCAGGTTGTGTGTGGCCAGGGATACACGCAATATTACCACTCAACAAGAGAAGGAAGATGAGCAATCTCTTATCAGAGTACCCAAGCAACCAACAGATAATTTCCTATACCTATTTATGGGGTAAGGGATGCCTGCGAGAGGCAGTAGTGGACACATATGGTTAGAACAGCAGAAGAAATGGTTATGGGATTGTAGGCCATCATGAATGGTGAAGAATGATGCTAGAGGCACAATTGTAGAGGGTGCTAAATCTAAGATACTGGGAGAGAGGTATTAGACATGGAGAGGATGGAGGACAGAAAAATTGACAGAAATAAATCTCATAGTGTAAAGTCAGTCAAACCATAAAGACAGAGTTGCATAGATATAGTGCAGTTAGGATATAGAAAACTGGTAGCTCTATGATTACACTGTACAACAATACAGGCAACCTAGATTAGGTGTAGCTAGGATGTAATCAACTGATATGCACTGTACAACAGTAACAGGCTACCTAGATAGGGTACAGATAGAATATAGCAAGCTGGTAGATTTAATTTACATTTACAACTACTACAGCTTATCTAGATAGAGTGCAGCATGGGAATCACCAAATAACTGGCAGATGAGCAACATACTCATCAGTCTAGTTAGGGATACTAGCAGTGGCAGAATACAGTAACTGCTATATAGTACACCACAACAGCAGTAAGGGTATAATAGAACTATAGTACAGAAAGCAACTGATACAGACAGTATAGGGATGGATATTCATGGAACTAGTAGAGTCATATATGAAGAGGCAGAAGGATGAATAGCTAAGAGTCAGAATGGCTGGCAGGTGACTGACTCTATAGGTGACCCCTACCGTAACACTCCGTGCTCTTCTGCCCTTAGCACTCTGGCCAGCACTACAGAGGCCCACTGGTAACACAGGGCAGACAGAATTGTGCAGAGGCTCCATTCACAGCTTCTAGTCAGCCGCTGATTGGTCCTGTGCTGAGAGGGAGGGACAGATTTGGGTCCGGGGTCAAAGATGTGCCCTGAGGTCCCTGTGGTAATTGATGTGTGTGTGTGTGGGGGGGGTATCTAAGGCCATGTACCTTCATTTTTTAACCAATTGCAGCTACAGTGGCATCTGGTCTTGAAGTGGTGAGAAGAAAAACGCCAAAAGTCTTTGTTTAAGCAACACAGGCATTTTTGGCTCCATCCACTGCTGCTAGTCAGTCATCAATTAGTCCTTGTGCAGGAAAGGATGCTTGGCTCTGGATCTGGGCTCAAACAGGTGTTCTGAGGTCCCTGTGGCAATTAGTGTGGGTAGAGAACACTGAGGCCAAGTAGCTTCCATCTCAACCATTTTACAGCTCCAGCATCATTTGATCCTGAAGTGGTGAGCAGGAAAATGCTGAATGTCTTTGTTCAAACAGTGTAGTCAGCTGCTGAATGGTCGTTGGCCTGAGACAGGGGTGGGGCTTTGGGTCCAGACTCAAGCAGGTGTTCTGAGGCCCTGTGGTGATCTGCGTAGGGAGAGGAAGAAATTAGGCTAAGTAATTACCCTCTTGATCCCTTTGCAGCTCCAGCAGCATCCCATCTGGAAGTGGTGAGCAGGAGGAAGCCAGAAGTCTTTGCTCAAGCAGGGCAGGCATTTTTGGCTAATAAGATTTCTGGATCGACCAGGAACAACCAAAACCATACTACTGGTGGCTGTTCAGAGGTCCCATTTTTGTGTTTATGAAGGGGAGGTGGTAGCTAAAATACCCCCCCAAGTCTGCTGTCATCCCAGAATACAGTAGTGATGTTATGACTAGCACACTGCTGTATAGAAATGTTTCCTAAGTTTGCGCTCATGCATAGTATGCCCACATTCATATTTGTTTATATTGTACAGACTGTTTGCCACAAACAGCAACCAAGACTGGTGGAGAGTGAGAGAAAAGAGCTGGCTGCCAACCTTGGTGCAATGCCAGTGATGTTGTTAGTATGATAATAGAAGGCATGGGCTTGGTCATATGGCTCAGGGCCACTAGATCATCTGTGCAGAAGTGGTAAAAGTGTTATAGTGTATAGTGGAATGCTGTTATGCATGAAATTCTATGCCTGGAATATGCTTGTTCTGCAGCACTAGTGACATCATTATGTTGTTCTGCTGCAATAGTGATATCACTACTGCAGCAGAACCACTTAGAATGCTGGCACATTGTTGTTTTTCTCTATTTAATTCTGTGGTAAGACAGTATTCTAGAATCTCTAGAGACTTCACAAATCAGTTTCATTATGAAAAAGATGGAAAAATCCCCATAATGTACGCATTTCTCATAATACAACAATACACTATAAAAAATACAGGATGAGCAAAATGATGTACAACCTGTGTGTTCTGTTACCTCAGGGTTCTGATTCCCATGGACCTCTCAAGTTTCACTGCCAAGGTCAGAGGGAACCAGAACCCCTCTGTGGCAGAACACACTGGTTGTGCATAGTTGCCCATCTAGTATCCTCTGTATAGATTTAGTAGTAGAAACATAGAAACATAGAATCTGATGGCAGATAAGGACCGCTTGGCCTACCTAGTCTGCCCATTTCTCTACCTAATGGATAAGCTGCAGATCATAGTTAACCAACAGCCTACTTCCTCCTAACCCCTATTAGAATAGCCTTATGTCTGTCCCATGCATTTTTGAATCCCCCCATTGTTTTTGACTCTACAACCTCCTCAGGAAGGCTACTCCATGCATCTATAACCATCTCTGTGAAGAAATACTTCCTCACATTACCTCTGAACTGTCCCCCCTCTAACTTCAAATTGTACCCCCTTGTTCTTGCACTTCTCTTTTTCTGAAAGATGCTACCCTCTTGGACTTTGTTGATTTCTTTGAGGTAGTCACAGATTTCTTGGATACTGACACAGTTAAAGAAATCATAGCTTAGTTATGCACAGAAAGTGATTAGGCAGCTAATATACTCACAATAAATATAATTGATTCATGCAGTGTATCAAATAATGTTCTTTAAGAGTTATCAGAAAGAAACATTTATGTATAGAGTTGATGGTAAAACAACATTTAAGAATTATTATATTCTCTTCAGAATTCTGCATTAATAGAGAATATTAAAAAATATAAATCTCCACAGCAATCATCGGTATTGCTGACCAAAATATTCTCACAGGTAAGTGCAGCATTATATAAGGTGAGAAAACATGACGATAAAAAAACAATTTCTGGTTAAGTAATATCTGCAGGGAAGCTAAGGAGAACCTACAGAAGTTAAACTTACCAAACAAATATCCATCCAGAGAAAATCTTGTTATCTTAAACCAGTAGTTGGCTGAAAGTTCCACTACTTCAGCACAGCTGCTGCAAACCCATAACTATAGCCCGAAGAGAAAAGGTTTGAACTAAGTGCTGAACATTTTTCTCTTCTGGACTACCTTAAACCAGTCCAGGAAGCAAATTAAATTATGTTCTGATGAAAGAAAAACAGAAATTCCATTTGAAACTTTGGGGAGAAAATGCTAAAACAATCCTAGAGAAAGATTCACATTTATTTTGATTTATGGTGGCAAAGGGTACTAATAATTACAAAAACAACCCTGCTGCATTAATCCAGCTAAAAAAGGATCTCCTGTTTTAGTAATGTCTTCTATGACCTAGTATGTCCCAAAAACCACAGATTTGGGAAGAAAGAATTGCAGAAAAAAATTGTTGCATTAGAATTTTCCTTTTATGATGTTCAAGAGGCCATTAATAACTTTTAAGTCAAATAAAGCTCCAGCCACTAATGGAATACCTTCAGATATATTTCTATATACAAAATTCATCTGAATGTTTGGATTCTGGTACAAACTATTTTACTAAATGCTAAAGAAATAATTACACCCCTTCTAGCCGGAAAACTTAACATATGTGTCCCCAAATTCAAAAAGCATTTGTCAATGCCAAATGTTGTCTTGCTGGCATTGGCATTGGTAGTGCAGGAGTTGGAGAGATGCATAATAGGAATAGCAGTGAAGTACTGAACTGATGCCAGCTCCCACCCCCAACCCTGCAGAGCCTGACATGCATTGGGGTGTGCCTTTGGGATGCTGGCCATAACGCTCATGCCATTTCACCTCGCTCTACCCTGCAGACACTGACAAGTGTTGTGGTGTGCCTTGGGGTCTTCAGGCCTTACACTCACCCGATTCCATAAGGAAATCTGCTGAGATGGGTGCAGTATAGGAGAATGGGGTGAACTTCGGGGCTGAAGAGGCTAAGGCACACCTCGATGCATGTCACTGGCGTTAGAGTTGGGTGGGGGTGGAATGGCATGAGCATTGCAGCCAATGATCCCAAGTCACACCCTGATGCCTGTAAATCTCTACAGGGTGGGGCGTTATGGTGGGAAACCCTAATGCCCTGGGTGTTTGTAGGTATTTTCACTCCAAATTTTCAACATGGGCTTTTTGTGACCCCACCTCATGAACAGTGGCACTATCAGTTTGTTAGTCGAACGGTGATTTTGCACAGCAACTGCATCATTTGACGCCACAGGTGCAAAAGCACATTTCAGGCAGGATGCAAAAAATGACAGCAAGACTGTTCATGAGGAGGTTTAAAAAAATGGCAATGTTGAAAATATGGAGTGAAAATAAGAAAAATTAGTGTAGTCATGAGTGTGTGTAGAAACTGTACAATGCACACACATAACACAATTATTTTTTGGATTTCTTTAACTGCATTTTCAACATAGACGTTTTGAGACCGCCCCTCATGAACAGTGGAACTGTGATTTTGTTAATCCGTCCTGAAAGTTGATTTCCCATAGAGACCGCTCCATTGTGTGCCACAGGTGCAAAAACACATTTCGGGCAGGATGTGAAAAATGACATCTATACTGTTCATAAGTAGGTGTGAAAAAATGGCAATGTTGAAAATCTGGAGTGAAAATTTAAAAAATTGTGTAAGTTACGAGCGTGTGTGGAAACTGTGCAACACACATTTGTAATGCAATCATTTTTTGGAATTGTTTTACCAAATTTGAAACATGGGCTTTTTGGGACCCACCTCATGAACAGTGGCACTGTCATTTTGTTAATCAGTCCCGAAAGGTGATTCCATGCAATGACCGTGAAATCATCTTTTGGGACCGAGTAACAAGATGACAGTGCATGTGTTCATGAGGTGGGGTCCCAAGAACCCCATGTTGAAAATCTGGTACCAAATGCCGAAAAATGGCTGAGATATCTACCTAAGTTGAAACCCCCCCATTGTCTGCCATTATAAAGCTTACCACATTTTGTTCAGTAACCAGCTGGCTTTTGAAGAGTTCAGATGTGTTCCTACTCCACAGAAGATCACAGTGCCAGCCCCCCCAGAGGTAAGTATGGGGTGAGGGTGGGTGTGGGTTGGAGTAGGGGGCATGGCGGGATAACGAGGGACCATTTTTTTTTTCTTCTTCTTTTTTTACAGTTAAAAAAAAAGAAACCAGACATCAGAGGATGGTTTTCTTTATAGGCAAAAAAAAATTATTTTGGGCACACTGGGGTGGGCTCCCAGTGTGCCATAAGTTTGGGAGGGGCATGATGCCGATGGGGATTGGGCACCCCTGTCAGCAAGAAAATTGAAGTGGGGAGGGCATGCCAACATGGGGATTGGGCATCTCCGATGCCGGCTTTGTGGGTATTGTGTGGTAGGAGGCAGGAGCCACCATATTTATTGAAATGTTTCACCAGGAAAGGAATATAACAGAGCCTTGTCATCTGATGCTCCAATGAGGAAACTGCACCTCATTGGAGTGCCAGATTTCTTTCAACTCCGTGGATCTCTCTGAAACTGCTGTCATCACTAGTATGCTTGCTAATTGGTGCCTGAGGGATGCACCCACGAAAGTGTTCCATGCATTTGCCAATACTGACACACCTCTGAATATGATACTACCGCAAGATGTTGCTTGCACACATGCAAGACAACATAAAAAGTATGACATAAAAGATCCTAAAAACTTTTGACCTATGAGCTTACCTGATGCCATATCTAAAACATATGCAAATGTAAGCCCCTCACCCCTGCCTTTTTGCAAATGACAGGTGGTATGCTGTTGAAGCTGACTGCAGTACCTGGTGGGGACTGGGTTCGTGGAGGACTAGGTTACTAGGCACAAGGGGCCTAGGTTTGGCTACTCTGCACAGGGGCACCCAAGTATATCCAAACACAGGAAGCAATAACTGTAATGTCCAATACCAGGAATGGGATTCTAAAGTGTGGCTTTTATTCACATCCAAACTGAACAAACAAAGCATAGATGGACCCCACAGGGCTACATTCCTGGTAATGCAGATAAGAGAAACAGAACACTTCTTCAACATTTCAGCCTCAGGCTCCGGACCCTCAACACACAGCCTGGACTTCCATGCTTGCTTTGAGTACAACCCCTTAACTTGTACACTATTTGGTTTTCCCTGGCCCGGCTCCCTGCCCGGCAATCTCCTGTCCGTATGGCAGTGGACACATTTTCCATTGGTGGCTCCCCAAACCACCTTAGAGCCTTCAACTCCTAAAGGAAGTTTCCTTTCAATCCCACGTCTGGGTACTTCCTCAGCACTGGCCAGTGCCTGAGGCAAAGTAAAAGGCCCACAGAGCAAATCTGTAGAGGTAAACCTGGTTACTAAAGATAGGGGGTCTCCCTCCCTCCTCCAGCTTCCACAACCCATACCCGCCATTTCTCTGGACATTAAACAACCTTTTGAAAGCTTAGCAATGTAGATTAAAGAGTAAATGTATAGCACATTTCCTCTACTTGTCTTGACTTTCCCTTGTACTAAACTCGAACATACTTACACATCTCTTCCTGAAAGCTTGGCAATGTAGATTAAAGGGTAAATGTATAGCACATCTCCTCTACATGTCTTGGCTTTCCCCTTGTGCTGGACTTGAACATACTTTTACTTTGGCTAAGCCTATTCCTCTAGGCCTCCCACTAATTCAGCAGTCCAATCCCCACTTTAACATAGTTTAGGTGAAACATAGGCCCTTTGACAAGAGCAGAACTCACCCTGTGGTTGCAGGTGCCCCACAGGCGAATCTTGACAGCTTCTGGTACCACAACACACTTGGGAAAAAATAAGGCAGCTTCTTCTTTTGCAGGAACCAGTGGGTTGCCCCTGGAATAACAAACCTTCCACCCCCATCCCCTCAGGGATGGGGTTCAGATACCAGTATCAGCGGTTTCCACCACTTCAAGAACAGCTTACTGTGTTCCTATTTAGGTGGAAACACAGACCTTTCCCTAAAAGTAGCTCTTTATCAGAGCTTAGGCTCCAAGAGCCTGTGAACAGACTGCTGTGCTCCTTTCTTCAAGATTGCTCACACACAACTGCTGCAGCTCACTGTTCAAAAACTCCCAACATTCTAACCTAACTCCCATCTGCAGATTCCAATGTGGCTCATGCAGTTGCGATAGTTCTATGGTGATGTCATCCCTCAGTCTCAGCTGAGACTGAGAACAGAGTGAGACAGTGTGAAATCCATTTAACTGGAGTTTCACAAGCTGCCTTCCCTGCCTACCACTAGGTCTTACTGGGATTCTAGTAACCCCAGGTAACAAGGGGGCTACACTTACCCTGGGTCAGGAAAAGGACTGTCCACAGTCATTATTTACCCAGCTTAGGCCATCCCACCCTATGTGCTACCTGCAGAGGGGGGTGATCAGGCCCTCCTACCATGTGCAAGCACAGGCAGGCAACACTAAGGGTCTAGAGGCCTTTGGCTGACATATCAGCCTCTACTCTACCCATTAACTATGGGTGCCTAGTGGATCTGGTAGAACTGTCCAGAGCATAGCCCTAATAGCTCAGCACTGCAGTCCCTGTGGCCATTTTGGACCACAGCCTGTCTATCCCCCCCTAGCCCTCTAGAGAAAATCTGTCTGCCTCTAACTTAACACCCCAAAATAAAAACAACATGGGGACCTCCCTGACCTTGGGCACCCTGCAACCACACACTAAGAACTAATACCATCTATTACATTACATTACTGCCTCCTACCCCACAACCACACCTGTGGAAAGAAAGGGTTACTACAGTAACAACAACAATAACAACAACAGTACTTTAAATACTACACACTAAAGTACTAGTGAGGAACTCCAATGAGCCCCTCCTCCTCTTCTTGTCTTCTCTTCTATCTTCTTCAGGAACACCTGCAAGAAAAAAGACAGACAGCACACTCCTAATCTGCATACACAGTCTATCTAAACCCCTACCATCAAAACACTGGAGAATCCCCAAAAGATTTTTTTTTTAAGATAAGGTAGAAAACAGTATATACACTAGAAAACAGTAGAAAACAATGGCATTATTTACAATACACATTTGGGGGATGGAGTGCCCAAAGTCCCATCTAGTGACCACAGTGCCTGAAGGCTAGTCCATTAAAGAGTCTCTCCAGGGCCGGAGCCTGGTGAAGCATAGTTTTCGAGAGGCCAAAGTCCCGAAGGAGTTTTGAGGACAGTTCACACATTCTAGAGTCTGCTAGTGTAGGGTGTGTACTGCAAATGTCATAAGGATAGAAAAGTTTGGACTTACCAGCCGCTTGTAGATGGAATAATACACCAACCTGCTCCTCACCCAAGACTCTCCCTGGCAGCATTCTTCTGATACAGCTGGGCGGACATCTTCCATGAACTACAGGAGGGCACATCTGGAAACTGCTAGGCTGATGTCATCTCTGGAGATGGAACCTTAGAACAGGAACAAAAAGGAAAACAGCTGGTCTGACATCATCCAATTACCAGGCGATGGATCAGGATACAGCTGGGCTGGTGTCCTCTCTGGATCTGAAGTCATCTGGTGGGCCAGTTGCTGGATTCTGGAAAGGCCAGTACACTGTAGAACTGATGAATGTGGGGCACCTGAGTCCTGGATGTCCATACTGGTGAAACAACAAAGGCACTGCAATGGCTGGTGCGGCAGTATTGACTACCACTGCTCTGCTTTCCATCTGGTAGGCATGGGCACATTTGCAGGGAGGTCCTTGCATTGAGGCCAATAGTACAGGGGGTCACGAGCTTGAATTATTACCCTGTCTGGCCGCACATAATTCACACTGTGAAAGGTTTCACATCCCTCTCCATCCACTATTCGAACACTGTCCATAAACAGTGTCCTGCCTCTTTTCCACTGGGTGTATTTTTCATGAAACAGTCTGTTCCTGACATGCTTGTTTGCACCAGGATGCACACATTTCATTGCTTTGGCCCAGATCCAGGATTTCCTGCTGTTCTCAATCTCCTCCCAGACTCTCCGAGGAAAGGTAGGAAAGGACATCCCAAAGATTTCATTCGCCTTCCTACAAACCAGTCTCTCCTCTTTACTAGCTTTGTCAACCTGAGACCACTGGCCTGGCTTGAGGGCAGCCAGTCCTGGTTCTGCCAGCTACTCATTCTCAACAAGATGAAAAACGGATCCCTGATTTCTTCTTCTAGCACAGCCAGGGTAGTGGCATCACCACTCTCTCCATGAATTCTTCTAAAGCAAGAGATCGAGGCTGTGTGCGGTTCCCTTTTCACAAGGCCAGATAGGTTCCCCTTCTTCCCTCACTGAGAATCTGTGCCAAGGAGTGAGCAGTCATCCTCACTCCTGAGACTATCCACTCTTCACTGGGCACGGAGGTAGACACCTCCCATTCAAAGGCCTCCTCATCTCATCTTCTCCTATGAGACTTGGGCTGGCCCTGGGGTCTACTTATGCTCTGTCTGAATTGTCTCTTTGCAATCCAGCATCTGAAACATCAGCATACTGTTCTGTTTCTAAATCTGCACTCTCTAGCTTTGTGCCACAGTCCCCCCGAGGGGTCTTCTTCAACAGGCTCCGCCTGGTGCTGTGTGCTGCCAACTACAGATTCCTGAACTTTTGTCTATGTGGGAGCCAAACGATTCTTGGGCGCTTTAAACAAGCTGTATTTTTCTAAGTACCCAGAACAGTGAGGTACCATGAAGATGTCCCTTCCAGCATTTAAGCATATTAAACACACTTGCACTGGATATCCAGGAATCGCCACATGAGAAGGCAGTTGTCCTCCATAGCAACACCTTTCAATGTCCCTTAACTTATTTACTTCTGCTGCTACTGCAACCAGGCATGATCCGGTAGTGGGCTGGTTCTGAGGCCATGACTGCAGGGAAAACAAACAAATGCTCACTGTTACTGAAAGTCCCACTTCAGTGAACATTCTCTTTTACTTTAAAATGGCTCCTCTGCTGCTGTGTTTACATTACTACCCCACCCTGCAATGGCGGTGCAGCAATCCTACGCATCAAAATTCAGAATTGGGTCAAGCCACTGCGCATCCGATTTACATGCACTACTGATAACTTTGCTCAAAACTGCACAAACTTGCACTGTTCTTTTTCTAACACATTTATATGATTTGCCACGGACTTTTCACTTACTGACAACATTGCTTTAGCTCACAGTCCATTAAAGCCTCAGGATTTCAAGCACAGGATTGCCTGTAACTAGTGCTGCACATTTTGCTACAAGTCACAGTCTCTCCACTGGCTTTGAAACTTTAAACTGATGCTGAAACCATAACTATGCTCACAGTCAATGGCTTAACAGACTTGCTTTAGTTGGTAAAGCTTGACACAGTCTTTATTTGCAAAGTGACTACTGCTGCACATATTCAGCTGGCTTTTGGCAGAAATCACTGTTTGAGCAAGTATTACTGTTGGTACTCACTGTTATGAGTAGCTGTTTGCTGCAATGGAAAACAGCCTGCAGCCAGTCTTGGAGGCCTCAGAAAGGAAGCGGGTGGGCAGTCCTGCCGATCATCTCTCCGATCACCACACTCACACTACAGTCGATCAAGATGCGGGTTGAGCCCGATTTTAAACAGCAAAGTCTATTTCTAATACTTTTACAGTGCTTTTTAATCATTGCGATGCTCCTCCAATAAGCTAGTACACGCACTCCACTCACACTCCCTCTAGAATGCTGGGCAGTCGCTGTAGAGCTGGCTGGGGGGGGCGGGAATGATTGCAGTCTCACCAATCACACAATGCCATGCAAATGAGCCTCTTTCCATCGTGAGTGCTCTTCTCTTCACGGTGATCGTCGAAGCAGGCAAATTTAAACTGCAAAACACTTTTTTTTTTCAAACTGACTCACCTAGTGGAGCCCATTTCAACCATTTAGCATGGCCATTAACACAGCAAGTCTCTCAGTTTACTAAAAGTATTTCCAACGTCCAGAGCACAATTTTCCTGTTGCTACTCCTGGTCTTCCACACTTTTCTTTATCACAACAGTTCTTTAGAAATCATTTCCAACATCCAGGCACAATTTTCCTGTTGCTACCCTAGTCTTTCACACTTTTCTTTATCACACACAGTTTTTAAAGCTGGCAAAAACGCTGTAAATATTTGATGCAGGGCAAGGGCATTTTAACAGCAGCATATGAACCATAGCACACAGCAACACACTAGTTAACTTGCTTCAGCTTTTGGGATACCCACTGCCAGACAACCAAACGCCAGCCCTTGCCGAGCACCTTTCCTCCCTAATTTAAAATCAATGATGTGCCTCCATTTTGTAAGCCCCTCACCCCTGCCTTTTTGCAAATGACAGGTGGTATGCTGTTGAAACTGACTGCAGTACCTGGTGGGGACTGGGTTGGGGAGGACTAGGTTACTAGACACAAGGGGCCTAGGTTTGGCTACTCTGCAAGGGCACCCAAGTATATCCGAACACAGGAAGCAATAACTGCTAATGACCAATACCAGGAATGGGATTCTAAAGTGTGGCTTTTATTCACATCCAAACAGAACAAACAAAGCATAGATGGACCCCCACGGGGCTACATTCCTGGTAATGCAGATAAGAGATACAGAACACTTCTTCAACATTTCAGCCCTCAGGCTTCGGACCCACCAGGCACACAGCCTGGACTTGCATGCTGCTTTGGATACACAGCCCAACTTGTACACTATTTGGGTTTTCCCTGGCCCAGCTCCCCTGCCGGCCACCTGATCTCTGTCCATATGGCAGTGGACACATTTTCCGTTGGTTGCTCCCCAAACCACCTTAGAGCCTTCGACTCCTAAAGGGAAATTTCCTTTCAATCCCACATCTGGGTACTTCCCTCAGCGCTGGTCAAGTGCCTGAGGCAAAGTAAAAGGGCCACAGAGCAAATCTGTAGAGGTGAGCCTGGTTACTAAAGATGGCGGGTCTCCCACTCCCTCCTCCAGCTTCCACAATCCATACCCGGCCATTTCTCTGGACATTAAACAACTCTTTTTGAAAGCTTGGCAATGTAGATTAAAGAGTAAACACATAGCACATTTCCTACATGTCTTGACTTTCCCTTGTACTAAACTCGAACATACTTAAACATCTCTTCCTGAAAAGCTTGGCAATGTAGATTAAAGGGTAAATGTATAGCACATCTCCTCTACATGTCTTGGCTTTCCCTGTGTTGTACTTGAACATACTTTTACTTTGGCTAAGCCTATTCCTCTAGGCTCCCACTAATTCAGCAGTCCAATCCCCACTTTAACACAGTTCAGGTGAAACATAGGCCCTTTGACAAGAGCAGAACTCACCCTTTGGTTGCAGGTGCCCCGCAGGTGAATCTTGACAGATTCTGGTACCACAACACACTTGGAAAAAAATAAGGCAGCTTTTTCTCTTGCAGGAACAAGTGGGTTGCCCCTGGTATAACAGGCAAACTTTCCACCCCCATCACCTCAGGGAAGGGGCTCAGAGACCAGTATTAGCGGTCTCCACCACCTCAAGAACAGCTTACTGTGTTCCTCTTTAGGCAGAAACGCACACCTGCGATAGTTCTATGGTGATGTCATCCCTCAGTCCCAGCTGAGACTGAGAACAGAGTGAGACAGTGTGAAATCCATTTAACTGGAGTTTCACAAGCTGCCTTCCCTGCCTACCATTAGGTCTTACTGGGATTCTAGTAACCCTGGGTAACAGGGGGGTTACACAAGGATTTGGGAAGATAACAGTAAAACTCTTTCTCCATTTTAAGAAGGGGTGTAGGAGAAGTTTCTCAACTACTGATCACATCTTCATTTTTACTACCTCATAGAAAAGTGTACATATTGGCAAAATTACATGCTGTATGTATAGACTTCAGAGCAGCATTTGAGTCGATAGACAGGAGTTTTATGGAAGAAACTACTGTATATTCATTATGATTAAATTGTAATCTTCCCATTTTACAGCTTTATTCTGATAATAAATCAGCTATTAGATTTTATGTAGAAGGTAACCTTCCCCTACCTCCTTCAGCCTTCATCAGCCTTGCATCTCCCCTTGCCCTGTCACCCAACATCTCTGAGGCTTACAGCCCTCACTGCCTTTCAGTTGCCCAATGAATCGCCCCCACTATTTTATATGTGATATGGCAGTGGACATTTCAGTGGACAGTGCAGAGCCTGCAAGAGAGTGTGGCATCATTCTGCACAACTTCAGCTTTTTCTACCATTTCTTCCCACCCCTCAGGTGCCCTGTGGGTGTGGACTGAGTGGGCTCACGCAAATGCATGCATCCCAGTCAGGAGGCAGCCTCCTCTCTTATGGCTTCACTCGCACTACCACCTGTGGTCACACAGGTGGCAGTTGTTGCACAGAAGACCAATATCCTCCCTCCCTGGAAGAGGATAGCATCTGTTGGGACAATAAATCCCCCCCCCGCTGATGCATGAGCAACCCTGTTCCATGCCCAAACCAGAGTTGCTGGCATGGTGGTAGGTGAGGCATCAGTGCCTCAGCCCTTCGCACCACTGGGATACTGTACACGGTAAACTTCTCAGAATCCATTACTCAAACTCTGGTGTAAAACAAGGGTGTCTTCGTCTCATTGCCCTTTAATTTATGTAAATGAGATTCTGGGCAATACTGATGCTGTAATCTTTCAGTCACCAAATATCATAGGTAAGTATGTCCTGCAACAGCTTATGCAGATTCTGTCTTCTTTGTCTCTAACTGGTCTTCATCATAATCTAAGTCAGTTCCAAAATTGTGCAGTCAACATAAACTTGTAATTAATTTCCATAAAAACAAAACCATGATATTTGGTGGCAGAAAGTCATATAATTTTTACATGTCTAATCAGAAATTAGAAACAGTAAAGGATTATGTCTATTTTGGTGTTAAATTTAATCATAATGGAAAATGAGTCAAACATGCATACACTACAGAAAGGAAAATTGGACAAAACATTAAAGCAATATCCAGATTTAACTCTCTTTATGGAGGGTATAGTCATACCACCATTGCAAGCCTGTGAAGCAAATATTAATCCAATAATACAGTATTGCTAGGAGGTTTGGGGTTTGTATCACCTCATACTATTGAGATTCCATTAACATGGTTCTATGGATCATTATTAAAAGTTAGCAGATCATGGCCTGACCTCGTGGGCAAACCACTGCAGCCGTGGTAAATCCCCTGATAACCCACATCCTCCAAGTGGCTTATTGCAATTTTGCCAAGGATAATTTTTTTTCTATAATAAAATACAAATATTGAAGAGGTTGCTTTTTTTCTTTTTATTGTATTTATTTCTGTGCTGCAAATGATTAGGATTAGGATATACTCATCAACAGCCATTGATTATCAGAGGATTTGCACCGGTGGTAAACTGTAAGACTGACCATTTCATTGGCTGTTCACTTACTGTATGTCCATGGTATAATTAAGAATAATATGCAATTTGAGACCTACTACAAAATAATTCAATAAATATTTGGCCAAAATAGTTAGCATAGACTAGAGGTTACAGTAATGAGCTATAAATGAGCTTGGTATGTCCAGCACACGTGGGTTTGATTCCCAAAACCTTGACTTGCAAACTGTGTGACTCTGAACAAGTCAGCCTTCCCAGTTGCCCCTGAAAGCAGGCACTTGTGCCTAGTGGCCTTAGCTGTTACCAAAGAATAAAACAAACAAACAAAACGCCTCCTGAGAAAAAATTGGCTGAGCATTCAAATAGCTCTCTATGGCTTAAACAAATTCAAGAAATACTAAAGCAGATACATTTTATTTTTTTTTGGCTAGACATAATGAAAGGTATTACTATCTCTTCCAATCATAAGCAAGTTATTAAAATAAGAAAATTTGCAATGCTCCAAAAGAAAAACATAATAGCCATTGCCAATTTTAAGTTGCCATCATGGTACTCTAAGGATAAAATGCGGCATGGCTGTGAGCCATATTTTTTCAGTACCATTGGCACTAAAATAAAAAAGAAAAATAACTCATATCATACTTAAATTACTACCACTTGAATTAATAGAGTATTTTTGCATCAAAGGACACAATGAAGATTTATTTCATAGTGTTTTTCTTTTTAATTGCCCTCTGTATATAAAATATTGTAACAAATATATTTGGGAGATAATCATGTTGTATGAGTATTCATTAACAGACAACATGGAGATCCTCATAAACCCGACTGATGAACAATACTCTAGGAAAATTTTATTTATTAAGGTAGTCATGTGACACGGAAAACAAGATTGCTGCTTCGTCTTGTTCTAATGCACTGTAATATCTCATGTTTTTTTTTCATAATATGTTCAATTGTCCTTACTACCTTTTATGTAACTTGTTAGATCTATTGTAGTGACTCAAGGTCACCTGGGTACTGTGATCATGCCACCTATATTGTATTTGGCAGTGGGCAAGTTACAGTACCCTGCATGTTTGTCAGTAGGGGCTGCTAGATCACTAGGATATATATGCTTACAGCAAGCATCATCGTTACAGACAGTGGGCAGCATTTCAATGCAGGGAATGGGGCTTGGTCCTGTGATGTCATGGCAATGTTTACATCCACAGCACTGCCTCTGGTGGAGGAGTTAGGGCAAATGTTTGATCCTAACTGTATAAGTAGCCCATAATTAGATACAAATGGGCTATAGCCTGTGTTGGAATTGTACTTTATGAGCTTTGGGAGCTGGAGTGGCCCAGTCTCCTATCCCCCAACCATCCGGCACGAACCCCTTCTCCTTCAGACGCATTTCCCCCACTGAAACCTTAGATGCCCTTTGTGCCCTAAACCCCTCCAAAGGCAAATCCCCCGATGGTCTTGACAACAAACTCCTCTTCCTATCTGCCCCCGCCATCGCTATCCCCCTTGCAGCCCTTCTAAATCTTTCCTTTAGTACCGAGTCACTCCCCTCCGTATGGAAGCATGCCACTGTTCTACCACTCTCTACAGGCGGTGACTCCACCTCTACATCCAACTACCACCCCATCTCCCTTCTCCCCACCCCCAAAAACTCCAAGAACAGCTTGTGCTATCCCAGCCTCTCACTTCTCGCTGAAACTAACTTTCACCCTTTCCAGTCAGGGTTCAGAAAACACCACTCCACTACCTCCTCCCTGCCTGCAGACTCACAGACCACATCCTCACTGGGATGGACAAAGGGCTAATCACTGCTGCTGTTTCATCGACCTAGCAAAATTCTTCGACACTGTATCCCATTCTTCTCCTACTATCCTGCTCTTTCCGGAGCTGGGTTAGCTGCACTCACCATAAACTGGTTCAGTGCCTACCTTCTAAATAGAACCCAGTCCACTAAAATAGCTGACCACATCTACCCCCCATCACCTCTGGCATTCTGCAAGGCTCAGTACTCAGCCCCATCCTCGTCTCCATCCTCCTAAATGACCTGCTAAACTCCTGCTTCTCTTCCGCCATCCATATGTATGCTGACAACACAGTCCTCTTCACCTCTGGCCGGACCCAAGCAGAAGTCACCTCCAAACTTCAATCTGACTTCAATAAAATCCAGCTCTGGTTCAATAGCAACCAACTCTCCCTAAATGCCAAGAAAACCAACTCTATGACTTTCGGCACCAGACAGCGCCTATCCAAACTCACCTCCCTCCCGTGATTCCACACCCTAAATAACACCATCCTCGAAGATGTACCCTCCTTCAGGTATCTCGGGGTTTGGCTTGTCCACCACCTCTCCTTCTCCACTCACATCGATGCCATCATTTCCAAACTGTGCCCAAAACTTGGTGCCCTCTATAGAAACTGCACCAGTCTCCCTCTTCCTATCAGATGCGAAATTGTTCATAAAATGATTCTACCCTCCTTTGATTACTGTGACGTAGTTTACAGTTCCACTGCACAGTCCACCCTTGCTAGACTAGATCCCCTCTACAATGGATTTTGCCGATTTGCCCTCGATGCCCCCCCTCGCTCACATCACTGCACGCTTTATCGTTCCCTGTCCCTACCTTCGCTAAGTAACCGTCGCCTAATTCATAGCGCTAAATTCACCTCTAACTTCTGGCTCAACCCCCTCCCTCCCTATCTCACCTCTGCCCTATCCTCCCCACCTACCCCCTCTCACGCCCTCAGATCCGCTGACCCTAGACTACTATTCATCCCTCACTGTAGGACCACCTCCGGCCAATCCGCATTCTCTTACCTCTTCCCTAAACTCTGGAATGGCCTGCCCACCCAGATTCATCATTCTTCATCCAAACTGTCCCTTTCCAATGCCCTCTCTAACTTCCTTACACCAATTGCTGCCCTGACCACCCTCCAGCTAGCTCCTCCCCCCGCCTCCCCTTGGCCTGACCAGCGGCTGGCTCATATCACAATTGTCTGGCTTATATACTACCCTGCACACTTATACCTCTCTATTACCTACTCCGCACCTCAATTTCTCCCTTCCCCCTCCTAATCATCCTAAGGTCCCCAGCCCCACTCCCTCCCTCCTCACCTAACCTCTCCTATATGCCTCACGCTTCTCCACCCTCCATCCCGACCCCCACCTTGCTCTCCAAATCCTTATGTATGGCACTTATGTATTTCATGTTTTGCCTCGATGTGTACCCTTGTTTGGTATACCACCCTTTACATCATGTTCTGTACTGTCATTGTTCTTACCTAGTTGGTTAACCACAATTTGTATACTATACTTGTTGAGCTCTGCCTGCGCTGAACTGCACTGCAATGTAATTTGTTCAAATGTATTCTTCCCAACTATATACATTTTCCTTATTGTGTTACTGTAAGTTCAACTTTGTATGTATACCTGCCTCCTCTGTAAACCCCCAGGTCGCACAGTGAGATGAGCATCTTTTGCTCAGTGTGCCTTTCCTGGTAAAACATTTTCAATAAATAAATAAATAAAATAAGGGTCCTATCTTTAAACTGAGCCCCCTTCCCATTATAAGACAATTGCAGTGATGTGTGAGCTACCGGCTCTCTTCAGAGTTACTGGGTTGAGCCCACAACCCCCCCCCCCACAATTTCAACACTGCATAGCACCTTGCCTGTGCAATGGGGTCATTTTGCATGGGGAGGATCAAATACGGATGACTGCTTCACTGGAGAAATCGTGTTTTGCAAGCTCAAACAGCTCCTTTGCTCCTCAGTGCCGTATTTCTCTCAGTTGTGCACATATCTAATGTGGACAGTAAAGGGTTATGGTCTGTGAGGAGCAAGTGGGTTAGTGTCTGCATCCATCAGCCAGTATATTGAATCAGGCTTTTAGCACATGCAATGCCCTTCAAGCAGATTTCAATGTAACTGTTGTTTGCTCCAGGCATTAATTTGCTCCTGGGGCCAGGGTTTAAGGGATGCTGTTTCAGAGTTTCCAATATCCTGCTTATTCTGTATTTATTAGTGCTCCTGTTTGAGCAAGCTACAGTATACTGGGAAAGGGTAATGATTCATGTAATGTTCTGTAAAGCAGGGTTGCAGAGTATCCCTTTGTGATCTTGTTTAAAGTTGCCATTTGACAGTAATTGCTATTGGTATACATTGCCCTAACTTCAGCGCTCTCTCTCCAATCATTGCTACTGTATGTGAATATGTTTCTGTACCTGGAAAGACAGTGCTGATGTTAGGGCAACACTAGCACTAGATCACATCATGTTAATTTTAATAGATTAGTAGATTTGTGGTAGAACCTAAAGAGTGGAATATCATAGCCTGGTGTGGAATTAATGACTGGTTACTAAATGTCAACTTTATAATTGATTGGTGAAGGGATCAGCAGAATTACTGTATATCTTCAAATACATGCCATTGCATGGGATTCAATCAGCTGTTGCTGACAGTGCCTTGTAAATGAGGATGACAACCAATTGTAGGGCAGCTAATAATACACCTGATGGAGTTTGTTAAAATTAACTGTCAATTATCCATTTAAAACCTGACTGCTGCTCCATGTTGCTTCCCAAATAAATCAAAATGTCAAAGATAGTCATTCAAATTGGAGATTAAGCTGGCCTCTGCCGGTGGGCTGAGATCCAGAGAAATTGCCCTGTCACAAATAGCTTGCACCTGTATGAAAAGCAACTCCTTTAATGACAGAGCAAGCTGCCACAGATGGATGAGATAGTTTCTGTTGTTGAATTCCATGAACAGTAACAAAACAAAAGGCACCAGCTGGATGGTGGGAGTAGAAAGTCAACACTATCATGAATTTGAGACAAAGTTGACAGGCTGGATCATGCTTCAGTGAGAACAGCATTTGCATGTCAATAAGATGTCTGCAGCATTGAAATCAGAGGCCCTTGTGTAAGATTTTGCATTCACTTATAGCTGAGGGTGGGTGAATAATTTTCTTTGGCACTGGAGCTTTACAATGCACTAGGGGATCACTGTGGGATTGAACCCATCAAAGGATTTTGTCCCAAAGATTGAAATTAGAATTTGTGTACCAATACCTTATGTGTGTCTAAAACTAAATGAGTATACCTGTAAGACTGAAAGTAAGGCTATGTGGCATCTAAGCATTGGCATCCACAATCTCAAACTGAAGTGTCTGCACATATTTTTTCACCAATTCTGAAATAAAGTTTAATAATGGTCAATAATCAATTGATATGCAGTCTTGTTGATTGCCATCAATTACCAGTACACCTCAGGTTTTTTATTTATTTATTTATTTTGTTAACCGGGTAAACATATGAGCCAAGACCCTTGTTCATATGTGACCCGAGACTATAAAATAGTCACAAGATGTTATTCAAAAAGATAACTTTTACATTCACTTAATACAGGAATACAGATACATGACATATAAGACAAACAATATAATACAAATTATTTAAAATAGCAGTGACATTACAAGCTACTCAATAAATGATGCTTCAATTTCTTTTTGAATAAATTATGACTTTGATCCCTACTGGCAGGCATTGTGCTGTATATCACTGATTAATAGTTATTAGCTATGTTATATAACGGAAGTCCCCATAGTGCATGGTTTTTAAATAAGGGTGGCTACAATCAGATGGTAGCTGCTAATCAAGAATATATAGTTTTACATTCTTGAGTCAGTTGTCAGTTACAGGTTCAGTATTACTTTATTTGATCTGTAGTATATGCTGTCTGTTGTTGCATAATCTTGAACACTAATGCTCATTACTTATATGTTGCCTGTTGTGCACACTACTGCTTCTTATTTGTTGCATTATATTGTGTATTACGTTTTATGACTTGGAGATCTTTAAACTGGCTCAAAGCTCAAAGGTCTTTTGAGAAAGGAAAGAAGAAAGGAATGAAAGGAAGGAAGGAAGGAAGCAAATTATACAGTGTTGTTACATGGCCTTAAAATGTGAAATATTTTAGTGTTGGGAATACTGATTACTGAAAATAATTATTGTGAATATTGTGTTTGCATGGCCCTGAAATATGTCTTCCCCTTGTATTCTCAGTTTACACATAACTTGAAGTATTCTGAATAAGCAGCACTTCAAGCATGCTTCGAACTCAGCATGGTCTTAAAGTGGCATGCTGACAAGAATGTGTTAGAGGTCTTGCACATGTTCAGGGCATTTAGGTTGAGGAATATTCTGAATACTAAGAATTCTGCATTTACATGCAAATTATTCCACTAGTATCCAAATACCAGGGGAATAGCTTCACCGTGTATTATTCTTGAATACATTAGTTATATGTGGACTTCTCTCCCACTATTCAGAATAATGCTGTTTACATGCCCATAATACTTATTCAGAATGCTGGGTATTCCAAATAATAATTGAGTATTCATTGCCATCTAAATGCACTAACAGAGCAGAGGCACACAGTGCCTCATAAGACAAACACCGAATGAGTTAGTGGCAAAATGGATCTTGCAGTGAACAGGCATATGGCAAATGGGAGCAGAGTAAGCTGGTGATAGGCTGGAGGAGCGGACTGTGAGTGAATTATTTTGTCAAAAGGACAGTGATGGGGTTTAAAGGCCTTGGACCATGACTGTGTATCTTGTTCAATAAACGGGTTAAAGAATGTACATGATCTTAGCTATGGTGACAGATGAGGTAGTCTGTAAACACTGCACGGGGTATGCATTAGGCCTTTCTAACCCACGGCAAGCAGTAAAGTACTCGGTCTTCAGCCCCTTGCCTCACTATGCCCCTGGCTGTATGTAGAAATGTATAATGCACACCCACTCATGTCTTATTGCTTATTAGATTAGCTAGGCAATTCTTCAAAACAAGCTTCAAATCTTCAAACGTTTGACCTACTAGTCCTGCAACAGAAGGGCTCCGGATGGGGATATATTTAGAAGGAAAAGGAAGAAAAAAATTGCAGGCTTGTAGCAATAGTGTTATAGGTTTGCAGCAGGCCTATGGGACAAGGGGATTGCCTTAGAGGGAAGAAAGAGACTTACGCTGGACTGGAGGAGGCATGTACGTGGGGCTGTGCAGTGTGCAGATGAGTCATGAGGTTACAGTCTGCCAGATTCCACTTGCTGTCTAACGAATGTAGTCTCAGTAGTGTAGCACACTCTTTTTTCAGAACTAGCATTTTAGTAGGAGAATTACAAACAGATTTTGACTGAAGTCCCTGACAGAAGCCTGATGTGATTTATTTTTAGGATTAACTCTTTAGTAATTTTACTAGTCAGGAAATCTGTCCAGCAGGCAGCAGGACAGTGCCTGACCACTGGCCGTTGGTACCTTGGTGGAATCCTATATAAAATAATTCTTCATTCACATGTCCTTTAGTGTTAGTTATGGACTCTTTACAATACATTTGTCCAAGCTGCAGACTTGCTTGCAGCAGTTACTTCTTCCCCTTTCTGGAGTCCCGAAGCAGTCTTTGGAGTGTGCTCCAGGCAATGGGCAGGGCAGCAAATGTGTGCCAACTGCCAGTGCCTAGACCCTAGCAGTTTAACACCTTGGTGGAATCCTATCAAAAAAATATATATATTTTTCTTTTTGTGGCAGTTTTCAAATTGAAACTGAGTCTTCACATTCCCTTAAGTTACTACTGTTCCTTTCTCTTGAGTCCTGAAGCAATCTGTATGTGTCATCCTGAGTTTTACTGTGGCAGTGTGATCTGTGCAGTGGGTAGCAAGTGCATGCCTGCTAGCAGCATGCTGGTGCCTGGCCCCTTGGTGACATCCTATTAACAAAAACAAAACAAAAAAATGTCACCACATTCCCTTAAGTTAGCAATTTTCCTTCCTCCTGCTCCTCCTTTTGCTGAGTTGTGAAGCAGCCTTGTGTGTGCTATACTGAGCTGTGCTTTTGCAGTGTGATCTAGGTAAGCAGCAAATGTGCCAGCTGGCAATGTGCAGGTGCCCCATCCTTGGAAGTTGGCACCTTGATGACATCCCATAAACAAAAAGAAAAACTAAAATAAAAATGTCTCCACATTCCCTCAAGGTACTGAAGTTTCTTCCTCCTCCTTCTTCTCCCCTCCTCCTGAAGCAATGTGTGTGTGTGTGTGTGTGTGTGTGTGTGTGTGTGTCTGTGTGTGTGTGTTTGTGTGTGTGTGAGTGACATCCTGAGCTGTGCTGTTGCAGTGTGATCTGGGCAGTAGGCAGCAAGTGTGTCAAGCCAACTGGCAGTGAGTTCGTGCCTGTCCTTTGGTAATCCTTGGTGGCATCCCTTTGATAAAATAAAAAAATAAATAGAAAAAATTAAAAATGAAGTATTACTTCTTCATCATTCCTCAGCCAAGTGGCTGAATCATGTAGGAAGCATTAGGAAATGCAGCAATAGAGAGGCCAAGGAGATGGTGGCATGGAATAATTCTGTCACATCAAAGAAAAGCAAAAAAGAGTTGGCTTGTATAGATCCTCTACCTCAGTGGGAACTCTGAAGTGTAGAAAAAGATGATAGCAGTGGCTGAACAGTCCATAAAGATTCACACATGGTAGGAAGCACTTGCAGTGGCACTGCACGGATTGCCACATGACCAAAGAAAAGTTTGTGTCAAGGAGCGACACAGGCAGAGGAGGAGGAGAAAAGTGATTTCCTGGACCTTGGGAACAGAAGTACAGATTGTGATTATATACCTGATGAAAGTGATAGAAGCAGCAGCAGCAGTTCTGGGGAACTGGAAGAGGAGGAAGTGGAATAGGTGGGAGTTCAATTTGGGCAGGTTCACATAAGAAATCAAAAAAGACCAAAAGTGGTGGTAAAACAAAACAAAAAAAAAGAAAGGCCTCAAAACAACAGGGGGAAACACAAGCATGTGAAATGACAGCAAATAAAGAATTCACAGGCACAACAGGTGGTCCTGGACACATGGTAAGGAAAGAAAAATCACTCCCTGACCCTAGAGAACTGGTGGAGGAATTTGAGTAGGGTGATGATGTGGAAGCAGCTCACAGTAGCCCACCCATTAGGCAATAGCCAAGAGTGCCGGGAGGAAAGACCAAACTGGTGATGTTGGTGATGTGGGATTTCTTTTGAGTGGACAAAGAATCATGGACACATGTAGAGTGTCTTTTATGTAAAACAGGATGAATTGGGGTAATGAAGGAACAAGGCTAGGAACATCTACCATGAAAAAACATTTTCTAAAGTCCCACAGATCTCAATATGAGAAGGCATGCCAGTGCATGGCATCAGCAGCAGACCCACCAGCCAGTGCAGCTGATGATGAAGACTTTGATGATGGCCTGAAGGAGAAGGATATGAGGAGGCCATGTAGAGAGGAAAGAAAGTCTTTCAAGTGGTAGGCGATGCACATCTTCAACATCTTCCATTAATCAGTTCCTAACCCATTGACTCTCACACCTCTGAGGGGCCACAAATCCCCAGCCAGGGGTGGTGAAAATAGTAGCCAACTGTCACATCCACGGAAAAAAAAAAGCACTTAACTCTCACTGTTCCAGACTGTGAAAATGGGCCAGCTATATAAAGCTAACAGATCAGAGGCAAAAAAGTTAACAAGAGCAACTGTGGAAATGCTAGCCACTTACTTTCTGCCATTTTCCTTTGTGAGCATTGCTGGTTTTCTATTGCTAATGCAAGTTACAGTGCCTAGGTATTAACTGCCCAGCCATACCTTCCTTTCCACAGTGGCTCTTCCTTTGTGTCAGCATGTCTACAAGACCGTGTTGCATGCCCTGATAGCATCATTTGTTCCAGCATCACCACTGAAAAGTGGACCAGTGGTCAGACTACTGATTACATGGCAGTGACTGCCTATTGGGTCAGTTTCCCCTCTTCAATCCCCTCCTCTTCCTCCTCCTCCTCCTCTGAGTTAAGTGCCGGCTGTGGCAGTAGCCACAAGTCACCAGTGCTCCCCAACCACCACAAGAAGGCAGCTTTACGTATTGCTGGCTTTGACAATGATCATAATGCAGAAAACTTGTTGCACTTTCTTCAGAAGTTTGATGAGTGACTGACACCACACTCATTAACATCAGGTTTCAAAGTATCATCTAATGCAAAGAACATTGTAAAGATAGTTGACAATTGGGATTAGACACATGTTCCATGCTTTGCTCACTGCATAAATCTGGAAGTTCAGGGATTCCAAGATAAGGAAGGCACCACAGTGCAGACATGAGTAGGTCTGGTCAAAAAGGTTTGTGGTCATTTCAGCCATTCTGTAAAGGCATAGAAGATGTTACAAAACTTTCAGCAACAGAACCACTTTCCCCCTCCACAGCCTAAAACAGGATGTGGCAACACAATGGAATTCCACCTATTACAAGATGTAATGGCTGCTAGAACAACTGAAGGCTATCAGCCACTATGCAATTGAGCATGGTATTGGCAGTGGAGATGCAAACATCATCCATAATCAGTGATGCCTGATAGAATCCCTCTGCAATGTGCTGAAGCACTCTGAGGAGACTACAAGAATGGTAAGAGTTGATGCAGCTAGTCTAAGCCAGGTACTCCCCCTCATTGCCCTGCGACTTCTTCGTATGAAAACTCAGTTTAAGGAAAAAGAGAATACTCTACTCTCAATCTAGTGGAAAGGATAAGATCATGTTTCTGGAATGACATATGCATTTCAAAAATGCAGGCAGATGACCACTACATCCTCGCCACCCTTTTAAACCTTCAGTTCCATGACACATTTGAGACATTCTTTGATGCACAAGAATGCGGAAAGGATCAGCAGTTCTACAAAGCCTGGCTTATCCATCTGGTCTCTTTACATTATGGCACAAACCAAGAACAGGAACACAAATTGAGCAGAAGAACAAAGCTCATCATCATCCCTTGCTACAATTGCACTGCGAGGTCGGGTGGATGAGTGGGAAGAAGGAGGATACCAATGTGTTCCCACTGGTAATGCTGAACATCAGAGGAGTCACCCATTTTTGTCTCCAAGACAACCTACTACTACTTCTACTGCTGCTGCTTCAGCCCCCACCTCCCACCCCCAGAAAGATACCCACTGATGACAAACCACTATGGCGACAACTGTCTGACTATGGCTTGATGAAAGAGCATGGCAAGTCACTTTCTGACAGCTGTGAGGGATGAGAATGTGCTACTAATAGATGGAGAAGACCCTCTATTGTACTGGCAGCAAAAAAAAGACAATTTGACTCTCCTTGACACAGGTAGCTGTTGAACACCTCAGTTTCCAACCTGTAAGCACATACTTAGTATTTTCAGTGCTGCAAGCAATAGTATCACCAACAGAAGAACATACTTTTCGAGCCAAAATGTAGAGATGTTCACTTTTTTAAAAATGAACCTGCCCCTTTTTCTAAAGCCCTTCATGCCACAGTTTATGGATAATTAACCTACTAGACTTCCAGCTAGGCAGAAAACAGAGGAGAATGATGAGATGGCTGGGAAGCACTTCTATGTCCAGTAGTTTTTTTTTATACCATTAACCTGTACATACTGCTGGATGCTGAACTGATGTCACTCAGTCTTCTTTAGATTAATGTTTGGTGAATTTTTGGTGGGCCTACACAGGCTACATTAATAATTGTTGGTATACCGTTAGAACAGCGACTGAATTTTGTCACTGCAATTAGGGCATTGCAATAAGGGTGACGATGACAGGGGTGATCTTGATTTTAGATTGCCCCTCAGTCATGCTGCCCTTTGCGCCCATACAATTTCTGCCCCCTCCGGGATGGGGCTTTGGTGCTCCCCTTCCCAGGAGCAGCAATGTCTGGTGTAGAAATGCCAGGCGCCATATTGCCTGTGCCCATGTTGGTGTTGACAAAATTACTGTTGCACCAATATGGGTGAAACATAATTTTTGTTGCAACATTGCAGATGAAACCAATGTGTACAATGCTTATCCATGGTATAACAATAAACATTGTCCATGTGTGGTACTGTTCCAATGGGTACACATTTTTTGGAACCAGTAGCCCATACTGTGGGATTCTGCACTGTTGTCCTCAATCAGTCTTCTTCAGATTAACGGTCCCTAGAACCGCAGGGTGAGCGTAAGGGCCGAAGACCCCAAGGCACACTGTGACACCTGTCAGTGTCTGCAGGGTGAGGTGAGGTAGAATGGCATGAGCGTTATGGCCAATGACCCAAAGGCACATCCTAATGCCCGTCAGTCTCTGCAGGGTGGGAGTGGGGGTTGGCGTTAGTTTAATACTTCACTGTCATTCCTGTTATGCATCTCTTTAACTCCTGCAGTACTAATGCCAATACCAGTAAGCAAACATTCAGCATTGACAAATGATTGTTATCTCTGTGGTTTTGTTTGGTGTGTTTAAGTATTTTGTCACTGTCTTTCTGCAGCAGTTTTAGCTATTTTTTAGTTCTATGTTTCTTAAAGTGACAGTGTTCTACACTATGACCTAGTAGTAGTTCAGGCACAAAGATGGGGAACCCAGAGTCTAAGTTTGTCATGTGACACCCCCTCTCAAAATAAGTAAGGCAGTGTGACCTAGGTAGTAGTTCAGGCTCAGAGACGGGAAACACAGAATCTGAGAAGTGACACTCTAACTCCCTAATGTCCCATAGGATAACACTGCAGCTTTAACAAGTCATAACTCCACCAGTCCTTGGAGTTAAGGAACACTCTATACATCCAAACAAGGGTCTCAATGTGTACTGCAATAATAATGCATAATCCCCCTTGAAAAAATTGATGGGTTGTGCACAACACCCTAAAATCACTTCCCAACTTGACCATTGTGCCAGATCCATAGTTTAAGTCAGATAATCATAATAAATGCACCAAATATGCACATCCTCTTGTACTACATCCATACAATGTGTCAAACAAATTTGTCAAAATCTAACTGAGTTATGCCCAAAAAACTTCAACTTCTCCTTTGGAGAAGTTACAGATGAAGTTGCGAGGTGAAGTTACCAATGGCGAATTTCCAATTAAATAGAAAAACTTTTACAAAAATGATCTGCTGAATAGTATTTGGCAACTTTGTCCTATCTTCGCCTGCAAATTAAATTTTGCTATATCTCTACTACAGGTAATGGAAGTCAGACAAGATGGTGACCAAGCTGGGCTAGCTATCAGCAGCAGGGGATCACTGCAGCATTTTTTATGATTCGTAGCTATTTTGATTTTATTTAATTTGTTTTGTTTTTATTTTTTACATATTTTGTGTAGTTTAGCTGAGTGCAGCTTAGTTAAGGTCCTTTAGTGAGGTAGGCAGAAAGAATTGGTGTCCTCAGGTTAGTTTAGTATTTTATGTCTTTTATTAGTATGAGCTGCTGCATTGCGGGTTTTATTTTATTCACTGCAATTGTCTGTGCTTGTTTCAGCACGCAGTGAGCATACAAAATAGCTTGCTGCAATATATCTCCATTTGACTTTTCTTCTACCTGGAAATTCCCTATACCTACTGATTTGGGTCGTCCTTGGAAAGTTGCTTGGTTGGCGGTATTTAGTTTGGCAACCTGCGGGGAAATGGCTTTTTCAGAGCTTTGCTGAAGAGTGCTTGTGGCAGTGCTGCATTGGAACAATGGTGGTTGGAGTTACATCAACTGGTTTACTGCATCGACTGGTTTACTGGTGGGACTGTTGCTGTGGGGGAGCAGACTGGTCACCCATTTATTGGGGAAGTGTAAGGTGAGCCTAGACCTGGTTACTAGGTCTTCATTGTGGATGCCGGGGGTCTACTACCTGGTCCCTTAGTGGTCCCAGTCTCTGGGCTCACTGAAGAGCTTGTGTGTCGGCTGGTTCCCATGTTTTCTTTTAAGGGGTGCTCACCGGTTGGTGGACATGGCCTTGAGACCTTTTGGAACTATTCGGGATGGTGGTCAGGGTTACATCGATAACTTTGGGGGCCCTGCCTGGGCTGAGATCAGTCCTTTGCTTCTCTATCCCTTTTGGCTTTAGAATAGTTTCCTGACACTGCTGTGGGGCTGGCTATTGAGGAAAGGCCTGTTAAAGGGTAATTGGGGTGCCAAACTCGGTAGTATATATCCTGCTGAAGGTATAATCAGTTTTCAAGAACTGTTGGTTCACTGATTTTCCTGGAGAGGTCCTCCAGTTTGCATCAACCGTGGAACTGTTTTGCTGGGGAGGATTTCTGGTTGTTTCCAGGTCAAATGCAGTGAGAGTGCCTTTGAGAATTATTGTGTACACTCAGAAAAATTTTTGCTAGCCCTATGAGTTCTGGTGGGAGCTAGACTCACTTTGGACACTTTGGATGCTTACTGCCAATTAATGTGAGAGATCAAAGGGGATTTTTCTTCTGAGCACCTCAGTAACACTTTTACAGTGAACTTGCTTACTTTCATTATTTGAAATATATTTTTATACTTCAACTTATTTGTGTGTTTTTTTTTTTTGTTGACTGCTGGTTCTGGATATTTTGTTATTGACTTACTGGGTGTGAGAGGCCCAGAATAATAACTGCATTTTTTAGTTTGTTTTTGTTAATTTTACTGTTTTTGGTTTTATTTTCTGATTTATTTTCTTAGTGTTTTTATTGTAGGTCTTTCTAATATGTTTTTGGATTATTGGGTAATTATTTTAAGGGTTTGTGTTTGTATTATGAGAGGGTGTGACGTGACGTATTGGTGGCCTAGATGTGCTGGCAGATTTCTCTCCCAGTCGTGTGCTACTCTCCCTCTGAACTTCGGGACCTCCACCCTTTTGATGCCCCCCCTTTACAGCCTGTAGTATACCAATGCTTCAGAGCATTGGGAATTGCTCACAGGGGGTGGGGCTGGGCTTGGGGTTCTGAACATCAGAGGGATAGTGAGCGGGGTGCTCATATAGAGGTAGTGAGGCCCAGGAGATGCCCTGGGATGAAATGGATTCTGGAATGTGGTCTTCCATGTCTGATCTCCATGTCCAAGGGCTCCACTATTGGTGGGCCAATAGCTTGGGTGGCCCCAGAACCCCATCTAACTTGAGCAGTGTTATGCAATGCCAGATCTATTAAGAAAATGACTGCAGTAATTGTAGATCTTGTTGGGTCAACAGATCTGGCATGCATCACCGAGACCTGGCTGGATAATGCTGGCCCCATATTGGAGGCTGCTGTTCTGGCTGGGTACTCAGTGATACACCGCACGAGATTGGACCACAGGGGTGGGGGGTAGCTATCTGTTTTAAGATGGAACTGGACCCTGCAGGTGTGTCACTTGAGGAAGCCAGCTCATTTGAGTGTACTGTGGCTGCAGGTGTAGGCTGTAGGATCTTTTTCATCTACCATCCACCCGGGGGTGAGAAGCAGTTCCTTCATGGTCGACATGGCGATCAGGTTGTCCAGGTTGATGGTCCTGGGCAACTTTAATACCTGCATCGATGATGAACTCCCACAATTTGGTCAGGACTTCTTTCAGTTGATGATATCACTGGGCTTTACACAGGTTGTTGCCTCTGCAACCCATATGTTTGGTCACTCTCTCAACCTGGTTTCCCTCCTGGTGATTGAAACCTCCAACTTGGTGGTGGAACCAGGCATATGGTTAGATCATCACACTGTAAGGTTCAGTTTCTGTGCCCCCCATATAGATCTGCCCCAGCGGAGACGATCAGATACTGCCCTTTGCGGGACATGAGCCCTGATGGCCTATTGGTGGTATTAGACCTATCGGTCATTCCGGAGGCAAGCGGGAGTCCAGAGAGCCTGGTTCAGGCCTATAATAAGGCTGTTACTATCACTCTAGTCTGTGTTCATCCTCTCTCTCTTCTGCCTTGGTCTCAGTGGTTTGATGGGACCTTGAGGAAGTTGCAGCGAGTAGGACGAAGATCAGACGTTTTCTGGCATAAATCCACCCTGCTAGCTGACCACATTAGATTGATGGAACAATATCAAATCTATCAATCAGCAGTCACCTGTAAGAAGGCAGAGTTCCTGTCCATGGAGATTGCTGCCACACAGAATCGACTGGATCAGCTCTTTCGAACCATGGACAGGTTGTGCAACCCAACCTGTCTTTGGGTTTGAAGAGCCTTTTCACAAATTGAGTGTGATGAGCTTGTTTGCTTCTTTGCGGATAAGGTAGCCAGCATTAGGGCAGAGATCCACCCGGCTCACTCTATGGGAGTTGATAATGGTCGGTGTGTGGTCATCTCTCCTCGGTTCGCCTGGAGTTCCTTCAACTGGCTGAAAATTGTGGATGTTTTGTGGATTGCCCAGGGTATGCGCCCATACTTCCAACTTCCCTGGTAATGGGTTGTGTTGAGAACATAGGCCCTGTCCTTGCAAGGATAGTTTGGTGCTCCTTAGAGTTGGGTGAGTTTCCTAGCTCCCTGGAGGAGGTGGTAGTGACACCCCTCCTGAAGAAAACTGCTCTGGACCCAGGCTGCTTTGCCAACTACAGACCAATCTCCAACCTCCCCTTTGTAGGGAAGGTAATCGAGAAAGTTGAGGAGCTATAACTGGAGAACCACCTGACCATCCACGACATCTACGAACCTCTCCAGTCCAGTTTTCGTAACAGGCATAGTACCAAAACCACTCAGGTTAGGGTGCTCAGTGATCTCCTGATGGTGAAGGATCAGATGCGCCGTTCTGTTTTGGTACTTCTTGATCTCTCTTCAGCCTCTGACACCGTGGACCATGGGGTGCTTCTCAAGTGTCTGAGGTTCATCTGTGTCCTGGCTGGTACAGTTTTCAGATGGTTTAAATCTTTCCTCACTGGCAGATCCCAGAGAGTGGTGTCAGGGATTTTTTCCTCTGATCCATTCTCTTTGCCATGTAGGGTCCCTCAGGGCTTGGTGTTGTCCCCCATGTTGTTCGCGATGTGTATACTGCCCCTCAGAAATATTGTAAGATGGTATGGGTTGAGGTTTCACTGCTATGATGATGATACTCAGCTCTACCTGTCTTTTGCAACTGACCAGGATAGTGCATGCTTGGTCTTTAACAACTGCCTTGCAGAAATCCAGGACTGGATGAGATCCAGCTGGTTGAAGTTGAACTCTGGAAAGACCGAGGTGGTGGTAGTAGATTTGGGTCATCTGACAGAGGGGTTGGGGGCTGGAAAACCCTCCAAACTTTGTCTCGGGGTGTTCAGCTTCCTTCCTCTGAATGGGTGGGAAACCTGGGGTGATTTTGGACAATGGACTGACACTGCATTCACAGGTGTCAGCAGTCATCAAGTCCTTGTCTTACCATCTAAGGAATATTACCAGGATTAAGCACCTTGTTCCATCTGGTGACCTTCCAACACTGATCCACGCCTTTGTGACCACTTGCCTTGACTACTGCAACTCCCTGTACCTAGGGCTTCTGGGGGTTGATATCCACCGCTTGCAGCTGGTGCAGAATGCTGAAGTGCAGTTGCTGATGGGGACTCCCCATTCAAGTCACATCTCGCTGGTGCTCCGCAAACTGCACTGGCTGCCGTTTAAGTGGTGGATCACCTTCAAGGTCAGGCTTCTGATCTTTAAAGCCCTGCATGGACAGGTCCCAGACAATCTGCAAGAGCTCCTTTGTCCCTTATGCCCAGGATGACCACTCTGCTCAGCTGACAAGGGGTTGTTAGAGATTTCCAGGTACGTCTTAAATCATTCGGAGCCCATGCTTATATGTATGTGGCCCCGTCCCTGTGGAATGCTCTACCTCATCAGACACATGAGTGCACATGAATGCACAACTGTGGAGAGTTTTAAGAAGGCCTTGAAGACCCATCTGTGGCACTGCACCTACCCAGGATGTATATTTAGATACCTATTTATCTGATTTCTGCTGTATGGATTCTTTGTGTTTTATTGGATTTTACATATTTTATTGTAGTGCAGCACCTTGGTGTGGGAAAGGCGCTTTAAAAATAAAGCTTATTATTATTATTACTCTTGGTTATTACTACTAGCATGGTCCATCTTTGGCACTGACTGAACAATTTTTGAAACAAATACCCCTTAGTGTGACCCCCTGCATCATCCTGCTGTTTTAGGTGCATCATCAGCCCAGTGCATTAGGTTATTTCATTTCATCACATTTCATAATGCTTTTTAATGGTTAAATCATTGTGAACCAGTCCACCATTAAGAAAACTTTGGCAAACATTACATGGTCTGTTCAATGTTCAAGCAGTCAGACTTCAGGAGGTTCATACAGCCATAGTTTTGGTTTAATGGGGGGGGGGGCTCAGCAGACAGTATCTTCTAAATTTGAAGTGACACAGTGTTAAAAGTAGTTGTTACACATAAGTAGTGATGACATTATTGTGGCACAATAATTTCTGTGACCTTTGAACTGTGGTGCAACAACTTTTCACTTGTGAACTGTGGAAGGATATTTTTGGAGTCCATTAATTTCTGTACACAACAACCCCACCATACTTTTTATTTATTTATTTATTTAATCTCAGAATTAAGACCTTTGAGCCAGGGGCTCTTTTACAAAGGCTGCACATCAGTAAAATGAACAATACAGAGGATGAATTAACAGACGTGGGTACACCGGATACAGATAAACAGGCAAGGTGAAATACAACAAGTAGGATAATAGACCAAAAAATCTAAATGTGCAAGCTACAAATAGTCATAAGTGCTATTATTAAGGGAGGAAATAAAATGTTGGTAGGCAGGTCAGGGGCAGAGGAAGCCAGTCAGTGGTGTACAGGTTACAGAAATAAGAGAGGCAGTTAGCTGCCAAATAGATGGAGGAAGAAGAGAGAGTAGAAGAGCAGGGGATGTTAGAAGAGCAGGGGAGGTCAGCATGCAATAGATGGTGGGGAAAGAGAGAGGGGAGAGGTACAGGGGAGGCCGTTCTCTGTATAGTAAATGAACAAGGATGATTGGGAGCTCAGAGGTCACACAGGGTAGCAATCCAGGACGGCATTGTCAGTGGAAGGATGCAGAGTTACGTGTAGTGAGTCACAAGCATTAAGAGTGGCATTCGCAGCTGCTGAGGTAGACTAGGTGTTATCCAAGACAGTTCTTGAAGGGGCCAATGTTGGGAGTGGACTGGATGTGTGTTGGGAGGCTGTTAAACCAGTTGGGTGCTCTGTACATAAAAGCTCTTTGTCCTTGGAAGGTCCTGCATAGCAGAACCTGGAAAGTTTGATTGGAGGTGCTTCTCGTGCACTGCAAGTTTGTTAAGGCCCTCTTTAGATGCTGCTGAATAAAGGAGGGACAAATCCTAAGGAGATCTTTTTGGCCAAAAGGCAAGTGTGATAGTGGATTCAGTTTTGTAACTTGAGTCAATAGGATTGTGCATACAGGTTGCAGGTGTGAGTGTCCCGGCTTGCACCAGTAAGTAACCTACAGGCTTTGTTAAGGGAGACTCCAATTCTTCTGAGGGCAGTGGAAGAGGCAGCACCATAGAATATAATGCCATAGTTGATGATGGCCAGGACTGAGCTGATCAAAGCAAGGCATAGTGTATCTTCGGTCATGCAGTGCCTAAAGAGGAGGTCTAGTCTGATATTAGCAGTTTTGGAGATGTTTGAGATGTGTTCATGGAAGGAAAGTGTGCTGTCCAGGTATTTAAAGATGGATACCTGCTGTACTGGAGTGCCCATGCTGTTGGAGATGAAAAGTTGGGTTCTTTTAAGTTTGTTATGTGGACCAGCCAAGATCATGGATTTGGTCTTTTTATAGTACAAGATTAATCTCCAGTCCGCAAACCATGCTTCTACTGAAGTAAAAGTATGCTGCAGTTCACTGGTAAGGGGTGCAGGTTTGGGCTAGCTTGAGTAAATCACAGAATCATCAGCATACAGGAGAAGATTGCAAGGGCAGGCTAAGGGGAGGGAGTTGAAGTAGAGGCTAAATAGGAGGAGGCCCAGGATTGAACCCTGTGGAACAACGGAAAGTGCAGGATGGCTAGTTGAGGCTGAGTCTAAAATTTGTACATGCTGAGCTGCCACCTAGGTAACTTCTGAACCAGCCGGTAACATCATCAGAGTGTCCTAGGAATGGAAAGGTCAGGAGCAGAAGGGAGTGATTGACCGTGTCAGGGCCTTTGTAAGAGCTATATAGACAGACCCTACCACGTGGCCACAGTAGAGGGCTTTATGTATGAAGTTGGTATAGGTGAGCAGGGCGGTGGCAGTACTATGATCCTTCCTAAACCCATGTTTCTGTGAGCATTGAATGTTGTAAGTGGAGAGATATGCAGTTAGCTGCTCTGCCACTATGTCCTCAAGGGTTTTCGAAAGAGGTGATAAGATAGAGATGGGACAGTAGTTAGCATGGGTTGATCTATCACCACTTTTGTGGATGGGTGTCACAGCTGCAGCTTTCCAGACTGATGGGAATTGACCAAGGCATAGGGACAGATTCAGAATTCAGGTGAGTGGGGCCAGGACAGCATCAATGGAGAGGAGATGTAGCTTGAGGTCAAGGGTGTTGGAGCTGTACCTTGACCTAACAAATACTTTCGTAAGGTGTTTCCTGGTGATAGAAGGGGAGACCAATCTGAAATAGAATTGTGAGGTGTTTGGAGGGGAGGCCCTACAGTAAGTAAAATCATCGGCAGAGGGTCTGTCAAAGACGTTGGGGGAAGAACTCTACTCAGGTCAGTGAATGAAGTACTGAGAATGTTAGCAATTTCATTGAGGTCTTGAATGGTGAGCCCATTGTGGTTGAGTAGAGTGGGAGGAGACTGATTGGGTTTCCCTGTAAGGCTTTGAATATTGTTCCAAAAATGTTTACTATTATCCCAGGAGCTAGCAAACATACCTTAGTAGTATGTGGTCTTAGCCTGCCGAATGGCCCAGGTGCAATTATTTCTGGTGGTCCTGTAACATTGCCTGTCTCTCAGTTTGCCTGTGGCATGCGCCACTTTCCAGAGGTGGTCACGAGAGGCCATAAGGTGCAGAAGAGAGGGTGTAATCCAAGGATTAGAGACCCCTTTCACTTTGTGCTTCTTGTGGTGGGTGAATATACTGTATAGCAGTTTATATTCACTCCCTTTATATTTAATGTTCCAAGCAAACCCCCACATATTCACTTCCTCTTATTTTCACTGGTGGAACACTAGTGCTTCTATGTATAGTGGTCTAATTAATATTCACTGTCTTTTTCTTTTCACTCTAATATGGAACCAGTGAATATAGTGAAAATAAAAAGACAGTGAATATTTCCTGTTGTACAGTATTACAGGCTAAGTTGAAACAGGTGATGAAGAGGCTTAGTGCCATATCAGCACTATCAGCCAGGAAGACTGGGGACCAATCACAGTTGTGGAGATATTCTAGGAGGTGTTCCTTATGCCCTTGCCTGAGAACCCACTGAGAGGATGTTTTGCAAAGCTGTTTAGGGACCTTACTGGTCCAGCGGCAAGTGACAGGTGAGTGGTCACTCAGGGCATCTGAGGACACTGTTGTGTCAGTGATCCTCTTGGGGTGATTGGAGAGTATAAGGTTGATTAGAGTGCTGTTACCAGTCCTATAGTTTATTCTGGTGGGAGAAGAGACACACGCTGAGAGAGGTCAATGGCTGAAGCTGCATCGGTAAAGGCATTTGAGTTAAGAGGCAGCCAGTTGATGTTAAAAGTCACCCAGCGCAATGACTGCCAATCTTTTTGATATATTTGCAATGAAGTCAAGGACCATTCAAGGACCATTTGGAAACCTTTGCAACTTTCCTTAGGAGGTAATGCAGACTGAGAGGATGTTAATAGATTTTCCTTTGTTACTTAGTGTGAGTTTAACCCATATTGATTGGGCACCATCCTTAGGGGACAGTGTAGGAAATGCCTGGCATTGTAGTGAGTCTGAGATATGTAAAGCACAGCCACCCCATGTTTACCTACCCTATCTGACCTTTATATAGTGTAACCATTAAGGGAGACTGCCGAGTCTGGTATGGCAGGGGAGATGCAGATCTCGACTATGGAGAGGATGTCAGGCTTGTGCTGTAGCACCCCGACTTGGAGGTGATCTAGCTTTGGCAGAAGGCGTCAGTTGTTAATAGAGGCTATTTTAAGACCCTGAGGGCTCTCGTTGTTAACAAACGGCAGCTGCGGTGGTCCAGGGTTAGAGTGCATGTTTCCAGACAGCAGTATTAGTAATAGAAGCTTCCTGGTCAAGATGTATTTGAAGAGCTTACTGTTAGATGTGGGTATAAGGTTGGTGGGCATGGTAAAGATTGTAGGAATCGCTATTGAGTTAAGATGGAGTAATAGATAGTAAGATATGTGAGAGGGCAGATGGATAGCTTGAGGGGTAAGCATTGCTGGCTTGAGGGCCAAGGTAGGAAGTTTGGTTACAGTGCCAGAAACTGGGGATCTTGAGAGCACTGAGGACAGGACAGGGGGTGCAGTGTTGTTCCCAGGTGATTGCATCCAGGGGAAAGTTATCAGGGCACTGAAGAGAGTAAAACAATAAAGTGCCATATTGTAACAGAGGTCAGACTTATAGAATAAGAGACAGTCCCTGAGTATGGAAACTTACAGTGTGGTGGGGAATGATGGTGAAGGTGGAGAAAGATTAAGTCAGATGTTGATTCTGTGTAAACAGACAAGGGTTGCAGGTACCTACTTAGCAGTAGTGCCCCTCGGATAGCATAGTGGTCAGGGTACTTGCCTTCGGTGCCTAGGGTCATAGGTTTGAGTCCAGGCAGGCTGGAGGGTGGGAACAGCAAGGAAAACTATCGAGGGGTGGTTAAGCAAGGAGGGAGAAAGGTCAAGCGAGGGCTAAGAGAAGGGAGGAGGGAGAATCAGATCATTCAGTGTCAGCTGCAGTATCAGTGGGCTCATGGGTGACTCCTAGTGGAAGAGAAATAAAACAAACTAGTTGGAAAGTGGGGACTTAGTTTCTATTCAGCAATGGATCACATGACCTTGATGATGTATAAATCAAATGCCGAGCTAGGGTGGGTAGGTAGAGCAGTCAACGTGAAGCGCTGACGGACTAACACTGTACAACAGTGAGCTCGAGCAGTAGAGGAGTTGGTTTTCATATACCATGTTGCATCACTTGCAAGCAGTCACTCCATGGGACTTGCTGAGCACTCCATTGGGAGTGTGTAAGGAAAGTGGAGTATCCTGCAAAAAACACACAATGATTTGGGTTGAGAGAGGTCGTAGGAGGGTAGAAGGAACAATGGAGACAAGGGTGAGACAAAGGGGGTGGGCGAGTGAACTGCACACGCGCAGGCTCCCCAGAGCAGGAAGAAATGGCAGTGAATCTGAATCACAGCAGAAAGAGGAAATACAAAGAGTAAGAGGAGAGGCAGGTAAAAAGCACAATATAAGCAGGTTTAACAAACCAAGTTGAAACTAACAAGTCGCTGATGCTCACGCAGAGTTGTAAACAGGCTCATAGTAAATAACAGGCTAAAAGTAACATCAGTAACCATGTAAAACCATAATTACAGGCTGTAAAACTACAAACAGAAATTCAATCTAAATTGGTCTGCCGACTGTAAATGCAATTAAAGAACATGGTAAAACAGTGAGCTCAAGCAGTAAGGGAGTCAATTTTCATATACCTTGTTGTTTTGCTTGCAGGCGGCTGCTCCATGGGACTTACTGAACATTACATTGGGAGTGTGTAAGGAAAGGAAAGTAGAGTAGCCTTGTTGCTTTGCTTGCAGGCAGTTGCTCTGTGGGATTTGCTGAGCACTCTGTAAGGAGTGTGTAAGGAAAATGTAGTAGCCTTGTTGTTTTGCTTGCAGGCGGCTGCTCCATGGGACTTGCAGAGCATTCCATTGGGAGTGTATAAGGAAAGTGGAGTAGCCTTATTGCTTTGCTTGCAGGTGGCTGCTTCATGGAACTTGCTGAGCACTCCATTGGAAGCATGTAAGGGAAGTGGAAAAGCCTTATTGCTTTGCTTGCAGGTGGCTGCTCCTTGGGATTTGCTGAGCACTCTGTTGGGAGTGTGTAAGGAAAGCATAAATGTGTAGACAGAAAGGTAGACAGAGTGACAAAATGGCATGCCTTAACTTCATTATTACCCAACAGAGAAATGTAATTTCTTCCCTGGTTTTGACACAGGATATAGAATAATGTATGGGCAACAATACACATCAAGGCTGTGTTCCATCAAGGGGTTGAGATGACATCATGACTAACCTTAAGAGCAAAGCTGAAGTCCATAATGTCATAGTAATTCCTGAAATGGAAACATGGCCAAGTTGATCTGGTTGACCATATATTACTTAGTATGTGGGCCTCCATACACTGCCCTTAGTAACTTACCCTGCCACCCAATAAGTAAGTATGCTGTGCAGCCTTGTGCTATCCCAGAAGTTGTTTTGGTTTGCACAACTACTAGACAATTCCCTTACATACTAACCTCTGTGATGTAGCTTCTGTGGTACCACGAGTATTTGTTGTACAATAGTAGCAATGTTACTGCTGTTGTACAATGTTTTTTTTTGAGTGTGTGGATTTCCATGTACAACAATCCCTGATTGTACTCTATTAAGTGATAGTACACTCTTCATAGTTTTGACATAAGAACCATAAATTATCATTGATGTTCCTGATCACATTAGCTCCTATTGCAACATTTTTATAAAAAGGGTCAGTTTCATCCCACCCCACACATACCCATTTTGAGAAATACCTTTGCTTTCTTTTTTTCCATTTGGTATTTTTCTCCTGGTTGCTCTGGTGTGCTCCCTTCTGTTGGTCCCCCAGTTCTCTCATCTACTTCTCTGGCACTCACCCTGCCACTTGTTATAGGCTCATATGGGGTGGTGCCTGTGGACAGTAATGGAGGGTCTGTTGGGGTACCAGCAGCATCATGTTTGCTATGCTGACTTTCCACCTGTCTTTTTACCTGCTCATCCCTGGGATACTGCAGACAGGAATCCTGGTGCTCACAAACATGGATGTTTGGTAGACTCAATGTCAGGCAGCATCCCCACTCCCTGCATAAGTTGCTTCTGCTGTGCCCCCACCTGGCTTCAGCAAGGTGAAAGTGTGGCAAGGAACGCACTGCCCTACTTACCTGAAGTAGAACAGCTATCTCTGGGATGCTCAGTCTTTCTTTTCCAAGTTAGTTCACTAAGACTCAAGCTCATTCCCAAGTTCGGGTTGCTGGCATTGTCAGCAGTAATAGTGTAATAACTGTACTACTGTGCTGGCAAATACTCTCCCTTTCTAGCCAAAGATTTAAAGAAACAAGTTGATGGCTGGCAGAGGATGCCTGAGGGGCTTAGGTTGCTGGTGTTACGTCATTGCAAAAGCATTCCCTACTGTGGTCTGAGCCATCTTAAGAAAGCAATGACAAGTCTGGATCAAACTCAGGTCTCCTAATGAACAGTTTATAAACCATCATATCATTCTCTGCTAATCAGGATTGCTTATTTCTAAACATTCCAGTTACTCTTATAGTAATAAGAGGGTGTCTCATACAAACAGTTCTGAATCTCTGAAGTTCTATGAAGGGTTGTCAGAACTAGTTCTAAAAATATGAATACCCTTCTTAAATGTAGGGGTTCAAGTTTTTATTTAGAACTGGAACACTTATGGATTCTAATTATTAAGGGTTCTAAATACTTAGCAAAAATATTTTTTCTTTATACATTTCAAAAACAGGAGATGTCAGTCTGTGAAGCAAAGTAATTACTGTGAATTACATCGTAAAATGTATTAGAGAGAGGCAGTATGAGAATGCACTGCTGATGAGCAGATGTTCAAAACACATGGAATTGTGACACTTGGAATTTGCATATTGAAAGGCACAATGAATTTCTCTTGTCTGCATGTGCAATGAAATAATATTATTGCTGTGCTAAGAGGTCAGGAGCCAGATTCACAAAAAAATCGCTAAGTGCAGCGCAAAAGTTTATGGTGCGCCTTGTAATTGCACAGGTTCCAAAAGTTGCTATTCATAATGGTATTGAGTACCGCACAATCCAACTGTGAATAGTGACAGAACAGGGCAGTGCTAATCCAGGAAAACCACCACCAATCCCACTAGCACAGCCCCAACATCCAACCAGGTGAATGCCTCCCACCCAATGAATAGCATAGGTGTGCTATTTCCTATTCACTAAAACGGAAATGTAAATGAGCCCATTGGGCATGCAAGGCACTAGGTGGTAATTTGCATACCCATTATGGGCCCATTAACATGGACTGTGGGTGGCTTAGTGTGCCCCCCCAGCCCTTGCCCCATGCAGCCACAGTTCCTGGGGATCTAGTGCCCCCAACCCATTTCGCCGATCACCCTTCCGAGTATGTACAAATAGTGTCCCTGAAGGTCTAGTCGTCCATCATCAATCCTGATCACTGATCACCCTTCTTGTATAAGAAAAAAAGTCCCTTGTAGTCTAGTGGTCCTTCATCCCCATCCTCCATTCTCTGATTGTTGTCCTGTTACAGAAAGAAATGTCCCTGGTAGTCCAGTGGTCCCTCCCCTTTGCACTGATTACGAAACCCATGTAAAAAAATAAATTCCCTGATAGTCCAGTGGTCCATATCCCCTTCCCTGTACTCCATTCACTGTCCCCATATACAAAACAAAATGTCCCTGGTAGTCCAGTGGTCCCTTCCCCATGATCTGATCACTGTCCCTGTATAAAAAAAAAAAAGGTCCCTGGTAGTTTAGTGGTCCTTCCCTTACCCCACCCAATCCCTCTCCCCACATCCATAACAATATTCCCTGGTGTCCAGTGGCCCCCCCTCGCCAATCAATGGCCGGCTTCAAAGAAATATAACTCCTAGTGGTCCCTCCCCCCCGTACTGTTCCCCAATCATCATCTAGAGTATGTCAAATAGTGTCCCTGGTGGTCTAGTGGTCACCTCCCCAGCTGATCACAATCCTGATGACCCAGTGCCATAAACATACCTTTTTCTTGGTGGTCCAGTGCCCTCCCATCACCAATCACTGGATCAAGGAGTAAATATAGTAATAAACACATGTATTCCCAGGTGGTAATGCCCCCTGTCGTCCTATTGCTGGTCCATTCTAACCTAAGTAGTTTCACTGGTGGCTAGCAGTCCCTCCCCACACCTGATCACTCACCCAAGATATAGGAAAATATTCCCTGGTATTAAGTGGTCCCTCCCCCACCTGATCACCCACTCAATATGTATCAAATATTGTCCTTGGTGTCCAGTGCCCTCTCCCCCCAGCCCGATCCCTTGTATAAAATGGTTCTTCATTTCCCTGGTGGTCTAGTTGACCCCACCCTGTCAGGGAGTGATCCACCACCCTGATCTCCCCCCAACCTGACACCCTGTCGGTGACCAGCACAGGTCTTCTCTCACCACCAGAGCTGGCCACCGACTGATCTCTCAATGACTATATACTGTATACAGTATGTGCTCATTAAGAGGTCAGTCAGTGGCAAGCCATGGTGGGGAGATGAGTGCTTTGCTGGTCACCAGCAGGGGGTCAGGTTGGGGGAGGACAACGGGTTGGTGGATCACTCTCTGACAGGTTGCGGGGGTGGTGGTCCACTAAACCAGCAGGGAAATGAAGAACCATTTTATACCAGGGATTGGGCTGGGGGTTGCCACTGGACACCAGTGCCAATATTTGATGCATTTTGTGCAGATGATCCCACAATAGCATCCCCATTGTAGTAACTAACAGTAGAAATGTAAGGTCTTTTAAGTACAAGCATGCACAATGGCTCGATACTCTTACTGATTGTACTTGTTTCCAATAGATATTGATTTTTATGTTTGTATATTTTGTTTTGTCTATATAGTATGACATTTTATATTTTGTTAATATAATATGTCCTGTCTAACAATGTGTTTTTATGTAAAACTTGTCACTTGTGAAAATGGGCAATTTTCTCATTTTGCCAACAAGTATAAAAAATTAAAATGAAATAAAAATGAAATGATCGGGTGCAGGAGGTATCACTGGACAAGGCAATGTTTTCCTATGTAAAAGAAAGTTTGTGGGAAATGGCCAGTTCTCAGTTTCCAATCTTCTGTCTCCCAGAGGTGCTTCGTGCATTCAAAAAATTGAGGTTAAGGGGAAGCTTTTTCTTATTCAAAAAAATCCTTGATACAGGTCTCTGGCTCTTTTCTATGTTTATTTCTCCCTTCATTTCACTCATCTCATGAGCTTGTTCATGGGGTTTTCATACTATTGATAAGCATATACATTATATTATACAATGGCAAAAAAGAATACTGGCCTCTGATTGGTCAGTCTGGGACTAGACCCATAATGTTATCCCAGTACAACATCATGGGTCTAGTTCTCAGCCTCACTGTGAACCTCCTGACTGACTGTATTGCACTGGATTTGCTGTCTCTTCTTTTCATAAGAAACAAAAATATTTTTCCACATTAACAGAAATATTTTTTAATGTTTTTTATTCTGTATAACAACAAGCCATTGTATAATAGCAGTAATGCCCTCCAGAGTGTGTGTCATGCTGGGATAACGTCACACCTCAGGTATTGGATGCACTCGGCCTACGGCCTCATGCCCAACCTCTTGAGGTGTGACGTTAACCCAGCACGACACACACCCTGTTGGGCATTATGGCTTAAGTCATTCACTTGCTTTTGCTGTTTAAACATTTAAACATCATTATTTCAAAGCACTTTTTATGCAGTCTAATTTATAGTTTCAGGACTTATGTTACCGTATGGTTTGCATTATTTTCTTCGTTTATTAATGCTGTTTGTTCTTTCTCTTTTGTTATGCAATCTAGGAAATGCAGGAAAAAATCCATAATGTTTTCCTATATCTTGGGCAGATGATCGGGTGCAGGGAGGGACCGCTAGCCAGCAGGGAACCTACTTAGGTTTGAACAGGTAGGTCATCAGCTGACGTCGGGGGCAGGGGCCACTACCACCTGGGAATACGTGTGTTTATTTCTACATTTACTTCTTGGGCCAGTGATTAGTGATGGAGGGGAGAGCCGCTAGAACACCAGGGAATAGGTAGGTTTATGGCACTGGGTGATCGAGACGGTGATTAGCTGGGGAAGGGACCACTAGACCACCAGGGACACTATTTGTACATACTTAGAATGGTGATTGGGGGATAGTAGGGGGGGAGGGACCATTAGACCACCAGGAACTGTATTTCTTTGAAGTGGGCTGGCGATCGGTGAGGGGGTACACTGGATACCAGGGAATATTGTTCTAGATGTGGGGAGAGGGATTAGGTGAGGGTAAGGACCACTAGACTACCAGGGACATTTTTTTATACGGGAACAGTGATCCAAGCAAAGGGGAAGGGGATGAGACCACTGGACTACCAGGGTATTCATTTTTTTATATGGGGATGGTGATCAGAGCATGAAGATGGGGGAAGGGACCACTGGACTAGCAGGGACTTGGTGTTGTGGGTCAGGGTGGTTCGCTTTGCACTACCTCTGACAATCTCTAGGGTTGCATGGCATTAAGAGGAGGTTTTCATAAGCGGTATTTTCTCCATGCAAGGGAACCCCACAAAAGACCCTTGCATGGAGAAAATGCTTAGTTAATGGTACTGCACCAATATGCAGGTTCCCTCCCCCTCATTTGCATTGTGGCCCCCTCAAAACTTTGCCCCGGTGAAAAGCCAGTTTGCATGTGCAAACTGGACTTTTGTGAATACCACTCTGTGGCAAAACCCAGTTTGCATGGCACAAACTGGGTTTGGACTGGTGCAAAGTTTTGTGACTCGGGCCCCAGGTGTTTTATTTATGTGTTTTTTCTCGTTGTGGTATCTTTATCAATTCTTTCCCTTCTGTCCTATAAAGAAAATAGGTTTAGTTCTAAGGAAGATTAGAACCCTAAAACCATTTACAAAGTTCAAGACCAGAACCAGAACCCAGAACTTCAGTGGGTTCTGACAACCCTAGTTCTATGTTCAATTAGCTCAGTCCATTTCTAGCAAAGGGATTTTCTAATACTCTGAAAATTAAACCATTTTAATTTTAAATTAAAATTTAATTCCCTTTAAACAAAGATTCTTAATGTGATTTATATAATATGTTTATATTTATAGCGCCTGTGTTCCTTACGGCTATACAAGTTTCTCCTTAAGTCATTTGTGGTTACAGAACTGCTCAATTTTGCTTTGCTGTTCACTCAACCAAAGAACTTGAGGATGCTTCTTATAACCTAAGAGACACAATAAATGTACATATAAACATTTGGTAGATAGCTGTTGCTATACCCCTGGGTCAGGTCAGAAGTCACATTTATTTATTTATTTTTGAATTTTTCACAAACAGCTTTGACTATTTCCCACTAGAGATAGTTTCACTTTGATGAATAGGGTCATTGTTTTCCCCCATGGAGTATGTGGCTGATTGGTTTGCACTTCTGCTCTGCCATGAGTAGAGAAAAGTCTGACATTGTTGGCCCTACACATTATTAGGTATTGACCAGTAGATGAGCATTCTTTATAGAAGTTTCAGGTTCAGCAAGTTTACTCTGTGCCAGGAGGGAAAACATTTCTGCTCAGCGAGTCACATCACAAGTAAGGCAATGATCAACAGACTCTCACACACATACCCATGGGGCAATGTTCAGATATATTCACAGTGCCGCATTACTCAAACTCTAATTAGATTTTATCAAAAACATGAATTACATATTGAGCTGTGAACATTTTAAGGTAATTAATGGGAAAGTTACATTTGAAGCTACTCCACAAAATGTCATCTTCACTTGCTTACTAAAACCATAGATGTGCATGGTTAGCAAAAGACAGCTTTTTACAATATTATGAAATGGCCATTAAGGCAAAACATCTTATATGTATGTATATACCATTTAACTACCTATACTGTAGTTAATTTTTTCATTATTAGTTTGTGTCACAGACACAATGCATAGAATCCAGCATTTCACGAAACATAATATAAGGGTGAACAGCCAGGGAGTTGTAAATCATATAACATAAAATCAACAGAACATCACCTTTGAAATTGTTCATAAAACCACAGATAACAACCAGGGGACTGATAGTCACACAGTGGCTGAATCCTTGTAAAAACTCTGTTGGAGGATGAGAGAGGCCCCTACTCTCAGTGTCTAAAGAATTAAGAAAACACAAAACAACTATATATAAAATAACCATCATAAAGAGGTGCTAATGGTTGGTTAAGCCTGTAAGCATTCCAGGTAGGGGAGCTATAGTAGTAGTAGTAGTATATGGAGAGCGGCACTGGTTATAGGACAAAGAACCTCTGTGCACAAGCACTGAGGCAAGGGTTACCCCAAAGGCCATTTGGCTGGAAGCCAAGTTTCAAAGAAATACAAAATAACACATGCCCCCACAATGCAAAGCATCATGGGCTGCATTTGCAAATCACCACAGAATATTATGCTGGTTCAACTTTAAGCAGAAATGCATGGTGCCTCTGGGTAGTGAATAAGTTAGCAGCTGTTTTAACCAAATGCCCACTACAGGGATGAGTCCTACATAGATTAATCAATCCCTGTCCTGGATGTTGGGGCTGGTGGCAGAGGTATTTGATGCATTTGTTTGCAAATTAGTCAGAAAAGGTGCCCAAATGGCCTGGTGTTCATCAAGTGTATTGCTTCTCATATGGGAGGGACTTCTGAATTTGGCTAGCTGGATCAGATTAGTGAGTACTTCATTGATTGAGGGTACCTTAGTGGTGCACCATTGTTTCATCAGGAGACACTTAATTTCTACTGACATAGCCAGAACCCACTTCAGTGTCCTTGTCTACAGGTGGGGTACTCCATCTGGCGAGCACAGAATAAGTAGCTCTGGAAACATGCCTATAGTTTGAGAAGAGGACAAAGGTCAGAAAGTGAGTGACTGTCTCTCAACAGGGTTGTACCCTTGGACATTGCCAGTTTATGTGCTATAGGTCACCTTCATGAGATCCTCTTCTCCAACAATTTGAGGCAGGGCATGATTCGCTGTGTGCTGCACAGCTGGTGTGTGGTACTAGAAGTGGAGTATTTTGTTCTGTATCAGCCTGGCCTTGGGGTCTCTAATGGCTGTGAGCGCCAACCACCAACATGCATCCCAGTCTATGCCTTGCTTGGCCAAATGTTTAGCCGATTGAGCCTGTGCCTCAAGTGTTTGCTCTGTGATACTATTTTGGATTTGTGGATAGATGTTGTCTGCCCTCCCTTTGGTTATCTTAAGTCATCTAGGCAGAGTGTGTTGTGGGGTGGAGTTCTCCACCTCCCTAAGGTGAGAATGGGTGGGTCTTAATGCACTATGGAGTTGCAGAAAGTGCCAGAAATTCATCTTGTCTAATTGGTGTCTGTGCTGAGGGCCTTGGAAGGAATTCATTGTGGTGGAGCCAGGGATAAGGAGTTTACTGACCAAGAGGATGTCTTTTCATTCCCAGTTCACCCATTTTACTGGCACCTTCCACACTGTAATGATGGGTTATCCCAGATGGGATCAAGGGAAGAATGCAAATGGACTATGCCCAGGTGGCAGTGCACATGGTTCTAGCTACTCACAGGCTGGTCAGTAGTGGGGTGTGTTCTTGGAAACTTGGTTGGCATCGAGTAGAGGCACGTGGCAAGTACCCCTCCAGTGATCTGGAAGGCTTCAATGCTGAGCCACAGAGGTGGTTCCTGGTCTTGTGATGCCATCTACTTAAGGATTTGGGCTGTCCAGAAAGCCCAGCCACAGGCTTTGAACCATGGCAGCCCCCATCCCTCTTTGGCCAAGTGAGATCTGAATTTCACATGCTGTATCTAGGCTGATGGCCTTCCCAAAGGAAATTTCCTAGCATTTTGTCAATTTGTTTGAACCATTTATTGGGGATGTTAGAACCATTTATTGGGGATGTGTAAAGACAGGAGTACATGGAGATGGAATATTTTAGGAGTGGTAACCATCTTTATAGCTTCAATTTTCCCTGCCATTGAGAGGTTCAGGGGCTTCCACCTGTCACACTGTTCAGAGCTCAGCTACAAGTGGTGCAAAGTTTAGCTCACACATTTTGGTGGTGTTTGAGGTTATCTTTATGCCTAAGTAGGTGAGCGTCTACGGGGCTCATTGTAACCCAAGGGGTTGCATCAAAGGGACCATGGAGTGACAGTTCAAGCATAGTAGTTTGGTTTTTGATCTGTTGATCTTAAGGTCATAAATGGCTGAGAAGGAGGACAGTGAGGTCAGGAGCTGGGAGGTAGAACCAGGGGCTAACTTGCAAGCACCAACAAATCATCAGCATATAATAGAGTTTTGTACTGGTCTTCACGAACTTTGATCCTTGGATCTGAGGGTTAGCTCAGATTGCTGCCCCTAAGGGTTTTATGCTTAGTACAAACAGCAGAGGTTAACTTGGTATCCTTGGCATGTCCCTTTTCCTAACGAAAAGGGTCAGAGATGGCAGAGCTGATAAGTACCTTTGCAGGGGCTTCAAGTATATAGTCTGTACAGTTATGAAAATGGGAGCCACATCCCATGCATTTTAGCGCTGAGTAAAGATTCCCCCACTCCACCAAATCAAACACTTTCAAAGTCTATGGCTATGGCTGTGGTTGGGGAGGGGGTAGTTTCAGCCAGATGAATCAGGTTTAGCAGTGTACGGATATGATCTAAGCTTACCCGTCCATGGATAAAACCCACCTGTGACTGGTGGATAAGACTCAGTAGCATAGATTCCTGCTACTGGGCCAAGGCTTTGGCATAAATGTTGCTGTCTACTGTGATAAGTTATACGGGCCTGTAGTTTTCCAGATCAGTGGGGTTGTTGCCTATTTTTGGGAGAACAGTGATGGTCTAAGTCCTCATGACCTGGGGGAATATACTGATAGAGGTAGACTCCTGATAAAGCTGGTGTAGCATGGGGAGATTGTCTGCATGAGGAGCTGAAGGAGCTTGGGAAGCCAGCCCCTCCAAGTGCCTTATGGGGAGTGAGCATTTTTAGAGCAGTCTCTATTTATATGATCATTAGTGGGACTTCTAACACTTGTACCTACTCAGCTGAGAGCTTGGGCAATTGGAGAGGATTCAGAAAGGCCTCTGTCTCACAGTGCAGGCTCCTGACCGGTACATCCCTCCGCACCCATACTTGCCTGCTCTATTCCATCGCCAACTGGCTCACCTTGGAGGAGTGCCTGTGCTATCAAACCTGCTTACTTGCCAAAAAATCCTTGCTAGGACTCTCCCCCACAGGGGTCACTGCATCCCTGTGGCTTGCATCCGCATCTGTTGCCACCCATAGCTCAGTTAAGGTCACCTTTCTGGTGCCCGTTACCAAGACCTCCCTAGCCCAAAGGTCCTTCCACTACTGCGCCCCCACATGGTTCAACTTCCTCCCGCCCTCTGTCACTAAGTCTACCAAAACTGGTCCCTTTAAAGTCACTCTCCGTAACCACCTCTTTGGCATCCGAAGCTGTAGTTGCCCTCAATCAACCTAATGTTGGGGTCTCTCCCTGCATTCTGCCCATAGTCTTGACAATGTCCGTTGGACTCCCCTTTTTTCCCTAACCCCTGTTTCCCCCACCCTTCCACATAGGTATTTCCCGCACGACCAGGGTATGGAATTTCTACTATTGTTATACTCTTTTATAATGACTATTTATTGCATGTAACTTTATTCCATAAACCACTGTTATATTGTGTTCTTTTGTTATCTGTATTGCACCTGTATGTTAACACTGTTGTATCTCACACTGTAACCATGTCTACCCTCCCTTCAATGAGGTGCCTTTGTAAATGAGTCCCTGACTCAAAGGTTGTAAATCCAACATTCAAAAAAATAAATAAAAAACAGTCTTCTAGAGTTGAAGTCAGGCTGCACAGAGTCTTGTAGTGGTCTCTCATTATGTTACAGATATGTACTTTTGTGCATACCTTCCCAGAGGGGTCCCTGAGTTGAACCATATAGTTGTTAATTCAGGCAGCAGGCCAATATTCTGCCACACCATCCCCCCCCCCCCACCACCACTACCTGTGGTGGAGTCTGAATGAGGCTAGTTTTGCTTTTCTAGCTAAGAGTTAGTCTATTTCCATGTAGAGTTTGAGGAGTTCCACATGGATGGAGTGGTCAGGAGTACCTCCCTGTAAGGCCTTGAACATCATCTCTTCCTGCTGCAGTGATGCTTCCAACTGCTTGAGTTGAGACTACCTTTATTTCTGATGATGGGCCATATAGCTAATTACCAGTCCCTTAATGGTGGCATTAAATGCCTCCCAGAGGGCACTCACAGAGGCCTAGTCATTGTCATTGATACAGAAGTACACCATGGCTTCTTCCTGTATTCAGGTTTTGAATTGTGGATAATGCATCAGAAGCAGGTCTAGTCTCCTTGTTGGGGATTTCTTCGAAGGTAGGTCCCTCAACATGTCTAGTTGCATTGGTGCATGATCCATTATGATGAGAAGCTGGATATTGGCTTCCATTACCATAAGAAGGAGGGTTTGGGAGGCTAGCCACATATCCAGTCTACTGTAGCACTGGTTGGCAGCAGAAAAGCATGTGTAATTTTAGGTCTGTTGCTTGTATAGATGCCAGACATTAGAGAGTGCCTGGTCGGCCATCCAGAGCTTGACCACCTGTGCCACTTTGTGTGAGATTCTCTCGTACCATGACTATGGTCAAGTAAGTGATCTAGCACCAGGTTAAAATCCTCTCTCAGGAGCAGAGCATTGCCTTCATTGAACTGTGCCATGCAGTCAGAGAGCTGGTGAAAAAAAGAAGGTGCATCTTTGTTAGGTACAGTGGATAAATTGGGTATAACTGATGATCTAAGAAGGGAGGACCACAGGATTAGTGAACTGGCCCCCTGTAGTGTCTTTTTAGTGGTATCAGAGCACCCCAGAGGTATGGGCTAGGTGTGTATCTACTGGGCAGAAGAAGATATGTCTTGCCTGCAGCTGGTAGCTGTCTGAACAGGTTACATTTACATTGTAAGTCTTCTCATGATTTTGCATTTGAGATATTGAAGTCGCCTACAGTAAGGATCAGGAGTGCACATATTGAGACACCTTAGTGGCAGTATAGCCATGGTATGTCTGTTGTGTGGGAATACAGGAGCTCAATACAGTTAAGTACTAGCACCCTGTTTCTTGGAGGAGCATATATTGTGCATCTGGTCGAGGGTTTCGTAGTTAGGACATCCAGCAACTGGTGCTATGGAGTGGTGTGGGACCTTTTCATAAGTGGATGGACTGGAACAATCTCTGCTCATCAGGTACCAATGACAGCAGTACTGGTGGAGGGCTGGAAGTACTGCACCGGGTGTTTAGGAGGGTGGGGATCAGGGTGAGGTGCACCCAACATGGAGAGGGCTATAGCAAATAAATAGATTCCAGGAGTGAATGGTTCAAAATTCTACTGCTGGTGTGGGGATAGTAACACATACTGAGGTTTCCCCCTTGGTTTAATTTTTTTGAGTCTAGTGCTTATTTGTAGCAGCCAGACCAAAACCATTGATTGTCAGGGCTGCACATTCTAGTTCCCTTCCTTACCATTACCTGGCATGAGCATCTTTGTATTGACATGTTAGAGTCCTTGAGCAGCAGTGTGGTTGGAAAACCAGACCTGAGAGATCAGGATGGGGGAGCTAGAACCTGCCAAATGTCAGCACTTCTATTACCACAAATGGTATTTGTCCACAGATCTGTCTTTAGCACCCCCCATCATAAATTAATTATTTATTGTTTATTTATTTGTTTTTGGTAACCAGGTAGGTACAATTGCCAGAGTGCCTATTTTCAGGTACTACCCGGGAGATTACATTTCATAAGAACAGATTACAATTCACAAAAGCACACCAAGGAGACAGAAGCACAATTCAATATGTGGATGCAGGTATTATACAAGCAGTTGTTTTACAAGCAGTAGCACATTAGAAAAGCAGGAGGGGTACAGCTATAAGGAGTGACTTTGAAAAACAGGGGGTTGTACTAGGTAGACCCCGGAGTCAGTTGAAAAAAACAATTATGACTGACTTACCACATATTAAGACTGATTCTTTCGACTAGTTTGACATTTCAGACTTCCACTAACTGAAGAAAATCCAACAACTTTTTTCAACTTTCACAATTGTTGAATTTTATTATAAATGGAATAAAATATGGGGTGTTGTGTGTAATGAGAAGTTTACACACACCCGAGGGGTTTATAAAAAGCATCTAACCCTGAGGGTGTGTGTATAAACTTCAAGTTTACACACAACACCCCGTGTTTTATTTTATATAATTGCTGGGTCTTCCTTTTTGTCCACAGCAGTTATATAAAATAAAAATAGAAACAACATCCCTGACTCCTGTGCGGCCACGGTCTGCTTTGGTTCCAGCATGTGGTCTACGGCCGTATTTATTTATTTAGATCTGTTCTGTGATTCTTTCCTGCTTGCCCGCAAACTTTTTTTTTTATTTTGTTTGCAGTGACTTACTGCTGAGTCTCTAGTGGCTGTTCTGTCTCTTGTGGAACAGGAAGCAGTCAGTGATCTGAGCAGGAGAGCTGCAGTGGGTGCATGGGCAGACGGAGGGAAAACTGTGCACGTGTTTGCAGTAATAATCACTCCTGTATTACAACAAATTACAGCATGGTTTTCCTTTGGTAGAAAGGAAGAGAACCATTAATTATCTAGTAGTTTGTCATTCTTTAACTTTGTATCTTTTTTTTATTAAAATTTCTAGTATAAAAGTTAATAAAATGTGTGGAAAAGTCCCCCCTTGAAATCAATGGGCACGTGCACATAGCATTCACCTTCTGACATCACAAAAGGGGTTGCATGTGCCTACGTGGGGGTGTGTTGGTGGGTTAATGACAGGAAGCAACTCCATTTTTAACATTTGGGATTTAGCAGCATTATAACTTCATAAATGGGCAGAAACAAAAGGAATTATTTATGCCCCTCAACTCTGGGACAGGTAAGGTATTGCATATGTTGGAGGGAGCAGCAACAGCTAAGAAGCTGGCTGCTCTTTAAAATGCAGTGAAACAAATCTATCACAGTAGGGACCCACTAAAGCACAACAACCAGTCAAAACAACAACAAAATGGCCCGGTGGCACTAAGGCTTGAGGTGCCGGATGCCACACCTCGCTCCACACCGGCGCCCTGGGTTGACGAATGGACTTGGGTCACCGGGAGTTGGCAGGGCAGGAGACGGATTGAGTGTCTGAGGGACTGGTCTCCCTTTCAGAGGAGAGGGGACTCCAGTTGTCGGTGCACTTCTGGCCCCTAGCGGAGGCTGGGATGGTGCAACAATGCTGAGCACAGAGGGGCTGAGATGGGGTAGGTGCTGGGAGGAGCACATACAGATGCATGCATGCTCTCTCCACTGGCATCATTGCACGCCCCACTCACGCAGGGAGAACAGGGAAAAATGGCAGCCCAGGTAGTGGCAGATTGATGGCCATCCAATGGGTGCCTCGGCTTTGAGGGCATCTCCGGAACTGGATCTGGACATGGTGGAGCGATAGAGGGGGCTCCCCACCACCCCACTGTGGGGGACGAGCCATGGGGGAAGATGGGGAGGCCCTATAGGAGCCGGGGCCTGACTGGACGGTGGCCGGAGCAGGGGATGTGCAGATGGAGTGGCCAACCGGCAGCCAGGTAGGAGAAAAAAAGGTAAAAAAAAAACCAACAAAAAAATGTACTAAGTCCCTGAAAGTAACAAGTTGAAGCAGGGCAGTAAAACAGTATGCAGTATAGAAAAATAAGCAGCAGTAATACTAGTTACTTAGAAAAAGATTGGTGATTCTAAAATACAGTATAGGTAGGGCCTCTTAAACACCCCACAGAAGCTAGAAGGTACCCATTTGCAAACAGAGCTAACCAATAATATATGTTAGTTAACTAGTAGTTGTAGAATCTGTGAGACTAAAAACAGTTTAAGGGAGGACCCCTAGAAATACCTCCTATATGGTATACCAGAACTGAGATGTATCCATAGTTTAAATTTAAAGTTAAACAAAACTCATGCATATTAAAAAAACTTTTTCTGATACAGTTTCTGAACTTGTTTTGGCTTTCAACATGTACACAAATGTGTTTTTAAAAATTTTATTTATCTTGCTGTGAGGACTTTAATATTTAGTCTATCTGATTTCGATAGTAGCAAACAGCAAACATTTTGTCCATTGGATCCGACTGACCATGCTCTGCACTCTGGCCTCCTATGGGTCAGGAAACTCACCAACCAACCACCTGTGCCTGGCCTGCTCCACGACCTTGTGGGGAGTCTGATTTACTCACAATGCCACCATAGTCAGAGGGAGCCCAGCTGGCTGCCAGCAGTAGATTGATGATGATCAATCGCATTGGCTTTTTAAGTTCAGCCCCCCCAGGGCCCCACAGCCCACAAGCCCTCAACCAGCCAGACAAGCCAGCCCAGCACACAGCAGACACACAGACAGACTGAGTAGTCTGTGAGAGACCATCTTCCTCCCTCCTACTGCTCACTGCCCAGCCCTGACAGGCCTTGCATACACATCCCATACAGCACCTTGCTCACTATAGTAGCCTGTTGCCAGTTCGGTCAGGTGTCGGGTGATGATTCAGTCGGTGGTGTTGGGTGACTTCATTGCTTAGGCTGCCACTGCTGATCTACTCAGTGGTGGTGCCAGTGTTTTTTGGAGTTGTATGCTCCCTCCTCCCAACCCACACAGTTGGTCCCCAACCTAGACCCACATCCCCACTCCAGTACTCTGTGCAGTGGAACTAGTGCACCTACCACTCCTACTCCTCACCGACTCTGAAGACCTGACTAAGACTGAGTGAGAATCACCCAACGGGCCTGGCTGATGGGGTCAAGGGCTAGTCCCAACCACGACCAGACCACTGACTTGCTGCCTTCACACAATTGCTGCCTGGCTTTGCTGGAGGACTGACTGTGACCTGCATAGCCACACACTAGTCTCTCTCCAGGCACCGTACACATCAGGACAGTGGACACAGTAAACTTATTTTTAAATTAAAGGCCGAACTGCCAAACTTCATCCATGCAGAAAAATGCTGCTCTCTCCATTGCCCACACACCAACACAGATGCCACCTCTCCTGACAGTCTCCTACCTAGGCATGCTCTCCCTGCCACCTCGTGCAGCCAGTCACAGACACTCTCAAGCTCCTGTCTCCTCATTCTAGCTCTCCTAATTGGTGAGTGCTTCATGTCCAGGAGCCAGGGATGCATTTCATTGGCTGTAAGGCTCAGTGCCAATGGTTGAAGACCATTAGATATTTGCAGCCCCCCTGGTCCCCCTCCTCTCCCAGGAAAGAAAAAAAGAGAAAACACACAGCAGTGCGCCACAAAAACAAACCTGGATAGGTCACAGAATCATCAACTGCAGTGGATTTCAAATCCACTGTTTTATGGCTACAATCCAATGCAATGCAACTAATTGCAACTGCATTGAATTGCAACTGACTATTTCAACTGCCAACGATTGCTCCGGGGTCTAGTACTAGGTAGAACAAGGGAGACAAAGGGGGAGGCCTAGAGAAAGCATCCATGTGCACCAGAAAAAATCTTTCAAGCAGTAGTGCACTGCAAGTCAGGGAGGGTAGGTTTGTAGAAAAACCTATACATAACAATGGTTTGAAAAAGGAAAACATATACAACCAATAGTGCAGTAGTGACAATATACAGGCAGTAGAGCATCAGCAGCGTAAAGCATAAAATTGGAGACAGTGGTGCCATAATGTCATGAGTGGGTGTGGAGACAGTAAGCAGCCAAAATTCATCCCGGTATTAGTACAGTGCTATAAATACAGTACAATAAATGTTATTTATTTATTTATTCATGCATTCATTCGGATTACACCTGTGAGCTGGAAGCTCTTTAAGTAGGTTCCACGTCAGACATACAAGTACATTATACAGACAGGATTGGTAGACGGGTAGAATTAACAGAGTGTACATTTCGGATTAAGCACAATATATAGCTGTGTATTACTAACTTAACAAACCATTACTAAGTGCAGGCACTTTAGGAACTGATTACTAGTCTACATCATAGTTGCTAAGTGAATAGCAAGTGACAGTAGGGGGTGAGAAGGACAGCTACAGTTAGATGGAATATAGAAGGGGTCAGTCCAGGGACCGCGTCAGGTGGGTATGAGAGCTATGTTGTCCAGGTATGGGCCAGGCCACTGAATATTGGTTGGAGAAAGGAGGGGCTATACACAGTAGTCAAGGATAGATGGGGAAGGGGACAGGATAGATGAGAGGGGGACAGGAGGGAGTTTGGGAAGGCAAAGGGAAGAGGGAAGGGACTGTATAATGGCGTTATAGATAGGGTGAGTGAGAAGCTTAAATACCTAGGCCGGTGAGGTTAGGTTACAGAGGATAGGATAACAGAAGGAGGTGTTGGTTAGTGGAAGCAGTCACAGATGGTATTAGAGACTAAGTGAATTCTGAGAGACTGCTTTAAAAAATCCAGGGAGGGTAAATTGTGTAAGCAGTGTAGCAGATTTGGGTGTCAAAGAGGTCACAGGGGTTGGAAGCATTTGCAGGTCATGAATTGGAGGAGGTGGGGTTTGAGGGCTGATTTGAAGGACAAGGTGGAGATGGAGCAGCATACAGTTTGAGGAAGAGAGTTTCAGAGTCTGGGTGGGAAAGATGAAAAGACCTGTTCACCCATTTTGGTTACACACTTGGGTGTGGAAAGCTGGGTAGGATCACAAGATCTGAGGGCGTAGGTGACACTAGCACTGGTGAAGGCAGAATAGCAGGGGAGGGAGACTAGCTGCTTATTCCTAAAGCAGCCTAAGGCAAAGGATTGTGACACTGAGGGAGATAGCCACCCTAAAGAGTTGTAGAGTAAACAGTGATGAGTGAGGCGTAGGGGCAAAAGGGGGAAGCGACATATGTTGTTATAAATAATGTCCCACCTGTACAAGGAAGCTGAGAGGGCATTAATGATGAGGAGGGACCCATATTGTAGGCAGGGGAGGAGTAAGCCCTGAGCAATGGTCTGCCTGGCAGGGGGGTGTAAGAAGATGCTTAAGGCTGTGGACCATCCCAATATGAGAGTTGGTAGCTTTGTACTATTTTGTGATGTGGAGGACCAGGTTATTTGCCATGAGCCATTTTTGAATGAGTGTGAAATCCTTATTAAGCTGGAAGTTAATTTGTTGAATGCTTTGAGTGTTGTGATAGAGGGTTATGTCTTCAGCATACATGACAATGGAGGAGTAGGTGGAAATGGTTGGGAGATGATTTATGAAAATGGAGAAAAGGAGTGGGCCAAAGATAGACCCCTGGGGGACACCACAGGTGACAGGCAGTTGGTGAGAGGAAGCCATGTCAAACTTAAAAAAATGGCTACACCCAGACAGGTAGTTAGCAAAGCATGAGGTGGTATGGCGGGATAAGCCCAGATGGCTAACTTCCGAGTAATAAGGGAGTGGTCTATGAGGCTGAAGGCTTTGGATAGGTCTAAAAAAAATGGCACCTGTGAGTGAGCCTCAATCCATGGTGGTTTTGACATCATTGGTGAGCTTGATTAGGAGCATGGTTGTACTATGGCCCTTGCTGAAGAGTTCGGGTAGTCTGTGAGGTGGGCAGTGACTATTTTTTCGATGAGCTTACTTAGGAGCGGCAAGAGAGAAATGGGACGATATAGTGATATGTTATTTGAAGCCCCTCTTTTAAGAACTGGGACCACCTTGGCTACTTTCCACAGGGATGGGACTATGCTGATGGTGAGGGACAGGTTGTATATGTGGGTAAAGGGGATTGAGAGAAGCTGGGCCCTGAGTTTTAGTATCTTGGTCTCAATACTGTCAGGGCCAGGTGCAGTGCACAGTGGTAAGGATTTGAGGAGATGGGGCCTCACTCTTTGAAACCACCTTCAGGTAGAAAGCGGGTGGTTTTGGGGGTGGGTGGGTTAATGTATTGGTTGGGGGAGATTGAGATGGGAAGAGGGAGAGATCAGTGAAGTGGGTATTGAAAGCATTTGCTATTGTGAGGGGTTGTTGAAATGAGTGTCCTTTATGATCATGTCATTGGATGAGGAGTGGGAAGGTGCACCCAGGAGCCCTTTTAGGTGACCCCAAAATCTTTTTGGGAAGCTGGCAGAGGCGATGAGCTTGGCTTTGCAAAATGAGCTTTTGGCCATGCGGGTAGCTCTTTTGCAGCAATTACGCAGAGTGCGGTAGTTGTACCAATCCTGGGGGTTGGATAATGCCTTGTAAGAGTACCACTGGCTGTATCTTTCTTTATAGAGGGAGAGGAGTTCACTGTGGAACCAAGGGATGGCAGAGCCCCTAACTCTCCTCCGAGTTATTTGAAAATGCCTATCTTGTAGTTTGGAGATGTGCGATTGGAAGATCTTCAGAGCAGTGTTTACATTGGAGGTGGCTAGGAGGTGGGACTAATCAATGAGCTGGAGCTCATTGGTGAGCGTGACAGTGTTGAGGCTGGTGAATTAAAGGCAACAGTTACAGTTTATATATTAGTGAAACCGGTCACAGTACCTGATCATGGCGGTCCCACCTCGGGTCCCTCAGAGTGACTTGAGGGGACTTGTGCCCTATTCCCTGTGTCATCAAAGTCAGAGGAGTTAAATGTCAGTGGAAGGACCAATGCAGCAATCACTCCAGCCCACAAACACATGTTTGGACTGACATCAGGCCAGTTTTGGTTTGAGGGGTCTCTGGTATTGTAGTAAGTGCAAGCAGTTGTGGTGTATCTTTCTGCTTCTTTCTTCTGAGTAGGTAGTTGTCAGCAACGTTTTGGACTCGTGGGGCAAAATGGTTTGGTGTGAGCAGAGGTGCCAGATCTTCATCCTCAGCTCCTAATTTGTCTTCACTTGTGCTATGGCTGAAAGATCAGAGGCATGGAAGGGAATTTCTCTTCTGCTTCAGGCCTGAGATCTATTCCTCCAACTCAACTTAGGTGGCAATGACCATTGTATATCCCCTAGGCTTTGTGGCTAGGACTGAAGTCCTTCTGCTTGCTCAGAAGGGGTGGTGTCCATTGGGGTTGTAGCAGACTTGTAGGGGGATCCTGTAGTAACTATTTGGCTGGGTCGCATGGAGCTCCGATTCCCTTTTGGCCATTGGTCTTCAAGGACTGCTGCTGTAGCCACTGGGGTGCTGAATTCTTTGGGGGCACCACTGATTTCCATCTGTAGGAAGGCTGAGTGTCTGCTGATGAAAGGGATGTTTAGTTGGTGGATCCTCTGCCACACTACTGTGTAAGCCCTCCATTGGTTAGTGCGCTCTCTGGAAAAGTCCTGAAATACCATTACAGGGTGCCCCTGCTATTTGAGGTGTCCCAGCTCTTTAGCCCTTCTGAGATGTCGTCTTTTAACTTTATACCTCATGAATTTGGTGAGGGTAGGTTGCAGTTTTTCACCCTTCTTAAGTGGTGGAGTGAGGGATCTGTGGCCCTTCTCAATTTCAAACCATGGGTTGCCAGGGCTGTAGCAGGACTGATAGGATGTGACATATAATGCCTGTTATGACCTTTAATTCCACTTTCTCCAGTATTCCCACAAACTGTGTTATTTCATCTTTCTTGATTTCTTAGGTCATCCACTCTTTCTTGTAGGTGTTGTATAAGTTTAGCTTGTTCTTGTTGTGCCTGGAGATCCCTCATGACACCTTCATTATGGACACATGTCTGATTTGTTTTCTACAGCCTGGTGTCTAAGTCAATTATTGCCTTTGAGTTTGCTGCTGTTGCTTTGCTGATGTCATTCATATGGGCCAGGAGTTGAGGAAATATGCTCTCACTCGGTCAATGGGATTTGCCATCACCCATGTTGAGTCAGATGGGAGTGTGTCTGCTTCTGACAGGATTACTGCCCATCTCACAGAAAGTAATCAGCAGCTTGGATTTTCAAAATAAAAAAAATGTTATTTAGCTCACATCGAACTAAGCCTACCTGTCGAAGTTAGAAAGGTTTTGGGTCCAGGAAACACTCAGATTTCAACAGGATATTAGCATCCAAGGGACAGAGGAAAAAACCTAAGTGTCACCATAACTACATATACAATAGGAAGGCAGATATATAGTTATGATAAATAGATATAATAGGTAGATGATAGACAGACAGACAGACAGAGATATATGTGATATTATCAGGCCATAAGAAGTGAAGGAACATGGGTTCCCACATCTTTCTAACTGGATTCTCTGACAAGTGTTTCCATCACTCAGTTTGTATCACATCCTGTCTTGGCCAGCAAAAACAAAATCTGACCAGGGCCGATAGGGCTGCAGCTGAAGAATTTGGGGTAAAAATATTGAATATTTGTTTTTTAATATTTTTACACCAAATTTTCAAGATAGCCTTATTATGACCCACATCATCAGCAAGGGCAGAGAAAATGTTCAACTCCTACCCAAAAGGAGATTTCACACAGGGACCACAAAGTCAACTTTCAGGACAGATTTTCCTAATGTGAGTGCAGCTGTTCATGAGGTGGGGCCCCAAAAATGGCATGTTGAAAACTTGGGCCATACATATGCAAAAATGCCCAGGTTATGCCACTAAGTTCAAAATCCCATTGAAATACATTGAACCACATACCTGTTTCTTCAATTCGTGGTCTGGTCTTGGAGAGTGAAGATGTGTCTGTGGTCCAGAGAGGATTATGGCATTGGACCCACAATGGGTAAGTAAGGGCTTGGGGTGGTGTGGGATGGTGGGTGCTGAGTGGAAGGATTAGGTGGGGTGGGTAAGGAAAAGGCGAAAAAGACATTGAACAAACAAACATACGAAGAAGCCAGCAGAAGAAGACCATTTCATCTATCAAGCATGCTCGTATTGCAGGGTCTTCAGCTTGAGCTACTGTCTCTGCCCTCCTTCCCCACTCCTTCCATCCTCCCTATCCGTGATCCTTACCTTCCCCTATGCCTATCCCAGCCTCTCTTAAAGCTGCCCACTATCTTCAATGAGATGATTTCTTCCAGCAGCACATTCCAAGTGTCCACTGCCCTCTCTGTGAGGAAGAGCATCCTGATCTCCCTCCTAAACCTCCCACCCTCCAGCTTAAGACTGTGCCCTCTCATGTTATGGTTGCCCTTCAGCTTATAGAGACTCTCCTTATCAACCTTATTTATCCCTTTCAAGTACTTGAAGGTCCCAATCATGACCCCCCTCTCTCTCTCTCCTATCTTCTGGGGAGTACATGCTCAGTGCACTCAACCTCTCCTCACATGCCTCACCTTACTGACCTGCTATCATCTTTATAGCCCACCTCTGGACCATCTCCAGCAGGTTATTGTCCTTTTTGAGGTGTGGGCACCAGTACTGAACTCCATATTCTAGATGCAGCCTTACCAGTGACCTGTACAAGGGCAGTGTAACCTCCTCTCTCCTACTACTGGTCCCCCTAGAAATGCATCCCATCTCCTTGTTTGCCTTGGCTGCTGCTTTTTTGTACTGCGTGGAGTGCTTCAGGTCACTAGTGATCATCACTCCCAGGTCCTTCTCCTCCTCTGATGCAGATATTCAGACTCCACCCAAGTAGTACCCTGTCCTGGGATTCTTGGCTCCAGTATGCATAACTTTGCATTTTTTGGCATTGAAGTAGCTACCAGATTCTGGACCACCTTCCCAGCTTTTCCAGATCTTCCTGTAGGTCCTGTATCCCTTCAGCTGTGTCCACTCTCCTGTAGAGCTTGGTGTCATCCATGAATAGGCACTTTTCTCTTAATGCCATCCCCAATGTCATTGATGAAGACATTGAACAACACCAACCCCAGCACCGGAGCCCTGTGGAACCCCAGTGGTTACTCTCTGCTGCCAGATAACTCCCCACAACCACCCTCTAGGTTCTGTCCTCAACCAGTTTTTCTCCCATCTGGCCATCTTTTTCCCCAACCCCAAGTGACACAGTCAAAGAAATCAATCAGATTCATTTGACACGACCCCCCATGAACCCATGCTGCCTTGCATCCTGGAGACCATGCTCCATTAGATATTCCACCAACCTTTCCTTTAGTATGGTTTCCATGAGCTTGCCCACAAAGGAGGTCAGACTGACTGGTCTGTAATTTCAGGTCATCCTTGGGACTGCTTTTGTGGAGGGCACTATATGTGCTGTTCTCTAGTCATGCGGTACCACACCTGACTCTAGTGAACTATTAAATAGGTCTGCCAGTGTACCTGCCAGCTCCTTAGCCAGTTCCTTTATTACCCTTGGATGTACTCTGTCCAGGCTTGGTGATTTGTTCAAATTTGCACATGGTAGAAATAGATCCAGGATGTGCACTGTTATTAGATATTCTAATACACAATATGTCTGGTTGACTAATAAACATCTATGGCCCACAGATGAAAGCTCACAGGATGAAATTGTTAAATAAGGTGCAACCCTTTTTACACACTAACCAGCAGACTTTTTGGGGAGGAGACTTCAATATTAATCTAAAAGAACAGTCATGACAGGGACAGTCTGATTAGGTTTATTCTGACAAGGCCTTTCTTCCAAAAATAGTGTAACAAGCAGGTTTAAAGGATGCTCACATGGTAAAGGGTGAAAAAGTGCACCCCACCTTTTACAAAGGGATCTTATCCTCCTGGATAGATTTTCTTTTCATACATAATTCAACACCGATTTTTGACACAATAAATATACCTATAGAAACCTCAGACCATGCTTTAATTGGGATTGGGGTGGCACAAGAATCTCCAAGAGAAGCAGGACAGGGTTTTTGGAAATTAAACACCTTGATATTGCTGGACCAACAAATTAAGCAAGAATTAAAATGTGTACTCCAGGATAAACTTACTACTACATGTCTATATGACAGAACGATACAATGGTGGGAAGATTTTAAGCCTTGCTTAATAGGTTTCTTTCAGCAAAGAGCCTTGTCTCGGGCTGCCTCTGCCCACAGATGGTATTTAGAATTTAGGAGGCAATTACAATCTGCACTGTCTAGGCAGTATACAGAAGGGGTTAATCTGACAGAGAAAATTTCAGAGTTGAAGGAGGAAATGTCTAAGTACCAGTATGACAGACTTAAATCCCTACAAAAAGAACAAGCCTTTGGTACACAAGGGAAAAAAGAGCAGACTAACCTGTTCCTAGATTCTCGATATAGGAGAGAGAGGAAAGCAATACCCCAGCTGAGTACTACACAGGGTGGGATAGTGATGGATAATAAGGGGATTATGGACTTTTTGGAAACCCACATAACTCAGACATTTGGAGTACCGGTACCAGATGCACAGTTCACGTCTCAAATGTTACAAGCTGCTCAATTGCCACAACTGCCATCAGGTCAGCACAAAGACAACCTGATAGGCCCTTATGGAGCAAGAATTAGCAAAGGTAATTAATGAGTTACACAATGGGTCTTCTCAGGTTCAGATAGCCTGCCTGGGGAACTGTATAAAGTGTCATGGGAGTTACAACCAATAGAACTTTTGGCAATTTTCAATTCTATACTAGAGGAGGATTACTTACCAACTCAAATGTATGAAGGTCTCATAATTTTTTTAATACAAATCAGGGGATAAGGCAGAGATTAAAAACTGGTGGCCGATAACTTTATTGAATATGGATTTTAAAATTTTCGCTAAGCTACTTGCAAAAAGATTAACAAGGGTTATGGGAACTCTAATTAGTCACACCCAGTTTTGTTCAATCTCAGGGAGACGCATCACGGATGCTTTGATTTTATTAAGGGAAATAACTACTCTGCAAGGACAGGGGACAAATGTAAACCACGACCCAGGGTTTTTGGTCAACCTGGACCAAGCAAAGGCATTCAATGGGGTTTCTCATTCATTCCTATGGCAATGTCTAGAAGCATATGGAATTCCTGAAAATTTCAATTGTGCTACAATCTGGTGTATGTAAAGCTTTACGAAAATGGCAGACTAGGCGCCAAATGTAGGACTTGCAAGGGGGTAAGACAGGGCTGCCCACTGAGCCCTATGTTATATGTCTTTTCACTGGATCCAGTATTAAAAATTATCCAAAGTTCTCCATTAATTCAAGGATTAGGGAAGGAGGTCACTCAACACCTCAAGGTTATTGCCTACGCAGATGATTTGTGCCTGTTAGTTAGGATGCAAAATGTACCTTATTACAGGCATTGGGTGGTATAACGGGGGCATCGCTCAACTTTAGGAAGACACAGTGTTTAATCCTCAGGGGTTTTGCTGAGATCCAAGAGATGATTGCAGGTTTATCAGTAGCTCAGACACCCTGTAAAATTTTAGGTGTGTATTTTGGGGGAGGGAGGTAACTACATATAATTGAGAACAAAAATTGATGATAGGTTTTGAGAAAATGACTCTCTGAATGGATGGAAGACATTAAAAAGAAGCGGATATACATGATTAAAACTTTTTTAATTACAGTGTTTCAATTTCTTAGTCATGTCTTCCCACTTCTGACACATTTAGAAACTGAGGTAGCAAAATGTTTTTTTTTTTTGTGCTTTTGGGGAAGTAGACTCAATCCGATCAAGCAGAATATTTTATATAAAGAAATTAAGGGGAGGGGTCCAAATGCCAAATCTGATATTATTCTTTTATATGATTTTTCTTTACACAAATATAGTACGCTGATGAAACATTGTACCCAACTTTGGGCACACTGGAGTCTTTCAATGGTCAAAGGGGTTATGAAGGAATGGGAATTGGAAAATTTTGTACATAAGAATAAAGGGCATCCAAGACTATTAGGAATGTGGGAAGGAGTCTTGACAACATTAAAAATGGAAGATTAAATATAACACGGTTTTAAACTTTCCTAGAAGAATGGTGTATACAGATGTTATACTTGCCTGCTTTCAAGATCACCCTTTTTCCAGGTTCTCAAAATTACATCAAGATGAAATTTTGGCCTATATAATGGATCCTAGACTTCCAGAGAAAATGTGGGATATAGTGGTTGGGGATATACATTAGAATAGATGTTAAAGGAAACCAGAAACATAAACAGTTACAAGAAAGGTATTGCCTAAGGAATCTTGTGTGTTAAAACTAGAAACCATGGATCATTTGTATTTTCATTGCCCTACATCGTTCAATTTCGTGACATAATTAAAGACGGGTGGAAATGAGACGTTCATAGCCCCCAATTTGGATTTATTATACTTCGGGATAGTTTCACACAGGTTAAAACGGTGCCATTACAGTACGCTACATATGGTGATGTTGCATTTCCTATATTGGATATGGATTTGTAGATGTAAATTAGTTCTGCAACAAGACATTTCAACAGAAGAACTTTATTACATGATAATGCAAGATTTGAAACATTTTAGATAGTAAGAACAGGGGAAGATAGATAAAGCGTTATGGAATTTTTTGGGGGAAGGGGGGATTTGCAGGATTTGTATGACATAATACTCACATTTCTTTAGTATTACAGCCCGCGATCAGGCAAGGTGATAGGCCCACTGGACTACCAGGGAGTTTGTTTATTATTACAGCCCATGATCAGGCATTGGAGCACATTGCCAGTGAGGGGCAGGGGGCATCGGTCCCCGGCAGCTGCTGCCAGGCACAAGTCACCGGGATCAGTGCACCTGCATGTAAATGAGGCCATGATGACATGCAAATGGTCCCATTTGTGCCTTGAATGCATTATGGGCCCATTTGCATGTCCACCGCTGAATATCACAGTTGATGCGCCTAGTGCAATGGGCCTTATGCTAGTGCATCCCCCGCTCTCTCTGCCACTTGCAGTGGTGCCACTGCCCCATGCACTCTGTGGTGGCCAATGAGTGATATTCAACAGTGCTGTGCCATGGCGAAGCACAGTTGAATATCACCCTCGTCAGTGCCCTGGCACATCCCAGTTGCACTGCGCCCAGGCTTGCACCACAGCCTGGCGCAGTCTGAGTATCCCACCCTAAGTGTATAAGAATCAATAAAGAACACTGCCATCTTGTGGAAATTCAAAATTTGACAGCCAAAGCAAAAGGAAAACAGAGCAGACATTTGAAGCACCCTGAGTAAAAGTCTGTATAAAACATATACTCTAGAATAATCCAGAGTCCCTTTGAAGTTTCCAAGGAGATTTGCATGTTGCATTGCAGCAGATACATGTAGAGCTGTTATATATCCCAATGATGCAGTGAATAAATAAAGGTGATGAGAAACCACAGTCCTGATGACAAGAACAATCATGATAATGAATGGAGAGAGCCACATGATAAATACCTTCTCGGGATCCTCCAAGCATCAGAGCCCACACAGCCAGCAGCAATTGCATCTCAGCAGGCTGCAAGGATCCCCCCGCGTATCTTCTTGGTCTCCTCCGAGCATCGGGAGCCCACACAGCCAGCAGCAACTGCATCTGAGCAGGTACAGACAATTCGGAGCAAGCACAGAATGAGAGCATTTTGGAAGGGGGGTTAAAGAACTTTATTTACACTGCCCCTCTCTGCCACTTTAGGATCAGCAGAGAGTTTAGATAGTTTTTGTGCCTTACTGAATTTTTGGGCTACATAGCCATTTTGGGCAGGTACTTTAATTGACTGCATGGCCAATTAATTTCATTGGGGTCTGTTACTTTAATTGAACTGCATATGTTTGCCTGAGTGAGCGGATTTAATCTTGCAGTGATTGTACTGTTCTCTATGTACTGCTTCTACTGTGGAATTCTAGACTGTGTTTTTATAGTTTACTGCACATGTTATTGCTGATTTTAGGGGAATGTACGAATGGTGTATTGGAATAGTCTGATCTGAATTACAGATGCCATCTTACCTCCTTCTTGCTGGAGGAGCTGAGAGTGTGCAGCAGCTTCATTCATTTGTCCTGCAATTCCTGCCCTTACAATCCTTTGTTCTCTCCTCTCTTTATTCCACAGGCTGCACGAATCCCCCTGCATACCTTCTCAGGCTCCTCTGAGCTTTAGGAGCCCACACAGTCAGCAGCAACTGCATCTCAGCAGGTACAGACTATTCAGAGCAAGCACAGAACGGGAGCATCTTGGAAGGAGTGTTGGCCTGTCAACATTTCGCGTCCACCGTCCCACCCAAGGTCGGCTTTAGCTTTATAGGCAGCTGTTGGTCACATGACTTCCGGTCTATGCAATAACTAAGTCCCTAGTTTCGCATTTGCAGGTTTTAGTACCCCACCACTAGGCACCAGTCAGGAGACTCCCCTCACTTTTTCACCCAGTGCTGTCTCCTCCCCTTCACTCTACCCCACCTAACTCACCTCCCCACTCCCACCCCTCCTGTATTTTCTCCATGTGACCACTAGAAGTCACTACCAAGCCCAGCCGCCAACCTCTCTCCCTTATACTTCATAACCCCTCTCCCCTCTTCTCCATTTCTCAAGCTCACACCACCTACTCACTTGCACTCCTTTTTCCTCAGTCATTCTCATCCACCTCCACCCCAGAAATCGAGCCTGCATCCCTTGGCACCAAAGGCATACACACTATTACTACACCATTTCCATGGGCCATAAGTAACACTGCAAATTTGCCCCACTTATAGCCCCTGCCCACCAGAAAACCTACCCATGTTCAAGGCCTCACCCCATCTTCCCCTTGGGCTCATAGGCCAACAGCTGCTCATCTTTTGGGTGAAAGATCCACAACTTCCCCACCTTCATGTACCTAAACACACCCCATTAGGGGTCTGCTTAAGTACATAGCACCTATCTACCTACTCCCCCTCATTTTAATTGTGCTGCTTCTACCTTACTGCCAGCAACTAAACGTCAGACCCCAAAAGCACGATCATTACCCCCCCCCGAGGGCCACCCCCATGGCCTCCACAACTGCTTTTACACATCCCCCCCACCTGCTGCCCCAACCGGCTCGGCACTCACCTGTAATACCTCCTACCCTCACCTCACACTCTTCCTTCCTAACTCGCTCTGTCTCCAGCCACTATCAGTGTACCCAGGGCTAAATACAACAGACAACTGCCCATGCTCAAACTACTCAAGCACCTACTATTCTGCTATGCACTACTGCTGCTTCTACTCTCTGGTAACTTTCACTCTAACCCTCAGCCCAAGCAACACTCAGCAGCATGCAGAGGAACTACTAAACTGGTGTCCATTAATATCTGCAGCCTAATCCTGAAAATAGACATGCTTTATGTCTGTGCTACACAGCACAAGCCCAATGTGCTAGCTGTAGTTGAGACCTGGCTCTCACCTGAAGTACCAGACAGCGCTGTTGCACTACAAGGTACACTATTTTCTGGGATGATAGGTATGAGAAGGGGGGGTGGCTGTTTAATTTACATTAAAAACTGCCCTCCAATGCTATGCCATCCCTAAAATTGCCACTGGTACCCACACCCAAGTACTCGCTATCAAACTGTTTCTTGGACAACTTGACAAAGCCCTCACTATTCTTGCCATTTTCATACTCCCACGCGACAGCTCACTTGGTTTCAACTTTATTCTCAATTACATCTCTAACCTTCCTCACTCTCCTGAGGTGGTGCTGCCAGGTGATTTTAATATTAATTGGCTCACCCCCAATGCTGCTAGCTTCAAAGATGCTGCAGCCACCTCTGATCTGACCCAAGTTGTCAACATCCCAACCAGACTTAACCATAAAACCGGCACCAGCACCATGATCAACCTCATCTTCACGAACTGTCCGGAGCAGATCATCGACACTGAAGTACTCTCAGATGCCCTCAGTGACCACTTCCACATCACTTGCCTTTGGACAAACAAGTCCCCCAAGTGTAAAAACACTATATCCTTCCAGTGTGTCCTAAGGAAGGGGCAGCTCTATCAACTCAAAGCAGACCTCCAAAACCCAGACTGGTCACATCTCGACTCGACCTCCAGTGTAGATGAGGACCTCTGCCTTTTTATAACGTGGTTTAACTCTGTCTGTGACTCCTTTGTTCCCCTTAGAAAGCAGAGGTTAAAGGCTGTCAATAACCCATGGATATCATCCTCGCTCCTCAAGTCTCTGGCTGACAGAGATCACGTCTGGACCAGAGCCCGAGCCATAGGCAACAGTACTGACTGGCAGGAGTACCGCCATGCTACAAATTCCTGTACCTGAGTGGTCTGGAAAGAAAGGGCTAACTACTATAAGGAGGCCCTCACCAGCACTTGGGAGACAGTAGGAAGTTCTGGGAGAACCTAGAATAACTCTCTGGGAAATGGACAAATCTCTCCCCAAACATGCTCAGCTTGGATGGGGACATGATCCTAGATCCAAAACTTATCTCAGACAAATTCAACTCAGCTTTTACTGACCTTAGCAATGTGCTCCTCCTGACTTTTCATTAACCCCCTCAACCCCAACACGCCTGGCCCCCACGGTAAACACCCCACCACCCTTCTATTTCAAGAAGGTCACACTGTGCAAAAGTAAATTATCTCTAAAGGTGCTTGGGGAAAACCCATTTCAACAGCGACTCCATCGATCTCAAACTCTTTCACCGCATAGATGAAGTGCTCCTCCCACTCAAAAATCTTCAACCTATCTCTCCGTCTCTGACAATTTCCCTCCATCTGAATTCTGCGGTGGTGACCCCAATCAAAAAATGGTGATCAATCCATGCACATCAATTACTGCCTCATTTCCATCCCCCAAAGTGTTAGAGTGCATGGTCTCTGACCAACTCACTGGATATCTGTCCAAGTACAATATTCCGTGCCCAGAGCAGCAGGGGTTCAGAAAAGGCCACAGCACGACAACTGCTCTTGTCATTTTCACAGACTTCATCCATGAAACACTTGACTGTGGCCACATGGTAGGATCTGTGTACATTGATCTCACCAAGGCCTTCGACACGGTCAGTCACAACCTACTACTCACATCACTCCTCAATGCAGGCATCTCCCTGCAGGCATTCAATTGTTTTAAAGATTACCTGACTGACAGATCCCAAAGGGTCAAAATTGGGGATGCACTATCTACCTCCAAACCTGTCAGCTTGGGTGTCCCACAGGGCTCTTTTCTCAGCCCACTCTTGTTCAGTATCTTCCTCAACTCCCTCCCCCAAGACTGTAACACCAATCTTCTCCTCTATGCAGACGATGCCATGCTGTACACTAGTGATGCTGACCACACCGCCCTTGGGCTAAAACTTCAGTCCGATTTTGCAGCTGTTGAGAGTTGGTTCTCATGCAAAAAACTGATTATGAATTACAAAAAAACCAAGTCCATGATCTTTGCCAGCCCGCAAAGCAAACAATCAGTCACCATCACCATCTCAAATGCTGTTGATGCCCCCATTTACCAGGTGCATATCTTCAAATACCAGGGCATAACCCTGGACAGTGCCCTTTCTTATAAGGAGAATGTCAACAGCATCTCTAAGGTTGTCAACTCTAGAATCGGTATGCTATACAGAGACAGACACAATATGATGCAGGATGCCCTTGCCACAGCCGCTTCCTGTTTCATACTATCTATCATCGATTATGGCCTGATAACACATGGTTCCACCACCGATACCGCCCTTAAATGAATCCATGCCACTCTGAACAAAGCATGCCGGTTGATCACTGGTGCCGCTAAACATACTAATACTTGCAATTTCTACTCCAGCACCAACTGGCTTAACCTCCAGAGCAGACTCTCCTACCACATTGTTTTATTCACTAAAAAAATCAACTTGCAACTCGTTGCTCCATCCTGCCAACCTCTCCTCAACCTGCTCATTAAAGTCCATGGCACCAGGAGTTGCACCAGAGTCTCCTTCCAGACCCCGCTCTGCCACATATCCCAGGCCCAATAGTCTTTCATGTACTGAGCTCCCAGCCTGCTTAATGTCATCCCCCTAATGTTCTTGATACCTTACCCTGGGCCCCTTCAAGCAGATGCTTAAGGAGCCCCTATGATGCTCTACAGATGCAACTGTCCTACCTGGCCCACCATCCCTGCCCTGGCATTAATAGTCAGATTCAATCATCTGCCAACTATCCTTTAATGGGTATGCACCATCCTGCACAAATTAGTACTATTATGTCTAAAACTGCCCTTGTTCTAACTGTTCTGACAAGATCAACATTCTATTGATCATTGTATTCTTGGTTATACATTAGGCTTCACAAATGTACTCTGACAAGATCAGCATCAATTGATCACTTTACTTTTGGTTATACCCTAGCCTGCACCAATGTAAACAGTTCATTTGTAACTGCCAGTGTGTTTAACTGGCCCATGCCTTATTGTCCATATATTTACTGTCTCTTTCATGCTTATTGTATTTTTGTTTCTCTCCCCATACCCTTGCACTGCTGTGTACTGGTATGTCTTTTGTTACTCTGATGTGGAACCTCTGTAAAAGAGTCCTTCAACTCAAAGGTTGTAATCCGAGACAAACAAACAAACAAACAAACAATAAATAAATAAATAGAAAAAGATTTCAAATGGGAGCTGAAACATGTATCCCAGAATATGCCCATTAGTTATCCAAGCAGCAGGCATATATCCAACTCCCAAACAGTAGGCATGGGCAACCAGAAGAGACAGAAAAACAGAGTGTAAATGTGTTCAAGGGAGGTTACTCAATCTGAATCTTCTCTTCTGAAAGACAGAAGAGCTTTAACTTCAAGTGTCTGTCAATCAGTGTTTCTTGCCTGTAGGGGAAGCGTTAGACCAGGCATCCTGTTTCAACTCACTTTTCTCTAGATTCAGTGACTTCCATATTCTTCTCTGCATCCACTAAATTTCGAGTTTTCAGCTCTTGCCAAGCTATGTCTGGGTCCTCAAACATCCTGACTCCATCGGGAAAAACACTCTAAGCTGAGCAGGATAAGGGGTGGAGAATTTTATCTGATGTTGTTTCAAGACCCAGATAATTAGGGAGCATGCCGTCTTCTAGATCGCCAGCTCAGAGGAATAGTCATGAGCCTGGATATTCAAACTCGCAATCTGTGGTGCAAGCCCTTGCACTGCTCAAAAAGTTGTGCAGGGGTGTGGCAGGCGATATTCAAACGGTTGGCGCGTATTGAGCAACTCCTTTGAAATTGCCCTCACACAGCCACTGTGCATGGCGAGTGGGAACTGCACCACCGCAAGTGGTCAGAGTGGAGCATTCAGATGCGGTGGCACAAGTTCCATTGTGCCATGCGCAAACCTGCAATATTCAAAAGGTGACATGCAAATAGGGCCATAATTTATGCAAGGCGCACGGGGGCATTAGCATCTAATTACAGCCCTATTTGCATGCCATTAGCATGCAGGTGCACCTATCCCCGACGACTTGCGCCTGGCGCCCTGCCAGGCAGCAGCTGTCGGGGACCGACGCCCCCTCGAACATGGGCATAACATAGTCCAACTCCCCCGACTAGCCTGATCGTGGGCAGCAGAGTATTCCCCCCCTGCAGCAACCCGATCATGGGCATAAAGGACATCAACCCCCCCAGCCTGATCGCAGGCATAATGTAGTTCAACCCCCAAGACCAATATCACTGGTGGTCCAGTGGACCGCGAAGCCTGATCATGGGCATAAGGTCAAACCCACCCCCAAGTCCAATATCCCTGGTGATCTAGTGGCGGCCCCCACCCCACCACCCACCCACAGAGCCCCGCCCCTCATCAGCTTGCGGGCGGTGGCACCACCAGCCTGCCAACTAACAGCTTGGTAGGCTGCATGCCCATTGGTTCAGAGCAAAGCCAATGGGCGTGCAGCCCATACCGCATAAGGTAGTCCAGATATGTGAATGAATTAATTCATTCACATCCATGGGATTTGACCTTATGCCCGTGATCGGGGCTTCGCGGTCACTGGACCACCAGGGATATTAGTCTTTGGGCGGGGGTTGAACTCGTTATGCCGCAATCGGGCTGGGAGTTGATGTCCTTTATATACCCACGATCAGGCTGCAGGGGCACTGGAACAAAGTTGAGGCCACCACAGGTGGCAGCTGCTGTGTTGCACCCTGCAATGCAGCAGCTCACCTGTGGGTGGCCCTTGACTTGATCCTTTTTTTTTTGGCTCAAAGTTGTGCAGGCGCAGGTAGGGGGTTGTGCCTGCATAACTCTGTACCACCCGGCTGAATATTGGGCTGTGCAGTTTATGCAAGGTTCCTCCCCCTTCAGTTGAGCATGCCTTCATTAGCATTGTGCTGTTGCTCAGCAAGATTTGGGGGGTACAACTGCCTCCTGCTGAATATCGCAGAATGGCGCAATTTCAGACTTGCGCAGGCACAACCCTATTGCGCATGGCTCATCTCTTTTGAATATCTGGGCCCTTATCTAAATGAATTATATGCCCCTTATACAAAATCTGGCCCTTCTTGCAAGCTCTGGATAGAAGCACTTGCTTCACCACATAATTATAAAACCAGCAAACTATTGATCTGGGCCGTAGATCTGGGGAAGTCAGGGCTGGAATGAGAGCCCTATGGGCCCTCTCTATAGGCAGGGGGGCACAGATCTTCCAAATCTAACAAGTCCAGGAGTGAACTTTGCAAAAAAGTCACAAAATCCCCTTGCCCTCCTCACCCTCCAGGAGACCATAGATCCGAACATTATTTCTATGCAAACAGCTCTCCAGGTCTATACATTTATCTGCCAGCCTATAAGTCTCCTGCACAACCTTAATTAACACACGCTTGGCTCTGTAGACTCTCAAGTGAGTTGTCAACTGATGGAGTTCCAACTCCTTAAATTTCATATCCTAAGCAGCGAAGTTAGCTTTCAGGTCCTTGAGCATTCCTTTAGTCTCAGATCAGGAGGCCCATAGTTCTTTGAGAAGCACAGCATTTGAAGAGGCAGCCACTGTAGCCTGAGGAGAAGATTCAGGAATAGACACCATTTCTAGCAGCGGAGATTTGTGGCTGGAATTATCTGTCGGATGCACACTTAAGTCTATTTGTTTAGACTTTTTCTGTTTGGCCAAAAATTCACACAGTCTCCCACCAACACAAAGCAGACGTTTGAACAGAAAAATGCAGCTGTAGGGAGAAATAAACTGGGTTCATGGGCAGAGCATGAAGACTAACCCTCCATCTTACTCAGTGATGCCACCAGAAGTCTTAGGTTGTTTGATACTTAATGCACCTCCCCTGCCAACAAAACATTTAAATGATACAAAAGCACCAGTAAGATATTGCCATGATACTTTACCAGCTGCTGGGGAAAATACCCATACAGATCACATCCATAAGAAGGTGTGCAGAAATTTGTTTCCCTAATGATTGGGATAAACGTGACCAAAATTCAACCACATATAAACGCCACAATGAAAAATGTCTCGAAGTTTCATTCTGACTCTGAAATGCAGGCATTGGACACATTATTTCTTCCACATTTTTATGCTTAAGATTATCTTTAACCCCTGAGGTGACGTGATTACAAAGCAAGACAGTACTACACTTTAACTGTGACCTGCTTGTCCATCAAAACTAATAAAGCAGATTGTTTTTCATTTTCATTATTTCACCAGGAAAGGCTCTACTGAGCAAGCTCACTTACAAGGAGTCCTGGGTAGGGCAGCATATAGAGTTAACAATGAGTTATGGAGCATGTACATGTAAAGATATAGTTCAACTCACAAAACAAATACAATTACATTCAGTGCCTGTGTACCATGTCCATTTTATACAAGCTACAGGAAATAGAAAACAACAAATCATATACTCTGTTGCTGAGATTGTACATGAGAGGCAGAGTTATGGGACAGTCTTTCAGTTCTACCTTTGTCTCAAATGCTGTGGGCACAATATACTTATAGTATATCACAATTTCCTAGATTCATTTTGCAAAAGCATAATTCCTTTATCCTATTTCCATATCAGTGTAAAACTATGAGCACTACATGTTGGAATGCAATCTACCTATGTCCCACATTGTTAAGCAATGAGCCAAGCCTTGAATGTACCCATGAATTTCACAACTTACTGCAGATTTGTGTGACAAGACCCTAAATATGCAAACATAACTTGCACAAATAAAAACATCCACTAGCTTAATCCTATCCAGCCTTTCCTTTTTTCCCACTCAAGGTGAGAGACATTGTTTTCTCTAGAACTCAATCTACTGCCTTACAGTGTCTGAGAATACAAACAATATAGCCTAGTTTCAACAGATGCCTAAGGGAGATTGATATACTGTAGCTGATGTACAGAAAAATGGGAAGGAAAAGTCATATCCTCATTTTCTTTGAGAGTTGCACATTTTCAGTTTTCAACTCTTTTGCACCATTTCAGTTTCTCAACCATGTTTATAATAGGATAATACACCAACTTTGATCCCCAGTATTTGTATGGGTTCTGACATCAATCCAACACCTGTCGCCTAGTTTACAGCATTCTGGTCATCCATCCCCAACCTTTATATGTAAACTGTTACTATAATTAATGAGAGTACCTGAAGCATTTTAACATTTTCAAACTCCCAAGCTGACTCGTTTACCAGTTTCTCATTAGGGGATTTTCCCATGTGTTCAGGTTAATATTTCCGTTCTCAGCAAAATTAGTTAATGTAATTATCAATGGATATGTGTGAGTACAAACTTTGTGAATGACTGCTACAGTACTTAAGCAATAAGGTGCAACAGCGGGTATGTTAATGCTCTGTTAATTTATTTATTTTATTTATTTATTTAGGAAATCGGAATTACATCCCTTTGAGTCATAGACTCGTTTCCAAAGGCTCTACATCAGAATAAAACATAGACATTCATACAGTACATACATAGAGTAAATGTGGGTGAGCAATCATACAGAGTATAAGTACAATGAGCACAGGTTATGCCTATCTATTTGATAGCTAAAACAGGGCAGAGCTATTGACATATTTACCTAATGAGCAGTTAAGACCTATACAATTGGTAGCTAAAGCAATGCATGATATGAGTTGGTAGTAAGTCGCCTCAGGGAGGCCTTGTCTTATACATAATACAATGCATTCATAGTCCAGTGCAACAGTATGGTAACTGAGAGAGGTGAGGAGCCTGTAGGCTAGAAATAGTGAGGGCTGTCCACTGCCTGGCCAAGGGTGGGTGTGTGGCCTAGCTGTGTAATGCAGGAACCACAGGTTACCAATTACACTGGCATTGACGTGAGGAGAGGATATGGGCCCTTAAGGCAGCTTTAAAAGGACCAAGATTGGGGATTGATGTGACAGCTGGAGGGAGGGCATTGTACCAGGATGGAGCTCTAAGGAGGAAGGATTGCTGGGCCAGGGTGGTCCTGACCCTAGTCACCTTCCAGATCATTTTTGGGGCAGCCCATGTGGATGCTGAGATGGTGGCTGCCTGTAGAGAAGCCATGACTCCTATTGGGGTTAAACCCAAGTGGATTTTTTTGGTGAAGAGACAGGTCCCCTATGGGTGTGATGTGGCACAAGGAAAAACTGAATGCAACATGCCCATATGGGGTGATTAACTGGGCATTAACATAACCCCCAGAGTGCTTTATTGCTATTATGATTCAACGCACACACATGTATAATCATTAACATGTTTTTTTTTAATAAATTGCTGCTATTTTAGATATTTTTAATGTAAAATAGTCCTTCCACAATGTTTTTTTTTAATTTAGCTCTAAGTGTACATTAGTTGGTTGCAACTGAAGAGTTACACATCAGCTTCTGAGTAGTGAGTCCTGCCAATCTACAGAGTACCTATGGTATCAAATATGATGTACTTCTTATGGTGCCTGATACTGGTGATACAAAGAAACATGGAATTTTTGGCTGCAAAGGAGCACCTGGACAACTTAAACCATCCAGTCTGACCAGATGTTCCCAGTTTAATCTGTCTCTGCAGACCCTATCTGGTCTCTGGCACCCAGACAACCCACCTCCCCCTGACTATTTTGTAATATGCTCCTGTGTCTGTCCCATGCATTCATGAAATCCCCCACTGTTTTAGCCTCCATCATTTCCACTGGCAGGCTAGTTAAGGTGTCTACTACTCTTTCAGTGAAGAAATGCTTCCTCACATCTGTCTTGAACTCCACACCCTCTCAGCTTCTTTGCATTCCACCTGGTCCTGGTGCTCTTTCTCATTTGAAAGAGACTCCCTTCCTGAACCCTGTTCATTACAGTGAGTTACTTGTAAGTATTTCCCATGTCCTCACTCTCTGTCTCTCTCTCTCTCTCTCTAGCTCATCTATTCCAGAGTGTTCATGTTGAGATGCCACAGTCTCTCCTCATAAGGCTTTTGTGAAAACCCTTTACCTTTATAGTTGCGCTCATCTGGACTGTCTCTAGCCTGTCTATGTCCTTTCTGAAGTGTGTTCTCCAGAACTGGACACTGTATTCCAGGTGGTGTCTCGCCAGCAAGTGATACATTGGCAGCCCCACCTCCCTCCACCTGCTGGAGATACCCTTCCTTATACACTCCAGCATCCCACTATCCCTACCCACTGCTTTATCATACTGTCCTATAACACTGAAGTCCTCAAATATGATAACTACAAGGTTTCCTTCCTGTTTAGTGTCTGTCAGTACCTCCCCACCATCCTAACTCAGCTCCTGGGTTCCTATGTCCAAGGCGTATGATTTTGCCATGCTTTTAACTGCTCCCCAAGATTCCCAATAACCTTGCTGATTACCTCCACACCTTCCTGACTGTCCAGCCTAGTACAGATTTTGGTATCATCTGCAGAACAAACATACCTTCCTGCAATGTCACCTATGAAGACATTGAAGAGAACTGGCAACAATATTGAGCCCTGTGGAGCCCCACTGGTCACTCTTCCATCTTTGGAGTGAGTGCTGTTAATCACCACCTTCTGTCTTCTATCCACTAACCAGTTTCTAACCCGATTCACCACTTTTGATCATACCCCTAATTAAAACAGAAAATTAAGTGCACCCTCATGGCATATCTTACAAATAAAGTATTCTTTCTGCCTGAATTGGACAGTTACTTATTTTATCTCCAACAGGAGTGGGGGTCGCTTGTTGTTCACATCAGGGCCCTGCTGTGAAGTTACCCAGCTATCAAAGTTCAGGGTAGACCACCCATCAGCTTGGTCCCTATTCTATAGGTGCCTGAAGTGACTTCTTTTATGTAAGGTGCAAGGATACATTGGCTTCCTTTAACTGAGGTGCAATGCCCAACTAGTGGTTAGGTAACTAGTAAGGAGCTAGCTAATGACAGAGTCATACTTGGCCCAAGCACTCAACAATTTTGCAATTTTGTGTTTGTTGGAACTCACCACTAGGTTGCTAAATTCTTTATCAGCTTCCTGTGTGACACAGTGTCAAAGGCCTTGCTAATGTCAAGAAGGGCAATGTCCACTGCCCTCACCTGATCTATTTCCCTGGTCACCAAGACTAAGTAATGTATCAGATTCATTTGCTACAACCTTCCACCGTTGAATCCATATTGCCTGTGGTCTTTCATTTCCATTTGATTCAAGATACTCTGCTAGTATTTCCTTTAGTATGGTTTCCATTAATTTCCCAACCACTGAAGTTAGACTGATTGGCCCATAGTTGCTAGCCTTCTCCCTGCTACCTCTCTTATGAAGGAAGACCATGCCAGTGCTTCTCCAGTCCTCTGTAACTACACCTGTTTCCAGTGAGCATTGAACAAGGCTGTCAGTGGAGCAACTAGCACCTCCATGAGTTCTTTTTGAAGTGTTTAGGTCACTATCAGTGATATTGTGGTTGTGGTTTCCAGGCTGTGTGTTTGGACTTGGCTACAGTGAGAAACAGACAGGAAAGAAAATAAGAAAAGAATGAAGTAAACTCAGTGTTACAATTATTGCTGTTTGGTAGGGAAAAAGATATTGCAAGGATCACTACAGCTGGTGGACAGATGCTCATGTGATGTGTTGTTGGGGAGGGGGTCTTCCATTTACAGAACCTACAAAGGAGAAAAGAGGGGGTCCAAAACCATGCAGAGGTCACATTAAATGACTATGATAAGTGTCACATTCATTGCTTGAGACTCTTTATAAGTCTACTGAGTCCACCTTCAATCAGTAACAAGTTCAGGTATCCAGAGCACATGTATTCATGACCTTATACTATGTGATGTGGTCCTGCACACATACTTGCCTAACATTAGCAGAAGGTATGAGGGATGTGACTGACCAATCATATTGCTAGATTTTACTCATCATAATAATAATAATCTGAATTTATTCAACTAGATAATGTGTAAGTAGTGCCACACAGGCTAAAAATAAAAACCTTGAATGGGTCTATTCTATCCCAGGATTCTACATATAAATAGTTGGGTGTCAACATAGATCACCAATTATCTTTTCAACAACATATAAATGAACTGGTAAGAGAAGTAAACACTAGGATAAGAGCCTTTAAAGGGAACTGTAATCTACATGATTTCTTAATGTCTGAAAGCCCATAAAAAGCTAATTTGAGTGAGTCATTGTATTTATCTGTGAGTCTTTGCAGTCCAGAGTTATTCATGTATAAATCAGCCTGCAAGTAAGGGCTGGGGGCAGCCATGTGTTTTAGGCTCCTGGCAGGAAATGATGTTACTGAAGGATTTGGCCCTCCTTTGACTTTAAATAATCCATCAGGTTAAATAGACAATCACTTGTTTTATTAAGTGTGTTTTAAATTATTACAACACTTCCGACATTGATAATAATTGTTTTGTACATACATTGAAACTAGTGAGTTATCACCTTAACATTTCAAACTATTAGTAAAAATAATCTGTCTTCAGGACTGCTTTAACCTCTAGGCTATACTGTCAGTTGATCATCAAAAACTGCACATCTCAATGCTGGCTCTGTGGTGCCAACAGGTACTGGGGCCCCATATCAGGATTTCTAAACCTTGTTTGTGTTCATGTCAGTCCAGATTTCTGGGGCTGTAACAGCACCAATTTTCTTTTCTGTCACCTCTCTTACAACATTTTCTCTTACAATTTTGGGTGTGAACTTAGGTCTATAAGATACAAATGTGGCTATGTATCTACTGGCCTGGCATCATTGGGCTAGCCTTGAATTATGTAGTGTTTGATTATCAACTGCCAGTACAGCCTAGAGGTTAAAGCAAAGAGCTGTGAACAAGCATTGTTTATCTAGCAGAATGGGTTTTGAGTCCAACATGCTTTACTTTGTGTAGTGTGTCACCAGAGCAAGTCACTTAACCTCCCTATGCTCCCAAAACTCACTGAGGAACAAGCTGTAGCTCAGTATGCCTTTCCTGCACAAAGACAGTAAAAACAATCTGCGCATGTGTTGTGATTCTGAAAATAGTATGCTCTTTCTATTCAGATTTGACTTGAAAAGAAAATAAATAGGACACAATTACTTGTTTGTTAACTGAAAAAACACATAGCTGGACAATGTTGTTAAAACATGCATAACCTGAAATGCATTATTAAAATAAAGGAATAATGCACGACAGGGTGTGTGTCGTACTGCGATAACATCATGCCTGTGTTGATTAGACACGAGGCCGCAGGCCAAATGCAACTAATCACCCAAGAAGTGACGTTATCTCAGCACGACACACACCCTGGAGTGCATTATTGCTATTATACAATGGGTTTTGTGTTAAAGAGAAAGAAAAAAAAAGAAAAGACTTTTAAAAGTACATTTTTTTGGTGTTTTTATGATTTGTAGGTTTAATTTTTGAGAAAAAAAGTGCCTAATTCTTGGCTAGTAAGGGGAGTTCCTGTTATGTAACTGTGGCCTTAGACACTCGAGTCCTCACAGATACCTTTCTGTGGTGTTGTTTTTGTCTGCTCTGTTTGTTCAGTGTAAGCCATGTTTTTATTTTTTTAATTTGTGTCCTGTCTATTTTTACTCTTCCTGCTAGTGCTTCCGGGAAATGTGACTTGGTCTTGGCCCCGGCCCTCCGGCAAATGTGACTTTGCTCCCCTGGTTCCCCCAACCCCCTGCCCCTGGAATCATGGCTGTTGGAGATAGCTCAACGCCATAGACTGTAGTGGCAGTGTGTGTTCTCTCAGTGGAGAAGTGACCGATGGAAAACAATGATCAGGTAACTTTCTGTGAAGCACGCTGTTGCACGTGCTCACTACGTTTTTGTCAGCGGGGACCAGGATGCAAGTGGGAGGGAATGTCTCTAAACTGATGAAGTGACCGGTTTACATGTGGCAGCAAGGAGTGTGGAGACCAGAGAGGCAGTCAGGTGCTTGATTCAGAATCTGATGTGATGGCTTTTACTATGGATTTTTTTTATAAAAAAAAAATAAACACTTTTATTGTGTTGACGCCAGAGTGGGAGACTGCCAGTAGAGTGAGCAGGAGAGTGCTGTGAGGCTAATCTCAAAGTCATCTTTCATGTAGCTCTTTTTTATGGTAAGAAAAGTAAATTTTGGTGGAATCTGTGAAGGTGCTGGGTACTATTTTGGTGGTTTGCTGTGGGCAGGATGAATTTATAGTTAGCGTTGCTACGTGGGGTGCAGGCAAGTTGGTGATGGCTTGTGCAGTGATTTATTTTCTCATTTCATTCGGTCTTGTGGGTGCCTGAATTAGGTCTGTGATGTTATGCCGGGATAACATCACAGGTCCAGCCCAAGACTGAACAATCAGAGTCTAGCAGTTTTTCTTGCCATTGTATAATAAAGAATAATATATGAGTGGGTGTGTGCAAACAGAATTTTACATACACACACACACATATTATTTTCTTTAATTAATGGTGATCATTTTTTTCCCTTTCAGCACAATTCAGTTAGTGCAGCACTTCTGTCAGAGATAGACACACACACACACACACACACACACACTCACACACACTGCCTGTCTCTCCCTTTCGTTTTTTCTTTTCTTTGGTATTGTTTTTTTTTTTTACATTATAGTGGGAATGGCATTCTGGAAAGTCGTGGTCCATCGGCATAGTCCTGCACTTTCCACGTTTATAATAATTATTTTGCATGTGCATTGAAACTATTGCGTTATCACCTTTACATTTCAAACCGTTAGTAAAAATAATCCAATAGAATTCTGGCATTGTTATGGTAGAAAATCCTATTCCATCCAAAGTATTTCAGTAAGAGCATGTTATACTTTTAAGTTCATCAAAAGAAGTAAAATATTCTTTTAATAATGCATTTTGGGTTATGCATGTTTTAACAATGTTGTCCACCTATGTGTTTTTACAATTAATAAACAAGTAATTGTATCCTTTTTTTTTTACTTTTCTAGTCAAATCTGGATAGAAAGAGCACAATATTTTCAGAATTGTAATATATGCTCAGATTGTTTTTACTGTCTTTGTCCAGGAAAGGCACACTGAGCTACAGCTTGTTCCCGGGTGTGTTTTGGGAACATAGGGAGGTTAAGTGATTCACTCTGGTCACACAATATACAAGTAAAGCATGCTGGAATCAAAACCCATTCTACTAAATTAACGAAGTTTGTTCACAGCTCTTTGCTTTAACCTCTATGCTGTACTGCAAGCTGATAATCAAAAATTACACATTTCAAGGCTGGCCCAATGATGCCAGGCCAATAGGTACATAGCCACATTTACATCTTGTAGACCTGTGTTCACACCCAAAACTGTAAGTGAAAGGGCTGTAAGACTAGAAATAGAAAAAGTCAACAATTGGTGCTATTGCAGCCTGAGAAATCTGTACTGACATGCACATATCCAGGAATTAGAAATCCTGATATGGGGCCCCAATACCTGTTGGCACCAGAGAGCCAGCCTTGAGATGTGCAGTTTTTGATGATCAGCTGGCAGTATAGCCTAGAGGTTAAAGCAGTCCTGAAGAAGGATTATTTTTACTAACAATTTGAAATGTAAAAGTGATAACTCACTAATTTCAATGCACATACACAACAATTATTATAACTGTAGAAAGTGTTCTAATAATTCCTTAAAACACACTTAATAAAACTGATGATTTCCTATTTAACCTGTTGGATTATTTACAGTTAAAGAATGGCCAAGTCCCTCAGTGACATCATTTCCTATCAGGAGCATAAACCACATGGCTGACCCCCGCTCTTAATCACAGGCTGATTTACATATGAATAACTCTTGACTGCAAAGACTCACAGATAAACATAATTGCTTATTCAAATTAATCATGCAGATGACATTTCCCCTTTAAGAAGAGTGTCAAACTGTATTACAAAGAAATCCAGACTAACTGTGGAAAATCAACTACTTATTCCCATAATAGATTATGGGAGTCACATCTACATTCACACACACAAAATGCATTGCATAATCTAGACAGCTGCTGTAACAGATTGGCCAGATTAGTCCTTTAATGTGATTATAAAACACACCATTGTATAATGCATCAAAGACTAGATTGGATACTGTTAGAATTAAAAAGAAAGGTGATCCGGGCAACATCTGTATACAGAATGTTCAAAAACAATAGACCCTCTGGACATTTGGATAACTTGATTAAACAGAACCATACCTATCAATGAAGGAAAAAAGGAGCCAGAGAATTGGTTGTGCCGAAAGTACAAAATAATTATGGGAAAATGCCATTTCAGTGTACAGCTGCTACCATTTGGAACCTTTTTTTCCCTTAATACTGAGAATGCATGAAATATCTGTTCATAGTTTCATAGTTTGATAAGAGTTCAGTAGGCTGATGCCTTTTACGGAACTCGCCACCTAACATTATAGGTGGAATGCCAGATTCTTTTCTCCCATATACTTTTCTAATCTAGCTTTGAATGTAGACCTATTATTACTCTCAACTATGTACTCTGGCAATGTGTTCCAGATTATTATTCTCTGTGTATAATATTTACTTCTTTTGATGGTATTTTTTTTTGTTTGTTTGCTTTTTTACCTACAAGGCCAATTGTTTCCATAAGTAGTGGGTAATGGATAGCTTTATAAGTCAAGCACAAGTCCCCTCTAAGTTGTCTATATTTCATAGAGTATAGACCGAGTTTATGTAATCTGTTTTTGTAGCTAAGATTGTCTGTACCTCTTATCTGTTTGGTAATCGTTCTTTGTACCCCTTCAATCAACTTTTTGCTGTGAACAGTTGACGGTTCACAAAATTGTATACTGTATTCTAAGTGCGGTCTTTATTTTTGAGAATACAGTCTATTATTTTGTGACATTCTTTTGTAGTCTCCCTGGTATGTCTATCAAATGAGAAATCATCTGTTATAAGTATTCCCAAATCTTTTTCAGCAGTAATAGTTTGAAATACATTATTTACTGTGTATTGAAACTTGGGATTTTTGTGCCCAAGATGCATCACCAAGCACTTTTGTTCATTGAATTTCATTTTGTTTTCCTTTGCCCAGTTTGCCAAATGATCAAATTTTTCCTGGAATTGGATTCCATCCTCCTGGTCTTTAACTAAACCTCCAATTTTATAATAGTTGGCGTATTTGCAAAGCCATGCTGAGCCAGATGTTTGCATTGAACTTACCATGATGTTAAACAAGGTTGGCTGACTCCGTTCCTGTGGAACCCCACTTGACACTAGTTCCCATGAGGATAAATAACCTTTTATGGCTACTCTCTGTTTGTATTGGTCAAGCAAGGAAATAATCCATTTTATTATATTGGGGATATTTTGATTTTAATAAGTTGTTCTATTGTTACCTTATGAAAGACTGTGTTGAATGCCTTTGAGTAGTCTAAAAAGAATACATCGAAAGGTATCCCCTTGTCCAATGCCACGCTTACTGATTCAAAGAATTGTAGTTGATTGGTAAGCAGGATCTACCAGATAGAAATATGTGTTGGGTTACATTTCTCCATGAGTTATGACTGAGGTTAAACTAATAGATCTACAGTTGGTGACATGTGTTCTCAATCTGCTTTTATATATAGTGGTAATCATTGCTTCCTGCCATTGTATTATAGTTTTGCCTTCCCTGAGAGAGGCATTGAATAAGCATGTTAGAGGTCCTTTGAGTTCATTTGCTAGCTATTTAAGAAATCCAGGAGTGATGCCATCTGGTCCTGCTATTTTGTTTGAGGGTTTTATAATCGGATAAACCTCCTCCATAGTGAATGGTGCAATATCGCTCCTAGTTAAATGGCTATCAATATTTTCTTTTAAGCTCATAGACACTCAAAAGTATTTATTTATTTCAGTGGCTATTTCTGTTTCATCTGACATAATCCCATATGGTGTTTGAATTGGTCCCACCCTTCTGATTTCCTTCATGGCACCTACATAATTATAACACTGTTTTTATTGTCTTTTACTAGGGTCACAAGTCTGGATTCTAAATGTTCTTTAGCTTTTCTAATCATGCTTTTGATAGTGTTAACACATTTTTTAAATTTAGCCAATTGCAGGTTGATGGCTTTTCTTGTATTTTGATATAGTTTCTTTTCTTACTAATTTGTTTTGTATCTTGCTGTTCCACCAAGGAGGAACCCTTCTATTTTTCATATATGTCCTTCTTTCAGGTACCCAATGTTGTATACAGTGTGCAGTTTTGGATTTTAATTTGTCCCACGCTATTTCTAGGGTTTTGTTTTTTAGATCTTGCTCCGAATTCCATGAGGTCAGAAAGCCTTTAATTTTAGAATAGTTAGCTTTGATATAATCCCTTACATTTGTCTGCTCCTTTGTGTGCTTGTAGTTGAATTCCAGTTCTACCTCATCCATACTGTGGTCACTATCATTTTGGGTTCCATGACTTTTGGACCAAGTATCCCTTCTTCTATGTTGGTAAGGAAGAGGTCTAGTATATTACTGTCTCTCGTGGTCTCCTTTACTAACTGGTCTAGATTGTTCTGAATTGTAAAATTAATAAATCTAACTTCATTGATATTTTTGCCTTCTAAGATAGTCCAATTTATAGTTGGGTAGGTGAACTCTCCCCTAAGGATGTATTCCCCAGAAATATATTTGTTTTCAAGTTCTGAGAGAAATTCATTGTTTTCTTCAAGCAATAAGCTTGGGGATCAATAAGCTAGTCCTATGGTGAGCGGTTTACCGGGGAGTTGGATTTTGGTCCAAGTTATCTCATTATGAACGTAATGATTTGTATTTGGAATTTCAAGGGCTTTGTACCTATCCTTTATGTATAAGGCAATCGCAGCCTGTTTTTCAATACAATTTCTTTGTATTAGCGTGTAACCTGGTACTTCTGTATTCCAGCCATCATTTACTAACATACTAAAATGCCAGCAGAACAGGCCTAATGGTCTTTCGGTTCTGCTCGCTCGTCAGCCCCACCCTGGGAGCTGACCTTGCTGCCCTCGCCTTCTCTGGCTTCTCCTTTCCTGTTCTGGATATTCTTGCTGCACTGGATTTTGCTTCCAGAACCCTTCCCTGTACCTGTCCCACCCCCCAAACCCCTCCAGTGTCTCTGCCTCCACCCCCCTGGGCAGCACATTCCATAGCTCCACCACCCACTCAGTGAAGTAGCACCTCCTCCTTTCTCCCTGAATCTTCCCTCCAGCTTCCACCCATGCCCTCTAGCTGCCCCCTCCTCCTCCCTTCGAAGCACCCCGACTGCTCCTCCCCTATTTACCCCCTTCATGTACCTGAAGACCTCTATCATGCCCCCTGGTCCCTTCTCTCTTCCAATGTGTACATATTTAGCTCTTCGAGCCTCTCCCCATAGGTTCTGTACCCCAAGCCCCAAATCATTTTGGGCCTGGACCCTCTCCAGGAGTTTAATGTCCCTCTTTAAGTGTGGCCTCCAAAACTGCATGCAGTACTTGAGGTGTGGCCTCACCAAGCAGTTCTACAGAGGGAGTATCACTTCCCTCCTTCTGGAGGTGATCCCCCTAGCGATGCATCCCAGCATCCTGTTGGCCTTGGCTGCTGCCCTCCTACAAGTCTCTGAGTTGTTCATCTTGACATCTACCACCACCCTCAGGTCCCTCTCCCTCTCTGTAAACCATGTTTCTGTGACTCTGCAGATTACAATATTGTTTGTGTTAGTAATATGTTTTAATTCTTCTATTTTATTTCTTAAACTATGTGCGTTTATGAGTAACATTTTCAAATTGGTGTTGCTTCCATTACCATTTTAGTTAACACAAATCTCCCACCTGTTTCCAAATTTAGGAATTTGTAAAATATTCATACCATTGATCAGTTCTAGAGATGATGCATTGGCAATCTTCTCCCCCAGTCTCTTCAGTTTAAATGTTTATCAATGTGAGAAATAAATTGTTTCCCAGTAACTTACTCTTCTGCTGAGGTGCAACCCATCCCAGCAGAATAATTCTATTTGGTCACAGAATTCCTCCCAGTGTGTAATACAGTCTATAGATTGTCTCATACACCACTTCCTCAACTATTCATTTATGAGTTTTATTTTATGCGTGAGCAAATCTGAAGCTTTTGGGATTGAAAGGAGTTCTGAAACTATCATGGTACAACCCAAGTCTACAAGTTTGTTAACTAGACATACATAATCCTGTTTTATTTTTATTATAGGTTCATGAAAAATATTATTAGCACCTTCATGGACTACTACAATTGGTTTTACACTAGTACTATGGATGATATCGTTCAACATAACAGTTATATCAGAAATTCTAGCTCCACTGTAACTAGGCAATGTTCTATTTAGTTTATTCGGATTGCATATGGCTCTGTCCAGGTGTTTTATGATAGAATCACCTAAGACCAGTATTTCCTTGTTGCATTAGTGTAGCTGGTGTCCATTGTTTCTTCCTCTGTAAAGCCGGAGCATTCTCATTACTCAGGTCTTAATCCAACGAGGGTTGGTGCATCACCTAATGGGAGTGCGTTTGGGGAATAACTTCATCGGTTATTGGGGAGTGATAACTAACAGTTGGCATGTGGTTGCTACCTGAAACTTCCCCATGTATTGGATCAATATAAATGTATTTATTTATTTATGTATGTGTGTGTATGTATGTCTTGGGTAACTGGGTAAGTGCACTGATCCGGTGGACCATTTTCAGGCACGACCCAGGCCACCGAGGTACCAGGTCAGGTCCATACATAACACAATACATAAGTTTCAAAGCAAGATGATACAGACACTTATACAAATACACTTACAAAGCATACATCAGTAAATCCACATTCAAGCATAAGTATGCTTGGACACAAAGGAATTATGATACAGAAACTAATAAGCAGCATGAAACAATATGGCACTGAGGAAAACATTCAGAGAACAGGCAGAATAGGATATCAGAGAAATGCTGATAGTACTAAAGTACCATATCAGCATACAGGTTACCACAAACCAAAATTTTATACGAAACATGCAGCAGTCTTAGATTGACTCAAGCAATATATACAGTGGTAACAGTCAGAGGCAGGGCTGAACAAAGTTATTTACAAGCCATAGTCATGGCTAAAACATCAGGGGAGGCTCAGGTGGGCATCAGCAAACTGAAGGCCCCAACATTGAGATCTCTTAATCAGAACTCCACCTTAGCTAAGCAGAAAGAGGCTAGGCAGGTGGGGAGAGGAGCATAACTGACTATAGTGTGCAGTGACAGGTGGAAACTGAGTGGAGCCAGCTTTTTAGTTGATGTTTGAATGACAGGTGGGTGGTAGATGAGCAGGTGGTCAGAGGTAATTTGTTCCAAAGGGAGGGTGCAGAGATGGAGAAGGCTCTGCGTCCCATCTTGGTGGATGTATGTGGGACAGCAAGAGGAGGGATAGAGGATGCCTTAAGCACACAGGTGGTTGTCCTGCTTGTCAGGAGGGGGCAGTATGGGGACAGATTGGTATTTGTAAGAGAGCTGTCCATCAAGCTGCCAAAGGCATAGTCAAAGCAACCTTGCAGAGGGAGCCAGCTAAGTGACTGGTAGAGAACACAGTGGTGGGTTGGGTAGGGAGCCTATAGGATGAAGCAACAGATGGAATTGTAAGTAGTGAGTAGGCAGGTGAGAGGTTTGGAGGAGACAGCAGAGTAAACAGGGGAGCAGTAGTCAAGGAGGGGTAGCAAGTTGCCTTGGGCTAGTGCCAATCATGCCTTGGCTGATAGCAGATATCTAAGCCTGTAGACTGCACCTATCTTCTGATTTATTCTCTGCACTGTAATATTGGCATGCTTGGTGAAAGTGAGGGAGGGATCGAGTGTATCTCCCAGGTATTTAAAAAAGGGGACATTTTCCAGGGGAGGTCCAGCAGTTGTAAGCACTTGTAGGGAGGAGCTGGAATTGTTGAATTTTGAGAGAAAGTGTTTGGTGCCTAACAGCATAGATTTGGTTTTCCTTTCATTAACTATTAGCTTGCTGGAAAGAAACCAGTGGTGGGCAGAACCATAGTTACGGGTAAGGGTGGAGGAGATGGATTGCAGAGATTTATCAGTATGATATAGAACTAAATTGTATGCATAGAGAAGTGCCTTACAATCAAGGCTATCTGACAGGAGGGCACTGATGAACATGGAGAAGAGCAGAGGGCTGAGTATGGAGCCTTGTGGGACCCCAGTGTGCATGGGTAGAGCCTGGGAGGTAGCATTTCTGATGATGGTGGCCTGAAACCTGCTTGATAGGTAACTGTGGAACCAGGCCTTGGTTCCATACAAGTAGCCAAAGCTGTGTAGGGTAGCTAGAAGAAGCTGGTGATCAATGAGATTGAATACCTTGGATAGATCCATGAAGACAGCCCCTGTAGTGTTGCCCATGTCCATTTGTCTGAGTATGTGGTCTGTGAACAGAGCTAGTGCAGAGGAGGCACTATGGTGTTTCTGGAAGCCATGCTGGAGGGGACATAACAGATTGTATTTATTCAGGTGTTCTGATAGCTGGAAGTGCACTATTTTCTCCAGTAGTTTACTGAGGTGGGGCAGCAGGAGACAGGCCTGTAGTTGTTGAGGGATAGGGGTCCCCAGCTGAAGATGGGTACCACATGAGCAAGTTTCCAGGAGTCCGGCACAGTGGATGCAGAAAGTGCAAGACTGAAAATGTGCATTAGGGGTCTGGTAATAACAGGGGAGATAATTTTCAGAAATGCTGGGCACAGTCCATCGCTGCCAAGGCTGCCTTTTTCAGGGAGGGAGTTAAGTAGTTTAGCAATAACTTTAGGCCCAATAGCAAATCTGTTTGCTCAGGGGTCCCCAAGGGATCAATACTGAGGCTCCTTCTTTTCAGTATCTTCTTAATTAATCTTCCAGGCTCTTGCACCAGTCACATGCTATTGTATGCTGATAATGCTGTCATTTTCACCTGCAACCCCAGCCCTGAACTGCTTCAAAACAACCTCCAACTAGGATTAACTGCTGCCGAAATATGGTTTAAGGAGCACAGACTAATCCTTAACTACAAGAAAACTAAGACTATGATCTACTCCAGCACCCACAGCAAACACAAGACCTTCCCACTATCCATCCTGAACAACAATGGTGATGTACTGGACCTCGTGTAAGTACCTGGGTATCATCCTTGACTCCACCCGGTCCTATGCACAGCACATAGACAACACAGCCAAGGCCATCAGTTCCAGAAACAGGATACTCCACCACCACAAGCACAGCCTTACATATGAAGCACTTAACATGACCATCACCAGCTTAGTTGTCACCCTCACTGAATATGGCCTAGCAGTTTATGGTTCTGCACCAGACTCAGTCCTCCATCGCATCTCTCTGGCCCTTATCAAGGCCTGCCAACTCCTCATAGGTGCAGCAAGGCCTACTCACACCTGTGAGCTCTATTCACAGGTAGGGTGGCTCTAGCTAAAGAGCAGATTAAAGTACCATACATGTCTACTGGCCAAAAAATTGCACTAAATCTGATGCCACCAGGAGTCCAGAATCTGCTCACGCCAGGCTGAACAGAAGCACCCACAGCCAAATTTTCAGTGAACCTGTATGCCGCACTGCACAGGGTCAATGTGCATTCTACTACCATGCACCACACTGGACCAACACCCTTCCTTCAGACATCTCTGATGCCACAACCATTGGTGCTTTCAAGTGAAAGCTCAGGTAGCACCTTGCTATAGATGACAATTGTGACTCCGTTGGCCATTCATGATGATCAAAACAACTCTCCTACATCTGGACCACCACAAAGCAGTAGTACTTAGTGTTTCACCTAATCCTAGGGGCACCTACCTTTACAGCACTTCATTGTCCCACCCACCCATCTACCCCTCCTCCCCACTGGGCACCCTTCCCTCTGTCCCCGCCTCTCATGCCCCCCTGTCTGCTGCTCTCCTAGCCCCACTGTCTCCAACCTTCCTTAAATCTGTTCTTAACCCCTTAGACAGACATACACTTCACTATGCAACAGATAAGCCTGTTCTCCACTCTGTTTCTCCCCCCCATAAGTAGGCTTAACACTCTGACGCAGGCACCTTCTCACCAATGCTGAAGCAATGTCTAAATGTTATAACTTAAAGTAAATGCTATCCCAGTCTTGTAATACACATCAATTTATTGCCTACCTAGCTTGTAATGTGTTGTTTTGTACTAATGCAATTTTGTACTTGCTTGTACTGTAATGCCTTGTATGTACTGCTATCGCCTGTTCACTTTCTTCTTGTAACTGGCACAGAACCTACAAAAGAGCATCTGCTCCAGGTGTTCTCCAAGATATCGTTAAATAAATAAATAAAAATTACTCTGAAGTGGAACAGTGGGCAGGTTGTTATACGAGAAGTGGGGGCAGTTGGAGACCACTGCAGTCAGGGAAGGGTGGGGAGGCCTACTGAGGTAGGTGGATAGGTCTGCAAATTTCATGTTAAAGGAGTTTGCAATCTCGTAGGGATCAGGAATAAGACTGGTGGAGGTTGAGAGTTGTGCAGTTTGTTTGCTGGGTTTAGGGTTTAGTAGTAATACACTAAAAATAGTCCCTTGTCAACTCAGGGGATTTGTACAAGTCAGCTATGTGATGGATGCCTGGAGTGTAACCGCACACAGTGTTCCTGCTGACCTTGTAACTTGTGGTACACTGACAGTCCTCCACAATCCCAGAGTTTAACCCCACCACAATCCCAGCCAACCAATGGCTGCCCATAATCTACGTGGATTCTTAAGGTTCTTGTTTTGTTGCTTATGATAGAAATTACACTCGAGCGATTTAGCAGCCTGCTTACAGGAATTGCGTAGCTTCCTGTAAGCATCCCAAGCCTGGACAGAGGTGGCTACCTTGTACACTTTCCACTTCCTGTCCATGTCTTTCATGAGAGACAGTTATTCCTTTGATCCCCAGCAGGTACAACCTCCCCCTCACCCTTCTGGTTTTACAAGGATAATAAGTATCCTAAAGCTGGAGGAGGACAGTGATGAGGAAGGTAACCGCAGTAGAGATATCATTAATGCGGTAGATGTACGGACAGTTAATTGCCATGGCATCCCTAAGGACCGGCTCATGATCATGGCCACCACAATTTCTGCATGAGATGAGTTTAAACGGGAGGGCAGTTAGTTTTGGTACTCATAACATTGTAGGTTGGTGAATGATCACTTATTGAATCAGCCGTGGTGCCAGCCTGCAAGATCAGATCAACCCTGTTTGTGGCAATCCATTCAAGAGCGAGTGGTTCTGGGATTGGGCATTGTGTCTCATGGGGTAGAGGTAACTTGCTTCAGGTTGAGTTCACTTAGTAGATTTCGTTGTTCTGGCATGGAATTCAGCCAGTTAGGTTGAAGTCACCAGCCATAATTATGTGCAATGGGGTGTTAGCCATTTGATGCCATGCAGGAAGTTTGATAGCCCTGGGATGCCACCATTTGGTGGGTTTTAGCAGCAACTAAGGTATAACTTTTTAGATGCTCCCAGTGTCACCTCAGCGAGTAGCCATTCACTCAGGAGGCTGAGATGGAGCAGCTTAGAGTGGAGGTGGGGAGGTGTTCCTGGACATACAGAGCAACACTAGAAAGCACTATAAGTTGTTTTTCCACAGGAGAAACAGGTGGAGTAAAGATCGTTTCATTTTCTTCTGATATTTGATTTAGAGGATCAAATTGATTACAAAGAGGGAGTTGGAATTGATCAGCTTTTCACCCTCTTTTGGTGACTTTTCTTTCTTGTACATTGTACCATTCTTTTTCATCTTCAAATGCAATCTCTTCCTCTCTAATTCTTTTCCTGTTAGTTGTTTTATTAAGATTTGTTGCTGTTGACTGTGACACTTCATCCCAAGGGGGATCACTGGTTATTACTCTTTCTTGTGTTTTATTTTCTGCAACCTCACCTATTCTTGTTTGTAACCTTACTGCCATCTCCTTTTGGCTTTCTTCTAAGTCTGGTAGTCTACTGTTAAGACAGTTCTATTTCTAATACTATTTCAATATTTTGCTTGCATTTATTGCATGTAAATATGCTGTTTGTGTCAATTTTTCTAGTGATTAGGTATATTAAGCAAGTGTTGCATTTAACTCCCAATTCTCCTTCCATAGTTGTGATAGTGTTCGCCATCATAATCCTAGTAAAATATGCAAGTATAATACTGTAGTTGTTTACTGTATGATGGCAGAATTGCAACAATTTATTTACTTTTCTAGTGCTAATACTTAAAAATGTTTTGTTTTGTGTTACATTAAATATAGAGGCTTACTGTGCTATAGTATGCGAATGCAGCATTCCCAGACCTCCCTGCCAGACATGCTTGACACATGTACAAGCGCTAGTCTCTGTGTGTGGTCCTGAGCACACTCACCCGCTCACTACTGGGGCCTTTTAAATGCTGCCAAAACTGGAATCAGTGTGCTTCCTGCTTCCATTTTGAGCACTACACTGATGATCTAAAATCATTAAAATACACTAAAAATAGCCCCTTGTCAACTCAGGGGATTTGTACAAGTCAATTATGTGATGGATGCCTGCAGTGTAACCACACACAGTGCTCCTGCTGATCTTGGAGCTTGTGGTATGCTGACAGTCCTCCACAATCCCAGAGTTTAACCCTGTAGCCTAGCGTGAGCTACCAGCAGAGGAGAGTGCACCTACTCTGTGCTTCAGTTCTGAACAACAGAATTCACAAAATATAGTAAAATGGTTTATTTAGTATATAAGAAAAACCTCCTGTCTCCAGAGGAATGCTACTCCAGCTACCAATGTAGCATCTATTAGAGCATTTAAAACTGCAGAGAAACAAGAGTTATATTTCCGATGTGCATGTAATAGATGAGTAGTGTGCAAATAGATGAGCTATATTTTAATGTTAATTATGAAATCTGTATTGTTAAATAACTTGTGAACAAGTATATTGTCTTAAATATATGTATTAAATATTTTGTAAGTTAGTTTATTCTTGAGTATAACGTTTAAATCATGTGAGTAACAACAGACAGGAATATCTTGTAAACAGGGTATTAATAGAACTAATGTTGTGTGAAATTTCCTAAATCCTACTTAAATAAACATTTTTACTACTACTACTACTACTACTGCTACTAGTAACTGATAAGACAGTGTTAAACTAATAAAATACAAGCATTTGTCAATGCCGAACATTTGCTTGCTGCTGTTGGCATTGGTAGTGCAGGAGTTAGAGAGACGCATAATAGGAATGCCAGTGAAGTACTGAACTGACTCCAACTCCACCCCCACCCTGCAGAGATGGATAGGTGTTGGGGGTGTGCCTTTGGATCACTGGACATAACACTCACGCCATTTCACCTCACCCTAGACTGTAGACACTCACAGGTGTTGCAGTGCCTTGGGGTCTTCAGCCTTTATGCTCAACCCATTTCATAAGGAAATAATCTGAGAAGAGTGCCATTCACTATGCTGGAATATAAGAAGGAAGAAGAGTTTGCAATTTTTTTTCAAAGCCAGAATCTTGGTATAAGCACCCTTCCTGGTCTAGGGGATTTTCAAGCAGTGACACTTGGCTCTAAGGAAAGGGAGGCATAGCACAAATGCAGCTGTCTTTTCTTTGCATTGAAGTAGTTGTTGTCTTGGTACTTGTGTTGCACGTTCTGTTATCCTGTCAGTTTCTCTGGAAGAGTGTCCCTGCTCAATAAAGGTGTTTTTCAACATAGCCAAATGTGTATCTCTGTCATCCTCATTTGAACAAATACGGTGACACCGAAGTGCTTGACTGTACATGACAGATTTTTTTGTATGGTTTGGGTGATTACTTCTCCCAGCCTGACCACTCAATTTCAGATATGTCAGTAATGGTCTTAAAGGAAATCTCAAAAGCACACAACAGAGATGAGCTTTTGAGATTAAACTTATTTACATCTCAATATGGAAGCAGATGGGATGAATCGTGATCCTGGTTTCATGGGACATTACAGAAACTGACATCCACAGACCTCTTCTTCTTCAGACTGGCATATTATATGACTTCAGCTTGTGTGGGATGTGGGTGCATGTGTGTATGTATGTGTGGGTATGTGTTGTGAGGTACGTGATATAACAGGTGTGGGGCTTGCTGTCACATTGCGGTAGGCCTCTATTTAAATACATGGAATTACAGTGTGTTACTACTCTTACTTCACACACATAATGAATATTAATTCCTCCTTACTTTTTATCTCTGCCTGGGAGTGAGGTGGATTCCATTACACCATATTCAGATTATCTAGCCTGTTACTGTACATACAGGAGTGTTATGATAGATTGTGACATATATTTTTTTAACTCTGTACATATTGGGGTGCGAGATCTCATTTGCATGGGGGTGCTGGACAGATCATTGTACATTAAGCTAATGTTGTAGTGATTTTTTGGAAATGTAGGTATGTTACGCCTCTGGTCTTACTCACATACTTTATATTTACTTCTAGTTACCTTATCCTGGGGAGGGTGGCAGGTTTATTTCACTGTAGTTGCATCCAGAATCCTTGGAAATGTGTGTGTGTGTGTGTGTGTGTGTGTGTGTGTGTGTGTGTGTGTGTGTGTGTGTGTGTGTGTGTGCATCTCCTTAAAGCTAGTTATCCCCCCCTCTACACACATTATGGGGATGTGAGGTGGGGTACAGTTTACTGTTTGTGGGAAGAGGTAGGAGAGAAATTACATTTTTATCTCTTTTTCAGATTCCTTAGACACTTCTGGTACATCAAGGTGTTGCATGCTCAGTGTATATTGACATCAGTACCTATCAGGCTACATGGACCTAATTCCTTGGTGGTCCACAACTAGAGTTTTTTGTTTGACACTAATACTGTCAATTTATATTTGAAGTATCATTTATAAAGTCCTGTCACTACAGTAGAGGTTTTTTGAAATTTATGGGGCATGATATCTGGCTGGAGAGTACAGTAGGGTGACAGGTCCAGCTAAGTTTTACACATCATAGTGTGTACACTGATATTTTTAAGAAAACTTTACTGGTAATTTCTTGTCTATAATGCATGCATTGAAATGTCTTGGGAGTCCTAAGACAATCTTAGTATGTCTTTAATCTGTGTGGAGGCTGCTTTTCAGTAATCACATCCTTATACACACTGACACCCATTGCTTGATTTAGGAGTCATCTGCTCCAGCAGTATTATCTTATGTCCATTAAATTTATATGCAGTACGATTCTTTGTATATGTGTTCCACCAAGCACCTTTGACCCTGGGAGATTCCTTGCTGAAGGCATTATGGTGCTGTTAAACTTCTCTGACATCATTTTCTGTATTTTTCAAATGAATGTTTTAAGCCAATGGGGATTTTTTCTGTTTTTTTTTCCTGCATGTTCTAGCTGTGAAAAGTATTGTTTTTTCTAAACAACTGCCATTAGGCTTCTGACGAAGGACTATTTGGTCCGAAAGCTTAAGCACTTTGTTCTTGTTGTTACATCTATGTTGGTCCATTAAAAGGTATCAAATCATTTGCTTTTGGATCTGTTCTTGCAAGGACCAATATGGCAACTACTAAATCTAGATTTCATACACACTATACATTATGGTTTGTGATGAGAATAATACAATGAAAGATTTCAAGAGCAGCAATGTCAGTAATTGGATATGGTTCAAATGCAATTCAGATGCAACAAAATAGGATGTTTTCCCAATTCTTGCAAAGACAAACCTAAGAAGAACTTTAGCATTACATTAACTGTAGATGAAATGTTATTGTACATCACTGGAGACAGATACTGGCCAAAGTAAACAACACATAGAGGAGAGAACTGCTTCACTTTGGTGCAGCACATTTTATTGAATATATTTCCCTGCTATGTGGCACAAGCATATCCTCTAGATGTAACTAAAAGAATTTTTGAATGCAACAATCACACTTTTTCCACCTAAAACATAGAGGACAATGTGTGGGCAACCATCCACAATGAGCTTGTCTGCATCATAGAAACATAGAAACACAGAAACATAGAAATTGACGGCAGATGAGGACCGCAAGGGCCATCCAGTCTGCCCATTTCTTTTTCTACCTTATAAATGTGCCATCGGCCTTTCCCCTGTCAGTGGCCTATCTATTCATACTCATCTGTATTGCTCCTTATGCCTATCCCATGCCTGTTTGAAGCCCTGCACTGTATTCATAGCCACCACTTCCTGAGTGAGCCGTTCCATGCATCCACCACCCTTTCTGTGAAAATAATTTCCTCACATTCTCCTTATCGGCCTTCCTCTAATCTCATGCTGTGTCCTCTTGTCCTGCTATTTTCTTATATTTAAACATGTTAGACTCTTTCATCTTGTTAATGCCCTTAAGGTGTTTGAATGTCTCGATCATATCACCTCTCTCCCTCCTTTGCTCAAGGGTATACATATTGAGCTCCGTTAATCTGCCCTCATATGTCTTCTGATGCAGTCCCTGCACCATTTTGGTTGCCCTTCTCTGGACTGCCTCAATTTGGTTAATGTCCTTGTGAAGGTGTGGCCTCTAGTACTGCACACAGTACTCCAGATGGGGCTAACCAGTGTCTTGTAAGAGGATTATTACCTCCTCTTACAACTTGTGATACCCTACTAATACACCTTAACATCCCCTAGCCTTACCTACTGCTTTAGAGGTCTGCTTGGATGATTTCAGGTCATCGGTGATGATGATGCCCAAGTCTCTTTCTTCCTTTGTGACTGCCAGCAACACCCCATCTCAGCCTATAGGTGGCTTCAGGGTTTCTCTTCCCTATGTGCATGATCTTGCACTTCTTTGCATTAAATCCCAGTTGCCACTCTTCTGACCATTTTGCTAGTTTATCCAGATCTCTTCTCATTCTGCCCACCCCATCTGGATCATCTACTCTGTTGCAGATCTTGGTGTCATCTGCTAACAGACAAACCTACCCTCTAGTCCATCTGGAATGTCACTAATGAAGATATTGAAGAGGACTGGCCCCAGGACTGATCCCTGAGGTACCCCACTTGTGACTTGCATCTCTTCTGACTGTATACCATTTACCACCACTCTCTGTTTTCTGCCCGTCAACCAGTTTGCCACCCAGTTGACCAACTTCACCGCCACCGAGCCTACCCAGTTTATTTATCAATCTTCTATGTGGAACAGAGTCAAAAGCTTTGCTGAAGTCAAGGTATCACGACATCAACTGCTCCCCTTGGTCCACCACTCTGGTTACCCAGTCAAAGGAATCTATGAGATTAGTTTGACAGGACCTTCCTTTGTAAACCCATGCTGTCTTGGATCCTGTGCCCCTATGGATTCCAGGTGTTGCACTATCCTTTCCTAAGGAGTGCCTCCATAATCTTGCCCACTACTGAGGTAAGACTGACTGGTCTGTAGTTCCCTGCCTCCTCCCTGCTACCACTCTTGTGGAGCGGGATCACATGAGTCCTTCTCCAGTCTTCTAGGACCTCTCTTGTGCTCAGAAACTCACTAAATAGTTCTGCTAATGGCTCTGCTAGTTCCAACCTTAGCTCCTTAAGTACCCTGGAATGTATGCCATCAGGTCCCATTGCCTTGTCCACCCTGAGCTTAGCGAGCTCTTGTAGGACCCTTTCTTTTGTGAAGGGAGTAGTGCTCACCTCCCTGCCCCCTGTGTCCATGGTGCTGAGCTGTGGGCCCTGCCCTACCTTCTTTTCAGTAAATACTGAGCAAGCGTATCTATTTAGGATAGATGCTTTTGCAGGTCCTCCTCCTCCATGTCCCTTTTCTCCTTTGAGCTTAGAATACCCTCTCTGGACTTTCTCCTTTCACTAATGTATCTATAGAAAGTCTTGTCACCTTCTTTACTGTTCATGCTAGTGTTTCCTCAGTTTGGGACTTTGTCTGCCTTACTGCCTTCCCTGCTTCCTTAGGGCAGTTTGGTATGCCTCCTATCTTCATCCCACTGTGTTCCTTATATTTCCTGAAGGCCAGCCTTTTGGCTCTGACCTTTACTGCTACTGTATTTGAGAACCAAAGTGGTTTCCTTCTTCTTTTGCATTTCCTTTTCTGTCTAACATAATGGGATGTTGCTTCAAGTATTGCATCCTTAATGCTTGTCCACTTTGCCTGTACCCCCTCACCTGTGTTTTTTTGCCAGGGCTAGCTTAACTGTGTTGGCCATCTTATCAAAGTCAGCTCCTCTGAAGTCTCATATTTTTTCCTTGGAATGGGATGATTTAGATGTAGTGGCCAAATTAAACCATACCATGTGATGATCACTGGCCCCCAGGTGACCTTCTACCTTGAGATCTGTGATCCCTTCCCTGTTAGTCAGTACTAGATCTAAGATAGCCCTGTCTCTTGTGGGTTGTTGTACCAGTTGTTTGAGGCCCTCCCCCTGCAGGGAATCCACCATGTGTCTAGTTCTGGCAGATGTTCCTGCTGATATTGACCAGTCTGTATCCAGCTTGTTGAAGTCTCCCATTATCAGAACCTCCCCTTTAGCTGTCATGCTTTGTATATCTTCTAACAGTAATGTGTCTTTGTCCTCCCCCTGGTCTGGGGGCCTGTAGACAACCCCAGTTCTTATGGCTGTCCCATTTCCTATTTCAAGGTTGATCCACAGTTCTTCTGGTTCCTTATGTGTATTCTGAATTTCTGTAGCTTTGATATTTTCATTGACATACAGGGCCACTCCACCCCCCTTTTTGCACTCGGTCTCTTCTGAACAGTACATAGCCAGGTACTGAAGTCTCCAAGTGTGGTTACTGGTAACCACATCTCATTACTTGCTACTATGTCCAGTTTAACCTCTGATATTATTGCCTGCAGGTCTGGATCTTATTTCCAGGCTGTGAGCATTTGTGTACATGATTTTCCATTGACCAGATTTCAGTGTGTTAGTTGTTGGGTGAGGTTTGGCATTTCCCCTGTGCATCGTATGGGGAGACGGACCTTTTTTCTTACCTGGTGATGCAAATGAACTGCAAATATGCTGAATCCCTGTTTGACCACTAGCTGAGGGGTGAGGGGTGTTCTTCCCCTTCGACATATGGGGTGCTGCACCCATCTCCCCATTTGCTAGTTTAAATATTCTGCAAAGACGTCAAACTTCTGCCCCAATGCATTGACTCCTTCCTTAGTCAGATGCAGTCCATCAAATTTAAAGAACTTTGCTCCCAGAACTGTTGACAGTTCCCTACAAATCTTTGTCCTTTTCCTGGCACCAGCCCTTGAGCCACATGTTTAGCTCCCCTATCTCCCCTTCTCTGACCTTCTGTCCATCTTCTCCTCTCCCAGACTGGCAGGATCTCAGAGAAGGAGATGCCAGATGAAATGGATGATAGTTTGTCACTCAGCCTGGTCAGGTGTTCCTTGGTCTCCAACTGACCAGCTGGCGAGATCATTAGTCCCTATGTGTACCAGGGCGTCAATGTTTTCTCCTGCTTTGTGAACAATTTTACTTAATGCGGTCAGTGTCTCTCACGCTGATGTACCTGGGAGACATCTGACCATTACCCTGGCTGAAGATGGGTATCAACTCCCGAATCATGGAGTCTCCTATGATCAGAAGTTTTGGGATTTCCTTTTTGCTTTTTTGTTTTGGTTCCTGATTTGAGCGTTTTGTTGTACTAGCTCGCTGTGCTGCAGTGTCCTCTGCCCTTTGTTTGATTTCAGAGATAGAGGCAGATACCTGTTTGTAGTATTTATATGGTTTTGGAATGTTATGATGAAGCACAGAGTGATGGGGTACCCGATTTGCCCTCTAACCACCTGCCAACCTCCTGGACCAACTACCCTCTGAGGTTGAGGTTCTTCTGTTGGATGTTGGGGAAATGGCAGGTGGTTCTTATAATGTATTTCCTCTTGAATATGAAATTTGAGCTGCGCAATCTCTGCCCATGCTGCCCGGAGCTGAGCCCAAAGATATCCACTGGACCAGCATGTAGGACAGTGTCCTAAATCCTGTAAGACTGTCCTTCTGAAAAGTATTCCACAGTACATGCTGTTAATGATATTCATTTCATATAAGTTGCTGGGTTTATAACCTGGTCAGAGTAATTAGAAGGAAGAAAACGCAAGTAATGGTTTGATTTTGTGTTTTGTTTTCACGTCACTTGTTATAACAAGTTAAATTACTAGTGCCCCTGTAAATGAGCTCACCTTGTGGATGCCCCACTGATCCGCCCCTTCCTGCTTTGCCACAGGAAATGTCACAACTGTGGTAACCTATAAAAGGAGTGTAGTGTGGGGTAGTTGGGGATGGGGGTGGGTGGCTGGGCCCTTCCCCTGCTGAAAAAGAACAACCACAGATGAAAGAACAAGGAGGTAAGAGCAGAAACAATCACTCAACAACAAATGCAGTAACCCTGAAAGCTTATCCTAATGTTAGATAAAACTGTAAAACCTGCAAAGCACCACCTGTAATAATTTCAGAGAAGATATACCTGTAAGAAACACTTTGCTACAGAGAAAAATAAAGCAGTAACAGAAGATATACCTTGCAAAAGACAATTTGAATCAGAAGATTACAGCAAGTAATCTGTTGGCACATGCCTATAGGCACACCTTGTAATAATACAGAAGAATGTATGCCAGCAACAACAATTTGAATCAGAGAAAAATAAAGCAATGAAATGTTAGCAACAAACAGTAACAATCCCTGTGAGTACAAAATAAAAACAACAACACACAGTAAATCTGCCTAGCCAAAAGAAGTCTTAATAATTTTCCCTTGCTCTGTCCTTTCAAGCAATCTTAGAAGGAAGAAGCTCAGGGGAAGCTAGGTGCCTTGCCCAGCAAACCAAGAGAGAGGTTTCTATGAAATCAGAAACCTTGAGAGTGAAGCTTCGAGCGTCTTGGGTTGTCATAGGACACTCGAGATGAAGAACTAGTCTTGACTGTGTAGAATGCCCATACATTATCTTTTATAGTGTATTGGCACACCACTTCCTTTCAGTGAACTTGCAGTTGTGGAGGTAACACTTGCGAGTTGATAGTAGGCTCAAATTACTGATTCAGTGTGCTGCAACACTTTCTTTTAGTTCACATTGAAAAAAGATTTCAGCTCAATTGGATATAGGAAATCAGCTGTGGCAGCATTCTAAGTTGTTGTGCTGCTATAGTGACATCACTACTGCAGCACAACATACAGATGTCACTGCTGCAGCATAATCAAGCATATTCCAGGCATGGAATTCCATGCATAACAGCATTCCGGCATATACTGTATATTAATACCACCACGGAGACCACTCTTACGCTTGTAAGAGTGGTCTCACACCTATTCTTAGGGTATGAGAACTGCAAACTGAAGATGAGCAGTTCTAATACTCCAAGAATGTAAGTGATACCACTCTTAAGAGTGTAAGAAAAGTCTCTGCAGTATAAATATATTATTGACTGGGCTTGAACAATAATACATTATTTTTAAACTGTCCCAGAATGTGCCCTTTTCAGGGCATCTGCATGAGGCACTCTTCATGGAATCAGAGTGTCTCACAAGCAGAGGAGAGGATTGCTCAGATTGGTTGGGAGCGCTCCCTCGATCTGTAATATATAACAATCTTGCATTACAGGCAGTTCATGATGTCTTTATTGATTCCAAAAAGATATGAATACTGGATGAATAATGGCAGCTTCCAATTCACCAAAGATTCTACAGGTTTAGGGGCAGTATGAAATGAATCAAAGTGAAGGGGGCCTCCATCAAAACTCTGGCACATGTGGCTTTGATCAGAACTCCCTCTAACAACCTGACTGCTGCTCCACCTGAGAAGCAGTTATACAGCACACCATGCCCCTTCTCCTGCACATGCACTAAGACACATGGCAGAAACAGCTCTCAAACATTAACTCATGATGTGCCAGTGCAATGGGCAACCTCAATGACTATAGGACCTGGTATCCTGTGATAATAGTGACCGAATATGGATGACCGCCAAAATGGTGACTCATATTTGGTGATATCATTAAAGCACCGTAACGGTAGTGAAAGACTGCTATTGTGAGGGTAGGGAAGGCAACCGAAAGGGCGGGAAGAGAGGGATAGGGAAGAGGGTTATCTGGGTGTAGTGTGCCTGCTGCTGCTGAGCCAGCCACGTGGTGTGGTGGTGAGGGAGGCTAGCTCCAGTGCAGCAGGTACTGGGTTTAGGACTGGGGACTGGAAGGTTGAGAATTTTGCTGCTGCCTGCGGCTGCGGGACTTAAATTTTTTTAAGTGGGGACTGTTCCCCCTTCCCGATATGCACCCCCCTGGACTTAGGAATCTAAAATCAGGGGGATGTGGGGGGAAAGAGTGTGCCCCCCACTAAAACACTTATTGTGTTGCGGATGTTGGGTCACTGGCAAGTGTATATCACTGATTGGCTTTTTGGTGATATACACTCGTGATAATATCAATCGCCATTTTGCATTCACTATTATCACATACAATTATAGGACCTGATTGGAATCCCAAGGGTTATACAGGCTTATAGTGGACTAGGTCACATTTTCAGATGGTGTCTACTTGGCTACCACTTCACCATGCACAGTCCAATACAGCACTGTATGAAATAGAAAGGAAATACAATTTTTTTGTCAAGCTATGCTGTTTTCATAAGCAAATATCCCTCCCTCCAATACTTTATTCTGCCCCAGAAAGCCCCAGTATTGAAGTTACCATAGCATCACTTTTACCTAAGCCAAGAGGGCAACAAGTGGACATTTTCTCAGGTGATGCCAATACTACTCTGTTTTTAGTCTGTATGGAGTGCACTAATGTTGTGTTGCCCCATGCCATCTTCCCCTGGAAGAAGTAAAAAAATTTGCATTAGAGCACTTTTCATACACATTGTATACCAAAATGCTTAACAAACAATCATAGATACTGGTAAAGAAGTGACTATAAGTGTAGTGGCACCTATTTTACTCACTAATACCCACTCCCAACAGTGAACAATTGCTTGAACCAGTTTGATGGCAAGGTAAATGGGCTGGACAGAGGAAAGAAATCAACTGCTCTTATAAAAAGCATTTACCAGGGCCGAATGTTTGCTTGCTTGTATTTTCTATGTAGCTGTTGGGCATAGATACAGTATGCTGCCATGCAACTTTGAAACACAGTGAGTTGACTCACAGGAAAACTCGCTACCAGAGCTGTGGCATTTTACACAAGTTCACTCGCATATGGCTCGACCACTCAGTATAAGGCTAATCACTACCATGGTGCACTGTTATTTGCCAGATAAATGTTATTTTGTTAAAAGTTATCTACTATCAGTATAGAAATGTTCATGTTAGTAGAGATGTCACAAACAAAATAGCATGTCATGATGTAATAAGCCAATGAGAGTGCATCGAAAACCATGCTTGATGACATAACAGTAATGCCATGCTAAATTCTTTCTTTAATCTGTACTTTTTCCATTCTGGTCCTGCTCCTTATTAGCCCTGGAAAATTGATCCCCATCACCCCCAAGTGCAGCAGTCTTCCTTCAACCCCCACATTCTCCCTGAGGCAAGGCCAAAATAGTGAGCAAGTTCCCCTCCAGAGCCCCTTTGGGTAGAAAGGGGTATATAACTCTTTATAGGGACTGAGTTAAGCAGTATAATTGTACAGCTCAGGAAATTTTTCATTGTGTTTTCACCCACCTTCAAAGACATCTGCACTAAGGATCCAATGAATACTGTACATGTGCACACAGCTGCATGACATTATATGGAGCAGACAGATATCCTTTGCTCCCCAGCTGCTCTACCTGCACTTCCACCTTGAGTTGCCAAGATGGCAGTACTAGTGCAGAGGCTGGTATCAGACTCTGACCCATGAGAAGCTTAACATTTCTTGGGATGCTTGACCCTACTCACCCTGCTGACCATCTGACACCGAGGGCTTGTTCTCAAACCCATGTCACGATCAACAGCCCTGCTGCTGTGCCATCAGTCTGGCAACTTCTGTGCAATATACTAACCAGAATGGTGAAATCAAAATAAAGAGCACTACAATCACTTATAATGAATGAATGATCTACTTTTAAATAAAAATGTTTCATTGCATTAATAACAACTTAGAGAAATCTGAATGCAGGTGTGGAAAGTTTTTAACAATGTCTTTCTGATGTAAAATCAATTTAATGGAATTGTTGTCTCAGTTATACATCACCTAGATTCTTGTCTCCATATCTGAGAAGGATGTTGATACAATGGACAAAGTACTGAGGATTGTGATCAAGATGGTTGCTGTCTTGAAGACCACAGAATATGATGATCTGCTGGCAGAACTGGGACTGTTTTTCATCGAAAGGAGAAGACTCTGGCATGGCATGTCCAATGTTGTGCTCTGTGACAACTCACCCGGACTATAGCTCTTGCATCAATTGGCTTGCACGTCAATTTGTCCCTGGTCAATTTACCCCCAGTGTAAATATTTTAAAATAAATTCCAGGTGGGCACAATTCACCTACCAGAGGAGGCAATGTGCTCAAATGTTGTAGAAGTAAAAGCTGTACAGTAATTGTTGTTCCACTACAGTACAGTATTTAGTGGGAGTGAATTTCCTAGGGACAAATTGACTTGAGAGCTGATTTACGCCGGAGCTAATAGTCCATGACGAGTTGTCATGGAGTAAAATGACCAGCACAAATTGAGATGTTTCCGGCATGATTACAGCATTCAAGTATTTAAAATGGATAGCACTCTTAGAGCAAGTGCAGCTCTTTAGGATGCACAGCCGTGGCAGGACAAGAGTACACGTAATGTCACTGAAGGGAGATTCAAGGGAAACATCAGAAAGAATTACTTCAAAGAATGAGTGGTGAGCACTTAGAATAGATCACCAGAACATACAGTATCAGCTGATACTGTAAAAACCTTCAAGCTCAGACTGCACAAGTACTTTGAAAAAAAAATCCTGTTACAGGGTATCACCACTGAGCTGGCGGGAAGGAGGAACTCAATGAACCACTAGTCTTCTCCCCTACACTCCATATATGTATGCAGATCACAGCACCACTCTCTATAGGACTCCACAACTGCAAAATTGCAGAGAAACTATGCTAGAGTGCAGAATTAGCTCCAATCCCCATCCAAAAAGAACTCTTACCACTTTTGATGGATTTACAGAATTGTCCAGTCACTTTACTGCTGTTTCAGGGTTGAACTTAATGCAATAGTGCAAAAATACATGGCACTCCAGTGAGTGTAGAAGGTGTTTTAAATTGATTATACAGGAAAATGACATTTGTGCCATACCAGTAATTTAGCAACTATGTTGCCAAGCTTAGACCTGGGTTTGACAACAGCACTAGGTCCTTCACACACTGGGCCAGCAGGGGGCAAGCATACTGAAGAGTTGATTGCATTGTTCTCTGTAGAGCGAGGGCTGCTTTCTAGTGTCTCCTGTATCTGAGTGATGAGCAGAACTGGGGTGGGTCTTTATGGAGATCATCACAGACCCTTGAGACTGTAGTCTGGTGCTGCAATGTTACAGAACCATTGGCATGGGGGGGAATGGGTGACTAGGGTAAAACTGTAGGTTGGGGAAGGAGAACACAATTAGATTACTTTCAAGTCATATAGTCAGAGGGTTGGAAAGTAATCTTTTCTAGCGAGTTTTGACACAGTGGAAGGCTGTGCCTCTGTTTACTTAGTTATTTTTTCTGACATCTATTTTAAATGTCATAATTGTATGATTGAATCTAGTCTCCTTTATTATAGTGTTTATTGTATTGTTGGTTTTATTATTGTTATTGATTTTGATTTGTGTACAGTGCCCAGAACCTCTGGGATTTGACATCATTTAAATATAATTTGCCTTGCCTTGTAACATTTCACAATCAAAAATGCATTTCTGAAGCCTGGTGGAAGCCTGCTGCATGCAGAACAAAACATTCATTTGAAAGTCTTGCTCCCAGGCTGTTGAGAGACAAAGTACTGTAGAGGTGATGTGTTTGTTCTCAGGATGAAGGTGATGGGAAGCTATCATGCCAGACATAGGAAATGGATGTCTCTCCAAGCTAAAGCAATCCTGCGTGGTGCCTTCTCAAATCAAAGGACCCACCCCCCAACCCCAGAGAGAGGAACTTTAAAATGGATGCTCAATCGGCCTCTCTCAACATCTACTGTTCATGCCATCTGTTCAGAAGGCAAATCCAGGTTGCTAGTGAGCTAAGCAGTCCCATAACACTGAGTGTAGTGGAGCTGGCAGACATGAGCATTTTAACATTATCTCACAGTAAATGCTCAAGCTTATAACAGCAACATAGAATAATTTTAGACACACATCTGAAAGGGCAGGAGTGTAGTCAGAAATTTCCATTTTGTACACGATCTCCAACAGTTACACCTCCCCAATTAAAAAAATGTACACATCCCTTCCAAATGGCACCCCCTTCCAAACAAGTCAGATTGTTGTCAGATGATTCCTCTACTCTCTAAAGAGGTTACACAAGTATTGGACCCTCCTCAGTGGCCTACACTAACCCAAATACTACAGATTAGAATGATAATATTAACAGAGTGGCTTATGGTTTGTGACAGGCACTCAACAAAACTGTACACAAATGTTTACAGTGAGTATACCTATCTACACCCTTGTGAAAGGGTTAAACTAAACATATTCGGACAGTGTACAAGGAGGGTGGGATTTTTGGATTTGGACTACATGTATATGCCTTACAAACACCGCACACTCATATTCATGAGATCAGATGCAGGATGCGGCAAGCAGGCTCTGAAGGAAATTTGTCAGACATCTTTACTTGCAGAGAGTACAGCAACTTGTGCTAGCAATCAGTCATGCTACCAGTCGCACTGCAGACATAATCACAACAACACTCTTGGGACTGACATTAACATGAATGGGACACATTAAGGGAGCAATGGAGGGGACAAAAATTCAACCACTGTTACAAAAGTGGGGAAATTAATAAGAAATTGTTACTTTAAATTCAGCGATGCAAAATAGAAAAATTCACTGGTGGGACACATCACCTTAACTGTAGGATAGAACATACCAGGCAGGAGATGCATGTACTAATGGTGTTACACTTTCACACCTTTAAGGACAGTCCTTCCCCATTTTGCTCCCGAGTGTGAGTCAAAAATTTAATTTTAGTCCTGGACCAGAGTTTCTCTGATTCCACCATCCCCCATTTTTACCACTCATAAAAAAAAAAAAAAACACTGTTAATGATCACAGATATTCCTGCACAAGTCAGGACAAATTCAAGCAAGGACCTGAGGCTGCATTAACTGGGTTACTGCTCTATTAACAGGGGCCAGATCTCCCTAAGTATGGCTGAACAGGATTCAACAGTACCAGGCAAACACAAAACAATATACTTTAGGTTGATTGCTGAACTGGTGAATAATAGTTTCAATAGGTAGGAGCCCCCAGGAACTCAGTTCCACTACCTCTTAAAACATTATATGAGTTAGTGCAACTTTATCATCTTTCTCCAGCGAATACTATTGGCACATTCTGCCACCTAGAAAAGACAGTTCCTCACCTAAAATCTTGATGTGAGAGTTCCTCCTAAACCTTTTCAGTGTGACCACTGAATAACACTGACATGAAATGCAACAAGTGCTCAAGCTTGAGATTGCAGCCTTCTGCTGCATTGATCTCAAGTATTAAACCCTTCTACCATCCCAAGGAGGCATGACAGGCAGCCAAGGGGCAACTGAAAAGCAGTGTAGTGGTAATTTAAATGTCAGTATACTCTGGCTAAACTTTAAATGAAGAAACAAATATTAGGTATTCTGTTGCCTACAAATAAACATTTGTCAATGCTGAATGTTGATTGCGTTGGTCTGTTGAGCTCTCTCACTGTCTCATGTCACTTGCTCAGCCTGTTTCTCCCGGTGCTGCAGGCTGCTCTTTTCTACTGGGCTCCTGCCTGCATTGGCACATTGTTCTGGCCACTAAGAAATCTGCAGCTGTCCCGACAGAGCTCTGCTGAGGTGGCTCACTCCCCCTCTCTCACTCGCTCATTCTGTTTCTCCTGGCACTGCAGGCTGTCCTTTTGTACTGGGTTCCTGCCTCTGTTGGTGGCTTTTTCTGCCCACAAAGAAATCTGCAGCAGTCCCAACACAGGTCTGTTGAGCCTGCTGACTTCCTCTCTCTCACTCTCTCATTCCATTTCTGCCAGTGCTGCAGGCTAGCCTTTTGTACTGGGCTCCTGCCTGCATTGCTGCCTTTTTCTGACAACAAAGAAATCTGCAGCAGTCACAATAGAGCTCCATTGAGCTCGCTCACTCCCCCTCTCTCACTCGCTCATTGTGTTTCTCCCGGCGCTGCAGGCTGCCCTTTTGTACTGGGATCCTGCCTGCATTTGCACCTTTTTCTGCCCACAAAGAAATCCACAGCTGTCCCGACAGAGCTCTGTTGAGGTTGCTCACTCCCCGTGTCACTCACTCATTCTGTTTCTCATGTGCTGCAGGCTGCCCTTTTGTACTGGGCTCCTGGCTCTGTTGGCACCTTTTTCTGCCCACAAAGAAATCTGCAGCAGTCCTGACAAAGCTCTGTTGAGCTTGCTCACTCCCCTTCTGTCACTCGCTCAGTCTGTTTCTGCCGGCGCTGCAGGCTGCCCTTTTCTATTGGGCTCCTGCCTGCATTGCCGCCTTCTTCTGCCCACAAAGACATTTGCTGCAGTTACAATAGAGCTCCGTTGAACTTGCTCAGTCCCCCTCTCTCACTCGCTCATTCTGGTTTCCCCACCACTGCAGGCTGCCCTTTTGTACTGGGCCCCTGCATGCATTGCTGCCTTTTTCTGCCCACAAACAAATCTGCAGCAGTCCCAACAGAGCTCCATTGAGCTCACTCACTCCCCCTCCCTCACTCGCTCGGTCTGTGTCTCCTGCCGCTGCAGGCTGCCCTTTTGTACTGGGCTCCTGCCTGCATTAGTGGCTTATTCTGGACAGAAAGAAATCTGTTGCAGTCCTGACACAGCTCCATTGAAGCTATCTCACTCTCTCACTCATTCCGTTTTGGCCTGTGCTGCAAGCTGGCCTGTGGTACTAGCTTTCTGCTTGCGTTGCCACATTTTCTGCCCACAAAGAAATCCACAGCTGTCACAACAGAGCCTGCTGAGCTCACTCACTACATAGAAACATAGAAACATAGACTTTGATGGCAGATAATGACTGCTTGGCCCACCTAGTCTGCCCATTTCCTACCTACAGGATAGGCCGAGATCCTAGTTAACCAACAGCCTATTTCTTCCTACCCCCACAAGAATTGCCTTATGTCTGTCCCATACATTCTTGAAATCTTCCACAGTTTTAGACCCACAAGCTCCTCAGGAAGGCTGTTCCATGCATCCACTACCCTCTCTGTGAAAAATACTTCCTCACATTGCCCTGAACCACCTCTCCCATCTTTAAATTGTGCCCCTTGTTCTTGCATGTCTCTTTTTCTGAAAGATGCTATCCTCTTGGACTTTGTTGATTCCACTGAGGTACTTAAAGTGTCTTTCATGTCCCCCTCTCCTTCTTTCCTCAAGGGTATACATATTAAGCTCCTTTAGTCTCTTCTTGTATGGCTTCTCTTGCAGACCCTGCATCATTTTAGTTTCCCCTCTCTGGACTGCCTCTATCCTGTCTATGTCCTTGCTGAGATGGGGTCTCCAGAACTGGATGCAGTACTCTAGATGGGGTCTCACCAACTGTCTGTACAGAGGGATAACAACTTCTTGATTTCTGCTGGTGATGCCTCTCCCTATGCATCCCAGTATACCCCCAGCCCTCCCTCCTGCATTCTCAAATTGCTTGCTAACCTTAAGGTCATCTGATATGATTACCCCAAGGTCCCTTTCCTTTTTTGTTGCTGTTACTACCTCCCCCCCATTGTGTAATCTTCCCCTGGGTTCTAGTTTCCCAGGTGCATTATTTTGCATTTCTTTGCATTGAATCCTAGCTGCCATACTTCTGACCATTCCTCCAACCTTGCCAAGTCCCTTCTCATCCTTTCCATGCCTCCTTGTGTATCAATCCTGTTGCAGATCTTTGTGTCATCTGCAAAGAGGCATACTTTTCCTTCGAGTCCCTCTGCAATGTCACTTATAAAGACATTAAAAAGGACTGGACCCAGTACTGAACCCTGCGGTACCACACTAGTAAACCCTCTTTCTTCAGAGTGGACTCCATTTACAATTACCTTCTGTGTCCTGTTATCCAGCCAATGTTTTACCCAGGCTACCACCCTGGGACCCACTCCCAGGCTGTTTAATTTGACTATTAATCTTTTGTGTGGGACTGTGTCAAATGGCTTGCTAAAGTTTAGGTAGGTCATGTCCACAGCCCCTCCCTGGTCTACTACTTTGGTCACCCAGTCAAAGAAATCTATTAGATTCGTCTGACATGACCTTCCCGCTGTGAACCCATGCTGCCTTGGATCCTGTGCCCCACTGGCCTCTAGGTTCTCAACAATTTGTTCCTTCAGAAGTGACTCCATCACTTTCCCTACCACAGAGGTCACACTGACAGGTCTGTAGTTTCCTGCCTCTGTCTTGGTCCCACTTTTGTGAAGGGGAATCACATCCACCTTCCTCCAGTCCTTGGGTACCACACCAACCTCTCATGATTTATTAAAAAGTGTAGTCAGTGGTTTCACTAGTTTCCCCCTTAATTCTTTTAGAATTCTGGGGTGAATTCCATCAGGCCCCATTGCTTTGTCCATCTTCAGTTTTAGGAGTTCTTGCAGAACCCTTTCTTCTGTGAAAGGACTGGGATCGACCCCCCTATCAAGAGTGCTTCTGTTAATTGGATTAGGCACTTCCTCCTCCATTTTTGTGAATACTGAGCAGAAATATTCATTCAGTATCTCCTGCTTTTCACTGTCCCCTCTGCCCACCCACCATTCATTCTATTTAGCCTCACTATCCCTCCTTTGTCTCTCGCACTCTGATGTACCTATAAAGGTTTTATCTCCCTTCTTAACGAGTTGGCTATCTTTTCCTCAGTTTGGGCCTTTGCTATTTTGACTTTCCTCCCTGCTTCCTTCTGTCTTAACTGGTACAGCTCTCTGTCCTGCTCTTTCTGTGTTTCCTTATACTTCCTGAATGCTATCTTTTCTCCCTGACTTTTCCCAGCCACCTCTTTTGAGAACCATAGTGGCTTTTTTTGCATTTTGATTTGTTTATTTGCTTCACACAAAGGCTTGTTGCCTCTGTGATGGCAGTTTTGATGATTCCCCATTGTTGCTCCACCTCTCCTTCTAGCCTGTTTGCTAGTGTTTTTTCTGATGCACTCTCCTATCTTACCAAAGTCAGCCCTCCTGAAGTCCAGTACCCTCACTTTTGTATGGCTTGACTCTGTAGCTGAGTTTAATGTGAACCACACTGTTTGATGGTCACTTGTTCCCAGATGGCAACCCACTTCTAGATCTGAGATCCTCTCACTGCCCCCATTTGAGAGTATGAGGTCTAAGATTGCTCCCTCACGAGTGAGTTCCGAAAGTAGCTGTCTGAGGCCTGCCACCTGTAGGGCATCAAGAATGGCCCTGCTCTTGGATGTGGCTGCAGCAAATGTGCTCCAGATATCATCTGGCATATTCAGGTCTCCCATCAACAGTATCTCCCTTTTCTGCCATCCTAAGAATGCCTTCTATCATATCCTTGTCCATTCCTCCCCTGACATGGGGTCTGTACACAACCCTGTGCAGATTGTGTTGCCTTTCTAGTCTCCAAGTGACCCACAGTGCCTCCTCTCCTCCCTGTTTACTCTTTTGTTCAGTTGCTTTTTCCTTCCTTTACATAGAAGCTACTCCTCCCCTCTTCTTCCCTGCCTGTCTCTCCTGTAGGTTATGTACCCTGGTATGTTAACATCCCAGTCATGGTTATCTGTCTACCATGTTTCTTTGACTGCTACGATATACAGGCATCCCTCTTCCATCAAGGCCACCAGTTCAGGGGGCTTGTTGCCCAGACTATGGGCATTGGTACTCATTACCCTCCATTTCCTGTTGGCCTTACTCCTTTTTGCCCCATCCCTGTCCTTCTTGCCTTTGTCACTTTCCCCAGTTACCCCTGCCCTTCTCCCTATCGCCACCTCTATGTTGGTGTTTACCGCAATTACTACCATGATTTTTTTTTGGGGGGCTACGATTTTCCTGCTCCTTTCCAGTGCCTCCCCTCTTGGCTAGTTTAAATGCTTGCCAATGAAGCATTTAAACCTATCACCTAGGATCCTGATTCCCCTCCTGGACAGATGCAGCCCATCATGCCAGTATAGGCTTCATCACTCCAGGTGGACCCCAGTCTCCAGTGAAGCCAAATCCTGAGCTCTGCACTAGATTTTCAACCACTGATTGAAACCCATGGTGCGGAACACCCTAGCCTCTCAGTGCCATAGATGGGCAGCACCTCCGAGAAGGTTACTGTGCGAGTTACTTTTCTAAGGCCCCTCCCCAATTCCACAAATTCTTCCTGCACTGCTCTAATTCCTTTCTTAGCCAGGTCATTTGTCCCTAGGTGGACAATGACATCCAGCTCCCTCCCCTGTGCAGCTGCTCTGGCAATCCTGTGGATTTGCTCCCTGTCCCTCCAAGCCATGGCGTCAGGCAGGCACCTTACCTCCCTCTCCCCTTCCTCCCCCAGTTCTACCTTCCTAACAATGGAGTCCTCCACCAGGAGTTGTTTCCCTTCCCCGTGGGGTCCCATGCCACCCTCCTGTGGGTCTCCTTTGCGGAGGTTCCCAGCATCCTCCTTGGTCTCCACTGCAGGTGCCTCCATGGAGGAACCACACTTTGCCAGAATGGCATAGGAATTGTGGAGAAGTACAACTGGAAGGATGCACCTCTGTTCCACCACCCTCACCCTCCCTGAGCCCGCTGTTGTCCAACCACTCCTCTTTTTTTGCAACCTGTGAGGCAACGGCAGTGGCACTGGTGGTCCCTGGATGGAAGAGGAGGTCCCACAAATCTAAGCCAACTCAGCCTGGAGATGAGCAACCTCCTCCCTCAGCCCAGAGAGGTGCCAGCAGATGGGACAACACTGCTTCCTTCAGAACGTCTCCCGGAAGACTGCTGCTCCACAGCCACTGCACTGCACCACTCTCATCATGTCTTATTTCTGGCCCCTTAACTGTTGTTTGGAATCCTTACACTTTCCTCTGTTTTTTTTTCTCTTCTCTCTCTACTTACTTTCTGCCTCTGTGCCCTTTAAGCTCCTGATTGTCCTGTTCTGAGACAAGAATATCCTATATTTCTCAGTAGACCCCTTACTTGCTCAGAGGCAGACCTCCAGCAGCTAGAGGGGGCTGGAGAGCAACTCTTGCCCTTCTAGGATGGTGGGTCTTTGGTGGCTCTGTGATCACTCACTTCCTGCTCCCAAACAGGAAGTTCCTGTTGTCCGTCAAATCCTGTGCCTATAAAAGTAGAACTAGCTTTGGCTGGGAGGGTGGAAGGGAGGGAAGGAGGGCACTATAGTCCCAGTAGAGAAGTCCAATCACACAGCACTCCTTCCTCCTGGTGTCTTCTGCCAAGCTACTAGCAGAATCTTTCTAAGGCAGTCTTTAAATTTAGCTTCCTTCTAGCTAAGCCACTCATCCTACTTACTAGATCTTTCTACAAGTAATTTAAACTGCACAGCTATCAAGCCCTTTCAGTCACCCGAGATTAACACCTAGATAACTGTTCAGATAACCATTCAGTTCAGTTAACTCAGACAAACACACTAATTTTTTTTTGTGTGTTCTGTTTGTTAGTTTGGTTTTTTTACCCTAAATTAAAGATCCAAGTATAAGAGTTCTACTTCTTTAGTCCCAGTAGAGAGAAGTCCAGTCACACAGCTCTCCTTCCTCCTGGTGTCTTCTGCCAAGCTACTAGCAGAATATTTCTCACTACCACTCTGTCACTCTCTCTTTCTGTGTCTCTTGGCGCTGCAGGTTGCATTTGTGTATGGGGCTCCTGGCTGCATTGGCACCTTTGTCTGTCCACAAACAAATCTGCAGCTGTCCCAACAGAGCTCCGTTGAGGTCGCTCAGTCTCTCTCTGTCACGCGCTCATTCTGTTTCTCCTGGCACTGCAAGCACCCTTTTGTACTGGACTCCTGCCTGCATTGGCACCTTTTTCTGCCCACAATGAAATCCACAGCAGTCCTGATACAGCTCCATTGAGCTCACTCAGTCCCCCCTGTCTCACTCGCTCATACTGTTTCTCCCACCACTGCAGGCTGGCCTTTTGTACTGGGCTCTGCCTGCATTGATGCCATTTTCTACCAACAAAGAAATCCGCAGCAGTCCTGACAGTGCTCCGGTGAGTTCACTCATCTCCCTCCATCACCGCCTCTCGCTCTGTTTCTCCCAGTGCTGCAGGCTGCCCTTTTGTGCTAGGCTCTTGTGTTGGGCCTTTCTCTGCCCACAAACAAATCCGCAGCAGTCCGACAGAGCTCAGTTGAGCTTGGTCCTCCCCTCTCACTTGTTCGATCTTAAAGTGTCCTAAACAGTGATTTCACAGTGACTGTGCTATCCTGTGGCAGAGTGCAAAAAATATTTAGCCAGAATGTCAAAATGGCAGCTGTACTATTCATAAGGAGGTGTGGAAAAATGTCACAGTTGAAAATGTGGTGTGAAAATATTACAAAATTGCGAAGTTACAAGGGTGTGTGGAAACAGTTCAACGCACACTTGTAACAGAGTCATGTTATGAGTTTCATCACCAAATTTTCCAGCATAGGTATTTTAGGATCTCTGCTCATAAACAGTGCCACTGTCATTTTCTTAATCTATGCGTGAACAGTGATTTCCCACAGCAACCGCGTTATTGTGCTCCAGAAATGTGACCAATATTTTGGTAAGGATATGAAAAATGATAAATGTACTGCTCATAAGGAGGTGTGAAAAATTCCACTGGTGAAAATCTGGCGTGACAATATTTCAAATCTGCAGAAGTTGCAAGGGTGCATGGAAAGTGTGCAATGCACACTTGTAACACAGTCATTCGATGGGCTATCATCACCAGATTTTCAACATAGCCATTTCAGGACCTCTACTCATGAACAGTGTCACTGTCATTTTCTTAATCTGTCCCAAACACTGATTTCCCACAGCGACCGCACTATTCTGTGCCGGAAGTGCGAAAACACATTTCTGCCAGGATGTGAACAATGACAACTGTACTGTTCACAAGGAGGTGTGACAAAATGCCAATGTTGAAAATCTGGCATGAAAATATTGCAAATTCACAAAGTTATGAGCATGCGTAGCAACTGCGCAGCGCACACTCATAAAGTAGTCATTTTTGGAGATTTTTTCCCATCAAATTTGCAACATAGGCTTTTTGAGAGCCTACCTCATGAACACTGGCACTGTTGTTTTGTTAATTGGCTCCCAAAGGTGACTCCATGTAGTGATTGTGAAATCACCTTCCAGGGCTGATTAACACCATGACAGTTTAAGCATTCATGAGGAGGGGTTACCAAAAACCCCATGTTGAAAATTTGGTGAAAAAATTCCCAAAAATGCCTGAGATATGCACTAAAGTTAAAAAACACCCTATTTACAGTATTACATTATACAACTTACCAGCATTTCCTCAGTTTGCGGTTGGCTTTGAAGAGTGCAGACGTGTTCCGGTCCACTGAAGATCGTTGCACTGAGCTCCGTAGGTAAGTATGGGATGAGGGGTGTGGGAGGCAAGTGCTTGCCAGTGGGTGGGTGCAGGTTGAGGTGGGGAGCAGAAGCGGCGCCAAGGGCAGTTTCCTTTTTAGGAAAAAAAGACATCAGCAGACCATTTTTTCTTCTAGGGCATCTGGCATGCTGTGGTGGGCTCCCAACATGCCAGCAGAGGATTTTGTTTGGGAACCAGCAGTAGCCGATGGGGATTATACCCCTGTCAGCAAACAAAAGGGGAGTATCATTATGCCCGACATGGATTAGGGCACCCGTCGGCAGAAACAAAAGATGGGGGAGTGGTACAGAATGCCAACAGGGAGTGAGATCCCCGTCGGCAACAACAGAAATATGGGGCCACCAAAGTCGATGGGGATTAAGGGCCCCCTGTTGGGAAGTAAACACTGTAAAGGGAAAGAGTATTGTTTGTGAACATGATGGCAAGCCACCGCCATGTTCACAAACAATATCAGGGGTTTTACATCCCGCCCTGCAATGACGGGTCACTCCATCATTGCAGTGGATGGCTGATGCTGCAATGAAGAGGCAGACCCTGATTGCAGCGGTGAAATTCTCTGAACTTGGTGCCAATGTTCCAAACTGCTATCACCATCAGCTTGCAACGGCAGTGGGGGAAATGGGACAAGTCTTTGCAGGCTGCGGGGGCATTTGCCACAGCAGTGCCCTGCCTCCACAGCTTGCTTCTCAGCAAGCTGTCCCAATATGTTTCTTGCGCTGCGTGCAATCAACATAAAAAGTGGGCATACTCAGAATATCCTTGTAGAATGTCTACCACAGCACTGCAACAGTAGTTTATTCACCTAATAAAGGAGATTGTGGGGGTATACCTCTCTGAGGAACTGCAGGATCTTAAAATCTAGGGTTATGTTCACCTGATAGGTTGTTGATGCACATGTGACTTCAAAAGATGAAATCTGACCCACGTCTCCTGTAGTGTGATTAGGTTAGCTCAGTTTTGATGTCTTCCAAAGCTGCTATCTAACATAAAACTGGTTAGCTTATAGGCTTGTGACTACACAGTAAGCTGTAGGCCAATAATGTGGTTATTAAGCATAATACTTATTACTGATTAGTACAATCTAAGTTTTATCTGGCTTGTATGGCATGCTGGGACACACCATTATTTTTCATCTGACCACGAGTAAGGAAGGGAAGTGGAGTGCCTCAGAGATATATACCCCCACAGTCACCTTTACCAGGTGAGTAAACTACCATAGTAAGGGATAATCTCTCAGGTACTCTAGGATCCTTACATTTTGGGTACTAAAACACATTACCCCTGCCCTCAGGGTGGAGAGATGGATCATTTTCTGATTGCTCAGATGTGGCTGCTTGGAGAACAGAATGGCAGAAATTGGTTTTAGCCTCATGGGTGACTTCAAGTCTATAAAGTCTAGTTAGTGTATGGATGGAAGTCCATGCGGCGGCTGTGCAGATTTGCTCTGTCATAGTCAAATTTCTTTTGGCCAATGATGTGGCAATTGCCCTGATGGAATGGGACTTAAGATCTGTGTGAGGTAATTCGGCACTTGCTTGGTACACTTCCTGGAAGGTCATCTTGATTCAAGTTGCTATGGTAGAGTGGGAAGCAGGCTGCCCTTTCCTATATCCTTGAAGGATAACAAATACTCTCTCAGTCTTGCACAAGTCCCTCATTCAGTTTACATACATAGTAACTACAGAAGGTACATGCTTTAATTACAATGTGCTGTTAATGGCTATCGCCATTATGAGCATATTGCTCATTTATCTTATGCTAATCTGACATTACTCATTTTTACTCTCTCAAAAGGAGTCACTGTATTGATGGGTTACTGGGCAGAAGTAGCGAGTTTCAGGGCTGACCTGGCTAGAGTACTGTTGGCCTCTGCCCCCACCTAGAGACCACCATGTCCACATCCACTACCACAATGGATGCCCAGGCAGAGGGCTGGCTGGACTACAGTGGGCTCATGGTAGTTGAATGAGGGTGGACAGATGCACATCTCCCATCCAGTCTAACTCGAAAATTCCTGTGCTGTTCTAGAGAGGTGGGCAAGCCCCACAAGGGAACCTGAGGTTGTGCCAGGGAAGATGAGTGGGTCTTCCTGAAGGGAGACCTAGGGGTGGGAGGTAGAGAACCCCAAAAGGAGGAGGAAGCAACTCCTGGTGACTGACTCAATAGTCTGGGGAATGGATATAGGCACAGTTAGTGGGGTGGAGAGAGTGGTCAAGTGTCTTCCAGGAGGCACAGCTCAGAGGAAAGGGGGGGTGAATCCTTAGGATTTCCACAGTGGTAGCAAAGAGACGGAGGCTGGAAGTCATTGTCCATCTGAGGAACAAATGACCTAACCAGGGAAGAGGTGAGCTTAGAGCAGGTGCAGGAGGATTTCATAGAGTTGAGTAGGCACCTTGGGGAGGTAGCAGGATCCGTAACATTCTCAGAGGTGCTGCCAGTCCATGGCAGGAGGGTGGCTAGGAATCTCCCCTTCAGAAAATTCAACACTTGGTTGAGGTACTGGGGCGAAGAAAATGGTTTTGGCTTCACTGAGGAACTGGGGACCCACCTGGAGTGATGTGTGCCTGTAGAAAGGGGACGGCCTGCATCTGTCCAGGGAAGGGACTACAATCATCAATGAACAGTTTAAATGCTTTCTTGCCAAGCATTCAAACTAGCCAGGTTGGGGGGCAATTGGGAGCAGGAAGGCCTAAGCAACCCACCCCCACAGGTCAGATAAGCTAATAGGGTGGATTGGGAGGAAAAGTTGTTGGCAAATATTACTGAGCTCAATGCAAGGGGTATGGCAGAGACAGGGAGACAGCAAAAGAATAAAACCAGAATTGTTAAGAGGGAACAGGAAGGCAATAGCAGAATTACAAGGGAGGCAGGCAGCAAAACTTGGAAAGCCGTGTATACAAATGCCCGCAGTCTGGGAAATAAAATCCCAGACCTGACAGCCATGATGGCAAAGGTGAACCTGGATTTAATGGCAATTATCGAGATGTGGTGACACTGAAACCATGACTGGGAGGTGAACGTACTTGGGTATGATCTATTCAGGAGGGATAGGGAGAGAAAACAGTGTGTGTGTGTGTGTGTGGGGGCTTTACATCAGGGAAGGTATCAAAGCAATAGAGGTACAAGGTAGGAAGGGAGGCTGAGGCAATGTGGTCACGCTTGAGCTGGATAATGGCACAGCAATTTGCACAGGAGGGGTCTACAGACCTCCGGCAAAGGGGGAGGAGTTAGATAGGGCAATAGTGGAGGAAATACACATGATGGCAACAAAGGGAGAGGTGCTGCTTCTGGGTGATTTTAACATGCCAGACATGGATTGCACCATCCCAGCAGCAGCCTCAGCTAGGAATCAAGACATGCAACTGGTGCAGGAGCCCACCAGGGACAAGGCAGTTCTGGACATTGTACTGACCAAAGAGGACAGGATTGCGGAAGTCCAGGTGGATGGTCATATGGGTCCAGTGACCACCATACAGTGTGGTTCAATATTGGTACAGTGTCACAGGCAAGCCACACAAAAGCAAGGGTCCTGGATTTCAGGAGGATGGACTTTACAAGGATGGGGAGAGGGATCAAAGAGGCCCTGGAAAGAAAAGAGGCAGGAGGGAGGGTTGAGGAGCAGTGGGTACACCTAAAAGGAGCCATAGTTGAAGTGACAAATCAGTGCATTAGGCTGAGAAAGAAGGGCAAAAGAAGGAACAAACCACTATGGTTCTCGATGGAGGTGGTAGGGAAAGTCAGGGACAAAAAAGTGGCTTTCAGGGAATACAAGGAGACACCGAAGAATGAAGATAGGGGGTTTACCTAGATAGAGAGAAGCAGGGAAGGCAGTAAGAAGCGTGAAGGCATAAACAGAAGAAAAAGTAGCACAGATGATAAAGAAGGGAGAACAAGACTTTCTATAGATACATAAGTGAAAGAAGGATGGCCAGGGTGGAATTGTAAGGCTCAGAGGGGAGGAAGGGTGGTGTGATGAGGAGGAGGAGGACCTGGATAAAGCATCAGTACTGAATTAATACTTCTGCTCAGTATTCACTAAAGAGGAGGAGGGACAGGGACCATAATTAGACAATAGAAACATTGGAGAGAGGGCGGACACCAATCTGTTTACAGAAGGATAATCCTGGAGGAACTCGGAAAACTACGGGTGGATAAAGCAATGGGACCTGATGGATACACCCCATGATACTAAAGGAACTTCAGAAGGAGCTGGCAGCACCACTGGCAGCCCTGTTTAGTGAGTCACTCAAGACAGGGGTGGTCCCAGAGGACTGGAGGCAGGCACATGTAGTCTCTCTTCACAAGAGTGGTAGCAAGGAGGAAGCAGGTAACTATAGGCTGGTCAGCCTCATTTCGGCAGTGGGAAAGATTATGGAGGCACTGCTTAAGGAATGGATTGTGGAATACAAGGAATCCAGCTGTCCACAGGATCTGAGGCAGTATGGAATCACAGCAGAAAGGTCATGTCAAACAAACCTGAATGACTTTTTGACCGGGTAAGGAAAGGAGGTGGAGCGGTGGATATCGCCTACCTCGATTTCAGCAAGGCATTCAACACCATTCCAGACAGAAGGCTGGTTAACAAGTTGGGTTACCTGGAGTGGGCCACAAAGTGGAGAAGTTGGTTAGAAATTGGTTGAGGGACAGAAAGCAGAAGGTGGTAGTAAATGGGTTCAAATCCGAGGAAAGTGGGGTGTTCAGTGGGGTGCCTCAAGGATCAGTCCTGGGGCTAGTCCTTTAAATGTCTTCAATAGTGACATTGCTGAGGGCATGGAGGGTAAGGTTTGTCTATTTGCAGATGACACCAAGATCTGTAACAGGGTAGACACTCCAGAGGGGTCAAAGAATGAGGAGAGACCTAGGTAAGCAGGAAAAATGATCCAAAGTGTCACAATTAAAATTTAACTCAAAGAAATGCAAAATCATGCACCTAGGGCAGAGAACCCAGTGGAGAGTTGCAGGATGAGGGGATGGTTTGCTGACATTCACTAGGGAAGAAAAGGATTTAGGATAATCATCTCAGATGACCTAAAGGTGGCCAAACAATGTAACATGGCTGTGGGGAGGGCCAGTGTAATGTCAGGGTGCATAGGAAGGGTATCACTAGCAGAAGAAGGGATGTGGTGATCCCACTATGCAAAACTCTGGTAAGACCACATCTGGAGTATGGTGTACAGTTCTGGAGGCTGTTCTCCATAAGGAGATATACAGGGTGGAAGCGGTCTAGAGAAGGGCAACTAAGATGGTGCGGTGCTTGCACCAGAAGATATATGAAGAGAGATTGAAGGACCTCAATATGAATACGCTAGAGGAGAGGCAGAAGTGGGGAGATATGTTTGAAACCTTCAAGTATCTTAAGGGCTTGAACAAAGTGCTGGTGGGTGACATCTTTTCAGTGAAGGGGTTGTACAAGGATGAGGGGGCACAACATGAGATTAGAGGGGGTAGGATAAAGGGGAATGTGAGGAAGTTTTTCATCACGGAAAGGGTGGTGGATGCATGGAATGACCTACCCCAGAAAGTGGTAGGTGCTAGCACAGTGGAGGATTTAAACAGGCATGGGATAGGCAAAAGGGAACACTAGAGGTGGGAAAGAGGCAAAAGCCAATGACCAAGCAGGGTCAGAAGCCACTGATGCAGGCAGGGAATATGGGAAGAGTAGGTGGGCCTAGCTGTCCTTATCTGCCATCATTTACTATGTTACTATGTTGTGGGAGGAGAGGAAGGGAGGAAATACATAAGTAACATCAAAGTACCATTCTTATGAGAAGTATTTACCCTATGGATTGGTTGTCTTTCAAACTGGAATAGAATATTGGGCACTGAGTATTCTTGCTGGTTGCCATTAGGTCCACTAACACTACACCCCAGCATCTGTTTATGCTGTGAAACACCTGTTGATGAGCTTCCTCTTGCCTGGGTGGATCTGCCAGCAGCTGAGCCAGTCTGTTGTAGTATTCACTTTGTCTGCTAAATGAATGGCTGATATGCTGGCCAGGTGTCTTGCAGCCTCCTTCATCGTTGCACTGCTCTTGGTTCTGCCTTGTTTCACAATGTATGACACAATTACTCTGTTGTCTAATCTTATAAAGATGTCTTTGTTTTTCAATATGTTACTGAAGTGTAGTAGGGCTAAGAATCTCCACAGTGTTGATCAGTAGCTTTGGCTCCATGTGGAACTATTTTCCCTGAACTAGTAAGTGACCTATCGCTGCCCTCTAACCCATTAGGATGGGATCCATTTTTATTACCATGTTATGCTGAATGTCCAGGTGCATTCCCTTGAACAGGTTGTCCTTGGTCATCCACCATTTCAGGGAATTGGTTACTCTTGGTGTCATGGTTATTGTTGACATACATTGTAATCCAGGATTACCATTTGTTGGATGGCCAACAGGAGCAGTTGTCTCATATGCCACCTGGCCCATGGGTCCAGGTCTATACAAGATGACATTATCCCCAAGACACTTGTTCCAAGGTTGGACACCTATTCTTCTGCAGGCTGAGTGCTTATAAAATTATGCTGTTACTGAATCTTTTTTGAGTGAACCTTGTGTTTGGATACTGGGGAAATGAAGAGATGGTCCATCATGGGAATATCGTCCAACTCCATTACATAGCCAATGAGAACTATTTCCAGCACACACTTGTCTATTATTTTGTTCCTCCACTCATCTGCAAACTGTTGAAGTCATGCCCATGGGAAAGAGAAGGGTGGGGGTGGTGGGCTCTGGAAGGCTGAGCTCGTGGGCTGCAGGAACATTCCTCAACCAGTACTACTACAAAATTCCTGTGCTGCTTTGGTATAGTGGGACTGCGAGGAGCAGACACCCATGACAGTGAACAGGGAGGTAGTGGGGGTATCTCTATAGGGGAGACCCCAAGGGGGACCCCAGAAGAGGAGGAAGGCCGGGGGACCCCAGAAGAGGAAGATGCAACTTCTGGTGGGGACTCAGTTGTCAGGTGGATAGATTTGGGATTAGGGAGCATTGGGAGGTCAGATGCTTTCATGGTGCCACAGCTATGGATCTATACAGAGGTGATGGTCTGCATACATCCAGGAGGGGAACCACAGTCCTCAGTGGACGGTTTAAGAGCTACTTCAATGAATAGTCAAACTAGCAGAGGAGGGTGGTATTAGAAATTGAGATGCAAAACAGTCCCCCACACAGACTGTGATAAAGTAGGGAGTTCCTGAGGGAAGTGTGCCCAGGTGCAAGTTAATCAAAGAAGCAGGGTGATAGGAAAGAAGGGGGGAGAAGCATTCAAAAGAGAAGGGGGAGGGAAGGGAAGCATAAAGTAAAAGTGGGAGCAACAAGAAGAGCTAACAAAATCTGGAAGGCCATGCAGTGCTAATGCTAGAAGTCTGGGAAAAAAGATCCCAGACCTAGCAGGCAGCACGACAGAAGGCGACCCGGATAGTAAGGCCATTACAGAGTCATGGTGCACTGACATCCATGACTGGGACATGGCTAGGGATGGGCTAACCATCAGGTAGCTGGAGCGGGTAAGTCAGGTATCTGCTTTTTTCAGTTGAGTAGAGCAGTTGAGGCAATTGACTGTGCTACCTGACATAACTGGGCATTTTGTAGGTCTGGTACTGTGGCCACATGTAATGGGGTGGGTAGTGGGTGATAATAAAAATAAGTTAAAAAACAGGCATTTTCCACAGAGCCTGTCGGGTCATGGGACCCATGCGCCCTCCAATCAGGCATTACAGGCAGCCTGCGGGTCCTCCACACCAGCACATGACCAAAGATCGACAATCCGATTGGTCAGTGATGGTGCCTGAGCTCCCTATGTGAGCATGCTGCAGAAAACTGTCCCAGATTGGAGGAGAAGGACTGATCGGTTGGTGGTTCGGCTGGCGGCTGAACCTGATTGACACACAGACAAATGGCAAAAAAAGCAATATTAAATAAAATAAAACACAAAGCACATGGAGGCTAGAAAGGAAATTTGGGACTGAAGGTGGAAGGAAGGGTTGGGACGGAATCAAGATAATTTGTCTGAGTGACTCATTGGGGAAGTAAGTAAATAGGTGCCCTCTGCCTGAGCGTCTCTAGTGAGAGCTATTTACTTCTACTGATGTCTGTGCCTAAGCTTTCTGTGTTACATATAGTGCTACTCTGTGTCTCTGAACATTAGGCTGTAGTCCATGTCTGTTAGGTGTCTTCAGCCTTGTGTATATCTGCTACTCTATGTCTCTACATTAAGCCATTTTGGCTGTATTACATACTGTCTGTTAGGTGCCCCTGAGCTCTGTGTGTGACATATAGCTACTCTATGTCTCTGCATAAAGTCATTTTCAGCTTTTTTAAACATTGTCTGTTAGGTGCCCCGAATCTTGTGTGTGACATATTGCTACTCTGTGTCTGCATAAAGCCATTGCTGCAATATCACACTTATGTGCCCTGATTCCTGTTTGTGACATATGGCTACTCTGTATCTCTGCATCCACATTACTCCTGTGCTGTGCGGACTGCACTGGCTGCCAGTTCAGTGGCGGATCACCTACAATTTAGGCTTTTATTTATTTATTTATTTATTTATTTATTGAAACCTAGGATTACAAATACCTTTGAGCCAAGGCTCTTTTACAAAGGTTCCACGTCAAGAAAGTACAAACATTTTAGGCTAAGCTGCATTGGTCTATACATAGACAAAAGAAAACAACATTAAAAACAGAGATTAAATAACATTACTCATTGGTTCAGATGTTGCATCGCTGAAATAAAGTAAGGAAACACATATGTTCGGATAAGTTCAGAGATCTATAAGGAGTTGGGAAGGAGGGGTTGGGGGGGGGGAGCAGCCGAGAAGCTAGAGCAGATTCACAGCATTGTCAAAGAGCAAGGAGAGGGAGGTGGGCCACTGGGGAAGAAGGAAGCTAGGAGAGGCAGTCACAGGAACTGGAGGTAGTGAGATGAAGATGTAGTTTTGATTTGAAAATGCCCAGTGAAGAGGTGAAGTGATATGAGTGCTGAGGGCATTCATCCAGGTGGGGGCATGGTGTGCATAGGATCTTTGACCCAGTGATGTGCGGCATCGAGGAACTTGTAGGAGCTGTTGTTCAGACCCTCTGGTTTTACGTAGATTAGTGATTGGGCTCAGGAGGACTTGGACACTAGGTGGGGTAATGCCAAGATAGTTTTTTGCCATCAGACTGGTTAGGTACTTAATTGATTTGCGAGTTGAAGCCATCCTAATTGGGCATGGAGTTCATATGTGGTCGGTGTGCTCAGTGAGTAGTCGGCAGGCCTTGTTTAGGGAGGTCTTTGTCGCCTAAGGCGGTAGTGGTGGCAGAGCCATAGACAATGAGGCCATAGTCTACAATGGAGACAACAGAGCTCTGGATGGCCATCTTTAATGCTGCCTGGGTGAGGTGTTGCTTGTTGGTACAGAATTCCAATGTGTGCATTTACAACTCTGGCAACGTTATCGATGTGGGTCCCATATGACAGACCATGGTCGAGAGTGATTCCTAGGTATTTAAAAGATGACACTTGTTCAAAAGTATAACAAGTACTTGCTTTGATATCAAAGGGGTAATGCCTGTGTTTGTTTTGCGAGCTGCAGAAGAGCATTGATTTAGTCTTTTTGTGGCTGTGGTTGTGTTGTGGTTTTTGTGGGCTTGTTTACCTTTAAAGCCCTGCATGAACAGGGACCAGACCACCTGAAAGGTCTCCTGACTCCCTACTCCCCCAGTTGTCCTCTCCAATCCACCGACGAGGGATTGCTAGAGATCCAAGGGTTCGTCTAAAAGCATCTGGAGCACATGCTTTTGCATTTGCAGCACCAACCCTGTGGAATTCTCTAGCTTGTCAGTCAAGAGAATGCCTAACCATCAGCAGTTTTAAATCTATGTTAAAAACTTATTTTCATTGACTTTCCCAGACTGATTTTAAATAATTTATATTGCTGTTTGCTTGTAATATCTGTGGTTTATACTTTGTACAGTGCCTTGATTTTGAAAGGCACTATATAAATAATGATTTGCTTGCTTGCATAATGCCATTTCGGCTATATACACACACTGTCTGTTAGGTGCCCTGTGTGAGACATATAGCTACTCTGTGTAAGCATAAATCCATTTTGGCTGTATTACATACTGTATGTTAGGTGCTCTGAGCTCTGTGTGTGACATATAGCTACTCTGTCTCTGCATAATGCCATTGCCTCTATCACACTGTTAGGTGCCCCGATCCCTGTGTTTGACATATGGCTACTCTGTATCCCTGCATAAAGTCATTTCGACTTTATGCACACTGTCTGTTAGGTGCCCTGTGTGTGACATATAGTAACTCTCTGTCTGCATGAAGCCGTTTCAGCTATATTGCACACTGTCTGTTAGGTGTCCCAAGCCCTGGGCGTGATGTATAGCTACTCTGTGTCTCTGCATTAAGCCATTTCTGCTGTATACACACTGCCTGTTAGGTGCCCTGTGTGTGATATATAGCTGCTCTGTGTCTGCATGAAGTCATTTCAGCTGTATTACACACTGTCTGTTAGGTGCCCCGAGCTATGCATGTAACATATAGCTACTCTGTATCTCTGCATGAAGCCATTTTGGCTGTATTACACACACTCTATGTTAGGTGCCCCGAGCCCTGACTGTGACATAACTACTCTGTGTCTCTCCATAGTATAGCAAAAGCCATTTAGGCTATATTACCCTGTCTGTTAGCCTGTTTGTGCCCTGAGCCCTGTCATAGCTTCACTGTGTGTGACTTCTCTCTGTGATATAGCAAAAGCCATGGTTGTGTCTACTGTGTCTCATATTTCCAGACTAAGTCTACTAAAAGGATACACAATGCTGGTGCACGAGCAACTGAAAATTATGCGGTCAATATTAATCTTAGCACTAATGAAGAACATAGCAACAATAATAACAATAACATCACCAGGACTGGCATTAAATGTTCTCCTGAACCTAAAAAGCATGTTACCAATAAAATGATAATAGAGTTTTGGAAAGAACTGACAAGAGTTACTCATAGAGGTACTGAACATTTTCCCACATGTGCCAGGAGACTTCCAGGTGTTGAACAGCATCTAAGGAAGGGGAGGTGTCCTCCTCAAATATAACTTCAGATGCTGAGGCAGTGAATGCTGATAAAGATGGTGATGATAGTGTGGACTCGGAATGGGATAGCCCATGGTATGTCCTGTTCTTCTGAATCTTGTGGCAAAGAGGTTGGTACTAGTTTCAATGAGGGGTTGGAGGATGCCACTGTAGGCCATGAAAGGCAAGTGTAGAAAACAAAAATCATGTGCTAAATGTAAGAATAAGATGATCGTGAATGTGAAAAAGTCATGTGAACAAGGAAATGGAAGTATAGGGTTTCCTCCAGGTCCCTTGACTGTACAAGAAATAGTGCCAGGCACCATAGCACAAAGCACAAATGGTAAATCTTTAGTGTGGAAATTATTTTATATTGATCCTACAGACAACTCTCGAGCTGTATGCAGTCTGTGCAAAAAGAGTGTCAGTCATGAAGGCAAAGCGGGACATTTTGGAACATCAATAATGATACGACATGAAAAGGTAAACCACTCAAATGAGTGGAGCACAGCAAGGGACAGTGTGATTGGTATGGGTGGTACTGGAGGTGTTGGCGAGGGTGACCACAGTGACAATTAACTGGAAGCAGGAACTGACATTGAATCACTTGATGTGTTCTTACAGACTTCCCAGACAAACGTAAATTGTTTACTTCTGACACCATCAAAAACTGGAAACTCCCACAGTAGTACTCCACAAGAAAAAGGTATGAAAAGTACAGTCCCCCCCAAATTAAAATATCTCGTCACTCTCATCAGCTAACATAAAAGAAGGTGTTGTGAGGACATCAACATTTACCCACAAGCATCCAATATGCCAGCTGTCAAATAAAGCCATTGCAGAGCTGTTCGACGATTGTCAGCTCCCTTTTGCTTTTGCTGCCCAGAAAGGTTTCCTCATATTCATGCACTGGATTGAACCTTGGTATACCAATCCCTGTGAAGCACATTTCTCAGAAAAGGCTGTTCCACAGTTGTATGACTCGATGTGTAATGTGGTATCTAAACGGTTGAAACTCTCTGAGGTGAAGCAGGTTCACATGACCCTGATATGTAGACCAGCCACCTAACAATTGACTACATGACTGTTACAGCTCACTGGGCAGGTTTTCAGTCAGAAAGTACAGATCCAGAAGCAAATGATTTGATACCTTTATTGGACACAAGATGTATACAAAACAGAACAAAGTGCTCTAGCTTTTGGACCAACCAGGTCCTTCTGAAGAAGCTGGTTGGTCCAAAAGCTAGAGCACTTTGTTCTTTTTTTGTAACATCTATGTTGGTCCAATAAAAGGTATCAAATCATTTGCTTCTGGATCTGTTCTTACAAGGACTAATATGGCAACTACACTATTTGTTTGTCACTCAGAAAGTAATAATTCCCACTGTACCATCAGTAGTATGAAGTAGGCTATATTATGTGTCAGCACTTGTGAAGAAAACCACACTGCTGTGAATATTTTGCAGGAGATGCAAAATCAGTTCCAGAAATGACTTACTCTGCATTCCTTATCTCCAGGGTTCATAGAATCAGATAATGGTACAACATAGTCAAGGCTGTCAGAGATGGCAACTACCAACACATACCTTGTTTTGCACATTGTTTAAATCTTCTCATCCATGCTTTCTTAAATAGAAACAGAAATGTTAAAAACCTATTGGGTCTTGCTAGGAAAATATGTGGCCATTTCATTCACTCTGTGACAGTTCCAAAAATCCTGAAGGAGCCGCAGAGGTCAAACAACTCACCCTTGCATACATTAAAGCAGGAAGTTCCAGCCCACTGAAATTCAACATTTTACATGTTGGAAAGGCTTTTGAACAGAAAAAAGCTGTACATGACTATACCATGCAGAATCATATAGGTAGAGTAGACATCATGTTCAGTTACAGCAGCTGGACTCTGCTGGAATCTTTGGTCACCTTATTGGAGCCATTTGAACTGCCACATATGATGTCAGTGCAGACAGTGCATTTCTGAGTCAAATTCTTCCTCAAATCAAATTTCTTCACATTTTCCTTGATGACATAATGGAAGACTTTCAGTCAAAAGACAACACCACTGCTGTTATGCTGGCAGATGACTTGAGTCTCAGACTGTTGACTAATCAGAGAATAAATACCATGTTTAAGAATGACACCTACTGTATGTGTTGGCTACATCACTAGAACTCTGCTTCAAGTGAAACATTGAAGCCATTCTTCCATCAGGGGAAGACATTGAGTATTGGAGAGATCTTCTTCTAACCAAATGTAACATTGCCCTACAAACACCATTAACCAATGTACAGCAGTGAAACCCTGCTGAACCATCACAGTATGCCTCTGGCGCAGACAATAGCACATCTAGCAGTTCTCCACAGTCAGCAGTGTCATCAGCACGGGAAAGGACATGTACAGCTACTTCTAGGGCATTCTATGTTCAGGGTCAGAAAGGCAAATCACGTCTGAGTTTCCTGCAACAACATGGACTGGTATCCCATAAAGAAAGTGTAGCAGGTTCATCTGCCAGTCTGGTAACTGTCTCATGCAGCACAGTGATCCTGATGTACTTTGCAGACCATACTGTGATTGGTATCAAAGAAGATCCATTACTGTATTGAAAACAGAGAGAACAATATGGCCAGATCTAGTAAATCTTGCAATAATGTACTTCAGTTCTCCACCTTCAAGCATATCGTATATTCAGAACCCATATTTAGTGCTGCTGGAGAAATAGCCCTGACCACAGAACACTGCTAGGTCCTGCAAATGTGGAACAACTTACATTTCTCAGAATTAATGCTGACAATTTCCCAATTGTCACAAACTCTGATTTATGTGAGTCTGACCCTGAAAATGAACAATAGCCTGCAAACAGTGATACTGAATATGATGACTAGGTTGTGTACAAAACAAATGGAGCCATCACCACTGCCACCATGCCAAGTGCATGTGCCACACTAGTACTATTTTTAGTTTTCTTTTGTTAGTCATCAGTTTATATTATGTAAGTGTGATCTACGCCCACCATAGGTATACTTTTTTAAAACAGCAGCAGGCTCAATCACAGCAGCTGCACCTCTCATACCACCACAGAAATGCCCGCATGGGTATGATTTTTGGACACTGCAGCAGGCTCATTAAGAGAGTCTGTGCCTCTTGTACCTGCCTCAGAAATGTCTGCCATGGGTATAATTTTTGGAAACAGCAGCAGGCTCTCTCAGAGCAGCTGTGCTATTCATACCTACCTCAGCAATGCCTGCCATGGGTATAATTTTTTGAAACAGTAGCAGGCTCACTCAGAGCAGCTGCACCTCTCATCTCATACCTATCTCAGCAATGCCCGCCATGCATATAATTTTTGGTAACAGCAGCAGGCTCGCTAAGGGAGCCTGTGCCACTCATACCTGCCTCAGCAATGCATGCCATGGGTATAATGTATTGGGGCACCTAACAGACAGTGTAATAGTCACACAAAAAAAACAGTCTTTACATGATTATTGTTATGGTCAGGGTTTGGTAATCAGGTAGTAGAATGGGTCAGGTAGAGACTACCTAACCTGACCCAACTACTCTGTTTTCATTCATTTTTTGGGGGGTACATTTGGGGTACCCACAAGTTGTCCTTGTGGTCAGGCATTTTATTACCCACCCGTCCCTAGACATGGTCATACCAGGCTACACACTATTTAGAAAGACAGAGTGAGAAGGAAAGGAAATGTGCTTTATGTGAAGGAAAACATAAAAGCGATGGACATAGAGGGAATTCATGTGGGGCAGAGGTACAGTGGGTCACTCTTGAGAGAGGGAATGGAGCTACTATTCATACAGGTGTGATCTACAGGACTCCAGCACAGCAGGAAGAGTTACGAAGGAAATGTTAGAAGCAACTGGCAAAATTCCAAAAGGAGGTGCTGCTGATGGGGACTTCAGTCTACCAGATGTAGACTGGAGCCTCCTAACTGCAGTGTCAGCTAGATGCAGAAACATCCTAGGTTCCTGCAAGGGCATTTCTCAGGCAACTAGTCAGTGAACCCACTCATGATAGGGGCAATATTGGACATGGTTCTCACAAACAGGGACAGTGTTGCAGACATCAAGGTGTGCAGCCACCTGGGGACCAATGATCATTGTACAGTGTGGTTCAACATAAGGACAGCTGTGAAACAAACCACACAACAGCGAGACCCCTGGCCTTCAGTAGGGAAGATTTTATAAAGATGGGTGAATAGCTCAGGGATGTTCTAGCAGGGAGAATGACCTGGGGATAGAGGAACACTGGGTCAAACTAAAAGAGGGCATAGTGAAAGCAACAAACCCCTGTGTCAGGCAAGTGAACAAAGCAAAAGGAAGAGGAGACCACTGTCGTTCTTGCAAAAGGTGGCAGAAAAGATAAAGTCTAAAAGAATTGCATTTAGAAAATATAAGGAGACACAGATGGAGGAGGATAGGATGTGTATCGGGAAACAGAAGGAAGCAGGGAAAGAATTAAGGAGAGCAAAGATGCAAACTGAAGAAAGAATAGCTCAGACAGTATCTAAAGGGGACAAGACATAGTTTAGATATATAAGTGAAAAAAGGAAGACAAAAAGAGGGACTGTAAGGTTAAAAAGAAGGAAGGTGGACATTATGGAGGGGAACTGTGAAAAGACAGACATCTTAACAAAATATGTTCTATCTACATGTTACCTAAAGGACTCTAGGTATTCCGGGTAATTTTCCCCCTCCTGCCTCATGTCCGAAATTCCCTTGTACCCATCCCAAGCAGCCTTGAATCCTGTCATAGTTTTGGCCTCCCACCACTTTCTCTGGGAGTGCATTCCAACCATACACCACCCTTTCTGTGAAGTAGTGTTTCCTAATGTTTCCATTGAATCTTTCCCTTCTAGCTTCATGTCATGACCCCTTGTATTTGAGTCTTTTATTCAGGAAAATACTGCTACCTGGGACCCTGTTAATACCTTTTTAGTACTTGAAGGTCTTTATCATGTCCCCTCTATCCCTCCTTTGCTCCAGGGTATACATGTTGATGTCCTTCAGTCTCTCCTCATATGTCAGTTGGCTGCATTCCTGCACCAGTTTCTTTTCCCTCCTCTGGACCCTCTCCACCATATCCACGTCCCTCCTGAGGTACGGTCTCCAGAACTGGACACCATATTCAAGGTGTGGCCTCAGGAACTGTTTGTATAAGGACATCACCACCTCCATCCTTCTGCTCATGTTACCCCTGGCTATGAAACCCTAGCATTCTACTGGCCCTTGCTACTGCCCTCTCGCATTGCTTAGCTACCTTGACATTATTAGATATGACTATACCATGGTCCCTCTCCTGCTCTATCACTTCCAGTACCTGACCACCCATCCTGTACTCTGCTGTCTGATTTCTGCTCCCTAAGTGCATAGTTTTCCACTTTTTTGTATTAAAGCTCAGCTGCCACACTTTTGTGCCACTCTCTGCTCATTTGTTTACTCCATCTGAATTGTCTACTGTGTTGCTAAGCTTTGTATCATCTGTGAATAGACAAACCTTCCCCTCAAGCTATTCTGAAATGTCTCCTATGAAAATGTTGAACAGGACTGGTCCCACTACTGACCACTGTGGTATCCCACTAGTCACCCCTCCATCCCCTGATAGAAATCCATTGATGACCACCCTTTGCCTTCTTCCCTCTAACCAATTTTCACCCATCTCACCATCTCTGGCCCAACCCTGTGCAGAAGCCTTCTGTGCAGCATGGTGTCAAATGCTTGACTGAAGTCTAGGTAAACCACATCCACTGCCCTGCCCTGATCTATCACTCTGGTTACCCAGTCAAATAATTCAATTAAGTTCATTTTACATGATCTTCCTTCTGTGAATCTGTGCTTCTTGTCATCCTTCAGGTCATTTGAATCAATGTACTTGGTAATTCTTTCTTTCAGTAATTTCTCCATCAACTTCCCCACCACTGATGTCACTGGCTGAATGGCCTGTAGTTGTTTGCCCATTCCTTGCTTCCTCCCTTGTGGAGAGAGACCACTCTTACTCTTTCCAGCCATCTAGAGCCATACCCATCTCAATGATCTATTGAACAGGCCAGTTATTGGCTCCTCTAGCACCTCCCTCAGCTTCCTCAGTATTCTGGGGTGTATCCCATCAAGTACCATGGCTCTGTCAACCTTTAGTCCCATAATTCCTTTTGGACCCCTCTACTTTGAATAGGCTGATGTCCACACCCTCCCCAGCATTCCCCCTCTCCCTGATCCATCCTCTTTCCTCCTCCCCCTGCATGGTGAACATGGAACAAAAGTATCTGTTTAGGATATCTGCCTTCTCCTGATCCCCCTCAACCATCTCCCTACCCTTATCTCTTAGTTGAATGATCCCACCCTTTGTCTTCCTCCTTTCACTCAGATATAAAAGTTTTTTTCCCCTCCCTTAACTGATTGAGCTATTTTCTCTTCAGACATTGCTTTTGCTCTCCTGACCTTAATTCCTGCCTCCTTTTGCCTTTACTGGTGTGCTTCTCTATCTTCCTCCCTCTAGGTCTGCTTGTATCTCTTGAATGCTGTCCTTTTCACCCTGTCCTTTATTGCTACCTTCCTGCTGAACCATAGCGGTTTCCTTTTTTTCTTGTTTTTTCTGACCTTACTGACACAGAGATTTCTGGCTTTTACTATGGCCCACTTTATTTTTTCCCATTTTTCTCCCCCCCGATCACCCACCCCTACAAGAGTTTTCTTGAGTCTGTCGCCCATTCTCTTAAAGTCCACTCACCTGAAATCTAGGACTTTTACCTTAGAGTGTCTCCTTTCTGGTGCTGTCCTTAGCACAAACCATACTACAATATGGTCACTTGTGTCAGGCTTTACCCCACTCAGATCCCTCCCACTGTGTCTCCATTTGGGAAGATCAGGTCAAGTACTGTCCCTTCCCTAGTAGGTTCCCTGACTAGCTGTCTTAAGAATGCCCCATGAAGGGAGTCAATGATATCCGTGCTCCTGGTAGAGGCCACTGCTGGTGTACTCCACTATAGATCTGGTAGGCTGGTATCTCCCAACAGCAGCACATCCCCTTTGTTTGCCACCCTCTGAATTTTCTCCATCATAGCTTTATCTACCCCCTCTTTTTGTGATGGTAGCCTATATATCACCCCTGTGTGAATAACATCCCCTTTCTCCATCTCCAAGGTGACCCATAGAGCCTCTCCCCCCAACTTGCATTTGCTTCAGCAGCCTGTATGTCATATTAATAATAATAATAATAATAATAATTTTATTTATAAGGGGCCTTTCGATTACCAAGGCACCGTACATAAATAACAAATCAGAACAGTAAAAGAAAAAATCATTAAAACATACAATTAAAACAAAACATTTAAATTAACAAAAATTAAATCATAACAGTCAGCGTTCTAAAAATGCAGTTTCCCATAAAAAAGTCTTCAGACCTCTCTTGAAGCCCTCCACAGAAGTGCACTCCCGCAACCGACGAGGTAGAGAGTTCCAAAGGGTGGAGGCTACATACGCAAATGCCTGAGCACCAGAAGATTTCACATTTCCTTGGAACCTCTAGAAACCCCTCATCGGCTGAGCGGAGTGATCAATTCGGGTGATAAGGAACCAGAAGTTCTTTCAGATAGCCTGGGCCCATATCATGTAGAGCTTTGATAGTCAGCAAGCCGACTTTAAAGGTGATCCGCCACCGAATTGGCAGCCAGTGCAGTTTGCGCAGCACCGTAGTAATGTGACAGGATCTGCTAGAACCCATCAAAAGCCGGGCTGCAGCATTCTGCACTAGCTGCAGGTGATGGATTTCAACCCCAGAAAACCCTAGGTAAAGGGAGTTGCAATAATCCAAGTTCGAGGACATGAAGGCATGAACTAACGTTGGTAGGTCGGCAGATGGAACAAGATGCCGGATCCTGGCGATGTTCCTAAGATGGTAAAAGGAAGTCTTAACAACTGCCAACACCTGCCAGTGCAGTGTCAGCCCATCGTCAAGAACCACCCCCAGGTTCCGCAGCTGTTCAGAGGTCAGGAGAGAAAAGCCTCCAAGAAAAATTCCGGAAGGGGCATCAACACCCAACCCCCCCATCTGACGACCCAGGTCCAAAACCAGTACCTCAGTCTTATCAGAATTCAACCTCAGCCAGCTAGAATTCATCCACTCCTGGATTTTGGTTAGACAGCTATTAAAGACCGAGAGAGCTCCAATCTGGTTGGGGGCAAAAGAAAGATAGAGCTGGGTATCATCTGCATAACAGTGAAACCTCAGCCCATACTTCCTTACAGTGTCTCCGATGGGTAGTATATACACCGCAAATAACATAGGTGACAATACTGAACCCTGGGGCACCCCACAAGACAGAGCAGTTGAATCCAAGGAAAAAACCCCGGACACAACTCTGTGATCTTCCAGTGAGGAATGATGAGAACCATCTTAAGACGGTTCCAGATATTCCACAGAACAGCCTCAGGCATTCTATTAACACCATGTGATCTATGGTGTCAAAGTCTGAAGAAAGGTCGAGAAGAACCAAAATGGAATGACTCTTTCAATCTCTAGCCATCAAGAGATCATTGAGCACCCGAACCAGCGCTGTCTCAGTACTATGTCTTTTACGAAAACCGGACTGGAGGGGTTCATCGACATCATGGATGGTCAAATGGTCTTCTAGTTGTGCAGCCACTACTTTCTCAATCACCTTCCCAATAAAAGGAAGGTTAGAGATAGGTCTGTAGTTTTCCAGACAGTCAGGGTCCGTGGTAGCTTTCTTCAAGAGGGGTGTCACCACCGCCTCTTTCAGGGAGCTAGGAAACTCACCCGATTCCAGGGAGCACCTGACTATCTGAAAAGGACTGGACCAATGATGACAATACAACCCAAAATTAGAGAGTTGGTCCAAGGTCCAAATTACAGCACGTAGGGCACATTTGCTGGATGATCCTCATGACATCAATGAAATCCAGCTGACTGAAGGAACTCCAGGAAAGCTGAGGCACCTGTGATCTCATCCCTCACTTAAAGTGCTACTCCCCGCATGTTTTCTGCCTTCTCTATTTCTTCTGAAAAGACCATATCCTAGTATGGTCATGTCCCACCCTGGTCCCCATAGCTCCATGTCTCTGAAATTGCCATGTCTAGGTATTCTTCTGCCATGACTGCTGCCAGGTCTGGGATCTTGCTTCCCAGACTCCTAGCATTGGTGCTCATGACCTTCCATACCTCAGTTTTCCTTTTTTGTTCCTCTTCTATAGTGACCCCCACCCTCACCCTCCCTTGTTGAGGACTGTGTCTTGTACTTCCTTTGTTCCTTCCTTTCTGTTGACCCTATATTTCCCAACTACTTTCCTCCCTCCTCATGTCTTTCTGCCACCCAAGTTCCCCATTTTGAACCCTCCCGTTGATTTGTTATTATCCTTCGTCTTGCATCCTTGCTACTGTTGCCCAACTCCCTGCTCCAGTATTCCTATTAAATTAATATAAACATTGAACTTTTGTGCTAACATGCTAATCCCTTCTGTTGTCAGGTGGAGACCATCTTCCTTGAAAAGCCTCCTTTCCCAGAAGTTACCCCAGTCACCAATGAAGTGGTGCCACCTTGTCTGGCACTGTTCCTTCATCCATCAGTTAAGTTCTGCTATCCCATCCTGTCTAACTTTATCCATCATCCCCCCTCCCTCACACCTGTAGGACCCCTGAGAAGGTCAGGGATGATGCACCTGCAGCCAGCCTTTCTGCTAGCTTGACCAGATTTTGCATGACCTCATCAACTGGTTGGTGGGCTAGGTCATTTGTACCTACATGGATTATCACCCTCAGTCCCTCCTCTGCATTGTCAATCAATTTTCCTATCTTTTCTACATCCCATTTAGCATATGCTATTGGGAGACATTTGACTGACACCTTTAAATGGCTTTCCACCACCAATTTGTCCTCCACCTCCCTACTCATAGAGTACCCTACCACCAATACTTCATTTTTTCTGTTTTTCTTGTTGACCTTTCCCTCCTTGGATACTGCTATATGGCTCCGTCCTTACACACTGGTTGGTCTTTGGTCCTCCCCTTTTGAGACATGCAATGTTTCCCCTACTAGGTGCTCATAGTGATTCTGCTCCAGGGTGTTAATGACTGGAACCTTGCTGCCACAGCCAACCCATTTCCTCTCACCACCCTCCACCCTCCTTAGCTGATGGAGCTCTGAGGGATTGGAAGTGGCAGGGGAGAGCCCCAGGTTAGCAGGTGCCACAGCCTGGATATTCCCCCCAGACTGCCTCCAGCTGATCCCTGAACTCATCTAGATTTTGGCATATTGAGCAGCAGCCCACCCTCCAGAGGGTCTCCATGGAGATGAGGGCCCCACACCTATTGCAATTTACAAATTCCATATTTTTATACCTTATTCCTCACTATTGGCTTGATTAATATGGGCTCAAGTAGTACTCTGTGACTTATCCCTACTGGTGGTCGGGATACTTATGTTTTGTGTTCACAGTAGAAGGGCAAGGGGAGGGACCACATGAAAGCGACAGGAGCTTTGATGAGAGGGAACTGGCCCTGGATCCTTTTTCAGAGGAGAGAGCCCTGAAATCACTCGCTATCCTGAAAGGGTACAGACCTATGGGGCCAGACCGTGTGCATCCAAGGGTGTTGAGGGAGCTCAGGGAGGTACTAGATGTACCATTGATACTCCTGTTTAACAGGTCACAGGGCTCCCAGATCTACAGGGATTCCTGTATTTTACAGAAAAATGGAGCCCTTTACATGGAAATCTGTTCCATAGGCTTTCATTGGTTATAAGGGAAAATACAGCTATTCACCTTCCATATAAATTAATGTAATCTACAGGAAAACAGAGGAGAATTGCTCTGCAGTTACAGGGAAAATGCCAAATCATTCTAGGAACACTGGAGACCAGAATGGTTCTGGATGAATGGAGACCTACCAGGTCATAATGTCGTATGCTTAATATCGTACAACATTATAGCTAACCTGAAAGACTGCTGTCCAGGTCAATGAATGGTGCAATACCGCATATACTGCTGTACACAGTAATGCCCTACTCGCACACTCCCAGGCAGAGGATAAGACCTCTGCTGGAAGTGGGTTCGACCGAGCAGCTGCTGTGGCTCACTGGACTGAGCCACAGCAGCAGGAACCCAGGCGCTGTGTCTAGGACCGGGTTTGATTCCCATGTTGGACCCCCCTCAGAGTTGAGAATCTTTAGTAGGGGATGATCCTGGGGATGTGGGGGTGGAGCCCTCCACAGAAAAAAGAATTATGCCACATGGCAATATCGCACTGTATTGGCAGTACAATTTTGCCATGAGGCATTATGTCTTGTGATATTATGACCCCGTGCTGAATGGATATGGACAAATGTAGTCTCACTTCACAAACATGGTAGCAGATAAGAAGCAGGCAATTATAGGCCTGCCAGCCTGACATCAGTGGTGGGTAAGTTAAGGGAAACACTGCTAAAGGAAAGGATAGTGGAATACCTGGAATGCAATGGGTTACCAGATATAAGAAAGCATGGATGCATAGGGGGAGGTCATTCCAAACAAATCTGATGGATTTCCTTGAATATGTGATCAAGAAATTGGATCAGGGAAGAACGGTGGATGTGACCTGAATTTCAGTGAGGCTTTTGACACTATTCTATATAAAATACTGGTAAGCAAGATAGGTAGTTTAGGGGTGGGTAAAAAGGTGGTAATCTGGGTAAGAAACTTGTTAGGGATAAGACACAGAGGGCAGTGGTAAATGGAAGGGAGAAGAAGGGAGGGTGATCAGTTGGCTACCTCAGGGTTCAGTGCCAGGACCAGTTCTGTTTAATGTATTTATAAGTGACATAGCAGAGGACCTGGAAGGGAAGGTCTGCCTCTCTGCAGATGACACCAAGATCTGTAACAGAGTGGACACTCCGGCAGGGTGGAGCGGATGTACAGAGATCTGAAAAAACTGTAGCAGTGATCAAGGGTTTGGCAGCTGGGTTTTAATGCAAATACATACAGATAATGCACCTGGAGCACAGAAACCTGGGGCAGTGTATAAAATAAGTAGAGTGATACTGACAATGACCAAGCAGGAAAGAGACCCGAGGTAATCATATCTGATGACCTAAAGTTTGCCAGGCAGAGTGACAAGGCAGTCAGGAGGGCAAGTGGGATGCTGGGGTGCATACAAAGTGTTATCACCAGCAAAGAGGGGGAGATGGTGTTGCTCCTATGTATAGATATAGATCACTGGTAAGATCCCACCTTAAGTACTGTGTCTAGTTCTGGAAATCACATCTCAGGAAGGACATAGACAGAGCAGAGATGGTTCAGAGGAGGGCAACCAAAATGGTGCAGGGTCTACATCAACACTTCTATGAGGCAGACTAAAGAAGCTCAGTGTGTACACCCTGGAAGACAGGAGGGAGGGAGGATATGAGAGAGAGAGACCTTTAAATACCTCACAGGGGTAAATAAGGGTCAGGATGGTAGTATTTTTCAGAAAAAAATGGTGCTCTAGTACAAGGGACATGCAAGGAAGCTGGAATGGGGTACAGTCAGGAGAGATGTGAGGAAGTACTTCTTCACAGAAAGAGTGCTGGATTCCTGCAGCAGCCTTGCAGCAGGGGTAGTGGGAGCAAAAAGTGTGATGGGGTTCAAAAATGCCTTGGAAAGGCACAAAGGAATAGTAGCTGCAAGGGATGTGGGGTAAAACAGTGCCATTGATCAAGTAGGGTCTGCAGCAAAAATGAAGGTAAAAATGGGCAGGCTGGTGCACTAAGTAGCCCTTCTCTACCATCAGATTTTATGTTTCTACATTTCTATGTGCTGCTATCAATATGGACTTCACTTGTACTGGAAGGGCTATGGCTGGAGTGGGGTAGTCACTGTTTTGACTGTTGTTTATGGTTGAATCTGTTTTGGAATTTGTCTCTGTTTGATCCACCTCAGCCTCTAAATCTGTTGCTGATTTTGGAGTGAGGATATGAGGGGTGAAAATTATTCCCTATGTTGCCACAGTGGCCGTGTCATCTTGCACAAAAATTATTTAAGTGAGATCTAGGCCTGGATGTCAGATATGTGAACATTACCACCTGGTCTTTTGCCAGGGTTTTACTCCATTACTTTCCTTTGAGATATTTGTCTAGGCCTTCTCCAAACAGTAGGGAACCTTTGAATGGTGATTTGTGGAACATTGCCTTGGATTCCTTAGCCGCATCCTAATGTTTGAGCCACAGTGATCTTCTACCATGTTGACGAGTGATGTTGCCCTTGTGATAACTTTGAGTGAGACCACCGACATATCTGCTAAGTATTTAGTTGATGACATTACCTGCTCCAATAGTTGGACCTCTGTCAACTTGGGGGCCAGATTCTTGTGTACATCATGTATCCAGGCTAGTTTCACCCTTGCGGTGTAAATAGCAGTTATGGCTGCTCTAGCTCTGAGACCTGCCAATTCAGAATTCTTTTTCAGAATATCCTCTAGTTTTAAGTCTGTCTGGTCCTTCAGACCTGTAATACTGTACCTCCAATGGGACAACTATTTTCTTGTTCAGCGCCACTCTCTGTGGATCCACTGTGGGTGGTGTGCAGTTTGTCTGCTTGCAAGGGGCACATGTCCCATGACCGTTGTTCTGGGATGTGTGCTGGGTCCGTTAATTCCCATTCATTAGCCATGAGCTTGTTGATAGCCTCTCATACTGGAAATGCATTGTTTTGCTTTGCTGCCAGCGGGTGGGGGGTTAGCAACATTCTCGGACTTATGCATCCTTTTTTCAGAAAAGAACCTTTCCAGCTAAAAGACATAACGCAGAAAGGTTCCTAGACAGAGTTTATGAGGTCAAACCTTACTTAAAGTTTAAAGTTTAATGCTGCAGAGCTATATGCTCTAATACATGTATTTGGGAGCATTATTTTGATATAATCTTTAAACTACAGAATGGTCTGGAAAACTTTTGGGCAAGATACCACAAAGTGAAAAATACACCACTATGGGTTCCTTTTAAAGTTATTCCCTTAAGTAAACCAGCACAAAAGACATTCACAATACTTTTTAGGAATGAGGGAGTGAGTGTAACTGACTTAGTCTTTTGACTCGGGCAACACTGTTAAGTAATGGGGCACCCTGAGGTGATTTTTGATACAGAGAATATCTGGACAGGAGGTTGGAGGGTAAAAGTCACATTAAAAATAATAGATGGGCAACTGCAACATTTGCCAAATTCCTTTTTTTGGAGTGGAGATAGGGGATGCTCTTTCATCCAGGGCAACCTAAAAGTTGCTATAAATGTGGAGCAGTGGGACACATAAGTAATGCATGTGACAAGGTGAGATGTTCTTTATGTGGCAATGTGGGACATAGGAATTGGCAGTGTCAAAATGAGTTAAAATGTAATTTGTGTGGGAAGAAGGGGCATTCATATGGAAACTGTGAGCAAGCTACACAGCATAAATCAGGAACAGGGATGTTGAGGAGCAGAGATTGTTTTTTTTTTTTTAATTTTTATGTTTTTTTTTTTTTTTTTTTGCCAATAACTTTATTTTAATTATTATAGAGACAGCATCACTACACCAATGAGTAATGAATATAAAAATGAAGGAGGTACACAGGTTGGTGCAAACTGAATATACAAAACTATTATAGTCTTTCAATTAATCAAGAAAACTAAAACAATAAAAGAGAAAAGGAACCAAATAATGGAAAGGGAGTATATAAACAGTCCCACACCCACCCACCCCGCAGCTATCCGTAACATTGATAAAAACCTGAATAAAAACCTGGAATAAGTGAAATTATATTGAAAACCTTGATTCAGCTGGAATATGAACAATTAAGGGAGGATGGAATGACAACATTGGAAGGAAAATCGTATTGGTTAGAGGAAAACATTATTTAATTGGGATTTATAAGACCAAGGGTGTCTCAATGCCACTACCGTAAAAAGGGGAACTTGTCCCGCAGACATTGGTTAAAGTCCTTCCAATATTTGTCAAACTTGTGCTGTATGTCAGAGGTCACGTAGACAGTCCTTTCAGCAAGTAGTGCATTCATGAATACCTCCCACCATTCCTTAAAAGAAGGAGTCCATATCTCCCGCCAGTGATGTAATATCACCAGCTTAGTAACCATTACCACCAATGCCATCCGGCTCTAGAGGCAGTGCCTGGGATAAGGTCATACCTCCCAAACACACAAATCTCTGCAAAAAAAACCAGAGAGATCTTGAAAAGGTCTCAATCCCGACTTAACTAGTTCCATAACTCCCTACTTTAGGGCATGTCCACACCTTGTGAAAAGTTGTAGCTAAAGAGCCATTACAGTTCTCACAGGCTGAGGAGCAGTTGTTATTCCAACGAGACAACCTAGCGGGGACCAATAAATGTTGTGCAATAATTTAAACTGGATTTCTCTTAATCTTTCCTGTTTAATAAAAGCATATATGTCTGTCCAGATTCTCTCCCATACTGACTCGACCAATTCAAAGACATACTAACCGCCCAATGGAAGGGAATGGAGAAGAATAAAGGTCAGTCTTTTGATGATGCCCTGGTAAAGTTTAGAAACCAGTTTACCTGATAAACAGGCATCGGATAGATATATCCAGAGGTCCCCACTAGGTTAGATCCATTGCCATGCTTCAGAAAGGACTGAACGCAGCTTCTGATTTGAGCCAGATTTAACATAGCTTGGGGTCTAACCCCAAATTTTACTGCTAGTGATGAAAGTGGGAGTAAAGCATTGCCACATAAAAATCGTAATTCAATTTTTGATGGGAATAATGAAGCAAATTAGTGTATAGGCTGTTTGCCAATTAAAGGTTGAGGTTCTTCTAAAAGAGGTTGCGACCTGCGTCCGAACCGGGGTTAATCTTTAAACGGGTGTATAGTTGATGAATAGCCCTAATATCCCACCCATAGGGTGTTCCTAATTTTATTCGGTATTTTAATCCAAGGGGTAAAGAGGAGGGACTCTAAATCTAACTTTAACCCTTTAACTATAGCCCTGTCTAACTCAAGACCTATGGCAGGAATACTAATTTTCCCTGACCATAGAACTGCTCTAGCTGTGAATAGCTAAGTAATATTTGAAAAAGTCCCGTAATTGTAGGCCACCCAACTTACGTGACCGACAAAGTTTAAGATAAGCTCTACGTGAGGTTTATATTTCATATAAAATCTGAGCAGTACCTGCACAGATTCTTAAAAAGACTTGGGAAGATATATGTTCAAGTTAAGGAGGGGATAAAGAATCCTCGGCAGAACCACCATTTTAACAACATTGGTTCTCGCAGAAAAAGACAATGGCAGTTTCGACCATCTATCCAAATCTTCTCTAACAGATTTAATGACAGGTAGTAAGTTCATTTTGGCCAGTTCTTCTAAGTTCTTAGAAATCTGAATGCCTAGATATTTAAGTGATTTAGATTGCCACTGTAGGCCTAAAGACATACACCAACTTTTCACAAGGGTGGCGAGAGGGAAAAAAGTTGTTTTTAAGGTTTAATTTAAACCGGAAAACTACTAAAATTTTCAATTAAAGTGAGGGCTCTAGGTGGGATAAAGTTGTATCTCTAATATGTAATAAGACGCCATCTGCGAATGCTGACAATTTGTGTTCCTGGTCTCCAATTTAATGCCAAAAATCCGTTTGTCTATCTTAATTGTCCTAATAAGGGCTCTAAATACAAATTAAACAGATAAGGCGATAACGGACAGCCCTGACGGGTTCCCCCAGCAACGGAAAAATATCAGATATTAGGTTATTGCATTGTATTCTAGCAGTTGGACACGAATAGAGAACCTAATTAGATGTATGAATTGTTGGGAAAACCAAATCTAACCAAAACCTCGAACATATACACCCATTCCACGCGTCGAATGCTTTTCCGCATCTAACGAAATTAAAGATGCATCCTCATTAAAACTTCAGGGGTTGACATTAAATAAACAATTTTCAAAATGGTCTGCCGATGTGCATCCCTCCACCTAAGCCAGCCTGTTCCATACTAATCAAATCTTGCCAGACACTTAAGTCTGGTTGCCAATATTTTAGCAAAAATTTTTACATCTATATTCAGCAAGGATATTGGTCTATAATTACTAACAGAGTCGGTGGACTTCCGCTTAGGTAACAGAATTATTCTGGTCAAGAGAGACGATCCTCACTCCATGATCAAACCAAAAGGTAAATAACTCACACAACAATGGGGCCTTCTACTTTAAATAATTTATAAAAGAGGTGAGAACCCATCAGGCCTGCTGCCTTGTCAGCTTTTAAGTGAATCAATGGCAGATATAATCTCCTCATTTGATATAGAAGATATTAATTTGCTTTAGAGTCTTGTGGCAGGTTAGGGGTGGTATTCAGTCCAGGAACCTCCGCATCTGTGATAGCATAAGTGCGGTAGGGGCTGGGTCGAATCTAAATAGAAGGAGACAATGATAGGATTCCCTTAGGGTCAGTAATCAGGTTGTCAGAGTCCAGAGATTTTAGGGCCGGAACCCATCTGGAATCAGCCTTACGCTTAGCTGCCATGCCAGTAATTTCCCGGCTTTACTGCCCGACCCAAGTATAACGCTTTAGATTTAGTTGACATGCTAACAACCTCATCGCTCAGAGCCCCGATAGCATGTTCTCACAGCGCCAGCTCCTGTTCCTGGTCCCTAGTCCTCATAGGCTCCGTATAGCCTCTAATTGATTGATCCTTATAAGATAGTTGGACAACTTCGAATTGTATTTGGCTTTCCTCACGAAGCTGTTCTAATCAACTCACCCTCCATACCATTTAAGAGCAGCCCAGGCCTGGTCAGTATTTGGGATCGTACCCCAATTAAATTTAATTGACTCTATCAAAAGATACAGAAACGTTCTAGTGTCTGAGCATCTTTAAATATATTATTGTTTAAGGCCCATGTTAAGATCTCTTCGGATAGAGGACGAAGTCCAAACAATTTTAATTGGAGAGTGGTCAGATATCACCCTTGGGAGATGCTCAGCATTCTTTATCTCGGGACAACCTGGCAATTTACTAAAAATAATCCAGCCTAGAAAAGGATTTGTGCATCGGTGAAAAAAAGGTGTAATCGCGGACTGTTGGATTGAGTAGCCTCACGGTCTGTCAGGCCTAGAAAAGACTTACATTCAGCCAATGCTTTTTAGCCAAAGCAGGAAATGATTTCCTACAGGTCGATCTGTCTAGTATATCCGACTGAACAAGGTTCCAGTCACCCCCAAAATAAGCGGCAACCTCAAAGGGAGACAAAAGCACAGCCAAATGGGAAAAGAAGGAAGGGGACTCTAAATTGGGGCCATAAATTGATCCCAAAACTAGGGGCTTTCCTCCAAGCTTGCCAGAAACGATAATATATCTGCCATTCGGATCAGCAATTGTGTCCGAATGTACAAAGGGGACACCCCGGGCTATCAAAATAGCTACACCCCGGCTTGAGGAAGAGTACCCCGCCCCAAACACTTGGCCTACCCATTTTTTCCTAAAGTATGAAAGATGGCTTGAAAGGACATGAGTTTCCTGCAAAAAGACAATTGCTGGTTGATAACGGTCTAAATGGTTTAGGACTGCATATTTTTTACAATTGTCCTTCCCCCCTTTGATGTTCCATGACAGAAGATTCAGGTTAAATGCCATTGGTCGTTACTTGTCCATGAAACAATGTACGGATAGCTGCCCCTCCCCCAAAAAAGCAAACAAAACCAAACCTAACCAACACCAACCCCTCACATCCCCAATAGAAGATCAACCCCAACTAAACCCATAAACAACCACCCCAGGCCCGGTTAACTCTTCTTGCACTGATCCAAAGTGTGCTATAGAGGTCGGGCTCCCCACACCACTCTTAAACTTGAATCAGCAACAATAAAACGCTTGCAAACCTGCGAATCTACCCCAATAAGAATTGGTTAACATACCTTACCCCAAAACAATTATTGAGTTGTCAAGATTAAACTAATATATTAGGGTTATCATTGCAATAGGAGATCCATATATAAAATCTTATGGAAGATATAAACTAAACATTCAAAAGCATAATCTCCTCCAATGCTCCCTGAATAAAATGGGAACAGAAAAACAGAAGGGTTAAACTGGCCCTATTATATGGAGATCCCTGCCTGTTGAGGCCTCCCGCCTCTCCAAATGCCACCATATCAGACGATGGCTAAATAATAGTCCAACAAGGAACATCGGTGGCTTATTAAACATTGCCACAGCAAAAGGGACTAGTAATTCAGTGGAGTGGCGGGTGGGGGAGGATAGCCTTTATTTGGCTGAGCCAAACAACTCGCTGGTCCTTCCTAGAATGAGGTTACTCAGCCCTGCCATATACATAGGGCCATTCAGACCACTTATCACATGGTTAAGGCAGTAAACTGTGAGTAAGCCTGATTACAGCAACCCCACAATTGTTGTAACGTCAGTGCACCAACGGTGTAACACTAATTTAACCCCTCCTGGGCAATACCAAAAATAAATTGTTTATGAGAAACTGATATAACAGATATTCATTTAACAGTTCAGCTCGAACTAAAATATCCATCCTGGTATGGTAAGATATAATAAAATTTTTAGTAAAGCCCATGGAGCCTCTATGTAACACCGAAGTTAAACATAATATAGCTCACTGTTCCATATATTAGCGTGACAGTCTAATCGTACTGACTCTTGGAGCATCTAATCCCACTAGATCAGCATTAAACGTCCCGTGGCTCAACCTTTGGCGAACAAATCTGGCATCAATGTTCCGAGTGAGTTCAGAGCTTCTTCCACTGATTCATATCACTTCACTCCCTCCTTAGTGGTGACCTCGAGCTTTGCTGGATATAACATACGGCGTAATCCCCGCCGCCACAGCTTCAAGTGACGGGGCGAAGGAGGCTCTGGTCTGCCTCATCTTCCAGGTCAGGTCGGGACTAGGCGAAGCTTGTTGCCTTCCCATTGAAAAGAAGACAGTTTCTTGTCTCTTTTAAAATGTGTTCCCTGTCCAGGAAATTAAGCAGTTTAAAGATAATGGGACGTGGTGGTTCTGTCGTTGATGGTCTAGCTCTTAAGGCTCTGTGCCCCTCAATAATATATTCTGGCCCATTTGGTGAAGGGCCTGCAGATTTCCTCAGCAATTTTGTAGAAAAGTAGCATGCTTGTGCCTTCCTCCCCTCCGGTAAACCAAGTAAAACCAGGTTATTGCGCCGACCGCGCCTTCAAGGTCGTCCACTTTTCTTCTAATTTGGCCACAGCTTTGCTTTCAGTGATCATGCGGGTTTTGCTTTATCTAACGCTCGCTTCCACAGACGATATGCGGTAGCCTCTGAATCTGTCACCATGCGTAAGCTGCATAAGGGCTGGTTTAATATCAGCCATTTCATCTACCAATTTAAACAGGGCCTCCTTGATAATGGCTAGATCACTGCTAATGTTGCGGCAAGTACCTTCTTCCTCGATTTATGGTGAGGCGCTCTGTGCGGGCACTTCGCTCTGACTCCTGATCCGCCCTGCATTTCTCCCGATCGGAGCGCTGGAAAATGTTAAACTCTTTATACCACTGATCTCGTAGCTCGGGAAGGTAAATATAAGTGATCTTGGTGGTCGGGAACAGCAGGATTGCCGGTTTGGTGCGGGAGTCTCGGTTAGCAGCAGCTACACCTCTAGACGCTCACGTGGTCTCCCAGGAGCAGAGATTGTTAGTGGCTGTGTAGCAGAGGAAGAATGAGAAACATCAGTAAGACAGGCCTTGCAGCCTGAGCAGCAGGGTGAAGAACAGGAGAGGTAGAGGCACCCAGTTACCGATAGTTTCTTCAGTTCCTTTTCAGGCCATTGAGGAGGGGAAGAGGGGGAGGATCAAATGCAGGTTGGGGAAGAAATAGGTCCACAAAGTCCAGAAATCAGGCAAGAACACACTGTAATGCAGGTGATTGTGAGGGAGGATATGCCCCCCTCCCATACCAACACCTAGTGTAGAAATATAGAGAAGGACTGGAAACAACCTGCCCCTAAAGTGCATAAAATTTCCAAAACTAAAACCTCAAATATGTTTCAATCTTTTTTAAGAAAACAGAATTAAAGGGGAATCAATCTGAGAACTCCTGAGGAGACATGAGCCATATTGAAGCCTGTTCAGACTCAGACCTAAGTGAGTTGGGGTAGAACAGAAAAAGGATGAACAAAAGACAAAAAGGAGTAAAAATAAGAAAAAAATGGAAGGTGTAGATAAACAAAAAAAGAGGAATAAACCACCATGAGGGCATAAGGAACAATGCGTCAATTAAAATTGTTTACTATTAACACCAATAGCTTAAAGAATAAGAAGAAAAGGGGTGTTTTTTTTTCTCATCTCATGTCCACTAAAGCAGACATTATCATGGTACAGGACACTAGATTACACATGACAAGGGAGATAGTACTGGCTAAAAAGAGATGTATGTTGGAATGTACTTCTGGTCAATAGGACTAGGGGCTTGTACAGGGGTTGGGGTTTTATTTTTGGTGCCTGTAAACATTGTAAAGGTTCTCAATTTGATGCCTGGGAGAGTATTACTCCTGGATATAAAGTTTGATAAAGCATATTACAGGCTCATTAATATATATGTGCCACAGTCTAAATCAGAAAGAGTAGATACATTTAGACTAATAAGACAGTTTTTGTTTTCATCACAGAATGTGGTATGGGGGGGACTTCAATTGCAGGCTGGTATGACAGGAAAGGGGAAAGACTACAGCTACCTCTAAGCTCTTTAATGACATGGTATTTTTGAATAACACAATACAAATGGCGAACCTTATAAATGCATATAGAACTCATACAGCATGAAGAGACCAACTTTTCAAAGGGGGCACCATGCAACTCGGATCGACTTTTTCTTTTTAAGCAAAGGGATGTCAATACGAATAGCAAGAACAGAGTCTGTAGCATATACAGACCACAAATAACTTTATATTACTATTGGAACATTAGATAAATATAATGGGCCAGGGATTTGGACATTTAATACATCTTTGTTACAAATAGAGTCTATTAAACACCAAATATTATATCAAATATGCGGGAAGAAAACTCTATTCTCTATATACAACACTCCATTGCAATGGTGGGAAAGTCTTAAATTAGATCTAAGAACATTATTGATAAACTTAAATAAACATAATAGAGACATGAGGAAAATTAGATACCAAGGCTATAGAAAGCACCTGCAGCATCTGATGAGTTTAGCCCAGACAACAAAGCATACTTTTGTCACACAGATAAGAGAAGTACATATAGAAATGAGGGAATTCCATGAAAAACAAATGGAAACATTAAACATGCAACAACAATTTGGTATGCAAGGGAATTAGACAAAGTGTGCCCTTTCTTGAGTTGCAGGATAGAATACAACAAAAAGAGTGAATGAAGTATGGGATGAGAAACAAATAGTTAAAATAAAACAACAAGATATTTTGCAGGTGGTGTCAAATTATATGGAAATATAATGCAGAGATCAGATCAATGATAATGAAGCTTTCCTATCATTGTTACAATTAATCAATATTCCAGTATGTCCACAAGAGGTGTTGAAGTCAATAAATAGGTATATAACACTGGAGGAAATTATAGAAACAGTGGTGTCTCTAGCTAAGGGGAAGGTACCAGGAGAAGATGGAATTCCTGTAGAAACTTATTAATTAATAAGCCCAATAATTGCGGTTGAGATGGCTAAGGTGTTCAGTCAGTTACTAAAAACAGAAAGAATTCCATTGGAAATGACTATGGGAATTGCTACGTTTTTGTATAAAAAAGATGTAAGGAAATGTTTGGACAAATGGAGACCTATTTGCTTATTAAATGTTGATTTGAAAATAGTGATGAAAATATTGAATGGTAGGTTGATAAAAGTGGCCCAGTATACCTTTCTATGGGAAAAGCATTTCCTTATTTTTGATTTTATGCTTATTTATTGTTTAACTGAGTGTGTTTGTATTTGTGAAGCACGTTGATATTCTGAAAGTTGCTATATTAAATAAAATTATTATTATTAGTAGTACGTTATCTCAAATGAACAATTTTGTGCAGTCCCAGGCAGAAGAATAATGGATGCACTAATATTACTCCGAGAATTATTCGAGTCTGGAACATCAAAGGAAATGGAGGGGTTCATTATGACGCTGGATTAGAAAAAAGGCATTCAACTCAGCAGATCATAGTTTTTTTGTGGTTTACATTAAATATTATCGTATTCCAGAAAAGTTTATAAATTGGATGAAAATGCAATATATAGGACAGCAGGCATGACACCCTTAGTCAATGGATACTTGTGACCCATGATTCAGGTTAAGAAAGGGGTAAGACAGGGCTGCCCATTGAGCCCATTATTATATGTATTCAGCATGGGCCATCTTTTAAGGATTTTAAATTATAGACTCTATTTTTTCCGCCGGTGGTGGTTTCAGGACAGAGATTATCAGTAACGGCAGTGGCCTATGCTGATTATTTACTCGATACTTAGAAACAAAAAGGCAGTAGAAAAGCAATAGAATTTTTGCATATATAGGGAAAACATTGGGGGTTAGTCTGAACAAAATAAAAGTAAGGATAAGCAGATAGGTGTACAAAGGGAGGACGGTACAGACATAGCAAGGATTAAGATGGTAGAGGGAGCGATACAGATTTTGAGTATAGAATATGATGGGGTGGCAAGATATAGTCAACTGGGATAAAAAAATCCAGCAAGGGAAAGTAATGGTTGAAAATTGGAATAAGGGTACAATAGGGACGTTGAAGAGGGTTTATTTAGTTAAAACTTATTTATTGCCAGTATTTTTATTTATTAGTGCAGTGTTCATACCTCCTAAAGAAAGAGAAACTACCCATATTAAATATTTTCTTTCAGGCAATATGGAGGAGTAGACTGAACCCATTAAAAAGGAATATTGTATACTTGAGTGTGGAAAAAGGAGGTTTGAATATGGTGAATCTCATATTATTTTTGTCTGTTAATTTTTTATTTTTAAACATAAAACCCTTGTGTCATCAGGTAGGAACTGGCTGGATGGGGATGTTAAAACAGAAGTTATCAGCATGGTTCTCAGGACGGGAAACAGGCACACAAAAAATCTTTAAAATAGTATCCTTTGCTTCACAGTATTATAAGGAAATTTTTGTAAAATTATATAGATGGAGAATTACATATTATGATAATAATAAGAGCAAAAAACAAGTTTACAAACAAGTTTCAGAATCCAATTTTATGGAAATGGATACTTTTCACAATGTCCAAGGGAACATAGGCAAATGTAGTTACAATTAAATGCTTGTAGTAGGGTGCCAATGAAATTTAAAGATATTTTATGTTTTTGTTGTCACGAGAAATTAAATATTAGAGCAAACCAAAAGCACAAAATGATAGAGGAAAGGATGTGTATGAGGTCTAAGTGTGTGGTACAGCTCGAAATGATGAATCATTTGTTTTTTTCTTGCACATACATTAAAGACTTTTGGGGGAATATTGCTTTGTTATGGGGTATGAATGTAATAAAACAGATAAAATATGATAACTTAATTTATGGGGTGTACGATAGACAATGGAATAAATGGGACAAAAATACATTGAATGTTATTTTCTCCATAGTGAAGTGGTACATATGGAATGTGAGGTGATGTTTGCTTTACAGTAAAAAAAATATCACGCATGAGGAATTGATAAATAATATTAAATAGGTATAAAGTATATACAAAGTAAAAAACAGTACAGAATGAAATGCATATTAAGAAAGTTTGGAGGAATTTTCTATAGGTAACAAATTCAGATGTACCTGTCACTTAAATGTTTACAGAATAAGAAAACAGATGTTATCTGAATACTTGTATTGTGGTTTGTTTACAAGATATTAATAAAACAAAATTCCCTTACTCTTTCCAATAAGTGCCATGGGATCTTTAACAGTCACCTGAATTGCCACCAGAACAGGCAGATGGGACCTCAGTGTAACATCTCAGCAGAAAAACAGCACCTCATGAGTACAGCACCCCCCTCATGCTGCACTACAGTGTCAGTATTGGGATTTAACTCAAGTGCCTGGTGTGGGGAGTCATTGGTGTAGGATGCCTCTGACATATTGGGGACTGGTCTGTGCAGAATGGGCAGAAGTAGCCCAAATGGTCTGTCAGCAGTGGGATGTCATAGGCAGTTCTTGTCTTTGTCCTGGCCATAGTGATCCTGTATGAAGACATAACAGAGAGGGAAGCATGTGAGAGTGGTCCCTTGCATGTATGCAGGCTACATGTAGAAATTTCTAGCCCTTGTGGCTGCTTGTGGGGTTTCTACAGTGGGCTGTAAGTTTAGCTATTACCTTCTCCAGGTAAGATGGCCACAGGAAGTGAGGCTAGGGCAGTAATTTGGGCCATCTATATATGAAATGCATTTGTTCCCTCACTAAGATGGCCACTGGAAGTGACACAATTTGAATCACTTTTGTTGTTGCAAGGCCCCAGCAATATGTCAAAGGTGCCCCATAAGTGATGTCAGCTCTGGAGGATGTCAGTTCTCCTCACTGAGGTGGCTGATGGAAGTGATGTTAGCTCTGAAGGATGTCACTCACAGAGGTCACGTACAGATCCAGGACAAAGGAAGAGGGATTCTCTTTGAAAGAACATCAAAAGTGCCATAAAACCTATAACATGTAGTGGTAACTATTTTCATTGCAGTATGTACATTTTGCTTCTCATTCCCCAGGTGCTCAACTCATGCCCCTGAGGATCACACAATCAGAAACAATCTCCTTGTAGCTTTGTGATAGTAGTTCAACCTGGAATTGCTAGTAGGGTTTCAGGATGCTACAATGCTCATTAAGTGGACTAAGAGTCCTGCTGGCAGGGTGGATCTCTTCTGTTATGCAACAAGCAGTGCATCATATGACCACTACATGAGGGGTTACAGATGTACACCAGCATGTTTTCTTGGCATCAGCATGCATGCTAGGCTGAGCAGTGATTTAAAACAGCAGTCGCCTCAAATGTAATATCCTACCCACTCTGTGGTGAGTTAGAGCTTGCAATGGGCTTACAGTATTCAATCTGAAATTACGTATAAATGTCAAGAGGGTTATAGAGTACCCATGTCTGTATAATATAATCTTCCTTAGGTACACAGCACACTCTCATATTGCCAGCCCTGGACATAGTCAATGTTTAGCCACAGATAAGGATATACTATATAAAGTAGAATAAGTTAATATCAAGAAAGCCTCCTGTTATATTTATTAGTCACAAGCCTGATCAATGAAAACACATACTTTGGTACTTATGAAGTTGTAGCTCCAAATTTGGGTTTTACAAATTGTTAGTAACAGGAGCTCTGATTCTGTGATGCAGCCTGAATAGAGCTGGGTGGAAGCTGTGAATACTGCTTTTGTGAATGTTTTCTGACATTTTGTAAATGTCCTAGAATTTTCCACACTTCCACCTTTTAGGCAAAATCAGAATCTTCCGAATGTGTTTGGTGAATTTTGCCCTGTTCTGTGGACTTTTCTGTCTGCAGGGCCTTTGCCAGGATTTTTACAAGGGAGGTTATTTTTTTGCAGTCTGTGACTTAAAAAAAGCCAGGGTCTAGGGACCACCAGGCCCCCAAGCCCAGGGGTTCTAGATGCTCTGTGGTGCATTTTTAGCTTATTTTGAGCTAAATAGCTAATATCTTAGCTCTGAAGGGTGAATACATACTTTTATTTGGTATGTGAGGTTAGCAAAATGTGGACATTGTAGCATGAGTGATATACTGTACATCTATATACAGATTAGATGTATGTATTCACCCTGCAGACAGCCAGATAATAGGGTCTGGGTGCTGCTAGATCCTCACTAGAATTTTTATAAGGGGTGTTCTTTATTGTATTCTTTTTCCTTTTAAAAAAAGCTGTGGGTCTGAGGGCCATGAGCCCATGGCAGTGGTTATAGAACTCTGTGGTGCATTATCAGGCTTATTTTGAAGCGAAATAACTCGTATCTGAACTCTCCTCCACCCTTCATTGCTCTAAAATTATGATGTGTCAATGACTGGCTTCTGGCCTTGGCAGGAGATGTTTTCCCCATTATTGTTTGGAAGTGTGGAATGCAATGATATAGGGGCACACTCGCCCATGCCTGGCACACCGCTCAGTATCCTGCAATCATCAGCTGTGACATCTCCAGCCTCCACTAGGGGTCAGTCTAGCTGAGCATTACCCCACTTCCCCAGTGGGAGAGAGCAGTCCGTCAGATGCTAGATCTTCCTCCCACAGGCCAGCCCTCTGACTCCCTGGGCTCACATCTGAACACAGCTCATCAGCATCACAAGCGGAAATCCAACTGGTGCACTGGTGGGCCAGCTGCAAAATGGTCTTCTAAAGTTTTGTTTATACAAATATGGGCCCCTTTGAAACAGCATTCTTGTACTCTGAAGCAAATTGGTGAGTGAGGTAGTCACCAAACATCTTAACATACTGTATGGCTCTATGGCCCACTAGTAGCACACTGTAGTATCATGCAGGTGACAGGGTTTTAGAAGCTGAACTGGGTTGCTACAGTAGTATTGGAACTGCCAGGGCTCAAGAAGTAATGCCATTGCAGCATGTCCTAAACTCAGGAGAGAAGTCACTATATTCCACCACCATGGTGACCTCCTGCAAAGGGCAAGGAACCTTGCACCTCATGGGGTGGAGGTGGCTACTTGGATGTAAGCCAAAAGGCACTGCAGCAAGGAAGGTGGGAGGCATGAAAATTAAAGGGCATTATCAAAGGAAAAACACTACTGTTGTCAGGATAATAGCACCAGTCACGCAAAGGCCCCACAAGTCCTTTACACTACCATGCTAGATTGTGTACCAACTGGATGTGGCCTCCTGCTGGCCTCAACATGTAGGGAAATTGTGAAGAACCTTACAATGAGTTACAGAATTCATGGGGCTGGGTGGCTGTAGAAGTGGGGATGTCCAATCAGGAAAAAATATAAACACCTTGATTTTTGAAGATTGGATCCAATAAATAGCAATTAGTGTGATTTCCTGAAAGCAGACTGGGGGTGTTCATACTCAAATGCCTATCAAACTAAGGATTTGAAAAGAAAACATTATTTAATTTTTTATTACAACTTTAATACAGCACTTTTGGCTGCAAATATAAACTAACAAAATAAATATACAAATACCTATCAATAAATACATTGAGGTTCTACAGAGCAGACAATTTACAGGGAAAAAAAGCCAATTCAATGAACACCCTCCATCCCATGGTAAATTTTACAAATACATGATTTTTTCTGTCTGAATTGGCCTGGGGATTTACTTCAAATCAAAGAAAGCCCATTTAGGAAGTGCACCTTACAATGGCATACCCATTTTTTTCTAATCATCCAAACCCCCACCCCCAGCAGCTGAATGCAAGCCCCCAACCCCATGAATTGAACAAGCCTTGAAAAACAAAGGTTTAGTCAACCATAGCATTTTAAGCCATTACAATTACCCTTTTTCCCCACTTCTCCTGACCCCCAGCAGCTGAAAGTGCACCTCTGGGAACTAAACAAACCATAAAATCAAACAGAATTGATCAGCCAGACTAGCACTTTAAACTATTACAATAAAACACCGGTTTGTTTTTTCTCATCTAGAACCCCACCCCCAGCAGCTGAAAATAAGCCCCTGATGAACTGAACAAGCCAAAAAATCAAAGATTTGGTGGTGAGCCACAGCACTTTAAAATCATTGTCAATTACCCCTTTTTTCCACTCGTCCAGACCCCCACTCCCAGCAGCTGAAAATGAGCCCCTGATGAATCGAACAAGCCATAAAAAAGCAAAGGTTTGATCAGAGACATTTACTTAGAAACATAGAAACATAGATTTTGACGGCAGATAAGGACTGCTTGGCCCACCCAGTCTGCCCATTTCTATCTATTGGATAAGCTGCAGATCCTAGTTAACCAGCAGCCTACTTCTTCCTTCCCTACCCCTAGAATTGCCTTATGACTATCCCATGCATGCTTGAATTCCACCACTGTTTTTGACTCCACAACCTCCTCCGAAGGCCATTCCATGCATCCACAACCTCTCTGTGAAAAATACTTCCTTAAATTACCTCTGAGCCGCCCCCCTTCTATCTTCACATTGTGCCCCCTTGTTCTTGCACACCTCTTTTTTTGAAAGATGCTACCCTCTTGGACTTTGTTGATTCCCTTGACATACTTGAAAGTTTCTATCATGTCCCTCCTCTCTCTCTCCTTTCTCGAGGCTATACATATTCAGCTCCTAAGTTCTCTTCATATGTCTTCCGTGCAGGCCCTGCACCATTTTAGTTGCCCTCCTCTGGACAGCCTCCATCCTGTCTATATCTCATGGAGACTGGTCTCCAGAACTGCACGCAGTACTCCAGATGGGGTCTCACCAACTGTCTATACAGAGGATAATAACTTCCTGTTTTCTGCTGGTGATGTCTCTCCCTATGCATCCCAGTATCCCCAGCCCTCCTTGCTGCCCTCTCACATTGCTTGCCCACCTTTTAGTCATCTGATATGACTACCCCAGGTCCTTTCCATTTTTGTTGTTGTTGTTAGTACCTCACCCCCCATTGTGTACTCTTCCCGGTTTTTGTTTCCCAGTGCATTACCTTGCACTTCTTAGCATTGAATCTAAACTGCCATACATTTGACTTGCTCCACTTTGTTCAATGCAGGCAGTAACTCAGCACTTGTTCTCCCCCCACCCCCATCTCCACCAAGAAGGAACTTCACTAATTCAAACTGTCCTCATCTCGACTTGCCAGGCAGTTTTAGCAGTCTTAATATACCATCCGTTTTAATTTCATCCAGATCCCCAACCCCCAGCTGCTGAGAGGTGAGCCACTGATAAACAAGCCAGGTTGGAGATACAAACATTTGAGCCAGTGAGCCCAGAGACATTTAAACTGTCACCAATTTTAAAACTTTACTAGCACTCAGTCGGTTGTAAAACAAACTTCCAATGAGTAGAGCAGCACTTGGTCACTCTCCACCCCTTCCCCGCCCCAACCAATGACAGCAGAGTGACTGTTTATTCCCTGAGGAGACTAGACATTGAGAAATCAAAATATCAAGTCTGGGTGATCATGAGCCCTGAAATGTTTAGCCAGTGAGCCAAAGACATTATTTTTAAAAGAGACACTGGTATGAGGCTGTGGCCTGAAACAAACGTTTAGCCAGTGAGCCAATGATATTAAAGATACCAGCAGTAATTTAATGTTCTGCCCATGAGCTCATTCTCCTCCGCCTCCCTGCCCAAAACCAATGTAGAATTCAGAGCGACTCAAAGTCAGACAAATGAGCAATTATTCGGAAGCCAACCAGGCAGGGAACTTACCAGGCTGGCTAAAAAAGTCTGTAATGTGCCCTCCTCATCTTGTTCGCCATCTTCCTCTCGAGTCGTTGACCGCCATGCTGCACCTCCATCCTTGATTGCTCCATCTAATCTATGGTAAAATCTTTGTTGCAGTGAAAAATCCTCAGCTGGACGTGGACACTTATGGAGACGCACATCCTAAGCTTCGCAACTGATTGGCCAATGGGGGGGGGACGGTGTGAGATTTGACACTGAGCTGCTGGAACCTTGATTGGGCTGTAGATCATCGGGAATGGGGGTGAGTCAAATAAGAGAAGGGCTCAGCGGAAAGGGCGAGGGGGATCACATGTCAGAGAGAGAGAGACACACAACCGTTAGTGGGCACTTCTTACTACAACCTGAGGACACGTTGGGCATTTAAAGGGACAGTTACAACAGTTAATGCAACTGGAAAAAAAATTTGCAATGTTCCTGAATGGGAGGGAGGGTTCGCTTGAACCTGAAGAACCCCACCTGGCAATGGGCCTGGTCTGAATTGTGGAATAATACACATGAATGCAGAATGACAGTTCTTTGAAATTCCATTCCACAGTTTAATACATTAATGTACAATACATGTAATTATTCCACAGTTCAGTGATCAGTTCTGCAGCATTTCTTTCTGTAGTTTAATACATTAATCCACAATTCATACAGTCATTCTGCACTTCAGTGACTCAGTGAACTGAGGTATGAATGTTGTGGATTCATGTATTAAACTGTGGAAAGAAATTCTGCAGAACTGACCACAGACAGTGATCAGTTCTGCAGAATTTCTTTTCAAAGTTTAATGCTGTAATCCACAATTCATACATTCATTCTGACATTCTGAGTTGGAATTTCCATGAAAGTTGCCAAAGCTGAAGGTGGATAAGTCCATGGGCCAGATGGCATCCAACCAAGGATATTAAAGGAGCTGCAAGGAACTAGCAGTGCCTCTGATGGCCCTGTTCACTGAGTCACTCAACACAGGTGTCATTCCAGAGGACTGGAGGAGGGCACAGTCCCACTGCACAAAAGTGGCAGTAGGGAGGAGGTGGGCAACTGCAGGCCAGTCAACCTCACCTCAGTGGTGTGAAAGATCATGGAAAGACTGCTGAAAAAGGACAGTGACACATATGGAATTCAGCGGTGCTCAGGATCTGAAGCAACATGGATTCACAGAAGGAAGGTCATGTCAAACTAATCTAATAGATTTTTTTGATTGAGTGACTAGGGAAATAAATCAGTGAGGAGCAGTAGATGTCGCCTTCCTAGATTTTAGCAAAGCCTTCAACACCATCCCACATAGAAGTCTGATTAACAAGATGGGTAGGCTGGGCATGGAAGACAAGGTGGTGAACTAGGTTAGGAACTGATTAACAGACAGGAGGCAGAGGGTGGTGGTAAATGGGGTACAATCTGGGGAGAGAGGGGTGACCAGTGGGGTACAACAAGGATCATTACTAGGACCAGTCCTATTCAATGTCTTCATTAGTGACATTGCAGAGGGGCTGGAAGGAAAGTTCTGCCTGTTTGCAGATGTCACCAAGGCCTGCAACAGGGTGGATACTCCAGAAGGGGTGCAGAAAATGAAGAGGGTCCTGGAGAAGCTTGAAAGATGGTCGGCGATGTGGCAACTGAGATTCAATGCAAAGCAGTGCAAAATAATGCACCTGGGTAGAGGGAACCCTGGGGAGAGCTACAGGTTGGGGGGGGCTGACCATCACCAAAGAGGAAAGGGACTTAGGGGTTATCATCTCTGATGACCTTAAGGTATAAAAGCACTGCACAAAGGTGGCAGGGAGGGCCAGTGGCATGCTGGGGTGCACAGGCAGGGGTATCAGTAACAGGAGGCGGGAGGTGGTGATGCCATTGAATAAAACATTGGTAAGGCCTCACCTGGAGTACTGCGTGCAGTTCTGGAGACCACACCTGTGCAAGAACATAGATAAGGTGGATACTATCCAGAGCAGGGCAACAAAGTTGATGCAGGGCTTGTACCATAAAACATATGAGGAGAGACTAAGGGACCTCAATATGTACTCATTGGAGGAGAGGAGACAGCAGGGGGACATGACTGAAACTTTCAAGTACCTCAAGGGCATAAGCAAGGTGCAAGTGGGGGACATTTTCCAATGTAGAAAAAGTACTAGAACAAGGGTGCACAATATGAAATTGGAAATGGGTAGATTAAGAGGTAATGTGAGGAAGTTTTTATACCCAGAAAGGGTAGTCGATGCTTTGAATAGTCTGCCACAGGAGGTAGTGGGGGAAAGCACAGTGCATGGGTTTAAGCAAGCCTGGGACAGGCACAATGGAAGCTTGAGAGGGGAGGGAGTAATGAAAAGCCATTGATCACATCGGGTCAGTGGCCACATACAATGTATGGGGCCTACAGGCAGACTTGATGGGCCTGGCAGTCCTTATCTTCTGACAATTTCTATGTGTCTATATTTTAAAGTGATTTCTAAAATTTTGCAATAGCAAATTTCTGACTTTCGACAAAATTCCACCAGCGGAAGTGTAATTTCGCACAACCCTAAACTTGAACATATGCACATTGGAAACTGAGCTAGCCTTATCGCACTACAGGAGAAGCTAGATGGATTTCATCTTTTAAAGTCCCATGAGCATCAGCAACCTATCAGGTGAACATAACCCCAGATATAAGGATCCTGGAGTGCCTCAGAGATTATCCCCCACAATGCCATCTTGCCTTCCTTAAGGTCTTTCTATTACTAGAGCCTTATTTACAGTTTAAATAAAAATTTGTTTGATGTTGAACAGAAAGAGAGAGCTATTAGCATAGGTAACTCCAGGACAGGGTTCATGGCCTGGAAAATATCTGCTGTTCCCAAGCTGTGCCCCAGCAGTGGAGCATAGCTGGCTATAGTCTGGATTCCAATGCCCCTTGCATGCCCAAATACAATCCTATACTCTGTCTGTGCCCTGGTCATCCTTCCTTCCTGAAGTCATCACTCTCTATTAGACTCAAGTTGCTCTTTTCTAAGAGTCAACTCCTACCCCTTATTTAAACCTGTTCCCTGACACCTCAGGGACATTTTGAAGGGGGAAAAAAAAAAACGGGAGATTTCAGCATGCATTCCATGTAGTGTCTGTATTTAACGCCCTCTTTTACTTAACATCTCTGCAGGGTAACATGAAAACAGGATCACTGTCCCTTAGACTTCATCAGTTCTCTTGACAGATTTTCTACACAGGATATCCCAATTTCCATTTGTGTTATCTCAGTCTGTTGTTAAGGGAAGGACTGCGATGTCACAGAGGATTTGGGATGTCAGGTGTAGACTAACAGTCAGAGCAGCAGTCTATACAGCATGCCTGTTTTCATATTAAAGGGACACTATCAACCTGTTTTTCATCATGTTATTTCTAGTTACAAACCTACATTTTATGATTGCTTACCTTCTCCAAAATTCATTGATGTTGTTGCTTGTTATGTTGTCTTAGCGATGCGAAGCAACATCTTGCGGTAGTAGCACAGTGAGAGGTGTATCAGTGTTAATGCAAGGAACACTTTAGTAGGTGCTACCTCATTCCCCAATTAGCCAGCATGCTAGCGCTGATGCAAAAATTATGTAAAGTGCCACCAATTTGAAAGAAATGTGCCACTGCAATCAGAGACAAGCTTGTCATGCAGCATCAGAGATGACACACCTCCTGTACATGCCTTTCCAGGTGAAACATTTCAGTAAACATGGTGGTGGCTCCTGCCACCCCACACAATCCCCAAACAAAGCTGACATCGGGGTGCATTCCTCTTGTCGGCATGTCCCTCACTCCCCACATTGTAAGGCATGCTGGCAGCCTACACCAGTGTGCCCAACAAAGCATTCTGCATACAATTCGTGTTTTTTTTTTACCTGAAAAAAAGAAACGGTCCCTCATTATCCGTGGGCACCCTCCCCAACCCGACCCACCTCTCTGCGACTCCACCTGCCCATACTCCCTCACCCCATACTTCATTTCCAGAGGTCTGGAACTGTGATCTTCAGTGGAGTGTAGCTGCGTCTGGGCTATTGAAAGCCAACTGCAAAATGAAGAAATGCCAGTAAGCTGTGGAATGGCATCATTGGGGTGGGGGTTAACTTAGGTGGATATCTCAGCCATTTTTTCAAATTTTGGCTCCAAATTTTCAAAATGGTGTTCTTGGGACCCCACCTCATTAACACATACACAGTCATCTAGTTATTCAGTCCTGAAAGGTGATTTCGTGGTCACTGCGTGGAAACACCTTTCAGGACAAATCAATGAAATGACAGTGCCACTGTTCATCAGGCGGTGTCCCAAAAAGTCTATGTTGCAAATTTGGTGAAAAAATTCCAAAAACCTATTGTGTTATGAGCATGCATTGAGCGGTTTCCACACATGCTGGTAACTTCGACAATTTCTAATATTTTCACTCCAGATTTTCAACATTGCCATTTTTCATACCTCCTTATGAACAGTACAGCTGTCATTTTTCATATCCTACCTGAAATGTGTTCTGCACATCTGGTGCACAATGGCGTGGTCATTGTGGGAAATGAACTTCGGACAGATTAACAAAATCACAGTGCCACTGTTCATGAGCAGAGGTCCCAAAATGCCTGCATTGAAAATTTTGTTAAAAATAATCCCCAAAATAATTGCGCTACAGGTGTGTGTTGTGCAGTTTCTACGCACACTTGTGACTTCACCAATTTTTCATATTTGCACTCAGATTTTCAACATTGCCATTTTTTTCACCTCCTCATGAACAGTACAGCTGTCATTTTCACATCCTGCCTAAAATGTGATTTTGTATCTTTGGCGCCAAATGGCTGAGTCGCTGTGCAAAATCATCTTTTGGCTAATGAACTGACAGTGCCACTATTCATGAGGTGGGGTCACAAAAAGCCCATGTTGAAAATTTGTAGTCAAAATACCAACAAACACCTGGGGTGTTAGGGTTTCCAACCATAATGACCCACCCTATAGAGACAGACAGGCGTCAGGGGTGTGACTTAGGATTGTTGGCTGTAATGCTCATGCCATTCCAGCCCCATCCCCATCAAGCAGCCAGCAACAGGCATCAAGGTGTGCCTTGGACTCTTCTGCCCCAAAGTTTCCCCCATTCTCCTATACTGCACCCATCTCTGCATATTTCCTTATGTAATGGGATGAGCGTAAGGCCCAAATGCCTCAAGGCAGAACACGATGCTTGTCGGTGTCTGCAGGGTAGTGTGAGGTGAAATGGCATGAGTGTTATGGCCGATGACCCAAAGGAACACCCCAGTGCCTTTCAGTCTCTGCAGGGTGGGGGTGGGGTTAGCATCAGTTCAGTTCTTCACTGCCATTCCTATTATGCATCTCTCTAACTCCTGCACTACCAATGCCAAAGCCAGCAAGACAACATTCAGCATTGACAAATGCTTGTTTTGTCTGTCTCCTTGTTTAGTAGAACTGAAATGCATGGTAGTGTATATTTATAAACAACCTTGTTTTGTTTGTAATCCTGGATCTGTTTATTGCATACTTCCTGAGCATTAGAAACACCCTCAAACAGTGCAATCATTCATGAAGCAATAGCCTTCTAAACTCACTGCATCATGAGTGGCTAAACTGTTGTGGGTGTTCCAAAGCCCAGGAAACATGCAGTGGGACCTGTTCGAGGAATGTAAACAAACCTGTTTTTGTGTAGTAACACCAGTATGGTGGGCAATCTGTTTTTCACTTTTTTAAAGAAAAAAAGAATCAGAATCAAACTATCAGCTACATCAGCAGTCTTTACAGAATGTTGGCAGTCATAAAATATGTTGTTATGTTGGCTTGCATGCATGCGCAAGCAACATCTTGTGGTAATAGCACAGTTCACAGGTGTCAGTGTTTTGGCGAATGCAGGGGATGCTTTAGTGGGTGCATCCCTCAGCCGCCAACCAGTGAGCATGCTGCCAATGACTGCAGCTTCAGAGGGAGCCACGGAGTTGAAATGAATCTGCCACTGCATCAGAGACAGGCTTGTCATTGCAGTGGCAGATGACATGCCTCATTATGTGCCTTTCCTGGTGAAACATTTAAATAAACAGGCAGCTCCTGCCATCTGCCACACACCCTGAAAAGCCAAGATGTGGGTGCCCAATCCCTGTGTCGGCATCCCCCTCTTAGTGTGTCTTTCCTCTTAGTGTGTCTTTCCTGGTTAAACAGTTCCCTTTTGCTTTTCTTTTCAACACGGGATGCCAACTCCTGGTGTCGGTTGCCCCGTCTTCCGTCTATATGCCTTGCCGACATTGGGGTGCCCAATCCCCATGTTGGCGTCCCCCCTACAGAATTGTGGCACACTGTGAGCCCACCCCAGTGTGCCTATTTTTGTGTGAGTGTGTGTAACCTGCAAATGAGTGAAACCTTCCCTCATGGTCTTTTTTTTCCCTGAAAACAAGAAAATGATCTACCATTGCCTCCCTCATCCCCCTCCCCCATCTTCAGCCTCCCTCTGCGCACCCACCTCCCTGCAACCCCCCTCACTCATAATTACCCTCCGGAGGTCTGGAACCATGATCTTCTCTGAACCAGGGCATGTCTGTGTCGTGGAAAAAATATATTCTTCTTACACTTTACTTTAAAATCAGGCTCGGGAACACTGCATGTAGTAAAAAGAAAAGTTTAATACATATGCATATGAGAGTCTGCTTCCAATAACATGCAAGGCTCCCTGAGTTTCATTAGTCAATCGCTTATATACACTTATTATCAAGGCGTTGTTAGGCATACTCTTATCTTGAAAAATACCAACATTGCAGTATTAACCAATCATGAATTAGAAAACATGTTGATACCAATGTAACAGAAAACACTCTCATTTCTTTCCCAATTCTTGATACATATGCCTGGGTCAACTGACCTGAGTGAAACAATGAGTTTCACTCACACCATAGCAATGTACAGCTTACCTTCAATGCCTTAACATGCTGTTATCTTATATGTTGTTTTTAAGCACAGTTTATTTTATTTTGTCCAAGCCTGTTATCCAAACTGGTTGGTACCAGCCTGGATAACAGGCTTGGACAAAATATAAGATAAAACATATCTTTGCTTTTAATCTCAGCCTCATGTCACCAGGGATCTATATACATGCTTAGTCAGCGGGTCTTTTTCAAAATGCAACTTACCTGTGCAAGTTGGCTCTCCTTGCCCCTTGAGGTGTTTCTGTGTGTAGCTGCAGTATAGTTTTTGGATTGCTGTGTAGCCATCTTGAGTATTCATTGACTTAGTCATCATTAGATCAGCTTACAGCTGTGCTAAAGATTCAGCCATACTTCCCTTAACCTTATTTTCACACACCGGCGCAGCTGCAAGCCTCCATTCAGATGCTTTCTTTCTCCCTGAAATGTCCGGCTTCCCCCTACTCACCACACATGATACTTTCCCAAAGAATGAAGCTCATTGCCTGGATTTCTTTGATATTTGCTGCTGAAAGCTTTTGGGAGCAGCTGGTAGTCCTCAGGATGCCGGTTTCTTGGAGGGGCTTCGTTGGAAGAGTCGACATGTAATGTTTGTATTATTTTTATGTATGTATTTTATTTTTCCTGCTCAGCAAAGGATGTGATTACCCCAGGTCAGACTGTTTCTTTTCTTTCTTCCTGCATATTTTGGTGAAGCAGCGAGAGTGCTTCGCTCTGTATTAAGAACAAATTTGTGCAACTGTTTACTTGCCTATGTGAAAGATAGGCATGGGACAAATTCCTCAGGGGTGAGAGCTCTGAGGGTCTTTTCATTATTCCTAGTTTTCAGCGGTGTACAGGTCGAAATAAATTGAGACTTTGCATTCATACTGTTATATACTCTGCTTTAGGAGTTAAAATTCATCCAGACTGTTTAAGACTTTTTTCTGGGGAGTTTGTCTGAAGGGAAATGGACAATTGTTTTATTTTCTGTTAGAAATGGGAAGTGGAGCTACCGTTTAAGATATTTAAATAAGTTTGCAGCATTGATAGTATTAATCAAATTGGTTGATTGATTAATATCTGTTTTTAAATATTTGGCAGCATGTGTTGGGACCAGGCTTCAGTGGTCAGGCACTATTCCCCCTCTAGACTGAGGGACCTGTGCCCCTTCGACAGACCCCCGTTGCAACCCGAGGTATATAGGCGTTGTCAAGCCTTGGGGATTGCACGGAGGAGGCGGAGGGGGAGGGGGGTTCCTCGACTGTGAGGGGGGGAGCTGAGTGGGTGGATAAGGGTTGTGGGGTCTAGGAGATGCCCTGGGGCAAAATGGGTCCAGGATAGGGGAGTGCGATGCCTGGTTCTCATACCCAAGGGTTCCACTGAGAGTGGGCAAGTGGCCCGCTCCTCCAAGGGCTTTCATCCAACCCGGCAGTGTTATGCAATGCCAGGTCTATAAAAACAAGACAGCAATTATTGCTGATCTTGTTGAGTCATCCGACCTGACTTGCATTGCAGAGACCTGGCTGGACAAGAATGCTGGTCCCATATTGGAATCAGCTGTTCCAGCCGGGTACTCGGTAATACTTTGCCCGAGGTTGGATCGAAGGGGTGGGAGGGGTCACTATTTGTTTTAAATTGGAATTGGGTCTTGTGGAGGTTCCAGTGGTGGCCCCTAGATCCTTTGTGTGTATCATGGGAGCAGGTGTGGGCAGCAGAATTTTACTCATCTACCATCCACCGGTGATGAGAAAATTTTCTGCAGGAAGTTGCACTTCATTGTCGACCTGGTGTTGGAGTTCTCCAGGTGGTTGGTCCTAGGGAACTTCAATGCATGGGTCGATGATGAACTCTCATTTTGATCAAAACTTCCTCCAATTAATGATTTTGTTGGCTTCACACAGGCTGTTACCGCTGCTACCCATGTTCAGGGTCACTCTCTGGATCTGGTGTTCACCCTGGGGATGGAGAGATCACAGAACTGGTCATGGAACCAGTTGGGTGGTCTGACCATCACTCCATGAGATTCAATTTCACGACCCCCCTTGCGAGACCTACCCCTTTGGAGATGGTCCAGTACCGCCCTTTGAGGGGAGTTACCCCCGAGGGTCTGATGGCAGTGCTGGACCTATTGAATTGGCCTATGGAGTGCATGGAACCAGATGCCTTCGTGGTGCACTATAATAATATGGTGCTGAGGGCACTGGATTCCATAGTGCCTGTCCGTGTTCGCCCCCTCTCCCTTCACCCTCGGTGCCCCTGGTTTGATGGGACATTGAGGGAGTTGAGGAGAATGGGGTGAAGATTGGAGTGCTGTTGGCGGAAATCCAGCCTGGAAGGTGACAGACTTAGATTGATGGCCCATTATGTAGACTATCAATCAGAAATCTCCCGTAAGAAGGCAGAGTTCCTGTCTCGGGAGATAGCTGCATCAAGAAATCGACCAGCTCAGCTTTTCCGGACTGTGGACAGACTGTGCAATCCAGCCTGTCTGTGGGGTCAGAGAGCATTTAACAAATAAAGTGTGATGAGTTTGTTCGGTTGTTTGAGGATAAGGTGTCATCGATCAGGTCGGAAATCCGCGTATACATTCTAATGAGCATGGCAGTGATCGCTAGGGGTTACAGGCCCTCGGTCTGATTGGACAGATTTTGACCAGCCAGCAATCATGGATATCATGAAGATTGTCCAGGGCTTGCAACCGACTTGCTGTAGTTTGGATCCTGGTCCCACGCTGCCTCTTGTGGGGTGCATGGATGTGATCGGACCAGTCCTTGCTGAGATAGTCTGGTGCTCTTGGACCAAGTGGTGTTTCTGGAGTCTTTGAAGAGGCTATCGTGACACCCCTTTTAAAGAAGCCTCCCTGACCCAGACTGTCTCACTAACTACAGACCGATCTCTAACCTGCCCTTTTTGGGCAAGGTTATTGAGAAAGTAGTCATGTTGCAGCTCGATGACTTTCTTACCACCCATGAGGTCTATGATCCTCTCCAGTCCGGTTTCAGGAAGAGGCATAGTACTGAGACGGCATTGGTTCAGGTACTTAATGATCTCCTAATAGAGAGTCGAGGAGCTACTCGATCTTGGTCCTCCTTGATCTCTCTGCAGCATTTGACACCGCGGACCATGCGATGTTGCTAGATCACTCAGGTTGTTCTCTGGACTATCAGGACAGTCCTCAGATGGTTCCACTCTTTCCTCACAGGCAGTCAGAGGGTAGTCTCAGGAATTTTTCCTCTGCTCCCTTTCCTCTGTCCTGTGGGGTGCCACAGGGTTCTGTGCTTTCCCCATGTTGTTCATGGTGTATATGCTGCTGTTGGGAGACATTATAAGGTGTTATGGGCTGAGTTTTCACTGCTATGCTGATGATACTCAGCTCTATATGTCCTTTGTACTGGAACAGAATGACACATTATCGGTCTTTAATAACTGCCTCGCTGAGATTCAGGACTGGATGAGTGCTAACTGGTTGAAACTAAATCCAGATAAGACTGAGGTGCTGGTTGTGGACCCAGGTCATTGTGTAGAGAAGTTGACTCCTGGGTCTCCCTCTGGCTTTGTGTTAGGAGGTAACCAGTTGAGACCTTCTGAACAGGTGCGGAATCAGGGTGTAATTCTTGACAGTGAGTTAACGAAGGTACGGGTATCTACAGCTGTCAAGTCTTCCTTTTACCATCTGAGGAATATTGGTCCATGCCTTTGTTTCCTCACATCTTGATTACTGTAATGCTCTATATCTAGGGCGGCTTGGGGTGGATCTCCGTCACCTGCAGCTGGTGCAGAATGCTGCAGCCAGGTTGTTGACTGGGCTACCAAGAACTTGCCATATCACTCCTGTGCTGCATGAACTGCACTGGCTGCCGGTGCGGTGGAGAATCACCTTCAAGGTCATGTTGCTGACCTATAAGACCCTACACAGCCAGGCACCGGGCTACTTGGAAGATCTCCTTCGACCCTACCACCCTCTCCATCCACTCCGCTCCGCTGACGAGGGATTGCTAGAGATTCCCAGGGTTCATCTTCAGTCATCTGGGGCCAGAGCTTTTTCTTTTATGGCCCCAACCCTGTGGAATTCTCTACCCTCGTCAGATTAGAGAGTGCCTGTCCACGGAATCATTTAAGATGTCCTTAAAGAGTTACCTATTTGAATTAGCATTTGGATAGGTTTATTGCTGCTTTTATTGTTTTTATGTTATTATTTATTATGTAAGATGCTGTTTGTACTTGTGCTTTGATATGTTGAAAAGCGCACTATAAATAAATTCGATTTGATTTGATTTGAAGTAAGACAAGCACTGCATGACAATCAGCAATGCAGCCAGGCCCAAAAAGCAGAGGCCTTACAGCTAGGGAAGAGCTGCTTCTGTGTGCTGGGACTGTGTTTTCTGTGTGCCAGACTGCTTACGACACATGACTATCCATGGATTTTGGGGCTATAAGGTGGAGGAGGGAAGTCGGATGATAGGGTGTGCTGTGCAGGAGGTCACTTATTAAACTCTACGGTGTTTGTGCAGAAGTGTAGCCACAAATGTTTTGCAGTTAGATGTTTTATGCCACCCCAGGGCACAGCCTCTAGTCAACTGACCTCCCGCCACCAGAACCTCAAGGACTTACCTCACCCAGCTGTCCTCCACACTACCCTTTCCTATGGTGTGGTTCATTGAGGGTGCTGCACCCAGGCTAAGTGGATCCCATAAGGGTCCTCGGCCCTGTGTCCTCCACAGCTTATCCCCCCGTGGTGGGGATTCAATGGCCAGCACTACCCGCAAACATACACAAATCCAGTGCTAGAGAGAAGTACCAAAGTGTGGCGCAGAGCCCTGGAGGGGTCAGTGTCATCCTTGCTGTGCCTGGCCATTTTCTGCATTTCTGGAAGGGAGGAATGGATATTTTACTGTCAACAGATCTGCACCATGCATGCTGCTTTGTGTGAGACATCGCCGGCTGCCATCCCCCAACCTCTGCTAGGGGTCAGACCAATGCTGAGAACCCAGCTACCCTCCCTGCCCAGAGAAGGATAGCAGTTTACCAGATGCTCAATCCTCTTCTCCCAGCTGCCCCCTCATGACCAGAGTCCATTACCGAACCCAGGTTGCTGGCATAGGAAAAGGTAAGGTGCCCAAGGTGCCTCAGCCCTCTTTACCACCGGGCTGGCTATGTAGCTAGAAATTTTAAACTTGTACTCAGAGAGCTGATGGCACTGTTGCCCTCCCTCTCCATTGCCCTCCCACCCCACAATGTACACACAAAAATCAGTCACAAAAACAAAGCACCCTTATTGCTGTCAACAATAATATGTGTAAGACAATGTTTCTTATAAAACTAATCATTTTTATCCACACAGCATCGCACACATCACACACACACACACACACACACACACACACACACACACACAAAACAGAAGTTGTCTGGTTTTAACTACGCGGTTTATCTTATACATTGGCTGAGCCTTTACCTAGGGAGCATTTATGTGTCAACAGAGACAGATTCCACTGCCACTCTGCCTCACCACTATGTAAATCACAGTGCCACAAAAAGAATTTTAAAAAGTAAAAAGCTGCTTTTTTCAGTTTTAGGAGCGATCTGATCCCCCACACAACTGCAGTACCCATGTTCAACTGTCAGAAAGTGTGCCATTTTATTCTAATTCTTCCTCACCACACAAAAACAGTTATTTATTTTTGTTTTAACTGGTAGCACTAGCACAGACCTGTGTTCAATGCTACACACTCAGGGATGGCTTTTCTGTCACTAGGTCCCTGCCTGTCCTTGCACCCCCCCCCACACTCAGCAATAAAATCAAGTAAGTATTGCAACAAAATAAGCTCCTTACGTTACAAAAACAAATATGATCACAGTGCTGTCTAGCTGCTGTGCCCAACAACGTGCACTATCATCTGTGGGCATGATCTCCTTGTGTCAGCTGCACTGCCTGACTATGTGCACTACCATCATTGGTGTGAACTCTTGGGCCAAATTTTAAAAGCTGCCTGCATTGGATGCAACTTGTGGCAGAAAAGGGGTCTGTGTCCAATGCAGTTGCGGCAAATACAAAACCTGCTATTCCTGAAAATTGGTGACTTGCATCAAACCTTCTGGAATAGCTGCAAAATTCTGCATGCAGCTGAAAGATGGGCACAGCTGGTGATCCTGGTGCAAGTCCACAGACACATCTGTGGACAAGTGTGCAGGAGAACATTCCAGGAGCCAGAATGAGCAACAAGCTTGGAATCCAGGCACAGAAGGGGCTGCTGCCACAAGGTTGTAGCATGAGCCTGTTTGCCATCCCAGGGCATTGTCCCAGTACTGTTAGGATAGCCATGTGCCATAACAGTAGAATGCCTGTGTTAACAGGCTATCAACACCCCAGTAGGCTAGACAACCACAGTTCATAGGTGGTATGGTGCCACCGCATTCTACAAGGAGCCTAAGTCCTTGTTAATGTGTGCCATAAAAAAATACCCAGTCCCAGTCCGTTCACTGCCCGATGCATATGCCTGCACGCACAGACCAATGCACAATACCTGGTGGTCCGTGGCTCCACCCTCTTCACCCCACAGACAGTGGTCAACAACCCCCTCCTCCCATTCCTGACCACTTCTACATTTGGCATCCTTCCTCACACCACCATGACCAGCAGCAGAATATGATCACACAGACCGGCTAAACATTTTGTTCATGTACACGTTCTGTGCCAGCTCATTCTGTGGCTGGCCATGGTGGTGTGAGGAGGGCTGTGCCAGCTGTGGATACATTTTTGGGGACGGAGGTGAGTGGAGTGGTTTGACAGTGCCTGTCAGGGTAGGGAAGGTGGGAAGCCACTAGACCATCAGTGAGTATGACTGGGAATTGTGTTTTGTTTTTCTGTGCCAGGAGATTGGGGATCAGGGAGGGTCACTGTACCACAAGCATGAATGTTACATTCTTCCTGGGGGTAATTGGGGATCACAGGGAGGGGTTCCACTACACCACCACAGCTTAGACATGCCATTGGGTATGGGGGGCTCAACTACCAGGAAAAAAAACACTGGCATGATTTAAATGGTAAGGGATAGCTAGCTGTGTCCCAACATGCCCCTTGGCTCCTCCCCTGTCCTTACTGCACACCACTGTCCAGTGACCTTCCCCATTCCCATGGCACAACCACACAGACTGCCTCCTGGCTGGTCAGCCGCGCCCCCCACTGCATTCATGGTGGGGCTTTAAAAATACTAAAAATGGGATGTGACAGCCCTGCCATGGCGCAAGCCCCCTTGCAACCTGATGCAAGTGGGCTTTGATGCAGAGGTGTCTGACACAGATATAGCCCACATTATAAAATCATGTTTGTCGCAAGTTGTGATGCAAATCACAGTTTGCATCTAATATAGTTGATGCAAGTCCCTTGTTTCATTCTAACCCCATTGAAAATTGGGCCCCTTGTGCTCTGCCCAATCACTCTATGTCATGGATACATTCCTGACCACACTCAATTTTCTCAGAATTGAGCGACCACACTCAGGGTGTCTCCACATCCAGTTTTTCACAAGCAATAAACAGGAGGAGACAACCTTAAAAATGAACCACAACAGAAAGTAAAGCAAAAACAAGACCAAAAAAAGTATGTCATCCTGACACTAGTCCTAGCTGCAATGCCCTTAAGCAGCAGTACCCTCTACTGACAAATCCACCAGTAGAGGGACTACTATACAAAAAAAATAGTCTGTTCAGATGATTTTCTCAAGAACAAAAGAAGCAGGAACAAGTCATGGAGATAAAAAACAAACTTTATTGTGTTTTCCAAAGAGCAATAGTGCATCAAGTGCTAAATTCACATAGCAGCAACAAGGTCATGGATATTATCACAAGGAACAACCTGACCGGTGTCACTCAAGGTTTCATCATCCCCTTTGATGAAGCTTTGAGTGAAACTGGTTAGGCTGTTCAGTGTGTAGGCGTCTCCATCCCAGCTGCTACTGCTGTTATATAAGTTTTCCACTTGATGCTCTTTTTGAAAATACAATAAAGTTTGTTTTTATCTCCGACTGGTGTTAGCTTCTTTGTTCTAATGTTGTAAATTATAGCTGTGCACAGTAAGGCTGTGAAGTGATCTTTGATTGATCAGATGATTTTTTTACATTTTAAACTCTTTTAAACATGTTATTTTTTTAAAAAGCTACAGTAAATATATGCATTTTCTAGGCTCAATAATATAAAATCAAATCAAATCAAACTTTATTTAACCAGGCATCAACACCATTGAGCAAGCTCATTTTCAAAGTGGTCCTGGGCAGTGAACAATACAAAACAAAGACAAAGTAAAACAAAAATAGTGACAACAGCAGAGTGCAGTACATAGTCAGATGCAATATACTTGAGTCCGTCAAGGGAACTCCCAGTTAGGTATTTTCTGAAAAAACAATATAAAGTAAGATAGGGGAAAGGTAAGGTAGGAAACTTGAAAACAGACTGGGGCCTGCAAATGGATAAGTAAAACAGCCTAGGCCTGCAAATGGATAAGTAAAGGCAGGGGGTAAGAGTCGTGAAGGAAGTGTGTAATGGAAGTCTCTATGGACGATGGGAGATGACATATAACAATTAATTACAGCAGAGACACCAATAAGCTAAGGGGACAAATTACCTATAGAAGCTACAAGGTTCCCGCAAATACTCGACTAGCAAAGATTTGAAGGAGAGGGGGCTTGGCAGTGAGGTAAGCTGAGTGTGCTTTGCATAGTGTTCCAAAGTGAGAGAGTGTGTGGAGGTAATTGTGGTCAATCCAAGATAAGTTTTCATTCTAGGCACTTGGAAACAAAGAGTTGCATAACGTCTGAGACCATAGGAGCCATGGGCATGTTTGAACAGGCTAGAAATATATGCAGAGAGCTTGTCTGTGAGAGCTGTATAGAATCAAGTGAGTGCATTTCTTTTTCTCCTTGTTGACAGTGATGGCCAGCCCGCCATTTGGTACAGAAGATGATGGGTGTAAAAAGGCAGGTTAAAGATGAATCTTAAGGCTCAGTTTTATAGGGTGTCAAGTTTATTAAGCGCTGTAAGAGGGCAGTGATTGTAGTGGAAATCAGCATAATCTAGTACGGGTAGAAAAGTGGTTTGTACTAGTCTTGTTCTAGATTCTGTGGTAAGCAGATATTTGATATGATAGAAAAGGCCGAGTCGCTGTCTTAACTTTTTCAAGACTTCATTTAGGTGGCATAGGAAGTTAAGTTTGTTGTCCAGCCAGAACCCTAGGTATTTAAAGGTATCTACTGAGTCCAGGGGTTCATCCACAAGCATTAATAATGGTGGGATATGTGAGGAGCCAAGGGCTGCTTTATTTTATTTATTTATTTTATTTTATTTATTCTAGGATTACAAATACCTTTGAGCCAAGGCTCTTTTAAAAAGGTTCCACGTTATTGGTACAATTTAACAGACATAGGCAAAGATAACAGTTTATAGAATTTAAAAAAGGAGAAAAAAAACACAATCTTTTTGGGGAATAAAGATCAATATATTGAAACTTAAGGAGGGTAAGGGAAAGGAGGAGGTGAAACTAAGAGGATGGGGAAAGGGAGGTAGGAAGGGGGGACAGAGAGAGGGGAGGTGAAAGGGGTAATAATAGAGTAGTGCAGCTGGGTGGCATTTGTCATGGGCCAGCAAGGAGGTGAAGAAGGGGAGGGTGCTGGCAAAGTGCAGGAGTAGATGCAAGTCCAAATGGGCATTTTCAGCTTTGAACCAAAGACATGTTAGGCACAACAGTCACAGAGGTTTGAGGCAGTGAGTGTTAGCGGAGAGCAGTCTTAAAATGCTGAGCAATAGTGAGGATGAGATATCGCTGGGAAGACTGTTGTATCAACTAGCGGCCCAGTGAGCAAAGGATCTTTGGCCTTGAGTTGTGCGGCAATGTGGGATTTGCAGAAGCTGAGGTTTCAATCCCCTGGTATGGCGGGTATGGATTCTCGGTTGTATGAGGGCACAGACTCCGGGGGGGCAAGGCCCAGCTTGATTTTATTAGTAGTAATACAAGTTTGGTATTTTATTCGATTGGTAAGGTTCAACCTTCCAGTTTGAGAACAGAGGTCACAGGTGTGTGTTAGACGCTGGGAGCCAGTAACCAGACGACAGGCCTTGTTGAGGGCTGTGGATACACGTGTGAGTGCGGTGGTTGTTGCAGAGACATAAATGATAATGCCATAGTCAATGATGGATATGATGGAGCTCTGGACAGTGACAACAAGGGCTTCAGGTGTCAGGTGCTTCCTATGTTGGAATAGCAGGCTTAGCTGAGAGTTGGTGGTTTTTGCTACATGGTCAATGTGGGCAGAGTAGGAGAGGTAGGGGTCAAGGGTGATCCCAAGGTATTTAAAGTTATTGACCTGATTCAGTGCGGCATCTTGTCTGGTGATAACGGAGAGCTGGAATTTCTTATGTTTATTATGGGTGCTGCTGAACATCATGATCTTGTTTTTTTTTTGATTAGGAACCAGTTTGTGCTTATGAACCAATTCTCAACCGAAGAAGCAGAGTTGGAGACTATCTTACAGTTTCTTTGGGTCCTGGTGTGAGGCCTGGATTACTGCATCATCAGCATACAGGGTGATATGTTTAGTGCAGGAGTCTGGAAAGGTGTTAAAGAACAGGCTGAAGAGTAGGGGGCCCAGTATTGAACCCCGGGGTACACCAGAAAGGACAGATTTGGAATCAGACAGTACATCCCCAATTTTACACACTGGGAGCGGTTTTCAAGATAGCTTTTGAACCATGTGGTTGAATCAGTGGAGAGACCAGCATTTTTTAATTGGCTCAGCAGAAGGGAGTGCTGGACAGTATCTAAGGCTTTGGTCAGGTGGATGAAAATAGCACCAGTTAGTTGTCCATTGTCGAGGGAGCTGTGAATGGTGCCTGTGAATTTGTGTAAGGCAGAGGATGTACTGTGGCCTTTTCTAAAGCCATGTTGCTGTTTACAAAGAATGTTATAATTGTCCAGATGCTCAGTAAGTTGTTCTGCTACAATATGTTCCAGTGCCTTCAATAGGGGAGAAAGAATGGAGATAGGGTGGAAGTTGGCATGGTCAGTCTTATCACCACTTTTTTGAATCGGGGTAACAGTGGCAATTTTCCATTTGTCCAGGAATTGGCTAAGGGAAAGAGAGAGATTAAAGATTTGGTGAGGGGGGCCCAAGTACCACGTCAAGCGTTAGGGCCAGCAGCTTGAGGTCAAGTGTGTCATTACTTGTTCTTGATTTGCTGATGGCTTTGGCAACGTAGTTTCGGATTTGGTGTTTTTTTACTGCTTTAAAGTAGAAAGGTGGGTGAGAGGTGGGTGGAGGACTTGAGAGGGTGTGAGTTGACGCATCTTGAAAGAAGTCAGCAGGGAGAACACTGCTAAGGTCGGTGAAAGCAGTGTTAAAAGTGTTCACGATAGTTTTAGGTTTGAGTATAGTGTGCCCATTAATGCTGAATATGTTCGGTGAGGATTTTGACTGTTTCCCAGTGACATCTTTAATGTTTTTCCAGAAATACCTCCAATTTCCCCAGGAGCTTGTGAGGGCATTCTTATAGTAGTCCGATTTCTGTTGCCGAATGGATTTGGTACAGTCGTTCCGTGCCCGTTTGTAATTCTGGATGTTGAGTAGCTTGCCGGAGTTTCTTGCCAGTTCCCAGAGGTGGTCCCTGGATTTAAATTTTTTTTAGGAGGTCGTCTGACAGCCAAGGGTTACTAAGCAATTTAACTTTGCTCTTTTTGGGGGGGTAAATTTATTACAGGCTCCATTAAAAATGTGAATAAATTGCTCTACTGCAGTATTCATATCTGTTGCCTTAAAGATGGGGGACCAGTCCTGCAGAAGGAGGTGTGATTTGAGGTGGGGTAGCTGACCACGGGGAAGGACTCTGATAGTTATGATTTTTGGAGGGGGCTTACAGAATTTGTTTGTCCAGATTCAACTGATGGGAGAGTGGTCATTTAGTGAGTCAGGGAGGACTGAGGTTTTTGTGATCTGAGAGGGGTGATTGGTTAGGATAGAGTCGAGTAGGGTGCAGGTCCCTGTTCTGTAGTTTTCCTGGTTGTGTGGTCAAACATTTGAGCCAGGTTAGCTGATATAACAGAGTCCTTGAACAATCCACCTTCAGCTGAGAGACAATTTATGTTAAAGTCACCAAGAAGGATGATTTCGGAGTCCAGTGGTGGGATTTGACAAAGTCAAGAACAGCGGTTAGCCCAGGTCCCTGTTCCTTGGGAGGTATGTAAATAGTGACAACTGTGAGGGCCTTATTGTGGGCACCTAATAAGAGACTGATGGGAAGGATCTGGGCAGGAGCTGCTGGAAGATTGGGATCAGTGAGTGACCTCAAAGAGTATCTTTCACGTATAATGCACACCCTCCTCCTCTTTTGGACTTACAATCAACCCAGAAGACATTGTAGCCAGGGAGGGTGATTGCCTGGTCAGGGATCTTTGGAGTGAGCCAGGTTTCAACTACTGATAGAATATCCGGGTTGTGTCGGGTGGTAAAGGCTTGCAGTGTGTCAAGCTAGGAAGTAGACTGCACATGTTCAGGCACATGATTGAGAGAGTGCCAGTTGGTTTATTATAGTGGGAGGTGTTTGGTCTGGGGTTAGGGTGAACAGTCCCTGATAGCAGCAGGAGGAGGAGCACAAGTTTCAGGGTGCATAGATGGAGTTCAGTCAGAGAGAGACTGCACTTCTTTTTTGAGCAGTGGTATGCCAGGTAGTAACTTCGAAAATGCAATATTGGAATAGTTGTATGCAATGTGGCTAGATGAGTCCTAGGCTCACACATGAGCAGGGTCAGATCAATTGTGGTGGTGTGCATCCAGGGGGGAGGATTTGCCTCATGGTGAAGGGTACCAGAGTGATGATAGGAGGTGGGCAATTGATAGCTGGAAGCGGGGGACGGGAAGAGGGCTTGAGGAAGGAGGAAGAAGGGGAGAGATGAGAGGAGAATGAGTAAAGAGGGCAGTAGATTAAAGGAGAGAAACATAGACTTTGACAGCAGGTAAGGACCACTTGGCCCACCCAGTCCGCCATTTCCTTCCTATTGGATAAGCTGCAGATTCTAGTTAACCAACAGCCTACTTCCTGCAACCCCTACTACAATTGCCTTATGTCTGTCCCATGCATGTTTGAATTCCCCCACTGTTTTAGACCCAACAACCTCTCCAGGAAGGTGGTTCCATGCATCCACAACTCTCTCCATGAAAAAAATATGTCCTCACATTACCCCTGAGCCGTACCCCCTCTATCTTTAAATTGTGCCTCCTTGTTCTTATGCATCTCTTTTTCTGAAAGATGCTATCCTCCTGGACTTTATAGATTCCCTTGAGGTACTTGAAAGTTTCTATCATGTCCCCTGTCCCTCCTTTCATCAAGGGTATACATATTAAGCTCTCTCAGTCTCTCTTCATATGGTTTCTGATGCAGACACTGCACATAGCATAGCAGACTAGGTGAAAGGCAGACAAGCAGAAGTCAGCCGGAATTCACAGGGAGGCTGTGGGTGAGAGAAGGCGTGAGGACAATGGGGGATGGAGAGGGGAACCAATGAGAAACAACAGGGAGGAGCTACAAACGAGGCGGGTGAGAGTCTATTTAGTTAAGGCTGGGGTGGGGAGGGGCAGGTGTAAAGTTTCGGCCGCTTACACAGAAAGTCTGTAGGAGCATCAGCCCCAAGTCAGAAGAAACGATACAGCAGGCTGTGCAGCCAATGAGCATACGTTGGGAGGCTGGGGTCCAATCAAGGGCACACAGAGAAAGCCACAGGACCAATGGTGAGCTCTCCATCCCCAGCTCAGGAGCATGTGATGGATCCCTGGGATGGCCTTGTGGAGCGGCAGTGTGGCTGGAGGTTGAGCCACGTGCCGCCCGACGAGGCCTCGTGACAGCCCTGTGGATAGCTGGATCTAAAGGAAAAGAGATGTAGGGAATTAGAGGTCTCATGCACAGAGAACAAAGGGGGTGATGTGTAGGCTAAATTGAGGGGTGTGGAGCAGGCCATCACAGATAGCAGGCACAGCAGGGAGACAGACGGGGGGCAACCAATGAAACAAGGGCTAGCTGAGGACTTGACCTGGCACCACGGGGGGAGGGAGAGGAAGAAAGGTGAGGGGATACAGGGAAAAAATTAAGTCAGGAAGAGCATGAGAGGCTAAGGGAGGAGGGGGGTTCAAGCCCCGAGGGGTAGAAAAAAGCTACAGAGAGCAGGAGGGATGGCAAAAAGAACAAGAAGAACAGGGCTGAAATCACTGTCATGGAGTATCAAACACAGTGCAAACTGAATTCAGATTCGGCCCCAAAAGACAAAATGGAAGTAAATGCAAGCAATTCTGGTAACAGTCAGTACATGCAGATTAAGGCTGGCAGAGCATAAACACTTTTCAAATTAATTACAGAAACAGCTACTATAGTGTAACTGCAGGTTAACAAGCCGGAAGAGATATGCAGAGTCTTAGCAAGGTGAAGCGGGTGAAAAATTTCAGCCGCTTACACAGAAAGTCTATGGGCTCAATGGCCCAGAGTCAGGAGAAACAATACAGCAGACTGTGCAGCCAATGAACGTAGGTGGGGAGGGCTGGGGTCCAATCAAGGCACACAGAGGAAAGCGTGGGGCCTAAGGCGGGCCTCCCCGCTACCTCAGCTCAGCAACGTAGCCTTACCCAGCTTAATGGATCCCTGGGACGGCCTTGTGGAAGGCGCAGTACAACTGGAGGTCAAGCCACGGCCGCGCCAACTGAGGGCTCATACGGCCCTGTGGAGAGCTGGATCCGGCTTACTGGATCCCTGGGACGGCCTTGTGGAGAGCAGCAGTGTGGCTGGAGGTCAAGCTGTGGCCGCACCGACGGAGGGCTTGTACGGCCCTGTGGAGAACTGGATCCAGCTTGATGGATCCCTGGGACAGCCTTGTGGGGAGTGGCAGTGCAGCTGGAGGTCAAGCCGCGGCTGTGCCAACGGAGGGCTCATACAGCCCTGTGGAGAGCTGGATCCGGCCTAATGGATCCCTGGGATGGCCTTGTGGAGAGCAGCAGTGCAGTTGGATGTCAAGCAGTGGCTGTGCCAATGGAGGGCTTGTACGGCCCTGTGGAGAGCTGGATCCAGCTTGATGGATCCCTGGGATGGCCTGGTGGAGAGAGGCAGTGCGGCTGAAGATCGAGCCATGGCTGCGCTGATGGAGGGCTCATGTGGCCCTGTGGAGAGCTGGATCTTTAGGAGAGAGAATCATAGATTTAGTCTTTTTGATATTGAGAAGGAGTTTATGCTTGATGAGACTATGTTGTAAGGAGAAATGGTCGTTGAACTGCTCTAAAATAGCAGCTCTATCTGTATATGTAACAAGTCCACCAGGGTGGGCTGTATGGGCTATATCCACCCTTCTAGGGACCTTTAGGCCCTCTGTCTGTGGTGTCAGGCCTTATTATGTCCCTGGGTGGGTGGATAATGCCCAGTACTGCCCACCCTGTTTGGCATTATTGCTTGCAGAAGTCTCTTTACCTTTTGGGGGTAGTCAGGAAGGATACATCTGGGCAGACTGGGTGGGCCAAGTGGTCCTTTGCTACAATCAAATTCTATGTTTCCATGTCCTAGCACAGAGCAAGAATGCATACATAACCGCTGTGCTATCTATTCTCAACAACTGCACAGTGACTACCAATAAGTGAATATACTCAGTAACTCAGTAATACAAGGTAGAAGGAGGCACTAGGCCAATTGAGTCCATCTTCCCATGCATGTGGGCTATTTGATCTCTAGTCCCATGATGTATTTATCTAATTTGTTTTTAAATTGCAGGGCATTTTGTAAATCTACTACGATTTGAGATAATTTGTTCCACAGTTTCACTACTCTAATAGTAAAGTAACATTTCCTTTTATTAGTTATGACCCTTGGGACCACCAGTTGTTTAGTGTTACATCTAAGGTTCAATGGTTTATATGCATAGGTAATGTTACATTCAGCCATTAAGTATTGTCACTTAGTATATTAGATAATAACAACAGACACCTCTCATCTTATTTCCAGGTCAAATAAATGTAACTCTTTCAGTCTGTCATGATAGGCCAAATTCTTTTTCTTGAGATAAGTTTAGTGGTTTTCTTTGTACACTATCTATAAGTTTATGTCCTTTGTCAGGAATGGAGCCCAAAGGATGATGCATAGTCCAGGTGTGGTCTTATATAGGACTTGTATAATGGCAAGATACATGTTTCTCAGCCTAGAAATAAAAACTCTCTAATAAATGCCAGGATCCTATTAGCTATTTGTGCAGCATGTCAACAGTGGTCGCTTACTATCAGACAATTATTAATAATTATCCCCAAATCTTTCTCTGTTTTTACTTGATTTACTGGGTTCCCATTAAGGTAATATTGTGTCTGGGGTTTTTTGGCTGCCAGGTGCATAATAGCACATTTGTCTATATTGAAATCCATTTTGTTCCGAATTGCCTAGTTTTCTACACGGACAATGTATCTCCTAAAACTATCAATTTTGTCATCTGAATCAATTTCCTGACAGAGCTTGGTGTCATCAGCAAATTTGCTGATGTGTCCATTTAACCCTTGATGCAGATCGGAGATGTAGATTCCAAAGAGGACAGGGCATAATACAGAGCCCTGTGGCACGTCACTAGTTACCTTAATTGGGTCAGAAATTGTGTCAGAGATCTTAACAATCTTGGTTCTGTTATACAACCATGCCTCTACCCATTTGATCATTTTTGGTTCTATTTTTAGTTCTATTAGTTTGTCGATCAAAATTCCATGTGATACTTTATCAAAAACTTTTTTTAAAATCTAAAAATAGCACATCAACTGTTATTTCTTGGTCTAGATGATAACAAACTTTTTCATAAAAGCTGATGAAGCTGGTGGTACAAGATGCACCAGTTACGAAGCAATGCTGTTTCTGGTCCCTTAAGTTATTGTGACTTAAATTGTTTTCAATTCTCTTTTTAAGAATTCTTTCCATCACCTTCCAGTTTACTGATGTCAAACTGATGGGACAATAATTATTTGCATTATTTTTACTTCTAGATTTACGAATGGGAATAACTGATGCTTACCTCCACTCTTCAGGGATTGTACCGCTGATTAAAGATATATTTTACATGAATTTTAGTGGGGTGGCAACTGATGATAGTGTTTTTTTTTAAATTAGGACTAATTTCATCTGCCCTGGAGCAGTATTTGCTTTAATCAGTTTTGTGGCTGTAGTTATCTCCTCAAGTTTGATTTCATGTATATTCAATTCACCGGTTGCATTAGATTTAGATATATCTTTATCAGAAAACATGGATCCTATCCATATTTGGCATTGGCCAATGCTTGTTTACCTGTGTGAACTGGGACTCAAGTACACAGCTCAGTCAGCTGAGATGACATCCGCGGGGATGAAATCACATTTCATGGCTGGGCTTTGCAAGGGACAGCCCAGCTGCTTGGCACACTAACCAGAGTTTTCTAGTGCAGGCAATGGAGCAGGCTGCATCAGCAAACCGTGAGAGGGAGCTCATGGGATTTGAAAGGCCGCATCAGTGGCGGGAAAGCCAGACATTTGTTGAGTGGGGGAATGGTTGCATCAGCAGTCTGAAGGTCCCAGGGGATCCAGTCTCCTGCATCGGTGAAGAGGGGCCAGTAGAATAGCACTGGACTATGTGAGACTGAACACTAAGGACATTTAGGCAATATTGCTGTATGTAAGTCTAGAGAAGGGTGCTAATTTTTCTCACCCCCCAGACCCAATCTCTATTAAATGGGCAGTGGAGGCGTGGCAAGGTGGAATGTTGGGCACTGATTGGCTGGGGTAACATAAGTGGGGTCGATGGCTGTGTTAGAACTGTCAGCACTGTTAGCTGCTAAATTGTTTTTACCTTAAATTTAGGAACTGGTTCTAGGGAGGTGCTCAAAACTGTTAGTACTGTTAGCTGCTAAACTGTTTTTACCTATATTAGGAACTGGGATTAGGGAGGTGTTTAAACTGTTAGAATTATTAATACTATTTAGTTGCTAAATTGTTTTTACCTTAAATTTAGGAACTGGTTCTAGGGAGGTGCTCAAAAATGTTAGTACTGTTAGCTGCTAAACTGTTTTTACCTAGATTAGGAACTGGTACTAGGGAGGTGTTTAAACTGTTAGAATTATTAATACTATTTAGTTGCTAAATTGTTTTACCTTAAATTTAGGAACTGGTTCTAGGAGGTGCTCAGAACTGCTAGTACTGTTAGCTGCAAAACTGTTTTGCCTAGATTAGGAACTGAGTTTAGGAGGTGTTTAAACTGTTAGAATTATTAATACTACTTAGTTGCTAAATTTTTTTTACCAAGATTAGGAGTGAGGGATGTGTTTAATCTGTTAGAACTATGAGGGGCTGTTAGACTTGAGCTTATACAAATCAAGTATGGCTACTTTGAGAGGGGTGAGGGGTAGTTTTCCAGGGGGAGGTAACCGAGCCAAGGGGGAATGTCCCAATATGTATGGAGGAGGACAATTGGGGTGGCCTTCAGCCAACAAGGCAGACATCTTTGGAAAGGTTGTAAGTTGCACTGGCTGTGGGGTGGCGATAATACAAAATTGGTCCAGGAGGGAGGGAGGATGCCCACTCTGCAGTCAGTTATTGCAGATCAGGGCAGAGGTAAACTGGCTAAGGATACAGCTGGAGGTGTTGGGGGGTGATGAAAGAAAATGGGAAGGAATATGGGTGGCAGGTGGGAAGTGATGGTGCTAGACTGGGACACGTTTCATCAAACAAGTGGAGTGAACTCATGAAGAGAGGACTCTTAGCAAGGGAACCAGATGCCTGGGAGGAAAGCAGTAGGGTAAACTGATCAAAGCATAAGAGGGAGAAGAATGACAAGTCAGGTGCGGCTGACTAGGGGCAGCCTAGAGGGGCAGCCACTGGGGAAGTGGGTCAAAAGCAGGAGGCTGACATTGAGTGTTACAACAAATTTGAGCCATTACGCAACTTAGAAGGAAAAGAGGAGTGTGGAGATGAGGGGGATATAAATGAGACTATAGGGAGGGAGATGGGAAATCACAGGGTGAGAGAGCCTGGGAAAGGAAATTCATGCAATCAGTCTAGCAGGGGAAGAGGTAAATTAAATGCCAAGCAGAGGGAGGAGGGACTTCAGATAGCAGGCGTGAGGGTTGAGGGCATGATCAGAGGGAAAGTGGGATATATAGCGTCAAAGGAGGGGCCACTGAAGGAGAAGGACTGTACAAGAGAAGGGGGTCTAAGTAAGGGGGACCTGCAGGGGGCATGGGAGGTGGACATAAGAGTGAGGAGGAGGAGGACGGAGGGAGCAAGGGGAACATGATCATGGACAGGGAGATAGGTTCAGATGGGGGAGGGAAGAAGGAGAAACCAACTCAGGGGGGATCTGAGGGGAAGTGGACATATATAGTCCAGCAAGTAGGGAGGGTGACAAGGGTTCTCTCATGGGGATGCAGGAAGAAACCCAGGGAAGGAGAAAATGGGTAAAGGGGAGGGTTGGGTCAGAAGCACAAATGGAGGTAAACAAAAGACTCGAGGGGACATTAAAGTACTTCTGCTGGGGACTCATGATTAGGGTATTCACTGGAAGGGACAATCCAGCCAAGTTGATGGTGGGTATCTCTGGTCTGATGGAGCACAAGGCAAAGTTCCTGGTGTATGAGCTGCAGGAATGTGGAGGATCACCGGTCTTCAGGTGTATCTGGGAATAAACGATATAGAGGGAAATAGTGTACTAGAAATCCAGGCAAGATTCTGAGAACTGGTCAGAGTTTGCCAGGATAATGGATGCACAGTTTCCTTCATGGAAATACTGCTAGTACCAAGGGCCTCTGTGGAAAATAAAAAGAAGATCACTGAGGTAAATGACTGGCTCAGGCAGTGGGGGGAAGAATGAGTGACAGGGGTGTTGGGGAACTGGGGAGGGAGTTTGGGAAGATAAGGGACTGTGTGCCAGGGATAGGCTTCATCTAAATCCAATAGGGAAAGAAGTCCTAAAACAAAGGATGGTGGACTTTTTTCAGGCTAGGTGGGGTTTAAACTTGTAAAGGGGGGAGGGAAAGGGGAAGCAGACCGGATGAACTTATCTCTCATGGATGGGTCTGGCCCTCAGCCCCTAGTGGGAGGGTTGGGCAAAAGCCGAGGGGAAAAATGGTCTGTAGGTGAGGTAGGAGGGCAGAGGTATAAAAGATCCGGGGCATGGTAAAATGGGGTGTGACAAGGGTTGGGGGGGTGTTAGTAAATGCCAGAGCCTGGGAAACAAGATGCTGGAGTTCCAGGCCATGCTAGTTGAAGGAGAGGTTGATGTGGCGGCAGTCACAGAAACTTGGGCCAACCCAAACCACTGTTGGGAGCTTAGTGTGAGTGGGTACACAGTGATCAGGAAGGAAAGAAAGGAGGGCAGAGGAGGAGGAGTGGTAATGTTCATTAGAGATGGCATAGTGATTATGAGGGTGGAAGAAGCAGAGGGAAATGTGGAGGTTTTATGGTCACCTTGCGAACCCCTGCAGGAGAGAAGTTCAAGATGGGAGTGGTGTACAGGCTCCTAGGACTGGGGGAGAATCTGGAGGAGAGTCTGCTGGGTAGCATTAAGGGTCAGTATGGACCAAAATGGGAATGAGTGGTTCTGATGGGGATCTAAATATGCCAATTACTGACTGGGAAACCATGACGTCCATGGTGGTCAAGGAGCAGAGGCTGCTGGATGGCTTCCAGGATATGCTCCTCACTCAGTAGGCATTGGAACACATGAAGGGGACATGTCCTGGATGTGGTTCTTGCAGATGGGGATCTGGTACAGAACTGGTGGTGGAGGATGCCCTGGCAGGAGTTCGACCATGACATGGTCTGGTTATGGATAAAATTGGGGAGTGAGTAGGGGATAGTTACAGGAAACTGGCTGTTGATTTTAGGGGTGGACTTTAGGGGCATGGAAGAGATTCTCAAGGAACATTTGAGGGGATTACACTGGGGATGAATGTGGAAGGTAGGTGGGAGGTCATAAAACGGGACTCTAGGAGGCCATCAGGACCTGTACAAGGTGAAGCACAAGGGGCGAGGTCATATAAACCATGCTGGTGATTCAAGGAGATTCAGGAGGCAGTAATGGAGAGAGGGTGCCTACAACAGTTACGAAAAATGAGAGGAGAGGGATAAGCATAATACCACCTTGCAGCCAGGCAAGTCACCAGGATGGTGAGGGGGCAAAGGCCAGAAAAGAACAGTGGCTTGCCCAGGGATAAGAGGAGGAAAATGGGTTCATTAGGTATATTGAGGTGGAGAAATGCCAAGGACCAGATTGGCAGATTGAGGACAAAAAGCGAGGTGGGCGGAGGAGTGCTAGGGAACAGGCGGAGGTATTAAATGAGTACTTTGCCTCTGTGTTCACTAGGGAGGGCTGAGAAACCTGATAAGTGGGAACCGATGGAGTTAGAAGGGCAGCAGGTAGAACAGCTGGAGCACCAGATAAGGAACAGGCGGTTGGGAGTGTTTCCTCAGGGGTAGCGCATCAGGATGGATCTACCCAAAGGCGGGGAGGACCAATGATGCTGTCCCCATTGGCCATGTGTGGGAAGCCCTTAAAGCCCTTAAAAAGGACAAATCTCCAGGGCCCGATGGCATACATCCCAGGGTTCTATGGGAGTTGGCGGATGTACTGGTTGCACCTCTGGCAGAGCTCTTTAACAGGTCGCTTGAGACTGGGTGGTACCTAAGGATTGGAGTTGCATAGTTGTGCCCATCCATAAAGAGGATCGAGAGAAAGTGCCAGGAAATTATAGACCCGCAGTTTGATATCAGCGGTGGATAAGATGATGGAGTATACTTAAAGAATGATTGAGGGGGTTCTTGGAGGAGATGGGATTCCTGGATAGTTGTCAACATGGGTTTATGCCAGGTAGATCATGTCAAATGAACCTTGTGGAGTTTATGAATGGACAACATCGGAACTTGACAGGGGAGGCCTGTGAATGTACTGTTCTTGGGCTTCAGCAAGGTGTTTAACTCGGTCCCTCACAATGGCCTACTGGAGTAAGCAGGGAATGGGAGCAGGCCCATTGATGGTCAGATGGATCAGAAACTGGCTTGCTGGGCACACTCGGAAGGTAGTGGTTGGTGGGGTGGTTTCGTCTCCTGGGGGGGTCATTAGTGAGGTGCTGCAGGGCTCAGTACTGGGGCCGCTCCTCTTTAATACCTATAGTTCCAATATCAGGGAAGGTGACAGGTGTGAAATGAATCTCTTTGCAGACAATTCCAAACTAGGAGAGGTGGTTGAGGGAGAGGAGGGAAGGTTGGTCCTCCAAAGGGACCTAGAGACCCTGAATAGGTGGGCCTGCACCTGGAAATTAAATTGTAACTCCTCCAAGTGCAAGGTGTTACATCTTGGGTGGGGTAATCTCAAACACAGGTACACACTGGGAGGGGGTGAATTGGAGGCCACGGCAGGTGAAAAAGACCTGGGTGGATGTCAACATGAACAATTCTGAGCAGGGCCAAAGTCAGGCAAGTCCCAGATCTCTATTTTTTAAAACCAGTCTCCTGAGTCTGACTTTTGTTGAAGGGACAATGTGTTTGTAATGTATGTCACGAGTTATGTTCAGCAATGGCTCTTGGTATGGAACACAACAGGCAGGCATCCTGCAGAATGAGAACATTAACAGAAGTATCGTACTCGACCAAGGCTCGTGAGTGACGAGACATGATAAGTAGGTGTCCTGATTCATGATGAAACCAAAGATTAAAAATATAAAAACAGGGTTGCACCAAAAAACTTGAAGTGGTGTGATTCATGATGACCATGAAGAGTGTGCTTCCTTGTGACATGACATGAGTCATCAACTTAGCACTGGCAGTGCTTCTCAGAGCACCAGAAACCAGATGGAACTGAGCTTTCACAAACAATTGCCATTGAAAATTTGAAATACCTATGGCTGTACATCCCTGATAACAGATGACTGACTTCTTGACTTCTTGCGGGGTGGGGTGGAAGGAGTCACACAGACAGTATGTAAGAAGTGGCACTGGTGCACTGATGACTGGCTTGCAGATTTTATTTCACACACACGTAGAATTTTTATTTCATACACCACCTACTCTAAGGGCGATGCTAAAGACACTGCTGCTACCCACTCAGATTCAGGAACTCTGCCTGGCCTAACCCTCTCTGACACAGTACTTTTTTCTCTTTAATGATTTTTTTTTTATTTATTCCACATGATATGACGGAATGCCCTGCCCACTAAGCCAACGCTTATAACCCACCAAGCGAGCACAGAGAGGAAGATGGCAGATGACTGACTTCTTGGGGGGGGGGATCACACAGACAGTATGCAAGAAGTGGCACTTGTTGACTAGCTGGCAGATTTTATTTCAAACACACACAGAATTTATTTCACACACCGCCTAGGCTAAGGGCTGATGCTACAGGCACTGCTGCTACTCAGAGATACAGGGAACCTGCCCATTCTTTCCCTTCAAGGATTTTATTTATTTTTATTTCACATGATGTGATGGAATGTCCTGCCCACTGAGCCAAAACTTATACCCCACCAAGTGAGCACAGGGAGGAAGATGACAGGTGACTGACTCCTTAAGGGGAGAGGGTCACACAGTATGCAACAAGTGGCACTGGTGAGCTGATGACTAGCTGGCAGATTTTATTTCACACACACACATACAAACACACACACTTATTTCAAACACCACCTACACTAAGGGTGATGCTGCAGGTGCTGCTGCTACCCACACAGATTCAGGGACCCTGCCTGACCTAACCCTCTCTGACACAGTACTTTTTGCCTTCAAGGATTTTTTATTTATTCCAAATGATGTGACAGAATACACTGCCCGCTGAGCCAAAGCTTATACCCCACTGTACAAGCACAGGGAGGAAGATGACAGATGACTGACTCCTTAAGGGGAAGGGATCACACAATATGCAACAAGTGGCACTGGTGCACTGACGCTTATCTGGCAGATTTTATTTCACACACACAGAATTACTTCACACAACCTATGCGAGGGGAAATGCTGTGTTATCCACACAGATTCAGGGACCCTGCCTGGCCTAACCCTCTCTGACACAGTTCTTTTCCCTTCAAGGATTTTTTATTTATTCCACGTGAAGTGATGGAATGCCCTTCCCACTGAGCCAAAGCTTATACCCCTCTAAGCCTGCACAGAGATGAAGATGGCAGATGACTGACTTCTTGGGGGGGGGGGTCCACACAGTATGCAAGACATGGCACTGATGCACTGAAGACTGGCTGGCTTGGTGGATTTTTTATTTCACACACACACACACACACACAAAATGTAATAAATAAAAAAAAAAATTAAATCCCTACTGAAGTGACTGAGTGAGAACAGGCAGAAGAACTGAGAAAGCTGACTTGTTGGGGGCAACTGGACAGCAAGAAGGTTAACTGGGATTAGTGTGGTAGTGGGTGGCACACTGGCACAGTTCAACAGACTTTACCACATCTGATAGATAGACTGCTAGCCAAAACAAAATGGGCAGTCTGGCTCTGGCATAATGATGAGTCTCTCATCAATCCTTGTTCTCTTCTTTCTTGTCTGCACTCTAGCCTGTTTTCAAGTTCTTTCTCATAAGTTGCCCCCATATCCTCCAGGTTCCTCCTCATTTCCCAAGTCTCCTCAATAATATAACTACTCCCCACTCCTATCAAGGACTCCACACCCAGTTCTCAGCTCAGTCCCTCTCGAGTGCCCAACTCCAGTCCCCTACACCACCCCAACTTCCCAAGTCTAATTCACTTGTTTTGTTTAAAACTTTATATATATATATATATATATATGAAATTATTTTTCAGTTTTTTAGAATTGACTTCTTTTTCCTCTGTTGCCCAAGGGAGCTAAAAGTTTAAGAAGTAATTAAAAGAAAACGTTGCACAAGCACACAGAATGTGCTGCATGGAGCAGCATACAGAAGCTGCTGCTCATTCTCCATTGCAATTCCTCTGCATAGGTCTAAGGTGGATCATGTGGGTTGCTAGAGCAGCAGCAATCAGGTGCCACCTTAGAAAGATGGACAGCTCGGCCATCAATGAGGATCAGAGTCTTTCTCTGGTCCCTCCTGTGGTTCCTCCTGCTCTGGCACTTCTCACACTGCATTTCCCATGATATAATGATGGTCCAAACTGATCCGAACAACTGAAAGTATTCGGGAGCCGTTCATTTATGAACACTTCAGCATGTTTGGGTCAGTTCATATTTTGGCTGAACCAGTTCGCCCATCCCTGCTTTCAACTACATAAAGTTTCTGCACCGCAGCCACTGACTGATGTCATGATCAGCCTGGCTAAACATGGGCCTGTCATGATCAAGCCCACTGCAGCTTGGATTGCACTGGACCCAACAGTGACACATCTCTGAAATGTGTTGTTTTGTTTTTTTGGTAACAAAATGGTGGCTGCACATGCATGTGTATGCAAACATAAAAAGTGCATTGGGTTATTGTACTTCTACCTAGGCACCCAACAGGACTGCTTCAGAGATGTGAAAAAGGAATCCAAGTTTAATGTCTTGTCTGAAGGACTGCAGATCCAAACAGTACAGCACCCATTTAGTACTGCACTAGAGTGCCAGTGTTTGGATTATGAGCCCATGTTTTAGTGAGGGAATAGTATCCACAACCTTTTGGTAATGAGATGAGTGTGTTACCATCTAAGGCATGCTGACAGCTAGAATCTGAGTGCCTTATTTCTCTCCCACTTCAAGTGCCAGAGGGAAAACTCCAACGCTCACATGTATGAGGGTTAGAGGTACATTTGGTTCTTCTTCCATTCTGGTAGATTCCCTTTAGTTCAACGTTGATTATTCAGCAGACAAGTTTCAGTTCCTTCTGTAGTGATGTGATCGGCATGGAGGAAAATCACATTGTAGATAGGGTGATGCAAAAGCCTTCAGGCCTGTAATGAGTATTATCTACTAGTTAGCATTTTTATATATGGATAACTGTGGTTTTATCCAGTGTTACAACCACCCGGTTGAAATTTTGCGTTCTAATTGGTCGGTTATAAATTTACACTGGGGTGGCAGAGATGGTGCCATGGACTGAGTTGTCCTGCATTGTTAATTTTTATGTTGGCTTGCCGCATGTGCAAGCAACATCTTATGATAGTAGCATTTCATTCATCACATCACGTTTGTCAGTGTTGTGGCGGATGCGGGAATGCTTTAGTGGGTGTGTCCCTCAGCCACCAACCAGTGACATGTTGCCAATAACAGCAGTTTCAGAAGAGCCACTGAGTTGAAATGAATCTGCCACTGCAATCAGAGACAGGCTCATCAGTGCAGTGGCAGATGTCATGCATCCATTATGTCGTTTCCTGGCGAAACAGTTCAATAAATATGGCTCCTGCCTTCTGCACACAATCCCCAGAAAACTGGCGTCAAGGTGCCCAATCCCATGAATGTCCCCCCACCATTATGTGGCACACCGTAACATAACAGATCCTGCCACCTGCCACACACTCCAGAAAAGCTGACATCAGGGTGCCCAATCCTTGTGTCAGCATCCCCCTTCTTTGTGTGTCTTTCCTCTTAGTGTGTCTTTCCTGGTTAAATAGTTTCCCCTTTCCTTTCTGACACTGGAATGCCCACTCCCTATGTTGGATGTGCACCCCCTTTCTCTATGCCTTACTGACATCAGGGTGCCCAATCCCCATGTCAGCATCCCCCCCCCCCCAGAATTGTGGCACACTGGGAGCCCATCACAGTGTGCCTATTTTTTATTTGTTGTATGTAACCTGTGAATGAAGAAAACCTTCCCTCGCTGTCTTTTTTCCACCTGCAAACAAGAAAATGGTTCACCATTGTTTCCCTTGTTCCCCTTCCCCATCACCACCCTCCCTCTGTGCACCCACCTTCTGGCATTCTCCCCTCACCCATAATTACCCTCCAGAGGTCAGGAGCCGCAATCTTCTCTGAACCGGGACATGTCTGCACTCTTCAAAGCCGAACTGCGAATTGAAGATATGATGGTAAGCTTTATAATGGGAGGCAATGGGGTTTTCTTAACTTAGGTTGATATCTCAGCCATTTTTTTTGGAATTTTGACCCCAAATTTTCAACATGGGGTTCTTGGGACCCCACCTCATGAACATGTCACTATCATTTAGCTTCTTGGCCCTGAAAGGTGATTTCACGGTCACTGTACAGAATCACCTTTTGGGACCAATTAAAGAAACAGTGCCACTGTTCATAGGGGGAGGTTCCAGAAAGCAAATGTTGCAAATTTGGTGAAAAAATTCAAAAAAATGTCTGCATTACGAATGTGCGTTTTGCAGTCTCTACGCACGCTTGAAACTTTGCCAATATTTAATATTTTCTCTCCATATTTTCAACATTGCCATTTTTTCACACATCCTTATGAACAGTATAGCTGCCATTTTTCACATCCTTCCTGAAACATGTTTTCACATCTGTGGCACAGAATGGCGTGGTCGCTGTGGGGAATCAACTTTTGGGATAGATTAACAAAATCATAGTGCCACTTTTCATGAGGAGAGTTTCAAAAATCCCCATGTTGAAAATTTGGTGAAAAAATTCCAAAACATTATTGTGTTACAGGCGTGCATTGCACAGGTTTTACGCACTTTCATAACTGCGCCAATTTTTCATATTTTCTCTCCAGATTTTCAACATTGCCATTTATTCACACCACCATACAAACAGTACAGCTGTCATTTTTCACATCCTGCCAGAAATGTGTTTTCACACATGTGGCACCAAATGGCACAGTTGCTGTGCAAAACCACCTTTTGAGACTGAGTAATGATATGATTGTGCCACTGTTCATGAGGTAGGGTCACATAAATCCCATTTTGAAAATTTGGAGCAAAAATTCCAACAAACGGCCAGGGCATTAGGGTTTCCAACCATAATGTTCTACTCTGTAGAGACTGACAGGCATCAGGGGGGAGTGAATTGGGATCGTCAGACGTAATGCACACGCCATTCCACCCCAACACTGTAGTCAGTGACAGGCATCAAGATGTGCCTTGGGGTCTTCGGCCCCAACATTCCCCCCATTCTCCTATACAGCTCCCATCTCAGTGTATTTCCTTATGGAATGGACTGAGTAGAAGACCCGAAGACCCCAAGGCACTGCGACACCTGTGAGTGCCTGAAGTGTAGGGTGAAGTGAAATGGCGTGAGTGTTACGCCTGATGCCCCAAAGGCACACCCCAAAGCCTGTCAGTCTCTACATGGTGGTGGTGGATTGGTGTCAGTTCAATACTGCACTGCCATTCCTATTATGCCTCTCTCTAACTCCTGCGCTACCAATGCCAATGCCAGCAAGCCAACATTTGGCATTGACAAATGCTTGCTTCAGAAAAGGATTTCTAACATTTTTTAAATCTTTTATGATTTTTTTGACTGTTCATACTATAAAATGCTGTCACAATGTGACACAGGCAACAGGAAGTCTCCTTTTATTTCACTGTACTAATATAGGAGAACAGCATGGAAGGAGATCACTGCACAATAGCATATTGCTCTCCTTTTAATAAAGCACTGAGCACTTTATAACAGACATAAAAAGCAATTACTTTAATAAGGCACCACTGACATCTTATTTTCCTAATGTGTATACACTCATTTCCTAATGCAATGTTGCATTTTCTAAGTGGCCGTACAGCCTGGCATTTCAATTGGTTTTTAAACAGCTTTTTCTGCTTGCACAGAAAGACATTAACTTTGAGGGACTGAAAGGAAAATTAGAAAAAAAGGAAGATGGTAGAACATCTGTAGGTGGCCAGCCTACATAAGAAAAAGGGGTGGAAGTGATTAGGATAGAGAAGTGCTGTTGCAACAGACTGGCAGTGGGAAAGTAAATAAAGAAAGAAAAGGGTCCCTCATGCCCTCTGGATGCCCAGGTAGAGCACAGCTGTACCACATCCAGCTTTTATCTTGGTACCTGTTCAAGTGAGGCCTGATTGTACAAATACTAATCTCTGCAAATTTCAACCATTTTAACCTCACAAAAACTTCTTTAGTTTGCTGTTGCTTTGCAGAGTAAATTCTATTGTTTCAGAGAATATATACCTCACCCCAAGTCTACATCTTATTACTGCCTCCATATCCTCTAAGCAATAATGAGTTCTGAGTGCATGTCTTGTTTCCTGCTGTCTTCATGACTCACCTGCTTTTAATGTGAAATCATCAGGAGTGATTTACTGCTGTGGGTCCATCTCACTGAACCTGCTGCATGTAGGCTGTGAAGCTGTTCTTACTCCAATTCATTTCCATATTTAAAATACCACAAGGAGAGGCCATACTGTATGTGCTGCCATTCTAAATGCCACAGTCAACAGAATAGAACACAAAGAGAATGGTCACAGAAATTCTATTCATGCTGTCTGGCTTGTTAAGCATAACAGACAGGGGAGTTGCAGAAGAAGCAGTGCACAAGAACATGGCAAAGAAGACAAGTTTATTCCAACACCTGTCACACAGAAAGACTGTTAATGTTTCTGCCTGATTGGATTAGCACAACAGGCAGGTATTCACCGAGGAAGCAATGCAGAAGAATGTGACAAAGTGGACAAACGTTTTAGTCTAGTGAAGAGCACTCAAGCTACATCAGTTAGACACCCCTAGCACTTCATCTACCTCTGAGCCATCTTCATAGGGTGGAATCTTGTGATACTGCCCCACAGTTCAAAGCTGAGCTTTTAAAGGTACATTATATTTTTGCAAAACTGTCATATAAGTAACCAGAGACAGACACATACTAAAAGTTAATAACTGGCCAAAGTGCCATTCTTTTTTTAATCCAAGTTTTTCTCCCCGTGGTCGGTGTGGGCAGGCTTGCTTCACTCTGTCCCCACCTCCTCTCACCTGGCATCTGCCTCACCAGACTGCCATGTCCGTGATTCCCCCTCCTGGATTTCCCCCCGTGGAGGGGCCGGGAATTGGAGGGCTGTTCCCCCCCACCCAGTGATATGTATCCAGATGGGGCTGGATGATTGGCTGACAGTGTGGGGTGCAGGCAGGTGGGCAGAGCTTCATTAAGCACATGCCATCCTGATTTTCCATTTTCTGTTCCCGTATTCCCCTATGCTGGGGTGCTCTTGACACACATGTGAAGGCACGCATGCCATAGAGACCGCAGCCCTCCTTCCACTTCCCTCCTTGATCTGCACTACCACGTGGCTTCCACAGGGTGATAGTCATTCGGCGGAGTATGTAGAATCCCACCTCTGAGAGGACAACAGCCATAGGGCACTCGATCCTCTCCCTCTCCAGCTGACCCACATCAGCCCATGCTCAAGAATGAACATGGGTTGCCAGTGTGGCAGGAGGGAAGGCGATGACCGAGCCTCAGCCTCCACGCCACTGAGCTAGCTATGAAATGCCATACTTAAGTAAAGGCTACATACTTTATTTCTTAGAGAGTCCACAGAAGAAACTGCAGGTACTAAGTGTTACAGATGACAGACTGCTGGCCAGTAAAAGTAATTACTTTTAATTCCAACTTCAAATGCATAAATGAGAAATGTAGTGCATAAAGTAGTGTTAAATAATCACCCCACCTAAAGTCAATACCTAATATTTATATTTTATTTATTTACTGAAAAGTTTCAACAGGAAAGGCACACTGAACAATATAAAATTTCTCATCTCACGGAGCATCCTGGGGGAAGGGGAACATGGGAATGCAGTAATCAAAAGCACATTTCCATGCAGTATTATAGAAAAGTATATATACAATACTCAACTACACATTTATATATATTTAGAACACCATTTAATCAACTTTTTCCAAGAACAATGAATATACAAATATTGAATCAAACTAAAGAAACAAATTTAGGTAACAAATAAATGAGGTCAGAGGGGCTCTGACACCACTTCATACATAAATGAAGTGAGTAGCAATGAAGTCCTTTGGATAGGTCCAAATCTCTGTAAAAAGGAAAACAAAAAATCAAGAGTTTAATCACAGAAATTATGTTAAGTCCTAAATTTCATTCAACTCTACTGGTTGGATCAACTCATAATATAGATCAAGCTAGACTCTATTTTAAGTAATGTGGAGCCTACCAGGATGCAATGCATTGCCTCAGTTTACTACGTATAAAAATGAATTAACTGCCATTGAAATTGCCTGTTAACTGCAATAATTCTACTGCAGAATTATGCAGTATGACATTGCATCCTGACAGGCTGCACTGTAGGAGTCTAAAGTGATCCCTACTATTGGGTTATGACCTACTGCTTCCAAATAGAGATGTAGTGAAATGTAATTTCACCAGTGAAATTCCAGAGAAATTGCCAATTTCACCACATGAAACATTTCATGTAATTGTGCCCTTATGGTGAAATTTCTGCAAAATTTTGCTGCCAATTTTGCCTTTCACCTGCACATTTTGCCACATGTTAGTATCAGGTGAAATTAAGGAAAAAAGCTTATTACATGACTTTCTGTCTAGCAGACTGCTGGTCACATGGGTGACTACACTTAGGCAGGAAGCCAGACTAAATGTACTTCCTTTAGAGCTGTTTCAGCCTAGTAGTAGGAAGTAGGAGAGTAAGAAGAGTAGGACTAGAGACTAGCAGGATTGCAAAAAGTTTTATTTATGAAAAACAGGGTTTGTGTGTCTGTTTTACTTATTTGTGATCTGTTCCCCATTAGTTTAAAAAGTTAATATTTTCTGTTAGTGTTTTTTCTGTACTGTTATATTTATCTATCTTTTTTATAGTGTGTGTGTGTGTGTGTGTGTGTGTGTGTGTTTGACTCCTCATCCCCCCAGTCTTTCCCTGTATCTTTCTTTTTTTTTCTTTACTGTTACAGTAAAGAAAAATGTTCTTTATAATGGAGAGAGAGAGAGTAGTACTATGCCACCAGCAGCAGGAGGATCTGAGGGCTGTCTTAACAGGCCAATATTTTCCAATCGCCCTCACAAGAGAAAGATGTGTCTGTGGCTCCCCTGGCAGCACCCCCGCCACCAGCAGCAGCAGGATAACCTTGCACCCCACCCCAGCAGCATGTGCCCCGTAGCACAGCAAGACCTGCAAGAGCCTGTTGCTCCCCCTCAGGAACATGTGCAGCCTTTGCCCTCCCCACCCTCAGCAACAGCAGCAGATCTTAGAAGAGGTGGCCACATCAGATGCAGCAGAGAGATCGGCTGATGAGTACCCCCTAAGGTCTCTCCATCTCCAGTTTCGGCATTTTTTCTACAAAGTTTGGAGATGACAGTATTGTTATCTGCAACCTTTGTGGCAAAGATGTGTGGCATGGAAAACAAGGGTCCCACTTTGGGATGGGAAGACAGAGGAGCCACATGCAGTACCACCACACCAAAGAGTGGTAATCCAAGCTGCAAGAAGCTGCGGCACCCAGAGGCAGCGATGGGTGCGAGCATCAGGGCGTCTAGTGTCCCAGGGGGTGCCACGGTAGCCACAGCAGGAGGAGTGATGAGACATCTCACACCCGCTGATGCAGGCGTGCTTCACCTAGTTTGGTATCACAGCCTGCAGCAGCTCCTCCACCAGCACCACCAGGTAGCATCAGGATGGAGGAACTTGAGTCCGTGCGCCAAGAAGTGGTGGCAGTACACATGGAGGTGCAAGATCTCTGGCAGGAGGTGGATCAGTTCCTGCAGGAAGTCAGGGGAGAACTGGACAAAATAAGGGAGGACCAAAAGAAGGTCTTGGACCTCCTGGCAGAGCTACGTCATGGGGTGGTAGTGGTGGTGGTGGTGTCGGCAGAAGTGGCACTGGTGCAACTTAACTGATAAATAACTAGATAACTAAATAACTAGATAGTGCTAGATAACTGTTTGGATCTCTGAATCATGCTTTTATTTGAATTTAAGTTTAATACAAATGTTAGCTGTTAAACTTAATAGTATTTTGTAGGAAACTGTTTAATTACTGCCACAAGCTTTTAATTTCTTTGACTTTTAATTTCTCTATTTCCGACCTCCCATTTTCCTATTAGCAAGTTATACTGTTCTGCCACTAGAGGGACATACTCTTTGTCTAAAGTGATCCCTGCCTATTGTTCATATAGAAACCTTACTAAACTACAGCTCCTCTCCTTCGCACTCCCTGCTTAGATATTCTTCCTCTTTCTGTTCCTAAATCAATTATTTACTAATTTCACTGCCTTTATCAACAATGCACCCCCTACTCTACTGTAGGTGCATCATATCCTGTCCAACTGCATTATAACTGACTATAATTAGTGTAGGTCCACTGCAGTTTGGCTGTCCCATTAAGCTTTGATTAAGGGCCTCCTAAATTCAAGGGTTCTTACTGGGACCTGACTTCAAGAATGAAGGTCTCTGCTATGTGTCCCTATCTGTAATTACTCTTATTTTGTTTTATTAAAACTACTATGATCTCCCAGCCTTATCCTTTTAGTGCGTACAATCATGGCACTGCTGTGCATTATCAGGATCTCACTGACTTCCCTGATTGGTGCATATGTACCTTTAAGTTCCCTGTACTATAGCTGGGTATACATCTTCCCTGGTGTCACTTTATCTTCCTGAGCTTCATTACTACAACATTCCCTGATTTACACAGTCAGGGTATTAATATTTGAGGCCATAGGTCCTTTAGGTATCAGTCCTGGGGACACCACCATTTCTGCAATTATTTACCCAGGACGGAAGGAGCCTTCAAGAAGATTCTTCTCCTTCTACTGTTGTGTTCTGTCAATGTTGAAGTTAACTCAGGTCCCCTTGCAAATATTACAGCCTGGCTGACTTACCCAGCCTCAAAGATGTGAGCTTTCTGCATGTTAATGCGTGTAGTCTATCAAAAAAAACTTGCATCTATCCAGGCCTGGGTCTGTCATAATATGCCTGATGTCCTGGTGGTCATGGAATCATGACTCGAACCTGGAATTGCTGACCGGGAAGTAAATATCCCCTCTTACTCTCCTTTTAGAATGGACAGGCTGACTAAAGGAGGAGGAGTTGTGATTTATGTCAAGGATAAATTCTCTGCATTGACTCAACCTCAGTTCATAAAGAGTTTGAAAGTGTGTCCCTCAAACTTGAAATATCTCCCACTACCTCACTCTGTGTTATTGGGTGCTATAGGCTCCTGTCAGCAGGAGTACAGTTTCTGAACCACCTTCTCAACTCCCTGGGTTTTTCGCCCTCTGAGTCTATCATCTTAGGAGATCTTAACTTGGACTGGTCCTCCAGTGCCTCTTTACCACTTAAAATATCTGTGACACACTCGCTTGTCTCAGCTTATTACTGAAGTTATGTGTCCTAATAAAATGATCCTAACAATAGCACCCTACTGGGCCTCATTACAGTTAACAAACCGCATCTATTTTCCCACACAGGAGTTCTTTTCTCCAACATTAGTGACCACTGCTTTATTGCCTGTGTAAGACCTATCCCTAAAATAGCATCTACATTTAAATTTATCTTTAGAAGATGTTGGCATAACTTTGACCCTTTATGCTTTTATCACAGAGCTACACTTTTCCCTGTGCTGGCAGAACTTCTACCTGGCAAAGTCTGTGAACAGGGCCTATGACATCTTCCATTCTTCCATGAAACTGTGCTAGGGGGTACTAGACAAACATGCTCCCATAGTTAAAACTGTGCCAAGAAAAAATCATGCCTATGGTTCTCAGCACAGTTAAAGTCCACCTTGCTTGAGAGAGACTCACTCTAGAAAAAGGCCAGGAAAACCAAGCTCCCAGCAAACTGGTTATCATTTAAGAAGGCTAGGAACTATTGCACCAAAATGGTCAGAGAAGCTAAAGCTAACTTCTACCGAGCAGAACTTGACGCTGCTTCTAACTGCCCAGCTATGTTTTAGAGCACCTTAAAGAAAATGGAAGGCCATTCATCTGGAAATGCCCTGCCAGTGAAAATCTGCCTTGGAGACATTACAATCTCTGATAAGCCATCCATTCTTGAGTCTCTCAACAATCACTTCCCTACTGCAGGCCTAGCCTTTGGCTCCTCCCTGACAGTGTGCTCCACAACCAAGTTGGCGTACAGGACCCTGAAGTCCTTGTCATGAGTTCTTCAGTCTCCTTCAACCTGCATCACTAAAAGAGGTTGAAGATCTTTTACAACAACTGGATACTAGGAAGAGTGCAGGAGCAGATCTGCTTGACCCCTTCTTCCTTAAGATTGGATATCATGCCCCTAGAAGGTCTTATCTCAAATTAAGTTTGCCCAAGGAGTTCTGGGGGCTGTGACTACTGAATCTCTTGCTCTATTATTGGTCTAGCGATTTATTCAAATGTGGGAAATGGCTGTCTGTACCCCAACTTCACCAACAGCAGGACTACTCTCCTATTTGGTTGCAAATTGAATCTGATCTTTTCACTATACATAAACTGAACCCTGCAGCCCTTCTCTTCTCCCCCTTGAAAGCAATCCAGAAAACCTTATCCTCCTCCTCTATTGGAATCCACTTAAAGTCATGTCACAACTCTTGGATACCTTAAAGATATCCCGACCAGGGATCCTCTCAGCCCATTCTCCTCAATCCAAATATCAAGCTAGGGTACACCCTCTCTCACGTCTTTGCTACTGATACACCTAGAATTTACAGTTTCAGACTTCTACTCTCCTCTATTCTATCATCCCAGGAGATAACAGTTAAATTGGGACTGCTACCAATCTCCATTTTCAAGGTTTATCAACTCGACACCTCTTAATCAAAATATTTGGGCCCCAGTTACCACTCTCTCCATTTGGGGAATTCCTGCAACAGATATGTGGTCAGGCCAGTAGCCCTCATGGAGTTTCTCTCTTGTACAATCACTTGCTCTTTAAGCCCCCAACCTCCCTCACCAGTAGGCTTATCAGTGTGGGATGCTCTTTTACCTGACCTTGTAATTAACCGGGCCCAACTCTGGAAAGACTTATACATTTATATCTCTCAAGACCGGTACTGATTTATCCAATATCATATATTAAGAAACATGTACTATACTCCAGCTAAACTGTCTAGGCTGGGGCCCTTCCCTCTGCTACATCATCCAGATGTGGCAAAGAGAATGGTTCTTTATTACATTTTTTTTGGCACTGTGAGAAGGTCTCTTCCCAGTGAATTCAAATTGAAATGAAGCTGGACCCCCTCTTAGGCTTCTAGAGCCTCTTCTCTCCTGATATCTGTATCACTGGATCCTTTTCCCAGATCCCAATCAAAGAGAAGAGGTATCACATGACCCTTATCTCACTGGCAGTTAAAACCCTTGTGCTCCGACAGTGGATGGATCAGGTACCCTTTTCCTACTCTGAATGGCTACATGAGCTTTCCTTTGCCCTTCAGGCGGAACAGTTAATAACCAGTGTCTGCCACAGTAAATCTTTATTTTTATAGGAAATGGGAAATGTATGCCCTATATCTAGCTTGATTTTCCATCCCAGACTACCCGAGCACCTTCACAATACCCAGTACAATTCCCAATTGATTGTATTCTCTTTCTTTACAGTTCTGGACACCTTCTGAGTGTTATTGCACCCCACAAAGGGGTGGGTAGCGAGGAAGAATGTATGGGGAGGAGGATGGCGGGTGGGGGGCTGGGGGAGGGGTTTACTTCTCCTTTTCTGTTCATGGTTCTAACGCCGTGTTATTGTTATAAAATTAATAAAACTTCTTTAATGAAAAAAAAAATGATTGGTTATCACGTCTTGGCTGTGCCAATTACCCACCTTTTTAATCTATCTCTCAGGGTGTCCTTCCCTCTGTATGAAAAAAGGTTCATACAAAGGTGTATGGGAACTAAGAAGGACAACAATAGCCCATAGCTGTTCACTTCAAATGCCCTTAATAGGTAATGTTACCCTTATCCATTAAATAGTTATCCAGCTGGGCTTTGAAGTGATGCTTTGATTTAGAACAAATGAGTGCCAAAAGAAGCTCATTCCACTGGGCCACCACCCTCTGTGTGAAGAAGACCTTCCTTCAATTAGTGTTGTATTTAATCTGCCTAAGTTGAAGTGGGTGCCCCCTAGTGCCTTTACTATTATTTTTGAATTGGAGATTTAGCTCACCTAATAATATAGTCATCTCTCATGATGTTGTAGCAGAGTAGTAGATCCCCCCTAACTCTTTTTGTTTCCAGGGACATAAGCCTCAACTGTTCCAAACATTTTTCATAGGGCATATCTTTAATATTATGAACCAATTTAGTGGCCTGCCTTTGAACTCTCTCAATGTCTGTCACACCTCCTTAGATGGGACCCCACACAGGTGCCCCATAATCCAAAATAGGCCTGGCGTAGACTCTATACAAAGGGCATGACCACCTCCTTGCTCGTGACTCTTAAAGTTTCTCTTGATGTTCCGTGAACACTTGCTTAGCTTTTATGATCTGCTTATTAACATGAGAGCTATATGTCAGTTTGTGGTCTATAAGAATTCCAGGTCTTTCTCTTCACAGATTTACATAGCATTTTTCCATTTATATGATAATTATACATACTGTTATTATTCTCCAAATGAATTACACAGCACTTATCCACACTTATCCACATTAAACATCAGACCTCTATTTACTGCCCAGTCCCAAATATCATCCAGATCCTCCTGCATGCCTGGGGCCCTTCCAGGTCTGTAACAATTATAGCTAGTTTGGTGTCATCAGCATACTTCTAATCCAGCTACCGCTATCCCTTCCTATAGAGGACATAAAAACACTAAAAGCACAGAGCCCAGCACAGACCCCTGAGGGACCCCACTAGTAACACTGACCCTGTCTGAATAATACCCATTTATACATACCCTCTGGGTTCTTCCACGCTACCAGGCATACCTCTCAACTGCTATGAATTCCACATAGCGCTATGATTTTCACACTCAAATTTACCCTTGCTCTGCGCAGGTTTACTGATGTTCCTCATACTATTAGAGCTATTTCTGGACACACAAACTATTAAATCACTGAAGTAAGTTGATACAAACATTCCTTATCACTGACTATATGGGGTCCACTATCTGTAGACATAATATTGTTTAAAATAAGAAACTGCTATACATTCTGGCCTTTTGCTATGATTTTTGAAGGCCAGTGCTATGATTTGTAATGCTGAGAGGTTGAAAGATATACAACCAGGCCCCAATCCAGCACACCAACCTGTGGTCTATGTTTGCAACAATGAGACAATGAAGGAGCTGGTGCTATGGGACCTTATCAAAAGCCTTTGCCAAATCTAAATAAATGCAATACACATCCTGCCTATTATCTACTGCTTCAGAAATGTTTTCATAAAAACAACAACAGTTAAGTCACACATGATCTTCCCACCACAAACCCATGCTGCTCACTATCCACCTGGCCAGTTTCCATGAGGTGGGCATCTATGATGTCTTTTAAGATGGATTCCATACATTTACCTGGGCCCGAGGTCAAACTAATGGGTCAAAAATTGGTACAGTTTGCCCTATCTTCCTTCTTATGTATAGATACTACACTTGCCTCCAACCAATCACCAGGCAGAGTTCCGCTCACAAGTAACTCCCTAAACAATATGGCCAGAGGTAGCACTATATTAGGGGAGAATAGCTTCAGCATCCTATTTGAAATATTATCAGGTCCTGCAGAGTTTGTTTTTTTAAGGGATTTAACCTTTTTCAATATTATCGCAACAGCAATGTTTATGGACTTCACGTCATTTGGCTTAATATTGATTTTATTTTGCTGTTTGCAAGAATATACTGTACCAAAATAGTCATTAAATATGTTTGCTGCTTCAACAGGGTCTATGACTATCTCACTTCCCTTTTTTATAGAGCACAGATTGTGATTATATTTCCTTAGGGAGTTTACATAACTATAAAATTACTAACTTGTTTTTTTTCTCTTTTAGATATTTCCTGAAGAAGACCTAAGGTCGAAACGTAGATTTTTAACTCTATTTTCTACTTTCAGCGTGCATTTAATATAACCATTTTGTTTTGCTAACTATAAAATTGTTGCATATTATCTTTACTAACTGTAGAATCCAAGTTGACTTCCACTAAGCATGTTATTTCTCTTTTTAAATCCGGAGACCCCAGTGACCTAAACAATTATAAACCTATTTCTTTACTCTCCATTCTGTCTAAATTGTTAGAAAAGATTGTGAGCTCACAGCTAAGGAATTACTTGAAATTACATAATCTCCTTAACCCTTTGCAATCTGGCTTCAGACCATGGCATAGCACCATTTTGGCACTTGATAAAGTTATGAACGACTGGCAACATGAACGTGATGCCACAAACTTTGTTTGCGCAGTATTCCTAAACCTTAGCAAGGCATTCAATACTGTTGACCATGACCTGCTTCTCCTTTCCCCTCAGGAAAATTAGACTTGATCACCTTCCTTGAGATGGTTCTCTAGCTGTCTAGTAGATTGGTTCCAGCAGGTCAAAGCAGAAAGGGAACTCTTTCCACTTAAGCTCCTCCTCCTCAGAGGCGTGCCACTGGGCTTGATACTATTCCCCTTGCTTTTTGCTATATATATTAACAGTATAGATGTCTGCATCAAAAATACCAATATATATCTTTTCACAGATGACATGGTTCTTTAAATTAATAGACCTACCCTTGAGTCTGCTGGCAGTCACCTTCAAGAGGAATGCAATCTTCTGCAACATCAGCTTCTTAACCAAAAGCTACTTCTAAATGCCCCCCAAAATAAGGCAATCTTCTTCTCCACTTGCGCCTTCAAGATATCTGCCTTTACTTGAAGACTGCCTCTGATCATTACCCTTCTTGGCAAACCTCTGGAGTATGTACCCAAGTTTAAGTACCTGGGGTATGGATTGACCACAGATTCTCTTTTCTCAACCAGATTGAAGAACTGTCAAAAACTTTAGACAGAGGTTGGGCCTGTTTTATAGGATTAAGCATCTTCTTATAAGAGATGAAAAGAAAAGACTGGTCCAAACCACCTTCCTCTCCCTTCAGGATTATGCAGACTTTCTGTACAACCAGGGCCCAGCTGTTGTGCTCTTAAAACTGTGCACTCTATCATAGAGCCCTATGGTTTATCACCGATCTTCCATACAATATGCACCACTGCTCTGTATACAATGCCATGGGATGGACATCTCTCACTTACAGAAGACAGAGAAATGCCTCCTTCTGGACCTTCAGAGCTATTGCCAAGAAGTTGTCTCAATATATCTTGGATTGTTTATCCCTAAGCGTGATAGATATGTATATGCTGAGAAGTGCTTCCTTTATCTACCTGGCAGTGCCAAAGGTCAAATCACACTTTGGTAGGGCTTACATGAGCCATATGTTACTTGTGTGCGGGAACACACTGCAAAAAAACTTGAAATTTGCCCACAGCATCAACATATCAGCATTTAAAACTCTCTATACTCGTTTGTTTAAAGAAACCTGTAATTGTTTCTCCTGATCTCCCCCTCCCTGTCTCAGTGACTTGCTGGTTACCTGTCTGATGAAATATTACAGTACATTTAATACCCCATCTCATTGACCCCTTCCCCTTCCTCTTTACCCTTTTCATAGCATTCCTTTTTTGCTTTTTCTTGTGTAGCCTGCTCCCTTGTGTAGGTTTCAGTTATCTTTAAAGTAGCATTACCTCTTGTTCACATGCCCCCTACCTCCCTGACCCTGGGGCATTCACCTTACCTTCTGCCTCTCCTCACTTCCCTTATCTGGAGCCTGCCATGGCTCTGGTATAGCTATTTGCTGTTATGACAATTACAGGTTCCCCTGCCTACCCTCCCCCTCCCTCTTTAACCTTCACAACTCCCTTTCTTTTCTTATCAGCTTCCTAACTTCCCTTGTTGCCTGTCTCAATCGTGTTTGTTCCTCTGCCTTCACCACACCTTAGTGTCCAATCTTGACTATAACCTGTATTTAGTTGCTCATGTGTGTATATAGTACTCATGCACTACCACAGTCATTACCCTGTGTATTATATTTAGCCATGACTATGTTAGTTAGTTATTTAAATATTGTGTGATTTTATTGTGTTCAATGTGCTGTGTATTGTTCTTGTTTCCTGTCCAGGTCAATCTCACAAATGAGCTTTGCTCAATGATGTTTGCCTGGTTAAATAAAGATTTTGATTGATTGATTGATTGATTGATAACTCCTATGCTATGTATGCACCAATTTGTTTTCTGCCCTTTTTCTTTTGCAAGTTTTGCTCTTTTTTTCTCTTCACCTCCTAAAGATAAGAAAAACACCAAAAGAAATTTAAAAATAATAAAAAAAATATATATATATTTTCTGTCCTCTTTCTCTTCTGTTATATATATCCTCTTTGTTCTTTTTCTTGTCCTGTGGTTTTCTATCTTATATGTTATGTTATGTTTATTCTCCATCCATTTCCCCTCTGTCTCACGATTTAATACCCTTACACTGAGTCTGGCTCTGCATGTCCCCCAAGTGCTATGCCCATAAACTGTGTACCTTCTTGCTTGTTTTATGTTACTCCTTCTTTATTTGTTTCCTCCTATCCACAGATGTCAAGTATTGTAATTTGTTCATATGAACAAACATTTTTCCCAAAGCTATGTGATATTGTTGTCTGTTGTGTATGTGCAAAGGGCTGGTGGCAAATTGGAGATTGGCTGTGTGCAGCATCAGTCCAAATAAGTACACAACAGTCATATAATGAAACAGTTAAATAAGCACTATTATTGCAAAGTTAAACATGAATATGTTTTTTTATGCTGAACAACATGTGTCCCCTCTGACCTTACCACCTTCAGAAATGTTAACTTTGTGTCCCTTCCTTCCTCCAGCTATCATAATAATGTTTTATTAGTGCCTCACCACCACCACCACCACAAGTTCAAGGCCCTGGTGAGTGACCCGGTCCAAAATGTGCACTTCAGCCACAGTTTAACACAGTCTCTTGATGCCATACTACTCTTTGCAGACTAGATCAGGAATGGTAAATGGAGAAATATGACAGGAAAAAGTTTGATAAAATTCAGACTGAAATATGGTCCGAGTGATGATGTAAATGATGGGCCCCTCTCCCAGCACCACCACCCATACATTAAATAGCTATTTTCAGGCCTGTTTGCAAAGTATTTCAGCCAGAATCTCAGGCAGCACTGATCATGCCAAACGGGGCCTACAGGTCCAGAAATGTTTCCCAAAAAATTATACATTAAACTCAGACAGAAATCTTGTCCCAGCCATGATTTTTTATGGCACCCAAACCCCCTCCCAGATCAAATGATGGTCTTTGGTCCACTGTTTACAATTGACTTTAGGCCCCATCTTGTTTCTGCCAGTGCAGCACAGACAGTAATATGTCCAGAAAAGTTGCAGCAGAAATGGTAGATTAAATTGAGACTGAAATCTGGTCTCAGCTATGATACTTTAGGGTGCCCCCCACCACCAACCAGACATTAAATAGTTGTTTCAGGGCCTGTTTGCCAAATATTTTTGCCTAAAACTCATTGCTGCTGGTGTCAAACTGGGCCTATAAGTCCAGAAATGTTACAGGAAAAAATGTTACATCAAATTGAGACTGAAATGTGGACTCAGTTCTGATGTTTTAGGGTGCCCCCAAGCACCCAGACATTAGAATACTGTTTTGGCCACTGTTTACAAATTTTTTGGCCACATGTTGTTTTCACGAGTGCTGTACCGGCAATAAATGTCAGGTATGTTGCAGGAAAAATGGTAGATTACATTGAGACAGAAATCTGGTCTCAGCCATGATGTTTTATGGCACCCAAACCACCACCGGACCAAACGGTCTTTGGTCCACTGTTTGCAATTGTTTTCTGTCACATCTTGTTTCTTCCAATGCAGCATAGGCAGTAAATGTCCAGAAACATTGCAGGAAAATGGTACATTAAATTGAGACAGAAATCTGGTCTCAACCATGCTGTTTTAGGGTGCTCCCCCACCACCCAGACATTAAATAGCTGTTTTAGGGCCTGTTTGCCAAATATTTCTGCCTGCAACTCACTGATGCTGTTGCCAAACAGGGCCTACAAGTCCAGAAATGTTTGCCAAAAATGTTACATCAAATTGAGACTGAAATGTGGCATTAGTCCTGATGTTTTATGGTGTGCCACCACCTCAGGGACCTGAAAGGGTGCCAACCCATGCAGAAAATGAATTCCTCCCGCAAAATGTTGCTGCTACTTGTAATTCTTTCATCCTGCTGCTGCTGTTTCAATTGATTGAGACAGATATGTACAATTATCATTTCTCTATCCCTATGCTGCTGTACTGATTGTCCAGCTGTGCTGACTGACTCACTCTGTGGTAGTAGCTTGCTTAGCAGTTGGGAGTGAATTACATTTTGGGGCACTGTAGCTTGTTGCCTGCTACTGTCTCTGACTACTACTTTCCAAGTTGCCACAATAACTACTGTTCTGATGGTTGATGCCTGATGGTGGGTGGACTATCTTCACACAGTGAATACTGCTGATGCTGAACACAAGTATCTGTCTTCATTTTTTTTCCTGTGCAAGGTAAGGGTGTTGATGGGTTGGTATTATGGCATCTTGAGTTCTGATATGCTTGTACTTGCTTATATTATTTTTCAGTGTGCTGTGGATGACATCATCATTCCAGGCCGGCGGGAGGGAGATCTGTAGATCTTTGAATGCACCGCATTTCCCAATTTCCCAACACAGAAGGTGAAGTATTGGAATTTTCTTACTAGTGTGGTATGTCTGTTACAGCCATCTAGTTGTCTGAGCTTGATAATAATTGTGTTATTTTTTGCTTTTGTCAACATCAGAATTCCAGTGAAGTTAAGTCTCATTCCATCCTGCTGATGCTGGCTGCTGGCTGCTTAACAGATCTAGGGGTTTATTTAATTGTGTGATGGTTCCACTTTCACAGTCCTTGAGGTAAGCATTTCTTCATTTTCTATGATCTTCTGTGGTGGTGGGGAGTTGGTGGACAGTCATGGGTGGTGGTGTGGGGGACTTTAACAATCCTGAACATTTGTTCTTATTTTTCTTATTTCAAAGTACACAGTGCTGATAGGGAAGGCATGCCTGCTAGTGCTACTGTGCTTCATCATGGACCTTGGTCTGGAATCATGTGCACCACACAGCATGTTCCTATGGGGAACCTCCGCGAGTTTAATGATATCACGGGTATGGTAGTATACATTTTTTCTCTGCTTCTTCTTCCAACTTGTTAGGTAAAACCAGGTATGCAGATTGATGAGTATCATACATTTTTTCTTATCTTTGGTCTTGCTTAGGTCATTTTTCTCTGTTGAGGTTTTATCGTATGTCATGTCTTGATGACTACATGATCAATCCAGGCCCTGCAAGAGCTGAGTTGTGTCTGTGGAAGACAGGGGTGTTGCTTGAACTGCGATGTTGACCACTGGACTGGTGTCCATACCATTACCATTAATGAGTAATCACCACTGCCACCCACAAACAGGGAGGAACTATATGCGAAAACAAATGGTTGAGATGGTGTTTAGTAAATAATTAGGTGGAGGGGGTTAATGTCTTGTGTAATCAATGGAGATTGCATAGCTGCAGTAATCATGAACATTTTGAATCCATTCCAAAGTGAGGACAGCAGGAACCCTCCACCCCCTGTCACCCCACCCAGGAACCTCTGCGGTTTCAGTGTACCTTAACCTAGTACTGTAGCATAAGTAACCATTTTGGAGGATTTGATGTTGTGAGTTGTTAAGCCTCTTCATGATTACTTTTTTAATTAATGACTCACATCATTAAAGACGGCTACCATTCACCATTTCTCAAAATAGAATCATAGAAACATAGAATTTGATGGCAGTTAAGGACCGCTTGGCCCACCTAGTCCACCCATTTTCCTACCTAAAAGATAAGCTGCAGATCCTAGTAAACCAACAGCTTACTTCCTCCTACCCACCACTAGGACTGCCTTATGTCTGTTCCATGCATTCTTGAATTCCCACACTGTTCTTGACTCCATGACCTCCTCAGGGAGGCTGTTCCATGCATCCACAACCCTCTTCATGAAAAAATGCTTCCTCACATTACTTCTGAGCCATCCCCCATCTTCAAATTGTGCCCCCTTGTTCTTGCACGTCTCTTTTTCTGAAAGATGCTACCCTCTTGGACTTTGTTGATTCCCTTGAGGTACTTGAAAGTTTCTATCATGTCCCCTCTCTCCCTTCATTCCTCAAGGGTATACATATTAAGTTCCTTTAGTCTTTCTTCGCATGTCTTCTGGTGCAGACCCTGCACCATTTTGGTTGCCGCCTCTGGACAGCCTCCACTCTGTCTATGTTTTATGGAGATGGGGTCTCCAGAACTGCACACAGTACTCCAGATGGGGTCTCACCAACTGTCTGTACAGAGGGGTAACAACTTCCTGTTTTCTACTATTGATGCCTCCACTGCGTCCCAGTATCCCCCAGCCTTCCTTACTGCCTCTCACATTGCTTGCCCACCTGTAGGTCATCTGATATAATTACCCCCAGGTCCCTTTCCATTTTTACTGTTGTCAGTATCTCATCCTCCATTGTGTACTCTTCCCCTGGGTTTTTGTTTCCCAGGTGCATACCTTGCACTTCTTTGCATTGAATCTGAGCTGCCATACATTTGAGCATTCCTCCCTTCCAATCTTACCAAGTCCCTTCTCATCCTTTCCACTCCATCTTGTGAATCAACCCTGTTGCAGATCTTTGTGTCATCTGCAAAGAGACATACTTTTCCCTCCAGTTCCTCTGCAATGTCAATTATAAAGACATTAAAAAGGACTGGTCCCAGTACTGAACCCTGTGGTACTCAGCTAATAACCCTCCTTTCTTCACTGTGGACTCTGTTTACTACTACCCTGGGCGTCCTGTTGTCTAGCCAATTTTTTATCCAGTCTACTACCTTGGAACCCACTAAATGGCTGGCTAACTTGTGTATTAATCTTTTGTGTGGGACTGTATCAAATGCCTTGCTAAAATCTAGGTAGACCATGTCCACAGCCACTCCCTGGTCTACTACTTTGGTCACCCAGTCAAAGAAATCTATTAGATTCATCTGACACTACCTTCCCATCGTGAATCCATGCTGCCTTGGGTCCTGTGCCCCATTGGCCTCTAGGTACTCAACAATTATTTCCTTCAGAAGTGATTCCATCATTTTCCCTACCACTGAGGTCAAACTAACTGATCTGTAGTTTCCTGTCTCTGTCCTGCTCTCACTTTTGTGAAGAGGAATCACATCCACCCTCCTCCAGTCCTCAGGTACCACCCCATCCTCCCAGGATTTGTTAAAGAGGGTAGTCAGTGGTGTCACTAGTTCTACCCTTAGTTCTTCTAGAATTCTTGGGTGAATCCCATCAGGTTATAATGCTTTGTCCACCTTAAATTTTATTAGTTCTTTCAGAACCCTTTCTTCTGTAAATGGACTGGTATCAACCCCCATCTTCAGAGTGTTTCTCTTGTTTGGTTTAGGTTCCTCCCCCTCCTCTTCTTTGTGAATACTGAGCAGAAATATTCATTCAGTATCCCTGCTTTTTCACTGTCACCCTCTGCCCACATTACCTCCCCTTTATTAAGCCTCAGTATCCCTCCTTGGGTCTTTCTTCACTCCCTAATGTACCTATAAAAGGTCTTATCCCCCTTCTTAACAGAGTTGGCTATCCTTTCCTTGGTTTGGGCCTTTGTTATTCTGACTACCTTCCCTGCCTCTTTCTGCTTTAACTGATAAAGTTCTCTGTCCTGCTCCTTCTGTGTTTCCTTATATTTCCTGAATGCTATCCTTTTCTCCTTAACCTTCCCTGCCACCTCTTTTGAAAACCATAGTGTTTTTTCCTTCATTGTGTTTTGTTGATCTGCTTTACACAAAGGCTTGTTGCCTCAGTGATGGCTATTTTGATTACTCCCCATCGTTCCTCCACCCCTCCTTCTTGCCTGTTTGCTAGTGCTTTTCTGAGGCACTCTGTCATTTTCCTAAAGTCAGCCCTCCTAAAGTCCAATACTCTTGCTTTTGTATGGCTTGATTGTATGGCTGTGTTTATCGTGAACCACACTGTTTGGTGGTGGCTTGTTCCCAGATGGCTGCCCACTTCTAAATCTGAGATTCTTTCTCTGTCCCCATTTGAGAGTACCAGGTCTAAGATTGCTCCCTCCCGAGTGGGTTTCAATACAAGCTGTCTGAGGCTTGCCAATGAAGCATTTAAATCTCTCACCTAGGATCATTGTTCTCCCCCTGGACAGATTCAGACCATCGTGCCAGTATAGATCTGCATCCCTCCAGGTGGCTCCCCAGCCCCCAATGAAGTCAAAACCTTGAGCTCCACACCAGTTTTTCAACCATTTATTGAATTCCCTATTGAGGAGAACCCTATTATCACCCTTGCCATAGACAGGCAGCACCTCCTAGAAGGTTACCGTATGCGCTACTTGTCTAAGGCCCCTCCCCAACTCTACAAACTCCTCTTGCACTGCTCTGATCCCATTCCTATCCAGGCCATTTGTCCCTAGGTGGACAATGACATTCAGCTCCCTCCCTCGTGCAGCCACTCCCACGATCCTGAGGATTCACTTCCTGTCCCTCCCAGCCATGGTGCCAAGCATGCACTTACCTCCTCTCCCTTCCTCCCCAATTCTACCCCCAATGATTGAGTCCCCCACCAGGAGTTGTTTCCTTCCCTGTGAGGTCCCATGCCACTCTCCTGTGGGTCTCCTTTGTGAAGGTTCCCAGCATCCTCCTTGGTCTCCACTGCAGGTGCCTCCATAGAGGAACCACTATCCACCACAAGAGTGTATGAATTGTGGGCGGTACAGCTGGAGGGATGCACCTCTGTTCCACCACCCTCTCCCACCCTGGTCCAGCCTCTCCTCTTCTTGGCAAGCTCTGAGGTAGTGGCATTGGCTCTGGTGGTCCCTGGGTGAGGGAGGAGGTTTCACAAATCCTAGCCAGGTCAGCCTGGGCAACCTCCTCCTCAGACCAGAGAGATGCCTGCAAATAGGGCTGCATCAAAGCCTCCAGAATGTCTCCTGGAACACTGCGCCTCACAGCCATTGCACTGCACCACTCCTATCATGTCTTATTTTGTGTCCGCCTCATGTTTCTCTGTATGCTTACTCTCTCTCTCCTTACAAATCTCACCCTTCCTGTTCTGGGACAGCAACTTCCTATATTCTTCAGTAGCCTCCTTCTTCCTTGCTCAGTGTCAGACCACCAGCAACTAGGGGAGAGCTAGCTACTTTTTTCCTTTAGGGTTGACAAAACTAATATTTCTATGATCCTTCCCTTCCTATTGTCAAACAGGAATTTCATGTTGTCAGTCAAATCCAGTGGCTATAAAAGTAGAACTGGCTTAGGATGGATGGGTAGAGGAGTAGCAGGAGGGCAATTAGTAAGAAAAAAGGCTAGTAACAGGAATTTATAATTGAGTCACCTGCTTTTATATTGTCTAAGCCAAACCCCAATTAGGCTCTCTCTCCTCCTACTGATTTAGCAAAGTAAGTTGATCCATACCCTTCCCAGCACAGAACACACACTGACTTTCTTTCTTTTCTTTTTTTAATCCTAAATACGACCCCTTCTACTTCTAATAAAGTATCTGTCTGCTTAATCTCAACAGACACTGACTCCCTCTGAGATAGAAGTGTTAAAATAGTAAGAAAATGCTAGCTTCCTTTAGTTAGCTGCTTTCTGCTCTAAAAGCAAGATTTCTGTCTTCCAAAGGCTAGCAACAGGAAGTTGTAATTGGAGTCACCTGCTTTTATATTGTCTAAGCCACACCTCCAATTAAGATCTCTCTCCTCCTACTGATTTAGCAAAGTAAGTTGATACAGTACCCTTCCCAGCACAGAACACACTGACTTTCTTTCTTTCTTTTTAACCCTAAATAAGACCCTTCTACTTCTAATAAAGTATATGTCTGCTTAATCTCAATAGACACTGACTCCTACTGAGATAGAAATGTTAGATTAGTAAGAAAATGGTAGCTTCTTTTAGTTAGCTGCTTTCTGCCTCTACAAGCAAGATTTCTATCTTCCAAAGGCTAGCAACAGCCGTGTTCAACTTGTGGTGTTAACTGTTGAATTAGCATGTTACATTCATATGCAACTTATGCTAGTCTTGGAGCCATGGTTCTTGTACATGTCACCGATACTAAGTGGCAGAAACATTTTTTTTCAGTCGCATGGAGTGCATGACTGTGTCAGGTCAGATCAGTTGATGAGAAGGGGTGGTGGGGCAGTGTGGAATTTGCCATCATGGGCACTTTTAAGTACATTCGGACAACATATCTTGCTGTAAGATGGGGTTGATATAGTCAACATGAAAAGTAAAATAGTTTTGGAAGAAAAACATAACTGTAATCATGCAATTGCAAACTCTTTACGGTTATGGTAATTACATTGCTGCTACTTTATCTAGGCTTGGGGGACTGGTGGAGAGGTGAACAATCAACTGGTTATGGCAAAGGGTGAACAAATGAAACTTATACACACTGCAGCACACAACATATTTCCATAACCAAACCAATGGTACGCTGCTAAAAATAAGGTATAACATACACACTCCAGCCACCATACTGAGTTGAAAGTTGTTGTTGGGGGCTTGGAGTAAGCTCAGCTTTTTCAACTTCCAATTCCACATTATCCAAGAAGCACCCTCACAGTCTTCAAAACTGGAGTTATCATCAGGTGGGAATTCTCTCAACATTGCTGCCTCATCCACCTCATGGTGGATGCCTTAGTTGAGGGACTGTCACCATCCTCATCACCGAGACACAGTTCATATGGCAATACCACTGACATCACTGTGTTGTGCGGAATATGCCTTTCATTCATTTTGATGAATGTTTGCATGGACACATTCTTGGGTGACAAATTGGACTTACGGTCACTCACAATTGCTCCAGCCGCACTGAACACTCATTCCACAGTGACACTGGATGGTGGGCAGCTCAGGTATTTCACAGTAATCGATGTTAGTGCTGAACAGTCTGTCATTTTACTGCTCCAGTACAGCAGTGACTCATCATTAATGGCAAGATGCTTTGATTCCTCCAGGTAGGCCTCCACCATTCGTTCTGCTGCCTGGAGTCCAGCTGCCTCATCTGTCTCCTCCTCCTCCTCCTTTCCCTCCATATATTCCATTCCTACCTGAAAGAGAACATCACAAATGGGATTGCTTGCTGTTTTTGTCACTGCCTTGCCCATTTTCTCTGATTGGGTTGCCTGTGAGCTGCTGATTGTGGTAGCAAAATCCATTTTTGATGCAGTGTGTGCATTTTTCATTTGTGCAGCATGTACCAATCTAATGAGGTTCTCTGTCAACTGTTGTACTCACTGATGGCCTCCTTCAATTATATAGGGCAGGCCATGTTTGTAGCATGGATCCAGCATGGTGGCAAATGCAAAGTCAGCTGACTGTAAAATTCCAGATACATGGGTATTTGTGTCCAACGCATGGAGCATGTGCTCCATTAGAACACAAGTGCCATGATCTCCACTTGCCTCTGTCTGGTGTTGCATATTCATTAGTGTCTGCCTCAGCACATGTATGAGGGGTATGGACTGACCTATACAAGCAGCATTCCCACTCACTGCATGTGTTGCATGCTCAAATGGATGGAGAATGCTCATTAGCCCATCAATTTGGCACCACTGCTCTGTTGTTAGAGCAATGGACACTCCAGCACTGTCATGTGTGGTGTGTAGCAGCAGGTATTCTGACACAGCCTTATACGGTTCATACAGCCAGTCAAGCATGTACAGTGTGGAGTTCCACCTGATGACAACATCAAGCTACATCTGGTGCTAAGGCAGATGATTATTGCACTGTAGCTCACACAGATGGTCACAGGCCTTTACAGAATGGGTGAAGTGGGCACAGATGCGACAGGCAATAGTAACCATTTCCTTAATATCTGCATGGTTGAGAAACTGCTGAACAATAAGATTAAGGCAGTGTGCCAGAAGGGCACTCTGAGAAAAAACACCATTGCTTATGGGCTTCACTACATTGGAGCCATTATCACTTGTGATGAATCCTGCTATGAGTGACTGTGTGTGTAGCCACCCATCAATCTCATCCAGCAGAACATTAAGCATTTTTGCAGCCATGAGAGAACCTATGACACTTGTCCTACTCAGGGTTGCATGCTGCTGAATACCAGGTGTGTTGCTACCACCACAATTTTGCTTCACACATGTTTTGCCAGGCCCAAAATCAAGTACTGCACCAGGCAACTGTGCCCAGTGTGCTGTTATGTACAGATATGAGCTTGCTGCTGTGTGTCCACTGGTCCACATATCCATGCTAAGATGGATACAGTGTGATGCACTATGCTTCAATGCATGTCTGATGTAATCAGCAACTCTACTGTTCAGCTCTGGCATGGCATGCTTACTAAAATAGGTTTCGATAGAACTTGTCATTTAGGAGAGGCACGGGCCATCAACCTGGAAACCCACCATTCTCTATGAATGAGAATGGCAAAAGATCAATGGCCAGGATTTCAGCAGTGGCAACATTTAACTCTCGTGCAGCAGCATGATTGGGGAGGGGGGTACTTTGTCTGTCACTCAAGGATGGTCTTCAAAGTGGGTTGCATCCTTAGGGCTGTCCGACCAGAACGTTGTACTTGCAGTAGCAATGATTTTCTTTTAGGAGTAACACTTGACTCTTGGGGCTGTGTAGACTGCATGAAACCAGTTATTTTGGTTGCTTGTGTATGTGGTGGTGTACTTTTCAGACTCATGGGACTGGGACTTCATCGCCACTGCTATGACCACTACTCAAGAGATCAAAGGATTGCTCACCCTCCTCCTCCACCACTGACCCACTCTGCTCTCCCTCGTCCTGCTCTTGCTTTACTACATGTAACTTGCTACCAACAGCTCTGGCATCCTTCTGATGTTGCTGCCATCTCAGCAGGTGCTTGTTTTTCAGGTGGGCGTGTTGGCCACTGGTGCCTCCTGTATGTGACTTCCCTTTCTCCCCCGACTAACATGGGTTAGGCAAAGTTGGTATATTGCTATGATCTCATCAGCAGGATCTAGCACATAAAAGTCCCAAACTAAGGACTTTTGACCTCTGGACTTCAGATGCTTCTGGGACTGGGATAGTTCAGAAACAGGTGTAGAGGTGTGTGTATTTTGGGCTGCTCTCATTACTTTAGTAAAACTAAATTTTGGAGGGGGGGTTACTTGACTGCTTGGAGGTCTCCTTGTAGGCTTAGTGACAGTCTCAGACTAACCCACTTGCTGTACATGTAAATGGCCTACATTACCCTTTACCTTTTTTAACTCAGGATCCCATGTGTGATCATCCCAGTCATCATCACCACCACCAATAGTGATGATGTCCTGTTTCTCTTCCTCCTCCCCATCACTGTCTTCTTGGAGGATGGCACCTTTTTCTTTCTCTACAACCATCTCAGGGGCTGACTATCCCTATCTCCAGGACTATCAGACTCTTGTTGAACACTGTCATCATCAACTCCTGCAGGAACATGGACAGTCACACTGATAGACTTATTTTCACCCTCCTCTGAGTCCTGGACCACTGTTCCTGTGCTGATGTCAGTGCTTCCCTTCTTCTCACTGTCAGCATTCCCCACTGGCATGGCTGCAACAGTTTGAGCTTTAAAAAGAAAGACACAGCTATGCCTGACCCTCTTGGCCATCAACTCCTTTGCTGGTTCCTGCCACACCACCAGGGCCCACATCAGAAGACACTGATGCAGACATACGTGCTTTCACTGCTATGGGGAACTGGAACTGAAAGTGTTCTTTTTCAGCAGACTTCTTAGTTCCTCATCACCACACATTTCTCCCCTGTACTTGGCCGCTTCTTAGAGGGCATTTTGCTGACTGTTGCTTCAAGGCTTTGCCTTTCTCTGGGATTATTTGAAGAAAGGATGGATTACTACTAACTGTGTGAATAACACCTCACTTGTGAATGATGATGCCACACACCTACAGTACTGGCTTCCTTACAAGTCCAAACACAATCAGGACAGGTACCAGCACTTATAGTACAACTAATGTCATATATGGTAGGCAGCCTATTCTAGTAAAAACAAAAGGTATCTTTTTTTCACCAAACAGGAAAGAATTAAAGAAACACACACAAGGAAAAGGGCACAAGTGGCCAACTTTAAATACAGATCACCTGTGTCTCTGGACAAATAAAGTACTGTAATGTGTTATTACTTAGTATCACAATTTTTTTTTATATATGAGCAGAGACAATCATAAAACTGCAACAAAAGCAAGTAGTACCACACAATATGGTAGTGGTCTGGATGGGAGGGATCATCAAGAAATCTCTTGAAAATGACTTTAGAATTCACAATCAATTCACAACTAAAAGTGGAAGAATGGTATATATAACACAGCTAACAGTGGCAGGAACCCTCTCAAATAGGACAGAGAAACTTTTCAGAGAAAAATAAATGGCAGGATATAACAAAATTAATAAGAAATAACGGTAAATAAATAATTCACAATTTTGAGTAAATACCAGTCTGCTTGGCTAGAAATAGTCTACACTACTTTACACTCCTACCCTACCCCACACAACTTTTTCAAAGACAGAGAGAAAACAAAACCTAATTTAAACTATGCATTATACAAAATTAACAAAATTAAAAATGTTCCTAGCAGCACAATAGCACTAGGAAAAAACATTATATTTTGCAGCAATTAGCTCTCAAAAACAAGCTTTAGTTATGTTTTCAAAGGCTTTATTGACTCTGATGCATCACAACACACTGCTCTCCAACTCGCCATACAGCAGAATGAGCTGGAAACAAGTTACACATGACTTTTGAACTGTTTACCCACAATACATTGCAAATTTCACCTTTGGAACAAAATTTCACTGGCAAAATCTAAAGTTCCACTGGTGAAATTATGCCACAATTTGAAATTTGGAGCATCAATGGGCAAAATTGGCAGACCAATGCATTTAGATGAAATTTCGCCATTTATGCAAAATTGTGAAACCAAGCGAAATTTGGCTTTGCATAGGTGAAAAATTTCTCCAAGCCATGTTAAGCAAAATTTCACCATTACGTGAAATCAAGAAAACAAGCAAAATTTTGTTTTGCATAGGCAAAAAGTCTTGTGTAATTACGGAATTACGCAAAATATTTCACCAGGTGAAATATTTCAGTTTTGCACAACACTACTTCCAAACCCATAAAGTGGATAGAACTAGTTTGAACATCATGGCAATTATGCTTGGCTGCACAGGACACTTTGCTCACTTCCATATGAACACACTAGTTCATATTAACATTAACACATTTATTTCTTATATTTTTGTTAGTAAAATCCAGGTTTTGGAGCAAAACTATAAAGCTTTATAACATAGTCTAAGTCTTGATCAGTCAAGCTAACTGGAAATGTTATCAAAACATGAGCAATGCAGGTTGATCACAATGTTTAGCATCACTACAAGTCATATTCCTTACAGAGCTCAGTTTTGCTAGAGCATGACATTGCTGCTAAAATGACATACTGTGGATCCTGCACTGCTATAGCTAAACTGGAAATGCCATCCATACATGCACAGTGCAAGCTGATCATAATTCTCTGTGCCACTGCAAGCCTTATGACTTACAGACTTCAATTTTGCTGTACCATGTGATTGCTTCTGTAACAGCCCCTAGACTCACCTTGGCTCTCTCTGGGGCCCTTGGGCTTGTACTGTACAGACCTCCGAGGGGCCTTGCCTGGGTTCTGAAGTGAAGAGAAGAAGTGGCACAGTGTCTCCACCTGGGGTAATTGCAGGGAATACCTGAGGGCAAATTGCAGGTTACCACTCCCCAGGAAATATACAACAGCTGCCCCCCAAAAAACTTCCTCACACAATAACAATCAACCTCTTGCAAGGATTCAAATACCAGAATATAGCATTAATGATTAACAGTATTTATTTTAGGGGAAGGGGATAAGAAGGAGAACCAGAACAACAACATTAACAACAGACCGAACCTGTTTCACCTCATACAATATGCCCACCTCCTATCTGTGGGTGCATCCAGCTTCTCACTGGCAGCTGCCCTGTCTCCAAAGTCCCTTTGTCGGGTACCACACTATGGTGTAGACATTGCTGGGGATCTTTCACTGGGGCCCAAATAACTCTGAACAGTAGAAAAAGTGAAACTTCAGGTCTGGGCACAGTTTTCTGTAAGAATCCTGCCCAGGACCTAATCCCCTAATTTTAACCTAGCTAGCTAGTTAAATACAAACTCCCCAAAGCAGCAGCTTAGGGGTACTTACAGTTCAGAAGTTCACAGGAGGGAGTTTCAGCATGCTGGATTTGGTGCCATATCGTGGAGTTATCTTGGTGGTGGTGTACTACACAGCAGCAGGACTGACTGGAGAAATGAAGAACCCTGGTCTTCACCTGCCTGGCCTTGACAACTTCACCTCTGAGGCCTTTGCAGACAGTTTTCACCAGGCAGGCCTCTCACAGTCTTCCTTGTTGGTCATCTTCTTCAGTCTAGTGGCAGGCAGGCATAGTCTCCAAGACCCTCTGCTGCACACCTTTTCTGACACAGTTTGTACAGTAGCTGGGCTTTGGCTCTGCCTTTGAAAATGGAATGTATTGCAATGTATTGAAAATATGAGTTAATGTATGTCAATACAATAGAAATACATTGTCCCAATGTAATATATTATATAATATTTTATTAAATGTATTTGAAATCTGCTGACGTAATATATTACAAACTCATAGTATGCAAAAATATGTCAATATACTGAGAAATACATTGATGCAATGAAATGTAATACACAGTATATTTCCACAGAAACTAAAAGCACACATTTGCAATTAAAGAAATTGTAAATGATCTTATGTATGTTAAATGCATTGAAAGAATATATTTTATTACAAAAATGAAATACATTTCAGCATTCTGGAAATTATGTTAAGCATGTTAGTACACTGAATTGATGGAATGCATAAAACAATATATTTCAGAAACATATAATCATAAGGTATTCCTGCCTCATGCATTGCATGAAAGCTTGTCAATCTATTTAGTAATACACTGTCTGAAATTTATTATTAGTATTATTCAAAATATACACTGTATTCTTTTAATGTTACATATATTTTATATAATACTGTATATGTTACATATATGTTTAGACATGTTACATAGTTTATATATACAACATATATTTCATATATATATATTGCATATATTTGTATATGTTACATATCATTGTATACTTATATATATTTATTATATATACAATAATGGATGAGGAGGTGGTTATAATGAGAATGATAGACACCCCCAAGGTGTGGGATGCCATATAAACCCTGAGAGCGAAGCTCAAGGGGTTTGTACAGGGATCCCACACCGAGGGGGTGTCAAACATTAGTGTTTCACACACCTTCCCTAACTTTAATTTTATATAATTGCTGGAGAATGCTTTTTCGCCTCAGCAGTTATATAAAATACATTTAAATTAACTTACCACCGATTCCAACTGATGGTGAACTGTGGCGTGCTGTGTACTGAAGAGGACCAGAAGAGCGCTTTTTGTGCATACTCACACACACGCATATATTTTATTCATTACATATATTTATTATATAAATTACATATATATTTCATATATATATATATATATATATATTACATATGTCACATATATAACATGTTAATACATGTTACATAAATGTTTGTTCATGCTGTATATTTTAATATGTCACATAAAAATTTATACATGTTACATATAATTTTTATACATATGTACATGTATTTATTACATGTAATTTTTGTATATGTTGCATATATATGGTATACATTACATATATTTTTAATATGTTACATATGTATTTCATATGTTGCATACAGATAAGTCATCCAGGATGAAGTGCAGTGTCACAGGTTTACTGCATGACAAAAGGGATTAACTTTCATTGAAATTCCATTGTTTACTGCAGTAACTAGACTGCGGAATTCTGCAGCACTGAGGGTATCTGTGAATGAACTATTCACATTTTGGGCCTGTGTAGTACAGTATGGTCTGCACACCCATTGGCCCATGCAGTGGACTAATAGGCATACACATCCTACAGTATGCTGTTAGTCAGCAGGCGGCTAGGTGGCTTGCGGGCAGGGTGCCGCCACCCGCCACTGACTGGGGGGTGCAGGGTGGCAGGGGCCTCAGTGGGTGGGTGGGGAGGAGGTACTACTGGACCACCATGGTGTCCTTAGTTCATTCCACCCATGATTGGGTGCTGGGGGGGTTTCTACTGGACCACCAGGGTTACACTTTGCTGAAGCCCATGATTGGGCACTGGGGGGGTTCCACTGGACCACCAGGGTTATACTTCACTGAAGCCCATGATTGGGTGATGGATAGCAGTTCACTGGACCAGCAGAGATTTATTTAACATATGCCCATGATCGGGCATAGGATAGCAGTCCACTAAACCATGAGGGATTTAAACAACTTATGCCCACGACTGGGCGTACGGGTGAGGAGCACGCCTACAGTCAACAGGGCATTGGTCCCCGACGGCTGATGCAAGTCACCGGGGATCAGCGCACCACATGCAAATGGTGTCATAATGACATGCAAATGGGCCCATTTGTGCCTTGCATGCATAATAGCCTTATTTGCATGCCCAGTGCTGAATATTGCAGTTGATGCGCCACAACCAAACTTGCGCTGGTGCATCCCCACTGCACTGTGTGATGTGCATGTGCCCTCAGTGCCATATTCAAAGGTGCACAGCCATGGCGCAGCACCCTTGAATATCACCTGGTCCATGCCCTGGCACAGCCCAGTTGCACTGATCCGGGCTTGCCCCCCTGCCTGGTGCAGTTTGAATATCCCACCCCATATGATTATAAATGTTACATTTAATGCAAGTTATCTATTTTTATGTACATGTTACATATATTTTTTATATGTTACTTACGTTGTATACATGTTACATGTATTTCATATATACGTTACATATATTTTATATATGTCACATGTATTTTTATATTTAATACATCTTTTTTAAATGCTACATATATTTTTATATATGATACATATATTGTTTATATATGTTACACATTTGTATATATTACATATATTTTATACATATTAAATATAGTTATATATATATATATATTATATATATTGCATATATGTTAAGCATAGTTTATATATGTTACTTTTATTTCTATATGTTACATATAGTTTTATATATGTCACATATATTTTATATATGTTGCATGCATTTTTATATTTGTTAAATATATATTTTATATGTTACATATAGTTTTGTACATGTTACATATATTGTTTATATATGTTTCATATATTGTTTATATATTACATATATTTTGTACATGTTAAATGTAGTTATATTTTACATGAAGTTTATACATTTACATGTATATGTACATATATTTTATATATGTTACTTATATTTTATACAATACATGTTATCTATATTTTTATATATGTTGCATATATTTTTATATATGTTACATATATATATATCATACATGTTACATATATTTTATATGTTTATATATTACATATATTTTGTAACGTTACATGTATTGTTTATATATGTTACATATATTTTCATAAATGCTTAGTTTGGTCACAAGTGTATATTTGAATAACTAATTTGCATATTTTGAAAATGTAGTTTAGCAGCCAAAATCATAATTACTAGTACTACAAAAATTTCAAATTCACAGCATTAGCTTACATACTGAAAGGAAAGGTACAAGTTATAAAGTAAGTAGGATCCATGATGGGAATCCAACAAATATGTTGTCAAATGCCCTGTCAATGACACCAGCAGGTTGACACGTGTTCTGCAGTCAGCTGCAGTTCACACTTTGTTCTCTTGTTTTCTTCAGGGGCTTCACCCCCAAACCTACCCACTTAAGGATTCTCAACTTCAGTTTGAGCTGATTAGGGGCTGCAGGACCCCTGACAGACAGCGCAGGGTTCCAGCGGGTCTCCCACTGCAGCTTGGCACTGTAGTCACTGTGGGGGACCTTGCTGATGAAATGTCACCATTGGGGGGGGTAACCAAAGCAAATACATGTAGGATCTCACACTGACCTAAAAGAGAAACAAAATGGGGTGGTATAAATACTAATCTGAGCCCTTAAGAAGCATGAACTTGTGAGGTAAGTCCTATGTGTAAGTATAAATGTATAAAATGTATGTTTAAGTTAAAGCTGCACTGTAAAACAATAATGCCAATGACTATATCTCCATGGTGAATAACAAGATGAACTACAGTTGTGCAGATAAAGATACATTAAAAAAGTACAGTTATGCCTGCCCGGTGGCGCTGAGGGTTGAAGTGCTGGATGCCACACCTCACGCTGTGCCAGTGACCTGGGTTTGGGAATGGACTCTGGTCTTCAGGGATCGGTGGGGAGGGAGGATTGATCATCCCAATGGATGCTCTCCTCCCTCTGGGAGGGATACCAGGGGTACCTAGGGTGTACTTGGCATGCTGAGCTAGCCGGTGGAAGCACAGGCTCTCAAAGGGCTCTGGCAGATCTGTTCATCAGAGTCGGGGTGGGGAGATGCTGTTAGGCTCTTGGGAGGTAGGCAAGCATCAGCACATCACTCTCTGGACGTACATCCTTGCACTGGCATCTCAGGGGGCTGAGTTGAGGGGAACAGAAAACCAGAAAAGCAACCCTCTCAGTCCTAGATGAAGACCAATCAGTGCCTCCCAGGAAATCACCGACTCATGGGCAGACCTTGTTGTGCCAGCTGTCCTCAAGTAAGGTCAAGGAAGGTTCTTCCTCACCCTACCCAGGGGGGATAGCTGGGAATCAAGGTAATATAGGGGAGAGCCCGGGCACTCTAGGGGCAGACTCTGCATCAGTGATCTGTGGGGGTTCATCAATGGCCTGAAGGAGTGGAAAGGGAGGGTAGCTCAGGCAGATAAGGTGCACAAGCACCACAAGTGTAAAAAAAAATTACAGTTACATAAGAACTTACCATAACAGTAGATCTTCAAGAGAGGCTCTTGCAGTAGGTATTCACAAATAGGACTAAGCCACCTGGTGTCAGGACCCCATGCAAAAATCTCTAACTAGCAATCTCTGGTGGGGGACTGGCATCAGACAACATCCATATAAAGGTGCAGTCCCCCACACCTGCCTTCCAGTTCTTTCCCACCAAAGGCCTAAAGAGGCAAGAAGAGAGAGAAGAGGATATGCCCCCAGGGAAAAGGAGAAAAGAGACCTGGGGGATGGAGGGTTGTAAGGTAGCACATACTGCAAGAGCCTCTCTTGAAAATCTACTGTTACAGTAAGTTCTATTGTAACTGTACTATCTTACTTCGAGAAGGCTCTTGCAGTAGGTATTCACAAATAGGACTGATTCCCAAGCAGTCTGGAACAAAGAGAAACCCAGGAGGAAGATTGTCATCCACAACATAAAACCTCAGAAATTAGCAGGTCTCATGAAAGGAGACCTTGCAGAACAACCAACCTGAAGCCTGCTCTACGGTGAGGTAATGTCAAACTGTAGTGTTTCATGAAAGTATGAATGGAAGTCAAGTTGAGGCTGCGCAGATGTCTGCCACTGACACATTCTTGAAACAAGCAGCAGAGGCAGCTACTCCTCTAATGGGTGACCTCTGACTTGACCCAGAAAGGTCTTGTTGTACTTGTCATAACAGAAAGTGATGCAATTAGCCAATCACTTGGAAAGACATTAGCTTGAGACAGCATTGCCTTCCATTTGTGAGCAAAAGAAACAAAAAGCTGATCGATTTTTCTGAGATCCTTAGTCCAGTTAGTGCTGTACCTCAGGATTCTGTGAACATTGAAAGTATGTAAGTGGTACTCCCTTGATTGGAGTGTTTCATAAAGAAAGCCAGTAAGTCAGTGGATTGATTCAGCGCAGATTCAGCCATCACCTTAGGAAGAAACATAGGGTTGATGCACAAGGCCATACGTTCCTTGTGGAAAATCAAATATGGATTTTGCACATCAAGACTTGGAGCTCGAAATGCATTGAGATGAGGAGATGGCCACCAGGAAGAGAGTCTTCCAAGAAAGGAACTTTAAGTCTGCATCCACTGCGGTTGAGGGAGGCAGTTTGAGCTTTCCAGGATGAAAGTCAAGTCCCATGGGTGGGGCAGGATTGTGGCTGGGGGTCTCAGGTGGAGAACCCTTTAAGAAGTCTTAGAGACTTCCAATTGAGCAAAGGTCCTGTCTCCAAAGGAAATATGGTAGGCTGAAATAGCTGCTATATGGACTTTTAAAGAGGAATGGCTGAGATCCAGGTCAAAGAGGTGACTCATGTAATCCAGGACTTTGTTAGCTGGGCATGAGAAGGGCTTTAAGTCTTTAGAGCTCACCCAGATGGAAAACCGTTTCCACTTCATAGCATACGTGGACCTGATGGAAGGCTTTCTCGCCTCCCCCAAAATGTCTGTTACTAAAGGAGAGACTCCAAAGCAGGCCTTGGCTATGTCTGAAGGAGCCATACATGAACATAAAGGGATGTGAGGCCTGGGTGAACTAGGGTCCCATGATCCTGGGTCAACTAGTGCTGTGACAGAGGAAGAGGAAGAGGAGGTTCCTCAGAAAACTGTTGCAGAAGAGAACCAAACTTGCCTGGGCCAGAGAGCAATGAGGATCATTTGAGCTCCTTCTGTTCTGAGTTGTTCAAGACCCTCGGAATCAAGGGAATGGGAGGAAGGTATAAATTAATCTGTTCTTCCAACAGAGAGAGAGGTCCCTCAGAAACCGTCTCGCTCTGGAGCCAGCGAGCAAAAGGCAGGAAGTTTTGCATTTTGAGGGGTGGCAAAAAGATCTACCTGAGATGTCCCCCACTGCAGAAAATTTTGTTGATGACTTGTTAGTCTAACTCCCATTCATGAGCCCTGGCTGAGGATTGACTGAGCTCATCTGCCAGGGTGTTTTCCACTCCCGGAACATGAACTGCATTCAGGTGAAGGTTGTGCTGAGCTGCCAATACCAGACTCTCATCACCTCCTGGCACGGGGATAGGAACGTGTTACTCTCTGTTGAGGTACCAGACTACACACATGTTATCTGATTGGATCAGAAGATGACCAGGAAGAATGAAGGGAAGAAGAGCCTGAGGGCATATAGGAATCTTTCAGTTCAAGCACATTTATGTGCAATTTCTGCTCAAAAGGGACCAGCTGCCTTGCATCCTTTGAGTCCCTAGGTGGGCACCCAGCCCTCCTGATGCATCTGTTGTCAACATCTGGGAAGGAGGAGCAATGCAGAATGAAACTCCCAGACACACGTTCTCCTGAACCATCCACCAGTGCAAGTCCCTGCTCATGGGATCCAACACTAGCACCTCTTGATTTAGATTGTCCATGGTTTGGTCCCACTGTGACAGAAGCGTCCATTGAGAGATCCTCATATGGAGCCGAGCTAACAGAACTATAGGAATAGAAACCACCATAAGCCCAAGGAGGTAGAGGACTGACCTGCCTCTGACCTGTCTGCCACTGGTCAGGAGACGAGCCTGATTCTGAAGGGTCTCGACCATATCTGGAGGCAAAAAGGCTTTACCTAGGGTCATGTCCAGTATTGCCCCTATAAATTGAAGGTGTTGGCAAGGGAGCAAGTGGAACTTGGCCTATTTTATGGTAATACCCAGGCTGGTAAAACCTACAGGGTATGGGAAAGGAGTGCAGAAGTTCTTCCCTGGAAGGGGCTGTCAGAAGCCAATCTTCCAGGTATGGGAAACCTGCACACCCTGAGTATGCAGGTGGGCCTCTACCACTGACAGGCATTGGATAAATACTCAAGGGGCTGAAAGACCAAATGGGAGGGCCTTGAATTGGTAGTGGTCCACCTGAAAGCAAAAATGGAGGTATTTGTGGTGGGAATGGTATATGGGGATATGCAGGTAAGCATCCTGCATATCCAGAGTGCATAGCCACTGTCCCAGCCAAAGTAAGGGTAGAAGACTCTGCAAGTAGAGCATTCTGAAGCATTTGTAGTCTACGAACATATTCAGGGAGCTGAGGTCTAGGACTGGCCTCAAGTCTTCTGTCTTCTTTGGAATGATAAACAAATGGGAATAGTAACCCATCCCCAAAGATGTTTGGGGACTGGTTCTGTCACCGCCTTCAACAGAGGGATAAGTTTCTTCTAGAACCAGAGGAGATGTTGTGGGAGTAGGATGACTGAGGGGGTTTGAGAGGTTTCTGAAGAAACTCTATTGAGTGTCCAGCAGATATTAGCTGGAGCACCCAAGCATCAATGTTATCCTCTCCCAACCCGGTAGATGGAGGAGAATCTCCCCACCAGTTCCTCTGGAATGGCCAGAGGCAGAGGAGAGGCAGGAAGTCAGGAGGTGTGGGGCAGTGCAGCAGCTGAGGCTCCCATGGACTTTTTGCTGGGGGAGAGTCTTGGTTGCTGGAGGGCCCGACATCTGTTGATCGCTTTCATTTTTGTATGTTTTGGTGATGAAAAGGACGTTGCTGTCCCTGACAGGGTATGTACAAAGTCTGGACTGATTTAAGTGCAGTGCCCATCTCCTGCAGTTTGGTTATGATGTCCTTGACATCACCCCCAAACAGCACCAAACCCCTGAAGGGAGTATGCTGGATTGCAGACTGTGCTTCGAGGACCAATCTGACACATGGAGCCAGGCATGACACTGTAAGCCTCGGTGAAAGCTGAGCTCCTGCCAGCTGTGTCCACCACATAGTAGTTGGCATGAAGCATGTGCCTACAGGCTGAATGAGTGGAATGGACTAGGTATGCCAGTGACTGCTTAGTTTGGGAATTAGGAAGGAGTACAATTTGGATTCCACTTGGCTGAGAATAGACTTCTGAAATCCTCCATGTGGCCGATGTAGTTGAGGCCCTGATGCCTAGAGTCAAGAGGAGCAAAATCTTCTTTCCGTACTGATCCTGAAGTCGTGATTCTTTGTCAGGAGGGATAAACTTAGGTATTTTGGTATTTTGGGTTGGTGGAGTAGCCTTGGGTGGTGCTGATCACAACCGAGTCTGCCTTGGGGTGAAGACTGAGAAAGTCTATACCCTCCGGGCCTGATATAGCCTATCTGCCTTCCTCGGAAGGGGGGCTAGTGTGGATGGTTGTTTCCAAATAGTGGAAACAAGATCAATGTGAGGCTCTATCCAGGGTGGAATCAGTGTGGGAGTGGTCTCGGGCAGATCCAGATCAGCAGTGAGCTTCTTACGCTGTGGTCTGGCTCCAATGATTGCCACTGACATGTCTCCTGGATTTTTCTCAAGAGCTCCAGAAAGGAGGGATCCTCTGGAGGGGCCTTCAGAGGGCCCTTGGCCTTGGGCATTCTGGAGTATGAGGCTCATCTCCATGATTTATTTTTTTATTTTTATTTTAGTTTTTATTGACCGGGTTAGTGCACTAGACAAATCCTGCCTATTTTCAGGCATGACCCAGGGAGGGGGATACAGATGAATGCCAACTGAGCTTGAACCAGATTAAGCTGTTGGTGGTATTTTTACTGAATGAGGGAAATTTAGCCAGGACACTGGGGAAATTCCCCTACTCATTTCGATAAGTACCATGGGATCTTTAACATCCACCTGAACTACCACCAATCCAGGAAGATGGGACCTCGGTTTAACGTCTCATCTGAAAGATGGATTAGAGTTATCTGACTCAGTATCTGAGTCTGATGGTTCTGAGGAAGATGAAGAAGACTCTTCCCTGGGAGTGGGAGGAATGATCCCTCCGGGGAGTCCTGGAGGAGCATGTCCTCCCTGCCCCAGTAGCCAGAAGGATCTCCTATTGCATCAGATAAAGGGAGGGGTCTCCTGTCTCTGATGTAGTGGGTCCAACATAGGGACCCGGCGTGGGAAGACAAATCTCAACTTCCTTGGAGAACCAGGAGGCCAAGGTTTCCTTCAAGTCTGCTGGCGGCTGCAGAAATAGCTGCAGAGGAGGAGGAGGAGAGTCTCGGATACAGGTGAGAGGTACCCATAAAAGTGATTCATTCGTAACAGTGGAAACCTGGCATTGGGTGCTAGCACCAGTACTGTGGCACTGGCTAATGCGGCATTGGGTACTACGGTGGTGGATACTGTGAGCCGGGTACTGTGGCACCAGGTATTGTGGCTTTGGGCTCTGACAAGCAGAAGGTCAGCGAAGGCCCTACTGGTGGACGGGTGGTGGGATAGTCAGTCCAGAGGGTCAGGCCTGGCATAGGGAGACTGCCAAGGGATCTGATGGTCCTGATGGAAGGGCAGATCCTCCATTGGGTAAAGGAATGCCAGAAGGTGGCATTGGATCAACTGGCATCGGGTCCAGCATCTGAGGGTCTGACATCGAGTGGGGGACCCCTGATGGCAGCATCCCTAGGTTCTCAGTCTCAGCCAGGAAAGGAGGGTTAAAATCCCCGAGTGTGACCCAAGGGGATGCAGGGACCTCAGAGGGCAATGAGTGAATCCCTTGTGGAGAGCCTGGGACATCAGATGTGATGACTGGGTCTGACACAGTCAAGTCTGCTGGGCAGTCATCGGATGGGCTGACAGCCATATTATCAGCAGCATCCAGGCACATGTCATATGAGCCAGTGTCCGACTTATCGGACTCCCTATCTGTAGAAGGCCATGAAGGAGTGGTGACCTTGCCAGAAGGGTGGTGGGCTGGGCAATCACCAGAGGAGGTGAGCGACTTATCTGCCCTGTCCATGTGGGTGTTGGTGGTACTGGTGTCCAACTTATCAAACCCACTTCGGACGGAAGGCCACATTGGAAGAGTGGCCTTGGTGGAAGCAAGCCTTCCTTTACGCAGAGGTTCCTGAAGGGCCTGATCGTGAGCCTGACGGAAAAGGTGATGCCTTCTTGGTAACCACCAAGAAGGCCGTCGAGGAGTGATCTCCCAGAAGAGAAGATACCTGTAGGGCCACGACTCCAACCGAAGTCACGGCTGCTGTGGATGAGGAATCCTGGGCCCAGTGCTTCTGCTTCTCGCGCTTCTAAGGAGGTTGACTCCTGCCTAAACTTCTCCAGCTCCTTCTCCATGCATGCCATTTTCTTTTTTAGGAGATGGGCCTCTAGGGACTGCTGCCTTCACTTGCGGGTAGCTGAGTTAAACTTTTGGCAGTGCCGGCACTCCTCCACACAGTGGTTCGGGACTAGGTAGAAGAGACACAAGGAGTGGCCATCCTTGTGTGGAAGCTGAGAACCACACGAGTTGCACTTGTTTTTATGCAATTCACAGGGAGTTGGGGATGTCATACACAGCAGATGGTCTGAAGTAATTTAGAAAAATGAGAAAATAAGCCAGAAAGTCAAAAACTTTAAACCGACAAAGGTACTGACGCTGTTCAACTGCAAGAACTTTCTCAAAGCCAACGGCAGGAAAGAACTAGAAGGCAGGCATGGTGAATTGCCGTTTTATACAGACATCATCTGATGCTGGTCACTTGACGTGGGGTGGTCCCCACCAGAGTCTGCTAGCTAGAGATTTTCCATGGGTCCTGACGCCTGGCGGCTTAGTCCTATTTGTGAATACCTACTGCAAGATCCATCTCGAAGTAAGATCAATAATTCCAATTTATATGACTCTATGTGATGCCTTATTTTAGTATATCAATATATTTTGCAATATATTGGCAACATACAAAAGCATATATTTGCCATCCTTATTTCAATATATTTGGAATTCAATCAATATATTTTCCAATATGTAGAATATATTGAATAATAGAAATGAAATACATCGACTCTATTCTGTAAACTGGACATACATTAATATTATATGTGAAACAGTAAAAATATACATGCAATACATTTGGTCAATATATGGGACATGCATAAATAGTACATGTGTAATATACTGAACAAAATATATATTAATACTTTGATAATATTTGCTATATATATATATATATATAGTAGTTACAGTCGTGCCACTATAGTTAAGGTTAATGACCAGTTACATACTAAAGTTAAAAGTTTGGACATTAATAACTTTTGACCCGTTCAATGGATTTGTCTGAAATTTGGTACACGCATTGGGCACACTAAATCTCTTGATTTGTCAAATTGCATTTGTGTCAGAGTGCTGATCTTCATGTACGAAAGTGCTGAAAAATGCAAAATTATCCATTTTTGGAGGCACCATTTGGCATTCTTAATGTGGTCTTGCATGGCCACCATGTGGTGTACTGCTATGCAAAATGGCTTGTTTGAAAGAGCTTTGGTGGCTGAACATGCCGCTTTTTCTTTGGTGAACAAATATTAAGGCATTCAAAAGTTATGGCACTTTTAAGTTCCCATTATAAGTCAATGGGAACATTTATATGTATATCTTGCATTCAAAGAATGGGAATTCTGGCCATCTGGTCATGCCTGGCGATCAAAGAATTTGCAGCCTCACAGTTCAAGAATCGTTGTTTCCAAGAAATTTTCAAAATTCTTTGACCGCGAGGTCCGCCATCTTGTTTTCAGTTTTCCAATCACACAAACACAAATATCTCGGCTCAGGGGTCACTTCTGAAGTAAAACTTTTGTGGGTTTTACTCAGGGGACCCTGATCTATCGAGCCATCCAAATCAGTCAAAAAAAAGTTATAAGCTTTTAAAATGTTAATTAGCGGCTCACTAATGATCTTTGATGTAGCCTGCAAATTCTTTGATCACGATCTTGTATCGTGAACTAAAACACTAATATCTCGGCTCAGGGTGGGCTAGGAACACAAATGAGGGCGTGTTTTGCTCAGAAGGGTCCATTCTGTTGAACCATGCCATTGGTTTGGTTCAAATTGGTGAATAAATCAAGTTTCATCATTTTTATTCTTTGATTGTGAGCCTGCAAATTCTTTGATCATGAGGCTGCAAATTCTTTGATCGTGAGATTCTTTGACCACGATCTTGCATCGTAGTGAGGGCGAGATGGACGAATTTAAAAATAATTTTCTCAGCCCATGAGTGCCCTAGGAAGTCACATGAGGGTGGGTTTTACTCAGGGACTTCATTCTGTCAAACCATGGTGGTGGTTTACTGCAATTCCTTCAATTTTTGATTTATAAAATTTTTATTCTTTGTAGTGAGCCTGCAAATTCTTTGATCGTGAGGCTGCAAATTCTTTGATCGTGAGATTCTTTGATCCGATCTTGCATCGTGAGTGAGAGAGCGAGATGGCTGAATTTAAAAATCAATTTTCAGCCCATGGGTGCCCTAGGAAGTCAAATGAGGTGGGTTTTACTCAGGGCATTGTTGTGCTGAACCATGGTTGTGGTTTACTGCAATTGCTTCTATTTTTGAGTTATTACATTTTTTATTCTTTGCTCATGAGCCTGAAAATTCTTTGATCGTGAGGCTTCAAATTCTTTGATCATGAGATTCTTTGATCGTGATCTTGCATCCATAGCGAGGACAAGATAATGACATTTTTTAATGGAATAGATAGGAAATTTTGCCAGTGTTTGACATTGAATATTTCAGAAATAGTTTGGTCTTTTTACTTGAAATTTGGAAGGAAGAAAGACAACATCCCACAAATGTGTCTTTTAGTGGATTGGTCAAAAAGTATTACAGGGTAGCAAAGTTACAGCACTATGAAGTTGGCACTTTTTCCCATAGAATAACATTACGTTGTCCGCCATGTTACAGGAATTCTTTGCCGCTCTGCTGGAAAATAATGGTTTGGTCTTTTGGGATGAAATTTGGAGGAAAGAAAGCCAACATCCTACAAATGTGTGTTTTCATGGTTTGGAGAAAAAATATTACAGGGTGGCAAAGTGACAGCACTCCGAATTTGACAGTTTTTCCCATAGGATAACATTATGGCGTCTGTCACTTCTTTCAGGGCCCGTATCTCAGAAACAGTGCAATACGGACTTTTGTCAAAAATGCTTAGCCACCCCAAATGGGGACTAAGCAAAAACTAGCCAGGAAAGTAGTAATTCATACAAAATTTTAATTTTTTCCTACTTCGTACGGTTCCTGAGATATAAGCAATTTAGTATTCCAAGTCGTACTTTTTCTGCTCCGAAGTCAATTATAATGGATAAATTCTTTGTTTTCAATTTGTTTTTTCAATGCAGTTTTTGGGGAAAAGAAGGGTGTGCCCTTTTGTTACTGTGACAGTTAGCATTTCCAGTTGCACCTCTGTCACCATTCGAATCACCGTTTCTGTCTACGCCACTGTGTGCATAAAGGTTTGCGTTTTCATATGCACTTGCATTTCTGTTTCTGTTGTCTTTACTGTTGCTGTTACTGTTACTATTTACATTTACTATTGTAGTACCATGACCTTACGTATAACAGTTTGCATTTTCGTATGCGCTTGTGTTTCTGTTTTTATTGGCTTTATTGTTGCTGTTACCATAACCATTTGCATTTACAATTGTGGTTCCGTGAGTGTGTGCATTACAGTTTCGCGTTTTCATCGTGCTTGTGTTTCTGTTTACTTAGGTGTTATTGTTGGTGTTACTGTTACCATTTGAGTTTACAATTGTGGTACCGTGAATGTGTGTGTTACCAGTTGCGTTCTGTATGCACTTCTGTTTGATGTCTCCGTTTACGTAACTGTTTGCTTCAGCGTCACTTTACTCTTGTGTTTCTATTAATGTTTGCTTTGCCATTTACATTTGCTTTGCCATGTGCATTACCATTGCCGCTTGCATTTGCTTTGCAGTTCCTGTTACTGTGTAACAAGACATCACGTGGTGGTTCGGGCCCCGCTGCCGCCACTGCATTCCTTCATTATTTATCATCCTCATTCTCAAAAGAAGGAAATTAGAGGCAAAAACTTTGTTTAATGTATCAGTTAGGGTTGTTCCACAACAGAAAAAGCTAGGAAATTTGGGGTGAGGGTTGAAAGCCCCCTTGGACCCCAGCCCAACCCCAAATGGCATCGGTGCACATTGGGGTCATCGGTCCTAACTCTCCTCCCATTCTCCTGCTACCTCAGCTTCTTTTCACATGTGATATGCGTGATGGGGTGAGAGTTAGGGTCGTGGCCCCAATCGCACCCTGATGCCTTTGAGGGGCTGGGCTGGGGGTCCAGGGGGCTTTCAGCCTAACCCCAATTTCCTAGCTTTTTTTGCTGTGAAACAACCCCTAACTGATGCATTAAATGGGGTTTTGCCTTTAACATATATATATATATATATATATATATATATATATATAAATATATATATATATATATATATATATATATATATATATATATATAAATATATTGATAGCACAGTAGTGCTACGATAGCTAGGGTTGAGTAGCACTTTTAAGGTTAAAGGTGATATTTTACCTTAATAACTGCCACCATTCAACAGATTTGCCTGAAATGTGGCAGGCATGGGGAGCACCATAGATCTTAGGATCTGCCAACTTCGTACTGGTCAGATATATGGCTGCAGAGTTATTAAGCCACATCCATGTCTTAATTACCCTTTTTGTGAATTCTTTGCTCTCATCTACAGGTTGCATGGTTTGCGACTGGTCTGAAAACTTCAGGGAATGTACAGCCTGGGTCCGATGTGCCTTTTGAAGATTTTGTGAAAAATATTAAGCGGTTCAAAGTTATTAGCAAAAACAAGTTCAAATTATAAGACAATGGGAAAAGTTAACAAAAAGTTCAACACTTCATAAATGCACCTTTTAGTGTATGCTAAATGGCCTAGTAGTATCACAAATCCACCATTTTATTTCAGTTACTGATCAGAAAAATGCTTGTCATTTAAAATTGGGACCCTCTAGGAACACAATTCTTTTTGTGTTCACCTAGTCGGACCCTCAGGATGCTAGCCATGTCTTTATTTTGCGGTTAAACACCCCAGAAATATGTTTTTAAAATTTCTGGAAAAAGTAGAGTCGAAAAGTAGTGTAGCACCTGTAACACTTTTGCAAATTTTTGCAAATTTTTGCGAAAGCTTTCACAAATTGTGACACTACTTTTCCAGACTGTGGCCAAAATGACAGAATTCTTTGCCACCCTGCTGCAAATGAATGGTTTGGTCTTTTGGGCTGAAATTTGGAGGGGAAGGCAGCCAACATCTCACACATGTGTCTTTTTGTGGTTTGGTGAAAAAATATTGTACAGATGCCAAGTTATGGTGCTCCAAATTCACATTTTTCCCCAAAGACTAACATGGTGGCGTATGCCGCGCCTTTTGGGGCTCGTATCTCGAAAATGGTGCGAGATACAGAATTTTTGTCATAACAATGCATAGACCATTCAATGAAAACCTAGCCTGGAAACTCATGAATCATGTGAATTTTAATTTTTTTTTTCTACGTCATACGGTTCCTGAGATATCAGCAATTTAGTATTCCAACAGCTCATTTTCTGCTTTGAGGCCCATTATTATGCATACATTCTTTCTACATGCTATGTTTCTCTATACAGCTGTTGAGAAAATACAGGGTGTGCGCTTCCATTACTGATACAGTTACCATTCCTACTTGTGTTTCTGTACCCATTTGCATTACCGTTACCGAGTACGCCACCATGTGCGTTACCCTTTGCATTCTCATTTGCGTATGCACTTGCGTTTGCATTTCTGTTTCTGTTTACTTTGCCATTATTTCTGCTGTTAATGTTATCATTTGCATTTCCAGTTGCTGTACCGTCACTGTGAGCGTTACGGTTTGCATTTCTGTACGTGCTTGTGTTTGCGTTTCTGTTTCCTTTGGTGTTACTGTTGCTGTTACCGTTACCATTTGCATTTACAATTGCAGTACTGTGACTGTCGCATAATGGTTGAGTTTCTGTCGTGCTTGCATTCACATTTCTTTTCTGTTTCCTTTGGCATTATTTTACTTGTTACCATTGCCATTTGCATTTTCAATTGCTGTACCATGACCGTGCATATTACGGTTTGTGTTTCCGTGCTAAGCTTGTGTTTGCCTTTCCGTTCTGGTTCCTTTGGCGTTATTTTTGCTGTTACCATTACCATTTGCATTTACAATAGCAGTACCGTGATATGCGCGGTACCAGTTGTGTTCACGTGTCTCTTGCATCTCCATTTGCATCACTGTTTGCTTTGCTGTCACTTTGCAGTTGTGTTTCTAATAACGTTTGCATTATCTTTTACATTTGCGTCACCATGTGCTAGCCATTAGCACTTGTATTTCCATTGCAGTTACCGTTACTATGTCACAACACATCAAGTGAGTGAGCGCAGGGCCCACTGCATTCTATTCACTATTTATTGTCCTCATTCTCAAAGAAGGAAATTCATGGCAAAAACTCTGTTTAATGCATCAGTTAGGATTGTTCCACAGTGACAAAAGCAAGGAAATTTGGTGTAGGGTTTGAAATCCCCTTGACCCCAGCCTCCCCAACCGGCATTGGGGTGTGCAGTGGGCTCATCGGTTCCTAACTCTCCCCATTCTCCTATACCTCAGCTTGTTTACATGTGATGAGGTGAGAGTTGAGCAGATGAACCCAATGCACCCCGATGCTGGTTGGGGGGGCAGGCTGGGGGGTGCAACATAACACAAATTTCTGCTTTGATCAAATTCACTAACTGATGCATTAAACTGAGATTTTACATGAATATATATATATATATATATATATATATACTGTATATTACACACACACGTATGAATATATAAAATGCACATATTACAACATACTAGTAGCATAATGTGCATACAATTGAAATGTATGCAAGGCTTTTGTGTAAATGCATTCATAAATATATTTCATATGCATTTTCAATCAGGATCAGTATATGTACAATATACTGGGTTTTGACTGTCCATGTATATGGCATACATTGCAAAATATATAAAAGAGTATAACAATATATTGACAATTATCTATGAATACACATGTGCAATATATGCTGAGTACATATTACATGTATTTTATTTCATAAATGTATTGAAAATGCATTGGAAATGTTTTCTTTGATATACCTTGAACATTATGAGTGTATTACATACACATTTATAAATGCCTTTGATGTATATTCATAACCATGTAAGATAACATGGAATATATTTATGAATACATTTCGAGTTATGTTTAGTACATTTTGGAAAGCATTAACAATGCATTGCAAATATATAGTGATGCATACAAATAAGTAACATAAACATATTTTATTCTATTATAAATCTATTACACATGTATATTACATCTATTTAAGTATAAACTGACATTTCCAATGTTTCAGTTATATAGTTATACATATATTATCATTATATTAATTACACACATTATCAATACTTAATACAGTATATTTGAAAAAAAAAAGCCAATATATTTTCTAATATATGGGATATGCTAAATCGGCTATACTAGATATATTATCCGCATATAATAATACATTTCAAATTTCAGCAATATGGTTCAATATATTGGATTTACAACATATTACAATATATTTTACAACAAAAAGATATAAATATACTGAAATATATGAAAATATATTCCTAATAATATATTTCAAAATATATTTCATTTCATAAGGGTGTCTTTAGCTCCAGCACTCACAGTCTTTGCGTGCAGCATGTGGCAGTATTTCTCACACTTACCCCACTGAGGAGGAAACACTATGGGCACAGTCTCTCTGCTCACCACTGCTGAACTTTCACAATGCAAATGCTAAGCATTTTCTCTCTGGCAGCCTGCTCCAAATTTGTTACACGAACATACGAAAATACAAACACAAGAAATTGCTGGCAGAAAAAGGCCCACAGGTCTATCAAGTCTGCCCAATTGTGCAGCTCTTAGTTTCATATTACTACAACTGCCACAGCCCCACCCAAACCCCTCCCTTCCTCCCCTTTCCTGGTCTTTTCCCTTTGTGTTTTTGTCTGTATTAATCCTGCCCTTGACTCTACCCCAACCCCGCTTAAAGCCATCCAGCGTCCTCAGTTTGATTAACTCCTCTGGCACTGCATTCCATATCACCACCACTCTCACTGTAATAATGCCTCCTCTTCTCCTCCTGAACCTTCACCTTTCTAACTTCAGACTGTGACCCCCTAGTGACCCTTCTCCCCTTTAAGCAGAATAATCATCCCTCTCTGACTTTGTTTATGCCTTTCAAGTACTTAAAGGCCTCTGTCATGTCCCCTCTTTCCCTTCTCTCTTCCAGCGAATACATGTTGAGTTCCCTCAGTCTTTCCTCATGTGGCAACTCCCCCAGTCCCATAATCATTTTCAGAGCCCTGCACTGCACCCTGCCCAGTAATCTCACATCCTTTTTGAGGTATGGGCACCAGTACTGCACACAGTACTCCAAATGTGGCCTCACCAGTGATCTATACAGGAGCAGGATGACCTCCTCCTTTCTAGAGGTGATCTGTCTGACAATACAGAAAACTCAAATGTTGTCAGTCCCTGTGAAACTGAGCTTCTTCAAATCCCTTTACCAACGTTCTTTTTCAGAAACCTGTACTTGCTTCTGTTAATGGCACTTTTACTGCACCTGTCCTATTCTGTATTCTAAGCTCCTTTCCCCTATTTGTTTTCCGTGCTCTGCCCCTTTTTACATTGTAGCTTTACCCTGACCTATTCCCTAAACTATATAATAATCTCCCCAAACGTATCACTCTTCCTTCCCTCTGGCTTTGCCCCTTCCTCTTTCTACTCTCCCTTCTCCTTACCCTTTCATGTTGCATAGGTTCCTGTCACAGCTAATATACATAGGTTTTGTACCATAATATGTATGCTACTTTCATCTAAGATATGTGCACTTTCTCCTTGTTTATGCTAGCATTACTGCATGGTATGAACACTAATTTGTTGCAATACTGTATATATCCCTGCCCTGTACTGATCGTGTATTTACTTTCTTTTTTCTTTTTTTTTTAATTACTGTGTTGTTGGACTCCCAATTGTTGTAACATTGTTTATACTGTTGCGTGTACAGTACTTATATATGAGAATGCCGAGGCTCATCTAGCATACTAAAATGCCAACAGAATAGGCCTAACGGTCTTTCATGTCTGCTTGTTTGGTCAGACACAGTACTCCATCTTGTAAATGAGTTCTTCTCAATGATGCTCAACTGGTTAAATAAAGATTGATTAATTGATTGATTGATTGATTGATTGAACGCACCCCAGCATCCTATTTGCCCTTGCTGCTGCCCTCCTGCACTGTGTTGATACCTTCATGTCCTCTGTGACTATTACCCCAAAGTCCCTTTTCTCCTCTGAAGCTGTTACCTGCATTCCCCTAGCCAGTAGCTGGTCCTGGAATTTCTTACTCTGAGGTGCATGACTTTGCACTTCTTAGTATTAAACCCTGACTGCCACTCCCTAGACCAGTGTTAGAGTTTAGCTAGATCCTCTGAGTGCCTGCCTCCCTTCATCATTGTCCACTTTTGCACAAATCTTAGTGTCATCTGTGAAGAGGCTGATCTTACTCTTGACCCCCTCTGCAATGTCTCCAATGAAGACACTGAAAAAAACAGGGCCCAGCACTGAACCCTGCAGTACCCCACTTGTTACTGGCCTCAGCTTAGATGTCTCCATCCTTACAACTACCCTCTGTTGTCTGTCTTGTAACCAGCTCTCAACCAACCCCACCAGTGTCTCCTCCACCTCCATATCCCTCATCTTGCTCATTAACATCCCATGGGGCACAGAGTTGAAAGCCTTGCTGAAGTCCAGGTACAGGACATCCATAATGTGGCTTTCGTTAACCATTCTAGTGACCCAGTCGAAGAAGTCGATCAGGTTAGTTTGGCATGATCTTCCCAAGGCAAATCCATGTTGTCCCTCATCCTGTAGACCATTATTATCGAGAAAGGTTATCAAGTTCTCCTTTAGAATGGTCTCCATCAGCTTCCCCACTATGGAAGTCAAGCTTACTGGTCTGTAGTTGTCTGATTGGTCCTTGGGTCCACTCTTGTGAAGGGGCACAATGTGAGCCATCCTCCAATCCCTGGGTACCTTTCCTGTCTCCAAGGAGGTGTTGAAGAGGTCCATCAGAGGGCCTTCCAACATCTCTGCCAGTTCCTTCAGGATCCTTGGGTGTACACCATCTAGTCCTGGTATCTTGTCCACCCACAAGGCTTTAAGGCCCTTCAGAACTTTATCCTCTTGAATGACCCCATCTGTTATCTCTGCCCCGTTCACCCTTGCCTCCTTTTCCCCTGTGGTATTGGTCATATCCCTTTCTTTTGTGAACACTGAGCAGAAGTACTCACTGAGTGCCTCCACCTGTTCTTCCCACTGTTCCACCCATTCCTCATCCCTTTTAATTCTAATACTGTCATCTCCATATATGTATATTTGTACAAGTATGGATTATGTGCTTGGGAGTTTTAGTAGTATGCTGTATGTATTATGTATAGTGTGTGTTAGAGTATTTATATTTTGTATAATCTTGTATACATAACTGATTGGTGTAGTTGTTATACTTTAACATCAAACAGAGCTTGTCTTGTAAACAGGGAGTCTATACCTAACGACATGTGATATCCTGTATAAAAATACAATTTTTACTTACTTTACTTACTTACTCTACAACTCCTCTTCTCCCTTGTTCCCTGGCTGTAGGTCTCAGAACACTCACTCTGCAAATGCCCAAAGTCATTCTTTTCCTGCAACACTCTGAACTCTCTCTTTCTGCAGCCAACTTGCTAAACTTTTCTTATTGCAACTGGCTTGCTTTAGTGCTCTTCCATTTAATGGATGCTGGGGCCAAACAGGCTGCTTGGTTAAGAATGCAGGCTTTGGGCTGAGTAGCCCACAGCAGTTTTTTCATGCACACTCTCTAGCTTGGGACTCCAACAGAATCTCTCATTTGGTGGGCAAACAGTCCCATTTACACTTTTGCAACTCCTTCTGATTGGTTGCCACATGTCCAGGATGTTTTCATGCCCTTTCACACTTTCCCAGCAGCCCCATTGCTGCCTGCATCCCTAGGGGCTGACATCTTTATTTACATTACAATTAACCACAGACTGCCCCTATAATGTTATTAATTCACCCTTCTGAAGGCAGAACACCTTCCCTTTAATTTTGAGGCTTTTAGCTATCGATCACCAGCTCTGCTGAATACCCTGGAGCTGGGATATCATTTAATTGATCCATAGCCAGAAAATACTAATGAGCCATGGCTCCTTTAATTTTGGCCTCAGAGGCTGCATATGTGCAAGAGAGTACAGGCTCCCATGTGTTTTGTTCACCTTATATAGTCCCTACTGCGGCAGCTCCTGGGACCAAAACTGTTTCCCAAATGCACCCTGAGGTACAGAACACAGGCAGAGCTTGGCCCCCATTACTAGATGGGGCTGAGACAGCAGGTATTCCATTGGCTATGGCCACAAGGCACCAGAAGGACACCAGGTCTCTGTCCCACCAGGGACCACTTGAGGATGGTGACAGGGCAGTAAAGGACTGAAACCCACATAGATAAGCCCAATTTGGGATGCTTACACTGGAAAAATGCTGTGCCATGATGTTTAGTGATTAAGGGACAGCAAAGGGTAAAACATCAGGGTCTCTGACCTCCAGAAATGCATGTTTTCAGCTGTGCAACAAAATTAATTTCAGTATCAGCCCTCCCTACTCTGGTGACAGCATGGAGTGCTGTTGCCATGACAGTTAGCCAACCAGTGAAAATGTAGTTGTATTTTATTGATTGACTGATTGATTGATTGGTCGGTGGATGGATTGACTGACTGACTGATTAAATAATTCATTTATTTAGAATAGCTGTAATCCAGGTTTAACATTTTGGTAGGTGTCTGGTTTTCAAGTGTGTCCTCAGGAAAGTTACAGGAGAGTTATAGCAGCAGCAACTGAAAGAAATTAACAGCCATTTTATTTATTTGTTTATTTGTTTACTTTAACTTTGGTAACTGGGTGAGTGCACTGGCAACAGGTGCCTTTTACACACATGACCCAGGTGCAGTGACACAAAAGAAGAGGTTACAAAGACAATACCAATCAGGAGAGTGCAATTTTCAATTAAAAAACATGAAACATTTGGGATGAGCATACATAGAGTATAAGTGCAATGATGTAATGGAGAGAAAAATTCAGGTTACAAGAGATGACATTAGTCATAGCATTCACAGATATTTAGCATATAGTAATGATCTTTTAGTTCTTTTGAGAAGGCAGAGACTGGTATTTTGTTTTGTTTTTTGACTGGGGGGGTATGGAGTTCCATAGCAAAGTGGCCTGGTAGCTAAAACAGCATTGTCACATGTTTGTGTGGAGCAGCGGGATTCTAATGTTATTACACACGGCTGAGTGTGAGGGAGGCATGTAAGGAACTTCAGCTGTTCTGTTATATAAGGACCCTTCCACACTACACTGCTCAGACCCGTAACAGACAGAAACCGTTACAGCTGGGGAGTGGTACAGTGTGTCCACACTGCAGCAGTGACCGGTATGAGACCAGTACCACCAGTACACACCTCGGGAACTGGGTGACCGTTACCGCAGCGTCAATCCCACAATGCAGCTCGTGCTCTCCCCAGGCCTGCAGAGACTGTTACCGCACATCCACACTACTGCCAGTAATGTTACTGAGGCGGGACCAGTTTTGATAATCGCTGTTGAAACCACTTCATATGTGGTTTCAACAATGGTTACAAAAACACCTTCTGTAAAGTTACAGGTGTAAACACAAACTGTTGCGGTAACAGTTTGGGCACTCTGTAACGTTACAGAGGCATAGTGTGGACAGGGCCTTAGTGGGGGTGCCTGAGTGCATGTTTTTTTTATAAACCTGGTAAGTTACTCTGGCTTTGAACTCTGGTAATAGCCCATGTAAGGAGCTTAGTGAGAGACAGTGGTGTGTATTGTTATCTCTCAAAGTTGCAAATTTGGCAATTTTAAAATAAAGGTTATTCTTTTTATGTAGCACTGATTTGTTGGCAGTGTTGGTGATCAGTGAGCCATAGTTTAATATGAGGAGGAGATTTGCCTGGGCAATTATAGATTTGGTTCTGGCATAAGGAATTTGTGGATTCTGTATAGGAAGCCTAGTTTTTGGTGAAGCAGGTTAGTGGTGGTTTGAATTTTGGGTGTCGATGGATAGTGTCAGGTCAAGGTGTACTAGGTATTTGAAACAGATGACTTTTTCCAAGTAAGTTCCTTTACTGACTTGATGTGAAACATTGGGACTGCTTTTTCAGGTTATGGTTGGTGCTGCACAACATAAACTGTGTCTTTGGGAGGTTCAGGACCATTTTGTCTTGCACAAACCATTCCTGTAGTTTTGTGAAACTGTTACCCAAATTGTGATTTACTGTGTTGATGATATGACTGTGCATGTATAAAACTGCATTATCTGCATGGAAGAGAGTGTGTACCAGACTGCAGACTGTTGGCTGATTGTTAATGAAAATGGAGAACAGGAAAGGCCCTAATATGAAGACTTGGGGGACCCCGCTTTGTGATATTGCTGATACCAGAGACTGCACTGTCAACTTCCAACATCTGCTTCCTGTGGCTCAAATAATCTTTGAGCCAAGCAAGAGCAGAGTGACTGAGACTAAGTTTGTGTAGTTTATGAGTTAGTACTTTGTGGCTCACTGTATCAGAGGTCTTGGTTAGATCTACAAACACAGTGCCTGTTACCATGCCCTTCTCCACTGCATGGTAGATTTATTTATTTGTTTGAATTTTGGTAACTGGGTTAGTCCACTGAGACAATTGTAGTCCCTTTTTCTGGGTCGACCTGGAAGTGCAGCAACAAATAAGTACAGTACAGAGCAATTCTATAGGAAAACAGTTACAGTAGCAAAAAGACATATCGCAGATAAAATATACAGATAGTAAATGAAAAGATCATAAATCATAGTAAAATAGAGGCATGATAGCATCATAATATAACAGATAACAAGCTAGGTAGTTTACAGAACAGGTATACATATACTGTACCATTACAATGTCAAAAATGAGAACACAAGCAGATAGGTACAAATAGTACTTTGGTACAGGCAAGTGGCAAGTGTAACATTAAGGTAGAAGCAGAGGGTGAGGTGGAGAGAGAGGGCAAGAAGAGGAGCCTGGGTCAGGGGTCAGGCAGGAAGAGGCCAAAGGTTAAAGCAGGGTCGGAGTAGGTCAGGCATCAGCAAATGCAGGAGCATGCTGCAGGTGCAGAGAGAGTGGAAAGTGGATCGGTTTGGAACTTAGGAGAGAGGAACAAGACAGAAGGGGGAAGGGAGTTCCAGTCAGACACTGCTGCAAAAGAGAAGGACTTACGGGCAACAACTAGTCACAACCTAGGCCATATGAGAAGGAGAAGGGAAGGAGGCAGATCTTAGAGCTTGAGGGGCTTGTCTTAGGTGAATAATCTCACTGAGGCAGGGAGGGGTAAGTTTGTGGACCAGCTTATACATGAAGCTCAAGGTGGTATACCTCAGTTTAGATTCATATGATAGCCAACCTAATGAAGAAAGGATGTCACAGTAGTGGTGATGGGTGCTGACCCCCAATGCGAACCTACCCACCCTATGGTATGCCTGAGTTAGGAGAGACAGGGTGGTAATATTGGTTGAGAGTAATAAAGGAGCACCATAAGTTAGGAGTGGAAGAAGTGAAGAGAAAGTGATCTTAAAGCAAGAGGCAGACATGAGAAAGGGATGGATACGATAGAGGAGACCTAACGTTTGGTTTTTGAAAGTTCTTCTTGAAGTGAAACCCTTTTAATATAGAATTGATGTCACTTATAGAGTTTTTTCCCCTGAGAGTTTATCAGCTCCTAGTGCTTCTTCCCAACCTGATGTCATAATACTACATGAGCACAACCAGGGCTCTATCAGTATTGTGTCCTTTTCTGAAGCCTTGGTGTTCTCTACAGATTAAATTATGTTGCTGAAGGTAGTCTGTTAATAGGATGTGAACGACTTTCTCTTGCAGTTTAGCTAGAGCTGACAGAATTGATATAGGGTGGTATTTTTTTAATAACATCTTTTTACCTTTTTTGCATAGTGGGATTACTGAAGCTGTTTTCCAGAGGTCTGGTACTGTATAGGTCATAAAGGATAGGCTGAACATTTTGGTTATGGGTTTCACTATCTGAGGGGTAGTGAGTCTGAGGAACTTAGGAATCAATACATCAGGGCCAGGAGATTTTTCTGTTCTTAAAGAGCCACCAAAGCTTCAAGAAGAACTTTAAAAAACATAGCATTTGGACACAAAGCAGCTTGTATATTTCTCATTAGCTCAGTATTTCTTACCTCCATTATTTATTACTAAGGTCAGACGAATAAGAATAGAAGAGTTTTTCCTTGATGGTTAATTGGCTCCTAGTGCTTCTTCCCAACTTGATGTCATAATACTCTGCTTGTGACATCACAGTTATTCCCATGGCAACAGACTATGATGTCAGAGCAGGGCATTATGATTTCAAGTAGAGAATAAGCTACAGAGACAGATGAACTGCAAGTGATGAATATCTTGTATATCTTGTATTTGTGGGAATTTATTCAGTAATAAATAATGGAGAGGAGAAATCTGTGCAAGTTATGTGAAATACAAACTGGCGTGTCTAAATATGATATTTTCCAAAGTTTTCCCAATGTCAGCTGCTCTTTAAGGAGGTAAGTAATTCGTAAACTTCATTATGTGTAACCCTTTTAATATAGAATTGAAGTCAGTTTGGTTCCCTTCACCGCTGTTAGGTACAGGATTCGGGTGACTTGTTAGTAAAGTCACAGAAGAAGTCGTTGAAGAGGTTTGCATCTGAAGATGGCTCAGTGTAGCTAACCTGATTCAAGTCAATTGATCTGGGTGGGTGCTGTGATTTTGTATTCAGTAGGGAATTTACAGAATGCCAGAATTTTTGGGGATCGTGGAGGTTCTGTGATTGCTGTTTTTTGAAGTGATGGCTTTTGGCCCTGCATTTTTCGTGTTTGCACCTATTTCTTAATGATCTATAGGTGCTCCAGTCTGAGGCAAGCTTGGATTCCTTAAATTTTGCACAAGATTCATCTCTTTTGCGCATTAAAGCAAAGGTATTGCCTGTGAGCCAATTGGATGTTTCGTTTTTCACCCTACATGTACATAAGGGAGCATGCATATCTAGCATATCAGATGTGAACTCTGTGATGAAAATGTTCAATTTTGGTGGTGTAGTGTCTAGATAAGACCAGACAATAATGGACAGGTCTGATTAAAAGGATGCTGAGTTGAAGTTTGAGCAGTTCAGGTATGTTTAGATAGTTCAACCAGAAAGGAGAGTGTTTAGAATTGCTATTGTGCCATAAACAGTAAGAGGCTAGGTGGTCACTAATCTAGTCACTAAGTACCCCTGAGGCCAGGATTCTGTCTGCTTTCTTGACTAATATCCAGTCTAATAAGGAGTGGTTGCCAGTCTGGTTGGTGTTTGAATAAATTGATTCAGTTGGCAAATTGTTTATTTAATTTTTTTTTTTTTATTTATTTGAGATTTCGGAATTTACAACCTTTGAGTCACAGACTCATTTCCAAAGGGTCCATGTCACAGGAAAATACATATGAAACATACAGAAGAAACAGCAGTGTAGTACAATTACATACAAGTTATTTACAGTGTATAGTGCATCATGCATGTGCAATGTTTACAGTAACATTTGTTGTATTGCAGTAAGCAAAATATTTTGATACAGTGCATAGGGCATTATGCATGTGCAAGGTTTACAATAACATTTGTTGTATTACAGTGAGAAAAATATTTAGCCTATGCACTAGATACGTGATACAGCAATGCAACTAAGCTGGTGATATGCAGAAATGCAGGCCTGATAGTGCGAATGTGCAGTCTGAGGTAAGACTTTGTCAAATATCATGGGTTTCACTGTGGAGCTTTGTGCAAATTGTCCCTTGAGCCAAAAACCAGGCCTAAAAACAGTGGTGGTGGCGGGGGGTGACCTATTATGGACAGCTGCATGTGTGGGAGGCCAGAAGGTGGTTCTTCAGGGTGACCTTGAAAGAGCCAAGCTTAGCATTGCAGGAGATTAGCATGGGCAGGGTGTTAAACCAGGTGGGGGCCCTGACCAGGAATGATCTTTGTTCCAGGGTTGTTTTGACCCTAGTGATAATAATAGAGGTTTTTTCTGAGCTGCAAGTGTTCATGGAGGGGGTGGAGGTTGTTAGGTGGGCCAATAGGCCTGGGGGGGATAGGCCAAGCAGTAATCCTACTATGCAAATGTTGAGTACATCTTTGTATTGGGATTCATTGACTAGCCATTTTAAGTTGAAATCCCCCAGTATAGTTAGTTCAAGGTGCTCAGCTTTGCCGATCAGGTGTATTCAGTCTTGCAGATTTGCAAACCCATCCTTGGGTGGATTATGTAGGCAACAGACCTTCAGAATTTTGGGGCCCAGATTAACTTTGATAAATAACCATTCACACTTGACGCTGGATGTGAGCTAGCTATCGCATGTCTTGGTTTTGAGATCAATGTGGACATATATTTGGATTACCCCCGTCTTGGAGTGCCTGTCATTTTGAAATATGTTAAAGTTGGGTAGGAGATTTCAGAATCCTTGACTGAAGGGGTGAGCCAGTTTTATGTCCTAAAATCGATTCCTAAGAAGAGCTGACCACAAACCGCATCTTAAAAAGCACCAGATGTAAAAGGGGCGAACAGGACAACAGCAACCACTGCAAGCAGCGATGGTCACTTACTTTTCCTCCTGAGGCACAAATAACTGATTTTTTAATGTGGGGGCAAGCCTCTCGCATCCCCCCAATCTAGATATTACTAACCCCAGGGGGAGCAGACACAGGGCAATTATATTAGAAAAAAGAGGAAAAAAACTCTCCAGCAGCCAGACTTGAACCCGGGTCCATCTGCTCTAGTGGTGGTGGCTTTAGCAATGATGCCAAATGGCCAGCTTGGTAGGACTTGGCCAAACAAATGAGTATATCTTGTTCCAACGAATGCAGCTTACTGCTACACTTGCTTGATTAGCACTGCTCTTTTCCACGCGCTCTGATTATGAATGGTATTACTGAGTTGCTCAAAGTGAGCCGCTCAGTGATACTCACTCACATCATGGTACACCGATGAGCCACACCTCTGATAGTGCCAGTATGTGTGGTTTATGGAGGAAAGTAAAAACCTCCAGTTTTGCCAGCTTTGGGGTTACACCTCTGACATTTAGGTGTATAAGAAGGAGGCCTTTTTGGCTTGTCCAGATATTTGGGGCAAAACTGGAATTATCAGAGGGGTCAGGGTTCATTTCTACATACCCAGATCATGGTAAAATGCTGTTGAGTATGTTAAAAAAAGGGCAAAATATCTTAAAAATGTCAGGGTACCTGGTGACTTGGTGTAATAGCTCAGGGCATGGATATGTTTTGTGGAGAGGAGCCCAATGACACGAAGGCTGAATGATGGGAATGAGATGTAGTAAGCAATATTGGCCTCATTACTGTAGTCAGGGTGAGCAGCTATACTGTAGAACACTGCATCTAGCAATAAGAACAGGCAGCAGATCAGAAGTCCACAGCATAGACCCTTATAAGCCAGCAGAGTGTTATAGTGTGTGAAGGAGGAAAATTAAAACTCAAAGGAAGGAGGTAAGTAGCACTGATATCAACCAGCAGACAGAAGACAGGTCTGTGTGAGTTTATACCTGTGGGTGAGGGTACTAATAAATTACCTTTTTTGGGGGGGAGTAGTACACAAGCTATGAGACAGGAATACTAGGGCACTAATGGTTGGGTCAAATTCAATTTGTGAAGATGTGACTGTGTTAGAGTAGGGGGTGTCCATAGGTAATTGGAGTTGGTCAGAAATTGGAGGCTGCTAAACAGGTGGAGGCATGTAGTGTGTTAAAGCAATTTAGCAAGCTGTATATGGTTAGCGGGTGGCTTACACAATCATTGGTTGGCAGCACAGAGCAGTGAGTTGGCTGCAGGGTGAAGAAACTATTTAGTAGTAGTAGAAGTGATGACTGGTGTAGGCGTGTAACAATATTGGCTGCAACAGGTGTGGAGCACGTGGATGACTGTATAAAGGAGTGATGACACCGGGTGGGTGGGATTGTCACCATGTGGTGAGGAGCTCAGCAAGATGGCTGAGACTGCGGCTGGCAAGCGGATACTATAGTCTGTGGTCTAGGCTGGTGGAGTTCAACAATAAGGTATGCAATACCTTGTAGCCAGGTTTCTGAGTGGGGGTGGATGGGTTCACGGAGTCCTCATGAGCCTCTGGATCCAGCTGAGGGATCAGAGAGGTGCTTGGTGTTGGTGGCCAGAGATTGTGGACCAAACAGAGGGAAGCAGTGGTTAAATGCACAGTAGAGGAACTTGTCAGCACTAGTGAAATAAACAATCAGTGGCTCTTCACCGATGAATAATCATCAGAGGGCTGCTCAGTGTTTGCCCTATGGTGTACATAGTAAGTTCCTTCAGGGGTACATCATGGAAAATACTGTATAACTAACCTAACAGAATATATTCAACACCGGTTAGCTGATTATACAGGTTAATACAAGCATTATCTAAATGTCAGCAGGTTGACCCTATAAAAATATTTCCTACTCATGTAACTAAGAAGCAGTTAATGTCTTGCATTAAAGTAAAAAAAAATCAAACATCTGGAGTTAACCCTCACTTAAACCATTCAGAATGCAACATTTATTCAACTTGGTACATGAAACAAAATACAGTATAGCTAAATAACAGTTACTGCAGTGTCTTGAACAAATTTACTAAACAGTAGTATATAATCCTACGTTTTAACACAGATATGATTAATTCCCTATGTACATTCATACAGACTAAACTACTGTAACAATCAGCCCCTCCATAAGGGTCCTTTCCAGCACAGTTCATCAGGTATAGTCAAGTTCATGTGGGTGCCATTTTTCCTGACTGAAGCCATGTTGCAAGATGGCTGAGACGGTGACTGGAATGCAGACGCTATAGTCTGTGGACTAGTCTTGTGGAGTTCAACAATAAGGTATCCAATACCTTGTAGCCAGGCTTCTGAGTGGGGGAAGGTGGGTTCATGGAGCACTCATGACCCTCAGGGTCCAGCTGTGGGAATTAGTACAGTGCTTGGTATTGGTGGCCAGAGACTTGTAGCCAGGCTTCAGATTGGGGGCAGGCGGAATCACAGAGCCCTCACAACCCTGTGTAGTCTGTAAGTAAGTATGCATTATACACCATATATAACATAAAGCATTATGTACAAAAACTTACAACAGTGAGGTTTGCTTAGTAACCCTTGAATAAAATAATGTGTAAGTAGTAGATTAAATAAGAGGAAGGCAGTATAGTGCAGTGGTTTAAGGCTCTGAGCTGCTAATCTGGAGACCTGGGTTTGAATCCCAGCCCCCACTTGCATACTGTGTGACCCTGAGCAAGTCACTTAACTTCCTCTCTGCTCCCAGGTCGCACTTGTAAACAAGCTTTCAGCTTAGTGTGCTAGCCCTGGTTAAACAATTGCAAAAAAAAAATATATATATATATATATATATATATATATATATATATACACACAGGTAGAAGCACCTGATAAGGACAATGGCACCAGAAACAATATTGGGTTCAGTAGTACCAAAGGATTGTGGAAAAATGCAGGTAGTGTGTAAGTGAGTTCCTTGTTTGAATGTGTGAACAGTTATGGAGTTCTTGATATGATTGTGTGGGTCATTCCATTAGGTACAGTAAGCATAGCCATTTTGAAGGCTTTGTCTCCTATGGTTTGTAAACTCCTGGTATGCGTAACAAGCAGTTGTATTGCATCGACATGAAGTATGGGTGGGAGGTCTTAGTTTGTTTTCTGCTGAAATATCCTTGTTAGAAGCCCCAATTACTTTCGTATACCAGGCTGTACAACATATTGCCACATATTTTATTCTGGAGAGAGAAGGCCAGGGCCTCTGGCATACAGTGGTGGTTGTTTCTGTCACATCTCAGTACAAAACTCTGCACATGCTATTAAATTCCATGGTGAATTTCTGAAGCATTTTAAATTGGCCATCCTGTAGATCTCACAGTCATGCGGTGCTGCAGAAAGCAGTGACGAAGTGTTAGATTTTTCTAGTTTCGTAACAAGCAGTTCCTGACCTACTGTAATAAAGAGCAACAAGCTTTTGATGGGATCGCCACACTACTCTGGTTATATGTTCTGAAAAGTTTGCTTTCAGTTCTAGCTATATCCACAGATACTTGAATGTTTGGATCATCTCCAAAGGGGAACCTTAGTGAGGAAGAACATTTATGTAATTGGCATCACATTGTCTTCCACCAAAGAGCAAAACATTCATTTTCGTATTCTTCAGAAGTAGTTTTTTTTTCTTTACTATCCCATTTTGTGTTGCATAAAAAAAAAAAAAATGCCTGCAGGTTTTTATTATGATCTTCCACAATGTTATATTTGGTATACAATATATATTTTTATCAGCAAGCACATTAGACATGCGTTGGATGCATGATTTGTACATACTGATGGAAGACTAGTTTAAAATAAGATAAATAGTAATGGTCCAAGGATTGACCTTTGTGGGACACAGAGGTCAAGGAGTTTTTGTGCAGAAGTCTTACTTTTGAATTTGACTACCTTGGATCTGTTGGTCAGGGATGCTTTGATACTATCCAAGGCAGATTGAGAAAGTTCAGTTTGTTTCAGTGTGTGTGCAGGAGGATGGCATGATCCATTGAATTCAAAGCCTTTGTGAAGTCAGTAAAAATTGCCCCCATGTGATGTTCAGCTCCCAGGCAAGATGATCCATCAGCTGTTAATTTTAGCATGTTGATTACCTTGGATATAAGCCAGATTATGTATTAGAAAGTAAGCAATTATTGACAATGAAGTCCAGCAGTTTTTGTGAACTGCTTTTCAAGAAATGTGTTGAGAACAAGTGCACCAAGACAGGTGTGGAGTTATTGAAGTCTGACAAAGAGACAGGCTTTGGAAAAAGGTAATTTTGGCTACCTTCCAGGCTGCAGAAAACTACCCCGTGTGGAGGGGGAAGTAGAACTAGATTGGCTATGGGTGCTGTCATTTATGTGACAGAACATACAGAAAATAGGACAGGCCAAATCCACAATTGGAAGTGCTCATTTTAAAAACTATTTGTTGTATAGAACACAAAAAAAAGCACTCATCACTCAAAGGTAAAAGATCCACTAAATATTTATAGATCTAGTTCAATAATTGCAAATTAATTTCCTTATTGATGCATTTAATGTAAGAGTGCAGGCTGTGCATGTAGTTATGGGCCATTGACATGGTCAGATATTTCACAAAATTTCCAATGAGTTTCTCACTGGTGGCCCTGAAGTGCTACTGCAAGCAGGCAGTAATTTCTCTAGAGGTAACGCAGATATTTCAGGAAATATCTGACCATGGTAATGGCTGCTAGAGCTGGGTGAAAGTTGCAAATTCCATTTTGCAGAAATTCCAAACTTCCACCTTTGGTGGAATTGGATATCTTCTGAATGTGTTTGCAAATTTTGCCCTGTTTCATGACACTTTCTCACTGAATTGCAGAATAACACTGATGAACTATGGAACTAATACAATAATCCACAATTCATCTAATTAATCCTCAGTTCAGTGAGTGATCAGTTCTGTGTGGTCCCTGGTAAGTTGAAGAAAACTTTCACTTGTGTCTAGTGGCACCCCCCACCCTCTGATCACCATCCCCATCATTAAATGTTTCCCTGTATCTCGTAGCACTCCTCATCTTTGATTGTTGTCCCCCTATCAAATAAATGTTTCCCTGCTGTCTAGTGGCACTCTCCACCTTCCAATCACTGTCCCCAACACTAAATGTTTCCCTGGTGTCTAGTGGCACCTATCACCCTCTGATCACCATCCCCTATGAAATAAATGTTTTCCTGGTGTCTAGTGGCACCATCCACCATCTGAATGGCATCCCGTATGAAATAAATGTTTTCCTGGTATCTAGTGGTACCCCCACCCTCCAATCACTGCCCCCCTATCATTAAAGGTTTCCCTGGTGTCTAACATCCCCCCCTTCACCTACCACACTGGGCTGATTACAGCAAGCTGCCGCACCCTCTTTCCATAGTCTTTGGGACACTGCCGCACTGCCATGGGGAGCCATAGGGTGACTGGCACAGCCCTCCTCTCACCACCTTGGCCAGCTGCCATAAGCAATGACAGGGAATGCTGATATAATTTGTGGCATATGTGACTGCAGCTTAACATGATGTTAGCAGACACTATCCATGTAGTTCCTGTTTACTTCTGGAAAAATTATTTTACTGCACAGCACCAGAAAGTATGGCTCACTCTCCATGTAGTGAGTGTCTGCTGTTGAATATCGCAATTTCAGGTGATGACACAAAATAGCAGTTGTATAGTATTCATTTTGTGCTGATCCCAACTGCATCTTATAATCAGGCACCAGGTGTTATATGTGTTGTTTTCAGTGTACTGCAGCACCAATTCATCCTGCTTGAATATTGAAAAAATTCTATGTGAAAAATACTGAGAACCTGGCAATAATAAACCATTCTGTGATTCTCCAGCTATTTGAGCAATAGGGGTTTCCCCTGTATTGAGAAATTCCGGCCACTGACACATTATCAATAACAACACCAGAAAGGAATTTTAAAGTAAAAAAAAAATTGTGTATCTTCTTTCAACATTTTGTAGAAGAGAAACAATTTATTTTTTGAGGTCTGTAGACTTTCAAAAGCTGCTTAATAAAATATTAACAACTTTTACAGTGAGATTCACATATACTGTAAGGTAATCTTTGAAGCCTACCTATATTTTATTTATCATGGCCAGCATTCAAAGCATCATTCTTATGATGCATTAGATCCATTCACCTTTCTATGAAAGTGCATGCACTGACTTATAATGCTATTTCAACATCAATCAAAAATACAAGACATTATAGGTGACAAAGCATACTATCCTGGATTTTGATTGACAGTAAACAGCAAATAATATTTTCAGCTTAATAAATGTCAAAGGGTTTAGATAAGCAAGATAAACTTTAATCATCTCTAGAGGACAACATAGCTCAAGGATGGTAAAATATGAAAGATATGTCAAAGTGAAAAGTGCAGCTGTCTATATAATTTGGTCTTTTCATGGAACTAAATCCATTTCTTAGGTTCAAAACTCACCTTAAGGATAACTTAAATGGGTTGGTATTGATTATAAATACAAAATAGTGTGTGTTTTCCTTTATAGTGATATATATACAGTATCCATATTCATTGGAAAAAAATCTTCATTAATGCACCAGTTAAAGTTCAGCTTAAATCAACAAAAGTAAGAAAATGTGGCATTAGGATTTTCAAACCTAACTCCCCACCCTCTAAGCAGCAAAATGAAAAAAAAATAGGATGTTGGGTCTCCTTAGTCTTGGAAAATCAGTAGTGGGGTCTTTTGTGGGGTCAGCATCCCTAATGATCACCCCCTTCCCTGAGCAAAACAGGTTAGATGTGATCTGTTTTGTTCAGACAGGGTTCATAGGGTCCTACATGAAGAAAGCTAATACAGATGTTGTTGGCAACATATGGGGAGACATGCTTCTATATCTTCAAAGAGTATCAATATGAGGCAGTGGACTGGAACTGTACTTTGTGCTTTGGACATGATGCTATGGGCTGGGAGGAGATGTGAACCTATATTTATGTTTCATGAGGGTCACAAAAGAAGCTGTTGGCTCATGAAACAAGATTCTGAAGAAAACTAAGTCCAAAATCTTCTTTCATAAGCCCACCTTTATATTTTGTGAGATGTTTGTGAGCTCGAAAAACAAGATGTCTTCTCACAAAACAAGATTCAGTGTGGATTTGAAAAATATCACCTACAGTATTTTGCTCATGCAGAGGGGTCCCAAAAAAATCCATGTTGAAAATTTGGTGTAAAAGTATTTTTAAAAATGATACAGTTATGAGTAAAAGTTCAAAATGCATTGACATGCATTAAATGGACTTAACTTGTTTTCTCATGTCACAGTTGCTGTTTCCAGTTGCAAGATGCCTTTTTGATCACAGTGTGGATATATGCCACTGGACACTTTTAGGTGACTGAGGGTATGTAAAGGTAGAGGGTTCTGAGTAGGGGGTTGGAGTGAGGTGAGGATCATACTTACAAAGACCATTATTTACAGGGGGATGTGTGCTGGCACTGGGGATTGGGCACCCCACTATCATGATAATGTTCAGCGGCACCATCATTGGGCAACCCAGTGCCAACACATACTTTTGGAGGAGCCACCTGGAGGGAGTGTGGAGAAACAAGCAGTACCAGAGGTGGGCACCCTGGTCTGTTTAAAATATACTATTTTGATAGATAGATAGATAGCTAGATAGATGGATGGATGGATGGATGGATGAATGGATGGATGCATGGATGGATGGCAGGGATTGACAATTTTAAATTTATGTGGTAGTCCAGGACAACTGGCCTATCCAAAATGGTAGTCCCACTGTCATGAGTGGTAGTCCAATAGTCAGAGACAGTATTTTAAGGAAAACTTATAAAAAGTATGTAGCAACAAAGTAATTCTTGTCTTCTGTATTATTAATAGTAGTATGTGATAGAAAACAGTATAAATGAAGATTTTTTAAAAAATATTCTGTTAATACAGTTTAAGTTTAGTGATTTGAAGAAGACCAAATTAAGTGGTGCGGTGCCATATTCTGAATGTCCTGTCCAGTTCCACAAATGCCAAAATGAAGCAGAGAATAATTAGCACAGCATACTTAGAAGAACTCAGATTCAGAACTGTCAACAACATCAAGTGATGATGGAGCAGCAGCAGTGCTAGCATGAGACACAGAAGCATCAGATTCATTAGTACCAGTAGTAGCACACCCATAAACATGTTGAGTGCTTGGACCAGACAGCAGCCAGTGGTTTATTGCTGGATCTGGATCGAAGTCAAATAGATTGGGACCCTCTACTGCTATCTGAAGAAGTGACTGTAGTGTGTCATCTGCCAGACGTGTTCTTATTTTGTTTTATCAGGTTTTGAATGGAGAACACTTGTTCACACTTTGCAGTTGACATACTCATAGCCAGTAGTATTTCCACCAACTCTGGAATGTGAGCAATTGGGGGCATTTTTTTCTTTCAGCAATCTTGTATACACCTGCAGATAGGGTTTGTGAACTGCAGATTTCAGCATAGTCTTAAATGCAGCATATTCTGATCTAATCTTTTCCTGCTGTTCTTCAGTGAAAAAAATTAACATATGCTGCCAAATTAGCCACTTCATTGGTCCCAAACTCTACAAGTTGTTCTCTTGGTAGATCAAACTGTTTAAAATCCAGACATTTAAACCATTTCTGAGGCACCTCTGAGAAATGTTGAAATCTTACATCGATATAATCTATTGCTGCATCAACTAAAGCCTGCAGTTGTGTGTCAGTCTCAAAATTTTTTCTGGACAGTTGCCTTTGAATGTGAAGGGCACAGTCTTCTTAACTCCCTTCTGTGAAATAACATAATCCATGCATCTGTCTTGAGGTTTGTAATGAGCTAGGAAAGCTGTCATTTATTTCCCTGACTTTGTTTTCAGTTCCATCATTTGGAGAAGGCAGGTCTCGATAAGATTTGGTACTTCAAGAATTATTAAGTCATCTCTTTGAAACTGCAGTGAAATATTTCTAAGTATGGGCAAAAAATCTTGGAGGATATAAATAGAGTTGGCAAAGTGAACAGACTGTTCCTCTCTTAACAGCACCTTTGCTTTTGAACCATCAGCAGAAGATGCACTTTGTTGCAAGTGCTGAGCAACTGTAGGTAGATTCACCTGAACTGCATGAACTGACCGTGATCTGCTGGCAAGCCATCTCACCTGTTTAATTGCACTGAAGTGTGCCAGATCACTATCTATTACTTGTGCAAATTTTTGCAGCTCTCTCATCTTTTTTGGACTATAGTGGTAGATTTTAAATATACCCTTTAGAGTATTTTCAAGCTTTGATATGAAGGGGTTTGTTTTCATTGCATCGAGAACCGCCAACTCCAGTTTATGGACAACACTGTGCATGGCAATGATGTGAGGACAGTGCTCTCGTAACTTCACAATGGTTCCACCCTTTCACCCATCACTACACTTGCCCCATCAAAATTGGAAGAATTCAAAAGAGGCCCTGGATTGCTCACATTTGATAAGTCAGTGAGAGGATGATACAGTGAATCTAATGCAGTTCTTATTGCATTAAAAACACCTACAGCATGTGAATTCCAAAGGCACAGCCTGGATCAGATATGTACATACATCTTTTGTGTTAGGATGTACAAACTAAAACAGACATTTTCCCATTCAACTATAGCCGTATCCGTGCTGCCATCAGCAAGAACTGTCACATATTTTATGCTTTTAAGAGTTTGTATCTGGGTTTGGACAGAACAGCAGATATAGCTCTGCAAAAATCCCTGGCTCGCTTATCATTTGTGTAGTTAGTACCAAGCTTAATACCATTTTCTCTTGCAATTCACATAGCCAAACCATGTCAGAAAAAGGACACAGATTTTTGCAATGGAGTACACAGTGTTGAACAAACATCTAATTTTCTCCTTAGTGGCCTCTTCCAACACTGCAAAGGCTTGATATAGTGGTGACTCAGTAATATCACACTGAACTGCAGCTGGCCACTTTCCAGAATGTGTTGGTTCTGGCACAGCACATGCAGATTTGATTTTTCATGCACGTAGTGACTCAATTCTAAAATTGTTGAGCCTGTAGCAAACATTTGTTTTTTTTGAAAAGGCTGGTATTGCAAAAGTGAGATACTTTTCACAAACTGTGCAGTACATCAGTCCCTTTTTTCATCGTATTGCAACTATTTATAATAGTTCAACCAGTGAGATTGAAACATTCTGGCCCTTTTTTCTGGCCACAGTTTTTGTCTTTAGAGATTATGTCTCCTTGTTGTTGCTGATCCAGCAAAGTTAATTTCTTAGGACAGGAAGAGGAAACGGATGCTTCCGCTTCACGGTTTAATTCAAATGACTGATGAACATCAGCATCAGCTGCTGTTATATCCATTACCACAGTAGAAGACTCAGTGTCACTTTTATCTTGAGAAGACTGTATTTGTGTTTGGCTACTGCTAAGCCCACTAGCTGCTGCTGCTGACCACATAGAAAAAAGAGTATTTTGTTTTTTATTCTTTTGCATAGCCATATTTTTTGTTTGTTGTGTTTGTATTAACTTTTTTAACTTGCTTACTCTGCAAATAAAATATATTCTATAATATCTGGTTGTGAGTGACTGTTCTTGACTGGTTGGAAGGGGGATGGGGTAGTGTAGTACTAGTGCTTAGGTGCTGGGTAAACACAGGAATTGGAAACACTATAGCGTAGTCACACACTGCTTTTAACTTCAGTACATTCACAGTGTTGTACTTTCTTAACAATATTTTTATTTTATATTTTCAATGTACATAAACTACACAACACCCCACCCACACTTGTTTCCTTTTCAGTTTCTTTGTTCAATTTCCACCTCTCTCTCCCCCTCCTGTTCTCTTCTCTCCCTCAATCCCTCCTTTCCCTCAGCAAAACACTAAAACAGTTCATGTAGAGGATTCAGTGTCTCACACAGCAGCTAAATTACAGCTTCTTTCTTTTTAATATTTTATTTTCAGTTTCTGCTTCTCTTTCCCTCCTGTCCTCACACAGTCAGCCACTTTGTACTTGTGGACTTAACTACAGGTCTCTCTCTCTCAGTACACACAGTCACACTCTAGACTCTCAGAACTATCCCAGATCTAACTTTTATGTTTGTTTTGCCTTAGTATTTCAATTTCTGCCTCTTTCTCTTGAGTCACCCTCGTGTCCCTCAGAAGACACACAGGCACAGAAAGCAGTTGATGTGGGCTGAATTTAGTGTCTCAAAAACTGCAACACTTTAATATAAAGTGATTTCTTTCTTAGTCCTTACACAATCTCCTTTCTCTCAAAAGGCTGCCCACAGTTAGGCTTCTCTTATTTTTTCTATGTTAAACTATTTCTTTTTATTAGCTATTTTTATTATGTTTTCCTTAGGCACTTATTCAGACTCACCTTTGCCCTCTACCTATGGGCAACAACTTTTTTTAGCTTTCTATAGGCAAAAAACAAAGCCTGCTACAACTTTTCCCTAAAATTTGGCAGATATATCTTATTTACTTAATTTTTAGTAGTTTTCTAATAGCACTCACTCACACTGGGCAGGTATAGAGCAGGACGTGGCAGAACAGGAGGTAGGTAGGTACTAGGTAATTACACACACTATACAGTATACTACTAACCTAGGTACGCTACACACAATAACCCTATGGGGTATGGTAAGGTCTATTTGCCCACAACACTCCACACAGTCCCACTCCCCTCCCCAGCAGACATAAATGAGAGATCAAATCAAATCCCCTTCAGTTTAATTATTTTGATCTAGTTATTCAAGCTTTTTTTAATCTGATCTTTGAGGGTTTTTCTTTCCTCCTCCTTAGTCTGACTCATCTATTAGGGAGCACAACTCAACTGTCTGGCTTCTTAAAATTTAGTGATTCACTTCTGCCAGACTGACACACACTGACAGACACACTTCACTTTTAGTATTTTATGCCTTGTTTTTGGACTTTCAGCACTGCAGTAGCAACTGGCAGGGTCAGTTCACTCTTTCCCTCCCCCAGACAACGCCAACACTCCCCCTCTGGCTTCTGCCTTATATATTTTTTTTTTTTAGCGAAATGGCAGGGAGTAAAACAGAGAGGCACTGGGCAGCAGCGATTTCTGTCAGCAGTAAACCTCCATGGCTGTGTTCGCAATCTCGGAGGCTCCCTCTATTCCCCTCTCAGCACACAGTCACCACACCACGTTGCTGCTACAACTGCTCCCTCACTAACAAACTGTCTCCAACTGCAACTGGCCTATGCTGCTATCTCAAACTCACACTAGTCCCACTCCCACAGTGCACCTGCACTCCTGATACAAAGAAAGCCCTTCCTCCCGGCTCACAGCTCACACTGAAATCAAGTCAAATCTAACAATGCTCCTGGCTCCACAGTAGCACACGCATGTCCTTTCTCTTGCTCAGCTACAGAGAAAGTGAACAAGCGTTGCTGCGATCATCCCCATGTCCCACCAAGCCACCACTGCCACCAATGGATGTGCCTTACCATAGGGTGCATAACTCATGATTCGCTGCCATGCATGTCAGCCCAATGACTGGCTCCTCCCAATTCCCAATGCAGCCGCTGCTCGCTCCTGCTATGTTCATTGCTCGCGCCTTTACTAGCAGCATGTGAGTGACACTCCAGTGGGTCAGATGACCATGGGAACACAAGCTGGACTCTTTACAAAGAGGCACTCTGCTGGAAAAAGCTGGTACTACTGCAGGTAATTTTGCTTAAAGACGTACTTGCCCACTCACAAGCAGTGTTTGTCAAAATACTTGTCCCTGCCTGAAAACTTGTAGTCCAGGACATCGGGCTATAGGATTTGTCAACCCTGATGGATGGATGGATGGATAGATAGATGGATAGATAGATAGATAGATAGATAGATAGATAGATAGATAGATAGTTAGATAGATAGATAATTAGATAGATATGTTAGATAGCGACAATAGATAGCAATTACATCTACATATGATAACCAACAATAGATAGAAAGATAGATAAACAGACATACAGATACCTCCAGCTCACTTATGCCACATATAGGTGGGTAAAAGTTGCAAATTCCGCCTTTGCAGAAGTTCCATGACATTTTGAAACTTTCACAGAATTTTTCTCCCTTTCGCCTATGGCAAAATTCTGAACTTCTGTTAATTTACTGCTCATTTACACCTCATACTGCATTATTTAGTAATTACCTGTGGAACTTTAGTCATGAAATGTGTAAAAAAAATAGTCTTGTCACTTATTTTGCTATGTCATTTAATTATCCACGTTTTTCAATGTAATTGTGCAGATTTTTTTCTGCCAGCAATGTATGATCTTATTTGATTTTCTAGAGATGGTATTGTGAATTTTAAGCTCACAGACTCAATCTAACCACCCAACCTATAGAGAACCTTAACTCTGGTGTCAGTAATTAACCTTTTCTTTGTTTTTTAATTGTTTCATTTTTTCCCTTTGTTGGTTTTATTGTGAGTTTCTTTCTTCTGAATTCTGCAGAACTCATGGACTGTGTTATTGTTTTTTTCCAAGGTATATGCTAAATTCCGCAGCTTAGCACAGTAATTTCACAAAATGGTCAAATTACACTATGGTTTGCTCTAATTACATGCTTTGCAGCTCTGCAGTCATATGGGGTACAGAGGGAGATATGACAGAACACATTTCTTAATGTGTAGCTACTCACTTCTGAAGTGCATTCTGAAGAGGGAAGAGCTCTGTTTGTATTGCTGCACGGAACAGGCTTTCTGAGTGAAAATCTGCCATTTTCTTGATCAACAGAAGAAATAAAATGCTGGTAACTCTAGTTGAAGTGCTGGGGCAAAGAGATTGCAGCAGTTTTGTTGATTTGTTTGACTACATCATATATTGTGTTAGCCTTTGTTCTGCAGTCTGCAGTAGTGCTACATTGTTTTTTAATACTTGTTGATATTTAAGGACTGATTAAAGAACAGGCAGAACACCATGTTAGCCAAAGGAAAGTGTGGAGGATGTGAAAAAAGTGCCATTGGTAGTGGATCTGTCAGAAGGGTGTCAAGAGGAGGTGGAGAAGGTGCTGGGGGAGGTGCTAGTAGGAGCAGCACTGTTACTGGCATTGCAACTTCCAGTGACAGTGCAATACCAGTTGTGCCACATACTGTGCTAGGGCCAGCTTCAGTGGGATAAAAGCTTCCAGCTTCCTTGGGCTGCAATGCAGTACTACCACTTCCAGAGCAGCTCTTGCTCTGCATTCTAAAATGACTGCCATGGATGTCGCTGCACTACTCTGTGACTCCAATGTGTCTTTGGAGGAGGAAAAGACTGAACAGTCAGAGTCACAGGACACCCAGAAGTTGAGTCAGGAGATGCAATGGACTAGGAGTGATGAGGATTTGGGTCCATTAGCAGGCACTATAACAGTGACAGACAGTGACATTAGGGGGTTGCATGACTATTTATGATCAGGGGAGGAGAGAAGGAGCATGAACAGAGAGTGCTTTAGATGGAGTCTGAGGAAGAAGAACATCCTCAGACTGAACAGCCTGTTACTGCCACTGTTCATGTGACAGAGAAGGTTACTGAGGAGGAGGAGGTGGGGGACAGTCAGCACTTAATGTCACAGCTGTAAATGTTACAAAGTGATAAGGGTACTAGTGTTGAAGGGGGTGAGGTCAAGGATGACCCAATACTAGACCCTAATTGGCAGCCACCCCTTCTATAAGCAGCACCCACAACTGTCATGGGTAAAGGGCCAGCAAGCCCTGTCATGCCACTCCCCAAGCAGCAACATGTTAGGGTAAAGGGACAGCAAGTGTAAAAAGTGGGATATGGGGATAAGCAGAGCAGGAGCAGCAACAGGAGCAGCAAAATAAAGCCATTTTGTCCACCCCTACATCCCTTCCTCCATCTGCCCGGCCTAGGAAAATCCGGCTTGTAGGCGGACATTCACTTGTGTGGGATTTCTTTGTAATTGATGAGTGTGATGACAGTGTGGCTGTGTGCAATATCTGCAGGCTTAAAATTAGGAGGGATAAGCCAGATACACACTACAGAATGACTGGCATGCATAGCCATATGCAAAGTAAGCATCCCATTTGCTGGACACAGCATAAGTGATTGTCATCCATGCCCAGTTCTGTCAGTTCAGAGCACTTTAAAAGAGATCCTTTAGTGTGTTCCACCCCTAGACATGCAGATACAAGTGGAGGTAGTCAAGGTGACCCATCCACTGTATGGATAGAGAGCTTTTTCCATCTTGTTCCTGCTGGCGGAAAAGGCAGCAAAAGCAGTAAGAGCATAACTGGCAAAGCCACAGCACCCTCCACAGTGCAGCACACTCTGAGGCTTAAGCAATCAGATATAAAATTGGCCTTAACAAAGCACAAAAAATATCATGGTAAACACCCAGTGACAAAAGAGCTGAATGTGGCTGTTGCAAATATGCTGGCAACAGAGCTTTTGCCATTCTCATTTGTTGAGAATCTGGGGTTTAGAGAACTAATGGAAAAGGCTGTGCCTAAATACAAAGTGCCCAGTCCCACTTACTTCAGCACTAAGGCTGTTCCAACAATTCATAATGACCTTGCTTGCATTGTGTCACATGCTGTGTCCCACTCTGCAGTAGGCAGCATCCACTTAACTGCAGACATCTGGACTAGTGGCCCATCATCGGGTATTGGTTACATCTACATTACTGCACACTGGACCTATTTCCCTTGAGTATATGCCTTGCACCCCTGCCTATCATCTACTTGCTCCCTGACTAGTGGCAACAGTACTAGTGGTGGTCCTCGACAGCATGCCACATTGAGTATGCAGAATGTGTGTGGGTCACATACATCCGAGAGAATTCTCACCTAAATCAATGAGGCCATTATGCACTGGCTAAAGCCACATGGATTCCAGGCTGGGTACATTGCTAGTGACAATGCACTGAATGCCATTAAAGCTATAATTGATGGCAGTTTTTATCATGTCCCCTGCTTTGCACATGTCCTGAACCTGACTGTGAGGTACTTTCTGGAGCATGAAGCAATGAGTAGCATGTTGGCTGTCAGTCACAAAATATAGTAGCCATTTCAGTCACTCTGCACTGGCTACATCAGAGCTCTAGATTCTATTGAAGGCCAATAAAGTACCACAACACTGCCTGAAGTTTGTCATGGTGAGACACTGGAATTCCACACTCTATATGCTAGAGAGGCTGCCTGAGCAGACAAACCAATCAATGAGTATGTAATGCAGATGCATGATCGGAAAGCACAGTCAGCCATGTCACTAAGTCCATCCCACTAGATACTGATGGATAGTATAATCCAAGCCCTACATCCACTTGAACAGGTGATACAGGTTGTGAGCGCAGAAAATGCATGCTTGAGCCAGGTGATCCCATTGCTGCTTGTACTCTGCCAGGCACTGGTCAATGTAAGGGGGCAATTTGAAGGGCAGTAGACTCTGTTGGGCAGAGATGACTGACCACATCGTAACTGTGTGACAATGATCCCAGGATGATTAAGCAATAAGGCATGACAAAGGTGTGTGTTATCATGTAATAACGTCACTCCTGGGATTGGTTGAAGCACAAGAATTGAAGCGAGTGCTTCCACCACCCTAGGAGTGATGTTATTACACAATAACATACACCTTGGAGTGTCTTATTGCAATTATACAATGGTTTGATGTTATACAAAATAAAAAAATGATTTAAAAAACGTTTTATTAGATTTTTAGTGTGGCAATATAGCTTTGTTTCTGAAAGGTATAAGAGGTCAAGATCTTCCAAATCTATACAGTGATGTTATTGTGTAATAACATCACTGTCTCAGGCACACTCTGGCCAATCAGAGTACAGGAAATTTTCTTGCCATTGTATAATTCATATTATGAACTAGGGATCATAAATACGAGAAGCTAATTGGCCCAGAGGTTTCTGCAGCCGTGATGATATCGGACTACATCATCACAGCTTCAGAAAATCTCCGGCCACCAGCCTCCTCACTCGTAAATCAACTACTCTCTCACCACACTGCACAAAACCCCTCAAAACCACCTGCCACAGTTGGAGCAACTAAGCCCTTGAGAGAGCGACTATATAAAAAGATACAAATCCTCACAAAAATATACAAATTAAATTACCTTAACTGAAAATGTTGCTCTGCTGACTGCCCGAATTGAAACTTGCATAACAGCGCCTGCTCTCCCCGCAGTTATCATGCTCAGCCGCTCATTTGCCATACATGCAGTTCACTCTGAAATGTTTTCCTGTAGTCAAGCTGCTCATCTTTAACAGCCATGACCCAGACATAATCACTGTAAGTTAAATTAAATTGATGTCAAAAACTAGTTTATTCATTGAAAGGAGGATTTTTATACTCGGAAACTGCTATTCAAAAAGTAAAGCCGTGATTCTAGCACGCGCTCTGTGGAGAATGCTGATATGCATACTCACAATCACGGCTTTAGTTTTGAAAAACAGTTCCCATTGAAAATAATCCTCGTTTCACGAAATAAAGTAGTTTTTGGGCATCTGAGTGAAGTCAAATGCTGATTTTAATGGTAGGATAATAATTGTTTAAAAAAAATAATTTTGCAGCATGCAGGACCGCACTGTGTTGCCGGTGGAACTCATACTAGCTGATGCAAAACCTTCTCAGTCTCCCAAAAAGCAACTACAGATTTAAACAAAACAAATGAGAAAAAGTAATTCAAGCACACACAGCCTGGTTTCTCATGCTACTACCAAAACATTACAAGAACATTACCTATTGCCCACAGCAAAACCAAAGGGACTATATTCTATAAATGTATCCCTACACATTAGAAAATGTATTATTAAAACAATTTGGAAACATTTTTTAAATATTTTATGCACACATATATGGATTCAGTTCATAATAATATCACTAGGGTGGGAGTATCATGGGATATCGTCACTCTGTTGTTGACGACTGCCCGGCGGCCTTGTGCCCAACCACCCGAGGCGTGACGATATCCCATGATATACCACACCCTGTCATGTATTATTGCTTAATTAACACCTCTGTGACATATATCCTAGCAACCCTTCTTGATCCCAGGTACAATCATGGCATGACATCACTTCTTCCAGGTGGGAACACTGATCTGGATCACTATGTTGTGATCCTGCATAGCAAGGTAGAAAACTGGATGAGTCACTCAGTGCAAACAGTCCAAAAATTAGTAGCTGTAAACAAACCTGAAGGAGCAACAGTCCTCCTGGACAGTAACCTTCTCCTCCTCCAGCACTGTGTCTGCACCTGCACCCTTGTCATCACCTACTAGTGGTGGCACAAACACACTCTGGGCCATGCTGAAGGACATTGGTGTTTCTACATACCAGCAATCTGAGGGCAACATGGCAGTGGAACTGTCTGCACACCATATGGTGCAGTCATGTCTGGATGATCCACAGCAGTTGAGCATAGATGATGAGCACCTGGAATATTGGAAAAGTAAACTTGAAATCTGGCCTGTGCTTGCAGCTATCGCCATTGAGTACCTCAACTGCCCCTGTGCCTCTATAATCTCAGAAAGGGTATTCAGTGCTGCAGGTGCCATTGTGACTGACCACCAAAGCCAAATGTTTGATAGAAATGTTGAGCACCTAACTTTTTAAAAAATGAGCTCACATTTCCTCCCTAAGCAACACATTGTGTCATCAACTGCAAGATACCATGATCCTGCTGAAGAAGGTGATGTGCAGCAGGACTAATCAGAGGATGAAGAGAGTGTAACAGTGCCATCTGATGATGAAGACACAGCTGCCGCATCTGAGTTCTCCTGAGTAAGAAACAGAACATGTGTTGTACTCCTGTTATTGTTATATGGTGTGCACAGAAATATTTCTATGAGGTACCCGATACCCATTTGTATCTGCCGTACATTAGCAGAACATTGAAGCAATGCACCAGGAGTCAGTGTGCAATGCATAAGTCATCAGCTGCTGTGCTACAAAAAAAGTTGGTGATGACAAGGAAATGATTACTACTTCTTAATTAATGCTGAAAATTCACATCGACATTACCAGCATTTCTGTAGTTATAACACTACAGTAGATATGTCCCAGTTGGTCACTGTTCAGGACCCCCCCCCCCCAGAAAAATGTAAAAATCCTAAAACAATAGCTGTGGACATTGTTCTTATCCTGTAATGTTAACCCTATTAAGTGTCCCAGTTAACCGCTGTTCAGGCCCTCCCCCAGAAAAGTGTAAAAAAAATAAATAAATAAATTGCTGTAGACATTGTTCTTGTCCTCTAATGTTAATATTGTTAAGTGTCCCAGTTGGTCGCTGGTTACCCCCCCCCCCAAAAGAAAAGTGAAAAAACCAAAAAAAATTGCTGCAGACATTGTTCTTGTCCTGTAATGGAAACCCTGTTAAGTGTCCCAGCTGGCCATTGTTCAGCCTCGAGAAAAGTGTAAAACACAAAAAAAATTGCTTATGACATTGTTCTTGTCCTGTAATGTTAACCCTTTAACCCCAGTTGGCCACTGTTCAGGCTGCCCCAAAAAAAGGAAACTGTCATACCACATAATAGCGATGACGATGACCACAAAATGGCTTCTGTTGGGAGTAAAAGCATAGACCTATGTGTTTAGGCAGTGCATTATATGGGTGACTCAAACTGAGCTACTCAGTTTTGATTGACTTAATTTGAATGCCTGTGATGTGAGCTACCCTGAAAGGGTAGTGAAGTGCTGTTATATTGTGAATTAAGGGGAAGAACAGTGACTGTTCAGGAGGGCAAATGGAAGAGGAAGGTTAAAGGAGGAGGTTGTGGGAGGTAGTTTGGCATGGTGTTGCTGAGCTGGCCGTGTGGTGCGGTGGTGAGGGTGGATAACTGCAGGTAGGGAGATTCAGGGTTCAGGGCTGGGTAGGGGTACTGGAGTTTTTTTTGTATGTGTGCAGGACTTAAATTTCTTTTTTGTTTCCAATTTTCTCTCTCCCTCCCCAACAAGCACCCCCCTGGAGTTGAGAATCTTAATTTAGGGGGTTGTGGGGGGTGAAGTCCCCCATGAGGGGGAGTGCATGGGGGCATAGCCCCCCAAATAGATATTTTACTCCATTTTCATTCCTGTTGTTGTCCTTGCTGGGGAGTGCACATCACTGTTTTGCTTTTTGATGATGTACACTCACTACAATGGCACTCACTATTTATTGGGCTCTGCTGTAACATGGAACCACGAGGTTATAGCCTGTTGCAAGAATGCTGATGAAATCACCACCGAGTTAAACAATATCCACAAAGTCACCCACTACATCTGTCAGTATCAACTTCACCTCCCTTTCAATATTTCATGCCAACATGACTCAGCATTGAGTTGAGAACATGTACTGCATCTTGAACTGTCTGCATAAATAATATATTGATATTGTGTCACATCACTTGGAGTGACAAATGTACCCTCTTTCAAGCACAAACTGTAAAGCCATGAACAAGCAGGCTCTGTCAAGCTGACTTTACCTTTCAGAAAGTCAGAATAAAAGTGTCACTGCCACAGTGGGGCTCTGTGTTTTGAGGCACACAACTGTTGGTGTGCCTCTCAGTGAAACAACCTCATCACAACATTTATGTATGCTGCCTAGCACAGTATTGTTAACTCGCAAACGTGGAGGAAATATGGAAAGATATTAGGGTTACTGTTCTAGATGCAACAAGACTGCATCAGGACTACAACAAAGAAAAAATAGGTTTAAAAGACCACTATGGTTCTCCCATCCAGTAAGAGACGCAATCAGGGCCAAGAAGAATACATACAAATGGTTTAGGCAACATAAGAGGACAGGGAGAGCGAGGATTACACTCAGAAAACTAGAGGCCAGGAAAATAGTGAGGGAGGCCAAGGCAGCAAAAGAGCTGCAGATTGCTCCTGAGTCAAATCAGGGAAAACTTTTTCTGCCATATCAGCAAAATAATGAAGGAAAGGGAGGAATTGTACAGTTAAAAGTGGGGAGTGAGGCTCTGGAGGATAGCAGACAAAAGCTGAGGCCCTAAATGAATACTTTTGCTCAGTATTCATGAGGGAGAAATGTCACACTATCAGACAGTGGTATCAAAGCCGAGACCAGAAGGTTCAGAGAATGTGCCAGGTGTACCACAGACAGGGTCAGGAAGGACCTTTCAGACATCAGACCAATAAGGCCCCTGGCCTGATGGTTTACACCAAGAGTGATCAGGGAGCTTGCAGAAGAGTTGGCAGCACCTCTCGCACACATCTATTCAACAAGTCACAGGAGTCAGGAGTAGTTCCAGGTGACTGGAGGGTGGCTGACATTGCACCACTGCACAAGAGTGGAGACAGGGAAGATACAAGTAGCTATAGTCCAGTCAGACTCACACCAGTAGTGGGTAAATTTATGGAGGCCCTCATCAAGCAAGATCTAGTGGAATACCTCAAAGCAAATCACATCCAGAACTATTAGTGACATGGGTTTGTGATGGGCAGATCATGTCAAACGATCCTTATTACATTCTTTGACAAAGTGACCAAGGAGTTGGACAGGGATCATGTGGTGGACTTGCTCTACTTTGACTTCAGTAAGCGATTTGACACAGTCCCACATAAACACCTCTTAAAAAAGCTAGAAGACCTTAGGGTAGCAGAACAAATAGTAAAGTGGATACAGAGTTGGCTGAGGGACAGAAAACAAAGGGTGGTAATAAATGGGGTGAAATTTAATGAGAGGCAGGTCACTAGTGGGTGCCTCAGTGGTCAGTCCTGGGGCTGGTCTTTTCAATGTATTCATTAGTGACATCAGCAAGGGCATAAATGGCAACATCGCCCTGTTTGCAGACAACACAAAACTCAGTGGAAGAGTGGATAGTACAGAGGGAGTTAGACAACTGCAGGAGAACCTTAAGAAGTTGGAAAGGTGGTCACAAATATGGCAATTAAACTTCAATGCTAAGAAGTATAAGGCAATGCACCTGGTTAGGGCCAACCCTAAGGAAGAATACTAGCTAAACAGAGTCCAGCTGAGCTCCTCTGCTGAGGAACATGGTCTGGGAGTCATCATTAGGGAAGACCTCAAGCAGCAAAGTCAGTGCAATAAGGCATACTAGCAGGGCTAGCAGGGTGTCAGGATGCACTGGCAGGGGGATAGACAGCAGGGGCAGGGAGGTGATACTACCACTTCACCAGTCATTAGTGAGGCCTCATCTGGAGTACTGTGTACAATTATGGAGGCCTCACCTAAGAAAGGACATTAATAGATTGGAAATGGTCCAGAGAAGGGTACAAAAATGATAAATGGCCTTCAGGAAATCACCTATGAAAAGAGGCTTTGGGATCTGAAATTGTACTATAGAGACTAGTAGGGAGAGGGGGATATGATTGAGACCTTCAAGTTCCTTAAAGGCATCAATGAGGTGCCAGAAGTGTAACTTTTTACTAGGAACGTCAATTCTACTACAAGAGGGAACAAGTGGAAATGGAAGGATGGAGTGTTCAAGAGAGACATCAGAAAGTATTACTTCTCAGAGAAGGTGGTGGAACCTTGGAATAGAGTACCTCTCAAGGTGGTGACTGCAAAGTCAATATAAAGCTTTAAGTTGGGGGGGCAAGTATTGGGAACAAACACATGGCACTGGCAAGGGCTAGGCTGGGTATCTAGGAGTACAGAACACTGGTGCATAATAGGTCCCAGGATACCTAGCTTGGGCAGACTCGATGGACTACTGATCCACTTCTACCATCATCTTCTATGTTTCCATGTTTCTAGATGACATTTACAAGTAGAACTGCTAGCATTAGTTGATTTTTGGACTGCAAATTCAGATGAAAAGTAAATCCAACTTCTGCTGAAGAGCAACATCAGGAGTTACACCATGACAAAGAAAAGATTAACAATGTGGCCTTACAAGATGATGTGAGCATATCAGGACACTGCATGACAGCATGTTATGACCTGAAAACTGTGATGTTGAGTTTATTACATATTTCTGCTACACTAATGGAGGAGAAGATATGCCAGTAATACTGATCGGCTGTAGCCGATTTGTTTACATGAAGTGCAGCATCATAATAACAGGAGAGTACAGTAATTACTGTTATGGACCTGGAACTCTGACTGTCATGCTATCCACCTTGGTACATTACTTCTCCTTCCACTGCCACACAGGTAAGTAGAAATAAGTTTTGTTTTGTGTACTGAGTGAGTGATGATGACTCATGTGTACTGTTTCTCAAAGTAATTCATTTCTTATGCTCCTTCTTTATGTTGGTTCACGCTTGCGCAGCCAACATATTGTGGTAATAGCAGATTTGTAGGTGCAGTCACTGTTGGACAAATGCAGGGCATGCATCAGAAACTGCGTCCCTCATTCCCCAATCAGATAGCAGGAGGCACTGACCTCATGTATGCCTAATGTGGCCATCACAACAAAGAAATAGTCAGCTGCAATGAGAGCAAAGATCTCATGCGGCCTTTGATCATTACAGGGCTCCCTTGGTGCAAGCAACATGGCAGCAGTGACTGCTGCCACTGCTGCTGTCACAATGCCAATGGGGGCCAATCCCCATCAGCATAAGGTGTCCCCCCTTTTGTTGAGTTGCGAGGGGTGATCAATCCCCCTCGGTATCATGCACCCTCCCCATTTGTTATATGGCCGAGGTGGTGCCTAATCCTCCGCCGCAAAGCACCCTACCACCCACAACACTGAGGTGGCATGCTGGTGCCCACCCTAGCATGCCAAATCCCACCTGAAAATGGAAACTGTCCTGCAACATCTTTTTTTTTTTTAACAACCCTGTAAAACAAAACGGTCCCTCAGCGGTCTCCCTACCCCCCTCCTGCAACTTGCACTCACTCCATTGTGCACCCTGCCCCACACACCCCTCACTCCCATACTACTCCAGAGTCCGGCCTGGAGATCTTTGGTGGACCGGGAACACATCTGCAATCTTCAAAGCCGACCTCGAACTGAGGAAATGCCGGTAAGCTGTATAATGGAATGAACAGGGTTTTCTGAACTTTGATACATTTCTGGGGCATTTTTTCTTATTTTTGCACCAAATTTTCAACATGGGGTTTTTGGAACCCGTCCTCATGAATTATGTCACTGTCGTGGCGTTATTCAGCCCCGAAAGGTGATTTTGCAGTCACTGTGTGGAATCAACTTTCCGGACTGATAAATGAAATGACAGTGCCAGTGTTCATGAGGTGGACTCTCAAAAAGCCTATACAAATTTGTGAAAAATCCCAAAATGATTGTTTTATAAGCGCTGTTGCGCAGTTGCTACGCACGCTCGTAACTTCACGAATTTACAATATTTTCATGCCAGATTTTTAACACTGGCATTTTTACACACCTCCTTGTGAAGAGTACAGCTATCATTTTTCACATCATGGCTGAAATGTGTTTTCGCACTTCCAGTGCAGAATAGCGCAGTCACTGTGGGTAATCAGCATTTGGGACAGATTATGAAAATGGCAGTGACACTGTTCATGAGCAGAGGTCCTAAAATGCCTATGTTGAAAATTTGGTGATGATACTCCATAAAATGACTGTGTTATGAGCATGCATTGCGCAATTTGCACGCACACTTGTAAGTTTGTGAATTTATAATATTTTCACTCCAGATTTTCAACATTGCCATTGTTCTGCACCTCCTTATGAACAGTACAGCTGTTATTTCTCACATCCTAACCAAAATGTATTTTCACAGTTGTGGTGCAGAATAGCATGGTCGCTGTGGGAAATCTGTGTTCTAGACACATTATGAAAATGATAGTGACACTGTTCATTAGCAGAGGTCCTAAAATGCCTATGTTGAGAATTTGGTGATGAAAGTCCATAAAATGAGTGTTTTTTGAGTGTGCGTTGTGCAGTTTGCATGCACACTCGTAATTTCGTGAATTTGTAATATGTTCACTCCAGATTTTCAAAATTGGCATTTTTCTACACCTCCTTATGAACAGTACAGCTTTCATTTTACATATCCTGGCCAAAATGCATTTTCGCATGTCTGGTGCAGAAGTGCACGATCACTGTGTGAAATTGGTTTTTGGGACAGTGTGAGGAAATGACAGTGACACTGTTCATGAGCAGAGGTCCTAAAATGCCTGTGCTGAAGATTTGCTGCCGAAAGTCCACAAAATGACTGTGTTGCAAGCATGCATTGCGCAGTTTCCACGCACCCTTGTAACTTCGCAAATTTGCAATATTTTCATGCCAGATTTTCAACACTGCCATTTTTTCATACCTCCTTATCAACAGTACAGCTGTCATTTTTCACATCCTGCCCAAAATGTATTTTTGCACCTGTGGCCCACAATGGCGTGGTTACTGTGGGAAATCAACATTTGGGACTGATTAACAAAATCACAGCATCACTGTTCATGAGGGGAGGTCCCAAAATGCCTATGTTAAAAATGTGGCTAACAAGCTCCCACAAATAATTGGGTTACAGACATGTGTTGGACAGTTGCTATGTATGCTTATGACTTCACCAATTTTTCATATTTTCACTCCAGATTTTCAACATTGCCATTTTTTACGCTTCCTCATGAACAATACAGTTGCCATTATCCACATCCTACCCAAAATGCGTTTTCATCCCCGTGTCACCAAATGGCATAGCCACTGTGCAAAACCACCTTTCAGCTCACAAACTGATTATGCCACTTCTCATGAGGTGGCCTCACAAACAGCCAAAGTTGAAAATCTGGAGTGAAAATACCACTGCACCCCTATGGTTTTAGGGTTTCCAACTGAACCACCACACCCAGTACAGACCGACAGGTGCCAGGGCTGTGACTTGGATCACCAGATGTAATGCTCATGCCATTGCACCCCCACCCTGCAGCCACTGACAGGCATCGTGGTGTGACTTGCACTGTTTGGCCACAAAATTCACCCCATTCTCCTAAACTGCACCAACATCAGTGTATTTTCCTATGGAATGGGGTAAGTATAATGCTCAAAGCCCACCACGGCACTTGTCAGTGTCTATATGGTAGGGTGATATACAATGTTATGAGCGTTATAGCTGATGACCCAAAGGCACACCCCAAGCTGCACGCTTTCTACAGGGTGAGGGTGGGGTTGGCATCACTTCAGTACTTCATGGCCATTACTATTATGCAACTCTACCTCTGGCACTACTGAAGCCAATGCCAGCGAAACATTTGGCATTGACAAAAGCTTGTTTAGGCTTTGTGAATACTGCTGCTGCTCATGCTCCTGCTGCTGCTGGGATCCTCCCATAGTCCACCAGCCCTGTGGCTTCGTGGTGTGTCCATCCCAACTGCCCAGGTAAATACATATATATATATATATATATATATATATATATGATACATGATGGGCATGAGTGTGATATGGCAAATATTGTCACTCCTGCAGAGTGAGCTCTGGATATCTCACAGTGCTGAGGCACAAGTGAGATATCCAAGATGCAATCTGACATATATTAGCATTAATCTGCTCCATCATGTATTCGAGTATATACAATAGGGCCAAGAGTTTTAGAAGTTTTGTTATGCTGTCTTGTGTTCTGTTCCTGTTAATGTGTTTGCTCATTCTGTGTGCGGCTTTTCTGAATGGGCTGGCAGTGTTATAAACTCTGGGAGACACATGAGTGTGTTTTGCAATGCTAAATGAGTTAGTTTTAGGTAGGAGTGAGAAACATAATTTTGTAAGGCTGTATTGTTTAGAAGTCTGGCTGCAGTGAAGCTGAGAACATCACAGTAATTGTAATGAGCTGAGAGGCAGAGTGTCAGAACAGCTGATACTGTTTTCAGTGGTAATTTGCTAGCTGCAGGCAGAGTGCAGAGTGTTCTGTGAAATTGTGCTCTTTATGATTCTGCCTGCAGTCAAGCTCAAAGTATCACAGTAATTGTAATGGGTGAGAATCAGAGTTTGAGGAACAAATGAGAGTGTGTTTGAGTGGTAGTTGAGTTAGCTGCAGGCAGTAGTTTAGACTGTTCTTTGAAGCTGTGCTGTTTAGAATTCTGGCTGCAGTCACAGTAATGAGCTGGAAGTTGGTGGGGGGGTAGGTGTGTTTTTGTAATGCTCACTGAGTTAGCTTTAGGCAGCAGTGAGACCTCTGAAGTAGTTCTGCATTTGTGTCTATGGTAACAGCACAGGTGTTTCTTGCATGCTGAGGGGAAAGCTGCCTAGAGTGTTGACCTTTTGTGACCTGTGTCTGTAAATGGCTGATATCATCACAGTAGAGCAGAGGATAAAAATATCACACTGCAGTGGATGATACACTGTTTTATCTCACTCATTTACCACTCACCCCTATTGTGTGTGTGTATATAATATATATATATATATACATATATATTTATATATATATATATATATGATATATATATATATATATATATATATATATATATATATATATATATATATTTATAAAATGGGGTGGTAAAATCATAGAAATTCCAGTAACATGATTGGACAGAATGCATCACATGACCGTGCATTATTTCCCAACGACCGCACACCTCCCATTACGACCGCACGCCTGAACTACTTTCCATCCCACAGAACCTTCTCACCAGCAGTGAGATCACTTCACACCTGGCAGACACAGGCTGCCACACAAACACACACAGGCTGGCACCCACAGCAGTAACTAAAAAGTCCTGTATATAGCTGCCCCACACATCTCTCACTAAACTGTGTATAACCTCTGTTTTTATGGTATTTTTAAGTCTTTGGAGGCACGGGGCTAAATAAGCGAAGTTGCTCACTATTTATTATTTTTTGAAAGAAGCTGCCAGACAGCGAGTAGTTTATTCATATTCAGAGTTAGGCGGACTGGCGGGGAAGTATTGATAAGTTCAGAACGTGTTGGTTATTAAGCTTTCAGTCATAGAGTTTATTTGCAGGTACTCGTAAATTATGTTTTATTTTAAGATTGCTCATATTTGTAATGAAGTTGCTAACTGTACAGAGTGATGAAGTCGCCGGGTTTGCGATTGTAGATTTGAGAGCGAGACGTAGCTACATAAACCCCGCCTCGCCCGCCTACAATTCTGAAGCCAGCGACTTACTGCCTTTACTCTGTACAGTCAGCGGATTCATTTTCTAGAAATATGAGCAATCTTAAAATAAAAAGAAGTTTACACAGTACCTGCAAGTAAAATACCTTGTTTTGAAGCTGGGCCAGCACGCCTTGAACTGTCAATAAAACCACCGGTCACGCTTACAATACAGATATGAATGACTCACTCACTCAGCCCCATTACAGTCAGACGCTTCTTTCAAAAAAATTAAAAATGAGTAATTGTTTTTGAACGTCTGCAACCAGGTCTATAACTACAGTTTACACTGCACGGTCACGCTACAGTACAGAAATAATACTAAAAGGGATTACAGTTTAACACACTCTGACAATAGCAGGATAAACCAGATACATATTTTCATCACTATATTATTTAAACCAAGGCAGAATCAACCAGATAAATACCACCTTAAACTTCAAACCCATCACAATAATGACAGATCAGCCAGATAACCTACTGTAAATTAAACATTTATCCCTGCCAGACAGGTACTACTTTTGTACCTCCTCCCCGCCCAAATATTTTTCTCATTTTATAAGATAGATAATTCATTTAGGTGGCTGGCTTGATATACGCACGCTTTGGTGGTTGACGCACTCGGCCTGCGGCCTCGTGCGCATAACGACACCAAGGCGCGTATATCAGAGCGCGACCGCACACCTAAGAGTGGATTATCTATTACATATATATATATCATATATTTATTTTTTTGCAGTCAAAGCTTCAAATTTGTTTTCCAGTTTCTCTTTAGTGTAGATTCAGACAGACTCAAGGCAAGTGGTTGGGTGGGCCTATGAGGGTGGACAGTGGTACTGGTAGTGATGGAATAGCTGCTGTAGGCACAGACCAGTGGTTCTGCAGGTACATTAGGTAAGTGACAGTATGTTCATGCCCATCAACTGTACAGATTTGGTCAGTACAATACCATCAATCTGACAGTGGTACCAGATCCTGAAACATTCTCAGGGTGCACTGCATTTAGCTGCTCTGCAGAATAATTTTATATTGTGTCGAGGGGATGCCTGTATCCCGTATTTTTAGATTGGGCAGGCTGGTATTAGAACTCGATGTCCCACTATTCCTAGTGGTGCATGTGTGAGGGATGGTGACACGGGTCAGGCATCACATCCGGAGAGAGTGGAAGCCTGGAATGAATATGCCATGCTCATGTACCACTGCAGCAAGCAGTGTCCGTTGTCCACCCTCTGTCTAGAGCACCAAGCGAACTGCAAGATTTGTGGTGCTGCAGCATAACTTATACATCTCTATACTAAAAGACAGTGCTCATAATGTGAGTGGATGCTGGAAAAAAGAAATATCAATATTAATAAAACCAGCACTCAAGACCAGCATATTCAAAAGTGCAAAAATATTTATTTAAAGATAAATGGCTAGAAAAAGGCCAAATACATACAAAAATGAAAATCAGTATAAAATAAGTCATAATCTGGAAACCCAGTAAGTGTTTAAGAAACTATATACAGCACACACACAGATTTTGGTCCCTGCTCTTCGCGGTTTCAAACAATGACTTTACAAAGTGATCTCAATGTCTTTTTGTTCACCTCACCACATATGCAAAACATCTAATAATCAGTAAACTCCATTGCTTTTATTATAAATAGTTAGAAGAAAAGCCATCATAGCAGTCAGCTTGCACTGAAGTCAATTGTAGGCAGCTCTCATTAGTGTTCTCAGTCCATGCATGCCTGTAAACAAACAGTTAATTTTCTGGATAATTCCAAAGTCATGGACTGATCACACTGCTGTCCACAAGATTCCCAGAAACAGTCCACTGCAAATTCAATTTGAAACTAACTTTAAAGCATACATTTAAAAAAATGGGGAGGAAAAGATGTTTCATTCTTTAAATAACTATGGCACCATAGCAAGAATGAAGGATATATGAAAAAAGGTTGGGCTGGGGGGTGGGGAGACAAAATTTATAATGTCCTTCCATATTCCTACACATCTCTTTGTGTAAGTCCTCCAGAAATTTGTATATCATAAATTCATACAGTTCACTTCACAATCTATGAAAAGACTTGTCATAAATGTTTCATACAGTGAGGGGCTTAGCTCTCAAACAATTTACATCATTTCTTCACTCGACAGAGAGTTACTCCACCCAGGGATCCAAAATCCAATTCTCATATATAAATGGCATCCAGTCCACCTGATCATTGAAGCCATTTGGCTTCAGGGTTCTGCACTTAAAAATCCACATGTATTCTAGCTTATCTAAAAGCAAGTTTGTATTTCCTCCCCTCACACAATAAGGAGCATGATCAATGCCCATATAACTAATGTGTTCTCTTACAGCTGATAACCTCAGTCAAGTGTTTAGCAACTGGGTGTGTCAGATCCTTCTGATCTATTATCCTGTGGTGCTCCTGTATACATTCTCACAGTTTTCTAGTTGTTTCTAAAATATATACTTTACCAGAGGAGCACCACAGGGCATATACAACAAATTTCGTATTGCATGTAAGGAAATGTGTGATATGCACTGTTTTCACACCCAAACTACCTGGATTCACAAATGTATTCCCCTTGACAGCTTGCTTGCAAGCCTTACATTTCTTACAGGGATGGAAGCCCTTTGGCTTCTCCTCATCCAGGTATCACCTACCTTTTACTCTCTAAATTCACTACTAGTCAACAAGTCCTTCAGGCATTTTCCCTTTCTAAAGGTAATTCTGGGGCCATTCTCTTCTATTTTAACTAAATCCTTGTCTAACCCTAATAGTGAACAATGTTTAAGGATCGCTGAAACAATGTTTAAGGATCGCTGATTTTATATTCATTGATAAGCGGACCAAAAGTGCTGACAAAAGTTATCTGCTCTTTTTTTTTTTTTTTACTTTCTGTTTTTCCTCCCTCCTCTCTGGTGCCCACTCCTTCCATCCTGCTCCTTTCCACCCCACTCCACCTTCCAGGGATCTGCCCCTAGAGTGCCTCCTTCCCTTACCTCCTGCACAGCGGGGTCTGTCCCTTCTTGGTGGTCTTGGATGGATCCGGGGCGGATTTCATCTAGGGCTGCCGGGAGGTGTCTTTCCATTTCTCCCCCAATCCCCTACCCCTGGGGCTCCAGCGCTAGGACTTACATCTGAGAGAGGCGTGCTGACGCACGCCAGACCTCTCATGCGCTGCCGACACCCCCCCTCCCTGGCTCCAACAAGTGGAGCCGCTCCATCCCCTTCAGTTGTCGGTGCTCCCACCGGCTGCGAAGGGGGATGTAGAACGCAGATGTGTTCTTGGTTCCCACCCCTGAGAGAGGAGAGCATCCACTGGGACGCTCGATCCTCTCTCCCCCTGCTGACTCCCGCCACCCGAGTTCGCTGGTTAAACCCGGGTCGCCGCATAGCGGCTATCTGCTCTTTGTTGTCACTTTTGTTTATAATCTAATGAACTCTGTCTTTCAACTTTATCTATCTTTTCAGATACTTCCTGCAAAATAGATTCTTTGTACCCTCAGCCTTAAATCTTATAAAAAGCTCTTCTCTCGCAACCTCAAAATCCCTGTTATTTGTTCAGTTTCTTTTGAAATGTACAAGCTGACCAAATGGGAGATTCCTTATAGTATGTGAGGGGTGAGAACTGTGTGAGTGCAAAATACTACTGCTAGCTGTTGTCTTTCTAAACACCCTCATTTACTCTTCATAATTTGATATTCCCAACAGAGTCAAATCCTGAAAGTCAATTTACATTTGTCAAAAACTGCAGTAAATCTTAATCCTGCACTGTGCTCATTCAGATATTCTAAAAATCCAAGATTTCCTGTCCAGCACCCTCCCACACAAAATAAGGTCATCTACAAAGCGGCCATATTTTATAATCTTGTCAAAAATGGATTCTTTTGGGGTCAAGGATGCTCCCACCAACCCAAAAAAAAGATTGGCATAGGAGGGGCCACCAATGACCCCATAGCGTCCCACATTCCTGCTTGTAAAAGTTGCATCAAATAAAAGGAAATTCAAAGTCAATATCAGATCTAAAGCTCCCAAAATAAATTCACCTGGGTATTCTGCTGAAGACATGTCCACAACTTCTTTCACTGCTCTAATCTCAATGTTGTGTTCCATACTAGTATAAAGAGATGAAACATTGATGGTTACCCACCAATAATTCTCCTGCCTGATGAATTTTTCCATCTTCTGAAGGACTGAAGTTGTGTCCCGCAAATATGACCTCAACTTCACAACCTCCTGCTGCAGGTACCCATCAATATATATTGCCAGAGGCTCCATTAGGGACCCACACTCTGAAATAATTGGTCTTCCTTGGGGGATGTCATACTTTTGTGAATTTCTGGTAAATGATGAAAGACAGGGACTCTAAGAAACTCTGTATTTAGAAAATCAAAATCTTGCTCATTTATCCATCCCTTCTATAATAATAATACTAATAATAAATAATAATAAAATAATAATAACTTTATTTAGCACCATTCAAAGTTATCAAGACACTTTAACAAAATTAGATAATAACAAGATTAAATATAAAACACAATATAAATTCAAATAGAAACATAGAAACATAGAAGTTGATGGCAGATAAGGACCACAAGGCCCATCCAGTCTGCACATTTCTTTTCTACCTTATGAATGTGCCATCGCCTTGCTCTGTCAATGGCCTATCTAGTCATACTCATCTGTATTGATCCCTTATGCCTATCCAGTGCCTGTTTGAAGCCCTGCACTGAATTCATATCCATCACTTTCTGAAGTAGGCAGTTCCATGCATCCACCACTCTTTCTTGAAAAAGAACTTCCTCACATTACCCTTAATCAAACCTCCTCTAATCTCATGCTGTGTCCTCTTGTCCTGCTATTTTTCTTATATTGAAACATGTTAGACTCTTTCACCTTGTTAATGCCCTTAAGGTGTTTGAATGTTTCGATCACATCACCTCTCTCCCTCCTTTGCTCGAGGGTATACATATTAAGCTCATTAATCTGTCCTCATATGTTTTCTGATGCAGTCCCTGCACCATTTTGGTGGCCCTTCTCTGGACTGCCTCAGTTTGGTTACTGTCCTTGTGAAGGTGTGGTCTCCAGTACTGCATGCAATACTCCAGATGGGGCCTAACCAGTGTCTTGCAAAGAGGAATTATTACCTCCCTCTTCCAACTTGTGATACCCCTACTAATACACCCCAACATCCCCCTATCCTTACCTACTGCTTTAGTGGTCTGCTTGGATGATTTCAGGGCATCGGTGGTGATGATGATGCCCAAGTCTCTTTCTTCCCTTGTGACTGCCAGGAACTCCCTTCCCAGCCTTTAGGTGGCTTCAGGGTTTCTCTTCCCTATGTGCATGATCTTAGAAACATAGAACACAGAAACATAGAATTTGACGTCAGATAAGGACTGCTTGGCCCACCTAGTCTTCCCATTTCCTTACCTACAGGATAAGTTGCAGATCCTATATAACCAACAGCCTGTTTCTTCTTAACCCCCACAAAAAGTGTCTTATGTCTGCCCCATGCATTCTTGAATTCTGTCACAGTTTTAGATCCCACAACCTCCTCAGGAAGGCTGTTCCATGCATCCGCCACCCTCTTTGTGAAAAAATACTTACTCACATTGCCCCTGAGCCACCCCCCTCTATCTTCAAATTGTGCCCTCTTGTTCTTGCACATTTCTTTTTCTGAAAGATGCTACCCTCTTTGACTTTGTTGATTTCACTGGGGTACTTAAAGTTTCTAACATGTCTGCCCTCTCCCTCCTTTCCTCAAGGGTATACATATTAAGCTCCTTTACTCACTCCTCATATGGCTTCTCTTGCAGACCCTGTACCATTTTATTTGCCCTCCTCTGGACTACCTCCATTCTGTCTATGTCCTTGCAGAGAAGGGGTCTCCAGAACTGGATGCAGTACTCCAGATGGGGTCTCACCAACTGTCTGTACAGAGGGATAACAACTTCCTGTTTTCTGCTGGTGATGCTTCTCCCTATACATCCCAGTATTCCTCCAGCCCTCCCTACTTCCTTCTCACATTGCTTGCTAACCTTAAGGTCATCTGATATGATTACCCCCAGTTCCCTTTCTATTTTTGTTGTTGTTATTATCCCCCCCATTGTGTAATCTTCCCCTGGGTTTTTGTTTCCCAGGTGGATTATTTTGCACTTCTTTACATTGAATCCAAGCTGCCATACTTCTAACCATTCCTCCAACCTTGCCAAGTCCCTTCCCATCCTTTCACACCTCCTTGTGTATCAACCCAGATGCAGATATTTGTGTCATCTGCAAAGAGGCATACTTTTCCTTTCAGTCAATCTGCAATGTCACTTATAAAGACATTAAAAAGGACTGGACCCAGTATTGAACCCTGCGGTACCCCACTAGTAACTCCTCTTTCTTAAGAGTGGACTTCATTTAAAATAACCTTCTGTGTCCTGTTGTCCAGCCAATGTTTTACCCAGGCTACCACCCTGGGTCCCGCTCCCAGGGTGGTTAATTTTACTGCAAACCTTTTGTGTGGGACTATGTCAAATGCCTTGTTAAAGTCTAGGTAGGCAATGTCCATTGCCCCTCACTGGTCTACTACTTTGGTCACCCAGTCAAAGAAATCAATTAGATTCATCTGACATGACCTTTCCACTTTGAACCCATGCTGCCTTGGGTCTTGTGCCCCACTGGCCTCTAGGTACTCAACAATTCTTTCCTTCAGAAGTGATTCCATCACTTTCCCTACCACAGAGGTCAAACTGACAGGTCTGTACTTTCCTGCCTCTGTCTTGCTCCCACTTTTGTGAAGGCGAATCACATCCGCCTTCCTCCAGTCCTCAGGTACCACACCATCCTCCTATGATTTGCTAGAAAGGGTAGTCAGTGGTGTACTAGTTCTCTCCTTAATTCTTTTAGAATTCTGGGATGAATTCCATCAGTCCCCATTGCTTTGTCCACCTTCAGTTTTAGGAATTTTTTCAGAACCTTTTCTTCTGTGAAAGGACTGGGATCGGCCCCCCTATCCAGAGTGCTTCTGTTAATTGGATTAGGCACCTTTCCTCCTCCTCTTTGTGAATACTGAGCAAAAGTATTCATTCAGTATCCCTGCTTTTCACTGCCCCTCTGCCCACCCACCGTCCATTCTATTCAAGCCTTACTATCCCTCCCTTTTTCTTTCTGTGCTCCCTGATATACCTATAAAAGGTTTTATCCCCCTTCTTAACCAAGTTGGCTATCTTTTCCTCAGTTTGGGAGTTTGCTATTCTTACTACCCTCCCTGCTTCCTTCTGCCTTAAATTGCACAGTTCTACATCCTGCTCCTTCTGTGTTCCTTATACTTAGGAAATGCTATATTTTTTCCCCTAACCTTCACTGCCACCTCTTTTGAGAAACATAGTGGCTTTTTCTTTCATTGTGATTTGTTTATTTGCTTCACACAAAGGCTTGTTGTCTCTGTGATGGCAGTTTTGATGTTTCCCTATTGTTGCTCCACCCCTCTTTCTAGCCTGTTTGCTAGTGCTTTTCTAAGTCAATCTCCCATCTTGCCAAAGTCAGCCCTCCTGAAGTCCAGAACCATCACTTTTGTATAGCTTGACTGTGTAGCTGAGTTTAACGTGAACCATACTGTTTGGTGGTCACTTGTTCAAAGATGGCTACCCACTCTAGATCTGAGATCCTCTCACTGTCCCATTTGAGAGTATGAGGTCTAAGATTGCTCCTCATGAGTGGGTTCCAAAACTAGCTGTCTGAGGCATGCCAACTGAAGGGCATCGAGAACGGCCCTGCTTTTGGATGTGGCTGCAGCAAAGGTGCTCCAATTAACATCTGGCATATTCAGATCCCCCATCAACAGTATCTCCCCTTTCTCTGCCATCCTAAGGATGCCTTCTATCATATCCTTGTCCATTTCTGCACCCTGACATGGGGGTCTGTATACAACCCCTGTGCAGATTGTGATGCCATTTACAGTCTCTAAGGTGCCCCACAGTGCCTCCTCTCCTCCCTATTTACTCTCTTGTTCAGTTACTTTATCCTTCCTTACATAGGAGTTGCTCTGTCCCTCTCTCCCTCCCTGTCTCTCCTGTAGGTTATGTACCCTGGTATGTTAATATCCAAGTTATGGTTCTCTGTGTACTATGTTTCTGTGATTGTTACAATATCCAGGCATCCCTCCTCCATCAAGGCCACCAGTTCAGGAAGCTTGTTGCCCAGACTATAGGCATTGGTACTCATTACCCTCCATTTCTTAATGGCCTAAGCCCTTTTGCCCCATCCCTGTCCTTATTGCATTTGTCATTTCTCCATTTACCCTGCCCTCTTCTCTATCGACATCTCTATCTTGGTGTTTACCTCACTTAGTACCCTGATTTTGGGGAAACTAGGATTGACCTACTTTTCCACTGCCTCCCCTTGGCTAGTTTAAATGCTCGCCAATGAAGCATTTAAACCTATCACCTAGGATCCTGGTTCCCCTTCTGGACAGATGCAGACCATCACACCAGTATAGGCCTGCATCCCTCCAGGTGGACCCCCAGTCCCCAGTGAAACCAACTCCCTGAGCTTTACACCAGTTTTTCAACCGCTGATTGAATCCCATGGTGTGAAGCACCCTAGCCTCACCCATGCCGTATACAGGCAGCACCTCAGAGAAGGTTACTGTGCATGCTACTTGTCTAAGGCCCCTCCCCAACTCCACAAACTCTTTCTGCACCGCTCTGATCCCTTTCTTAGCCAGGTCATTTGTCCCTAGGTGGACAATGACATCCAGCTCCCTCCCCTGTGCAGCTGCTCCAGTGATCCTGAGGATTCACTCCCTGTCCCTCCAAGCCATAAAGCCAGGCAGGCACCTTGCCTCCTTCTCCTCTTCCTCCCCAGTTCTACTTTCCTAACAATGGAGTCCCCCACCAGGAGTTGTTTCCTTCCCCTGTGGGGTCCCATGCCACCCTCCTTTGGGTCTCCTTTGTGGAGGTTCCCAGCATCCTCCTTTGACTCCACTGTGGGTGCCTCCATAGAGGAACCACACTTTGTCAGAATGGCACATGAATTGTGGAGAGGCACTTCTTTGCATTAAACCCCAGTTGCCACTCTTCTGACCATTTTGCTAGTTTATCCAGATCTCTTCTCATTCTGCCCACCCCATCTGGATCATCTACTCTGTTGCAGATCTTGGTGTCATCTGCAAACAGACAAACCTTACCCTCCAGTCCATCTGCAATGTCACTGATGAAGATATTGAAGAGGACTGGCCCCAAGGACTGGATCCCTGAGGTACCCCAATTGGTGACTTGCATCTCTTCTAACTATATCTTTTACCACCACCCTATAAAGTTTTCTGCCTGTCAACCAGTTTTCCACCTAGTTGACTAACTCTGACCCACCCCAAGCCTACCCAGCTTATTAATCAATCTTCTATGTGAAAGAGTATCAAACGCTTTGCTGAAGTCAAGGTAAGCGACATCAACTGCTCCCTCTTGGTCCACCACTCTGGTTACCCAGTCAAAGAAATCTATGAGATTAGTTTGACAGGACCTTCCTTTTGTAAACCCATTCTGTCTTGGATCCTGTGCTCCTATGGATTCCAGGTGTTGCACTATCCTTACCTTAAGTAGTGCCTCCATAATCTTGCCCACTACTGAGGTTAGACTGACTGGTCTGTAGTTCCTCCTCCTCCTGCTACCACTGTTGTTAAGCAGGCTTACATGAGCCCTTCCCAGTCTTCTTTGACCTCTCCTGTGCTCAGAGATTCACTAAACAGTTCTGATAATGGCTCTGCTAGTTCCACCTTTAGCTTCTTTAGTACCCTGGGATGTATGCTATCGGTTCCCATTGTCTTGTCCACCTGAGCTTATCAAGCTCTTGTAGGACCCTTTATTTTGTGAAGGACTAGTACACACCTCCCTCCCCTGTGTCCATGGTGCTGAGCTGTGGCCCTGCCCACATTCTCTTCAGTAAATACTAAGCAGAAGTATCTATTTAGGATAGATGCTTTTACATGGTCCTCCTCCTTACATGCTCTCTTATCTCCTTTGATGTTAGCAACACCCCCTCTGGACTTTCTCCTTTCACTAATGTATCCATACAAATTCTTGTCACCTTCTTTTACTGTTTGTGCTAGTGTTTCCTTGGTTTGGGCCTTTGCCTGCCTTACTGCCTTCCCTGCTTCCCTTAGAGAAGTTTGGTATGCCTCCCTATCTTCATCCCGCTGCATTCCCTTATATTTCCTGAAGGCCACCCTTTTGGCTCTGACCTTCTCTGCTACTATTTTTGAGAACCAAAGTGGTTTCCTTCTTCTTTTGCACTTCCTTTTCTCTCTAACACAATGGAATGTTGCTTCAAGTATTGCATCCTTAATGCTTGCCCACTTTGCCTGTACCCCCTCATATGTATTTCTTTTTGCCAAGGCTAGCTTAACATATATGTGAAGGACAGCCTATCTGTAACCTGCCTCAACTCATTATCCATGGTAAAGGAATTTGAATGCCTATCCCTCAAAATGTCCCTCTACCACACCACATCACTGCAGCTAATCGGCTGCTATAGGCTCCCCTCAGTTGACCTCAAGCTATTATCCCACCTGGGTGACCTAATCAAAAAGGGAACAGAAGAAACTATAATCATAGGAGACCTAAACCTAAACTGGCTTTCAAAGGCAGCTGCACTTTAATATCATTCTGCGATACATGGGTTTACACAGCCATAATTGAACCCACCAGAATCAACAAAAGAATACAAGCAACAGCACACTATTACATTTTATACTAGTGAATAAACCTCACCTTTTCTCACATGTGGAGTACTATTCAATGACAACAGTGACCACTGCCTTATTGCAGGAATAAGATCAGCATGTGTTTCATCATCTCCCACTGAGTTCTCAATGAGGAGATCAAAGCAAAAATTCAATGTTCAGGCGTATCTGGAAGAGATAAACCACTCCACACGATGGCAAGAATTTATTTAGCAAACACAGTGGAGATAGTGTACGAGGTGCTAAATGACATTATTACAGGTGCCCTTAATATCCATGCTCCAATTTCTAAGGTCGCATCAAAATAAAACCTACCATTGGTTCACTCCTGACCTAAAGCCACCCTCTTTGACAGAGACAAGTTATGGAAAAAGGCACGAAAAACTAAAATATCAACTGATTGGGAGCTGTTCAAAAAAGCCAGGAATATCTGTACCAGGAAAATATGAGATGCTAAGGCTGCTTATTATATGTCTGAACTAGAATCCTCCTGCCACAATCCTGCCAAGTTCTGGAACACTATAAAAGACATAACAGGATACGATCTGAGTAACACACTCCCAGCCAAAATACACAATGGCAAGGGAACCAACTCTGATAGACTGGAAATCCTGGAATCATTCAATAATCACTTTACAACCACTGGTCTAGCATTCGACACCTCTCCGGCTAACCAAATGCGTTCCCAGTTAGGTATCAAGAACACTGATTCACGGGAAATGGAGTCCACCTTCTCCTTCATACCAGCCACCCTGAAGCAGGTGGAAGAATTAATATCACAGCTGAACACCAAAAAAAGTGCAGGTGCAGACTCCCTTGATCCCTATTTTTAAAAAATTGCCATACAAGTATTAGCAGTGCCAATAACACACCTAATTAACCTCTCACTACAACTAGGATCTATTCCATTGATCTGGAAAACAGCCCAAGTTATCCGCTACTGAAAGCAGGGGACATGGACCCTCAACAACTACAGGCCAATCTCTGTCCTCCCTGTGCTATCCAAGCCACTAGAAAAATTGTAAGTACCCAACTAAGAGGATAACTTGAAGAGGCTAATCTTTTAATCCAGTGCAATCTGGGTTTAGAACCAACCACAGCACCATCACAGCCCTGGCTAAAGTAACCAATGATTTGCAGCCTGAAATGGACAAAAAAATTGTGTCTGTGCTGTATTTTTAGACCTGAGTAAAGCTTTGATACGGTCAACCACGAACTGCTCTTCTCCTCCCTGAAATCCATAGGACTCGACTCAACCTCCATTAGATGGTTTAATAACTATCTCACAGGAAGGACCCAGCAGGTGAAGGCTGAAGGAGACCTATCACCACTCAAATCTCTCCAAAGAGGAGTTCCCAAGGATCCTTCCTCGCCCAATCCTATTTGCCATCTATATCAATAGAATCGACAATAACCCTCACCAAAGCCACTGTACACCTGTTTGCAGATGATACAGTATTGTATATCAGTCACCCCTCTCCCGTAACAGCATGCATAGAGCTATAAGCAGAATTCAACCTATTACAACACCAACTACTGGAAAAACTCCTGCTAAATGCAAAAACAAAAGCAATGTTTTTCTCCCCCCAAACACAAGCCAGACACTCCTTCCCAAACAATCTCCCCCACATATCCACTGTCCTTGGTGAAAATCTTGAATATGTTACAAAATTCAAATATCTGGGGGTCTGGGTAGACAGTAGACTCGACTACTTAGATCATCTGGAAGATCTGCTAAAAAAACTCCATCAGAGGCTTGGGCTTTATTTCAGAATAAAGCAGTTTCTCACAAGTGATTCTAAAAAGAAGCTGGTCCAGGCCACATTTCTATCAGTATTAGATTATGCAGATTTCCTATATGGTCGTTGCCCCAACTCATATCTGAGCAAACTGGACACACTTTACCATAGAGCCTTGAGGTATATTACAGATCTTCCTCTCAGCACTCACCACTGCTCGCTTTATGCTGCAGTTGGATGGACCTCGCTCAATTTAGAAGAGACAGGAATGCCACACTATGGACTTATAGAGCTATATCAAAGATGCTACCAAATTACATCTCAGACTGCTTCACACAAATCACATCAAGTAAATATGCCCTAAGAAGTCTAAACTTCATCATGCTTAAAGTGCCCAAATTCAATTCTCGATATGGTAGATCTGCTATCAGCTATGTCTTATCTGCCTTATGGAATACGATGCAGAAGACCCTGAAAGTGAACAGATACATCTCATTTACATCCTTTAAATATCAGTATTCGAAGCTTAGCAAAGAAAAATGTAATTGTTTCCACAAACAGTAAAGTATTCCTAATCTTATCCATCTCCCTCCCCAGATAGCCAACTCACGGAAGGTTTACCTTTACACCTTTACTAAGAGTCACCACCCCTCACACTCCATGCACCCCTCCTTTCCATCTGCCTCCCCTTAATCCCTTGTCTTATCACAGCCCTATGCCCTGTTATACAAACCCCCAGTGCCACCCTCCTGCCCTCTTCATAAGGCCCACAGTTTATCCGCTCCACAGTATAGGCCGCCACCATCTTCTTCCTCCCCACCAGCCAGGCACACCACTTCCCACCCCTTCCCTCACCCCTTATTACCACTACACCTGAATTTAATGTATAGTCTGATTAGAGTGTATCCTTATACTGTGTATACTGAATATTCTATGTAGTATCCTAGAGTTTGTGTATATTGAATATTTTTATGTATCTATGTAAACTGAACTTGACCTTACCAGGTCCATCTTGCAATGAACTGTGCTCAACGATGTTCGCCTTGATAAATAAAGATTTGATTGATTGATTGATTGAACTCTGTTGGCCATCTTGTCAAAGTCAGCTCCTCTGAATCCCATATTTTTGCCTTGGAATAATCAGTAAAATCAATAAAATCCTCTGAATAGGCTTGGGGCCATAGGTAAGTTTTCAAGGCCTGCTTGAAACCCCCCCGTGTTGTGCACTCCTCTATTGACTCTCTTAGGAATTCTTGAAGTGCTGCTTTATAATCATTCATAGGGTTACTGGAGAGTTTGTAATATGTATTTGTGTCCCCTAAATTCTCAAGGCTTCTCCTGCATATTCATTTTTATCCAGCACAACCACATTCTGTCCCTTGTCTGAATTTTTAATCACTATATTATCCATAAATTGAAACTCCTTCACAGCCTGCCTTTCTTCCCATGTGAGATTGCTCCACTGTTTTATTTCCTGTGCTTTTTCAATTTATTTTGCCACATCATTCAAGACTGCTTCTTGAAATATTTTGAATATATTGCTATCTGGTGAAGGTGGCATAAAATTAAAACCTTTCTTAAACTGTGGTTTCTCAGCTGTTGATTTTATTGTTCCCTGTAATTCAACTTCCTCTCCTATGCAGTCTGAGTCATACCTAGTGGTTTCCAAAAGGTGAACAGGCTCTGATTCAGAAACCGCATCCAGCAATGACAGCAAACCCACATGTGCTCATGTGTTGATGATTCCATTTGGTAATTCACTTATTTCACCATCAGTTTCCCTGAAAAAACATTTTAAGGTTTTATTTTCTAAACAATCTTAATAAATATTTGTCAATATCAAAATAATTAACATTTTGTGTAGGTACAAACAAAGTCCATAAGACAACACATTAACTTGAATGCAGTTAAAGTTTGTTGGAAGATTCACAACCATTTGGCTGTGTGCAGACAGATCCTCATTCATGTCACTTAAGAGCAAATTAGTCTTGTTTACCTTCTGTTTTCCTCCTCTGCCCTTTGAGACTTTTTTTCTTTTTTTGGCACAGATTGCCTCACTGTCCTTGCTTATGGATTCTATGCTTGAATTTCTGTAACTTTGAGCAGATACTGTGGAAGTTTGACCTGAGTTGGTATGATTGCTTTTTCTGAGTTAACCATGTTCTTTGTCTGCCCCTTGAACTGAGTCTTTTCATAGATTGTGAAGTGAACTGTATGGATTTAGGATATATGAATTTCTGGGGACCTACATAAAGAGATGTGTAGGGATACAGAAGGACATTATTAATTTGTGTTCCCCACCAACCTTTTCTTTTCCTCTGTTTTATCACATCCCATCATACTTGCTATGGCTCCATAATTATTTAAAGAATAAAACATCTTTTTCTGTCCCCCTTTTAAAAAAAAAATCTTTATGCTTTGGTGTTAGTTTCAAATTGAATTTAAGGTGGACTGTTTCTGGGACCTCTTGTGGACAGCAGTGTGATCAGTCCATGACTTTGGAATTATCCAGAAAATTAACTTTGTTTACAGGCATGCATGGACTGAGAACACTAATGAGCAGCTTACAATAGGCTTTAGTGCAGACTAACTGCTATGGTGTTTTTTTTCTTAATTATCTACAGTATAATAAAAGCAATGAGGCTTACTTGATTACTAGATGTTTTGCACATATGGTGAGGTGAATAAAAGGCACTGAGATCACTTTGTAAGGTCATGCCTCCTAAGAAAGGCATTTGAAGCTGTGAAGCTCAGGGGCCAAACTGTGCACGCAGTTGAATATAGCTCTAAACACTAACTGGGTTTCCAGATTATGAATTCTTAGATACTGCTTTTATTTTTGTATGTATTTCGTCTTTTTCTAATCATTTATGTTTAACTAAATATTTTTGCACTTTTGAATATGCTGGTCTGGAGTGCTGGTTTCATTAATGTTGGTGCAGCAGAACTTAGTTGACTGAAATTGTCAGTTCTGACAGTGTGCGCCGTGACTGTTGGACTTTCGGTCTCAGAGGGCAGACCAGCAGAATCAGACCTGAGCCAGGTGAATGATCTGGTCTGGAGAAGAGAGAGGAGCAAGCGATAGAAGGGAGTGACTGGCAAAAATCATCAAGCAGCAGCTGCAGAACAAGTAAGTGGTGTGATGGGGATGGTACTCAGTCAGTGTGTGCCTTAAAGACTGTCAAGGGGGAACTAGGATGGTGCCTGATGAAGAGAGCTCAGGAGGCCTGGCTCACTGGCTGACTTTGGCCTGAGGAGGAGGAGTGGAGGATGGGGTGTTTGGTCAGGAGGACCTGAGGCTGAGTGGAGTCAAGAGTCAAATTGAGACAGACAGAGCACTCTGGCAGGTTGGCTGGTGGTTGGGCCAGGTGCTGAAGGGGTGGGGAGGAGACTGGGAGTCAAGCTGGATGGTGGGACCGGGACTAGGGAGGAGGATTGAGCCCACCAGGTAATGGACTCAAGGGGGAATATCCGAGTCTAACAGGTGGGCTGTCTCGGTGTATCTATTTTTTTCTGTCAAATTTTGGAGGGTCAATATAACACTGCAATTTCTTCAAGGCTGCTTTGTTTCTCACTGGTGGTTGCATGTCTCCCTTTAGTCCAACATAAAAAATAAAATGTTGTCCACAGTATACTTCACACTAAACAAAAGAAACAGTCACTGCCTCTGGTTACCACTTCTGCTTTGGTTCCCAGCCTCCATGTTAGTATCATACTGCACAGTAACTTCCAAAGCCCCAGTCCTGTTACAAACATCATTCTCTTTGCAGCTTGAATGAACTTGTCATTTGCATCACTGCTTCAATTTGCAGGTTTTGTATGGCCTATCTCTCTGTAGCCGTGTGTTTCATACACTGCCCCTAATCAACATTGATTGACTGCAGCTGTGTTTCATCATTAGTTGAGATAACTAACTAGATGGTTTCAGTGACTCAGTCAAAGCTGTACTCTGTGTTTAATCATTTCACATTTCTACATAGGAACAGTGCTTATCCATACTGTAGTTACTGGTGAGTGACCAAAATAACATGTAGAATCAAGGATGGCTAAGTGAGTTATACAAGTAGAGGATGTATAAACACATTGAGTGAGCTAACCAGAGTATAGAGCCATGAGGCTGAAGGCCTGTCGGAGTGCTTCTATAATATGATTAGCCCCCTTGATGGGTTTATGACCTTGTATGTCAAATTTACCTGTCATCACACCGTTATTGTTATATACATGTACTTTTGATATTACTGTTACTGGTATTCACAGTTGTGTAAAGAGGGAAATTGTATACATGAAAGTAATAACTGCGCTATCTGGTTGTGTGGAGAACAGCCCCCTTTTGTATTATATTTTATTAAAACACAGAAACATAGACTTTGATGGCAGATAAGGACCACTTGGCCCACTCAGTCTACACATTGGATAAGCTGCAGATCCTAGTTAAACAGCCTACTTCCTCCTACCCCCCCACTAGAATTGCCTTATGTCTGTCCCATGCATTCTTGAATTCCGCCACTGTTTTTGACCCCACTATCTCCTCAGGAAGACCGTTCCATGAGTCCACCATGCTCTCTGTGAAAAAAATACTTCCTCACATTGCTCCTGAGCCGTCTCCCTCTATCTTCAAATTGTTCCCCCTTGTTCTTGCACATCTCTTTTTTTTTTTTTTTTGCCGCCCTCTGGGCCGCCTCCATCCTGTCTGTGTCCTTGCAGAGATGGTCTTTCCAGAACTGCACACAGTACTCCAGATGGGGTCTCATCAACTGCCTGTACAGAGGGATAACAACTTCCTGTTTTCTATTGGTGATGCCTCTCCCTATGCATCCCAGTATCCCCCCAGCCCTCCTTACTGCATTCTCACATTGCTTGCCTACCTTTAGGTCATCTGATATGACTATCCCCAGGTGTCTTTTTATTTTTGTTGTTGTTAATCTCCCACTCCCCACCATTGTGTACTCTTCCCAAGGGTTCTTGCTTCCCAGGTGCATTACTTTTCACTTCTTTGCATTGAATCTAAGCTGCCATACATTTGACTATTACTCCAAAACTTGACAAGTCCTTTCTCATCCTTTCCAGCCCCGACCTTGTGTATCAACCCTGTTGCAGATCTCTGTGTCATCTGCAAAGAGGCATACTTTTCCTTCCAGCCATCCACAGTGCCACCTATAAAGACATTAAACAGGACCGGTCCCAGTACTGAACCTTGCGGTATCCCAGTAGTAACCCCCCTTTCTTTGGAGTGGAGTCTATTTGCTATTGTTCTCTGTGTCCTGTTGTCCAGCCAATTTGTTACCCAGGCTACCACCCTAGGAACCACTCCCAGGCAGGCTAACTTGATTATTAATTTTTTGTGTGGGACTGTGTCAAATGCCATGCTAAAGTCTAGGTATGCCATATGCACAGCCCCTCCCTCATCTACTACTTTGGTCATCCAGTAAAATACATCTATTAGATTTGTCTAATATAACCTTCCCGCTGAGAATCCATGCTGCACTGGTCCTGTGCCCCAATGGCCTCTAGGTACTCAACAATTCTTTCTTTCAGAAGTGATTCCATCATTGTGCCTAACACTGAGGTCAAACTAACAGGTCTGTAGTTTTCTGCCTCTGCCTTGCTCCCACTTTTGTGAAAGGGAATCATATCCACCCGCATCCAGTCCTCAGGTACCACACCATCCTCCCACGATTTGTTAAAAAGGGTAATCAATGGTGTCACTAGTTCTCCCCTTAGTTCTTTGAAAATTCTGGTGTGAATCCCATCATGCCCCATTGCATTGTTCACCTTCAGTTTTAGGAGTTCTTGCAGGACCATTTCTTCTGTGAATGGACTGGTATCGACCCCCCCATCCAGAGTGCTACTGTAGTTTGGTATAGAAACCTCCCCCTCCTCTTCTTTTGTGAATACTGAGCAAAAGAATTTGTTCGGTATCTCTGCCTTTTCACTGTAACCCTCTGCCCAACTCCACTCACCTTTATTAAGCCTCACTATCCCTCCTTTGGTCTTTCTTCACTCCTTAATGTTCTGATAGAAGGTTTTCTTCCCCTTCTTAACTGAGTTGGCCATCTTTTATTTAGTTTTAGCCTTTGCTATTCCTTATATTTCCTGAATGCTATCTTTTTCTTCCTAATCTTCCCAGTCACCTATTTTAAAACCATAGTGATTTTTTCCTTCATTTTATTTTATTTGTTTCACGCAAAGGTTTGTTGCCTCTGTGATGGCAGTATTGATTTTCCCCATTGTTCTTCCACCCCTCCTTCCTGCCCATTTGTTAGTGCATTCCTTATGCAGTCTCCATAGGTGCTGGAACTAGGGGTGCTGGGGGTGTCACAGCACTGACTAGCTTGAAGACAAACCCCTCCACTCCCAAAGACCCATGACACATACTAATTTCTGTGATTTGGTTTTGGAGTAATCCTGCATGGCCAACCTTCCCCCCCGACACATCCCACAGTCGCCTCCCAATTATGTACGTTGCACCTTGCGCACTCAGTCATCACATTGGGACAAGGCTCAGCATCAGCGAATGCCCACCAAAAGTAGTCTTCCATGCTGTTCACACTGTGTGGTGTGTTAACGTGCTGGGCACTAGAGTCGTCATATGACTCATCGAGTTGTCAACAGTTTGTCCATATTTAAAATATTAAATAGAAATCGAAGACTGGGTCATCTGGGAGTCTTGAGGGACAGAGGAGGTGTCAGACAAAAAGAAAGTCAGGAGTCGGGAGATGTTGATAGTTCAGTGGGAGCCTTTGGCCTGGTCTGTACTGCTGAGGTAAATCAGGACTTAGTTAGGAGTAGATCCACAAGTTCATGTGCCAGACTGCTAGTAAATATTCAGTCCCAACTCTAGCCATTTCTTGCCAAATAAAATGTTCATTTAAGATTGGATGTGTGATCTTTTTCTTTTTCTGTCCTTGCTTTCTAAATTTTTGTGAATAGTAACTGTAAGCACTGAGATTATTATCTTGTGCGGTTATATAATTGATGCACATGTGTACCTGGAAAGTACACATGTGGTGTACTGGGAAAAAAAATAGAGCATATGTACCTGAAATACAGTACTGTATATGTGTATGTAAAAAGACTATGATTGCAGGGCACTGAATACTCCCACAATTAGTCTGGTTTTGTATGGTTAAGCCTCTGTATTTCAACTGTTTAGGTTATGGGGCTTTTAGCTTACACGGTTTCTGACTTATACCATGGGTCGTTGGTTCTAAGTCTCCAACAAGACTTTGATCCTATTAATTCATAGTTCTCTAGCCCAAGATAGTAATGATTTGTTACTAATTTTATTGTCTGTACTGTGCTTTTCTTTTTAGAAATAATGCAGGTTTAGTACCTAAGCCTGAGTCACAGGATCTGCAGTTGAACAGTTATCTTGAAAATGTCACAAAAAAATATCAGATATTTTTGTAAATTCTTTAGTGCACCACCTGCTAAGATAAGTGTGTCAGATTCACAAATTCCACTAACTGGGAGGGGGGGTCCTGTGTGGGGCAATATTAAACACAAAACAAGTAGTTGAAGTCGCCCAGCTACTCCTATGAAGGAGGTTTCCACCGATGCCGGTGGTCCATCTCAATCAGTGATTGCAGCCGCAAAGCCTCAGAAGTCATTGGACGAGCCCTTTCAACCAAAGGACTACAATGTTCCTACAAGGTGCTTTGGGACAGAAGAATGCAACTGATCATATCAGTCTGGAGGTTTGAAAAATGGCTGTGGCTCAGCTATGTTAAGGAAACTGATCATACCCTTTGTTTCACATGTTTAACAGCAACAGAAAAAAACTGATAAATGCAGGTGTAAGGCATGAATCTACTTTTGTTAGGGATAACTTTGCAAACAGGTGCAAAGCATCTGAAAAGTTAAAGGATCATGAAAGATTGTACTTCCACACAGAAGCCAAGAAAAAGATCGCTGTGCTGGGTTGTATCCCCTTTAATGTGATGCTGTCTGAACATGTTGCCAAAGAACAAAACACTACAAGAACTTCTTTCCTCATATACTTTTAAGACTGCATTATTTACTATTTTGTTTTTGTATACTTTTTTAATTTGAGTTTTTTGTTGTCCTCTGAACTGTGAGAGGCTTTAGGGGTTGGGAAGTTCTGTTATTTATGATTTAAGTTGTAATTGTTATTTAATGTAGTATCAGGTTATGATTTTAGAATTATTTGTGTAAGGGAATAGGGTGTGATTTGTGTGGGCTCTTAGTTTTACTTTTATTAGTTATAATACAACTACTTTTAGGGTAGTCACTCTATAAGAAATTAGGATTTTGTTGTGGAAATCTGGCTCTGGTTGTTAGCTATTAGCCTGTGGAATGTACCTGTTTGCCCCCCCCCCGGTCTTATGCTATTCATCCTCTTCTCTCCTTGCCCTCCACCCATTCCCCCCTCCTCTGCCTTTTTCTACCTACCAGTGCTGTCAGGCACTGGGCATTGTACGTAGGAGGTTTAGGGCTGGACGTAGGGGGGGCGTGGACTTTAGAGGTTAAAGAAGCGGTCTTCTCGCGTAGGGTTGGTTAGGTCCAGAAGACGCCCTGGGGCGAAATGGAGCCTGGAACGTGGTAGTCCATGCCTAGTCCCCATACCAAAGGGCACCATCTCTTTTGATGGGTAAGTAGCTGAGATGGCTCATGAACCCAGTCCAACTCGGGCAGTACTATGCAATGCCAGATCTATTAAAGAACAAAACTGCAATTATTGCAGATTTTGTTGGAACACCTCATATGGCTTGCATCACTGAGACCTGGCTGGATGAAAATGCTGGTCCCACTTTGGAAGCAGCAATTCCAGTCAGGTACTCAGTGATACACCACCTGAGATTGGACTGCAGGGGGGTAGCAGTCTGTTTCAAGACCGAGTTGGGCCTCACTGGTGTACCAGTAGAGGAAGCCAAATCCTTTGAATGTACTGTGGTAGCTAGTGTGGGCTGCAGGATAGCTATTGTCTATCATCCACCCTGGGACGAAAAGCATTTCCTGCAGGAAGGGACAGATTTTGCCACCGACGTGGCATTGGAGTTGCCCAGACTGATGGTTCTAAGTGACTTCAATGCCTGGGTTGATGACGAACTTTCGCCTTTTGGACAGCACTTCCTCCAGTTGATGACATCACTGGGCTTCACACAGATTGTTTCTTCTGCTACCCATAATCACAGTCATTCTCTGGATTTGGTTTTCCTCCTGGGGATTGAGGCCTCTGACTTGGGGTGGAACCTGTCAGTTGGTCTGATCATTACACTGTGAGGTTCAACTTTCATGCCCCCCTTTGTAGGTCTGCCCCTGTGGAGAAGGTCAGTTACCGCCCTTTGTGGGATGTGAGCCCTGAAGACCTGGCGGCAGTGATTGACCTCTCAGAGTTTCCTGATGCCAGCTAGAGCCCAGAGCTGATGGTTCTGGTCCATACTAAGCCCATTTCCTCAGCTCTAGACTTGATAGCTCCTGTCCATATTCACCCCCTTCCACTGCGTCCTTGGGCCCTTTGGTTTGATGGGTCCTTGAGGGAGTTGCAGTGGGTTGGACGAAGGTTAGAACATCACTGGTGGAAATCTGCCCTAGAGGCCTACCATCTTAGTTTGGTGGAGCATTATCAGTTCTACCAATCAGCGATCACCCATAAGAAGGCAGAGTTCCTGTCCAGGGAGATCACTGTCAACTCTGAACTGACCAGCTCAACTGTTCCGAACTGTGGACAGGCTTCTGCAAACCAGCCTGTCTGCAGCTCCATTAAGCTTTTTCACAAAACGGGTGTAATGAGCTTGCTCGATTTTTTGCAAATAAGGTGACTGACATCAGGTCAGGGATCTGCTTGACTCACTCTATGTGGGATGTGGTTGGTTGGTGCTTGGTCACTGTACCTTGTACTTCCTGGAGTACCTTTGGCCTGCCAGAGTTTGAGGATATTATGCAGATTCTCCAGGGCATGAGTGCTATGAGCTGTGGTTTAGATCCAGGCCCAGCTTCCCTGATTTTGGGTTGTTTTGAGACCATTGGCTCATTTCTGGATCAAATTGTCTGGTGCTCCTTGGAACTGAGTGATTTTCCTAGCTCCCTGAAGGAGGTGGTGATGACACCCCTTCTGAAGAAAGCTTTGTTGGATGCAGACATGTCTGCTAACTACAGACCTATCTTGAACCTTCCCTTTATAGGAAAAGTTATTGAGAAAGTAGTGGCAATCCAACTGGAGAACTATTTGACCACCCATAATGTCTATGAACCTCTCCAGTCGGGTTTTTGTAAGAAGCACAGTACTGAGACTGCTCTGGTTCGGGTGTTCAATAATCTCCTGATGGCGAGAGAGAGAGGAGAAACCATTCCATTATGGTACTCCTTGATCTCTCTTCAGCTTTTGACACTGTAGACCATGGGGTGCTGCTCAAGTGCCAGAGGTCCATCTGTGGCCTGTCAAGTACAGTGCTCAGATGGTTTACATCTTTCCTAACTGGTAGAACACAAAGAGTTGTGTTGGGGAATTTTTCTTCTGACTCTTTCTCTCGGTCTTATGGGGTCCTCAGGGCTCTGTGTTGTCCCCATGTTGTTTGCAGTGTACATGCTACCCCTCGGAGACATAGTAAGACAGTATAGGCTGAGGTTTCACTACCATGCTGATGATACCCAGCTCTACCTGTCTTTTGGCCCCGACCAGGTTAGTGCTCTCTCAGTATTTAACAACTGCCTTGCTGAAATCCAAGACCGGATGAATTTGAGCTGGTTAATGTTGAACACGGGAAAGACAGAGATTATGGTTGTGGACCTGGGTCACAGGATAGAGGGGTTGAGGACTGACCAGCCCTCAGGATTATTTCTGGGGGGTGCTCAGATCCTTATCTCAGTATGGGTGTGCAACTTGGGAGTGGTACTTGACGACAGGTTGACCCTTCGATATCAGGTGTCGGCAGTCATTAAGTCACCCTTTTATCATCTTAGGAACATTGCCAGGGTCAAACAATTTTTATGTCCAGCGATCTGCCAGTGTTGGTCCAAGCCTTTGTGACCTCTCACCTTGACTACTGCAGCTTCCTTTACTTGGGGCTTCCTGTGGTTGATATCTGCCACTTGCAGCTAGTGCAGAACACTGCTGCTCGGTTGTTGACAGGGGGTGTCAAGGAGGTTGCATATCACCCCTGTGCTGCACAATCTGCACTGGCTGCTGATACAGTGGCAAATCACCTTTAAGGTAGGTTTATTGACCTACAAAACCCTACATGGACTTGGCCCTGACTATTTGAAAGAGCTTCTGATTCCTTATACCCCTGTGTGACAGCTCCACTTGGCTGACGTGGGGATGCTGGAGATTCTGAGGGTTACTTTGAAATCTTCCGGGGCCTGTGCCTTTATGTTTGTGGCCACCACCCTCTGGAATTCTCTGCCCCGTCAGCTTCAGGAATGCATGACCATGAGGAGCTTTAAACAGCACTTAAGACTTTTTTGTGGAGTCAGGTGTTTATTGAACTGTCATGATTTTTATTGAAGGTTTTATTTATTAATTGTAATTTTTATGGAATCTGGTTTTAACATTGTAAAGGTCTTGGCACTTGAAAGGCACTCAACAATTAAAGCTTATTATTATTATTATTAGTATTATTATTATTACAAATGTTGTTTGGGTCAATTAAGATCCTTGGTCATCAAGGACTGCCTTTTAGAGGCCATGAAAATCATGATGTAGTACAGTGACAACTAATATTAGTGCGAACAGAAACTGAACCCAGTGTATGGGAATGGCTGCACCAAAGAGACAACTGGATGTCAGACACCATCTAAAATGAGAATTGAAATCTTTGTTCATGAAATTCAGTAACAGACAGTTTTTAAAGTCCTAGACAGTCTATTCTTTGGACTGACTGCAAGTGGAACAACTGATATAAGTACATGCGAGCAATTTTCATGTAGCCTGCAGTTTGTGGACAAAAATCTTAGAGTACAAAATCATTTTCTTAGATTTTACAATGCGTCTGACACTACTGCAGAAGGCATTTAGAAAAGTCCAGCACTCACCACCACAATAAAAAATGCTGCTCACTGATTTTCCATCAGCAAGCAGCATTTTTTATTGTGGTGGTGAGTGCTGGACTTTTCTAAAAGCATTTTGTTTGCCTGTCCGAGCACCCCAACCTGGTGCAGCGTTCTGCTTGGAGGTCCCACTACTGCAGAAACTTTACTCATGTGTATACCTGGTGGTCTTCCTCTGTTGGCTGTTTTCATATGTTTGTATTAAGGATATATTTTTGTGATTGAATCTGCCTCTCGAACATCTACAGGGTTATTGCTTTGATGGTAACAGCAACATGGCTGGTATGTTCTCAGGTGTTCCAGCTCGACTCACAGGAATATGTCCGGATTCACTGTTCACTGCAGTAACCATTCACTGGATCTTGTTCTGCAAGAGGTTGCTCGGGAAGTATGTCTTATGGCAGATACAATAAACTTTGTTCAGGATGTTTCAGTTTTTATCCGAGAATCTGGCAAGCATAAAAACATATACAAATTTGTCTTCAGCTGCAGAGAAGCTATGTGCAACATTTTAGTCTGTGCCCTATGAGATGGTGTGTTTGTACAGTGGCAGTCTCCTGGGTTTGTTTTGCTTACAGTGTGCTTCTGGAGATGCTATCAACATTTCAGCGTGACAGCACTGTTAGAGGCAAAATGAGAGCAAAGATAGTTGGACTTTTTAAAGGCGCTAAAAGTACAAGGACACACTTTGGTTTGTTGTGCTGTGAAGCTATATTTTCACCTTGCGAAATGCTAGCCAAAGGCCTCCAGAGTGTTAATGGAAGTGCACATGGAGTGCTGGAATCTGTAAAATTAATAACAGAACAAATAAATGTACTAAGACAGGATGCAAGTGTTCAAGAAATAATTAACAGAATGAATTATTGTGCTGCCAAGAACAATCTGAAAATTCCACAGCCTACTAGGGTAAGCAAAACATCAGGTTGCTTCAGACAAACCACAGAGACAGAAGAAGTAGAGTCTGAAACACATGAAGCGCTGTAGAAGCAAGAATTTTAAAAATCTCTAGAACTGGTAAATGCCGAACTACAGCAGTGTTTCAACTAGGGTGGCATGAAGACTACTGCAAACAGGGAGAACATTTTTATTATGTTTGCTTGCATGCATGTGCAAGAAACATAGTGTCATCATGCAAGTTTTCGGAGGTGTGGCAGCCCTCTTCAATTCAGGCAGTGTGTTTGCAGGCACAACCGCAGTTCTCCAATGCCTGCTGAGCTGTCTATGACAGCAGACAAAATGCAGTGGCGTACAGTTGAAAGGGGGAGCTACGCTTCAGTAAGCAGCGATAAGATATCACCTGCTCATGTGCGCTCCCTCTACACACACACACATGCACGCATACTGCATGCTTGCCTCCCCCCCCACTGTGTAGCTGACTGGGGGTGCCCAATCCCCCGTCGCTGTGCTGCACCCCCACAAAAACAGAGTTCTATATGCCACGCTGGGTGCCCACCCCAGCGTGGCTACACATCAGTATAACCGATGGGGGTGCCGAATCCCCCATCGGCTCCACGACCCCCACCAGCCATCATCCTTGTGCCACGCTGGGAGCTCACGCCAGCGTGGCAAACGTCTCCGTCGTCATTTAAAAAAAAAATACCTGAAACTTAAAAAGCGGTCCCTCTGTGTCTCTACCCCCACCCGCGCCCACCCACTCGCACCTGCCTCCCACCCCCTCACCCCATACTTACCTCCGGACTCTGGCGCGACGATCTTCGGTGGACCGGGAACACGTCTGCACTCTTCAAAGCCGACCATGAACTGAGGAAATGCCGGTAAGCTGTATAATGGGATTGATAGGAGGTTTTCAACTTTGCTGCATATCTCAGGCATTTTTTGGAATTTTTGCACCAAATTTTCAACATGGGGTTTTTGGGACCCCTTCTCATGAATGATCTCACTGTCATGGCGTTAATCAGCCCCAAAGGGTGATTTCGCAGTCACTGCACAAAATCACCTTTCGGGACTGAGTAATGAAATGACACTGCCACTGTTCATAAGGTGGGTTCTCAAAAAGCCTATGTTGAAAATTTGGTGGAAAAATTCCTAAAAATGACTGTTTACGAGCGCGCGTTGCACAGTTCCTACGCATGCTCGTAAGTTTGCGAATTTTCAATATTTTCACTCCAGATTTTTCACATTGCCATTTTGTTACACTTTCTTATGAGCAGTGCAGCTGTCATTTTTCATGTCTTGCCCAAAATGTGTTTCCGCCCATGTAGCGAACAATGGCGCAGTCAGTGTGCGAAATCAATGTATGGGACACATTGAGAAAATCACAGTGAGACTGTTCATGTGCAGAGGTCTTAAAATGGCTATGTTGAACATTTGGTGAAAAAATTCCAAAAAATGACTGTTTTACGAGCGTGCGTTGCACACTTCCTACGCACGCTCGTAAGTTTGCAAATTTTCAATATTTTCACTCAGATTTTCAACATTGCCATTTTATTACACTTCCTTATCAGCAGTGCAGCTGTCATTTTTCAGCTTGTCTAAACGTGTTTCCGACCCATGTAGCGCATAATGGCGCAGTCGGTAAAGCGAAATCAGCAGGGACATTAAAAAATCACAGTTACACTGTTCATGAGCAGAGGTCTTAAATGCCTATGTTGAAAATTTGGTGACAAAGTCCATAAAATGACTGTTACAGTGAAGCATTGCACAGTTTCCACGCTTTCATCGTAAGTTCACGACTTTGTAATATTTTCAGTCAGATTTTCACCAGTGGCATTTTTCCACACTTCCTTATGAACAGTACAGCTGTCATTTTTCACAACATGGCCGAAATGTGTTTTCACACTTTCAGCGCAGAGATGCGTAGTCGCTGTGGGAAATCATTGTTCGGGACAGATAAAGAAAATCACAGTGACACTGTTCATGATCGGAGGTCCCAAAATGCCTGTGTTGACAATCTGCTGTAAAAAATCCCCAAACTAATTACATTATGGGTGTGCGTTGCACAGTTTCTATGCATGCTCGTGACTTCACCAGTTTTTTTAATATTTTTACTGCAGATTTGCAACATTGCCATTTTTTACACCTCCCCATGAACAGTACAGCTGTCATTTTTCACATCCTGTTCGGAATGTGTTTCTGCACCTGTGGTGCTAAATGCCGTAGTCACTGTGCATAAGCAGCTTTCCGCTAACAAACTGATATTGCCACTGTTCATGAGGTGGGGGTCACAAAAAAAACATGTTCAAAATTTGGAGTGAAAATACCAACGAATGCCTGAGGTGTTAGGGTTTCCAACCATAACACCCCACCCTGTAGAGAATGACAGGCATCAGGGGTGTGACTTGGGATTCTCGCCTGTAATGCTCATACCATTCCACAACCTGCAGCCAGTGAGAGGCATTGAGGTATGTCTTGGACTCTTTGGCCCCAAAGTTCACCCCATTCTCCTATACCGCACCCATCTCACTGTATTTCCTGATGGAATGGGGTGCGCATAAGGGCCAAAGACCCCGAGGCACACCGTGACACTTGTCAGTGTCTGCAGGGTAGGGTGTGGTGAAATGGCATGGCTGTTATACCTGACGACCCAAAGGCACACCCCAATGCCTGTCACTGTCTGCAGGGTGGTGGTGGGGTTGGCTTCAGTTCAATACTTAACTGCCATTTCTGTTATGCAGCTCTGTAACTTCTACACTACCAATGCCAATGGCAGCAAGCAAACATTCGGCATTGACAAATGCTTGTTAGTTCAGCATCTGCCAGGATAATATCTGTGGATTTCGAAGAACTTCACACTCCTCAGCAATTTGACAAACCCAAGCTTTATATGCAATTAACGATGCTGGGTGATCTAGTCAAAGAAAAGGAGTTAAAAAGTGTTTCAGAGACTGTGGAATGCTTTTTGTAACTCTTCAGCTACAAACAAGAGAACTCTTTAAAGATGTTGAAAACTTCATTAAACTGTCTGTGTTTACCAGTATCTGTTGCAGGGTCAGAGTGATCTTTCTCTTCCCTCCACCCCTTAAAACTTCAGTGTGTAGCACAATGAGCTAGAAGAGACTAATGTACCTTGCTCTTACACATGTACACAGTGACATTTTGGATGCACTAGATGTCTATTCCCTCATGAAAAAATTCATTAGCATGACACTGGAGGGCAAGTCAACCTTTGGAGCCTTCTGACTGTCCCTGTATACAAACTACAATGACTACTGTAGGTAAAATACAGCTGTTCAACCTGTGTTTACAGGTAAAAAAAAAAAAGACATTTCTGGTGGAGCCCGAGTTAGGAGGCAGCTCTTTTTAACAGCTTGTGCAATCTTTAAAGGAAAAACAGATTAAAACTCTATTTTTCTTAACTTTTACTTGGTAAACTGATTACAGATCAAAAAATGGATTACTTGTGCATGATTGATGGCTGGGTACAGCTCAGAAATGGAAATGTCACAATTCCTGGGGCTGAAACATCAGCGACTCATGTAATCTGATGGATTTAAGTCAAAAAGTAGACTCCCAAAATGGTCATGTGATGGCGGTCTGAAGATCAATAGCAGTCTTCAGAAGCTACGCATTTCCCCTGCATAAAATACTCCCTAGAAGCAAATTTTATAGCCTAAAACCTCTAATAAATATCGTTGCCCATTTTGGAAGTCCCAGATCAATGTTGAACCCAAAGAATGGAAGTTTATATGAGGAAAGTGCCTCTGTGGCACTCACCTCCCCCGACCCCGGAGAAAGAGAAGGCCACAAAACGTTCCAAGCAGCAGGCCATGAACACTACTAAACCAATAACAACCCCCTTGGCTCTCTCTGAGGACAGATTTATTGAGCTAATGCAACCTATGCAAGAGGGTATTGGCAACATATCAGATGATCTACATCAAATAAAAAATTCTGTTGTTGCGCTTACCATCAGAGTTGGTGACTCAGAAGCATGGCTTGTCTCACTGGAGAAGCAACAATCCCGGGTTGAACACGATCATGTTACTCTGGGTCGTAGAATTATGATGCTTGAGGAGAAACTGTAAGACCTTGAAGGGAGGAGTAGAAGGAACAACCTTCTAATTATTGTGGTGCCTGAGCAGGAGTGGAAGGCAAAATGCCTGTTTTGTTTGTGCAGAAACTCTGTAAGAAGATTGCAGGTCCATCGCTGAATGGGGTGACTTACATTGTGGAGAGGGCACATAGGGCCCTCCCCCCCCACACAGCTTGGCTCTCTGCCTCGACCACTAATTTGTAAATGCCTCAACTTTTTAGATAAACAACTTATTTTGATGAAGGTAAAGGAACTACAGGAAGTACAATGGGAGGGACGTAGGATCTGCATAACTCAGGATCTTCCTCAGTCAGTTCGAGTAAAACACCAAGAACTGCACCTGCTAGTCTCCAAATTAATAGCAGCTGGACAGTCCTTCCATATGAGGTACTCAGCGATTCTTCAGGTGAAAAAAGGAGATCAATGGCTCTCATTTGAATCTAAGGACCAATCAGTTGAAGATTTGAAATCTTTGTTCCCTGATTTATTTAAATGGAATCGCTATGTCCAAATGAGAGAAACCCTAAAGGCAGAATACAAAGGATAGAAGCTAATGCTCATTTCTCACCCTTTGATTCTAATTGCACCAACCTAAGAGATCTTTATGTTGCCCTCTATGATTCCAACCTATGAGACTGAATCTTAAACTGAGGATGTGTTTAAGGATTGCTATAGACATGAACACAGGTTCAGTACAGTGGTTGCAAGACTGGCAAATGTTAATGTTGTTAATCTCAGTCAGTTAGATTTTGTGAGGACAGGAACTTTGCAGCCAAGTCACTTAATAGTGTCCCCCCTTCCCCCTCTTTTTTAGGGAGTAAGTGATGGACTCCACATTGGGCCTGTCTGAAGTACATATGAACACTTTGTTAGAATAGCTAGTCAATAGAAACTAGATAATTTACTCAGTGCCTCTACAATTCTCCCATGTTGTAAAGGGAATTATAATGCTATGGGAGGCACATTAGGGAAGATTATTAAGAAATAGAAGCTTACTTTGATTTTCTCTTTTCATGCTGCATTTCATATTCATGTCAAACTAAAGCAGGAGGGGGTGGGGTGGAAGGAGGATCTGTGGTCTTGGATCAGCTTCTAAACATCACCTGACAGTGTGAGTTTTAGGAGTATGGTATATAGAATTGGGTCTACCTTCTTTTTCCTTTTTTGGGGAGAAGGAATATTCTGATTTATGTTTTCGCTAGTTATGAGTGGGGGGGGGTGGGCGTTTTGTGGGGGAGAGGGTTTGGGCCAAGCTTTCGATTTAGGCAGGGTTGGCATAGTAGTACTTCCAAACTTAGCAAGATTATCATTGGTAACACTAAAACTTACAGCTTGGGGGCTAGACATTGTACCTTTCAACTGCTACCTCCTCCAGGAAACTGTGAATGAGTAGCCATTACACGATCATTAGCTGGAATATAGGAGGAGCTCAGGATAAATGCAAAAGGTGAGTAATACTCAAGCATTTACTTCTTTTAAAAGTAGGGATTGCCTGCCTGCAGAAAACACATCTCCATAAGGAGGATGCTCTCCTATTTCGAAAGAGCTGGGTGGGACAGGCCTATTGATCAGGGGCATCTACAAATAGTGCAGGGGTAATTATATTGATTGCCAAACAAATCCCCTTCAAATTGGTACAGTAGATTTGGGACCCTGAGGGCTGTTATGTACTGCTCAACGGGATGTTAGAATCTCAGTCAGTTCTCCTGGGAGCAGTATATGGTCCAAACCTAGATTGTCCTTAATTTTTTTACCCACTTGCTTGGCTTAATTACTTCAAACTCTCCTAAATTAACAAACCTTGGAGGCGACTGGAATGTCACCTTGCAACCCAATAAGGACAAATCGCAGCCTCGAAGGGATGATCTAACCCCAGCCAAATCGCTTTAGAGGACCTTATGGCAGGGGCAAACCTAATAGATATCTGGAAGGTATTAAATCCAGATGTACATCAATATTCTTATTTTTTGCCTCCTCATAAAATATGTTCCAGAATAGATTATATCCTGATCATTTCATTTGGATTACCAGGTATAACTGATGTAGGAATACATGCAAGAGTTATATCTGATCATTCACCCATTTATGTGACTTTTGCACTTGGGTCGAGTATCAGATGAACTACCTTGTGGGGTTTAAATATGCAGCTTCTCCAAACACAAGACTCCCTATTGAAAATTAGGGATTTCATTTCCTGGTATTTGGAGGCTAACAAGGGGTCTGTCCAGAAAGTTGATATACTCTGGGCGGCCTTGAAGTGTGCCCTAAGAGGAAAATGTTTGCCTCTTGCTACCACTAAATTTCGGCAAGCGCAAAAACACTAGAGGTATTACTTAGCTCGATCAGATGGATAGAAATCTCACTTGGTTCCCTGTCTCAAGTAACTGAGTGGGTCAGACTGCATAGTCTACAAGCTAAATACTCTAAACTAATGTACAGTAGAGCAGAACTCTCCCTGAACTCTCCCTGAAGCACATTCAAATGAAATATATGGATGCAGGGGAAAAACGGGCAAACTGTTAGCTATCAGATTAAAACAGGCCGAAGCTTCCCACTTTGCTCTGGGATTAAAATTTGATGGGAAGGGTCCTCCAGTTACAGCCCCTGAGGAGAGAATAATAGGTCCCCGGCAATCCTCAGCTCTATATATTCTGAAGCTATAGCTGACTTGACTTAACCTCCCTCCTGGGTCTCTGTGGTGGCAGCTTGTGTTTGTCTGTGTCTGTAGCTTAGTTTTTGTGGATTTACATGGTTTTCTGCTTGGAGTAACTACACCATTCTTGCTCAGTACATCCGTGAAAGTCTCCTGGACTGGATTTCTACAAAGCATCATCACCAGGTATCTGCATTTTTCATTTTAAAATCAACTTGTTGGAAGGTATCCCAAGCAAAACATAAGTGAAGCAATGAAGTCTGACAAACTCAGTGACTCTGGGTCCTGCTTGAATCCACATTTTCATCTGACCTGCCCCATGATCTGTATTTGGGCTTTTCAAGACTTCTTTGAATGACAAAGGTGCATACAGACAAAAGGATTTCACATCCTTCATATGCGCAGGCACAGTTCATCCCTTTCAGGAATTCTAACACATTTTGTGACCGTGGACCTCAACTGTTGATCATTTCTTTTAGCTTTTGACTTAACCACCTGGTATCAACATTTTCAATTGAAATCAACTCTTAATGTACTTGTCTCTAAGAGCTATCTATCCAACAACCATTTTGAAGAACAAATGAAACTTTTGGCCTGTTCTCAAAACCACTGCAACTGTGTCCCTACAGCTCCTTGCTATTACTAACTAGTTACTACCTCATGCATCATCCTTATGGAAAGGAACCTGTTAAAAAAGGGCCCTGCTGCCCCACAGAAGCAACTTTAAACCCATTTTGAAACATCTAATACTGCTGCTGCTGCTTCTCTCAGGCAACATTCACCCTAACCCCGGGCCACCACAACTTGGCCACAAGATAACCAGCAGTGCAGGGTCACTCTCCTTGGCAAGCATTAACATCTTCAGCCTCCTCTCCAAATTTGATACCCTCTCTGCCTGGGTTTCCCAGCACAATCCAGACATCGCATCAGTGCTGGAAACATGGCTGTGTCTGAAGATACCTGACTCTGCAATAGCAATTCCCTGGATATGTAGTTTTCAGACTGGACAGACTTACCAAGAAAGGAGGAGGCTGCGCCCTTTACCTTAAAGAGTCCCTCATGGGTATGTCATCCCTTGAAATGACATCCAAATCCTTGCTGCCAAAGTACTTCTCAGAACTCATAATAAGATCCTGACTGTTGTCTCTGTCTGTACACCATTCAAGTTGAGCAATCTGGACTTTCACTCCCTCCTTGACTGTATCAACTCCCTGGATCAGAATACAGAAGTTATCCTGCTTGGTGATTTCAACATCAACTGGCTGGCCTCCAGCTCAAATAGTTATAAGGATGCCCAAGCTGCTGCTAACTTCTCACAAATGGTCAAATCACCTACTAGAGTAAACAACAGAACAGGGACCTGTACACTTCTAGACTGGGTGCTAACTAATCGTCCAGAGCAAGAGTCTGAAGCAACAGTTCTCCCAGACTCCTTAAGTAATCATTTCTCTATCTTGTGTATCTGGACCAACAAATACACCAAACCCCCCCCCCAAACTATTAACAGGAGAATGCTGACTCTCGGTCATCTTGAGTCACTTAAAACACTCCTTCATGAACATGACTGGTCACTAATTGATATCGCCCCTTACGTAGACACAGCACTTGAATGCTTTATCACCTGTTTCAACTCAGCCTGCGATGTTCATGCTCCATTAAAGAAGCGTAAGATCAAGGGTGTCAATAACCCATGGATGACACTAGGCATCCTTACACAAATGAAATCTCGAGACCAGCTCTGCTATTGTGCTAAGGCTACTGGCACCCAGACTAATATCCAGGCCTACAAAACAGCAAGGAATGCATGTACCAGAGCAATCTGCCATGAGAAGGCTAACTATTACAGGAACGCCTTAGCCAGCACCTGGAATGACGGGAGTAAATTCTGGCATAACCTTGCTGAAGTGACTGGAAAGGATCCCAAAACAACACCCACAGTGTTGAACATAGATGGTACCATCACTCTTGACCATGTAATCATTGCCAATGCATTTAACACCACTTTTGCTGATCTTAGTCATGTGCTACCCCCTAACTTTTTTGATCCCACCACAGTCAACCCAGCTTCTGTTAGCTCAGATTTGCCACCAGGGCACCCTCCTTTCCATTTCAAAGCAATCCCGGAAAGTCTAGCTAAAAAACACATTCTTAAAGTGCTTAGAAAGTCTAAGGTCAGTGGCAATTCACTGGATATGAAACTTCTCACCCAACCATTGACGTAAGTCCTGTTCTACTCAACCAAAAATCCTCAACTGTTCCCTCATGCCTCCCCAGTTCCCCCAAAAGTGGAAACTGGCAGTGGTGACTCCAGTCCATAAAAGTGGTGACAAGACTCTCATGAACAACTACAGGCCTATATCCATCCTCCCTCCTCTATCCAAAGCATTGGAACAGATAGTGGCTGATCAGCTCATGGAGTAACTTGTAAAATACAGCCTGCAATGTTCCCAGCAGAACGGCTTCTGCAAAGGGCACAGCACTACCACAGCACTCCTTGAATTCACCACACATATCCATCATGCACTTGATCAGGACCAGTCGGTCGGTGCCTCTTTTATTGACCTGTCTAAGGCATTTGACACTGTCAATCACTCCATTATCCTCAAACAATTATCCCTCCTTGGTCTTTCAAGTGAAACTACCCTCTGGTTTCAAAGCTACCTCAGTAACTGGAACCAACAGGTCAGAATTGGTAAATTCCTCTTGTCATCCCTACCAATCCACTCTGGAGTACCTCAAGGTTCTATCCTGGGTCCCTTGTTATTCAGCATATTCCTGAACAATCTCCCTGCCTCCTGCCATGACAGAATGTTACTGTAAGCAGATGATGCAGTAATCTTCACTTACCACACCGACCCCACCTCCCTTCAGTCTCAACTATAGAAAAGTTTCACAGACGTGGAAGACTGGTTTTGCTCACAAACTCATCCTTAACCACAAAAAAACTAAAACAATGTTGTTTCATGGAACCCACAACAAGTACAAGGACCAAGAGCTCATAATTAACAACCACGAAGGCGTTGCTCTTGAGCAGGTGGATATATTTTAACATCTGGGCCTGACCCTTGACTGCTCCCTCTCGTATACCAAACACATTGACAATATCGCTAAAACTGTGAACTCCCATATAGGGCTACTATACAAGCATAAACATTGCCTACCCACTGAAGCCTTGAACCTCGCTATCCAGAGCTCTGTTATCTCAACTATTGACTACGGGCTCGTTATCTATGGATCCACTACTTATACTGCACTCCGGCGCATAGCTGTAGCCCTTAATAAGGCATGTAGACTACTTATTTCAGCTGCCCAACTTTCTCACATGTGTGACATTTACGAACAGGCTAACTGGCTCCAGCTATCCGGTAGGCTAAAGTACCGGATCTGCATCCTAGCTAAGACATCACTGGGCCTTATGCTCCCTGGAGTCCAATCAGTATTCACCCCACAGTGTTTCCGCCGCCTAAATAGAAGATCGTACAGTCTAACCTTTACAATACCTCACTGTCCTACCTCTCAAGCTCAGCATTCTTTCCTTGTCAGAGCCTCCACCTGGTTCAACTTGTGACCTACAGAAATCTCCAACATTGCCACGATTGGTGCTTTGAAGTGTAAACTGCGTCAACACCTCATGGCTAGTGCCTTCTGTGATTGCTTCTCAAAATCTCCTCCAGGCATACTACCCTCAAGCATCCCTCCTCACTGCCTCAGCTCCTCCTCCTCCTCTCCTACCCCCCATTACTGGGTATAGGATGAATCTGTCTTCTTTACTTTTTCATCCACCCTTTCCTCCTCCCTTGCTGTTTCCCATCTACCACATACCCAATGCAATGCCCTCCTCATTTCTCCCCTCCTCCCTTTCTCTCTCCCATACCACCCCCTCACCACCACTCTTCTTTCTCTTTTCCCACTAACCCACTCCTAACAAAGCTTCACTGAGCCGCCTATGACTTGTACTGTATAATTAACTCACAACAGAATGCCTTTGACAATGCCTTTGGCTGCTTTATTGTAACCCTTACTTGTCTTTTTTTTTTTTTTAGCAAATTATGCATTTAACAATGATCATGTTATGTTTTGTACCTTATTGTCCTTATTGCCTTCACATGGAAGCTTTGTAAAAGATCCCTCGGCTCAAAGGTGTCATACAAAATACAAATAAATAAAATAAATAGCTGTAGGCCCCGCTGATAGGGACATTGCTGTGTATTTGGCTTCTGTAGACCTCCCTAAGCTTTCCCCTGATGAAGCCGAAAGTTTTCAAAGCCCTGTCACATCCTGGGAAGTGGAACTGGCAATCAAGCAACTTCCACTTGATAAGTCACCCAGGCCTGACGGCTTTCCTAACAACCTGTACAAATCCTGTCTTCCTGAACTTACTCCCTCACTTACAGAAGTTTATAACTTCTGGTTTGGGAACGGTCTATCAGAGTAAAATTTTATAAATGCCTTTATTACCTTAATACCTAAACCAGGTAAGGATCCCCAATATCCAGAAAACTATAGATCAATTTCCCTCCTTAACTCTGATGTTAAGATATTGGCTAAAGTGCTTGCTAATAGGTTAAAGCCCCTGATGGGGAATCTTATTAGTCAGGAACAAATAGGCGTCATGGCTGGAAGATCCTCAAGAGACCATATGCACAAGCTTTTATACCTCCTCTCCGTGGTGAGGGACTCGATTACCCCAGTGGCTTTGGTGTTCCTCGACGTGGAGAAGGCCTTTGATAGGGTCTCCTGGGATTCTTTACGACTCTTCACTATTTTGGTTTTCTGGAAGCCTCCCTGACATTGATTAAAATCTTATATCTTCCCCAATAGCACAAATTTTGTGCAATGGTGTCCTCTTGGCTTCCTTTCCCTTAAGCCAGGGCACCAGGCAGGGATGCCCACTGTCTCCCCTACTGTTTAACCTTTATTTAGAACCCCTGATTAGACGACTTAAATCACACCCAAAATTAAGAGGCATTCAAGTTGGAGACTGTCGATATGCCCTTTCTGCTTATGCAGAAGATCTGCTATTACATATTGTAGAACTGCGGGACAGTATCCCAGTGCTTTTACAAGAAGTGGAGGTATTCTCCAAAGTATCTTACTATAAGCTTAACCTTGCAAAAACCAAGGTATTTCCTCTCAATGTGCATGTCTCCCATCAAGATGTGGCAATGTATAATCTTTCATGGGAACCTCAGACCCTGACGTATTTAGGGATTCAAATTTCCAGAGATCTGCCTTTGATGATAAAACTTAACTTCACAGACCTGCTGAATACCTTAAGTTAGATTTAGATTGATGGGGCGTGCTTTCCTCACATTGTGGGGAGAGTCAATATTATCAAAATGAACATATTCCCCGCCTTTATACCCTTGGGCATGCTAGTTTTTTTCCCCCTAAAATATGTTTTTTTAAAACTTCAAAAAAATGCTTAATTCCTTCATTTGAGGGGGTCAAGGGGGTTCGCCATGCCTATGATAAACTTACAGCCCCCAAATGCGAAGGTGGCCTGGCAGCCCCCTCGTTCTTCCTGTATTATTGTGCCCATCATCTCAGTAAGATGGCTTATTGGATAACTGAAGTAGGTTCTGATGATCCACAGGTCTACACTCCTCTTTGGCTTCCCATAGACAGACATTTAGATGAGCAACATCACTGCTCCATAGTGTCTCTGACATATACTACACCCAAATTACTCCCTAGGCCACTATGGAACACCCCAGTTGGTTGGTCCCTCAGAGCTGTGCATCAGCTACAAGCCCACATTTCTATCAGTTGGCATGTCTCCCCTGATCAGCCTATTTTGGGCAACCCCCACTTTAAAATTGTGTCTAAACCAATACAGGCCTAGCTTTGGCACTGTCTAACTGGTAAAAGACTCTTCAATTTATACACTATAGAGGGTCTTATTTCATTGCAAGTATTTCAGCATTATTTTCCAGGCCAAGATTGCCAGATCTTTAAATACATGCAGATTAAAGGTGTGCTACTAGACTTTTTGGGCAAAGAAAGGGATACACAGGTGCCAAGAGTCTCTCTACTCTCAGTCATCGAGGTTGTGAACCAACCTTGTGCAGTTTCCAAGTTATTCAAAGCATTGCAAGATATAGATCCCCATCTTCCCCAAGGTGTCTGTTGTTATTGGACCCAAGAGCTCTCTGTTATACCAGATCACAGTTTCTGGCAAAAGCTCTGGCAATGCACATACAGCTTAGTGAAGCAGGATGGACTACACCTAGTTCAATTTAACACAATGCATAACCTATACTTTACTCCTGTCTGATTCTATCAGATTGGAAGGCTCCCATCTCCTATGTGCACAAAATGTGCTGATTGTCCGGGAACCCTATATCACATCCAGGTCACCTCTGAAAATAGGCACGTGTGCCTAGCAGGCCTTAACCGGTTACCAAAGACTAAAATAAAAAAAAATATGCTGTGGACTTGTTCTAAAATTCGGAGTTTTGGGCAATCCATTGGGGGAGGCTAGACCCACTACTTGGGCTGGACACCTTGTTCACCCCCGAGGTATGTTTATTAAATTACTTCCCATCTGGCAGCCCCAAAGTGTGGAAAATGTATATGGCACTAATCACTGCCATAATTAAATGATTAATTATGAGACACTGGAAGGAGGAATCACTTCCATTAGTCACAGAATAGCATAGGGAAACCTTGCAGGCACTTCAGTAGGAAAAACACATTGCCTTAATGGCGCATAGAAAATTTAGATACCGTGCTAACTGGGGCCCCTTGAATGTTTTATTAGCTATATGGAAGCATTAACTTAAGTTACTTTAACTACCAGATAAACAAACCTTCCCTTGACCACTTGTTGAGGGGCTCTGCTTGGCTTGGGGAGGAGTTTTGGGTTTGGGATGGGGGGTTGGATTTTTGTTAATGGTTTTTGTAATGTGTAATTTGTAATTTGTTTTAATTAGATGTCTTATGTTGGGGGAGTTTTCTTATCAGGATCCCCCGCTTATATACCTGTATACCTCTGTTTGTGTGTTTGTATGAGAAAGCAATAAAACATATTGAATTATAAAAAAAAAAGTAGACTCCTTCAATACTAGGGTAACTGTGATCAAAACCACAGTGGACTGTATTAAAAAAGACATGTTAGATGTTCAAAAACAAACCTCGGTGTCCATAAGTGTGGCAGCTATTGTTCTGAAGGAAACCCAACACTTGCAGCGTGCTAAGAAACTTTGGAAAACTAAGACTGAACCACGGATTTCTGGATTATTGGGCTGCCTGAGGACATTGAGGGGGATCACACCCTTATGTTTGTGAAGAACTGACTTGCTAAATGCTGAATGTTTTGTACCAAAATCTATTTTTAAATGTCTATTTTAATATGTATACTTGTAATGACTTACCAGTCGAACAATAAAGTGAAAATGTAAAAATTTCTATTTAATCTCTAGACTTGATGAAATTATGTTTTACAGCTTGGGATATATTTTGAACTCTTTATTGCATTTTATGGGAGTCAGAGTAACACCTTGGAACATTTTGTTTCTACCATTCGGTTCCAGACCCACAACAATAGAATTTTGTCCTTGGTATCCCTTACGCTGTAACTGATGATTGTATATGTCAAGTTCTTTTTGAAACTAAGACCTCTGTGGTTTTATCATAACTGATATCATGCTTCCTAAAGTATGTTCATAGACCAATGTTACCAGCTATGCAAACTGTTTTACTTTTGACTTCTCTGGGGTTATCTGTTTTTCCCTGTATAGTAGCTAAGGGACAATTGGGGTTTTTAAGTGTTGCCTATTCATGTATTTATGCTGTTTTTTTTTAGCTTTAGGCTGAATGCATGTCAATACTTTTTGTCCCTCTGGGATAGGTACTCTGTTGGACTATCGTAATATGAACTTTTTCACATCTCTGTCACAATTATGCTGTTCTTGGGCACCATATGAATGAAAAATCATTACTTTAGTGTGTGTTTAAATTAAAAGGTTTCTCCCCTATGTTGTACCAAAACGTGGTGAATACATCTTACCCTTTGATTAAGGAGCCTTCATTCTTCCAGAGGTAAAGCACTATATTTGGACTGCTTACCATATGTGAATGTATTAATTGTTGTTACAGCTGTGAAAAATTATAAAGCTAAAGTTTTAAAAAAGTAATTTCTAAATTGCAATATCTAAGTGGATCATAAAATTATATGCTCATGTTTTGATTTGTCTGCACTAAACATTTTATGGTAAGCATGTTGTAAACAGCGTAGCAAGGACTTTAGTTAAAGCATTTTTACTTAAAATATGTTGATGCTGCTGACTTCGTTTGACTAAAAGGGTTGGGGGTGGTCCAGCTGCAGGGTGGGGGAGTATGCAACTGCAGGAGTGTCAGAGATACCAGCAATGAACACTGTTGAAACTTTTGCCAGTAGAATTTATGTAATTTTTCCTCTGGAATCAGGGGTAGGGAAGATGTAACAAAAGCATGTTTTATCTTCAATTTAAGACCCAAAACTCATCACAGAGCATCTAACACCTAGAGCTACAGGGGCCTAGCAGCCCCCAGTCCCCCACTTTATATAAAAATTGTTCACAGTGCATTATAATAATGCCTATGTGTTAGGGGATTGATGGCATTGTTGGTCAGTTATTTGTCATCCCCAGTTGCAGCTGCAGACTCTAAGGCCAGCCAGAGTCTCCCACACCTCTAACTCCAGGGGAAAACATAATTTTTCCCCTGGTGTCAGGGGTTGGGAAGACATAAAAGTGTCTTTTATCTTCAATAAAAGCCCCAAAACTCACCACAGAGCATCTAAACCCCCAGAACTTCTGTGGGCATAGTGCCCCCCAGACTCCCATCCTTCATGTGTCCTGGTTGAAATGACTTTCAGCACTTTCACTATAAAACTTGTTCCAGTGCCCCTGGCAGTCTTCCATTTTGCCAAAGTCAGCCCTCCTAAAGTCCAGTCCCCATGGTTTTGGATGGCTTGACTCTATGGCCGTGTTTATCATGAATCGCACTTTTTGGTGGTCGCTTGTTCCCAGATGGCTACCCACTTCTAAATCTGAGATCCTCTCTCCATTTCCATTTGAGAGTACCAGATCTAATATTCCTTCCTCCTGAGTGCATTCCAGCACTGGCTGTATAAGGCATGTCTCCTGTAGGGCATCGAGAATTTCTCTGCTCTTGGATGTGGCTGCAGCAAATGTGCTCCAGTTAACATCTGGCATATTCAGGTCCCCATCAAGAATATCTCCCTTTTTACTGCTATTCTAAGTATGCCTTCTATCATTTCCATGTCCATTTCCTCCCCTGAGATAGGGGTCTGTATACAACCCCTGTGTGACTGTGATGCCTTTTTCTGTCTCTAAGGTGACCCACAATGCCTCCTGTCCTCCCTGTTTACCCTTTAGTTCTGTTACTTTGATCCCTTCCCTTACGTACAGAGCTACTCCACCCCCTTTTTTACCCTCCCTGTCCCTCCTGTAGATTGTGTACCCTGGTATGTTGACATCCCAGTCATTGTTCTCTGTGAACCATGTTTCTGTGACTGCCACAATATCCAGGCTTCCCTCTTCCATCAAGGCCGCTAGTTCAGGAAGCTTGTTATCCAGATTATGGGCATTGGTACTTATCGCCCTCAATTTTTTGATGGCCTTACCCCTTTTAGCCACATCCCTGTCCTTACTGCCTTTGCCTTTTTCTCCATTTACCCCATCCTGCTGTCTATCGACCTCTCTACCTTGATGTTTGCCTCGCTAACTACCCTATTTTGTGGGGGGAGGCTGGGAATTCCCTGCTCCTTTTCAGTGCCACCCTGCTTGGCTAGTTTAAAAGCTTGCCAATGAAGCTTTTAAACCTATCACCTAGGATCCTGGTTTCCTTACCAGACAGATGCAGACCATCATGCCAGTGTAGGCCTGTATCCCTCCAGGTGGACCCCCAGTCCCCAATGAAGCCAAAACCCTGTGATCTGCACCAGTTTTTCAACCATTCATTAAATCCCATGATGCAGAGTACCTTAGCCTCACCCATGCCATACACAGGCCGCACCTCTGAGAAGGTTATTGTGTGTGCTACTTGTCTATTGCCCCTCTCTAACTCCACAAACTCCTCCTGTGCTGTTGTGATCCGATTCCCAGCTAGATAATTTGTCCCTAGGTGTACAATGATGTTGAGCTCTGTCTCCTAGGCAGTTTCTCCTGCAATCCTAAGGATTCGCTTCCTATCCCTATAAGACTTGGTGCTGGGGACCTTAACTCCCTGTCTCCTCCCTCCCCCAGTTCTACCCCCATACCATCTGAGTCCCCCATGAGAAGTTGTTTCCTTCCCCTGTGGGTTCCCATGCCAACGTCCTGTGGGTTTCCTTTGTGGAGGTTTCCAGCATCCTCCTTAGTCTCCACTGTGGGTGCCTCCAGAATGGCGAATGAACTGTGAAGAGATCCAACTGGAGGGATGCACCTCTGTTCCACCACCATCACCCTCCCTGAGCTCACAGTGGTTCAACCACTCCTCTTTCTTGGCAACCTCTGAGGCAGCGGTGGCAGCCATGGTGGTCCCAGGGTGGGGTGGAGGTTTCCCTACTCCGAGCCAGGTTGGCCTGGAGATGGGTGACTTTGTCCCTCAGAGCTGAGCAGTGCCTGTAAATAGAGCAGCATCGCAGCCTCCAGAATGTTTCCTGGAAGTCTGCTGCCCCACAGCCAGTGCATTGCACCTCTACCCACATCTCCCTTCCTGCTTAAGATTTTTTTTCCCTTTTTTGTTAGTGTGTGTGAGTGTATGCATGCGTTTAACTCCTATGCTGTGTGATGGGCAACTAAGGATATGACAGGTGTATGTCCTCTGCTCTTTTGGGGACATGATCTCAAAACCTCTGGTATAAAATGAAATGAGTGGGGCAGGTGGGGTAAGGGGCGGGTGGGGTTAGAGGCAGGTGGGTGAGGGGCAGAGTTGGTGGGAAGAAGCCCGTGCCCTCTAGAAACAAACAAACACGGCTCTGTCCCACCACCCTAGTGAGTGTTGTCCTTCCTTTCAGCAAGACAACCTGCAGAACAATTTAACAAAATATACCCTACAAAAAACAATTTCAGTCAGAGAAAAATAAATCAGTTGAGCCCAATACTCATGATAAAAGCATTCCCTGGCCCAGCCTTATACAACCTGGTGGTCTGTGCTCTGAAGGCAATCTGAGAAAACCAGTTTCAATCACCTGAGGCACTGTCTGGGTGAAATACACAGCTCCACTAACCTGTACTAAGCCGCAGGACTTACAATGAAAAATCCTCAGCCACCTGTGAATACTTCACTGTAACAAAAATAGTTTGATACAAAATGTTACCCAAATGCTATTAAACAACAAGCCAGTTGTCCACAATGGAGAAAAAAGAAAATATGCAGATTTCCAATCCCTCTGGATTTAATCTCCCACTCTACAAGTACATATCGAGTCAAATACAGAATTCCACTAAACTGCAGCTCTTACAATGAAAAATCCTCAGCCACCAGTGAATACTTCACAGTGCCAAAAATTGCTTGATGCAAAAAGTCACCAAAATACTAGTAAACAAAAAAGTCAGCTGTCCACAATGAAAAAAACCAAATATGCAAATTTTCAATCTCTCTGGTTTAAACTATTGAAACTCTCAATCTACAAGTACATAAGCAGCATTTCAAACCCCTTCTTGATTAAAAAAAGTGTAAAATGTAAAGTAAGGTACACCTAAAACATAGAGTTTGACAGCAGATCGGGACCGCTTGGCTCACCCAGTCTGCCCATTTCCTTACCTATTGGATAAGCTACAGATCCTAGTTAACCAACAGTCTACTTCCTCCTACCTCTCACTAGAACTACCTTGTGTGTACCATGCATTCTTGAATTCCCCTCACTGTTTTTGACCCTACTACCTTCTGAGGAAGGCCATTCCATGCATCCACCACCATCTCTGTGAAAAAAAAACTTCCTCACGTTGCCCCTAAGTTGTCTCCCCTCTATCTTCAAATTGCCATTCCATGCGTCCACCACCCTCTCTATGAAAAAAAACATCCTCACATTGCCCCTGAGCAACCCCCTGGGAGGAGAGGGGAGACTTGGAGAAGTGTTAGGTATCCTGCATCTGGGTGGGTGTGGGGTCACTGGTGGGCAACAACAGCAATGGGTAGGGTGATAGGCTGCAACAACTGTTGTGCACCAATCTTTCTAAAAATTACCTGGAGTGTGGGAGGATGTTTAGTGTGCAGTCACATAGAGAAACTCAGAAAGGAGATTGAGGGTCTGCAGGAGGAACTAAGACAGGCAAGGCAGACTGGGAGTGAGTTTAGCCCAATACTGGATGGAGGAAGAAGCGGAGATGAGGGAGGGTGATTTAAGCCAACAGTGGTGAGGAGAGGGTCAGAAGAAGGGAAGCAGGGACAAGGGGGCCCAGGCCAGGAAGAATGATTGCCTGGGAAACCAGGTCAGGAGACAAAAGACAAATGGAAGGAGGAGATAGGGACTTGTGAGGGGAGGCGAAGAAGTGGCAAAAGTCATGGAGTGGAAAGGAGAAGAACAGGTTACTATGAAGAGAGAGGGAGTGGGCATTTATGAAGGGTCTTCAGAAAATAGTTTTGCACTGCTACAGAGGAAGAAGGTGGAGGAGGGAAATTATGAAATTAGAGGAGTAATTGATAAATTCCTGGACCAAACTGGAGCAGAGGGAAGTTCTGCTGGGAGAATTGCAACAGGGGCAAAAGGGAGAAATAATCTGCAGGAGGAAGAAGAGGAGCCAGAAATGAGAAAGGGAGAGGAATAGAAGCAAGCAGGGAGTAAGAGTGGTGGAATCTTAGTGCTGGGGGACTCAATACTAGAGGAGTTAGGTGAGGTAGCAAGGGGGAGAGGCATAGTCACATTTGGGTGGAGGCCATGCCAGGAATGACAACAGAAAGGGTGGGACAATCTGTTCTGAAATATGCTAGAAGGGGTAGGGACAAGCCTCATTTAATTATACATCTTGGGATGAACAACCTGGCTGACAAGACAGTAGGTATAGTCCAGAGGAGGTTTGAGGGACTAGGACAATTATGTGAGGTGGCAGGAAGATCAGTAACCTTTTCGGAGATACTTCCAGTGCCCAAGGCAAGCACAACAAGAAAGCTGAGAATAGAGTAATTTAACGGATGGCTAAGAACCTGGTGTTGTGCTAAAGGGTATGGGCTGTTGGGGGGTAGGGAGGGATCTGGGAGGACAGTCGTCTGCATGCCAAGGACAGACTACACTTGAGTAAGGAGGGAAAGAAAGTGTTGAAACAGAGGATGGAGGAGTACATAGAGAAAGTAGGGAATTTAAACTATGAGCAGGGCAATTGGGCAAGAGACATGCAGAGACCACAGGTTGAGAAACCATATGAGCTTACCCCCATAACAGTGATAAAGGACAAATGGTAAGTACTATTGGTGATGCTAGTAAAGGAGGGCAGAATGGGAGGGGGGAAGGGTGGAAGGTGGTTACTATACACGCTAGAGCCTTGGGAGGAAAACTGCAGTTACAGGTGCTCATGGCAGGGGAGAGGTGGACATTGCAGCCATCACAGAAACATGGGCCACCCAATACAATGACTGGGACCTGTCTGTACCAGGGTACAGGTTATTTCGTAGGGAGAGGGTGATTGAGAAAGGAGGGGGTGTGGCACTATATGTGAAGGAAGGACTGAAGTGTGTAAGGGAGGAAGGGGAGGAGGGTAGCATGGAGTCAATTTTGATGCAAATCCAGGATTCCAAGAATAGGATTCTTAGAATCGGAGTGGTGTACAGTCCGCCATCTCAGATGGAGGAGTTAGACAGGGAACTAGTGGGACAGATCAGAAGGACCTATGAGAAAGATAGTGTGGTGATTGTGGGGGACTTCAACATGCCAGGAGTGGACTGGAGTACCCCAACAACCAGGAACAGAAGGGAGCAGTTACTGCTGGATACCTTCCAGGACAGCTTCCTGCTGCAAATGGTGAGTGAACCAACCAGGTTAGGAATACCCTTGACCTTGTGCTGGCAAATTGGGACTTTGTGAGAGAACTTACAGTGGAGGAACCACTGTCAGGGAGTGACCACCACTCAGTATGGCTCATATTGGATATGGGCAAGGAAGGAGTGGAATCTGGCACAAGAGTTCTGGACTTCAGGAGGGCTGACTTTGGAAGGATGGGGGAAGTGGTAAAAGGGTACTTGGCCAGAATTCAATCTAGTAAGGACACTAACCAGAGGTGGGAGCTCATAAAGCTGGGGATAGTGGAGGCAACCAAAACCTGATGCAAGGCCCAGAGCAAGAAGGCTAGGGCTAAGAAAACAAGCTGGTTGAGCAAGGAGGTCATGGAAAAGGTAAGGAGGAAAAGAGCTGCCTTTAGGAAGTACAAGAAAACAGGGAGAGGGGAGGACAGGGAGGAGTACTTGATGGAATCACAGGAGGTGACAAGAGCAGTAAGGGGAGCCAAGGCATCTACGTATCTCAGGCTGACACAAGGCATTAAGAAGTGGGAGAAGGACTTCTTTAGGTACATCAGGGAGAAAAGGAGCTGTAAGGACCACATAGTAAGGATTAGGAAGGAGGGGGGTTGGGTGGAAGCAGGGTACGATAAGGCAGAAGCACTAAATGAGTACTTCTGCTCAGTATTTACTAAAGAAAGAGGGGGGGTGACACCCAAGGGGGGATAAATGGCAGAAACAGGGGGGAGGGGTGACAGATGGGGAAATCATGGAAGGCAGAGTTTGGGAGGGTTTGAAGGCATTGAGGGTGGATAAGGCACCTGGCTCAGATGGCATCCACCCCAGGGTACTAAAGGAGCTGGCAGATGTCCTTGCAGGACCTTTGGCAGACCTATTTAATGCCCCACTACATTTGGGGTGTGTACCTCAGGAATGGAGGATGGCTCATGTGGTGTCCCTCCACAAGTGTGGCCCCAAGGATGAACCAGGAAACTACAGACCAGTGAGCCTCACATCCATTGTGGGTAAGCTAATGGAGACTATCCTGAAGGAAAGGCTGGTGGCCCTCCTAGAGGCCAAAGGACTAGAAGACAGCAGACAGCATGGCTTCATATGGGCAGATCCTGCCAAACCAACCTGGTGGAGTTCTATGACTGGGTAACTAGGCAACTGGACAGGGGCCATGCAGTGGATGTCCTGTATCTGACTCTGAAGGCTTTGACCTGATGCCACATGGAAGGCTGGGAAGTAAGTTAGTAAGCACAGGGGCAGGTGCAAGCTGGTGAGATGGGTAGGAACTGGCTCATGGAAGGCAACAGAGGGTGGTGGTGGTGGGGAGCTCTCACACCTAAGGGTAGTGACGAGCGATGTTCCACAGGGCTCAGTGTTGAGACCAGTGTTGTTTGGGATATTCATTGCAGACATATCATTGGACATCAAGAGCAAGATCAATCTGTTTGCTGATGATACCAGGGTAGGAGCAGTGGTGGGTGACCTAGGGGGATGGCAGGGGTTTCAGGATGATCTGGCAAAGCTTGAAACCTGGTCAGACACCTGGAAACTGGGGTTTAATGCCAAAAAGTGCAAGGTGCTGCATTTTGGGATGAAGAACCCATGGAGGAGTTACCAGCTGGGGGTAGTGCAGCTAGCCCAGACAGAGGAGGAAAATGATCTGGGGGTGCTCATTACAGGGTCAATGAACAACTCAGCACAATGTAGGAAGGCAGCTGCAAAGGCCAACAAAATGCTGGTTTGTATTGTAAGGGGTATATCCTCGAGGACAGAGGAGGTGATTTTGCCACTGTATAGGTCATTAGACCGCACCTGGAGTACTGCATGCAGTACTGGTGCCCATATCTGAAGAGGGACATTAAGTTACTGGAGGGGGTGCAACACAGGGTGACAAAGATGATCAAGGGGCTGGGGGACTTATCATACGTGAGGAGGCTGAGGGAGTTGAACATGTACTCACTGGAGGAGAGGAGGGACGGGGGAAATGATTGAAACCTTTAAGTACATGAAAGGAATAAACAAGACATGTACAGAGGGGCTGTTCAAAGTAAGTGAGGGGAGGGACACCAGGGGCCGTGATATGAGACTGGAGGGAGGAAGGTTCAGGAGGGAGATGAGGAGACACTTTTTTACAGAGAGGGTGGTGGCTGGGTGGAATGCGTTACCTGCAGAAGTGGTATCCAGAAGAACAGTGGACTGCTTCAAAAGGGGATGGGACAGGACAAGGGGGGGTCAATGAAGGGGAAGGGTGGAAGGGAGGGGCAGCTGCAGAATAAGGGGTGCTAGCTGCACATTCGAGCAGACTTGATAGACCTCTAGGCCTTTATCTGTTAGCAAATTTTGTATGTTTGTAAATTGTGCCCCCTTGTTCTTGCACATCTCTTTTTCTAAAAGATGCTACCCTCTTGGACTTTGTTGATTCCCTCGAGGTACTTGAATGTTTCTATCATATCCCCCCTCTCCCTCCATTCCACTAGGGTACACATATTATGCTCCTTTAGTCTTTCTTTGTATGGCTTCTGATGCAGACCCTGCACCATTATAGTTGCCCTCCACTGGACTGCCTTCATCCTGTCTATGTCCTTGCCAAGAGGGGGACTCCAGAACTGCATTCACTTCTTCAGATGGGGTCTCATCAACTGTCTGTACAAAGGGATAACAACTTCCTGTTTTCTAATGGTGATGCCTCTCCCTTTGCATTACAGTATCCCCCCAGCCCTCCTTACTGCTTTCTCACATTGCTTGCGTACCTGAAGGTCATCTGATTTGACCCCCCCAGGTCCCTTTCCATTTTTGTTATTGTTAGCACCTCCCCCCCTCCATTGTGTACTCTTCCCACGGGTTTTTGTTTCTCAGGTGCATGACTTTGCACTTCTTTGCATTGCATCTAAGATGCCATAATTTTGACCATTCCTCCAACCTTGCCAAGTCCCTTTTCATCCTTGCCACACACCCCTCTGTATTAAACCTATTGCAGATCTTTATGTTATCTGCAAAGAGGCATACATTTCCTTTCAGCCCCTCTGCAATGTCACCTATAAAGACATTAAAGAGGACTAGTCCCTGTACCGAACCCTATGGTACCCCACTGGTAACACCCTTTCTTCGGAGTGTACTCCATATACTATTACCCTCTGTATCCTGTTGTTCAGCCAATTTGTTACCCAGCCTACCACCCTGGGACCTACTCCCAGGCTGGCTAACTTGTTCATTAATCTTTTCTGTGGGACTGTGTAAAATGCCTTGCTAAAGTCTAGGTAGATCATATACACAGCCAATCCCTGGTCAACTATTTTTGGTCACGCAGTCAAAGAAATCTATTAGATTTGTCTGACATGACCTTCCCATTGTGAATCCATGCTGCCTTTGGTCCTGTGCCCTGCTGGCTTCCAGGTACTCAACAGTTCTTTCTTTCAGAAGTGATTCCATCATTTTCCCTACCACTGAGGTCAAACTAACAGGTCTGCAGTTTCTTGCCTCTGCCATGCTCCCACTTTTGTTCAGAGGAATCACATCCAACATCCTCAAGTCCTCAGGTATCACACCATCCTCCCATTATTTGTTAGAAAGCGTAGTCAGCTGTGTCACTAGTTCTGCCCTTAGTCTTTAAGAATTCTGGGGTAAATCCCATCTGGCCCCATTGCCTTATCCATCTTGATTTTTAGGAGTTCTTTCAGGACCCTTTCTTGTTTGAATGGACTGATATCGACCCCCTGTCCAGTGTGTTTCTATTCTTTGGTTTAGGTACTTCTCCCTCTTCTTTTGTGAAAACTGAGCAACCTAATGCATTCAGTATCTCTGCCTTTTCACTGTCACCCTCTGACCACCTTCCCTCCCCTTTATTAAGCCTCACTATTCCTCCCTTGGTCTTTTTCACCCCCTAATGTAGCTATAAAAGGTTTTATCCCCCTTTTTAACTGAATTGGCTATCTTTTCCTCAGTTTGGGACTTCGCTATTCTGATTGCCTTCCCCTCTTCCTTCTGCTTTGACTGATACAATTCTCTGTCCTGCTTCTTCTGTGATTCCTTATACTTCCTGAATGCTTTCTTTTTCTCCCTAACCTTCCCTGTCACCTCTTTTGAGAACCATAGTGGTTTTTAACTTCATTTTGTTTTATTAATTTGCTTCACACAAAGGCTTGTTGCCTCTGTGATGGAAGTTTTGATTTTTCCTCATTGTCCTTCCAACCCTCCTTCTTGTCCATTTGCTAGTACATTTCTTAGGTACTCTCCCTTTTTGCAAAGTCAGTCCTCCTAAAGTCCATTACCCTCACTTTTGTATGGCTTGCCTCTATGGCTGTGTTTATCATGAACTGCACAGTTTGGTGATCGCTTGTTCCCAGATGGCTACCCACTTCTAAATCTGTGATCCTTTCTCTGTCCTCATTTGAGAGCACAAGGTCCAAGATTGCTCCATCCTGAGTGGGTTCCATCACTAGCAGTCTGTGGCATGCCCCCTTTAGGGCATCAAGAATGACCCTGCTCTTGGATGTGGCTGCAACAAATGTGCTCCATTTCACAACTGGCATATTCAGGTCCCACAGCAACAATAACTCCCCATTTTCTGCCATTCTAATGATGCCTTCTATCATTTTTTGTCTATTTCCTCACCCTGAGACGGCGGTCTGTATACAACTCCCGTATGGATTGTGGTACCATTTCCTGTCTTCAGGGTGCCCAACAGTGCCTCCTCACCTCCATGTTTACCCTTTAGTTCCATTGTTTTGATCCCTTCTCTTACACAGAGAGCTACTCCTTCTCGTATTTTACCCTCCCTGTCCCTCCTGTAGATTGTGTACCCTGGTATGTTGACATCCCAGTCATGGTTATCTGTCTACCATGTTTCTGTGACTGCCACAATATCCAGGCATCCCTCTTCCATCAAGTCTGCTAGTTCAGGGAGCTTGTTATCCAGACTATGGGCATTAGTACTCATCGCCCTCCATGTTTTTATGGCTGTACCCCTTTTAGCATCATCCCTGCCCTTACTGCCTTGGCCTTTCTCTCCGTTTCCCCCGTCCTGCTCCCTATCAACCTCTCTACCTTGGTGTTTATCTCGCTAACTACCCTATTTTGTGGTGGGATGCTGGGAATTCCCTGCTTTTTTTCAGCGCCTTCCCCCTTGGCTAATTTAAAAGCTTGCCAGTGAAGCATTTAAACCTATCACCTAGGAGCCTGGTTCCCCTCCTGGACAGATGCACACCATCATGCTAGTATAGGCAGGTATCCCTCCAGGTGGACCCCCAGTCCCTAGAGAAGCCAAAACCCTGTTCTCTGCACCAGTTTTTCAACCATTCATTGAATCCCATGGTGTGGAGTACCCTAGCCTTACCCATGCCATAGACTGCCAGCACCTCTGAGAAGGTTACTATTAGCACTTCTTTTCTAAGGCCACTCCCCAACTCTGCAAACTCCTCCTGCACTGCTCTAATCCCATACCCAGCTAGGTCATTTGTCCCAATGTGGATAATGAATTCCAGTTCCCTCTCCCATGCAGCTGCTCCTGCGTTCCTGAGGATTCACTTCCTAACCCACCAAGCCTTGTCGTGGGCAGGCACCTTACCTCCTTCTCCCCTCCCTCCCTTTGTTCTACCCTCTTAACAGCTGAGTCCACTGCCAGGAGCTGTTTCCTTCCCCTGTGATGTCCCATGCCACCCTCCTATGGGTCTCCCTTGTGGAGGTTCCCAGCATCCTCCTTGGTCTCCAATGTGGGTGCCTCCATACAGGAACTATGGTCCGCCAGAACAGTGTATGAATCATGGAGAGGTACACCTGGAGGGATGCACCTTTTTTTCTCCACTCTCACCCTCCCTGATTCTGCCATGGTCCAACCGCTTCTCCTTCTTGGCAATCTCTGAGGCAGCCATGGCAGCCATGGCATTCCCTGGGTGGGGGAGGTTTCCCTACTTCTTGCCAGGTTGGCCGGAACAAGTGCAACTTCTTCTGTCAGAGCAGAGAGTTGCCTGCAAATAGGGCAGCATTGTAGCCTCCAGAATGTCTCCTGGAAAACTGACACTCCACAGCCAGTGCATTGCACCACTCCCCACATGTCCTCTCTGCCTTACTGTTTAATATTCTTTTTTGCTAGTGTGTTCATGCTTTTACCCTCTATGCAGTGTGCTTTGATCAGACACATCTTGCCTGAGGGCGAGGACATAATGTACATGCTACACCACTGTGGAGGAGCTGTGGAAGCAGGGTTGTGCGATGCTTGTTCTAAAGCTATTTATATTGTACGCCACAGTTGCCTGTAAGTCAAGCTACATAAAACCATCTTTATTTGTGTTACATAGCTGTCTTAACAGCTTTAGACCTTGCACCACCTTTCCAGACTGTCTTGTGTCACTGGATTTTTCTCTTCCTGCCTTGTGTGCTCTGTGATATCACTGAGAGGAGGAGTCCATAGGTGGTGGCAACCCTCTCTGGGCAGTAGCTTGCAGTAAGCCCTGTGGAGGGTGAATGCACCAAATGCTGGCAGAAGTCTGTTTAAAAGTTTCTTTTTCTCCTTCTCTGTCTCTGAATCTTTATTAATAAGAATTTACCAGAAAACATTACTGGTAACACTACAGGAGGTTGTGTGCAAATATTGTTAAAACACTGACATTGATATCTTCAAGTTGACTAAGAGACGTATTCTAATTCATAAATACAAATTACCTAAAAGTACATAGGGTAAAGTGATGATTAAGTTATGATTAAGTGCTTATAGCTCCTTCTTAAAAAAGAAGTTTGTATTTTATTCTTCTCAGTATTGAGCACTGCATATGCATTTTATATTTTTCATACTTTTTTTTAAAGTACTCTAAAGAGATTGTATTGTTTCAAACTTATTAGGAATTAATGAGTTAGCATAATTATACTTTGTGTCATGGTTCAAGCAAAGTTATAAACATAAACAGTTTTTAGATTTATTGTTAACTTTGTTACTAATTGTTTACTGCATTACTCAGGAGTTTTGTGTCTTTGCTGGACTACAGATTAAAAAAAAGCAATAATTGTTTAAACCTGAAACTGGTTAAATAATCTGGAAAAACTGCACTAAATCTATACTTCTAATTGACTGATTGATTGACCATACAGGTTAAAAGTCAGTCTGATTAACAACAAAGGGAGCCCAGATATAAAGCAAGGTGTAAAAGCTTATAATAGTTATTATAGCAATTAATAGTTAATTGCTGATCCGCACATCATTAAGCCACATGAGGTGCATGAAGTGTGTTACCTGAGTTTTGTCTCTTAAGAGCTGCATTGATCTCTGCAGCTCTCAGAGACAGTCATTGACCATCTACCTCTGCTGTTGGTGCACTCTTAGCTTACTAAGCACTGCATGAATTAAAAAGGTCTATAGCTCGCTCAACTTAACTTAAATGCTACTGCTGATTTATAGACCCTAAGGTGTAGTTACTTATGTTTCAGATTGAAAATGATTTTGAAATCACTTTATACCTTGCCTCGTATGATTCAAAGACCAAGTGAGAGGCATATAGTGGTACGATAAAAAGTTCCCAACTTTTATTCTTTGAGCTCAGATTTGAGACTATTGCTATATGGGGTCTAAAGGTAAACTTTTAACAATAGTGGTTACATTTTTTGCATTTATTTTTTTGTCTACCTCAGGGTCTTTATTGAGAGCATACATTTGTATTTGTTTTATTTTTGATGATCGCAGTGCTTTCTGCTATATTAACCTAAGTAGTTTTTGAATATTTGACCAGCCTCAATCCAGATATTTGCAAGCTGCTGACAATTATGTTCTTTGGAAAACAGATAGCTGCTGAATGAACATGTACAATTTATGATAATGCTTTTCAATTGCATGATCATATATCAGCCCTACTGCCTGGTTTTCGTCTCTTTCATGGATTTTATTTAGTAAATATTAGAATGATCACTTGAAGTTTGAGTATAAAATCAGTTTATAGATAGTCACATAAATTATAAACCACATAAAACTGACTGTTTCTGCTTTTATTGGAACTGATTTATATAGGGATCAAAGCATAAGCTGTGGATTGCTTTCTTTTACTTCACTCAAACTTCTTGTTTCATTTGATAAATGCCACTTAATTACCTGATTACTTTTACAGCAGTTTTTTTTCCTTTTTATAATATAAGGCTGTTAATGTTTTATGTTGTACAGTCTCTTGCACAATTTTATAAAATACTTTAGGAATAGGAATATACACTTCATTACAATTTGATTTATTTATACAAAATAGGTATTCAGGTCATTGCTGACCTGAATATTACACATTTGCAAGTGGAAAGTGAATAAAAGTGAGAGGACTGTGCACTGTTTCTTTTTCTATCTCCTCAGAACCTCCTGACCTTATCACTTTGAACTTTAGTTTGATTTAAGTGAGCAAGGACACGGATAAATAGAGGCTGATGAACACAGGATACAGGAATCAGGACAAGAATCTTGACTCGTGAAATCCATTGTAAATCTGCTGATCCAGAGTGACAGTATACAATTTTTAAATTCTTAAATTTCATATTGGACATTAACGTCTGTGATCCTGAGTTTGGGACATTATCTATCATAGTTACAGTTCATAGCAGTTCTGTTTTTTGCCTGTTTGAATTTCAGCAGTTTTAGACTAACTGAGATTCTTAGCCCTTGTAAAGTACTAATTATAAATTTTTTATAAGGGCTGAAAATCTGCAAATTTTTGCTGGTCCTTTAGAAATTGCATTTTAAAGTATTGTTTTTTCCTGACACCATTTACTGCTTAAATATAAAGTAGAGAACAAAAAGTGTATAATTTATATTACAATTGTAGTGATGGTTCTGACTAGAAGTGGAAGAACTGCCCTATGAGTTCCTTTGTAGACCCAGAAGAAGACCTCAATATGGAAAACAGAAAGAATAATAGTGAATGTAAAAAGAAATAAAACAAATTAGACAATAGAAAGATAGTGAAAGTAAGGGCAACACAGCAGGAAATTGAGACTAAACAACAAAAAATAACTAACTGTTTGGAAACAAAATAATTTGCCTTCTAGTCTATCTATGCCAAAAAATAGTTTGAATATGGGACCAAATTCAGTTATATTATTAGCTACACAAACCTCAGATCTATCTCATAAATGCCCCTACTTTGGCAGAGACCAGTAACAATACTCAGGACATAAAGGAAGAGGAAATATCTCTGCTAGCAGGTGCATGGGATACCCCAGCTCCCCTTTCAGGAAACTTAGTGACAACTGACTCGGAGTACTCAGAAGATTACTCAGAGGCAGTATTCTCTATTGAACAGTCCAATGATCCAACATTGGACTCTGCAGACATGAATAATTTTTACATACCTTTTTCCTCTTCACCATTGCTATCACCCAGCATTAAAAACAACAATTTAAAAAAGGGTCCAGAAATAGCTGGGAACCTGACTTCTGTAATACAGGAGTTAAGTAGGACAATAGAAGGTTTAAAAAAAATTAGATCACAACTTAGCTGATTATAATAGATGTCCTCAATATAGTGAAATAATAACCAACACTGAAGGATAACATGCTTCTGCAAATAATTATGATAGAGAACATTTCATTGATGGGGCAACTTTATTTCTGCTACTAATTTATCTAGACAAATGCTTGAGATAGTGAATAATCCATATTATGCTAATGTTGTAATTTTAGAGATTATTGCTGCATTAAAAGAAGAAATTTCAGCTCTAAGAATTTACATTGTTAAGAATAAGATAGCTTTGGACCAAATAGCTAGTAAAGTATCTCATGAAATATTGGGTACAGGTTCTCAAACAAATCCTCAAACCTTGCAGACATTGGACTTTTTTCAGAAAAACAAATTCACTTAGGTAAATTTGCTTGCTCCATTTGAAATAGCACACTCACCCTCCACTTGCAAGAGGAAGGGGAGTAGGAAACAGGCAAGGGGAGGTAGCAATAAGGAAAAGGATAACCTACAGGACAAGCATAGTAAAGAAGCTTAATCCCATAAGCAATCTGCTAAGGAAGGTAATAGCAGTCAACAGAATTTAACTGTAGCGAGAACACAGTTAAAAAGAACAAATGAATTGGATATCATTGACCTAAGTGTTGTTGCCAAGATAAAGTATACACAGCAGGGCAGGGGTAGAGGTTACTGCCACCCAAGAAAAAGAATCCCTCTGTTGTCCTTCACAGGACAAAGGACCTATAGGTACTATTGATTCTCTTTCATTTCTATGTTATATTGGATGAATCTAAGAGGTACACTGAGTTTTTCTTGGAACTTTATGGTATCAAAGTAATGCAAAATGAATCATAAAGTATGCTCAAACATTATATAAAGCAACTACTGGGTGCTGACTTGGATGAGCCAGACATCAATCTCATGAGACTGCTGAATCCTAATATTCCAGACTGTGTCCTGCTTTATACAAAGTCATTTATATTAGCTACAGAAATATGATCTAGAGAAAAAACACTTAGGCAAAAAGGGATCATAATAAGCCAGCCACAGAAAGTCCCAGTCCATCAGAATAAGGAAAATATCACAAGGAAAACAGCATCATTAGGGGATTCAGATAGAGATTTAATTCATTACCTCCTGAGTGGTCATTTTGTGTCAGGTAAACAATGGATAGTTAGAATGTCATATGGCTCTATTGGAGGTAATGAGTTAAGCAAACTCCTAAAAGTAAGCAAAAGTTATGAAAATAATCAGAAAACAGAACAAAATAATAAAATTCTGTTGCTATTTAGGTGTAATACAAGGGGCAAGAAAAACTTAAAAAACATAGAGAGGGACCATATTTCTTTTCTGGCCCACTGACTTGATTTGGAACTCTTCACCCCAAGCAGTTCTCAGTATCAAGGTATGGAGAGAAATGCTGGAAACTTCCCAAATAGACCTTACATTCAAAAATGCTAGATTTGCAAGAGTCCTATTTGAGAAGGCTACTCTTTTGGATAATCTGGGTATCTTAGTAACCTCTCCAGGGGCCTTTTGCAACCACTTTGAGGATCAATCAATAAGCATTAATTTGCTAGATAAGATACAAAGAAACACCTCAGATATGGATTGACAAATAATGCAACCCCCCCCCCCAATCAGGCGTGAACTCTAACTATTATCTTGGAATGTAGAAGGTCTTAAACACAAATTAGCAGACAGTGAAACTAGAAATTTCATAGAGGCATATGATATATTGTGCTTCCAGGAAACCTAGACCACTGTACCTGAAAGCAATCTCATATCAGGGTATACATCAGTAGGACTTCCTGCTATAAAAGACAAAAAGACAGAAAGGCCAAAAGCAGGTCTTATCACTTTGGTTAAAACCTCATTAGATACTGAAATCATTAAATTGAATGTTAGGGGAAACACAATTCTGCCATTGCAACTTTGTAAAAATTATTTCACACTTATAATTTGTAATGTTTATAGTCTGCCAAAACCCAAAATCACAGAGGACTTACGGATTCAATATAAAGAGGACATGGAAATTATATTTGAGGGTACTGATCCCCACCCAGTTATCATTATGGGCAATTTTAATGCCTGAATTAATGTGAAATAGATGAATGAAGACTCCTATATAGACTTTGTAAGGAATATCACGGATATCAATCCTAACATAAACAGCTTCAGAAATCCTGAAGATAGAAAACATAACTTCAGGGGAAGTCAAATTAAAGCCTTCTTCAGGGATTGTAATTTTCTTCTCATTAATGGAAGAACAAACAAAGACCAATTTGGAGCTTTTCATTCATAGGACCTTAAGGTCAATTGACACTTGATCTAGTCTGGACTAATATAAAAGCTTCCAAAATTATATTAGATATGGAAATCAAAGAGCATCCTGATTCAGCTCACCTCTCAGTTCTTACAACTTTAAAACTATTGACCATCACATCGAATGACAACGTGGCATCTGCCCCTTTGAAAATGATCAACCTCAAACGAATCAGAGTGATATCATTTACAACTTCAAGGAATTATTTTCAACTGTTTTTTATTTGAACAGTGACAGGATCTAATACAAAAACAAATTTCAACATTATATTAGAGCAATGAAATAAAATGATTAACTATATTAAGTCACTTTGCAAAACCACAGTAACAACTAAAAAGAAACCATGATTGAACAGCAGATGTAAAAATGCTAAATCAGCACTCAACTCTAAGACAAAGGAAGTCCAATGCATGGAATCTAAAACAAAAATGAAAGAATTAAACCAAAGTAGGAGAGAATATAATAAACTCTTAGAACAGGAAAAGGAAAAACCATTACATTGCGCAATGGGAAAAATTGTGACATGCAATGTGGAGGAAAGACATGGAGGCTTTCTGGAAATTGGTGAGTGGAGGCTATGGGCAATATTCTAATAAGATCAAGGCATATATCACTCCATCAGTATGGGAATCTCACTTTCAAACTTCATATTTCTCACAAATAGAAGAAAATAAAGTTAAAGAACAAGTAGGAGAAAATCTGAAGTAGTATCCTGTTCCTCTGTGTTTTTTGAATCATGAAATTTATTCAACTATATCTTTTCTAATTGCAAATAAGGCACCTGGCCCAGATTGTCATTTGGGGGAAATATATAAAACATTTATTGATTGGTAGTTACCAATATTAAAGATCTTATTTAACACAATAATACTGGGCCAGAATAGCCCCTATAGCAGGCTGGGAAGTATTGTTTATCCAATATTAAAAAAGGCAGATCCTTCTAATCCTAAAATGTATAGACCAATTAGTCTAATATATGAATCTCAAAACCTCTTTTGCAAAATGTTATTGCAAAAACTTTGTATTTGGATAGACAAAAACAATATTCTCAGCAAATATGAAAATGACTTTAGAGCAGCTAGATCTACCGTACAATATTGCTATAAAATGAGACATCTAATATGGAAATATGTAATCATCAAGGACAGCAGACTGTACTGTTGCTTTGTGGATCTGACTGCTGTCTTTGATGGAATTAGTAGACAGTTGCTTTGGTAGAAACTTAAGGAATATGGTTTGGATGCATCTACATTAGATATAAATATTAGACTTCATAATAATACCTGGATGCAGGAACAATATAATAATTCAGGATATTTAACTTCCATCATAAAGACAAATCTAGGAGTAACACAAGGATGTATCATAGCTCCAACTCTGTTTAATCTATATGTCAATTCCATCTTACAAGACCTAGAAGACCTTGAATTCCATTCCCCTAAAATTGATAATAACAGGGTATCATTACTAGCATATGCAGATGACATAGTCCTAATTTCAACTTCTTTAATGTTCATTTTGTCCTGGGAGGAGACCCTGAATCAGTCAGATGAGAAAGATGACAATGACATTCTTTTGTGTGAACCTGGCAGATGAGATCTTTGTTGCTGAGAATGAAAACAGTGGGGATGAAGATGACAACTACATTATAATGGCAAATATATTACTGTTACAGTGTATCAATTTAATCATTAGTGTTGTGCGAAATTTGAATATTTTTCCCAGCAAAATATTTAATGTAATTAACGGATTACGCAAAATATTTCGCTGGGAAAAATGCAAAGTTTTGGCCATGGCTGTGAGTGAAATTTTGCCCCCAAGCTGGAGGAATTTTGTCTGTGGGTGAAATTTCACCACCACGAGTGAAATTCCACCACTTCTGGCTAAATTCTGCCACTTCTGGTGAAATTTTGCCACCCGTGGGTGAAATTTCATCTTCTGTATGCCGAAATTGCTCTTCTGGTGCTGGACTGGTGAGCTGGAAAGATTGTGAAATTCCATCACATTTTTGCGAAAAATGTCATGCAGTGAAATTGCCGATTTCATTGCACTTTCACCGGTGAAAAAATTTAATTTTACTGCATCTCTATTAATCATACACTTGTATAACAAATATTGTTATAACTCTATATTCTGATACCACCAATTTCCATAGTTTCAATGACATTGCAAAATACTCATGTATACGTCAATATGACATCATTGCTGATGTTACCATTGAGCTGAATCTTTTCTAATTATAATAAAGTCATAGATGAGTATGTAACCTTTTTATTGATACCCATTTTATTATATGACTTACATATATAGACTTACATCAACAAAAACTACCTCAACCCCATCTTTGTTTTTTTCTTCAATCTGATATACTGTGCTCACACATCTTAGCCTGTAGCAAACAAAAGCTACCATTGTCAGATGGCAAACAAGTAAATTCTAAACTATTACAGTGTAAGCTTCTAAGACAGCAATGTCTTGTAACTTCCCTATGGGGGGGTAGTGATAGCCCATAGACTATGTGGTTCATCTTCCCAGTACTGCTGTTTTCTAGTAAGGGGACCTACTGGTCTGCCTATGTTCACTCCTATGCCCCCAGCCCTCATGGTATAGTCACAGGGCCTGGGTAGTTTTGTGAGAAGGATGGTGCCATGGCTGCTGCACTGTTCAGCCAGTGGGAAGGGCATGTAATGGTTAAGAAAGGGACCCTGCCTGTGTAACTGGCACAATCCAACACAGACCACCACTCCACACAGCAGATTGGTGATAAAGCATGGCATGTAGCCATATCCCACCCTCAGCCACCACCTGGGCAGCAGATGGACAGTGGTATGGATGTAGAAGAGATGTGGGTCAATGTCACAAAAGCAGCACCGTTAAAATTGTGTAAGTATACAACAAACATTTTGAAACAAGTTAACAACTGCATAGTAGTTCAGTTACAGTGTAGTTATACAGTAGTTACAGTGTAGTTAGTGACACTTATTACGAATGTAGGGGGCTTAACACAGATTTTATTTTGTAGAAAAGCTTTGATCATTATGTTATTGTTAGCTCTATCAGGTGATATCAAAACTAATCCAGGGCCACAGAGCTCTGCATCACAGCTATATGGAAATTATCTACCTGTTTGGTTTGATGCCCATGGGTTTAAAATTCTACATGTTAATGCAAGAAGTTTGCTCCCTAAATTAGCAAACATAGAGGCCTTTATGCTTTCCTATAAACCAGATATGGTTGTAATATCCGAATCTTGGTTGAAGCCCTCCATTTTTTATGCCACATGGTCACTTTCTGGGTATAAAATTATCTGTGCAGACTGAAAAGATATAAGGAAGGGTGGAGGGGTGGCGGTGTATTACTTGGAGCATTTAGAAGTTTCTACATTGTTTATCAGTCAGGATACTGAGTTGCCCAATGACTGACTTGCAATACGATTGTTTTTGGGAGGGTTTAAACATGTGGTTATTTATTGTCTTTACAACCCCTCATTGTAGAATATCAGGGTTAAAGGATTTTTGGGACATGGTTTCTTCTGTGTTACATTGGGATTTTATTTTGTTTGGTGATATTAATTTAGATTGGGCTAAGTGGGATCAGGATTATGAGAATCTCTTGAATTCATTTAGCTTGCTCCAATTTATAAAACAAGCTCACACAATTAAATCTATCTTCTGAGAAGCATACCATTTTGGACTGGATGATTACAAAAAGGATTAACAAAGTATCACATTCTGGTATTTTCAGTGATTCTGTAAGTAATCACCAAGCTACTTTTGATATTCTAAATTTTAAAAGGCCTAGGATACCATTCCAGATTTTGAATTTAGAAATTTCAAAAAAGTACAGTCTGAAATCCTGAGGCAAGAGTTAATGAATGTTGATTGGTCTTTTTTAGAAGCTATACCAGACCCTGACTGTGCAATAGATTTTTTTTTTGTCAGCAACAATTGGATATACAGGAACTATTTTCATTACCCACATTATGGGTAAAGGAGTCAGAAAATAGATGGTTGACTAAGGATCTTAACAGTTTGATCCAACAGAGAAATGCTGATTGGATAGCATACAAACAGACCCCAACTCCTACCTTGTTAGAAGCGTATAGGTCTATTTGCAATCTGGTGTCTAAGGATAAAACAAGCTAAAATCGACTATTTCAAAAATAAACTGAAAGCGGTATCCTTTCATCCCAAGGGTTTCTGGAATACCATCAACACCTTGGTGAGTCCTAAGGAAAGGACAGTTATTTCTCCCTTGCAATTCTTGGATAGGAGGGTAACTGATGTGTTTGAAATGGCTAATTTACTAAATGATACATTTTCTGATGTGTCAAGTTCTCTTGGAATAGAAACCTGCTTAAATGATGGGAAGGAGAAAGCTTCAGAGAAAACCAGTGTTTCCCCAGTGTTTTATTTCTGTAGGGTTACTACTACAGAGGTGTTAAAGTTACTTCATTTGTTACTGAATACATTTAGTTACTGTGGGAGGGTCCTGGATGGGAGGTTTATTAAATTGGTTGCTTCTTATGTTACCAGTCCACTTTGTTCCATCTATAATCTGTGCCTTATAACTGGGATGTTTCCAGTGGACTGGAAGCATCCACGGGCTGGCCAGTGCCCAAAAACTTAATGCTTTCATGGCCAAGGATTACCATCCTATATCTGTTCTGAACCCTTTAAGTAAAATTCTTGAGAAGCTGGTTGCTAACCAGCTTATTAATTTTCTTGAATCATGTAAAGCCTTGTGTACTGGATGTCATGGCTTTAGAAATGGGCATGGGACTTGCACACGTCCCAGGTCAGGTTCACGAATGCTGTCTTGCAGGGATGTGATAGGGGTGTCCTAATGCAGGCAGTGTTTGTGGACCTGACCAGGGCTTTTCATTTGATAAATCATCCCCTGCTATGTCAGAAGCTTCTCAAACTGGATTTATCAGATAAGGTTGTGTCTTGGATCAGGGATTCTTTGAAGGGTAGAACACAAAGTGTTGCAATTGGTTCAGTGTCTTCTAATTTACACTCAGTTTTAGTGTACCATAGGGATCCATACTTGGCCCCCCTGTTGTTTTTATTATACATTAATCAAATTTCATCAATCTTTAGTGAAAGTAAAAGTCTTCTTTATGCTTACGACTTATTACTCTTTTCCCATGGTCAAGATATAAATCTAATTAATATTGTTTCACAAAAGGATTTTCATTCATTGTGTTCTTGGTTGTCCAGAAATGTAATGGTTATGAATATGAAAAAGACAAAAAACAATGGCATTTGGTAGTACATTTAGACTGAAGGAGAACTCCAGTTTACAAATTCATGACTGCTCTGATATATTACTGGATCAGGTCTATGAATTTAAATATTTAAGGGTTCTTCTTGACCCAGGGTTTATTTATTTATTTAGCTTTTGTTAACCGGGTAGGTACACTAGACAAGTTATATGCCTATTTTCAGGAACTACCCTGGAGAGTACAACAAGTAATACAGATACATCAGAACATAACAACAAGTAATGCAAGTACAATAAGTAACAAAATGCATTGAGTAAAAAGAACGGTAAGGCATAGAATGATCTACTATGACAGAAATTGATAACATACATATGAATAACAATATATAGTCTAGAACATACAAAGAGCGATGAATGCCTTGGAGAGAATTGGAACAGAAGAAATGAACAATAGATCTTTATCAGGACCTCAGAACAGTTGGGTTCCAAGTTTATGACCACATGTGAGTCCAGTGCAGGGGGCATTGGTCTAGGGAGGCTTGGGACACTCGCACACTGAGGCCAGCTTCAGATACCCCCACAGGGACTTCCGGAGGCACTGGTGGGAGGAGGCGGAGCAAACTTAGTCAGGAAAGGAGTTCCAGAGCCTGGGAGTGCATGCAGCAAAGTCTCTGTCCCCCATAAGGGTTCAGGTGAGGGGTACTTTTAGCATCCCAGGAACCTGGGACCTGAGAGGGTAGGAGGAGGGGTCAGGAGGTGAGAGAAACTGTGCTAACCCTTGGGGGGTGCCAGTTCTGATCACTTTACCCACGAAGCATCCCAGCCCAAAGTTCAGGTGATTTGTCGGGGAAAGCCAACCTAGTTTATCATAAAGCTCACAATGGTGGGTGAGATGGGGGGCAGCCAATGCAAAGTGGCAGATATTGTTCTACGTCATGTGCTACCGAGTAAGAAGAGCTTTGGAGGTATGAGCAAATTGATGGAGACCATAGCTGAGGGAGGGAAGTAGTACACCTCTAGCAAGTGCCAGATGAGTAGCAGGTGTCAGATTGTTCTTGGCCTATAGACCAGACTCACTTTACAGTTCACAGTTCTACAGACATTTAGGATATGACTCCCTAGGTCCAGTTGGGGGTCAAGTGTCACCCCGAGGTATTTGATGGAGTCCACAATTAGGAGGGGAGCTCCATCCACACAATTGATATGCAGAGGGGCTGGAGAGGCTTTTATCTTGGCTGATGATCCAAACAACATAGCCTGCATTTTTTTCAGGTTGAGGACCAGCTTGTGTTTGGTTACCCAGGACTGAATGTTCTTAAAGTCCTCAGATAAGTGGTGGTTGAGAGTCTCAATGTTCTGGGAGTGGGCCAGGATAACCAGTTCATCTGCATAAAGGGTGACACTACAGTTTGTTACTGTGTTTGGAAGATGATTAACAAAGAGGGAGAAGAGAAGGGGCCCCAAGACCGAGCCCTGAGGAATGCCTGGGGTAACTGGTGAGGGATCAGAGAGGACTTTGTTGCATTTGGTCAGCTGTACTCTGCCCTGGAGGTAGCTGGTTAGCCAATTCAGAGCAGGATGGGACAGGCCAAGGACCCGCATCAGAGTGCAGAGCAATGCATGGTCTACAAGGTCAAAGGCCTTGGACAAGTCAATGACTATCACTCCAGAGAGTTTGCCCTGGTCCATGGCTGCTCTGATGCTAGATGAGAGAGAGACCAGTGCCGTGGCCATGCTATGCCCTTTGCAAAAACCATGCTGGGCAGGGGACAGCAACTCGTAGGCCTGAATTCACTCTGACAGTTGTACAGCCACAGCTTTTTCAAGGTGCTTACTAATAGCTGATAGGATAGCGATCCGCCGATAGTTGTCTGGAACTTTGGGATTTCCCTGCTTCAGTACAGGGACAATCCTGGCCACCTTCCAGATGTCAGAAATGACCCCCTTGGCAAGGGACAGGTTGAGGATGTGGGCCACTGGGGAGGTGATGTGAGGGATGCCTAATTTCAGAAGCTTGGGCTCCAGGTTATCAGGGCCAGCACTGGAGTGCTGGGAGAGACCAGAGATGAGACTCAGCATCTCCATGTCAGACACAGCCCTGAGAAAGAATAATGGTCAGGAGGGGTGAGACGCCTGCCGGGCAGGGGCTGAGTGGCCACTAGTGCTCTCATTAGCAGGGAAGAGTGAGGAGAGTGCTGATAGTTCAGAGAAGTGAGAGTTAAGAGCATTTGCAGTCGTAAATGGATTGTTGCAGGAGACCCCTCCAATAATCATATCGGATACCCCTGAGTTAGAGGAGCCACTGACAAGGGTTTTTATGTTTCTCCAGAATCTTCATGGTTCACTGGCAGAGCTAAGTAGGGCGGGCTTGCAGAAGTCTCTTTTTGCTGCCCTAAAAGCTTTTTTACACTCATTTCTGAGTTTTCTATATTGTTGATAAATGGTCTGTTTAAGGGAGCATTTGAAGTGGGCCCAGCACTTGTCTCTAGTCTGCATAAGGGCTAGTAGGCTCCCATGCAGCCATTTTGTGGTGAACCACCTTACCCTCCACCTAATAGTTGGGGCGTGCTTGTCCTGCAGGGCGCCAAAGGTGCTGAGAAATTGGGTAGCAGCTGTAGAGGGATCAGAGGCACTATACACCCCTGAAAAATCAGTGAGCCTCAGATCCTACTGGAATACACCCGGATCAAACCTGGAAACATTTCTGACATGGATGATCTTGTGGGGAATTTTTGGTGAGGGGATTTTCCAAATGCAGAAAACTGGGCAATGATCTGAGATGGAGTCAGATAGGGTTCCAGCAAAGGAGATCCTCTCTGGGTGATTAGACAGGATCCAGTCCAGTAGAGAGCTAGAGGAACCATTGGCCGACCATCTAGTTGGCTCCTGTACAAGTTGTGTCAGGGTTAGGTTTGCAAGTAGAGGGTCAAACTGCTTTGTGTTGCCACCAGCCCAGTTTAAGATCACATCTTCCAGGATTAAGAGTTCATTATCTCCAATACTGGGACCGACAGTATCCAAGAGGTGGGTAAGGCCAGGGAGTACACCCTTAGGGGGATTATATGTACATACAACATGTAGTTTCTTAGTGTTCCCAAGTAGCAGCATTACATGGAGCAGCTCACAAGGGGACAGGGGGGATGGCTGGTGTGTCACCAGAGATACTTTAAGATGGCTCCTAAAATATATTAGAATGCCTCCTCTCCGCTTATTTAGAGACCTATCCTGTTGTATGAGCTCATAGCCAGGGAGTGCACAGACTGAGTCAGGAATTGAGGGCTTTAACCAGGTCTCTGTAACACCAAGAATGTCAGTCTTATAGAGTGCAACCCAGGTGACAAGCTCATCTAGATTGGGCAGCAGACTGGGAATATTAAGATGAGCAACTTTTAACCCTTTACCCAACTTCCATTCTACAGGTATTGAGGAGGCCTGGTAGGTGGGGCCGGTACTGAGTTCAATGTCACTGGCCAGGACTAGGATCACCAGGAAGAACCAAAGGAGATACCACCTGAAGGTGGGACTACTGGAAATAAACTTGCAGGCTAGGCATCTCCTCACCAGGGTGGGGTACAGTAGGGGTCTGAAATCCAGACAGCATGTGAGGCAGAGGGGTAGCTTATTATGTGCCAGGAGATTAGAGAAGGTAAAGTCAAATTCCTCACAGGGGGCGGACTTGTCCCAGTTGTCCCACATTATTTGAGAGGGGGCAGGAACCACTTGGAGGAGAACTAGACCCAGGAAGAGGCCAGCGAGAAGGGCAGTACTAAGAGAGAGGGGCAAGACGCTGTCCCTTGTAGACTTAGGAGACTCCATTCCAGGGGAGGAACAGTGCAGTTCCCGGATACACCTCGTCAGGATGCCAGTGGAGCTCCATAAGGAATGGCATTGAGGGGGCTGGTCAGCATGACCGATGCATAAGTAAGATAGATGGGACAAGTTACTCGTGGGTGAGAGCAGTAGGACTTGGGCAGGCAGTCAACAGCTTGGGAATGGGTACCAGAGCAGAATCATCGGAGTGTTGCAGACTGCTAGAGATGAGGGTGCCAGGACCCAGACAGTACTATTGTAATATTTTGTTATCTATCAATCACACAATACACCAACTGGGAAAGTAGACAGGAGAATGTAGCATGCATAGGCCAGTATAAAATGAGTACCCCAAGGGAAGTGGGCTGACAAGGGCAAAGACACAATTGGCAGATTACTGCGTCTCACCTGTGGAAAGCAAGGATTATGGCAATGATCAGCAAAGCACAGTATGACAATATTCGGCAATATGAGGGAGAGGGCACAACTCTTACGGCAATGATCAGCAAAATACTAGCAGCAATATTCGTCAAGAGAAGAGAGGGGAGGAGGTCCTCATTAAATTGTCAGCTCCCAGAGGGGAACAGCAGTTCTGTTATGGATCTTCAACAGAAGCTTCAGGCGGACTTTGCCAAGGTGGGGGGGGGGTGGCTCACTGGGTCAAGGCTTTTGATGAATGTTATAAAAACTAAATTGGTGCATTTTTCAAATAAGAAGCCTAAATCACAGATTCATATTGTATCACACACAAATAGATTAATAGAACAGGTGGATAGTTCTTGCTATCTGGGGGTGACATTTGATTCCATGTTGACTTTTGATGTTCACATAAATAATAACATAAAAAAGGTGACTAATAAATTAGGAGCCTTGAGATGAACTACCAAATGTTTACAGATTAAGGACAGGAAAAAAGTGGCTGAACAGTTAATTATGCCAACCTTGATTTATGGGGATATAATTTATAGAACAACGAGTAAACATCAGTTGATTAGATTGGATAGGGTGCAATATAGAATAGCTAGATATGTTCTTCAGTGTTCATATAGAACTCATCACTGTAATATGCTTATAAAATTGAATTGGCAGCCTTTAGAAATGATTTTTCAAAAAAATTGGATAATATTGATACATAAATATAAAACGTTTTATCCAGAACATTATATTACTCAAACACTTTTCTCTAAAATTAATAAAGGTAGGCATGAGTTATTGAGATCAGTACATAGACATAGAGTTTATTCTATCAGAATTTATAATAAATACGGTAATGGTTCCATTTTATGTCAGGCAGCTAAAGTATGGAATATTCTAACCCCTCCAATAAGATCTCTAGAAGATCACATGATTTTTAAAAATGAAATTCTAAATTTTATAGAATAGAATGTTGTTGTACATGAGTATGTTTAGGATATATGTTTATGTTTTGTAATTTCTTTTTAGTAGTATTTGTGCTTTAAGGTAATGTTGGATAATTGAAAAGTTGTTTATTATTTATGTTTTGTTTTTATGTTATATATTATATGTTTAGTCGTAACTAAGTGAAATACAAACAGGACTATCTTGAGAACAGGATTGTATAATCCTAATGATTAGAATTTCCTGTATAAAAATAAAGTTTTATCATCATCATCATCATCATCATCATCATCAGCTAGAACTAATAGGGACGCCCCGACAGATAAGATTAATCAAAAGCATCACAAAACTGTCAGTGAGAAAAGTTTTTTCTTTGTAGTTTTAGTCTCTCTCTTAACTGGACCTCCCCCAACAAGCTGATAGGGTACTGCAGACACAACAGGAGGGGCGTGTGAGCATTTAGCAGGAGGAGGGAATGGGGTGGGTTGGAGGACAGAAAAAATCACTCAGTAGAACGGACACCTGCGACGGCAGGATCAGCTTCCTTCTTCATTCAGGGCAGTAGTGTGCCGAGGAGGCCTGCCGGAGCTTGGTTGAGCAAGCCGGCACCTCAGACTCAGGCAGGCAGTGGGTTTCATGCAGTGTGAGGGGAGGAACCCACCAGGCACAGGTCACCCACACCTCCCCTCCACAGCAAATAAAGGCAGCAGTTTGTTGTTCAGGGCCACTGATCACGCTCCCCCTTTTCAGCAGAGAAAGCTGGCACATCACAGCGGTGGGGGCCAATAGAGGGAGCTCAGAACAGGTGCCAAAAGTTCAAAATGCCAATTTGTCCCCGAAGGCAGAAAAGTCCATAGGTTGGGCTTGCGGCTCCAACAACAAGGAATTTGGAGCTTCAATCTGTCTCTGGCACTGGTCGTTCACCTGCGGCGACAAGGCATGTAAGGGTATTACACAGTAGAACAGACGCCTGTGACAGCAGGGGCAGCTACTTGTTCATTCAGGGCAGCAGTGTGCTGAGGAGGCCCACTGGAGCTTGATTTGAGCAAGCCGGCACCTCAGACTCAGGCAGGCGGTGCATTTCACAGAGCACAAGGGGGGACCCACCAGGCACAGGTCACCCATGCCCCCCTCCACAGCAAGTAAAGGCAGCAGTTTGTTGTTCAGGGCCACTGGTCATGCTCTCCCTTTTCAATGGAGAGAGCTGGCGCTTCACAGCAGTGGGGGTCAATAGAGGGAGCTCAGAACAGGTGCCAAAAGTTTAAAATGATGATTTGTCCCCAAAGGCAGAAATGTCCTTAGGTTGGGCTCGTGGCTCTGACAACAAGAAATTTGGAGCTTCAATCTGTCTCTGGCGTTGTGCACAAGTTGGGATCATTAGCAGGACTATAAATCAGAAATTGGGATTATTTTAAAAATTTTAATAATTCCTGACCCAGGAATCCCAAAGAACTATTGCAATGGGAACTTTACTGTCTGAACTTCAGTATGGTGCCCCCTCTGTTCCATTGTCTGGGCATGGCAGAGAGCCATGTTTTGAATGTGGCATATAACAATATTTGTTACTTTATACTTGCCATACTTCTGAAGACTCACCACTGTACATTGTATTCTTGCTTAGGTTGGTTATCCTTGAAGTCTAAATTTGTATACTCCTTGGGTTGTTTGATCCATAATGATATATATATATATATATATATATATATATATATATATATATATATATACTAAAGAGTTATTCCCACATTTAGATTTAGTGGGGATCAGACAAGCATCTGTTAATCTGAGATCCAATAAGGGTATTGTACTGGAATCTAATACAGTTATGAATAAGTATGGTTTTCGTTCTTTTGAAGCTGCTGCCCCAATTTTATGGAATGAGTTACCGTTGTTGTTAAGATCAATTATCTCTTTGTCTGTGTTTAAAGGTCAACTTAAAACTTATTTATAGTCTTTAGATGTATGTAACTGTTACATGTGATTTTGTCATTGTTGAATGTGATATTGTATGCTTTGCATTTTATATTATGTTTTTGTCTGGGTCGGTCTGGAAGAAGGGCTTTGCCCAGTGATCCTACCCGGTTAGCAAATTTAAAATAAAATTAAAATAAATGTATGTTATCATTCAGAAATACTTCCCTCATGAACTTACTGTAGTATAGTGAAGAGGTTAAGAGCACTGACTGGCAAATCTGGAGAACTGGATTTGAATCCCAAAGCCACCACTTGTATATTGTGTGACCCCACCAAAAAATAAAAAAAACATACAATCTAATTTTCTTAATTGGTATGCATTAAAAAAATCATTATTTTACATAACTATTTACTGGCTTGTAACAGTGCTGTAGTTATTAAGGAATATACTGCTTCTGTGACATTGTTTCACAGTTAATGTCTAATGTATTTGTAAAGTAAGTATGCAGAAACTGACATTTAAAATAAAAGTGCAATAAGAAGGGTGTAACAGTGCTGTAGTTACTAAGGAATATATTGCTTTTGTGGCATTGTTTCCACAGTTAATGCCTAACTAGTATGTTTTGGCAAAGTAAATATACAGAAACTGACACTTAAAATAAAGTGTAAGACGAATGTCATTACTAAACACTTACATTAATCAAATGGCAGTGCTATACTGTAGTTCTGATGTATGTTCTCCATCAGAAATCATTCCCTCATGAACTTGCTTTTTAATAAACAGACAATCTAATATTGTTAATTGCTCTGCAACTACATTGTTTACTTATACAATAAAAATCAATCATTTAAATAATTACTTATTGGTTTGTAACAGTGCTGTAATAAAGAAATGTGCTGCTTGTGTGGAATTTCCACACCTCTTCTGCACCCACACCCCTGTTCTGCTGCTGTTCAGGTAAGTGGCTGGGGGTTTGGCATGGTTACATGCCATGATTTAACTCCAATCTGCTATGTGGAGTGATGGTGGGTGACACTGGATACACAAGCAGGCACCCTTCTTTAGCCTTTAAATGCCCTTCCCACTGGCTGAATGGAATGGTGGCCATGGTTGCATCCTTCACACACAGCTACCCCAGCCCCCTGATTATACCATGAGAACTTGGGGCATGGCGGTGAACACGGGCAGTCCAGTAGGCCCCCTTTCTGGAAAGCATCAGTACTGGGAGGACCAGCCATATCCCACAATTCCCTGCTCTTCACAAAGTGTAGGATCCTGATTGCTGGTGAGAAGTCCATCTAATTGGATGGCTGCTGTTGATCGCCAGGCATGGATATGCACATTTGACACATTCTCTGCCACCTACATGAAGAGGGTCCAATATTAGATTGCATGTTCAGTAAGCAGTAAGTTCATGAGGGGCTGATTTCTAAATGAGAACTTCCATCACAGCTACAGTACTGACATTTGGGAAATGTAAGTGTCTGCTCTTGTAAATACATGTTACCTTGGCATTAACTGTGAAAACAATACCATTATTTCTTAGCCACAATATTGTTCCAATGCCAGAAAGTAATTATGTAAATGAAATATTTTTGTGTACAGTTATATATCAATACACATCATTGGACTGCACATTTATTAACTTTTAAGTTCATGAAAACCTGGAATACAGATGTGGAAGATCACCTACAGATTTGCCAGTCAGTGTATTTAAGTGTAGTAGACTGAAGTTACATTGTAATCATATTTTAGTTACTATTCTGATTACACTTTCAAGTTTTTCTGTGTGATTACCTTTTAAATAAATATCAGACAGACATAGGGTGGGATATTCAAAAGAGTTGCGCATGGCGCAACAGGGGTGCACCATGCACAACTCATCAGGCACCCCACTGATATTCAAAGGGGCAAGTTGCGCTGCACAACTCCCAATGGGCCAGGGCACATCGGTAATGTATGCAGCGCAAGTGCAGGGGGCGTGCCCATGCATATGTGGCACATCCCAACATTCAGCCCGGGATGTACAGCACATGTGCTGGCACAAACCTGCCTTGCGCTGCTCAGGAGGGTGCAAAGATGTGACTGGTAAAACCAGGAGCAATTCCTGGCCACCCACAGGTTAGCGTCCATATTGCAGGGCACAACACAGCAGCCACCAGCTGTGGGTGGCCACCCACCCACCCAGAGAGCATTGTGCCCCCTCACTGCCTGATCACAGGCATATGATATATATATCCCTGGTGGGCCAGTGGACTGCATTCCAATGCCCAGTCACGGACTTATGTGAATTATCTTCATGGTAGTCCAGTGGAAACTTCCCCAGCACCAAATCGTGGGCAGATTCACTGAATTAAACCCTGGTGGTCCAGTGGTACCCCTGCCACACCCGCCCACTGAGGCCCATGCCACCCAGCACCCCTCAGTTTGTGGCAGGCAGCAGCACCCCACCTGCATGCTGCTTGGCCACCCACTGACTGACAGCTAGATAGGTAGGATTAGACAGTTTATTGGTCTGACTGTATGGGCCAATGAGCATGTAGACCAGGTTGTACTTATACAGGCCCAAAATGTGAATGAATGTTCATTCACATATCTGGCCTGTGAAGTACAGTATGGGCTGCACACCCTTGGCCCACACAGTGGACCAACAGGCATACAGACACTACTGTATGCTGTCAGTCATCGGGTGGCATGTGGGCAGGGTGCTTGCCTGCCCGCTGACTGGGGGGTGCTTGCTAGGTGGTGGGGCCCCAGTGGGCGGTGGAGAGGGGGGGTACTGTTGGACCACCAGGGTTTAATTCAGTGAATCTGCCCACAATCGGGCACTGGGAGGGGGTTTCCACTGAACCACCAGGGAGATAATTCACAGAAGCCCATAATCAGGTGATGGAAAGTGGTCCACCAGGGAGAAATTTCACATAAGCCCATGATCGGGCATTGGAATGCGGTCCACTAGACCACCAGAGAGATATTTCGCATAAGCCCATGATTGGGCATTGGAATGCAGTCCACTGGACCACCAGGTATATAGAAACATATGCCCATGATCAGGCAAATGGATGAGGTGACCACCAAGTGTCAGCAAGGCTCTGGTCCCCAACAGCTGCAGCCTGGCAGGGCATCAGGTGCAAGTCACTGGAGATTGGTGCACTGCATGAAAATGGGGCCATAATGACATGCAAATGGCCCCATTTGTGCCTTGCATGCATAATGGCCTCATTTGCATGCCCAGTGCTGAATATCGCAGTTGATGTACCTAGCGCAACCGCACTTGAGCTGGCACATTCCACTGCTCCACTTCTGCCACTTGCACTGGTGCAGTGACACTGCGTTGTGCACAGTGCATGCACCCACAGTGCCATATTCAATGGTGCTGAGCCATGGCGCATCACCGTTGAATATTGCCTGGTCCATGCCCTGGCACAGTCCAGTTGCACTGCACTGAGGCTTGTGCCCCTGCCTGGCACAGTCTGAATTTCCCACCCATAGATTGTTGAAACAGCACACAAAGTCTGGCCCGGTGGCACTAAGGGTTGAGGCGCTGGACGCCACACCTCAATCCACGCCAGCAACCCGAGTTCAGGAATGAGCCTGGGTCATCGGGGGGTCGGAAGGGGAGGAGGAGGATCGAGCATCCATAGGACTTCTTTCCTTCTCCAGGGAGGGGGGCGATGCCTCTTTGGCCTAGTGGCCTCTAGTGGTGGCTGAGGGCAACAGCAGGCCATTGACAGACCTGTGGGGACGTGCTATGACTGATGCCGGGAAGGGGTGTGTGCAGTAGCATGCGTGCTGCTGTCCCTTGGTGTCATTGCACATCACAGATGTCCACGGGGGGGAAGAAAAAAAGGGAAAATGGCTCCAGTCATGGCGGCATGATGGCCATCTCATGGGAGATCATTCAGCTCCAAAGTGAGTGGTAATACTGGATCCTGGTTCCGGTGGAGAACATGGGGTGGGGCTCTCCACCACCCCGCCGCGGGGGGCAAGCCATGGGCATAGCAGCCGCGCGACCTACATAGGAGCTAGAGGGATCTTCAGGGTGGCCGCCTGAAGACTGATGGGATGCCAGGACATCAAGGTAGGCAGACTGGGGTCAGGGGGAGAAAAAGGATTAAAAAAAAAAAAAAGAAACAGCGCACAAGATCTGCATTCATATGTAGCTTCACTTGTAACAACAAATTTAATAATGGCCAAATTAGTAACATATTATTTTGTATTTTCTTGAAACTTGGCTTCCCAGCCAAATGCCCTTTGGAGTAACCCTTGCCTCAGTGTTTGCGCACAGAGGTTCTTTGTCTTTTAAATAGTTTTTTATTTTAATGGGTTCACCACAATATATCCAAGGCACACTGCCTTAATGGTAGCTGGTCCATTCCACTGGGGTGTCAAACAGACGAGGCATACTGATGAGTCCTGGTAGGACGAAACACGTGTCTATGTCTTCTGTTAACACCCTTTGCAAACTGTGTGAGAGGCCTTTCCGCACCATGCAATTCTGCTTAAAGTTGGACCAGCATAACATTCTGTGGTGATTTGCATATGCAGCCCATGATGCTTTGCATTGTGGGGGCATGTGTGATTTTGTATTTTCTAGTAACATATTAGTTACACAATAGATTTGCTATTACAATTTTCAATAGCTATTACATGTGTAGTTGCCCTTGTAAGAACACATTGCATAATGCCCGAAGAGATACAGTTGTAGTTGCACAATAGATTTTCTATTACACATTGCAACATCTATTAAATGTGTAGTAACACCTGTCAGAATGAATTGATTTATGCTGAAAGGGAGACAATAGTAGTTGCACATGTAACTATTAGTTCATGCAAATTGTGTTAGTATACAACACACAAATATGAATCTAGTTAACAGCTACAGAGTAGTTACATGTAACTGCACTGTAGTTATAATGCAGGTACAGTGTAGTTATTCAGTAGTTGCTATGTAGTTAATGACACTTAAAATAAAGCGTTATCAACTCATCCCCAATCTATTTACAATAGGGTGAGAACAATAACTAATACAGTTATACAACATATTAGGCTACACAGTTTACAGAATACTGTACTACAGGAATTGTTCGCGCTCCCTTAATATTTGCTATGTTCACGGTTTTGAAAAAATATACAAACATTAGCGGATAGTGAAAATAATGGAATGGTCAGAGTCAGGGTGTCAGTGCAAGCTGTATACGATACGATGTTGTAAAGAGTTACTTGCTAACAGATACCATAGTCAAGGCTGTAAGGGCGCACCTTCAATAACTTCCGGTATATGAACTACAGTCAGGGTGAACAGGGGCAGACAGGGTTAGTCTTTAATCAGCATTAAAACTGGCAGATGTTTCTTTGTGCTTGACCATTAATCAAACCGAACACATATAATGCTCACATGTTATTAACTCAAATTAACTTCAAACTACATTAAAATAAAATAACAATTGGGGCATAAACAGGAAGTACTGTTTTTTTTTTCCATTTCATTTCATTCATCACCCCTCTGCTATGACATTTTCTTTGTCCCACAAATCTGTTAAGCAAGGAAATGTAAATCATAAGAAATGCATTAAATAAGGGAGCACAGTTTTAAATCTAATGAAATTGAACATACCAGTATGTCAGTTCAGGCAATTTACATGTGCTTCTGCAATTCCTGCATCCACAAATCCACAGACGCAATAATTTTTCTTTTCAGTTAAACAGTTGAAGCTGGCTCAAGCCAATAAGCACTTTTTTTTCTTGAGCACTGTCAATTTCTAATCTACCTTTACCTTTGTAACCCCCTCAGACAGCTGTCAGCTACAATTACATCTTCACCAGAATATGATACGTGAAATGAATGACAACGCTTCTTCGATGGGGGTGGGTTACAGGCTGCCAGGTCCTTAGCCGTGGAGGATGGGATGTCAGCATCAACACCAGAGCAACTTACAATTTGCAAAGCAGCAATGTCGGTATCATCTACAGGGTATTCACGCTTTCCCTGTTTGTTGGCTTTAACCCATTTTAGGACAGACAACCTTCTGCAGTCAGTAAGAGAAGCTGAGCAGCAGACTAACAATGTTTGGAAGTGGGTGTTAGGCGGGTTGGAAAAGCAAAATCCAATGAGGGGTTTAGTACAGGTCTTAATTGTGATTAATTGGTATCTTCTTGCTTGCTTGATTTGATTACACACTGAGGTTACTTTCAGTTGAATACCGGGATGGCTTTGCAGCATAGAAACATAGAAACATAGAATTTGACGGCAGATAAGGACCGCTTGGCCCACCCAGTCTGCCCATTTCCCTATCTACTGGATAAGCTGCAGATCCTAGTTAACCTGCAGCCTACTTCTTCCTACCCCCACCCCCCAGAACTGCCTTATGACTATCCCATGCATGCTTGAATTCCACCACTGATTTTGACTCCACAACCTCCTCCGGAAGGCCGTTCCATGCATCCACAACCCTCTCTGTGAAAAAATACTTCCTTAAATTACCTCTGAGCCGCCCCCATCTTCAAATTGTGCCCTCTTGTTCTTGCACACCTCTTTTTTTGAAAGATGCTACCCTCTTGGACTTTGTTGATTCCCTTGAGGTACTTGAAAGTTTCTATCATGTCCCCCCTCTCCCTCCTTTCCTCGAGGCTATACATATTAAGCTCCTTAAGTCTCTCCTCATATGTCTTCCGGTGCAGACCCTGCACCATTTTAGTTGCCCTCCTCTGGACAGCTTCCATCCTGTCTATGTCTTTGTGGAGATTGGGTCTCCAGAACTGCACACAGTACTCCAGATGGGGTCTCACCAGCTGTCTGTACAGAGGGATAATAACTTCCTGTTTTCTACTGGTGATGCCTCTCCCTATGCATCCCAGTATCCCCCAGCCCTCCTTGCTGCCCTCTCACATTGCTTGCCCATCTTTAGGTCATCTGATATGACTACCCCCCAGGTCCCTCTCCATTTTTGTTGTTGTTAGTATCTCACCCCCCATTGTGTACTCTTCCCCCTGGGTTTTTGTTTCCCAGGTGCATTACCTTGCACTTCTTAGCATTGAATCTAAGCTGCCATACATTTGACCATTCCTCTAACCTTGCCAAGTCCCTTCTCATCCTTTTCACCCCACCCTGTGCATCAACTCTGTTGCAGATCTTAGTGTCATCTGCAAAGAGACATACTTTTTCTTCCAGTCCTTCTGCAATGTCGCTTATAAAGACATTGAAGAGGACCGGTCCTAATACTGAACCCTCAGTGTACCCCACTGTAACCCTCCTTTCTTCTGAGTGGACTCCATTTACTATTACTCTCTGTGTCTTATTCTCCAGCCAATTCTTTTCCAGGCTGTCATCTTGGGACCCACTCCCAGGCTGGCTAACTTGTATAGTAATCTTTTGTGTGGGACTGTGTCAAATGCCTTGCTAAAGTCTAGGTAGGCCATGTTCACAGCCCCTTCCTGATCTACTACTTTGGTCACCCAGTCAAAGAAATCTATCAGAATCGTCTGGCATGACCTTCCCACTGTGAATCCATGCTGCCTAGGGTCCTGTGCCCCTCTGGCCTCTAGATACTTGACAATTCTTTCCTTTAGAAGTGATTCCATCATTTTCCCTATCACTGAGGTTAAACTAAAAGATCTATAGTTTCCTGCTTCTGCCTTGCTCCCACTTTTGTGAAGGGGAATCACATCTGCCCTCCTCCAGTCCTCGGGTACCACCCCATCCTCCCATGATTTGTTAAAAAGGGTAGTCAGTGGTGTCACTAGTTCTACTCTTAGTTCTTTAGAATTCTGGGATGAATCCCATCAGGCCCCATTGCTTTGTCCACCTTCAGTTTTAAGAGTTCTTTCAGAACCCTTTCTTCTGTAAATGGGCCGTATCAACTTCTGTATCCAGCTTGTTACTACTGTTTGTTTTATGTACCTTCCCCTCTTCCTTTGTAAATACTGAGCAAAAATATTTGTTTAGTATCTCTGCCTTTTCACAGTCTCCCTCTGCCTACCCTCTCTCCCCTTTATTAAGCCTCACTATCCCTCCCTTGGTCTTCCTTCGCTCCTGATGTACCTATAAAAGGTTTTATCCCTCTTCTTAACTGAGTTGGCTATCTTTTCCTCGGTTTGGGCCTTTGCTGTTCTGACTGCCTTCCCAGCCTCCTTTGCTTTAACTGATACAGTTCTCTGTCCTGCTCCTTCTACGATTCCTTGTACTTCCTGAATGCTTTCTTTTCTCTTGAACCTTCACTGCTACTTCCTTTGAGAAACCATAGTGGTTTCTTACATCGCCTTGTTTTGTTTATTTGCTTCACACAAAGGCTCGTTACCTCTGTGATGGCAGTTTTTATTATTCCCCATTGTTCTTCCACCCCTCCTTCCTGCCCATTTGCTAGTGCATTCCTTAGGCACTCACCCATTTTGGCAAAGTCAGCCCTCCTAAAGTCCAGTACTTTTGTCTTTGTATGGCTTGACTCTATTGCTGTGTTTATTGTGAACCATACTGTTCGATGGTCGCTAGTTCCCAGATGGCTACCCACTTCTACATCTGTAATCCTATCTCCATCTTCATTTGAGAGAATCAAGTCTAATATTGCTCCCTCTCGAGTGGGCTCCAGTACTAGTTGTCTAAGCATGCCCCCTGTAGGGCATCTAGAATAACAGCTGTTTAACTGCATGTATGTGCTGGTGAAAATATTTAGTGGATAGTTTGTTGGACCACGGATCAAAGCACAAACTGTATCAGCCACAAATGTGTTGTCACCTCTGGCATCTGGCTGGATAGACTGGGAAGGAAGAGAGATGGGGGTGTCATGCTGTACGTTCAGGACCACATATCAGCTGCCATTGTTGCCCGCTCTAACACTGACTCCATAAGTGAATGGCTTATCACTGAACTAACCATTAGTGCAGCAAAAAAACTTTATGTTGGCTGTTGCTACAACCCCCCTCCAGCTACTACTCAGGGACTGTCTAGCTTTCTCTCCAGTCTAGCATGCTCCACCACATCTAGGGATGTGTTCATGCTTGGGGATTTCAACCTAAACTGGGCTGCAAATCCAAACCCGGACTACTCAACCCTAATAAAGTCACATAACCTGGAGCAAGTTATCTCAACCTCAACCAGATTCAACCAACGCTCAACCAATCACTCAGTCCTTGACTGGATACTAACAAATTGGCCCGATCATATCCTCCAAGCAGGGAGCATGTCCAACGTGATTAGTGACCAAACCCTGACCTACATAGTGATGAACAATAAGTCAGTCCCCCCACCAAAAATACTGTCCTTCAGAAACTTCAACACCCCTAACCATGACCTTGTGATAAGAGATGTAGTGTACATAAACTGGTGCTCCCTATATCTGATGGAAAACATCTCTTCTGCTGTCAATCTCTTTGCCAGGACCCTTTGAAAATTACAGGACCATTATTTTCCCATCAAATCCAGCAGGGTTAAACGTGGCTGCACAAGCTGGATAACAAAAGAACTGATATGGCTAATGAAGGACGGGGATTCCAGTTGGAAAGCTTTCAAAGTGTCTCCATCCCCCTTCTATGGAATGCCTACAGGCAGCTACGAATGCCTGCAAGCGGATGACAAAGTCTCTCAAAAAGAAATATTTTACCAATCTACAGCAAAACACACTGGGGGATCCTCATAATTTCTGGGCATCAATTGGGTCCATACTAAACCCTAAGACCAACAAGCAAATAGCACAACTTACACCCCCATCAGGCACAATCAATGACCCAGGGGGCATTGTAGACTTTCTCAATGCCATGTTTAGAAACCTGACCCAGTACCTTAGCAAACTTCCTCCACACCCTCCATCAAACCTAAACAACAATGATAGCCCCCTCCACTCCCCTAAATCCTGGTGCCTTTTCCCCCCTTTCTATTTCAGAGCTATTGATGCCATTACCATTACAAGACTCCTGAAAACCATCCCTACTAGGGGCAGCCCTGGAAGTGATGTGCTCTATCCTGCTTTCCTAAGGATCATCTCCCCAGCCCTGGTCAGACCACTAACACACATTTTTAACCTTGCATTGTCCATGTCAACAATGCCGGACACCTGGAAACATGCAAATGTGGTCCCCTTTTTCAAGGCAGGAGACCCACTATCCCCAGAAAACTATAGACCCATTTCCCTGCTTCCACACCTTAGCAAACTACAAGAGAAGATTGTCCATTCCCAGCTATCTGAACACCTCAATAAGTTCACCCTCCTATGTCCCCTCCAGCATGGTTTCTGGACACATCACAGCATCTCCTCTGCCCCGCCAGTTTTCTCAAATCACATCCTCAAAAATATGGACTTGGGTAAGGCCACGGGTGCAGTCTTCATCGACTTGTCAAAGGTGTTTGACCTTGTTGACCACCATCTCCTTCTCTCCACACTTTGAGATGTTGGCTTTGCCCCTGGACCCATGGCCTGGTTCTGTAGCTACCTCACAAACAGGTCCCAATCCATGCTCATAGGCAAAGTTGCCTCAGTTTCCCTTCCTATAAGAACTGGAGTTCCCCAGGGATCAATTCTCGACTCCCTTCTCTTCTCCATATTTATCAAAGCACTGCCAGCAGAGACCCTCAACTGTAATGTGCTCCTTTATGTGGATGACCTAGTCCTGTACCACAGTGTAAGTCCTTGGAACCCATCTCCTCAAACCTCTCAGAGAATTATGGGGTGGCGGAAAAATGGTTCACAGCCAGAAAACTCCTAGTCAATGGGAAAAAGACAAAGGCCATGCTTTTTGGATCCAAGCCCTTCTTAAACAAGGCCACCAGATCTAATACTGCCCTCACTGTATGTACACCCACAGGCCCCCCACTTGAACAGGTCACCTCTTTTAAATACCTCTGTGTTACCCTCAACCCCTCCCTCACATTTAATGACCACACAACCCTGACCATAAAAAAGATCAAACACTTGGTGCGGCATACCATGTAATTCACCTACTTTCACCTGAAGCTCGACTAGCCATTGCGCATGGCAACCTTCTCCCTCTCCTGGACTACTACTCCCTCATCTACTCCCTCATGTCTCTAAAGCAACACTCCTGCCTAAACACGGCATATAATGCTATCTGTAATTTTATTCTAAAAGCTCCCTCATTAACCCACCACTGCATGCTCTACCAGTCCCTAGGATGGCTCCCTCTCCAGGCACACCTTAACTATGCTGCTGGCTGCATGGTGGACAGTGCTCTCAGTAGTAACCAGCTATCCCCCTACACTCTCCTACTCATTACTAGAGCAGCCACTAGACCCCTGAGGGCCTCCTCCATTCCTACCCTTGAAGTTCCTCATGTCTGCACAGCAATGGACAGCAAGGCTTTCTCTGTAGCTGCCCCCTCACTCTGGAAAAATTTTCCCGCTTCCATTCATACATCCCCATCCCATGCGACTTTCAAATCTAACCTTAAGGCCTGGCTACTGCAAGAGTCCACCTGCAAATGCTTGCTAGGCAGCATGAAAGCCCACAAGCCACCTTAAACCTACCTTTACTGTGGCCACTTGCCCCTTTCTCTCCTGAGCACTACCAACATGTATGACTGTCATGATGATTAGCACAGCCTACCCGACTGGCTCCCCCCCACCCTACCTGCTCCAGCAACCTGACAGGACAGGTGTGTCTACTTTGACTATATCAATAGTGATCTGCTGGTTTAAAACTGCTGCTTTGTCTAACTCTTGTGTGAATGTTTACTATAATCTGTGTATATGCTAACCACTTCCCCTCTAATCTCTGCCTGTTTTCCCTATCTAATGTTACCCCATGCCTGTATACATCATGTAAAAATTACTTTCTCACTGACCTAAATGTTGCTTAATATGTGTACTATAATGTAAACTGTGTCCACTGTTGTTTTTCCCTGTATTTGCCACCTTGTGGCCTGGGTTGTGACTAAAATGGTCCACTGGATCAGTGCACCTACCTGGCTATCAAAAACAGAAATAAATAAGTAAAATAGTACAGGGTGTGAATATTTTCTGTAGTACAGTACATTGTACAGGGTGCCAGGTGCCTTCCAACTACTAGAGCAAAGGTCATGCTCTCTTTTACCTAGTAAGGACTAAATCTTGTGAGATGAGAGTACATTACAACAAATAGGATGTGGTACAAAGAATAAACTGCATGGGGTTGCATGGCACCCTGTATTAGGGCATCTAGCAATGGGCAATGCTTTTGTGTCCATGGGGCATGGCTATTCTGTTTAGCAATGGCATGATTAATCTGCAGGAATTTGAAGGCATACTGATTATTCAATGTGTATGTACCCTTTATGGTTGGAAAATGAAGCAGGTTTCCCGGTGACAACAGTTCAGCTACTGTGAATTCCCCTAAAGAGGAACAAAAAGACAAGGAAATAATTTGATCTGCTATTTTAAAGTTGGGGTTGCCAGTGATGGGCTGTGAGATGTCTTTATGAAATTTAATTCAAAGCATTTGGCTAAGTTGTGTGTGCACTCAAAGAGAGGTGAATATAATAGAGTCCATGAGTACTTTAGATAAACTCTTAAATGGAGTTTATAAGAGGGCCATAGGTAATACTCTTACTTGGAAAAGTTTCTCCTGCTCAATCTGGAGCCACTGAGGGATGTATGAGGAGTTAGCCACTTCCACCACATGTATTTAGAATGGGGGTAAGTGTCCTTGAGGGGAAGGGGCAAGAGAAGCAGCCTGGTGGGATGGGGAATAAAGAAGCGATACCTTTGGTGGGAACCAAGGTTCACTTAACCATCTAAAAAAATATACAAAAAACAACAGAAACAGATAGATAGATAAATAGTCCACAGACAGTTCCTTTGAGAAATCACACAAGAGAACAACTCTTTCATTTGATCTCACAAAAGAAATGTGAAAAAATTCTAAGTCCCCCCTCTTCTTTCATGACTTGACCATCTTCTTTCATGAGTCACAAAAGAACTCACAAAAGAATAATCTCGGCTCATGAAAGAAGATTGTGGATTTATTTTTTTAATAGTTGTTTCGTGTTCCGAGATTCCTCTTTTGTGAGTTCTTTCATGATCATGACAGAAGGTCAGTTCACAAAAGGAGGGAAACCAAAATACCAAGTCCATCATCTTCTTTCATGACCCGAGATTCTTCTTTTGTGAGATGGAAATCTTCTTTCGTGAGACTCACAAAAGAAGAATTTCAGCTCACAAAGCAAGGATTTTGAGGATGGCACAAAACCATATTTTGGGGATTGTTTTTTGAAACACAACTCTAGAATAGAGCTAAATGGATCCCGTTTAGCTAGATTCATGTGATTGTTTTTCTCCAGGACATAATTTTTATGGGTTTTCAATTTTTAAAAATAAGAAAGCAGAAACAATATCGCTGTCATATAAAAGAAACTTTCTTCATTAAAAAGGAAGAATTTTGACTCACGATAAAATATTCTTCTTTCATGATCAGAAAGATGTTCTTTTCATATGAAACATCTCTGTGAAATACCATATTGAGCTTGCTTAGAACCAAAATTTCCAAATCCTTCTAACTCTGGAATGGATTAATATTTTTCAACAAGCCAATGAAAGGTGCCATTCCAGGGCAAGCCCCTCCTAATCTGAAAATTCAGAACAAAATTCCAAACCATCAGGGCTGTAGGTAATAAAATAAAAAAATAGGTAAAAGCATCAGTTTATCTAAAAATTGCTCTATCTGGGTTTTGTAATCTGCACATTTGGGCCAGGATTCACAAAAAAATGCAATATGCCACTCAAATCTTTTCACAACACCTCACGGTTGCGCTGAAGGGCAATTGTGCTATTGATAGTCAGATTGGATGGTGTGCTACCTGACTGTGAATAGGGGCCAGTGGGGGCAGTGCTAACCCAGGGTAAGCAGTGGGATACTCAGTAGCGCTACCCCCACAGCCAGCCAAGAAAATAGCCCAGCAGCCAATAGCGCTCATGCGCTAAAGTGCTATTCACAAAAGCAGCCAAGCAAATGACCCCATTGGGCATGCAGTACACTAGTGGCCATTAGCATGCCCATTATGGGCTCATTTGCATGGCATTAGTGTGGTGTTGCACATCTTCCCCAACAGTTCAAGCCACATGCAGCCGCATTCCATGGTAGTCTAGTGGTGCCCTCCCCCCAACCCGATTGCTGACCCAACATGTTCAGGTAAGTTGCCATGGTGGTGTGAGAGGAGGGCTTTGCTTGTCACTGATTGCCAATTGGAATAGGGGGAGCAGGGTGGTAGGTCACACTGGACAGGGTGTGGGGGTGGGGGAATGGACCCTAGACACCAGGGCATGGGGTGTTGGAATTTGGGGATGGTGATTAGTGACAGTGGAGGGACACCACCCTATGGAAAAGGGATTTTTGATATCAGGTGAGAGACTGTGGAGGGGGAAGGAAGCTATACTATGGAAAAGGGATTTTTCAATACCGGGTGGGAGATCAGGGACTGGGGAGGGACACTACAGCACGGAAAAGGAAATTTGTTATTTCAGGTGAGAGATCAGGGACGGGGAGGGACACTACACTATGGAAAAAGTAGTTTTCTATATCAGATTGGAGATCAGGGACCAGGGAGGGACACCACAGTATGGAAAAAGGAGTTTGCATTTTTTCTGGTGGGAGACCGGGGACCGGGGAAGGACACTATACTATGGAATAAATATTTTTCAGTATCGGGTGGGAGATTGGGGAATGGGGGGCATAGTACCATCACAATCCTCTAGAGTTGTGTAGATTACCATCAGGTTTTTGCTGGGGGTATTTTTTCCACTCAAGGGTCATCACAAATGGCCTTTGCATGGATTAAAAGTTTTGTGAATGGGATTGAGGGTATATACAGGTCCCCTCACCCTCATTTGCATTCTGGCTCCCTCTTTGCATTGTCTAGGTGCAAGCCCAGTTTGTCTGGACAAACTGAGCTTTGAGAATACCACCTCTGGGCAAAACCCAGTTTGTCCTGTGCAAACCCAGTTTGTGCCTGGGCAATGTTTTACGAATCCAGTCCCTGACCAGAACAAAACTCACCAAATCAAGAGACCTTGTCACCCCAACTGCACATGCAAACTTTTGTGCAGTTCCATTGAATGGGGCAAAGCTACTAACATGAATTGTTAGGGGTTTAAAATTAAACAGCCTACTCAACCCCAACTGTAGTGGCCCTACTGCACTACTATAATACAGACACACACACACACACACACACACACACTGAAGCCAGTCATGATATAACATAGTAACTTGCAGTAACCCACGTTACAAAATACTGCATGACAAAGAGGTTTAATTGCCATTAAAGTATGCTGCTCCCCTGTAATTCATGTCTGCATTAATACACAAGATAGGATGCAACTTAATACTACAAAAGTAGGAAAATGTGGTGTTAGAGTTTCCAATCTTAACTCTCCTCCCCAAGGAGCAAAAGAGCAAGACCACACAAGCAACAACAGACAGCATGCAAACGCAGTAGCACAGATGTGCTGTCTTCATGGATATGTATCTCTGGCATGCGCACTGCAAAATAAGATGGTGGATGACTGCTCAACTGGGTTCTGTGAAGTACCACCCATCTCCAAATTTTAATGCAAGACAAGGGGCTACATTTTCAGATATCTTTTAGATCGATGCAAGTTACACTCAACCCCAGCTTGCACTACATTGGGTGAGCCAGGGGCCCTGCACCAAATTTGGTAGATTGGGGTCCTGGCACCAAAATCTCCACAGATGCTGCAAGTGTAGCCATGCACCATACAGGTGATGCATGGACAGGGATTGAAGGATTCTTCATGCTGTCCATAGTCTCTGATGCACTGGCCCCCTACTGTTGCTACAGATGTACAGTGAGGCAGGTTGCTATGCTCTAGGTGTTGAACAGTGAGAGGAACACTCAGGAGCTTGTCAGATGAAGATGTGTGATGGGGCCCATGCCAGCAACACTGGCTGGCACAGAAAACAGCTGCCAGGACAAAGGTGGATGGAACAGACAACCAAGGCAGTGCCATAGTCCCCATCTCACAAGACATGCCCACCAAAACCCTCTGAATAATGGACCATTGTGCCACTATACATCAGCTTCTTACCTGGAGGTGAATGATGGAGTTTGCCTCCTGCACATGACCCTCGATAGTCTAACAGACAGTGTGGTACAACAACCTGAAACAGTGATGACATCATGTTACCAGACCCTTGATGAGCTGTGGTGCAGCTGACCAACAGGACGATGCAGAACCACAGACATGAGGGGGCAAAGAAGGACACAGACCTCGGGGACCAGGGAATAAAATGGGGGGGATACAGGGAGAAGGGCCAACTGGGAAGGTGGAGGAGGCATTTGGGGCTGCAGAAACACTGTGTCTAGAGAAGTCATGAACCCAGGGAGCAGAACAGCATATAAATCACTAGGGACCTGTAATGACAGTTAGACAGTTGTAACCACTACAGTTGTTCCACATGCTAGGTCCAATGACTAAGTCTGTTGTCAATACCAGTGTCATGCCAGACTCAAGCTGGATGGGCTCTGCTACACTCCAGTTGACATAGGAAGTGACCAATACATGATAATGCTGAGAAACATGCAGGTAGTAGACATTCACAGACACATAGCATACAGTACAGTTTAGCTCAATAACCTCTGACCACAGAAAAGTTTGACCACTGCACACCTTCCACATTCATAAACACCAGTGGAGTGGAGGTGACATTTTGGATGCTTCACAGTGTGCCAGCCATGGCACCCTATGCCAGCTGCAGATGGGTTGTCCCCAAATGCACGTCCCTAGCCATGGAGTGTGTGGTAGTCCTGAGGGCCTGAGCATATGTGTATGTGTGGTACATATACCAATGAGTGTTGTAGGGCATCTCTGGGTCCTGGCACAGTGAGGGGATCGGAATGGAGTACAGATACACTGCAGTACCACACAGTGTCACAGTGCATGGCGTGAACCATCCTACAGGCTGCCTATATGACTGACCATATGCGACAGGCATGCAGGCAGATGCACCCTTGGCTTGTATGTGCTGCAGTACTTGGTTCCTCCTGGCTAAGTCTATGTGCCTAACCCCCCTCGCTCTCGTGACAAGTGTGTTGGGGTGAATCATGTAGACCCTGCCCAGTCCAAATGGCAGAGACACAGTCTGGAGGCACTGAACATGTCCTGGGCTCCACAATCATGTTGTGGCTACCCAAGTGTGTGCCTGGCAGCTGCCCCATGCTGTGGTGTCTTACTGGTCATCCTGCACCTCCAGATCATGGTGGTCCACTGGGTCAATAAACCAGCATTGGCTGCTCTAAGCCCTGGTGGGTCGAGCCTGCTTCCAGAATCCTTTAAACAGGGGTGATGTAGCTTGCATCTCCTGCATGCCCCCTCCACCATGGTGAAGTTGGGGAGGTGGCACAAGCATGGCACATGCCTACTTTGGCATTGGCAGACCCCCTTTTTGTGCAAGCTATGTATGAAAATAGAGAATGACACATGGGGCCCAATTCACAAACAGCTATGCAGGGCTTATGACAAGCCCTGAGTGAAACCTAATTTTTGGCACAACTGCACCAAACACTTCTCTGCAAAATGCTCCCAAGTCAAGGAGATTGGGTGCATCTGTGATGTTTTTCCAAATTAATGGCAGATCATACCAATTATTTGGTGAAAGCCCCATAAGAAGGGTACTGAAGCTTGCTGCAAGTTAGATCAGAAAAGCTGGTCTAACTTGTAGCAATTGCTGCACAGGATTGAGAAACAGAATCACCAGCTATGGAATGCAACAAGCCCCTGCACTATATGTTTAGTGCACACAAGGCTTGTGGCATCCTTGGAATGTTTTGAAATCTATCCAATGGTATTGGGCAATGTTGCCTTTGTGCCATTTCTTTTTGATGAAAGCACAAGTCACCATTCCCTAGCCTTTGAAAATGGAGCCCAGTGTATTTTAACAGTTGCTGCTTCCTCAACACTCCAGCTTCTGGCTCTGGTATGTCAAAATGCTACTAAAACAAACAGGGAACAGGGAGTTAAGTATATCACCAAACACTGCAGGAACATATGGTAGTGAGGCTGTTGAGCCATGAAGTCTGAAAAGCAGAGGGTGTGAGTGTGGAGCACTTGTATGGCAAGCCGTTAGGGACATAATTCATAACCTCTGGCTGTATAGTAAAACACATACACTATGTGGTGAAATACATACATCATATAGTGACATATATACATTATATAGTGAAATACATACACAATGTAGTGAACCACATACAGTAGCTACTGAAATATATACATCATATAGTGAAATACATATACTGTATCCTGAAATACATATATTATATAGTGAAACACATATGCTATATAGTGAAATTCTTACATTGCATAGTGAAATACATACACTATCTACTGGAATCCACATACTGAGTACTGAAAATCCACATACACTATATACTGAAACAAATACACTATGTATTGAAACATATACACTATCTATTGAGATACTTACACTACAGACTGAAACATCTACATCAACTACTGAAACAATTGCTCTATAGATTGTAACACATACACTATATATTGAAACAAATCTTCATACATTATATACTGAAACAAATACACTCTATATTGAAATACATACACTATCTATTAAAATGCATACACTACACACTGAAAAAAAGCACATACACTATATACTGAAACAAATGCACTATATATTGAAACATCTACACTTTATATTGAAATACATACACTATATATTGAAATAAATACACTATGCACTGAAAAATCTGCATACACTATATACTGAAACAAATACATTACATGGTGAAACACATACACTATGTACTGAAACACATACACTGTAGATTGAAAAATTCACATACAGTATATACTGAAACAAATAAACTATATACTGAAATGGACTATGTTCTGAAACTACCCATCCCCCTGCCCCTTCCCCTTGAATGGCCTGCAGCTGAACTGCTTATCTGCTGCATTCAGTTAGCTGCTGGCTCGAGAGGATGTTTAAAACTGCAGAGCAGGTAAACAAAACAAGGCTATCTCTTATTCTAGTTCTTTATGGGATTTTACAACTTGTTTTGCTTGCACACCTTTAATCAAATTTCAGAACATTGTGATGTGACAAGAAACTTTTAGAACTAATTTAAAATGCTCTATTTTATTCTTTTAAATAAGTGCTGCCTTCATTTACTGTTAGACAACACATTTGTATAGGAAGCTAATACAGGATATTCCTAACATATCTGTATACATAGGGGGCTGCATGAATTTTTCCAAGTTAAATTGTTGATTGGTTTTATGTGTAATTAATTACTGTGTAAGTCCAGTAACTTATCTGAGCTGAATGCTTGGGAAATGTACTGCAGGAGCTGTGAAAGTGTAAGTGAAATGCTTTTGTAGTTTGTACTCTACTGAGTTAGTTTTGATTTAGTTTTTGTTTTTATTTGAATGTTTTATTTAATAAAGGTTCTTGGTTAAGAAAAATATATATATTGCAGCAATCACAGGGCCCAATTCTCGTCAGGAGCTCAGCTGGCATATCCATAATTTGCACTTTCTGTTCTGAATTACTTCACTGTGATGCCTCACTGGTGGCTCTCACAGCTCCTAACCTCTCCATTACATATCTGCAGAGCATTGCAAGGCAAACAGAGCTTTGCCAGGCACTTGGTCTCCACTAATAAACCTGCCCTAGTCTAGCCTCATAGTGCATAATTACGCTGTTTATCTGGTATGACTGTGTTATTGAGTCTGAGATTCCCAAACTGTGTTTTATTTCTTTTTCAAATTAGATGCTTGTCTTCAAGGTCACAAATTGACCCCCTTGTGCACTCGTCTGTCCATCCACATCACTCAAAATCACCAGGACTTACCTGTTCTGAGAGCTCCCATGGCCTCCCCCCCATTTTGAGCCCAGGAGGGAGAGGGCCATTCACAAGGAGCCACCTATTCAGGAGCAGAGCCTGGTTAGTAGTGTAAAGCATGTGGCAGGTTGGTGGATTATTTTGCCATTGGAGGTTTTCTACCTTTGGCTTATCCCCTGGGACATCAAGCATGCAATGATGCCAATCAAATTAAAGGCAAGTACTTCTTTGTGCCTGCCTGCCTGAGCCCTGCCAGCATTCCTCACCTAGGTGGCTGTTAAAGAGTGGGGTAGTCAGACTCCCTGTCCCTGAGAGGACGGCAGTCCCAGAGATGCTCATTCATCTCTTCTGTCAGTTAATGTCTGTTTGACCCAGATCCTCCCATGAAACTGGGCTACTGGAATGGGAGGCAGTACAGTTACCACTAAGCCCTAAACTAAACCACTAAACCAGACTGTATTTTTATAAGTAAATAAAAACAGCACTCAGATGAAAGAAGAAATTGTATTTTAGTTACGGTTGTTATAAATATTTAAGACACATCACAATGTTTTGAAACTGATTAAAGATTTTCCAAGGAAAATAACATAAAATAATACATAAAGATGAAGAATAAGATAATCCATTTTTGTTTACTCTCTGCATCTTAAGAGGCATTGGCAGGGGGATTTTAGTCAATTAGGGTCCCATTTTCAGAAAGTTAGTGGAATGATTAACATCTAAGCACTGTGCCATGTGGGAGACCAGCATGGTTGAACAGGTAGCATATATTTAGCAGCCCCAGATACTAACCTGATCATTTGCATGTGCATATGTACTACTAAAGCCTTGTAAATGAAGGATCCCCTCCTACATACAGAGCACAGTGCTATATAAAAGGTTTTGAAAGTGCTTAACAACTGAAATTGCAATACTGTTTACTGTTTCCAAAAATCCTGCCTTCATTTGAGCACACAGTGGTGCATATTGTCACCCTACCTCTGGTCACCGTTATGATGCTCCCAAGTAGTATACCAAAATGATCCTTGGCATGTAAAGGTTCTACACCCCTGATCGCAGTTTAAATGGCTCCAGTTATTGCAGTAAAATAATCCTTGGTGTCTAGTGCCCCCCACCCAGGCATACTGGGAGCTCTTTTCTAGATGCATCCTGGGTGAAGGGGAACTTGAACAGTTGGGCCTTAGGTAGCACAAATTTTCAAAATACATAACATACATGGAGCAGAGTGGTACACAACCACAAATTATATTGGGAATAATACATGCAAGACATGAGAACTTCAGTGATAAGCAACAATCAACAATGCATATACAGCGCAGTCATGAGCCACAAACATATGTTGGGGATCAAATACAGAGCAGTTTAAATCAACGCTGGCTATAAACATTTGTGCATAATGCCTAGAGTGGAAGCATAAGGGCCAAATTATAGCTGTACCTAAACTGGAAACAAGTCACAGGAGAGCAAGAGGGAAAACTACAGCAAGTGCAGGAGGAAGAGGTGAGATCTCTGAAGTGGTTTGAAACAACCCATGAGAGGGAGATTGATGAATGGCTGGGGCGAAGGAGTTCCAGATTTTAGGGAAGCGGTGGCTGAACATGGCTTTGCTGATGGTTGTGGAAACTGAAGGGACTGCTAGGGTTTGAATATTTCAGCTTCTGTTAGTATGGCTGTGGGGGGACATCAGAGAGATAGGAGGGTAGAGAAACAAACCAGATTTGCCCACAAATCTGGCACAGTGGGCATGGTGTCTGCCCACAAGAAAAGAAAAGAAAAGGAGAGAGATTTATAAATAGAACAGTGGTGAGTCTAAGAAGGATAGTCGCAAGTGTAATGGCAGAATTGTTGAAGAGTGTGTCCAGTCTGGCAAGGGTAGTGACTGGAGCTATGCTGTAGACCACATCACCATAGTCAGAGATTTGGAGGATCATTCTCTGGATAATAGCACAGTATGCTGGAGGTGGGATACAGTCACAGTTCCTATAAAGTGCATCAAATTGGGGTGCAGCTTTTTGACTATAGCATCCAATTGTTCAGAAAAGTTTAGGTGCTGGTCAAGCCAGATACCAAGATAACTAAAGGTGGTAACATCCTCCACAGGGGAGCCATCCAGGGTATGGAAAGTAGGAAGGGGAGGGAGCTTAGAGAGTCTGTGCCTTGTGCCAAAGGACATGGAGACTGTCTTCTTGGCATTGAGTTAAAGCTGATTTGTGTGTGGTCAGGGCAGAACTTGATCAAAGTCCAGCTGGACTCTGTGGGCCTACTGTGAAGAGAACCATGTCATCCGTGTACATGTGAATGGTTGCAGACTAGCATAAGGAGGGGAGTTCATTAAGGAAAATGGAGAAAAGTAGTGGGCCTAACATAGATCCTTATGGGACCCAAGTGGACACAGGCAGGGAGGAGAGAGGGGGTCACCAATTTTGACTGCTTGGACCTACCCCTGTGATAGGAGGGGAACAGTTGATGGCTAAGTCAGAGAGGCCTGCAGCCTTGATTTTGGCTAATAATCGGGATGGTAGACAGGGTTGAATGCTTTGGCTAGATTGACCAACATAGCAGAGGCTGTGATCCATACCATTATTGATGGATTTTGTAAGCCTGAGCACGGAGATGGTGGTGGAGTGATTTTTGCGGAAGCCAGACTTGTATTGGGTGAAGAAGGAAGAAGAGTCCAGAAAGGGAGAGAGTTCTGACAAGATAATTTGTTCCTGTATTTTGGAGTGAGGACAGAAATGAGTCAGTAGCTGTTAGCATGAGATGGGTCACCACCTTTTGGAGGAGAGGAGTAACAGTGGCCGTCTTCCAGTCAGCAGGGATGGAGGAACACCAGAAAGAGAAGTTAGGGAGGTCAACCAATGGGGAGGAAATTGCAGAAGCAGAGAGATGGAGGAGCTTGCTATCCAGGCCATCTGGGCTCTTACCCTTGGAAGGATTAAGGGTGGGAAATGTGTCAGTGATAAAAGATGGAGTTACTGGACAGAAAAAAAAACAATAGGGGATGGAAGAAGATGACAATCATGCAAGCTGGCAGGGGTGAGAGGGAGGTGAGGAAGGGGAGAGGGAGGGGAGGAGAGGAGAGGAGAGAGGATGTGCAGGTGATGAAAAGGAATTACATCTCTATGGTGATGAAGGAGAGGTTAGAGATAGGGGTGTCACTGACTTTGAGGACAGGCTAAGGAGTGGGTGGGGAGAACAGATTGTGACAGCCTTCCAAAATGTAAACAGGTAACCAATGTTGGTACTGAAGTTAGATGTAAAATACCTCACCTTTGGCAAGCTTAAGTACAGGTGCTGAGGAGGTGATCATACCTCTGGAAGTCATGAGGGATGGGTTACGTTTATTTTCTGACCAGGCCAAATCATGCACTTGCAAGTAAGCTATGAGCTCAGCCATGATCTAGGGGAGGTGGGGTACCTTTTTTCATGTCCTGCTCTGGGATGGGCATGGTAGTCCCATATTTTGAGGAATTTTGTTTTGAAATATGTTAGCATGGAGTCAGTAGAGCAGACCAATGAGATAGGGGACCAATCAGAGTGGCTTAGATCACAGCGCAAGGGGGTGAGGTCTAGGGATTTGAAGAAAAATATAAGCAGTGTTTTGGTGGGGGTGAGGGAGCTTTAGTTGAATGAGATGCAGCAGAAGGTTGTGATTATGGTGTCAAATCATAAGAGAGGGAAGTCAAGAGTGGAATGCCACAGGGATCCATCCTGAATCTTCTATGCTCATTAACAATGCTTGAGAATGAATCTGGGTTTGTTTCTCTTTGAAGATGACACCAAGCTCATGGGGAGTAGTGGCAGGGGAAGTAGGAAACTGCAGAGTGACATGTAAAGATTAGAGAGGTGGCCTAAGGTTTGGCAGTTGAAATACAATGCCAAAAAGTGCAAAGTGATTCACTTAGGGGACAAGCACCCCAGGACAGAGTACCGGATAGGATGGATAGAGCTGACCACTACAGTTGAGGAAAGGGACCTAGTATTCATCATTAGTGACTCCCTTAAACAATCAAGCTAGTACAGTGAGGCATCTAGTAAGGTAAATAGGATACTAGGATGTGTCAGAAGAGGTTCTGATAGTAGAAGAAACGAGGTTTACTGCCTCTTTATTGATCACTGGTGAGGCTACACCTGGTATACTGTTCAGAGTTCTGAACTTCTGAAGACCTCACCTCAGAAGAGATAAGGACAAAGGGTGATCAGGATGATTCAGAGCTGACAGGACAGATCATATGAGGATCTGCTCAAGGCACTGAACATGTCTTCACTGGAGACCAGACAAGAGAGGCATGATATGATAGAGACCTTCAAGTTCCTGTAAGGAATAAACAAGGTGAATGGAGAAGAACTACTTAGCATGAGTAACAGTTCAAGGGCAGGGGAGCATAAGTAGAAACTGATGGGAGGGAGGTTCAAGAGGGATATTGGAAAGTTTTATTTTCCAGAGATGGTGGTGGAAATGTGGAATAGTCTTCCAACTGAGATGGCAGGCACCAAAACCGTAAATGGTTTCAAGCATGGCTGTGAAAAAGTGAAGGGTATAATGGTTACTCAGGCTGATAGTAGTAGGGAGGGGAACAAGGGAGTGGATAGTGAAGGCTAGTACCCTGTATGGACAGTAGGTTCTGAGGTTTAATAGGGGAAATAGGGGCGGACAGGATGTACCATTTTTTCTGCCATCGTCTATGTTTCTGTGTTTTTATTTTTCCATGATCCCTGACATCTAGTAGCCCCACCTGCCAGTTGCTAATCTGAGCCCCCTCCCAAAGCCATCCAGCCAGGTCCCTCTACCCCTTGCCAATTGGCCCCCTTTACCCAAGATTGCAGCCACTTCCCTGTGACTGTGATCGGTACAGCATCTTAGCTCATTACCTTGGCTGATCACTGTCTGAGTGAAAGGGAGTGAGTGCGTGCCTACTGTAGAACATCTGTTTCTATAGTAGGTGTGTGCTCACTTGTGTTACTCAGAAAGTGGCCAGCTGAGGTGGTGAGCAGAGGGGCTGGACCTGTCACTGTTGCAGTGGGAGGGACTGGCAGCTGGGGTAATTTATGAGCCACCATGGGGAGAGGGGTGGAAGGACCTTAATGGGTGGAATTGAGAGGGGGCTCACACTTACAATCAGGGTGATCTATATGCCAGGGATCCTTTTAATATACTAATCAGGTGCATCTGAATGGTGATTGGGGTGGGGAAATTCTAGATGCCAGGGATCATTTTATTATATCGGGGCATCTGAATTGCAATGAGGAGGTGGGGGCTGGCACTGCTCTGTAGAATTCCTCCATGCAGTCATGCACAGAGGCATTGTGTGGAAATGTTAGTTAGCTCATATCGGCCGGCAAATGTCCCACTAGCACCTTTCCTGCCCTATGGACTTAGCATGCTGAGAGTTGAAAATGACTCATGGGGTAAAGGTGCTATCCTATTTGGGACATGCTTTCTCCATTTGTTCCTCTGAATCCCTGACTTACTGGAGGCTGTGATAGTGCCTAGTCATGCCATAGTGGGCTATCCAATGGGAACCAGTGATGACTGTACAGTGTGGTTCTTTTTTTTTAAAAACTTTGTTTTATTGGCAGTTAAAGTTGATTCAACTTCCATACATCAATTACAGTTCCTTATGCCAACTTCTCAATCTTACATGCAGACATTATAAATTATTACAGTCTGTAAAAAATTGCTCTTTTCAGTAAGTGAAGTGTTTTATAAATGCTGCCAAGTTAAAAAAAAAAGTAATCTAAAAATACTTAAATGAGTATACTTTTTAAAAAACTGTAGTGTGGTTCAATATTACGATGGGCGCAGAGGCAAGCCACAAAAAGATGATGGTCCTGGACTTTAGTAGGTTGGATTTTAAAGAAATCGGAGACTTCTTCAGAAGCAGCCTAGCAGGGGATGATTGTCAGAGAGGGCTAGAGGAACAGTGGAGAAATTAAGTAAAGGCATAGGGAAGGCAACCAGCATCTGCATGAAGGAAGTGAGCAAAAGCAGGAGAAAACAAGCATTTGTCAATGCTGAATGTTGTACTGCTGGCTTTGGCATTGGTAGTGCAGGAGTTACAGAGATGCATAATAGGAATGGCAGTGAAGTATGGAAGTGATCCCAACCCCACACCACCCTGCAGAGACTGACAGGCATTAAGGTGTGCCTTTGGATCATCGACCGTAACACTCATGCCATTTTACCTCATCCTACCCTGCAGACTCTGGCAAGTGTCACGTTGTGCCTTGGGGCCATCAGGCCTTATGCTCACCCCATTCCATAACAAAATACATTGAGATGGGTGCAGTATAGGAGAATGGGGTGAACTTTGGGGCCAAAAAGTCCAAGGCACACCTTGATGCCTGTCACTGGCTGCATGGTGGGAGTGGGATGGAATGGTGTGACCACTACAGCCAACAATCCAAAGTCACCCCCTTGATACTGGTCAGTCTATACAGGGTGGGATATTATGGTTAGAAACCTTAATGCCCCAGGCGTTTGTTGGTATTTGCACTCCAAATTTTCAACATGGGCTTTTTATGACCCCACCTCATGAAGGCATTTGTAACCTCTGCTCATGAACAGTGGCACTGTGATTTTGTTAATATGTCCTGAATATTTGATTTCTATAGCAACTGTGGGTATTCTGTACCAGATGTAAGGAAACACATTTGGATAGGTTGCAAAAGTGACAGCTCTACTGTTCATAAGGATGTGTGAAGAAATGGCAATATTGAAAAATCTGGAGTGAAAATATAAAAGTTCTCTAAAAGTTACAGTGTGCATGGAAACTTTACAATGCTGCAGCTCATAACACAGTCATTTGTGGACTTTGTTCTCCAAATTTTCAACATAGACATTTTGGGGAGCCATCTTATGAACTAGTGACACTGTCATTCATTATCGGTTCCCAAAAGGTGATTTCACCTGACCGTGAATTCACTGGGAGCGAATAATGAAATGACTGGGTGACTTTCGAGTTTTATGAGGTGGGTATCCTGGGCAACTCCATGTTGAAAAATGTGGAGCTAAAAGTCACAAGAGTGGAGGAGATATTCACTTAAGTTGACCCTCCACCATTGATGCCATTATACAGCTTACCAGCATTTCTTCAGTTCAGTGGTCAGTTTTGAAGAGTGCAGGCGATGTTCCTGCTCACCGAAGATCACAGCGCTGGACTCTGGAGTGAAGTATTGGGTGGGGTTGGGGTGGGGTGCAGAAGGTGGTGCAGGTTGTGGGAGGGGGACTCAATGGCAAAGGACCATTTTCTTTGTTTCAGGTTATAATTAAAATAAAAGAAAGAACACCAAAGACCAGTTTCTTTTTTTTTACAGGTGTAAGAAAAATGTTGAGCAACTGGGGTGGGTTCCCAGTGTGTCCCATGAGTGTGTGGTGTGATGTTAGCCACACTGCGGTGGGCAGGGGAAAATGCTGATGCAATCAGCTTTTGAACACAGAGGCATACTGTGGTGGGCTCCCAGTGTGCCACACAATCTTGGGGGGTTAACTATGCCAACAGGTGGATTGGGCACCCTGAAGTCGGCTTGCTGGGGATTATGAGAAGCAGATGGCAACAGCCTCAACCATGTTCATTGAAATATTACACCAGGCAAGGCACGCCCTGCAATGATGGGGAGCATCCTCATTGCAGCGGCAAAATTGTTTCAAGTTGGTGGCACGCTTTTGCAGTGCTGTCATAGACAGCATGCTGTTTCATTTGTGCCACAGAGCCCAGCCCGAAAAAGCAATGGTGCCTTTGGCCACAACACAACCGCATCTCCAAAACCTGCTGCCACTATACGTTGTCTGCACTGTGTACACAAGACAACACAAAAAGGACCATTATGGTACTGTAGGGAAGTTGCCATGAAGGTGTCTGAAGGACATCCCCTAACCAGTCTGGTTAAACAATTCTCTCACAGTTTTAGAGGAGTGGGCTAGCCCCACAGTGGTAGCCACAGCTGAGACTAAGGGGAGGCAGATCCTCAGTGATACAGCACCAGGAAAGGGGGAAATAAAATCCCAGAGGAGGAGGAGGCTTCTCTTGGTGGGGACTCAGTTGCCCAAGGAGTAAAGTTAAGAGAACCCAGCAGGAAGGACAGGGAGGTAAAGTGCATTTCAGAAGGCACTGCACAGTGGGATGAGAAAGTGGATCAATAGGATCACAAGGGTAATGGCAAGGAGGGAGGAACTGGATGTTATTGCCCACCTAGGGATGAATGACCTTGTAGGACACAAAGTGGAAGTAGTTAGAATCCAGAAGGATTTTAGGAAGTTGGGGGAGTCTGAAGCAAGTAGAACTCTTCAATAAGGCAGTGTAGCGCAGTGGTTTAAGACTCTGAGCTGCAAACCTGAAGACCTGGGTTTGAATCTCACAGCCACCATTTGCATACTGTGTGACCCTGAGCAAGTCAGTTAACTTCCTTGTGCTCCCAGGTCACACCTGTAAACAAGCTTCAGCTTAGCGTGTCTCTCCTGGTAAAAAAAAACTAAACACTCCATCTCCTTCTCGGAGGTGCCACCTGTCTATGGCAGGGGAAAGGCTAGGGCACTCCACATCCAGTAATTCAACTCCTGGTTGAAGGAATGGCATGGAATGGAGGGTTATGGCTTGATGGGGACTGGGGCCCCACCTGGATGAACGAAGCCTGTATAAAGATATCGGTCTGTATCCATCAGGAAAACACGACCTGAGTAAGAAGTGAATGCTTCAGTGACAAGCATTTAAAATGGCGGGGGAGTAGAAGGTCAGGTATTAGTATCACCCCACAGGTGCAGGAAAATTAGTTGAAGTCTGAACACTGAGAGCAGAAGCAGAGTGGGAAGCAGTGAACTGTGAAAATACATAAGAAAGACAACTGGGAGGGGGTGAAGCAGAGAGGGGAGGAGGAAGGAAGCAGGAGAGCAGCAGCAAAGAGAAGGAGGATAGGGATGCAAAACATGGAAGGCATGGTAACTTAAATAACAGTCTGGGAAATAAAATCCCATACCTGGAGGCATTGATAGTGAGAAGACCTGGACATAGTGGCAATATCTGAGACATGGTACACTGTTAATCATGCGGACATTAATGTACCAGGTTATGCTCTGTTCAGGAGGGATGGAGGAGCAGTGAGGGAGCGTGGCCCTGTATGACAGAGAGGCTTTGAAGGAGACAGAGGCACAGGGTAGACAGGGGAGGCTGAGGCACTTGGGTCATCCTTGAACCTGGCAAAGGCTCAGCAATATGAACGGGTGATCTTGAGCCTTGGCACAGGGGAAGAAGTGGACAGGAGCTTGCAGATGGAATACACAATATGGCAAGAAAGGTGAAGTCCTGCTGCTGGGGATTTCAGTACAGATGGGATTGGTCCACCTGGCGCAGCTGCTTCAGCCAGAGTGGAAGCATCCTGATTCTACAGGGCAGGTCTAAGGCAACTTGTGCTTAATCCAAATAAAAGGCCATTCTTGACCTGATACTGACCAATGGGGACAAAATTCAGATATCTGTGTGGAGAGACAACTTGGATCCAGCAACCACCACGTAGTGTAGTTTAGCATGGAACCCAGGACCCAGTCCAGTCACACGATGGCAAACATTTTGGATTTCAAGAAGGCAGACTTCACTGACATGGGGAGATACATCTGAATAGCCTTCTTTAGAAGCTTGTAAAAGGGTGGCATTCAGGAGGTATGATGAAACACAGAAGAATGAGAATAGAGAAGTGTATCAGGTAAAACAGAGGAAGAGGTAAGTAATGAAGGACCAACGGCTTGATAGAAGAAAGCATAGCTAAAGGGCATCAGAAGAAGACCAGACATTCTTCAGGTACATAAGCAAGGAGAAAAAGGCAAGGGGAAGGATTCTGAGGATAAGGAGGATGACAAAGGGAGACTGCACAGAGGGGATTAGTAAAAAGTATACATCCTGAACAGGTACTTCTACAGTTTTCACAGAGGAGAGAGACAGGGACAGTTCACCAAGCAGCAGCATGAACACTGTAGGGGGAAGTGGACACAAGTCCACTTGCAAAGGAAAGACTATTATTGAAGGGACTTCAAATTTTAGGGTGGACAAGGCCATAGGACTGTATGGATACACCCAAGGGTATTAAGGGAACTAGGCAGGGAGGTGCTTGTTGTTCTACTCATGGCCTTATTCAGCAACTCACTAGAAACAGGAGTAGTTCCAGAGGACTAGAGGAGAGCAGACATAGTTCCATTTTGTAAGAACATCAGCAGGGAGCAAGCTAGCAAATATAGCCTGGCCTGTCTTACCTGAGTCATGGGGAAATTAATTGAATCCATACTAAAAGAGAGACTGTTAAGAGTATCATGAATCTAGTGGGATGCAAGATCACAGGTAGCACAGATTCACAGGGGAAAGGTCAAGCCAAATGAATCTGGTAGATTTCTTTGACTGGAATACCAGGGGAAATAGATAAGGGGAGAGCAGTGGACATGATTGAGCCGGAGTTTAGCTAGGCCTTCAGGACTGTGCCACACAGGAGGCTGATAAAGAAACTGAATGGCCTAGGGGTGGGATCCAAAATGGTTAATTGGGTTCAGTGTGCCTGTGCAACTGGTTTTGTGCTTGTGTAACATAGATACTCTTTGGCTTTTGACCTCTCTATCCATGGGATATACCACCCTGTATGGGTATGAAGGGTAGGAACCCTAGAGGAGGGTTCCACCCCTTGAGGTGCTGCAGGAGTGATTCCCTTGGCTAATGGCACCTTAAGAAGAAGCCCATGGGAAAGAAAGGCATGCTGCTGGAGAAGAAGGGGTGGATGAAGGGGCAAGGAAAAAATACTTGTGTGTGGATGGAGGAGAGAGGCCCTTAAATGGGCTGAATGGGAATGTGTCCGGTTGCACTGCCCCCTTAAACTACAGACTGTAGCCTTTCAATTAGTACAGTAGCTAGTAAAATGCATAAGAAACAGAGGGTGGTGGTTAGCGGCACTCCTCTAATGATGGGAGAGTGATCAGTGGGGTACCACAGGGCTCAGTACTGGACCAATCCTTCTGAACGAAAGGGACACTGCAGAAGAACTGAAGGGAAAGTATGCCTTTTTTCAGATGATATCAACACTTGCAATAGGGTAGACACTGAGTAGTAGTGAAGAGAATGATCAGGGATCTTGTGAATTTTGAGGAGTGGTAAAAAACATGGCAGTTGGATTCAATGCAAAATAGTGCAAAATCATGCACCTAGGGCATAGGAACCAAGAGCTGAGTATAGGATGGGGGGGGGTTATTGACAGTCAAACAGGAAAGGGATCTTGGGGTTTTTTTGTCTGAGGATCTCAAGGTGGCACTGTTGCAAAGCAGTGAGTAGGGCTAATGGGATGCTGGGGTGTGCAGGGAGGGTATCTCCATCAGGAGGATGGAGGTGGTGTTGCCAAACCCCACCTGGAGTGCAATGTAATTTTGGAGAACAAACCTCAGAATAAAAATTGACAGGGTGGAGGAAGTCAACTGGAGGGCAACTAAAATAGTGCAGGATTTACATGAGAAACTCTAAGATGAGAGACAGAGGGATCTCAGCATGCACAACCTAGAAGAGAGGAAAGAGAAAAGTGACATGATACAGGCCTAAGGGCATCTTACAGGAGTGAACAGGGTCTGGGGAGTCACTTTCAAATGTGAAAGAGCACCAGGACCAGGGGGAATATGCAATGAAGCTGGAGTGGGGGCAAGAGAGAGATATGAGAAAATATTGATAGATGCCTGGAACAGATTACCAGCTGACGTGGAGGAGGCTAAAACAGTAGGGGGCTTCAAGCATGTATGGCGTAGACATAGGGATATAATAGAGAAGAGGAGGGAGGGTCAGTGGAGATCAGACAGGATGTGAGGAGGAAGATGAGGCAGGAAACATCTAGGCAGACTAGGTAGGCCAAGTGGTCCTTTTCTGATGACAAGTTCAGTGTTTCTATGTTTAGGATTGCATACCTACTAAAGAAACAGCTTTTACTACAGTAGGTCTCTTATTGTGAACTGTCATTCAGTTGGTGGCTGCTTTGGATGTGAGTGGAGGGTCTGTGCTGGTTGCCATACACCATAGGTTGGGGGCAAGTGGGGGCAGTTGTAGTGGTACTGGGTGGGCTGGTCAGGGGTAGATATTATACTTATGGGGCAGGGGAATCACTCAACATCAAGGATCTGATATGGAAGAATTACAGCTCTTGCCAGACTACTAATTGGGACACGTGGGGAACCCTGGTCTGGATATCAGGCAAATGGTACTGAGGAATAACTGATCTTATCAAGTGTCTGATTGAGGCCCAGTTGATCAGTGGTGGGGGGTCTGCTGGACACATGGGACAGATGTTTTATTACACAGGCATGCAATTTAGGGGGTGGGGCACTGGACACCAGGACAGTTATGCCATGTACCAGTTGGGGCCAGGGTTAGTGGTAGCCTGACATGGCCAGGTGTTGGGAGTGTAGGAATTCACAGTCCATAACACCTGGTTTGGGGAACCAGTAACTAGTGTTGCACTAATGGATAGCTACACCTCCCCAACCCTCCCAGCATGCCGATGTGCCTATGCGCAAGGTGCTGTCAGCTGCTTTACACAGGTTCACAAGGATGGATTAGGGCCCCTTACAAATGGGTTAGTGACTTGGTAACCAAGCAATCATATGACCCTGTGCAGTACTATCCTACTTTAGAGGTGCAAATTGGGATTAGCAAGTTGATAACCTGTCTAACACTCACAAAAAAGCTTGCATATTCTGCCTTAGGGCTTTTTAACATGATCGTAACTCTGTTAAATGAACAAGGAAACACCCTAGAGTTGTGGTTGGTGACGGTGCACCTTGGCCTCATACCCACTGCTGGACCCCACCCTCCTGGGTCCTAATCCTCTACGTGCCTCCTCTGCCTGGATGATACTGGATGTCTTGGGTGCCAAAAGAAGTGGCAGTCCCACCCTATGGATAAGCCAGGGAGGTCTCTCGCCAGGTGGAGGTAGGCATTAGCAGAGCATCGGGAGGGGATCCAGAGTGTGGTCATGGGGGCAGGTTGAGTTGGAGAGAACTGGGGATGATGCCTGAGAGAGGACACATCTCCGGTGATCAGAGGAAAAAGAGTTGGAAGCAAAGAAAAAAAAACATTTCCCAAACAGCATTCCCCCTTTTGATTTGAACCCAAATCACCTTTTGATAATGTAGCCACCAAACTACCTGACTATCTAACTGCTGCAGGTATTACCAAACCCAAACCCACTGATATCAGTTCGAAAAAGACACCCCCTGAATTTTGTCCCCGAATACCTAAATGCCAAGAGGCAGGTCTGAGGTGCAGCTGATTGGCTGGTGTTGGCACACCCACCTGATCCAAACAACCCCCCAATATGTTTCCCTTGATGTCTTTAAATCTTGAACTGGCTTTCAGCGCCAGTGGACTTGAGCACAGATATACAAAATATTCCCCAGGTGCAGGGCAATTCCTTCCCTCACTCACAGCTCTGCTGTATTAGTCCTAGGATGGCACACATGACTGAAGTCCTGGGGAGGATGGATCAGTAGACGCAGAATCAGGACTGATGCTTAACACTTGAAGGTGTAGAATCTGCAGCTTGGATCTTCAGTACAACCCAAGGTCTTGCAGCCCTGCCCCCCACCCACAGAGGCCCACTGCAGGGCATCACACAAGACACACCAGCCACAAGGGACCCAGACATGGGAGCATGCTCACAGTCTGGCTCCCCCACAGGTCAGAGCACCCCAGCACCTGGGCACAAACCCACAATCCCTTACTGCCAGCAGCCCCACTTGATAGAGATCAGCAAGCTCCCTACCTAGCATGTTTAGGATTGATTCTTCAGATCATTTCCATTCTTTCCTCAGTTACCTGCTACTCTGTGTAGTCAAGCAGTCTCAGCTACCTTCTTGAATATCAGGCTCTAGGGGCACTGTGCAGAGTCTGAAATTCCAGGGATTTAACACAAGTCTCCTATCTTGCTGCATCTCAGGAGCAGACAGCAGACACCCACCCAGACAGCACCCGCTCATCCCCCTTCCCCCACAGTCGTTCAACTTCAACACAGTGGCCACTCTTGTGCTCTGTCTCACACACAAGTTCAGCAACTCTTTTTCCAAAATACATCAAGAAAGTCCCATTTCTCACCATGCAGGTGCTAGTCAAGTCCAGACAGAAGAGGCTGTCTTGTAGGCTTCTTAAAACCTGGGTTCAAATCCAGTTTTCATGTCCATTTTCTACAGTCCATTTTTTCTGCCAAAAAACAGTCCTTTAATCTTGTCTTTCCGTTTTCCTGTTGACGTCTTGTCATTGCCAGGGTCAGCCAGAATCTTTTACACTTTTTCTTCTCTCATCAAAAATCTTTGATCATCCGTGTCTCACTGATGTGGCGCAGATAAAACTGAAGAGGCTTTCTCCCTATTCTCTTGACACAAATCCATTTTCTTAATCCTTTTTCTCAATCCATTTAACCTGTTCTCTGAACAATTTCATTGCTGTGGTGCAACTTCTCTGGCAGCAACAAAATACTGCAGATCTCCCTCTCTGCAGAGCTGCCTGCAAAATCCTCTCTTGTCTCTCTAGATGGGGAAAGGCACAACCAGCTCTGTGGGACAGATGGCTGGCAGCCCCCCCCCCACAGATCCACAACCCCACCTTCTCCCTAGGGGCTGGAGACCCCCTCCCTGTGTAGGGGCTCCCACCAAACTGAACTTTGAAACCAAAGTTCTTCCCCCTTGGGAGCTTTCTGGCAGCTCCCCAATGGCAGGAGCAACTGTCAACCAAAATTAACATGTACAAGGTTCCCCCAACACCTCACTGGTTGCTATAAAAGGTGCACAGACTGTCCCCTGTATTTTTCCCCCAAGGGTATTCACTGAAGTTCTACTCTTTAATAGCCTCTTCCCTCTGATTGCCCAACAAACAATTTCGAATTTTTAGTTATTTTCCAGCCAGTCGTTAATGCTGAAACTTGTTTTCCCCAGCACCAGACAAGCTGAGAAATATGTGTAGTATAACAGCAGCAGGAATGAGGAATATATGTTCTAACTCTACCTGGATTAGGTGAGTGGGGGACTACCAGACTACCAAAGAATTATTTTTTTATTGTGTCCAGAACTAACAGATTGTGTATATGTGTGTGGGGGGGTTGCTGGCAGGCTGCGTTTGTACAGTTAAAACACGATTCCCAGAATCATTAACTAGCACTAACCACGCAGTGTGTTAGCACTTCAAGAAAGCATTTAATATACCTGTACGTTTTATATGCATTAGAGTAACCCCCAGTTGTATGAGCACCTGACTGCAATTAGTAATCCTGTGGAAAAAAAATATATAGTGCCACATTAACAGGTTAGCACTTCACAGAAGAATGCTTTTTAAAATAGTACCAGCTATGGTTACCACAATGTAGTGCTAATTCTGTTACAGTGGTATTTGGGCCCCCATTTTCAGATTAGTGTTGTGCACTCCTAAGTGCTGCACCTGAGACAATGCACATCCTCAGAAGGTGGTGATAAATGGCACTCACTCCAGTGAGGAGAGAGTGACCAGTAGGGTGCCAGAGGGATCAGTAATGGGACACGTCCTCTTCAGTGTCTTTATAAGTGGCATAACAGAAGAACTGGAAGGTAAGATGTGCCTTTTTGCAGATGACACCACAATCTGTAATAGCGTTGATAGGTGCAGATGGAGAGAAAGAGTGGGGACCTTAGAAAACTTAAAGAGTGCTATGGACATGGCAGCTCTGGTTCAAAGCCAAAAAGTGCAAAATCAAGCATCTAGGGACTAGAAGCCTAGGGGCTGAGTATAAAATGTAGGGGGAGGTACTTATGGTCACTAAGGAAACCTTTTATACAGCACTGTGCTTTGTTTGCAAGAGAGGATTTCTCATTTGCATGGCCATAGTAGTATATATGCACATGCACATGATCAGGGTAGCATCAGGTGATGCTGAATATGACACCGATCCAACCATGCTGTTCCCGCAGTTTAATGTTTAGCTCTGCATGCTAACCTTCTGAAAATGGGTCCTTAGTTGACTAAAAATCCTGGCCGATGCCTCTTAAGACGCAGAAGGTAAACATAAAAGGGTTATCTTATCTATCTGTTTATGTATTGTTTTATCATATTTTGCTTGCAAAACCTTTATCCGATTTCAAAACATTGTGATGTGACTTAAAATGTTTATAAGAGACTAGTTAAAATACATTTTTTTCTTCTTTTACCTATATGCTGTCTTTATTTACTTATAAAAACACAGTCTGGTGGGAATGCCTAGCAGCTTGGTGGTGATTGCACTGCCTCCCATGCCAGTGGCCCAGTTTTGGGGGTGGACCTGGGTTGCACAGGGGTTAGCTGGGGGGAGATATGATTGAGCATCTCAGGGAATGCTCTCCTGTCAATGAGGGAAGACTGACAACCCCACTCTTCAACATCCACCTAGCTGAGGAGGGCTGGCACTGCAGTGGAGTTGCATAAGTGGGAGGGCTCAGGCAGGCACAAAGCAAGTATGTGTCTTTATATGCAATTGCATCATTGCATGCTTGGCTGCCCAGGGGATGAAACCAAAGGTAGAAAACCCCCAATGGCAGAATGATCCAACAACCTGATGCAGATTCTGCACTGCTAACCAGGCTCTGCTCCTGTCTTAATGTGTGTCTTCTTGTCAGTGGTCCTGGCCCTCCCCTTCCTGGCCCCAACATAAGGGATATATGTGTGTGGTGGGGGGGGTCATAGAGCAAGTATGTCCTGTGGATAGTAAGTGATTGGGCTGGAGATGTCAGTGGACAAAGGGGTAGCAGGGTGACAAAGGAGATAAAAAATCTCTATGGGAAAAAAATTAAAAATAAAACACAGTTTGAGAAGCTCAAACCCCAAAACAGACTGTGCATGCCTCCAGTGAGGCATCACAGTAAAGTTATTTAGTAAAACAATGCAAATTATATGCATATGCCAGCTACACTCCTGATGAGAACTGAATACTGAGGGACTGCAGCAAAAATTGTTTCTTAACCAAGAAACGTTTATTAAACAAAACATTAAAATAAAAACTTAATCAAAACATAGTCCATAGAGTACAAACTAGCAACATTTTTGGCTTACATTTCCACAGCTCCTGAAGTGCTTCCCAAGCATTCAGCTCAAATAAGTTGCTGGACTTACACAGTAATTAATTACACATAAAACCAATCAACAATTTAACTTGGAAAAATGCATGCAGCCCCCTATGTATACAGGTATGTTAGGAATATCCTGTATTAGCTTCCTGTAGAAATGTGTTGTCTAACAGTAAATGAAGGCAGCACTTATTTAAAAGAATAAACTAGAGCATTTCAAATTAGTTCTAAAAGTTTTTGTCACATCACAATATTCTGAAATTTGATTAAAGGTGTGCAAGCAAAACAAGATGTAAAATCCCATAAAGAAGTAGAATAAGAGATAGCCCTGTTTTGTTTACCTGCTCTGCAGTTTTAAACATCCTCTCAAGCCAGCAGCTAACTGAATGCAGCAGATAAGCAGTTCAGCTGCAGGCCATTCAAGGGGGAGGGGCAGGGTGATGGGTAGTTTCAGAACATAGTCCATTTCAGTATATAGTTTATTTGTTTCAGTATATAGCGTATGTGAATTTTTCAATCTACAGTGTATGTGTTTCAATAGATAGCATATGTGTTTCACCATGCAGTGTATTTGTTTCAGTATATAGTGTATGCAGATATTTCAGTGCATAGTGCATTTATTTCAATAGATAGTGTATGCATTTCAATATATAGTATATTTGTTTCAGTATATAGTGTATGCAGATTTTTCAGTGCATAGTGTATTTATTTCAATAGATAGTGTATGTATTTCAATATAAAGTGTAGATGTTTCAATATATAGTGTACTTGTTTCAGAATATAGTGTATGTGCTTTTTTCTGTGTGTATTGTATGCATTTCAGTAGATAGTGTATGTATTTCAATATATAATGTATTTGTTTCAGTATATAATGTATGATGATTTTTTTTCAATATATAGTGTATGTGTTACAATGTATAGAGTATTTGTTTCAGTATATAGTGTATGTGGATTTTCAGTACTCAGTATGTGGATTTCAGTAGATAGTGTATGTATTTCACTATACAATGTAAGCATTTCACTATATAGCATATGTGTTTCACTATATAATATATGTATTTCAGTATGCAGTATATGTATTTCACTATATGATGTATATATTTAAAGGAGAAGTCCACCTAGAATGTGCAAAAACATATGTTATGTAGAGTGTTTTGATATGTATGTTAAGTCCCTCTTTCTGCTATTAGGATTTATCCTAAATTAGCCTGCTAGCTGTATGGTAGTTTTACGACCCCTGGGGATCTCCATCACAAATAGGTTTATTGGCTTTCTTTTTCCTACGATGCACCCTGGCTCATGTGACAGTGATGTAGCTATGCCCTTAGATTTAGCAGGGTCTGTCACAGCTCAGCCACAAAGATAATACTTCTTTCAGAGAAGTCACACTGCTAGATTTTGGGTGAGTATAATCATTATTTTTTGATATTAGTACCTTGTCCTGCTATGTTACAACTATAAGATGATGTTCAATTTTTGCTACTTAGTACTGGTGTAAAAACTGAAAGTGACTGAGAGGAATAGAGTAAACAGTGACATGATTCAAACACACACACACACACACACACACAAAACACACACAGCAGAACATAGCAGGACAAGGAACCGATATCAAAAAATAATAATGATTACACTCACCCAACATCTAGCAGTGTGTCTTCTCTGGAAGAAGTATTTTCTCTGTGGCTGAGCTGTGACAGACCCTGTAACAGGACACTGGCTTCCTGCAGGGGCAATTAGACATCACACCAAAGGGCACTCTGGGAAGATTAAAGGCCATAAAAGAAACCAGAATGGCAACCTCCAAGGGCAATAAAACAGTTAGGGAAAGTTAGAAAAAACATCTCTCACAGCCAGAGGAAAAAAAATGCTGGGAACTGGTTAGAACACAGAACAAAAGACTACTACATATCTTTTTCTGATTTTAACATGGAGTTTTCCTTTAAGTAGATACTGTATGTTGTTCACTACATTGTGTATGTATTTCACTATATAATGTATGTATTTCATTATATGATGTATGTATTTCACCATATAATGTATGTGTTTTACTATACAGCCAGCGATTATGAATTATGTCCCTAACAGCTTGCCATACACTTGCTCCCTGAAGGACATATAAAATATATGTCTAATTTTGGAGATATTTGGTACTTGTTCCTTCAGTCTATAAGTTAGACTATAGGCAGCATTTTCCTTATGTGGAGCAATTTTGTAATTTGTTCATCCTTATAGGTTACAGTCTGCACTCAGAGTCCCTTTTTTTTATTTCTCTGACTTAGGTGTATCACAAGTAGGACTGCTGTAAGCAAGCAGGAAGTACTAGAATGTGAAGAGTAATTGAGGATAAATCTAAGACCAAAGTTCAAATACCAGAAAACTCAATAGAAAAATATTAAAGACTTTCAACTGAGTGATCTTGGCAAAAGTTTAATGTTAACTGAGAAATCAATACATTTAGTGGACTTTTAGTATTTCTCTGAGCATATTTTTGTAGTTTTGCATTTTCTTAATTAACCTATAGCTGTGTTTTTTAGATGCTGTAACACTGTGATAAATATCGGGAGCAATATGACATTCTGATTTAAGTTACACACTTTTACCTTCTGTCACTAAACTGTATTTCTCAATGGTAAATTAATGTAAACTATTTCAGATAAATAAATACTTAAATCAAATTGTTGAATTCAAAAATACAGCCAAACAAAGGGTTACTGCAATGTAACCCAGTTTATCCAAAAGTCACGAGGGACACAAATAAATATCAGATAAACAGGGTTTCAGATAATTAGGATCCCATTTGATAACACACTAACAGAATCCTGTTTCTACTAAAATTAAAACATCTTTATTATTCACTGTACAGTACTGCATTAAAACTTAAAACCAAGATTCAAAATAAACTAAATTGATATGAAATAGTCCTTGATTCCTTTCCTTTCTTTTTATGTTGGCTCGTGCTTGCATGCCAGCCAACATATTGCATTAGTAGCAGATTTGGAGGCTCGGTCACTGTTGGGCGAATGCAGGGCATGCATCAGTAGGTGCATCCCTGATTCCCCAATAAGCCAGCATGCAGATGCCACACCAGGAATACATATTGTGGTGAGCACATCTCATAAAAGGTCCATTGCAATGAGTGCCAAGCTCATCATGCAGCAGCACCAAAACACGCCCTCCCTACTTGCCTTTCCTGGTGAAGCCCTTTAATAAACATGGAGGCGCTGACTGCCGCCCAGCAGAGAGCCAACTTCAGGGGCACTGAATCTTCCTGTCAGTATGCCCCAACTCACGATATTTGCCAACAGGGGAGCCCACTCCCAGTTGGTATAATGCACCTGCCATTTAAAGTGTATACTGAGGGGGTGTCCAATCCCCTCTGCATCATGTGCCCCCTTCCCAGTTTTATTTACTGATGGGGGAGCCCACTTCCCATTGGCATAATCCCCCCTCATTTGTTGTGTGCCAATTGGGGTGCCTAATCCCCCATCGGCTACAGAACCTCCCCCCAAAAAAACACTCAGGTGGCACACTGGGAGCCCACCCCAGCATGGCAAATGCCCCTGTAAAACAAAAATGGTCCCGCAATGTTTTTTTTTATACCTGCAAACCAGACAACGGTCCCTCGTCGAGTTCAGTGGCCCTCCCCCAACCTGCACCCACCCTTTGCACACCCTGCCTCCCCACACACACCCATCACCCCATACTTAACTCTGGAGCATGGCACAATGATCTTTCGTGGACCGGGAACAAGTTTGCACTCTTTAAAGCCGATCTCGAACTGAAGAAATGCCAGTAAGGTGTTTAATGGCATAAATAGGGTTTTTTCAACTTTGCTGCATATCTCAGGCATTTTGGGGAATTCTGGCACCAAATTTTCAACATGGGGTTATTGGGACCCTTCCTCATGAATTCAATCACTTTCATGGCATTATTCAGTCCTGAAAGGTGATTTTGCAGTCACTGCATGGAATCACCTTTTGGGGCTGATTAACAAAATGACAGTGTCACTGTTCATGAGGGGGGCTCTCAAAAAACCGATATTGCAAATTTGGTGAAAAAAATAAAAAAAATGGCTGTTTTATGAGTGTGTGTTGTGCAGTTTCCACGCATGCTCATAACTTCATGAATTTGTAATATTTTCACTTCAGATTTTCAAAATTGGCATTTTTCCACACCTCCTTATGAACAGTACAGCTGTCATTTTACACATCCTAGCTGAAATGTGTTTTCGCACATCCTGAGCAGAATTGCGTGGTCGCTGTGCGAAATCAGTTTTTGGGACAGTTTGAGAAAATGATGGTGACACTGTTCATGAGTAGAGGTCCTTAAATGCCTATGTTTGAAATTTGGTGATGAAAGTCCATAAAATGACTGTGTTACAAGCGTACATTTCGCAGTTTCCATGCACCCTTGTAACTTCGCAAATTTGCAACATTTTCATGCCAGATTTTCAACACTGGCATTTTTTTCACACCTCCTTATGAACAGTACAGCTGTCATTTTTCACAGCCTGCCCAAAATGTGTTTCCACACCTGTGATGCACAATGGCCTGGTCGCTGTGGGAAATCAACTTTTGGGGCATATTAACAAAATCACAGCACCACTGTTCATGAGGGGAGGTCTAAAATGCCTACATTAAAAATGTGGCTAAAAAAATCCCCAAAATAATTGGGTTACAGATGTGTGTTGTGCAGTTTCTATGCATGCTCATGACTTCACCAATTTTTCATATTTTCACTCCAGATTTTCAACGTTGCAATTTTTTAACACCTCCTCATGAACTATACAGTTGTCATTTTTCACATCCTGCCCAAAATGTGGGTTTGTCCCTGTGTTGCCAAATGGCATAGCCACTGTGCAAAACCACCTTTCAGCTAACAAACTGATTGTGCCACTCTTCATGAGGTGGGGTCACAAAAAGCCTATGTTGAAAATTTGGAGTGAAAATACCAACAAATGCCTACAACATTAGAGTTTCCAACTGTAGCACCATACCCTGTAGAGACTGACAGGCATCGGGGTGTGACTTTTATCATTGGCTGTAATGCATACACCATTCCACCCCACCCCCACCCTGCAGCCAGTGACAGGCATTGAAGTGTGCCTTGGAATGTTCAGCCCTAAAGTTCACCCCATTCTCCTATACTGCACCTGTCTCAGTGTATTTCCTTATGGAATGGAGTAAGTATAAGGCCCAAAGACCCCAAAGCACACCACGACACTTGTCAGTGTCTACAGGGTGGGGTGAGGTAAAATGGCATGAGTGTTATAGCTGATGGCCCAAAGGCACACCCCAATCCCTGTCAGTCTCTGCAGGGTGGGGGTTGGGTTGGCATCAGTTCAGTACTTCACTGCCATTCCTATTATGCATCTCTATCTCCTGCACTACTAATGCCAATGCCAGCAAGACAATATTCGGCATTGACAAATGCTTGTTTATTGTTATTTTGCCTTACTGCCTTACTTCATAACTGCTGCAGTAGTATGACTTGTAGAGGATTGGTGTCTTCTTGATGTTCGAGCAAACATAAACATCACTTGAAACTCTCCACTGCCTCACTGTCAGTTGGGATGAATGGAGCACATTCATCTTCTCCCTCAGAGTTACTTTCACTTGCCATCTCTTTGGAAGAACTGGAATTAACTACATTGATGATGTGGGAGTCTATGAGCTCCTTGTGACTAAAGCCTTCAGCATCTGTTTTCTCCCACTCTGCAACGTTGACCTGCAGTTGTGCAGCTACTGTATGCATGCCTGTTTTGACTTTAATAATCTGGCTTGATTACTCAGTTCCTTCCTGATCCTTTAGCAGTGTGGATCTATCACACAATTTTGTATTGATTTCTACATCAATTTGTTTCTAGCTTTTGGCCAACACGCACTCATCATTCTTAATGGTAAGCGATTTTATGATATCACACAGGGCTATCTCATCACTTTCTTCATTGAGCACATTTGTAAACAGTTTGCTGTGGCAAAGCCACTTTGATGTGTCTAGTATGCCTTCATCCACAGGCTGGATCATGGCAGTGGTGTTGGCTGGCAGGAATTTGCATCTGATGGAACCATCAGGGGTCCAAAGGATCTCATTGCAAGTATGGGCACCAGCATTGTCAATTAGAAGCAAAGCCTTTTGTGAGATGCCCTTAGACAATAAATGGATGTTTATAGAAGGGATGAAATCAGCAAAAAAGAAGCCCTTGGAAAAGGCAGAATTCATCCAGGCATTACATTGTGCCCAGTAAAGCACAGGAAGATTGACAAGGCTCACATATTTAAAACATCTTGGATTCTGTGACTTGCTAATAACCAACAAGGGAAGTTTATGTGAGCCAGCAGTATGGTAGCCTGTGATAATGGTGAGCATGATTGAGCACTTTCAAAAAGGGTGACTCAATCACGGTGCCTGTGCACAGGGCTACCAGGCAGAGAGGGTGACCAGATAGGGGTTTGGTGAATATAGTATCAGGATGTCGCTATATATACACATGAGCATGGGGGGTGGGAAGAGACCATGCTGTGCAATGGGCAGAAGGGGAGGGAGGGTTTGTGGGGTGTAGTGCAGCAGTGGGCTGTCAAGCTGGCGATGTGTCATGGTGGGTTGATGACAGGCTAGGGTTGGGAGGGTGCCAGGTTCGGTTCAAGGTTTGCTCTTTTTTGTGCTGAGTCAGAGATTTCTTTTTTCACTTTTGCACCTCCTCCCATCATGCACCCCCCTGGATTTGAGGATTCTTTAGTGGGGGGGTGTGGGAGGCAAAACCCCCTGTGGGGTGCACCCACCCACATAAAAAAAAAACTGAAGTTTCCGGCGTCATCTTGGTGTTCGCTACGAGTGTTCATTACCAAAATTGATTTTCAATAAAGTACACTTGCCCAAAAGTGATTGTCTTTCTGCGATCGTCGTTATCATATGGATCCAGTAGCATTACTACAGGCTAGAATTGTCAGCCTCTATTTTTTTTATGACACATATCATGTGTCTCGGAGTCAAAAGACAATTTGTTTTTCAGGGAGCAACTTCCAAAAAGTGCCAGTCTTGCCAACATTGTAAATTGTTTCATCTCTCAGCACCTCTCTTGGCAGGATTGCTAATAATTTGTGACAGAGCCCTACAATGCTGTCAACAGAAGAGGAAAGACCCTCTCCTCCAATAGAGAGCTGTCTTATGCAGTGCCTATATTTAAATTTGTTGAGCCATCCTTCTCTTTCAGCAAATGGCATTTCACTGCTCAGCTGCTGATGAAACTGACTGACTTTCTCTATCAAGATAGCACAGTGGCAGCTGTTGAGTCCATGAGAGGATCCTCCTGGCCACAAGGAGGTGGGCCAGGGCAAGGCACTAGTGGAGGATAATGGATTGCATCCTTCCTGGCCACAAGGGAGCAGCCAGGGCTGCTGCAGAGCGAGCAGAGGAGAGGAACCAATCAGACAACAATGAATGAGTTTCAAGTGGTGCCACACCTACTCCCAGAGGAGCTGCAGTTATGTTCAGGCTTGATTGTTCAGTCAATCAGCTGAGGGGCTGGCACACCAATCAGGGACCAGAGGCATGGAGTCTGTAAGCTGCCCAGGCTTCAAAAGTTGCCCGGAGAGGCAAAGTTACAACATCAGTGACTGTAGGGGATATGAGAGGATCCTCCTGGCTACAAGGAAGTGGTCCAGGGCCACCAGAGAGCCAGTAGGAGCAGTGAATCCATCCCAGCTGCAAGTGAGCAGCCAAGGATCACTGGACAGTGGGTGGAGGAGAGGAGCCAATAGGGCAATGTAGCAGGAGTTTCAAGTGGTGCCACACCTACTTCCAGAGGAGCTGCAGTCATGTTCAGGCTTGATTGCTCAGCCAATCAGCTGAGAGGCTGGTGCACCAATCGGTGACCAAAGTCATGGAGTCTGTAAGCTGCCCAGGCTTTAAAAGGTGCCCAGGGAGGTAAAGTTGCAACAGCAGTGGCTGTAGGAGCCACAAGAGGATCCTACTGGCCATAAGGAAGTAGGCCAGGGCAAAGCATGAGTGGAGAACAATGGAGTGCATCCTTCCCAGCTGCAAGGAACCAGGACTGGGCCACTAGAGAACCAGAAGGAGCAGTGTATCCATCCTGGCCACAAGGGAGTGGGCCAGGTCTGCTGGAGAGTGGGTGGAGGAGTGGAGCCAATCAGGCAATGGCACGGGAGTTTTGAGTGGTGCCACATCTACTCCCAGAGGAGTTGCAGTCATGTTCAGGCTTTATCATTCAGCCAATCAGCCAAGGGGCCAGTGCACCAATGGGAGACCAAAGGCATGGAGTCTGTAAGCCACCAAGGCTTTAAACAGCACCTGGGGAGGCAAAGTTATGACAGTGGCAGCTGTTGGGGCCACAAGAGGATCCTCCCAGCAGAAAGGAAGTAGGCAAGTGTATTGTACCTCTGCACAAATCACATGCCATTCTGGCAGAGCAAGGTTCCTCTATGATGGCACCTTCAGTGGAGACCCAGAAGAATGCAGAGGACATCCACAAGGGAGACCCACAAAAGGGTGGCAAGGGACACCACAGGGGAAGGAAACAGCTTCTGATAGGGGACTCAATGGGATCAGTGCAGTGCAGAATGAATTTGTGGAGTTGGGGAGGGGCCTCAGATGGGTAGCAAGCATGGTAACCTTCTCAGAGGTGCTGCCAGTCCATGGCAGGGGTGAGGCTAGGGTACTGCACACCATGCAGTTTAATGAATGATTGCAAAACTGGTGCAGAGCACAGGGCTTTGGCTTCATTGGGGACTGGGAGTCCACCTGGAGACATAAAGGTCTATACTGGCACAATGGTCTGCACCTGTCCATGAAGGGAACCAAGTTCCTAGATGACAGGTTTAAATGTTTCTTTGGTAAGCTTTTAAACTAGCCAAGGGAGGAGGTGTTGATAAAAGGCAGGAAATTTCAAGCCTCCCCCCACAAAACATGGCAGGCAGTAAAGTAAACACTGAGGTACAGAGCTCAACACAGGGTAGGACATGAGTAAATGGAAAAATAGACAGGGGTAATAAGAGCAGGGATGGGGAAAAAAGGATAAAGCCAACATTAAATGGAGTGCAATGAGTACCAATGCCCGTAGTCTGGGAAACAAGCTTCCTGAGCTAGTAGCCCTGATGGAAGATGAACAATTGGATATTGTGGCAGTCATGGAAACATGGTACACAGAGAACCATGACTTGGATGTCAACATACCAGGGTACACAATCTACAGAAGGGACAGGGAAGGTAAAAGAGGAGGAGGAGTAGCTCTATACATAAGGGACGGATCAAAGCTACAGAACTAAAAAGTAAAAGGGGAGGACAAGAGGCACTCTGGGTCACCTTGGAGACAGGGAATGGCATCACAATCTGCACAGGGGTTGTATACAGACCCCCCTCTCAAGGGGAGGAAATGGACAAGAAAATGATAGAGGACATTCTCAAAATGGCGAAAAAGGGGAGATACTGTTGATGAGGGACCTGAATATGCCAGATGTTAACTGGATAAGGGTAGAACTAGTGACACCAGTGACACCACTGACTACCCTCTTTAACAAATCATGGGAGGCTGGGGTGGTACCTGAGGACTGGGGGAAGGCAGATGTGATTCTCCTTCACAAAAGTGAGAGCAGGGCAGAAGCAGGAAACTACAGACCTGTTAGTTTAAACTCAGTGATAGGAAAAATGATGGAATTACTTCTGAAGGAAAGAATTGTCGAGGACCTAGAGGACAGAGGGGCACAGGACCCAAGGCAGCATGGATTCACAGCAGGAAGGTCATGCCAGATGAATCTAATAGATTTCTTTGACTGGGTGACCAAAGTAGTAGATCAGGGAAGGGATGTGGACATGGCCTGCCTAGACTTTAGCAAGGCATTTGACACAGTCCCACACAAAAGATTAATATACAAGTTAGCCAGCCTGGGAGTGGGTCCCAAGATGATAGCCTGGGTAAAGAATTGGCTGGAGAATAGGACACAGAGAGTAATAGTAAATGGAGTCCACTCTGAAGAAAGGGAGGTACTAGTGGGGTGCCACAGGGTTCGGAATTAGGACCAGTCCTCTTCAATGTCTTTGTAAGTTACATTGCAGAGGGACTGGAAGGAAAGTATGTCTCTTGCAGATGACAAAGATCTGCAACAGAGTTGATGCACAAGGTGGGATGGAAAGGATGAGAAGGGACTTGGCAAGGTTAGAGGAATGGTCAAATGTATGGCAGCTTAGATTTAATGCTAAGAAGTGCAGTAATGCACCTGGGAAACAAAAACCAGGGGAAGAGTACACAATGGGGGTGAGATACTAACAACAACAAAATGGAAAGGTACCTGGGGTAGTCATATCAGATGACTTAAAGGTGGGCAAGTGTGAGGGGGAGTAAGGAGGGCTGGGAGGATACTGGGATGCATAGGGAGAGGCATCACCAGTAGAAAACAGGAAGCTGTTATCCCTCTGTACAGACAGCTGGTGAGACCCCATCTGGAGTACTGTGTGCAGTTCTGGAGACCCAATCTCCACAAGGACATAGACAAGATGGAAGCTGTCCAGAGGAGAGCAACTAAAATGGTGCAGGGTCTGCACAGGAAGACATATGAAGAGAGACTAAAGGAGCTTAATATGTATAGCCTCGAGGAAAGGAGGGAGAGGGGGGACATGATAGAAACTTTCAAGTACCTCAAGGGAATCAACAAAGTCCAAGAGGGTAGGATCTTTCAAAAAAAGAGATGTGCAAGAACAAGTGGGCACAATTTGAAGATGGGGAGTGGCTCAGAGGTAATGTAAGGAAGTATTTTTTCACAGAGAGGGTTGTTGATGCATGGAATGACCTTCCAGAGGAGGTTGTGGAGTCAAAAACAGTGTTTGAATTCAAGCATGCATGGGACAGCCATAAGGCAATTCTAGGGGGTGGGGGTAGAAAGAAGTAGGCTGCTGGTTAACTAGGATCTGTAGCTTATCCATTAGGTAGGGAAATGGGCAGACTGGGTGGGCCAAGCAGTCTGTATCTGCCATCAAATTCAAATTCTATGTTTGGATGACATGTACTGCAGCCACATCCAAGAGCAGGACCATTCTCGATGCCCTGCAGGGGGCAGGTCTTAGACAGCTAGTGTTGGAACCCACTCGGGAGGGAGGAATACTAGACCTGGTACTCTCAAAAAGAGAGAGGATCACAAATTTAGAAGTCAGTAGACATCTGGGAACAAGCGACCACTGCACAGTGTGCTTCACAATGAGCACAACCATGGAGATAAGCCATACAAAAAACAAGGATACTGGACTTTAGAAGGGCTGACCTTTTCAAAATGGGTGAATACCTGAAGAATGCACTAGCAAATGGCCAAAAAGGAGGGGTGGAAGAACAATGGAGAAAAATCAAAACTGCCATCGTAGAGACAACAAGCCTTTGTGTGAAACAAATAAAGTAAACAAAGCAGAGTAAAAAACCACTATGGTTCTCAAAGGAGGTGGCAGGGAAGGTTAAGGAGAAAAAGGCTGCATTCAAAAAGTATAAGGAATCACAGAAGGAGCACGACAGGGAACTGTATCAATTAAAGCAGAAAGAAGTGGGGAAGGCAGTCAGAATAGCAAAGGCCCAAACCGAGGAAAAAATAGCCAACTCAGTTAAGAAGGGGATAAAATCTTTTATAGGTACATTAGGGAGCATAGAAAGGTTAAGGGAGGGATAGTGAAGATTAATAAAGGAGAGGGGAGGTGGGCAGAGGGAGACAGTGAAAAGGCAGAGATACTGAATGAATACTTTTGCTTAGTATTCACAAAAGAAGATGAGGCAGAGTTACCTAAACCAGACAATAGAAGCACTCTGGGTAGGGGGGCTGACACCAGTCCAATCACAGAAGAAAGAGTCCTTAAAGAACTCGTAAAACTCAAGGTGGACAAAGCAATGGGGCCTGACGGGATTCACCCTAGAATCCTAAAAGAACTAAGGGAGGACCTAGTGACACCACTGACCATGCTTTTTAGCAAATCATGGCAGGATGGTGTGGTACCTGAGGACTGGAGGAGGGCAGATGTGATTCCCCTTCACAAAAGTGGGAGCAAAGCAGAAGCAGGAAACTACAGACCTGTAAGTTTGACCTCGTTGGCAGGGAAAATGATGGAATCACTTCTGAAAGAAAGAATTGTTGAGTACCTAGAGGCCAGCAGGGCACAGGACCCAAAGCAGCATGGATTTACAGCAGGAAGGTCATGTCAGATGAATCTAATTGATTTCTTCGACTGGGTGACCAAAGTAATAGACCAGAGAGGGGCTGTGGATATGGCCTACCTAGACTTTAGCAAGGCATTTGACACAGTCCCGGATAAAAGATTAATAATCAAGTTAGCCAACCTGGGAGTGGGTCCCAGAGTGGTAGCCTTGGTAGCAAACTGGCTGCACAACAGGACACGGATGGTAGTAGTGAATGGAACACATTCCAAAGAAAGGGGGGTTACTAGTGGAGTACCTCAGGGCTCAGTACTGGGTCCAGTCCTCTTTAACATCTTTATAGGTGACATTGCAGAGGGTCTGGAGGGAAAGGTATGCCTCTTTGCAGATGGCACAAAGATCTGTATCAGAGTTGATACACAAGAGGGGGTAGAAAAGATGAGAAGGGACTTGGCAAGGTTGGAGGAATGGTCAGACATATGGCAACTTAGATTCAATGCAAAGAAGTGCAAAGTAATGCACCTGGGAAACAAAAACCCAGGAGAAGAGTACACAATATCAGGGGAGGTACTAACAACAGCAAAAATGGAAAGGGACCTGGGGTTAGTCATATCAGATGGCCTAAAGGTGGGTAAGCAACGTGAGAAGGCGGTAAGAAGAGCCAGGGGGGTAATGAGATGCATAGGAAGGGGCATCACAAGTAGAAAAAGGGAAGTGGCTATCCCTCTATACCCCATCTGGAGTACTGTGTGCAGTTTTGGAGACCTCACCTACACAAGGACATAGACAGGATGGAAGCAGTCCAGAGGAGGGCAACTAAAATGGTGCAGGGTCTGTAGCAGAAACCATATGAAGAGAGACTGAGAGAGCTTAACGTGTATACTCTTGATGAAAGGAGGGATGGGGGGACATGATAGAAACTTTCAAGTACTTCAAGGGAATTAACAAAGTCCAGGAGGGTAGCATCTTTCAGAAAAAGGGATGTGTAAGAACAAGGGGGCACAATTTAAAGATGGGGGGGACGGCTCAGGGGTAATGTGAGGAAATTCTTTTTCACAGAGAGAGTGGTGGATAAATGGAACCGCCTTCCTGAAGAGGTCATTGGGTCTAAAACAGTGGGTGAATTCAAACATGCATGGGACAGACATAAGGCAATTATAGTGGGGGGTTGCAGGAAGTAGGCTGTTGGTTAACTAGAATCTGCAGCTTATCCAGTAGGTAGGGAAATGGGCAGACTGGGTGGACCAAGTGGTCCTTATCTGCCGACAAAGTCTATGTTTCTATGTGTGAGAGGAGGGGAATGGAGCACATCCTTTATGGCCGCAAGGAATCAGGCCAGGGCCACCGGAGAGCTAGCGATTGCAGTGTATCCATTCCGGCCACAAGGGAGCATGTCAGGGCCACTGGAGAGTGGATGGAGGAGAGGAGCCAATTGGACAATGGTGTGGAAGTTTTAAGAGGTGCCACACCTACTCCCAGAGGAGCTGCAGTCACTTTCAGGCTTGATTTTCATAGCACCCGGGCACCCCAGCCCTGACCTCTATTAAATGGTTGAAGGGGGGTGGAGCCAACTGATGTTGCTGTGGTCTGGAAACAAGGAGGAGGTGAACTCTAAGGGGGAGCTTGCATTGGTACAGACTGTATAGGAGATGATTAATTAGGGCCAGCAGCTGTGCTCTGCTGTGGGAGATTGGATTAAACTGTGTAAGCATACTTAGAAGGACACTCATGGGTGATATGGTGTGTTCTTGAACAAAATTGCAGGGGCATTCTAAATTAAGGTAGCAAGCACAGCAGATATTAGTGGCAGGGGACCAAATAGAGCCCAGTCATGGCTAGAGCATTTAGGGAAAAGGATGGAACAACTGACCTGGGAAGAAAAGTGACACAGGTTGGGGACTGGAATGAGGCAAGGTCCACAGATCATGAGGGCTGGCACCTTTGGGAGGGTGTTGGGGTGTGTAGGATGTGGTTCAGCCATGGTACTAGCCCTGGCATGGAGGATGGAGGATTGCATTCTATGCTGAAGGTTGGCGCACCTTGAGGATGAAATTAAGTGGTTAGGGTGGGCCTTGGGTATGGAAGGGGGGTACAAAGACTGGTGGACCTGATGGAGGGTTAGACTGGGAGAGGCAGGAGGAGGATGAATGGTGACATGGAGAAGTGGGATGGGGACCCACGGAGAAGGGATCAGGAGGGAGTTGAGCAATGGCACATGGTAAGGGCTAAGAGGAGGGGGACTTGGGGGTCCATGGCAGTGAGCCCAAAATCACAGGGAGAAGGAAAGGGCACTAAAGGTGGGACCACAGTATCGAATAGGTACCTGGCACTGATGAAGACCATGGCAGAAGGGGACAAGGATTCAGAAGAAACAAGAGGGGCAAGGGGCAGTGGTGATGAGGAGGTAGCAGGAAAGAAGGGAAAGGAGAGGGGGACAGTAGGACAAGAGAAGGGGCCAGGGGAAGAATGGAAGGACTAGCCAAAGGACTGGAGGGCCAGGGTAGGGGAATGATTTGTTCAGCAAGAAAGGTGAGTTCTCAGGGTGAAGAAGAGAGGAAGGCAAAACAGGTGAGATCTCAGGATAAAAAGGACCAGCAGGCAGAAGAAGGGAGGAAGGACAGTACCCTGGATGAGGAGGAGGGAGGACTAGTACAGAAGACACAGGTGGGACAAAATGAGGAGCAGGGAGACAAAGGATTAAGTGGGAACAGCAGGAAGGAGTTGGAAGAGGAGCCCAGGATCTCAAGGCCACAGGGAGGATCGTAGGCAAGGGCCAGGTTTAAGGAGAGGAGTAGGGCGATAGAGAGGAAGGAAGGGGAAGAAAATGGGAAATGGGAAAGTGAGGAAGTAGTGTATGAAGGGATAGGGACTGGAGTACTGGGACAGGTAGAGGGGAGGCAAGAGTCAGGAAGGTAGCTCAGACACCTGCACCAAGGGGAGGGAGAACCAGAGTGCAGTCTAAACAGAGGAAGGAGGGGGATAGGGTACTCCTGATAGGGGATTCTATATTGAAGGTGTTCAAGTGGGGGGAGGGCAGAGGATGCACGGTTCAGGTGGAGTGTATGCCGTGGATGACAGCGATGGAGGTAATCCACCACATCCTGTCATGGGGCAGGGACAAGGATAGGAATATACACCTAGTGTTCCATCTGGGTACAAACGACCTGGATGGCAACAGTCTCATGGAGGTACAGGTGAAATTTAAGGCTCTGGCCAGATTTTGTACAGGGATAGGCTTTAAGTCTCTAGCCTTCTCAGAAGTACTGCTGGTACCAAGTGCCAGCATGGAGAGGAAGCAAAGGATAATAGAATTCAATTATTGTCTGGAGAGATGGAGCAGGCAAAGGGGGTATGGTGTGGTTGGGTGCTGGGGGTGAACTTGGGAGGATGAGAGTCTCTATGCCCAGGACTGACTGCACCTCAGCAGGGAGGGGACAGCTGTCCTGAGGTGCGGCCTGGGGGAGTTCTTTGAGAAGGAGTATAATTTAAAATCAGGGGGGTGGAGGTGAAGCCTAGCAGCTCCTTGAATGAGTCAGGGGACCCTTGTTCCCTTCCAGGACAAAACTGATGACAGGAGCTTTGGAAGGTCAATGAAAGAATCTATGGATGGAGGACAATGGTGCACGGGCCTATTAGTCAATGCTAGAAGCCTGGAAAACAAAATGGAGGAGCTCATAGCCATCATTGCACATAATAGGCTGGACATAGTAGCAGTTACGAAGTCCTGGTGGATGTAGCTCCACACTTGGGAAGCAGAAGTTCCAGAGTTCAGACTAATCAGGAGGGACAGGAAGGATTGGGTGGTGGCCTTCTATATAAGAGATGATGTGAAGGTGTTGGTGGAGAAGGAGGGCAACTGGGAGATGGAATTACTATGAGCAACACTAGGCAGAAGGACAGGGGAGTCATTGAAGCTCAGAATGGTATACAGACCACCCACCCAAGGGGAGGAGCAGGATAGGAAGATGACACAGGACATAGCAAGGGTAGCTCTGAAAGGGGAAACATTACTAGTGGGGGACCTGAACCTTCCTGACGTTGACTGGTCCATGCCTGATGCAGCTTCAGCTAGACACAGGGAAATTCTGGAAGTGCTATAGGAGGCTTTCCTTCGGCAGTTAGTCAGGTATCCAACAAGAGGAAGCAACCTACTAGTTGGGGTCCTGATAAATGGGGAGAAAGTGGAGGATGTGCTGGTGGGGGAGGAGCTGAGCAATAGCGATCATAGTACCATCAGGTTTAAGGTGAGGCAGGGCAGGGAGGTGACCCGGATGAGTACAATGGTTATAGATTTCAGGGGTGCAGACTTTAACGAGATAAGAAGGATAGTGGGGGAAGCAATGGGTGGTATCAGGGATATAAGGGAAGTGGAGGATCTATGGGGCTATCAGGGACTGGATCAAGGAGGCCATGGACAGGTGTATAAGGAAGGTACAGAAGGGAACAAAAAGAAGGAGGCATCTGTGGTTCAACAGGAGTGTAGTGAGGGTGGGAGGGGGTAGAAGAAGGGCATTTACGAAATACAAGGAAATGCAGACCGAGGAGGACAGGGAAACCTGCAGAGAATTGAGGAGGATAGCAAGGAAAGAGATTAGGAAGGCAAAAGCTAACAAGGAGGACAGGATTACGAGACAGGCAAAGGTGGGGCAAAAAACATTTTTTAGGTACGTTGGGGAAGGAAGGAAGACTGGTCAAGGGATCGCTAGGCTCTGGGGGGATGGGGGGAGCCACTAGAGAATGACAGCATGAAAGTGGAGAAGTTAAATAGGCACTTCTGCTCAAATTTCATGAAGGAAGTGGAGGGCAAGGCTGAGGAATAGGGTGGTGGGGGTGGAGATGAGCCCATTTATTATAGAGAGAGTCAGAGAGAAACTTGGAAGGGTGAAGGTGGACAAGGCCATGGGGCTGGATAGACTGCATCTGAGGGTGATCTGGGAGCTAAGGGAGGAGTTAGCCGCCCCACTGGCAAGCTTATTTTATTTATTTATTTATTTATTTATTGACAGAAATGGGAATTACAATCCTTTGAGTCACAGGCTCCTTTGCAAAGGCTCCACGTCAATAAGAAAATACACAAAGTATCACAAACTTTAAAATTTGGAACCAAACTTAAACATTTGGCACAGTACAAAACTTAAACATTTAATACAAAACCTAAACATTTGGCACAGTGTACAATGTTGGGGTTACGTCAGCAGGGATCTTAAAAAATAAGGTCCTGGGTCAACACTTATGTACATATGACAGTAATTCAGTTTTGGAGGGTCTTACAAAATAGGCCCAGAGTCAAGATAAGTTTACAGTGAGATTGAGGATTCAAATCTTGGGAAAAGAGAAGAAAAAGTCCTTATGCTGCGGGTACCCCATTTCCGTAGTGCTGGAAAAATACTTGTAAAGTTATATACAATCACAAGTTGTAGAGTTGAGGAGGGTCTTAAGACCAGCTTTAAATTGAACCAAACTGGATGTAAGGGAGATTGTGGACGGTAGGTTGTTTAGCCACAGAGGGGCACGATAACGGAAAGACCATTGCCCAAGGGAGATTCTACAGTGGGGTACTAGTAGGGAGGTGTTTGCAGAGTGCCTTGGTGCCCCCTCCTGAGTGAGGCTATTGGAATAAGAGGGTGGAGGCCTATTGGAGCTTGTTTGTGTAGTATTTTTCTTGCTAGAAAGCAGATGTGATACTTAACCCTATCTTGGAAGTTTAGCCAGCCAGTAAATTTGTAAAGCACATGAGTATGGGTTAGCCTGTTACAATTAGAGAGCAGATGGCAGGCTTTATTGAGGGCAAGGTTGATGCTGCGCAGGGCAGTATGGTCAGCAGACCCATAAATTACTATGCCATAGTCCACCAAGGGTAGTGTTGAGGAGGACACTACTAGATGCATTGCCTGAGGGGGAATGCAGTGCTTATGTCTGTATGGGATGTCCAACCTGGCATTGACAGAGGAGGATACTTGTTGAATGTGAGTGTGATAGGTAAGGGAGGTGTCCAACATGACTCCCAGGTATTTGAAGCTATAGACCTGCTCTAGAGCAATGCCACAGGAGTTAGTGATGATTAGCGGTGTATTACAGAGTGGGTTCTGGTGGTGGGCGAAGATCATAGCTTTAGTCTCCTTATAGTTTAGTATTAGGCAGTGTTCATAGAACCAGGTTTCGAGCTCTCCAAAGAAGCCTTGAAGGGCGGATTGTAGTGTGTTGAGATGTTGATGTTTCCAAAAGACTACAGCATCATCAGCATAGAGCAGTAGCTTCCCACTACAGGATTGGGGGAGGGAGTTCAGAAAAAGGGTGAAAAGCAGTGGGCCTAAAATGGACCCTTGGGGGACCCCTGTTAGTACTGGCTTACTGGAGGATAAGGTTTCATTAATTTTTACCTGTTGGGTCCTGCCAGTGAGATAGTCTTTGAGCCAGGAAGTAACCTCTGTGGAGATTTTCAGAGATGGTAGGGTGTGGAGAAGAAGCGCGTGACTGACTGTATCAAAAGATTTGGTTAGATTGATATAGACAGACCCCACTACTGAGCCATGATCCAGGGCCTCATGTATATAAGAAGTAAATTTAACAAGGGCAGTGGAGATGCTGTGACCCCTCTGGAACCCATGTTGTTCACGACACAGCAGATTGTGTTTGGTCAGATAGTCAGTGAGTTGGTCAGCCATGATTTTTTCAAGAGCATTTGGGGAGGCAGAATGGATATTGGTCTATAATTACTGGTGGAAGTGGGGTCATCACTCTTCAATATGGGAGTTATAACTGCTCTTTTCCAAGAGGTGGGGAACTGGCTGTGGCATAAGGATAAGTTAAGTATGTTGGTGAGATGGGGCAGGGTCACATCCATAGTAAGCCGGAAGAGCTTGAGGTCCAAGCCGTCGCTACTATAGTGAGAGTTTGCCAGGGCTTTGCTTAGGTAGCATTTTGCCTCATGCAGGAGATGATTCATAACCTGTCCTTGGACACTGGGAAAGTGCCAGAGGATTGGAGAAAGGCCACAGTCATGCCAATACACAAGGGAGTGGAGTAGAGAGGCAAAGGAGAACTATTGTCCAGTAAGCCTTATAGCTGTGGTGGGGAGGGTCATGGAGGCACTCATCAGAGAGAGGGTGGAGCAGCAAATATAAGGAAATGGATTGCTGAACAACAGCCAGCACGAGTTCTCTAAGGGGATGCCATGCCAGTCCAATCTTATTGAATTCTTTGACTGGGTGATGTCAGAAGATAGACCATGGAGGGTAGCAGGGTTGGTTTGGTGCAGCATTCTTTTGTACTGATGCCCGCGATCTGGCTGCGAGCAGTCCACTGGACCACCAGGGATACTGGATGATTATTTTATACCATATATGCCTGCGATTGGGCTGCGAGCAGTCCACTGGACCACCAGGTATATAGGACAAATTTAATTTTTAACTTATGCCCACAATCGGGCTGCAAGCAGTCCACTGGACCACCAGGGACATAGGACGTGTTTTATTTTAACAGATGCCCACAATCGGGCTGCAAACGGTCCACTGGACCACCAGGGATATAGGATGTGTTTTATTTTAACAGATGCCCTTGACTGAGTGGTGGGGCACTTTTCCGCCCTGTGCAGGGGGCATCAGTACCCAACGGCTGCAGCCTGGCAGGGCGCCAGGTGCAAGTCACCGGGGATCAGCGTACCTGCATGCAAATGGGGCAATAATGACATGCAAATGGTCCCATTTGTGCCTTGCATGCATTATGGCCCCATTTGCATGTGTACTTTTGAATATCGCAGTAGTTGCACCTAGTGCAACGGAACTTGTGCTAACGCATCCACCTGCTCCACTCTAGCCACTGTGCCATGCGCACTATGGGGTGGCCAGGGTGCAATATTCAGCAATGCTGTGCCATGGTGCAGCTCTGCTGAATATCACCCTGTCAATGCCCCTGCGCAGCCCATTTGCACTGCACCCAGGCTTGCGCCACAGCCTGGCGCAGTCTGAATATCTGAGCCTGAATGTATAGACAGGTGAACAAATCCTGTATTTCTCAACAATATCATGCAGCCCTTGGCTTTGAGACAGAAACAAATATAAAAAGCAAGTGCATATAAAGAATAGCTCCCTTGAGGTGTGATAACTTTTGTTTAGAGTTTTAGCCACTGATTGTGATTTTTTCCTCATTTAAAATAATCAATGAAGGAAAGCAGCTCTCTTAATTTCTGACTACTCTTAATTTCCTGGTGGACTTCTTTTGTTTATTCTTTATCAGTCAGATTAATGTAAGTACTACTCTGTAGAAAATATTTTATGGAAATATACTAATATTTGCTTGCATACGTTTTGTAGAGGAAATGGTATTTAGTATTGAAAACTCCGAACATGTTTTACATAAAAAATTGTAAATTCAGCATGTAACTGGTAGGAGTTGCAGCCTTACCTCTATTTCTGTTTTACTTTGGTTTGAAGTAAAACTGTGGGCAAAAACTGAATAAATATATATTTTAAATCCTACCCCGAACTTCTGAATGGTATTAATTATCTATGGCTGCATAAAAGGTTAAAATATTTTTTTAATTAATTGTACCTCTGTTTTGAGGTGTGGGATAGCGATTTGCAAGAGGCTATTTTTTTAACCCCTGGTTTTGCATTCCCCACAATGTACCAAAAAGTGATGCTTATAAACCCTGCCATTTCAATCAGTTTGTTTTCTGTACTGAGAAAGAGTTGTGTTGCCTTTCATGCAGGCTTCTTTTCACCAGCCGTTAATGTAAGTTGTTGTGCTCCTTCTCAGCACTGATTTTCAGTTGGTACAATTTAGAAACTAATCTATTTTTTATGGGCTTTTTCTTTGGTTTGGGAGTATTTGTGCTTAATCTACTGCCTTTTGTCAAGTGATAAATTTCTGTGCTGCTAGCTTCCCCTCACTGCAAAGTAACTGTGAAAAGGCATAATTAAATCTGCTTAATCACTTGTGCTTGTTTATACTTTATTATCTATTGCTTTTGCACCATTAAGTATTTGTATTCTTATTTATTTGTATCTATTTATTTCACCATGGAAAGGCTCCTTTGAGCTCTTTTACAAGGAGGTCCTGGGCAGGACAGCTTACAAAAACCAAGAAACAATGATATGAGGTACAAGGTAATACAAAAGTATAGAGCAATAGCATATAGAAATACAGTCTGGAATAGTAAAACAATATTGGTAGTAAAACAAAAATAGTAAAATACGATTTATAGTAAGTAATGAACAACAGTTCAATCACTTGTGAGGTATAAACTGTAATACAGGTGCTATGGCCAGGAGAAACATTTATATTGCAAAATGAAGCTAAACATGTAACTAAAACTAAAGCATCAGCACAAATAAATAAATAAAATCAATAAAAAAATAATTTATTGGATAAACAGACTTCACGGGTACTATAAATATAATTACTTTGTATCTCCTTGTACACAATTTGATCTTGAGAAAAAAAATTGTTAGAGTTAAAGGAGCTATGATCCCCAAATGTTACTCCTCAGCAATACCTGAGAGACATTCACTACCCACAATTAAATATAATCCATTATTAAAGGAAATTAAAGGACTTGGGAGTTTCTTTTGATTCAGAATTAAAAGTCAATAGAACTACCAAAGGTAGTAAAAATTGTAAATCAAAAGGAAGTAAAAAGGAAGCTGTGAAAGATAAGAACTCTAATGGCACAAAGTCACATCATTAAACAATGTCTGCAGCAAAATCTAGAGCTGGATTTTGTTTATTTTATTGAAGTTTGGTAGGCCCATTGAGATAAGATAGTCCTTTTTGCAGTGGCAATCCAGTAAGTGCAGTACATTGATAGTGCAATAGCTGACACAGGAAACCATACAGGTATGACAATTGCAATAACAAGACCAACTAATATAGTTACAGGAACATGTCACAATACAACACAATTATGTCATACAAACATTCACAACTAGCATAATAAAATGTACAGAGAACATAATTACTACAGTTAAGAACCACTAGTATAGATAATAGTACAATACAGTATACCATGGCAGGCAGTAACATAATCATCAATGCCTATATACAGATAACATTGTACATAATTCTGATTGTACAGATAACATTGTACCTAACTGAGAAATCCAGTGATGCAAAGCACACAGGCAGTTGAGAGGTAGAAAGCCCAGAAGTCATTGATATCAGGAGCAAGGTGGGGCAGATAGATGAGATTGCAGTGAGCACTGAAATTGAGGGAGAGAAGAGCAAACCAGGGCAGATGAGGGTAATGAGTTCCAGGAGTACACAGCAAAAAAGGCAAATGATCTCCAGGCCACAGAGAGACAAAGGTTTGGCAACACTAGAAGGGGTAGGGAGGGAGATATGAGAGCATGCTGGGGAAGTCAACATTGGATGATATCAGCTAAGCAGGGAGGTGTGAATCGATGTACTAACTTGTGAACAAAGCTCAAGGTGGCTTAGCACAGTTTAGACTCATAGGCAACCATCCCAGGGTGGATAAGACATGACAATGATGATGGCAAACATGGGTTCCCACAGTAAACCTACCCACTCTGTGGTAGACCTGCAAGAGTTGAGATGAAATGGTTGCAGAGGTCAAGAGAAACAACAGGGCACCATACAAGAGGAGAGGCAGGATGGTGGCTTCCGAAATCTTGTGACAGGCAGTTGAGGTAAGGAAGGGACGAATGCAGTAAAGGACACTAAATTTTTGTTTTAGGATTTTGGTGAGAGCTGTTATGTGTGCATCCAGTGTAAGTGAGGGATCCAAGGTGACCCCCAGGTATTTAAATGACTCAGCAGATTCAAGGGCAGTCCCAGTGTGTGAAAGCACAGCCAGCCGGGGGAGGGTGCATGCAGGTGATCTACAGAACAACATGCACTTTGTTTTATTTAGTGTTAAGCACCAGCTGTGTTTGAATGAACCAATCCTCGAGGGTGTTAAAGTCAGATTCCAGCTTTGTGTTGAGCCAGCCTATATTAGAGAAGGAGCAGTAGAGGATAACACCATCCACATAGTGGTGGACTGAGCCTCCACTATAATTATTAGGGAGATGTTGATATAAATACAGTAAAGGAGATAATTATAGAAGCGGCAATACGAAAAAATCTTTCCTTATGGATGCTGATAGCTTTTTATTCCTGTGTGTGCAAAGATTACGTTTAGAATCTCCATCTGTTTGTCCATCTGACAGACCTCCTTTAAGGAATTGGTCAGGGACACAGCAGTCACCTAAGGATTCCACTGATATACAGCAAAACACATTAGAAAAAGAACAAAAATAAATACTATGATCAGGATGTAGGTTTCAAGCTTTTACATATGGAGTTGCATGAATTTAGCATGGCGATGAGGGAAATCATGTACAGTAATTAATCAGACAATCTCATAATATCAATTTACTTTGAGCAAAAGTGTAAGCAATCTAAGAAAGTCAAAGTTTAAGAACAAAAAACTGAACATAATAACCATTAGAGGAGCAATAAGTAGTTAATGCATAAATTGCTGAGACTGAACAAGTGACAGCTAAATTAAACAAGCATTTGTCAATGCCAAATGATGGCCTGCTGGCATTGGCATTGGTAGTGCAGGGGTTAAAGAGATGCATAATGGGAATGGCAATGATGTATTGAAGTGACACCACCACCACCCTGCAGAAACTGACAGGCATTGGGGGGGTGCCCTTGGGTCATCTGCCATAACGTTCGCACCATTTCACCTTACCCTCCCCTGCAGACACCAAAAGGTGTCACGGTGTGTCTTCAGGTCTTCGGGCCTTACACTCACCCCATTCTATAAGGAAATACACTGAGATGGATGCAGTATAGGAGAATGGGATGAACTTTGTGGCCGAAGACTCCAAGGCACACCTCGATGCCTGTCAGTGGCTGCAGGGTGAGGTGGGGGTGGAATGGCATGAGCATTACAGCCAATGATCCCATGTCATACCCCCCACACCTGTCAGTCTCTACAGCGTGGGGCGTTACAGTTGGAAAACCTAATGCCCCGGGCTTTTGTTGGTATTTTCACTCCAAATTTTCAACATGGGCTTTTTGTGACACCACCTAAAAATAGTGGCACTATCAGTTCATTAGCTGAAAGGTGATTTTGTACAATGACTGCACCATTTGGCACCACAGATGTGAAAACACATTTTGGGTAATATGTGAAAAATGACAGCTGTACTGTTTATGAGGAGGTTTAAAAAAGTGTCAGTGTTGAAAATCTGGAGTGAAAATATGAAAAATTGTTGAAGTCATGAGCGTGCATAGAAACTGCATAACACATGCCCATAATGCAATAATTTTTTGGATTTTTTTTACCAGATTTTCAACATAGGCATTTTGGGCCCTCCCTTCAAGAACAGTTGCACTGTGATTTTATTAATCTGTCCTGAAAGTTGATTTCCCACAGCTACTGCGCCATTGTGCACCACAGGCGTCAAAACAAATTTTGCGCAGGATGTAAAAATGACAGCTGTACTGTTCATAAGGAGGTGTAAAAAATGCCAATGTTGAAAATCTGGAGGTGAAAATTTAAAAAATTGGCAACGTTATAAGCGTAGCTGCAAACTGCCCAACGTATGCTCGTAACACAGTCATTTTTTGGAATTTTTTCACCAAATTTGCAGCATGTTTTTTTGGGACTGCACCTAATGAACAGTGGCACTTTTGTTTCATTAATCAGTTGCAAAGGTGATACCGTGCAGTGACCATGAAATTGGCTTTTTGGGACTGAGTAATGAAATGACAGTCACATGTTCATGAGGTGGAGTCCCAAGAACTCCATGTTGAAAATTTGGAGCCAAAATTCAAATAAAAAATGGCTGAGATATCCACCTATGTTGAAACCCTCCATTGATGCCATTATAAAGCTTATCATGATTTTCTTCAGTTTGTGATCAGCTTTTGAAGAGTTCAAACATGTCCCGCTCCACCGAAGATCACAGCGCAAGACCACTGGAGGTAAGTGTTGGGGTGAGGGGGATGGGGAGGTGGGGTGCACAGAGGGTGGGTGATGGTTGGGGAGGGGCAGTGGGACGATGAGGGACCATTTTCTTTTTTACAGGGACAAAAGAAATAATGGATGTCGGGGAAGGTTTTGTTTATTTACAGGTTTAAAAAAATACTTTAAACACACTGGGGTAGGCTCTTGGTGTGCCACATGACTTTGGGGCAGGGGGAGACTGGTGCCAATGGGGATTGGGCACCCCCATCAGCAAACAAAGTGGAGAGGGACATGATGAAGATGGGGATTGGGCAATCCTGTCAGCAAACAAATTAACCATGAGGGGGTACATGATGACGATGGGGATTGGTCACTCCCATTGCAAACAAATTGAACTGAGGGGCTGGGGGGACATGCCGACATTGGCATTGGGCACCCCCGAAGTCGGCTTTCTGGGGATTGTATGGTGCACGGGAGGAGCCATCACATTTATTGAAATGTTTCACCAGGAAAGGCACATCTTGTTATCTGAGTCTCCAATGAGGAAACTGCACCTCATTGGAGCAGCAGATTTCTTTCAACTCCATGGCTGTCTTTGAAACTGCTGTCATCAGCAGCATGCTCGCTAATTCTTGGCTGAGGGATGCACCCACTAAAGTATTCCCTGCATTGGCAACAACACTGTCACACCTCTGAATTGCACTACTGCCACAAGATGTTGCTTGTACACATGCAAGCCAACATAAAAAGGATAACAAGAAAAAGAAAAAGTGAGAGGGAAAAGTATTCCAGAGGAAAAAGGTGAAGTTGTTTTCCAAAGGAAAATAAAACATGTCCTACCTACTGTACACCTGATAAAAAACATGAATGAGCAGTAGGTACATCTTGTCTTCATGAAAAGAAAATAAAACACAACTGATATCCAAAACAAGAAATATTGGATAGGAGGGAAAGGAGAATGCAACAAGGACAAAGGCTCCCTACAATTTATGTGAAGGGGTGCCTAAATCAAAAAATGAGACTCATGGGTTACTAAAATAATGCTTTTTATAAAATGGGTCAATAAAATCCATGAAACTGATTGGCTAAAAGGACCTTTCACCCGTGTCCTTATCAGCTGATATTTATGCCAACCGGCACTTTTCTTCCCTGGGTGACCTCACAACAGGGAAATATCAATAACCTGTGATAGCTTTAAACAGCTTTCACAGGAGAGCAAACACTGTACTGTACTGGCTTGTCCACCCCCCCTTTCCCCGTGAGGTGCCAAAGTAAACTCAAGTAAAATATAAAAAAGAAAGTCTGACCTCTATTCCTTGAAGTTTAAAAAAAAAAAAAAGGCTCTTGCATCCCTGACTTCAAACTGAGCTGTACAAAAAAAACTCTGGCAATCCCAATTTCAAAATGAGCTCTCTGCGATCCACCGAGCAACCTCATGCGCTTGAAAGAAATTCTGTTTAAACCAAAACGGACACTTGTGCCACCACAACTCTTCACACCACAAGGATCACAGATATTTAAATAACTGCAGATAGCAAACACACTTCGGAGTACCGTTCCTTTCGCAAAACTGACAAGACCGCTCTGTACGGACGCCGATAAGCGACATGCTCGCCCCGATCCAACCGAGGCAAAGAAAATACAGTTAACACACAAAAAGCAGTGTGTAATTTCACAGCCTGTACAAAAACAAAACCATAACATAAATTGTCAACAGACAAAATACAATTAAATGTCTGTCTGTACCGAGACTGCAGAGTAGTAAAATTCAAAATCATATGTGGTACACACCCTTGCCTTTGCGGCCACTCCTCGGCTACTGGCAGCTACCAGACAAAATGAGAACCTGCAAAACAAATAAATAAAACAAAGCTAGAAACAAAATGTAAAAGAACAAGTGTGGCAAGGGCAAAAAATGTGTGCCTGTATGTTTCTGTTTGTCTGAAAGAAATTTTACATATGTTTTGCACTACAAATGCTGGGACTATTTTTTCCACATTTGTTAAACTATATTTTTAACAGTTTTCAGACTTGTTTTATTTATTAACTTAATTTCCAACATAAAGTTTTTAAGGGAACCCATTTTATAAGCGCAATAACACACTCTGAGGTGTGGGTTATTGCCTGATAAGAGCACGCCCAGAGGCATAAGGCACTCGGCGCAAGCGCCTCATGCCTTAGTACACCCCTGGGCATGCTCTTATCAGGCGATAACCCACATCTCGTCGTGTGTTATTGCTTGCATAACTTATGTATTGCTATTCTGGGAAAGAAGATAAGATGGAATGACATTGTCACAACATCAAGATATAGAGAATATCAGTTTAAGTGGAAAAGCTACCTTACCTTGAGGAACTCTAGTATAAGTAAAAACAATTATGTGAGCTAGTAAAGCATTTGGTAAACTTGTGACACAGTGACTGTGGATTTGGAATGTTTAGTTGAAGAAAAAAAGACAACAGATGGAAAACAATACACCAGAAAGGATAGACAGGAAGAACAGACAAGGCACAAAAAGAAAAGTAAGATAGAAGAGACAAGCCAGTTTAGTTTAAAAGAGAAAAATAGAATTCATTTAGCCATGAAGAAACTTTAGCAGATTTGTATCAAAGGATGTGGAAAATTTATTTAAGAAAGACACAAAACCTGCCCAGTACAAACTGCCCTATAGTAAAACACAGACAATAACAAATCTAAAACAAAACCCTCCAATCATTATTAAACTATCTGATAAAGGGGGTGTATAATCATTATGAATAAAACTCAGTATGAAAATATGTGCATGGATTATTGACTAACACTGACAATTAGATGATTTTAGAGGGGGATCCTACAAAAAGAATTCAAGCAAGCATCAAAGAGGTTTTGGGTACAGTGTTTCAGCTAGGACACATTTTAGAATGGCAAAAACATTTATTAATAGCTAAATCCCCTAGAATACCAGTATGTTATTGCTTGCCAAACTACATAAACACCCACCTCGACCACCAGGGAGACCTATTGTCTTTAGACAAGAGTCAATACCAGAGCTTCTGTCTAGTTTTGTTAATTACTTCACACTGCCATTAAAAACACAGATGTGAAGGTATGTTAAACATACGGAAGATGTTCAGAGATTGCTGAATTATTTGAATGAGACAGGAAACTTTCAGCATACAATTGCACGTCATATGTAAACGATCTCTATATATCTATTCCCCATGAGGAGGGACTGTGGAGCCTGGAGAAAGCACTGGAGAGGCAGACAGAGGGGCCATCCCTAAGACAAGTTTAGAAACAGATTAGCCAAATTGATTCTATATGACAATTGTTTCAAATTTAATAGATTTTTTTTTACTGCCTGCTGAAATGTGTAGCTATGGGTAGCACTATGACTCCAGAATATGCTAACCTCTTCATGGAACTGTTTGAGGAGCAAATTATGTTGACTCCTCTGTACCTTGAACACTTTGGGAAGCTAAGACTTTACAGACATTTTATTGATGGCATTTTGATACTATAGTATTAATACAGTAATGATTTGAATGATGTTTTTGCATCTCTAAAAGAAGCAACAGATTATTTAGAATTTACATTGAATGATAGTACTGAAGAAATCTCATTTTTGGGCTTGGTGATTTACAAGCAGGGAGGTAGATGGACAAACTCAGTTAAATTTACTCCACAAATTAATTCAAGAATTTAGCACAATTTGCAGAGTGTGGATGTATCCGTGAAGTGTGAAATTTCATTGTGAAGTGCGGAATTCCACACTTTGCATTGAAAACTTCATGATTCAGGCATAGTCGAAATTGCTGAGGGCTGGTGAAACTTTGAAAAACTCCACGGATGCATATTTCAGCCACTTTGTGGTAACTTTTCCCACAAATTAAAACTTCAGCACCTCTCTATTTACAAACATTGGGAAATGGAGTCCTCCTTGAATGTATGGAATTTAGAAAGAAACCAATAATAACATCTAAAATAGTTGTGACAAAAAAGTAGAAACTGATACACAGTGAGTTTAAAGCAGAAAGAACAGAAACCCAGATTCTGTTGGGATCCTTAGCATCAAGTATGGCATGATGTGACAGATGCACGCACTGTAACAATGCTTCAGGAAAAAAAAATGTAACACATACAAATGGAGACAGATCATTCCTAATCAAGACACATATAACCTATGAAACTGACCATGTGATACATGTTTTAACATATCCTTGTTCCAAGTTTTATGTTGGAAAAAACACTAGATCATTGAAAATGAGGATTATAATGTATGGTAGAACATTGTTATAGGTAGAAATCTACATTTTTATAACAATGATTTACCATCGATGTGATGTCACCATTTTGTTAAACCATCAATGGTACATCACATCAATGGGTTAACAACTGGGAACAGTGTGTGCATGCCGGCTACAGAAATCTATGACCTTCCTGAAATGGTCGGGGTGGTGAGCATGACCCAAAATTAGCAGCGGTGACTGATCTAACAGCAGTAGTAAGGTTCCTGTGTATTTATTTAATTAGTTATGTGAACCATACACTATAAAATGTAATGTATGGTTCGCTATCAGCAACCAGCTGGTTTAACCTTTGAGAGGTTGCCATGGTGACCTTGTAAACCTTGAGAGCAAAGGATTATTGAACATAAATGTTCTGTTAGAAACCAGGCAGACTACTCCCCAGTGGCAAGATATTTTCAAAATGCAGGCCATTCGGAAGCCAGCCTAAAATTCTGGGTTACTGAACTAGTGTTAGAATGTGGGGAGGTTATTAGGATAAAAACTTGAAAGCAGGGAGATGTTTTGGATTTACAGTCTAAATACCTTGGACCCACGCATGGGAATGAATAAAGATGAAAATGGGACAGTATGTTTGTACCCACAGATGGTTTCTTACCACCTGTGACGTTTCCAACCAGAAACATTTTTTCCATGCTGCCCCAAACATTAAGTTTCTCATAGATACTTGCCAAGCAAGATATGACTTGAGGCATACAGATGACTCATATTTAAGTCCAGATTACAAATTTAACATTTACCTAAAATTCAGTTTGAAATGATTTAATTAATAATCCCTATTATTTGATAGTGAATAGTGTTAATTAACAATTATTAAATTTAAATCTCAGTTGAAATTGAACCCCAGACCATTGGTCTTGTCAAGTGAGACAATTATCACTTGAGCCATAGAAGTCAAACTTCAGTTATTTGATGATTTTTAGCATGGTAGATGTGATCATGCATTCAATGTTATTTAGATAAGTAATTTAAGAAATGGACAATGTAGTTTAATATACCATTTAGTTAAAAAAAAACATTTGGGAGTTAAGCAGAGAGACAGAGATGCTGGCTTTGAAAATATTGAAGGATTGAGCTGGACTCTAAGGTTTTGAAAAATTATTTGTTGAGAATTGTACCCGAAACCATAGGTATCACATGCCTAGCTAAAAACTAACTGAAGTATAGTAGATGTGGCATATATATCTACGCCTTTAAGGCATCTTTAAAACATATGACCATGTAATGTGAGACATTTAAAATCTGGTACCTCATCTGGTCCTGACTGAATAACCAGTAACATAGAAACATAGAAACATAGACTTTGACTGCAGATAAGGACCGCTTGGCCCACCTAGTCTGCCCATTTCCCTACCTACAGGATAGGCCACAGATCCTAGTTAACCAACAGCCTATTTCTTCCTACCCCCCACAAGAATTGCCTTATGTCTGTCCCATGCATTCTTGAATTCTCCCACAGTTTTAGACCCCACAACCTCCTCAGGAAGGCTGTTTCATGCATCTACTACCCTCTCTGTGAAATAATACTTCCTCAATTGCCCCTGAACTGCCTCCCCCATCTTTAAATTGTGTCCCCTTGTTCTTGCACATCTCTTTTTCTGAAAGATGCTACCCTCTTGGACTTTGTTGATTCCACTGAGGTACTTAAAAGTTTCTACCATGTCCCCCCTCTCCCTTCTTTCCTCAAGGGTATACATATTAACCTCCTTTAGTCTCTCCTCATACGGCTTCTCTTGCAGACCCTGCACCATTTTAGTTGCCCTCCTCTGGACTGCCTCTGGCCTGTTTATGTCCTTGCAGAGATGGGGTCTCCAGAACTGGACACAGTACTCCAGATGGGGTCTCACCAACTGTCTGTACAGAGGGATAACAACTTCCTGTTTTCTGCTGCTGATGCCTCTCCCTATGCATCCCAGTATACCTCCAGCCCTCCCTACTGCATTCTCACATTGCTTGCTAACCTTAAGGTCATCTGATATGATTACCCCCAGGTCCCTTTCCTTTTTTGTTGTTATTACTACCTCCCTCCCCATTGTGTATTCTTCCCCTGGGTTCTTGTTTCCCATGTGCATTATTTTGCACTTCTTTGCATTGAATCCTAGCTGCCATACTTCTGACCATTCCTCCAACCTTTCCAAGTCCCTTCTCATCCTTTCCACGCCTCCTTGTGTATCAACCCTGTTGCAGATCTTTGTGTCATCTGCAAAGAGGCATACTTTTCCTTCCAGTCCCTCTGCAATGTCACTTATGAAAACATTAAAAAGGATTGGACCCAATACTGAACCCTGCGGTACCCCACTAGTAACCCCTCTTTCTTCAGAGTGGACTCCATTTACAATTACCTTCTGTGTCCTGTTGTCCAGCCAATGTTTTACCCAGGCTACCACCCTGGGACCCACTTCCAGGCTGGTAAATTTGACTATTAATCTTTTGTGTGGGACTGTGTCAAATGCCTTGCTAAAGTCTAGGTAGGCCATGTCCACAGCCCCTCCCTGGTCTACTACTTTGGCCACCCAGTCAAAGAAATCTATTAGATTTGTCTGACATGACCTTCCCGCTGTGAACCCATGCTGCCTTGGGTTCTGTGCCCCACTGGCCTCTAGGTACTCAGCTGTTCTTTCCTTCAGAAATAACTCCATCACTTTCCCTACCACAGAGGTCAGACTGACAGGTCTGTAGTTTCCTGCCTCTGTCTTGGTCCCACTTTTGTGAAGGGGAATCACATCCGCCTTCCTCCAGTCCTCGGGTACCACACCATCCTCCCATGATTTATTAAAAAGAGTTGCCATTGGTTTCACTAGTTCCCCCCTTAATTCTTTTAGAATTCTGGGGTGAATTCCATCAGGCTCCATTGCTTTGTCCACCTTCAGTTTTAGGAGTTCTTGCAGAACGCTTTCTTCTGTGAAAGGACTGGGATCGACCCCCCTATCAAGAGTGCTTCTGTTAATTGGATTAGGCACTTCCCCCTCCTCTTTTGTGAATACTGAGCAGAAATATTCATTCAGTATCCCTGCTTTTTCACTGTTCCCCTCTGCCCACCCACCATTCATTCTATTCAGCCTCACTATCCCTCCCTTTGTCTTTCTACGCTCGCTGATGTACCTATAAAAGGTTTTATCCCCATTCTTAACTGAGTTGGCTATCTTTTCCTCAGTTTGGGCCTTTGCTATTCTGACTTCCCTTCCTGCTTCCTTCTGCCTTAACTGGTACAGCTCTCTGCCCTGCTCTTTCTGTGTTTCCTTATACTTCCAGAATGCTATCTTTTTCTTCCTGACTTTCACAGCCACTTCTTTTGAGAACCATAGTAGCTTTTGCTTTCATATTGATTTGTTTATTTGCTTCACACAAAGGCTTCTTGCCTCTGTGATGGCAGTTTTGATGATTCCCCATTGTTGCTCCACACCTCCTTCTAGCCTATTTGCTAGTGGTTTTCTGAGGCACTCTCCCATCTTGCCAAAGTCAGCCCTCCTGAAGTCCAGTACCCTCACTTTTGTTTGGCTTGATTCTGTAGCTGAGTTTAATGTGAACCACACTGTTTGATGGTCACTTGTTCCCAAATGGCAAGCCACTTCTAGATCTGAGATCCTCTCACTGCCCCCGTTTGAGAGTATGAGGTCTAAGATTGCTCCCTCATGAGTGGGTTCTGAAACTAGCTGTCTGAGGCCTGCCACCTGTAGGGCATCAAGAATGGCCCTGCTCTTGGATGTGGCTGCAGCAAATGTGCTCCAGTTAACATCTGGCATATTCAAGTCTCCCATCAACAGTATCTGTCCTTTCTCTGGCATTCTAAGAATGCCTTCTATCATATCCTTGTCCATTCCCTCCCCCTGACATGGGGGTCTGTACACAACTGCTGTGCAGATTGTGGTGCCCTTTCCAGTCTCCAGGGTGACCCACAGTGCCTCCTCTCCTCCCTGTTTACTCTTTTGTTCAGTTGCTTTTATCCCTTCCTTTACATAGAGAGCTACTCCTCCCCATCTTCTCCCCTGCCTGTCTCTCCTGTAGGTTATGTACCCTGGTATGTTAACATCCCAGTCATGGTTCTCTGTGTACTATGTTTCTGTGACTGCTATGATATCCAGGTATCCCTCTTCCATCAAGACCACCAGCTCAGGGAGCTTGTTTCACAGACTATGGGCATTGGAACTCATTACCCTCCATTTCCTGATGGCCTTTTTGCCCCATCCCTGTCCTTCTTGCCTTTGTCACTTTCTCCATTTACCCCTGCCCTTCTACCTATCGACACCTCTATATTGGTGTTTACCGCACTTACTACCATGATTTTGGGGGGGGCTAGGATTTCCCTGCTCCTTTCCAGTGCCTCCCCCCTTGGCTTGTTTAAATACTTGCCAATGAAGCATTTAAACCTATCACCTAGGATTCTGGTTCCCCTCCTGGACAGATGCAACCCATCATGCCAGTATAGGCTTGCATCACTCCACGTGGACCCCCGGTCCCCAATGAAACCAAATCCCTGAGCTCCACACCAGTTTTTCAACCACTGATTGAATCCCATGGTGTGGAACACCCTAGCCTCTCCTACGCCATAGATGGGCAGCACCTCCAAGAAGGTTACCATGCGTGCTACTTGTCTAAGGCCCCTCCCCAATTCCACAAACTCTTCCTGCGCTTGTCTAATCCCTTTCTTTGCCAGGATTCACTCCCTGTCCCTCCAAGCCATGGCGCCAGGCAGGCACCTTACCTCCCTTTCCCCTTCCTCCCCCAGTTCTACCTTCCTAGCAATATAGTCCCAGCAGAGAAGTCCAGTCACACAGCAGTCCTTTCTCCTGGTGTCTTCTGCCAAGCTACTAGTAAAATCTTTCTAAGGCAGTCTTTAAATGTAGCTTCCTTCTAGCTAAGCCACTCCACCTACTTACTAGATCTTTCTACAAGTAATTTAAACCTCACAACTATCAAGTCCTTTCAATCACCTGAGATTTACACCTAGATAACTGTTCAGAAAACCATTCAGTTCAGTTAACTCAGACAAACACACACTTTTTTTTTGTTTTGTTTGTTAGTTTTTTATTTTACCCTAAATTAAAGTTCCAAGTACAAGAGTTCTACTTCTTTAGTCCCAGCAGAGAAATCCAGTCACACAGCAGTCCTTTCTCCTGGTGTCTTCTGCCAAGCTACTACTAACATAACTAAAATAAAAAAAAAACACCTTGCTTTTCCCCTTAAACTTATCTTTGAGAGTAGTATGAAGACTGGGCTCATACCCAATTATTGGAAAAGGGCTAATGTTAAGCCGTTATTTAACAAGTATTTGTCAATGCCGTATGTTTGCTTGCTGGCATTGGCAGTGGTAGTGTAGAAGTTACAAAGCTGCGTAATAGTAATGGCAGTGAAGTATTGAACTGAAGCCAACCCCACCACCACCCTGCAGAGAGTGACAGGCATTGGGGTGTGCCTTTGGGTCGTCAGGCATAACGGCCACGCATTTCAGTACACCCCACCCTGCAGACACTGGCAAGTGTCACGGTGTTCCTTGGGGTCTTTGGTCCTTATGCGCACCCCATTCCATTAGGAAATACAGAGAGATGGGTGCAATATAGGAGAATGGGGTGAACTCTAGGGCCGAAGAGTCCAAGGCATACCTTGATGCTTCTTACTGGCTGCAGGGTGTGGAATGGTATGAGCATTACAGGCAAGAACCCCAAGTCACACCAACCCCAAGTCACACCCCTGATGCCTGTCATTCTCTACAGGGTCGGGCATTATGGTTGGAAATCCTAATACCTCAGGCATTCATTGGTATTTTCACTCCAAATGTTCAACATGGTTTTTTTGTGACCCCACCTCATGAACAGGGGGAATATCAGTTTCTTAGCCGAAAGCTGCTTATGCACAGCAACTGTGGCATTTAGCGCCACAGGTGCAAAAATATTCCGAACAGGATGTAAAAAATGACAGCTGTACTGTTCATGGGGAGGTGTAAAAAATGGCAATGTTGCAAATTTTTAGTAAAAATATTTAAAAAAATGGTGAAGTATCAAGCGTACATAGAAACTATGCAACGCACACCCTTAATATAATTAGGTTGGGGATTTTTTTACAGCAGATTGTCAAATCAGGCATTTTGATGCCTTCGATCATTAACAGTGTCACTGTGATTTTCTTTATCTGTCCCGAACAATGATTTCCCACAGCGACCACGCATCTCTGCACTGAAAGTGTGAAAACACACTTCAGCCATGTTGTGAAAAATGACAGCTGTACTGTAAATAAGGCAGTGCGGAAAAATGCCTCTGGTGAAAATCTGGACTTAAAATATTACAAAGTCATGAACTTACAAGGGTGCGTGGAAACTGCGCAATGCTCACTCGTAACACAGTCATTTTATGGACTTTTGTCACCAAATTTTCAACATAGCCATTTTAAGACCTCTGCTCATGAACAGTGTAACTGTGATTTTCTTAATCTGTCCCAAACATTGCTTTCGCACTCCAACAGCACCATTGTGTGCTACATGTGCAAACACATTTTGGGCGGCATATGAAAAATGGCAGCTGTACTGTTCATAAGGAAGTGTAATAAAATGGCAATGTTGAAAATCTGGAGTGAAAATATTAAATTTGCAAACTTATGAGCATGCATAGGAACTGCGCAACGCACGCTCATAAAACAGTCATTTTTAGGAATGTTTTCACCAGATTTTCAACATAGCCATTTTAAGACCTCTGCTCATGAACAGTGTCACTGTGATTTTCTTAATGTGTCCCATACATTGATTTCGCATACATCGACTGCGCCATTGTGCGCTACATGGGCGGAAACACATTTTGGGCAAGATGTGAAAAATGACAGCTGTACTACTCATAAGAAGGTGTGGTAAAATGGCAATGTTGTGAAAATCTGGAATGAAAATATTGAAAATTCCTGAAGCTTCTGACGTGCGTGGGAATTTAGCACACTTTCAGAAAACAGTCGATTTTTGGAATTTGTCCACCAAATTTTCAATATAGGCTTCTTGAGAGCCCACCTTATGAACACTGGTAGTGTCATTTCGTTAATCAGTCCCAGAAGGTGATTTCGTGCAGTGACTGCGCAGTAACTGTGAAATCACCCTTCGGGCCTGAATAATGCCATGACAGTGACATCATTCATGAGAAGGGGTCCCAAAAACCCCATGTTGAAAATTTGGTGCAAAAATTCCAAAAAATGCCTGAGATATGCAACAAAGTTGAAAACCCTATCTAGCCCATTATACAGCTTACCGGCATTTCCTCAGTTCGCAGTCTGCTTTGAAGAGTGCAGACGTGTTCCCGGTCCACCGAAGATCATCGCGCTGAGGTCCGGAGGTAAGTATGCGGGTGAGGGGGGTGGGAGGCAGGCGCACAGTGGTGGGTGGGTTGTGGAGGGGGGCCAGGAGACTACGCGGGGACCGTTTTTTTTCTTACAGGTGGTATTTTTTTTACAATGATGATGCGGGGCGTTTGCCATGCTGGGGTGGGCTCCCAGCATGGCACAAGAACAGTTGGGTGGGTGTTCAGCGACGGGGGATTAGAGCACCCCCATTGGCCAAGCATCGATTGCCACACACTGGGATGGGCTCCCAGCGTGGCACCCAGTACTTTCGAGGGTGAGGACAGTGGAGCCCGGCAGAGTTAGGCACCCCATTGGCTATATCGTGGTTGCCACTCTGGGGTGGGCACCAGGCATGGCATTTGAAAGGCTTTGGGGGTGGGGGAGTGCAGCACAGCCAAAGGGGATTGGGCACCCCCATCGGCTATACACTGTGTGCGTGCGTGCGTGGGGGGGCATGCACGCCTTCCTGGGCATGTGTGTGGGGGGGAGCTGCGCATGAGCAGGCAATATCTTATCACTGCTCACTCAAGCATAGCTCCCCCTTTGAACTGTATGCCTCTGCATTTTGGAGCTTGTCATAGACAGCTCCAGCATGCATTGGCTTACAGGGGCTGCACCTGCCAACACACTGACTGAATTGGAAGAGGGGGTGACACACCTCCGAAATCTCAGATGATGGCACTATGTTTCTTGCACATGCGTGCAAGCAAACATAAAAAGGGAGATAAGGGTGACACAGACAACAGCAAGCCCATAAGCCTAACTACAGTGTTGGGGGAAAATCATGGAAGGTATTATTAAAGATAAGTTAATCTCTGACCTTGGAGACTTTGACAAGAATCAGCATGGATTTTAAAAAGGCAGATCATGTGCTACTAATTTACTCTTTCTACAAACCAGTTAATCTTAGCTTTGATAATAGTATCCCTTGTGACATAATGATTTTGGATTTTAAAAAGGCTTTTGACTCTGTGCCTCATTGGGCTCTTGTTAAAAAATTAGATGCCCTAAATGTCCTTCATAGATGTGTGTCTTGGAAGAAAAACTGGTTGGCCAATCATGAACAACGTGTGATCATTGATGGTTATTTTTCTGACTATAGACCTGTATCCAGTGGAGTCCCACAAGGGTCCATATTAGCTCCTTTAGTATTTCAGATTTTTATATCTGATTTATCATTTAACTTGGACAGTTGGGTTATCAAGTGTGCCAATGATTGTAAAACTGGTGGCCCTTGTAGCAATTCGGTGGAAATTCATCACATACAGAATGATTTGGATAAGCTTTCCCAATGGCCAAAAACTGGGGGATGCACATTAACATCAACAAATGCAGTGTTAGGCATTTTGGCTCACAAACCTCCAAAAATGATTACATCTGAAATAGCAAACTACTAAATAAATCACACTATGAGAAGGATATAGGGGTTATTGTATCCAATGATCTCACTTTTGGCAAAGAACAAACTGAACTTCTCAACAAAGCAAACAAAATCTGTTGGGCTGTTAGACAAAATATTAAATCTAGGGACCAAGCAATCCTGCTCCCTGTATATAAGGCTTGTATTCAACCACTTTGATTTCTTCTCACAGCTCTGGAGTCCACACAAAAATGGCAACATTGCATGCTTAGAGAAAATACAGAAAAGAACATTAAATATTGGCGGGGGACATCAGAGCTAAGTTATGAGAAGAGGCTTAATAATGTTGGTCTCATGTCATTAGAAACATAGAAAATGATGGCAGAAGGGGACCTGTGGTCCAACGAGTCTGCCCAAGCGAGGTATCCTGGGACCTATTGTGCACCACTGTTCTGTCCTCCTAGACACCTAGCCTAGCCCTTGCCAGTGCCATGTGTTTGTTCCTAATCCTTGTCTCACCTGTGCTTAAAGCTTGATACTGACATTACAGTGGTATGCTGTCACTTCAGTGACAATTTTACAGTGACTGACAGTACAGCTACAGCAGAGACAGGTCACTGTAGTGTTGGCATGGGACGCTGGCACTGCTTTCTAGGGGTCTTGCACCCCTTCCCAAATCAACTCTGGCTTGGAGTTGATTATTTTAGTTATGGGGGTGTGGGGTGGCAGAGCACACTGCAAGAGGAGTTCGGGGGTGAAGCCCCCCTAAGAAAACACAATTTCAAGTTTCAACAAATTTGTCAACCAACTGTCATGGATCCCATTGCAGCCACCACCTTGGGAGGTAATCTATTCCAAGGTTCCATCACCCTCTTTTAGAAGTAATACTTTTTGATGTCCGTCTTGAACACTCCACCCTTCAATTTTCACTCATGCCCTCTTGTAGTAGAATTGACGTTCCTGGTAAAAAGCTGTGTTTCTGGCACCTTGTTGATGCCTTTAAAGAACTTGAAGGTCTCAGTCTTATCCCCCCCTCCCTCTTAGTCTCTAATGAGTACAATTTCAGAGACCTGAGCCTCTCTTCATAGGTGATTTTTCTGAAGGCCTTGTATCATTTTTGTTGCCCTTCAGTGGACCACTTCCAATCTATCAATGTCCTTTCTTAGGTGAGGCCTTCAGAATTTTACACAGTACTCCAGATGAGGCCTCACTAATGACCAGTAAAGTGGTAGTAACACCTCCCTGTCCCTGCTGTCTGTCCCTCTGCCAATGCATCCTAACACCCTGCTAGCCCTGCAGTAAGCCTTATTGCACTGACTTTGCTGCTTGAGATCATCCCTAGTGATGACTCCAAGATCATGTTCCTCAGAAGAGGAGCTCAGCTGGATTCCATTTAGCCAGTATTCTTCCTAGGGGTTGGCTCTTTCCAGGTGCATCACCTTACACTTCTTAGCATTGAAGTTTAATTGCCATATTTGTGACCGTCTTTCCAACTTCTTAAGGTCCTCCTGCAGTTGTTTGAGTCCCTCCATATTATCCACTCTTCCGCTGAGTTTCATGTTGTCTGCAAACAGGGCAATGTTGCCATTTATGCCCTTGCTGATATCACTAATGAATACATTGAAGAGGACTGGACACACGACCGACCCCTGAGGCACCCCACTAGTGACCTGTCTCTCATTAGATTTTACCCCATTTACTACCACCCTTTGTTTTCTGGCCCTCAGTCAGTTCTGTACCCACTTTACTATCTGTTCTGCTACCCCAAGGTCTTCTAGCATTTTTAAGAGACATCTGTGTGGGACTGTGTCAAATGCCTTACTGAAGTCAAAGTAAAGCAAGTCTACTACATTACCCCTGTCCAACTCCTTGGTCATGTCATCAAAGAACATAATGAGGTTTGTTTGACATGACTTGCCTGTCACAAACCTGTGTTGTTTGTAGTTCTGGAGGTGACTTACTTCAAGGTATTCCACTAGATCCTGATTGATAAAGGCCTCCATATGTTTACCCACTACTAATGTGAGGCTAACTGGCCTATAGTTACCTGTATCTTCCCTGTCTCCAATCATGTGCAGTGGCACCATGTCAGTCACTCTTCAGTCGACTGGAACTACCCTGGCTCCAGTGACCTGTTGAATAGATGTGCGAAGGGCACTGCCAGATCTTCTGAAAGATCCCTGAGTACTCTATTGTGTAAACCATAAGGGCCAGGGGCCTGATTGGGTCTGATGTCTGAAGGACCCTTCCTTTCCCTGTGTGTGGTGAACTCCTGGGTGCACATTCACTGAACCTCTCTGGTCTCAGCTTCGATACTTCTGTCTCGCAGTGGGCCCCGATACTTCCTCGTGAATACTGAGAAAAAGTATTCACTTAGGGCTTCTGCTTTTTGTCCACTGTTCTCAAGAGCCTCATCCCCCAGTTTAAACCTTACAATTCCTCCCCCTTTCTTCTTTTTTTCACTGATACAGCACAATAAGTTTTTCTCTCCTGATTTGACTCCACAAGCAATTTTCAGCTCTTTTGCTGCCTTGGCCTACCTCACTATTTTCCTAGCCTCGTTACTTTTCTGAGTGTAATCCTCCCTCTCCATGTCCCTTTTATGTTGTCTGAACCATTTGTATGCATTCTGTTTGGCCCTGATTGCCTCTCTTACTGGAGGGGAGAATCACAGTGGTCTTTTAAACCTATTTTTCTTTGTTGTAGTCCTGATACAGATTCTTGTTGCTTCTTGAACTGTGTCCCTGATATCTTTCTATATGTCCTCCACGTCTGGCTTGTATCTAATGTTCGTTAACTTATTCCTCACTATCTACCTCAGTCTACCAAAATGAGCCTTCTGAAAGCACAGCACCTCTGTGCTTGAGGTGGTTTTAGTAGTGCCCATGGTTATTTCAAACCAGACTGTATTGTGATTGCTATTTGCCAAGGGTTCTTCCACCCTCACAGATCTAATTCCTTCAGAGTTTGTGAGGATCAGATCCAAGATGGCATCCCTCCTGGTCGGGTCCTTTATTAGTTGAGACAGCCGGCAGTCCTGGAATGTTTCCAGTAAAGCCTGACATCTGGAGCTCTTGGATGCTGACATATTCCAGCCTACATCTGGCAGGTTAAGGTCCCCAACCACCACTATCTCACCTTTACCAGCCATCTTTTGTAACTCCTCAGCTAACTGCTCATCTTTCCCCTCTCCCTGCCCTGGGGGTCTGTATATCACAACCATGTGCAATTTCTTTCCTGCATTTGTGGTTAAGTGGACCCAGAGTGACTACAAGTCCCCATCCCTCTAGCCTTGGTGCTTTCATCCTCAATTGCTTCAATGCTCTCCCTCACATAGAGGGCACCCACCCCCTGCCTCTTCCCACCTGTCTGTTCCTTCTAAACAATGTGTAGCCTGGGATGGCCAGGTCCCAATCATTGCTGCCCATGGCCCAGCTTTCAGTAATAGCTACCAGATCAACCTTTGTGTCTGCCACTAGAGCCTAGAGGTCACTGATCTTGTTGTCCAGACTCCTAGCCTTGAGGCAGATGCCTCGTCATGAGCTAGAATCATAATTCTTGATGGGCAGTTTTGTTTCCCTTTTTCCTGCTGATGATCCCTTGTGTCATTTTTCTGATGCTGGCCCTTTGTTGTATGCTTTGTTTGTCCTAATGTGACTGGTGCACTTACATTTACTCTCAATTTTCCTATTGGGGGAGGGTTTGGCAAGGCACACTACCTGTTTCCATGACTTAGAAACTAGGAGATTGAGAAGCAACCTCATGCTCACTTGGGAAGTGCTCAGTGACTAATACCTTATGTCTGAATGGGTTTAGATTTCAATCAAGTAGTTTTGAATACTAGGGGATACCCATTACAATTAGTGCCAAACAGCTGAATTTCCAATAAGTGGGTATACTTCTTTTCCCAAAGGATTATCAAGCCCTGGAAATTCTTACCAACTGCAGTGATTATTAGTGATTCTAAGATGTCCTTTAAAAACAGACTGTGCAATTTTCTGCTTTAAATCCTTCACTTTGCTACTATGGGTAAATGACAAGAGCTTTATATGGGCACTGCATCCTGCTCCTAATGTCTTCCTTAGTGATCCTTAGTGATCTGCACACTCCAGACAAATGTAGGAGTACAATAAGCTAGATCAGTGGTTCTCAAATGGTGAGGCCAGCTTCCCAAGGGAGGGTCCAAGTTGTTCCGGGGCGGCTCAGTCAAGTCGGGGAATGTATAGTATTTAAATTTTAAGTTTTGGCTGTTTTGTGTGAAAGGATAAAACAAATTAAATGTGGATAATTGCAGGTGAATTACTTTACTTATGCACAAATATGTGACCAGGAAGTCCTATTGAGCCAAAGCTTGTTTATAGGTGTGTATTTATATGTTAATTAATGCCTGAGAAAGGCATGCTGAGTCAATGCTTGCTTCTACAATAGTTATTTATATGCAAATTAGTGACTGGGAAAAGCAAAGAGATCCAAGGCATGTTTTCAGGTATCACCTGAGGTAAGGGTACATGAAGTTGCTTAACAACAGGGTAAGAGAGGGAGAGATGAAGTGGCTAGGTTTAGTTGTTCCAGATAGAGAGGAAACAGTGTAACAAGGGTCCACGAGTCAGAAAAAAGGAGTGACAAGTAAAACCTGTGGTGTCGGGTCAGGAGTGCAGAGCAATAAGTTGAATAAAAAGAGAATATACTCAGTCAACTTTATTAGTTTCACTTTATTCCTGGTGTACTGTGCAAAGTAGGATTTTTTTTTCTGTGGGGAGGCCCAAGATTTCTTTCCAAATTTGAGGGAGGCTCGAAATCTTTTTCATGACTTGGGGGATGCTCACTATCACAAAGTGTGAGAACTAATGAGCTAGATAACATATGAGTGAGCGTATGGTAGCAGGCATACATGAGAAACAAATGGAGTGCAAGAGAACCTGAGAGGTGTTTGAATGGAAAAGAGGGGAAAAGATGTGCTCATCCTTTCTAGGGAGAGACAAATGTCCTGCTTTGTCTCCTTCAGTAGTGAGCATTATTTTGTTGCTTAGCAATGGCTGAGGTGTGGAAAAGGGTGGGGAAGAAGCCACTGGGCTGGCATTATTGATGGCCCAGGCAGCTTGACTTCCATTGGCTCACCTTGACTTTTTCCCTCCCACTCCTAGGTACATAAACAGAGCAGAAATGAGGGATGACTTGGTTAGGGGTGAACCGTTCTTCCTGGTGAAATTCTGCCACTCTGCACATTGAGTTGAAGCCTTTATTTTAAACAGAGTTTCACATTTTATAAACAGAATGTTTTAAATCTATGTAATATATATGACTTTTTTAGTAGTAGCAGAAGCCTTAGAAAAGAAGGTTAAAGATGCTGAAATGAGCAGTAGTAAATATAACTAAAAAAAAAAACATTAAAATGAAACTTATTGTCATATTGGCTTAAAATAAGTCAGGGAAAATTTAAACAGACATATTAACAATGCTATCTTTCTTCTCCTATAGCTGTGTAAGCATGTGAGCAATTAAGAAATTAAGACTAGATGTTGATCATGTGATCTGCTGGTTTTACTATAGCAACAAGCGGCACGCTTTCATTCATAAAAAGACACTTGGCAGTGGAGGAGGGAGGGTTTTGCCAGTCTGGACTGATCGCATGCCTTGAATGCTTTCTTGTAATAAGGAGAATTGGGTTGGGGGGAGTTGGGGATGGAGTAGGGTGCGGGGGGAGGGAAGTGTAGGAGATGGAGTTGGGTTAGGTCATTAAGCAGAAGCTGTTCTATTTGAGCAGACCCCTTCATTTTTCAATCACAACAGGAGCGCCTGAGGCCAAGAGACCCATGAAACACTGGTGGCCTCTGGTCAGTGATTACTCACTGGCGACTTGAGTCCTTACTTTAAGTTGTTGCTGATGAGGGGGGTATTCTTAATATTATTCTTTGCACAGTGCACTTTTATCGCTTTATATTGTAAGATGGAGGCCAGCTGTGGAGGTGGGCAGGTTATGCCAGTCCCCATTAAAAGTTTTTTTGTAAAGAAAATTAAACAAATTGTGGGTGCTGGGTGGGTAGGAGGGTTGGGGCTAGGTGGCTGCTAGAGGGTGGGGGGACACAGTTCTGTTTTGGGGTGGCTTGGGAGGTGATTTTTTTTATTTATTTTAAGGTCTGTGTCAATTTGAAATAAGATATTCACACAGCCCTACTTTTTATTCAATCCAAAATGTCGCCGGAAACACCAAAGTTTGCCCTTGAATGGCAAAATTTTGCCGTTTCAGGTGAAATTTAACAACTTCGCACCTGGAGAAAAATTTCATAGAACTGGACAGAATTTTATTAAATATTTTGCATGGTGAAACTGCTGATTTCACAGCAATTTCACCAGCAAAGTTTTATTTTGCAATATCTCTAGTCCCTGTACGGTGACCTTATATGCCTCCCAGACCATGACTTTTGACACTTCATCTGTGTCACTAGCAGCAAAATATGCTGCTGGCTCTGCGTTGGCCCACATATTGAAGGCTGGCTCACAAAGGTAGAGGGGGTCCAGCCTCCATGATTTTGTGCGGGGGTCTGGGGGCCCCATATAATAGGTACTGTATAGCAATTGGGAATGGTTGCAAATAATAATACGGTGAACGAGGACCTTGATAGTATTATGTTATTTATTTATTTATTGAAAAGTTCCACCAGTATGGTACACTGAACAAAAAGTTGCTCATCTCATGATATGTCCTGGTGGAACAGAGTAAATGGAGACATATAGTATATACAGAGTACAATTTTTATAGTAGTAAAACAATTCATAAGAAAAACTAATTAACTTACATTACATAATGAAGCTAATTACAATCAAGTCATCATCATCATCATCATCATCATGTTTATTTTAAAAAAATGCCCTTCCAGAGCTCAAGGAGCCCTTAGAATCGAAAACATAAAATCATATATACATAAAAATCACAGCCTCATACATATTTAAATATTCGTAACATTCAGCACATACAGTTCTTCTTTATAAACAACTGCCTGATGTAAGCCTTTAGTGTCACAAACCAGAAAAGACCTGATTAAATAAATGGTTTTTCAAAGATGTTTTAAAACCCTCTATGATCAGGCTATTTTGTATCTGACGAGGTAGAGAATTCCATAGTGTCAGAGCCACAAAGTCAAATGCGCTTCATCCAGATGTTTTCAAACAGACCCCGTGAATCTCTAGCAATCTGTCATCAGAGGATCAGAGTGGGGGGGGGACAGTAAGGGGACAGGAGTTCTTGCAGGTACTGTGGTCCCTGATTGTGTAGGGCTTTATAGGTCAGTAATGTGACCTTGAAGGTTATCCACCACTGTACTGGCAGCCAGTGCAGTTCACGCAGCACAGGTGTTATATGCCTGGAACTATGGGCTCCAGTCAACAGCCTGACCATCATGTTCTGCAGCAGCTGCAAGCCTGCAAGCAATGGATATCAACCCCTGTTAACCCTAGGTAAAGGGTGTTACAGTAATCAAGATGAGTGGTGACAAAGGCCTGGACCAGAGTAGGAAGATCTTCAGTCGGAGCCAGGTGTTTCACCATAGCTATGTTCCTAAGGTGGTAAAAGGAATATTTGACTACGACCAACAACTGAGCCTTCAAGGTCAGGCCCTCATCAAAAATCACACCAAGGTTACGCAACTGGTCTGAGACAGTTAGTGGTATTCCTTCTAGGTCTAATCCAGAGGGCTGTCCCACCAACATCCTGGCCAATCTATGATCTGGGTCCACCACCAATACTTCTGTTTTTCCCGGGCTTAGCCACAGCCAGCTGGTACTCATCCAGTCCTGAATCTCAGCCAGACAGCTGTTAAACACTGATACAGTATCTTTCTCCTGGCCGGGCACAAAAGACATGTATAGCTGAGAGTCATCTGCATAGCAGTGAAAACTCAAACCATAACATCTTATAATATCTCCTAAGGGTAGCATATATACTATGAACAGCAATTCTTAAAGTGTGTTATACATATGTACATACATACATAGGTATAAGGGGACAATATACATGAGATACAGTCTATTTATCAGTAATTGAAGTGTTTCCAAGAGGAATTAAAGCAGTAGATTATTCCCAAAATTGGGTAAACGGTGCTAGCAGCTGCAGTAACTAGTGACAACTGCAGCAGCCTTAGTTAGGTGCTACTGCAGTGCAGGATGGAGCTGTAAGCATCAGGTGCATGAGCAATCTGAGGAGTAGTAATTTGAGAGGGCAGTTGATGTAGAGTGGGGCAATGATGAGTGTTTGATTTGTGGTGGTGATGAGTTCCAGAGTATGGGGAAGCAGTGGGAGAAAGCAGACTGGCCAGCAAAGGTGAGTCTGCGAGGGATAGCTAGGGTCCTGGTGTCAGTGGATCTAAGTGAGTGTGAAGGGGTGAGGGGATAGACAGAGCAGAAGAGAGGTACATGGGGAGAGATGAACCAGAATTTAGAGGTGAACTTAGCAATGTGGGAGAGGCGATGGTCAATAAGCGAAGGGAACCCTAAGGAATGGTATAGATCATAGTGGTGAGTGTGAGGTCCTGCGTCAAGAGTGAAGCAAAAGAAGGAGTTCAAGAGGGAGTCCAATCTGGTTAAAGTGGACTTTGGGGCAGCACTATAAACTACATCATAGTAGTAAAAGATAGGGAGAATCATTTTTTGGACTAGTTCATGCCTAGCCGGTAGAGGTAGACAGTTCCAGTTCCTGAATTACACGCCAAGCTTTGGGCACAGTTTTTTCAGAATAGCGTCCACATGTCCAGAAAAGTAGAGGTGTTGGTCTAGCCAGACCCCTTGGTATCTGAGGGAGGAGGTGTCCTCCAATGAAGTCCCTTCTGGGGTATGGAAGGAAGGTAGGGTGGTGAGCCTAGAGAGTCTCAGCCTCATGCCAAAGGTCATGGAGACAGTCTTTTTGGCATTTAGTGAAAGCTGATGTGTGCTAAGCCAGAATTAGAGCTTGTTGGAGTCCAATTGAAGTCTGGATTCAACATCAGAAAGGGAATGGCCAGAGGTGAACAGGACAGTGCCATCAGTGCACATATGCATTGATGTTGTTGTACAAAATGATGGAATGTTATTTAAGAATATTGAGAAGAGTATAGGGCTAAGCACCAATTCTTGTAGGACTCCAGAGTCAAAAAGCAGGGGAAGGGGCAATGAGTCAGCAATCCTGACTGATTGAGTCCTACCTACAATGTAGGTGCTGAACCATTTGGTGGCAGTGTCAGACAGTCCAGCTGAGGAGAGGTAACTTAGAAGAATGGGATGGGATAGCATGTTGAAAGCCTTTACAAGGTCGGCAAAAATGGCTCATGTGAATAGGCCACTATCCACCCCTGAGAGGATGGAGTCAATAAGCCTAAGTAGGGAGGTGGTGGTAGACTGATGTTTCCTGAAACCAGATTGGTACGGAGTAAAAAGTGTCCAAGAGATAGAAGAAGAGTTGCGAAAGGACCAGGTGCTCCTGTATTTTAGCCAGAATAGGGAGCAGAGAGATTGGGCAATAGTTACTGTGGGTAGACCGATCACCTCCCTTATGAAATGGTAGGACAACAGCATGCTTCCAGATTTGGGGTACTGTGGTTGTGGCGATGGAAAGGTTTAGGATGTCGGCCAGCAGGGTGGCTCCAGCATGGTGGCTACAGCTGGGGTGGAGAGATAGAGAAGTTTAGGGTTCAGGCCATCAGGGGAGCCACCTTTTGTAGGGATCAGAGCTAGAAGGGCTGTCAGAGCTTCCGCAGGGGAGATCTTTGAGAAAGAGAAAGTATCATGTAGTAGGGGTTCTTTTTGCAGTGTAGTGAAGTTTGATTGGGAGGGTGAGAGATGAGGGAGTGAGGCAAGGAATGAGGATGTACAGGAAGTGAAAAATGAGTTGAATTCGGAGGCGACTGCAAGGTGGTCTGAGAGCAAAATATTATTAATCTTAAGGAGTGGGGGAGGTGGTTTAACTGTGAGTGAGAATAAAGAATCGACTACCTTCCAGAATTTGGAAGGGTTGTCTATGTTAGATTGAAAGTTATTTCTAAAATGTTCAGACTTAACCAGTCTAGTGGCTTTTATATATTGGTTGCGTAGGGTACGGAATGACATATGATCATTCAGGTTCTTCAATGCTTTGTATTTTTTCCAGGCTGGGTCATGAGCCTGGTGGCATTCTAGTAGCTCTGGGGTAATCCAAGGGAGATGGTTGCTGTGAACCCTAGTATGCCTAATGGGGGTGTAGATGTTTCAGGTGAAAATTAATTTTGCTTTGAAATATATCAGTGTGCCATCAACAGAGTTTGCTGAGGGGTTGGGAGACCAGTCAGTCTGCACAAGACTAAGGAGTAACTGACTTAGTTTAAGTGACTTAAAGGACCTTGATTATATTATTTTATGCAGTACCTTGGGCTTGTGTAATTTCCTGACCATAAAAATCATGTGATGATCACTTAATGAGTCTGGCAGAAGGCCAGAATTTATGACTCTGGGGGTGGGATGTGACGGCCCAGTCAATCAGTGTGTGGTTTTGTGTTTTATGATTTAATCTAGTTGACTGTAGAATTTGCTGTGAGAGGTTCAGGGCAGTTATATCATTACAGAGTTTGGTAAGAGGGGGAGCAGCCCAGTTTTGATTGAAATCCCCCATGATGTAAAGCTCACCAGCTGAAGCATGAGAAACCAAGATGGTGAGAAGTTCGGAAACAGAAGCTGGGGAAATGCCAGGTCTGCAGTAAACACCAGCTATACATATTGGGACAGAAAACAGTAGGGAGAGTCTAATGAGGAATATCTCAAAAGATGCTGGGACAGATGTTGATAGAATAATGTCAGCACAGAGTGATGCGGAGATGTATATAGCCATTCTGCTACCCTGGCTTGCCCAGTCTTGCCAGATAATGGAGTATCCAGGAATAGCTATTTCATTATTTATAATTTTGTTGTTTAGCCAGGATTCGGATAGTATAAAGATATCTGGGACTAGAGAAACAGCCAGAGGTTGTAGTTGGACTATTTTTGGTAGCAAGCTACGCGTATTTGCATGAAGTAGCTTGAGGGCACAGGGGAGAGTAGATGAGGTTATAGGGGCAATAACCAGAGCAGGGGAGGTACCAACATTTGTGTTAGTAGGGGATATGGGGGGTGTAGGGTGAGGGCTATGGTTTGGGTTCATATTGCTGCACAACAGTATTAAGTAGGTTATGACGAAATAGTGAAGTTTATGTCACTTATACCATGGGAGGGATGCAAGGTTGTGGGAGATGGTAGCAGATTTGGGAAGGTGGTGTTTGGAGCTTTACTAGTGATAATAGTGAATAGGAGTTAGGAAGTGAGATCATGGAAGCATTAGGTAAGGTTGGGAAGTGGGACCATACATATTGGTCATATATAAGAGTAGTGGGATTGGAGATTTGGATGTTTGTTAAGGCACTGGGGAGGGTCGTAACTAGAGTGGGGGGTGAGGGGTTAGCATAAGGATGGGGGTACAGAGTAGTGGGACACAAGATAGAAATGAGTAAGAGCAGGGACCAGGTTTTGCTGAGAAACTTGATGCATTATGTGTGATGGCAGGGGATGACAGCCACATATCAATGTGGCTGGAGGTAGATTGGGCCCCTGAGACGCAAGTATAGTCCCTTGTGCTGGGGTGGCAGAGTTGCCAGATATCAGCAGACTGTGTTTGAGCATAATCTCTATGGCCATTCTAGCCTTTACGTGTGGTTTTGGCACCCCTGTGGTTCTGGCACCCCTGAACTATCTTCAAGGCAGGTCTATGTGATAATGGCGAACGCCTAAAGGCGATCACCGTTATCGCTCAGTCAGAGCGCCAAACACATTTTCGGCACTCTGACAACCCTGGCACACCAGCACAACAGTGCCAGGACATATTTTTACTACTTTCCCACACCCCCCTACTTAAGGATTCTCAACTCCAGGGGGATGCATGTCAGGGGGGTGAAAGTAGTAAAAATTAAAAGGTTTGGGCCGGGCGCAATAGAAATCGCACCAGTGCCCGGACACGAACCCAGTACCTCATCCACCCCAGCCATTGCCCATTTCACAATGCCATGATGCAGCTTGACTGCCAACTGCAGCACCACCCACTACAGCTTCTCCACTCCCTCCCAGCCCACGCTCACCGTACTCGCTCCCACCCCCCCAACGCACTTATGTATGGTGACATCCTGTCGCCTAGTTCGCCCTCCCTACCTGTCAGTCGCCATGAGTGGATTGCGTGAGGAAGATGTTTCCAAATGGATGGCACCGTTCCTCATGCACCCACTTCATAGGTTGTCCTTCAAGGCAAGCCTCCACTGCTAAAATAAATTCTCCCCATCAAGAGTGGTGTGGAGGGGTGCCTGATTTGGCCCAGTTCTTTTCTCAGCTGGTGGAAAAAAAGGATGCCATCTGAGTTTGGACCTTAAAAATTGTCCAGAATCTGGGGGTCTTTGCTGGCTGGGCAACTCTATGATGACCCATCAGCCTTCCTGGTATGATGGTTCCATAAGAAAACTGCAAAGGAAAAACAACAACTACAATAACAGTGGTTCCAAAATTGAAGTGCACATCCAGTGACTGCCAATAAAGGAGATCAGTGCACATCGCTAAACCATTGCTGCTCTGATAACCATCAGCAGCTGGCACATAACTCAGGGACAGGGAGAAACTTGGGAGGGGGCAGATATCATATTCAGACTTAGGGAGAATGCAACTCAGGAAGGGTGAAAAACTCAGGAGAGGGGAATACTTTATATTCTCCCTCGGAGGGGTTGGCGTGAAAGTGGGCACAAAACATTCAAGAATAAAAAACCAAAAAGAGCAACACTAAGTTTCGAGCCCAAGTAAGGGTGAAGCAACCACATAACAAAGCCGGTGACTCTAACTTCTAGGCTACAGAACCAGCACAGCTTTAAAACCGACACTACCAACTACATGACTCTACTGTTTCCTACCTACACTGCTGAAGAACACTGCTTATCGCTGACGTACCCAAGCGCTATTCAGACCATGTTACCAATATGGTATTCGTTGTTTTGGACTCGCTCTAATTCCCTCGCTGTTTTGAAAAAGGACCCAGTGTCCAAAATATGTCAGGTGGGATGTGGTCTGTCTTTGACAAATAAATGATTTTTTAAGTGAACATTTGTTGTCAGCTTCCCTTTTATGAGGCATCTGTGTGTGCAAGAAACTGTCCTGGTAACTGCTGAAGGACACTACTTATCACTGACATACCAAAGCGCTAATCAGACCATGTTGCCAACATAACCTTCGGTGTTTTGGACTCGCTCTAATTCCCTTGTTGTTTTGCATTCGCTGTCTTCATGGGATAACTTGTCTGATACAGTTTGTATGAGTGACCATGGCAGATTTTTTTGTATAAGGATGGATACCCCATCTTTTTTTGCCTGGGGCATTGCTATGCACCTCCTACCCCACCTAGTCTCACTTTAATTTAGAAACCTCTAATTTTGTGAACCAGGTCTCTTGCAGTAGAGTGACTTGGGCATGGAGCTTGTTTAAGTGAGCTCAAACATTTTACGCTTATCAAATGAGTTAATGCCTTGAACGTTCCAGCTTATGGCTCAGAGCTCAGACATCTGATTTTGGAGGGAGGACTAAATCAGTATGTATAATGCCTTCATCAGATTGCAAGAGTTCCTGTTCACATCCTCTTTCATCCCTGTATGATGGGCATATGTCTGAGTAATGCAGTAACATTGAACATTTAGAACCATACACGATATAACACATGAGATGTCATAGGCATTAACATTAGAGTCCCCACCACTATCCCCTCCCTCTTTATTGCCCTGAAGCCCACCCATTTCCATCCCAGTTACTCTTTCTGCTGCCATGTATGCATGAACCATCCTCAGCCCAAATGTGATACACAGAAAGCTGTGAACCATAGCAGCCCATTTATCCATCCATACAGTCCTAAACCATTAAGATGCTGGGGAATTTCCCTCCTGCATCCACATAACCAAAATAACATAGCATATCTTGGGATGGAGGGGCCCCCCTCATGGGACAGTAAATGCTGTCAAAGTCTGATTCATCAGGAGGTTGTTGCTCCCGGGATGGGTCCCTACCAGACATGGCCAAGATGAGGATGGTGATCTTATAGGCATCCCTGAGATGGGTGTGCTTGAAGGGTTAGTTTGTCCCTGACTGAGGGGGGCAGAATAGGTTGTGCCGCATGGCAAGTGATTGCCATTCGTGATGTCATCCTGGCTTCCATTTTAGTAGCTCTCAAGGAAGTGGTGTCCTTTATTTTACATTCTCCTGTTTGGTCTTGCTCTGTATGTGGGCAAGGAACTCATTACAGTAAATATTAGTGTTCTTGGCATATATACCCCCACCTCCCCAGACTTAGGTCTTCTGTCACCTATTGTTCTTTTCTACACTGCAAGTCGAGAGTTAAGTTGTCACTGGGAGAGTTTTAGCTAGGTTGCTCCTAGGCTGAGGTGGCACAACCAGTGATGTGTAAAGCATTTTCCACCCTTTTTGTACTTACATGAGAAGTGGTGGGGCCCTTCTGAATCAATCCCAGACCTTACATGAGGTAAGTTTCTAGAGGTCTATCTTAAGTGTGTGGTATAAGCCATCAACACGGTTAGTTGTTAGAAACAAGAGGCAATCACCTCGAGGGTAGTTTCAGGTCAGTGTGAAGAAGGCCTGTAGCTAACTTGCCTTGAGAAACTAGTTTTAAAATGCACTCTGAGGAGCCAGCCTGGTGGTGCTGAGGGTTATGGTGCTGGATGCCTTACCTTGCACCATGCCCTTGAACTAGGTTCAGAAATGGACTCGGGTCACTCAGGGTCAGTCAGGGTGAAGAACGATTGAGCATTCACTGACAGCTCTCCTTCCTCAGCGGTGGGGGACTCAGAATTGCACTACAGACTGACACCCAGAGGAGGCTGGGGGCTAACACAAGTGTGTTGCTAGGCATAAGACTGCCTATGTGGAGGTGGAAAATAGTCACCCCTCCCATTGCACGTGTGTGGGTCCTGGGAGACAACAGAAAAAGGATCGGAGCTGGCAGGCTCTGTAATGGCAGGTTGTGCCCATGCCTCCCTGGCAATCTAGTATGTTGGCTTCCAGGGGTAGGGGGAGGCCTGCACCCCTCACCACCAGCCCTGTCACAGGGCAGTAACCCATGCAGGATAGCTGGTTGGGGTGGGTACAGGGAAAGCTTCAAAGAAGGGACTTGGCAGCACCGAAGGAGGAGGAGTAAAATGCTTATGGAAAAAAAAACTCACTCAAAAGATCGAGGGCTGAGACATTTAACCATCTGCATCACAGAGGTCACCCATCCAGAAGACATAACCCCCACAGGACAGCATTAGAAGAGAAAACATTTGTGTGTTTACAGAATTTTCCTTAAAGCATCCATAACAAGAAGAGAGGAAAGGAGGTTAGGCAATAACATCGATGAAGGATACACAAAGGGGTTACCCCTTTAAGACAGTGTGAATCTTAATTGCATTATGGTCTGGATAGGTGAGCTGGAATGTTTTCATCAGTAGGTGCTTCTTGGCAATAGAACATCAAGTCACATTTTCAATTCAGATCCCAGAGATAGTGCATGTAGTTGGAGGAGCCGACAAAGTTTGCAGATTTACAGCTGCACCATGGCAGTGTTCTCCAGGGTTGATGACTCATTGCAGGGAGGAAGTCCCATGAAGCTGACTACTTCAACCCATGATTTCAAGTGAGTCAATAGTTCAGAGGCTGTTGCAGCTGATATTTGCTGTGGGGTGACATTTGTCACGTTTCTTCAAGAGGAGCTTACAGTAAAGGTGCAAAGCAATTGTTGCCCATCAGGGAAATGATGTTCCAATCCAAAGCAGACCACAAATGCTCAATGGCCGGATGGGTGTGAGTAAAGGGAAGACAGCCTAATTTACAAAAATGACAATCCAGCACACTCACACACCAAGAGAAAGATTGGGTCCAAAACGATATACTAAAGTAAATGTTTTCACAGCTTTATTAGCCAAGTAGTGTTCAGATACAACTTGCACCACCCTAGCCTCGGTGCTTTGGGTTCATCAACCCTTTATCAGGAGGCTTGGCCACGAGTGTGCTGGATTGTCAAAATGGTGTTTCAGATTTTGTTTATTTATTTTTTGTATTTATGACTTTGATTACTGGGTAAGTGCACTGATCCAAGTGACCGTTTTCAGGCACGACCTGAGCCACAGGAGTGGCACAGAAAAAATGGCATACATACATACTTTCATACATATATGATTACAGCAATTTTCCCCAGGGAGCCAGGTTCTGAACCAGGAGTTGAAAGAGAGGTAAGAAGCGGTTGATCTGAGAAATGAGTTGATGCGACAGATAAGGCATTACCTCTTTCGATTCATATCAGCAGGCATCTCAGGAGTTGCAGCAGCTGTTACCAGATCTCTTCAAGTGAAAGTCACAGGAGTTGCAGCAGAGGTTACCGGATCTCTTGAAGGGAAAGCTTGGTTCATTCGACTACTAAGGATGGACTTTGTACATTGATCATTTTGGTCGCAGTCCTAGGAATACAGATAAGACGTCCTCTTTTTTCCTTTTTTTTTTTTTCTGCTTTCTTTTTCAGGAGTCGCAGTTGGACTTCTGTAGTCATATCAGGCTTTGACCACGATGACTCTTTTATTTTGCTACCTAAGTGAATGTTCCATCGGACTAAGGATTTTTTCTAATAAGGACGAAATTACGGACAGTTATTTACTCCTGGGATGGGGTGGGGCTCCGCCAGGTGACCTGGTGGTGGTAGGTTTTGGGTTGCCCAGAAGTGTATCATGTGGCAGGTTAGTTATAGAAGTGCAGTTCTAGGGAACTGGGGTTTGTTATTAAGGGGAGGAGGAAATGTTGGGGGTATGTTTTAAGGGTGGGGGTGGGGGGATGGTTAGTTGGATAGAAGGGAGGATGGGAGGTTGGGGGTACTCAAGTCTGCGATTTACAAAGAGGTGGGCTTTTTTAGTTCTATGGACATTTGTAATATTCAGATGAAGATTTATTTTACTATATTCCTAATAACTGTCTACACTGATTCTCATTATAACATTGGTGGGCATGATGTTCTTACCTTATAAATTGGTTAGTTGGAATATCAAAGGAGCCAAGGATAGGTTAAGCGGCAGGTAATCCTAAAACATCTCTCTCACCTAAGGGCAAATAGCTCCTACAGGAGACCCATTTAAAAAGAGCCGGATCTTCATACTTTAGGAAGAATGTGGGTAGCCCAAGTTTTGGCGCTGGAGCCTCAACTAAGAGGGCTGGGGTTGCTATTTTAATTGCTAAAGGGGTCACTTTAAATTGATACATGAGTGTTGGGACCCGGAAGGCCGCTATATCTTTTTGCATGCCATTTTAGCATCTCAACCGGTGATTTTGGGCTCAATCTATGGTCCTAACTGTGATTCTCCCTGCTTTTTCAAGGAACTCTTGGGAAAAATGGACCTGGAGGCTCATAAAATCACCATTCTGGGTGGAGATTGGAACTTGGTACTGCAAAATGATTTAGATAGGTCGCACGATAGACGTAGGGGCCTATATGCAGCGCAAAGGACCCTGAAAGATTTTATCAATAAATCAGCCTTGGTAGATATCTGGCGCATATTTAACCCTGATGCGAGACAGTTTTCCTTCTATTCTTCGGTGCATAAATCATATTCGAGAATTGACTATATTTTAGTTAGCTCATCTGCAGTTCCTAATTTGATTCAGACTGATATCTCCGCAAGAGTAATCTCAGATCATGCTCCAGTCAGTATAACTTACAGGCCTTTTCCAGAGATTCGCAGATCACCACAATGGAGGTTAAATTCTCAATTATTAAAAGAACAAACCTCATTAAACGCCATGAAGGACTTTATGGAGCACTTTTTAGCGGAAAATAAAGGCTCTGTGGGTCATACGGACATGATTTGGGCAGCTTTAAAATGTTCATTAAGAGGCGAGATAATCAAGATAGCGTCTAGGAGGAAACGGGAGCAGAGAGCTAAATTAACCTCTCTCTTATCCTCAATTAGAAGTATGGAACACAGCTTATCTCGGAACTCAGCAGACTCCGAGTGGGCTAAATTACATAAATTACAAGCTCAGTATGCGGGTATGGTTTTTCAACAAGCAGAACTAGCTCTATCTCGGGTGAAACTTCAATATTTGGATTTGGGGGAAAAGGCTAGTAAACTCCTTGCATTGCAGATAAAACAATTGGATTCGGGCCAGCATATAGTGAGTGTACGAGTGGGTCAGGGGACCAATTGTGCACGGACCCGAGTGAAATTCCAAAGATTTTTGGGGAATATTTTCAGAAATTATATACCTAGGAATTTAGACTCTAGGCCTTCAGACTCTGAAATTGCAGCTTTTTAAGTGTGATGTATGTCAAAGTTATCCAAAACTGAATCTGAAGGCCTAGATGCACCAATTACGATCTCTGAGATTCATCAGGTTATACGACAGTTACCTCCTGATAAATCGCCAGGACCCGATGGATTTCCGAGCAATTTTTATAAAACCTTTCGTTCAGATATCTCGCCAATTCTACTTGACACTTTTAAATATTGGTTCAATTATGGCATTTCTGATCCAAGTTTCCTAGAGGCTACAATATCCCTGATTTTAAACCCGAAAGATCCCCTAGCTTAGACAGCTATCGCATCAATCTCTCTCCTTAATACCGACATTAAAATATTAGCAAAATTCTTGCAATAGATTATCAAAAGTTATGGATTGCTTAGTGTGTAGGAACAAGAAGGTTTCATGAAAGGAGGCTCTCCATGATCATATGAGAAAATTAATGTACCTTGTTGCGAGAGCTAAGATGCTGAAATCAACTGCATTTTTATCACTTAGCCTTGAAAAAGCTTTCGATCGGGTGTCCTGGCCTTTTTGTTTGCCACCCTCTCAACCTTGGTATACCCCATAACTTTATAAGTTGGGTTAAAATTTTATATTCTATTCTACGGCAAGAGTGAAGTGTAATGGAATGTTGTCACCGGTTTTCAAACTAGAGCGAGGCACTAGACAGGGTTGTCCTTTGTCTCCTTTGTTATTTAATCTGTATATAGAGCCATTGCTCCATAGGCTGATGAAGAATTCACTTATTAAAGGTATACAAATTGGGATTCTAACTATACGTTCGGGCTTATGCCGACGATGTGTTATTACACATTGAGAATCCGGGGACTTGATACACCTATTTTAGAAGAAATTAATAGCTTTTCCAGAGTATCTTCTTATAAATTGAATTATACTAAAACAAAAGTCTTCCCGTTAAATTATTACACTAGGAAAACAGATTTGCAAAATCTAGACATAAGCTGGGAAACCAAATCCATAACATTTCTTGGTATAAATATTAGTACAAGTGTCGCTCTTATGGTTAAGGATAATTTAACAACCCTAATACAAGAGATCGCTGACGATCTCAAGAGGTGGAGTTCAATTTCCTTATCCTTATGGGGCAGGCTTATTCTTCTCAAAATGATTGCCCTCCCTAGGATACTTTATCCATTAGATATGCTAGGATTTTACTTGACAAAGGGCTGGTTTGTTAGAGTACAGAAGATTTTTAATTCCTTCTTGTGGCAAGGCAAACCATCCCATAGATCTTTTTTTAATCTGTCAGCTCCTAAAGATAAAGGAGGTTTAGCCCCCCTTCTCTGTTTAAGTATTACCGCCCCAGTATATTCAAGGTGGCCTTATGGAGCAAAGAAGGGGGAGAAGTAGTTTATTCACCTCTGTGGCTGGACATTGAATGGGGTATGGCCAAGATGGTTAAAAGTTCTCTGTATGCTTTACTGTTTATTCCATTGGCCAGTATACCTAGCTTTTTCAAAAACAATCCGTTGGGTTGGTCAATCAAGGCCTATCATCAGCTACAACGTTATTTGGGTTTACGTTGGTGGTTATCGGGGACCCAACCTGTTATGGACAATCCCCAAATTAAAATTGCTGGATCTCCGATACCTGTATCCTTCTGGCCCCAAATATGTAATCTGACCGTAGCCAATTTTTTGGGGCCGGAAGGCCCGTGTGCATTTGGAGATCTGAAAAAAAGTTTGGGTCTCAAGGATACAGATTTCTTTAAGTGGTTACAGCTTAATAAAGCCTTATCCCGGGTATGTTTGTCGGTTTCCTCGATTGATCAGGGAGAAATCAAGGTCGATTTCCTCTTGAATGCAGCAAGACAACCGCATGCAGTTTCCAAGGTTTACAAGCTTCTCCAGAATTGGGATCATAGGCTCCTTCGGAGTGTGTTTATTAGGTAAAAGTCTTGAATACAAAATTCCCCTGAGTTCTGGAAGGCACTTTGGACGACCAGCGTACAGGTTTATTAAACAGGATAGGCTTAGATTGATACATTTCAACATCATGCATCACTTGTATTTGACTCCTACCCACTTATTCAGAAGGGTGTGCTTAGTTTGCCCTATTGTTGGAAGTGCAAAATGAAGAGGGAACACTATATCATTTAATTTGGTTATGTCGGAAGTCGCAGACTCTGGAGGGCTATGGTAACTACGCTGGACCCTATCCTTGGCTCAGTTAAAATGGATACTCCCAGTGTTTGTTGCTTGCTTTCCCCACAAATACTTCCAAAGTATGGAGGCACGAGTCTCTCTGGTTTCAGCTGTTATGAAGTTGCTAATACTTAGACATTGGGCTTCTGATAAGGTTCCAACACTTATGGAGTGGCATAGGGAATGTACTCTAGCTTTGCAACTTGAAAATACATTGCGTATAGGCGGGGTGGCGAGCATTATGATTTTCTCTGGGTTCTTTAGAACATTTTTGATGACTTGGAAACCATAAACTTTAGACAACTTTTGCTTTAGAAGCTTACATCTCTTTTCTTATTTCAGTTGATTTGGGGCTTATAATTGGGGTTAGGGGGGTGGTGGGGTTGGGGGGGTAGTTTGCTTGCTGTGGTAATGTCAGCAGAAAGTGCTTTGTCCATATAATCAGCGTTGTAGATAAGGTGATGTGCACTTTCGATATTGTACTTCTGTGTTTATGTATAAGTTCTTTGGCTATTGTGAAGAAAAAAGTAATAAAAATTTTAATTACAAAAAAGATAAGGCATTACCTCCCATACTAGTAGCAGCTCTAGGGACTTGAAGGGAGGGACAACCGAGGAATGGAGGGTCCTAGGTGACTGTCTAACCTTGAGGAGAGGGGGGACTCATTCCCTGTCCTGAGGGTGCTGTCAATGATACAGCCAAGGGTAAAGTCAAAGAGACCTTCAAGCGGTAGCCAGCTGAGATACCGATAAAGGTCACAGTAATGAGTGGAGTGGGGCAAATTGGCAGACATTGTTGTAGACAGAGGTGAGATGAGCTTGAAGGGCAGTGGTTACGTGTGAGTAGATGGGAAAGCAATAATCTTAGATGGGAAGCAGATTCCCAGCAACAATAGCCAGGCGAGCCTCCTTGGACAGGTAGTGTTTGATACGGAAGTCTGCCCCCAGTTGCTGATTCACTCTGCATGCAACCAGGTTAATATGTTCAACAAAGGAGGGGGGGTCCAGAGTTACCCCCAGGTATTTAAAGGAGGGGATGTTTTTAAGGGCGGGGCCATCGGAAGAGAAGACTTTGAGGGAGGAATTGGCCTTGAAAGCTTTGGTAAGGTAGGGCTTGGACCCAAACAGAATTACCTTAGTTTTTATTCATTCACCAGATACAAGCTGGCCATGAACCAACTATGGGCAAAGCAGTAGTTATGAGTGAGGACAGAGGATATATGAGGGAGAGACTTTTCGCTATGATAGAGGACAAGGTCATCTGCATAGAGAAGGGAGTAGCAGGTGAATCTGTCAGAGGGGAGGGTGCTAACAAAGATGGAAAAGAGAAGGGTCCCTAGAATGGAGCCCTGGGGAACACCAGTGGTGACAGAGAGGGCAGGGGATGTGGCAGTCTCAATTCACACAGTTTGGGAATGGTCAGAGTGGTAGCTCCAAAACCAATTGGTAGTCTCCATGGAGCAGCCAAGTTGGGGTAACTTAGAGAGGAAAAGGACATGCTTTACCAAGTCAAATACCTTCGACAGGTCGACAAAAACAGCACCGATGGCGTATCTGCCGTCCATGTTTGATACGACATGGTCAGTGAATAGCACAAGGGCTGTAGTAGTACTGTGGGTTTTGCAAAAACCATGCTCGTGGTTGCACAAAAGGTTGTATTTTCTGAGATGTTCAGACAGTTGGTGATGGACGACCTTCTCCAAGAGCTTACTAAGGTGGGGGAGGATTGATATGGGTCAATAGTTGTCAGAGGAGAGAGGATCACCAGCATTAAAAATGTGTACCACTTTAGCAATTTTCCAGGGATAAGGCATGCAAGAGATGGAAAGGGTCAGGTTAAGAATAAAAGTGAGTGGTCTAGAGATAGCTGACAAGACTAACTTTAGCATGGTAGGGTATAGGCCAAAGGAGCCAGGGCTGCCACGGTTTGGGAGGGTTCGTAAAAGCTTAAAGGTTTTCTGTTGGGAAATTGCCTTAAAGTAAAAAGGGGGGTACTGATAGAAGGACAGGCAGGGGGTGGGGATGAAGTGCTTGCCCCAGAGTAGGCTGCTAAATTTGAGGGAAGCTTACTAAGAAGCAAGAGAGATCAGTAAATTTCATGTTGCATGCCTGGGTGACCTCGGCAGGCTTGGTTAGCTGCCCAGAGGGTGAGTCAAGTTGAATCTTATTATTGTGTGGGTGAGGGATGAGGATGGAGCTAATGGAGTCCCAGAATTTTCTAGGGTTGCCAAGGCTATCCTTCTGGTGGTTGAGGTAGTACCTCCTCTTTAAAGATCTAGTCTTGTGTTTGCATTGATTGTGCAGTTGTTGATATTCATTTCAAAGGGCTATGGAGGGAGACAATTTGTGGGCAGTCCATTTCCAGTCTCTAGCGTTCATGAGGGCTATGAGGTCTTTGGTTATCCACTGGGTACACCCACCTCTATCTCTTCATGTAGTAATTGGGAAATGTCTGTTCTGGATTGTGAGGAGGACATTGGTGAAGAATGCAACAGCTGAGGACACATTAGTAGTAGTGTAGAGGTCTTGCCAGTTCAGGGTCCTAACATCATCAAGAGGAGTGAGGTGTCAGGGCAGTTGAAATTTTGGAAGGAGAGGTACTTTGGTGTGGGGCAAGTGGTTCTAGAGGACCATATGGTGTAACTCAAGGAGTGGGTGCTAATGGAGTCAGTGAAGGTTCCTGCCTGGAGTACTCCATTGTCACGGTTGGTAATAACCCAGTCCAGCAGAGTGTTGGTAGAGGTACAGGGATTAAGTTCAGTGGGGAGTGTGATGGTTTGCACCAAGTTGAGTTGTTTCAGAAGATTGGCAAGATTGGATTCTTGAGCACTTAGCCAATTTATGTTGTAATCACTAGGGATAATGGAGTCCCTGGGTGGGGAGAGAGACCCATAGCCACTCAGGAGATTTTGAAGTCCTTCTTTGCTCCCCATTGGAGGGTTATAGCAGCTCCTCAGATACAGTTCCTTTGTAGACCCTAGGGTGACTTCTAAAATTAGTCAGTCACTCGGGGAGGAGGGCTCAGAGCAGAGGATGGTAGTAGCAGAGAGGGGTGCTTTAAAGTATATTGCAACACCACGGCCCTTCTTTTTTCCAGGCCTGTCCCTGCATAGCAGGGAGTAGTCTACCAGGTGATACAAGGCATCAATGTGGTGCGATTTCAGCCATGTCTCAGAGAGACAGAGAGTGTGGGGTTGGTGGAGGGATATCCATGCTTCAAGGTCAGGGTATTTGGCAGGGAGGATACAGATGTTCATGTGGGCAATTTTTAGGCCACGAGGCCTTACCCAGCTGCAATCAGTGGAGGTGATATGGGAGTTAACAGGGCCAGGGTTAGAGAGAAGAAAGAGATAGTGTAAGAAATAGCCTAGAAGTCAGCGCTCCAGGTTGGATAGAAAAAGTAGAGTGATGGGACCAAGAGGGGTATTCTCCCACCTTTCATGTACAAGCATGAACTTTGATAAGTGTATGCCTGGAGTTGCTCTCCCACCATTGCAGCATCTGCTGCATGAGCGGGGGGAGAATCTACCTGCTTCTGCTTGTCAGCTTTAGCTTTCTGATTATGCCACTATTCAGGTGATAGTTGTGAAGCTGCAGACCCAGAGGGGGGTGCTGAGTGATACTGTATGCTGAATAGTGGTATTCAGTGTGATTTGGGGCTGGTGTTATGTTCATGCTTTGGAACTCTGATGCCCAGCTGCCCCTACTTCCCTTGGGCCATTATTATAATCAATCTTTGTGAGGCCAGTGCCTAAATATATAGTTCTCTGGTGATTTTTTTTATTTATTTTATTAAACTCTAGGATTACAAATACCTTTGAGAAGGAACTGCTCATTTAAAAAGTTTCACATCAAAGGATGTAGGGTAACATACATGCAAAGGTCAACAATGGTTACAGTCTTAAAAACACAAAGATGTCTAAGCATTTATTATACAACCAAAAATGGAGAGAAGCAACATAAGCCAGCTTCAGACAAGTTTCAGGGTGAACAGTATATAGTTAGTATAGGGTAGGAGGGAGTAAGGAAGAAGTAGGCAGGCTAAAGGGCCATTGTCGGTGGGTAGAGGTGGGTGGCAAAAGTGCGAGGTGGATGGGCTGGAGGGCCCCATATCTGAAAGTGCCATTAGAGAGGAGAGGGTAGGGGAGGGGATGGTTGAGGCAGTGTGGTGTGGGTGGGGATAAGGGGGTGAGAGTGGGGGAAACTGGTCCCAAAAAAGTGGAGCTCTAGGGGGGGTTACAGGTCACCTACAACTAGGGTAAAATGAGGAGGCAGTTACTCAGGAGAGGCAGTCACATTGAGTGGTAGAGGCAATGAATAGTCGGACTTGCCTTTGAAAGGGACCAAGTACCACAGTTGTAAGTGTTTCTTTGTTAAGGGTATTGTACCACTGAGGAGCCCTGTGCATGAACAACCTCTGATCCACTGTGGTCCAGCATCTGGGGACCTGGAAGGTTTGATATAGAGCACTGAGTGTAAGCTGAGTACTGCTGTTGGCAGTAAGAAGCTTTGCCACTCCTAATGGCATGAGCCCAAGGAGAACTTTTTTGATTAACAAGTAGATCTGATATGGTATTCTTCTAAGGAGTGGTAGCCATCCAGCTTTGGCGTACAGGTCACAGGTGTGTGTTATGTGGGCGGCACCCATTAGAAGCCTACAGGTCTTGTCGAGTGTCACCGATATCCCCTGGAGAGCAGTAGGGGAAGCAGAGCCATAGATGACTAGACCATAGTCAACGATGGAGGTGATGGAGCTGTAGATGACCAGTCTAAGGGCATCAGCGGTCATGAAATGTTTGTACTTGTGAAGCAGGCTTATCCGTATGTTGGCAGCCTTAGCTACATTGCCAATGTGCCGTGTGTAAGAAAGTGAACTGTCCAAGGTGATGCCGAGATATTTAAACTCAGAAACATGTTCAAATGAAGTTGAACTGTTTTGTGACCCCATTGCTTGTCACTACCAGCAGAGCTGTATAAAGCGGCTGTAGGGGACTCTCGAGTCCATCTGGGCTTTCCGAGTCATCATGAAGGCTTTCCATTGGGCTATCAGGTCCTGAGAGAAATCTGGGAAAATGTGAACTGTGTGGCCTCTCCATGTGAAGTTTCATTTTTGAGGAGCCAAGTCCATTATTTTCTCTTTTTCTATGAAGTGAAAAAACCTTGCCAGTATCTGCTGTGAATGTTCCCCAGGCTTGGGAGGGGGAGCCAGTGACCTGTGAGACTGCTTGGTCTTGATGGAGGGAGGGCACTTTGGGCCTAGGATCTGCAGGGCCTGTTGCAAGAAAGTATTCATAGTGTTGCCTTCACAGCCTTCGGTGAAGCTGATGAAACAAAGATTGTTTTATCAGCCCCTGCTCTCCAAGTTGTCTTTAATTTGTGTAGAAACATAGAATTTGATGGCAGATAAGACCTGCTTGGCCCACCCAGTCTGCCCATTTCCCTATGTATCGGATAAGCTGCAGATCCTAGTTTTACCAACAGCCCACTTCCTCCTACCTCCCATTAGAATTGCCTTATGTCTGTCCCATGCATTCTTAAATTACCCCACTGTTTTTGACCCCACAACCTCATCAGGAAGACTTTTCCATGTGTCCTCCACACTCTCCATGAAAAAAAAAACTTTCTCACGTTGCCGCTGAGTCATCTCTCCTCTATCTTCAAATTGTGTCCCCTTGTTCTTGCAAATCTCTTTTTCTGAAAGATACTACCCTCTTGGACCTTGTTGATTCCCTTGAGGTACTTGAAAGTTTCTGTTATGTTCCCCATCTCCCTTCTTTCCTCGAGGGTATACATGTTAAGCTCTTTTAGTCTGTCTTCATATGGTTTCTGGTGCAGACCATGCACCATTTTAGTTGCCCTCCTCTGGACTGCATCCATTCTGTCTGTGTACTTGTAGAGATGGGGTTTCCAGAACTGCAGGAAGTACTCCAGATGGGGTCTCACCAACTCTCTGTACAGAGGGATAACAACTTCCTGTTTTCTACCAGTGATGCCTATTCCTAGGCATCCCAGTATCCCCCCAACCCTCCTTACTGCCTTCTCACATTGCTTGCCTACCTTTAGGTCATTTTATATGACTACTCCCAGATCCCTTTTCATTTTTGTTGTGATTAATACCTCCCTCCCATTTTGTACTCTTCCCTTGGGATTTTGTTTCCTAGATGCATTACTTTGCACTTCTTTGCATTGAATTTGAGCTGCCATACTTTTGACGATTCCTCCAACCTTGCCAAGTCCTTTCTCATCCTGACAAACAATCCAGGACTCCACCACAATACAGCGTCTTGGCCACCAGCGAGCAGCACAAAGGAGGTGGCTAACCTCCACATAAACACAGGTCCAGCAAGAAGTGGTATGCAAGGAATACAAAACACAGAATCGCTGTTCAGCAAATTTTGCTGAAACCAACGTGCATGTTTTTTTGCATATGCACGTTGGTTTGCAGTAAAATTTGCTGAACAGTGATTCTGTGTTTTGAATTCCTTGCGCACCACTTCTTGCTGGACCTTTCTCATCCTTGCCACCCCCATTGTGTATCAACCCTGTTGCAAATCTTTGTGTCATCTGCAAAGAGGCATACTTTTCCATCCAGTCCCTCTGCAGTGTCTCCTATATAGACATTAAAAAGGACCTGTCCCAGTACTGAACCCTGCAGTACCCCGCTAGTAACCCCCCTTTCTTCAGAGTGGACTCCGTTTACTATTACCTTCTATGTCCTGTTGTCTAGCCAATTTTTTACCCAGGTTACCACCCTGGGACCCACTCACAGGCTGGCTAACTTGTTTATTAATCTTTTCTGTGGTACTGTGTCAAACGCCTTGCCAAAGTCTAGGTAGGCCACGCCCACAGCCCCTCCCTGTTCTACCACTTTGGTCACTCAGTCAAAGAAATCGATTAGAGTCTTCTGACATGACCTTCCCACTGTGAATCCATACTGCCTTGGGTCCTGTGCCCTGCTGTGCTCTAGATACTCAACAATTCTTTCTTTCAGAAGTGATTCCACCATTTCATCTACCACTGAGGTCAAACTGACAAGTCTGTAGTTTCCTGCCTCTGCCTTGCTCCCACTTTCATGAAGGGGAATCACACCCACCCTCCTCCAGTCCTCAGGTACCACACCCTCCTCCCATGATTTGTTAAAAAGAGTAGTCAGTGGTGCACTAGTTCACCCCTTGGTTCTTTTAGAATTCTGGGGTGAATCCCATCAGGCCCCATTGCTTTGTCCACCTTCAGTTTTAAGAGTTCTTTCAGGACCCTTTTTTCTGTGAATGGACCGGTATCTACCTTCTTATCCAGTGTGCTTCTATTATTTGGTTTAGGTACCTCCCCCTCCTCCTCTTTTATAATACTGAACAGAAGTATTCATTCAGTATCTCTGCTTAGTCACTGTCATGCTCTGCCCACCCCACCTCCCCTTTATTAAGCCTCACTATCCCTCCCCTGGTCTTTCTCTCCCTAATGTACCTATAAAAGGTTTTATCCTCCTTTTTAACAGAGTTGGCTATCTTTTCCTCATCTGGGCCTTTGCTATTCTGACTGCCTTCCCTGCTTCCTTCTGCTTTAACTGGTACAATTCTCTGTCCTTCTCCTTTTGTGTTTCCTTATACTTCCAGAATGCTATATTTTTCTCACTAACCTTCCCCGCCACCTCTTTTGAGAACCGTAGTGTTTTTCTCTTTCATTTCATTTTGTTTATTTGCTTCACACAAAGGCTTGTTGCCTCTGTGATGGCAGCTTTGATTTTTCCCATTGTTCATCCACCCCACTTTCTTGCTGTTTGCTAGTGTGTTTATGAGGCACTCCCAAATTTTGCCAAAGTCAGCCCTCCTAAAGTCCAATATCCTCATCTTTGTGTGTCTTGATTCTATGGCTGTGTTTATCATGAACCACACTCTTTGGTGGTCGCTTGTTCCCAGATGGCTACTCACTTCTAAATCTGAGATCATCTCTCTGTCCCAATTTGAGAGTACCAGGTCTAAGATTTCTTTCTCCTGAGTGGGTTCCAACACTAGCTGTCTGAGGCATGCCCCCTGTAGGGCATCAAGAATTACCCTACTCTTGGATGTGACTGCAAAAAAGGTGCTTCAGTTAACATCTGGCATATTCAGGTCCCCCATCAACAATATCTCCCCCTTTTCTGCCATTCTAAGGATGCCTTCTATCATTACCTTGTCCATTTCCTCCTCCTGAGACAGAGGTCTGTATATAACTCCCGTATGGATTGTCGTGTCATTTCCTGTCTCAAGGGTGACCCACAGTGCCTCCTCTTCTTCCTGTTTATCCTTTAGTTCTGTTACTTTGATCCCTTCCCTTATGAAGAGAGCTGCTCTTCTTCCTCTTTTACCTCCCTGTTCCTCCTGTATATTGTGTACCCTGGTATGTTGGCACGAGGTCATAATGTTGTAAGATATTATGCCACATGGCAAAATCGTGCTGCCAATACAGCATGATTTCTGCCATGAGGCATAAGTCTTTTTTCTGTGGGGAGCTCTGCCATCCCACACACCTCGTTACAGAGGTGTGTGCTCTCAAACACCCCCAATAAAGATTCTCAACTCTGGGGAGGTTCAACTCAGGGAGCGCACAAGTCGAAGGAAAATGAAAGTTTTTGGGACTGGGAATCAAACCTGGTCCCAGATGCAGCACCTGGGTTCCTGTTGCTGTGGCTCAGTCCTGCAAGCCACAGCAGCTGATCGACAGAACCCACTCCCAGAAGTGGTCTTATCCTCTGCCTGGGAAAGCACTAATGGTACAATACTGCATGCAGCAGTATACACGGTAGTGCACCATTAGCGCTTGCATATCTTACATACTACGCTGCACCGGTTTAAACATATTTTTGTACACTATAAAGTGCGTGACATTATGACCTGGTACCTGTATGTTGACATCCCAGTCATGGTTCTCTGTGTAGCATGTTTCTGTGACTGCCACAATATCTAAGTGTCCCTCTTCCATCAAGGTCACTAGTTCAGAGAGCTTGTTATCCAGACTATGAGCATTGGTACTCATCGCCCTCCATTTGTTGATAGCCCTACCCCTTTAGCCCCATCCCTGTCCTTACTGTCTTTGCCTTTTTCCACACTGACCCCTGCCAAGCTCCCTATCGACTTCTCTACCTTAGTGTTTATCTCACTACCTACCCTGTTTTGTGGGGGGGTGCTGGGATTTCCATTCTACTTTTCAGTGCCTCCCCCCTTGAATAGTTTAAATGCTTTCCAATGAAGCATTTAAACCTATCACCTAGGATCCTGGTTCCCGTCCTGGACAGATGCAGTCCATTGTGCCAGTATAGGCCTGCATCCCTCCAGGAGGACACACAGTCCCCAATGAAGCCAAAACCCTGAGCTCTGCACCAGTTTTTTAACCATTCATTGAATCCCATTATGTGGAATACGCTAGCCTCACCCATGCCATAAACAGGTAGCACCACTGAGAAGGTTACCATGCATGCTACTTCCCCTCCCCGACTCTACAAACTTCTCATGCACTGCTCTGATCACATTCCCCATCAGGAGATTTGTCCCTAGGTGGAAAATGATGTCCAGCTCCCTCTCTCACACCGCTGCTCCCACAATCCTGAGGATTCACATCCTGTCCCTCCCAGCCATGGTGCCAGGCAGGCACCTTATCTCCCTCTCCCCTCCTCCCAGTTCTATCCTCCTAAAGATTGAGTGTACCACCAGGAGTTGTTTCCTTCCCATGTGGGTCTCATGCCAAACTCCTCTGGATCTCCTTTGTGAAGGTTTCCAGCATCATCCTTGGTTTCCATTGTGGGTGCCTCCATAGAGGCACAATGCTCAACCAGAACAGCATATGAATTGTGGAGAGGTACAACTGGAGGGATGCACCTCTGATCCACCACCCTCACCCTCCATGAGCCCACTCTTGTTCAATCACACCACTTTCTTGGCAACCTCTGAGGCAGCAACAGTCTTCCTAGTGGTCCCTGGGTGGGGGAGGAGGATTCCTGAATCCTCACCAGGTCGGCCCGGAGATGGGCATCCTCCTCCCTCAGACTGGAGAGGTGCCTGCATATAGGGCAGCATCGTAGCCTCTAGAACATAATCCAAAAGACTGCCTCCCCATAGCCAGTGCATTGCACCACTCCCTGCATGTCTCTCTCCCTTCATATTTTGTTTTTTGCTTTTTTGTTAGTGTGTGTGAGCGTGTGCAGGTGTCTACCCCTATTTACTGTGCTGGGCTAAGGTTTTGACAGGTGCATGTCCTTTGTCCTTTTGGGGAAGTGATGTCAGAACCTATGATATAAAGGAAATGATGTGCTTGGGGTGGATGGGATGAGGGTAGGGTGGTTTGGACCAATCCTGTGCCCTCCAGAAACAATCAGCTGCAGCTGTGACCCACCACCCCGGTGAGTGTTTTCCTTCCTTTCAGCAAGACAACCTACACAAAAATTTAAAAGAAAATATACCCTGCAAAAAACAGTTTCAATCAGCAAAAAATAAAACAGTAAACTGTACAATCTGTAAGCACAAAACAGTAATGAAACTTGTAAGCACAAAACAAAACAGTAACACAACAGTAGCACTGCTTAGCCAAAAGAACCCTTAATGTTTCTCCTTGCTCTGTTAATGTTGCTTCTTGCACTGTCCTTTCAAGCAAACCCTAGAAGAAAAGCGCTCAGGTGAAGCTAAGTGCTTTATGTCAGCAAACCTAGTCTTCCTGACTCGGTCTTGCTCTTTGATGTGGGCCATCAAATGGTCCCTTCAGTCCTCTGTATCAGCAACTCTTTGCTCATCCACATTGATCCACTGTGCCATCTGAAAGAAGTCTGCATTTGTGCACTGGGAAGATATTTCATGTTTTGTTATCTGAGCCATAAGTTGATAAAACATTGATTTAATTTCATCTAGGGCCACCAGAGTTGCTGGAGACATGCGGCCCTGCTGGAGCACCATCTTGGGGATCTAGCCAGCTGTTTGACTCCCTGAGGTAAAAAGTAACATAGTAATTGTACCACTTGTATGATACAGTTTTTTTTAAAGGGTATCAGTGTGATCTTCAGGAGTTGCCATATAGAACTATGTGACAGTTGATCAGATGTTGTAAGCAGATGGAAGGATTATGTGGGATTGTAATAAGGGTTTTCAGAGCTCAGGATTTCAGTGGTCAACTTGCATGCTGCCAAGCCACAACTCCCCACATTGCTACCCTAAAATGCAAATGACCCCATAGCACTAGCAAGACATTTGGAGTAACTTGAATTTCATTAGGGACTCATTACAGGCCTAGAGCACACAGTATTTGTAACTCTCCACACCATGTATGAGCTGATAGCAGATCAATATTTCTTTCCTGGTACATAGTTTGAAATAAATTGATACTGCAGTGCCATGTCTCTGGTGTCCAGTGGCTCACCCACCACCCTGGCTATGAATCTCCCCAGCCTCCCTGTCCTCGGCATGCCCCCCCATAGGTGACACCCTCAACCTGCCTGCCTCATCCTCAATACTCCATATTCAGCAACCAGCACAGACACTCTGCTCATCAACATGACCAGTTGCTGACTGACTGTTTGTAATTGTTCACCTACTGTAATCATATCTGATTACAGTAACATAATTATGATCTGTCAGTCAGCAGCCAACCATGGAGGTTAGCAGAGGATTTGTGCTAGACACCGGAGGGGTGTGCTGAGGACTGCTGGGAATCTTGGGGGTCTCGTCTATTGTGGGGATGCCAGGGAGAGGGCAGGTGGGCAGATGGGAGATTTGAATCTGGGGGGCAGGGGGATCACTGGATACCAGGGAAATATTGATTGTACATCAGTGAGGTATTTGAGAGTAGGGGACCACTTTGCAGAAGGGTAACCATATATTTATATCAGCAAGGTGTTTGGGGGTGGGGGGAGCAACTACACATTGTGGAAATAATGGTTGTGTACCTCTTGGGTGTTTGGGGCAGAAGGACCACTGGACATAATGGGAATTGTGCATTTACATCAGTGGGGTATTCAGTGGCAGGGTTACCATTCAACACCATTAAAATCATGTATTTACATTAGTGGGGTGTTTGGGGGTATTACTAGAGACTGGGAGAAATCATACTTTTACATTGGAGGAGTGTACAGTGGTGGGGGGACCACTGGACACCATGGAAATCATGTTTTGCTACAAGGGTGGGCCTTAGGGGAGGGGTAAGGTTAAGGGGATTGGGGTGGAGAGAAGGATGGAATTGGGTGGAGGGTGGTCTCCATGAATGTAAGGAGCTGTGGTAACAAAAATAACTGAGCTCCAGGCTTTCTTAGCTGTAAGGTTGGTGGAAATTGCAGCCATCCCAAAAACCTGAACCACGTAACACCAAGACTGGGACTTGGTGATCCAAGACAGAATTTATAGGAATGAGAGAGGGGTGGGGAGAGGGGGAGGGGTGGAGGTTTATGTTAGAGATAGGATTAGATGCACTAGAGATGAGGAGGAGAAAGGGAAGATGGAGGCACTATGGATGCAGTTCCAGGACTCTAGAGGTAGAAAACTGAGGCTGGGAGTGGTGTATAGACCACCAGTTCAATCCGAGGAGTTGGATAGGTAGTTTGTGGAACAAATTCAGTGGGTATGTCAGAAGGGGACTGTGGTAATCGTGGGGGACTTCAATCTGCCTGGGGTGGATTGGAGTACCCCAGCCACCTCTAGTGCAAGGGAGCAGGTATTGCTTGATGCAGTTCAGGATAGTCTTCTGGTGCAATTGATATGTGTGCCAACTCAGATAGATAATACAATTGACCTGGTACTTTCAAATGGGAGGTGGTGAGGGAACTTAGGGTGGAGGACCCACTGGTTGGGAGTGACCACCAGTCAGTGTGGTTCATACTCAGCTTGAGCAGGGAGTCTGTAGGATCAGTTACAAGGGTGGTGGACTTCAGATGCGCAGACTTTGGGAAGATGCATGAAATCCTGAAAGGGTGCCTAGAGAGGATAAGACCAGGGATGGATGCACAACAGAAGTGGAATATCGTCAAACGCGGTCTGGAGGAAGTCATTGAGACTTGCACCAGGACTATGAGCAAGAAGGGAAGAGAAGAGAAGAGAAGAGAAGAGAAGAGAAGAGAAGAGAAGAGAAGAGAAGAGAAGAGAGGTGCTTGTAGACCTATTGGCCCATTACATGCAATGGATGGCAGTACAGTTACTGACCAGTCTCTTCTTGCCCAAATGTATAATGATTTCTTTATATCAGTCTTCAATAGTAAATCCTCCCCTAAATTAGAACATTTGCAAACTGTACTAGAAGTAGAATCACTGATAACAAGTGAAGACATACTTAAAAGGCTCCGCAAATTAGATCAGAATAAATCACAAGGTCCGGATGGAATACACCCAAGAATAATTAAAGAACTGGCAGACTTCTTGGCTGGACCCCTGACGGTTATTTTTCAAACATCATTTAAAAAAGGGCTAGTGTTGGAGGCATGGAGGCATGGAAACAAGCAAGAGTGGTTCCCATTTACAAGAAAGGGAGTAGACATGAGGTGTCCAACTATAGACCAATTAGCCTGACGTCTGTCTTAGGAAAAATCTTCAAGGGTATTTTAAAAGATTATATTGTGGACCATGCCAAAAAAACAGATCTGGTAGACCCAGTACAGCATGGATTTACCACCGGAAGGTCCTGTCAGACCAACCTGTTGGAATTTTATGGAAAGGTTAGCAGGGCAATGGGTGAGGGACAGCCTGTGGATGTGGCGTATCTCGATTTTTCAAAGGCTTTCGACAAGGTCCCCGATGGAGAACTTATTGAAGCATTAATACTACAGGACTTACCAGGAAAAATAACAAAATGGGTAGATGCATGGCTCACTTCTAGAAAGTAGTCAGTAAATGTAAATGGGACCAACTCAGCATGGGCGGAGGTGACTAGTGGGGTGCCCCAGGGCTCTGTCTTGGGGCCCTGCTTGTTTAATATATATTGCCTCAATGAAAGTCAACAATGGAGTCTGGGTTTCTAAGTTTTCTGATGATACCAGGGTTGGGTTTCCTATTAATAACCAAAATGATGCCACAAAACTACAAGAAGCACTAAATATGCTGGAGTCCTGGGCATTAGATAAAAAACTGCTGTTTAATGTGGACAAATGTTGCGTTATGCACCTTGGGAAAGCAAATAAACAGATACCATATACACTTGGAGGACAGATATTAAATACTGTGGAACAACAGAGTGACTTGGGTATTATGGTTACAAATGATCTATCACCTAAAATGCATTGCAATTCAGTTATTAAAAAATCAAGTGGTATTTTACACTGTATAAATAAACATATTACATCTAGAAGTAGGGATGTTCTGCCCCTTTATACATCATTGGTGAGGCTGCATTTGGATTACTGTGCACAGTTTTGGTCACCCAGTGGAAGAACCGAGATAGTGGCACTTGAGAGAGTTCAGAGAAGAGCCACTCAAAATATACAGGAGGTTAAAGGTCATGATTATCAAAAGAGGCTAAATATTCTGGGTTTATATTCCTTGGAATATAGGCGTTTAAGGGGGGATATGTGTTTAATCTATAAAGCCACTATCGATCCAGATTTATGGGAACTACTGGGTTTGAGGTACAGGGAATTGTCAGGTAATACTAGATCACACCCTCTACAACTATATGTGGAATGTCCAAAAACCTAAAAAAGAAAATTCTGGCTCACGCTGAGAGTTACCAATATTTGGAATAGGTTGCCATTAGAGGTGGTGGCTAGTGTAACTGTGAATGCATTTAAAAACAAACTAGATAGCTTCTTACTTAAGCATAATATTCAGGGTTATTAATAAATGGTGAGCAAAAGGACTAACGTCTATATACTGTAGTTCTGTACTTACCTATGAGACCTATGAAGAGAAGAGAAGAAGAGAAGAAGAAGAAGAGAAAGAGAAGAAGAAGAAAAGAGCTAAAAAGCCATATTGGCTGAACAGGAAGATACTGGAAGGGTGAGGGTAAAGAAAGCTGCATTTAGGAAATTCAAGAGGAACATTATGGGGGAGGACAGGAGGAGTATGTGAGGAGGACCAGGGAGGTAACTAAACTAGTAAGGGAGGTCAAAGCCTCCAGAAAGTTAAGGTTGACTCAGGGCATCAAGGCAGGGGAGAATGACTTTTTTAGATAGTTGAGGGAAAAGAGGAGCTGCAGGGACCAAATAGTGTGAATCAGGAGAGGTGGGGGTGGGTGGAGAATGGAGAGGAACAGGTGGAAGCATTGAATGAATAATTCTGCTCAGTGTTCACCTAAGGAGGAGGGCAGTCCACTACCTCTGTGGACTGGGGAGGTGGGGAAGGGGTGATGGATGGGGAGATCATGGAGAGAATAGTACTAGAGGGACTGAAGGCACTAAGGGTGGACAATGCACCAGGTCATGATGGAATTTACCCCATGGTACTGAGGGAGATGGTGGAGGTCTTGGCCAGAACACTGGCAGACCTGTTCAACGCCTCTCAGGACACAGGATGCATGCCACAGGACTGGATGATGGCTCATGTGGTGCCTAGGCTCAAAAGTGGTCCAAGGGATGAGCCAGGTAACTACAGACCTGTTAGTCTCACTTTCATAGTGGCTAAACTTATGGAAGCAATCCTGAAGGAGAGATTGCTGGCACTTCTCAAGGCAAATGACCCCCAAGATGGGCAGCAGCATGGGTTTGTCTTAGGGAGATCTTGCCAGACCAACCTAATAGAGTACTATGACTGGGGAACAAGAGAGCTGGATAGGGACCATGCAGTGGTATCCTGTGATATTGGTGCTGGGGAAAGGGTGCCTACAATAATGGTGACACTTTCCCCAGTGCACTACAGAGATGGCCACAGGACAGTAGGGTGGCCAGATAGGGGGTAAGCGAGTATAGTGACAGGATGTCGGTATACATATGCATGTGGGGGGTGGGAGTGGGCATGTACAGCGAGGGACAGAAGGGGATGTGAGGGGTGGTGCCTCAGTGGGTTGCTGAGCCAACCCTGTGGCATGGTGGGTGCATTACCAGCATCGGTCTGCAGGGTATTGGTTTCGGGTTCGGTTGCTGGTGAGTTTTTGTTGTGCCTGGCCTGAACCTTTTTTTTAATACTGTTTTCACCCCCCCCAACATGCACCCCCCTGGAATTGAGAATCCTTTAGTAGGGGTTGTGGGGGCAAGAGGCCCCTGTGGGAGGAATGGTGGGGGGCACAGCACCCCTGCAGACAACATTAGAGCAAACCTACCCCTGTGCTGTTTTTCTGTGCGCCAGGGTATCAGAGTGGCAAAACATTTTTTGGACACTTTAACTTCATGATAACGGTGATCACCTTTAGGCTTTCTCCATTATCACATAGAACTGATGCAGTGGATGTCCTGTATTTGGACTTAAGCAAGGCTTTTGATTCAGTGCCTCATTGGTGGCTGAGGAGGAACTGAGATCCATGGGGGTGGGGGTGAAGATGGCTAATTGGATCAAGAACTGGCTGAAGGGGATGCAGCAATGGGTGGTGTGGTGGTGGGGAACTCTCAACCCCTAGGCCTGTGACAAGTGGAGTGCCACAGGGCTCTGTGCTGGACCTGGTATTGCTTGGGCTGTTCATATCAGATATCTCACACAGGATTAAGAGCAGGATCAGTCTATTCACAGATGATACCCAGATGGGAGTGGTAGTGGATGAGGTAAAGGGGTGGAAAGAGCTACAGGGGGACCTAACCAAACCAGAGGAGTTGTCGGTAAAGTGGTAACTGGGCTCCAATGTGAAGAAGTGCAAAGTTATGCACTTCAGGGTGAAGAACCCAAGGAGGGAATACTGGTTGGATGGGGTGAGACTGGGGGGTCACCAAGGAGGATAAGGACCCAGAGGTGAAGATAACAGAGGGCATGAACAATTCTGCCTAGTGCAGAAAGGCTGCAGCCAAGGCCAACAAGATACTGGGGTGTATTGCAAGGGGATTCTCGTCCAGACATAAGGATGTGATCCTGCCCCTCTACAGATCCTTGGTCAGGCTGCTGTTGGAGTACTGCATGCAGTACTGATTGCCGTATCTGAAGAAGTATATCAGGCTGCTAGAGGTGGTGCAGCATTGCATGACAAAAATGATACAGATGATGGAAGGCAAAACCTATGAGGACAGACTGCAGCATCTGAGTTTGTACACCCTGGAGGAGAGGAGGGATCGGGGATATAATTGAAACATTCAAGTATCTAAAGGAGTTCAACAAAAGTGGCATAAATGGGTTACTCAAGATGAGGAAGGGACGGTCATAGGCTAAGATTGGAGGGGGGTAGATTTAGGAGAGAGAGATGAAGAGGCATTATTTAACAGAAAGAGTGGTGTAGAAATGGAATACCCTACCAGAAGAGGTGGTATCATATAGGATGGTGGGCACATTCAAAAGGGCATGGGACAGGGCATGGGGGGGTCTGGGTAAGTAGTAAGGAGAAACTGACAGGGGGAGAGAGGGAGAGGGGCAGCTGCGATCCAGAGGTGCTAGCTGTACACTCGAGCAGACTTGACAGACCATAAGGCCTGTTTCTGCTGGAAGAGTCATATGTTCATATTTACATCATCAGGATAGTCAGGGCAAAGAGGGCAGTTAGGAGGTATAAGTCATAATGCCTGGTTTGGGGAGCTGCAATTAGTTCAGCAGTGATGGCTACTTACTGTCTCTCCAGACCTACCAATATGCTCACATACCTACAGTATATGCAAGACACTGTTAACTGCTTTACATAGTTAAACTGGCACATTTTGGGACTAGTTACACATGTGCCATTTTGCCATCCTTCCCTGCTTTGAAGCCACAAAGTGGTATAAGTAACTTCAAGTTGCTTACCCAATTTGCAATTGCTGACCTGGTTTGAACATTTTGGCCCCAGGATTTTTTTTCTTGCACTATTTTTGCAAAGATGTACACGTGTTTGTAACAATAGTGCAAGACAAAAAATGCTGCACTTACACTAGTCAAGAAACATGCAAGTTTAAAATGTAGTGTTTAAGGATGAATGAAATCTTGTAAGAACTGTGTAAGGAAGATGGCGCTACTCTTTATGCAAATAGGTAAATAATGCACATCTTCATAGTACTCGTACAAATCTTTAGGTACAGTCTGAGCTGTAAAATTCTGCATGCACCTTAGTAAAAATGTTTTTTTAAATGTACTATTTAGGTACTATTCAGCTAACATTACATGCATCTTTTTTAGACTTATCTGTCCTGCCATTACTAAGGACATTTGTATAAAAACAGGGTAGTAAAAAATTACAATGTATCTACTTTCGTTTCTTATTCCCCACTTGAATTCTAATCCCTCTATTGCGACATCATAATTAGTCATTCTAATGACTGCAATACCACAAGTACAGTACAATATTATGATCTCAGGTCTATGTTAATAGTGATGTGGTGACTACTTAGGGTGGAAAGATTGGTCTTGTGTATTCAAATTAAAAACATTGGGAGTAGAATGAATACATTTCTATCTAAAAATGTAAGAAATATCTAAGAATTTATCAAGATTATTGCTTGCATGTCTGTTTATATAGTGTAGAAGAAGGAGACAGCACAGAGAGAACTGGTGGATCCACAACATAAAAAACAGTCACAAGTATCCAGTGAGCTGGTCTCAACACCATAGTTCACAAGTAAAATCTAGAGACTCATTGTCCCATTTGCTTCAACATTTATTCAGTAAGAAAACTGTAAAAAACAGCCTAACCCACATGCAGTAACCCCCACAGTAGCAGTCCTCTATGTTTCAAGCCACACTGGCACTTTATCAAGAAGAGAGCTGCTGAGACAAAGAGAGAGAGAAAGTAGCCAAAGCTTCCTTAAATCAATGACATTATTTTCTAGACTACACTGAATTGAATTATTACTTTTTTGACCCGTGTAAGTAACTAATATTGGTTCTGTTTTTGGGGTTGACTTTTTAAAGTTTAACTTTAATTTTCCAGGGTGGAACTGTAGCTGGGAAATATTTGTAGTCATTTGTGACTAGACCTGTTACTTAACCTCTGTGAAATAGGTGTTTGTTAAGGGGAGGAGCTGAAAGGGGCCTAGTTGAATTGTGGATTTAAAACAGGAATTGTTTGTGGTCTTTATCTGCTGAGACAGAGAGAGAGAGAGTAAGAAAGCAACCAAAGCTTCCTTACATCAAGGAGGTTATTTTCTACACTACACTAAATTGAAATATTACTATTTGGACCTGTGTAAGTAACTAGTATTGATTCTGTTTTTGGGGTTGACTTTTCTTAGTTTAACTTTCATTTGCCTTGGAGTAATTGTAGCTGGGAGATATTTGCAGTCATTTGTGACTAGACCTGTTACTTAACTTCTGTGAAATAGGTGTCTGAAAGGAAGGAAGGCACTCCCCGGGTGGAGGGTCAGAGTTGTAGTTGATTGTTTCTGGATTGCATAGGTTTACTCCCACCCACCCTGCCCCTCACCCTGTTATGCCTGGGTTATGCCACCTATCGTCCCACATACACCTCATACTGTAGTCTTGGTCTATTGTACTGTGACACTGCTATTTTGCACTAACATTGTAGATATGGGTACCCAAAGTATATGCATGAGTGCTAGGAAAGTGCTTTGCTGCTAAGATATGCTAATATTGTCATGCATGATTCATTATACCTCACTATAATACATTTATCTAGATTATGTGTGTCTTTTATAGATATTGCATATATAATCTTCCTAATTACTGATATGATGACTCTGATGGATGATCAGTGATTATTGTATACTTATATTCTCATATAATTATATCTAGTGTGTGTTTTACACTCCGGCAGATATGTCAACAGTTCTGTTTGTCTAAGCAAGCTGACACAGTGAGAAAGCATTTGTTATGTCTATGTTTTATACTGTATGTAAGCAAGAAATGCTGCATGTAGTTTGAACCAGTTAGCATTTCTTTTGTCTAAGCTATAATGCTAATGGAAGCATATTCTGATTCATATGATACTCATTAGTAATTCTGTCTCCTAAGTCATTCTCCAATGGAGAATGACTTAGGACCAACACATATTGTTCCTCATTTCTGTAACTATGAGGTAATTTATGTTGCTATGCTGTTATCTGTAGTACATAGTTGTCTCCAACCCACTGTAGCTTCTCTAGACACTACTAGTTCGGCTACAAAAGAATTAGTACTCTCTGGCAGAGAGCTAGAAGAGTGGGGAGAGAACACAAGACCTTAGAGAACCTAAGATCTACAATCCTGGAGATTATGTATATTCTTCAGGCTAGTGGTGAGAAATCCATCTCCCTTGTGATTTTCTTTGTCACATGCTTGGCATAAGTAATATAATAAATGTTATTAGTACTCCTTGCTTGTTTACGAATGTTTCTTAGCAGACTCCGAGACACAAGAATCTGTATTATGATTATTTACCCGACGCACCAAGAGTGTTTAGATTACATTAATGGCGACCACTAGTGGAGTCTGGATGTTTGCCAAGTTTAATTTTAATTTCCTCTGTAAATTAAAACACTGGGCAAGAAATCCCCAGTAAAAAACAAGCTAAAAGTGTCTTATATTTAAATTTTCGGTCTGTTATGTGTTCCACAGTGCAGACAAAACAATCTCTTGGCAGATAGTCAATCTCTGTGTAATAAGTTGTTTTATTTATTTATTTATTTTACTATTCTTTCTCTGTGGGAGCACAGCTATAATGGGATCCAAACAGACATATTGACTGCTTTCTTGTGAATTCAAATCCTAAGGGGTATATACTCATCTAGGAGTCCACATACACCAAAGGCTGTTTGTGTCCTGTCATGAACTTTGGTTGCAAACAAAGTTTTTGATCCATAGACAGCTAAGGGTTTCTTATCTTATATGACATGTCTAAATATATCAGTACTGAGTTGAGGCTGGATGCCTTAACAAACCAAATTGTTAACTGTAGTTGGTTTGATTTTGCTGAGGTAGCATAATCCAATGGTAGCCCTTTAAGGGATATCAATGCCCATTATGGGGAATTGAAAAATAGTACCAATGATCCTGAAGGATTATGAATTGCAATGTTGTTTAATTGTGTTGATGTTGTTCTAAATAAGATGGGTGGGATATTCAAAAGGGTTGCACAATGTGCAATAGGGTTGCGCCTGCGCAAGTCCGAAAATGCACCATTCTGCGATATTCAGCAGAAGGCAGTTGCGCCACTGAAGGCATGCACAACTGAAGGGGGTGGAACCATGCATAAAGTGCGCAATGCGATATTCAAAGACTTGCACAATGCGCAACTGTGGACCAGGCGTAAGTTGCGCCATAGCGGAAATGAGCCAAAATAAAAAGGAGCAAGAAAGAGGCGCAAGAACACTACAGGGAAGCCACATGAGGCAGGGACAGAGACAAGGCCAGAGTGACAAAGAGGACAGGCCAGGGAAAGCAGAGGACAAAATAGGGGCAAGGGAATGTGTGTGGGGCCACAGAGTGCAGAGGACAGTAGGTGTACCCGGTGCAGTGGAGGTAGCAGTCAGGACAGCGGGGGGAACAGAGCAACAACAGCTGGGGGGGGACACAAGCCAGGGACATGGACAGTGCCACCTTCCACATGGAAGCCATAATGGGGGGGTGTGAAGGCATGCTGCAGGGGGACATGGCCGTGGAAGGGCCCGTCGGTGGTACGCCACCAACAGGCAGTACCAAGCCCGCACCAGCTTTGAGCTGTACTCAGATGTCAATATTGTGGGCCAGTACCACCTGAACAGGGCAATACTGAGGTGGCTCTGTGAGCTGTGTAGTGATGTGATGCAGGCACCCTCACGATGGAGTCACGCTCTGTCAGTGGAGGCAAAGGTAACAGCCTGCATGTGCTTGCTCGCCACGGGTACCTTCCAGAGACCAACTGGGGACACCACAGGCATAACACAGTCGGCCATGTCATGCATCCTCACCCAATTCCTCAGTGCACTGCTGCCACATGCTGCAGAGTACATCCATTTCCACAGCACCGCAGCAGAGCGCACAGCAAACATACAGGAATTCCACAGGGTCGCACGTATGCCTGGTGTGCTAGGGGCGATAGACTGCACCCATGTGGCCATTCGCACACCACCTGGCCCCGGTGGGGTCACCTATATGAATCAGAAGGGTTATGCCAGTGTCAACTGCCAGGTGGTGTGTGATGCCAGTGGGCGCATCATCAATGTCTGTGCCACGCACCCTGGGGGAGCACACGATTCATTCATATGGTACCAGTCAGCACTGTGCCATCAATTCGAGAGTGGTGACATCCCCACAGGACATCTAGTGGGTGAGTATGCATGTAGGACTGACAAATCGGGGCAAGGGTGGGTAAGCCACAGGTGCCATGGGTGTGGCACACAGGGTTAGGGGTAATATGAGCCTGAACAAGACACTAACCTCCACTATCTCCACACAGGTGACAGTGGATACCCACTCCGTCCCTGGCTGCTCACACCCTACCAGCAGCCCACGACCCCATCACAGCAATGTTTCAATGAGGCACATGCCACCACACACAACATCATTAAGTGGGTGTTTGGGATGCTGAAGGTGCGCTTCCATTGCCTAGACACCTCCGGCGGTGCCCTACAGTATAGCCCCTCAAAGGTCTGTGGGATATCCCTGGCCTGTTGTATCCTGCACAACATGGCCAAAGACTGTGGGATAGCCATACAGGTCGAAGAGGGGGACAGCAATGGGGATGATGGTGACACCGGTGATGATGGAGATGGGCAGCCCCCCTTGGATGACATGACCCCTGACTGATCTGGCTGGCCCAGCTGCACTGGGACACCATCACAGAGGAGCACTTCACCCAACACAGATAAGTCATGGGGCCATGTGCAACCAACAGTGGCTAGGGCACAACCCACATACACACAGGAAACACCAGGGGTGCATGATGGCAAGAGAAGTGGCAGGGCACAGAAGCACACATACAACCAGGAAGTGGTCAACAGTAACACGCCACATGGACACACACACACACACACACACACAATAGGCACAAAGTGCACAGGAGTTAGGTGCACAACAGAGCCGGAACACAGACACAAAAAACACACATGTCCACAGGCCACCACGTCCACTGACTGTCCATGTACGTGTGTCAGATGCTGGGCACCTTCGCACTTTGGTGTACAGCACAATGCAGGCATCATCATGCACACGCACCTGTGGACAGCAGTCGGGAGGGTGTGCAGGTGGTCCGTGTGTCTGCGTGTAGGGCTGGGCACCCACCAGTGCACTGCCCACCGAAACACACATTGCACACAGGGCAGCACCAGACAGGGCCCACACTGGGAGACAGCTCAGTCTTGCAGCACAGTGCCACAGCCACCTCAGATGCGTGGGCGGCCCCGTCGAGACCCAGCAGCATGGCAGGCTGAGCACAGGCCCCATGAGGTGGCACCGATGGACCACCAGGGGTTCCACTGCGTGAATGCGACCTTGCCCGCACAGGGATCTGCAGCACACTGAACATACCTGCACCAGGGGTGCTCGGGATGCCCACAGCTGAACCCGGCGTCGACAGTGTGGGTGTCATACGACACCGGGAATTGGGAGTGGATAGCATACTGTGCGGTGTGAGTGGCACAGGGGCACCTGACTGTGTGCCCAATGTGGCCACGACAGCGACCAATGCCTGTGTCTGCCTGTCAATGGCGGCAGTCACATCCATCCTCAAATGGTCAATCCATGACAGGATCCTCTCATTGTCCCTGCTGTGCCACTCCAGAGCCACACACAGTACCTCCATGGATGTTGCAACCCGCATCTGCTGCTGCACTGATGCCTGCAGCAGGCGGGTGTGCTCGTCAAAGGGGTCGTCTGCCACATCGGCAACCTGTCCCTCAGGGTATGGAAGGGTCTGATGTTCAGCACCCCTTGAGGGTGGGTGCTGCTCACCAGGACCAGGTATGGGCAAGTCCACAGGCGGTGCACATACTCCGCCACTGAACCCTGTACCCCCAGTCCAGGTGGGTAACTGCTGCTGCTGGCCCTCCACCTGCTGTGCCCAAGGGATCAGTTGTTCCGCTGCTGTGGCCACAACAGTGTCAGTGACCTGTACAGCCACCGGTGCTGCCCCACCGATGCTGACAGGCACAGCCTGGGACTGTGCTGATGTGCTGGCACACATGTCAGAACCAGCTAGGTCCATGGGCATGAGCTGTCCTGCTGTGTGTCCATTCTGTGACACACACATGTCAATGCCCATACTGGTCGTTGCATCATCAATGGTGCAGGTCTGTGCCACAGCCACAGCGTGCTGGCATGCTTGCATGCCAGACCACTGAGACACCAGAAGGGCACACCCCACACCTGTCTCAATGACATCAGTGATGGCAGCCAGGCGTGAGCACTGGTGCAATGCACGCCGGCTACCTACGGAGGTGGATGGTCCCTCCTCCAACTCTGGATGGCTGTCCGCAGTGGACAGACCCTCCACCACTGACCCCTGCAGACGCACAGGATCTGTAACAGAAAGTGAGAACACGTTAGTGCATGTGATCTACCTCACCCCCAACCATGACATACCATGCAGTGATGGGCTACCACCTGTCTGGAAGTCACCTCCAGGAACGCCCTCAATGGCACTGCACTGCATGCTTGCAGTGAGCCGGTCCTCTGCCAGAGTCAGCTGCACCACCTCCGGCTGGCCCCCACCTGTTGCAGCATGTGCCGCCCTGATGGCTGCCACCTTCTCCTTCACCCTCCTCCTGTCGGTCCCCATCTTCTTTTTACACTCCTGCACAGGGCGCTGGTGGCTGCCATGCAGGTTGACGGCACGTGCCACCCCCTCCCATACAGCAGCAAGGGCCTGAGGGGTGCCCCGCCATCCACTGAGAAGTGGCTTTTCATCCAGGTAGGCCTCAAAGAGTGCCTCTGTCTCAGCTTTTGTAAAATTGGGCCTCCTCTTCCACCCACCATCATCCTCCTCACCCATTCCTCGCTCGGTCATATCACAGCCTGTATGGGTGAGAGTGGTCACCTGAGACTGTGCAGTACACAGCAATTCCCTGAGACCATAGTCCAGAACATCACACAGCATGCAACTCACTTATCAACTGCAGTAACCGAATATGGCTACTGCAGAACAGCGTCGCATTTTTATAGCGCAATCCATGCAAATTAGGTGTGGCGCAACTTTAATGAGATGCAAATTGTGTTGCTGCACCATTAAATGGCTGATCGGATGATTTGCATATGATGGCTGAATATCGCGCTGTTGTGCTTTGCACAATTGTGTTGTACGTGCTGAGCCAATGGTGCAGTTCTGTGACTGCGTAGTACACCGCACTGTGCATGCCCAGGTAGCTTACTCAGGCGTCTGCTGCGCTGATGATGTGCTGTGCGCGGTAGGCAATACAGGGCACGGCCACCATTGTGCCAGTGGTGCTAGAGCGAGGGCCACTACATGGTGCTTTGGCACAACTTGCAATAGTTCGCTGTGGCAATGGCACACAGGTGACCAATCGCGCTGGACGCATAGACGTCCGATGGCACTGTGCTTGGCCATGTGCCAGAGACCCATGACCCTGTGCCCGACCTTTGCCCCCTTGACACTGTACTTATGGCATGTCTGCAGCTCTATTGCGCTGTTCGGTGACAGCACGATAGGGAATGGTGGCGCTGTACTGACAGCATGATAGGGAATAGCGGTCATGTATTACACAGCAATTCCACGTGGGGTTGCCACACTGCGGAGCATCACATTGCCTACTATAGTTCTAGAGATGGCACACAGAAGAGCCCACCCCAGTGGAGTGCCCTCGAGCTAGCCAACCTGGTGGCCATTGTGGAGCCTCACTATGGCCCACTGTATGGGGAGGTTCCCCTAGACAGGGCCAGGACCCAGGTGTGGCAACAGGTGGCCACTGATCTGGAGGTGGCCACTGGCCAACGGAGGACCCTGGAACAGTGCAGGCACTGCTATGGGGACCTGAGGAGGAGGGAGCAGGTGCTACTGGCATGTCTGCGGTCGCGTGCCAGGAGGGGTGTGGTGCCTCGACCAGGTGGGTGATCCATCTACGCACCTGTATGGTCCATATGGGTAACTCCGTCTATTGTGTCCAGCACATGGGGGAGGGTTGGTCTAGGGTTGGCTGTGGCGGTGTTTACAGGGTATGTGATGTATGGGTCTGGCTGGGTGGGTAGGCACACTCATTGGGGCAGGGGGAATATGCTTTGGGATTGTACTGATATGTTTCTTACCTTTTGTTTCCCACAGGCATGGCAGAGTAGAGGAGGGCCATGGCTGAACAGCAGAGGGTGCTGCCAGCAGTGCCCAAGTGTGGTGGTGGAGAACCACAACACCGGCAGCAGCCCGATGAGGGTGAGTGCCATGACAACATGATTGCTATTGCATGCTGTGTGACAGGGTGGGGGGCAGGGCATGGCCACCATCCATGGACACCACTGCCATGCACGCGACATGTGACAGTCAGCACTGTCCAGTGGCACTGCATGTCTGGGATTATGTCAATGGTGGTCCATGCATGCACTGGGCACATGGCTGTGGCACTGCCTGCCCACCGTGTAGCCACGTTACTGTACAGCCTTGGTTGTGTTGTGCTGGACATGGGCGGTGTGTGTGTGCAGTGGTACACATGGCTGTTGCTGCCTGGTTGGGCATGTCTTGTGCACACAGTCACTGTGGGTGGGTGCAGTCCATCACAGGAGCAGGGCACTTGGCAGTATGCCATGCATGATGGGTGGGCTTCAGGGATATGGTCAGTCACACCCATTGACTCTGATCCCTTGTCCTAGGTGTCCGTATACTACTACGGATCAAGAGGTCCATGCAGCAGCTGTTGCTGGTAGCCATGGACTCCCTCGTGATCCTGCAGGTCCTACAGCAGCATGGGGTGCGGAGGAGAAGGAGGCTCCGGGACCAGCACCAGGTGGCAGGGGAGCAGGCTGGAGGACAGTAGCTGGCCATCACCTCCCACCTTTAACTATCCCTCACACCCCGCCTTCCCTCTCCCAGTTGTTCACCCCTGCCCCTTACCCACCCGTACCTTGTACCCGTACTCCCACCCCTGTTTTGTACATATGTATATAGTTCTTGATGTTGTTATTCTTATTGTTGTTCTTTTTCTAATACAGTTATTTTGATATGAATACTGTGGTGGTCTCTGATTTGCAGCTGGCTATAGGTGCTCAGTTGCAGTGGTGTGCATGGCATCTGGGGTGGTATAGTCATGGGTATGTGTGTGTGTGCGTGGAGAGGTGTCTCTGGTGTGGAAGTGGCTTTCAGTCAGTATCTGTGGTGTGTGTTGTTCACGGTGCATTGCATTGCTGTGTGCAGTGTTCCATGGTGCCTGCTCTGTGTCCATTGTGCCCCTGTCAAGCTGTCCTTGGCCTGTGCAGCTGACACCCTTGCATGTCTGTGGCCTGCCAGGTCTGCTGCCTTGTCAGTGGGTGCTGTCCCTGCAGGTCATCCACTGTGACCGTCATGAGGCTGGGTTGCCACCTGTCACCGGTGGGGTGCATGTTTGCCTTGGGTGACACTGTGGCCTCCACAGTTGCTGTCCCACCTCCATGCTGTGTCTTGTGTGTGTTTTTAGGGGCAGTGCAGCACTGTATGTGACTTGTGCTCCAGGCATATGCTGGTGGCATACAGGGCCACAGTACATGCACAGGGTGGGTGTCATCCCTGTGCCATGGTGGACTGCAGGCTGTGTGTGCACAGTTTACATGTGCCCACACTGGGGGCTGGGTTGCCACACTACTGCATCCCTGTGTTGGTGTCCCCGAGGGTATGGGTGTGTGTTTGCCCCTGCACTGTATTGCATCCGGTGTGCTGCATGCTTCCATGCACCACTGTGGGTGTCTGTGCTAGCTGCTGTGGCTTGTGGTGGGTCGCGCTGTGACACCTGTCTACTGTGCAGGGTGCTGTATCAATGGCAGTGGTGTCAGGGGCACGCCCTTTCCCATGTGGGGTACCACTTGTGGTGACACATGTTCGGTCTCTCAGCTGTGCCTCAGGGGGGTTGTGCTTGTTGGCACTGTGTCTGCCATTGTTGCATTGCCGTGTGCTGCCACCCACCGCTGGGTGCTCATGGTGGGTCTGGCTTGTATGTTTCTGTGGTACACGAGGTTGCAATGTGACAGGGGAATGCATGTGGATTCCTGCAGTGATGGTCACTGCTCATGGGGTGTGTCTTTGGGTCACAGTGCAGGGTGTGCTGTGCACAGGGGGGGCTGCTGTACACTGGGGTGGTCCGCCCCCCCTTGTGTGGCAGTCTCAGCATGCCAGTGGGTGTGCTGGGGCAACATGGCCAGCTGTGCTTTCTTTGCTTGTCCCCATGGGCCAGTGGAGATTCCATCCCTCTCCCAGTTGTGCTGTGCTTGGGGTGTGGGGGTGCATTGTCAGTTCTGCAGTGTGTTCCTGTGCCCATCTGTGGCATGGGTGGTGGGCCCCTGCCTACCTCCCTGGTTGTGCAGTTCCATTGCTCTGCTGCTGGGGGGCTCCCTGCTTGCACTATGGTGCCTCTGGACTGCTCAGCTGGGCTGCCCTTGTTGTGCTATAGCGCATCGTATCTGCTCATCTTCCCCTTCCTGGTTGCGCTATGGCGCAGGTTGTGCGATATTCAGACTTTGGCTGGTTGCGCTATTTGGCTTGCTCCATGTTTGAATATCTCTTCTATTGCGCATGTGCACAATGGACTTGTGCTTGCTCCTGCTATTGCGTGCATTTTGGGTGCAGTTTGAATATCCAGCCCGATATCTGTTTTGGAATCTGAGTATGTTGCTTGCAAAATGGATAATGCTGCTTTCAAGCAGATAATTAGTCTGAAACAGGCTTCTAATATGGAAAATAGTTCTCTCTGTTCTGAGGTTCACCAGCAATTCCTGAAGCCATTCAACATAAGATGGTACTTCCGTGTTCTTCCAGAGCCTCAACACCGCCTTTTTAACAGACATCGACATCAGTGCTATGTGGTACCTCCTGTTCACCACCGAAATAGAGGAGAAATCCCCGAGAAGACATATTTCGGGGGTGAACAATTCTGAGAGCCCTAAAAGAGGATCAATGATTAATAATGTTATCAGTAACACTAGTGTTTCTGAGGGACAGAAGATTCTCATTAAAAATGATGTTGACGTACTTTTGAATAAGGTTGATATGCAATCTGTCATGAAGTCAGTGTCTGATGCTGCAGAAACAGCTAATGCTGCGAACTATGTTTGCTTTATTAGCATGGCCTTCGTTAAAGAACACATTGCAATTAATTACATGAATTGTTACAAGGCAATTTAACATCGGTTTTCCCTGAGAAGACTGAACGTACTGTCCCAGATATTCAAAAGAGTTGAGCCATGTGCAATAGGGTTGTGCCTGCACAAGTCCGAAATTGTGCCATTCTGCGATATTCAGCAGGAGGCAGTTGCACCCCCGAAATCATGCTGAGCAACAGCGCAATGATAATGAAGGCATGTGCAACCGAAGGGGGAGGAACCATGCATAAATGGCGCAGTGTGATATTCAAAGGCTTGCACAATGCGCAACAGTGGAGCAAGCGGAAGTTGCGCCATAGCGGAAATGAGCCAAAATAAAAAGGAGCAAGGAAGAGGTGCAAGAATGCTACAGGGAAGCCACATGAGGCAGAGGTGGAGGCACACATACAGGGCAAGTGGCAGGAACAGGGCAGGCCAGAGAAAGGCCACAGTCAACAGCCAGGCACAGGGAAGGTGTGGGGAGCCACACAGCACAGAGGCCAGCACAGGAAGGTGTACCCGGTGCAGGAGAGGTAGCAGCCAGGACAGCGGGGGAAATAAAGGAACAGCTGCCAGGGGAGTGAACGCAAGCCAGGGACATGGCCAGTGCCACCTTCCACATGGAGGCCATAATGAGGGGGGTGAGAAGGTGGGCAGCGGGGGGGGCATGGCCATGGAAGGGCCCGTCGGTGGTATGCCCCCAGCAGGCAGTACAGAGCCCGCACCAGCTTTGAGCTGTACACAGATACTGAGATTGTGGGCCAGTACCACCCGAACAGGGCAATACTGAGGTGGCTCTGTGAGCTGTTCAGTGATGTGATGCAGGCACCTACACGACGGATCCATGCCCTGTCAGTGGAGACCTAGGTAACAGCCCGCATGTGCTTGCTCGTCACGGGTACCTTCCAGAGACCAACTGGGGACACCACAGGCATAACCCAGTCAGCCACGTCATGCCACCTCACCCAATTCCTCAGTGCACTGCTGCCGCATGCTGAGGAGTACAACCATTTCCCCAGCACAGCGGCGGAGCGCACAGCAAACATACAGGAGTTCCACAGGGTAGCACGTATGCCTGGCATGCTAGGGGCAATAGACTGCACCCATGTGGCTATACACACACCACCTGGCCCTGAGGGGGCAGCATACATAAATCGAAAGGGCTATGCCAGCATCAACTGCCAGGTGGTGTGCGATGCCAGGGGACGCATCATCAGTGTCTGTGCCATGCACCCTGGGGGAGCACACAATTCTTACATCTGGCACCAGTCAGCACTGTGCCACAGATTCGAGACTGGGGACATCCCCACTGGATACCTAGTGGGTGAGTATGCAAACCAAATGGACAAATATAGGGCCTGGGGGGCATGGCCAGAAGTGCCATGGGTAGTGGCCTACATGGCTTGGGGCAGGGCGATGCTGATCACCAAACTAACCTTCACCCTTTACACACAGGTGACAGTGGATACTCATGCCGTCCCTGGTTGCTCACACCGTACCGGCAGCCCACGACCCCATCACAGCAACGCTACAATGAGGCACACGCCACCACATGCAATGTCATCGAGCAGGTGTTCGGGATGCTGAAGGCACGTTTCTGTTGTCTGGACACCTCTGGCGGTGCCCTACAGTATGGCCCCACAAAGGCCTGTGGGATATTCCTGGCCTTTTGCATCCTGCACAACATGGCCAACGAATGTGGGATAGCCATACAGGTCAAAGAGGGGGACAGTGATGGGGATGATGGGGACGCCAGTGATGATGGTGATGGGCAGCCCCCCCTTGGCTGACGGGACCCCCGACTGCTCTGACTGGCACAGCTGCACCGGGACACCATCACGGAGGAGCACTTCAGCCAACCCAGGTAAGTCATGGGGCCATGCGCAACCACCAGTGACCAAGGCACAACCCACAAACATGCAGGAACCCACACTGGGGGTGCATGCCATCGAGGGAAGTGGCAGGGCACAGAGGCACACACACAGCCAGGGATGGGTGAGGATTAACATGCCATGCTGAAGCACACACACACACACGCACACACACACAATGCAACAAATGTGCACAGAGGGCAGAAGGCACACCGACCCAGAATGCATACCCTAGCAACACACATGTCCACAGGCCACCACGCCCACTGCCTGTCCATGTGTGTGTGTCAGATGCTGAGCACCATTGCACTTTGGTGTACAGTGCAATGCAGGCATCATCATGCACACGTAACTGTGGACAGCAGCTGGGAGGGTGTGCAAGTGGACTGTGTGTCCACGTGCAGGGCCGGGTACCCACCGCACTGCCCACTGAAACACACAATGCACACAGGGCAGCACCAGACAGCAGCCACGCTGGGAGACAGGTCAGTCCCGCAACACAGTGCCACGGCTGCCATGGATGCATGGGCGGCCCCGCCGAGACCTGCCAGCACTGGCAGGCTGACCACTGGTCTCATGGGGTGGCACCGATGGTCCCCCAGGGGTTCCACTGTGTGAACACGACCGTGCCCGCGCAGGGGTCTGCAGCACACCGAACATGCCTACACCAGGAGTGCTCTGGATGCCCACAGCTGAACCCGGCGTCGACAGGGTGGGAGTCGCATGACACCAGGAATGGGGGGTGGATAGTGCACTGCGTGGTGTCCACGACACATGGGCACCTGACTGTGTGCCCATTGTGGACATGACAGCAATGAATGCCTGTGCATACCTGTCAATGGCAGCGGTCACATCCTCCCGCAAATGGTCCATCCGTGCCAGGATCCATTCGGTGTCCCTGCTGCGACGCTCCTCTGCCCGGTCCAGAGTCACACACAGTGCTTCCACGGATGTCGCAAGCCACATCTGCTGCTGGACTGATGCTCGCAGTAGGTGGGTGTGCTCATCCAAGAGGTCATCAGCCTCCTCGGCATCCTGTCCCTCAGGGTGTGCAAGGGCCTGATGTTCAGCAACCCTTGAGGGTGGGTGCTGTGCACCAGGACCAGGTCTGGGGATGTCCACAGGTGGTGCACAGACACCGCCGCTGAACCCTGTACCCCCAAGCCCAGTGGGTGACTGCTGATGCTGCTCCTCTGGCTGCCGCACCCCAGGGGTCAGTGGTGCCACCGCAGTGGCTGCAACAGTCCCACTGTCCTGAGCAGACACCAGTGCTGCCCCACTGATGCTGACAGGCACAGTCTGGGACTGTGCTGACACGCAGGCCCTCACGGCAGCACCACCCACAGCCATGGGCATGAATTGCCCTGCTGTGTGTCCATCCTGTGGCACACAAGTGTCACTGCCCATGACGGTTGTGTCATCATCACTGGTGCCAGACTGCCCCGGCCACAGCCACAGCGTGCTGGCATCCATGGATGCCAGCATGCTGGGACACAGGCAGGGCATCCTCCACACCTGTCTCAACGACATCAGTGTGGACAGCCAGGCGGCCCCACTGTCATACAGATCCACACATACCTGTGGAGGTGGATGGTCCCACCTCTGACTCCATCCAACTGTCCACAGTGGACAGGCCCACCACCGCTGACCCATGCAGATGCTCAGGATCTGTAAGGGAAAGCAAAGTCGCGTTACTGAGTGTGACCTACCCTGCCCCCCCCAGACAGACCATGACTTACCATGCAGTGATGGGCCACCACCCATCTGGAAGCCACCACCTGGAACACCCTCTTTGGCACTTCGGTGCATGCTTGCAGCAAGTCTGTCCTCCGCTGGGGTGAGCTGTACCACCTCTGGCTGTCACCCACCTGTTGCAGCATGTGCTGCCCTGATGGCAGCCACCTTCTCCTTTACCCTCCTCCTGTCTGTGCCATCTTCTTCTTACACTCCTGCACAGAGCGCTAGTGGCTGCCATGCAGGTTCGCAGCACGTGCCACCTCCTTCCCTGCAGCAGCAAGGGCCTGAGGGGTGCCCCGCCATCCACTAAGCAGTGGCTCCTGATCCAGGTAGGCCTCAAAAAGGGCCTCGGTTTCGGCCTTAGTAAAATTCGGCCTCCTCCTTCTCTCACCACTGTTGTCCTCCTCTCCAACAATGTGCTTGGTCATTAGGTAGCCTGTAAGAATAGCAGTTGTTACCTGTGACTGTGCAGTCCCATGCATGTCCCTGAATCCACAGTCCACACTCCCACACAGCATGCAACTCATCAATAAACTGCAGTAACTGACTATAGCGACTGCAGCACATTGTCGCACCTTTATAGCGCAATCCATGCAAATGAGGTGAGGAGCAACTTTAATTAGATGCAAATTGCAGTGCTGCACCATTGAATGGCTGATCGGATGATTTGCATATGACGGCTGAATATCACACTGTTGTGCTTTGCGCAATTGTGTTGAACATGCTGAGCCAATGGCGCAGTTCTGTGGCCTGCGTAGTACACCTCACTGCACATGCCCAGGTTGCTGATGCATGCTTCTGCTGTGCTGATGACGTGCTGTGCACGGTAAGCAATGCAGGGCATGGCCATCATTGTGCCAGTGGCTCTATAGCGAAGGTCACTACATGGCACTGTGGTAATGGGCCTTCATAGGCGCAATGGCCCAACTGCCCGATAGTCCGCTGTGGCACTGGCACACAGGCAGCCAATCGCACTACACGCATTGTCATCTGATGGCGCTGTGCATGGCCTTGCGCCAGAGACCCTTGACCCTGTGCCTGACCTTTGCCTCCTTGGCGCCATGCGTCAGGCATAGGTGCACCTCGATCGTTTGGTAACAGCATGATAGGGAATGGCAGCGCTGTACCGCGCAGCATCTGCACGTGGGGTAATGCGCTGCAGAGCACCATATTGCCTACTATAGCTATTGCAATGGCGCGGAGAAGAGCTGCTCCCTGGATAGCCATTGAGCTTGTGAATCTGGTGGCCATAGTCGAGCCACACCATGGGCCTCTCTTTGGGGAGGCTCCCCTGGATAGGGCAAGGACCCAGGTGTGGCAGGAGGTGGCCACAGCCCTTGAGGAGGCAACAGGCAGGGGCTGTAGTGCTGAGCAGTGCAGGCACCGATATGGTGACCTGCAGAGGAGGGTGCCGGAGCTACTGGCCTGACTGAGGTCACATGCCAGGAGGGGCATTGTGCCACGTCCAGGTAGGGGTTCCATCAACACACTTTTATCATCCATATGAGTCACAGTGTTGTATGTGTCCAGAACATAGGGGAGGGACCGTATGGGGCTGGCCGTGGCGGTGTTCACAGGGTGTGGGGTGGGTGGGTCTGTCTGGGTGGGAGGGCACACTCCTTGGGGCAGGGGGACTTTGCTTTGGGAATGTACTGATGTTCTTCTCTCCTTTTAGTCCCCACAGGCCCGGAAGAACTGCGCCGAGTGCGTGCAGAGTGGAGGGGAGTGGAAGCCGCAGCCAGGCGGGCCGAGGACCAGCAACAGCCACCCAACTGGCCTGATGTGGGTGAGTGCCAGACATCCATGATTAATATTGCATGCTGTGTGGCAAGGTGGGCAGCAGGGCAGGGCCACCATTCATTGACATCACTGTCATGCACGCCACTTGTTACAGTCAACACTGTCCCATGGCAATGCATGTCTGGGTATGCGTCACTGGTGGTCCATGCATGCACCAGGTGCATGGCTGTGCCACTGCTTTTGCACCACATAGCCATGTCACTAGATGGCCACGCTGGTGCTGTGCATGACTTGGCCAGCGGGTGTGTGCAGCGTTCCACATGGCTGTATGCGCCTGGGTGGGCAGGTCCTGTGGATGTGATCACTGCGGCTGGTCACACACCATCACAGTGGTATCTCCCATGGCCGTATGCCATGCACAGTGGGCGGACTGTATGGGGTTGTGCATTCACACCTGTTGACTGTGCTCCCTTGTCCTAGGTGCGAGACATCTGAGGTAGATCAGGGACACTATGCGGGAGCTCCTGATTCTGGCCCGTGAGACAGTGGCTATTCTGCGGAGGATAGATGAGTTGGGGGTTCTACGAAGACACAGAGCCAGAGGGAGCCAGAGCCAGGACCAGCGGAGCCTTCAGTAGTCCCTTGGTCCCTGACTCCCTCACCCCTGGACCCACCTCACACCCTCCTATCCCATCCCATTTGTCCACCCCTTCCCCCTGCCCACCCCCACCTTTTTGTGTCCCCCACTACAAACCTGTAAATAGTTATTATTCATGTACATAGTTGAGTTTTCTATTTTTATAATACATTTGACATTTATATGAATACCGTGGTGGTCTCTGATTTGCAGCTGGCTATAGGTGCTCAGCTGCAGTGGTGTGCAAGGCATCAGGGGTGGTGCAGTCATGGGTATGTGTGTGTGTCCATGTGGAGGTGTCTATGGTATGGGAGTAGATATCAGTCAGTGTCTGTGTTGTGTGTGTTGTTCCCTGTGCACTGGATGACTACGTGCAGTGGTCCATGGCGCATGCTCTGTGTCCATGGTGCACCCATCGGCCCGTCCATGGCCTGTGCAGCTGACACACATGCCTGTCTGTGACCTGCATGGTCTGCTGGAATGTCAGTGGTGTCATTCCCTGCAGGGCGGACACTGTACCCGTCGCTTTGCTGGGTTGCCCATGTCACTGGTGTGGTGCATGCCTGGCTCAGGTGGCACTGTGGGCGACACGGTCATTGTTCCACCTCCATGCTGTGGCTTGTGTGTGTTGCAGGGGATGTGCCCCACTGTCTGTGGCTTGTGGTCCGGGTGACTACTGGTGGTGTATTTGTCCATGATGCCTGCGCAGGGTGGTTGGCACTCCAGTGCCATGGTGGACTGTGGGTCATGTGTACATGGCTTACATGGGCCCACAATGGGGGCTTGGTTGCCCCACCACTGTGTCCCTGTGTTGTTGTGCCCTTGGGAATGGGTGGGTGTCTGTCCAGACCCTGTGTGGCATCTGGTGTGGTGCTTGCTTCCACGCACCACTGTGGGTGTCTGTGCTGGCTGTTGTGGCCAGTGGTGGGCTGAGGTGTGTCACTGGAATACTGTGCAGAGCGCTGTACCACTGGTGGTGGTGTCAAGGACACAACCGTCCCATATGGGGTAACTCTTGTGCCAATGCATGGTTGGTCTCTCAGCAGTACCTCAGGGGACTTTGCATGGTGGCACTGTGTCTGCCATTGTTGCATTGCCGTGTGCTGCAACCTGCTGATGGGTGTTTGTGGTGGGGCTGGCTTGCATGGTTCTGTGGTGCACAGGGTTGCATTGACACAGTGGGGGTGGTGGCATGCATGGGGTTTCCTGCTGTGGTGGTCACTGCTCATGGGGGGGTGTCTGGGGGTCACAGTGCAGGATGTGCTGTGCACTGGGGGGATGGTGTGGCACAGGGTGGTCTGCCCTCCTTGTGTGCCAGTCACAGCTTTCTGATAGGTGTGATGGGGCACCATGGCCAGGCTGTGGGTTGGTTGCTTGTCTCCATGGACCAGTGGTTATTCCAGCCCTCCCCTGGTTGTGATGTGCTTGGGGTGTGGGAGGACAATGTCTGTTCTGCTGTGTGTTCCTGTGCCCATCTGTGGCATGGGTGGTGGGCCCCTACCTCCCTGATTGTGCAGTTACATTGCTCTGCAGCTGGGGGGGCTCCCTGCGTGAGCTATGACGTCTCTGGACAGCTCAGCTGAACGTCCCTTGTTGCGCTAAGGTGCATCAGATCTGCTCAGCTTCCCCTTCCTAGTTGTGCTATGGTGCAGGTGGTGTGGTATTCATTTGTTGGCTGTAGGTGCAATTTGGCCTGCTCTGTTTTTGAATATCGTGTCTCTTGCACATGGGCGCAATAGACTTGAGCTTGCTCCTGCTATTGCGCACTTTTTAGACGCAGTTTGAATATCTGGGCCACTGTTTTTCCTATGCAGTGCATTAATACCTTAAGCTGTAACATTAAAAACAATGTTGCTACCATCCAGAAACATTCCGATGGGGAAACTCACTTTACATTTGATAGGAGAGGGGACAACCCTGATTCTGAAAGCCCTGTGGCTGTGATATGTTCAGCATCACAGGCCACATTGCAGGGGAGGGTTACAGGATTGATTTCTGAACCTGAGCTGACAACTGTCCCAGCACTACTTTATCCACCCCTAATGGCTACTGAACCACAATCCATAGCTGGAAAACTATGTGCAGCTTGCACACCACTTTTCTCCACTGTGCAGGCACCCCTGATAGTGCCATCACTGCCTGCACATGATGTAGAACCCTCTTCATCAGTGACACCTGGATCATCCCGTACTATGGCTGCAATGGCAGGCACTACAGGTAAGAAGGTACAAGGTATCCTAATACTAATATCATTGTCTTTTCTTTTGGGATCACGGACCATGGTCCCAGCATTGGTTAATCCTAACACAGCTTTAGGGCATTATTTTGAAACTGCCACACCAGATAAAGCAATCTCAGCAGTTTTAGCCCAAACTTACAGTGGACACATCAGACCCATTGCTTATGTATCCCAGATGCTTGCCCCAGTGGACGTGAAATACAACCTTTGTGAAAGGAATCTTTTGTCTACATACTGGGCAGTGAGATACTTTATGTACATCATTATATATGCATCCATTGTGCTGCATTCCAATCATTTGGCAACTAACTTTTTGTTGTCAGACAGAGTAAAAGATGACTTTGTATCCAATGCCAGACGTATACACTGGTCTCATTTTACAGGATTATGATATCACTGTCCTTCCAATCAAAACTCCATTCTTTTTGGCCCACGGCACACAATTTGCAGGAGAGACCCATGATTGTTCACTCCAACCCCCTGACCTACCCGCCCCAGTGCCTTTCTGACAGAACCTCAGAAAATGTTAAAAGACACCACTGTGTGTCATGTTTTGACTGATGACTCAGCCACACATACCAACAAGGGTCAGATAGCAGGGTTTGGAATTATTTTACATTCTGGTGATGACAGAGTGTGCAGGGCTAGTAATTGCATCATCGTATATGTACGATTCACAGGCAATGTTAAAACACGCCTGGCAAATAAAATGAAAAACAGGGAGGCGAGCAGTCTCCTAGTTACTACTAATATTTGTGGATGGTTTAGAGAGCTGGAATGTCCTTGAGAAAGACACAGCTTGTGTTAAGAAAGGAAAAAAAGTATTTTCCTTGCATAAATGATACCAGCACTCCATGAGAGGGTTAAGTGTTGCAGTCTGACAAAATGTCCTTGAGATAATTACAGAAAGCACTGCAGATACAGTGTTTTTATTACAGTTTCTAATTGGGTCTGTTTCTCTCTAAACTGAATTTCTTTGGCAGAAGACAAACTTCTGTTCCAATTCTCTGATGCTTCCTCTGAGAAATACAGTGACTTGTTCATGTATGTCACAACTTGAACCCATTTAAATACTGTATATTCATAAGGTTCGAGCATGTTGTATGTATATTCTTTATGCTCCAAAAGATGGACCCTCATTTGAGGGCAGTGTATAGATTCTGTAATAAAGGAACTGAGGAATAACTTCCAGAAATAGCTCTTACAGAAAGTGAAAATGACATTCACCTATCCAGTAATGGCCTACTCATTTGGAACATCACTGCTGTAACATTCACAAAAAGTTACAGGTAATTCCTGAACCCCTGAGAGTAGATTTTATCTACTACACCAAATACATAGTACTCCAACTGGTGGACACCAGGGAGTCAGTAAAAACCCTAGACAGACTAAAGTCCTCTGTCTTGTGGCCACATATGAGAAATGATGTAGAACATTACATTAATAACTGTTTGATCTGTGAACAGAACAATCCTATACCAACTAGGAAAAATACTTTATTATCCCAGAGGCAATAAGGCCCCTGGAACAAAATCCAGTTTGACTACATTGGCCCTATGCCAACCACTAAGAACAACTAGTTTGCACTAGTGATCACCGACTTATTTTCCAAACAGTTTAAAGCTATCCCAAAACAGAACAACACAGTCAAAGTGATTGCAAATGTCTTGGTAAACCAGCTATTTACCAGGTAGTGTCTTACCCCTAAAAGTAAATTCTGATTGCACGGATCCAGCAATATAGCCTAAGTAATGCAGGAAATTCTGGATTTGTTATAGGTAAAACAAATGTTGCATATCCCTTACCACCCACAGTCAACAGGACAGGTGGAATGCACTAACAGGCAGATCAATGTTATGGTTTAATAAATTTGTTCAGAAAACCCAAAAGGACTGGAATTCATTATTGCCTTTACTCCTTATGGCAATAAGAGGGACACCCTCTGCAGGTACACAGCGTACCTCATTTTTGAAATCATGACCGGATGGTCCATGAAACTCCCAGAACATTTACTTCTGGACCTGTGTACTGCCACTGCTGATGGAGCATCAGTAGATAAATAAGTTAAATATCTCAAAGAAGCATCCAAAAAGTACACTTGTTTGCTTCACAATGTATGGGCAAGGCCCAACAACAGGCCCTATCCCAGTGTAAAGAAACTCAGTCCAGCAGTCTACCAAGTTAGACTGCCTCACTATAGCAGTCATTGATAACTGGCTAAATGCCAATCAAATGAACCTGTTTAAATGAGATTAAATTACTTTCCCATACTCCAGTGGAAGGAGTAGTACTAAACCAACTATGTTTTTCTTTTTCTCTTTTCTTTTAGGTTCCAGAGAGAGAGATGCTTGCTTTTATGCTTATTATTCTTTTTAGAAGTATGGGTCTTCTTACAAGCTAAAACTGCACATCGTATTGTGGATAAGAACCAGCGACCGAAATCTAAACAGATTGTTGAGGCAGAATACCTCACAAGCCCACATGATTTAATTGCATCCTGTGGAATTCACACTAAAGTCCAACATACATGTTCATTGACCAGAAAGGTAGTGAGGCCCTACTGAATGTTATGATCATTGCTTTGGATCAATTCTAGCAGCTAAACTTGATCAGTACTCCTGTTTACATTTTATTGATAATCAGGAACTTTGCATCCAAATTTTTATGGCATTAAAAGTCATTAGATCTTAAGGTTTTTACCCTATGATGCCCCATAATTTGTGACACTTAATACAGAGTGCCCAAAACAGAACCCTTGCCCAACCAGTGGTCTAACAGCCACTTCTCAATCAGGTACCATAGTTAATAATGTGCAGCTTATGCACAACCCAGTGATTTTAAATCACACCCTTTAGAACTTGGAATGATTTGTTATATGTTTCGCAACAAACATTTCCCACTTTTTTTCATAATGATGTGACTGGATACCCTGGCAGCATACCAGGTACTCATTAATGACTCCCTATATAGGGACTGATAGCACCACACATACACACACACACAGAATTTTCACATCCTGACTGCTAGTGGTACATCTTATGACTGTTAACTTATCCAAATGCACTAGGCATTTTTTTAAACAAAACACAGGTTTAATCTCAGGCCTACTTGGCTCTGACATATCTATTTAAAATAGGGCTGATATAGACATTATTCAAGCACATATGTTAAAGGTTCATGATAGTATGAAATATAATATCATACCCCCCCCCATTGCATGGTATACATGATTTTGCTCATTAAGAGTGATTTACATTTACAATATTAAGGAAGCAGATGAGTATCATGTAGCTAGGAAAGTCATTTGCACTGCATAAAACTATTATGTTCTTACAACTCTTTGGTTATCTCTTCCGGGATCTGGAATTAGGACATATCCCTGATCTCATACATGACAGATGTATGGGTCAGTGGCATTGCCACATTTTGCACTTCTATTGCATGTGTTAACAAATGTTTATTTGAATCTAGCACTATTCCCTTGTCAATAGCAAGGAACCTTGGATATGTCACCACATACACCAGTATTGCTACATGTTTTGAAACGTATCCCTGCACAACTTAGGAAGCCATGATTGTGACTCTCATAGTCTCATTGCCACATCTTCATCCAGCGACACCTATCTCTGATCATCTGGCAACTGTCCATTCTATTGATCATCTTGATGGGAACTTTTATCGTGAAAGGTTAAAACTGTCTCCTTTCCTTGTTTACCATGAGGTCTTGGGATCATGACTGACTCTGAACATTGATTGTTGTACCTGAAAGAAACATCACCTTTTGTGCAGATGTGGCATCTTCCAACCTGTCTTTCTAACTTGTGAATACAGGCCTAATAACTGAAATTAGGCTTCCATTTGTGAACTTTCAAATAAACTGTATTCAGTACAGCCAATAAGGATTCTATGATCAAGCTCATTATTATGCATACTCTGAAGCTAGTCTGGGGTAGGGGCAATCCCCTAACTCAGTAAGAAGACTCTTCTTCATTTGATCTACAATCAAGAAATTCATTTCCTTCATTGCTTGTTTTCCAAACCTGGCTGGCACCTCATACAAACTGAGTATTGTCATAAACTTTTACACTTTGTGCAGCCTTGGAATCATCTTCATTGAACACTGTTGCTATTCTATCATAAAACTCAATGTGCAATCTAATGCACCCCCTGCTGAGGCCTATGAAAATACTGCTTCCTCCAGAACATTTGGATCAACCTTTGGAGAATCTGAATGCATCGAATTTGAACTATGAATCTTCATCCAACACTTGAAGAAACTCTGGATTTATCCCTGGAACTGTTCATAGTTTATGGCTTGTGGACATTGACATTTCATGTCCTGTTCAACTTACCAATTGAAAAATGCCATATTCAAGGTGGTATATTCTGCTGATGTGGAACATTGTGTGGTTACCAACTATACATTCTTCTGATATGGACTAAAAGTTATGCAAAGTGAACTTTTCTAGCTTCTGTTTTTACTGTAGCTGGGAGATATTTGCAGTCATTTGTGACTAGACGTGTTACTTAACCTCTGTGAAATAGCTGTCTGAAAGGAAGGAAGGCAATCCCGAGGTGCAGGGTCAGAGTTGTAGTTGATTGTTTCTGGATGGCACAGGTTTACTCTCACCCACCCTACCCCTCACCCCACTCACCCCAAGTGCATAACTTCCTTTATAGCAGTGGGTTCTGACATCACATTCTCAAAACTGCTAACAACATACACCTGTTCATATCCATAAAGGCACAGCACACTGAATAGGGGGTAAAGACACTCACGAGCTTGCACACGTTAAAACAAGAACAATTAAAAAAAAAGAAAAGCATCTGTAACAGGAAGGGACACAGACATGTGGTGAGTGGTGCAATGCACTCCACAGCAGTCTTCTGGGAGACATCCTGGAGACTGCATTGCTGCCCTATTTGCAGGCATCTCTCTGGTATGAGGGAGGAGGTTGTTCATCTCCATGCTGACCTGGCAAGGATTCAAGAACCTGCTCCCCCAGCCGGGGACCACCCAGGCCACCACCACTACCTTAGTAGTTGCCAAGAAAGAAGAGTGGTTGGACCATGGTGGGCTCAGGGAGGGTGAAAGTGGCAGAACAGAGGTGCATCCCTCCAGTTCTGCCTCTCCACAGTTCATCCACCACTCTGTCGGAGCATGGTTTCTCTAAGGAGGCACCTGTAGTGGAGACCAAGGAGGATGCTGAGAACCTCCACAATGGAGACCCACAGGAGGGTGGCACAGGACCCCACAGAGGAAGGAAACAACTCCTGATGGGGGACTCAATTGTCAGAGGGGTAGAAGTGGGGGAAGGAAATGGAGGTAAGGTGCCTGCCCAGCGCCATAGCTTAGAGAGACAGGAAATGACTTATCAGGATTGTGAGAGCAGCTGCAAGATGGAGTGAGCTGGATGTCATTATCCACCTAGGGACAAATGACCTGGCTGAGAATGGGATCAGAGCAGTGCAACAGGAGTTTGTGCAGTTGGGGAGGGGTCTTAGACAAGTAGCACACACAGTAACTTTCTCAGAAGTGCTACCTGTCTATGGCAAGGATGAGGCTAGGGTACTCCACATCATGAGATTAAATGAATGGTTGAAAAACTGGTGCAGAGCTCAGGGATTTAACTTCATTGGGGACTGGGGCTCCACCTAGAGGTATGCAGGCCAATACAGGCATGATGGTCTGCACCTATCCAGAAGGGAAACCAGGATCCTGGGTGATAGGTTTAAATGCTTCATTGGCAAGCATTTAAACTAGCCAAGGTGGGGAGGCACCGAAAAGGAGAAGGTAAATCCTAGCTCCCCCAACAAAATCAGGGTAGTTAGTGAGGTAAACACCAAGATAGAGCAGTCAACAGGGAGAAGGGCAGGGGTAAATGGAGAAAAAGACAAATTGAGTAAGGACAGGGATGGGGCAAAAAGAAATAAAGCCATAAAAAAATGGAGGGTTATGAGTACCAGTGCCCGCAGTCTAGGTAAAAAGCTCCCTGAAATGGTGGCCTTGATGGAAGAGGAATGCCTGGATATCATAGCAGTCACAGAAACATGGTACACAGAGAACCATGACTGGGATGTCAACATACCAGGGTACACAATCTACAGGAGGGACAGGGAGGGAAGGATAGGAGGAGGAGTAGCTCTCTAGGTAAGGAAAGAGATCAAAGCAACAGAACTAAAGGGTAACAGGGAGGAGAGAAGGCACCATGGGTCACTGTGGAGACTGGAAATGGCACATGAATTTTCACAGGGTTTGTATACAGACTCCCATCTCAGGGGGAGGAAATGGACAAGGAAATGATCGAAGGCATCCTTGGGATGGCATAGAATGTGGAGACATTGCTGATGGGAGACCTGAACATGGCAGATGTTAACAGAAGCACCTTTGCTGTAGTCACATCCAAGAGCAGGGCCATTCTCAGTGCCCTACAGGGGGCATGCCTCAGACATCTAGTTTTGGAACCCCCTCAGGAGGGAGCAATCCTAGACCTGGTACTCTCAAATGGGGACGGAGGGAGGATCTCCGATCTTGAAGTGGGTAGCCATTTGGGAACAAGTGACCACCAAACAGTGTGGTTCATGATAAACTTAGCTGTAGAGTCAAGCCATACAAAAGTGAAGGTACTGGACTTCAGGAGGGCTGATTTTGTCAAAATGGGAGAGTGCCTCAGAAAAGCAGTAGCATACAGGCAAGAAGATGGGGTGGAGCAACAATGGGAAAACATCAAAACTGCCATCACAGAGGAAACAAGCCTTAGTGTGAAGCAAATAAACAAATCAAAATGAAAGAAAAAAACACTATGGCTCTCAAAAGAATTGGCCGGGAAGGTAAGGGAGAAAAAGATAGCATTCAGGTAGTATAAGAAAACACAGAAGGAGCAGGACAGAGAACTGTACCAGTTAAAGCAGAAGGAAGTGGGGAAGGTAGATAGAATAGCAAAGGCCCAAACCAAGGAAAAGATAGCTAACTCAGTTAAGAAGGGGGATGCAACCTTTTATAGGTACAGTAAGGAGAAAATAAAGACTAAGGCAGAGATACTGAGTTTGAATAAAGAGGATGGCAGAGAGTGACAGTGAAAAAGCACAGATACTGAATGAATGCTTCTGCTCAGTATTCACAATGAAAAAGCAGGGGGAGATACCTAATCCAGTCAATAGAAGCACGCTGGATAGGGGGTTGGTATTAGTCCTTTCACAAAAGAAAGGGTTCTGAAAAAACTCTTAAAACTGAAGGTAGATAAAGCAATGGGGCCTAATGGGATTCACCCCAGAATTCTAAAAGAACTAAGTGAATCACTAGTAACACCACTGACTACCCTTTTTAATAAATCATGGAAGGATGGTGTGGTACCTGAGGACTGGAGGAGGGTGGATGTGATTCCCCTTCACAAAAGTGGGAGCAAGACAGAGGCAGGAAACTACAGACCTGTCAGTTTGACCTCAGTGGTAGGGAAAATGATGCAATCACTTCTGAAGGAAAGAACTGTTGAGTACCTAGAAGCCAGTGAGGCACAGGACCCAAGGCAGTATGGATTCACTGAAGAAAGGTCATGTCAGGCAAATCCAATTGATTTCTTTGACTGGGTGACCAAAGTAGTAGACCAGGGAAGGGCTGTGGACATGGCCTACCAAGACTTTAGCAAGGCATTTTACACAGTCCCGCACAAAAGATTAATAAACAAATTAGCAAGCCAGGGAGTGGGTCCCCGGGTGGTAGCCTGGATAAAACACTGGCTGGACAACTGGACACAGTGGGTAATAGTAAATGGAATCCACAGTGAAGAAAGGGGAGTTACTAGTGGGGTACCAAAGGGTTCAGTATTGGGGCTGATACTTTTTAATGTCTTTATAAGTGATATTGCAGAGGGACTGGAAGGGAAAGTATGTCTCTTTACAGATGACACAAATATCTGCAACAGGGTTGATACACAAGGTGGGGTGGAAAGGATGAAAAGGGACTTGGCAAATTTGGAGGAATGATCAAATGTATGGCAGCTTAGATTTAGTGCAAAGAAGTGCAAAGTAATGCACCTGGGAAACAAAAAACCCAAGGGAACAGTAGGCAATGGGGGTGAGATACTGACAACAACAAAAATAGAAAGGGACCTGGGGTAATCATATCAGACGACCTAAAGATGGGCCAGCAATGTGAAAAGGCAGTAAGGAGGGCTGGGGGGGATATTGGGATGCATAGGGAGAGGCATCACCAGTAGAAAACAGGAAGTTGTTGGCCCTCTGTACAGACAGTGAGACCACATCTGGAGTACTGTGTACAGTTCTGGAGACACCACCTCCATAAAGACATAGCCAGGATGGAGGCTCTCCAGAGGAGGTCAACCAAAATGGTGCATGGTCACCACCAGAAGACACATGAAGAAAGACTAAAGGAGCTTAAGATGTATAGGCCTGAGGAAAGGAGGGAGAGGGGGACATGATAGAAACTTTCAAATACCTCAAGGTAATCAACAAAGCCCAAGAGGGTAGCATCTTTCAGAAAAAGTGATGTGCAAGAACAAGGGGGCACAATTTGAAGATAGAGGGGGGATGGCTCAGAGGAAATGTTAGGAAGTATTTCTTCACAGAGAGGGTTATAGATGCATGGAATGGCCTTCCTGAGGAGGTCATAGAGTCAAAAACAGTGGGGGAATTCAAGAATGCATGGGACAGACAAGGCAATTCTAGTGGGGGGTAGGAGGAAGTAGGCTATTGGTTAACTAGGATCGTCAGCATATCCGTTAGCTAGGAAAATGAGCAGACTAGGTGGGCCAAGCGGTCCTTATCTGCCATCAAATTCTATGTTTCTATGTTTAAGCAAATGGAACTAGTCTCTGGATTTTGCTTGTGAACTGTCATGTCTGTTTATATACATTTTCGCAAGACTCTTGAAAAGCATGGTGTCAGTGGCTCAGTAGGTTGCACATCCTCCTTAAGAGCAAGAAGGTGTGGATAGCCACCAAACAGGAAAGAGATCTGGGTATAATCATTTCTGATCATTTAAAGTGGCCAGGCAGTGCAGAAAGGAAGATGTGAAGGCTAGTGGGATGTTGGGGTGCATAGGGAGAGGTTTCACCAGCAGAAGGAGAGAGGGAGGTGGTGGTGCCTATGTATAGATTGCTTGAGAGACCTCACCTAAAATACTGTGTACAGTTCTGGGGACCACATCCCAGGAAGGACATAGACAGAGTAGAATTGGTCCAGAGGAGGAAAACTAAAATGGTGCAGTGTCTACATCAAGAATCCTATGAGGAGAGACTAAGGGAACTCGATATGTACATGCTGGATGCAAGTAGAGAAAGGGGGATATGACAGAGCCTTTTAAATACCTCAAGGGGTTAAATAAGGTACAGGAGGAAAGTGTTTTTTCAAAATAAAATGTGCTCAAGAACAAGGGGACATGCTATGAAGCTGCAAGACGGTAGATTCAGAAGACATTTGAGAAAGAGCTTCTTCACAGACAGAGTGGTGGATTCCTGAAACAGTTTATCAGTCAAGGTGGTTGTGGTAGAAACAGTGGTAGGGTCCATCGAAACATGGGATAGGCTTAAGGGGATCTTAGTGGAAAGGAATGAGGGGAAGGCAAAAGTGCCAGAGATCAAGTAGGGTCTGCAGTGATAACTGTAGGTAGGGAAAATGGACAGACTGGGTGGACAAGCGATCCTCATCAGCCTACAAATTCTGTATTTATATGTTCCTAAGGTTGTAGGTTCCAACACCACATCAGGATTTAAACTATACTGTAGTGTAGTAGCCCCCCCACACACACACACAATTTTCTTGCATCTCATGATATTGGCAAATAATCTTTTTTGCATGAACTTTTTGTACAAAAAGTCACAACCCTTACATATTCCATGCATATAATTCTTATATAAAAACTTGCAGGTAGGTTGCAAATGCCAACATATTATCCATACATATTTACCAATAAAAATATTTACAAATGTTTTACAATGTTTTCAGTAGGGGAGATAAAATAATTTGGAGCAGGCTGGAACTCCTGGACTTGGATGGAAATCATCAGATGTCTTCATTACAACAGCAAGCATTTTTGCACTTTGACAATTACTCCTCCGACAGGGACATAAGTCAGGATGAAGTTTCTCCAACAAAACCTCATTGATTCAGGACAGCTGGACACAGTGACCTTTTGCAGATCATCCACAGTGATGTAGGTCACTGCATGATGCTCGCCCAATCTGCCATTCTGGCTTCAGGACAGACCAAGGGGGCATTCTGAGATTTGAGAATGTCTGTGCTCCCCCTTCCCCAAACATGTTTTGCCTGAAGTTCAGCTGAAACAGTAGTAGTAGTAAAACATTTTTATTTACACCTCCTATTGACTGAACAATTACACCATTAGGACTATAAATACCCTGTTTACAAGGTGCTCCTGTAGATGTTTCAAGTTATCAAAGTTACACTTATCAAAATTATTAAAATTACACATATAAAAAAGTAACATTTCATAAAATTTTTCAGTGAGACATAGGCTTAAAGACAAAACAGACACAAACAGAATCAATAGATTGAGGTGGCAGTCTATTCCATGTTATTGCTGCTTTATTTTTGAATGTAAGCTTCCTCAAGCTATTGTTTATATTTTTGGTACAACTATTTCTCTTGATTTGTTTGTCCTTAAATGAAAGTGATGATTTGGATGGTCCAATTTATCCAAAAGTCCAACAGGTTTTCCATTTTTAAAAATCCTATATAATGATATTGTCCATATCCTGTCCCTTTTTTGATATAAAGAAACCTAATCAAATTGTTGATATGAATAACAATGGTGGGTATCATATTTACTTTTTAGCACAAATCTGGCCAATCTATGATATATATAATTTAATCTCTGAAATGCTATTTTATTTACCCCACTAAGAACAGGACAGCCATAATCCATAATTGGAAACATTAACTGGGTATCCACGGTTAAGTGGTCTTTTTTTTTTAAAACAGTTTGATACTCATCTCATGGTGCCTATTCTGGAGTTTCTTTTTTTTTTTTTTTGTTAGTGGGTTTACATGCTCTTCAAAGGAAAGGTGTTGGTCTACTTGAATTCCTAAATATTTAAGCATAGAAGCCAGAGTAAGGACCGATCTATTTGGTGTTTTTATTTGCAATTTATTTATTTGTCTGGATTTACTTGTTAGAGGTTGACTAAAAAACATGAACTGCATCTTTTTAGGATTTAAAATCAATTTGGAAGAGGAAAACCAGGTTTACAATACACTGAAATCACTTTGTAAGTTAAGCTCAACTTCTCTAAAGTTTACTCCTTCTGACACCAACACGGTGTCCTCTGCATATAATCTTGTAATTGTTTTAGTTATATAATTTGGAAGCATGTTCACATATATAAGTAACAATAGGGGCCCCACGATTGATCCCTGGGGAACTCCTCAAAATGTCTTAAACATATCTGATATAACATCCCTTACTGTTACTAGTTGATATCATTCCAACAAATATGGGTGAAACCAGCTCAAAGGTTCCTCTGCAACTCCTATTGCATTAAGCCTACCGAGCAACAAGTTATGATCCACTAAGTCAAATGCTTTAGACAAGTCCATGAACACCATGCCCATGGCTTGTGACTCTCCAAGAGGAGAGGCTACCAGATCAACAAAGTCTGTGAGCGCGGTGTCCATGGACAGTCCCTTCCTGAATCCATATTGTAATTTTGTCAATTTATTTTATTTTCAAGATAACTCTTTAGCTGGGTATGAAGAATTATTTCGATTATTTTTTGATATAATAGAAAGCAACTTAATCGGATGGTAATTTATGGGATTAGAAGCTTCACACCTTTTCTATATTGGAACTATTCTAGCCTGCTTTGATATTTTGGGGAAAAAAACTCTGTTAAGCTTCGGTTAAATTTTTCAATTAATGTCTGTGCAATTTCATCTGCAAAATCTTTTATGAACCTGGTTTCACTACTATCCAATCCATGGGCCTTGTCTATTTTTAACCTACTGTATGTATTATTGTGATTACTTCTTTCTTTTTTACTTTTTTTGAATCTAAATTTGGGTATTGTCCTTCCCTTCCGATCTTCAATTTTTTTATACATTCCCCAAGATCCTTATTTACTTATGTTAGCGCTTCTAAATCTGGAAGAGTAATAAAATACTTGTTTAAAATATTAGTCATCTTTTTTGGTGGTAGAGATTCACTATTTCCATAAAACTAATTTCAGTTGACTTTTTTGTTACTCAGTTATTCAGTTTTGTGGACAAAAGAAGGCCTCGGCCCATCAAGTTTGTCCTCCACACCTTGTGGAACATTAGGCCCAACACATTTAGTTCAGTAGCCATTTGTCTAATTTATTTTTAAAAGTGTTTATTTGATTACAATCTATAATATCTTGCAACAGTGTATTCCATATCCTGGACACCCTAACTGTGAAGAATTGCTGTCTTTTATTTGTTTTTGTCCTATTGATTACAAGTTGTTTGCTATGACACCTTGCCATGATTTTCCTGGTGGAGAATGAAATGCCACATAATTGCACTAGGTTTGGAGAATGAACAATTTTAAAGAGCTAAAGGAAGTCACCTCTTATTCTTCTAAGTTTAAGTGAATATAGTCCTGTTCTTTGAAGTCTAGTATGATAGTCCAGGTGGGCAAGATGTGGTACAAGTTTTGTTGCCCTACACTGGATCTGTTCTATTCTTGAGATATCTGAAATTAAGTAGGGGCTCCAAAAGGGTGATCCATAGTTGGTGTATGGCCTAACATGTGATTTATAAAGGATCATGATACACTCCTCCGATTTAGAAATACAGTAAATGTGTTGTTTATTCTATGAAGCAGTGCATTGGATTGGTTAGCTAATTTATTACAGTGGTCTGAAGATGACAATTTATTTTTTACTAGTATACCCAGATCCTTTTCTACAGTTGATCCTCTGATGATGATGATGTTATTAAGGGAGCATGTTTGTTTGGGATTGCTTCTACCCATATATAGTACTGCTCATTTTAAGACTTTAAAGAACATTTTGTTAGTGTGATCCCAGCATTCAATGGCAGCAAGATATACCTGTAGGTTGTTTTTATTAATATCACTATCAACGCATCCTTTCAGCTTGGTGTCATCTGCAAATTTTGAGATTATATTATTTGATGAGATGGTCATATCACAGATAAAGATGCTGAAAAGTGTTGGTCCCAAGACGAAGCCCTGGGGGATGCCACTAGACACCCTTCTCTTGTCTGATAGTTTGCCATTCACCCTAACTCTCTAAGATCTATTGTTCAACCAACTATGAACCCATGAAACAATACTTAGTGAAAAATCCTAGTTTGATGAGTTTATTTACTAAGATGGTATGTGATACTTTGTCGAATGCTTTGCTATAGTCAAGTAAAATAACGTTGACAGGAATATTGGAATCAAGGTTTTTACTAATGTTGTTATAAAAAGAGAGCAGATTGGTTGTGCAGGAATAACCTGGTTTAAATCCATGCTGTGAATTGTCTATAATATTTAATGACTGCATTTCTACTTCAATTAAAGATTTGATCTTCTTTTACAATAATTTGCAAGGTATTGAAGTGAGACTGATTGGCAGATAGTTTTCAGTTTTGGAGTGTAAAGCCTGTTTGAAGATGGGGGTAACAGTAGCAGTTAACCAATTAGAATGGACCCTGGATTCCTTAATAGATTTGTTAAAAATGATGGTGAGTGGTAAGGTAATGGAATTAGATGTTCCTATAAGAAATCTGGAATTTATATTGTCTGGGCCAGGACTTGTTGATTTTTTTAGTGTATCTAAAAGTTTTTTTGTTTCCTGAAGTGTAATAATATAATCTGCAGTCTTACATAAGTGAACTGGTGGTGCAGGTTGTGTATCATGCTCAAAAACTGAGCAGAAATACTTGTTAAATTCAATGGAAGTCTCAGTATCTGAGATGATGGTGGTATTGTTTTTAATTAATGGTCCCACAGTTCTGGTGTTTCCCTTCTTCCCATTTAGGTAGGAGTATAGACTTTTATGTGAGTCTAGTGTGTGCTATTAGGAATTCAAGATTCTGTTTGGCCATTACGATAAGTTTCATCTTGTTGGTTTGTTAAATATTTTGTTAGGGACCAATAATGTTTTCGATCAGTAGCACCATAACTTTTTGCTTATAGAAGTACCATTTAAGTTTTTTGACTTCCTGTGTGACCTTATTTCTAACTTGCTTAAATTTGTCCCACGTTTCTTGTTTCAGAGTTTTGCTTGCTTTTTTCCAGAGCTGATTTTTTTTTTTAATTTGTTTTTTGATCCCATCTTTTAACCATGTAAGTCGTTTGTTGCTGGGATGTATTTCCTAAAGAGAGCACACCTACTGTATTACATATTTCTAGAAACATATTGGTAAATTCCTCTACAGCTAAATCCAAGTCAGGGATCAAAGCAATCCTGTACCATTTTGATTTTGTTATATGATCTCGAAATGCACAGAAACATAGAAATTGTCGGCAGATGAAGACCGCTAGGCCCATCCAGTCTGCCCATAGGCCCCATACATTTTATGTGGCCACAACCCTATGTGATCAATGTCTTTTTATCACTCCATCCCCCCCTCAAGCTTCTGGCAAATGTATGATATAATGTTTAAAACAACATCTGGTACTACGCTGAGTGCGAGATCAAATTTGTACTGTAGAATTCATTTGGATAGTACAGAACATAGTGTTATGGTCCCCCAAATTGGGTGCTTTAACACTTTTTTCCAACAGTAACAAGTCAGGGGTCACAAAGATCAAAATCAAAACATTTCCAGGGCTACTTGTCTTCCCATTTCTTGTAGTGGAATCTATCAATTAGACCAAATGAAAACCTTGTAGGGATTCTTTTTACTCATTGCCTCCACAGGAGCTCTCTGAAGTTGCACCACTTGTCTCCTGTATACTGTTAATGGTAAATCCTGGGCCTTTTGAAGCAAAATCAAGCCATATTCAGCATGCCACAAACAAATCCTAATAGCTCAAGAACTGTAAGTGATAGACACAAAGTATGAGTGGCAAAGTTATTCAGCACAAAATTACATTTCCAGTGGTGGTATGCAAAGAATAATATGTAATTTTGTTTTTTTTCTATGCTGGTTGAAACAGCAAAAACTCTTTTTTTCACTAAAACAGGCAACGTAAGCCATACACACCATACCATAAATAAATACTAATAACTCCTAAAGTATACATTATATACACAGAATATCAGTGGCAAAGTTGTTCAGCACAAAATTACATTTCCAATGGTGCTATGCAGTCAAATATATATTATGTTCTGTTACATTATTCATTAAAATATGTAAGTGACTTCCCCAGACGTTGCCAGGACACACAGGAAGTCAGTAGCTGACTTCTGTAGGCATCCTCAGGACACACCAGTGTATTTTACTGATGCCTACAGGCGTCGGCTAGGAGACAATGAGTTAACTTCTGCCCCCTCTGTCCACCCAAAGCAGCATTAAAATCTCCAGCCAATGTTATATTTTGTCCATTACCTGATCCATCACTTGATGTGCAAATTTATCACATGCCTTAGTTTTTATTTTGGGTGGCGAGTATACTGCAACAATTATCAAGTTAAGGCGAATATAAATGTATCAATATGAATCATATCCCATTCATACTTCCATAAAATAGAACTTTTCATTGTCCCAGTGAATGTCTAATATATATCAGTACCCCCTTGTGATTTTCTATCCTGTCTGTAATTGTATTGTTTCCTTAATTCAATCTCATTGCTATCAGCCTTCTTACTCAACCATGTTTCAGTTAAAATAATAATATCAGGTTGCTCCAATTTAACCCACATTTTAAACAAATCCATTACGTTTATCAACTTCTTTCTTTTTCATGCGTTATTTTTAAAGGTCTGTTCATAGGACCAGGATTTATTTCTACATTCCCACTGAGAATCAGAGACAGAGAAAACACCTGGTTTCCCTTCCCATTTAATGAGTAACACGTCTTTATTTACTTCATTTCTTTTTGTATTCTTATTTTATTAAAAGGATTTCGAGCTGGCATGCCAGCACAGCGGTGGCATTTCCACTTGTGACTCCAGCGATCCAGGTTCAGGAATGGACCTGGGGAGCTGGAGGGCTGCTCTCCTTCTTCAGGGGAAGGGTTGGGAAACTGCTCAGTGTGTGAGGACTCCTAGTGGAGGCCAGGAAGACTCACAAGCACCGGCATCAGAAGATATGAGGGGCAGGGTAGCTGCAGGATGTCATTGCATGTCTCAACCCCTGGGGATCAAGTATAAAAAAAAAACTTGCTTGTGGCTGCCATGCATGATGCCTGCCCCTGGCCCTAATCAGCCTCCAGGCCAACTCCCAACTCTGGTCTCATGATTGTGGCACTGAGCCTCAAGTGCCACAACCCCACCCTGAGGGGGAAAGCCAGTGGTGTTGGGAGTCACGGCCAGTATGGAGGTGGGGGCCCAGGGGTCCGTGACCAGGCTGAGGTATAGGTGGCTGCGAGTAGAAGAAAAAATTTTTTTTTTTAAATAAATAAATAAAAGGATTTCTCCTTTTTCCCACTCCAATTTGTTGGGGAAGCAGTGTTGTAAGATCAACCAGTGCATACCGTTGTCTTGGATTTCAGAAAGGAGGTTTCCATATTTACTGGAGCACATATTTGTAACAAACAAATCATTCCAGCAAGGAACACCAGAAAATATAAGGGGGTACCTCTTAACATATTTTTCACCCATTTGTGTTAAAAAAAAAAATAAAAACATTTCACAGTTTCAAAATTTTACTTGTACATATTTATCACTTGCAAAATACTTTAACTGGTGAACCTTTTTTTAATTTACTTTTTCAAACTCCACTATACTTGTAGATAAAATCATAGTTTTCTGCTAAGAAAAAAAAGCAACAAGTTACTTAATCTAAAACCCCACTATCAACTATAGCGAATACAAAGTTAAATGTGCAATTTTTGTTTACAACAGCTAACCTTTCTCAAGTTGAAAATTTTCCTGAATGACGCTCACGCCACTCATGCTCATGCTACCACTCGTGCGAGTGGGCGGCGTAGGCTTTTAAATACTGTAAGCCCACTCTGCAGGTGATGTCTCAGGTGTCAACTCCCCTGAGCCCTCTACACCCCGAGACAGTAGCCAAAAACACAGTTTATGCACACAGTCTTTGCAGTTACAATCTGCTGCACTTGCCACTCTGCTGCTGTGTTAAGTTGAATTCAGGAGAGTGCTTGATGACTGCTTGACTCCCTCACAGGATGGTAAAGGTGCAGATGTTCTTCTGGTAGGTTAGCGTGTGCTTTTCAGCTAGCAAGCTGCATGGACTTTTAAATGCTGGAAGCCCACCCCTCCAGGTGATGTCTCAGGTGTTGGCTACCTCAAGCTGAAGGGGAAGGATTTGTGTTATTTTTTTTAGTTACTATATTTCTGCTCCTTGTTGCTGCAGTCCCAGTTCAGTCCCTGGCATCTACCAGCCAGTGCTGACTATTACCTCCAAGGCTTACCCTCCTGGTGGGGACAGCAGGGTCCCCCAACTCCCACTGGATACCAGATCCAGTGTGAGCAGTGCCGTGGCTAGCCGGGAGCAGGGCCTGTCAGTCACCTTCTATCATGCACTGAGGCAAAGTTTTCTCCTCCAGTTTTTCTTCCAGTAGATGAGACATGCAATGATGCCTGACAAAGGGAGCATGCACGCATCTGCATGTGCTTCTCCAGGTGTTTTCCCCATCTCTGTCCCCTTCTGCAGCATCAGTGCACTGCCCCCAGCCTCCACTAAGGGTCAGTCAAATGCCTACCAGTGGCGTCTCCCTCCCGGAGAAGGAGAGCAGTCCCTCAGATGCTCCATCTTTCTCCTCCCCTGCCAACCCCAGTGGCCTGTGCTCATTCCCGAACATGGGTCACTGGCATAACACGAGGTAAGGCATCCAGTGCCTCAGTCCTCAGCACTACCAGGCCAACCTGAAGGGATTTGCTTTAACTTGTGAAAGCGGTATCTTTTTAGTTTCCAGCACCACTTTTTTTACTTCAGAGTGGACCAAAGGGGTCATTAAACCTATACTTTATAGGTCTGCAACCCACAGGAGAATGTTTCCCCCAGGAGTGTGAAAATCACAAGAGCAGGAGGATAGCATTTGTAGGGGCATCTGTATAGGATCTGCAGTTCTGCAGGGAACTCTGTTCTAGATAGGAGGGTAGGGCAACTTGTGGTGTGCATCAAACATAGATCTGGTTAGCCTGGCCTGGGGGTTGCAGGTGGTTAAGTCATCCTGCACACTGTCTAGAGGTATTGTAAAATATATTTAATAAATGGGATTTGATGGTTCCATGAAAAGATGAGATGAGGTACAGACAGCGTAAAACTGACTAAGAATTAAAAAAGTGGTCTAACACCCTATCTATGGTAGAGCAAACTGGAAAATAGAGAAGGGGATTTAGGAAATCTGGAAGGGAAGGGATGTACAGCAAATACTGTACTTAAGATCAGTTAATATTGAAGTTCTCACACCCTACATAGGGGAGGGTGAATTGACAATTAGGAAAGGGGATTTAGGAGGTCTGTGAAGAAAGGGATGGTAAACTAGTAAGAACTCTGCTGTGGTAATCAGTAGTGTGAATGGCACATATGACTAGTGACTAGCTACCTATATAGATTGTGGGTTGACTATCCCTGGCATTGCTCTGGAGAAGAGGTCACTGCAATGTTAGTAGGAGATTCACAGAACTCCAGTCACAGCTGGTGGAAACACAGGAGGAACTATGGTGGTTGGAGTCTGCAGCTGCATCCTGCCCCTTCTATCCCCCAGAGGCCCATTGGCCAAGGGGTGGGGGGGGAGGTAAAACAATGCATAATATTGGTAAGGAAAGTTCTTCTATTTCTACTGCAAGCCATGTTGCATCATTAAAAGAGGTGCAGGTATTTGACTTTTCCAAAGGAGGTTGTGAGTCAGTCCAGAAGAATAAATATGCTAGAATGGCACTCAGACAGGGGCTTGGAAGGAAGGAAGCTTACAGAATGTTGGTAAGTGGTGGCTGAATTGCAAGGGGTGTTGAAAGGATGGTGTGAGGGGGGAGAAATGGGGGAGATTGGTCAGATGCCTGCTGGGGGTCTTGACCAAGAGAGATGCAGTAGAAACTGAGGGGCTAGAATGTTGGATGGAGGAAGCCAGATGTGGTAGTACACTTAGGTACCAATGACCTAGCCATTCACCAAATGAAAGTAAAGTCAAACTTCATGAAGCTGTGGGAAAGGTTGACAGGGAAGACAGTTTCACTGACCTTCTTGGAAGTCCTACCAGTGTGAATGAGGGTGAGTGTGAGAGTGATGGAAGGGTGAGGTTGGAGGAAAATAGAGGTCTTGCATAACCTGTTGAAGTGTTGGTGTCAGAAGTAGGGGTTTTGGTTTGTTGGTGACAAGAGTGACTTTCGGTATAGGAGGCTCTTTAAAGGAGCTGGTCTTTGTCTGATATATGGGAACATATGCACTCTGATAGAAGTTAATGGCTACATAGTTAAACATTTAAATTGATAGAGCTGGGGGGAGGCTTAGAAGTGAGAGGAAAAAAGGATCCTAGCTAGTACTCTCCCCAAATTGGGGATGATGCATAGCTGAGCTAATGTAACTATGAATAGGCAGGAGGCAGAATGGATCATGGAGTGAGGGGTGAGAGGGACACAGACAACCACAAGGGCTATGGGAAAGAGGAGGGGAAGGAAGGGAGGTGTGAACAAAGGATGTGGCACAGGTAATATAATGGGGACCAAGATGAGAGGATGTAAGGTGGTCCGCCTGAATGCCAAAAGCCTGGGCAATATATTAAGCAAGCTCCAGATATTGGTGGCAAATGCTGAGTTAGACTTGATGGCCATAATAGAGACATGGGTGACTGGAAATAAAGACTGAGATATGGTTATCCCAGGATAGATCCTGCACATAGGAGGGATCGGTTCAGGGCAAGGGGGAGGTGTAGTCTGTACATTCTGAAGAGCATAAAGTCTACTGAAGATATTACTATGAGAAGAGCAGTAGAAGCGGAGTCAGTTTGGATACTTCTGACAGCAGCTGCAGAAAAAAGGTTGAAAGTATTCTATACACTGCCAGGGCAGACAGAGGAGGGGGTTAGAGAACTAGGGAAATAAATTAGGAGAGGGACAGCAAAGGGGAAACAATAACAATATGAATTTGAAACCTACATAAAACTTAGTTTAAAATGAACAGTTCATCTAAGAGTACCAGATGTTAGACAATGTTAGACACAATGCATAACTGCTTACTGGTTCAGATGTTTCAGGAAACATAAAAGACAGGACACCAGTCTTAATTTGGTGCTTAACAATTCAGATGTGGTGGAAGGGTAATGATGACGGCACCACAGGGGTCCAGCAACCACAGTACTGTGTGGTTTGATCTGGTTCAAGGTAAATACTGACCCTGTCTGAAGGCTGTGACCCTGGACTTCAGAAGGGAAGATTTGGGGCAAATGAAGGAAAAGGTCAGGGGGAAACTGAAGAGTATAGAGGGGGTCATATTGGCAAAGGAAAAACTGGCAATAATAAGGGGGCCATTTTGGATGTGACTTACTCTTGTATGAGGAAAGTCACTGAGAGAAACAAGTATAAAGGGCTGATTTCATTGTCCAAGAAAGTGAGAGAGGCAGTGAGGGACAAAAAGAGCAAAGGGAGTAAGAATGAGGGGATTATCAAGGTAAGCTTAAAGAGCAGCTGACGCCTTCAGGAGAACTTTAACAAAAAATAATATTTAGACACAGTTTGGCTTGCATTTCACATTAGTTCTGTATTAATCCTTCCCATTATTTATTACTGATGTAATCTGCATGAAAACAGGACATTTGTTCCTGAAGAGTTAATCTATTCCTGTTGCTTTTTCCCTATTTGAGGTCATAATTTACTGCTTGTCATATCACAGTTACTCCTATGGCAACAGATTGTGATGTTACAACAGAGGATTATGACTTGAAGTAGGGAGTATGCTAAAGAGGTAGATGGACTCTAAAGTATAAAGATTATGTATTCATGCCAATTTCCTCTGTAATAAATAATGGGTAGGTGAAGTTTATTGAATATACAGTATATGGAATGCAAACTGAATTGTATCTAAATGTCACGTTTTTCAAAGTTTTCTTTGAAGAGTCAACAGCTTTTTATGAAAACAAAGGGGATGGTCAAGACAGCAAAGACTGACACAGAGCTATAAATTGCTGAGGATGTCAAAGGTGAAGAATTCTTTTAATATATCTGGAAAAAGGAAAGATGTAGGGTAGACTTGTCAGACTATCCAGTGTTATGGTTGCTCCCCAGCTTCTTCTAGGTCATCCCCAATGCAGGGTTTCTAGCCCATATAACGGATACCTGTTTAGAATCTTCTCAGCAGCCTTTGCCAGAACTTTTACATGCAGTTGGCTGGAGACCACCCCCCACACACACACACACACTCTCACTTTCCGAATGGTTAGGCACTGTATGAGAATTTTCTATATGGAAAAACATAACTCATGACCTAAGGTTGCAGGCAGACCTTTTATTGTTGGAAGACTCCCAATTTTTGTAAATTCTATGGAGGAAGGTGAAGGTACTTTAACTCTTGACAACATCTTGATGGCCTGAGGAGGAGATTTTTAATTGGACCCCTGCTTCAACAGAGTAGAATGGTTCAACAGAGCTGCTTAATTTCATGCTGACAACGAATGGAGGAGTCCTTTGAGCTGTTTTTCTATAATGTCTCACCACTGGTTATCCATGAGACAAACAGATTTCTTAATCATTAATGTCTTCCCCCACTTCTTTTCCTCCTAAGAGATGTTAAGCACTTTTTATGTTTGCTTGCACACATGTGAAAGAAACATAGTGCAACCATACAAGTTTGTGTAGTTGTGGCATCCCCGCATCCAATGCCCTGAGTGTTTTTGTAGGAGCAGCTGCACCGCACCAATGAATGTCCCAGCTGTCTATGACAGCAGTTCAGATGCAGTGCTGTACAGCGGAAAGAGAATGACCGCTACAATCAGTGGTGGTAATGTGTAGGCAATTTGCATACTGCCGTGCAGTCAGCAGTATGCAAATTGCCTATACGTCACCACTATTGCAGCCGTTGTCTTGCAACTGTACGATACTGCACCTCCCATTGGCATGATGTGCCCCACCCCCCCAATTTGTTGTGTGCTGAGGGGGTGCTCAATCCCCATCAGCACATGCACACTTCAAGCACACTGTATGTCTGATGGGGTGCCCAATCCCCATCAGTTCCAGTTCCCCCAAAAACAAACTTCAAGGTGCCATGCTGGAAGCCCACCCCAGCGGCAAAAGTTCTGTGTTGTCATGTGCTCCCCCCCACACACTGTATGCCCAGCAGGGGGTGCCCAATCCCGTGTTGGCTCCACTGCCCCCCCAAAAAAGTCCATGTCCCACGCTGGGAGCCCACCCCAGTATGGCAAAAGTCCTGTGTCATCTTTGAAAAAAAAAAAACCTGTAACAAAGCAAAACAGTCCCTCGTTGACTCTCTTGCCCCCATCCCCAACCTGTGCCCACCCTCTGTGCACCCCAATCATACTTACCTCCAGAGGCCAGTGCGACGATCTTCAGTGGACCAGAAACATGTCTGCACTCTTCAAAGCTGACTGCGAACTTAAGAAATGCCGGTAAGCTGTATAATGGTAAAAATAGGGATTTTTCAACTTTGCTTCATATCTCGGTACTTTTTTCAAATTTTTACACCAAATTTTCAATATGGGGTTCTTGGGACCCCACCTCTTGAATTCAGTCACTGTCATCTGATTATTCTGTCCCGAAAGGTGATTTTGCGGTCACTGTGTGGAATCACCTGTTGGGACTGAGTAACAAAATAAGTGTCACTGTTCATGAGGTGGGCTCTTAAAAAGCCTATGTTGCAAATCTGGTAAAAAAATTCCCAAAAATGACTGTTTTATAAGTTTGCATTGTGCAGTTTCCATGCACACTCGGAGGTTCACAAGTTTGTGACACTGTTCATGGGCAGAGGTCCTAAAATGCCTATGCTGAAAATTTGGTGACAAAAGTCCATAAAATGACTGTATTACGAGTGTGCATTGTGCAGTTTCTACACACCCTCGTAACTTCACAAATTTGTAATGTTTTCACTCCAGTTTTTCAACATTAATATTTTTCTACACATCCTTATGAACAGTACAGCTGTCATTTTTCACTTCCTGGCCAAAATGTGTTTTCACACTTCCGGCAAAGAATAGCGCAGTCACTGTGGGAAATCAGTGTTTGGGTCTGAGTAAGAAAATTACAGTAACACTGTTCAAGAGCAGAGGTTCCAAAAGGCCTATATTGAAAATCTGGTGCAAAAAATCCCCACAATAATTGTGTTACGGGTGTGTATTGCACAGTTTCTATGCACGCTCGTGACTTCACCAGTTATTTTGTATTTTCACTCCAGATTTTCAGCATTACCATTTTCTTACACCTTCTCATGAACAGTACAGTTGTCATTTTTCACATTGTGTTCAAAATGTGTTTTCACACCTGTGACGCCAAATGGCGCAGTCACTGTGCAAAATCACCTTTCAGCTAACAAACTGATAATGTCACTGTTCATGCAGTGGGGTCAAAAAAAGCCTATGTTGAAAACTTGGAGTAGGAATACCAAGAAATACCCAGGACATTTGGGTTTCTGACCATAACGCCCTACCCTGTAGGGACTGACAGGCTTCAGGGGTGTGACTTGGAATTGTTGATGGTAATGCTCACACCATTCCACCCCCACTCCCACCCTGCAGCCAGTGATAGGCATTGAGGTATGCCTTGGACTCTTTGGCCCCAGAGTTTACACCATTCTCCTATACTGGACCCATTTCGGCATATTTCCTTATGGAATGAGATGAGTGTAAACCCCTTACACCTCAAGACACACCTCGACACTTGTCAGTGTCTGCAGGGTTGGGTGAGGTGAAATGTCATGACCGTTATGGGAGATGACCCAAAAGGCACACCCCAATGCCTGTCCATCTCTGCAGGGTGGGGATGGAGTTGGTGTCAGTTCAATACATCACTGCCATGTCTATACTGTGTAACCAGGTCCTGGGTTGGTGTTATTTTATTTATTAGTGCCCGGTGCCTCCATTTTATAACCCATTGCCTGGTGAGCCTGGGTTCGGGGAGGAAACATTCATACAGCATCAGAGATAGGTTTATACTTCTGGAGAGGGATACCTAAGTAACTCCGGAAACAGGAAGCAAGAACTGTGAATGTCCAAACCAGGAATGGGATTATAAAGTGGGGCTTTTATTCACTTACACACAGGAATACAAAGCAGGATGGACCCTGATGGGGCTACACTCACTGGATGTACAGAACTATAGAGGTCAGAACACATCTTCTTCATCATCACAACTTTTACCCTCAGGTTCAGACCACACTGGGCTCTCAGCCTGAACAGGTACTCTCTCTCTCTATCCTGGATTCCCTGGCATGGCCCTCGGCCAGCACTTGGACATTTTTCCATTTGGCATGGATATTTATCTGGTGGCTCCCTCTGCCACCCATAAGCACTTCCTAGCTCCATAAGGGAAATCATCATCATTCTCAGTCCCACGTCTGGGTACTTTCTGCGAACACGGGCCAAGTTCCCGGAAGAAAGCTAAAAGTGTCCAAAGTGAATCCATAGAGGTAAATCTGGATTCTCCAGATGGAGGATCTTCCACCTTTTGTCCCCAAATTCATACCCGGCCATTCATTTGGTCTCAACACCTTTCCTTGTGAACCACTCTGGTTGTAGAATGCTATCTTGAAATGTATGTCACATTTAACAATCTACAGTCTTTGAAAATTGGTGTCCTGACTTGTAACATTCTTTAAGTGGCTAATTCATCCCTGTAGACCCCCATTGTTTACATGCATTTCAAGCCATACTGGCGCTTAAGTACTGTACTTGGCATCCTTTCCTGACCCACAGTAGCAGATACTTAACACATTAGTCTTGGTGAAACATAGGCTCTCTGGCAGAGCAGACTCACCCTGGTTTTCAGGTGCCCACAGGCTTCTCTCAGGAAAAACAACATGTACTTCTCAGTGCCTCAGCACTAATCTTCTCTAGGCAGCTTCTTTTCCTCCAGTAGGGCCAGGGGAAAGGCCCCTGAACAGCTGGTCTTGCCCCCCATCCCTCTCAGGGATGGGGCACTGGAACAACTGGGGGATGGTCTCAACCACTTCAAACAAGTTTCTTCTGTGTCTTTCTCTAGGGCAAGAACACACACCCACAATGGTGGTAGCTCTGTATCAGAGCTGAGGACTCTGAGGGACTGCCAACTGCAGTGCACCTCCTCCCTCCACTGAGTCTCCCTCTAGACTACTACTACTGACTGCCTCTGAAAACCCCAATATTCTAACCTAACTCCCAGCTGCAACATTTCAATGTGACTTATGCTGCTGCGACAATTATATATGATGTCATCCCTCCAGCTCAGCTGAGACTGAGGACAGAGTGAACAGTGTGAAGCCCATTTAACTGGTGTTTCACAAGCTGCCTTCCCTGTCTGCAACTAGATCTTAGTGGGATTCTAGTAACCCCGGGTGACAGGGGGGTTACACCCACCCTTGGTCAGGAAAATGACTGTCCGCAGTCATTACTAACCTGGTCTAGGCCATCCTACCCTCTGTGTTACCTAGGGGAGGGTGATCAGGCCCTCTCCTACCATGTGCTAGGCACAGGCAGGCAACACTAAGTGCTCAGAGGCCATTGGCTGATGTATCAGCCTCTATCCTATGATCTTTCTATGGTTACCTAGTGGTCCTGGTAGAATTGTCCAGAGCATAGCCCTCAATAGATCAGTACTGCAGCCCCTACTGCAGGTCAGAGCCACAGCCTGTCTATCCTCCTTAGCCCTCTAGGGAAAACCTAACTGACCAAAAACCCAAATTACCCAAAAACACAAAGGGGAACCTCCCCCCAACCTGGGACACCTGCAACCAAACTACAAGGGAGCTATTACTATACCCTAGGCATTACACCCACACTCTCCCCACAACCATACCTGTGGATGGAAAAGTTAAACACAACAAACAACAACACTGCACTTTAAACACTACTACTTTTAAAGCACATTAAGGACTCTGCTTAGTCCCCACTCCTCTTCTTGCCTTCTCTTCTTGTCTTCTTCAGGAACAGCTGCAAGAGAAAGACAAACAAACCCCTATTCTGCCAACACAGCACTATCTAACCCCTACCAGCTAAACACTGGAGAATCCAAAAAAATTGTTTTGTTAGAAAAGTAGAAAAACAGTATAAACAGTAGAAAACAATGACATTATCTACAATACACATTATTTTGGGGATGGAGTCCCCTAAAAGTCCCATTTAGTGACAACAGTGCCTGAAGGCAAGTCCAAGAAAAAGCCTCTCCTGGGCCGGAGCCCAGTGAAGCACAGTTCTGGAAGGACTATAATCCAGAAGGGGAGAGTCTTTGAGGACAGTTCCAACAGTCTGAAGTCTGCTGGGTGTAGGGTGTGTACTGGAGTGTCATTAAAATAGAAAAGTTGGGACTTACCAGTCCCCTGAAAAATGAAATTAATACAAAACCTGGATTTCCAGCTGAAGACTCTCCCTTGCAGTATTCATCTGATATAGCTGGGTGGACATTTTCCAGAAAACGGCAGGATAGCACATCTGGAAACTGCTGGGTTGATGTCATCTAGGAGATGGAACCTTGGAAACAGGACAGAAAACAGCTGGTCTGAAGTCATCCAAAATCCCAGGCGATGAATCAGGATACAGCTGGGCTGGTGTCCTCTCTGGATCCGATGTCATCTAGTAGGCCAGTCGATGGAATCTGGAAAGCCAATACACTGCAAGGCTGACAAATGTGGGGCACCTGGTTCCTGAAATGCCAGACTGGCAGAACAACATAGGTACGGCAACAGCTGGATGATAGCACTGGCTACCACTGCTCTGTTTTCCACTTGGTAAGCATGGGCACATTCACAGGACATTATCTGCACTGTGGGAAATAGCACAATGGGTCAGGTACAAGAATTATTACCCTGTATGGGCACTCATAATTCACATAGTGAAAGGTTTCATTGCCCTTTCCAGCCATGATTCGAACAGTGTCTATAAACAGTGTCCTGCCCACTTTCCACTGTCTGAATTTTACTTGCAACACTCTGTCTCTGACATATCTGCTTGCACCAGGATGCACATGTTTTGTGGTCTCTTCCACTACCCAGGCTTTCCTGTTTCTTTTAATCTCCTCCCAGACTCTCCGATGAAAGGTAGGAAAGGATATCCCATACATCTCATTTGCCTTCCTACGAACTAGTCTTTCCTCTTTGCTATACTTGGTCAACCTGAGACCTCTGGCCTGGCTTGGGGGCAGCAAGTCCTGTTTCTGCCAGCTACGCATACTTAATGCAATGTAGAATGGATCTTTGACTCCTCCTCCTTGTGGGGACAGGGCTGTGGAGCCACCACTATCTTCTTCCATTCACTCCTCCGAGGCAAGAACCCAAGGCTGTTGATCCACACCTTCTTCATAAGGCCAGATCTGTTCCCCCTCATCCTCTTCCTTGCTGAGGATCTGAGCCCAGGAGTGAGCAGTCGTAATCACTCCTGAGACTATCCACTCCTCGCTGGGCACGGAGGTCGACACCTCCCATTCAAAGGTCTCCCTCATCTCATCTTCTCCTATGAGACTTTGGCTAGGTCCCTCTCTCCAAGGGTCTACTGATGCTTCCTCTGATGTGTCTCTCTGTTACTCAGACTCAGATAAATGAGTACTTTGTTTTGCCTGTAGCTCTGCACCCTCCTGCTTTGTGCCTCACTCTACTGAGCCTCCTCCAACAGGCTCTACCTGGTGCTGTGTGCTGCCAACTGCAGGTTCTTGAATCTTTGTCCATGTGGGAGCTAAATGAATCTTGGGTGCTTTGATTAAGCCATGTCTTTCTAAGCACCCAGAACAGTGAGGAACCATGAAGATGTCCCTTCCAGCCTTTAAGCACATTATGCACACTCTTACTGAATATCCAGGAATTACCACATGAGGAGGCAACCGTCCCCCATAGTAACGTCTCTCAATATCTCTCAATCTGTTCACTTCTTCTACTATCATAGCCCGGGCATGATCTGGGTAGCCAGCTGATCCTGAAGCCATGATTGCAGAGAAAAACAAAAGCTCACTGTTATCTCCAGTCCCCCTCTTTTGGAAAAACTTCTACAAAATAGCTCCCCTGCTGCTGTGTTTACTTTACTACCCCACCCTGTAAAGGTGGCAGCAGCACTCCTGCGCATCAATGTTCTCTCTCTGACTCAAGCCACTGTGCATCTGATTTACACACTCCACTGATAAAGTTCACTCAAACTGGTTAACTGCACTGTCTGTTCTCTTAGCACATTTATATGATTTCTACTGGACTTTTTACTTGCTGTAACTCACTGGTCTTGCTTAAAAGTCCCTAAAGCCAAAGTATTTCATCGCACAGGATTGCCTGCATTTCTTGCTGCATCTTCCATACAACCCACAGTCTCTGACATGGCTTTGAAAATTATACTGTTGCTGAACCCACAATTATGACACAGTCCTTCTTTGCAAAATGATCGCACTGCTACACACAGATTCAGCTGGCTTTAGTTAAAATCACACACAGTTTGAATTGCTTTTAAGTTGGTACTCACTTAATCAGTAGCTGGTTATTGTGATGGAAAAAGTTGGCCTACAGTCGGTCTTGGAGGCCTCTGGAATTAAGTGGGCTGGCAGTCCTGTTGATTGTTCCTCTGACCACCTCGCTGTCTTCTCAGACGAATCAGAATGTGGGTTGAGCCTGATTTAAACAGAAAAGTCAGATTTTACTACTTTTATAATGTTTTCAGTCACCGCGAAGCTCCTCCTTGCAAGCCAGTTAGCACACTGTCTCTCTCTCCCCCTCTCAAACACTGTGCAGTCACTCTAGAGCTGGCTTGGGGGTGGGACTGATTGCAGTCTCACCAATCACATGACGCCATGCAAATGAGCCTCTTTCTTCTCGTGCTCTTCTCCTCCACGGCGATCGCCTAGCAGGCAAAATTTAAACTGCAAACCACACTTTTTTTTTCAACTGTAGCTCCTCGGTGGGAGCACTATTTCGACCATTTTTCATGGCATTTCACTTAACGACTTTCTCTGTCCATACAACAAGCACTTCCAACATCTATGGCACAAATCACTGTTTGTTTCCCACAGTTTTCCACACTTTTCTTGTCACACAACACTTTTAAAAGCTGGCAAACATTATAACTTTGATGCAGGACAAGGGTGTGCACTCTCGGGCATTACTGCTCCTTGTTAAATTGGTGGCACAATTACAGTAGCACACAGCAGAACATTTAGATGGCAATGCTTCTACTTTTTGGGCTACCAACTGCCAGACAGCCAAAACACTAACCCTAATCCGAGCAAATCTTTTGTTCGCTCCCTAGATTCCAAACCCAAATCCCAGCAGTAGCCTCCAATTTGTAACCAGGTGCTGGGTTGATGTTATTTTATTTATTAGTGCCCGGTGCCTCCATTTTATAACCCATTACCTAGTGAGCCTGGGTTTGGGGAGAAACGTTCATTTGGGATCAGAGCTAGGTTTGTACTTCTAGACAGGGGCACCCAAGTAACTCCAGACACAGGAAGCAAGAACTGTGAATGTCCAAACCAGGAGTGGGATTCTAAAGTGGGGCTTTTATTCACTTACATGCAGGAATACAAAGCAGGATGGACCCCCACGGGGCTACACTCACTGGATGTACAGAACTATAGAGGTCAGAATACATCTTCTTCATCATCACAACTTTTACCCTCAGCTTCGGACCACACTGGGCTCTCAGCCTGAATAGGTACTCTCTCTCTATCCTGGATTCCCTGGCATGGCCCACGGCCAGCACTTGGACATTTTTCCATATGGCATGGATATTTATCTGGTGGCTCTCTCTGCCACCCATGAGCACTTCCCAGCTCCATAAGGGAAATCATCATCATCCTCAGTCCCATGTCTGGGTACTTTCTGCGAACATGGGCCAAGTGCCCGGAAGAAAGCTATAGGTCCCAAAGTGAATCCATAGAGGTAAATCTGGATTGGGGGGTCTCCCACCATTTGTCTCCAAATTCATACCCAGCCATTCATTTGGTCTCAACACCTTTCCTTGTGAACCACTCTGGTTGTAGAATGCTATCTCGAAATGTATGTCACAATTTAACAATCTACAGTCTCTGGAAATTGGTGTCCTGACATGTAATGTTCTTTAAGTGGCTAATCCATCCCTGTAGAAGCATTTAGATGCATTTCAAGCCATACAAGGACTTAAATGCTGTACTTGGAGAAGGAGGGTTTTGTGTAAATGACCCTTTCAAGATATAAAGTCAGGAGACAGATAGGGAACATTTTGTGGGTAGAAAAGGTAGACCCTCTGTCTTTATCTGTCAGTAACATCTATGTTTCAATGCTTCTTAAGCAGGTCTTCAGTATGCCTGGCCTGAATCTCATCTTTGGGGTTGGCCAAACAAGATGAACTCTCTTTCATTATCTGTTGCATTATAAAAAAAAAAAAGAGTTGAGCACTCAAGGAGTCACATAAATAACAGTTTATTTAAAATGCAAAGTAAAAAAAGCCAAAATCTGAAGTGCAAATGCATTTGAAAGAGACTATATAACTCATCAGGGAATGCAAATATAGGGGCATTTCATCACCAGATATCACTGACTCCACTGTGCATTAATGTCAACCTATGTCTTCCTCAGAGAGTGTAGTCAGTAGAAATGGTCTCACAATTAGCCAGTTTCATTTGCATATTCAATTATAATAGTAAAGCTCTTAAAAACACATAATTTATTCCATACAATGGCTAAGGAATGTTTATTTTTAACAATAAAACATTTGAACATGCTTCAATTAACTTGAAGACCACAATGATGCCCAACAGTATTATAGTATCAAAGTGCAGATAGTGCAAATAAAAATTGAAAAGAGTATTAACATACAACACGACACTGAACTTCATGCTGAATATACTTTGTATTAACTTAATATTTAATTATACAATGGGCATAAAAAAAAATCACCAACTCCTGCATTTTGATCGGCTGGCTGGCACCTTTTCAGCATTTTAAATTCTCCAGTGTACCCATTGGAAAAGGTGCCAGCCACCAGTCAGCCACAGCAGAATCCCCCTTTCAAATCACTCCTACCATATCCAAGTGAGCACTGGCAAACCCAGTGCCACTCATTGCATACTGCTCCTGCCCCAAAGATAACACTTATAAATCACATTCTTTTAACTCCCACTCTGAAATACCAACAATCAACACATGCTCCACTACTTTAACGGCTGACACACATAGCGGCCCCCCCAAAAAAAAAAACATCACCAATGTTTCCCTATCATTACTATACCCAAAAGAAGAAAACTACTGGGCACAAGTTCAACAAACCGTGGTACCGCAATATGATCCGGTGCTTGTGCACAATCAACTACAGAAACAGTTCTCCGTAAATGAAATCAGCTGCATAACAACTAATTTCCTATCCAGACTCCTAACAGGAAAAACGGAGGCTAAACACAATTAACTTAGCACATTAATGACAGAATAAAAGATGTTCCTGACTCCAAACAAACCATAGAGGCTGTTTGACAGAAAACAGGACAAGCACAAGTGTTCCCCCAGCACTATTTTTTGATGCGTAGTATTAAATTCACTAAAAATAACATAAAATTCAAACAAAAGCAATTTATGTCTTTATTTTTTCAACACAAAAAAATACTTCCCTTGTATAATAGCAATATCCCCCTCCAGGGAGTGGGTATACTGGTGGATTTACCATGGCTGGTGTGGTTAAGTCACTCGGCTTATATTGATTAAATGTATCATACAAATTATTTTACCATATAGTTTAAGTTTACAACAATATCACTCAATTGTAACTAACTAGATATTAGATATACAGTATCAGCTCTTCCCATCTGTTTTCATTCTCTTCAATACCAGTCTGGCTACAGCCTCTGCTCTCCTCGTCAAGCATAACTTGATATTTGATGTAACCCCCAAGTCCCCTGGGGTTACTAGAATACCATCAGTGTCAATGCTAGGTAGGGAAGGCAGCTTGTGAATAACTGGTTAAATGTTTTTTTTCACCTGCTCCCTCTCTGTTTACTTGGTCTCAGCTGAGATGAGAGAGGTGATGTCATTTAAAACTCTCACAGCAGCATATGCCACAGCAGCTGGCTGTGAATGGGGAGTTTTAGAATCTTGGCTTACTTCTGTGTCAGCAGCAGCAGCAGTGAGCAGTTGGAGGACTGAGGAGCTGCAGTGTGGGCTCTGTGAGGAGAGCCTATTTTCTCACCCTAGTGCTAAGAAACATCTGCCTGCAAACAGAAATGGTGGAAACTGTTGTCTAGCATGAGTTCCTGATTTTTCATCCCCAGTGAGATGGAAAAAGACTGCTAGAATTGATCCAAGGGGCAATCCCCTATTTTCATCCAGGACTCTGAAGCTGCCTGTTTGTTTTTTAACCGTGAGTAATCTGACATTGTGCTTCCTAGAGGAATGTACCTGCTTTTGGGTGTACTCTGAAAAGGGGAAATATACACCAGTTTCTGTTCTAATTTAGAAACGTAGAAAACATAAACTTTGACGGCAGATAAGGACCACTTGGCCCACCTAGTCTGCCCATTTTCCTATCTATTGGATAAGCTGCAGATCCTAATTAACCAACATCCTACTTCTTCCTACCCCCACCAGAATTGCCTTATGTCTGTCCCATGCATTCTTGAACTCCTCCACTGTTTTTGACCCCACAACCTCCTCAGGAAGGCCGTTCCATGAGTCCACCACCCTCTTTGTGAAAAAAGACTTCCTCACATTGCCCCTGAGCTGTCCCCCCTCTATCTTCAAAGTATGTCCCTTTGTTCTTGCATGTCGCTTTTTCTGAAAGATGCTACCCTCTTGGACTTAAAAGTTTCTATCATGTCCCCCCTCTCCCTCCTTTCCTCAAGTGTATACATATTAAGCTCCTTTAGTCTCTCTTTGTATAGCTTCTGTTGCAGACCCAGCACCATTTTAATTGCCCTCCTCTGGACTGCCTTCATCTTGTATATGTCCTTGAGGAGATGGGGTCTCCAGAACTTCACACAGTACTCCAGATGGAGTCTCACCTACTGACTGTACAGAGGGATGACAACTTCTTGTTTCCTACTGGTGATGCCTCTCCCTAAACATCCCATTACCCATCCAGCCATCCCTACTGACTTCTCACATTGCTTGCTTACCTTTAGGTCGTCTGATATGATTACCCCTAGGTCCCTTTCCATTTTTGTTCTTGTTACTACTCACCCCACCAATTCTGTACTCCACCCCTGGGTTTTTGTTTCCCATGTGCATTATTTTGCACGTCTTTGCATTGAATCTAAGCTGCCATACTGTTGACCATTCCTCCAACCTTGCCAAGTTCTTTCTCATCCTTTCCACCACCCCTTGTGTATCAACCCTGTTGCAGATCTTTTTCTTCCAGTCCATCTGCAATGTCACTTATAAAGACATTAAAATGAACTTGACCCAAAACTGAACCCTGTGGTACCCCACTAGTAAACCCCCCTTTCTTCTATGGAGTGGACTCCATTTACTATTACCCTCTGTGTCCTGTTGTCCAGCCAATGCTTTACCCAGGCTACCACCCTGGGACCCACTCCCAGGCTGGCTAATTTGTTTATTAATCTTTTGTGTGGGACTGTGTCAAATGCCTTGCTAAAGTCTAGGTAGGCCATGTCCACAGCCCTTCTCTGGTCTACTATTTTGGTCACCCAGTCAAAGAAAACTATTAGATTTGTCTTACATGACCTTCCTGCTGTGGATCTGTGCTGCCTTCGGTCCTGTGCCCCTCTGGTCTCTAGGTACTCAACAATTCTTTCTTTCTGAAGTGATTCCATCATTTTCCCTATCACTGAGGTCAAGCTAACAGGTCTGTAGTTTCCTGCCTCTGCTTTGCTCCCACTTTTGGAAGGGGACTCACATCCGTCTTCCTCCAGTCCTTAGGTACTACACCATCCTCCCATGAATTGTTAGAAAGGGTAATAAGTGGTGTCACTAGCTCTCTCCTTAGTTCTTTTAGAATTCTGGGGTGAATCCTGTCAGGCCCCATTGCTTTGTACACCTTCAGCTTTCAGAGTTCTATCAGAACCCTCTCTTCTGTGAAAGGACTGGAATTGACCCCCTATCCAGAGTGATTCTATTGTTCTTAGTGGTAGAACAGTTTCTCTTTTTGCAGAGATCCTGACCCAGTGAATACTGCTAATTTAACTTTTGGGGTGTATACTATCTTCCCTGAGACCTGAGAATTATCTGTCTCACAGCTTCATGACAGTCAATGGTAACATTTTTATGGCTGTGGGCAAAGCCTATAGCTGTTTTGCATTCTGTTGCTGAAAATTGCCTATCGTGGCACACTTCAGTTGGACTTTTGGATGTATCTTTCCAAAAATCCAAAAGAGCTTGTAACACTCCACTAAATCAGCCACTATGAAGTAACAGCTAGTGGTGGGTGAAGAGGCCCAAATTCTCTCCATGAAGTGATGCGCAGAGTGAAGGTGAATTTTGCGGAGTGCTCCGCAATGACAAGCGGAGTACTTTACGGTATAATGGGTAACGCAAAGTCCATTGAAAACAATGACTTCATGTTCCTCTGCCTTTCCAAACCACTAATCCACCAATTCTTAAGGCAAAGTATATTGAAAACAATGTACTTCACCTCACTTTGCCTTGTTTTTAAGCTCCAAAGGTGAATTTTGCAGTGATTCATGGGATTTCAGGTCACATGGACTCTAGACTGTTCTGCACAGCCTCAGTTTGGGGTAGTGTGTATAGGACACTGTAGGAGACAATCTGCTCTGAGAGCTCTCTGTGATTCTAACCTTCTAAAAGCTGTTTAAAAAGCTTTTTTGGGTCATTTGTTTTGCTGAAACTTTAGTTCATCGATTAAAGAAAACTCTCCTGTGTTCATATCATCGAGCGTTTATTGTTTGTGTGTAGATTTTGAATATTAATGTGCAACATTCAGTCTGTGTACTGAGAGATAGTGGAAGTGTGCTTTGGGGGAAGGGCATATCTGTGGTGTAGGTAGATTAACTTGGAGAAAAAGACAGAGTTTTCTGTTTTGGTGATATTTTTCTTGTATAACTGTGTTAATGTACACACAGTAATATTGTCAATAATGCTTGCCATTTTTTTGCTGATTGTTGTGGTGCAGCAGTGCATAATTTTAGTTTGTTTAAAATATGTGGTTATATTACTGAAGTTTTCAATTTACTACGCATTACTTAGTGTGTGTGAGTATGTGAGTGATGAGTGTCATCAAATCAGACACCTTTTATTGTGCCACATAATAATTTCAGCAATGTGAACCTGCTATCCACTGCAGCTGTTTGATTTTTGTACTTCTTTGTGGTATCTTTACGGGTACTAGTACTAGTGACTGTTATTGCAGCAGCGCTGTACACTGCCCCCCTCCACAGCCCGCCCCAACCATCAAAGGTATTCTTTTCCAGATTTGAATTTCTGATGGTGAGCACTGGTTAGGTGTTATGCCTTTGCATCTCCGTCTCTTCGGTGCGCATCACAATCTTAATCTGTCTGTGCATTTGCATCTCTTTAGGGCCCAATCTTCATCTGTAACTTAAGTCACAGTTGTTTCTTTGGCTTCCCGTCAAAGTACTGGACTGATGTGGTGCATAATTCTGCATGAACATTGTACTCATTAATATGCATTTTTAAGTCAGGAACATCATCACTAGTCACTCATGATACAAATCACATTCTTCATCCTCATGGTCACAAATGCAGTCACAAATCACTATTCACGATCATGTCATGAATCACAACATTAATTTTTTTGCTAGTTACTTGAATGTATTGTAAGCCTGTTTTCTATAATCTCTCCAGGCTTCACCACCCTAACATTGTACTCGTTAATGAGCATTTTTAAGTCAGGGAGTTTGTGCTACAGCTCATCGAGGAAGTACAGCCCTAGGCATTTGCATTCCCTTCCCAATACAGTTCCATATTGTTTATCTCACATCATTGACACTGAATCATGTTCTTCATGATCACGGTCACAAATGCAGTCAGAAATCACGATTCACAATCATATCATGAATCACAACACTAATTTTTTGACTAGTTACTTGGATGTATTGTAAGCATGTTTTGTAATGTCTCTCCAGGCTTCACCACCCCACTCATTAATGAGTGTTTTTAAGTTGGGGAGTTTGTGCTACAGCTCATCAGGGAAGTACAGCTGTAGGCATTCATGTTCCCAATACAGTTTTCATATTGGTTATCTGACACCATCAACATCGAATCACGTTCTTCATCTTCAAGGTCACGAATGCTGTCACAAATCATGATTCATGATCACGTCACGAATCACAATATTCATTTTTTTACTAGTTACTTGGATGTATTGTAAGCATGTTTTGTAGTATCTCTCCAGGCTTCACACTCCACAATTGTGTTCATTAATGAGCGTTTTTAAGTCAGGGAGTTTGTGTTACAGTTCATCTGGGAAGTACAGCCATAGGCATTCATGTTCCCAATACAGTTTTCATATTGGTTGTCTCACACCATCAACACCGAATCATGTTCTTCATCAACACAATCACAAATGCAGTCACAAATCACGATTCACGATCACATCATGAATCACAAGATTCATTTTTTTACTAGTTACTTGGATGTATTGTAAGCATGTTTTGTAGTATCTCTCCAGGCTTCACCACTCTGCCATTATACTCATTAATAAGCATTTTTAAGTCTGGGAGTTTTGTGCTACAGCCCATCGGGGAAGTACTACCATAGGCATTCGCGTTCCTTCCCATACAGCATGTGATTTACAGTACTGTAAGTAGTGGTGGGTGAAGTACTCCCAATTTGCTCTGTGAAATGATTCGCTGAGTAATGTGGAATCCGTAGAAACTCTACAACGTGAAGCAGAGTACTTCGCTTCATAATGAGGAACACAAAGTCCATTGAAACCAATGACTTTGCATTATTCCACCTTCCCCAAACTACTTCTCTACCAATTTTAAGACAAAGTACATTGAAATCAATCAATCAATCAAAATCTTTATTTAACCAGGCGATCACCATTGAGCATAGCTCATTTTCAAGGTGGACCTGTGGTATACAGGATAAAAACAGGTCAGAAAAATACAATGAACAATATACAAGGCAGGAAATAAATGCAACACTAGAAAAATATGTACGGTATTAACAACAAGAGGCATATACAGAAAAGACTGTGGGTCAGGGAAATAAACTGGTGACACATCTTGCAAAGTATATATAAATATCAACATGAAAACATATAACAGTCAATGGGTACAGCAGATTAATAAGTGCTCAGTATACACTAAAATTAAAGGTCCATGGTAAGGATGAGGGTTAAAAGGTTACTCCAGATGGTATTTCTGAGGCGGTAATTACAACAGAATAAGGGTAAGGTCAGGAATAGGGACATAGTGGAATTGAATGAAGAGAAGAAGAAAAAAAGAAAAAAACACAAAGTTGATAAATGGACCGTAGCAGTAGCAAGGAAATTAAGTCTGACCAACAAGAGGATTCCAGAGGAGGAGAGAGCTAGAGTGGTAAGGAGAAAGGCAAGTAACTAAAAACAGGGTTAAATAAGCCATAGATGACAGAAGAGGTGAAAACAAGGGCATGGGAAGAGGAAGGCGAGAGGGGCCCCAAAATTATAAATATCATACACAATGTCTCTGTAGAGGCAAGACTCAAACTGGGTTAGATTTATGGGATTAAATAAAACAGGTGCATGGCTCTTTATTCATTATTATGACTTAGATAAAGGGATTTAAAGGTAGAAAGGGAGATAGGATGAGTTAGTTTCTGGGTCTTTTGCAGTTTATTCCACATCTGAAGTAATTCCAGATCAATGTATTTCACCTCACTTCACCCTATAATTGAGCTCCATATGAAATGATGCAGTTATTCATGTAATTGCAGGTCACATGGGCTCTAAATTGTTCGGCACAGACTCAGTTCTGGCCTGGATAGTGTGTGTGTGTGTGTGTGTGTGCAGTGGTAGCTGGAGACAGTTTGCTCTCAGAGCTCTGCAATTCAAACCCTCTAAAAGCTGTTTAAAATGCCTTTTTGAGTAATATTTTTTGCTCAGATTTAGAACATCTATTGTAGGAAACCCTTCTGTGCTCATATCATCAAGTGTTTATTGTTGTGTGTGGATTTTGAATGTAAATTTAGAACAGTCAGACTGTGTACTGTGAAGTGTGCTTTAGGGGAAGGGCTTATTTGTGGTCTAATATTCTCAGTAATTCTTGACATTTTTTTGCTGATTGTTGTGGTGCAGCAGTTTACAATTTGTCTGCTTAAAACATTTGGTTATATTACTAAAGGTTTTCAATTTGCTATGCATTACTTGAGTGTGCGTGAGAGTGTGTGTGCGATGTGTGCCATTAAATCAGACAGCTTTTATTGTATTACAGAGTAATTGCAGCAGTGTGAACCTGCTATCCACCACACCTGCATGCATTTTTATACTGCTTTGTGGTATCTTTACTGGTAGAGGATTGTTACTGCCATGCACTAATCCCCCAACTGGCAAAATGTATTCCTTTCCAGATTTAGATTTGTGACTTGTAAGCACTGGTTAGGTGTTGTTGTGCCTTTTCGTATGCATCCCTTAAGTGTACAGTGCAATCTTAATCTGTCTGTACACTTGCATGGCACCATTAATTCTGGGAGATTTAATTTCTCGTCATGCTCTCATTTCACTTCGTCAGCACTGGGGAATTTTCTGGACATAAGACAATAGCATTTTGGGGATGCACATTCATTCTGGTGACTCTGTGTGTGACCTGACCACTGCTCGCATGACTGAGTATGCCATTAATTTTGGGAGACCTTGCATTTCTTGTTACATTTTCATTTCACTTTGTCAGTACTGGGGAGTTTTCTGGACACAAGACAGTAGCACTTTGGGGATGCATATTCATTCTGGTGACTGTGTGGGTGGGATGCTGCCAATATTGTTGTCACTCCACCTTACTTTGCGTTTAAGGCAGAATGACAATGCAAAGTAATAATAACAAGGCAAAGTGAGCCTTTCCTATGGGGCACTTCGCATAGCGAAGTGGCAAGGTGAAGTGGCCACTTTGCGTTCACTTCACTGGCGGATTTTAAATTCGCTGCATCTCTAGTAACAGCTAAACTATTTCGGCTGTTACTTCCACAGTTAAAGGATTACATTGCAATTGGTTTTAAAACAGCATTTTGTAATGTATAATTTTAACTGGAAAAAAAAATCTGTTTTCTAAAAGCTGTACTGTACATCTTTTAAGGATGCACTAATTACTTTTTTTTTTATCACTCAGCACCACCACTACAGTAGCACTTGGAAGATCACCAGCTATCCTCAGGTAGAGTTAGTTGTAGAGTTGCCACCTGTCAGGTTTTTTTTACCTTGTGATCAGGTTTTCTGGGTCCCTATCAGGAAATCTGGGTTTGAGCAGTGATAGTCAGGCTTTTGAGCCATTTTGAGTTCTTACATACCTTAGAAATGTATTTTGTCATATCATTAATTGTTTCCAATGCATTTCCAGGTTACAAACAAGTTTTCTTGTCAACACAGCCATTTCTTTGTAAAAGAAATCTACCTGGGAGGTGTAAAGTATGACCATTAAGACCATTAGCAGTTACCTAATCTAATCTTTTCCACTCTGCATGACAAAAGCAGAACAGCAGCACAGCTGGGCAAAAAGTCTGCTCCTACGTTTTGTAACAGTCGAAGATTCAGTTATCTTCCACTTTTATTTGCTGGTAAACTTTTCATCTCTAAAATAATTTAAGTATTTTTAAATTTGTAAATTATTTTTTTTTTTTTATAAAATAGTTGCTTCCTCCAGTAAAAAGTAGGTTTACTTCTTTTGGCTTCAAAATAGTATTGTGAACATGAAAAGAAACTGGATCCAGGAAAAATATGAAGTATTGTACACTTTATAGGTAACAAGCAGTTTGTTTATCATATATAACTGTATACTGTTTATAGTATTTCCCTGCCCCCCATGATATCTGTAAATGAGATTTCATTTACCACTGCATGATTACTTGGTAAAACAATTTCAATATATAAATAAATAAATAAAATGGAAGAACCAAGAAAAGCAAACTTAACAGGTACAGCATGGTAACATTTTTGTTTACCTGTTAACATTTTTGTTGAACTGCTGCTTTAAGTGTTATCTGTTACTGTTCCATTGAAGTCTTCACATGTCTAACAAGCATTTGTCAATGCTGAATGTTTGCTTGCTGGCATTAGCAGTGGAAGTGCAGGAGTTAGACAGCTGCAGTGTAGGAATGGCACTGAAGTATTGAACTGACACCAACTCCACCCCTCACCCTGCAGAGATGGACAGGCATTGGGGTGTGCCTTTGGGTCATCACCCATGACGGTCATGACATTTCACCTCACCCTACCCTTCAGACACAGACAAGTGTTGAGGTGTGCCTTGGGGTGTTTGAGCTTTACAGTCACCTCATTCCATAAGGAAATATGCTGAAATAAGCACAGTATAGGAGAATGGGGTGAACTCTGGGGACAAAGAGTCCAAGGTGCACCTCAATGCCTGTCACTGGCTGCAGGGTGGGGGTGGGGGTGGAATGGCATGAGCATTACTATTGACAATCCCAGGTCACACCCCTGACACCTGTCAGTCCCTACAGAGTAGGGCGTTATGATTGAAAACCCTAATGCCCTGGGTGTTTCTTGGTATTTTTACTCCAGGTTTTCCACATGGGCTCTTTGTGACCCCACCCATACCTCTCAACCGTCCCTGATTTTCAGGGATGTCCCTGATTTTGCCTCAAAATTTTACTCTGTTCCTCCTAAAATTTGTGTTTCCATAACCAGACAGTGGGGGTTTGTAAGAAAAAAATAATGTCAAACATTAAAGTTACAGACTTGTTCTTCCTTAGAAAATACATTTTACAGTAAGCCCCTTATTCTACTAGCTTCCTGAGTGGATATAAACAATTTTGAATAGGTGTCCCTGATTTTGGTCCTTTGTCCCTGACTTTTTTAAGTCTTGTCCCTGATTCATGAGGCAGGAGGTTGAGAGGTATGACCCCACCTCATGATCAGTGACACTATCAGTTTGTTAGGCAAAATGTGATTTTGCACAGTGACTGCTCCATTTGGCACCACAGGTGCAAAAACACATTTTAAACAGGATGTGAACAGTGGCAGGTGTACTGTTTATGAGGAGGTGTAAAAAATGGCATTGTTGAAAATCTGGAGTGAAAATATACAAAAACTGGTCAAGTCACAAGCATGTGTAGAAACTGTACAATGTACACCCATAATGTAATTAGTTTGGGAATTTTTTACAGCAGATTTTCAACATAGGCATTTTGGGACCTCTGCTCATGAACAGTGTCACTGTGATTTTCTTAATCTGTCCCGAACACTAATTTCCCACAGCGACCGAGCTATTCTGCGCTGGAAGTGCGAAAACACATTTTGGCCAGAGTGTGAAAAATGACAGCTGTACTGTTTATAAGGAGGTGTGGAAAAATGTCAATGTTGAAAATCTGGACTGAAAATATTACAAATTCATGAACTTATGATGGTGGTGAGTGGAAATTGCGCAATGCACGCTTGTAACAGAGTCATTTTATGGACTTTTGTCACCAAATTTTCAACATAGCCATTTCAACACCTCTGTTCATGAACAGTGTCACTGTGATTTTCTTAATGTGTCCTGAACATTGATTTCACACACTGACTGCGTCAATATGCGCTACATGTGAGAAAACATATTTTGGGTGAGATACGAAAAATGAGAGCTATACTGTTCATAAGGAGATGTGGTAAAATGGCAATGTTGAAAATCTGGAGTGAAAATATTAAAAATTCTCAAAGTTATGAGTGTGCGTAGGAACTGTGCAATGCACGCTCATAAAACAGTCATTTTTGGGATTTTTTTCACCAAATTTTCAATATAGGGTTTTGGGGGGGGTTTACCTCATGAACTGTGACACTGTCATTTCATTAATCAGTCCCAAAAGGTGGTTCTACACAGTGATCGCAAAATCACCTTTCAGGACTGAATAACAAAATGACAGTGACTGAATTCATGAGATGGATTCCCAAGAACCCCAAGTTGAAAATTTGGTGAAACAATTCCAAAAAATGGCTGAGAAATGCACCAAAGTTGAAAAAAAACACATTTATGCCATTATACAGCTTACCGGCATTTCTTCAGTTCGTGGTTGGCTTTGAAGAGTGCAGACGTATTCCCAGTCCACCGAAGATTGTCGTGTTGGGCTCCGGAGGTAAATATGGGATCAGGGGTGTGTGAGGAGCTGGGTGCACAGAGGGTGGGCATAGGTTGGGGGAGGGGGCAAGACAATCAAAGAGGGACTGTTTATTTTCTTACAGGTGTTTTTTTTTTTCTTTTTTATGAAGACTATGGGACTTTGCCACACTGGGGTGGGCTTCCTGCGTGGCACCTGGAAGTCTGTTTGGGGGGCAGTGGAGCTGACAGGGGGATTGGACACCCCCGTCGGCCATACAGTGTGAATGGGGGGGGCGCATGAGCATGCTGGAGTGGGCTCCCAGTGTGCTACTTGGGTGTTTGTTGGGAGGGACCAATAAAAAAATGGAGCTGTCTATGTCAGCTGTTCAGATGCAGCGCTGATGTGTAGGCACTTTGAGTACTACTGCCGATGGCAGTATGTAAATTGCCTGCCGAAGGCAGTATGCAAATTGCCTATACATTACCACCCCTGATTGTAGTGGTCTTTTGCTTTGAACTGTATGCCACTGCATCTGAACTGCTGTCATAGACAGCTCAGACATTTATTGGTGCATTGAGGCCACGCCTGCAAGAAGGAGCAGGGCATTGGAAGTGGGGTGGCACACCTACGAAAATTCGTATGGTGGCACTATGTTTTTTGCACATGCATGCAAGCAAACATAACAAATAAATTTGGAGGGGGAGCAATGCACAATCAGTCATGAAAAAAGGTGGGGCTAGGGGCAGAGTGTAGGGTGAGGTTTAGTGTCCAGTTTTGGCGCCTTCCAAAGGTGGCAACCCTAGTTAATTTGTTGACATGACCATTCCAGCAGCTTGTTTCCGAAGCCCTGTAATGTGGTTTCTGGCTTGTCTGGTACTGCTCTGCAACCTGTTGAGGACAACAAGTGCTCAGCTTTCATGGTCCTGCATGACTCCTACTGTGCTGTGAAGCAAGGTGTGCTGACCCTCACTCACAGTCTCCTCCAACACTAATTGTATCTTTTAAGGATGCACTAATTACTTCTTTTTTTTATCTTTATAGCCTGCAGCACCACCACTACAATAACACTTGGAAGATCACCTGGTATCCACAGGTGGAGTGAGTTTGTTGACATTATCATTCCAGCAGCTTGTTTCTGTCGTAGCATCATGTTGTAAATGCCTTACCAAGCTGTGATCCATCCGATAAGAGGCAGATGGGCAGAAATGAATGGAATGGGAAGCATAGCCACCAGGACTAACACTGTTGTTGCCTTCCCCTAACAAATTTTTCTTTTATATTATAGATAGTGCTGATTGTACTAAAAATTTAATAAAATATAGTGCATATGGGCTATGGTCAAACACATGGAAGTGGGTTGATTTGGGGGGCCCCATGACTTCACTAATCCTGCTGGGGACCCACAAATCCCTAAAGCTGGCACTAAGTGGAAAGATGATGTTGTAATAAAAAGAGACTTTTGGCCAACTGTATGATATTACAGACTTGTCTGGTGCCTTTCTACATTATGTGGGACATTAATTATCTTACTGAGAGAGGTAATAAACAGTTAAAACTAACATGTAAAATATTCCAAGTCCCTCTGAAAATCCAGACCCTGGACTGCAACTGTGCTGGTATGATGGAGGGTCTCATAACAGCTCTTAACCTCCAGAGTTCAGAAGTGACAGTCTCAAGCAACTTTGCCATTTTACTCTGGGGTGGGGCTCTACAAAAGGTTGGGATCAGGGACTTCAGACAAGAAAAGATAGGGATCCTGTAATGTGAAACTCCAGTTTGAATCTTGCTGCAGTTTAATAGAAACATAGAGTTGTCAACAGAAAAGGGACATTAACCTTTGGAGTGCCCCTTTGATTTTAGAATTTTGAGCCTGGAAAAGTACACTGAACTACAGCTAGTTTCTAGGTGTATACTGGGGCACATGGAGGTTAAGGTACCTTGCTCAGGATCACACAGTATGTAGTTGACAGTTGTGGGGTACTGGGTCTCCAGGTTCACAGCTTGGTATTTTAACACTCTAGGGTATACCACCAGCTTTGAATCTCTTCAATAAGTTTTCACCCCCCAACTACCTCCCTTAGCAATCTGTTCCATCCCTCCACCACCCGTTCTGTGAATAAATGCTTTAGGATCATCTCTAGCCTTGTTTCTCTCTCTCTTTCTCTCTCTCTCTCTCCTTCTCCCCCTTTCCCCAGCTTCATTGAGTCTCCTCAGGTTTTTAGTTCTATGTGGTGTGAGCAGTTCTGTAGGATATAGCTGAAGGCTTTGCTGAACGCTAGGTACAGTTTATCAACTACTTGCACTTTGTCCACTACCTTTGTCACCCAAACAAGTTAATTCAGCTTTGTTTGTCATGACTGCCCTCCTGTAAACTTGTGCTGTCTGTTATTCTGAAGTCCAGTCGCATCCAGAAAATCCAGATTTTTTTTTCTCTAGTCATTTCCCCAATAGGGATGTCAGGCAAATAGGTCTGCAGTTTGTGGTTTGTCCGTACTCTGCTCTTTTGCAGGTGTTAGACAGTAACTGTCCACCAGCATGTAGGTTGCTCTCTCATCTCTACTGAGCCGTTGAGCAGCTCAGCCAATGGCACAACCAAGACCAGTCCCATTTCCTCAGTACCGGGGGGGGGGATGGATGCAGCCTGTCTGACCCAAATACTTGTTAGCCTGCAGTATATTTAGTTCCTTGAATGCACTTGTATCTGAAAATGGATCCTCATTGACACCCCCCTTCCCCTGCTGCTTTTGATGACACAGTCTGGTAAGTTCCCCATATACTACACTTTTAAGACTGAGCAGATAAACAGGTTACATATGTCCCCCTTTCCCCTGTCCTGCTTCTCATTCTTTATAGAAACATAGAAACATAGACATGAAGCTGGAAGGAGGTAAACTTGGGGGGGGATGTGAGAAAGTACTACTTCACAGAAAAAGTGGTGGATGCCTGGAACAGCTTCCTAGCAGAGGGGGTAGGGGCAAAAACTGTAATGGGATTCAATAATGCATGGGATAGGCATAAAGGAATCTTAGTGGTAAGGAAAGAAGGGGGAGAAGCTGGAGATCAAGTAGGGTCTCCGGTGTTACAGTAGATAGGCGAAAAATAGGCAAATAGGTGGGCCAAGCAGGCCTTAACTGCCATCAAACTCTATGTTTCTATGTTCCTCCATGAATAAATGCTTTCTGACTTTCATATTAAATCTCCCACCCATCATCTTCATTATCAATTGTGTAACCTTTATCAGCTAGTACTTATGTTCCCACTTGATGTGAACAACTGTCTACATTTTTTTGAAAGACTAGTTCATTGAAATTCATCAGCAGTGTATAGCAAAACAGACATCACTGTACAGCAAGAAATGGCATAAGTACAGCAAGATAGATGACATATCTTGCATAATGAAATGGACTTCAATCAATCAATCAATATCTTTATTTATCCAGGCAGACACCATTGAGCAATGTTCATTTGTGAGATGGACCTGGGTGCAACATAGTGAATATAACAATACAAGGTATGTAAGTTGAGTACAGATATATATATATATATATATATATATATATATATATATATATCAATTGAACATACAAGCCTGTAGCAATTCAAGTCAGAAGTGCAAAAAAAAAGGAGAATGGGAGAATGTACTTAAATTCAACCTGGGCACAGTAGTGGAGGACAGTTAAAGAGAAGGAGATGAGGAGAAAGAAGTAGAGTGAGAAGCAGCATGGGCAGCAGGAAGTCAGAATAGAGAGGAGTGGAGGGAGGATGAGATAAGTAGGGGTGCAGGTGGAGAGAACAGATTGGGTAGGAGAAGGGTGTAAACAAGGGGTAGTGGAGGAGACCATTTGGGAGGTGAGAGAGATGCAAGGGAGGAGGTGCGGAGATAGTCTCAACCAGAGGGTACAAGCAATTCCTACCCTGAAGATGGGAGAATAGACTAAAGATAAGGTGGGAAGCAAGTCAGGGAGGGGTGGGGAAGGAGATAATGGAATGTCTAGGGCTTGGGAAGGTGATGGACAGTACTAGGAGTTCTTGAGATTTTGAGTACTGTGCAGGGTGGGATGAGGTACTGTGGAAGACACTGATGCAGATCTTGGGAGGGAAAAACAATTGCATGCTTCTTTGAATGTGTGGGAATATAGACACTTAAAGGCAGAGATGCAGACAGGGATGCACAGTTTAAGAGTTTTTTGAATTTTGTTCTATAATGAGGGCAGCACAAAGCTTATGGCTCCTCTGCCAAAGCGAGATTTAGCCATAGGTACCTTGAGTGAGATAAATGAGTAACTTCATAGTGCGTAGTTACCTATTGCACCTAAAGGAAGACAGTTGGTAATATAATGTGGCAGTTTTTTTTGAAATAGCTCTGAAGGTCCAAAGTGCGGCATTTCTATCTCTCCTGGACTTAAGGGAGGTCCATCCTACAGCCACATACAGAGAGCAGTGGTGTGTGCCAAAGGAAAGTCCCGTTATGAACCTCAGAGCTCTGTGATGAAATGTGTCCAATTTTGTCAAGCAAGAGGTAGGACACTGGCTGTATAGGAAGTCCGCGTAGTCTACCAACGATAGAAACGTGGATTGCACCAGCCATGTTTTGGCATCGCTGGTTAGGAATTGACCAATTCTAAAGAAAATTCCCAGCCTCTGCCTTAGTCTTTTTAGTAGATCCTCAGCGTGTTCAGTGAAGGAAAGTCTGTGGTCTAGCCACACTCCCAGGTACTTGAATTTTGTGACGTATTCCAACTTTTCTCCTAAGAAGGTGGTAATCTGAGGGACTGAATCAATAGTTGCAGGATTAATTAAGAGGGTAAATGGAGAGCGGAGCATCAGTTTCATATTTTTGGCATTAAGGAGGAACTTTTGATGGATTAGTTGGCTCTGGAGTAGATTGAATTAGGATTTGAGGTCTTCACAGGAAGCTTCTGGCACTGGGCTTTGGGTTTAAGAGGTGACAATTCACCTTCGGCTTTGACTTGCTGAAGGCGTCCAGTTAGATAGTCAGCGAACCAATGCAACAATGGAGAGTCGATGCCTATAGTTTGCAGGGAGAGGAGGAGCAGGCTATGATCAACGGTGTCAAAGGCCTTACTTAAATCCAGAAATACAGCACAGACATAATTTTTGATGTTTAACTCCCTCTCCCAATCATTAGTTACTTTGACAAGGGCCGTGATAGTGCTATGATTAGCTCTGAAGCCAGACTGCATTGGGTTTAGTAGATTCATAGTTTCAAGATAGGACCACAGTTGTGCATTCACTATTTTCTCCAGTAATTTAGACAATACAGGAAGGAGAGAGATCAGTCTGTAGTTGTTAAGATCACAGGGGTCCTCTGATTTAAACAGGGGAATGACATGGGCATTCTTCCATATCGGTGACACAGTACTCTGAGACAGAGATAGATTAAACAGGTGGGTAATGGGCATGGCAAGTACATGATGGACAATCTTTACAAAGTAAGGGTCTAGGGGGTCAGCACCAGCATTTTTCCTGGTGTCCATCTGCAAAAGGAGATCCTCCACCTCTTTTAATGAGGCAAGTTGGAATGAGAATGCTGAGTCTGTGGCAGGGGAATCAGGATAAGGGGTACCAACCAGGGTACATAGGGAGCATGCTGGGGAACAATCAAATGCTAGGCCTTCGGTGGCAAAATTATAATTGAATGAATCTAAGATCTCCAACCTATCAGTGATGGTTGAATTCCCAGAGTTGATCTTAGTCAGAAGGGGGTTGCCAGAAGTGTGGACGGACAAGTCCTTGATAGTTTTCCAGAATTAAGCTGAGATCTTGGCAGCAGAGTCGAATTCTGAGTGAAAGAAGGCAGCCTTTGATTCTCTGACCATTTTCATGCCGACATTTCATAATCTCCTAAACTGATTCCAGTCTGTAGGGGTGTTGAATCTACAAGCTTTTTTCCAAAGTTTATCCCTTTCGAGTAACACAGTCTTGAGTTCAGGGGAGAACCATCTACAGTTTTTATTCCTTACACGGATTTTAGCCAGAGAAGCATATTTGTTGAGAGTCCCTCACAAGATGTCATGGAAGATCTCGTACTCGGAGATGACCGTTTTTGCCAGGTAGAAATCCTGCCAACTCAAGGAATATTTAAGCTCATCGAGGTAAGCAAACAAGTCAAAGTTATGCCCTGATCTCTTCACAGTGAACTTTGATGTGGAAGGGGGTTTGCTGGCAGCTCTTACTCCAGCAATGAAGCAGTGGTCACTGACATCAAAAAAAAAAGGTGCCGGTATGGGTAAAGAGATGGGGTTTACTCACCATGATAATGTCCAGTAAAGTGCTGTTGCTAGGGTTCCTTTTATTGCAGTGCATCAGTTCAGTGATAAGTTGTGTTAACCCATGATCATCACAGAAGGATGCGAGTGGAGCTGAGGCAATAGATAGCCAATTGAGGTTAAAGTCCTCTAGGATGATTGTTTCTAGGGAGCCTTGTTCCAGCTTCATAGACAGGTGAGACAGAAGCTTTAAACCTGTGGATGGAGGTCTATAGCATCCTATTACTCAGATCTTGCTGGTCTGTGAAACCTCCACTTTGAGAGACAAACATTCGAATTCACTAGCGACAGAGGACAAGTCGAGACAGGTGGTTGCGAACTTGTTCTTAACATAAATGGCCACCCCTCCACCTCTGGATTGCCTGTCAGCTCTAAACAAGATGTAATTAGGGATATTGACCTCGCTGTTTTAGGTGGCTGGTCTAAGCCAGGATTCCAAAACTACTAGTACATCAGGAGAGGTGTGACTCATCCAGGCTTGTATCATAGTAAGCTTTTTTTAACAAGCTGCATACATTAATGTGCAAGAAGCTCATGCCTTTAACTCTTGCTAGATCAGCTGGTGAGACTATAGTATCAAGAGGGCCAGGGTTGAGTTCAACATTGCCTAAGCACAGTAGGAGGAAGAGTAATAATTTTCTAAGAGTAAATAACATTAGCTTGAGATTCCTAGTTTTATCACATCTATGAGAGTTATTAGATCTGACATGCAGAGGTTTCCACTGTAGCTATTCTGGCCTAGGACTGCGAAAACTGACACTCTAACTGTGACATGCAGAGGGTTGTCAAAGTTAGGCACAACAGGAGGAGGACCCTGTAGGGGGAGTTCAGTACATGTCCTACCAAAAGAACTAAGTCAGGGGTAAGTCTGCAATAGGACATGATCAGGATCACATAGGGCTACTATGACTCATAAGGGAGTTGAGAACAGTGCATGGTGGCAGCTGGGATGGCTGGAGAGGACCAACCAGCACCACAGCAAGAAGCAGCAGTTAACAAGAGTCACGGAGATCCTCTCATAATGTAACTTAAAGTGAGGTACTGCCACTTATATGTCCTAACGACAAGATTAGGCTACTAGACAATTGGGCTGACAGAGCCAGTAGGGGGCTCAAGTTAGCAACACAATAGGATATGGAATGCTTTGTCACCCAACGTGTGGGGCCAGACAGGGAAGATGAGTGGAAGTTAATAAAGAGGTACCTGGGTTGCACTAAATACACTGAATGCTAAAAGGGTGCGGGCAAGAAGATGTTAATAGAGAGAGAGGTTCATGGGTTACACTAAATGTTAGAGGAGTAACACCAAAGAAATAGAGGAATAAGCCAGGAGTGTTCAGAGTAGAGTAGTAGGACATAATGGATCTAGCTAGTAGTGGTAGGCAGGGAGAAAAGACAGTGAGTACTAAAAGGGTAAGGCAAGCCGAGGTAGGTGGGGCAGGTAGTGTAATTAAGTAGAGGACACAGTTTGACCTATCTTGGTAGTGGAGGGTGGGGAGAAAGAACTGTAATTGCTCAAAAGGTTAAAGTAAGCCGAGGTGGGCGTGGCAAGTAATGTATTTAATAAGAGGCCTAGGTGGGGATTTCATGGTGGATAACACACAATACAATAGCTAAAAGTTAAAAGTACAGAGAGAAAATGTTAGGAATGTACATAGTTATCAGTCTGCTAACATATAATCATAACCCTAAAAAAGGCTGCTCATTGGCATCCCTGTAGTGGGGAAATCCCCCCTTTCTGTGGCTCCCTCAAGGGGCTACCACAGGGCCTGGAACAGCTCTGATTTGCTATTTGATGAGAGCTGAATTCTTTTGAGCCTGAGACACTCTTTCAAATTGTTGGCTCACTGTGCATTTTTAAGGGGAACTTGGAAATCCAGTTTATTTTTATTTATTTTATTTATTTATTGAAATCTTGAATGACACCTGTGAGTGGATGCTCGTTGAGAGGTTACACATCAGCTACATTAACACAAGAAGACACAATATAGTTACAGTAAAGTATACATACAGAGTACAAAAAATTCAATGGTACATGGGTTGCAATGACAACAAGTTCACAAATTATGCTAAGGCATTGTACATGGTAGGCCAGTGTCCTGCAGAAGAGACAGAAAGAGAGAGGCAGAGGCAGACTGTTAGGGTGAAGTAAGGAGGTGCAGGGAGGGGCAGTGGGAGCTGGGATAGGGAGGGCAGAGGGAAAGAAAAGAGCCAAGGGGCAAGGGGTGGGAGGCAAGTGCTAGGGTAAAGGGGGTGGGAGGCAAGTGCGTGGTCAAAGACTTAACCTGGTGGGCCAGGAGTTGAAAGTGCTGAGGCAGACTAAAGCTGTGGGCACAGAATAGTGGGGGCACCTACAGGTGCTATTGTTGGTGAGGTGCTGATGGAATTTGCACTTAAACAAACCAAAGGTTGTGGCTCTGGCGATGTCAGGTGGTAGACCATTTGTCCACAGAGGGTCCTGGTGAGCAAAGAATTGCTGGGCCATAGTAGCACCTGGGCATATGGAATACTTGTGTAGTCGAGCTCCTGGTGTGCTGGCACGTATAGGTGGTGATAGAAAACTCAGAACTCCTTGAGGAAGTAAGTTTAGTGAGACCTTTTTTGCAAGTAGGCAGGTTTGATAAAGTATTCTCTCCTTCTATTGAAGCCAGCCCTATTGCGCATAAAGCTCACAGGTGTGGTTGAGTTTTGGGGCATTAGTGAGCAGGTGGTAGGCTTTTTTAAGGCTGTCAAGAGGTGTTGGAGTGCTGTGTCAGTGGCAGAGCTGTAGATAGCTAGGCCATAGACAATCAAGGTGATGAGTGAACTGCTAATTGTCAAGTTCAGAGCTTCATAAGTCAGGCAATGTCTGTGCCTGTAGAGGAATACCGAACCTGGTGTTTAAAGGCTTTGGCTGTGATGTCAATGTGTTGTGTGTAAGGCAGGGCAGTGTCCAGTGTGATTCCCAGGTACTTGAAAATGGGATTAGTTCCATGGTGTTACTGGAGTCATTCTGAATTGCTAGGGGATAGACTTTTAGTTTGCTTTGGGCAGTGGTGAAGAGCATGGTCCTGGGCTTTTTATAGTTCATGACCATTTTTTGCTCTTTGAACCATTTTTCAGCTGCTGCAAGGCTGCTCTGGATGTCATATTTCAAAAGTGCAAGGTCAAAGTTGCTACTAAAGATCACCACATCATCTGCATAGAGGAGCATTTGGCTATTCCACGCAGCCGGAATAACACACAGTTATCACACAGTTAGTTCTGCACAGTAGATTTCCTAGAGTTCACTAGGGCCATAGACCAGAGGTATTGTATTGCCCTTGTTTTGAGGTAGTGCCTGGCTGGGTCTGCCCCCATATGAAATTCTAGTAGGGATTTTGGCAAGCTCACACCAAGTCTATCCCAAGGGGCCTAGAAGCATTGACCGAGGTGTCGGTGATACTCTGGGTTAATCCAGTGGTCATGGGGGGTGCCTGGCAAGTTCAAACTTCCCCCCACAGCTCAATTGAGGAAATTGCCTGGATCTTGGGGGTTCAGTTCCCTGATTGTGCCTTAGGGCTATTTGTCTTACTGGAACCAATTTTCTTGGGATTGCTGTGATAACTACAGCTCCGAAGTTGGAAGATTGTTAGGACCTTGTAGCAAGTACTTTTTCACTGGCTTATTCTGACAGAGGCAGTGGCAGGGCCTCTCTATGTATTATTGGATATTTTAATGTTGGAATTTGGAGTTTGGCTACAAGTGTAACAGCAACAGTACTACATTTTCTTCATTGTCTGTTTTGTGAGGGAGGTGGTGAGAGCACTCCTTTCCTCTGCAAACTGTCTGGAGATTGCAGTCAACAATGATTGGATGTTAACTGAATGCCCTGGACTCTTGTGACCATAGATGGTGCAATAATATAAGACAGAAATCCATTTGTACCATTTGAGTTTTTAGTGTTGTAACTTATTAGATAATTCGTTTTTATCTGCTACTGTATATTTTTGGTATAGTGGTAGTGAGAGTACCACAAACGCTGGACAGTAAGGGTGGTGGTCAGAGCCCATCCTTCAATGAAACACTTCTGGACAGTTATTTGTACAGTTATTTATACAAGATTTGAGTGTGTGTGTGTGTGGTAGGGTGGAATAGGAATTGAAAATAGATTGGGGAGGGTAGAGCGACAAACTGTGAAAAGGGTGTGGGTGGTGTTAACATGTTGGGGGAAGATTAATATGATCAGGCAGTACTGCCCCTCCAGACTTAGGGACCTCCACCCATTTAAGATCCCTCCTCTTTCCTCAGAGGTATACAGAAGATGCTGTGCATTAGGTATAACAAGGAAGCAGGGGGGTGCCTCAGCCAAGGAGTGGGTGGAGGAGTAGTGGACAGATAGAGACAGTAGGGGCCAGGAGGGGCCCTGGGGTGAAATGGATTCAGGATAGGGGCCCCCCTTGCCTTGTGCCCATACCCAAGGGCTCAGACTTATGTAGGCAGGTAGTGCGGTCATCCTTAGGTTCTCATTCCTCTTTGGCGGTGTTGTGCAATGCCAGGTCAATCAAAAATAAGACCGCATTGGTGGCAGATTTGATAGCTTCTGCTGAGCTGGCTTACATTACCGAGACCTGGCTGGATGAAAATGCAGGGACCCATTCTGGAGTCCGCGATTCCGGCTGGGTTCTCAGTTTTACACTGCCCTAAAGTGGGCCATCGGGGCAGGGGAATTGCAATCTGTTTTAGATGAGAATTAGATTTCAGGGAGATTCCAGTGGCATTGACCAATTCCTGTAAGTGTATTGTGGGGGCCGGTGCAGGCTGCAGGATTCTTCTTATCTACCGTCCACCAGATGATGAGAGGATTTTCCTGCAGGAGGTAGTAGAGCTTGTCATCGGATTGGTTTTGGAGTCCCCCAGGTGGTTGATCCTGGAAGACTTCAATGCCTGGGTAGATGACAAGCTCTAATTTTTTGGTTAAAACCTCCTCCAGTTGATGGAATCACTGGGCCAGACATGGGTTGTACCATAGCCACCCACGGGGGGGACACTTACTGGACTTGGTGTTTCTCCTGGGGATGGAGATCACTGACATAGTGGTGGATCCTGTCGGATGGTCTCATCATCATGCCCTGAGATTCAATTTTTTTATTCCCCTTATTAGGCCTGCCTCAAAGGAAATGGTTCAGTTCTGCTCTTTAAGAGGAGTTACCTCAGTGGGCCTAATGGTGGTGGACCTCTTGGGAATCCTGACTGATAGTGAGGACCAGGCTCCCTTTTACTCACCTATAATAAGGCAGTAGAAGGGGCCCTGGATATCATTGCTCCCAGTTCATGTTCGTCCCTTGACCCTTTGCTCTGGGGTACCATGGTATGATGGGTCTCTGAGAGAGTTGAAGAGACAGGGGTGAAGGCTGGAAAGACATTAGCAGGAAACTCACCTGGAGGAGGACAGACTTAGATAGCTAGATCATTATAAAAGCTACCAATCAACAATCTCCAATAAGAAGACAGAGTTCCTGCCAAAGGAGATTGCTTCAGACAAAAACAGGCCAGCTCAGCTATTCTGTACTGTAGACATGCTGTGCAATCCAGTCTGTCTGAAATCTGGTTGATCCTTGTCACAAGGAAAGTGATGAGTTTGTGAAGTATTTCGCTGATAAGGTGGCCTCCAGCAGGAACGAGATCACCCAGTGTCTCTCCATTGGTCTTTATTGTGATCAACTGAGTGGTACAGTTACCTAGGTGACCTGGTCTATCTTCAGCCTACCAGCAGTTATTGATATTGTGAGGATCATCCAGACTCTGAGACCAACTTTCTGTAGTCTGGACTCGGGCCCAACTCACCTTCTTCTAGGGTGTGTTGAGGTAACTGGACCAGTCCTGACCGGGATAGTGAGGAGTTCTCTGGAGTGAGGGATCTTTCCAGATCCCTTAAAGGAGGTGGTTGTCCGGGCCCTCCTGAAAAAAATCCTCCTTAGACCCTGACTCCTTGGCCAGCTACAGACCAGTCTCTAACTTGCCTTTTACAGGTAAAGTTATCGAGAAGGTGGTTGCCCTGCAGCTGTAGGATCATTTAACAAGCCACGATATCTATGACCCTCTCCAGTCAGGTTTCAGGAAAAGGTACAGCACCGAGACAGCCCTGAACAGGGTACTAAATGATCTCCTGATGGCCAGAGATCAGTTCTCCTTGATATTTCAGCAGCGTTTGATACTGTGGACCATGGGGCACTCCTTGAGCACCTGTGGTTCTTCTGTGGACTGGGGGGCGGTCCTCGACTGGTTTCGATCATTCCTCGAGGGCAGATTTCAGAGGGAGGTGTTGGAGATTTATTCCTTGGCACCCAATGAACTATCCTGCTGGGTGCAGCAGGGCTCAGTGTTGCCTCCCATGTTGTTTGCAGTATACATGTTACCATTGGGAGACATTATAAGATGGTATGGTCTGAGTTTTCACTGCTATACAGATGACTCTCAGCTGTAAATGTCTTTTGTGTCCTACCAAGATTAAACTACTGTATCAGTGTTTAACAGCTGTCTGGCTGAAATTCAGGACTGGATGAGTACCAGTTGGCTGAGGCTAAACCCAGAAAAAACAGAGAGATTAGTCATGGACCCAGATCGTAGGTCTGCCAGGATGTTTGTGGGACAGCCCTCTGGTATAGAGCTGGGAAGGAGACTGCTAATTGTCTCTGACCAGGTGTGTAACCTTGGTGTAATTTGTGATGAGGGCCTGACATTAAAGGCTCAGGTGTCAGCCATAGTCAAATCTTCCTTTTATCATCTTAACAATATACCTAGGGTGAAACACCTGGTTCTGACTAAAGATCATCTCACTCTGGTCCACAAGTTTGTCACCACCCATCTTGATTACTATAACACCCTCTACCTAGGACTATCAGGGGTTGACAGCTGTCACTTGCAGCTAGTGCAGAACACAACAGCGAGGTTGTTAACTGGAGCTCCTAGATCCAGGCACATAACACCTGTGCTGTGTGAACTGCACTGGCTGCCAGTACAGCGGCAGATAACCTTCAAGGTCACATTGCTGACCTATAAAGTGTTGCCTAAACACTTTTGGTATATAGGGCAAATAATAATAATACAGATTCCTGTGTCTTGGAGTCTGCCAAAAACCATTCATGAACAAGCAAGGAGTACTAATAAAGTTTATTATACTACTTATGCCGAGCATGTGACAAAAAAAATCATAAGGGAGATGGGTTTCTCACCACTTATCCTGAAGAATGTACATCATCTCCAGGATTTTAGGATGCCATGTTTTCCAAGATATAATTCTCTCCCCCACTCTACTAGAGAAGCTACAGTAGGTTGCAGACAACTATATACTACAGATAACAGCATAGAAACAAAGATCACCTCATAGTTACAGATATGAAAAACAATATGTACTGGTTCTAAGTCATTCTGCATTGGATGATGATTTAGGAGACATAATTGCTAATGAGTATCATATGAGACAGAATATGCTTCCATTAACATTATAACTTAGACAAAAGAAATGCTGACAGGTTCAAACTACATGTGGCATTTCTTGCTTATGTATAATATAAGACATAACAAAGGATTTCTCTCTGTCAGCTTGCTTAGACAAAGAGAACTGCCGATAGGGCTCTGTTACATGTGGCATATCTGCCTGAGTGTAAAACACACACTACATATAATTATATGAGAATGTAAGTATACAATAATCACTGATGATCCCTCAGAGTCATCTTATCAGTGATTAGGTAGATTATATATGGAATATATATAAAAGACAAACATAATCCAGATAAATGTATTATAGTGAGGTATAATGAATCATGCATGATAAACATTAGCATATATTATCAGCAAAGCACATTCCTGGCACTTATTCTTACTATATATGATGGGTGCCTAAATCTATATACTGTATTAGTGCAGAATAACAGTATCACAGTACAATAGAGAAGGAATACAGAGTGATGTGTATGTGAGGTGTATGTGGGACAATAGGGGGCATAACCCAGGCACAAAAGTCCCCTCTTTGTTGCCCTAATTGCAAAAGCGGCAACACAACAAAAAGGCGGTGATTATGCGCCATTCAACTACAGGCCCAAGGCACGAGCCTGATAGAGGAATTTAACTGGTCACAGTGATGTTTCAGGGTTTTCCTTAAACAGAAAAACGTAATTATAAGGGAAAAGTTTATCATACCTTGTATTACCATAAACATTTGGAATAAAACTTCACAATGGGGTTTTCCAATATCAAAACAATCAGTAAATACTGATATACTGTATATCAGGTGTGTATCTGTCCTATTGGGAAGAAATTGAAGAGACAAACTTAAATTGCCTCTATGGATATTAAAAATAAGTAAAAATTGAGATAGAGCATCAAGATCGCGAGGACTAGACTTAATGGTATCTGGTTCCAGGATGGGAACAGGTGTGATTACCGTATAACCTATTACCTGTTCAGGGAGTAAAGACAGAAGTTAGAAAAGTTCACATTGCATAACTTTTAGTCCATATCGGAAGAATGTATAGTTGGTCACCACGCAATGTTCCACATCAGCAGAATATACCACCTTGGAGGATAACATTTTTCAGTTAGTAAGTCAGACAGGACATGAAATGTCAATGTGCACAAGCCATGAACTATGAACAGTTCCAGGGATAAATACAGGGTTTCTTCAAGTGTTAAATAAAGATTCATTGTTCAAATTTGATGCATTCAGATTTTCCAAATATAGATCAAAATGTTCAGGAGGCAACAGTATTTCCAGAGGCCTCAGTGGGGGGGGGGGGCATCAGATTGCACATTGAATTTTATAATAGAATAGCAACAGTGTTCAGTTGAAGATGATCACATGGCTGCACAAAGTGCAAATGTTTATAAAAGTACTCAGTTTGTATGAGGTGCCAGCCAGGCTTGGAAAACAAGCAGTGAAGAAAATGGATTTCTTGATTGTAGATCAAATGAAGAAGAGTCTTCTTGCTGAGTTAGGGGATTACCCCTACCCCAGACTTGCTTCATAGTATGCATAACAATGAGCTTGATTGTAGAATTTTAATTGGTTGGACCGAATACAGTTTATTTGAAAGTTCAAAGTGGAAGCCTAATTTCAGTTATTAGTCCTGTATTCACAGGTTGGTGAGACAAGTTGGAAGGTGTCACATCTGCATAAAAGGTAATGTTCCTTTCAGGTATGACAGCCAAAGTTCAGGGTCAGTCACGATTCCAAGACCTCATGGCAAACAAGGAAAGGAGATAGTTTCATCCTTTTCACGATAAAAGTTCCCATCAAGATGACCAATAGAATAGACAGTTGCCAGATGATCAGAGATGGATGTTGCCAGAAGAAGATGTGGCAATGACACTATGAAAGTCACACACATGGCTTCCTGGATTGTGCAGGAATAAGTTCAAAACATGGAGTAATACTGCTGTGTGTGTGTGGTGACATATCCAAAGTTCCTTGCCATTGACAAGGGAATAGTGCTAGATTCAAATAAACATTTAACAACACATGCAATAGAAGAGCAAAATGTGGCAATGCCACTGACCCGTATGTCTGTCATGTAGGAGATCAAGGATATGTCCTAATTCCAGATCCCAGAAGAGATAACCAAAGGGTTGTAAGAACATAATAGCTGTAGGCAGTGCAAAGGACTTTCCTAGCTATGTGATGCTCATCTGCTTCCTTAATATGAGCAGAAAATAATTCATTAATATGAACATTTGTCAGGTCAAACCCCTTTCACAATACCCTTAATATTGTAAATGTGAATTTCTTTTCATGAGCAAAATATGTATACCATGCAATGGGGGGGGGGGGTTATGATATTATAGTTCATACTCTCATGAACCTTTAACATATGTGCTTGAATAATGGTTATATCAGCCCTATTTCAAATAAATATCTCAGAGCCAATTAGGCCTGAGTCTAAACCTGTGTTGTTTAAAAAAAAAAAAAACAAATGAGAAAAAAAAATGCCTAGTGCATTTGGGTAGGTGTACGGGGCCAGATTTTAGAAGGGTGGAGCAAGTTGCTGCCGAATGCAACTTGTGCCACCCGCACCTGCGACATTGACCTGCGCCCAATTCTAGTAGATACAGGGTCATCACAGCTAAATCCTGCGACTTGCGTGATGCTGCCAGGTATGCCGAACTGCGGGCATAACTGGCGAGCATGTTGCAAGCCACAACAGCAGGGCAGAGTAGTCAAGCCCAACACCCATGTCCTGACCCCTAGTCACCAGCCACAAATGCGGAAGATACCCAGGTAGCCCTGGTAGTCTAGCAGCCCACCCAAACTGTAAATTAATAAGTATACTGTTCCTGCATCCCTGGTAGTCTAGCGGACCTCCAATTGTAAATTAATCATTATACTGTTCCCGTATCCCTGGCAGTCTAGCGGCCCTCCCAACTGTACATTAATCATTATATTGTTCCCGTATCAGTGGTAGTCTAGTGGCCCCCCGATCAACATAAAATACATACTGTACACCCATTCCCTGGTAGTCAAGTGGCCTCCCACCCAGCCATGCCATCCCACCCAGCAATCCCCACCCGTCCCCAGCCAGTGACTGGCACAGCCCACCTCTCACCACCACTACCACCGACTGGGTCAGTATCAGCATGTATTGCACAGACATGCTCAGATATTACTATCTGAGCATGTCTGTGCAGTACACGCTTGATACTGGACTCAGTTGGTGGCTGGCCGTGTGTGAGAGGTGAGCTGTGCCAGTCACCAGCTGTGGATGGGTGGGGGGTGCAGGGTGGGCTGGCACAGTTGGGTGGAGGGCCACCTGACTACCAGGAAATGGGTGTACAGTATGTATTTCATGTTGCTCTGGGGGCCACTAGACTATCAGGGATATGGGAACAGTATAATTATTAATGTACAGTTGGGGGGGTCACTAGACTACCAGGGATATGGGAACAGTATAATTATTAATTACAGTTGGGGGCCGCTAGACTACCAGGGTTGGCGTTTTGCCACATATGCGGCTGGTGACTTGCGGTTTGGGGCACGAGTGGGGGGATGGCAGCATGTTGGCATGTCCGCAGGTGGGTCTACAGGACCCCTCAGGGGGCGGCCATAGGTTATACCATCTACATGCTGGTGTAACTTATGATGCCAGATCTCCTCCAGGGGTTCTTGTAGAATCCCAATGTGGGGACTTTGTGGCTGCCGTTCTGGAATGGGGTGCATCTGCTGCTGTAAATTCCCTAGCGCCATGTCACAGGGGGTTTATGTGGCATAACTGCTGTTTGACACAAGTGGCCTGTGACATGTCGCAGGCCACTTTGTAGACTCGCGCATATCACAACTGCTGGCGTAAAGTTGCTACATGCACCATTCTACTTGGTGCAACTGCTGTTATGCCAGACGTAACCCTTCTAGAATCTGGCCCACAGTCTTTAAATGTATCACTAGCAGTCAGGATGTGAAAATCCTAAGTGTGTGTATGTGTGTTGCTATCAGTCCCTGTATAGGGAGTCATTAATGAGTACCTGGTATGCTGCCAGGGTATCCAATAACATCATTATTTAAAAATAAATGTCGGAAATGTTTGTTGTGAAACATAAAACAAATCATTCCAAGTTTAAAAGGTGAGATTTGAAAATCACTGGGTTGTGCATGAGCTGCACATTATTAACTAGGCTATTAGACCACTGGGTGGGTCAGGGTTCTGTTTTGGGCACTCAGTATTAAATGTCACAAATTGTGGGGCATCACTGGGTAAAAACCTTAAGGCCTAATGGCTTTTATTGCCATATAATTTTAAATGCAAAATTCCTGACTATCAATAAAATGTAAACAGGAGTCCAGATCAAGTCTAACTTCTGGGATTGATCAAAATCAATGATCATAACATTCAGGGCCTCACTACCCTCCTGGATGATGAACATGTCTTTTAGCACTTTAGTGTGAATTCCACAGGATGCAATTAAATCATGTGGGCTTGTGAGGTACTCTGCCTCATCAACCTGTTTAGGTTTAGGTCACTGGTTCTTATCTGCAATACGATGTGCAGTTTCAGCTTGTAAGAAGACCCTTACTTTTAAAAAGAATAATAAGCATAAAAGCAAGCATCTCTCTCTCTCTCTCTCTCTCTCTGGAATCTAAAAGGAAAGAGTAAAGAAAAACATAGTTTATTACTATTCCTCCCATTGGGGAATGGAAAAGTAATTTAATCTCCTTTAAACAGGTTCATTTGATTGGCACATAGCCATTTAACAATGATTGTAATAGTGAGGCAGTCTAACTTGGTAGACTGCTGGACTAAGTTTGTTTACAGTGGGATAGGGCCTGTTGTTGGGCCTTGTTCATACATTGTGCAGCAAACAAGTGTACCTTTTGGATGCCTTGTTTTAGTAAACATATTTATCTACTGGTGCCCCATCAGCAGAGGCAGTACACAGGTCCAGAAGTAAATGTTCTGGGAGTCTCACTGACCGTCCTGTCATGATATCAAAAATAGGGTACGCTGTGTACCTGCATAGGGTGTCCCTCTTATTGCCATAAGGAGTAAAGGCAATAATGAATCCCAGTCCTTTTGGGTTTTTCAGAACAAGTTTGGATAACATAACTTTGATCTGCCTGTTAGCCCATTTCACCTGTCCTGATGACTGTGGGTGGTAAGTGATATGAATCTTTTGTTTTACCCATAACAAATCCAGTATTCCCTGCATTACTTAAGCTGTAAAGGCGGATCCCTGTAATCAGAATCTACCTTTAGGGGTAAGCCCTACCTAGTAAATAGTTGGTTTACCAAGACATTTTCATTCACTTTGAATATGTTGCTCTTAGTGGTTGGCATAGGGCCAATGTAGTCATTCTGGATGTTGTTCCAGGGGCCTGATTGCCTCTGGGGTAACAATGCATTTTCCTAGCTGGTACAGGATTGTTCTGTGCACAGATCAAACAGTTACTTGGGTTATTTTTTTCCCACCCCCACCACCCCCTCCCAGGCCTCCTTTAAATACACTCTCGCCCCCTCACTTTTGGACTGCTTAACCTATTTGATACAGCACACCCAGCCTCATCCAATCCTCCTTGCCTAAACTGATCACCTAACATGCTACTTCCTTATTTTTTCTAGCTGTTCCACAGTGCCCACTCTCAGACTAACTGTGTCACTTTCCTATTCCTAAACCTGACTGTAAATCCCTCCCACGCTCCCTGCCGTCTAGCATTCTGAATTTAGCCTAAAGCTACAAAGTAAATCAGCTATTTACCAGCTAGCAGTTAAAGCAGGACAGCTACACCAAACAAACTACCATGGGGTGCAACTACATATTACTACTTCTCATTACCTCTTTTGGCATTGCTGGTGTCACTTTCAAATTCAGACCCCAACCCCCACATTCTGAAACTTCTTTGGGTGCATGCTGGATAAAAAGCATACACATGGCCACTACTACTTCCAGTAACGTTAGGCTCCCCATCCCCCCACACCTCCCATACACAGTTATCACCAAGCTAGCCTCCCCTTCTGTAACCTTAACAGTTAACTTCCCCCCTAATTTAACACAGGCATCTAGTCGCCCCCCACCTGAAGTGCAGGTGACGAAAGACACGAGGGAAGATAAACATCACCCTATCTGCCAGAAAGGTTATCTTCATGCCACTGCTACACTCTGGCAATGTTCACCTAAACCCTGGACCAACAACCCTGAGGAGCAGGGAAGCCCACTCAGTGAACGGCCTAAAGATAGCATTGCTAAACATCTGCAGCCTAACTGCAAAATTCGACCAGCTCCTGGCTTGGATGACCATTCACACCCCTGGCATACTCTGCCTAACTGAAACTTGGGTGTTAAACAGGATCAAAGATGGTGAGGTGACCATTGAAGGATTACAAATGTTTTGACTCGATAGAATAGGCAAGAAAGGTGGCGGTTGCCTCTTGTATGCCAGAAACTCACTGAGTTGCTCTGTCCTCCCCATCTTCAAAGTTGTGGAGAATTATTAGCTGCTAGTGGTAAAAATACAAGCTGGCCTAAATGGAAAGACCCTTACCATTGCCACAACCTACCTGCCCCCCAAAAAAGCCATGGAAGGCCTTCCTCTGGTTATGCAAGAAATAAGCACACTCAAAAAGGGCTCAGAACTCCTCTTGACTGGTGACTTTAACATTAACTGGTTATGTAAGGAGGTGACACCCTCCAGAGACCTAATCACCTCCCACAATCTCACACAACTTGCAACTCACCCCACCAGGCAGAACTACAAGGCTGGTACCAGCACCCTAACTGACTGGGTCCTAGCTAGCACACTGACTTGATTCTCTGAACTCAGAGTTCTCCTGGACGTGCTGAGTGACCACTCTTCTATCTCCTTTCTATGGACCACTAAACTTGCCAAAAGCCCACCACGCCTCATCGAGAGCAGGGTTTTGTGGAAAGGCAAACTTGGATCCCTCAAATCGGCTCTGTCTGCCTACAACCGATCTCCCATAAACAAGGCACCTACGCTGGACCAGGCACTCAGCTTTTTCACAGAGGGTTTCAATTCCATCTGTGATATCTATGCTCCACACACAAAACAGAAAATTCAGGGGGAGGAAAACTGCTGGTTGGATGTGAAGCTTTTCTCCCTCCTAAAGGAAAGGGACTGCCTCTGGGCAAAAGCCTTAAACTCAGGTTGTAAGCACGACCTATAATGCTACAAAACCGCTAGAAATCAGTGCACTAAACTTATCCAGCTCGCGAAGGCCAACTTCCAGAAGACCCAGCTCAACAACACTTGGGGAGATAGAAAGAGGTTTTGGGACAACTTCAAGAACATCCTTGGTAAAGAAGAGAAGCAGAATCCTACAATGCTCAATATTAATAATGCACCCTCCACAGATCTGATAGCCATTGCTGATGCCTTTAACCAGGCCTTTACTGACCTGTCCGCAGTACTGCCCTCAGACTACCTTCTGCTGGTGGAGGACCAAGGTTGCACCAACCTGACCACAACTAACCACCCAGCCTTCTACTTTAAGAAGTCAACAGCAAAGGAGGCCCAAACAATGGTCAGGAAAGTCCTAGGCAAAACTAGGTTGGGGAGTGACGGGCTAGACATGAAGTTACTATCTCTGACCCTAGATGTTCTGATCATACCCATAACAATGTTATTTAATAAATCCTTGGCTCTAGCCCAATTCCTGGAAGTATGGAAGCAAGCCCTGGTAACTCTAGTGCACAAGAATGGTGATAAGGCACTGGTATCAAACTACAGGCCAATATCTCTCCTCTCCTCCACTATCCAAAGCTCTGGAAAAAATTGTGGCAAATCAACTCTCAGAATACCTCAGTAAATACAATCTGCTCCGCCCAAACCAACATGGTTTCAGGCAAAAACACAGTACCACCACGGCACTGCTTTAATACTCTGACTATGCGCACAAGGCGCTGGAGGAAGGCAAATTGGTGGGTTCCATCTTCATTGACCTTACCAAAGCCTTCCACACCATCAACCACCCTCTACTAGTACTCCAGCTCCAAAGACTGGGTGTGGCTCCAAATGCCCTGAATTGGTTCAATGACTACCTATCACACAGGAGACAGCGAGTCAAAATTGGGCATATGTTATCCAGCTCCAGAGATGTACTCCAAGGAGTCCCTCAAGGATCAATTCTAGGGCCCTTGCTTTTCAGCCTCTTTGTTAATGAATTACCCATGGCCTGTGACACCAAACTTATCTTGTATGTAGACAATGCCATGCTGCTGAGCAGCAGCACCTCCCAGGCTACCCTACAAACAGAACTACAGACCTCTTTCAACAAACTCAAGGACTGGTTCTGTAGGCAAAAGCTGCTACTGAACTACAAGAAAACCAAGGCCATGCTACAATCCAGCCCCTACCATAAACGCAGGCACACTTCCCTCAAAATCACCAATAATGCTGGTGAACAGATTGAGCAGGTACACTTGTTCAAGTACCTAGGGGTCACCATTGATGACCCTCTCACTTATACAGACCATATTTTGGATGAGATGTTAAACTGAGGTCCCATCTGCCTGGATTGGTGGTAGTTCAGGTGGATGTTAAAGATCCCATGGCACTTATCGAAAATAGTAGGGGAATTTCCCCAGTGTCCTGGCCATATTTTCCTCATTCACACAAAAATACCACCAACAGCTTAATCTGGTTCAAGGTCAGTTGGCATTCATCTGTATCCCCCTTCCCCAGGTTGTGCCTGAAAATAGGCAGGATTTGTCTAGTGCACTTACCTGGTCAACAAAAAACTAAACTAAAATACAGACTCCCTTGTCAGAGCAGTAAATACAAAGATCGGGGTCCTCTATAGACATAAGAAATACCTCACCCCGGAAGCACTGCTTATCTCAGTCTCCAGCTCCATACTCTCCACGATAGACTACAGGCTGGTGGTCTATGGAGCTGCCACTGATACAGCACTCAACAGGGTCCAAATTGCACTAAATAAGGCATACCGCCTTGCCCTGTGCTGCAGATCAATACGCTCATACTTGCTCCCTGTATGAGCGTACAAACTGGCTTAACCTAAAAGACAGGATCAGATATGAAACTTGTCTCCTGGGAAAGAAGGCACTCCTCGGAAAAATCTCACCCTGCATAAGAAACCTGCTCGAGGCTTCTGTCTCATCCCACATGACCAGAGGGAGGAAGAATGGAGCATTGTCCATCCCATTCCGGCGAACCTCACTTGGGCAGTGTGCTTTCTCCTACCGAGCCCCCCTCTGGCTAAATGAACTCCCACTGAAACTACAAGCAAACAGTCTGCCCCAGTTCAAAACAGGCCTCAAACAGCACCTAATGTCTACTTCAAAATGCACCTGCTTCTCAGGACCTACTTGGAAGACAAGCCTACACCCAAGGTAGCACCCAGCACGGAAACCTAGGAAACCCTGCCCCCATCCAAGCCTAGCCAGGGGCCCAAGTAAGCTATTAATCCTCTTTAACGCTCTTGGTATTGCCCCTCTCAATCCCCTAAACCCACTCTCTCAGCCATAGTCTATCAATGGATTTTGGTGGTCTCCAGGGTTGAGCTACCCAGGGTAACAAATTAGATATAGCTTGTATCTTCTTACAACTGCTTTGTTTTTCTCCTATTTGTCGAATTCTCATGTAACTGCTCTTTAATGCCTAATGAGTTGAATCCTGTAACCACTGTATTTGTGTTTTGTCTTATTGTCCACCCTGATGTGGAACCTTTGTAAAAGAGCTCACGCTCAAAGGTCTTTCCGATATTACAAATAAATAAATAAATACTTATATAGTGTTCTATATAATTTCTCATGTGCAGCCCGCAGACAGAGGATGTCAGTCTGTCTAGGGTTTTTACTGCCTCACTGGTGTCCACTAGTTGGAGTATTATGTACTTGGTACAGTAGATAAAATCTACTCTCAGGTGTTCAGGAATTACCCGTAACTTTTCATGAGTGTTACAGTAGTGATGTTCCAAATGAGCAGACCATCACTGGATAGGTGAATGTCATTTTTCACGTTCTTATAAGAACTATTTCTGGAAGTTATTCCTCAGTTCCTTTATTAAGGAACCTATACACTGCCATCAAATGAGGGTCCTTTTACAATATGATTGAACCTTATGAATCTCGCTTGTATTTAAACTGTTAGTGTTATGACGTACACAAGCAAGTCACTGTATTTCACAGTGATACTATAGAGTACTGGAACAGAAGTTTGTTTTTCTTCCAAAGAAATTGAGTTTAGAGAGAAACAGACCCAATTAGAATCTGTAATAAAAACATAGTATCTGCAGTGCTTTCTGTAATTATCTCAAGGACATTTCTAGAAGTGGGCAGAACTTAACCCTCTCATGGAGTGCTGGTATCATTTTATTAAGGAAAAATCTTTGTATTCCTCTCTTAGCACAAGCTGTGTATTTCTCCAGGACTTACCAGCTCTCTAAACCATCCACAAATATTTGGGGTAATAAGGAGACTCCTCACCTCCCTGCTTTTCATTTTGTTTGCCAGGCATGATTTAACATTGCCTGTGAATTGGACATATACAATGATGCAATTACTAGCCATGCACACTCTGTCATCACCAGAATGTAAAATAACTCCAAACCCTACTATCTGACCCTTGTTGGTATGTGTGGCTGAGTCATCAGTCAAAACATGACACACAGTGGTCTCTTTTAACACTTTCTGAGGTTCTGTCAGAAAGGGCCCTGGGACAGGTAGATCAGAGGGTTGAAGTGAACAATCATGGGTCTCTCCTGTAAATTGTAGGCCATGGGCCCACAAGGATGATGTTTTGATAGGAAGGACAGTGATGTCATGGTCCTGCAAAATGAGAGCCCAGTGTGTAAGTCTAGCATTGGATACAGAGTCATCTTTTACTCTGTCTGACAACAGAAAGCTAGTTGGCAAATGATTGGAATGCAGTACAATGGGTGCATATCCAATGATGTACATGAAGTATCTCACTGCCCAGTGTGTAGCCAAAAGATTCCTTTCACAAGGGTTGTATTTCAGCTCCACTGGGGCAAGCATCTGGGATGCATAAGCAATGGGTCTGATGTGTCCATTGTATGTTTGGGCTAAAACAGCAATTTCAGTATAACTTAAAGCTGGATTAGGATTAAAAGATTCTGGGACCATGGCAAGTGATCCCAAAAAAAAAGACAATGATATCAGTATTAGGATACCTTGTACCTTTTTGCAAGAGGTGCCTGCTGTTGTCTGTACTGGGAACAACCCAGACTGTTCCTGTCTTGTGCCTGCTATTGCAGCCACAGTATGGGATGATACAGGTGTCACTGGTTGCTGGGGTTCTGTATCATATGCAAGCAGTGCTGGCACTATCGGGGTGTCTGCCTAGTGGAGAAAAGTGTTTCACAGGCTGCACGTAGTTCTCTAGCTATGGACTGTGGTTCAGTAGCCATCGGGGTGGAGAAAGCAGTGCTGAGACAGTTGTCAGCTCAGGTTTGGAAATCAAACCTGTAACCCTCCCCCCCAACGTGGCCTGTGATGCTGAAAATATCACAACCACAGGGCTTTCAGAATCAGGGTTGTCACCTCCCCTATCAAATATAAAGTGGGTTTCTCCACCGGAAGGTTGCTGGATGGTAGCAACATTGTTTTTAATGTTACAGCTTGAAGTATTAATGCACTGCATAGGAAATGCAATACGCTCAGTCTTCTCGGGAAAAGCTGATGTTAAATTGCATAGGAAATAAAACAACATTTCATGTAATTAACTGCAATGCGTTTTTTAATCAAGGACACTGTATTGTAAACAATGACAACAGCAACATCTCCTTCTGCAGCATCAGTAACTTACTTCATGACAGATTGCATATCAACCTTATTCAAAAGTACATCAACATCATATTTAATGAGAATTTTCTGTCCCTCAGAAACACTAGTCTTACTGGTAACATTCTTAATCATGCCAAAAAACTCTGGTATGTTTTGTTTGGTTATGGCAGCAATCACTGGTCCCTGTGACTGCATGATCAAACCTCCATGATGTGGTGGACGGCCATTTGAATTACCTCCTGGGCATCTTGGGTTACTGTGTTATGACCATCATCACATGACCATGAGCGGCCATCTTGGTGATGGTATGGGGATGGAACCTGATGACATGTATGTCCAACATTCTGAGATTCTAACAATTCTCCATTTTGTAAATCACATAAAAACAAGTGGCTAGCCTTTGTTCCAGTCCACACCACAGCATACTGTGAGTGTTCAAAATCAAATTCTTCAACATGAGAAAAGGCAAGGTCTTTGGGCATTAAGTTAGTATGCCCTGTCAATACCTCTGGCTGATGGTGCAAGTGTACCATTTCTGCTGTGCAATTTACATGAACAACCTCAGATTTGGTATCACACAAATTAAGCATAACCTGTTTTTCCAAGTTTCTACACATAGCAGTAAGCTGGGCATTTTCATTACTCTTACATTCTAGCTCCTCAAAAACATGAGCAGGCACACTGTGAAGTAATCTAACTTCAGCTTGCAAGACTTTCTCATAGTGTAAAACTAGTCTGTTGTCCAGAGAAGCTTTATTACATTTGGTCTTCAAAGTATACATTTTACATTCACTGTTTTCATAACTACTTAGTAATGAATCACATCATTTAGTCAATGTCCTGTTTTGAAATAACAGTTCATTAATTTTCTCAGCAAACTTGGCATTAAGCACACATCTTTTACCTGTATGCAGTGTAATGTGACTTCAAAGTATCAAATTTTTTTATACAAAATTCTAAGAAAGAGAATAGTGTTGCAACTGGCACATTTTCAGGAATATTTTCCTTGATACCATAGTGTAATTGACTATAGTCTTTAGAAATCACCCTCATGGGACTGTTTCTGGTTTTTGCCACATTGGCAAATTTTTTCAAACCACCATAAGCAGTTTTAGTTTGTGAGGCACCCAGCCTCAACTTCAGTACTGATTTTTGAGACATGTCTTTTAAGAAATAAGAAACCCTTGTAACATGGGTTCCTAAAATACTATCTTCTGATTTGTCCAAATAGGTCACCTATCCATGGATTAATGTTTAATATACCCACAGTTGCATGGTCACATGGCTTTATTTCACTGTTTCTTTAGGCAAAACTCTAACAAAACATTGCCCATGTTACAAGAGGATTAACCAACTCCAGGGCATGGGTTTACTGAGCATTAATCCATGCCTGGGTGCTTGACATCACTCGGCTTCACCTCGAAATTGCAATCCCCTTCCCCAGGTGTGGACTAATGCTCAGTAAACCCATACCCTGTCATGGGTTTATCCATCCTTAGCTGTCTGTGGATCAAAAACTTTGTTTGCAACTAATGTTCATGAAAGGACACAAACAACATTTGGCATATATGGACACCCAGATGAGTAAATACCCATTAGGATTTTAATCCACAAAAGAAAACAGTCTATCTGTCTGTTCTGATCCCTTTACAGCTTTTTGTTCCCACAGAGAAAGCATATGGGAAAAAAAATAAAACAACTCCTTACACAGAGACTGAATATTCTGCCAAGAGATTATTTTGACTGCACTGTGGTACACACAACAGACCAAAAAGTTAAACAGAAGATATTTTCAACTGCTTGTTACTGGGGATTTCTCATCCAGTGTTTTAATTTACAGAGGAAATTAAAATGCAACTTGGCAAACATCCAGACTCCATTCGTGGTCACCATTTATATTGCCTAAACACTCTTGGTGTAGAGTAAATAATAATAATACAGATTATTGTGTCTTGGAGTCTGCCAAGAAACATTCATAAACAAGCAAGGAGTATTAATAAAGTTTATTATGCTACTTACGCCAAGCATGTGACAAAGACAATCACAAGGGAGATGGGTTGAAAAATGTACATAATCTCCAGAATTGTAGGATCTCAGGTTCTCCAAGATATAATTCTCTCTCCCCACTCTTCCAGAGAAGCTACAGTAGGTTGTAGACAACTATATACTACAGATAACAGCATAGCAACAAAGATTACCTCATAGTTACAGATATGAGAAACAATATGCATTGGTCCTAAGTCATTCTCCATTTGGATGATGACTTAGGAGACAGAATTACTAATGAGTATCATATGTGACAGAATATGCTTCCATTAGAATTATAGCTTAGACAAAATAAATGCTGACAGGTTCAAACTACTTGTGGCAGTCCTTGCTTATGTACTATATAAGACATAACAAAGGCTTTAGCTCTGTCAGCTTGCTTAGACAAAGAGAACTGCTGATAGGGCTCTATTACATGTGGCATATCTGCCTGAGTGTAAAACACACACTACATATAATTATATGAGAATATAAGTATACGATAATCACTGATGAGCCCTCAGAGTCTTCTTATCAGTGATTAGGTAGATTATATATGAAATATATATGAAAGACAAACATAATCTAGGTAAATGTATTATAGTGAGGTATAATGAATCATGCATGATAAACATTAGCATATATTAGCAGCAAAGCACATTCCTGACACTCATGCTTACCGTATATGATGGGTGCCTAAATCTATATATTAGTGCAAAATAGCAGTATCATATTACAATAGACCAGGAATACAGTGTGATGTGTATGTGAGGTATATGTGGGATGATAGGGCGCATAACCCAGGTGCAACAAAAGCCCTACTCGACTGGGGACCGAAATAACTGCAAGATCTCCTGCCCTCCTACTGCACCTCCCACCCACTCCGATCCTATGACAAGTGATTTCTGGAGATTCCCAGGGTCTGTTTGCAGACATCTGGAGAAAGAGCTTTGCTTTTATGGCTCCAACCCTGTGGAATTCTCTACCTCATCGGATGCAAGATCGCCTGACCCTAGAGAGCTTTAAAACAGCTTGAAAAATCCACCTATCCACCCGGGCCTTTTCTGGCCTATAATATTAAAAGTCTTTTTTAGGCAGTCACTCATAAGATTTATATTTGGTAATGGATTTTACGAATATTTTAATTATATATAAAGCTGTGAATATGTGTTCATGTGTATATGTTAGTAAAGGAATAATGCACGACAGGGTGTGTGTCGTGCTGGGTTAACGTCACCCCAGAAATGACGTTATCCCAGCACGCACACACCGAGTGCATATTCCTATATACAATGCCCAATTGTAAAACAAAGAAACAAAATGATAGAAATCTATATTAAAAGTAGATTTTTGTTATTTTTTGTACTGGTAGGATTACATTATGAAAAAATAGTGCAGTTCTCTTGTTTAGACAGTAGGTGGAGTCGTCCTGTTTTGGTGTGACTGTGTTCCTGGTAGCAATCTTGCCACTGCTGCCTATTTTTATCAATAAGGGTTCCATATTGAGATATCTCATTGGGGTTTACCTTTTTTTTTAATGTGCAGTCGCTATGTGTTGTTGGAGAAGGCAGCCCCCGACACACACATTCAGTTATGGCTGCCACATGCTGTTTGCTTGAGAGGATTGCTGTATTGAGGTAGGGACACAATTCTGATATTGCTTGAGGGTTTTGGGTAGTCAAGTTCTTGTTTTGAGTAGAACAGGAGGAAGTGTTTTGTTGTAGAGGCGGTGAGAGCCGCACAGTGACAGTTTGAAAGCGCGCGGTTTCTCGCTTGCTCACTCAGTGGATGAGGCAGGCGCTTCGGTGTGTGTTTTAAAAAGAGAAAAACAGGTGGTTTTGATATTTTCATTTATTGCACGATGGCTGTGGCTGTTTGTGCCATGTTTGTTGTGGGGTCATGGTAGGTGTTGGGGTGGGTTTCCGGTTTTGTGATCGGAGTGCTAGCTGGCATAGCGGAGACCAGGAAAGCTGCTCATAGGCAGTGGAGTGATGTTTTTTTAAACTATGAAGTGGTCATCTATGTGCTGGCACTACAGCCATGATGTTATGCCAGGATAACATCATGGCTTTGTTGCCAGACTGACCAATGGGAAAACAACATTTTTTATTGCCATTGTATAATTTATGTTTTAAATTGTAAGGGCACCCTGCTCTCCGAAAGGGCATTTTTTAACAAATAAAATGATGATGATGATGAAGATGATGAAGTCCTAGACATTATACCATGCCTGGAGGTCTAGAATGAGGACATTTGGGGGCATGTTTGCACCATATGTAAGAAAGTTTCCATATCAGTATCACACTTAGCGTACTCCTGTCATTTGTCAGGCTTGCATCTGTGAAGCTGTTCTGAGGGAAATACAAGCTCTATACAGAAAGTTAAATTGGATCTAATGCAGCTTATTATTACTAGAGCAGGAGATAAAGGTCTGGATATTTAAACTGCACCACAAAGTTGCACAATAGCAGGAGCAGGTGCAAGTGCAGTGCACCCATGCGCAACATGTGCAATATTCAAACACAGCGTAGGCCAAGGTGCACTTGCGCAACAAAACTGAATATTGCACCAACTGCACCATGGTGCAACCAGGGATGAGCAGTGGCACAGGGCTGATGTGCAGTAGCACAACCAAGGATGAGCAGTGGAGCAGGGTAGTAGCACAGTAGCACAACCAGAGATGTTCAGGGACAAGATGCAGGGGTGCACCACCCAGGGAAGCCATGGGAGGAGGAGCATGGAGCAGACCAGACAGCACCCCCTGCACCCCATGAACTGCACAACCTGTTGTGAGCTGGATGAACCACCAGCCCATGAACACTAGCACTGAATCCACAGCTGGGGCACGATGCCCCAGCACACCCCCTGGCAAGCAGTGACAGCAACACAAGGAGGGCCGGCCATCCAGTGACACCCCATCCAACCAATGTAGAGCACACCCTGCACAGCGATCCCCAGACACCCTACCCAGGAGCAAAGCCCAACAGTGCATGGCACTGAATGCATGCCACCACCCCCACTGTGACAATGCAACCCTGTGCACCATGAAGCCATGCATGGCAGCCCCACAGTGAGCATCCCGCAGCAGGCAGCACCAGCCACTGACACAACTGCAGACACAGTGCCACCCTGCATGGCCCCCCCATGGCACAGCAGAGAGGTCAACCCTGTGTTGGTACCCAAGGGTCCCGCATGTGACAAGGCCTGCCCTGGACCCCACCACCAGAAGGACAGCACCCCACACACCCACCCAAGCACACACCCTGTCCCAGCACTGGCCCCAACAGTCAGCACAGATGCCCACAGTGGTGCATGGAGGCACACGCCACACAGGATGCAACACAGGACATGGACAAACACCCACCCAGACCCAAGGGCATCCAAACACAGGGACATAATAGCAGGGCAACACATTCCACTGGTCTGCGACCACTGATGCTGTGCACCCACAGCCTGCACCCCACCATGGCACAGGTGTACCAGCCATACTGCGCATGCACCATGAAGCTGTCCACCACCAGCATGTGGCCGGAGCCCAAGTGACAGACATCAGAGCACAGACCCCACAACAGACACCAGCAACAGCATGGAGGGGGGATAACAACAGCATAGGCCACAGTGTCACCCAAGGCAGACGTGCACCATACCAGTGACAGGAGGCAAGCTGCCATTGCGCCATGGCCAGAGGGTGGCCAGATTGGAAAGCCACCACTGACATGCCAGCAGACCATGCATACCACAGACATGCAAGGGTGCCAGATGCACGGGCCATGGACATACTGACAGGGTCACCAGGGACACAGTCCATGCACCAGGGACCACTGCACACAGGCATCCAGTGCACAGAGAACAACACACATACCACAGACAGGGACCGAGTCCCCCACCCACACCATAGGCGGGTCCCTGCCAGACATGCACACACCCAGGCCTGCTCCACCTCTGATGCCATGCACACTACTGCAGCCAAGCACCATAAGCTCACTGCAAATCAGAGACCACCACAGTTGACATAACAAAATGTATGTATTAAAAATGTGAATAAAATACAAAACAGATATACAACTATTTACAATGTGGGTAGGAAGGGCCACAAACCAGGTGGAGGTGGGCATGGAGCAAGGGTGAACAACTGGGAGTGGGATGAAGGGGGTGTGAGGGTTAGTCCAGGGGGAATGCAAATCAGGGGCATAGTGGGCCTAGCATTGACCCCTCTCCCCACTTTGGTCTCTGTGCCTCCACCAGTGCCGCCGTCCTCCACCCTGATCCATTCTCTGTAGCAGCTCAAGAGTGGCCCTCATGAGCTGCAGCAATGCCTGCTCACTCTGCTTGAGTGCGGTCCAGTGTTGTCCACCTCGGACAAGGGAGCAAAGTCATTACGAGTGACTGGCAAGACCCCTGCAGCCCACCCATTGTGCACGCCATACAGCCATGGGCTATGCCCCTGTGATGGCAAGTGACCACCCACAGTGACCGTGCCCACATGACCTGCCTACTCAGGCACCCACAGCCATGCAGAACACTGCACACACACACACCGCCCATGTCCCACACAGCACCACCGTGGCCTTACAGTGACATGGCTATGCGGTGCAAAGACAGTGGCACAGCCATGTACCCAGTGCATGCATGGACCACCTGCAATGCCCACCCACACATGCAGTGCCACAGTACAGTGCTGAGTGCACTGTGTGGCATGGACAGCAGTGGGGCCAAGTGCTGGTGGCCACGCCCCACCACCACCCCTGCAACCCAGCATGCACAGATGTAAGGGGAAACACAGCACTCACCTGCATCCAGGCCAGCAGGGCGCTGCTGGCCCATGGCCCCTCCACTTTGTCCCTACTGCATTGGCAGTGCACCCACTCTGTCCTGCTCCTGCTGCACACTGGCCTGCCTTGCCCTACGGCGCTCCTCCGGGCCTAGGGTGCAAACATGGATAGGTAAACATCAGTACAAACCAGTAGCAAAGCCCCCCCCAGTGTGTGCATGCCCACACATCCCAGCCATGATGCACCACCACCACCACCCCCAACCCCACTAGATGGTCTCCACCCCCCTGCAGGATGGACACATGCACACCATGATACCCAGACAGATGGATGTCACCAGTGTATGGATGTAGCACCTACCTGGCCATGCCACGGCACCTTGCAGGGGCGCAAGCCTGCAGATGCCCCAGTCTGTCAGGGTCCCTCCACTGCAGGTTGCCATACCTGTGGTGGCACTGCTCAGCTGTCCTGGTGATTCCAGTTGCCTCCTCCAGGCCATCAGCCACCTCCTGCCACACAGCACTACATGGCCTGTCCAGGGGATCCTGGCCAAATAGGGCACCTGCATGAGGCTCAATCATGGCCACCAAGTTGGCCAGCTCAATAGCACTCCACAGCTGTGCTTTCCTTCATGCCATCCTGCAGTGTGCTTCACTATCAAAATGGCACTCTGTAGCGCATGTGCCCCATGTGTGGAGGCAGCGTGGTACTGCACTGCCAGTCCTCATCATGCTGTCACTGAACTGCATGATAGGGGTGGACACATGCAGATGCATGGCACCTAGGGGCAAAGGCTGACCGCAGGGTCAAGGGTCTGTCCACGCATGGAGCGCCACAGTGCTACTGGGATGCCCTGCATGTATCGCAATAGGGTGCTTGTGTGTGACACCCTGCAGTGGCCTACCACGCTATGGCTCCATGGCACCTACAGTGCACCAGGGCACAAGTGGCACACTGGTGAACAGCGCACTAGCATCACAGGCACAGTGGTGGATGTGCCCTGCACTGCCTCCCATGCACAGCATGTCAACAGCACCACACGCTTCAGCATCAGCACCCCGGGCATGCACCGTGCGGTGCTGATTGTGCACATCACAGTGCTGTGCCATAACCTGAGCAGGCTCAACAACATTGCGCAAGGCGCAACAGCGTGATATTCAGCCAGCATATGCAAATCAGCTCATCAGCCATTCCACAGCGCAACCACTGCATTAGCATCCACTTACAGTTGCGCCTCACCTCATTTCCATGCGTTGTGCTATATAAATGTGACATGGGGCTGCAGAGGGCATAGTTAGGTATTGCAGTCTAATGTGGTGGGTTGCATACTGTTGGGCAAGGCCCCTAGAATTCTGCAGCCACAGAATTTTGCGCAGAACTTGCAATCTACCGCAGAACTTCTGCGGTGCCACAGAATTCACTCTTCTTGGTGATGTTTTATTAATATTTATGATTATACATAGAATCTGGTTCCCTTCCCCTCTTTTCATATCCAAACCCCCCCATATGTTCAGAATGTGGTGTTATCATTGCTATAACATCATACATTAGCTAATGAAATGGCTGCATTCTGCAACAGAAATGAACAGTCACAGCTCCCACTGCCAGAGACGGTGGCACAGCACATCATGCGTGGTGATATTTGCTCAACCTGTATTACAGCCTAATACAATTTTCAGTCTTACATTGTTGTACTAGGGCCAACTTAAACAAAACCTTGTCAATAGCACAGACTTGTTAAGTCCATACCTCACTTTGTACAAACCTATTTGTGCCTTTAAGGTAGAGAAGCTATCTGAAATGAATAACTGGTAAAATGAATATAACTGTCTAAATTTTTAAGAAAAATAAAGTAATTATGCCCAGAAAAGTGAAATATAATAACGTGTAGACAGGGTGCAAAATTCCTATACCTTAGGTGCCCCAGGGCAGGCACTTTTGCTTCAGGACACCTACAGTGGTTTAGTGCCTGCCCCTTTGGGCACCTAAGGTATTTTCATGGAGTTCCATTTTTTTTTTTTACTACTCACACCCACACTGCTTTTTCCCCAGGTCAGTTTTCCGGTAGGCGGAATCGAGGCAGGGTGCACAGCTGACATCCGAGGCTGATCATGAGTGTGCTCGTCTGGGATGTCAGCTGACTGTCATTGTCTGCTTGATGTGCCGCTTTTGAGTGGCACAGAATCGGCCCCGAGTCCCCGAGCAGTGTTGAGGTGGTTGCAGCAGCGCCGCACCAATCGGCAGCAGTATTTCTATCTTTTCACCCACCCCCTCCAGACAGTAAATTTCAAGGACTCTGCACAGCCCACCATTCTTTAGGTTTCTTTCCGCGAGACAGGTCCTGTTGCCGTAGGGGAATCGCCAAGCGATCGTCGTGACTCTAGCGAGCTACATAATAGGAAAAAACAGCTCTTTTAAGAGCTCAGTTTGTTAAATAAAAATAAAACTGTTTTGCAAAGGGGGGGGGGTTAAATCAAACAGTGTTGGTAGCCAGGAGAGGAGTCTGTGTCTTGAGACCACGAGGGTCTCTCCATTCAGGAGGGAGGTCAGGAGTAATCACAGTAAAAAAATAAACTAGGAAGCAAGTAAGTGTAGCAAAGCAGCCAGAAGCAGTCCTGAATGAGATTAAGCTGCTCTTTCTGTTAAACTGAAAAAGTCTAACAAGAAGCACTGCAAACAGACAGTGTTCCAAATGCACTGTACCAGTCTGCAAATTAAATATCAAAATTGCCCAAAACTGTCTAGTACTGTCCTTTGGATCCTTCCTATGTTCTGAGGCAATAATAGTTGTTATAGACTGCATCAGTGTGAGTGTGAGTGTGAGGGATTGAGGGATTGCCAGCCAGTCTATATTGCACTTGCCTTTTGCAGTCTATTTTTTTGTAGTCCCAACCTCAGCTTAGTAGAAGCTGAACTTGCAGGGAAAATCTCTTTGCAAATTGAAATCTAGACAGTAGACTTAGACTATATATGAATAATATACCCTGTCTACAGGCTGTCTGTATGTAATCTGCTGCTTGACTTGATATAAACCTAAGCCTAGCCAAACAAAAAAAGACACTTACTTGAGCTGAGGAGGTAACTATTTGAAAAAGATTGCAGTCCGGGACTGGAAGCTACTTGTTTACCTTGTACAGTCACACTATAATTGGTCAGATAGCCACCTACTGAAATTCTACATCCTTCTGTCACTCTGTTAAATAAAGTCTCCTCCTAATAAAAGTTTAACAACAACATTTACTACTTGTGTGGTGTGTGTGAAGGAGTATGTATGGTACCTGGTACAGTACCTGAAATCTAAATAAAAAGAATCTTCATTCTTTCAATAAAGCCTCTTGATCTGAATACTGTTATAAAAAATCTCTAGCTTTTTAGAGGCTACACTGTGTGGACTATCTAAAATCTTAATACCTGTTCTAACAAATAATCAGACAACACACAATTTTCTTGTTAAGTTTGTTATAAAAAAAAAAAGACAAGACATACTTTTTTCCTTGTTGCATTTATTAATACTGAGTAACACAAATAAAAATTTCTTAAAATCAGTATTCACAAGTTCAGCTCCGAACAACCAGGCAGACACCATGAGTCTTTTTAAATTTGGATTTAAGAGAAAGCGTTCTGATGAGACTGCGGGAGCTGACTCGGATTCCCTAACACCAAGTACTAGTACTACTACAGGCACAGCTATAACCCCACCATCTCCTTGCCCAGACAGTGAAACTGTTATGACCACTGAAGTTTCCTCAAGTGCTACTGCTTGTACTGAAAGTCAGGTTAAGGCCCCAAAAGTTAGAAAATTTCAGGAGTCCTGGAAAAAGGGCAGAAAGTGGCTTAATTATGACACGGATAAATGTGCCATGTTGTGTACATGGTGTCAGAGTTATGATAAAAGCCAAAGCAAAAATAATTTCAGAACTGAATGCAGTACTTTTAGAGTACACATTATCTCAGCACATGAAGTGTCCATAGCACACAAAAATGCTGAGATGGCATACATACAAATAAAACAAAAGTTGGAGAAAAGACCAGTAGAGAATCCATACAATTTATGGAACAAAAGAAATGGATCAAATTTGTAAATTGTTCTGTACTGCATATTACATTGCTAGGACCGAAAGGCCTTTCATGGATTTTCCTGGGTTGATAGATTTACAAAGAAGAAATCATGGGGATGATGCTATGAGTCACAGTTACAGCAGTGGCAAGCAATGCCTTGTCTTCATTCACTATATTGCCCAAGATATTCAAAGCACTACTGCTAGTCTGCTACAAGACAATGACTTCTTTTCTTTTCCTGTTGATTCCTGCAAGATAAAAGTGTGACTGAGGAGGAGGCATTTATGTATGTTTTTAAAATGACCTACCTGTAACACGATTTCTTGCACTGAAACCAGTCAGTGTCCCTAATTCAGAAAGCATTTTAAATGCTGTGATTAATGCTTTAGAGGTGAAGGTGGTTTAAAGGAAGGTGGTTGGAAACATAAGCTGATAAGTGCGGCATCTGATGGTGCTGCTGTAATGTTGGGAGCACTTCAGGTGTCCTTAGTCGAATAAAGCAAGATTTCCAGTGCCCACACCTCATTGACATACACTACTGTGCACATCGTTTAGAGCTTGCTATTAAGGATTCGTTCAGAGACTGTCCCTTTTACAAGTCATTAGAACAACTTCTGCTGAACATTTACTCGTTTTACATCACCAAAAAGTTGGAAAGGCCTACGGGAAACAGGATCCCTGTTAAATATTAATGTGGTCAAACCAGTTAACACTGGTGGCACTAGGTGGCTTGCACACAGAGAACGGGCCATTGCTGCTCTTGAAAGGAACTGGGCTGCATTAGTGCCTCACCTGGAACATGTGTCACTGACAAACAAGCAGAATCATGGCCAAAAGCACTAGGAATACTTAGAGTGCTTAAGACTTTAAAATGTGTTATAAATGAACTTTCAAAGTGTTTTTGTTACTTATCTGCTCTTAGTCTGTGCTTTCAGCAAGAGGATGCCACTGTTGAAAAGTTCACAGCAGAGTAGAAAGCACAATTCAAAAACTAAATGGTCTCTCAAATCAAGAAACTCTTCACCACATAACACTTACATCTGTAAATGAGAACCTAGCTCAGTAGAACAGTGTTGACTTAACTAATGAAACTAGCAGGCACAGATCAGATTCTCCTTCAGACACTGTAGAAGCCACAATTTCAGAGATCAAAAAATTTCTTCAGAAAACATCACAGCACATTGAATCTCGCTTTCAGTCCTTCACAACCAATAAAGTGCTACTAGCTGCAAGAGTTTTAAATTTTCAGTCCTGGCCAACATCCATAGAGGCACTTGAAACATATGGAGATCAAGCAATTCAAACAATTATTGATCACTATAAAGTGGTCCTAGAGTCTCGTGGAGTTGATCTTACTTTGGTACTGCTGGAGTGGCTAGACTTAAAAAAGCACATACTTCACTTGCTGTCTCTTGAAAGTTGTAAGTCTCTGAAATTGTGGCAGAAAGTGATTCTTGCGGATGTGCAGGATCAACAATTTCGAAATGTGCTGGCCATTGTCAGAATCATTCTCCTGATTCCTGTTCACACTGCTGCTGCAGAAAGAGACTTCCCTCTGGTGGGAAGAATAAAAAATGACTGGAGGGTTGGATTGTGCCCAGACACCCTACACGACCTAATGTCTATATCTCTGAATGGACCCCAGCTTACTGACTATAACCCTCAAGGTACCATATCACTGTGGTGGAAAAATGGCAAAAGAAGGCCCACTACCAAAGCTTATGGCTCCAGAACACTGTCACTGTATCCTGCTTCTGCCAGCCCTAGTGGTGGTGATGAAAACGAAAGTGCTTCGTCCAGTGAAGATGATGTCTAGAATTATATAAACTAAGGGTCGGCATGTAAATAGTTTGTTGGGCATGTACATTTTCTTCTTACATGCCCAAGTGGGCATGTACTTTTTTTCACGAATTTCATACCCTGCGTGTAGACCTGTTGAAAGAATAGACCTGTTAAATAAATAATTGCACTGTACGCATTTTTGCCAGGGTTATTGATTACATATTGTCATTGGTTGATAGAATCACCTAAAAGTTATTGAGAAATGTTGTGTGCAGGGACAGCTGTTTGGCCAGAGGGTAGCATGCTGTGTTTCTGTGCCGGCAACTCAGGTTCAGAGATTAGCTCTGGGATCTGGCTGGGCAGCACAAGGATTGGTGGAACACATCACTGCTCAGAGCCTGGGAAGGTATGGTGCAGTGTTCTGTCACATGGTGGACACATTGTGATGGGCCTGAGAGCTCTATCTTACAGTTGGTTCACATGCATGTCATGGCCTGATGGTGTTACGTAGTGTGTCAGGGAAAGCAGGTTGACATGAGAAATGAGTCTTGCAATAAATCTTCTATTCCATTTCCAATGGGACCTGTTTGAATGAGGATGCAAGTTCATGGAAATTATATATATAAAAATATATATATATATATATTCATACACACACATATATATACAGTATATACAGTATCTCTGTCTCTCACCACACACACACACACACACACACACGCATATTTGTATGTATGTTACAGATTGTATATAAATATATAAGTGATACACAGTTGGAACCTCATGAGTGGTGTAGAAAGCACATACAAATATATAAGTGATAAACAGTGGAAACCTCATTAGTGGGATAAGTAGCATGCATACAGAAATACCTTATTTATCACATTAGATCCCCTCTGCATATGTCATTTATGCAACAGGCTAGGACCTTAAGGGAGAGACATTTGTTTTGCTTTTTTAGGCATAAAATTATTTTTATGTCTGTTATTTTTTGAACTAGTGTTACTGTGCTTCCCACCATCCTGACTGCTATAACTACTGCCATGAAAATGAAGTCAGGATGACAAGCTGACACTGTGATGTGGTAGTTTGTTAGTGCTGCAGAACTTCCGCAGAAATTACAAACCACTGCCGCAGAAGTTCTACGGCAAATGGTAGTCTTGCCACAGAACTTGGTCCCACTGTGCCACAGAAAAGTAGGGACCCTGCTGTTGGGATGTGGGTACTGTGGTTTGTGAGGGCTGAATGGGACTGCACAGTCCAAGGTAACACCTGTCATTCCCACAGGCTCGATCATGACTGAACGTGAAGAAGAGGAGGAACAAGGATGGGGGAGAAGGAGGAGGAGGCCCAACTTCACCCGGGCTGAATCAGATGCCCTGTTTGAGGCACATCCCGACAGGGAACTGCTGCTCAGCTGACAGCGGGGAACGCTACAGGCCCATGCTGTGGTGTGGGGTGAGGTGGCGCGTGCTGTGAGTCAGTATGGCAGCCACTAGCGGTCCATGCAGGAATGTAAGAAGAAGGTCGGTACGGACAGGAGGAGGATCAAAAATAAGGTGTCTGCCATCAGGGCTGCACGTGCTGCCACCGGTGGGGGACAGCTGGATGTGCCACGCCTGACACCACAGGAGGAGTGGATGACTGGCAGCATGTGGCGTTGTGCCATCCAGGGTGTTCCCAGTGGTGGCTTTCAGATGGGTGGCAGCCCATCACTGCATGGTAGGTCCTGTGCTGTCATTGTGTGGGTGGTGGAGGGAATGCCACAGGGCAGGGCGGAGCCACTAATGCTAATGTGTTCCCTTACAGCTCCTAAGCATCTACATGGGTCAGCGGTGGTGGGTGTGTCCACTGAGGGGGATACCCTGGACACAGAGGATCACCCATCCAACTCCACTGGTGTCTGGGGGACTGGAATGGTACATACCTATACGTCTGTCTGGACTGATGAGGGTGGTGCAGGTGCGAACGAGGCCCTGCCTGTGTCCCAGCATGACAGAGCCCATGGTCTCCAGCATGCTGGGACAAGGATTGGTGCCTGATCCAGCACCAATGATGATGGACCACATGTCCAGGACAGTGATACGTGTGGGACGCAGGATGTTCCCACAGCAGGCAACGGCACGGGCATTGCTGTGGGTGGTGCCACCGTGGAGGGTTGCATAACAACACAGCCCCAGCCTGTGCCTGTATGCCCCAGTGGGGCAGCACTGGTGTGTGTCTAGGGCGGTGGGGCTGTTGCGGCTGCTGTGGTGGTGCCGGTGAGCCCTGGCGATTGGCAGCCAGAGAGGCAGTGCCAGCAGATGGCCAATGGTAATGGGGGGTTAGTGTTGAGGGCAGTGGCAGTGCACTGCATGTGGATGTGCCCCAGCATGGCTCTGGTGTGCAGCGCCCATCATCAAGGGGTGCTGGCCAGCAGGGCCAGGAACACCACGAGGGACAGCATGCCGGACCGGTGGAAGACCTCTTTGACGAGCACAGCCATCTACTCCAGGCTTCAGTAGATCAGCAGATGTGGCTCATGATGGCGGTGGATGCACTCAGTGCTGTTCTGTGCCAGGCAGAGGAGTGGTGCAGCAGAGACCATGGTCTGCTCCTGGCACAGATGTCCAGGCAGTAGGCAGATGTGACTGCTGCCATTGACAGGTAGACCAATGCATTGACAGCTGTCATGGCCACATTGGACACCCAGTTCAGTGCCCATCCGCCGCAGACACTGCGCAGTGTCATGTCCACCCCCTGTTCCCGGCGCCGTGTGACACCTGCTATGTCGACACCAGGTTCAGCTGTGGGCATACCAAGCATGCCTGGCGCGGGCATTTTCAGTGGGCTGCAGACCCCTGCATGAATACAGTCGTGTTCATGCGGCGTCACCCCTTGGGGACCGTTGGTGCCACGCCATGAGGCCAATGGTCAGCCTGTCATGGCTGGCAGGTCTCGGCAGGGCTGCCCATGCATCCATGGCAGCCGTGGCACTGTGCTGTGTGACTGACCTGTCTCTCACCATGGCCACTGTCTGCCGCTGCCCTATGTGCAGTGTGGTGTGCATTGTGTGATGCACGGGTGGGGTACCCGGCCCTGCACACACACAGTCCCTGTGCACATCCTCCCGGCTGCTGGCCACTGTAGTATATGCATGATGATGCCTGCGTTGCGCTGTCTGCCAGTGTGCAATGGTGCCCAGCATCTGAGGCACGCACAGTGATGGCCACTGGGCGTGGTCTTGTGTGGACCTGTGTGGGGTTGGGGTGTCAATTGGGGTTGGCGTACCGTCTACCCCTTGTGCATGTCTTGTGGTCTGTGTGTGTGTGTGTGTGTGTGTGTGCGTGTGTGTGTGTATACATGTCATGTTTGGCCCTGCCCATCCCTGACACTGTGTGCGGTGCCACACTCAGACTCATTCCCTTACTGCCATCCACCCCTGGTGTTCTGCACTGCCCATCTGTGCCCTTGCCATTGGTGGTTGCGTATGGCCCCATGACCTACTTGTGTTGACCAAAGTGCTCTTCTGTAATGGTGTCGCAGTGCAGCTGTGACATCCGGATCAGGCGGGGGTCTCTTCACCAAGGGGGTGGCTGCCTATCACCGGCTGGACCAGCATCCTCATCGTCCCCACCGCTGTCCCCCTCTTCAACCTCTATGGCTATCCCACAGTCGGTGGCCATGTTGTGCAGGATACAGCAGGCCAGGAATAGCCTGCATGCCTTCAAGGGGCTGTACTGTAGGGCACTGCCAGATGTGTCAATGCACCAGAACCATTCCTTCAGCATCCTGAACACCCACTCAATGACTTTCCATGTTGTGGCATGTGCCTCACTGTACCATAGCTGCGATGGGGTCATGGGGCACCGGTATGGTGTGAGCAGCCAGGGACGTAGCGGGTAGCCACTGTCACCTGTGTGTAGAGGGTGGACATTAGTATGGTGGTCTGTATACGGTCATTGGCCTACAAGGCCGCACCCATGGCACCTCTGACTATGCACCCCCCCACGTCTGCTCATGTCGTCCTGCGTGATATGCATACTCACCCACTAGATGGCCAGTGTGATGTCCCCACTCTCAAACCTGTGGCACAGTGTGGACTGGTGCCAGATGAAGGCATCGTGTGCTCCGCCAGGATGCATAGCTCAGACATTGGTAATGCGATGTCTGGCATTGCACACCACCTGACAGTAAATGCTTGCATACCCCTTCCGATTGATGTATGACACTCCGTCCGGGCCAGTTTGCGTGCGGATGGCCACATGGATGCAGTCAATGGCCCTGAGCACACCAGGCAACCCTGCTACCTTATGTAACTCCTGTATGTGTGCTGTGCGCTCCACTTGTGTCCTGGGGAAATGGATGTACTCCGCAGCATGTGGCAGCAGTGTGCTGAGGAATTGTGTGAGTAGGCGTGACGTGGCTGACTGGGTTATGCCTGTCATGTCCCCTGTTGGTCTCTGGAAGGTGTCTGTGGTGAGCAGGCACATGATGGCTGTCACCTTCATCTCCACTGACAGAGCATGGCTCCGTCGTGTCGGTGTCTGCATCTCATCACTGCGCAGCTCACAGAGCTGCCTCAGGATCACCCAGTTCAAGAGGTACCAGTCCACAATCTCTGTGTCAGAGTAATGTTCGAAGCTGGTCTGTGCTCGGTACTTTCTGTTCTGGGCACACCACCGACAGGCCCTTCCGTGGCAGCACCCCCCTGCTGCCTGCCTTCTTACACCCCTAATTACCGCCTCCATCTGGAAGGTGGTGCTGGCCATGTCTCTGGCTGGTGTCCCCCCTGGCAGCTGTTGTCCCGTTACCCCCGCTGTCCATTCCTGATGCTCTCCCTGCACCGGGTACACCTCCGGCCTTTGGCTGTGGCTGTCCTGCCTCCTGCCACTGCCCTGAGTCCACTGTGACACTCCATAGATTTTTCTGCACAGTGGCACAAGCTCCTCACTCCTACCCTGTTTCTGGCTCAGTTCTGGTGGGCCTTGTCCTGCTCCTGCCCAGTTCTGCATACTGCTACCTTCTGTACCACCCTTGATATCTGTCACCATACTCTCACCTGTGGCTTCCCTTTTGCGTTCTTGCGCCCCTCTCTTGCTCCCTTTTATTTTGGATAATTTCCGCTGTCACACAACTTCCGCTAGCTCCCCTATTGCGCACGGTGCATGCTGTTGAATATCACACTGCACATGTTATTCATGGTTCCACCCCCTATGGTTGCACATGCATTCATTACTATTGCACTCTGGCGCATTGCTTATTGTGCTGTGTAGCCTCCTCCTGCTGAATATCACACAATAGCGCATTTCCGGACTTGCGCTGGAGCATCCCTATTGCGCATGGTGCAACCCTTCTGAATATCCGGGCCAAAATGTTTTACTGCATACTCCCAAATTTAACTGCATATTCTCAAATTTGGGGGTGGGATAAGTGTATATTCAGGTTCCTTCCTTGCCCAGTGTGCCATGGTTACTGAGGGGTGGCTCAACTCCCCCCTCATAAGAAATTTATAGTAAATTGAGAGAGGCTTGGCCAAAGGCTGGGGTTTATACAGTTCTTCCTTGATGGGCAATGAATTGGTATGGTCTAGTCTGTCCGGGGAAAAGGGAAGAAACCTACTTTCACACCTGAATGTAAGTAAACAGGTCATATTGGCCCCAACTTCCAGTCTTTCTGCAGCTCTGTAAATCACAATCTCTGCCCCTGTGGAATGGCTACCCCACAAAATGGAGACCTTTGCTCCTCCATCTTTAATATGCAGGCAGTGTACTTTGGGCATAGCTTTATGGTTACATGGAAATCCATGTGGACAGATGTTTCATCCTGGTGCTTGATATGCTTGTGGACTAGCTTCCACACCCTTGCAATAGCATGCTCTACTGTTCCCCTGTTTCCCATCCATGGTGAGGGCACCACTCTTCCCAGTTCACCCCTTCATTTTCCTGTTTATTGTTTATTGATGAATATCAGATAACACCTTTCAGTCAAAGACTCCTTTACAAAGGTTTCACGTGATACATAAAAAAGAGACAACTGTGAACAAAGTAATAACTAACATAGTAATTAAAGACAATGGTTACTGGATGATTGGAAATGAATACAGAAAATGTAAAATAGCAGGGAATACATGGTGACAGAGAGCTGCTAAACAAGGTATAAAGTGCAAATGGTTACAGGTACAAGCATAACATTTCAGGGCAATGGTGCTAGCCATGCCCAGAAGTTCGTCATTGGCCAAGGCAGGACATTGGGGTCCATTGTCACGGTATAGGCACACCCAGGGGCAGCGGACCAGTATTAGGTCCATGGTCAAGGGAGATGGGGTGAGGTGGGAGGTGGTAGAAATGGAAGGTCAGGTTTAGGGGCAGTCACATACTGATCCCTGAGTGATAAGGTCCCTTAGTTGGGATTTGAACTGACCAAGTTTGGGTTCAGTGAGGAGGGAATTTGGGAGTAAGTTGAGCCAGGATGGGGCCAGATATCAAAATGTTCTTTGGCCTGAGGTGGTCTTGCAGCGAGGTACCCTAAAGTGGGTAGTCACTGATTGCCATGTGAGGCGGGTAGACAGTGGGGACTGAAGTAGTGGGGAGAGGGCTGGTGGCAGTAATCCTGAGGTGATTTTCTTAGCAAAGAGGCAGGCCTGGTACTTTAGCCTCCCATTGAAGTTGAGCCAGTTTGCTGAGGTGTAGAGGGTGCAGGTATATGTAAGTCTAGGGCAGCCTGTAGCAAGTCTGAAAGCCTTATTGAGGGCCAGTCTAATCTTGTGTAGGTGGGTGGTGTTGGCTGCACCATAAATGATGATTCCATAATCAATTAGAGATAGAATAGATGCAGAGATGGCTAGACGGAGAGATCCAGGGGGTAGGCAGTGCTTATAGCGGTGAAGGAGATCAATACGTGTATTGACGGCAGTGCTCAGCATCCAGATATGGTTGTGGAAAGTGAGACCAGTGTCTAGGGTGATGCCAATGTATTTGAAAGTGGTAACCTGATCAAGGGGGTCTTTCAGTGAGTTCAGAAGGAGAAAGGGTTGTCCTAGGTTCATATTTTGGGGGTGTGCGAACATCATGAATTTAGTTTTTTTGTAATTTAGTACTAACCTATGCTGAATGAACCAGGATTCAGCTTCAGAGAAGAATTTCTGGAGTGCTGAGTGGAGGGCTGCGGGATCAGTGTGTGAGTTGTAGAAGACTGCATCGTCTGCATACAATAGAATTTTTCCCGAGCAGGCATTGGGCAGGGAGTTGAGGAATAAGGAGAAGAGATGTGGGCCAAGAATAGAGCCCTGAGGGACCCCAGACCTGACTTGGTGGGGGGATGATGGGGAGTGGGCAATCCAGACTGTCGGGGTTCTCTCAGACAGACAGCTGGCAAACCAGTCAATGGTCTCATGGGAGAGGCCTATCTGAGTGAGTGAGTCCAGGAGAAGCGAGTGGTGCATGGTATCGAATGTCTTTGAGAGGTCTATAAAGACAGCGCCAGCAGTTTCCAGGGATGTATGGAGGGCATTTTTAAATTCCAAGAGGGCAGTGATGGTGCTATGGTTCTGGTAGAAGCCATGTTGTTCAGGACACAGGATACTATATTTAGTGAGGTAGTCTGTTAGTTTGGTGGCCATAATTTTCTCCAGGGTTTTAGAGAGGGGAAGCAGGATTGATATTGGGTGGTAATTCCCAGGCAGGGTGTGGTCACCACTTTTAAGGATAGGAGTGATGAGGGCAGATTTCCATTTGGTGGGGAACTGGCCCAGAGAAAGGAAGCGGTTCAAAGGCATGGTGGGGGGGAGGACTTCATCTGAATGTGAGTCTAAGCAGTTTCAGGTCCAGTGTGTCACTGCTGAAATGAGATTTACTGAGGGCTTTGAGTAGGAGAGGGGCAGCTTCATGCTGGGAAACTGCTTTAAAGTGGAAAGGGGGGTTGGAGAGGGGGCAGTGTGGTGTAGGGTGGATAGCGGAGAAAAAGTTGGGGGAAGAACAACTAGTGAGGCCAAAAAAGGTGTCATTTAATGTGTCTGTGATAAGGGCTGCGTCTGATGTAATAGATCCGTTGGCCCTGATATGGGTAGGGGGGCAGTGGGGGCTTTGCCATTTAGCATTTTGAGTGAGTCCCAAAACTTGTGACCTGAGCCTCATGTGTTGATGAGCAAGGTTTTATAGTACTCAGCCTTTGCTTTTTGAATATCCCATGTGCATTTATTGTGAGCTTCCTGGTAGCGCTGCCTGTCAGAGGGTTTTCTGGTATCCTGTGCAATGTGCCACAGATTGTCTAGTTCGTGCATCTGGTCCAAAAGGGCTTGAGATAGCCAAGATGTGTTGGCACCTTTAATTTTTTGTTTAGTTAGAGGTGCAAACAGGTTGCAGGCAGCGTTGAACATATGAATGAAATAGTTGAGGGCAGAGTCAATGTTCTGAGCATTTCTTATGGGGGACTAGTCAGTAACTAGGAGAAACTGTTTAATGGACTGTAGTTTGCCAGGTTTGAGTCGGCATTGTAAGACAGTTTTGGGGAGGATTGCTAATACAGTACAACCAGTAACATAGCACTGTTATAAGGTCTACCAGGCCAGCTTAGGTGTGCTGGCACCTGTTGGGAGGAAAGCCAGTTGGGATACCCAGAAATAACTTTTAAAATGTGGCAGGCCCTGCCCACATATTTTTGGTTACAGGGGAGCTGTAGCACACCTCTATGAATCCTTGCATTTTTTCCCTTTCCACAAGAAATGACATGCAAATCAAGTTGTTTGAACTCTCTCTCTCTATCCAGGATCAGAATGGGGAGTGACTGAAACAGATAGACATTTTGGCAGTACAGACATTTCTACCATATTAATTCTGCCGAGGACTGAGAGGGGCAGTGACATCCATCCTTCACATGAGTGGAACATAGTTCCTCTGGGACAGAAGGCATAACTTATAGGGATGGCAACCCAAAAGGTACTTAATAGTATCCACAATTAACAGCTCCATAGCATTATGACTCAGTTGTGCCCTGTTGAGATTCCCTACGAGCATGAGCTCAGTCTTTGTCAATTTGATGTTGTGGCTGGACAGTGTTCCATACTCTCTCAGAAGACTTTGCACATGCCCTAGCCCATCCACTGGGTTTTGCAAATGTAGCAGCAAGTTGTCTGTAGAAAGCAACACCTTATTTTTCCCTCCACCCCTAAATCCTCAGTGCCTGAATGTTTTCGGATAGCAGCTGCTCGTGGCTCTAGGGAGAGGACATATGCAAAGGAGAGGGCGGGCACCCTGTCTGATACCCCTACTTAGACTGAAGGCTAGGATGAGTGTACCATTGACTAATATTTGAGCCATAGGTGAGGAGCACTGGGACCTCATCCAGCACCAGATGACCCCTCCCCCAGGCCACATATTGACAAGGTGTAAGAATAAATAATACTCCTCTCCATTCAATGGAGCATTTTTTTTTTAGCATCCAGAGCAAGGACCGTCACTCCATGTGCCTAGGACCTCTTTGACCAGTGATAAGTTTTATACTGAGGGTTCATCTGATGTTGCACTTCCCTTGTCTCCCCAGGACAAATCACCCTCTGTCTGGGTGGATATGTGACAGCATTGTTTTCTCTAGCCTGGTGGCTATTAATCTGACTAGGATTTTATACCATGCCATTCAGCTGTGATATTGGCAAGAAGAGGCACAGAGTGTGGGATCTGTGGCCCTGTTTAGGTAACACAGTAATGGTAGCAGAATATGTAGAGGAAGTAGAGTACCTGCTGAGAGGCTTTCCTCATACAAGTCATATAGCGGTTCAACCAGCTGGCCATCCAGCCCTGAAGCTTTGATACCCCCCTTCCCCACAATCCTTGATTGTTTGTCTATTCCCCTTAGCATCAAGGGAAAATACCAGATGGTCTGCTGCTTCCTGAAAAATAGGCATCTACTGTATCTCAATCTTTTTAAAGGACAACTCCATCCATGGAACAGCTAGGGAAACTTCTGCATAAAGTTAATTGCCCAATCCACCACTGGTGTTCCCTCTCCAGTTTTTAGTTGTGCTATGACCCATCCCCTTGTCTTTTGTTCTTTGTTTTTGTTTTTTTAATTGCTATGCCAGCAGCTACCCTCATCTCCATTGAAGTAGCTTCTAGCCTGCACCAGTAAGATGGCCCTCTCCAGGTGTGCACTACTCTGGGTGTTATACTTCATTTAACTTTCTGCAGAAGATTATATAGTGCCTGGGTGGGTCTGGCTATATGTGCCTCTTTACAAGCCTTAATTGTTTTTGCAAGAAAGTTAAATTCTTGTTCAGTGGCCCTCTTTTTGTAGCTTGCAAATGCAGTTGTCTGGCCCCTAATGAGCACTTTAAGGACCTCCCACTGAACTGAATGTGATGTTGCCTCCTTGTATTATGGGATAAAAATTCTTGGATTGTTTGGGCCATGAATGCTCTGTATTCAGTATGGGGTCAAGGCACCATTTCTTGACATGGCCCCCTATCTGGCCCTTCCATGACAATGGACTCCAAAGCATTGTCAGAGACCAATATAGAGAAGTATTCAACTGACTGAGACCTAGTCAGAAGCTGAGTGGACACTATGATTCTACTGAGCCTGGCATATGACTGAGCATGGGAGTAGTAACTGTACTTTCTCCCACTAGGGTTCTGATGTCTCCTTGCATTTCTCAAGTGGTATGTATATTAAATGAAAACACAAATTACATATACACCAATAATGCAAAGCATCACTAGAGGCATATGCAAATGCCCATGAATTAATTTGGACTGTCTCATCTTTAAGCAGAATTGTATGGTACAGATAGGGCTCACAATGTAATCAGCATAGGCTGAGAACAGCAGACATAGACATGTGTTTCATCCTCATTTTGACTCATCAGTGTGCCATATCTGTATCTCAGCCCAAGGAGAGGGAGCCAGCCATACTCAATGTCCCTTTTAACACTGGTATTCTGCAAGAGAGGGAAAGGGGTTGGGTTTGATCTGTCCAGGACCATGTCCCTGACAGTCACTTCCTCCTGCTTGATAGAAAGTAAGCTCTTTGTTAAGGCAATAAATAGACCCTACTGCAAGCATCTCCCCTGTATACAATTTAATCTATGCAAGTGCATATCTGCGCCCCGCCATCAATTACTCTGTCCATCACCTCCTCTGTTAAGACCCTCTGGCAGTCAGATGGCCACACCACCTCCCAAGCCTCAGCACTATAGCAGCAGGCCACCCATGTTCCTATCCAATTTTTACTAGGTCTGTCAGTTCATATGAGTCTCCTGTAGTAGGAATATATTTGCTTTTAATATCTTAACAGACCATTGCACCTTATTTATTTAAAATCACATGTTTCATACTATTAATGTTCCATGGTCTCTCATCCATGGTCTGCAGTGGTACTAGCTCTGCTGATGGCCCAGCCACACATCCACCTCCTTGGTCCATGGATCAAGTGCAGATTCTTGCCTCAGGACTGTTCTGCAGTGAAACTAATACTGAGGAATCCAGTTATAACCTCTTCAAGAACCCACCTCCCTCCCAAACATCCCCAAGAAGTACATCAACAGAGAACATACCAATTATACCAATTGAACATATAACGGAAGTGAAGTTCAAAACTGGGAGAAGCAACTCGCATCTAGCAGTCCTCACTTTAATGATGGTGTTAGTTGCTGCCACTGTTGCATAGGTAGTCTAGTTTAAGGCAGCTGATAACTGCTTTGCCCAGGTTTAAACCTTTCTGGATGGAATATGGGACCTAGTGATAGGGTGAGGGCCAGTATGCATTCCCAATCCCAGTTAGTGTCACGGAAGTTGATAGTTCACAAACTGATGTGGACAGTGTACAAGTGTAATCTTTATTGGAAAGTTAAAATCCAGACTTGAACTGCTTATAAATCCTGAAGATCAGCCACCCCCCCCCCGCTTTTACATGCATCCCCAGATGTGATTGGGAGGGGATTTAGAACAAGGATGTCCAGACTAATGGTTTGGGTTCAGAATATTGATGTAAAACCATTATTATTCTGGGAGGGTCAAATAGTGCAGACTTAGTTTAGGTCTGGGCAGCTTTCAAAAGCTAATAGTGGTTTGTTCATGGAGCTGCCACTAGTGTTGTGCAAAACTGAAATATTTTGCCTGGCGAAATTTTTAGCGTAAGTCGGTAATTAGGCAAAATATTTTGCCTATGCGAAAACAAAATTTTGCCTGTTTTCTTAATTTCACTTAACGGTGAAATTTCACTTACCATGACAATTTCGCACACTGATGAACCAAATTTCACCTTGTGGTGGAATTTCACCAGTGAAACATTTGATTTCACTGCAAAATTTTGGTGCAAAGGCTGAATGTGCAATGCATTGTGGGTAAATAGGTCAAAAGTCATGTGTAGCTTGTTTCCAGCTCATTCTGCTGCGTGTTGAGTCAGACAGCTGTGTGTTGTGGTACATCAGAGCCAATAAAGCCTTTGAAAACATAGCTAAAACTTGTTTTGAGAGCCAATTGCTGCAAAATATAAAGTTGTTTCCTAGTGCCGCTGTGTTGGTAGTGCCTGGTACTAGGGAACATTTTCTAATTTTGTGAATTTTTATATGATATGTAGATTGAATTAGGTTTACGTTTCTCTCTGTCTTTGAAAGAGTTGTGCAGGGTAGGGTAGTAGTGTAAAGCATTGCAGGTTATTTCTAGCCAAACAGATTGGTATATTTACTCACAACTGTGAGTTATTTATTTACTGTTATTTCTTATTAATTTTGTTATATCTTGCAATTTATTTTCTCTGAAAAGTTTCTCTGTACTGTTTGAGAGAGTTTTGCCGCTGTTAGCTGTGTTATATACCATTCTTCCGCTTTTAGTTGTGAATTGATTTTGAATTCTAAAGTTTTAAACACACAGAGCTGATCCTTTCATTTATTTTTTTGGCTGTTAGTTCTGTTAGCTGGAGTGTTAACTTGTGTGTTACTAAAACTGAAAATCAACAGTTGTAAAGTACTTCTACTCAGTCACTTGAACTTGTCTATCACAGTCGCACTGCATTGTTGAATTGTTCCACTGTATGTTATTGCCGGATCTTGACTCTGCACACTGAGCGGTGTTCCTGTTTTAGCTAACTTACATAAATTACCCTTTTCCTGTTATAGCATTGTGTCTCACCTGACGTGTGCATTATAAAACAGTATATATTAAAATAGTCATTTTCAAGAGATTTCTTGTTGATCCCTCCCATCCAGATCACCAACATATTGTGCGGTACTAATTTCCCCTATTGCTGTTTTATGGTTGTCTCTGCCCACATATAAAAAACAAATTGTGGCACTGAGTAACATAACCCATTACAGTACTTTATTTGTAAAGAGGGACACAGGTGATCTGCATTTAAAGTGTGCCACTTGTCCCCCTTTTCCCTTGTCTGTGTTTCTTTAATTCCTTCCTGTTTTGGGGGGAAAAGTTACCTTTTTAATTTTTACTACACCAGGCTGCCTACCATATATGGTATTGTTCTACTGTAAGTGCTGGTACCTGTCCTGATTGTTTTTGGACTTTTAAGGAAGCCAGTACTGTAGGTGTGTGATGTCATCATTCACATGTGTGAGGAATTATTCACACAGTTAGTAGTAATATATCCTTTCTTCCAATACTCCCAGAGAAAGGCAAAGCTTTGAAGCAGCTGTCAGCAAAAATGGCTGGTAAGAAGTGACCAAGTACAGAGGGGGTGAGGGAGCTCAGAAGTTTGCTTAAGAAAGTGCAATTTCAGTTCCAGTTCCTCATAACAGTGAAAGCACAGGTATGTCAGCATCATTGTCTTCAAGTTCTGATGTGGGCCCTGGTGGTGCGGCAGGAACCAACAAAGGAGTTGGTGGATGAACTGGGTCAGGAGTTTCTGTGTCTTACTTTTTTAAAGCTCAAACCATTGCAGCCATACCAGTGGGGGGTGCTGACAGTGAGAGGAAGGGAGGCACTGACACCAGCACAGGAACAGTGGTCCAGGACTTGAAGGAGGGTGATAATAAGTCTGTCAGTGTGACTGTCCATGTTCCTGCAGGATATGTTGATGATAGTGTTCAACAAGAGTCTGATAGTCCTGGAGATAAAGATAGTCAGCCCCCTGAGGTAGTTGTAGAGAAAGAAAAAGGTCCCATCCTCCAAAAAGACAGTGATGGGGGGAGGAGGAGGAGGAAGACAAGGACATCATCGCTATTGGTGGTGATGATGATGATGATGATGACTGGGATGATCCCACGTGGGAGCCTGAGTTAAAAAAGGTCAAGGGTGATGTAGGCCATTTACATGTACAGCCCATGGTGGGTCAGTCTGTCACCAAGCCTATAAGCACAAATCCAAGCAGTCAAGTAACCACCCCTCCCAAAAGTAGTCTTATGGAAGTCATTTTAGCAGCTCAGAAAATACACACTTCCACACCTGTTTCTGAATCATCCCAGTCCTAGAAGCATTTGAAGTCCAGAGGTCAAAAGTCCCTAGTTTGGGAATTTTATGTGCTAGATCCTGCTAATAAGACCACAGAAATATGCCAACTTTGTCAAGCCAGTGTTAGTCGGGGGATAAAGGGAAGCCACATAGCCACTGGTGGCCAACACGACCACCTGAAAAATAAGCACCCACTGAGATGGCATCAACACCAGAAGTATGCCAGACCTATTGGTAGCAAGGTGCATGTAGTAGAGTAAGAACATGAGGAGGGACGGCAGAGTGGAGCAGTGATGGAGAAAGAGAGTGAGCAATCCTTTGCTCTCTCTATCTAGTAGGGGGCATAGCAATGGCAGTGCGAGTCCCAGTCCCACAAGTCTTAAAAGTACACCACCACCCCACCCACATGCAACCAAAATAACTGGCTTCATGTGGCCTCCACCGCATGACCAAGAGTCAATTGATACTCCTAAAAGAAAATCATTGCTGACACAAGTACAGCATTCTGGTCGGATAGCCCCAAAGATGCAGCACACTCTGAAGACCATCCTTGAACGGCAGACAAAGTACCCACCCAATCATGCTGCTGCATGAGAGTTAAATGCTGCCACTGCTGAAATGCTGGCCAATGATCTGTTGCCATTCATATTCATAGAGAATGCTGGTTTCCACAGGTTGATGACCCGTGCCTGTCCCAAATGGTAAGTTCCATCGCAAAGCAGTTTTAGTAAGTGTGCCATGTCGGAGCTGAACAGAAGAGTTGCTGATTCCATTAGACATGCATTGAAGTATAGTGCGTCACACTATATCCATCTTAGCATGGATATGTGGACCAGTGGACAAACAGCAGCAAGTTTGTATCTGTGTATAACAGCACAGTGGGCACAGTTGTCTGGTGCAGTACTGGATTCTGGGCCTGACAAAACATGTGTGAAGCAAAACTGTGGTGGTAGCAACTCACCTGGTATTCGACAGCATGCAACCCTGACTATGACAAGTGTCACAAGTTCACACACGGCTGTGAAAATGCATAATGTTTTGCTAGACAGGATTGATGGGTGGCTACACACATAGTCACTCATAGCAGGATTCATCGCAAGTGATAATGGCTCCAATGTAGTGAAGTGCATTAGCGATGGTGGTTTTTTTCAGCATGCTCTGAATGGCATACTGCCTTAATCTTGTTGTTCAGCAGTTTCTCAACCATGCGGACATAAAGGAAACTGTTGCTGCTGCCCATCACATCTGTGTCCACTTTGCCCATTCTGCAAAGGCCTGTCACCATCTCTGTGAGCTACAGTGCAATAACAATCTGCCTCAGCACTGGATGAAGCTTGATGTTGTCACAAGGTAGAACTCCACACTGTACATACTTGACCGGCTATATGAAAAGTAAAAGGCTGTGTCAGAATACCTGCTGCTGCACACCACCTGTGACAGTGCTGGAGTGTCCATCACTCTCTAACAACAGAGCAGTGGTGCCAAATTGATGGGCTAATATGCATTCTCCATCCATTCGAGCATGCTACACAGGCAGTGAGTGAGGACATTGCTTGCATAAGTCAGTCCATACCTCTCATATGTGTGCTGAGGCAGACACTAGTGAATGTGCGACACCAGACAGAGGCAAGTGGGGATCATGGCACTTGTGATCTAATGGATCACATGCTGCATGTGCTGGACACAAATACCCATGTATTTGCCATTTTAAAGTCAGCTGAGTTTGCAGTCTCCACCATGCTGGATCCACGGTACAAACGTGGCCTGTCCTCTATAATTGAAGGAGGTTGTCAGCGAGTACAGCAGCTGACAGAGAACCGCATTAGACTGGTACATGCTGCATAAATGAAAAATGTATGCACTGCATCAAGAATGGGTGTTGCTACCACCACCAATGTCTCAGAGGGAACTTAATCAGAGAAAATGGGTAAGGCAGAGACGAAGACAGCAAGCAATCCCATTTGGGATGTTCTTTTTCAGGTGTGACTGGAAGATATGGAGGAAAAGGAGGAGGAGGAGACAGATGAGGCAGCTGGACTCCAGGCAGCAGAACGAATGGTGGAGGCCTTCATGGGGGACCTAAAGCACCTTGCATTAATGATGAGCCACTGCTGTACTGGAGCAGTAAAATGACTGAATGGCCAGCACTAACATTGGTTGCTGTGAAATACCTGAGCTGCCCACCATCCAGTGTCACTGTGGAACGAGTGTTTAGTGCAGCTGGAGCAATTGTGAGTGACCATAGGACCAATTTGTCACCCAAGAATGTGTCCATGCTAACATTCATCAAAATGAATGAAAGGCACATCCCACACAGCACAGTGATGTCAGTGGTGCTGCCACAGGAACTGTGTCTCAGTGACGAGGATGATGATAATCCATTGACTAAGGCAGCCACCAGCAGCGAGGTGGATGAGGCAGCAATGTTGAGAGAATTCCTATCTGATGAGAACTCCAGTCTTGCACACTGTGAGGGGTGCTTCTTGGACAATGTGGAATTGGAAGTAGAAAAAGGCTGAGTTTATTCCAAGGCCCCCCCCCTCCCCCAAACAACAACTTTCAACTCAGTATGGTTGCTGGGGTGTGTATGTGATACCTTATTTCTAGCTATGTACCACTGGATTGGTTATGGAAATATGTTGTTATGTGCTGTAGCCTACAGTGTGTATAAGTTTCATTTCATCACCCTTTGCCATAACTCGTTGATTGGTCACCTCACCACCTCCACCAGTCCCCCAAGGCCACAAGCCTATATAAAGCAGCAGCAATATAATTACCATAACTGTAAATATTTTGCAATTGCATGATTAATGTTTTTCTTCAAAAAATATATCACTTCTCATGTTGACTATATCAGCACATCATTATCTTACAGCAAGATATGTTGTCTTGATGTCCTTAAAAGTGCCCAGGATGTCAAATTCCACACTGCCCCACTTCCCCCTCTCATCACCTGATCTGACCTGACACATCCATGCACGCCATGAGACTGAAAAAAAATGTTTCTGCCACTTACTATTGATGTCATGTACAAGAACCCTGGCTCCTAGACAAGTGTACAAGTAGCATATGAATGTAACATGCTAATTCAACAGTTAACACCAAGTTGAACACATTTAAGATGCAAGTCATTAATTACGAAAATAATCATGAAGAGGCTTAACAACTCACAACATCAAATCCCCCAGAAAGATTACTTTTACAGTGCCAGATTAAAGTACACCAAAATCCCAATGGTTCCGGGGAGGGGGGAAGGGAGGGGAGTCAGGGCAGGGTGAGTGTCCTGCTGTCCTCACTTTTGAATAGATTCAAAATGTTCATGATTACTGCAGCTATGCAGTCCCAATTGAGTAGACAAGGTATTAACCCCCTCCACCTAATTATTTACTAAACACCATATCAACCATCTGTATGTGGGTGGCAGTGGTGATTACTCATTAGTGGTAAAGGTATGGACACCAGTTCAGTGGTCAACATCGCAGTTCAAGCAGCACCCATGTCTTCCAATGACACAACACAGCTCCTGCTCCTGCATGGGCTGGATTGATCATGTAGTCGTCAAGATATGACATACAGAAACCTCAACAGAGGAAAATGACCTAAGCAACAGCAAAGATAAGAAAAACTGTTGGATACTAATCAATCAGCATACCTGCTTTTACCTAACAAGTTGGAAGAAGAAGCAGAGAAAAAAATGTATACTTACCATACCCCATGATGTGATGTCATTCAACTGAGGACATTCTCCACAGGAACATGCTTTGTGGTGCACATGATTCCAATCCAGGCAAGGTCCAACGAACCACAGTAGCACCAGCAGGCATTGCCCTTCCCCTATCAGCACTGCGTACCTTGACATAAGAAAAAAATTAAGAACAAATTTTGGTGATTGTTGAACATTTCCCCCCACCACCCATGAGTCTGACCATCCACTCCCTTCCCCACCCCAGAGAACCATAAAAAATGAAGGCATACTTACCTCAAGGACTGTGAAAGTGGAACTATCGTGCAAGGGTGCAATTAAATAAATCCCCCAGACCTGGTTCAGCAGCCAGCAGCAGAAGGATGGAACAATACCTAACATCGCCTGAATTCCTGATGTTGATAAAAGCAAAAAAAAATAACACAATTACTATCAAGCTCACACAACCTTATGGCAGTAACAGACATACCACACTTGTATGAAAATTCCAATACTTACCGTCTGCGTTGGGAAATTGGAAAGATCCATACATCTGACATCTCCCTCCCTCATGGCCCGGCATGATGAAGTCATCCACAGCACACTGAAAAATAATATAAGAACAGTACAAGCATATTAGAACTCAAGATGCCATGATACGAACCCACCAACACCCTTAATTGCACAGGAAAAACAATGAAGACAGATACATGTTCATCAGCAGCAGTATGGACTGTGTGAGGATAATCCACCAGGCATCAACCATCCAGAACAGTAGTTCTTGTGGCATCTTGGAAAGTAGTAGTCATAGACAGCAGCTGGCAGCAAGCTACAGTGCTCCACAATTTCATTCACTACCCCACCCCAGGCAAGGTACTACCACAGAGACAGTCAGTCAACACAACTAGACAATCAGTACAGCAGCACAGGGATAGAGAAATTATACTTTTGCATTTCTATGTCAATCAGTTGAAACACAGCAGCAGCAGCAGGAAAGAATTGAAAGTGGCAGCAGCATTTTGCAGGAGGAATTCATTTTCTCTGCATGTTGGCACATCTTTTCAGGTCCCTGAGGTGGTGGGGCACCATAAAACATCAGAATTGACAGCACATTTCAGTCTCAGTTTGATGTCACATTTTGGGGTAAACATTTCTGGATTTGTATGCCCTGTTTGGCACCAGCAGCAGTGAGTTTCAGGCATTGTGTAAACAGGCCCTAAAACAGATACTTAATGTCTGGGAGGTGGGAGGCACCCTAAAACATGATGGCTGAGACCAGATTCCACTTCCAATTTAATGTACCATTTTTTCTGCAACATTTCTGGACATTTACTGCCTGTGCTGCAGTTGCAGAAACAAGAGAGGGCCTAAAGACAATTGTAAAAGTGGACCAAAGACCATTGTTTGGTCCAGGTGGTGGTGGGGCGCCATAAAACATCATGGCTGAGACCTGATTTCACTCTCAATGTACCGTGCAACTTTTTTGGAAACATTTCTGGACATGTGGGACATGATTTGATCATGCAGCCACAAACTTAGGCCCAAAAGGCATTTAAAATGTGCATAAAACAGCACATTTGGGTCCGCAGGGTGGGTGTGATCCTGTAACTGCGTGTCTCAGACCTGATTTCACTCTCAATGTACTGTGCAATTTGTTTGGAAACATTTCTGGACATGTTTTGATCTGGCAGCAGTGAGTTTCATGCAGAACTATTGTGTAAACGGGCCCTAAAACAGCTACTTAATGTCTGGTGGGGGGGGTTGGGGCACCCTAAAACATGATGGCTGAGACCAGATTCCACTTCTAATTTAATGTACCATTTTTTCTGCAACATTTCTGAACATTTACTGCCTGTGCTGCAGTGGCAGAAACAAAATAGGGCCTAAAGACAGTTGTAAATGGTGGTCAAAACAGCATTTTAATGCCTGGTTGCTGGTGGGGCACCATAAAACATCAGGACTGACAGCGCATTTCAGTTTGAATTTGACGTCACATTTTTTGGGAAGCATTTCATTACCTGAGGTCCCTGTTTTACATGTGCAGAGCCAAGATTCACTCTCACATAGCTTTGGAAAATATGTTTGTTCATAGTAAAGTGCTTACACTTGGCATTCGTGATAGGATAGAAGAAGCAAGGAGGAAACATATAAAGGAAAATGGAGTAAGATAAAAGTAGGAAGGCACACAATTTATGGGCATGGTACTACAAATACAACAGGGGGATGGGGAGGCGAGAACCGGAGACCAGGGAGTGGGGACCTGCGTTGTCAGGAGGAGGACAAACTTACTCATATTCATATATGAAAAGGGATAGGAAATGGAGGGAGCATAAACCGACTGGAAAAGATAAAATAAACAAGAGGATATAGATCAGAAGACAAAGACAGAAACAAATGAAAGGATATAGAAGAGGACAGAAAAAAAAATATATATATATATATATATATATATATATATATTTTTTGTTGTTGCTATTTTTAGAGGGTGCAGATGAGGGAAGAGTGACAGTAACAAGGCAAGGACAAGAGAAAGAAAAGAAAAAAAAGGTTGTTGCCAGTGCAGCACTGACTGGTCTGGAAGCTGAACATCACACTGCACCAGTGCCAGGTACACTTTCTGACGCGCAAACATTTTGTCTTACTCCTGAAGGAGTTTCCTGAGGTCCCCCCCGACCTCCTCTTGGAAATCATTGAACTCACTGTGCAGAGCTCCCACCTCTCTGCGCAGTACCCTCAGGTCATCACTCACTGCTGCTGGTGCTGGCACTGGGGCAGCTGCAGGCTGTGCTAGGTCCCCACCATGAACCCAGCAACACCTCTATCTCTGGGGTGAGGGTGATGGGGGCTCTGCACCTGCCTACTACTGCTGCTGCTGCCTTCTGCTGTGGTGCCTATGCTCCACCACTGGCCCCTGCATCCTGCTTGCCCCCTTCACCTTCTACTACCAGCTCAGCAGCACCCCAGGCCCCTCTACCTGCTGCAACCTGTTTTTCAAGCCAATCTGCAGCGTGGTGGTGCTGTAGATGGCTCCTTTGCCCACCAGTCCCAAAACGACCTCCAATCTTGCCCTTTCTCATGGATCTGCCACACAAGGTGCAGATCGCAATGGAGCTGTCATTTGGGTTTTTCCTAAAAAAGAACCACACAGCAGATGACCCTGTTTGTAATATAAAAACATAGAAGTTGATGGTAGATAAGGACCGCAAGTCCCATTCAGTCTGCCCATTTCTTTTTCTACTTTATGAATGTGCCATTGGCCTTTGCTCTGTCAATGGCCTATCTATTCATACTTATCTGTATTGCTCCCTTATACCTATCCCATGCCTGTTTGAAGCCCTGCAGTGTATTCATATCCACCACTTCATGAGGTAGGCCATTCCATGCATCCACCACCCTTTCTGTAAAAAAAAAAGAACTTCCTCATATTACCCCTTAATTGGCCTCCCTCTAATCTCATGCAGTGTCCTCTTGTCCTGCTATTTTTCTTATATTGAAACATGTTAGACTCTTTCACCTTGTTAACGCCCTTAAGGTGTTTGAATGTTTCGATCATATCACTGCTCTCTCTCCTTTGCTCTAGTGTATATATATTGAGCTCTCTTAATCTGTCCTCATATGTTTTCTGATGCAGCCTGCACCATTTTGGTTGCCCTACTCTGGACTGCCTCAATTTGGTTAATGTCCTTGTGAAGGTGCGGCTTCCAGTACTGCATGCAGTACTCCAGGTGGGGCCTAACCAGTGTCTTGTAAAGAGGGATTATTTCCTCCATCTTCTGACTTGTGATACCCCTACTAATACACCCTAGCATCCCCCTAGCCTTATCTACTGCTTTAGTGGTTTGCTTGGATGATTTCAGATCATTGGTGATGATGCCCAAGTCTCTTTCTTCCCTTGTGACTGCCAGCGACTCCCCTCCCAGCCTATAGGTGGCTTCAGGGTTTCTCTTCCCTATGTGCATGATCTTGCACTTCTTTGCATTAAACCCCAGTTGCCACTCATCCAACCATTTTGTTAGTTTATCCAGATCTCTTCTCATTCTGCCCTCACCATCTGGATCATCTACTCTGTTGCAGCTCTTGGTGTCATCTGCAAACAGACTAATTTTTCCCTCCAGTCCATCTGCAATGTCACTGATGAAGATATTGAAGAGGACAGGCACCAGGACTGATCCCTGAGGTACCCCACTTGGGACTTGTGTAACCCCTAGGTGGCGCTATCCCAAGGGCTACTACCCCTGCCTGTTTGGCTAATAGCAGGTTAAGGGGCCAAAGTTCTGAAATGGGTGCCTCCACCCGGAGGTCAGGGTTGGTTGTGGTCAAGATAATCTGGGCACAGCCCTCGGGGACACTGTAACCCCCCTCTTTCCTTACTAGTTGCTGGAACAATACACAATAATCTCTTTCACAATACCCCTGATACACCACACAAATACCCATTCTGTTTGCACTTACCACCAGGGCTTTCCTCTGGCCCGGCCCCTTTAAATCAAGATTATACACAGCAAATAACAGCAGTACAGTACTCTTGCACAAACTGGTATCACAGTCAGGGTAAATGCAAAAAATAATTAGATCAGATTTATTTAAGGGGCTTGAACAAGGGAGGTGCGTTATCAGGTTAATTTGCTTAAAGGCTCTATCAATCAAACAGTTATGCATGTACTTCAGGGTCCATAAACAGTCACACACTCTGGGTACCCAGATGGAGAATGGTGGGCTAGTCAGGAACGTTGCAGCTGGTTGGGGCCCTGTGATGGAGGAAAACAACATGCACAACACATATTTGTAATTTGGAGCCAGAGGGCTCAGTTCATGAAAAGAAAATAACAAGAGAATCAGATGAAACATTTTTAGATTAGGCTCTTGTTGCAGGGAGCTACCCTGATGGTTACTCATGATACCCAAGACTGGACACAGGCTGGACGAAAATCGAGACAGCAGGTGGTTAATCTGGAGTGCCAGGAGAAGCTGGGCCCACACGATTTGTCGAGGCATCATTCCTGTCCAAGAGTGAAGCATGGGGCTGATCCCCAGGCAGGTCTCTCATCGGTGGCTTTCTCTGTGCAGTGGGGTAGTCTGGCAGGGCCAGGATGGCATGGTCCAGGCCAAATGGAGATGAATGTGGATTCAGTCTGATTAGGCTGGATAAAGCTTCCAGCAAGCGGAACACAGTTCACACAGTGGGGAACTAGATCACGACCCACTTTCAATACACAGCACATTTACATGTAAAGGATTCTACGGTATCAGCAAGCAGAACACAGTTCACACAGTGGGGAACCAAATCACGACCCACTTTCAATACACAGCACATTTACATGTAAGGAAATTCTACTGTACCAGGCAAACTGCTCTCCAGTCGTGATATCAAAGTCTCTGCACAAACTAGGGATTCAAAAGCAGCTGGAAGTCCTGACAGGCCGATCACATTCAGCATGTCTTCGGTCTTCTTCACGTTAAAGCCTGGTCACAGTCCAGTGGATTAAATAGTCCTCACAACTCGGATTCAGTCCGAATAAACTGTATTTTCCCTCTCAGGGACAACAGGCAGACAGGCAGGCCAAAACTCAGACCTTTCACAGTTCTCTCATGCAAAACTGCACAGAACCACTGCTCAAAATCACTTGAGCTATTACTTCTTCACTTCTCAGCTCAAAACTGAAACTAGCTACAGCAGACTGGGAAATTTCCCAAGATCCAAAAGGTTCGGTTGGCTGATCCTCCTGTCAGTCACAACAGGTGCAAAAAGGCGCAAAAAGCCCAAAACTACAATTCCTACAGATTTTGACTCCAGACAACTCCTGTAGTCTGGCTCCATTTTAGGTCCCACCAGTACTGACTGGTCCAATTCACAGTCCAGGAACAAGATAGTGGAGATAAACAAAACAGTCCTTGCTGCAGAGAAGGCAGGTTAGACAAACTACATTATCATTACCACTTCTAAATGATTTTCAGCAAATAGTTACATCTTTCAACAGAGCTCCCTCTCAGATTACTTATGACTGCAATCCAGGCAGCTCTTAAAGAGGCAGTACACAGAGGCTATACAGGCACTATCTGGCAATCACATTTAAACTGCTACAATGCAGGACACCAGCCTGGCAGTGAGCATTTAGGCAAACTTGAGGAAGACTTTTCAGGAATCTCCATTTGTGGGGAGGTTACACCTGCATCTCTACTGACTGTATACCGTTTACCACCACTCACTGTTTTCTGCCCGTCAACCAGTTTGCCACCCAATTGACCAACTTCTGACCACCCTGAGCCTACCCAGCTTATTAATCAATCTTCTATGTGAAACAGTATCGAAAGCTTTGCTGAAGTCAAGGTAGACGACATCAACTGCACAGCCATGGTACACCACTGTGGTTACCCAGTCAAAGAAATCTATTAAATTCGTTTGACAGGTCCTTCCTGTTGTAAAACCATGCTGTCTTGGATCCTGTGCTCCTATGGATTCTAGGTGTTGCACTATCCTTTCCTTAAGGAGTGCCTCCATAATCTTGCCCACTACTGAGGTGAGACTGTAGTCTGAGGTCTGTAGTTCCCTGCCTCCTCCCTGCTACCACTCTTGTAGAGTGGGATCACATGAGCCCTTCTCCAGTCTTCTGGGACCTCTCCTGTGCTCAGAGACTCACTAAACAGTTCTGATAATGGCTCTGCTAGTTCCACCCTTAACTCCTTTAGTACCCTGGGATGTATGCCATCAGGTCCCATTGCCTTGTCCACTCTTAGCATAGTGAGCTCTTGTAGGACCCTTTCTTTTGTGAAGGGACTAGTGCACACCACCCCCAACCCCCTGTGTCCATGGTGCTAAGCTGTGGGCCCTGCCCTACCTTCTCTTCAGTAAATACTAAGCAGAAGTATCTATTTAGCATAGATGCTTTTAATTAGTCCTCCTCCTCACACACACCCTTATTCCCTCTGATCTTAGCAATACCCCCTCTAGACTCTCTTCTTTCACTCATGTATCTATAGAAAGTCTTGCACCTTCTTTTATTGTTCGTGCTAGTGTTTCCTCGGTTTGGGCCTTTGCTACCCTTACTGCCTTCCCTGCTTCCCTTAGGGAAGTTTGGTATGCCCCTCTATCTTTATCCTGCTGCATTCCCATATATTTCCTGAAAGTCAGCCTTTTGGCTCTGACCTTTTCTGCTACTGTTTTTGAGAACCATAGTGGTTTCCTTCTTCTTTTGCACTTTCTTTTCTCTCTAACCCAATGGGATGTTGCTTCAAGTATTGCATCCTTAATGCTTGTCCACTTTGCCTGTATCCCCTCACCTGTATTTCTTTTTGCCAGGGCTAGCTTAACTCTGTTGGCCATCTTATCAAAGTCAGCTCCTCTGAAGTCCCATATTTTAGCCTTGGAATGGGATGATTTAGTTGTAGTGGCCAAATTGAACCATACCATGTGATGGTCACTAGCCCCCAGGTGACCTTCGACCTGGAGATCTGTGATCTATTCCCTGTTGGTCAGTATTAGATCTAGGATAGCCCTGTCTCTTGTGGGTTGTTGTACCAGTTGTTTGAGGCCCTCCCCCTGCAGGGAATCCACTATGTGTCTAGTTTTGGCAGATGTTTCTTCTGGTATTGACCAATCTGTATCTGGCATGTTGAAGTCTCCTATTATCAGAACCTCCCCCTTTAGCTGTCATGTTTTGTGCATCTTCTAACAGTAATATGTCTATATCCTCCCTCTGGTCTGGAGGCCTGTAGACAGCCCCAGTTCGTATGGCTGTCCCATTTCCTGTTTCCAGGGTGACCCACAGTTCTTCTGGCTCCTTATGTTTATTCTGAATTTCTGTAGATTTGGTATTTTCATTTACATACAGGGCCACTCCACACCCCCCCCCTTTTGCACCTTGATCCCTTCTGAACACTACATAGCCAGGTACTGAAGTCTCCCAAGTGTGGTTTCTGGTAAACCATGTCTCGCTAATGGCTTCTATGTCCAGTTTAACCTCTGTCATTATCACCTGCAGGTCTGGGATCTTGTTTTCCAGACTGCGAGCATTTGAGTACATGATTTTCCATTGGCCAGATTTCGGTGTGTTAGTTGTTGGGCGAGGTCTGGCGTTTCCTCTGTGCATTGTATGGGGAGCCAGACCTTTTTCCTTACCTGGTAATGCAAATGAACTACAAACATGCTGAACTCCTGTTTGACCACTAGCTGAGGGGGGGAGGGGTGTTCTTTCCATTCGATATATCGGGTGCTGCACCCCTCTCCCCATTTGCTAGTTTAAATATTCTGCAAAGATGTCAAACTTCTGCCCCAATGCACTGACTCCCTCCTTAGTCAGATGAAGTCCATCAAATTTAAAGAACTTTCACTCCCAAAACTGTTGCCAGTTACCTACAAATTTGTGTCCTTTTTCCTGGCACCAGCCCTTGAGCCTCATGTTTAACTCCCCTCTGTGCCATTCTCTGACCTTTTGTCCATCTGCCCCCATCTCCCAGATTGGCAGGGTCTCAGAGAAAGAGATACCGGATAAAATGGATGATAGTTTGTCACCCAGCCTGGTCAGGTGTTCCTTGATCTCCACAACTGACTAGCTGGCGAGATTGTTAGTCCCTATGTGTACCAGGACGTCAGTGTTTTCTCCTGCTTCCTGTACAATTTTAGCAATGTGGTCAGTGTTTCTCCATGCTGATGTACCTGGAAGAAATCTGACCACTACCCCTGGTTTGTTTTGGTTCCTGTTTCGGGCGAGTCTTGTTGTGCTAGCTCCTGTGCTGCAGTGTTCAGCTCGGCAGTGTCCTCTGCCTCTTTGTTTGATTTCGGAGATAGAGGCAGATACTTTTTGTAATTTTTATATGGTTTGTGGAGGTGATATGTTGGAGAGCACCGAGTGATGGGGCACCCGATTTGCCCCTCCTTACCACCTGCCTACCTCTCGGACCAACTACCCTCTGCGGTCAAGGTGCTTCAGTTGGATGTTGGGGAAATGGTGGGCAGTTCTTATAATATATTTCTTCCTGAATATGTGATTTGAAGCGCCGAATCTCTGCCCATGCTGTCTGGAGCTAAGCCCTTAGATCTCTAACGGCCCAGCATGTATGACAGTGTCCTAAATCCTGTAAAACTGCCCTTTTGAAAATTGCCCCGCAGTACCTGCAGTTAATAATATCCATTCCAGATAAGTTGCTGGACCACCCTGACCCTGTATCCATTGGGGGGGCAACAGCTGATGTCCCAGGGCTGGTGGGCAAATCATGCTCCTTCTCAGAGGAGGTGTGGGGCTCATGCTCCAGTTGGGAGGGTGGCATCTGGAGGTGCCTGCTACTGCTGCTGCCTGGGGTTGCGGCCACAGAAGGATCCTGCTACTGCTTCTGGGATGGGGCAAGGGGCTTGTGCTGCTCCTGGGGAGTGGGCGCTACATTCTCCTGCTGGGGGAAGGGGGGAATGCTCCTGCTGCTGTTTGGGGAGGGGACCCAGACATAAAGGCCCGCCTATTAATATGGATATTGGGTTGGGGTGGTCCAACTGCTTTCTTCCCATTCCCACTAGTCTCCATAATTTTTTATCTCTACCTCCTCCTCCCCCCCCAAAAAAAAGAAAGGGGAGTTTTACACACAGACACACACACACATACACACAATACAAAAGATAGATAACTATAAAAATGAAGAAAAACCACTAACTGAAAATATTAACTTTTTAAACTAATGTGGAACAGAGATCAGAAATCAAATAAGCTGCAAATGCACACACACACACACACTCCACTAAATTTTCACTGAAGTTAGCTCTCCTAGTCTTTCAGATGAGATGTTAAACCAAAGTCCCATCTGCCTGGATTGGTGGTAGTTCAGGTGGATGTTAAAGATCCCATGGCAATTATCGAAAAGACTAGGGGAATTTCCCCGGTGTCCTGGCCAAATTTCCCTCATTCACTAAAAATACCACCAACAGCTTAATCTGGTTCAAGATCAGTTGGCATTCATCTGTATCCCCCTCCCCCAGGTCGTACCTTAAAATAGGCAGGATTTGTCTAGTGCACTTACCTGGTCAACAAAAGCTAAATAAATAAATAAAAAATAAATAGTCTCTCTCCTCTCCTACTTCCTAGCTGAAACAGCTCTAGAAGAAGTAGAATTAGTCTGGCTTCCTGCCTAAGTGCAGTCACCCATGTGACCAGCAGTCTGCCAGAGAGAAAGTCATGTGATAAGCTTTTTCCCCAATTTCACTTGACACTTACCTTACGGTGAAATGTAATGCGGGTTGAAAGCGAAATTGACAGTGAAATTTCATTGAAATTTACAGGCGAAATTTCACCATAGGGGCACAATTCTGCGAAATGTTTCTCGTGGCGAAATGGGCGATTTCGCCATAATTTCACTGCTTCTCTAGCTGCCACATAGCATGACTGTGTGGCCATGCAAGTAGATATACTCTCTCCTCCCTGAGCATACAAAAATGGAGAAAATATTTCCTGTCAGCGGACCCACCATTACCTCCACACTCTAACTGAGTTGGGTGCAGCCAGCGCCATTCACCTAGTGCATTCTATAGTTTCATGCATGCTTACCCCATCCCAAAGCAATTAAAGGACAACTAAACCCCTAATTTTGCCTTGAACAGTTCAAAATAAATGGCTTCAAAGCAAAGTAAAGTAAAGGCTGCTGTTTACATTGATGCTAAAACTGCATTTATGTAATAAACATAAATGCAGTTTGATAGCATTTAAAATGTGAACAACCCTCTCCTTTCAAAACTCCCATCTGTTCTGCTCTGCAAAATGGCCAGCAAATGGGGGATGTAATTGTAATGAAGTCACAGAAGCAAGAGCTAGACTGTTGACTACACTCAGTGCTAATAGCCATATAACCATTTATTGATATTTCAGTGTATTTGTTACACAGATCCAAATCATGACTTAACGTGTAATATTCCAACACACATTAAGTCATGCTTTTGATAATGTTTTTTTTTTTCATTATTAGTGCCAAATTTTCAAAGTTTCATATGCCCTCGGAGCCAAATGGTTTAAACAGCAGTACAAGAAAGTAATGTTATTTACCTGGTGGTCTAGTGGCTGTGGCATTACTCTGGTTTTCTGCAAAAAAATGTGTGGTATCCTGTTGTACAGGCAAAGTCTGTAAAAAAAAAAAAGTCCCTTGATTTCAAGTAAATGCAGCAAAGGTACTGCAGTGCAGAGTGCCCCCTCCACCTAGCTCCAGTGAGGTTTTAGTTGTTCTTTTAAGTGAATACAAAACCAGTCCCTGTTTCCCTCACTTATGTTCCCAGAGCTCCAAGCCCAGAGCAGCGCAATTAAGTGCAGAAGATTACTGGTTCCTAGTTGGAGATTATGCATAACTTCTTTGCTGGTCAGCTCCCAAGAGAGAGACTACTCACAGCCCATGCTCCCCCTGAGCCCAGATTCTCCTGGAGTCCTGGTTATCTGTCTCCGATTTCATTTCTTTGATCACTGCTTTCAAGGAGTTCATTATCAGCTGAAATCAGTCTTGAAGTCCTCCAACTTGCTCATCCTACTTGCTTGAGTGTGTCATGGTACTTAAGTGTGGCCAATTAACTATGAACTGTAAAGGTAAAGTTTTCACTGTGATGTTCGTAAAGCCTACTTTCATATCAGCTTGCATATTGAATAGCATCACTGATATCCCTGTGAGAGACTTTTCAGCATCTAGCATGCTGCGGCCTTCCCACGTACTTGCTCTCTAAGATCTTGTATGGGTCTCGTGGAGCAGTTGCTGGTTTTGAAATTGGTGCCAGTGGCTCAGAGCTGAGTTTTGTTTGCCCTTTTTCTGTTTTTTTGGTGGCCACAAGAAATATAGAGCAGGTGGGTGCCTGTGGTCCAGTCTACCTTCATGTAGCAGAAAAGGCTGTTTTAAATACCCAGCAGGAGCTCTCCCAGGAAGTTTCTGCCATCTTGTCTAGCCAACCACACCCCTCTCCATCGACATTATTTAACCTGTTGAGCTATTACTTGTCATGCCTCCCCCCTCTTCTTGCATCCAGTGTGCACATGTTAATCCCTTTAACTTCTTCATGTAAAAGTTTCCAATTGTTCCTTGATCATGCTTGTTATCATCCTCTGCACTGCACCCTCTCCCCCCATTTGTTTTTCTGTGTCCAGTATATGTCCCAGAATCAACACACTACTGGCTCCTAAAATTGCACACTCTACTTCAGGAGAAGATGAACCAAAGACCTGTACAGTGGCAGATATTGCTTCATTCTTCTTGTTGCTTGTACTCTCCCCCCTTCTTTACATTCCTGCATCCTATTTGCCCTCTCCATTGTCTGCTGATATATTTAAATTGCCTTAGTCCTCCTGTTCTGTATTGTTTTTGGATTGTGTTTTACCATGCAATTCTTGGTATTGGATTTCAACTGCTAGACCTTGTCTACTTAATTAGTCTTTCCAGGTCATATTTCTTGTCCCTTCTTTACTAGCCATGTGAATATGGTGACCTTCCCCTGGATTCCTACTCTAATATCATTAAGAATTTGAGAACAAGACCCAAGAATCATCCCTGTGGCACACCACCGATGATCTCTCTGACTTCTCGAGTGTATCCATTAAGGAAAGCCCTATGGGTTCTGCCAGTTAGCCTTTAGGTTCTTCTTATCCCTTCCTGCTTAGAAATAGAGGTAGACTTCTGAAAGACTTAATTTGAAATTCTGCATGGAGAAAGGACAAAGTGGTTGTATTGCATGGTGTGTTGAAGGTGATGCCTTGCCTATTTTCATATATTTAATTTTGCTTTAACCAAGTGGATGTGATTTAATCTAGGTCCGGTCTTTCATGCAACCACAGTATACTTAAACTTTTATCACCTAAATGGGACATCGGCCTGTACTCATGTAATCCCCCTCCCAATTTGGGGGCTTACCTTGTGCCCATTTAGATTCCATTTCTGCCTTCTTTCAGCTCCTTCTGAAATCCCTTCCATTTTTTTTCTCTGGTTCCCCTGTCTTGCTGTGCCCTGGTTGCCCCCAAGAGTAGCCCCAGTGTGTAATCCAGCCCAGTTGGGCTCAAGAAACAGCCGTGCCTCCCTGATTGCTCATTTTTGGCACCCCTGGTGCCACGGAGATTGCACATGCACAATGCTGTGCCTTTGATCTCCCGACTGCTCAATTTGCAGTCGAGCGGGAGAGAATTCAATGGTCCCGGTGTCTCTGTCTGCCACAGTGGGATCCGATGACTACAGCAAGGGCCATGAGAGCCCATTTCTTCAAAGGATCAAAGAAATCCATGGAATTTTAGGATTGGGGGTCATGAATATTAATGAGCCAGAGCCCTGATTGCTATGAATATTCATGAGGGTCTGTCTGCCCTCAGGGAACAGTGTTTCAGCAGCTGCCAAAAAAAAGAAATAAATAAATAGCAGCTGCAGTTTAAACGTAAAAGGGTCAATGTTTAACAGGGGGAACATTGTTTAAATAAATAAAATAAACAAATATTTAAACTGATTGCCCCAGATATGTTGGGACTCAGAATGACAGCCTGCTTGCTGCAAAAAGGGAGTCTAAAATATTGGTAACAATGACAGGCAAACAGACTGAGATAAGTGCAAAATCTGGGCAGCGACATTAAGGACACACATGGCTATTGAACTGTGGGTCAAGTGGGCAATTATATTAATTATTCTGGCTGCAAGGATTTAATTTGGGACTGTGTTAATTCTGCCTAAGGGACTATGTGTTCAGCAGCCATTACAGAGCAGCAACAGCCAATCAGGAAGCTAGGATTTTTAAGCCAAGACTTGTGGGACTTTTGACAAAGCTCATGGGAAACTACCAAGTTTTGTCCCAATATGTGGGGTACATTCATCTACTTTTCATTCTATGGATGAGATGTAGTACTGGCCCTTAACGGTTGAAAAAGTAGTCATACCATTAGAAAATTTTCATTTAGTTAAAAATCCGGCATGATGGGTGACAACTTTTTTTTCTCATTATGTTTATGCTCCTTCGCACCATCCAATCCTTGGTCCCCTCTCAGTCTTCTGTCACACCCCAAACTCAATCACCTTTTGGTGGCAGAGCCAGGTCACTGGGTAGAGGGTTCCTTGGCTGGGCAGGCCTCTGAGCATTTGCTTGGCGGTCGCCAGCTGATGTCCTCCGAATGGGTGAGGAGTCTGGGTATTATTTTTGACAAGGGGTTGACCCTGAAGTCACAGGTGTCATCTGTCATCATGACCTCATTTTATCATCTGAGGAATACCACCCGGATTAAGCACCTGGTTCTGCCTGATGATCTCCCGACATTGGTCCATGCCTTTGTGACCACCAGCCTTGATTACTGTAATGACCTATACCTGGGGTGTCTGGGGGTTGATAGCTACCACTAGCAGCTGGTGCAGAATGCTGCAGCCATGTTGTTGACTGGGCTTTCTCGATCTAGTCATGTCACACCTGTGCTGCACAACCCACATTGGCTGCTGGTTCAGTGGCAGATCACCTTCAAGGTTGGCTTGCTAACCTACAAAGCCGTACATGGACAGGAACCAGGTTATCTGCAAGAGCTCCTTTGTCCCTACTGCCCCCCTCTGACCACTCCACTTTGCTGAAAAGGATTGCTGGAGATTTCTAGGGTTCGTTTGAAGAACTCTGGAGCCTGTGCATTTGCTTGTGTGGCTCCCACCCTGTGGAACTCTCTACCTCTTCAGATCAGGGGGTACCTGACTGTGGAGAGCTTTGAATCTGCTTTGAAAATGTTTTTATTGTCTGTTGCCTATCCTGAGTTCTAATTTCTGGATTCTGTCATTTTAATTGGTTTCTAATTATTAGTTTTTAGCTGTTCTGTAAAAGCTCTTTGGTATTTCTTGAATTGCGCTTCAAACAAATAAAGTTATTATTATTATTATTATTATTAACTTACCTGCTCATGGGACTTACAGTACCATTCCCCACACAACAGGCATGACTTGCCCTCCCTGGTGGGGCCATCAGGCAGGGCCATGTCCCTCAAGAAAATCAATTTCAGTTATACAGGGGATGTTACTTGCCACCCCCCTGATGAAGGCTGTGTGAAGCTGAAGCACTAAGGCTTTGTGCTACAGCTTGATCTAGTACTGGATTCAATAAATGAGCATTAACACTTTAATTTCTGACCTGCGGTGAAACATTGTGCATCTGCTTTGAGTGCCGGATTTTCTGTATTTTTGTCTGTTTGGCTCTTGCCGTCCTCTTCTCAGCCCTGACCCTGCACCAAAGTATTCATGGCAACAGCCTTTTGGATTTGTATACAGAGGACTGCCCAGATGGAAGAGTGCGGGGTTTGCAAATGCATTGGGTGTTTATGACCACATTTGTTTCCCCCTGTGGTCATATCATGCTTGGATGCCATGGTGTGCTACCAAGTTCATAAATTAGAGATGCAAATTGAGACAACAGGCTTTCACCTATCTCTAAGGAGGTAGTCCAGTCAGACTGGTTAGCTGCTTCTGGCCACTTATGTGTTTCCTGGCATTCAACAACAAATGTGCGGCCATGTCAGTGACTGCCTGGTTTGCTGTGCAGCCTGGTTCCCTCCTCAGCCTATCTGAAATAGGCAGATGAAAGTTATAGTATGATTTTTGTGCTCCTGGCACTCTGTTCTAAGCCAGTACGTGGACATTTCCTCGGCTGTGGGCAGAGCCTAAAGCTGTTTAGCATTCTGTTGCTGAAAACAGCCGATCGTGGCACACTTCCATTGGACTTTTGAAAGTATCCTTCCGAAAGTCCAACAGAGCTGGTAACACTCCACCACAGTCTGCCACTACAGAGTAACAGCCACACTATTTTGGCTGTTACTTTTGCATTCCAAGACAGGAACTGTGTATGCGTGTCTTGTGAATGACAGAATGCTATTTACCGCCACTATGCATGTGCGAATGCTGTGCATGAGCAGTTGTTTCACCTCTGCCATCTTGGAGATGGCACTCAGCGGCACTCGGTCTTTGGAGCTTTTCAAGCTCACCACAGCCATACCGTCTCTGGCTAGAGTTTGTTCAACTCAGGGCTACAGCCATCCATGAACTTATACTCTTACTGGACATCTACCAATTTTCTTACAATTGATCTACTATTGATCTGCCTTGTAAAGTTTAAGGAACTGGCATGTTCCTTGTGGCCTGGCAACTGGCAACTGCTAGATGGCATTCTCCCTGTCTCCCAGCTTGGCTGGTGCTCAACCTATAGGTAACATGCCTGCTTGAATTTCCATTGTTTTATCTGCTCTTTTGTATCTCTGCTTCATACCAGGATTTTACTTCCCCCTTTACTGAGAGCAAGAGAGGAACTACCCTCAAGAACATCACCAAATGGTGACTCAGAGACAGACAGAGACAATGCAGCTTCAAAAGTGGATTGTGGCATCAAGGAGAAGGCAACTACCTTAGCATGGGCAGACCACATAACAACAGTTTCCTCCAACCACACATCCAACATTCTCACAGAGGTTGAGGACCCTCCTTAGCTACCCAAGGCAACCTCTGAAGGGACAGCCAACAGGGTCCTAAGCCTTCTTTTGGTCATACCACCAAGTACTCATCCTCTTCGGTCAACCTCCATTCCACCTTTGACTTGGGTACAGGCTTCTTTGGCAACAGCCATTTTCCTAGCTCCACTTAGGTCTCTTAGGGATCTCTCATACATAGTTTTAGATGTGGGTACAGGCACAGGTTTAGGTGGTGCAGGCTCAGGCTTGAGGGAGGGCTCAATGTCCATGTCAATGATGGCATGGCTCTGGACTCACTAATAGGGGTCATCATATCTTTCCCTCACTACTTATAACAATTGCTTGGTGGTCTCCATCGCCACCCACACTAGCAAGACAATAGGATACCCAGTGCCTTCTCCCATGAGATCTGTTGAGCTTTATTGGTTCTCTGTCTCTTAAATCCAAGCCATCATGATAGTACAGTGCTTAGCATCAACCTGTCCCCAAATGCCAGATCTGGTTTGTGCTACATCTGCTAGATTTATGGTAGTTTTACAGCCCCTGGGGATCTCCATCTCTGCAAGATTTATTGCTTTTCTTGTTCCTACAATGCATCCTGTCTCATGTGACAGTGATGTAGCCGAGACCATAGATTCAGTTGCAAGCACTGCTTCAAAATCAGTTCTTAACAGCGGAGATGGCTATATTTTAAAAACTATGCAGAGTTCAGCTTGGGGACTACCCTCATTGTAAAGGTATTTTTGTCGTGAACAATTGTGACACTGGTTGTGTATGCAGCTACGTCACTGCCACATGAGATAGGATGCATTGTAGGAACAAGGAAAGTAATACGTCTTACTTAGATGGAGATTCCCAGGAGTTGTAAAACTACATAAAGCTAGCAGGCTAATTTAGGAAAAACTCTGAATAGCAGACAGAGGGAAGGACACACTAGAACTTCACCCACAAATCTAAACACTCAGCAGGACATATGTTTTTTACAAATTCTGAGTGTACTACTCCTTTAAGTTCCCTGTGCTCTCAGTATGTACTGGGAAACATGGCTCAGCTTAGTGTGTTTTTCCTGGTCAAAAATGGAAAAAAAGCTCCACAGGCCAGAGTGACAATTGTGAACAAATGCCTCCTGACAAAGGGACATTAAGCCTCAAATCACTGAAGGTGGGCCAGCAATGTGAGAAGGCAGTAAAGATGGCTGGGGGGATACTTGGATGCATAGGGAGAGGCATCACCAGTAGAAAACAGGAAGTTGTTGTCCCTCTGTACAGCCAGTTGGTAAGACTACATCTGGAGTACTGTGTGCAGTTCTGGAGACCCAGCCTCTGCAAAGACATAGACAGGGTGGATGCCGTTCAAAGGAGGGCAATTAAAATGGTGCAGAGTCTGCACCAGAAGACATATGAAGAAAGACTAAATGAGCTTAAGGTGTATAGCCTCGAGGAAAGGAGGGAGAGGGGTGACATGATAGAAACTTTCAAATACCTCAAGGGAATCAACAAAGTCCAAGAGGGTAGCATCTTTCAGAAAGGGAGATGTGCAAGAACAAGGGGGGCACAATTTGGAGATAGAGGGGGATGGCTCAGAGGTAATGTGAGGAAGTATTTCTTCACAGAGAGGGTTGTAGATGCATGAAACAGCCTTCCTGAGGAGGTTATAGAGTCAAAAACAGTGTGGGAATTCAAGAATGTATGGGACAGACATAAGGCAATTCTAGTGGTGGGTAGGAGGAAGTAGTATGTTGGTTAACTAGGATCTGCAGCTTATCCGTTAGGTAGGGAAATGGGCAGACTAGGTGGGACAAGCAGTCCTTATCTGCCATCGGGAGTCTATGTTTCTACGTTTCTTTGTTGTTGTTGTTGACACTTTGGTACCTGGTGTGCTGCAAGGAAGTCACATTTGTTTGCCTGTACTAGGTAATTAAAAAGGAATTCATTTCCATATTCACTGCTGGAGTGCTGTCTCTTGTGTGTCTCCTTATGTGGATTTCAGAAAGCACTTGGAACTGCTTGTAGTGCTTCCTGTCCTTGTGATAGCCAGCATAACAATAATGATAATATGTCTTAAACCAATAGTACTGCAGTTGGGAGAGACACATAGAGGGACACTTCTTCAAAGAAGGAAGGCTATGTGGTTCTTCTCCTTCCACCCTATCCACAGTACTACAAATCTCCTTACTTACTCATTTTCCATAGGACCCAGTTGGAACCCATACTAGAAATTAGCACCTTATTTTCCTTAGTGTCTCAAAGACTACATCTGAAAAGTGACCAGAACATCTTTTTCACCATATCATTTCTTACTGTTAACCTAGGACACCCATCTGAGTGACACTAATCTCCAGAGTGGTGTCCTTTAAGGCAGTTTCTGCCACTTCAGTTATGGGGTACATGGATTTCTGTTAATAGGCCTTTCTGTCTGTCTGTCTGCCTATCAATCCATCTATCTATTTAGTTAACTGACACTCTTACTGACAGCCTCACACAGATCTGGGATGGTAAGAAAGAATGTCGGGACATTTCACAATATGCAGAACTTTGTACTGTTTCCCAATTTCAGATAGTGTGAAGTGGCACTTTGTGTAGTTCTTCACCCGATGAAGTAGACACTACTTTCCAAGGAGGCAAAGACTTTGCTTAGTGGCACTTCACTGGTGATGTTGTCACTACACTTACTTCTATATGTCTTGACCTGGCAAAGCAGGCACTTCCATCAGGTGAAGCCTATGCATAGTAACAGGCTGTTGGTAAAGTGTCACTACAGTATACATACTGTAGTTCTTTTTTGCAATTAAGTAAATCTTCACCTCTCCCAATGCAGAAATAATGTCTACTCTCTTCTCACCCTGACCATTTGGTATTTACATCCCCATCCTCGCATTCTCATAGTACTCAGACCATACTTATAACCTTCCATCCCCAGCCAAGTTTACATTCCACAGTAAGTACAAACAAATCTAAGCATGTACTATAATGTCCCATCCCCCATCCACTGCCAGTCTGACCAAACAAGAAAAAACTCACCATCCTTTCCCTTCCCAACTCAGTGAAAGCATACCCCATGCCCCACAACCTGCTGACACCCACCTTCCACATTCCAACTTCACTCACCTATAGAAAAGGTTAGTCAGCGAAGGATCGTTCAGTGATTAACTGGCATACGCCCACTTCACCTCAGCTGAACACAGTTTTTTGAAAGGAACCAGATTTATGCCCTTACTGTTATCACCTGATTGGCTCCAGCTTGAGCAAATTAGATGATTACTATAGGAGTGCATGCCTGAGTCCAGTCATTATGAACAGAACCCAGTGTATGGTGTTACAGTTATCTCCAGATTTTCTCCTACATATCCAATATGGTGATTACTGTTACAGCACATGCCTGGTTTGAACCAAAATGAATGGAACAGGGCATGCACTGCTACAGAATAGAAATCACCTGATTGGTTCCTGCTTGATCCAATCAGGCAGTTACTATAGGAGAGCACACTCAGATCCCCATTCAGTAGATAGTCACCAGCCAAAGTGGAGGAAGGGCTTTGTTGGTGACCCACCAGGGGACTGTTCACTGACTTTATCCTTTTTTGGGTGTGAGTGGGGGTGGGAGAAGCATGGTGGGGTCAAAGGGTGGTAGAGTGGGGAGGTATACTTTTACTGGTTGCGGCAGAGGAGAGTAGGGTGAATTTGTTCTTTTACAGACAGACTGGTTGTGGGTGGGGGCTGGGAAATTCAGTACTTATGTTTACTTATTCTTACTGAGTAAAAGTGAACTTCACTTGGATTGTGAAAGGGTGGTGGTGTTCTACTGTGATGGTGGGGATGATAAGAAGATGTGAATACTTAATTGTCAGGGTGCAGAGGAGGGTGGACAACATTGCTAAAACATTGTTTAAAAAAACCTTACCAAAATTTGGTGAAATTGGGAAACTTTACCCATCTATACATACTGTGATGTTCCCGAATTTGCAATAACCTTGATGGTAAAGTTTTAATCAGAGCCATCATTTGCATGCTGAAAACTGTGCATTTGCACAGGGCCCCAAGAGCACAAGGGCTCCCCAAAAGCTTCAGCTGTCCATTTGGCCTCCTTCCTTCCTGGTACTCTATATTTTAAATCAAGTAAAGTGCAAAAATGACACAAAGCTACCTGAAAATGAAGATACAGGGAGGCCATTTTAGGGATGAGGATGTTCCTTGGGGGCTTTGTGACATATGATATGAGGCCCAAACAAGGAGGTTTGCACAGAACCCAAGGATAGCTAGGGCCAGCACTGGTTTCAATCTGCTGCATCTCCAGGCAACACTGAAAACAAATATATGCAGTTAAGGTGCTGGTACATCAGCCCAAAAGTTTTCTTATATGACTTGAATTTACAATTGCTGACAAAGAAGAAATGCAACAAATCACTGACTATCTTCTTGGCAATTACTTTCATTACGTTTCTGTTCATAAATTAGAATTTTTGCATTCACTCAACACAGGGAGTGAGAGAAATGATCTTGCCCTTTGAAGGCTTCCTCCCACCACATTTGGCTGGCTGCTTCCATTAGTTGGCTCGAGGTAGAGTTCTATAGGACTACTGGGTAAGGATGTGTGCCTGTTAACAGAGAAAAGCAATACATAATAGACTTTTGCCATTAGTATGTTGCTATAGGAAAGGTGTGCTAAGCCAGGTTCTTTCTTTCCATGGCTTAGCTTGTCCTTAAATATAAATGGCATACATGTCTGTCTGACTCTTGACAACTGGTTTGTCTTGATCTCAGGAACTTTTGGGGTGCGAGTAACAGCCACCATCATCCTACTCTTATCCCACCAAGTACACCCTTGGCCTAGAATCTCAGAATTAGAGATTCTCAGAGAATCTGTAGTATTGCAGACAGTTGTATTTTTATAAGGATCAGATAGTAAGTCATTCAAGTAATTATCTGGATACCTTAGCTAAATATATTATCTGTTTTCTGGGTCTGTCTCCCCGGACACAAATAATTGATTGTACCATGGCTAGGTTCCACCTATATAGGGCGTTGGCGGCAATACACCAGGTCATTAGGGAGCCACATCCCAATGTTGCCGTCCCCTTTTTTGCTGGGGCTTGTGCCCCCCACAACCCCAATTTTCTAAATATTCTAGCTCCATGAGGGGGTGGACCTCAGGGAGGGGGCAGCGAATTCAACAATGTGGCAGCCTAATGATAGGCACACTGCTGCCGGCACACAGATGGCTGAAAGGGCAATGGCTAGTGATCTAGAGTGCATACCAAGCATCTTTTTTTGAACCATGTTTTGTGACTGTCCTTCTGTTTGCCCCTTCTACCCCTACCCCTTGTTCCCTCTCCTTTCATCCCCCCAGGTGTTTCCTGTTTTATCCCTCCCTCCCTCCCTTTAGAGCTCTTAGCCTCACCCTCTACCCTCTGACAATGGTCTTCCTGCCTGTACACCCCCTTCCCTCTCACCTGCAGCACTTATTTCTAAGATTGCCCTTGGCTGGTATGTCATGCTACCTAACATTTGGCACATTTTTGAATTACTGGAATTTCCTAAGCCTAAGTCTCTTACTTCTTTTATTGTGTAACTATGTATTATTATGTTGACCTTTGTATGTATGTATTACCCCCACTCCTTCGATGTGGAACCTTTGAAAACGAGCAGTTCCTGCTCAAAGGTATTTGTAATCCTAGAATTCAATAAATAAATAAATAAATAAAAACTTGTTCTGCTGCCCCAGTTACAATAGCTTAGTCTGTTAACCTTTTTCTGCCTCTTTCAGGCATTAACGTCTTCTTGATCCTCTTGCCGTCCAGCAGAATTTGTACTGCTACTGACTTTTAATGAAGCTTCATGCTCTGCATTATTCCATTGTTCCCCTCCTCCTCCATCCCTTCCTCCATGCTAAACTCATTTTCTACCCTTTGCACTGTCTATTGCATAACCATTCCAAAAGTGCTAAATCTCTGAATATGTTGTAAACATGCTACTCCTGCTGTATGGATAATTTTTCACTCTGTTACCAACATACTAAAATGCCAGTAGAGGAGGCTTAATGGTCTTTCATGTCTGCTTGATAGTCAGCCCTCATACTGGGCTCCGACTTTGCTGCTCCCCCACCCCCTTGGGTTTCTCTATCCCCAGTCCAAAATGTTCCCCTTGTATCAGACTTCATCAGCTTCACCCTTCCCTTATACCTGTCTCAGCCCCTCTTAAAACCCTCCACAGTCTCTGCCTCCACCAGTCCCTTGGGCAGCACATTCCATGGTTCCATCACCCTTTCAGTGAAGTAACACCTCCTCCTCTCCCCCAGCTTCCACCCTGCCATCTAGGTGCCCCACTTTCCTTTGGAGCACCTTGACTGAGCCTCCCTTATTAATCCCCTTTATGTACTTGAAGACCTTTATCATGTCCCCCGTCCCTCCTCTCCTCCATGGTGTACATGTTGAACTCCTCAAGCCTCTTCCCGTAGGTTCTTACCCCAAAGCTCCAGATTGTTTTGGTTGCCCTCCTCTGGACCCTCTCCAGGAGTGCAATGTCCCTTTTTAAGTGTGTTCTCCAAAACTGCACATAGTACTCGAGGTGCAGCCTAACCAAGCAGTTATACAGAGGGAGGATCACTTCCCTCCTTCTGGAAGTAATCCTTCTAGTGATGCATCCCAGTATCCTATTGGCTTTAGCCACTGCCCTCCTACAAGTCTCAGAGTTGTTCATTCTGACATCCACTACCACCCCCAGGTCCCTCTCGCCCTTCAAGACTTGTGTGTGTCCCCCCCAGGGTATACACTTGGCCTGGGTTTCTGACCCCCAAGTGCAGAACCCTACATTTCCCTGCCTGAACTTCAGTTTCCACTTCCTTGACCACCTCTCCAGAGCCTCCAGGTCCTCCTGCAGGGCCACTCTTCCCACTGCCCCATCCGCCACAACTCCCAGCTTTGAGTCATTGGCAAAGAGACTCATTTCACTTCTGATACACTTTCTTATGTCAGAGATATAGGCGTTAAATAGGAGGTGCCCAAGGACCGATCCCTGGGGAACCCCACTAATGACTCTCCATGGAGATGAGACTAGCTCCCCAACCACCACCACTCTCTGATTATGCTCTGAGAGCCAATTTCCTATCCATCTGATAATTTGCATCCCCACCCCCATTTCCTCCAGCTTAGCCAGCAGGCCATCATGAGGTACTGAATCAAATGCCTTGCTGAAGTCTAGAAAGAGGACATCGACTGGCCTACCCTGGTCCAGGATACTCGTCACTCAGTCGTAGAACTCCACAAGAGTTGTCTAACATGATCTTCCTGGGATGAAGCCATGCTATCTATCATGCAGGTACCACATTTGCTCCAGTACCCCCCTCAGCCTTTCCTTGACAATACCCTCCATCACCTTGCCCACAACTGACGTCAGGCTAACTAGCTTGTAGTTCCCAACCTTCTCTTGATCCTCCCTTATGCATAGTCATGATATGGGCCACCCTCCAGTCTTAAGGTACCCACCCAACCCTAAGAGAGATGTTGAAAAGCTCTGTCAGAGGGACCGCCAGTTCCCTCAGCACCCTGGGATGTATTTCATCCAGCTCTGGTGTTTTCTCCATCCTAAGGGACCTGACAGCTTCCTTCACTCTCTCTACCAGGATTTCAACCTCCACGTTCTCCCCCTTTGCTCCCTGTACTGCCATCCCCTCACCTGATGGTGCTGGCCCTTCCCACTCCCTAGACATATCAGGGCTCCCTATCTCTAAGGGTCCCACCCAATCCACCAGTTCACCCCCTCTCCCCCCAAAAAAGACATATCCCCCCATCCTCCCTGGTAAAAACTGAGGCACAGTACTCATTTAGTACCTCAGCCTGCTCCCCCTTGTGAAAGGAGCATGGGTCTGGGCTACTAATGGTGGTCAGGCAAGGGGGAGGACAGTGTTTCTTTTTTTGTCAGACAGACTTCCAGTGGGTGGGGGATTGGAAATGTGATGCTTGGCTTTACTTGTTCTTACTATGTGGAAGTGAGCTCCACTGGGGCTAGGGGGTAGTGGTGGGGTGCTATGAAAGTAATGGTGATGAAAGGGTGAGAATACTTAATGATCAGGTGAGGAGGAGGAGGGTGAACATTATTGTTACCTGGGGGTTGGGTGGTTATTTACTTAAAACATAATTTACAAAAAAAAAAGGCAGCTTGGCAATTTGGGGGAAATCCGAAAACTTTGCCCCACTATACACACTGTGAAGTTTCCTGCTTGGCATCATCTTTGCTGGTAAAATTTTAATTCCATGCTTCTGTAGGCAATAGTGAGGAACTATGTGCAGCTGGAGAGCTGGCACTTCAGCACACAGAATTTCTTCAGGGCTTTGAGAACACCACTACTGACAAATGAGAAAGGCAGCAAATCACTGGCTATTGTCATTGCAATTGCTTTCATTACTTTCCTGGTCTTAGGTTTGCATTTTTGTCCCCACTCAACACTGAGAGTGAGAGAAAAGCTCCTTCCCTTTTGATATTTCTTCCACTAGATTTCGCTTGCTGCTTCCATTTATTAGTGCTGGGGTGAAGTTGAATGGGACTACTTGCTGAGAACATGTGCTTGTCAATTGAGAAAAGTAATGTGTAATAGAATGTGCTGTCATGGGAAAGAAGATTGACACTGACCCTCTTCAGCTCTACCTGTACAGGATCCCTAGTTTTATCATCACTACTTGTTGATGAAACAGAAATACTCTGCATGTTGCTATTCTGATACTCAAATCAATGACTCTTCATCAAGTGCCTAATCAAGGCTGATTCACCAAGCCAATTGTCTTCCTTCCCATGACTGAGCTTGCTATTTCAGAGAAAGTAGACTACATACTACACAATATGTCAAACTCTCAAAATTAAAAAGAAAAAAAATCCTACATCAGAGATTTCACTGGTTTGCCTTGTGCTCAGGAACTTCAAGCATGGGTGTCACAGTCACCTTTATCCTACTCTCACTCCTCCACTAACAACCTTGGCCTAGAGACAGATAATCTGTGGAATTGTCAAATACTGTAGCCAGATTTTTTACCTGGATCAGAAAATAAGGCATCCAGATAATTATCTGTATACATTATCCAAATATGTTTGGAACTACATGGGTCTGTCTGACCAGATACAAATACCTGAGTGAACCATGGCTAACAATACAGAACACATAATTCACTATCTAAGAATCTCTACTTAGAATTATGTTCTGTGGCAGTCCTATTCTTCTCTTGCACTTATTCTGCTATTCCAGTTACAGTATATTTTTTCTAGGAATGTATGTTCAAGGGACACTGTCGATCCTTTTCTCATGATATTATTTCTATTTGAAAACCCACATTTTCTGATTGCTTACCATCTCTAAAATTCACCGATGTTGCTTGCTGTTTTATTTGTTTCCTTTCTGAGCAGAACTGAAATGCACGCTAATGGTATAATTATACCAAATCTTGCATTGTTTCAAACTCTTGATCTACTCATCTTGAATACTTCCTGAACATTAGGAACACCCCTAAACAGTGCAACCACTCATGATGCAATAATCTCTCCTCCTACTGCACCATGAGTGGCTAGACTGTTGATGTGTTTCCAAGTCCAGGAAAGATGCAGTGGGAGGTGATCAAGGAATGTAAACAAACACATTCTTTTATGGTAACACTAGAATGGTGGGCAATCTGATTTTTGTTTGTTTTTTTTTACTTTTAAATATGCTTTTTTTTGTTTAAAAAAAGAAATCAGAATCAAACTACATGCTACATCAACAGTCTCTACAGAAAGTGATTATGCATTAAATGTGTTATTTAAACAAGCTACACATTGAGGCCTAAGGGAGTTGACAGTGTCCCTTCCCTTTAAACTTCTCTGTCTCTTTCAGGAAATATCCTCCTGCCTTTCAACTGAAGTGGTACTACTGCTGATGAGAACTGATTCAGCTTCATGCGCTGCATCTGTACCTTTGCTTCCCTCCTCCTCCCTTCATGCTAAGGTCATTCTCTAACCTTGGCACTGCCTGGTGCATAATCCTTGCATGGGTGCTACAGTAAAGTTCAGATTAAAGATATTGTGGAACCAGTTATTTTATTTATTTAGTTTTTGTTGACCAGGTAAGTGCACTAGAAAAACAAATGCTAATTTCAAGCACAACCAAGGCGGTATACAATAAAACATTTGTGGAAAAAACAGTACATAAAATATTAAAACATAAACATAAACAAAAACAGTGAAAAGCTCCACAAATCCACAAGGATCGGGGAAAGATCATATAAATAGCAAAGATAAGAAACCATGGTCTAACTATACAAATTAAGTTAGCTACTAGGATTAAGCTGATAAGAAGACACAAGGGTCGCCAAAAATGAAAGACAGATTAGTTAATTAGGGGCAGAAACAGTTAGACATCTCGAATGGGTGTTCATGGTACCCTCTGTAAAATGAAGATGCCAAAGGACTTTGTCAAATTTGTGCTGCAATGGCATTCCATAATAGTGAAGCAAAATATGCAAAAGATGATTCCCCCGTCCTGGTTCTAAGTTTAGGGCGTTCCAATAGGGTATTTAATCCAGACCTCAGGGAGTACATACATTGTGCTGGGTTAAGGAAGGAGACAACCCTAGTGAGAGATCATAATGCTGGAATGGGGGAAGTCAACCAAGCATGTCATGGAGGGAGCAGTTTCGTGCCTGTTTATGTGACGCCAGGGCAAATCAATAAATGTTATTGCATGTTACATCCCCTTTTGACAGAGTGGTTTTAAAGGCTAAAATAAAGACTGGAGCACATAGAGGAGTTTAGGTAGAAGCATGCCTTTGGCAATAGCTAGTCTGGCTTAAGGCATCAGATTACAGCTGACTTCATAGGAGACACCAAGCATGGAGTTCACAGATTTACAGGTACCCATCACATGGAATGAGAAATCAAGTGAGGTGTCAAGGGTGATGCCTATACAGATAAATGAGGTGACCACAGGGACTAAAGTTCCATCTTGATAGGCAACAGATAGGGCTGCTGGGCACTATCTCAGTATGGGATGGGAGGAGGGTATCCCAAAAAGCATAGACTGAGGTTTAGACATACTTAGGATCAGCTTGTTACAGGATAGCCGGACCGATTGATAATCATGGTTAAGATATTGATTAATGTAGGAGATGTATTTAGAGCTGGTGTAAAGAACCAGATCTTCTGCATATACTGTAGTATAGTATAACAGTGGGACAGGCATCCAGTGAAATTATTTATGTGTAAAGCAAATAATAAGAGTTTCCAGTTGGGCCCTTGTGGTACCCACATGTGTGTTGGGGCAAGTTTAGACTGGAATGATACAGATTTAACCCTCTTTGATCTATTGGCTAGGTAATTTCTGAATCATAGGAGTGCAGTGGGAGATATATCCAAATCTCCATGTTTTTCACCAAAAAGATTGTGGTCAATAAGATTGAAAGCTTTTGTTAAGTCAATGAAGACAGTACCTGTGAGGCAGCGCCTGTCCAAGCCTTAGGCTATATGGTTTGTAAGAAAGAGCAGGGCAGTAGTACTACTATACCCATTACAGAAGCAATGCTGCAGGGGCAAGAGACCGTCATGGGCAGTAAGATAAGTAGTGAGCTGGGTGGAAACAATGTTCTCTAAGATTCTGTTAATAAAGGTAGTATAGCAATGGGCTTGTAATTGTTAATCAGTTTACGATTCTCTTTTTTAAGTATGAGTAAAACATTAGAGATTTTCCAGGGATCAAGCACCACACCAGAGGACAGGGATAAATTAATAAGTCTGGTAACTGAGGGGCAAGTTCAAAAGCTGCAAACCTGATAAGGTAGGGCTCAGTACCATCCAGATCTGCAGATTTCAATATATGAACCTTCAAAAAGAGTTTACAAATCTTAGAGATGCCACACCTCTCAAAATAAAAAGATGAATGTTCAGTGGATAGGGATGTATGGGGGGGTTACTATTAGGATAAAGTACAAATACAGATTGGGAGTCCTTAGTATATGCAGATAGGTTAGTAAAGAAACTGCTGAGGCACTGGCTATAGTGCTACTACTCATACAACTGACATCTTTAAATATCATTTCAGAAGGGGAGTAACCACCAGTTTGCCCAAAATGTGTTTGACCTGTCAACAAAAAAGCCAAGGGTTATGAACTGTAGAATTGAAAAGCTGCTTATGATGAGTGCTTATATCTAAACTAATAGCTCTTTTGCACTCATTTGAACATTCACTATATGAATCTCAGTCAGACTGGGAAGAGGAAGCCTTAAAGGTGAATCACTTTTTGACCCTCTACATATGCTTAATGAGAAGGGGGTCAGTCCAGTCATTTAGTTATGGGCCCTCTTACCCTTCTCTGTGTAACAGTGGAAAATTTATTTTGTAGGCCTGTGAAAGTGGTGGTAAAAAATGACACTGCTGTATTAATATTTGTGGTTTCATATCGATAGGACCAATCAGTTTGTTGCACTGCTGACGCCTATTCCTCCCCTCTACTTCACAGTGTGACTGCCTCTCCTAAGTAGTGCTCTACATCCCGTACCCTTACAGTGGCTGTAACCTGCTTTTTCCACCATGCTTTCACTGCACCCGGCCCCCCTTCTCTCCCTTTGTCCCCTGGTCACCCACCCATCCCCCTCCCTTAGGACATAATTCTACTCTTCAGCTACTGGCCCCTTTCCCCCTCGCTCTGACCATCCTTGTCTGACAATGGCATCTACCTGCCGGCTTCTTCCTGACTTTCTCCTTCTTAGATATTGTTTTACCTTGAATTCTGTTAAAAATAGCTTATGTTGATCTACTTCAACTTGTTGACTGTACTACTTAAGCCTTAGTAATCGACATGTATAGTCTGTAATCTTTGTTTCACCTTGTGATATGTCACTCCCATACTCTGACTTGGAACCTGCAGTCCCTGCTCAATGGTACTTGTAATCCTAGAGTTTAATAAATAAATAAATAAATAAAAAGTTAAAAATCCAGGTTAGAAAAATATCAAGATTGAATCATTCTAGGAGGAGGCTCACTCAGCTAAGTACACCATGTACAAAAAACCAGGAGCGTGATCGCTTATAGTGTCAGAGAATACTCCTGAACATCTAAACCTGGGAGGTCGGGGAGTGAGTAGCCAATCAGTAAGAGTAGCCATGCTTCCATTGTTGGCTCTCCTGGTGGGATCAGTGATTAGCTTGGTGAAGTTAAGTTCGCTAAGGGTATGGGCCACAGATTTGCTGCAGTCAGAGAGCAGGCCGATATTAAAATTGTCTAACAGGATGAACTCTTTGTTTTTAACCACTGTACTGAGGGACATTATCAGTGTGTGAGGAGATTAGTGCTCCCAGTGGGTGGATGATGAATACAGAAAAGGTAGAGCAGTTTAGTATTTCACTGCATAAGCATACCATGACTGTATTCAATGGGGGATGCAGGCTGAGGGGTATTGCTTTACAAGGAGACACTGAGGTGGGATCTAAAGTAGATCAGGGTACCTTTTTCTTTCTTGGTGCCATGAAAAATCACTGCAAATAAAGTTATACCCATGGAGGCTATAGAAGCTGTCAGGTATGGATGGCTTAAGCCAAGTTTTAGGCATACTGTACATAGCACATCAGGCTGATAGTGAGACACCCATGTTGTAAGTTCATCTAGCTTAGAGACAAGGCTACCATTGGAGTTAAGTATCTGCCTAGGGAATCTCTGCATCACTGACATCTGGTTGTTGCTTGTTGGCTGGTTTCTGCTTGGCTCTGAATAAGTTGCATGAATATATTTTCAGTTGAAAGCCATATTCTACAACTAAAGGGAAAAAAATAGTTTCTAACTCATTTCAGTCACATAAAAAAAATGTGTTGCAAATTAGTTAAACAAGAAGTTTAATGTGACATGTTGCCACAGGGATTCCCCCCCCCAAACATGTGCAACAGTAGAGTGGCTGTGAGGGTTTAGGGAAGGCGTGACAGAGCATGCTGGGGAAGGGGTCTAGGAGGCAGATGGAGCACAGGGAGTGCACTAAGAGGTGTGTGGGACGGGACATGGATGAAGTTCAGGGTGGTAATTTGGCACCTAGCTGGGGTGGATTGTGAAATGCCATGCAGTTGATTGACTGGTGGTCTGTGGAGGGTTGGCAGAGAGGGAATGGACCTGGCCCAAGGTGGGCACTGCCAAGGCACCTGCCCCAGAGGTGCCATGATCCACAGGCAAGTACAGGGGGAGGCAGCCTGCCACAACATGGGGGTGCTGAGTTCCAGTGGACTGTAATGATGCCAAGAGAACATTTTCTTCAACCACTAGTCACTTTCAACCTGCAGCCAATGCATCCCCCATGCTTGCCTGTAGATAATGGCACCTCTGAGGGAGGTGCCACAGTAGTTCCCACCTTGGGCCAGATCTGTTTCCCTCCCTGCCAACCCTCCACAGACTGCCAATGGATCAGATGCATGGCATTTCACAGTGCACCCTGGCCAGGTACCAAATTATCACCATAAAATTCCTCTGTGTCCCCATGCCCCTTAGTTCACCCCCCTGTGCTCCGTCTACCCCAGCCCCTCCTGGCAGGTCCCCCCCCCAAAAAAAAATTGCATGTTCATCACTTCTTCTCACAGGGATCTTTGACAACTTCCTGGCCGGTCTAAGCAGAGTCCCTTTTTGCATCCACGGCGGGGCTTGCAAAATTCTGAAAACTGGGATGTTGCTGCCCCACTGTGGAGCAAGCAACCTTGCAACCTGGCACAAGAGTGCTTCTGCTGCAATGATGGCCCAGGGCAGCTTGGGCACAGGGCATCCCAAATTCTACACAGCCTGCATTTGACAATCAGGATCGCTACAAGGTCTGATGTAATATCCACTTGCATCATACACCTTTGGCACAGGAACCTTGTGACAAATTACACATTTTGAAAATCGAGCCCAATGTCCGTTAAGATTTTCCTCAAGATGCTTCTTTGTTTTTTTAAATTTTTATTATTTGTTTTCAGTAATGAGCTGGCAAAGCCTCTCTAATAATGTGTACCCACTCATGGGGGGCAACAATGGATCTGGTACTTTCAAGTGGGGACAGTGTTGCCAATGTCATAGTGTATAGCCACCTGGGAATCAATGATCATCGTACACTGTGGTTCAATATAAGAACTGGGCCAGAATCAAACCACACTAAAATGAGGGTCCTGGACTTCAGGAGGGCCAATTTTAAGAAAATGGAAGAGTGCCTCAGGGATGCTCAAGCAGGAATAGGGAAACTGGGTGGAGTCAAGGAACAGTGAGCAAAAATAAAGGAGGGCATTGAGAAGACAACAAACCACTGTGCCAGGCAGGTTAACAAGGGCAAGAGAATGAAAGAGACTGTGATGGTTTTCTAAAGAATTAGTGGTGAAAGTAAGGGCAAAACAGTTAGCATTTAGGAGGTAAAAGATGACACAGAAGGAGAGAAAACAGTCAGGAGCACAAAGGTGCATACAGAGGAGAATATTGGCAAGTGAGCAAAAAAGGGGGCTAAAACATTCTTTAGGTGTATAAGCAGAAAGAAGAAAATCAAAGGAGGGATAGTAAGGCTAAAAGCGGAAGGAGGGGTTTGTGTGGAAAAGGACCAAAAAAAGCAGACATATTGAACAAATACTTTTGGTCAGTATTTATGGAGGATGGGGTGGTTGACGGGCCACAGATAAGGGACAAGGGCATTAATTGAAGGGAGGTGGACACTAGTCCTTTTACAGACTAGAGAGTCCTCAAGGAACTAGCACAACTAAAAGTGGAGAAGGCAATGGGGCCTGACAAGATACACCCTATGATACTGAGGGAGCTCAAGGAGCTCATCCTTTTGCTTTCACTCTTATCACATGGAACCCTAAAAAATACACTGCCAGGTGGCTTAATTTGTATACTGCTCATTGCACTGAACTCATAAAAGTTTTTTAATAGTTTGTCTCTAGCTGCTATTCAACTTCAGCTTACATAGTTCTCTGTTTAATAGTTTCATTGAAGTTACTATACTGTACAGTACTATGCAGTTCAGTACATTGTGTAACTTTTTTTTCAATTGTGCTTTGCAATGAGTTTCAGCTGCAGTGAAATTCTCACTTTGAATACACATGTTATGCACTGTAAAAAGCAATGTCCAATTATGATATGGGCTCAATGTAGAAATGAGCCTGCTTACATTGATCTAAAAGGCATCTCAAAATGAGTATTCCAACTCTGCAGATAAGCATTTTGAAAACCAAAACTTTGACTCAGGTCACAGTGATGACACCTTGCACTAGTGCACTTTCCCTGAGTCGAAGTTTTGATTATCAAAATGCTCATTTCCACAGTTAAATTGCTTGTTCTCAGATGCCACTAGATTATAACAACCAGGCTCCTTACAACTTTAGGCTGATATCATAATCTTACATTGTTTTTTACAATGCAAAACTTGTGTATATCCAGGTCAGCTGGCTTGGGACATCAAAAGGTCATACAGGGATTTGTTTGACCTACTAATTCCATCCTGATTGTCATCCTGCCCACACTGCTTCCAGGTGAGATGACTCCCTTCATAGCATCATCATGGTATGGCAGATTGGTAAGCCAGGGCTGCAAAACAAGGCCACCCCATGGCTGGGGTGTGCTAATGAACAGACTGGTAACCAAGTCTGAAGGTTCAAGCACCACTTAGCATCCAAACAAATCACAGATCACAACTGTAGTTCAGTCACTTTTTATTCTCAAAGTGTGGAAGACCTCACGTGGAGGAACCAGTGTACTACCCACAAAACTCTGACCAGTTTTGCTTAACGCATTCTCAGGGACCACCATATTAGTCATAATGGTACGATGGAATGGACAGCACAAAACATCTAAGGTTGGTGGGTACAGCTTGAATCAGTGATCATGGTATATCGTGTGCAAGGTGACCACGATTGAGTGCTTTCAAAAAGGGTGACTCAGTCATGGTGCCTGTGTACAGGGCTACCTGGCAGGGTAGCAACCAGATACCTGGGTGGATGAGGTTGGGTGACGGGAAGTGTATGCATGTGTATGCACATGTGCAGAGGGGGGAGGAAGGGGATGAGATCTATGTGGGAGTGAATGTGACTGGCAACTGCTGAGCTGGTCAACTAGCATGGTGAGAGGGTGATCGGTTGGGGTGTGCAGAGTGCAGGGTTCAGGTCTGAAGCATCGCAGGTTTTTTTTTTTTGTGCCTGCATGTGGTTTATTCTTTTAAGAAAATCACCCCCCCCCCCACACATGCATCCCCCTTGAGTCAAGAATCCTTAAGTAGGGGTGTGGGGGCACAGCCAGTCACTGTTTTTCTAGTTTGCTGTGAGTGTACATGGCCGTAATTCATTTTCAGCAAGGTACACTCACCAAAACAGCGATTGCTATTCTGTGATTGCCTTTACCACATAGAAGCAGTTGTCATATTTACAATTTTGTCATCACTTACAGTACCTATGATCATGATCAGTCTTAACGACTGATATGAGAGAGGGGGTATCCCATGATGAGAGCAAATCAATTAGGGTAACTCAATAAGGGAGAGTGAAAGAGTGCGAATGAGGGCAAACATATTTTAGATGACATGGTTTTAATAGCAAGTGGTTTTTCAGTAATGTAGGACAGAAAGACAGGGATGTAGTTTGCTGCTTGCTATGTGGTTACCAGTTAAGTAGGCTGCTGTGGGGTGTGCTGTTGAGCTTCTGGTGTAGCATATGGGTTAGAGTTGTTGGTGGTGTGTGCATTTGTTGTGCTCTAGCTGGTTTCTAAGCTGGATGTTTCATTTTTCAGTTTTTTTTGTTTGTTTGTTTGCTTTTTAGTTGTTTTGTGTTGCTGTGGTTCATGTCTCACTTCCCCCCACCCGGTTCTGCCATCCACCCTGGAGCAGGAGTATGAGGTTACCCCTCCTCCTGGCTTGCTCCCCCGTTCTGAGTAGCTTTCCCTGAGAATATACCCCTTCCCGAGTTTCTCCCCTTCCTCAAGTTGCGTCCCCCATGGAGATGATCATTTATAGAAAGGGGATGTGAGGGACAAAGCCCCCCAGAAAGGGGAAGAGTGGGGAGCAAACCCCCCTGAAAAACATTAATACAGAAGTGTTTTCATGATTTCTAGGCATCACTGTTTGTGGTCAGTGTATCTGTCTACAGTATTTTGTAGTCACTCTTATTATAGTGCTATTATTGTAGTCGCTTTTATTTTTCCAGTATTATCACATGGGTCCAGCGTGCCTTGACCAGGCCATGGAAACCTCAATTTCTGGAACCTAAACAGTTTTTCAAAAATCCTCTGTACTGCTAGTGATCCAGTGTGCCTTGACCAGGCCACGGACCCCTCAATTTCTGGAACCTAAACAGTTTTTCAGAAATCCTCTCTACTGCAAGGTACTAGCCCTGACTTTTGGATTTGGTACCAGTGGAAGCTAATTTCCAAGTGGCCCACACTATCTCCTGCTGAACACATCTCTAACTACTGTATCTCCCTCTGTGTCTAGTTGAATTTATGTGCCAGGGTTTAATAATTTGTTTAATCCTTACAGTCATTTTAAGTTCTGAGTTGATATTAGAAGTGAATTTTGAGCTTTTTTTTTTCTTTTTAACTGTTGACTTTTCCATTAGCAGATTATATCCTCTCACCACTAGAGGGATATATCTCTATCTCTTTCTCTGTCTAGTACGTAAGCCATGTGGGTTCTCTCTGCCTTTCTCTCACCTCTCCTCCTCCTCCTTGCCCTGCCCCCCTTCTCCTGGTCCTAGCCACCCCACTCCCACCCACCCCGCCACCCTCTACTCTGGTTTCCACTGCTACTCCAAGGGAACTCTCCACTTCCACTCGAGACTTGTGCTTGGTGCACCGTTTGGATATTCCTGCTTACTTAACCTGACCACTACTCTCAACAAGTGTGGCCACCTATCTGCACTGTACCACCTTGCAGTCCATATGGGATACCGCCTGGAACCTTGCAACCTCTACTCTCGGAAACAACAATCAAAACTATCTCTCAAAGAGCTGCAACTCTGCTCCTTAAAACGCCTACTCCTCCTCCTTCTCATCTCAGGCAGTGTCCATCCAAATCCTGGCCCTAGAAACTCAGGCCACTCTCAAACTCCAGATGCCCTTATCCTTGCAACCATTAATATCTGCAGCCTACTACCAAAGCTGGATGCACTCCAAGCCTTCTTATGCCAACACAGCCCTGACATCCTTGCAGTGGTGGAAACTTGGCTGATGCCTTAAGTTCCTGACTCAGCAGTAACAATACAGGGCTACAATGTCCACAGGCTGGACCAGATATCCAAAAAAGGTGGTGGTTGTGCAATCTATATCAAAGACTCCCTGTCTTGGCACCCTGTAGCAACTCCATCTCTTTCTGCTTCGGCACAGATTTTGCCAATAAAAATCATCCTGGGTCCCAACCATAAAGCCCTGACTATTGTCTCTGTATACATCCTGCCCAGGGACCCTAAACATGGCTTCAATGATGTCCTAACCTATATCAACTCTCATCCTTCTGAAGCTGAACTTATTCTACTAGGGGATTTCAACATAAACTGGTTAGCATCGAGCACCAGTGCCTATAAAGACTCCATCTCAGCTGCTAACCTCACGCAAATGGTAAACTCCCCTACTAGGATTAACTACAAGACTGGCACCAGTACCCTCTTGTGGGTCCTCACCACTCACCCCACAAGGATTTCTCGTACGACCATTCTCCCAGACTCTCTCAGTGACCACTCCCCAGTCATGTGTGCATGGTCTAACAAATTCCTTAAGCTCCCTCCCAAAATTATTGCTAACAGAGTCCTTCCTCATGGAAAACTTCCACATCTCAAACAATACCTGCTTCTACAAGACTGGCTGCCCATCTATGAAGCAACAGATTTTAACTTGGCTCTTGATCACTTCATCTCAATTTTCAACAAAGCCTGCGACCTCTTTGCCCCTGCTAAAAGCCACAAAACAAAATCTCTCTCTAACCCATGGGTCACCGTGTCTCTTCTCTCACAGCTGAAACTAAGGGATCACCTCTAGGCAGTTGCCAGGACCACTGGCAAACAACTGGACATCCAAAATTACAAACAAGCATGAATTGCCTGCACAAAAGCCATCCAGCTAATGAAATCCACCCTATTACAAAGACACTCTCACCAATACATGGGGAAATGGTCGTGCTTTCTGGGACAATATCAAGGATGTCACAGGGAAGCAGCCAAAAACCTCTCCAGCCATGTTAATGGTTGATGGATCTTCAACCCTCGACCCCAAGGTGATTGCAAACATCTTTAATATGGCTTTTTCAGACCTTAGTGCTGTTCTACCCCATGACTTTTTCAAAAACAGGTCCTACCCCCACAAATACCTCAGCCCCTCAGTCTAACCATCCCCCTCTTCTACTTCAGGGAGGTAAGGCTGCATGAAGCTCACCGCTATATTACTGCAGCTATCTCTCAATCTAGATCTAGTAGTGACACCCTGGACCTTAAGCTTCTGTTGCTCACCCTCGATGAGGTAATTCATCCATTAACAAAAATCCTAAACCTCTCTCTCAGTTGTGGAAAATTCCCAGACCTATTGAAAACAGCCACCGTGACACCCATCCATAAAAGTGGGGATAAGACGAATCACTCAAATTATCGCCCTATCTCCATACTGCCCCCACTCTCTAAGGCACTCGAGTGCATAGTGGCTGGTCAACTTACCGACCACTTACAGTAGATAAATACAATATATCTTGTCCACAACAACATAGCTTCCAGAAAAGTCACAGCACCATCACAGCCCTTCTTGAGTTCACTGGAGCTTTGCACAAATCCCTTGACAACGGCCTACTCACAGGGGCCATTTTCGTCAACCTCTCCAAGGCCTTCGATACAGTACACCATGGACTACTAATTCACCAACTACTGAATGCTGGGCTATCACCTGACTCTTCTCTCTGGTTTAAAAGCTACTTAGAAAACTGGTTACAGAGAGTAAAAATTGTGGATGCTCTTTCTGACACCCTGCCTGTTCGCTCGGGTGTCAACACAGAGATCCATACTGGGCCCCCTCCATTTTAGCCTTTTCCTAAACTCCCTCCCTTACCACTTATCTGAGCAGATCATACTATATGTCGCTGATGCTGAGGTAATCTCCATTCACAAAGATCCTGTAACTCTTCAACACAACCTTCAACTTGGTTTCATTTCTGTAGAGGCATGGTTTCTTAATCATAAACTGGTCTTCAATGACAAGAAAACCAAATCTATGCTTTTCTGAATCTCTCATAACCCACACAAGCTACACCACTTGGCTATCTCCACCACCCAGGGAAACACTCTATATCAGGTGGGGTTCTTCAAATACTTAGGGATACAGCTTGACCCTAATCTCTCCTATGGATCTCATGTAGATAATGTAATTAGAGCTGCTAATACACGGCTTGGTCTCCTCTACAAACACAGACCACACCTCATGCCAGAAGCTTTGAAGGTTGCAGTCCTGAGCTCTGTGTTCTCTGTAATATACTATGGTCTCATCATTTATGGCTAGGCCACAACCACAACCCTTAGACACCTCTCAACTGCCTTAAATAAGGCATGTCGGCTCATTACTGGTGCTCACCATCTCACCCACACATGTGACCTGTACACCGGACCAGACAGGCTGGCTCCAACTATCAAACCGCATAAAGTTTCTCACCTGCTCCATGGCGAAAAAAATCTACCTTGGCCTTGCACCTTCTGGGGTCTCATCTCTGTTACAACACCGAATTAACAAATGGTGCCTTAGGAGATCCACACTACAGCTACTGAAAGCCCCCCATTGTCACACTTCAGAGGGACAGTGCTCTTTTGCTTATCGAGCACCACTTTGGTTCAATGGCCTCAGCCCCACCGTCTCCTCTGCCCCAACAATTGGTATGTTTAAAACTAGGCTCCAGGACTATCTGACTACCAACAGCTCCTGTGACTGCCCAACTTAACCTTGTTTCTCCACTTCCCTTCCTTTTCTAGTGGTTCCCTCCTCCCCTCCTCACTGGATTCTACCCTCACATCTTGGTATACCCAATGCTGCACTTTTCACCCTCTCCCCACCCTTCCAACATTTCTTCTCCCCCCTGCCCTCTTCCCTCTCCCTATGACTCTGACACTTCTTATCTGTTGTCTATTTTCTCTGACAAATGCCGCTGGCTGCCTTGTTACAGTGCTACCCTTGAATTGTATTAATCTGTACTCTGTCTGCAATGTCCGCATTGTTGTAATGTCTGTCTTGATGTTCCCCATAATTTGTATTTCTCTGATGCGGAACCTTTGTAAAAGAGCCAAGGCTCAAAGGTATTTGTAATCCTAGACTTGATAACTAAATAAATAATTAAATAAACTGAAGCAGGGTAATCATGGCTTGTCAGAGTGTACCTTTTTGTTATACAGTACTGTACAGTTCCTTAAATGAAAAAACACTACATTTTAAGTGCATCAAAAGTGCATTGCATCAACATTGATAGTGAGATGACTGGCATTTGTACAAAGGTTGAAAGTGCATTGCATGTGAGTTGATATTTGGCTGAAAACCAGTATATATTTTAAGTAGTTGTTAATTGCTACTGCATTGTCAGCACAAAACAAACAAACAAACAAAAACTGAGAGTAGTGATATGGAGGAATAGTTTCATGTGACTACTGTTTTTGGATAATTTATTATGTTTCTTATTGTGTACTGTGGGCATCTAGAGCCTGCTGGAATAAGTGTACCTACTACTACTGCATACTGTTACCACTGCTACAGGAAACAACTAATGAAAGGGACTTGGGAGTGATAATAAACAATAACTTAACTTATGATACCCACAATAGGTCCACTGTTAAAAAGTGCCAGAGACTTGTTAGCTGCATTCTGAAAAACATTAAAAGCAGAGACTCTAGGGTTATAATCCCTCTGTACTCCAGTTTGGTACATCCTTATCTCGACTACTATTCCCCACTGTGTGTATCAACAACAATCAGAAGTAAAAACTTGTTGAGGGGGTTCAAAAAAGAATAATCAAAAAGATCAAGAATGTGCAATATTTAAAGTATGAACAGAAACTTGAGTATCTAGGTCTGTACTCAGTGCAATATAGGCAAATAAGGGGAGATATCTGTTTCAGCTAGAAAGACAGAAATGATGAATACTTAATGGAAACCCTAGGGCTGGTGAGATATACCAGCACTTTTCTGACTAGAACCCAGAATTTAAAGCAGAAGAATAATGTTACTAGGACCAATAGACGTAACAACTGGTATAGTCAAAGAATTGTCTCAGCCTGGAATGCATTACCTACAAATGTAGTAAACAGTGAAAACATGTTAGTGTTTAAAAACAAGCTTGACCCTTTTATGGGACATAAAAAAGTACAATATATTAATTAAATGTCATACCGCTTCCATTTATGTACAGGTGGCGAGTTTCCAATAGGCATATGGTCTCTTGAACTCGTAACAACCTATGAACTTATGAACCTATGCTATACCTGGCTAAAGCCCTTATCCTGAACTAGCTGGCCTAAGCCTCACAGAGTCATGAAGAATTGATGACGGATAACCTGCACAGCATTCCAGCAGTGACTTTCTCTTACTGTTGAGGTTCAGTTAGTTTCCTGCTTTCAAAAACAAAAGATACAATTGTCACTCACACCTCTCTCCCTTCACCACTCTCTTGACAATAAACCCCCTCTACAGCCAAATCCACCAACCCCCAGTTCAATTAGATGAATGCTTATAGAAAAAGGAAACCATCCCTGGATGGAATGTGTGTCCTCTCTTTGTGTTTACCAGCAGATTGAAAGGTAAGTGATTTACATCCTAGTAACTGACTGGCTAGTTATCAATGTTGGTGATACTATATACTGCTTAGCAGGGTGTGTGGAGAAGGGGAGAAGTCAGGACCTAGAGGGGGATGAGAGGGAGAATATAACTATAAACATTTGTGCATGGTGAGAGGGCTGCAGCGGTATATGACCCAGAGGGTGGGAGTGGGTTTATTTCTTCTTTTTAAAGGTATTTTTAACGAAAAAAGAAATCATCAGTAATGTTGGCGCTAGGTTGGAGAACTTTGTGAAGCTTCGTTGAATGCAAATTTCTTGACTTTGCACCAACATTGCTGGTAAAAGATAAATTTGCAACATCTCTAATTCTAATTTCACAATGATGATAATATTTTTATTTTATTTATTAGCTTTTGGTAACCGGGTAAGTGTGCTAGGCAACAATCCTGCCTATTTTCAGGCACGACCCAGGAGAGCACAGGACAAGGTACAAATAATCACAGTAGTAGAACTTAATTGAAAAGAACAGCATAAGATTACAAGCAATAATTTAACAGAATACAAACTGGGAAAGAACAACAAAACTAGTAATTCAGGATTCCAGAACACATTAAAAAGCAGTATTGTAGCATAATAGGAGTAGGTCCGGACCTCAGCCCGACAGTCAAGTGGAGTTATGTTTATGAGCATTTGCAGTGACCAAGGATGTGAAGGTGAGAGAACAGCAAGCTCTTAAAGACCCGGAGGGAGGCAGAATTTTTAACCTGGAAGGGTGCGAGTTCTAGAACTTAGGGGCAAAGTAGGGGAATGCCTGTTCACCCATTTTTGTAGCGCAAGGTCTAATTGAGAGCAAAGGGACAGAGGAGGACCTGAGGGTACGGGATTGGGAAGCAGAAGCAAGCGAGTTGGCCAGGGATTCCAGGCAAGGAGGTTTAGTTAGGGAGTCCAATAAAGCACCTAAGGGAGTAGGCCCAGAGATCCTTGGGTGACAGCCAGTTTAAACTGGAGTAAAGGAGGCAGTGATGAGTAAGGCGAGGGGCAGTTAAGGCGAATCTGCAGATATTGTTATAGGAAGTGTCCCATTTGCTGAGCACACTGGAGCTGGCAGAGTAAATAACTGGTAGAGCATATTAGAGCTGAGGGAGAAGAACTCCTCTTGCTACAGATAGTCTGACAGATGGTGTGAGGGAGTGGCGCACACGGTAGGCACTGCCAATTTTTGCGTTAACAGCATGACAAACCGCATTGACAAGTGCTGAAAAACTTGAGGGAGGGATCAAGTATGACCCCCAGGTATTCGAAGGAGGACGTGTTGGTGATAGAAGAACCATCCCTGCAGTGAACCAAGAGCTTAGGAGCCATGGAGGGCAGTTTTTTTGAGGAGCCAAATAACATGGCTCATGTTTTGTCCAGGTTTAGATATTGATGGCTGTTCGAGAGCCATAGTTGAAGGGCTTGAAAATCACTTGAGAGAGTGAGGTTGATGTCCTCATCAATTTAGATGCCGAATAAAGAACCAGGTCATTGGCGTACATGAGAGTGCAGCTGTGACGGGAAGGGTTGGGAATATCATTTAGGAAAAGGGAGAAAAGAAGAGGACCAAGAATGGACCCCGTGGGACGCCATGTATGATCTTTTTGGGGATAGAGCCTTGTGGAAAGCTACAGCCTGAGTGTGGTTGTCCAGGTAGCTACGGAACCAGGATAGAGTGGAGTCAGATGAGATTCAATATTTTCTAAATTCATCAAGCTAAGCACACTCTTGCTTCTTCTGTAACTATCATTTGTAGCAGAAGCTAGTTCCTTCTGAAATTTGTTAACGTATGGCTCAGTTGACCAACTTAAAGAGGTAAAGACCTTTTTTGTTTAGCCTGTCCATCTTTACAGTGCCTGCTCCTCGGGCTACGCACAAGTATGTTTACTTTCCTCCTGACCTCTGATGCCAGCAAAGCAGTTTAATGGATAGTGGGGCTTGGGGTTAGATAAGGAACCAAACCATTGAGAGACTGGATGGACAATCAATCTTTTCTGTCATCATTGTCTATGGTTCATGTTCTGGGGTAGGACCAGAAAAGGAGAACAGTTTTTTTTTACTCCATGGGGCTGCTTCTGGGAATTGTGTATACTAGCCCAGACTACCAACTACAGAGACATTAATTTCTAAAGAAAAAAAATATATATATACAGTATATATATATATGCAATAGACATGGGCATAAATCCTATGAGATAAATCTGAGCTACTATGGGATAAATTCAAAATTTTACATTTATCCACATAGTAGATGCATCATCACAGATTTATTCACATAGTAGATATGTCACAATCACTCCGGAACTCATTTAGAATGTTCAGCCTCAGTTCCAGTTCTAACTATATTCAAATGCAAATAACTTTAAAACAAAAAAAATAGTATAGTGCTATGGTCACGAAAGCTGTGCAGCACAAAATTATCCACAAAATGAGTGGTATTTCATTTATAGATACCTTATAGATTTTTTGATAATTAGCAAAAACACAGCAGAAAATTCATTTTTTTTCCATTTTGTCCATGAACAAATGTAAATAACTTTAAAATGAAAAATGATAGCATGGTACTGTGAGCACAAAGTTTATTCGGCACAGAAATATCTACAAAATGAGTGGTGTTTCATTTACAGATACTGTTTAGTTTTTTCAGAATTAGCAAAAAACAGCAAAAAATCCAATTTGTGTGCACTGTTTCATCAAACAAATGCAAAAAACACACACAAAAAAAATAGTATGGCACTTTGAGCACAAACGTTGTTCAGCATAAAAATGTCTATAAAATGAGATGTGTTTTGCTTCTAGATTCCTTTTAGATTTTCTATAATCAGCAAAAAATGTCAGAAAATTCAATTTTTATTCACTTTTTTGACTAACAAATGCACCCTACAAAAGCAAAAAAAAGAATTGCATAAATGGAATATGCAATGGAAAACTCAAATAACAAATGATTTACCTGCACTCGAGCAGTTTGACCTTGGACACCACATTCGTGGCTTATGCCACTCATGAGGTTACCCAAGGTCAAACTGCTTTTGTGCAGATAAATCAATTACACTTGATTCCATTGCATATCCCTTATATATTTCAGAACAAATGATTACAAAGAAAATTGGGGATACCACATTTACCCAGCAGAAAACTGCATCTCAAGGGTCTGGAAACATAATTTAACTTGGTACCAAATAAGTGTGCACCCACAAAAAGAGGAGATTGACAAAGAGTATTTTTACATGATCCTACCTTTTAAACAAAATGCCATCAAATATTGTCATATTTCAACTTATGCTGTATCCACAGCATATGCAGGCAATCCTAGGAGAATAGAAGTTACAGAGAATTTCACAAAAACCCACCTAACCTGTCACTCAGCTGACTGCTGAGCTTCATGAGATGGAAGAAAGCCAATGCATACAAAGTCTGCTCTCCAAAGTGCTGATGCTTCACATCACAAAGAAACAAAAAATGCCTAGCACTCAAGTCCAACTAAAAATGGCATCAACTAGCCCTGTGGAGACAGAATGGTACTTAATCTTATTTTACCTGTGATATATACAACAACAGGCAGGGAGGCTCACCGGAACCACCACCATTTCACACCCCTTGCTCAAGGGTGCTCTTCAAGGGAGTGAGCACCATACAGTGGGCTTTGTTTATACCTCCACCGGGCAGGCAAACATCCAATAAACTTTATTAACACCCTACAAATTCAAAATGCACAAACAAATATTAACAAGCATTTGTCAATGGCGGATGTTTGCTTGCTGACATTGGCATTGGTAGTGTAGGAGTTACAGAGCTGCATAATATGAATGGCAGTGAAGTATTGAACTGAAGCCAACCCCACCTCCACCCTGCCGAGACTGACAGGCATTGGGGTGTGCCTTTGGGTCATCAGGCTTAATGGCCACGCCATTTCACCACACCCTATCCTACAGACACCAAGTGTCACGGTGTGCCTTGGGGTCTTTGACCCTTATGCATACCCCATTCCATCAGGAAATACAGTGAGATGGGTGCGGTATAGGTGAATGGGGTGAAGTTTGGTGCCGAAGAGTCCAAGGCACACCTCGATGCCTCTCATTGGCTACAGGGTGTGGAATGGTATGAGCATTACAGGCGAGAATCCGAAGTCACACCCCTGATGCCTGTCATTCTCTACAGGGGGGGCATTATGGTCAGAAACCCTACACTCTCAGGTATTCGTTGGTATTTACCCAAATTTTCAACATGTTTTTTTGTGACCCCACTCATGAACAGTGGCAATATCAGTTTGTTAGCCGAAGCTGCTTTTGCACAGTGACTATGGCATTTAGCACCACAGGTGCAAAAACACATTCTGAACAGGATGTGAAAATGACAGCTGTACTGTTCATGAGGAGGTGTAAAAAATGGCAATGTGGAAAATCTGAGTGAAAATATTAAAAAAACTGGTGAAGTCACAAGCGTGCGTAGAAACTGTGCAACACACACCCATAATGTAATTAGTTTGGGGATTTTTTTACAGCAGATTGTCAATATAGGCATTTTGGGACCTCCAATCATGAACAGTGTCACTGTGATTTTCTTTATCCATCCCGAACAATGATTTCCCACAGCAATCACGCATTTCTGTACTGAAAGTGTGAAAACACATTTCAGCCATGTTGTGAAAAATGACAGCTGTACTGTTCATAAGGAAGTGTGGAAAAATGCCACTAGTGAAAATCTTGACTGAAAATATTACAAATTCATGAAGTTACGAGGGTGTGTGGAAACTCCGAAAAGCTCACTCATAACACAGTCATTTTATGGACTTTTGTCACCAAATTTTCAACATAGCCATTTTAAGACCTCTGCTCATCATGAACAATGTCACTGTGATTTTCTTAATCTGTACCAAACATTGCTTTCGCACATCAGCTGCACTATTATGCACTACATGTGCGGAAACACATTTTGGGCAAGATGTGAAAATGGTAGCTGTACTGCACATAAGGAAGTGCAATAAAATGGCAATGTTGAAAATCCGGCTTGCAAATATTAAAAATTCACAAACTTGTGAGCGTGCATAGGAACTGCGCAAGGTGCACTCCTAAAACAGTCATTTTTGGGAATTTTTTCACCAAATTTTCAACATAGCCATTTTAAGACCTCTGCTCATGAACAGTGTCACTGTGATTTTCTTAATCTGTCCCAAACATTGATTGCACACACCGACTGCGCCAATGTGCGCTACATGCAGAGAAACACATTTTAGGCGACATGTAAAAAATGACAGCTCTACTGCTCATAACACATTCATTTTATGGACTTTTGTCACCAAATGTTCAACATAGCCATTTTAAGACCTCTGCTCGTCATGAACAGTGTCACTGTGATTTTCTTAATCTGTCCCAAACATTGCTTTCGCACACCGACTACACCATTGTGCGCTACATATGCGGAAACACATTTTGGACAAGATGTGAAAATGGCAGCTGTACTGCTCATAAGGAAGTGTAATAAGATGGCAATGTTGAAAATCTGGCATGCAGACATAAAAAATTTGCAAACTTGCGAGCGTGCGTAGGAACTGCGCAATGTGCACTCCTAAAACAGTCATTTTTGGGAATTTTTTCACCAAATTTTCAACATAACCATTTTAAGACCTCTGCTCATGAACAGTGTCACTGTGATTTTCTTAATGTGTCCCATACATTGATTTTGCACACCGACTGTGCCATTGTGTGCTACATGCGTGGAAACACATTTTGGGTGAGATATGAAAAATGACAGCTCTACTGCTCATAAGGAGGTGTGGTGGGCTGGCCCAGTGGTGCTGAGGGCTGAGGCACTGGACGCCTTACCTCGTGCTGCACCGGTGACCAGTGTTCAGGAATTAGCATAGGTTGTCAGGTGTAGGCAGGGAGGAGAAGGATAAAGCATCTGCTAGACTGCTCTCCTTCTCCGGGGGGGTCACTTCCTGATGCCTGATTGCCCCCTGGTGGAAGCTGGGGGTCAGGGCATGGGGTGACATCATCTGGGAGGAGTCTAGGCAAGAGGCCTGGGGGAGAGGCGTGCAGATGCATGTGCTCCTGCCCCTGCTGGCATCATTGCATGCCCAGGCCTCCAGCAAGGGGTGGAGCAAACAAGGGAAAAAGGTGGCACCTTTCACGTGGCTTGATGGTCATCCGTGAGTGTTCGTCAGGGCTGGCACCCATACTGGATCTGTGAGGGTGATGATTTAGGGGGGATCCCTTCCACCCCGCTGTGGGGAGCAAGCCACAGGAGTTTGGGGTGCCAGCAGAGATTAGACAGATGGCTGCCAGATCCCTAGATGGGATGCAAGAAGTACCGGGGCCTCGAGAGGTGGCTAGGAGGATAAATAGAATTAATAAAAAAAAAATTAAAAATAAGGAAGTGTGGTAAAATGGCAATGCTGAAAATCCAGAGTGCAAATATTAAAAAGTGGTGAACTTATGAGAGTGCATAGGAACTGTGCAACGCACGCTAGTAAAAAAGTCATTTTTAGGAATTTTTTTACCAAATTTGCAACATAGGCTTTTTGAGAGCCCACCTTATGAACACTGGCACTGTCGTTTTGTTAATCAGTCCTGAAAGGTGATTTTGCACAGTGACTGCAAAATCACCCTTCGGGCCTGATTAACACCATGACAGTTCAAGAATTCATGAGGAGGGGTTCCAAAAATCCCATGTTGAAAATTTGGTGCCCAAATTCCAAAAAAATGCCTGAGATATGCGTTAAAGTTGAAAAAAACACTATTTATTGCATTATCCAGCTTACTGGCATTTCCTCAGTTTCCGGTTGGCTTTGAAGAGTGCAGACATGTTCCTGGACCACCGAAGATCATTGCACCAAGCTCCAGAGGTAAGTATGGGGTGAGGGGGTGTGGGGAGGAAGGGGGCTCAGTGAGTGGGCGTGGGTAGGCAGGGAGACCACCGAGGGAACTTTTTTTGTTTACAGGTTGTTGTTTTTTTTTGGAAGACAACGTGGGATGTTTGCCACGCTGGGATGAGCTCCCAGCATGGCAGCTGGAAGGCTGTGGATGTTTGCCACACTGAAGTGGGCTCCCAGCATGGCAGCTGGAAGGCTGTTTGGGGGGGGCCTGGAGCCGACGGGGGATTGGGCACCCCCTCTGCCATAACAATTTTTGCCACGCTGGGGTGGGCTCCCAGCATGGCACCTGGAAAGCTTTTTTGGGGGGCGTGGAGCTGACAGGGGATTGGTCACCCCCATCGGCCATACAGTGTGTGCATGGGGGAGAAGCGCAAGAGCACGCGATATGCATGCGTGCATGTGGGGGGGCACTACTCACTGATACGGAGCTCTCCCTTTCAACTGTATGGCACTGCATTTTAACTGCTGTCATAGACAGCTACAGCATTCATTGGAGAACTGTGGCCATCCCTGAAAACACACTTATTGAATTGGAAGATGGGTGCCACAATTCCGAAAACTCGAATGATGGCACTATGTTTCTTGCACATGCGTGCAAGCAAATATAAAAACTACATAAGCACTCTTAAATTTTGTATCTTAGCTGCCCAAGAGCATTCACTGAAGACATGCCCAGTGTCTTCACAGAGGCCACATCTAGTATGATTTGCACATTGGAATGCAATATGACCTATTTCCCCACAGTTATCACATCTCGGTTTGTCACAAGAACTGGACAAATGGGTTCGAGACCTGCACTTATAGAAGGCCCGGGGCTGCCCTGCACAAAAACAACTCCCCATCTCACTCCAACATAAAAGAGTTGGGAATATGTTCTATTCCTGTTTCAGTCTGCCTAAGTTTCATTTTGTAGTGCCAACCCCCAATCCAAAACTGTTCAGTATCAAGAATAGCCTCAAGGGGACTCAACACATCACATTTGAGGGACACCCAGTAAGTAATATCATCCACGTGTACCCCCTCATTCTGAAACATAACTGTAACAAACTTAATCGAGGTCTTGGGTAAAGAAATAACCAAAAAGAGGGTCCACATGGAAGAAAACTTAACTTGGTTGTACCACTCTGAAAAAAGATGAAGTGCATAAGCAGAATGAAAACTGACATCAAAATTATCTTCTCCTGAGATATTAATAAAAGCAAAGACCTCTCTCGTGGAGTAGTGTAAAGAATATTTTAACAAAAATGTTCCCACATGATGCCTATCAGGCCTAGCATCCAGGCCACCTTTATAACATATCCACAACACATTCCTCTGCGGTGCAGCTTCTTTTTTAATTTTTGAAAACAATTCAGATAGTAAAAGTTTATTTAAGTCCCAAGGTCCCTGAGTTGTAGTTTTAATGGGGGAAGATAGTTCAGTCTCCCCATCAGTGGGAAAGTCTGGGGCTGCCCCGGTAGCCAAGCCAGAAATAGTTGGACCATCTCCTTGTTGTTGGAAGTCATGAAGTACCCTAGGATGATCTGGACACAACTGTAGATTTTTCCTTCCAGAAACCACTGTAGGTTGCCATTCGGGTGTATTCTGTGTGAAATTTAATTTGGTGTCCCACTCTGGGATAGGAAGCCACGTCCTTTGTGTGGTTTGTGTCCAACCTGCTTCACTCAAAGCATTTTGAGGTGACCAGGGCTCCATGGAAGACACTGTGGGGCCTAAAGTAGAAGATGCAGACTGTAAGGCCATAACAGTAGGCTGTAGTGCTGGTGCCTTGCCATGAGTAGGAATAGACATATCAGTCCCTGATAAAACAGGAGATGTCCTCAAATGTCTGTTTTCCAACGTAATGGCAGTACGTTTGTCTTTCTTCTCATCCCCCCTCCCCACTTGAGGAGTCAAGCCTTGCCTGGAGAAGGAGAATTCAGTAACTCCTTCCTGCAGCATCGGGACAGTTTGGAAAATCAAGTCTGCCCTTGGGACCCCCCCTTCCCATAAAGGAGAATCGGGTGAAACACCACAAAAAACAAATCCCGAGGCTTCTAGATAGCGTAGCAGTCCCAGAGGGAAGAACAGCATCAGTCTTAACGTTTCCTTTATCGCCCACTTTGCTAGGGCCCTTAGACAGACCACTGCTATCACAGTGTAAGGCAGCAACATTCACCAAGGAAGCAACCTCTCCCTCAGGCTGTAGGTATAAACCCTTTTTGGTTCCGGAACTGCCAGCCTCTAATAATAATGCAGACAGTACAAGGCTAGACAGAATAGCAGGGAGAAGACTGAGTGACCCACCCAACCGCACCACTCCTTGTGATGCAGCCACGTCATTCGTAGAGTCAGACCCACTGACAGGTGTCCCCACAGGTTTGACAGCTGTCTTCTCTGTCCTAAGCAATGCTAGCTTCTCCTTCAAATGCTCCATTTCTCTCGCCTTTAACTCCAACTCCTTTTGAATCTGCAAGCAGAACACCTCTTCTGAGGGAAAGGTTAGAACACTCGTTTCCATAGGTAATGGCTCAATATTTACTCCCGTCTCGCTCAAATCCTTGGTAGAATAAAAGATTTCAACATCTTCCTGCTGAATATTTTCAAGATTTCGCTCATGGGGTATGATGGTATCCGTGAACTTAAGGTTAGAACTCCGAAACTGCTCCTCCTCCTCAAGGACTTCCATCTCCTCTGGAGCTCCACTTGAAGTGAGAATAGCTCTCAGATGGCCGCTCCCCCTACAGCACAGTAGGGGAATGTCCCCGGTGTCCTGGCCAAATTTCCCTCATTCACTAAAAATACCACCAACAGCTTAATCTGGTCCAATTTCAGTTGCTTACTATCTGTATCCCCCCTCCCTCCCCCAGTCACCACTGAAAAAGGGACTTCTAGGCCCAGGGGGCTTACCGGGTCTACAAAATTCAACAAAATATGGTCCCATATGAATCGGGGGGGGTGTTCTTTGGGGATCATGCAACTAGCATTGGGGGAGGCAAGGAGAAATCATTTGATGAAATCATTGAGTCTTTCCCTTTTGACGGTCAGATAAGCATAAAAAGCACTGCTGGCCAAGACTGTACCTATTGCCCAGAAATATCCCACATTCAGTAGCTTGCCTGCCCAGGAGTCAGTGACTGAGTGTAGAACACATGCTATGTGTGGGTTTCATCAGGAATAAAATGCTTACCATCATGTTTCTGGATCTGTAAGATATGGGAAATGTGATCAGGAACCCATCAAAATCATTTTGACCCTTCCAGGTTTTGTGTGATTTATCATATTATGGAAATCCTTTGGGCAAGAGGTCTTTTTATTAGACAACATATGTTGCTGTTCCCTGGTATCTATATGGGTTCACACACGACCACATTTCAGGTACAATTTGTAATGTGCATATTTGCCATTTTTGATATGCAATATGTGATGAGCATATCAGTGATGTTGAGGCTATTGCAATAGAACATGAGCAAAGTTGAGTTAACACACTGATGTATGATAATTCAGCAATTAGATAAATAAGGCCTCTTGTATTAGCCCAGACCTCTTGATTCAACAGGCACAGGATTTAGTTTTTTGCCCTGTTAAGGATCAAACTGAACCGGATTCAGGTCCTATCAAGGTGCAGCCTTCCCTTCCGATCCCATTAAAAGATGAGTTATCTGAGTGTGAGGACCCCCCTCTCCTCTCCACCCCCTCTTCCTGTACCCCTCCATTGTCACCGGTGTGTTAAACAGACCAACAGGTTATGGAGAACCCTGACCCACTCCATGCACCTTTAGTGGTTGTACCAGTTAGACGGTCAACCCAAAATATAAAGCCCATTGTAGCTCCTGTCCCTGTAGAGGCTGAGTCTAGTAATTCCTTCACAGTTCTGGCCACACAATGGGGGGATATGGAGATGGACTGCAGTGATTCTGACTCCTTATCTTCTAAAGTAGACCCACAGAACCCACTCCATTCTCAGGAGGTGTATAAAGGGGAAAAAGAAAAAGAAGAGGAAAAAAGATTGCTAATTCTTACATTTCTTAAAACCTTACTAATTTCTCTGTAGGTACTCTGAATGTACATAGTATATTAAATTCCAGGAGAAGACAGGTGGTTTATGATTTTATTCAGTGTAATACTGTAGATCTGTTTTCTTCAGGAAACATGGATGTTTATGAATGATCAGGCTCGGTTCTTCCAGAGGGAATGGATTTGGGGACCCTCCTATTGGTCGTTTGGTACTGAAACGGCCGATGGGGTGGGTTCATTTTTAATTCCCATGATTTTTCTTTAATTTAACTTATTCATTTATTTCCTGGGAGACTGTTGATTTTGGATGGCCTTTGGAAGCACATGGTTTGTAGATTTATTAATGTGTACTGTTCCCAGGTCAAGGCTGAAAGAGTAGCCTTGTTTGCTGTCGTGCGGCCTTTTTTGTTTACCTCCTATAAAACATTTTTACGTGGGGACTTTAATTGTGAATTGAAATCTAAAGCTTGGGGTCCTGTAGGCAAGGGAAGAAAATTTATTGCGATCCAAATGCCCTGAGGCACCTAGTTGACATGGCAAGTCTACTGGATGGTAGGCACCATCAAATAAGTGGACCTCAGTTCACCTACAGGCGTAATAACTATACCTCTACCATCAATTATATGTTTTTTTTCCAAACAATCTTCCCTCATTTGGCTTTAAGACTATTCCAGTTATGTTTTCCAATCACTTGTTTTTGCACTATATTTTTTCAAATACACCATTGCGGTCACCTCATAAGCCTCGATGGAAATTGAATTCCCCAGTTTTAGTTAACCCTATTGTGCTGTCTAAAACTAAGGAATTGTTGCTTGCCAGACTCTCTGTCTACTTCTTATATGACAATTTAGGTGACTGGTGGAAGGATTCTAAGGCAGACCTTAAGGTTCTGCTTATGAACCTTGGTAAGTCTGGGGAGAATGTTAAGTTTCTTCATTATGTTAAATTACGTAAACAATTACAATATTTATTTTCCATGGCTACTACTTCTAGACACGATTATACATCACAGATAGATACCTTAAACAACATATGCAGGAGTATCAATATGACAGGGCTAGTACCATGAAGGCATTATTAAAAATGGTACAAAAAATTCCCACAGGGAGATCCCTATGAGGCCTTTAAAAAGTTTAAAGAAGTGACTTCTTTAGAATCTTTGTTACATCAGGGTAGACACATAATACATGCTACAGAAGGTCTTTTGAAGGTTATTAGAGATTTTATGTTGTCTCAAACTCCCTCGGTACCCCCTACGGAGTCAGATATTACACAATTTTTAGATAATATAGATTTTCCAAGGGACCCAGAAGGGGCCTTAGGGATGACACAACCTATTGAGGTGGCCAAAATTGAGGGAGCTATTAAAACCCTGAAAAGTGGGACTTCTCCGGGTCTGGATGGGCTTACTAATGAATTAAACAAGACTTTCCCCAAAGAATTTTCACTATGCTTAGAAATGGTATTTAATTATTTTTTAACTCTGGAAAGTTTCCCTATTTGGTTTACGGAGGGACTTTTGATTTTGTTGTTTAAATCGGGGGAAAATCTTCTTTGGACTATTGGTGCCCCAGAACTCTTTTGAATTCTGACTATAAAATTTTGACTGGTATTCTGAATGCTAGTCTGCGGGTTTATGCCTGTTCAGTCATTTCTCCTTTACAATTTTGTGGCCTTCCGGGTTGAAAAAATCAACATGCCCTCATGATTATAAGAGATTTGATTGAACATTTTTCATTGCAAGGGACATTTGGAAGTATTATTTCTGTGGATCAACAGAAGGCCTTTGACAGGGTCTACCACCCCTTCTTATTTTTAACTTTGAGGGCATATGGTGTTACCACTCAAAGGATAAGATGGGTACAGTCTCTATATGCCACTGCAGTAGTACACCCTTTGATACAAAATAAAGTAACAGGATTTCTTATTAAAACTGGGGCTCGTCAGGGATGTCTGCCAAGTCCCCTTTTGTATATTGTTACCATTGATCCACTAATTTAGTCTCTGTCTGCTTTTCCCCGCTGGATGGGAGTTTTAGGGGTGACCATGGAAGATACACTGTATTTACAAGCCTGTGCAGATGACATTTGTTTATTCTTTTCTGACCACACTCAAGTGACCTTTTTTTAGAATTTCTGCTAATTTAGTGAGACATGGTTTACCAGTACCCACACTTGGGAGACTTCAGTGCCTGGCTATGTACTGTTCAGAAGAGACCGAGGTGCAAAAAGGGGGGGGGGGGTTGAGTGGCCTTGTATGTCAATGAAAATATCAAAGCTACAGAAATTCAGAATACACATAAGGAGCCAGAAGAACTGTGGATCACCCTGGAAACAGGAAATGGGACAGCCATAAGAACTGGAGTTGTCTACAGACCCCCAGACCAGGGGGAGGACATAGACACATTACTGTTAGAAGATATACAAAACATGACAGCTAAAGGGGAGGGTCTGATAATGGGAGACTTCAACATGCCAGATACAGATTGGTCAATACCAGCAGGATCGTCTGCCAGAACTAGACACATGGTGGATTCCCAGCAGGGGGAGGGCCTCAAACAACTGGTACAATGACCCACAAGAGACAGGGATATCCTAGATCTAGTACTGACTAACAGGGAAGGGATCATAGATCTCTAGGTAGAAGGTCACCTGGGGGCCAGTGACCATCACATGGTATGGTTCAATTTGGCCACTACATATCAATCATCCCATTCCAAGGTAAAAATATGGGACTTCAGAGGAGTTGACTTTGAAAAGATTGCCAACAGGGTTAAGCTAGCCCTGGCAAAAAGAAACACAGGTGAGGGGGTACAGGCAAAGTGGGCAAACATTAAGGATGCAATACTTGAAGCAACATCCCATTGTGTTAGACAGAAAAGAAAGTGCAAAAGAAGAAAGAAACCACTTTGGTTCTCAAATACAGTAGCAGAAAAGGTCAGAGCCAAAAGGCTGGCCTTCAGGAAGTATAAGGGAACACAGCAGGATGAAGATAGGGAGGCATACCAAACTGCCCTAAGGGAAGCAGGGCAGGCAGTAAGGCAGGCAAAGTCCCAAACTGAGGAAACACTAGCACAAATAGTAAAAGAAGATGACAAGACTTTCTATAGCTACATTAGTGAAAGGAGAAAGTCCAGAGGGGGTATTGCTAAGCTCAAAGGAGAATAGGGGCATGTGAGGAGAAAGACCCTGTAAAACCATCTATCCTAAATAGATACTTTTGCTCAGTATTTACTGAAGAGAAGGTAGGGCAGGGCCCACAGCTCAGCACCATGGACACAGGGGAGAGGGAGATGAGCACTACTCCCTTCACAAAAGAAAGGGTCCTACAAGAGCTCGCAAAGCTCAGGGTGGACAAGGCAATGGGACCTGATGGCATGCATCCCAGGGTACTTAAGGAGCTAAGGGTGGAAATAGCAGAACCATTAGCAGAACTGTTTAGTGAGTCTCTGAGCACAGGAGAGGTCCCAGAAGACTGGAGAAGGGCTCATGTGATCCCGCTCCACAAGAGTGGTAGCTGGGAGGAGGCAGGGAACTACAGACGAGTCAGTCTTATCTCAGTAGTGGGCAAGATTTTGGAGGCACTTCTTAAGGAAAGGATAGTGCAACACTTGGAATCCATAGGGGCACAGGATCCAAGACAGCATGGGTTAACGAAAAGGAAGATCCTGTCAAACTAATCTCATAGATTTCTTTGACTGGGTAACCAGAGTGGTAGACCAAGGGGGAGTAGTTAATGTCACCTACCTTGACTTCAGCAAAGCTTTCGACACTGTTCCACATAGAAGATTGATAAATAAGCTGGGTAGGCTCGGAGTGGGTCAGAAGTTGGTCAACTGGGTGGCAAACTGTTTGACAGGCAGAAAACAGAGAGTGGTGGTAAATTGCATACAGTCAGAAGGGATGCAAGTCACAAGTGGGGTAACTCAGGGATCAGTCCTGGGGCCAGTCCTCTTCATTATCTTCATTAGTGACATTGCAGATGGACTAGAGGGTAAGGCTTGTCTGTTTGCAGATGACACCAAGATCTGCAACAGAGTAGATGATCCATATGGGGTGGGCAGAATAAGAAGAGATCTGGATAAACTAGCAAAATGGTCAGAAGAGAGTGGCAACTGGGATTTAATGCAAAGAAGTGCAAGATCATGCACATAGGGAAGAGAAACCCTGAAACCACCTATAGGCTGGGAGTGGAGTTGCTGGCAGTCACAAAAGAAGAAAGAGACTTGGGCATCATCATCACTGATGACCTGAAATCATCCAAGCAGACCTCTAAAGCAGTAGGTAAGGCTAGGGGGATGTTAGGCTGTATTAGTAGGGGTATCACAAGTCGTAAGAGGGAGGGAGGTAATAATCCCTCTTTATAAGACACTGGTTAGGCCCCATCTGGAGCACTGCATGCAGTACTGGAGGCCTTCACAAGGACATTAACCAAATTCAGGCAGTCCAGAATGGTGCAGGGACTGCATCAGAAGACATATGAGGACAGATTAATGGAGCTCAATATGTATGCCCTTGAGCAAAGGAGGGAGAGAGGTGATATGATCAAGACATTCAAACACCTTAAGGGCATTAACAAGGTGAAAGAGTCTAACATGTTTAAATATAAGAAAAATAGCAGGACAAGAGGACACAGCATGAGATTAGAGGGAGGCCGATTAAGGGGGAATGTGAGGAAATTATTTTTCACCGAAAGGGTGGTGGATACATGGAACAGCCTACCTCAGGAAGTGGTGACTATGAATACAGTGCAGCACTTCAAACAGGCATGGGATAGGCACGAGAGAGCAATACAGATGAGCATGAATATATAGGCCACTGACAGAGCAAAGGCAGATGGCACATTTATAAGGTAGAAAAAGAAATGGGCAGACTGGATGGGCCTTGCAGTCCTTATCTGCCATCAACTTCTATGTTTCTATGTTTCTATGTAACTTTTTCGTTTGTCTCCAATTCCAGATTGAATGACCAGAAGAGCAAAGGCCTATTCGTGGGCTCTGGCTATCCTGATCCAGTTACGATACAAGGTCTTCAGATTTCGGCTGCACCTTTAAAGATCTTAGGGATTCTTTTTGGACCCCAAAATATCCCCTCTCTAAATTGGGAAAACACCTTGGCCATGGTTGATACTAAAGTCCAAAGGTGGTAGCATTGGAAGTTGACTAAATTTAAACATATTCACGTTATTAGGCAATTTATTATTCCTATGATTTTATACATTGCAATGATTTTTCCCCTACTGGTTAATTTGGAAACTAAATTATACAGCCTTTTTTTCCAAATGCTTTGGGGAAACAGGCTTAACCCCATTAAAAGACTTATTTGGCAAAGGACAAAGGTGGTTTAGGAATGGTAGACCCTATTGTCTTTTTTCACACCCTTTTTTCACAGACCATTAGAGAGGGATTGGCTCCTACATCTTTGCCATATAATTTTTTAATAAAAACTACTTTGTCATGTTACTTCTCAGCATGGTACATTACTCCTCCCAAACTATCGGAGCATCTCCATGTGCCACTGTTTTTCAGGCCTGCAGCCCAAAAGCTATATAAATGGGGCCTAACTAAACAACTTTTGAGGGATACTAAAGGGCCATGATTATATCACACAGTAATGTCAACACTCTACTCTGGGACACCTGGTTTTAAAAATTGTCCTTCTTCTTTGATTCCAGGGGTGCTGCGGCAACTGAATAATAATAGATTACCTGTCCAGACGTGGGAGTTTTTGTGGCTTTCTGTATATGGGAGGATTGCTGTTCGAGGTAATGCCAAACATAAGGCCAGGGAGGACATAAATTGTTCCTTTATTGCTTGTATTAATCAGGAGGAGTCTATGGAGCATTTTTTGTTCCAGTGCTCCTATGCCAGCTCCCTCTGGAAATTCCTAGCCTTAAAATGGGAAATTTGGTGGTTGTGATAGTTAAATTATGATATTTTGGTTTTAGGATAATTTTCTAATCTCGGCAACATTTATCATTCTGACACATTAATGATCTTTTGCTGTTGTTTAATGTATTACTTATGGTAAGCTAGATGCCAATGGATATTGTACCTGAGGCTTATGCCTTATGAGATGGTGGGATTACTGATTCAAATGGCAATGCAGAAGGTTTATGTTCAAGATTTTGAGGTCCATACCACCAGGAAGGTTGATAATTGGTGGAAGGGATTTTCTATGTTTATCAAATATAAATAAGTGTCTTGATATAGTTTCTCATGATTTTTTCATGTGTTTGTATGGTGGGAAAGAAATGGGGGTTGGTGAAGGAGGGCACTACTGGGCTGGAGTTTTTCAGCTTTGAGTTTACTGGTTTCAGTTATAAGTATGTGTGACTAAAACACAGTGTGTATGATTTCTTTTCTTTTTCTTTTTATATTTTGTCATAAAAGTTTTCTTTACTCCTGGGGGGGGGGGAGTTATTTGTTGCTATTTTCACAATGATGCCATGAGGTATGACTGTAATGCTTATTTGTTTTTTTCCCTTATGATTTGTACCTTGTTTTGTGTGACTTAACACTGTTTCTATCTATTTGTTTTTGATGTTATGATAATAAAAAATTCCCCTACTCTTTTCGATAAGTGCCATGGGATCTTTAACATCCACCTGAACTACCTCCAGTCCAGGCAGATGGGACCTCTGTTTAACGTCTCATCCAAAAGATGGCATCTCAGAAGTGCAGCACCCCTCACATGCTGCACTACAGTGTCAGTATTGAGATATTAACTCAAGTGCCGGATGTGGGAACTGAACCCACAGCCCTCTGATCTCCCGGACTCAGAGGCAAGTGTGCTACCTACTGAGCCTCAGACACTGACCATTTGAATGTATTCTCTTAGGGCAAGTAACCTATTCGTTTTACTCTTATTTTACATTATATGGATCTATTAGAGGGTCCTCAAATATAAATAACTTTTTCATAGTGTTCCTCAGTCCAATATACAGTTATAGTGCAGCTAGATCCCAACTGTAGAGCACAAAAGCCTCATTGGGACCATACTATTTCTCTTTTAGCTCTATCATAGGCATTCTCTTTTCTGAGTCTCACTTGTTTTACATAGCAATTCTCATATTGTGATTACTAAAGTATCTAGCTAGTCTGCTTCATTGGCAAGCATTTAAACAAGACAAGGGGGCAGGCACTGAAAAGGAGCAGGGAAATCCAAGCATCCCCCCACAAAACATGGTAATTAGTGAAGTAAATACCAAGGTAGAGAAGTCATTAGGGAGCAGGAGAGAGGTAAATGTAAAAAAAAGACAAAGGCAGTAAGGACAGGGATGGGGCTAAAAGGGGTTAGGCCATCACAAAGTGGAGGGTGATGAGTACCAATGCCCATAGTCTGTGTAACAAGCTCCCTGAACTAGTGGCCTTGATGGAAGAGGGTTGTCTGGATATTGTGGCAGTCACAGAAACATGGTACACAGAGAACCATGACTGGGATGTCCGCATACCAGGGTACACAATCTACAGGAGGGACAGGGAGGGTAAAAGAGGAGGAGGAGGAGTAGATCTCTATGTAAAGGAAGGGATCAAAGCAACATAACTAAAGAGTAAACAGGGAGCAGATGAGGCACTCTGGGTCACCCTGGAGACAGGAAATGGCATCACAATCCACATGGGGATTTTATACAGACCCCCATCTCAGGGTGAGGGAATGGACAAGGAAATGATAGAAGGCATCCTTAGAATGGCAGAAAAAGGGGAGATATTGTTGATGGGGGACCTGAATATGCCAGATGTTAACTGGAGCACCTTTGCTGCAGGCATATACAAGAGCAGGGTCATTCTTGATGTCCTACAAGGAACATGCATCAGACAGCTAGTATTGGAACCCACTCAGGAGGGTGCAATCTTAGACCTGGAACTCTCAAATGGAACGGAGAAAGAATCTCAGATTTAGAAGTGGGTAGCCATCTGGGAACAAGCGACCACCAAAAAGTGTGGTTCACGATAAACACAGCCATTCAATCAAGCCATACAAAAGCAAGAGTATTGGACTTTAGAAGGGCTGACTTTGGGAAAATGAGTGAAAGCCTCACAAAAGCACTAGCAAACAGGCAAGAAGGAGGGGTGGAGGAACAATGGGGAGTAATCAAAACAGCTATCACAGAGGCAACAAGCTTTTGTGTAAAGCAAATCAACAAAACACATTGAAGAAAAAAACACTATGGTTCTCAATAGAGGTGGCAGGGAAGGTTAAAGAGAAAAGGATAGCATTCAGGAAATATAAGGAAACACAGAAGGAGCAGGACAGATAACTTTGTCAGTTAAAGCAGAAAGAGGCAGGGAAGGCAGTCAGAATAGCAAATGCCCAAACCGAGGAAAGGATAGCCAGCTCTGTTAAGAAGAGTGATAAAACCTTTTATAGGTACATTAGGGAGCAAAGAAAGATCAAAGGAGTGATACTGAGGCTTAATAAAGGGGAAGGAACGTGGGCAGATGGTGACAGTGAAAAAGCAGGGATACTGAATGATTATTTCTGCTCAGTATTCACAAAGGAAGAGGAGGGGGAGGTACCTAAACCAAACAAGAGAAACACTCTCAAGACAGGGGTCAATACCAGTCCATTTAAAGAAAGAAAGGGTTCTGAAAGAACTAATAAAATTGAAGGTGTACAAAGCAATGGGGCCTGATTGGATTCACCCAAGAATTCTAAAAGAACTAAGGGTAGAACTAGTGACACTGCTGACTACTCCCTTTAACAAATCATTGGAGGATGGGGTAGTACCTGAGGACTGGAGGAGAGCAGATGTGATTCCTCTTCACAAAAGTGGGAGCAGGACAGAGGTAGGAAACTACAGACCAGTTAGTTTGACCTCAGTGGTAGGTAGGGTTGCCACCTGTCAGGTTTTTTACCTGGTGATCAGGTTTTCAGGGTCCCTGTCAGGTAATCCGGTTTTGCTTCATGCTGGTCAGGTTTTTGGACCATTTTGAGTGCCCACATACTTTTTAAACATATTTTGTAATCTTATTCATTGTTTCAGCTACATGACCAGGTTACAAACAAGTTCTGTTGTCAATATAGTCTTTTGTTTGTGAAAGCTGCTATCCTGGGAGGTGTACAGTATGGCCATTAACACCATTAGCACTTACTTAACCTAATCTTTTCCACCACATCTTAATGTGGCAAAGTGGCATAGCAGCAAAGCTGCCTCCACCTTTTGTAACAACACAGCCAGTTGTCTTCCACTTTCATGTATTTTCATCTCTAACAGAATTTAGGCATTTTAATTGTTTAAAATTATTTTTTTCCTCGAGAGAAAAGTATGGTCACCACTTTGACTTTGAAATAGTACTGTGGACATGAAAGAAATGGAGACAGAAAAATATATAAAGTACACACTTCATTGAAACCATTTCTTTATTGTGTATTATATACCCTGTGTACTGTTGTATGCTATTTACAGTATTTCCTTGTCTCCCCAGATCATATGTGCAAATTAGATTTATTTTATATCTGTATGTGTATCTGTAAACCAATGTTAATAAATAAATACACACAAATAAATAAATAACAAAGAAGAACCTGGGAAAGTAATGTTAACAGGTACAGTATCTTAACAGTTTTGTTGAAGTACTGCTTTGAGTGCTGTCTTTATTGATATAACAAATGGCTTTCTAGGAGGAGCAATACATGATGAGTCATGAAAAGGGTGGGGCTGGGGGCGGAGCTTAGGATCCGGTTTTTGCCTCATCCAAAGGTGGCAACCCTAGTGGTAGGGGAAAACAATGGAATGACTTCTGAAAGAAAAAATTGTTGAGTACCTAGAAGCCAGTGGGGCACAGGACCCAAGGCAGCATGGAGTCACGATGGGAAGGTCATGTCAGATGAATCTAATAGATTTCTTTGACTGGGTGACCAAAGTAGTAGACCAGGGAGGGGCTGTGAACATGGCCTACCTAGATTTTAGCAAGGCATTTGATGCAGTCCCACACAAAAGATTAATACACACAAGTTAGCCAGCCTTGGAGTGGGTCCCAAGGTGGTAGCCTGGATAAAAAAAATGGCTAGACAACAGGACACAAAGGGTACTAGTAAACAGAGTCCGCAGTGAAGAAAGGAGGGTTACTAGTGGGGTATCGCAGGGTTCAGTACTGGGACTGGTCCTTTTTAATGTCTTTATAAGAGACTTTGCAGAGGAACTGGAAGGAAAAATATGTCTCTTTGCAGACAACGCAAAGACCTGCAACAGGGTTGATACACAAGATGGAGTGGAAAGGATGAGAAAGGACTTGGCAAGGTTGGAGAAAAGGTCAAATGTATGGCAGCTCAGATTCAGTGCAAAGACGTGCAAGGTAATGCACCTGGGAAACAGAAACCCTGGGGAAGAGTACACAGTGGGGGGGGGGGGTGAGATACTGGCAACAGTAAAAATGGAAAGGACCTGGGAGTAATTATATCAGATGACCTAAAGGTGGGCAAGCAAAGTGAGAAGGCAGTAAGGAAGGCTGGGGGTATACTGGGATGCATAGGGAGAGGCATCAATAGTAGAAAACAGGAAGTTGTTATTCCTCTTTACAGACAGTTGGTGAGACCCCATCTGGAGTACTGTGTGCAGTTCTGGAGGCCCCATCTCCACAAAGATATAGACAGACTGGAAGCTGTCTAGAGGAGGGCAACCAAAATGGTGCAGGGTCTGCACCAGAAGACATACGAAGAAAGACTAAAGGAACTTAATATGCATACCCTTGAGGAACTAAGGGAGAGAGGAGACATGATAGAAACTTTCAAGTACCCCAAGGGAATCAACAAAGTCCAAGAGGGTAGTATCTTTCAGAAAAAGGGATGTGCATGAACAAGGGGGCACAATTTGAAGATAGAGGGGGGACGGCTCAGAGGTAATGTGAGGAAGTATTTTTTCATGGAGAGGGTTGTGGATGCATGGAACAGCCTCCCTGAGGAGGTCATGGAGTTAAGAACTGTGGGGGAATTAAAGAACGCATGGGACAGACATCAGGCAGTCCTAGTGGGGGTTAGGAGGAAGTAAGCTGTTGATTAACTAGGATCTGCAGCTTATCTGTTAGGTAGGTAAATGGGCCGACTAGCTGGGCCAAGCGGTCCTTATCTGCCGTCAAGTTCTATGTTTCTATGTTTCTATGTTTGGGATCTTATTTTGCACTGACTGCAATGTTATTTGGGTCTCACTGTCTACTGCATCTCTCTCTCTCTCTCTCTCTCTCTCTCTCTCTCTCCTCCCTCCATCCCTCTCCCTCTCTCTCACACAGCTTCTCTGGTCTGGTCTCTAATATCTTTTTAAGAATATTTCTTTCTCTGATGTTTTGTTTTTGAAGGAAGACCCCTGGGAAGCAAAGCCTACAGGCATGCATGTGCCACATCCCAGACTTGTAACTCTGCCACCACATCCAGGCATGGCAAGCAAATCTTGACCCCAAAAACACCTATAGGCCTGTTGTCCAACCCTAAACCAGGATCATCTGTTCTGCTGCTATTCTCATGACTTTCATCAGGCATGCAAGAACATTCTATGCTGGCTATAGTGGACTCTCTATGTTCTTTCCCCATTTTGTGTAGTTGTTTCCTACTACACTGTAGGGGTGCTACCTAAGCATTAACTCTTTACTCTTTAGCCAGCAAATGTGTGTGTGTGGGGGGAGGGGTACAACTGTTTGAAGCCCTGGTCATTCTAACCAAGCATCATGTGAAAAAGTAACTTTAGCATACTCCAATTAAAGAGAGGCTGACTCCATGATCAGTAGTCTGTAAACAAAGGGAACAAAGGACATTTGTTACAATTGATTACCATAGACCTTTATAGGTTCTGTCAGTCTAAGATACTGTAGCAGTGGTGTGCAATTGATAGTGGTGGGGAAGAAAAGGGATGACATGTTATTGGTGGAGTTGCGGTTAGATGAGCGATCTAAGTCAGGTTTCCAGGTTAAAACTGGATGTTCTTGAAGTTTTTTTTTTCTCCTCTTACCTTCTATCAGTCTATTCTTCTATGTACAAATCTAAAGAATTCAATGACCCACTGGTCTTCTTTCATTACTAAAGCTGTGTGTATAAAAGTATTTATGTGAAATGGTAAATTCTAGTTACAAATTGAGGATTGGGCTTATCCATTTAAGCTTGCTAAGACTTAGCTCTTGTGACAGATGGTATGAGGCAACCAACTGGCATCAAACATTTATGTTCTCCATCAGGTCTGAAATCCCACTGCATGGGGTATGAATCAGAAATGCATCTCTCTCAGTCCTTTTCCAAGTCATGTGTTGCCATTACAATCCCCCAGTCACCCATCTTTCAATCCTGTGTGTCTAGTGATCCTTGTAAGGGTTTGTTTCATTATGTACTTCAGATATCTTAACCTTCTGACAGACCTGCTCTCAGCTTGACAAACAGCTCTGTGTTTCTGACTTACTACTAACATTCACTCTTTGGTTATCTTCACAGTCAGCATGCAGTGAAACTTATTTTCTTTCTATCTTGCTTGCTTTCTTTCTTTCCTGTCCAAGGTTTCATAAATATTGAGAAGGGTATCTAATACTTTTCTATATAACTTGTTATAAGTGATGTGAGAATCCTGCCCCAAGATGTCATTCAAATTTGGAATCAATGACATTAAACTACAAACCAATCCACAAAATATTAATTTATAGCATTTCTATTCCTTATTAATTACAGTATGACATTTCCATAAAAACAGAACTTCATGTCACAAAGTTAAACTAATCCAGAAGCTTATTACACAACTGTCATATTTTCAGTTTGTGATACCATAGTTTTCCCAGCAACATGCTGTGATGTCAAAAGTAGAGGACAGTGGCTTCAGACAGGCAAATTCACATCAACAGCAGCTGACCTCTATGGAACAAAGATCCTGGTTTCATGCAAATGTATTTAGTAATAATGAATAGCATTCATTATTTTCACCGTCAGACACTTTGGGATGCTTTCTGTCAGTGTTATGAAGATGACAAATGTGATTTTTTTTCTGAGGATTGGGAACCCTCCTGAAAACTAATCTATTTTTGAACTACAGATGTCAGAGAGCTGTTGAACAGGACCCTGAAGCCTTGTCAGTTGGTACATTAACCTCATTTGTTAACTCCCCACAAGCAGTAACTAAACTTCCCAGACATATTAATATACTAACATTCCTATGTGGCTTTCCATGAAGACAAATAACTTTCCATCACAGCCTGCTTTCACGGTATTACTTTTAGAGGTATTGATTGGTATTACTTCTTCATAGAGATATTTTATTAGTTCATCAGAGTTTGCTCTTGTTTCTCAGTGCAGATATATATCATCTGCAATTTCCAGATCTCCAAGCATGGTGCAATTCAAACAGTAATTCCCAGTTAGGGCTCCCTCAGTTAAATTGTTTTAATACCCTTAGCTGTTGCCACATGAGTGTGCTGATTAGCATACAAAGGCATCTCTGTCATCTATATATATGGACATTATGCCACATCACCTGTAGCACTTGTTTGGATGAATATGCTTTGTGATGTTTTGTACATGAGAAGCTCTACTATGTATGAAAAACAAATCCTGTTAGTTTCTTTTGTCAGCATCTTGAAAACATTACCCGTGATTTCAACTATTAACAGTGTTATAGTGATGTACTGTATTATGAGGCTTTGTTTTGCTTACTTAAATGTGAATAATGTATTGTCTTAAGTGTTCTTGGTGCAAATGCATCATTTAAAAGTAATATGAATCTCAGGAAGCTCCGCCTGTTGCCCAAATTCATCACATAACCATTCTATGATAACACTGTTTTGAATAATTCGTGCAATGATGTAGCTTTCCTAAATTCACACTACTTATAAATGTAACCATTAACTGAGTTATCAGAATTTTTTTTAACATAAAGAATATTGACTTGATTTGTAATACAGACTCTTCTGCCTGTAAATGTGTAGCAGTGTGATGCAGAAGCAGATTTCATAGATTGTATGAAATCATGGTATCCAGAAAATTGAAACATTTGTTACAAAAAGGTGTTATAAAAGGTGTCAGTCCAGACCCCTCTCCTTACCTCCCATTCTTATCCCATAATATTCTTGTCATCTCTTCGCCCCCTCCTGTACCAATACTACTTATCTGCCTTCAGATTTCACGGCTTCTGGTCATCCTGAAACTGACTTGCAATATGTAATTACCAAAATGTAAATATCTATTTTGTTAGCTGTTATAATCAGTTTTCACTGCTCATGTTCATTATGAAACTGACCTGCAATATGTTATTACCAAAGTGTATATATCTATTTTGTTAGCTGTTCTAAACAGTTACTTTTCTATTCTGCATGTTTTATGATTCTTTATCCCCTACCTGCTGTATGTTAATTTTTGTTATTACTATAACAGAATTCCCTTGTTGTTTTTGTACTGTACTGTATTGTTTGTTGCTACTCTCCCGGGTCAACCCTGAAAAAGGTACTGTAATTGTCTCAGTGGACTTATCTGGTTACCAAAATTCAATAAAAAATTATGACTGTAATGATAATTGTATTTACAAGCAATGAATATAGATGTGAAAAACTGCCTGGGATTCTAAATATTAGTTACTGTTTGATTTGGCTAAATATCTGATTTGTGTGTAACTGATATTTCTTAAAAAGTTGTATGGCTTTTCCAAACAGACAGTTATAGCACACCTATTGGTCTCCATGTGCTTCAAAATACTACTACTGTCATGCATTGACCTTCTGTATCTTGAAGTCAAGAGTCTGAATCTTAGCATTCAAACAGGCACTTGTTTCTTGCCGAGGAACCAGCTCTGGCAAGAAGGGACCATGGGAAAGTGTGTAGTTGTTTCAGTTTTAGACTAGTATAGTCTACACTGCTTTTATGCAATTGTGTTTACTCTGGGGAATTCAAGTATTGTATTTGGCAATAATGTAGATAGAACTGTTGACCATTCGTGTTCTTTTATTTTAAAAAGTAAGGATGTCACAATATTCAGGACATTTCTTGCTGTCACAGCAGCAATTTTTTTTTTCTAAATCTATTTATTCCTGCATTGATTGTGCCTACTGAAGGTGTACACTGACTCTCATCACTTATGCTGTAATTTCACTTATTCAGTCTGCTACTTTCTCTGACCTTGGTGTCATTGTCTCCAGCTCAGCCTCCAAGGTGTGTACCATTTTGGAGGTAGATCCCTTTGCTCAACAGGGTGCAACTGGGCCACAACAGATTGTCATACTAGTGGACCTTGCAGTATAGAACTGTAAGCATGCCCAGCTGATGTTGTCAAGTAGAATAGCCGCAGATCATTGGCTACCAACAAGGGATTTTTTCCCCCGTTTGTCTCCATTTTGCTCCCCTTGCAGGTAGAGTACACATAAATAACAAATCTGGCAAGGAGCATCGAACATTATGTGGTCACCAACAATGTTAAGGGTATCACTGCTGCATCACCTCCAGTTGCTGTTGAACAATACTGTGCTATTGACCCAACAGCCCTTGTAAGAGAGCATCTGATCTGTGTGGTTGCTCTGACTCTCCCAGCAGGCCTCCACTGTTGATGACCATGGCTTGGGGCTGGATCTGGGTCACAGTCATACCAGAGTGCTTTCCCACTTCTTGGAGACACAAATCCAACTACTGTATATGAATAATTTCATAAGTGATGTGCAGCCTGCATATTAACCCTTGCAAGGCCGCAAACTAATATATCAGCCCAAAATTCCTACACATTCTGATTCTGTTGGCAGCCTAAGGGTTAAAAGGAAAATAATATTATGGACATGTTATTTGATCCTGAGGTGGCCCTTAAAATAAAAGTTCCACTGCAATAATTGTGACTGGCAAAAAATGCTACCCCATTTGACTGAGAAGACTAGTTTGGTTAAAACTTTGTCTAGGTCAGAACCTCTGAGGTTCATCACACCTAGCAGAATTTCAGTGTTACCAATGTGTGCATGAGAAAATAGAAATAAAAGGAGCAGTGGATTGCAACTCTGAGGGAGTGGTTTACATGCTGAGATATTCTTGTGGCTGCCATTATGTAGGCAGGACAAAATTAAAATTAAGGTTTCACCTATATAAACACAGGCAGACAATTCAAAATAATAACCCTGACTACGCTATGCCAGTACATGTAAACAGACCACAAAGTCATTGCCATAGGCATTGACGTTATACGGAAAAACATAAGAGGAGGTGATATAAATAATCTTTTAAATCAAAAGAACAGAAGTAGATGTGACACTTCGGCAGCTGGTTCTGATCACTGTATCATTTTTGTAATATAAAAATGTGTTATTGACTGTCTCTCATGAGAGATGCTGAGACAGCATGTGAGATGACACACGTACACACACACAGGTTTTAGATACAAGGTGTTACCTGGAAGGCCAGAAGCTAATTACAGACTAGATCAGTTCTTAATCAAGGATCTCCTATTTATCTAAGTTAATTATAGCTTTAACTGCTAAGAAGGAAATCAATATCCATTTTATGACGTTTAGAGGAGGAAACCAAGTATGGCACCCTGGTGCGAAATCATAAATGCTTTGATATCTGTGTGAGTGAGGATACTGCTTCTAGATGAAAGGAAATTTACAGACTTGACTGGGGAAGTCACATGGGGAAATGAATTTCTGTGGATGTAACCTTAATTATCTTACCTTCTAATATGATAAAATATCATGGGTGTATGATTTTTCATAAACAAAGGACGAGCCAGGTGACCTCACGAAAAGGGGTTGGCCAAGACAGTTTTTAAAACAGTATTCTGTTTTCCTTGAGACACTTTTATCTACACTCTGACAAAGAAACATCTTTGAGCACTTTAAGCAAGTATACAGGTGGACAGAGACCAAATCTAAGTACTGTAGTAGGAATTGCACTGTTAAAACCTTGTACTTTTAAAAAGATGTGTATGGCTCTTGTGATATATGGTTCTGTATTTTATGTTTTACATACTTTTATATATTTTAGTAAAAACTATTTTTAGAGCCTACTTGATCTGTCTTTGAATTTCTTTTCTTTAACAAGTGAAGTCTCTATGGTTAAAGCAGACACTGTGCATAAGCTTGAATGGTGATACCAAACTGGAAAGGTAAGAGTAATCTGAGGTCTTTTATTAGAGTTTTTAAGGGTTCATTTTTGTACACCTGGTTAGGTGCCCATAGGCAAAGAGATCTGACCCCCCAAAGACAGAATTATCTGAGCCTGTACATTGGGTACACTAACAAGAGGTTCACAGTTTGAATCCCTCCAAGACTAGAGGCCAAAGGTTGATTTGAAGCCACAAAAACAGACAGGAAGGTTACCCTGTTTCTGTTTCCTGTTCACAAGACTGTGCTCAGTGGTTGGCACTGTGAGAGCAGAGGGCCTGACCTGCTGAGCGGGTTTGTGACAGTGGATATAATGACTAGGTGCAGTAAAATATCCAGGACTAAATGGAAAATTTGAGATAAATCCATTTTTAAGAAACGGTAAAATCCACCCCCCCCCAAATGAAATTCATAGACCAGGACAAAAATTATGACTTTTAAACTAAGAAAACAGTTTAAGGATTACAATTGGTCCAGCGTACACTTTCGATAGAAACATTTTGAGTTAGAACATATATACAAACATGCAAAGAAGCCAACAGATGAAGGCCATTTGGTGTATCTAGTCTACTCGTATTGCAGGGTACACAGCTTGAGCTACTGTCCCTCCCCTCTCTCTCCATACCTCCAATCCTCCTGACCCATGATCCTTACCTTTCCCCTATGCCTATCCCAGCCTCTCTTAAAGCTGCCCACTGTCTTCAATGAGATCACCTTTACCAGCAGCGCATTCCAAGAGTCCATCACCCTCTCTGTGAGGAAGTGCTTCCTGACCTCCCTCCCAAACCACCCACTCTCCAGCTTAAGACTGTGCCCCCTCGTGTTATGGTTGCCATTCAGTTTAAAGAGACTCTCCTTATCCACCTTATTTATCCCGTTCAAGTACTTGAAGTTCCCAATCATGTCCTCTCTCTCTCTTCTGTCTTTCAGGGAATTAGAGAAAAAATTTATCACATATCTCTTGATGTCTCTATTTCAGGTCTGGAAGATCCGCATCTTAAAATGTTAGAAAGAAGACACATACAGGAGAAATCATTAAGACAAGCTTATGGACACTTGCAGGTAGTGGTGGGTGAAGTGGGCTAAATTTACTCCGTGAAGTGATTTGCGGAGTAACGCGGAATCCACGAAGTACTTCGCGTTATAATGGGGAACACAAAGTCCACTGAAAACAATGACTTTGTGTTACTTCACCTTCCCCAAACCACTTCTCCACCAATTTTAAGGCAAAGTAACACTGAAATCAATGTACTTTGTATCACTTCACCTTGTTATTGAGTTCCAAAGCCAATTTGCAGTGTTTCATGGGATTGCAGGTCACATGAGCTCTAAATTGTTCTACACAGCCATAGTTCTGTGTAGTATGTGTGTAGTGGAAGATGGAGACAGTTTCTTCTCAGAGCTCTGCCATTCAAATCCTCTAAAAGCTGTAAAAAAACCCTTTTGAGCAATTTTTTTGCTCAAAATTTAGTACACTGATTGTAGAAAACCCTCATGTGCTCATATCATTGAGTGTTTATTGTTTGTGTGTGGATTTTGACTGTTAATTTAAAACAGTCAGTCTGTGTACTGTGAAGTGTGCCTTGGGGAGGGGCACATCTGTGGTGTAGGTAGATTAACTGGGAGAAAAAGTCAGTATTTCTGTTTTGGTTGTATTTTTCTTATATAACTGTGTTAATGTACACACAGTAATATTTTCAGTAATTCTTGAAATTTTTTTGCTGATTGTTGTGGTGCAGCAGTGTATAATTTCAGTTTGTTTAAAACATTTGTTATATTACTAAAAGTTTTCAATTTGCTACACCTTACTTGTAGTGTGTGTGTGTGAGTGTGTGTGTGATGCATGCATATCATTAAATCAGATACCGTTTATTGTGCCACAGAATAATTTCAGCAGTGTGTACCTGCTATCCACTGCACCTGCATGAATTTTTTGTGCTGCTTGTGGTATCTTTACTGGAAGTAGTGGACAGTTACTGCCGTGCACTACCCCCCCCCCGACTGGCAAAAGGTATTCTTTTCCAAATTTAGATTTCTGATGGTGAGCACTGGTTACGTGGTGTTGTTGTGCCTTTGCGTCTGCATCTTTTTTAGTGCACAGTGCAATCTTAATCTTTCTGTGCATTTGCATCGCTTTAGGGACCAATCTCCATCTGTTATTTAAGTCGCAGTTGTTTCTTTGGTTTCTCTTCAGAGTACTAGTGTGGTGAACATGATTCACGCTCACATCACGAATCACAAAATTAATGTTTTTTAGTATCTCTCCAGGCTTCACCGCTGTACTCAGCTATATGACTTTTCAAGCTGGTGAGTTTTGTGAACAGCCAGGTCATCAGGGAAGTACAGCTGTAGGCATTCGCGTTCCCAATACGCTCATCAGCTCCAAGCCTGAGAAAAATAAATTCATATTTCATGGTCAATAATGCAGTCACGATTCACGATCACATCATGAATCACAAAATTATTTTTTAGTAGTTACTTGCATTATGTAAACCTGTTTTGTAGTATTTCTCCAGACTTCACCACTGTACTCACTGATATGAGTTTTCAAATTGAGGAGTTTTATGATACAGGTCATTGTCATCAGGGAACTGCAGCCATAGGCATTCGCGTTCCTGTACAGCATGTGAGTTACAGTACTGTAAGCCATGTGATGTGTGGGGGCCCGGAGGCTGCCAATATTGTTGTCACTCCTCCTTACTTCAGGTTAAGGTGGAATGACAATGAGAAGTCACAATCACAATAACAAGGTAAAGGGGGCATTTCATGCTGGTCACTCTGCGTAGTGGAGTGATAACGCAAAGTGCCCACTTTGTGGGCACTTCACCAGTGGAATTTAAATTTGTTGCATCTCTAAGGTGGGTGACTTTGCATGTCTTGTTACACTCTCATTTCACTTCATCAGCACTGGGGAATTTTCTGGACACAAGACAGTAGTATTTTGGGGATGAGCATTAATTCTGGTGACTTTGTCTGACCACTGCCTGGATGACTAAGTGTGCCATTAATTATGGGAGACTTCACAGTTCTTAATTTCACTTCATCAGCACTTGAAAATTTTCTGGAGACAAGATGACAGTAGCATTTTGGGGATGCACATTAATTCTTGTGACCGTGTGTGTGGGGGGCTGCCAATATTGTTGTCACTCCACCTTACTTCACATTAAGCTAAAATTACAATGCAAAGTAATAATAACAAGGTGAAGTGGGCATTTCATGTTGGCCACTCAGCAAAGTGGTGTGACAACGCGAAGTGCCCACTTCGCATTCACTTCACTGGTGAAATTTAAATTCGATGCATCTCTACTTACTGGTGTTATTGGGATCGTATTTGTTATTATTTAAAAACACTAAGCGCGTTTCTTTGATTTATTTATAATGTCATACTTAAACAGGTGGAAGTAAAAGAAAACAAATGTAAATAGTGAGTATGGTCACCAGACCAGTGATGTCACAATAAGGAAGTGAATTGATGATTGGTTGTTTTTATTTAAAAGTACACCTGTTACTATGAACTTTATTGACCTCTGATGAAGCCTATTTAATAGGTGAACGTAAGGTGTGATGCTGTTGCAAACACCATGGCAGCTTCTGTTTACATTTACACTTTTGGATATGGAATAAAAAACAGTTGGTGAAGCAAAAGAGTTTCCTGCCTTCCTGATTTCTGACCGAGGAGGTGTGCATGTGGTCTGGCCTTTTGAAAATTAACAATAAGTGGATTTGTTTGGCCAAGCCCTACCAAGCTGGTCATTTGGTGTAGTGGCTTGAGTCACTGCGTATGGAGCTGGTGGACCCGGGTCCTGGTGCAGGAGAGGTTTTTTTGTTTTCTGGGATTTTCTTATTTCCTGTATGTCCGCTCCCCCTGGAGTTAATTAATTTTTACATTGGGGAGTACAGGGGCTTGCCCCCCACAAAGGGGTGTGTGGGATGCATAGCCCCCCCCCACCACATAGAAATTGCTTATTTGCTCCCGGTCATTGAGGAAATAAGTGACTGTCACGCTTTACAATGGTCAATGTGTAATGTTGATTGCCCTTTTTACATTGGGCGCTTTTCTGTTCACTCTTTGCGGTCAGCGTGTTGAAAGACTCGCCAATATCACATAAATCCATATAATCTGCAGATTAAAAAATTAAAACAATGGTTCTTACAAATAACATTCTGTTCCAAGAGATTTGCTGGGGCTGCTAATTCTTTACAAAAACGAATCTGGAAAACAATGGCTTCAAAATTCACATTTCTTCCTTTATAATGTCTTTGAATGGTTAATTGAGCTTTTAAACCATGGATTTGGATTGAACCTTTGCTTGACCCAGGTAGTAAACACATTCATGTGTGAATCTGATACTCCAGAGAGAGCTGACCATGTAAGGAAGAAATATCCTTTACTTCCATTCCCAGGAGTACAGCAGTAATATAAACAGAAACAAAAAAAATCGTGCAATGGCATGTTTTCCTATGTTTGATATACAGAAACATGTTGATTTTGGATACCTAGTGAGAATGTTGATGTTATACATACTAAATGCAGTGAAGTGTTTTTAAATAATATATATGTGAATGTAATATGTGCACAAAGAGCTAATACCACTGTGGTGTAAATTTTGAATCAAACCATTATGCTTAAATTACTGATGGCTCATGCAGAGCTTTACGCTTTCAAGGTGGTAAAAATAGACTATCTTTTGTATAATTAATGTATAATACACCAACAGTACAGTATTGATTTGATGTAATGGTACTTGTCTGAGATGCACTTGTAATGAAACAATTATGCATCTCAAACACGGTCTGCATTTTATGCATGGGTAGAATTCATGCATAAAAGAACAGGAATTGTATCACATATGGGTCATGTAGTTGCATAAAGTATCATACACCATTATGACAATATTCATCACTTCTCTCAAAGTATAAAAGAATCAACATCATATTTGCTAACCAGCTGGTCACTAATTCCAAAATTTATATTAATCAAATACCACAAACTAGGAACCATTTATATGTTGCTGTAGAACAGACAACCACAATTTGGTGGCTATAGCAATATCCACTATTTGTAGAAGCTGCTGCTAATCTCTTTAGTGGCAATGGCCACATTGTTTTTAAATGGTTTATATCCTGAAATGCTACAAATTAAAATAGCTCTGAAGGAGCCCTGTTGACTCCAGGAAAACATTGAAAAAACATAATTTGAGACCAGTTAAACTACATTTCATATATGTTTTTTTTTAGCTTCCCTTTTGTCTTTATTCCATTAATTTTTGTTTTCCATATTTATTTTTTCATTCCCCACCCACCCGCCATCTTCAGGGTTTTACCTTGTTTGGGCCTTGGCTCTTACCCTGCCCCAGCCTCCACCTACTTGGTACCTCCAGTTTTGCCCATATAAAATCCCTTTATGGTAGAGGCCAGGGGAGGGCTGTCCTCCCTCTGAGACATCCAAGTCCTGATGCAGAGGCCAGTAGAGGAGACCCCAAGTGAACCATCATTTAGATGCCAGTTGGGAGAATTTTGACTTTTTCTCCCTATGATTGTCAATCATGCAAAGATGCACCTTGCTGGAATGCAGAGGCATACTTGTATATATTAACATCTGAAGGTGGGCCCTCACTGTGTAAACAGTTCCACTACATGGCCACCTGACTTCACCAGGTGGCAGGCATATAGTCAAATGCAATGCCCGCTCTTCTGAGACAGGAGAGTTGATCACTAGCTTAATGAGATTTAGTGCTACTTCTATGTTACTTGGCCAGCAATCCCTTTTTATGTTTGCTTGTGAGCATGTGCAAGAAACATTATGTGACAGCTTAGGAGAGAAGTGGGTTGTGGAGGCGCGGCACTGTTACAGCCAAGGGAGGCACTGCATTTGGGGGCTTGGCAGTGGTGAACCAATGGAGGCACAGTGTGCCGATGACACTGGTCTCCTAAAGTGCACCAAGTACAAATGTTTTCGCCACTGCAACCAGGGGCCGCCTCGTCATTGCAGCATCAGTCATTCTGCTGCAATGAGGGAATGACCCGTCATTGCAGGGTGGAATGTTAGCTAGCCTCATACTGTTTGTGAACATGATGGGTGGCTTGCCTCCATGTTCACAAAAAGTATTATGCAGCCCCTGTGCTGAGGGGGTGCCCAATCCTCCTTGGCAGCATGTGCCCCCCCAAACAGTCTTTGTTTGCTGACGGGGGCCCCAATCCCTGCTGGATTCAGTCTGTCTGAATTTTTGATGTGCCGATGGTGGAGCCCACTCCCAGTCGGCATAAAGTCCACCAGGCACAATTAATGTGCCCTCGGGGGAGCCCACTCCCCATCGGCATAATTTCCCCACACACACACAAAATCTATGTTTGTGCTGAGGGGTGCCCAATCCCCCTTGGCTACTGCACCCCCCATATGCTGATGGGGCTGCCCAACCCCATCAGCTACAGTCACCCCCCCAAAAAAACACTAGGTTGGCATGCTGGGAGCCCACCCCAGCATGCCAAATGTCCAGTTAAATGTCCCTGCAAAACAAAAACCATACTGCAATGTTTGATTTTTTTCCTGTAAATAAGAAAACAGTCCCTCTGTGGCCTCCCTGCCCCCCTCCTTCAACCAGCACCCACCCACTGCGCACCTTGCTTACCCACACCCCCCTTACCCCATACTTACCTCCGGAGCCCGGCACAATGAACTTCGGTGGACCGGGAACATGTCTGCACTCTTCAAAGCAGACCGTGAACTGAGGCAATGCTGGTAAGCTCTATAATGGAATAAATACAGTAGTTTTTTTCAACTTTGATGCATATCTATGGCATTTTTTGGAATTTTGGCACCAAATTTTCAACATGGGTTTTGGGGACCCCTCCTTATGAATTCTATTACTGTCATTGCATTACTCAGCCCCAAAAGGTGATGTGCGGAATCACCATTCGGGACTGATTAACGAATTGACAGTGCCAGGGTTCATGAGGTGAGCTCTCAAAAAGTCTGTGTTGCAAATTTGGTGAGAAAATCAAAAAAAATGGCTATTTTACGAGCGTGCGTTGTGCAGTTGCTACGTACGCTGGTAACTTTGTGAATTTGCATTATTTTCACTCCAGATTTTCAACATTGGTATTTTTATGCATTTCCTTATGAACAGTGCAGCTGTCATTTTTCACAACCTGGCCGAAATGTGTTTTTGCAGTTCCGGCACAGAATAGCACATTCACTGCTGGAAATCCATGTTTGGGACACATTATGAAAATCACAGTGATGCTGTTCATTAGCAGAGCTTCTAAAATGCCTATGTTGAAAATTTGGTGAGAAAAGTCCATAAAATGACTATTATGAGCGTGCGTTGTGCAGTATCCACGCAGACTCATAACTTCGCACATTTGCAATATATTCACTCCAGATTGTCAACATTGCCATTTGTCCACACCTCCTTATGAACAGTACAGCTGTCATTTTTCACATCCCAGCCAAAATGTGTTTTTGCACTTCCAGTACAGAACAGCGTGCTTGCTGCGGGAAATCCGTGTTTGGGATGCATTAGGAAAATCACACTAATGGTGTTCATTAGCAGAGGTTCTAAAATGCCTATGTTGAAAATTTGGTCACAAAAGTCCATAAAATGAATGTGTTACGAGCGTGCGTTGTGCAGTTTCCATGCACGCTTGTTACTTTGCACATTTGCAATATTTTCACTCCATATTTTCAACATTGCCATTTTTCCACACCTCCTTATGAAAAGTACAGCTGTCATTTTTCACATCCTGGCTGAAATGTGTTTTCGCACTGCCGGTGCAGAATAGCGCAGTCGCTATGGGAAATCACTGTTCGGGACACATAACAAAAATGTCAGTGACACTGTTCATTAGCAGAGGTCCTAAAATACCTATGTTGAAAATTTGGTGGTGAAAGTTCATTAAATGACTGTATTATGAGTGTGCATTGAACAATTTCCACGCACGCTCATAACTTTACACATTTATAATATTTTAAATCCAGATTTTTAACATTGCCATTTTTCCGTACCTCCTTATGAACAGTACAGTTGTCATTTTTCACATCCTGGTCAAAATGTGTTTTTGCAGTTCCGGCGCAGAATACCGTGGTTGCTGTAGGAAGTCAGTGTTCAGGACACATTAAGAAAATCACAGTGACAGTGTTCATGAGCACAGGTCATAAAATGTCTATGTTGAAAATCTGGTGACAAAACTCCATAAAGTGACTGTGTTACGCGCATGTGTTGCGCAGTTTCCATGTATGCTCAGAAGTGAGAGCATTTTTTTATATTCCCACTACAGATTTTCAGCATGGCCATCTCTTCATATCTCCCTATGGATGGTACAGCTGTCATTTTTCACACCCTGCCTGATCTGTGTTTTCGTACATGTGGTGCAGAATGGCACTGTTGCTGTTGGAAGTCAGTTTTTGGGACACATTGACAAAATCACACTGCCACTCTTCATGAGAAGGGGTCACAAAAATGCCATGTTGAAAATTTATACTGTAAATACCAACAAATGCCTGAGGCATCAGGGTTTCTAACCATAACATCCTACCCTGTACAGACAGACTGGCATCGGGGTGTGCCTTTGGATAGCCGACTGTACTGCTCATGCCATCCCACCCCCAACCCCCCAGACACTGACAGGCATCGAGGTGTACCTTGGACTCTTCGGCCCAAGACTTTACCCCACTCTCCTATGCTGCACCCATTTCACCGCATGTCCTCATGGACTGTAAAGCCAAACACCCTAAGGCACACCTCAACACGTCTCAATGTCTGCAGAATAAGGTGAGGTAGCATGGCTTGACTGTCATGGGCGACGACAGAAACACTTACCCCAAATCCTGTCTGTCTCTATAGGATGGAGGTTGGGTTCACGTGAAGTTCAATACTTCACTGCCATTCCTATTCTGCATCTGTCTAACTCCTGCATTTCCAATGCTAATACCAACAAGCAAACATTCGGCATTGACAAATGCTTGTTTATTTATACAGATGTTGCAACATTTGCTTTGACATAAAAGTCAGTGCTACTTTGCAAAGGTGACTAACTGGGCAGGTGCAAAAGGCAGATATCATGGCTGCACTGCTACAGAAAATCAAGGATGTAACCATGTCACTGTGCAGAGTTCTAGTCTGCTAGGGAAAGGAGTAATGTAGGATGTGTCTCCATTGCACTGTGAAAAGAAAATCAGAGAGAAACCGTCAGGGAAAATTAGAATTAGTGCAGCATTTTTTGTGAGTTTATGTTTATTGTACTCCCATGTATGGTTGGAAGTGAGATGGAAGAGCAATTTGGAAGTGAGTAGAAAGTGCAGTGGGTTCAAACAAAAGCATATTAGAGCATAAGCATCTGTGCAGTGAAACTGTCCTTATTCTCAGGACTGCACACTATGTTTAGAAGTTAGCTCACTTTCATAAAGTATGCTTTAGCACAGATTATAGAAATGACAATTAGATGTTTGGTGCAGTATTAACCACTTCTTATTAATCAAATTCAAACTGCATTGAGAAAGAAATAATGTGACCTACTAGGAACTGAACCTAGGTCCCTGGAATACCATTCTGGTGCTCTAACCACTGTGCTATAGTTTCACATGGTTGGACCAAGGGTTCTCAGACACACTTTGCTTCTGTTGTATTTGTGTCTCCTCTAGCTAGGAACAATGAAGTTGACAATTAGATGTCTTTGATGCCATATTAGTCAGTGCTACACAATTAAATCTCAAATGGGAGCAAGAAAAAAATAATGTGACCTACTGGGAACTGAACCAAGGCCTCAGAATATCATTCCAGTGCTCTACCCACTGAGCTATTTGTTCACATGATTGGACTCGAGGTTCCCAGAAACACTTCTTTTCTCAAAGGAAGGAAATGTGTCCCAGAACCCTAGGTCCAACCGGCATAATAATGGCAAATACAAAACAGCAACTACATTTGGGCGAAGTCAATTGAGTGATCACTATAACAGTGAGGGGCACAATATAGCAATTGGGTGGTAACGGCGGTTTCAAACAATCTGAATACCCCCACTATCAAAGAGTGCCATGGAGCAGTAATCCTAGAAACTGGGGGGGGGGCAGGGGCCAAACCCCCCCGCATGACAAGTCAGAATGCATACTAAGCACTAAAGTGCACATACCTGATTGCATGCTGTGAGCATTATCACTATTTTGGGTATCGCTGCAATATGCAGTCGTCGATTTACCCATTGCTGTAAAAACATCACTGATTTGACGTTCACTGTGATGAACTCGCTGTATTGACATGGAACTGGTCCAACCATAGGAGCTTATAGCTCAGTGTTTAGATCACAAGAACAGTATTCTGGGGACCTGGGTTCAAATCCCAATAGGTCACATTATTTATTTTTCACTATAATTTGTGAGCACAGACTATACTGGCCTGATAAGCACCAGTATTGACTGGGTCCCTAAGCACCAGTATTGACTGGGTCCCTGTAGAGTTCTATGTTAAAGCCATTTCTTTACAGTACTTACAGCTTGCACAAAAATGGTTTGGCAAATCATTATGAACATTTTATTAATTAGTGTGGGTTTCATCAGACTCTGTATTCACACTGAATATTTCAGCTGAACTGGTTCATCTGTTTTCAAGATATTTATTTCATTAAAACTGCAAAGTGTCTGTTTACAATTTTCTTCAAATTCTTGCCCTTGTACAGGCAAAACTAAAGAACTCTAAGTTGTCAAATTTTGTGTTGTGGTGGAGTTTGGTTCGTAAGATTTCCTGGAGGTGGGGAATTAAAAGTTTACATTTTTGTTAGTGTTTTTCAATATTTAAAAATGAGTACAGGGCAAAGAAAGATTGGGTTTTAGAGTTGCTGTACCATTTGGGCAGAAGATTTTCAATGCTGTTTAGTGGGTTAGTAGTTTCTGAGTTCTTACTTTATGAGTTGGTAGTTTGTAACTTGTGTTTTTTGTTATAATGTGCTGAGAAAAACATAAAAGTTTAAATTGACAGAACTGATATGGTGGTGTAACATGGTGAGAAGAATTTTGCTGAGGAGTAAGAATTATAAATTTTAATGTTTTCAAACATTTCACCAAAAAGTTTTATGTGCTACATTTTCAAATCTCTTACTTTGTACTTTAGTGAGTTAGCATTTTGTAACTTTTAGTTTTCTTGCCATTGCATAAAAACGAAAACTATGAAGATTTAAATTGTGAAAATTGATATGATGGTGTACTATGCTGTTGAAGGATTTTCTAGTGGCATCAAAAAATATGGTTTATTGCTTTTAAGACATTTGACTTTTTGATTTGTAAGGTACTTTTTGAGATCACAAACATAATAATGTTAATGGGTCAGTACACTGACCATCTTTGTTTTTTATATATCTTTTTTATGTTGTCAACTCTGGAGTCCAGACTTTGTGTCAGAGAACTACTCCATCCACACTGTTCAAGACACTAGAAGCCCTTCTCCAGTGTTTGCTGAAAATGACCATCCCTGACCAACTGCATTCTGACACTGAGAGACCATCCCCAGGTTCAAAAATATCTAAATAAAAAATGCATCACTTTCTCAGTCATGCACACATGGTAACACAACAGATGTTACAATTACAGACTGAATCATACCATTCTTAACAAGCATTTGTCAATGCCGAATGTTGGTTTGCAGACACTGACATTGATGGTGCAGGAGTTAGAGAGATGCATAATAGGAATGGCAGTGAAATATTGAAGTGACGCCAACCCCAACCCCATCCTGCAGAAACTGACAAGCATTGGAAGTGTGCCTTTGGGTCATCAGCCATAATGTTCATGCCATTTCACCTCACCCTACCTTGCAGTCACTGACAGGTGTCGCAGTGTGCCTTGGGGTCTTTGGCCTTACGTTCACCCCATTCCATAAGGAAACACACTGAGATGGGTGCAGTATAGGAGAATGGGGTGAACTTTGGGGCCAAAGACTCCAAGACAGACCTTGATGCCTGTCACTGGCTGCAGGGTGGAGTGGGGGGGTGGAATGGCGTGAGCATTACAACCGATGATCCCAAGTCACAGCCTCGATGACTGTCAGTCTCTACAGGGTGGGGTGTTATGGTTGGAAACCCTAATGTCCTGGGCATTTGTTAGTATTTTCACTCCAAATTTTCAACATGGGCTTTTGTGACTCCACCTCATAAACAGTGGCAGTATCAGTGTGTTAGCCGAAAGGTGAATTTGCAAGGCAACTGTACCATTTGGTGTCACAGGTACAAAAATACATTTCGGGCAGGATGTGAAAAATGACAGCTATACTATGAACATACGAACAAATGAATATGCCAGCAGAATCAGACCACATGGTCTATCTAAGTCTGCTCAAGTGTGCAGCTAGCACCCCTAGTTTGCAGCTGCCCCATCCCCCCTCTCCTTTGTCATCCCACTGCCACCCCCACCTCCCCGAGCATTGCTCTCACCTGTTCCCTGTCCCATGCCCTTTTGAAGCTGTTCACAGATTTACATGATACCACCCATTCTGGTAGTGTGGTCCATTTTGCTACCACCCTCTCTGTGAAATAGTGTCTCCTCATTTCCCTCCTAAATCTTCCCCCCTCTATTCTTAGCTCATGGCCCCCTGGTGACCCTCCTCCTCCTTAGCTTAAAGACCCCATCTGCCGCATCCTTATTGATTCCCCACAGATAATTGACTGTCTCTATCATGTCCCCCCTGTCCCTCCTATTCTCCAGGGTGTACATATTCAGGCCTCCTGTCCTGCTGTCATAGTCTCTCCCTTCCATTCCACATATCATCTTTGTTGCCCTCCTCTGCACCCTCTCCAGTAGCCTGATACCAAGCTTTAGGTATAGCCTCCAAAACTGCACACAATACTCTAAGTACGGCCTTACCAGTGACCTGTAGAGGGGCAAGATCACCTCTCTTCACCTAGATGAAACCCCCCTTGCTATGCACCCCATCATTTTGTTTGCTTTTGCAGCCATTCTCCTGCACTGGCAGTGTTGTTCATGGTCCCTGTTATCATTACCCCTAAGTCCTTCTCCTACTCAGTGATCCCCAGATTAACCCTCCCAGCCAGTATTCTCTACTTGGATCCTTCACCTAAAATGCACAACCTTACACTTCTTTGCATTGAACCACAGCTGCCATCTCTCTGACCACTCCTCTAGCTTGCTTCCCCCTGCAGCTACTTCCATTCCTCCTTTCCATCCACTACTGCTCCGATTTTGGTGTCATCAATGAACAGACTTATCTTGCTCACCACCCATGTACAATGTCTGAAAAGAAGAGCCCAAATAATACTGGCCCCAACACAGAGCCCTGTGTTAACCCAATCGCCACCAGCCTTGGAGTTGAGAGCTCCCCTCTCACCACCACCTGTTGTAGTCTCCCTGTCACCCAGCTTGTAATCCAGTTCCTCATTATTGCCCCTACCCCTACACCACTTAGCTTCCCCCCAAGCTGCCCAAGAGGCACAGAATTGAAGGCTCTGCTGAAGTCCAAGTAAAGAACATCCACTGCGTGACTCTTATCCAGCTCACCTGTCACTCAGTCATAATATTGTATCAGGTTGATTTGACAAGAATTCCCTGAAATTAACCCATGCTGCCTCACATCCTGGAGGCCATTGTCCTCCAGGTATGACACCAGTCTTTCCTTTAGTATCATTTCTATGAGTTTGCACATTATGGAGGTGACACTTACCAGATGATAATTACCCGGTTTATCCATTGGTCTGCTCTTGTGTAATGATACTACATGTGCCATCCTGCAGTCCAGTGCGCACATCCCACTTCCAATGAGGTGCTGTACAGATCCTCCAGTGGCTCCAACAACACCTCCACCATCTCCATCAGCACCCTGGGGTGGATACCATCTAGCCCTGGTGCCTTGACTACCTTCAGTGCCCTCAATCCCTCTAGGACTCTACTTGCCTCAATTCTTCCATCTGTCACCTCCTTTCCCCCTGTCCCCACCCTCCCAGCTCAAGGTGGTAGCGGTCCCCCCTTTTCTTCCATGAACACTGAGCAAAAGTATTCATTCAGTGCTTCTGCCTGCTCCTCCCCCTTTTCTGTCCACTTACCCACCTTTTTACCCTCACTATTGTCTTCTTGCACTTCCTTTTCTCCCTGATGTATCTGAAAAAGTACCCCCGTTAATTCCCTGCGCCAACCTCAGCTCCCTCTGGGTCTTGGCTTCTCTTACTTTTCTGGTCACCTCCTTGGACCATCTTGCATACTTGTCCCTGTCAACTTCCTTCCCCGTCCACCTATACCTCTGGTGCACCTCTTGTTTTACTCTCACCACCTCCACTACCTTGCTGTTCAGCCAGCATGGTTTTCTTGCTCTGCTCCTCTTACTCTCTGTCTTGGTGCAGTCTTCTGTCGCCTCTGTAATCCCCTGTTTAGTAATATCCCATTTATGCTCCACATCCATCTCCTGCCTTATGCCTTTCAGTTTCCCTTTAAGTACTTCCTGCATACTTCCAAAGTCTTCCCCCCTGAAGTTTACCACCTGAGTGACTGATTTCTCTGGCTCCCCACACATCATGATATTAAACCACACCATTTGGAGATCGCTGTCAGCTAGTGGGTCCTCCACCATTATTTCCTTTACTGCCTCCCCATTCAACAATACCAGATCTAAAGTGTTCTTTAGCCTAGTAGGTACACTAACCAACTGTGTCAGGTGACTCTCCTGGATCATGTCCAGGAGCACTTACTCCCTAGCACTGGAGGTGACCAGAATTCTCGAGTCAACCCCCGGAAAGCTGAAGTCCCCAACGATGACCACCTTCCCTTTTCCACATACCTTTCTGATTTGTCCCACTAATTCCCTGTCAAGCTCTTCAGACTTGGATGGTGACCTGTATACCACCCCAAACCTCAGTTACCTACCCCTTGAGTCTAGGAGCTGCAGCCAGATTGCCTCTGTTCTCCTTTCTTCCCCCTTGTCCCTTGTGCATTAAATCCCTTCCCTCACATAGACTGCCATCCCACCGCCACTCCCCTTCTTACGGTCCATCCTGTATAATTTGTATCCTGGGATTGCCAGATCTGAGTCCCAGTGCTCAGTTGCCCACATTTCTGTGACAGCTGCAATATCCACCCTCCACACGGTTAAGAGTGCCTGTACCTCAGCTGATTTGTTGCCTAAGCTTCTTGCATTCAATGAGACCACCCTCCATCCTGCCTCCTTGTCTTCACTGGCCTCCATTTCCTCCCTTCCACTTCTCCTTTTTTGGCTGCCCCGAGTCCTTCTCTGATAGCCTGGGGGGTTAGCTGTGACTCCACTCTGTTGGATCCCTGCCAACCTGCTGTCTACTTGCCACCCCCATCTAGTTTAAATGCACCTTTGTTGTAATATACCTCCTCAGTCTTTGCTTTAATAAGGAGGTATAAAAAAATGTCAATGTTGAAAATCTGGAGTGAAAATATTAAAAATTGGCAAAGTTACGAGTGTTCATGCAAACTGAGTAAAGCACACTCATAATGCAGTCATTATTTGTAATTTTTTTCACCAGATTTGCAACATGATTTTTTTAGGACCCCACCTCATGAACAGTGTCACTGTTGTTTCATTAATTAGTTGAGAAAGCTGATTCCGTGCAGTGACAGTGAAATCACCTTTCGGTACTGAGTAATGAAATGACAGTCACATGTTCATGAGGAGGGCTCCCAAGAACCCCATGTTTAAAATTTGGAGTCAAAATTCCAAAATATGGCTGAGATATCCACCTAAGTTGAACCCCCTTCCCCATAAATGCCATTATAAAGCTTACCGTGATTTTCTTCAGTTTGCAGTCAGTTTTTGAAGAGTACAGACATGTCCAACTCCACCGAAGATCACAGTGCTAGACCTCTGGAGGTAAGTATTGGATGGGGGGTTCAGGGAGGTGAGTGCACAGAGGGTGGGTGCAGTTTGGGTGAGGGGCGGTGGGACAATGAGGGACAGTTTTCTTTTTTACAGGGACAAAAACAAATGAATATCATTGGGGGAAGGTTTTATTTACAGGTTTAAAAAAAATACTTTGGGCACACTGGGTGGGCTCCCAGTGGGCCACATGACTTTGGGGTGGGGGGAACTGATGCCGATGGGTATTGGGCACTGCCATTGGCAAATAAAGTGGGGGCGACATGATGAGGATTGGGCACCCCCGATGGCAAACAAATTAAACTTGGAGTGGGACATTATGCCGACAGGGATTGGGCACCCCATCTGCAAACAAATTAAGCATGGGGGATACATTATGCCAACGGGGACTGGACTCCCTCATTGGCAAATAAATTGAACAGGGAAGGGCGTACCGACATGGGGACTTTGCACCCCTGAAGTCGGTTTTCTGGGGATTGTGTGGTGTACAGCAGGAGCTGCTATATTTATTGAAATGTTTCACCAGGTAAGGCACTTAATGGAGTCTTGCCATCTGACTCTTCAGTGAGGAAACTGCTCATCACTGGAGCAGAAGATTTCTTTAAACTCCGTGGCTCTCTTTGAAACTGCTGTCATTGGCAGCATGCTTGCTGATTGGTGGCTGAGGGATGCACCCACTAAAGCATTCCCCGCATTGGCGACAACACTGATACACCTCTGAAATGTGTTACTGCCACAAGATGTTGCTTGCGCACATGAAAGCCAACATAAAAAATAACTGAGGAGAAGGACTTACGCATCATTATAACTATCATTCTTAAACATAATATGCAGCATGATGGATCTGGCAAAAGCAAGCAAGGTGCTTGCTTATAGGAGAAAATTTGTGAAAAGAACTTCTGTAAATAATTGTTACTACCTTTGTGTAGAAATTCTGTTCACTTACATATGGATCACTGCTCGTACTCCTGGTGACCATCCATGAAGTGGGACAGGGAAAAGCTGGAAATAATGCAGAGCAGAATGGCAAAGATGGTAAGGGGATCAGCAGAGCTGTCATATGAAGATAGATTGGGCATGCTAGGATTACACAGTCCGGATTAAAGAAGAATGAGGGGTGATTTATTGATGGTACATGATGTAATAAGGGATGAACATCTGACTGAATTGATGCATTTACTGTACAGCTCAATGCAGACAGGTGGCGAACTAGGGGACTATTCTACAACTGGAGGATAGGCAGCTTAGAATGAGCAAAAGGATGCATTTCTATACATAAGTAGTTGGAATCTGGAACAGTTTACAAGGTAATATACTATAACTGAAATAGGATCAAAACTGGCCTTCAAAAAAGCTGTGGATATCTATGTAAATGATGAGGCAAAAATAAGACAGTATCACTGAGAAATGGAGGACAGTCAGGATGGGTAACAAATGCACACTACTGTCTAATGATCATTAGTATGAACCAGAAGCTCCTTCTTAGTGGTACACTACTACTATTTACCCACAATCCCCCTTTGTGACACTTTGACTACATTCCAGGTACTCACCAAGAGTTAGCTTCACCCCCTGCAAGATGATGGCTGAAAATATCCTTCCTGTCATTAGTTTTGGTGACCATTGTAATACAAGAACATGCAAAAATTCCCGCAGATTAGGCTGGTACTGGGTCAATATAGCATGGAGAGAACCGCGCATGAAGTGCAGCACTGTAAAAAGCACTAATGGTTCTATGGCAACAGGGTTTTTTTCAGCATGCAGTAAGAACCGCTAACCCCTTCGCTGCAGGCTGCCAGTAGATGAAGGTGAAAGATGCTGCTGGGGTGGTGCCTGGCTGAGTCGCTTCTGTGGTGGAGTGGCTAGAACACCTACCTTCAGCAGAGTTGGGGACCTGAGGCTGCAGTTCAGTTCTTCCCAGGTCCCACTCTGCTGTGGCTTTTTTTTTAAATATTCCCAGTATGATATTTTTTTTCCCCCGAAGTCCACGGCCCCACAGAGTTGATTATAATTAGTCCAGGGGATATGGAGGTGCTGGGCGTGGAGCCCCCCACAAAAACTAAGATCTTCCTCCATTGTGCAATTTGTTTTTGGTGGTCTGCATGTTGTGCAAATGTTATTTTGCTGCAGGCTGCTTTGTGTGTGGCAATGTTGATGTGCACGGTTTTGACTTCGACATTGTGACCCCATGCCAATTAGGCCATGAGGTCTATTGAGCCTACTCAGGATGCAACTCACAGCTTGATAACTTCTGCTGCCCTCCCTCCCCTCTCCCTTCCAACCTCCCCTGATTTCCATATTTCCTTGACTCTACCCTCCCTACCTATACCCTGTCCATGTATTTATCCCATCCTTTCATAAAACCTCACACTGATTCCCTTGGTACCAGCTCCTAAGGTACTGCATTCCACAGCATCACCACTCTTTCCATGAAGTAATGCTTTCTCAGGTCTCTTCTGTACTTCCCACTAACCAGTTTCAGGCTATGACCCCTCGTGGTCGCTTACCCCTTCAGTCTGAAAAACCCCTCTTTGTTTGCTCTATTAATATCCTTCAAATATTTAAAGGTCTCGATCATGTCCCCTATATCACTTCTGTCTTCCAAGGAGTACAGTACATGTTTAACACCCTAATTCTCTCCTTACAGGGCTTATCCCCCATTCTGAAGATTATCTCAGACGCCCTCCTCTGGACCCTCTCCAGGATCATAACATCCTTTTCTAAGCAACAGTGCCAGAACTGTACCCAGTACTTCAAGTGCAGTGGGCAGCCTCACCAAAGATTTGTACATTGGCAGAATTACCTCCTCCGTTCTCGAAGTAATCCCCCTAGCAATGCACCCCAGCATTCTGGTTTCCTTTGCCACTGCTTTCCTGCATTGTCCTTAGTGATTCATTTTACCAGTGATCACTACCCCCAGATCTTTTTCTTTCTTCAAGACTGGTATCTGTACCCCCTTCCGAATTTGTAGCTGTACCCTGGATTCCTAGCTCCCAAATGAAGTACGCTGCACTTCCTAGTGTTAAACCCCAGGTGCCATATGACTAACCATTTTTCTAGTCTTTCTAGGTCTTTCTGGAGTGTCCTTCTTCCCTCCTCACCATCCATCTCTCCACCTACTGAAGTTTGGAGTCATCAGCAAACAGGCTCATATTACTCTAAACTCCCACTGCAATGTCTGAAATTAAATCATTAAACTACAATGGGCACGGAACTGGACCCTGAGGGACCCCGCTAGTGACCCTTCTGGGTGTTGATAACCCCCCCGCTACCACCACCCTCTGCTTTCTGTCTCTTAGCCAGTTTCAAATCCACTTTGCCAGCCTTTCCCCCACCCCCCAAGTCACTCAGCTTGCCCAACAGTCTCCCATGTGGCACCAAGTCAAATGCCTTACTGAAGTCTAGATATAAAACATCAACTGGCCTACCACTGTTCGGAGATCTGGTCACCCAACAACAAAATGCAACCAGGTTAGTCTGACATGATCTTCCCTTGGCAAAACCATATTGCCTGACATCCTGAAGTCCACTTACGTCCAGGAACTTCACCAGCCTTTCCTTCAATATGCTTTCCAATAGTTTCCCCACTATGGATGTCAGGCTTGCCTGTCTATAGTTTACTGGCTCATCCCTTGATCCACTCTTATAGGGGGGCACTACATGCATCATTCTCCAGTCCAATGGTACACTTCCCGTTTGGAGGGATGAGTTGAATAACTTTGTCAGCGGTGCTGCCATAACATCCGCCTACTGTTTTAGGACTCTGGGGTGGATCCCATCTGGACCTGGGGCCTTGTCTATCCTTAAAGACCTAATATGTTTTGGATTAACTAAACACATAGCTATATATATATATATATATATATATATTTATTTAATCAAAACATTGCTATCATTTATTTTTTGTTTCAGTTGCAAAAGTGGTCAATGGAAGCCCATCTGTTGTAATCACTACTATTGCCCCATAAAGACTGTTTTTAAACACTGGAAGCCTACCATACTACCAGACATCAGAACACCACACTTACCTTTTTCGAAGAAAATACATCTGGCAAGTGGGAGCCCATTCCCAGTAATTCGGAAATAGATCAACACCAGCCTATATCCAACAATGAATTTAGCCCCTGGGAGAACATCCATATTTCCACTGCTAGCTTTCTCTCTCATTTATTTAGTTTTTGTTTACCAGGTAAGTGCACTAGACAAATAGCATTGCCTATTTTCAGGCATGCCCCAGGAGAGTTACAGACAAAGGAACAGCAATTACAGGTGGTACATCAATACAAAACATCAACAATGGTTAGACAAAAACAGGAGTATCATGGAACAAAGTAGGGTACAAGGCATTTCAGAAAACAATCATAAATAAGTGCATAAATGATTTGTGGAAGAAAGGTAAAGCTATGATAAGCATGTGTAATTTTAGATTAGTTACATGTGCACTTATCTGAGCACATGAGGAAAATACAAAGTTTCTTCTTAAAAGCTTGATGTGACTCAGAGTGCCTTGCAGATATTAGCATGGAGTTCCAGAACTTGGTAGCAGATGCTGCTAAAGCATGCTCATCCATTTTTGTAGCACATTTTGGTATGTCTAGAAGATAGAAGAGACCTGTCAGCAGACCTTGTTGGATAGACCTGTGTGGCTTGTTGTAACACGCTTGCCAGTGTCACTGGTGTACCTGTTCACATGATATTATCTATAGTACAACCAGCAGTGTACCCATGATAGGATGATGGGGAGAGCCAGCTGAAACTCAAGTAGAATATGCATTGATTGGTGATTCTGGGTACAGATAGGGCAAAATTGCAGATGCTATTGTAGCATGTGTTCCATTTTTGTAACACCCCTTTGTTGGCATCCAGGTATGTCATTAGTCCATAGGTTAGACTCAGCCAAAGGACCCATGAGCAATAGCCAGTCTAGTGACTGTTGTAAGAGTATCCTGATTTTGTAGGCAAGTCCCAACATTTGTGTTTACTGATTTACATATAGATGACAAATGCTGATTAAAATCCAGTATAGGGTCTGGAGTTACACTGAGATACTTGAGTCTACTGCTTCTAGAGAGAAGCCATCTGGACCAGAGATAGTTAGTGCAAAGGGACTGGCCTTTATTCTGGGTACTGAGCCACATAGCATAATAACTGTCTTTTTGGTATTCATTAGGAGTTTGTTTTGTTTTAACCAAGTTTGTAAGAGATCAAAATCCATCTTCCAATTTAAATTGATGTTGGATATGTCCATGGCACTAGTGTACAGAACCATGTCTGTGTACAGTAGGGTTGAGCAAGGACCAGCCATGGTGGGCAAATTGTTGAGAAACAGAGAGAAAAGTAATGGACTTGGTATGGATCCTTGAGGGACTCCAAAACTAGTGGGGGAGAGATTAGATTTGATTTGATCTATTTACTTAAATTGTTGTCATCTAGTAGGTATCTGGAAAACTAGGAAGTGGTATCAGGAGAAAAACCTAGAGTAGACAGTTTAGATAACAGCAAGGGGTTGTCAACAAGTTTAAACATCTTGCTTAGGTTGACGAAAAATGCCCCTGTACACATGCCCTTGTTCATGGCCATCTAAATATCATTGTGAAATTGGATGAGTGCAGTAGATGTGCTGTGTGCTTGCCTGAAACCATGTTGTGCTGGGGACAGTAAGTTGTACTGTTTTAGGTGTTCTGTTACCTTTTTGGCCACATGTTTCTCAAGCAATTTGTTTAGCACCGATAGAATGGCTGTGGAGTGGTAATTATCCATGCTCTTGGTATCACCTATTTATGAATGGGTACCACACATGAAATTTTCCAGAGCATAGAGACTGACACTGAGCTGAGTGATAGCTAGAAAAGCTTAGTAACTCGTGCAGCTATGAGAGGGGTAGCAGTTTTGAGGAACCTGGGTAGAAGCCCATCAGACCCATCCAACCCACAAGCAGGGACGGTCCTCAGGAGACATAGCACCTCTGTTTTGGTGACTGCCCTTAGATTAATTGGAGTGGAAGCAAGTTCCTCAGATATGTTGGAGCTGTTATTTTGTGTTCTGTAATCAGCCCAGTCTGCTGGAGACTTAGATTGTTTTGCTTTAGTCCAGGTCTTATCCCTTCCTTTAATGGAGGTTAGTAGGTCACTATGCATCCATCTGGTCACAGCCTCTAACTCTTCGCTTCTGGAGGGGCACATGTTTACCTTGTAGTGCTTGAAGAGTGGATATGAGGAAGTTAAGAGCATTCTCTACATCTGATGTCTGATTTGACACAGTTGATCATGATCTTCTCCTGCATTTGCTATGTATGCTATGTAATATTGGTCTTGCTGACTCCTTCCTCAAATGGTTTACCTCTTACTTAATAGGCAGACAGTAACAAATTAAAGCACAATGTGATCTTTCCTCACTCAAGTCTCTTACGAGAGATGTTCCGCAGGGTTCTATATTAGGGCCATTGCTATTCATGATCTATATCTATGACATCACCTTAATATTTCTTCAGCTAACATACATTTATTTACGGATGACACCATACTTTATATAACAAACCCTTGCCTTGACCTGGCCTGCTCAAACCTTCGACAAGAATTATGTCTGCTGCAGCACAATCTACTACACCTCAAACTGCTGCATAATGCAAAAAAAAAGAAGCTAAAATTGTGTTCCTTTCCCCCCAAGCAAATACAGTAGGCACCATCTCCTCAGGAGCTAGGCCTCAAATCACAACCCTCCTGGGGGAACCTCTAGAGCCAGTAGAAGTGTTAAAATATCTAGGCTTCTGAATCGACAGTAGGCTTTTTTTTACCCTACACATTGCAAAACTAGCCAAAAAGCTCATACAGAAGTTAGGAAAATTTCATCTAATCAAGCACTTACTTATGAGGCTAAAATCAGATTAGTGCAAATGACATTTCTTTCTCTCCTGGACTATGGTGACATTCTTTTTTATGGTGACACTCCTTCTTCCTCCTTCTGCAGAGTGGGCTGGGAGGTCATCCGTCCGCTTGCACCCGCACCCCAGGACAAAGGTCTGGTCAACAATTCACTCTCCCTACACAGGCTGGCATGCACACAGTGCCCCCCAACCGGTGGGGAGACCTGGAACCAACATTGGGGGGCTCACCTCTTTAGGTCCTGGGGGCATGGAGCACGGCCATCAGCCACTGTGACCACCCTAAAATTTTCCACCTGATTTAACTCCCTTCTGGAGCTGGACATGCAATGATGTTAGCGTACCTTACGTGCCAACGTCTGCCAGACTTCAACCCTTCTTCTGTGCACTGCTCCTGTAGTGCCCCTGACTTCCGTCAGGTGCAGCTGTAGAGTGAGACAATCACCTTTACCCACCCCAGAGAGATGAGAGCTGTCATGGGATGCTACATCCTCTCCCTCCCCACCGACCCCTGATGACCCGAGTCCATTCCCAAACTCAGGTCACCAGTGTAGAGTGAGGTGTGGCATCCAGTGCCTCAACCCTCAGTGCCACAGGGGCAGCTTGGTGACATTCTTTACAGGCACTGTCCTGTTGCCTTCCTTTCCAAACTTGACATTTGGTATCATAGAGCCCTTAGATTTATCACCAACTCTCCCTATAATACATACCATTGCTCTCCCTATGCGGAACTTGGTTGGCATTCATGAAATACTAGGAGACTGAAAAATGCTGCTATCTGTGCCTATAGAGCCATAACAGGCAAGTTTCCTGAGTATGTCTCCAAGCTCTTAGTCTACTCTATGGGAACCTATTCCCCGAGAAGATATTCCCGTATCACACTTGAAATCCCTAGGACCAGAACTCGCTATGGTTCTTCTTCTCTAAGCTATGCCCTTTTTTCCATTTAGAATAGAATCCAAAAATCTGTGAAACTCTCACAAATTGTCAACATGACAACGTTAATGCACTGCTCAGTAACCTATTAAATGAAATCTGTAAATATATCAAGCCCCAGCTGGCCCAGTGGTGCTGACGGCTGATGTGGTGGTCACCATACCTCACATCACGCCTGCAATCAATGTTCAGGAACAAGCATGGGTTGCCAGGGGTTGGCAGGGGAGGAGAAGGATTGAGCATCCGATGGATGACTCTCCTTCTCTGGGAAGGGGGGTCCACGACAGTTGACACTGGATTGCCTCCTGGTGGAGGCTGGGGGACAAGACGCTCCGCTGTGATTAAGCAAGGAGCTGGGGCAGACACCAGGAGGGAGCTCATGTGGACGTGTGCACACTCTCCTCAGTTGGCATCACTGCATGCCTTCACCTCTGTGGGAAAGCTAAGGACAAAAAGGGATGGTGCCTGTTTCAAGCAGCTTGATGGCTGTCCATGAGTTTCACCGCAGCCAGCGTGCATCACCCATCTGGATCCGTGTTCTGTGGGGAGTTGGGGGCTCCCTGCCACCCCACTGAGGGGGTAAGCTGCAGGAGTAGGGTGCCAGGTTAGTTGCACTAGTGGCAGATGGTGGCTGGATTCTCTACAGCATGTCAGGACAGAGGAGCAGACCAGGTGGCCAGAGGAGGTAAAAAAGAAATAAGCAAAAAGAAAAAATATTTCAAGCCCTAAGCTCTTGTACCTGATCCCCCTATTGTTGTTTGTCTTATTACTCCTCCATAGTTGGTTTTGACCATCTCTCAAATTCAGCCTAGTCAACCCCTCCCTCTTTACTAGTCAGGTTTGTGCCTTGTTGTGACCTTTTCCTTGTTTCTTCTAACCACTGTCTTAATTTTCCCCTTTTTTCTTTACACCCTCATGTACTGTATACTGTAAAACTTGAACTATTCACTGACAAATAATTTATGCTATTTTTGCTTAAGCACTAAATTGCACTAAAACAAATGTGCACTAATTAACAGTTTTCCCATAATAGTGAAAGAGGTGCTAATGACTTAGTATTAAATGTTATTTACACACATAAGGTTGTATTTGTGTTTATGCTAAAATTAATTTGCATGAAAATAACTAGTTTTACAGTATATTGTAAACTTTGCAACTTCATGTATTCTATTACTCTGTAAACATGCCTTGTATATACTCTGTATATGTTTTTATTATTGTATCTCTCACCCAGGACCACTTTGCAAATGAGTTATCTCAATAGTGCTTCTCCTGGTAAAATAAAAATTGATTGATTGATATAATGGAGACCAGTCAGTTTGGTAAAAATCAGCATACAATGCCCAATTGTTCAGTTTTGAGAAATCTTGCAATTGTATGTCCTTGGGTGGAAACATTTGTTTTGCCAACTTGGAGTCCACCCCAGTGTGTGACATTGCCACTCCTTAAGAAAATAATAAATCTGGCTACCAGTAGCCCAGGCCTGGTGGTGTGATTGTAAATAAAGAATCAGGTGGCCAATAGGAGCCCATCCATAGAGGTCACTGTTAGCTGCCCCCTTGAGTTTGTTTCCAGCACTGTGAACCCACAGTACCAATGTTTTAAAATCAAAATAAATCTGGCCAATGGGAACCCAACCCCAGTGGTTCAAGAGTCCAAAGAGAATCTTTTGAACAATGTGGCCACTGGGAGCCCATCCCCAGTGGTCCTATAGTGGTTGGTCTCCTTCCCCACTTTGGTGTCAGTGCTAGACTTCTCTCTCTCTCTTTCTCTCTCTCTCTATCTCGCTCCCTCTTGGCCCACTGATATGCACACAGTGCCTACTCCACACTTGCAGCCTTAACAAATACCTCTACCTGATTGACTTCACACACTGGCTTAGAGCCAGTGGGTCAACTTTGACTGACCTGCTAGTTTATTTCCTGATCCTGAGTCCCTCTGAATACTAAGTTTAAAAAAGCAAGGCTTTTTTGGTGTGTCCATGCAAATTATATGCCTAGAGATTCAAAGTCACTGCCACCATTGCCCAAAAGCATAATGCCTGTTTGATATGTTTATTGTTGCTGGTAGAAAAGCAGGCATAGCAGCCCACATGGCAAGCCATCAGGATTTAAAAAAAAATATGCCTGTTTGACATGTGTATTGTTCCTCAACACCCTCTCATTATATACCATAATAAACTGTGTTGCCTTACATTTCTTACAAATTACTCAGACTGGTGCTTGGCACAGCCTCAAATGTGTTCAGGTGCCAACAAGCATAGCTTGTTGCACCTCTTGTTGTCATGGACATTCTTTTCAGCATTTACTAAAGAGTAGTACTACTCTTACCACTGAGTTATTTGGCTTGGATGTCAGTGATAGAATTAGTGGAGGATCTGATTATCAGCCAATCAGGTATTACTACTAGGATAGACAGAACTCACCATTCATTCAGACAGTGAATATAAAAGAATGAAGATGGTCACTGCACTGAAGAATGCTTTTCTATTTTACAAGCAGATTTTTAACATTTGAATTGGGGTTTGGGGGCTTTGGGGAGGTGGAGATTTTTTGGTGAGAGGCTGATGAAAGCTGAAATGTTTATCTCTTGGTTTAGAGGGATGGGGAGGGCAGAGGTGGGAATAACTTGTATTAACAGGTGAGCAGAAGGGATTCAAACCACAATGCAGTTTACACTTTTTTTCACAAAACATTGCCGGATACACTTTGGGGGAGGAGGGAGGTGGGGCCTAGTGGGTGGTGGGGTACGTTTTGAGATATTATTTAAAACCATGTGGTGTGCTGACAGGGGACTGATGAACATGACCCAGAGTAAAGGGTAGTATTCTTTATTTTCTTTACCCCAAATAAAACAAAAAATGCAGGCGTTAGTTGGTATTGGGTCAGGAGGACTTTGATGTGCAAAGTTCCCCAACTTCTCACTAACTTAATTGCCATCACTTCTGGTGCAATACCAGAAAAGCCTTCTAGGAGCAGAAGACACTACCGCATATTGTAGCAGCTATAAAGCCCTTCAGGTGCAAAGCTCAGCCACTTCAAGCTGTAATTAACTATTTTAATTCTTTGGTAAACATGTAAGGCCCACTAGGCACAAGTGCCTGTTTTCAGGTGCAATCTGGTAACACTGGGGAGGTTAAGTGACTTGCACACAGTTACAGTGTGTGCAAGAGTAGTTTGTGGTAACCAAACACATGTCTACTGGATGTACCAAGCTTATTAACAGCTAACTACTCTAACATCTAGGCCACTGATACTCACTACATGGCTCATGAGCCACATGCGACTCTTCAAGGTACAATTTGTGGCTCTTTTTGTGGCTCTTTAACATGTAATAATCTGTGGCTCTTCAAGGCATGAAACCCAGGTTATCATAATTGTGGGTGAACTGTGAATGTGAATTAGCTCAGTTCACGGAAGTGGTCACACTGATAAACTGATGCAAATAGTTGTAACTCAGTGAGATGGGTTTTACTGACACTGTTCATTTTTGAGATTCTATAAGCATATAAATGAATGGTTTCAGCATTGTGCATGGGGTGGGGGTGGGTATTTCCCACAGCCCTTGCCCCTTTTTATGTTGGCTCATGCTTGCACGCCAGCCAACATATTGCAGCAGTAGCAGATTTGGAGGCTAGGTCACTGTGGGCGAATGCAGGGCATGCATCAGTGGGTGCGTCCCTCATTCCCCAATAAGGCAGCATGCAGGTGCCACACCAGCAATACGTAATACTGCAAGCACATCTAAGGAAAGGTCCACTGCAATGAGAGCCAAGCTCGTCATGCAGCGGCACCTCCCAATGTGCCCTTGCTGGTGAATCACTTCCCTAACCTAAACATGGTGCAACTGACTGCCACAGCCACTTCATTTGCTTATGGAGAGCCCACTCCCCATCTGCATGATGCCCCCCTCCCATTCTATGTGTGTCCCAAGGGGGTGCCCAATCCCCCTCACATCATGCGCCCCCCCAAAAGTCTTTCCTTGTTGACGGGGGGCCCAATCCCCATCGGCTTCATTCCCCCTCTGTCTAGTTTAATTTGCTTATGGGGGAGCCCACTCCCCATTGGCATAAGGTCCCTAGCCCCCGCTGTGTGCTGTGTGGCCAAGGGGGTGCCCAGTCCCCCTTGGCATCATGCACACGCCCCCACCCATTTCTGTGCCAATGGCAGGCCCAATTCCCATCTGCTGCAGTCCCCCTCCCTGTTATGCAGGTGGTACACTGAGAGCCCACCCCAGTGTACCAAACAAACACCTGCAAAAAAATAAAACCGACCCTCATTGTCTTTTTTTTTTAACCTGTAAAAAAAGAAAACGGTCCCTAGTGGTCTCTCCTGCCCCCACCCCCAACCTGCGCTGATCCTCTGCTTACCCTGCCTCCCCACTTCCCCCCTCACCCCATACTTACCTCCGGAGTCTGGTACGACGATCTTCGGTCGACCAGGAGCATGTCTGCACTCTTCAAAGCCGACCATGAACTGAAGAAATGCCATTAAGCTGTATAATGGCATAAATAGGGTTTTTTCAACTTTGGTGCATATCTCAGCCATTTTTGGGAATGTTAGCACCAAATTTTGAACGTGGGGTTATTGGGACCCCTCCTCATGAATTCAGTTACTGTCATGGCGTTATTCAGTCCTGAAAGGTGATTTTACAGTCACTGCGTGGAATCACCTTTTGGGACAAAATGGCAGTGCCACTGTTCATGAGGGGGCTCTCAAAAAGTCTATGTTGCAAATTTGGTGAAAAAATCCAAAAAATAGCTGTTTTACGAACGTGCATTGCGCAGTTTCCACGTACGCTCACAACTCCGTGAATTTGTAATATTTTCACTACAGATTTTCAAAATTTGCATTTTACCACACCTCCTTATGAACAGTACAGCTGTTATTTTATATATCCTGGCCAAAATGTGTTTTTGCACCTCCAGAGCTGAATAGTGCGGCCACTGTGCGAAATGAGTTTTTGAGACAGTTTGAGAAATTGACAGTGACACTGTTCATGAGCAAAGGTCCTAAAATGGGTATGTTGAAAATTTGGTGACGAAAGTCCATAAAATGACTGTGTTACAAGCATGTGTTGTGCAGTTTCCATGCACACTTGTAACTTCACAAATTTGCAACATTTTCATGCCAGATTTTCAACACTGCCATTTTTTCACACCTTCTTGTGAATTGTACAGCTGTCATTTTTCACATCCTGCCCAAAATGTGTTTTCACACCTGTGGCACACAATGACATGATTGCTGTGGCAAATCAACATTTGGGACAGATTAACAAAATCACAGTGCCACTGTTCATAAGGGGAGGTCCCAAAATGCCTATGTTGAAAATGCGGTTAAAAAAATTCCCAAAATAATTGGGTTATGGACATGTGTTGCACAGTTTCTATGCATTCTCATGACTTCACCAATTTTTCATATTTTCACTCCAGATTTTCAACGTTGCCATTTTTCACACCTCCTCATGAACCAATACAGTTGTCATTTTTCGCATCCTGCCCAGAATGTGTTTTCATCCCTGTGTTGCCAAATGGCATAGCAGCTTTGCAAGACCACCTTTCAGCTAACAAACTGAATGTGTCTCTCTTCATGAGGTGGTGTCACAAAAAGCCTGTGTTGAAAATTTGGAGTGAAATTACCAACAAACGCCTACGGTGTTAGGGTTTCCAATTGTAACACCCCACCCTGTAGACATTGACAGGCATTGGGGTGTGACTTGGAATCATTGCCTGTAATGCTCACGCCATTCCACCCCCACCCTGCAGCCAGTGACAGCATTGAGGTGTGCCTTGGAGTGTTCAGACCTACAGTTCACCCCATTCTGCTATATTTTACCTGTCTCAGTGTATTTCCTTATGGAATAGGGTAAGTATAAGGCCCAAAGACCCCAATGCACACCACAACACTTGTCAGTGTCTACAGGGTAGGGGGAGGTACAATGGCATGAGCGTTATAGTTGATGACCTAAAGACACACCCCAACACCTGTCAGTCTCTGCAGAGTGGGGGTTGGGTTGGTATCAGTTCAATACTTCACTGCCTTTCCTATTATGCATCTCTAATTCCTGCCCTACCAATGCCAATGCCAATGAGATAACATATGGCACTGACAAATGCTTGTCTATACTTTTGGTTGCAGCAGAGCTACTTTTGAACTCACCCCGGGAACTCTCCCTAATCTGCAGGACAGTTTAGGTTTCAGCCCCCCCCCCCAGCATGACCTTTTGAAGCACCTCTGCAGCCACAACCAGGGACTGATGGTCTCAGATGCTGCAAAATGCAAACATACAGAGCATGTTCTCAGCTACAGAAACTGTATGCAGAGGTGTCCCATTTATGAGCTATACCAAGCCAGCAAACAAAACCATGTGCTCAGCATTTCTCTGTGCACAAAGTCACACAAATTACACAGTATGCCAGTCCACAAGGACAGGATGGACACAGACTACCGACTCAAAGAAGGACTTCAGGTTACAGATAGACAGAAGGGGGTTACAGATAAACAAACACAACCAGTGACAGGGCAGGCATACCTCTCAGCATTTACATGCAATACAACATATGTAGCTGCTTTCCTTTTGCATTGAAGTATGTTTGAAGTGTGTTTGCCTAAATTTAGTAAGATGTCTATGATGTGGTTCCTTGGCCAGCGCTGACTGCCCATTTGGCTCCTGAGCTGGTGAGGACTGAGTATCACTGATCTAGGCTATACTGCCAGCCCCATGAGCATGCTTGCAAGTGTGTTTGTGAGTGTGCACAGGTGTGTCTGTGTTTGTGTGTCTATGTTTTTTACCGATGTGCTGTCATTCAAACCATGGCACTGACCAGTACCATTGGTACTTTGATTTATATTATATTTATTCTTTGTCAGGATGCTAATATGATTTGTGCTGCATCTGTTGCTAGTCTGTAGCCTCTCCTTAAATTTGTGTTAGGATGTGTACTTGCGATAAATGTCAGCATTAACCCTGCCCCTCTGACAGATTTGAGACATGGAATCAGTATGCGGTATGAGTGGAACTTCAGTGAGAGAAAAAAAATGCATCCACATGAGCCATCATTATGCTATAAAGTGGGCATTATACAGTGGCAAGAAAGAATCCTGGACTCTGATTGGTCAGTGTATGCCTGAGACAGTGATGTTATTACACAATAACATCACTGTATGGATGAGCATCTTTAGCCTCTGATTTTCTCTTAAGAAACAAAGATATACTGTCTCACTAAAAATCTACTAAAAACATTTACATTTTTTTTTTATTTTGTATAACATTGAGCCATTTTATAATTGCAATAAGGCACTCCAAGGTGTGTGTTATCATGTAATAATGTCACTCCTGGGGTGGTGGAAGCACACGGCTTCACCTCATGCTTCAACCCACCCCAGGAGTGACATTATTACACGATAACACACACCTTGTCATGCCTTATTGCTTAATTAATGCATGGAGTACATACAAAAGGAATTGAAACTGGATACAAATTATGCATTTAAGTGGTATGCTTTTAAGTGGGTTTGAGTGAACTTGCAACCCATCTTTGTTACCTGATTCTCCCCTGATACAACTGTAAATTGCCATTTGGCTGGAACTGCAAGTGTGCATTGGCTGTGCCTCCTCCAGTCTAAATGATCCCCTACTACTGGTGTAATTGGACAAAATGTAATGTTTGCTCACACATATTGGGGCCAGTTCATGGAACCCTAGCCAAAGATGCACAGTGCATAAGCGGCATGCATAATGGTATATGACAGTATACTGTGCATGCTATGGCACAGTGGCATTCATGAAAGACAGTGTGCCCTGAGGAGGGAGGGCAGACACATAACTATGCACCACACACAGTACTTGCATATCTGAGGGGTGTGACCACGTAGTGGTGTGTGTGAAACACTCAGTGCTCAAATTATTGGGATCCAGAGGGGGATGGGTCCCCTTACTTTTTTGGAGGGCCCTCTAGATCTGTATAATGGAAAGGTGCCGGGGTGCCATGCTTTGACCCCCTTACTTCTCCCTGCTAACTGCAAGCTGCTTTATTTTTGTTAAAAACATTTGGAAGCTGTTGGACTTGTAAATCTGCCAGACAGTCACGGACAGCAGCACTGCATTTAGCATCAGGCATGGGTGGGAGCACAACTATCTAGTTGCTAGGAAACAAGAACTGACACCTGTCAGTCTGTGCTAGGAATGTCAGTACTTATCTGGCAGCTAGAAAGTCATGCTTGCACCTGGGCATGATACTAAATGATTGGCTGTTGGTTGAAGAAAGTCACACTTTAGCACTTCACAGTCTGTCAAGAGTTGTGCCTCTGCCTTGTGCTTATTATGCATTAAATGGTGTTTGTTCCTGTGACAGAAGAAATTGTTAGTAACTTACTTTCTCGGCTCTCATTTAAAAACCATTCACCGATACTGGCAACAAACATGATAAGATAGAGGCAGTAGTCTCTGATCAGTAATGTCACACTGTATAGCTGACACAACCAGTATGGTGACTGGTGAAGTGACAAGTGTTGGTGTGTCAGTTGTCATTTTGCTGCTTTAGTATGCATGGTATGGATGTTAATAAGCCTGTATAGTTGCCCAATTCAAGGGTATTGAAAAGTATACCTATCCCTGAACAGCTATCTGTGCATAGAGAAGGGCCAATAGATCATGTTTTTTTTTGGCTTGTGATACCTCCAACAGTGTATGCACACTAGTATCCTGTAAGAATATAGTCTCACAGTTAGCTGGAAAAAATAAAAGGGTATTTAATCTCCTATTGCTGTGCTGGATAATATTAAAGAAGCAGTGCAACGAAAACGGGCCAAAATTCGACCCCATCTTTTTTTCTCCCTAATTGATGCCAGATGTCTTCCAGTTTAATTTGGTGGGGAAATTTTCAGTTTCCGTTATATTTAAGAATTTTATGAACATTTTAAACTAATTATTTCTCAAGAAAAAATATGGCTGCCTAATTTTTGCATAGAAATAATATTATGGACCTGAGAAGGGTAAGAATACAGATAAAAATGCAAATGTATGGTACACAGCATAGGAAGTATCCAGAAGGTATCCTTATGACATCTCACGGCTCATTATCCTGACACTCATCTGCCCAGGCATTATTGCTCGACAGGTGCGGTATCCCGATAGTGATCATCCTGACGGTGAAATACCCGACGAATGCTGACAGGGGTAAGGTAGCAGATGTGACGGGTTGCTACCTTAATTTCTGCTGGTGCACAGTAAGAAGCAGTTGGTTGGGGCACTCAGCCGAGCTGCTCCAGTGGTGTACAGGGCTAAACCTCAAGCAGCTCAGCCAGCGTGCTTTGTGAGACCTGGGTTACGTCTTTTACCGATCCCCCAAAATGAATATATTTTTTACTCTGGGGTCCACTCCACCTCGGAGTTGGTTATTTTAGTTATGGGGGCATGGGGGCAGTGCCCCCCACATTGCCATCTTACTCTTTTGCATGATGCCTGACATTGTACTATTGGGCATCTGATCTGTTCAGGGCTGTGATTTTTGGGACCGTAAACTCAGTATGCTGAGTGTTGGCATACCGAGTTTCGGTCTAACATAAAATATCCATCCAAAAAAACCCAAATCAACATTTCTGACAATATTTTTCGTAACCATAGCAGAAAATTAACTTTTTGGAATAACTTTTTTCATTGCACTGCTGCTTTAATATTTTGCTGTTGCAGTAGTGAGCTTAGGATATTATATTATGGTGTAGCTGATTACCATGACAGAAATTTACCCACCACATTGTTGTTTATTTCTTTCTCCTTAACCCCCCTCCCCCCACACACACTTTACTTTTCCTCATTTTCTTTTACTGGAAGCATCTGTCATGCTCTCTTCTGTTGTAGAAACTGGGATGATGGCATAGAGGATGCTTCTGAGTCCTCAACTGTATCACCCCATGATTTTGGGTAAACTCTAAGGTCTAATAGCATTTAGAGTCACAATGCCTGTAACATTTTGGCTATGGCTGACTCCGTTTCTCCTCCTCTGAGTTACCACCTTAAATCTGCTGTTATCTGGTATTGAGGGAGGATGCATTCCATTCATCAGAGTCTCAGCAGAGGCACCTTGCAGCTTGGACCACTTTTCTGTACCCTGGACTGGGGGGACTGTGTGGATGTAGAAGGAAGAGACTGTCTCTGAAGCTCTGAGGTGCTTAGAGTCATGGAGGCAATCTCTATGCCATTTACCACATGTGATTCTGGTAGGGGTCAAGAGGTAGTAGGATCCTGCTAGTTTGCATGTAGTGGCAGCTCCTTCCTAAGCTTGTCCTTCTTGTTCGCCCCCGGGAGGGTGTAGCCAAGCTGTATGATTTTTTGGCCATTGTGAAACACGGACTTTGCTCCATTTGATCCTCTTGATCATCCTGATTATGGGCTGCCCAGTGGGCAACTTCAATATGAGTGGCCCTTTCATCCCAGAGACTGCATTTAAATTCATTCATGCAATGCAGGCTAGCATGCCCTATCTCATCACAAAGGCTACAAGGTTCCCAGGACCCACACTCTTAACATGATTTAGGTTGGCCAGCATCAGATAGTACTCCATGGTCCCGTCCCCACCCCCAAAAAAAAAGATTGAGTAGGTGCTGTGTCCCTGCTTCTGTCAATTTGAGATTTACCCTCACTTTCGATCCCCCAGTTGAGATAACTTCAGAACTGATTATGGACTCAGAGACCTCCAAAACTGTGCTCTTTTGTTTTAACCAATAGATAATATCTGTAATGCTGAGCCCCCCCCCCTTTGTTTCTGAATAGAATAGTTACACGTTTAATGAGCCGGCTTAGTATGGGGGGTTGCTAGGAAATGAGACAAAAAGGGGATATTCTTAAGCATGGACATTTTTGCCAGGGCTACATAAACCCTGTACTATACTTCTTCCAAGCCCCCTTATACCTGAGGCCCTTGTATCTACTTTCTAGGTGGGCCCCCTGTACCCCAGTCCAACCCTGTATGGTCTGGGCCTTTCAGATCTTGAGTTGGGCTGTGAAGGAATCTTTACTTTATACAACATGCGACCTGCTCTGTTGGGGGGCTTTGCTTGTGGATTGCTGTGCATCTTCTGTAAGGCTAAATACAGAATTCAAGGGGGCATTTTGCAATACTAATTTCTCTGTATAAGTTGTATTAATAGGAGGTGTAATCATATCTACTGGTTTCTGTGTAGCTGTAGCAAGAATACAGGCCATTGTGCTGGGGAAGGGGCAACTGGGTATTCAGACTCCTGGACCAAGTTCTTCAACACTTCTGACTTCAGGTGTTGTGTTAATTGTAGTTCAAGAGACAAGTAAAGTGCTTTATCTGCAACACCCTCCCCCTTTAATCATATTCTCATTGATAATATCTTGCATGTTAGGTAAAGACTCAAAAGTGGTATCATCACTTGTCTGTTCTGGTAGTCTCACGGGAGGTGGGGGGTGTCTCCTGCCTTATTTCTGCATATAGGAGAGTTCCAAGAGACTGACCAACAATCAGCCCAGAGCATCACATACCACTGCCAGCAAAGCATGCTCAATGTCCATTCTGCAGTATCAGGTACTTATGGTGATTGTGAGCTTTTACTTGTGTGTTTTCTGCTTTTCTATCTCTGACTCTGGGGATTTTGTAAGTGCTGCTGTCCAAACCTTTCAAGATAGCCACTGGAACACTCAAATTGCCTATATTGTCATGTTCTATCTGATTTTACCATTTTTCTGAACTGTAGCTACTGGCAATGTGTTTCCTGTTGCTTCAGCCACTTGCTGCCACATTACAACTCCTTGCTGGCCCAGCATGTCAGCCACTCTCAGATGCTTCTTTGTTTCTTCAAATCTGGCTCCTTCATGTACCACTAATGCTAAGAGATGCAGTCTTTTCTTATAAGGAGGCAGTATAGAGCAGTGGTTAAGGACACTAAGCTGCAAATCTGGAAACCTGGGTCCGAATCCCATCCACTCCCACTTGCATACTGTGTTACCCTGAGCAAGTCAGTTAACTTCCGTGTGCTCCCATGATGCACCTGGAAACAAGATACAGCTTAGTGTGACTTTCCTTATTAAACAATTTCCCCTTTGCCTTTCATTTTCTCATGCAGTTGTCTGACCATTTTTGCTTCCTCATATACTAATTTAAATGAACTGACCTTTTTTTCTCATAGGGACTGATTTTACTGTGTTATGGACTGCTCAAGTGGATGCACCATCTTCAGCAGTTTTTTTTCACATCAGCTCCTCCAGATACTGTATTAGAGCTTCCATCATTTGCCTCCTTGATTCTCCAGGTGGGGAGGGAAATAATGTCCTCTACCTGAGCAGCTCCTTCAACCAGCTCCACTCCAGTATCCCCCATCCTCCAAGCAGCAAGTTGGGATCCCCAGTCAAAGAGAAGGGGACATTTTTATTAGCCCCATGAGGCAGACATTATGGTCACAGGAACAAATGGGACCAGAATCTAAGCAGGTGTCTTTTTTTCACACAGGTCAGGGTTACCTTCTTTAATTTCCATGGCGTGTTGGCATTTTGCATAGGGCCCAATGTGTGGAAGTGGTTGGGTTACATTATACTGTAGCTCTTCTGTGTACTTTGGCACTTCTTGATCTGTTTTGAAATTAAAGTCAAGTGTTGAATAGGACAGGAGCACATAGAAACTCAATTCCACCACCTCTTAAAAAATTGTATCTATCACATCCCACTCTGTCTTCTCCCTGCCAAAATATATGTCTTGAGGTCCTCTTGTTTCTCATTGTATGACTTTTTATGCTGACCCTGCACCATTTTTGTTGTCCTTCTCTGAACTGACTCTACTCTGTCCTTCAGGAGATGCAGCCTTCAGAACTGGACAGAGTACTCCAGATGGGTTTCACCAATGATTTGTACAGTGGTATCACTACCTCCTTTTTTCTGTGGGTGATACCTCTCCCTATGCACCCCAGCATCCCACTAATTAGCCTCACCAATTTGCACAATGCTTGGTCACATTCATTCATTTATTTATTTGTCTGTCTGCTTATCTATCTAGCTGTCTATTATTTTGGAGTGTCAGTCAATCAATCAATCAATCAAGTCTTTATTTAACCAGGCGTTCATCGCTGAGCAGAAGCTCATTTGCAAGATGACCTGGGTGGAGCATGAACAATTACATATACAGGTCAACACAGGTATTTACAAGGCAATACAGATAATACTGTTTACAGAGAGGAAGAAAAAGAAGTTCATATGTACATAGAATTACACAGATATTGTACAGATTACAGGGTATTTACATACATAGAAGTGTCTATAGGAAGATAAAGCAGGTTATCTAAGGTTGCAAGAGGAAGTAACGGAAGAAAAAAAATATATACACCAGGTAGAGGTGAAGGTAGGTGGGGAAGGGAGGGAGGTATGGGGAGAAAGGCTAGGAGAGCACGGTGCACAGAGAGGAGTTGGTAAAATGGGATGTAGAGAAGGTGGATGGAGAAAAGGAGTATGTCTGAGCCCGAGGACTGAATGCTATAAAGTACGGGGCATGGTAGGATGTCACAACCCAGGGGTAGTGAGTTCCTATCCGAGGTTGGGAAAGGAAGGATAAGGGGATGGATGGGCACAGTGTTGATAAGACAGGGGGATAAGAGAGAGAACAATTAGGCTTGTGAGGAGCAAGCTGGGGGGTCAGTACTTAAAACTGGATGTAGGTGTGGCTATATACCAGTGCAGTACTGGGTCTGAGTGGGTGAAGCAGTTACATGCTTCTCTGATTGTACAGAAATAAAGTGTCTTGAAGGCATTTATACTGATTAGAGTGCTTAATTTGAGGGTTTTTTTGTAGATTGTTCCATAAGGTAGGTAGCACAAAGCTTATGGCTGCCCTGCCAAAGCGGGATTTTGCTTTGGGTACTTTAAGAGTAATAGCTGAGTAACTTCTTAACATGTATTTCCCAATTATACTTGGGGAAGACAGCAGGACATATAATAAGGCAGCTTATTAGAGATGGCTCTATAGGTCCAGAGAGTGGCATTTCTGTGGCGCCTGAACTTTAGTGATGTCCATCCCACTGCCGCATATAGGGTGCAGTGATGCGTGTCAAAGGGAAGTCCCGTTATAAACCTCAGTGCTCGATGTAGAGTGTTTCCAGTTTAGCCATGTAAGAGTTGGGGCATTGGCAGTAGAGAAAATCAGTGTAATCAGCCAATGATAGGAAAATGGATTGGACCAATTATTTCTTGGCATCTCTGGTAAGAAATTGGTTGATTCTAAAAAACAGGCCAAGCCTTTGCTGAAGTCGTTTTAGCAAGTCCTTGATATGTTCAATGAAGGAGAGTCTTTGGTCTATCCAAACTCCCAGATACTTGAATTTTGTAACAAATTCTAGTTTTTCACCTAGAACTGTGGTAATTTGGGGAACTGTCCCACTGGACACAGGGTTAGCTGTACAGATGAAAGGGGAAAGGACCATCGTTTTAGTTTTTTTGGTGTTAAGGAGTAGCTTTTTTTTGGAGGAGTTGGCTTTGCAAAAGGTTGAATTCTGACTGTAGATCATTTCAGGCAGCTTCAGGTGTTGGGCGACTCACATAGAGAACTGTATCATCTGCAAACAGATGGATGTTGGCTTCTTTTTTACAGTAGTCGATGTTATTAATGTAGATTGCAAAAAGTAAGGGCCCTAATATAGAACTTTGAGGTGCCCCTCTTTGCAGAGTTTTTAAGGGGGACAGGCCTCATTCAGCTTTAACTTGTTGAAGGCACCCTGTAAGATAGTCAGTAAACCAGCGCAGAGAGGAGGGATCCACACCTATGGCTTGAAGGGAGGAAAGGTGCAGACTATGGTCGATGGTGTCAAAAGCCTTGCTTAGATCAAGGAAAACAGCACAAATAAAGTTTTTGCTCTCAAGATAACGCTGCCAGTCATTAGTAACTTTGGCGAGGGCTGAGATAGTGCTATGTTTAGCTCTGAATCTGGACTGTATAGGGTTTAGCAGTTCCCTAGACTCAAGATGAGTCCTCAGCTGTGCATTTACAATTTTCTTTAGGAGCTTGGACAGGACCAGAAGGAGAAAAATTGGCCTGTAGTTATTGAGATCGCCAGGGTCACCTGATTTGAACAGTGGTATGACATGTGCTGTCTTCCATATAGGTGGTAAGGTGCCCTGAGACAGGGATAAGTTAAAAAGGTGGGTGATAGGTATTGCTAGTACGTGGTAGGCAATTTTTAGGAAGTAAGGGTCAAAGGTGTAGGCTCCAGCACTTTTTCTAGTATCCAACTGAAGCAAGAGGTCCTCTACCTCTTTCAGTGAGGCAGGTTGAAGCGAGAAAGGTGGCGAAGCTATGGGAGTTTCAGGTAGTTGGCTGGCAGTCTGGGAGCTAAGTATGTTTGCAGGGGAGTTATCAAATGCCATGCCTGCAGTAGCAAAGTGGTTATTGAATGCGTCAAGTATATCCATCTTTTCAGTTATAGTCGAGTTGCCAGAGGTAATCTTGGTCAGGAGTGAATTTCCTGGGGAGTGGCGTAGCAGATCATTGATTGTGTTCCAGAGCTTGATTGGGCTCTTTGCGGCAGAATCAAGTTCGGATTTGAAGAAGGTGGCCTTCGATTCTCTGATTGTTTTGGTACATAAATTTCGTAGTCTCCTGAACTGGTTCCAGTCCTCTGCAGTGTTCAGTCTGCATGCTTTTTTCCAGAGCTTATCTCTTTCTAGAAGCAAGGATATGATCTGAGGAGTGAACCATTTACAGGTTTTGGTCCTAGTTTGAACTTTAATCAGGGGAGCATACTTATTAAGGGCCCTTGATAGAATGTCGTGGAAGATATTGTAAGCTAACATAATCATTTTGGGCAGGTAGAAATCTTGCCACTGAGGGAAGTACTTAAGCTTGTTTAGGTAGGCATGTTCATTGAAGTTGCACCTGGATCTCTTCATAGAGAACTTGCTGATGGGTGCTGGGTTGTTGGTGGATCTTACTCCCACAATAAAACAATGGTCGCTGGTGTCTGAGAAGAAGACATCAGCGGGGGAGAAGAGATGAGGTTTGCTCACCATTAGCACATCCAAAAGTGTACTTTTGCTGGGGTTCTTCATGTTTGGGCATGTTGGTTCAGTAATAAGTTGCATCAGCCCATGTTCATCACAGAAGGATGCAAGGGGGGCAGCTGTGTTAGAGAGCCAGTCAAAGTTGAGGTCTCCTAAAATAATAGTTTCTGGCAGCCCCTGTCTCAACTTGTCACTTAAATATGACACAAGCTGTAGGCCAGCAGACAGTGGTCTGTAGCATCCTACTACGCAGAGTGCAGTAGTCTGTGGAATTTCCAGTTTGAGAATTAGGCATTCTAATTCACTGGCGACAGATGCCGAGGATAAGCAGAAGGCAGAAAATTTGTCTTTAACATAGATAGCTACCCCTCCTCCTCTGGCATGCCTATCAGCTCTGAGCAAGGCATAGTTGGGGATGTTTACTTCTTTATCAGTGGTGCTGGGTCTAAGCCAAGTTTCAGAAATCACAAGTATGTCAGGAAAGGTATGATTTACCCAGGTTTGTATTAAGGTTATCTTTTTAAGGAGGCTATATACGTTAATATGCAAGAAGCTTATTTCTTTTAAATTTGCTAGTTCTGCTGGTGAAGCAATAACTTCTGGGGGGCCATGGTTGAGTTCTATGTTGCCTGAACATAGCAGGAGGATAAGTAAGATTTTTCTAAGAGCATTAATTATAAGCTCGTAATTCCTGCCTTTCTCCCGTCTAGTAGATCTGATGTTTTTAGGGACTGGAAAGTAGCCACCATAGAAGAGCTGATCTGTTGTAGCAAGAGTTAGTACCCTTACCGCAATAGGTGGGGAGGAGATAGAAGTCTGCGTGGTAGGAGGTGGGCCTTATGGTTGGGGAGTGTTATAAGTACTACTGGTATGTGTGGTCCAAGAGCAGGGTTCGAGGTATTGGTACTTGGAATCATGGAGGCAATTAAAGGATAAGTTGCCATGTAGTATACAGCACAAGGTGCCATTGTAGACCAAACATGATGGTAGTTCAGGTGTCCAATGCTGGGCAGCTGGTATCAGCAGAAGAAAGGGCAGTATAAGGAGCCATATAGGGCCCGACATGATGATACCTCAAAAAAGGAGCCACTCAATTAGCCCAGGGGCCAGTGGGGTTGCTGGATTAATGCAGCTTATCAGTAGCTTTCTGATCCAGGTCGACCCGAATTTGATAGCATTAAAAACATTTAGTAGTGAAGACACAGCCAAGGAGAGCCTATGCGTTTTTGTAAGGTGAGGCCCTGAGAATTGGATCCTGTAGGTTGGACAGAGAAGAGGGGTATCATGAGCTAAGTCTCTATTGGTGGGGCACTGTGCCAGGGAACGTGGACTAATATTTTGGCGGGAGCTACTGTATTTATTAATCAGTGGAAGTGGGGGGATGGCCGGAAAAGTTGCGGCAGTTGCCGTGCCTTGTAGGGTCTTGGGTCTATGTCTATGGTCTCGAGCATCTGCTAGAGGGGTGCTGACCACCCAGTAGCCAGGAATCCCACGGCTTAGGAGCTGGGAGCCTGGGTGGCAGTTCCTCGGCTGAGGGAGAGAAGGAGAGTGAGGATTAATAAAGGGGATTCACATAAAGGGTTAGACAGAACAGTGGGGAGTCCAAAATTTGCAGAACAAAAGGACGTGTATTACTTTGACACCCAAAAGTGTCTAGGGCCAGTGCACAGATGCAGAGAAAGGGCTGTAAACACTGGATTTCTTTCCCAAACCACAATTCAAGTCCTTTCAATTACAGACTGGGTCAACACTTCAGCTTTTTAACATTTGTCCCAAAATTTGTCCCAACATAAACATTTTTAGGGTTTAAAATCAAAGAGCAGAAGCCGGCTTGCTGAGGACCAATCAGAGCATGGTCTGAGAAGACCTCACAATCCAGTTGGTTGCAACAGTTGCCATACCTTGTAGGGCCTTGGGTCTGTGTCTGCAGTCTTGAATGTCAGCTAGAGGGGTGACGACCGCCCGATAGTTGGGAATCCCGTGGCTTAGGAGCTGGGAGCCTGGGTGGTAGTTCCTCGGCTGAGGGAGAGAAGGAGAGGAGGATTAATAAAGGGGATTCACATAAAGGGTTAGACAGAACAGTGGGAGTCCAAATTTGCAGAACAAAAGGACGTGTATTACTTTGACACCCAAAAGTGTCTAGGGCCAGTGCACAGATGCAGAGAAAGGGCTGTAAACACTGGATTTCTTTCCCAAACCACAATTCAAGTCCTTTCAATTACAGACTGGGTCAACACTTCAGCTTTTTAACATTTGTCCCAAAATTTGTCCCAACATAAACATTTTTAGGGTTTAAAATCAAAGAGCAGAAGCCGGCTTTCACCAGGGACCAATCAGAGCATGGTCTGAGAAGACCCTCACAATCCAGTTGGTTGCAGCAGTTGCCATACCTTGTAGGGCCTTGGGTCTGTGTCTGCAGTCTTGAATGTCAGCTAGAGAGGTGACGACCGCCCGATAGTTGGGAATCCCGTGGCTTAGGAGCTGGGAGCCTGGGTGGCAGTTCCTCGGCTGAGGGAGAGAAGGAGAGCAAGGATTAATAAAGGGGGATTCACACAAAGGGTCAGACAGAACAGCGGGGAGTCCAAAATTTGCAGAACAGAAGGAAGTGTATGGCACCAGCAATGCCAAAAGAGGTAGTGAGGAGTAGTAGTAGGTGGTTGCACCCCATGGTAGTTTGTTTGGTGTTGCTGTCCTGCTTAACTGCTAGCTGGTTTATAGTTGAAAGGGTATATAGTCGAATTAGGGTGCGGTCCCTAACAATAGGGCAGGTAAAGCAGTAATTGAGAAGAGTTAGATGGAATGGCTAGAGAAAAGGTTGAGAGCAAATGTGTGATCCTGTGGGTGGGACTGCTTTAAAAAGGGGTGGTGAGAAAGTGGGTCAAGTCAGGTATTGAAGACAGGGAGGCCAATAGCATGAAAATGTACAGCAGTGGAGTGACCAATCAGCTGCTAGGCTGAGGAAGGGGCGGAGTAAGGGTCTATTTAATACTGTAAGGAGGGGGAGGGGGTGAAAATATTCAGTCCAGAACACAGCACAGAAAGAGATTTTCCTGAGATCAGAAAGCACCAGGCATTGGAAAATCAGCCAAGGAGTAAAGCTGCCAATCAGTGCCTGGTTCCTCCACTGGGCATCCAGTCAAAACAGTGGCATTCAAAACCACAAGTTTCGGAGGTCAGGTGCGTACCTGAATCTGTCCGGGGGTCAGTCGGGTGGTCTGTTAGCTATGGCCTGCTCGGAGAGAGCCAGGGCCACAGGAGCAGCTTGGGAAGCCAGCAGATGGGCTGTCTGTGGAACAAGGAGGGAAACACAGAGGATTAAATACAGCTAGAGTACAACAGCAAGCTCAGTGGGGGGGCAGGCAATGGGGAAGGACAAAGCATGAGATAAAGAAGTGGTAAATGCAGGGCAATTATTTAGAGCTAGAAGAGGAGTTAATGGGGTGGGTCTGTGCTTTGGCACCGGGATGTCTGAGGAGGACAGCAGCAGCAGGGGGGGTGTAAGGGAAGGGTTTGTAGGTAAGGCAGAGAAAAAAGTAAGGTGTTTAGAGAGACAGCATTACAAGTGGGGCAGAGAAATTAATAATTAGCAGAGTGACCAGTGTGGGGAAGGGGCAGAGTTTGTCAGTAGGGCAGAAATGCAAAACTGCAGCAGTCTTGCTCAGTAGCTAGGTCAAGCAGTCAAACATCAGCTACTATACAATACAGTTTGTCCAGCACTAGATTGCACAGCACTAAGTAACACTGACAGACTAGACTAGTGGCTTGTAATAGACTAGCTAAGCTGGCAGGTAAAGTAAGACCAATTGATGCATAACATATGCAGATTACATTAACAAAACTTCAGTCCAGAACAAAGCACAGAAAGAGATTTTCCTGAGATCAGGAAGCGCCAGGCATTGGAAAATGAGCCAAGGAGTAAAGCTGCCAATTAGTGCCTGGTTACTCCACTGGGCATCCAGTCAAAACAGTGGCATTCAAAACCACGAGTTTCGGAGGTCTGGTGCGTACCTGAATCTGTCTGGGGGTCAGTCGGGTGGTCTGTTAGCTGTGGCCTGCTCGGAGAGAGCCAGGGCCACAGGAGCAGCTTGGGAAGCCCGCAGATGGGCTGTCTGTGAGTGTACTTTTAATCTACAGCTCATTTGCAAAGGTTCCACATCAAAAGAAATTGTACAGTCATCAATGTATTGCAGGGGAAAACTGGAAATGTTACAAACTATCAGACAAGAGAAGCAGGGAAATATGTACAGAGTTTACAACAATTGCAAGTTATTGCTGCATGACAATGCTTTGTCAATGCCATACAAAGATCAGAATAGAGTTATACACAGTATTTACAGTATTAACAATCCATTTCAGGGTCGACCCGGTGGCGCTAAGGGTTGAGGTGCTGGACAACACACCTTGTGCTATGCCGGCGAACCGAGTTCGGGAATGAGCTCGGGGAGCTAGGGGTCGGCAGGTGAGGACTGGGCTTGAGCATCTGAGGACAGCTCTGCTAGTCCTGGGGAGGGTTCAGGGATTTCCTTTTGCTCTGGCATCCCCTGGCGGAGGCTGGGGGCACTGCAGAGCACAGTAGCAGATGCCGGGGGATTGGAGCATGGCAGAGATGTCTTCCAGTTGCGTGTGGGAGCATGCACAAGCTGGGCAGGATGTCATTGCACGTCCACGCTTCAGGGGTGAAAAACTACAGAAATACCCCCTTCCTTTGGGTGAGGTGACGGCAATCAGAGGCAGCCCAACCGACCTCACGCCCAATACCGGCCATCTCTCCAGTTCTCCTTGGGGTCTGGGGCCACACCTAAGGGCCTGGAGAGTGCCCAGTCCCCGCATAACTGACGTAGCCCAGAGTAGTAGGTTCAGGTGGGAGGCTGTGTCCGACGGCTGGTGAAGAGACCCTGAGAGATGCCCCGAAGGTAGGGTGCATAAATAAACGTTAAAAAAAAAAACCGAATCCATTTCAGACTGGTCTTTTATTGTACAAGGACACTGCTGTAATTGTTAAACATCAGGCTATATATTGGTAGGTCATCATCTTTAGATCATCAGATATGATTACCCATAGATCCCTTTCCTGTTTGGTGGTCATCAGCACCTCCCCCTCCCCCCCATCTTGTACTCTTCTCCTGGGTTTCTGTGCCCAAAATGCATGATATTTACACTTCTTTGTGTTGAATCTTAGCTGCTACATTCTTGAACACTTATCAAGTCTGCTTGGTCCCTCCTCACCCCCCCCACACCGGAGTATCAACCCTGTTGCTGAATATCTTACTGTCATCTGCAAAGAGGCATACCTTCCCTTACAGCCCTCTGTAATTTTCCTCATAAATAGAAATGCAGCAAAATTAAATTTTTCCAGCAAAATTGAGGCCAAATCAGTAATTTTGCCACATAAAATGTTTTGTAAAAGTGTGGCGGAATTTTGCAATTTTGCCTGCAATTTCACCAGCTCACCAGTCCAGCACCAGTAGAGAAAGTTCATCTGCAGGAGGTGAAATTTCACCCACGGGAGGCAAAATTTCACCAGAAGTGGTGGAATTTCACCTGAAGTGGTGGAATTTTGGCCATAGTGGTGAAAATTCACCCACAGGTGAAATTCTGCCGGCTTGGGGGCCAAATTTCACTCACAACCGCAGGTGAAATTTTGCATTTTGCCCAGTGAAATATTTCACGTAGTGCATTAATTATGTGAAATATTTCACTGGCCGAAATATTCCAATTTCGCACAACACTACTGATGAAGACATACACTCCCCTCTCCTATTCACTCTGTGTTTCCTTCTACCTCCTGAATGCCAAACTTTTCGCTGTTATGTACCCGGTAACTTCCGTTGAGAACCATGGTGGGTTTTGTTTCTGCTTGCTTTTGCTTCATTGCCCCTCTCTGTCATCTTCCATTGCTGACTTCGGTAGGACAGTTCCAACTTACACTACCTAAAAGAATGTTTCACTCCTTGCACTTGTTAGCATCCACTCTTTGGGATAACATGGAGTCTCTCATAGCAGCAACATAGTGAAGAAAAAGGATTTCATTTCTGTAGAAATAAAAGAAATCCTACTGTATCCTGTCGAGTTACAAAGTAGTCCTCTGAAAGTAATGCATAGCTGACTGATGTTATGAACATGCAAATGCTTGCGATACAGTATTAACATGCTTTCAGATATTTGCTGTTCAAACATCAGTGTCAGTATCACTATTGTACTCAGGAACACCGTGCCTCTTTGCGGTACCTGCCTCTCTATCTCTCTGTGTGCTGCCTGTGACTGTCTCTCTCTCTCTGTTCAGGGTTGAGCAAAGCTACTGCGCTGCGTGTCTCATGACTGATACTATGGATTGATGCTGTATCACACTTCCTACCTCACAGAGGGAAAGTGTCTCTGGGTACATTACAGCTGCCTTTCAGTGACTGTTTTGAGGGGGGCATTACACTGCTCCTATGTCTCTCTCTGTCTTTTGCAACTGCATGCTGCATCTCTCTGTCTTGCTGCTGATGCTGACACTGTCAGGGGTGGGAGGGAAGCCGACAGAAAACACTGCAGCACTGTTCATGACTGATGGTTTACTGCTGCTGAAAGGAACTTTTCTCAATCAGCAACTCTTTACTTATCTTACTCCCTTACATGGTTTCCTACTGATTATTGTAAAGTGTGCGTCAATCTGAATTCTATTGATAGAACTGATGATCACGTGGAGTTCCAAATCCTCATCAGATAACTCTTTGCTGAGCCCAATTTTTATTTCCTACCTGCTTTATTTGCACAAAAATCTTTTTGCTGATATTTAGACTGTGATGATAATGACTTTCTCATACCACAGCACACTTAATTTTCTTCAGTAGACCTTTCAACATAACAGTGTTATCAGAGATTGTCATTTTTTTAGGTAAAACAGTTTTAATGTGTCTTTTTATAAATTTACAGGTTCATTGTATTATACATAATGTATGCATAGATACTTAATAAAGCCAGTAATACAAGCAAGCAAACTTCAGAGATAATTAACAGTTATTTTTAATGTATAACAAAATACTGACTGCCGTAATAGAAAATATGATGTCTATTTACTGTTCCTTTTATTTTGACACATAATCTTAAAGTAGAGGCCATTTATAGAAAACATAGGAATCACAATCCACTAATAAATCACTTTTCTAAACAATTTTCTTATGTCTTTATTACTATCTTTTGGCAGTATTCTACAGATATGAGTAACATTTCACCACCACGCAAGAAATGGAAAGCAGAGCTTATCTTTTGGCACAAGTACTACACTTAGTAGCAACAAGGAGTCTGTTTTTTCTAAGCCAGCTGCTTCTGATGGTCAAGTTGTCACTAATAAAATCAACAAAGTAAAAGACTCTTTTGAATTAGGTTTTAGCGCATCATACACAGTCACAGGTGCTGAAGATGTTTGTTCTACTTTTATTACTTTATTTATTTGTATTTATTTATTGAAGTGTTTCACCAGGAAGGGCACACTGAACAACAAGTTGCTCATCTCACGGTGTGTCCTGGGGGGGTTGGGGAGTTGGAAGGCATAAAATAAAATGTGATCAACACAATGGTATACATTGCCAATATATGGGAATTGGAAGACATACAAATAAGTTATACTTTGAGTGCCATTTGCATCACCCTGGATTGTCCTGAAGATTTGATTAGTGGATCCTTAATTTCTCCCACTGCCACTTCAAGCACTGCATATGACATCTCCTGGCCTAAGGTTTGGTCATTCAGTCAGTGGAAGAGGTATAAAGAGATGTAACATTGACTCATGCAATGATGGTAGGCTTGACTGTTCAATCTGCCATTAGACTAAAGTTTTTGTTAACAAAAGCCAAGGTGCCCACCTTTCTTTAGAGTGTTGCAAAATTCTGGTGTAAGCAAAAAATGACAGAAAGCTGAAGATTTACAAACACAGAGATTCACAAGCACATAGGATGTCAACAAAATGTTTGGAAGCATGAAAAAGTGCTACATTTGAAGCATGCATTACTGAGATCCTGGCACAACAATTTAATGAAACTGTACACATTTTCTGGACAGCTTATGCCATTGCAAAACTTAATACTCTGTTCTCCAAATAGCCTCATCTTGTGAAACATAAGCAGCTAAATGCAGTCAGCATGGGAAACATTCATTATTCAGACCATAGCTGTGCAATAATTCTCTGCATATTGCTTGCTGCATGAAAAAGAGCTGCTGCACAGCCATCAAAAAATGGGAACCGTATGTATCTAACATGCTAGATGAAGCCACACTCTACAATGCAAGTGTGGTTGTGCTATATCTCTGCTGCAGTCTTGAAGAAGACCCCCACACCTTCGGAGTGTAAAACATTTTTCTGGGACTTTTAGAAGCAAAAGATGGTAGAATGCTAAAGGCATAATGAGCATTGTGGAGGAGGAACTATGTCAAGCAGGTTTCAGAAAAACCTAGCTGCAAAAGAAATTGATAGCAATATGTACAGATGGAGCATCAGTGATGATAAGGTACAACTGTGGATTAGTTGCATGGTTTAGGGAGAAGAACGGCAATCAGGTTTATTGATTTCATTGCCTGGCCCATCACCTTGAGCTTGCTGTCAATAATGCATTGAAGTCAGTGATGTCTATTAACTATTTCTAGGCATTCATGTCAAAGCTGTATGCTTTGTATGTTAGTCATCTAAGAAAAAGAGCCAGCTTAATCAGGCTGCTAGAGAGACTGAAATTCAACTTCTCTGCATCAGTCCTGTCTTCTGCTTAAGATGGGTCGCAAGTAGTTTTTGATCAGTAAGAGCTGGTTGGGAATACTTTCCAGCCGTATGCAAACACTTCAGTGTGCCTCAAAGAATGTGACACATTCTCACACTAAGAAAGCAAAGTATGATAGACTTTACAACAGTCTTGCCACTGTGTTATTTATGAAAAGCTTGGCTGTGATGAAAGATGCACTTTGTGATCTACATTATCTGTCACTGTTCCTGCAAAGAAATGACACCAGTATCAATGATGCCTTTGTAGCTGTACAGCAGACAGTTTCTGTTCTCAAAGCTATGAAGAATGAAGGTGGAAAGTCATTCCAAAAAGCATTAAGCCAGGTAGAAGTAATTGTCCAAGAGCCACAGTTCAAGGGGGAGACACTGTGGCCAGGAAAAGGTGGAATCAGCTCTGCCCAACTGCTCCAGCATTAATTGTTGCAGTCTAGAGCTCAGTGCCTGACTCTTGTCTAGTGAAAGACATTAGCATACTTGATTCCAAAACATGGCCTGATGGTGATGATCATGTGCCTTTTGGGGAAGATAGTGTTTTTAGCTCAGTAAGATGTTTGAACTTCCATCAAGAGTTGTTATTGAGCAATTCAGAACTTTAAAACTTGATTGTAAGGGGCCAAAAGATGAATTATATCAATTAATGACAGCAGTGAGAACATACCCTGCATCAACAGCTGAATGCGAGCAAGGGCTTTCACTCATGAACCAAATTGCCACAGATCACAGAAACGGTCTGAAGCAATCAACAATATCAGACCTAATGTTCTTCCAGTTGAATGGTCCACCTCTGGAAGACTTCGATCCATTTCCTTTCATCCAATCTTGGTTTGCACAAGGCAAACGGTTGTCCACTTCCTGGAAGACTGGTCCAGATCCTTGACTCAACTGTTCAGTCCAAAAAGTTAATCCACATGTTTACTTGCCAGTGCTAAGAATGTAATCTTTATAGTATTTACAGTTGTATTACTTGCCAGTGCTGAAAATGAAATTGTTATAGTACTTTCAGTTATGTTAAATAGTTTCTAATGTGCAACTCAACTATTTTGCTGTTTGGATAATGTTCCTAACAGTGTTTCTTGATACTGTTGTGTACTTTTATTCTATGCATTATCCAGCGTACTGCTGTGTACACTGATTTCTGATGATACATTATTAATCCTGTATCTATGTCTGTTGTGAATTGTATCTCCCTTCCCTCTCCCCAGGTCACATCTGGAAATGAGTATTACTGCTCAGAATGCCTTCCTCAACAAACTTTTAAATAAATAAATACTGTATTAGAAACTTATTAAATGCATTATGATTTCAATCTTCTGTTGTTACTTAAATATGGGAAGACATACTAGAAATGTAGTTGTCTGAGCTTAAGACAGGAATTTGGGCTTGTGCTCTAAAACAGGTTTACATTTTTTCAGTATGGGCATAGTCTTGTGTTGGGGCAGGGGTTGACCCTGGCCATAGTTCCTCTTGTTAAAAGCCATTATTAAAACAAATTTTAATCATGTTTTTATTAATTTTGGGAGTTGGCTGGACTTGTCCAGGTCTGTGATTTGATTGGGATTGGTAGGGCATTCTGTGTCAATGTACCATGTGTAGAGGGTCAGGATGGGTGGCCTGACTCACTGAACACAGAGGCTATTGCCAGTCAATCACACACACTCGAAGTTAGGGTCAGGTCTGATAGTTTTGAGGTGATCAACAGGGCAGTCTTCCACTGAGTAGATCTTGTGGCACTGGCAGCTAAGAAAGCTGCAATAATGTAATCATCTTCCTAACACAGGGCACTCCATCCATGCTGCTCAAAGGACTGACTCTCAGCAGCAGTGGCAGACACTTTCTGTTACTCACTGTACAAGTAGATGACATAAGGGATTTGTGCTGCATGTATGCTTTTTGTTTATTGCCACTGTTGTGTTTACTTTAGCATTGCAACCTCTTAGACTCAGAATGGCAAGCAGTGAAACAGAGGGATCCCAGTCCACTCAGACCTTGTGCTTCTATATGGGAGCAACTTATGTTTTAATTCATCACTCAGCAGTAGCTATCTGGATCTCCTCCTCTCTGTTTACATTGCTTGTTGATCTAGTGCACTGATGCTGTGTCCTTTTTTTTTCTTCTGCTCAAATCAGAAAGGCAGCTCATATAATAATAATCCTTTTACTGAGCTGCCTTGCTCATCTTCTTCTTGTGATTGGGGTATGGTGCATGTCTTGCAGTCAGTGGGCTGGCAAAAAATCTCAGGGGGATTGGTTTTGGTGAAAGAAGGGGGTAAGTGTGATCTGGGGGATCTGTTTCACAATGTGTGAGAGAACTTGGAAGTGAGAAGCAATTCACTTTGCAAAAGAAGCAAAGAATGGAATTTCATAAACAGTTAACATTTTCAAAACATTCTTGCTGGAAACAGTAACATACTTATCACAGAATGTTTCATCCTAGTGGGCTTTAACGTATCTTACTTAGCTCTAAAATGCAGGAAAATGCACCATTTACAGTGCTTTTTCCAAAATGTCCTTGGGGGCATGCCCCCAGATGCCACTACCTTTGTTAGGATTTCAATGCCTCCTTTTGACTGACTCTGCACATACCTCTGTATATGTCCTGTTGGCCTCCCCTACCTTTTTCAGCATAATTTTAGCACTGAGTGGAAATTACTGTTTTGAATAGAAAGAGAAGAGAAAGGTGCTTAGAAATTGTTATTTCTTCAGTTTAATAATAAAAAATTCCTAATCTTAGCAACTCAGCTTTCCAAAGGGTTATTTTATACAGAAAATTTTCAACAGAGTGCTTAGGAGGACAGCTTTCTAGCCATTATAAAGAAAACCTACTTGAACTGAAAGAACGTGCTTATTTTGTGTGACAAAGAAATGTATTTAAGAATGAGCCTCAATGTTATAAAAAAGAGTGAGCCTTAGAATGTTGAGGGGACAGTTGTACTTCAAAACTGAGCATTCCATTGTGGCTTATGCTGCTGCAGAGAGGATTTTGATTGGTGCTGAGCCTCTGGACAGGTCAGTGTCCACTCAGTGACCACAAATTAGAACATGCAAATGAGATTTTGGTTATAAAAGTAGCTGCACAGCCAGTGTGCAGGGAATCTGAGAAGGGACAATGATCAAGAAGGAAGGTGCCCAAGTCAAGTGGGTGTCCTGTTTGAAGCAACCTGATACAGTAATAGAGCTTGACAGAGACAGCCTTTATTTAAAAAGAGTATAGGATTAGGGGATTATCTGAATCCAAGTGTAGGGCCAGATATGGTAGTAAGTCTGAACAAGGAAAGAACAGAAATCCTGTTGCATCAAGGACTCCCTCAGGAAGACCTAGTGTCAAAGCACTGGGGTTTTAGTGTAGCTGCATTTGACACAGGCTGTTAAATTACTTGCAATAAAACTGGAGAATACTTTGCAAAACCTGTGTGGACTCCATTACTATTTTAATGCATTAAATGGACTGGTGAGTGCTTTGCTTGCTTGACTCTGTCTGTTGCTTCAAGTGCCTGATGATTCTGTTATGCCATTTTTTCCTCACAGGAGAAGAAAAGCTGCAACCTGAAGAGATCCTCACTTCTCCTGATGAAACTAAGAAACTGCTGACTCAAGAGGGCCCTCCAACAACAACAAAGCTTCAACAACTTCAACAACAGAATTTCTTCATTAAACCCAAAGGAGTGTGGTATTGTACAAACCTTATTGATACAGTTTGGGAACTATTTTAAAAGTCAAGTTGACATTGATTTACAGAAAATTTACCTCAATCCTTCTGAATTTATAAAGGCTTTTGTCAACTGAAGGACTGAACCTGAAGGGACTGAGGGGGGGATAATGTCACAGTTATTAATGCACCTGTATTCAATATGTTTTATGCCAGTGTCATTCCTGAATGTTTTACTTTACAGTAATTCAAGTGCAGAAATATCTATTGATTTCTAAATGTTTTGAAGTATAGTGTTAAGTATAGTAAATGTGTGACAGGATACCAGGGTGGGTTTCTGGCAGAAGGGGCCAGTGGATTGACTGAGGTAGGATATGGCCTAGTAATCACTGTATACCCTAAGGCAAGTGAATTGTATGGTATTGGGGTCTGATGTAAGGCCTAGTGCAGGGTAATGGTGTAATTGGATGCCAGGTAGGGTATATGACAGAAGGTGTCAGTGGACTGACTGCTCAGAGGTATGACCCAGTAGTCACTGCATTTCTTATCTAATGTGTGAATCAGCTCAGGAATCAAGGCCAGGGAGGGCACTTATCCTGGGATCTGTGTGTTATCTGGAGGGCTGGTGGGTGGTGAGTGCCTGCAGTCTCCATGGAAGAAATACAAGGAGGTTGGTGAGGTGGTGTTGCCCTGCTGGTACTAAGTAAAAGTGATAAATGTGCTGCTAATTTATGTGTATTTATTCATCATTTATTCATAAGCTGAATTGTGCCATTTGTGGCTGGTATTTCAGAGAATTCTTTCACATGTTCAGTAAAAATTTACCTTTTTGCTCATCAGTCCCAGTGTCAGTGTCCTTGCTTACAGAGCCAGTCTCTCACATACCTGCAGGTCTCCAGGTCAGTCCGGTGCAGCATTCCCTACTCTTAGCAGCTCTTAGCTACTCCAGTTGGGGAGGTATGGTACTGTACTCAGGTAGTACCAAACTGGGAAAGGGTTGTCGAAGTGGAAGGAACAAAGAATCCTTGATGTCACCTGTCTCTGTGTGGAATTGTCCCAGGTGGAGTGCCCTGACAAGGGCACTCCAAGCCCAATGGATCCCTCGCCCTGCCTGGTGGTGTTTTGCTAGTTACCATAAGCACACTTCTCTATGGCTGAAGATCAGGTGGAGTGCCTCTAACTAGGGCACTCCAAGCCAAGCAGACCCCTCACCCCACCTGGCGGCATCTTGCCAGCCACCACAAGCACAATCCTCTATGGCTAAAGATCAGGTATGGACCACTGATTCCCCACTGGACACTGGGTCTCCATCCATTGGCTGCCGGCTTTGGCCTCTGACTGCCTATTGGCTGGTCCCTTCAGTTTCAGTGGTCTTATTGGTCGGTGCTCAAATCTGACTGGAGACCTGATGCCTGGGCTGCTGAGGGTCTCCTTGCCTTTGGCTAACTTTGACTCTTTATTCTGAGCTAATTTTTCTGCTAAATTTTCAAGTAATTGTAGCATGCAGATGTAATTATTGCAACTGATTTCAGCCTGAGCTTTGCACTAGATGTATTACTGTTTAGCCTGCTTGTCCTGTACTGATAGTACCATTGCTTAAGTCTTGCTGCATTTTAAATTGTATCATTTTTTTCTATTTGCTCCTCTTCTCCTATTGTCTTCTGCCTTTGCCTCTCTATTTGCAGTCTCATTACCTCCTGTCTGACCAACTTTCTGGGTCTTTCCTGTCCATTCTCCATCACTCCATTTCCCTTGGAACCACTGTAAATTATTTGGTACTTTTCCTGCCTGCTCCCTCTCGCTCCCTTTCCGTTGGGGCCTCTGTGATTTATGTTTGGCTTTCTCCTCCTGCTCCCAGTATAATTCTTCATTTCTTCCCTGCCTGCTCCCTCTCACTCCTACCCCCTGTGATCTCCCTTAATTTCTCTTAAGCCTGCTTCTGGTTTCTGGCACCTGTGGTTTCAGGTAGACCAGATCGCATTTTTTTCTATTCTGTCATTTCTGCAATTTCTTTGTTTAAACCTTTAACTTCTTCTGCTTTCCTGCCTGCTTCCTCCTCGATCCCATCCCCCTCACCTCGCCACTGCCTCCAGGGCACCTGTCTGCCCTCCCTCTATTCACCCTGATCAACATCTTTTGTTTCTTCAGTAGCTACTCCTGTCTCCCTTGCTGTGTGCACTCCCCCCCCATTTCCTGAGCATTTTTTAACTCCTCTCTCCTTCTTCTCTCCCCAGGTGGAGTGCTCCTGACTAGGGTGCTCCAAGCCCAGCAGACCCCTTGCCCAGCCTGGAGGCATTTAGCCAGCTGCTGCAAGCACACTCCTCTATGGCTGAAGATGAGGTACGGATCACTGATTCCCCACTGGACACCAGCTCTCCATCCACTGGCTGCTGGCTTTCGCCTCTGACTCCTGATTGGCTGGTCCCTTCAGTTTCAGTGCTCCTACTGGTCAGCACTTAAATCTGGCTTGAGCCCTGAAGCCTCTGCTACCACAGCTCTCTTTGCCTTTGGCTAACTTTTGAATCATTTCTTCCTTCCACTCTTCCCCACCCCCAGCACTCTTTAAATGTACTTTCTATCTGCCTCCTTACCCCTTCTCCTCTCCTCATTGGTTACGTCAACCTTCAACCCCTTCCTACATATCTCTGCTACGTCTTCTATCAGAGTGACACATATCTCCTGCTCATTTCAGCCACCTCATCCTCTTAAGTGCATCACCCCTACTTTCCAACCCTACTCCTTCGGGCACACCCATTATTCAACCTGTCTCACTGTGAAGCCTCTATTCATTCCCATATTTGCATCCTCTCTGACAGGAATGCTTCTACTAGCAGATTTCTGTGCAGCAATACTATCCATTGACCAGCTGCATCTTTTCCACTTTACTGAGGACTGCTCCTCTCCATGTCCCTCCCAAACAAGGTGGGAGTCCACCCCCTTTGGCACCCTCACATACACGCCTTCCTTACCATCCTCGAGTGATGTCAACTAGCTTCCTATTTGCTCTCACCCTCTTTTCCCCACCCTCTCCCTCAACCACCATGCACCTATTTCCTTCTTTTCTCCTTGCCCCTACTGGCAGGAGACATGGAATCTAACCCTGGCCCTGTACAGTCCATACTCACCTCCTCTGACCACACTTGAGTTAGCCAACATGGGTTAAAAATTGCCCATACGAATGTTTGCAGTCTCCCTGCCAAATACCCTGACGTTGAAGCCTGGGTCTCCCTTTATAATCCCCAAGTACTATGTCTCACTGAAACCTGGTTGAAGCCACAGCATCTTGATTCCTTATTCCAGCTAGCAGGATACTCCCTTCTGCACAATGACCAACCTGGTAAAAGAAAGGGAGGTGGTGCTGCCATATTTATTCATGAATCACTCACTGCCATGCTTGCCCTATGCTCCAATGACATCTCCCCTAGTGATTGGCTTTTTGCAGAACTTACCCTTGGCTCTGAAAAAAAAGATATTCTTAGGCTACTGTTATAATCCTCCTAATGGGGGAATAGAGGGCCTTCAAAACCTCATTACTGGCTATGAATCTCTCTCATCCCTACCAGTGATTCCATCCTTTTTGGTGGCTACAACCTAAACTGGCATAACACACATAAGTCTGACTATGCCAACCTTCTAAAACAGCATAATCTGGTGCAAGTAATCAGTCTCCCTACATGCTTCAGTCATTGTACCTCCACTAGTCCTCTCCTTGACTTGGTGATCACAAATAGCGGTGATAAGGTCACCCATGCCGTTACACTCTCTAACTCATTGAGTGACCACTCCCCTACTTACATCATCCAGTCCTCTAAGGCCTCCTGCCCTTCCCCCAAGTATCTATCCATGTGCAACTTCAACCACCCAGGCACCTCTCACCTCTTTGAGGATATTACAGAGATAAACTGGGAAGACCTCTATGACCTCTATGCCCTCTCAGATGTGTCACAAGCTACCACTCACTTTATCAAACCTCTTTTGACCATCCAAGACCGACACCTTCCTCTCTGCGCCTGGTGGGTCAGAGGTAGGTGCAAGCATTGAATAACTAAAGAACTCCCTGTCCCTCATGAAATTGAGGGACAACAAATGGGCTGAATGCAAATCGGTCCCCTTCTCATCCTATGGAACGATTACAGACACCTGCGTAAAAAATGCAACCGTGCCACAAGACCCTTGAAATGGGATTATTCCCTTAGACTCCAGAGAGAAAATCTTGGTAACCCTAGAAAATTCTGGGACACCATTGGCTGTCTCTTAAATCACCTCACACAGAGGCCCAATTTATACCCAATCTCTCCTTCTGACAGAATCCTTAGAGGTTAACGAAGCTCTAAACACCAAGTTCTCTGACCTTTTGGTTCTCTTCTGCAAACTCCCTCCTAGCCTTCCTAAACCTCAAGACAACTGTTCTACCCCCCCTTCCCCCCTCACTTCTCCCACATCATCCACCTATACTGGGGCATTCTCCACCTCGAGAACTTATACGTCCTCTTTGTCCTCTGACTTCCACCCTCTTGTCTTCCCCTCTCACCCCTTTTTTTATTTTAAGGCCATGTCCCCAAAAGGCACCTACAAACTTCTAAGGAGATTACCTAACTGGGGCAGCCCTAGCTCCAATGGCTTCTCCCTGATATTCTTAAAACTTGCATCCCCCCCGATAACAGAACCACTCTCTCATGTCTTCAACCTTGCCTTGACTACTTTCACCATGCCTGACTCATGGAAATCAGCTACAGTGATCCCCATCTTTAAATGCAGTGACTCCACTCTTCCAACAACTACTGGCCCACATCTATTCTCCCTCACCTAAGTAAACTTCTGGAAAGGGACATTCATAGCCAACTAATGGAGTACCTCTCCAAAAACATTTTCTTATGCAACCAGCAGCATGGTTTCTACAAGTTTCATAGCACATCTACAGCCCTTGCCTGTTCACTGACCACATCCTCTCTAACATCGACCATGGGCATGCCACAGGTGCCATCTTTGTCAACCTATTGAAGGCATTTGATATGATCAATCACTCCCACGTATTCTGCAAACTATCATTGCTTGGTTTCTCCATCAAGTCCACTGACTGGTTACATAGTTACCTCTCCAGATGCTCCCAATCTGTGCATATTGGTACCACCACTCCCCCTCCTTTACCTGTTGCCATGGGTGTCCCTCAGAGCTCCATCCTGGGCCCCTTGCTCTTCTCTATATTTGTCAACTCCCTCCTTGCTGACAACCTTACCTGTAATTCATTACTCTATGCAGACAATCTTGTCATCTTACACAGAGACAAATCCCTCCCTCGCTTATCCTCTGTCTTATCCAAGAACTACAGTGCCACAGCAAACTGGTTCTCATCCAAAATTCTGTTGGTAAATGCTAAAAAAACCAAGGCCATGTTGTTTGGGTCAGAACCATATCTATTCATGACCCACCACACCAATGATGCCCTCTGCATAAACCCCCCTGATGGCCCTACCCTGGAAAACGTCTCTTCTATCAAGAACCTGGTTGTGCTGCTTGACCCCTCTCTCACCTTCAATGACCACATAAACCATATAGTCCACAGGGTAAATCAGAAACTGGGTGTTTCCTATCATCTAAAACCCTACCTCATCAAGGAGGCTCGCCTTGCTATAGTCACAGGTAATCTGCTCTCTGTCATTGACTATTGCTCCCCTGTCTACTCTAGGACCTCCACCACCTTTCTAACTCTGCTCTCAGAAGCCTACAACAATGCCTGCCACTTTTCCCTGTCTGCCCCCTACTCTACTCACCACTGTGACCTCTACCACTCCCTTGGCTGGCTCTCCTTTCAAAGGTGCTTTGACTATACCCTGGGCTGTCTAGTGGATACCAACCTTAGAAGTGGCAATTCCTCTCCTCTCTCTACCCTCTTCAATTTCAGAACCCCTAACTGGAACCTTCACCACTCCACTGTACCCTCCTTCCAGGTACCTAAATCCACCACAGACTTGGGTGGGAAAGCTCTCAATTGCAGCCCCCTTTATGTTGAATGGACTACCCACCCCTCCCTAATTTTCAGAATATCACCTTATTTTCAAGCACAACCTTAAATCCTGGCTGCTTGACAAATATAACTATAACAATGTGAAAACAGCACTCTTCAGCTACCACTGTAATCCTCTCATATTCTTTACTTTTCCACAGCTACCTACAGGCATCTCTGTAGCTTCTAGTACCTCTTATTCATTCAATTAATTCCAAGTAGCCTACATGCTTATTCATCAGGAAGTCTGTACACACTGCTTATCTGTAAACTTAGTATTGCCGTTTGTATGTGACTGCTGCTTCTAAGCGATTCTAATGTTATGCACTGTACTGTATTCCTCAGAAAGTCTCTACACTGCCTGTTTGTAAAACTTAGTATTGTTGTTTGTTCAACCTTTTTTTTTCTTTTCTTGCATTTGTAATGTTACCTGATATGTTGTGTTGTGCCACAAGTTGACCCAGGTCTTGCCTGGAAATGGACCCTTGGATCAGTGCACTTACCTGGTTACCAAAGACTGACTAACTAACTAACTAACTAACTAACTAAATCTGGGGACAAAGGTTAATATAGTAGTGGGTGTGTTGTCACAGTGTATACCCACCCAACCTCGAAACTCAACTTCCAACAGTTACTTTAATTTTAGGTATGTTTTGATGCCTTGTAAAGTGTGTTGCAATAAGTAGGTAGCTAGTTATTTCAGAGCTGAAAGGAATGATAGTTCAGTAACAACTCACTACCATGCCACTATACTACATTAAGATAATGGATTTGTTTTGCTCCGGATCACCCTGACTGTAGCTTTTTTCATAATTGTTCATATAATAATTTAACACAGCCTTGTTATAACTTGTTGTTATATTGTCCACTTTTTCTTCTACCCCATCACTTTATTTGCCATTTAGGCAGCTTCCCATTGTTGCTTTCAATACTATACTTCAATAGTAAAATAATGTAACTGTCTGGCTCTGGGTTGACTTGATTACATGTTTTAGTTTTTTGTTTATGGATATTGGTCTCCAGTTTTTTATGTTCAGTACTTCTCAGTTTGGCTAATTTTTTATTGTTTTCTTTTTTTACTTTGTTTCATTTTATATCAGAGCCAATTCAGCTCAGGGCTATTTAAATTAGTTTCAGTCCTATATACATGTATCCCTTGTAATCAACTCCAGTGATCTCTTTTTTTTATTTTTATTTATTGATATCTTGGATTACAATACCTCTGAGCAAAAAACAGCTCTTTTACAAAGGTTCTATGTCAGTGGGGAACGGTACAAAACATTCAGAGGTAAAACATTACAATGGTTTAAATAGAAACAGTAAAGGAAAAAAGTCTGTACAATGCTGGCTATTGTCTAACAAGTCACATAAGGAGCACTTTAGTAGGCTAGAATAACAACAGGATTACTGTACACAAGAGCAGGCAGCCTAGGAAGCCTTGTAATCACAGCAGAGTTAGATAAGAGTTCAAGGAGGTAGATGAGTGTGGAAGGGAGAATAGGTGGGGGCAAGGTTGGAAGGTGAGTTCAAAGGGGAAGGAGGACCTGGGGAGGGGAGAGGGAAAGGTGATATGAGTGGGGAAACAAAGAAAATTTAAGAACTCAGGGGTGCGATGTAAAAGGAAGGCAACTCCATTTAGTGAAGCACTCTCTGCCACTGTTAAGGGGTCAGCCTAAATATGCCTTCATGCAGTGTATAGAAAACACTGACTGGTTTGGTGGTTCTTAATTTTTAATATAAATCTTTAATCACCACACTTGTGTTTCCCTGTTCAAACAGCATATTACCAACAGCAAAGTACATCAATGTTTTAAAGTGCTGCTTACTGTACCATTCAGATCCTGTGAAGTGCTCCATGCTGTGCAAAATAGTTTTTTTAACAGCAACCACTTCCAATTTTGCTAACAGTTTTTCAGTTTACCAGACCAACCCAATGCCGAACCAACATCTCAGTTTGCAGATCTAGCATCTCAGGTGCACAAATTTCCAAATCTCAAAGCAAAAAAAAAAAAAAACTAGTATTCTGTCTTACTCCACCATTCAACCACCTGTGTGTCCAACTCATGGCAAAAGACTATTGTTTCAGTGCGTGACCATGCCTTCTTCAGCATCCTTTGTTTATCTGAGATACTAGTTCAGCAAACTGAGATGCTGTTTCAGCATAGCGTTGGTCCAGTAAACTAAAAAGCTGTTAGCAAAATGAGAAGTGCTTGCTGTTAAAAAAACAATTTTTCACAGCATAAAACACTTTTCAGGAGCTGAATGGTACAGCACATGGCATGTTAAAAGCCGATTACGTAGCATAGTGCACTTCAGAAATAGAGGAAAACTGAGATAGGTGATACCTTCTAAAGTTGATTTGCACTAGTAGACTGGCTTTTTTCTCCAAAACTGTGGAGTGAATGGTGAAAATATAGTGGCACCATACCTCTCAACCTTTTTTCCCCCAAATGTGGAACATTGCCTGTCAAAATGTGGAACAAATGGGCAAAATGTGGAACATTTAATCAAATCTTTACTTAAGAAGCTCAAAACACTGTTAACATGTTGCATTTATGCTCAGGAAGTCTGTTATTAATTGAATAATATATTTTTTGCATTATTCACTATAGATTTTTGCTATGAAATGTTGACTTTGAATGTGGAACAAGTTCTCATAATGTGGAACAGGGAGCTTTTGTGAAGTAAAATGAGGAACGTTCCTCGTAATGTGGTACAGTTGAGAGGTATGAGTGGCACAACTTCCAGGTCACCATTGCTGATCCATCCATGCCCACTGGAACAAAGTAAGGGAACCAAATTCAAATAATCTCCCTTTCTGTTGCCAATGATGCTGCCAGGTTTGAAAATCCAGTGGACTCTCCCCCCACCACCAATGGCAATGTTACTCCTTAGCTGCAGGTCATGGGAAAGCCATTAATATGAACATTTTCATATGATATTTCCGTTCATACTAAACTTTTTATACTGGAAGTGAGTCATGAAAAAAAATTCAAAATATAAACAAAACAAACAAACATTTCCAGGTCATTTCTCTAACAGTTAAGTGCAGAATCCATCTAACAGAATCCAATGAGCAAGATAGATGTATTGCAGAAAATGGAAAAAAGATGGTAGCAAATGAAAAAAGATTCTTCCCTCACAAAAAAAATTTGGCCATATACAAAAAGGATTCTTTTTTTGTGCCATAAAGCTATTTTGAAGTGCTTACTGAGCATGCTCAGTACCCAAAATGTAAAAATGTAATAACTTTGGAAGGGATTCATATTTTTTCACCAAACCAGCACAATGCAAAATTATTGTGAGCCAGCCCCATTTGAACCTGAACATTTCAAATCAAAATTACAGACCATCTGGGAGCTAGGGCTCTTGACAACAAAAAGTGAAAAAATTCCCCAAAATTCACTGCTTGCACTACTGCATATCAGAATCTGAAAATCTGGCTGGAACAAAATGTAGCACATCCAGAGATATTCTGCATGAGACCTCACATGCAAAATTTAATGCAAATCCATTGAAAAGTTGCAAAGTTATTACAGTGCAAAAACTGGGGTGTAACATTAAATTACCTATTCAACCTTAAATATAGTGACACTACCATGGCATGATTAAAAAAAAAAATATATATATATATATATATATATATATATATATATATATATATATATATATATATATATATATATATTATAGGGCATGATAGCACCCCTATTGTTAGGGTTGAGTAGCCTGTTTAATGTTAAACCTCAAATTTTGCACATTAATATATTTGACTCCCTTTGAGGAAATAAGCTGAAATTTTGCATGTGTTGTCTAGGATGCAAGGTATTGATGTATGGACATTTTTGTGACAGCAGCGTGTGTGTTTTCTGAGATACACCTGTGTTGTTTCCAAATTATTTCCTATTCTTAACATTGGTTAACACCGTTTTTTCTTTGTTTTGTTTTTTGTTCTTGCCTATAGCCTACATGGAAATTAATTATTGGCCCCAAACTTGCAGAGGACATGTGTCATGTACCAAGGTAGTGCCTGTAACAGATCCGATGAAAAAATTTCAAGGGGTTCCAGAGTTATAAGGCTTTAAATTTTAATGTTTTCCGATTTGCGCATGCACAGTAGTGGTTTTGAGATACCGTTTTGTGTAAAAGTAAATATTTGATGCTGGTTTTTGGTTTTGCACCACTGAATAGGCAGGACGCCAAACACTTTGCATGCTGTGCCAACTGCTATCTTGTTGATTTCTTCTACAAACTGACAAATGAGGAAAAAACACAAATGCCATGATTTTAATAAACAAACATCAGAAACTAGATATATGAGACCCATTTAGCTAGATTCTGATGTTTGTTTTTAAATATTTTGCCCACATATGTGTTTATTGGGCACCCAAAATCCTGGGTGCCAAGCTTAGTCAGAGCAGCACTTCCTTACATTCTCTGTATGAGAACAGTGGGATTTTCTTGACTTCTGCAGCCTCTTATGGAACCCGTGCTACAGATTCACCTATAAGCCACCCTTTTTCCTAGTGTTTAGTGGCACCCTCCACCCACACACTGATCTATGTCCCCCATCTTTTCCTTTTTCTATTTATAATTATCCAACACCCAGATGCCCACCTCTGGTGTCAGATGCACTTCCCCATCCACCACTTGTTGCTCTAATAATAACTGCTGACACTGGGTGAGCCCAGTCCCTGTGTCAGCATTCACAAATCCACCCACTGCAGTGTGGGACATTGGGTAGCCCACTCCCTGTGTCCCCAAATACTTTTAATATTTGGCTACCCTCCCAGCAGTGTGGGATGCTGGACAGCCCACTCCTAGTGTCCCCAAATACTGAAATAATATTATATGTCACCTAGAAAAAAGAAATTGGTCCCTCAATGTCCCCACCACCCTTCCCTCTTCCAGACCCTCCCACTGAGCACCCACCACCCCACATCCCCTTACCCTATGGTTAGGGCTGATGACCCCAAAACACACCACTGACACCTGTTGGTGTATGCAGGGTGGGTGTGGGATGTTAGCTTTGAAAACCCTAACCCCACATTTCCCTGCTTTTGTGGTTTTACACCTAACTAGTGCAGTAACCCAGGTGTTTTTCTCTCTCTCTCTCTCTCTATATATATATATATATATATATACATATACTGTATATAATAGTGGTATTTAAGGTTGAGATGTCACTTCTATGTTAAAGTCAAAATTTTGTGTGTTAATAATTTTGGACCCATTCAATGGATTTGCCTGAAATTTGGTATGCCAAAAAATGCACTTTTCACCATTTTTGTGCATTTTTTGTCGGTGGCACTGCATGGACACTGTGTGGGCATTGGTCCAAAACTTGGGACATAGAAAGAACTTGGGCAAAGGACCATGCTGCTTTTTGTTTGGTGAAAAAATATTAATCTGTTCAAAAGTTATTACAATTTGAAATTCCCATTATATCCTATGGGAAAATGTATATGTGTTTTTGGAATGTTAATGAGAAAGACCAGATGGCCCAGCTTGAGATGACCATATCTCAATAACAGTTTGTTTTTTTTTACTTGAAATTTGCAGGGCATTGAGGGGATGTCACAGAGATGTGAACTATGCTGTTTAGTTGTTGAGAAAATAATTTGTTGCAGAGATATTCAATGACGTAATTGACATTGTTCCCATAGGATTACATTGCAGTCTGTGTCATGATTTTCAATGCCGTTATCTTGGAAAAGAAGCGAGATACAGACTTTTCTCTACATGTAGCTTAGATCACTTTTGAGTGAACTAGCCATTGGAAAAAGACTTGACATTGTAGAATAAGCCTGCAGTGGAATTTTGTTTGTATGTTGCACGATTCATGAGATATTGTGAAAGTACTGTCACAAGGGTTGAAAGAGTGCCTGTCCAGTGCTTTTTGGTGCCTATAGGAAACGATGTGAGATATGGGTATGGTCAGTGATTGTGGCATGATCTGCTCACAATCACAGTTTCAATGACACTTGAATTGCTTTTCTAGCTGTTACAGTTCCCAAGATATGGACAAATTACTGTTACAAGCATTTGGTGGCCAGTAACATAGAAACATAGACTTTGACGGCAGATAAGGACCGCTAGGCCCATCTAATCTGCCCATTTCCCTACCTACAGGATAGGCCGCAGATCCTAGTTAACCAACAGCCTATTTCTTCCTACCCCCCACAAAAATTGCCTTATGTCTGTCCCATGCATTCTTGAAATCTCCCACAGTTTTATACCCCACAACCTCCTCTGGAAGGCTGTTCCATGCATCCACTACCCTCTCTGTGAAATAATACTTCCTCACATTGCCCCTGAACCACCCTCCTTCTATCTTTAAATTGTGTCCCCTTGTTCTTGTAAGTCTCTTTTTCTGAAAGATGCTACCCTCTTGGACTTTGTTGATTCCACTGAGGTAGTTAAAAGTTTCTATCATGTCCCCCCTCTCCCTTCTTTCCTCAAGGGTATACATATTAAGCTCCTTTAGTCTCTCCTCATACGGCTTCTCTTGCAGACCCTGCACCATTTTAGTTGCCCTCCTCTGGACTGCCTCTATCCTGTCTATGTCCTTGCGGAGATGAGGTCTCCAGAACTGGACACAGTACTCCAGATGGGGTCTCACCAACTGTCTGTACAGAGGGATAACAACTTACTGTGTTCTGCTGCTGATGCCTCTCCCTATACATCCCAGTATACCCCCAGCCCTCCCTACTGCCTTCTCACATTGATTGCTAACCTTAAGGTCATCTGATATGATTATCCCCAGGTCCCTTTCCTTTTTTGTTGTTGTTACTACCTCCCCACCCATTGTGTATTCTTCCCATGGGTTCTTGTTTCCCAGGTGCATTATTTTGCACTTCTTTGCATTGAATCCTAGCTGCCATATGTCTGACCATTCCTCCAACCTTGCCAAGTCCCTTTTCATCCTTCCACGCCTCCTTGTGTATCAACCCTGTTGCAGATCTTTGTGTCATCTGCAGAAAGGCATACTTTTTCTTCCAGTCCCTCTGCAATGTCACTGATGAAGACATTAAAAAGGACTGGACCCAATACTGAACTCTGCGGTATCCCACTAGTAACCCCTCTTTCTTCAGAGTGGACTCCATTTACAATTACCTTCTGTGTCCTGTTGTGCAGCCAATGTTTTACCCAGGCTACCATCCTGGGACCCACTCCCAGGCTGGTTAATTTGACTATTAATCTTTTGTGTGGGACTGTGTCAAATGCCTTGCTACAGTCTAGGTAGGCCATGTCCACAGCCCCTCCCTGGTCTACTACTTTGGTCACCCAGTCAAAGAAATCTATTAGATTCGTCTGACATGACCTTCCCGCTGTGAACCCATGCTGCCTTGGGTCCTGTGCTCCACTGGCCTCTAGGTACTCAACTATTCTTTCCTTCAGAAGTGACTCCATCACTTTCCCTATCACAGAGGTCAGACTGACAGGTCTGTAGTTTCCTGCCTCTGTCTTGGTCCCACTTTTGTGAAGGGGAATCACATCCGCCTTCCTCAGTCCTCGGTCACACCATCCTCCCATGATTTATTAAAAGAATAGCCAGTGGTTTCACTAGTTCCTCCTTAATTCTTTTAGAATTCTGGGGTGAATTCCATCAGGACCCATTGCTTTGTCCACCTTCAGTTTTAGGAGTTCTTGCAGAACCCTTTCTTCTGTGAAAGGACTGGGATCAACCCCCCTATCAAGAGTGCTTTTGTTAATTGGATTAGGCACTTCCCCCTCCTCTTTTGTGAATACTGAGCAGAAATATTCGTTCAGTATCCCTGCTTTTTCACTGTCCCCCTCTGCCCACCATTCATTCTATTCAGCCTTACTATCCCTCCCTTTGTCTTTCTACGCTCTCTGATGTACCTATAAAAGGTTTTATCCCCCTTCTTAACTGAGTTGGTGATCTTTTCCTCAGTTTGGGCCTTTGCTATTCTGACTTGCCTCCCTGCTTCCTTCTGCCTTAACTGGTACAGTTCTCTGTCCTGCTCCTTCTGTGTTTCCTTATACTTCCGGAATGCTATCTTTTTCTTCCTGACTTTCACAGCCACCTCTTTTGAGAACCATAGTGGCTTTTTCTTTCATTTGATTTGTTTATTTGCTTCACACAAAGGCTTGTTGCCTCTGTGATGGCAGTTTTGATGATTCCCCATTGTTGCTCCACACCTCCTTCTAGCCTGTTTGCTAATGCTTTTCTGAGGCACTCTCCATCTTGCCAAAGTCAGCCCTCCTAAAGTCCAATACCCTCACTTTTGTATGGCTTGACTCTGTAGCTGAGTTTAATGTGAACCACTGTTTGATGGTCACTTGTCACCAGATGGCAACCCACTTCTAGATCAGAGATCCTCTCACTGCCCCCGTTTGAGAGTACGAGGTCTAAGATTGCTCCCTCACAAGTGGGTTCTGAAACTAGCTGTCTAATGCCAGCCACCTGTAGGGCATCAAGAATGGCCCTGCTCTTGGATGTGGCTGCAGTAAATGTGCTCCAGTTAACATCTGGCATATTCAGGTCTCCCATCAACAGTATCTCCTTTCTCTGCCATTCTAAGAATGCCTTCTATCATATCTTTGTCCATTCCTCCCCTGACATGGGGTCTGTAACAACCCTGTGCGGATTGTGGTGCCTTTCCAGTCTCCAAAGTGACCCACAGTGCCTCCTCTCCTCCCTGTTTACTCTTTTGTTCAGTTGCTTTTATCCCTTCCTTTACATAGAGAGCTACTCCTCCCCCTCTTCTCCCCTGCCTGTCTCTCCTGTAGGTTATGTACCTTGGTATGTTAACATCCCAGTCATGGTTCTCTGTGTACCATGTTTCTGTGACTGCTACGATATCCAGGCATCCCTCTTCCATCAAGGCCACCAGCTCAGGGAGCTTGTTGCCCAGATGATGGGCATTGGTACTCATTACTCTCCACTTCCTGATGGCCTTACTCCCTTTTGCCCCATCCCTGTCCTTCTTGCCTTTGTCACTTTCTCCATTTACCCCTGCCCTTCTCCCTATCGACACCTCTATGTTGGTGTTTGCCGCACTTACTACCATGATTATTTGGGGGGGGCTAGTATTTCCCTGCTCCTTTTCAGTGCTTCCCCCCTTGGCTAGTTTAAAAGCTTGCCAATGAAGCATTTAAACCTATCACCTAGGATCCTGGTTCCCCTCCCAGACAGATGCAGCCCATCATGCCAATATAGGCTTGCATCACTCCAGGTGGACCCCCAGTCCCCAATGAAGCCAAATCCCTGAGCTCCACAGCAGTTTTTCAAACACTGATTGAATCCCATGGTGCGGAACACCCTAGTCTCTCCTATGCCATAGATGGGCAGCACCTCCGAGAAGGTTACCGTGCGTGCTACTTGACTAAGGCCCCTCCCCAATTCCATAAACTCTTCCTGCACTTCTCTAATACCTCTCTTAGCCAGGTCATTTGTCCCTAGGTGGACAATGACATCCAGCTCCCTCCCCTGTGCAGCTGCTCTGGCAATCCTGAGGATTCGCTCCCTGTCCCTCCAAGCCATGGCGCCAGGCAGGCACCTCACCTCCCTCTCCCCTTCCTCTCCCGTTCTACCTTCCTAACAATGGAGTCCCCCACCAGAAGTTGTTTCCTTCCCCTGCAGAGTCCCTTGCCACCCTCCTGTGGGTCTCCTTTGTGGAGGTTCCTAGCATCCTCCTTGGTCTCCACTGCAGGTGCCTCCATAGAGGGACCACACTTTGCCAGAATGGCATAGGAATTGTGGAGAGGTACAACAGGAGGGATGCACCTCTGTTCCACCACCCTCACCCTCCCTGAGCCCACTGTGGTCCAACTGCTCCTCTTTCTTGGCAACCTCTGAGGCAACGGCAGAGGCACTGGTGGTCCCTGGATGGAAGAGGAGGTCCCACAAATCCTAGCCAACTCAGCCTGTAGATGGAGCAACTCCTCCCTCAGCCCAGAGGTGCCTGCAGATGGGACAACACCGCATCCTCCAGAACATCTCCCAGAAGACTGCTGCTCCACAGCCACTGCACTGCACCACTCAATCATGTCTTATTTCTGGCCCCTTAACTGTTTGCAATCCTTACTCTTTCCACTTTTTTTTTCTCTCTCTCCTTTCTTTCTGCCTGTGTGCCCTTCAAGCTCCTGATTGTCCTGTTCTGAGACAAGAATATCCTTTATTTCTCAGTAGACCAGTTACTTGCTCAGAGGCAGACCTCCAGCAGCTAAAGGGGGCCCGAGAGCTACTCTTGCCCTTCTAGGATGGTGGGTCTTTGGTGGTTCTGTGATCACTCACTTCCTGCTCCCAAACAGGAAGTTCCTGTTGTCAGTCAAATCCTGTGCCTATAAAAATAGAACTAGCTTTGGGGGGGGGTGGAGGGCAGGGAAGGAGGGCAATATAGTCCCAGCAGAGAAGTTCAGTCACACAGCAGTCCTTTCTCCTGCTGTCTTCTGCCAAGCTATTTGCAGAATCTTTCTAAGGCAGTCTTTAAATGTAGCTTCCTTCTAGCTAAGCCACTCCCCCTACTTACTAGATCTTTCTACAAGTAATTTAAACCTCACAACAGTTAAGTCCTTTCAATCACCTGAGATTTACACCTAAATAACTGTTCAGATACCCATTCAGTTCAGTTAACCCCGACAAACACACACTTTTTTTTTGTTTTGTATGTTAGTTTTTTTTTTTTACCCTAAATTAAAGGTCCAAGTACAAAAGTTCTTCTACTGTAGTCCCAGCAGAGAAGTTCAGTCACACAGCAGTCCTTTCTCCTGGAATGCTGCATGGCTCTGTAGCTAAGCATAAGTGGCAGCACCGGCCCAGAGGGCCCAGCTCACTCAGATGCATATTGTTGTGCAGAAATGGGCAATTAGGTGAGAGCATGGGGCCCTCTCCCACCAAAGTGGCTATTATTATATTATTATAGTGGCATGGTTGCATGACTATATTTAGGGTTAAGATGTCACATCTAAACATTTTGTATGTTAATAACTTAGGACACATTCAACGGATTTGTCAGAAGTTTGGTATGCTTGCTGTGGCATGGTAGAACTCTTGATTTGCCAAATTTCATTTTGGTTGGACTTACAGTCTTTACGCACAAAAATGCTGAAAAATGCAAAATTTTCCAGTTTTGGAGGTAGTTTTTGGGATATTATCCATGGCGCTTTGTGGCTGTTTTGTGGCATGCCACTCTGCCACATGGCTTGTTTGAAAGATCATCACTGGCTGAACATGCCGCTTTTCATTTGGTGAAAAAATATTGATACATTCAAAAGTTATAGCACTTTTAAGTTCCCATTGTAAGTCAATGGGAAAATTGATATGGTTATTTTGAAAACAAAGGATGGGGTTTTGGCCATCTGGTCCCTCCTCACTATCAAAGAATTTGCAGGCTCACAATCAAAGATTCTTTGATCCCGAGGGAAGGACTAGATGGCCAGATTTGGAGGGACCAGATAGCTCAATTTCAACAACTTTTAAAATTAAATATCTCAGAAAGGGTTTGTTCTTTTAACTTGAAATTTGGAGGGTGTTGACAGGATGTCCTGTAGATAAGCATTATGGTGCTCAGGTGTCAGAAAATACATTTGTTGTGGAGATATGGCATGGCAGAGTTTACAGTTTGCTGACAGCATTTTGCATTGTGGTAGTGGCTTGAAATTTTTAGGGTAGCTAGCCTTACTGCCATAGACATACTTTTCAGTCATTAGGTGTGTAAAATGTAAACAGGTGTGGAATTCTGCCACTCTGACCAATGAAAATCTCAAACTTTAAAATGTTATATCTCGGACACGGTTTGGTCTTTTAAATTGAAATTTGCAGGGCGTTGAGGGGATGTCCTGTACATGTGATTCAAGGTGTTTAGGTGTTGGAATATTAGGTTGCTGCAGAGATATTGCATGATGCACTTTACATTTTTCGTATAGCATTTTGCATTGTGGTAGGCTCTTTTAATTTTAAACCTCACATTTTGCATGTAAATAACTTTGCAACCATTCAACAGAATTGCACGGAATTTGGAATGCACAGTCTGGTGTGGTAGATTTCTTCATTTACTAAATTCCATTTCAGTCAGACATATGTTTTTTTCCCAGCAAAGTGCCAAAAAATGCACTTTTTGCCACTTTTGAGCATTTTTTGTCCGTGGCACTTCACAGACACTGTGTGGGCTTTTGGTCCACAACTTGGGATGTAAAAAGAGCTTGGGCCAAGTAATATGAAATTTTTGTTTGGTGGCAAAATATTAATCTGTTCAAAAGTTATTACAATTTGAAATTTTGTTTGTACATTGCATGGTTCATGAGATATTGTGAAAGTACTGTCACAAGGGTTGAAAGAGTGCCTTTCCAGTGCTTTTTGGTGCCCATAGCTTGGAAACGATGTGAGATATGTGTATGGTTCCCAAGATATGTGCAAATTACTGTTACAAGGGTTTGGTGCCCAATAGTGCTGCTGCATGACTCTGTAGCTTTGCATAAGTGGGAGTGTGGGCTCAGATGGATAATGTTATGCAAAAATTCACAATTTGGTGGGAGCTGGGCTCCACACTCCCACCAATATGTGTGTTTTACTACTTTTATTACATTTTTTCCAAAAGTAAGGAAATTCTATGCAAAAAACTGTGTTAATGCTTCATTTAGGGTTAAAGCAAAAAAGTCAGGAGATGAGACATTAGGGTTGAACCAATAACCCCCTCACACACACCACCCCAATCCTCCACAGTCTCACAGATGCCTTGGTGTGTCATTGGGGTTGTGAGGCCTAAATCTCCCCAATTCTCCTTTACTGTAGCATGTCAGCATGCTCAGTCATGGAATATATTATAGGGACACGGTCACGCCCATATATTTATGGTTATGAAGCTTCTTCTATGTTAAACTCAAAATTGTGCTCGGTAGTTGCTTTGGATCCTTTCAATGGATTTGCATGAAATTTGGTATGCGTGGTGGGCATGGTAGATCTCTTGATTGGCCAAATTTCATTACGGTTGGACTTACAGTTTTTGCAGACCAAAATGCTGAAAATGCACTTTTCGCCTGTTATGTGGGCAGCTTTTTGATTTTGTCCATGGCACCGTGTGGCCATCATGTGGCATGCTGCTTTGCAACTTTGCTCAGTTGAAAGAGCTTGGGTCAAGGAACATGTCACTTTTCATTTGGTGAAAAAAAAAGAATCCATTCAAAAGTTATTAATGTTTTAATTTCCCATTGTAAGTCAATGGGGAAATTTATATGGTTATTTTGTGAAAGAAGAATTGGGTTTTGGCCATCTAGTCCCACCTCATGATCAAAGAATTTGCAGGCTCATGAGCAAAGAATCTTAGATCACGAGGAATTCTTTGATCATGATTGACGCCATCTTGTTTTTAGTTTGCGGTCAGAAAAATTCAAATATCTCTGCCCATGGGGGACTTCTGAGGTGAAACTATGGTGGGTTTTGCTCAGGGGCCTTGTCTCTATTGAACCATGCCTATGGTTTCTTTCAAAATGGTCATAAAATAGAGTTTTTAACTTTTTTATTCTTTGATTGTGGCTTGCTAACGATCGTTAATCGTGAGCCTGCTAATTCTTTGATCACGGATTCTTTGACTGTGATCTTTGATCACGAGGGTATGACTAGATGGCCATTTGAAAAAAATTAATTTTTCAGATCAGGGTTGGCTTATCAAGCCACATGAGGGTGAGTTTTGCTCAGGGGCTTTGCTCTATCAAGGTATGGCTGTGGTTTCATGCATTTCATGCCGAGGACTGGAGGAAGGCGGATGTGATTCCCCTTCACAAAAGTGGGACCAAGACAGAGGCAGGAAACTACAGACCTGTCAGTCTGACCTCTGTGGTAGGGAAAGTGATGGAGTCACTTCTGAAGGAAAGAATAGTTGAGTACCTAGAGGTCAGTGGAGCACAGGATCCAAGGCAGCATGGGTTCACAGTGGGAAGGTCATGTCAGATGAATCTAATAGATTTCTTTGACTGGGTGACCAAAGTAGTAGACCAGGGAGGGCTGTGGACATGGCCTACCTAGACTTTAGCAAGGCATTTGACACAGTCCCACACAAAGATTAATAGTCAAATTAACCAGCCTGGGAGTGGGTCCCAGGGTGGTAGCCTAGGTAAAACATTGGCTGCACAACAGGACACAGAAGGTAATTGTAAATGGAGTCCCTCTGAAGAAAAGGCGGTTACTAGTGGGGTACCACAGGGTTCAGTATTGGGTCCAGTCCTTTTAATGTCTTCATCAGTGACATTGCAGAGGGACTGGAAGGAAAAGTATGCCTTTTGCAGATGACACAAGATCTGCAACAGGGTTGATACACAAGGAGGCGTGGAAAGGATGAAAAGGGACTTGGCAAGGTTGGAGGAATGGTCAGACATATGGCAGCTAGGATTCAATACAAAAAAGTGCAAAATAATGCACCTGGGAAACAAGAACCCAGGGGAAGAATACACAATGGGTGGGGAGGTAGTAACAACAACAAAACAGGAAAGAGACCTGGGGGTAATCATATCAGATGACCTTAAGGTTAGCAAGCAATGTGAGAAGACAGTAGGGAGGGCCGGGGGTATACTGGGATGTATAGGGAGAGGCATCAACAGCAGAACACAGGAAGTTGTTATCCCTCTGTACAGACAGTTGGTGAGACCCCATCTGGAATACTGTGTCCAGTTCTGGAGACCCCATCTCCAAGGACATAAACAGGATAGAGGCAGTCCAGAGAGGGCAACTAAAATGGTGCAGGGTCTGCAAGAGAGCCTTATGAGGAGAGACTAAAGGAGCTTAATATGTATACCCTTGAGGAAAGAAGGGAGAGGGGGACATGATAGAAACTTTCAAGTACCTCAAGGGAATCAACAAAGTCCAAGAGGGTAGCATCTTTCAGAAAAGAGACTTGCAAGAACAAGGGGACACAATTTAAAGATAGAAGGAGGATGGTTCAGGGCAATGTGAGAAGTATTATTTCACAGAGAGGGTAGTGGATGCGTGGAACAGCCTTCCTGAGGAAGTTGTGGGGTCTAAAACTGTGGGAGAATTCAAGAATGCATGGGACAGACATAAGGCAATTCTTGTGGGGGGCAGGAAGATATAGGCTGTTGGTTAACTAGGATCTGCGGCCTATCCTGTAGGTAGGGAAATGGGCAGACTAGATGGGCCTAGCAGTCCTTATCTGCCATCAAAGTCTATGTTTCTATGTTTCTATTTCTGCCTAAGAATTGACTTTTAACATTTTTTATTGCTTGATCATGACCCTGCAAATTCTTTGATTGCAAACTTGCAAATTCTTTGATCTCTAGATTCTTTGACTGTGATCTTTGATCATGAGGGTGCGACTAGATGGCCACATGAAAAATTACATTTTCTCAGCACAGGGTTCACTTCTAAAGGCAAACTGGCATGGGATCTGCTCAGGGGCCTTTGTTCTGTCTAGTCATGGCTGTGGTTTCATGTATTGTTCTCTAAAAATTGTTTTAACATTTTTTTATTCTTTGATCTTGAGCCTGCAAATTCTTTGATCATGAGATTCTTTGATTGTGATCTTTGATCACGAGGGAAGGACTAGATGGCCAGATTAGGAGGGACCAGATAGCACAATTTACAAAAAATTTTCAAATTAAATATCTCAGAAACAATTTGGTCTTTTAAATTGAAATTTGGAGAGTGTTGATGGCATGTCCTGTAGATGTGAATTATAGTACTTAGGTGTCAGACAATATATTTTTTGTGGAAATATTGCCTTAGGCAGTTTACATTTTGTGGACAGTGTTTTCCATGGTGGTAGTGGCTTTAAATTACTAGGGTAGCTAGCCTTACTGCGATAGATGTACTTTTCAGTCATCAGGTGTGTAAAATGTTAATATGTTAGAATTCTGCCAGTGTGATGAATGAAAACCTGAAACTTTCACATTTTATATCTCGGAAACAATTTGGCCTTTTATATTGAAATTTGGATCGTGTTGAGGGGATGTGCTGTCCATGTGAATTATGGTGTCTAGGTGTTGGAAAATTCATTTGCTGCACCCATATTGTGTGAGACACTTTATGTTTTGCATACGGCATTTTGCATTGTGGTACAGGCTTCACATTTATAGGGTGCCTAGCGTTACTGCCTTGGAGGTAATTTGTAGTGGTTAGGTGTCTGACATGTAAACAGGTGTTGAATTATGTCACTCTGATGACTAACACTTTGCTTTCTTTCAAGGTGGTGGGCCCCACACTCCCAACCATATGCACTGCCAGCAATACATATAATAGTCAATACTTGAACTCTTATCTTAAGCAGGAATTTGCAAGTTGGTGGGAGCAAGGAGACCAAAGGGCTGTGCTCCCACTAACTTGTGCAACTTTCTACTTTTCTATTCTTTCTCAAAAAGTAAGGAACTTATATGCAAAAAACTTTGTTAAAGTATCATTTAGGGTTAAAACACAAAAAGTCAGGAAATTAGACCTTTAGGGTAGCCCCATCCCCCCTCGTGGACCTGCCCATCATCCCAAGATTGACAGCTGATGGGGTGTGTCATTGGGGTTGTGAGGCCTAAATGTCACCCCGTTCTTCTTTACTGTGGCTTGTGAATATGATTACAGATGGAATGGGGTGACATTTGGGCCTCGCAACTTAATGAGCACACCCTGTCAGCGCTATCCAATTTTTGGGATGATGGCGGGTCTAAGGGCGGATAGGGCATCCCTAAAGGTCTCATTGCCTGTCTTTTTGTGTTTTAACCCTAAATGATGCATTAAAAAAGATTTTTGCTAGAATATATATACACAGTCTTTGCGGAAAAGATTTGTTAATGCATCAGTTAGGGTTCAAGTTAATGCCACAAAAGTAGGGAAATGTGGTGTTAGGGTTGCCAATCCTAATTCCCCCAACCCCCCCATGCAGCAAAAGGAAAAAAAAATAGGGTTTGGGGTTACAAGAATCTTGGTGAATCAATGGTGGGATCTTCCTTGGGATTGACAACCCTAATGCTTATCCCTTACCCAAGTACATAACCTCCTGTCTGACACACAAGGTACAGCACCAAGCCAGTGCCTCATAGTTATGCGTTCTGACTCTGATTTTGACACTGGGGATTGGACACATCAGTGGCAGGCTACTGTTCAGCAACACTGGGGTGGGCATTCCAGTGCTGCCATGTACTTAGTGGGAATGGGGGGTGGGCATCTTGGAGGGGAGAGGGAAGAAAGAAGCAGTACCATGTCTGTGCAACCTGGTCTGCTTAATACAAACAATAAACAGATAGACAGATGGACAGACAGACAGACAGAAACAGTGATAGAAAGAGCTTATACTGAAGCCAGCACAATGATTCCAGCTGTAACTTCAACAGTAAAGAAAGTTCCTCTGTTCTCAGTCACACATAAAACATGGGTGAATGGCTCCTCTTACTAAGCTGGGCACCCTGGATTTGTGGGTGCCCAGAAAAAGTATTTCTAGGAATTTTAGAAACCAAACACCAGAATCTAGCTAAAAGTGTGCCATTTAACTAGATTCAGGTGTTTTTTTTTAAATGACATATTTGTTTTGTGTTCATCATGTTTTTAGTTCAGAGGGAACAAGATGATAGCTGTCCTGATAAGATTTTTTTTTTCTGCTGTGAGAAGAAAGTGGTGAGAAAACAAAAATGATCTGTGACATGGAATTTTTTATGTTGTATCAGAACATTATCCAAAAAATCCTACTGAGTGCTTAGAACAGCAAATAACAAAAATTTAAATACTTCTAACTCTGGAACCATTTAGTATTTTTCATTAAATTTTCCAAAGGCACTACCATGGTACAGCACACATCTACCTTGAAAATTTAGGAAAATAATTCCATTCTGTGTAGGCTGTACGTGAGAGCAAAACCAATAACCTATGTTAAGAATATGAAAAAAATTAGACCTCTTCAGGAAAATGATATATGCTGCTCTCAGAAACAGCACCAGCTGCTATCACAAAACTGTCCACATGTTTAAACCTTGCCTACTAGATAATGAATGGAAAATGTCAACTAGTTTCATTAAAGGCTGCCAAAGATATTAGGGTACAAAGTTAAGGGTTTCAGATAGAATATGTTATTCACCCCTAACTGTACTGGCACTACTACTATGCCAGTATAACTTACATACAGATACAGGAAGATTAGTTAGATATGACTTAGACAGGTCTTAAAGTGTTGACCTGACTTCAAGCTATCATTTTTAAAATATATGAGGTTTCTGGAATTAACGGTTAAAAAGTTGCACTGTTAGTGGCTCAGCAGGTAGCACACTAACCTCTGAGGCCAAAGATAAGAAGATTGTGGGTTCTAGCCCACACTGGGAACTTGGGATACATCCCAATACTGACACTGCAGTGTATGATGGGGGGAAGGGGATGCTGCACTTCTGAGGTGCGTTCTTCTGGATGAGACATTAAACTGAGGTCCCATCTGCCTGTTCTGGTGGTTGTTCAGGTGGATGTTAATGATCCCATTGCACTTCTTGAAAAGACGGGAATGTTTTATTCATTCTTCAGAAAAAATCAAACATAATACATTTCTTGTCTGAAAATTATGCCACAAAGAAAATAAAGCTAATACATAATAATTTGTGCTATTCCCCAGATAAAACTTTCCAAATTAACATACATGAATATATTGATCATACTTAACAGGATATAAAGGAAAAATAATGAGCAGAGGAAAAATTAAACATGAAATGCCTACTGGCTTACTTTTCCTACATTTTTTTCTAACCATGTAATCTGTCTCTACCATTTTTCATAAATATGATAGGGGTATTTCAAGTTTTCCTGAATTTGGATATGTTTGATTGCCCTATGTATGGTCCAAAATAATTGTTCAAGAGTAATATATTTCTGTTGGAGAGTAAGCTATACTCTGGTGTACCAAATGTGGTATTTAAAATGTAATAGTATTAACAAATAACATTTATTTATTTTTTTTTTTATTTGAATTTAGGATTACAAGTACCTTTGAGCCAAGGCTCTTTTATAAAGGTTTCACATCAGTTGCAGGACAATACAAGAAATACAACAAAGCAGGGCAGTTGCAGGTAGGATAAACAGGTTAACAATCAATTCCATTTTTATTAATATAGTATTAATGCATACATTTTAGTTACGACAAGGCAAGGGCAATCAAAGGAGTACAATAGTGTTACAAGACATGGGAAGGACACTGGCAGGTAAGAGCTGCCAGAGGCATTGTTGCATCACATAGAGAAGGTTAAGCTGGTGGGGCTGGGTGAAGAGGGGAGGATGGGAGGGAGGGGGGAGAAGAGGAAAGATAAGGGGAAAAAAGGATAAGTGCTGTGTGGAAAGAGCTGAGGCAAGGACTGTAAGATTGTAAGGAGGGTTGGTTAGGGGAGGCAGTCACAGGTGCTGGAGGCAGTGTGAGAGAAAGGCAGAGCCTGGATTTGAATGAGCCAAGCTTGGAAATGAAGGAGATCTCACTGTTGAAAGCTACAGGCCCTATAAGCAGATAAACATTGTCCCTGAGAGGTTCAGCAATGAGGGACCTGCAGGAGTTGAGATACAGAGCCCCTAGTATGTTGAGAATTACTTATTGGGCAGAGGAGAGCTTGGACACCTGGGGGTGCAAGGCCCATGGTTATCTTCTTTGTCATAATGCAGGTTTAGTATTTTATGCAGTCTGAGAATTGTAGCCAGCCAGTTTGGGTGTAGAGGTCACACGTATGGGTAGGATGAGGAGATCCAGTGATAAGTTGACAAACTTTGTTGAGGGAGGTGGAAATGCATCTGAGGGCAGTTGAAGTGGCAGAACCATACATGATCAGGCTATAGTTGATTATGGAGACAACAGAGATTTGAACAGCAACCCTTAAGGCTTCTGGGGTAAGGTATGTCCTGTGCCTGTAAAGGAGACCAAGTTGCGAGTTTTCAGCTTTGGCGATGTTGTCAACATGGACACCATAGGACAGGTTACTGTCAATGGAGATCCCAAGATATTTAAAGGATTGCATTTGTTCAAGAGCCACTAAAAGGCAGTTTGTGATGGTCAGAGGATGCAGTGTGTTCTTGTTGTGGGAGCTACAGAAAAGCATTTACTTTGTTGTTTTATAGTTTTGGATGAGCCTATGTTTGCTGAACCAGTTCTCTACTGAGGCAAACCCAAGCTGGAGATTGTTTTGCAGGGGTTGTGGATCCTTATTGGTGGTGTGGATTATGGCATCATCAGCAAAGAGTATGATTTGTTCAGGGCAAGATTGAGGGAGGCTATTCAGGAAGAGACTGAATAGAAGGGAACCCAGTATGGAATCCTGGGGGACTCCAGAGTGGACTGGTCTTGCATCAGAGGGGATACCTGCAGTTTTTACTCTTTGGGATCAGTTTTTCAGATAGCTCTTAAATCAAGCCATGGAGTCAGGGGAGAGCCCGGCATTCAAAAGCTGTTTCAGTAGCAGCTGGTGATGGATGGTATTGAAGGCCTTAGTTACATCAATAAAGACCAAACTGCCTAGGTGATCAAAATCCAGTGAATTGTGGATGGCTCTGGTGAATTCCTGGAAGGCAGAAGTGGTGCTGTACCCTTTTCTGAATCCATGTTGTTGAGTAAGCAGGATATTGTGTTTGTCCAGGTAATCAGTGAGTTGGTCAGCAACTAAGCATTCGATGGCCTTGGAGAGGGGAGACGATATGGAGATAGGTTGATAGTTTCCATGGTGGGTCCTGTCTCCATTTTTATGGACCGGAGGAATGGTAGCAGATTTTCATCTGTCAAGGAACTGGCTGAGGGAGAAGTTGAAGATCTTAGTTAATGGTCTAATTACTTCAAGAATGAGGGACAGCAGATTGAGGTCAAGTGAGTCCCCTCTATTTCTTGACTTGGCAATTGCTTTACTAATGTATTTGCAGGCTACGTGCATCTTGACTGCTTTGAAGTAGAATGGTGGGTGTTTAGAAGAGGGGTCGCTGGTAGGGTGAGTAGGGGAGTCTAATTCATCAAAAAAGTCAGGGGGGAAAACATTACTGAGGTCCGTGAAAGCAGTATTGAATGTATTTGTGACAGTCATGAGGTCCAGGGTAATAGTCCCATCAATGTCTAACATAGGTGGGAAGGTTTCTGGCTGCTTACTGGTAACTTCTTTGATAGTGTTCCAGAACGCTCTCCCATTACCCCATGAATTGGTGAGAGCTTCCCTGTAGTAGATGCTTTTATTTAGTTGGATTGATTTTGTGCAGTCATTTCAGGCACATTTATAGTTCTGTATGTTGGTTTGTGAGCCAGAAGCCTGAGCCAGAAGCCAGAGGTGGTGCCTTGATTTTAGCTGGACTATAAGGTCAGCAGAGAGCCAAGGGTTGCAAAGGGCTTTGACTTTATGCTTTTTGAAGGGGGTGTAGGAGTCACAGGACACATTGAAGGTGGTGATGAAGAAGTCCAGGTCCAAGTTGACATCCGATGCATTGTAGATAGGAGACCAGTCCTGCTGCCTGAGGTAGGATTTGAGGAGATTCAGCTTCCCACGGGGAAGGATTCTGCTGGTGATGACTTATAGTGGGGACTTGCAGAATTTTGTTTGACCATTCACAGATGACAGTGGAATAATCACTAAGTGAATCCGGGAGGATGGAGATGTTAGAAATACAGGTTGGGTGGCTGGTTAGAACCCAATCCAGGAGGGTGCTAATGCCAGTCCTGTAATTGTGTCTGGTAGGGGAGGTGACCAGTTGGGTAAGGTTTACAGAGGAGATGGCATCCTTGAGGCCCCCAGAATCAGGGGCAAGCCAGTTTATGTTAAAGTCTCCAAGCATGATTAACTCAGAACCAGGAGGTTGCATTCGGGTGAAGTCCAGGACAGCATCAAGGCCTTCCACTTGCTCTTTTGGAGGGATGGACACTACAGCGACTGTGAGGACTTTGCCATGGGCTGTTAGGGTGATACGAATAGGAAGGATCTGCGCAGATGAGTCTGAGAGGGGGGTGGTTATGGTTTGGCCCAGGAGAGACTCTTTGAGGTATATTGCACAACCCCCTCCTCTTTTAGTCTTCCAATGAAGCCTAAAGAAGTTATAGCCTGGCATTGCAATTGCCAATCTGGGACTTTGGGTGTTAGCCATGTTTCGACAACTGTGAGGATGTCAGGTTTGTACTAGTTTGAGAAAATTTGCAGGGCATCATGTTTTGGGAGAAGGCTGCAGATGTTAAGAGTCACTAGAGAGACTGTCCCAGAGTGTTTCACTTGGTTGGTTGAGCTATTAGTTATAGGGCCAGGGTTAGGGTGAATGTTGCCAGACTGCAGCAGCGGGAGGAGAGTAGCTTCAATGTACACAAACGTAGATCCGTGATTGAGAGTTTACGAGTCTGTTTCATTCTGATATGTAGAAAGTGCTGCTGGTGTTGGTCCCAGAGTGATGTCATGTGCACCAAAAGTGGAAGAGTAGATGAGTGGGCCCAAGCCCCTCACTTAGGGGTACCTGGCTGCTGCCATTCATAATCTGCTGAGGATGCAGGAGGAGAGTGAGGCTCAGTGTGCAGAGTGCCTGAGTGATAGTGGATAAAGTCAAAGTGGTAGCTTGATGGAGGGGAGAGGTAACAGGCTCCAGGGAGGTATAAGAGTGGAAATAATGAAGAGAGTATAAGCAGTTGAGAAAACATAGTGGAGTGTATCATAATTCCAGCAGCAGAGGTTGACAAAGCAAGGAGGGCAGCAGCAGGGAAGCATGAGATATAGAGCAGGAAATGAGGTGGAGCACTAGAAGGAGGGGGAGAGGAAGGTACGTTAGATGGATCTAGTGAGTCATATAGCACAGTGGAGGGAGAGATAGAAGGAGGGCAAGCTGAGAGAGAGAGAGAGTGGGCTGGGTTAGAGGAGGTCATTATGAGAGACCCTAAGGAGTTCAAGCAGGGAGGCGACTTAGAGGAGTGGGAGGAGCTAATGTCTATTTAATGAAGGCCAGGGGTTGGGGGAAGGTAGGATGGGTGCAAATTTTTGGCAGTTTTCAATGTTTTACAATGGGCACCGAAGCTCAGAAAAGCAAAGAGGGCAGAGAAAATAGCCAGTCTAGTCAGAGGCAAAAGCGTAAAGCAGAAGTCCAATCAGAGATACCAGCAGAGAGCTCTGGCCAATGGGAGCTTCTCGCAGCTTTCCCAGCCAGTACTGAAGTCTTACCCAGCTTCCTGAAGTTCCTGAGCGGCTGCAGAGGTGGTGTGGGTAGGTGACTGGCTTCTCGAGCTGCGGCCGCTCTGGCGGTGGAGGCAAGCCCAGTCGGGGGCTGCAATTTAAGGGAGGGAGAGATGAGAGAACGGTAACTATTAAAGGGCAGAGAGACAAAAGGAGCATGATGCAGGAGTTAAAACAGGGGTTGGGGAGACTGCAGGAGGTCTGAGAGAAGTTTAGAATAGGAGGAACATCCGAGAAAGGGGAAGGGGGTTGGGTGGCCAGGAACAAGAAGGCAGATTAACCTGCCCTAGCACCACAGGTGGGGAAGTGCGAGACAGGAGTGATCTAGAGACAGAAAGAAAGCAAAGAAAATTCAAAGGCAGAGGAGAGATATAGCAGCTGGAGGGGCAAGGCGGGAAGGTGCAAAATTACAAGGCAGGCAAATTAACCAAACAGTTACTTGAGCAATACAGTAATTTAACACAGAATACAACAACAATTACAACAATCTGCCCATAAAAGTGCCCTTCCATCAGACCTCATTAGGCCAATGCTACTTTGGATACAGAGTCCCCAAATAGATGAACTCTCTCAGCACAGATCTGCAGTCCTGTTATATGCTCAGGCATTTCAAGCCCAACCTTAGGGCTCATCTGAAGGCTATTAACAGCAAGTGCAATTGCTGATCCGAACTCCCTCCTGACCTGCTTAACTGACCTTTGGTTTATCCCATGCTCCTCCCATCTACTGTTAACACACATCCCCTCCTCCTCCCTTTATGACTCTCCTCCCCCTCCTCCTCCCACTAGTTAATGCCCCCTTATCTGCCTGCCCTATGTCTGTCCTCCCTCTCCCCTCTCCCCTGCCTCCTCCTAACCTTACTATAGGACAAGGCTGACTTAGCTGCATCCTCTGCCCCCCTTTTCTTTCCTCCTACCCTGCTCCCTTCATTCTTTTTATTTTTTTATCAAGTTTCACTCTCTTTCTGCCTTGATCCTTCCCATTGATTCCTTACACTACTCTTTCTCCACATACTTTCCTCTTTTGCACATTGTACCTAATTGTAATTATTTAACTCTTGTATTTCTCAATTTGTTACCTGTAAAACTATTTTTATCTGTTATATTCTTGGTTACATCTCTGATGCAGAACCTTTGTAAATGAGCTTTAGCTCAAAGGTGTACTTCCTAGATCTAAATAAATAAAATTAAAAAAATAAATGGATGGTGCTAGAGTCATATTTTGACCAAGATTGTGGGAGGATTCCTAAATATAGAATATCTTTTATAAGTAAAGTAAAAGGCGGTCCATGCCACTTTTCATAAAGGATGGACCAAAAGGATAAAATAAAGAAACATTGAAAGAAAAGGTGATACATTGTTTCTATTTTACCTAGGCAGTACTCACTCCTAGGACATACCCTTTCAGAAAGATCTTTATGTTTTAAGTTCCCCTTCATGTTTAGTTTACTGTGGGTACATAGCCAAATGATATCCTACATATGTTGTGGTGTTCTTGTTTGTGTTAACATTTTATGTGTTTGACATATCTCCACATTTGGTCTGTCTCTAAAATGGGGCTGATTAAAAAAGAAAGTCTGTTGTATATATGTATAGAATTCTTTCCTGGTCCTATGTAAGATAAGTTGTTTTGAAATACTCCACCTTCTCAATTTACTAAATAATTACTGTATATAATTAGGAAGGTCAATTAGTGATTTTTGTTTAGGAATACTGGGGTTATCTCCCCAAGATTGCATCTATGACAGTATCTGATCTAAAGTCCATTGTATTCCATAAAGCCTTTTGTCATGTAAAAGGGGGTTAACATTGGTATATAAAAATAAGCTAAAGAAAAACATAGTCAGGTTTATCATGTTCAAGTCAAGTGTTAATAGATAAATAAGTGCTTCCTCTTTTAATGAGGTTCAGCTGGCTCCCCCACACTGGAAACAACAAAAGTATATAGTGATCTCCAGATGTTGTGGAGGTGGGAAAACTACACAAACATATAAAAACACACTTAATAAAGAGGTCTTTATAATGTAGATCCTTTTTTTTTTTTGTCATATGCCAGGAATTCCATCTATTCACGTTTGTTGTGCTTCCTTTTAAAGTGTATTCCAATTGTAGGTGCTCATATCTTCTATCCCAAAATAAACACCTAAAAGTTTACATGTTTTGCTGTATTGGCACGCCCATTATAGTTGGCAGAGTTGGTTCAGTTATTCCAACGGAAATGCGTTGACTTTTGTTATAGTTTATAGTGGAGCCTGTACCAATAGAAAAATCTGTTAATAATTTTTCTGCATGTGTGCTGGAGGGAAAATCTGCTAGGACAAGACATAAATCATCTGCACAGGCTATGGTTTTAATTTCTTCATCTAAGCTAGATAGATAGAGTCCAGAAAAGTCATTACTTACATTAGGTTTCTGAATAAGGGGTTCTAAAGTTAAAATGTATAAAGGGGACATCTCTGACAGACTCCTCTTGTCACTGCACACTCATTTCCTTTCCACCCATTTATTAAAGGGGTAACAACTGTTTGCAAATAGCATGTTTGGATCCACTGAATAAACGTTTCAGTGAAATCAAACTTCTGCATACACTTCTATAGATATCTGTTTTCAACTTTTTCTAAAGCTTTTGCTTGATCTAGCCCTATTAAGAAAAAGTCTATTCTCCACTTTTTCCTTTTTCCAGGATTTCCCTTATTAAGAGAAAAACGTCTGTTATTCTTCTACCTGGGATATTACATAATTGTGATTGGTGTATGATTTTATCTAAGACCATCAATATTCTGTTGTGCAGCATTTTAGTTAAAACTTTTACATCTGTGTTAAGGAGAGTAATTGGCCTCCAGTTTGTTAGAAAGGACCTATCCCCTGATTCATATAATAAGATTAAAAGACCTTGATACATGCTGGTTGTTAACTTATTAAAATGCAAACGATCATTATAGACTTGAGTTATTTCTTTGCTAAGAAAGGAAAATATTTTTTTGAAAAGTTCATTTGGGATACCATCACTACCTGGTGCTATTCCATGTTTTAAATTTGCCACTACTGATTCTAATTCTCTAATAGAAAAGGAGGAATTAAAACTGGTGTTAAATCATCAGGTATTTGTTTAAAAATACAGTCTTGAGCCAGCCCGGTGGTGGTGAGGGCTGAGGCGCTGGACGTCTTACCTCGCACCACGCCAGCCACCCGTGTTTGGGAACAGACATGGGACGCTGAGGGTTAGCAGGGATGAGAAGGATTGAGTGTCCACAGGACTGCTCTCCTTCTCCGGGGAAGGGGGATTGCAGTGCTCGGCGATTGCCTACCACCTAGCGGAGGCTGGTGGGTGGCACGTCAGTACTGGAACTTGGGGCAAGAGTTGCAGCAGGTGCTTGGTGGAACATGCATGGGAGCATGCTCACCACTGCCACTGATGCCATTGCATGCCACAACCTCGAGGGGATAACATGGAAAAAATGGGGGCCCTCTGCAGGATGATGATGGTCCCCTGCCGCAGTGGTCTGGGAAGGCACCTCCCGAATACATATCCGGTCTGGTGGGTCGAGTTGCTCCCCACCCGCTGCCACAAAGGGTAAGTCGTGGGGTTCATGGGAGAGGGCCACATACCCGGAGCCGTGTGAGGTGGGGGATGTCAGAGGGTAGCAGAGGACTCCAAAGAGGAGAAAAATAGAAACTAAAAACAAAAATACAATCTTGAAGCCACTCATCCATTTTTCTATCCTGAAAATCTGATTTCTGAAATATAGTAGACACATAGGCCTGGATATTCAAAAGGGTTGCGCCATGCGCAACAGGGTTGCGCATGCGCAAGTCCAAAATGCGCCATTCTGCGATATTCAGCAGGAGGCAGTTACGCCACTGGCATCAGGTTGCACAAGAGAGCAATGCAAATGAATGAATGCTCAACAGGAGGGGGAGGATCCATGCATAACCTGCGCAACCCGATATTCAGTCGGGTTGTGCAGAGTTGTGCATGCGCAACCCCCAACCTGCGCCTGCACAACCTTGAGCCCAAAAAAAAAGGCTTAAGTTGAGGGCCACCCACAGGTGAGCTGCTGCATTGCAGGGCGCAACACAGCAGCTGCCACCCCGGCTGGCCCCAACTCTTTCCTGTGCCCCCACCAGCCCGATCGCAGGCAGTACAGGTACATGTAACACCCCCATATCCCGAAAGCCCGATCATGGGCATAACGTGTATGAACCCCCAGTGCCCGATCGAGCAGAATGTAACCCCCAACCCAAATATCTCCCTGGTGGTCCAGTGACCAGAAGCCCACGCGGGCAGAATCATCACAAACCCCCCAAACATCTCCCTGGTGTCTAGTGTCCCCACCCACGAAGCCCTCCACCTCGCCCCGCAGCCGGGCGGGCGACAGCATCCCACCGGCCTGCCACCCGCCAGCCGCGGGGGAGCGGGTGAGGGGCTTTGTTGGTGGGGGGACACTAGACACCAGGGAGATGTTTGGGGGTTTGTGATGATTCTGCCCGCGATCGGGCTTTACGGTCCACTGGACCACCAGGGAGATATTTGGGTTGGGGTTATATTCTGCTCCGATCTGGCACTGGGGGTTCATACACGTTATGCCCACGATCGGGCTTTCGGGCATGTGTGGGGTGTTACGTACCTGTAATGCCAGCAATCGGGCTGCATTAGGCATCGTCCTCGAGCCGCTGCCTGGCAGGTGGCCAGGCGCAAGTCCGGGATCGGTCGCACCTACATGTGGTCAAGATGCAAATGGAGCTACAAATAGATGCAAATGGCCCCCTGCGCCTTGCATAAATTATGGCCCCATTTGCATGTGACCTTTTGAATATCGGAAATTTGCGCATGGCGCAATGGTACTTGCAGAACCTGTGAGGGACTGGTCCACCATCTTGCCAGGGTTAGGGATTTTCTATCTTGATTTTCACCCAACAGCCATGTCAAGTACAATGTGACATTGTCCACACTGTGCCATAGATGTGGCTCCCCACATTGATTGGTGGGTCACATTCCCTGATGCTGCACTATGCTGCCACCCAGCACCACTAGATGGCAGCTGTTAAGTGAGGCATCCTGCCCCCCTCCAATCCTCCATCCCTCCCTGGCTGGCCCCCAAGTGAGCCATGTCTGTTTTCAAACTCAGGTCACAAGCACAACAAGAGGTGAGGAGTCCATTGCCTCAGCCATCCATGCCACTAGGCCAGTATAAGCTAATCATTTTTAAATGAACAAAAGAAATATATATCTTTACAAAAGGATGACTTGGAGGGAATTACAGCTAGAAAAGTTATTTTTAAATGAAACTATGGAGTCAGGTTGGCATACGTTGGAGCTATGGAAACTATAAGTATAATGCTACATTTTAAAGTATATTTTGTTTAAAGTGTACTGACATTGTTTTAAAAGTATAGTGACAGTTATGAAAATTGTTTCAATGTAATGTTAAGTATATTGATATAATTATTTCTAGGGCTGTGTAACATTCACATAGTTTGATAGAGATGCAGCAAAGTTTTAATTCACCAGTGACATTTTAATTCACTAGCAAAGTTTAGGTGAAGGGACTGCATTCCCTTTCACTAAGCTCTTCACTAAGTTTTCACAATATTTGGGTTAGCTTCATAGCCACTTCACAGCCACTTTGTGGTCACTTTGCCTTGGTAAACAGAGAGCAAAGTTTGTGATGAATTTCACCTGAAGGCAAAGTTTGCTGAAGAGAGCTTCAGAAAAAAACATTATAAGCAAGTTGCTGTATGTCACATGGTACAGCCACATCTACGTATGTATATGCAGAGTGTGCAGCCAGTTTCACTTTACAGTTCTGAGAGTGTAGAGTAGTAGTTGATATGCTGCAGTTTGTTTTCTTAATTTAATTCAACTGGGGTTTAAGAGGGTGTAAAGATAATGTTGGTAATTTTTTTTTCTTCATAATTAGCTCTATCTACTGTGGGGACAGAGATGTGCTGGAGTAATGACAGTGAAATTGTTGTCAGAAGCCAAAGCAGCTGCCCCTGAGAAATTATTGCAATCCCATTGTCATGTAACAATGAGACCCCTATTTTTTTAATGAGAAAGATTCAAAGAGGTCAGGATATTTTATGTTCCTGGCCATGCAGTGTCCCCTACTGAGACAGACAGCACTCAGAAGACTGAGAAGGTTTCCAAGATTCCAGTTTGGACCAGTTTTCCAGATGGGAGGTTTTCCAGGACATGAAATCTATTACGTCAATATAACCTAAATCAGACAAAGAGGGAAAGGCCGAGGTAGGAAGGCAGCACAAAAAGGTAAAATGGGGGGGAGGAAAGAAAGCAGCGGAGCAAAGGTGTGAGTAAAGAGCAGATAGGCAGCAAAACATGGAAGGCCATAGTTACAAATGCTCACAGCCTGGGGAATAAAATCCCAGACCTGGGAGCATTGTTAATAGAGGCAGACCTGGACATAGCAGCAATAACAGAGACCTGGTACACCACAAATCATGACTGGGATACTGTATAAGGGTATGCTCTGTTCAGGAGCAACGGGGGGGTAGAAAAGGTGGAGGGGTGCCCATGTATGTTAGGGAGAGTATAAAGGCAACAGAGGTACTGGGTAGATGGGGGAGGCCCAGGCACTGTCACCCTTGAGTCAGGCAATGACACAGCAATCCAAGCAGGGGTGATCTACATGCCTCCAGAACAGGGGAGGAGTTGGATTGGGATCTAGGGGATCAAATTCATGTGATGGAAGCAGAAGGTGAGGTATTACTGCTGGGTGATTTCAATATCCCAGAAGTGGACTGTGCCATCCCAACAGCTGCTTCAACCAATAGCAGAGATATCCTGGATTCCCTACATGGGGCAGGCCTAAGACAGCTAGTGATTGCTCCCATCAGAGATGGAGTGATTATGGATCTAGTACTGACCAATGGGGACAGAATCACAGATGTTCAGGTGGAAGGTCAACTAGGGTTCAGTGACCATCACATAGTGTGGTTTAGCAAAGAGACCGAGACACAGTCTAGTCACATGAAGGCAGAGGTCTTAGATTTTAGGAGGGCAGATTTTACTAAAATGGGGAGTTTTATCAAAGAGGCATTGGTGAGAAGGGAGACAGGAGGAGGGGAGTTGAGGAGCAGTGGGAACAACTAAAGGGAGCCATAGAGGTGGTGATGAGCCAATGCATCAGGTTGGTAAATAAGGGCAAGAGAAGAAGGAAACCTCTGTGGTTCTCGAGAAAAGTGGCAGACAAGGGAAGTGCCAAAAAGGCAGGTTTCAGAAAATATAAGATTTAATGGGAGGAGGACACTGAGGTGTACCTATGGAATCTTAGGGAAGCAGGGAAGGCTGTTAGGAGAGCAAAGTCACAGACTGAAGGAAGATTAGTGCAGACAATGGAGAAAGGGTACATGGCATTCTATAGGTACATTAGTGAAAGAAGGAAGATGAGGGGGGATTGTAAGGCTCAAAGGTGATACAGGAGAGTGTAAGGAGGGAGACGTGGAAAAGGCAGAAATGGTGAACAAATACTTATGTTCAGTATTCACTAAAGAGGAGGAGGGTCAGGGACCACAGGACACAAAGGGGGGGGGGTAAACACAAGTCCATTCACAGTGGTGAGAGAGTCCTGGAAGAACTCACAAAACTGAAGCTGGACAAAGCAATGGGGCCAGATGGCATATACTTGAGGATATTAAGAGATCTGTGAAGAGAGATAGTGGCACATCTGGCAGCACTGTTTATGGAGTCAGTCAACACAGCACTGGTTCCAGAGGACTGGAAGAGGGCACATATTGTACCTTTACACAAAAGTGGTATTAGGGAGGAGGCAGGGAACTATAGGCTGATCAGCCTCAACTCAGTAATGAGTAAGATCATGGAGACACTGCTTAAAGAAAGAAAAGTGGCACATTTGGAATCCAGCCATTCCCAGGATCTGAGGCAACATGGATTCACAGCAGGAAGGTTTTGTCAGAAGAATCTGATAGATTGTTTTGACTGGGTGACAAGGGAAGTAAATTGGGGGTAGATGTCACCTACTTAGATTTCAGCAAAGCCTTCAACACCGTCCCACATAAAAGGCTGGTTAACAAAATGAGTAGTCTGGGTATGGGGCACAAGGTGTCAAACTGGGTCAGGAATTGGCTAATGGACAGGAAGTAGAGGGTGGTGGTAAATGGGATCCAATCTGGGGGAGAGGGGTGACCAGCGGGGTACCTCAGGGATCTGTTTTTGGGCCAGTCCTGTTTAATGTCTTTATTAGTAACATGAAATTGGATGGTGGCAGGCTGAGGGGAAATGTGGGGAAGTTTTTCTTCACAGAGAGGGTGATGGACCATGGAATAGACTGCCACAGGAGGTGGTGGGGGCAAGCACAGTGCAGAGTTTTAGACATGCTTGGGACATTCATAAGGGTACCTTAGAGGTGGGAAGGAGGGGTGGAAAGTCATTGACCAGGTAGGGTAAGAGCCACAAACTAGTGTAGGGCTTTCAGGCAGACTGGATGCCCTGGCAGTCCTTATCTGCTGGCAATTTCTATGTTTCTATGTCAGAGTGACATACTGGATGATGTGTCATTGGGGCTGGCAGCTGAAAGGTTTTGAGGACTTGTCAGACCATAATAAGGTTAGACGGGTTTTAGGACCTCGAGCAGTTAACATCTAAGGTTCAGGACTGCCCTGATTCACCAAGGTGTCTCGTGTGGTAAGCCCTTTCTACTTTGGGAAAGTTCGGAAACCTAGTAAGAATTTTCTGTGTTTTTCTACTGTTCAAAAGATTTTCTTTTTATCTCTGTAGAAGTACCTTTCCTCATAGTGTTAGTGTAGTATCCTAAGTTAAAATCTGATGGCAGATAAGGGCTGCATGGCTCACTCAGTCTGCCCATTTTTCCCTATTACATTTGACCGCTGAGCATACTTGATTTACAGCTCTTTCTCCCACTCTGCTTTGATTCACTTATGCCTATCCCATGCATTCTCAAACCACATGACTGTTTTTTTCCCACCACCATCTCCACTGGAAAACTGTTCCAGGAATGCACCACTGCTTCTGTGAAGAACTTCCTCACATCAGTCCTAAAACTACTCCTTCCAGCTTCATATCATGTCCCCTTGTTCTTGAGCAACTTTTTTTCTGAAAAATACTTCCCTCTTGTGCCTTATTTACCCCTGTGAGGTATTTAAAAGCCTCTATCATATACCCCTCTCCCTCCTGTCTACAAGGGAGTAAATGTTGATGTCCTTTAGTCTCTCCTCATAGGGCTTTTGAAGCAGGCTTAAAACCATTTTAGTTGCCAACCCTCGGGACCATCTCCACTCTGTCTATGTCCTTCTGGAGATGTGGGGGCTGATTCTCAAAAATCAGGTGTAAGCCATGCCAAAGGTGGCTTGCACCATTTCCTGATGTGCAGGGGGCCCTGTGCCTGATTCTTTATCAGGCAGGGTTCTGGTGGCAAAGTCCCATGGCTTGTGGCATCCTAGACAGTGTGCCAAGCAGAGGGCGCACCTTTACAGGTTGCCACAAGCCTGCAGCAGTGTGCAAAAGGAGAACCCTAGCACCCCTCTCAGTCTCAATCTCCAGTAATAACAAATTAGATAACTTTGGTGGTCTATTGGACCCCCCTTCCTGATGTCCATATGTAATTTATCTGCCCTGGTGATCTAGCACCCCCCAAGCCCCGATCACCTCCCCCTGTTATGCAGTATGACATATTCATTGGTGGTCTAGTGGATCCCCCAAGCCTGATCCCCCATTATATACATTTTTAAAATACCTGGTGGTCCTAGTGGACCGCCAACCCACAATACCCTTCCACCCGCTCCTCGATCCATAACGGCGAGAGGACTGGCAGCTCTGCTCACCACCACAGCCAGCTGCCAACTGAGCTCTGAATGAGCTGTGTACTATATAGAGTACACCCTCAGTGACTGACAGATCAATAACTGAGTGCGTACTGTATAGAGTATGCTCTCATTCAGAGCTCAGTTGGTGGCTGGTCATGGTGGTGAGCAATGGGCTATGCCAGTTACCAGCTCAGTTACGGTTGGGGAAGCGTGGTGGTAGAGCACTATGGGGTGCAGGGTGGGGTCCACTAGACCAGCCGGTATTCTAAAAATGTATATAATGGGGAATCGGGCTCAGGGGATCCACTAGACCACCAATGAATATTTCATACTTCATAATGGGGGGGAATCAGGGTTTGGGGGGAAGAGCTAGGTCATCAGGGCATATAAGCTACGTATGGACATCGGGGAAGGGGGTCCACTGGACCACCATTGTTATCTTACTCATTATTATGGGAGATTGGGGCTGGGGGTTGGGCTTATTGGCACACCCTCCAGAGGATTTCTAGGTACCATTAGAACAGTCGGTACTTGGACCATTGCTCTCTGGGAGGGTTTTTAGAATTGCAAGGTTGGGAATGTGGCAACCCACATCTGCTGCAAGCCTCCTAGTGTCATTGCTGCAGCTCATTTTGTGGTTCATAGCTTGCGCACACCCACTTTAGGAGAAGCAGCCTGTGTTTGGCATAGGCTGCTTTGGAGAATAGTCTCCGTCACATTTTTTTTAAACAAGCTGCCACTTGGTCTTTTGTCTTTTATGTAGACACCGTGCGTCATTCTAAGTGCTTTGAGAACTGGTCCTGTGGTCTCCAGAACTGGACACAGTACTCTAGGTGAGGTCTTATCAGTAATGTATACAGTGGTAACATCATCTCACTCTTTCTGCTGGTGATACCACTTCCTATGAACCCCAGCATCCCACTAGCCCTCCTGACTGCCTTGTTGCACCACCTGGCCACTTTTTGGTCATCAGATATGATTACCTCTTGGTCTCTTTCCTGCTTGGTTGTCATCAATGCCATTCCACCCATTTTGTACTCTGTTCCTGGATGCCTGTACCCCAAGTGCATTATTTTGCACTTTTTTGCATTGAAACCCAGCTGCAATACCCTTGACCACTCCTCAAGTTTTCCCAGTTATTTGTTCAACCTTTCAGCCCCCCCACCAAATATCCACCTGATGCAGATCTTGGTGTCATCCATAAAGAGGCAAACTTTCCCTTCCAGCTCCTCTGCAACATCACTTATAAAGATATTAAAGAGAACTGGACCCAGCACTGATCCCTGAGGTACCTGTTGGTCACCCTCCCTTCCTCAGAGCAAACTCTGTTTACCACCACCCTGTGTTGCCTATCCCCTAACCAATGTCCTACTCAGTCTATGACCTTGTAACTCTCCCCTAAGCTACCCAGATTGCTCACTAGTCTTCTATGTGGAACAGTGCCAACAGCCTTACTGAATTCCAGATAGGCCATGTCCACTGCTCCTTTCTGACTTAATTCCTTGGTTACCCTGTCAAAGAAATATATCATCTGTCTGGCATGACCTCCCCCCTGTGAATCCATGCTACCTTGGGTCCTGTAACTCATTATATCAAAGATATTCCACAATCCTTTCTTACAGCAGTGTTTCCAGTAACCTTTCCCCAATAAAGTCAGGTTGACTGGCCAATAATTTCCAGCCTCTTCCTTGCTACCACTTTTATGTAGTGGGACTGCATCTGCCCTCCTCCAGTCCTCCAGAACCACTCTGAAGTCCAGTGATATGTTAAATAAGACTGCCAGAGGTGCAGCCAGTAGCTCACTGAGTTCTCTCAACACCCTTAGATGCATCCTGTCTGACCCTATCTCTTTATCCACTGTCAGATTAGCAAGTGCCTAGAGGACTCTCACCTCTATAAAAGGACTAGTGCCCCTTCCCCCTGTATGCTCCTGTTACACTTTTGTGGTCCCTTCCCTTCTCCTTCCTTTCTAAACACTGAGCAGAAGTATTTGTTAAAAATGCCTGCCTTTTCCTGGTCCCCCTCTGTACAGTCCCCCCTTCCCTTTTGAACCTTACAGTCACTCCCTTGGTCTTCCTCTTCTTGCTTACATAGCTAAAAAAATATTTTACCTCCTTTTGATACCACTTGGTCTAGTCTCTCTTTGGTCTGCATCTTTGTGCTCCTTGCTGCTTTCCATTGCTTTCCCTGGTACACCTCCCAATCCTTCTCCCTCTGCAACTTCTTTAATCTTCTGAATACAAGCCTTTTGGCCTTTTTCCCGCCACCTCTTTTATGAACCATATCAGTCTATTTGTCATCTTGCTTTTGCTAACTTGCTTGATGAATAGGTTTCCTGCTTTCACTATGGTGCCTTTTATCTTATCCCACAGTTCCTCCACCCTCCAGCCATACACTGCCAGATCATCTCTGAGGCATTTACCCATTATTGTAAAGTCTGCCTACTAAAGTACAGGATTCTCGGCCGTGTGTGGCTCAATTCTGCTGCTGTCCTTATACTGAAATGCACTGTACAGTGATCACTGGTCCTCAGATGGCCTCAAACTTTGATATCTACAGCACTGTCCCTGTTAGTGAGTATCAGGTCCAGTATTTCTCAACCACAAGTAGGCTCCCCGAGTAGTTGACTGAGGAATGCCCCCCGTAAGGAGTCCAGGATGTCCTTGCTTCTAGCCAAAGCCACAGCTGGGAGGCTACAATCTACATCCAGCAGAAACTCCCACTTTTCTGTTGTTTTGTCAATGGTTTCTAACAGTACCATATTTAACTCCTCACCTTGTACAGGAGGTCTGTAGATCACACCAGTGTGAATAACGGCTTCATTCCCCAACTCAAGAGTGACCCACAGTACTTCTGCCCCACACAGAATTCTCTGTATCTCAATCACCTTCTTTTATGCTTCCCTTAATGTAAAACACTCCCCCCTTTTCCTTCTCTCACTGTCTCTCCTGAACAGAGTGTAGCCTTGCCATATCCCAGTCATGGTATTCAGTGCACCATGACTCAGAAATGGCTACTATATCCAGTTCAGCCTCTATTATGATGCCCACTAGGTCTAGAGTCTTATTTCCTAGACTTCTAGCATTCACACACATGGCTTTTCAGATTTTATTAGCACTCTGCATGTTACCCCCTTTCCTTTTTTCCCCATCTTTTCGTACTCTTTTTTTAATGTTTCTGTTCCCCTTCCTCTCTGTCACTATTGTCCTACTTCCTTTATTACTTTGAATCCTGGAGGGTTTCTCTCCCCTCTGAATCTCTGTACTGTCTACTTCAGTCTGTGGGGGGAGGAGGATAATTGCTGCCTCCCCTACTCCTTCCACCACCACCCTCAGCAATTTTAAATGTTCATCAAAGTAACAGTTAAACTGCCCACTGAGATTTGCAGTTCCCCTCCTGGATGGATGCAGACCTCACCCCTGTATAGTTCCTCTTCTTGCCAGGTGAGTCCCCAGTCCCCAATGTAGCCAAATCCTCCTCTTTGCATCATACCTCCACACAGGAGTTGAAGGCCCTGATGTAGAGACCCCCCCCCCCAGTTATAGACAGGCAGCAATTTAATAAGAGCTACTAAACACGCCATCTGTTTTAGACCACTCCCCAGTTCCCTAAGCTCCCCTAAACTATCTCAGTCATGTCCCTAGCCATGTCATTTGTCCCTAGGTGGACAATGACATCCAGCTCCTCCTTCCTACCTGCTGCTCTAGTGATCATTAGGATATATTTCCCATCCCTCCCGGCAGGGCAGGCCTTAGGGTACAGTATATGGCACCCTAGGCAAACTTGACAATGGTGCCCCCTTGAATTTTTTTTAAATCCCCCCCAAGAAACATAGCATTCTTAATGGCAGATTATTTTCTTTGAAAACAAAAAAAAACTGAATGATTTACCTTTTTCCCATGATGCAAAGTTCTTTTTTACATTAGTGCTGAATGTGCTTTTTGGCTGATAATAATATCATTTTCACATGGTCTCCAACTGGTTCTGCTCTGTGTCATTGCCGAGATAAGCTACTGCGACAAGTTACGTAATCTCTACAAAGAATGTCTAACTGAATCTTAGCTATCATGATAAAGGATATCATTGCATAGTTTGTATTAAAAAAACTGATTGGAAATGAACACATAAAAATATCATTAGTGTGATGAAGATTTTTTTAATGCACTGCCAGTAGCATGCACAGTATTTTTTTTTGGTTTGTTTTAAAACAAAGGACCCAGTAGTACAGGTGATTACAGATTGGTCATGTGGAATGAATATAAATCCGTGTTACCCGTGGGCTGAAAAGGAACTCCCATCAGCTTGGTAAGACAGATGTTTAAAGAGCTAGTGTACCGCATAAAGGTAATAGTTTTTGAAAGCAGTCAACCTTTACTTTTTATTTTCATTGTGTTTAATTAGAACATAATTATTATTAGAAGATTGTTTACTTGGTGTTAGGCACAGACACATGGAATGGTAACATGAAATACATGAATTCAAAATTCTTCAGAGTTCCACTGGTATACAGACACACGCACACACACACACCCACCCCTCAGGTGCAGTCAGAACCACAATTTTATGTGTTGCAGTCTAAGGAGCAGGGAGTTCTCTGGCAAATTGGTAGGTATAGGAGGACAATTTTTCATGGTCATTTAAGAGCACCAGTAGTGGAAACTCTGAATAGTACTTGTTTTTTTTAAATTTGTGTATGTGCTCTCCGAAGGTAATGGTTAGAACCAAGTCTGAGCCAATCAGTACATGGGGATTTCTTTGCTGATTTTATATATATATATATCTATGTAGATATATTTTTTTTGTTTAGTTGTTTAACCAGGATTAGCACACTAAGCTGAAAACTTTTTTACAGGTGCAACCTGGGAGCACAGGGAAGTTAAGTGACTTGCTCAGGATCACACAATATGTAAGTGGAAGCTGTGGGATTCAAACCCAGGCCTAGTCTGCTGGATGTCATCAGATTTGCAGCTCAGAGCCTTAAACCACTGTGCTATACTGCCTCCCTATGTGGTTTTAAGAGGTGCTGGAACTGAGTTCCTGTGGGCTCCTGCCCATTTTCAATGAATCGATCAATCAATCGATCAATCTTTATTTTACCAAGTGAAATACTATTGAGTACAACTCATTTACAGGATGGCCCTGGGTATGGCACACATTAGGCAATAGAAAAATAACAAAGTGCACAAGGAGAAAACATAAAGTCTGATATTAAGCCTCCAGGCCAGATGTTTACATAACGATTGGCATACATTACAAAATTCACATAACAGTTTCACTTTGCAAGGAACAAATTATGTACAATATTTACATGATATATATACAGTGGTACAGAACAAAAGAAAAAAGATTTAGTGTCAAGATAGAGGATGTAGAAGGATAGACAGTTCAGCTAAGAGGCAAGAGGACGTCACGCTACTAAGTGTTAGTACTGAAGGATATCAATGGTAGCATTTGCAATACTCATTGAAGGAATGAGAAAGCAAGGTTTTAAAAGTGGCCAATTTAACTGTGGTAACCAATTTCAAGGTCTTTAGGATGTTGTTCCAAAGGACAGGCAAGGCATGACTTATAGCCACTTTACCAAGACATGTTCTAACTCTGGGAACAATAAGGGTGATGTAGGAGAGGCTCCTAAGTGGGTAGTTCCCCTGTGTACAGGCAGACAGGCAGACAGTCAGAGATGTACTGAGGTAACTTATTGATAATGGCTCTGTACATTCAGATGATTGCATTTTTTTGGCGTCTGAGTCTAAGTGACAGCCATTCAAGTTTGGGATACGGGGAGCAGTGATGGGTGGAGTATGGGGATCCAGTGAAGAATCTTAGCTCTTGGTGGTAGAGTGTGCCCAGCTTAGCTAGGGCAGAACTAAGGCCTTGTCCATAGAGGAAGTCGGCATAATCAAGGAGTGGAAGGAAGATGGACTGGACCCACCAAGTTTTTGCTTCTCGAGTGAGTAAGTGCTTGATGAGGAAGAACAGACCTAGCATTTGTTTTAGTCTTTTTCACTATTTCCTCAATGTGGTCAATGATGGACAGCTTATGGTCAATACAGAAGTCTAGATATTTGAATTTGTCCAAAAACTCCAGAGATTCCACCAGTAGGGTGGTAATTTGAGGTGCCGTGCAGTGACTGGGAGTTCTAGCTGGAGGAGAAAGGAGCATTGCCTTTGTTTTTTTGGTGTTTAACAAAAGTTTTAGATGAATGAGATTTTGCTGCAGGTGGTTAAAATCCAGTTGTATGTCCCTGCAGGTAAGTTCTGGGATGGGCCTGTCATTGTAAAGGACTGTATCATTGGCAAAGAGGTGGATGTTAGCTGATTTAATACCGGAGTTAATATTATTAATGTACATTGCAAATAGAAGTGGGCCTAGAATGGACCCTTGAGGTACACCTCTCCGGAGAGGTTTCAGTTCAGAGAGGTCCCCATCCACTTTTATCTACTGTTGATGGCCTGTAAGATAACTTGTGAATCAGTTCAGCATGGGAGAATCAGACTGATATTATGAAGAGTGAGCAGAAGCAGATCATGGTCCACCATGTCAAATGCTTTGCTCAGATCAAGGAACAAAGCACACTCATGTTTTTTTGTCATCCAGAGCATTTAACCAGTCATTAGAAACCTTAGTGAGTGCAGAATCTGTACTGTGACATGGTTTAAATCCAGACTGTACTGGGTTCAGTAAGCTGAATGCTTCCAAATGCTTTCTAAGTTGGGAGCTGACTATTTTTTCAAGCAATTTGGATAGGGTGGGAAGAAGGGATATGGGTCTATAGTTGTTTAAATCACTCGGATCTCCAGACTTGAAAAGAGGAATCATGTAGGCAGTTTTCCAAATCAATGGGAGCACACCCTGACCTAAGGACATACTGAATAGGTGAGTGATAGGGGTGGACAAAATATGGTAGCCTAGTTTTAGATAGTAAGGGTCAATAAGGTCAGTGCCTGTACTCTTCCTGGTGTCAGGCCCCAGAAGAAAATCTTCCACTTGTTTTAGCGAGACAGTGTAGAATGTGAACAAGGCATCAGAAGCTGGGATAGCCAGAGTAAGACAAGATGGGCCCTGATAACCAATCTGCACACGTAGCTTCTTGGCCAGGGAAGAGTCAAATGCTAACCCAGCAGTGGCAAAGTAGTTTTTAAGAAGGTCTAAAATAGTTTGCTTATTGGTGGCGAAGGGACCACCAGTGGAGATTTTTGCCAGAATGGATTTAACAGGCTTGTGACCCTCAACGTCCTTTAGAGTCTTCCAAAATTTAGCTGAGCAGTTGGATGAGGAAGTCAGCTCACCTTTATAATATCTAGCTTTCTCAGCTCTAATAAGTTTAGTGCACAGGTTTCTTGCTACTCTAAAGGCTGTCCAATCAGCTGTAAGTTTTGTTTTCCAAGCTTCTCTCCATAAGGCATCCCTATTATTCAGTGTGGACTTCAGGTTGTCAGAAAACCAAGGGTAAGATTTTTTCCTGGTGGGAATTTTAACTAATGGTGCATGTCAATTTATAGTTCCAAGGACTATGTCCTGAAAGAGCTCATGTGCCTTAGTTACAGTAGTGGTCAAATAGAAATTTTGCCAATGGGAATACTGGAGATCAGTAAGAAAGGCATGCTGGTTGAAGTTGCAGCAACTTCTTGTATAAGTGTATCTAGAGGTGGACGCTGGTTTAGTGATGGCCCTCACACAACGTATGGAACTGTGGTTACTTAGGTCATTGAGGACTATATCAGAATGGGACATGAGGTGAGGTTTATTTACTAGTATTTATTTATTTTTTATTGGATTCTCAGATTAAGACCTTTAAGCTAGCAAGCTCATTTAGAATGGTTCCACCGCAAAAATCCAATCCAATCCAACTTTATTTATATAGCACCTTTCGAATCCAAGGCGCTGTACATAAAACATATACAGAATAATAAAATGTCCATACATTAAAATATGTCAGCCATGACTAGGTAAAAGCTAAATTGAATAAATATGTTTTTAAAGCAACCTTAAAACGATCGACGGTTGGGCATTCTCTCAACCAATGAGGTAGAGAATTCCATAGGGTTGGTGCTGAAAAAGCAAAAGCACGAGATCCTGATGTCTTTAATCGAACCCTGGGAATCTCCAGCAATCCCCCGTTGGTGGAACGGAGAGGACAGAGGGGGCAGTAGGGAATCAGGAGATCTTTCAGGTAACTGGGTCCCTGATTGTGTAGGGCTTTAAAGGTTAGTAAATCAACCTTAAAGGTGATCCGCCACCAAACAGGCAGCCAGTTCTAGAAGTCCCAGTCAAAAGCCTGGCTGCTGCATTCTGCACCAGCTGGAGGCAGCAGATATCAACACCTGGTAGCCCTAGGTAGAGGGAATTGCAGTAGTCCAGACGGGTAGTGACAAAGGCATGGACCAATGTTGGAAGATCCCCCGGAGGAACCAGGTGTTTCACCCGGGCGATATTCCTCAGATGGTAAAAAGAGGATTTGACGACAGCTGACACCTGAGATTTTAGGGTCAGACCAGTATCAAAAATAATGCCCAGATTTCGCACCTGATCGGAAGTAGAGAGTGGTATACCACCAAGTAACAAACCTGATGGTTGTCCAGCTCCCAAACCTGCCCCTGGACGACCTGGATCCACTACCAATACCTCAGTCTTACCTGGATTGGTACAGACAAGTAATAAATAGACAATTAACACTTACCAAATATAAGTAGTATACAGTTAAGTTCTGGCAAAGAAGATTGCAAATCATCAGGTATGTACAAACAAGTAGTGGGAGATACAGGATGTATAAACTGAGACTGAGATAAGTGAAAAAAGAAAGACAAAGGGAGGGATAGTGAGACTGAAGGGGGAGGATGGGAGCCGCGTGGAGGATGACAACAATAAAGCTGACATATTGAACAGGTATTTCTGCTCAGTCTTTACTAAGGAAGAGGGGGATAATGGGTCTGAAGGGAGTACAAGGGGTGAGAATGGTGCAGAAATGGACACAAGTCCCTTTACACAGAAAGGGTCCTGAAGGAACTGGAAGTAATAAGAGCTGATAAAGCAATGGGGCCAGATGGGGTGCACCCAGGGTCCTTAAAGAACTAAGAGAGGTGGTGGCTGAACCTCTGGCTATCCTGTTCAGCCAATCACTGGAAACAGGGAGGTACCCAAAGACTGAGGACAGCAGATGTAGTCCCCTTATACAAAAGTGGGAACAAAGAGGAAGCAGGAACTACAGACCAGTCAGCCTCACCTCAGTAGTGGGAAAGATCATGGAAGCACTACTGAAGGAGAGATTGGTGGAACATCTGGTTTGTCAATGGACTACAGGACCCAAGGCAGCATGGTTTCACCAGGGGAGGTCATGTCAGACCAACCTCATTGAATTTTTGACTGGGTGACTAGGGAGTGGATCAGGGAGGGCAGTGGACATGGCCTATCTGGACTTCAGCAAGGCCTTTGACACTGTGCCACATAGAAGACTATTACACAAACTGGGGAATATGGGTGTGGGCAGGACAGTAGTGTGGTGGGTAGGTAACTGGCTGGGTGGCAGGACACAGAGGGTGGTGGTAAATGGCTGTCACTCCACAGAGGGAAGAGTAACCAGTGGGGTACCACAGGGATCAGTGCTGGGACCAGTCCTATTCAACATCTTCATCAGTGACATTGCACAGGATCTAGAAGGCAGAATTTCACTGTTCGCTGATGACACAAAGCTCTGTAACAGAGTAGACACACCAGAGGGTGTAGATAGAATGAGAAGGGACCTGCAGAAACTTGAAGAATGGTCAAGGGTTTGGCAGTTGAGATTCAATGCAAAGAAGTGCAAGACATTGCATATGGGGCACAAAAACCCTGGCACAATATATCAGTTGGGGGGTGAGGATATAGCATGCACCAAGCAGGAAAGGGATCTTGGGGTTGTCATCTCTGATGACCTCAAGGTAGGGAAACAGTGTGACAAGGCATCAGGTAAAGCAAATAGGATGCTGGGATGTATAGGCAGGGCATCACCAGCAGGAAAAGGAGGTCATAATTCCTTTATACAAGACACTAGTGAGGCCCCACCTGGGTACAGTGTACAGTTCTGGAGACCATACCTGCATAAGGACATAGACAGGGTAGAGAAGGTTCAGAGGAGGGCAACAAAGATGGTGCATGGGTTGCATCACAAGTCCTATGAAGACAGGTTGAAGGAACTGAACATGTACTCCCTGGAGGAGAGGAGGGAGAGGGGATATGATAGAGACATACAAGTATCTTACAGGGAGGAACAGGGTGCAGGAAAACACTATTTTTAAGTGAAAAGATGTTTCAGGACTAGAGGGCATGGGATGAAGTTGGAGGAGGACGATTCAGAGGAAACATGAGAAAGAATTTCTTCACAGAACGGGTGGTGGACAAGTGGAACACCCTGCCAGAGGAAGTGGTGGGGGCTGAAACAATCACGGGATTTAAGAATGCATGGGATAGACATAAAGGAATTCTAGAGGGCAGGGGTAAGGGGAAACAGACTTCTAGGAAAACAAACTGAACTTAAAAGCTCAAATGGGCAGACTAGGTGGGCCATAGGCCCTTATCTGCCGACACTGTCTATGTATCTATGTATCTATGTACCCATATTCAAGTTATACCTGTGGAGGGACTGATAGTAGTAGTTAGTTGGAGTTGAGACTAAGGCTGCTAAGAACAGAAGAGCATGGATCAGGTTGAAATCAAGAGTGGGAATAGTTTCAAAGTTAGAGAGAGGGAAGATCGTAAGCAGAGATAACATGGGTAGCAGTTGAGAACTCCACCAAAAGGGTTTTATAGTTAAAGGCTAAAGGTGGTGATCAGAATGGGTTATAGGGTGAGGGGGGATGAGAGAAATATGTGAGGGGGAGCCCCAGAGAACTATGTGAAGGGGAGCCCCAGAAGGTTATAGTTGTAGGTATAAGAAGAGGGATGGTCAAGGTGGGAGAAGGGATAGAGAAGGAAAAGCTAGAGGGTCAGAATAAATAATTGAAAAGGGGGTTGTCTGGGGAGGTGGAGTATTAGCTCCAGCAAGGTACTATGGGAAGGGTTTTTTGTGTTTGGGAGGGTGGCTTCAATGATAATCTGAGTACAACCAAAAGTGTCATGTAAGTGTTTTAGTGGGGATGAACATTGGGAGAGCCAATCAAGACTGAAGTCACCCAAGGTACATATCTCTGAAGATAGTTTTTCCACAGCATTAGACAGATGTTGCAGCACCTTGAGCCCCACAAAGGGAGGCCTATAGCAGCCGAAGATAGTAAGGGATTTAGAAGGAAGGAGTAAGACCTTTAATGTCAGACATTCAAACTCTTTAGGCATAGTGGTAGAGTCAGCTACGGAGGCAAAATATTAGTCTTGAATATAGATTAGGTCCCCTCCCCCTCTAGCATGTCTGTCAATTCTGAAGACATTGTAGGAAGGGATGTTGATTTCATAGTCCTGGGTAGAGGGTCTAAGCCATGTTTCGGTAACCACCAGAACATCTGGAGTGCTGTGGAAAATCCATGTCTGAATAGATTCAAATTTCCTTAGTAAGCTACAAACATTTAGGTGGAACATGCTCATTCCCTTTAATTGGGACATTTCTGAGGGTGCATGGATAGAGGAGGTGGGTCCTGGGTTTAGCTTTACATTACCAGAGCAAAGAAACAGCAGCAACAAAAGTGTTTTAATGGCACTTAATAACGGCGTAAGGAGCCTGCTTCATTCCTGCACTATAAACTCGGCAGTGTCCAAGAGGACCGAAGGATATATAAAGTAATACTCAGGTTGACAGGGTAATGTAAAAGTCAGAGGGAGGAAGGATTGTGGGATAGGCATACGACTTATATTCAGTAACAAGCTTGTCACAAGGGGAGTGCTAAGTCCAGATCTATGAGTAGGACTAATTTAATAGGGAGTGGGCAAGATTTAATAGAACTAGCATTTCTTGAAGTGGATACTAAATTAGGCTCGGTGCAAGGATTAAGGGTGCAGCAGAACAGGCCTAAAAGGCAGATAACGCTTATCATCAAAAGACTGCATTTTGGCTTAGGTGCACACAAATATATCATAGAGTTAATCCTTTTAGCAGCCGATGGCAAGTGAAAATAAGGTTATCCCCTTAAATGCTTGCTGTAAGAAAGGAGCTCCAATGGGGAGGGGACACTGAAATAAGGAGGAGACACAAAAGTATTTAAAGAGTTTCTGGGGCAGGTCTGGGCGGGGGAGAAAATTCAAGTTAAGAAAAGCAAAAAGCTTAGCAGAGCTTAGTGGTAGCCCAGAGCAAGCTGAAAGCAGGGGACTGCTTCAAAAGGATTATCCAAACACAGGCAAAGCTGTAAAATGTGGCCTCCAATTGTGGACCAAGACTGGACTGCAGAGTCAAGCATCATCTGACTTGAAGTCCCGGTAATGTCAGAGAATGTACCGGAGTCTGAAGGCTGGTCTGCGGTCAGGAAAGATGGCACGGCTGGGCTAGCTTTTCTGCTGCAGCCCTGGAGATCAGCAGAGCACCCGAACGGGGCAAGACCAGCACCTGGAAGGGATAAGAAGGAGGGAAGGCATCAGGATATAGGACTTAAACAAAAGGAGCAATGAGAACTAAATCAGGGGTGGGGGTAGCAAACAAAGAAACAGGGCAATCAGACCTAAATCAGGGGGTGGGGTAGCAAACAGACAGGGCTGTTGAGTGAGGGGCTGGGGGTAGGCTGGAACCAATGGATTCCAGCCAAGAGTTAAAGGCAGTAAATGGAGAAGTTAAGGGGAAGGGGCCAGCAAGGACAAAGAAAATGGAAGACAGGGAAGAGATTAAACAGGCAGAACGAGTGAGAGGAGTACTCAACAGTGGAAGGGAGAAAGATTAATCAGGCAGGGAGAGCTAGGGGAGAACACATTAGATCAGCATAGCTTAAAATTCACATTTCTATAGTAATCCTGAACACTTTCCCCACAGTTCCAAATTAGTAAACACAATACAGTTCCCCAGATGTCCTTTACCCCACAGTCTGAATAAATAAAGTTCTCCAAATACAGTACAGAGTGAGCCAAAAACAGAGGAATGCTTCACAAGGCTCATCCAATCACAGGCAAAGCCATAAGATGCGGCCTCCAATAGTGGGCCAAGACTGGATGGCAGAGTCAATCGTCATCCGACTTGATGTCCCAGTGATGGCAGAGAATGTACCTGAGTCTGAAGGTTGGTCTGCGTGCAGGAGAGATGGCACGGCCAGGCTGGCTTTTCAGCTGCATCGACGGAGATCAGCGGGGCGCCCGATCAGGGGCAAGACCAGCACCTGGAGGTGTCCTGAACAGACTACTCTGTCTGTTATATTAGACCAAGGCCCTCACCCCATACCCAGTATACACATCTCATTCAGATTGTGTAAAAAAACTACAAGATCATCATCTTCACTTGGTGCACCCCATTCTTTGTAATCAGGGACCTCAGCTCAGCAAGTGTTGAAGGAAGGAAGGAATGGTGAACTGAAATCCTACCTCAGGGGAGGGGGTTTACAAAACAAGTGCTGAACAGCTGAAAACAAGACAGTTCCCTCAGACCTTATATCACAAGCAAACTGCTAAAATGACAGTTTACACAAAATGGGGGCACTCTTCAGTGCTTATACATTTTGATCACACAAATAAGATGAGTTTAATCATGAACAAATGCATTGTTATGCACTTTGGGAAGAACAATATTAAAATGGATTACTTTATTAAGGAGATGACATTAAGGGAATCTAATTGCGAAAGGGACCTACTGTAGGAGTGTACATTAGCAATGATCTAAAAAGTGCAGCACACATCAAATACATAACTAACAAGGCAATACACTGAATGAAATGCGTGTGAAGAGGCTCCTTCTCTAGAAATGAGACTGTACTACTTCCTTTGTTAAAATCCTATATAAGACCACACCTGGACTATTGTTCCAAGAGTTGGAACCCATATTTAAAAAAAGAAAAAAAAATGCTTGAGAAACCACAGAGACCATTTACTAGACTAATCTCTGGTTACAGGGGCCGACCATATGAACAAAGATTAGACAAACTAGGTCTATGGCCCCTAGAGGTCAGGTGTGCAAGGGGGGACTTACTACTATTATACAAAATCCCAAAAGATGAGATATTAATAAATGATTTTGGATTAATGTATAAAGATCAAAATTATGATCTGAGAGGACGTAAGTATCAGTTCAAGGAGATGCCATGTAAAACTGAAATGTGGAGACATGGCTTTGTATCAAGATCTGTCAGGCTCTGGAATCAGTTGCCTGAACAATTGGTTGCTGCATCTAACTTTGATAGATTTAAGGCCATGTTGGACAAACAAATAGATGTTGGTAACTGTTGTTACCTTCACTGACTAGTGAGGACAACTCACATGGGCTTGTGCCTTCTTGTTATCTTAACTATCCTAGTATAAATCCTACTATACCTCAAAGAGTTACTGAGATTCACTGACTTCTTGCCCTTGCTCATGTCCCACCCCCTTTTTGGGGGGAGGGTGGTGAAACAAGGGAGGGATTTAGAACGGAGATGTAATCAATTATTTTAAGCAGTGTGAGCATAGGCAGTAGTTATTCAGCACTCGTAAAGGCAATGTTGTAGAGTGGATAGAGCATAACGTTATAGAAAAGAATATCCCAGGTTTGAATCCCGCAGGGTTAGGCATTGTTTTGCAGTGTCATTTCACTTGATTTCCATATGCTTAAAAAGTAGTATGTCCTCTCAGCTGTATATTTAATGTATAGAAGCAGGACTGTACTCTAAATGAGATGATGCATCTCCAAAATGTGAACCTGTGGCCAAGCATTTTAATTAATTATACACTTTTACAGATATGATCTCCCAGTTCTTCCAGTTCATTGAAAGCATCAGAAATACAGTAGATTATAGTAACCTTTCACAGAATTACACTCTGACCAGTAGGTTAGAATTATAATCTCACTGACAATAAAATATTGCACCTCAGTAGGGCTCCCCTCTCTGAATAAACTGTAAACATTTAATGGCCCCACTGGTAGCCTAATGGGAGGGCTGTGCTTGAGCATACAATGGGAACCTATACTTTTTCTTTTTATTTTTTAGTCTTTGGTAACAGGTAAGGCCCACTAGGCACAAGTGTTAGGGAGGCAGTATAGCGCAGTGGTTTAAGGCTCTGAGCTGCAAATCTGGAGACCTGGGTTTGAATCCCACAACCCCAACTTGCATACTGTGTGATCCTGAGCAAGTCACTTAACTTCCCTGTGCTCCCAGGTCGCACCTGTAAACAAGCTTTCAGCTTAATGTGTCTCTCCTGGTTAAACAATTTGGGGGAAAAAGTGTCTGTGTTCAGGGGTGACCTGGGAGCACTGGGGAGGTTAAGTGACTTCCTTAGAGTCACACAGTATGCAAGTGGAGATTATAGCCCTAAGTAATATTCCAGGAATAAATATAAAATTTGATCCAGAACTATGCCTATTGGGCACATCTAGTTTCCAAAGATTACCCTCTGGAATGGATATGAGCCTAATAAATGCTAGGGGATGTATTGCATGCTTATGGAAAAAAAAATGAACAACCACCAGATTTTCCATTTTGGAGGAATCTGTTTCTGGAATGTATGCAGCCTGAGAAAATATATCGTTTGGATTTGCATGCACTGGCTAAATTTGAAAAATTATGGACACCAGTCATGACACTAATATACACTAATCAATTTTAATGGGGCTTAGGATGGGGGTAGGGTAAAATAGTTGTAGAATAGGTTAATTAGAATACGTTAGGTTAGAGGGTGGGGGTAGGCACACACTTCCCCAGGTGAGGATGTTACAGTGAAGAATGGGCACACCAGGATGGTGAAACTCCACTCCTGCCAATTAATATATTGGAAAACTGATAGCTGAAGCTGGGGAAAATAAATAAAATATGTAAGTGGAGGTTGTGGGAACCAAACCCAGGTCTGTTAAATGTACCAAGCTCATTCACAGCTCATAACTTTAACTTTTAAGCTATACTGCCAGCCATGATTACACATTCTTACACTTCATATAGTCAGTTGTATGTCTTTAGGGGTACAAATACAATTTACACCGTACACAGAATCAGTCCTTTCCCATTTGACACCTGTAACTGAGCCTAACCTTACTTTCACTCCCGCAGCTGAATTTCCCTGGGTTTCCCCTCGGTTTCCACCACTGGTGATTTGTTGTTCATCTGCTCTGGCTGCTTGTCTACTAGGCAGCTTGGGTCATCCTGATAATATCTACAGCATGCAGTTGTTCTGTCATAAACAGAGAATTATCATGTCACTTGTAAGTTGTAGACAAGCAGCAAGACCAGATAAAGAGCATGTGGCAGAGGTCTTGTTTTCATGAAAATGTTGTAAGTAATAAAGCAACGGAGGATAATAAGCATATTAAACAAAAACTACATTGTGTGTGCTGACTATTTTTTGCAAAGTTTTCCCTGTGGTGTCAAGGGCTCTGTAAAGCAGTTTCAGTTACATCCAGGGGATCTGCTAAGCGTCTGCACTGCCAGATGTTACACTCAAACTTTGCTGCCCCACTTAGCACGTGTTGACTGCCATGTCAGCCTGCTGCCCCCCCAACCACACACTAACTTAGAGCAACTGTCAACTAGCAGTAAATAATAACGAGCGCTAAGTCAAGCAACAAGATATAGTCAGTTAGCATAGCCATATATATTTATTCTGTGTGCGTGTTCTCTCCTTTTTTGACTATTTCATGACAGTCTGAGATGGACAAACACTGGTCACTGTTTGGGGCAAGACAAGCCTGGACTTCCAAACCACAACACACTGACCCGACCTGTGACTGACCCAGGCAGCCAGCCAGCAAAACTGAAAACATCACTGTGAAACTTTACTATGCTGACCCATGCCCTGACCTGCACCTCAGCAAAACAATTCAGCTTGAGAGTTTCCCCAACTCCTCCTCAGATGTCTGCCTGAGTAATGTTCTGCTGGCTAGCTGTGCCTCAGTCTCTTGCTGTTGCCTTTCCAAAGTGATTAATGTCCCCTTTACCTATCTCTGCTTGCACTGATGCACCCACTGTCTGCACTAATTGGCCATTCTAGCTAGAAGACAAGGGAATGATGAGTGTTAGGCACATGGGACATAGGAGAGGCGGAGTGCACTGTGTACACAGCTGTGGGTTGGAATGTCATGCTGCTGCTTGCAGACAAGTCTTCACCCCTCCCCCCCAAAGACAATAAATTTGGCAATGTTAGTTCTCCTGGTTACTGTAAAAAGATCGCCATCATCAACAAAGGTCTTTCATGGTGCCCCACTGTTGCATGATGCCTAGGCAGCTGCCTAGTTCTCCTATCCTTACCAGCCCTGCCTCCAGTCCCTGGTGCCACAGGTATCAGAGATGGGCAAAGTGGGTCTCCCACCTGTCTCCACAAAGTGATTCGGAGGAGTGAAGGTGACTTTGGCGGGTGCCTCGCAATGCGAATCGGAGTACTTTGCATTATAATGGGTAATGTGAAGTCCATTGAAAACAATGACTTTGGTTTACTCCGCTTCCCAAACCACTATCACTAATTTAAGGCTTAAGTACATTGAAAAATAATGTATTTCACCCTCACTTCAGCTTTGTTTTAAGCTCCAAAGGCAAAGTTTGCAGTGATTCATGGGATTTCAGGTCACATGGGCTCTAGATTGTTCTGCATAGCCTTAGTTCGTGGTAGATTGTGTAGGAAGCTGTAGGGGACAGTCTGCTCTGAGAGCTCTCTGCAATTCAAACCTTCTAAAAGCTGTTAAAAAAGCCTTTTTGAGTCTTTTTTTGCTGAAACTTTAGTTCATCGATTGAAGGAAACCCTCCTGTGCTGATATCGAGCGTTTATTGTTTGTGTGTGGATTTTGAATGTTATATACAACATTTAGTCTGTGTACTGAGAGACAGTGGAAGTGTGCTTTGGGGGAGGGGCGTATCTGTGGTGTAGGTAGATTAACTTGGAGAAAAAGACAGCTATTTCAGTTTTGGTGATATTTTTCTTATAACTGTGTTAATGTACACACAGTAATATTTTCAATAATTCTTGCCATTTTTTTTGCTGATTGTTGTGGTGCATCAGTGCATAATTTTAGTTTGTTTAAAATATGGGTTATATTACTGAAGTTTTCAATTTGCTATGCATTACTTAGTGTGTGAGTATGTGTGTGATGCATGTCATCAAATCAGACTCCTTTTATTGTGCCACATAGTAATTTCAGCAATGTGAACCTGCTATCCACTGCAGCTGTGTGATTTTTGTACTTCTTTGTGATATCTTTACTGGTACTAGTAATAGTGGCTATTACTGCAGCAGTGCACAGCCCCCGCAGCCCGCCCCAACCAGCAAAGGTATTCTTTTCCAGATTTGAAATTCTGATGGTCAGCACTGGTTAGGTGTTGTGCCTTTGTATTGTAAGCCTGTTTTGTAGTATCTCTCCAGGTTTCACCACCCCACCATTGTACTCATTGATACGTGTTTTTAAGTCTGGGAGTTTTAAGATACAGCTCATCGGGGAAGTACAGCCATAGGCATTCACGTTCCCAATACAGTTTCATATTGGTTAACTCACACCATCAACACTAAATCACATTCTTAATTATCACGGTCACAAATGCAGTCACAAATCACGATTTACAATCACGTCACGAATCACAAAATTAATTTTTTTTCTAGTTACTTGGACGTATTGTAAGCCTGTTTTTTATTGTCTCTCCAGGCTTCACCACTCCACCATTGTACTCACTGATATGTGTTTTTAAGTCGGGGAGTTTTAAGCCACAGCTCATTGAAGAAGTACATCCGTAGGCATTCACGTTCCCAATACAGTTTCATATTGGTTATCTCACCATCGAAACTGAATCACATTCTTCATTATCACAGTCACAAATGCAGTCACAAATCACGATTCATGATCACGGCACAAATCACAACATAAATTTTTTTTTTTAGTTACTTTAATGTATTGTAAGCCTTTTTTGTAGTATCACTCCAGGCTTTACCACCCCACCATTGTACAGATTAATACGTGTTTTTAAGTCGTGGAGTTTTATGCTGCAGCTCATTGGGGAAGTACAGCCATAGACATTCACATTCCTTCCTGTACAGCATGTGAGTTACAGTACTGTAAGTAGCGGTGGGCGAAGTGGCCCTAATTCGCTCCATGAAGTGATTCACAGAGTAATGCAGAACCCGAGGAGTACTCCACAATGTGAATCGGAGTACTTCGCTTCATAATGAGGAATGCGAAGTCCATTGAAACCAATGACTGTGTTTTTCTGCCTTCCCCAAACAACTTCTCCACCAATTTTAAGGTGAAGCACATTTGAAATCAATGTAATTTGCCTCACTTCGCCTTGTAATTGAGTGCCAAATGAAATTCTGCAGGGATTCATGGGATTGCAGGTCACATGGGCTCTAGATTGTTCTGCACAGCCTCATTTATGGCCTGGGTAGTGTGTGTGTAGTGGTAGCTGTAAACAGTTTGCTCTTGGAGCTCTGCAATTCAAAACCTCTAAAAGCCGTTTAAAATGGCTTTTCGAGTCATTTATTAGGAAACCCTTCTGTGCTCATATCATTGAGTGATTATTGTTGTGTGTGGATTTTGAATGTTAATTTAGAACAGTCAGTCTGTGTACTGTGAAGTGTGCTTCAGGGGAGTAGCGTATTTGTGGTGTAGGTACATTTTCTGGGAGAAAAAGGCAGTCTTTCTGTTTTGGTAAAATTTTTCTTGTATAACTGTTAATGTGCACACAGTAATATTTTTAGTAATTCGTGACAATTTTTTTGCTGATTGTTGTGGTGCAGCAGTGTATAATTTGTCTGTTTAAAACATTTGGTTATATTACTAAAGGTTTTCAATTTGGTACGCATTACTTGTAGTGTGTGTGTGAGTGTGTGTGAGATGTGTGCCATTAAATCAGACACCTTTTATTGTGCCATAGAGTAATTGCAGCAATGTGAACCTGCTATTCACCGCACCTGCATGAATTTTTTTTACTGCTTTGTGGTATCTTTACTGATAGTGGATTGTTACTGCTCTGCACTAATTTCCAACTGGCAAAATGTATTCCTTTCCAGATTTGGATTTGTGACTTGTGTGCACTAGTTAGTTGTTGTTGTGCCTTTTCATATGTATCCCCTGAGTGTGCAGCGCAATCTTAATCTATCTGTGCATTTGCAGTGCACTATTAATTCTTGGAGGCTGCATTTCTTGTTACACTCTCATTTCACTTCGTCAGCACTGAGGAATTTTCTGGACACAAGACAGTAGCATTTTATCAGCACTGGGGAATTTTCTGGAATCTGGACACAAGACAGTAGCATTTTGGGGATGGACATTAATTCTGGTGACTCTGTGACCACTGCATGCATGACTGAGTGTGCCATTAATTCTGGGAGACTTTGCATTTCTTGTTATGCTCTCATTTCACTTCGTCAGCACTGGGGAGTTTTCTGGACACAAGACAGTAGCACTTTGGGGATGCATATCTGGTGACCGTGTGGGTGGGGTGCTGCCAATATTGTTGTCACTCCACCTTACTTCACATTTAAAGTGGAATGACAATGCAAAGTTATAACAACAAGGTGATGTGAGCTTTTTCTGTGGGGCACTCCACATCGCAAAGCACCAATGCAAAGTGGCCACTTCACGTTCACTTCACAGGTGCATTTTAAATTCGCTGCATCTCTACACATAGACAACTGACTTCCCTCTCAACCCCCTTCCTATTCCCAAATATTTCCCCCTGACTATCAAGTACTCTACCAGAAGTTGCTTCCTCCTTATCTGTGACTCTGCCACCCTCCTTAGGCCTCCACCATGGAGGTCACCCACTTCTTCCCTGGCCACTACCATGGGAGCCTCCTACTGGCAGTCCCACTCTGCCAGAACAGCAAAATAATTTTGTAGTGGTACCACTTGAAGAATGTGTCTCTGTTCCCCCCAAGCCTTCCAGAACCTACCTCCACCCCACCCCCACCTTTCCCATGCTCATTGTAGTCCAGCAACTTCCCCTAATTGCCATCCTGTAAGGTAACAATGTCATACCTGGTGGCCCCTTGGTTGTGGAACAAGTCTCCTGAGTTCAAACCAGCTCATCCTGCAGTCTAGTGACTGCCTCCTCATCCCAAATAGGTTCATGCAGATATGGCAGCACCACAGTCTTCAGAAGTTCGCACTGAAAACTGCCACCCAACAGTCACTGCACTGCAACACTCCAAGCATTTCCAATGCCTACTCTTCCTGTGTTACTTGAAATCTCTTCACCTTATGTATATTATAATCCTTTGCACTCTAACCTAGATAGTGTTGCTCCAATTCCACTTTTTGCTTACTCCCACTGAGTTACAAGGAAATCTGTTTCTGCTTTATTTGTTATATCCTTTTGTACCCTAATCTAGATAAGAGTGTTACTCCTATTTCACTTTTTGCCTCTCCCTTTTCTTTCCCTCACCTTTTGTTCCTTTTACCACTGCTTAGTGTTATTAGTATCATTCCTTTGTGTAATTTGTTACACGCTTTGTGTACCTACCCTAGACTGAATGTTTTTCCTATTCCCAGTTTAGTCCTGTATTTCCCCTTCTGTCCTTCCAAGCAGAGAGTGCAACCACAGGAGTGAACAGGTTCCTCACTTTAGTCGACTGGTAGAGACCCCTACTTCTCCACTTCCTTTGCTAATGCCAGCTGTTGTCAAAGATACCAATCTTACCTATTCCACTCATTTGCTGTTCCAGTCATTTGCTGGACATGAATGTGTGGAACACGTTAGAAGGAACTCTTTTTATTATCCCCTGCTGCTTTCTGGCTGCTCCCAGTTGATCCATGTGATCATGTGACCAGTACCTCACTCCATTGCTGCTGCCATCAACCTCTGCTCCAATGTCCTGCCAGCCCCCACACAAGGAAAAAAAAGAAACCTGGAACTAAATTGCAGGTTAGGAAAAGTAAAATACAGTAGTAGTAAGGCTGTAATTCCAGTGCTTCTCACCTGATGTTGGCATTATGCTGAAAAGAGAAAACGTATGCCAAAAAACTATAGCAGTAGGCTTTTAAATCCCCTGCTGCTTCCTAGCTATATTATAAGTGTAAATATCTTGAAGTATAAGTAATATTTTTAATATACTTTATTCTTCTGTGATAGAGTCATTAGAGGTACAGATAACTCTGTTATAATCAATAACAACTGTGTTTCCAGTTCTGGAGAAAAAGCTACAGTTACTATACTTTGTTATTTGAAGTGAGGTGTTCTATGCTGTTACAGAGAGGGATGGGTTATTTACCATTTGGTAAGAATCACTGTACTATGTGGACAGTGGCACTGGTTGGATTCAAATCTAGAGTTACCCCAAGGAAGTGTCTATGCTGAGTGGTAGCAGCAACTAAAGTGGGACATGTTAGGAGGAACTTGCAGGAGTCCAAAGTGTTGAGAATGTCTGGGAGAGACCAATCTGTCACAGAGACCATTTATTCACTATCTTTTTTAGAGTTGTGAAACTCTGTATGGGCTTATTTTCTTTATATTCTGTATATACTATACGTACGTATAATATCTATTTTATTGCTGTAATTCCCTCAAAGGTTTCAATCACTCTTTTTCTGACAGTTTTTGGCCTTCTTCTTTGACTTTTATTTTACTCCTGAAATATATCTATATGTATGTCTGTCCATTTCTCTTTCTTTCTATCTCTCTCTCTCTCTATATATATATATAAATACAATGGGGTTGAGACATATTCCAGTGAAATAAAACAAGTTATTTTCAGTTCAGTGAAATAAATCCTGGTGACATCAGCAGAGTTAAAATAAATGCCATTTATTACACACATTCAAACCCACACTAAACCTGTGCCAATCCGCACAAGCCACGCAAACCACGCAAAGCTGTACAAAGCTATGCAAAACTGCACAAATGGTAACTTTTGCAACCATTGTATAAATAGGATACATGATGTGCACTCATGAGACATGGAAAATATTTTCACTCATGTACAGTGACCCCTGGATACTCATTCATGGCTTCGCCACTCGTGAATCAAAAGGTCACTCTAGAGGAGTGAAAATATTTTCCATATCACACTCGTACCCATCACGTGTCCCATATATATCAATATGTATATATATATATATATATATATATATATATGTGATAGGGTTGAAGTAGTGCCCCTAAATATCTCTCTCTCTCTCTCTCTATATATATATATATATATTTGCGCATTAATAACTTTAGACCCATTCAATGGATTTGCCTGAAATTTGGTATGCAAGTGGGGCATGGTGGGACACGAAAAATCTTTAGGGTTGCCCCTCCCCCCATGGACCCGACAATCAGCCCAAGATTGACAGATGATGGGGTGTGTCATTAGGGTTGTGAGGCCTAAATGTTGCCCCATTCTTGTTCACTGTTGCTTCTCAATATGACTACACAAGAAATGGGGTAACATTTAGGCCTCACAACCCCAATGACACACCCCATCATCTGTCAATCTTGGGATGATTGTCGGGTCCATGGGGGGAGGGGCAACCCTAAAGATTTTTTGTGTCCTGACTTTTTGCGTTTTAACCCTAAATGATGCATTAACGCAGTTTTTTTGCATAGAATATATATAGGTACACAGAGTTGAGCAGTGTTTTCTACATTAAACCTCAAATTTTGAACTATAATATCTTTGAAACTATTCAATGGATCAGCAGAACACTTTGCATGTGCAGTCTAATAGAGTAGATCTGTTGACGTAGCAATTTTCGTTCCGGTCAGATGTGCAAATTCTGAGCTATAAAGAGTGAAACAACGTAACAATTTGCTGATTTGCTTGTCAACATGTTGCTCTTAGATGGTTTGGAATTTTGGTCCAACTTTTCAGGGCAGAAAGGCCTTGGCCCACAGAAGTGCTTTTCACTTGTTTGATGAAATAAAAATCCATTCCATCATTATTCAGTTTTTAAGTTCCCATTATTTTCAATGTTAATTTTATCTCAAGGGTGGCTTCCTGGAACCAAAAAAGAATTTGATCAAACAAAAAAGGATTATTTTTTGTGAGTTATTAATCCTTTTTTGTAATGAAAAATTCCTTCTTCATGAGCCTTCATCTTGTTTTCCATTTTTTCACAAAAAAAAACCCTTGAAAAGCTGCAAAACTTATATTCTACCCACACACCAATACATCTATCTTGCTCACTGGGACTCCGTTCAGTGAATTCTATGAGTATCTGGTGGAAAAAGGACCCCTGGATGTGTTTAACTTTTTAAATCCTTTTTATGACTCACTAATGCTTTTTTTGTGAGTCCTTTTTCATTCTCACAAAAAAGGATCACATCTCACGAAAAACGATTTTAGACTTATTTTTTATCTTCCTTTTTTTGTGAGTATGGAAAAAGGATCTATTCTCACAAAAAAAGTATCCCTTGTCACAGAAAAGGATTTCTGACTTAGTTTTTTCCTGATTCTTTTTTGGGAGAAGGGATCTTTTTTCGTGAGCTTTTTTTCATTCTCATGAAAAAGGATCTATTATCAGAAAAAAAGGATTTCAGACTAAAAATAAATATATGATTATACTATAGAAAATATAAGGATATTCTTTGCAAAAAACTGCATTAATTCAACATTTAAGGTTCCAGCTAAAGTGACAAAAATAGGGAAATGTGGCTTTAGGTTTTCCAACCCTAAAACCACACTCCTACAGCAAATCTGGGGTGGAGTCTTTCTTGGCATGGTGAACCCTAAAGTTTGCCCTATTCTATATACTCTGCAAATATACACACCTAATGGGGTGAGTCTTAGTGCTGACAACACCAAGAAAGACTCCACCCCTGATTTGCTTTAGGAGTAGGGGTGTGGTTTTAGGGTTGGAAACCCTAAAGTCACATTTTCCTATTAATACAGTTTTTTTTGCAAAGAATATATATAATATATATATATATATATATATATTCTTTGCAAAAAACCAAATTTTTGTTAATGCACCAATTAGGGTGTGTTGATGATGATGTCTTTCTTGGGGTTGTCAAGCCTCAAGCTCATTCCAATTCCATGAGCAAACAATGTCCACATGATCTCCTGTGGGCCCAGCATGAAGAAAGCTACAATAAATTGTATTGGAAACACTGCACTTTGGATTGCAGGCTATGGGCTGGGGGAGGGTGAGCCTTAGGGTTGACAACACCAAAGAAGACCCCACCACTGATTCACTAAGACTACAAAGACCCAATGCCCTAATGTTTTTTTTTCCTTTTACTGCTTGGGCTGTAGGGGTGGGAGTTAAGGCTAGAATCCCTAACCCCATTTTCCCTACTTTTGTGGCATTAAGTTACCCAAACTGGTGTTTTAACAAATATTTTTACAAAGCATTTCCTTTCTTTTTGAGATACTGGAGTTATATTTTCATTCATGTAGGATCTGAAGGGACCTGCATGAACAGATGCAGATAAGCATGGCCATCTGGGCCATGTACCAAGGGAAGACTCTGCCTATGGAAGTGCAAGGCCCTGTTGACCCTGCCCTTCTATACAGCATTGGATGTCAAAAGGTACCAAAGTTATGAACATATGTAGGAGAATGTCAGTGTTCCTTCATAAATGTGCTGCTTTTTTAATATTTTGATACCAAATATTCAACATAGCCTTGATATAAATTACTGTGAGAACCTTGTAAGTGAAAATTTTTGAATCTTAGCTGAAATGTCATTCCATGGCACAGGAGCAAAAACACATTTCAGCCTGGTTTTGAAAAATGACAGTGGTCATGTTCATGAGGTGATGTGAAAAAATGGCTGTGTTGAAAATTTTGGGATCAAAATACTTAAAATTATCAAAATTATAGTGTGTGTTGCAAAATGTCAACATACACTCATAACTTTGTTGTTTTTAAATATTTTCCTCTAGATTTTCAACATAACCTTCTTATGACCCCACCTCATGTACAAGGGTGGAGAAAATATTCAAATCCACATGAAAGGTGATTTTATGCAACAAAAATGTCATTCCACACCACAGGGGTGGAAACACATTTTAGCTAGGATTTGAAAAAATGACAGTTGTTGCATTCATGAGGTGATATTAAAAAATGTCTATGCTCAAAATTTGGAGTCACACTATAAAAAAGTTCCAAAATTATGGGCATCCTTTGCAAAATTTCAATGTATGCTCATAACTTTGCCATTTTTTAACATTTTGACTCCAAAATTTCCACATAGCCTTCTTATGACCCCACCTCATGAACAAGGGCATGGACATTTTCAAATCCTGCTGTCATCGAGGCACAGGTCAAGAAGCATAGGAAAACCAGGAGTAATTTCAAAATTTGCAAACAGAGTTTTATTTTTCTCAGCAACAGCAAAATAATACATAAAAATGTGCTAAGTGTAGCTAGTTACAAAGGCAGTACAAACAGAGAAAAAAGTCCTTCTTCTGAGTGTTTCTTCTCAATGTCAAATCTCAGTCTCTCACTCTACTTGTCTATCTAGCAAAATCATTGCTGCTCTTATTATAAGTCTTTGCCTGGGAACCTCCTTAAGAGAGCTTGCTTCTCACAGAATTTTCTTGTAAGTTTGCAGAATGCTATTGTCAGTTTTGATGCAGGTGCAGCAAAAAGAACATAGTAACCCAGAACTTGACCTCTTGTTTACAGTTCTGCAAAGGGCTTAAAAACTGCATCTTAGGTTAACCCCTTGAGTTTCAAATATCTTTTTGCAATCATTTCAACAGTATAACTATATACAGTTAAAAATAAAGGGATCCCAGTATCAGCAACATTTCCACATAAAGATTCACATATAAATTTTTTACCCACAGATATGTAAGGGGGAGAAAAGACAGAACAGCAAGTGAAGGCAAAGAGATAGCAAGAGGCAGAGAATTGGGAAACTATTAGAGTGATCAGTTTCTAAATCTCAAGAAAATGTTGGTTGCACAACCAGACAGACAAGAGACAGAATAGGAGAGGATAGAACAGACCCTTGTGTTTAAACTCTTTCTGCATAACAAATGGGGCAGGGTCTTATTCAACACTGTCACAACCCCCTTTTTAGGAGGGAACCTGTTTTACAAAAACAGTTTTCCAAAATGTTCTATTACATTCCCGTCTAACATTACCTTATAACCTTTACAGTTCAGTGCATGTATAGCAAACAGAGATATTTAGCTCATACATTTTTGTTTTTTCAACCTACAGAATTCTCAATTCATGATCCATATCTTGACAGAAAATCAACATTGATATTCTCTTTCCCAGATTTGTGCATCACTTTAAATTTAAATGGCTGTAGAGCCAGGTACCCCATGTTATTCTAGAATTTTTATCCTTCATTTGGTTAAGCCAACAGAGACGATTATGTTCTGTTACAAGTATAAAGTCGGCTCCTAGTAAATAAAACTTAAGGGACTCCATGGCTCACTTTGCCACAAGGCATTTCTTTTCAATGGTGGAATACCTTTTCTCTCTGTGGTGCAATTTCCTACTGATATATAGAATAGGATGTTCTTTCCCATCTATATTTTGACTCAAGACTGCACTTAGGCTTAACTCTGATGCATCAGTCTGTAACAGGAATTGTTTCTCAAGGTCTGGTCTTCTTAAAACAGGAGCTGAACATAACAGCAGCCTTAATGGCCCAAAATGCCTCATCACACTCTGGGTCCATTTCACATTATTCAGGAACTGTTTCTTTGTCAGTTCAGTGAGGGGAGTAGCTTAATCAGCAAAGCTGGGAACAAATCTCCGATAATAACCAGCCAGCCCTAAAAATTACCTGACATATTTATTGGTTTTGGGGACAGGGCTGTTAGCTACAGCTTCTATCTTGGAAACCTCTGGCTTGGCTTCTATATTTCCCAAAACATAGTCCAAATATCTGGTTTCCTGCAAGCTCAATGCACACTTGTCATAGTTTTCTGACTGTGCAGTGTCCATATTGCTGTAGGCAAGTTGGGCTTTCCCTGTCAGGTAAGGTACCAGCCTGATTGCCCATTGCTGCTGTGGCCACTGGCAGGCTGTGGCAACCCTTTCGAAAGTTGTCAGGTATGGTTCAATATCTGCCGAGAGACACAACTTTGTAAGTTTAGTGTATTTTAAGTTGGTTGTGTCTTATTGCTCTGCTGGACCAGTGCCAGATCCTCCAGCTTTGATAACTTGCAAGGCATCCATCCATCGCTACATGTCTTCTCTTCCTTGCTGCTCCTGTTGCTGCATCTCTTCTTGTCTTTGCTTTTCAAGTTGTTGCATTTCTTTTTTCTGTGCCTCCAAACATTGAATTTCTTTTTCTCTCTGCTGCATCTCCTCTCTTCTCTGTTTCTCCATCTCCATTTGTTGTATAGCCCACCATTTGAAAAAGGCAGTCAGGCTTTCGGGTTCTGTCACTGCCTGTTCTTTTTTTTTCCATCACTGGTGCCGACTGTACAGTCTCAGCTTGGGCTTCTTTCTCTGCAAATTTGGCTGCCATTCTTCTTGTAATCACTCCAGGACTTACTGCTGCAGAATCCATACCTTTCTTCTACACTTCCCTGGTACCAGGTCTAGTACCCACAAACAAAACTCCAACTTAGGTTATGCAAGGAGTAAATCCCACCTCTGAAACCATCTGTCATTTAGGTACAGGTCAGGAAGCATAGGAAAACCAGAAGCAGTTTCAAAATTCACAAAAAGTGTTTTATTTTTCTTAATAACAGCAAAATAAAAAATGTAACTGTGTTCATTATAACTATTTACAAAGGCAGTACAAACAGAGAAAACAAAGTCCTTCTTCTAAGTATTTCCTCTCAATGTCAAATCTGTCTCTCACTCTCCTTGTCTCTCTAGCAAAAGCATTGCCGCTCTTAATATAAGTCTTTGCCTGGGTACCTCATTAAGAGAGCTTGTTTCTCGCAGAAAGTTCTTGTAAGTTTGCAGAATGGTCTTGTCAGTTTCAATGCAGGTGCAGAAAAAAGAACATAGTGACCCAGAACTGACCTCTTGTTTACAGTTCTGCAAAGGGCTCAACAACTGCATCTCAGGTTAAACCCTTGAGTTCCAAATAGCTTTTCAGAATCATTTCAACAATATAACTATATACAGTTTTAAAAAAAATGGATCCCAGTATCAGTGACATTTCCACATAAAGATTCACATATGTATATATATATATATATTTTTTTTACCCACAGATATGCAAGGGGGAACACAGAACAGCAAGTGAAGGCAGAGAGATAGTGAGAGGTGAAGAATTTCGAAAGTGATGGAGTGATCAGTTCCTAGGTCTCAAGAAAATTTGGTTGTACAACCAGAAAGACAAGAGACAGAAAAGGAGAGGATAGAACAGACCCTTGTGTTTAAACTCTTTCTCCATAACAAATGGTGCAGGGTCTTTTTCAACCCTGTCACACCTGTACAAATGGTGTTTTTGCCAGGCAACTGCAAAAATGCCTTTTGGGCCTGATTTGCCTAATTCCACCACCATTGGTCATGAGGTGGGGGTCTCAAAAAAGCCATGTTGAAAATGAGTGCAACAAATATGCAAAAATGGCAAAATTGTGCATCAAAGTTGAAAATCTAGTACAAATACATTTACCCACATTTTCTTTACTTTCTCATATTGCAGTCACTGGTTCCAGCAGCAAGTTGTGTCTTCGATTGGAGAGTGGATCTATGCCATGGGACATATTCAGATGAGTGAGGCTGTGTTAGGGGTGTGTGCAGTGGTGGGTGCTGAGTGGGAGGTTGGGGTGGCTGTGGCAGAATGGAGAGAACCATTTTTTTATTTTGTAGCTTAAAACCAACCAAGAAACAAAAAATCACTGTGGGATGGTTTTTTTTATTTCAGGTTAGAGTCCAACACTGCATTGAGCACCCCAGTGTTAGAATACTGTACAGAAACAGGGTTGGTCTACCTGGAGAGGACAGGGTACCAGAGAAGTACCAGGAGTGGGCACCCTGATCCACTTACATATATTTATAAAACAAAAATAAGATTGTGAAGGGCATGTGGGACACTTGGAGGAGAAGGGGGAGAAAGAAGTGGTACCATGGTAGGCACCCCAGCCCACACAATAAAAAAGATAGATAGACAGAGGGAGACAGACAAATGGGGGATTGGCAGCTCACTCTTCTCACTGCAGCCACAGCAGGGCTCCAGTTGTGGCTGCAAAACTCACCAAAGTCCCACTGTTCCCATACAGAGAAAGTGGGCAAAAGGCTCCTCTTCCTAAGCTGGGCATCCTGGGTTTTGGGATGTCACATAAAGGTATTTCTGGCAAATATTTTAAAAACAAGCACCAGAATCTTGGTAAACTGGTCCCATTCAGCTAGATTTGCGTGTTTGTTTTTAAAATCATACCATCTTATGTATTATCCATGTTTTTTTTTTTATTTTGAGGGGAAAAGAAACAAGATGGCAGCTCTCACGGCACAACAAACATTTTTTGTGGTGTGAGAAGCAAGTGGTGAGAAACCAAAAATAGACTTGCAACACATAATGTTTGATGTTGTATCAAAATATTATCCCAAGAACCCTACTGAGCATACTCAAAACAGAAAAATATATAATTTTAAAGCCTTATAACTCTATAACCATTTATTATTTTTTTCACAAAACCTTTCAAAGGCACTGTCTTAGGACATCATATCTGTACCCTGAAAGTTTGGGGAAAAATTCCATTCTGCATAGGTTGTAGGTGAGAGCAAAAAAAAAAAAAAAACCTCTCATGTTAAGTATAGGAAAACAATTAGACATTTTCAGAAAAATGACATATGCGGATCTCAGAAACCACACAAGCTGCCATCACAAAACTTTCCACAGATTTAGTTCTTTCCTCTTAGACAATGCATGGACAATTTCAGTTGATTTAATCAGATACTACCAGAGCCATTAAGGTACAAAGTTAGGGGTTTAACATTGAACACCCTACTCAGCCCTAACTATGGGGGGATCTACTGCACGCCTATGATATATATTTATATCTTATTTTTTTAAGAGAAGAAAATGAGAGAGTGTGGTAGTTCTGGAACTGGGAGTGGTGGTAGTGTTGACAGAATGCCCTCCACCTCCTGTCCTGTACCTGGATTTGGGGGTGCCTAGTAAAGTGATTTCTGTAAAATTAAAAAAAAAAACAACATCAAGATCTAGCTAAACAAAGGGCATCAGTAGCAGCCGGAGCACTGGAGATAGGAAAGATATGCCACAAGGCTGCAAAAGTTGCAGGTACTGGAGGAAACAGCACACACATATCCCTCATCACAGCAGGTCAAATCCATGCCCTCACCGGCCCTTCTGCAACAGAACCAGCATTAGCATCAGTAATCAGAGTTACCCTTATGCTCCCTACTGTTGGTACTAGCTCATCCGTCTGAAACATCAGAGAAGCAATCAGTCTCTGGCTCCACTCCTGGGCAGCAGCAGCAGAACAAGAGCCTTGTCTTGGACTTTTCTCAAGTGGACCAGGTGAAAACAGTGTGTCATCTGCTCACTATGCAACACCAATGTCAGGTGTGAGATGAACGGACCTCATTTAGGGACTAGGGTGCAACATACTGTACCTACCCAGTAATTAAATCTGCTTATGAATGGGAAGATTATAGGAAGATGGTGGTTGAGGGGTATAATCAGATCTGCAGGTACCACTCCTACCACTCCCACTAAGGTGCTACTACAAAATCAGGGGAAACACAGATAGATATCAATGCATTTATAGTAGAAAGAGAGGTCTATGGTGGATTGTAGTAGCAATCATGGTCAGGAGAACCCTGAGGGACCAGGTGCAGATAAGGCTGGTCCTCATGGTGGGATAATGTGTCATCATCAATCATTGGCTGTTGTACAAATCAAGGGGGGGATTCACATCTGACCCCTCATGTTTTATCAATGAAGGAGAAAATGGAGATCATTCTGGCAAACCAGCATAACATCCAGGAAGGATTGGCTATACTCTGTGCCCTACTGTCCTGTAGCTACACCTAAGTAATGATTGATAAATAAAACTGACTTGCCTTCTCTACACTTGTTGCTTCTTTTCTGCCAGCTCTTCCACCCCACTATACCATACCCAGCTCTTCTCCTTCCTGCTGTAATTCTGTTTCTAGCTTCCTTCCTCCAGCTGTATTTGTAAAGCACTTTGGGATACATTGTCTATGAAAATTCCCATATAAATTTCAAGCCTATTGAGTTTTTAGTTCTGTGCAGTCCCTGCACTCTCATTCTGACACTACACAACAGTTTTTCTTGTAATGCCCTTTGGAATACAGTATGCGTGATAATCAATATATAAATCTCAATTCTCATCCATAAAGGCAGACTGCAACTCTCTGCAGATGGCACAAAGCTTTGCAGCAGAGTAGATATTGATGAGGAGGTGAGAAAGTACAGAGTTAGCTGAACAGATCGGAAAAGTGGTCAAAAATTCTTGAACATTTACAATGTACTTGTGGATAAACATTCACACCATTGTTAAGTGCAGAAGCACACTTTAAATTGTGCTTCTCCAATAGTATAGAGGGATGGGCCCAAGACTGTGGCCCCAAGGGCCCTGGGTTAAAAACTGGTGCCTTCACATTCTAGGTGTAGAAAAAAGATATGAAGATACTGGTCTTGGACCTAGGAACCCCAGTTCCATAGCTCTGCACCTTGTCTTGCTATAACTTTTTATTGTACGTGATAGTTATGACCAGTTCAGTCAGAAGAGCAATCCAGTCCTGGTGAACATAAGATGACAATGCATGACCTGTTGAGGTAAGTATACGGTAAGGGGGGGAAGGGAGGAACATGACAGAGGTGATGAGGAATGATTTTCTATTTTTCAGGTTTAAAACTTAGAAAGACATCAGGGGACTGTTTTCTTTACCTACAGGTTTATGGAGCAGGGTTATTTCAGAACACTGGGAGTGGGATCCCCAGTGTCCCATACTGCAAGGTGGGGTTGCTAATAGATATCTCAGGAAATTGGGAGTGGGCTCCCCAGTGTCCCACACTGCTGGGAGGTGGGTGCTTAATGTCTCGGTAAACTGGGAGTGGGCTCCCCAGTGTCTCACACTGTTGAGAGGGGGAGGAACATGAATCAGGACACTGGGGGTGGGCTACCCAGTGTCCCACTCTGCTGGGGGAGGGTATGGAAGTTAAAATGTGAATGGGAGGGTGGTGGGTGCCACTAGACACAGGGCAACATAAACAGGGGTGCCACTACACACAAGAGAAAAGGGGCAGATCAAGGCTGGAAGCACAAGTTCCAGTTGTGGCTGCAGAAGTCATAAAAATACAGCTGTTTTCAGACATAGAATGGAAGAGAAGCAGTCCTCTCGCTAAGCTCAATACCCGAGATTTCAGATGCTCAGGAAACGTGTTTTGGGCCACACTTAATAAAAACATCAGAATGTAGCTAAATGGGTCTTTTTTATCTAAGTTTTGATGTGTGTTTTTTATTACACTCATTTACACATGTTTTCTTCACTGTTTCACGCTTGCTAACAGCAAAACAAGATGGCAGACACAACAGAGCTCTGCCATCGCAAAGCCATATACTTTGTGAAAAGATTGACTTACTTTGCATAAAAAAACACACTGATTTGTGTGCAAAGAAAGTAATTTTGTGAAAAACACTTTCTTTCGTGCCTGACATATATATTTTCCCATAGGAAATAATGGGAAAATAAAAAATGCAATAACTTTTGAACAGATTAATATTTTTTTCACCAAACCATCACAAGGCACATTTGTGAGGCACAGGCTTTCTACCCTGAAAATTTCAGACCACAACCTAAATCCATTTCTGAGATCCAGGTGGACAAAGAAATGGCAAAAAAATACAGATTTCTCTGTTTTTCAACACTCTGTATCTCAGAAATCGCACAACAGATTCACACAATATTTATCACATCAAAGAGACCAACATTTAGAGATTATGCCTACCAAATGTAATGCAAATCCATCATATGATTCCAAAGTTATTGAGGTTCACAAATTTGAGTTTACCATAGAAGTTACCTTTCATCCTGACTATACTGCCACTACCTCACCAGTTATACTGTGTATATATATTTATATATGTGTGTGTGTGTGTGTGTGTGTGTGTGTGTATACAGTACATAGAGGATACATGATGGGCGACTGTGGAATATGGAAAATATTTGCATGAGTGCAGAGTGAACTGTGATAATATCACGAGTGCCGAAGGCACGAATGATATTATTGCAGTTCACTCTGCACGAGTGCAAATGTTTGCCATATTCCACAAGTCGCACATCATGTGTGCGATTTATACAGCAGGGCTAGTACCCTTTAGTAACATTTTTTTCTGTCTTCTCTCCCTGTTTACTTTATTTTGGTAATTGGGTAAGTTTTTAGGTGGGACCTGGAAGCACTGGGAAGTTAAGTGATTTGTTCAGAATCACACAGTATTGAAATGGAAGTTGTGAGAATCAAACACTGGTCTGGGCTGCTGGATGTAGGAAGTTCATTCATTGCTTGTTACTCTAAACTCTAGGCTATACTGACAGCACTGTTTGTGTGTGGTTTGAGTGTGTGTAAGTGTTTCTGAATGGGCTGAGACTGTTAGACACAATGAGAAATAGGTGCATATGATTTGCAATGATAATTGTGTTACCTGCAGCTAGGAGTGAGAAACAGACTGTTTATTCAGTAAGTTGCAGGCTTCACTGAGACAGAGAAACTGTTGCAGTCAGCACACAGAAAGATAAACTGATTTATGAAGGAGGCTAGTTTGAAGATTAGAGCAGCACAGCAGTGTGCTAGGATTGTCAGAATAACTATGGTACACAGGTGATTGTCTTTTACAATGCTAATTGAGTTAGTTGCAGGATTCAGTGAGAAAGAGAAACTGTGAAGCTATTAAATGCAGGCTGCAGTGTAGATAGTCTCACTCTGCTGACATCACCATTGTGAGTATATTTGTTGGGGATGTAGACACTATAGGTTTATCAGGAAATAAACCCACAGTGTCTATGTCATCACAGAGTTATTCCACTGCAGTGAGAATACGTGTTTTTATTGTCAATGTTACATGCTCACCCCTATTGTATAAATATATATATATGTATATACAGTATATATTATTTGCAAAAACTCCATTAATGCATCAGTTAGGGTTGTTTCCACATTGACAAAAGTGTGGAAATTCCACATTAGAGTTAACACCACTACCACCCCACCACCACCCCCCTCCCTCCACATACCAAAAGGCATTGGGGTGTGCATTGGGATCATTTGCCTAACTTGCACCCCATTCCATGTGTAAAGAACCTGTGATGGTGCAGTATAGGAGAATGGGGTGAGAATTAGGCACAGCCACCCCAATGCACACCCTGATGCCTGTTGGTGTGTGGAGAGGTGGTAGGGGTGGTAGGGGTGTTAACCCTAATGTGGAAATTCCACACTTTTGTTGCTGTGGAAGCAACCCTAACTGATTTATTAATGGAGTTTTTCAAAGAATTTCCTTTCTTTTTGAAAAAGTGTTATATAAATAGTAAATGGTATGTGTTGGTGGGAGTGCGGGTCCTGCCCACCAAGCTACCCAGTTGAGCATAATGATATGTGTCTGTGAAAGTGTGGGCCCTCCAGGCCCTGTGCTCTCACTTACACATAAGTATGGAGCCATACAGCAGCCCTATAAGGCAAGGTACCCTTGTAACATTAATTTGCCCATATCTCAGGAACTGTAGCAGCTAGAAATTCAAGTGTCATTGTAATCATGAGAGTGAGTAGTTTTCACAACATAAATCAACCAATCTGCACCACAAATCATTTCCAAGATATAGGCACTGAAAAACCCTGTGACTGCTAACACTGAGGGCATAATAGTGGCCTACGCACATGAAAATGAGCAATTGAAACAGTAATTTGCAAATATCTCAGGAACCATGCAAGATAAGAAAAAAAATCAAATTTCGTGGTTTTCATGGTGTTCCAACCTACTTTTGTACTTAGTCCCCTTAAAGGGAGACTAAGCATTTTTGCAACAAAAAGTCTGTAACTCAAACTGTTTTCAAGATACAGGCCCTGCTGCAATGTTATCCTATGAGAACATTTCTCAACTTTGGAATGCTATAACCATAGGCCTGTTCAGTGTTTCCATACCAAGCCACCAAAAGTCACATCTGTGGGACTAGGGCTTGCCACCCTGAAAATTTTAGGCCAATGGCACAATCCAACTAGCCACAATCAAGTGACAAAAAAAAAGACATAGTAAAATATGTTTGTGCAGTGTTGGCGCAATTACTTTAATGTTTTCATAATTCTCCTAGCTCTTTAATTGGAATGTTAGCACACAAAATTTTTTTACCGCAGTTACTTTTTTGAGTCAGCATGATTGTTTGTGCAGCAACATAAATATTTCCGTGATCAAAAAATGGCAAAAATTTAAAAAACATATTTCCAGACTAGTTTATAAAAAACGAATGCAAGGAACATGTTTCTTTGGGCCCGCTTAAGTAAACACAATGGTTGGTGTTTTGTAAAGTGCAGTATTTTTTGAATTGCAGCATTTTTTCTCTCTCGCTAACTGAAAACAAGATGGCAGCAGCACGACAACATTTTTGGGCAAGCTCGAGAACAGAATGTGATCGCGAATGTTTTCGCAGTGCACATATACATTTTTCCATAAGCTATAATGGGACACGAAAAAATTGAATAACTTTTGAATGGAGCAATATTTTTTTCAGTAAACCTTGAAAACACTCCAGTGCAACCCAGGACACATGTAGACAACACAATATGAACCAACTCAAATACATTCTTCAGTCCATTATGCCTGAACAAAGATTTTCACAACATTGCAGAAAATTCACTTTTTCAGACCAAAACAAAAATTTCAAGATCCAGAGATCTATGGTACATCTTTCTACATTCCAAATTTCAGGCAAATTGGACAAACAGTTCCAAAGTTATTAAAGTGCAAAATGTGAGGTTTAACAGAGAAATCGCTATGAAGCCCTAACAGTATACTATAATATATGTTCTTTGCAAAAACTTCATTAATGCAGTGTGGTTTCCACACTGACAAAAGTGTGGAAATTCCATATTAGGGTTACCACCCCCACCCCACCACCTCACCCACACAGCCCCTCCTCAAAACCCTAACTCTGCATCCCCCTACATACACACATGCAAGCAAGGTAAGAGTCAAGGAAAGACATGCAACCAGGAACAAGCAGGATCAGGTAACAGAAGTGACATACAACTCTGTAAACATTCCACAAGACACAGTCATCATCACACTCACCCAAGTGTATGAGTTTTGCAGCTATCATAGTGGCTTGGGGGTAAACACACATGCTGGGCAATGAAGGTGCAGATGCTTATATTTCAAGAGTTAGCTTATGAAACACACAGTATGTTATCCACACATAGTGTTTATTGTTTACTGAAGTCTAGGATTACAACCTTTGAGCTTCAAGCTCATTAACAAAGGTTCCACGTCAGGCATAAGGAAAGAATAAAATTCACAGTACATTACTAGAACGCAGAAGAAACTATGGGGGAAACAAAATCACATTGAGTAGAACAATTGTTAAAGTTACAATACAAGTTCTGGGAGAGTGCAGAGAGTTTGTTTAGGTAAGGAAGGTTATTACTCAGCACAGTAGGCCTTACTGAGAGGAATGGGGAATAGATAGAGGAAGAAGGGGTGTAGAAATAAGGCAGTAACCTCAGGTTGGGGTTACTTTGTCATGGTGGGTTATTGGTAGGTGGGGGGGCAGTGAAGAGATGGTAAGTGGGGTGTGGTGAGAACTAGGAGAGGTGGTAAAGAGGTGGGGGGAAATAGGGGAGATGGGACAAGGACAGATGAAGATGCGGGGTGGGACAGAAGAGTAAGTGCAGGTGTTGGGGTAGGTGATTACAGCGGAGGAGGTCAGGGGAAGCAGTGGCATTTCTGTTGGGTAGTTAGGTGGGATTTGAGTGTCGATTTGAATGGACTGAGTTTGCTAATCACAGAAAGCTCAGGTGGTAGCATGCCAATCTAGAGCGGGGCTCTGTATTTAAAGGATCTCTGTCCTTGTGAGGTACGGCGGAAGGGGACCTTGAGGGAGTGGTTGTTACATGCCCTGGTAGTCCTGGTAGGATTAAACTGGTGCAACAGGGAACTGCATCTAGGAGGTAGCATGCCGAGGACCACTTTCTTGGCTAGTAGACAGACTTGGTAGCGGGTTCTCTCAACCAGGTCAGGCCATCCCGTTTGCAAGTAAAGATTACAGGTATGGGTTAGGCATGGAGCCCCTAGAGCTAGCCTGCAAGCTTTGTTCAATGCAGTGGAAAGCCATTTTAGGGTACAGTCAGGTGCCTCGCTGTAAATGGCAAGACCACAGTCGATGGTCAAGAGGACGGAGCTGGTGATGGCAAGCTGAAGGACATTGTCAATGAGGCAGCTACAGTGTTTGTATAGTAGACTGAGCTTCTGGTTAGCTGATTTGGTGACATTGTCCACATGGACAGAGAATGAGAGGGAGCTATGAAGAGTGAGTCCCAGATATTTGAAATGCTGGACAGTTTCTAAGGTCACATTTTGTTTACTAAGAATGTTGATGATGTATGACTTATGACGGTTATGGGCAGGGGCAGATAGCATGCTTTTGGTTTTTTTGTGGTTGACTAGCAGGAGAGCTTGCCCAAACCAATCCTCAACATTGTTAAAGTCCTGTTGTAGATGCTGTTCCAGGGTGACAGGGTCGGAGTGGCTGGAGTAGATTACCACATCATCTGAATATTAGAAATGACAATTTATGTGAGTCTAGCAACAGTCTTTTGATGTTTGCATTTTGTTTTGTGATACAGTGAGTAAGTCCTAATAACAAACAGTGGTAACATACAAAGGTAACCATAGCATACTGTTAAGGAATATTTTGGGTTAGCGCAGCAGGATGACAACATGTGTTGGTGGTAGTTTCCCACTGGAGCAGTATCTCCAAAGTACTGTGCAAGTGTCAGGTGTACGTGTCCTGCTACCACATGCCTATGTGGTAGTAACAATACTTGCAGTGACCCAATTGTTGGATTATGACACACATAAATCAATATTTTGAAAATGTGCACAGACTAAGTGTCATTGTATTGGGAAGATATGCCAGCAGTAATGTGTCATCATACTGTGCTGGCAGTATAGAGTCACTTTTATTGTATTTGTTTTTCATTACATAGTGTTAGTGAAATTAGTAGTGTTGTGATTATTGTGCTTACAGATGTGCCGAAGTGGTATAGTGTTTTACATTGTTCCATGTGTCTTGCATATGTATATGTGTGTGTGTGTATGTGCGTGTGTGTGGGGTTGGCAGGGAATGCAGAGTTAGGGTTTTGAGGAGGGGGCGTGAGGGTGGGGTGGTAACCATAACATGGAATTTCCACACTTTTGTCGGTGTGGAAACAACCCTAACTGATGCATTAATGAAGTTTTTACAAAGAATTTCCTTTATTTTTTTAAAAGTGTAATGTAAGTATTAAATGGAATGTGTTGGTGGTGGGTCCCGCACTCCCACCAAGCTGCCCAGTTGTGCATAATGATATGTGTCTGTGGGCCATGGGCCCTCCAGGCCCTTAGTTCCTGCTTACATATAAGTATGGAGCGATACAGCAGCCCTATAAGGCAAGGGGCCCTTGTAACAGTAATTTGCCCATGTCTCAGGAACTGTAGCAGCTAGAAAAAAAATTCAAGTATTGTTGTAATTCTGAGAGTGAGTAGTTCTCATGACATAAGTGAATTGAATACATATCTCACACTGATTACGAGATACAGGCACCAAAAAGCACCATGAGTGTTAACTCTGAGTGCATAATACTGGCCTACAGCCATAAAAATGAGCAAGTGGAACATTGATTTGCAAATATCTCAGGAACCGTACAAGCTAGAAACAATATTCAAATATCATGGGTTTCATGGCTTTCCAATCTACTTCTGTGCTTCATATGGGGGGACTATGAAATTTTGCAACGAAAAATCTGTATCGTGAACCGTTTTTGAGATACAGACCCCGAAAGGCGCGACTGGCACCACAATGTTATCCTATGGGAAAATGTCTGAACTTCACAATACTGTAACTATGGGCCTGTTCAATGGTTCCATACCAAACCACCAAAAGGCACACCTCTGGGACTAGGGCTTTAAGCACTGAAAAGTTCATGCCAATAGCGTAGTCCACGTTGTCACATTGAAGGAACAAAGAAAACAACCGCAGCAATGTTATCCTATGGGGAAATTTCAGAACTTTGGAATGGTGTAACTATAGGACTCTTGAATCTTTCCACACCAAACCACTGAAAGGCACATCCATGGCACTAGGGTTTCCTACCCTGAAAATGTCAGGCCAAACACACAATCCACCTTGTCACAATCAAGGGACAAAAAAAAAAGCAACACGTAGCAAAATTCTCATATCTCTATAATGGGAATGTTAGCACGCATAAAAAATTTTTATTGGGAGCATATTTAGAGTTTGTATTTTTGTTTGCGTGCAAACAAAAATGTTTGCGTAATCAAAAAATGGAAAAAAATTAAAAAACATTTCTGGACTAGCTGGCAAAAACTAATACCAGGGGCATGTTCCTTGAGTCCCGTTTAGGTAAACCCAATGGTTGGTGTGTTGTAAAATGCAGTATTTTTTGAATTACAGAGTGTTTTCTCTCTTGCTAACTGAAAACAAGATGGCAGCAGCACAACAACATTTTTGGGCAAGCTCGATCAAAAAATGTGATTGTGATTGTTTGCACAGGGCACATATAAATGTTCTCATAGGCCTTAATGGGTCAGAACAAATGCAATAAGTTTTGAACAGAGCAATATTTTTTTTACCAAATCTTCAAAAGGCCCCAGTGCAAGCCAGGACACATGTAGACAACCCAATCTGAACCCATTAAAATGCATTCTCAGTGCATTATGGGTGGACAAAGAATGTGTGACATTGGGGAAAATTTACTTTTTCAGCATGCTACAGTTCCGCAACTGTACATCCGACTGACATGAAAATTTTCAGATCCGGAGATCTATGATAACTCTTTGTACAGTCTATATTTTAGGCAAATTGGAAAAATGGTTCAAAAGTTGTTAAAGTGCAAAATTTGAGGTTTAACATAGAAATAATAATAATAATAAAGCTTTATTTATACCGCACCTTTCACAAATTCAAGGCGCCTTACAATGAATACAAATATAACAAATAAAACCTCAGTCTACCAGTGATCTAAGCTCATAAAATCACTATAATAGTTTAAAAAATCTTAGACTATAAATAGGTCTTTAAGGCCTTTTTAAACTCCTCCAGCTATGTAACCCTAACTATAGTGGCAGTACTGTGCCACTATAATATAAATATATATATATATAACCATCTGAGGTGTGCGGTAGCACTCTGATATATTTGCACACCTTGGTATGTGTTGTACACATGAGCCCACAGACCGAGTGCATCAACCACCCAAGGCATGCATATATCAGAGCGTGACTGCACACCTCAGAGTGGTTTATCTATCTTATAAAATGTCAAAATTGTTTTGGAGGGGGGTTAAAGTGCAGGTGTACAGTCGTGCTCTGATATACACACGGTCATGTGACGCTTTCCATCCTATAAGATAGCAACATTTTCCCTACCCATTTTATAACTATATATATATATATATTAATTGTAGTGTCAGGTAGTGCCACTATAGATAGGGTTGAGTACCCCATTTATGGTTAAATCTGAAATTTGGCAGCTTAATAACTTTACTCCCATATGACAGATTTGGCTGAAATTTGAAATCTATGGTCCTGGTGCCATAGGTCTGTGGATCTGCAAGGTGCGTTATGATCGGATGTATGGTTGCGGAGCTACAGAATGCAAACATATTTAGAAATTATGTTTTTTTGCACGTTTCTTTGCTCACACCTGCAGCCCGCATGTTTTGCATGGTCAGTCCACAAACTTCAGGGAACATGCAACCGAGGTCCCCAATGTGTCTTTCAAAGATTCCATGAAAAAATATTAAACGGTTCAAAGGTTAATCAAAAAACAAGTTTCCCATTTTAGTCAAAATATGCGAAAGTGTCACAAATGCACTTTTTACTTTCGCAAATTACCCTTGTAATGATGCAAATCATCCATCTTGTTTTCAATTGGTGGTCACAGAAATGCTTGGCATTTAAATTTTGGACCCTATAGGGACACAATTCTTGTTGTGTTCACCTAGTCGAGCCCTGAGGATGCTAGCCATGTCTTTTTTGGGGGTAAAACACCCTAGAAATATGTTTTTTAAAATTTTTTTAAAAAGTAGTGTCACAAAGTACTTTTGCATGTGCAACACTTTTGTAATTTTATTTGTGAAAGTGTTGTGATTTGTGGAAGTACTTTGAGACACTATGGGCAAAACAATTGGGAATCCTTGACACCCTGCTGTAAAAGAACAATTTGGTCTTTTGTGCTGAAATTTGGAGGGATGAATGCCAAGATCCCACAGATGTGCCTTTTGGTGGCTTGGTGAGGAAATATAATAGGGCTGCAAAGTTATGGCACTCCGAAGTTGATGGGTTTTCCCTTAGGATAATATTACAGCATCTGCCGTGCCTTTCAGGGTCCGTATCTCGAAAACAGTTTGAGAATCGGACTTTTCATCAGAAGAATGCTTAGTCCCCTGCTAAGGGGCTAAGTACAAAACTAGTCCAGAAAGTCATAAATAATATGAGATTTTAAATTGTTTTCTACATCATACAGTTCCTGAGATATAAGGAATTTAGTATTCCAGTGCTCATTTTCTGCTACAAGGGCCATTATTGTGCATACATTCTTTGTATTCACTGTGCTTCTGCATGCACCTTTTGGGGGAAAAAAGGGTGTGCATTTGCATTACTGTTACCATTAATGTTTTTGTTTGTGTTTCTGTTACTGTTTGTATCAGCATTTCCATTTATGCCACTGTGTGCATTACCCTTTGCATTTGCATTTGCGCTTGATTTGTGTTACTGTTACCCTTTGTGTTTCCATTACTGTTTTTGTTTGCATTTACTTTTGCATCAATGTGTGTATTACAATTTACATTTGTGTACAAACTTGCATTTTCGTTTGCGTTTGTATTTCCCTTGGCGTCATTGTTGGTGTTACCATAAGCATTTGCATTTCCAATTGCGTTACCATGACTGTGTGCATTACCATTTGCATTTGTGTATGTGCTTGCATTTGCGTTTCTGTTACTGTTTTCTTCGGCATCATCGTTGGTGTTACTATAACCGTTTGCATTTCCACTTGTGTTACCATTACAGTTTGCTTGTTCATTACCATCTGCGTTTGTGTTTCAGTTTTCCTTAGCATTTGCTTTTTCGGTAGGTGTTACTGTAACCATTTGCATTTCCAATTGCATTACCGTTACTGTTTGCATTTTTGTTGGCCTTAGCATTTGCGTTTTCGGTAACATTTTCGTTGTCAAGTGCATTACTGTTTCCTTCTGCATCGCCATTGCCATTACCGTTAGCATTTCTGTTTGTGTTTGTGTTAGCATTTGCATTTTTTTACTGTTTTTGTTATGTTTGTGTTTCCATTTCCGTTGCCGTTTGCATTTTCATTACCGTTTTCATAAATGTTTGCGTTTCTGTTGTTGTTAGCGTTTGTGTTACCATTTGCATTACCATTTCTGTTTTCATTTACATTTGCACTTGCATTTCTCTTGCTGTTTGCGTCATTGTTTCTGTTTACATCACCATGTGCGTTGCCGTATGTGCTTGCGTTTGCACCACTGTTAGCATTACTATTTTCTTTTACCTCACTATTTCCATCACCGTTTGCATTAACTTTACCGTTTGTGTTTTTGCATTTCATTTGCATAGTGCAGTGCAAAACATGATGTTTTTCCTATTTTTCTGCACTGTATTCTGTGGCATGTAGTGCAGCCAGTGCGTGTTTGATTGGTCTAAAATGTGGCACGTAGAAATATATTTGTTTGGAGAATATGCCAGTTTTTGTTTGGTGAATAAATGTTATTCCATTCCAGAGTTATTGCCATTTGAAGTTGCCCCACTTTGCAGTTACTGATTTTTCTGTGCCAGGTCTACTATTTTAGTACATTTTTGGCCACGATTTCCACCACTTTGTGGTAGAAGACTTCTTAAAGGTGCATAAATGTAAAAATAGAATATCTTTGGGACGGTTTGGCCTTTTCACATTAAATTTGGAGGGTGTTGAGTGGATGTCCAGGGGATGTGAATAATGCTGTTTACATGTTGAAAAAAAAATTTGCTGCAGAGATACTGCATGACACAGTTAAAGTTTTGCACATAGCATTCTGCAAGGTGCTACTGGCTTGAAATTTATAGCGTAGGTAGCCTTAGTGGTACAGAGGTGCCTTGCAATGGTTTGGTGTGTAAAACATTAACAGGTGCGGAATTATGCCACTCCGACGAATGAAAATATGGTTCATTATGCATCAATAACTTCTGAACCATGTGTCTGATTTGCCTGGCATTGGAAATTTACAACGATTTATAATTCATCTTTCACTGTACCAATTTTCAGGTTGCTGGCACTTACGGTTGCTGAATTGTGCATGTTATGTTGTTTGCTCATGGCGCTGTGCGACCATTGAACAGATGTACACACAATTATGGACACATGGTGTGCTATGGTACATGTCTTCTTTTTACAATTTTTGGTTCCATCGGATATATGGTTCTTGTGTAGCGAAGTGGCAAAAATGTTATTTTCAGCACTCCTGCACAATTTTCAAGGCGTGACACTGTGAAACTGTTGAACAGATTCAGATAACATTTGTTATACATGTTGTGGTATGGTACATGTCTTCATTTACCAATTTTCATTTCAGTTGGTCATACAGTTTTAGCACAGTGAAGTGACAAAAATTAACATGGTTTGGGCCCCACGCTCCCACCACCACATTCCATTCACTATTTATAGTGCACATTTTCAAAAAGAAGGGAAATTCATGTCAGAAAACTCCATTTAATGCATCAGGTAGGGTTGTTCCACAGCCCCAAAAGCAAGGAAATTTGATGTTAAGGTTAAAACCCTTACTCCTCATTCCCCCCCTCAGCACCACCCACCCACACACACACACACACACACACATATACAAGTAGTGGGGAGGACCAAGGCAACACAACCAATCACAGAAAAACAGCAGCAGGTAACAGAAATAACATACAACTGTCTAAACGTAGTACAAGACACATCCATCATCATGATCCACCAACTGTAGGACTTCTGCTGGCATGTGGGTACACACCCATGCTGGCAATTTGCACAGATAAGATACCAGAACAGGAGTACTCTCCACACAGTACCTAAGATATTGTTGATTTCAATATCTCAAACCATCTCTATAATAATTTCAGCATGGGCCATGATGATATTAAACATTTAGTGTCGTAGAGTGCCATGTAGCTGCCTAAGCATACAGGATAAGATCACAGTGCCACAGCACTCTGTTTATAATTGTGTTCTGATACATAATTTACTAATGTCACTATAGCATGAGCAACCATTAATACACATGAAAGACCAGTGAAAATGCAGTCTCATATTATGCATTTATAGCTACAAAAAGTAGTAGCATGGCCTCTTTTCCACCCCCCTGATACCACCAATGTAGGAATGTGTGTAGAAACAGAGGCATGTGTTTTAACCAAGAAACTGTTACCAAGGCAAAGAGAGTGAAATGGTACCGTGGAATACTTTGGGTCACACAGTCTCATACAGCTGTGTTGCTGTACAAGTTCAGAGAACAGTGCAGAAGATCTCTTCACATAATGGGATTTGCCATTAAAAGGCAGGCCAGGTTGTCCAGTGATCCCTTCCAGGAATAAGTGCATAGGAGAGGAAGGGGGAGGGGGAGGGAATAGAGGGATATAGGGGGAGGAGCCTGATGACATCACCAGGCAGGAAAGGGTAAATATGACAAGGGCAAGCCAGAGCCCCAGGGATTGGCTGGGAGGGCAGAGCCCAAAGGAGGTCCTGACCAGGGGCCTTTCAAGGGTATAATAGGCTAGGGCTCAGGCAGGACAACCTCTTTTGCTGGGATATTTTCTTTTGGAAGAAGAACTCAGCACATCGTTGGCAAGTTAGATAAGGTACAAAGAACTACTAGGCCTGCAGCCATGTGGCCCAAGTGACTGTGCTCTGTTGGCTTGCTTTGGTTTTCTTTGTCTCTCATTGGTTACAGTTAACAATTACATGGAATAAGTTTATGTTACTATTTAGTGTGCAGGAGCATAGCGTAGAGGCACTAGGTTGTGGGCGAGATGAACGGGGAGCGAGCATTTGTACACTTAGGCCAGTGGGCCACGTGGTTGGAGGCTAGGATGTTTTGTGTTTGCTTTGTTTTCAAAAAAAAAAAAGAAGTTTGGTTTGGCATTAGACAGGTGGTGGCAGGTTGGCTGCGCAGACACAGGGGGCAAGCTCAGATAATTTTGGCAGGTTTCATTGGGGGGAAAGAAGAAATGAAAGCAGGCATAATTCGCAGTTTGATATTCAGGCCAGTCGCTACTCGATAGTAAAAAGGAAGGCTTACCCAGTGTTAGAGGTGGCTCTGTATGGCCATTTCTGGGGTAGATGTATGGTTTATGCAGGCATTGAATGGCTGAAAATGCGTGTTGTTTGGAGGCATGAAGAATGGAACTCGGCCAGATAATCTGTTGTCATGGAGAGGCGAGGGGATTGCAGGGGTGCCGAGAGGGTGTGGTCAGCTGGGGTGGGGGACGATAAAAGTAATGTGACTCGCAGGTGGAGCCAGTGATGGTAGCAGGCTGCAAGAAGAAAGGGGATGCTATGTTTGGGCTGGGGAAGTCCATGGTGCTGGTGGACAGGAGCGTTTCAGATAGGCACTTTGTTTGGACCTTGTTTGGGGGAAGATAGGCCCCATGCATCAGAATTCAGGGGGGCTGCAGGGGATTCTCCCACTGCTGTGGGATGGAGCAGGAAGGAAGCCGGTGTCTGTATCTCAGCAGCTGTGGGAACCATGGGGAGCATGAGGGTAGCCCTCTCCAGGTTGGTTTTGGATGGCAAGGCCCAGTGGGGCTTCTTGGTCTTGAGTAGGGGCTCCCGTGCACAGCACGGGAGTGGGGAGGCATTACCATGCTGCTCAGGCCAAAGAAATGGTGGCGCTAACGGGCATCAAGTTGGCAGGATATTTATCAGCCTGGGCTGCACATCTCCTGGCAGTTGCAAGACTTAGGACTGCAGCAAGGAAGGGGGCACTGGGGCAGAGTTTTTTCTGCCGTGGGAAGCAAGATGGCCACAGCTCTGCTGGGGCCAAGGAACTGTGGGGGTGTGTCCTGCGATGGTATCAGCAAGACCAGGTCACACACAGGGGCCACAGGGCATCTGGCATGATGGTTAAGGGGCCTGGGCCCTGCGGCCAGGTGGGAGCCCAGAGAGATGGTTAAGGCCGGCCGCCAACCTTGAGTAAGGGGCATGGCCCAGGTAGATGGGGGAATCGAAAGAGCAAGGCCACACTGTGAGGACCTGCAGCATGTCAGGCCAAGGCTGAGGCGGACCTTGCATCAAGGGCAGTGGGACTGGAGATGGGATAAGGGCAGAGACATTACAGCCATTTTAAGAGGCAGAGGCTTGGTGGGCAGCACTGCTTGCCAGTGCCTAGGAGGAGGTGTGGGCTCAGTGGCTTTGGCCATGTAGTGAGCCTGTGAGGGGCCCCACTCAGCAGGGGGTAGTGGTGCAGCTGAGCGTGCAAAGGAATAAGGGTGTGCATGTCTGTTTTGGGGCCAAAAAAGGGCAGGATTGGGCCTGCAATGGCATGGAGCACACCATGTGGAGGCTGCCAGCGCAGGGGCTTAAGACTAGGCTGCAAAAAACAAAAAAAAGTGTTAGGCTGGAGTTGAATCCAAGGCGGTTTCATAATATATAGTGCATTGATGCTGGAGAAGCAGCCGGAGCTCGCAATCCCCTTGCTGACATACACGTCCATTATCAGGGAAGCGTATAAGGCAAAAGTTGGGTATGGATGGCTCAAGTATGATGAGGCCTTCCAGAAGTGGGTGGCGGAAAAGGGGGACCTGAGGTGGGACTGCACCCACTCGGAGCTGTGGGTGAGGACCCTCTCCGGGGAAGGGGGGTGGTAGGAGACCAAGCAAGGAGGACCACTCCTGTCACAGGGTGAAAGGCATGTTGGGGTTATAATAAGGCCACCTGCACATGGGGCAACTGTAAGTTCTGGCATGTCTGCTCAAAATGCAGGGGGTTGCACCTGGCCTCCAGCTGTTGACAGAATGGTGACAGGGGGCAGAGTGGGAGACAGTTTCATGAGCAATCCTTTCAGGGGGCCCGGGGGATGCAGGGCAGGGGCTGGGGGCGGCCTCAGAGGACAACATAGTACCCCCCGGGGATGAGGTAGTGGGGCATCTATGAGTGGATGGTGGGGGTACTTGCTGGCATGTGCTCCCATTTCCCTAGCAGCAGTGGAGGAGTGGTCCACAGAATACCCAAATAAAGGGGCAGGTGATCTACTGCAGGAGGATTTCCGGGGATGTTTCCCAGTTGGGTTTCAAGGGGGGTAGAAAAGAACATGGGTGAAGGACCTGGGGTCAGTGAAGGGGAAGGAATGCATTGTAGGGGCCAAGATAGAGAATTAAATCACTGCAGGATGGGTGGAGAGCCCATTGGAGGGCCCCCCCATGCATGCATTTTAAAATTTCCCCATTGGGGGTGGTACCTAAGAAGGCGGAAGAGGAATTCCACTTGCTTCATCATGCATCATACCCAGAAGGTTCCTCAGTGAATGATGGCATTCCAGACCACCTTAGGGCAGTGTCGTATGCCTCGTTGGAGCAGGTCATAGCACTGATTAAGGCAATTGGGGGGGCGTGGCTGGTGAAGATGGACACTGAGTCGGCATTTCAGCTCTTGCCTCTTAAGCCCACAGATTGAGACATGCTGGGATTTCAATTCAAAGGGCACATATACTTTGACAAAGCCATGCCCATGTGGTGTTTGGTGGCCTGCTCCACCTTTGAGGCTTTCAGCACCTGGATACAGTGCTTTTTTGGGGCCAGATATGGGCACAAGAGGGTGGTGCATTACTTGGATGATTTCCTGCTCATCCGGGAGACGAGAGCGGAGGTGCAGGAAATGCTAGGGATTTTGAGAGCATGTACCAGTGGATAAGGATTCCTCTAGCGCAGGGAAAAATGGAGGGCCCTACTGGGAGGTTGGAATTCTTGGGCATAAAGGTGGACACTGAGGAGGGGTGTTTTCAGCTGCCCAGGAGAGCAAAGTGGCATGGCTAAAAGGTTTATTGGCCCAGGTCGTGGGGATGAGGAGGAGGGTGCTGCTGGTACAAATACAGCAACTGCTGGGGCACCTTAATTTCACCTGCAAGGCCATCAGCACAGGCAGAGCTTTTACAAGAAGACTGGGGAGGGCCACAGGGAAAGCCAAACAGCTGCACCATTGGGTGGACATATCTAAAAGGGTTGGGGAAGACTTAAGGATGTGGGAGGAGTTTCTTTGACAGCTATAAAAAGGTGACATTCTGGCAGGATGAGTGGGAGTGGAACACGGATCTGGAGCTGTTCATGGATGCCTCAGGTGCCCTGGGAATGGGGGCATACTTTCAAGGGGAATGGATGTTGGAACCATGGCTGGCAGCTTGGGCAGAAGGGGGGGAGGACACTGAAGGACATCACTTTCCTGGAGATCTTCCCAATATGGGTGACCATGGATGTATGGGGTGATAGAATGAAGGGGAAGCGCATCTTGTTTTAGTGTGATAACAAAGGGGTAGTGGAAGTGATTAATAGGCAGGGTTGAGGACAGAAACGATGAGCAGGCTGCTCAGACGTATGGTCCTACTAGGACTGCAGTTGCACCTGTCTTTCAAAGCACAACATATTGAAGGTTTGAGGAATGAGGTGGCTGACAGTCTTTCCCGTTTGCAGATCGACAGGTTTTGGGAACTGAAACCACAGGTGGCACCACACCAGACCAGGATCCCAGATTGGTTATGGGGGGTTGGAGGAGCACAGCCAGGTCACTGTATCAGAGCTTCTGGGCAAAGAACATTCTGAGGGCAGGGTGGGAAAAGTTCCAGGGCTTCAAGGGGAAGCATGGGTGGGGCAAGGATGAGCAGGTAAGGAAGTTCATGGTGGAGCTGTGGGAGGAAAGGCTAGCCCACACCATGATGGTTGCACATTTAGCTGGCATCAGTTGGGTATGCCAGGAAAGGGGCTAGCCCAATGTAGGGGCCAGTAGAATCATAAAATGCATGGTAGCAGGGTGGCGTAGGGGGCAAGGGGTCAGGGTGGATGGAAGGCAACCCATAAAGGGGCAATTACTGGCAAGGGTCTTGGAGGCCACCCAGAAGGATTGCACATCGGCCCATCAGGGGGTTTTATTCTGGGCTATGTTTGCAGTTATGGCTGCAGGGGCATTCCGAGTGTGGGAGGTGGTGGCCCCAAGGAAAATGGCCTCTGGGCAGGTGTTGCAGCAGGAAGATGTCCTGTGGGGACATGACAGGGTGGTCATTATCCTGGCCAGGTCCAAGATGGACCAGGGAGGGAGGGGGACACAGGAGTCACTGGTGAGGAAGCCACAGTTGGCCAGCTGTGCCGTGATAGTACTGGAGGAGTACAGGAGTGCTCAGGGGAGGGCAGGGGGATGCTGTTCTGACATGGGGATGGCTCTTTGGTCATGAGTTTCCAAGTAGGAGTGGTCCTCAAGAGGGGTGAGGATCCCAGTAAATTCAGCCCACATTCATTCAGGATCAGAGCAGCCATGGAGGCAGCAGAGAGGGGCTGCGGTTGGGGAGTTACAAAGGGTGGAGCACTGGAGGTCCAGCAGCTATAAGAGGTATATGAGAAAATAATAACAGCAACTCACACTGTGTATTTTGTTTCCATGGCAGGTTCCAAGAGGAAAATCTGGATAGTGAGGCATTCCTTCATGTACTGGGCTGAGAGGTTTGTGGTGGCTACCTCCAGAGGAGAAGAGCTGATATATAACACTGAGCATACAAGGGTGTAATGGAAAGGCATTAGGGGTTGAAGTGGGAACAGCTCATGCTTTTGATGGAGGAATTGAAATTGCAATGGGGCACCCTAGATTGCATTGTGATACACCTGGGGGGAAATGATTTAGGGAGCCTGCCATTGGGGGGATTGGGGCACAACATCATGGGAGACTTAGAAAGTTTAAAGGGGTGGTGGCCAAGGGTGATGATCAGCTGGTCCCAGATCACCTCCCGAAGGGTATGGAGAGGGGTGCAGGATGTCAGGCTGATCGAAAAGGTTGGGAAGCATCTGAACAGGAGGGTAGTTAGGATGGTACTAGAGATGGGGGGAGTTCACCTGCAGCACAGGGACATTTCCATAGACCAACCTGCAGTGTTCAGGTCGGAAGGCGTCCACCTGTCGCCTCCTGCCCCTATGTTTCTCTCTCTTACCTTCTCTCCCATCCATATTACTCTCTCTCTCTCTTGGGTTTTCAACAAGACCTACTAGGCTGCCCCCTTCCCTGGCTAAACACCACCTCTTCTTCCTCTACTATTAATTTGTCTCACTCCCCTACCTCGCCAGTGATCTTGTCTTCTCTGTACTCTGGCCCCATTCCCTTCCTTCCACCTCCCCTTCCCTCATCTATCTATCCCCCTATTGCCTCCTTTGCAACTCCTCTCCTTCCCCGCCACCTCTTACACAACACTTCTCCTTACCACTCTCATTTCTCACTCCCCCCCACCTTACACCCCATTATTTTCTTTCCTAGATTTTGACAACACCTCCCAGGCTGCCCACTCCACTTGCCCTCTTTGCTGTTATTTTGAATAACATTTAGTGTTATTTTGATTGCTTTTGATGTATTAGTTTTTTTAAATTATATTCTTGATATTCGCTATTTACTTATCTATTGTTTACCTTGCTTTGTGCTTGTACTACTGACGTGGAAACTGTGTAAATGAGTTCTATTGCTCCAAGGGATTGTAATCCAAAACTCATTAAATAAATAAATAAAAATTATATATATGGGATATACAATGGAGAGCTGTCAGGTAAATGATTTATCTACACAAGTGCTGTTTGACCTCGGGTAACCTCATGAGTGGCGTATGCCACAAGTGAGGTATCTGAGGTCAAACAGCACAAGTGTAGATAAATCATTTATCTGACAGCTCACCATTGTATATTTCATTTATGCAATAGGGATGCTTTCTGTCAGTGCAGGGACATTTGTTTTTGATTACTTATCTTGTTTTTGCATATGTTTGTCAAAAAAGTGAGCAAAAAAATTGCATTTTCTGCTTTTTCTTGCTAATTATAAAAATATCTAGAATGTATCTATAAATGAAACACCACTTATTTTGTAGATAATTTTGTGCTGAACAACTTTCATGCTCACAGTACCATGCCATCTTTTTTCATTTTAAAGTTATTCGCATTTGAATAGGGGTAGTACTGCTACTGTGGCTGAACATTCTAAATGAGTTCCGGAGTGATTGTGACATAGCTTCTATATGGATAAATGTTATTTATTCAATGGCTGTGAAGATAAATGGATTTATTCAATGGCTTCTGAGTCCATGCCTATTGCATAATTATATATATTTCTGGACACTGGGGGTGAGCTCCCCAGTGTTCCACAGAACAGAGGGATGAGGACATAACTGGAACACTGGTAGTGGGCTACCCAATGTCCCACACAGGCAGTGGGGGACTGCTATGCTGACATGTGGATTTGGTACCCCAATGTCAGCAGAAACTTTAGTTTTAATTAAAACATGCTTCAGCACCCTTGGACACAATAAAAGGATAAAATATCCTTTTATTAGGTAAACACCAGTAGGTGTTTACCTAAATGTGGGCCAAGGAATCTGATTCCGTGATTAGTTTTTTATAAAAATGGCCAGAACAGGTTTTGTGATATTCAGAGGCCGTTACTTTTTTTTTTTTTTTACTGTGGTATTGCTGAAAATTTGCGGCAGTTTTTGTGAACAAAATATTGCACTGACAGAAAGTTACGGTGCTCCACAGTTGACACTTTTTCAAATAGACTAACATTGCAGCATCCGCCGTGCTTTTCAAGGCCCGTAGCTCAGAAACGCTTCGAGATATGGACTTTTCATCGGAAAAGTGCTTAGCCCGCTACTTGGGGGATAAGTACAAAACTAGCCAGGAAAGTTATAATTTATATGAAATTTTAATTTTTTTTCTACGTCTTACAGTTCCTGAGATATACGCAATTTAGTATTCCAAGTGCTCCTTTTCTGATCCGAGGCCTATTATTATGCATACATTCTTTGTATTCACTGTGTTTCTCTATGCAGCTGTTGGTGAAAAAAAGGGTGTGTGTGCTTTCATTACTGTCACAGTTAGCGTTCCCTCTTGCATTTCCATAACCATTTGCGTTAACGTTCCTGTCTATGCCACAGTAGGCGTTACCTTTTGCCTTTTTGTTTGCACTTGCATTTGCGTTACTGTTACCATTTGTGTTTCCATTACTGTTTCTGTTTGCATTTCATTTTGCATCACCATGTCCATTACCATTTGCATTTGCGTACGTGCTTCCATTTGCATTTCCTTTGGCGTCATCATTGCTGTTACCATTAGCATCTGTGTTTCCTTTTGCGGTACTGTGAAGGTGCGCATTACCATTTGACATTTAAATTTGGGACTCTCTAGGGACACAATTCTTGTTGTGTTCACCTAGTCGAGCCCTGAGGATGCTAACCATGTCTTTTTTGGGGGGTAAAACAACCTAGAAATATGTTTTTTTAATTTTTGTAAAAAGTAGTGTTGCAAAGTAGGCCGATGACCCTAACGCACACCCTGATGCCTATTGATGGGGGTGGGGTGGTGGTGGGATGGTAAGAGTGGCAACTCTAACACCAAATTTCCTCACTTTTGCCACTGTGGAACAGCCCTAACTGATGCATTAAACAGGCAAGTTGGGGCGGGTGGGTGCAAGGGTGGTGGGATCCCTAACATCGAATTTCCTCACTTCTGCCACTGTGGAAGAACACTAACTGATTCATTAAACAGAGTTTTTTGCCATGAATTTCCCTTCTTTTTGAGAATGTGCACTATATATAGTGAAGTAATGGCAATGCAAATGCAAGCGCAAATGATAACGCACATGGTGATGCAAACACAAACGATAACGCAAACAGTAATACAAACACAAGGGCAAATGTTAATGAAAACAGAAACGCAAGTGCATACGGAAACACAAACTGTAACGCACATGGGCACGGTAATGTAATTGATGACATCACCGGAGTTAAAATAATGAATATTACTCATATGTGGTTGTGGATGCGTAGGGCCCCATCATACATACATTCATTTTGTAACTGTCTCTGATATTCATGTGGGACCGCTGAGCCCTCCAGGCCCTGCGGTCCCATCTCTACATAAGTGTACTGATATTTTAATAATATCTCATCTCCATGTGCTGCATAATGTACAGCCCTGTACTCCTATTATTGTATAATGGGATCCAGTTGTGGGAGTGTACCCATAAGTATACAGGCATAGCGCACACCTAGAGCCATTTCAGATAACCCTTGTGCTGCAAACGCTGCAATATCTCAGGAACCATAGGAACTTTGGAAAAAATTCCTTCACAGTTGTATTCATGGCCTGGCTACCTCTATGCATGCTTAGTATACTTAAAGGTGTACTAAGCTGCACTTAGCAAAAAATCTGTATTTCGAACCATTTTTGAGATCTAGCCGCCGAAAGGTGCCACAACTGCCACGATGTTATCCTGTGGGAAAATTAACAATTTGGAGTGCTATAACTATGGAACCAGTGTCCATTTCTTCACCAAACCAGCAACATGCACATCCATGGGGCAAGGGCTTGCCACCATGCAAATTTCAGCCCAAAAGTCCTAATTGTTTACTTGCTATGAAGTGGCAAAGAAACTGGATTTTGGGTCTATTTAACTGCTTTCACTTTCAGACCATATATTTTCCCCCATAGTCTAGAATGGAAAACTTTAAAGTTTAATAACATTTGAACGGATAAATATTTTTTCACCAAACCTTCACCAGGCACATCTGTGAGGCAAAGGCTTTCTATCTTGAAAATTTCAGACCACAACCTACTGCTGTTTCTGAGATCCAGGTGGACAAACAAATGCCAAAAACCACATATTTTTCTGTTTTTTCAACACTCTATATCTCAGACACCACAAAATGGATTTCCACAAAGTTTGGCAATTCAAGAGACCTACTCGTAAACATTACCTATGGCAGATTTAATGCAAACCCATTGAACAGTTCCAAAGTTATTCATGTTCAAAAATTCTGGCTTAACATAGAAGTTGCCTTTCACCCTAACTATACTGGCAGTGCTGTGCCAGCATGTAAGATATATACATAAATATATACATATATATATATATATATATATATATATATATATATATATATAAATATATATATATATATATATATACACACACACACACACAATAGGGCTGAGTGGTAAATGAGTGAGATAAAACAGTGTATCATCCACTACAGTGTGATATTTTTACCCTCTGCTCTACTGTGATGATATCAGACATTTACACACACAGGTCACAAAATGTCATCACTCTAGGCAGCTTTCCCCTCAGCTTGCAAGAAACACCTGTGCTGTTACCATAGACACAAATGCAGAACTATTTCAGAGGTCTCACTGCTACCTATAGCTAACTCAATGAGCATTACAAAATACATCTACCCTCCCCAACTTCCAGCTCATTACTGTGATGCTGTCAACTTGACTGCAGCCATAATTCTAAACAGCACAGCTTCACAGAAGTCTAAAATACTGCCTGCAGTTAACTCAACTACCACTGAAACACACTCTAACTTGTTCCTCAAACTCTGATTCTCACCCATTACAATTACTGTGATACTCTCAGCTTGACAGCAGGGCCCCTACTTTTCTGTGGCACAGTGGGACCAAGTTCTGCGGCAAGACTACCATTTGTCGTAGAACTTCTGTGGCGTTGGTTTGTAATTTCTGAGGAAGTTCTGCGGCACTAACAAACTGCCACATCACAGTGTCAGCTTGTCATCCTGACTTCACTTTCATGGCATTGCTTATAGCAGTCAGGATGGTGGAAACCACAGTAACACTAGTTCAAAAAATAACAGACTTTTAAAAATAATTTTATGCTTAAAAAAGCAAAATAAATGTCTCTCCCTTAAGGTCCTAGCCTGTTGCATAAATGTCATATGCAGAGGGGATCTTATGTGATAAATAAGGTATTTCTATATGCATGCTATCTATCCCACTAATGAGATTTCCACTGTCTATCACGTATATATTTGTATGTGCTTTCTACATCACCCATCAGGTTCCCACTGTGTATCATCTGTGACATACATACAAATATGTGTGTGTGTGTGTGTGTGTGTGTGTGAGAGAGACAGATACTGTGTGTGTGTGTGTGTGTGTGTGTGTGTGTGTGTGTGTGTGTGTGTGTGTGTGTGTGTGTGTGTGTGTGTATATATATATATATATTTTTTAATTTCCATGAACTTGCATCCTCATTCATACAGGTCCCATTGGAAATGGAATAGAGGAGTTATTGCAAAACTAATTTTTTATGTCAACTTGCTTTCCCTGACACACTGCGTAACACCATCAGGCCATGACATGCATGTGAACCAGTTATGAAATACAGCTCTCCGGCCCATCACAATGTGTCCACCATGTGACAGAACACTGCACCATACCTTCCCAGGCTCCGAGCAGTGATGTGTTCCACCAGTCCTTGTGCTGCCCAACCAGCTCCCAGAGCAATCTCTGAACCTGAGTTGCCGGCATGGAAACACAGCATGCTACCCTCTGGCCAAACAGCTGTCCCTGCACACAACATTTCTCAATAACTTTTAGGTGATTCTATCAACCAATGACAATATGTAATCAATAACCCTGGCAAAAAACGTCTTTCAGATGAGACGTTAAACTGAGGTCCCATCTGCCTGGATTGGTGGTAGTTCAGGTGGATGTTAAAGATCCCATGGCGCTTATCGAAAAGAATAGGGGAATTTTCCCGGTGTCCTGGCCAAATTCCCTCATTCACTAAAATACCACCAACAGCTTAATCTGGTTCAAGGTCAGTTGGCATTCATCTGTATCCCCCTCCCCCGGGTCGTGCCTGAAAATAGGCAGGATTTGTCTATTGCACTTACCCGGTCAACAAAAGCTAAATAAATAAATAAAAATAAAATAAAAATGTGTACAGTGCAATTATTTATTTAACAGGTCTATTCTTTCAACAGGTCTACACATTATTATATTTCACTTTTCTGGGCATAATTACTTCATTTTTCTTAAAAATGTAAGCAGTTAAATTCATTTTACCAGTTATTCATTTCAGATAGAATATTTACAGTATACCTTAAAGGCACAAATAGGTTTGTACAAAGTGAGGTATGGACTTAGTAGGTCTGTGCTATTGACAAAGTTTTGTTTAAGTTGGCCCTAGTGCAACAATATAAGACTGAAAATTGTATTAGGCTATAGTGCAGGTTGAGCAAATATCACCATGCATGATGTGCTGTCCCACCGTCTCTGGCAGTGGGAGCTATGGTAGATAAGTGACTGTTCATTTCTGTTGCAGAATGCAGCCATTTTATAAGCTAATGTATGATGTTATAGCAATGATAACATTACATTCTGAGCATATAGGGTGGTTTTAGATATAAAAAGAGGGGAAGGGAACCAGATTCTATGGATAAACAGAAATATTAATAAAAAATCACCAAGAAGAGTGAATTCTGCGGCACCGCAGAAGTTCAGCAGTAGATTGCAAGTTCTGCGCAAAATTCTACGGCCGCAGAATTCTATGGGCCTTGCTTGACAGCAGCCATAATCTTAAAGAGCACAATTTCACAGAACACTCTGCACTCTGCCTGCAGCTAACTTAATTACCACTGAAAACAGTATCAGCTGTTCTGACACTCTGCCTCTCAGCTCATTACAATTACTGTGATGCTGTCAGCTTCACTGCAGCCAGACTTCTAAACAATACAGCCTCACAAAAGTATATTTCTCAGTCCTACCTAAAACTAACTCATTTAGCATTGCAAAACACAGTCATGTGTTTCCCAGAGTTTATAACACTGCCAGCCCATTCAGAAAAGCTCACACACAGAATGAGCAAACACATAAACAGAAACAGAACACAAGAGAGCATAACAAAACTTCTGAAACTCTTGGCCCTATTGTATATATCGAATACATGATGTGCAGATCATGTGCTATTGCAAATATTGTCACTCCTGCATCGTGAGCTTGGATAGCTCAATCTGCAGGAGTGACAATATTTACCATATCACACTCATGCCTATCATGTATTTTATACAGTATATATATATATATATATATATATATATATATATATATATATACTAGTTCTCTTCTGGTGGGCTAGTGGCAGGGTTCAGCTGAACAGGAGGACAAGAGTGAAGCATTTATTGTTAGCTTTGTAACTGGAAGGTTTGATGTTGAAACAGTTGCAGATGACTGGAGGCAGAAGGTGGGAAGGATGAGGCAGCATCTGATGTTGATGAAGTGCCATGTGAAAGAGAGGTTGCTGGCATAGCATGTAATATGAGAAGAATGTTAGGCTGCCTGTTGTAAGATGCAGCAGCTGAGGAGAGTGAGGAGGCATATGAAAATTAAAAAACAGCAAAGTCTTTGAGCAAAAGGCAGCATACATTGCACTGAGGCATGATCTGTTATAAAAGAAGGCAGCATCAGTATAGGACTCATAGGATTCATTTTAATAAACAGCAATATCTGAGTGAGGTTGCATCATCATCTTTTAGGATAAGTGTACTCAGTGGTGGATAATTAAGCATCTTAGGAAAGGCAGCAACAATGGAGGAGAAGGAGGAACCTGGGGGCTCAGATTAGGCAGAAGTAGAGGATAACGTTTCCAAGGATGAGGGATTAGGATGGAGGCATCACAAGAGGATGAGGCATCATCAAGATACAGTGGTAGCCATCACCATGCATAGCTATGGTGCACCACCTTGTATGCCACATCCCGATATTGGTCAGAAAAGTTGCACTCAGCTAAGTGCAACTTTTCCAATATTTTCCAAAATCAGTTTTTGTGACTGTGCTCCATGATTCAACACATCTTGAGTAAGCATTCAGTGCTAGCAGGCATGGCCCAACATAGGTCCATACAAACTAATGGGAGGATTAGATGGACCTTTGTTCTCCTTCTGCCATCACCTTTTTATGTTTCTATGTGATGGCTACTACTGTAGCACTGCTAGCTGGGCTGAATAGGTTATATCCTTTGGATATACTTGAGGTTAAGACATGTAAAAAGAGAGGCAAACAACTTCAGACACATGTACCCATTAACATTGTTGAGTCTAGTCAATGTACCTGTGAGAAGAAAAAAAGGTGACAGAATACTAAACTTTTTCACCCTGATGGCCATGTCCTAGGTCCCCAATGCATGAAAGTGCCCATGGGGCTCTTCAGCAGGGAATCACAAGAGATAGTCTGAGGAGGAGGAGGAGGAGGAGGTATCAAGTAGCTGCTGGGTTGATATTGCTAGAGGCATGTGGACCATCTTCCGGTAGCTGGATGGACACATCACCATCAGTCTTGTCTGGTGGATGGATTTATTGATGATCCTGTCATTCAAAATCATAATTTCCTTTTCTCAACTCCAAATAAGTGCTTCCTGAAATGATGATTTTGTATATATTTTTACTTATTTGCTTTGTGTACCTTAATGTACTGTGGCACATTTACACATTCAGACAGTCTTTGGTGGTGGTGTTGTACACACCACGATGATCATGGGGATGGTGTCATTAATGGTTGTTGACACCCATAAAAGTATTGTAAAAAATGGAGACTTTGTGGAACATATGTTTTTTCCCTTTGTGTTCAGGTGGGTGTGATCACACAATCATAGCTTTACAGAGTGCAATATGGGGACAATTGCATAGTGGGCACTTGGGGGGAAATATTTTGAAAGTGCATTAAAGGTGACACTGTCAACCATTCTTGCATCATATTATTTCTAAGTAAAAACCCACATTTTATGATTGCTTACCTTCTCTAAAAATCATTGATGTTGTTGGTTGTTTTATTTGCCTCCTTGTTTAGTAGAACTGAAATGAATGGTAATGCATAGTTACATGAAAGCCAGCTTTCAGTATCAGAATGAGGGTGGGGGCCACAATATTCACACTGCAGACAGTATTTTTCAAGTTATACAAAAAGTTCCTTTATTTTGAGTTCAGCTCACAACCTCAACATTTCACCTACAAAGTAGGCTTCATCAGGAGATGCCTTTTACACCTAATAAATATAAATACATACATAAATATACTGACCACACCAACATTTGATCAAAAAATAAATATCTAAAACAACTCTTCTTTTAACAGCCATGGTACTCACTTGATGTGGTACTTGTTCTATCTCATTTTTTATATAGGACTAAATTTTGATATTCATGTTTCTTCTCCCCTATAATATAAGTAAATATAGTTCATAAAGAGATTTATATCGTCAAAAGTTGCAGAACATACATTCTATTATATCCTAATAGAAACATAGAAGTTGATGGCAGATAAGGAGCGCAAGGCCCAATCAGTCTGCGCATTTCTTTTTCTACCTTATAAATGTGCCATTGGCCTTTGCTCTGTCAATGGCTTATCTCTTCATTCTCATCTGTACTGCTCCCTTATGCCTATCCCATGCCTGTTTGAAGCCCTGCACTGTATTCATATCCACCACTTCCTGAGGTAGGCCGTTCCATGAATCCACCATCCTTTCTGTGAAAAAGAACTTGCTCACATTACCCCTTAATCGGCCTCCCTCTAATCTCATGATGTGTCCTCTTGTCCTGCTATTTTTCTTATGTTGAAACACATTAGACTCTTTCACCTTGTGACAATGATGATGATAGATCTAGGATAGATGCCCATAAGGTGTTTGAATGTTTTGATCATATCACCTCTCTCCCTCGTTTGCTCTAGGGTATACATATTGAGCTCCATTAATCTGTCCTTAAATGTTTTCTGATGCAGTCCCTGCACCATTTTGGTTGCCCTTCTCTGGACTGCCTCAATTTGGTTAATGTCCTTGTGAAGGTGTGGCCTCCAGTACTGCACGCAGTACTCAAGATGGGGCCTAACCAGTGTCTTGTAAAGAAGGATTATTTCCTCCCTCTTCTGACTTGTGATACCCCTATTAATACACCCTAGCATCCCCCTAGCCTTACCTACTGCTTTAGTGGTCTGCTTGGATGATTTCAGGTCATCGGTGATGATGATGCCCAAGTCCATTTCTTCTCTTGTGACTGCCAGCAACTCCCCTCCCAGCCTATATGTGGCTTCAGAGTTTCTCTTCCATATGTGCATGATCTTGCACTTCTTTGCATTAAACCCCAGTTGCCACCCATCCAGCCATTTTGCTAGTTTATCCAGATCTCTTCTCATTCTTCCCAGACCATCTGGATCATCTACTCTGTTTCAGATCTTGGTGTCATCTGCAAACACACTAACCTTACCCTCCAGACCATCTGCAATGTCACTGATGAAGATATTGAAGAGGACTGGCCCCAGGACTGATCCCTGAGGTACCCCACTTGTGACTTGTATCTCTTCTGACTGTATACTGTTTACCACCACTCTCTGTTTTCTCCCCATCAACCAGTTTGCCACCCAGTTGGCCAACTTCTGACCCACCCTGATCTTACCCAGCTTACTAATCAATCTTCTGTGTGGAACAGTATCAAAAGTTTTTCTGAAGTCAAGATAGGCTACATCAACTGCTCCCTTTTGTTCCACCACTCTGGTTAACCAGCCAAAGAAATCTATGAGATTAGTTTGACAGTACCTTCCTTTTATAAACCTATGCTGTCTTTGATCCTGTGCTCCTATGCATTCCAGGTGTTGCACTGTCCTTTCCTTAAGGAGTGCCTCCATAATCTTGCACACTACTGAAGTAAGACTGACTGGTCTGTAGTTCTTTGCCTCCACCCTGCTACCACTCTTGTGGAGCAGGATCACATGAGCCCTTCTCCAGTCTTCTGGGACCTCTCCTGTGCTCAGAGACTCACTAAACAGTTCTGATAATGGCTGTGCTAGTTCCACCCTTAGCTCCTTTAGTACCCTGGAATGTATGTCATCAGGTCCTATTGCCTTGTCCACCCTGAGCTTATCGAACTTTTGTAAGACCCTTTCTTTTATGAAGGGACTAGTGCTCACCTCCCTCCTCCTGTGTCCATGGTGCTGAGCTGTGGGCCCTGCCCTACCTTCTCTTTAGTAAATACTGAGCAGAAGTATCTATTTAGGATAGATGCTTTTACATGGTCCTCCTCCTCACAAACCTCCTTATCTCCTTTGATCCTAGCAATACAGCCTCTGGACTTTCTCCTTTCACTAATGTATCTATAGAAACTCTTGTCACCTTCTTTTACTGTCTGTGCTAGTGTTTTGGTTTGGGCCTTTGCCTGCCTTACTGCCTTCCCTTCTTCCCTTAGGGAAGTTTGATATGTCTCCCTATCTTCATCCCGCTGTGTTCCCTTATATTTCCTGAAGGCCAGCCTTTTGGCTCTGACCTTTTCTGTTACCGTTTTTGAGAACCAAAGTGGTTTCCTTCTTCTTTTGCACTTCCTTTTCTCTCTAACACAATGGGATGTTGCTTCAAGTACTGCATCCTTAATGCTTGCCAACTTTGCCTGTACCCCCTCACCTTTATTTCTTTTTTACGGGGCTAGCTTAACTCTGTTGGCCATCTTATCAAAGTCAGCTCCTCTGAAGTCCCATATGTTTGCCTTGGAATGGGATGATTTAGTTGTAGTGGCCAAATTGAACCATACCATGCGATGGTCACTGGTCCCAGGTGACCTTCTACCTGGAGATCTGTGATCCTTTCCCAGTAAGTCAGTACTAGATCTAGGATAACCCTGTCTCACGTGAGTTGTTATAACAGTTGTTTGAGGCCTTCCACCTCCAGGGAATTTACCAATGTGTCTAGTTCTGGAAGATGTTCCTGCTGGTATTGATCAATCTGTATCTGGCATGTTGAAGTCTCCCATTATCAGAACCTCCCCTTTAGCTGTTATGTTTTGTATATCTTCTAACAGTAATATTCAAGTAGTAGTTCAACTTCCTCTCATGTCTCATTAACCTAATAGTCAAACCACCAAGTGCAACATGCCAACACACTGTGCTTATCAATCTGTGCTTTGTTTAAGCTCAAGTACTGTAAAATACTCAATTCAACCATTTATTTGGAAAAGAAGAAAATATGCTGTTTTCTCCAGAAACACCAAAAGCTTTCCAATATCACATTCTCAAAGTGTTTATAAAAAATCCTCCACGGTTTTTACTAAAAAGAAGCCTTATAAACCATATTCTGTTTTAGCTTGATATCAAACTGAAAGCCATGACCAGTTTTATGCTTTATTTGTGATGCTCTGCTTCCCTTAAGGGTTGCATTATAGACCGACCTGCCAGGAAAAAAACATTCATAAATGCTTGTCCCATTATCTGTTACTGAAATTACAAAAACCTTTTTTATCTATTTTAATTCTTATGCTCCTATTTAATCTTTTGCTTCTATGAGGACACTTATACCCAAAACAGAGTGAAATCACTGAGTTTAGACACCAACTCTTTAAGTTTAACTTGTTAAATTAACTATTTTTTATATAACTCGAGCAGTAAAAAGACCACTATAGCACTACACCATTCATCTGAACTCTGCTTCTTAAAGCATGTTCCTGGAGTACAAAGTAGTTGTATTAGTGTTAAATTCACTGTTTTTTAAAACAGCTTGAGCAACAGCAAGACCACTATAGTGCTACATCATCCGTTTGAACTTTGCTTCTAAAATCATGTTCAAGGAGTTCAAAATCTTTGTATAAAAATCCAAAATTATAAGTAAATGCACACTTTGCTAGTCATGGTCTGTTTCTCAAAGTAGAAAATATTTTTTCTTACCAGGTCTGTCTTCTCCTAGATGCCACATTTAACTGCCCTAATTTTTTTTGAAAATTGCTTGCTATGTCTTATCCTCTTGATTGGCACTATAGAAACAGCATCATGCATACATACACCTCCCTTTGTTTGGGGTAGTCATGGAGATTTAGTCATTTTCTCAAAACTCACTAGAAACCTCTTAAAGCTACACCCACTCCTCTAATTATGCAAAATAAGCAAATTGGCACTCGGTGGTTAGCTGTACTCTGCACTCTTAAAACATTTTCATACATTGGTAGATTTTGACTTCCCAAATGTCCATTCTCCAATTTTATTATATTCATTCAGTATGGTCTCTGACAGACTAAAACAGGTGGCAGGAACACAAACTCCTCATCATGTCTTATATTTCCCAGGGAAACCGATATAGAAACAGGTTGAAAACAGAGTAGAACAGCATAAAATGTCATTTATTATTGCCCATTTTGTTTCCTTGTCACTTTAATATACCCTCACATCTGTGTATTGCTCAGAAACACAATCTATCTGTGACAACAGCTCCAGTTTATATCCTTATTCAATCCATTTGGATTTAAAGCCCCCATTTCAAAAAACCCACCATGTTTCCACTTTTTCAACCATTTTATTAAAGTCTCCTCCTCTGTCGAGCAATTAAACTGCCTCCAGGCCCCAAAACCTCAGAGATGCCCCTGTGTGGCCTGCTGCTATAAAATGTTCAACAACTGGTGTCATAACCTTATTTCTGATATTAGATTTATGCTCTTGAATATGCTGCTTCAAAGTATGTGTGGTCATGCCTATGTATATTTTGTCACAAGGGCATACACAACCCCCCACTGTGTCACATGTAATGAATTGCTTAATACAATACTCTCTAATTGTATATGGATGTACATATTTATGTTTTATATGTGTACATCCACAAACTGAGCAGTGCCTCCAGGGTACCATTCCTGGTCTGAGTGGACCCAGTAGCAGTTGCCTGTTTTCAACTTGTTTCCCTTGAGAGTGATCTGTATGTACTAATTTATCTCTCAATGTAGGTACTTTCCTCTCTGCCACTAGTGGTGGTTGTTGGAACACATTACTGCCCATCAGATAATCCTGTAAAATGGACCTATGGCTACGCATAATCTGTCTGACCTCTTTCATCTTATGATTGTGTATGATACTAAATACAATCCTTGTTTCCTTCCCATCTCTTCTCCTCCCCACTAAGGCCTCAGCCTGTGTCATATTCTGTATATGCCACTTGGCTCTATTTAAGGGGTTTCCTACTGTATCCCCTTTCATGCAACCCGTTAATTGCTTCATAAAGTTCCTCTTTAAAATCTATATCTCTTTACTGCAATTTCTCCATATTCACAAAAATTGTGAATGTGGGATGCTTTCAAATAAATTTTCTGAATGAAAGCTGTGTGCATGAAAGATGATGTTTCATGCTGTCTCTTTTCTGTACAATGTCATTTCCAGTCCCTAACCTCCAAAACTAACCTGAACATCTAAATATGGATTAAAATCTCTACTCGAATTCAGGATAAACCCTAAATTCTGTGTACATGAATTTAAGTATCCATGGAACTCTAGATCATCTCCCTCAGTGCCTGTTCATAGGATAAACAAATCATCTATGTACTGTATCTCTTATAGACTTTGATGTACTCATAAAAAGGATAATGATCTCTGTTTCATATGTGTTTATTCTCAAATCCATGCATAAATGCATTTGCGTGTCCTGGTGCCATGGTTGATTGACAGTGACTAACATCATATTTTGTTGTTCCACCTGGTCCACGTTAACCAGGGTGGAACAACAGACTGTAATGTTAGTCACTCTCAATGTCTCAGACTTATACACTTTGATACCACATTGTGAGGGGGTATATGAAATGGGCAAACTATTAGATACAAGAACAGTACAAACTCATCCTAAAACCAGAACACTACAAAGGTTGGCAGAATTCATTCTTACCAAGAATTACTTTTGATTTGAAAAAAAAATGTTATGAACAAAAAAGTGTACTGCCATGGGATCAAACAATTTTTGAGAATTCGGAGAAATTGCAGTAAAGAGAGATTTTAAAAATGAATTTTATGAAGCAGCTAACAGGTTCTATCAAATGGGATACAGTAGGAAAACCTTAAATAGAGCCAAGGGGTGTATACAGAATGTGACACAGACTAAGGCCTTAGTGGAAAGGAGAAGAGATGGGAAGGAAACAAGGACTGTATTTAGTATCAAGCACAATCATAAACTGAAAAAGGTCAGACAGATTATACATAGTCATTGGTCCATTTTACAGGATAATCCAATGGGCAGTAATATGTTCCAACAACCACCACTAGTGGCAGAGAGGAAAGCACCTACATTGAGAGAGAAATTAGTACATACAAGATCACCCTCAAGGGAAACAAGTTGAGAACAGGCAACTGCTACTGGGTCCACTCAGCCCAGGGATGGTACCTTGTGGGCACTGCTCGATTTGTGGACATACAAGCAAGAAACATAAATATGTACATCCATATACAAATAGAAAGTACTGTATTAAGCAATTCATTACATGTGACACAGCGGGGGTTGTGTATGTCTTATAATGCCCTTGTGACAAAATATACATAGGCATGACCACACATCCTTTGAAGCAGCATATCCAAGAGCATAAATCTAACATCAGAAATAAGGTTATGACACCAATTGTTGAACATTTTAAAGCAGCAGGCCACCCAGAGGCATCTCTTAGGTTCTGGGGCCTGGAGGCAGTTAAACCACCCGACAAAGGAGAATACTTTAATAAAATGGTTAAAAAAGTGGAAACATGGTGGATTTTTGAAATGGGGACTTTAAATCCAAATATAGGATTGAGTAAAGATATAAACTGGAGCTGTTGTCGAAGATAAATGGTGTTTCCGAGCAATACACAGATGTCAGGGCATAATAAAGTGACAAGGAAACAAAATGGGTAATAAATTATATTTTATACTGTTCTACTCTGTTTTCAGCCTGTTTCTTTATCTGTTTCCCTGGGAAAAGTAAGATATGATGAGGAGTTTGTGTTCCTATCGCCTGTTTTTTTCTGTCATACACCGTACTGAATGAACATAATAAAATTGGAGAACGGACATTTGGAAAATCAAAATGTACCAATGTATGAAAATGTTTTAAGAGTGCAGAGTACAGTTTACCACCAACTGCCAACCCACTTACTTTGCATAATTAGCGGAGTGGGTGTAGCTTGAAGAGGTTTCTAGTGAGTTTTAGGAAAATGATTATGTCTCCATGACTACCCACAACAAAGGGAGATGTACTTGCATATGATGCTATTTCTATAGTGCCGGTCAAGAGGATAAGACATAGCAAGCAATTTTCCAAAAAAGTTAGGGCAGTTAAGTGTGGCACCTAGGAGAAGACAGACCTGGTAAGAAAAAATATTTTCTACTTTGAGAAACGGACCATGACTAGCAAAGTGTGCATTTACTTGTAATACTGGATTTTTATACAAAGACTTTGAACTCCTGGAACATGCTTTTAGAAGTGGAGTTCAAATGGATGGCATAGTGGTATAGCGGTCTAGCTGTTGCTCAAGTTATTTTGAAAAACAGTGAATTTAACAAGTTAAACTTAAATAGATGATGTCTGAACTCAACAATTTCACTCTGTTTTGGGGATGTGTCCTCATAGAAGCAGAAGATTAAATAGGAGCATAAGAATTAAAATGGAAAATAAATGTTTTTTGTAATTTCAGTATCAGATAATGGGACAAGCATTGATGAATGCTTATTCCTGGTAGGTTAATCTATGATGCAACCCTTAAGGGGAGCAGAAAATCTCAAATAAAACATAAAACTGGACATGACTTTCAGTTTGATATAAAGGTAAAACAGAATATGGTTTATAAGGCTTCTTTTTGTAAAAACCTTGGAGGATATTTTTATAAACACTTTGAGAATGTGATATTAGAAAGCTTTTGGTGTTTCTGGAGAAAATAGCATATTTTCTTCTTTTCTAAAAAAAGTGGTTGAATTGAGTACTTAACAGTACTTGGGCTTAAACAAAGCACAGATTAATGAGCACAGTGTATGGGCATGTTGCACTCGATTTGGCTGTTAGGTTAATGAGACATGAGAGGAAGCTGAACTACTACTTGAATATTAGGATGTAAAAGATTGTATGTTTTGCAACTTTTGATGATGTAAATCTCTTTATGAAATATATTTACTTGTATTACAGGGGAGAAGAAACATCAATATTAAAATTTAGTCCTATATAAATAATGAGATCGAGTAAGTACTGCATCAAGTGAGTACCATGGGTGTTAAAAGAACAGTTGTTTTAGATATTTATTTTTTGATCAAATTTTGGTGTGGACAGTATATTTATGTATATTTATTAGGTGTAAAAGGCATCTCCTGATGAAGCCTGCTTTGTAGGTGAAAGTCGAGGTTGTGGGCTAAACTCAAAATAAAGGAACATTTTGTATAACTTGAAAAATACTGTCTGCAGTGTAAATATTGCCCCCCCCCCCATTCTGATACAGAAATCTGGATTTCATTTTGAACATATTGGAAGAGGCAGCATTAAACTCATAAATAGAGATTCATTTCCCGTGGACTTTCTGGCTTGACTGGATACCTGAATGTATAGTTATACCCAGCCTTGTTTTGCTTCTAATCCTGGATCTATTCTAGCCGAACATTAGAAACGTCCTCAAGCACTGCAGCCACTCATGAAGCAATAGTCTCCTTTACTATCTCTGCATAATAAGTGGCTTGACTGTGTTGGAGGTGCTCCTAAGTCCTGAAAAGATGCAGTGGGAGTTGATCAAGAAATGTAAACAAACATGTTTGCATGTGGTAACACCAATATTATGGGCAGTTAGTCTTTCACTTTTTAAAAGAAAAAAGGAAACAGAGTTAAACTACCAGCTGCATTAGCAGTCTCTACAGAATGTGAATAATCATAAAGAAAAAATTACTCACCTTAGTAATGTTGTTTCTTCTAATGGAGTCTTGCTGTATTCTGACTATTGCAGTTAGGTCCTGCCTTTCAACTGCCCCAGAGAACAAAGAGTTAACTTTCCATGGCCAGCTTGGAATGTTCAGCGTGAGCTTGGTTGAAGCCCGTGTCTGCTGTTGTTTAAACTCCAACCATTAGATCTTTACGAGCAATACTCACTAGAAGTTCTGTGTGGAAACTGTAAAACTCACACTAGCCAACTGGCAACTAAATTTATTAAAAAGGATTTTTTTGGTTTCAAAGCAAAGACTCAAGTCAGGAAACCCAAAAAACAAAACACAACACACACCCAAAGTAAAGGAGGGTGAAAAAGGGGCACCCCTAGGATGCCAACACTGCTCCTGCCCACCCACATCCTAAAAACCAGGTTCTGAGAGGGGAGGCGGGGTAGGTCAGAATACAGCAAGACTCCATTAGAAGAAACAACATTACTAAGGTGAATAATTTTTTCTTCAAACAACATGAAGTCTTGCTGTATTCTGACTATTGCAGACTACCAAGCGGTACCTCCATGGAGGAGGGACAGAACCTACTTTGGGAATAGGCTGTGAAGTACTGCTGTACCAAACCGAGCATCACTCCTAGCTTGGATATCCAGAGAGTAATGCTTGGTGAATGTATAGACTGTTTTCCAGGTGGCTGCTTGACAAATTTCTAAGGTAGGAATATCCCTGGCAGCAGCCAGGGAAGCAGCTGTACCTCTAGTAGAGTGAGCCCTCAGGCCTGAGGGTGCAGTTCTACCCAGTTTTTCATAGCAGAATTGTATACAAGAGACAATCCACCTGGCAATAGATCTCTTAGTGGCAGGTTTGCCCTTAACGACCTCTCCATATGTGAGGAACAACTGGAGGGACTCAAACCTGTGACCCTTGGTGCGCTATATGTAGTAGCTGAGGGCCCTTTTAACATCCAAGCTGTGCAGCCTCCTCTCTCCAGAGGAGGAATGGTCAGTGAAGAAAACAGGGAGTGACATAGACTGGTTATGGTGGAAATCTGAAACCACCTTAGGCAAAAACTTCCTGTTCATTCTTAAGACCACTTTATCTCTATGGAAAGAGATGAAATCAGGCTCCACTGACAGGGCTTGCAATTCACTGATATGCCTAGCAGAGGTAATGGCTACCAAAAACACAGTTTTCCAAGTCAAGTACTTAAGCTCTGCAGAGGACAAAGGCTCAAAGGGTGGTTGCATAAGCTGAGCAATGCAAACATTAAGGTCTCAAGCAGGAGCAGGGTCCATAAAGGGGGAATTGTTGTGCAGCAATCCTTTGAAGAACTTACAAAACACAGGATAGGCTGACAGATGAGAGGGCTTGCCTACTGACAAGAAGGCAGAAACAGCTGACAAATGCACTTTAAGTGTAGCTGGCCTAAGTCCTAAGCCATTAAGATGGACCATATAGTTAGGGTCTCTGGTGTTCTGCTGAGGAATTTTCTGATTTCTGCGGCAGGGCTCCTTGACTTCTGCGGCAGCATTTTCTGATTTCTGCGGCATGATTTATTCATTTCTCTGGCAGAATGCAGTTCTGTCATTGGCTAAATATGATGTGATGTCATCGATGACATCATATGCTGAGCATAGAGGAGGGGCTTCAGGATAAACGAGGCGGGAAATAAAGCCTGACACTATGGAAAAACAGTATAATTATATGAAAATTCACCAAAAACAATGAATTCTGCAGCACTGTACATATTCTGCAACATGATGCAAATTCTGTGGCAAATTCCGCAACAGCAGAACCGCAGAATTCCAGGGGCCTTGCATATAGTCCAGAACTGTAGGCAACCCAGCAGATTCTGGAGAAATATGCTTATTAGAGCACCAAATAGTGAACCTTTTCCATTTGGAATTGTAAGTCTTTCTGGTGGAAGGCTTTTGAGAAGCCTTAAGGATATCCAGAACCCCTTGAGAAAGGTGCATATCAGCAAACTCTAACTCTTCAAGAGCCATGCCTTGAGAATGAGAGAACTTAGGTTTGGATACCAAATCCTCCCCTGAGAGGATGTCAACAGGTTGTAATTCCTGGGAAGAAACAGGGGAAGTTGGACTGCTAAGGACAGCAACAGGGGGTACCAGGGCTGTCTGGCCCAGTCTGGAGCAATCAGAATCACTTTGCATGGTTGTGACCTTATCTTGACTAACATCTTGAACAGGAGAGGGAAGGGGGGAAAAGCATACAGAAATTTCCCTTCCCAATTCAGGATCAGAGCATCCAGGGGGACTGAGCCCAAGACTGGGAGTCTGCAACAAAAGAGAGGAAGTTGGTGATTGTCTGGGGCTGCAAAAAGATCTATCTGTGGAGTGCCCCATCTTGAGAAAATCACTTTCAAAACTAGAGGAGCTAGGGTCCATTCGTGATGGCCCTGGGATATCCTGCTGAGAGCATCTGCCAGGACATTGTCTTTCCCTGGGAGGTGAACTGCTATCAGAGAGGTTTGAAAGGAATAGGTCAGGGACCCACAACGTCATTGCTTCTGTGCACAAGGCCGAAGACCGAGTGCCTCCTTGCTTGTTGATGTACCACATTGTGGAGGTATTGTCTGTTCTGATCTGGACCACCTTGTTCTGTACAGATTTGGAAAAGACTTGTAGTGCCAGAAACACCACTCTGAGTTCCAAGAGATTGATGTGAAGCAGAGATTCTTGAGGTGACCACAGCCCTTGGGTGGTAAGATCCCCCAGGTGGGCACCCCAGTCCAGCAGGGAGGCATCTGTGGTGAGTATCACTGAAGGAGACTGAGTGACAAAGGGAACTCCTTATCTCAAATTGTCCTGATCCTGCCACCATTGCAAAGCCTGGATCAGGGTTCAAGTCGCTGGGACTAGTTTGGTAAGAGAATCCTTTCTTTGGGACCAGAAGGCTCTTAAGTGGAACTCAATGTCCCTCATCTGAAATCTTGCTCCCTGGACCACTGCTGTAGAGGCTGCCATGTGGTCCAGAAGCTGCAGGAAATGCCATGCTGGTCAAGATGCCTGAAGGGTGAATGAAGAGGCCAGTTCCATAAAGGGTCCTTACCCTGTCCAGGGGAAGGAAGGCTCTTGCCCTTATTGTATCCAGCTCCACCCCTATGAAGGTGAGGAGTTGTACTGGCTCGAGAACTGACTTTGGAAGGTTGAGGAGGAATCCTAAGGAAGTGAGCACTTGCTGAGTTATTTGCAGATGTGACTTGACTTGGTCTGGAGACTGACCCACTATGAGCCAGTTGTCCAAGTATGGAAAGATGGAGATCTTTTTTTCTCCTTAGGAAAGCAACCATTATTGCCAGGCACTTTGTGAACACCCTTGGGGCTGATGTTAGGCCAAAGGGCATTGCTCTGAACTGATAGTGGCCTGAGGGCAACTCGAACCTGAGGTGCTTTCTGTGGGAGCACCTGATGGGAATGTGAAAATAGGCTTCTTTGAGGTCCAGGGAGGCTAGCCAGTCCCCTGGCCTTAGAGAGGGCAGAATTATTCCCAGAGTCACCATTTTGAACTTTGGTTTTAAAAGGTGCTTGGTCAGATATCTTAGATCCAGGATGAGCCACCATTCTCCTGTCTTTTTTGGGGTTAGGAAGTACCTGGAGTACAATCCTTTGCCCTTGTGTAGGGTAGGAACCCTCTCTATGGCTCTGAGAGCCAGGAGGGAAGAAACCTCTGCCTCTAGGGCAAGGGTTTCTGATGGATTTGCAGGTGGAAAGGATCTGGTTCTCATCTTGGGAAATCTTTTGAAGCTGAGAACCAGTCCCTGGCTTACTACTTCCAGGACCCACTTGTCTGATGTCAGAGACTTCCAGTCCTGGACAAAGTAAGCCAGCCTTCCCCTACAGGTATTGGAGAATTGGCCCGGGCAGACCCATCAGGGTGTCTGCTTGGCAGGGGCTTTAGGCTGAGGGGTGGAAGCAGGCCTGCTCATTCCCCATCTGCCTCTCCCTCTGAAGAACCCCCTCTGAGCATAAGAAGAAGATGAGGCCTGGGCTTGGTAAAAAGGCCTTTGAAAAGGCCTGCCCCTACCCCTGGACTGCTTTCTTTGAGGAGTGGCTTGCCTTTCTTTGGCCCGAGCACTCCTGTAGGTGGTCCTGTACTCGTCCATCTTTTTCATGTAGTTCTCTGTCTGCTCCCCAAACAGAGAATTACCAATGACAGGGAAATTCATGGCCTTAGCCTGGGTATTCTGTGATAGGATAGTTTAGTACATCAGAGCCAAGCCATCCTCCGAAGGGCCACAGATGCAGCCATGACTCTTGATGAAACATCATTGGAGTCCACAGCAGCATGAAATTGCACCTTGGATGCCTCAATCCCATCTGCAGCCACCTGCCCCAGCTTCTTGGCAAGCTGGTCAGGGGCCTGTTTAGCTAGAGCCAGCACAGTGTCCCATTTGGACTTCTGGTATCTAGCTGTGTAGGCCATATAGTTAGCCTGCCTGAGTCCCAAAGATGCTGCAATGTACTGCTTCTTTGCCATGGCATCAATCCTCCTGGAGTCCTTATCTGGTGGGTGTGATGCCAAGGGAATATTTGCCTTATCACAGGCAGCAGCCTGCACTACCCCAACATGGCTGCATTGCTGAGAAAGGAACTCCGTGTCCAAGCCTGAAAGGGTGTACCGCTTGTCCATTAGTCTGTCCACAGGAGGTATGGAGTTCGGAGTCTTAAGAATTTTATTTGTCTATTTCCCAAAAGATTTAAGGAGGGGAATAGACAGTCTCCTGGACTCTGGGATGTCCATCATTTCAGCAAAATCAGGCTCCTCCTGATCCTCTACTGCTTCTTCCGTTGGAAGCTGGAGGGTTTCAGCCACTTTTTGTAAAACATGAAGTGTGAAGGGGACTCAGAAAGCCTAGGAGGAGAAACACCTGAAGGTCTGTCTGGGGAGATGTCCGGGTCAATAGCCACATCCAGACTTTCATGATCACCATCATCATCATCCTCATACTCTCCTTCCTCCTCCTCCAGTTCATAAAATTCTTCTGAAGTGTAATCTGGAGCTGGGGGAACTGACCGAACCGAGCTCCTGCCCAATGGTGCCGGTTCGGCCAGAACCGAAGTTAGCAATTGCACTATTTTTATCGCTTTGGCTATCTCATTAGCGGTTGGAGTACGAATTTCTGGATCTGAACCAGACAATTTATCTTTTCTCTTCCTTTTAACTGGAACTGACTCCTCAGAATCAGCTCTCCTTTTGTCTGAAGAAGTTTTGCCCTGGTCAGAGGGCACTCCTTCTGGTTCAGTCGGAACCGAACCGGGCTGGCCATCTGGGTCAGCGGACTTCTCGGCCTCCCTTTCCCTCAGTCTACCTACTCTCTTATCCAGGGTAGCTTTGGGAAAATGCTTACAAATTTGGTAGTCTGAATCAAGGTGGTCAAACCCCAGACAATAAACACAGGTGGTGTGGGGATCAGCCTTAGCAAAGGCTTCCCCACACACTGCATGTTGAAACCCAGTGGGCCCGGTTTTTTTCTTTGGTTTCTCAGACATGGCCAATCCTATCCAAAATGTACCCTTTTTTTGGCAATCCGCCAGTCAAGACTCCCCTATCGGTTCCTGACCGTGTTATGGGTCTTGGAAAAAAGCATAATAAAATCTGTTTTTTTTTAGAACCGATATGGACCGGTTAACACACTCTAAGTAAATTCACAAACTTTTTTAAACTAAACTGATTGGTTCAGCCGAACCAATCTGAAATTTACAAGTTCCACACAGAAACTAAATGTAAAACCTATCTAGTACTCACGGTGCCACAGACAGAGACTTAAACCAACAGATTCGGTAGCAGAAATTCGGTAGAAACCTAGCGAAAAACGACACTTTAACCGACTTTTTTTGAACCGAGCAAAGGAGAAATCTCTGGAGTGACTGTTCAGTGAGGCGGAGTAAAGAATCTGACAGTTGGAGTTTAAACAACAGCAGACAGGGGCTTCAACCGAGCTCACTCTGAACATTCCATGCTGGCCATGGAAAGTTAACTGTTTGTTCTCCAGGGCAGTTGAAAGGCAGGACCTAACTGCAATAGTCAGAATACAACAAGACTTCATGTTGTTTGAAATGTGGTTTTTAAACTAGGAACACTTTGAGGCCTAAGGGAGTTTATAGTGTCCCTTTAAGGTTGTACAGCACACTGGCTTACTTTCTATTACATACTGACAGCAAAATCACATCACTGAATTAACTGATGTGAAAGAATAAATTATAACATGAATAGTATGTGAGATGCACCCAGCAAGATTTCTGCTTCTTCAGTGAGGAAATAACAGACTGACTGCTGTAAACTACCTCATGCTTTTTCTCTCTTACTTTATAGGGAATGGGTGTTAATGAGAACACTAATTTGACAGTTTGCCTCAAGATATGAAAAACATGAAGGATAACATGCAGAAAAATGTTCAAATTGTAATTAAAAATATACAGTTTGAATAGTGAAGCAAACTGTTTTGACACAGAATATTTCATAGTTTCTTCACAGGCCAAGCAAATTTATGCAACAAAACTTATGTTGTCAACATGACCAGTCCACAGCTACTGATTTGATTCTACTTACAGTATCTGACTGACTGTCCATGGTTATCAGTATATCATCGTCAAATGCTGTAGTTATGGATTTCAGATGAGCAGATTTTTATCAGCTGTGGGAATGAATGGAGGGCAAGTTAGCTGAAATGGACAACATCAGGTAGTGGAGGAGAAGTGAAGAGAAATTAAAGGGACCACTACTGAAGCAACCAAACACAGCCTGAGAATGGTTACCAGGGTAATAGTAAAAAGAGACCAATCTGGTTCACTAAGAAGATCAGGGAGGCACTGAGGGGTAAAATGAGGCCTTCATTGGCTACATGGATAAACAGGGGGCTGAGAAATGGAGCAAATATGGTATACCGTGACAACGGCGACTGAAGGATGGCAACTGGTCAGAATGTGACCAAACTGTAGCACTGACGCACTGCAGCGACTGACAGTTCCCCCCATCTCTGAGGTGTGCCTCCCGGAGTTAGAATCTCAAGTGGGGGGCACATTCTCAGGTGGGGCAAAGCCCCCCACAAGAAACTTAGAAATCCACTATTGGTGCCCATGTGGGGTCAGCACCATCACAGCAGTCGCCATCCTGCAGTCACCGTTCTCACATAGAACCAGCAAATACCAGGCACAGATGAAGGAGGCAAAGAAGGAAGTCAGGAAATGGAAACAAACACAGAGTTGTGCACTACATGGTAGGTCATAAGAGGTAAAAACAGTTCATCATGTACATCTAGGAGAAAAGGAAGGCAAGAGGGGGAGTTATTAGGTGGACAGAGGGGGCAGTATAGTGGACAAAGACAAGCAGAAGGCAGCCATTCTACACAACTTCTGCTCAGTATTTACAGTGGAGGATAGTGGACCTCTGCCAGAAAGGGACATAAAGGCTGCTCCCAGAGGGATCCCAGATATGGGACAAATGGTAATTACAACAGAAACCATTAGAATAGAGCTTGCAGTCCCCAAAATAGACAGCTCTCCAAGGCTAAATGGGATGCACCCAACGCTTTTCAGGGAATTGGCATAAGAACTGGTTGAACCCCTGGCAAGGCTATTCAATAGATCACTACAGCCAGAGGTAGTTCTGAGAGACTGTAGGATAATGGACATGGTGCCAGTCTACAAGTGAAGGAATTGTGAGGAATTTGGAAATCACAGGCCCTGAAGTCTTTCCTCTATTTTAAGTAAACTGATAGAGACACTAGTCAAAGAGGATTGGGTGGACTGCCTCGAGATAAATGGACTCCAGGACTGTAAACAGTGTGAGCTCATGGCAGGGATGTCTTGTCAGACCAACCTAATAGTATTTTATGACTGGATAACAAGGGCAGTTGATAAGGGACAAGCAGTAAATTTACTCTATTTTGAGTTTAGCAAGGCATTTGACTCAATACCACACAGAAGGTCGTTGAAGAAATTAGAGGATCTAGGAACAGCAAAAGGCCTTGTTAAATGGGTGGGAAGTTGGTTGGGGGAGGCAGTAGTGCATGATAGTAAACAGTGTCAAATCAAGGAAAAGGAGGTCATGGAGAGGGTACCACAGGGTCACCACAGGGTCAGTACTGGGACAAGTCATTTTTTTAATATGTTCATCAGCAACACAGGAGAAGGAATACAGGGCCAAAATGTGTCTCTGAACAGATAACTCTAAACTCTGTGCAGGGCAGACAATGAGAAGGGGGTAAGGGAGATGCAGAGGACTTGCAAAGGTTAGGGAGGTGATCCAAGGTTTGGCTGTTGAATTTCAATGCCAAAAAGTGCAAGGTGATGCAAATAGGAAACAAGAACCCCAGGAATGAATTCTAGATGAGAGACTACTGCTTCAGAGGAAAGGGACCTGGAATCATCCTAAATGACTCCCTAATAAACTAGACAAACTGGATGGGGTTTCACAAGCAGTAGGAACAAGGCAATGCCATCATTCTATAGATCACTGTAAATACCCCATTTGGAGTACTATGCCAAGTCCTGGAGTCCTCATCTGAGGAAGGATAGAGACAGACTGGAGACAGTGTAGTGTAAAGTAACCAAACTAATTCAGTGCAAGCAGGGTACATCCTGTGAAATCAGCTTAAGGGTACTGAACACTTACTCACTTGGGAGCAGAAGAGAGTTGGACCTGATAGAGACCTTCCAGTTCCTAAAAGAAATAAACAAGATAAACTGTGAGGAGATAGTTAGCAGGAATGGCAGGTTAAAAACAAGGAGACAAATGTAAGCTGGTGGGGGGGGGGGGGATTCAGGAGGGATGTGAGAATGTTTTGCTTTACCAAGAGAGTGGTTGAGCTGTGGAGCAGCCTACCAGCAGAGGTGGTGGGTGCAAAAATCCTTACTGGGTTCAACACTGTTGGGACAGAGTAAAAGGCTTAATTGTTATTCAGGGGATTAGCAATAAGGTAGGAAATGAGGGGTGGCGAGAGTGAAAAACCCATCTGAACAATAGATCGTGGGGTAGAAAAGGGTAAAACTGGAAAGATCAGATGGACCGATAGTTTTTTTCAGATGACATTGTCTATGTACCTATGACTGACTGACTGTAACATTCAGTTCATGTTTTATGCTGCTGTAATTGCTTCTTTATCTTGATTCTTTTCTTGACCAAGATGGTAAGAGCAATTATTTTGGGAAACTGAAGTTTGCTATTTGTAGGTCATTGATTGATATGTGTAATGAGGCATCAGAACACTTACTGGACAGTTTACCTCACAGAATCTTTGTACCATTATAATATAATGAAGAGAGTGAGAGGGTGTGCATACACCACAGACAGAAGAAAGGCAATATAAATATGATCTGTGTGCGAAACTGAAAGAAAATACACTGGGCTCTATATTCCAAAGGTTAGTATGGCACACACTGGGTGTGCGCTAATACTGTGGAACAGCACCAGCATTCAGGGGCATACACATTCAAAGGTCATCTAAGTGCTGCTTGATCATGATATGCTATTGTGCAAAATATTGTGCTGCGCACATGCAAATGAGAGATCCCTAATGCATATGTAGCGCAGCATAATATTGAAAGTTTTCAGAGGTGCTAAATGGCTGCCACCAGAGCGCAGATTAACATTTCTGAAACCCAGCCCTTATTAGTGTGCAGAGTGGGTGGGTGACCCGCACCCTGTCCACACCCTTATCAAAAATATATCTTTCCCTGGTGGTCTAGTAGACTCCCACCCCAGCAGGTACTGTCCCATCACCCCGGTCCCCCCCCCAAACCTGACAGCTGGCAACTGGCACAGCCCTCCACTTACCACCACTGCTGGCCATGGACTGAGCTCTCATGGAGCACATACCGTAACAGCTGATTGTACAATATGCGCTCCACGAGAGATCAGTCTGTGGCCAGCCCTCATGGTGAGTGGAGGGCTATGTTGGTCACTGGCTATTGGTGTTGGGGGGAGCGGGGTGGTGGGAAAGTACCTGCCATGGTGGTGGGTCTACTAGACCACTAGGAACAGATACATTTTTGATAAGGCAGATCAGGATTATGGTGGGGGAAGGCACTAGACCACCAGGAATTAGTGACAGCTATTACTGGAGGGGATTGGGGCTAGGGAGGGACCGCTAGACCACCAGGGATTACTTTTCTTTATTTTATAAGGGGTTTGGGACTTGGGAGGGGCCACTAGACCACCACAGATTACTGTTATATATTTTCTATTAGAGGATCCGGGCTTGGTAGGAGGGCCCTGGCCCAGCACACTCATTTGATGCGTAGCATGCAGATGAGCTCATAATGGGTATGCACATGGTCTGCTAGTGCCATACATGCCTAGTGGGCTCATCTGCATGTTTGGGCTGAACATTGCACATAGGGGCTGTGATGCAATCCAGCGTGTGCCACGCTTTACCCCTATGGGCAGTCTTTGGCCCAGTGATCTGGTAATGCGGCACACACCATGGCAACTGTTTGCTGTGTGGCACAATACCATGACCTGATATTTGGACAGACAGCACAGTCAGTTCAGCTCCTGCTCTCTGTTTGAGTATTGTGCCAGAGCTGGCTGGCCCTAGTTTTTCATGCTGCACACCTGTGTGCGCGTGTAGCCATCTGGCCCCGAATGTTGGGCCCATTGAGTGCTACAACTGTTTTTAACTATACTGCTGTATGCTTCAGAGTGCATCATGTTATGTTTTTAATGCAACATAAATGCCAGTCCATTCATAACACTGACCTCTGAGTACTGCAATCCATCCTCACCCCAACCTCATCACCATGACAATGCCATGTCCATGATGACCAAATGACAGAAAGAGACTGATAAGGAACAATCCCGGTGAGAGAATATGTTATGCATGTAGAAAATCTATGGTAGAGTTGAAGCATGCTCTAGCTCAGCATTAGACTCAGTTATGTTTGTATGCCTGTATACTGTGTCATCATTCCAAATGAGATACAGGAATAGCACATCAACAGTACACTGCTAAACATAGAATTTGTCAGAAGACATGGATTGCCTGGCCCACCTAGTCTCCCATTTCCATGTCTACTGAATAAACTCCAGATCCTATTGATCTGCAGCCTACCTCCTCCTTCCTACCTCTAGTGTTGCCTTCTGCCTGTCCAATACATTCAAATTCACCAACTGTTTTTGTACCTACAACCTCCTCTGGAAAGTTCTTCTATGCATCCACCACCCTTTCTGTGAAAAAATATTTCCTCATGTTGCCCCAAGTCTTCCCCCCATTAGCCTCATATTGTGAGCCCTTGTTCTTGCCCATCTCCTTTTCTGAAAAATACTGCCCTCTTGAACTCTGTTGATCCCATTGAGGTATTTGAATGTCTCTATCATATCCACCTTCTCCCTCTTGTCCTCCAGGGTATGCATATTGAGGTCTCTAAATCTCTCTTAGTATTGTTTCTGGTGTAGCCCCTGTACAATTTTTTTTGTTGCCCTTCTGTGGACTGCCTCCACCCTGTCAATGTCCTTTCACGGTTGAGGTCTCCAGAACTGCACACAGTACTCTAGATGAGGCCTCACCAACTGCCTGTACAGCAGCATCACTGCCTCCTGTTTTACTGGTGTTACCTCTCCCTATGCACCCCAGCATCCCACCAGCTTTCCTCACCACCTTCTCACATTGTTTGGCTACTTTGTGATCATCTGTTATGAATACCCCCAGGTCCCTTCCATCTTAGTTGTTGCTTGCAACTCCCCCCCCCCCTCAAATTTTGTATTCCTTCCTTGGGTTTTTGCTCCCCAAGTGCATGATTTTGCATTTCTTGGCATTGAATCCAAGAGGACACATTCTTGACCACTCCTTCAACTTGCCTAAGTATCTCTCATTTGCCAACCCCACCAGAGTGTCAACCCTATTGCAGATCTTGTCATCTGCAAAGAGGCATACTTTTCCTCCAAGTCCCTCTGCAATGTCACTTTTAAAGACATTAAGGAGGACTGGCCCCAGCACTGAACCCTGTGACACCCCACTGGTTCTGGATACCCCCCCTTTCTTCAGATCAAACTCTGTTTACCACTACCCTCTGTGTCCTGTTGCTAGGCCAATTACTGACCCAGTTTACCACCTTAGGACCCACTCCCAAATTGCCCAACATGTTAAATAACCTCTTGTGCGGGACTGTGTCAAATGCCTTGCTAAAATCTAGGTAGGCCATGTCCACCACCCCTCCCTGATCTGCTACCCTGGTCACCCAGTCAAAGAAATCTATCACATTCAATTGACAAGACCTTCCTGTTGTTAATCCATGTTGCTTTGGATCTTGTGCCCCACTGGCTTCTAAATATTCTACAATCCTTTCCTTTAACTGTCATTCCATCATCTTGCCAACGACTGAGGTCAAACTGAGTGGTCTATAGTTTTCCGCTTCTGCCTTGCTCTCACTTTTGTGACGGGGTATTACATTCACCCTCCCCCAGTTCTCTGGTACTACTCCCTTCTCCAAGGATTTGTTGAATAGGGCTATCAGTGGTGTCAGTAGCACCTCACTGAGTTCTTTTAGGATTCTGGGATGTAACCCATTGGGCCCCATTGCTTTGTCCACCTTCAGTTTCAAGAGTTCCTTTTGTACTCTCTACTCTGTGAATGGACTGGTGTCCACCTCTTCCCTGTATGTTTGTGTGTGTGTGTGTGTGTGTCTACTGGCTAATTTTGGTCCCCCTCCCACTTCTTTTATGAATACTGAGCAAAAGAATTCATTCAGTATCTCAGTCTTTCCAGGTCCCCCTCAGCCCACTCCCCTCTCCTTTACTTAACCTCACTATCCCTCCCTTGGCCTTTCTTCTTTTCCTTTTCTACCTGAAGAAGGTGCTGTCACCTACTTCACTGTCTGGGATATCCTTTCCTATGTTTGTGCCTGTTAACTTCTGACTGCTTTACCCTCCTCCCTCTTCTTTGTCTAATACATTTCCTTGTCTTCCTCCGTTTGTGTTTCCTTGTACTTTCTGAATGCCAGTTTTTTGTCTCTAACCTTTCCTGCCACTTCTTTTGAAAACCATAATGATTTTCTCTTTCTTCTGGTTTTGTTCACTAGCTTCACATAAAGACTTGTTGCTTCTGTTATGGCTCTCTTGAGGTGCTCCCACTGTAGCTCTGCTCCCCCTTCCTGACCCTTTGCCAATGATTTCTTGAGGCATTCTCCCATTTTAGCCAGATCTGCCCTCTTGAAGTCTGACTCTTTGTTTTGTGTGGGTTGATTCTTCTACTGTCTTTACCCTGAACCATACTGTATAGTGGTCGCTGGACCTCAGACAGCTGCTCATTGATACATTTGTTATTCTGTCTCCCTTTGTATGCACCGGGTCCAATATTGTCCCCTCATGAGTGGCTCCTCCACTAGTTGCATGAGGCATGCTCCATGCAGGGCATCCAGGACGTGGCTGCAGCACAGGTATTCCAGTTAACATCATGTATATTCAGGTCCCCTACCATCAACACATCCCCTTTCTCTGCCATTTTAAGGATGTTATCTACCATGACCCTATCTGTATTCTATCCTTGCATGGGTGGTCTATAGCTAACCCCTGTGTTGATAGTGGTGCCCCTTCATGACTCCAGGATGACCCAGAGTGCCTCCTCTCCTCCATGCTTTCCATTTAGTTTTGTCACCTTGATACCTTCTTTGATGTAGATTGCTACATCTCCTCCCTTTTTGCTCTCCCTGTCTTTTTTGTAGACCGTGTACTGCAGTATATTAACAGCCCAGTTATAGCTTTCTGTATACCATGTTTCAGTAACTGCCACAATATCCAGGTCTCCCTCCACCATCAAAGCCTCTAGGTCAGGGATCTTGTTACCCTGGCTTCAGGCACTTGTACACATAGCCCTCCATGTTTTGATGGCTTCACCCCATTTGTTCCCATTTCATCCTTTCCCACAGTGCCTCCCCTGACATTACCCCCTGTTTCAGTCCATTGTGTTTCCTCATCCATAGTATCTTCTTGCCTGACTACCTTGATTTGTTGGGGGGGCAGTTGAGTTCTAACTGCATATTTCCACCTCCCCCCTTGGCTAATTTAAATGTTTGCCAATGAAACATTCAAACCTTTCCCTCAGGATCCTGGTCCCCCCCCCCTTGGACAGATGCAAACCATCCCTCATGTACAAACCTGCATCTCTACTGGTGAGCCTCCAGTCCCCAGTGAAGCCCAAACTCTCTAATCTGCATCAGTTCTTAAGCCATTTGTTGAATCCCATAGTGTGGAGCATCCTGACATCTCCCATGCCATAGACAGGTAGCACGTCCGAGAAGGTGACCATGCATTTCACCTGTCTAAGACCCCTCCTCAACTCCATGAACTCCCGTTGCACTGCCCAAACCTCATTGTCAGCCAGGTCATTTGTCCCCAGGTGGACAATGACATCTGCCTCCCCCTCCCATGCTGTTGCCCCGTGATCCTTAGGATTCACCTCCAAGCTGAGGTGCCAGGTAGGCACCTCACCTCTCTCCCTTCTCCCTTTCCCACCCCTAATTCTACCCCCCCAATAAGAATAATAGAGTCCCCAGCTAGGAGTTGCATCCTTCCCCTCTAGGGACTCTTACCTTCCCCCTGGGGTCTGAACTACGGAGGTTCCCCGCATTCACCTTGTCCACCACTATGAGTTCCCCCATGGGATAACCTCACTCTGCTAGAATGACATAGGAGTTGTGGCATGGAACCACAGGTGATATGCATCTCTCCCCAACCTCCCTCACCCTTCATGAACCCACCATTGTACATCTGTCCCTCTTTACTGGCATCCTTTGAGGCAGCAGGGGTGGCATTGGTGGTCCCTGGGTGAGGGAGAAGCTCTCTCAAATTCTATCTAACTCTGCCTGGAGACGAGCAACCTCTGCCCTCAACCCAGAAAGGTGCCTGCAGATAGGGCAGCACAGCAGCATCCAGAATGTCTCCTGGAAGACTGCTGCCCCACAGCCACTGCATTGCACCACTCCCATAATGCTGATATAGTTTTTTCTAAGTAAGAATCTTAGAATGAGACATCGCATTATTATCTGTGTTTAACTCAATTTGAACAAGCATAAGGAAAGCGGTAAACACATAATGAAGCAGTACTCAAAAATAGGAAAATGAATTAAAAAATTATATATACTGTTTATAGAACACAACAAGCATTTATTGTGTATGTTACAGTGACTGTCTGCTGACTGTATGTATCATGTACATGTACTTTTTAATCTGTAAAATCAGTCCAGCCTAATCATCACAGATGAAGTGGCCACCCTCCCCATCTTCCAGTAATGAATTGTCTCCGAGTGAGAATTTTTCCTCCAACACCAAATCCTCTATCTCTCTACCAAATTTTCACTCTAATTTGTCACCCTCCATAGGTTGAAATACTGCAGCTGCTCTGCTTTTTTTTTGTAATGAGAAAATAATTATTTTTAATGAAGGTTGGCATACCTACATTCCATGCTGATCGTTGTCCTCCATTCATTAAGGATTGTCCCTGCTGCAGTGAACACCTGCTTCTCACTAGCACTGAATGGGTGGCAGGTTAGGTACTTTATGGTGACAGATGCCAATGCTGGCCAATTAGAAACCTTGGAGCTTCAGTACAATAGGAGCTCATCATTAATGCCAAGGTATTTGGCATCTAAAAGTATTCGTCAACCATCCTTTCTGCAACATGAAACCTAAAGTCTTCATCTGCCTCCTCCTGCTTCTCAGAATATTCCTACCTGCAATAATAGTGCCCATGAAGTATAGTTTTGGACTTGCAATTTAGGTTTCTCAGACTGTGAGGGTGATGCCTTAGATAACCTGACACCAGTGTCAGCAGTAGCAACACACTGAGGTGCAGTGTGTTTAGAAAGGTGTCTTTCAAGTAGTTATCCCCCTTGTACTCTTCAAACAAGTAGACCAGTCAAGTTATTAACCTGGTCACAGCTGCCCTCAATAATGGATGACAGCCCTCTTTATATCTTGGTTTCTGCATAATGTCAATCCCAAATTTGCCTGACTCCAAGATGCCAGAAATGTGGATACTACAATCAAGCACCTGCAGCATTTGCTACATGAGGGCACAACAAACGCATTCACCAGTTGCTTAAAGCTGCTGCTGGATATTAAGTAGGCCTTACCTCAGTACCTGAAGATGGGGTATGACCCAACTTATGCAGGCAGTGTCCCCACTCATTGCCTGCACTGCAAGTTCAAATGGCTTGGCCAGTCCGGTGGCTTTGAGGGTTGAGGCACTGGATGCCACACCTTACGCCATGCCGATGACCTGGGTTTGGGAACAAGCCTGGGTCATCGGGGATTAGCAAGGGAGGGAAGAGATTGAGCATCTGAAGGACAGCTCTCTCTTCCAGGGGAGGGTTAGGGCACAATGCTCACTTGAGAAGCTACCTTTGGTGGTGGCTGGGGGTAGCCAACAGCATAGGTGTGACATAGGACCTGGGGGTGGAGCAACAGCAGTGCATTTCCATGACAAGCCAGGCTCCACAGTGGACTCCAAAGTATGTAAAACCCCCTCCCTTCACTGATAGGCAATGGTGCCTCCTTCCTTGGTCCACGATCCTGATATCGGGCTTGGCACCCTCTGCTGGTCCCACCTCTCTGGCCCGGTGGCTCAATACTTGAGAAAGAGTGCCCTGCATGGGGTGACCCTTCCCTGGAGGACAGACCTGGGGGATGCCCAGTGTAGGAGAGGAGCTGTAGGGGCACCAAGTCATGCAAGGAGGTAGAGACAAGTGGAATTGGAGATCACCAGAGAGAGTTCGGTAGAGTGGTAGAGGCACAAAAATAGAGCTAGAAAAAAAAAGTTCAAATGGCTTGAGAATCATAATCAGGTCATCTTTTAGTTGCAGCTGCTCTGTAATAAGAGTCATTCACCTTCCATCACTGTCGTGGTGGAAGGTGAATGACTCTTGCCACAGACTACAATGAAATCTGTTTCATGCACAGTCACATGATATATTTTGACTAATGAAACTTCCTTATTTTGGATGCCCATTTTATAAATATGAATTACCACTATGTGGCACTGTACACCTTGAAAAAAATGTACGCTTGTTAGCTGCATGAAGCGTTGATGGACTGCACACATAGGGTCTTCGTTTATGTGCAATAATGTATTTTTTTCATAATAGCCTTTGTGAGTATACTTTTCATTAGCAGTAACTTTTCTGGTTCATTGTTTGAAACTCTGTGTTAGCCCAAGGCACAGCCCGCTGTGAGCTACTCCTTTTGGCTTTGCTGCACTGTCAAGGACAGACCAAGCATGCATGGCTTTAAAGCTGAAGATGTTGCAGCTGGTCCTGTAATGAGCTCTGGGTTGGAAGTTGGTGAGGATTCTGCTGTATTGTTTGGTATGAACCTAAGTGTCATTGGTGGAGATTTTATTGAGGAGAAGGGGGTAACATACAGTGTGATTCTTTCTTGAAAGTGATGTTAATGCTGGTTAATTTCCTCTCTGAGTCTTTAAAGAAGAAACATATGGAAAAAAAAGAAATGTGATGCCAGTAATGGATCAGATCAAAATGGCATAAGTTCTAAAAATAAGGAAAATGATGATTATGAAAATGCAGTTGGCAAGGAAAATAAGAAAAAGTCTAGATTTGGGGAAAAAAAAAGAAGAAATTACCATCCCAGTCAGTGATATCCCGACTACAACATATGCATAGCAAAAATGATGATTTTGGGTATAAAGAGAGGTCAGAAGCTACACAACTTGGACACTAGCAAAAGCTGCATCAGTGATATGCACTGATCAGAGGCCCTAATTCTTCATTTGAGCTTTCTTTGTTATAGACAGGAAGCACCATAACATTGCAGTCTGTCAAATATCTAAAAAAGTATATATGCCATGGTAAGCCAGTTGCACATTTAGGAACAGGGAGCCAAGAACCCACATGCAAACCAAGCACCCATTATAGTGGCACATGCATTTTGCCATGAAAAATCATTATACATCCAAGCCTGTTTATCTGACTGAGGATGAGGAAGAGGAATTGGAGTTAATGGAACCTGAGAATCAGGTTAATGAGTATTTTATTAGTGATAGCTACAACCCCCTGGATCATAACAAACAAGCATCTGTCAATGCCGAATGTGCACAAGAACAAGGGGGCACAATTTGAAGATAGAGGGGGGACAGCTCAGAGGTAATGTGAGAAACTATTTCTTCATGGAGAGGGTTGTGGGTACATGGAACAGCCTCCCTGAGGAGGTAGTGGAGTCAAAAATAGTGGGGGAATTCAAGAATGCATGGGACAGAGAAAAGGCAATTCTAGTGGGGGGTAGGAAGAAATAGGCTGTTGGTTAACTGCAGCTATCCATTAGGTAGGGAAATGGTTAGACTAGGTGGGCCAAGTGATCCTTATCTGCCATCAGATTCTATGTTTCAATGTTAAGGAAACATAAGGTGCACAGCACTTTTAACAGTTGTATGTAAGGCTGTTGGGGGGAGGATCCCAGCACAAATGAATGGGCAGTATATTTTTTTTGTTGTCCTGCCTCATGGGAGCAGCAGGAGTTTACCCAGGGGCAAGACTCAAGCTGGCAAGACTCACCTATCCTATATCAATTCTTTAGCCAAAGGCTGTTTTAAATACCAGTATTAAAAAAAAACAACCTCCACTAATATAATATTTCCTGTTTCCACTAAAGCAAGGGTTCTCTTTCTTGCCTTGTTACTTCCAACATTTCTTTAATCTAGAATGGTCAGGAGTCCTCAGTCCTGCCACTGCAACAATAACTGTGCCTGTTGCTTAAGCAATAAGGCATGACAAGGTGTGTGTTATCGTGTAATAACGTCACTCCTGGGGTGGGTTGAAGCATGAGGTGAAGCCGAGTGCTTCCACCACCCCAGGAGTGATGTTATTACACGGTAACACACACCTTGGAGTGCCTTATTGCAATTATACAATGGCTCGATGTTATAGAAAACAAAAAATAAAAATAAAAATGTTTTTAGTAGATTTTTAGTGAGGCAGTGTATCTTTGTTTCTGAAAAAAAAAAGTGGCTCAAAAGGATCATAAGGATCATCCAAAAAATCAATGCAGTGATGCTATTGTGTAATAACATCACTGTCTCAGGCACACATTGAACAATCAGAGTCCAGGACATTTTCTTGCCATTGTATAATAGATTTTAACCCTGCAAGAACTCTTCCCCTAATACATCAACAGGCAGAGCTATTACTGCAGTGGCAGGACTGAGGACTCCTGACCATTCCAGATGAAAACAAGCAATGGAAGTGGAGAAATATTCGGAATTGACAAATGCTTGTGTAAGCCTTGCACTTGTTTTGCAGTCGCAAGGCAGAAGGTAGCGATGTATGCGTTACAAAGGTTGTTCATAGTTCACCAAGCACACAACACGGAAACAGGTTTTATTTTTGGTACACTTGTTTAAAATGTCTGAGAAAAAGTGACTTGGAATTATGCGCTATCCACAGATGGTCTTCAGAGAAAATAGAAAGAAATCTGGTTTACCGAAATAGTTGGGACAACTCTCGGTATTGGGCGTTATTAACTGAAAGGATTTTAAAAGTGGCCAGTACGGCGTTCCGCTTGACGGCCACTGTACAGAACGGTAAATTATACAGTGTATGACAATTAATGCATTTAATAGCCTTGGCTTCTCGTGGGTTCACCATGAAGGGGGACCTGAATATGCCAGATGTTAACTGGGTGACATGGTCTGCAGCCACATCCAAGAGCAGGGTCATTCTCGATGCCCTACAGGGAGCATGCCTTAGACAGCTAGTGGTGGAACCCACTCAGGAGGGAGCAATATTAGACCTGGTACTCTCAAATGGAGAGAGGATCACAAACTTAGAAGTCAGTACACATCTGGGAACAAGCGACCACTGCACAGTGTGCTTCACAATAAACACAACCATGGAGACAAGCCATACAAAGACAAAGATACTGGACTTTAGAAGGGCTGACTTTGGCATAATGGGTGAATACCTGAGGAATGCATTAGCAAATGGCCAGAAAGGAACGGTGGAAGAACAATGGAGAAAAATCAAAACTGCCATCATGGAGGCAACAAGCCTTTGTGTGAAACAAATAAAGAAAACAAAGCGGAATAAAAAACCACTATGGCTCTCAAAAGAGGTGTCAGGGAAGGTTAAGGAGAAAAAGGCTGCATTCAAAAAGTATAAGGAATCATAGACGGAGCACGACAGAGAACTGTATCAATTAAAGCAGAAAGGAGTGGGGAAGGCAGTCAGAAAAGCAAAGGCCCAAACCGATGAAAAGATAGCCAACTCAAGAAGGGGGATAAAACCTTTTATAGGTACATTAGGGAGCATAGAAAGGTTAAGGGAGGGATAGTGAAGATTAATAAAGGAGAAAGGAGGTGGGCAAAGGGAGACAGTGAAAAGGCAGAGATACTGAATGAATACTTTTGCTCAGTATTCACAAAAGAAGAAGAGGAGGAGTTACCTAAACCAAATAGTAGAAGCATTCTGGATAGTTGGGTTGACACCAGTCCATTTACAGAAGAAAGAGTACTGAAAGAACTCCTAAAATTCAAGGTGGACAAAGCAATGGGACCTGACAGGATTCACCCTAGAATCCTAAAAGAGCTAAGGGAGGACCTAGTGACACCACTAACCACACTTTTTAACAAATCATCGGAAGATGGGGTGGTACCTAAAGACTGGAGGAGGGAAGATGTGATTCCTCTTCACAAAAGTGGGAGCAAGGCAGAAGCAGGAAACTACAGACCTGTTAGTTTGACCTCAGTGGTGGGGAAAATGATGGAATCACTTCTGAAAGAAAGAATCGTTGAGTATCTAGAGGCCAGCGGGGCACAGGACCCAAAGCAGCATTGATTCACAGCAGAAAGGTCATGTCAGATGAATCTAATCGATTTCTTTGACTGGGTGACCAAAGTAATAGACCAGGGAGGGGCTGTGGATACGGTCTACCTAGACTTTAGCAAGGCATTTGACACAGTCCCGCACAAAAGATTAATAATCAAGTTAGCCAGCCTGGAAGTGGATCCCAGGTGGTAGCCTGGGTAGCAAACTGGCTGCACAACAGGACACAGAAGGTAATAGTGAATGGAACACATTCTGAAGAGGGGTTACCAGTGGAGTACCTCAGGCTCTAGTACGGTGGTCCTCTTTAACGCTCTTATAGGTGACATTGCGGAGGGTCTGGAACTAAAGGTATGCCTCTTTGAGGATGACACAAAGATCTGTAACAGAGTTGATACACAAGGGGGGGTAGAAAGGATGAGAAGGGACTTGGCAAGGTTGGAGGAATGGTCAGACATATGGCAACTTAGATTCAATGCAAAGAAGTGCAAAGTAATGCACCTGGGAAATAAAAATCCAGGAGAAGAGTACACAGTAGCACGGGAGGTACTAACGACAACAATAATGGAAAGGGATCTGGGTGTAGTCATATCAGATGACCTAAAGGTGGGTAAGCAATGTGAAAAGTCAGTAAGGAGAGCCGGGGGATATTGGGATGCATAAGGAGGGGCATCACAAGTAGAAAAAAGGAAGTGGTTATCCCTCTGTACAGACAGTTTGTGAGACCCCATCTGGAGTACTGCGTGCAGTTTTGGAGACCTCATGTACGCAAGGACATAGACAGGATGGAAGCAGTCCAGAGGAGGGCAACTAAAATGGTGCAGGGTCTACATCAGAAACCATATGAAGAGAGACTGAGAGAGCTTAATATGTATACCCTTGATGAAAGGAGGACGGGGGACATGATAGAAACTTTAAGTACCTCAAGGAATCAACAAAGTCCAGGAGGGTAGCATTTTCAGAAAAGAGATGTGTAAGAACAAGTGGGCACAATTTAAAGTTAGAGGGGGACTGCTAGGGTAATGTGAGGAAATTCTTTTCACGGAGAGAGTGGTGGACATGGAACCGCCTTCCTGAGAGGTTGTGAGGTCTAAAACAGTGGAGGAATTCAAACATGCATGGGACAGACATAAGGCAATTATAGTGGGGTTGCAGGAAGTAGGCTGTTGGTTAACTAGAATCTGCAGCTTATCCAATAGATAGAGAAATGGGCAGACTGGGTGGGCTAAGTGGTCCTTATCTGCCACCAAAGTCTATGTTTCTATGTTTCTAAGGCACAGCTTCATCCGATTGTGAAAACATCAAATTCAAAAAAAGCCACTAATAGGATTTCTGTTTTCCCTCGAATGGCCCACCACTGAAATTCATTCAGTACAGCTGAATGCCATAGTTTCATCTATCAGCCCTGGGAACAGACCATTAAAAGGGCCTAACTGAAATGAATGCTCATCGTGTTGAGACATTCGAGCATTTAAAGGGCTATGACATCACTGGTGCTGGACCCTGATTGGCTAAAGAGTTTGAGTTTTTTTTGTGACTGCATATGCAGGAGTGGAGCTTGCTGGGAGTTGTAATAGTAAACTGTGGGACGTTATATGGTAAGCTGGATATAAGTGCTTATCATGAATATTTTGGCTCTGACTGTGACTGCTCATCTCATGTATTGCTGTTGTAGGGCAAATATACAGATTGTCCTTCTTTCAAGATGACAAAATATATATGTGCTTGGTACTGGTACCCCCCGCCTATAACAGTGGCATAAACTTGCAAGCATTCAATCGGGCAGAAGGAACGCAGTGCATCATGGGTGTCACAGCTCTGTCTTTTGGCCACTTCTTCGTGTCGCTGGATCGGCAAACTTCAACTCCCACAATACCGCACAGCATTCTGTAGGATAAGTATAAGTTTCTCCATGGGCAGTGATTAAATGACTCAAACCAACAGGCAGGAAGGGGAATGCGTAATAACAAGAGCACCTTAAAGTATTTATTTTTTAGTTAGATTATCATAATTTATTGTTGAGTATTTAACATTGATGAACATAGGCATGGTTAAAGCCATATAATTGCTTTTTATCATCTTGGTTGTTGCTACTGGACCACCGAGTCTGCCTCCAACTTACTGGAAAGTGTTACACTGTGCTATTTATTTAGTTCATTTTTTGTTGACTGGGTAAGTGCACTAGACAAATTCTGCCTATTTTCAGGCACGACCCGGGGGACGGGAAACAGATGAATGCCAACTGACCTTGAACCAGATTAAGCTGTTGGTGGTATTTATTTTTTTTTTTTGGTGATTGGTGGGAAATTTGGCCAGGGCACTGGGGAAATTCCCCTACTCACCACATGGGGATTTGCTGGCTAATTCCAAAATGGCCAGCATGCCTGAACCACTGGAGGAAATGGAAGTCTCTGAGGAAGGGGAGCCGACCTCCTCTCCTATCCTCGATTATCAAGAGGTCCAGGTTCTGGAAGATGCGTTGGAAGTGAATTTTGATTTTTTAGAAGAAGAGATCTTTATTTCTACGGAGGATCTTACCAAAACTCAGGAAAATGTTCCTGAAATAACACAAACGGACTCTAAAGATACTCAGATTGAAGGTTTGGCTATTTCAAAAATGGAATTGTTATCTCTGTTGGCAGCTGAAGAACAAAAGTTTGCTCAGAAAAGGCATCTCTTTCAAGCTCAGCTTTCATAGCTGACAGAAGAGGAACAGGTTGGCAACTTAATTTCGAAAACTGACAGCTTATGCCCCACTCAGCATGACACAGCTGCTCCCTTACTAGCAACAGAAGAGCCCAGTATTGACGCATCACCCAAGGTAATTTCTGCCCCTATTTTAGAAAATAAGACTGGCAGTGACTGTTTGTAGTGAAACTGTGTGCCCAAAGCCTGAAGGGGAGAATGGTTGTATTTCAAGCGCAGCCAGTGAAAATGTTATCATAGCTAAATTACCTAGTCAGTCTCTGTTGCATACAGAGATGTCTGTATCTGAGCAAACCACTCATTCCAGTCTTCCTTTGGATGCTGTCTATTTTCAAACAGGGCCGAACCAACAGGACGGCATAACAGTTTATTCCTTTACTGCCAGAAGTGCTCATAAGCCCCAGAGGAAAGACATTTCAAAACGGCAGAGTGAAGCGCTGATGCTAGGAAAATGGAACATCGAGTCCAATAGTCTGTCAGGGCCCCTCTGATTCTTGACCCAAACCAAACAAAGTCTATGGCCTCAGATTTAACTAGTGATCTCTCTACAGCTCCAAATTTACAAGATCCTTTGGGCAATGACTGGTCTCTGGGAGTTGCACTACAGTCTGCAGGCTGGAAGCAAAATTAATCGAGTAGCTGGATACCCGACCCTGTATGGGACCCTTATAATCTTTCTCAGGACTCTACTACATAGTGCCCAACGATAAAGATTCCGGTACCCAACACCACGGTGGAAAAAACTTTTAAAAATCTCCCTTTACAGGTCAATTTACCCCAAACTATCCCAGTTTCTGATATTTTTTCTCACCAAAAAGGTCCTAATGACTCCATTGCAGAACTGGCTACACCTCAGGTAATTGATTCTGCTGAATCCCCTAAGCAGCATGAACACTTCAAAATGACCAAATGGGAGGATGAGCCAAGCTCAAAACCCCTGTTGTCTGAGCTACTTCAGAACTCTGAAAAAGAAGCTGCTCCTTGGCATAATGTTGTTTATATTAGATATAAAGGTGGGCTAGATACCAGCCCAGATAGATATCATGTAGGGAAAATATTGCTAAAAGAGTCTCTAAAATGTACCCCTAGGGACGTTTATACCTTTATTAATATATCCGGGGAGGATAACTACAATATGAACTTTCATTCAACTTATGCTCTGGACTTATTTTGGGAGAAATACAACCAGGTTAAGTTTTCCCCTACATGGACCCCTTTTTTGGTCATTCCATTGACAAAACCCTTAATAAAACATGTTACAGTGATGTTTCTGAATGAGGGGGGTTCACATAGAGGACATGACCTACTGGTTGTCTCTAAAATGTGAAGTTTTGAGTGAACCTGAAGCCATCTTAGACAGTGAATTATTTTGGACTGGGGGATGGAAATACAAGGTGAAGTTGTGACAAAATGATTCTGGTGTAGAACATATACCCAATTCCTTTATGCTGGGCTGGGATGGGGGGTTGTTTTTATGCAGGGCAGCCCAGGGCATACTATAAATGTGGTTTCAGAATGCACGTATCTAGTATTTGTGATGTTCTCAGATGTAATAATTGTGGGGAGGTAGGACATGTTACCTTTCAATGTGCTAACCACACTGAATGCAAATTGTGTGAAGAAGCAGCCATATATTTCCTGAATGCCCCTGGGCTAGAAAAAATAAGGCTTCTGTGATCAGTCCTGACCTGCTGATACAGCAAGCACAAGATGCTGCTACACTCCCTCTAAAAAGGAGGATGGAATTCCTCAAGACCCCCGACACCCCCACACCCCCAAGTTTCTGAGGAACCGAAAGAATATGGGGGAACCCATTCAGGCCCAATCCAGGAAAAAATACAGTACTTCCCGATACTCTTCAGCCAATCTGTTATGTAGATAGGTCTGAAGGGGAAAAACCATCTGTAGCACTTGTGTCGGATAGTACTGCCACACAGATTCCTTGCAACTCCACTAGGAGCTCTAATCCTCCAAAACCCAGTAAAACCATGGAAACAAAAAACTCTTTTGCCATCCTAGCCAAATGGGGGGATGCGGATAGTGGCCAAGTGGAGGTATTACCTCAACACCCAGACATGGGGGACCCAGAAAAAGTAAAGTATTCTGAGGGGTACAAAACAAAGAAAAAAAATGAAAAAAGACAACTTAATCTTTGGTTTGGGATGCAGGTTTGTAAAGTGGGCTCTGTGAATTATCACAGCCTATTAAATCCTAATAAATGGCATACCATCTTTCAACATGTCCTTTCTGCCAAACTCACTTTTTGTTTTTTTTCAAGAGGCTTGGATGAATACTTTTGATCAAGAGAGGGCTTTTAGAGCCAAATGGATGAGTGGTTCTTCCTTTTAGTCATTTGGCCCTGATAGGGCTGATGGTCTGGGTATAGTGTTCTTTTCCTTCCCTTTTTCGGTAACCAAATTAATTGATGTATTCTGGGTAGGTTATTGATTATAGATGGTATTATGGGATCTACAGAATATTGTCTTATTAACTTTTATGGTGCTCAATCAAAGGCTGATAGGGTTGAAATGTTTCATACCCCACAGCCCTATTTGGTCACTTTAAAACCTGTGATTCTGGTGGGGGGATTTTAACTGTGAGCTTAAAAAACCCTCTACATCAGCTGGGAAAAGAATCTATTGTGATTCCAATGCATTTAGAAGCTGTACTGACACAACGGATCTAAGAGAATGTAAGCCTTTCTCAAACTCAAGTCCCCATTTCACCTATTCTAGAGGGACACATTTTTCCACCATAGATTATTTTTTTACTTCAAACTCTCTTCCTATTCTCCATTTGAAGGTGTACCCTGGATCGTTGTTTTTTGTTAATCAGTTTTCAAGAATCTATTCATATGTAACCCTTTTACAATAGATGTAAATTGAATGTAGCAACTTTACAGGATCCACCTGTCCAGAAACAAATATATCAACTCTTATGGGCAAGAACTACAGTAAGCTTTTTATATTCAGATATGGAAGAGTGGTGGGAGGATACAAATCTGGAGATAAAAATATAGTTCCAAAAGTATGGGAAAATAACCAAAACAAATAGATTTTTTACTTATTTAAAACTTAGAAAACAATTGCATTACTTATATACTGTAGCTTCAACGTCTAGACAGGACTTTTCAGCTCAAATAGACAAAGTGAAAACTGAAATGAAAACTTACCAGTATGACTGAGCCCTGACAGTACGGGCTATGTTACAATACAGTACCCAGAAATCTCCTTTGGGAGACCCTTACAAAGCCAGGAAAGCAAAAACTACAGCAGAGGAGTTACTTGATGAGAAAGGTAACATTGTTACCTCTGTCCCAGAGATAGCAAGAATAGTTTTGTCACATTTCCATTCACAGCAAATGACTGCCCAGTTTTCTATGGTTCAGGATTTCCAGTCATATTTCCAATCCCTACAGATACCTTGTTTCCCCGAGGTGTCTGAGTCTATGAGCAAACCTATTCTGGCAATAGACATTCTAACGATGCTTAAAAACCTAAAATTAGGAGCATCCCCAGGACCTGATGGGAACCCATATGAATTTTACAAAACATATGCAAAGGAATTAAGTTCTTGCTTAGAAGCAGTTTTTAACTACTTTCTCTTTCATAATGTTATCCACCCCCCCCCACCTTTACAGAAAGCTTAGTAGTTTTTTTTATATAAAAATGGTGACAAAAGATTAATTCAGAATTGGAGAACTATCTCCATTTTGAACTCTTGATTTTAAAATTCTCTCACAAGTCCTTAATAATTGACTTAAACATTTAGCACAATTGGTAATAGCTCTGGTCCAATTGTGTGATATTCTGGGCAGAATGATCCACCAGGCTTTTAATATAATAAGAGACATAATTGAATTTTCTGAAGAAAAATATCTTAATCACTATATTATATCAGTAGATCAGACAAAAGTATTTAATAGGGTTTTACACCCCCTTCTTTTTTATACTTTAGAACAAAATGGAGTTCCAAAAGATTTTGTAAAATGAGTGCAATTACTGTATTCATCAGCTGCAATTAGGCCCATAATTAGGAACCAGGGCACGCAAAGCCTTAGAGTTACTACTGGGGTTTGACAGGGGTGCCCTCTTAGCCCCCTATTACATCAATTCTCCTTGGATCCACTAATTAAAAAAATAAATGATCTGTCCTTATGGCAGGGTATTACATATGGAGCTCATGATGAGGAATTGTGCATTATAGTCTATTCTGTTAATATGTGTTTATGTTTTACATTATCCCATCTAGATTTATTTAGGTAGGAAATGGAAAAATTCTCTGCACTTTCAAATGCCAAAATTAAACTTGAGTAAAAGTAAAGGTTTAATTATTGTCCCAGAAGGGGTTTTAAGAGATACCCTTGGGGGTATTGTGGTGGCATCAGATCCCCTGAAAATTTTAGGAATTTTATATGGTCCAAGGAATTTACCCTCTCAAAACTGGGAAGAAGCACTGCGTCTGGCAGAACTGAAGGTCCAAAGATGGAAGGCATGGAAATTGTCTAAATTTAAAAGAATCCATATAATCAAACAATTTATGATTCCTGTTTTTCTATATATAGCAATGGTATTTCCACCCCTTTAATATTTGAGACTAGACTATATAATTGTTGTTTTTTTAAAATGCTTTGGGGTTCCAGACTTAATCTGATCAAAAGATGCTTTACAAATCTACCTAAAGGACAAGTGGGGTTAGGGATGGTGGATCCCATCATCTTTTTTCATTCTATTTTTTTCTCTCAAACCACAAGATTGGGTTTATGCCCTACAGAGCAGCTTGATAGCAAATGGATCACAAAGACTATAGGTCATTATTTTTCACTTTGGAACCCACAACCCCCAAAATCACACATTAAGCTTAAGTTACCTAACTTTTTAAAACCATCAGCTCAGAAACTAGGAAATGGGAACTGACATATGATATTATTGAAAATAACTCAGCTAAACAATTGTATACAGTGATACTAGCTTTAATACACCCTGATACCCCAGTCTTTAAGAACTGCTCCCCTGACCATATTGATTCAGTCCTCATCCAACTAAAAAATGAAAGGATTCTTACTTATATGTGGGAGATATTATGGTTATCTAAGTATGGCCATTTAAATGTACACAGTAATTGGAAACATAAAGTGATAGGGGATAGAAATTGCCCATATTCCACATGTATTGCAGCATAGGAATCGATGCATCATTTTTTGTTTGTTTGTTCCTTTTCAGTAGCTTAACGGAAGCATTTAGGAACCAAGAGGAAAATGCCTTGACTAACTACGTTAACGTATGACAGTTTTGTGTTTGGAATATACCCTGTATATTTATATACTTTCACAAGGATACTTTATCAATATTTTTTTTTATATTTTGAAATTTTATTTGTGGCAAGCCAGGTGCCAGTGGGTTTTATACCAGAAAAAAATGTCCTTTAAAACCTTTTCTGTTTTAGTAGGTCAGGCCATGAGGACAGTGTTTCAGAAAGATAAGTTAATGGCTTCCCCTTTGAAAGTAATGAGGTGGTGGAAAGGTTTTGCTATCTTTATTAAACATAAATAAGTTTGGTTGGGGAAACCTTGATTATTTAGTTAGAATTACTAAAATTTACTAGATAGCCAATGTATGACTATAATACTTATTTATTTTAGTCATGACTTATTTATTTTTTGTATAATTTACAGTGATTTGTAAGTTTAAAAGTGATTCATACTGTTTGTACTGATTGTTTTGTGATTTATCCCTCTTTTGTATATATATATTTTTTGATGTTATTATAATAAAAATTGCCCTACTCTTTTCGAGAAGTGCCATGGGATCTTTAACATCCACTTGGACTACCACCAGAATATTTATTTATTTATTTTATTTATTTTTTGTTGACCGGGTAAGTGCACTAGACAAATCCTGCCTATTTTCAGGCGCTACCCGGGGGAAGGGGATACAGATGAATGCCAACTGACCTTGAATCAGATTAAGCTGTTGGTGGTATCTTTTTAGTGAATAGGCAAATGGGACCTCAGTTTAACATCTCATCTTAAAGATGGCACCTCAGGAGTGCAGCACCCCCCTCATGCTGCACTACAGTGTCAGTATTGGGATATTAACCCAAGTGCCTGGTGTGGGGACAGAACCCACGGCCTTCTGATCTCCCGGCCTCAGAGGTGAGTGTGCTACCTGCTGAGCCACTGACACGGCATACTATAGTTTATATTTATTTTACCAGGACAAATAGCTCTACTGAGCAAACGAGCAACAATAGAATAGTTTAAAGTACACTGAACTAAAGTTACAATAGTAGATAAAACCAATAAAATCATGATGGTAGGTGGAATCTGAAGGTTTTTTTTTCACAAAAAGCTGTCTATGACAGCAGTTCAGATGCAGTGGTGACGTGCAGGCAATTTGCATACTGCCAAAGGTGGCGGCAGTATGCAAATTGGATACACATTACTACCACTGATTGTAATGGTTGTTTACTTTCAACTGTATGCCACTGCATCTGAACTGCTGTCATAGACAGTTCGGACATTCATTGGTGTGGTGCGGCCACACCTGCAAAAAGGAGCAGGGCATTGAAAGCGGGGGTGGCACACCTAGAAAAACTCATTTGGTATCACTATGTTTCTTGCACATGTGTGCAAGCAAACATAATAAATAAGTAAACAAGTTGTTTGTTGCACACACCAACAGAATGTAGTTATCTGAAATCAGATTTTGCTTGAGTTGCCTGATTGGTATTTTTTGGTTTCATGACCTTCCTCTGCATACCTTTATTTATAATAATCCCAAGGTCCTAAAGCAAATCTTTATTTCTCTGGTAAATAATTTCAAAGTATCAGTGGCTCAGCAGGTTGCACACTCACTTCTGAGGCCAGGAGACTGAAAGGGTGTGAGTTCTAGCTCCCCACCAGGAACTTGAGGTAAACCCAAATACTGACACTGTACTGTAGCATGGGGGGGAAGGGGCAGTGCTGCATTCCTGAGGTGCCATCATTCAGATGAGATATTAAACCAAATCCACGTCTGTCTATTGTGGTGTTTGTTCAGACTGACATTAAAGATTCCATGGCACTTCTCGAAAAGAGTAGGGGAACTTTTTATTGATATGACTCAGACAAAATTAAACAACAAAAAAAGATTAAAAAAGGACAGAACAAAATGAAGCAAATGCAATCATCAAACAAAACATATAGAACATTTTAGCAAAACCTCAACAAATATTCCCACTTGATAAATCCTTAAACTCTTTATTTTTTGTAAACTTTATTTGTTAACAAGGACACAAAGATACACACACATCCTTATAACAGTATAGGTGTTACATCTTACATCAATCCTGTCTTAGAACATTAAATAGATGTTTGGTTACTTTAGACTGAAGGTAACTGTACACCATATATTGAGCCTGGTATATTTATGTTAATTAACTAAAAATCCTAAACTTGCATACCTGGAATGTCAACCACCACACAGATCATATACAAAAATAAAAATAAAAATTCATCCCACCGTGAGGCTTTCAGTCCATTTTCTTTGTTACTGACCCTTAAAATACTGGAAACCAGTTGGCCGCCAGGGCCCTTTCCAGTGGTGCCCATATCTCTTCATATCTTTGCCATTAGCCCAGAACCACATATTGAGTATGTTTAAGTTTCATTAGACTAAGTAATTCTGCCAACCGTGAGGTAACTGAAGGTGGTTTTGGGTTTTTCCAGTGTGATGCTGCTTCTCTTATCCCTACCACCACCCCTATTCTTTTCAGTTTATTTCCATCCCTAAGGTAACGTGGAAAGGATGAAAAGGGACTTGGCAAGGTTGGAGGAATGGTCAGACATATGGCAGCTAGGATTCAATGCAAAAAAAGTGCAAAATAATGCACCTGGGAAACAAGAACCCAAGGGAAGAATACACAATGGGTGGGGAGGTAGTAACAACAACAACCCAGGAAAGGGACCTGGGGGTAATCATATCAGATGACCTTAAGGTTAGCAAGCAATGTGAGAAGGCAGTAGGAGGGCCGGGGGTACACTGGGATGTATAGGGAGAGGCATCAGCAGCAGAAAACAGGAAGTTGTTATCCCTCTGTACAGACAGTTCTGGAGACCCCATCTCCGCAAGGACATAGACAGGATAGAGGCAGTCCAGAGGAGGGCAACTAAAATGGTGCAGGGTCTGCAAGAGAAGCCGTATGAGGAGAGACTAAAGGAGCTTAATATGTATACCCTTGAGGAAAGGAGGGAGAGGGGGACATGATAGAAACTTTCAAGTACCTCAAGGAACCAACAAAGTCCAAGAGGGTAGCATCTTTCAGAAAAGAAACTTGCAAGAACAAGGGGACACAATTTAAAGATAGAAGGAGGGCGGTTCAGGGCAATGTGAGAAGTATTATTTCACAGAGAGGGTAGTGGATGCATGGAACAGCCTTCCTGAGGAAGTTGTGGGGTCTAAAACTGTGGGAGAATTCAAGAATGCATGGGACAGACATAAGGCAATTCTTGTGGGGGCAGGAAGATATAGGCTGTTGGTTAACTAGGATCTGCGGCCTATCCTGTAGGTACGGAAATGGGCAGACTAGATGGGCCTAGCGGTCCTTATCTGCCGTCAAAGTCTATGTTTCTATGTTTCTAATGTCCCCCCATCCCTGGGTGTCCCAAAAGGATCTCCAAGGGATCCAATTTGATATGTGTAGAAAAGGTCCTGGCAAGTATTTCCATAATGCCCGACCAAAAGGGTTGGATTTTAGGGGATTCCCATATTATGTAAAAGAAGGTGCCAACATGTACATTGCAGTGGGGACAAACCTTAGAGGCTTCAGGGTTTACTTTATATGCCCTTTCTGGGGTAAACTATGCCCTCATCATGATGTTGTACTGGAAGGCCACAAAGTAAATTTTTATGTATAAGGGCCCAGCCTCCTCCCGTCAGACCCTCTAGAAAGAGATCTGTGTCCCAGCAGTGTTTAAGTGCTTCCAGTGGGTTCTCAAAGGAGCTCACAAGGAGTCTATAGCAAGATCTTAGTGGTCTAAATGTCCCTAGATTGGAGAACCTCCCAAACAGCTCCTCTAGAGGTGAGTAATGCATCTCTGTTAGGCCTCCCCTTCAACCAACTGATGTTCGATCGTGGTCTTCAGTTTCAAATATGTAAGAAGTGTATGGGAGAAAGCCCATATGCCACCTTTAACTGCTGGAAAGGAGAACCCACACCCCCACAACACTTTCTGGGCTTTGAGTGGTCCCTTTCCAGACCATGCATATAGGTGTTGTCTGGATCTGTATGGAATCTGTTTCCCCCTCACCATCAACGTCCCTAAGGTGGTATCTGGTGAAATGCAATTCTGTTCCCCTAGTAGTTAGTGAGCAACCTTCCAAACCTTTAAGGAGTTTCTAGTACATGGGTTGGAGACCCTCACCTCCCCTAGCCCAGAGGTTGAATCAACCAGGGTTGAGTAATACAAGGGGACTTCTCCCACCTCCTCCAAGTATATCCATTGAGGGTGTCTGCTGGGGTCCTCCTGCAACAGATCTGGGATATGTGCCAATTGGGCAGCCAAGAAGTAGTATTTTATGTGTGGCAGCCCCAGTCCTCCCTCTGTTGTTCTCCGCCAGAGAGCTTGCTTCCTGATGCGGAGACATCCTCCTTGCCATAATAACTGTGTTATGGCTCCTTCAATTGACTTTATATATTTTGTGGGGAGAGATAGGATAATGGTTTGGAATAAATAAAGGACCCGTGGCAGGATAGACATTTTAATGAGGTTAACCCTTCCAATTAGGGAGAGTGGAAGAGATCTCCACTGATAGCAGTCCTCTTTAATCTTTTTGATCAGAGGAGGGTAGTTTAACTTGATAGTTTGTGATAATTTGTTCGGTAGAAGGACCCCCAGCTATTTTACAGAGTTAAATGGTGGGATGTCCACCCCAGCTACGTTAATTGCCTGCCTATGCTTACCCGGTGGAAGCCATTCACTTTTTGACCAGTTTATTTTATGACCCGAAAGTGGGTCATATAAGTCAAAACACCTGTTTAGTTCCAGTAAGGCCTTTTGGGGGTCATCTAAAAACAGCAAAACGTCATCGGCGAAAAGCGAGATTACATGGCCCCTCCTCCCCTCCCTAAATTCTCCTATGTTGGGGTTAACCCTAATGGAGGCTGCAAATGTTTCAATACAAAGTACATACAATGGGGGGATAGAGGGCAGCCCGTATGGCTGCCACGTGAGAGGGGAAAGGGAGTAGATAGTGTATTATTAGTCAGGATCTGAGCCAATGGGGCTCTATATAGAGCCTTCAACCAGCCGATGAATGTAGCCTCCAGGCTAAATTCCTCAAGGACTGTGAACATATATGTCCATTCCACCTGGTTGAATGCCTTCTCAGCATCGAGGGCAAGAAGGCCTCTCATTCTTTCTTTCCCTCCGGACCATGTGTGAATAATATTCATTGCCCATCAAAGATTATGTTTTGCTTGGTGGCCTTTCACAAACCTACCCTGATCTTTGTAGACCAGACCGGGCAAAAGGGGGTCTAATCTCCCAGACAGGATCTTGGCCACAATTTTATAATCTGAATTAAGGAGGGATATCGGCCTACACGACCCACAAAGCTTAGGGTCCTTCCCCGACTTGTGCAGCAAAACAATCATAGCTCCGGACATGGAATCAGGGAGGGCCCCCTTTCTCAATGCCACCTCCAGCATTTCCACCATCAAGGCTCCCAAGGATTCCCATGTAATCCCATAGAAGTCCACCGGGAGACCGTCCATACCCAGGGCTTTCCCATGTCACATTTGTTTTAGAGCATTTTTAATTTTTTCCCTCATAATATGGCTATTCATAGATAAACACTGCTCGTGGGTTAATGTAGGGAGGGTCAATGGACCCAAAAAGGTCTCAGGGTCAGCATCTCCCAGAGCTTGAGAGGTATATAAAGAGAAATAAAAGAATCTAAAAAGCTGATTGATTTCAGTTTGATTATATGTGGGAAGGACGGAAGCCGTATCTATTGCTAAGATGGTACGCTCTGCTTATTTCTTCTTCATTAGATTCACTAGCCATTTCCCAGCAAAATCACCCTCAAAGTGTGAGCGAGAACTAGTGATTAGGAGATCCCTCTCTATACGTTTGTTGGGTAGCTGACTATGGTGCCCCTTCAGAATCTTTAAAACCTTGGTTCCTTCCCCAAATGGGTTCAACATATTTTACCTCTCTAACTCCAGAATTTGGGCTTCTAATTTATTTTCCATTTCTTTCTCAGCCCTCCATTTGTGTGCAGAATATGAGAGAGTCTAACCCCTGATATATGCTTTTAAAGCATCCCGTACATATCTAATCTAATATGGGTGTCTTGATTTTGGTTAAGGGAAATAAAATCCCTAATTTTGTCATTTATAAAACCTACGTATCCAGGATCCAGGAGCGGGATCAGATCCAGTCTCCACTGGGAACTGACCGGGTTCCTGGGTCCCAACAGAACAGCAACTCTCAGTGGAGCATGGTCAGATACCATCATGAGGCCGTAAGTTACTTCTATATCCTGTCACATCAAGGCAGGGGATAGGAAAAGGTAGTCAAGATGGGAGTTAAGTTTGATGAGCATGTGAATCGAAAGAGTATTCTCTTTCCCCTGGGTTGTTGTATTGCCAGACCTCCACAGAGCCCTCTCCTCCACTAAACGCTTAAATGCCGCCACCTCCCCGAGGTATAGGATTGGATTATCATATTGTCCTTATAGGGGGCCATAGTCACCTGTAGATGGGTGAAGAAATCTGGTGAATCATGATTCGGTCCATAGACCGAGACCAAGGTCAAGTCACAGCCTCCCACCTCAATCTCGGCTATCAAAAACCTACCCTGAGCATCCGCTCTCTGAAACATAAGTCTGTGAGGGAGGCCCGGGTGTACCCAGATTGCAACCCCCCTCGCCCGTGACGTGAAGGGGGCCTCCAACAGTGACCCCCCCTCACAACCAGGCCATCGAGGCAACCTCCTCCCTTGTACGATGGATTTCTTGTAACAGGGCTATGTCACATTTCTGTTTTTTCAGCTGAGTCCAGACAATCTTTCTTTTCACCACTCTGCATAACCCATTGACATTCCAAGTCACACAGACCAAATTAGCCATTGTCATATTCAAAGGATCTTACAGTGTCCTTCTTAAAGTGTAGCTTGATTACATTAACAAATGGAGATATAACGTGACCTATGCATCCAACTTTTTGAAACATTTTCACCCCAACCCCTCTAAACCCCTCAATCCCCCAAAAATAACTTTTGTTCCCCAAAACATCAACAACCCCTCCCCCCCAACCTACCACCATCCTTCCCCCCCATCTGCCCACCTACTTTGGAAAGGCAGTGAAAATATACCAATAAAATGCTTATTCCTCTATCTGCTACTCATCGTAGAGTGGGCTGGGGATCCATCCATAGTGATATAATTAATGAAATAACCCATTAAACGCACCCACCTTATCTACGTCTGGGAGGGAGGAGAATGGGAATATCAAAATCCACCCTCCCGTAGACCAGGCCCAGTCCTCCATCAACTATAACTGTGCCCATATGGGCATCATCTGGAGTGCTGCAGCCCCCTGATAGGACCTCTAAAGTGCCCCCACCCTGTGTGGTGAGGTCGTCAGGGGCCCCAGTTAAATGAATTCACAGCATCACCATAATTGCTCTTCCCTAAAGTCAGTTCCAAAGGAGCTGCCCCATCCCCAACTCAGGGTTCCTTGACTGCGCCTGGTCACCCCCCCCCCCCGAGTATAATCTCTCTCAAAATCATTATTAGAAAACCCGCTAGTAAAAGACCAGCTTCATTAATTCCATAAATCAGAAACATTGAACCCAAAACAACCTTGAATCAATATGAAAATGTTTGAAAAAACAAGAAATATATCATATATTTTTAAACAATTGAAACGGCTAAAATGGTAGCCAGATCTTGCCTATAGTCTTTTGTATAAACCTTAAACATATTCTCTGTGTGCCCACAAGGTTAGAAAGTAAACAACAAAAGAAAACCTTAATCAGGCACATTAGAGCAGGGAAAAATCAAAGTTCAAGTTGTTGCAAAGGCAGAGCGAAGCCTTCCATAACTGCCATGTCAGTGAACTAACAGAGCCCAGGGAAATTCAGCAGTTCTCTCTAAGGCTCCACCACTATACCAATTGGTCAACCAGTCCCCAACTTAAAAAAAATAGGAATAAGTGTAGCCTGTCTCCTCACTGGTGCCAACCAAATTGAAAATAAAACCTCACAGGATGGATACTTAACCTGGCCTGCTTGTGAGGAGATCTGGCTAAAAGTTCAGGGTCCCAGTCATTGTATAAACTGGGAAATGAAACCATAGTTGCTGTACTCATGAACAGACAAGGTCCAGAGAGATTCGGCAAGTCTCTGAGGTTCTACCACCTGGCTAGGCAAATGTATTGTCTGAGACCCTAGATTTCCTTGTGGGCTTTTGTTTTCACCTGGCCAGTGTTGTCCAGAGTGGAGGGGTAGGGGATATTACAGAGCCCTATACCCACCCTTATAGGCCACCTCTTAGAGTTGTGGGCTCCCAGGCACCTATCCCCCAAATACCCTCTCTTCCCTTGAGGAACCCGGTTCTTACCGAAAAAAAAAAAAGGATTAAAAATGTTTAACTTAGCTCCTCATTGCTGCTGGTACATTTCAGCGGTTCTCTCCAGCCTCCTTATTATTCCGTCTTCTGATCTCCCAGTCGGCAAGAAATACCAAGGCAGCTGCCTGATTGGTGAACACCTTTTGTTTTTCCCCTGGGGGCCTCACGACTAGTCAGGCTGGATAGACAAGGGAAAAAGTACAATTCAGGTGATGCAGCCTTTTCTTCACTTCCCCAAAGGCCTGGCACCTGGACTGGATACATCAGGAGAAATTGTGGAAGATGCTGATTCTTGAGTTGTTGAGCATGATTGGGTCCATTCACCTGGCGACTTCCAAGACCCTCTGGCTGTCCTGGTATCTAAGAAATTTTATTAGCATGTGCCGTGGGTGCTGATCCAGTTGTGGTTTAATACCAGGGGAATGGTATGCTCTCTGCACTTCAAGGCTGCAGTCGTTGGGTAGGGATAAATCTTGCCTAAGCCATTGTTGCATAAAGGTGGCACACTCTTTACCTTCTGTGCCTTCAGGCATTCCGATGATGCTGACATTATTCCTCGATTTTCAAGGTCATCGATCTGTTCTTTTTGGTCAGCGCTCTCTTTCAGTGCCTTTCTCAGATCAGCTGTCATGGAGGAGGCAAGATCTTCCTGGGTGCTCACCCGGGCCTCCAGTTCTGTAATCCTCCCCTTGTGGGCATCTACGGTGTCGGAGACTGAATTCACCATCTGCTGGAGGTGCTGCATCTGCGCCATTAAGTTGTTGAATCCAGCCTGCATTTTTGTCCCAAGATCACAATTTAAGTCCTTGATAAGGCATTCCAGGGTAATGTAATCATTTCCACTCTGTGCCATATTTAAGTTTGCTGTCTCAGGAGTTTGATTTGAAGGCAGAGTAGGGTGTTTCACCGGCCCACTCAGGCCCAGACCCCGACCCTCTTCAAATGGAGTGGAGAATCAAAGTTTTGATTGTTTTTTCCCTGATTTGGATGGAGCTGGCATTAGGGAAATTATAACAGACAGTTCTAGGTTCTCTGTTCCCAGCTGAAGGTAGGATGCAGAAGATATATGGTGGATCCACTCAGAGCTCCTAATTTAGTTCTCCGCCATCTTTGCCAGCCAGGCCACGCCCCCCACTCCCTAAACTCTTATTTCATAACAAAACAATACTGAAACAATAATGCAACCACTATCCACTAGAAAACATTTTGAAGCAAAAACAAAATTACTAGAGTATTATTTCCCTGTAAGAATGATACTGGTCCCTTTGTAAATGCCCCTGTTCCTAAGTTCTAATATCATTTAGTGCAGATTCAAGCCTTAGAACAATTGATATCTAGCCTGGCACCATTATACCAAGGGCTAATACCCCAGCTTTGGTGGCCACTAATAAGGTTGAGGGGCCTGAGTCCCTATTTTACCTGTAAACTAGTTCTTTCCCAAGATAATAAAATTGCACAGTGCCTCCACCCAGAGTATACATATGTGGGGTAGATTAAACCTGGTACAACCCTCTGGGATGCTGTACCCACCCACAATACCATAATGCCAACCCAGCCATGATCCAATAAATATTTCTCCACATTTCAGATATTTTGAATTAGTACTAATAATATGTTCACGAGACAGGATTATGTAAAAAGACATCAAACAATTTATTTACATGGGGAGGGCTAGGAAGGGTAAATTAGTGTAGAGGTTAAGTAATTGCAATAATTAAGGTTGGTTTTGTTTGGTTTAGATTGACATGACATCACAGAAATGATTTAACATTTTATTGTTGGGCATCAATCACAGTGGCACCCACCAACCTCTGATGCATTCAGATCTCTGATGCGTTCTACACTAGCTGCAACTAGAAAGGTGACAGATTATTAAACCCACACTGGTACCAGTTCCCAGAACCATATAGAACCCCACAATTCTACCATTAACCTGGGCACCCAGCACTAAAACTCTTAAAGGTGCAGGCCTGGCCGGCCTGCCGGGGCAACAGTAGAGCTACCGTTTGTGGCACCAGTGACCTGGGGTCAGGTGCAACCACCAAAGCTGGAGGGCTGGCTGGGGAGAGGAGGATTGAGCATCCTAAGGACAGCTCTCCTCCTCTGAGGAGGGTGGGAGAGAGGGACTGCAGCAACACTGGTGCCTGGCTGTGGCTGAAAACTGGTACACAAGTGGCCCTTAACGTAAGGAACAGCAGGGAAGATGTTGGATGTGTAGTGTGTGGGTGCGCGCATCGCAACATCATAGACGTCATTGCAGTCCTGGTCCAGAAGTCACAAAAAAAGGGGAAAAACAATCCTCCTGCATGCATGAGGTCATTGCCTGCTGGTGTCACACTGGACACAGCCAGGACACTGCCTCCAAGCCCAACTCACCAGGAACTCCCCCAGTGTGTGGGAAAAGTACCCACTGGGTTAGAGACCTAAGCTGTGTGTAAGAGGAGGAGGTTGAGCACAAGTGCTGTGGCTGGTGGGGTACCGAAGGGTAGGATCCTGAAAGGGGAACCATAGGACCACCCCCAGTCAAGGAGGTAACAAGAAATAATAAGTTAAAAAAAAAAGGTGCAGGTGTTGTTTGGTACAGTTGTTGCTGGACGGTTAGATAGGGCACTACAGGGAAACATGCAGATTAACATTTATCTTTACTTTCGAGTCACATCCCAACTGTAGTGATGACAGACACTAACCCCCTTTTTGATTCAGAAGATTTGGCTCTAGCTGTAGAACTTAAAACTGGTGAACTATTTACATATCTCTTCCATAACAGGGATTTGCCCCTGTGTACTCATGGTTAGATGTCTTCATAGGCAAGTCACATTACAGCTGTACAAGACATACTCTAGCTGCTTTCAGCTTGTGGGATCTGACTCCAGAGGTTAAGATGCAGGAAAAGCTAACAGCCAGCCCCCTATACTGACTGCAGGATCTTAAAGCTCTTGAGATCGAAAACTTACACTTTAACTTCTGTTGACAGTGCCCATTTTCTGGGCTGAAATCACTCTCTGGATGACCAGGCTGGGACCAGAGCCAGCACATTTCAACCCCATGTCTAGGCTGTACCCCTCAGGAGAAACACATATGGCAGTGCCCTAGGTGGCGCACTATCAGGCTGTGTCCCAAGCCAATCCAAGCTGGATACATTGCATTCGGCACATTTATAGTATCATTTATACATCCTTGTTCAGAAACCTTTGCCATGGTCCTGGTAGTTTGCAAACAGACTTTTATCAGGCTGTGTACTTTTCTCCTTAAGGCTATGGTGACCCGACTGCTCACAGTCCATTCTACACAAATCTAGTTTTCTTATCACACTTTATCCAGTTGGAGCTTAAGGCAAGGCCCTTTACCACTTGAAACAACATTGAGCCAGACAAGCCTGATGCATGGCTTTCCACCCTTTAGCAGGCTTTACTTAGTTGCAAAGCTGAAACTGTGACTCTCTACTCTTGAGACATTTAACATTTTGGTAAAGCTGATTTCTGTATCTATCTTAGGATCACAACAACAGTTACACAGTCCCTTGTTGCATTGTTGGTGTTAGCAGCTCCAAATGGACAATTACTGGACCTCACAGGCAAAGTCAGGAAGAGCCACACATGCTGGGTACTCCCCTTTAGTCCTGTAGGCATTCTCACAACAGTCACAGTAACGCTTTTTAAATCTGGACCCTCCTCTGGTCGTTTAGCAGATGCCCACCCTCTCTATGCTTGGTTAGATGCAGGATGCAGAGATATAGTCACCATCAGAAGGTTCTGGGCTCACTGCAACTTAAAGATTTCTCAAGCTTGCTCTTTTAAGTAGAGGTTTACTCACTCAGATTAATTGCAGAAAGGCTTTCTTTCTCTGAGGTTTCAGGCTTCGTCTGCACTCTCACTGCTGTGGCAGAATGTGTGTGCAACTTTCTCACAGCTGAAGGTTCAGGTTCACCTATGTTTTCCCAAAAACATGGAAAGGTGCTTGCCAGACCTGAAAGACAATTCCTGGCAACCCCCAGGCTACTGACTTCTGTTGCCTGCAGCCACTTGTCTCTTTTTGACAGAGGAAAAGCTCCCTCCCTTGTGGAGGGGCTTGCACTGGATTGCAAGGCTCATTCTGCTTTCTGGGAGCCTGAGCCCCCACCCTTTGTGGGGCTCCTGCTAGAACTACTGTTCAGCCTGAAAAACACTGTCCTTTATGGAGTCCCTTTGTGGCTCCCTATTGGCTGAGACTGCTTAGGTGTCCCAAAATGATTGGCTGAAATTGCTTGTCAGTCCATAAAATGAATATTCTTTAGCCTCAGTCAATGCACAATAGGCTCCCTGTTTTGGCAGCTAAATTAGGTCCCTGTATTTTCCCCACAAGCCTTTTACAATGTCCCAAGAATACCAGGCAAAAGTCCCACAAGTCCTGGCTGAAATCCTAGTTTTCTGATTGGCTGCTGCTGCACAATCATGGCTGCAAAAACACACAGTCTCCTTGCAGATTACCACAGTCCTGAAAAAAAAGTTCTGGTGCAGCCAGGTAAATTATTAAATTTAAGTCACTGCCCCACAGTTTAATAGCTGATTGTGTACCCTTGCAAATGCTGCCCAGATTATACATTTTCATGCAGTCATTAGCCTGTCAATGCTGAAATAATTAAGTGCCCCAGGCAGCAGACAGGCATTTTATCAGAGTCTCAAGGTGTAAAGATCTGGTGCAGCCAGAAGCAGTACTTTATTTAATCATTTACCTTTTTCTCAGTAGCCACTTAAGTGTTCTAATGAGCAGCCACATTTATTTACATTTATTTGCAGTGCTTACCCATCACTAGCACCAATACTTATGGCCCTCTTGCACTAGGACGGGCGGGTTATGAATATTAATGCTGCCTTCATTAATTTTCTTAAGCCCTCTGGTGTCAGTGCTCATGGTGCTCCCTATTTTGCAAACTAAAATGGGCTCTCCTGGCCCTTGTTCAGGTCACTGGCCCTTACACTGCCCAAAGCGGGGACCGGAACCACTGAACTTCCTTTCGTTCAACCATGAACTGGGCAGTCGGGAGATCAAAGCACTGTTTAGTGCAAGCGCAATTGCCGGTGGTACCAAAGGAATGCCGGCACCTCGTGACCAAAGATGTCTGCCCAAAATGGGCCAAAACATACAATGGGGGCTGCTCCGGGAATTTCAGGGCACATACTCTGGACCTGGGCTGTGGCATTGAGAAAGTGGATATATCAGGAAGACCCTCAGATGTCAGGAGGCAGAGAGGAGGCACTCCAAATATGGTAGCAGATGGGAGGCTCAAGCAGGCAATTAAGATATGTCCCCAATTTGGGGACAGGTACACTCTCCCCTGCCTGCAAAGCTCTATGTCCTCGCCAAGCATGTGCCAAGTCTGGCACCCAAGTGGCATTCAATAACATTTGCAAATCATTTAATTATTTTAAATAGACATATGGCTCCCTAGCCAGCATTGGTTACCACACATACTATTCTATGCAAATGCTTCCTATCTAAGCAACAATAAACACTTTTAAACTATTGCGATCATCCTTAGTTCTTACATTTTCCCTTGGGACCCTTACAATAACAGATTTTAAATTGGAATAAATATTCAGTACAATTCTACTTTTGTCCACTAGGGGGTATGCACTTACCTCACTAACATTTATTGACCAGCAGCAAACAGCCTAGAGTAAGATTTGGTGCCAAAACACTTTTCCATTAGCTTTTATGGGCTGCAGCCATTCTAAGGGTCCCAATGCTTAGGAGCTGGGGGAGGGAGTCAATGCTAGGCATGACATGGCTAACAGGAGATCCCAGCAGTACCTCCAAACTGTAACCCTGGCACCATTACACAAAGGACTACTACTCCTGCCTTGGTGGCCACTAACAAGGTTGTAAGGCCTTGATGTCTATTTTAGCTGTAAACTGGTTCTTTCCCAAGATAATAAAATTGCAGTGCCTCCATCCAGATTATACTTATCGGGCTAGATTAAACCTGATACAATCCTCTGGGATCCTGCACCTACCCACAACATCATAATGCCAACCCAAGCATGACCCAATAAATATTACCCCACATTTCAGACATTTTGAATTATTAATATTATGCTCATCAGACAGGATTATGCAAAAAACGTCAACAATTTATTTACATGGAGAAGGGCTAGGAAGGGTAAATTGTTGTAGAGGTTATGTTATTTACAATAATTAAGGTTGGTTTGGTTTGGTTTAGATTGACATGACATTACAGAAATTATTTAACATTTTATCTTTGGGCATCAATCACAGAGGTACCCACCAACCTCTGATGTTTTCATATCTCTGATGCTTTCTACACTAGCTGCAACTAGAAAGGTAACAGATTATTAAACCCAAACTGGTACCAGTTCCCAGAACCATATAGAACCCTGCAATTCTACCATTAACCTGGGTACCCAGCATTAAAACTCTTAAAGGTGCAGGCCTGGCTGGCCCACCGGGGCAATGGTACAGCTACCATTTGTGGCGACAGCGACCTGAGGTCAGGTGCGACCACCGGAGCTGGAGGGCTGGCCGGGGAGAGGAGGATTGAGCATCCTAAGGACAGCTCTCCTCTTCTAGGGAGAGTGGGGGAGAGGGACCTCAGCAACACTGGCTTCTGGCCACGGCTGGGGACCAGTACACAAGCGGCCCTGAATAAAAGGGATGGCAGGCAGATGTTGGACGTGTGGAGTGCAGGTGTGCACATCGCAATGTCCTAGAAGTCACTGCATGACTGAGCCAGAAGTCACAGAAAAAGAGGAAAAAAAACATCCTCCGATGTGCATGAGGTCGCTGCCCGCCAGCCATAACAGATGCACCCAGGACACTCCCTCCAAGTCCGGTTCACCAGGAACTCCTCAGTGTGCAGAATAAGTACATTCTGGGTTAGAGACCTAAGCTGTGTGTAGGAGGAGGAGGTTGAGTATAGGTGCTGTGGCTGGAGGGGCACTTAAGGGCAGGAGGCTGAAAGGGGAACCATAGAACCACCCCCAGCTGAGGAGGTAAAAAGAAATAATAAAAAAAAAAAAAAAAGGTGCATGCCTGTTGTTTGGTGCAGCTGTTGTTGGTCGGCTAGATGGGGCCCTTCAAGGAAATATGCAGATTAACATTTATCTTTACTTTTGAGTCACATCCCAACTGTAGTGATGACATACGCTAACACCCTTTTTGATTCAGAAGATTTGGCTCTAGCTGTAGAACTTAAAGCTGGTGAACTATTTACATTTCTCTTCCACAACAGTGATTTGCCCCTGTATACTCGTGGTTAGACGTCTTCATAGGCAAGTCACATTACAGCTGTGCAAGACAGACTCTAGCTGCTTTCAGCTTGTGAGCTCTGACTCCGGAGGTTAAGATGAAGGGAAGGCTAACAGTCAGCCCCCTAGGTGTTCTGTGAACATCTAGGGGACTGTAGAACACCTGGAATCCATAGGAGCACAGGATCCAAGACAACATGGATTTACAGCAGGAAGGTCTTGTCAAATTAATCTGATATATTTATTTGACTGATTAATCTGATAGATTTCTTTGACCAGGTGTTCTACAGCCCCCTAGGTGTTCTGTGTAAATGTCTCAGGACCTCCTTGTGAATGAGCTTGCTCAACAGAGTTTTTTTCCTGCAATAAACTTGAACTTGAACTATACTGACTGCAGGATCTTAAAGCTTTGAGATGGAAAACTTACACATTAACTTCTGTTGGCAGTGCTCCTTTTCTGGGCTGAAATCATAGAAACATAGAAGTTGACAGCAGATAAGGACCACCAGGTCCATCCAGTCTGGCTATATTACCTACCTGATTCATGTGCCATATACTTATTCTTAGCTCTTTGACTGTATACTCTTACCTATCTCTGTGATTCCCTTCTGCCTATCTCAAGTCCTTTTGAAGCCCTGTGCTGTACTAGCTTCCACTACCTTCTGGGGAGGGCCGTTCCATGTGTCCACCACCCTTTCTGTGAAAAAGAACTTTCTCACATTTCCTTTTAGTCGGCCTCCTTCTATTTTCATGCTGTGACCTCTTGTCCTACTGTTCCTTTTCTGCTGAAAGATGATCGACCCATTCACCTTGTTAATGCCCTTAGGATATTTGAATGTTTTGATCATGTCATCCCTGTCCCTCCTCTACTCTAGGGTGTACATATTGAGATCCTTTAATCTGTTCTCATATGTATTATGCTGTAGCCCCTGCACCATTTTGGATGCCCTTCTCTGGACAGTCTCCATCCTGTCAATGTCTTTGCACAGGTGCAGCCTCCAGTTTTTCACACGATATTCTAGATGGGGTCTAACCAGTGTCTTGTACAGAGGAAGCATTACCTCCCTCTTAAGATTAGTGATAACCTTACCAATACACCCCAACATCATTTTAGCCTTTCCTACTGCTTTTGTTGTCTGCTTATAGGCTTTCAGGTCATCTGTGATGCTGACCCCCAAGTCTCTTTCTTCTCTTGTGATAGTCAACAATCCCCCCACCCCAACCTATAGCTTGCTACTGGGTTCTTCTTCCCCACATGCATGATTTTGCATTTCTTTGTGTTAAACCTCAGTTGCCATTCCTCAGACCATTTCTCCAATTTTTCCAGATCTTTCCTCATCCTGCCCACCCCATCTGGGTCATCATCTCTGTTGCTGATCTTGGTATCATCTGCAAACAGGCAAACCTTACCCTCCAGAACATCCGCTATGTCACTGATGAAAATATTTAAGAGGACTGGCCCTAGGACTGATCCTTGAGCTATCCCACTTGTGACTTGCTTCTCTTCTGACTGGGCACCATTTACCACCACTCTGCTTTCTATGCTTTAATTAGTTCCCCACCCAGTTGACCACCTTTTGGCCCACCCCGAGTCTACCTAGCTTGTTTACCAATCTTCTGTGTGGAACAGTATCGAAAGCTTTACTGAAGTCAATGTAGGCTACATCAACTGCGCCCCCTTGATTCACCTCCCTGGTCACCCAGTCAAAGAAATCTATTAGATTAATTTGACAAGACCTTTCTGCTATAAATCTATGTTGTCTTTGATCCTGTGCTCCTATAGATTCCAGGTGTTCTACAATCCTTTCCTTAAGGAGTGTCTCCATAATCTTACCTGTAACTGAGGTTAGACTGACTGGCCTATAGTTCCTTGCTGCCTCCCTGCTACTTTTATGAAGTGGGATCACATGAGCCCTTTTCCAGTCCTCCAAGACCTCCCCTGTGCTCAGTGACTCACTACACAGTTTTGCTAATGACTCCACTAGTTCTCCTCTCAGCTCTTTTAGTATCCTGTGATCTATTCCATCTGGCCCCATTATTTTGTCCACCCTGAGCTTAGCAAGCTCTTCTAGGACCCTTTGTTTTGTGAAAGGTTCTGAGTTCACCTCTGTCCCCCCTGTGTCTATCATGTCCAGCTGATAGCACCGTCCATCCTTTTCCTCAGTAAAGACTGAGCAGAAATATCCATTTAGGATAGATGCTTTTCTCTGGTCGTCTTCCACACACTCCCATTTATCTCCTCTGAGTTTAGCAATCCCCACACTTGTCTTTCTTTTATCACTAATGTATCTGTAGAATGCCTTGTCTCCTATCCTTACTGATTGTGATAGTGCCTTCTCAATTTGGGCCTTTGCACTCCCCACCACTTTACCGGTTTCCTTTAGACAACTCTGGTATGCCTCCCTGTCTGTGTCCCTCAGTGTTTCCTTACATTTCTGGAAGGCCACCCTTTTGGCTCTGAGCTTCTCTGCCACTGTTTTTGAGAAACAAAATGGTTTCCTCCTTCTTTTGCACTTGCTTCTCTCTTTAGCACAGTGACCTGTTACTTCAACTATTGCTTCTTTGATATGTGTCCATTTCACTTATATGCCCTCTCCTGTATTTATGCTTGCCAGGGCCAGTTTAATCCTTTCACCCATCTTTCCAAAGTCAGCCCCTCTGAAGTCTAAGATTGTTTGCCTTGGAATGAGTTGACTGTGTTCCTGTGATCAAACTGAACCATACCATGTGATGGTCATTGGACTCCAGGTGACCCTCGAACTGGAGGTCTGAGATGCTTTCCTCATTTGTCAACACCAGATCCAGGATAACCCCATCTCTAGTGGGTTTCTGCACCAACTGTTAGAGGCCCTCCCCATGCAGGGTGTCCACACTATCCCTGGCTCTGGCTGATACCCTAGCAGATATTGACCAATCCACATCCGGCATGTTAAAATCCCACATCAGCAGAACCTCCTCCTTTGCTGCCATCCCTTGTATGTCCTCTAACAATGATCTGCCAACCCACTTCCCCTGGTCAGGGGGTCTATAGACCACCCCAGTTCTTATGGCTGTCCCATTTCCAGTTTTCAGTGTGACCCACAATACTTCTGCCTCGTCATGTGTATTTTGTATTTCAGTCACTTTTATGTTTTCTTTGACATACAGGGCCACCTCCCTTCCTCTCACCCCTGTCCCTTCTGAACACTACATAGCCAGGTAGAATAGTTTCCCATGTGTGGTTTCTGGAGAACCATATCTAGCTTATGGCTACTATGTCAAGTTTAGCCTCTGCCATTGTAGCGTCCAGATCTGGGATCTTGTTTCCCAGGTTACGGGCATTTGTGTACATGATTTTCCATGTGCCAGATGGTAGCTTGTTAGCTATGGTGGGAGGTCTACCTCTTCCCTTTTGTGATCACTCTCTGGATGACCAGGCTGGGACAGGGGCCGGCACGTTTCAATCCCAGGTCTAGGCTGTACCCCTTGGGGGAAATGCATATGGCAGTACCCTAGGTAGCACATTACCAGGCTGTGTCCCAGGCCAATCCAAGCTGTATACATTGCATTCAGCACATTTATCATGTAAGAGATTTATACATCCTAGTTCACAAATCTTTGTCATTGTCCTGGTAGCTTGCAAACACAGCCTTTCATCAGGCTGTGTACTTTTCTCCTAAAGGCTATGGTGACCCAACTGCTCACAGTCCATTCTAGACAAATCCGGTTTTACTACCACACTTTCACCAGATGGAGTTTGAGGCAGTAGTCTTTACCACTTAAAACAACACTGAGCTAGACAAAGCTTAAGGCATGGATTTCTACCCTTTAGCAGACTTTACTTGGTTGCAAAGCTGAAACTGTAACTCTTTACTCTTGAGACACTGCATTTTGGCAAAGCTGATTTCTGTAGCTCTCTCTGGCTCACAATAACAGTTACACAGTCCCTTGTAGCACTGCTGGTGTTAGCAGCTCCAACTGGACAATTGCTGGACCTCACAGGCAAAGTCAGAAAGAGCCACGTGCTCTGGGTACTCCCTTTCCAGTCCTGTAGGCATTCTCACAACAGTCACATTAACACTTCTAAAATCTGTACAATTCCTCTGGTTGCTTAGCAGATGTCCACCCTCTCTATGCCTTGGTTAGATGCAGGGTGCAGATAGACAATCAGAAGGGTCTGGGCTTCACTGACCATTAAGGATTTCTCAGATTTGCACTTGTAAGTAGAGGTTTACTCACTCAGATTAATTGCAGAACAGCTTTCATTCTTTGAGGTTTCGGGCTTCGTCAGCACTCTCACGGCTGAGGAAGAACGTGCATGCAGCTGTATCACAGCTGAAAGTTCAGGTTCACCCACGTTTTCCCAAAAATGTGGACAGGTGCTTGCCAGCCCTGGAGAACAATTCCTGGCAACCCCCAGGCTACAACTTCTGTTGCCTGCAGTCACTTGTCTCTTTTTGACACAAGAAAATTCCCCTCACCTGTGGAAGGGCTTACACTGGATTGCAAGGCCCATTCTGTTTGTTGGGGCCCGAGTCCCAGCTCTTGTGGAGGGCTCCTTCTCAAACTACTACTCAGCCTGAAAAACATTGTCCCTTATGGTTCCCTATTGGCTGAGACTGCTTAGGTGTCCCAAAACGATTGGCTGAAACAGGTTGTCAATCCATAAAATAAATATTCATTTGCTTCACTCGATGTACAATAGACTCCATGATTTAGCACCTGAATTAGGTCCCTGTATTTTCTCCACAAGCCTTTTGCAATGTCCCAAGAATTCTAAGCAAAAGTCCCACAAGTCCTGGCTGAAATTCTAGCTTTCTGATTGGCAGCTGCTGCACAATCATGGCTGCTAAAACACTCAGTCCCCTTGCAGATTACCACAGTTCCAAAATAAAAGTTCTGGTGCAGTGAGGTATATTATTAAATTTAAGTCTGTGCCCCACAGTTTAATAGCTGATTGTGTGCCCTTACAAATGCTGCTCAGATTAAACATTTTCATTCACTCTTTAGCCTGTCGATGCTGCCCTAAATAAGTGACCCCAGGCATCAGACAGGCATTTTATCAGAGTCCCAAGGTGTAAAGATCTGGTGCAGCCAGAAACAATACTTTATTTAATCATTCCACAATTACTCAGTAGCCACTTAAGTGTCCTCAAGAGCACCCACATTTATTTACATTTATTTGCAGTGCTTGCCCATCACTAGAACCAATATTTATGGCCCTCTTGAGCTAGGATGGGTAGGTTATGAATATTAATGCTGCTTTCATTACTATTCATAAGCCCTCTGGTGTCAGTGCTCATAGTGCTCCCTATTTGCAAGCTAAAAAGGGCTCTCCTGGCCCTTGCTCAGGTCATCAGCCCCCACACTGCCCAAAGCAGGGACCAGGATCACTGAACTCCCTTTCGTTCAACCACAGACTGAGCAGTCAGGAGATCAAAGCGCTGTTTAGTGCATGTGCAATCGCCAGCAACACCAAAGGAATGCCAGTGACTCATGACCAAAGAGGTCTGCCCAGAATGGGCCAAAACATACACTGTGGGCTGCTTGGGGGATTTTAGGGCACATACTCTGGACTTGGGCTGTGGCGGTGAGAATGGGGAAATATCGGGGAGATCCACAGGCATCAGAAAGCAGAGAGGAGGCGCTTCAAGGACAGGAGCAGATGGGAGACACAAGCTGGCAATCAAGGTAAGCCCCCCATTTGAGGGGGTTACAGATACATATGTGGATTGTACCTGTTGCAGCACATATTGACATCTTGCTTGCTACAAGCAGAATTTAAGACAGGCAAAGATAAGTGTGAGTGCACTTGTATTATATCACTTCCAGTGTTTCAGATAATCTCTCAAAACTAGATTTCCATTGGCAAGCCTCTGCTAACAGTGTAATTAACATGTAACTGCCAATAAAATCCAAGGGCCCAATTCTACAAAGGAAAATATGCCAGGCGCAAGTAACGCACTTACGCAAGATACGCAACCACAACTGCACATGCAATTTACAGCCTATTCTAGAGCATGTGACAGATACACCAAACGCAACTGCGTAAGTCATGACATGCAAGATACACAATATAAAAGGGCGTAATACGCAGCTGTGGCATAACATACACCAGCAGATATGCCAGAGCCATGGCAGAAGCTGCAATAGAGAGACGAAGGAGGAAGAAAAACTTCACACATGAGGAGGTGCAGACACTGGTCAGACAGATCGATAAGCACCATGCACTCCTCATGAGCCATGGAGTGGAGGCCAAGAGGAGGGAAAAAAAGAAGAGGGCATGGGACTGGGTGACACAGAAAGCCAATGCTTTTGCAGCGCAGTGCCGGACAGTCAGAGATATACAGAAAAAATACAATGACCTCAAGCGCCTAGTGAAGCGCAAGGTGGCACAGAATAGGCGGAGTCCACAGGGCACAGGGGTTGGACCCACCCAGCAGCAACCACTCAGCAGCCTGGAAAGGAGGATAGTGGCACACCTCAGCCAGCAGAGCATCGCTGGAGTCAGACAGCAAACTACCACAGGTAGGGACAAAGAACAGCAATGTATATGACAGGCCTGAAAAGGCAACAGCACCACAGCCAACAGCAAAGGTGGTATGACAATGTGTTGACAGATGTAGTGGTGGGGTGGCAAGCGACAAGAATGCCTCATGGCCACAGGTGGCCACTGAGTGGACCTAGGGAACCAGACAATGGCCAGTGGCAGGCCAGAGATAAGCATTTGTGCAGCTGACATGAGCTGCTGTGCATAGGAATGTGCCATGCCCATCTGTGGAGGGGCTGGCACATGCACATGGAACTGGTGGGGGGGCTGTGCACAGATAAGGGCTGTGCTGCACTGGGAGTTGCTGTAACATGCACTGTGTACTGGTGGGGAACCTGTGCACAGGTAAGGGCTGTGCTGCACTTGGAGTTGCTGTGACATGCACCATGTACTGTTGGGGGGCTGTGCACAGGTAAGGTCTGTGCTGCACTTGGAGTTGCTGTGACATGCACCGTGTACTGGTGGGCGGGCTGTGCACAGGCAAGAGCTGTGCTGCACTGGGAGTTGCTGTGACATGCACTGTGTACTGGTTGGGGGGTAGTGCCCAGGCATGGGCTGTGCTGTAGGGAGGGGGCATGGGGCACTGCCTCAGTGATCGCAGAGTGAGGGCGAGGGCTGCAGAAGAGGTGCATGGCTGGCAGGGACAATGCATGCACCCAGTGGTGCTGACCCCTGCAGCACAGAGTTGCCCCATGGGGTGTGGCCTTGCACAGTGTCACTGTGCAGTGGGGATCTGAACTGGGCAGCTGTGTGACAGCTGGACAAGATGTACCAGGATGGACAGTACAGCATGGGCAGCAATAGTGGAGAGACCACGCCATCAGTGCAGGACGCAATAACATTGGTGGCATACACCTAGTGGGACTGTACAGATGTGTGGTAGGTGCAATGTCATGGCGCACTGCTGAAGCAGACCTGTGAGGGCAACACTGATCAGGCAGGTGAGGGCACACAGTGATGTGGAGACACACTAACATGTTGCCCTTCCAACAGATGCTATGGCAGCTGGCGAAGATGGTCCGAGCAGTGCTGGAAGGTGGGAGCAGCAGCAGCGGCACAGCCAAGACATTTCCAGCATAGACCAGGTCACTGGCATAGTGTCAGATGATGGCAGCAGGACAATGACTAGTGGAGGCAGCCCAGATGCCAGTACACCCATGGTCGGAACACTGGAGCCCATGTCGGAGCCTGAGGAGAGTGGTGATGGTGACAGCCCCATGGGTGAGGAGGGGGTAGCCGGTGGTGAGGATGATGCATCAAGACTGCCATGGGAGCAGCAGGGATCCACAGAGGACACCACCAGCAGTGACACCACACCAGTGGAAGCAGTGCAGACACCTGTGGATGACCTTGAGGTGGCCGTGCATTAACAGCCAGCAGCACAGGACAGTGCTATAGGGTTGCTGCACCCTCTGAGCACCCATGGACTGGAGAACCAATTGGACAAGGCCATCCGGGAGCTGCAGGACCAGCTGTCCCCACCGACCTACATAGGGGACTATTGCTAGTCAGTGCTGGCTGGCCTGGGGGATGTCAGGCAGGAGCTGGGGAACATTTGGCAGGACATGCAAGAGCACCACACCAGCATGGAGATGCAGCTGTCTAGCATTGCCAGCTGTTTGCAGGGATTCACCAGGGAGACATTGGCATGCATGACAGGCCTGGGGATGCCATACAGGGCATCCAACACTGTGTAGAATGCCGGGCGGTCTTCATGGACCACCTCAGCACAGACCTGGAACTCATGCTATCACACTAGCAGTGCCATGACACAGCCATGGCCATGGCCATGCAGGCCATAGCATGTGCACTACAGCCACTGCAACACCTGCAATACCTGGCACGGCAGATGGCACCCCCAGCCACTGTGCATTCCAGCTCGCAGACACAGCCACCAGAACCAGTGCTACCACCACCCCCAACCCAGGCCAGGTGTCAGTTGCACTCACCCTGCCAATCATGCTGCTGGCGCTGCAAGCCCAGCCAGGCAGTGCCCACACTGACCTGGGCACAGGCCGGTGCCATGGTGCACACTCCGTGACCCACACAGCCGTGCCGGCAACACAGGCACAGGCCATGCAGAGACTCATACACAGGCTCACTGGAACAGGAACAGGCACAGGGCACAAGGGGGGGCAAGCACACCAAGGCTAGTGCTCCACAGGCTGCACAGGGACTGAGACAATCAACACATGATGGGGGATCACACAGTGCAGCACCAGCACAGCTGCAGCCACATGTGGCACCGAGCCAAGTTGGCCTGCGGGGGTGGAGGCACATCAGAGCCACCATAGTGGCACACCCAGGCACACAGGGTGCGATGCCAGGGGAGGGCCACCAGGGCACTGCACAACCCGCAACAACAGCAGGGTCCCCCTCAGCCCAGCACCCAGCACCAGAGGGGTCTGTGCGAGGATGACATGGCCATGGCAGATGGCTGTAAAAAACCCATGTGTCTGGTGCAGATGGGGGGTGGTTGTGTGGGGATGCAATGAAAGGCGGGGCCAATAGCATGGCATGGGGTCACAAGTATTTGGGGGGGCACAGTGCAGTTCACAAGGGTGTGAGTGTGTGTATGTATGACTGTGTGCATGGGTGAGTGTGGGGGCACGTGTGCTGGGATGGACAGGGGAGCACTGTGATACACGCACCTGATGTATATAATACACCTCGTAAACAAACCATTGCACCTGATCCATATGTTGTGTTGTTTGTATGTGGGTGGTGTACTGTTACTGTTACACAGGATACAGGGTGGTTGGGGTGGAACCCCCATATGCAATGATGTCCTGCATGGGTCCACTGTACACATGGCGTGCTGAGTAGTACCTCAGGTAACATCAAATGTCCACCAGTGCCAGTCACAGCCCTGGGAGGGCTTGCACTGGTAGGTAGGTGAACTCCATCACAGAGCATGGGTCAGCCCATTGATGGTACATGGCTGCACAGCACTGCAGCAGTGGTGCCAGGCATCTGGCACAGGGTGCAGGACAGCTGAGTCCAGCCACAGTCCATGGGGACTGGTGCGTGGGGTGTAGCTGAACATGACACATGCCATGGCATGCAGGTGCCACAGGAGAGATACCACAATGCCTGGTGGTGGCAGGGGTGCCACAGGACAGAACATGCCCAGACAGGTAGCCCGCAGCATCGGCAGGCGCAGTGCATCCATGGGATCCCAGGTATCCAGGTGGTGGGCCATGCAGCCAGGTGTACCATGGGAGTGTGCCCCCCCACATCACTGCGGGTGTTACAGCCCTGCCACTGGCAGGGCAGGTGCCCATGTGCAGTGCTTTGCCAGTGCCACACCATGGATGCACACAGTGCTGTGCAGTCCCACCTCTGTGTGTGGACTGATGTCATTTGCAGCATCCTGCCTCTGACCACCACAGGGCACATACACAGGGCCATGCAGGCTCAGATGCTACACATGCATGTACCTCCATACCCACACCGCAATTGCCAACATGCACGTCAACATCACATATTGCAAATGCCACATGCACTACAACATGGCAAATTGCAAATGCCACATGCGTTACAACATTGCATATCGCAAATGCCAAAATGCACAGTATATCACATATAGCAACTGCTGCACATGCTGCAATTGCTCGCCATGAAGTGCTGTGCGCGGAGTACTTAGTGCACATGCAATCCGTGACATGTGATGCATGTGGCTGGCATACACATCGACCGTGCAGTAGAGAGTAGCTAGGCCCCTAGCACAGTGTAGGGTTACAGGAGCTGGAGTTCTGGGCCTTGGACTGAGCAACAACACTGCACTGCCAGCAAGAACAGGACAGAGACAGACAAACTGCAGACTGGTGAGTACTGGGCTACAGCAGGCCCCCCCATACATACCCCTAATCCATCTGCCACTGACCAGAGGGCCAGGAACAGCTCTGGACACTCACAATGGTGGACATTCAAGGGTTCAGTTATGTTATGAGCAATGGATGTGTACAATATCCAGAAACTGTGCTCTGGTTTGATGTCAAAGGTTATGGGGGTCATGATACATCCAGACACCACTGTTTGGCAGTCAATATCCTGGGCTTGACATATGTAAGGATGGTAATGTGCTACCTTAGTGGTACATCACTATTCCATGCAGGTAGGCCCACCATCACTGACCTCCATGCCTGCAGTGGTGGCAGTCATCTTATGGTTGTGTTTACACCTGGATGTCACTGACATACCCCCTCCTACTGTGGTAGTGAATGCCTTTTATTTGGAAGGCACCAACACCCGTATTGGTGTCAACAGGGCTCTGGGGACAATGAGGGACACAGACACTCAGGATGGGGGTCACTGTCCCTCACATAGGGAAACAGGAGCAGACAACAGTGGACGCCAAGGTATTGTAATGTACACTGTGTAGTACGGTGGTAGGATAGTTGTGTACATGGTATCTGGGCTGCAGCATGCATTCACAGCACAGTAGCTGTGTGTGCAGCACGCTGCCCATGGGGACATATGTGGGTCAGGCCACTGGTCAGGGGCATGAGGTGGGATGGCCCCCGTAATGGGGGATGCCTGAGGGGTATGGCCCCATACCTCTGAGCCCCTCAGCAGTACTACCCATGGCACAGGCCATCACACCTGCTTGGCACAGGCCCAGGCCAGGCCCCTCCATTGCCCCTGCTGAACAGGGCTGTCCCTGATTGTGTCACAGCTATCCCAGCAGTCCTTCATGTGGGTCGCACAGCTGCCACAACAGGATGGGGATAGGACTCTCACTGCCATGTCAGCTATGGGTGTGGATGTGTAGTCCTCATCAGGGTGATGCTAGGTACACCCAGAGGCATGGTGTACACAGGTCCTGGAACAGATATCACTGTTGCGGTGGCTGGGACCCTGGCGTTGGATGCACTGTCTTTAGGTTGTGCTGTGGGAGGGTGAGGGGTATGGGCCTGACTGTGTGTGTCACTACCACACTTTGCCCAGTACACTGTCCATCATGGTTGTTCCCCACACTGTAGTCACTGAGGGACAGTTGTTCACACACAGGTTGATATGGTGTTTGCGGTAGGCACTATTGGCTGTCATGGTGTGTGGTGTGCAGGCGTACTGCCACGTCTCAGGTGGTTGGGCACAAGCCACAGGCCAAGTGCATCCAACACCTGAGGCGTGGCAGTGACCTTGCACTACACACACCCTGGGGGGGGCATTGCTGCTACTCTATGATGATAAGTTGTACTACACAATCCCAAAGGCATGTCACAGACTGTTCTGTACGTGTGGTACACATGTCGTGTGTTGTAGTTGTAGCTGCACTGACAGAGTGCCAGCTGGCTCACTATGGATGCACAGTATGGGTGGGACTGGACACAGGATGCTGTGCTGGGATGCCCCCATGGTGCCAGTACTGGTTTGACCATTCAGTGTCACGTCCCTGTCATGCCATTGTATACTGAGGGTCCTGCACTGGCTCTATCATGCTGTGGGACATCCCTACACCACTGTGGTGCACGGGTCCCTTTGAGCAACCCCAGCATAGTACACTGCAGTTGGCATTGCTGGTGAGGGGTGTCCCCCCTGGCCAGGGAAGGCCACACAAAGGAGTGGGACGCCCATGGTCAGGGGTGCAGCCAGCTGGGTAGGCATGTGCACGGGATGGTGTCAGATGTCCTTGTTGGCATCTGCTGTACAACACTGTTAACCATGGCCATGTCCACATCCATTGGTCCCCGGGCATGGTACATCGCCTATCACACTGTGTGCCTGCTGCTCCTTATGGAGTACACCTACACACATCAATGCCTCGGGGGCATGGCCCACTCTCATGATGTGTGCAGGTTTGTTCCATTGCACAGGTATGCTGTGATTATGTAGGCAGTGTCACCGTCTACTGTAGACATGTGCATTCCAATGTATGTACAGTGCTGCCTGTGGGCCAGGGGCACATGTCATGGAGCAGAGTGCCGCTGTGCTGTCAGCTGTGGACGGTACCATGTATGGTGGTTCAGTCATAAGGTTTGTAGATGCCACTGGCTGCAGCCCCCCAATGTATGGCAGCCCACAGTTGCAGTGCTGTGCACACCAGACCCCCACACCACAGCCCAGGTGCTGTATGACTGACCTGCCCATGGGGTGTGGGGATAGTGCCACTGACCTATGTACATGTTGCTGGCCCCTGGGCAGGATGGTATGGGTGGGCATGTGACACTGGTGGGTGATATGGACATTCGGTGCACACCAACACCCATGTGCTTCACCACCCCAGGACAGTAGTACACCATGGTGTCCAAGGGCCATGGCCACACATGCCCATGCCCTGGCTTGGTGTGACATGGGCACCACCAGCATGATGCATGTACCCACACTGTTCCTCTGTCATGTGCACTCCACAGGAATGGGGCCATGGCCTTGTCACAATGTCACTGTGCCACTTCGATTGGGTACATGTCTGTTTGGTGGGAGTGTGTCACCGCATTGATGAGCTATACCACCTGTTTGCCTGTGTGCCATATCCATTCCTGATGGTTGGTCATTCCATGTAGTGCCATCCATGCCTGTGTGCAGCACATGGATGCCCATGTCCTGGCTGTCTCACGCCTCACTGGTCGGGTGTTGCCACATGTCCCTTCAGACAGTGCGTGGGGGAGGGGGTGGGGGAGCTGAGGCAGGCCATTGCCAGTGCCTGACACACAGGTGCATGGCTGACTGACTGGCCTGCTGTGTACCATTTTTCCTGTACCATGCCCTACACGGTATGCCTGTCAGGTACGCAAGTGTGGCCTGTCTACATTGCCACACACTGTCAGTGCAGGCATGCACCTGGCAAAATCCACTCTGTGCAAGATCAAGTCATGGCAGGGTGTCCGGGGGGCCATCCTGGGCCATTTGCAGGGACATTCGAATCCAACAGAAAAACAGCGCAACACTACGAGCGGGTTCTCACGGCGTGAGGTGCAAACCTCAATACTTCACAGCCAAATACAGGGCACTCCAGGACACAGAAAACATATGAAGTGATTTTAACTAAATGGCAAGTCCATTTGGATTAAAATCACTGCAGTATATTTTTCTGTGTCCTGAGTGCTCATTACCTTGGCTTTTGCATTTGCAGGGACATACCTGTGGGTTGATGATAGCTGGGGGGGTTGCAGCACCCACAGGCAGCAGGCCACAGCAGAACTTATGGCACTGTACTAACCCATATCCATTCCCTCCCTAGCACCACAGCAGACACGTCCGGGTCTTCGGTGAGTATTTGCCATTGCTCAACATGCACTGTTCCATTGCCTGTACAGCACTGTGTACCTGACATCATTGTTCACTGTCACCTGTGTAGGATTTAGCACCGCCGCTGAGAAACAGGTAGGGTTACGCCACCACACCACTGCAGTTCTGGTGGTCACTGACTCTGCCACTGGCTTATGATGCCCTGCTCTTTCTCCATCCAGGTGTGCCACCAGAGCCATTGGCACCACCCTCTCCTGTCACCACAGTGCACTGTCCAGGTAGGTATCTGTCATTCTCCATTCTGTCGCTCACGGTTGGCCTTGGGACTGTCCCATGCACACCTGCTGGATGTGGCCGCATGCTGCTCTGCATGGGGTAGGTGGCGCAGACGTGTTGCAGGGCTGCATGTGGTGCTCCACACCCACACTGAGCAGTGTCAGGCTGTGACATGCCTCTGTAGGGTACGGGTTGCATGCTGGTGCACTGTGGTCACTGTGTGCCAGGCCCCTGCATGGCACTGCTTGGCCTTTGAACACCTCATGCTGTGCATGTCATTGGTGCGGTGTGCACCTCCTGTGGTGGTGGCCTGCAGCTGCAGTCCTGTGACCTGGTCCTGTCCCATGTCCCATGGCCGGAGGCCAGTGTTGCACATGGTGGGTGGGGTTGGTCAGCACATCCACAGTGACGCTAAATAGTGAAGCGTGTGCCATTCCTTCCCCTGTTACAGGTTTCACACAGTGTTCCATATGTCCTCAGGTTCCTCCCTCAGCAAAGCAGGTATGCCCCAAACTTCACGCCCCTGGAATCGGCTATGCTGGTTAACTGTGTCCAGTAATGGGGCAGGACACTACTGCCTCCTGGATGCCAAAGGAGCAGTGCCACACTGTGGTAGCGGGCATGGAGTGCCATTAGTGCCCGCATGGCTGCATCTACAGGGATGCACCAGACTGTCCACCAGCTGAAACACCGCTGGCAGGACCTGTTGCAGAGGGAGGCCAGGATCCTACACAGGTTGCTGAGCATGGCACGGCGCAGGGACGCAGACATGCAGTCTGGGCAGGTCCCGAGTGATGGTAAGTATACCAACAGCTGTTCTTCTATTGCAGCAGTGCTGGCATGGTGGCTCTGGCACGTGATGCCTCATACACACTCACCTGTCTCTACACCCCACAGGTTCCACTGGTGCATCCCACGTCGGGCAGCAGAGCCGCATCGGCAGCCTCAGGCAGGAGGTGCATCACTGGAGGTCAGGTAAGTCCATACAGTGGTCCCCTTGTGCCGTGGCCATAGCAAACTGCCACATTGTGGCTCATGCTGCACCCACACATTGATTGCCTATGTGTGCATGCCCCCTGACTGGGCCCAGCACTGACCATATACTTTACATCCTTACAGGTGTCTGTAGCAGGCTATCACAGTGGCAGAGGACCCTGCTGAGGGCCATGGCCAAGGTCAAGGCACAGGATGTTGCTGCATACCAGATGCACACAGCGCAGGCAGCGGAGGGCCAAGGTACTACCACCAACCTCCTCTTCCACCTCCTCTGCAGAAGCAGCGGCAGATGGGGACATGGCCACCATTGACCCACAGCCAGATCAGAGGTACCCCACTGCTGTTTGGTGCCAGGGGCCTGACCAACCACATCCACCCAGCCCACCAAATGAGGGTGCTGATGCAGTGGACAGGGAACAGGCTATGGCTGCAGCACCGACCGGGACCACCAAGGGTGATGATGCAGCATGGGCAGGTGAAGATGCCCCACCACCTGTCACTGCACCATGCCCTGCAGACCCCGCAGCAGGAGACTCCACACCACAGTGGGATACTGCCATGCCAGGGATGCAGCAGGGGGTTGCGGTACCTGTTGTAGCTGAGGACCCTGGTGCTGAATCAGTGCAGTATGTGGGCCTGAACCGGGAGTGCCTTGTGGTTCAGGACATTGGGCACCTCCATGGGTCGGTGGGCACCCTCCTAACAGAACTGCACTGGACCTAGTTCCCATGGATCTGCACCTTCTGGATGTGAGTGGGGCTGTGTTTGTGGGTGGGTGTATCTATAGGGGTGGTTGGGATTGGTGGCTGAGGCTGTACATATGGGTGTTGTGGGATGTGTTGGGGTGGGTATAGGTACTTGTTCCAGTTATTTGTTGTGGGTGGGACTGTGTTGTTGTTGTTGGAACTGTGTCGGATTATTTGTGGGTGCAGGTTGGTGTTCGGGGTTGTTGTGGCTGGCTGATTGGGTGTGGTTGGTTCATTATGTGTCTGTATATTATTGTTACTGCAAAGCTTTTAACTCTAGTGCCTCCTCTGTCTCTTCCCAGTTGAGGATCCCTGCCTGAAGCCCTCATTCGAGAGCCGGGGCCACGCTCCGCCAGCGGGCGGTCGGCAACAGCCGAGCCGCCTCCAGGGACCATCAGACCGGGAGGGACAGCGAGGGAAGGTACGGGAAAGCCGAGGCCAATCAGGAGGCAAGCGCACTCTGTGGTCTCGCATCCGATTGGTCCCCCTGCTCCATTCTGTATCATTGCTTGATTCTCTTGCAAAAACTGCTTTGGGAAGTGTCCAAACTGGTTAAATTGGCTAGAAATAGCTGTTTTCATGAGTCTGTAACTTCTTTTGGGGAAACTGTGATTCTCATTCCGTGTAAAGTGATTACAGCCACTTTCCTGATTGCTTAGACTGGGCCAGACGCCATGGCGCCCCAGCCCCCCACAGCCTTTTGTTGTTTTAATTTTTAAGTCTCTGCCCAGCAGAAACCTTTTTGTTCCTGCAAAGCTTTTAACCCTAGTGCCTCCTCTGTCTCTTCCCAGTTGAGGATCCCTGCCTGAAGCCCTCATTCGAGCGCCAGGGCCACAATCCGCCAGCGGGCAGTCGGCAACAGCCTAGCCGCCTCCAGGGACCATCAGACCGGGAGGGACAGCGAGGGAAGGTACAGGAAAGCCGCAAAATTTTGCCCGCCCATCCCATCCCTCTTCTGTGTGTTATCTTATAGTCATCTTCCCGCCGATTCACAATTCCTGCCCCTAGAGTCGAGCTGACCAGTAAGCTGCCCTGTATACTCTGTTGTGCCGACAAATCAGCAGCCCCCTTCCTTACTGTTCTCTCCCTGACTACATTGCTGTATTCTAGCTTGTTTTAACTAGCAGTATTGTCTTTATAATGGGGGGGACCCCTCTGGACATATCTTGCTCTATTACTCATGGCGAGTAGGGTGGAAGATATCCTTCCTGTTACTGTCATCTTGGAAGATGCTACCCACTTTCCAATTCTCACTGTCACTCTGAAAAATGCAACTCACTTTCCTACTCTCTCTACTGCACCAAATTTTGACCGGATCCTCCGTTATGACCCACCTATGTTGCAACACAATCAGTGGGGAAACCTCCACGTAGGGACCCAAGCAGATCTACTCTCATATGGGCTGGTGCTCCACTATTGGGCATACAGTTCCCCATTACGCCTGACCACCAGACTGTTCTTTAGTGAGCAGGCAAGAACCTATAACCCCTCATTCGACTGGCTTAAACTAATATGGAGGCCCCTGAAAGTTAAAAGGAGGGCCAAATATAGACTCCTCCTTTTATCTCTTGAAGCTCTTGTGAAACTCTTAATATTCATACTGACTTGCACTGGAAATATAGAAATTAATCCAGGCCCTCTAGAGTGTATTACCTCACCAGCAGACTTAGCCACTACCAAAGGCCTAACTTTTCTCCACATCAATGCATGCAGCCTGCTAAAAAAGCTCATGATATTACAAGCCTGGGTTATTCATACGTTACCAGACACTCTGGTGATGTCAGAGACATGGCTCAGACCTGCCACAGCTGACAGAGACATAAACTTGCCCAATTACCAAGTTTTCAGAGCGGATCGTCAAACAAGGGGCGGAGGAATAGCGATATATGTAAAATCCAATCTATCTGTAACTTGCCTTGACGCAACTTCTATGCCCAAAGAATTCGAGTGCCTATCCCTCAAAGTGGTCCTCTCCAACTCCACAGCATTACAGCTAATTGGCTGTTATAGGCCCCCCTCAGCTAATCTTAAGCTTCTAGCCCACCTGGGAAACCTAATCAAGAAGGGTACAGATGAAACCATAATCCTAGGTGACCTAAACCTAAACTGGCTATCCAAGACAGCAACACCCTTAATATCTTTCTGCGATACATATGGGCTCACACAACTTATAAATGAACCAACCAGAATCAACAAAAAAGAACCTGAGCAACAGCACATTACTAGACATCATGCTGGTGAGCAAGCCTCACCTCTTCGCACGCGCTGGTGAGCAAGCCTCGCCTCTTCACACGCGCTGGTGAGCAAGCCTCGCCTCTTCACATGCGCTGGTGAGCAAGCCTCACCTCTTCACACACGCTGGAGTGCTTTTCAGTGATATAAGCGACCACTGCCTTATTGCTGGAATAAGATCATCCGGCAAACTAGCACCCCTGGCTAAATTCATACTGAGGAGATCAAAAAAAGAAGTTCAACATTGAGGCATATCTACATGACCTAAATCACTCTACAGGATGGCAAGAGTTCTATCTAGCAGACACAGTGGAAAAAGCACATGAGGTGTTAAATGGCATAGTCTTAGGTGCCCTCAACACTCATGCACCTATTACTAGGGTATGAGTAAAAAACAGAACTTGCCGCTGGCTTACAACTAACCTTAAATCTGCCCTCCTTGAGAGGGATAAGCTTTGGAAGAAGGCAAGGAAGTCTAAGGACCCAAATGACTGATTGATGTTCAAAAATCTAGAAATAGCTGTACCAGGAAGTGCGGGATGCAAAGGCTGCCTACTATATGACATAACTCAACTCCTCCTATCACAACCCTGCCAAATTCTGGAGCACCATAAAGGACATAACAGGAAAAGAACCTAGTACTACACTTCCAGCCCAGATACACCACAACAAGGGAATAACCTCAGATAAAATGGTAATACTGGACTCATTCAACACTCACTTTTCAACTGCTGGTCTCGCATTTGACACCTCCCCAGCTAATCTTCTGCGCGCTCAGCTAAGTTCCCAGAGTACTGGATCTCGGATATCTGAATCCTCCTTCTCCTTCAAACCGGTTTTGCTGAAACAAGTGGAGGACCTTCTTTCTCAGATGGATGTCAAAAAAAGTGCAGGTGCAGATGCCCTTGATCCCTATTTTCTAAAGATTGCGACACACGTACGTGCAGTTCCATTAACACACCTCTTTAATCTCTCTTTAACTTCTGGTTCTATTCCCGCAACCTGGAAAACAGCCCAAGTTATCCCATTACTGAAATCAGGGGATCCAATGGACCTTAACAATTATAGACCAATCTCTATCCTTCCTGTGCTATCCAACTACTAGAAAACTAGTGTGCACCCAACTTAGGAATATCTTGAAGAGATTAACCTTCTAAATCCAGCACAATCTGGATTTAGATCTAGGTATAGTACTATCTCTGCTTTGGCCAAAGTAACAAATGATTGGCAAATAGAACTGGATTAAAAGTAGTGTTGTGCAGTATTCCTTGACCTAAGCAAGGCGTTTGATACGGTGGACCATGAACTGCTCCTCTCTTCCTTGCATTCCATAGGCCTAGATCCACCTCCCTTAGATGGTTCAGATGTTACCTTACGGGAAGGACACAGCAAGTGAAAGCTGATGGAGACCTCTCTCCACTCAATTCATTGTTAAGAGGTGTTCCACAAGGATCCATCCTGGGTCCCATCCTCTTTGCTATTTATATTAATAACATTGACTCAAACCTTACCAAGGCATCTGTACACTTGTTTGCAGATGACACTGTTTTATATGTCAGTAACCCTTCGCCTATTACAGCCTGTGAAGTCCTGCAAGCAGAATTCCACATCCTGCAACATCAACTATTGGAGAAAATGCTCCTTCTAAATGCAAAAAAAACAAAAGCTATGTTTTTCTCCACCCTAATTCAGACAAGGCCCACCTCACTAAACAATCTCCCCCAGCTCTCCACTATACTTGGTGAAAACCTTGAATATGGGGAAAAATTCAAGTATCTGGGGGTATGGATAGACAACAGACTTAACTACATCGTTCACATTGAAGAGCTTCTAAAAAAACTTTGACAGAGGCTTGGTCTCTTTTACAGAATAAGACACTTCCTAACCAGAGACTCCAAGAAGAGGTTGGTCCAGGCTTCTTTTCTCTCAGTACTTGACTATGCAGATTTCCTCTACAGTCACTGCCCTATTTTCTATCTAAACAAATTGGACACTCTATACCACAGAGCATTGAGGTTTATAACAGACCTACCCTTCAATACTCACCACTGCTCTCTATATGCGGCAGTCAGATGGACATCTCTCCAGTTCAGAAGAAACAGAAATGCTGCAGTATGGACCTACAGAGCACTGACCAGAATGCTCCCAAATTATATCATCGACTGCTTCACACAGGCCAAAGCTAGTACCTATGCCCTAAGAAGACATGATCTTATCATGCTTAATGTGCCTAAATTCAACACCCAGCTCGGAGATCTGCTATCAGCTACGTACTAGCCTCATCATGGAATATGATTCAGAAGACCCTGAGGCTGAACAACTTTATATCATTAGCATCCTTTAAGCATCTATACCTATGTCTCTTCCAAGAAAAATGCAACTGCTACCACTAGTACTAGTATACTCAAACTCCTAACCTTCCCCTTCTTAAGCAGCCAACAACAGATGACATTACACCTTCTAATCATTCAACTCCATAGTCCCCGTACATCCTGTCTATAGTCCTCTCCCATTACTTCTTGGCTCTTACCGTAGTCCTCATCCCTACTATACATCACCTGGTGCTAGCCCCAGCCCCTGCCCAGGCCACCCCTACATCTTATCACTACGTCTCCTTGTCCCTTATGGTCCCTAACCCCTTAGTATTGAAATATGGATGCTTTACTTAAGAGACTTACTAATGAACATCCCTTGTTGATATGTATATATATTATGTTAGATAGTGTACATCCATGTGTCCCTACTTGTCTTTATGTTTAGGCAACAATGTTTTGGTATATTGTATATAAGTGTTCTTAACATACCTGTATGTGTAATTACTATTGAACCTTGACCTTATCAGGTCCATCTTGCAAATGAGCTGTGCTCAATGATGTTCGCCTGAATAAATAAAGATTTGATTGACTGATTGATTGATTGATTGTTGCCTGATGTTGATCCCCATCCTCCTTACTTTGTTTCTCTGTATCCCTGTTCTTGTTGTTTGCATAAAGCCTTTTGACATCATCACTTTGTGTGTCTGTTCCAGGTGTGCATGGTCATGTGAGTGTGTGTCGCCATGCACAGGGGTGCACACTGGTGGTGGTGCCTGCTGTCCCCAGTGTTCCCTCCCTGTGCATGTGGTCAGTGTGCCAATTGTGCTGCTCACGGCCCATGACACTGTCCACTGGCCACTTCTGCATGGTTTCCTGTGTGCTGTGGTTCACCATGCATGCTGTGGTGTCCATGCCACCTCACATTGTACCTCCCAGCTGTGTGGTGGCATGGTGCCTGTGCGGCACCCTTCTGCCTTGGGGTACCATTGTTTCCTGCAGGTGGCTCCACTGGCACAGACATTGGTGTGTCTCACCACCATTTGACCACTTGTCTGTGCCACCCGGTGCTGTGTCCCTGTTGTGGTTGCACTGTTTATATGTATCAGTGGCTATGGCAGGGGCATTGTGCCTGGTGGTGCCATCCTTCCAGCATTATGCCTGTGGCCTCTGTGCACCCTTTGTACCCTGTGCCACAATGATGCTGTGTGCCTGCCTTGCTCACACAGTCTATCTGTCATATCACCCATGGTGTGTTGCTGTGTGCTGCTTGTATGGGCCACTGCTTGGTTCCACCCTGCACATGTGTTTAGGTGTCTACTGGTTGTGCCGTGTGTCTGCAAGCCTCACGAGTGTGTGCCTCCATGGTGCGCTGCCTGCCTCTGCCCATTGATCCACCCTACTGTGTGCCTTGTCGTGTGGTGCCATGCATATTCTGTGCTGCCTTCTACATGGCCATGGCCACCCCCCCAGGTGACAGTGCTGTGCCTATCACCACCTACCTGTTGTGCTGGTCTTCTTATATTGCTCCATGTCATCTATTGGTTCCCACATTGTTCCATGTCCACAACTGTGTGTGCACCGCCCAATGTGGTCACAGTCCACGGGACCTGTTGCCATCATCCAGTGTCACCACGGCCTGTGCACTGCACCAGGCGGCACACCCATGTGATGTTTCATTGGGGAATGCCGCCTGGTGTTTGGTGGCTGTCACTGTTCTTCCATGGCTTCTCTCAGGTGAAGTGCCTCTGTATCAGGTCACGTCACACACGTTGGCCTGCCTGTGCCTGAGCAGCATCTGTCTGGTGGTGCCTCACATGTCTGTGTGCCCCACCATTCCAATCCTGGTCCTCCTCATCCCTATCCTCCAGCTGGTCCAGTGGTGGCACATGGTGTTGCACTGTGATGTTGTGCAGTATGCAGCAGACAATGAATATCTTGCAGATTGTTTCTGGACTGTACTGTAGCATTGCCAATGATCTATCAATGCACCTGAATCATGCCTTCAGAACCCCAAAGGTGCACTCTACGATGCACCTGGTCTGGTTGTGCACCTCATTGTAGCATGTCTGTGCTGCTGTGCGTGTGTGGTGCAGTGGTAGCTGTGGCCTATGGACCTATGTCTGCGTGGTGTGCAGGCATTCAGGTATGCAGTGCTCTGTGCTGTATTCACTTACCTACTAGCCATTCTCCCTTGAGCTGGCTCCTCTGGTAGCCCTCATGTAGCCCACTGTTTTGCAGGATGTAGGCGTCATGCATGGAACCAGGGTACTGGACAACCCCATCTAGTATGCGGCCATGACTGTCACACACCACCTGCATGTTCACGGTGTGGTGGGCTTTCTGATTCACATACACATCACCATTGACCGATGATGCATGTAGGGCAACATGTGTGCAGTCTATTGCACCCATGACATGTGGGAACTGGGCGATGGTGTAGAAACCCTGCATCACTGCCTGCTGCCGCTGTGCTTCCCAGGGGAACGTGATGTACTGGTACATGCGGGCCACCATGGCATTCAGGAACTGGTGTAGGCACCTGGATGTGGCCGGCTGTGATATTCCCACAGTGTCACCTGTTGGTATCTGGAATGTTCCTGTTGCCAGGAAGCATAGTGCTGCTGTCACCATCACCTCCACAGGGACGGGCTGCCCCCTGCGGGTGACACTGCGCAGGTCTGCGTGGAGGTCATCACATATCCTGTCTATGATGGCCCAGGACAGTCAGTATCATGCAATACACTGTTCCTCCACCAGGTCCTGGTATGTCTACTCACCCTGTACAGCCGTGGTGCATGACATCTGCAAGGTCTGTGCTGTCCAGGTTACTGCCTGTACCTCTGATTCTGGGCATTGGGTCACATCCTTTTCCTGTCCCAGTGCTCCAGCAGTAGCATACCTAGCATTGCTACTGGTCTGTCCATTCTGTCTCTTCCTCTCTCTCTCTCTCTTTGTCACAGTGCTGTGCTGCTGTGTCTTCAGCCTGTCTGTCTCTGCTCCTTTATGTGCTGTGTAAGTTACACCTGCTCCCACATGGTGTATGTTATGCTGGCTGGTCTTGGTGTAAGTTGTGGCACTGCTGCTTCTAGAATCTCACCCTGGCGTATCTCTTCCCTTTTCTTGGTGTATATTCAGTTGCACATTGGCGTACCTGTGAGTATGTTGCAACTGCAGCGTAAATCGCAATTGGCGTACTGCATTGCAGCATGGTGCATATCACAATATAGAATTGCATTTGGCAAATTTGTGGGACATATTTCCGATTTGCACCATTTCCATTGACGCATCTGTGTTATGCTGTGGCATATGATTTCTAGAATTGGGCCCCAAAAGTTAAAAAAAAAGGTGCAATCCAATAGAAAATGTTCCTGGTTCACAACATGTAAATTGCATTTAGATATTTGACACATCTTGCCCTCCAGGCTTTTATGTTTCATATTGCCTCTGACCTTGATACAGCCATGGCAGTTTAGCCAAGGAGTGTCCCACACCTGCAAGGGGCACTTTCTGGTCTGTGATGTGGGCTAACACAAGTAGTATTTTAACAGGATGGCACTACTGGAAATCTGATGTCTTCCAACCTCTCCTCTTGCCCCCTTGCCATATCCATTTTCTACTCCAAAACTGGATGTGTTCTGCCTCTGGCTCCTCCATAGGACAGGGGGTTTGTGTGGTGAGATTTCTTCTGACTCTTCTTCCCCTAAAATAATCCTCATCTGATTCATCACTTTTATTACCGCTTGCTTCTGTTCCCTTATCAAAAATGGCAGTATTTCTTTTTAATATGGGTTTTGGTTTTACTGCAGTACCATTCTTTTGCAAATTCCAGTTAAACACCTTATTATCTCTGAAATCTCCAGCATCCCTTTTGAATGTGATCATTTTCACTGCTGGATAGAGATAAAGGGGAAATTGACTGGATTTAGGTAGATGTGGCTATAGAGGAATAAAGTTGGTTAGTGATGCTGGATGTTATATCCCTTTATTCCAACATTCCACATGTTGATACCTTACAGGCTACAGTGTTTTTCTTAAATCAGTGTCATACCATTGAACCCCCCCCACTGAAGTATTATTGCAATTATCCAAATTTGTTTTAGAGTATAAAACCTTTTGCTACAAAGAGGATTTTTTCTTGCAAGAAAAAGGACACTGCAATGGGTATGAGCTTCGCAGCCAACTACGTAAACTTTTACATGGGGAAGATGGAGTATGACGTCATATGAAAGGAAGATTTGAACCTACTCCTCCAAAAAATTGATCTATGAAGGAGGTTCATTGCTGACATCATAATGATCTGGAAAGGCTCAGAAGAGGAACTCCTTGCATTTGTAAAGTTTCTGGAAATAGTGAACCCAATTTGAGATTTAGGATTAGATTTAGCAAATTACAAATTAACCCTTAGGCTGCCTGAAGATTTAGAACGTATAGGTTATTAGGATGTGTATACAAGCTGATGGCACAGCAAGGGTTAACCTCCTCAACCTCATTATACTAAAGGATGGGGAGGGTGGGGCTAGTACTGATCTGTACAGAAAACCAACCAACAGAAACATGCTTCTTTTAGCCAGTAGTAGTCCTCCAAAGCATGTAATTTCAGCAATATCCAAGGGCAAGTTTATAAGAAGAAAAAGGCATTACAATACTGAGAACAGCTATAATTTGACATTGGATGAATTGGATCACAGACTTAAGGATAGGGGTTACAGGAGGGAGGTTGTTTCACAGGCAAGAATTGGAGAAGATGCTATACCAAGATATGAACTGCTAAAGGAAAAGATAAAACTAATGATCATGATCCCCAGGTGACGTTTGTTTCCATGTATAATCCCCTCTCACAGCACATTGCATTTGCTTTGAGAACACACTGACATTTAGTTAAAAAAAAAGATCCAGGTCTAAGTGACTTGGAGTTGGACAGTACTAAAATGGCTTATCACAGGGGGGAATATAAAGGACACTATTGTACACACAGTCCAACCCCCACAAGAAGACCCAAGAATGTGGCAACCAAAAAGAAAAAATGGTTGCTACAGGTACGGAAACTGTACATTTTGTATTAATGTTAAAACTGCAGATCATTTTCAGAATCTTGTAACAGGTAAAGATGCAATTGTGAGGGTATTTATTACATGAAATACATGTGAAGTGATTTATTTAGTGAAATGTGCTTGTGGATGCTTCTATGTTGGAAAAAGCTAAGTGAAATTTCAAATTGAGCATAGGGAAACATCTACAAGTGATAGATTAGGGGGGTATAATGAATGCCCTGGCTGTCCATATTTTAAAATCCAGAGATAAAACTAAAAATGGGTTTACTTTTATAGGGATCGAGAAACCACTAAAATTCAGGGGAGGTAACTATGATAATGTATTAATTAGGAGAGAACAATATTGGATTTTCTCTCTATGAGTGACGGAGAATGAAAATTTGAATGCGACGATAGAAATCACCCCTTTTTTAATAAAGTGATTGCATCATAGTTTGCTAAGACTGATCCTGTTATGTGCGATATATGTGGGTGAAACTCTTATTGCTGACAGTTTTTTGTGGTTTGGGGAAGCACTTGCATGAACTATCTATTTGAAAGACAACCAAGTAATGTTTGTTTATTCACTGTTTGTTCACCTTTTCCAGGTATTGAACTAGTGAATTGCCCAGAACTTAATTTTGGAGTTCACTTAGAATGAGAATCTGAAGAACTGCTGTTGCTGCATGATGCATTTACAAGAATAGTGTCATGTCCTTTTCATTCTTGCTATAGTGCAAATGCATAAGTTCAGAATTTGTATCTCTGGTGCCCTGGTTTGTTTTATAATCAGGTACACAGTAGTTTTTAATATGTTTACTGTATATAGTTGTTTGAAATGATGTTTGAGTCACTTACTGTGGGTGTCTGAGAACAGCACTCATTGCACTTGTGTTTTTATTATGCATGGTCACGTTAAGAATGTGATTTAAAAGGGATACAGGTGTGATAGTATGTTATCTTTGAAAAAGCACATTCGTGCATGAAATGTGTTATGTGTCAGGTGCCAGTGTTCCTTTGAGGTGGGTCTAGGAGCAGCATGGAGTGAAACTGTATGGACTTTGCAATGTTGCATGACTTAGCATATGTAAATGGCCTATGCCTATATGCATTCTTGAAGAAAAAAAAATAAGCTTTTAAATAAATGAATAAATCGAACACTTTTTATTGGAAAGTACTGTTAGGTCATCAGCCTCTGTTTTTAACTGGGAATACTGTTGAGGAAAATGTACCTACAGTAGGTGTTGGTCTCTACTTGACTTTGTTGGTATGTCTGTTTGACAGAGGCTCTACATATCCGTGGTAGCATTCTAAAAACCTCAGCTTTTGAATATTCTTTGGGTATTTTCCCACTACTCCCATGCAGTCCATCTGTGCTGCAGTCCTTGTGTAATGCACCTGCGCAAGGACTAAGGGAGTCTGCCTGGGAGTCAGATGTAGAGGCAGCTGGGGCAGGACCTATATTGTAAGACTTGACCCTGATATAACATGTTAATATGAATAAATACTACAACATGTCCTATGGTTTGTTGGCAGCCCACAGAACTTCATCACTACAAGTCTGTCACATTGTTCACACCTAAATAGTTAGCCTGCCATAGTTTTTCCCTTCAACTGCCTAATGTATTGTTTGTTTGGTACAAGTTAGTCTGCAGCAGTTCCACTTAACCTGCTGTAATTCTATAATAACTAGTCTGCAGAATTTCCTCATGAATGACCGGTGCAGTATATGTACCATAACTAGACTGTGACAATCCTTCTGTAACCCCCCTGCAAATGGGGGTTCCCAAAAGACTTCCAGGAGCTTGCTTGAATGCTCCAAGCCTGAATGGTGTTTGGCGTTTAAGCCATTTATCAGTGAGTGTTTTTAGAACCTCTGGTACTGTCTCTTTAAGAGCTGTCTGCTTGCAGACATAATTAGTTTGTATGGGGGACTGTGTGTTTCTTTGATTGAGTACCACTCAAGCTGCTGCCAATTCACTCCATTTTTGCAGTCACTAGGAGTGCAAAGGAACCTATCTGAAAGATGTAACTGTTTGCCAGAAACCATTAGTGATAATGAAATTACAGTTTGTCTAACCTGCTTTCTTTTGCAGTCAGAACAGTGTCTGCCTAGTTCCCCATTCTGGTTTTGAACTGCTGAACTTGACCAATCAGTGTGGGGTAAGCTAGCTCTAAAATGGTGCCTTGGACGAATCAGAACTTGGACTCATAATCTGAGCCAGCCACAAGAGGATTGTATGGGCAGTGACTCTGGGAGATGTAGTTTAGACTTCAGCGCCTTTTTGGACCAACAGCAGCAGTCTATTGTGAGTGACAGCCAATCCAGTCAAGAACTGGGAGGAACTCAAAGGAAGTGCCCGGTTTTGTCAGTTGGAGTTTCAGTTGAGCTTTGGCAGTGAAGAAGGAAGGAGCCCTGTGCTTTTTCAGTGTGCAGTTTTAGTCAAAAATTGTGTAAGGCCCAGAGTTCGGTCTGCAGCTTGTGTAACTGCTTGTTAGGACTGAATCCGTCCTGTGAAGAGAATCAAAGGATATCTGAAGAGTAGAAACCAGGCTCACCCTGTAGAAGACTGGAGGAATTGCGGAATTGCACTCGGTCTGTCAGGAACTGAATCTGCTGTGTGTTCTCCCGGGTATTGTGCAGTAATTGCGATCGGGATACAGATGCAGCCTGCCTGGTATAGTGCTTTCTTTTACCATATAAATGTGTGAGGAGTCTCTTAGAGCTCAAGAGTAGCCCTGCTGACATTGAAGGACCCTATCTTGTTTGGAGGTCGTGAGTACTAATTCAGGGTCGCTCCCTGTTGAATTGCTACATTAAATCCAAATGGAATTACTGTACTGCTGACTGTTTAATTTTCCTTTTCTCTGTGTGAAAGGGCCCCTACCAGCTGCCATGGTTTGGACTAGCCACTAGGGCTTGGGTACCCAGGGACAGTAACTGATAGGGATAGGCCTGTGCATAGAGCCATAGGTAGATGAGTAGAGTGATAAGCTAATTAACCTGATTTCCCCCTGTCCTTGTTATATCCCCTAAATAAATCAGAGCTGCTTGTTTCAGCAAAGTTATACTGCCTGAGGTATTTGTCTATGTTAAAATATTGTACTGTGATTGTTGCACTGTATCTTGTTTTACAGGGGTCCCAGTGCCTGAACCAGTTCTGGGGTAAGTGTATACTGTGAAGGTAATTCTGATATACTGTGTGGGCCACTAGTGGGAAGAAAGGGGTTGCAGTGTCCCAGAGGCTGTGACCAAGTAAGTTTAACTATTGCAAACCCTGACCTCTGGGTGGAGGCACCGCCATTGGATCCAGGCCCCTCAACCTGTTAGTGGCAAATCAGGCAAGGGTAGTAGCCCCTGGGATAGCGCCATCTAGGGGTTACATCTTGGAGGCTCACCGCTGGGATTGTGTGTCCTCTAGTGGCCATATTTATGAACCACTGTTAAGAAAAAATGGGTACCCCGACAGAAGTGGCGTGCAACGGCTGGTGGAGTGGTGTACTGGGAGGAGATCGACCCCAAAATGCTATGCTTATCCTGGACATCCCCTGGGTATCAATACGGACACTGTGCAGGGAGTACTTTCCAAGGTGGAAGGTTTACAAACCCTGTGGTGGTGGGTCGGCATGCTAATCTGCTCACCCACACTTTCCTGGCCCTAGTAGAGTTTAAGGATCCCTAGATAGCTCCAAAGTGCCACAGACCATTACCCCAGAGGAGCCCTCACTGCTTGAGAGTGATAACTAAGGACAGTAAAGACCCGGGGAATCAGCCCCCACCACTATCTGAAACTTTTGAGGAGAAATTTGCTAAATGGTTACTGGGAGAAGGGAAACTGTGGAGGACTTGAAGAAACTATTCTTGCCACCTGGGGTGTTCCTCCCCAACACCCTCTCTGCTCCAGTGCCCGTAATGGTGGCTGAACCAATGCAGACTCCTATTTCTGCACCTGCCATTAGTCACGACTCTTACCGAAGGTTGAGGATCTTCTCTGGCACCCTCCCCACCCCCCAAGGGGATGATGACTGGAAGACCTGGATAGACTATGTTGCCCCCCAATTGCTAGAATGGCAATGCTCAGAAGGCGAAAAGTGAAAGAGGGTTAGTGAGAGCCTCCGAGGTCCTGCCCTGGCTACCATCCGTGCTAAACGGGCCAGTAACCCTGAAGTGGCTGCACAGGCCTATCTTGAGGCCTTGGAGAATGTGTATGGGAGCCCAGATTCTGATGAGGACCTATGGTGGAGAGTAAGAAATGCACAACAGTACCAAGGGGAGTTGTTGTCTGTGTATGTCTCTCGGCTGGAAAAATTGTTGCAAGAATGCCTCAGAAAGGGTAGTTTGCCAGCGATTGAACTGGACCGAACCAGACTGGACAGAATCCTTAAGTCTGCCCCTTCTCAGAACTGCTGTTGCTTCAGTTACGCCTGGCAAATCAACTGGAATCCCCACCCTCCTATGATGAGTTAATGAGAGAAATTCGAGGAGTTGAGAAAGGCGACTGGGAGGGACCTGCACCAACAGCTGTGGCTACGACCCAGTGACTGAGGGTGACCCATCAAGTGAAGTTCAGGGGCAGAGGTTGACAGTCAATGAGTGCTCTGACAAGGAAAAGATATGTCACAATGAGGGAACTGTTGAGAGAGATCCGAATTCAAAACAGTCCCTTTATGAAGGCCACGCCTGCAAGTATGGGCCCTGACCTATATCCGACTGCATCGCTATGGGGGTGGGGTACCCACCCATGTATCTCCTGCTGATAACAGCTCGAACTCGATTCCTTGACCATGGAAGTGGAGAAACTGACGAGATGTCTCCAAATGATTATCACGCCACAGACAGAGATGGCACCAAGGTTTCCAGTTAGTAATACCTCCGCCCTGGCTCCCAGTGTGGCGCCTCGGCCAGCACAAACTCCAGAAAGTATGTTTTGCTATAATTGTGGGAAAGATGGGCGCATGAAAAGGGAATGCCGGTCCCCAAAAGACACTGACAAAGTTGCATATAGGCTACAAGGAGAGCTTCGGAGAACAAATCAGTGGTTAAGAGGTGCACGAAATGATCCCAGTGAGGGCACCAAAAATGCTAACTCACGTCCTTTTGTGGCAAGGTCAGTTGCCCAGGCCCCCACTATCGCCTCTCCAGACTGGTCCAGAATAGTGGGTCCCTCCATGGAGACCACTGTAGAGGTGAATGGAGTGTCTACAAGAGCTGTATTAGACAGTGGCTCCCAAGTGACAATTATGTTCCAGGATTGGTATCAGAAGCATTTGTCAGACGTACCCTTACAACCATTAGAAGGACTGCATGTATGGGGTTAAGTAGAAGGCCTACCCCTATTCCGGTATATCCGAATTTGGCTGTCTTCCCACCTCCGTGGCTGGAGTGGCCGAACAAGTAGAGACCCTAGCCTTAGTGTGTCCCCCACTGGACTGTATGACGGTGTCCCTTTGTTGATTGGAACAAATGCTCATATGTTTGGAAGGCTGCAAGTTGTGTTATGAAAACAGGGTCAAAAGACTAGTAGAGCTTTAGGAGTTCGGCTTTAATTAAGAAGGCCTATGAGGCACAGAGATGCTGAAAAACAGAACCAGAGGAACCGGTCGGAATTGTATGGAAGAAGGATCCTGAATCTCTGATGCTGGCGCCAAATGCCCAGTGTACCTTACAGGAGAGGTCCATATCAGAAAGGATGTTAAGAATAAAATATTAATGTTGGATGCACCAGGCGATGGAAAATGCCAGAGGGACTGCTGGTCAAGCCTAGTATTTTGCCCGCTAGAGCCCATGCTTATGCCAGAAGGGTAATGGTCCAAGTTCATAATGTGTCTGAAAGAGACATTTGAGTAAACAGAGGTTGCATCCTGGCTAATGTGCATTGTGCAGACACTGCAGTGCTACCCAGCAGCAAGAGTTCAAGGAAGAATGACAGAGTAACGCCTGACTTGTTTGATTTCGCTGACTCCCGCTGCCAGCTGAATGGAAAGTGAGGATCAGTGTGAAGCTTGCCCAGAGAGACCAGGTGTTTCTTTAAAGGAATGGGATGTAGGATGCGGCAAGGAGTTGAGCACAATATCCGCTGCATGACGAAAGACCATTTCGTGAGAGGTCTCGCCTGGCACCTGCTGACATAGATGATGTGAGACGGCATCTGCAAGAGATGTTAGCTGCTGGTGTATACAAGAATCCAGAAGCCCTTATGCTTCCCATTGTGGTAGTGAGGAAAAGAATGGAACAGTAAGGATGTGTGATTATCGACCTTAAACCGCGGACTATCCCTGATCAGTACACAATGCCCGCATTCAGGATGCTTTGACTGCCTAAACGGGAGCAAGTGGTTCTCTGTGCTGGATCTCCGCAGTGGTACTACCAGATCCCGATGGCCCCAGAGGACCCGTGAGAAGACGGCCTTTATCTGTCCGCTTGCTTCTATGAATTCATGAGGATGCCTCAAGGGATTTCAGGTGCCTCAGCCACTTTTCAACGATTGATGGAGCTTGCAGTGGGGACATGAACTACTAGAGTGCCTGGTATACCTAGATGATGTTATTGTGTTTGGCAGCTCACTGGAGGAACATGAGAGCAGATTATTTAAGGTATTGGACCGACTGGAGGACTTTGGCCTTAAACTGTCCATTGATAAGTGTCAATTCTTCAAACATCAGTAAAGTATTGGGACACATAGTATCCACCGAGGGAATAAGAGAGACCGACCAAGTAAAAGTTGAGGCCTTGACCACCTGGCCACAGCCCAAAAATCTAAAAAGAACTGCAAGATTCCTGGGATTCTGTGGTTATTATCGGCGCTCATCAAGACTATTCAAGAGTGATCCGTCCTTTACTTAACCTTACTCAAGGGTATCCCCCAACCCACAAAAATACCAAAGTCAGCGTCCCTCAAGACTGAAAGAGTGTATTTTCATCCGAGGGAAGTATTTGAGCCCGCTGGACTCCTGATTGTGAGACTGCTTTTCATGAGATCATATATCAACTTACCCATGCTCCAGTGCTGGCCTATCCAAAGAAAACCTTACATCCCTGCACTGATGCTAGCTTGCAAGGGTTGGGGGCTGTGTTGTACCAAGAGCATGAGAATGGCCTGAGACCAGTGGCCTTTGCCAGTAGAAGCCTGACCCCATCCGAAAAGAACTATCCTGTACATAAGTTAGGTTCTAGCTTTGAAGTGGGCTATTGTTGACCAATTCCATGAGTACTTGTATGGGGCTAAAATACTAGTAAAACTGACAATAATCCTTTGACCTATGTGCAGACCTCAGCTAAGTTGGATGCCACTGCTACAGGTGGCTTTCTGCATGTATCTACATATGACTATGCTCTCGAATACGAGCAGGTCTGAACCACATAGATGCTGATGCTCTCTCCGAGGCCTGTTTCCCAGAATGATTGGGTCGATTGGCAGAACCTGACATTCGGGCACTCTGCGAAAGTTTGACAGGGAGGAACAAATGTCCACGGACACAGTGGACTGCATGAGTGGATTACTTGGGACCCTCTGAGAATTGCATACCTGCTGCTTATTGCCACTTTTCTGCAATAGACATTGGTGCACTGCCTCAGCTGGACAATGACAGTATTCGGCGGGCTCAATCCGCGATCCATGATCAAAGCAGCTTTAGAAGCCCTCTATGCAGGAAAAGATGTGTCAAATTACGCTCCACTGATTTGAGAACTGCACTGTTATACAAAGAAGGTCCTAAGTTGAAACTGATCAATAAACTGTTATACAGAGAAACAGTAGACAGAGGGGACAAGTAGACAAACAACAACTAGTGCTGCCCACTGCCTTTGAGACTCAGTACTGAGGGTCCTTGCACAACACATAGGGCACCTTGGTATAGACAGAACACTTGACTGGTGAGATCCAGATTCTATTGGCCTAAGATGGGGGCTGATGTGGAGCAACACATTGAACTTGTAGTCGCTGCTTACAGAGGAAGCTTTGCCCCAGAGGGCAGCCCCTTGTTAACATCACCACCAGTGCACCCATGGAGCTGGTCTGTGTTGATTTTCTGAGTTTGGAGTCAGATCAAGAAATATCAGTAATGTGCTGGTGGTCACTGACCATTTCACGGATATCCCAAGCTTTCCCCACCAAGACCAGAAAGCATCCACTGTGGCCAAAGTACTTGTAGAAAACTTTTTGTTCACTATGGGGCTCCACAAAGAATCATTCTGATCAAGGGAGAGACTTTGAGAGTTGTCTGATCAAAGAGATGCTTTCTCTGTGGGGAGTGCAAAGGTCCAGAACCACTCCTTACCACCCCAGGGGACCCACAGCCTGAGGCGTTTCAACCGCACTTTGCTAGATATGCTAAGCACAAGCCTAGATGGAGCCAACAAATTAGCACCCTGGTACATGCTTATAACTGCACCAAAGTGATGCCACTGGATTCTCCCCTTCAGCCTGATGTTTGGAAGAAAGCTCGACTACCAGTAGATGTGTGTTTGGGGTCTCCTGATGGGGTTCAAGCGACAACTATTTACAGTATGTGCAAAAGTTAAAGGCCCAGCTAACTCATCGCGTACCAACTGGCTCAAACCATGGCTGCCAAAAGAAATCTGGCCAAAAAGAAAGGTATGATAAAAGGTGAAAGCACAGGAACTCCAGGAGGAGATCGGGTATTGCTAAGAAATCTGGGACTGCATGGCAAGCACAAGATTGCTGACAGATGGCACCATCTCCTCACATTGTAGTGGGCAAACTAGATGATCTGCCAGTGTACAAAGTAAGGCCTGAGAATAATTCAAAAGATGTAAAAACAATGCATAGAAATCATTTACTGCCCATTGGACAAATCTTAATTGAGTCTGAGGCCCTAGAGATGCCCCTCTGGACCAGTGACTAGAGCTGCTACTAAGAAAGATCAAGAAAGTCTGCACTACAGAAGCAAAGTTAAAGTGTTCCCCTCCACAAGTCCCAGTTGAGCATGACTGTCAGTCCATATCGGAAGAAAGTAGAGTGACTTTGAATACTATCCTTCTTACGAACTGAGTCAATTGTTTGGGGCAATCCCTTGTCAATACTGGAGATGAAGCTGGGCCTTCTGGACTGTCCAAGCCCCAGCTTCGTCCCTGGAGCCAATGCTCCCAGAAAGTGAAGTGCAAAAGCATCAGATCAGATGAAATGGAATCATTGTGCATGGTTGAACTGTTTGAGCTTTCAGGGAGGAAAATGATGGATTAGGTCAGACTGGTGATACACCAGAACAAGAAAGTATTTGAGTGCCCTGACAGTCCACTGCCAGTGTCCGAAAGCTCCCTGCGAGCCAAATGTTGTGGACTCAGAAACTGTAACTCCTGGAGCTGAAAGTGCCCCAAGTTCTAGCCTCTCTACCCCCATGGAGACTCCCCTGACAAGTGAGGACAATGCTGAAAATGAGGCTCAGAGTGCAGAGACTGTAACAGTTCCCCTAGAAGACTGGTCGAGCTGTAAAGCCTGTGGTGCACCTCAGTTATGATTCCTTGGGAGGCCTGTGGATTGCCTCTCAATGTTGTCCATAAAGGAGTGTATGTGTCCCCGAGCTCATTGCCCAAACTGAGCATCAGTGCTAACTCCAAGTTACTTGTGTTGCCCTCTAAGTATGGTGCCTTGCCCGTCCAGCCCCAAGGTAACTGATAGGAAGGGCCCCTCTCTTCAGGTTTCATGTACAGAGGTAATAACTTGAGTTATGGTACAATGTGTATGTAATACTGTGTAAAGTGACGTACTGCAATGTTTCAGAAATGTGTTCTTGGTAAAATGATATATTGACTGATGATTACATATGCGAGCCTAATGCAAATGTATATGGTTGCAGTTGAAACTTATGGGGAGTACTTGCTTGTGGCGGACGTCAAGCTTTCCCAAACCAGGAAGGTGTAACCCCTGCAAATGGGGTTCCCAAAGGACTTCAGGAGCTTGCTTGAATGCTCCAAGCCTGAGATGGTGTTTGGCGTTTAAGCCATTTATCAGTGAGTGTTTTAGAACCTCTGGTACTGTCTCTTTAAGAGCTGTCTGCTTGCAGACATAATTAGTTGTATGGGGACTGTGTGTTTCTTTGATTGAGTACCACTCAAGCTGCTGCCAATTCACTCCATTTTGCAGTCACTAGGAGTGCAAAGGAACCTATCTGAAAGATGTAACTGTTTGCCAGAAACCATTTAGAGTGATAATGAAATTACAGTTTGTCTAACCTGCTTTCTTTTGCAGTCAGAACAGTGTCTGCCTAGTTCCCCATTCTGGTTTTGAACTGCTGAACTGGACCAATCAGTGTGGAGTAAGCTAGCTCTAAAATGGTGCCTTGGACGAATCAGAACTTGGACTCATAATCTGAGCCAGCCACAAGAGGATTGTATGGGCAGTGACTCTGGAGATGTAGTTTAGACTTCAGCGCCTTTTGGACCAACAGCAGCAGTCTATTGTGGTGACAGCCAATCCAGTCAAGAACTGGGAGGAACTCAAAGGAAGTGCCAGTTTTGTCAGTTGGAGTTTCAGTTGAGCTTTGGCAGTGAAGAAGGAAGGAGCCCTGTGCTTTTCGGTGTGCAGGTTTAGTCAAAAAACGTGTGTAAGGCCCAGAGTTCCGGTCTGCAGCTTGTGTAACTGCTTGTTAGGACTGAATCCGTCCTGTGAGAGAATCAAAGGATATCTGAAGAGTAGAAACCAGGCTCACCCTGTGAAGACTGGAGGAATTTCGGAATGCACTTTCGGTCTGTCAGGAACTAGATCTGTGTGTTCTCCGGGTATTGTGCAGTAATGCGATCGGGATACAGATGCAGCCTGCCTGGTATAGTGCTTTCTTTTACCATATAAATGTGGAGGAGTCTCTTAGAGCTCAGGAGTAGCCCTGCTGACATTGAAGGACCCTATCTTGTTTGAGAGTCGTGAGTACTAATTCAAAGTCGCTCCTGTTGAATTACTACATTAAATCCAAATGGAATTACTGTACTGCTGACTATTTAATTTTCCTTTCTCTGTGTGAAAGGGGCCCTACCAGCTGCCACAGTTTGGACTAGCCACTAGGGCTTGGGTACCCAGGGACAGTAACTGATAGGGATAGGCCTCTGCACAGAGCCATGGAGATAGATGAGTGAGTGATAAGCTAATTAACCTGATTTCCCCTGTCCTTGTTATATCCCCTAAATAAATCAGAGCTGCTTGTTCAGCAAAGTTATACTGCCTGAGTATTTGTCTATGTTAAAATATTGTACTGTGATTGTTGCACTGTATCTTGTTTTACAGGGGTCCCAGTGCCTGAACCAGTTCTGGGGTAAGTGTATACTGTGAAGGTAATTCTGATATACTGTGTGGGCCACTAGTGGGAAGAAAGGGGGGTTGCAGTGTCCCAGAGGGCTGTGACCAAGTAAGTTTAACTATTGCAAACCCTGACCTCTGGGTGGAGGCACCCGCCATTGGATCCAGGCCCCTCAACCTGTTAGTGGCAAATCAGGCAGGGGTAGTAGCCCCTGGGATAGCGCCATCTAGGGGTTACACTTCAACAGCTTATTACTCTGAATATAGCATATTAGATACACGGTGCTAGTCCCTCACATCTTCCTGTGGCAAACATGTAGCTGTCTAGTTGGTTGCTGAAGTTTCTACAACTGACTGCTGCATACATTAGCTCCTCATAATTGCCTGTAGTAGTTTCTCACAACTGAGTTTTGATTTGTATGTAGCATATTACCTAGTCTGCAGTAATTCCCCACAACTGTTTGCTGCATATATCTAGACTATAGTAGTTCCACACAATGGTCTGTTGCAAACAGCTTGCCCTCAGTACTTCATTCACAACTGTTTGTTGCACTGCATGCAGTAATGTGTTGTATAGCAGCACTGTACTATGACTGGGGACTCCATCCCATTCTGGCAAAGTAACTTTGCTGCATTTCCTTAGGATGTAGTCTCACAAGCTGAACCAGAGACAACTTGCTGTTATGCCTCTGGTCAGTTTGGTCCTACTTTTGCTCACCTGCTCAAGGCCCCACTCCCCTCTCAATGCTACCTCAGTTAGACTACACCATGCCTTGCTCCCTTTTAGAGGGTGATGAATTAAGTAGTATTGGATATGTCTGCAAAAGGATTTGCTGTGGCACTTGGTTTTCTTGCTTCACTGATATACCTAAACCTGGTTATTGCCTGTTGACCTAATACACTGTATGGTCCAGCACAGTGAGTTGCCCAGCTACCAAGCACTGGTCAATCAGTTAATAGGTTTATTCCTGCTCAATTGATTCTACATGACCTTAAGAGAAACTGGATTTTTTTTTTGCCTTGTCCTTAATGGATTCCCAGATTAGGCCTCCACGAATTGTCACTGCACTTATAACTAGCCCTTAGCTGCTTATTCTCCTGTCTGGAGATGTGGAAAGTAATCCAGGACCTGATAATTATAGGGTCTCCTCCCACTGGACCCTATCTGGGCTACCACCAAGGGGACTAAGGTGGCACAGTTGAACATCTGCAGCCTCAGGCCTAAAGCACATGAGCCTGAGGCTTGGGTTAATCTCTACTCCCCTGATGTTGGAATCACAGGAACCTGGCTGAATCCTCAAGTCCTTAACCACAAAATTGACCTTCCTGGATGTAATTCATTCCAGAAGTGCAGGAAAAAGAAACAATGTGGAGGTGCATTGATCTTTGTTAAGGCCACATAACTACTGGTACCTATGCAACCTCCTGACTCCACAAAGCTCATATTAGTTAAATTACTTCAAGGAGGGATGAAACCATTAAAGGGGACAGGAATTGATTACTTATGTGGAGCTGTTTGAAATTATTAATACCTCTAAAGGATCCCTATTTAACTGTGTCTGAATAAAAGCTGAAGCTTTGTATTGTTTTCTTTGTATGGGCAACATTCTGTACAGTTCCTTTCAAGGAACCACGAATTTGGAGTTTTGATTATGTCACTTCATGGTTCAGAAATGTGAGCATGAATTTATCAGTACAGTGCCCAAGGTTCTGAAACAATGGAGTGACATAGTCAAAACTCCCAAATTCTTGGTTCCATGAAAGGAACTGCATGTAATGTTGTCCATATAAAGAAAACAATACAAAACACGGCTCACAGCTTCAGCTTTTCTTCATGCACAGTTAAATAGGAATACTTTAGAGGTATGAATATCATTTATGAAAATAGAGGCATTTCAAACAGCTGCACTTAAGTAATCAAGTCCTGTCCCCTTTAACTATTGGCTGTGCATACAATTGCCCTAATACTACCAAATGTAGCCTGCCCTCTCCTTTTTTATTTAATATACTTTATTGGCTTTATAAGAAAAACATAACAAAAAACAAGACTAATACTGAAGACACGTCCCAGAGAAAGTACAGACAGTATAAGAATATAACTATACACCAAGCAGAGACAATGTGTAAACAAGAACAAAACTAACAACATGCAAATTTAAAATGGAAACAACCCCTCTACCCCACCCAACCACCTACCTCTGATGCTCACCCATCTTGCTCAGTCAGGTATGGTCTTAACATGGCCTTCTTACCAATGCAAGCAGTCCCATCTCAACTATATTAGAGCTCAAGTACAGAAATGAGAAGTTAATTCATATCATATTAAATCTGAAATCTCCAACAGGATGTAAAATGCTTTGCAGCATGAGCGAAAATTGTCAGTCCTATGATTAAGGGAAGCCACCATTTTCTCCAAGCAGAGAGCTTGTGTAACCTCAGCATGCCATTCCAAAAGCATAGGGAAGGTAGGTTCCTTCCAGTGTCAGAAAAGTACCTTTTTCATTACCATGGTGATCAATGTAAAGTAATACTTACAGACCCCCTCTATTTGCTCCACTCCTAACTCTAAGAGACATTGTTTCCCTGTAAAACAAGCTTACAGCCCCAATAAAGGGTCCAGAGAGTGAGAAACCTGCCCCCTTAAAAACTGAGTGTGCGTACAGTTCCATAACATATGTCTGAGCATGGCTAAGTCATAATTACATTTAATACATGTGGGGGAATCCAAAATACTTCAGGCATGCAATTTTTCAGGTGCATTTTTATCTATTTGTTTTTATTAAAATATTGGTAACTGTGAGAGGCACACTGAGCCGAGGATCATTTCCAGGTACAACCCGGGGGACGAGAGAATGGAGGGAAAGTAGAGAGTAGATACGTTTACATAATCATACTTTTACAGATATATACAGTACAATTTCAAGACTTGTTGAAAGCCAACTGAGTAATAAGTTTACATATTCATATATTTACAGTGCAAAATTCAAGACTTAGCAAAAGCAATCAGAGCTGAAAAAATACTGAAGCCAATTTCAAATAGATGCAAAGATTTCAAGAGAAAGAGCAAGTAAGAAGTAGCAGCATAGTAGTTGCAGACGTAGGTGGGAGCACTAAGGTGCAGTGGGAGAAGGAAAGGGGCAGAGGATGGGGAGGAAAGGGGATGACAGATGAAGGAAAGAGAACAGTAGGCAGAAGGCCAGGTAGTGTGTGGGGTCAGTGGTCTGTGGGGCAGGAGGGCAGGAGTTATGTGCAGAGAATAAGAGGAGAGGATGTGTTTAAGGCAATGTAGGGATGGTGATAAGCCTGGCCAGCATTAATTACAGGGAGTGGGGGAGAGAAAAGGTGTGGGGGTCTCTTGAGTGGAGCAGATAGGATGAGAAAGAAGAGGAGGAGAGAAGATCTGAGAGGTAGGAAGGGAGAGACTATAATAAATATTTTGGAGGATCTTGAACTGCATTAACTGACAGCTACCAAAAACATTAAGCCAAATAGAATAGCATTGCTGATATAAGGCTATCCAAAAGAAAATCTCAGGCCAGTATGTTGAAATTTTCCCAACCCTATGGAGTGACATGGAGCAAAGTATTTTACATATGTGGGAAATGGAATGGTATTCTCCAGCTCTCGGCATGAGGTCTGCAAAATTCTGAAAATATACCTGTACTGGTGGGTGGAGATCAAATAATTTTACTATGTCATGCCAAAGTTGAAAGAAAAAGAAAGTGTCTCACTTGTCAATTTGATATACCTCTTGAAACTGAGGCAAGTTAATCCAGCTGCCATCATGTACCAAATGATGAAGGTGGGTGATGCTTTTTGCTTGCTGCGCTGGACGTTTGATAGATTGACCTGCAATTTGAAAATTAAAATTTTGCCATAGTAGATGTTCAAGTGGGGATGCTATTGTGTATTTATGAATTTGGTACAGTTGAGTAGGGGAGAAACTGGTGTGGTGAGTCCAGAACTGGCTGTAGGACAGGAACCAGAGGGTAAATGTCAGGTGGGGGGGGGGGGGGATATCGAAGCCTAGACCTGTAATCAGTGGGGTTCCACAGGGCTCTGTACTCAGGCTGTTGTTATTTAACACCTTTATTAGTGACATAGTGGATGGGATCAAAAGTAAAATCTGCCTATTTGCAGATGATACCAAGATATGTGGGACAGTGGACATAGAGGAGGAGAGGTGGGAGCTCTGGGAGGATCTGTCTAGGCTCAAAAACTGGTCAGGCATTTGGCAGCTGGGGTTCAATGCCATGAAGTGCAAGGTCATGCACATGGGAGCTAGGAACGCTGGAAACAGCTACTGGCTAGAGGGGGGGTACAGGTATCCAGTTTGGAGGAAGAAAGGGATCTAGGGGTCATAGTTAAGGGGAGACATGAAACACTCAGCACAGTGCCATAAGGAGAAAGCCAAGGCAAACCAGCTGGGATGCATCACCAGGGGAATCACCTCCAGGAAACAGGAAGTTATTCTACCCTTGTACAAGTCATTGGTGAGGCCACACTTGGAGTACTGCATGCAGTTCTGGTCCCGTTATTTGAAAAACAACATCAGACTACTGGAAGGAGTACAGTGTAGGGTGACCAAGATGATCCAGGGCCTGGGGGATGAATCCTATGAGGAGAAACTACAGGAGCTCAATATGTATTCCCTGGAGGACAGCAGGGAGAGAGGGGGAATATGATAAATACCTTCAGGCACCTAAAAGTTATAAACAAGTTTGGAACAGAGGTTTATTCAATCTAGAAAAGGAATGGACCATGAGGGGGCATGGTCTGAAATTGGTGGGGGGAAGAGTTAAAAAGGAAATGAGGAGGCACTTTTTCACTGAAAGGGTGGTGTCAAAGTGGAACAAACTACCAGGGGGGGTGGCCTCATTGAGAATGGTGGATAATTTTAATAATGGGTGAGACAGGTAAAGGGAGATTCACCACTGGTGGTAGGAGGGTTGACAATAGAAAGGGAGGAGAAGAATACTCTGGGGAGGGAGGGCAGCTCCAGTATAATTTACTCTGAGCTGCACACTTGAACAGGCTTAATAGATGGTTATGATCTGTTTCTTCTGGCATCTTCGTATGTTAGTAAAACTGGAAATCACTACTGACTGGATTTTGTTTAGTAGGCCTAATAGGATAAAAACTGCAGGAATACTTCCAGATTGCTTAATGACCACTATCCTGTGTTCATTTTTGGCAACAAAAAGAAAGTTGTCCCCTCATTATATATTGATAAGACCAAAATTAAAACACTGAAGTTCTATGATTATCTAGGCATAAGATATGCAGAAAATATAACTTTGACCAAGCATGTAGATCAGCTGAAATCAAAATTGAAGACATCCTTTAATGCCTTTAAAAGGTTTGGAGAAAAATAGGAAATTAGATCACTGTAGGATTATTTAAAGTGGTTAATGCAAAAATTAAATCAAGTACACTCTACGGGGCAGAAATGTGGGTGCTAAACAACCTCAAACCACTAGACGTTATACTTAGTAATATGCATAGGTACAGTATATACTACGGGAACATAAATCAGTTCCTGCTGAGGTTTTATGCAGGGAATCTGGTCAATTTTCATTACCTACATTGTCTTTGGAAAAAAGGCTTATTGAAGCTTTTTGTTCTCCCAGAAAATCGTCTCCCAAGAGTGTGCTTGGAAGAGGCATTGGATTATAATCAAAGGGGTTTTGTTTTCCTAGTAATTAGTCAGATTAAGAATCATTTCCTTTCTCTAGGGTTGGGTCTTCTTCTCTATGGGGTCTACTTAAAGAGCTAGTGTACTGTTTGGGACTCATAGTGATTTTCAGATGCAGTCAGCTATCACGTCTTGTATCTCAAGTCTTTTTTCATTTCTGTTTGTTAATTAGAAACATAGAAACATAGAAACATAGAAATATAGAATTTGACGGCAGATAAGGACCGCTTGGCCCACCCAGTCTGCCCATTTCCCTACCTACTGGATAAGCTGCAGATCCTAGTTAACCAGCAGCCTACTTCTTCCTACCCCCACCCCAGAATTGCCTTATGACTATCCCATGCATGCTTGAATTCCACCACTGATTTTGACTCCACAACCTCCTCCGTAAGGCCATTCCATGCATCCACAACCCTCTCTGTGAAAAAATACTTCCTTAAATTACCTCTGAGCCGCCCCTCTATCTTCAAATTGTGCCCTCTTGTTCTTGCACACCTCTTTTTTTGAAAGATGCTACCCTCTTGGACTTTGTTGATTCCCTTGAGGTACTTGAAAGTTTCTATCATGTCCCCCCTCTCCCTCCTTTCCTCAAGGCTATACATATTAAGCTTCTTAAGTCTCTCTTCATATGTCTCTCGGTGCAGACCCTGCACCATTTTAGTTGCCCTCCTCTGGACAGCTTCCATCCTGTCTATGTCTTTGCGGAGACTGGGTCTCCAGAACTGCACACAGTACTCCAGATGGGGTCTCACCAGCTGTCTGTACAGAGGATAATAACTTCCTGTTTTCTACTGGTGATGCCTCTCCTATGCATCCCAGTATCCCCCAACCCTCCTTGCTGCCTTCTCACATTGCTTGCCCACCTTTGGTCATCTGATATGACTACCCCAGGTCCCTTTCCATTTTTGTTGTTGTTAGTATCTCACCCCATTGTGTACTCTTCCCTGGGTTTTGTTTCCCAGGTGCATTACCTACACTTCTTAGCATTGAATCTAAGCTGCCATACATTTGACCATTCCTTTAACCTTGCCAAGTCCCTTTAAGTGGGGCTGTGGGATTCAAACTCAGGTCTCTGAGGTTTCAGTTCAGTGCTTATAACTTCATATATGTCTATGAAGATTTTCCACCTGGCAGTATTGGGGTGAGGTGTGGAGCAGCACTCTGTCTGGAGGGAAAAAAAGTCAGTTCTGTTCCTCCCACAACGTTGTCAGAAATGAGAACAAACATCTTGAGGCACCACAATCTTTGCAGCCTGAGCAGTGACTCTCATAAGTTACCAATCAAAATGCAGGAAATTGTGACATCACTAGTAACCAGGGAGAGCCAGTCCATGCTGCTTCATGTGAACGTGAAATCTGGCAGTGAGAAATGGTTCTCATTGGTTACTAGTGATGTCATAGTCAGTGTGGTCTCAGTGTTGATGTAGTGGGAGAAATAGAACTTTTTTTTTCCTCCAGAGTGCTGCTCCAAACATCATCCCAGTACTACCAGGTGGAACATCTTCTAATTAGCAAACAGAAAAGAAAAAATACTTGAGATATGACATGTTAGTTGACTACATCTGAAAGATAAAGTTAAATGCAAGCAGTTCCAGGCAGTACACTAGCTCTTAAAGGCCTTTTCATGAAATAGTTATGCAATTAAAAGTAAGAATAAGAGATACAGCATTGACAAAAGATCTGTCATGAATTATGAGTTTTAAACACTTCAAATGGTCTAAATTACTGAAATTAGATCACTCTATTGAACCGTATTTAAAAATTCTGGATAAACCTGAAGACAGGAGATTACTGGCCAGGTTTCATATGAAATTAAGGGTGGATATTTATATATATTATGGCCAAAAAAAGAAAGGAATATTAACACAATACTGCAGTTCTGGACTAAATACTGAAGATGACCTGAAACATGCTGTCCTTCATTGTCCAAAATTAGATAGCAGGAGGGTCTGGTTTGGCCCTGTTTTGGCTGTGACAGATTTGCCTCCACACGAACTCATGTTGGACTTCATTAATTCCAGGGACAGCTCAGTTTTACACTGATTAACAAAATTTCTCCAAGGATTAAAACTTTAGAATTGATAAGAGATGTTTACAATGCATTATGCTAAAAGACTTGTAATATTGAGAAGAAAGGAACATTTCAGTGAGCATTTTATGAGAATTGTGTCAAGGATTATGTGAACAGAAGTCAGGGGCTGGCAGTGTAGGCTAGATGTTAGAGTAACAAGCTATGAATGAGCTTGGTGCATCCAGCAGACAAACCTGGGGTTGATTCCCACAACTTCCACTTGCATACTGTGCGACTCTGAGCAAGTCACTTAACCTTCCTAGTGCTCACGGGTCACCACTGAAAAGAGGCACCTGTGCCTAATGTGCCTTAGCCAGTTAACAAAGAATAAAATTAAATTAAAATGGAGTTTATGGGAATTATTGTATAAACAATTACAGTATATAATAAATGTGACACTTATTTTCATATACCCACTTATTGTAAAATGCAACATTGTATTTTAGTACTCACAAATGGATGTGAGAATGTGTTCTTACATTTGTGCATTATTTAAACATGTAAAAGACAAAGAACATCTGTGCGTAAACACTGAGGCAAGGGTTACCCCAAAGGGCATTTGGCTGGGAAGCCAAGTTTCAAGGAAATACAAAATCACACATGCCCCCACAATGCAAAGCATCATGGGCTGTATATGAAAATCACCACAGAATGTTATGCTGGTCCAACTTTAAGCAGAATTGCATGGTGCCAAAAGGCCTCTCACACAGTTTGCAAAGGGTGCTAACAGAAGACATAGACACGTGTTTCGTCCTACCAGTACTCATCAGTATGCCTCATCTGTTTGACACTCCAGTGGAATGGACCAGCTACCCCTAAGGCAGTGTGCCTGGGACAAATTGTGGTGAACCCATTAAAATAAAAAATTATTTAAAAGACAAAGAACCTCTGTGCGTATTCTGCTTAAAGTTGGACCAGCATAACATTCTGTGGTGATTTGCATATGCAGCCCATGATGCTTTGCATTGTGGGGGCATGTGTGATATTGTATTTCCTTGAAACTTGGCTTCCCGACCAAATGCCTTTGGAACCCTAATCTCAGTGTCTGCAAAGAGGTCTGTCTTTAAATAGTTTTTATTTTAATGGGTTCACCAATTTATCCAGGCACACTGCCTTAGGGGTAGCTGGTCCATTCCACTGGGGTGTCAAACAGACGAGGCATACTGATGAGTCCTGGTAGGACGAAACACGTGTCTATGCCTTCAGTTAGCACCCTTTGCAAACTGTGTGAGAGGCCTTTCAGCACCGTGCAATTCTGCTTAAAGTTGGACCAGCATAACATTCTGTGGTGATTTGCATATGCAGCCCATGATGCTTTGCATTGTGGGGGCATGTGTGATTTTGTATTTCATTTAAACATGTAGTAGTGTAATGATTAATGTCAAGCAATAACATTAATTTGTACTTGTAAATCTGTACTTGTACTCTCCTGTGTTCTGCATTTGGAAAAACAATACACCTAAACCCCCCCTTCCCCAAGAATCTTGATAGCTCGTGATCTTAAAGGATTTCATGAAAATGTGTTCTGTAACAGTTTATCGGACATACATTGGGGTGACTTCACTACACTGCTTAATATTGATATTGCTCTGAATTTCTTTATTAACAACTTTCTTAGTATCCTCAATAAACATACCACTCTGAAACAGTGAAGGGTAAATGGCCTTTGCATAAAATGGCTAGATCAAGAACTAAGAAGGAATCTGAAGTTCAGAGATAAGGCCTGGGCCTCTGCACAAAATGGCATGATCAAGAACTAAGGAGCAATATGAAACTCAGAGATAAGGCCTTGGGGCAGTGTAAAGCTCTCAGGAGGAGCTGCTGACTGGAATAAATACCAGTCTCCAAGAAACTCCTGTGAGCAGGATCTAAAAAATGCCAAAGGAGATATATTAGAAATCTCCAGATCAAAAATCTCTCTGATCCTCAGGATGAAATCTTTTGGACCCTCCAAATTTCTGGAAACAGCTAAACTGTCTCATGAAAGGCTGGGTCAGGGACTACTGATCAAGACATTATAGGGAAAGGGGAAATTGTTTAACCAGGAAAAGCACACTAAGCCGGAGCGTGTTTCTAGGTGCAACCTGGGAACACAAGGAAGTTGAGTGATTTGCTCAGGGTCACACAGTATGCAAGTGGAAGCTGTGGGATTCAAACCCGTGTCTGCTCTGCTGGATGTCACCAAACTGCAGCTCAGAGCCTTAGACCACTGCACTACACTGCCTCCTTTACATTATAGTAAAAGGGCATGCACTATCTGAATCTGTTGTCTTGGCCAATGCATTCAATAACATTTTCACCAATCTGAATAATTATCTTGTACCCCAATCTAGGCCCCAGAACCATTCCCCCCAAGGTAACAACCATGCTCCTTAATTTCACTTCCGGCTGATTACTAGACAGGAAGTACTTACTCAGCTTAGAAAGATGAAATCAGATGGCTCGCCAGGCTTTGACAAGTTAGAACCAAAATGTTTGAAAATATCAGATCCGATTCCTGTCATAGCCACATCCCTCAAAAATGTTTTTAACAAATCCCTGCTCCAAGGCTCCTTCCCTGATTAATAGAAAACTGCCCTATTAGTTCTTATACATAAAGGCGGAACAAAAGACCATGTAGAAAACTAAAGACCTCTATCTCTCCTTAGCTCACTAGTTAAAATCCTAAAGAAGTTTGTACACACCCAGGTCGATGACTACCTGGAGCAACATCACATATTATCAAATACTCAGCAGGGTTTTAGAAAGAACCATGGGACAGATACTGCACTGTTCTGATTTACCTCTGATATGCTTGGAGCAATGAACTGGGGGCTAGAAACTGGGGCAATCTTTATAACTTAAAAGCATTTGACCTTGGAAACCATGATCTTCTGCTATACAAACTTAAGCATATAAGTCTAGATGACTTGGCATTTATGTGGTTCTGGCATTATCTCACAGGCAGAATACAGTGAGTGAAATGGGGGGGTAGTCTGTTGGACCTAAAACCAGTACCTACAGGGGTTCCCCAAAGTTCCATCCTTGACCCTCTATTGTTCTCCCTATTTATCAATGACATGGCAAACAACTGGGTGGAGGGCAAGCTTCAACTGTATGTGGCTAATGCTATACTGTACAGAAGCTCAACAGATGAGGCTCAGATCAACATTGAGCTCAACACTGACTTTAGGAACTTGGAAAGTTGATTACTAGACAGTAAACTTGTCCTTAACCTGAAAAAAAAATTAAAACATGCTGTTCGGTTCTAGGTATCTGGGCAAAAATAAACAAAGTCTTCTACAGATAGTTTCTCTGGCTGGTCCTCAGATTGAAGTGCTGGACTCCATGAAATACCTTGGGGTCTATCCTGACCAGGAACTCACACTTAAACCACATGTAGAGGTGATAATGAAATCCCTATACAAAAAAATGGGTCTGCTTTACAGGCTTCATGGGTACCTCACCAGTGAAGCATGGCTGATCATTGCTAACAGAATATTTCTGTCTCAGTCATTCTATGATGCCCCACTCCTACAACCCCTTAGAAGCTCAGGGCTAAATAGATTCCAGGTACTATATCACAAAGCAGCATAATCTGAGGCAGAATCTTAGCCTAGAACCCATCACTACAATGCTTTAGCTGCCCTAAACTGGCCCTCCCTGGAGGCTGGGTTAGTATGTCCAGTCCTCTGCCTTACTAATAAGCTGTGCAAAACTGCCACCTCTCCCAGCTTACGAGGCATCCTCCAGTCCAAATCTTAGAAAAGTGCACTTAGATCCTCTAACTGCCCACTGCTAGTGGTCCTGAGGGCCATGACCTGCAGATCAGACAGGTCATTTGCAATCTGTGCACCAGTCCTATGGAATAGCCTTCCACCTGATGTCTTAAAATGCTCTACTGTTGGCACATTTAAAACCATCCTCAAGGCACATCTGTTTGGTGGTAAAATTGTAACAGTAAATGTTGATCATGCACTTAATTATGTTGAATCCTATAACCGATTCTATTTTCATTTGTCATGTATTGTGTGGAATGTTATAATGTATCTAACCCAGGATGCCTCATTGTATTGTAACTGTAAATCTGAACTGTACTGTACTTTGACTTTCTGCTTTCTGAGTACCTACATCTTGTTTGTATTCATTTATGTTTCAGTGCTGTTTGTGAATTAACTCTGGGTCACCCCTGAAAATGGGATACTAATCTCAGTGGGCCTACCCAATCAACAAATTTCAATAAATAACTAAATAACTAACCAACTAAATAAATAAATGCATAAATATTCATGGACTTGAAGGCTTTTCACCTAGTTGCCCATAATCCCTTAATCTACAGGTTGCATTCCATGAGTATCTTGATAAATTCTCTTTATTGGTTTCAGAGCTACCTTTGTGTCTGGTCCCATCAGGTCTGTTTGGGTAACCCTGTTTCAGACTATCTCCAGCTTACTAGAGGCTTTGACCCCAGGGGTCAATTTCTGGTCCAGTCTTATTCTTCTCTGTTCATCATTATTACCCTTGATTCTTTTAGTCCTTACAATGTATTGTTGTTTGCATATAAAAATCCTTTATCACAACTGTAAGTCCCTTAATGTTATCTCAGCAACCTAATTAGGGACTTTAACCATGTAGCAATGACTTTCAAGCAGTCAGCTGCTTGTCAAGTTTAGCAAAATCATAGAAACATAGAAACATAGAAGTTGATGGCAGATAAGGACCGCAAGGCCCATCCAGTCTGCCCATTTCTTTTTCTATCTTATAAATGTGCCATCGGCCTTTGCTATGTCAGTGACCTATCTATTCATAGTCATTTGTATTGCTCCCTTATGCCTATCCCATGCCTGTTTGAAGCCCTGCACTGTATTCATAGCCACTACTTCTTGTGGTAAGCCATTCCATGCATCCACCACCCTTTCCGTGAAAAGAATTTCCTCACATTCCCCTTAATCGGCCTCCCTCTAATCTCATGCTGTGTCCTCTTGTCCTGCTATTTTTCTTATATTTAAACATGTTAGACTCTTTCACCTTGTTTATGCCCTTAAGGTGTTTAAATGTCTCGATCATATCACCTCTCTCCTCCTTTGCTCAAGGGTATACATATTGAGCTCCGTTAATCTGTCCTCATATGTCTTCTGATGCAGTCCCTGCACCATTTTAGTTGCCCTTCTCTGGACTGCCTCAATTTGGTTAATGTCCTTGTGAAGGTGTGGCCTCCAATACTGCACGCAGTACTCCAGATGGGCCTAACCAATGTCTTGTACAGAGGGATTATTACCTCCCCTACGATCAGTGATAATTCCCTACTAATACACCCTAACACCCCCTAGCCTTACCTACTGCTTTAGAGGTCTGCTTGGATGATTTCAGGTCATCAGTGATGATGATGCCCAAGTCTCTTTCTTCCTTTGTGACTGCTAGCAACTCCTCCCAGCCTATAAGTGGCTTCAGGGTTTCTCTTCCCTATGTGCATGATTTTGCACTTCTTTGCATTAAATCCAGTTGCCACTCTTCGACCATTCTGCTAGTTTATCCAGATCTCTTCTCATTCTGCCCACCCCATCTGGATCATCTACTCTGTTGCAGATCTTGGTGTCATCTGCAAACAGACAAGCCTTACCCTCTAGTCCATCTGCTAGGTCACTAATGAAGATGTTGAATAGGACTGGCCCCAGGACTGATCCCTGAGGTACCCACTTGTGACTTGCATCTCTTCTGACTGTATACCATTTACCACCACTCTCTGTTTTCTGCCAGTCAACCAGTTTGCCACCCAGTTGACCAACTTCTGACCCACCCGAGCCTACCTAGCTTATTTATCAATCTTCTATGTGGAACAGTGTCAAAGCTTGCTGAAGTCAAGGTAGGCGACATCAACTGCTCCTCTTGGTCCACCACTCTGGTTACCCAGTCAAAGAAATCTATGAGATTAGTTTGACAGGACCTTCCTTTGTAAACCCATGCTGTCTTGGATCCTGTGCCCCTATGGATTCCAGGTGTTGCACTATCCTTTCCTTAAGGAGTGCTTCCATAATCTTGCCCACTACTGAGGTAAGACTGACCGGTCTGTAGTTCCCCGCCTCCTCCCTGCTACCACTCTTGTGGAGTGGGATCACATGAGCACTTCTCCAGTCTTCTGGGACCTCTTCTGTGCTCAGAGACTCACTAAACAATTCTGCTAATGGCTCTGCTAGTTCCTCCTTTAGCTCCTTAAGTACCCTGGGATGTATGCCATCAGGTCCCATTGCCTTATCCACCCTGAGCTTAGCAAGCTCCTGTAGGACCCTTTCTTTTGTGAAGGGAGTAGTGCTCACCTCCCTCCCCCCTGTGTCCATGATGCTGAGCTGTGGGCCCTGCCCTACCTTCTCTTCAGTGAATACTGAGCAAAAGTATCTATTTAGGATAGATGCCTTTACAGGGTCCTCCTCCTCACATGCTCCCTTTTCTCCATTAAGCTTAGCAATACCCCCCTCTGGACTTTCTCCTTTCACTAATGTATCTATAGAAAGTCTTGTCACCTTCTTTTACTGTTTGTGCTAGTGTTTTCTCAGTTTGGGACTTTGCCTGCCTTACTGCCTTACCTGCTTCCCTTAGGGCAGTTTGGTATGTCCCCCTATCTTCATCCCGCTGTGTTCCCTTATATTTTCTGAAGGCCAGCCTTTTGGCTCTGACCTTTTCTGCTACTGTATTTGAGAACCAAAGTGGTTTCCTTCTTCTTTTGCACTTCCTTTTCTGTCTAACACAATGGGATGTTGCTTCAAGTATTGTGTCCTTAATGCTTGCCCACTTTGCCTGTACCTCCTCACCTGTGTTTCTTTTTGCCAGGGCTAGCTTAACTCTGTTGGCCATCTTATCAAAGTCAGCTCCTCTGAAGTCCCATATTTTGCCTTGGAATGGGATGATTTAGATGTAGTAGCCAAATTGAACCATACCATGTGATGGTCACTGGCCCCCAGGTGACCTTCTACCTGGAGATCTGTGATCCCTTCTTTGTTAGTCAGTACTAGATCTAGGATAGCCCCATCTCTTGTGGGTTGCTGTACCAGTTGTTTGAGGCCCTCCCCCTGCAGGGAATCCACTATGAGTCTAGTTCTGGCAGATGTTCCTGCTGGTATTGACCAATCTGTATCTGGCATGTTGAAGTCTCCCATTATCAGAACCTCCCTTTAGCTGTCATGTTTTGTATATCTTCTAACAGTAATGTGTCTATGTCCTCCCTCTGGTCTGGGGGCCTGTAGACAACCCCAGTTCTTATGGCTGTCCCATTTCCTGTTTCCAGGGTGACCCACAGTTCTTCTGGCTCCTTATGTGTATTCTGAATTTCTGTAGCTTTGATATTTTCATTAACATACAAATCAAAAAATATATATATATTGGTTCCATCCCAGTTTCCAGAAACTATGCTCTTGTCTAGATATCTGAGATCTACATTGTGTTCCTCTTGAAAAAGTGACTAATTTTAAATATATGGTTGTTATGTTGGAAATCAATCTCTTCTACTCAGTCCATATTTCCTTGTGTCTATAATTTATTTATTATTTTTTGAAAACTGGTAATCAGGAAAGGCAAACTGAGCCGAGGCTCATTTCCAGGTGTGACCCAGAGGAGAGGGAAACAGGAAGAACAATGCAACAATTGTGTGTGGTTCAAGGTACAGCATCAAAGTGCATTCACATTACAAACTGTTGAACAAAAAGATACAGATACATCATGGAATATTATAAAGTGCAGTAATGCAAAACCGATCAATCCAAGTGGCCATGATAAAGACATAGAAATAATGCAGTAGTAATGTTAATTAAAAAAAAATGAACAGACAGTGCAGGCGATGAGGAGTTTGGCTAAGAAAGAAACCCAAGGCTCAAATTTCTGTCATCTTAAGGACCTAGACGGCTAAATTAGGGGAAACAGGAAAAAGCCTGGGATGGAAGGAGTTTCAGCTGATGCCTGAAAGAGCCTGAAGTGGTGGCATGACCGAGGTAAGAGGAGCGCTGGTTCCAGAAAGTTGGCAGACAATTAGAGATGGCAGATTGGCCAGCAGAGGATTGAAGATGAAGAGTGAAGAAAGTTCACTGGTACCTGGAACTGAGAGCACATGAGGTAAGAATGACTGGAGAGATACATGATGAGAGGTAGGAAGGAAGGGAACCAAAGCAAACCATTATTTGGAGATAAAGAAGGAACAACATAGCTGACAATTATGTGTTCGGGGGAAAATTGAGAGAGAAGAATAAAGGGAGCAATTGTGTGTATGAAGAGGTGAGTTTGCTGCAAACCTAAAAAAAGGCATTGCAAAGACTGTCCCATTTAGTAAGAGAAGTGGAGGGGGCTGAACCAAAGACCACATCTGCATAGTCGAAAACCGGTAGCACCATTTGATGACAAGCCCATGGTAGACCAGCAGGGGAGGCAGTTTTTATTTCTGTGCAGAACACCCAACTTGGGCTGCAATTTTGCATGCATGGCATCAATATGGGCAGAGAAGTCAAGCTTATTGTCTAGCCACACACTGAGGTACTTGAAGGATTGCATGGCTTTGAGTGGGGAGGCATCAACCATGCAGAAAACTGGAAGTCCCGAGAGCCTGGCCAATTTCTGGGGGTACCAAAGTTCATATACACTGTTTTTTGGTGTTGTCACAGAGATGGCTGGAATGAAACCAGCACAGAATGTTGTGAAAATCCTGCTGCAGCAGGTTTTCCACAGAACTGGTTGGTGGCCAGAGGCAAAGATAACTGTCATCTGCATACATGTGTATATGCGAGTTGGCACAGGCTGATGCGAGGTTGTTTAGGAAAATAGAAAAGAAGATAGGGCCAAGAATGGAACCTTGTGAGGTCCTGGCATTGATAGAGAGTGGGGATGATAGGGTGTCACCAACCAAAACCTACTGTTGACAGCCCATGAGATAAGAATGGAACCATTCAACTGCAGATACCAAGAGGCGTGTGGAATGCAGTATGTCCAGGAGGTGCGGATGGGACACTTATTCAAAGGCTTTAGCAAGATAAATGAAAATGGTAACTGTTATGTATCCCTGATCCATCCCTCAGAAGATAAAAATCAGTGACACAATGCAATGAGGAATCAGTAGAGTGATGTTTCTGAAAGCTGGACTGGAAAGAGGAGAGAAAATCAGAAGGGGTAATGTACTGTGAGTCTAGAGTAAACCAGCCGCTCTTGGAGTTTGGCAAGTCAGGGAAAAGAGAAGATTGGGTGGAAGTTTCCTGGTAATGAATGGTTGCCCCCACTTATGAAGTGAAAGAATGTTTGCAATCTTCCAGGACTGAGAATCGAACAGAGGGAGAATAAGAGTTTGAGCAGGTGGCAAAGTGGAGTTGCTATAGCATGAATAGAGAGAGATGGCATAGCTTGGCATTAATCCCATTAGGGCTATATTTAAACAGGTAGAGGGATGACAGGGCATGCAGGGTTTCCTGTACAGCAGAAGGAGGAAAATGGAAACCAGGGGAGGTTTGGGCAGGAGGAAACGAGGGGACTGAAGGGGAGTAAGAAAAGTCAGTAGCGTGAGGGAGGAGAGTGCATGTGGTGAAAAACTCATTGCAGTGACTGAAACAGATGCAGGATCAGACACTGGTGTAACATTAACCATTAGGATGTAGTGCGTGGGTGAGGGAAGGGTGCAGACCATGCAGGGGGATCAAAGAGGTAGTGGTTTTCTTTCCAGAATTTAGCAGGAGAGTCTAGGTAGTTTTGAAGGTTAGCTTTGAAGTACAGGGATTTCACAGTCTGAATGGCCTTTGTGCAACTATTTTTCAGGGTCTTGTAGTGGATAAGAGCAGGAAGGGAGTCTGACAATTTATAGTGTACTCAGGCTAGTTGTGGGATTTGCACTGAGCAATAATTTTGGTTAAAATCCACAGATGAAAAGACCTTACTTTGAATTTCCTTAGCAAGGCATGCTTGTCCCAGGCTGCAAAAAATCTTGAATGAAAAAGAGAAAGGGTCATGTCAATATCTGATGCAAATGAGATAGCAGTCCAGCCAATAGCTGTTAGGTCACTCAAGAGAACACTTACATTTAGTGAACAGACTTCTTAGTTTCTTAGCAAGACATACTTCAGGGCAGAGGGAGGATGCCAGATTCCCCTGAGACAGTACATCATAATGTGGTCACTGAAGCAATCAGGCAGAATATCTGCTGCCATAATGCAGTGTAGGTAAGAGAACATAATTCAGTCTGGAGGAGTGGGGATTGAGTCATGTGGGTTCAGAGATGACCTGGGACTCATTCAGAGACTCAGTCTTCTGGATGGAGGATTTTGAGGGAGTTGAGAGCCAATTTAAGTTAAGTCCCCAGGGAGAATGAGTTTACCAATGGAGGAATGTGAGGTAATGTTAGAGAGAGCATCCACCAGAGAGGAGGGTGAGATCTTTGGTGAGGCATAGAAAGCCCCTATGAAAATAGAGACAGATGAGGGGAAGGAAATCCTAATGATGAGAAATTCATTTGAGAAGGGTGAGGCCTCCCTAAGGTCCAGGGTGCAGGAGAGGCTTTGGCTGACATCAGCGGCTACTCCTTCACCACATTTACCACTATCCTGCCTGAAAAGATTGAAATCTGGAACAAACAAACTAGCGTCAGGGATCGTAGATAAGAGACAAGAGTCCGTGAGGTAGAGGATGCCCAGAGAGTGCTGGAGTAGCACACGCACTCAGCACTGCTCACTGTATTCATCCCTAGCTATCCTCCCCCTGCCCTCTCTCTGACAGGCTCACTGCACCTCCTAAATTTCCAAATACTGGTTTGGCTCCCTTCCTTCTTATCTCTCCTCTGTCCTACCCTAACTTCCTCCACTTTCATGGTCCCTCTGCTCCAGGGACCATCACACATTTAACATTCCTTTGCTGGGCAATCTGCCTTCTCCTATTACCTACCCTCACTCTGGAACAAACTCCCTTGCTCCCTCCATTACTCCTCATTACCTGGCTCCTTCTTGTGACAACTGAAACGTCACCCCCCCAACACCTGTTCCTGTTTCTTTTCCTCCTATTTTGATGGCTGAATCTTTTTCCATCTAGGTTATTGTTCCTATTCTATTATTGCTGACAATTTATGCATTGCTGGATGTTCTCTGCACTTTACTTCTGTACATGCAAGCACGTTCATTATTTATTCTAACCTTTGTATAATATTGTTGGTCTGATGTAAGGAGGCAGTATAGTAGTGGTCTAAGTCTCTGAGCTGCAAATCTGGTGACATCCAGCATACCAGACCTGGGTTTGAATCCCACAACTTCCACTTGCATACTGTGTGACCCAGAGCCAGTCACTTAACTTCCTTGTGCTCCCAGGTCACACCTGGAAACAAGCTCCAGCTTAGTGTGCCTTTCCTGGTTAAACAATTTCCCCTTTCCCTTTTGATACTTGTGTTTCTGCTGCTTGTTCCACCTTCCCCTCACCCCCACCCCATTGCACTTGGAAGCAAGCCTTTGTTCAGTGTGCCTTTCCTAATTACCAATTTTCAAATAAATTAATAAAACAGAGAGGAGGTCAAGCTTACGATGAAGGCTCCTAGCATTTAACAGGACTTGTCTTGTAAACAGGGATTTCATTCCTAATAACGGGTGATATCCTGTATAAAAATAAAAATATTACCTACCAACCTACCTAAGATGAAATATGATAAGGCCTTTGGACGTAGCAGAGGCTAATCAGGAGAGAGAGATGGGACCAGGGTTGTGCTCCACATCACCTCCCAGGAGTAGAGAAGTTGAAGAAAGAGTAGACAAACTGAGTGGGACCTCCTCCCAGTGGAGCAAGGAAGAGAGCAGGGGAAGCGAGATGATGAGTAGAATGAAGGGCATGGTGCAGAAACTCCTGGTTGAGGGAGGGAGGGAGGAGGAGAGTGAGTGAAGAATAGCAGTGAAACATGACTGAGAGGGAGGTGGGTGAACTGGAAGAGAGAGGCTTGGCAAGTGGGAAGGGTAGATGGGCTATGGGAGTGCTTTGCTGAGGGGTTGCTAAGTTGACAAGAGAAATGAAGGAGGTAGAGGATAATAAGGAGCATGGTAATGGAATGAGGAACCAGCAAGAGTGCAATAGTAACACACAGAAAACAAACATTTGTCAATGCCGAACGTTCGCTTGCAGGTATTTGCAGTGGTGTTTGGCATGTATGGTGCTTTACCCTAATGCACTGTGCGATTGCTGGTATTTGAACAATAAATTGTCAGCATGACCTGTTTGTTACCCCCATTGTGCGCTACATAGGCGGAAACACGTTTTGGGCAGGATGTGAAAAATGACAGCTGTACTGCTCATAAGGAAGTGTGGTAAAATGCCAATGTTGAAAATCTGGAGTGGAAATATTGAAAATTGGCAAACCTACGAGTGTGCGTGGCAACTGTGCAACGCACACTCGTAAAACAGTCATTTTTAGGAATTGTTTCACCAAATTTTCAACATTGCCATTTTAAAACCTGTGCTAATGAACAGTGTCACTGTGATTTTCTTACTGTGTCCCATACATTGATTTCGCACACGGACTGCACCATTGTGCACTACATGGGGGGAAGATGTTTTAGGCAGGATGTGAAAAATGACAGCTGTACTGCTCATAAGGAGGAGTGGTAAAATGGCAATGTTGAAAATCTGGAGTGAAAATATTGGAAATTCACAAACTTAAGAGCGTGCGTAGGAACTGCGCAATGCAGACTCATAAAACAGTCATTTTTAGAATTTTTTCGCCAAATTTTCAGCACAGCCATTTTAAGACCTCTGCTCATGATCAGTGTCACTGTGATTTACTTAATGTGTCCCATACATTCAGTTCGCACACCGTCTGCGCCATTGCACGCTACATGGGCAGAAACACATTTTGGGCAGGATGTGAAAAATGACAGCTGTACTGCTCATGAGGAGGTGTGGCAAAATGGCAATGTTTAAAATCTGGAGTGCAAATATTGAAAATTCGCAAATGTACGAGCGTGTGTAGGAACTGCGCATCGCACGCTCGTAAAACAGTCATTTTTAGGAATTTTTTCACCAAATTTTCAACATAGCCATTTTAAGACCTGTGCTCATGAACAGTGTCACTGTGATTTTCTTAATGTGTTCCATACATTGATTTCGCACACCGACTGCGCCATTGTGCGCTACATGGGCGGAAACACATTTTGGGTGAGATGTGAAAAATGACAGCTGTTCAGCTCATAAGAAGGTGTGATAAAATGGCAATGTTGAAAATCTAGAGTGAAAATATTGAAAATTCACGAACTTACGAGCCTGCGTAGGAACTGCGCAACGCACGCTCGTAAAACAGTCATTTTTTGGAATTTTTGCACCAAATTTTCAACATGGGGTTTTTGGGACCCCTTCTTATGAATGATGTCACTGTCATGGCATTATCCAAGGCTGAAACATGATTTCACACAGTGACTGCGCAGTGCCTGCGAAATCACCCTTTGGGCCCGAATAACGCCACTGACAGTGACATCATTCATGAAAAGGTCCCAAAAACACCATGTTAGTAGTGCGAATATTCAAAAATGACTGAGATATGTCAATAAAGTTGAAACCCCCTATCTAGCCCATTATAGAGCTTACGGCATTTCCTCAGTTTGCGGTCGGCTTTGAAGAGTGCAGACTTGTTCCCGATCCACGAAGATCGTCACGCCCGAGTCGGAGGTAAGTATGGGGGGGGAGGCTAGAGTGCGCAGTGGGTGGAGTGCGGGTTGTGGGAGGGGTCTGGGAGACACGCGCGGGACCGTTTTGTTTACAGGTTAAAGAAAAAAAAGACTACAAGGGGCGTTTGCCATGCTGGGGTGGGCTCCCAGTGTGGCAGAAATATGTGTGTGGGGGTGACGAGGGAGCCGGCCGGGGATTGGGCACCTCCGTCGCAAACTTCTGAGGGATGAGGAGCTGACGAGTTAGGCTTCCGTCGGCAATCAAACAAGCGGTTTGCCACGCTGGGGTGGGCTCCCAGCATGGCAGCAGTAATAGCTTTGGGGGGGTCATGGAGCTGATGGGGATTGGGCACCCCGTTGGCAAACAATGTTTGCCATTCTGAGAGTGAGCTTCAGCATGGCATGAAAGCTTTGGGAGGGGTGGCGTGACGGACGTGTGCGGGGGGAGGTAGCGCATGACACGAGAGGGGGGCGGTGCTCAGTATGGAAGCAGTGTTTTTCTTTGAAGCGAAGACCACCACTGTCATACTGAGCTGCTGCACCCATTGGTGCAGGACCGACACGCCTGCTCAACTGAGCAGTGCATTGGGTTGGAGATGCACACCTCCAAGTGTGCTACTCTCCCAATACGTTCCTTGCGCATGCGCGCAAGCGAACGTAAAAACTAGTAAAGCAGCTGAGCACAGAATTGGTATGAAGGATAGAAGTCAGAAAGCAGTAGTAACCCAAAATGATAGTAATGTGGAATAAATATAACAAACAGTTCAGAACAGAGTGAAGAGCTAAAATAGCAGATCCTAGACCAAATCAATGAGTAACAACTAGTATAAGTGCACCAGTAAACCTATAAACCAGATAGGGTAAACCAATGAGCCACAAATGATTTGGTAAATTATGGGTCCACTGGAGAAATTAATGGGGGGGGCTAAAGCCCAAAGTTCAATGTGGGGGAACAGCTCCTCCTACATCCCCTATAAAGGCCAGCCTCCCTCAGCAGCTCCCTGCTTAGCACATTGTGAATAAACCCACCCTTTGCAAGCACCAGGCTCCTGCATGGCTTGTGGGCTGTGCCTCCTCCCCTTTCATCCTGCACTCTCCCTCTGCCACTTCTCTGTTCACTTGTCTGAGAGCAGTATCTCTTCCATTTTGTTTCCTCTGCATCTCCCGGCCCCCCAGCACCCCCTTTGTTTTTGTTGTGCTATGCTGTTCTTCTGTTTCCCTCTAGCTCCCGTTCTCAGTTGTTGTGCTCTGTCTTACCGCATTGCTGTGTGTTTCTCATGTCCATCCCTCATTTGTTGTTTTCTTTTGCCCTTTTCCCATCCTTGTTTCACTCCTTCACTCCATCACTGCCCCTGTGCTTCTGGGGTCTGTGTCATCCCAACATTAGGTCCTCAGCTTTCCCTCGGCCTCCCTGTACTTGCTCTGAATTAGGGGTGGGCGGAAAAGAAAAGTCTGCAGGCAGAATTTAAGTGAAAATCTGACTTTCTCTTCCGTGAAAGTTTAGAAATCTATTTCTGAACTTTTGTGGAAATTCTGCCTGCCATGCACCCTACCTTATTAGTTGTCACTGTGACCTGATCGCTGCCCGATTGCCCTAAATAAATGAAATAAATCACCTACCTACCAGACGTTTGTTATAAAAAACAAAAATGGTGGTTACCGGTCTCTCCCCGCATCCACCCGGCTGACGTATATTTTGAAAAAAACAGACCCAGTGGTTAGCAATCCTCCCTCCTGATAACCTGCCCGTGTCCCAGAAGCAGTGGTCAGTTAACCCCCCCCCCCCAGCTGCTGTCATCCGGATCTCCAGTATAAGCAACATATTTGTTTTTCTGTTGTGGTCTAGAGTTAGTAAACACCCTCCCTATTCCCAAATCTCTTCTCCAAAATTATAATTTTGTTAAACTTATTCCTGGACCCTGGTGATCTACTGGACCTCTAGCACCCTCCCGACAGGTAGTATCACACCCCACCCTCCCCAACCCAAATGTTTCAAATGGAGCAGTCCACCAGCACTGCCATCTGCTCTCCTGAATGGCTGGCAGCACACTAAGAAGTCAATGAATGAGCGCTCATTCATTGACTTCTCAGTGGTCTGCTGGCCAAAAAGCAGAGTGGAGGACTGTGTCGGTGGCCAGCTCCATTTTAAACTTTCAGGTTGGAGAAAGCAGGGTGGGATACTACCTGTTGGGGGGGGGTTGCAGGAGGGGCCACTAGACCACCAGGGTCCAGAAATAAGTTACAAAAAATTACAGTTTTAGAGATGGGGATTCTGGGATAGGGAGTGAGGTTTACTACCACTAGACCACCATGGATAAACAAATGTTATGTATACTGGGGATAGGGATAGCAGCGGTTGGGGGTGGGATTAACTGACCACTACTACGGGGACACCAGCAGGTTATCGGGAGGGGGAGGCACCACTAACCACCAGGTCTGTTTATTTCAAAATATGCGTCAGGTAGGGGAGTGGGAGAGGAACCGCTAGTCACTGTGGGGGAGGGGGGCATTGACATTGTGTGTTGGAAGGGACTGCTAATCATGGGGGGAGGTTATTTAACAATTAACATACATGGCTGGAAGGGGCATAAAAGGGGCGAAATTTCACCACCAAAATTCGGAAGTTTTCTGATCCACCAGAGGCAGAAAATCGGAAACTTTGGAAAAAGTTGCCACATTTCCGCAAAAGTTCCGCTAAGGCGGAAATGGCAACTTTTGCACACCCCAACTCAGAGTGTATCAGTATTCCATCCCAGAGCCTAATGAGACCTCTGAATCCCAAGTGAATGTTCTATTCCCAATACTGTACTATTTCCACAACATCCACCCCTGATAAGTACCTACTTGTATAGCACTGGACCAATTTCAGCCATCAATGAAACCTATACTTTCACAACTCCCATTACTATGTCTAGGCTTGTTACTCCTCTCCCTCCCCCTTGCTCAGCTCCCACTGTCTAGTTCCTGTCTCACCTCCATGCTTTGGTTCCTGGCTGTCCAACCTCCATGCGATGCTTTAGACTCATTCTCACTGGTGGATGATCGCTGCTGTACGTGGGCGTACTGACCATAGGTATTTGTTTACATTTGTTGGAGTGTGACATGGCTCTTCAGCTGTGTGTTTGGTTTCTGTACGCCATGTTGCCCAGAGGATGATTTTTGCCGGGGGTATTCTGGAGTTTCATTCTGTGCCTCGCGTAAACTGAGCGAGGGCACATGCTACTTTTCTCCTTCATATATGTATATTGTGAGGATTCCTGACTGAAGTTGAGGTTGGGCCATTTTCTTATTATTATTTGAATTTACCCTTTATTGTTTGCTCACACGCTCACTCTACCCTTCTGCTCCACATCACATCAAAAAAAAAAAAGAAGGAAATTCAGCTCGTTGCCATCTGTACTTTTCCTGGTTTTTCTTTTCGGCCACTGGAGCCTTCACCTCTCCTCTTTCCAGTCCCCTCCCTCAAATGCTACTACATTCTTTGTTTCGCGAGCTCCCCTCTCCCTATTCCATTTGCAACTTACCTTGGTACCTGGCTTGTGGCCTGTTGTATGGACTACCACGGGGCTCGTGTCTCTCCTACTGAGGCCCTGCAGCATCCTCCTGGCCTGCTGGAGACTTCCTCAACCTGCCCTCCACTGCTGACCCCCCCCGGCCCTCGATCTTGCCCCTTGCTCTCCCATTAGTTGTTTTGAGCTTTCTTGACTCTTCCACTGGCATACCATTGCCATCGCTTTTCCTCCCTTTTCCAACAGCCCTGCACCATGTTTCACCTCGTCTGATGCCTGAACTTCCTTAGCAACTGTCGCATTTGGTCATCTATCCCACATAACCTTCCCCTGCAGTTTGTCTGCCACTGATACTACTTCTGCCTTTAACCTGCTCATACCATTTCCTAATCTCAGCATCCATATACCATGTTCAGCCTCTAGTTTCTAACTTTACCCAATTGTACCCCAAGTAATTCGTACCCTTCCATCCCTCATAATCACCAGCCTTCTCCGCCTTTGCTGGTCGGGATCCTGCCTGCTCCTACCTGCCATCCAGATCCCATGTAGAGTTTCCTCTGTCCTTCTCTAACATTCTGTTCCTTCCCATACCTTTCCTGTAATATGTGGTTTTACCCATTATTTATCATTCATTTCTTTCACCTGTTTCATGTTCCCCTTATGCTAATCCTCTTCTTACCTACATTCTCTTCATCCCACTGCCTTTTGTTTACCTCCCTTTTACCTCGCAGCAGTTGGCAATGGGACGAAGATACGGAGGCATACCAAACTTCCCTAAGGGAAGCAGGAAAGGTAGCAAGGCAGGAAAAAGGTCCAAACCAAGGAAATACTAGCATGAACAGTAAAAGAAGGGGAGAAGACTTTCTGTAGATACATTAGTGAAAGGAGAAAGTCCAGAGGGGGTATTGCTAAGATCAAAGAGGATAAGGGGGAGTGTGTGGAGGAGGACCAAGGAAAAGCATCTATCCTAAATAGATACTTCTGATCAGTATTTACTGAGGAGAAGTTAGGCCTGGGCCCACAGTTCAGCACCATGGACACAGGTGATAGGGAGGTGTGCACAAGTCCCTTTACAAAAGAAAGAGTCCTACAAGAGCTTGTTAAACTCATGGGGGGACAAGGCAATGGGACTGGATGGCATATATCCCAGGGTACTAAAGGAGCTAAGGGTGGAACTAGCAGAGCCATTATCAGAGCTGTTTAGTGAGTATCTGAACACAGGAGAGGTCCCAGAACACTGGAGAAGGGCTCATGTGATCCTGCTTCACAAGAGTGGTAGCAGGGAGAAGGCAGGGAACCACAGACCAGTCAGTCATACCTCAGTAGTGGGCAAGATTATGGAAGCATTCCTTAAGGAAAGGATAGTGCAACACCTGGAATCTTTAGGAGCACGGGATCCAAGACAGCATGGGTTTACAAGAGGAAGGTCCTGTCAAACTAATCTCATAGAGTTCTTTGACTGGATAACCAGAGTGGTGGACTAAGGGGGAGCAGTTGATGTCACCTACCTTGACTTCAGCAAAGCTTTCGATACTGTTCCACATAGAAGATTGATTAATACACTGGGTAGGCTCTGGGTGGGTCAGAAGTTGGTCAACTGGGTGGAAAAATGGTTGGTGGGCAGAACACAGAGAGTGGTGGTAAATGGTAAACAGTCAGAAGAGATGCAAGTCACAAATGGGGTACCTCAGGGATCAGTCCTGGGGCCAGTCCTCTTCAATATCTTCATCAGTGACATTGCAGATGGATTGGAGGGTAAGGCTTGTCTGTTTGCAGATGACACCAAGATCTGCAGCAGAGTAGATGATCCAGATGGGGTAGACAGAATGAGAAGAGATCTAGATAAACTGGCAAAATGATCAGAAGAGTGGCAACTGGAGTTTAATGCAAAGAAGTGCAAGATCATGCACATAGGGAAGAGAAACCCTGAAGCCACCTATAGATTGGGAGGCGAGTTGCTGGCAATCACAAGGGAAGAAAGACACTTGAGCATCCTCATCACTGATGACCCGAAATCATCCAAGCAGACCACTAAAGCAGTAGGTAAGGCTAGGGGGATGTTGGAGTGTATTAGTAGGAGTATCACAAGTTGTGAGAGGTAGGTAATTAATCCCTCTTTACAAGACACTGGTTAGGCCCCATCTGGAGTACTGCATGGAGTACTGGGGTCCGCATCTGCACAAGGACATTAACAAAATGGAGGCAGTCCAGAGAAGGGCAACCAAAATGGTGTATGGACTGCATCAGAAAACATATGAGGACAGATTAACTGAGCTCAATATGTATACCATAGAGCAAAGGAGTGAGAGAGGTGATATGATGGAAACATTCAAACATCTTAAGGGCATTAACAAGGTGAAAGAGTCTAACATGTTTCAATATAAGAAAAAAAGCAGGACAAGAGGACACAGCATGAGGTTAGAGGGAGGCTGATTAAGGGTTAATGTGAGGAAGTTCTTTTTCACAGAAAGGGTGATGGATGCATGGAATGGCCTACCTCAGGAAGTGGTGGATATGAATACAGTGCAGGGCTTCAAACAGGCATGGGATAGGCATAAGGGAGCAATACAGATGAGTATAAATAGATAGGTCATTGACAGAGTAAAGGCCTATGGCTCATTCATAAGGCCCTTCATCTTACCTTAGAATCGTAAACCTAATTTCCTCCTGGGACACACCAACTCCATCATAACCATACCACTCAAGGATAACTGAAACCACTGGATACCACATAGTAGTACTGGCATCGTCTGTCATACCTTCCTTGTATAGTCTATGCCCTACAGTGCTGACTCGCTTCAACCATGGTATCTGCCTCATATTTCCCTGATGAACCACTGGATGCTTCCAAGGCCCTTCTTCCTCCATTATTCCAGAATACGTATCATTGGATCTCAAATGCATAGCTGCCTTGCCAAATGCACACTACCCTAAGTCACTGCTCCCTGGCCTCTGCACATTACCATACTTCACAAAGTTATCTACAGCACATCTCATCATCACGATACTCTAATCATGCCAGATATCCATCCAGTGGTCTTTTCTAACCTATCTGATGGGGTCTATCTTCTCATCCAGAAGCAGGCCTTCATTAATTTTATTATCTTCCACTTCCCTTACTAACCTGGCTGGCTTCCTATCACAGTTATGCTCCACAACAGTTTTACATCTGACTAAGCAGTCAATGCACCCATTGCGTTCTTCTTGCTATATGTACCCCATTGCCTCATTAGTCAGTAGATTAAGTCAAAGACCCCTCTTTTTGGGGTTCCTACAGCACAGAGAGAGATTGGATCCACCAGCAAGGCAAAGCTACAATGACCACTTAAACTCCTGCCTCAGGTGATTAAGCTACAGCAACACCATATCCATCGTCTCGCATAGCAGTCCTTCCTGAATATGAGCCCATGCAAACTTCATCATAACAACTCTAACTCACCTTCACACCTCAAAATTATTGTACTATACATTTCCATTGTGCTTTTTGTATCCAAGTACTGCCTTTACAGCATACATCATCCTTCCCTCATTGATCTGAACTCTTTCATTACCCACTCCTACCAGGTACCTAAAGCTGTCCTCCAAATTTTCGATCGTGTTCCTATAGATGCTTTCATAGCAAAATGTGAATTTGCTGACCTCAAGCCATTAGACCCTAATTCAGGATGTCTGAGGTTCTACTGCCCTGTTTTCTAGCTTTATTCAATTCCTGCATTTCTTCCTAAACACTATGAGAACAAGTTTGTCCAGACACGTTGCAAATATCTGAACCAATTGCCACTCTACAAAGGAATTAAGCATTGGATCGTGCATTCACCTTCTTTGAAAGTGACAGATTATTTTAAGGATCTCATAAACTGCCATACATCCCATAGTTCAGAGTCTGGCAGTCCATTTGAACAAACTCATGTTCTTCATGCTGTCATCCATCTGTACCTCCATCAAGTATCAACCAATATCGTATACAAATCCTGGATTTTGTTTAACTCTCTTTACCAGCTGGACATAATCCATCTTCAGAATCTGGACATTCCTTTGGACAGGACCTACCTCTTCAACCTCAAGAATCTACCCTCCTGAAAACACTGAAAACATCATTCATGGATTCAGAAGACAGAACTTCATCTCTACGGACATTATGCTCTACACAAAAGTAGAACGTAGTTTAGGCATTTAGGATCATCTCCTCTTTGTTTGCCCTGAGAACAGGCGGGTCAGTAGCCATGGGTCCTCAGCGGTTTCCTCCACCTGGGGTTTTTTCCTCTCTTGCATGCTACTGGTCATACTTTCTGTGAGTTGGAGGATGTAATCTTTTTGGGCCTTCTATTCCCTACTTGCTGCCCTTCTTATCTACTATACCAAGGGCAGGAATAGAGAAGGGCCAAAGTTCAACCTTTAAGTATACACAAGCACTACTCTATTCACCAAAACATGGGAGGGCTAAAGCCTGAGGTTCAATGTGGGGGAATAGCTCTTCCTACATCCCCTACAAAGGTCAGCCTCCATCAGCAGTTCCCTGTTTATCACATTGTGAAAAACCACCATCATTCCCTGCCTCCTCCTCCTCCTCCATCACTCTACTCACCCTTGGTGCTGGCCTTCTATTCTCTACTCACACCCTGGTTTACCTACCAAGGGAGGTAATAGAGAAAGGCCAAAGTTTAACCTTTAAATATACACAAGCACTACTCTATTCACCAAAACATTGAATTAATTATTTGGATGGTAGCTTAGGAACCAAAGCTGATTCAAAAGGAGCCACTTTGACCAGACCTAAGTAATGTGGATATAGCTAAAAATAGTGAACAGCACTGTGCAGTATGAAGGGAGGCACCAAAAGTCCAATGGAAGGTGCCACAATTGGCCATTTTTAGACCAGAGAAAGCAAAATGACGGTAGGCTCCACTCACAGCCGTAACAATAGCAAATGGAATTATGATACAGTGGAGCCCACTTATAAGAACATCCTATTTCTAAGAACATTTGTTAAAGGTCCCAGTTTTTGCATATTATTTTCAATGGCAGTAAGCCTGTTCATAAGAACAGTTAGCCCATTTGTAAGAACAGAGCAAGAGTTTTTTTAAAAAGCTACTGTATATAATACTAATTTTAATAATGAGTTCTTTAAAATGTAGTCTAAGCCCAGTTTCATCATGTTGAAACATAGAAACATAGAATTTGACGGCAGATAAGGACTGCTTGGCCCACCCAGTCTGCCCATTTCCCTACCTAATGGATAAGCTGCAGATCCTAGTTAACCAGCAGCCTACTTCTTCCTACCCCCACCCCCTAGAATTGCCTTATGGCTGTCCCATGCATGCTTGAATTCAACCACTGTTTTTGACTCCACAACCTCCTCCGGAAAGGCCGTTCCATGCATCCACAACCCTTTCTGTAAAAAAATACTTCCTTACATTACCTTTGAGCCGCCCCCTCTATCTTCAAATTGTGCCCCCTTGTTCTTGCACACCTCTTTTTTTGAAAGATGCTACCCTCTTGGACTTTGTTGATTCCCTTGAGGTACTTGAACATTTCTATCATGTCCCCCCTCTCCCTCCTTTCCTCGAGGCTATACATATTAAGCTCCTTTAGTGTCTCTTCATATGTCTTCTGGTGCAGACCCTTAACCATTTTAGTTGCCCTCCTCTGGACAGCTTCCATCTTGTCTATGTCCTTGCGGAGATTGGGTCTCCAGAACCGCACACAGTACTCCAGATGGGGTCTCACCAGCTGTCTGTACAGAGGGATAACAACTTCCTGTTTTCTACTGGTGATGCCTCTCCCTATGCATTCCAGTATCCCCCCAGCCCTCATTACTGCCCTCTCACACTGCTTGCCCACCTTTAAGTCATCTGATATGACTACCCCCAGGTCTCTTTCCATTTTTGTTGTTGTTAGTATCTCACCCCCCCCTTGTGTACTCGTCTCCTGGGTTTTTGTTTCCCAGGTGCATTACCTTGCACTTCTTAGCACTAAATCTAAGCTGCCATACATTTGAACATTCCTCTAACCTTGCCAAGTCCCTTCTCATCCTTTCCACCCCACCTTGTGCATCAACTCTGTTGTAGATCTTTGTGTAATCTGCAAAGAGACATACTTTTCTTTCCAGTCCCTCTGCAATGTTGCTTACAAAGACATTGAAGAGGACTGGTCCTAATACTGAACCCTCCGGCACCCCAATAGTAACCCCCCTTCTTCAGAGTGGAATCCATTTACTATTACCCTCTGTGTCCTATTCTCCAGCCAATTCTTTACCCAGGCTATCATCTTGGGACCCACTCCCAGGCTGGCTAACTTGTATATTAATATTTTGTGTGGGACTGAGTTAAATGCCTTGCTAAAGTCTAGGTAGGCCATGTCCACAGCCCCTCCCTGATCTAGTACTTTGGTCACCCAGTCAAAGAAATCTATTAGATTCATCTGGCATAACCTTCCTGCTGTGAATCCATGTTGCCTTGGGTCCTGTGCCCCTCTGGCCTCTAGGTACTCGACAATTCTTTCCTTCAGAAGTGATTCCATCATTTTCCCTATCACTGAGATTAAACTAATTGGTCTGTAGTTTCCCGCTTCTGCCCTGCTCCCACTTTTGCGAAGGGGAATCACATCTGCCATCCTCCAGTCCTCAGGTACCACCCCATCCTCCATGATTTGTTAAAGAGGGTAGTCAGTGGTTTCACTAGTTCTACCCTTAGTTCTTTTAGAATTCTGGGATGAATCCCATCAGCTCCATTGCTTTGTCCATCTTCAGTTTTAAGAGTTCTTTCAGAACCCTTTCTTCTGTAAATGGGCTGGTATCGACTTCTGTATCCAGAGTGTTTCTGTTGTTTGTTTTAGGTACCTCCCCCTCTTCATTTGTAAATACTGAGCAAAAATATTTGTTTAGTATCTCTGCCTTTTCACAGTATCCCTCTGCCCACCCCCTCTTTCCATTATTAAGCCTCACTATCCCTTCCTTAGTCTTCCTTCACTCCCTGATGTACCTAAAAAAGGTTTTATCCCCCTTCTTAACTGAGTTGGCTATCTTTTCCTCAGTTCAGGCCTTTGCTGTTTTGACTGCCTTCCCAGCTTCCTTTTGCTTTAACTGATACAAGTCTCTGTCCTGCTTCTTCTGTGATTCCTTGTACTTTCTGACCATAGATCTTCACTATTTTCAATGTAGCCCTCTTATAAAAACATCCTGTCCTTCATGTGGAAGGGCCACTAGTGATTCTTTGCTGATCAAGGGAAAGAGGAGGCAGGTCCCACCCCCATGGTTCTCTTGATTGGCAAAAGCACCGTAAGCCAGGAAGGTCAGGCTGGACTGGCTGTTTGAGCTGGTGGTGACTTGCTGGAGTGGAGGAAGAACCCAAGATGAAGGATGACTTGCTACTAACTCCTGTGGCTGGAACGCTGGCACACCACCCTGTTCCAGGAATGCTGATTAAACAAAGGAGGAGAGTGCTTTGAAAATCACGCTCCTCCAGGCAGGTCCTGCTCCAACAGTAGTCTTGATTGGCTAAAGCACCATAAGCCAAGGAGGTCAGGCATGGCTGGCAGTCTAAGTTGGAGGTGAGATACAGGGGTGGAAGATGGCTTGCTCATAACCCCTGTTCCTGGAATACTAGTACAACATGCTATCCCAGGAATGCTGATTGAACAAAGGAAGAAAGCGCTTTGAAAATCACACTCCTCCAGGCAGGTCCCTCCTCCACGGAACTCTTGATTGGCTAAAACACCATATGCCATGGAGGTCAGGCAGGGCTGTCAGTCTGAGCTGGAGGTGAGTTAATGGGGTGGAGGAAGAGCCCAAGATGAAGGATGGTTCACAACTAACCCCTGTGGCTGGAATGCTGGCACACCACAAGAAGGCTGATTTAACAAAGGAGTAAAGCACTTTGAAAATTGTACTCCTCCAGGCAGGTCCCATCCCCATGGGACTCTCCATTGGCAAAAGCACTGTAAGCTAAAGAGATTAAGCAAGGCTGGCAGTCTGAGTTGAAAGAAAAGGAAAAAGGGAAATGGGAAATTGTTTAAGCAAGAAAGGCACACTAAGCCAGAGGTTGTTTCCAGTCATGACCTGGCAGCACAAGAAAGTCAAGTGACTTGCTCAGGGTCACACAGTATGCAAGTGGGGACTGACAGGATTCAAACCCAGGCGTCCAGATTTGCAGGTCAGTGCCCATAACCACTACGCCATACTGCCTGAAGGTGAGTTGCAGGGGTGGAGGAAGAGTCCAAGATGATGGAAGATGGCTCCTATAAACTCATATAAACTCAACAATCAAATGTAGATGGCGGCTTATAAGTTAAAGCATTAACTGATTTCTGAGACATGGATAGCTATTGCCAAAAGCTGTCTACTTTCTTGTCTTGATTATGGCTCATCTTTCTCTTTGAATGCTGCCGCAACAGGTATAAAATGGTTAAATATGGCCCATAATAATATTTGCCAATTCACCTTGCTTGCCCACTTTTGATTCCACCAGTGTGATCTATATTCCAAAATGAATTGATGGCCCTTTATTTATGATCCAAAAATAGGTGCAGAAAGTTCAGACAGAGTCCTTACTAGTCTCACAAGAACTTAATAGTGTTCATCAAGGTGTTTTCTGTGTACAGCTGAGGAGACGGCATCCTTCAGGGCTTATGAGGTTAGCAGGTACACAGAGATGAATGCAATTTGTAACTATATGTGATTTTTTTTTGCACCTATTTTTGCACATGAAAAGAAAAGTGAAATAAAACATTTTGTATTAGAAGCAGTAGTGATCCATTTTTTTGTTTGGATGGTAGAGTAAATGTGTGGAGCACCCAACTCAAGTAGGCTACAGCAAATATGTGAGTATCTGAGTTTATATCTCAGTCTGCTTAACTGACAAAACACTTTTGTGACTCCAAGACTCTCTTTTAAGGGGGGCGTGGCTACCACCTGAGCCGAATGGACGCTTAAGCTCTGAGCTCCTGCCTAACCCCTAAAATCCGCCTGTTATCCGTAGTTCTTCTACCTAAATCGGCGCGATTAAATTGGTATTTATGCCCAGGTAGTTCATGTACGGTGAGATCTGGTGTTTTGCACTCCCAGCTGACCTGGTCTGTGGTTACTACCCTTCATTGTGCGGGGTTCGAGTAGCAGGGCCTACTGTTCAACAGGATGAAGTCAGTATCAGAGACCAACCAGCAGCAAGGCGATATGCCCGAAATCTGCCAAATGTTCTCTGAGATTTTACAGCAAATGGACAAACTTGATGTGGCGGCTAAACAAAACTCTGCTGATATTATTGATCTGGCCCAATGGGCATGATTCACCGAGCATAGGTTGGCAGAAGCAGAGGATGGATGGCACAAATCAAGCTCCTGGCTCCAAAAACAAGAGCACCTTATCCAAGTACTATGGGGCAGGGTGGAGGACTTGGAGAATCGGAGCCGCCGGAACAATTTGCGGCTAGTGGGCTTCCCAGAGGGATGTGAAGGTACTGATACAATTAGCTTCCTGCAAAAAGAATTGCCTGACTTGCTGAACTGGCCAGGTAAGGCTCCAATTGAAATCGACAGGGCCCATATAACTCTGATGCCTCGCCCCAAAGCTGGGGCTCGCCCACGTACAATCCTGGCACGCTTCTTCCATTTTCAAGACCGAGAGTTGATTACTAAGCTGGCACGTACTAAAAAGGAGTTACAATGGAAAGGGCACAAAATACAGATATTTGCGGATTATTCTCAAGAGGTTACTAACAGGCGTCGGGCCTTCACAGCTGCCTGTAGAGCCTGTGCAGAATTGGGACTTGAATACTCCTTGAGATACCCAGCTTTACTCAGAATTATCTATAATGGGGCTCCCAGAATTTTTGATAACCCCACCACTGCGGAGAATTTCCTTTCGGAGCAAGCCCCTAAATTGTCTTGGGGCTGTCTGCGTGAGCCCTCTGGCCCACTGGCTTTCTGTAACAGGTTCACACCGAAGGAGGTAACACCACAGGGACCTAGCCACAATACCAGAACCCCAGTATGACCCAGAGCACTCCTAACCACCCACCCCCATCAAAATCCTTGGCCGGCAACAGCAAACGAAGAAATAGGAGACGACAAAGGCTCGAGGGGCTACATGTCAATAAAACTCCTCATCTCCGGTCAAGGAGCCGCAGTGGAATCTCAGCTTCATCTGCTTCACAGGACTCTTACCAGCCAGACATGAGTAACAATAAATATCATATGCTGATGGATTTGCCAACGGAAGGCTCCCCGGCTATCTCCCCCTTGCCCCCCGATCTTCTCCCTCTAGGGCTACTGGGTCTAAAGGTGCCATGATCATTTCTAGGCCAGCGGTTCAAGACCCCTCCAGGGATGCTTCACACAGTTTGACTAATCAGCAGGAATTTAAACCGAAGGAGGATGCGCTCCCAGTCAAGGTGGCCGTGGGCTAAAGCCCCCCCAGTACATTTTACTTCTGCCCTCATCTTGGGCTGGTATAGGCTCCCTGTGATGCCCCCTTTTGTGCAAGGGTTGCTAGCAAGGCATTTCCCCTTGTTCCCTTTCTTGTTCCCTTCCCCCCCCCATGGGGGATAATCGAATTCTGGACAGAAGGGGAGTACACTCAGCAACTGCTATTACATCGGTTCATTTGGATCAAGGGCATGAGGGGTTTTACTAGGACTGCTGAGCACACTCCATCACATGTGGAATACATGGATTTATGTGTGGACTAAAGGATGCTAATACTGACTGTCTCACTGCCTAGCCCCTTTTGTGGGATGCTGGGGTCATCTCGTGTTTTTTTTTTTTTTTTGTTCTTTCTTTTTTCTCTCTGCAGCAATGACATTGTGGGTAGAAGGACTCAATTGATGATGGGGGGTTGGGGATGGGTGATTTTGGAGTTGGAGAGTCCTATCTATTTAGTGTAGTCTGTGGCTACACTACACCCAGCGACCTCCGCTGGTATCTGGGCCTCTGGTTGGTTGGTACGCTCAGCAGTTGCTGGTCTGGAATGGAACTGTTTTTGGGTTTGGGTAGCAGGTGGGGGTGGGTTCAGGGTAAGGTTGTTTTTTGGGTATTTAGAAATAGGTTATACTTCTGCCTGTTAGGGGCAATTTTTGCCCGTGGATATACTGTTGTACAATGCTGTTCTGTGTTCTATTATGGCAATCTGAAATCTAGAGTCATTTATGTTATTATAGGATTAGATAGGGAGTCTGAGTCTATCGGGCACAGTGTACCTGGGTGGGGCTTCCTCTTGTATCTCCTTTCAGCCATGTTAACTTATTGGTCACATGGGGACTAGACTTGTCTCTTGGAACGTGAGGGGGCTCAACTCACCAGTTAAGCGTAAAAAAAGTATTGCTCCACTTAAAGAAGTTGCAACCTATGGTGGTGTTTCTCCAGGAGACAAGGCTGTCCTCATGTGTGGCCATGAAGCTCAAGCAGGAATGGGTTGCCACGGAGCTTCATAGCGCAGCAAAGGCCCATAAAAGGGGAGTTTTTATTTTACTTCACAAGAACTTGGTGTGGAAAGTGAAGTGACACAAACAGGACAAAGAGGGAAGATATATCTTGGCAGAGATAGAGACCCCAGAGGGTTCCTTGATTCTTGCTAATCTCTATGCCCCCAACCAGGATTGTCCTCAGTTCTTTTTTACTTTTAACCAGGCCCTTACTGATTTTAATGTAGCCAATGCCCCAGTAGTTATGGGTGGAGACTTTAATTTAGTTTTAGATTTTGCTATGGATAGAAGCAACAAAACCCCTGAACCTCATAGACAAGCACTCAAAGCGGTCCAGACATTAATGTCAGAGCATACTTTGCTGGATGCCTGGAGAACTATGCACCCAGGTGTCTGTGATTACTCCTGCTATTCCGAGGCTCATGGCTCTTCTAGCAGGATTGATTTCTGGCTTCTTTCATCAAGCCTGTATGAGAAGGTAACCAGTACTGATATGCATTCCATTTATGTCTCAGACCATGCACCTATAGAGCTTTGGATTCAATTGGGCTCTGACCCCACCCCTACATCCATATGGCAGTTGGACCCCCTGTTACTTGAAGATGCTGATTTCTCTCGTTGGCTAGGGCCTGTGGTGCAAGAATATTGGAAAATCAATGACAATGGGGAAGTGAACTATTCAATGCTTTGGGAGGTTTTTAAGGCCATCAGGCCACCATTCGGGGTAAAATTATTGCTTATGCCTCTGCTAGGTGGAGGCGGCACCAAGCTGACCATAGGGTTTTAGAAAAACAGTTGGCCTCTCTCTGGAAGCCTAGTATAAGTCTTCAATCCCATCACAGTCCTTATTAGCTCAGCTGACTAGTACCAGGATTTCTTTAAATGCCCACCTGACCCGACAAGCGGAATTAAATCTCAGACGGTTGCGTCATTCTTACTGGGAAGGGGGGGAAGCTAGTAAACTTCTGGCTTATCATCTTAAGGAACAACAGGCATCCCGTGCCATTCATGCGCTGAAAGGTATGCACGGGGTCTCAACCCACTCTCATAATGGGATAAGTAAGATCATGGCCCAGTTTTATGAGGCACTGTACTCAGTTTCTCACCCTCCCGACCCCTTGAGTATTCAAAAATTTGGGGGGGAACTCCCTATTCCCCGCCTAACGGTTTCTGATGCAAAACTACTGGAGGCGCCTATCACTGTAGCAGAGGTGGAGCAGGCCATTGCATCCATAAACTCTCGGAAAGCCCCAGGAAAGGACCGCCTCCCTATTGAATTTTACAAAATAAAGGGAACTAATCTGGCCACATACTTGATTAGGATGTTCCGACATTCACTACAGGTTGGCTTTCTCCCCCCTTCCCTGAGGGAGGCTACTATTACAGTGCTACTGAAAAAGGGGAAGGACCCCCTTCTGCCTGGTAGCTACTGATTTATATCCCTCATTAATGCGGATGCTAAAATTCTGGCCAGTCTTCTTGCTAGTAGGCTAGAGCGCCTCATGATTGATCTGATCCACCCTGCCCAAGCGGGTTTTATTCAAGGGTGACTAGGGTTGGATCATCATAGAACGCTGCTGTCACTTTTACATCATATCACACTATCTGGCAAACCCTCCATAGCCTTAGCAATCAATTTTGAAAAGGCATTTGACTCTGTTCAGTGACCCTTTTTGCTTCTCACTCTCTCTAAAATGGGTTTCGGGCCTGGTTTTATTTCCTGGGTAAAACTGTTATATTCCTCCCCTATGGCCTCGGTCTTAACGAATGGGGTTATGTCTCCGTCTTTTCCCCTACAAAAAGGAACCAGGCAGGGGTGCCCCCTTTCCCCTCTTCTTTTTGTCCTGGCCATTGAACCACTGGCCATTGCTCTTAGAGAATCACCTAATATCCCCGGGCTAAGAGTGGGTAATAACACCTTCAAAACGTTTTTATATGTGGATGACTTGCTTATCACTACAGAGTCCTCTTCTGGGGTGATTGACAGTATCCATGAGATTTGGCTACTTTTACCGAGGTATCGGGGCTTAAGATCAATCACTCCAAAACCGAGGTGCTTCCGCTGAACTCCAAGACCCCTGGGAATGACTTCATAAATAGAGGCCTCCACTGGTCTCCTAATGGCATAAAATATTTGGGTATTATCCTTAATTTCAATATAGGAAAAATGCTCTTTGCTAATTTTGCAGCTTTATTAGGTCCCTTAAACAGGATATGGGTAGGTGGAAAGCTTTAAGGCTGTCATTGGCTGGTAAGATTGACTCCAACAAAATGATGGCTGCCCCCAGGGTATTATATCTATTAGCTAACCTGCCTGTGGCTATCCCCCAAAGATGGTTTCAGAAACTAGACACATTAGTGGGTAATTTCCTATGGTAAGGGGCCCTACCCCGGTTCAGTAAACTCAGACTCCGCCAACATTGGAGTAAAGGTGGATGGGGCCTTCCCTGGTTTCGGAGATACCATATGGCCTTCATTACCTCTCAAACTATCAGATGGTTTGCCAGAATTGGTCTGACCTCTCCAACCTGGTTCCCCCTAGAGGCATCATTGGCCCAGACTCCTTCACCGGCGGTGATGCTCTATAATAATAAGAAGTTATCCCAGGTTCTCTCCCCTCCCATGCAGATCTCTATTCTGTATTGGAAACAAGCTTTCTCAATTCTGGGGCAAGACCCAACCCCATGGAGATATATGCCCCTGTGGAACAACCCAGCCCTACAGATAGGGAGGTCCCCAATATACTGGAAATACTGGGAGGCCAAAGGCATTTCTAAGATCCAGGATCTGTTGCTCCCCAACACTGTCACATTAGATACTTTCGAATCACTGAAAGAAAGATTTGGCTTCCCCCAGTCTCATTTTTGGAGATATCTGCAGATCAGGGATGCTATTATTCACTTGCCTAATGCTCCACGAGATGAAGGGGGCCAGCACCTACCTCACCCGTTAGCGGTCTGGGGGAAGAAATGTAAGGGCAGGGCTAGTTTGCTCTATTCAGCTCTTAGGGATACCACTGTAGACCCTACTCAGCTGGCCAAAGCGCAATGGGAAAGGGACCTTCAGGTCTCAATCTCTGACCGGCAGTGGCAGCACAGTTGGTTCAGAGCACATAAGGCCTGTCGGGACAGGTGCACCCATCTTATTATGAGTAAGACCAGTCATAGGTATTATAGGGATCCAACTAAACTCCAGAAGATGGGTCTTCTGTCAAAGGATATTTGTTGGCGATGTGGCAATGATGGGGCGCATTTGTTTCATGTTCTCTGGGATTGCCCTAACCTGCATCCCTTTTGGACATCGGTTAGGAGTACGTGCCAGCAAATTTTCCCAGACATTAACCCAGATCCTTCCCTTTTGCTTCTTGGATGTGCACAGCCAAATGTACCCAAATCCAACCCTGGGGCCCTATGGGTCACTGCAGTAGGGACGGTGGCCAAACAACTCATTTTACTTAAATGGAAATCCTCTGCGACGCCATCCTTTCAAGACTTTTTACTGGCACTAGCCCAGGGGGCTATGTTTGAAATGATCTCCAGCATAGCAGCTGGCTCTATAGCCAAATTTGAGAAATGCTGGCTACCCTTCCTGCAATCTAATTGTTGCCATAATGTCCCCACTTGAACGGCTCCTTAGCTTGCCAGTACTACTGGTTTAGGTTGCTAACTTTTTATGGAGGTGGTGCCCCCTTCCTCTCTTGATCCCAGGCTGCCCCTTTATATTGTCCTCTGTCTAGTGAAGATTGCCTATTTGTATATAGTTGATATGGTCACATGATCCTCCTTAGGCACACACATGTTATACTTGCTATTGATCTGACCCGGTAGGCTTACCTACTTTACCCTGGCTATGTCTGTTATTAATTGTATCAAGTATTGTATGCTCTTGAAGTGCAGAGTACTCAAGCTGATCCATCATTAAGTTTGTTTTATCATGTGGATGTTATGTCCTGCTGTGTATTCCTATGGCCCATATCATCAGATATTTGTGTGTACTGTAATGTATTGTTTTGTTTATCTATGTGTTCCTGGTCCCTCCAATGGATGTGGTCTGGCTCGGTTCTGAATTATTATCCCGAGCCATGTGTGTGTCTAGCAAACAATAAAATAATAAAATTGTTAAACTCAGAAGACTCTCTTTTAGCTGAATGTCTGTCATAGAAACATGGAAACATAGAAGTTGTTGGCAGATAAGGACATCTTGGCCCACCTAGTCTGTTCTGTATTTCCTACCTACTGTGCCACTGCAGACCCTACTTGATCTCCAGTCTTCTCCCCCATCACATGTATGCTTGAATCCTGGTACCATTTTAGACCCACCACCTCTGCTGGGAGGCAATCCAAGCATCCACCAGTCTCTTTGTGAAGAAGTATTTCCTCAAATCTCCTCTAAGCCTCCCCTTCCAGCTTCATTGCATGACCCCATGTCCTGGAACATCCTTTTCTAGGAAAATGTGACCTTCCTGTGCCTTAATAATAACTGTGAGATATTTTAACATTTTTATCATATCCCCCCTTTCCCTTATTTCCTCTAGAGAGTACATCTTTTGCTCCTTGAGTCTTTCCTTTTAGGGCTTTTGATGCAGGCCTTGCACCATTTTGGTAGCCCTTCTTTTTCTGCCTCCACCCATCCTATGTCATTCTGGAGATGGGCCTCCAGAACTGGACACAGTGTTCTAAGTGGGGTCTTACCAGTTATCTACACAGGGGAAATACTACCTCCCTCTTTCTGCTGGTGATGCCCCTCCCTATGCACCCGATCATCCTGTTAGCCTTCCCCACTGCCTTATCACATTGCTTGGCTATGTTTAGGTAATCTGAAATGTTTACCCCAGGTTCCTTTCCTGTGTTGTTGTGGCTAATTCCTCCCCACTCAGTTGATACATTGTCACTGGATTTCTGTATCCCAAGTGCATAATTTTACACTTTTTTGCATTGAAACCCATCTGTCATTCCCTTGACCATTCTATAAGCTTTTTCAGATCATCCCTTATCCCTCCCCCATGTGTCCACTCTATTGCAGATTTTTGTATCATCTATGAAAAGGCACACTTTCCCTTCCAGTCCTTCTGCAATGTCACTAATAAGGACATTGACTCTAAGACTGTCCTCCAAGAAGAGTGTTAACATCCTAAGATCTAGTGATGAATGTTTCCTACAGCAGCTTCTTGCTTCCTCAGTTATGAGCCAGAGATCATCCTTTTACTCTGCTTCTATTAGGAGGAAGCCCATTTCTCCATCCCCCACAGCTAGCAGTGGAACCAGTGAACTGGAGGAGTGGATATCTCAACAAAGCAGTGTGCAAAAGATGGAGATTAGCACCCAAGAGGTGGATAGGCAGAAAAGGAGCAAAAATCAGCAGAAGGGCAGACAGCAAGGAGAACCAGGGCTAAAGGACAACCAGAGAAGGGGCTGGAGTAGAACAGCTAAACAGCCTAGGGAGGTCAAATCATGGAAAGCCATGTGTGCCAATGCCAGGAGCCTTAGCAACAAGATGGAAGATCTGGAGGCTGTCATGGTACAGTTAGACCTGGACATTGTGGCCATCACAGAAACCTGGTGTAATGATAACCATGACTGGTAGATGGCTATTCCTGGCTACAACATATTCAGAAGAGAACGGGCAGGTAGGAAGGGAGGAGGAGTGGCACAGTATGTGAAAAATGACATAAGGGCCACAGAGATCCAGGAGGAACAAAATGGGGGAGAGATACTGTGGGTTAAGCTGGAAAGGAAAATGGGGCCAGCCATCTGCACAGGTGTGGTCTATAGACCACCAGCCCAGGAGGAAGAAACAGATAGGGATCTGATGCTAGCCATCCAAAGGATGGCAGACAAGGGTGAGGTAGTACTGGTTGGAGACTTCAATATTCCAGAAGTGGACTGGAGCATCCCAGCAGCAGCATCAACTAGGAGCAAATTTATCCTGGACTCCCTTCAGGGTGCCTTACTCAAGCAACTGGTAATGGAACCGAATCAGCAGAAGGCAATACTGGACCTTGTGCTCACAAACAGGGACAATGTGATGGGGGTAACAGTGGGGGAGCACCTGGGGAACAGTGATCACCAGTCATTGTGGTTTGAAATCACAGAAGGAGCAGAACCAAACCACGCAAAAACATGTATCCTGGATTTTAGGGGGCAGACTTTGGGAAAATGGGGAGATACTTGAAAGAGGCATTAAGGGGAATGGGGCAGGAATCAGGGGTTGAGGAACAGTGGGCAGTATTTAAAATGGGGATTACAAGATCAACAGAATTATGCATTAAGCAGGTTAGCAAGAGGAAAAGAAAGAGGAGGCCATTATGGTTTTCCAAAAGAGGTATTAAAGAAAGTGAAAGCCAAAAATATTGCATTCAGGCAGTACAAAAGACACAGGCAGAAGGGATAGGGAGAGTACCAGGAGAAGCAAAGGAGGCAGGGAGGTCAGTAAGGAAGCCAAAGCTCAGACAGAAGAGCACATTGCAAAATCAGTGGGTAGAGGACAAAACCTTTTACAAGTACATAAGTGAAAAAAGAAAGGCAAAGGGAGGGATAGTGAGACTGAAGGGGGAGGATGGGGGCTGCGTGGAGGATGACAACAGTAAAGCTGACATACTGAACAGGTATTTCTGCTCAGTCTTTACTGAGGAAGAGGTGGGTAATGGGTCTGAAGGGAGTACAAGGGGTGAGAATGGTGCAGAAATGGACAAAAGTCCCTTTACACGAGAAAGGGTCCTGAAGGAACTGGAAGTAATAAGAGTTGATAAAGCAATGGGGCCAGATGGGGTGCACCCTAGGGTCCTTAAATAACTCAGACAGGTGGTGGTTGAACCTCTGGCTATCCTGTTTAGCCAATCACTGGAAACAGGGGAGGTACCCAAAGACTGGAGGACAGAAGATGTAGTCCTCTTATACAAAAGTGGGAACAAAGAGGAAGTGAGGAGCTACAGACCAGTCAGCCTCACCTCGGTAGTGGGGAAGATCATGGAAACACTACTGAAGGAGAGATTGGTGGAACATCTGGTTGTCAATGGACTGCAGGATCCAAGGCAGCATGGTTTCACCAAGGGGAGGTCATGTCAGACCAACCACATTGAACTTTTTGACTGGGTGACTAGGGAGGTGGATCAGGGGAGGGCAGTGGACATGGCCTATCTGGACTTCAGCAAGGCCTTTGACACTGTGCCACATAGAAGACTATTAGAAAAACTAGGGAATATGGGTGTGGGCAGGACAGTAGTGTGGTGGGTAGGTAACTGGCTGGGCAGCAGGACACAGAGGGTGGTGGTAAATGGCTGTCACTCCACAGAGGGAAAAGTGACCAGTGGGGTACCACAGGGATCAGTGCTGGGACCAGTTCTATTCAACATCTTCATCAGTGACATTGCGCAGGACCTAGAAGGCAGAATTTCACTGTTCGCTGATGAGACAAAGCTCTGTAACAGAGCAGACACACCAGAGGGTGTAAACAGAATGAGAAGGGACCTGCAGAAACTTGTAGAATGGTCAGGGGTTTGGCAGTTGAAATTCAATGCAAAGAAGTGTAAGATAATGCATATGGGGCACAAAAACCCTGGCACAATATATCAGTTGGGGGGTAAGGATATAGCATGCACCAAGCAGGAAAGGGATCTTGGGGTTATCATCTCTGATGACCTCAAGGTAGGGAAACAGTATGACAAGGCAGCAGGTAAAGCAAATAGGATGCTGGGATGCACAGGCAGGGGCATTGCCAGCAGGAAAAGGGAGGTCATGATTCCACTATACAAGACACTAGTGAGGCCCCACCTGGAGTACAGTATACAGTTCTGGAGACCTTACCTACGTAAGGACATAGACAGGGTAGAGAAGGTTCAGAGGAGGGCAACAAAGATGGTACATGGATTGCATCACAAGTCCTATGAGGATAGGTTGAAGGAATTGAATATGTACTCCCTGGATGAGAAGAGGGAGAGATGGGACATGATAGAGACATACAAGTATCTTACAGGGTTGAACAGGGTGCAAGAATACATTATTTTTAAGTGAAAAAGATGTTCCAGGACTCGAGGGCATGGGATGAAGTTGGAGGGAGGACGATTCAGAGGAAATGTGAGGAAGAATTTCTTCACAGAACGGGTGGTGGACAAGTGGAACACCCTGCCTGAGGAAGTGGTGGGGGCTGAAACAATCACGGGATTTAAGAATGCATGGGATAGACAAAAAGGAATTCTGGAGGTCAGGGGTAAGGGGCAACAGAGTTCTAGGAAAACATACACTGAAGTTACAAACTCAAATGGGCAGACTAGGTGGGCCATAGGCCCTTATCTGCTGACACTGTCTATGTATCTATGTATCCATCCCCTGTGATTGTGGCTAATGTCTCAGTCTCAGTGACCAGCCTCAGCCAAATTTTGCTAATTTTACTGATTTTGTGTTGTGGCTTTATGACACTCTTGTAAGCTCTGCTAGTTCAGTTTGTAATTTACTGTTGTAATGTGAATGTGTATGTGTATTTAGGCCCTAATCATAATCTTTAAATGTTAATTCTAATCTGAATGTACAATTTGTAAATTTTGATTACTGTTCTGGAATCTCTATGTTTTGTAACTGCTAGCCTGTACAAGGTAGCCAGAATGTTTTGTACTATGTCTATCTCCACTCTAATTGCACTGTTTTGTTTTGTTCATGCTTCTCCCTGTCCCCCTCCTCCAGGTCGCATCTGGAATCGAGCAGTACTCTGCTCAGTATGCCTTCCTGGTTAAACTCTTTTATATATATATATATATATATATATATATATTTATATAAATAAATAAATAAATAAATAAATAGTGTTCCCCCTCTCTGTGAGACACAAGATTACAACTTGGGTCTGGCATTATAGCCTAGAGATTAGAGTAATGAGCTGTGAATGAGCTTGAGACATCCAGCAGACCAGAACTGATTCTCACAACCTCCACTTGCTTACTGGGTGACTCTCCACAAGTCACATAACTTCCCAGCGCTGTTGTGGTCACTACTGGAAACAAACACTTGTGTCTAGCGGGCCTTACATGGTTACTAAAGAATAACAAAAATAGAAGATGTTCACATAACTACCTGATGAATAAGTCTCCCTGTTAACATATATCTAGATTGTTGCTGTGTGGTAAAGTGTCAGCTATTAAATATCTGTCTCACACTCTGTAATCAGTTTATCCCAATGTGTTACCTTTCTGTGTACTTGTCACTTTAAAGCATCTTGGAGCATGTTTATAAGAGAACCTCAGTCCCTTGCTCTTACCCGGTCACCAAAGAAATAAATAAATACATAGCAGTAGTTGAAGAGAAATCATGGTACAGAAATGCAGTCATGGATGGGTGGCTATCAAGGTGAAGCAAGAAAATGTCAATAACTAAAATTATAACAAGGGTCTCAGAAACAGAGGTTCTGGTTTGGCTATAAGCATTCCATTAGCTTTATGTCAATCACTTATTAATATTCATGTAGAGTTTTTCACTTGGAGGCATGGAGGTAGTATATCGCAGTAGTTTAAGGCTCTGAGCTGCAAAACCTGGAGACCTAGGGTTGAATCCCACAGCCCTCACTTGCATGCTGTGTGACCCTGAGCAAGTCACTTAACTTCCTTGCGCTCCCAGGTCGCACCTGTAAACAAGCTTTCAGCTTAGTGTGTCTCTCCTGGTTAAAAAAAATACAAAATACATGCTGAACAAGGTGCAACACTATTTAAAATTCCCATTTTTATCATAATAGGAATAAGGCACTTCCAGGTGCTAAACATTACTAGTCGGTTAATCATCTACTAGGACCAAGATGCACTCTGGTATACTTTGTACCTCACTACATCCATACAGGGTGGTTAGCAAGCCATAATCATAGTCTCTAGTCATGCCTTCTTACTTTAGTAAGTGCTGGTCAAACATATGTTGGCTGTAACTGATACAATTAAAGTTGGCAAAGTAGGTGAGTTGATACTTTTTATGGGACCAACAAGAAATGTTAATTGCACAAGATTTCAGTCCTACTCAATGCCCATCTTCTGTTGATAGCCAATTTTACAACATTTATATTAACAAGGGACATTATGGTTGTAACATCATGGAAATGATGGGACACACATGCATTGTGAAAGGTGGGAATAAGGATCCAACAAGGGGCCACCAAGGCTGCCACTGCTACCCCAGAAGATACCTAGGCAGAGGCAGAACGGCTGGACATTGGTGCAATTCATGAGGCTGTGAGTGTCAGGCAGTATACACAGGAAGAATAAGCTGCTGGTTGGACACTCCATCATTAGGGGGACTATACTTGGGAGTGAGAAGTGGAGGGGAGATGGAGGTAAAGTGCCTCTCTGGTGCTTTGGCTTGAAGGGACGGAGAGTGAATCCAAAGAATCACTACAGCAGCAGGTCATGGGGGAATCTAGATGTCATTTTCCACATGGAGACAAATGACCAGGCAAAGGATGGGGTAAGTGTAGCAAAGGGTCATTTCAGGGAGCCTTAAACAAGTAGCACACCCAGTGGCATTCATTGAGGTGTTACCTGTGTACAGCCAAGGGGAGGATAGGGCATCCCACAGTAGGACTTTCAACAATTGGTTTGAAGGCATAATACAGACAGGAGGGCTTTGGCTACATTTTGGTGTAGATGCCAGTCTGGGAGGATAAGGGCCTTTAAATTGGTGGGTGGCTGCCTGTGCCCTTCCAGGAGGAGGAGGAGGATCACAATTCTTAGTGGGAGGTATAAATGTAACTTGGATGAGCATTTAATCTAGACTGGGGAGGTTGTAATACCAAAGAAGGCAAAAATTGCCCCCTCTCTGCATGATGAAGAAACAAGGAGGGAGGGCCTGATGGGATGAAACTCCTCCAGGGCTGGGATGCAGGAAGAAATAGGTACAGACATGGCAGAGGATGGGGGGGCTATAAATCAAGAATGCAAGAAGAGATGAGTAAAAGGAACAAGAAACAGAAAGGGTAACAATTAAAAAGGGGGTCAGGGGTGCTTCAAAAATCAGCACAAGCAGAGGGGGAGATGGACTGCAGGCAAGAAGGAAGCATGGGATGGAAAGCCTTGTGCACCAGTGCAAGGAGTGTGGGAAATAAATTAGCAAGCAGGGTAACTTTGGAGTGGTTTCAAAGGTGGTAAACAGGATCAGAAATTGGTTAGGGGATAGGCAACAGTGGGTGGTGGTAAACAGAGTTCACTCCATGGAAGGGACGGTGACCAGTGCTGGGACCAGTCATCTTTAATATCTTTATAAGTGACATTGCAGAGGAGTTTGAAGAGAATGTCTGCCTTTTTGTGGATGACACCAAACTCTGCAATAGGATGGACAATCTTGGAGGGTATAAAGGATGAGCAGGGACCTGGGAAAACTAGAGGAGTAGTGAAGGGTATGGCAACTGGGTTTCAGTGTGAAAACGTGCACAATAATGCACTTAGGGCACTGAAACCCAGGAGCAGAGTATCAAATAAGTAAAGTAGCATTGATGACTCAAAGTAGAAAGAGACCCAGGGGTAATCATATCTGATGACCTAAAGGTGGCCAAGCAGTGCGGCAAGGCAGTTGGGAGTGCTAGTGAGATGCTGGGGTACAAAGGGGCAGTAGCAACAGGACAAAAAGGGAAGTGATATTGCCTCTCTATAGATTGCTGGTAAGTCCACCATAGAATAGCATGTCCAGTTCTGCTGACCACATCTCTAGAAGGACATAAACAGAGTGAAGGCTGTCCGGAGAGTGCAACCAAAATGGTGCTGGGTCTGCATCAAAAGCCCTAGGAGGGAAGACTAAAGAACATCAATATGTACACTCTGGAAGAGAACAGTGAGAGGAGGGATATGGTAGATACCTTTAAATACTTCATGGTGGTAAATAAGGTACCGTAAGGAAGTGTTGTTCAGAATAAAATGGTGCTCACGAACAAGGGGACAATCTATGAGGCTGGAGGGGAGTTGCTTCACGAAGGATGTGAGGAAGTAGTTTTTCACAGAAGGAGTGGTGGAGTCCTAGAACACCCATCCAGCAGAGGTGGTGGGGGGAGTGGGGGGTATAAAAATACATAGGACAGGCACAAGGGAATCATAGTGAAAGAAAAAGAGGAAGGGAGAAAGAACCGTAGATCAAGTAGAATCTGCTGTGATAATGTAGGTAGGAACAAATGGGCAGACTTGGTGGACTGAGTGGTCCTTATATGCCGTCAAATTCTATGTTTCTATGTTTCTAAAATTCAGGATTTGGAGGATAACATGGAGGAGGCTAGTGTAGATTTAAAGGCCATAACTGAGACTGATGCACGGACAGTCACAACTGGGAAAAGGCCATGCCAGGCTATTATCTGTCCAAGAGAGATAGGGAGGGGAGGATGGAAGGAGGGGTTGTTCTGTATGTGAGGGAAGGAATCAAAGCTATGGAAATACAGAGGTATTTGGGAGAAAAGGAAGGGCTGGTGGTACTGTGGGTCATTTTAGAGACACGAGCTGTGGCTACTACCCATACAGGGGTTGCATATTGGCCCCCCAGCACAGGAAGTGGAGTTTGATAAGACACTAGAGAAAGCATCATAAGGATGTCAAAAAAGGGGGAGGTGCTACTATTTGGAGACATCAGTCTGCCAGATGTGGATCTGAGCCTTCCAGCTGCAGCTGCGGCAAGGACCAGGGCCATACTTGACTTCCTACAGGGGGTGTTTCTTAGGCAGCCTGTCAGTGAATCCACTAGGTATATGGTAGTGTTGGACCTAGGGCTTACAAACAGGGACAGCACTGCAGACATTATAGTGGTGGACAGTCCCCTAGGTACCAGCAATTACTGTAAAATGTGGTTCAACATTAAGAAGGGAACAGCAGCAAACCACATGAGGATGAGGGTCCTGGATTTTAGGAGAGTAGATTTTAGAGGAATTAGAAACTGCCTCAGAAACTGTCTAGCAGAGGAGGGTTGCCACAAGGGAATAGAGCAATACTGGGAAAAAATAAGGGAGGGAATAATTAAGGGAAGCAGGTTCTGCATGAAGAACATGAGCAAAAGCAAAAGAAAAACATACCGTTATGGTACTCTAGGGAAGTGGATACGTTGGTGAAGGAAAAAAGGGTGGCATTCAGGTGGTACAAAGAAATTAGCAGGAGGGAGACAGGTAGGTGTATCAAATAAAATAGAGGAAAGTAGGTAAGGTAGTGAGAAGAGCAAAGATGCAGACAGAGGAGAGAATAGCCAAAGGATTAATTAAAGGGGGGATAAGACTGTCTTCAGTTAAACAATGAGAAGAAAGCTAGGGTAGGAATAGTGAGGATAAGGAGGACAACAGAGGCAGACTCTGTAGAAGAGGATCAAGAAAAAGCAGATGCCCAGAACAGATACTTCTCAGCCTTCACAACAGACAGATGCGGGACGGGCTACCAGGGAGCAGCAGTAACAATATGTGTGTGGGGGTGTGTGTGTGTCTGTGTATGTGGAGGGGGGCACAACTCCATTTTCAGAGGAAGGAGTCCTGAAAGGATTTGCAGCTCTGAAAGCAGACAAGTCTAGGGCACTGAACGGGGGTGCACCTAAAGATACTAAAGGAAATCAGAGATTCTTGTTGCAATGCCAATGTCCTTATTCAACAACTTACTTTAAACAGGCCTAGTTCAAGAGGACTGGAGCACAGCAGACATGGTCCTCATCTATAAGAGTGGCAGCAGGGATGAGGTTAGCAACTATAGGCCAGTCAGACTCACATCAATGATGGGGAAAATAATGGAAACCCTGTTAAAAGAAAGGGTGATAAAATATCTTGAATCCAATGGGTTTCAAGATCAGTGGCAGCTTAGATGGAGGAGGGTGCTCATGCCAGATGAATCTGATTGATTTCTTTGACTGGGTAAACATGGAACTAGATGAGTAGAGGGTAGTGGACTTGGCCTATCTGGACTTTAGCAAGGATTTTGACAGTATGTCACACAGTATGCCGATAAAAAAAATTGAGCTGACTAAGTGTGGGATCCAAAGTGGTAAAAGAACTGTAAGGGAAGATATGCCTTTTTTGTAGATGATACCTAAATGTGTTATAGTGTGGATTCTCAGTAGTTGGTGAGAGAATGCATAGAGACCTTGGGAAACTTGAGGAATGATCAGGGGCATGGTAACTGGGGTTCAATTCCAAAAAGTGCAAAATAATGCGCCTAGGGCATTGGAACTCAAGAGCTGTGAACAGGATGGGGGAGGTAACTGACAGTCACTAAGAAAGAAAGGGACCTTGTGGTTATTATATTTGATGACCTTACAGTGGCAGGTCAGTGGGACAAAGCAGTGGGTAGGGCCAGTGGGATACTAAGATGCATACAGAGAGGTATCACCAGCAGGAGGCGGGAGGTGGTATTACCACTGTATTATAACACCTGAAGTGTTGTGTCAAGTTTTGGAGGCTGCACCTCAGAAAGGACATAGATAGGGTGGAGGAAGTGCAGAGGAGGGCAACTAAAATGGTGCAGGGGTTGCATCAAAAACCCTATATGGAGAGACTGAAGGATCTCAACATCTGCACTCATGAAAGCAAGGGAGACAAGGCAGAGACCCAGTGGTGAACAAGGTACAGGTACAGGAGAGGAGTCTCTTTCAAATAAGAAACAGCACCAGAAGCAGAGGGTATGCAATGAAGATCAAACAGTGAAGATTTATGAGGGAATTTGAGGAAGTACTACTTCACTGAAGGAGTGGTGGACACTTAAAACAGACTGCCTGTGGAAGTGATGGAGGCAAAAAACTGTAAAGACCATCTAGCATGCATGAGATAGACATAAGGGAATATTAGTAAGTTATTAGCAAGTAGGCATAGATGAGGGAGGGTCGCCTGAGACCAGTTAGGGTCTGCAGAGACATACTAGGCAGGGACCATCTGGGCTGACTGGGTGGGCCAAGCAGTCCTTTCTTGCTGACAAATTCTATTTTTCTATATTTCTATGACACTGAACTCAGATATAATTTCAAACCATCTGACTGAAAACTGTGATATGCTTAGTTTCTGGTTAAAGTTAAAATACTCCAGCATCTAATATTTTCTCCGTTCATGTTAATGGAATGTAACTCCTGATATGATAAAGAAGCATCTTGTTAAACCTCACCATATTGTTGTTTTTGAGATGCAAGCTGTACAAACTAGGCACACTAATTGCATGTCAGTTCTGAAGTCCAGTATATTTTATGAACTGTTTTAATTGTATGCCTACTTTAAAAGAACAAATTACAATTGGGTATCATGTGTTTACTTGAATGGTATAGCAAAATAACAGTGCCATTAATGATACACCCAGCTGAGAAGTATAAACTTCTTTTCATAGTAAAACTACATTTACAGTGAAGTTTTATTGGATAAATTGAACTTCACTCTAACAGGGCTTCACTGTGAACTATAGAAAAGACTGTTTTAGAGCTATGTGTCAGTCAAGTACTGTTTATATAGCAATGCTGTGCCTTGAATTTGGATGACTGCAAAATACAAAGATCATTCAATCAAAGAAACTTGATAAACAAAGCAGGATTCAAGTGGGGGGGGGACACTTTTTGTGTTATTCTAGTAACTGTGGATGCTTTACTTATGTCATATAAATATTACCACCTATGCATTTCATCCAAACAAAAGATTGCACATTTAAAAATAAATGTAATGCCTTCTTTTGAAAGAAAATCTCCCTGTGCTTGTCTGTGAGTCTATGCAATGTCCTCTAAAAACATTTTCTCCTGTTGACTATTTTCATATATTTTGAGACCCATAAGGCTTCTGCTTTAGGAGACAGGTGTTTGAGAAAAACAAACTTCAATTCACAGTTCAGTCTATGATCTTAAAAGCTCTAAGTAAGTCATGAAAATATCCTTAATATTTTCCCTACTAATAACTTTGAAAGACATATCTGGGTTTTTAAATATTTAGAAAAACATTAATAACAGCCTTTAAAAGGCTTAATCCTTGCTAGCCATATCAAGAAAAAGAAATATTTAAGGAAACTGACAACATGCTAATACCTATATTTTAGACCAGGATCTAATTTCCTCTTGAACATTTAATAAAGCATGTTAACTAACGGAATAAGATTTCCTATAGGGGGCACCCAGGTATTACAAACAGACACTGCAATTGCCGACAATTTTGGTAGAGTTGGGTGAACTATAGAGCACATTTACACATTACACTTTGTACAGAGAACAAAAGCGAGTAAAATAAACTAAAAGGCTCTTTGTGTCTGTCTTGCTATTTCCTGTTGAGAGACAACGAGATATTAAAAGGTGCATTTAAATGACATACACAACCTTATTATGCTAAAAGCATAAAAGCATAATTACTTGGCGGGAACAGGGCACACACACAGTAGCTGTCTGCAATTTTAAAATTCTAAACAAGCTTGCTAATACTTTATGTTGCAATGGTCTGTGCAATTATTATTCTCGTGCTGTGTGATAGGTTTGTTAAGAGCCCTGAAAAACAGTCATGTGCCTTGTTCTGTTTGATTTCATGAGTGAAATAATAATAACCTATTCACAATTCCTTTTATTAATCCTGGCAGTAAAGCATGGGTTTACCCACAGTAGACTCAGCAGCTTGCCACTATAGTAATTTGGATTGCCACTGTAAATTTCTCATAACATAATCTTCCACCAGATGCACCTCTTCAAAATCACATCTTAATTAAAATATGTTGGCTAAAGTTAACAAGAGAAGTTTAATATCTCCCATGAAAACACAATACTCTTATCTTGAAACTTGCCTCATTTTTTTTTTGCCAAGTAGTCCTTTATTAAAGAGACTGGTGCAACAGAAGAATAAAATTATTATACTTCCTCTTGTACAATTCAATACTTTTACAGCCTCTCCCTATATCAGATGAGTTTCCAGATAGGTTTCCAAAAGAACACAACACAGCCTTTATGTTTTACTTTTGTCATTACTTCCCATTCTAGATATAAAAGACACACTAAGATGTTATGAAGCTTTACATTTTTTAACTTGCTTTCTTTTTGCAAGTACCTCTCCTCAAGAAGAAAGAAATGCCTAAAACAATTCAATAAAATCCCACATGCATTTTAGAAAGCTATTAAATAGAAATACACAAAGCCCTGACGTAGCCACTGAGGATGGAGCTCTACAGAGACTAAATCACAATGAGAATGGTCCCAGAAATGTTTGTGATTGCAAATGGGATTTTCAACTGCAAACATACTACAGTACTTGCAAATACCACTGAGTTCTGGGCATGTCACTGTGCCAGTTCCATGGTATGAAGCCATGGCCAGAGACAAAGGCATGAAGCACTACTGCATCAGTTTTCATCATTTGTGTACCTCTTGGGAAGTCCATTTTTTAATTTAAATAATCCCTTGCTAATCATCCCTGGTGGACCAATGACCACAGTTTGTTCCATGCAAATAGATATATCTCTGCCATTCTAGTGGTACCCTAGTTGCTCCTTGTAAATAAATACATTCTTGCTATCCATTGGAATGCCCATCCTAGCCACATTCTCCCACACACTATTGATGTTAACAGGTCCTTCATCAATCTCAGTGCTTTGTTGATTCCTCTTTGAGCCACCATACTGTTGGACCGCCCCAGTGGACCTGCTTCTCACAGTTCCACAGGGGTTGGGGGTGCTGTGGCAGGTGGTGTCTGTCCAGACACCATGAGACATCTGTGCATAGCACAGTGCTCATTAGCACGCTGGGTTCTGTCCCCTTCACTTTACCAGAGCAATGACCAGTACTAGAGCAGGTAAAGGCATGTGATCCTTTGTATGTAGTACAAAGGGATGAAAGTTGAACAGTGATGCACAACAGTTATTTCAACCTCTTTGTGCAACTAAATTTTAACTGTGTATTATGCCCCAGATAACTACCATTCAGTTTTCTTTTCTAAATACATAAGCCACCTGATTGGTACCATCTCCTTTTTTTAATGATGCTTACTTTCTTCTATTTTAGAACATAGGTTGTGACAATGTCACTGTTAAAATATTTTCCCCCATTTGTTCCCTATTGTCTGCAGGCATGATAATGCTTTTGTTCTTTTTTGAGACCCTTTTTCAAGAAAGCAGTCTTTTTTTTTGTTCCTAGACATGTCACACACCATTGTGCTGTGCTTTTTTAAGAAAGAGGTTGAGATTTTACCATAGTTCCTTAAAGAATATCAGTTACCTAACTGAACAAAATTCCACTTGGATTACTTCCAAGTTAACTAAGACTACTCTGCAAACTCCTCCATTGGAAAGGTTTTTGTTTCTATATTTATACAATTTTACCCAATTATACTAATAAAGATTATCTGATCAATATAAAGAGCATATGACATACTGAATGAATGGATTAAGGAATTTCTGCAGTAACATTTTATGCGCTGAGTTTAGTGAGAACATTTTTATATATATTTCAGTATTGTGAATGTACTGATATTTGAATGTAATTTCATTTTTTTATATCTAATAGTTTTTAAGCTAAACATAAGTTAAATATACAAAATCACACATGCCCCCACAATGCAAAGGAGCATGGGCTGCATATGCAAATCACCACAGAATATTATGCTGGTTCAACTTTAAGCAGAAATGCATGGTGCTGAAAGGCCTCTCACACAGTTTGCAAAGGATGCCAACAGAAGACATAGACACGTGTTTCATCCTACCAGGACTCATCAATATGACTCATCTGTTTGACAGCCCAGTGGAATGAACCAGCTACCCAAAGATGGTCGATCTGGGTTATGTTGTGGTGAACCCAATTAAAACAAAAAACAGTTTAAAAGACAATGAACCTCTGTGTGCAAGCACTGAGGCAATGGTTACCCCAAAGGGCATTTGGCTGGGAATCCAAGTTTCAAAGAAATACAAAATCACACATGCCCCCACAATGCAAAGCATCATGGGCTGCATATGCAAATCACCACAGAATATTATGCTGGTTCAACTTTAAGCAGAAATGCATGGTGCCAAAAGGCCTCTTACACAGTTTGCAAAGGCTGCCAACAGAAGACATAGGCACATGTTTCATCCTACCAGGACTCATCAGTATGCCTCATCTGTTTGACACCCCAGTGGAATGAACTAGCTACCCTAATATGGTTGATCTGGGTTATGTTGTGGTGAACCCAATTAAAACAAAAAACAGTTTAAAAGACAAAGAACCTCTGTGTGCAAATATACTATAGCATACAAACTAAACAAAATGTATGAGATAGTTTGTTTAACTGTTAGATTAGGAATGAAAGTCACATGCCTTTGGTGAAGGAATCCAGACAACCCTGGCAGAATTCATGATCCATCAAGTGTGCATAGCAAGATGTTATTGTGATGATGAAAGGAACTTAGGGTCTATCCTGTTCACCTCTCTTGTTGCATGGCAGTGATCGTACTGAATTTGAGTATGGACACAAATTGTAGCTAAACAGAAAGCTACCCCAATTCATGCTGTGTAACCCTCAAGAACATTCTCTCTCAGCAATCTACATGTTCTTATTTTGAAAGCCTGAACAGCGCTAGCTTCAAGACCTCAGTAGGCAGACTATTTCACATATTTACCACAATTTGTGTAAGGCTCTGAGCTGCAAATCTGGAGACCTGGGTTTGAATCCCACAGCCCCCACTTGCATACTGTGTGACCCTGAGCAAGTCACTTAACTTCCTTGTGCTCCCAGGTCGCACCTGTAAACAAGCTTTCAGCTTAGTGTGTCTCTCCTGGTAAAACAATCAGAAAAACAAATTACTGCTTGCTAATGTGTACCCTTATTTTGCACACAAACCCTCAATTTGAGAGCACAAGTAAATATGCCAGTGGCTCAAAAGCTTGCATGTTCACCTCTGGGGTCAAAAGATAGGACAGTCACATTCATAGGTTTTGATCCCACAGCAGGAACTTAGACATATACAGAATATTGACAGTATACTTCAGCAGTAGGAGGGATCTGCACTGTTGAAGCTAAGTCATTTAGATGATACATTGAACCAAAGTACATTCTGCCCCTCTCTTGTAGCTTTTCAGAATGTAGTTAACGAACAAATGGTACTCTCTGAAACAGTTAAGAGTTTTCATTGGCATCCTAGCCAAGATTCCTCAGGTGAACAAAATAACTTCAAATAACCCACCCCATAGGATGCACCTGTAAATGAGCTGTCAAACCTCAGTGAATCTTTCCTGATCAAAATAAAAAATGACCCCATCTCTGCTTGCTCTTACCAGCTCAAACATTTGTTTGTTATTCACCCTGTGTAGCCACTCTGGTTTTTAGAATAACATCATGACCATGTCCTTTTTTAACCTTTTTTTTCTCTAGGCTGAATAATTATATATAATCTCTTAACATAGCTCTTACCTTCTAAGCCACTAATCAGTTTGGTTGTGGCCCTGTGCTGAATCCTTTTGGTCTCTTCAGTTTTCTTTCTGTACTGTGTTAACCAATAGAAACAAAGGAGATGCAAGTAATTTCCTGGGGGTGCCTTCCACTAAACTAACAGTTTCATTTTTAAAATGGTTTGCCCATGAGTAAGAATCTCACTTAATGTAGTCATTTTTATAATTAGTTTAGATAATTTTCTCCATATTAAGCAGGAAACCTAACATCTGTACAGAGACTGTTAACATCTGCCCAAAAAGAAAATACCCTCACATGAGAAGCTTGATCATTATCGTAATAAGTGATTTGATGTAAATAAACAGACGTCACAGTTATCAATAAATGGATTTATTCACCGATTGCTTAAGAAATCTATTTTCTAAGTTTTATTATTATTAATACTACAACTTTAAAACAAAGGAGCAATGATTTCCCTAGAGATAATATTAAGGACAAATACTCACTAATGATCACATGTGATTAAACATTCATACTGGTCTATAGTAGGGATGCTCTATTATAGAGCTGTTTCAGGAGACTACACAACATGGTCTCATTATCAAAAGGTTTGAATCTGCTTCTCTCATGTTGTGCTGTGAAAGACTTGATTTTGAAGTAGTAAGCTGTATTTTTCAAAAGGATTTTTATATAGTAATATTCTTTGCTGGCTGTAGCATTTGTGTTCTTCTGGGAAATGTTCAAAGCAGTGTCTCTGAACACAGGACAACTTGCAGTTACTAATGGTAGAAGTGGAGTTACCACCTCATTTTGTTTTGCTTTGTTTTCAGTTTACTAATCTCTTGCCTTAATGGAAGTTAATGCCCATTAAATGTTTTGTATATTGTTTTAAATAACAGTATTTTAATTAAAAAGCCAGTGTAGTATGATGCTAAGTAGTTGGAATTTTTAGCAAACTCTTGAATTATGTTGCTTTTAAAACACAAATCTGTACCACTAAGTTGATGCTTTGAAAAAACATAGTATTTAAGCACAGTAGTGTCAGTGGTGGTGGGTTCAACGTTACCATGTACTGTACAGGATCCGGATTCAGATATTGAGCCACACAACAGGCTTAGTGCTGGTGGGCCACGTAGAGTACTGTGAAGACAGAGTTCTCAGACTCAAGGGATGAGACATCCCAGCAGCACATATAGTCTCTAAGTGCCTGCTATAGGACTTTCTTATATTGCACATGGGATGCAGGGAAGCATATATCACTGGCTAGGAAAAGGCATCATTAGTTTCAGCATGACATGGTAGCTGCCTTGTGTAGAAGAAGAGGGAGGGCAGATAATCATGGAAGAAAATGGATGGGGTTGAGCAGGAGATAGAGCTGCTTTCAGGACAACAAATATTGCCCATGACCATTCTCTTCACCCGTTTGAAAGGAAGACCCCACTGTGATAGATCCCAAGACCCCATGGAAGGAGGTTTTCTCTACCTGTCTTAAGTGATATGTGTGAGTAAATCCCCTGGTGTATCCAGTTTCAGTTTATGCTTTCAGTGTTAAAAAAATGTGTCATTACTGTACATCAGTTTACATGCAGTATGAAAAGAAAAACAACTACAATATAAATATAAATACATACCAGTAAATAGCAGAAGTATCACAGTAAAATCCATACATTATGATAAGAATAAGATTTCAATGACTAAGATTTGAAATTTTTTCACAAAGATAACTTTTTTCATAAACACAGCTAAGTGTTGGGTGAATTCATTTTTATGGTGCTTACCTGGTCAGGTTGCTGAGCTGGCAAGGAGGGTGAGTGCAATTGAAGGAGGTGCAGGACAGGGAAGGTGAGTAAGTGTAACCAGGTGTTAGTTTGGGTAAATAGGCACCTGGACAAAGTAGTTACCTTGGTGGGCACATAGCCTGTGGGTCCAGACAAGGTGGTGCTCTTAGTCCCAGTTAGAGATGGGCGAAGTGGCCCCAATTCACTCCATGAAGTAGAACGCGGAGTTAAAGTGAATTCGCGGAGTGCTCCGCAACGTGAAGCGGGGTACTTCGCGTTATTAATGGGTAACACAAAGTCCATTAAAAACAATGACTTCACAATACTCCACCTTCCCAAACCACTACTCCACTAATCCTTAAGGCGAAATACATTGAAAACAATATACTTCACCTTACTTCGCCTTGTTTTTAAGCTCCAAAGGTGAATTTTGCAGTGATTCATGGGATTTCAGGTCACATGGGCTCTAGATTTTTCTGCACAGCCTCAGTTTGGGGTAGTGTGTGTAGGAAACTGTATTAGACAATCTGTTCTGAGAACTCGCTGTGATTCAAACCTTCTAAAAGCTGTTAAAAAAGCCTTTTTGAGTCATTTATTTTGCTGAAACTTTAGTTCATCGATTATAGGAAACCCTCCTGTGCTCATATCATCGAGCGTTTATTGTTTGTGTGTGTATTTTGAGTGTTAATGTACAACATTCAGTCTGTATACTGAGAGACAGTGGAAGTGTGCTTTGGGGGAGGGGCGTATCTGTGGTGTAGGTAGATTAACTTGGAGAAAAAGATAGTGCTTTCTGTTTTGGTGATATTTTTCTTGTATAACTGTGTTAATGTACACTCAATAATATTTTCAATAATTCTTGCCATTTTTTTGCTGATTGTTGTGGTGCAGCAGTGCATAATTTTAGTTTGTTTAAAATATGTGGTTATATTACTGAAGTTTTCAATTTGCTACACATTACTTAGTGTGTGTGTGTGATGCGTGACATCAAATCAGACACCTTTTATTGTGCCACATAATTTCAGCAATGTGAACCTGCTATCCACTGCAGCTGTGTAATTTTTTGTACTTCTTTGTGGTATCTTTACTGGTACTCGTACTAGTGACTCTTACTACAGCAGTGCAGTACACTGCTCCCCTCCGCAGCCCGCCCCAACCGGAAAATATATTCTTTTCCAGATTTGAATTTCTGATGGTGAGCACTGGTTAGGTGTTATACCTTAGCATCTGCATCTTTTCAGTGTGCAGTGCAATCTTAATCTGTCTGTACATTTGCATCTCTTTAGGGCCCAATTTCCATCTCTAACTTAAGTCACAGTTGTTTCTTTGGCTTCCCTTCAGAGTACTGGACAGGTGTGGTGCATAATTCAGCATGAATATTGTACTCATTAATATGCTTTTCTAAGTCAGGATCATCATCAGGAGTCACTCGTGATACAAATCATGTTCTTCATCATCAGGTCACAAGCAGTCAAATTACGATTCTGATCACATCATGAATCACAACAGTCATTTTTTTTACTAATTACTTGGATGTATTGTAAGCCTGTTTTGTAGTATCTCTCCAGGCTTCACCACTCCACCATTGTGCTCATTAATAAGTGTTTTTAAGCTAGGGAATTGGACAGTGTCTGCAGTACATACACAGACTGGAAAGAAAACTGCACCCATGCAGTTTAGCACAGTATACTTCCACTGCTCAGAATACATATGGAAGACAACAAAAAAAGGGCATAATTACATACAAGGGTCGGGGATGGTGTAGGAATACATTTTATAACACAGCAAGGAAAGTGTTGGGGGGGGCTCATGGTGTGAGGAAAAAAAAAAACTAATGTGGGATCCCATGTTGATCCAGCAGCAGTTCCAGCATGGACAAAATTTGCAACTGATGTCCCTCTATTTATGAAAAATAAAATTTACAGAAAGAACAAATTAAGTAAAAAAGAGTGCATACAGAAAAGACAAAAAAATGTAGCTTTTAAAAAAGCTGTTGGGTCTAAATCAAAGTGTAAATCTTCTCCACGTTCTGATCTCAAAGTATCAGCAGTCACAAAACACACTCCTCTCTCTCTCCATCTGCACAGGAAAAAGTAAAAGTGTCTGCTTGTATGATTCACTTTCTTCCTGCCTAGCTAAACAGCATGTGACTTACAGTACTGTAAGCCATGTGATGTGTGGAGGGGGTTGCCAAATCTGAAACACCAAGTGGATCACTTAGAATCCTAATGAGGAACGCAAAGTCCATTAAAAACAATGACTTCGCCTTACTTAGCATTGCCATTCCATATGCTTGAAGTGGTAATGAAAAGGCGAAGTGAGCACTTTGCATTGCCCACTCCGCATAGCGGAGTGGCAATGTGAAGTGTCCACTTCGCGTTCACTTCGCCAGCGGAATTTAAATTTGCTGCATCTCTAGTCCCAGTCATATGGCATGAAAAAATGGATGTATAAAAACAGAATGTAAATTAACTCCTGCTTTTCTACATAGAAGGTATGGGGATACTTCCATGAGAATACTATTTATAACCATCTGCAGCCACATGATCAGCTTAGTTGTTCATATTTTATAGTAGGAATTCAACCAACCATAACACTATCATGTTGCCGTAGTTGCACGACACTTTGAACATTCAGATCTCGCAAACAGTTCAGGCACAGCAAACTGTTGTACAATGTATACTCTGCTTTGGTTTACTAAACTGGTGTTTGATTTTGTAAGCATTTATGATAAAAAGGAAGAATGCATTCAGTATCTATAAATGGAACAATACGATTTATTACACTAATGCTGGAATGGGTGATTATTTGGTTAGCATTGTTCCTCTATATCTTTTTACTCCTCAGTCTCAACATTAATTTTCTAGAGCTCATGAAATATTTTGCAGCTATAATTTGCCTTTGTGTTTACATGGATAACATTCATGATGACGTTAATTTTTGTCACTTGCCTTTGTCATAAGATGCCTAAAATATATCATTGTGGATATGGCTTTTTCATAGGTTCACTGTATGTTAACACATCATGTCTATTCCATTTGACAGCAGATGTTTTCAAAGACTTTTTGTAAGGGGTCTCTGAAATAAAAGTTGTTTTTCATTAAAAGATCTGCTTCCAAATAGTACCATAGTCTTCCTCCCCATGTTATTATAATAACTGTGACAGGTATCCTCACATAAGGATCTTCCATTCTTATAAGACAGAGAACCTCTGTGCGCAAACACTGAGGCAAGGGTTACCCCAAAGGGCATTTGGATGGGAAGCCAAGTTTCAAGAAAACACAAAATCACACATGCCCCCACAATGCAAAGCATCATGGCCTACATATGCAAATCACCACAGAATGTTATGCTGGTCCAACTTTAAGCAGAATTGCATGGTACCAAAAGGTCTCTCACACAGTTTGCAAAGGGTGCTAACAGAAGACATAGACACGTGTTTTGTCCTACCAGGACTCATCAGTATACCTCGTCTGTTTGACACCCCAGTGGAATGGACCAGCTACCCCTAAAGCAGTGTGCCTTGGATATATTGTGGTGAACCCATTAAAATAAAAAACTATTTAAAAGACAGAGAACCTCTGTGCGCAAACACTGAGGCAAGGGTTACTCCAAAGGGCATTTGGCTGGGAAGCCAAGTTTCAAGAAAACACAAAATCACACATGCCCCCACAATGCAAAGCATCATGGGCTACATATGCAAATCACCACAGAATGTTATGCTGGTCCAACTTTAAGCAGAATTGCATGGTGCCGAAAGGCCTCTCACACAGTTTGCAAAGGGTGCTAACAGAAGACATAGACACGTGTTTCGTCCTACCAGGACTCATCAGTATGCCTCGTATTCTTATACTTCACTTCCATTACAAATGACGTCTATAGCATGCTCTGAGAATTATATCCATTAATGTAAATTTTAAACCAAAATGTAACTATTATGAAAGCAGTGACTTGTGCCACTGTTTAAATAACTTTTCACTTTTATAAGTCATTGACTGGAGTCAAATCCTATCAATTTAAAGAACTTATCAGTCATACATCTAGAACCTTATTACTTTATTTAAAAAACAGAACTGCAGTGAAGAACAAATTACAGTTTAAAATGATTGCTACCTAATCAAGTGCTGAAAGAAGATAAGCTGTAATGATAACTGGTTCAATATAAAATGATAAGAATCATGATAACATTGTATGATATAAATGTGTTAATGCTTTTTGTTTGGACACTCAGGGGTACATTAACAATGAAGGCTTGCTGCACACCTGACCTTGACATGAACCCCGCAACATGTCATAGCAAAAGCTGTATTATTGTTCCATGTCCTGATCTTGTGAGAGACACTTGAATATTGTACCACAGATTATGTATATTTTTAGGTTCTCGAGGTTGTTGTGTCTCAGTACCATTCAGTTGTTACTGTAGAACATTTTCTAACACATTAATGCATTCACATGAAAGCACCAGAAATATAGCTGGCCTACTGAGTTCTCATGAAGCACACTGTTTTTGGTAAACACATGATTTCATATTTGTTCAGCATTGTGGTCTCATGAATACCTAATGCAAAAATGTTACACCCCTGGAAACTTTAAAGCATAAAACATGAAAAGTAACTTGAGACCCCATGCATCTGTGCACTATTAATACTTTATGGTGTTTGGTTACAGTTTATCATACTAGTATTGTAGTTCTGTATAGTGGACAACAATCATCAATAGCTGCTGTTGTACCATGTTATAATATAAAGTGTTGTACAGAACTGTATTGTGTATGATATTGTTTACTTGTGTCTTTAACTATATAGTTGTGAATCTGCTATATATAAATATTGCTGCTTCTGTCAACATTACACCTCCAAAAATATCATGTTGCATCTCAAGAGTGACTTTATCCTGGAGAATAAAGTATGGATGAGTGGATGGACCTGTAGGTCTTTTTCTGTTGACAAAAACATTTTTCTATGTTTCTGTATCAATCCTTATACAGATGCACATGTGAATAAACATATCCTTGACTTTCAATTAAAATACAATGGGACTAATTAAAGAATTTAGAGTTAGGCCAGCTCGTCAGTACGGTGGTAGCACTACTGCCTGTGACACCGGTGACCTGGGTTTGGGAATGAGCCTGGGTTGTAGAGTGCTGGCTGGGGGGAGGAGCTTTGAGCATCACACAGGATGTTCTCATCCTCCATTGGGGACAGTGCTGTCACACCGCCCCATTACAGATGCCTTTGGATGCCAGGGTGGCAGCATGGGAGTCACAGTGTGGGGAAGGGAGAACAGCATTAGGCACTTGGCTGAGACATGCCTCAGCATCATGCCGGCATCCTCTTGGGTTGGAGTTTTGGGGATGAAAAGGTAACAGGAGAAAAATACAAAAACTAAATCCCCCACTGCAATGCAGAATGATCCCTGACAACAAGTTGGAGGGGACACAGAGCACGGATGGTCAGTAGTATTGCCACTGAGCCCCACCAGCAGTGGGAGACAAAAATGTGCTATTAATTTAGAGGTAAGAGTTAGAATTCAGCCACTCTCCATGATATGACTATTTAAAGATAAAAATTAAAATGCTGCAATTACTGTGCTCTACAGCAAAGAATGACTGACACTATTTTGCTTAATTTATTTAAATAAGAAACCTCATAATTTTCCATAGCTTGATGAATTCATTTATTTTAGCTGTCAATTCTAATATCCCTGATTAAAATGCATCAATAATAATATAATGCAGAACACAACAACATTTTCTAATATTTCAACTATTATGTTTTCTGTCACAAAGTTCTTCTTTTTTGTCTTTGGTATTTCTTCTGTCACCACCAATTATGTTTCAATATATTTTTGGCAAAAAAATGTGTTACTGCAACAGATAGGGTTCAACCATCAAAAGCAGGGAAATGTGGTGTTAGGGTTTCCAACCCTAACTCCCCACCCACCTTCCATGCACCAACAACCATCAGGGGTGTGCCTTGGGGTTATCAGCCCTAACACTCACCCCACTCCATGTACAAGGAGTCTGATCTGGAACAGCATTGAAAAATGGGGTGAGCATTAGGGCTGTTAATCCCAAGGCATCCCGATGGCTGTTGGTGCATGGGGAGTGGGGGTGGGTGGCGTGTTAGAGTTGGAAACCCTAACACCACATTTTCCTGCTTTTGATGATGGAACCCTAACTGATGCATTAACAAAGTTTTTTGCTAAGAAGTTTCTTAGTATTTGAGAAAGTATAATCATAATCAAGCTTTTGATAAAGTCTCTCATTCATTGTTAATTGAAAAAATGGTTCAAATAGGACTAAATTAATTCATGATCACTTGAATCAAACAGTGGCTTTATAATAGGACTCAAAACGTTAAAATACACAGTGTATTTTCAAACAGAATTAGGGTCACAAGTGGTGTCCCACAGTGATCCGTGTTGGGCCCAGTTTTATTTGGAATCTTTAGAAGGGACATGCATACATATGTCAGGGGGAACTAAAGCAAATTTGCAGATGATTCAAAGATCAGTGCTGAGGTTGATACTGTAGCAAAAAATTAACACCTTGGAATTATATCTCATGCAGATATTGAACTGGGTCCGTAATAACAAAACGATATTTAACATTGCTAAATGTACAGTTATACATCTAAGAAGAAAATCTGATGCATAACTATGCTCTAAATAGACAAATAATCAAAACAGCTAACTCAGAAATAGACCTGGGAATAGCCATGAGAAAAGATCTGACTATTGGAGAGCACTGCAGGAATTGCAAAGAGTTATAGGTGATATCCTAATGCTGTACAACCTATTGAAGGATAAAGATTTAAGTAAAGATTGTTATTTAACTCTGGCAACTAAACCAAAACATCTCAGGTGTCATAATAAGCAACTGTACATACAAAAACCACAAACAAATTAAAGGAAGTACTATTTTACCATCAGGGCATGTAAATTGCAAAACTCTCTATCACAACATGTTGTGAATATAAATGACCTTACAAAATTCAAAAATGATTTAGACAATTATCTCCTTAGAGGTAAAGAATGGCCCCCATAGGTGTGGCAAAGGTAGTCCAGATGGGCCATGTGCTTACTTCTACCTTCATACATTCTGACTAATACTGAGTAATTGTCTTATTTGCTTGTGTGAGTGCACAGCCCTCCAGGCCCTGCAGTCCCATCACTCCTTAATAGTATCCATATTTCCTTGTGGGCTTCATATATGCATATATGTGAGTAGCTGTGGAGGACCCTGTGCTTACATTTGTTGGGCAAGAGTGACAAAATTGTCAGCATAGCCATGTTATTACCCCACCTGAGGTACACTGTACAGAAATTTTTCAAATCCCTGCTGAAATGTAATTCCATGCAACAGCAATGCAACATAGGTGAAAACACATTTTGTCTAGGATTTGGAAAATTACAGCTGTGACATACATTTGGTGGGGTAATAACTAGTGGTGGGCGATGTGGGCTCAATCCACTCCGCAAAGTGATTCACGGAGCAAAGGCAGATTCGCAGAGTGCTCCTCAATGCAAAGCGGAGTACTTCACGTTATAATGAGGAACGCCAAGTGCATTGAAAACAGCTAATTCATGTTACTTTGCCTCCAGTTGTCACTTCTCTTTCAATTTTTAAGGTGAAGTATATTGGTGGCAGTTCACTTTGCCTCACTTCGCCTTGTTTTTGAGCTCCGAAAGAGGATTTTGCAGTGATTTATGGGAGTTTAGGTCACATGGGCTCTATAATGATCTGCACAGCCTCAGTTCGAGGCAGTATGAGTAGGAAGGAGTAGGAGACAATGTGCTCTGATAGCTGTCTGTAGGAATCTTTTAAAGGCTGTTCAAAAAGCATTTTTTCTTTTTTGGGGGGATCCAACTGTAGTTCATTGATTGTAGGAAACCCTCCTGTGCTCACATCATAGAGAGTTTTTGTTTGTATGTAGATTTTGAATGTAAATTTTCAACATTGAGTGTGTGTGGTGAAAGACAGTGAAGTATGCTGTGTGGGGGAAGGGGGTATCTGTGTGTAGGTAGATTTAAGTTGGAGAACTAGTGATTTTTTTGTGTTTTGGTAATATTTTTGTTATATAACTGACTGTGTTACTGTACACATAGTAAAATTGTCAGTGATAGTCCAACTTTTCTTGCTGCTTGTTGTGTGAATGTGGTGCAGCATTTCATAAGGTCAGGTTGTTTAAATTACAAATTTACATTACATGGCACTGAGTACACTGAACTTTTGCATTTGTATCACATTCCTCGTTCAGCATTGTACACAAAGTGTTCTGTGTTGTGTGTGCAGTGTTGCGTGCATCAAGTATAATACACCTTTTAAAATTTGTGACACAGCTCAGTGTAAGTGCAACTAAGTGCAGCAGTGTGAACCTGCTATCCACTGCAGCTGCCTGATTTTGTACTGCGATCGTGTTCTCTGTTCTTAGTGTTGCTGCTTGTAGTGCCCGTAAAAATCAGCACTGTCTGTATTCAGTGCCTCCCTCCATGTTGAAAATGTATTTTTTACCAGACTGGATTGTTTTTGTGACCCCATCAGCACTACTGGTTACTGAAGTTGTTTTAATTCTGTGACAATGTCACAACACAGTAGTCCCTTATCTGTTGCTGAAGCCACAGTTGTTTATTTTGCTTCACATCCAGCTAGCGAGTAGTGACCCTCCAGTCAGAAAGTGAACGTATCAAAATCTGAATTTGGTAATAATATTTGTGATTGATCCCCCCAAAATTCCTGCATAGAGATGTGCAAGTAAAGCTGTTTCTGGCCATGGCAATGTTGGCAGTAAGAGGGTCTGTGGGCGTGGTAGTAGTACGCGGATGGAGAAGTGCATTGCTGATGTGAGGAAAGGTATTTCTCCTGCAATGTTTTTTCCAGCCCAATCAGTAGCTTCACTGACAATTGGAGGAGATGATGTTTTCCCAGCCAGTGGTGTTAGTGTTACTGGTGTTAGTGGTGGCAGAGGTAGTATTAGCATTGTTGCATCAAGTTCTAATTCCGACCAGTGTACCGTATCCAAACATATTGAGTGTGAAGCAGCGCACGTGAGTGACAGCGTAGATGATGTCATACTTCCCAGTAACATTCCATTAACTGAACCTGATTCTGATGATCATGTCAACGATAGCATACAATGTGATATTCCATCCACCATGGTACTTAACGTCACTCATTTTCCATGCAACAGTGATTCACAGTGTGGTGAAAAAATATCAGGTGATGGTGGTGTAGATGCTGATGATGAATGTGATGATGCTGATGATGATGATGTTGCTGTTGTTGCAACATGCAGTCCACATGTTAGCATCCAAACAGAAGATGTGGGTGTGTGTGATAGTGACGTTGATGAATATGATGATGATTTAATTGACCCCAGTTGGGAACCGGAGAAGAATAAATTAAAAGTGGCTGTGTCTGAATCTGTTTGCAGGAATCCTCCCCCGTAAAAACTTGTGATTTACCAGTTTTAGTGGATGATGATGATGACGACCCAGTACTCAATATGATAGGTAGCCATGGTGGTCAGTTGCAGTCCAGGTGTGCAGTGCCAGAAACATCATGTGCCGCCACCCCCCATTTCAGTGCTTAAAATAACAGACTTAGAGAAGCCACATCATCATGGACATATTAAAAGCAGGGCACGACAGTCCCTTGTTTGGGATTTTTTTGTTCAAGATGCAAATGATGATTCAGTTGCAATCTGCCAGGTTTGCCATATGCGTGTGAGTCGAGGTATAAAAGGGAGCCATCTTGGGACAGGAGGACAACATACGCATCTTAAGAATAGGCACCTGGCTCTGGGGACCCAGCACAAGCTGGCAGCTAATACCAGACTTGGGCATTCACCCGTATCACCAGAAGCAACCATAGCCAGCATTTTATCCCCTTCCATGACTGTTAAGCCCAGTAGGAAATTAAACGTGTGCAGTAGTGAGGTAATAAGATCAGAGGATTACAACAGGCATGATGAGGTGGAGGACCATAATGACTTTGAAATGTGGTCCAGTGCTGGTGAGAGTAGCAGTTTTTGTGGTGGTGGTGGTGGTGGTGGTGAATGCAGTAAGTCTAGTGCAAGTGGTACATGAACCCCGGTTGGCAAATCCGGAAAAATAACATCATTTCTGGGTTTGTCATCATCACCTGTGCAACCGTCTTCATCAAATGTCCACACTCCACCCCCTGTCAATGCCATTCATCACAGAGCATAACCATTTGTGACCAACAACACACATTGTGTAAAACGTTTAAGTCAGACAACGTTACAGAGTGCTTTTGCGCATAAGCTGAAGTATCCTCCCCCCCAATCATACAGTGCCACATGAACTTAATGCTGCTGTAGCGGAAATGCTGGCAATCGATCTTTTGCCCTTCTCCTTTGTGGGGAATTCTGGGTTCCGGCGGTTTGCTGCCTGTGACTGTCCAAAATGGAAAGTCTCATCCAGGACATACTTTTCTACCCTTGCTGTTCCTGAGTTGTTCCACACTGTCTAAGACTAAGTAAGACATGCCCTTCAACATTACTCCTCTCCATTCATCCATGTAAGTATGGATATGTGCACAAGTGACAAAACAGCAGGGAATTTATATCTGTGTATAACTGCACGCTGGGCGCAGGTGCCGGGGGTTGTTTGTGATGCTGGTAGTGTGACTAGTCAGTGTAGGAAGGTGGATTGTCACGGTAGCAATCTTCCTGGAATTCGCCAGCATGCAACAATTGCTATGCGTAGTGTGACCTGTTCACACACTGGTGAAAACATGTTGGACATGGTACTGACTGAAATTAACAGATGGCTAAACCCTCTGTCCCTGAGAGCTGGGTTCATAGCAAGTGACAATGGGTCAAATGTGGTGAAATGCATCACGAATGGTGTTTTTTTTCATGTTCCATGCATGGCCCACTGTTTAAATCTTGTGGTTCAGGAGTTTCTGCAGCACCCTAACATAAAGGAAATGCTGACCATTGCACGACGTGTCTGCTCTCACTTTTCAAGATCTGTAAAGGCCCGTGACCAGCTGCGGCAGTTGCAGATACAAAACAGCCTGCCTCAGCACTGCCTGAAGCTGGAAGTTGTCACCAGATGGAACTCCACGTTATACATGACAGAGAGGTTGTATGAACAATACAAAGCCATCACAGAATATCTTGTTATTCACACTAGCCGTGACAGTTCTGGGGCCTCCATGTCTATGATGACTGAACAGTGGCGCCTCATGGACTCTGTAATAACAATTTTGCGGCCTTTTGAACATGCCACACAGGCAGTTAGTGGCGAGTCTGCCTCCATTAGCCAATCAATTCCACTGCTGTGGGTGCTGAGGCAGACATTGGTGAATGTACAGCATAGCCTTGTTGTTGCTGGAGACGGTGGTAGCAGTATGTTGCTGCAGCACATGCTGACAGTATTCGACCAGAATCATCACATTGTGAGCATTCAACATAGTGACAACTTTGCCATGGCAACAATGCTGAACCCACTATACAAACGTGGAATTGCATCAGTACTGGAGGGAGGGCCTGAACAGGTTCATGGAGCACAGAAGTCACATGCCAAGGTTTGCAAACCTCAGCAGCCTAATCCAGCTGAAGGTGTAGCTGGAGGACCAGCAAGCATATCATGCAAGGGTAAGGGGACTGTAGTTCCTGGTGGTCCGTCATCCAAAGTTGTTGGCATCAACCAGCTTTGGGAGACTTTGTCCCAAGTGGGTATTTGTGACATCAATGATTCCGGGGAACAGGCTGATGCATCAACAATTGGACTTAGTGCGGCACCGAGAATGGTTGAGTCATATTTGTCTGAAAACAGGCATCTGACAATAAGTGAAGATCTTCCTTTGTACTGGAGTGGAAAGGTCAGTGAATGGCAAGAGATGACTGCAGTGGCACTGAAGTACCTCACATGCCCACCCTCCAGTGTAAGTGTTGAGAGGGTATTCAGCTCAGCAGGTGCTATAGTCAGGGATCGTCGGACAAACCTGTCTCCTGCAAATGTTAGTTTGCTAACATTCATTAAAATGAATGAAAGGCACATACCAGCACAGACTGCAACCTCGGTATTCATCCTCCGGCCTAGTCATGGTGATCTTGCTGATGTGGAAATGGAGCATCCTGGTGGCACTGGCAGTGGCTGCCTGAAACAGCCCACCACTGATGTAGATGATGACACAATGGAGAAAGAATTTCCCAGTGGTCAGACTTCAGACATTGATGACTGTGAGGGCTGTTTTCTTTATGAGGATGATGATGTGGTTAATGTTGGCAGGTTTTAACTGCAGTATTTAAAAGGTAGTGTGCCCCCCCCACCCCGGACCACCACCACTGGGACTGATGTTATCCAAATCTGCTGCCACCATGAGTCTGTCTGCCCACCCCGGACCACCACCTCTGGGACTGATGTTATCCAAGTCTGCTGCCACCATGAGTCTGTCTGCCCCCACGGACCACCACCACCGGGACTGATGTTATCCAAGTCTGCTGCCACCATGTGTCTGTCTGCCCCCCATGGACCACCACCACCACCACCAGAACTGATGTTATCCAAGTCTACTGAGACCATGAGTCTGTCTGCCCACCCCGGACCACCACCACAGGGACTGATGTTATCCAAGTCTACTGCCACCATGAGTCTGTCTGCGCACCCCGGACCACCACCACTGGGACTGATGTTATCCAAGTCTGCTGCCACCATGAGGCCTGTCTCCCCACCCTGGACCACCACCACCGGGACTGATGTTATCCAAGTCTGTGCCACCATGAGTCTGTCTGCCCAACCCGGATCACCACCACAGGGACTGATGTTATCCAAGTCTGCTGCCACCATGAGTCTGTCTGCCCACCCTGGACCACCACCACTGGGACTGATGTTATCCAAGTCTGCTGCCACCATAAGGCTGTCTTCCCAACCCGGACCACCACCACCGGGACTGATGTTATCCAAGTCTGCTGCCACCATGAGGCTGTCTCCCACCCCAGACCACCACCACCGGGACTGATGTTATCCAAGTCTGCTGCCACCATGAGGCTGTCTGCCCACCCAGACCACCACCACCGGGACTGATGTTATCCATGTCTGCTGCCACCATGAATCTGTCTTCCCACCTCGGACCACCAGTTTACCAGTGCACCACCACCACCACCAGCTTCTTAATATTTAAACCATAAAGTGAGTATGTGCACTCATGTTTGTTATGCTGCCTCACTTTCTTAAGTTGTCTGCTTTGTTTTCTATAGCTTTTCAGAGCTGCAGTGGCAAAACACACACAGTATTCTTTTACAGGAGAACAAAAACAGGCTCCATCGCTAATATTATTCATTGGGAAAGATGCTGTAGCTATACCGTACAGAGATGAAGCGATGTAATGTCCATGTGAAATCCATTCTGGTAAGTATGAAGATTTTATTTCATCCATTTCATTGCTTTGTAAAGACTGCTGCAAATATTGCAAACAACAGGTTGTCTTAGTAGTTGACAAGATGTGTCTCTGAAATGTAACTTAGTTGACAATAGGGCTTGAGATTTGAGAACCAGGGAGGGACACATAACAATGAAGTTATAACTTTTAAGAAGTCATTCATTTCTTTTTTTAGGAAAATTCATGATACTTTGTTGTTCTGTCAAAGTGGCCTTATCCAAAGAAGTTCATCAACATGATCAGGCACACCCCTGCCCGACACAAGCTTGGGCACACATGCAACACACAGAAGTCATTTCATTTGATGACCATGACCATCATTAAGAACCGGACTCCAGAAGGATGCTGATGAAATCTGTGGAGAAATAAAAAAATAAGAAACCATTACAGACAAAACTGAAAATATGAGCCCCCAAAAAAATACTTACAATCATGTGCTTGAGAGTTATCCATTTCCATTTAAGTGCAAAAAATTCTCATTGAGAACTGAACAGTGCAATGCAACAGTTCGGAGATGGAGTCACCTGCTTGTGATGCAGAACAATAGCATGAATACATGTCCATGTCAAGTTCAACCCCCCTCATCATCACCTACAAAATACACAATCATATATCTATATATATATATTAGAAGCAAAAAACTCTGTTTAATGCATTAGTTAGGGTTGTTCCTGAGCGACAAAAGTGAAATTACGAGTTGGGGTTGAAAACCCTTGGACCCCCCACCCTCCCAACACGGCATTGGGAGTGCGCATTGGGGTCATCAGCCCAACTCACCCCATGACATGTGTAAAGCAGCAGAAGTATAGGAGAATGGGGTGAGAGTTGGGACCGAGTGCACCCAACTTGGAATGAAAATCATCAGCTCACTATCATTAACCGAGTTTCCGCTATTTCCTCTCTTTGAGAATGATAACGAAATAGTGAATGTAATGCAGCAGCAGGGCCTTGAGGCCCTCTGGGCCCCATGCTCCCGCCATAATACGGTAGGGGGTGGGGCGTGGGTATCCTGTGCATAGTAACAGGAACAGACAGCATAACAGAAGTGCTAACAGTGCGCACATGGTAGCATAGCGTGAATGAGAACAGAAAGAGTGCGCTGCAGTGGCATAGACAGGAGCGGTCTGCCAGGTGATGTGTTGTCACACAGTAACATGATGCCTGCAAGCGGAAATGTCAATGGTCATGGTGGCGCAAAGTGAAACAGAAGAGAAACAGTACTGTAGACACAAATGGCAAAAATAACAGAAGCATAAGCACAAATGAAAGCATAAGGATAACGCACATGGTGGCGTAGATGTCATGATAGAATGAAATGGTGCGAACCGCAAGCAGAAAGGGCTACAGTAACAGTAATGTAAGGGCACAGGCTAGTTTTTCCCAAAACCTGCATAAAGAAAGACAGTGAGTACAAAGAATGTATGCATAATAATGGGTATCGGAGCAAAAGATGAGGACTTGGAATACTAAATAGGTTATATCTCAGGAACCGTACGACATAGAAAAAAATTTAAAAGTCATATTATTTATGACTGTCCTGGCTAGTTTAGTGGGGCTAAGCATTTTTTCAATGAAAAGTCCGTATCTTGCACTGTTTCCGAGATACGGGCCCTAAAAGGTGCGGCGAACGCCGTAATGTTATCCTATGGGAAAAAAAGAGAAGTTCGGAGTGCCATAACTTTGCCTCCCTGTAATATTGTTTCACCAAACCACTGAAAGGCACATCTGTGGGCTGTTGGCTGTCATCCCTTCAAATTTCAGGAAAAAAGACCAAACCGTTATTTTGCAGCAGGGTGCCAAAGGATTCCTGTAATGCGTCGGGCGCCGTAATGTTATCCTATGGGAAAAAACGTCAGCTTTGGAGTTCTGTAACTTTGCCGACATATAATATTTTTTCAACACAACACTGAAAGGCACATCTGCGAGATGTCGGCTGCGTTCCCTTCAAATTTCAGCCCAAAACTCCAAACCGTTCTTTTGCAGTGCAGTGACAAAGAATTGCTGTCATTTTCCACAGACTGAAAACTACTATACGCAATTTGGAAACTTTCATAAAAATTTGTGACACTTTCATGAAGCATGAAAGTAATTTGTGAAAGTACTTTTCAGAAATTTGAAAAACATATTTCTGGGGTGATTTACCAAAATAAAGACATGGGTAGCATCCTCAGGGTCACGACAAGGTGAATACAAAAAGAATTAAGTTGCTAGAGGGTCCCAAATTTAAATGCCAAGCATTTTCTGATCATAACTGAAAACAAAATGGTGGATTTGTAAAGTAACAGGCCCATTTGCAGTAAAAATGCATTGCGACACTGTCGAACTTTTTTAACTTTTCCCATTGACTTATAATGAGAAATTGTTTTTTGAATAACTTTTGAACCACTTAATATTTTTTCACCAAATCTTTGAAATGCACATTGAGGACCCTGGCTGCATGTTCCCTGAAGATTTTGGGCTGGTCACGTAAACCGTACGACCTGTAGGCACGACCGTAGAATTCCAGAAAAAGCGTAAACGTGTGCGCAGATCATGCTTAATAACGCCACAGCTGTATATCCGACCAGTACAAAACTTGGCAGATCCCAAGGCCTATGGTTCTTGCTCATGTATTCCAAATTTCAGGCAAATCCATCAAACGGTTGCAAAGTTATTAAGGTGCAGAGTTTTGGGGTTTAACATAGAAATGGCTCCTCAACCCTAACTATGGTAGCACTACCGTGCTACCATAATATATATATATATATATATATATATATATATATATATATATATATATATATATATATATACACTCACCAAGGCTACTATTACTGTATATCCAAGGGCACCTTTCAATCCAGTTGAGATGATCACTTTTCACTTTTCTGCACACAAGGAGGATGCATTTTGGGCCTGCAGAAAAAATCTGGGGACTCTGTGCCACTTCTGTGCACGTGACTGAGTGTGCCATTAATTCTGAGGGACTTTGTATGTGCTGAAACAGCCTCATTTCACTCTGTTACCACTTGTCAATTTTCTGAACACATGGAGGATGCATTCTGGGCCTGCAGAAAAAATCTGGGGACTCTGTGCCACTTTTGTGTGCCTGACTGAGTGTGCCATAAATTCTGGGGGACTTTGTATGTGCTGAAACAGTCTCATTTCACTGTGTTACCACTTGTCAATTTTCTGGACACAAGACAGATGCCTTGTGCAGATGTAGAAAAATGAGGCACCAAAACAGCGCACACATACAAAACACACAGACACTTAACAGAAGGAAGGGGCCCCAGAATACAAAGTGTAACACATACTGAAGACAACAAAAAAAGGGCATAATTACATACAAGGGTCAGAGATGGTGGAGGAATACATTTTATGGCACAGCAAGGAAGCGGGGGCGGATCATGGCATGAGGAAACAAAGCTAATGTGGGGACCCTATGGTGATCCAGCAGCAGTTCCAGCATGGACATAATTTGAAGCTGATGTCCCTCTATGTCATCCAGCCACTGCTCCACAGCACTCATCCTCTCACTGTTCTCCTCAACAGCACTTCAGAGAACTGCCATTTCAGACAGTGTTACATGCACTTTTCTGGTGTCCACTCCTTCAACAGGCTGACCTGCTGGTGGTGCTGGTGGAGCAACAGGTGCTGCTGTGGCCCTCCACTTTCTAGGTATGCCGCTATGCACAGTGGCACCCTGGGCCACAGAATGGCTAGCAGGTACAGACATGGTCCATTCTGTGGCAGCCTGCCACTCCAACTGGTGGTGATTAAGCATATGGGTGTGCTGGCCCCCAGTCCCTGGGTGACTCCCCCGGGGGCCATGGCACACCTCCACCACACTTAGGTGACACTTCACCACACTGCTATCCCCCCAGACACAGTCAAAAAACTGCCAAACAATGGAGGTGCAGGGAGGACCAGGCACAGGCAGGGGAGGGCCAGATGAACTGGCAGTAGGCTGCTCACACTGCACAACAGTACTGATGGGATCCACACCTGGGCGTGGGGGAAGAGGCACATCCTGCTCCAAAGGACCTTCTGTTGGACTTGGTGGTGGTGGTGGTTGAATTGCCTCAGAGTAAGGAGGCAGTGCTGGTCCTGCTTCCAGGGGTTGGACACTCACAAGGTTAGAGCTGTCCTACACAAATGGGCACCCGTGCCCCCCACACATGCGCACTGTACTATGATGCATACTACCATGCTCTCCCAGAACTGCCCCCAACCCAGACATTCCCTCACCCTGCTCCATCTCATGACACAAGCACAACACACACACACAGTCTCACACACACAAACAAACAACTAAGTAGGTAAGAAAAATAAAATTTACAGAAAGAACAAATTAAGTAAAAAACAATACAGAAAAGACAAAAAAGTGTAGCTTTTAAAAAAGCTTTTGGGTTAACTATCAAATTTTAACTCTCCTCCTCTGCAATCAAAACACTTCTCTCTCTAGTACACACTCCTCTCCTTCAGTCTGCACAGGAGAAAGTGAAACTGTCTGTGTGATGCATTTCCTTCTTGCCTGGCTAGAGATCATGTGACTTACAGTACTGTAAGCCATGTGATGTGTGGGGGGTTGCCATGTCTGAAACACCAAGTGGATCACTTAGAATCATAATGAGGAACGTGAAGTCCATTGAAATCAATGCCTTCACGTTACTTCGTGTTGTCATTCAGAACAACATGAAGTGGTAATGACAAGGCGAAGTGAACACTTTGCCGTGCCTACTCTGCGTAGCAGAGTGGCAATGCAAAGTGCCCACTTCATGTGCACTTCGCCAGCAGATTTTAGATTTGCTGCATCTCTAGTAATAACAAATGTATGTTGAAAATTTATGCAAAATATTTTAGTTACAAAGTTCCAAACGTCCATAGTGAAATTGCAAAGAATGGTCATAACTCAGCCATTGTTTCAAATTTTGACTCCAAATTTTCAACATGGCCTTTTGAGGACTCTTCCTCATGAACAATTTGACTGTCATAATGCAAATCTATCCCAAAAGGTGAATGGTCATGAAGTGGGGTCCCCAAAAGGCCACATTGAAAATGTGAGGTCAGAATGTCAAAAAATTACTGAGTAATCCATAAAAGTTCAAAGCCCAGTTGAAATGCACTGAACTGCATTTACCTTAGTTTCGCATATTGTAGTCGCAGGTTCCAGCACCAAGACATGTCTTTGATCGGGAGAGCAGATGTTGAACCTGGGACCTCTTCAGGTGAGTGTGGCGGTGATGTGTGCACAGTGGGAAGTCAGTTGGTGTGTGTGCATATGTGTGTGTGTGTGTGTATGTGATCAGTGATGGATATTTTTTGTGACCATGTTATAAAAATTAAAAAAAGACATAGAGGGACACTTTTCTTAATTTCAGCATCCAAACCACATAGGAGAGTGGGAGGATGCCACTAGCCACAAACAAATTTCAAAAATTGGCATAGGGGATCTCAGAAGGAGGGCAACTAGACTGCCAGGAAATTTTAATCATTCAAACTAACAGTAATATCGGGGAGGGAGAGCCACTAGACCACCTGGAATAAACTTATATTAAATAAAAACTAAATAACATTGTGGATGTGAGGGGGTTACATATATGATCGGGGATTGGGGCTGTGGGATGCCTGAACAGGCACTGTACAGTCATAAATTGTGGCACAACACTGGTGTTTCAGACTACAAGCAAACCCTTTTTCTCAATTTTCAGAAAAAGATGGTTGTTTTGCAGAAGCAACTGCCGCAGTTTGTGACAAAACAATGGTGCCTATAAAATAAACATATTTTTTGGCATTATTTTCAAAAACTGACCCCAGAATCCAATTCCTCAGGTCCTGATTATGTAAACACAACTGTTGGTGTTTACCAAGTGGCAGTTTTTTTTAAAATATTGCAGTTTTTTTTGCCTCACTAACTGTAAACAAGATCACAGCAGCAGGAACGAGCATTCTCCATTTGCAAAAGAGGATGACATTTTTGTGATTATTTTTGCATGGGGCATCTAACTTTTCCTGTAGGAAATAATGGAAAACTTTACATTTTAATAACTTTTGAACAGATTAATATTTTTTCACCAAACTTTCAAAAGGCACATCTGCAACCCAAGCCTGGTTTACCCTAAACATTTCAGACTAAATCCCCAAGCTGTTTCTGAGAAATGGTGTGACAAACAATTTACACAAAAATGGTAATTTTAACATTTTGTGACACTCCGAATCTCCATAACTGCACATCCAACTGAAACAAAACTTGCCACATCAAGAGATCTTTGGTCTCCAATAGTGCATGCACAATTTAATGCAAATCAGTTGAATTGTAGCAAAGTTATTAAAGTGCAAAATGTGGGGTTTAAGATAGAAGTGACCATTGAACCCTCACTATAAGGGGGTGTGACTGTATACCTATACTATCTATATGAATAAACATAATGATAGAGATAGAGGTAGAGATACAGATATTTAGGTTTTGGTATGTATTTATCCAGGATAGCTCACTATGGATGCAACAGCTTTACTTGAGTTTCCATTCTATGCAAAATCACAGCAGACAGATTAAAATATAAGTTGGTCAATGGTTTGTTCAAGATCACACAGCCCCCACTGATAATAATTCCCATGGATAAGTTCCTGGAAAAGATACTAAATAAGTTATTTAAACAAATTAATGCATGCTTGTCATGCTACTGCAAATGTAAAAAAGTGCTGTGAATATTTATAATCCATATTGTAATGACCTAGAATGAGACAGTTAACTATTATTTCTGAACTGTACATGATACTCAATTAATATTCACAGCAGAAGCACTCCTGGTTCCATACTGGTTCAAAAGTTACAATGAATGCCATTTTTCCAAAATGTTTAACAATGGTGGCTACTTGAAAACTCTTGGATAAAATATATGAATTATTTTGTTATTTGTCTTTTATCAGGTAATGGCATATACAGTAGTAAGTGTTCTGATGGTAAGACTTTCTCCTAAGGTCAGTACTGCTAGTGCCCTCTAGGTTGCAAGGTTTTCAAGAGGAGGTACAACATTATACTTTAAGACCAAAGGACATATTAACAAAATAATATTAATTGGAATGGAATACTAATGTGAATTTTTCCCCTTATAAAATGTCTTAAAGATACAGTGTTTTTTTTTTATTCTAACTCAAAATGTGTTGAATTATAAATGATGTAATAATGTCAAAATGAATTCAGTCAGCAGTAATCATGTGGATTGTCCAAAATTTCTGCTTGTGGGATAGCCCAATTCATAAAGAACACTTAATTCTCAGCGAAGACCTACGAGAACCCAAATGTTACAGATAGACCCATAGAAGGACAAGTTCTTCAAAGCAGGGCAAACTTTGGAACTGTTAAACATATAAACTTATTTTTTTAATGTAAGCTTGGTGTCTGGGCGACACAGAATAGTTATACTGGTTTAATTTCTGGATATCAGTATATTAAATTAGCAATACATTTACAAAAGTATTGATTAATGCCTCTAAAGCCAGCCTTTTCAAAGAAACTATGTTTAGAAAAGATTACCTTTTGAATTGTTAGGGTTAGAAATTTAGATCTGGATTCTCTAATATGGTGATGCAATTGCAAATCCTAATTTTATGTTGTGATTCCATTCTCTAAAATTTGCCAGACTGTCATTTCTCTGCATTCAAACATTTTGGCTAACTTGTAAGATTTTACTTGCTTTAAAGCAACTTGCATAAACAAATGAATGCAACATTTTTGCAATGCAAGAGGAATTATTTTATTTCAGCAATTTCCCATAACTATGCCAAACCTTCTATCACCTGCCATAGTGCCTGGGCAATCTGCAACTTTTTTTGTTTTTTTCAATTGCACGAAATTGCACTAAAAATGTTCAGAATGCTTTAGAAATAAATTTTGCACTGCATTTTTAAATTATTAATTTGGAATTCATCAATAATTGTTTATTTTTAAAAAATAGTTTTCATAGTGTAAATAATTGTTAAACTTTTTTTAGGACTTTTGTTTGCAATCTGACTAAAAAAAAGATTACTTTTTATAATCATAGCCCATTTGCAAACTACTGCAATCATGTCCTGAACTTTGGAAAAATCTTCATTTACAGTTTATTGATTACAAAATGTCCCTGCAGTAGGGTAGATCCTGCAAAGATCAGCTTAAAGCATGGACATATACTTGTTCAAGGCCAAATGATATGTAGGGGTGATATGATCAAGACCTTCAAGTTCCTAAAAGGAATGAACAGCGTGAATTGTGAGGAACTGTTCAAAAGGTGGCAAATCTATTACACAAGGACATAAGTGGAAGCTGGTGAGGGGAGGTTTAGGAGGAACATGAGAACATTTTATTTTACAGAGAAAGTGGTTGAGCCATGAAACAGTCTACTAGTGGAGGTGGTGAGTGCTAAAACCATTAAAGGGTTCTACTATGGTTGGGAAAAAGTTAAGGGCTTAGTAGTTACTCTGGGATGTAGTAGTAAAACAAGAAGTAATGGGGTGGATAGTGTAGACAAAAACCCAGTATTGATAAAAGGTCTTGGGGTACGTTAGGGTGTTTTGGGCTGACATGATAAAGCCATCTTTTTCTGCTATCATGATCTATGCTTCTGTGTTCCTCACTTTTGTAAGCAAGCTCTGTGAATGCTACCAAAGATAATAATGATGGCAATCTAGGAATTGGCATTACAATAGTGTTTAAGTAGAATGATTAGATAGGGAGTGTGGCTATCAGAATAAACATGCACATTTTGGGCATTTGGGCTGAAGCTTCCTTCCACTAATACAGTACAAGCTATGAAAAAATATAACTGCTTGAATTCAAAATTCTCTATAGCCTACAGTACCCCCTATCTCTATAACATGTGCATATGTTTTCTTTTCTTTTCTTTATTTATTTCTTCATTCAGACAAAGCCTTTGAGCAAAATGCTCTTTTTCAAAGGTTCCACATCTTGACAGGAGGACAACATAGAAAGATAGTTACAGAGTATGGGTGCTCAAGTATAGAGACAGAAAATACAAGAAATATCAGCAATTGGTCTGCCTATTTACAATTGTAAGCTATCTCATGTAGAGGTACATATTGCAGTTACTACAGCCCAAGGTACGTGGTGAGTGCTGTGGGTTTAAGGAATTAATTTAACAGAAGGCAAAGCAGCCAGGGGAGGCACTGTTTTTATTTCATATAAAGTTAGGAGGGGAGAAATTCAAAACAGGCTTTCACACCCTGTATATTAATGTAGCCAAGAGGAGGCTTTGTCATTAATTCAAGTCAAGAGTGGGGGGGGGGGTAATTTTCTGTGCAGGACTGACCTAGTAGGAACATACTAGAGAGCAATATGAGGGAGGACAATACACAGAACAAGCTGGGGGAAGACAGGTGCTTTGAGACAATCACATTTGTGAAGGGCCAATGGCAGGGGAGGAACTTAAAACAGAGTGCTGAGTTAAGTACAGTCGATAGAAGGCTCGTCGACAGGCTGTGGCTATGGAAGGCTCAAGTTGTCAACAGGAATCTGCAAATAGAATACAGATTAAATGGGGCCAAAATGAAATCTTCACTAGAAGAATGTGCTCTGGGGGTAATAATAACCATCAGTATCAAATCTTCCTCTGAGTGTGTGAAAACATATATGGAATGGAAAACAAGATACTAGGTCATGGGAATCCAAGATGTTGATCACGAGGATGCTACTGAACTCCTGGCCTTCAGATAAAAAAATCTTATTTAAGTTAACATGTTATTAAATGAAAAGGTCTGCAATCAAACTGGTATACAGAGCTTTTAAAACAGAGTTACAGACATGAAACAAGGAATCTTCTTTTTCTGGTTTGGGTATGCCAGCCCAAAAGTAACCATTACACCACTTTGTGAAAGCTAGTTCTGGTCCAGGGAAAGTGACTACTGTAAAGAAACCACTTGCAGTTGTAGGGTGCCTGCCTATGGCCTTTGGGGCTCTGAATCCACGTCTGACCCAATGGCTGTGCAGGAAAACCTAAAAAATATGTTACTGAGTTCATCCATTAGAGTTTCAGTGGCAACAGCATGTACTGTATGTCAGCTTTGACTTCGCCACTGGCTCCACAGGTGCTGAAAGCCCTGCTAACATCTACATAAGCAATCCCCATCGCTCATGAATTAAAAAACTTAAAAGAAGTTTCACTGACATTCACAGACATTTTTCAATTCATACAAAACTTTGATAAACTTTTTTAACATTTAATTAATTTTTCAATATGCATTTCACTTTTCAATATGCATTTAAAAACACAAAGGCCATCATGTTCTCCAAAATATATCTACATGATATAAATATATATCCTTATGTTCAGCTGAATAACAGGGTACATAAATACGTTTCACAATAATTATATAATTTCATAATACACCCAGAAATTAAACACTATGGGCCAGATATTCAAAGGTTTGCCCCTGGGCTAAATTGCACTGCCTGTTGTGCAAACTTAGCCTGGAGCACAGAGCAAGCTATATTCAAACGGAATAGCCCAGGGCAAACAGCTTTTGAATATAGCATGGGAATGAGGCTGTGCAAACTGGGCTGGGAGTGCAGGGCAAATGTAGCCCTGGAATATGACAGCACTAAATGCAGCAACCAGGAAGTGCAAACCACAACAACAACACAGTGCACAGCGATGTGAGGGTAGGTAGAGAGGAACTATGTGGCCAATATGTGTTCTGGCAAATGCATGGACCCGGTACAGCTGCAGACAGCAGCACACATGAAAAAACAATGATCAAAACTGTATAATATTCCCCAAACCGACAGCGCCGTGCTAACACGTTAGCGCGGCTTTAGTGCGGAGCTAAGCAGCTTGCCCAGTGCAAACACGTTAGCTCCGTGCTAAACGTTGCCATACTCAACAGTGACATGCAAATGAGCCTACTTATATAGTCTCTGGGCAAACAGCCACATTAGCATCTCATCATGCCCTGATTTGCATGCGGTTTGCACAGCGTTACTGCAGGGTCCCACAGCTCCACCTGTAGGTCAGTCTGGAGGTACAGGGGCTGGACAGGTCCAACCGCAGCTCCACCTATAGGTCAGTCAGGTAGTGCATGATGATAGCTGCAGGCTTCATGTAGACAGTGCAGCATAGCATAACATATCGAACCCCAGGGGACAACACAGCATAGGCACAGGTGGTGGTAGTGCTGCATTCAACCTTCACACTGAAGGTCATGATACAGTGCACAGCAGAGACTACAGTAGCAAGAGGGCTGGTAGTGTGAGGGACACAACACTGCCTATGGTATGTAGGGCAGTGATGGCCACTGCAATGTACACAGTGACAGGCACAGCATGCTGGTAGTTACTGAATGTGGACAGTACTTTCACACTGTTGTGTGATCCACAGATGCTGCACCTGTGACATGGGATGCACAGTGTCATATACATGGCCGGGAGTGTGTGCTGTGACTTCTGTACAGTTGGGTGGTAGGTGGTTCAGGGGACATGTAGGATCCGACAGGCACACAGGTGGTGGCATACTCCCACTACTGGCCCATGTGCACTGAGTGATGTGTCCCAGCCTTGTGGCCACACGTGGGCTGTTGTGAGGTCTGGCCACCCCTACACCCTCCCCTCACTGGTCACCATGCTCACAGTGCTGCATGTGTGTGCTGGCATCTGTTGCACACCACAGACGTATGGTCTGCAGGTGTGCTATACGGCCACGCTACCATGCTGTCCCTCGTGGTCAAATCACCCATCACTGTCTGTGCTTGGCTCTGACAGGTGGCAGCTGATGGCATCATGGTGGTGCCATCAGTGAGCAGCATCGATCCTCCATGTCTGGCGTTTCTAGTGTCATACTCATATGATAGGGCCCGCAAGCAGCGCTAATGCTGGACCATAACCGGCATAAGCGCAAGGCGTGTTGACCTGGTTAAGACCAGCACCGCAGGTAATCTGTACCAGCAAGCATGGTATCGCTAAGTCCGCTTAAACAACTTAGCTGCGCTTAGTCGCTGAATATCACGTTGCGTCTGTATTCATGTTCACTTTGCCCCTTGCATATACTTATTGTTTGCCTGGCGCTATTGCAGTTTGCCTGCACTATTCAGTCTTTTGAATATAGCAGACCCGCGCTAATCCCGCACTAAATCCACGCAAATGTTTTTTGCCCAGCGCAAAGCTTTGAATATCTGGCCCTACTAGTTCGTCAAGCTTAAAGCAGCATTATATCAAGTAACATACAATATGACTTATAGCTTTAAAAAAAGAAAGATATTGACTTGAACTTAACACTACTAACCCTTCCACTCTGGTAAATTAAAAGTGACCTTCCTCAATTGCTTTTTGTACTGGACCCCATATCTCCCAATATTTAACAATCTGTTTCTTAGTAAAGTAATGATTTTTTTCCCAGCCTCATACTGCCTGGAAACAGATTTTTCCAAAGCCCAGTATTAGAGGTAGCTGCCTCCTTCTGCTTATGGGTAAAGCAATGCTTTGCATTCAAAAAAACAATATGCATTAAAAGATATTCTTATTATTTGCCATTGGTTGAGCTAATGAAGTAGTGAATAGGTACAGCTTGGGCTCGTATTCCAGTGGTGTGCGAAGAATCTCATTGAGATGTATTAGAAGTTGTCTCAAGAAGAACTTCATAAATGGGCATAGCACTAGCACATGAGTGGAATTGTCTCTCTCCCCACATCCTCAATTATAGTAAGTGGGAACATCTGAATTAAACTTATTTAAGGGATGAGGAGAATAATATATTCTATGTACACTATAAAATTGTATTTGGTTCATTCTATTATTAATACTGTACATCTATTCCATGATGTGCAGAATGTTTCCCATTTCTGATCTCAAATGTTAATCTGTAAATAGTAAGTAAGTAAGCAACATTTTCTTTATAAAGTACCCTATCCCTGAGGTTCAGAGCACTGCATAGGGTATAAACTGTGACAAATTAATAAATCACATACTAAATTAAAACATAAATAACAGTTATTTAAAACAGCATAAGACATCAGCTGGGTCAACCAAAATTAAGGTAAATACTACATCTCAAAGGCTTCACTAAATAGATGTGCCTTCAGGCCCCACTAAAAAGACTGCAATGAAGGAACCTCCGTCGAAGACCTTAGATGCAAATTTCACAGGTCTGGCCCAGCTACATCAAACGCACAATCACCTGATGTTTTAAGCTGGGCCCTTGGGAATCACTAGGAGGTCCTCAGAGGAGGAGGAGGAGCTGAGAGAGTGCTTAGAGTGGTGATGAGTCAGGAGGTTACTCAGGTAGCCAGGGCCCAGAGCATATAGGGTTTTATAGGTGAAAAGACCCACATTGAAGGTGATTCTCCACCTCACTGGGAGCAAGTGAAGATCATACAGGACTGGGGGTACATGACAGGACCTTGGATAGCCTGTCAGCAACCTATCCACTGCATTCTGCATTAGCTGCAGGTACTGCAGGACCTCTCCACTAACCCCAAGGTAAAGAGTGTTGTATTAGTCAATTCTGGATGTGAAGAACATGTGCACCAGTGAGGGCAGGTCATCCACCAGGATTAAGCCTTTGATCCAGGCAACATTCATCAAGTAGTGAAAACCACTCTGAATAACAGATGATACCTGAGCCTCAAGTATCAAAATGTCATCATGGATAACACCCAGATTTTTCAACTTTATAGATGCTGCAAGTGGATTAGGGTCCAACATCAAGCCAGCTCTTACTCCAGCAGTCTCTGCCTCCTGCCAATGACCAGGATTTATCACTAACAACCCTTTTTTGTTCAGATTAAGACTCAGCCAATTAGAGGACATCCAGTTCTCAATCTTGGCCAGACACGCATTCAGTACTTCCACAGCGTCTTGAGTCCTGAGCACAAATGACATATACAGCTGGGTATTATCTGCATAGCAGTGAAAACCCATGCAGTAACATCTGACGATCTTCCTAGGGGCAGGATGTACACTGTGAACAGCATGGGTGAAAGGATTTAACCCTGGGGGAACTCTTCATGGTAGAGGCTTTGGGCAGTAGGAGAAAGTCCCAATCACCACCCGCTGTGTCCTATCTGTGAGAAAGAACTCAGACCAGCTGATGACAGTGCCAATGAGTCCACAGAGCTCCCTTAGGTGAGCCACCAACACTTCATAGTCCACAGTGTCAAAGGCTGAGGAGAGATCAAGTAGAAGAAGAAGTAATCATTCTTCTCTATCCATAGCCTTGAAGATATCATTATGCACCCTGACCAATGCAGTTTCAGTACCATGTCTTGACCTAAATCCCAAATGGAGGGGCTCATAGATGTCAAAGGCAGCGAGGTGAGCTTTGAGCTACAGAGCCACTATTTTTCAATAAACTTTCCTAAAAAGGGAAGGTTAGAGATAGCTCTGTAATTCACCAAGATGTCAGGGTTGGGAGATTGTTTCTTCAGGTGGGGCTTCTCCAGCACCTCTTTCAAAGCACTGGGGAATAACCCCTCCAAAAGCGAACACCAAACAATCTTGGTGAACACTGGACCAACAGACTCCACACATCCCACAGTGAGACATGTTGGGCCTGGGTATAGTTTGCAATATATGGGCCACAGCACTGAGATTATCTCACAAACGTCCTTCACCTCCACTGGCCTAAACTTATTCAAGGCAAGTGGAGTGCTTCTACAGACAACCATCTGACTACTGTGGGGCTGAGACTGTCCTGTTGGACAGATCCTGGACCTGCTAGAGGACACTATATCAAAGAAAAACAGAGCAAACTCTTCACACTTATCAGCTGAAACTGCTCCTTTCAGCTGAAAACAGGCTGGATGGAGTAGCCTGTTTACAGTCCTAAAGAGCTGAGCCAGTCTGTTCCTCCCTGAAGCAATCTCCCTGGACAGGAATTCTGCCATCTTATGGGAGAGAGCTCTTTGATACTAACCATAGTGAGTTCTCAAAGCCAGTCTATCCTCCTGTGATCTGGACCTCTGTCAACAATGCTTCACTCTTATCCCTGGTCTTCATCTCCTTGAGAGCTCTTTCAAACCATGGGGATCTCAAGCAAGAAGGCCTGAGTCATATGTTGACTGGTGCAACAGAGTTGAGTGCTGAGGCAATAGGCCTATTGTAGGCCACCACTGCCTCACCCACACCTGCCTTACAAGTGACACTCAGTTTCCCATTTCTGTTTCAGATTTTTTGTTATTATGAAAATTATTAAGATTAATTATAAGGTTATATATTTTTGTATTTATTCTCTTTATTTGATACTACATCCAACAGGTCAAAAATCGTAATAAACTAATCTTATTTTCTGAGTTAGATCCATTAAAACACTGATCTTAACCGCAAATAGCTAAAAAAAGATATTTTAGACAAATTATATTGATTTTGAAACTGTTGAAATGCTTTGAGGATTTGATCTTTAAAGAAATCTGCAACTGATTGAATGTTATTATTTCTCCATCTCTTGATATGGGGAGAACTAAATGTGGGCTGAAAGTTATTTCCAAAGATGAAAAGAAGCTAGATTTGAGTTGATCTGAGTATTAGAGAATCAGACATAATTGAGCCAGAGAATAAAACTGAGATAGGAAATTAAAGATTTATACAGTAGGTGTATCAAAAGGGGATAAAGATAGTTATTGAATGCAGACAACAAAGAATACTTACTGTTGCAGTGTTCTACACTATTAATATTTCTGCTGCAATTTCTCTAGGAATTACATTTTAGAAACATGAAAGGCCATGTGTTTAAAGAACTTATGATTAGTCAGGGTCACAAACACATATGACCTTAGCTATTCTTCAGTATGGGATTTATTAAAAGACTTACTTGTTATATTCTTAAAGTTACCTTTCAATAGCCTGTCCTTCATAACACAGGTTTATATAAATCATTGTTGAAAACCTCAGATGAAACTGAAGTTGGAACACTGAGAAAGAAATATCTAGTAGAGGTCTCTTATTCTGTAGCTTCTGAATTATCTCACCTGAAGCTGACCATTCTGAGAAAACTGGTGGACCTCAGTCTATTGTCATTTTCCATACAGGCTTTGACATAGACTGGGAACTGATTTTGTATGATATTAGAATGGTAGGCACTTTAAAATTCAAGAACAGTAATTGTCACATTTTTCCAGACATAGGTCCTGCACAAAAACGGACAGGGAAACAAATCCTGGCTTATAAGAAGGATTTAGAAGATACAGAAGCCCACTTTAAGATAACATTTCCAGCCTGGTTACATGTGGTAAGGAAAAAAAATGCCTGTTATTTGACCAAGACCAATTAAAGACTGATATACTGTACTTGCAAATAAAGTGAAAAATAACATTAACAAAACAAAAAAAAAGAAGATGAGGCCTACAATTTTGATTACTTTAACAGATGAAATGGAGCAAGGGGGTGTTTTGATATCTCTGTTACAGGAATGAACTTCTGAGCTAATGAATAATTTTGTTTTTTGAAATAATTGTAATCAGTGCAACACATGGAATGGACTGAAATATGTATATAGTGGAGCCCACTATGATGTAATTCAGAATACTGCAAAATTCTGAAGTTACTGCAGGTAGCAGTGCAATTTCATTGGTAGTTAATCCTTGTTTTCATGTATGAATCTGTGGCACTATGTTGTATTAGGTGTGCTCCATTGCACATATACTATTCTTGAATTTAAACTTAGTAAATGTGAAAAATGTATCAGGTAAATGGCAAAATGTTCTTTAAAATTCATTGTTTCATTAAGCTTGTATTTCTTTTTTTACCACTTATATTTATTAATGAATATTAATTTGTAAGAATAATGCTGGTTATGCGAAGATAATTTTGGAAATGTTTCTTTCTTTTTGTTATTGTAACCCTTTCACCATACATTAATTAAAATGTGGCTTGGTGTTGCTTTGATGGAATTCATCTGCAATTTTACAGACAAAAGCATATCCTTTTGTCTTTATTTTAATTCATTTACATTATTTTAAATGATGAATGGTTTATGTTGGCTGAATTTCTGTAAAGTATTTAATAAAATAAAAAAAGAGTTTACAAAAGATACCAGGAGACATTAGACGCATCTTCACTAGCTGAAACAAGTGGATTATCTTGCCACTATACAGGGTGATAGGTTGCCGCACTTGGAGTACTGTGTACAGCTTTAGAACCATAATCTGAAAAAGGATAGGGAGAGACTGGAAAATGACCATTGAAGTGCAACAACAAAAAAAAATCAACAGGGGACAAAATAACCTGTGAGGATAGAGAACATAAATACTTGCTCATTGGAGGATAGACGGGAGAGAGGGCAAACGGTAAAAACCTAATATATGCAAGGGCAAACACCATGGATTATTTAGCATAAAAGGACAGATGGCCACCAGAGGTCACAACATAAAACTAAAGGGGGATAATTTCAAGAAAGAAATAAGGAAATATTTCTTTACAGAAAGGTTGTGAATAAATGGGACATGCAGCCCAAATATATAATTAAAGCCAGTAAAATGTCAGGGCATAAACCCAAATGGATATATATGGGGAGTAATTATAAATAAGTGAATATTCAAAGGGAACATTAAGAACTTTGAATGGATTGAATAAGACTATATATGTAAAATAAGTCAGACTGGATGGATCATTGTAGTTACTGGTTCTTCTTCATCAACTATAAATCTAACCTCATTGCAACATACTTACTGTTCACCATTCTTTGCTCCACTATTGTCGATATGGACTTCTCTCTGTTCCTCAGATGATCTTTCCAACTTTATGGGGAGATCTTCCATCTTGCATACCCCACTGTTTGAAATAGTTTCCCTGTCCTTCAGTACCATATTTCATGACTCCTGCACCATCTCCATAGTCTGTCTCAACATTCCCTTTTTAATGTGGCCTTCAACTTCTGTACATTCACAGTGGAATGTCCTTAACAATGATTCATATACCCTTTTTATTCTTACTTTATCCTTTTTTGTCATTATACTGTTGAGTTGCTTGTATCCTGCCTTCTATTTTCTAGCTGATGAAGTGTTTTGTTGATTTTATTGACTGCCTTGTAAAGTATCTTGCGATATGTTGTATGAATAATGCTTTATACAATTGCATTTGTATTGTTTGTGATGTGGTGTCAGATGTGAGACTGCAAAGTAATCTGTCTCTTTAGAATCTGGAATAGGTAACAAAGTCATTCCTCAGTAGATGATGCCACAGTGCTTTCTGGGAAGGAAAATGTGTACTATGCTCCTACAGCAATGTCAAATATGCATTTATTCTAATATAACTACTGCTTAAAAATAAGGAAGAAATAAAATTATTTTTCTAATGTTAATTTTATGTAGAGTATGTAAGGTTTACATAATGCAACAATTTACCACTTGTATGTTCAATCAGTAAAGTAGTTAGATAATTGCATTTACTGTATATCACATGTTTGCATGCTGAGCATATCCTGGTGGTTAAAGCTCAGCCACTCTTACTTGTGTGATCTAGGTGAAAAGGTTTAGTTTTAATCCAACTGGAAATTAACATCACACTCTCATGTGTCTTTGAGAAAGAATTTGTTTTATGCAACCAAGCCTTTCAATGCATACTTCTTGGATAGCTGATTATGGTAGAGCAAGGACTTCTTGATCACAGCTTTGGCATACACCCAGTAGGAACATGCTTTCAGACCTGTCTAATCTGAACCATTATGGACTTGAATTTGAAAATGAGATTATTATGCTTATGTTCCATAGCCACAACTTCCTTGCTGAATAAAGCATCATGCTGATACTCTCAAAATTCCAGCTCAGTAAACAGCATACTGGCACACGGACAAATTCAGGCACATATATATATATATATATATATATATACACACATACATATAAAACAATGAAATTCAATTAAATTCAATTCAACTTTATTTTTATAGGGTCTTTCAAAACCAAGGCACTTAACATAAAAACAGACAACCAATATAAATAACATTAAAACATAAAATTACATTATAAATCACTAGGGAAAGCCAGGACAAATAAATAAGCTTTAAGCTCAGTTTTAAATCTACTGACGATTGGGCATTCTCTCAACTGACGAGGTAGAGAATTCCACAGGGTCGGTGCTGAAAAAGTGAAAGCACGAGAACCAGACATCTTCAATCATACCCTGAGAATCTCTAGCAATCCCTCATCGGTGGAACGGAGAGGGTGGAGGGGGCTGTAAGATACCAGGAGATCTTTAAGATAGCCGGGGTCCCTGATCATGTAGGGCTTTGAAGGTTAGCAAGCCAACCTTAAAGGTGATCTACCACTGAATAGGCAGCCAGTGCAGCCCACGGAGCACAGGCGTAAAATATGACTGGTCCTAGATGTCCCAGTCAAAAGCCTGGCTGTCACATTCTGCACCAGCTGCAAGCGGCGGATGTCAACCCCTGGAAGCCCTAGGTAGAGGGAGTTGCAGTAGTCAAGATGGGTTGTAACAAAGGCATGAACCAATGTACTCAAACTGATATTAAAAATTACAAATGTGCCCGAAACAACTGCATGAAATCCATCAGACTTAAGAAAAGTATGTACTACACAGAAGCTCTCTCTAATGCCTGGGGGAAATGGAAGTGAGTTTTGGAAGAACATTAAAGAAGTCACAGGGAAGTAGCTCACATCCTCTCCAATGAAGCTAAATGTTGATGGGTCCATCACTCTTGATCCACTGGCATTGCTAACACCTTCAGTTATGCATTCACTGACCTAAGTAGAGTTCTCCCCACAGATTTTTTCCTGGCTTCAAACTCCTGTACTCCCTGTAGTTATCCCAGTCCTCCTAATCACCAGTCATGTAGCTATCCCACGCCATCAAATCACCCATCATTCTATTTCAAAATTATCAAGAAGCATGAAGCCCACAAATGTATCACCAAAGCAATAACCAAGACAAGAGCTAGTGGGGACTCGCTTGACCTCAAACTACTATCTCTCACCCTTGATGAGGTCCTAGGTCCATTTACTCATATTTTTAACCTCTCCCTTAGTCTCAGCCAATTCCCAGTCATATGGAAAGCTGCTACTGTTACACCAGTCCACAAAAACAGGGATGAGACCAACCATGGAAACTATCATCCTATCTCCATACTCCCTCCTCTCTCGAAGGCTCTGGAATGCATAGAGGCCAACCAACTTACAGACTTCCTGGAAAATACAACATCCTATGTCTTCAACAACATGGTTTTAGAAAAGGCCACAGTACACCATCGGCCTTACTGGAATTCACTGGAGAGCTATATACCGCTTTTGATAAAGGTCATCTAACAGGGGCCATTTCTGTCGATCTGACTAAAGCATTTGACACTGTCCATCATTGTCTGCTGATTGAACAGCTCCGGTCTTCTGGGCTCTCCCCTGATGCTAAAGACTGGTTCAATAGCTACCTAGAAAATTGGTCACAAAGAGTAAAAATCACTAGGGTTCCCTCTGATGCCAGACCAGTCTGCTCTGGAGTCACCCAGGGGTCAATCCTGGGCCCCCTACTGTTCTGCATCTTCCTGAACACCCTTCCTCAATCCTGTTCTGAGCAAATCATTCTATATGCCATTGATACAGTAATTTTCACCTCTCACAAGGATCCTGAACCACTTCAACGCAATCTTCAGCAAGGCTTTGCCGCTGTAGAAAGCTGGTTTAGTAGGCACAAGCTGGTCCTAAACCATAAAAAAAGCAAGGTTATGCTTTTTAACAGCCATCACAACCAGCACAGACATCACCCCCTTACCATCACTGCTAGCCTCGGAATCACCCTTGAGCAAATTCAGTCATTTAAATATCTCGGGATATCTCTGGACCCAAACCTATCATATAGCTCCCACATTGACTGTCTTGCCAAAGCTGCAAATACTCGACTAGGCCTGCTATACCGCCACAGACGTCATCTTACTCTGCAAGCCTTGAGGATCACTGTCCAGAGCTCGGTTGTCTCCATCACAGATTATGGATTAATCATCCACGGTTCTGCATCAGCCACTGCTCTCAGATGAATACTGACATCTCTCAACAGGGCTTGAAGGCTCATCTCTGGTGCCCACTGTCTGACTCATACGTGTGACTTTTATGTGCAAACCGGATGGCTACAACTCTCCAACTGCATAAGGTATCTAACCTGCACTATGGCAAAGAAAATTATTATGCAGCTCATGCCTTCTGGTGTCCAAGCACTACTGTGACCATGCCTGAATACTTGTAGGACAAGATGATCTGAAACTCAACTTCTTCAGGTTCCCCATTGCTGCACCTCCCAGGGCCAAAGATCCTTTGCCTATACGGGGCCTAGCTGGCTAAACAAACTCAGTTCTGACATTGCCTCTATGACAAAACTTGGCCCTTTCAAAGCCAAGCTTTGCCTTTGTCTCATTGCTGCCAGCTCATGTGACTGCTACATATAACCAGCCCCCAATCTTCTACAAATCAACTCCATGCACTTATCCCACTGGCAACTCCTACATATAACCAACCCTACCTATGATCAACCTCCCCTACTCCTTGTAATATACCCTACCCCCCTTTTCTCCCATTCCTTTCTCCCCATGCTTTCTTTTCCCCTCCTCTCCCTTACCCATTCTAGCAGTTACCCCCACTCTGTTCTGTATATGTCACCCTCTTTGCCCCCACTGTGATGTTTGAAAACTGCCTTTGGCTGCTGTCTCCTCCTATCATCCTATAGTATTCACCCTCCCCAATGTGTCTCCCTCCACTTTCCACTTTGTCTTCCCCTATGTGCTCCCACTATTGTACAGCTTATCCTAACCTCAGCATTGTATTTCTCCTAGTTGTAATTGTGTTGTACTGTAATTGATGTTGAACCTTTATAAAAGAGCCTTGGCTCAAAGGTACTTGTAATCTCAGTCTTAAAAAATAAATAAATACTGAAAGTATTTTATCTTGATGACCAGCAGACAATGGTGAGAATCCTAAATGACAGCAGACAGTGGCAAGGACTGCATTCAGAAATTACAGTGAGATGATGTCTGGATTGCCAAGAAGAAGAGAAGGAGAGAAAATGCAGTATCCGATGGGATATCAGGGAATGGTAAGGGAAGAAGCAAAGATGTATGTAATAGAGGCCGAGGTGGGGTTGGGCAGGCAGGACAAAATATGAGGGAAGAGAGTTAGTGGTGGAGCCTACTGGCTTATGGCCGAAAACTGAAAACTCTACTCAGTTTAGCCCAGTATAGAACTCAGTCAATCCCCACCACCTTGTCCCTAAACCAACTGAACTACAATTTGTGTAGCACTCAGTCTACCTCCACAGAGTTGCCTCTTGCAAAAACACACTATTAATTAGCTGTCTAGAGTTGTTTAAAACTGAGTAGGCAGTGGAGATAATCACAGCTGCTTGAAAATGGCACCAGGAGTCCTGGTGAAGCTGCAGAAAGCAGCAGCCAATAGGGAGCCATGAACCGCACTGTTCCAGCCAATCGGATCCATGGCTTTCAAGCCAGAGCATTGTACTTGAATTGGAGAGTTTGGACAGTGGCTTGCTGAGGGTGCACATGGCCGGTCTCAGTCTGGGCCTGGCGTAGAGCTGATGGAAGCCTGCTCAGGGCTTGGAAGCTGCTCCTAAGAAGTGAGGGAGAGAAAAGAAAGATCAGCTTTATTTAGAACCAGCTGCTTTGGGCCCCAATTCAATTGAGGGGAGTGGCTGAGTAGAAACAAAAGCTTGGGGGTTGGTAGTGTGAGAAAGGGGAGTGAAAGAAAGAAGGCCGGGGAGCAAGGTCAACGGGAAAGGTAGACAAGTTCATGGCAGGGGAGATTGCCTGGGGTTGGAGCCAGCACCAAGGGATTGAACAAAGGAAGGATCAGGAGAGAAAGGCTAGACAGAGAGGAGTAGGGGAGGAAAATTAACTGCTGGGTGACCAATTAAGGAAGCATAAACTAGGGGGTATGTAAAGAGAACAAGGGGGGTGCTCAGAATCAGCAGAGGAGCCAGAAGTAAGGTAGATTAGTCAGAAGCAGTGTTGATCTAGCAACCTTGGTGTGTGGACACTTTAAAATACTATTCTTGAGCAAGAGTCAGAATATGAAAACATTTCAGCAGGGCTAGAATTAAAGCAGTCAGTAATTACAGCTAAACAGTGCTAATTAACAACGCAGATAACAAGCATAAGTAAAACCTACACAAGTTAACAACTGTAGCAAAATATGATGGAAGAGAGCTAGCGTTGGAGCTGACTGGCTTACAGCCAAAAACCGAAAACTCCACTCAGTTTAGCCTAGTACAGAACTCAGTCAATTCCCACCACCTTGTCCCTAAACCAAGTGAACTACAAACAATTTGTGTAGCACTCAGTCTACCTCCACAGAGTTGTCCCTTGCAAAATCGCACTTTTAATTAGCTGCCTAGAGTTGTTTAAAACTGAGTTGGCAGTGGAGATAATCACAGTCATTTGAAAATGGTTCCAGGAGTCCTGGTAAAGCTGCAAGAAGCAGCAGACAATAGGGAGCCATGAGCAGCACTATTCCAGCCAATCAGATGTGAGGCTTTCAAGCTGGATTATTGTACCTGAATTGGGGGGTCTGGATGGTGGCTTGCTGAGGATGCATGTGGCTGGCTTCAGTCCTGGCCAGGCCAGAAATGAAGCTGAGAGAAGCCTGCTCAAGGCTTAGAGGCTCCTACTGAAATGAAGGGTCTGTACGGCACTTTGCAAAGGGTACACGCAGCCAGCTTCAGTCCAAGCTGGGCATGGAGCTGAAGGAAGCCCGCTAAGGGCTTGGAGGCTACTCCTGAATTGGAGAGTCTGGACGGTGGCTTGCTGAGGATGCACATGGCTGGCTTCAGTCTGGGCTGGGCACAGAGCTAAGGGAAGCCCGATCATGACTGGGAGGCTGCACCTGAATTGCAGGGTCTGAACAGCAGCTTGCTGTGGGTGTGCACTGCTGGCTATACTCCGGGCTGGGCACAGAGCCAAGGAAGTCAAGCTCAGGGCTCGGAGGCTGCTCCTTAATTGGAGGGTCTGAACAGTGGCTTGCTGAGGATGTGCATGGCCGGCTTCAGTCTGGGCTGGGCGTGGAGCTGAGGGAAGCTGTCTCAGGGCTTGGAGGCTGCTCCTAAGCACCAAGCAACAAAACAGTAAAATAAAGAGTAATGCAACAAGTTGGTGCCTGGTGAAAATATATATTTGCAGACCTATGGTGCATCTGAAAAAACAGTACCTCAGATTTGGAACCAATTGCTACCAGTGTCCCTAGACATGGTTGGGATTACAAAAGTTAAGCAAATTGACAGGCAGGAAAATATCACACTGAGCCAAGTAAATCCATGGAGGCATTCCCTAAAGCATGGGGGATAGTTGGTACCGGTTATAGAATTTAGTTGTAGAGCAAGTAAGACTGCTGAGATTGATAGTCTTGTGCACTGACATAATCTCTATCAGAGAAAGAAGCATATGGGCAAATAATTATGCTCTCTGCAACTCAAAACTCAGCTGCCCATTGGCACCTCAGACATATGCTAGGACCTCATATAGACTTAATTTGTTGATTGTGCCTACCCGAGCACTGATGGGCTATACTCTTACCCGGGCACCGGTGAACTCTTGGATGTCCCCTTCCTAACCAATGCTGGAGTCTGGAATATCTGACATTTTTTGCATGTAAACGATATCAAATAGTACATGGTCACAAAATGTAGGATGCATTGGTAAATCCAGACTAGATGGGGCACTTTAACAAACAGTAAAGTCTAAGTACTAACTTCAATATAATACCATAACATTGTGTACTTGACCCAAAATAATAGTTATGTTCCCTTCAGTGATCAAACAGATCAATAGAGGCCATAGTACATCACCTTAATTTAATTGGGCCACAAGGCTCCTATACAGATGTATTAAGTCAAAGATTAGCTGACAGCAGGAATGAACACTGGCACAATGATGGCAGAAATGGAGAAGAGCATCAGCGTTTAGGAACAAGTCAAGACCCATGTCCCTAGACATGGTTGGGATGGACAGAAAAATAAGCAACATACTGTATGTTAATCATAGTACAAACTGAGGATACACAGGAACATCTTCCTTCAAATGGAAAAACATGAGCCACTTGTCATCAAAGGCTGGGATTTAAAACATAACAAAGTCAAGTACTTAACAGCTTTGGTGTTCTTGTCTTGGGGCTTGGGGCATCAGAGCCCACAGCATGTGCTTGGGGATCACGGAAAAGGATGACCAAAGGTGGCATCACCCAGAAGATGGTGACTGCAATATGAGAAACTAAGGTAAATGCATTCAATGTATTTCAATGGAGGTTTCAACTTTAATTCATAACTAATCCAATTTTTGTGAGTTTGACCCCAAATGTTCAAAATAGCGTATGGAGACCCTACCTCAAGAGCAATATGACTGTATGCATTTCCTGCCCGATAGGTGATTTGGCAGGCACTTGGCAAATTCACCTTTCAAGCATGATTTGCATAATGACAGACATATTGTTTATGTGGTGGGGTCATAAAAAAGGCTATGTTGAAAATTTGGGGTCAAAATATGTAAATATGGCAAAGTTACAGCCATTTGTTAAAATTACACTACTTATGCTCATAACTAGAGAAGTTTTTATTATTTTGACAACAAATTTACAACATACACAGCTGGTTGCCCCACGTCATGTATGTTACAGCTGTCATTTTTCTAATCCTGGCCAAAATGTGCTTTTGCATTTGTGGCACAGAATGTTGTTGCAGTTGTACAAAATTAAATGTTGTCATGGATTTGAAAAATGTTCTGTACTTGGTACAAAAGGAAGTCTAATAAGATGGCTATGTTGAAAAATCAGGGTCAAAATATGTTAGAATGGCAAAGTTATGCCCATTTGTTGCAATTTTGCTACACATGCTCATAGCATTGTAAATTTAAAATATTTTGACCCTAAATTTTCAACATAGAGTTATCATTACCCCACCTCATGTATGTCATAACTGTCATTTTTCAGATCCTGTCCAAAATGTGTTTTCACACCTGTGGTGAAGAATGTCATTGTAGTTGCATGGAATTATGTTTTGGGCAGGGATTTAAAAATGTTCTGTACCAGGTACATGAGGTGGGATAATAAGATGGCTATGCTGACAACTTGGTCGCTCTATATTCATATATATTCATATATATATATACCCTTTGCAAACTGTATGAGAGGCCTTTTGGCACCATGCAATTCCTGCTTAAAGTTGGACCAGCATAACATTCTGTGGTGATTTGCATATGCAGCCCATGATGCTTTGCATTGTGGGGGCATGTGTTATTTTGTATTTTGTATTTTCTTGAAACTTGGCTTCCCAGCCAAATGCCCTTTGGGGTAACCCTTGCCTCAGTGTTTGCGCATAGAGGTTCTTTGTCTTTTAAATAGTTTTTTATTTTAATGGGTTCACCACAATATATCCAAGGCACACTGCCTTAAGGGTAGCTGGTCCATTCCACTGGGGTGTCAAACAGATGAGGCATACTGATGAGTCCTGGTAGGATGAAACACGTGTCTATGTCTTCTGTTAGCACCCTTTGCAAACTGTATGAGAGGGTGTGCATTGGGGTGTGCATTGGGGTGTTTGGTCCTAACTCTCACCCCATTCTCCTATACTTCTGCTGCTTTACACATGTGATGGGGTGAGAGTTAGGGCTGACGACCCCAATGCAGACCCCAATGCTGGTTGGGGGGTTAGGTTGGGGGGTTCCAAGGGGGGTTTTCAACCCTAACACCAAATTTCCTCACTTTTGTCACTGTGGAACAACCCTAACTGATGCATTAAACCGAGTTTTTTGACTCTAATATGTATACATACACACACACATACACACACCTGTGGAGGGATGAGAGCACAGGGCATGAAGATCCCTGTGCTCCCACAGGCAAATAAGGATTCAATTGCTCTATTTCAAAAACAATAGGAGGGTGGGAGCGCAGGGTCCAGAGGGCCTTGCGCTCCCACAGGCAAATAAAGCTATGATTATACTATCTCAAAAAGTAAGGAAATTCATTGCAAATAACTATGTTAATGCATCAGTTAGGATTGAGGATAAAGAGACAAAAGAAGAGAAATATGACATTAGGGTTTCCAATCAGACTTTTCATCTCACTTGAAGTCAGAACAGGTGAGGAAGAGTGAGGGTCTCAAGCCTATTGCTCACCCCATTCTAATTCACTGTACACATCTCTGCTTATTTTACTGATGGAATGGGGTGAGTGTTAGGCTTGAGACCCTCAAGGCACACCTCACAGCTGATTTTCTGACTCCAGGGTGGGGTGGGGTGTTAGGGTTGGAAACTCTAATATCATATTTCCCTACTTTTGTTGCTTTATCCTCAACCCTAACAGATCAATTGATGTAGTTTTTTTGCAATGAATATATATTATTGGGGTGCATCTGGCAGATCTCTTGATGTGGTAAGTTTCATTCTGGTTGAATGTGCAGATTCCAAGATCTGGACAGTGCAAAAAGTCATAAAGCCACCACTTTTTGCAGTTTTTTCCTCATCACCCTGTCTTGGGACAGTGTGAAATTTTGGTATGATTTTTTTATGGTAGAACCAGCCTAGGTAACAGAACAGGCATGCTTAGGTTTGTGTAAAAATATTAATCTGTTGCAGTTATTATGTTTTTCATTTCACATTGTTTTCAAATGGAAGATCACTTTTCAGGATAGGGGGACACAAATCAATGAAGGATTTGTTCTTGAGAAAAATTATTCACTCTCGTGAGACCTGTTGCTTTTTCTTTTTTTTTTTTGTGCTGTTTCTTTATACTACCACCCCACACCCTGCTTGGTCTCTACTTCAGGCTCCACATGGATCCTCTCTCTCAGAATCCCCTGACCCCACTGCCCCATATCACAGCTGGCCTAGGCATCCCTGATGTAGCCTTGAATCGGGAGGGTCCCATACCTTCATAGGGGATGAGCCTTGACAGCCATTCCAACTATCCTGGGTGCTGTTGAGGCAATGGATAGTTTTCTGGAAGCTCCACAGTGAGGGTCTGGGGAGGCCATCACCCAACCTGCCAGGGCACCATTTTTCCTGCTTTCTTCCCAGGGGAGTGATGTGCCACAGACATCAAGGTTAACAATGATGTCCATCACTCCCCTAAGTCATTTGGGGCCTGATGTCCTGCCATACTCCCAGCCTCCACCAGGGACCAGTAGGTGCCAGGCTGCATCCCCACCATCCTCCTGGAAAAGGTGAGCTGTCACTAGATGTTCCATCCTTCTCCCCCAGCCAGCTCTCCAGCTACTTGGGTCTGTTCCTAAACCCGGGTCACCAGCATTGAAGATGGAAATCCAACCACTATGCAGATGGGCCAGCACCACCTGTTCCTTTTTAAGAGAACTAAAAACCTTTTCATGAGAAAAAAATCCTTTTTCATCAGCCCCCATTTTGTTTTTAGTGTTTTTCAAAAAAATATTTTTTCAAATGCCATACCTAGCTGGCTGATCAGGACCCTGTTTGGTGTAATCTGCACGTCAAAGTTACAAATAGGCCCCTTAAATGTGTTTTTTTTAAATAGAATGAATCCTTTTTGCACGATTGCGCAATACAAAAAAAGAATCCTTTTCATATCACAAGTTACAAAAAGGGATCCTTTAGCATGAATTTTGTGCCATCCCCATGCTTTAAATTTATTCCCCTGGTATCTAGTGGCACCCCCCAAAACCCAGACCCTCCAATCACTGTCCCGATGTATTCCCTAGTGTGTAGTGGCACACTCCACCTTCCAATCACTGTCCCCTACTTCTTTTATAATTAATTTAAAATATCTGGCAGTGGGACACTGAACAGTGTTGGATGCTGCCCCCAACAACCCATTGTTTTATATTATTAGGCCAACATCAGGGGGCCCAATCCCCATGTTGGCATTTAGTGTGTCCCACCAGCAGTGTGGGACACTGTGAAGCACATTCCCAGTGTCCCAATATATTTAATTTCTTAATTTAGACCTGAAAGAAAGAAACCAGTCCTGCAATGTCTTTTTTAATCCTGAAAAAAAAGAAAATGGTCCCTCATCATCTCCCCCATTCCCATCCCCACCCTCCCACTGAGCACCCATCACCACACACACACACACACCCTCTTTTCCCCTTACTTACCATTGGAGGTCATAGGCTGTCATCTTCTGTGCACCAGAACATATCTGCACTCCTCCAAACTTGAACCACAAACTGAAGAATCAAGTGCTGTATAATGTATTTCAATTGTGTTTTGAACTTAAGTTCATAACTTCACCGTTTTTTTGAAATTTTTCACCACATTCTTAACATGGCCATTTTAGGACCCCACCTCATAAACACTGCAACTGTTGTTTCATTAATCAGGTTCAGAAGTTGACTTCATGGTCACTTAGTGAAATCACCTTTTGGGACCAAATAATGAAATTTCACTGCCAGTGTTCATGAGGTGGGGTCCCATAAAGGGCACGTTGAAAATGTTGTGAAAAATTCCTAAAAATGGCTGAGTTACATGCATTCATTGAAGTTTTCTACACACACACATAACTTTGGTAATTTTAAATATTTTTACTCCAAATGTTCACCATAACCATTTTTTTACACCACCTCATGAACAATACAGCTGTCATTTTTCACATCCTGTCCAAAATGTGTTTTCGCATCTGTGGCATGGAATGGTGTTTTGTCATGAATTTGAAAATATTCACCTATGTGGTTTATGAGGTGGTTTCATAAGAAAATCATGTTGAAAATTTTGGGGTCAAAATATGAAAAAATGTCAAAGTTATGGCCATTCATTGCAAATTGCTATGCCTGCTTGTAACTTTGGAAATGTTAAATATTTTTACCACAGATTTTCAAAATAGCCTTCTTATTAGCCCACCTCATGCATGGCACTGCTGTCATTTTTCAGATCCTGCCCAAAATGTGTATTTGCACCAGTGGCTTGGAATAGTGTTACAGTTGCTGAGAATTACATTTTGGCAGTGATTCAAAACTTACCTACTGTATACTGGTACAAGAGATGGGGCAATAAGGTGGCTATGCTGACAGTTTGGTCACTGTTCCACAGCAATTTTCATATACGCATCTACAGAGGGATGGGCACGCACGGTAAAATAAGGATACTATTATACTATCTCAAAAAGTAAGGAAATAAGTAAGTTGCAGAAACTTTGTTAATGCTCCAGATAGGGTCAAAGTGACAAAAGCTGGGAAATGAGTCATTAGGGTTTCCAACCCTAACACCCCATCTTCCCAAACCAGGAAGTAGAGCAAGTGTGTGGTGTGTCTTGAGCTTCTCAAGCCTAACTCTCACCACACTCTCAAGAAGTCAACATATCTGACCTTATTTACAGATTGAATGGGGTGAGTGTTAGTCTTGAGAAACCCAAGGCACATCCCACACCTGCTCACCTGCCTGGTTTGGGAGGGTGAGTTGTTAGGATTGGAAACCCTAATTCCTCATTTCCAAACTTCTGTTGCTTTGGCCCTAACTGGAGCATTAGCAAAGTTTTTTTGCAACATATCTATATTCTTTGCAAAATCTTCAGTAATGCATCAGTTAGGGTTGTTTCCACACTGACAAAAGTGTTGAAATTCCATGTTAGGGTCACCACCCCCACCCCAACCTCCACACAACATCAGGCATCAGGGTGTGTGTTGGGGTGGTCGGCCTAACTCTCACCCCATTCCATGTGTAAAGGAGCTGTGGTGGTGCAGTATAGGGGAACGGGGAGAGAGTTAGGCACGACCACCCCAATGCACACCCCGATGCCTGGTGGTGTATGGAGGGTGGGGTGGTCTAAGAAATTTTGCAATGAAAAATCCATATCTCAAACTATTTTCAAGATACTGGCCCCTAAAGGCATCATGGGTGCCACAATGTTAGCCAATGGGACAATTTCTGAACTTCAGAATGCTGTAACTATGGGCAACTTCAATGGTTCCATATCAAACCACCAAAAGGCACACCTTTGGGACTAGGCTTTTCTACCCTGAAAAGTTCAGGCCAATACCACAATCCACATTCATACAATGAATGGTTAAAGGAAAACAATGCCCACAATGTTATCATATGGGGAAATTTCTGAACTTCAGAATGCTGTAAAGATGGGCGTCTTGAAGCTTTCTGCATCAAACCAGTGAAAGGCACATCCATAGTACTAGGGCTTCATACCCTGAAAATTGCATGCCAATAGCACGCTACATCTTGCCACAATCAAGTGACAAAGAAAATGAATAGACAGCAAAAATCTCCTATCTTTATAATGGTGATATGACTGCAATCAAAATAAGCATTTGTCAATGCCGAATGTTTGCTTGCTGGCGTTAGCAGTGGAAATGCAGGAGTTAGACAGATGCAGTATAGGAATGGCATTGATGTATTGAACTGATGCCAACTCCACCCTCAACCTGCAGAGATGGACAGGCATTGGGGTGTTCCTTTGGGTCATCGCCTGTGACGGTCACAACATTTCACCTCACCCTACCCTTCAGACACTGACAACTGTTGAGGTGTGCCTTGGGGTGATTGGGCTTTACATTCACCTCATTCCATAAGGAAATATGCTGAAATGGGTGTGGTATAGGAGAATGGGGTCAACTCTGGGGGCAAAGGGTCCAAGGTGCACCTCGATGCCTGTCACTGGCTGCAGGGTGGGGGTAGGGGTAGAATGGCATGAGCATTACTGTTGACAATCCCAAGTCACACCCCAATGCCTGTCAGTCCCTACAGGGTAGGGTGTTATGGTCAAAAATCCTAACACCTTGGGTGTTTCTTGGTACTTTTACTCCAAGTTTTCAACATGGGCTTCTTGTGACCCCACCGTATGAATAGTGACACTATCAGTTTCTTAGGCAAAAGGTGATTTTGCATAGCGACTGTGCCAGTAGGTGCCACATGTGCGAAAACACATTTCAAACAGAATGTGAAGTGACAGGTGTATTGTTCACGAGGAGGTGTAAAATATGGCACTGTTGAAAATCTGGAGTGAAAATATACAAAAACTAGTGAAGTTTATTTTATTTATTTATTTATTAGATCATCGGTTTACAGACCTTTTAGTCATAGACTCATTTACAAAGGCAGCTTGTCAAGAGTCATGAGCATGCATAGAAACTGCGTAATGTACACCTTTAGTGTAATTAGTTTGGGGATTTTTTACTGCAGATTTTCAATATAGGCATTTGGGACCTCCGGTCATGAACAGTGTCACTGTGATTTTCTTAATCTGTCCCGAACACTAATTTCCCACATTGACCATGCTATTCTGCACCGGAAGTGCGAAAACACATTACGGCCAGGGTGTGAAAAGTGACAGCTGTACTATTTATAAGGAGGTGTGGAAAAATGTCAATGTTGAAAATCTAGACTGAAAATATTACAAATTCATGAACTTACGAAGGTGTGTGGAAATTGTGCAATGCACGCTAATAACAGAGTCATTTTATGGACTTTTGCCACTAAATTTTCAACATAGCCATTTTAACACCTCTATTCATGAACAGTGTCACTGCGATTTTTTTAATGTGTCATAAACATTGATTTTGCGCACCAACCATGCCAATGTGTGCTACAAGTGCAAAAACACATTTTGAGTGAGATATGAAAAATGACAACTGTATTTTTCATAAGGAGGTGTGGTAAAATGGCAATGTTGAAAATCTGGAGTGAAAATATTAAAAATTCTCAAAGTTAAGAGCGTGCGTAGGAACTGCGCAATGCACGCTCATAAAGCAGTCATTTTTGGGAAGTTGTTTCATCAAATTTTCAACATAGGGATTTTTTGGGAGACCTACCTCATAAACTGTGACACTGTCATTTTGTTAATCAGACCCGAAAGGTGGTTCTGCACTGTGACCACAAAATCGCCTTTCGGGACTGAATAACAAAATAACAGTGACTGAGTTCATGGGATGGGGACCCAAGAACCCTATGTTGAAAATTTGGTGAATAAATACCCAAAAATGGCTGAGATATGCACCAAAGTTTAAAAAAAAATTATGCCATTATACAGCTTACCTGCATTTCTTCATTTTGCGGTCGGCTTTGAAGAGTGCAGACATGTTCCCAGTCTACCAAAGATCATCGCGCTTGGCTCTGGAGGTATGTATGGGGTCGGGGGGATGTGGGGAGGTTGGTGTGCAGATGGTGGGTGCAGTTTTGGGGGGTAAGACAGTCAATGAGGGACCATTTTTTTCTTACAGGTGTTTTTTTTTTGTCTTTTTTATGAAGATGACGTGGGACTTTTGCCAGGCTGGGGTGGTCTCCCAGCATGGCAGCTGGAAGTTTGTTTGGGGGCAGTGGAGCTGACAGGGGATTGGTCACCCCCATCTGCCATATGGACTTTTGTCATGCTGGGGTGGGCTCCCAGCATGGCACCTGGAAGTCTGTTTGGGGGAGCAGTGGAGCTGAAGAGGGATTGGGTACCCCGTCTGCCAAACAGTGTGTGGGGGGGAGTGTATGAGCATGCTGGGGTAGGCTCCCAGCATGCTACTGGGGTCTTTGTTGAGTGGCAAGGAAAAACAGAACTGTCTATGACAGCTGTTCAGATGCAGTGTTGACGTGTAGGTACTATGCATACTGCCGATGGCAGTATGTAAATTGCCTGCCAATGGCAGTATGCAAATTTAATACACATTACCACATCTGATTGTAGCAGTCTTTTGCTTTGAACTGTACACCACTGCATCTGAACTGCTGTCATAGACAGCTTGGACATTTATTGGTGCAGTGAGGCCGCACCTGCAAGAAGGAGCAGGGCATTGGAAGCGGGGTGGCATACCTAAGAAAATTCATATGGTGGCACTATGTTTCTTGCACATGTGTGCAAGCAAACATAAAAATGTGATCACAATCATATTTAAAGTTGCCTCGATTGTTTTTGCAGCACAAAAAATGTTGTTGAGATCAAAAATATAAAAAAAAGAAAAACATGTTTCCAGGCCAGCTAGCCAAAAACTAATGCCATAGGCATGTTCCCTGAGACCTGTTTAGGTAAATTGAATGATTCATGTGTTCAAAAGTGCGGTATTGTTTGAGTTATAATGTTTTTTTTTGTCCGTCGCTAACTGAAAACCAGATGGCGGCAGCTCGAAAACATTTTTGGCAAGCTCGATCAAAAAATATGATTGCAGTTATTTTTGCAGTGCACATATAAATTTTCCCATTGACTATAATGGGAGACATAAAATAGCATAACGTTTGAACTGCTACGTAAACAATCTCAGATAGTAGGGTAAATAATAATACTAATAATACAGATTTTTATGTCTTTGGAATCTGCCAAGAAACATTCGTAAACAAGCAAGAAATACTAATAAAGGTTTATTATACTACTTACACCAAGCATGTGACAGAGAAAATCACACGGGAGATGGGGTTCTCACCACTCTCCTGATGAATATACATAATCTCCAGAATTTCTAGGATCTTAGGTCTGCAAGATCTTGTCTCTCTCTCTCTCTCTCTCTCTCTGTGGAGTTAGGTTGCAGAAGGCTATATACTATAGATAACAGTATAGCAACAGAGCCTACATCATAGTTATGGATATAAGAAACATTATGTATTGGATAATGACTTAGGAGACAGGATTACTAATAAGTATAATGTGAGACAAATAATATGCTTCAGTTAGCATTATAGCTTGGACAAAAAAAATGCTGACAGGGATCTACTACACATGGCATGTCTTGCTTATGTGTAATATAAGACATAACAAAAGTTTTCTGTCTGTCAGGTTGCTTAGACAAAGATAAGTGCAGACTGGCCACTACTATGTATGATTATATGAGAATATATATATATGGCAAAAAACTCTGTTTAATGCATCAGTTAGGGTTGTTCCACAGCAAAAAAAAGCTAGAAGATTCGGGGTTAGGGTTGAAAGGCCCCCCTGGACCCCTCAGCCTACCCCCCATCCGGCATCGGGGTATGCGTTACGGTCGTCGGCCCTCTCACCCCATCACATGTGTAAAGAAGCTGCGGTATGGGAGAATGGGGTGAGAGTTAGGACCGATGACCCCAATGCACACCCCGATGCTGGTTGGGGGGTGGGCTGGAGGGTCCAAGGGGGGGCTTTCAACCCTAACCCTGAATTTCCTAGCTTTTTTTTTGCTGTGGAACAACCCTAACTGATGCATTAAACGGAGTTTTTTCCCTCTAATTTCCCTTCTTTTTGAGAATGAGGATGATGAATAATGAAAGGAATGCAGTGGTGGCAGCGTGGGGCCCTTCCAGCCCCACACTCCCACCATGTGATGTCTTGTTACACAGTAACAGGAACTGCAAAGCAAATGCAAGCGGCAACAGTAATGCACATGGCAAAGCAAATGTAAATGGCAAAGCAAACGTTAATAAAAACACAAGCGTAAAGTGACTCCGAACCAAACAGTTACATAAACGGAGACATCAAACAGAAGTGCATACAGAACGCAACTGGTAACACACACATTCATGGTACCACAGTTGTAAATGCAAATGGTAACAGTAACACCAACAATAACACCCAAGTAAACAGAAACGCAAGCATGTATGAAAATGCAAACTAATGCACACACTCATGGAACCACAGTTGTAAATGCAAATGGTTATGGTAACAGCAACAATAAAGCCAATAAAAACAGAAACGCAAGCGCATACGAAAATGCAAACTGTTACACATAAGGTCATGGTACCGCAATAGTAAACGTAAATGGTAACAGTAACAGCAACAGCAACAGTAAAGACAACAGAAATAGAAATGCAAGAGCATATGAAAATGCAAACTGTTACACACACGGTGGCGTAGATGAGAACAGTGATTCGAATGGTAACAGAAGCACAACTGGAAATGCTAGCTGTCACAATAACAAAAGGGCACATCCTTCTTGTCCCCAAAAACTGCATTGAAAAAACTAATTGAAAACAAAGAATGTATGCATTATAATTGACTTCAGAGCAGAAAAGTACAACTTGGAATACTAAATTGCTTATATCTCAGGAATCATATGACGTAGGAAAAAAATTAAAATTTTGTATGAATTATTACTTTCCTGGCTAGTTTTTTTGCTTAGCCCCCCTTTTCTTGACAAAATGTCTGTATCTCACACCGTTTCTGAGATACGGGCCCTGAAAGACGCGACGGACGCTATAATGTTATCCTATGGGACAAATCGTCAACTTTGGAATGCTGTCACTTTGCCACCCTGTAATATTTTTTCTCCAAACCACCAAAGGCACATTTGTAGGATGTTGGCTTTCTTCCCTCCAAATTTCAGCCCAAAAGACCAAACCGTAATTTTCCAGCAGAGCGGCAAAGAATTCCTGTAATATGGGGGATGCCGTAATGTTATCCTATGGGAAAAAGCACCAATTTCATAGTGTCATAACTTTGCTGCCCTGTAATATTTTTTTGACCAATCCAATAAAAGGCACATCTGTGGGATATTGCCTTTCTTCCTTCCAAATTTCAAGTAAAAAGACCAAACCATTTCTAAGATATTCAGTGTCAAAGACTGGCAACATTTCCCTATCTATTCCATTATAAGAAATCTGGCCATCTTGTCCCTATTTTGCAATCAAAGATCATGATCAAAGAATCTCATGATCAAAGAATTTGCAGCCTCACGATCAAAGAATTTGCAGGCTCACGAACAAAGCATAAAAAATTTAATAATTCAAAAAATAGAAGCAATTGCAGTAAACCACCACCATGGTTCAATGGAACGAAGCCCCCTGAGTAAAACCCATCCTCATTTGACTTCCTAGGACACCCCTTGGCTAAGAACATTGAATTTTAAATTGGGCCATCTTGTCCCTCGCTTGCAATGCAAGATCGCAGTCAAAGAATCTCACCATCAAAGAATTTGCAGCCTCATGATCAAAGAATTTGCAAGCTCACGAACAAAGAATAACAAATGTAATAAATCAAAAAACTGGAGGAATTGCAGTAAACCACCACCATGATTTGACAGAATGACATCTCCTGAGTAAAACCCACTCTCATTTGACTTCCTAGGGCACCCATGGGCTGAGAAAAATGATTTTTAAATTCGGCCATCTCGTCCCTCACTCATGATGCAAGATCGCGATCAAAGAATCTCATGATCAAAGAATTTTCAGGCTCATGATCAAAGAATAAAAAAAGGGTCAAATGCAATTTATTCACTGATTTGAACCAAACCAATGGCATGGTTCAACAGAACGGACCCTTCTGAGCAAAACAAACCTTCATTTGTGTCCCTAGCCCACTCCTGAGCTGAGATACTAGTGTTTTAGGTCACGATGCAAGATCGCAATCAAAGAATCTCACGATCAAAGAATTTGCAGGCTCGTGATCAAAGATCGTTACCGAGCCGCGAATTAAGATTTTAAAAGCTTATAACTCTATTTTTTGACTGATTTTGATGGAACCAAAGCCATGTCTTGATACATCAGGGTCCTCTGAGTAAAACCTATCGAAGTTTTACTTCAGAAGTGACCCCTGAGCTGAGATATTTGTGTTTGTGTGATTGGAAAATTGAAAACAAGATGACGGACCTCGCGGTCAAAGAATTTTGAAAATTCCTCAGGAACAAAGATTCTTGAACCGCGAGGCTGCAAATTCTCTGATCGTCAGGTGAGACCAGATGGCCAGAACCCCCATTCTTTGATCGCAAGATATACATATAAATTTTCCCATTGACTTATAATGGGAACTTAAAAGTGCCATAACTTTTGAATGCCTTAATATTTTTTCACCAAACAAAAAAGTGGCATGTTCAGCCACCAAAGCTCTTTCAAACAAGCCATCTTGCAGAGCAGCACACCACACGATGGCCGTGCAGGACCACATCAAGAATGCCAAAAGGTGCCTTCAAAAATGGATAATTTTGCATTTTTCAGCGCTTTTGTACATGAAGACCAGCACTCCGACACAAACGCAATTTGGCAAATCAAGAGATCTAGTGCACCACAATGCGTGTACTAACTTTCAGGAAATCCATTGAAAGGGTCCAAAGTTATTAATGTCCAAACTTTTGACCTTAGTATGTAAGTGGCTGCTCTACCCAAACTATAGTGGCACGACCGCGCCACTATAATATATATATATATATTTACACTACTGGACAAAAGTTTTAGAACACTCCCATTTTTCCAGTTTTTATTGAAATTTACACAGTTTAATGTCTCAATGTACTCTGAAATTAAAGCATAGAACAAATAAACAATTGGAGATAAAAAAGAAATTATAGAATCATTTTGTTTAACAAAATTTAATCTAAATTTTTGACTCATCAAAGTAGCCACCTTTTGCAGATATAACCGCGGAACACACTCGTGGCATTCTTCCTACAATGGACATCAAATATTGTTCGGGAACTTCTTCCCAACACTGTTGCAGAAGTTCCCACAAATGTGTTGCACTTGTAGGTTGCTTTGCTTTCACCCTTCTGTCCAGTTCATCCCAAACCAGCTCGATGGGTTTAAGTCTGAGACTGTGCTGGCCATTCCATGATTTGAAGCCTACCATCTTGTTCTTTTCCTCAAGGTAGTTCTGACATAGTCTGGAGGTATGTTTTGGGTCATTATCTTGCTGTAGGATGAACCCCTGACCAACTAGGCATAGACCAGAGGGTATTGCATGGCGCTGCAAAATGCTGTGGTAGCCTTTTTGGTTCAGGTGCCAGTCACTCTGTGCAAGTCGCCGACTCTGGATCCAGCAAAGAGCCCCAGACCATCACGCTTCCTCCTCCATGTTTGACAGTTGGTGTCACACACTGAGGAACCATCCTTTCGCCTACCGGACGGGCGACAAAACCCTGACGTGATGAACCAAGATTTCAAATTTTGATTCATCGGTCCAGTCTTCAGTAGTCCACTGGTGGTGCTTCATGGCCCAGGCAAGCCTCTTTTTCTTATTTTGCCATCTTAGCAATGGCTTTCTGCTGCTCTTGACCTGTCAAACCTGCAGCTTGAAGTCTTCTCTCACAATTGAAACTGAGACTGCTTACTTCGACCAGTGTTAAGCTGTGCTTGAAGCTGTTGTCCGTGAGCCGCCTATCACGCAAGCTGTTGACTCTCAGAAACTTGTCTTCTGATTCTGTTGTGGCTTTGGGTCTGCCAGACCTCTTCCTGTCAGAGTTTCTCCAGTTTCCAAGTGCCTTTTGATGGTGTAGGAAACTGTACTCACTGATACCTTGGCTTTCTTTGCAATTTCTCTAAAGGAAAGACCTACACTTTTAAGGGTTATAATGGTCTGTCTATCTTCCTTTGTTAATTGCCTTTTCTCACCATTATGATAGCAATATACTACTTCCTGCAGTGCAATATTGTCCAAATAATGCTTCAGAGGGTGTAATAACAGTCTGTTCCAACACTGCTTTTATACATACAGGGGTTTGTAATCAAGTAATCAACAAAGTTGGGACACCTGTAGGAATTGTTTGCATCAACTTTCAAGGCTTAATTTACTTCCATTGCTGCGAACAGCTGTAAGTTATTAACCCATTACTTGTTCCTGAAGAAGGCCTTTTTATAACTCTGAAATTTACATTATTTTTCAGTTTTTGTTAACCTAAACTTTTTTTTAACCTCTAGCAGTTTCAGCTTACCTTTGTACCATTTCAGTTTATTACCTGGACTTGAATTGCTTAAATTTCAATAAAACTGGAAAAATGGGGTGTTCTAAAACTTTTGTCTGGTAGTGTGTCATATATATATATATATATATATATATATATATATATATATATATATATATATATATATATATATATATATATAGATATATATATATATATATATATATATATATATACACATAGTATAAAGTAATCACAGATGATCCCTCAGAGTCATCATATCACTAATTAGGTAGATTATATATGGAATATATGTAAAAGACAAACATAATACAGTATACTGAAGTATAATAAGCATGCATGGTCTAATCCTATAAAAGGATATAAACATTAGCAAATATTAGCAGCAAAGCACATTCCTGGCACTCATGCTTATAAGATGGGTGCCCAAAATCTACATGTTAGTGCAAAATAGCAGTATCACAGTATAATAGACCAGAAATACAGTGGGAGGTGTATGTGAGGTATATGTGGGATGATAGAGGGCATAACTCAGGCACAAGATAATGGAACAAGATTGTTTCACAAACTCTTCAAAAGACACCACTGCTAGCCCAGACACATGCAGGCAAACCAATCTGAAGCCACTGAAATGCATTCTTCAGTGCATTATGGGCACTGAAAGAAAATGGAATGTTGGAGATTTTTTACTTTTTGAGTGCACTACAATTCCACAACTGTACATCAGATCGATACGAAAATTTCCAGATCAGATCTATGAAACATTTTTCTACATTCCACATTTCAGGCAAATTGGAGAAATTGTTGCAAAGTTATTAAAGTGCAAACTTTGAAGTTTAACTTAGAAATGGCTATGCAACCCTAACTATAGTGTAATAGATCCAACCACTGAAACAGTCACTATTCCTGACACACAAGATCGAGGAGAAGGGACAAGTAACAACATCTTTATAGACACTGCAGCCATAGATGACTTCATCAAAAGTACCAGAAATGAAAACAAGACCCATACAACCATGGTAGATATTAATAGCTTACACAAATTCATGAAAGAGAACATGGGCATACAAACTCCAGTGCAGCACATACCTCCTGAAAAGTTAGACCCAGTACTGTGTCAATATTTCATTAGTTGTCAATGCCTAGATGGAACCAAGTACGAGCCACTTACATTACAATCCAGGTTACAAAGTATCCAGAGATATCTGAAGGACTACAACTACCCAGAATCTATCAGAACATCCACCAAATTTTTAAAACAAGGCAAGTGTTGCTCTCCAAGCAAAAACAACTAAAGGAAAAAGGCAAATGTAATCGTCCATAGGGTGCAGATGAGTTAACTGATAATATAATAGAATAACTGTATGCACTCAAACAACTTGGACCTCATAGCCCTCAAGCTCTCCTCAATACTATGTGGCTAATTGTAACACTATATTTTGGTATCAGACGTAATACTGAGACACGGAACATGAAATGGGGAGATGTACAACTCAAAAAAGATGAGCAAAATAACCAGTACTTGGAGTTTAGTAAACAGAGGTAAATTAAAATGAGAACTGACAGCAACCCGAAAGATATTAGAGCAATAAAACCCTGAGCATATGAGACACAAGAATGGAAGAAATGCCCTGTATTAAATTACAAAACGTATCACAGCAAATGTCCAGACAAAGCTAACAATCCAGATGCCCCATTTTTCTTAGCCATTAATTACACTCTAACTGCACAGTATCCATTGGGCTGGTACAAAAACCAGCCTCTTGGATTTAATTCATTAAGTAAAATCATTAAAAATATGATAGAGAAATCTTCCATCAACAATGATAAATGCTTAACCAATCATTCAACGTGCAAGCATTTGGTCCAGAAACTGATTGACTCCAATGTCTCCCCTAATGCTATTATACAAATTTCTTGCCACAGGAAACTGCAGTCTCTGAATGAATATTCCAAATTAAACAAGGAGAAGCAGCAACAAATTTCCCACATACTCAGTACCTCTGATAATGAACTGAGAACATCTGCAAATACAGCACCCACCAACCCAGAAAATGACTTCACCGGAACATGGTCAGAAGTAATATCTGCTTGTTTCAACAATCCAATGATACATGCCACAAATATCATGTTTAATATAGTACAGGGTAAGCACCACAATTCATATTCTGTAATATGAAAGTCACACACAGTATGATGCACAAATAACGCTATCACATTCTCTATCCCAGGTCATAAATATGAGACCCAGAGCAGGGAGAGACTCTGTGTGATAGTCAGATAGTGACTCAAAGTAACAGATGTGTTTGACACCACCAGTCAGCAAACTTCATCATCGAGCATAGCATGCTCCAACTAAAAAGTCCTAGGAGAACACATCCAAGAAGACCCAGCAGATAACATCCCAGACAAGATCAAAACACACTATTTCCTGTGATGGTAATTGGACAACAGTTCACAGAAGCATCATATACCTCTGTATCCCATAAAATAAAGGCTATAACACCACTCAATAAACACAGACAGCATTATGAAACTCCACCAAAAATAAACAAACTAATATCTCACGAGCACTCCTCAACCACACTTGCACACACAAACTACCCACATAACTGCATCTGCACACAGCCCTGCCCACAGATGAATGTCAACCAATCACAGCACACGCCAGCCAGCACCATCCAATACCAACACATAGCACAGCTGCCCATCACACTACCAACTCTACATAACACAACCAAACACAGAAGAATGCCACACAAACCAATCAAAAAATACATCAACAAAACAGCCAACCATGACATTCGATACCACAACATCAACCAATCAACCAGCAGATGACACATCACACTCAACCTATCGAGTCACAGCACACAAAGCCGACCGCAGCAAAGGGACAACCACACCATTAAGTAACCCAAACTTCATAGCACAGTCTCATAGTTTTATTCCACTGTGTATCACCTCACCCCTACTGTATAAATTGCACACATGATGAGCAGATCGTGGTATATGGAAAATATTCCCACTCCTGCATCATGTGGCATGGATATCTCACTCTGCAGGAGTGGGAATATTTTCCATATCCCACTCCTGCCCATTATGTATCCCCTATCTCTCTCTCTCTCTCTCTCTCTCTATATATATATATATATATATATATATACACACACACATATATGTGTATACTTTAGATAGATACTTTATTTATATAGCACCCCTTTCCAGGGACTCAAGAGTGCTTCACAATCAGAATATAATATAACAATTTTAAGATACACAATGGCCCAGATATTCAAAAGGGTTGTGCCATGTGCAATAGGGTTGCTCCAGTGCAAGTCTGAAAATGTGCCATTCTGTAATATTCAGCAGGAGGTAGATGCGCCCCCAAAATCAAGCTGAACAATAGCGCAATGCTAATGAATGTATGCACAACTGAAGGGGGAGGAACCATGCATAAATGGCGCAGTGCGATATTCAACAACATGCACCATGCACAATAGGGGAGCATGCGGAAGTTGCGCGATAGTGGAAATGAGCCAAAATAAAAAGGAACAAGGGAGAGGCACAAGAACGCTACAGGGAAGGCACATGAGGCTGAACTATAACAACTCACACTGGGCAGGAGGGACACACAGGGCAGGCCATGGAAAGGGCACCCTAAACAGAGAGGCACAGGGAAGGTGTGGGGAGACACAGCCAGTGCAGAAGGGGGAAGTGCCACACAGCACAGAGGCCACCACAGGAAGGTGTTCCCAGTGCAGGGGGAGTAGCAGCCAGGACAGTGGGGGGAACACAGAAACAGCTGCTAGAGGGGGTGAACACAAGCCAGGCACATGGCCAGTACTACCGTCCAGATGGAAGCAGTAATGAGGGGGGTTAGAAGGCAGGCAGCAGGGGGGCGCAGCTGTGGAAGGGCCTGTCAGTGGTATGCCCCCAACAGGCAGTACTGAGCCAGCACCAGCTTTGAGCTGTACAGCGATACTGAGATCGTGGGCCAGTACCACCTGAATCGGGCAATTCTGAGGTGGCTCTGTGAGCTGTGCAGTGATGTGATGCAGGAACCCACACGACAGAGCCATGCTCTATCAGTAGAGACTAAAGTGACAGCTTGCATGTGCTTGCTCACCACGGGTACCTTCCAGAGACCAACAGGGGACACCACAGGCATAACCCAGTCAGCCGCGTCACGCCACCTCACCCAATTCCTCAGCGCACTGCTGCCACATGCTGTGGAGTACATCCATTTCTCCAGCACACCGCTGAGCACACAGCAAACATACAGGAGTTCCACAGGGTAGCATGTATGCCTGGCGTTAGGGACAATAGACTGCACCCATGTGGCCATCCACACACCACCTGCCCTGAGGGGCCATATATTAATCGAAGGCTATGCTAGCATCAACTGCCAGGTGGTGTGCGATGCCAGGGTGCATAATCACGTCTGTGCCACGCACTCTGGTGGAGCACATGATGCCTTCATCTGGCACCAGTCGGCACTGTGCCACAGATTCGAGAGTGGGGACATCCCCACTGGCCACTTAGTTGGTGAGTATGCAAACCACACGGACAAACATAGAGCTTGGGAGGGGCATGGTCAGAGGTGACATGGGTAGTGGCCTACATGGCCCGGGGCAGGGCGATGCTGATCACCAAACTAACCTCCACCCTCTACACACAGGTGACAGTGGATACCCACTCCATCCCTAGCTGCTCACACCATACCGGTGGCCCATGACCCCATCGCAGCAACGCTACAATGAGGCACATGCCACCACATGCAATGTCCTCGAGTGGGTGTTCGGTATGCTGAAGGCACATTTCCATTGCCTGGACACCTCCGGCCGTGCCCTACAGTACAGCCCCTCAAAGGCCTGCGGGCTATTCCTGGCCTGTTGCATCCTGCAAAACATGGTCAACGAATGTGGGATAGCCGTACAGGTCGAAGAGGGGGACAGCGATGGAGTTGATGAGGACGCTGGTGACAATGGTGATGGGCAGCCCCCCCTTGGGCGATGGGACCCCGACTGCTCCAGCTGGCACAGCTGCATCGGGACACCATCATGGAGGAGCACTTCAGCCAACCCAGGTAAGTCATGGGGCCATGTGCAACCACCAGTGGCAAAGGCACAACCAACAAACACGCATGGACACACACCAGGGGTGAATGCCATCAAGGGAAGTGGCTGGGCATGGAACCACACACACCGCCAGGGATGGGCGAGGTCTAACATGGCATGCAGTCATACACACACACACACACACACACACACAAACACCTCTCACCAGACATGCACAAAGGGTAGGAGGCACGCCGACCCAGACTGCCACCCCTAGCCACACACATGTCCATAGACCACCATGCCCACTCCCCGTCATTGTGCATGTGTCAGATGCTGGGCACCATTGCACAGAGGCGTACAGCACAATGCAGGCATCATCATGCACACGCAACTGCGGACAGCAGCCGGGAGGGTGTGCAGATGGACTGTGTGTGTGTGTGTTTGTGTGTGTGCAGGGCCAGGTACCCACCCGTGCATTCCCCGCTGAATGACACAATGCGCACAGGGCAGCATCAGACAGTAGCCATACTGGGAGACAGGTCAGTCACGTGCCACAGTGCCACAGCCACCACAGATGCGTGGATGGCCCTGCCGAGACCCACCAGCAGTGACAGGCTGACCACTGGCCTCATGGGGTGGCACCGATGGTCCCCCAAGGGTTCCACTGCATGAACACGACTGTACTCATGCAGGGATCTACAGCACACCGAACATGCCTGCGCCAGGCGTGCTCGGGTGCCCACAGCTGAACCCGGTGTCAACAAGGATGGTGTCGCATGATCCCGGGAATGGGGGGGTGGACATTGCACTGCATGGTGTCTGCGACACATGGACAAATAACTGTGTGCCCATTGTGGCCATGACAGCAGTGAATGCATGTGTCTGCCTATCAATGGCAGCAGTCACATCCTCCCGCAACTGGTCCATCCCTGCCAGGAGCAGAGCGGTGTCTCTACTGCGATGCTCCTCTGCCTAGTGCAGAGCCGCACTCAGTGCATCAACTGCCGTCACAAGCTGCATCTGCTGATTGACTGATGCTTGCAGTATGCGGGTGTGCTCATACAAGAGGTCATCTGCCTGATCGGCAAGCTGTCCCACAGGGTGTCCGCGGCCTGATGCTCATCATCCCTTGAGGGTGGGTGCTGCACACCAGGGCCAGGCCTGGGTATGTCCACAGGTGGTGCACTGACACTGACCCCTGACACTGTACCCCCATGGCCATTGGCCGACTGCTGATGCTGCACCTCCACCTGCCACTCTCCAGGGCTCAATGGTGACACCGCAGTGGCCGCTAAAGTCCCACTGTCCTGGACACACTCCAGTGCTGACCCACTGGTGCTGACAGGCACAGGCTGGGACTGTGATGACATGCAGGCCTCCACAGCAGCACCACCCACAGCCATGGCTGTGATGTCACCTGCTGTGTGGCCATCCTGTGGCACACAAGTGTCACTGCCCATGACGTTAGCTCCATCATCAACGGTGATGGATCCGGCACAAGCCCGAGTCTCAGCATGCTGGCATCCATGGACACTGGCATGCTGTGACATGGGCAGGGCCTCCTCCGCACCTGCTCCACCAACATCAGTCTGGACATCCAGGTGGGCCCACTGTCTCCCTGACCCCTGTATTCCTGTGGAGGTGAATGGGCCCTCCTCCATCTCCATGTGACTGGCCTCAGTGGAGAAGCCCACCACCGCTGACCTATGCAGATGCTCAGGAGCTGTAAGGGGAACAAAGTAACGTTACTGCATGTGACCTACCCTGTCCCCCCCAATAGACAGACCATGACCTACCATGCAGTGATGGGCTACCACCCATCTGGAATCCACCACCCAGAACACCCTCAATGGTGCAACGCTGCATGCTGCCAGAAACCCATTCTTCCTGTGGGGTCAGGCGTTGCACCTCCGGCTGTCCCCCACCTGTCACAGACCATGCTTCCCTGATGACAGCCACCTTCTCTCTTCAGCATTTGATACTGTGGACCATTGTGTGTTGCTTCTCCACCTGATGGAGTTATGTGGACTCACCGGTATCGTCATCAAGTGGTTTGAGTCCTTTCTCACAAATAGGAGACAGCTGGTTGTGATGGGAAATTACTCATCAACACCCAGTCTCCTTTTGTGTGGAGTCCCTCAGGGTTCGGTGTTGGCCCCAATGCTGTTCTCAGTGTATATGCTGCCCCTGTGGGGGATCATTAGAAAGTATGGGCTGAGTTTTCATTGCTATGCTGATGATACTCAGCTATACTTATCTTTTGCTCCAGGAACACCCAACGCAGTAGATGTGCTGAACATCTGTCTGGCTGAGATTAGCGACTGGATGGCCTCCAGCTGGCTTAGATTGAACCCTGATAAGACTGAGGTATTGGTAATGGAGTCGAACAGAGTTCGTGATGGGATGGCCTCTGATTCGGCAACTGGCCTTGTGCTAGGGGCCGCATCATTGATGGCCTCCCCTTGGGTGCGAAATCTTGGCATGATGTTTGACAGGAATTTGACCATGGAGGTTCAGATTTCTTCTGTGGTTCATTCCTGTTTTTTCCATCTTTGTAACATTGCCAGGATTAAGCCCCTTGTTCCGCCTCTGGACCTCCCTATCCTGATTCATGCCTTAGTCATTTCTAGGCTTGACTACTGTAATGCCCTCTATCTCAGGATCTCTGGGGGCTCTCTCTGCAGACTGCAGCTTGTGCAGAACGCTGCTGCCCGGCTTTTAACCGGGCAGAGTAGATTTTGTCACATTACACCTGTGCTACGTGAACTGCACTGGCTGCCTGTCAGATGGAGAGTGCTCTTCAAGGTGGGGTTTCTCACCTATAAGACCCTACACGGACAGGGCCCTGGTTACCTGTCAGATCTCCTGATACCATCCTCCTCTTCACGTAATCTCCGCTCTTCTGGTGCCGACCTCCTAACTGTTCCAAGAGCGAGGTTAAAATCTGCGGGTGACCAAGCATTCAGTGTCGCCGCTTCTGCTTTTTGGAATTCATTGCCAGCTGCAGTTAGGGAGGCCCCGAACCTTACTACCTTCAAGGTTTGCCTAAAGACTCACCTATTCTCATATGCTTTTGGGGTTTGATTATGATTATGTATATGTGTTTTTTTCTGTTATGTACTTATATGGCATGAAATGCTGTAATAATTTCTCTGCTTCTTTTTATTGTGCGGCGCCCAGAGCCTTTGGGATTGGGCGTCTTTTTTAAATAAAAATGACTTGACTTGACTTGACTTCTCTTTAATCCTCTGCCTGTCTGTGCCCATCTATTTTGCACTCCTGCATGAAGCGCTGGTGGCTGCCATGCAGGTTTACAGCACGCGCCACCTCCTCCTATGCAGCAGCATGGGCCTGTGGTGTTCCCTGGCGTCCGCTGAGAAATGTCTCCTGGTCTAGGTAGGCCTCGAACAGGGCATCTGTCTCAGCCTTAGTGAAATTCGGCCTCCTCTTCTTCCCACGACTCTGTTCCTCTTCCTCCATCACATGCTCGGTCATGATTCATCCTGTGAGAATGACAGGTGTTACCTGTGACTGTGCAGTCCCATGCATGTCTCAAACACCACAGTCCACACTTCCAAACAGCATGCAACTCACCGCAATGGACTGCAGTAACCGACTATGGTCAGTGCAGCCCAATGTCACACTTTTATAGCGCAACCCATGCAAATGAGGTGAGGCGCATCTTTAAGTGGATGCAAATGCAGTGACTGCGCCATTGAATGGCTGATTAGCTGATTTGCATATGCAGGTTGAATATCGTGCTGTTGCGCTTTGCGCAATTGTGTTGAACGTGCTGAGCCAAGGGCACAGTTCTGTGACATGCGCAGTACACACCTAACTGCGCATGCCCGGGGTTGATGATGCAGGTGCCTGCCATGCTGCTGATGTGCTGTGCATGGGAAGCAATGCAGGGCATGGCCACCATTGTGCCAGTGGTGCTATGGCGCTGTTCACCTATATGGCACTGTAGCACTGGGGCATCGTAGGCGCACTGGGTCAACAGCATGGTAGGCTGCTACAGGAGGTGGCACACAGGCACCCAATCATGCTACATGCATTGGGTTCCAATCGCGCTGTTGCTGTCTGTGCACCAGAGACCCTTGACCCTGTGCCCGACCTTTGCCCCTTAGGCACCATGCATCAGGCATGGGTGCACCACTATCACGCTGTTCGGTGACAGCATGATAGGGAATGGCAGAGCTGTACCGCACAGCATCTGCACATGGCAGGACCATGCTGCAGAGCGCCATTTTGATTGAACTGAGCAGCAGAGATGGCATGGAGGCATGCTGTGCAGTGGAGTCAGATCAAGCTAGCAAACCTTGTGGCCATAGTCGAGCCACATGTTGGGGCTTTGTTTGGGGAGGAACCCCTGGACAGGGCAAGGAGTGAAGTATGGCAGGAGGTGGCCGACGCCCTGGAGGAGGCCACCGGTATGGGGCGGAAGGTGGAGCAGTGCCGCTACCGTTATGGGGACCTGAGGCGCAGGGACCCAGACCTGCTTTCCTGCCTGTGGGCATGTGCCAGGAGGGGCACGGTGCCACAGCCAGGTAGGTGCAACATCCATACACTTTTATTGTCCATATGGGTATCACAGTTGCATGTGTCCAGCACATGGGGGGGCCATCAGGTGTTGGCCGTGGTGGTATCGGGGTGTGGGGTGGGTGGGTCTGGCTGTGTGGGATTGCACACACATGGGGGCGGGGGGACATTGCTACCAGATTGTACTGATATTCCTCTCTCCATGTTTGTACCTTAGGGCCAGAAGAACGGAGGCGCAACCGTGAGGGGAGGCACCGCATGGTGGAGGAGAAGGCAGGAGGGATGAAGGTGGTCTACAGCGCGTGGATCAGCCTGCTGATGGTGAGTGCCTTACATCCATGATTACTATTGCATACTGTATAACTGCGCGGGCAGTTGGGTATGGCCACCATCCAGTAACACCACTGCCATGCACACAACTTGTTACAGTCAGCACTGTCCAGTGGCACTGCATGTCTGGGAGTGCATCAATGGTGGTCCATGCGTGTACCTGGCACATAGCTGTGGCACTGCCTTCACACCACATAGCCAAGTCACTGTACGGCCATGGTGGTGCTGTGCAGAACATGGGTGGTGGGTGTGTGCCATGATCCACATGGCTGTGGCTGCCTCAGTGGGCAGGTCTTGTAGACACGGTCACTGTGGGTGGTCGTACACCATCATAGGGACGTGTCACATGGCTGCATGCCATGCACAATGGGTGGCCAGCAGGGGGATTGACAGTCACACCTATTGACTCTGCTCCCTCATCCTAGGTGGCCAGACTTTCTGTCAGATCCAGCGGGACATCCAGGTGCTGCTGCAGGTCAGGAGGGAGACTTTGGAGCTCCTGAGGCACATCCACCACCACGGGGTAAGGAGGAGGAGGCGGAGGTCCCATCTGTGCCAGGAGGAAGAGGACTGGGGCGGCCAGTGACGTCCCCATGCCCCAAATACCACCTTCCCCCCTTTGGCCAACCCTTACACCCCTTCTTCCCTCTCCCATATGTTCACCCCTGCCCCTTACCCTCCCCCACCTGTTATGTGGCCCTTCCCCCACTATTGTATATTGCTTTGTATATAGTTTTATTGTACATAGTTTTAATATATACATTTTGTTATAACAACTGTGGTGGTCTCTGATTTGCAGTGGGCTACAGGTGCTCAGCTGCAGTGGTGTGCATGGTGTCAGGGGTGGTGCACGCATGGGTGTGTGTGTGAGTGTGCAGAGGTGAACCACCTCTGGTGTGGACAGGGGGATCAGTCACTGTCTGTGGTTTGTGTGTTGTACTCTGTGCTCTGCATGCCTGTGTGCAGTGGTCCACGGGGACTGCACTGTGTGCATGGCACCCCTGTCAGACCATCCATGGCCTGTGCAGCTGACAACCTTGCATGTCTGTGATATGCACGGTCTGCTGGTGTGTCAGTGGTGGCTGTTCATGCTGGATAACAACTGTACCTGGCACAATGCCAGGTTGACCGCCATCACCAGTATGGTGCATGTCTGCCTCCGGTGGCACTGTGGCCTCTGTTGTTGTTGTCCACCATCCATGCTGTCGCTTGTGTCTGTTGCAGGGGATGTGCTCCAGTGTCTGTCACTTGTGCTCCGGCAGCATGCTGGTGGCATACAGCTTCATGGTGCCTGCACAGGGTGGCTGTCACACCTGTGCAATGTAGGGGTGCTGGCCGTGTGTACACGTCAGCCGTGGCCGCACACCAGTGGCTTGGTTGACCCGCTGCTGTGTCCCTGTGTTGGTGTGCCCTTGGGTATGGGTGGGTGTTTGTACATGCACTGTTTTGCATCCTGTGTGGTGCATGCCTCCATGCTACACTGTGCATGTCTGTGCTCGCTGTTGTGGCCAGTGCTGGGACAGGATGTGTCCTTGGGAGGGTGTGCAGGGTGCTGTACCACTAGGGGTGGAGTCCGGGGCATGCCCTGTTGCATGTGGGGTACCTCGTGTGCTGACGCATGGTCGGTCTCTCAGCTGTACCTTGGGAGGGACATGCAGGGCAGCATTGTGTATGCATCTGTTGCATCACTGTCTGCTGCCGCCCGCTGTGGGGTGCCCATGGTGGGGCTGCCTTGCATGGCTCCATGGTGCACAGGGTTGCATTGTCACAGTGGGGGTGGTGGCATGCATGGGGTGTCCTGTACTGTTGGGTGCTACCCCTGGGCAGGGTATATGGGGATCATGGTGCAGGGTGTGCTCTGCATTGGTGGGATGGTGTGGTCCGGGGTGGTTGGCCCTTCTTGTGTGCTGGTCACAGCTTGCCAGGGGGTGTGCTGGGGCACCATGGCCTGGCTTTGGGTTGGTTGCTGGTATCCATGGGCTGGTGGTTATTCCAGTGCTCCCCCAGTTGTGCAGTGCATGCGGTGTGGGGGGTGATGTCTGTTCTGCTGTGTGTTCCTCTGCCCATCTGTGGCATGGGTGGTGGGCCTCTGCATCCCTAGTTGTGCTGTTACATTGCTGCACTGCTGCTGGGTGCATCCCTGGTTGCGCTATGGTGCATCTGGACTGTTCAGCTGAACATCCCTTGTTGCGCTATGGCACTTCAGATATGCTCAGCTTCACCTCCCTAGTTGCGCTATGGCGCAGGTTCTGCAATATTCAGTCGTGTGCCATAGGCGCATCTTGGCCTGTGCAGTTTTTGAATATTGCGCTTCTTGCGCATGGGCACAGTGGACTTGCGCTTGCTCCTGCTGTTGCGCACTTTTTGGGCGTAGTTTGAATATCTGGGCCACTGAATACAATTTCAATCAACACCCTTTTCCAACCTAACATAATAAATAAAAACCATCTATCCAATCACTTTCAATAAAATCAGATTATCTAAACATTCAGAGTAAAAGCCTGGTTAAACAAATAAGTTTTTAGTTCTTTTTTGAAGGTATCCACCAAGGGTGCCTTCTGTAGCGGTTTAGATAACAAATTCCATAGGGTAGGTGCAGCCACCGAGAATGCTCGATCACCAGAGTGGTGCAATGTAACCCTAGGAATATCCAGGGGACAATCCTCGGTTGAACAGAGAGCCTGAGACACACATATATATATATATATATATATATATATATATATATATATATATATATATATATATATACACATATACACACACACACATACGCACATACACACACACACTACATAATGCCCACTGATGAAAATAACCAGTACATAAATATAATAGATATCAAACAAGGAAAGGTGGGGGTGAAGGTGTGGGAGGGACTAGGGGAAGGGTGGGATGTGTGGGTACAACCCCTCCAAACAAGCTGTTCCTTCCCCTCCTCCCTCCCTCCCCTCCTCATTTGATATCTATGATATGTATGTACTGGTTATTTTCATTACTGGGTGGTATGCATTGTCTGTGTAGATATATGTAGGGAATAAATTCTTGGAAAGTGTTGTATATCCTAATATACAACACTTTCCTAGAAATTGTTCTATATGCTACATTAGGATGTTTGACACATAGATACAGAGACATATGTGCAGTGCACATGCAGGTTACACACATTAACCTCCCTTTAGTTTTGCCCTAATTAATACTAACACAGAAACAGCTACAAAAGAACAAAGTTAAGTAAGCAATGACCCACAACAGGGTATGGGGATATTTAAGGAACAAACCATGAGAGGGTGTGGGTTATGATGGGTTTTCCCTGGGCTGGTGTGATTTGGTCACAAGGCCCTGGTCAAATCCTCACCAGCCATGGTAAATCCCACCATAACCCACACTCTTGAGTTGTTTATTGTGATTATACAATGACGCTCCTTTTTTGGTGAGAGAAAAAAAACAAGAATAAAATGAGGTTTTTGTACTTTAAGCTATTTTTTGTAGAATGTATTGCTCCACCAGAAAAAAATTGTTCTGTATTATTAGGGAGAGCTCAGAGGGTGCCAAGCAATGGGTGATGTCTCCTGAATGTCTCCATTTTGCAGGCAAGCAGTTTTTTTTATTTTAATAAAATTTGCATATTGAGCATTTTTTTTGTTCCCACACAGCATGAAAGCAGCTGAAGGGGGACATGGGCAATGTTGGAATGTGGAAGTTCAGGGTAGGGTGATGTGAGTGTTCATGAGTCTGATTTGGTAGACATGCTGGCTTTTTTTATTTCAATAGACTGTCAAACTCGGGGAACTGTCTACATCTAGGCCCAGATATTCAAACTGCGCTCAAAATGAGCACAACAGCAGGAGCAAGCACAAACCAGTTGCACAAATGCGCAACAGGTGCGATATTCAAACATGGAGCAGAACAAATTGCACAAGCAACCAACGTCTGAATATCGCACATACTGCGCCATAGCACAACCAGGAAGGAGAAGTTGAGCGTAAATGTTGCACTATGGCGCAACCAGGGCAGCCCAGCTGAGCATTCCAGAGGTGCCATAGCGCAAGCAGAGCCCCCAGAGCAATGGAACTGCACATCCAGGGAGGCAGGCTGGGGCCCACCGCCAGCCATGCCACATGGGCACAGGAACACACTGCAGAACCCACACCACACCTGCACACCCAAGCACAGCATCACTGGGGGTGGGACGGATGATCTACTTGCCCATGGGGACAAGCCAACAAAGCATAGCAGAGCCATGACACCCCAGAACAATCACTGGCAGGCTGAGAGTGCCACACACAGGGGGTTGACAACCACAGTGCACATCAGCCCCCCGTACGCACAGCACACCCTGCACTGTGACCCCAAGACACCACCTATGTGCAATGACTGACACTGCAGGAAACCATGCATCCCCCCAGCACACGTCAACCCCGTGCAGCACAGAAGCCTACAAGCCAGACACACCCTGTGCACCCAGCAGTGGGTGGCAGCAGACGGCAAGACCAACTGAAAGTCACTGCCATGCTGGAGATACCTCCCCATGCACACACATGCACACACACACACATACCCAGGACCATACCAGCCCAGATGGCATGTACACCCCTGCAACTGAGCACCCATAGGCAGCTGCAAATCAGAGACCAACACATTATTCATATAAAAATATAAATGTATTTTAACACAACAAACATTAACAAGAACAATTACAACTATTTACGGGGAACGGGTACAAGGTAGGGTTGTTCAAGGGGTAGGGATGACAAACTGAGAGGGAAGGCAGGTGGTAGGGATGGAGAAGTGGGAAGGAAGATAGGTCATGGGCCAGCCGGCCGGCCGTCCTCCTGCTGGTGTCTTGCAGTTCCCTGCCACCTCCTCCGCAGGCCATGGTGGTGTATTGACTGCAGGATGTTGGTGTTCTGGGCCACAAGCTGTCGGATGGCCCTGACATCCCTCGCCAGCCGATGGAGAACCTCGAGGCCTAGGAAAATGGGAACACAGTCAATGGCTGTGACTGACCACAACCCTGAACAGCACCCAACCTGCAAGCCATATAGCCCAATGTCCCTCACCTGTGATGGCATGCACCCACCCACAGTGAATGTGCACATGGCCATCACAAACAGGCGGCACCAGCTATGCGCACCACTGCACACACACACTGCCCATGTCCATCACAGCACAAACAAGGTGGCGACGTGGCAACGGAGGCGATGCCAGTTACACAGCTATGTGCCCAGTGCATGCATGGACCACCAGTGATGCATACAGACGTGCTGTGAAACTGGACAGTGATGCATGTCACCTGTGTCGTGCCTACAGACATAGATACATAACCAGTGTCGGCAGATAAGGGCCTATGGCCCACAAAGTCTGTCCATTTCAGCCTGTAAGTTACTTTGTTTACCTAGAAGTCTGTTGCCCTCACCCTGACCTCAAGAATTCGCTATGTCTATCCTGTGCAGTCTGAAACCCTTGAGTGTCAGCCCTCACCACTCCCTCTGGCAGTGTGTTCCACTTGTACACCACCTGTTCTGTGAAGAAAGTCTTGCTCATGTTTCCTCTGAATCGTCCTCCCTCCAACTGCATCCCATGCCCTGTAGTCCTGGAACATCTTTGCACTTCAAAATAGTGTTTCCTGCACCCTGTTCCACCCTGTAAGATACTTGTATGTCTCTATCATATCCCCTCTCTCCCTCCTCTCCTCCAGGGAGTACAGGTTCAGTTCCTTCAACCTGTCTCCATAGGAGTTGTGATGCAAGCCATGCACCATCTTTGTTGCTCTCCTCTGAACCTTCTCTGCCCACTCTACGTCCTCACGTAGGTATGGTCTCCAGAAATGTACACTGTACTGCAGGTTGGGCCTCACTAGTGTCTTGTATAGTGGAATTATGACCTCCCCTTTCCTGCATGTTTGTATTGTGCAGGGCTACTGGCCCCCCCCCAGCATGCAATAGCATCCATGAAGTCATGATACTCACACTGCTCAAGCAGCTCTGACTGGCACTGTTGCTGGCACTGCTGCTGCTGGTGGGGTGCAACCCCTGCTGGCACCGGGTCTCTGGCATGGCCCTCATCAATGTTGCCCCGCATCCTCACATCCCGGCCTGTGGGAGACATATGTTGAGACAAACATCAGTGTGACTCAAAAGCAGACTGCCCCCTGCCAAAGTGACAGTGCCTGCCCACACAGCCATACCCATTCATCTCACAGCTGCACACACTGACACAGCCAATCATGGCCAAGCCATCACCTATGCACAGCCACCAAAACACACACACACCTCTACAGATAATACAGGTGCATAGATGGCACACCCACCTGGCCTAGGCACCACGCCCACCTGGCACGCGGAACGCAGCCGCGCTAAAGCTTTGCTCCTTCGGCGGAGGTCATTGTACCGTGCCGCACTGCTCAGCAGACCGGCACTGTCCAGTGACCCCACCGGGTCAGTGGCCACTTGCTGCCACACCTCAGTCCTTGCACCAGTGAGGGGCACCTCACCATAAAGGCCATCATAGTGTGGCTCAACTAGGGCCACCAGGTTGGCCACTTCAAGCTGGATCCAGGACACCGCCCTCCTCCTAGCCATGGCACCAACTTTACAGCAGGCAATATGGTGCCCAGCTGCACAGTAACCCCACGTGGAGATGTTGTGCAATAGACCACCACAGGCTCCAATCACGCTGTTCGAACAGTGCCATCACTTCACATAGCGCTGTCACCAGACAGCGCAATAGGGACGTACACATGGCAGGCGAACAGTGCCAGGGGGCAAAGGTCATACACAAGGTCATGGGCAATGACACAAGGCTACGCACAGCACCATCTGACGTATAGGCATCTTGCGCGACCGACCAGCTGCGTACCAATGCCACAGTGGAGTATTGCGCAGTAGTACCACAGCGCCATATAGTGCCCATTGCTGTAGCACCACTGGCACAATGGTGGCCATGGCCTGAATTGCTGATCACGATCAGCACGTCAGCAGCGCGACAGACGCCTGTGTAAGCTATCTGGGCATGCGCAATGCAGTGTACCACACAGGCACAGATCTGCGCCATTGGCTCAGCCGACTCTTCCGTATTGCGCAAAGCGCAGATTCGCGATATTCAGCCGACACATACAAATCATCTGATCAGCCATTCAAGGTGCAGTGGCGTGATTTGTATGTCATTATAGTTGCTAAACTCCTAATTTGCATGTATTGCTTATAAATGCGTATACTGGGCTGCGCTTGGCCAGACTCAAGTTATTGCAGGTGAGAGGTGAGTTGCATGTGTGATGTTCAGGACGATGGTCATGGGAAATGCTGTAGACTGCACAGTGACAGGTGTCCACTTCCCCCCATACAGATCGCCATGACCGAGCAGAGCCAAGGTGAGGGTGAGGACGGTGGGCGTAGAAGGAGGCCCAACTTTACAGCAGCAGAGACGGAGGCTCTCTTCCAGGCCTACATGGATGAGGAGCTAGTGCTGAGTGGATGGAGGGGCAACCCTCAGTCCCGTGCTGCTGAATGGGAGGGGGTAGCTCGGGCCATTAACCTGCATGGAAGCCACCAGCGCTCCGTGCAGGAATGCAAGAAAAAGATGGGGACAGACCGCAGGAGGTTGAAGGAGAAGGTGGCAGCCTTCAGGGCGGCACGTGCTGGCACTGGCGGGGGCCCACCAGTGGTGTTGGAGCTGATCCCAACTAAGGAGACACTGGTCGCAGCCATGCAGCCGAGCGCCATTGAGGGCGTACCAGGCGGAGGATTCCAGACAGGTGGAAGCCCATCACTGCACGGTATGATGTGGTGGTGGTGTTTGGGGGTTCACATGCACTCACATGTACCTCTTTCTGTTACAGATCCTGTTCGCCTTCAGGAGATGGTGGTGGTGGGTCCAGACAGTGATGCTGACCTGCTGGACATGGAGGAGGGTCCATCCACCTCTACCACCAGCCAGCAGGCACTGCAGCAGCATGCACGCTGGGCTGCAAACTCTGGTGTCAGTGATATGGGTGTGGGGGGTGCACAGCCTGTGTCTCAGCAGTCTGGCATGCAAGCATGCCAGCACGCTGTGACCATGGCAGTAGCACATACCTGCATCATTGATGATAGAAGGCCTGCAATGGACAGTGATGGTTGTGTGTCCCACAATGGACACACGGCAGGCCATCACATGCCCCTCGGCCTGTCTGGTTCCAACTTGTGTACCAGCATGCTGGCATGGTCCCAGGCTGTGCCTGTCAGCACCCGTGGGGCAGCACCGGTGGCTGTGCAGGTGTCTGGCACTGTTGCCAGCACAGCGGTGGAATGAGTGGACCCTGGGGCACAGCAGTTGGAGGGGCAGCAGCAGCAGTCACCCACCAGGTCTGGGGGTACAGTGTCAAGCAGTGGCACATGTCTGCCACCCTTTGATCCACCCATTCCTGGTCCTGGCGAACAGCGCCCACCCTCAAGGGGTGTTGTGCATCAGCACCGTCCACACCCTGGGGGTCAGGATGCCGTTGAGGCACAGTACCCATTGGACGAGCACACCCGCCTGCTGCATGAATCAGTACAGCTGCAGAGGCGGGTTGCAAGGTCCGTGGAGGCACTGTCTGTGTCTGTGGAGCAGCACAGCAGGGAGTGCTCGGACCGAGCCAAGCTGGTCCGTGAGCGCGGATCTACGTACACCGCCATTGACAGGCTGACCCAGGCAGTGGTCTCTGTCGGGACGCATTGGGCACACAGTCAGGTGCCCTGTACCGCACACCCCACACAGTGCACTCTCCACTTCCCTGTTCCTGGCGCCGCAGGCGACACCAGGCCTGTCGATGCCGGGTTCTGCTGTGGGCATCCCGAGCACCCCTGGTGCAGGTTTGTTCGGGATGCTGCAGACCCCGGTGAGGGCAAGGTCGTGTTCGCGAAGTGGGACCTCTGGTGGTGCAACAGTGCCACCCCACGTGGCCCCTGCTCAGCCTGCCCATGCTGTTGGGTCATGGTGGGGCCGCCCACGCATTCGCGGTGGCCTTGGGACAGTGCTACATGACTGAGCTGTCTCCAGTGCGGGCCCCTGTCTGGTGCTGCCATGTGCAATGTGTGTCATGGTGGGCAGTGCACTGCTGGGTGCTCTGCTCACCACGCCGACACACTGACCACCTGCACACCCTCCCAACTGCTGTCCACAGGTGTGTGTGCATGATGATGCCTGCATTGCACTGTACACCAAGGTGGAAGGGTGCCCAGCATCTGACACATGTACTTGGACAGTACGGGTGGTGGGGGTGGTCGGTGGTGCTGTGTGTTAGCAATGTCGGTTCTGCAGTGCTGTGCATCTGCCCATGTACGCTCTGTGCCTGGTGCGTGTGTGTCCATATGAGTGCTCACCCCTCCCTGATGGTGTGTCTGTATGCCTGGACTGTTCCACTCCCCTGACCATCATGCACCCTGGTGTGTTCCCCTGTGTGCCTGTGGTTTGCGCGATGGACAGTGTTGGCTGCACATGTCCCCTGACTTACCTGTTAGCAGCGTGAGTGCCCTCTGTGATGGTGTCCCGGTGCAGCTGGGCCTGCCGGATCAGTCGTGGGTCCCTCCGTCCTAGGGGGGGCTGCTCATCACCATCATCACCGGCGCCACTGCCATCCCCATCGCTGTCACCCTCTTCGACCTGTACGGCTATCCCATGGTCTTTGGCCATGTTGTGCAGGATGCAACAGGCCAGGAATATCCCACAGGCCTTTTGGTGGCTGTACTGTAGGGCACCGCCGGAGGTGTCTAGGCATCGGAAGCGTGCCTTGAGCATCCCAAACACCCGCTCTATGATGTTGCGTGTTGCGGCATTTGCCTCATTATAGCATAGCTGCGCTGGGATCATGGGGCGCTGGTACGGTGTGAGCAGCCAGGGACGGAGTGGGTATCCGCAGTCACCTGTGTGGAGATAGTGGAGATCAGTGTCATGTTCAGGTCCATATTGGCCATCTCCCTGTGTGCCACTACCATGGCACCTGTGGCATTCCCACCCTTGGCCAGAGTTTGCATTCCATACATGTGTACTCACCCACTAGATGTCCTGTGGGGATGTCCCCACTCTCAAATCGATGGCACAGTGCAGACTGATACCATATGAAGGCATCATGTGCTCTGCTAGGGTGTGTGGGACAGACATTGATTATGTGCCCAGTGGCATCACACACCACCTGGCAGTTGACACTAGGGAATCCCTTTCTGTTCCGATATGCGTGGCCATCGGGGCCAGGTGGTGTGCGGATGGCCACATGGGTGCAGTCTATGGCCCCTAGCACGCCAGGCATATGTGCTACCCTGTGGAACTCCTGCATGTTTGCTGTACGCTCTGCCATGGTGCTGGGGAAATGGATGTACTCCGCAGCATGTGGCAGCAATGCGCTGAGGAATTGGGTGAGGATGCGTGATGTGGCCGACTGTGTGATGCCTGTGGTGTCCGCTGTTGGCCTCTGGAAGGTGCCCATGGTGAGCAGGCACATGCAGGCTGTCACCTTGGTCTCCACCGACAGAGCGTGACTCGCGCATGGAGGGTGCCTGCATCACATCACTGCACAGCCTACAGAGCCATCTCAGTATTGCTCTGTTCAGCGGCACCGCCCACGATCTCTACATCTGTGTACAGCTCAAAGCTGATGCGGCAAGGTACCGCCTGTCGGGGCATACCACCAACGGCCTTCCACGGCCATGTCCCCTGCAGCATGCATTATCACCCTCATTACAGCTCATGTGGAAACTGGCACTGTCCATCTCCCTGGCTTCTGACCCCCGGCTGGTGTTGCTGTGTTACCCCACTGTCCTGACTGCTACTTACACTGCACCGGCACCCCAGCTGGCCTCTACAGACTATGGCCACATTTTCCTTGCCTGCCCTTTTCTGTCTGTCTGTCTGTCTCTGTCTCTGTCTCTCTCCCCACTTGGCAGCCTGGTAGCGTTCTTGCGCCGCTTCCTTGAGCCTTTTATTGGTTTCATTTCCGCCAGCGCACTCGCCGCCGCCTGCGATCGACAAGTCTTTGAATATCGATTGCGGTCTTTATGCATGGATCCCCTTTGGTTGCGCATGCCTTCATTTTCATTGTGCTGTTGCTCAGCATGTTTTTGGGGGCACAACTGCCTCCTTCTGAATATCGCTAAATGGCACAGTTTTGGACTTGCGCATGCGCAACCCTGTTGCGCATGGTGCAACCCTTTTGAATATCTGGGCCCTAGAGTTTCTGCTGTGTTATTTGCTAAGCAGATGCAGCATGAATGCAGCTAAAGGGGGAGACAGCCGACGTCATGGTCCAGCACTTCAGTTTGTGATTCTGGAATCACAGTGACTTTTGTTCGGTGGTAGCGGTGGTGCGAGTTCTGAGTTTTCTTTTTTTAAACTTTTCTCTCTGGATCCATGAAATTACCATAATGACTGTGAAGCATACAGGCAGCATTAAGCGAGTGCCACTTTATGTGAATGTATGGCCGATACTTTCAGTTACACTTTCAACTTGTTTTTGAAACTCCCGGTTTTGACTTGATGTTTGAAAGGAATACAGTGTCTTGGGTTTTCCATGGTTCACATCGATTTTTTAAAGTGACTGAGATATGGCTGACTGGCACCTTTACTATGGGTATATCATAGGATATACCATGGCAGAAAGGTGTCAGCCAGCCAATCACAATACAGGATTTTGCCTTTCTTTTTATGTCCACAGTATAATGGCAGTTAATCCACACCCTGAGTGTGTTGTAAGCCAAGAGGCCACAGGCTGACTGCCCTAACAGCACCTGTGTTGTGGTTTAACTACTAATAGCCCCATACCCTGGAGTTGGTTATTGTGTTTTCATCACGGGTTAAGTTTAAAAACATCCACAAAGGTGTTTTTAACTAGTTTGAATAGGGAGGTTTGGAGCGTATCCTGCCAACTTGACAAACAGTCCCAAGAACTCATGCATATCTTAGTTATTTTATGAGCATACAAATACAAAAAACTGAGTTATGAAATGATATATGCATGGCTGTCTTGCTTGTGCAGTTGCAGTGGTTCACTTGTCATCTGTGTGTGTGTGTGTGTGTCTCTCTCTCTCTCTTTCTCTTGCTCTGTTCCTCTCCCTGCAGCAAGGTGCTCTGCTAGCTGTGTCTCTGTGTTTGCGGGATGTGTGTGGAGACAGCAAGGGATCTTGTGTATCTTCTGAGGGCAAATGGGGATTCTCTGTGTCTGGCCCAAGGTGCTCTGGTCGCTATGTGTCTCTTTCGCCTTTTCTCTCTTCACTGCACTGACACCTGCTGCTGGGGATTGCCACAAGGAAAAGAAACTGGATCAGCAGCCGTGATTGCATGGGTGCAACAGAAATATGATCCTTTACTCAATGGGTTGAAAGGAAGGGACAGTGTGAATCATTCAGGGGGGCGATGAATGTGGGTGCAGGACACCGAGGTGTGCTCCTGCTGTCTCTTTCTCTCTATTTCTCTCTCTCTCTCTCTCCCTCTCTGCATCACAGTGTAGTGCTCAATATCTCTTTATCAGGCACACAGCTGCTGGATGGGACACAAGGATAAGAAACCAGACCACGGTGACAACAGTAAGTGCATGACTACAAACTGAAGACAGAGAGAAGACAGTGCAGGACATTTTAATTATATGTGCTTAATGACTATCTTGCTATCATTGTCTCGCTCTGTCAGTGTCCCAGTATGTGAAGGGCTGCATGTGCTCAAACTACAGCAGGGACAAATGCTGCAGTATGGGATGGGGAACAACATTACATGCCAAAGGCAATGGCCACACAGAAGACATTGCACAGCTACTTGCAGAGGTTGGAGGAATTATCTAAATGATGAAAAACATTGAAACACTGAATTCACTATCTGTCAGTGCTCTCACTTCAGTAATGGCTGCCTTTCATGTCTCATTTCTGAACAACATAACCAATGCTGGTCTGCCCACTGCTCCTGCCTGTTTCCTTCTCACAACAACTGTGCATTTACTAGCTGTTAATACATGGTTAACTGATGGTGTTTAACTAATTGAGTTGCTCTTTTCTCCTACCCTATATTTTAATTAAGTAGTAGCAGATAGATAGATGAGACACTGGGTATTGGGAATGAGGCCACAAGCCGAGTGCATTCAACCACCCAAGGAGTGATGATATCCCATGATATACCACACCCTGGAGTGACTTATTGCTATTATGAACTGAGTTTCAAGTTTTATAAATAAAAACAATAAAAGAAACAGGTTTTAAAATGTTTTAAGAATGAGTTTTTGGTTGGTGTAGGAGTTCATTATGAAAAAATAGTTCTCAAACAGTAGAGAGCAAGAAGGCTGGTGGCACCAGAGCTTTTTTGAAGCCGTGATGATGTAGCCTGATATCATCATGGCTTCAAAGAGCTCTCATTGAATCAGATTCCTCTATTTACTATCTTCAGTTCATAATATGTTTTATTATACACTGTTAGCTCACATTTGAGGCAAATGGATAGTTTGGTTCTCCTGTGACACACAAGAGAAGTAGTTAACTAAAAGGTAAATAAAATGTGAGTCTGTTTCAGTGCATGGCCTCTGCAATTCCAGTTCACTCACCTACAGCTGGTGCTTTTTCCAAGGAAATGGTCAGCCGCAGACTTGGTATAATTGAAGGCTGAATTAGGGAAGTTACAAAGGTGTGAGGAGCTCATAACTAAGATCTGCCCCTCATAGAAACATATTTGTGAATAAATTCCATAAAAGTGGTGATAAGGGAAGATGTTTTAAGGTGTGCACATTTGTGATTTTATTACTGTTCAAGTATTAAAGTTTCATATGTTTGCTTAAGAGAATACCTTCATCAAAATGATAAAATGTACTAATGATGTTAATGAGGTGCAATCAGGCAGATCACCTGATCCCTGGGGAAGTATAAAAAGGGATCCCTAGAGTGAGAGTTAGCGAGAGTGTGAAGCAGAAAGATCTCCAGCCTGAGCTCTGATCTGGAGGTGGGAAAGCTGAGTGAATGTCTCCAAGAGGAGGGGACTATACTGCAGCAGCCAAGGAAAAGGTTATATCTATCACACCATCTTACAGCACTGCAAGTCTCCACACAGGGGTAATCTCCGGCTCTCCTCTCAGGCTGATGCACAATAGAATTCCAGGATCTAAATCTGATCTTTCTCCTCTCTGCTTCCATCTCTTCTATAGCTCCCAGACTCCTCAGTTCTTTTGTGCATCTCACCCAGGCTGGTCACAGATTGTTGGCTCTGTGCCAAGAAACCAAGGTAAGAATTTTTTTTTTGAACTTTTTTAAATTAAGCATCCTCACAGATCATATTAAGTATGTAATATACTACTGCTGTATTGCTAATTAGATAGCACAAGTTAGTGGGCGTCAGGAACAGTTAGGGGCTAACGTTTTCAATCTGCAGACAATTATTTGTACAAAAGCTCAGTTTATATGATGTTTTAGGGAAGGTATTGAAACCAACCCTCCCTTTCATAATCCCTCCTGAGTTCACCTTGCTCTGCTGAGGAAAGGGAACAGACGCATACTGACCCAACCTCTTTTGCTTACCTCCACTGCGCCTAGCTTTCCCCTGGCTCACCTTGTTCAGCTGGGGGTAGAAGCTGTAATTTACTTAATTTACTTCATTCAGCAACAAAACACTGTATTCTCACCTCGCGGTTCACCTTGTTCAGCCTCGAGGGCAAGTCAGATCCAAGTTAATTCCTGGCCCCCACCGCATGTTGAGCCCTACCTGCTTTTTGCAGGGTCCAATGTCAAAGGGGCGTTTGCCAGAATGGAAAAGTGCTCCCGCGACTGCTCTCTCAGTACAGCTTCCACAGTCCAATAACTCGACTGCAGCTTCTCTTGCTCGGTGTTTCCGTGCCATGAGCAAAGACTTGCTTTACTATCTGCCACCATTTTGAGAGTCTCCCCATGCATCTCATGAGACTCACCTTGCCAGCCAGCCTATTATCTGCATACCTGTGCTCCTTCATAAGATGGCAGCGTCCAGGAGTTTCCCCATACAATACCAAAATGGCGGATCCAGGAAGGCAGCACTTAAAGGGGCCAAACTCTCTATCCCTTAAAAGGGAAACGGAGAGTACATTAAAAAAACTCTTTCTTTTGGACATAGTACATAAAATTAGGTAATGGGCATTTTATGAGGGGGTACAGCCCTGACTGCTGATTGATAATACAGAGGGTGTACTATGTGCTTTTCCACACTTCTGTCTACCTTGGTAAAAACTCTCTAACCCTTAATAGGGAATCGGAAAGCACATTAAAGCACACTTTTTAATACAATACAATGGGCATCTTATCAGTGGGTACAGCCCTGTTTGCTGATTTATATTGCAGAAGCTGAACTAGGTAATTTTCCACTCGTCTGACTAACATGGTAACAGTTTTTTGAAGTGTGCTTTAAGATGCTGAACAACAGTTTACAACCCACCCTGAACATCCTTCCCCTACTCAATTATGTTTTTCAGAAGAAAATAAATGGCTTCTAGATGGATTTGCAGAAAATGCCCCCATATTCTTTTAACTTCGGATGTGGGAGACCTATGCTCCCTATGCATGGTTGATGCCTAACCAAATATTTTTACCTCAAATTCGGGGTCCCCAGAGGAGGACATCCTATGGGATAGTGCTTCCACCTCATCTCAGAGCATGGTGGTGCAACCTTTCCAAAAATTGTTGGACAGAATGAATGCCATGGGCATGGAAAAATGGCCCCATACTCCAGAGAACCCTCCCCAAAAATGACCAAGAGGTAGCATGCATCCAAACCCAGATGATGGGTCGGAGTCTACTTACTCAGGGGATGAAGACCTGGAGGAGGAGGAGAAGGGTGAGGAAGATATGGACGCCAGGCTATGTCCCTTTGGCACCATACCAGAGATCATCAGGGCAGTCTGTGAAATGCTCAGAATTGATGAGTCAATACAAGAACTGGAAAACAGGCTGTACCCCCTAGTGTGAGATAGAAAATGATCTACCACATACTTTGCCATTTGCAAAGCCATGGAAAATATATTGGCAAAGGAACGGGAGGCTCCAGACCCAATAACAACAACGGAGAAGGGTACTTTCGAGAAGATGTACCCCCTAGCACAGGAGAAGAAAGAAGCTTGGTCGACAGCCCCAAAGGTCAATTCAGAGGTCTCTGCCCTGAGCAACAAGAAGGTATTACCCTCTGAGTCAGCATCCGTCTTAAGAGATCCATTGGATAGTAAGGTGGACAATATAGTTCGGAAGGTTCATGGCATGTTAATCATGAACATGAGAGCTTCCATTGCAGCCACTTATTCTTCCAGAGCGGTTCTCAGATGGCTGGAAGCAGCTCATCAAGATACCCCAGAAACCAGTGCCCATGGGGCTACCATGGATTACGCTATACAGGCAATAAAGTATGTGGCAGATTCCACAATTTACACCTTTAAAATGGCATCCAGATAGGCGACATTGGTTAACAGAGCCAGAAGACTAATTTGGCTTAATCTCTGGAATTCTAACCAAGAATTGAAGTCCAGGGTCATGAAGCTTCAATTCTTGGGCGACAAGGTGTTTGACCCAGGAATAGAGGAATTTACAGTCAAGAAGGGGGAAGACTAGGATAACCGAGGGGGTCAGAGCACCCTAACTTCCTTTTGGAGCAATAGATTTCACCCCTATTCCAACAGAGGAAAGAGTGGACAAAGGTACCAAGGACAGGACAGGTGCTCCTTTGGGTTCAAACCTAACTTCTTCAGTCAAAAACCCCAATATCATTCTAACTGGGACCATGGCACCCACTTCAACTCCAGGCAGAGGTACAAATCCAACATGCAGAAGGGTGATTTCCGGCAATGAGAATCTCCAGGTCCAGGACAATGTGGACGCAGTGGGGGGAAGAGTTCAGCACTTCACCATAACCTGGGCTGAAACAGTCAAGGACAGATGGATCAAGGAAATAATCAAACATGGGTACACCATCTAATTCAACTCCTTGCCAAGGCGAGATAGATACATAGACTCTCACATTACAAGAGACAAGATGACATCAATACAAGTCAGATTTATCCTACACCAACTGCTCTACAGCAAAGCCATAAAACCTGTACCAAGCCAAGAGCGATACTCAGGCATCTACTCGGTGTTCTTTCTGGTACCAAAAAAGACAGGAGATCTAAGTCAAATACTGGATCTCAATTTCGTGAACAAATTTGTGAGGTATCAGAAGTTCAAAATGGAAATCCTATGGTCCACCATTGTGGTGGTCCGCAAGGGAGACCTACTGACCTCTATAGACCTCAATGATGCCTATCTCCACATACCAATCAGACTATCCCACCAGAAATTTCTCAGGTTCAGCATCCTGGGATACCACTTCCAGTACTGATGCCTACCTTTCAGTCTGGCTTCAGCACCCAGAGTATTCACCAAGGTCATGGCACCACTCGCAGTGACACTCTGCATGGAGGGAGTCCATGTAATCTCTTACCTGGATGACTTGCTAATTCAGGCAAGATTACAGCAGGAGTCCCAAGCGGCAACCCACAGAGCTCAACAGTTGTTCAACCAACATGGGTGGATTATCAACACCACCAAAAGATACCCGACACCGACCACAACTATAGAACTCCTAGGGGTGGTGTTCAACACAACCACCGGGACAGTCAAACCATCTGAAACATGCATCAATGCATTAGTGACACAGTGCAGGTAAATACTACACTGTAGAATAATGACTCTGTGGCACCTAAAGCAATTATTGGGTCTAATGGCAGCATGCATAGACCTACATGACTGGGCCAGATCAAACATGAGACAGCTCCAATGTCTACTTCTCGACAACTAGAACTACAGTCTACAGAACTGCAACCAAAGAGTGGCCATACCTGCTAAAGTACAAAGGTCACTGAGATGGTGAGCAAACCCTCACAATCTAAATCAGGGAGCAAGATTTCAAAAAAGGGCAACAAGTACCCTAGAAACAGATGCAAGCCTGCAAGGCAGGGGTGCTGTGCTGGACAGGCGATCAGTCCAAGGAAAGTGGACAGAGCCAGAAACAAAACTACTGATCAACATTCTGGAGACCAGGGCAATCTGACTAGCTCTCCAATATTTCAAATCACAAGCAGCAAGGCACCACGTAAAGGTGCACAGAGACAGCAGAGTAGCAATGTCATATATAAACAAACAGAGAGGCACAAAAAGCAGAGCCATGGCTCAGGAAACAGAAACCCTAATGCTGTGGGCAGAAAGGCACCTTCTCAGTCTCACAGCGGTACATCTGGCAGGTGTGCAAAACACCAGGCAGACTGATTGAGCAGGCAGTCCTTACAACACGGAGAGTGGCAACTCAACCCGGTCATATTCAACAAACTTCGAAAGAGATGGGGTCCGTTTCAAGTGGATCTCATGGCAACAGCAGCAAACACTCAGCTACCAGTGTATATCTCCAGAAACAAGGACAAAAACGTGGTAGGGGTTGATGTTCTGTCAACCCCGTGGGACTTCCAGAAAGCCTATGCATTCCCTCCAATACCCATGATACCTGCAATTTTACAGAAAATCAGGGACACGGGCACATGGTGATTCTAATTGTCCCAGACCGGCCAAGATGGACATGGTATGCACTCATCAGAAAGATGTTGATGGATAGTCTCATGAAACTCACCCCGTACCTGATGCTACTCAGACAAGGGCCAATCTGGGATGGGGACCCATGACCACTGAGGCTGACAGCATGGCCACTCAGAAGGTCAGAATGCTGAACCTAGGGGTGTTGGGTAAGGTAGCAGAAATACTGCTACACGCCAGAAGAGAGTCCACTAACAAGACTTATAACAGACACTGGGGAGAATTTGTTTATTGGTGCAACTCTAAACAACTTAAGGCTTCAAATTGCTATATTTTACATGTGTTAGATTTTCTGCAGGATGGTTTGGACAAGGGGTTGAGAGCAACATCCTTAAGGGTGCAAACAGCTGCAATAGGGGCAATAAGGGGTAAAACAGATGGACAGCTACCTGGGGCACATCCGTTAGTACAGTCCTTCTTAACGGCAGCAGACAATATCACTCATTCCTCAAGGCCAATTGCTGCCCCCTGGCAGCTTAACCTGGTGTTGGATGCTCTGACTGAGGATCCTTTCAAACTCCTAGACTCAGCCCCCTTACCATTCTTAACCATGAAAACAGTTTTTTCTGGTAGCCATATCTTCAGCTAAGAGAACTAGCAAAATACAGGCCCTCTCATGTAGAGAGCCATTTCTCATGTTCTTCCCGGATAGAGTAGTCCTAAGGCCCATACCATCCTTCACACCGAAGGTGACAATGGCATTTCACAATGGTCAGGAAATTACAGAACCAACCATTTGCCCAGCTGAGGGGGGCTGTAACAGGGACATTCTCACCAATCTAGACCCAGCTAGAGCCCTTCACACCTATCTAGACAAGACAGAATATTTCAGTTGGATAGACTATTTGTCCTTCATCAAGGACAAAAGAGGGGCCTAGTGGCCTCTAGGGCCACTGTCATTAGATGGTTACGAGATGCCATCTCCCAGGCTTACAAGGCAGGGAGTATTGAACCACTACTCATCATCAAGGCCCACTCCACTAGGGCAGTAGCCACGTCCTGGGCAGAAAGAAACTTAGCTTCAGCAAGGGAGATCTGACAGGCAGCTACTTGGTCATCTCCCCACACGTTCACCAGATTCTACCGATTGGATACAGGGTTGACAGGTAATTCTGACTTTGGTTGAAAAGTGATTCAAACAGCATTGAGTCAGGTGCCTCTTCCCACCCATGTCAAGTCCAATACTGCTGTATAATCACCCATGTGTGGAGACTTGGAGTGTTGTAAGAAGGTGCGATAGATAACGGTAGTTTACTCATCTGGTAAAGGTGATTGTAAGAGTACATTCTTACAGCACTCCGTAACCCACCCATTGAGGAGGAACGCACCTTAGTAAGGTCATGAATAATGATTATGAAGAATGTTGTGATACTTTCATAAATGATGCTTATAAAGAATGCTGTGATACAAGGCTGTACACTAGACACAGATACATAGACAGTAATGATGTAACTTACGTACGCTGTTTGTCACAAAAAAGAGTAAATGATGACTTTTTCGCATAACATCAAACTGTGTGGTATGTCTTTTCTACAGGTGGCCTTCCTTACAGAGATCACCGGGCTTCTTTACTATTAGTTCATATATCATTTTCAGAAGATCCATAAGCTCTGGAAGATCTTGTACTGAAGAGTCTGGGATCTACAGGGGAGGAGACAGAAGCAGGGGTGGAGAAGGATTGGATTTCGATCCTGGAATTCTATAGTGCATCAGCCTGAGTGGAGAGCTGGAGAGTACCCCTGTGTGGAGACTTGGAGTGCTGTAAGAAGGTGCTCTTATAATCACCTTTACCAGGTGAGTAAACTACCATTTGCCTTAAGGAGCCAGATGGACATAACAAGTAGGAAGGAAATCTGCCTTCTTGTCTTTTCAAGTGGAGTTTTTTTATTTTTCCAAAAGACTTTATCCTAATGAGAACTAACAACCATTTTGCCTTCTGTTCTACTTATTATTTTGTTACGGTGTGGGTTCTACAGATGGACAAAGGACACAAAGGATAAGGTACAACCCACGTTGGCTTGTGGGATGTTTATTAATCTTCATAAATGTTTTCTTCTTGCACCATCCAAATAACAGAAATGTCAAAAGAAAATAACAACAACAAAAAACAACTTTGTTAACACAAAGTAATACAAAGTAAATCCTTCAGCAGGAACCTTCTCTCTTCACTGGTCAGCAGATACTGACCTTATCTGTCTGATGCCTGTTCAGGTAGGATTTATGTACCTGAATCAGGTGACACAGCATCATCAAAATATAAAACTCTTATTAGCTACTAAAACAATTATATGCATATCCTAAAAGGCTCTGCTAGAATTAAACAATATGGGATTATACATAACTTGTAAACATGCTTTTCTAAAGTTTTATACTTCCAAGAATGTTCTCCTGTGTTTGAGTTACAGGTATCATCTTATAAAAATAGTCCACAAGGGGCCGCTGATGCCCTATAGTGGCTTTCAGTTAATGGCAGAAACTGCTGACAAGTAGGCCTTCCCTTTTAATCTGCAGGAACAGCTCAACGTACAGGTAACCTCCTTATTTGGACATAATTCTCTAACATCTACAAATGTGAAGTTTTATACAGAACTCTCTTATTGTTTTTTTTTTATTTTAGAAGTACAAAAAGAAAGGTGCTTTTAAAACCATTATATAATGTATTTTGTTCTCTTTATCAAGAGCTCTCAGAACAGGGACAGCTTTGATTTGTATATTATCCTGTAGTCTGGTGAAACATACAGACTGTGCAGAAAGTTATAGTTATTTGGACCTGTCCTGTATTACTCAAAATAGAGCCACCTTATATATCAGGGAAAGCCTGCATACAAGTATCCAACTAAATCCCTACACCCAAAAGAATAAAAACAAGTAGCTCTCAAGATCCAGAGGCAAGACGTCGGCTGAAATTTCAAGCCATCAGCTTCCTTTTTCCCCTGCAATGAAGGACTTCTTAAAGGGCTGTTCCTCACACACTAGGCAGTTCTGTGCTGCGATTTAAAGGGGAACACCTACCTAGGTAAGCATACATGTGGCTCTAGTCTTCAGATTTATAAAATTAAAATATGCTACATGCTACATGAACATGCACATGATCGTGGAGCCCTTGCGATCATGCAAATGATCGTGTGGCTAAAACTGCTAGCACTGCAATGGGGAAAGAGTTTTCAACAGGGAATATGCTACAGTTCAGAAATCCTTTTTAAGGAACAACAAATAACCTCTCTCTCTGTTCTTAGAAGGACTCACAAATACTATTGGATGACCAGAAGTCCATACTACTTGAAGAACTAACACATTTATTGTTCTTTTTCCTCTTCTCTGACAGAACCAGATAAAATACTGGATTAGAACAATATTATAGTGGAATAGAGTCTGCATTTAATCATAATAACAAACACTGTATCTGCCAATTCCATAGTTTTATAAAAAAGTGCCCAAGGGAAAACACAGAGACTTTCTATAGATACATTAGTGAAAGGAGAAAGTCCAGAGGGGGTATTGCTAAGCTTAATGGAGAAAAGGGAGCATGTGAGGAGGAGGACCCTGTAAAGGCATCTATCCTAAATAGATACTTTTGCTCAGTATTTACTGAAGAGAAGGTAGGGCAGGGCCCACAGCTCAGCATCATGGACACAGGGGGGAGGGAGGAGAGCACTACTCCCTTCACAAAGAAAGGGTCCTACAAGAGCTTGCTAAGCTCAGGGTGGATAAGGCAATGGGACCTGATGGCATACATCCCAGGGTACTTAGGAGCTAAAGGAGGAACTAGCAGAGCCATTAGCAGAATTGTTTAGTGAGTCTCTGAGCACAGGAGAGGTCCCAGAAGACTGGAGAAGGGCTCATGTGATCCCGCTCCACAAGAGTGGTAGCAGGGAGGAGGCGGGGAACTACAGACCGGTCAGTCTTACCTCAGTAGTGGGCAAGATTATGGAGGCACTCCTTAAGGAAAGGATAGTGCAACACCTGGAATCCATAAGGGCACAGGATCCAAGACAGCATGGGTTTACAAAAGTAAGGTCCTGTCAAACTAATCTCATAGATTTCTTTGACTGGGTAACCAGAGTGGTGGACCAAGGGGGAGCAGTTGATGTCGCCTATCTTGACTTCAGCAAAGCTTTTGACACTGTTCCACATAGAAGATTCATAAATAAGCTGGGTAGGCTCGGGGTGGGTCAGAAGTTGGTCAACTGGGTGGCAAACTGGTTGTCGGGCAGAAAACAGAGTGGTGGTAAATGGTATACAGTCAGAAGAGATGCAAGTCTGAGTGGGGTACCTCAGGGATCAGTCCTGGGGCCAGTCCTCTTCAACATCTTCATTAGTGACCTTGCAGATGGACTAGAGGGTAAGGCTTGTCTGTTTGCAGATGACACCAAGATCTGCAACAGAGTAGATGATCCAGATGGGGTGGGCAGAATGAGAAGAGATCTGGATAAACTAGCAGAATGGTCAGAAGAGTGGCAACTGGATTTAATGCAAAGAAGTGCAAAATCATGCACATAGGAAGAGAAACCCTGAAGCCACCTATAGACTGGGAGGAGTTGCTAGCAGTCACAAAGGAAGAAAGAGACTTGGGCATCATCATCACTGATGACCTAAAATCATCAAGCAGACCTCTAAAGCAGTAGGTAAGGCTAGGGGTGTTAGGGTGTATTAGTAGGAGTATCACAAGTCGTAAGAGGGAGGTAATAATCCCTCTGTACAAGACACTGGTTAGGCCCCAACTGGAGTACTGCGTGCAGTATTGGACGCCTTCTCAAGGACATTAACCAAATTGAGGCAGTCCAGAGAAGGGCAACAAAATGGTGCAGGGACTGCATCAGAAGACATATGAGGACAGATTAACGGAGCTCAATATGTATACCCTTGAGCAAAGGAGGGAGAGGTGATATGATCGAGGCATTCAAACACCTTAAGGGCGTAAACAAGGTGAAAGAGTCTAACATGTTTAAATATAAGAAAATAGCAGGACAAGAGGACACAGCATGAGATTAGAGGGAGGCCGATTAAGGGGAATGTGAGAAATTCTTTTCACAGAAAGGGTGGTGGATGCATGGAATGGCTTACCACAAGAAGTGGTGGCTATGAATACAGTGCAGGGCTTCAAACAGGCATGGGATTGGCATAAGGGAGCAATACAAATGACTATGAATAGATAGGCCACCGACAGAGCAAAGGCTGATGGCACATTTATAAGGTAGAAAAAGAAATGGGCAGACTGGATGGGCCTTGCGGTCCTTATCTGCTGTCAACTTCTATGTTTCTATGTTTCTAAATAAAGTAGGAAGGGTTTCAAAGAGATGGGGGGGGCTGTGTAAGGAGGTGGCCTGCCTCCATACAGAAAATACAGGGATAGCATAAGAAGAGGGGAGGAAAGTGATTGCAACCAGAGATAGAGATAAAGGATGGGTACATCTATTAAGTGGCAGGGCTTCACACTGTCACGTATTTAAATAAACATATGTTTAAGAGTGTTTGCTCTTTATCACACTATAGTTCATGCTCACACACCCCAGTGCAAACAGCACTTTCTGTTTCATTTGCACAGCAATTATTTTCAATTATTTTCAATGATGGCTGCTTAGGTAGTTAGTTGTAGTCATTGACATGATGTGTTAATTGCTCATTTACTTTCATTTACCAAGATTTTTATTTTGCTTAGTCACTTTAATTAATTTTTATTTTAGTTAGGTGTTTTATATTTCATGTGTGAGATTTTTGTGTTTTTGGTGAGGTTTTTAGTTGTAGTGTTTGAGTTTAATGTTTAATTGCATCATATATTACTCTCAAGGGTGTCATATATGGGGGAAATAAATGATGGTTTTAATAATGGCATTTGGGTCACATCCATGTAATATATATATATATATATATATATATATATATATATATATATAACATTATGGTAGCACAGTAGTGCTACCATAGTTAGGGTTCAGGAGCCATTTCCATGTTAAACCCAAAATTTTGCACCTTAATAACTTTGCAACTGTTAGATGGATTTGCCTGAAATTTGGAATATACAATCAAGACCCATAAGCCTTGGGATCTGCCAAATTTTGTACTGATCGGATATACGATTGTGGAGTTATTAAGCGTGATCTGTGCGCGCATTTACACTTTTCTGGAATTCTACGGTCGCACCTACAGGTCGTACGGTATGCGTGACCGGCCCAAAATCTTCAGGGAACATGCAGGCGGGGTCCCCGATGTGCCTTTCGAAGATTTGGTGAAAAAATATTAAACGGTTCAAAAGTTATTCAAAAAACAGTTTCCCATTATAAGTCAATGGGAAAAAGTTTACAAAAAGTTCGACAGTGTTGCAAATGCATTTTTACTTTCGCAAATGGGCCTGTTACTTTCGCAAATCCGCCATTTTGTTTTCAGTTGGTGATAAGAAAAATGGTTGGCATTTAAATTTGAGACCCTCTAGCAACGTAATTCTTTTTGTATTTAGCTATTCGGGCCCTGAGGATACTTGCCATGTCTTTATTTTGTGGTAAAACACCCCAGAAATATGTTTTTCAAATTTCTGGGAAAAGTACTATTGCAAATTACTTTCGTGCTCACGAAAGTGTCGAACTTTTTTGCGAAAGCTTTCACAAATTGCGACAGTAATTTTCTAGTCTGTGGAGAAATGACAGCAATTCTTTGGCACTGTATCATGTAAATAACTGTTGGGAGTTTTGGGCTAAAATTTGAGGAACGAGCTGACATCTCACAGATGTGCCTTTCAGTATTGTATTGAAAAAATATTACATGGTGGCAAAGTTATGGCACTCCAAAGTTGACCATTTTTCCCATAGGATAACATTGTGGCGCCCGAAGCATTACAGGAATCTTTTGGCACCCTGCTGCAAAATAACGGTTTGGTATTTTTTCCTGAAATTTGGAAGGAAGACAGCTAACAGTCCACAGATGTGCCTTTCAGTAGTTTGGTGAAAAAATATCACATGGCGGCAAAGTTATGGCACTCCAAAATTGATGTTTCTTCCCATAGGATAACATTAAGGAGTTCGCCACGCCTTTCAGGGCCCGTATCTCGGAAACGGTGCGAGATACGGACTTTTCGTCGGAAAATTTCTTAGCCCCCTAGTGGTGCTAAGATTCACATTAGCCAAGACAGTTGTAAATAATATGACTTTTAAATTTTTTTTCTACATCGTACGGTTCCTGAGATATAATGTGTTTAATATTCCAAGATCTCATTTTCTGCGCCGATACTCATTATTTTGCATACATTATTTATACTCACTGACTTTTTCAATGCAGGTTGTGGGGAAAACCAGCCTATGTGCTTACATTACTGTTACTGTTGCTCTTTTAGCTTGCTGATGCGTTCAGACTCAGCTTCACTCTACCATTGACGCCTGGCGCCACCATGCGTTATCCTTGCGCTTTCATTTGCGCTCTGTTTCATTATTTCTTGCCATTTCTGTCTACAGTACTGTTTCTCTTACTGTTTCACTTTACTTCACCATGCCCATTGCCATTTGTGTTTGCAGGCACCGTGTTACTATGTCACAACATCACGTGGCAGACCATTCCCGTCTACGCCACCATGTGCGTTACCCTTTCTGTTCTCATTCCTGCTTTTGTTAGCATGCGCGCTACTGTTAGCATTTCTGTTTGCGTTGCTGTCCCTGTTAGTATGCCACAACACATCATGTGGTGGGAGCGCGGGGCCCAAAGGACCCTGTACTCCTGCCAATGCATCATTGATGTCTGCGCCACCATGTGCGTTATCCTTTGCATTTTCATTTGCGCTTGCGTTTCTGTTATTTTGTGCCATTTCTGTGTACAGTACTGTTTCTCTTACTGTTTCACTTTAATTCACCATGCCCATTGCCATTTGTGTTTGCAGGCACCATGTTACTATGTCACAACAGATCATGTGGCAGACCATTCCCGTCTACGACACCATGTGCGTTACCCTTTCTGTTCTCATTCCTGCTTGTGTTAGCATGTGCGCCACTGTTAGCATTTCTGTTTGCATTGCTGTCCCTGTTAGTATGCCACAACACATCATGTGGCGGGAGTGCAGGGCCCAAAGGGCCCAGCGCTCCCACCGATGCATTACATTCACTATTTCTTATCATTCTTAAAAAGAAGGGAAATTAGAGGCAAAAAACTGTGTTTAATGCATTAGTTAGGGTTGTTCCACAGCAACAAAAGTGAGGAAATTCGCTGTTAGGGTTGAAAACCCCCTGCCCCGCCCATCCCCAAACTGGCAGTGGGGTGCGATTGGGATTAGTGGTCTAACTCTCACCCATTGTCCTATACTGCTGTTTTACCATGTCATGGGGTGAGAGTTAGGCTGATGATCCCAATGCAGACTCCAATGCCACCATATGCGCCATTGTTTGCTTTCTTTTTGTTTATGCTTCTGTTACTTTTTAGCCATTTGTGTGTACTGTACTGTTTTTCTTTCTGTTTCACTTTGTGTCACCATGCCCATTGACATTTCAATTTACAGGCACCACGTTACTTTGTGACAAGGCATCACGTGGCACAGCATTCCTGTGTATGCCACTGTATGCATTAGCCTTTCTGTTCTCATTCATGGTTGTGGGAGGGGCCCCGCGCTCCCTCTGCTGCATTACATTTACTATTTCTTGTTATCTTTCTTAAAAAGAAGGGAAACTAGAGGCAAAAAAGTCTGTTTAATGCATTAGTTAGGGTTGTTCCACAGCTACAAAAGTGAGGAAATTCGCTGTTAGGAGTGAACACCCACTTGTACCCCGCTGCCCACTCCCCCAAGTGGCACTTTTAGCATTAATGTTTGTGGTGCTGTCTGTTTTATTGTGCCATAACACATCATGTGGCGCTAGCGCATGGCCTGTACTGCCCTGCCCACCCCCCAAACCGGCATTGGGGTGTGCATTGGGATCGTGGCTCCTAACTCTCACCCCACTCTCCTATACTTCTGCTGCTTTACATATGTCATGGGGTGAGACTTAGGGCTGATGATCCCGTCTATGCTACCATGTGTGTTACCCTTTGTGTTGCTGTGTTGCTGACTGTATGTCATAGGTAGCAAACAAATAGATGGAGGTATAGTTGTAGCAGTATTAGTAAACATTGATTTGTATGCTTAAGTCATAGACACTTATTTTCATTTCAGTATGGTATTTAAAGTAATGAGTCGACACAGGTGGTTATGGTTTTAAAAAATTTATTGCCAATTTGTCAAATGGAGAAAAGGTCGAATCAAAATAAAAATTTTCTTAACAGAAGCAGTCTCACAATACAATCTTTGTATGTGTGCAATCATTATTTGTGAAATTTGTAAATGTGTAAGAATAATAATAAGTGTATAATGTGGATTGGACTAAGTGTGTGATATTATATGAAACTAATCAGATGTTGTGTGTTTTTAGTTGTGCTTTAGTACTCACTTCTGTTTATATGTGTGGAAGTATTTTCTGGCATTTGACTTGTAATTTTAATAGTTAGGCTGAAGATATTGCTATTGAACGTGAATGTAGTTTGTAAAAATGTAACTTTTTAAAAAATGGTTGTATGTTGTAACTATGTAGTGCATTACTTGTCTGCTATGTTAATAAGGAATGTCAGTTGGTTGTGAAGTGTGATTAGACACAAGATAGACAAGTGTTTTGTTGTAATTGTGTGACTGCTAATGTGGATGTTCCTGGGGTGGGTGAAAAACCATATGCTGATTGTCTAAGTAGTACAGTTTACACAATTGTAAGTTTAGTGACATTTGATTCTTACTATTAAATAATATGTCACTGACCAGGTGCAAATGGAAAATTCCCACCCGACCCCTCAATTGAGGCGATCATAAATATTGTCAGGAACAGGTATGCAGTTTGTTGTGATCAGCAACAGTGCCTGATTTACAATTGTCAATTATTTGTACATACGTACAGTTAGTTATGTGACAAGTACAAAAAAAATAAATGTTTTACATGAACAAAAAATGTTATCAATTCTTACATTGGCTTTATGTAAATTCTTAACTTGTAAATATTAAAACTGTAATGGAATGCATTTTTTCACAAACTTATGCTTAGTTACATGTTGTTAGCATACTGCAGAGTAATATGTAAGACATTCACTTGTACTGTAGTGACTACACTGCTATTATTTTAGTTCAACTATTAAACAAGTTATTAATAATGTACACTTGAAAACAAATGTTTCTATTATACAAGTAATTTTAAACAGTTAGAAGAGTCACTGAATTACATTCAGTAATTGGTTATTATTAACAGTTGTGTAAGTCAGCTTCTTGCATTATCAATAACGGTAGTTGTTTTACATATGTACAATACTAGTACTACATCTGAAAGCGTGATAGTTCTACACTGTTGCATGGTGATCTAATGATGTTCTCTATATGTGAAGAGTCACTAGAAGTGTTAAAAGACTACTTCGACACAGTGGAATGTTTGTTGAATGTTATAAGGGTAGAATCTTTCACAGACATGTAATCATGGTTTCTCTAGTGACTGTAAATATTGTTGGCGCCGATTGAAGCCACTACAACAATTTTCATGTAGTCACTGATCTACACAAGATGTAACATGTTACAGTCTATGTAATGTCTGTATTTGAATTCCATTTTTTGTTGAAATTGTATTACTTATTTACAGCTGTAAATTGTACAACATTGTAACGAGCTATGACATTTTTGGGGACAAAGTACTCATGTTAAAATGGTACAGGTTTTGTCCTATTCTTCTGAAATATGAAGGTTGTCATAATTCTTCAATATTAGAAGATATGCATTTTGAGGTGATGTGGGAGTGTTATTTAAGAGTTGTTGTAGAGTCGCAATTTCAACCATCCAGCTGTGCAGCTTAGTAATGTTTTAGATGCATATCTTGTATAGACATGTAATCATGGTTTCTCTAGTGACTGTAACATATTTGGCGCTGATTCAAGCCACTACAACAATTTTCATGTAGTCACTGATCTACACAAGATGTAACATGTCACAGTCTATGTAATATCTGTATTTGAATTCAATTTTGTTGAAATTGTATTGTTTATTTACAGTTGTAAATTGTACAACATTGTAATGAGTTCTGACATTTTGGGACAAAGTACTCATGTTAAAATGGCACATGTTTTGTCCTATTCTTCTGAAATATGAAGGCTGCCATAATTCTTCAATATTAGAAGATATTGCAATTTTCAGGTGACGTGGGGAGTCTCTGTTTAAAAGTTGTTGTAGAGTCGTCACGTACTCTAACCATTCAGCTGTGCACCTTAGTAACGAGGTGTAATGTCCAGAATGCATGGATTGACCATGGTGATAGATAATTCCAGCGTGTCAAACAGTGATTGGTTGAAGACTATTCTACTAGCTGTGTAGTCTGTGATAGGAGTATCAACTCTGAGCCCATTGGTGTCAAATCTGTGCAACATAAGCAAACAGATATTGAGATGAAGTCCTCAGGCATATGGACTGAGTGCATCTGCCTCCGCAACTCATACAGGCATGACTACATTCAGCATTAGAGAACAGCTGTCTAAATTTGACACTTTTGGCTTTAGAACAAAGAGAGTTATCCACAGTATGTCTTGTGTGGTTTCACGCTGTGAATTGCCACATGAAGCACATACATATTTTGTAACGTATGTTACTGTGAAGTACTGGCAGATTGGGGTGCCATCTTCATCATGGTTGTTTATCACAGCCATCATAAACTCAGTACTGTCTTGCTGTATGTCTGCAGCAAATGTACTACATCCAGCATATGTAGATAACACCTGTTGTAGCGGTGTTAGTGAGTGTACATTGTTAGAGTGGTCAGAAGTCATGTTGATAATCTGCTTCAAAGCATTTGATACGGATTGTCTTGTGAAGCAGATATTGCTTGTAATAAACTGTGGCATGTGTAGAAAAACTTGCATAGCTGAGTTAGCATAGCAGTTTACTCCTACTGCTGTTGTCAAACAGTGGTACAGCAGCTACACCAACTGATTTCTTGATGAATTGTTGGTTGTGAATGTTTACTTGAGGTTGTGGCCTTTGCTGAACTCTTTTTTAATCACTTTGTGAAGCTTGCTGCTGTTTGTTGCTTTCGTCTGTTGCATGACTGAATTATTATTGAGACCGACATATATGTCGTGGCAGTGGTGTTAAAGACATTTGTGGCTGATGTAGAGTACGTAATCTGTTGTACTCAAGAATACATCGCTTGTCAGCTCGTATTTTCTGAGGTGCTATACTAATGATGCGTAATCCAGAAAGGCTTCGTTCACGTGAAAGTGCAACATAGCTCATGCCATCTTTGAAAATGTCTGACTATGTCTCATCATTGCTGAATCCAAACTTAATCCCTGAGATTTGTGAATGGAGACAGCGTATGCAATACATAATGGAACTGTTTCCGTTTACGAGATATCCTTAAAACCTGGAATTTTACGCAGGTTCGATCTATGTGTACAGAGTGTTGCATGTTGTCAAACTGCACTACAAGTGTCTGAATAAATGTCTTCGTTACATTATAGATAAAGTCAGTGATGTTTCCATGGCACCGCTACCATGCCTTTGTTCGACATCTAGATTACGCCGAGCATGATACGTGTATTCTTCACAAAGTGTGAGAAGAGCTTCTAGGCCAGCTGTTCATGAAACATCTGACTTCAGTTCACTTAGTCGCTCAGTCATCTTTTGCTACTAGCTTTTAGACTAAGAATAACGCCAACTGTATCAATTGCATGGAGAGTGACAATCTCTTGGTTCTCTCTTTGTAGCATTAGATTGTTGAATTCAGTGCATTTTTAGTTGTGGCATAAGACACACTCATGTGTCTGGCAGTAGAGTATATATCGCTGAAGACATTACATGCTGTTTCTATGCATGTACTATCTATTGTTATTTTTCGATCATTTAACATACAAACATGTTCTGGTGATAGAGAACCTGGGAGCGAGCTTCATCTAAAAGTGATTTGTAGCTAGGTCACCACTTACTATATGTTCTCAGACAACTCAACATAGGTAAATAATTCCCATATGTTATAGCCTGCAATGCAACCGAGGATATTCTTAGCTTGCTTGCAGTCAGGAGTTGTGAATACATGCCTGCATTGACTGGTGCAAGTTGTAAAAGGTCTCCCAACACAAGTATACTTTTGCCACCAAAGTGGCATTGCATCGTCAGTACCTAAGATCTGCTGTGACGAGATGAATACAGGCTAGCATGACATTGGAGACCATGCTTGATTTCATCAACAATGAGTAGCTGCATTCTTGTGAACATGGGATGAGCTGAGATGCAACCTTGAATGACAGTTTATTTATTCTCTCCAGTTCTCCCATGTTCGACTGGCAACATAAAGGACGTGTGTAGTTAATTCCACCAATGTTGTATGCTGCCAGTCCTGTGGAGCAGCTTTCTCAGCAACAGACATTGAAGAGCCTGTCACACTCTGTATTTCTTGAAGTGATAGCTTCAATCAGGAACTCTTTCCTGTGCCAGCTGAACGACTGACAAACATTAGTAGTGATTTGTGCTGAGTGCAGTCACATTTTTTTGTTTCATGTAGTATACCATGTTGGACAGCTTCAACCACTTTGGAGTGTACTTATGCTGCAGCTGATTTAGTCTTTGTCTTACGTCAGCTGGGTTGACCATAGAGTGTGTGCCATGTTGCATGGCTGTCTCAATTTCTGAGATTAACAGTTCTGGGGCATTTAGACGGCGAGAGAGTCACTTAGAGAACACCTTGTCCTTCTGGATCAAGGTTGTCTTGTGAACTAACTGGAGTGTCTTCCTGAAGTTGCTTCTCTGCCTGCTCCAGCTGTTCTTTCTCAGCTTTTAGTCTTTGTATGTATGTTTGTGAGTATTGGTTTGGAAATTCTCATAAGTGAGATTGAACTGTTCTTCAAATGTGTCGAGTCACCTTAATTCAGACTCACCTCCAGGGTCTAAATAGGAATAGGAGAGCAAAGTAGTAATGTTCTGTGCTCTGATGTGTCCTAGATGCAGTTTGCAGTGATCTATAAGTCATGGCTTGTTCCTCTTCACAAGACAGCCATCTAGTCCATTGACCTTGTAAATGTGCCGTCTTGAGTCATGTGCTGCACCTGTCTTGTAGTCATACCACTTCTAGCTATACTCAAACAGACACATATCATTCATCTCACAGTCTACGTGGGTAGTATGTGTCTATCAGGTTATTCTTCAAGATATGTTTTGAAGAAGGTGTATTGACAGCAAGCCTCAATTTCGGCATGAGGAATCAGTACACGCTTTCTGCTTTGTAGTTTACACTGAGGAAACGTGACAGCGCCAGACTTCCGTGACAGATGTGTAAACCCCATTAAGCGTCGTCACTGGCTTATGTTTCCACATTCTCTGTGTGAGAGTCTTCAAACCCAATGACCACAGCTGAGATGTCAGGCTTTGCTTGAACTGGCAATATCTTCCCAAAGATCTTGCAAGCTAGTCTGTTCATGTTTGTTGTGTACGAAGTTGTTATAGCTAACCAGGGCTAGTGAGTTGTCAGCCACAAACTGAACATCTATGTTTGCTTGCCACATTAGGAGAAGAGATGGGTTGTGTCATGATATACACTCTTTTTCATCTCTGGGTAACTTGTGATACCCTCTTGGTTGATTTTGCCTTCAAGTGGTGTCGCATTGTTGAGAAAAAGTCATTCATGGCACCATTCTGACAAACTCTTCTAGGAACTCAAGCGACATTGCGTGTACCAATTAGATTTGTTCTTTACTGCTCGCTGGCAATATTTTGCACAAATATGTCGCTGGAACTTTTGAACCAAATTCTATAGTGTAGGACTGCTCATACTTGTCTGAATGTGACAAGTGATATATTTTTTTGATGAATGGATAGCACTTGCTGCATCATGTTCACTGATTCGTGGCGCATCCTTGATCCATAATAACATATGGATATGGAGGGCACCTGCGTGCTTGATATTCTGTCCTCCAAAAGTAGTGTTCTACAATGCCTAGGAGGAGGATTGTCCTTGATAAGATGAAATGAGAATGTCATGGAAGCGCTTTGAAAGTGCTTCTGACAGACACAGGATCAAGTGAATACATTTCTCGATAGTCATTGATGAGATGCCTTTGACATCGGAATTTGTCCACTTCAACAGTTCAATGAGTTCATCCCAGGCATATTCTGCACAACTGCAGTTATGACAAACCGTAATGGCTCGCCATACTCTTGTAGCATTGTCATCACTTCGGTGTCTGCGATACCAATATTCTTTGATTCACGTGGGCTTGAAAGTATGGAAGACAGATTCATTTGCACATTTCATCTTTTCTGTTTCAATTTCTCCAGAAATTGAGCAGCTGTAATTCCATCTAGTGGAGTTGTTAGCCGAATGGTATGTGCTATGACGCAGACAGAATGCTAAGCTCACTTTCCCAGAGCAGATGGAACAGGTACTGTATGTTACGCCTGAATTTGTCATCTTTGCAGGATACGGCTGGTGCGGTACTCAAGCACCCTGTACCCGTATTTCTCTTTCATCTAGGCGCCCACCTGACCCTTTTGGAAATAGGTCTGGGAAGCAGTGTGTTTCTAGTGTTGCTTCCCAAATGCTGACGAGGAGCTCACCTTCCACCTGCTTCATTTGATAGAGATCAATGTTGTCTCCTAATGGATCTCTACCTATGTAGTGGGTGAATTGTGTACTGTTCATACACATTGTCATTTGTCTGTGTAGTGACTTTCTCTAATGATTGGCTTACTTTTTTCTAATAGATCATGTTGCACAGAGGGTTGGCCATTTTGATTCATGTCAAGGTCTATATAAAAGGAATGTTCTTCTTAAATAAGCCAGAGCAAGCTTTTACCTTTTGCAGGTTGACAACATCTTGCTAGATGACTCTTGGCCTTTGTAGGCACACTATTTTATTAGAATGACCAAGCTATTTTGTTGAGATAGCTTGAACATTTTCCTGTAGAGGAAGTGGTAGATACATCACAGAACCCTTTAGAGATCTAACTAGCTCTTTCTATGGAATCTTCCGTGTCTTTGTGTTCAGACGTAGAATTGTTTGGAATGGTTTCATTGTCTGAATTAGAATATGTTCAAACATATTCAATGTTGAAATCTCAGTTGGTGTAACATCTGTTTCCATGTTGTTTAGCACTGACCTTCCTGGCAAAGTGTTGCACTTCAGTTTTGAAAACAGTGTTTGCATAGTACAATGCGGTGTCTTGTGGATGAAAGTCAGATTTCGAGAAGCAAGAATGCTGTGAGTCGCAACCACATGTCATTGTATGATGACCAGGTTTCTAGGTTGACTGTGACAGTTTGTTTTGCATAGCACAAACTGTCGCATGACACACATACAGAATCAAACTTCTGATACTTTGCAATCTCAAACTTAGCATTTCTTTCCGTATTGTTTCAGAATTTTGTTTTCAACACCGAAACGATTTTTTCTGTTGAAGTGTGACACTGGAAATTTCCTGTTTCTGGCTCAGAAGGAATGTGTTGCACTTTTTCATGAAAGTGATGGCACCGGCATGTCACCTGACTGCAATAAGTCATTTAAACTAAGTGTACTGATGCACAGCTCGCTGTACTTCATATACTCTGTAGACAAAGTTTTGCATGCCTGTTTGATGCACTGTGGCATCCGTGACAAGTTGTGAAAAATCTATCACAAACACCAGTATCGAGACATGCAAGGAGTGACCCACGAGTCCAGTATATGGTCAGATTTCACAATGGTCGATTTCAGTAAATAGCTTATGTCTCTCTTTATGCGATCTGTTATTATGAATAGGTTAACAAACTGTTCTACTTTTTGAAATGATGATTGCTCTACGGTTGCAGGTAGCATCACATGACCATGTAAAGGCAGTGCTCGTTATTCAAGACTATGGTTGGACCTACAGTCATCATCAGTATCTAATTGATTGTCATCAGAGATAATGAGGACATTTGTAAGTTTGCCGGACTCATCGAGATATTGAATGGCCTGTTGTTTCAGAAAGTCATGATAAGACTCTTCCCAGAAATATGCTTCTGTGCTGTGTGTGCATCCACTGTCCCAGAAGACATGGCAGAAGTTGTCAACAGTCAAACAAGGATACTGTTGCAGTTTTTTTTGATGCTATATACAAGTTTCCGAATTGTTCATGACATGAGACATCTTACGCCACAATCTTTGTAGTACAAACAGTGCTCTGTTGACAAATGTTTGTACTTTCAGATGTAAATTCATCAGAGAAAGGTGACTCTTGATTTGTTTGTGGCTGTGTGCCGTAGTTACTAGTAGTAATAAGTCTTTCGATCTTAGCTTTACTTGCTAGTGATCGGAAATATTTATTTCTAAGTTGTAAGTCACAATTTTTCATTTTACGTTGTTGATTTGAGCGCCTGTTGATGGTTACACTCAAGATAGTTGTGTTTGCGCTTACAGATCGACAAACATTTGTGATGTTATACATTTTTGGTTTTTTTTAATGGTTTTGTTTTCCGTGCAGTGACTTGATGGGGTCACTGTTGCAGTAATGCTCTGTCAATGTTCATTTTTTTGGTTAACTTTACTTTTTGTTTGTTGCCCTATACAACAGTGTAGTACTATTCTACCGCTCTCGCTTTGGAGATACACCTACGCCTGTATTTAGTTGGCATTTCAGGTATTATAGTTGACAGTGACAGTAAGCAATCTACAGGAAGTATCAGGCACCTGTATGAGAAATAAAAAAAAAGTTTTAGAATATGCTTCAGTAAATTTCTTATAGTAATGTGTATTAATAGAATAGCATGTTAAGAATGTTAACAATTTGGTGAAAAGACAAACAAATGATAGCTGTTATGATGATGTGCATTGCACAGCTGCTATGTAATATCAGAAATTTTTTCATTCTCAATATTTCTGTGGACATTTGAATGTTTTTTTCTTTCACGTTGTGTTCTTATGATTATGGTAGTTGTTATTTTTATCTGTGTAGCAGATGTTTTATGCTGTGTAGCGTGTTATGTGATAGTCAGTTTGATGATTAAGCTACAGTAGACCAAGAAATTCAGAGTGACAGTGCATTATTAAATGTATAACAATTAGTATATTTACAATTACGTGGAGGATATGCCACTATTACTGTTTGTGGAGTGTGTGTGTGTGTGGCATAGTTGGTAGATATGGTTGCATGTTAGTAAATTTAAATGTTGATGATGCATTGTAGTAACATAGTGTTTTTGTGCTGGTGTGTATTGTAATTGAGCAGTGATTTTTCACCAACATGGCAAAGAATGTTTTTCTCATGTGCTGTGCAATGATGAAGTTCCTTGCAGAAATAACTGTGTGGAACACAGTCTAAAATTACTGTGATGTGTTTCTGAACAGATAAATTCAATATGTTCAAAATGTGTGTGAAAATTCTAAATATTTCTGATTTACAAGCTTGTGCATTGCAGTTCACAGGTACACTTAGTAACTTTGTGTTGTGTCATACTTTTCAGTTCAGACTTTATTATTTTGCTTTTGAAAATGGGTCTGAAAATCCTAGCCTTCTGATTGGCTGTGATACTAATCTCAGTGGGTCGATGTTTTGAATAGATACCCACAAAAAGAAGTTATTATTGGGGGTGCTGCATTACTTTGTATTTGTAGCCAACCCGAGTCTTCAAGCTTTTCACCTGCCATTTTGTACCACTTGGTAAGCAAATGAATGAACAAGACCATGATGCCTCTCAAGACACACACACACACACACACACACAGATAGACAGAAAAACCAACAGAAGCACAGTACTCATACAAAACTTCTAAACAATGACATCTACCAGCAAATAGTTAAAAAAATGCAGTGTGTCATGGTCTGTCAAAAGACTGGGCAATCCATTACATGGCGAAAGCTTGCGCATGTCTGCATTCACGCCACTGTGAGTTAGGAAAGTGCTGTGACTGTTGCCTGGGCCCTATTCAGAAAATCTAAAACAAATGCCACAAGTCCTCTACTGTATTTACTAATCTGCTTTGTGTCCCAAACTACTGGCAGGTATAGAGTACCTTACAAAAAAAAATATCTTCAATGAACGGTTACCCAGTATCTTGATCGCAGATTCAGAGCCCTCCCGTGTCTGGTAGCTTCAGTCACAAAGTGCATGCCAACAAAGTGCCCTGTCACATAATGGAGTCCCCAATAGTATAGAAATCAAAACAGCCAGAGGGATTACTTAATCATAAAAGTTGTTTGAAGCTCATTTTGTATTTTTATATATATTTTTTAATACTTTTTTCCTCCATTTTTTTCCTTTACAGTGCACATTTTCTAAGTGCAATAATACCCTCCAGGGTGGCTGATATAGGGAAATACTGTACCTTCCAGATCCTATAAGCCCTTCCTCCTGTGTTGTCGGGTCTCATTACACCTCTGGTTGGTTTGGTTTTTCCCTGCACTACCCACTCTGGAGGGTGTTATTGTTAACTTCAGAAGACAATGTTCTGAATAGTGTAGATTTTATTTGTCGCTTCTTGATGATACTGTGTTTTTGTTTATGTGCTGCGTCTTACATGAGTCGATGTGAGAAATGACTATTCTCTAGAAATTTAACATATAAGAGTGTAATGTTAGGAGCAGAGGTCATGCAATGGATATATGAGGGCGTTTGAGTGTAAAAAAATACAACAAATAAGTGTTTTGCAAGTGTACGCTGCATAGTTTGTGGGTACGCATTAAACATTGCAAATCTTTAAATATCTGCACTATGCGCTGAGTTTGAGGCAGTTATGCAGCAGATTATGTGTTTACAATTGATAATTGTCATTTTTCCATAAATGTGAAACTGTCGTTATATAGACAATTCTTGAAAAATTACTGTGAGCACTGAAGTGTCAAAAAATACTTTAGACATTCTGAAAGTGTCGCAATTGTATTGTTCATGCATTCGACACTATGGTCAAAAGTACTGGTCAAGTTCGACACTTTTGCAAATTTACTTTCATGCTATCGAAGGTTGCAAATGTACTTTCGCATTCGAAAGCAGTTAATGTAATACTTGGAGTGGCTGAAACATTCATTATCGAATTATTAAATAGTCTGTTTGAGTGACAGATAGCTCTACCAATGAAATTAAAGATTTGTCAGGCCACTTCTGAGAACCAATCAGTGACGGACAACACTGAAGAAGAAGAAAACAAGATCCATTTTGAAAATTGCAGAGAGAGAAGCAGTTCAAACTGGAAGTACAGTCTATGTTCACATGATATTTTCTAGTATTTAAAAAACTTATTAGAACATGTACATATAATTAAAACATTTTTGAGTGTTTAATCTGATGATGTTAATTGTTATTATGTGGCATGCTATATTCTTAAGAGAAAATAGTTTAAAGTAAAAAAGAAGTTCAGTACTCACTTGTACAGATACAGCTGCAAATGGAGGGAGATAGGAAGGTGCACGTGGAGTTGTATGACGAAACGCAACCAATCAGACTTCTTTCTGATGTTGCAATTGTTTAAAACTGCCTATGAAAAGCATGCATTTTGTTTAGTTCTCAGTGGTTTTAGATTTTTGCAGGAACATAGTCTAGTAGTACTGAATGCATGAGTTACATTGGTTCATGAAGCCAGAGCAGGAGGAATGTTTTTTTTATGTGTGTTTTGACTGAATGCAGTGAAGCTAGCTTGAAATAAGGAGGAACATATCTGTTTGATTTTCAGTGCTGTCTGGTCACTGCAGGGTGAATAGTCCCTTTCTTAGTAGCTTTCTGTGCAGTTCTGGGTAAAAACTTAGAATGGCAGAAAATAGGAAAAGGATTTTGTGGATAATTGAAGCAGCTACATAAGACGAGCAGCTGAGTTTGCAGTTCATAGTGATTTTGGAAGGACCTGCAGCTCCCAATTGCTATGTAAAATGGTTTGGTCGTGGTGGAATGAGATGGGAACATCTTATGTCACCCATGCATGACTTCTTGAGAACTCACTCCCTCCTGACATACTGTTAATCCATCTTGGAGGCAATGATTTGGGTTTAAAACGATGGGTAGATTTAGTAACGGAAGCAAAATTGAACCTTGCTTCTATTATGTCTATGTTGCCTGCTCTTATTATCATTTTCAGATATTACGGAGAGAGTCTGCAAGGAGAGATCATATGTATCTGATTGACAGAGCTCGTGAGAAAAGTAAATGTACAAATTACTGCTTTTTTACTTATGCATGGAATGCATACTATCGTCACCCCAAATTAAATTCTGTAATGATTGGCTATTCCACAGATGGTGTGCATTTCTAGCATGCTGGCAATTGTCTATTTTCTGGGAGACCTTCAAGATGGAATCTTGAAAGTCCTTTAGATTGTGAGACTGTTTGAGGAAATATGATAGATACACAAAGGTTCTTTTCAGGAACCATATTAATGTGGTCAAAAATAGATTTTATAATATGCAGTAGCCTAGCTGCCATGGTGAAATGAGTGTCTGCCAATTTCTGCATGCTTTGCTGTACTAATGCTTTAGTGTTTTTCGAGTTTGGCAGGTTGTAGGAGAATATATCCTTACCTGGTTTACTGTTGAAGGATGTTTGAGAGTGATAACTGTTTGATAATACCTGTAACCTGTCACAGTATGATTCCTTTCACAGAATGTTAAACTGTATGTGAATAAATGTCGTTTACATTCTGACAAAACAATCGTGATGTGGCAGGCTACAGGTAAGGTATTGTACAAATGAACAGTGGTAAACATCCTTGAACACTGGAGCATGAAGGATATATTTGAATAAGCACCCTGTAGCATTTTGTGTCTGCTAACTCACCCTCATGAAGTTTCATCTGTCAGGAGTTTTGGCTTTCCAGAAGCATGTTGAATATTTATGCCCCTTCGGTCCTGGCTTGATGGATTGACTCACCCACATTAAATTTTGGCTACCGTGTGTAATTTATTTACTACTTGGAGACACATTTGTGAGCTATAGGAGTGCCCTTAAGTTGCTGCCTTTTCAAGCGGCAGGTGGTAGATTACTAAAACTGAAATGTATATTAGTGGTCAGTGCCCACTTATTTCGGTCCTGTGGTGCATCTTCATCATCATGAGGTCCTGACATCCTTTTTTTCTATATAGAATGCTGTGGTTGGGGCCTAGCAGCCTAATATGTGTGGCAAAGTTGTAAATCAGAACTGCCTGTCCAAGGGACAGACCAAGAAAAGTAAAGCATCCTGTCCCAATGAAAAAACAGTTGTCCGAGCCAGGTGGAAGTATGTTATTTCAAGGCCTGTGTACCAGTAATGTGTGTTTGCGATTCAATAAAACACAGTTTTGTGATGTTGGTTCATCTGTGTTTAATATCACATTACAATGTTGTGCAAATATTTCACTGTGGTACAGATGGATATGTCATGGTATCCCAAATTTGATGTTTGATACAGTTACTTCAACGCATGAGACTAGAGCATAGCATGTTAGTGTACTAGCAGTTGTTTTTACTGTCAAGGTGGCTGTATCCTGTTTTTTTTGTTCTATAATGGTACTGATCTGTGTTTCTGCTATCTTGAAGGACAGGTGGTCTTTGATGTAATTTAATTACTATTGTATTGAATTTGTTTAAGAAATTATGAATATTGTTACATGATACTAATGTGTGTATATTTTGGGTTTTGTATTTCAGAACTACTAAGACTGATCAAGTGACATGTAGGCAGTGGACCTTCGAGAGGTGTGTGCACTGCTTGAGGGTGTCCAGGCCAGGGAATGCTCGTGTGATCATGAGGAGTACAAACCGGAAGCTGGATGCAATGTGGAGGCGCGTGAATAGTTATTTATATATTGCACTAAAAGTAAAAAATAAGTCTGTAGTGCGATTAAAAAAGAAGTGGAAGCTGTTGCGCCAGCGATTCTATGTACTGAAGGAACGGGAGGTGATACCAGACAACGACACGTGCTGGTACTACCCCGCTCATGAATTATGGGAGGCTGCTGGGAAGCCAAGTGCGGGGGAGCGTCTTACTCACCGTAAGTAAATCAGCACAACTTTTAATTATAGTTGTCAATGTTTTCAGACTTAGTGAAAAACGTCTTATAGTGTGGACCACATATTGAAAAGGGTTCCTCCATGTGCAACAGGGTTGTGTATGTGCAAGTCCAACTTTAAACTATTGTGCGATATTTATCAGGAGGCAGTTATGTCATTGACAACAGATTGTGCAAAAGAGCAATGGAAATGAATGCATGGTTAACAGGAGGGGAGAGCGTTGCATAAGCTGACCAACACAATATTCAGTGGGGTTGTAGATGGTTGTGCATCTTAACCCCAACATACTGACTGCACAACTTTGAGCCCCAAAAATGAAGTTGGACGGCCACCTACAGGTGAGCTGCTGTACTGCAGGTGCAACACAGCAGCTGCCACTCCTGCTGGACTCTAGGTTAGTTCTTTGCCCCACCAGCCCCATCGCGTGTACATAGTAACATACCCCCACCCACACATCTCTTGACGCCCGACTGCAGGAATAAAGTTACATGCCCCCACAGATCTCCCACAGTGTGATCGGGAGTATAAAGTAACATGACCTCCCCTGCTCACACACATCTCCTATGAAGCCCAATCACGTGGAACGTATCACCTTCCCAGTGCGTGATCGCGGGCAGAATCTTAAACCCTTCTCCAATCAAAATATCTCCTGGTGGTCCAGTGGTTGTAACATCTGATTGTGGGCAGAATGTCAAGTTACTACCACCTCAAAAGTCAGCCTGGTGCCTAGTGCCCCCAGTCCTGTATGAAGCCTCTACTAGCTCCCCTTTGTCAGGTGGTGGGGCGGCATCCCACCCGTGATACTGCCCCACTGCCTGCCGAATAACTGCCTGGATACGACTGCATGCCCATGATGCCGAACTATAGCCTAATGGACGCAGCCCATAATGTACATGACACTCCACATTTATGAATGATGTTACTGTATTGCCCGTGATGGGGTGTCGGTAGATGTGTGGGTGGGGGGGGTCATGTAACTTTATTGCCTGTGATTGGGCTTCAGGAATCTGTCTGGCGGAGTAAATGTAGACAGAGAGATAGTGTGTCATTGAGCTGCAGGGTGCATCGGTCTCAACGGCTGCTGCCTAGTAGGGTGGCAGAGTTACAAATCCTTGTGGATCATGCACCTACATGCTAATAGCATGCAAATGGGGCCATAAATAGATGTAAATGATCCCACCTTCGTCTTGTATAAACTATTATCTCATTTGCATGCCAGCTTTGAATATCTGAAATTTGTGCATGGCATATGGAACTTCTGCCACTGCAAATTTAATGCTCAACTTTGGCAACTTGTGGTGCAGTTGCAGCGCATGTCCAGTGGCTGTGGCTGGGGTGATAGTCAAAGAAGTTGGTCCATAGCACAATTTGATTGAATATTACCCTGGACACCCGTGCGAAATTATTTTGAGCAGCGCGGGAACTGGCGATTCAGAATGGCACAGTTTTCATATCTGTGCGCATGCATAAATAAGCAATGAGACATCAGGAGTGATTATTCAATGTTGTAAATGTGTGCTTACTAGTGTATGTGGGATGAGGCATGGCGAGTACTACATCAGTCACACAGTGATTAAGTGACCATTGATATATACAGCAGAGTGCCTTATTTGTATTATCATAGCAATATTTTGAAAATAGTATTGAACATTGTTTGTATATGCTTAGTCTCACATATATCAATAAAGCAATAATGCCCAACAGGGTGTGTGTCGTGCTGCGATAACGTCACGCCTCAGGTGGTTGGGCACGAGGCCGCAGTCCGAGTGTGTCCAACAACTGAGGCGTGACGTTATCCCAAATGACACACACCCTGGAGGGCATTATTGCTATTATGCAATGTTTCATTGTTATACAGAAAAAATAATTTTAAAGATGTTTTTGTGTGGAAAAATATATTTTTTTTAAGAGCAGATGAAACAATCAAGCAAATGATCAGCATGCTCATGCTGATCAGCAGGTTCACAGTAAGGCTCAGACTAGACCCGTGACGTTGTACTGATTAACATCACACCTGTGATGTTGTACTGATTAACATCACGGGTCCAGCCCAAGACTGACCAATCAGAGTCCAGGATTTTTTCTTGCCATTGTATAATCAAAGATTGAATACAGTAATAACGTTGTGATAGAAATTAGAAAGTAGTATTTTTAACAACTGTTGTTGTCAGTGTTAAAAAAATGTACTCTGATTTACATCTAACATTCAAATGTTTTTGTTTTGCATTTATTGTAGAACATCGGAGGCTTCCTCAGCTGCGGCGGTAGTGCCGCAGCAAGTGAAGCTGTGGAGGATGTCAGTCAGACACTGACAGTGTAATTATGATTGAGTCTGGCGGTAAGACTTTATTATTACAAAGTTCTTAGTTGTTTTCAAATAAGAAATGAGGTTTCTCATGACACAAGTGTGTGATATTGAAATTGTGGCATTGATACGCGTAAGTGTTGTGTTATGCAAATTAGCTGGACAGCTGTATCTCTGGGGCAATATTTGAAATGTGACATGAAATGTGGTATTATCATCATTGCAAGATGCAGTGTGGGCACATTTGCATGTTGTTATGCTGTGATTTGCATGCTATTACCATGCAGGTCTGTTGGTCCATGAGAAATTGTGTGTAGTGCCCTAACAGGCTGCAGGCATGGGGGAACAATACTGTGGTGCAGCTTTATGATAGAGAAAGGAATGTAACATATCCTGCAACACCCACTGCACCAGGCCTATCTTCAGACGGGGGGTATTATTCTAACTACCAACAAATAAACATTTCAGTCAGTAGAACAGGATGGATATGTTCAGGACAAGGGCTGAGTTGTTTTACTTACTGGCTGCAATTGGGCATTTTGCTGCTCTTGAGCTGAAGGGATACATTTAGTAGGTTATGTAACATTATACAATGGCAAGAAAAAATCCTGGACTGTGATTGGTCCGTCTTGGGTTGGACTCGTGATGTTAATCAGTACAACATCACGGGTCTAGTCTCAGCCTTACTGTGAACCTGCTGATCAGCATGACCATGCTGATCATTTGCTTGATTGTTTCATCTGCTGTTAAAAAACAAAAATATTTTTCCACACAAAAACATCTTTACAATTATTTTTTCTTCTGTATAAGAATGAGCCATTGTATAATAGCAATAATGCCCTCCAGGGTGTGTGTCGTTTGGGATAACGTCACGCCTCAGTTGTTGAACGCACTCGGCCTGCGGGCTCGTGCCCAACCACCTGGGGCGTGGCGTTATCTAACATGTTTACACACCTGTGGAACGTGTGTAGTATGGATGTGATCGGGCATTTCAGGGCAGTGTAGCATCAGGGATACGTTTGGGGAAGTCACAGTGGTGCACGGCGTTGGGTCAACAATCTTGAATATGCACCCAAAATACTTAAAAAGGTGTTAACCAACTAATGATTGTGCAGTGCCACCATGGCAGAAGATCCTGTACTACCACTAACAAACTGGTATTACTACAGATGTGAGGAATAATATTCTTCATGAATCTGACAATGTATGGGTGTTACATAGCGGTAGATACCGTGTTGTGGGGGCAGGTCTTCTCCTCTGCTAATTTTGGTGGTGGAGTTCAATGCAATTAAGCTAATAATGCCCGACAGGGTGTGTGTGTAGTGCTGGGATAGCGTCACGCCTCGGGTGGTTGTGCATGAGGACGCAGGCTGAATGTGTCCAACAACTGAGGCATGGCGTTATCCCAAATACCTTAACCCTGTTGAGCATTATCTATTATACAATGGCTCGTTGTTATACAGAAAAAAAAATAATTGTAAACATGTTTTTGTGTGGGAAAATATTTTTGGTTTTTAAGAGCTGATGAAACAATCAAGCAAATGATCAGCATGATCATGATGATCAGCAGGTTCACAGTAAGGCAGAGACTAGACCCGTGATGTTGTACTGATTAACATCACAGGTCCTGCCCAAAAGTGACCAATCAGAGTGCAGGATTTTTTCTTGCCATTGTATAATGAGTACTAGATAACAAATTCTAATGTTGTTGTAGTGTTGTAGGTGTCTCAGTGGAATTCAATGGTGTGCTGCTAAATAATCTGTTGCGAATTATGACATGTCTCTAGATTGTATTTAGTTAATATTTATATATGTCATGCCAATGTTTCATTTTTATTATTGCAATAGTTATTAATGTGCATAATAGAATATCTACATGTTTGTTAATGTGTTTTAATACCCTGTAGGGTAATATGTTAATAACACATACATGGCTGCTACATTCAGCTAGGGTCATTGAGTGAACAATGACATTCTCGTTGTGTTTGTGTTTTTTTTATTATGACTTATTTTAAACTATTAAAGGAACAGAGCATCATATAATTAGGTATGCATGTATGTAATTGAACATACATGTGCTTTTTTAGGATGTTGATGTGTCTCAACCATGCATTATGACAATGTTATAAGTATTGTGATTGATGGTCAGGCACTACTTGTTCTACCATACTATCAATTATATATTTGTGAGTAATGTTTTTGAAAACACGTTATTGAAGAAATTTATGTTTTAAAAGAAACACTTTGTCCTTGATATTTCATCTATTAATGTGATCATTTTTTCTTGTTTCCTTTAATAGAGCCCAGGGAAGCTGCTGTTCCGGGCGATGTGGAGGTGAAGCAGGAAGCCAGCTTGATCCACCACGTAAGTGAAAATCTGTTGTTGCTATTATCTGCATCCTTGAGAAGTACCATAGGGTTGTCAACATTCTGTGGTGATCAATGCCCTGTTGAGAATTACACGTTGCAGTCCTACTGCATGATGGGGAGCGCACTGTCTATTGGCATACTCACTGCTAATGTAAAATAGTTTGGGTGTGAGCAACAGAGCTTCATTGCTGAGGGACTACTATTTTTGTTTGTTGGGTGGGCAAATCACTGTTTACATTACTTACTTTACGTGTGATGTGACCTTATAAGGGTGGGAATGCATTGATCACTGCAGATACCCAACCACCCAAAAAACACAAACATGGTGGTAGGATATTGTAGTTACCTAAATGTTGTGCACTGCATAAAGTGTACAATTATGATGTATTAGTTTTTTTCTCAATCTACAAGTTTAAAAGTGTGCCTTATAGTGTTCATGACCCCTTTTTCCCAGTAAAAGTGAATAGCTGTGCAGTGTGTCTGTCTTCAGCCTTGCCAGCCTAATGCTTACCTCTACAATGTAGTGCGATGCTGTTCAGTGCACTGGCAAATATGTGTATTTTTTAAAGGTGATCATTAACTGAGGGAATGTCAATAAAACTAATAATGCAGGTAATAATGGGACTGTTTGCGTTCACCCTATGAATATCGTACGTTTCTAAATAACACTATGGAAGTTGTCTCACCACACTTAGAAAATGGGCTTTTTATTTCCTGGCATCTGATTGGCTAGTACCTTCCCAGAGGGTACATTAACTTTCAATAGATGCCCAGCAAATAAAAAGTACCAGCCCCAGTACCCTCTCACCCACTCAAGTATCCCTCTGCCCATCCAGGTTGCTCATTGGCTAAAAACATCTAAATAAATTTGAAATCACTGCCATTTTTTTTCTGTCACTTAGCGAGAGATATTGGCCCATTAATGACAAGCTGTCTCAAAAAGACACTGCCCCCACCACACACACACACACACACACACACTCTCACTGTTCCTGAACAACTTTTGTCAGGCAAATTCATTCGGTGCAGAAGTGTATTGATTTCGATTTCTTTTAAAGATGTCAGTATTTAAAACAGTGCTAGGACGTCGCGCGCTCAGCGTACTTCAACACCTTTTCCATATTACAGTTTTATTGTAGCCCTAACTCCACTAGCGCTGACTTTAAATTAAGGCTACCTCCCCCGATGTCACTTACCCACCTGCCAAGACTGTGCTCCTGCATTTTTAGGATCGGCAACCACAGCAGCCAACGCTATTCTGACGGCGCCCTCTCAGCACTGATTCTGTTCCTAAATGAGACAGCACTAGCCGATGATTCACTGCTCCTCGCTCCCTTCTCTATACCTCTGCCCTCCCGCTGTACTGTTTCCTCCTCAGAAGCTTCACTTACTTTTGGATTAGTTTGGCCTGACTGGGAAGCTGTAGCATCAAGGAACGTAGCGTGGTGCAGCTCGGAACCGACGCTCAGCCTCGCTGGTAGAAGGGAAACGGCGGCCGGACGCGTCCGGACTGGGAATTTGCATTAAGCCTCAGCATCAAGCGGGTCAGAGCTGTGCGAGGGGCGGTGCTGTGCTAGTGGTGGACAAGGAACAGACAAATTTATTAAACATATCTTGATTGAACTCTCTGTAGTCCTGTGATACGGGGTGGTTATGTTAACATGACAACAGCCTCCAAACCCACAACTACAGGATTGCTAATTAGGACACATGGGAGGAACTATTTAATTACAAAAGAAATAAAATAAAAACAGTTTTCACATTAAAACATAAAAATATTTTTCTTTAATAAAATAGTACAAGAGCTATTTTTTTTGTTAAATAATGCTCCTCAGAGTGGGCGGTATTGAGCATTACCAGACCGCCAGGAGCTATAAGGCCGCCCGCCTGCGCGCCGGGCTCATTCACTCCCTGGCTGGTCTGGTATTCCTACCCATCACACTGCGGGCATTATTAGCTTAATTAAAATGCACTATGACAGGTTGCAGTGGTGCAAATTCCACTACATTATACTGCGCGTGTTTCTGTTGGGTGTTATGATAGAAGTTGCTGAGTAGTGAACCTTAAATATTTAAATATGTGTATCACATTGCTAAATAGTTCAATGATGCATGGGTTAGCAACAGACAGTGTCATAGTTTCAATGAGCAACTATTCTTTAAAACAGTGTTTTTAAACGTCACTATATGATGGTGTGGCTGTTGTTCAAATTACTTTTGGGGACAGTGTAAGGAGATAACTGTGAGACTGTATGTGAGTAAAGGTGGTAATATGTCTACTTTAAAACATTTGTTTAGATGAACATTAGATGCTATCATAGGCGCAAGGCCTCTGGTGAAAAATAAGTTGAGGGGGTGTCCAGGGTGATATTCAAAGGAGTTGTGCTATTGAGGAAGTACTTTGAATATCACCTTTACACATCCACTGTGCATGGCATAGTGTAACTTGCAGAAGCGCAAGTTTAGAAACTGCAGCATTCTACTTGTGGTCACAAAATCAATGATATTCTAAAGGTAATATGCAAATGTGGTTGTAATTCAGGAAGGCACAGGTGGGGACATTCTCATCTGATTATGGCGCTATTTGCATCCCATTAGCATGAAGGTGTGTGATCCTCGAGGACTTGGCGCTTGGGTCCTTACCAGGTAGCAGCCATTGGGGAAGGATGCCCTGCAGGCTAATTGCAGGCAAAGAGCGTAACCTCCCCACTGGCCCGATTGTAGGCATACTGTTAATACCTCCCCCAGTAGCCCAGTTGGGGGCAGCAATGTGTCTCTGCTCAACACAGACGGAGGTCCAGTGGACCAATAAGCACAATTGCGCATTAAGTAATGAAACACCTCCTACCTCCTGAATATATCCCTGGTGATACCAGTGGACTGATAAGCCCAATTGCAGGCTTGAGTATTGAAACCCCACCCCCACCTCCGATTATATCCTGAAAATCCCAATTGTGGGATGTAGTTAGCAACCCACCCCAACAAAAGACATGAGGTTTAGGGGCAGACATTGCTGCCGTGATTGCCTTGATGAGGGTGTAGAGTGCATATCTCTCAAGTATACCACATTGTAAGGAATGTTACCATTTTAATTCACTAAAGCTTCCTGTTTCACATTGTGAGGACTTGTAACACATTCAGTGTTAACATTTTTTGCAAAATTGTATAGTAAATGATGCTAAATATATCAATTTGATAAATTGCAGACTTTATGAACTTAAATGCAAACATTTTAACAGTGTTGTGGGCTTTAATTTAAAATTAGATTAAGTGTTCCACGCTTTTCCTATTCTTTCAACATTTTGAGAAGCAATGTAACACATTTTGGGAACAAACAGTTCAGACGATGAGACAGAGTGTTGAGGGGCAGCCAGGTGGCAGCTGCTGTGTTGCGTCCTCTGCAATGCAGCAGCTCACTTGTGGGTGGCCCTCAACTTGACCTTTTTTTTCTCAAAGTTGTGCAGGCGCGTTATTGGGTTGCGCTTGCACAACTCTGCTCAGCTCGGCTCGATATCTGGCATGGTTTTGCATCGTGATTCATATTAGTGACTTAATTATTTAAAGTACTGATGTGTGTTGAGATCTTGAAACACGGGTAAAAAGCTGTTCGGTTTAAAAGTATCATTAAACTTATCATGATAGTGTACGCATGAAAAGTATTTTATTATACTGCTACTGTCAACGTACTTTAATTTCACTGAATACATGACTACACATTATAGGCAGACATGGTGAAGTAAACATTCTCACACTTGATGAGGATGTATTTCAACCTATGGTATAATAGTGTAAATAATGCTAAAGTATGTACATACAGAATATTTCTGAGTAGTGAAAGAAAATCTAAGAGTAGCATTCTAGCCACAGCTAACTATACATTTTTATGTTGTGAGCTTATTAGATAATATAGATAGTCAAGTATGACAGAGAACAAATTAGATATTTTGCTATTTATCCCTCAGGAGGGTACACGAGGTGCCACGGTGTGTGATTCGGTCACGAGTCGCAGCCGAGTGACCGAGTCACACCAGTGGTGTTAAATCCTCCAGTGTACCCACACCCTGGGAGGATAAATTTGTATTAAACAATGCAGAATGTTGTTTTTTTATGTTTTTTAACTGCGTTCTAACTCACTGAGGTACCTACACTTCGAAAGAGGAGGTCATTTAGCTAAAAATTTTCCGTGGTGTTTTAGCGAAGTGGCAACGGGACAAACCGCGGCAGTTTTGTTTGAAGTGAATTTGACCGGATTAGCACGGTATAAGGTTGGCTGGCACTTCTTCCAGTGGGTACACTGGAGGATTTATCACGGTGGTCATTGTGCCAGCCAACCAATCAGGATGCAGGATTCGGCATATCGGATTTACCACATTGTATAATAAATAGCTTAGCATCAGACTTTAAACTATAATCATTACTTTAAAATGAATGCACTTCTGATATTGTATTAGATAAGAAATATTAGAAGTGAAATATTTTACAGTTGTAATTGTTGAATTTGTGTTATATATATTCATCATAACTGTTTTTTTTTTATCTTTGTAGGGCGCCGGCGACTGCGAAGATGCACAGGCCATTGCCGCTGCTACAGCCGGGTCACTCGTGAGGTTCTCAGTCTGTGGAAGGAGAATGCTGTCATCCTTGAGAGGCTGGACAAAATCCAGTCTTTCTTGGATGCACAGCAGCAGACTGTGAACCTCGTCCTTGAGCCGGTCGTAGCAGTGGGTGATGGTGCTGTTGCACATAGCAGTGCTTCACCTCCACGGCTGCCATCTGTTCCTGCAGCTTCCCTGGGTGAGACTGGCCGCCCTTCATAGAGGTCCGGTATCATCTCCCGAGGGCGCAACAGTTTCCACTTCTTTTTGCGCCTCCACATTGAATCCAGCTTCCAGCCTGATTGCCTGATGCAGTGCACACACTCTGCAAGTCTTTGACTGAAGTAAAGAACATTAACAATATTTTTATACGCTTTTATAAATATTTCGAAAAATATTTTTTTATTTAATTCATATGTTGTGTATGATGTAATACACACCTTATTTTTTTTTTCGTTGTATGTATATATTCTTTTATAAAAATCTATTTTTGTATGTATAAAAAAAAATATTTTTGTCATTTTTTATATTGAAAATATTTTTGTAGTAAAATAAGTTAAAATATACTCTCTTGTGTTTGGTGTCTTATTCATATTCAAGAGATAAAGTGTGACATTCAAGCCGCAACATTTTTTGGGCAATTGTCATAACCATATCATCTTAACATTGGGTATATGTGGCAGTATTGTTATCCCTAATATAAAGATAGTTAATAGAAAGGTTCATACAAATTTTCAAGGGAGTGGAGGAGGCCAGACAGTAAAGAATAGGCCATAGCTGTTCCCAGCCAATATCTCTTATGTAGTCATGTTAGCTTCCTTCATTAAAATTTCTATACAGCTGAGTTTTAAAAAGCATCTTTGATTTAGGACAAATAAGTGACAAGGGACCCATTCCAAGGGGCCACCAGTCTCTGTGTGACAAATGCCTTCCTTCTATTAGTATTGTATACTTTATGGGCCAGATATTCAAAGGGTTGCGACATGTGTAAAAGGGTAGTGCCTGCGCAAGTCAAGACTTGCTCCATTCTGTGATATTCAGCAGGAGGCAGTTCCACCACAGAAAACATGCTGAGTAACAGTGCAATGCAAATGAATGCATGATGAACTGCAGGGGGACCAACCATGCATTAACTGCACAGCCTGACATTCAGCAAGGCTGTGTAGAGTTGTGAAGGCGCAACCTGCAACCTGCGCCTGCACAACTTTCAGGCCAAAAAAATGCTCAAGTCAACAATCACGCACAGGTAAACTGCTGAATTGCATGGCACGACACAGCAGCTGACAGCTGTGGCTGGACCCCAACCCACTCTATGTCCCGTCATGCAGCCTAATCGTGGTCAAAAGAGTGACAATTCCAACACCACCCCACCACTGGGCCTATTGTGTGCAACAGCAGAAATGTTCCTCCCCCACAAGCCTGACCACGGGCTGCTCTAGTTTAAAAACAGCCCTCCTGTGAATACATCCCTGGTGGTCCAGTGTACTGAGAAGCTGATTTCAGGGTGTATCAGTGTGAAACACAACCCCCCCTCCTGCCGAACATAGCCCTGGTGGTGTAGTGGACTGAAAGTCCCATTTATGGGATGTAAACAGTAAAGCTGACCCTGAACATAGCCCTGGTGGTCTAGGTGGACCAAAACTCCCGCTCATGGATGTAAGCAGTAAACCCTCTGAACATACCCTGGTGGTCCAGTGCATCAAAGTCTCGTTCTTGGATGTAGGCAGTAAACCCCCGAACATAGCCCTGGTGGTCCAGTATATGTATTCAGTACAACAAACCTCTTCCACTGCTGTTCACATGATTGATGGTACGACCTCAGTTGGTGGTGGAAGCACTCTATGAAATCTCAAGTTACTATAGTAGCATATCCATTTGTTCAGTACATGAACTAATAGTGTCCATGTGATGTCATATTGTCTTTTAGTTTTGCACATTTTTAAAGTTACATATGTGCTCACAAACAAAATTATTAAGACACTTTAACATTAAAACTACTACATGGAACGAGAATGACAAATGACAATTAATAAAGTAATTAAGACAATGACAGTAAATGCAACCACAACAGTTGAAATATTTCTGACACTGGAACATTGTTTTATATGTATGTGCACTATTCTTAGGAATATTAATCATGTAGCATGCTGAGTGATACTTCTGAAAAAGACAGGATATTCATGGCAAAAAACTCCGTTTAATGCATCAGTTAGGGTTGTTCCACAGCGACAAAAGTGAGGAATTCGCTGTTGGGTTCAAAACCTAACTCCCCAGCACCACACACACACAGACACACACACACATTCAAGTATGGGGGAGGACCAAGTCAACACAACCAATGACAGACATCCAGCAGCAGGTGACAGAAATAACAAACAATTGTCTAAATGTACTACGAGACATCCCCACCCACCTGACCAGGTACTGCATGATCAGTGGAGATCAACAGCAAAACTGAGGCCATGTACACCAAACGTACACATCCCTGATTGCAGCTGCACACAACGTACCACACTTAGTAGTTGCATGGCCTTACCTACCAATGCCCCACACCACACCACACCACTTGTGGTGGGCCACCTGAGCAATAGAGTTAAGCAAAACCAAGAAGTTGTACAGGCATAATATCTCTGATTATAACAAGGGTTTGAGAAATTCAGCTTTCTAATTGACTGTAAACATTGTAACAGCCTTATGTTTAGTTTTTATTAACATACATGTAGAGCCTAACCATATGATGAACATGGTTTAATGTTGTTTAAAAAACAGTTTTATTATAATAGCAATAAGCCACTCCCAGGTATTATGTTAATGGTCAGTTTATCACTGTCTAGCGACATGTGGCACTCAGATATGCCTCTATTCAACATTAAACCCTACAGGATAATTAACAGACCATTTAACATAACTGTTGGTCATGCCTTATTGCTTAATTGTCTTTATGAGTAGATACTCTCCCTCTGCTAGGCACTGCAGCAGCTTTGCAACACAGTGTCCCACCCAGTTACACCATACACTGTCTAGTTGCTGGAGAATGGCTATGAATATGAACTCATGAAGATGAACAGTGTAACTTGATCATTACAGTCATCGAAACCCTAGTGTGATTATAACTGACAGACTCAATGATAGAGGATAACCCCTGCTGTCCTAGTACATTTACCCCATTATGAGTTAAATCAACACTAAAAGACATTCTGTTTATATCTACACCATACCTACTTGATTCCTGTTGTAGCAGAATTAACATAGTTATCACTTTGATAGCATCAGTGACAGAACTGTGGCAAACCCAAACAGTAGGCATACAGCCTGAGTATGAAACAACTGTTACAAAAATCACACTGTGTCCATAAGTGGCATAGATCACTCATTGCAACAATAGCAAATGTATTACTATTTGAATAAGTTAGTCATCACAGATGCAATGAGATTGTCTTTATCAGGTACAACATACTCAGTAAGTGCCTACAGGAAAATCTATCCTATATACATGTCCGATACAGGTACATCATTGTTGGCTCAGCAGTGTTATGATATTTAGAAGTTGCTTGGCCTGATCCATGCAATTACAATCTTTCTTACAAAGAATACTTACTGCATCTTTAATATTGAAACACACTGAAGGTCTATGTATGTACATCAGCAGTACACCTTCATCAGTAAGAATGCATGTGATACTGGCAGTACCAATTTCACAGCGTTGAACAGGCAATGCTTTTCCATACGTTTACATCAGCCTCTCTATGTTGAGTAAACCATTGCAGTAAATGTACTACTATGTAAATCACCTACTAAATGTATCACTACTTTTATCTTGAGCATGCTAGTGTCTTGTAGTTAATTTATGTGCTTCTTTAATTAATGTATACTCAGTAGTGTTAAACCTTTCTACAACTGTCATGCACCTTCAGCATTTATATTGAATAACGGCACAGTACCAGTTGTGGTGTGGTGTGGGGCATCGGTAGATAAGGCCATGCAACTACTAAGTGTGGTACGTTGTGTGCAGCTGAAATCAGGGATGTGTACATTTGGTGTACATGGCCTCAGTTTGCTGTTGATCTCCACTGAGCATGCAGTACCTGGTCAGGTGGGTGGGGATGTCTCGTAGTACATTTAGACAATTGTTTGTTATTTCTGTCACCTGCTGCTGGATGTCTGTCATTGGTTGTGTTGACTTGGTCCTCCCCCATACTTGAATGTGTGTGTGTGTCTGTGTGTGTGTGGTGCTGGGGTGAATTCGGAGTTAGGGTTTTGAACCCTAACAGTGAATTTCCTCACTTTTGTCGCTGTGGAACAACCCTAACTAATGCATTAAAAGGAGTTTTTTGCCATGAATATATATATATATATGTACATACACACACATATACATACATGTATATATATTATACTGGCATGGTAGTGCCAGTATAGTTAGGATGAAAGGTAACTTCTTTGATAAACCCACATTTTTGAATGTTAACTTTGGAACCATTCAATGGATTTGCATGAACATTGGCATATATGATGTCTAGTAGTATGTCTCTTGACCTGCCAAACATTGTAGGAATCTGTTGTGTGGTTTCTGAGATATAGAGTGTTGAAGAAACAGAACAATTTGTGTTTTTTGACATTTCTTTGTCCACCTGGATCTCTGTTAAACTTAAACATTTCCCATTATAGCCTATGGGAAAACATATATGATCTCAAAAAATGGAGGTAAACAGCCCTCAAAACAGTTTCTTTGCCACTTCATAGCAAGAAAACGGTTAGGACTTTTGGGCTGAAATTTACAGGGTGGAAAGCCCTTGCCCCACAGATGTGCATTCTGGTGGCTTGGAGAAGAAATGGTTACAGCATACAGTAGTTACAGCACTCTGAAGTTGCAAATTTTCCCATAGCATAACATAAGGTAACTTCTGTATTAAACTCAAATGTTTGAACGTTAATAGCTTTGAAACTGTTTAACAGATTTACATGACATTTGACATGAATAATGTATAGGGGTAGGTCTCTTGACCAGCCAAATTTCTTTGGAATCCATAATGTGATTTCTGGAACATGGAGTGTTGAATAAACCAAAAAAATGTGTGTTTTTTGACATTTCTTTGTCAACCTGGATCTCAGAAATGGATTTAGGTTGTGGTCTGAAATTTTTAGAGTAGAACACCTTTGCCTCAATTATGTGCCTTTTCAAGGTTTTGTGAACAAATATTAATCCATTCAAAAGTTATTAGACTTTAAAGATTTCCATTATAGCCTATGGGGATAAAATACATGATCTGAAAGTGAAAGTCGGTAAACAGCCCCAAAAACAGTTTCTTTGCCACTTCATAGCAAGAAAACGGTTAAGACCTTTGGGCTAGAACTTCCAGGGTGGTAAGCCCTTGCCCAACAGATGTGCCCTTTTCTGGTTTGGTGAAGTAATGGACACTGGTTCAATAGTTACAGCACTCCAAATGTGCAAATTATCCCATAGGATAACATTGTGGCTGTTGTGGTGCCTTTTGGTAGCCATATCTCAAAAACGGTTCGAGATACAGCGTTTTTGCTAAGCATCTGTGGAGATGGTCAGGCCATGAATACAAATGCAAAGAATTGTTTTCCAAAATCCCTACGATTCCTGAGATACTACAACTTTTGTTGCACGAGGGTTACCTGGAATGGCTCTAGGTGTGTTCTATGTCTCTGTACTTATGGGTACATGGCCACATTTGGATCCCATTATGCAATAATGGAAGTGCAGGGCCCTATATTATGCAGTAGTGGGAGAACAGGGCCCTGTGCTCACATGAAAATCAGAGACAACTGCAAAATGTCTTCATGAAGGGAGTGCAGGGCCCAGAGGGCCCTGCGCTCCCACACCCACATATGAGTAGTATTACACTTTCTCAAAAAGAAGGGAATTTCATTGCAAAAAAACTTCATTAATGCATCAGTTATGGTTGTCATTAAAGTGACAAAAGTTTTTTTGATATTAGGGTTACTAACTCTAGCCCCTTGACCCCCACCCCCACTCTCCACACACCAATAGTCATTGGGGTGTGCCTTGGGGTCATCAGGCCTAACTTTCACCCCATTGTCCTATACTGTACCACTCAGTTTCCTTAAAAATGGAATGAGGTGAGAGTTAGGGCCGATAACCCCAAGACACACACCGACACCTGTTGGTGTGTGGAGAGTGCGGGTGTTGGGGGGAGGTAGGGTTGGTAACCCTAACATCAAATTTCCAAACATTTGTCACTGTAGTGATAACCCTAACTGATGCATTCACAAAGCTTTTTGCAATATATATATTATGGTAGCACGGTAGTGCTACCATAGTTAGGGTTGAGGAGCCATTTCTATGTTAAACCCCAAAACTTTGCACCTTAATAACTTTGCAACCATTTGATGGATTTGCCTGAAATTTGGAATTTATGATCAAGAACCATAGGCCTTGGGATCTGCCAAGTTTTGTACTGGTTGGATATACGGCTGCAGAGTTATTAAGTGTGATCTGTGCACATGTTTACGCTTTTCTGGAATTCTGTGGTCGCGCCTACAGGTCGTACGGTTTGTGTGACCTGCCTGAAATCTTCAGGGAACGTGCAGCCAGGGTCCCTGATGTGCCTTTCAAAGATTTCATGAAAAAATATTAAACGGTTCAAAAGTTATTCAAGAAACAGTTTCCCATTATAAGTCAATGGGAAAAGTTGTAACAAAAAGTTCAACACTTTCGAAAATGCATTTTGACTTTCGCAAATGGGCCTGTTACTTTCGCAAATCAGCCATTTTGTTTTCAGTTGGTGATCAGAAAAATGGTTGGCATTTAAATTTGGGACCCTCTAGCAACCTAATTTTTTTTGTATTCACCTAGTCGGGCCCTGGGGATGCTTGCCATGTCTTTATTTTGTGGTAAAACACCCCAGAAATATGTTTTTCAAATTTCTGGAAAAAGTACTTTCATAAAATTACTTTCATGCTCACGAAGTTTGGAAATTTTGCGAGCTTTCACAAATTGCGCAGTAGTTTTCTAGTCTGTGGAAAATGACAGCAATTCTTTGGCACTGGCGCTGCAAAAGAACCGTTGGGAGTTTTGAGCTGAAATTTGAGGGAACGGGCCGACATCTCACAGATGTGCCCTTCAGTGTTGTATTGAAAAATATTACATGGCGGCAAAGTTACGGCACTCCAAAGTTGACGGTTTTTCCCATAGGATAACATTACGGCGCCCGACGATTACAGAAATCCTTTGGCACCCTGCTGCAAAATAACGGTTTGGTCTTTTTCCTGAAATTTGAGGAAGACAGCCAACAGCCCACAGATGTGCTCTTTCAGTAGTTTGGTGAAAAATATCACACGGTGGCAAAGTTACAGCACTCCAAAGTTGACATTTTTTCCATAGGATAACATTACAGCGCCCAACGCATAACAGAAATCCTTTGGATCCCTGCTGCAAAATAACGGTTTGGTCTTTTTTCCTGAAATTTGGAGGGAAGACAGCCAACAGCCCACAGATGTGTCTTTTAGTGGTTTGGTGAAAAAACATAACAGGGAGGCAAAGTTATGGCGCTCGAACTTTCTTTTTTCCATATAACATTGGCGTTAGCACGTTACTCAGGGCCCGTATCTCGGGAAATGATGCGAGATACGGACTTTTCGTCGGAACTTCTTAGCCCCATAATGGGGCTAAGATTTAAATTAGCCAGGACAGTTGTAAATAATATGACTTTTAAATTTTTTTTCTACGTCGTACGGCTCCTGAGATATAATGTATTTAATATTCCAAGATCTCATTTTCTGCGCCGATACTCATTATTTTGCATACATTATTTGTACTCACTGTCTTTCTCAATGCAGGTTTTGGGGAAAACCAGCCTGTGCGCTTACATTACTGTTAATGTTGCCCTTTCCGCTTGTGGTTCTGTACCCGTTTCACTTACCGTTGATGTCTGCTCCACCATGTGCGTTATCCTTTGCGTTTTCATTTGCTCTTGCGTTTCTGTTATTTTTTGCCATTTTCTGTCTACAGTACTGTTTATCTTTCTGTTTCACTTTACATCACCATGCCCATTGACATTTCTGTTTGCAGGCACCATGTTACTATGTGACAACACATCACGTGGCAGACCATTCCCGTCTACACCACCATGTGCGTTACCCTTTCTGTTCTCATTCGTGCTTGTGTTACCATGTGCACCACTGTTAGCATTTCTGTTTGCATTGCTGTCCCTGTTAGTATGCCACAAGACATCATGTTTGGGCCCCGCGCTCCCACCACCGCATTATGCGGTGGGAGCGGGACCCAGAGGGCACCAAGGCCCCGCTGCTGCATTACATTCACTATTTCTTGTTATCATTCTCAAAAAGAAGGGAAATTAGAGGCAAAAAACTCAGTTTAATGCATTAGTTAGAGTTGTTCCACAGCGACAAAAGTGAGGAAATTCGCTGTTAGGGTTGAAAACCCCTTGCACCCCACCCACCCCACCAACCGGCATTGGGGTGTGCATTGGGATCATGAGTCCTAACTCTCACCCCATTCTCCTATACTTCTGCTGCTTTACACAGGTCATGGGGTGAGAGTTAGGGCTGATAATCCCAATGCACACCCCAATGCTACCATCACGCTCATCCTTTGCGCTTATTTGCGCTATGCGTTCTGTTACTTTTTGCCATTTCTGTGTACCGCACTGTTTCTTTTTCTGTTTCACTTTGCGTCACCATGCCCATTGACATTTCCATTTACAGGCACCATGTTGCCTATTTGACCAGACATCACGTTGGCACACGTTCCTCCTACGCCACCATGTATGTTACCTCTTTCTGTTATCATTCGACTTGTGTTACCATGTGTGCCACTGTTAGCATTTCTGTTTGCATTGCTGCCCTGTTACTATGCCACAAGACATCATGTGGTTGGAGTGTGGGGCCCAAAAGGGCCCAGCAGGCCCGCTCACCGCATTACATTCACTATTTCTCAATATCATTCTCAAAAAAGGGAATTAGAGGCAAAAACCCGCTTAATGCATTAGTTAGGAGGTTGTTCCACAGCGACAAAGTGAGGAATTCGCTGTTAGGGTTCAAAACCCTAACTCCGAATTCACCCCCAGCACCACACACACACAGAGACACACACACACATTCAAGTATGGGGAGGACCAAGTCAACACAACCAATGACAGACATCCAGCAGCAGGTGACAGAAATAACAAACAATTGTCTAAATGTACTAAAGACATCCCACCCACCTGACCAGGTACTGCATGCTCAGTGGAGATCAACAGCAAAACTGAGGCCATGTACACCAAACGTACACATCCCTGATTGCAGCTGCACACAACGTACCACACTTAGTAGTTGCATGGCCTTATCTACCGATGCCACACCACACCACAACTGGTACTGTGCCGTTATTCAATATAAATGCTGAAGGTGCATGACAGTTGTAGAAAGGTTTTAACACTACTGAGTATACATTAATTAAGAGAAGCACATAAATTAACTACAAGACACTAGCATGCTCAAGATAAAAGTAGTGATACATTTAGTAGGTGATTTACATAGTAGTACATTTACTGCAATGGTTTACTCAACATAGAGAGGCTGATGTAAACGTATGGAAAAGCATTGCCTGTTCAACGCTGTGAAATTGGTACTGCCAGTATTATATGCATTCTTACTGATGAAGGTGTACTGCTGATGTACATACATAGACCTTCAGTGTGTTTCAATATTAAAGATGCAGTAAGTATTCTTTGTAAGAAAGATTGTAATTGCATGGATCAGGCCAAGCAACTTCTAAATATCATAGCACTACTGAGCCAACAATGATGTACCTGTATTGGACATGTATATAGGATAGATTTTCCTGTAGGCACTTACTGAGTATGTTGTACCTGATAAAGACAATCTCATTGCATCTGTGATGACTAACATATTCAAATAGTAATACATTTGCTATTGTTGCAATGAGTGATCTATGCCACTTATGGACACAGTGTGATTTTTGTAACAGTTGTTTCATACTCAGGCTGTATGCCTACTGTTTGGGTTTGCCACAGTTCTGTCACTGATGCTATCAAAGTGATAACTATGTTAATTCTGCTACAACAGGAATCAAGTAGGTATGGTGTAGATATAAACAGAATGTCTTTTAGTATTGATTTAACTCATAATAGGGTAAATGTACTAGGACAAGAGGGGTTATCCTCTATCACTGAGTCTGTCAGTTATAATCACACTAGGGTTTCGATGACTGTAATGATCAAGTTACACTGTTCATCTTCATGAGTTCATATTCACAGCCATTCTCCAGCAACTAGACAGTGTATGGTGTAACTGGGTGGGACACTGTGTTGCAAAGCTGCTGCAGTGCCTAGCAGAGGGAGAGTATCTACTCATAAAGACAATTAAGCAATAAGGCATGACCAACAGTTATGTTAAATGGTCTGTTAATCACCCTGTAGGGGTTTAATGTTGAATGAGGCATATCCGAGTGCCACATGTCACTAGACAGTGATAAACTGACCATTAACATAATACCTGGGAGTGGCATATTGCTATCATAATAAAACTGTTTTTAAACAACATTAAACCATGTTCATCATATGGTTAGGCTCTACATGTATGTTAATAAAAACTAAACATAAGGCTGTTACAATGTTTACAGTCAAGTAGAAAGCTGCATTCCTCAAACCCTTGTTATAATCAGAGATATTATACCTGTACAACTCCTTGGTTTTGCTTAACTCTATTGCTCAGGTGGCCCACCACAAGTGGTGTGGTGTGGTGTGGGGCATCGGTAGGTAAGGCCATGCAACTACTAAGTGTGGTACGTTGTGTGCAGCTGCAATCAGGGATGTGTACATTTGGTGTACATGGCCTCAGTTTTACTGTTGATCTCCACTGAGTATGCAGTACCTGGTCAGGTGGGTGGGGATGTCTAGTAGTACATTTAGACAATTGTTTGTTATTTCTGTCACCAGCTGCTGGATGTCTGTCATTGGTTGTGTTGACTTGGTCCTCCCCCATACTTGAATGTGTGTGTGTGTCTGTGTGTGTGTGGTGCTGGGGGGGTGAATTCGGAGTTAGGGTTTTGAACCCTCACAGCGAATTTCCTCACTTTTGTCGCTGTGGAACAACCCTAACTAATGCATTAAACAGAGTTTTTTGGCTCTAATATATATATATATATATATATATATACAAATTGCACATACCCCAAAATGCAAAGCATCTTGGGAGGAAGATGCAAATGCTCATGAATTAATTTTTAAATGTATTTGATTTTACTATGTGATTGATACAATATTCTTGCACTTTGCTGGACATATGTCACTTTAAACATTAATCAGGTGCTCTCCAAGTAGCTTTAAATGGCCTGCTCGCTATATGACTATTCCTTGATAAAGAGACATGATGGCTTGAAACGTTGGAGTAGTATGTGGGTGTATGTGTGGGGTATGTTTTATACTATATATCTATCCAAGAATAAAGTTTGAACACCGGAGCAACTTCTGGCTTCCTGTGAAGTTCATGGAGTGGAGTGTTGAAACCATCTTACATTCTGAGTACATATATCAGAACTTGACTGCACACCCTGTAGTGGATTATCTGTCTTAAAAATGGCCAGAAATTACTTGGGTGGCAAGGAACAGATTTTTCTTCAGTTTGCACTCTCACTGACAGCTCATACAACAGTTGGTCATGGAGGTGAGAGGAGGGCTGTGCCAGTTGCTGTATCTAGCTGGGAAGAGTTCTGGCCACCGGGGTGAGGGGGTGTGCAGATGTGGAATGTCAGCAAGCATGTTGGGTGCAAGGGCTGTTGGGGCATTCACAGGACCACCCTAGAATCTATTCATAAAATTGAACAGGTAATTGGAGGTGGTGGGACACACAGGACCCCCCAAGGAATATTTAACAGAGCTTGGAGGAGCGATCTAGGGGGAAACAAAAATCCAGGTGATGAGTACACAATGGGGGGTGGGATACTGACAACAACAGAAATGGAAAGGAACCTGGGGATAGTTATATCAGATGATCTAAAGGTGGTCAAGCAATGTGAGAAGGCAGTAAGGCGGGCTGGGGGCATACCAGGATGCATAGGGAGAGACATCACCAGTAGAAACCAAGAAGTTGTTATCCCTCTGTACAGACAGTTGGTGAGACCCCATCTGGAGTACTGCATGCAGTTCTGGAGACCTCATCTCTGCAAAGACATAGACGGGGTAGAGACTGTCCAGAGGAGGGCAACCAAAGTGGTAGAGGATCTGCACCAGAAGACAAATGAAGAGAGACTAAAGGAGCTTAATATGTATACCCTGGAGGAAAGGAAAGAGAAGGGGGACATGATAGAAATGTTCAAGTACCTCAAGGGAATCAATGAAGTCTAAGAGGGTAGCATCTTTCAGAAAAAGAGATGTGCAAGAAAAAGGGGGTGCAATTTCAAGATAGAAGGGGACAGCTCAGAGGTAATGTGAGGAAGTATTTTTTCATGGAGAGGGTTGTGGATGCATGGAACAGCCTTAATGAGGTGGTTGTGGAGTCAAAAACAGTGGGGGAATTCAAGAATGCATGGGACAGACATAAGACAATTCTAGTGGGGGGTAGGAGGAAGTAGGCTGCTGGTTAACTAGGATCTGCAGCTTATCCATTTGGTAGGGAAATAGGCAGACTAGGTGGGCCAAGCGGTCCTTATCTACAGTCAAATTCTATGTTTCTATATAAGGGAACCACTATAGGAACAGGGAATATATACCAGACTTTGAATGAGCAGTTGTGGGGGTGGAGTGACACACTGGGCCACCAGGGAATGGTACACAGAGCTTGACCAAGAGAATGAGGTGGGTGGCTACAGTGCTGCCTTCTGGGGGTGGAGGTGAGAAGAGGCTGTTTTTGGTGGTGGTAATCAGTGCCAATTGGGGGGCTGTTTACTGAAAAAATGCAAACCTCTGATTATCCTGCTGCACCAGTATGCATCACGGGACCCCCTTATTTGCATAGGTGCAGTGGCATTTTAGCACCTTCATGCTGCTAGGCTTAGTGGGCACTTCCATGGCCTCTGAATATGTTCCTGCTGGGAGTGCTCATGCAGACTTGGGTTAGTGCACACTCTAATCTACACTAAACAGGGTAGCGCAGTCACTAATCTTTGAATATCTGTCCCATGGACTATATTCTGTTATGCCAGTAATCAATGTAAGGCAATTTGATTCTTCAATGGAATTCAGAGATTATATTTCTGATGAGTCATCGGGACTGTGCAGTTTGAGAATAAGGGCCCCCATATTCAAAAGTCCCCTGCAAACTCATGCAAGTGCATGCACTGCGCATCTGAGATGTGCTGTCCCAAAACAATGGGATATTCAGAAGATGTACCCTGAGATGCACTTGAGCATATCCAGCTGAATATCCCGAAGATGTGCAATCACACAGTGGGAGATTCATGGTGCAGCAAGTGACCTGAGCCCCATGTGGATCATGGGGAAATGCACGATGCAAAGCCACTTGTGTAGTGCTCAAAGTTGTAATACTTAGCCTGGATATGCAAATGACCTCATTACACTTTCCAAGCCCATCTCCCACATAAACAGCTCATTACTGGAATGTATTCAGGCCATTTGCATACCCTGGGCATGCTCAGTTCCAGCTGTGCATGGCCGACCCACTACTCCACAAAGGTGAACAGGAGGTACTGCAGCCTATCAGGCAGGTGTGATGGACTGTTTGTTTGTGGGTGTTTAGACAGTATGGGCCTGCATTCAGTGCTATTACCCATAGCCATGTTTAGGGTCAGACTGGGGTACAGAGTGGCCACCAGGGCAGTGGCCCCGGTGGCCCACCTGGACATGAAACACAGGGGGCACACAGTGACACAGTCTGATCAGTATACCACATGCATGTGATACCCCAGTTCCATATGCAGTTTACAGTCACCTGCAGTGCCTCACATCTCCCCCATATGAGTGGAACATGGTGATTACTGCAAGGAATGGCAGTGTGCAGAGGGTGAAAAGGTATACTAGTGAGGGGTCCCACTTGTGCACACCTATGGTGTACCACCATGGGTGTGTGCCACAGGTCAGTCCCTGGCCTGTGCCAGGCTGCCAACCATCCAGCAGGCTATCTGGGCACCATTGCTCCAGATGGCACCCTGGGTGGATGCCACTGCCAGGTGTCACCCTGCAGGATGCTTTGGTACAGGCCATGGCCCCTGGTACATTTGCTGAATTGTAGCTGTCTGCTCTGCTGGTGTATCTGGGGGGCACCCGACAGCAGTGGCATGTGGCTGCTGGGTGTCTACATCTAGGGTGTGGTGTGGAGGGGTTGCTTCCTTGATGGTGTCAGTGGTGACATGGCACTTGTGGCTCATGGTTAATCCATCCTGGCATGACTGCTGTGTGTGGGTGCCTGGAGCATGTCCCGGTGCACCTTCAAGGGCTGTCTTCAGATGGCTTGCTAGCAGTTCTGTGGCCTGCCTATGAGTGGCTGGCCATTTAGGTATGCTTTTTCCATGCCCAAATTTGGGTGGCTCATCTCTGGGATGTGCAGCAGATGTGCCACACATTTTGGATGAATATAGGGATGTGCATCACATTCATGGAAATGCCTCCTCTCCATGTGCCACATACATTATAGATGCATGATGGCAAATCTGGAGATGCGCAACTCATCTCTCCCTGTTGAATATCACAATTCCACTCATTTTCTGGGATGCACAGTGTATCTCCACTTTGTGCCATGCATCACCTTTGAAAATGTGGCCTAGGGCTTTGACTTTGCATCATCATAAAGCTTAGGGAAGGAGATAACTGCTGACCCTGTTCTCAGGATTTCACTTAGTCAACAGAAGAAGGAAAATGTGATCATTATGAACTGAGACACACTATAGGCCAGGCTCTGAAAGATCGCAGATTTTTGTGAGTTACTTGAAGCAAAGCAAGGTGAACAGAAATGAAGAAATTAAAGTAAGAAAAAGTAATTTACCAAAGGTTATCTTACAAGATTCATATTCTGTCAGCCTTCATTACTGTCTCCAGATCATGCTGTCTTTCTGATTTTTTATATATTACTGCACAATTAATAAGCCTACATAATGTCTGCCTGTGCTCATGCAGGTTATGTTACTGTATATTATGGCATGTAATTGCTTGTGACAGTGTATTTTGCAGCACCCTGTTTAGTTCCTTAGGAAAGGCAGTTGGAACTTTTGATGTTGGACTGAAAATCAGGGTTAAGATATTTAAAATAAATACCTGTTGCCAAACCTGATTTTCACATTATACATGATTGTTTACAAAAGTTCTTGATTGCTTTAGTGGGTATTCAATTTTAGTTCCGGCTTACCCTCCTAGGGAGGAAGGTTCAAAAAGATTTACTCCATGTACTCTTTTCACATAGTGCCATTATTTAAAGAATTTATTGGAACATAAATATATTCTCACAGTTTAAGATGCCCACCAAATTCTTAACCTCCATCATAAGAGGGTGATATCAATTTCATTTTCAGACTATTTTGGGTACTATTACAGTAATTCCAAGAAATGGAACTTCACAATTAATAGGAGGAATTTGTAAAATGTTGTGTGATATGAAAGTCATTTTGACAGTCACAGGTATCTGCTACAGACAGTCATCTCCTTGCCTTGTCTAATGTAATAAAATTAAGTCAATCATGTGGTTGCTTTGAAACTGATAATGATAATAAAAATATTAGTATTACTAATCATCATCTAAATAGTCCAAACTATAGGAGATGTAAAGCAGTACTGTACAGCAAAACATTGGGGAGTCCGCCTTTATTAACAAGGCAGTAGGGAGGGCTGGGGGTATACTGGGATGCATAGGGAGAGGCATCACCATCAGAAAATAGGAAGTTGTTATCCCTTTGTACAGACAGTTGGTGAGACCCCATCTGGAGTACTGCATCCAGTTCTGGAGACCCCATCTCCACAAGGACATAGACAGGATAGAAGTAGTCCAGATGAGGGCAACTAAAATGGTGCAGGGTCTGCAAGAGAAGCCATCTGAGGAGAGACTAAAGGAGCTTAATATGTATACGTGAGGAAAGGAGGAGAGGGAGACATGATAGAAACTTTTAAGTACCTCAGTGAATCAACAAAGTCCAAGAGGTAGCATCTTTCAGAAAAGAGACGGCAAGAACAAGGGGACATAAATTTAAAAGATAGAGGGGGGCGTGTACCAGGCAATGTGAGGAAGTATTTTTCACAGAGAGGGTAGTGGATGCATGGAACAGCCTTTCTGATGAGGTTGTGGGGTCTAAAACTGTGGGAGAATTCAAAAATGCATGGGACAGACATAAGACAGTTCTTGTGGAGGGTAGGAAGAAATAGGCTGTTGGCTAACTAGGATCTGCAGCCTATCCTGTAGGTAGGAAAATGGGAAGGCTAGGTGGGCCAAGCAGTCCTTATCTGCTGTCAAAGTCTATGTTTATATGTTTCTATGTTTCAGTGCTGATAAGGGTCACACAATTATTCAGATCTAACAGGGCAGATGATAAATGGAACATCTGAAGGCCAAGAAACTGTACTCACTGGAGGCCAAACAGGAGAGGGGAAAAATGATACTGATGTATAAGTCCTAAAGGATATGGTATAAAAAGGGAAAATGATAACGACTTGCTTGTTAGAAATAGAGTCATAATCACAAGGGGACACAACTGGACAACAGTGGGGTATATTGAAGAAGAATGTGAGAAATTATTTCTTCACCCTAAGGGTGGTGGAATCTTGAAACAGATTACAGATGGAGGTTGTGAGGGCATGGAACATTAATGGGTTCAAACATGGGTGAGGCTGGGCCAATGGGTTCATATTCCCACTTGAGAGAACCAGGACTAGGAGGAATATAATGGGAGGGAGGTCATGAATGAATGGCACTGTGGCATTAGGCTGGATGGGAATGGTATACCAACTATGGACAGATTTGATGGGCTATCAGCCTCCATCTAATGCCAGAGTCTATGTTTTTATATTTCCATGAGATGTAGCAATAAGGGCAAAGCAGCTGAAGGGTTGAAAAAGGGGGACTTGGGGGCACCACTGTATACTACATCTGCATAGTCTAGCAATGGCATGATCATCTTGTGGATTATCCTGTGGTTGACAGGCAGAGTAATGCTGGATTTGAGGTGTTTGTTCACACCATACAGTACATAGGGCAGATTTTCTTATATACGGATTTAGTATAGGTAGAAAAGCTAAGGATATTGACCAGCCAAAATCATAAATTCTTGAAGTGGGGTACCAATTCAAGAAGATTATCATCCAGAGACTTGAAGACTGAGTATGTTGGAGCTTCAGTTGTCTCTGACTAATGTTAAGAATCAGTGAGACTATCTTTGGCATTTGGGGAGAACTGGTTTGAGTGGAACCAGTGTTGAATATTATCAAAGTCATGCTGCAGTGAGAGTCAAGCTTTAGGACTAAAGCACCAGAAGTAAATAGAATATTGTCATCCACATACTTGCAGATGTGTGAGGAGACACAGGCAGAGGTGAGAACATTCAAAGAGATGGAAAAAAAGACTTAGACAAGAATGGAGCCCTTGGAGACACCAGACTTGATGCATAGGGGGTGGATAGGTTTTTCCTGACCTGGAATGAATATACCAAGTCCTAATGGTGGAACGGAACAACCTGAATGTTGTGTCTGATGGTCCAACAGCATGTAACCTATCCTAGAGAAGTGGGTGGGCCACATTATAGAAGGACATACCAGTCAATGAAAATGGCCATGATGGTGAGGTGCTGGTCATAGAAACTTAGAAACATAGACTTTGATGGCAGATAAGGACTGCTTGGCTCACCTAGTCTGCCCATTTCCCTACCTAGAGGATAAGCTGCAGACCCTATTTAACCAACAGCCTATTTCTTCCTAACCCCCACAAAAATTGCCTTATGTCTGTCCCATGCATTCTTGAATTCTCCCACAGTTTTAGACCCCACAACCTCCTCAGGAAGGCTGTTCCATGTGTCCACCACTCACTCTGTGAAAAAATACTTCCTCACATTGCCCCTGAGCTGTCCCCCCTCTATCTTCAAATTGTGTTCCCTTGTTCTTGCACATCTCTTTTTCTGAAAGATGCTACCCTCTTGGACTTTGTTGATTCCACTGAGGTACATAAACGTTTCTATCATGTCCCCCCTCTCCCTCCTTTCCTCAAGGATATACATATTAAGCTCCTTTTGTCTCTCCTCGTATGGCTTCTCTTGCAGACCCTGCACCATTTTAGTTGCCCTCCTCTGAACTGCATCTATCCTGTCTATGTCCTTGCAGAGATGGGTTCTCCAGAACTGGATGCAGTACTCCAGATGGGGTCTCACCAACTGTCTGTACAGGGGGATAACAACTTCCTGTTTTCTGCTGATGATACCTCTCCCTGTCATTCAGCATGGAGCCAGTAATCCAAAGGAGGGAGTAGATGATGGAACTGTGTTTGTGGAAGCCAGACTAAAAGATGTGAGGAAAGAAGAGGCATCAATGTTTGTGGAATGCTGAGAGAGACTGAATACATTTTTGATGTACTGTATTTCGGCCAAGGCATGAAGGAGAGAGATCGTTCAGTAATTATCTGTCACCTCCCTTTTAAAGAAGGAAGGACTTTAGCCTAACTGCAGGATTGGGTGAAAGACCAACACTGAAAATAAAGATTGAAAAGGGAGGCAACAGGGACAGCATTGACTTCTACATGCTATCTCCAACTTCCCTGCCCTACGCCCTTCACTCTCCCAACACCTGCTCTGATCTCATTCCTTGATGCATAACTCATTCTGGTCAGTCTTCTTTCTCTTCCTGTCTTCCTCACATTTGGAATAGTCAACCCTCTAACAATTCACTTCTCCCTATCTTCACTGTCTAACAGCACCTATATGCTCATTTTATCCCTCTTGCAGCTGTTTCCCCTTCCCCATAATCACAATTTTTACCTTCCTACTAGCACTTGATCCACTCTCTAACATCATAAATTTATACTCTTTTGCTTCCTTAATTTTCTCAGTGGCTTCCCTTCACCCCTTCCCATAGTTATTGTATTTTTGTGATATTTTTAACCCTGCACAACAATTGATTGGCTTCTGATTCCTATTAACTGTTACTGATAGGGTAATTTTATGTTTTGCAAATTGTGTACACTGTATTGTATATTCTGTTGTGTGCTATAACTGTTACTCCATAGTTTAATCATAATCATTTGTACAGCCAGTATTTTTATTTTTACACATGCTGAATCCTTTATCATTTTGTGTTTTTTCCTCTAATTATTCAGCATACTTTACATATTTTTACTGTTTGCTCTCCCTTACATTCTATATTCTGCTCCATCCCCCGCTGGATCACACCTGGGAATGCATTTTGGCTTAGCCTGTGTTTCCCAGGTAACCATTTCTAAATAAATAAATGGATGCACAACAACCTGACTCAGTATATCCCATTTATCCTCATGATTGATAGACAGCATAATAACTCACAAGTGACAGAGATATGAATGAGTTATGAAAGGCCAGTCCTCTCACAAACTATGGCATACTGTCAGCCAGACCATTGTGTGTTTAGTTCAGCAAAATGTATTTCAAAGTGTAAAACTTTTAAATTTCTACTATTATTGCAGACTTAACTGTTTCTGTTTTGTTTCAGAGTTCTGTACTGAGTTCTGTAGGGGTCATCTAATGTCAGCTGGGATTGTACAAAATGCACTACTATTTTTAAGGGTTTCTTGGTGACCCATCCAAAGCAGAAACAAACTCTGAGATATACTCAACACTGAAATTAGTAACTTACATTCATTTTAGATTTGTCATATGCTAAAATAAATAATTTGACTGAAATATTTGTATGAATAAAGGTTATAAAATGACAGAATGTTGGCTTTATACAGCACATTTTCATATAAAATACATTCAAAAGTGATTTACTATCCATAACACAGAGGGAGGGAATTATATTATTTTCAGTACACATGAAGATTGTATAAGGACACAGAGGTACATTTAGAGACACTTTACAGACATTTTAAGCACAGAGTGGCTAAAATACTTGCTCATGGTCACATAAAGAATAAGGAGCAAGTGTGTAATTCAAACACTGGTCCCCAGGTTCAGAAATATGCACTTTAACCATTAGGTAAGTCTCTCTGTCTCTGTCTCTGTCTCTGTCTCTGTCTTTCTCTCTCTCTATCTCTCCCTCTCTCTCTCCTTCTTCAATCATTTAATTCATAATCATAACAAAATAAGGACAAAGGTGCTGTTTCTAATGTAAAATCAAATCTATTGATTGAATGATACAAAAACTTATTTACACTAATATACGGTACTAATGTAAGGTCAAATAGGACTCTAGGTCCATCATGACTACCCCCGTTTGCTTGAAAAGCAGGTGCGAATAAGTGTGTTGTGCAAACATGTACTAATTAAAAGGGTTACCAGCTCACTCTATTATCCAGGGTATTGAGGGATTCCTCTGATAATTCAAGGTTAGTACTGTCTTTATGCTAACAGTTTTTGCTATTAGGCTGTTCCATTAATTTGCTACCCTCTGGGATAGTTAACATTATCCCTAAATTTAACATCTGAGCTTCAGAACATGCCTCTGCATCCTGTTAGAAGACACTAGATCAAACATATGTCTCTGTTCAATCTTGTTAATTCCCATGACTGTGCACAAGACTTGGACCATGTTCCATCTCTGTCTTCTTTTCAGAATCATTAACATGTCTTGTGCAATAGCTTTTGTCTTCAGCACTCCCAGATCATTTTGCTAGTCTTACATTAAGAGCAAATGAGATCTAGTGGTTAGAGCATTGGCTTAGGAACTTGAAGATTGCAGGTCCAAACCCTGTTAGATCCACTTACTCACTGTGTGATCTTGGGCAACTCATTTAACTTCTCGATGCTCCAGTCCACTCAGCTGCAGGAATGGGGAAGACACAGGACAGAACTGAAAATTATGTCCTGCATCTCAGCTGGGCTATCCTGTGTAAATAAATTGTAAATTGTAAAATAAACTGCAGTCAAAATCATGCAATGTATGACTACCAAAATTATTAGAGATACTGGAGACAAATGCTATGAGGTAAGCCTTGTGACCATTAACATATTAATCATGCAGACAAGTGGATACAGAGGGTACATGATCTCAGTCTTTCTCATACTCAAGATTATCAGCAATATCAAACAACAATGTTTGCTGGGATGCCTCCCCCCCCCCCTCAATTAGGAAAAGAAACCATGCCCCAAAGCTCAGAGGCTGAAAATTCATGGATAAGATTAGAAGGCACTTTTTCTCACAGATGGTGGTGAACCTTTGAAACATCAAGCACAGACCTTCACGGTAAGCCTGAACACATTTCTGCATACCAGGGTATAATGCTGGGTAAGTTTGTTATTGTGCTTATGAAATAGCATAAATTATATGATTTTTGCACTCATGAAATTTTACAGCAATTGCATGAAAACACAACTTAATTTCACTTTCTCATTGTTTCCAAAATTGCACATTTTTCCCAGATTATACACGTTTAAAAATGTGAGTTCTTAATAATCTGCAATTTCTGCAAATAGCCAATTGTTTCATAAATTTCACATTTTTAAAAAATAGATGTTCTTAAAAATGAGTCATTTATGCAAACAATGCCATTAGTTGATCAACAGAAAAACACAGTGGGCTGGATTTTCAGATGCCTCTGAATGCTGCAAGACCTGATTTATCTGAACATATGGCACACGGGGTTTGCACCATTATCCTGGCAGGTGAACTGTATTTTCTATCAAATGCCCCAATTGCCACAAGTTACACTAACTTTTTTGATCTTCCTTGTGGCAATCTCAAGTATCCTTTTTGCAGATTTTGTAGTGAATATTTGGCATAAGTTGCCGTTCAGTGGGTAAAGTGTTGCAACTGTGCCCAACTTACTAATATCAGGCACAGTTTCAGCAAAAGTGTTTGCCACAGCTGCGTCAAAAAAAAGTTTTGACACAGGACTTGAGACAAGCCCTGTGTTGTCCTTTGAAAATCTGGCACAATGTTTTCCTTTCAATATAGAGCTGTCAGTACAACCTCCAGTACAGTTTGTGCTGGCACTACTGCTATATGGCAAACATCAGTGCTAATGCCTGGAAATGTGGTGTTAGGGTTCCCAATCCCAACACACCACCCTACTCCCCCCAACTAGGAGTGTGGTGTGGTGGCAATGTTTGTTGGGGAGGTAGGGTGGGGCGTTAGGGTTGGGAACCCTAACACCACATTTTCATACTTTTGTCACTTTAAAATATGAACATATGAACATACGAATTTGCCAGCAGAAACAGGCCTCATGATCTATCAAGTCTGCTTGAGTGCGCAGCTAGCACCCCTAGACTGCAGCTGCCCCATCCCTCCCCCTCACCTTCAGGACATTCTCAGCACTACTTAACAGACTCTCCCCCATGTCCTGTCCCATGCCTTTTTAAAACTACCCAGAGTCTTACATTGAATTACCCCCTCTTGTAGGGTGTTCCATTTAACACCATCCTCTCTGTGAATCCTAACTGATGCATTAACAAAGTTTTTTGCAAAGAATTTCCTTACTTTTTGAGATAGTATATATGTACTATAATCATATTTTTATTTGTCTGTGGGAGCACAGGGCCCTCTGGGACCTGTGCTCCCATCTCTCCGTAAGAGTAGATAGATTGTAATTAACCCTCATTTCCGTGTGGGAGTGAAGGGCTCTTCAGACCCTGTGCTTCTCTCAGTCAATAATGCTATCCATCAAACATTAACGTGTATGTAACCCTCATCTCCCTATGAGAGCGCAGGGCCCTACAAGGCCTGTTGTCCCCTGCATGCAAATTGTAATTGCCACTGATTTTTATGTGGGAGTGCAGGGCCTTCCAGCCCTGTGCTTCTATCTAGCCATATGTGTAGAGACATTGTAATTAACCCTCATCTTCCTGTGGGTTGGCCCTGTGCTCCATCTATCCATAAGTGTAGATACATTGCAATTAACCCTTGTGCTGCCAATGGCACAGTATCACAGTCACCTTAGCCCCATTAAGAAAAAATCTGCCACAGTTGTAATCAAGACGTGGAAACATGTATAACCCAGCTGCTTTTCACAGAAAATTCATATCTTAAAGCATTTTTAAGATATAGCTGCCGAAAGGTACCCCCACCATTACAATGTTATCCTATGGGAAATTACTAAACTTAGGAATGTTGTAAGTCTAGACCCAATGTAAATTTTGTCAGCAAATCAGCAAAAGGCACATCTGTGGGGCAAGCCTTTTGTATCCTGGAAATATCAGGCAATTATGTCCATACCACTTCTGTGCAGTGAAGTGATAAAGAAACAAAACTTTTTTTTTAAAAGTAGTGCCGCAAATTGCAGTAGTACTTTTGTGAAAGTACCACATTTGCTGCAATACCTTAAGAGTTTCATGAAATAGTACTGCACTTTGCATTACTTTTGCAAAAGTAGTGCTGCAATTTGAGGCACTTTCACAAAATAGTGTCACAATTTGTGACGTTAAAAATGTGCCAGTCAAAATAAATGATTACACCAGCACTGGAATTTTTTTTCTAGCTGCTACAGTTGCTGAGATATTGGCAAATTAGTCTTACAAGGGTTTCTTGCCCTTTAGGGTTGCTGCATGGCTCAGTAGATATATATATTAGGGAGTGCAGGGCCTGGAGTGCACATGCTCCCACATGCACATACCATTATGCCAAAAAATGGACAATGTGAAGGAAGTGCAGGGCCCGCGCTCCCACTAACACACACCACTTACGTTACACTTTCTCTAAAAGAAGGGAAATTCATTGCAAAAAACTCCATTAATGCATCAGTTAGGGTTAATGGTACAGAGACAAAAGTTTGGAAATGTGATATTAGGGTTCAAAACCCTAACTCCACCCCCCACACACACACACATACACATGCAAGACACATCCAAGATTGTAAGACACTATAACACTCTGTCACATCTTTAACCACATTAATCACAACACTACTTATTTCACATAGCACTATGTAATGAAAAAACAAATATAGTATCATTGACTCTGTACTACCAGCACAGTATAATGACACATTATTGCTGCCATATCTTCTTCATACAATGAGACTTAGTCTGTACACATTTTCAAAATAATGACTTATATGTGTCACTATTCAGCAATTGGTTTGCTGCAGGCTAACACATGGGTGTGTGGTAGCAGGCCAGACAGAGATGACACATACAACTTTTAAGATACTGCTCAGGTATGAAACTTGCACCATCACATGTTGTTATATGGCTGTGTTACCTGGAAATACTCATTAGCAGCATGTTATTATTAGTTTTGGATGTTACAGCTGTTGCTTTCACATGTTACTTGTAAACTATACTACAAATAATTACTTTTATTATTACTACCATTTGTTATTAGGACTGACTCACTGTATCAGAAAAACTATGCAAACATACAATGACTGTTGGTAGGCTTATACTAACTCTCATTTCCAAGAAATTATCTGTGGATAACATACTGTGTGTTACATTACTTCTTCACTATTGAAATATAGGCACCTGCTTATTAAATCTTGTTATTGCTGTTTGTAACACAAAAATGCTTACTGTGGGGCATCACCCATGGTTGCCCAGCATGCATGTCTACCCCCAAGGAACTCTGATGGTGGCAAAACTCATACAGTTGGTGACCCATGATGATGGATGTGTCTTGCAGTACATTTAGACGGTTGTACATTACTTCTGTTACCTGATGCTGGTTAACTCTGATTGGTTGTGTTGCCTTCACCCTTCCCATGGCCCTCCCCCTGCTTGCATATGTGTGTGTGGGGGGGGATGTGGAGTTAGAGTTTTGAATACTAACAGCACATTTCCAAACTTTTGTCACTGTACTATTAACCCTAACTGATGCACTAACAGAGTTTTTTTGCAATGAATATATATATATATATATATAGATTTATATATATACATATTGTAGATATAATGAGCACTGAGTGCCACTCAGCCTAATCCGATCCTTCTTTGTTCCCACCTGCCATCCGGTTCCTCTCCCAGAGTCCACCTGCTCCCAATTAACACAAACTAATACATTTAGAGATAGCCCTGGGTTGGAGGCTGGCTGGGGAGGATGGGAGGGAAGACACAAAACAATAGGCCACTCAGTATGTAATGTGTACTATGTAACAGTTCCTGAGCCATGTAGAACTCTGCTCAGTTTGTGACTGTTCAAACTGCACAGAAGCTGATGATGAAAGAAGTCCCACTGTTTCCTGCTCTGTTCAAACAGCACAGGTGCTGCTGATCGAATAATATCACAGTTCCCTGCTCTGTATAAATTCAAACAACATAGATGTTGATGTTGTCCAATAGAGGTGAAAGATCCCATGAATTATACAATGGCAAGGAAAGAATTCTGGACCCTGACTGGTCAGTGCACACCTTCAGCAGTGATGTTATCTGAGTATAACATCACTGTATGAAGGTCCAGCACAAAGACAACCTCACAGAAATCATAGGATCAGTGCACCCCTGCATGTTTTGATTCCTGCCTCGTAGACATCACAATGAACCCCCCCTGCATGTCCCAGAAGCTATAACAGCTCTGCATAGTGAAACCATCAGCCTTAACATCTCCATCCCCCCCAAAGCAATGCTGTCTCTCAGTCCTGAATTAAAGAAATAGCACAGATCACCTTAAAAAAGCAAGTAAATTCCCATGACAGCTTTCCCCCCAAACCAAATGGCTTGAGGATGCAGGGAACTACAGGCCAGTGAGTCTCATCTCAATAGAGGGAAGATCATGGAGACACTGATTAAGGAATGTATTGTGCATCACCTGGTATCCATTGGAATGCAGGCTCAAAGACAGCATGGGTTTATGGTCGGAAGGTCCTGTCAAACAAATCTGATAGATTTATTTGACTGGGTGAACAAGGTGGTGGACCAGGGAGGGGCAGTGGATATTGTATTAGTGGACAGAAGGCAGAGGGTGGTGGTAAATGGCACATAATCAGAAGAAATGTGAGTCACCAGTGGGGTGCCACAGGGGTCAGTCCTGGGACCAGTCCTCTTCAATGTCTTCATAGCAGACATAGCAGAAGGGCTAAATGGAAAATTATGCCTGTTTTCAGATGACACCAAGATCTGCAACACAGTAGATACTCCAGAGGGTGTAGAGAGAATGAAAAGAGACCTGGAAAGGCTGGAGAAATGGTCTGAGGTATGGCAAATAAGGTTTATCATGAGAAGTGCAAGATCATGCACGTGAAGAACAGAAACCCTGGGGAGATCTACAAGTTGGGGAGTGAGTTGTTGACGGTCACCAGAGAAGAGAGGGATTTAGGGGCATTATATCAGATGACCTGAAATCCACCAAACAGACTGCAAAAACAGTTGGGAGGGCTAGTGGGATGTTAGGGTGTATAGGAAGGGTTATTACAAGCAATAGGAGGGAAGTGGTGATCCCACAGTACAAGACACTGGTTAGACCTCACCTAGAGTACTGTGTGCAGTTCTGGAAGCCACACCTGCATAAGGATATTGACAGGGTGGAAACAGTGCAGAGGACAGCAACTAAGATGGTGCAGGGTCTGCATGACAAGGCATATGGGTATAGACTTAGGGACCTCAATATGTGCATGTTGGAAGAGAGACGAGAGAGGGGAGACATGATTGCAACTTTCAAATATCTTAAGGGCATGAATAAGGTGGAAGGCGACAGAATCTTCCAGTATAAAAAGTACAGTAGAACTAGATGGTATGACATGAAATTGAAAGGGGGTCGCATAAGGGGTAACATGAGAAAGTTATTTTTTACAGAAAGGGTGGTGGATGCATGGAATGCCCTGCCTCAGGAGCTGGTAGGTGCAAGTGCAGTAGAAGAATTCAAGAGGGAATGAGATAGGCACAAGGAAATCATATATATGAGGGAGGTATAGCTGAGGCCACTGACCTAGTAGAGGCAGCAGGAGCAAATTGGTGAGATGGGCAGACTGGATGGGCCTTGCGGTCTTTTTCTGCCATTGACTTCTATGTTTCTATGAGTGAACTACAAGTACCAGTTCCTTGGTTCACTAAAGCCGATCGCTTTGGGCAGAAAATCCAACCAAGAAAATGAAGTGATTCAACAATTGCAAAAAAGATGTGTAAACAGTGTCAGATAAACAGTCTTACTTTACTTACTTCTCTTCGGTCTGTATCACTGTAAAGTAAAAGTAAGCCGAAACAGCAGCTTTTACTTCCTGATTGAAACCATGATCCTGCAAGCATGATGACACTTCAGCATGGTGCTTCTCGGTATTGACAACAATTTCTTTTTCTTTAAAAGCTAAATTGAAGCTGAGAAGCCAAATGGCTTCTCAGTCCCCTACTCACAACTGCCTGGCTTCTAAAAAACACAGGTGAACATGACAGGCTGGGGGAGGAGGTTGTCCCAACATTCCAGCTAAGGATTACAGAAAAACTATAGGTGAACATGTTGGGGGGGGATACCCAAACATTCCAGCTGTGGATTCACAGTGAAAAGTCAAGAAGAGAAACACTGTTCACCTCAGCAGACAATATCATTCATGCACCACCACCACCACCTAGTGACAAAGAGAAAAACTGTGGAATTTTTTTTCTGTATATACATATACACATACATAAATCAAATAAAAATAAAAAAAACATTATTTTTTCTAATTTTTTTCTATTTTATTTACAAATGAGCCATTGTATAATAGCAATAATGCACTCCAGGGTGTGTGTGTTGTGCTGGAATAACATCACACCTGGGGTGTTGGATACACTCGGCCTGCATCCTTGTGCTCAACCACCCCAGGTGTGATGTTATCCCAGCATGACATACACTCTGCATGCATTATTGCTTAAATATATCATGAGTTTGTGACTTTTCCCAGTATCCCATAGAAACAAAGAAACATAGAATTTGCTGGCAGATAAGGACCACTTGGCCCACCTAGTCTGCCCATTTTTCCTGCCTGTAGTATCACCACAGATCATGATTGATCTCCGGAACATTTCACCCACCCTCCTTTCTATAAGATTCCATTATGCCTATCCCATGCAGTCTTGAACCCTACTACTGTTTTTTCCCCCACCATCTCTGCTGGAGGACTGTTCCAGGAATCCACCATAAATCAGTGCTTCCTTCCATCTCTCCAGAATCTACCCCCTCTAGCTTCATGTCTTGCCCAATTATCATCACTTCTGGTGTGTTGGATGCACTTGGCCAGCATCCTCGTGCCCTACCACCCCAGGTGTGATGTTATCCCAGCACGACACACACTCTTTTGTGCATTATTGCTTAAATATATCATGAGTGTGTGACTTTTCCCATTATCCCATAGAAACACAGAAACATAGAATTTGCTGGCAGATAAGGACCACTTGGTCCATCTAGTCTGCCCATTTTTCCTGCCTATAGTATCACCACAGATTGTACTCGATCTCTGGTCCATACCCACCCCCTGTCTTTCCCTAAGATTCCCTTATGCCTATCCCATGCAGTCTTGAACCCCATCACTGTGTTTGCCCCCGCCACCTCTGCTGGAGGACTGTTCCAGGAATCCACCATAAAGTAGTTCTTCCTTCCATCTCTCCTGAATCTACCCCCTCTATCTTCATATCTTGCCCCATTATCTTTGAGCAACTTTTGCTCTGAAAAGTACTTCCCTCTTGTACTTTATTTGCCCCTGTGAGGAATTTAAAGGTCTCTATCATATCCTGCCTCCCCCTTCCTTTCTTCCAGGGTATACATATTTAGGTCCTTAACACTCCTCGTAAGGCTTCTGCAGCAGACCATGCACCATTTGCATTGCCCTCCTCTGGACTACCTCCACCCTGTCTATGTCCTTCCAGAGATGTCGTCTCCAGAACTGGACACGGTACTTTAAAGGGGGTCTTACTAGTGATCTATACAGAGGCAATACCACCTCCCTCTTTCTGATGGTGAAACCCCTCCCAATGCATCCCAGTATCTCACTAGCCTTCCCAACTGCCTTGTTGCACTGCCTGGCCACTTTTAGGTCATCCAGTATGACCACCCCCAGGACTCTTTCCTGCTTGGTGGTCGACAGTACCACTTCTCCCATTTTGTACTCACTCCTGAATTTTTGTGCTCCAAGTGCATTACTTTGCACTTTTTCACATTTAAACCCAGCTGCCATACCCTTGACCACTCCACGGGTTTTCTAGGATCTTTGCTTATTCTTTCTATCTCCCAGAGTGTCAACCCTATTACAGATTTCAGTGTCATCTGCAAAGAGGAAGACCTTACCTTCCAGATCCTCTGCAATATCATTTATAAAGACTTTAAAGAGGACCAGTCCTAACATGGATCCCTGAGGCACTCTGCTGGTCACCTTCCCTTCCTTCAAGTGAATTATATTTACCACCACCCTCTGTTGTGAATCAACTAACCAATTTCTTATCCATTTTATCACTGTTGGACCCACTCCAAAGCTACCCAGCTTGCTTACTAGAGTCCAATGATGAACAGTGTTGAAAACCTTACTGAAATCTAGGTAGGCCATATCCACTGCTCCACCCCAATCTAATTTCTTGGTCACCCAGTCAAAGAATTCTATCAGAATCATTTGGCATGACCCCCGTGAATCCATGCTGCCTGGTGTTGTGTAATCCATTGGATTCAAGATATTCCACAATCCTTTCCTTCCTTAATGGGCAGACTAGATGGGCCAAGCGGTCCTTATCTGCCGTCAAAGTCTGTGTTTTCTATGTTTATGTTTCTATGTTTCAACAGTGACTCCATTAACTTTCCCACCTCCTAAGTCAGGCTGACTGATCTATAATTGCCAGCCTCTTCCCTGCTACCATTTTTGTAAAGTGGGACTACATCTGCCCTCCTCCAGTCCTCTAAAACCACTCTTGTTTCCGATGAGCTGTTAATTAGGACTGGCACAGCTGTAGCCAGTACCTCCTTGAACTCCCTCTATACACTTGGATGCACCCCATCTAGCTTCATTGCTTTGTCCACTTTCAGGGCACTCTCCTCTGAAAATGGATTAATGTCCACCTCCCTCTTTCCAGTAGTTCTATTACATTTTTGTGGCCCCTCCCCTTCTTCTTTCTATGTGAACACTGACCAAGTACTTCTTCTGGATGTCTGCCTTTTCCTGGTCCCTGTCTGCACAGTCCCCCCTTCCCTTTTAAATCTTATATCCCACTCCTGGTCTTCCTCCTTTTTCTTAAATACCTAAAGAATTTCTCGTCCCATTCATCACTGCCTGGGCTATTCTCTCTTCAGTTTGTTCCTCCTTGCTCCTTACTGCTCTCCCTGCTTCCCTCTGTTTCCCCTGATACATATACCTATCTTCCTCCTCCTGTGTCACCTTATACCTTCTGAATGCTACCCTTTTAGCCATTCCCTTTTCCGTCGCCACTTTTGAGAACCATAGAGTCTCTTTTTCCTCTTGCATTCACTCATTTGCTCCATGCAGAGGTGTGTTGCCTTTCCTATATCCTTTATTAACTTCACCCACTGTTCCTCCACCTCACCAAGGTCATCCCCCCTCCCAGATCATCCCTGATGCATTCAGCCATCTTTTTAGCATTTGCCTTCCTGAAGTGCAGGACACTCACCCTTGTACGGTTGAGCTCCGCAGCTGTTCTTTTACTAAACTACACTGTACAGTGATTGATGTTCCCCAGGTGGCCTCCTACCTTGACGTCAGCCCCATTAGTGAGTAACAGGTCCAGTATTGCCCCATCATGAGTGAGTTCACTGACTAGTTGTTTGAGGAACACCCCCTGCAGGGAGTCCAGGATATCCCTGCTTCTAGGTGAAGGTAAAGAACAGCAAGAGTAAGGAGGTGCTGTTAGAACTATACTACTCTACTGGGACAAAAGAACTAGAACTCTACTATTGGGACCTTCAATTTAAGGTATAAAAACAAACAAACAAAAAGAGTTAGTGTGTTTGTCTGAGTTGGGTGAAGTGAATTGTTATCTGTGAAGTTAGCTAGGTGTAGAAGGAAAGTGTGAATTGTTATCTGTGCAGTTAGCTAGGTGTAGAAGGAAACCGTGAATTAGGTGGAGTGGTTTAGGCAGAAGGAAGTCAGGTGTTTTGGATTTAAAAACTACCCTAGATAGCTTATGGCAGAGAACAGCAAGAGAAAGGAGGTGTTGTTAGTACTATACTAGTCTACTGGGACTATATTGCCCTCCTTCCCTTCCCTCCACCCCCACCCGCCACCCATAGCCTGTTCTACTTTTATGGGCACAGGATTTGACTGACAACAGGAACTTCCTGTTTGGGAGCAGGAAGGGAGTGACCACAGAGCAGATAAGACTCACCGTCCTAGAAGGAAAAGAGTTGCTCTCCATTGCCCCTAGCTGCTGGAGGTCTGACTCAGAGCAAGTAAGAAGGAGACTGCAGAGGAATATAGGAACTTCTTGACCCAGAACAGGAAGATAAGGAGCTTTAAGGGCATGGAGGCAGTAGGAAAGTAGGGAGAAATAAAAATGATATATAAAAAAAAATAAACAGTGAGAGGAAAGAGTAAGTATATAAAACAACAGTTAAGGGGCCACAAATAAGAAATGATGGGAGTGGTGTAGTGCGGTGGCTGTGGAGCAGTAGTCTTCCATGAGACGTTCTGGAGAATGTGGTGTTGTCCCACCTGCAGGCACCTCTCTTGGCTGAGGGAGGAGGTTGCTCATACTCCAGGTTGAGTTGGCCAGGACTCGTCGGACCTCCTCTCTCACCCAGAGACCACCAGGGCCACCGCCACTGCCTCAGAGGTTGCCATGAAAGAAGAGCAGTTGGACCACAGTGGGCTCAGGGAGGGTGAGGGTGGTGGAACAGAGTTGCAACTCTCCAGCTGTACCTCTCCAAAATTCATATGCCATTCTGGCAGAATATGGTTCCTCTATAAAGGCACCCACAGTGGAGACCAAGGAGGATGCTAGGAACCTCCATAAAGGAGGTCCACAGGAAGGTGGCATGGGATCTCACAGGGGAAAGAAACAACTCCATGTGGGGGACTCCATTGTTAGGAGGGTAGAACTGGGGGAGGGAGGGGAGAGGGAGGTAAGGTGTCTGCCTGGCACCATGGTTTGGAGGGAAAGGGAGCAAATCCTCAGGATCGCAGAAGCAGCTGCATGGGAGAGGGAGCTGGATGTCATTGTCTACTTAGGGATAAATGACCTGGTTAGGAAAGGGATCAGAACAGTGGAGGAGGAGGAGTTTGTGGAGTTGGAGAGTGGCCTTAGACAAGTAGCACGCATGATAACCTTCATGGAGGTGCTGCCTGTCTATGTCATGGGTGAGGCTAGGGTGCTCTGCACCATGGGATTCAATCAATGACTGAAAAACTGGTGCAGAGCTCAGGGTTTTGGCTTAATTGTGGACTGGGGGTCCACCTGGAGGGATGCAGGCCTATATTGGTACAATAGTCTGCATCTGTCCAGGAGGGGAACCAGGATCCTAGGAGATAGGTTTAAATGCTTCAGTGGCAAGCATTTAAACTAGCCAAGGGGGGAGGCACTGAAAAGAAGCATGGAAATACTAGCCCCTCCCAAAAAATCAGAGTAGTTAGTGAGGTAAACACCATGGTAGAGATGTTGATAGGGAGAAGGGCAGGTGTAAATGGAGAAAAAAGCAGTAAGGACAGGGATGGGGTGAAAAGGAGTAAGACCATCAAAAAATGGAGAGTAATGAGTACCAATGCCCGCTATCTAGGTAACAAGCTCCCTGAGCTGGTGGGCTTGATGGAAGAGGGATGCCTCCCTCCTCTCCTTTTTATTCCCAAAACTATTTCCCTCACAACTAAGTCCGACACCAGAAGTTGCTTCCTCATCCTCTGGGGTTCTCTTCCTCCCTTCTTGGGGTCTCCACTCCAGAGAACTCCCACATCCTCCCTGGCAACTACAATGGGAACCTCCTCCTGGCAGTTCCATCCCATTAGAGCAGTGTAGGAATTTCATAGTGGTACTGGTTGAGGAATGTGCTACTGACTCACCACCCCCACCCTTTCAGAACCCACAGTAGTCCAGGCATTCCTCTTCCTTTGCATACTCTGGGGTAAAAGTGTCAGACTTGGTGGCCCTGGGGTGGGGGATGAGGTTCCCCCAAATCCTAGCCAACTTGGCCTGGAGTCTAGAGAGGTGCATGAAGATGAGGCAGCAATGCAGTCTCCAGACAGTCTCCCTGAAAACTGCCACACCATAGCCACTGCACTGCACCACTCCTGGCATTCCCAGCCTCTGTACTCTTTGGGTTACATGGAAATGCTCATCTACCCTTACTCCCAATATGGTGTTACTGACTTCTCCAATTTTTTTATTTTTTTTTTATTTAAAAGTTTCACCACGAAGAGCATACTGAGCAGTAAATGCTCATTTCCAGATGCACCCTGGGGGGAGAGGGAGAGGGAACAGAGATATACAGCAAATATAATTATGAATACAAGACAGATACAATGTACATGTTCCACTGTATGTGTTGTACTTCCCCTTATACTGTTAACTTAGATAGGGTGTTGCTACTATACCCAATTTCCACCTAACTTTTACTTCCCACCCTTCCCAGTAGTGAATGTAACAGCAGGAGTGAACAGGTGCCTTTCTCTAATCAACTGGTAGAGTCCCCTTCTTCCTTGTGCTGATACCTGCTGATGTCTTACACCTGTTCTTCTCTTTTGCTGTTCCTGTCACTCTTTGAACGTGAACGTGATGGATATGTTATGAAGGAGTCCTTTTATAGCGCTCTTATAAGCAGGCTAGGGAAATCTAAATGCAGAAAACTGATTCACTTCTGCCTAAGCCTCAGCCCTCATTTCACAGTGATCCCCCTGAGCTAGCTAAGTGCAAGAATAATTACAAGATCCTTTCTCCCAACTCAGACTAGCACACTAACTACTAGGTTTTTGCTTTTACCCTGACTGAGTGTCACAATTTACCTTGCAGATCCTACACTTCTGATTAAGTATCTGTCTGCTTAACCCCTAATTAAAAATGTTCTAGTGGAAATGATCGAGGATCAAGAAGTGGCTCCCCCGGACGGACAGTATCCTCTCAGCTGCCACCTGAGGTCTGCTGCCTGGCTGTCCTGCTCCACTAGGTACAGTCCCTCCAGGACCCTACCCCACCCACCCATCACCCTCCCGCCTCTAGCTTGACAGTTACTTATAAGCTGCGCCAGGTGCTTTCTACTCTTTTCTATCAGCCCTGTTTTCCATTGGCTGCTTATACGCTGCCACCACTAGAGGCAGCTGCAACTTCAAGCCTCTCCTAGTAGTCACTGACTGCTAATCTCACTATTCTTCTGACGCCTCCCACTTCTTGCCTCAACATGGAACTATGGCAGGCAGTTAAACAATGGTATCCACTCCTGTTACTGTCAATATTATTATTACCTGTGCTTCTCACACAACCATACACTGGCCCCCTTAATATGTCTCTTCGTAGTAAGGTGTTAAACGATCAGGCTTTCCCTGCTGGTACACTTCACTTCCCTGATACTGGGCTCCTCCCTCACTATCCTGTCATCCCTTGTGCACAAATCACCTCTGTGCCTGACCGGCTCCCTACCCTCCTAAAATTGGCAGCCTCACTCTTGTTCCTCTTACCCTCACCTAAAATGTCCAAAAGTCTCTCCCATAGATCACACACAACTAGTAAACACCTTCAGCTACTCTTGCTGCTTCTCCTCCTTGCTTCTGGTGACATCCACCCAAACCCTGGACCTCGTACCGTGATGCAGCCTCTCGCCGCCCAACCAATTACCAACCCACCCACTCTCCCCCTTGGACTTAAAATAATTCCCTTAAATATAAGAAGTCTTGCCCCTAAACTCCCCCAATTGCAAGCCATGGTGCATTTATACACCCCTAATGTCATTGTGATCTCTGAAACCTGGCTATCACACTCAATCCCTGATGACGCTGTCTCTATCCCAGGCTTTGCTATTACCAGGCAGGACTGGAATGGGCGAGGTGGTGGAGTGGTGATTTATACTTCTTCATCTCTCCAGTCTACCCCTACCTTTTCTGTTTCTACTCCTGCCTCTCATGAGGCACTTCTTATCAAAACCTCCTTTCGCTACACTGCTCCTATTCACATTGCAGGTATCTATTGCCAACCAGGGCAGCCTTCTTCAAATGTCACTGCCCTCCTTGCTAAGCTCGCTACTCTGTCTGCTAAGGATGAACTCTATATCCTAGGTGACCTTAACGTAAACTGGCTGTCCCCTTCACTGGCCTCCACCCACTCCTCCATCGAAGCCTTGAACCTTAGCCAACTCATCCAAGAACTCACTCACTGTAACAACAAAACATTAAACCACTCACTGCTAAACCTTATCCTCACTACCCACCCGCATAGAATAATATCGTCCAGCCTCTTAACGGATTCTGTCAGTGACCATCATGTCACCTACATGGTGTGCAAGATCCATGAAACCAAACTCCCTCCTAAAATAATTCTCACCAGACAATTTGCATCTCTAGATCGCCAAGCTCTGCTCCTTGACCTCTTTGCTGCTGACTGGTCCTCCCTCACCTCAGTCTCCTCATCTGACACAGCCCTGACCTACTTCAACACCATGTTCCTCCACAATAGGAATACCCACGCCCCACTTTGTAAAACAAGGTTCAGAGGCGCCCATCTCCCATGGGTTACCCCAGCACTCCTGGCCTGCCAACGGGCACTAGACATCGTGTGGCGCCAGGCAAAAACAACTGGTGGCCAACAAGATCTCCAACGCTACCCGGAACTTCAGAATGCCTTCACCAAAGCAATCAGCCTAGCCAAAGCCGAACACTTCAAATCAAACTTCCTTTCTAATACAAATAATCTGGCTAAATTCTGCAAAGTCATCCACTACCTCTTCTCTCTGACCTCTACCCCTCTACCCCCTTCCCTCAAGCTCAACCACACTATCCTTTCTGAACCTACGGCTATTGAGGAATGCTTTAACTCTCACTTGTCTACTTGTGCCTCATCTCTGCTAGGCTCCCTTCCAGGCACCTCAAAAGGTCTAGTGCCCCCTCCTCTCCCTCCTCTATCCCCTCACCTCTCTACTGGCCACCTCACCTCCTCACTGCCCTCCACTTCCTCCATCTCCTGCTCTTCTCCCTCCTCCCCCTCCTTTCCTCCTTCAGTCTTCTCTCAGTTCACCTTTTCTCCTGTCACCCCTACCACCACCGTCCAGGTACTTCTTGCCCTCAACTCCACTAAAGGCTCCTCTCCTGATGGCCTTGATTTTAGACTCCTCTCCCTATCCACTCCTGCTATTGCATACCCTCTCTCTCTCCTTCTAAATCTCTCTTTCTCGACTGCATCTGTTCCCTCAGCATGGAAACATGCGGTTGTTCTCTCGCTTCCTAAGGGGGGGGTGACACCTCCTCACCTGGCAACTATCGTCCTATCTCTCTCCTACCTACCCTCGCTAAACTACAAGAGCACATAGTCCTCAGTCAACTCTCCTTCTTTCTATCTGACACTGGGTTCTTTACCCCATACCAGTCTGAATTTTGGAAGTTCCACTCTACTACCACTTCTCTGCTAAGACTATCTGAGACAGTCGTTGCTGGATTCGACAAAGGCCATATTACCTCTGCCATCTTTCTTGATCTGGCAAAAGCCTTCAACACTGTCTTGCACTTTTTTCTCCAGAACTCCCTCTCAGCCACTGGTCTTTCTTCTTCTGCCACAAGCTGGTTCAATGCCTGCCTGTCAGACAGGTCCCAATCAATTAAAATTGCTGATGTTACCTCTCACCCTTTGCCCCTGACCACTGGTGTCCCCCAGGGTTTGGTTCTCAGACCCATTCTGCTTTCCATTTTCTTAAATGACCTTCCTCTAACCTGCATTGCCTCCAGCATCCACAGGTATGCTGACGACATGGTTCTATATGCTTCGGGTTCATCGGTCATGGAGGTCACCACCAGGCTTCAGTCTGACTTCACTAGAGTCCAACATTGGTTTAACTCACATCAGCTCTTCTTAAATGCCAAGAAAACTGTCTCTATGACATTTGGAACTAGGCAGAGACTCGCTAGGCTAACCACCTTACCTATATTCCACACCCTGCATGGGACGGTACTGGAGGACTCAGCCTCATTCAGGTATCTTGGTGTCTGGCTTAAGAGACACCTGAACTTCTCAACACACATAGAGGCCATCCAGAAAAAACTTAAGCCTAAGCTTGGTGCCCTCTACAGGAATAGCAGCCGTATACCACTTGCGGCCAGGCGTGGGCTAGTACTGAAGATGACCTTGCCAATATTTGACTACTGTGATATAGTCTATGGTGCTGCCCCACAATCTTCCTTAGCAAAACTCGATTCTCTCTATAATTCCTTCTGCTGCTTTGCCCTTGATGCCCCCTACCTCAACCACCACTGTGACCTCTATCGGTCCCTAAATTTCCTCACACTTCATAATCGACGTATGCTTCATGGGACAAAATGAATCTCAAAATACTGGTTCGGTTCTCTCTCTCCTTCTACCTTTCCTCCTGACTTAGTACCCCCCCAACTAACCGCTACTCCCTGAGATCCAACAACCTACACACCTTCGCTATTCCCACCAAATCCACAACCTCTGGCCAAAATGCTTTTTCTCACCGTCTCCCAAAACTGTGGAATTCTCCACCCCCACAAATCCGACTCTCCTCATCCCCATTCTCCCTCAATACAGCTCTACTAAATTATTTGTTCCCCAACTGATCTTGCTCCTGAACCCCTCCTGTAATTTCTCTTACTCTCCCTCCCCTCTCCACCTAATCTTGCACTAAATAACCTAGCACTTACTTCTGTGTCTTGTATTCATCCTTCCCTCCCTATGAATTGTATCATCATGCATCCTCCGTTCGATTGCACTGTATTCCTGTATGTACTGACTGACATTTATTATATGCTCCTGACTATGTACTGTATTATGCTTGATTCTTGTATCATTTAAACATGCTGTAACTTCTCACTCCCCCCTTCCCCAGGACGTACCGTGAGACTAGCATTAAGTTGCTCAGTGTACCCTTTCTGGTGAAACATTTCAATAAATAAAATAAATAAATAAATCTAGTTCCCCCAGTCAGCTGCCTCCTTGCTCTGATAGCAAGATTGCTCTGTGAGCAGTGACTAGTGTCCCAGTCAGTATTCCTCCTATCAATAAAGCAAGTTCGTGTAACCCACCATAGCCCCCACTCCTATCAAATCAAATTTATTTTACCAGGAATTACATCATTTAGCAAACTCATTTACAAGATGGTCCTGGGGAAGGACAATGAAGAACATACAGCAGGAACAAAAATTGCAATACAGCAACAATGCCAACATACAGCATGTCGGTAACTATCTTACAATGATATGAAAGAAAACAAAATAAAAAAGCTAGCACAAAGCATAAGTGCAGCACAATACATAGGTTATGTTAGGAAGAACTAAATCAAAGGAAGAAAAGTTCCAGTCACAGCATGATTTGCATAAAGGTATCTACAACATTCTAAATTAGGAGAGAAGAGATGGATACACAGAAATAGCTCTAGTACTTTTGTAGACATGGTAGATAGGGAGCATCCCAAAAGGAGTAGGGATGGTCTGAATGGCAGGAAGGGGGGTGAGGAAGATCAGTGGGGAAGAAGGTGGTGAGATAGAGGAAGGATAGGGATGAGGGATCTGAAGTGCACAAAAGTTAGGGCTACTGAAGAGAAGCAGCGGTCCACTAAGTTAGATAGGTAAGTGTTAAGAGAACATAGGGTGTTGTCACCTAATTAGTCTTTGGTTTGGGTGATGCAGTTACACAGTTCCTTCAGGGAGTGCCTAAGGAGGTATTTAAAGGTAGACATCCCAACTTTCTGAGTAAACGTCAATGTTTTCTGAAGCATGTTCCATAGTGTAGGGAGTGCATGACTTAAAACCGCAGTACCATAAAGCATTTTTGTCTTAAGAATATTGAATAAGATGAAGGAACAACTTCTAAGGGAGTAGATTTCTACTGACCATTGATATGTAGGAAGGAAGTGTATTTGTTATAGCTCTATAGGTCCAGAGGGAGGCATTTCTCCACCTCCTGGTGCTGAGCAAAGGCCAACTTAATTGCACTTAGAGGGAGCAGTGATGGGTTCAAAATGAGGCATTAGTTATGAGTCTTAGGCCCAGATATTCAGACTGCACCAGGCTGTGGCGTAAGCCTGAGCACAGTGCAACTTGGCTGTGCAGGGGCATTGACAGAGTGATATTCAACAGAGCTGCACCATGGCACAGCAACATTGAATATCGCACTCTGGCTACCCACAGGCACATGGTGCAGTGGCACTGCACCAGGGCAAGTGGCCAGAGTGGAGCAGGGGGATGCGCTAGTGCAAGTTCCGTTGCAATAGGCGCAAAACCGCGATATTCAAAAGTGCACATGCAAATAGGGCCATAATGCATGGAAGGTGCAAATGGGGCCATTTGCATGTCATTATGACCCCATTTGCATGCAGGTGCCCCGATCCCGGGCGACTTGCACCTGGCGCCCTGCCAGGCTGCAGCCATCAGTGACCTACGCTCCCTGCACAGTGTGGCAAAGTGCCCCACTGCCCGACCGCGGGCATATGTAGAAAATAATAATCGTCCTATATCCCTGGTGGTCCAATGGACTGCTCACAGCCCGATCGTGGGCTTAAGTATAAAATTAAATGGTCCAATATCCCTGGTGGTCCAGTGGACCACTCACAGCCTGATAGGTAGACAAGTATAAAATTAAATGGTCCAATATCCCTGGTGGTCCAGTGGCCTCTCAGCCTGATCGCGGCTTGAGATAAACTTAAACCTGTCTATATCTGGTTGACCAGTGGACTGCTGTAGCCCGACTGCAGGCATATGTAGAATATCGCCATCATGTACCCTGGTGACCAGCGGTGTTTTCCCACTCTGGCCATGGAGCCCCATCACTACCAGTCAGTGATGGCGGCAGCTCCTCACACGTTGCTGCCCCACCGCCCACCCGACTAACACTCACGGTAGGGCTGTATGCCCATTGGACAACAGTGAGCCAAGGGGCATGCAGCCCGTATTGTACTACACAGTTCAGATATGTGAATGGATCCATCGTACTGTACAGTGTCAGTCGGCGGGAGGTGGGGCGGCGAGTGGGTGGAAAGCTGCCACCCGCTGCTGACCGAGGGGGAGTGGGGTGGTGGGGCTTGGTGGGCAGGTGGGGAGGGGGGTACCACTAGTCCACCAGGGTTGTTTTGGGTAGCATTAATTCCTACATATTCCCGCGAACGGGCTGCGAGTGGTCCACTGGACCACCACGGATATTGGATGGTTTAATTTTATACTCAAGCCCGTGATCGGGTGTGAAGCAGTCCACTGGACCACCAGGGATATTGGACAGTTTAATTTTAGACTTAAGCCCATGATCAGGCAGCGAGCAGTCCACTGGACCACCAGGGATATAGGACATGTTTTACTTTAACAGATGCCCGCGATCAGGCTGCAAGCGGTCCACTGGACCACCAGGGATATTGGACGTGTTTATATTCTTCTACATATGCCTGCAATCAGGCATGGGGGGGCGCTGTCACGAAGGTGCAGCCGGAGCATTGGTGGCCACCCACAGAAGGCAGCTGCCGTGTTGCACCTTGCAAAATGGCAGCTCACCTGTGGGTGGTCAGCTGTTGTTCCTTTTTTTTGTTACCTGTGTGCAGCGCAGAGGTAGGGTTGTGCATGATAGCTCAGCACATCCCGGCTGAATATTGACGCGGAGTATGCATGGGCATGTCCCCTCTACCTGTGCTTGCATACATTACTGATGTGTTCGGCTCATTGGGATTTGTGCCAGGCTCAATCCCATTTGAATATCACGCTGGGGCACATCAGTGGGTTGCGCATGACACAACAGTATTGCGCCATGTGCAACCCTTCTGAATATCCGGTCCTTAGTGATCTATGGTGCAGAGTATCTGTTTTTGTACAGTGACTATAAAGTTAATCAGCATAGTCAATAAGGGGTAGAAATGTAGTTTGAACTAGTCTTATTCTAGTGACATGGTTAAGAAGGTGTTTGATTCGGTAGAAGAGGCCTAGTATCTGCAAAAGCTTTTTAGATAATTCATCTATATGAATTTTGAAGGAGAGCTTATTATCCACACAAAATCCTAATACTTGAATTTGTCCACTATTTCAAGTGACTCCCTGACCAGAGTCTGCATCTGCAGTTTTATGTTCGTGGGGAGGTAGGCTTCGCTAGTACATGAGGAGAGAAGAACATAACTCTGTGTTTTTTTTTTTTGCATTAAGTAGCAATTTCAGCTACAGTAAGTTATGTTGCAGGTGATTAAATTCAAGCTGTAGCTCTTCACAGGCTAGCTGTAAAGTGGACCTAGAGATGTAGAGGACTGTGTCGGCTGCAAGGAGGTGAACACTTGCCATGCTGATTTTATAGTGATATCACTTGATGTAAATTGCAAATAATACGGGCCTCAGAATTGACCCCTGGGGTAACCCTCTCAGAAGGGTTTTGAGGGGGAAAGGTCACACTGGGCTTTGACTTGCTGTTTTCTGCCTATGAGATAACTAGAGAACCATTTCATTGTGATGTCATCTAGGCCAAGATTGTGCAACATACACAGGAGTAGATCATGATCCATGATGTCAAAAGCCTTGCTTAGGTCAAAGAAGAGCGCACTGATGTGTTTCTTAGCATCTAGTACCAGTTGTTCATTACCTTAGAAATGGAAGACTCCTTACTATGTTTTGGCTGAAAACCAGATTGTAGTGGGCTGATCATGTTGTGAGTAGCTAAGTAATCTCTCAGTTGTGCGTTGACAAGTTTTTTGAGTAATTTTGACAGGATGGGTAAAAGTGAAATAGGCCTTTAATTGTTGAAGTCACGTGGATCACCAGATTTGAAAAGTGGTATGATGTGCTCTATCTTCCAACTGGCAGGGAGTTCTCCTAAGGACAGAGACATATTGAATAGATGTGTGATGGGAGGATTTAGGTAGCAGAGGCCTAGTTTCAGGAAGAGGGGTTCAAGGAGATAAGCACTAGCACTTTTTTTCGTGTCCAGGGAAAGCACCCGATCTTCCACCTGTTTGAAGGATACTGGTTTAAAGCTCAACTTGGAAGACCAATGGGAGGCCTTTACATAAGGGCATGAGGGGTCCTTAGTTCCATGCTGGTTGACAAGCTTACTGGCAGGTGAAGGATCAAATGCTAAACCAGTGGTGGCAAAGTGGATGTTGAGCTGTTCTAATATACCTGATTTGTTTGTTATGGTATTGTCACCTATGGTGATCTTGATCAGAAGTGAGGATGGTGAGCTGTGTCCTATTTCATTTAGAATTTGCCAGAACTTGGCTGTGCTATTTTTAGAAGAGTCTAGTGCTGTCTAGAAATATTTTCCTTCTTCAGCCCTGGTAAGCCTGGTGCACTGATTTCTAGAAACTCTAATGGCCAGCCAATCTGCAGTTAATTTAGTCTGGCGTGCACTTTTCCAAAGTATATCTCTTTTGCGCAAGTCTGATTTCAGTTCGGTAGTGAACCATAGGCAGGGCCTTTTTCTGGATCTGAATTTAACAAAAGGGGCATGCTTATTAATCACTCCCAGTACACTGGCCTGGAACAGATTGTAAGCCTCCATTACTAAGGAAGCCAAGGCCAAATAGTCAGCGCAGTTCAATTTTCTGAGGTTTGTTTTGAACTGGAAGCTAGAGGCAAAGTTAAGTCTAGGAGTGATTCTTACACATGCTATGGACCTATGGTTGCAAATGTCATTATGAAATACCCCAGAGTGAGAAATGTTATGAGGTCTGTTGACAATAATTAAGTCGAGGAGGGAGCTATGGGCACAATTTTTAGTATTAGGATGAGTGATGTCGGAGTTAAGCATGTTGAGGCCATACGTGTTGCATACCTCTTTCAGGGGTCTGGAGCAGATAGAGTTCCAGTCCAAGTTAAAGTCACCCAAGATTATAGATTCAGAGGTAGAGCTTTCCATTAATTTATAGAGATGGGCCAGTATTCCAAGGTCTCCTACTGAAGGTCTGTAACAGCCTGTGATGAGAATAGACTTCTCAGAAGGTAGGGAAAACTTTAGGGTGAGGTTTTCAAACTCTTTAGGCACAGAGGAAGAGTCACTAACTGAAACTGAAAATTTATCTAACACATAAATTGCACCCCCCCCTCCCCTGGAGGGTCAATCAGTCCAGAACACATTACATGTTGGTATGTTATTGTTGCTATCAAGGGTAGAATCTCTTAACCAGGTTTCAGATATAATCAGTACATCAGGTTTAGTATGATAGACCCAGACCTGGATCATATCCTGCTTTTTAAGTAAGCTGCAGGCATTTATATTGAATATTTATATTGACCCCTGAAAGCCGATTCTGTAGCCCTGAGAGGGCTAGCCGGGTGCCAGGTGGGCACGGTCGATGGGACCTGGTTTCCCCATGCCACCTACGATGCCTCCTCTAGCTGCCTCCTGACCCCTGAAACCCAGTAAGGACATCCTCTGACTGGGGAAGCAGTGATCGGCTGTGATTGGCTGACCGCGCATTGTGCTGAGCACTGATTGGCCTCCGGTTTCAGAGCCTGCCTCCTGATTGGTCTGGGTGATTTTGGGCTTTGCTGGGCTTGGAGCCCATTGACTTGCACTGCTCAGTGCCGAAATTTTGTGCTTTTGGACATTTCAGCCTGAATCTCTACTGCATTTTACCTTTGTTCCACTGTTAGTTCTGCCTAACACTCAGAATAGCAAAATTGTACTATTTTTAATCTGTAAGCAAGCCGCGAAATCTGTGTTAGGCTGCCTGGTATTTCCATTGCTTATCAGTATTTATAGGCTGTTAGATAAATTGCTAGCTTACCATAATGTTATTGTTTAAATGATTTTCTTTCTGACTTCATATTTTGCTTCGGCGTCCTTGCCGTTTGATTGAAATTATTAAGCCATGGTCTATTTTAATGCCATGCAAAATGGCTGTGGCTGCTTGACTCTGTTCTGTAACCTTTCTGTCTCACCCTCCCCTCGCCGAACTTCTAGTGGCAGCCTGCTCGTAATTCCTTTCTTATTCTGGTGCACTTTCAAGCTGTTACCTCTGCCTCTCCTCTTGTAACTCTCTCTGTTCTCCCCCATTCTGCAGTCATAGGCAGTTGTCCTCTGCTACAGACATGTCTGAACTCTCTTAATGTGCACTGCCATTGCTGAGTGTATCCCTCTTTGACTTCTGCTTCCTTCCTTACTGCTACCAGCCTGACCCTCTCCCCCCACTTTCTATCTACACTGTACTGGATCTCGCCCACCTTCGCAGCTCCCTTCCTTGCTCCCCCCACTCGCTACCTCTGTTTTAAAAAAAAAAATTGCTACTCTTTTCTTCATCCACCATTTCTGCTGTCCCTCCAGACTGGCGCCAGCAATCCACTGACCTGATCGCTTCTGGCTAACACCTCTGCCCCCCATTTAGTTCCCCACTCTCCCATCCTTACTCTGACTTTACCTTCCCCCTCTCCTCGCTGCATACATTTGAATTTCCTTCCCCACTCTCCCTGTTATTGGTTCTGCATCACTGCCTACTTGCCTCTGTTAATATAAGCCTACTCACCGCCCTCTTCTCCCTCTCTCCTCATTCCAGATTCCGTAGCCCTGAGAGGGCTAGCCGAGTGCCCGGTGGGCACGGTTGATGGGACCTTGTTTCCCCACGCCACCTACGACGCCTCCTCTAGCCGCCTCCCAACCCCTGAAAGCCAGTAAGGACATACTCTAACTGGGGAAGCATTGATCGGCTGCGATTGGCTGACCGCGCATTGTGCTGAGCACTGATTGGCCTCCGGTTTCAGACCTTGTCTCCTGAATGGCCTGGGTGATTTTGGGCTTTGCTGGGCTCGGAGCCCTTTGACTTGCACTGCTCAGTGCCAGAATTTTGTGCTTTTGGACATTTCAGCCTGAATCTCTACTGCATTTTACCTTTGTTCCACTGTTAGTTCTGCCTAATACTCAGAATTGCAAAATTGTACTATTTTTAATCTGTAAGCAAGCCGAGAAATCTGTGTTAGGCTGCCTGGTATTTCCATTGCTTATCAGTATTTATTGGCTGTTAGATAAATTGCTAGCTTACCATAATGTTTTTGTTTAAATGATTTTCTTTCTGACTTCATATTTTACTTCAGAGGCCCTTGCCGTTTGATTGAAATTATTAAGCCATAGTCTATTTCAATGCCATGTAAAATGGCTGTGGCTGCTTGACTCTGTTCTGTAACCTTTCTGTCTCTCCCTCCCACCCCTCGAACTTCTAGTGGCAGCCTGCTCGTAATTCCTTTCTTATTCTGGTGCCCGTCTTTCGGATGAGATGTTAAACCGAGGTCCCATCTGCCTGGATTGGTGGTAGTTCAGGTGGATGTTAAAGATCCTATGGCACTTATCGAAAAGAGTAGGGGAATTTCCCCGGTGTCCTGGCCAAATTTCCCTCATTCACTAAAAATACCACCAACAGCTTAATCTGGTTCAAATTCAGTTGCTCACCATCTGTATCCCCCCCCCCCCGGTTGCCCCTGAAAAAGGGACTTCTAGGCCCAGTGGGCTTACTGGGTCAACAAAATTCAACAAACAACAAACAAACAAACAAACTTTCAAGCTGTTTCCTCTGCCTCTCCTCTTGTAACTCTCTCTGTTCCCCCCCTATTCTGCAGTCACTAGGCAGTTGTCCTCTGCTACAGACGTGTCTGAACTTTCTTAATGTGCACTGCCATTGCTGAGTGTATCTCTCTTTAACTTCTGCTTCCTTCCCTACTGCTACCAGCCTGACACCCCCCCCCTTCTATCTACACTGTACTGGATCTCACCCACCTTCGCAGCTCCCTTCCTCACCCCCCCTCCTCACTCACTACCTCTGTTTTAAAAAAAAAAAATGCTCTCTTTCTTCATTCACCCTTCTGCTGTCCCTCCAGACTGGTGCCAGCAATCCACTGGACCTGATAGTTTCTGGCCAACACCTCCACCCCCCCCATTTAGTTCCCTCGCACTCTGCCATCCCTACTCTGACTTTACCTTCCCCCTCTCCTCACTGTATGCACTTGAATTTCCTTCCCCCCTGCCCCTGTTAATGGCTCTGAGTCACTGCCTACTTGTCTCTGTTAATTAAAGCCTACTCACCACCCTCTTCTCTCTCACTCTTCATTCCAGATTCCGTAGCCCTGAGAGGGCTAGCCGGGTGCCTGGTGGGCACGGTCGATGGGACCTGGTTTCCCCACGCCACCTACGACGCCTCCTCTAGCCACCTCTCGACACCTGAAAGCCGGTAAGGACATCCTCTGACTGGGGAAGCAGTGATCGGATGCGATTGGCTGACCGTGCATTGTGCTGAGCACTGATTGGCCTCCGGTTTCAGACCCTGCCTCCTGACTGGACTGAGTGATTTTGGGCTTTACTGGGCTCGGAGCCCATTGACTTGCACTGCTCAGTGCCGAAATATTGTGGTTTTGGCCATTTCAGCCTGAATCTCTACTGCATTTTACCTTTGTTTCACTGTTAGTTCTGCCTAATACTCAGAATTGCAAAATTGTACTATTTTTAATCAGTAGGCAAGCCGAGAAATCTGTGTTAGGCTGCCTGGTATTTCCATTGTTTATCAGCATTTATAGGCTGTTAGATAAATTGCTAGCTTACCATAATGTTTTTGTTTAAATGATTTTCTTTCTGACTTCATATTTTGCTTCGGAGCCCCTTGCCGTTTGATTGAAATTATTAAGCCATAGTCTATTTTAATGCCGTGTAAAACGGCTGAGGCTGCTTGACTCTGTTCTGTAACCTTTCTGTCTCTCCCTCCCGCCCCCGAACTTCTAGTGGCAGCTTGCTCGTAATTCCTTTCTTATTCTGGTGCACTTTCAAGCTGTTACCTCTGCCTCTTCTCTAGTAACTCTCTCTGTTGCCCCCAATTCTGCAGTCACTAGGCAGTTGTCCTCTGCTACAGACATGTCTGAACTCACTTAATGTGCACTGCCATTGCTGAGTGTATCCCTCTTTGACTTCTGCTTCATTCCCTACTGCTACCCGCCCACACCTCCCCCTTTCTACCTACACTGTACTGGATCTCGCCCACCTTCAGAGCTCCTTCATCGCCCCCACTCACTACCTCTGTTTTTAAAAAATTGCCTTCCTTTTCTTTCATCCACCCTTTCTGCTGTCCCTAGAGACTGGCGCCAGCAATCCACTGGACCTGATCGCTTGGCTAACACCTCTGCCCCCATTTAGTTCCTTGCACCTCCCATCCCTACTCTGACTTTACCTTCCCCTCCTCGCTGCATACACTTGAATTTCCTTCCCCACTCCCCTGTTATTGGCTCTGCATCACTGCCACTTGCTCTGTTAATATAAGTCTACTCACCGCCTCGTCTCTCTCTCCTCATTCCAGATTCAGAGTCCTTAGAGGCTGGCCAGGTGCTCAGGTGGGCACGGTCGATGGGACCTTGTTTCCCCACGCCACCTACAACGCCTCCTCTAGCCGCCTCCCGACATCTGAAAGCCGGTAAGGACATCCTCTAACTGGGGAAGCAGTGATCGGATGCGATTGGCTGACCGCGCATTGTGCTGAGCACTGATTGGACTCCGGTTTCAGACCCTGCCTCCTGAATGGTCTGGGTGATTTTGGGCTTTGCTGGGCTCGGAGCCCATTGACTTGCACTGCTCAGTGCCGAAATTTTGAGCTTTTGGACATTTCAGCCTGAATCACTACTGCATTTTACCTTTGTTCCACTGTTACTTCTGCCTAATACTCAGAATTGCAAAATTGTACGATTTTTAATCTGTAATCAAGCCGTGAAATCTGTGTTAGGCTGCCTGGTATTTCCATTGCTTATCAGTATTTATAGGCTGTTAGATAGATTGCTAGCTTACCATAATGTTATTGTTTAAATGATTTTCTTTCTGACTTCGTATTTTGCTTTGGAGCCCCTTGCCATTTGATTGAAATTATTAAGCCATAGTCTATTTTAATGCCATGCAAAACGGCTGTGGCTGCTTGACTCTGTTCTGCAAAATTTCTGTCTCTCCCTCCTCCCCCCAACCCCGAACTTCTAGTGGCAGCCTGCTCGCAATTACTTTCTTATTCTGGTGCACTTTCAAGCTGTTACCTCTGCCTCTCCTCTTGTAATTCTCTCTGTTCCCCCCTATTCTGCAGTCAATAGGCAGTTATCCTCTGCTACAGACGTGTCTGAACTCTCTTAATGTGCACTGCCATTGCTGAGTGCATTCCTCTTTGACTTCTGCTTCCTTCCCTACTGCTACCAGCCTGACCCGCCCCCCCCCTTTCTATCTACACTGTACTGGATCTCGCCCACCTTACAGCACCCTTCCTCACTCCCCCTCCTCACTCGCTACCTCTGTTTAAAAAAAATAAAAAATTGCTCCTCTTTTCTCTTTCATCCACCCTTTCTGCTGTCCTTCCAGACTGGCCCAGCAATCCACTGGACCTGATTGTTTCTGGCTAGCACCTCTGCCCCCCATTTAGTTCCCTCGCTCTCTGCCATCCCTACTCTGACTTTACCTTCCCCTCTCCTCGCTGCATACATTTGAATTTCCTTCCCCCCTCCCCCTGTTATTGGCTCTGCATCACTGCCTCACTTGCCTCTGTTAATATAAGCCTACTCACCGCCCTCTTCTCTCACTCTCCTCATTCCAGATTCTGTAGCCCTGAGAGGGCTAGCCGGGTGCCACGTGGGCACGGTCGATGGGACCTTGTTTCCCCATGCCACCTACGACGCCTCCTCTAGGCGCCTCCTGACCCCTGAAACCCAGTAAGGACATCGTCTAACTGGGGAAGCAGTGATCAGCTGCAATTGGCTGACCGCGCATTGTGCTGAGCACTGATTGGCCTCCGGTTTCAGACCCTGCCTCCTGATTGGTCTTGGTGATTTTGGGCTTTGCTGGGCTCTGAGCCCATTGACTTGCACTGCCCAGTGCCAAAATGTTGTGGTTTTGGACATTTCAGCCTGAATCTCTAATGCATTTTACCTTTGTTCCACTGTTAGTTCTGCCTAATACTCAGAATTGCAAAATTGTACTATTTTTAATCTGTAAGCAAGCCGCGAAATTTGAGTTAGGCTGCCTGGTATTTCCATTGCTTATCAGTATTTATAGGCTGTTAGATAAATTGCTAGCTTACTATAATGTTATTGTTTAAATTATTTTCTTTCTGACTTCATATTTTGCTTCGGAGCCCCTTGCCGTTTGATTGAAATTATTAAGCCATAGTCTATTTTAATGCCATGCAAAATGGCTGTGGCTGTTTGACTCAGTTCTGTAACCTTTCTGTCTCTCCCCCGCCCCCCGAACTTCTAGTGGCAGCCTGCTCGTAATTCCTTTCCTATTCTGGTGCACTTTCAAGCTGTTACCTCTGCCTCTCCTCTTGTAACTCTCTCTGTTCCCCCCCTATTCTGCAGTCACTAGGCAGTTGTCCTCTGCTACAGACGTGTCTGAACTCTCTTCATGTGCACTGCCATTGCTGAGTGTATCCCTCTTTAACTTCCGCTTCCTTCCCTACTGCTACCAGCCTGACCGTCCTCCCCTTTCTATCTACACTGTACTGGATCTCACCCACCTTCGCAGCTCCCTTCCTCACTCCCCCTCCTCACTCGCTACTTCTGTTTAAAAAAAAAAAATGCTCCTCTTTTCTCTTTCATCCACCCTTTCTGCTGTACCTCCAGACAGGTGCCAGCAATCCACTGGACCTCATCGTTTCTGGCTAACACCTCCGCCCCCCCCATTTAGTTCCCTCGCACTCTGCCATGCCTACTCTGACTTTACCTTCCCCCTCTCCTCGCTGCATGCACTTGAATTTCCTTCCCCCCTGCCCCTGTTATTGGCTCTGCGTCACTGCCTACTTGCCTCTGTTAATATAAGCCTACTCATTGCCCTCTTCTCTCTTTCTCCTCATTCCAGATTCTGTAGCCCTGAGAGGGCTAGCCAGGTGGCAGGTGGGCACGGTCGATGGGACCTGGTTTCCCCATGCCACCTACGATGCATCCTCTAGGCACCTCCTGACCCCTGAATGTCAGTAAGGACATCCTCTGACTGGGGAAGCAGTGATCGGCTGCGATTGGCTGACCGCACATTGTGCTGAGCACTGACTGGCCTCTGGTTTCAGACCCTGCCTCCTGATTGGTCTGGGTGACTTTGGGCTTTGCTGGACTCGGAGCCTATTGACTTGCACTGCTCAGTGCCGAAATGTTGTGGTTTTGGACATTTCAGCCTGAATTTCTACTGCATTTTACCTTTGTTCCACTGTTAGTTCTGCCTAATACTCAGAATTGCAAAATTGTACTATTTTTAATCTGCAAGCAAGCCGAGAAATCTGTGTTAGGCTGCCTGGTATTTCCATTGCTTATCAGTATTTATAGGCTGTTAGATAGATTGCTAGCTTACCATAATGTTATTGTTTAAATGATTTTCTTTCTGACTTCATATTTTGCTTTGAAGCCCCTTGCCGTTTGATTGAAATTATTAAGCCATAGTCTATTTTAATGCCATGCAAAACGGCTGTGGCTGCTTGACTCTGTTTTGTAAACTTTCTGTCTCTCCCTCCCCCCCCCGAACTTCTAGTGGCAGCTTGCTCGTAATTCCTTTCTTATTCTGGTGCACTTTCAAGCTGTTACCCCTGCCTCTCCTCTTGTAATTCTCTCTGTTCCCTCCATTCTGCAGTCACTAGGCAGTTGTCCTCTGCTACAGACATGTCTGAACTCTCTTAATGTGCACTGCCATTGCTGAGTGTATCCTCTTGACTTCTGCTTCCTTCCCTACTGCTACCAGCCTGACCCTCCCCTTTCTACCTACACTGTACTGGATCTCGCCCCACCTTCAGAGCTCCCTCTCCTCGCCCTCCTCACTCGCTACTTCTGTTTTAAAAAGAAAAAATTGTCTCTATCTCTTTCATCCACCCTTTCTGCTGTCCTCCAGACTGGTGCCAGCAATCCACTGGACCTGATCGCTTCTGGCTAGCACCCTGCCCCCAATTTAGTTCCCTCCCACTCAGCCATCCCTACTCTGACTTTACCTTCCTCTCCTCACTGCATACATTTGAATTTCCTTCCCCCCCCTGTTATTAGCTCTGCATCACTGTCTACTTGCCTCTGTTCATATAAGCCTACTCACCGCCCTCTTCTCTCTCTCTCTCCTCCTTCCAGTTTCCGTAGCCCTGACAGGGCTAGCCGGGTGCCAGGTGGGCACGGTCGATGGGACCTGGTTTCCCCATGCCACCTACGACTCCTCTTCTAGGTGCCTCCCGACCCCTGAAAGACGGTAAGGACATCTTCTAACTGGAGAAGTAGTGATCGGCTGCGATTGGCTGACCACTCATTGTGCTGAGCACTGATTGGCCTCCGGTTTCAGACCCTGCCTCCTGATTGGTCTGGGTGACTTTGGGCTTTGCTGGGCTCGGAGCCCATTGACTTGCACTGCTCAGTGCCAGAATGTTGTGGTTTTGGACATTTCAGCCTGAATCTCTACTGCATTTTAGCTTTGTTCCACTGTTAGTTCTGCCTAATACTCAGTATTACAAAATTGTACTATTTTTAATCTGTAAGCAAGCTGTGAAATCTGTGTTAGGCTGCCTGGTATTTCCATTGCTTATCAGTATTTATAGGCTGTTAGATAAATTGCTAGCTTACCATAATGTTATTGTTTAAATGATTTTCTTTCTGACTTCATATTTTGCTTCGGAGCCCCTTGCCATTTGATTGAAATTATTAAGCCATAGTCTATTTTAATGCCGTGCAAAACAGCTGTTGCTGCTTAACTCTGTTCTGTAACTTTCCATCTCCCCCCCCGAACTTCTAGTGGCAGCTTGCTCGTAATTCCTTTCTTATTCTGGTGCACTCTCAAGCTGTTACCTCTGCCTCTTCTCTAGTAACTCTCTCTGTTGCCCCCAATTCTGCAGTCACTAGGCAGTTGTCCTCTGCTACAGACGTGTCTGAACTCTCTTAATGTGCACTGCCATTGCTGAGTGTATCTCTCTTTGACCTCTGCTTCCTTCCCTACTGCTACCAGCCTGACCCTGACCCCCTTTCTACCTACACTGTACTGGATCTCGCCCACCTTCGCAGCTACCTTCCTCGCTCCCCCTCCTCACTCGCTACCTCTGTTTAAAAAAAAAAAATTGCTCCTCTTTTCTCTTTCATCCACCCTTTCTGCTGTCCCTCCAGACTGGCACCAGCAATCCACTGGACCTGATCATTTCTGGCATGCACCTCTGCCCCCCCCCATTTAGTTCCCTCGCACTCTCCCATCCCTACTCTGACTTTACCTTCCCCCTCTCCTCGCTGCATACACTTGAATTTCCTTCCCCCCTGCTCCTGTTATTAGCTCTACGTCACTGCCTACTTGCCTCTGTTAATATAAGCCTACTCACCGCCCTCTTCTCTCTCTCTCTCTCCTCATTCCAGATTCTGTAGCCCTGAGAGGGCTAGCCGGGTGCCTGGTGGGCACGGTCGATGGGACCTGGTTTCCCGACGCCTCCTCTAGCCACCTCCTGACCTCTGAAAGCCGGTAAGGACATCTTCTGACTGGGGAAGTAGTGATCGGCTGCGATTGGCTGACCGCACATTGTGCTGAGCACTGATTGGCCTCCAGTTTCAGACCCTGCCTCCTGATTGGTCTGGGTGATTTTGGGCTGTGCTGGGCTCGGAGACCATTGGCTTGCACTGCTCAGTGCTGAAATGTTATGCCCGCCCCCCTTCCCCCACCTTTATTAAATAGTCTCCTTCATTGCCGCCCCCTGCTCCAAATACCAGCCCACTGTCTTACATCCTATTCTGTCCCACTTGCTAAACCACTCCCTCTCCCCTGCATTTCATACCAGTGCTAGCTTCTCTGGGTGATATTGCAGGCTACACATCACTGTGTTTTTCAGCTCTCTGGCTTCTTTTCTCTCTCCTCCCTCTCCTCCCCTGCTACATCCATTATCCTCACACCCCTATCTCCTCTGTTAGCTACAATGCCTCCTGTAACCACATTCTTCTGTCTTTCTCTGCCCTCTCCTGCTTCCCACTCTATGCCATCTTCCAACTTCTTCCTATCCCTCACAACCCTTTACTCTGGTCCTCCTGGCCAGCTACCCCCATCAGGTACGATTGCAATCTCCCTCTGTTCGCACAAATGGTGCCATCTGGCAATGGACTGTTTAAATATGAAAAATTACGACGTTGGCCTTGGGGAGATTCAGCATCTATTTCTGACCAATGCTTTACACTGGGATCCTAGACGCCTGTACTGGATCAAATCACACAAGCAACGGAGATGTATTTCCACCTACTATGAATTACGGCTATTGACTCTCAAACTCCTGCTCCTCCTCCTCTTCATGTCAGGAAGTGTTCACCCAAATCCTGGCCCTATCTCCCACAGCACAACAAAGCCAGCCAAAATGGAGGGGGGACTCACCATTGCCACCCTAAATATCTGTAGTCTCCTACCTAAACTGGCCTCCCTACAAACCTTTGCCAGCCAACATAATACTGATATCCTGGCCATTGTTGAAACTTGGCTGACACCTAACACCCCTGACCATGCCATATCTCTTCAAGGCTACAAGATACTCAGGGTGGATAGGACTTCAAAAAGGAGTGGTGATTGTGCAATTTACATAAAAGACTATCTCACATGCCTCCCTGTTATGTATACCACCACTGAAATCGCTGTACAACTCCTTCCTATCAAGCTAATCCTTGGTGCCCACAACAAAGTCCTCACAGTTACTGCTATCTATATCCCACCTAAAGACCCGGGGTCCGGCCTCCAGCCCAGATAAATAATGTCGCTGTTCTCCCGGACTCTCTTAGCGACCACTCTCCCATAAAATGTACCTGGTCAAATAAGTTCAGAAAACCACCTCCTAGAACTATCTCTAGTAGAGTACTACCTTTTGGCAACCTTACTCCTCTCAAGGAAAATCTTAGGCAGAAAGACTGGTCTCCCATTTACAAAACTCAAGATGTCGACGTAGCCCTTAATCACTTTATCAACACCTTCAACGCTGCCTGTGATTCCTATGCACCTGAAAAAAAGTGCAAAGTGAAAGTGCTCTCAAGTCCCTGGCTCACTGCTAAGCTATTGGCACTACACAAAGGTAGGGACCATCTCTGGGCTATCGCAAGAGCTACTGGCTCCCTGACTGACATCCAAAAGTATAAACAGGCCCGAAACTACTGTACCAAAGAGACTCGCCGGGTGAAGAGCTCCTATTTCAAGAATGCCCTCTCCAACTCCTGGGGTGTAAGGAAATCCTTCTGGGACAATTTAAGAAATATCATGGGTAAGCAGTCCAAGTCCTCTCCTACTATATTGAATGTGGATGGCACTACCACCCTTGACCCCTTGGTCATTGAAAACACCCTTAATGAGACCTTCACAGACCTTAGCGGTGTCCTCTCATCTGACTTCTTCGCTGATACTGACCCTCTAATCTCTATATCCCCCTCTCCCTCTCCAAACGTACCACCCTTCCATCTCAAAATAGTTAAAGCACATGAAGTCCATAAATACATAAAGAAGGCTATATCTAAATCTCGGGCAAGCAGTGACTCTATTGACCTTAAAATACTGTCCCTTACTCTGCATGAAGTTCTACTCCCCCTCACCAAAATATTCAATCTCTCCCTCTGCTCCAGCAAGTTCCCTAGTAAATGGAAGGCTGCAATAGTCACTCCTGTGCACAAAAGTGGTGACAAGTCTCTGCCTGGTAACTATAGACCTATTTCAATACTACCTCCCATCTCAAAGGCTCTTGAACGTATAGTGGCCGACCAGCTTACAGACTACCTACAGAAATATAACATCTTCTGTGCCCAGCAACATGAATTCAGACAAGGGCATAGCACATTGACGACAGCCCTGCTCGAATTCTCAGGAGCAATCCACAAGGCCTTGGACAAAGGACTCCTAACTGGAGCTGTGTACATTGATCTAACAAAGGCATTTGACACAGTACACCATGGTCTACTCATCAGTCAACTACAATCTCTTGGGCTCTCCCAGGGTTCTGGTGCCTGGATAAAAAGTTACCTCGCCCAGTGCTCTCAAGTTGTAAAAATAGCAGGAGTTCTCTCAGACCCAAAGCATGTCCTCTCAGGAGTTCCACAGGGATCCATCTTAGGCCCTCTCCTCTTCAGTCTTTTTCTAAACTCCCTTCCTAAATCCTGCCCAGAGCAAATTATCCTTTATGCCAATGATGCTGTGATTCTATCCTCTCGAAAAGATCCAAACCCCTTACGCCTCAGCCTCCAGCACACATTTGCCAGTGTTGAGATGTGGTTCGTTGAACATAAGCTGGTCCTAAACCACAAAAAAACCAAATCCATGCTCTTCTCAAGCCCGCAAAACAAGAAAAGGCAAGTACCACTCATTATCAACACATCCCTGGGAATCACCCTTGAACAGGTGGCTACCTTCAAATATCTTGGAATCACTTTTGATCAAGGCCTAGCCTTTGCAACCCATATCGATAGTACAGCCAAAACTATTAATCAGCAGCTTGGGATACTGTACCGGAACAGACAGCTCCTCACCCTACCAGCACTGAAGCTAGCTATTCAATCCTCAATCATCTCAATCATTGACTTCGGCTTAACTGTCTATGGGTCCGCCTCTACTAGCGCACTTAAATGTATTACAACCTCCCTTAACAAGGCCTGTCAGCTGCTTACTGGCGCTCATTGAAGTACTCACACTTGCGAGCTCTATGCTGAAACTGGGTGGTTACAACTCTCAAACCGCTTAAAGTACCTCACTTGCCTTATGGCTAAAAAATTCATCATGGGCCTCACCCCACCTTGCATTCAAGACCTGATATACCAGAACACAAGTGTCTGACCCACCAGAAGATCTGAAAATCAGCCTCTTCAGGTCCCCCGTTGCCGGACTACCCAGGATCAACGATCATTTGCCTATCGTGCCCCCTACTGGCTTAATGCCCTTAGCACCTCTATTACCTCCTCTACCTCTTTAGGTGCATTTAAATCTAGCCTATTCTCTCACCTTGCCACCTCCGACTCCTGTGACTGCCTTGATTAAATCTTAACCATTTCAATTCTCCACCCTGCCCACTTACCTGACAAAGGCCTGGTAGAGGATCCTTTTCTCTAATCTATGGTCTGCTCCTCCCTCCCTTTCTCTCTCATGCTCTATCTAGCACACTTCCCTAACCTATCTTTTCCCCTCCTCATTTGTTTGCTTATTGATGAAAGTGTTCATTTGGTAATTATCTGTCCTTCACAAATGTCTTTGATACTTGACTGTTCATGTCTCTTTTTATTCCACAATGTACTTTATTGTGCCACTCATTGTAACCCTATTGCTTGTACCTAATTTGACCCGGAACCTTTGTAAAAGAGCCTTGGCTCAAAGGTATTAATTCCTAGAATACAATAAAATAAAATAAATATGTATGAAACTAATGCCTTTTAGATGAGTTATATCTGAAGGAGCTTCAATAGGAGTAGCAGGGGCAGGGTTTAACTCCACATTCCCTGAGAAGAGCAACAGTAGTAGAAATCACTTCTTAAGCCTAGAGGTAAGGTACCTTTAGTAATGTAAGCCGGTGCCGTTTAGCTATAATTGGGTCCAGAGGGGATGAGGCATGATGGTGAAAGAGAGTCAATGCATAAATTGCCACTTGGGCAGATATTAAAATGGGTGTTAAGCTATAGTCGGATGGTAAGGAGACCCAAGGAGACTCGAGTATCTCCAAGTGTGCAGTATCAAGGAAACAAAAGGGCTGGCTGTTATGCAAGAAACTAGTTGAAAGAGGAGGAGAAGGGAGTACAGGAACTGGGGGGGGTTATTGCTGAGACAACTAGTCCATTGCAAAATGACACAACCCAGTAAACTTCGGGTTTCAATGAGCTTCCCCATTGTTGACAGTGACCTCTACCATACTGTGCCTAAAATTTTATTTTAGAAATTTATTTAGAAAGAGTTATGAAAGACAGATTTAAGTAAAGATAGTGTGTCTGGAACAGAGTCACTGTAACAGCATCTAAAGTGGAAAATGAAAACGTATGTGAGCAGCAGATATAAGGAAGGGTCTTGTGGTCCCTCTAGTGGCCAAGTAGTATATAAAGCTGATGGGGAAATGGACACTTTCAACTGATCAGCTGTAGGCCAGTGGTCTATAATATAAAGAGTTGATTAGGTTGGGTTGGAAGGGGAGGGTGGGTAGCTGACCCACAGTGCCCACAAGAACTACCTTCCTGGAGTTGTTTCTGTCAGCAAGCAGCTGCTTGGAGTGGAGCCACTGTGAGAGCAGTTCCCTGGTACAGCAGAGGCAAGGCAGTGCCTGGTCAGGTGATGAAGCCTAAGGAAAAGAAGAAAAATAAGTATTTTTAAATTAGAGGGCAATTAAATTAACAAAAGTCCAAAAAAGCTGTAATTGCTGGGTGTGGGACTCAGTGGGAGCGATTTCAGGAGGGTGGAAAGCTAGACAAAAGACAGAAAGGCTGTGATTACTGTGAGTGTGGGGGGTTCTCTTCAGAGGTAGTGTTGGATGAGAATGGGCAACAGATTATAAAATAAATATTGGTAGCGATGGGCTTAGAGGGAGAGGCAACAGGAGATCATGGGGAAAAAAAAGAAAATCACAAAATAGAGCCAAAGAAAGTAATAATAAGAGAGAGAATGCAGTAAAAGTAACACAAATGTTTTTGTTTCCAGCTACAGTTTTACAGTAAGTCATGATAATCATCACATTATAACTCTACAGATAACCAAAACAGTTTGCAATGCACTGGTCTTGTTAGGAAAGTGGCAGACGTACAGATCAGAGCAAAGGAGAGTGGCTATGCGCAGCAGCCAATCAGAGAACAGGGATAGGTGAGCGCCAAAATTCAAACAACTCAGCTTGAATCCTAGCAGCCCATACCTTCTTGGAGCTGGTTCTGTGTCTGGGCAGCTGCTTGGATAGTAGTCACTGGAGAAGTTGTTCCCTGCTGCGGCAGAGGCAAGGCGGTGCTCGGTCAGAGGATGAAGCCTGTGGAGAAGAAGAAAAACAAGTATTTTTAAATGACAGGGCAATTAAATTATCAAAGGTCCAAAAGAGCTATAATTGCTGGAGGTGGGGCTCAGTGGGAACAATTGCAGGAAGGCTAGAAGCTAGACAAAAGACAGAGAGGCTGTGATTAATGTGGGTGTGGGAGAAGAGGGGGATTTCTCCTGGGAGAGAGTGTTGGATGAGAGTGGGCAACAGAGATTAAAAAATAAATATTGATAGAGATGGGCTCAGAGGGAGTGGCAACAGGAGACCATTGGGAAAAAAAGAAAATCACAAAAATAGAGCTGAAGAAATTGGTAAGCAGAGAAAAAAGGCAGTAAAAGTAATACAACTGTTTTTGTTTCCAGCTACAGTTTTACAGTAAGGTCTGATAATCATCACACTATAACTCTTCAGATAATCAGAACAGTTTGCAATCCTCCCCAGAATACATCTGGAAAATGTTACTTGTCACAGTTCCACCTTCATAACATGCCGGTCATTGTGCACCCCGTCATTAGGGTGCCAAACCCAAAAGTCATTCATTGGTTTCATGCGGGCGGGGGGAATCTAACTGCAAGGGTGAACTCTCAGGTAGAGGGCGATGACTTTCAGGTCTGGTGCCCTAATGACATGGTGCACAACAGCCGGCGCTCCAAGGGTGTGAGTGACCTGTCACAGCTCAGTGCGTCTTTTCTGGTCAAAATAAAAATAAAACAATTAAGAATATCGCAGCAGAACTTAAGGTGAACATTCTGGGTCGCCCCTGAAAAAGGGACCATTGGTCTCAGTGGGCTTACCCGGTAAACAAAATCTAAATAAACAAAATCTAAATAAATTCTCCTTCAGATGGTGTGAGAGATCCATTACATTTATTTTTATAAAAGAACAGAATATAATATTTATTAAAAGATTATCTAGCTAATCCTAGTGATTCATATTTGTAGGAGCTCTTGAGCTCTTTGAGATGTTCCATAGTACAACATTGTCACCTCATACAACTTGGGCAGACAGAACCGCTCAACTTTGTTTTTGTGGTCCCTTCACCCAATGAGAATGTGATTACACTGATATACCATAAGGGATATTTTAATAAAATTTGTAGGGAAAATCTGACTTCCTGATTGGTGGAGAAGGTTCTAAAGCAGTGTGGTTAAGGAATAGTAACCATACTGCTTAACTTATCTTATTTTGTTTTTTACATTGTAACCGTTTTAAAAGCACAATACATCTCTTCAGGGTGTTGGTCACTATTCCTGAACTGAAATGCCAGGTACTTGAAGGCACAAGGTGCTTCCTGGGTATGCGGTTCAGGAACAGTGACCCAAGCCCTCTCATGCCCTCCTGCTTACCTACCAGTCCATCATGAAAATGCCCACTACAGTATATGATTCCTACATTTGCAAGCTGAACTGGGTGTTAATGCATTTAACTAGAAAGGGGGTCTGCATGGCCTCATTAATATTATAATGAAGATTTGCTGCAATATGGACTTCAATGCACGTTTAAAGAGGGGTTTGCATCCTGCTGTGGCCTTCTTCCTCAATGATCTTTGGTTCAAGTTAAATTAAGCAAAACTTTGTTCATGAAATTTAAGTGTCTTTGCTTGTTGGATTAAGCTCTGCTCTGGGAATTCCTTACTTTTTTTTGTTATAAAACTAATGTATAAAATGCACCTAACTGGCTTAGCTCTTACTCTAGTATAACGTTTTAATTTCCATAAAAGGATGAAAGAAATTGCCTTTTGTCTTTATTAACTTAAAATCAACATAATTAGGACATATTGGAATAAGGTCACACCGCACCCGGGAAAAAGAGTATTCTTTAGACATCAGCACTGAATTTTAACCTATAGCATGCCAATATCAATAATGTTGCCAGTTCTGTGTTTCATTTTTTTTTTTTTTTTTTTATAACCAAGCAGCATAATTTATTTTTTTCAGCGGCTACATTAAGACAATATCCAAGTCTAAAACATTACTAGAGTGTATGAAATCATAATCTTAAAATGCCCTTACTACACATGTGAGCCCATATAAGATTTGTTGGGAGTATGCATAGATCCAGGATTAATATGCGTTCAAACATATTCAGCAATAAGAATAACGCTGTTTACTGTTGTACACATTTATATTTTGAAATAAAAAGGAGAGAGGAACGATGGAATGCGTTTACCTTTTCATTGCCTAGGTTAATACTTAAAACTAGTTTCAGTACATTTTAGTTAAGTTACTGGCGATCATTCTGTATACAGCTCTGTTTCTGGATTGGCATTAACACTAAACCATTTGAAGGGCTGAGACTGGCTATACATACTCCATTAATATAAAAAGACTTCATGCAATATATAACTGTTAGTATTGCTGATCAGTGCCCTAAAGGAAGGTTTTCAGGTGAAAAATACAAACATTTCATTCTCAGTACAAAACGCAGCTCAGAATAACAACCTGAGCTATTTTTCACTGAAGTAGAAATAATTGCAATCCACAGTGTTTTCAATTTGTAATGGTACATTCCTGTTGTGTTAAATGCCTTTTACCAGATAATGGATGTGATTTATTTAGACGTAGACGGGCTGTTTGGTAGATTCTGTGATTAATCAGTAGGTTCCCATCCTTTGGCATCTCTCACTGCCCTCTTGTGTGATGTAAGATCAGACGTACTCTGCATTGAAAAGTCAAGACACACACACTGCTCACACACATCCATACACTACCTACAAATCCTGCTGAAAGCAGGGAGAAGGCAGGCTGGCTCATTTAGCAGAAGAATTTCCATTGACATTTCTAAATTACGCTGCTAGACTCGGGGCTCTGCTGACTTACTGGGTGTGCACTGGAGCAATCCGAGTCTTCATTTCGCCACAATGTCTGAGTTTATTTTAGCTTTAGTAACAATATCGGGATTATTTCCACTTGCCAGGATGCTGACAGTGGGGACTGAACAAGGTAAGCGTACTTTATTTACTGGTACGGTGATTTACACAAGTCTCAGAGAAACTTGATCTTGCATCTTGAATATTCTCTGTTCTATGGAGCATCACTGACATGTCTTATCTTGAGGTGCTGTCAGTTTCTGAAATGTGACAGGTTTTCATCACAATGGACATGAAGAGTATTAGAAGGGCTGCACATACTGACTTTGTATGTGATAACTGCGGAGGGTTTGAAATCCGAAGGCACTATCTCCATTAGAATTCTGGTTTACTATAATTCAGTGATGCTGCTGTTTTCTGCAGTAAAAATACGTTATGTGAACCTACATTTTAAGCAAGTAAATTCTAAACATGTCTTTGTGCACATCTTGCTCGATGCATCCCTATGGGGACAATATGTATGTTTATTACATTGGTGTACTAAAATAATCGAATGGCCCAGGAAATGTATGCACATGTACATATTAATCAAAGCTAAGAAGGTGGACATGTGAACATGCCTGCTAACATGTGGTTAAGTTTTGCCTCCCTGCTTAAATGGGTTCAGAACATGCTGCCTAGGAATGGCTCAAGGCAATGAGTCTTAGTACTTCCAAAAGACACATCTGCTATGCTTTTTTTGCACTACATAGCAGTATGACTAAAATACTTTTTGTAATAGAACAAACTGGATAAGCAGTTAAAAAACAAATGGTGCTGAAAACCTAATCATGCTGTGGGGGTGAAGGGGGCAAACTCTTGGCAAGAGTACACTGCTGGCTTTGGTTTGTTGTTAGTGCAGTTCTACAACAGTAGATATTAACCATTTACTGATTGGAGCACAGCTACAAGGACATATTATTAAGGGTATGTATTCCAGGAAGCAGTGTAGATGTTCATGGATTTTTTTCACTTGGAGCATAAAGTAGATGATTGTTTCAGAAAGACTGCTGTCAAAAAGTTAAATTCATGTATGTCAAACTGCACAGTTCCTTTTGTATTTTAACACAGAACAAAAGCTGTTAAATCTGAGAACTCAGTCTAAAGCAATTGTTGAGTACATTGTATGTATATGTAGTATAAAGAAAGATGCATGTACTTGTGAAACAAGACAGAATCAGTTTACTGATGATATATGCTTACAATCTGAGATGTTAAGGTGGATGCCATTTTTTGGGGGGGGTATTCAGAGAAGCTGCTGGGAGTGACGCTGTAGAAATAGTTAACTGACCTGTCACATTAATAAAATGTAGTTGTACAATCTATGCAGAATGTGGCTATTTGTATAGCATTTGTAGGATGAGATGCAAGAATTGCCACACAGTTTAATGTTGATAATAGTTAATTGTGCAACTGTCTCTTCCCCACATCTTGTGGGGGATAAATGCTTCAATAAGTATACCACCAGATTGGCTTTTCTGCATCAGCTGTTGAAAGTTAGTGTTTTGGCATTGCCTGCTGAGAAGTGTAGAGGACTGGCTCTAATTCACATGTCACCTGACATCCTGACATAAAGTAATGTTAGTTTGTGATAGCACATTACATTCTAAACATAGTGATGAAAAATGTGGGTGATTTGATACCTTTTATTGGACCAACAAGAAATTTACAGTACACAAGCATTCAGGCTACACAGAGCCCTTCTCCGGGAGTAGCAGGCTTTACAGAAAACATGGTTTTATACTTTGGATAGAGCAGTCCATGGGATGTAACAGTTCTGTTGATAAAGCTTGCTGTGGCTTTCCTATAAAAGTTTTGCTTCTTACAAATAAATGAGTCAGTGCATAAGGATTCTAGAATGCCATACAGAAAATGTTGTGAATGACGTATGGAGATGAGGGGGTAAACTATAACTGTGAAGGAGGAAACCAGGATTACAGAGGATGGGAGTTCATGAATTGCAGTGAAACATGTTTAAACTGAATTACATCATCTGTTGAAACTCACAAACGCTCACATGGCTAATCAAATGTAACATATTTCCTGTCACTTTGCTCAGAGTTTTCATAGCTGGCTTGAATTAAATAGTTTCAGGTTAAACTTCAGGAGCAAAGCTCTATAAAAAGTTGGATTTTATAATGGAAACTTTTTTTTTTCTTAGACATGTGAAAACATGCACAGCTTCAACATGGATACAGCCAATAGTAATGAACACTTGCTTTTCATGCAGAGTTTGGTGCCTGGCTCATAGTAAACTCATTTGTTCTGCAAGTCATGGATAAAGAGTAAACTAAAAGTCTCAGTTTTCCTGAAATACATAGAAGCAGGCTACTCTGTATGATATCAAACTCAGTGGCCTCAGCAGCATTTGAGACTCTTCCATCTCTATAAAGATATTCTGCTTTAGAATGACTGCACCAAAGCTATTATAAAATTAGACTAGAAAAAAATATTTTAAGTTTTCAGTTCTATTTTGTTACCATGGTCAAAACATTTATAACACTGAGAGCTATAGAGGTAGCCTCAGATTCATTATTAAAATCTTATCCACAACTTCAAATGAAAATTGGAAAGAAAAGCAATGGTACAATACTTTGCCCAATGCTAATGCAGTGTTTCCAGTCTACAAGAACGTACAACAAATGGTCTCAAACTGTACGTGTTTCATAAATTTGCCTTCCAGAAATATACACATAGATAAAAAAAAGTTAATCTGATTTACAGTGCCTTCATGCAGTTTGGAAAACCTGATACTTGGCTAATGACACACTGGTGTCTGTTGGACATTACACAGAATTAACCTATTAGTTTTCTATACCATCATATCAGCATCTTGCACTAGTGAAATGAAGTGACTTTTGGTCTTCCAAGTAATGAGAAAGTACTTTTGCAAGTTGGGGGGGCTTTCTAATTTAAAATAGATATAAGGTACTAAATTTATTTTGTTTCAAGTATTGCATTTGCCTCAGTTCTCTTCCAAGTGTATTCACCATGTGCACAGTAATCACTGCTTAACTGGTGCAGAGCAGTGCACACTGTTGGCAACAGGACTGTAATAGCTCTGCAAGCTGACATGCAGCCAGCAGGGAGATTCATTATGGTTAGGGTATGATTCCTTGCCCATCCCTTTGTCCTTTTCACCTCTGAACCTCTGTAAAGGGTGTGATATACTTCTCACTTTATTTTCATAGCTGATTTTTGGAAAACCACTGAAATGTTTCTGCTCTTCCAATTGCCACCAGAGTGTGCTGGTATCCAAATTAAAATATACAAGATAGAGAATCAACCCACTATAACTAGCGTGAATTAGTTACATCACTCTACTGACTAGCTTAAAATGTTATGGTATGTGACACATATATACTTGCTAGCATTCTTCTGTGTTCTGACTCAAGTAGAAAACCAAAATGTTGCCTTAAGTGAAGCTAGTTCCATAGGAAGTAAGGGTCCTCATCTAATGAACATTTTGTTCAGTTCAGTTCAGTTTGGATAACAATAAGTCTAATTAATGCCTCTGGAAAGTACTATTGCATCTTTTCTAAAAACATTTATTCAACAAAATGTATGTAAAAATGCAGCAGATGCCAAAACTGCTTTTGCCAACAAGACATTTAACAATATATTGAGTTTATTTTTAATAATGCTTTAATACATTATTGTTGCTTTGAATGTCTAAGGCAAGGAGTTGAGATATTGTGTGTCAAGAGAAAATGTCACAGATGTTTATATTTTAGGTAAGATAATAAGTAAACAGGAACACAATATTATGACTGGTTTGGAAAATACATAAGGTCTAAACAGTTATTGGTTCTTCTAAAATGATGCACTCTCTAAACTGTAACTCTAAGAACTAGCAAAGAATTTCTCATTTTAAGGAAGGCTACATTCTACAACAACCCAGAGCCACAGCTGGGGTAAAAGAACACATACGAATGTTAGCAAATACCCAGTGGCAGATCTATGGGATGAAAAAAGGGTGTGGCCGCACCCCACCCCCCTCCATTGTAACCGACTTGCTTGCTGCTGCTGCGTTTCACTTTGTTGAAGACGTCTGATTTATTGATTGTACAAAAGTTTATGTTCAAAACTGCAGGTTACATTTGTATTTTATGTCAATAATGTGATGAAAAGATAATAACAGACAATATAAAGGAATAAAATAACATTACAAAAACTGCATATCAAATATGCTCACCACCTCAGCACCCCTATTGTAAAATCCTGGATTCACCAAAATACGTACATACTTGCATTCAGAAATGCATTTGAGTCATATATGTTACTTATGTTTCAAATATCTTACATTTTATAACTAAAGAAATGCAGATAAATATGCTAAGATAAGTGCTCAAGGAGAAAACTCTCTAGCAATGCTCATATGAGATTTTATGGAGAAAATAATTTATGTTTACTTTCCTTTGGGTTAAACCAGCACTTTATAATCCTTAATAATATGTATTTTACCACATTACAATTGGGTCATACAGCTGTCTCTTTTTCTTCATGGGGCAGCTGTGGGAGCCCAACAAATAATGATAATGTTTATCAAGTAATGAGGTTGACACAACAGTGCTCTCATCATGTGGCCCTGTGAATGTAGCATCTTTCTGAGCAGAGTGTGCATGTTGTCTTTTCCAAACACTAAATGCAGATTTATTATTTCTTGTAACATAAAAGAGAGCTTTCTAAAATAGATACATTTAATTTTGTAATCATTTGCTGAAATAATTGTGCACAGTTCCCCTGCACCTTCTAATTAGCTACATTGCACACATGGTTGTCTTTTGGAGTTGGAAGAAAACATGATAAGTCTTAGCTTGCATAGATGGGCGTCCAGCTCTGGCTACGCCAACAGCATGCACATTGTGCATTTATGAACACAGGAGATCATGATGTTACTGTAAGCAATGAATTGGCTTGTATCAATAGACCATAAACATATCAGAACTGCTTAGCTTTTTTTTTATATTTTTGTTGCAGCACAAAAAAGGGCAACTCGCCAGAGATGTCAATAACTGCTTACTCAAAAACAAATATGGTTGCAGGTGAAAGCAGAGTATTACCAAACCATCAAACATGTTTGAATCAATAACTCTAACCTTTAAGGGGGGGCAATCCATTGCTATGTGCACATTTTGAAGGCCTGCCTTCTTCCTCTGCTGTCTTATACTTTCTTGATAAGTGTTTACTTACTTTGTGGCCAGTGTTTTTAAATCAGAAATGTAACAGAGAAAGACAAGCTATTTTCTTAAAATTATATCATTGCATTGCTGTTGGAGTTTATTAGTTGTCTTACATGCAACAAAGACAATTGCAAATAAATAGAGCAGGCACACATTATTTCCAACTGCCTTTTGTACCTTTGGACACAGCCTATTTAGTACCACAGTTACAATTAAACGGTGCTTCGAAAACTGTTACTTGAACGAACATGGTCGATGTCATCCAAAAATTAAGAAATATTTATGAAACCTTTACTTTAACTTGTAAATATTACAAGTCTGGAGAGTTTTGTCAACATATAAGTTTGGGATATGGGGGCACATTGATATATCCTCCAGTAATTTATTCAGCAGTGGGGTTTTTTTGTTTGTTTTTTGTTTTTCTTAATGGTACTGTAGCAGGAGGGTTTTTAGTAGTGATGGGATCCCCATGGATACCCAACACTCTTTAGATTCATCATGATGTATAATTCCTAAACTGCAAAACATTCAGGCTATTTGTGAGATATAGACAGATGTCAGCCTATACCATGAAAACAAACTTTGCAATAATTAGCGTAAGCAGATCACTAATGCATCTTTATTATTCTATTTGGTATAAGTGTATATTTAATGCTAAAAAAAATGAGATTTCTGTTTTTTTATCATAATCTATGATGTCTCAAACAGCTGATGTTTATATGGAAACAGATTTGAATACTTAAATGAAACATTGCAACATTTTCAAGAGATCTGTTACAATGTTATCAGATGTTTGCTATGCCCAGGGTAAGATCTGAAAATAGGGTTAATTGTTGAACATCATTTAATGTTGCACAACAATAATACAATGATTGTTCCTGTTGTTTAATGAAGTATTAATACAAAACAACAAATGTAAGGAAGTTAATTGTAATGATACTTTTACAAAGTTGTAGTAAGCAATAAAAAAACAACAGGATGTTTTTGGCTATTTGGGTTAATGCATGCCCAGGTATAAAGTAACACCTGTAAGTGTGTTAACCCAGACAAACAACAACATGCAGTGTCTTACAGAGCTTATAAAATTGTCATACTGAGAAACAATTACAAAAAAAAAGTCAACTTTTTATTATAAACAGGTGTTTTCTTTTTTCTTTTAAACTAATAACTTAAAAGTTGTTCCTCCCCATCTGTCAATCACCTGTTGTCCCACACATTCAATAGCTTGAGTGTTTGTTTATTATGGCATTCAGGAATTCAAACTTCTGCAGAAGGACTCTGACAGATTGTTTACCTCTTCACACATAACAGAAGGCTTTATACTTAGTGGCCAGGATGACATCACTCCAATTTTCATTGAGATCATTGGGTACTATCTGAAGGAGGAGGTCTTTCCTTCCACACTGAAGTGAGTGGTTGTAAGGCCCTTCCTGAAAAAAACACATTTAGACACTGATGTTCTGGTTTACTTAAAGGAAAACTGCACCCTCATATATTCTAAATGTTATTCGTTTCCATGCCAACATACACATCTTTTCATGTAGCTGTTAAAGATGTTTGCAACTGCTTCAGTTAGTTTTCAAACTTCATACTAGGCCCTGTCACTGTCCTGAGAGGGTCCATTTTGTGGTTGTTGAAATCTCACTGTCCCCAAGAGCTGCATTAGCATATCAGAACATGATGTCAGATCAACCATTTATATCATGTATCTCTATGCTGATATAACAAATACCCTGCAAAAACTCTCCAGAAACTCATGAACTGAATGGAGTTTAAAGGGGAAACAAACTGCATTACAACTAGATAGCTTGTAAAACTCACTGAAGGTAAATGTAGTATTTCACACCTTCTTGCAGCTTATTTCTTTTAAAACTTCTTAAGCAGACAGGCATATTGGGGGGTTTAAAGGTTAATTATGCATCACGTTCTCATATGCTAATGCAGCTCTCAGGGACAATGAGATTTCAACAATCACAAAATGGACCCTCCCAGGAAAGTGACAGGGCCTAATATGAAGTGTGAAAACTAACTGAAGCAGTTGCATGCATCTTTAACAGCTACATGAAAAGAGCTGTCTGTTGACATGGAAATGGTAGCCTGTAACATTGGCACCTGAATTAAGGTACCATCCAAAATGAAGATGTAATGTGTATGTAAGCCTGAATAGCGAGGGAGGGAGGGTGACCGGATGTGGTGGGAAGGGCGACTGTAGTGACAGGATGTCGCTATATGTACATGCACGGGAGGAGAGAGCACGGCCGGTGTAGCCATGGAGGAAATGTAGGGGGTGGCACTGCAGTCAGCTGCCAAGCTGCGCCATGGCATTGGGAGTTGACCTCCTCTTGCACTGCGTGGGGTTCCAGGTTCGGGTCTGGGTCCGAGTGCTACTGCAGTTTTGTTGCGCCCAGCCCAAAACTTGTTTTGTTTTTGCTTTCACCCCCCCAACATGCACCCCCCAGGAGTTGAGAATCCTTAATTAGGGGGGTGCAGGAGGCGAAGCCCCCCATGTGGGGGGGTGGGGCATAGAAAGCCAAAGGACCGAGTCCCCGGAGCTATTCTTCCATGCGCCGATGTTGTCAAGATGGCGAAATTGTTTTCACCGCCCTGACATCACGATAATGCTGGTAGCCATTCGGCGCTCACTGATATCACATAGAACCCGTGGAATCAAATGACATTTAGAAGATATGAGGGTGCAGTTTTACTTTACGGCCTGTCAAAGATCCCCATTTAGGAATGGTGATTAAAAAAGATAACAGGGGAGCTGCTGGAGGGTTGCCTTGAAAAACATGACACCTACAAGCCAGTTTGGTTTAAGGCCTCATCACAGCACTGAGACTGGCATTGATAAGGTGTTCAGTGACCTCTCCCTGGTGAGTGACAGAGGACATCACTCCATCCTGGTCCTGCTGGATCTCTCATCAGTGTTTGACATGGTGGATCAGGGGTTGCTGTTGGTTTGGCAGAGGCACTATGAAGGACTCATAGGACTCATAGGGAAACTGTTGCAGTGTTAAAGGGATTTTTATTAAATAACAAAATCAGGCATAGCAGACACACTGAGATAACACCCCTATGTATCAATTTTGTCATTTAAAAAAATCCTTTTATTTTTCTCAGCTCTGGTGTTTGCCCAGCTTTGTTCTTTGTTTGCCAGTAGTAATTGTGGGCTGGAGCACCTTTGAGAGGCTGATGTGTGCATCTTTATTTTTATTTCAGGAAGGGTGAAGCAGCTAACATTGGGTACTTACATCTCAAGTAATGTTGTTCTCTGCTGTGGAATACCTCAGGGTTGAACTAAGTTCTCTTGTTATTTGCTGTGTATATACTGCCACTGTGGAGACCATTTAATTGTTCAATCTTGGGTTTCATTGCTTTTTTTATTTAGTATGCTTTATACTGCATACCACCAGAGAGCTCAGCCCTGTCCTTACTAGACCCCCTCCTCACCCCCACAGACTTAACTCTGAAGTGATACCCCCTGGATTACCCCCCAGGACAGGGACACTGCATCTGATCCAAACCTACATGGTGATGGGAGAAGGTTGCTGGAAGGTGTACCCACTGACATTGCCTCCCTGGCTTGCCCTCCAGGGTGGGGTATGAGGTTGGGCCAGTGCCAGTGGAGACAGGATAGGTCAGTTAGCTGGAGTGCCCTGACTAGTGACTGGAGTCAGGAAGTGAGCATCATGAATGGCAGCTGCAATTTTTTTCTGTAGTGCTACTTGAAGGAGGTATGGCTTGCAATGATGCGAGTATCTGACATGCTTCCTAAGGACACCAGATGCCAGTCACTGCAAGACCCCCAGCCTCTGCTAGGGGTCCGACTTGTGCTGGACACACAACCCTCCCCCGTAGAAGGAGAGCCATCCTAAGGATGCTCAACCTTTTTCCACCCAGCTGTCGCTCTGACTTCCCTGGTCTGTTCCTGAACCCGAGACATCAGCATTGCAGACAGATGCCATGCCATTGCACCAGTAGTCCAGCCTGGGTTTCATTGGTATGCTGATGATATCCAGATGTAATCTGTGTTGTGCATCTGATGGGGTATGTGGTCTCTGTACTGGATGAGTGCCTTGATGAAATTTAGAACTGGATGGCTACCAACTGGCTCAGTCTTAACTCCTTAAAAACAAAACTGCTTCAGTTGGAACCAGGTCACCGTAGGTTGCAACAAAAAGTTGCTGTTTTTTTGTTTGTTTGTTTGTTTTATGCTTTTTTTTTTATTGTTTGGTAACTGGGTAAAGCCCACTAGCACAATGTCTTGTTTCACGGACAACTTTGGAGCACTTGGGTGATTAAGTGACTTGCCCTGGGTCACACAGTATGCAAGTGGAGGTTGTGGGACTTAAACCCTGGTCTGCTGGATGTACCAAGCTCATTCACATTTCATTACACTAACCTGTAGTCAATACTGCCAGACCCTTTTGGGGTGCTAATCTTCCACCTCTGAAAGTCATCACACAAGGAGCTGTGGACAGGATAAGGAATATGGGTTTATTGTGAACTGTGAACAGACACAAGAACATCAGGTGCCAGTGCTAGTCTGTAGTGTTATTGTTTTTTTATGTTGCTTGCACGCATGTGCAAGAAACATAGTGCCATCAACGGAGATTTCGGAGTTGTGTCACCTCCTTCTCCAATTCAGTTAGTGTACTGGCAGGCGCGGCCCCTGTAAGCCAATGCATTTTGGAGCTGTCTATGACACGCTCCAAAATGCAGTGGCATACAGTTGAAAGGGAGTTACGCTTCAGTGAGCACCTATGAAGGTAGCTCCCCCCGCGCAGGCGCGCCTCAACACTGTGTAGCCGATGGGGTGCCCGATCCCCATCGGCTGAGCTGCGTCCCCTCCCCCCAGTAGTAGTTGCCACGCTGGGAGCCTACCCCAGCATGGCAAGCGATCCTTTTGCCTGGCGGGGTGCCCTAATCCCCATCGGCTGAATGCCCCTGTCCTGCCATGCTGGGAGCCCACCCCAGCGTGGCAACAAATTCCATGGCCGACGGGGTGCCCAATCCCCATCGGCTGAACGCCTCTCTTTGCCACGCTGGGAGCCCACCCCAGCGTGGCAACAGTCCAATGGACGACGGGGTGCCCAATCCCCGCCGGCTGAACGTGTCCCTCATGTCCTCGTGCATGCTGGAGCCCACCCAAGCGTGGCAAAGGTCCCACGTCTCTTTTTTTTTTTAAACCTGAAAACCGAAACGGTCCCGCGCGCATCTCTCAACCCTCTCCCACAACCCGCACCCACCCACTGCGCACCCAGCCTCCCCACATCCCCACCCCATACTTACCTCTCTGACTCCGCGCGACGATCTTCGTGGACTGGGAACACGCCTGCACTCTTCAAAGCCGACCGCTAACTGAGGAAATGCCGAAGCTGTATAATGGGCTACAGAGGGGTTTCAACTTTGTTGCATATCTCAGGCATTTTGGAATTTTGCAAATTTTCAACATGGGATTTTTCAGATTCTGATCATTACCGTCATACTGGCTCGGCGTGATTTCACGGTGATCTGTGAAATCACCCTTCGGCCTGAATACCACCATGACAGTGATATCATTCATGAGAAGTGGTCCCACAAACCCATGTTGAAAATTTGGTGCCAAATTCCAAAATGACTGTTTTATGAGCGCACATCAGCGCAGTTCCTACGCAGGCTCGTGACGCTTGTGAAATTTCAATATTTTCACTCCAGATTTTCAACATTGCCATTTTACCACACCTTCTTATGAGTAGTACAGCTGTCATTTTTCACATCTCACCCAAAATGTGTTTCCGCCCATGTAGTGCAGAATGGCGCAGTCGGTGTGCGAAATCAATGTACAGGACAAATTAAGAAAATCACAGTGACACTGTTCATGAGCAGAGGTCTTAAATTGGCTATGTTGAAAATTTGGTGAAAAAATTCCTAAAAATGACTGTTTTACGAGCTTGCATTGCGCAGTTCCTACGCAGGCTTGTAAGTTTGTGAATTTTCAATATTTTCACTCCAGATTTTCAATATTGGCATTTTATCACACCTCCTCATGAGCAGTACAGCTGTCATTTTTCACATCCTGCCCAAAACATGTTTCCGCCCATGTAGCGCACAATGGCTCAGTCAGTGTTTGAACTCAATGTATGGGACACATTAAGAAAATCACAGTGACACTGATCATGAGCAGAGGTCTTAAAATGCCTGTGTTGAAAATTTGGTAAAAAAATTCCTAAAAATGACTGTTTTACGAGTGTCTGTTGCACTGCTCCTACGCACGGTCGTAAGTTTGCGAATTTTCAATATTTTCACTCCAGATTTTCAACATTGCCATTTTACCACACCTCCTCATGAGAAGTGCAGCTGTCATTTTTCACATCCTGCTCAAAACATGTTTCTGTCCATGTAGCGCACAATGGCGCAGTCGGTGAGCGAACTCAGTGTATGAGACACATTAAGAAAATCACAGTGTCACTGTTCATGAGCAGAGGTCTTAAAATGGCTATTTTGAATATTTGGTGAAAAAATTCCTAAAAATGACTGTTTTACGAGCGTGCATTGCGCAGTTCCTACGCACGTTCGTAAGTTTGCAAATTTTCAATATTTGCACTCCAATGACTTCCAGATACCTAAACAGCACATAGAAGCAAGCAACATTCAGCATTGACAAATGCTTGTTTATCTATGAACTATCACCTGCATCAAGCTCTGTCTTGTGCCAGCTGAGCTGGTATCATTTGTGCATGCCTTTGTTACATCTAGTTTGGATTATTGTAATGCAATTTACCTTTTGTTATTTGTGGGGCTAGTGCACTGCCTACAACTCATGCAGAATGTGGCAGCCTGATTGATTACTGGGACATCCCATTCTGAGCATATTGTTGCTGCCTTCATGATCTGAATTGGCTGCTAGTTCAGTGGCACATTAGCTTTAAGGTATACTTGCTAACTTACATGGCTCTGCAGAGTTTCAGCCTCCCCCGCTTGAAAGACCTCCTGACCTTCTATGCCTCCACCCTCTCTCCCTGTTTGGTCTCCTGTATGTTCCCCAATCACTTATAAAATCCTTGGGAGACCAGGCTGTTGGTGTAGCAGCACATCTGCTCTGGAATGCCTTGTCACAAGATTTGCTAGGAACACACTTATTGGATATTTTTAGAACAGTTTCAATAACTTATCTTTTTAATCTTAGTTATGGTTTTTGAAGACTCAGTTATTTATTAATATGTATGTACTTCCTGAAATATTGCTCCATTTTTTTGCACTTATATGCTTGCATTGCCTTTTTGTCTATACCCCACCCCCACCCCAGTAGTACCTGGAAATGAGCTTGACTCAGTGTGCCTTTCCCAGTTACCAAATGTTAAATAAATTAATGCATATACAGCATACATACATACATAAATAATTAGGATTGTGAATGTGACCTGAATGTCTGGGATTGGCACTCAAAAAAAAAAAACTTGCCTTACATTATATAGAGCCAAGGTCTCAGTGGGAGGCATGGGGTCATAATGTCGCATGGCAGAATGCCGTGCGGCACAGTCATGTTCCATGATGTCTGTTCATTTATTGTTCTGTAGGGGGATCTTCCCCCCAAACCCCCCATTATGGGGGGGCTATGCTCCCCAGACCCCCCCAACTAAAGATTTTAACTCCGAGGGAGTCCAACTCAGAGAGTGCACAGGTCCGAGTTTCGCCATAATGCCATACATTATTAAGCGTATGACATTATGACCTGGTGCATCAGTGAGAGGGTAAGCAGCAGAGATTGCCCAGGAAAGCTGGTAAGCATCAGAATAGTATTTCATTTTGTATTATTGGTTTATGTGTGTAAGGTGGGGATTATGAGTGGAAATCATATTAAATTATTGATTTATGTTTGGAAATTTGGGGGAATTTTACATTTAGGACCTTGCTGGTAGTCTTCAGAGAGTAAAAGTGGCAGTCATGCTTGTGATGCAATCAGTGATGAGTAAAAATAGTCATGGATTATGTCTGTGATTTGCTAAGCTTTGAAGACCACTGCCTGAATGTGTTCGAACTTGTGCAGTTCTGTGTGATTAACCTAAGGGTCTCTAAAGTTATTTAGTCAGTCAGTAGGCAGGAAATTTCCATCCTATTTTTGTAATTAGACTGCATGAAGAAAGAAAAAGTCAGTTTCATTGTTAAATGAAATACTGTACATTCTTGACATAAGATTTCTACAGAGTAAATGCAATACATAAAGCTCATAAACACATAATTATGTGCATATACAGTACACACAGGACTTCATATATTATAGTGGCAAGATGGTGCCACTATAGTTAGGGCTGAGTAGGGTGTTTAATGTTAAACCCTAATTTTTTACACTTTAATAACTTCACAACTGTTCATCAGATTTGCATGCAATTTTGCATGCTCGGTCTTGTATGCAAGATCTCCAGATTTGCCAAGTTTTGTTCCAGTCAGATGTGTGGATTGCATGATCTGGATAGTGCAGAAAGTGTTTTTTCAGGGTTTTTGCTGTCTTTTTAGTGACACAGGTGGCTCCCAGGTGGCTTAAAATGTTGGTCTGAAATTTTCAGGGTACACCTGTAGCTCCCAGATGGTTTGAAATGTTGATCTGAAATGTTTAGCATAGAAAGGGGCTAGCCCACAGATGTACCTTTTGCTGGTTTGGTGAAAAAACAATCTGTTCTAGTTATTAAATTTTTAAATTTCGGACTCTGAGCATGCTCAGTAAGGACTTCAAAATAACTGTATGAAACAAAAAAAGAATATTTTTTTGTATGGGGCCAATTCTTTGTTTGTGAGGGAAAAATCCTTTTTCATCTGCAGCAATCTTGTTTTCCATTTATTTCTAAAAAAAAAAATCAAAACCCACAAAAATGACATCCTGCTGACAGACTAACGCATTTAATTTGCTCATCAGGACTCTGTTAGGAGGAATCTGCACTTAACTGTTGTAGAAATAATCTTCATTTTTTTTTACAATTTAAAGAGCTAGTGAATACTGTGTTTTTTTAAATATGTACAACTGGTGCACACACCTATTTTAGTTTATGGTATTTTGACATTAAATTCTTTGACTTTACACTTGTACTCACAATTAATAAAACTGTTCTGTGGCTACATCTGCAGCATTCTCAGTTGACGAGCAGACAGAGGACAGATATCTCCATGTTAGCTGGAAGTGACACCCTGGGGTGAAGCGCAATCATTTAGAAGCTTGTAATCATTCTGTGATGGCCGCACCATCTGATTGCTTCTAGTCAGTTGTTGCACTGGGCTGCAACAGGTTGGATTTACACTAAATAAATTGATTTGTTATGAAGTGTTGCTTTTTAATTTTTCATCACAAAATGGTCTGATTAACCTTATACTGCACTGCCAAATAAACTGATGCTGTGTACTACACTTTCTGATGTCATATAATAATGAATTGATACTGTATCTCAATAGAAACTGTGGCTGTTTTCAGGAAGAATGTACTTTAGAGGGATGGCAGGCAAGAATGTGGGATGTGTGAGAAGTTTCTAAACACATTTTATTATTCATTTCAGAATATCTCGTTTTATTTATGTGAGGGATGAGGAAAGGAAGAAAATTCTAAACTCATAAACTATAGCACCGAGACTGCTGATGCTGGGGAAACTGTGTTGTTCTGTGGGTGGCACTGCTGCAGCTGGAGTTTGTATGACATCAGTATAGGGATAGAATGGCAAGGATAATCTAGATAAGTGAGGGGAGAGTCATTTTTTATATCAGTGTCATCAGTACAGGGTGGGGTACTGTTCTACTACTGCTCTCACTTGGAGGGACTCTGTCAGGGTTTATACTGACAACACTCAGCTGAACAAATTGTGAATACTCACTCCTTATGGGCTGACGCCAAAGGGCTCAAGCTTGCACATATGAATATTGGCAGTCTAAGGAACAAATTCCCGGACCTTGAAGCTTGGGTTACTCTTTATAAGCCTGACGTACTAGCCCTGACAGAAACCTGGCTAAAGCCCCAGATCCTCCCCCATGAAGTTGATCTAGTGGGCTACCATACTTTCAGGAAAGACAGGATAGGAAAAAAGGGAGGAGGAGTTATTATTTATGTCAGCACTGTCCTCCAAGCCAAGGAGCTGGATGTCCCCTCCCCTAATGGCTCCTTGGCTGAAATGCTGTTTGTAAAAATACTTCTCAGCAATGCCAAACCTCTCTCCATAGGGAGTGTATACCTCCCACCTCAAACTTCCACCTCCTCCTTAGAATCCCTAACAATGCAACTGGAGGACCTCACCAGGGGGGAGGCCATACTCCTCGGGACTTCAATCTCCACTGGCCAACATTACTCTGCTCCCCTACTAGAAACCCACTACTTGGCTCCCCACTGACGCAGATTATCGACCTCCCCACAAGACTAAACCCAAAGACTGGAAATCACTCTCTAATAGACTGGATCCTAGTCCCTTGCCCGGGACGGATACTGTTGGCAGGGATTATGTCTGATGCCTTGAGTGACCACTCGCCTACCTTTTGCATCTGGTCCAACAAGTCTCCAAAAATCCCCGCTAAAGTTATTGAAGCGAGGAATTACAGTAGGTTCTGTCCAGCTGACTTTTGCTGTGACATGAGGAAAGCTGACTGGACCCCTATCCTCTCCCTGCCCATGCTAGAGGAGGCTCTTGATTATTTCACACAGACCTTCTTATCTGCATCTAACATGCACACCCCTGTAAAAAAGCTCAGGGTCCAAGGTAAATGCCATAAATGGCTAAGCCCCTGCCTCAAACATAGCTTGCTCCTCCGGGACAAAGCATGGGGTACTTACAAAGCTACTGGCAACTCTACTGACTGGGAAAAGTACAGAGAGTTGAGAAATCAGTGCAAAAAGTCTATGAAGCAGGCTAAATCACAATACCTAACCAACCTCCAAACTAGACACCTATGTGACCCCAAAAAATTCTGAGGCCACATAAATCTACTCTTAACGGGCTCCACAAATAGTCAAACGGACTCCATCCTGGTGGGGGACTCACTGTCCAATTCTCTGACTGTCATTGCTGAAGTCTTTTGTGCCTCTTTCTGTACCCCAAGTGTTTCTCCCCTCCCTGTCCTCCCCAGGCCTACATTGCACTCTGATGCTGCTTAGGTACACCTGCAACCTCAATTCCACATAAAACTGGTCAAACAGTCAGAGGTACTGCCTCTCCTGTGCAAAATTGACCCTTCTTCCACATTGGGACATGACCAACTTGAGCCACGACTGCTGAAGGCTGCCACTCCGGCCATTGCCCATCCTGTCACCCTACTAATAAAAAGATCACCCGGGAAGGTAAAGTCCCAGAAATGTGGAAGGTGGTGACCATCATCCCTGTCCCCAAAAGTGGTCCTTGAGACAAATTGGGAAACTATAGGGCAATCTCCCTTCTCAGTCCCATTGGGAAAATTCAGGAAAGACTGGTCTCTACCCAGCTACAGGTCTACCTTGAACAACACTTACTCATGGCTGATGTGCAACATGGCTTTAGAAAGGGACACGGCACTGACACAGCTCTCATATGGCTCATGGCAGACATACTTGCTTCTATGGACCAGGGCTCCCCAACGGGTGCCCTCTTCATTGACCTATCCAAGGCATTTGACTTGGTCAAGCATGATCTCCTACTCACCAAACTCTGACTCCTAGGACTGGATCACCACTCACTCTCCTGGTTCGTGAGCTACCTGAGTGACCACTCCAAAAAAAGTCTGCTGGAAGGGCACTCAATCGGGACTCAGACCCGTCACTACTGGGGTGCCTCAGGGCTCAATCCTGGGCCCCTGCTTTTCTCTTCCTCAATGATATTATGGAAACTGCTCACTCAGTAAGCTCATTTTGTATGCAGGATGACACTGTCTTATATTGCAGTGACCCCAACCTAGTGTCATCTCCGTGAAGCTGCAGGACAGTCTCTCAAAGCTTGAGGCCTGGTTCTCAGTGAATTCCCTCTTACTCAATGAAGATAAAACCAAAGCTGTGCTGTTTGGATATAGACACTTAGGCCTTGACAGAAGTCAGATGCTCCAGATCAGCACCAGCCAAGGAAAAAGAGTTGAGATATTGAGCAGCTTTAAATACCTTGGAATACATCTTGACCAGGAGATGATCTACAAGTCCCACACTGACTCCGTAACCTGGGCCATCCACCAAAAACTTGGTCTCCTCTACCGGCTGGGGGACTCCCTATCCCTGGATGCACGATGGGCAATTGCTAGCTGCAGTCTTCTCTCCACCATTCTATATGGTGCTCCACTACTGCAGTTCCTCCGAGAGTCGGAATTCAACAAACTATCCGTACTCTATAATCGAGTGGCACGATTCGCCACAAGCTCATCTCCTAGAAGGCATCACTGCGAGGCACTTAATGAAATTAATTGGCCCACTCTGCGACACAAACTCACATACCCCGTCGCTTGCCTTACCTTCAAGTTCTCTACCCTGGGTCCCCCTCCACATCTTAGAGGACTACTCTCCCCTAAAGAACAAACCAGAACCTTGCGATCATCTGTGAAACACCTACTGGACATCCTTCGGATGCGCTCCAACTAAGGCAAGCGCTCTTTCAAATTTGCTGCCTCCCACCTATGGAACTCCCTTCCTGCTAGTTTGACTGACTCTCCCACCCTCAACCAGTTCAAGTCTGCACTCAAACTTTATCTACTCAATCTCAGTCTCTGCAACCGTTAGCCCCCAAGCCTTGGTCTCATGCCTGCTGAACTGCTTTGAACCTCTTTACATCCTGTCTTTCTACCTAGCCTCATCTGTGCTGGCTAACACAGTCTAACTGATGGGTGCCAGGTGTCTGAACATGAAATAGGTGTCTACTACTGTATGCTGTTTACTAATGTCTGTATGCTGTTTACTAATGTATATCTACGAAATTAATGTTATAGCTGTAAATCATGACTGAAGTCTAGTTGGGAGCCTAACTGTCCTATCCCTGTATGCTGTTGTAATGTTTATGTGTGTACAATATGTAATTACTGTATATACTGCCTATAAATGTCTCTTTATGTAACTCATTCCGGGTCGCCCCTGAAAAAGGGACCTCTAGTCTCAGTAGGCTTACCCGGTTACCAACATCCAAATAAATAAATAAATAAACAATCCCAATGACGGGTCTGGGAAGTAAATCCTACAACACCACCGACTGGCTCAGATGAGACTGATATGATGACAAAGCAAGTCCAGCTTGTTCATTAATTTAGCAGTTATTTTTTGCTTTCACTGTCTGTGTACTGCTGATTACTTGTATGTTAGTAATTTTTTTTCACTGAGTGAAATAATTCTGTAATGTGCTTAGTGGCTGCATCTGCAGCATTCTCAGTTGGAGAGTGGACAGAGAACAGACATCTCTCTGCTGGCCGGAAGCAACATCTTGAGGGGAAGCGCAGTCATTTATAAGCCTGTACTAATGCTGTGATCTCTGCAATGTTTGACTCTGCTTCTAGTTAGTTGACGAATCGGGCAGCAACAGGTTGGATTTATGATAAGTAGATTGATTTGCCATGAAGTGTTGTGTTTTAATTTTTATTGACAAAATGTTCTAATTAACCTTATACTGCACTGCCAAATAAACTGATGCTGTGTATTACAACTCCCATTGTTGTATATAATGAGGAATTGATATGTCAGTAGAAACCGTGGCTGTTTTCAGGAAGAACATGCTTGAGGGAGATGGTAGGCAAGGATGTGGAATTTGTGAGCAGTTTTTAAACATATTTTATTATTTATTTTAGAATAGCTTGTTTTATTTATGTGAGGGATGGGGAAAGAAAGAAGATGCTAAACCCGTAAACCATAGCACCGAGGCTGCTGATGCTGGGGAAACTGTGTGGAACTGCTGCAGCTGGAATTTGTATAGCATTGGTGCAGGGATGGAATGGCAAGTATAGTCTAGATACCTGAGGGGATGTCAGTTTTTGAATCAGGGCCATCAGTACTGGGCAGGGTGCTGTTCTACTACTGCTCTCAGCTGGAGGCACCCTGTCAGTGCTCATACTAGCAACACTCAGCTGAACAAACTGGGTGATGGGTCTGGGAAGTAAAACTTGCATCACCACCAGCTGGCTGAGATGAGACCAACATGATTGCAATGCAAGTTCAGCTTATTTCTCATTTCTGCAGTTATGGTTTGCTTTCATGGTCTGTGCACTGATAATAACTTGTGTGTTGGTACATTGTTTTCACTGAGTGTGATAATTCTGTAATGTTGAAGGGTTCCACATACAAGTATTCTAAGTACTATTCATCCTGTACTATTCTAATTTCTAAAGTCTTATTGGTTGTAAATGACAAAGAAGCACATGATTAACATAAGCTCCTGCAAAATAAAACAAGCCCTAAGTATTATTTCCCAGTTTCCATCCTGTAGGAGTAGTGTAGGGAGTAAAACAAAGTGCACTCATACGCATAACACAGAAAATATTGCTGTTTACACTCTTTGCCCTCACAGCGCCACACTGTTAAAAGTTGATCATAAGATGGTAGCTGGGTGCTATTGGTGCCTGTTCAGCACAAAACAAAATGCTGTTTTACCAATGGTGCCAAACAAACAAACTCTGTCAGAACTGGCACCGACAGCACCCAGCTGCCACCTCAGGGTCAACTTGTTACAGTGTGATGCTATGAGGATAACGGGTGTAAACATAAATACTTTGTGTGTTGTACATATAATTGCACTTTGTTTTGACCCCAGTTCAAAATCTGATAACCTTTTTTGTGTTATTGTTAAGGTTTTGATTGCTCTTGCCATTTTTTCTCTGCTTTGCTGTTGTCTGAATTCTGGGTGTGCAGATGGTATTGGTGGTATAAGTATTGCCCTGACATCAGTAGTCTCGGTCGTGCTGCAAAAGGCTTGACTTTCCTCCCAAAGTGTCACTTCCGGTCTAGCGTCAAGCCATGGTGCTGCACATTTCTCAAGGCAGTATACATTTCAAAAAAGTCAAAAACAAATGTAAATCAAAGACAGATAAGCAAAATGGAAATAAAACGTGAAAACTGAAAATAATGATGGCCTGCTACACACAAAGTGCTAAACAAACAGTATCCCCAATCCACTAGCTCTTTAAATCCTTTTTTTGTGATTTGCTTCCAGTATGAAAATTTTGATACAAATGAAAATATCATATAAAACTTTTGTATTATCACTGTTTCTGTATTTATTTAATATTTCCCTGGTGTCTAGTGGTGCCCCCCACCCTCAGATCACTGTCTCCTTAATTATTTAATTTGCCCCTGTTGTCTAGGGTCTCTCCCCACCCTCTAATCACCATTCAAATAATTATTTAGTCATTCCTTGGTGTATAGTGGCACCCCCCACCCACTGATTGCCAGCTCTGTAATTATGAAATCTTTTCCTGGTGTCTGGTGGAACCCCCCCCACCCCTCCAGTTGCCATGCCTATAATAATGTTGAATGTTTCCCTAGTGTCTAGTGGCACCCATCACTCTCCGATGCCATCCCCATTCAGATTTCTTATTTGCACAGTCTCTAGTGGCACATCCCACCCCTCCAATCACCACCATTTCTGAAATAAAGAAAATTGTCCCTTGATATCTTTTTTTTCTTAAAGCCTGTAAAAAAAGAAAATGGTCCCTCACCAGTCTGACCCTCCACCTCAACCTCTCACTCTGCTCTAACTACCCTGCACCCCCCACTACCCTCACTCACATGAACAGTTCTCAGTTTGAAAATCCACTCTCCAATGGAAGACACGTCTTGCTGTTAGAAATGCTGACGGCTATATGAGAAAGTAAGGTAAGTGTTGTTCAATGTATTTCAATGGGATTTTCAACTTTGATGAATAACTTTGTAATTTTTGCATATTTTTACACCAAACTTGGAACATGGCCTTTTTGACACCCCAACTCATGAACAATGCAGTGAAATTCTGCAAATCCAGCCTAAAAGGAGATTCCGTGGTCACTTGGCGAAATCATCTTTCAGGAGGGATTTGAAAACCTTCACCACAGTTGTTCATGAGGCAGTGTTATAAGAAGGCTATGTTGAAAATTTGGGGTCACAATATGTAAAAATGGTAAATTTAAGTGCATACTATGACAATTTACTGTGCTTGCTTGTAACTTTCTTAATTTGAAACATTTTATCCCCAGATTTTCAACATAGCCATTTCCTTATACCACACACAGCACCTCATGAATGTGACAGCTGTCATTTTTCAACTCTTGACCAAAATGTCTTTTGGTGGCTGTGGTGCAGAATGAGGTTGCAGTGGCGTGGAATCACGCTTCAGTAAGGATTTGAAAATATTCAGTACCATGTACATGAGGTATCGTGATAAGAACGCTATGATGACAATTTGGTTGCTGTTGCCCTACAAATGGAAACACAGGGTCCAGAGAGCCCTGCACTTCCATAATAAAATTTATACACAGATTTAAGGAGGATGGGAGCACAGGGCCCTCCAGACCCTATGCTCCCACAGGCAAATAAGGATTCAATTACATTATCTTAAAAAGTATGGATTGATGAGCATGCCCTGCGCTCCCTCAGGTAAATAAGGATAGGATTATACAATCTCAAAAAGTAAGGACATCCTTTGCAATAAAACTGATTAATGCACCATTTGTGGTTAAGACTACAGTGATAAAAAGAGGGAAATGTGATTTTAGTGTTTCCAACCTTAACCCCCCACCTAAAGGCAATCGGGATGGAGACTTTCTTGGGGTTGTCAACCCTAAAGCTCACTCCATTACAGTAGCAAGAAAACTCAGGATGTGATGGACACAGGTGTGTATACTTCAGGTGTATATACAATGGGGTGAGCTTTAGGGTTGACAACCCCAGGTAAGACTCCACCCCAGATTTGTTTCAGGTGTGGCGGGGGGGTTAAGGTTGGAAACCCTAAAATCACATTTTCCCACTTTTGTCACCGTGGTTTTAACCCTAAATGGTGCATTAACTGGGTTTTTATTACAAAGTGTGCATATATATATATATATTCACACACACACACACACACATATATATATATATATATATATATATATATCAGTTGCACAGTAGTGCCACTATAATTAGGATTTAATTTTGACTTCTATGTTAAACCCAAAATGTTGCACTTTAATAACTTTGCAATCGTTGAACTGGTTCACAAGAAATTTTGCATGCTCCTTCTGGTACCACAGATTTCTATATTTGTCAAGTGTCATTCCAGTCAGATATACAGATGCAGAGCTACAGAATGTCAAAAAATGTGAAAATTACCACTTTTTGGCAATTTCTTTGTCACACCGTTTCTCTGAAACCACTTGGCAGTTTAATACGAAACATTCAGGCAAATGGGACCTAGGTTGCAGGTGCGCCTTTTGAAGGTTTGGTGCAAAAATATTAATCTGATCAAAAGTTATTAAAATTCAAGTTTCCCATTATTTCCTATGGGGAAAAGTTAGCTGTCCCATGCGAAAGTACTGTTCTCTTTTGTGGAAGTTTCATTCTCTTTTGCAAATGGCTTCTGTTCTTTCATGCTTCTGCCATCTTGTTTTCAGTTAGCGATGTGGACAAAATGATATAATTCAAAAACTACAGCCCATGGTAAACACCAACAGTTGTGTTAACCTAATCAGGTTCTGAGGAACATGATTCTGGCATTATGTTTTTGAGGTACTCTCTGGAACTATGTTTCTTGTGTTCAGCCATTGGTAGTGTCACAAAATTGCAGCACTACTACCACAAATTGTGACACTACCTATGCAAAAATGATGCAAATTGTGGCAATACAGTAGAAGCTACTTAAAGGGGACATGGTCAAAGGGGATGTCCACTTAATTGGGACGATCCCCATGGCACAGATTTTTAACTAATGTTATTCAATGGGACCAGCTTCTGTTTAATTGGGACAGTCCTGTCACTTAATTGGGACAATTATCTAGTTACAGGTGTAGGAGAAAGTGCTGAAAATGTAATCATACCTCGTTAAGTGCCCTGCATTTAAGCTGTTTCACATTCCCACCTGCTTAGCATCTCTCTGGAGTGTGTTTGGTTTGCAGAATGGCATCTACAAAAAACAACAAAAGAGTCAACCTCCCACTAAGTGAGAATATAAAAGTTATTGAGGTTTTACAGCTGCCCAAATCCTTTATCTCAAATTTGCTAAGTGAAGCTAAGTGATTTTAATTAAAGTTCAGAGTGATGCTTTCACCAATTAAATAAAGATTAAATCAAGAACCAAACCAAACACACTTTTACCAAAAGGAGTTGTAATCATAAAAGGTACTGGTATCCACTACTTCATGATGTTTTGTTTGTTTCATCTGCTTTGTTCATTACTGTAACACATGTGTGTGTCTAATGAGCAAAGTATTTTCCGGTTGCGATGGAAAAAAGGACTGCTTCTGATAAATGGGACAGCCACTTAAAGGTGATGATAGGGCATCCATGGAGGTGTCCTCTTTATGAGGCTTTTACTGTACCTTTATTGTTGTGTGAAAGTGTGTGTGTGGGGGGGGGGTTGTGGCACTACTTCCTAAAATCCCTCCTCTACATTTGAGATGTGAACAGACCCCAGAATCTGATTCCTCAGCCCCCATTTAGGCAAACACCTGTTGGTGTTTACCTAAAGCAACCCTTTTTTCCCGTTTTACTGACTCTAAGGGGAAGGGGGGCCATGGAATGTTAATTAATATAAAATATATTAATATTGCTGCTTGCAGCCACATTGTATGGTTGTAGCAGTCCTTATCTGCCACCAATTTCCATTTTTGTGTGTGCCGACATCAGGGTGCCCAATCCCCATGTCGGCAGTATGACAGCCCCCTGCCAATGTGGAACACTGGAGAGCCCACTCCCAGTGTCCCCAGATATGTTCAACCCCCCACCATGCAGTGTGGGACACTGGGGAGCACACTCCCTGTGTCCCTAAAAGTGTTTTTTACATATTTGATGACAGCAGGGTGCCCAATCCCACTGTCAGCACTATAAGCACTACCGCCACTGTGGGGCACTGGGTAACCCACTCCCAGTGTCCCCAAATATGTTCTATTGCCCCCCAGCAGTGTGGAACACTGGGGAGCCCACCCCAAGTATCCCCAGATTGTAACAGTTATTATATCTGTACAAAAGAAAACAGTCCCCCAGCATCTTTTTTATCTAGAAAAAGAAATGGTCCCTTGTCATCTCCCCTGACCACTTCCCCCATCCAGAACTTCCCACTGAGCACCCACCACCTCACACCCCCTTACCCTATACTTACAAATGGAGGTTGTTGGCTGTTATCTTATGTGGACTGGGACATGGCTCAACTCTTTAAAGCTAAACCAGAAACTTAAGAATCAAGGTAATTGCCATATAATGTCTTTCAATAGGCTTTTGAACTTATGGTGCTATCTCAGCCATTTTTTTGGTATTTCTTCACCAAATGTTCAACATGGGGTTTTTAGGACCTCACCTCATGAACACTGTCACTGCCATTTCATAACTTAGGCCCAGAATTTGTTTTGGTGGTTGCTGTATGAAACCACCTTTTGGGACCGAGTGGAGTCCCACAAAGGCCATGTTGAAATTTGGTGAAAAAAAATCCTAAAAATGCCCAAGTTATGTGTGTCTGTTGATTTTTTTCAATGCACACGCATAACATTGGTACTTTTCAATATTTTGCTGTCAAATTTTCAACATAGCCATTTTTTCACATCACCTCATGAACAGTACAGCTGCCATTTTTCACATCCTGACTGAAATGTGATTTCACACCTGTGGCACAGAATGGTGTTTCGGCATACATGTTACATTTTTCACCAATGGGGTTCATGAGGTAATACGACTAACTATGTTGGAAATTTGGGATCAAAATATGAAAATGTGGCAAACGTATGACCATTCATTTCAATTCTACTACACGTGCTTATAACTTTGGAAATTGTAAATATTTTTACTCCAGATTTCCAACATAGCCTTTTTATTACCACACCTCATGTATGTCACAGCTGTTATTTTTCAAATCTTGCCAACAATGTGTTTTCCCATCTGTGGTGCAGCATGGCATTATTGCTATGCAAAATTACATTTTGTCTTGCATTTCACAATTTCTTTATACTGGGGTACTTGAGGTGGGGTAATAAGATGGTTATGCTGATAATGTGGTGACTGTTGTTCTACGAGGCCCTGCGCTTCTACACCTACATACATATGTGCATCTATGGAGGAATTGTAGTGCAGGGTCCCCCACAGTAAAATAAGGATTTTATTATGCTATCTCAAAAAGTAAGGAATTCATTGCAAAAGACTTTGTTAATGCATCAGTTAGGGTTCATATTAAAGCAACAAAAGTATTTAAATATGTTAGGGTTCCCAACCCTAACAGTCCACCTCACCCAACCCTAACAACCCACCCTCCACACACCAACAGGTGTCTGGGTGTGCCTTGGTGTCATTAGCCCTAATGCTCACCCCATTCTCTTATGCAGTACCATCTCCTCTTCCTTACACATGGAATGGGGTGAGCGCTAGGGCCAATGATCCCAAGGCACACCCCAACATCTGTTGGAGTGTGGACGGTGGGGGTGGGTGGGTTGGTAGGTTTGGGATGGGGGGGTGAGGTGGGGTGTTAGGGTTGGAAACCCTAACACCCCATTTACATATTTTTGTCACTTTAATATGATCCCTAACTGATGCATTAATAACTTTTTTGCAATACAAATATATATATACCTCAAGAGAGAGAATCAAAGATGAACAAAAGTGTAATGTACAAAGAAATAATGCTATTAAAGGGGTCAGAAAATGGTTGAGTGGATATATGCCGTCACTGGCACTATTTCATGAGTTCATTGCACTTGTCCCTTGTTTGTTTCATGTAATACATTTAGTTAGCTGAAAAATCATGATTTTATTTTAACTTTTTGTTAGAGATGTGAAAAACCTTCCAGCACTGCAAAAGCTAAGCTTAACAAGTTTGGCAGTAAGCATCAATGGGATCACATAATTGATTCTAGATAACTGCAATGGTGCCAGGATGAGTTTATATGAACTGAAAGTGAAATGTGGCTGCTATCAGTTTCTGTGCTTCAGAAAGTCTCCTGTTTTTCTATGAGCTTGGCAATGATGTGAACCACCAAGAAGTGTATTTATTTATTTATTTACAAAAATTGGTGACTAGGAAAGGTTTACTGAGCATAGGGTCACTGTCAGGTGTGACACCTGTGGAACTCTACAGGGTGTACTATATCATATAGGCAAAAGAAAATTAACAGTATGAATGCAGTGCAAATGATTACAAGTTAGTGCAAATAGAAAACAGTATCAGCCTAAAAGATAAGCAAGAACAATAATGCTCTGGTATGTAATGAAAACATACATAATAAATACAGCACAGAATAACTAGGGTGGGCAAAAATAAGAAGTCTTGGAAAGGTGTCCAGAGAAGGGTACACAATCCAGCAGCTCCTAAAAACTGTACTGGTGACTGGGAAAGCTTACAGAGACAAGGCTCATTGCCAGGTGTGATCTGGGGGAACTGTATGGGGGGGAATATATCATATAGGCAAAAATAAAATAACAGCATGAATACATTGCAAATTATTATAAGTTAGTACAAGTAGAAAACAGTATGATCCTAAAAGATAAGCAAGAACACTTGACCCTGGCAAGTAATGACAACTTACATGATAAGCAAAGTGCAAAATAACTAGGGTGTGCTAAAATCATCAGTCTTGGATAAAAAAAGAAATACTTGGTGTCCAGAGAGAAGTATACAACCCAGCAGTCCCTAACAAGAGTGCAGGTGGCATTAGAAACTAGAATCAGGAACCAGAGGAATTAAAGTGAACTGTTAGGAGCTGTTTGAGTTAGCAGTAATAGGAAAAAAGATAGATATGAGGGTATATTATTACAGAGGAAGGGCAGTTGAAAAGAGAAGGCAGTTTTCCCCTGAAGTAGTATTGCATTGAGAGACAGCAAAAGACTGAGAGTCCATAAATTGGAGTAGAAAAATGGATGGCAGGGAGGGAAGAAGGGTGGAACGGAGGAGAACCAGAAACTGTAGCTGCAAGGTGGCTATGATTGACATCATTCCTGCCCTGGCAGCTGGCTACCTATGACAGCAAATATCAAGTCAAATAAGTATCATGAGGTAAACTGGCTATACCTTAGGATGATAGTGGAGTGAAAGGAACACCTGACAGTACCACCAGTGCTAGTAATCTATGTAGAATTTGTCTGGACAGATTTGGTCCCAAAGGACTGGAAAGTGCCAGTGTGGTCCCCATCATCAAGAAGATGGTAAGGTCATAACTGGGTAACTATGGGCTAAAGCCTGAGATCAGTACTGTGCAAGATTCTGGAGGTCATTATCAAGAACAAAATAATGAAACACTTGGATGAGGCCAAAGTTCTTGTTCTCTCTCAGCATTGCTATATGAGTTGTAGATTATCTCAAGACAATTTGTTTTCCAATGGGAAAAGATGACCAGGAAAGTAGATGGAGTGTGGCCCCAGTTGTAGTCTATCTTGACTTTAGCAAGAATTGTTGATAGTGTGACACAGAACAAGCTAATGGGTAAAGTAAAGCAATGTGATACACACACAAGATATTCACAAGGTGGATTACTAAATGGCATGGGATCAAGAAGCAGAAGATGGTGGTGGACAGGCACTACTCCAAGTAGAGAAGAGTACTCAGTGGCATCCCTTAGGGATAAGTGCTGGGATCACTGATGCTCAATATCTTTATCATCAGTCTGAAAGTTGAGATCTCCAGCAGGCTACTTATGTTCATGGATGACACTAGGTTTGCCAGGAGAATGGACTTCCATGAGGATGAGGACAATCATCAGAAAGACATGAACAAACTCGGTTTGTCTAACTCCTGGATCCTTGGCCTGAATGTAGCCAAATGCAAGATACTATGCTAAACCCAAGGTTGGAGTAACATACTGGATGGGTCTCTCAGATAAGGAAGTGAAGAACACTGAGGTTATAATAGACAGGGAGCTAAAGCAGGACAAACTGTGTGTGACCACTGTCTAGAGGAATGCAGAATAGTGAGATGCATCAAACTGAGGGTGACCTACTTAGCAGGGAAAGTAATCCTTCCACTGTACAGGGCAATGTTTAGGACCTAGGTGGAGAACTGTATGCAGTTCTGCTCTCTAAAATACAAACAGGACATTGAGGCAGTCAAGAAAGTGCAATGCAGGGTCACCAAAATTATCAGTAGTATAATAAAAATATAATTTCTAGAAAGGATGTTTAATGCTCGGATCATGAGTTTGTAATACTGCATTACAAACACCAGGTTGTAATTATGTGCTACAACTGCATGGTTTTAATCTGTCTGTGTCAACCAAGCTCATGCTCAGAAAGGCACAAGTACTATTACTACTATTGCTACCAGTTAAGATAAAGGACAACTAAACCACATATGTTGCCAATAAAACATTTCAAAAATCCAGCTGCTGTTTACATTGATGCCAAAACTGCATTGATACAATTAACATAAATGTAATTTCTTAGCATTTGAAAAATGTAAACATAAGCTTTCCCATGTCAAAAATCCTGCCTTGTCTGCACCCTAAAATGGCTGCCAGATGAGCAATGCAATGACCTCATTGGAATGAGTAATAGAGAGCTACATGGCTCTGTATAGTGCTTACTAGTACTTTTAGTGACCTTTGTTTTGCATTGTTTCATCAACATGATCAAAACCATGACTTAACATGTGTATTATTATGATCAGTACACATGTTAGGCTATGGTTTTGTTAATTTATCTTTAAACCTCAGAAGTCATGTAAGATCTAACTGGCTTACCAAACTACAGTCCAATACAACATTTTAAATATCTGAACCAGATATTTAAAAGTTAGCATGGTTGCTAAAGGG